>OX421233.1:0-10000000 GCA_949125135.1 Alcis repandata
GTAGAACCTCATTTTAAACTATACTAAATTTTTGCAGAATTTTAATATATATGGTTTGGGAGATAGCAGCTTAATTAGTATTTTAGGTTAAGTTTAGCATAAGTTAGGTATAAAATTAAAGACGAATATCTCAGTTTGTATATATTAAATTGTTAATATAAAAACAGTCCTAGGTAGCCAGCTTCACTGGCAATCTAACTAAAATAGACCTATATTTTTAACACTTATAATCACTGAGATATAATTATAAATATCAAAGACGAAATTGGCCAAAAGAGGTAAGGAACTTAAATTCCTGGAACTTGGAGAGGTCATAACTCGGGACCGGGAGGTCCAACCTGGAATCTGACGCCGTAGGAATTATTTTCTCCGGCAGACGATTCCAGAGAGTCCAAAAACACGGTCCTACGACCTCTCCCTGCAAAGTCGAAAACGGTTTTCAAAATACGAAAGCCGGGAATCCTAAACCATCGTAGTTACGGAACCGGGAAAGTTACTTACCTCTAGCGGAAAAACCAATTGTGGGAGTTTCATGTAAAATAAAAATATAAGATTGATGTAAATAGCTAGATCGTTTCAGGGCCTACCCCTCGATACCAAAAAACCCCACGCGTCTTGTAAGATTTTACTAGAATTTCAGGGAATACGAGGCAGGCAACTTGCACCCAACCGCAATAAAAAGTTGGTAAATCTATAAATAGATATTATCGAGGTCAGCATACATCGCGCGCCGCAGATATAACCGTGCCTGACTACCCGGTGGCCAAATCGACTGGTTGCCGTAGGTGAACATTTAAAGATAACCTGCCAAAAAATCGACATTAACCGACTTCCAAAAGGAGGTCTGCAGAAAACCCCTGATATCTCAGGAACGGACCATCGCAGCTCATTTTTGACAGCGGCTTGTATACTAGACTATCGTCTAGTATACAAGTTTTGTAGCCCGACCCAATTTCCCCCCCCCCCCTTAAAAATTTTTTTTTTTTTTTTTTTTTCCCCCCCCTCAAATTAAAAATTTAGATTTTGCCCTAAACTAACACCCCATATTCACTGCAGCTCGGCCAAACCTCTTCCCTACTAAATTCACCCCCGCCCCTTCCCCTCTCCCAAAAAACGTCGATATCTCGGGAACGGAGCGTCGCAGCTCATTTTTGACAGCGGCTTGTATACTAGACTATCGTCTAGTATACAAGTTTTGTAGCCCGACCAAATTTCCCCCCCCCCCCCTTAAAAAATTTTTTTTCCCCCCCCTCAAATTAAAAATTTAGATTTTGCCCTAAACTAACACCCCATATTCACTGCAGCTCGGCCAAACCTCTTCCCTACTAATTTCACCCCCGCCCCTTCCCCTCTCCCAAAAAACGCCGATATCTCGGGAACGGAGCGTCGCAGCTCATTTTTGACAGCGGCTTGTATACTAGACGTAGTCTAGTATACAAGTTTTGTAGCCCGACCCCATTCCCCCCCCCCCAAATTTTTACCCCCCCCCCCCCCTCTAACAAAAATTTAGATTTTAACTATACTTACACCTTCCACCTACTGGAGCTCGTCCCAAACCCCCCCCTCCCCATTTTTACCCCTCCCCCCTGAAACAAAAATCTTAAATTTTAATATTTTTCTAAAAATAAACATAACCTTACCTGTTAAAACTTACCTGACTGTTGCACTGCTTTGCGCCGCACCTGAAACAAAAAATTGCTATTAATAGCAAATTGCACTTAGATATAAACTAGACTTAGAATATTGACCTTATTTACAACTTTTACAAATTTACCATTAGTTTGACCTATTTTATATTGACCTTTGGAAGCCCTTTACAACTTCCAAAAATTTTTCCTGACATATCGTAGTCCCGCGAATACCCCTAACCGACGAGACCCTCAAAACAATGTTTGCTGCCACAAGAACCCCGGCCAAGAAGCAAATGGAGAGGAGAAAGCGATTTGACGCAGACCCCCGAATTTCCCCCCCGGAGGCGAATAAAAGCTTCGAGTGGGTGGCGGGGAGATTTTCCCCGCCCACACCCCAAAGCCCCCAGACGAGCCCGGCGGCCATAGCAGCGCCCTCTGCGCCGCGACAGGTCGCCGCCTCGTCGGGTCGTGAGGCAACTCCCGAAGCGGCGCCCTCGAGGGAACAAGAGCCCCGCCGCCAATCTATTGGCATGACGATTAGGAGTCCGCAGACGAAGCCGATGAGCAGAGTAACTGAGGCGCGAGCATGTCTGAGTAATGCCAAGCTCCACCTCAACAGCTCTAGAAACACAAAGACCGAAATAAAGGAGGCAATTAAAACGGCCCTAGATAAAATATTCCAGCTGTTAAAGGAGTCTGAAGCGGAGCTGGCAGGAAAAGGGAAAGAAAAGGAGCGGGTTGGGGGGAAAGTTGCCGAACCAGCGGTTCGGTCTCCTCCCCCCCAACCTGCTCCTGAAATCGGGGAGCTGCGTCAAATGCTGGAGGAGCACGCTAAGCTCATAGGAGAGAATGGAGATAAAATGAGGGACCTCAAGGAACACCTGTGTACTCACCAGAAGTCCATAGAAGTAGCATCATACGCGAGTGTAGTGGCCGGCAGCGCAGCGAGAACACCCGCGCAGCGGCCGGCACTGCACTCGGTGGTGGTCACGGATAAGGACGAGACGAGATCTGGTGAGGACATAATGGAGAAAATTAGGATAGCAGTAAAAGCAAAAGAGGGAGGAGTCACAGTCGAAAAAATGCGGAAGGCGAAGGATAGGAAGGTGATAGTGGCATGCAGGACGGAGGAGGAAAGGCAGAAAGTTAAGGAAAAGCTCAAAATGGTCCCGGAATTAAGCGTCGAAGAGATGAAGAATAAAGATCCCTTAGTGATCCTTAGGGACGTACTCCAGTACAACAGTGACGAGGAGGTCCTTAAGGCACTAAGGAATCAAAACAAAGACATCTTTGAAGGACTGGGAAAAGACCAGGACAGGTGTCAAATAGCTTTCAAGAAAAGAACCAGGAATCCGCACACCAGCCACGTGGTCGTGAGGGTTTCACCGGGACTGTGGCGGCGAATGGTCGAAGCGGAGACATTGCACATTGACCTGCAACGAGTGAAAGTTGCAGATCAATCGCCACTAGTTCAGTGCTCGCTCTGTCTTGGCTACGGCCATGGCCGCCGTTTCTGCAAGGAAACCCTTGAGAAATGCAGTCATTGCGGTGGACCCCACATGAAGGCGCGGTGTGCGGATTGGCTGGCAGATCTTCCTCCGTCTTGCTGCAACTGTGTCCACGCCAAGCAGGACAGGACGGACCACAATGCCTTCAGCGGCGAATGCGTGATAAGGCGGAAGTGGGACGCCCTGGCTAGATCGGCAGTGGCATATTGCTGAGGTGGTCCTAAGCCTAATAAAGCACCCAACGGTCTGCGCGGCGGATGGGCTGGACCCTTGGAACGACTGGAAAACCGATGAAGTCACGACCACACCTGACCATAAACCAAAAATTTACAAAATAAAACATATCATATTTAAATTCAAAAACGTACAAACAATAGAGTTTACAATAGTAAAGCATATTGGCCTGAATTTCATGGGGAAACTAAGGGGATTGCAAAAAACAAATAGAGTAAATAAAACCAAAACAGCTAACATCATAGACTTAGAAATAACAATAGACAAATATATAAATACCTAACAATAAAACCAAACATTGAAATAAAACAACACTAAATTTAAAGTAAATAAATATTATAGTCAACTCAGGGAGATGGCCTGTAAAACTCACCAAACAAAAAAAAAAAAAAAAAAAAAAAAAAAAAAAAAAAAATCCAAGTCGCCACATAGGGAAACGCAGGATCCGTTGTGCAGCGCCAACCATCAGCTGTAAAGTAATTTCGGAAAACCGGAAGGTCGCTTCAGGAAGGTCTCGATACTGAAAAGCGATTGGGTGCAAGTTGAAAATAATTAGTAGACAAGTAAACTAAATAGCCTAAATAAACGCGATTTCTGGAATTAGCACAAAAAGAACAAGAGTGTAACAAAAATAAATAGATATATAATAGATGCTAAACTTATATATTTGATTGTATATAGGATTTAACATTGTAAACTGTAAAATAGGATGTAAACTGTATTAAGATTTTAATGTGTATAATCATAAAGAAATAAATATAAGATAGACATAACTAGATAAATAAATTCGAATGTGTGTAACCATAAGAAATAAAGATAAGATAGACATAAGCAGATAAATAAAATGTAATGTAGGAAATCGTAAGAAATAAAGATAAGATAGACATAAGTAGATAAATAAAATGTAATGAAGGAAATCATAAGAAATAAAGGTAGGACAGTAATAAATAAGAGAATAGAAATCAAACATTTGTAAACTTAAGGAATAAAGACAAGATAGAAACAAAATAGGAAATAAAGATATAGGCTATATTTACTCAAAAATGAAATATAACTAAGAGAGAGTAAATAAGTATAGGAAGTATTAAACCCCTGACAAGGTTAGGGAAATAGCTCGCGGGCCGGGCCAACGAATGCGCCCGGACAGGAAAAAAAAAAAAAAAAAAAAACCTAACCTAACCTAACCTAACCTAACCTAACCTAACCTAACCTAACCTAACCTAACCTAACCTAACCTAACCTAACCTAACCTAACCTAACCTAACCTAACCTAACCTAACCTAACCTAACCTAACCTAACCTAACCTAACCTAACCTAACCTAACCTAACCTAACCGAGTCGCGCGCCGCCCTTTGTGCCGACCGCATGTGTTTTTGCTCGCTCTGCGCCTTAAAAATCACGAAAAATCAGTTGACAAGGTTTTTTCTACCAAAGTATATCGTGTGATATATGTGCGTGTGCGTCCTGACGTCTCCTGCTCAACGGTGTTTTTCCCGGGCTCGAGAGTTTACGGGTTCACGAATTATTCCCGGAAAACCCCGAAAACCTCGCCCGGGCCGCCTTTGGAGCCGAACGCTGCACAATCCAGATCTGTGACACCCACTTTTTTAAGTGTAGAAAGTTGCGCACTGAAGAGGAGCACCCTATGAAAATTTTTTCCGGATTTTCCCGGACACTTTCCCTAAGGGAAAAATCAAAACACTGAAAACACGTGGCCACGTGTTTCCTGATCCCGAAACATCCCCCGGGATCTCATCACCGTTCCTGAGGAAGACCATCGAGAGCAGCCGGGAGCCATTTCCCGCATCCAGATCGGACCCCCAGGAACGGAGATACAAGTATTTTAAGTTTTATGTATTTTTGGACAGCCCTATCTCCCAAAATAGATCTTTTACCCCTATATTTTATTTTATCAAAAATTGAATCAGTACGATCCCCAATTCTGTAAAAAATTTTAAATTTTTATCCCTCCAAATAACGGAGTTATTAATATAAACAGTTTTTAGGCCAACACGTGGGGGGTGAAAACTACCCCCAATCAACCCCATAAATTAGTATATTGTGTAATACCCTAGTCTTAGTTAAATTGAAATTTTTTAGATTTTTAAATAATATATTTTGGGAGATAGGAGCTTATTTGTAAAAATTAGGTTAAGTTCGGTATAAGTCTAGGTAGGAATTCCAGGAAGAATATCTCGGGCTGTAGTATTAAAATTGTAATTATAAAAATAGTCCAGGATAGTCTGCTTCACAGGCTATCTAGTTATATATAAATTGTATTTTTAATAATAAAATTAGATAGTAAAATATTAATTTGAAACCTACTCCGACTGATTGGCAAAAGGTAAACAAACCGGGATTCCAGAAACTTTGAGGGGTTGTAGCTCGGGACCGGGGGATCGGATCTGGAATCTGACGCTGTAGAACACATTTTTTACAGCTGACGATTCCAGAGAACCCAAAAACTCGGCTCTGCGACCTCCCCCTGGAGACCTCATTCTGAGTTTCAAATTACGTGAGCCAGAGCCATCTTAATTTAGTAGCCCGAAAAAATTTGTTTCCCTTTTGTTGAGTTAAATTCCTGTGATTTTACAACTGTGTTAATATATAAGTTTAGTATACGTAGATAGGTAGCTTCAAGGCCTATCTTCTGGAAGTACCAAAACCCACGCGTCTCGTGGGGCCCCGGCATAAATTCCAGGAATACGCGGGAGTCGATTTGCACCCAACCGCAAAACCAAGTTGGTAAATCTATATATAGAATTTATCGAGGTCAGTATCCATCGCGCGCCGCAGATTTAACCGTGCCTGACTACCCGGTGGCCAAATCGACTGTGTGCCGTAGGTGAACATTAATAGATAACCTGCCAAAAATCGACATAAACCGACTTCCAAAAGGAGGTCTGCAGAAAACCCCTGATATCTCAGGAACGGAGCATCGCAGCTCATTTTTGACAGCGGCTTGTATACTAGACTATCGTCTAGTATACAAGTTTTGTAGCCCGACCCAATTTCCCCCCCCCCCCCCCTCAAAAAATTTTCCCCCCCCTCAAATTAAAAATTTAGATTTTCCCCTAAACTAACACCCTATATTTATTGCAGCTCGGCCAAACCTCTTCCCTACTAAATTCACCCCCGCCCCTTCCCCTCTCCCAAAAAACGTCGATATCTCGGGAACGGAGCGTCGCAGCTCATTTTTGACAGCGGCTTGTATACTAGACTATCGTCTAGTATACAAGTTTTGTAGCCCGACCCAAATTCCCCCCCCCCTGAAAAATTTCCCCCCCCCCCCTCAAAATTAAAATTTAGATTTCCCCTCAAAACTAACACCCTATACCTATTGCATCTCGGCCAAATCACTCCCTAACTAATTTCACCCCCGCCCCTCCCCCGCTCCAGAAAAGTCCCGATATCTCGGGAACGGAGCGTCGGAGCTCATTTTTGACAGCGGCTTGTATACTAGACAAGTTTCGTAGCCCGACCCAAGTTCCCCCCCCCCCCCCGCAAAATTTTACCCCCCCCCCCCCCTCTAACAAAAAATATAGATCTTGACTGTACTAACACCTTCAACCTACTGTAGCTTGCCCCAAACCCCCCTCTCCCCATTTTTACCCCTCCAACCTGAAACAAAAATCGTTAAAATTTTACTTCTTTCCTGAATAAGCCTTACCTTACTCAAACTTACCGGACAGCTGTACATCCCATCTGCGACGTGCCTTATAGGCTCCTCCCCAGTTTGCGCCCACAGCCACGCCCCTTGACCTACTTTTTACTAGTGATAACACGCTTATCACTAGAAACTAGAACTACTGTAACTCCCGAACCCCGCGTCCTACGGACACGCGGTTTTTTGCGTTTAATAGAGCCTAAACGGGACTACCGACCAAACAGGACGGACTCTACATAGAGCCAAAAATTTTTCTTTTTTCTTTTTACAAAACTTGTTTTTATTATTTTATTGTGCAATCTAAGTATTCTACTGACTATACTGCTGGTATACGTACCAAACCAACGGTAGAGTATAGACTCTACAAAACCTGTGGACAAAATAGTAACAGAAGTTACTCACCTGACCTGTGTGTAGACCGCCGACTGACGTCGGACGCTGGACGAGTGGCTCTGCAACCTGCAACCAGGACCT
The DNA here is from genome assembly GCA_949125135.1 of Alcis repandata. Classification (NCBI taxonomy): domain Eukaryota; kingdom Metazoa; phylum Arthropoda; class Insecta; order Lepidoptera; family Geometridae; genus Alcis; species Alcis repandata. The sequence goes on from OX421233.1 coordinate 7,516, forward strand.
GTAACAGAAAACTATTTTATTAGTAAGCTATTGCACTTAGATTAAAATTAAAATTAAAATATTGACATAATATACAACTTATACAAATTTATTTACAATTGACCATTTCCTGTACTGACCTTTTTGGAAGTCCCTTTACAACTTCCAAAACTGACACTCCCGCGAATACCCCTAACCGACGAGACCCCTCAGAAGAATGTTTGCTGCCACGAGAACCCCGGCCAAAAAGCAAATGGAGAGGAGGAAGCTTTATGGCGCAGATCCCCAAATTTCCCCCCCGGCGGCGAACAAAAGCTTCGAGTGGGTGGCGGGGAGATTTTCCCCACCCACACCCCAAAGCCCCCCGACGAGACCGGCGGCCACAGCTGCGCCCTCCGCGCCGCGTCACGTCGCCGCCTCGTCGGGCCGTGCGGTAACTCCCGAAGCGGCGCCGTCGAGGGAACAAGAGCCCCGCCGCCAATCTATTGGCATGACAATTAAGAGTCCGCAGACGAAGCTGATGAACAGAGTTACTGAGGCGCGAGCATGCCTGAGTAATGCCAAGCTCCACCTCAACAACTCTAGGAATACAAAAACTGAAATAAAAGACGCAGTCAGAGATGCCTTAGACCAAATATTTCAGTTGCTTAAGGACTCTGAAGCTGAGCTAGCAGGAAAAGGGAAAGGAAAGGAAAAGGAGCGGATTGGGGGGAAAGCTGTCGAACCAGTGATTCGATCTCTTTCCCCCCAACCCGTTCCTGGAGTCGAGGAGCTGCGTCAAATGCTTATGGAGCACGCCAAACTGATTGGAGAAAGCGGGGAAACCATGAGAGACCTCAAACAACAGCTAGGCACTCACCAAAAGTCCATAGAGGCGGCATCATACGCGAGTGTAGTGGCGGGCAACGCAGCGAGAACACCCGCGCAGCGGCCGGCACTGCACTCGGTGGTGGTAACGGCCAAGAATGAGACCGAATCCAGCGAGGCCATCATGGAAAGGATTAGAAAAGCAGTGAAGGCAAAGGATGGTGGAGTCGCTGTCGAAAAGATGCGGAAAGCTAAGGACAGAAAAGTCATAGTAGCATGCAGGACGGAGAGCGAGAGGAAAAAGGTGAAGGAAAGACTCCAAAATGTCTCTGAGATACAAGTGGAAGAGATGAAAAACAAAGATCCCTTGGTGGTCCTTAGAGACGTACTCCAGTACAATAGTGACGAAGAGGTACTCAAGGCGCTAAGGAACCAAAACCAGGACATATTTGGAGGACTTGGAAAAGACCACGATCGATGCGAAATTGCCTTCAAAAAGAGGACCAGAAATCCACACACTAGCCACGTCGTCGTGAGGGTTTCACCGCAACTGTGGCAGCGCATGGTCGAAGCGGAGACAATGCACATAGACCTGCAACGGGTCAAAGTTGCAGATCAATCGCCGCTGGTCCAGTGCTCGCTTTGTCTCGGCTACGGCCATGGCCGTCGTTTCTGCAAGGAAAGCCTTGAGAAATGTAGCCACTGTGGTGGACCCCACATGAAGGCGCGGTGTGCGGAGTGGCTGGCAAATCTCCCTCCGTCGTGCTGCAACTGCGTCCACGCCAAGCAGGATAAGACGGACCACAACGCCTTCAGCAGTGAGTGCGTAATAAGGCGGAAGTGGGATGCCCTGGCTAGGTCAGCAGTGGCATACTGCTAAGGTGGTTCCGGGCTTACTGCAGTATCCAACGGCCTGCGCAGCGGATGTGTCGGACCTTGTGGACGATTGGAAAATCGACGAAAGCACGACCACTCCTGAAAACAAATCTCCAATTTTCAAAATTAACCCTGTAACTTTAAAACTCAATAACGTACAAATTTTAACCTTAATAGCGAAAGTAGAGCATATTGGCCTGATTTTCATGGTGAAACAAAGGGAATTGCAAGTAATAAATAAAGTAAATAAAATTGATCCTGACAAAACTAATATCACTATAGATTTTGAAATAATAATATATAAACATAAAAATAACATAATAAAACTAAAAATAATTACACAATTAAGATTAAATATACAGACTGTAAACACAGGGAGGTGGTCCGGAAAACTCGCCAACCATAAGATCCGGGTAGACACAGGGGAGCGCAGAATCCGCGGCGCAAGGCAAACCAGCAGGTATGACGTAATCTCGGAATACCGAAAAGACAGTATAGAGAGGTTCGAGTCAAAACAAGCGATAGGGTGTAAATTGACAATCCATGGTATTGAGTAAATAAAGTGGCCAATACATACGCGATTTTCTGGAAATATGCACAAAACTGACAAATAATGTAATAAAAATAAACAGATACATAATAGATGCTAAACTTATATATTTAATTGTATATAAGATTTAACATTGTAACTTGTAGATTAAGATGTAAAACTATACTAAGATTTAAATGTGTGTAATTATAAGAAAATAAAAGATAAAATAGGAATAAATAGTTGAATAAAATTAAATGTATGTAATCATTAAGAAATAAAGATAAAATAGGAATAACTAGATATATAAGATTGAATGTATGTAATCATGGGCAATAAAGATAAGATAGAAATAACTAGTTAATAAAACAGAATGTATGTAACCATAAGAAATAAAGATAAGATAGACATAAGTAGATAAATAAAATGTAATGTAGGAAATCGTAAGAAATAAAGATAAGATAGACATAAGTAGATAAATAAAATGTATTGAAGGAAATCATAAGAAATAAAGGTAGGACAGTAATAAATAGGAAAATAGAAATAAAACATTTGTAAACTTAAGGAATAAAGACAAGATAGAAACAAAATAGGAAATAAAGATATAGGCTATATTTACTCAAAAATGAAATATAACTAAGAGAGAGTAAATAAATATAGGAAGTATTAAACCCCTGACAAGGTTAGGGAAATAGCTCGCGGGCCGGGCCAACGAATGCGCCCGGACAGGAAAAAAAAAAAAAAAAAAAAAACCTAACCTAACCTAACCTAACCTAACCTAACCTAACCTAACCTAACCTAACCTAACCTAACCTAACCTAACCTAACCTAACCTAACCTAACCTAACCTAACCTAACCTAACCTAACCTAACCTAACCTAACCTAACCTAACCTAACCTAACCTAACCTAACCTAACCTAACCTAACCTAACCTAACCTAACCTAACCTAACCTAACCTAACCTAACCTAACCTAACCTAACCTAACCTAACCTAACCTAACCTAACCTAACCTAACCTAACCTAACCTAACCTAACCTAACCTAACCTAACCTAACCTAACCTAACCTAACCTAACCTAACCTAACCTAACCTAACCTAACCTAACCTAACCTAACCTAACCTAACCTAACCTAACCTAACCTAACCTAACCTAACCTAACCTAACCTAACCTAACCTAACCTAACCTAACCTAACCTAACCTAACCTAACCTAACCTAACCTAACCTAACCTAACCTAACCTAACCTAACCTAACCTAACCTAACCTAACCTAACCTAACCTAACCTAACCTAACCTAACCTAACCTAACCTAACCTAACCTAACCTAACCTAACCTAACCTAACCTAACCTAACCTAACCTAACCTAACCTAACCTAACCTAACCTAACCTAACCTAACCTAACCTAACCTAACCTAACCTAACCTAACCTAACCTAACCTTTTTTTTTTTTTTTTTTTTTTTTTTTTTTTTTTTTTTTTTTTTTTTTTTGTGACCCAGGGAAAATCCTTTATGGATACCACACCCACCCCGGGGGGGGCAGGGTGGTTATGTGGGAGTCACCGCCCTAGTGGCGGCATACCCACTAAAAACCCTGGGGTGTTCCTCCAGGCAATGGGCGGAGCTACGGGTCCATTAAATCACCGCAGCCCCGCCCAGCCCATGTCCGCCGTGAAGGCGGACCCACCTCGGGTAGGGGGTGGCCACCCCCTCCCACTTCGTGGCGACGCGTCGGAACATCAAAACGCGTCGACCACTCTGGAGGGCCCCATTACTGCGAAGCAGCGGGTGCCCCCGCACCCGCCGCTCTAGGCCCTCCTAGCGGAGACGGAGTGCGAGCCCGTCTGGCTCGCCCCCGTGTCCGCTCCCTTCGGAGCGGGTGTGAGAGAGGGTCTCTCTCTCTTTCCCGCTCCTCGGCCTCCCTCTGCGACATCACTTCCTCGCAGAAGGAGACCATCGCCTCCCAGGACCCCTCGTCGGCGACCATCCTAGCTAGGATGGCCGGCAGCGAGAGGTCTCCGCCAACCGCCGCGGCCAAAGCCAGCCGCGGCTCCGCCGCCCCCGGGCATGCCTCCAGCACGTGCTGCGCCGTCTCCTCCGCGCAGCCGCATTGGTGGCATTCCGGGGTCTCCTCCTTCCGGGCCACGCTGAACAGGTACCTCCCGAAACATCCATGTCCCGAGAGGACCTGAGTCAGCCGGAAGGTGAGACCCCCGTGCCCTCGATGGACCCACTCCTTCAGTACGGGCCGGACCGCCTCCAGAAACCGAGCAGCCCCGGCCCCCCTTCTCCGATCCATCGAGAGTCGTCCACCCCACGACTCGAGGGCGGCGTCCCTGGCCCTCTGTCGCCACTGCTCCAACTCCCGTGGGGCGGGCCGCAGGTCCTCCTCGCGCGCCCGCACTCTGCGCCAGTAGACCGAGGACAGAACCTCGGCCTCCAGATCCCACGGGAGGGAGCCTGCGAGGACGCAGGCAACTTCGTGTGAGAGTGTGCGGTATCCCCGACACACTCTCACCGCCATGGCCCTCTGGCTCCTATGTAGTCGGGCGGCCTCCCTGGAGTTTAGGGAGCCGGCCCATATAGGAGCCCCGTAGAGGGCCATGGAGCGAACCACCGCCATATAGAGGCGGCGGCAGCTCGGATCTCCTCCCCCGAGGTTCGGTAGGAGGCGGCTCAACGCACCCGCCGCCCCCACTAGCCTCGGGCTCAGCTGCTCGAGGTGAGCCCCGAACCTCCACCTGCTATCGAGCACGACACCGAGGTATTTCAGTGTCGACCCGACAGCAATGGAGGTTCCCCCAACCACGATCGCTGAGCCTGCAGGCGGCTTCCTCCGAGGACCATGAAAACAAATGGCCTCGGATTTATGGAGCGCCACCTCCAGACCCAGCCGCCGAATCCGAGCCACCACCGCCGCGACCCCGGCAGTGGCCAGGACAGACGCTTCCCTGAACGTCTGCCCCCGGGCGGTAACCAGCGTGTCGTCAGCGTAACAAACTACGCCGACGCCACGGAGGTTAGCGCCCCGCAACACCCAGTCGTAACCGACGTTCCACAGGGTGGGGCCCAACACGGACCCCTGTGGAACGCCGCGGGTCATGGGGCTCCGACCTTCCCCATTCTTTGTGGGGTAGACTACCTGCCTGTCGGACAGGTAGTCCCCCACGAGGCGTCGGAGGTACTGGGGCACCCTATGGTACCCCAGCGCTCCCAATATTACGCTCCAGGGCAGGGTGTTGAAAGCGTTCGCGATGTCTAAAGACACCGCCAACATCACCCCGCCGCTGGAGCACGCCTCCTCGGAGAGGTCGCGGACGTGGGCTATGGCGTCCACAGTCGAGCGACCTCTCCTGAACCCGAACTGGGTGTCGGCCAAGTCCGGCCCGACCACCTCCAGGTGCTTGACGAGGCGGGCGACTACGACGCGCTCTAAGAGCTTGCCCGCCTCATCAAGCAGCACGATTGGCCGATATCCCGCCGGCGCATCCGCAGGGCGCCCCTCCTTTCGCAAAAGGACGAGACGGCCCTGCTTCCACCGCTTGGGGAACCGGCCTTCCTGGAGGCAGCGGTCGAACAGCGACCTTATGCGCTCCTCCAGCGACTCCTGGACGAGGGCCCACGCGCGACCGGGAATCCCATCAGGGCCCGGCGCCGTGTTTTTGGCCCTCATCCGCAGGACGGCCGCGCCCAGCTCACCCGGCGAGACTTCAGGCACCTCTTCCTCCGCCGGTGCGCCGCGTGCCACCAGGGTGGGAGGGACAAATTCGGTCCCCGGACTAGCGGGGAACAGTCCCTCGACCACACGCTGCAGGACCGCCGGTTCCATGGTGCTGGTGACCGGGGGGGCCCATGGGCGAAGCTTCTGCCTCGCCCACTTGTACGGCCGTCCCCACGGGTCCCGCTCCAGCGACGCCAAGAGCTCTCGCCAGGCCTCCGCCTTTGCTTCGCCGATGGCGATGCGAAGGGCCTGGCACGCACCTCTATACGTGGCATAGAGGGCGTCAAGCTCCTCAGCGTCCTGGCGCCTCCTCCGGCGGTACCGCTGGTAGCGGCGGCGCTCTGCCAGACACTGGCGGCGGAGCTCGGCGATCCCCTCGTTCCACCAGTAGACCTGGCGCTTGGATTGTGCAGGCCTAGCGCGAGGCATGGCAGCATCGCACACATGTGCCATGGCCCTGCACAATCCATCGGCCTCTGCGTCCAGGTCTACTTCCGACGAGGGGGGGGCGTTCCACGCCTGGACGATCGCTGCCTCCTGCAGCAACTCGACGTCCAGGCGGTTTAGCGCCCACCGAGGGCCGACCGCAGCTGGCAACCGCGGGCCCTGACCCGCCGAAGACGAGGAGACGCTGAACCGGATGTACCGGTGGTCGGAGAGCGTCTCCTCATCCACCAGGACCTCCCAGTCCCGGGCACGCACCGCGATCTCGGGGGTCGCAAAGGTCACGTCGACCACTGACCCTCCCGAGCGCCGCACACACGTGTCCGTGGACCCGCGGTTAAGGACGCATAGCCCCGCTGCCACCACCCACTCGCTGAGGGCCTCGCCTCGTGCATCCGTCCTTGAAGATCCCCATGCCCTAGACTTGGCGTTGAGGTCTCCAAGGAGGATGATTGGCCTGGGACGGTTCTGGCCGATCAGGGTCCCCACCTCGCTGAGGAAGTCCTCGAACTCGGCGAGGGCCCTGTTGGGGGAGAAATACGCCCCCACAACCACCGTCCCGGCCATTCTGGCGGCCACAAATCCCCTACCCCTGACCACGCCCTCAAGGGGAGGGGATCGGGCAGGCGACTGGGTGGTGATCGCCACCAAACCGTCAAGATCCCCGATCCAGTCACTTCTGGGCGGGACCCTGTACGGTTCGGCGACCACAGCCACTTGTGTCAACCGCTCGGCCATGCTCTGGAGGAGGACATCCTGAGCTCTGGCCGAGTGGTTGATGTTCGCCTGGAGGAAAGTAAGTCTGTCCGACATTAACTTTCCTCCATTCGCGACGCCTGCCCTTCTGCGGGGCGAGTCTGCTGCGACTTGGCCTTGGCCTCAGTCGCAGCAGGTTTTCTTCGCGCCTCTGCTTTCGACGGGGGCTTGGCGCAGGCCTTGCCCCCGGAGAGGTGGTCTGCCGGCTTCCCCGCTGCTGCACACAGTGTGCAGTGGGGGGCGGCAGAGCAGCCACTGGCTTTGTGGCCTTTTTGACCGCAGCGATGGCACTCATCGCTGCGGTCCACCTCTGACTTGCACTGGGCCCTGACGTGGCCCAGTGCAAGACACCGGAAGCAGCGGCGAGGTCGGGCGTCCAACAGTTGGACCCGCGCCGACACCCAACCCACCAGGAGTCGGCTGCCGTTGGCAACCAACTTCTTGGCGGCGGTCACAGGGCATCGGACGAATGCCGTCCCCATGCCCGCCGCACCCTTCCTTATTTCGCCGACCTTATATTCCGGCGCGGCGCCGCCTCCGGCCCCGACGAGGGCCTCCGTGAGTTCGGCCGGACCGACAGAGTCGTCGAGGCCGCTAACCCTCAAATCGGCGGTGGTGACGGGCCTTGAGACCCTGATGGTCTCTTCCGCGCCCTGAAACACCTCCCGCAGTTTGAGGGCGAGGGAGTCCGCTCTCTCCGCCTTCGCCGAGCCGGGCACTTCAAGAATTCGGCCCCCATTGGCCGCCACCCGCATTTTGAGAGGCGGAAAGTCGGACAAGTCAATCCGACCCTTCGCCTCTCCAAGGACCTTTTGATAGGTCAAACCCTTCTCTTCCGCCCCCGGTAGCAGCGTAATCACCACTGCTGCAGTGCGCTGGGGGCGGAGCTTGGCCTTTTTAGGCCCCGCTTTCGTTGGCGGGGCGGGTGGTCCGGCCCGAGGCCGCTCCGGCTGTGCTGCCGTAGGCCGCTGCTCCCTTTTCTTCGCCCTCCCGCGCTTCACCACCTCCGTCCATGGCTCCGACAGAGTCGGTGGCGGTGGAGGAGGCAGTTCAGCTACAGGGGCCGCTGCCCTTGCCTTGCCCTTACCCTTGCCCTTGCTGGGTTTGGGCCTTTCAAGGGGAAGAGCTTGCGACGGTGTCGGCGCAGAGTTTGGCGCAGACCCAGCCTTTGGGGCCACCGCGTTCCTCCGGTCTGCGGCCAGAGGCGGCCGGACGCGCTTCTCCGGAAGGAGGCGTTCCTCCAAGGCGTCTAGTCGCGCGCTCATCATGTCGCCAACCTGGCGCAGGATGGCCTGCTCCAGCTCCTCCACCGGGCGAACCTCGTTTCGGATCAAGGATCCCGAGGCCTGTGGAGGAGCGGAAGCTCGGAGACTCGCCATCTCTACGCTGAGCTCAGCCACTTGCTTGCGCAGGTCCGCAACTTCCTCTTTAAGACGCCTGTTGGAGGCCTGCAGCTTCTTGGTCTCCTCGGTTGAGGACCTTTTGCGCAGGCGCTCCGTCAGACTCCCAATCTCCGTCGCCGACACCTTCAGGGAACGTTGAAACGTTCCCTTTAGGTTGCTGGACTTTGTGGCCACATGATTAATTGTGGCCAGGCAGTCCTGCACCCTACCGAAGATGTCGGCGGCCAGCTCGTCGTCCACATCGTCATCCGCCGATGTTTCGGAGAGCCGCGCCGACGCCCGAGATCGCAGAGATGTCGTCATCTCCGCTACCTCGCGCTCAGCCCGGAGCTCCATCTCCTGCCTCTCGGCAGCTACGAGAGCCGCCTTGGCTTTGGCGAGGCCGACATATTCGCCCGTAGTGGGCGGCCGACCCCTGCCTCTTCGCTCTGCGACTTTCGACGCTGTCGCCATCTTCACGGCTGGAGCGTCCACCTCGTTGTCGGAGCCTAGACAGCTGTTTGCTCCACGCGACCGCTTTCGCAAGCGTCTCGCGTCCACGAACCGGTCTGGCGACTCTGCCACCGAGACCATGCTCCCACACGTTGAGGAGTCAGACTCCTCGACGTCTACCACGCCTTCAGGGCCAGGCCCTCTCCTTCCAACGTTTTTAATTTTTGAAATTTCCATAATAAATCCCACGAGTGGAGACGAAATAAAGGTCCACCCCCGGGTGACGCTCATTCCGGGGGTAAGGGTACATACTGCGGAGGTCCCCAGGTATCCGCAGGTTTTAACGTGTTTTCTCACGGGTTTTTGTTTCAAGCTTTTCCTTGCTCTGGGGCCGGCCAATTAAGGCAAGCCCCCTTCGGCCCCCACACTGCCGCAACGTACCCCTTACCGCAATACGGGGTCTTTGAAGCGTACAGTGGAGAGCCGGTGCAGGAGAGGGTGCGGAGACCTCCCCCGACGACACTGGGCGATGGTTTTAATACCACCCAGGTCGCCCGACCCGCGTCGCCGCTACTCAGCATAAGGCTGAGACGCCGACCGGGCCCCGCAGCCACTCAAGGCCGCCGAGACTCGACCGCCGCTACCCGGACTATCCAGGACGCCGGCCGAGCCTACCCCACAGGAAGGCACGATGCGCCCCCCATCGTCGTCCACGGACGACCCATTCCCGGTGTGCCCGAAAGGGTGGCCGAGTTGACCGATCCCTTCCGCGCCGCCAGCCTTGAAGGCCGGCCATCCTCCGACCCGAAGATCCGCTGGTCCATTTCTGGACCCCGACCCGCCCCGTCCACGCCCTATGCTGAACATAGGGACTCGTGGAGAGGCCCCGCAGTCAATCAAGACCGCCTAGGCCCAGACCGCCGCTTCCCGGAATGTCCAGGGCGCCGGCCCGAGCCTCCACTTGGGGTTCCTCTTAGTTTCACCGGGCAAAGCGGCCCGGCTACTTATCCCCCCCGCCACGGAAAGGCGGGAACCCATTCGAGGGGGAACCTAACCTAACCTAACCTAACCTAACCTAACCTAACCTAACCTAACCTAACCTAACCTAACCTAACCTAACCTAACCTAACCTAACCTAACCTAACCTAACCAATTTTAGAGACTCTTAGAATTTGACTGAATATTGAGTGTGGCACGTCGCTGTGTCCGGCTCGACGTCCGCTCGAAGATCCTGTAACAAAAAAGTACACGGTTAATACAATTTTTTGGAATTAACATCATTTTTCTTTTTTCAAAATTTACAAACTTTGAAAAATCGCAGCGTCTTCAAAATTTAATTTAGAATTTTTATTGTATTTTATTCGTGCTCAGTAGACTTGCGCGCGTCGCGCTGCATACCTAGATTCCTATTTTTTCCCCACCCACCCGCCCGGAGGGGTTTCAATAGAAAGAGATTGTTCTGTGTAGTGGGGGCGGACACAAAGTGAGAATATTTTTTGACTTTTTTAATTTGAGTTGCTCAATTGTTGGGCATCTCAAGATTTACCATCTGACCAATTTTGTGTAAATTTGGCCTATTATTTAGGGTAGGGATCGAAAATGTTTCGGACACCCGCAAAAACATTTAAGGACGTGGAGCAGGCCTCCAAAACGACAGGGGCAGGTGCCTCTGATGCCGCGGGCCCGTCCTCATACACCAATGTCAGGCGAAGCGTGGGGGAGTGGGAGTCTGGGAAGTCAGACCGACTAAGTCTCACTCCCCCAAACAAAATCGTCACGGTGGGTCCACAAAAGCCGAGGCCTAAGCCGACAGCAGTTCGTAGGCTGTCGGTGGAGGCATCGAAGAGCCCACCGAAACAGCCAGTAAAACCTGACAGGGTGGCAGAGGCTAGGGCCTGCATAATTCGGCTAAAGGCGAACCTGTCGAACTCCCGAAACCTCAAGACGGAGATTAAGACCGCCATTTTGGAGTCGGCGGACCGCCTGTTTCAGCTGGTGAAAGAGGCAGAGATGGATTCGCCGGCTGAAACGGCCTCGGCAAAAGGTCCGGCCGCACGACCCCAAAACTTGGCTGGTGCAAGAAAAGAGGAAAGTGCTTTTGCGTCGTCTTCTCCAGATTCATGCCTGGAGAAGACGATGCAAAAGCACATGGAAATGATGCGGGAAACAATTGAGCGCACGAGGACTCTTAATGAGACACTGAGCTCCCAAACTGCTGCCGGGGTACACGATAATGCTCAGGCCGATAACATCGGTAAGCTCTTGGGCGAAGTTCGGGAACTGCGCCAGACCACTGAAGCAACGGAGAGGAGGGTGTCTTCACTGCAAGATGCCGTCCCTTCGTACGCTGAAGTCCTGGCTCGGCCTACTGGCGCAGTATCACCAACAAAACTTCGCCCAAAGCATAGCATCATTGTGTCCTCGGAAGATGACAGGCTTACGAGCGAAGACATCCTGGGAACGGTGAGAGAAGCTCTGGACGCCAAGACCTCTGGACTTCAGGTAACTCGAGTCCAGAAGGTCAAAAACCAGAAGGTCGTGTTCAGCTGCGCCTCCAAGGAGGAAACGAAAAAAGTCTCTGAAAAAATAACTGCTCGCTGCAAAAACCTCATCATAGAGGAGGCCAAAAATAAAGACCCCCTGGTCGTTATTCGGAACATCCTGAGCTGCCACAAAGACGAAGAGGTCATAACGTCCCTCAGATCGCAGAACGCCGGCCTTCTCAGAGACCTGGAGAAGGACGATGTTAGGGCAGTCGTCAAATACAGGCGACGCGCCAGAAACCCGCACGAGAACCACGTCGTGCTCCAGGTGTCGCCCAAGTTGTGGCAACGGCTTACAGAAGCCAAACGCGTACATGTCGACCTGCAGTATGCGGTAGTGCAGGACCAATCCCCGCTCGTGCAGTGCACACGATGCCTGGGATATGGGCACGGGCGCAGGCTTTGCACAGAATCAGTCGACCTGTGCAGCCACTGCGCCGGCCCACATCTCCGGGCGGACTGTCCGACTCACGGGACGGGCGGGACTGCTACTTGCCGCAACTGCAGGCTGGCAAAGTACAGCGATGTCAGCCACAATGCCTTTGACGGCGAGTGCCCTGTACGCCAGCGGTGGGACGCCATCGCTAGATCTAGTGTGGCGTACTGCTGACGTACCGGGCACCCAACGCACCAAAGACGGAAAGACGACACCTGGGCACACTAGTGGACTCGGGCGGGTTTCATTGACGCAGGTGAAGACTAGGCATGTGGGGCTGTTCCCGTACCCAAGTTGCCTTGAGTACGAGAATAGCGCAACATGCAAAAATGTGAGCATAGCATATGCAATGAATAGTTTGCTGCTCGAGTGTCTCATAGGTGACGCATACAGGTGCGACCTGGAATCGAAGCGAAGCATGATGCTGACCGATTCACCATTGTGCTCGATGAAGGACGGGGACGGATCCAGGTTGTACCTGGATGTAGTGGACGCAAAGGCAGCATAGTTAGAAGGGCTGATATAAGACGGGATGACACTGAGTGTCATTCGGCTTATTCGTGGATAGGTATTGACGTGGAAGGTGCGTGCAACACCTACTTCTTAAGAAGTAGGAGTATGCACGCACGTGGGACCGCTGATGTAAACGTAGTGTTATTTTATTGCAAATCTAGTCATTCACTTAAGGAAATTATCGTTCTATTATTGTTTTGTAATTTTATGCTAGTTCTAGATGAATAGGGACAACATGTACATCAATTATTTGTACCATGTATCTCGAAATACACATATTATTATTATAACGACGAAAATTATACAAATTTAATGTTATACAATTTATTTTTACAATCTTAATTTTACAATTTTAGTTTTTTACAAAATATCTAATTTTACAGTTTTAATAAATATACAATTTCATCTACTTCATACAATTTGTGACTCTACAATTAAAAATGTAGTATTAACAAAAATGACTTTTTATATTATCCTAACTCAAACCAGTTCGATATCTTTAATGTTCTAATTATTTACACTTCAATTAATAAAACCTTAATGCCACACATGTGGCGACTTTTTTACATTAACATGTTATAGGATAAATAACCCAAACAAGGGCCTCGCATAAACTTAGCGGGGGTACATAGGAGGAGGAGGACGGCAAAAAAAAAAAAAAAAAAAAAAAAACCTAACCTAACCTAACCTAACCTAACCCAGTCGCGTGCTGTCCTCTGACGTGAGCGCATCACTTTTAACCGCTCCGCGCATTTTTAAGTCTCTGAAAATCGCAACTGTGGGTTTTTTCGTGAAAATAGTGGAGTGTTGCATATGTGCGCGTGCGTCTCAGCAAGACCTTTTTAACGACACCAGTCTCGGGCTCGAGAGTTAAGCGGTTCTCGGGATATTCCCGGAAAACCGCTCAAAACCTCGCCCGGGCCACTAAAAAGCTGAACGCCGCCACATCGAGATCAGCGACACCCACATTTGAACCTGCCAGAAGACGAGCGCTGAAGAGGAGCACGCGACGAAATTTTTTCCGGAATTTTTCCGAAGAGTTTTCCGAAGGGAAAACCAAAAAGACCGAAAACACGTGGCCACGTGTTTCCCGATCCCGAAGCATCCCCCGGGATCTCATCACCGTTCCTGAGGAAGACCATCGAGAGCAGCCGGGAGCCATTTTCCGCTTCCAGATCGGACCCCCAGGAACGGAGATACAAGTATTTTAAGTTTTATGTATTTTTTGGACAGCCCTATCTCCCAAAGAAGATCTTTTACCCCTGTTTTTTATTTTATCAAAAATTGCATAAATACGATCCCCAACTTTGTGGAAAATTTTAGATTTTTATCCCTCTAAATAACGGAGTTATAAATATAAACAGTTTTTTAGGCCAACACGTGGGGGGTGAAAACTACCCCCAATCAACCCCATAAATTAGTATATAGTGTAATACCCTAGTCTTAGCTATACGTCGTCTCAGTGCTTGTTTGGTCTATCTACCATTGGCTACTTTCTACAGCAGACGAGTTTCTTTCTCTATTTTAAAAAAGAAGCTATAATTATAAGACTTGAAAATCTTTCATAATACATTGGTTACCTTTACCAATGTATTATGAAAGATTTTCAAATCCTATAACTATAGCTTCTCTTTTAAAATAGAGAAAGAAACTCGTCTACTGTAAAAAACAACCAATGGCAGATAGACCAAACAAGCACTGAGACGACGTATAGTGTAAATTTTCAGATTTTTAAATTATATATTTTGGGAGATAGGAGCTTATTTGTAAAAATTAGGTTAAGTTTAGTATAAGTTTAGGTAGGAATTCCAGGACGAATATCTCCGGTTGTAGTAATAAAACTGTAAATATAAAAATAGTCCAGGGTAGTCTGCTTCACAGGCTATCTAGCAATATACAAATTGTATTTTTAATATTAAGTTTTGACAGTATAACATTAAATTGAAACTGACTCCGACCGATTTGCAAAAGGTAAACAAACCGGGATTCCAGAAACTTTGAGGGGTTGTAGCTCGGGACCGGGAGATCTGATCTGGAATCTGACGCTGTAGAACTCATTTTTTACAGCAGACGATTCCAGAGAATCCAAAAACCCGGCTCTGCGACCTCCCCCTGGAGTCCTCATTTTGGGTTTCAAATTACGCGAGCCAGCGCCATCTTAATTTAGTAACCCGAAAAATTTGTTTCCCTTTTGTATAATTATATTCCTGTGAATTGACAACTGTGTTAGTATATAAGTTTAGTATAAGTAGTTAGGTAGGTTCAAGGCCTATCTTTTGGAAGCGCCAAATCCCACGCGTCTCGTGAGGTCCTGCGGGAATCTCAGGAAACGCACGACAGCCAATTTTTACCCAGCCGCAAATATAAGTTGGTAATTTAAGCATAGAAAGTTCCAAGAACGGCATTGCGCGCCGCAGATCAACCTGACCTGATTACTCGACGCTCCACCGAAGGTTAACTTTATCAGATAACCCACCACCTTAACCGACATCCGAAAGGGGGTTTCCAAGAAAGTCCCAATATCTCGGGAACGGAGCGTCGTAGCTCGTTTTTGACAACGGCTTGCATACTAGACTATCGTCTAGTATACAAGTTTTGTAGCCCGACCCAAATTCCCCCCCCCCCCCCTGAAAATTCCCCCCCCCCCTCAAAGTAAAAATCTACATTTCCCCTCAAAACTAACACGCTATACCTATTGCATCTCGGCCAAATCACTTCCTTACAAATTTCACCCCCGCCCCTCCCCCTCTCCAGAAAAGTCCCGATATCTCGGGAACGGAGCGTCGGAGCTCATTTTTGACAGCGGCTTGTATACTAGACGATAGTCTAGTATACAAGTTTTGTAACCCGCCCCCAATTCCCCCCCCCCCTTTACCCCCCTTTCTTATTCTTATTTTAAAAAATTCTTTCAAAATTATATTAATTTAATATATAAAATTAAATTATAATTTGGGTGTATATTGAAATTAAAAAATTAATTATTTTTATATTTTCTTTTATATTTTCTTTTTACAAAATTTAATACTAATATTTATTAAATTTTATTAATTATTACTATTAAATCTATATATAATTTATACTATTCCCCCCCCCCCTAATCTAAAGATTTTTCAAGTTTCATCAAGTTTCAAATAAAAATTATTACATTATTATTTTATTATTTTAAATATTACTACTATCTATTATTATTTATCAGCATTATATTTCTCTTTTTTACAAAATTTAATTATAATATTTATTAAATTTTATTAATTATCACTATTAAATCTATAATTATTTATACAATTCCCCCCCTCCCCCCTAATCGCAAGAACTTTCAAGTTTCAAATTTTCCCTTTACACCTACGTCAGGTATCACCACCGATCTGTCTAACCTAGTAATTACCATCCCATCTGCGACGTGCCTTATTACGAGCTCCTCCCCAGTCCGCCCACAGCCACGCCCCCTTGACCTACTTTAGTTCCACCAGCTGTGGGACTAAATCCGCTGTAACTCCTCAACCCCGCGTCCTACAGACGTGCGGTTTTTTGATTTAAGTAGAGCTTCAGCGGGACTACCTAACTAATAGGACAGACTCTACATAGAGCAAAAAATTTTTTCTTTTTACAAACTTGTATTTACTATTTTATTGCGTAATTTAAGTATCCTAGTGACCATACTGTTGGTATACTTACCAAAGTAACGGTAGAGACAACTCTACAAACCCGTTGAAAATCGTATTAGAAGTTTACTCACCTGTGTGTGTAGACCGCCGACGGACGTCGGTCGCTGGACGATTGGCTCTGCAATCTGCAACCAGGACCTGAAACAGAAAAATATTTATTTTATAGTAAACAGAACAGAAGTACAGAAGTATTAATTACATTTTTGAACTTTATTTACTTAGTTACTGGACGTATCCACGTCTACATTTTTAATATTTATATTTACGAATTTGACCATTTTAATTGACTAAGGATGTACCGAACGCCAGCTAAGAAGGTAGAAGACCAGGCAGTAAATACGGCAGGTACCGTTACGAAGCATACTGGCCCACTAAGTCAGAGCGTCCGACAGAGTATCGGTGAATGGGAAGCAAGTCGGCGAACCAGCTTGACACCCCCGAAAAATCCCTCGCCAGTGGTATCCCCGAGGCCGAAACCTGCAGCCGTCCGGAAGCTACAGGTCGAGGGCGCGGGGAGCCCACCTAAACAAATTAGCGAGAAACTTCAGGACAGGGTTGCCGAAGCAAAGGCCTGTGTTGTTCGGGCAAAAACAAACCTGCGCAATTCGCGGAACCTAAAGGCTGAAATTAAAGACGCGGTCACCGAGTCTGTGGATCGCCTCTTTCAGCTTGTTAAGGAGTCAGAGTCAGTGAAAGGCAGAAAGGTACAGACGCTTCCCAAGGAGCAGAATGAAGGAAATAATACGGAAGGTGAAAATAAGGGAGAAGGAAAGGATTTGGAAAGGATAATAGAAAGACATGTCATTCTGCTTAAGGAAAACAATGAGTATATGGAGGAGCTAAAGAAGACTATGGAGAAGCAAGCACGGAGCAGTTCCGGCGCCTCGGCCAAAGCAGATAATGTTTTGGCCGAGGTGCAGGAACTGCGCCGTGTAACAGAGGAAACAGGGAAGAGGATTTCCTCCCTCCAGGAGTCACTGCCAAAAACGGACACTCTGAGGACTTACGCGAGTGCTGCGGCGATGAACCCCCGAAAGCAGCTGCCGGAACAAACTGCGCTGCTTTCGGTGGTCGTCACCGCCAAAAGCGAATCGGAAACAAGCGAAGGGGTCCTCAGTCGAATCCGTAAGGCGGTAAACGCTAAAGAGGGAGGAGTTCGGGTAGAAAAAATTAGAAAAGCAAAGGATAGGAAAGTAATAGTTGGGTGTCGAACGGAAGAGGAGAGACGAAAGGTTAGGGAGAGGATAAGTAAGGAAGGAGAGCTAAACGTAGAAGACATGCAGAACAAGGATCCCCTTGTTATCCTAAGAGACGTGCTGCAATACAACACTGACGAGGATGTGCTTAAAGCGCTGCGCAATCAAAACCAAAACATCTTTAAAGATGTCACTAAAGAGGATGATAGATTGGAGATAGCCTACAAGAAGAGGACGAGAAACCCGCATACCAGCCACGTCGTCATGAGGGTCTCCCCAAAATTGTGGCAGCGCATGGTGGAAGCCGAGGCAGTGCACATAGACCTGCAGCGAGTGAAAGTTGGTGACCAGTCGCCACTGGTCCAATGCTCGCTCTGCCTCGGCTACGGACACGGCCGGCGTTTCTGCAAAGAAGCGCTGGAGAAGTGCAGCCACTGCGGAGGCCCTCATATGAAGTCGCAGTGTGCGGACTGGCTTGCGGGCGTAGCTCCGTCGTGTTGTAATTGTATGCACGCAAAATTGGACAAGGTGGATCATAATGCGTTTAGCTCGGAATGCTCCGTAAGGAGGAAGTGGGATGCTTTGGCCCGGGCCACCGTAGCTTATTGCTAAGGTGGTCCCTGCTGTACACTCTGCTGCAGCCAATACGAAGCCATACTCCATAGCCCAAGCAAATTTGCAAAGAAATGAGAAGGCAACGAGCGAACTCATGATTGAGGCTCGAACTAGGGGTATGGCTTTCGCCCTGCTCCAGGAGCCCTATATCGGTCGGATAGGCAAAATGAGGGATTACGCAGGCGTGAGGATCTTCCAGAGCACGCCAACTGGTGACGCGCCAGTCAAAGCAGCAATTGCTGTCTTTGACAACGACTTAGACGTCATCCAGTGTCCTGACTTTACCACGCCCAACATCGTTGTGGTAAAGATTAGGACCAGTGCCTGGGAGATCCTCGTCGTCTCGTTCTACTTCGAACCTAAGCCCAAACCGATCGAGCCATACCTGGAGCAGCTGAGCAGAATCAAGCAGCACTACGACGGCCAGAGCATCTTAATTGGAGGGGACGGAAACGCGAAAAGCACCTGGTGGGGTAGCGCGACCGTGAATGATCGGGGTGAGGAGATGTCTGGAACTCTAGAAGACATGGGCTTGCAGGTACTCAACGAAGGCACAGTCCCCACCTATTTTTCAGTCAGGGGCGGCCAAGTGTACAGCAGCTTTGTGGACGTAACGGCATGCACAGCGGATCTGCTAAACCTAGTGGAAGACTGGAACCTAGATGAAGGAATGACGAGCTCAGACCATAACACTATTATTTTTAAAATTAGAATCACGAGAGCTAAGGGAATAAATATTAGTAGGACAACTAGAATATACAACAGTAAAAAAGCCAACTGGGACCAGTTTCATACGAAAATGGCCCAGTTGTTGGAAGAAAATAATATAAATAAACTAGAAATTGATAAAATAGATAATAAAATAGACTTAGAAAATAAAATAAATACATATGTAAATCTTATAATTAAAGCTACGGAAAATAGTATGCCTAAATTAAATTCTAAAAAACATGCAAACTTACCATGGTGGTCTGATGAGCTCGCCAAACTGAAGAAGGAGGTCGCCACTAGGAAGCGCCGAATCCGATGTGCAGCGCCGGTCCGCAGAGCCAAAGTCGTCGATGAGTACCTGCAAGCAAAAGAAAAGTATGAGGAGGAGATGAAAAATGCACAGATAAGGAGTTGGAAAGGATTTTGTGAGAAACAGGATAGGGAAGGAGTTTGGGAAGGAATATATCGGGTGATGAGCAGGACTAGCAAAAGGGAAGAGGATCTTCCCCTGGTCACTGATGGCCGGTCACTCGACCCAAAGGAGTCTGCGATGTTACTGGCGGAAACCTTCTACCCGATGGATCGAAAGGAATCCGATAATGCCGACCATGAGCGTATCAGATTAGAAGCTGACCAAGTAAATGCCGCGGGTCATAATGAAACCCATGATCCCCCATTTACCTCTGTAGAGCTCATGTCTGCCGTCGAGAGCTTTAACCCTAAAAAAGCCCCCGGTTCAGATGGATTGACAGCAGACATCTGTAAGCGCGCAATATTCCAGTCCCCAGATATTTTCCTATCACTGGCAAACAGGTGCTTGGAGCTGGGTCACTTCCCGGACCTATGGAAGGAGGCGACGGTAGTCATCCTCCGGAAACCAGGAAAGGGAAGCTACACGGATCCAAAATCCTACAAACCGATAGGTCTGTTGCCAGTGATGGGGAAAATCTTGGAAAAAATGGTCGTGGCCCGTATCAAGTGGCACATTATTCCAAAGCTTAGTACCCACCAGTATGGTTTTATGCCCCAGAGGAGCACCGAGGACTCCCTCTATGTCTTGATCCAACACATACGCGAAAAGTTGAGCCAGAGGAAACTCATCACGTTAGTATCGTTAGACATAGAGGGAGCCTTCGATAGCGCCTGGTGGCCGGCCATACGGGTGAGGTTAGCGGAGGAAATGTGCCCAGTCAACATACGGAGGGTTATGGATAGTTACCTCGAAAACAGGAGAGTGAAAGTGAGATACGCGGGTGAGGAGGTGGTGAAAGACACTACGAAGGGCTGCGTTCAAGGTTCCATCGGCGGCCCGATCCTCTGGAACCTCCTCCTCGATCCGTTGTTACAAGGGCTCCGACTTCGAGGCGACTACTGCCAGGCCTTTGCGGACGATGTGGTCCTGGTATTTGAAGGCGACACCGCGCTGGAGGTGCAAGGACGTGCCAATGCCGCCCTCGAATATGTTCGGCAGTGGGGAGTCAAAAATAAGTTGAAATTCGCACCGCATAAGACTAATGCGATGGTATTTACGCGGAAACTTAAATTTGACACCCCATTGCTGAGCATGGGAGGGGTCGACATTGGCATGTCAAAAGAGCTAAAGCTCCTGGGGCTCTGGATAGATGATAAGTTGACGTTCAACGCCCACACTGCCAATGTGTGCAGGAAGGCGTTGAACATATACAAACAGCTGTCCAGAGCCGCCAGGATCAGCTGGGGCCTCCACCCGGAAGTCATCCGCACCATCTACACAGCGGTGGTAGAGCCGGTGGTGATGTATGCGGCAAGTGTGTGGGCGGACGCGACCAAGAAGCTCGGGGTGCAAAAACAGCTGAACGCTGTACAAAGGGGCTTTGCACAAAAACTGTGTAAAGCCTATCGCACGGTCTCCTTAAACTCGGCACTGGTGCTGGCTGGGCTACTACCCCTCGACCTCAGAATACAGGAGGCAGCCGCCCTGTACGAGGCCAAGAGGGGGGTATCACAGCCAGTACCGGGAGATAGGGAGATCGAGCGACCGACAGCGTTCGCTGACACGCCACATCCGGCGCACAACATCGGCCTGGGATATACCTGCCTGGAGGACGAGCAGGACGTGAGCACCCATAACACTCAAGTGTTACGGGTGTTCACGGATGGCAGCAAAATTGAGGGCAAGGTTGGAGCGGCACTGTCTCTCTGGAGCGGTGACGCCGAAACCACTTGCCGGAAATTAATGCTGTCACCCCACTGCACCGTCTTCCAGGCTGAGTTGCTGGCCATATGGAAGGCGACGGACGAAGTGCTCAAGAGACCCGAAGCGAGCTTTGGGATTTATAGTGACTCCAGATCGTCCTTGGATACAGTGATTAATAATCGCTCTCTCAATCCACTCGCCGTCCGGATCCGCAATAACCTAGTGGAGTGCAACAAGCTTAACAAGCGAGTTGAGCTCTACTGGATTAAGGCGCACGCCGGACTCGAGGGGAATGAGAGAGCGGATCAGCTGGCCAAGGACGCAGCGCTCAAAAGCAAGACAAAGCCACACTACGATAAGTGCCCGGTTTCATTTGTCAAGCGACAGATCCGAATAGGAACTCTTGACAAATGGAACCGGAGATACAAAGCTGAAACCACTGCCGGAGTCACAAAAATGTTTTTACCGGACGCAACGCTGGCACACAATATAACCAGACAGCTGGCTCCAACTGGCGTATTGACTCAGATCTTGACGGGGCACGGTGGGTTCTCCGAATACTTGCATCGTTTTAAGTGTAAGGAGAGCCCATCGTGCATCTGCGAACCGAGTAAAAACGAGTCCATAGCCCACATCGTGACCGAGTGCCCAGTCTATTCTCTCGAAAGACTCGATACGGAACACCAGATAGGAGAAAAGATAACAATAGATAATATATGTAACATAATGTCAAATAAATACATAAGAACTAGATTTTTAGAATATTGCATAAAATTAACAAAAAAGGTAATAAATAGAAACAAATAGATAAATAAACAAAATTGAGTACCTATATTATGATAATATGGCTATATCAATAAAATTTCAAAGTTAAATAAATAAAATTATAGTGATAAGAATAAACTAAAAGGCACGATAAACTCCTTGAATGTTTTAAAATAAGTAAAGTTAAAATTAATGCACAACATAATATGTTGTGGATCACAATCATAATATCAAATCATAATATCATAATCATAATCATAATCCATATTATGGATTTCGACCCATAACAGTGTAATAAAAAACCGAGACTAATGACTAAAGACTAATGACTTTCTGGAATTTAGCACAAAATTGCAAAAAGGCTGATAAAAGAAATAGATAAATAACAAATGCTAAACTTATATATTTTATTTTATATAGGATGTAACATTGTAAATTGTATTAAGATGTAAAATTACGTTAAGATTTAAAAGTGTGTAATAAAAGAAAATTAAAGATAAGATAGAAATAAATATGTATACAAATAAAATGTGTGTAAAAAATAAAGATAAGTCGGATAACTTAGATAAATTAAACGAAATGTACATAATCATAAGATAGTAAAAACTAGATAAATAAAACTAAATGTATGTAATCTTAAGAAATAAACAAAGGATAGGAACAAATAGGAAAAAAGAATTTATATAAATGTAACCCTAAGAAATAAAGATAAGTTAGAAAAATGTTGTTAAAAATATAGGTTAATTTCTCACAAATGAAATAGAATTAAGAGATAGTAAATAAATGGAAAGTGTCAAATCCCTGATTCAGTTAGGGACATAGCTCGCGGGCCGGGCCGACGAATGCGCCCGGACAGGAAAAAAAAAAAAAAAAAAAAAAAAAAAAAAAACCTAACCTAACCTAACCATCCATCCATCCATCCATCCATCCATCCATCCATCCATCCATCCATCCATCCATCCATCCATCCATCCATCCATCCATCCATCCATCCATCCATCCATCCATCCATCCATCCATCCATCCATCCATCCATCCATCCATCCATCCATCCATCCATCCATCCATCCATCCATCCATCCATCCATCCATCCATCCATCCATCCATCCATCCATCCATCCATCCATCCATCCATCCATCCATCCATCCATCCATCCATCCATCCATCCATCCATCCATCCATCCATCCATCCATCCATCCATCCATCCATCCATCCATCCATCCATCCATCCATCCATCCATCCATCCATCCATCCATCCATCCATCCATCCATCCATCCATCCATCCATCCATCCATCCATCCATCCATCCATCCATCCATCCATCCATCCATCCATCCATCCATCCATCCATCCATCCATCCATCCATCCATCCATCCATCCATCCATCCATCCATCCATCCATCCATCCATCCATCCATCCATCCATCCATCCATCCATCCATCCATCCATCCATCCATCCATCCATCCATCCATCCATCCATCCATCCATCCATCCATCCATCCATCCATCCATCCATCCATCCATCCATCCATCCATCCATCCATCCATCCATCCATCCATCCATCCATCCATCCATCCATCCATCCATCCATCCATCCATCCATCCATCCATCCATCCATCCATCCATCCATCCATCCATCCATCCATCCATCCATCCATCCATCCATCCATCCATCCATCCATCCATCCATCCATCCATCCATCCATCCATCCATCCATCCATCCATCCATCCATCCATCCATCCATCCATCCATCCATCCATCCATCCATCCATCCATCCATCCATCCATCCATCCATCCATCCATCCATCCATCCATCCATCCATCCATCCATCCATCCATCCATCCATCCATCCATCCATCCATCCATCCATCCATCCATCCATCCATCCATCCATCCATCCATCCATCCATCCATCCATCCATCCATCCATCCATCCATCCATCCATCCATCCATCCATCCATCCATCCATCCATCCATCCATCCATCCATCCATCCATCCATCCATCCATCCATCCATCCATCCATCCATCCATCCATCCATCCATCCATCCATCCATCCATCCATCCATCCATCCATCCATCCATCCATCCATCCATCCATCCATCCATCCATCCATCCATCCATCCATCCATCCATCCATCCATCCATCCATCCATCCATCCATCCATCCATCCATCCATCCATCCATCCATCCATCCATCCATCCATCCATCCATCCATCCATCCATCCATCCATCCATCCATCCATCCATCCATCCATCCATCCATCCATCCATCCATCCATCCATCCATCCATCCATCCATCCATCCATCCATCCATCCATCCATCCATCCATCCATCCATCCATCCATCCATCCATCCATCTATCAAATCTAATACAATTTGTAACAATCGTTGAGCATTTTTTTTTTTTTTACGATATTTTGTAGAGGTAATAAACAGTACCTAATGCACCTGATCTGATTACTCAAATATGTCAATATCATATTCGATTACAAGTTTGACGGTTAAACTCATACTACTGTTTATTACCTGTACGATATACGTACAGTCTCGGAGAAATAATTTTATGAGTGGACTGTATGAGATGTATCCAGAACTGTAGGCACGAAACGGATGACTATCCTTATGCAAGCTGACGATGGCAAATAGGAAAACTCCACCAACCTTTAATCCAAGACCGCCAAAACAACTTCATGAAACAGCCCGGCTCGGCCTGAACTGCTGTTTATAACAGTTCTCCAATCAGACGTCACTATAGCACAGTGTCACGGACGCGGAGGTTTCGGGAATGTTCTGGACGGAATCGACTATTGAGCACGCGCCGCGAGTAGGTCCGGGCGCAAGGGTGCGTCCGATGCGAATCGCTATGACCAAGTGATGGGAATAGTCGGCAATATCGGGGTCATTGTCAGATATCTTATTTACTTCACAGACTTGTGGTTCGTATTGAATAACGCTGATAAGCCGATTTATTTTTAATGTCACTACATTGTCTTGTATATTTTGCACAACTGTATATGCCTGCCCATTAACGCAATTAACAAGGGCGGAAGGCATTCTAACGCCAGTGTCAAATTCGCGTGTGAATATTAATTTGTGGGTTACAAACGATTGGAATTTCGGTGTCACGGGTTCTCAGTACTTGGTTTCTCATATCTATATTTGCACCAAGCTGCGACAAAAGGTCGGAACCTATCAATCCATCGTAATCTTTGTCTACCTCGTATACGTAGAACGTATGTGAATCTCTGCATCTAAATGTTTCTAACAAAGGAATGTGAATCGCTTCACCGTGAGAACTTCTGCCATGAGTGCTGATAACCTCAAATGGGACAGAGTATTTATGTTCTTGAAAGTACTCATCCGCTTTGTGTGGGCTTCTAAAAGATCGTGAGCTACCAGTATCGAACATAAACTTTGCATTTATTTCTGGCAAACATATGTACGGTAACTTCGCGAAATTGTCACAATTTAAGTTTATTAACTCGAGGGATTCCTGTCCGAGGCTTGTTCGCGAAAATTTTGTTCGTCATTCATTGTCTCGTCATACATCTCAGTCACATACTGCATGTTAGTTTGTTCGTCGCAATAAACGTTATTGTTATAAGTCACTTCATTTTCGTAATCGTAATTGAAATGATCTTCGTAATCGTTCTGTTCAGGTGAATATAATTGAATTTCGTTATGATAAGCTTGATTAGGGCGCATCGGTAACGCAGTGCGCATAGTTACGTCAGATTCATGTAGTCCGCCTACTTTATTTTTTTGGTTTGAATGAGGAATGCCGAATTTAAATTGATTTGTTGGGGGTTGGTTATAAAACTTTACTGTCTAGGGGCTGTTTGACCAAACGGAGGTCTGTAACCTTGAGGAGCTTGAGGCGAGCCGAATCTATGAGCCTGTTGGTTCCCAAAATTCGAGTTATGAGGTCGGAATTGGTTCGGTACGCCAAATCGAAAACCTCCCTGATTAGGTGCATTAGCACTAGCAGTGTAAAATGGTTTTAATCCGAATTTTTTTCGACTTATGGATTGTGTGAAGCTGTAGCTTGTAATTTACTAGGCAACTGTCGCAACATTTTGCTTCGCGTATTGTACTGGAAATTGAAATTAACCTCTTCTAGTACAATACTAAGCGCTCTCTCCAATGTGTTACTTCCTTTGAGTCTAACTATACGAATAAGATCCTCGGGAAGATTATAGAGGAACACGTTCAGTGCGTCTAACATGGTCATCGTGTATAAGATTGACTTTGGCATATAATGTACTTTTCACTTGTTGGATTCGGTTGCAAAACTCGAGATATGTTTCATTCTGGTTAATTTTCAAGGTTTCTAAATGTATGGCAATGCATTCTTCGGAACGCGGATCTCCGAAGTGCTGAGTCAAAACGGATTTTAATACGGCCCAAGAGTCTATGTCAGGTCTTTCACTCAAAAGGTGAGAGGCTTTACCTACCAATTTACTTGCCACTACATGAAGCGCATATGTATCTTGTGCCGGATTATTTTCCCTTTTGTAACAGCCTAAGACGTATTCACTTTTCTTAATGTATAAATTAAGAAGTTTTTCATCACCGTCAAATTTCGATATAATGGAGGATATCTCTTTAGGAATGGCATCTACGGCAGATTGAGCCATTTTTGTACACAATTTAAAACACACACAGATAAGAATATAAAACAGACAGTTGTAAGTATAAAATACACACAGTTATCACACAGTAAAGTTTAATAGATTCAATAATCAAATCCTACGCACTTAATTATTTCAAGATCGAAATAGTTTAATAATAGTATCCTAAGTTACCTATAAAAATGCTTATAATAGTAAAATAGTATAATTACCGATGTTCGGTGTAATTATACAGAAAATCAGTTAACCAATTAGATAAGGTGAAATTTGACCTCAAATAATATGTAACAAATTTAAAGTGGAATAGGTAATGGAAACTAGGAATAGTGAATTTGGACTACTCACAAGCCAGCCATTATCCTCCTTGGGTGAGTCAGAAGCAGATCCTTCGTAATGTGTATTGCGCGTCGCTGGAGACTTATTTATTTTGGTTCGTATGGATACCCGCACTACGATTTACGCACTGTTCACGCCACAAAACCGATTCAGGGGCTCTGTAGAGGCGACAGCAGCACGATAGTAGGACTTAAGGTATCCTACCGGCTGCGCCAGTCAAATTACGACGGCCTAGGGACGACTTTTTAAAAAGACAAAATTTATTAATTTAAAGTGTCGTTTATTCGACGGATCTCATAAGACTAACTTAAAATTTAACAAAGACAACTCACAACAACTCGCCGGACAAAACATCCCATGTCGCTCTCTTATCAATTACTTCTCCGAAGACCACCCGATTGCGCTGATCAAGCGCATACCCTAAAAGCCACAGGGCCGGACTCAGGTCGCATGACTAAAGTGCCTGCTGTTTCTATTTACAACTAGAGACCTACTAGTTACAAGTGGTTATACGACCCGACTCGATTGGTACATCGACCACCACTTGGTTAACCTACCAACGTGGTCACACTTACCATAAATGTACCTAATCTTAGTTTTGGGTCAGCAGGAAATAATAATTCACAACCTAGCAGCATCAAATCGTAGAAGGCTCACGGAGTAACTATTATTCCTAATCTGTGGTTTGACCACCTTGGCACGGTTACAGCCACGGGGACAAAACGTGAAATACTTCAAATAACTGTTTTCAAATGTATTTCTAGTGTATTTCCGCCCTCAAATCGCGTCGCATATTAATCAAGAATTTTATGATATTAATCATTTGTTTAGATTTTCATACTTGTCAATTTTGATAATTTCTTCGGGTTTTTGGTCCATTTAGAAGTATTATGACAAGTAGATAGGACACAAAAGACAAGACTAATTTCACGTCATCCTTTGTACTCGTTGGATTGGAACTAAAACATAAAAATAAAAAAACGATCTAACAACTAACTATATTTATTGTACATGGTGTTTCTGCAGTTGGTTTCGTACTTACTAGATGTCCATTTTATCCTATATATATATTTATATATTATATTCCGCGACCACAAGTGTATACCAGATACCACGTATTGACACCACAACCCGATATTCCGAAGCCCTGACCAGAATGGCTGTAGAATATTGGCCTTATAATACGTACTGTGTATTATATTATTACATGAAGTGGTCGTGTTTATTGCCTCCCCCTTCAAACTCAAACCAAAATGTTGATCGGGGTTGAGATCAAAAATTAAAATATGGATTGCAAATTGCAATAACATGTTACTTTTCTCTTAAAAACTATGTGACTTTGTACGTATTTAGATTTGAAATTCTCTTACATCTTTTTGTCGTGTGTTATTGCAACCAAAGAAACAATGGTAAATTCTGCAATTCAAACACTAGAAGCTGCGGCTCAAATGCTGATGGTAAGAATTAATTATTTTAATTAAACAGCGCTGTTAGACACAACTCACCTGTATCTATTAAATTACTCAGATTTTTTTCTGTGATGAATGAAGCTCTTCCAGGTAAACTTTATACATAGTAACCAAAGGAAAGTGGTTATTGTAGTCGCAAAAAGCTTAGGTATCCTGAAGAACAGTTTTTTCAAGGTCTCATTCTTCATGTAGAACTCGTCCTTCGGCCTTGCTGAGGGCTTTGGCGTCGTTAGTGTTATGAGACCACTCAACTCTTAGTATCACAGCCTCATTCATACTCACATGGAGGTGCATGTGCTAGTCTTTGTTGATTACATTGTATGGCAGACAATTAAAAAAAATGGAGTTGGCTGGGTTACAGACTTTAATTTTCTCAAACTCGTTATCTTTTTAGATTATAGTAAAAACTCTCTAAAAAATAAATGCAGGATAGTGACATTGAAGGATTTTGAGTTGTTTCCAGATTAAAACAGGTTGAAATCACTGCATATCACAACCCTTGATGAGTGACGGTTGCCCGGGACCTGATTCAAACCTCTAAAGCAGCAGGGACTCCTGCTGGGAAAATAAAGTTTCATGTATTTGGAACCACGGCAACCCGTGCTGACTTGCATGAAAACATGTCGGTACATTTTTGTTAGGGCGCGCTGAGACAACATATTGATGAGCTTGTTTGTTTGATTAGTAAACGCATTCTTTGAATTCAGTCAACATGGCAGTAGAGTTATGCAGTTCTAAAAAAAGGGATATTTTTAATAGCGAATGTAAAACATCAAATTTCCCGGTTCAAAACTTCTCTCTAAAGAACATGTAAGGTAAAAAGGTAAAGAGCGGGCTCTTTTTCCGCAACTAGGCCGGTAATCGGCCCTTTTTGCGTGACATATGCAAGAACAAACTAAAGAACATGTACTGGCAGTTCTGTTCTATAATTTTGGAGAAGTCAATTTAAGTGTGAATGAAAGCGCCAATCTTACTATTCGTGAGTACATTATTTACTGGGAAAAGCTTAGAAAACTATTTAACTTGTAGGTACCAAGTTTGGAGAGATTTGCAAAAAAATGCAAATAAAACTCAAGACGTGTCTGAGCTGCATCGGCAAGAGTTTATTTCAAACTTAAATGATTGGTTTGATCCCGCACATGCCGATGCGCTTAAATTAACGAGGATAAGATCTTCCTGCATCGCTGTTGTGATACTACTGCTTCCAATACTGGTCGTATTAATGGTGCCTGTGTGCTTCTTGAACAGAAAATGAATAGAGAAATGGTTGTTTCTGCTTGCCGCCATCACGTCTACGAGTTGGTATTAAAAAGCGTGTTTGAAGCCAAAATTAGCCAAGTCACTACGAGCCTTGACATTCCATTGTTTAAAAAGTTCCAAGAAAACGGGAAAAATATTGATCCCTAGAGGATACAGAGCTATACAGAAAGGTCATTCTCGTTCATTTGTTGAAATACGTTTTCTCAAACCTCTCTATGGCTTCCATACTAACTTTTCTTTCTAAACAACAAGTCGGCACGGGTTTTCGTTATCTGATCGCCATAATATTTATTATTTAAGTCAGTAGGGTTAAATGAAAAAATTAAGGAGTATGTTTTTTTTTTTTTTTTTTTTTTTATGTGATTGAGTGACGAGACGAGCAAATCGCTCGCCGGATGTTAAACGTCACGTTTTGCCCATAACAGGTCTGCGCTACCCAGAATTTTAAACTAGCAGAATTCAAATCCCTGCGTGGCACAGCACTGCGCTCGTCACCCTGAGATATAAGTTGTTTAATCTCCCATTTGCCCTGTAATTTCACTGGAAACAATGCCCTTCCAACCGGAACACAGTAATGTTTGCACATTACTGCTTGGCGGTGGAATAACTGGCAAAGGTGTGGTACTTCCCCAGGCGGGCTCTGCAAAAGAGCCCTACCACTACAGGCAAAGGTGTGGTACTTCCCCAGGCGGGACTAAATTCGCAAAAAAAATTGCCCTTATGGCCTTGGGCCCCTAATGTATGTACATGAAAATATGAGTAAATTTCATTCCTGCGAGATACTTGAGTTTATAGTGCTTGCCTGTCATCTAATAAATTATTATAATAAATCCTTGGGGAGTACTGATAGATCTCACAAAAAAAAACCCACTAACAATGATGTTTAGTTATTCTTCTGATACTTTGCTATCTAAAATTTGGCCAAATCTTAATGAGCTTCATTCAAGCATTTGAGAAACATACCTACCTACCTAGAGGCCGCGCCGTCCCCACACTCGTAAAGGGGGAGGGAGGGGGGGGGGGGGTCGATAAAGTGTGACAAGTGTGGTTTTAAGCTCTGTGACGTCATATTTCAAATCCAATATTGAAGTGTTAAAACGATTTTTTTTTATTCAATGATATTAAGATGTAATATTTCAAAAATTGTGACTGATTCTCACAAACGTGACCAACTGTAACGAGGACAGGGCGAAACAATAACGATATTCGTGTGACATAATTTATGGATGGCCCTCACCTAGCTAGCCACTGAAAGCTGTCATTTATGTCAAATGCTACTTAGTTCTTGATTTTATATTATTGATACCTACTTTATAATCCTAAAGAAATTATAAATCATCTTTTGCAGGCACCACCGAATATGGTGACATCTGAACAGCGTCACCAAGCTGAGGTCGTATTCCTCGAGTTTCGGAACACAAAAAACCCTTACGAGATGTGCAGAGAACTACTCGAGAAGTCTAGTTCAGATTATGTCTTGTTTGAAGCTGCTGGGTTATTGAAATCAGGATTAGTTAGAGAATGGAACCAACTCTCTCAGAGTGACATATCATCGTTGAGAGAGTATCTACTCAATTATCTGATGAGAAAAGATACGCCGCCATTTTTAAGAGAGAAGTTGTTACAGGTATGTAAAAGATGTTCAAATTAAAAATAACCTAAAATAAAATTAAATGCACTTTCTACACTATAATTTTATTTACAGATCAGTAGACGCCGGGGGCTGCATAGAGCCTTAATCAATATTTCCACCGGCGAGATAAGTTAATAAATCTGAAATGTTTTCTCAGTATGACTTTTGCAACGCGACCGCAACTATATCATGAAATCAACTTAATTAGTTTTGTTATTTCAGACTATAGCGATAGTTATCAAAAGAGGCAGCATCGACGACAACGGACGGGAACGAAAAGCTCTCCTTACCGAATTAGAAAAAATAATCCTGAGTTCCCCGATCAACCAACAGAAGCTGGCCAGCTCCCTCATCCTGGCCATCATGCAGGAGTACGCGATCACGGTCAAGTCGGCCGACGTCGGCCTGATGTGGGAGGTGCATTTCAGATTGAAAAAGTCCTTCGAGGCGTCAGATTTAAAAAGGATATTTAGATTTACGGTCGGCGTCCTCGAGCAAATAGTTCGGTCGGGGCACCGGCCGGAGGGCGAGCGCGCGGCGCTCACGAAGCAGCTGCTCTCCATCGTGGAGTCGGTGCTGTGCTGGAGCCACGTGTCGCCGCTGCTGTCCAAGAGACTCATCGGCGCCTTCGAGGCCATCCACGAGAGCGACGCGGCGCCGGCGCTGCGCCTCAACCTCAGCTGGGTGGACACCATCATGCAGCCCGCGCTGCTGCAGCTGTTCTTCGAGCTGCACGTGTGCGTGCGCGCCGAGCCCGAGCTGGCCGCGGGCTCGCTGTGCTGCCTGGTGCAGCTGGCCAGCCTCAGCGGCCTGCCCGACGACCTCAAGAAGCAGTACCTGGACAACTACGTGCGCAGCTTCATGGGCGCCATGGCCTACATCGAGCCCTACGACAGGGAGTTCCTGGGGATCGCCGACATCTACCGGAGGCTGAACCAGTTCTTCCGCTCGTCGATGATAGCGGCGCAGCCCCCGAGCTTCCTGCAGACGCTGACCACGCTGACCTGCCACTGCATCCGGGGCTCCGTCGCGGAGGAGAGCGTGAGTACAATAAAACAAAAGTGAATATATTAAAAGTTAAAGCGCTCGAACGATCTAACCCCGGAACGCGGCTCGACGGTGCGCTAAGACTCGACAGTCTCGCTCGCGAGTCCGTTTTCTCTCCTGGCCGGGCCCGTTTACAATTGTCGTTCCCGCCGTCGCGCGTCGTCGGGCATCGAAGGAGCGGCGACCCGCCCGACCCGGCGCGCGGCGGTCGCTCGGCCGCAGTTTAAAAGTATGTTTGTACTCAGATCGACGACGACACGGTGTGGCGCGAGGCGCTGAGCAAGTTCCTGCACACGTGGAGCTCGCTGGTGACGGAGACGGACGGCTTCCCCGACGAGGCGCTGCACGGGCCCTGCGTGCAGGTGTTCAACACGTACCTGCAGTGCCGCCTGGCGCCGCCCGACGGCTCGCGGTGAGTGGAGGGGAGCCCCCTCCCCCCCCCCCCCCCCCGCCCCGCCCCGAGCCGCGCTGACCCCCCCCTGCCCGCAGGGCGCCGGCGGCGGCGCGCGAGGAGGCGGCGGGCGCGGCCGAGCCCGCGCACGAGGCGGACCTGCTGACGGTGGGCGCGCTGGGCCGCAAGGCGCCCGCGCACGCGGCCCGCGTGCTGCACCAGCTGCTGCGCGACCGGAGCAAGCGGTGAGCCGTCGACTATTCGTAACTGTCCTAGAAAAAGCACAATCTTAAAATTAATAGAATAAAAAATTATAAACAGCTCGATTGTTCGGTTTGAAAACTTTTTTATTTTAGTTAATTAGTCGGAGTATGACTTCGGACTCGTCCGTTTGTAAGCGACAAACGACGTGGTCGAAGATGAAGCGCAAACTTACAAGATGTCTACTCGCTCTGACCTTCTCGATGATATTTCTTTGACATTCAGATTAGAGAATCAACTTCACCAGATGCACATGGGGAAGCTCCAACTGAGCGGCGGCCCGGAACTGGCCTCCTTGTTCGAGGACCTGCACTGGATTCTAATGATCACAGGTAACGTCCGTCCGGACTCCGGAGAGAGGCTCGGAGACGGGGAGTCGGGGCCGCTGGCGCTGGGCCTTTAACAGCCTGACATATTATATTTTAGAATGCGAGATGCTCAGATAAACGGGGACCACTGGAAGGCTATCGTCGTTAGATTTGTCATCCCATCCAGAATATCTTAGATTGCAAATTAAGTATTTTGAATTTAAAAAAAACAACACTATTATTCTTAAATTAAAATCTCGAAATTCGTCCCCCCCCCCCCCCCCCGCTCGCAGGGCACTTCCTGGCCATCGACTGCACGGAGGGCGAGACCGTGCTGGTCCCGGCGGAGCTGGTCCGGCTGAGCCTGGCGGAGCACGCCGACGTGTGTCGCTCGCTGGGCTACCTCACCGGCGCCATCTCCGACCCGGACAACGTCGACTCGATCATGAAGTAAGCGACCGTTTTCCTGCTCGTTCCTTATCGTGTTCCGGTCGGCTTCTCGGGGAAAAATTACCACCCGGCAAAATGATTCGATTCGAAACGAACGAAACAGGATCACGCTTTTCTTTGCTCCTCGATATTCTATATTTTTCAAATAATTCCGTGTTCGTGCGTCACGTACTCGTATGTCAGTAAATGCTCGAGCTCGAGCTCGCGTGTCCCGCGCAGGCTGCTGGGCGAGGTGTTCCTGGTGAGCGCGTGGGAGGGCTCGGCGCTGGCGGCGGGGCTGGGCGGCGCCCTGAGCCCCGAGCTCAGCGCCTCCGTGTCGTGGCTGCTGAAGATCTGGGCCAACTCGTACCTCATGCTGGACGAGCGCGAGTACGCGGAGATGTCGCCGGTGCTGGGCAGCGCGTTCGGGCTGCGGTCGGGCGGAGTGCCGTGGGCGGCGGAGCGGCTGCTGGCGCGCGTGGGGGCCGTGCTGCGGGGGCTGGCCGCGGAGCCGCGCGCCGCCGACCACGCGCTGCGCCTGCTGGCCACGCTGGTGCAGCGCCGCCGCATGTGCGTATACCTCCCTCTCTACTCTCCCTCCCTCCTCCGCCGACCACGCGCTGCGCCTGCTAGCCACGCTGGTGCAGCGCCGCCGCATGTGCGTATACCTCCCTCTCTACTCTCCCTCCCTCCTCCGCCGACCACGCGCTGCGCCTGCTAGCCACGCTGGTGCAGCGCCGCCGCATGTGCGTATACCTCCCTCTCTACTCTCCCTCCCTCTCCTCCGCCGACCACGCGCTGCGCCTGCTGGCCACGCTGGTGCAGCGCCGCCGCATGTGCGTATACCTCCCTCTCTACTCTCCCTCCCTCTCCTCCGCCGACCACGCGCTGCGCCTGCTAGCCACGCTGGTGCAGCGCCGCCGCATGTGCGTATACCTCCCTCTCTACTCTCCCTCCCTCTCCTCCGCCGACCACGCGCTGCGCCTGCTGGCCACGCTGGTGCAGCGCCGCCGCATGTGCGTATACCTCCCTCTCTACTCTCCCTCCCTCTCCTCCGCCGACCACGTGCTGCGCCTGCTGGCCACGCTGGTGCAGCGCCGCCGCATGTGCGTATACCTCCCTCTCTACTCTCCCTCCCTCTCCTCCGCCGACCACGCGCTGCGCCTGCTGGCCACGCTGGTGCAGCGCCGCCGCATGTGCGTATACCTCCCTCTCTACTCTCCCTCCCTCTCCTCCGCCGACCACGCGCTGCGCCTGCTGGCCACGCTGGTGCAGCGCCGCCGCATGTGCGTATACCTCCCTCTCTACTCTCCCTCCCTCTCCTCCGCCGACCACGCGCTGCGCCTGCTGGCCACGCTGGTGCAGCGCCGCCGCATGTGCGTATACCTCCCTCTCTACTCTCCCTCCCTCTCCTCCGCCGACCACGCGCTACGCCTGCTGGCCACGCTGGTGCAGCGCCGCCGCATGTGCGTATACCTCCCTCTCTACTCTCCCTCCCTCTCCTCCGCCGACCACGCGCTGCGCCTGCTGGCCACGCTGGTGCAGCGCCGCCGCATGTGCGTATACCTCCCTCTCTACTCTCCCTCCCTCTCCTCCGCCGACCACGCGCTGCGCCTGCTGGCCACGCTGGTGCAGCGCCGCCGCATGTGCGTATACCTCCCTCTCTACTCTCCCTCCCTCTCCTCCGCCGGGCACTTCAGCGCGGTCGGCGCTCATCTCACCTTAGAACTAGTCATCGTTCCGGTCGGGTGTGTCCCCCGTGTGCGGCGACCCTGTCGCTTAATGTTACGTCTGTTGGACGAGGTGTCGGGGGAACGCCCGACCTATCGATCGTAAAAAATCGGTTGTCTGTAAAGTCGGTTTACTGACGATAGTTTAACGTGACAACGTCATAAGAAAATACTGATAGAATGGTTTCATTTTTCAAAAGAAAAATTTAATTTAATTTAAGTAAGGTACAAAAGTACTTAATTGACAAATAGGAAAATATAATAGAATACAGGAAATCACAATTTCACTCAGAGCGAGGTAACGCCTCATCGAGGTAACGGCTCATGCGTCATGTTTTTTCGTGCGTGCAGCCGGCTCCATCGAATTATAAGACGTTGTCACGTCAAGAAGTTCAATGGTTGATTTGAAACGTTGGTCCCTCGCAGGATCGGCGTGATATCCCGCAGCGAGGAGTTCCTGCAGCTGGTGGCCTGGGAGCGCGCCGGCAGCCGCCTGGCGGGGGCGCAGCGCCGGGAGCTGCACCGGGCCTTCGCGGTCGCGGCCCGGGACGCCGAGGGTGAGGCTCATGTCCACTCCACTCCACTCCACTCACACGTAGCACTAACATCTAATGTTCGGAGAAGTAGGAATCTGAGACGAGTAGTCTTCGAAAGTAGGTCCTGGATTTGAAAAAAAAAAAGTTTTTTTCATTAATTGACCCGGAATCACATTATCCCCGGGTGCTACAGGATAGGTAATGCCAGGGCTTCCCAAACTTATTTTAACTGCGACGCCTTTGGGAAATAGCCATATTTTTGTGCCGCCCTGGCTTTCTTGTCATACATTTACCTACTAGTTGTAGTTCTAGCCTGATAACAATATGTCAGAAAAACTCCAGTTTTTTAACACGCTTTTATTAGCTTCACCTGTATGTTTGTATGTTTGTATGTTTGTATGTTTGTATGTTTGTATGTTTGTATGTAACCGACTCCTTTGAGCGCGTTTTTGACCCACTTTAAACGGTCAGATTTCTTTCAAACTTTGTAGATATATCGAGGACCGATGACAATACACTAAACAAATCGTGTTTTTTAGTTTTTTTAACTATTATTTTTTTTAACACGCTTTTTCTATAAAGTTTCTTTAACTTTTAATACCGTTTAACTTACAAGTGGTAGTTTCGTCATTCGAGTCAGAGAACAGAGTGGCGCAGTGGAAGCGTGCTGGGCTCATAACCCAGAGGTCCCTGGATCGAAACCACGCGCTAGAAATCTTTTTGCTCAATATTTTTTGTTACGCATCAATTTTATTTTATGAGGTCTGAGGATCGAAACCACGCGGCTACAAATCTTTTTGCTCAATATTTTTTGTTATGCATCAATTTTATTTTTAATTTGCTTGAGCAGACGGCCAAAATCGGATAACACCAACACATTTGTACATATTAAGGATGGTTAATAGTTAGCAAATCGAACTAAAAAGCGAAAAATAAATAATAGTTAAAAAAAACTAAAAAAACACGCTTTTTATAAAAAACCGAACTAAAAAAATAGAAAATAAAATTTTATAAATTTAAATTAAGAATAGGGTTGAAAATTTCAATAAATATAAATTAATAATAGTGTAAATAAATAAATATATGTATTTTATTTTTAAAAAAGCGTGGGGTGCTTTCTAAGATATTATCAAAATGCTAATCACTCTACTCATGTCTGTCAATACAAAATGTATCTACAAAATATATAATATCTACTTATTGACCCATGCACCCCACGCTTTTTAAAAATAAAATACATATATTTATTTATTTACACTATTATTAATTTATATTTATTGAAATTTTCAACCCTATTCTTAATTTAAATTTATAAAATTTTATTTTCTATTTTTTTAGTTCGGTTTTTTATAAAAAGCGTGTTTTTTTAGTTTTTTTTAACTATTATTTATTTAGAAAATAATTAACAAAACATAAAAAAGAAAATAAAAGCAAACAAAGAAGGTGAAAAGCGAGCACCCCCTTTTAGATCTTTTTTCGTTTGGTATTAATGTGAAGGATTTACTCGCTTCTCTGAGCATAGTTTCTCAAAACCAAGTTCAAGTTTAGAAATTGCCATTGTCATCTCTGTTGATCTGTATTCGTTCTCAAGTACTGCAACTACAGAGAAACCTGCCTCGCACATCACTGACGTTGTACCCCCGCCCCCGCCCCCGCAGAGCCGGCGCGCGCGCTGCTGGTGGCGTGCGCGGCGGAGCTGGCGCCGCGGCTGGGCGCGCTGCTGGCGCAGGCGGACGCGGGCGCGGGCGCGGGCGCGGGAGCGGGCCCGGCGCGCGCCGCGCTCGCCGACCTGCTGGACTGCTGCGCCGGGCTCGCGGACGGGCTGCTCGAGGTAGGCGGCGCGGCCGGCTCGCGGCCCCGCGGGCCCGCCGCGCCCCGCTGACCGCCCCCCTCCCCCCGCAGGCGGCGCGGCCGGCTCGCGGCCCCGCGGGCCCGCCGCGCCCCGCTGACCGCCCCCCTCCCCCCTCCCCCGCAGGCCGCGAGCGGGCCGGGCCCGCTGCTGGCGGCGCTGCTGGCGGCGCTGCGCCTGGTGCCGGCGCTGCTGGCGCGGCTGCACGAGTACCCGGCCGTGGTGCGGCCCGCGCTGCAGCTGCTGGAGCGCGGCGCCGCGCGGCTGCGCTCGCTGCCGCCCGACCACACCGACCTCGTGGACGAGTGAGCGCACCTCGTACTATACCTAGCCGTCCGGGGCTCCGGGGCTCCGGGGCTCCGGGGGAACTGAATCGGCAAAGGGAAGGATTTTTTGCAGTTCACATTTTTTTTACACCCGTCACATAATAGAGGTGGAACTGCTAATTATCCCGAAAACTAAAAGCATTTTTACGAAAGCGCTAAAACTAAACATTCACTAAAACCTCAGACTTTTTTGGGAAAATTGAAAAAAAAATTACCGTCATACAAAAAAACATGTCTGCCATACAAATTTAGAGTCTATATCTCCCCACCACTGGTTTTACTCGCGTTTTCCGGGATAAAAAGTAGCCTATATGTTAATCCAGACCATAAACAACCTTCATTCCAAATTTTATGTAAATCTGTTTAGCCATTTTTGCGTGAAAGAGTAACAAACGTACATACATTCTTACAAACTCGCGTTTATATGATTTAGTAGGATAAACTCACCCTTTGATATTATCGCAGCTTTCTGTGACTCCTTGTATAAAAACCCTAAAATAAAATAAAATTGGTTGTCTGTAAAATCGGTTTACGGACGTTAACGTGACAACGTCATAACAAAACATCGATGAAATGATTGCAAACTTTTCTCCTTTGCTCCGATCGTGACGTCACAATGAGCGTAACGGGATTCTATTTCGTGTGTGCACCCAGCGTTCATCGAATTATTAGACGTTGTCACGTCAAAAATGCAGTTAATAATGGAAGAGACCCCCCCCCCCAGGTTCCTGGAGGTGTGCCACGGCTCGTTCGAGGAGTTCGAGCGCTGGAACTCGGGCAAGGTGTCCAGTCTGCCGGCCGACGCGGAGGAAGACGCATATGAGGTACATTTCACGTGTGCATTTCAATCGAATCTAGTATTTATGAGGTGCCCCTCAGTCTAAAAATACATAAAAAACCATTTGGTCTAAAACGGAAACTGCTAAAACCGAAAGCCGAGAATCGAAATACAATCTTAAGGTAGATAATTATAATGAAATAGTGATAACTTAGCCCATATAATTAACTGCAGTGTCGACAGTAATGAGTTCCCAGATCTTATGAAGTAAGTATAGAAGATTATGCCTCTGTTTAAAAGTGGCAGTAAGAAAGACCCTAGTAATTTCAGACCGATATCTATCTTGCCATGTCTTAGCAAAATATTAATAAAAATAATGCTGAATCACCTTTTTTTTTTTTTTTTTTTTTTTTTTTTTTTTTTTTTTTCAGCTTTATTCTTTTGCATTAATAATTTATTATTCGGTAAGCAATTTGGTATTTCAATTGTTAAATTGCGGACGCAGCCTCGAATCCTGTAGAGAGAATCTATGAGGCTTCAGAGTCTCAGCATGATTCATTGGGTATTTTTTTGCGATTTGTCGAAGGCGTTCGATTACGTGCACCGCGTGCACCGTGAAATTCTACTATACAAACTTTCTCACTACCGGTGAGATGACACCTATGGACAGGTGACGCTTTAATAATGATGAAATCATATCTGTTTAGTAGAATCCAAAATATTGATACAAATAGGGTTCGATCGGAGTCGACCAACGTTTCAATCGGGGTCCCTCGAGGTTCTATTTTTGGCCTGTTCCTCTTTCTAGTCTATATTAATGACCTGCCTTTCTTAGCGCGGAAGCATTGTGAAATTATTTTGTTTGCCGACGAAAGAGGATCGGTTTTCGTTTTACGTCCTGTGCTCTAGAGATTTTCCCCTTAATATCGCCGAGACGAAATCGGTCCAGGAAGTAAAAAAATCGGTTGTCTGTAAAGTCGGTTTACTGACGATAGTTTAACGTGACAACATCATAAGAAAATACTGATATAGTCTATTTCAAATAGAGAGCGAAAAACGGACATTGACCTTTTAGTGTTGCGCAGGGAAGACCAACCTTCTTTGCATCAATAAATTGTTTTAATAGTTAACAACTATTTTGTCACTATCAAAATTCAGGTTTTCAGTTTTTACCTAACAATTATCATTACATTACTATTATCACTATTTAACTCAAAACTGTAGATCAAGTTTTTCGTGTAACTATCTACCTACACATTAGTAAATTAATCATCTGACATTGGCAGGTGTAATTAGTTTAAGATTTAAGTGTGTGCCAAATAAACTATTTATAATTATTATTACCTATTTATAGGAAACGATTATGAAAATAAAATCAAACGAATAAAAAAATTACATTATATTAAATCTGAATCAGAATTACTATCGTCTGACGAGCTGCTGTCTGATGTTTCGCCTGTTACGTTTATGATAAATGAATCCACAGTTTTATCCACTTCCTGGTCTAATGAGGCTAATTTTTCTTCTTCTTTTTTTACATGGCTTATACAGTTTTGCCATTTTTCGGGGGTAATGTGGCTTAGCGCTTCATGGAGTAGCTTTTTTACATCCGCTAACTTGAATGTTGTATTTTTTCTTGATACGTATCCCTTGACATCTGCCCATATTAATTCAATAGGGTTAAATTCACAGTGGTATGGAGGTAATCTCAATACCTCCACACCAACTGCTTTAGCCATTTCGTCAATGACGTAACGCTCGTGATGTTTTTTTATATTTTTTACTTTTTCCAACAACTCTACTTTTGTTTCCTTTTCTTCGTATGAAATTTTTTTCGCCGACAGCCATGTTTGAATTTCATTTTTTTTCCAACTTGTTACTGGTACTTTCTCCTGGCGTCTTGAGTGGTAGCTGGCATTGTCCATTACTACAACAGCATTTGACTCCAGTCTCGGAAGCATTTTTTCAAACCACTGTTCAAATTTGGTTGCGTTCATTGACTCATGGTAGTCTCCTGTGTTTTTGCATTCAAACACAAGTTCGGACTCTGGGACAAATCCTTTGTCACTTCCTATGTGCAGCACAATTAACCGGTTTCCTTTCGAAACAGGGTTTTTAGCACCGGTGGACAGACCCTCCAAAAAAGCTTGTTTACGAGACTGTATAGTCGTGTCTTCCCAAACTTTACTTACAGTGTGTCCTGAAAAAAAAAAACCTATGTCAATTTTTCGTTTAACAAACAACATCACAATCATGTCAGATTAATGCCAATCGTTGTTTAAAGTCGACAGTAAAATAAATTCAAGTAAATACATTCAACAGGAAAATTATAGAATCGTTATTAATTTGTAAACAAAAAAATATGTACCTGCATTGACCCACGTTTCGTCCAAATAATATATCGGTCTTTGTTCTTTTCTAAACTTCATAATTGTTTTCAAGTACTTTATGCGCCACAATACAATATCGTGTCTCTCGATTAAGGCACTGTTTCTTTTTCTTTTAAGATATTTGAATTTCAAATGTTTTAATAACCGCCACAGCGCCGTACGGCTAATATTTGGCAGCATTTCGTCAGAATTAACTGCTTCCAAAATTTTATTTAATGTCGGGACCTCGCTGTTCAAATAAAATTCATGAACTTTTTTTCTAATGCATGACTTGTCAAACTCGTCAATCTTTTCAATTATATTCGGACCACGTTTTGGTGATGCAGGCGGCCTTATTGTATCCATTTCTTTATATTCTTTTAAAACACGATATACAGTTGCCTTGTTTATTCCCAGAATATCGGCAGTCTTTATTTTCATTTCCGTTTTGGACATATATTTGTCTGAAGGACACGTCTCTTTCACATATTTATAGACGTTAATTGTCATCATTTTTTCATTTTCCGACAGATGAGATAACTTGCGCTTCTTTCTAGGTGAGTTAAAACTTTTAAACGGTCTTGATGACGAGGAAGACGACTCCGATGATTCCATTATCACTCACAAACAAAAAACAACACAAAACAAATATATGTCCTAACAAAAACAGATATAACTAATTTAACTCAACAAAAAATAACAATTAACAACCAAACATTCAAATAGCACACTAAAACAATCCGAATCCAAGCGTATTCCAGAGCGGAATGTGGCCCCAGCCATATCTTACCGAAAAATGTCAAAACAGGTTTGCAATATCTGATGGACCTTGTCGCTCGCCTCGCCCGGTACCACGAAACACGGTAAATGCGTAAGCGACAGGGAAACGATACATAAATGTATGGATAACGATACTCATCGTTTGTTTTCGGTGCTCTCGTGGTACCGTGGCGTGAACGTACGTTTTTCGCTCTCTAGTTGAAATAGACTATAGAATGGTTTCATTTTTCAAAAGAAAATTTTAATTTCATTTAAGTAAGGTACAAAAGTAATTGACAAATAGGAAAATATAATAGAATATAGGAAATCACAATTTCACTCAGAGCGAGGTAACGCCTCATCGAGGTAACGGCTCATGCGTCATGTTTTTTCGTGCGTGCAGCCGGCTCCATCGAATTATAAGACGTTGTAACGTCAAAAAGATAAAGAGCGGGCTCTTTTTCCGCAACTAGGCCGGTAATCGGCCCTTTTTGCGTGAACTACATATGCAGGTTTCCTCACGATGTTTTCCTTCACCGAAAAGCCTAAAGAACTCATACATAAGTCCTAAAGAACTCATCGGTACGAGTCGGGGTTTGAACCCGCCACCTCAAGAATGCGAAGCGGCGGTTCTCCCACTGAGCTACCGCGGCTCCGGTCCAGGAAGTATTACGCCCCCGATATTACGAGGCCGCGTCCTCGTAATATCGGCCGCGTAATACTGCCCCTCTCGGCCGCCCGGGCGGACGGTCTCAGCTCGCCGGTCCCGCAGGACGTCGTGTGCCTCATGGAGCTCACGGGCGGCTGCGCGCGGCTGGCGGCGGAGCGCGCGGCCGCGGGCGCGCGCGCCGTGTCGCGCGGGCTGCGGGCGCTGCTGCCGCTCGTGACGCCGGCGCTGCTGGCGCGGCCGCGGCTGCAGGCGCGCCTCTACGGCATGATCCGCGGCCTGGAGCGCTACAACCAGGTGAGGGCGGGCGGCGGGCGGGGAGGGGGGGCGGCGCGCGGCCGCGACTACAGCGCCTCGTGTTGCAGCTGGCGCTGCTGCCGCCGGAGCAGTTCGGCGCCGTGGTGTCGCTGCTGCGCGCGGGGCTGCTGGCGGGCGCGGGCGAGGCGGCGGCGCTGAGCCTGGGCACGCTGGCGGCGCTGGCGGAGCGCGGCCAGGCGCGGCACGCGGCCGCGCTGGCGCCGCTGGCCGAGCTGCTGCTGGGGCTGGTGGTGCGGCTGGCGCTGCCGGCGGACGCGGTCCCGGCGGCGGGCGCGGCGCTGTACGCGCTGTGCTGCGCGCGGCCGGCGCTGCTGGACGCGCTGGCGCGCGCGCTGCTGGCGGCCGCGGCGGCGAGCGCGGCGCCGCGACTGCAGGCGGCGCTGGCCGCGCTGACCGCGGGCCTGCAGTTCGACGGCGCGCGCGCTCACCGCATCCGCTTCCAGGACAACTTCGACAAGTTCCTCACGGCGCTGCACGGCTTCCTCGTGCTCAAGTAGGGCCGCCGCCGCGAGACGAGCCGCGAGCGCGAGCTCCTTCGATTATATTCAAATACCATAAATATTACTTTTATAAAGAACTCCGCGGCCTCCTTAAGGGGCGAGTATCGGCAATGCGGGTGGCAGATAAATACTTAAATTGGACCGTAATAGTAGTCGAGTCAACAACCAGTTCCGAGTACGTCGCACCGCAGCGGGCGCCGTGCTGTGCTAGGAGGAGGGAGGGAGGGACTCGCTCGGGTCGTCTCGGACGAGAGGAGTAGGTATGCAGCACGGAGATCAAAGATGTGTAGACATTAGTCTCCGGGCTCGGCCCTAGTGGCGCAGATCGAAGTTCGTTGGCTATCTTCCTAGCGCATCGAAGATGCAAAGACATCGAGTGGAAGTTAAAACAAAAACGATTTTTTTTTCCTTTTACAGTTTTTATAAAAACTGTTTTGTTTTTAGTTTTTTTTTTTTCGATTCTTTCGTCAAATAAATGAATACTAAAATGAAAATTGGTTTAAAAACATTTAAAATGTTACTAGGTATTAATTATATTATCCCTTGTTTTTATTCCCACTCGGTGATTTTATATCGTTATAAATGTACGAATGTGTAGGAGAGATGACCGACGCGTGTTTGTTATATCGAATTAAAGTTTGTGTCCTTC
Source organism: Alcis repandata (assembly GCA_949125135.1). Lineage (NCBI taxonomy): Eukaryota > Metazoa > Arthropoda > Insecta > Lepidoptera > Geometridae > Alcis > Alcis repandata. The sequence continues at coordinate 51,355 of OX421233.1, forward strand.
CGCGGGCTGTGTCAAATACACTATTGTGTCTAGATAGGTTCTGTATCTCGTCGGATAAGTGCCATAAGGGCGAATATCGCTTAGTTATTTTATAATAAATTAAATTAAAATATGGCCTAAGCCTAATGGTACAGGGTGCACTGCGGCTCGAATTCGTATCGTCTTTATGTACAGGATTACACGGAACCGTTCCGCCGAGCCCGCAGGGGGCGCCGGGCGTCCTCGTCGTTGTGGAACTTTATCACAATAAATTATTTGTTACTTTTTATTGTGCACCGACAATCTTTTTCTACGGAACGTGAATTTTTTCGCAATTACGCCCGATCATGTCGTAAATGTTCATGACAATACGTGCGTTGACGACCAAACCCGTGTCGTCTCGGCGGAGCTCGCTCCACCTCGTAGATACTCGTCTTACGTTACTCTCCTCCGGGTCACTATCTAATCATTTATGTTATGATTACGACGAAAATAGAAGTATATAGAGGAGCATCAGTAATGTGGTTGTGAATGTGCATAAATACGTCGCCTGTTTTGTCTCCGTCGACTGCAGCGAGTGTGTGTGTGGGGGGGGGGGGGGGTCTCTCGAATGCTGCTCTCACATGATTAGTTAAATCATAAGTATTGATCATATGTGACAATATAAAATACAAATAAGAGAGGGTTATTCCCGAAATCCCCATTAACTTTCCCTATCAATGGGGATTTCTTTGCTATCCTCCAGGCTCCAAACGACGTTCACGCCGAATCTCATTTAAATCGTACTCCCGACACAAAAACACTATGAAACTTAAAAAATCATTTTTTTAACAATATGTATATTATTACATATTTGTTTATCATAGATCAGCTTGTATAAATGATTTGCGGGATGCAGCATTCGAGAACCCGCACCCGTAAGGCCGTAAGTTGTTTCCGCGTACTCGTACAACACGCGGCCGTGCGCCACTACTCGTACGGATACTCACTTCACTGAATTAAGTTTGTGAGTGAAAAGTAAAGTGAGCAAAACGGGCTTATTTTATAAATTTTTCTTAGGAATAGCAAAAATAAAAGTACACTATTCGTACTTAAAATTAATGCTAGCTAGATTGTAAATTCCGCCACGCTAAGCATTAGAAGCTAAGTATTATATTCACCTAACACATGTATGTACTAGTAAGTAAGCACCCGCCAGTCGGGCTCACTTCGGAGAAACGTGGAAGAGGCTCTCTCAAATGTGTCGCTATTTATAACTTGACAAGAAAACAAATCTATTTGTCCCTTGGAGTTGTCAAACCTCACCTTGTCCGTCTTAATGTCTTATTATAAAAATTTCTTTGATCATCAAAAGTCTGCGCGAAACTAAGTAATGTCGATAATTAATATAAAGCAGCAACGTTAATGAGTAAAGCTTAGAACGTCTAGCCAGCCTGTTTAACAAGCTACGTAACGAGTGTGAAAGAGACACACGTGTGTGTGTGTGTGTGTGTGTGTGTGTGTGATAGTGTAGCGGTCCGAGCGAAAGGAGCTCTCGCTCGTTCTAATGCGATCGTGCTAATAGATAATTATAGTCTGAGCCTTTAGTTTAGGGTCATAAGTATTTCTGAAGTTAAATTATGGTTCGTTGAGCGTGCTACAATTACCTAATCTTATTGCGACGCGACGTAGCGAGAGTCGGGGTGTGTACGAGTAGGTATTCAAAGGTTCAATTTAGAGTGAGTCTTGTACTTGAAGTACTATTATTTAAATATTGAGTCCCCTATATAGTCGACGGCGGATACGGGCAGGTAAAATGTTGACGGCTCCAAGTGACTCGTAATGATAATTGAGTTCGGTGTATGAGTACCGACCTCATTTTAGAAACACCTTCAATGAATCAAGAGAGAGATGTCTTTTTCTAATAGGTTCATATACTTAGTTGTATCGTTCCCTGTTTTCCTGAATTTGTTTCGATTTCAATAACATAGAATAGTTTTGTTTCGTGGGTCGTTGTGAGCCGGCGTGTCTCGGACCCGAGTCTCCTGTTACTTGTCGTCGCTGATTTCTGTTAAGACCAAGACTGATGTTCGTTGGCGCTAAAACCTGTTAATAGAACGCAACATTAAATTTTGTATAAAACTGGCTTTGTTATATTTTATTCAAAAAGTTTCGCCTCTTCGAAGAAACATACGAAGACACGTCAAAAACTTAAAATTGATTAATAGGAATCCGCCGAAATGAAGTCTCGCTCGTTATGGGACCTATGTATTTTAGCCTAATTGTATTAGGCTTTCTTTAAATTTAAGAAACAAATCGACGCATGGACTGACGCAGTACTGACTACATCTTAATAGCGCATGTTTCACTCCGTCTTATTATAAACTAGCGACCTGCCCCGGCTTTGCACGGGTACCTATATAAAATATAGCCTATGTTACTCAGGGATAATGTAGCATTCTAATGGTGAAAGAATTTTTGAAATCGGTCTAGTAGTTTTTGTGTTTATTCAACACAAACATACAAAAATACAAATCTTTCCTCTTTAAAATATTAGTATAGATATGTATTGTAATAATATTTTTAAAAATGTAATCGCTGTTTTTTAGGGTTCCGTAATAAAGTAAGGGACCCATTTTTATGTATATACGCTATGTCTGTCCGCTGAATGTCAAGGTACTTGTATTCAGAGATTATTAAGACTGCGCTATTTGTTTATTGTAGGTATGTGACAGATATGGTTAAAATCTAATGAAATTTGCTGAAAAATGCGTAAACGACTCACTGAAGTCTAATATTTAGATTAAGTTGTAAAATATATCTGATGAAGTGATTTGGGGAGTCCTAAGGCAAGTTTCAGAAAATTGTATAAATTTCTATCGTAGCCACGGATCCCTACCATGTCCGTGTCGTGACACCCACATGACTTTTTTTATAAACCCTATACCTAATGACACGAGATCTCGCGAGATTGGGATTGCATTCCCTAGTCGAAAGACATTATGGTATTTTTATAACATTTTTGAACTCCCCGAAATTAAGAAAGTTTATTGTACTAGTGAGCTACTGTTAACGGTATACAATACACTTATATTAGGTATATCGTACGTTGATGGACTCGGTCGCATCTGCCGAAGAAACTTGTTCAATCCACTTGCAAGTACAAACTTACAAGTGTCAAAGTAGCCTCGCATCAAGTATTTCTACAACTGTTGTAGTGATTTTAAAAGTATTTTTATTTATTAAAGTGTTTCCTTAATCTATACGAGAGTATAAAACGGAACGTTTTCTTAAATTTGATATTTTATTTTGACAATATCAATAATAATGTAAGTCGACTGTTACCTACTATAAGTATAATTTTGTTATTATACGTTAATATTTTAAAATTTGACATCCATTTGTGATTTGTGATACTTACATTTGTGTTTAATTATGATCTTTGTTATTTTATTTTTAATCGTATTGTTGTGCAGCGCGACATAATTGTTTGTCTGTAGAGCTGTGTGCATAGCACAACTTTGACGTAAAAATACGTAGCAAGTAACTATTCGATAGAAATGTGTACGCCATGCGCCATTTATGCCTGTCAGGGGTGATTCTGACGTGCGCCGGGCGTCATAATCTCGCTACGTATTTTTACGTCAAAGTTGTGCTAGGCACATTGGTTGTAGAAAACGGAGCTACCACTTTTGTTTCACAAACAGATTTGTTTGCTCAGAAAATTCTAAGGAATGTGCTGCGCCTCACTGTGCCCTGCAGATATGTTGCTCGCACAGGGTGGAGTCCAAGTGTGTTTCAAACTTTTGCACTTTTTTAGATCAGATTTATTCTTTGAGGCTTTAAATTACCATGTGGTTTTGACAGCTCCGTTATTCTTAAGTGTTTCAATAACAATCAAGGGACTGCTGCCCTGAATGTGATACGATATAACGAGTGTATTACGCCTCAATGGTTCTTCATAAATAAGGCTTTATCCACATCACGCCGCACCGGGCACGGACAGGGGTCATGATTTAGGGGATATGATACTCGTAGAACTAATTTCCTGTCGCGTGGCTAGTGTATAACAAGGACGCGCGACGGTGATTTATGGGGTACCAAATAAAAATGGTAAATAGGTACCCGGTACTCGAAGGGCAAGAATCCGATGTCTGTCTATCTTACTAAAATCAGTCATTACTTACTTAGTGATAATTGTTTAAAAACTAGGTATTCACGTAATTTATAATATCTTTCTAATACCTAATCCGGCACTTCAAATTGTAAATACTCGGAACATATTTTATTAGGTAGGTACTGAAAATAGTACCTAGGTATAAAATAATTGATATTCTTACTTTTCAAAAAACTACATTATATTGTCAGCATCTTCTAAAAATAAATTGTACAAATTTTATAAGCATGCAATGTTGTTTTATTTGAATTCGATCGATTGATGTATCTGTGCAGGCGTATCGTGATACGGTACGCAAACAGCTCATAAAATGACATTATTTATTCTGTTCCATTACTATCACCACAACACAAGACATCGCGAGTTGCTATTAGATAGGTACTAGGTAGGTACTCCTAATCGGTCTGTCTTGTAAGGTACACTACAGGGTTATTCATAAAGGGTATGCTAAGCCGAAAAGGGCTCATAGTACTCATCATTATGAACAACTTTTACTATGGAACCAACCCGAAATTCGCGAAAAAAAATTAGCTGTTCCATACATTTTGTCGAGTGTCATTGACATTTTTCTATGAATTCGAAGTGTAACAGAAAGATGTGATAATAATTAATCAGTCTATGCCATCATAATTTTCTAAAAGTTCCTAACCATGACGCCCTGTATAAAACGCGAGTGAAATCGACACGTCAGGCGTGTTCACATCATGGCGATAGGAATTCGTGAGGACACGCTAAAAGTGTCGTCGGCAGTAGCAAGTTTGACCACAGTCTATGTTTTCACATGACGATGTGATCGAAGATGTAGCACGCTTACCTATAAAATATACATATTATTCACTTTTTTAAACAGACTGATTGTAAGTACCTATTTGTTCGGAAAAACGGACGCAGGTAGTGAGTTTCATACCTCTGCTGTTATGATTTAAAAAGTGGAATGGAACTTTTAACTTAGAGCTCATTTAGCAGGTGTACGACTTGGTACACCTGTCGCAGCTAACTAGTCGTTCAGTTTGGTCTCTAGCGTGTGCAATTTCACCAAGGAGAATCAGGCAAATGAGATGGCTTCATTCTGTTCACATGCCATAGCCAACGCAATCTTCTCTGTTTGAGAATACCCTTGGATGAAAAATCATCCTACTTCCATGAGAATACCGGTTATGCTAGGTAGCTGCAAACTTTTTGTCTGTCTCATTCGTCTACGAACAAACCACGAACTATTAAAAAAAACGCCTCATTGGGAATAATTATTTAAATCTACAGGAAACACATGTTTTGTACTTGAATTATCCAATTTATATCAATACGACATTGAAGAACATTTAGGAAAACTAAAATGTATTTATATACAGGAGATAACATAAGTACGAGTACATACTTAAATAAGTATAAACAGATAGAAAATCTTATGCTCGCGCCACACTATGCTCCTCGTCATGCTCCTCGCGCTGCCGCATCGCTGCCGCGATGTTGCCCTGTCTGTCCACACACTGCTCTACTCATCGCGCAATTAATCGCTACGCGCCGCACTTGTCTATTCGTCGTTGCTACACAATGGACGTTGAAACTGTGGTGGCAGCGAGTGCGTGTATTTTGTAGTATAGCTAATTATATCTATGTTATGCTACAAAGCAATATACATCGTCGGCGTCGACGTCTAGATATGTAGCAGTTACCGCAATTTTTCTTTTATGGAGATTTTAACTAATATCTAAAATTATATATTTTTTTGTAGTATTCAATTTAAACAAGAAAAGTTGGATGGAGTTAAATAAAAATTTGAATTCAACTTAATTTTGTTGGGGTAGACTGGGTACGGTAGTGACAATTTTGAATTAACGACCAAAGATTTTTTTTAGTGCCTTTAATTTTTACGAAACTTTTTTTTTACAGTAAAGTAATACTACATACATAATCTACAAATAGATCTACAATTTTAAAGGGAACATAAATTAATGTTTTTTCTTCCGACCATTCTCCGTTGCGCGGCGACGACATGACGAAAACAAAGACGTGCGTCTCGCGTGAGCGCTCGGCACGAACTGCGGCCGCGCGAGTATGTGGACAGTCACTCGCGCTCGTATTGCCGGTCGTACTCGCGGTGTGGCGGGCGAGGACGAGGAGCATGACGAGTGGCATGACGAGTAACGTGGCCACACTACGTCTCTGCCTACTTTCCTCGCTACTTCCCACGCCACTCGTCGAGTGTGTGGCGGGCGCATTAGATAAATAATTTTACGTTGAAATTGACATCTAAATGTCAATTTTTGGTACTAGGTAAATCATTTTTATAAATCGTAGGCCCGAGTCGTAAGCATTAAAATAAGGAAGTGACTATTTGTACGGCTACCGGACGAATAATTTATATTTATTCATACGGGTACACTGGAGTACAGTACCCGTATTAATAGGGAAGTGACTATTTGTACGGGTACTGGACTGATTAGCTAATATAATTATGGTAACAAGCTAATAATAGGAATCTTAAAAATAGGAATCCAAGTATGCAGCGCGACGCGAATAAAACGAATAAAATAATATAAAAATTCAATTTGAAATTTAGAAGACAAGGTTCATTTTCTACGGAAGCAAACGATCAATAGGTTAGGTTATGTTAGAACATGAAAAACAACGCACGAGCCGAGCGAGCGTAGCGAGCGTGCCGCGGCAGCGGCCGGCGAAGTGCTAGAAAGCCAATCGCTTTTTAGGACAAAGGCGTTAGGTTAATTTCTACGGAAGCGAAAAAAGTTAGGTTATTGGTGCGTTTCTAAAGTCGTACCGACGCTACTATTTTTCAAAGTTTGCAAAAATTTTGAAGAAAATTGATGCTATTTCCAAAAAATTGTACTAATCGTGTCCGGTTAGGTTGTTAGGTTTTTTTTTTTTTTTTAAATATGATAACCGTATTAATAATCATAAATTGTTCGGTACAGTACCCGTACAGACACAGTACAGACTCAGCCAATAAATATAATTTATTCGTCCAGTACCCGTACAAATAGTCACTTAATTGTTCGTACGGTAACCGTATTAATAATCATAAATTGTTCGTACAGTACCCGTACAAGTAGATTCAGCCTTAAAATAAAGAAGTTACAAAAAAAAAATCTCTCAAAATTCTAACATGTGTCAGTTATCAATGTCATTCATTCATGTCTTTCTTACTCATCCAATTCCAATGTTTTTCATTTTGAACCAAATGAAAAAAAAAAAGTCCATGGAATAGGTGTTTTTAATTCTAATATTCCATAATATCGAGTCATCATGAGTGTTGTACAACAAAGTCCGTCATTTAATTCCTCTGCAGCTTCATCACATTTCGACGCCAGTGAAACTGGAGAAATTGTAAAGTTAAAAAACTACGCAAAAGAACTTCTGAAGTCGCGAATATTCTTAGGCCGATATATAGAAAGAAGACTCATCAACAACAGTGTCGGATATCGTGATATTGTTGTAGTGAGTCCCGCTGAAGTGGACCTCAAGAAAGATTTGTTGGAAGTGCAATACAGACTAAGCACCGCACTAAACATACGATGGATCGGAATAACGGAAACAGATGTTATTGGGTGCGGTCCGGCCGGCAATATATGTCTGTGTACAGAAATCGACAATCAACCTTTCGGAGCGTTTTGGTTTCAGATCAAAAACTTGAAGTTTAGAGAGGAGGAAGTTGTTGTAGCACTGAAATGTTTGAGGCACATATCAGATGCTTTTCTAGAACTAGAACCGATGCTAACTGGCGGAACAAAGAAAGTAATAGATCATGCTGACATCACCACTGTAACGAGTGATACACTGAACGAAACATACGCAGAGATTAAAAACACATTAAAAAGTGCTTTATCCATTCGAAATATGAAAGAATTCTTCACATTCCTCTTCGCATTTGTAATTGCCATTTTTACTGGAAGTACAGCATTTATAAATTTCCTTGGCAACTTTGTGTTAGCGCTTATTAGGGAGTTATCTATTCTGATTAAAAACTCTACACCAATGTTCCTGGGGGTATTAGATTTCTTCAGCAAAATCGTGGGAGGGTTTTACATACTGCTCGCTATGTTTTTTAAACCGAGTGTGCCAGTGCGGACAAGTTCGAGGACTGTAGCTCGTTACGATCAAGTGCCTAGGCATAGCATGTATTATGATGACAAACAGTTTGACTAAAAACAATTTTAACATGAATGATTAATTTAAGGATATTTTTTTTTGTATTTTGGTTTTGGATCTCATATAGAATTTTATTGAATTTATTTTGGCAAATGTATCTGATGAAGGAAAAGACAAGCCACTGACAAGTACAGATAGTTCAACTCAGTTGTGCGCGCGGCGCTACGAGTATGTGTGCGTGCACTTGTAAATATACAACTTTCATTTGTGTGGCAGTGGTGCCGCAGTCGTGTGCTGTACTGGGTTGTACGCAACTGAGTTGAACTATGTATAGCTTGCAGCGATTTTATGATTTATTATCAATTTCAGAATGATTGTGATTGTGTTTAGGTATCATAATTTATTTGTATCAGGCAGCTGTGAGAAGGGTGTTGCAGAAAATTTTGATTGATAGATTAGATGTCAATTATAATTGTGATTGCCTCATGTAATTAAAGTCCTGCCTGCGAGTGGAATGTTATGACATCTCAATACACAGCATATCTTTTATTTCTGAAAGGGTTTGTAGCTGTTGTGCTTTTTTGTTAGTCAGATGCAGCTTATTGTAAGTTGTAGTTTCTCGCAGCTCTCAAATGTCAAACAGAGACTACCCAAAATGCCGTAATAATTTGTTTAATTAAGTTTTTTGCTTTTGCAGAAATTGTAGCTGTATTAGATAAATAATATAGAAACAAAACCAATTGAAACCAAAATGAAACTGATTTACCATTAGTACATTTCTTGCATTTATTCAGCTTTACTGAATATTATTTTTTTACAACACTTGTACATGTTTTTACACTGGTTTGTCCCAATAAATAAGTAAAATATATTTTTTAGATTAACATGATTTATTAACACTTGTGAACATTGCTTAGGTTGACAATTACTACTGTGCTAGTGCTACTGACTAGGGGTACCAACCAGTGGTACGAGCAGTGATTTATAAGTGAGGCCCTTATTGTCGTATGTTGTTACTTGTTATAATATTGAGGTGTTATTTTGGTCTTATATCTTACAAATATACAGCTTAGGGTGAATATTTTTTTTATTTTTCAACAGGTACTATTATTCTAGAATAGTTTGGATCTGTAAATGAGGAAAAACAGTTAGAAAATTACTAAAACAAAATAAGAAAGTTGGATTGCGTAAAAAGTTAGGCATTTGACTTTACACATTGTTGGTCTCTGTTCAATAAATTGAAAGAAACTTTAAAATAGAAGCATCTATGTAAGTACTTAACTATTAAAATAAAATTATTATAATCATTATTGGCGTAACAAAATAGTATCACCCTAACGGTGGTATAACGGTACTACTGACTGCTACTACACATTAACAAGTACTCGTACATCCCCAAACAAAAAAACTACACCAACCTTTAGTAAACTTTTTGAAAGAAGGGTTCCATCCTGACTCTGAAATTTTGATTAAAGGGGTTTGAACTTTTTTCTATGAAAGCTGGCATATGCACCCGCCGCAATTTTTTTTTATATTTTCAAAGGTTTCGCGCACAACACATCGATGAAAGTAGCATACTTAAAAATGGGTAGGGGACACAAACAAAATACGTCAAGTGGTACCTTAAATGTCACGTTCCTGAGATACCTATTTGGAGGTAAAGATCGCCAGGTAGATGGTCAGAGAGCTGTAGTAGGTTTGTATTATTTCCCACCCACACTGAGCACATGTGTTGTTCCAGAACTTAAACTATTTACATTCCAAATTTCATCAAAATCGGTTTAGTAGTTGCGAAGATACGCCGAGAGTCTAATAGATATATTTAAAAAAAAACCATGTGTGTACTAATACATTAGTTAGGTAATACATGAATATAATAATTATTATTGTTCGTACTCACTTTTAACTTTAGATGCTTGTCTAAATGTAGTCGGAGAGCTTACGCGTACTTTAGATTTATTGACTGCATTTTTGCCTGGCTTCTTTACCGGGATTTGATTTGTTTGGTTTTTCATCTTTATCGGCTGAAATTAATTAAAAGTTTTTACAGTTGTAAAAATAAACACACGCATACGGCAGCCAATTAATTTAGTAGTTACTTCTGTTGAAATCTCAGCCATAACAACAGTAATTTTAGTAACGTCTTGTGGTTTCATCATATTTCTAGTTACGATGTTATTTATTATATTGGTTATAACAATGTTCATTTCACTGTCGTTGTATTCCAGAAGCATGTACTTGAATAATTTTAACAATGTCGGTAGTATCGCAGCCAATTCAGTTTTACCACTTTCGTTGGTGCTTAGATTGCTTAGTAAGTGTAAATGCGTTAAAACTTCTTCTAATGTCATATAGGCACGGTACTGGAGCAAAGAGTTCACAGTTTTACTTCCGAAACCTGAAAACAAATGTTTTAGGTACTTAAACAGGTTATAAGGAAAAGGTATGCTAAGCTGAAAATTATCAACATCATGAACTAATTACCTACGATGGGGCCAACCCAGAAATCGCAAAAGAAAACAGCTGTTCCAGAACATTTTGTCGAGTATTTTTGACATTTTTCTATTGAACATCTGATTTTTTCCGCGTAAATGTTGTTCATAATTATGACTAAGTAGGTACTTACCTAAGTACTATGAACTTTTTGTGGCTTACCCTTTCTTCAAACCACAAAAAATGGTTAAATTACTTAATTTTAATTAGAACAGGGACCAACGTAAATGTGCAAATTTATGTAAGTATTTTAATAAATGAAACCTACCTAATTTTTATTTGGTGTAAGTCGGAATAATTATCTCGTTTTTGTAGTTGTTGTTTAAGTTTGTATTTATATTGTAGCATGATGTTTGCGACTGTTTGTACTTTGAAATTCATTTTTCTTACAACTTTTTTTGATGTTACCTTCTTTAGCTGGTTTGCAGTAATAAGTCACGTTTGAATGTTGCGTTACAGGGGGTTGCATCAAATTCAAAATATCATTTATGGTTTCTAATGTATCGTACTCTAACTTCGGAGACTTCTTCCTCACGACTTTCTTTAAGTCATTTGTAATTTTGGAACTGAATTTTAAATATCTTCGACCTTCTTCTAATTGGGCTAGTTTATTTAAAAAGGATGCAGCTAGAGACTGAAACGAAACAAAACATTTGTATCAGAGGTCAAACTTCGATAGCTTAGATGTGTTGTTTTTCTGAAAAATGCGCGTCGTTGTTGAAGCTGATTTTTTGCCAAATTTCATTAACGACCATAGCGATGAACAAAGGGGTATAAAAAAACGGGTGCCACATGACACTACAAAAATGAGTGTGACACTACATTATTATCGTAAACACTTATTATGTTTTGAAACCTGTGTGGTAGCGTCTCCGTGAGTCCCGTTCCCGTCGTTACCCGTCCCCGTACCCGGCCCCGACCCCGATATGCAGACGACCACCATGGAGTGATCGTCGAACACGTTGCACACGTCCGCGTGGGCGCATCCCTGGATAATGTCCAACTTCTCCATATGCGTGGAGTATGTTAATCCCTTGAATTAAATATAAACAAGCCTTACAACGATGTCAGTAGCTAGTTATGTATCCCCCACAGCCCTCTGCGTTAGAATAAGTAGCTGACACTGCAGCTAGCCGCCGGTTCTGAGTAACGGCCACCGCAGTACAGACGCTGAATAAGCATTCCTAGATATAAGACCACCTTAGTCGAGTAAGTTTCGTTATAAGTAAAATATGTATTAACATCATTAAGAATAGAGCCTCTGAATCGGCTACACGTAGTTTTATTTTAGTTTTTAAAAAACCATTTATCTGCTCCCCAAATTTAACTGGCGCAGCCGGTAGGATAACTGGCTGTCCTAGCGTGAGTGTCTATACTTGTACAACGAGTTACCGCGTTAGAACGGCAAAGTGCGGTTTGCCTACAACAAAGGTGAAGTGCCGAACAGTTATCCAACGAACTAAATAAATGTGTTAAATAGTGGACGCTGAGAAAAATGATGCTGGTCGGGTGGTGAGTAGACCTTTTCGCCATCCTTGCCTATCCCGAGATTCTCCTCGAATTGTGTAATTAGTATATTCAGACCTTAGTCATCGGTTAGAATTGTGTAATTAGGTTAACTTCATGAATTTGGGTCTCAAATCGATCGGAATTATTGTTAAAATAGTGTAATTAAGTAAAGTAAAAATTATATTTTTGTCAAAATTAGGTTTATCATTTTATAGTATTAAATCGTGTGTGTAGATTGCCTATACCTGCTCATTATACGCTAAAATGATGGCACAACAACAGCAACCATTAGAGTTCAGGGCCATCCCTCGAGAAATATTAAACCTCATCCCCATTTTTGGAGGTGACAAAGCGCAATTAAATTTATACCTGAGAAAATGCGAATATGTAATAAGCAGATATAGAGGTGATGCAGCTCAGGACTTATATGTGTTCAACGCCGTGACAAGTAGACTCAATGACAAAGCGGCTTCGCTCTTGTCTGAACGAGATGACATAAACACCTGGTCCAACCTAAAAGAGGTACTAAAACAACATTTTGGGGACCCGCGAAGTGAACACTGCATAGGTATTGAGTTGGAAACGCTAAAAATTAAATCCGGTGAAAGTTATCTCGATTTCTACAAACGCATTCAAAGTGTTAGATCCACGCTTATTTCCAAGGTCAACATGATAGAAGATATCAATTTACGACGCGCTAAGGTAGTGATATATAACAATACGGCACTTAACGTATTCTTATACAACCTATCCGAAGATATGGTGCGCATAGTTCGGCTAAAAGCACCAACGAGCCTAGAGGACGCTTTAAGCACAGTTTTGGAAGAAGTTAATTTCCTAGACCAATATAACGCGAGAAAACGCATGTACGTCTATAACAACGCCGCGCCAAGGCCAACCTTTTCACCCGCGCACACGGCGAGTGGTTTTAAATTCCAGGCGCCTCTAGTAAACGCCGCGCCTAAATTCAATTTTGGTACACAACCTGCACCAACAAAACCACACCAAGCGCAACCACAAAGTTTTGACTACCGCCCACAGTTTGGAACCGTACCTCAATTTGGGTACCGTCCACAATTTAATTCAGCACAGCAACAGGGATTCCGCCCTCAATTCGGAACCATCCCTCAGTTAGGCTTTAGAACCCAATTTGGGAATCAACCCCCGGCTCAGAGTGGATACAGACCACCGCAACAATTTGGGTATAAACCACCACAGTTCGGATACAGACCCCCACAGACAGGGTACAAACCACCTCAAACCAACCCTCCGCACCTACAATCGACAGACGTATCTATGAGGACAGCTCGTCCCGCACCGCAAGGCTTCAAGCTTAACGAGTTGACAGGTTTAGACGACGAACAGTACCAAGATTATTACTACCATGACAACGACTATAACCCTGACTATGACATGTACGACGGACAATACGAGTATACGAATGAATCTGAAAATGACGTATATAACGAGACGACATACGAGACGCAACAGACACATTCCCTTCGGGAACAACCGGCTGGAAATTTTATAACACCAGCCTCTATAGAGGAAAAGAAATAATAGAACTGAACTGCGACCCTACACTAAAACTACCTCACATTTACATCCCTGAAATTGACGCAAATTTTATGATAGATACAGGTAGTACTAGAACATTTTTGAGCCCTCAAAAAGCATACGAGTTTTTCTTTCAGAACGTTAAAAACGAACCTTTCGAAGTAGTTAGCACACACGCGTCAAGTCGACACAACGAAGTAATAGAGATACCGCTTTTTCCAACCTTCCAGACTAATGAAACTCACAAATTTTACCTATACAACGTCGACTCACGATACGACGGACTAATTGGAAATGATTTACTGAGACAGCTTGGCGCCATGATAGACCTGAAACACTCTGTGCTAATAACGAAAACCACGCGCATCCCTATAATCAATACGAATTTGGATTATGAAATTCAACTGCAACCCCGATCGGAACAAAGAGTCAAAGTACCGATAGACCAACACTTAGGTGAAGCTATATTAGACTATAGAAAGTTTGGCCCGGGAGTACGAATGCCCAGTGCCCTAGTTAACTGCATTAACGGATACGCGACCACCGTTATACAAAACACTTCGGATGAAATAGTAACCCTTACGGTTAAACGACCCTTACAAGTAACTAAGTACACAACCACCAGGTGTAACCTTAATGCGACTAACGCTACTAAAGCTACAGACATACAAATGGACAAAATACTGACTGAAAATCTGAACAAAATAAGACTAGACCATACCAACTCTGAGGAACGCGAGAAAATTTACAGACTCTGTACAGAATACAAAGACATTTTCCACTGCGACAAACTACCTCTTACTTTTACCAATCAAGTAAAACATGAAATTCGAACAAAAAATGAAGACCCTATTTACATGAAACCGTATAGACAGGCCCCTGCCCAAGCAGATGAAATTAACAGACAAGTAGAGAAAATGCTGCAGGACGACGTAGTCCAAGAATCGCACTCTCCGTGGAGTGCCCCCGTACACTTAGTACCTAAAAAGATCGACGCATCAGGAGAACAGAAATTTCGTATGGTAATAGACTACAGAAGACTCAATGAAATAACAATAGACGATAAATACCCACTCCCCAATATAACCGACCTGTTTGACAAATTAGGAAAAAGTACTTACTTCAGCACAATTGATTTGGCAAGCGGCTACCATCAAATAGAGGTTGTAGAGCGAGATAGACAGAAAACTGCCTTCAGCACACAAAATGGTCACTTTGAGTTTTTACGAATGCCGTTCGGCCTGAAAACGGCCCCTGCAACCTTTCAGCGTACAATGGACCATGTCCTACGAGGCCTGCAAGGATTACACTGTATGGTGTACCTTGATGACGTCATCATTTTTTCATCCAGCTTAGAAGAGCACTTACAAAAATTAAGACTAGTTTTCGACAGACTGAGACAGACAAACTTGAAGGTACAACTTGACAAGTCAGAATTTTTACGTAAAGAGGTATTATACCTAGGACACACCATCACTAAAGACGGACTGAAACCGAATAATGACAAAATAAATGCAGTAATGAATTTTCCGACCCCAAAGACTACAACGGAAATTAAAAGTTTCCTTGGACTCGTAGGCTATTACAGACGCTTCATACCCAATTTCGCTAAAGTAACCCAACCACTGACGTCATGCTTAAAAAAACGCAACAAAATTATCATTGACCAAAGTTATATTGATGCCTTTAACAAATGTAAAGAACTCTTGACACATGCTCCACTCTTACAGTATCCTGACTATGGAAAACCTTTCATCCTGACAACGGATGCTTCAAACGTAGCCCTGGGAGCTGTCCTTTCCCAAGGACAAGTTGGTAGTGACAAACCAGTTGCATACGCGAGCCGTACTTTAAGCGACACAGAAACACGCTATAGTACCATAGAGCGAGAGTTGCTCGCCATCATCTGGGCAACAAAACATTTCCGCCCTTACTTGTACGGACGAAAATTCTTCATCTACACTGACCATAGACCCTTAGCTTGGCTAAACTCGCTGAAAGACCCAAACAGTAAACTGACCCGATGGAGGCTACGCCTTCAGGACTTCGACTTCGAGATAATATATAAAAAAGGAAAACAAAATACAAACGCGGATGCCTTAAGTAGAATCAAAATCAACGCCCTGACTGACGAAGACGCTAATTCAATGAGAGTAAACCTAGACAAAAAACGACAGGACTCAACGACTACGACAGTATCAGAAATAAGCGAGACAATAAGCATATCTGACTCGTCGGAAGCCACCGAGATGCTAACAGAATTGGAAATAGAGAAACCCGTTATACCATCCCCCTCGGGGAGCTCTAAGTCACAGACTATACACTCTGTGGAAGATCTAGATTCAAACGGAATACCGATTTTACATGAAGCCATAGATACAAAACCAAATCAAATCTTAGTATATTCCTGGCTTAAAAATGAACTCCACGTGAAAAACCTATCGTATGAAAAACACAAAATTCTAGAAGTTTTCCTCCCCCTTAATAACGTAGAACTAGTGAAAAACTTCCTCAAGGAATATATTAGACCAAAAATTAAATATTTTATATATTTCGAAAACGAAGAACACCGCATACAATTCAGCAATGTTGTAATAGAAATTTTCAGGAAAGGAACAATAAATATATTTGAATGTACCGAAAGAGTAGTCTGTGTAGACAACGAAAGCGAACAAAAGGCAATAGTTTTAAAATACCACAACGGTAAAACATGCCATCGCGGGATTAAGGAAACATTAGTCAGAATCCGTAGAAATTATTATTGGAATAAAATGGACGAAATTGTTTCAGCTATAATTAATAACTGCGACGCCTGTAAAAAGACAAAGTATGAGCGAAAACCACTAAAACCCATGTTACAATTGACGCAAACGCAGAATGCCCCGTTTCAAGAAATTTTCATAGACATTTTCACAATCGAAGGAAAATATTACCTAACCCTAATTGATGCCTTCAGCAAGTTAGGGCAGGCCATTGAAATTACAAATAAATCTACCCCTGAAGTCGTACGAGCGCTACTGAAATATTTCTCATTCTACGGTATACCCAAGAAAATTAACTCTGACCCCGGTACCGAATTTAATAACGACCTCATGAAAGAATTTCTCAGTCTACACAAAATAGAAAGACACATAGGCACCGTAAATAACCCGAACTCTATGGGACTTGTAGAAAGATTTCATTCAACCATAATAGAGATATATAGACTGGCCAAGTATGAACAAAAATGCACGGATGCCGCGTCCGTCATGACGTACTCAGTCATGGCTTACAATCACGCCATACACACAGCGACAGGATTAACACCCTTCGAAGTTGTCTTTGGACACACCGACACTGATAACCCATTCGACCTAGAACTTGAAAAACTTTACACTCAGCAACTGATTAAAGACCACAAGAAACGAACGCAATTCCTATACGCACACATAGCCGAGAAATTAAAAGCCGGAAAGGAAAAGGTTAGAGAAAAACGAGGCGGCGAAACTAATATAGAACTTCCGGAGACCGTCTTCGTAAAAGACATAAATAAAAGAATAAGCAAAGAAAAACCGAGGTACAAAAAGGCAAAAATAATAGGTATGACCGGTAAAAACGTTGTCCCAATTAAAAGAGAAGCTGAAAAGAAAAGCACGAAAGCTCCTATTAAAAACATAAAACGCCCTCCGCAGGTGCAGTCTGATGCTAGCGACGTCGACAGCCGCCCTTCATCTTCAATCACTTGAAGGAAACCCGGGACTCCTGCCTGTAAAGAAAGGTCAAGCTTACATACAAACTGACAACTGGACAATTCTAAAAACCATTAAATTAAATAATATCTGGATTGACCTAAAACTCGTCAACTCGAAATTTACTGAATTTCAGCGATTACTTTCATCCAACAAAACTTTCCCTCACAAATTTATTGATATATTCATGCATGCAGAGTATATGCGCGATATAACTATAGATAAATATTACCAGCTAATTCCACAACGCTTCAAGCGAGGATTAATTAATCCATTAGGGTCCATAATTAAAATAATAACCGGTAACCTAGACCATGATGACGCAATCAAATATGATCAGTTGACCTCCGAACTAAGCCACGACCAAACTATTACTTCAAAGAAAATCACTATAGTCTCAAAAATGTTAGATAGCCTCGTAAACGCAACAGAATTAATCTATCAAAACTCGATAACAGTAGACACCCGTTTGAAAAGGGTTGAAGCAATCCTTAAGGAGACAATAACACAAGAAAATAATTTAGCTGAGTCCTCTTATGTGTTAGGACTATATAATTTGTTTTTAAGTAGCTTTAGAACTATATTCATTAGGTTAAGTGAAATTGAAACCGCACTAGCTCTAAGCAAAAGCTCTATATTACATCAGTCTATTATTAATTCTACCGAACTATTATATCATTTAAAAGTAATAGCGAATTCAGAGAATTTGGTGTATGTACCCACCGAATTAAATTTAGCCAAAATAGAGGAAACTATTTCTGTGAAATCTTATATGAAAAGAGACCAAATCACTTTTGTCATGGAAATTCCACTAACCGATAACTATAAGTATAATTATTTCAAAATGTACACTTTACCTATTTTCCTCAAACCCACAAACCTAACCGTAGCCATATTCCCTAAATACCCTTACCTATTGGCGAAAGGATTGAAGTACCAGCCGATCGTGAAGCCGTGCCGCCCACTCGCTGCTGGAGACGAGTTCCTCTGCAACGACGACAATCGAGCCTTGTACAGCGGACTCTCTTGTGAAGAGAAACTCATGGTGTACGAGAACAACATCACCAGCTGCAAGCAGTACCCTATCCATATAGAAGACGTAAAGCTGCAGAAAGTTAATGACAACAATTGGATACTTTTCACCAAAACAGAAATCACCCTTACGGAAATATGTGGGGAAGAAGTCTCTAAACAGCCGATATCAGGTACGTACGTCGTGACGTTAAACAAGCCCTGTGACGTCAATGTTAACGGCCTCACCATCCGACATCACCGAATCTACACCGAGACGGATGCTGTTAAGCCGCTACCCATCATCAAGCTACCGAGACTGCGCGCGACCGAGGACTTATCCGATGCACGCGCACTTAACATGCACGAGGTTGGACTAGACGAAGTGAAATATATGGCTTTCGCCCTAAAAAATAGTGACGTGTTTGAAAAAGTGATTAACAGAGAAAAAGACTCTAAAATCAGTGTTATAGCATTAGGACTCGTAGCACTATGTATAGTTTTAGTTATTCTATATGTTTTATACTTAAAAGTAATTCCGTGTATACAAAATTATCGAGGTCTTTCGCAAATCGAACGCCCCGATAATTTTCCACTTAGGGAGGGAGGAGTTATGTATCCCCCACAGCCCTCTGCGTTAGAATAAGTAGCTGACACTGCAGCTAGCCGCCGGTTCTGAGTAACGGCCACCGCAGTACAGACGCTGAATAAGCATTCCTAGATATAAGACCACCTTAGTCGAGTAAGTTTCGTTATAAGTAAAATATGTATTAACATCATTAAGAATAGAGCCTCTGAATCGGCTACACGTAGTTTTATTTTAGTTTTTAAAAAACCATTTATCTGCTCCCCAAATTTAACTAGCTACTGATTATGTATCACAAAAATTAAATCAAATTCAAAATACTGTAACGTGTATAACCCGTGATTTTATCCGCGCGGTGATACAAATGGTGATGGTGAAAAGGAGATCAGTTTGGTAGTACCGAGGATACGTGGTAACAGACATTCTAGATTGACACACACACACACACACAAATTGTCGCATTAATAATATTGGCAAGATAAGTAGGATTTACAGACTACCCACCTCATTGAGAAACATCAACGCATGCTTCGTGTAGTCCCCGCCGATGTAAACAAATTTTTTCACAATTCGCAAGTTTTTTATAATCTCTCCAATTGTGCTTGTAAAGTATTTTGTAGTTTCGTTAAAGTGAATTATAAAGTCGTTGTACTCCAGCTGGTTCAGACAGTGGCATTTACGGGTTAACCTTTTGTATACGGAGCAATCGTCTGCTTCTACCTAAAAATAATACTTATTTTTTATCCGACTTCAAAGAAGGAGGTTATCAATTCGACTGTATGTTTTTTTTAATTATTTTTTTTATGTTTGTTACCTCATAACTTTTGACTGGGTGAATCGATTTTGATGATTCTTTTTTTATTAGAAAGCTGACGCTTCCCATTTGGTCCCATTTCAATTTAGTCCAGTTCTGATAATGGTATCCATGAGAAAACCATATAAGTCTTAAATTTCCATTAAGTACGTGCGTGACAAATAGATGAATAACTCAATAGTCGGTCTTTTGAAGTCGGTTTTTGTTTTTTGTTTTGTAAAAATAATTGTTAAAAGATGAGTAATAGAAATATGTATAAAATCATATTTAAACACATTACTTATTTGATTTAACTGTTGTTTTTAAATGCAAAGATAATATAATAGGTCTTGCTTAGATAAAGACTGCTGAAAGATAATGACTGCACCTCGCTGACGTCAAATGTCACGTGCAAAAACAAGACGGAGACTTCTAACTTTAAGCAAGCTGTATAAGTAAGGTCTAATGACAAAATATTAGTCGGGTACCTCACAATCAACAGTATCTAAACTTCTGAGCGGAGTGTCTGGTTTGTTCAATGCTTGGTTGATTCCATTTAGTTCTATTTCTGATGAATGATACTGTAACACAATTTACACAAAATAAAACCAGATTTTTGTTTTAATAATAATATTAGACTACTCGCGTACTCTACAAAATAATATCATTACTACAAAAAATATATCATCAATGCAGGACGTTCAAGGTGGCAAACCAACACCAATTTTGGTATAATTTTAAGTAATTTTTAGAGCAAGCTACCTATGTAGTAAGTATGCTTGTATTGTATAGGTATGTCTAATAAGCACGTATAAGTACCAGTGGCGTAGCTTGCCTTAGAGCTGCTTAAATTTGCTGGGGGGCCCAAATGGATAACATTTTATATTAATTTTTGTTTACACACGTTCGGGGCCCATACCTATTATAGCCCGGGGCCCCCATATCATTGATACGGCGCGGCGCGGCGGTAGCTACGCCCCTGAAGTACATACCCTGAAGTATAAGTAAATAAAACAAGAAAAACCATTCTAACACTCACGAGGCTTGCTACTTGTGTAACGGCAGAGGATGGTTGTTTTAGATTAGAATTAGTTTTAGTGTTGGCCTGGATTTCTTCCAACAAAGTGAGTAGTTTTCTTGTACTATCTTTTAACTTGACCAAAGAATCCTGAAACATAGTTTACGAATGAGAGTTCAACTTCAACTCTTTGATTATGGTGGCTCTTGTGAAGATGCTGCACAATGCACATCTCCAATGTCACACGGTATACTATTCGTAGATAGATTGATTATTATTCATACCTGTTAAGTAATTTAAAATATTTTAAGTAGGCACATGTAAAAACTAAAACTACAAATTTACTAAGAACTTTATGTTTACCTAAATCTCAGACCTGAATGAAGTTATTATTCTGCAACTTACCATTTTCACATGACAGAAAGGTTCTACTGCACCTACACATTGTGAACAATCATTTTCATTATTATATGAGTAAGTTGGCTTGTTTATTGTCGTGTTGACTCGGTTAAATTGTACCCCGAGCGCGTCCGAGTCTGGATGTTTAGTCTGGCAGCCGAAGGTGTATGGACTCCCTGAGTGGTCTCCTAGCTCATTATCTGGGGCTAGATTCGTACCACCTAATTCGTTAAAGAAGTCTGCTGTGGGTTCATTATTACCAGCAGCTGTATCACTCATAGAAACGTCGCTGTCATCCATAGTAGAACTGGGAATTTGAGTTAGGTAAGACTAGGATTGCATACTGCTGGTATCG
This sequence comes from Alcis repandata, assembly GCA_949125135.1. Lineage (NCBI taxonomy): Eukaryota > Metazoa > Arthropoda > Insecta > Lepidoptera > Geometridae > Alcis > Alcis repandata. The sequence continues at coordinate 73,043 of OX421233.1, forward strand.
AAAGCAGTTGGTAAAAAACTTGATGGAAGGTACTTATTGTTATGTAGCCGATTTCATGTTAATATCTTTTTTTCTGTTTCATCATTGTTTGTCTGATTTTGTATTTTTGTAATTTTACAGAAGAAACCTCAGTGACATGTTCTGACCAAGTTCTGTCTGACAGTGAACAAAATCGAAAATCATAATTTAAACTTTTTTCAATAAAAAGATTCCACTAATCTATATATACCTCTAAAAGTGAAGGTCGTGACTGACTGACACATGTACGCACAGCCTAAACCGCTTAAGCTACAAACTTGAAATTTGGACAAAAGTTTTATACCAAAAAGCGGACGCACACTAAGAAAGGAATTTGCCCAATTCAACCCTTAAGAGGGTGAAAAGGGGTGTTTAAGTTTGTATGAAATTTTTTTTTTCTTCATGCTACGATTATCAAACTTTGTGAATATACTAAAGTTAAAAAAATAATTGACACCTATTTCAACATTTTTTAAAAATCAACCCCTAAAGGGGTGAAACGGAGCAATAAAGTTTGTATGAAGATTTTTTTTTTAATGCTGTGGTTATGAAACTTTGCAAATATACTAAGCTTAAGAAAATAATTGACACTTATTTTTTTGTTTTTTGAAAATCAACCCCTAAAGGGGTGAAACGGAGTATTGAAGTTTGTATGGAGATTTTTTTTTGATACTGTGGCTACGAAACTTTGCAGATATACTAAGCTAAAAAAAATAATTGACACTTATTTTTTTGTTTTCTGAAAATCAACCCCTAAAGGGGTTAAACGGAGTGTTGAAGTTTGTATAAAATTATTTTTTTCCTAATACTTCGATTATTTAACTTTGCTATTGTAATAAGCTAAAAAAAATATTAGATACCTGTTTCATTATTTTTTGAAAATCCACCCCTGAAAGGGTTAAACAGAGTGTTGAATCAACGCATCAACATTAACAGATCAACGCACAGCCTAAACCGCTTAAGCTACAAACGTCAAATTTGGACAAAAGTTTTATACCAAAAAGCGGACTCACACTGAGAAAGGAATTTTCCCAATTCAACCCCTAAGGGGGTGAAAAGCGGTGTTTAAGTTTGTATGAATTTTTTTTTTTTTTATTAATGCTACGATTATCAAACTTTGCGAATATACTAACGTTAAAAAAATAATTGACACCTATTTCATCATTTTTGAAAAATCAACCCCTAAAGGGGTGAAACGGAGTATTGAAGTTTGTATGAAGAATTTTTTTTGGTGCTGTGGTTACGAAACTTTGCCAATATACTAAGCTAAAAGAAATAATGGACATTTATTTTTTTGGTTTTTGAAAATCAACCCCCGAAGGGGTTAAATGGAGTGTTGAAGTTTGTATAAAATATTTTTTCCCAATGCTATGATCATTTAATTTTGCAGATGTACTAAGGTAAAAAAAAATAATAGATACCTGTTTCATTATTTTTGGACAGTCAACCCTAAAAGGGGTGAAACGGGGTATTAAAGTTTGTATGGAAATATTTTTTTTAATGCTACGATTATTTAACTTTGCAAAACTAAGCTAAAAAAATAATAGATACCGGTTTCATTATTTTTGGAAAATCAACCCCTATGGCGTGGTAAATATAGTGCGGAGAGAGAATTGTAATGACTCACTGACAGACTAAACCGCTGGTCGTAGAAATTAGAAATATGGAAGGTGTGTTTGTCTTGATGAGTAAACGTGTACCAAGAAAGGATTTTTTTGAAATTCGACCTCTAAAGGGGTGAAATAGGGTGGGTGTTAAAGTTTGTATGGGGAAGCATTGTTTTTGACGCCACGGTATTGAAACTTTACAAAATATATACTAAGCTTAAAAAAATGACGAACACCATTTTTCACCATTTTCACCACTTTTGGAAAATCAACCCCAGTGGGGGTGAAATGGCGTGGTAAAGATAGTACGGGGAAAAAATTGTTTTGATGCTAACTCAATAAAACTTTACAGATGTACTAAACTTAAGGCGGGTAAACATTACAACATCCGGAAAAAATCCAAAACCTTCGGAAAGTCACATCCTCGAGGTGGAACTGCTAATTATCTCGATAACTAAAAACATTTTTACCAAAGCGCTGAGACTAAAAAGTCATCAAAACTTCGGACTTTTTGGAGCCATTAAAATTAACATAGTCGCCTCAAAAACATGGCCTCCATATAAACTTTGAGGGTCTATATCTCCGAAACGGTTGAAGATGGGTGGGTGTTTGACTAAATGTCATAGGAGTTAACAAGGGCTACTTGATGGTGGTGGCGAAAATCCAAACGATTCAAAATGGCCGCCATTTTTCAAAATGATTCGAGGGGGCTGACTTATTACATCCAGGGGTTTTTGGGGTCCCTCCCCGCTTCCATTGTATGACACTTATTACATGCTCTCAAAAAAGAGGGTTAAGTAAATTAATTTCATCCCGGAAAAATTTTCGGTTCCCGAGGTATAGTTCACGCGGGCGAAGCCGTGGGCGGAAGCTAGTAGACTATAATTATACTCTAATTTATGCTGAATATTTTTTGTGACCTCTATCCTACCGCCGCGCCGGGACGGCTTGACCGAGTATTTCTGTATTTCATATTGTTAGCCACTTCGTTAGGTAAGAAAGTAAGAATAATAATCATCGCAAGGATCTGTTCGGGGCAAACCTCTGCCTGGTTATTCATTTTGCTAGTGGCGTATTTAGTGGCGAAGGAGTAAGATACATACTAAAAAACTTTCACTTTTATAATATTAGAAGCAGTGTTGCCAATTTAGCGACTTAGTCGCTAGAACTGGCGACTTTTGCTCAAGTCTTAGCGACTAAAATAAAGTTTTGACGACAAAAATTGTTTAGCGACAAATCTGGCGACTTTTAGAGTACAAATTAAAAAAGCCCTAGCTTTAGATATTTCAAAAAATATTCGAAGCAACACATCCAATTTTCTTTTAAATCTAAGTTTTGCTATTGAATACGACCAGACTCCAATAATTACCTTATTTTTTTACTTATCCTAACATTTGACACCGCCTTTTCTGTCCCCGACAAAATTATAGGTATTTTACCAGACAAAATCGTGGATCCGCTCCTGGTGGAGTTAGTTTTTGCGACTTTCTAGCGACTTTTGATTAAGAATCTAGGGACTCGGAATTTTTGGAGTTGGCAACACTGATTAGAAGTAAACGCAGTGATTGCTTAGGGATTGTACGCGCCTCTATAAATGTTTACAGTTACACGTTGGCGCCAAATATTTTTAAAGTTCTTGGCGCCAATGGCAATAACTTTTTTTTCTTTGCACGAGTTTGTACATCAATAGTTTTTTGTCAACATTACGATAATTATGATTGTCAATGTCAACGTCAGAAAATTCAAATAATTTTTTCAGCGTTGCCAGATTGAGGGTTTTTCTCACAATCTTGGAAATAAATTTGGGGAAATGACATCGTTTCGTTCGAAATAAATGTTTGGGGAAAAAAAATATTGGCTTGAAGAATTTTGAAAGTTTTTCTTTTAAAGAGTTTTCTCAAAAACACACTACTCTGGACGTCGTCGTCCTTTTCAGAAACCACAGCCTGTTTTCCACTATAGCAAGATTTTTGCTAAATATAATTTTACATAATTATTATGTATCGTTTTTTGTTGTTTACCACTAATTATTGGTCTGATTATTTTGAACATAGAGTCTGACTAACTCACTTTGATACTATAACATTTATTTTTGTTCTAGAGTGAGTGAGTTAAGTTGAGTTGTTTCAACTTTCCTTTTCAGTTAAGAGCGCCACGCTGATATTTTTTAAATTTGCAGCGCTTAGTCAGCATCAACTTTCGTTAGCCAAACTCTACCTACACCTTAAAATTTTTGACCTAAATACACATTTTATTACGTAAAATTCGTTCTTTCCCAACAAAAAATGCCTGCTGGATAAAAGTTTACACAACCCTCTTCCCCCCCCCCCCCCCACACTAAATTCAGCGCCTATTCTTTAGTCTTCAAGACACTTTTCGAGTCAAGCTATTTTGGGGGCTTTTTCTTCCAAAAAGTATCTGATTCTGTTTTGGGAAAAAAAACAAAATGGTGGAAAATCAGGAAAATATTGACCTCATGACCTGGCAGCCCTGCATTTTTTGTTTGTTTTGGTTCTTGTGTTTGGAGAAACGAAGAAATGCTATAAAAAGAATTATGTACCTAGTTACTAATTTAATTTTCTTGAACTAAAACTGAGTTATCGATTGATCGATTCATTTGTAACGTATGTTTTTATGTCAAACCGAATGCTATCAAAGCTAAATATTTCTGTAAAATGAATATTTACAAAACCAAAGTCAATTACGAAAGCCCCTGCGACTCGGACAATGATTGGAGTAACTCATCTGATGATTCTAAATACACTGATTCTGAAAGGTAAAATTGTTTTATATCTGTTCGTTTGCTCTTTTAGTAATCTTTTATTGTTCATCACCATAATTATAGTGCCTACGAGCTGCGCTTCTTGAGGCGTCCTAGAAACTCTCGAGACTAAAGCCAAGCTCTTATGTCTAGCACCCCTATGTTTAAGCTTGTACAAACTTACTTTATGATAAATCAGCTCAGTACCTGAATGGGACTCTGATGTTGGTGAAGACGGGGAATTGGTCTATATAAAACTCAAAGCCACAGCGGACAATGCTGCTGATGGAAAGGCTCCGTTACTAGAAAACTGTGAGACTTTCAAACTAAGGAACAATTTCAAGAGATCCTCGACTAGGAGGTCTACTAAAGGTAAAGTTGCTGAAAATTAAATATATGTTACTAGTAGACATATGAATTATGTTCAGAAATTAGAAATATTTATTGGCTTTAAATAACATTGAATGTTATGGGCAAGTTACATTTACAAAGATATTTAACAATTAAATTAAATGTAGTTTAAAGCACAAAACTCAAAAATAATTATGAATTAAATAATTAAACAATTTGTTGGTAATTTTCAGGCAGAATCTTCAAAGTACTAAAGTCACGTAAGCCGAAAAGTGGAGACAATGCAAAGAAAACAGATAATGAAGGAACATCTGCATCCAGCATTCTCAGAAATCAGGTTCTGCATGAAAACTTCAAACTTATTGTCATACAGGTAAAGTTTGATTTACTCCACTTACTTATTATGTACTAACATAATTAGCTCAGCACCTCTCCTTCCTTCCATAACTTTTGCATTTGCAGGTCAGCAGAAGTATGATATTCACTAGTGAAAAAAACTGTCAAATAGAGAAACTTTTCGGTATCAGCTTAGAAACAAACACCGACAATAAAACATTGGTCATTCAGGACTTCCTGCCTGAAGCCCGAGCCATCTACATGCCTCGAGTCAAGAAAGGATATTATTTGACCAAAATAAATGGAATTGATGTCAATTCATATAACATAAATAATGTAATTCAACGAGTAGCGGAAGACTACAATAATCCGAAACTCTCTTTCCAAGTCCCGAATGAGGATTACAAAGTTGATTTTGTAAGATTATTAACCGAGACTACGCCGGACAATTCTTTAATACAGTACATAAAGGATTCAATGTGTTCCGTACTGTACATCTGCTGTAATGACATTGAATATAACAGCAACGATGATAAAGGTGTTTTATACTGCTATCCGAGACCGTACAACCAAAATTTCTTGTACAACACTAGAGGTGCCTATGTTACATTAAACCACCTGGCTCCCAAGTCCCTCGGAACAAGTGAGCCGATATGTTCTACAGTCATTTTCAGCGGAAAGCTAATAAATGTGACGTACACACAGGAAGGAAACGATTTACTCCTACTTGCTTTTCCAAATAAAGAAGTTGATCTTTTTGCTGCCAAGAAACTTATCGCAGACATTGTAAGAGTGCTGAAGTTTTTGTACGGATCTGTGAAGTCCTGTTTTACGAAGCCGAATAATATTGATAAACTTGATAGTTTATTTTCGCGCATTTTTGTGAGTTTGTTAAGTGATCCCAAAAGAGACATGAGAAAAACAAAAGACAGCAATAATTTTGAAGACATGTTAGGAGCACACACAGTCTCTTTGCCGTTAGAAGTAAAAGTACAAGTGGATGATGCTATAACAGAGCTGGAGGCCGCTGATTACAGGGAATGGGTGAGCTGGTTTTATTATTTTGTAAGGAAATAGGGCATGCAACTGACACAAGCCACCTCCCCATTACTAGCCTCCTTACATTTGGATTTTAAATAAGCAGTGAAACTAAGTGCAAAAAATTTGCTTATGATTAGAGCTGTCTAATTCATTGATGTGACTTATTTTTCGTTATAAAATAAGGTTTTGCCATATAGCTGATGTCGTTTTTGTTTCAGACTGACGATGTAGACAACTTCCAACGAGTGTACACAGTGATAGGCGCGTGCTTGTACTACTCCGGACACTTGCTGAGCTCACATCTACAAGACGAAGACTTGAAGGAAATCAACGCGTTTCTGAAACTAAACGGAGTATTGAAAATAAGTATGGAAAAAGAAATAGAAAAACTAATTATTTGGAAAGAAGTTTTCATAAATGAATACAGGAAGCAAAGTAAAAACGATGCACACGAATACAGGTAATAGCATAAAATATATCCTTGTAGTCCTAATTATTGTAATAAATGTGAAAGTTTATTTATATGTTTAGATGTTTGTTACTCAATCACGCAAAAACGGTATTTTCCAGTTCTTCTAAGAAATCTCGCTGATCAATTGTCGATTATTTGCTTATACTTTTGTCTAAGGTGAAAAAAACTTTTTCGTTTTAATTCTCTAAAAGAAACAGTAAATATTATTATTTATTTTTCTTCTCAAATCAAGGTTTTAATGATAATTAAAGGTTTTAAAAATAAAAGGCTCTCGCTTCAATGGTCTTGGTCATATCATCCCAGTTCCGTAATTCGTATCTTATTGTATCGATTTGTGATTTATGTTGTCTTAGATGTGATTTTAGGGGTCCGCGCTCGTTAAAATACGATAGTTCAGAACTCTCAATAAGAATAATGATACGCTTGTTTTGTAACTGATCCAGAATTCCAGACGGGCGCTGGTTCCTGCTGGTGGTGGGCCGCGGCCACCTGGTGCTGGCCACGCTCATGGAAGCTGGAGGCTGCACTGAGGATGTAAGCACACATTAACTTACCCTTTTTCTGTTCCGAGTATGGCTACGGTTATAGTTCTTGATTTTAATATTTTTCTCAATACTGAGACTGAATTATTAATACTTACTTTCTAGGAAGCATATCTCTATTGCTTTGGTTCTGGGAAATCTCTGTCTGACCTGAGCTTTCTTCTACACTGCTCCGGAGGTAAAGTTTTGCATGGATCATCATCACATACACAGGGCATTTACACAGGCCTTTTTAGCTTACCACTGTTTCTGTTTCTTCTGACGCATGCGATATTATCTCAATCACAGTGTTTCTCGCCTTTCAAGCAGCCTGAAACTTCTGACACGAACCTATACGAACTTATTTACCATCTTTTTCGTTAAAAAATCGGTTGTCTGTAAAGTCGGTTTACAGACGATAGTTTAACGTGACAACGTCATAAGAAAATACTGATACAATGGTTTCATTTTTCAAAAGAAAAATTTAATTTAATTTAAGGTACAAAAGTAATTGACAAATAGGAACATATAATAGAAATCACAATTTCACTCAGAGCGAGGTAACGCCTCATCGAGGTAACGGCACATGCGTCATGTTTTCTCGTGCGTGCAGCCGGCTCCATCGAATTATAAGACGTTGTCACGTCAAAAAGTCTTGAGAATGAGAATAGCAAATAATATCGCCGGCGCCAGAATAAAGCCTACGATCCTTCGCCGATCTTATCTTCATCTCGCCTTAAAGCTTACGATATTACCTGGTTGTTGGTTATGTTAATTCACTAGTCTTTTCAATTTTGGAACAATTCATCAATTTTTGCATGGCAAATAATGGATCTTAAATTATCTACATTTTGCTTACGTGTGCGCAATTTTCTAGTTTTAATAAATTATTTAAATAAACCAAATAATAGCGAAGAGACAATCATCAGTTCCGATTATTTCGTCGATCGTCAAGAGATCGACATTTTCTATGGATTAGCTGTTTTGACGCGATTTCAGATTCAATCTCGTTGTAAAAGTTGGTCATAATCTCATAATGGTATGAACATCGATATCCAAGAATATGTCGAAGGTTTAACGTCTCGTCTCGATTTGTCCTAAAAAGTGAGTTTGTTACGCATTCACGCCTCAACGTGTCTGCAGAACTTACACATACAACAACAAAGTTAAAAGTCACATGAAGTTCGGCATATAAGTTAGGGGTCGTTGACAGAAAATACTATAAGGTTTTGACGTGACAACGTCTTATAATTCGATGGAGCCGGCTGCACGCACGAAAAAACATGACGCATGAGCCGTTACCTCGATGAGGCGTTACCTCGCTCTGAGTGAAATTGTGATTTCCTATATTCTATTATATTTTCCTATTTGTCAATTACTTTTGTACCTTACTTAAATTACCTTACTTACTTAAATAAAATAAAATAAAAAAAAATAAAAAAAAAATAAAAAAAAATAGAATAAAATAAAATAAAAAAAATTTCTTTTGAAAAATGAAACCATTCTATCAGCATTTTCTTATGACGTTGTCACGTTAAACTATCGTCAGTAAACCGACTTTACAGACAACCGATTTTTTATACTTTTCATCATCTTCGTGGGGCGCAGCTAATTTTACAATGAAATGAAGCGCGCCTGCCTCTCTAGCTTAGTTGCAATTCCATAATCGAAACGCTACAGAACAGTGGGTCTAGCACAACTACTTTCGAAAAAACTATCGCCACGTATTCGATAGCAAAATGTATGAAAAATAGGTCCTATCGTCCGTAAATGGAAACTGAAACTGCGTAAATCGGCAGCACAATTATTAGTTACTATCGTATCGTTACAACGACGTAACGCTAACGTGATAATTCCTTAGGATTCTGCGTAAATCGGCAGCAGTAGCTCTAGCACAAGTTGACGATAGTACGTAGACGCTACGTAATATTACGCTGCGGGTCGGCGATACGTAAATTAAAATGCGAGCATATCCTCTCACGTCTCCGTGAACGTCAATACGTTAGTAATGACGATAGTGAGTGAAGTGGAGAGTGAACAAAATGAACGATTTCTTCGGTTTTTGATTCTGTGCAAGGAAATAAAAAAAAAACAAATGTGAAACTTTTGGTGGGAAACTCTTTTCAGTTTTGACACCAATGTCTTTTATTATTGTTGAAAAATAATTTAATAAATCAAAAGAATTTTTTGAGTTTTTGCTGATGGTGCTTTGGTTTTATGGTACCAACGGGCCGGGCGGACACCGTGTTTTCTACCAATGATTAGCTGGTGTGAGCCGGTGGCAAAAAAGAACAATGCACAACATGGAACCCGCAAAATATAGCAAATGAAATACATAGTGTACCTAGTAGGAATGTTTTAGCTTATAGGCTAGCAAATAATAACTGAATTAGTGAAGAGAGATATTTTTATTAAAATTCTATTATTTTGTAGGTACCGAGAATTTGTTTGATTGCTAAGTTTTAACTGTCCTTTTCTTCTGATTCTCTGTAGAGAAACTGCAAAACTTCTTTGCGGTGTATTTCAGTTTAAACTCCGTTTTTCTAATATACATAGCGTCATGGCATCATAGTTTTTGAGTGTAATCTGCAATAAACCAGATAATTAGTAATATAAGTAAAACTTTACATTTTGAAGAAGTCAAAGAGTGAAGGACATAATAACATCTGTGTGATATGTGCATATCCAAGACCTTTCATAGTACGCCTATTTATGTATTGTAATTATTGCAATAAATATGATATTGAATAGAATATGCACTTTTCATTGTTCTTGTTTGTTGTAGGTTATTGTATAGAAGCGATTTTGATTACAATTTGGTTCTGACTGATTTCCTTTGAGCTCATTACTTAGATTAGAGATGGAATAAAGTTTTATTACATAAAATTGAATCCAAAGCCATGAAATAAACTACTATTAATATAACTTAACAAAGCAGTAAGCAGCATCATGTGATAATTGATAATTTTACTATGGTAACAAAATAAAATAATACCTAACTTATCTATCCGGTTTTTTTATAATTCAACTTAATTTACCTTATAACGTGTGGCTGAAGAATGTTCTGTGTCATATTAGTTGTAAGAAGCACTTCTATTAATATTAATAATTCGTCTATTTCCATTTTTATACATTTTCACACGAGAATAAAAGCGCGGGTTTGCTTTTTGCTGCCGAACGTTTCTGTACTATTTTTTATTTTTTGCTTGGCTTCTGCACAGACTTTTATTCATTCATATGTTCAAAATAAACATCCTGTTAATTTTACAATGATTAAAAATATCCTGTAAACCTTAAAATGAATAAAAAAAGTCGGTTTACTGACGATAGTTGAACGTGACAACGTCATAAGAAAATACTGATAGAATGGTTTCATTTTTCAAAAGAAAAATTTAATTTAATTTAAGTAAGGTACAAAAGTAATTGACAAATAGGAAAATATAATAGAATATAGGAAATCACAATTGCACTTCAAGCCTTAAATGGAACGCCTCAGAGCGAGGTAACGGCACATGCGTCATGTTTTTTCGTACTTGCACCCGGCTCCATCGAATTATAAGACGTTATCACGTCAAAAATTGAACGTCGACGTAACGCTAACGTACTGACGCTATGTATATTAGAAAAACGGAGTTTAAACTGAGATACACCGCAAAGAAGTTTTGAAGTTTCTCTACAGAGAATCAGAAGAAAAGGACAGTTAAAACTTAGCAATCAAACAAATTTTCGGCATAAAATAATAGAATTTTAATAAAAATATCTCTTAACACTAATTCAGTTATTATTTGCAAGCCTTTAGAGCTCTGCCTCATTAAGACGCCATGGCGACGTGGCCATGGCCATGGAGTCTCGACAGTCAGTTCGTTTACGTCGTCAGGAATGGATGTAGAAGAAATCGCAGTTCTTTGTTATCTGAAATCGTCCAAATTGGCGGCTGACTGGCGACTGAGTGAGCGAGGTGCAGTTTATCGTGTACATTATAGTGGCAACGTCGCCAAGCCGCCAGAGTATCCAGAAGCCACGTAGAGAACTGTAGCTCGTGGCCACGCTTCCAATTTGGCGACGTTACCAAACCGTCGCCAAGTGAGTTAGGTACCATACATTTCAATATTAACTGCTTGGATACGTAGCCGGCGACGTCGCCATGGCGTCTTAATGAGGCAGAGCTCTTAGGCTAAAATATTTCCACTAGGTACACTATGTATTTCATTTGCTATATTTTGCGGGTTCCATGTTGTGCATTGTTCTTTTTTTGCCACCGGCTCACACCAGCTAATCATTGGTAGAAAACATGGTGTCCGCCCAGCCCGGTGGAACCATAAAACCAAACCACCATCAGCAAAAACCCAAAAAATTATTTTGATTGATTACTTTTAACAATAATAAAAGACATTGGTGTCAAAACTGAAAAGAGTTTCCCACCAAAAGTTTCACATTTGTTTTTTTTTTATTTCCTTGCACAGAATCAAAAACCGAAGAAATCGTTCATTTTGTTCACTCTCCACTTCACTCACACTCTTCACTCACTATCGTCATTACTAACGTATTGACGTTCACGGAGACGTGAGAGGATATGCTCGCATTTTAATTTACGTATCGCCGACCCGCTGCGTAATATTACGTAGCGTCTACGTAGTTTTTGTTATAATTAAACACGGGAATACTCACGTAAAAATTAAGTCGTCTACTACGACTAGTTTCGGTCACATTCGGTGACCGAAACTAGTCGTCTACGTAGTATCGTCAACTTGTGCTAGAGCTACTGTATGAAAACTATAAAGAATGATATTTCTGTCATAGAATATAGAATCTATAAATATACATCTACACTAATGTTATAAAGAGGAAAGATTAGTATTTCCGTACTTTTGGATGTGTGTTTGTAACGAATAAACTCAAAAACTACTAGAACGATTTAAAAAATTCTTTAAAGAATTTCTTTTTTCTTGAAAGACTATATTTCATACCCGTGCGAAGCCGGGGTAGGTCGTATAATATAAATTGTCATTCCCATAAATTTCCTTACTTTTCCATAGCGTTTCTAATCTATATATATAAAAATGAAACCCGTTTTCCTTAGTCACGGCCTCACGCGTGAATGGCTGGACCGATTTCACTAATTCTTTTTTTGTTGTATTTGTTATTATTAGGAGAAGGTTCTTACGGAAAAAAATATTAAGAAAATCTCTCAGAAATATTGAAAAACCCTAAAAACAGCCCTTTTATTTTTCCCATACAAACGTTTTCTAACTAAAACGAGCTTTATTGCTATTGTATAAAGTTCATATTGAATTGCAAGCACTCACTGTTGTTTAAGCAATGTAGGTATGTTCCTAACGTCCAAGAGTCAATTTGCACTTTATTAACTCTGTACAAAGTTCAAATTCAATCATATCTATCAAAACAGTGTGCGTTGGAGCACAGATAAAACAAAAAAAAGAAAACGAAATCGAATAATTCATTCATATGTTTTAAAATTTCGAAGGATTTGACTCCAAGTCATATCAAATTAAAAAAAAGTTGAAACAACAACAAACTGTCAATGTCAGTGTTTTTTTTTCATGGATGAGTTTGCTTTTGTCAACTGATACACGAAACAAATTCGTACCTTTATTTGTAATATATTTTATGTATAAAATTGTAAACAGTGTTTTGTGCAGTGTTTATATTTAATTAGGCAGTACCATAGAGAAGTACTGTATGGCAGTAGGAAGTCTGCCGGGTCAGCTAGTATATTATGAAAATGCAACTTGACTAGGGTTTTTTTTTTTTTTTTTTTTTTTTATGTAATGAGTGATGAGACGAGCACATCGCTCGCCTGATGTTAAACGTCACGTTTGCCCATAACAGATCTGTACCACCCAGAATTTTGAACTCGCAGAATTCAAGACCCTGTGCGGCACAGCACTGCGCTCGTCGCCCTGAGATATAAGTTGTTTAATCTCCCATTTGCCCTGTAATTTCACTGGAAACAATGCCCTTCCAACCGGAACACAGTAATGTTTGCACATTACTGCAAAGTTTACTACGGCAAAGGTGTGGTACTTCCCCAGGCGGGCTCTGCAAAAGAGCCCTACCACTACAAAAATCGTATCGTCGTATCGTTGTCGGGTATCGTTACTGAGATAATACTGAGGGCTGGTCGTCCTCGTCCTCGTCCTCGTCCAGGCGGAGGGCCCGACGCCGCCGGCCCCGTTCTACGTGGAGGAGTGCGAGAGCTGCGTGTCGCTGCTGGCCGCGGCCGGGCTCGCGCCGCGCCTGGCCGCCGCCGGGCTGCGCGCGCGCCCGCCGCTGCGGACCGAGCCCGGCCGCGCCGGCGCGGGCGCGGGCGCGGGCGCGGGCGCGGGCGCCGGGAAGGGGAAGGAGCCGCGTATGTAATCTCATTTCATTCAATTATAATTTATACGACAAAAACGATATTGTATTTGATTTTTTATTTTGTTAGGTATTTTTAAATTTCATCTGAATATTGATTTACAGGAAACTAATACCAAAATGATCACTATACGACTCAGAGCGTGTCTTGGCCTCGGTCCTAAAGGGCCTCTCCTCGCAATTCAGCACAACCTGCACAACGCAACTTTTCAACTTTAAGCTTTGAACCAAATAATTAAATGATCCAATGTTACAGCACAAAACAGATAGGTACAGAAGTCAATCTACATACCAGAGTGCGCTCGAGCAACGCACACATAAACACCGCACACGGACACGATATTTCGGACCTCGTCGGACCAGTGCGAGCGCGTATTTTAGTTACTGAGTATTGGTTTATATTTCCGTTCTTTCTGGTTCATTCTCAACAGTAAATCAAACAAATACGAGTGCCTCTACCACGATAGTTTTTAACCCCCGACGCAAAAGAGGGGTGTTATAAGTTTGACTTTGACGTGTCTGTTTGTCTGTGTGTCTGTCTGTCTGTCTGTCTGTGGCATCATAGCGCCCGAACCACTGAACCGATTTCAGTTTAGTTTTTTTTGGATGAAAGGAGACTTAATCGAGAGTGTTCTTAGCTATGTTTTATAAAAATCGATTGAGCCGTTTAAGAGTTATGGTGGGTTAAAGTGGGGATGGAAGAACCAAAATTCCACAAATGTGCCCAAAATGGTTGTCTAAAAAAATGAAAGATAAGATATTTTATCAGTGGTAGGACTCTGTCTAGCCTGAGGAGTCCGCCTGGGTGAGTACCACTGCCTTATCTATTTCTGCCGCCAAGCAACAATGCTTGCATTGTTGTGTTCCGTTCAACTTGTTAACAAACAGAAAAAAATTTTGTTGCCAGCAGCTTGAATGCGTGATCCGTGGGTGTTATGGGCGACAGTTACCGCTTACCATCAGGTGGGCTGTCTGCTCGTTTGTCACTGAGTAGTATAAAAAAAAAGAAGATAATTATGTGTATTCTGCAATGTTGAATATAATCACGTAACCGCATATCCCGGTTGTGGTTCTTTGTAGAAATATTAATAGGTAGGTACTTAGATTCTTCCTAACTAATATTTTGTTGTAATTATTATTAATATTTTTAGCGGTGTTTTAGTTTTTATGTACAGGTTGTTAAATAAATCAAATTATTATTTCGTACTTTTTTTAGGTAGGTTTTTGTGTCGGGGGTTTTTTAAATTTTAAATTTAAGTTTTTTGTGCATAAGCCGAAATTGACAAACTTAGCGCGAAAGCCGAGCGGAGGTAAATAGTATGAAAAGTGAACAACATGTATTTGATTGACTTCTGGACCTATCTGTTGTGTGGTTACAGCGTCGAAGCCAGAGTCCACGTTGAAGCTCAAGGCGGGTAAGCCCGCGCTCCGGCGCCGCAGCTCGTCCGAGCAGCTGAGCCCGGGCGCCGGGCGCCCCGCCCCCGGCTCCGCCGCCCCCCCCGCCGCGCACAAGTACCGACACTCCAGTCTGGACGTCAGCTACTCCGAGGATTCTAATAGCTTGAAGAGTAACAGGTACGCCCTCGTTCCTGAAGTTCGGGTTTGGAGTTCACGATTCACGTTCTCTTGCAATTTCGCTTTAGTCGAGTTTTAATAAGGCCAAGGTCAAAGGTCAGGTCAGATGAAGGTCAAGTTTCAGGCACGACATACTTGAAGTGACCGGACGAGTTTCTCTGTATTTCCACCTCTTAGCCGATTTCACCGAAAAATATATTGGAATGGACTATTCGTCAGCAAATTCGTATTGTATTCCTATTCCGCAGTGAAGTGAGCGAAGAGCGCGTGGCGGGGCGGCGCGCCGACCGCGAGCGGAGCCGCCGGGACTCGTCGGGCTCCGACGAGGACTGGGGGCGCCAGGTAACCAACTTACTATATTTGTAAAGTTTCAAAGCCGTGGCATCAAAAAAATGCTTCTTCATACAAACTTTAAGACTGTATTTCACCCCTCTAGGGGTACTTAGAATTTCATAAAATCAGTTCATAGTTCACCTTTATACTCATCAAGACAAACATAGAAACACATCCTCCAAATTTCAAATCTGTACGACCAGCGACTTAGGCTATACGTTGTCTTTAAATCAGTCAGTCAGTCAGGACCTGTTCCTTGATGTATAAAGATAGACTAAAATAGTAAATTGTGTGACAAGGGAACAAATAGTTGATTTTTTATACAACGAGTGTATAAAACAGGTCATTATATCCGAGACGTTAAGTCGGTTTTGTTCTTCTTCCATGTTCTGTATTTTAAAATATAATATTTTGAGGCTTATAAACGAAGAAAAAAAAATTAAAAATTAACATTAAAAAAAATTAAAAACAGCGACATTCATCACTCATGCATCTTTCTAGTGTTCACTGTCGGCTACGTTCGCGGACTAAAGTTCGTCGTCTGCGCAGGCCATAACAGTATATTCTGATTTCCAGGAAGGCAGTCGAGCGAGCAGCAGTATCGACGTCTCCGACATTCGGCACTCGCTGCTCAATGAAATCAATCACGTCGAAGTTGAAAGGTATAGCACCATTAACAACACCAACTGCGGTTTAATCAGCTATTTTCTAGTTTCCAAGACTTTCCCGAAGTATACATTTTTATAGAGAAAGTCTGAAGTTCATTTTCATAAAGTAGGTCTGAAGGTACCTCTACATCAAACTTCATTCCCTTCACCCCACAGAAAGCGTGGTAAAATCTCATAAAAGTGTACATATACATATTTAACTAAAAACTAACTTTGTTAGCGCCACGACCCAAATTGTGTCTCGGCCGATACTGTAAAAAAGGTAAAAGTACAAAATGAAAATGAAAGGATAAAAACGGTGTAAGTATGTTTTTTATATTTTACTAGCTGACCCGGCAGACTTCGTACTGCCATACAGTACTTCTCTAAAGCGATCATAGGTAAATAAACACTGCACAAAACACTATTTACAATTTTATACTTATAATATATTACAATTATAGATACGAATTTGTTTCGTGTATCAGTTGACAAAAGCAAACTCATCCATGAAAAAAAAAAACACTGACATTGACCACAGTTTGTTGTTGTTTCAACTTTTTTTTAATTTGACATGACTTGGAGTCAAATCCTTCGAAATTTTAAAACAAATGAATGAACTATTCGATTTCGTTTTCTTTTTTTTGTTTTATCTGTGCTCCAACGCACACTGTTTTGATAGATATGATTGAATTTGAACTTTGTACAGAGGTAATAAAGTGCAAATTGACTCTTGGACGTTAGGAACATACCTACATTGCTTAAACAACAGTGAGTGCTTGCAATTCAATATGAACTTTATACAATAGCAATAAAGCTCGTTTTAGTTAGAAAACGTTTGTATGGGAAAAAGAAAAGGGCTGTTTTTAGGGTTTTTCAATATTTCTGAGAGATTTTCTTAATATTTTTTTCCGTAAGAACCTTCTCCTAATAATAACAAATACAACAAAAAAAGAATTAGTGAAATCGGTCCAGCCATTCACGCGTGATGCCGTGACCAAGGAAAACGGGTTTCATTTTTATATATATCTAGGTGACCCGACAGACGTTGTCCTGTCTTAATTTTCTAATGTGCCGCTCAGCTTTCTTAATTTTTGACAATAATTAACACAACAAAAAAAAAGTATAAGCGAAATTGTTCCATACGTTCTCGCGTGATGCGATGACCGAGGAAAATAGATATTCATTTTTAAATATTAAGATTGTATGATGTAACTAAATCGCTACCCCATATTTTCAGAATAACAGCAGGCGAAGAGAACGTCCTCTTCCATTTCGTCCAACTGGAATCCGAAAAAGGCATCCTCCTCGCGCCCATGCGGAGCGTGGAACAGGAAGCCGGCGACGCGCTCTACTCGCACATGCTGGCCACGTTCCGCGCCGCCAGCAGGGCCATACACGACACTCTGCAGCACAGTATCAGGTAACTTGATACACGACACTCTGCAGCACAGTATCAGGTAACTTGATACACGACACTTTGCAGGACAGTATCAGATAACTTGATACACGACACTTTGCAGGACAGTATCAGGTAACTTGATACACGACACTCTGCAGCACAGTATCAGGTAACTTGATACACGACACTCTGCAGGACAGTATCAGGTAACTTGATACACGACACTCTGCAGCACAGTATCAGGTAACTTGATACACGACACTCTGCAGGACAGTATCAGGTAACTTGATACACGACACTCTGCAGCACAGTATCAGGTAACTTGATACACGACACTCTGCAGCACAGTATCAGGTAACTTGATACACGACACTCTGCAGGACAGTATCAGGTAACTTGATACACGACACTCTGCAGCACAGTATCAGGTAACTTGATACACGACACTCTGCAGCACAGTATCAGGTAACTTGATACACGACACTCTGCAGCACAGTATCAGGTAACTTGATACACGACACTCTGCAGCACAGTATCAGGTAACTTGATACACGACACTCTGCAGCACAGTATCAGGTAACTTGATACACGACACTCTGCAGGACAGTATCAGATAACTTGATACACGACACTCTGCAGCACAGTATCAGGTAACTTGATACACGACACTCTGCAGCACAGTATCAGGTAACTTGATACACGACACTCTGCAGGACAGTATCAGATAACTTGATACACGACACTCTGCAGCACAGTATCAGGTAACTTGATACACGACACTCTGCAGCACAGTATCAGGTAACTTGATACACGACACTCTGCAGCACAGTATCAGGTAACTTGATACACGACACTCTGCAGGACAGTATCAGATAACTTGATACACGACACTCTGCAGCACAGTATCAGGTAACTTGATACACGACACTCTGCAGCACAGTATCAGGTAACTTGATACACGACACTCTGCAGCACAGTATCAGGTAACTTGATACACGACACTCTGCAGCACAGTATCAGGTAACTTGATACACGACACTCTGCAGGACAGTATCAGGTAACTTGATACACGACACTCTGCAGCACAGTATCAGGTAACTTGATACACGACACTCTGCAGGACAGTATCAGGTAACTTGATACACGACACTCTGCAGCACAGTATCAGGTAACTTGATACACGACACTCTGCAGCACAGTATCAGGTAACTTGATACACGACACTCTGCAGCACAGTATCAGGTAACTTGATGGTGATGCAAACTGGATGTTCATTCACGTAAAGCGAGTCTCCTTCGTGACTCATTCCCAGTCTCAGATGAAGTAGAAAGGCAGATAGAGTTCCGCCTTAGATCCAAGTTAAGCCAAAAACTACCCTACTGCCCGTGTACGTAAATTTCACGCACTTCACGACGCATAAAAACTATTGACATTAAAATTTGTATTCGAAATTATAACCCAAAAAATTATGATGTTTATTTTGTTCTATGCGATAAGTAGTCACGTGGAAAGTTATTCCATCGGATGTCTTTTTTACTTTTGCGTAATTTTTGCTGTGTTTTATTTATTTATCATTATTTTATTTATTTATTTTTCTTGTCCAGGTTTTCTGATCAACTGACTTAAGAACTGACGATTGATTCGGGTAGTTTTTATGCGTCAATATGTGCTTGAAGTACTTAACACGGGCCGTAGGGTAGTTTTTGGCTTCACTTGGCTCTAAGGCGGGACTCTATCTGCCTTTCTACTTGATCTAAGTTCCCAGTTCACCCTATCTTTGTCCCGTAGAATGACAATCGGGAAACGTTTTTAAAATGATAAAAAAATACCGTGAGTCATTTACGCACATAATATAAAGTGATACTCCTTCGTGCTCCATCGTAGACCGCATCATTGTTGATCCTTAGACGAGCTGGCTGACAACAAGCACTTATCACAACACGCCTTAACACAACACACCTTAAACGAACAAACACAACTTATCATAGAAAAAATAGAGGCTTGTAAGTAAAATGTATGGCTAAGCCGAAAAAGGTTCGTAGTAATCATCATTATGAACAACTTCTACTATGGGAAAACCCGGAATTTGCGAAATAAATCAGTTGTTCCATACATTATGCCGGAATCATTAACATTTTTCTATGGAACAGCTGATTTTGTTATCGCGAATTCCGGCCCTTTTCGGTTTAGTTATACCCTTTTCTTAAAACCGTGTATATATTATGTACAATAATGCTATTTCTTCCTACTCTTGGATATTCTTGATAAATAAAAACTTATGTGTTGCTCTGTAAAAACAAGAGTTTTATTTTCACCAAATACAAACAAACAAACAAATTACATTTCACAAAATACAAATTAATCAATTACCTGTAAAAACAAGAGAAACAACATTTAATGTCCTTTATTTATACTTTTACAAATTTTTTTTTATATAATTGAGTGACAAGACGAGCAAATCGCTCGCCTGATGTTAAACGTCACGTTTGCCCATAACAGGTCTGTGCCACCCAGAATTTTGAACTCGCAGAATTCAAGACCCTGCGCGGCACAGCACTGCGCTCGTCACCCTGAGATATAAGTTGATTAATCTCCCATTTGCCCTTCGTTGTAATTTAAATCTTGATATCTTGATATCCTTTTTGTTTACCTTTGGATCTGTCACTGTCATATATGTTGTTTCGATCTTTCAATCACAGCTTGTCAACAGCAGCTGTCAGTTTTTAAATAGCGGAATGTAAAGAAAAGCGAAGTATAAACGGTTTTCTTTACTTAAGTGTTAAGCAAAGACCTTATATAAGGTCTTTGGTGATATGTTGTTGCTATGAGTTTGTTACATTAAACAAAGTCAATTAAACTTGCAGGTTTAAAAGAAACCACGCCCCCTGCAACCCGCTCAACAAGATATTAGTCGCGGTGAAAGAACACGGCATGCTGTTCGAGGCGCCGCCGGAGCTCGTGCCGGGGGGACTCGGGAGGAGGCAGGCGGAGCCCTACCAGTTCTGGGTGCTCGGGTAAATGGAGACACGAACACGAACAGAGTTGCCAGGTGGCGGGAAACGTGACGGTATTTGACGAATAGACTAGATTTTGAACAGCCGGGGCGGGGCGCTTTATACAAACGCATTGGTCTATTTTGTTTCGGAAACTATTTGTCATATTTTGACTATGGTTATGTAATGGGATTTAGTTTTTTTACACTATGAAAAGATAAAGCTACGACACATATTCGCATTTGTAAGAGGTTCAGAAAGTTTTTATCGAAATCAACTTTAACCTAGATATTGGAGTTTTCGCAAGGACTTCTGCTATTCAACCAACTCTGGAACCCAGGCCCCCGAGGATAATAAATTGAATTTCGAATTGTGTATCATATGCAACCTTTAATCAGTGGCGGATTTACACTGCCGCCCGTAGGCTATTCAACATTTTGTCGCCCCTACCGACTTCGTATTCGATACACTAGCTCCGTCCCTGCTCACAATAATATTTTCTTTCAGAAATCATGTCCGAAATTAAAAAAACTTGCCCCAGAATTTGCCGCCCCTGAAATCTGCCGCCCTAGGCTCCAGCCTACTCAGCCTGCTGGTAAATCCACCACTGCCTTTAATCCTCCCACTGCTGGGATACAGGTCTGCCCTCGAAGGGTGATTAGGCCGTATTCCACCACGCTGGCCAAGTGCGGGTTGGTAGATTCACATACACCATTGAATTTCTTCTCCGGACATATGCAGGTTTCCTCACGATGTTTTCCTTCACCGAAAAGCGAGTGATATTCGTACATTAGTCCCAAAGAAGTCATCGGTACGAGTACGAGTAGGGGTTGTGTGTACTCGTATGTGTAATGAGAAGCTAGTTAGTTTGTTTGTTTGTGTCCCAGGCGCGTGTTCAGCTCGCCGGAGCCCCGCGAGCTGTTCGTGTGCTGCCACGCCGCCGCGCCGCAGGACCTGGCCGAGCTCGCCTTCCTGCTGTCCTACTTGGACTGACCACTGACCCCTGACCACTGACCCCTGACCACTGACCACTGACCACTGACCACTGCGCACTGGCTAAAGTGAACTCATTTCAATGTGTTTGTTTCAGGCAAGCACCTAGTATTATGTATATGTGTTACGTTTATGTTATTGATAAAATTATGAATAACGACAAGTTTATAACATTATACAGGTCCATAAAATTAATCAAGTAAAAAATTACATATAGGGTAATTTAAGTGATGTGAGATGGATTCTGTGTGTATGGAACTACTCGTATATACCCGACCTCATCATCATCATCAGCCTATCTGATGTTTGTCCACTGCTGGACATAGGCCTCTCCTAACGAACGCCACAAGACACGATCTTCTGCCTCACGCATCCACTCGCTCCCTGCCGCCTCACTCCGCTCGTCGCTCCCCCTGGCCGCAGGGCGCCCTACTCTACGTTTTGGCCGCAGGGCGCCCTACTCTACGTTTTGGCCGCAGGGCGCCCTACTCTACGTTTTGGCCGCAGGGCGCCCTACTCTACGTTTTGGCCGCAGGGCGCCCTACTCTACGTTTGCCGATCCGTGGTCTCCACTGTAGAACAGCAGCAGTATATAATAAACTACCAGAGCACATCGGCACTGCGCCCACTACGAGTATGGGCAGTTTTAAATCACGGCTCAAACGCTGGCTTGTCGAGCACGTTTACTCCCTCCCACCTGTTCTGTTGAGTAGTTCTATTGACAGAACTACTGGGATTTTTTTTCCCATTAGTTCAGTGACTTAAAAGACTGCTTTACACACACTGACCTCCATTATACAAGTACGCTGGACCTTTGATTAGCCAAGCCAAAGTGAGACGATTTGATTTTCGCCATTTTGGCGCTGATCGCAGCAGTGGGTGGGAACGGAACTAATAATAGAGATGGGACAATGCGATAAAATACATCAATAAAAGACATTTCCGACAGATACAGATTTTCCGACGGGTTGTATATACTTTACACCTCAGTGACATAGGCTATGTACATAAGTACCATGGGAGAAGCCGGGGCATTTTCGATTGTAGCGCCATTATTTATGCGCTGACTTCTTGCGCGCATTCTAGTATGTGGCTAGCGTACTTGTATAATGGAGGTCAGTGTTTACACATGACTTTACTATTCCCACCTCTTCTGTTGAGTAATTCTGTTGACAGAACTACTGATAATTTCTCCGCATTAGTTCTTTGATTTAAAAAACTATACACCGGACATAAATCTCAACTGTATCTGTTCTGTTACCAATCTGTCTTTTCGACGAACCGGTCATCGATGAACGGTTGCGGAATCTTTGCAAAATGGTGGAGTTATGGGGGTTAGAAATTAAAAACATAAAAGTTCAAACTCGTAATCAGAAATCAGAAAATTTATTGGCCATAAATAACATTAAATGTTACAGGTAAGTCCGTTTTACAAGAAATACACGGTTAGATTAGATTTACAGGAATAATAATTATATTCCTGTAATCGTGTATTTAATAATACGAAAAAAGTTAAATTATAACGAGAAAAAAAACGATTGTTACTGATTTAAAAAAAACGGCAATAAATATAAAAAATAAAGGCAGGTAAACGCCTATAGTTGTGTTTGTTTGTTTGTCACAACAGAACTACTCAACAGAAAAGGTGGGAATGATATTCCCAAATGTTTTGTGGACAGAACTAATGGGAAAAAAAATCCCAGTAGTTCTGTCAACAGAACAGGTGGGAGTAAACGACATATTCAAGGACAATAAAATTTATTGTACTTCTAGTACTAATATTATAAAGAGGAAAGATTTGTATTTTTGGATGTTTGTGTGGAATAAACTCAAAAACTACTGGACCGATTTTAAAAATTCTTTCACCATTCGAATGCTACATTATCCCAAAGTGACATAGGCTATATTTTTTTTATTTTTTTTTTATCCACAGCGAAGCGTGGCAGTTAACAGCTAGTAATATTAAAAAGTTGTAAGTAATTCATAATTTATTTAGTAGGTAAGAAAATGTCTCTTATTTGGGTTTGCCTGTATAAATGATTAGGTTTGTCGAAACTATACAAAGAGATTATAAGCCAGTATTATGTTACTATGATACATAACCGTCCACATTTACTTGAAATAAATTAAATAAACATTTTATCAGTAAATTATGTTTTTTTTTCTATTAACAGATTTAAAAGACAAATAAGCTTGAATCATACTAAGTAAAAATAAAAGCCACGCAATAAATTCAAAGAATGAAATTATTTGAATCCATATGTGAGCGATCAAGTAAAAAGGAGCCATAAGTCCTGAAGAGACAAAATAATTAGTTTCGAGATAAACGTGTTCTAAGTTGGAGATAAGACGTATGTTTTGGATTGGCGCAGGATCAAGACTGGGCCTAGCATAACTTCTAACGTAAATTAGGTGGCGAGTAATCGACAGGAAAGTGTACGCCGCCGTTTATGTCCGTCAAGGGCGCCCCTGACGGGGGTACACTTTTCTATAGAATACTCTACGTATTTTACCTCAGAAGTTATGCTAGGCCCACAGGTGGCACAGTAAGAGAGAGGTCTATTACTCAGCAGTGGTATAAAGAAGGCTGTGGATAATGATGTTCAGGAAGTATTTTTAAATTTATTAACAAAAGAATTGCACTAAAATTATAGATGAAACAGGTCACGGATTCAAAATTATCAAAAAACAAAGTTTTAATTTCAGCTAAGTCTCTTTTCGCTTGATCGCTCCCATATTTTATTTTGGTCTGTCTATGAACTGAAAAGAAAGAAGCACCTTTGTTTCGCTACTCGACAATAGATGTCGTTATAATAGTCGTTGATGTCCTAGTGTCCAGTTCCGTCCGGTTACAAGATATTCGATACAATAGGCTTGTTTCCACTAAGAATGAATCGGACGGATTGGAGTTTCTAATTATTGATTAGGATATACAGATTTCAAAAAATAAAACAATTTATCAAAATAATTAAAGATTATTAATATTTTTAGAAAAGAAAATCTTAAAAAATAGGCATTGAGTCACGTGACAGTGAACGCCAATCAGAAAATGTGACGTCACGCCGTGCATCACGGTAATGCAGCTTGATATTGCCTGATCTTTGATCTTTGTTTTCAATGGTCTGGGCTGCTTTACTTCTGAATTTATGTGTAAATTTTTGTTTTATTTAGTTATATAAGCACTACATAGAAAGAGAATATCATGGAATCTGGATTTTTGAAAGGAAACAGCAATAACTTGCCCAGAATTGACGTTGTTATGCTTGGCAAGTTTTTCGCATCAAACAGCGATCGGAATTCCGCAATGTTAAAACTTCGATGTAAGTATAAATGAGTGTAATATAATCATTATAAGTTAAACCCCCAATTTTTCAGTGTTGTCATCTATAATGTGCTATTTATTGATTGATCTAACTACAGTTTTGACATATTTTAAGGTTAGAAATACAAAGCAAAATATACACAAATGATACTTTTACTTTACACGTTAGTATGGGTACTGTCTTTAAATTTACTAACTTCCAGCTGCTTGTCTAGTTGTAAACATAAAAATAGAATAATAAATCAGCTGTTTCACACGCACAGATCGTGAAAGCCAACCCCAGGAATAGAAAAATATCTTGGAAACCAAGTTAAAGGCAAAAAATACTAGTCGCTCTCAATCTCTAGTCAATATAAACTGTCCTTATTGTTACCCTTACACTGTAAATGTTAAAAATGTGATTAATGTACTCAAATTAATATATTTAATTTCAGGTCCTCACGAGATTCATATGGAGACGATGCTGTGAGCTATGTACAAGTGAAACGAGAGGGTAAACTGTGTACAGTGAAGTGCAAAATATGCCCGGAGCATAAAGTTCTTCTAAATTATATAATTGCACACTTATTTTAGATGAAGAAGAAGAAAATATTCTCTGTGAGGTGCGAAGACTGTGTAGCTTCCCAGGGGGGATGTAAACATGCAATTGCATTTCTCATGTGGGTCCATCGCAGAAGTGAGGAACCTTCCTGCACTTCTGTCGAGTGCTACTGGAAGAAATCTAAACTGTCCAGGGTTGGTAGTAGCCTAAAATATATTAAAACTAAAGAACTCTCAAAGGGTAATCCTGTATTACCAGGGAATTCATCTGCTTTCATGAAGTTTATACAAGAGGCTAAGAAGAGAAAAATTGCAGATTGTGAGCTTTTAAAATATCAACCAACACATGTGAGTGAAGTAGAAGCTGTTTCAATGCATCAACTTGCATGTAATCATAAAGAAAAACGGAAGATTTTTTGGGAAAAATACATATAGCAGAGTCAGTAATACAGAAAGTAGAGGAATTAACTAGAGATCAATCAAATAGTGCTCTTTGGTTGGAATTTAAGATATGGTAGATTAACTGCATCTAGAGCATTTGAAGTAAGCAGATGCAAAACAAGTGGCGGAACACTTGTAGCCCTCATACTTGCTGGCAAAATACCCGATACCCAATTTATGAAGCGAGGCCGCACCTTAAAAGATACCTTAATACCGTGTTGTACTTTATTACTTAAATAAAACAATAGGCCTAGTACTTTTGTGCATACTTTTGTTATGCTAAGCCGAAAAGAGCTCAGTACTCATCATTATGAACAACTTTTACTATGGGAGCAACTCGAAATTCGCAAAAAAAAGTCAGCTGTTCCATACATTTTGTCGAGTGTCATTGACATTTTTCTATGGAACAGCTGATTTTTTTTCGCGAATTTCAGGTTGGCCCCATAGTAAAAGTTGTTCATAATGATGAGTACTATGAGCCCTTTTCGGCTTAGCATACTCTTTATGAATAACCCTGTATGTAAATTAGTGTTTATTTAAATAAAAAAACCTTTTTTAGAATCACAAACTAGTTTTATTTTATTAAGGAATCTTGCAAATTAACTAGAGCACATGCTATGATTATTATATCATCTAGTATTTTAATAAATTTCATCTTTTAAAATATTAATTATGTAATAACAACTACTTGGAATACCAAGATACAAGCGTGGCTTCTTTTCAATTTTTTTAATTGTGTTCACCAACATGACATCAGCTTGACTTTTTCTTTCTACCGCAATCAATTCAATCTGAAGATGACTTCACTTGCAATGAATGTATGGATGGTGAACAACTAGAGGAGGCCTCGCATGGTATATTTATAATGACACATCACTATCTGAGTGCTCTTCCTCAATCAATATCTTTCTTGTAATTTTGTGCAGGTTGGAGACAGAAGGCTTTGATTTTTTAATGGTCTCAGCTTTAAATGGGGATATTAAACTCGATGTTACTGATGGCTTCAAGGGTGACAATGCCTGGTTTACTGTTTTAATTTGGGTCTGACTTGCTTTCCTGAACTTGGGTGTGAAAAATACTTGAACTGATTTATCTATTTTCTGTTCACATAAAGGTTCTGGCTCATTCTGTTTGATTGTTTGAAAATCTGCAAAATAAATGAAAGTAATTAGCTTTACATTTATTACTGTGAAATTATTGTAATGATTAATGTAAGTATATAATTTAAACATACCTGAGCCTGATGTATGTGGAATATCTTTGAGACTTTGCGAACAAGTTTCTTCTGGATTTTCCCGACACTCCATTTTATTTGTATTCTCTTCAAGACACTCCGCTATTATCTCCATTCTCTTTTTTTTAACATGAATGGTCGTTCTGTGCTGCTGCCTGTCCGTTTTCTTCTGTCTTCCTGACATTCAAATTTAGTTGGAGTACATCCTGGTTTCAAGAGCACTTTTGAAACTTTTCCCATGATATGATACTCAGTATAATTGAGCATATCATTTGGTAACTAAAAATAACAAGAAAAGGTGCTTATTGTGTACAATAAATGAAGTGGAATCACAGAACTCCATGACAAAACTTTACAAAGATCTAACCTCAAACAAGATTTACAAAAATCAAGCAAAATTCATGTTTTTCTATAATTATGTATTCGCTAAATTGCATTTTATTTAAGTAATACTCACATCGAAATGGTCTTCACAAAAATACATTCTTGAAATTGATGATATACAATTTGCATCATTTCGCCTTGCAAGTGTTAGTCACTTTTTCCGTATAATCTACTTTGCTTGGGACAAATATGAATAATTTGTTTGGCGTTTTAATGCTTGTGCTTTTACACTGGGGCACTATACAGTATTTATAATACGACGGATTCATTTTCTATCACGAAATATCAACAATCGCCATACACGAACCGCTGTGTTTTGCACAGGTTGACGTCACACAAGACGCCATGACAGTTTTGAGCGTTTTCGGGGGAAATTAAATGTCATTCATAGAATGCGACGAATCGGCCAGTTCCTGGCCGCTCCGCCGATGCGGTCTTTTTTTATCGACCAGATACTGGTCGGTGCGCCGTCAGGCGAACCGACCAGTAATGCGAAATACAAATTGAAAATCGATATATTTTCAAAAAATAATATTTTTTCCATGTATAATGGATACTAAGGTTAATTAATTAGCAATGATTCAAATTTAGGCAACTAGCCTATTTCGCGCGATTATTGCATTAACCGATTAACCACCTACTCAGTGTTCACTACGTAAAGCAAAAAAAAATCGTCTAAGAAATTCTTGGGATATTCCACAAAATATTAAAACCGCAGGGCACAGCTAGTGTGTTAAAAAGATTGCTTTTAATTTTTCAAACATTTCAAATAGGTACGCCATTTTAAATTTTGGTCTATTCTACTCATGGATTTACATACTGTAGTATAGGTTCATGATTCTACTACGTTTGGAAACAGAAACGAATATTGATACTCTGTGGCGCTACTCCCCAAACCCGAATGACTCTCATTCGGCTAACGAATGAGTGAAAAGAACGAAGCTCAAAAAATACTGTCATGTCGGTCGGAGAATCAATCTATCAAATCAAACAAACAAACTCAAAAAAGCCAAAATACCTTTTTAGTTCTATGAAAAGTTAATGTGATTTTATTTTAAACACTCATTGAACTTTAAAATATGATTTACGAACTTACCTCATTAATATTCATTTGGTTATCTAAATAATTGGTTTGTACTTGAACACTGAAGTTGAGCGATGATCACCAAAATGCAAACTCAAGCCAATGTTGCCGTCCCGCAATCTGTCACGACACAGCCGCAGTCTCAGCAGATCGTTGGTGTTCCCGCAAATGCAGTCATACTAAAAATGTCCGATATACAGCAGATATCTACAGTGGGTGAGTGATGTTCATATTCCTGAAACAAATATCGTCATTGCGGAAAATTACCACACACGAGTATTTTCGTGTGGATTCACTCGAAACATGTCCTGATGCATTGTTGTAATGTATGACGATTGTTTCAGTGCTTGTAAAATCAACTCGACGAGCACGATGATGCTCCTAGCGTATACATGTGATAAAATAAGTAGCTTTGTTGGTTGTATAGGTTAGGTGCTCCTAGTGGTAGTTTCTTTCAGTATTGAAGGCTATATTTTCATTTCCTGCCTATCTAATCTTGCTTAGGAATGCTCTAGTCATAAATTCCGAAGATTTTATACAAGTTATTTTATTTAGGAAAATGCTAATAGATTAGAAGGATTTTGTGAAATTAACAATAAACTCATAGGGAATAAAATTTTAAAATTGGTTGGCATGTCATTTAGCAATATAATCCATGTGACTTTATAGAAAAAAAACAACTTCCTATCTTATATGCAGGTACATAATGTAATGGATAAACATGTTTATGTCTAATTTATAGCTGCAAGTAGATCCTGTCTATTTGTGTGGGACCTATCACCTTCATCTCTAACAAGGATAGAAATAAGAATAATAAAATTATTAGACATTCTATTGTTTGTGTATTGGACATGTATTATTTGTATAAAGTACAAGAACTAACCTACATGATCTCTGGCACAGGGCTCTTGGAGCTCGCACACCGGGAGTACCAAGCCGGGGACTATGAGAGTGCGGAGCTGCACTGCATGCAGCTGTGGCGGCAGGACGGCACCAACACAGGCGTCCTGCTGCTACTCTCTTCCATACACTTCCAGTGCCGGAGACTCGACAAGTCGGCACACTTCTCCACTCTGGCTATCAAACAGAACCCTCTCCTGGCGGAGGCTTACAGGTGAGCCCTAATTTTATCTTCTCATATTAGCAATCTTATTACCTAAACCACAAGCCAAAGATTTTTGTGGGTGTGTCTGGATTCTACTGATCGTCCTTTAGTTAGAGCTAAGCAGGTGACCGGTGACTTAATGATTACTTTGAAATAATGGGTTTGCTTACATAGGAAATACATAACAGGCAAACTGATCTTACAGCTTTTGTAAGTAGCTCGTCACAAACCAGATTCTTCTGTTTAAAAATTCAGAGGTCTATTCTAAAAACATCAAAACCTTGTCCAACCTTTTAGTTGCATACATTTCTAAAACTAAAGCCAGATCGATTTCAAGTTAATACATAAATAACTACTGACTAAAAATGAATAGATTTCCACACTGCAAGATATAGGCACATTAGCTCATGCTGCTCATCTATCATCAAATAAGATAACTAATATCTGTGTGGCAGCAACCTGGGCAACGTGTACAAGGAGCGCGGCCAGCTGCAGGAGGCGCTGGAGAACTACCGGCACGCCGTGCGGCTCAAGCCGGACTTCATCGACGGGTACATCAACCTGGCGGCGGCGCTCGTGGCGGCCGGGGACATGGAGCAGGCCGTGCAGGCCTACGTCACCGCGCTGCAGTACAACCCAGTCAGTGCACTTCATTATTTGCTAAACTTAACTTACTAGCTTATGTGTTAATCCAGATTATAAGCTACCTTCATACGAGATTTAAGCTAATTCCTTTCAGCCATTTTAGCGTGAAAGAGTAACAAACATACTCACAAACTTTCAATTTCATAGTATTAGTGAGACTAGCTTCTGCCCACGGCTTTGCCCGTGTGGTCTATCCCTCAGGAAGGGTTTATTTTTCTGGGATAAGATTAACTTAAACCTCTAAAGGGAATCATTACAAGGGAATCAGGGACCCTACAACATGTATACTAGGTTTAGGTAAATCAGTACAGCTAGACAATAATGATGATTACATGGACCTGGTAATAGTGTTTGTCACCTGTAATTAAATAAGCAAGTTTAAATTGTCACCAGGAAGTGAATACATAGCTAACTATAAACGTTTAATTCTGTTTGCTGACAAGTTGTCTTGAACTTGACATTACCATGTAATAAAGCAAACAAGTTTCGCGAGGTCGTCCCTGACATAATGTAATAGGACACTTCTAGATAGATCAGATGACATTATAGAACTACCAGATATGGAAGGTAACTTGAAAGTAATAGAATTACTTATGTTTATGAATTATGGTGAGGTTGGTAGATTTATTGTTCACATCAGTAATTCAATTTAAAATTTCAAACTCAGCACCTAAAGTTCAAACGACTGCACCTGTTTACTCTTAAGTCATATTCTTTTAACTATGTTTTAAGAGTAAATACCACACTCTTGATTGAGTCACCTTTCAGACAAGAAAATCAAATCGAAAACGATTCAGCCGCTTGATGGCAGCTACGATGTCACAGACACACACAGGCACAGATACACATTCTAAACTTAAAGTACCCTTGTTTCTGTGTCAGGGGCTATAAAATTACTACCTGTACCATGACTACATGACCTTGACTCAGATAATTTCAGTAAGTCCCACCGGGGCCCATATTCGTACAAAACACATTAAAACACAGAGTGAAATGCCAAAGTTCATTTAGCTCGAAAATAACTTGGCAGGCCCCCTCTGTCCCACTCATGATTAATCATAACAGGTAACCCGAGCAGCCGAAGCAATTTCTTTCGTATAATTTTTTTACTACGCCATATAGCCTCACATGTCGATGTTGTGTACTCGTATCAAAAACCCTGTTAATTTTCTGATGCTCTAACTATTGTATAATGCCATACTGAAATTTGACGCTATCGTTAAAGGCTCAATCATATCAGTCAATAAATAAAATTAGAGGGTGTAAGAGTATACTCGTATTGTAGCAGACTCCACTCACTTTATTAACAGTTTAGATGGTTATTTCCTATTGAACCATTTATTAAAGTATTCAAAGTTCAAATATCAATGCTACAATTGGATGCACAAATACTTTATTGAAACAGAAAAAAAGCACAAAAAGAAAACCATGCTACAGTAAAATTGCTGATTTTAGATTTTCTAATCTTAATGAAATATTATGCAAAACTGAAATACCTAATGCTAGTCATTCAATTTATCTTCAAGGTCGAGTAGATAAAGCTTAGAATGGCATCATATTCTTCATAACCCATGCTCAGTATTTTAAATTATTTATTCTTCATTTATACTAATTGGATCTCTCACCCTATAATTCCATTGTAATAAAATCACAGTCGATTAAAATAACACATTAAAACGATATGAAATCATTGCGTAATGCACAAATAATATAGAGGTAGTGTCGAAAAGAGAACATCCTATACCTTAAAATCAACTAATGCAATTCACCGCTAGGTATGGTCCCAGTCCCCAGTCCCCCCTGTTGTCGTGTCACCCGCCTCGTTCCCGCTGATCTGCTAATAATAGCTTGTAATGATAACTGCCGATGTGTACGAAGATAATGAACACATGACCTTGGCCGTGAATTATCGTGACACGACATTGATATCCTTGTTACCCGCAACTGCCCGCTGACAGAGGTGTCTTGTCTATGTCACGGTGTTATTCCACACGGTATGTTTCCACCACAACAACTTCTGTTATTGCCTAATAAGACCAAATTACGTGTTAAGTTACGAGGGGGAGCCACTATAGTCTTTGCTAAACAAAACTGACAGGAGTTCATAGAAAAAATGTAGTTCCTTTATTTGGCCAACTCTACAGATTTAGTTGGTCGCTCTGCACATATTATTATTTGTCATCAACCTTGTTTGTTACTCCGCGCGGTGATTCATTTCAGTAATTGTTGTATGTTCTTCTATGTATAGTTTATGATAATAAAAATCTATATCGCTATTCATGATAAAGAAAATTATGCCAAAGCTAAGATAAAACAATGAATTGAATATTTAAGATTATAAAAATGCATTTTGTAAGTCTATTATGTTAATTTTTGTCTGAAAATGAACTAGCAAAATATAACTAACAACGTTTCCACTATGCATATTATTATGTAAAATGCATATTAATTGCTCAGTTTCGTAGTTGTCTTATATTTACTAAACCAAACAACACAACACAACACAGGTTAATAGAGTATCGAGTCGGGACTTTCAATTGTATTTAAATGCCGCCGTCCGTTATTACTCGTTTACCACTCCTACGACATTCTCCATTCGGAAGATCGCCTAGAAGAGATCCTCGTTAGCAATCATGGTCGCTATTTCATTTAGGTAAATCAGTTTAGTTTAGGTTATGTATGTATGGAGAGGTATGTGTGGTGGTGTGTAAGTACGCGCGTTGTTGTTGCAGGACCTGTACTGCGTCCGCAGCGACCTGGGCAACTTGCTCAAGGCGCTGGGCCGGCTGGACGAGGCCAAGGTAGGTGACGTGCCGCCGCTCCCTCCGCTCCCTCTGGTTCGCTCCGAAGTGCACAGGATTCTTTCAAACTGAGCCTTATGTAACGCGAAACAGCGTACTCTCGCCGGCGAAGCGTACTTTCCTGCAATTGCGTAAAAACAGCGGAGCGTTTGCCTCGCTTTGGTTCCGCGATACCAAACATCACTCGGTTCGTTGATAGAGATCGCAGCGAGGCGCGGGTTCCGGACGGCGCCATTGTAACGATCATATTTATGATGTCATCGAGTCGAGGTCGGGTCTAGAAATAATTTGGTGCGTAAGATAAAATACTTCGTCCGGATACGTTGATTGATAATGCTCGCAATGAGTATTTTATAATATCAGATGAAGACCTGATTCTTGTTTAAAGTAATAAAAGAAATTATCTATCGTCCAGTTGCACACATCTCGGAGAACAATAGCATGAGTAATTGATTGTTCCATGTTGCCATCTTGCATTTTTAAATGTACCTATAACAGGAAAAATAACCTCCATCGTACGGAACAATGCTTACAATCGAGTACACTATTATCGACTTGGAAGTAATTTTTGGTGTCGCGTACAAAGCAAAATAATGGTTTCAACATCATTTGATTATGTAACAATTTGTTTGGCGTCAGTTGGAGCACATGCTTGCTGTTGAAACTATTATACTTTTTGGTAAAACAAAGTTGAAAAACATTTGTTCGCTATTCTGAATGTTTTCCAATGTTGTTCTAATAGTTGCCGAATATTCATGTAAATGTATTCTGAAGGAATATTCAGCGACTGCGTCATGCGTAAAATCCAGATCTATTTTCTATACAACATTGCGTCGAGTCGTTGAAGTTATCGATTAATATTTAAATTCAGAATTGTTTATTTAATTTCACAAAACTTGTTTGTTATCACTAACTAAATGTTGTACGGAGGATCAGAAAGAGTGTATGCTAATTCGCATTTTCATAAACGAAAACTAAGTAACGAAACACATCCTGTTTACTTCACCTCTCTTTATTTTTACTCACTGAATATTTGTGCTTGTAGTGATTTTTATTCGAACGGAGGATCAAAGAAGTCGGTCGCGTTCAACATAAAGTAGTGTTTTTTTCTTTTACACTGTATTTTTTAGTCATTCATATCACGCCTGTCGCAGAACTGATCGGTGACAGCATTAGTGAAACTGATCCTCACTTTCACGATTAACGAATAGGCTAGTTGACTGATTCAAGTTGTATTTTTCTCTTAAAAAAGCCGACTACGAATAGAACCGATTAAACGAAAACAAAATTAAAATCTGTTCAAAAATAAGGCAGTCGTAATAAATTTTAAATTATTGCTAGACGGAGGTGTGCCGTCCAGCCTCACGTATAATATAGAAATCGTATCGCGCTTTACGGAAAATCAATCAATCCTCCTTTCCAGATCCCAAAATTGAAACGCTTACATCTCTAATTTTATTTGCCGATTTTAATTATTTATTCACTCAAATCCAACACCAGTCAACTCCCCTATTAGGAGCATTAAATAACGTGAAATCGGGAAAGCTACTTTTAAAAACATAAATCAACTAATTTTGTTATATTTTCACAAGGTGTCTGTAAGACAAGTGTAGGTGTGACCGGCGGCGTATAGCGGGGCGGAGCGCCGCCGCCGCCGCGCTCCGGGCTCAGGTAAAGTGGACAAGGTTTGCCAAAGGACAGGTTTACTGGAACTCGTGCTCTGACTCTCATTGTCGTGAACATCTCCTCATCGCCTAGGAAGTGGAAGCGGGTCGACCGTCGTTTCCTGAACTCTCTCTACTCTCTATTGGACGTTTTGATCGTTTGTATCGGTACGTGCTGGGTGCGGGCGCCCGTTTGCATTTCCTAGGGATGTGTGGCTGTCGGCGTAGACTCGTGTCTCTAGGGCGCTGTCGGCGTAACTCCGGACTCGAGCCCCGGCGAGGGCCGCGGGCGCTCGCCGGGGCTCGCCCGACGTGTAATCTATAGCACCTGGCGTAACTTACATTCATTTCAGATACTCATCACACGACATTCGACATATTTGAAACTATGGATTTTGGGTCAGCGCTGAAAATGTTTAAACCGAAAGTTGAGAACGGTAAGTAACTATTTAGTGTGCATTTGGACGACGATTATGACAGAATTTAAATTAATTTGGCGTCTCTAGAATTTGTCTCGAACGGTGTACCGGATCCGACATCCACAGTTTTAAATGTATTTGCACAACTTCGGGCAGTAAGTTCTGGTCCTATTTTAACATTCGTCTTTTCCGTGTGCGTAGGCTTGTTATTTGAAGGCCATCGAAACGAGGCCCGATTTCGCAGTCGCGTGGAGCAACCTGGGATGCGTGTTTAACGCCCAGAGCGAAATATGGCTCGCCATTCATCACTTCGAGAAGGCCGTCGCGTTGGACCCGAATTTCCTGGACGCCTACATCAACCTGGGAAACGTGCTCAAGGAAGCGAGGATATTCGACCGGTGAGACGATTTCATTCGTTTAATTTTCTGGTAAAATCGAATAAAAACTTGTCTCACGTTCTAAAGTTGTATTAGTATCATGTTCTATCATGTAACGCTAACGAATTCCTCAGCGCGGTGGCGGCGTACCTCCGCGCGCTGAACCTGTCCCCCAACAACGCCGTGGTGCACGGCAACCTGGCCTGCGTGTACTACGAGCAGGGCCTCATCGACCTGGCCGTGGACACGTACCGCCGCGCCATCGAGCTGCAGCCCAACTTCCCGGACGCCTACTGCAACCTGGCCAACGCGCTCAAGGAGAAGGGCCAAGTGCCGGACGCGGAGGAGTGCTACAACACGGCGCTGCGGCTGTGTCCCTCGCACGCCGACTCGCTCAACAACCTGGCCAACATCAAGCGCGAGCAGGGCTACATCGAGGAGGCCACGCGGCTGTACCTCAAGGCGCTGGAGGTGTTCCCCGAGTTCGCGGCCGCGCACTCCAACCTGGCCTCCGTCCTGCAGCAGCAGGGCAAGCTCACGGAGGCGCTCATGCACTACAAGGAGGCCATCCGCATCCAGCCCACGTTCGCGGACGCCTACAGCAACATGGGCAACACGCTCAAGGAGATGCAGGACGTGGCGGGCGCGCTGCAGTGCTACACGCGCGCCATCCAGATCAACCCGGCCTTCGCCGACGCGCACTCCAACCTGGCCAGCATCCACAAGGACTCGGGCAACATCCCCGAGGCCATCCAGTCCTACCGCACGGCGCTCAAGCTCAAGCCCGACTTCCCGGACGCGTACTGCAACCTGGCGCACTGCCTGCAGATAGTGTGCGACTGGACGGACTACGAGGCGCGCATGAAGAAGCTGGTCAGCATCGTGGCGGAGCAGCTGGAGAAAAACCGGCTGCCGTCCGTGCACCCCCACCACTCCATGCTGTACCCGCTGTCGCACGAGTTCCGACGCGCCATCGCGGCGCGCCACGCCAACCTGTGCCTCGAGAAGGTGCAGGTGCTGCACCGGCCGGCCTACAAGGTGCCGCGCGAGCTGGCGGGCCGCCTGCGCGTGGGCTACGTCAGCAGCGACTTCGGGAACCACCCGACCTCGCACCTCATGCAGTCGGTGCCGGGGCTGCACGACCGCGCCAAGGTGGAGGTGTTCTGCTACGCGCTGAGCCCCGACGACGGGACCACGTTCCGCTCCAAGATCGCGCGCGAGGCGGAGCACTTCGTGGACCTGTCGCAGGTGCCGTGCAACGGGAAGGCGGCCGACAAGATCCACGCGGACGGCATCCACATCCTCGTCAACATGAACGGCTACACGAAGGGCGCGCGGAACGAGATCTTCGCGCTGCGGCCGGCGCCCGTGCAGGTCATGTGGCTGGGCTACCCGGGCACCAGCGGCGCCTCCTACATGGACTACCTGGTCACGGACGCGGTCACCTCGCCGCTGGAGCTGGCCGCCCAGTACAGCGAGCGGCTGGCCTACATGCCGCACACCTACTTCGTGGGCGACCACCGCCAGATGTTCCCGCACCTGCAGGAGCGCCTCATCCTCAGCGACAAGCTGAAGGGGCTCAACGGCGCGCTGGCGGACAACGTGGCCGTCATCAACGCGACCGACCTGTCGCCGCTGGCGGAGCACACCGACATCAAGGAGGTCCGCGAGGTGGTGCGCGCCGCCCGCCCGCTCGAGATCTCCATGAAGGTGGCCGAGCTGCCCACCACCACGCCCATCGAGACCATGATCGCCTCGGGCCAAGTGCAGGTACGTACCACGCTGACTTTATATTTAACTGTTTATTTTTATTTTTCGTTCCGTTACTTTTACATCTTTTACAAAATAAATAGCTCGATTTATCACGATTAAGTTTAGTCGGAGAGTAGGGTGTACGATGAAGAAGGCCATAGGATGTATGATACCATCCCGTCCTAGACGTAGCGACTCTCTAAAATCACACGCCATGAGGCGCTCGTATCTTCTAAAAATATGATCTATTGGATTCCGGAGCTCACCGCTGGTTTCTCCGGCAGACGTCGGTGAACGGTGTGATCCTGCAGAACGGGCTGGCCACGACGGCCACCAACAACAAGGCGGCCACGGGCGAGGAGGTCCCGCAGTCCATCGTGATCACGACGCGGCAGCAGTACGGGCTGCCGGCCGACGCCGTGGTGTACTGCAACTTCAACCAGCTGTACAAGGTGGACCCGCTGACGCTGCACACGTGGGTGGCCGTGCTGCGGCTCGTGCCGGGCTCCGTGCTGTGGCTGCTGCGCTTCCCGGCCGTGGGCGAGGCGCACCTGCAGGCGGCGGCCGCGGCGCTGGGGCTGCCGCCGGGCCGCCTGCTGTTCTCCAACGTGGCGGCCAAGGAGGAGCACGTGCGGCGCGGCCAGCTGGCCGACGTGTGCCTCGACACGCCGCTCTGCAACGGCCACACCACCAGCATGGACATCCTGTGGACCGGCACGCCCGTCGTCACGCTGCCCGGCGAGACTCTCGCCTCCAGGTACTACATAGACTCGATGCTATGAGTTGTCATTACGATTCAAACACTACTAACCGGAAAGTATCTCAATCCTCATCGTCTCTGAGTTAGTAAGAAACATCTTTCTCTTACGAATATGTTTAAATATGAAATCCCTCACGTACCCTAGTGTTAAATCCTGTGTTTGTCCCCGCAGGGTGGCGGCCTCCCAGCTGAACACGCTGGGCTGCCCGGAGCTGATCGCGCGCTCGCGGCAGGAGTACCAGGACATCGCCGTGCGCCTCGGGACCGACAAGGAGTAGTGAGTAGCCAGCTTTACTACTGCTGTTTTAACGATAATAACGACTATACATATGACGAGTGCACTAAACGGGCTCGAATAACGCTTACGCCGGACACTAAATAATATTCCAATTTTATTATTGTTATTCATTTTATTACAAAAGATATGTACCTACCTATATAGCGGTGCATGTCATAATATGATAATGTAAGTAAGCAATAAATGCAAAGCGCAACGTCACACCGCTCAGTCTTTCCTACCTTACTGGAGTGATGTTGTTTAAGGAATAATGAATAGACAATTACGATCAACATCCGCATTTCACTTTATTCTTCCCGAAGTGGTGTGGTTCTTTGTGAAGTTTGTGAGATAACGGCGATGTTTCAGTCGCCCACTATACCGTCACCGACGGCGAGCGGTGGCGCTGAAAGGAAATAAAACTAGATTTGCGTCATTCTCAAAAATATCTTAACATTTTTCAGTTTGAAAGCCATCCGCGCGAAAGTGTGGACGGCGCGCATGGAGAGTCCCCTGTTCGACTGCAAGGCGTACGCGAGCGGACTCGAGCAGCTGTACGGCCGCATGTGGGCCAGGCATGCGCGCGGGGAGCGCCCCGACCACGTGGCGGCCGCGGACCAGTAGGCCGGCCTCCGGGGCTCCGGGGTCCAGTGCCGACAGTGCTGTGCCCAAGTGTCAAAATAAAAACTGCCGTCAGTGCTGCGTCAAAGTTACAAAATAACAACTGCCGTCAGTGCTCAGTGACAGTGACAAAAAGTGCAAATTGCGTTTTACTATACCGTTATGGGACTACAAAAACTAAGTGTGTGTTTCGAGGCATGTGATGTGACCACAGAGCTCGTCCATTCGACGAGACCGTGGAATTCGTTTGAAGCAGGTATCAATAATTGTTTTACGGATCGGTTGTTTTGAGCTGACGTCGAATTTTGGTCGGGTGCAGTGCCAGGAAATTGGCATCGCGAGTTGGTGTGATCTCGGATTAATTACGCGTATTGCGTATGGGAGATTAGATTTGCCGACTATCTCTATTAAACGAGATGGCGATATGAAATGCTTTTGTTGCAACATGCAACTTAATTTGTATACGTAAAAGGCTAGGCGTCCGCTAGTAACAACCGACCTGAGGCCCTGATTCTTGCGCGTGCGATATTATCTGACGCTCTCGCTCATTACTCTTCTATAGAGAGAGATGGAAATGGTTCCAGATAAATTCGCATGAACCAGAACGAGGGTGCTGTATTTAGATTATCGACAGTCAAAAATGAAAACGATACAAAGGTTGCAGGTACGGACTGCGTGTGAGGTGGGACGATAAGTGGACGCGAAGGTTTAGTCATGGAACTGATACAAGTGATCTAAAGACAATGCAATAAGGTCGAAATTGTGCTGACGGCTTGTACGGATAGTTTAATGAATGTTAAGAGCTAGTTAGCTAGCATTTACTGTATGTAATGTTCTGTCTCGAACTAAATCGACAAGTGATCTAAAAACATTGTATAATGGTCGAAATCCCATTGATGGCTCGTGCAGATTGTGCATCCCTGCAAGAGGCTCCGAATATGACGATCATCATGTAGTGTTCTGTCTCAAGTCATAATGCCGCTTCAAATTCTGTTCTAGTCAAAAATTGTAATTCATACTGTATTGACATTAAAAGCCTCTACTTTTCTATTAATGTGTAGAGGAACTAGAAACTTAATTTGTTTTGTTTGTGTAAATGTGAGCACAGAACAGTAACACACGTGTGAGTGAGAGTGAGAGCACTATATCAATATCAGTATGTGATTAGAAGTGCTGATGTACTACTCGGCTAAAGATATATTAATCTCGAGAGGAGTAAATACTATTTCCTTACATAATTTCTTTGTTTAGAAAAAAAAATACAATTTACTTCATGTATGTAACTGTAAATTTGTGACCTTGTAATGTTAACCAGGGGTTCATTCTAGTAATTATTAGTATAAAATTATGGTGGCAATAAATATATAAAATTTTTTTATTGAGAAATGTAATAAATTTCTTATCATATATAAACTCTGAATAAATGAAGTAAAGTTAATGTTTCTGTAGTCAACATGATAATGCCCTTGTCACCCGTAACACCTGGCAAGTGTTTTGTTATTTGTTATTGAAAAAGTAGAACAATTTTTGTTAGAAATGTTCAAATTGTTCAATCAACTAAGTTATAATCACGCAACAGCGCTCGTTCCAAATCGCAACAACAGAGCACGAGATGTACCACTAACTCAATTGTATTAGCTACGTGCGCGATTCGGAACGCTCGGTTGCATTACAAATAGATACGTCACAGTTTAGGGTATCTTGATTTACTTCAGTGTTTTTTTTATAATGATTTAGTTCAATTTTAGCTAATTCTCTGACAGTTTCCAGTGACTTGTTTGTGTTTGTTTTTTATTATTAAGTAATAGGCTTGCGTTTGACCGCCATCTCGCCGGACCGGTTCACTCGCAACTTGAACAGTACTTAGAACTACTGTGACTATACTGTAGTTATAAATAAAAGGATTGTGATACCAAACATTGGCTATGCTAAATATAGTATACCCAGCGATTCTCAAGTTCTTGAGGCGTAGAATTTAATGTATAAAGATAATAGAGGTGTATCAATGTAATGTATGAGACTGTGTAGGGAAAGCTGCGAAATGCTTGTTGGATCTTGATTCGAGGTTGGAAAGATATATACACTATACAGCTTGCCAGGAAAATCTAGAAAAGAATAGGGACTACTGCAAATAACTGTAAATGTGTAATTAAGCTTTTAAAGTATATTGAGCAATATTAAAAGAAAATTGAAACCTTCAAATATATTATTCATTTTTAGCAATAAATTCTTATTAACCAAATAAAATATCAGTCGTACAAATATTTTAGATATTCCTCTGACTTTTGACAGGTCAAAATATTATTTCTTGTCTTTTATGAAGAAAACATTAGATGTTGTGTCTTCACTGCAAAATATGCTATAAAAAAAAGCTAATACGATAGTAACTATACCAGTAAACTGTGTACATTTAGCCTGCAAGTGCTGCTACTCTAAATTCAAGCATTGTTGTATTGATTCATGCATTAGTTTAAATTCTTTTGTCAGTATTTATAAAATGTATCTAAATTAAATTTTTTCGTGAATTTTGTACAAGATTTAACACTTTAACTGATGAAAACACATACCTTGTGCTTTCCTTCGTGCAACGCGAATGCGGCTACCCACGCCAGGCGCGTAAAGCACAAGCATTTGATTATTAGCCGCAAAACACATGAGATTGTTAGCAGCAGTTTAAGTGTTAATTTCCGTGTCTTCCAATTTTATTGATTCTTATAGACTTAAGTACCAAACAGTACCTTGATGCTGTGATCATACATTACATGTTACGAAGTCGAAGTGAGTTGCAAGCTTTTATGAAATGACGGGCTGCGGGGATTGTAAATACATACTCGAGTTAGCGAGGTTAAACTGAATAGTTTCTTGACTCATGATGTGATTAGGTTAAGATTTTAATTTTCTAATTACATTTTTGTTGTGTCATTTGCTTTTTTCACAATATTTTGATGTATTTTTTTAATTCAATTAAGGAGAAAACATTATTACATTTGAACATGGCTTTATCATGTTATTAATTATTTATTTATTAAAATTCAGTGACAAATTATTATATTTTAATGATGAAACAGATGATGATAATGTTTTCTGCTTGAATTTTGACTGGTAACTTACATTAGTGTAAGCTTTAGCTGAGTATTGACATTTTCATTGTAAATATGCATTAAATGTAGGTAACAAACTGAAATAAATACTGAAATATGACATACATTGGTTGTTTACTACTATACCTAAGCCTTTTATTGTACAGTTTACTGTAGGTTTCTACATTATAACATTCTATTTGATTGAGCATAATAAGCTACTTTTATTTTTTCAAAAATCTACTGCCAATGGCCAAATACATAGTTTCAAAATGTATTGATAGATGCATGGCCGGAACTTTGGAAAAAGAACTAAACAGGATGCACAAATTCAATGGAACCAACCCAAAAATCGAGAAACAAATCAGCTGTTCGGTACAAAAATGTCAATGACACTCGACAAAATGTATGGAACAGCTGATTTTGTTTCTAGATTCCTGGGTTGGTCCCATATTAAAAGTTGTTCCTAATTAAAAGTACTATGGACCTGTTTTAGCTTAGGATACCCTTTCTTTACAGCGACGGACTCGTGGTCACACCGTTTTGCTACACCAGTGTGACTACGAGTAATTTATATTCCTCGTGGTTACACTACTCTGAAAAGGATCGAGATTGCAAGATACTGGACGAATAAATTAATAGGTTAGGTTATGTTAGAACATGAAAAACAACGCACGAGCCGAGCGAGCGTAGCGAGCGTGCCGCGGCAGCGGCCGGCGAAGTGCTAGAAAGCCAAGTAGTGTAACCACGAGGAATATAAATTACTCGTAGTCACACTGGTGTAGCAAAACGGTGTGACCACGAGTCCGTCGTCTTCTTTACAACCCTTATAATAAAACAGGAACAAAGTTTAAAATAAAAAAAACATAAAAATTCACGTTGTTAATTTAGCTGTCGGTAGTTCGGTACAGTGGTGGTGCGGAGTCGGAGGTAGGCACGGTAACTGTACTCATCTATCAAACGAACATATTCGAGTTCCCCCAACATACCACGAAATACGAATACATACTTAAACAAAAGGTCGAGTCTCAAATTATACGGCTTGCAGAAGAAACGGCCCAACCACAGACGTACTACTGAAATTTTGGTGCTGTTATTTTACTTTGAACAACGAAATTCAGCTAGGTACTAAAGGGTCACTGCTAGTTCAGGTTCTTGTTTGTAGAACAAAGTTTAACTGGTATCGTGTTGTATTAGATGAAGCACTGAGTCAGAAGATTATTTACAAATGTCATTAACTCATCTATATAGATCTACAATTGTGGTGTCCGTAAGAAACACTTCTTTCGTCTATACTTTGCCAAATAAAAGATACCAAAATGAAGACACGTAAACGGATAGTTTGCGTAGTTTAACTACTCCCAGAACTCCCCTAAATCTTCGCATTGGGTTCGGAACGTTCCTTCTTTACTGGGCCTCCATTCTGTCCCCTCGACGGCGACGTGTAGGACAGACTATCGACGATTACTCAAAGGGGACCGCGCCACTATTGCCGAATCTATTATACGTTACGTGACTCGATTATAGAAGCTTCAAATGCAATGTGCACATGCTTTGAACGAAGAACTTACACTGTTCGCGCCTTTTGGGATTGATCGGCCCGGGATTAGTAACTACCAACCTGGCCCGTTTGAGTCTATTGAGAAACGTGCCACTGAGCTTGCCTGGACGTAAAGTTGGAGGCTTACCGGTTTTTATTATTAAAGTCATGTAGGGTCGCGTGGATCAGATCTCCATGATCTAATTCCCTCTGACAATTTTCAATCGGTCGGTAAACAATCCAAAAGAGACATCGTTCATGGTTGATATTCGAAAATCCCAAACGAAACTCTTTGTTTTTTTTTTTTATGCCATAGGTGGCAGACAAGCAAACGGGCCGCCTGATGGTAAAATAAAGAGTTTATCTATCTATCTATC
Organism: Alcis repandata; assembly: GCA_949125135.1. Taxonomy (NCBI): domain Eukaryota; kingdom Metazoa; phylum Arthropoda; class Insecta; order Lepidoptera; family Geometridae; genus Alcis; species Alcis repandata. The sequence goes on from OX421233.1 coordinate 116,891, forward strand.
TATCTAAGCGATCACCATCGCCTATGGATACCTGTAACACTGGAGGCATCACAGATACGCTGCCGACCTTTTAAGATTCTATTAACAGCCCTTTTGAAGAACCCAATATTGTAGCTACTCGGGAATACAGGTGGAGGGAGGGTGATTCCACTTTCATTGCTGCGAACCGCTACCCATTGCGGAATGCGTTGCCTGAGCCTGAGTGGATAACGCCTCGATTTGGTGTCTTCAAGTCGCGAGTGTATTGTTTTTTTTTAGAAGCAATCATGCTCTAGCTTTACCATGGCGCGATGAAGGTTAAACGAAAGCTTTTGCCTCGTACCTACTATACGCTTATTATTAGAAAATAAATACGAAAAATAAGAAAGTTTTTTATTACTAAATGTAGTTTATGTTCTGGAATAACCCACAAGTTTTTTTTTATTGTGAAAAAATTAACGGTTCCTGTAAGATTGCGGGTGAAACCGCGGGCCGCAGCTAGTATCTACGTGAGATATAAAAAAATAAGGTGCAAAACAAAACAAGCAGGTGGCCCACTAGATGGCGAGCGACCAAGTCTCGTTTTTATTCCAGGCTGCCTTGCTCTACTTTTACCTATTAAGTATGAGCTATATAAGTACCCATGTACTGCCGGTTCTATATAGGTACATACTTAGGTGTCTATCAACTATCTGATAAGATACACGTGTTAGGGTAGTTACTCTACTCTAACACGTGTAGGGGTGGAGAGTGCTCTATACAGGTACATATAGGTACCTAGGTATGTTATAATAGTGTCACCCATGGTAGAGATACACGACATGAATAGATGACTAATTTAGTTAAAATGATTAAAAGTTAATTTAAAACTGTTAAAAGTTCGTGGCGTGCATTTTATATGCGCTTACATTAAACCGACATGACTTACATCGCGACATCGTGAGCGAGCCTAACCATTAAACGGCTGTTAAACGAATTAATGCCATTAATGGAAACAAAGTCACGTAACGGTTTCCGTTTCGTAAAGTCAAATCTACGGGGCTACCTCACCATAGGGAGTTACTTAGTTATTATGCGGCAATAGAATGTGCGGGTTCGGTGGTGGCCGCGGAGGGACGGAGCGGCGGCGGGCATTCATGGCATTTCATTGTACGGCAGTCGCCGCCGAGCCGCCGCGGGGGGACCGCGTGCCGCCGACCGCCACTCTCCGCCGCTCGAGTCGCGCCGCGAGACGCATTGTTGACCAAACGTCCCCGTTCCGCCTCGCCTCGCCCTCGACCGAACATGAGCCCGCGAGACCCACGGACCCCACTTTCATTCATCGAAACCCGCGAGTGACCAAAATGACATGGACACAGTGGCTAAAATGATAATAAACGCGATACTCTTTTGTTTAGTGATGGGCGCAGCGCTTACGGAAGCGCCCGGCGCTGCAGATGCATGTTTCCGCGTGTCCGGTGAGAACGGTTTGGTGGAGTGCAACGTACGGTCGCTGTCGTCCGACAGGGACGTCGGCGGTTCGATGCACTCGGACGGAGCGCAGCGGCTCGCCATCCGCTGCGGGCCGCTGCTCGCCGAGAGCACTCTCCGGGATCACCACTTCGGCAAGATGCAAGGCTTGGCGGAGATCTCCATCGACAGCTGCAAGCTGCTGCGCCTGCCCGGGAACGTGTTCGAAGGGCTGCGCGGCCTCAAGGCGCTCACCATCCGCTCCATGAACAACGAGTGGGGCCACAACAAGGAGCTGGAGCTGTCGCTCGGAGCCTTCAACGGGCTCCGGGAACTTCACACTTTGGATTTAGCGTACAACAACATCAGAAAGATTCCCTCGGATTTGTTCTGCGCCTTAGAAAACATAATATCTCTAAATCTCACGCGAAACAAAATAAAGTTCGTGGATGAGTTGGGTTTCGGCCACAAATGTGGCTCGACGCTGCAGACGGTGGACTTGAGTTACAACGACATCATGTCGCTGCCAGGTGACTCCGAGATACTGCACCTGCGGCGGCTGACGCAGTTATTTCTCCAAAACAATAAAATAAGCGAGCTGCCCGCAGACGTTTTCGGCGATTTGCTTTCGCTGAAACTAGTGAACCTCTCCGATAACGGCATAAATTATTTACCAGAAGGATTATTTCATAATACCAGAGAAATTCGAGAAATTTATATGCAAAATAATGAGCTGGAAAGTTTGCCCAAGAGAATATTTAATCGGCTGGAACAATTGATCGTTTTAGATCTTTCGGCGAATAAATTGAGGAGCGACCACATAGAAGATGAAACGTTCGGCGGTCTAATAAGATTAATCGTGCTCGACCTGTCGCACAACTCGGTCGCACGCGTCGCACGCAACATGTTCAAAGACCTCTTCTTTTTACAAATACTCAATCTGAACAACAACACCATAGGGTTCATCGAAGACAATGCGTTCCTACCCTTGTTTAATCTGCACACGCTCAATCTGGGACAGAATAAGCTGCACGCCATCGAGGATCATGTCTTCAACGGGTTGTTTATACTGAATAAACTGAACTTGAACAATAACGTGTTATCTTATGTGAGTGAAAACGCTTTTAGAAATTGCTCCGATCTAAAAGAGCTAGATCTGAGTTCTAATAAATTAAGTAAAGTTCCAGAGGCGATATTGCAATTACCGTTTTTGAAATCGTTAGACATGGGAGAGAATTCGCTGACGGAAATAACGAACACTTCGTTTCAGAATCTATCACAGCTGACCGGGTTACGTTTAATCGACAATCAAATTGGAAACCTTACCGCGGGCATGTTCTGGGGCTTGCCGAGCCTGCAAGTGCTCAATTTGGCGAAAAATAAAATACAGTCGATCGAAACCGAAACCTTTCAAAGGAACACGCAATTGGAGGCCGTCCGTTTGGACGGAAACTTCATTTCTGATATCAATGGGGTGTTTGTTGCTTTGACGAAATTGTTATGGTTAAATCTTTCGGAAAATCATTTGGTGTGGTTCGATTTCGCTTTCATTCCGGGAAGTCTGAAATGGTTGGACATCCACGCCAACTTTGTAGAGATTCTCGGCAACTACTATAAAATTCAAAACGAGCTCCACGTGAAAACTTTGGACGCGAGTCATAACCGTTTGGTGACACTCTCTCCGATGTCGATCCCAAACAGCGTCGAGCTTCTGTTTATAAATAATAACTTTATTACCACGATCGAGACGGATACGTTCCTTGAGAAGAGTAACCTGACCCGCGTCGATATGTATGCCAATGAGATCGAAAGCTTAGACATAAATAGTTTGCGTGTTTCGAGAGTGCCCGAGCCGCGAACTCTGCCAGAGTTTTACATTAGCGGCAATCCCTTCCGATGCGATTGCACAATGAAATGGCTTCTGTTGATTAACTCTCTACCTTCGAGGCAGTACCCGCGTGTAATGGATTTAGAAAATGTTATTTGTAAAGAGTCGTACGTTCGCGGCGCGAAGTATCTCCCGGTCAGCTCTCTGCACATCAAAGACTTTTTGTGTAAATACGAAAATTATTGTCCGGAAGATTGCGATTGTTGCGATTTCAATAACTGTAACTGCAAAACTTACTGCCCTAGAAACTGTTCGTGTTATCACGACTCGACCAAAAGTACCAGTGTTATCGATTGTTCTGTGAAACAATTAAACTTGGTCCCTCATAGCTTCCCTGTGGATGCAACTCATATTTATTTAGATGGAAATGTGTATAGTGAGTTGAACGAAACTGTTTTCGATCCGATGCGTAAAGCGGTAGTTATTTACTTGAACGCGAGCAATGTAATAAATATTAACAATAATACTTTCAGCCGCCTCAGCGATCTCAGAATATTACATTTAGATAACAACAAACTAAAACAATTACGGGGACCCGAGTTCTCCAAGCTGAGCAACTTGAAGGAATTGTATCTCCAAAGTAATTTAATTGAGTACATTTCAAATGAAACTTTTTCTCTTCTGGGAGCCTTAGAAGTTGTACGGTTGGACGGAAACAGACTCGTGAATTACGGCCTGTGGCACTTGGACAATAATAAGAAGTTGCAAACGTTGTTCATAGGGAACAACCACTGGTCGTGCGACTGCAAGTATCTGCAAGGTTTCCTCACTTACGTATCGCAAAACGTCGATAAAGTTATCGACGCCCATAACTTGTGGTGTTTGAATGAGAATATGAACCCGGCGAAGAAGCCATTGAATTTAAATGTGACAGTTTGTAGCGAAATAACCGACACGTCGGTGATAAGCGCGCTCTTCGTCTCCCACAATCTGCCATTACTGGCCTCGGCTCTCACTGGGTTCATGCTTATTTTATTAATATTAGCTTTAGTATTCACATTTAGATACGCTTGTAGAATGTGGTTGTATTCGAATTGCGGAATTAAGCTCACCCCTTTAGCGAGTGCCTTTAAGGATTCCGATAAGCTTTACGACGCTTATATCTGTTATAGTCCTAAGGACGAAGACTTCGTCATAGAGTCGTTAGCGCGCGAGCTGGAGACCGGCTACCCGTCGTACCACCTGTGCCTGCACTACCGTGACGTGCCGCAGTTCGAGGCCACGTACGCGCAGTTCCCGGACCTGGTGGTGGAGGCCACGGAGGCCTCTCGCCGCATCATAGTAGTCCTAACCAAGAACTTCATCTCGACCGAATGGTCACAGATAGAGTTTCGGCAAGCGCTCCAGAGAGCACTCAAAAAGAATCCACATAAATTAATAATAGTCGCCGCAGGGCACATCCCACGAGATCCGGACTTTAAGTCGTATTTCAAAACGGGTTTGGAGATAACGTGGAAAGAGAAACGTTTCTGGGAGAGGTTACGTTACGCGATGCCGTCATCGAAGCGGCACGGGCACAAGTTGAAGAGGCTCAATTACGGGAGGAATTCTAACACTTACACGATGGACGCGTCGGTCCTCAACAGCACGTGCCAGACGCTCTGCGGCAAGTCCGCCAACTCGGCGGAGCGCTCGCCCTGCGACCGGCCGCTGTCCGAGCACATCTACTCCACGATCGATTCCGATTACTCCTCTAACGACTTCCAGGGCCGCCACCACCAACCGCAGTCCGTGGTGTTCCAACACACGGTTCAGACGTACCTGGTGTAACGACCTCCCGGTAAACGCCAGCCCTAACGATCTCTCGGTAATGAACGTGTAAGCTTTAGACGTATCCTAGGCGACCGCTAAACTTGTTGTGTTACAGACGACTCTCGTCAGATGTTGTAAATATGTACTTTATTATAGAAATTTGTAACTATTTCAATGTAACTTTTGTACAATAATGATACCAAATTTTCGCATTTGAAAATGTTCGCTTCTTCATAGTATTTATTACTTTTATAAAAAAGTGTTTTAAGTATTAATTGGAAAGACTGTAAATTATTGTGTAGTCGTATTCGAATTGGCTGATGTTTGTATAGGAATGTAATATAATTAAAGAAGTTTACAAATTATATAGATTTATACTTCCTCCGACCATTTCCTTCGCCACCGGCTTGAGCGATTTAATCTTATGAAGTCATCAAAAATGTTGGGGAAGCGTTGTCATTAAAGACATGTTTTATTCTATTAGCGATTCAGTTTTTACGAGGCGAGGTGGAGGCGCGGCAGCTGGGTCGCGTAAACAGAATAAAAATGAATGAAAACACGCCGACTCTACTCTCGATGGCTATATGTAATAAGCTCCACTCGCCTGCATTCACTTTGAAATGAGTTCCATTAAGAGTTTTTTTTCAATTTTGTGTAGGCACGGACGCTGATGTGCAAATAGAAATGTTATTGATCGACGCCAAACAAGTAGACGGGTGGAGTTGAATATAAAACTTTTGTGATTGAACAGGCTGGCGTTATTCAGCTTGTTTACTCGGGCTCGGCCGAGAGGCGAGCTGCTTCGTCCTACGACGCGTTAATGACCCGACTAAATCTAGGTGGACATTAAAGGGTCGGCGCAGACACTCGATCACCGCGCCTGATAGCTTATAGCCTTATAATAACAACATATCCTGCTGGACGACGGAGTGATTTACCTGTCTAGTGATCATACACGAGCCGTAGCGTAGAATGGTGGATATTACGACGTAGAGTAATCGTATCAAGGCGAGGCGCTACCACTCTACATCTGCAATTTGCATAGGAATTGTTGATAGGCTTGACATATAACATACTATAACTATAAATGCCTTCACCTATGTAATCATGTAGATCCTACAGAATACATTTTCTGTTACGTAAGTAGGTGATAAAAGGTTTTATAAAAAGTCTCGCGCTGTCAGATACGAGTAGCGCTATGAAAGTATAATATACTAGCTGACTCGACAGACGTTGTCCTGTCAAAAGCCATTGCGTAACTATAGCAACCGTAGTATGTTGATGCTAACTTGTCAATTTATAGAAATAGTATAAAATAATATAAAATAGGTACAAAAATTATCAGTATATATATAATTTGCAATAAATTAAAATTGCGACTATAATTTGAGATTTAAACTATCCTATCTCTCAAGTTGGATCGAACTGCACATGGTGTGCGAATTTTATTATAATCGGTTAAGTGGTTTAGGAGTCCATTGAGGACAAACATTGTGACACGAGATTTATATATATTAAGATTATGTATTTACGTTCGCAACTGTAAAAGCGTTTAAAATGCTAAGTAAATACTTAACCTTGACATACCACATATTTATGTTCGTGAAGCTCTTTCTGCGACGAAGGGCAGGAGAGATGGGTACTATTATGAAAATGGTAATTTTTGCAAAAAGTAGAGCTCAAGCAAGGTTGATGGCGAGAAGCGGTACCGAGTACTACCGAGCGAGTCGACGTCTCGCGACAGCCGCTCACCAGACCTAGATAAATCGGTGTCGCCTTTAGATAAGGAGCATGCCTTTTTAGATTACATAACTTTGTCAGTGGTTGTTGTTGGGGGGATGTTTTGGCGTGTTTAGTGCGAGCAGGGAAGATAATCCGAGAACACAGACAAAGCTTCCGGTTATCAACACTCTTTACACTATTACTGGATATACTTAGGCCTCATTATGTTATACTATTTAATGGAACTATTTATTTGTATATCTGTTTATTAAAAAGGAAATGGTGTTCGTTAGGGCAACTCGTTATTAACGAACACCATTTCATTTTCTCATCACCTGCAAACGGCCGGACCGATTTAGCATAAATAGTACAGTATTGCACCGGGTACAAAGTCCCGGGTATCAGCTAGTCATGATGTAAGTAGGTGTCTACTGTCTGTCCCACGTTCATACCTAGTGAGGCGTGGCGTGACGCATCCTAGAGAGATATTTCCAACACCTGCTAATTCACGCGACTGCAATTTGAGTTTAAAAACCGTAACGTCCCTGACACGACAACATCCATTCATGATGGAGGCAAAACTAATGTTCATTTCCAACGCACTGTATAAGTCATACTATCTATATAGGTATGTATGCAACCTTTATTACAAGCCACATTGGATTGCAATTGTTCCGAACACGGTCGTGGCCTTAATATAGTGTTAAATCATTACAATAATGTTTTGGGGAGTTAGTACAGACTATTAGGAGCTAGAAGTAGGTGTGATGTGGTGTGGGTAATGTCTGTAGGCGGCTGGTTTCTAATTACCTAACCATGAAACTCGGAGTTTGCTTTTAAATTGATTTAAGTTTTTTTATGAACCTCGCCCAATGTTAAGCTGGTCGATAAAAAAAAGGTTTTAATTCAACTTCTCTGACATTTCTAGACTATTATTTAGCATGCTGCCATACCAAAATGTGAACGTTAAGTCTAAGTACTTATATTTTCTTCGGTCAACAACAAAACATGAATCTATTTATACAGGGTTATAAAGAAAAGGTATGCTAAGCCGTAAAGGGTCGTAGTACCTACTTACATTATGTTGAGTACTATGAGCCCTTGTCGGCTTAGCATACCCTATCCTTATAACCATGTATTTCAGAAATCTTATGTATAACGTGGAATATACTATAGAATTTTATTCAGCCAAGATAGTAGGTACTCTAGGAAGCAGACTATTTCAGTCTAGTTCTATTCCACTTCCAGTCCCTTCGCTTTCAGAGTGCCTACTCTCTCCTGCTACCTTATTAATGGAATTGCTCCGGAAAAGGACCTTAGTAAGTACCTATTTATTTTTAAGCACACACTACAGCTTCTTTATTTATAAGACCGCGCGTTAAGCATGTGTTAAGAGTGTAAGGAGCCTGGAATGTTTCTTGCTTAGAGTTTACCGTTTAAGGCGTTTGCGGAAACCAATAAGACACTCCAACATCGCGTACTTTCTTTCTTAGCTCGGCTCTCTCGGAGGTAGGCGACCTTAGTTGCAGTAAAAACTTGTGACTTGGCGTGTTGAAGTCCATGTGTGAGTCCGGCACATCTTTAAAGATGTCTTTGACGTATGTAAGCACATTTTGCTAATTATTATCTGTGATAACTTGTTTTTCTATTTCCTGCTTCTCATAATCTTACGACTAGAACGACCCCGTTTTTCAATTAATATTTTGTATCCTCTCCATCCTAAGGTTGCCTGGAAGAGATCGCTCTTAGTGATAAGGCCGCCAGTTGTTGCACTAGTTATAAGTGGTAGGTATTATCCTTTTGTTCGTAATTTCTGGTGCGAACAACAAGAGTTTTTCTGTCTATCCAACGACAAAAAAAAATTGTTCTTATTTTGACTCTTACTAAAACTTACTTTATTTAATTATACTAAACATCTACCCATATATTTTCCTACCTACTAATTACGAGTAAGATTAGTTTTAATCTAGACGCTAAATACCTAACTGAGTGCCAAAGTTTTTAGTTTTAGGCCCTTTGAAGTCTCCTTCGAGCGTTTTAAATGAATTGATTAAAATAATGACTATCATTACTGGCTTCTGCTTTGAAAGATAATCCTAGTAAATACTAAATAAATAGTAACTCGTAAGTAACTCGATACACTCTCCTAATTAACATTGAACAAGCCTCAGTTAAACCTTGGTCTACTTCGACAAACCACAACAAAAGCGGTCTATCCACGCTCCGCCGCGCGTCCATTATACTCCATTTACAATAAATACTCTTTTTATTTACATGTTATTGAATTAAACACCGGATGCCGGCCGCTTCCCTGAATTACACCAACATTATTGGAAACTGCAAGTCATTGTAGCATTAGAGTAGTTACAACACCGTACAGCGGACACGGACTCATCTAATCTATTATGTTATATGTCGTTAAACCAAAATTGGAGCTTGGCTTGTGAGCAAACGGGAAAAAATATGGTAACGAGCTATCCTGATAAACTCGATCCATACGTACAAGCTTATAAGAAAAGTGAATGCTAAGCCGAAGAAGGCTCATAGTACTCATCATTATGAATAACGTTTACCGTGGGGCCAACCTTGTACTCGAGAAAAAAAACAGCTGTTCCATACATTTTGTCGAGTGTCATTGACATTTTTTTTATGGAATGTTGATTTTTTATCACAAATCAGTTGGTCCTATAGTAAAACTTGTTGATAATGATAAGTACTATAAGCCCCTTTCGGCTTAGCATACCCTTTCCTTATAACCCTGTTTATTTGGAGCATATGGACAAGTATTTAACCGACTTCATCTTAAGGTAAATGTTTGTTACCTTTAATCAAACGTTATAAGTTATAACGGTTATAGGTAACTTATAACCATAAAACAAATAGCTCAAAGGTCATGTCCATTCACTAATCACGTTTGGATCCCGGATCTTTCAAGTACTTGTCCCCGGAGCTCTGGCCTCACAGCTTTGCGGACGGACTTTTTGTAATCCTTTTGTTTTGTTTCGTAAAATAAATATACTTTGACCTATTTAGACTACCTTTTGCTAAACAACAAAATTCCATGGAAAATAAAGAGGCTTTTAAGATAATTAAGAGAAGAGTGGAAAAAACCAGACGACTGAACTCTCGGGCCTTGGCACAGCCAGACTGAAAATACTTTTGTCAAACTAGCCGTCAATACCATCATTTTAACCGATCAGAATCGATTTATTCATGTGACAAATTGGCCCCCCGTGTTTACTGCGAGGGTGCCTAAGTCAATAAAGTTAAACTTTATTACTTACTTGATTCTTGACTGATTCACCGGCCCCTTGGTTTAAAAGAATTATGTGTTTTACAGTCGTAAGATCATTTCAGGTTTCTAATAATTCCAATTAGCCTGTTGAGATATGTGTTCCCAGGTGTTCATGTTGCAGCAGGTACCTGCAGGTATTCCAAGTATAAGATTAATTTGGCCAAAAAATATTAATTTTCTTTCTTCTTCGGAGCATATAAACAAGCGGCTTACACGTTACTAATCACGTTTCGATAAATGTATTACAATATCTACAAGAGTGTTAATTGGAATGTGATTCTATCGCTGCAATACTAATGACCAAGTATAATGATGTTGTGTAGTGATTATCTAGACGAGAAAATATTCGAGAAAGATTGGTGTAGCTTTACATACAAGTATCTAATGATGAGTGTATCCAGAGCTTTAGTTGTCACTCTAATACCTACTGGGCATGATGTAAGCAGCTACGAGTGACGAGTGTGTATCCCGGCTTTAGTTAGCCGACTGCTGATCGATGTAACTTTAATCTTCCGTCAACTTGTAATCCCTTAAACGAATTGTCGCCAAGTTTAAATTTTAACTCGCCCCACCGGGGGTCCATTAAATTTATTGCTTGTAAAGCGAGGAGCTAATTCGGAGTTACATTTTATTGTGTTAGCTTAACTATTTTAGGCAAGAGTGGCCCCAGTGGCGCCGTGGCGCCGGGGGTGCTAACACAACTATGAAAACTTTCGTTGACAACACGAAATTGACACCTACGCCTTTGTAATAGGGTGTCATACCTCAATTTTTTACAATACCCGCTATATGAAGCGCTTTTATTAGCCATATGTAATGCGTAGTAAAACAGTGGGGTGTTTGTTTTTATAACTTTCGTGCGCTCTAATATGGGGCGTGCGCGCCTTGCTTTGCTCTGCGACAATAAAAACACGCAGTACGAGTACAACCCGGGAGACACCTAGCTGCGCCCCGCGGGTTCACTCGCATACTAAATAAACAGTTATTTTTCAGGGATAAAAAGTAGCAAATGTCTTAACTTATGGTAAGTATAAATTATCTAAATTCACCGATGTCGTATTTGATCGATGTCTAAATTCCAAACTTAATTCAATTTCGATGAGTGGTTGTAGTGTGAAAAAAATTGTAATCACACCTACAAAACTAACACCCTCATAATTATATAAGATTTCGCATTTACGTATATACTCGTATCTACTATTGGTTTTCACATTTACTGCAAATGTGATATCACTTGAACCATCACCGGCCCAGTTCCTCTGCTGTACTCTACTCGTGTACCTAGTGAGAACTGCATACTGTGCATATAGGCACAGAATATATTATATAGCCTAAATACGGATGGTCTCATACGAACAGATGGAATTCGTGAAATGCAATATCCAATCATAGAGCACAAATAGAAAACAAAGCTTCGTGTTATTTTAGAGTCTAGAGAGTTGATTGGATGGCACACTCGAGTCTATTGATTGAGGCAGACAAGTACAACATGGCTGTGAATATTCTGGTCAGTACAACTTCCAAATTAGTAATTATCTACAAGCTTTATATTGTAAATGTTATACGGTTAACTATTGATAAACTTATAATCTGGCACAACACAGGTCGGGCATTTAACTGAGCACTATAATGTATAGAATGAAACGCGAAAAGTTGTTTATGCTAAAACAAACTTCGCTAAGCCACGCCAGATCCCTTTGAGGCAGCCTAAAGCGAATTGTATCGAGTACCAAGTAACAGTTAAAATAAGCTACCAATTCCTGTAAAAATAACACGAAAAGGTTTTGTAAAACAGCCTCCATGCAAGTTTTATTACACGAATCTCGTTCATGGTGAATGAACATCGAACAAAGAGCCAATATTGTAGTCTCCCATTTTTCTTGCTTAGCACGATTTTTTGGTTCACACACGAATGCGTGCCTATACAGTAATGATATAGAAGAATATTGCGTCGCTTTATGAACAAAATTATTGTAGAAACGAGAAGTAAAACGAGTTATTGAGTTTATTTTGTTGAATAACTCCAAATGGTACTTTGTCCTTTCTAAGGAATTGTTTAGGAGCTCTGACTGTTGACAACCCTCGGAGAACATTGTGAGTAGGTTTCCAAGTTTTGGGCTGAAAAAGTTCCGTCCCTTTGTGATAATTTTAGCAATTGCGTCGTTCATTTCTAAATTGTTTTTGAATTTTAGGACTTGTTTTTGTTCACAAATATTTTCAAAGCGCTTTCGACCGATTTGGCACAAAAATGTAAAAACCAAAAACAAATACTTAATATGAAGTGGCCAACAGCTAAAATGCTAAATTTGGTTATTGCCCCTTGTTACTTTTTTTCAGAAACATATTATGTTACATTCGATAAAACTTAATCTATAGTCTAGTCACTGAGTCTAAGTTTAAATTCAAATATTTAAATCCAACGTGGAGTTAGACATTTATGCGGTACGAATTACCTTTTTAAGTCCTAAAATAATTCAATTCACTGCTAAGGCCCATACACACCTGAAATTTACGCATTGCGGACAGCTTCGCGCAAAAAACTAAATAATAGAGATGGTAATAAAATATTTCCATAATATTTCTTTCTGTCTCGGTCGTTTGATATCGGTCTCCGGCGAGTAGTTTCCAGATGTGTAAGGAACTTTACACATTAATGCTGTCAACGCTATTATTTCGAAGAATCACCTGCAATTAGTAATGCTGCCCGCGATTGCAGCACGCGCCGACAATTGCAAATGTTGTCACATTAGTTGCATACAAAATTAGGCAATTTTTCACGGAATTGCCAACAATACCGTTGCAATTGAAGTTATATTAAAATCTGACGGCAATAAAGCGCCATGTGTTCGGACGCTCGGAATGTATCGGGAATGCGTGCATTGTTCCACGTGGCTCGTTTTGTTCTGATTGATGTTATTGGCTTCAGGTTAAAATAGTACGTACGCAAACAATTTTGATTGAATTTTAACAAAAGTGTTTATTGTTAGATTGTAATTATGTACATACCTACCTAATTTTCAATTATCATTCTATACTATATTATTTTCGTTCTCCTAGTTTATTTCTACAACAACTGCCTAAACCATCTGTTGAGATCTCTGAAGTCTTATGATAATGATGATGATTTCTTGTGTGGGCAACAAAGAGTTTATCTAGATATCCAATTACCTAGCCAAGCCTTAACAACTGTTTATTAGCACGAGTCTAAAGCACTCCAGCAGCAGCAGTAACAGCACTACGCACTGCATGTGGCGGTACTTTCTCCTTGTTTATCTTCAGATCTAACGCAACGCCTTCCGTTGCTCGCGCTGGACAACTTTCGCCCCATATACCCGTACTGTAAACCTATTTATAGATATAGGGTTACACACCTACCGGTATGTTAGCCTCTTTAAGTACCTGTAGGCTTACAGGTCTTTATTGGTCTAGATCTATATCTACAGGGTTATATAGAAAGAGTATGCTTAGCAAAGAAGGGCTCACAGTACTCATCATTATGAACGACTTTTACTTTGGAACAACCCGGAGTTCGCGAAAAAAAAAAACAGCTGTTCCATACATTTGTCTAACTTTCTGTATAACCCTGTATACCTATAAATAGGTTTACACAGAACGGTGATACTAAACTGAAAAACCAGTACCTACTTATCAATGTTAACAACTCTTACCATGGGACCAACACTGAAATTCCGATAAAAGCTCTTATATAAAAAGTGTCATTTTCACTTAACGAAATGTATGAAAGTTTTGTGGTATGCGCAGTGCGCACTCATGGTTGGTACACACATACAATTTTATCTACATATGGCCACAAAGTTGAAGTTGTTCATAAAGATAGCTACAAAGCTCCTTTTCAGCTCAATATCAACTTTACGAGTAACCATAATGTACCTACTTATTATGTATGGTTTTTGTAAATTAGGAATGAGCTACGGTATTACCCGGCATCCTATTAGAACAGCACATTTTGTTCGTACAACCTTACGTTATTTACCAAGTCGCCTAGTGATGATTGAGTAGCTTACCTCGATTAAGATAATATTATCATAATAGTGGGACATCCGGCACGTTTATAAAAATAAACTTGTAAAAAAGGTACTGAAATAAATAAATAAATTGACTAAGTATTGTCAAATCAAGCTGCTTGGAAAAGCTGCTATTCCCATACAACAACAACAAACAAATAAAGGAAGCAGGAGTAGTTCTGGCTTATTTAGCTAAGCTAAGCGAAGCTTTAGCTAAGTTAATATAGAATCAGTGGTAACCTGGTAACATAATACCTACCTACAGACAAACTTTGTACAGCGTGATTCTCTGTACTCGAGAGCGCTATTCAGTATTCAGCATTTCAGCGTCCGTCGCTAATAAAAGCCGGTTTTTATTATTAAAGTGTGTAATTCAAGTTGCCCGTCTTTTTACAAATAGGTGGTGCGCGTCTCCCGGCCCGGCGCACGTACCGCTAATGGCCGGCTGTCTGCAGCCTGATGACACTCGGAATTAAACCTCGCCCGACTTATCTGCAGCTCTGGCTGGGGGAACCACCGACGCATTTTCTGAACAGAACTCGTAGGCTTTCAAATAAAAAATTAGTTCTTTCATTTGGCCGGTTCAGCGAGTAATTTGGTCGCGCTGTTGAGCCATATTTACCTCTGAATCACGCCCTCTGAATGAGGAAATGGTAATTATCACAAGTGCTGATATCCTCGACTTTCTGTCTTTTAATTTTGACGTAATTGCGTGATGCGGCTGAATATAAATGTGAAAGTTTTGTCTCTTTGGCAATTTCTCTTATTTGTTGCATTTTGTAGCCAAATGGTGGGGTCGATTTTGATGAAATTTAATAAAGAGGTAGTGTGCGTCACTTGGTTAGGCGGGTCAGGAAACAGTAGAGGAAAACCGGAAAGACGTGACTAAAAGCGCGGGCATTGGTTTGTTTATTTACAGGTTCTCTACTCTACCTCATGTTTTTTTAGGACGAAATGTTATGCTATCCTGATGGAATATTTTTTTGGGCAGGGTTTGTAAATTATGTCTTTATATCGTTAATATTTTAAATTATAACACATTTCAATTCAATTGTATTTTCAACCCCCGATTTGACTTGATTGCGATACAAATTAAAATCTTATTCTTTCTTCAGTAATATACACGAAGGAACGAACCATTTAACGGAACTTATCGCGCAAATGCACTACATAGGTACTAGTTAAAAGTAAAGCGTAGCCCTGGTTAATAATAAATAAATAAACTATTACTTATTCACTAGCTAGGCATAAAATAAGTTCGTACAAAATAATAGTAAGCCAAATACTTACGTACAAATTTTAATAACAGCAAGCATTACTAACTAGAACAATGTACTGTGAATAACATAAAACCGACATCAGCAGTTCTGCTCACCAATTTGTAACACATTTTAATTTGAACTCTAAATCTAGTTGGTTGAAACAATATTTAATTTCTATGGTTCGAATAATATATGTTGTATTGGTTTTTGGCACGTGTCGTGCTACGATTCATATCGAATAATTATTCGAATACTGTAATATCTAGATCAGTGTTTCTCAACGCGTAGGTCGACCCCCCAGGGGACGCGAAATTTTTTAGGACGGTTGCAGTTAAATATAATTTTGGAAAAACTGCAGGCTGTAAAGATATTTACAATTTTACTTTAAGAACACTTCTGGAAAAAGAGCACCAGTTTTGATCAAAGCAGTCGAAGTATCCGACTCAATCACTCAGTGTTTTTTTTTCAATTTGCAAAATTATAAAGTGGCTTTAAAATTGAGTAAAAACAAAAATAGTTTAAGATAGTGTTTTTATTAAAAGTAAGGAGCAGCAGAACTAGCAGGTCGCGATATTTCGCATCCCCTTTACCATATCGTCGTCTCAGTGCTTATTTGTTCTATCGACCAAATTTACCGAAAATGAACATTAAATGCCAACAGGATTGAAATTTAAGTCTTAACAAAACTGCATTTAAAGTTCATTTTCGGTAAATTTGGTCGATAGAACAAATAAGCACTGAGACGACGATATACTAAAGGATCGCGACGTCAAAAAGGTTGAAAAGCACTGACCTAGAGGCTTTTTGGTAGGCCTGTGACGTGTTTGCGATACAAACTAGCGATACTATATCGGTGTTAGAATTATAATCGATTCGCCGTGTGACATGAATATTGGCTTGTTTAACGAGCATGTGGAATCGATAAAAATTGTACACCGGTGACGATGAATATAGATATAGACACTTATTTACCTTACCAATGATAATGATTGGGCTGCTAGCAAATAGAAAACAAGGACTTCTGTGTAAATAGAAAGACAAGAAAAAAATAGAATAAGGCAATTAAGTAATGAAAAGTTCCTACTGGATATTGTAGAGCTCATAGAGGCTTCTTAACAACTGCGATTCTACGATAAGGTTCTGCAGCGTCTAAACATGAGAGTGGGTTACACGAGTGGAAGCCACATCAGTAGCAAGATGTAAGTGATAGTTATCGGACACATTAGAGTCATAAACAATTATCTGAGCCGCGGCTGCGCGTGGGCGGGGCAGGAAGCGCCCGGCGCCCCGCCTCGCGCCGCCGACACTCTCGTACTCTAATGCATGCACGGACAAACTCTTGTACTTACATATGCCTTCCGATGCATGTTTTTTTCTTAAAGATGCATTTTTTGTACTAGTGTATAAATTCTTCTTTTTTGTATCACCTCACTTTCATTTAGCAATTGGCTGCGCTCCGTGATTTCACACGCGTCGCGTCGCTCGGTGTTATGAAACGGTGATGATGACGACAAGTAGACTATGTCCTTTTTTGTACCCTTGACAACGTTTATCATAATGATCGGTTGAGTAGTTAAGGCATAAAAGCGTAACCAACAAACAAACAAACAAACTCACTTTCGCATGTATAATTTGGTTAGGACGATCTCACAGTCACGTGAAAGGTGGTCAGCCGTGGTCTGTAACTACGTTTATTTGATTGTTCGTCTTCTTCTTTTCACGGCTTAAACGCTGAACCGATCTTGATTTTATTTAAGGTGTAAGAAGGTAGTGTGAATTAAGGGGATGAAATTGAATAGTTTCTTCTCCGGAAAATGTAGGAAAACTAAAAACCAAGGATAAAACCGCAGGGTGCAGCTGTGCAGACCTAATAAGTGTGAAGGTTAAAGTTGTGAAGTAACGCCAACTTTAATGCCGCCGCGCCAGACTGTTGACAAAAAACAAGACCGAATGCCATGAGAAAATAGACTACAAGGTTGTTATTTTGTATTATTCTCATAAACTACGGATGAGCTAACGTTTCATAGCCATCTTGAAACATGCTGGAATTGGACTCGGCCCGCTGAGGTGTTTCCACAAATCCGTGAGATATTGTTCTCGGCTCAGCCAAGAAATATGATAGCTTTATACAAACAAGCTCAACCTCTCACACGTATCATCCGTCCCCCGAATGTTAAGATGTGCCCGAATCCAGCTCTAGAATATTGCCGTAACGCAAATCCTATAAAAATGAAACGTACTCGTATGTAGTCGCGCGCCGTCGCCGCCGCGCCGCCCGCGGGACGGCCGCCTGAAGGATCCTCGTAAATAACACACGGCCGCACCTGTCCCAGGAAATGTATACCCATTCCAATGATATTACCCTTATCTGTTTGCTTATGAGAAAGGACTTCGGCTCCGTACGTATCCAATACGGGATTCACGAAGATACACCTCCATTTTGCAACTATTGGAGGACCCTCAACTTTTCTACCCTTTCGTGTATTTCGAAAGGTGAAAAATAGGCCGGCTGCTATTTTTGGCAACGGACAAATTGCAGAAAAACTTAGTGAGAAGGAAAGCCCGAAACTTTTCCTGGCTGACGTAATCGATTAAAAAGCGATTGCTCGGTTCGCCGACCGCAAGAATCGTTCGCGGTCCGAAAATACAATGCCGCTAATAGAAATATAACCGATGTAATCCGCTGTAGTTAGACAAGGCGTGCTGGACAATTTATTAATAGAGGTCCGGCCAATTTGGCGGCGCTCTCGTGCCGTCGAGGGCCATCGCTCTCGAGCGCTGCAATTTGCCTGCAGCCAACACTCGGCCCTCCAGCCGACAAGAGCACACCAATTAGACGAGACAAATTCCGATTTATTATTCAGCGTGGGCGCGATTCAATTGGATAATAGACGACGTCGTTTGTTTCCATCGCGCGGTTACCTAGCCGTAAACAAGTAGGCTGGATCGATTCGAGTCCGACCGGTACTTTTACGGTGGAACAAATGGCCACTCGGAGAAATACATTCTCAATAATAACCGTATCGTCTTCCTGGAAGGACGCAGCGTGTACAGTATGTAGATGCGATCGAAACAGCGTACGCGAGCGCAATTTGCTTGGCTAATATAACAAGTCATTAAAGCTCGTGAGCTCTGCGGGTCTTATTAGCGGCACCCTTTAGCATCGTATTTGAATAAGATTATAGCATTTCTCTGCATATTGCATTTCATTACTTTGTAATAGAAAAGCCGGTAGCGAGTAAATGTACTTCTCACGACTCCGTGACCTAATGAAAGAGAACGAGGCGGGGAACTTGATTACATACAGTATCGGTGATTAACCAGTCATTAAGCTATGATTAATAGAGTATCAACAATTAAGAGTCTAATAAACTGCTGTTAAACTCGACTTGTTGCTATGTTTTGACAAATGGAAAAGTCGGAGTCGATACGATCTCGACAACGTGTAATTAGACCGGCTGACTAAGCGGTATCTACGCGAGCGCCCGCGCCGGCCGCCGACCTCTGGCGAGATTTAAAACTCCATTGTAGGTTTCTTTATTGCACACTTCGACCCGAAGTAATGGGCCCATACGTCGTTGAGTCGTCGGAGCTCGAATTCAACCGTGAATAATATTAGTCACAAAATCGAATGCCAACGTTTTGACACTAAATTATAACCTTCGATACCTCGAGGCAATTCGTTTCCAGACGGAATAAATCACGGTATTTCGGGTAAAAATTCTCACTTAGCATGAGAATAATGTTACCCTCATCATGTTATGACAGGGTGTTCATGAGAGGAGCTTGTTTATTTTTTGTGGTATTCTATAACGCATCGCCGTGGCCGATTTGTCATCGGCTACGTTAGATCAGATCGCGCCCGCATGCCCGCCATTGCCCGCTCGCCGCCGCGCCGGTCTGCTCGGACTGCACCACAATGGTTATGTGAGCAAAAACTTCCGAATCACTATCGGCGATCGCCGCTGACGCTATTCGAACTGGAATCGATATCGGGATTCGATTTCATTGCGTCGGTGATGTTAATTTTGCAACCGGATCTATTTTGGATTTATAGATAATTTTATAGATGTTTGTTACTTCTTCACTCTAAAAAAGGTCATTGGATTTGAGTAAAATATTGAAAGAAGTTTAAAGTTTAACTTTATATTAATTTATTATCCCAGACTAACACATAAGTTAATTTTCAACAAGGAACAATTTTGTTAACTTTACCGTTTATAGGTTAGCGGATGAAACTGCGGGGCACTGCTAGCTACAGCATAATTTTGATTAATGTTGATGATAGAGAACCCCACGCTATTTCAGGCGTCGTTCGACCAAAAATAGCGAACGGGAACATTTTCATCGATGTTTCAACACTTGTCTTAATAAATAAGTTCTACCCTCGGCCTCGCCGCGATACTGACTCTGACCCGATAACCATCTGCGGCGGTTCCGGAATAAGGTCGCGGTCGTTAGGCCGACGCTCTCGGAATGGCTCCGGCAAAAAATGACCGTTCCCGTTTTGAAATTAAGTAAATTTACGCCCAAATCAATAAGGACGCAATTAAGAATTCGGTTAATTATACCGATCGTTGGACCGAAACGTCGTCATAGCGTCATTTCGCGCCTTTCACGATTATTTAGTTAAATGCCTTCGTGTTTTTGTCGGGCCCTCGTCGTCTTTAATTAATCGTAGTAAGTAAACAAGTATCGCGCAGCTTTCCATTCCAAATATCACGAGGCCGTAAAAGCGATCGACTCGAAATGTCAAAGTTCGAACTTGGTACCTTCGAGAATAAATATAGAGGGTGCTACAGTTTAACTCGCTCAAACAGAGAATGCGATTTGGAGAGATGTTTATTAATTTGGAATCTACGGCTTTGGGCTAAAAGTGATAAAATGGATTTAAGAACATTTTATTAATCTCAGTCGATTGTGTCTTAGAAAGATTTAGTTAGAAAAATGAAAATTTAGTAGTGTGAGAAATTAATTTCGTATCTTATTTCAAATTACAGAATTAAATTATAGAAAGCATTTTTTTTTTGACTTTCAAAGTTGGTTACTAAACACAAAAAAACAACCTCTTACCCTAAAAGCATTTTCCGTTCCGATAAGAGTAGAAAGAGCAAAACCTACCGTAAGTCTAATTGAAATGGTACCTGCCTAGTTAAGGTAAACCAGTAGCAGGTGGCGTCTTGCATCGGAAGCACTTCCACTAGCACAGCCTTGAAGTACTCGACTCGTCCGCCGCCGCCATGTTTACAGTTATCGATGGAAGCGAAGTGTCATAACTCAGCTCCCTTCAGCCCATTAGTGGAGAGGAACGGCCACTCTTCGCCGACTGGCCGGCTGCCAGCGCGCTGTCTCCGGCCTAAACGCGAATAAAAAATGCATTTTTACGCTCCAGCTTATCGGTTGTGCTACTGGACTTGTTGTGATGATAGTTCCGTAAATGGGCAAGTTTTAAGAGGGTTTATAGTTTGTAACAAAAAAATTGGCTACTATTCACACATGATGATGAATGTGAAGTCTACGATAATGTACTTAGTAGGTTCTTGAAATCTCGTTTGTGATACCTACCCAAACAAGACAAGTTCATAGTTTGTGGCAATTTTCTACAAAAATACTTCAAATAGGTACTTTACAATCTGCCTACCGTAATGTTAGATAATCATTAAATTGTAACGTACTGTCTGTCAGTCTACATAGGATTAACGTTGGACTATATTTTCTTGCTCTCAAAATTAGAGGCCTGGGTTCCGGTCGTTTTAGCGCAAGAACAAGAAAGCACTTAGGTACGTCCTCTCACTACTGAATCCTGAATTTGCAAATTAGTGCCACAAGTGAAGTGTGGTGAATCATTAGTATTTTTAACTCTAAATTTAACTCAATAAGTATAGAATTAAATGTAATTAAATATTCTACCAAAATATAATTCTATCATAAAGACCAAATAATGTGTTGCCAGAGCAACGAGCTAATATAAAAATCGCGAAATAAATCGCGTTGCGAGCGTAATGGATCGTTCACGGTTCCCTACTGTTATCTCTTTAGCTTATTTCCCAAGTTTTTTCCTTAATCTTTCACGATTCGCTCTTTTTACGTAAACATTTTTGACGTGTAAGAGATTAGACATAAAGTCTGATATAACTCTTTGTGATACAAACGTGTGAATTTTTGTTTTACTATTCAAGTAAGAGGATTTTCAGTGTCGTTGTGATATCTAATTTCCTCTTATAGTGTTTCAGTAACCAAGTGTTCGTGTCTATGAGGTCGGATTGTTTTGTACAAAACTACTGGTTTATTTTTTTGGAAATTACCTAAATGTTGTCTGAATTTATGAAATTCTTATGTTTCATCAAATAGACTAAGTATGCTTTGGTGTCCTTACAATAAATATAATTTTGAAAAATATTCGTATTTTATAATTCATAACATAAGACTATAATAATTCATAACAGTTAAGGAAAGGGAGGTAATCTGTAATGAAATTAAGTTAAGTCTCAACTTAATGCCATTGCTAAGACCACGTGCAGAGCATTAAGATAACATAACGAGGTTGATAACGTTATAACGTTCATATAATAACCGTAACGTTGGTGGCCTAGTGAATCGCAAGGGTTGCCAGATTCGAATTACAAATCCTAAAAACGAAGCAACCCGACTCTTTTAATTAGCAGACAACATTCTGGCTGCGCCTTAACTGTTTACACGTGTACTGTCGTAGGCAGTGTTGCCAGCTAAAATCTAAAATGTGACACTGAATCTTAAAAAATACCTAATTCAATTTTACAGTGTTATCAGTAGAAAACCTTATACAGAAAGAATAAAATGAATTATGATGAAGTATAATACTTTTATACTCTCATTCTCATTGGCCTATTACTTAAAAAAAAAGAAGAATATTTTCAATAAAATATAGAAAGAAGAGATAATGATAGAGAAGAATGTAAAATTGAGAAACATTTACCTTTAGTATTATTTTTTTAAGCCTGGGTAATTTTGGTAACATCATACGACGCGTCTCTACAGAACCGTTCCACGAGCTGACAAATTGTCAAGTGACATGCCGAGGAAGTAAATAGCACAGTGGGCCTAGCACAACTTTGACGTAAAAATACGTAGCGAGTATTCGATAGAAAAGTGTACGCCATTTCCACCCGTCAGAAGCACACTTGACAGTCGTAAATGGCGTACACTTTTCTATCGAAAACTCGCTACGCATTTTTACGTCAAAGTTGTGCTAGCCCCCCTGATATGTCTTGGAACTGCGTGAATTCATAGAATATTTTAGCTTAAAGGTCATTATGAATTACTATATTTGGAGATAACGAATAACTTAATTATCATTACCGTATTCCTAAACTACAGTACTAATTTACAAACTAACTCCAAAATATTCATATCTGTGCAAATCTTAGCATAAACTAATATGTCAGATTCATCTTTGTTCTCCTTAATGGCGTTGCTTAATTCGCGAAGTTGCCACATTTGTCATACGTGGATTAAGCTCTGTGTTGCCAGTTGGAAAACGTTGCACTCCCTCATTGTCAGCCCACACGTTATTCTGTTAGAACGCTTTCATCTGCGTTAGTTTTATTCTTATTTCTTCGTCAGTTTTATTCTTGTTTCCGTTATTGTGTGTCACTGAGTTTTAAGTGGCTGTGTTGTTAATCACGATGGTAATTTACACTGTCACTGCTAATTGGAGATAAAACTGCTGGACGGCTTTCGTTTTGGTTGCACCGATATTGGGTTGTATTATTTTTACAAGTAACGGAATATTTTTACTGCATGTGCATTTCGTTTTGTATGCTCTACTTGTGACCGCTGTTTGAGTTTATTTAATCAAGTGTTCCGTTATTAGGTTTGTTTCTTGCACTTCTGAACGTTGTATTTTGATTCAACTATTTCTTTTAAACATGAAAAAAGTTTAAATGACAACACCTGTGCGATACTGAACGTGACTGAACGCACTGTTAGGTTTAGTGATTTTGCAATACCTACTCAAACTACAGTGCGAAAGTTATTTAAAGAAGTAAGGACTTAATATAAAGAAGCTTTCCTGAATTATTGTATAGTTTGATAAAAATAAATATAATAATTCAAAATACGAGTATCTTAATTCAGATTCTTATTTTAAACTTTTAACTACTCATTATTGAAGACACTACGAGTATAAAAGTATGGGTACAGCTGAAACTAATAAGTTTTAAGAACGTAATTCGGTTATTTTCATAATTTGGTATGCCATCTATTAATTTTAAATTAGCTGTTACTGCTAATTTAATACATGGTTTGCCGATTTCAAATTCTACTTCCATCCAAAACTTTCAATCAATCTTTAACAGTTTAATTTAGTCAGTTTAAGAGCGTTCCAAGAATTAGAGAGTGAGCGGAAACGTGTAAATGGAAATCTTCCGGGAAAGTTCAATTCTTTCTTGATTGAAATACTTTCGAAGTGTGCACTAGTTGGGACTTAATTAAATGAAGCCTGCTCTCTGCGGACTCAGCTCGGAACTGGCCTCTTCGGGTGTGGAGTCGAGGCTGGAGGAATTCCTGAGCGAAATGGTTGAAAGTTTATGGCATTCACACTTTGCTTACATACGGAAATTCAAACGCATACCTATGTGATGGACCAAACAAAATAACAGGGTCGTGTGTATTTCAAGAAAAAAACATGCTACTTTAAGACCTGGATGAACCTACTATGTAAATTACGTGTGAAAAACAAATAAAATTAATAAAAACGCTTTTGATTTGAGTATTAATCTGCAACTGATTCGACAGCGATCCAGCTTCTATCACAATGATCTTTTTTATTCCTAACTAAGTATAATCATTAAATTTTAACCAGAGAAAAAATATAGCCTTCGTTCCGCTACACACAAACAAACAACAGCTACAAACAACAAGCTATAAGTCAAGTATGAAACTGGCATAAAGTGAAAAAGAAATTCGTCTTGTCTTTGCATTCTGTTTTCCTTCCTGTTTGTCCCACACTCCTGGTGGAGACAAGTTCGTGAAAATACCTTCGTTATTCTACCTCTATCCAAGCTCATCTTCGCAGAAACATTCGTAATTTCATTGAGATTACGCATTCATTCACAAGGACGCGGTACATAGTAAACGAAATGCGAGCGACCCGCTCAATCGGACTTATTAGGGTGCAACCGCACTAGGGCCAGCATTGGTGCGGACTGCGGAGAACTGACTACGACAAAAAATACACAATTTCTTGAAGAGGCTGCCTTAGACGACTTTGGCTCTAAAAGTATTACAGGATTTACAGGCCACCTACGTTCTTGTCATTAAACTTAGATACTAACCCGGAACTCTATGAAATCTTTTTTTATAAAGTCCTGCATGGGGAATGGCGTCATAATAATAAAGTTCATTTTAATTTAGCTTAGTATTTTAATGCGATTTAAAGTGGTGACATCAAACTTTAGAATTCTTCAAATGTCCGCACAAGGTTTAATTAATTTAGGACATTTTACTGTTGTCATATTTTTTGTTTTAATAACATGAACTCTGGTCACGTTAGTTAGTATTAAGTCGATCACGTTTTATTAAGAATAAAAATAATGTTCACATTTTATGAAGTCAGATACTTCGACTTTAGTTTTGATCACATCCGTGATTTTTACTCAATCCCATGCCATCAGAACAAAATGTTTCAAAACCACGTCAGTGTGCGTAATTTTTTTGTTCATAATATTTTTTTTAACTTTTTTGTTTCATTGTCGCATAGCATCATTCTTCCTTGTCTCGTTGCGTGCAGTATCCCAGTCCGGTGCTACCTCGAAAGGGTCGGCGCTGCGCCATCTTCCCATCTTGGCATTATTGCTGTACGAGTCCTGATTATGAGGACCCGAGGAATTCCGGCCTTTGCGGCTATTTTTGGAGGTGAGAGTTCATTTCGAGGGAGTACTTTTTGTCGTATCTTTTAATTTAAATCAAAGGTGGTATTGTGTAATTTGTAACCGACGAGTCACCAGGGCTTTGACGACCTTTACCGGACAGATGTATTTAGAATGTAGTCTGTCTGGTTTAATAATACGAGTATCTTATCCTTATCTCATTTTATTTTGAGAAAGGAATTACTGCGACTTTCAGTACTTGCTCGACTATAAAGTTTAGTTCTATGAGTTTATTTTGTTCAAATCTTTTAACATTCCAAACAATATTTAATGACTACATTTTTGTTATAATTAAACACGGGAATACTCACGTAAAAATTAAGTCGTCTAAGTCGCGCTCGCGAGCGCGTCACGTTTGTAAACTCGCCTGATGAAGGTCACCGAATGTGACCGAAACTAGTCGTAGTAGACGACTTAATTTTTACGTGAGTATTCCCGTGTTTAATTATAACAAAAATGTGTGAAAACCACGTAAGTTTCCATATTTAATGACTAATCGCATTCTGAGGGCTTAAACATAATTTTGATGTATATGTTTTCATGGGTAACAAATAACAATCGAACTAGTCATTGCCTACTCGTGTTTTAATCTGAGCGGAAGTTGCTCACCCACTCACCTCACCACTCCACCTCTACTACGAGTATAACGACAAATCTTCCAGCTCAAAGTAAGTAACTGCTGTTACGAAAGCAAAATATTTGTCTACAAAGTGGAATCGTTTATCTAATAGTAGACAACAAGGAAGAGCCCACTTGTCTGCGCATGCGTCTGGTTGCTCCAACACCAGCTCCCACTTGAATCAAATAATAATATCGCCACATCTTGTCGGTAAATAAATACGAGTGTGGAGCCCGCACAACGCACATTGCACGCCGCTGCCAGATGAGGCGCTCTCAGAATACGTTTTAAAATGAAATGTAGTGCAGTCTGAAAGGACCTTCCGTTGTTATGTTTTTTTTTGTCTTAGAACAGAATATAGCTTTAGTGCAAACCAAACAAATTACAACAAAAAATAATAAGACTAGTAGAATAATCCGTCTTTTTTTGTTCAATGCAATTGCTACTGTCTGCGTTTTTGTCCATCTGTATCCAGTGCCAGTCGGCCGGCACCGGAACCGTATTCGGGAGCTCGGCTCTAGTTAGAGGGTCAGCCACATTCGAAAATTTCCATACGAACCCATAGATTTCGCTAACGATAACATGCTTGCTGTAATTGTATATTTCCTTTCGGTTCGAAAGAATGAGCCCTAATTATACGGTATTTCCATTCTGTAAGAAAATTTCATTGCAGGTTATGTAGGTACGAGTAACCTACCTTCCAGGGGCAGTACGCCAAGCTCTTAGCGAGTGCCTAAATCGTCCTGGCTTTCGTCTTCCTCTATCGGCTAGAAATGAAACGAGACAATAACCAACAGTCCAGGTTCGCGCTAAGGGTTTAGGCCCTTGTCTTTCCTTTTGAAACCGTTCTTCCTCACTATTTCCTCACTAGTTATTAATTAGCGGGTATGGGTATAGCACCACTAAACACTCCGGCAATTCCTGGAACAAACGGCCCAGCTGCTAACAGATGCGGATAATTGTTATTAGTGGATATACCATTACGATTGGCCAAAGTTGGACGCAATTTGGCAGATGACCAACTTCTAAGGGTTCTTTATGTTTTTGAAGGGCGTTGAGAGGCAGTGTCTGGATATTTGGGTTAAATGTGTACCAATCTCACTAATAAGGCTTACATATACGAGTAAGTTTCAACTATTCTAATACCGGAACCAAAATTTTATCTCAAAGCATTCTACTTATATCGGTCCCTGTGATTCATACTACTTTCTTGCCATGTATGTATTAATTATCCTTGCAGCCGTTGAAAATTTGATTAAATTGCAAATAAAGAGAAAGATCAGACTTAAAAAAAATATACACATTTGGAATCATAAATGGAAATACGTTTATGACACCCACAGATTTTTTTATTTGTTTCTTATTTGCCATGAAATTCTAGTCGGGCTGTTGTTTCTTTTTCATTTATAATATTAGACAGAATTTCAGTACTTCTACTTAGTAGGTATTTGTTTCAAAGAAACTCCGAGCTTCAAGCTTTTCATTTAACCCGAACATTTCCCTACGCTATCCGATATTATACTTTCAGTAAAAGCACAATCTTCGGGAAGAACTAAGTTTCCATTTCGGGAAGCCAAACTCGCAAATTGCTTACACAGTTAGCAACTAGGGCGCCTAACTTTACCCAGATTTAAGTGAGAACGAAAGAAACAAATATGTTTTCGGAAACTAAGAAATGGAGTAAGTTTTGTAACAACTACTAAGCGAAAGGGTGAATATGGATTAGATAGAAGAGATATTGTCCCTGTGAAACTGTAAAAACAAAAATTCGACCAAAAATGTCGCTTATTTTGCTCTAGATACAATGGACGTACAAGGATCGCAGTCCAAAATTGGTCAAGCCATTTACGCAGTAGGAGTTTATGCGCTTATTCAAAGAACATGCACTTATACTCGTACATATTTGGAGATCGACATCCGAAAAACATTACTCTTCTTTGTAAGTTAGACGAGTAATTAGGAATAACTGTTGGTTCTGTCCTGTTGGCACGACATATAAATTTCATTGACAATGAAGTCTGAACAGATTTTAAAACTGAGTAACTTAGACTGCTACTTGAAACGCATAAAAAAACGCCTGCAAACTTCTCTTCGTAAAAACAACACTACCATAAAATAACATTTCTTTATTCCTCGAGAATGTAACAAGAAAGTTATTTATACAAAAAGAGGAAGAAAAACTTGTCAAGTAAAATGATTTTGCCATAGTTACAGTCCCGACTGAGGGGCCTCGAGGGCCCTCCGCCCTGAGGCAGCCCTGACGAGACAAATGCTTTGTCCACCCTTGTTAGCTGACCCCTCTTGTGGGTCCTCGTGACGCGCCGATGCCAATTAGAATATTAAAAGAAATGCTGAAGTGAAAAAAGGAAACGCGAAACCGGCTAAGGATTTCGAAAATAAAGCAAAGAAACACTTTCACACTGACATCGGAGCGTTCGTAGCGTAACTTGGTTTTGTGTTCGTGACTGATCTTCTATGTTAAGTAACGGACGATACGGCCAGTTTTTAGATGGGTAACCGAAAGTGGCATTTAGAACAGAGCGCTGCCGTGGTTCGGATGACATGTAAGATGTAGGCCAAGCCATTTTGGAGGCCTCTAGGGGGCCCGAAAAGCTTTTACACCAGGACCAGTCACTCAGCCTATAATCGTGAACTTACCTTTAATATCACAGTTTTACTGAGGTACCTACTTTTTAAAATCTCAGTGCTAATATTATTATATTATAAGTGTGTAGTGTTTTTAATATTTAGTATGTTTGTGTGTATATGTATATTTTTGTTTTAAATAAACTATTGTCTATTGTCTTATTGTCTAAGTATAGGATGTTTGTCTTGCTCTGTTTCTACAGTGTTTTTTTCATTTACCAAGTATTTAAATAAATTCGAAATTTATCTGTTTCAAGCAAGTTTTTGGTGTCTCAAAAATTTTCCCTATTTTATTTCATTCTTTTGTGGTAATAAGTTGTCTCCACATTATTGTTTTGTAAATTATATTCATATCCGATAAGCCGTTTAATACGAAGTTTTAATGATTTTAAAGTAGTCACCGTAAAGAACCCCTTTACTTTTCTCCCCAACAAAACACTGGCCCATAAATCTCCTCGATTCACATACATATTTATGGCCTAAACAAAACAGGCGAACAGTTCACCCACTTTCGTAATATCCAATAACCATTTGCTTCCCGTAGAACTGTTTACACGAGCCAATAAAACCGGGAAATATTCAATACTATGCGCCAAAATAAATGAATATTGCATCCTTTACTAAAATATGATGATAAACAAGGACAGGAACAAGCGCCACAAATTCATTTGTTTATTATTAAGTTAGAGGCAGGCGCCACTGATCGCGTGACCTGTACGGAACCATGCATCCCTAGTCCTGATTCATTACCTCTTCCTGTCTTTTTACTGTATGTGTTGAAAATAAGGTTGAAAATCATCGATTGCATGTGTAGAGTTAAGTTTGTGATGTTGTCACGTTATCATTATCAAGGTAATGAGTCATCGTGGAAAGTGGCCTTATTAATATGACTCACGAGGTTGTAACCGAGGGTGGCTCATAGACAGCTATGACGGTGACTCTGCGACCAACATTCTATAAAAGGATTAGCTAACCTAAGTAGCTTACTCTTTAGAGAGCTAAATGAAATCTTCTGGTAAATTAGCGCCTTTGTTGCATCTCATGGCTTCATTAACACATTTGTTTTATCCCATGACATCGCAAACGTCCATTCCATACATTTTATCGATCGTCATTGATATTTTTCTATGGAACAGCTGATTTTTTTTCTCGATTTCCGGGTTGGTCTCGTGGTAAAAGTTGTTCATAATGATGAGTACCATGAGCCCATTTCGGCTTAGCATACCCCTTTTACCCTTATAATCAAATTATTTTTTATATTGATTAACACTAATCATAATTTATATGCGAAATTGCGAATGTCCGCAAAGCCCGCCTAGCATCAGTTAGATCGGAAGGTTTGTCTCGGACTCGGATACATTAGGGCTCCAAGTGTACGAAGCTGAGAGGTGCGGAGTGGGCCCGTTGAACAACGCTCGATTAAGCTGGATCATTGAAAGCTGCCGTTGTCTAAATACGATTCACCCGTTCGGATTCGGGATCCAGATTAAGGTAGTTAATGGTTACTTTGGGCGAAAGCCCCGGTTTAGGGCGCGAGGCTATTTTCGTAGGTACTAAAGTGCTAGCTCACAGCGTCGCCTACTTATAGTAATGTAGCTATAGCTTTGGGACGGTCTGGTTTTAGTGTTTTTTTTTTCGAATTGGGATTTAACTTAAGTGCACTAATACGATTCGTTATTTCGTGGTTTTAATTCTCTTACTGCCAATTCCCCATCTTCTACGACCAGTATCACCTTTTCCTCAAAATCAATGGCCTTATTAGACAAAATCACGGTAAATTATTTTGTTTCTTTACCGCAGGTACTCGTAGGCACAAACAATCGCTGTAATTGGTTGCGGTTTTGAAGTCGGTCGAACATTACCAAACTGCAGGCGCGGCGCATATTGACATAGCTTAGCGTGTGGGTGGAGCTCGGGTTCGAAGGCCCCGGACACCGAGGAAGGTCTTTAATAGCTTAGCTCACAGATCGGACTGTAGCCGCCTTAATGATGAACGTGGAGCCTTGGAGTAGTTCTCAGACTTTTGTCTTTATCGATGGAGTTCGAAATTAAATCAAATCATAAACTATGATAGAGACTAGGCATTCTCCTAGACTAGACTACTTTGGTTTATTTTTAAAGAAACTTAAATTAAAAAGACAATGTAACATTTTTTTTGACACAATTTGCGCCGAGATGGAAAAAAGAAAGTTTGGTCGGAGATTGAGAAATACTTTCCTCAACTTGATAAGAAATTACATCCGTTCAATCCACAAGGCCAAAAGCTCTAAGTAAACCTAGTTTCATGATATGAGTTAACCCCTGCAGTATATTAAACGAGTTGTTCCTACAAATGGTATCGGTTATCGTGGTTTATGGCGAGCGAGGCCTTCGCGGTCAATTTACGTTGAAGTACTAGTTTGCTGCGATTAACCTCGCTGTTGACTTGTGATACTTGTACGGAGGCAGCAGAGCGGCGAGTTGATTAGTGGTGCCGGTGCTACTAACATTAAAAATTAGTTTAAGACTGTAAGTAGAAGTTCGGTACGTCAGCATAAAGACTTATAAGTAGATGTTGAAGTTGTTGACGTAGTAGATGTTGAAGTTATGACAAAGATAAATTAAAAAAAAGAAACAAAGTTTCCGAATAAAACAGAGCTTTTATATTCTAAGGCTTGAGAGTGAATCACAGCTTAAAAAACTATCGATGAAGTTACTTTACAAACAGAAGTTCACATACAAATGCACACGTTTTTAAATTATAAAACTCCTCTAATCGCATTTGTACAGATTTTATAACCCTACATTTATCCTTCTCTACCTTCACTATTCACAGTCACTATCCTCCACTAAATTCCCCTTCAACAACACAGAGTCCAACTAAATTATAAAAGTTGTATCACAATCTAGGCGATCTTAGAGCTCAGCATCAGGTGTGGTCGGACGCTTACTTCGCCGCCCATAAAAAAAGTAAATACTAGCCGAATAGTGCACTAAAAGTAATGTATGAACACAGGTCCGGCCTAGTTCGCTAATAACACTTAAACGACATTTAAACCGACACGCCATTTACGTAACTGGACCACCCCGGCTCTACGAACCTTCATTTCACCCTTGTCTCGCAACAAATAAGGCTGCTTTTCTATTGCTTAAGAAATTGAGATTGTAATGTCTGAGGTTACAGACCGTCTACTAATTAATTAGGATTAGGGTTCCGTGCTCGCGGCAGATAAAACTTTGTGGCGGCGTGACGTCACAGGCCCTAAATCATCGCTGTACTTAAATTTTGCCTAATCCTCGCGGTTTGGAACTCGAATTGCTTTTGGGGTAAAAACCACAATCCGCGGGACCTACTCCGCAGTGGTATCATAAACTTGACTGCCTAAGAAAGAACCTACTTGGGCTGTGCGCCAATTCATAAACTATAACAATGGATCGATTGCTGTCAAGCGAGCATGGTGGAAAATTGCAATCGAATGAATCATGGTTGAACCATTACATAACAATATTAGAACAACCAGGTAACAACAAAACTAATGAGACTTTCTATTTCCAGACGACTTTATGTCTCTCATGAAATTAATAGGCACAGGCTTAAGGCTAACATTTGACTATTTAAATGTATATAAAAAAAATTAAAAAAATAATTTCAAAAGTTACTTCCATGATTCGTTCCGCCAAAGAATATAACTCTGCTTCCTGATAGTATAACCAGACTCATCTGAAACTTGATCTGCGTCATCTGCCCCAACTGGCCCGGTATCGGGCCAAAGCCACCGGTTTACTTCTTCAAGGTCAGAGTGAATAAGAAGAGAGTAAGGGCTACCGAAGAGCATGAAAAGTAAGTAAGGTTTCTCCTATCTGTGTATTTTTCATGTTGTCGTTTAGATGTTTCCTACGAGTATCAGTTGAATCTATCAAACAAATACTAAGTAGTCGCAACGCTCTTGACGGAGCAGTCGTGGTTGTCACGATAGTATAGATAGTAATACTGCAGGTGCAAATGTATAAAAAAAAAAACATACAGACGAATTGATAACCTCCTCCTTTTTTGAAGTCGGTTAATAAAAGTAAGAAGACGTGAAAATTTGTAGCTCTGTTTTTCCAAGGTTGAGTGAAAATGCCGTTGTATTTAGAGCCTTCTAACTGCGGCTGTGCTCTAGATTTAGGTAAGATTGATATAAATGTTTCTGAAAGCCATTGTGGAGAAGGAGATATAACTTCGTTACGTAAGACTTTGATTTTACGTGCTTGATGTCTCATGTAGCGGAGTGTTATTGTATTGAAATTGAGGACACTGTCGCAAGGAAGACGGATTCATCATAACATAATTGGCAATTAGGTTTGTTTTGAAATATTGGAATAAATGTGAAACTTATCTTTCCTATTCAAAGAAGCTTGTGTTGTATTTATAAATCTTGAAGACTTATAACTTCGCGTAATGAGACAACTTAGTTTCACAAATTAACGAATTTCTTTGAAATTCCATTACCAGGATGTAATTTTTGTTATATTTACTTTCCAGGAAAGTATTTCCTGACAATATCGGCTTTAAATCGTATTTTTAACTTTTCTGCGAACGTTTTGATGAATATCTCTTTTTTCTTTTCAGACAAGCACACTTTTTATTATGAAAGAGTACTAAGTTTAGTATTCTCGAGTCCTAAGGCGTCTCTCCATTTTGTTTAAATTATATGAAAGCTGTATATATTAAGCCGCGGTTACCCCACATTACGAACCCTGTAAACAAGCCATGCCGTACTAGGTGGAGCAAGGAGCATGTTAAAACGTAGCGCTTCGGGCAAAAATATAGAGGTACTGCAGAGCTATGAATAAATTGACTCCGTTACATGCGCTGTTAATAAGAAAACAAAAACTGTTTTGCGGTGAATTACTCGCAGCCTGCTGTTCCGGCGCGACTAGGAAAATAAATAAACTGGACCCATTTCAACGGCCAGAATTCAAGCCAAATTTTGGTTTAATTTTCAAGAACAGTGTAATAATGCTAAATTATATTCCGTACTTCTGCGGTTTGCGTTTTTAAGTTTTTATTATTAAGTTTGGTACGTAACCGTTTTGGTCTCGACGTTTAACATCAGGCGAGCAATTTGCTCGTCTCGTCACTCAATTACATAAAAAAAGACCATAAATAACTATGTTAAGTTATTGAATGCAACAAAAAAAAGATATAAATAAATTAAAAAATACCATAGCTTATAAAACTAGATGGCTCTGACGTCCTTAAAATGTGCAATCTGGTCTGAGCTTTGGTGCGAGAACGAGAACATACACATGGGCCATATCATACCCTACTGTCAGAGCGCCCCGCGGGCCGCATGCGGTCTGCGCCCTCACCCAAAATACTAGTTTCACATAAGTTATCTAGTTGTAACTTAGGTACAACTATTCAGCTCCTCAATAAACTACGTCGTCAGCCTGTCCCTGCACTGAAATTGCTGTCTGAGCCAACTTTTACTAACTTTTTAAAACTTTTCATTATCCAACTGAAACTAATTTGCGAAAATATTGAAGTACATTTTAAAATATGAACTGCTGGAGTGGATTAAAAGTTTTTCGGCGCAATTTATGCTTCAATATTGGGTTTTTATTACTAAAAGTGAATGGAATATTAATGGACGATTTTCAGGACACGTTTCCCAAAAAATAATGGGATTAATAAAAAGCCTTACTTATGAAATAAATATTTAAATTGTTTATATGGACAAACTTTTTTTCGCAATACTATCAGAAATCAGAAATATTTATTGACCTTAAATGACATTGAATGTTACAGGTAAGTCACAATTACAAATAATTATATTATTTTAGAATTAAAACTTAAATAAAGTAATGAATTAAACAATCGAACAATATTACGATTGTGCTAGCTCCGTCCGTTCCATTGACATAATATTCTCTCTGTAGAACACACACAATATATAATAATTATAGTTAATTTGTAGTTTGTTGTTGAATTTGTTGTAGATAAAGAGTCACTATAGTTACCAAACGAACTATTGTCAATTAGTAGGATCGGAAATGTAAACAGGAAGTATTAGCAGTATATTAGCACACAATATCCGTATAATTGTTTATGAAATGTAATACATTGCCATAAAAACAACACAAAACAGAACTACTTCCGAGAAGCAAAAGCCACCCTCTTAAGACGCCACAATCATAACTCGTGTCAGGTTTCCGAAACCTAATGGATTAGTGTCAACGGCAAATACATTTCAGAGTCCGAGGGGAATACACAAATACCACTCGAGTATCATTACCACGAAGAAACATCGACTGTTGCTACGAATACTATCGAAACTGGGAAATCACATTTTTTATTGTACCTACCAATTATACGAGTAGGTACTATACTTTTAGGATAACAAATACATATGTAATTAAAATATTTTGTTTACGTATTAAGTCGAATAAAATTAATACTTCACATTTTAACTTATTAATTTAGGTCAAATAGCTCTAAATTGCTCTCCTGTAAAATTTGCCATTTGCAGTTTCGATACTGTTGATAGGGACAGTCAAAATATCTGGAGGCGGTACTACGAGTACAAACATTGTAGTACTTTGCTGGTCATCTGGAATGCTGTAATGGGCCGTCTTATGACAAACGTGTGTTGAAACTGTGATTGTAAATTGTAAAATGTATAAAAGAAACAAAATAATAAAAATAATTGAGTCTTTAATTTGTTTGGTGATTGTAAATTGATGCCTTTCACAATGGAGTGACGCGACGTATACAATACATGTACTATTGAATCATTTGATGTTTCGCGCTGTCTATTCGAATAGAATAAGTCTATGATCATAACATAGGATGTGTATACAGGGTTATTCAGAAAGGGCCGAACTAAGCCGAAAAAGGCTTATAGTATTCATTATTATGAACAAATTTTATGATTTTCAAAAGTTGTTCATGATGATGAGCCTTTTTCGGCTTAGTATACCCTTTCTGAATAACCCTGTCTATTGTGTATAGACGAGAAACACTCGGAAGCTGTAAATGATCAGCGCAAACCTTTAATGCGGGTAAAGGAAGGAAGCATCCCTTCGTCCTCTCTAAACTGGGTCAACACACTCATTCAAGGGCATTACTGGAGCTCCGCCCTCTTTCTCGCGGAAAATACTGATGTTGCAACATCTTGTGATTTAACTTCGCGAATTTACTGTTTTTTTTACAGCGGTTTTGTAAACATTAAGAGATGTTAGTTTAGCTTTGGTATAAATTGTAAGATAGGATAGTGTTGAAGCAATGTAAGGATAGAATGCAACGAATGTAGCTGTTTCACTATAGACCAGTTTAATAAATTTATAATAGCCATCAAAATAATACTATAGGTATTGCTAGCAATTCCGCTAGCAATAATACTTATTATTTTATTCGAAACGTAGAGCTGCAACTTGACGAAACATGGCACCAACTAAGCAGTCCCATCCAAAGTTCCAGCAAATCCGCTGGGCGTGAAACTGTTCAACCGCGAGCATTCATGCCCAAACTAATCCATCAAATTCCACTCCCGAGTGAAGCAGACAACTCGCCAGTGCCAATGTTCGACCGAGTTATTTATTCTACGCGAAATGTCGGTTAGCCGGGCAAGCGCGCCGGTTCATTTCTATGCAAATTCTTGGCCTGGGAACAGCACGGCTCCGTCCAGAAGGCACTGCAGCCTACTAACTGCAACGCACACTGTGCCACAACGTAAACTAAGTGCTATGCAAGCTATGTATCTTTAGATAGTAACTGCGGTTAGATCTGTGTCGGATACGTAGAGACTACGTAGTTGTCTGCGGCCCGGATTTGGCCATTGATTAGGGAACAGCTGGCCGCAGGGCCGCTGTAATGTTGCTGGTTTTTGGAGGTAGCTGCGCTGTCGTGTGTTGAATTAGGTGAGCGAGGCTGTGCGTACTCGTACATGTGGGCCTATGTAATAGTTTAGTGGGTGGGATATTTCCCAATTTTGTACAACATAAACTTCTAATTGGTTTGTATTTTGGTTGGTTGGTGCTACTACTTGTGAAGTATATTTTTATTAATTGATCACAATATTTTTTCTAATTCAAAGAGCTTTAGTCTAGTATCCCTCTGGGTTTCTCCATAGTACGGACCTTATCTTTGCGTATGTCATTATCAGGATGATGCAAGAAATCAAGCACGAGTAGGTCCGTGAATCGGAGTTCCGATAGATCGAATCAAAACATCGATTCCCATAGAAATGAGTGACGGGGTCCCGAATGAGTGGAGATCGTAAAATGTAACGCGCCACCCGACGCACGGCTGATAGTGCTGATGGTAAGGGAAACTGCCCATAAACAGAATTGATGGACCACAGAGCTCAGTGGACGTATTCAGAATGGGGCGGCGTTAAAAGAGCGAAGATGTCAGTTAAGGTTGGGATTTATGAAAACGTTACGGGAAGATCTTCTAACTGTTAGCTTGAATGATTAAATACTCGTACCACAGTCGCGAAAGCTGTCTTTCCGTAAACCTGTTTAAGAATGGAATCTTTTGAATATCAGTTTTTTAACACGGTTTTACGTAAAAATTACTAAAACATTTCTGACGGTTCTGCGCGAATGCCACATTTTAACTCAAATTACTAAAAAGTTTGCCAGTATAATAAGAACTCAAGATCTGAAAAATATTTAATAAAGAAGCGACATAGCGTCCCACGCATAAATAGAAGCGTTTTCTTTAAAAATGCAAAATTACATTATTTTTATGTAGTGAGATGTCAGCAATGCGGCCGATGCGGGCTTAGGATGAAGATAGTGTTAATAGAACGGGGATAGTAATAAGATGAGAGCGCGAACAAGGGCATTCAAGCAGGATAGCATTGTGTTACAGTAGACCACGACAGGAGCGAAGCTGCTAGATGCTACTAGCCTATCTTAGCTAAGACTAAGCCTAGCCGCTAGATGCTACTGTATATTCTGCCTAGTTTGGGGTCACTATTTTTCTTTTTTTGTGTACTTTTTGTATATTTCATAGTATTTTAATGGAGTTTAAGACTGTATTAGTACTTTTTCTCGATATTGTAAGAAATATCCTACTAATATTATAAACGAGAAAGTTTGTAAGAATGTATGGATGTGTGGATGTATGTATGTATGTATCTTTGTTACTCTTTCACGCAAAAACGGCTGAAGGGATTTACATGAAATTTGGAATGAAGGTCTTTATTACACACATACACTACTTTTTATCTCGAAAAACGTGGGTGAAACCGCGGGGCACAGCTAGTATTTCATATTTGAATTCTGTCGCCCATTTTGTCCACCCTGACTACGTCCACTGTTAAACCGGCTCGTCGTAACGTCGCGTCGCGCTGATGTCGACGTACTCGCCCTTCAATTGCGTGAGAAATAACTCCCGCAAACATTTTTCTGAGGTCGACAGAGCCTTGATGACAGTTTGTTAGTTGGCAAATTGTTTTTGTACGAGTTTTGTTGTCTATTCGCTTGTACAGCCTTTTTGTGTACAAGTTTGTACAGTCGTGAAGAAAGTTTGGTAGAGTAGGTTCTTGGTTTTTTCTTTGTAGTCTGAGAGACGTAGTTTGTGTAAATGTTGTGGAACTTGGTACAGGCACGTTTAGGTTTTCATAAGTTATTATTTGTGAAATTATCGTACCTTCTTTAGCAAGTCCAGTGATTGTTAGTGTGGCATTCCGCTTCCAGTGGGCTGGAAATCGATTACTTTCATTTTAGTATTATTTTTATTAGTGGCTACTGGTATCGATATCTGCTATCACTAAGTATTTTTATTGTTATCCGTACTTACCACAAAATTCTGATTTTGGTATCTCTTTCATAAAGTTGGTTGTAACGGATTTTGTGATTCTTTAACAAAATATAAAAAAGTATTACCTATGGCTCCTGATTTTAAAGATTGTCAAAATTCACAAATTTAAGTCAAAAATAAGGTAGAAGAAGATTATTAGTTAGCACAAACATTAAAGCAAGTCATCACTGAGCCTGTGTCATTAAAAACAACATTCATCAAGCCAAGTTTTATCAAGACTTGTGTTTAACGACAACTACATACCTACACTTATAGTAACTACAATTAACTGCATTTACATCATAAAACTCCTCTATTATGCATTCCACGAGCCCATAAATCCCATAATTCCGCTAGCTATCTTACTTTTAAACAATTAAACTAGTGCCTTCATCCAGCTACAGTGCGACACGGCTTGGATTTGTAAAGAAAGTGGGAAAAAGTGGAACTAAAACTGTGGACTAATTTCCTTTTGTTCAAGAGACAGGTCTTGTAACTTGTAACAGTGCCCCATTAGCGTCCTCTTTCTATGCTATAAAAATTACAGCCACGCGGTTTTATGTACTTTTTTTACAGGAATGCATATTTTACAGGATAAAAGTTATCTTCATTCTAAAGGAGAATGGGCACTTTTGTATGGGCGCCGTCCCCGTGTTGTATCAAGTCGTGACATATGTCATTTGAAAGATGATAATATAAGCTTTATTTAATTGTATGCCTCAACCTTGAATGACGTGCAGGGAAAAAGATATGATCGTTTTTAGATTTAAAAAAATTGCTGATTTTTTGCTTTCTAAAGCTATTATAAGGAATTTTATTAACATGTATGTCAAAAATTACTTATATTTTTGAATCCAGGGTTATTCATAAAGGGTACGCTAAGCCGAAAAGGGCTCATAGTAGGCATTATTTTCATTATGAACAACTTTTACTATGGGACCAACCCGAAATTCGGAAAAAATTCAGCTGTTCCATAGAAAAATGTCAATGACACTCGACAAAACGTATGGAACATGTAGAAGTCATTTTGGCAAAAGTTTGCAAGAAATAAAGAGTATTAAGAGTGCTATCTGATAAAAGGCGTTTTATGTCAGTCGCTATGTATCCAGTAGCTAAATATGCCCTCTCTGAAAAACATATGGAAAAGCTAGTCGTTTCCATTAGCTTTGTAGCTACAAAGCTTTCACCAGGGTTTGGCATAAAAGCCTTATAAGCAAGCTCCCTTTGTTTGGTTTGTTCACTTGGTTTGTTGCATGGATATCGAACTTCCAGCGGGATTATTTGATTCGAGCAGTGGTCATTGGTGGTTCTTTATCTGATTTAAAAGATATCAAGGCCGGTGTTCTCCAGGGGTCGGTGCTCTCCACAACGCTTTTCCTCGTTCACAATAATCATCTGCTAAAGCCTGGTGTTTTTGGGTACGCAGACGACAAACCGTTGCCGTTGCATATCCGACGCGCGGTTCAGCGGATGAAAAATCCAGCCTCCGAGAGAAGCCATGGTCAAGCGCACAAGCTTGTCTCCTGGCAGTTTTCGATTGAGGCGGTACTAACCTGGTTAAGTTTGATGCGCATTATGACATTTTATTGAATAATAAAGCAATACCGTAACAGTAAAAACACGAGTATTTGCAATCGGTATCGTTTAAGATACACGTTCGAAAGTAGTGTTACTGATGGATAGTCAATTATGGATAGTTTTTTTTTGAGACTGGGGGAAACCTTAAGAAAATAACCGGCTGCGTTGGGGGGCAACCGGATCAAGGGGGTTTTTGTGGGGTTATACCTACTAAAACTACTTCTGTTACCATCCTCTGTCGGTGGTGATATGAGCGCTTCCTCATGTTTTCGATAGTCTCTCAAATGTGAGTGGTAAGATCACCAGTAGACCAGTTTCAGCAAAATCCGAACTGCCAGTCACTTACGAGGTCTTACAGGTTCTCTGTACGCCAGGAGCTTGTTCCATAGTATGTTGTCTTGCAGAGTATGAATATGATCGGGGTAGGCATGTAGTCAGATTCAGCACGACTACCCTTCTCAATAAATACAATTCTCAATAAGATTTCTTAATTATTTTCTAGAACATCAATAATGTCGAAACAGCCAATTTTATCGATAGTACCTCACACCGTTAGCAGTATTGTGATGTTTTGAGACAAATTCATGGCTGGCTCTGCAAAGAAGGCCTAATTGACCACTATTTTCAAAGTCAAAAGCATTTAAAAAGTAAAAATCTTTGCATTTAGTCTATGATTGCTCTCTGCTCTATGCCTTTACTCTTATCTGTAACCATTATTTAAAGTTTATCTCGCTCGCTTTTATATTGTCTTGGCAAATGGAGAGATAATTAAAAAAACAAACTAGTTTGACGAAAGGTTCGGGCTTTTAACTCTTCGACAAGACAACTTATAATCTTAATCAGACTTCAATTACAGGTAAGTTCGCTTAGTTTTTCAAATATTGATAATATTAATAAATCGATATTATATTATGGCATTATTCAGACAAAAATTGTCGATAATCAGCAATGTAAGGATTTTGGCATGTGCCAGTATGAAATTAAAACAATTACAACTATATAAACGTTTCTAAATAAACTATTATTATCTAATTGTTATAAGGGAGTGATAAAATAGTCACAGAAAATGCATACACGATAATAAAATTCGATAAAATAGTTTTGTAAAACAAAAAAAACAGCACTTTTTGGAATCTAAAAACCGTCATATCTTTTTCCCTGCACGTCACTCGGGGTTGGTGTGACATAATTAAATAATTCTATTGTTATGCTCTTTCGAATGACATATGTCATGACTTGATACAACACCGGGGACGAAGTGCCCATCATCCTTTCACTCAAACCTGTGAAGTGTTACAGCGCGCAGCATGGATAATTAATATAGGTAAACATACATATAAAATCACTTAGTCACAGACTTTGCACGTGTAATATAATTGTGATGAGTGTAAAGTGTGATAATACAAAAGAAGGATTGGGATTGTAATCTCTGTGTGCCAGTGTGCTTGTAGCCGGTAAGCATAATCTATTAATACTGTTGCGATTTTAAAACGTATTATAGAGAGCTACACTACCTTTAAATTTCACTATGAACTGAACCAGCTGAAGTCACGGCAAAAAGCAAGTGAATTGTAAGCCGTGCCTCTGCAGAAGTATTCCGTAACGTTGTTGTTGCTAACGGCTCCGGAACAAAGGTTTTAATGTCCACAATGGGCGTTGATTGCGTCCGGAACGGCATTAAATAAAACATTAACCCATTTACCGGATCGAGGACACATCACACAAAATGGAATAAATTTACCTTGGCTCCGAGGGAATGTGAAATACGCGTTGAAATTTATAACTTCTTGAATTAAATATGCCGTTCAAAAACGGTTGACTTTTATACTGATCTCGAGCTTTACAGGATTAACCGAGTGTAAGTCATTGCGGTTACGAAGTTAAAAGTTTAGTATTACAAAAATATGTCATCACGACGCTACACTACTCCTAACTCGAGTCATCCTTACCACGAATATACTAACTATGAGTTACCTTTACATAATATGGAAGATAATTATTAAAATTAGACCTCAAATGAAGCAGTGTGAAGTAAAGTGAAGAAATTGATCAACTCAGTGTAGGTATTTACTGTTTAAAATAGTAATTTAAGTATTAAAAGATGATATACAAAATAAGGTACACAATTATAGGTTATTCTTACAGAGCCGAGTAAAACAGTTCAGTCATATCAGCCGATCTATGTAGGTGGCTGTTACAAAGTAGCAGGTGCAGCTAATAAAAGCGTCTTAAAAATAGTAATTGCGAACGGCACGAACGGGTCTCAAGCTAATAAACAAGTCGGCCCATTAATAAGCATTAAGATCACCCAACGCATCAAACACCAGCCTTCCCCGCACAATACCCTCGCTCCTCTAAAAGGAAATTACGATTTATGTAGACTACATCTCACCGGAATAATACCTAGGCTTTGAGAGGCGAGCATTTAATAAATTAGCGACAGGCATGAGAGAAAACAGAGCTGCCACATATCACCAGTCCCCAGTCCCACCCACGCGAGCCGCGGCTCGGTAAATCAATACAATTGAATGGCTTCAACGCTAAGCTATTGACATGCCGACACGCGGTCTGAAAGCCCGGAGATATAATATATTCCAACGCAAAATTTAAGACCCTTCCATTAGCTTTTTGTTGACTACATACCGATTATTCGAACACAGAAATATCGAGAATCGATGAAGGTTCTACTTATCATATCAATTTTGCGGAATACTAAATCATATTCTTCGAAACATGTACTTGACAGGCAACTGCTTATAATTTTATTATTCTATGTAACTCGGGTCTGCTTTTGTAAATAACAGCGCTGAAATTCCACCTACCATTTCTTACATGCAAATCGAACATATTTACTAGTATTTTATTTGTAGATCAATAAACGGAAAAGGTTGATCTAAAGATCAGAGCCATGATAAACTTTGGGTAACCAGAGTAACCATGCGTGCGAAGACAAACTTCCATGTTGATAGTAGACAGGTATAATATAACTTTTCCAATATTTGTTGAAGTGATTGTTGAACTAATTAATTGCTTCAATATTTCGTCCATTTAAGTACACATGATTGCATTGGTTAATAACATCAAAGCATAAATTGTAATGATTAAAATAAAACCAAACAAAACTATACTCTATGACAGAAAAAAATGTGACAATTATGTTCCAGTTGCTAACAGAAAAGTAGTACCAACCTGGTACTAACTCGTGCTTTTCGTTGCTAAGTAAGTAAACCCTTGTCCCAGCAATACTCGATTAACCACAAAAGCCGCGTCGTACAAGATGTCTTGAATATGCTTATCCCACAAAGAGGAAGCATGGCCACCTCACACGCAAGTTTATTTAGTGCAGGCTTTACTTATTATCCTCAGTGAGTTTTACTGCATTCGCGTGATCCGAGACGATTCCTCATGCAGTGGGCATAACAAGTACCACTACCCATAAACTATAAGTATAGGTAAAGTATAGATATAACCTTGTGTAAGAAGTTCGTTAGCGAAGCATGTTAACATGACTTTAGGGAATTAATGGGGGCCATGCTTTGGGCATTACAAGTTGTGAGCGGTAAACAACGAGGGATAGTGCGGTTTTATTTCCTTCTCAATATTAAAAGCATAGGACCCTGACTTTGAGTAGTCTTGATTTGTCTTTTGGTTATAATTTGCTTTGGTTTTCACAGCTCTACGAAGGTCGGGTAGCTTTAGGCAAACTCATTTGTTTGGTGGAACTATTTGTCTAAAGTAAAAGTTTGTTTAGTTTGCTTTTTTTAGTAATTATTACATAAATATGCGCAAAATCCAATCAAAAACTGTAAGAATTTGTTAACGGCCCAAAATGCTCCCCTTAGTTATGCAGTATGCACGCCTTGAGTTATGTATGATACAGCCGGCGCGGCGCCTAGTTACCAAACGTCCTGTACAACAGTAAACCACTAACCACTGGAGAATCAATTCAAGTCAGTGAGCAATAACTTTATTATCGGCTTTCCTTTACACGTCAAGACTGTTTACTGGTCGTCGGGAGTCGGGACCCTGCGGAATAAGGAGTTGTTTTGAAAAATTCCTGCAAGTATTTTTGAAAGTATTTACTTTGAAAGTTATTAAACACAGAATAAATTCAAGTATTTTTCCCGCTGAAGCACATATTTAGCTCACAAACATCCTCGAATCTTCTTGATATGTTTTTTGTCGTCTTTGCGACGCAACACGATATGCAAGTGCAAGTTTTGCAACAAAGAAAAACATAATTTTCTCTTTTATGACACAGTAAAAAATGACAAAAATAAACTGGCTCATGCAGCTCGTGTTAATTAAATGTTTAATTATCATTTTAACTGCTTACACATTTGCAGCAATTCACCACTCAACATCAACAATGTTACAGTTAAATTTAATTAAAATCCTGACTATTAACGTATGTAGGTAATTTAATCAAACCATTTCGCGTGCGGCTGCGACCGCGCCCTGGGTGGCGGATGCCATCGTGTCACACAAAAATATCATAATAATTACTGCATAATTGTTGTATAATTACTGTAATCAGTGTTAATTGCACCCCAGAAGGGACAGGTGACGTATGAAAAACAATGGAGCCCTTTGTTACTTGAATAATTGTTTAAACTGTCTCATTAAGCGTCGTACGTGGACGGGACATAGAGTAGAGAGTTTAGAGAGCTTTCTGCTTCGAAGAAGGAACTTTATTTGCCTAGC
The DNA here is from genome assembly GCA_949125135.1 of Alcis repandata. Lineage (NCBI taxonomy): Eukaryota > Metazoa > Arthropoda > Insecta > Lepidoptera > Geometridae > Alcis > Alcis repandata. The sequence continues at coordinate 161,493 of OX421233.1, forward strand.
CGGTGCTTATGTAGCTAATTCTACGAAATGTCCTTGTTGTTTTCAGTCATGGCTTAATAGTTGTATTTCTAGGATAAACAATAAGGAGTTACAAAATAACGTGTCATTCCCCGCCAGTGTTGCTTTTTTGAACATTAAACGTCGATTTTAGTGGTAGTCGTAATTTAATGTTTAGTAGTAAGTTACTAGTTTAAATGGCACACAGGCAGGGTGGGGTATAAAATATACAAACAATTGCTATTGATTGAGCGTGCCTAAACCACGCCTACACGTCTACAGGTTTAATTTTGTCTCCGTCCACTCGGCTCCCCTGGCATGGCTCTTTGGGGAATTCATCAGAAATTCCATTCAATTTTTCAAACATTCATTCACAACCTGAAAATTGCTCTGAAAATCAACACGGCTCTTCTTCGGATTTCGTTAATCTTTGCTCTTTAGACGGGGTTTTAATTACCGTTTTTTGTTTAGACTCATTAATATCGCCGCTGTCTATTGCTTCATTTGTATTCTGACTGGTAAAGCAAAATTGCTTGTTAACTAGAGGTATACTATACATGCTTATAGGGATATTTAGAGACTGAAGCGGTAGAGAGACTTGGTAAGTAATGGGCTATTTTGTTTGTACGGACAAAACGTTTATGTGAAACGTTTATAACTATCATACGAGAACCTACCTGAATAATGTTTACAGTTTGACTGACTATAGCTGGTACCCCAAACATTGGCTCCGGAAGAAAAAATCGGTTGTCTATAAAGTCGGTTTACTGACGTTAGTTGAACGTGACAACGTCATAAGAAAATACTGATGGAATGGTTTCATTTTTCAATAGAAAATTTTAATTTTATTTGTTTGATAGATATTTTGTATGGATATAGAGAAGGAGGTAAATGGAAATCACAAAATTGAATTGATCAAGTTACATTTATTTGTATGCATAAATACAATTACGACTTACGACAATATAGGTATCACTGAACATATATTTAATATCGAAAAAAACATTACCTTTATCGCCGCAATTATCGTTGCTATAAACAATTGACACCACATTCACTTTTCACTGCACTTCATACTTGACGAAAACATGTAATTAATGTATTATTGTATAGCAGCTGTCCACGCGGACGCATTGCTCACTCAAGTAGGAGAGAGACAGATGTCGAACGCTGCCGAACGCGGAGGCCGATTGTGCCTCTTTGTCGCTCGTTGCGCGCTCTCGCTTGCACTTCAAGCCTTAAATGGAACGCCTCAGAGCGAGGTAACGGCACATGCGTCATGTGTTTTCGTGCGTGCAGCCGGCTCCATCGAATTATAAGACGTTGTCACGTCAAAAGGTTCTATCGTGGTTTCCGCCACTTTCAGATGGAAATTTTTACAGATCTGGACTTCTCATAACCTTGCAGTCACGATGCCAGGCATCTCGAGGTGATGTATTTTCGGGTAGGTTGACCTGCATTCGGCTTACGGTATATTCATATTACCGAAGCTGGTTTCTTTAAAATCCAAACGGAGAACTATTTATCGTTCAAAAATCTTCCAAAACATTATACAACAAAACTGTTACCTACGAGTATACCTACCTAGCTAGCCGAAGCTACAAGCGAATGGTTTACAATCGATATGACCTGAAACTATATGTAAAGTTTAATGAAAGTTTTGTAAAACACAATCCTTTGTCCATTTTTGGGGTCGATCGAAGTCATTCGTCGCGGAAGGGTCGTCCAAACTTTCTCTAGTTAAAAGTTGGAGGACACTACTTTCTTGTTTTTAAAATTGCAGAAAACTATATAGTTAAAAAAACGTCTACAGTACATTCATCTAAGTGTAGCTGAACTGACGACCGGTTTCGCAAAGGATATTATAGATAGGATATAACAGAAAAATATTCGAATCCCTTATTTCATCTTGGAAAATCATTTGTAAGCTACTAGAAAAATATTACGGAAACACATTTCGACTTGATTTCACGGGTTTTACTTACGTTAAAAACGTAGAAAATCTTTGTGAAATGCATCCCTCTACCAATAAAACCCTTAGCGAGAGCTCAGCCATTAATATCCTCATTCATTCACCAGAAAAACTTAGCTTTGCCGCATAAATCTTCCTTTCATTAATTCTAAGCCATCGTCAGTTCTTTCACGAAGCCACTGGGACAAGCGGCTATATTTCACCAGCTAGGTAAACTCGAGTCTTTCCAACCGAAACTCAATGTTAAAGTAAATGCTAAACGAAATTGCTGCTTGATTTATACGGAACCATTCTTCGCTCACCTTTATCACTATCTTGGTTTGGTTATAGTTTTGTGCCGGGTATGTGGTATCTCATGTGAAGCCAATATGCGATGACAGAGATCGGATGGAAATTTTGCGGAAATTGAATCTTTTCTTTGGAATATTGAGAGATACGAGTAGTCTAGGGGATACACACCTGAGCGATTCCTTGAGAAATGATCGACTTATTCTCAAAGATTTAGTCTGAAAATAGCTTGCACTTCGTGTACAAGCTAAGCAAGTGGCCTACTCGGAGCTTTGGAAGGCCTTTTTATTGACAATAGACAATAGACACATACCTATATTTATTTAAAACAAAAATATACATATACACACAAACATACTAAATATTTAAAAAGAAAGAACACTATTTTTGCCTTAAACCAGTCTCAACTCAGCATAACCTCCCAATACTGTTGAATTTGTATAAATAAATGAATAAAACAACAAATTTGCGAAGAAAAAACCGAGAATCTAACACGCTAACACGCTAACCACGGCGTTGCTTAACTTTGATATAGAGTTTGGATAAGCACAGATATCAACAATAAAGCTGCTGTTTAAGGACGTGCAAAGGTCTGAGTAAAGTGACCCTACACCCTGCAAGGACAAGGTTGGTGTTATAGACGCACTTACGGGTACAAAGACTGACAAGTTCATCCGTTGCTTAATTACGGCTATTTGTTTTAATAGAATCACCCATCTACTCTACACTACGAGTGCTACTTTGCGTTGGTATATAATACTCGTATATACTACGAGTATATATGCTTTTAGCCGTCAACTTATTCATGTGCTGACTGGGTTAAAAATTGCTTAGATAAGTTAGTGAGTTAGGCGCTTAGTTACTTTGATCTGTTATGTTGTTCCTTGCGGCTGCGGCTGACGCGACGTACACTTTGAGCTACGCAATAAGTGCTACGATAAAAAACGTGCTTAACTTTCTTTGACATTTATATTTTATCTTATGAGTTTTGGACTTTTTAATTCATTTATATTAAATTTATATGGTTACTATGTATAGGTGAAAATTAAATGATACCTGATATAAATTGATTTTTAATTTTTTTAATCGTAATTTTCTCTTGTCCTGTTATGCATCTCTACAGTATATTTATAGAAATAATTGCATTATCAACACGGCACCGCCGGTAGGAACGCGCTCACCGGTGCGATTCTCGCGCGGTCGATGCACCGCCGGAGATATATTTAAATCAGCGCAATTAACGTCGGAGGGCCTTATTACACGTTCGATACAGATTAGTTGTACATCTATTGCGATCTTGGGCTATCTATGATTAGCTTCTCTGACCTGTCTTTTATATCCTGAATTTGAGAAAGTTATTTCTTTATTGGAATTTGGCTTTTTCCTTCTGCGTAACGTACTGCCAGTTTCCTTTCAAACAATACTATGCTCTAAAATATTTCATTATATCAACACAAATTATTCTCTGAAACCAAACAGTAATAAACATGAGATGATTATCAATGGAAAATCAACCTAGAGACCTCTGCAAGAGGTTAAATTCTCTCTGTATGATGGAATAGAGAAATATATTATAACTAGCTTCCGCCCACAGCTTCGCTCGCGTGGACTATACCTCGGGAACCGATAATTAATTTAACCCTCCTTTTTTGAGAACATGTAAAAAGCGTCATACAATGGAAGCAAGGACCCCAAAAACCCCCAGATGCCAAAACAGATGCTAAATCAGCCCCCTCGAATCATGTAGAAAAAATAATGGCGGCCATTTTGAATCATTTGGATTTTTGCCACAACCATCAAGTAGCCCTTGCTAACTCCTATGACATCTAGTCAAACACCCACCCATCTTCAACCGTTTCGGAGATATAGACCCTCAAAGTTTGTATGGCGGCCATGTTTTTGAGGCGACTATGTTATTTTTAATGGCTCCAAAAAGGTCCGAGATTTTGGTGACTTTTTAGTCTCAGCGCTTTGGTAAAAATGTTTTTAATTTTCGAGATAATTAGCAGTTCCACCTCGAGGATATGACTTTTCGAAGGTTTTGGATTTTTTCCTGATGTTGTTTACCCGCCTTAAGTTTAGTACATCTGTAAAGTTTCATTGAGTTAGCATCAAAACAAATTCTTTCACCGTACTATCTTTACCACGCCATTTCACCCCCACAGGGGTTGATTTTCCAAAAATGGTGAAATAGGTGTTCGTTATTTTGTTAAGCTTCGTATATTTGTAAAGTTTCAATACCGTGACGTCAAAAACAATGCTTCTCCATCCTAACTTTAACACCCTATTTCACCCCTTTAGAGGTAGAATTTCAAAAAATTCTTTATTGGTACACGTTTACTCATCAAGACAAACACACCCTCCATATTTCATTTTTCTACGGCCAGCGGTTTAGGCTGTGCGTTGTCTGTCAGTGAGTCATTACAATTCTCTCTCCGTACTATATTTACTACACCATTTCACCCCTTTAGGGGTTGTTTTTTCAAAAATAATGAAACATGTATCTATTATTTTTATAACTTAGTACATTTGCAAAGTTAAATAATCGTAGCATTGGGAAAAAAATATTTGTATACAAACTTCAATACTCCATTTCAGCCCTTTAGGGGTTGATTTTCTAAAACAAAAATATACTTAGGTGTCTTTTATTTTTTTTAGCTTAGTAAATTTGCAAAGTTAAATAACAGTAGCATTAGGAAAAAAATATTTCCATACAAACTTTAATACCTCGTTTCACCCCTTTAAGGGTTGATTGTCCAAAAATAATGAAACAGGAATCTATTATTTTTTTATCTTAGTACATCTGCAAAATTAAATAATCGTAGCATAGGGAAAAAAATAATTTCATACAAACTTCAACACTCCATTTAACCCCTTTGGGGGTTGATTTTCAAAATCCAAAATAATAAATTTCTATTATTTCTTTTAGCTTAGTATATTGGCAAAGTTTCGTAACCACAGCATCAAAAAAAATTCTTCATACAAACTTCAATACTCCGTTTCACCCCTTTAAGGGTTGATTTTTCGAAAATGATGAAATAGGTGTCAATTATTTTTTTAACTTTAGTATATTCGCAAAGTTTGATAATCGTAGCATTAAGAAAAATATTTTTTTCATACAAACTTAAACACCCCTTTTCACCCCTTTAGGGGTTGAATTGGGCAAATTCCTTTCTTAGTCTGCGTCCGCTTTTTGGTATAAAACTTTTGTCCAAATTTGACGTTTGTAGCTTAAGCGGTTTAGGCTGTGCGTTGATCTGTTAATGTTGATGCGTTGATTCAACACTCTGTTTAACCCTTTCAGGGGTGGATTTTGAAAAAATAATGAAACAGGTATCTAATATTTTTTTTAGCTTATTACAATAGCAAAGTTAAATAATCGAAGTATTAGGAAAAAAATATTTTTATACAAACTTCAACACTCCGTTTAACCCCTTTAGGGGTTGATTTTTAGAAAACAAAAAAATAAGTGTCAATTATTTTTTTTAGCTTAGTATATCTGCAAAGTTTCGTAGCCACAGTATCAAAAAAAAAATCTCCATACAAACTTCAATACTCCGTTTCACCCCTTTAGGGGTTGATTTTCAAAAAACAAAAAAATAAGTGTCTAATATTTTCGCTAGCTTAGTATATTTGCAAAGTTTTATAATCACAGCATTAAAAAAAAAATCTTCATACAAACTTTATTGCTCCGTTTCACCCCTTTAGGGGTTGATTTTTAAAAAATGTTGAAATAGGTGTCAATTATTTTTTTAACTTTAGTATATTCGCAAAGTTTGATAATCGTAGCATAAAGAAAAAAAAATTTTTCATACAAACTTAAACACCCCTTTTCACCCTCTTAAGGGTTGAATTGGGCAAATTCCTTTCTTAGTGTGCGTCCGCTTTTTGGTATAAAACTTTTGTCCAAATTTCACGTTTGTAGCTTAAGCGGTTTAGGCTGTGCGTACATGTGTCAGTCAGTCACGACTTTCACTTTTATATATATAGATAGATGTTATCGAGCCGATAGCATAATATTCATAATGAGTTGGTGTTTTGCGCACAACTGCTGGAAATGGGGAGTTGGATTGCGTCTTGTGTTGTGGCGGCGCGCGGCGCGAAACTGTACACTACACCTATACTCGTACCTACAGAGTACAGGGAGTTTCAGTTTAATGGTTTTCTCTCTGAGCATTATTAGCTTTCTCGTTACGCAAGTTTTGAAGTTGAATTTTGATTCCTTAAATCAATGAGAAAGCGAACTCGGAGATATTAATAGGCTATTTTGAGAAGAAGCAAATCATCATTTTATTCATCAATTCACACCCACTCCTGCTTTTCTTTTCCGGAAATCTAAAAAAACTACAGGTAAAAACAATGCTTGACGGTAAAAAGTTCGTTTGGTGAAACAGGATGAAAAGAGGAAAATAGCAAGAAACGTGGAGCACTTTTTCTAGTGTTTGGGCGGCTAACAACCCTCGAGTTTAAAATATGTCGTCAAGCGTCTAACAGTGTGTTACGAGAGGCTCTCTTGAGAGCTGGTTTCTTGAGTGTATTAACATCTTCGAACACTAGTGCATTTATCAACATAGGTACTCAGCTGCACCCCGCGGTTTTACTCGCACGTAGATGATGATTAAAAGTAGTCCGTGTCTTAAATATTCAGGGCTGTGGCGTTTCCGAACTTCGTTCAGCCGTTTCAATGTGAATTAGTAACAAACATACAAACAAACTTTTTTATTTATAATACTGAGATTTCTGTCTGCGATAAAATTAAAACGACCGGTTTAGCTCAGCGGTAGTTTATCCGCCTTATAAGCCAGAGGTCCCGGGTTCGAGTCCCGGCCGGGCAGATGCTTGGATGATGAATTTAAATATCTGTTCTGGGTCTGGGTGTTACTTGTCTGGTTGTCTGGGTCCTTGTCTTTGCGTGTGTTCCATGGCATCCCCGACACAGGTTATCCTAGTAAGGAGCTATGAGTGTGAAACGTTATTATTATAAAAAAGCCGCTTGAATTTTGCCCTAGTTTTTCTTGACATAAATATGAGTTTGCAAAATCTTAAACAATAGAGCCATATCGTGCCATTATAAAAGGTATTACAAGTTCAAGGTGAGGTGTGGAAGAGCGAACAGTAAATTACTTTGACGAACATAAATCAGGCACGCGCAACAAAAGTGCGGCATTATTCTCCCGGCGGCGAATGGCACATTAAAATGTCACAATGTGACGACAATGTGACGTCATTAAAATGCCTTGACATCTACGTCCATGACCCATTAATTTGGCAAACCTACTGGGCACGATTTGGCTATGAAACTGACTTGGTTTTGATACTTTTTTTTATATTCTACTGGACACGATTTCAGTTCTTTCATGTGGAATTAATCGAAGTATACTTAGTTAGACCAAAATTTGGAATAGCCCCCTAGCCAAGTTTGCAATTCTATAATCTAAACGCTATAGAAAACTAGAAAAATGTATGGGAATGACATCCCCTCTGGGCTGCATCACATTAAGATGGCGTGTAATGAAAAAGCTCAAGTACAACTCTGGTATGGTAACAGTAAGGTAAAAATAAGCATTTCCTTTCTTTGTATTTGGCAAGCTCTTACTTAATCGAACACAGTTAGTGAAACCTGAATCTTCCGCCTGAAAAAGGTCATGAGAAAACGAACGTATCTCCCGCAGGCTGTGAAGTGTCGAGGGAAACTCATCAAGTGTCTGAAGTAATGACGCATTTACCTATTTACGTATTTACTCGCAGTCTAGTGGGATGAAGATAATTTGGTAAACATGCTCGATTGGTAGGAGTAGGCGTTCGAGTCGTCGTGACTCGTGTATTGAATAATCGCAATTTTCACTTGAGTAATTAATTTATTTTTGGTATTGGAAAGCTATTGAATTGAGAAAGTGTTTCAAGTAATTAATGTACAGGCAGCTCGGTAGCTTTTCCATTATACTCTTAGTCATCTTTGTAATTCTTGCGCTGAAATTTGTCTGATAATGAAATGTCAGACTGACAATCTGCTGCGGTATTTATCCAAAAATACATTTTCTCAAAGCAAAAATATTTAACCAACTAAGATGCAAACAAGCTTAAGTTTGAATTTAGTATTAAACGCTGTTATCTCAAACTGATATTAATCTTTAACGGCTCAGTTTAATCACACGAACATTCAACCCACACTCCAGTAAGCTGGGGACAAAATAATCACGACCGCGTCATACTGACTTAAGTATCAATTCTGCTCAATTGAGTCTGTATTTTCAGCGCAGATAATCTGAAAGTCTCGCTGACCGGAAGTGTCCTAATCGTAGCGTACTATTTATAGCAGTAGTTTAACAATGAAGTCGGACGGTAGTTCCGGCCCCGGGCGACACCTGCACTGTTTCAAACTCCGAACTCAGCTGATCAAAGACAAAGGAATCCCATAAATTCGGGGCCACTCGATGGTTTATCTGAACCCTAATTTACACTTCCCTCGTCGCAGGTCCGACACTCACTTCGGTGGATACTTTGATATCTTACTTTGTAGGTAAACGCGTTCGTTGCTGTTACATTATGTTGATGTCGGTCTGGGGTTCTTTGTAATTGGTTGGATGGTGGAAGTGTGCTCTCGATTTGATTTGTTTCTTCTCTGTTGTACTTGCATCTAATCTTTGATCTGGTTTCTTAAGATGTTGAAAAAGAGATCAAGAAATTATCTTTGTTGGAGAAAAAATACATGTCGGTTTTATTATCTCTCAGCGTCTATTCGTGCTTTTAATAGCTTATTAACTTCATCTTTGTTGAATGCGCTCTACTTTGTGCCGAAATTTGTACATTTTTGAGCAGTTTCGCAATTAGTTTCCAGCCCAACCTTAGGAGCATAGTCTAAGCGCTAAAAGGAATTAGTCTATTAAATTCAGAGAGATAACCTCTGAAGCCGACAGCATAATCAGGAAGCAGTTTAATTACATATTCCGCTTCGGGTCCGATGAGCGCTTAATACTCTAATTTGACAGTAAATGCCTTCGTCCTAACGTCATAACTTAGGCGTTTTATGCCTTAATTGCTTGCTGTACATGATATACTGGAGCATATATTTAGAGCAAAAAGGCCGGTTTTTACGAGCGTAATTCCTGCAAGGCTCTTTGTGCTAAGGCCGACACCTGTACCTACAGCCTACGCGACGGTAATACCGGCTATTCGTGGATTTACTGCTGGACGTCCGGAAAAAGGGAATAAACGGACGAAAATGCGGGCTCATAATAATGCAAAGACTCCGTACCTACTCAGAACTCTCATAAGTTACTAAGTCCTAGAAGTATGAATATTTCGTTGAAACGTCATTATTATCTCATTGCAATTTTTATGAAAGTATTTTAAAATATTACTTTAAAAGTGTTTTTACTGCCTCGGAAATATCACAAAAAAGAAGACTTCCATTCTATGTAACACGAGTAAATAAGCATAAAACAGTCTCAACACTGATATTCCCATGCTTCAGAAACCCTGTAAAAAGTGTACCTAGCAGCCTAGCACACACAAACAGCGGATACCGCGACCAAGTATGACCATATCAACAAACTTCCGGCTACCTGCTTACCGAAGTGTAAAAATCCTCTATAAAAAGTCCATCAAAAAGAATCCTCGTAACCCTAAAAACTGCTTACATTAGGTCGTCCGTACTGAAAGCGTAAAACTGCAGCGAAAAGTGTGTAAGAGCTTCCCCGGGGTCGGCAGTGAACAGTGATGTAGTGTAAACCTGCGGGTATATGACTTGCTAAATGGGGTTTGCGTAGTAACGCCTTGTAATAACTATGTAAGCAGACGCTTACAACATATGACTGTGAGTATAGAGTAGGTAACATTCAGGGAGAGAATATAACAAGGTAGGTACACTTTTCTAAACCTTGATTGCTTGGTTTGAAAAGGAAGGATTTGTGGTCATAAAACATGATTTGTCCTATACAATACAGGGTTATAAGGAAAGGGTATGCTATGCCAAAAATGGCTTATACCTACTCATCATTATAAACAACTTTTACCATGAGACCAACCCAAAATGTACTCGTATGGAACAGCTGATATTTTTTTGCCTAAATCAGGATTGATCTTATAGTAAAAGATATTCATAATGATGAGTAGGTACTTACTATGAGCCCTTTTCGGCTCTTTCCTTATAACCCGGTATACGTATTAGGTGCGCCATATTATATTCTTCGAACACGTTTATAATAAATACTTACCTCTCCTAAAAGAGCGTATGCCTGAAATAAATTGAATTAAATAATAATTTGATTATTGGTAAGTAAAAAGGACCTCACTAAGTTTCCATCAATATGGCACTTAACGTTTTACTAAATCACTTACATTAACAATTTCATTCTTATTATCTTGAATTTATCTTTTAAATTCTCTCCAACAGTCACTGAGACCAATCTCATTTCACCCGTAATAAATCTCATCGAGCTGAAAAGGAAAAAGAAGCAGAATTAAGCTCGTTCGATACCAATTATTGAATCCCGGGTAATATCTTCAGCAGGGCCCTATTCTCGCAAGCAAGATATTCTCTATCACTGTCGCTCTCATTCGAAATGTCATGACAGTGAGAGGGATCAAAGAAATCTCTATCGGCCCAGAATCTCCCTCAAGCCGCAATAGGCGCGAGTCGCGACCCATTTCGGCATACATTAGTCCAATTTAGACTAACACGGAAGCGGAAACTACCAATCATCTGGCGACACTTGCAATACAGACATAGCGTATTTCGGTGTTTACGTAATATAGGCTCTGGTGATAAATTATGGGTTCCGTATTGTAGAATTAAAGCGAGGAATTTCAGAAACTGTATGCGGAAAATCGTACTAATATGTAAACTTCTGCAAAGTAACTAGAAGTAGATAAAGTATTTTAATAAAGTATCTTAATAATTGTAAAACTTCATTCAGAAGTCCCTGCAATGCCTGGTAGAAATCACTCTGAGTGAGAAAGTCGTTACTTGTTGTTCTAATTTTTTGCTTGCGATTTATTTTGTGAACGATAAAGAGTTGATCTACTCTATCTAGTTAATTTGATGGCAACATATTAGCAGCTGGTTCCAGGTTACGAGTAGTTTTAAAAATTGGCCTTGACCAAAGTCAAGCTTAGCTCGCATGGTGTGTACGCCACCGTTACGTACCAGAGGCCCAATTCTGACGAGTGAGATATCATCTCGGTCCTTGTCGCTCTCATTAGAGATGTCATGAGAGCGAGAGTGACGGAGATAGTCTCGAGCCCCCAAGAATAGGCTCCTGGCCTTTGCGCCTCTTAACGTCTGGTTTTAAGAGAATTTATAGAGCTGACGCCTCGCACGGCCATCCCCATCGTATTTTAGTTTCGCAGAGACAATATTTAACTTAACTACTTCCATGAATTTAGGTGATCCCGGTTTATGGCCACTATAAACTAACGCTGAAAACCATATTTCATCTCGAAAATTCGTACGTCTCGTAAATATTACAACTTACATTTACCACTAACCAGATAACGTGTTTGTCCGGAAAATGGGAAACATTTTTCATGAAGACATGATTTTTAGGGTTTTTTTAGGAAAATGTAATCTTGCGTGCGACTCCCCATGTCTGTCGGTGCGACTTAGCAACTCGACAGCAAGTGTGCGGAGGTTTGAACAAAATGTTTGTAAATTTAACTACACTCACCTTTGTTCTTAAAAATTCTGAAAAGTATAATCAAAATAAAAGACCATTATGAAAAACTATAAAATTAACTCTTTGTCTTCTCTTCTCTTTTCTTTGTAACTGAATTGACAAAATCATAAGCCTCCATACATAATAATGAACGGCTCAACAACGTCATAAACCCGGCCGTTCCTCGACAAACGGCATGTATCACCTATAAATTGTACGGGGATTTATCCTCAATAATTGCTCCGTGTATCGCTGAGCCACATTATCCCGGCCTATCCGATAAGGTTGTTGTCGAGACGCTATAACAATTAATTAAGGAACTTATTACCCGGCGGCGGTCGGCGGTCGGAGACGAGCGCTTGTACCTACTGGGAAATAACTATTGGCGAATGAAGCACCTACTTATAGATTATCGTTATGTCTACAGGGTTGTCTACGGTGATATGGTACGAGCCTTTTCTTCAGAAGAATTCTTTCTGAATACTTCATTTATGTTTTGTTAAAATTAACACGGGAACACTCACGTACCTATATCATATTTTCATATACCATTATTACCATTTTGTTTATCATTTATCTACCTACCATAAATTATTTTATAATGTACTAGCGGCCCGTCCCGGCTTCACACGGGTAGACACTATAAATTGAGATGTGAGCTATCCTATCTCTTAAGTTAGATCGAACTGCACACGGTGTGCAAAGATTGAAATCGGTTAGTTAGTTTATAGCGGACAAACAACGTGAAACGTAATTTATGTATATTAAGATATAAAAATAAGACACTTTTTCAATTATTTATATCTCTACTAGCGGCCCGTCCCGGCTTCGCACGGGTAGACTTTGGGATAAACGTAGAGTAAATTGAAATCGGTCCAGTCGTTCACGCGTGATGGCGTGACCAAAGGTGTTGAGAATAATTATAGGAACTCTTTGTTATAACCTCTATTCTCATGCTATTGCGTAACTATAGCAACCGTAGTTTGTTGATGCTAACTTGTCAATTTATAGTAAAAATTATCAGTATAAAACGCACACTGTTTTCATAGATATGATTGAATTTGAACTTTGTACAGAGGTAATAAAGTGCAAATTGACTCTTGGACGTTAGGAACATACCTACATTGCTTAAACAACAGTGAGTGCTTGCAATTCAATATGAACTTTATACAATAGCAATAAAGCTCGTTTTAGTTTGGGAAAAATAAAAGGGCTGTTTTTAGGGTTTTTCAATATTTCTGAGAGATTTTCTTAATATTTTTTTCCGTAAGAACCTTCTCCTAATAATAACAAATACAACAAAAAAAGAATTAGTGAAATCGGTCCAGCCATTCACGCGTGAGGCCGTGACCAAGGAAAACGGGTTTCATTTTTATATATATAGATGTGTGTGACTTTACTAAGACGACAATTGTAAATTGTAATACCATCCCATGTTTCGTAAATAAAATATTTGAATTTGACGCACACACAAAGATTACGAAAAAGTACAATACTTCTTTGCAGGTATTCCCATTTCCCATCCATCAAACAGCAATGATGTGTAATATAATATACTCGTAGTAAGATGTTGTACAATTGTGTTTTGCGAAGTAACGTCTTCGATATTTGTCACAGAAATAATAGCTGAAAATAGAAAATCAATAACATTCATAAAATAAATTTCGGTTCGTGTACCAGCCACAAAAAACTAATTGCTTTAAGATATTTTGAAAACCAGTCTATCCGAACGGAAATTAGCAATTAACAATAGATTGTCCGTTTCTCGATACACATCTCAGGGCTCGAATTAGCCTTTGTTTCTTTCTCCTTATCTCGGGCCGGCTTTCTCCCGACGAAATAATGCGTCAATACGTTCATTATGCTCTGTATTTTGCCAGTCGCCACTCGGAAAAAATACGAGGCTGGTGTTGCTAGCCTCAAAGTTTTGCCAGCGGTGGCAGTTATTGTAGTGAAAAAGTATGAAAATAATGGCCCTTCTACTGGTCATTTTGCTGATTTTAAGAGCGTGTATTATGAAATTTCTTGGCTCCAAGTAAACCTGAAAACTTAGCATTGCCAAAAAAGGTTTATGTGGTCATATTTTTCAAGAAAGAGATGGCGCGTGAACAGATTTCGAGAAGATTCTGATCAGGGGCGTAGCTATCGCCGTATCTGCCTTATCAATTATACGCCCCCCCCCGGCCAAGGGGGCCCCCGACGTGCGTAAGAAAAAATTAATAAAAATTTCCCATTTTTTTTAATTTCAGAAATGACAACAAAAGTAGTCGATATTTAAAAAAAATATATATATTATAATAATTATTATATCTTTTTTTTGTCTATTTTGTTTTCCCCATACAAAACGCCAATTTCATAAGTAAGGACCTAATAAATCAGTTTGCCGAAAAAAAGGCAAGGAGAGTACCTATATTTAATTTGAATTGTTAGTAAAAATTTTGGAAAAAGTGATAGATGATAATTATGATAAATAAATATTTCTTTTAATTTTATGCAAACATTTTTTTTCTTTTGTGAGAAATCTTTACCCTTCATATGGGCCAAACAAATTATTATACGGGGCCCCGCCAAGACCCCATACCCAACGAGTCACAGTGTTACTCGTTGGGAACCCATCGTTAATCCATGTTGACCAAATACATTAAAAACAAAAATATATTTTAAAAAATTTGGGGATTTTTTCTTGTTCTCCCTGGCAACACCGTCAAAGACCTACACAGATAATCGCCGATGAGATCTCCGCCATCGAGCTGCATTGTTTGTAAATGAGAGCGGGCACAAAAATAAAATGCTCATTTGGTAATGCTCTGAAGCCGATTGTTTTGGAGGCTGAATCGAGTCATTGTGACTTTAAAATACATAATTATTAAGCCTTTGTTATGTAAATTAAAGTAAGTGATCAAGATAAGAAAGATAAGAAATAATTTCTCTACTCTCAAGCAAAGCTCGAAGCTAATAAATAAATAGTTCAAAAAAAACTAAACACGCTTTGTTTAGTGTATTGTCATCGGTCCTTGATATATTAAATTCAGGGTGGCGCAGACCTGTGGGTGACGTTTAACATCAAGCGAGCGATTTGCTCGTCTCGTCACTCAATTACATTTAAAAAAAAATTGGTTGCCTGTAAAGTCGGTATACGGGCGAAAGTTTTACGTGACAACGACTTTGAGTGGTAAAATAATTTTAATGTGAATATTCATTCGTATAGTAGGAAGAAGGATGAAATAATAGTAACAATTTAAAACATTTATTTGTACAAAGAATTATATTTAAAACATTCTAACTGTGCTCGAGTGGAAGGGACGCGTGCCTTTCACTTTTTATGTCTGTCTCTCTCGCTCTTAGGCGGGCTAACCATGCCCGAGTGGAAGGGACGCGTGCCTCTCACTCGCTCTCATTGTGAGCGCATAACGTGAGCGGAGCGTAACGCAGTTTCTTGAAGTGTCACCCGGCAAACCAATTTATAAGACGTTGTCACGTCAAAAAAAAATCTACAAAGTTTGAACGAAATCTGGCCGTTTAAAGTGGGTCAAAATCGAGCCCAAAGGAGTCGGTTACAAACATACAAACAAACAAGTGAAGCTAATAAAAAGCGTGTAAAATAGTTTAACGTACCTACAACTACAACTTCTATTTCTCAGGAGCAATTTTTTTGTGTGATTATTTCTTGACTCTTCGATGAACTCGTGATGAACTAAATGCAAGAAAACTAAAACTACGGTGTGCAGCTAGTTTCTGATTTAAGTAAAACCTTGTACTATTACTATTATCATAACCGTGTATTGGGTACTATTAGTTATGTTATGGTAGAACTTATTTCTCTCCCAAGTCGCTCCTGCTCCTACAGTGACATCTGTAATATTATCTAGTGCCATAAATGTGAGCATAAATTGCCTGAATATTTCCAATAAGATGGTAGTATACAGTTTTGTTTACGAACATAGTTTCCCAATAAAATAGAACAAACTGAGCACAGAGGCGTCATTATTTAACACGACTCAAGAGGCTGTCGCAAGGCTGCAAGAACCTCATAAAATGGTAAACAAACATCAATGGCCACCCTTTATTGGCGTTTATCGATCAAGTGCGGTGAACGTTGACCGCACCCGCTCAACCGGGGAATGCTCAAATAGCGTAACTAGAGCTGGGGGCGTACTCCAGGTGGTACATTCAGGGGGTGAGGACTAAACCAAAAAAAAAAAAAAAGTTTCTTCTTAGAAATATTTTCTTAAATTATTGTCTTTATCGTCTTTTTGCATTAAAAATAGACGTATTTTTGACAAAAAACATTTTTTGAATTTTTTGTCCTTTTCATCTCTTTACCCGACGTGATTTAACACATTTTGTTACTTAAAGAAATTATCGGATGTGATCGAAACTTTGGACTGAAGTAGTGGTGACTCAGTGATACGTGTAGTAATTACAAAATGTACTTATCATCTTTCCTTTTAAACTTCACAAAAAACATTATTACTTAAAAATGACGTCTGTATACCAAGTTTTAGAGACAGAGATCTGTACAATTTTGCTTAAATTAATTACAACCTTAAAAAGGTATCTAAACAGTCTTTTCTATTTATAACAATGTAAAATGATCCCGACTTACTGGTACAGTACGCCTTGATGCCATTATATAATTGGCATCCAAAAATATATTTTAGCACAAAATTGCGAGTTATTATGGTGTTATTATATTTTATACCGGGATTAAAATATCATATTGTAAGGAAAAGGTGGTTTGATCCTGACTCGAAAACAACCCTTTTGTATATATGGCTATTCGCTACCTACACAAAGAAGAGGGTTCAAATCTTTCCCCTTTCCTATTAAATAAATAAGGAAGCAAAACTCTGCACGCATATAATAATACCCTTTCCTAACACACCCTGAGTACGTCCGTGCGTATGCTAGAATGTATAAAGCAGAATCACTTTGCGGTCGGCTGACCATTGTTTTGTACAAAGAAGTTAAGGTAAACTAATTTATCGTGATTGGGAAAAATCCCCGGGAAAACAGCTACGAAAATGTTTGGTGAAACAAGTAATGTCAGGAAACCCATTCTCGAGGTAGAAACTACACGGAACTAGCCCGAAAAGTATTTTAGGTCCATGTAACTTGGGAAATTACTAGTTTTGTGGAATCTGTGCTGTAGTTTTATTAGTGTGGAGTGTGGACTACATTTAGTAGGTTTTTCTGAGTCATTCGTGAAAATAAACTGAAATTTACGAGGAAATAAAAATCTCATTAAAGTACAAAAGTGAAAGTATGAAATACTTAGTAGGTATGTTTGTTACTTCTCGCTGAAACGGCTCAAACGACGAGTAACAAACAGCACTGATAAACTTTCGCATTTATAATATCAGTGTGATTTGCATAATCAAGATATTCCCTCGATTAGTCCAATTATGTATTTTCAAAATCAATTTGTCGGCGCAACGGCGCGTTTGTTTCAAACTGTACGCAGAGACAGTGATTAATGTTCGTTTCGTTTGATCGGTATTTCAACTCACTGGTTTTTCAGTTTTACTGAAACTTTGTTTTGTAAATAGTTGGATAGATTTACACTTTTGATCAGTGATTACTGACGATTTAAAAGCTGAATAAAGTGTAATTGTTTTATTATTTTAATTACTAAGTTTACTACACACAAATATTTTTAGAGAACTTTCACAAGCAATATAAAGCCAAAATGCCAAAACAATTAACGTTAAAGACAGCATGAAACGACTCATAAATATGAGTAAACTTAAAAAGTCAAAGGAAGACTGTTTTGACTTTTCTTATAAATGTTGCATAGCTTGCAATTAAACTGCAATAAAAAAAATGCGAAGTATGACTATGACCCTTAAACTAAGTAGTGTTTGTATTTTGAGTTATGTGTGCAAATGCATTTAGTTAAGTAGTTTGTGTCGATTTTTTTTTGTATTACCATTTTGGTAAGTTTTAGTAGTATAAGCTTACAAATAAACCTTGTTTGTATTAAGTAAAGTAGTTTTTGGAGCTTAAAATATATTTTTTACTTAGTATTGGGTTTGATTGATCAATTGAACAATGTTAAGCTATATCATAAACAAACTGTTTTTTCTCAGCCTATTGTGTCCCAGTGCTGAGCAAATCTCCCATCTCCCTTCACGTACCCCAATCCTCCTATTTTATTATTTTACCAAAAAGCTCGAGTACTGCCGCGCAGCGCCCCGCTTGACTGAAGATATTGATATTGTGTTCGTCTCGCGCCATTGCAGCGACTCAATAGCTCGATTGCTCCAACTAAATTGTTGGAGCATTTCGTTAGGCTCATTTGAAGCTAATACATTATTGTTGTTATTTGATAATGGAGACAGTTGTCTGGGAGTTATTGATGGGACTGGATTAAGTGTTTCGTTTCGATTTATTGTGTTTTGATAGAAAATAGATCTTTATCATCGTCATAAGTATTTAAGTTCAAATAGCGCATGTAGCGTAGTTCGATTGGGAGCTTGTAATCGATTACCGATGATAAGCAACGGGCAACATGGTCAGTCTTAGGATGGGTGACCGCGGGTGGCATTTATAACTAATCTCTACCGTATTTCGGAGGACACGTTAATTTATAGGCTCAGGTTGTAAGCCCTATAACAGAAGCGCCAAGCCATATCTGAGGCTTTCAGGCAGTCTTAAGAGGTACACTAGGGTTAGCCACTTCAATATTTAAGAGGATTGCTTTTGGCGGTCGAGTAATTTCCAGGCTTGGCGGTCTTCTTCTAGTATTTTCCTTGTACTACATGATATATTTAGTCTTTTCTTTTGTCTTGTCTAAAAAGTTCTCTTTGGTCTTCTAGACCATCTTTTCTTCAACCTTTCCCTCTATGCATGTTTTCATAAGGCTGAAAATAGATAGCTAATAAGAAAGACAGCCTTTAAAAAAAACTTTGAAGTAAAGTATGTATATTAGTCTCTCATTTTCTAATAATTCTGTTTGTAAAATAAATTTGTGATGTTTTGACAAAAACCTTCTAACAAGTGCTCAGAAGAGGCACTTAAAAGTTTGAATTACCTGATCCATTGTTCCCAGATACTTGTATAATTTGTAAGAGCTCTCAATCTCTCTCAAAACAAACAAAAACCCCTAATTAGCGATGAAAAATAATTAACGTTCCATTTTTAATAAGTTGCATGTATTAAAAGTTGGACAAAGCTTTCCCATTTATATCTCACGGTCGAGCATGAGGCTTCATAATTCACTGCGAGGCGGATGCATTATTGAAATTAAAACGGTTCCGCGAGGATATTACCAGGAGACTTTAGTGAGTAATAGGTACTATCGCATTTGTGAGTTGTGTAAGTATTTCGATACACTATCCCATTTGTGAGAACCATATTATGTAAGTATATCTATTCAGTGTTGATCTCCAAAATGTAATAACACTACAGAATATTGAAAGCGACTGATTTGAAATCAATTAGTACACGCGTAGAGTGGTTCAAAGCGCTATTGTTTGTTTCTATTTATTGTTTGACCTATTTTTTTTAATTCGAATCCTTAAAAGTTATTACGAAATAATATTTCGACTACGTGTATTGTCTATTGTGATTTATTATTAGCCAGCTCGACCTAGATTTGACGAGCCGTTTGTCAAAGGTTTTCATTGTAGTCAAGGATTTCCCAGCATTATGAATAGCGCCCTAAATATTGTTCTAAATCCACTTATTTATAGTTTTGTCCCACTTTCCACTGGAATAATATTTCCCGTCCCGATATCGAATACCGGCCACAAATCAAGCATCACCTCGCGTCGCGTCCATCCGTCAACCCCATAAGAGCAGTATTTTTGATTTGTTATCCGTCGCTGTCACTGTTATTGATGTGTAGCGAAATTGGAAAGTTCAGAGGCACTTATCTCTCAGATTTAGATAGGAGGGCAATTTATAAAGCGGGGATTTCTTCCCCTAAAGTATCCTCTTGACAGCGAGCGAGGCCGCGGGCGGCGGCGCGGCGCTGCCGAGCTCGACGCACAGAATGTGATCCGATCTGTGTGAATGGATCTCTGCGGACCTCGGGACCTTTGTACCCTCGTAATGCTGGCAGAAGGTTACGATACAATTCCGAGCTGAGCCCGGATCAGCGAGCGGATCTGTTGATCGCAAATTGCAATCACTGCGTAGATAGAACCGAGGCGCTCGAGTTAGTGCCTGAACAATCAATGACTTTCGTGAAACCAGCGCGTCTGTCTCTACAATATAAAGTTTTGGTAGGCGTGGATTCTAAGCTTTTTATTACATAACGATTCTTGATTTTATTTTCTGTTACCTATTCGCTTTTAGTTCGTTTTTAACTGAGATTTTGACTACATATTTGAAAACATTTGTGTTAAGAAATCGCTATCTGTGAGTAAAATTCGGTAGGATTATTGAACTTGCTCCTATAATATTACATAAATACTGATATCTAGGCACTCGTTTGTGTTGCGAATTTTTTCAGCGGCTGGCGAAGGCAGTCAAGATAGAGGGGTTAGGTTGAAAGCTTTTTGCAATTTTTATATTTATTTGTTATCGATATTTTTGTTTACTGGTATAGGTACTCTCAACAGTGATTAATTAAACAGTAGACTCTTGCTCTAACCAAGATCCGTAGTTACAGCATATTTATTTTACTATCATTTACATAAAATAATACCATTCCATTATAAAACTAACCGTATCAGACTAAACTGGTTAACCATGAGTTCACTCATAACTTTTTAGTATTGCTGAGTAAAACGGGGCTGCCATAAAATAGCGACAAAATACCCCCAAAATTGTATTAAAAACCTTTTATTGGCATCGTGGTGCAAAATGTTGCACCAAAACGCTCATTACATTGTTACTAGCAAATCTGTAACTAGGAGCTCCATTCAATCACATAAAACGTTTCCAAGATAAGAGTCCTCGAACGCGTGTCGTATCGTTCCGTTCCACGTCGAATCGATACAGCGCTCCAAACGACACCGTTCCGACAACCCTTATCTCGCTCCAAGATTGATACTGAGGGTGCCAAAATTGCCCGAACTGCCTGCGAGAGGGTAATGAGTTAGTCAATATTTGGCTGAGGTAGAATGGTGATAGACTCGAGATTTTTTTGTGCAGTCAGCGGTTTCTTGATTAAATGACGGCGAGATGTTTGGAATTCGAGAGGGCTTCGGATCTTTATCTTGTTGGTAAAAGGCGTTTGAGAAGATTTACAAAGGCCGGTTTGGTTGGTGGTTTTTTGTGATTTAATATTTTTCAGCAGAAAATGAAGTGTCATTTATTATTGTTGTACCTATTAATGGGCATCGAATCTACGAATCTTCCCATTATCTGCCTATAATGGGAAGATTCGTAGTTCCCAGAAGATTTTTAGGAGTCCTAGCCTTCAATGTTTGTTGTCTAAAAATAACCTACTTAGTATGAAATAGAAAAAGAATTGACACTGAGTGTCTCCGGAAAACACATTTAAACCGTCAGCTAGAGCGTCACTTTAAGTCCCCTACAAATGCTCTACAATGACCTACATATCAGCACAGAATAAACAATAATACATAAGAGTATATTAGTTTAGCTGAAGTATCTATATCTCCCAACAGTAAACTCGGTCGGGATATAATATATGGAGTCGAGGACGCGCGGAATGCCTTCAATTTCCACTTGTGCAGTCACTTCAGCTCAAAGGATGAATATTTATGGGTTCAGAACATGAAGCCATAATCAACGGACATGCGGTGATACGTAGCATTGTAAGTGTAGTCGTCATTATGACTTAATTTTGCTTTTAAAAAGACATAAATAAAAAAAGCAAAGACATATTGGGGAGGAGATTGAAACTTGGTTAATAGGGGCAGTTAAAGATAAGATTAAGGCCTACAATTTTACGTGGCATTCGAACTACGGTAGCGCTCAGTGGCGTTAATTGAAATTCGAGGTCTTCCGCTCAAACCACCACCATGTTGTCCGTTGCGTAACACCTAGTCGAGCTACGCTCTGAACGCTGCTACGATAATAAAGCAAATCTATGATTCTGCTCCTCTGCTCACACGTTGTACCTACTCGTATTGCCGCGAGATATTGTCCAGTACAGCAGTTTCGTAGCTCGACGCGTCTCACAGTTCATATGTCCATTTTAATTGCTGCTCGCCGCCGCGCCGCACCGCCAGCGCCGCTCCCTGCTTAGTCAGGGCTCGGAGCACGAGTGCGGGTCACATACGATTGTCATGCAATTTAGCATCAGCTGGGTGGAAACACTACCTGTTATCTTTTACTTTAGACACGCAACGTTTTTATTATGCATTGTAGGCCACGCGGAGGAGGAAGTTAGTAGGTACCTATGCTTTTATTCAAGTGAATAGCGTTATTTTATCATTTTTATAGTTCAAGTATAAATGAATTTATTTTGAAAAAAAATCGGTTGTCTGTAAAGTCGGTTTACTGACGATAGTTTAACGTGACAACGTCATAACAAAATACTGATAGAATGGTTTAAATTTAATTTAATTTAATTTAATTTAATTTAATTTAATTTAATTTAATTTAATTTAATTTAATTTAATTTAATTTAATTTAATTTAATTTAATTTAATTTAATTTAATTTAATTTAATTTAATTTAATTTAATTTAATTTAATTTAATTTAATTTAATTTAATTTAATTTAATTTAATTTAATTTAATTTAATTTAATTTAATTTAATTTAATTTAATTTAATTTAATTTAATTTAATTTAATTTAATTTAATTTAATTTAATTTAATTTAATTTAATTTAATTTAATTTAATTTAATTTAATTTAATTTAATTTAATTTAATTTAATTTAATTTAATTTAATTTAATTTAATTTAATTTAATTTAATTTAATTTAATTTTATTTTATTTTATTTTATTTTATTTTATTTAATTTAATTTAAAGTAGTCTTGGAGCCAAAAAGTATAGGCTACACGTTAAAACTCGAATTTCAGGGAATCTTGTGATTGTAAGTAGGTAGGTAGATATTTAAACTGTTATTTTAGCTAAGCATGAATTAAAAGCAAATGTAATAGGAACAGAAAAGGTTAAGTTTGCTGAATGTTTGATATGTCACTGATTAAAACTGGACTAGAGTCGAGACAGAGTCAATTCTAGTCAAACTACAATTTTGTCCAGTTTGACTAACATTTGAGCAAACTAATTTAAGCCAAATATCGATTCTGTAAGTTGTCAACCAAATTAACTATTTCCCTTATTAATAATAATACTTAGTATAGTTGGGCCAGTTCTGTGACTAGTTGGGCTTTGTGCCGAGTTCCGTGTGGACTTTGAGAGCAGCGCTGCAACCTTGTAGGTTTGGACTGCGCTGTGGAATTATTCGGAAACTTGTCAGAGTTGACTCTTGTTTGAGATGTAAGAGAAAGTTCAGAGAATATTATATACGAGCACTTGAAATTAAATACATTAGGTACTATAAAATATAATGTAATGGAAATATCATCACAACATCATTCCCATCAGGCAAGATGGCGGTCAAACGCAAGCCAGTTTTGAATTTTAAAAAAACTCAATCGGACATCGGGAAGTGGTTAATAATTAAGTTGCAAGATTTGACGCAAAAAACAACAAACAGTAAAGCTAAGTAAAAGCTCAAAAACATTATCATAACGTATTAGAACTATTAAATTAGCGTCCAAGAAACAAAGAGAAACATCCAAATCCATCCCTACCAGTTGTATTCATATTATTCATATTCATTTATTCATACTAATAGTATAGTGCAGGTTAATTAATTTATTTATTTAGCTAGATTTTCTTTATATCTAAGTGACGACTTACCGTCAGGTGGTCCGTCGCTTGGTT
This sequence comes from Alcis repandata, assembly GCA_949125135.1. NCBI lineage: Eukaryota > Metazoa > Arthropoda > Insecta > Lepidoptera > Geometridae > Alcis > Alcis repandata. The sequence continues at coordinate 185,224 of OX421233.1, forward strand.
GACAATTATTTCACAAAAGAAAAGTAATACTTGCTAAACGCCAAGGTTGCTAAAACAATACAAGAAAACTTAGAAAGTTTATGTGTATTTTTTTTAAATCAATGAGTGACGAACGAGCAAATTGCTCGCCTGATGTGAAACCCATTGCTCCTAACAGGTCTGCGCCATATAGAATTTTTAACTCACACATACCTACATAGTACTTGAGTGTGAATGAATGAATGGGTATAGCTGTAGAGGACGACCAATGAAAGTATGGATGAACTGTGTGAAAGATGATATGAAAAAGAAGGGAGTGTATTCAGATATGACGAATGATAGAGATGAATGGAAGAAGTGTACATACTGTACCGACCCCACGTAGGCAGATGATGACATACCTACAATCTACATAGTACCTACATAGTCATATAGTCTCACATAGTTGCTTCCCTGTATTTTTCTGCATCAGCCTTACGTTTCGCTCGTTATCTAAGATCATATATCATATGACAGACCTTCAAAGCACTAGCAAAAGATTCAAGCCAAGCTAATAAACGTGGTTATTTGAATAAAGCACGCAAACAGAGAGAAATTGTGAGCTTGTGACAGGAAGCAGGGGTTTCAGTAAGAGTCAATCACTGCAATTTAGTCGTACCTATCTACCTATATAAACCTACAAGGCTATAAGGAAAGGGTATGCTAAGTCGAAACGGGCTCATAGTACTTATCATTAAAAACAATTTGTTTTTCACTACGAACCCAAATCTTGAATCGCGAAAAAATTAGCTGTTCCATACAATTTGTCAAGTGAAATTGACGTTTTTCTAAGTAATAGGTCTTAATTAGGAATTATTTTGCGCGGTAAGTTCCGTTAAAAAAATTGTTCGTAATGTCTAGTAGGTACTATGAGCCCTCCTCGACTTAGCATACCCTTTCCTTATAACCCTGTAGGATAATGCAGGTTAGTCGATCAATAGTGAAGGCACCTGTCTAATGACGCAAAGCAAATAAATTATACCCACTCGTATTTTTTTGCTTCCATTTAACGATCGAACTTGGTGCCACACTTATAAAGACTGCTTAAAGTTAGTCACGGCTTCTTGCTGACGTTAAATGTCACGTGCGAAAACAAGACGCTTATAAATACAAAAAAGCTTAAGTTAATCACTGACTAACTTAAGCAGTCTTTAAATGTCGACTGATGCAACGAACTTTTTTCACTGTACCTAATTATACGAATATTTAATACAAACTACACACAATACACTTTTAAGAAAACAAATGATTAAAATAGAACTGTGAAGAATTTACACATACCTGCTGTTTTTCATGACGAATCAACTTTGGGACGAATCTACAATAACCCTTACAAAACAAACAATATAATTTTTCGATATATTTTTTATCGAATAAAATCACATTTGATCTCATAAATATACAGATATCAAATGTTAGATATCAGTAGATCAAATGTTGTCTTCAAATTGCTCTCCTGTAAAAAAAATAATTTGTAGTTTCGATACTGTTCGTTGTGTACAAATGGCAGTCGAAGTATCTAAAGCCAATGTCAGAAAGTAATCTATTAAAACAAAAGAATGTAAGCAGCATTTGCAAATAACGCAACAAAACATAACAAAAGAGCTTTGTCTATGTATAAATTGCACTGTAACTAGCCCGCCGCCGGTCGGAGTGCAGTGGAGTCGGTGGAAAGAGTTTTGCCTTACAACATTCTCTTTTATTTTGCTGTTACTTGACACCGCGCTACGGTGGAGCAGTGGGACAGTAAGGGATGTTTAGACCAACAGTTTTTATATTTTTTACGTTTGCCCTTGTTATTAAAATTTGTTTTTTTGTGGGTTTTAAATCTACATAAGTAGGAACGTTTAAAACTAAATAACAGCAACAGACAAGCCGGAAATAGATTATAATACCTATTTATTTCAATGAAATTATTAGGGCTTGCCCTAGGCAAGTTGCGAGAACTGAGAATCATTTTAGGCCTTTTATTTGAGGCCGTAGTAGCGTTTTCTAAAAAAATGAGATAGTTCGATTTAGATTTCAATGTTTTTACAACTTTGGGAATTTCCTCATATCTTATGGTAACCACAGTGACTGCAGTAGCACCCTTACGTAGACTACAGATGCATCGTGTCGGTATCGTCAAACTTTTCACTTAGTCTCGTCTGAGAATTCCCCGTTAAAGCTTTATAGCTAAAGTTGGTATTGCTCGGTAAATGTGACGAAATACTTTTACTGTGGCACAATGACATGTAGGAATTAATGGAGCCGTAAACATGTTTGGGCGGTTAATAACTTCTTACGGCTTAGCTATTCTCGAGCGTTTGGAAAGTTTTTAGGGTCATGCGAGCTTGAAATCATTTTACTACAATATGTAATCGTTAATAATCTTATGACAGTTTTTCCGATGAATTTAATTATTGAAAAAATGGTGCAGCTTTTAGTCTCTCAACATTTCTATTGACCAATTGTTTTTTTTTATGCCATAGGTGGCAGACAAGCAAACGGGCCGCCTGATGGTAAGCGATCACCGTCGCCTGGATACCTGTAACACTGAAGGCGTCATAGATACGCTTCCGTCCTTTTAAGATTCTATTAACAGCCCTTTTGAAGAACCCAATATTGTAGCTGCTCGGGATACAGGTGGAGGGAGCTCGTTCCACATTTCATTTCGTTTGTCAAGTGTTCGGCAATTTTAAACTAACTTCTCGTTAGTTTTAACAAGTTTAAGCTATCACTAATGTAATTTTATCATCATCATCTGTATCCGACTTCACTACTGGGTAGAGATAGTTCTCTCTCTCTCTCGCTATTTCATCTGTTTCTCTCACGCGCTAACCGAGTCGCGCTACCTTTACTTACTATTCAAATCGATTTGTTCCAGTTTGTTCCACTAAGATTCTACTACTGTTAAAGTTCTGGGGCCTTATTTTGGCGAATGTGATATTATCTCGGTCACTATCACTCTCATTAGTAATGTCATGGCAGTGAGAGTGACCGATATAGTCTCGAACGGCCCAGAATAGCCCACCAGGCTAAGCTTGTGCGTTGCCAGCACAAGTAGAGTTAATATCGGTGTGATCGACCGAAATATGGTTTAGAAAAGACTAATTAAAAATGCATTAAGTAAGACATAAAACTTGGAGTTAGCTAACAGATACGGAAATAAATAATTAATTTGGAATGCTGCAAGTAAAAGTTTTTACGAGATTCAATTCCGACATAAATGCGGTAGCTTCAGAACTTTACGTTCTGCGGTTACACACTTTTAAACAGTTCAAAAACGTTTCTCGTTTGAAAATAGTAGCTAGCTACCTAAATGATAAATGTGATTATGTGAGCGTATACCGAAAAGAGCTCATAGAACTCATCATTATGAAAAACTTTGACTATGGGACTAACCCTGAAATCGCGAAAAAAAATCAGCTGTTCCATAGAAAAATGTCAATGACTGTCGACAAAATGTATGGTTCCCGTAGTAAAAGTTGTTCATAATGATGAGTACTATGAGCCTTTTTCGGCTTAGCATACCCTTTCTGTATAACTCTGTATATGTGTGTGAATCTGCCATGTATATAATGTACCCACACACATACGTTTACCAGAATCGGAATTTGTGATTAATTTCGTTATCTGCTACATTAGGATTCTCGAATTTTCCTCGACCCAACCCTTAATTTGATTATGTTACCTGTTGGTAACATTCTACTAAAAACTAATATACAAATGAGGAGACCACTTTTTCTGGTTTGATACAAAACTATTATTACTTTCTTCAAGCCGCTCTCATTTAAATGGCCTCTATTTTTATTCAATTACCCATTATAGAGGTAGAAAACTATTGTAGACAATATCCTTCGTAGCTCATAGTTTTTTATTTGTACCAAAATATTACTTATCTTATTTCATATATGCATATACCTATATTATAACTAACAAAAGATGCATATTTTTTTTAAGCTATTGCATAGATTTTATCGCGGGCCTTGAGCGTGGAATGCAGAAATTCCGTTCCAAAAAAACGTAACCGAAGTCAAAAAATAGTTCAATGGAGGCGCCACTATTGCACTTCCAAAACAAAAATGACAGTCTTTCTTAGAAAAAAATAGTTCCTCCATTTATCCACCTATTACAGAAAAGTATGCTGGCTGGAATAATAAAAAAGTAATATAATTTGACATTCGGTAGCTTTTTAATGGGTACTGGCTGGCAAGGTTTCAGTATATTGGGATAGGGCGGGGCCTAAGTGCCTTTTCACACGTGTTTGCAATTTTTGGAATAATTTATTTAAGTATGCATGACTTTAATTATGGAACCTTCTTCATTATTGGCTCGTAAGATATTTCTTCACATAGAGAAGGCAGCGTGGTAGAGAAATCTCTAGGTTGAATTTTGCTACTTTTCAGGAGAGAAAAAATACTGTCTTACTTTTTACTCATTTGCAGTACAATCAGTATTTTTAAACTATTGCATAGCTTCTATCTTCTTCTATCTATTTGCAAAAAATATGCTATTAGCTTTACCGCGGCAGTCCCCGAGTGCCACACGTCTTTTTTTGTTTTACATTCTTTGTTTTGTTTTAAACTTTGCATTAGCTTTCGTTGTCCGCACTTTCCACCTCGCACGGATTTGTGCTAGCCAGTTGTTATTTCTTCTTCCTTGCTACATCTAAAGGTTTTTGTCTAGTTTTATGCTACTTTCGCATTTTCTACTCGATGGTTAGAAGCCAAATTTAATAAGTATAGTTACTCTAATCATCCCAAGTAAATATTTTTTACGACGACGGGCTGTTAGTGGTAGTAAAATGTTCCCGTCTTGTTTCGTGGTTACTGGTATCTGCTTCGTTTATGCAATTATTATAACTTTATTTAGCCTAGTTATTACCTTTATTATACAACTCTTGTTGATAATCTTGTTTGTCGGCTTAGTAAGAACGTTTATAATGGCACTTACGAGTATATTTCGATTGCTTCAGTATTACTAGTTTTATTGAAAAAGTATGTTTAGTGCAGCTTGCGGAGCGTTCTGACAGACTGATATGATTCATAATTATGAATCAAACAAAACGTACCTTGTAGTTTGATTCCAATTATGCGAGGATCACCACCGAAGACGATTTAATTATTACATGCAGCAGTACATGGGATTGTGCTATCTTCTTCACACCTTTAGATATTCACCACTATAAAATACAAAACTTGACTTCCCGTCTCCCTTCCACGACCGGAGAGGGGCGCCTGAAACTGGTCATTATTTTTAGAGATATACCTACAAAGGATGTTAACTGTGTAAATATACATTTTTGTTTCTTAGTTTGTCTGCTCACTCAAGGGTCCTTTCACAAGGGTGGGTTGGGAGTGTAATCGTCTTCGGTGGTGATCCTCGCATAATTGGAATCAAACTACAAGGTACGTTTTGTTTGATTCATAATTATACTTTGGATCACCACCGAAGACGATTTAATTATTACATGCAGATGTTTAGAGATCCTTCGTCAGACAAAGAGCTTAAAAACAAACAATGTTATAATATATGCCCTTCTGGTATTGATTTATGTTACCTACATTATTCAAAATAATGTGTTCCATAGGTAACTCTATCTTTAATCCATAACAATTTATAAAACTTTTAAAATCTCAACAAATAAGTTATCAATCCAATAAAAGCATTTGATTGATTAGATACATAATATATTATTATTAGTACCTATTCATAAAAAAAATATTGAATATAGATTTTGCCACTTCACTGTTTTCAAGATTATAAATTTAAATATTCTCTATTTAAAAAATATATAAAGCAATCGCTCCGACCTGTAGCCTTCTCAACCTATTTTTGTTACACCTAAGAGTATGTGAGCTTTTCGCATTTTATGCGGATCTAGCATGCTAATAATGGTGATATGTTCATCCAGCTGTTTAGGATTTATTAATATAAACTCGTAAAACCGTCGCAAATTTGCAAGGCAGTTTATCAGCTATTTAAACTCACTAGGCATTACAGCCGCAAATAAAATTATATTTCTTACATAGATTCTATACAAACCATAGTTAAGGTTCAGATTATGTATAGGTATACAATTTATGTTACCCAGTAATGTTCTTAAATAAAAGGCAAGGGTTGGAAGGCACCGGACCGGGGTTGCGATGTTTTTCTTAAATAGGAAACTTTTAGGCTTAATCCCGGAGTGGTACTTACTCCATTTTTTTTTTTTTTTTTTATTTATTTATTTTTTTTTTTTTTTTTTTTTATTATTATTATTATTTTTTTTTTTTTTTGTTAAAAAAGAAAAGAATCTCATACATTAATTCGCAAAATGCTCCACAGAATTATCATTAAAATTAATTCATTTTAAAATACTATTTTTAGGCTTCGTTTCACTCCAGGGCTATCTTAGACCATTCTCAAAATACTCCGAGATCTATTTTCAAACTGCTTCATCGAAAACAATAGAAATTTAATTTTAATCTAAACGGGTTATTATAGTTTGAAAGATTTATTTAGACCCATTCATTTAATTTTATTAAACTTATCGGTTGCATTTTCTTGCGGAAGCAATCGCTTGTAGAGTGCTAGTTTCACAAGATAAATCTTAAAGGGTAATTATCTGCTAAATAATTATTTAATTTAGAAACAAAACCCAAAATCTTATTGGTGTCCCAATACGCTGAATATTTAGTTTAGTATAAGTAGTATTTTTTATTTAGTATATGGTTTTAGGTTATAACCCGTCCACACTTTATAAAAATCTGTAGACACTATCATATAATGTGACTTTTGCTACTATGTTTATGGACAAAGCTGTTAAAGCTGTCACATAGTTCAAAATTTGTTGTTTTAATTAAATTTAAATTCTATATGACTCGCATTAGAATACTGAAAGTTACTGTTACTTTCTTGAAAAAATATCCGCAATTTAATACATATACGAATCATATTGCTTTGAAGTTTGATTCGCAGATGAAACCATGTCAATACAATAATTATGCCTCAAAAAGGTTTTGATTTATCATCAACTGCCTGGTAATCTCGCTGCCCCCAGAGTAAGGTCAGCGTGTAGATGCCATATTCTGTGAGCAAATATTTTATTCCAAATAAAAATATTTGTTCCGATACTATTAACACAGTTCACGGTGACTTTAACTTACAATGCCTGAGTCGGAGGAACACATAGAGAGGCAAGTTACTTGCAATTAACAATTTATGTTACTTATGTTCATATTCCGTGTTTATCTTACTGAATTCATGATTAGTAACGACGTAATCAGGCAATAGTAGAAATATTCCCAATCTCATAACATCGCCGAAGTAGTTCGTTATAAAAACCTTTATTCGATTTTTAAAGTAAACAATTGTTGCGTTATCTGCTCTTAAGAGTTTATGGCAACATTGAAGCTCAAAAATAAATATTTTGAGTCCTTGAAATGCAAATTTTAAATCCAAAGTATCCAATACAGCTCCAATTCAGTCCAATCGTCCCGTAAACTTTGCCCGTCAGGCAGTGCGCCGCGCCGCACCGTCAGCTACTTCGAAAAACATTTTATGCAACATATTTGATGTGTAAAAATGGAGCGAAATGAGTTCAATGTGAAGTCTTTGCTCTCATAAGTAAATTTTTACTGACTACGCTATAACCAAATTTTTAAAATTTGGAAATTATAATCATTAAAATTAAATATGTGCATAATATAGGTATCCAAGGATCATGTAGGTAGTTATAGTTACTCGTACGCCCATTTTTCCCATTCCAATAATTTTGTAAAGATGTACCAGTCTGTATGTATGCATGCGACGAAATTCAATCCATTTTGTTAAAAAATAAATACACGGATTTTCGATGAGAGCGCTTTGAATAGGGCTCTAATTAGAAATCAAATAATTTAAATAATTTTGATTTTTCTGATCTAACTAATTATTATTTAGAATTTAGAATAGAATTAGAATACTTAGATTTTAGAATTGATTAATATTTTTTATATAGTAAAGTGCCCTTATTGAATCGAAATATTTATTTTTGAACCCCAAATAAAACGGTGATCGCTGTTACCTTTCGGTATTTATTCTCATTTATATCAGATCAAGTATAACAGCACATAGGTATAAGAAAACAATCGACATCGACACGTCTCGCGTGTCGATATAAATTCCAACCCATGATTTTATTGCCAGGTACCGACTCAATAAAACGGTTTCTCTTTACAGTACACTCAAAACATTACTCTTGTATTCAAAATGATACTAAAAGAAAAAATTTCATAGAAATATTTGTAGGTCTTACTATTTCCTTATGCTCTTCCTTGACTAGCCATTTCCTGCGACTGTATTCCCGGCGGCGATCCCTCGATGCTGGTGCCTGCATCCGAGGAGCGGGGTTCTGACGCAGCTCGATGGCTACTCACGGAATCCCCCACACGTTTAAAGCTCCTCGTTTAATTTTGAACTTGACCTTGAAACGGCCCTTTTCGAAATTTTGGCCAATAGGTACTCGACCAGACTTGGCAAAAATAAAATGTCTTAACATTTTGTGTTGTAACACTATGTTGTGTCTGCTAACATAATATGTTATCCATCTTCGCAATTTCTGTTTCCTGTAAGCAACTGGCGTCTGTATTTCCTCTGACTATTGCCTTCAATGCACATTTTATTGATGCATCGGCTTCGTTTAATGCCTCTTCCTCTTGGCGGACCTTATAGCTTGCATAATCGACAGATAGACATAGCGCCAGTACTATATATTATAACCTCAACGCGATTTTCGCGGAGAAACTTTAACTTTTTACTACACACGATATACGTGGAGTAAATGCGCCTCAAACACGATTTACGTGGAGGGTTCATCACCTTTACACGATTTACGTGAAGGTAATGCAAAGGCTCAACATGATTTACATTGAGAATTAGTAGGTAGCCTCAACACGTTTTACCTACGTGGAGATGTTGACTTGATTTATTAGAAAGTATTAAAAAGCCTCGACATGATGTACATGGAGAATTAGTAGGTAGCCTCAACACGTTTTACCTACGTGGAGATGTTGACTTGATTTATTAGAAAGTATTAAAAAGCCTCGACATGATGTACATGGAGAATTAGTAGGTAGCCTCAACAAGGTTTTTGTGGAGTTGGTCATATTTACGCTTAAAAGAACTTAGTATTTTTCTACACACGATGTACGCGGAAAGTTCATTGTCTTAACACAAATTAAATCAAAGTAATATAAAACTCCAACATTATTTATATGGAGAATTAGTACATAGTCTTATCACATTTTACGTGAAGACAGTTGTGTAAATTAGACAATACGAAGAAATTATTTTGATACTCGACTAATAAGATAAACTAAGAAGTAGGTGGTACGTCTATATAAAAGTGAAATAATAAATCTTACAATTCGATCCTTCCAAATGTGCCAGTGCACAGAATACGTACTCGTAAGTGCCACCCTACTTGAGATGAAATCATTCCTGTTGTTAACTATTAATTAAACACAACAACAATAAAAACGAAGGAGTAGGTAGTCAATTATAATTTATCTTACCTACATTCATATTTCAATTCAAACCCAAAACTTTCTATCATGTTTAGTAATAACTTTAGAAAAGAGGGTAGAAATATATAGAAATTAATTCAATATTATAACGCTATGGTATATTAATTGTCTTGCAATTATTTTAAATATTGTATGTAGGTACGTCTATTTTACATACCTGATTTCCAATATCCAATACTATCCATTTCGAACTCGTAATTCCAGCAAATTATCACATTGTTGACGGAAACTCGACGACGACGAGCTCCTTAGCCCGTTTCGTTGCACTTTTCTGCATTTTCCGTACTCACTTCCAATTAGATCGCGTATATTTTTCTTTATCCTAACACTTATTCACTAAATCAATCCATGTGATAACAATTATTCACCGGATCAATTAGGTACGGTGTGATTCCGACGACACAAAAACACGTAATGACCAGTTTCAGGCGCCCCTCTCCGGTCGTGGAAGGGAGACGGGAAGTCAAGTTTTGTATTTTATAGTGGTGAATATCTAAAGGTGTGAAGAAGATAGCACAATCCCATGTACTGCTGCATGTAATAATTAAATCGTCTTCGGTGGTGATCCAAAGTATAATTGTGCTTATAGGCCTGCGAGTTATACCGACAGTCAACGCCATCTAGTTTCTTTAGTTTCGAACTTTTCTCACCAACTGTCATATTATTTATAGAAAGTTTATAGAAAAAGCTCTATAGATCTGTGGTATATACCTACTCTTCAGTTGTATCGATGCTCGTGCTTATTTTGTCGATGAAAAATTAATACTTACTATGAATTACCGAAATTAAACTCTCGATTGGAATTTACACCCATACTCAACCATAGCTTTAACACGTTACATTGTGGGTACTATTTGTATAATTTAACAATAATAATTACGCGGTCTAAAATTGTATGCCACATAAGTAAAGTTAACCTTACATGGCACGACAGAACTTACACGAAAAGAAAAATAATAAAGCATCATTAGAAGACTAGTCTACTTCATCTTCTCTGTTAATTATCTCCAAATACCTTACTGACAATACACGAACCAAACAATGGCTAAATCGGTACTTCAGACATAATAATTTATTCCGTAACGCACCATTTCGTCCCACACTTAGCATCAACATCAAAGACAGACTAGTCGAGTGCTCTAATTCAGCGCTAGTTCACACCGGCACCATGTCGGCTCCCGGTCAATATCCAGAATTGCCGGCTGAGTACCCTAATTAGGGCAGAACTGTCGATCGTCACAAGTGACAGATGGAAATGCGACAATGGAGCGTATCGATAGATCGTGCACATCACTAGTCGTTAGGTTCATGAGCTTCCATTTGAAGGGATCAGATTTACGTGACTGTGGATGTAGAGGTTTACAGGCAGTTGAATGAAATACTTTTATTTTTTACGATTATGCTCATCTTTCTTATCTTTTGGCAACTACCAATATAATCGAAGTTTCTTTATGCCTTTATAATAAATTTGAATACACTAATATTGTCTTACTCACTTATTGAAGTTAATGAATCTTCATAGACTGTTGTTCATTAAATATTTCAGAAAATGCAAAATTATCTGAAAAATCGCTGATAAAGTTCGCAGCAGTTCAAAAATATTTAAATTAAGTAACTAAGGAATAAAATATTTATTTATAATTTCAGTAATGATTCTCGTTATTAACACGTTGCATATTGCTTGCATAATTTGAACACGGCCGCTGGTTAATGCGTAGGTGTCACCAAGAATTCGGAGAATGCTAAAGTAAATAAAACGCATCAATATGATTCGGGTTAATCCCCGATCACTGCCGCATAAATATTGATAAGTCCATAATGAATATTAAACAACGCTCAATGAAAAATAAATTACCCCACCGGAGGGGTTTAAACAACTCTATAAGTAGCGAGGCAATAAAACTGCTTGCTTTATTTATACGGCGATCCCAGTTGGAGCCCAGTAGGTGGTGAAGACGATACAAACTCGTCTCAATATTATTTTTTCATCCGTAAACCTGACCAATATTTATGTATATTTGATTAAGCCGTTTATGCTTGTATACATAATTAAATAATGCAGTAGATGCATGTGGTTTAGTAATAAATTACAAGATGTTTTAATAGAAAATAAATTACGTGTAGTAAGTGGTAGAAGCGCCTAATAGTAGACACCGTTTGACGAAGGTCTACCTTTGATCAGAAAGGTAGTTTTCAGTTTGTAAGTGTAATTAAAAACAACGAGCATATCCATACTACAGTTTTTCCTGGATATTGATTAGTTTCAGAAGTCAGTGGACTAGATCGACATAGGATCCAAAAAGAAGTCGCACTGAAAATGAAAACCGAATTTTCAAATTCAGTGGTGGATAGATATTTTTTGACGGTGACGACAAAAGTTTTTCCTAAACTTAACTTCTAAAGAAATTATACAAACTTACCTAGCGAAAAGGCCGCCTTTTCTAATGTTTTTTTTTTTTGTGATTTCACTTTCCTTATCTGGTATCAATAATGTGAAACACTACTGTAACACTGTGACACATAACAAAACCTAGAAAAAGTTAACAAAATTGCAATGATAAAAGAAATGGCTCCCCATGCTTCTCTATTATTTATTCTGGTCAAACGAGGCACGCTCACCTCTTGGGCGCTTCAACGATCCAGTTTCTAGCACTATTAAAATAATAATATTTATCATTAATTATTCTAACCAAGACGTTCAGTGCATGTACATTTGTAGGTACAATTAATACATAAGTTTGTTACAATTTCAATTTTTATATGGACTATCAAGGTAGTAATTGAGCATGGTAGGTAAAGGAGACATTTGGTTGTCCCTCTTTTATTACCAGACTACGGACAAACAGGAAGGAGGGAAACAGGAGGATTAAATCAAACAGGAAGGGTTATGTTTTTAGCAATCTATGCGTGTTTACGTATATTATGTTCCACCGTAGCGCCGAAATTTCTCATCCAATTTTGATGAATGTCAATCGATTTGTTATTGCAGTCTGGATGACACAGGTCACATTGTTTTCCTTTTTACATTTTTTCCGTAGTCTGTTCAGTTTTTAAACTTTTTTTGTAGTAAAATCTACCTTAATGTAAAAACGTATACAGAGTTAATGTAGATACGATTGCTTCATCTAAGATTCATTAAGTGATAGTAGTAAGTTACTAATTTGGGTAGTTAACTGCTCGATGCTGGTTAAGATATTTTCTAATAAGAACTAATCGATAGTTTATAAGATGGTTTATAGGTTTTCATTAAGGCACCTACTTCGGTGTAAGTTAATAACTAGAAATATTATATTATATTTTTTGCCTAGGTATATTAAAGTCATAGGCGATTGACATAAATATAAAACGTGCACCAGTATGAATATGTATAATAGATGCGTATCCAGCCAAAATACAGTATATATCTAGTATATATCCTACTTACATATTTCATAATATCCAATTTCCAAAATATATGGCAGTATCCAGCAAATTTATTTTAAACTCAACCATTTCTTAATTGAGCAAATTTGATAGGGGTTTTTAAATAAAATTTAAGTTACGAGTACTACTTAGATATTTTATTGTAATAATTAAGGGCCTTACTTGTAAATGCTGCTTAATATTAGCCACTGTTTAAAATGCTTTGACCTCTTCTCGCTTACGTGAAATGTCACGTAACAAGACGGAGAAGTTTAAGCAGTGATTAAGTTTAAGTAGGCTTTATAAGTCAGGCTCAAAATGCTTAGAGAAAATTTAGTCCAGCTCAAGTTCGTTGCAAGGCACGTGGATAAATAGCTTCCCGATTGCGTTGACGACTTGCGTGATGATCTCCTTGAGGACGGGCTTGCCGATTTCGTTGAACAGCTCCTTCCAGCTTTGATCCAGAATGGAAATGACTGGTTCAGCTAAAAAACCAGAATGATTACAGGCAAAAAATCAGTGTATGATTAAACCTTTTGCTTCATGTTTCAGATTGTTCTGAGTGATAAATAGATGATAGCTTTTTACACACTAAAAACAATAGGAAGAACAATAGAATAACGCACAAAGTCTAGTGAACAACTGTCGAGCGATGTCTGTTACACTGGCGAACTTTGAGTAGGAATTAGTTCAACTATTAAAGGCAGTGTGATGACAGACCATCTAATGAACTATGGTTGAAAAAAAAGTTTTGTTATACTTATATTTTTTTTTCAGTCAATGAAAGAATATGGAGTACCGTTTGCGAGAATGTTTTTCAAAAAGCTTTGACTGACCTTTGGCTTTGTCTCCGTTGTACAGGTTGTGGAGGGTGAAGTAGACCTTTTCCAAGGCATCGTACGAGTAGTCAAAACTGCTGAACTTGTAATACTTCTTGCCATCCTTTTCGATCACCTTTAGAGTTACAGAAACTGAAATCCTGATTTTATCTGGAAAAGAAAAAGTCAAGAGTTTTAATGTGGCAAAGAGATCTGGGCTTACCTTTTAATTTGTTGTGTTCCACTTAGCATTGCATTTTTTATTAGAAAATTTAAAAAGCCGTCCTCTCTCTGTTCGTGGCTCAAAGTTTATCGCAGTAGAATCTAACTTAGCTGTTCTGACATCCATATTGTATGTTACAGAGTTACAGGAATTACTAGCAGCTTCATTAATCTGTACTATCATAATAAGGTGTGAGCAGAATCGTGAGTCGTAGTGTAATATGGTATGGTATAAAGCAACTACCCCTATTTTCAAACCTTCTATTTATTTATTTGCACATGTCATAATCGTGATTTACGTGATAGACGTGATTTGTGTAATTTTGTAAATAAAAACAGAAACTAAATAAACCAAAGCCGACTCCAAAATTGTTAACTACACTTTTCGACGCGTTGACATACGAGTATGTACGAAGATAGTTTCAAAACTATGAGACAAGTTCAGTTTAGACTTTAGATAGTAATACAACCGAATCGGCTCCATTATACCTGTTTGAATCTCGAAGTCGCCGTCTCCTTCGACTTCGAGTATGAACAGCTTCCCGCCGAGCACGTACTGCCCGGTCGCGGAGATCGGGCAGATGAGTTCAACTTCGACTCGCAACTTTTCAGGACGCCTGGATGTATAAAGTTTGCTTTAATACAGTTAAATGTTTTTAGCGATGTATTTAATAATGTATAAACAGGTGGATTTTGTTAAATAAATATTATATGAAGTAAGTAGATGGGTACTAGTAGATTGTCGTCACACGTCTTTGAGGTGCATTATATAGTTTAATTCTACTTTTGATTTTTGATTTTTCCTTCTTTTTTTGGATAATATAATAATATATTCAGTATAATCAAATATTCGTTGAAAACTATTGCTATTCACAAACGTAAGATCAAAGTAACGAATGTTCTGTGCGGTATTATTAAAGTTTTTTTATAATTTTAGGTGACAAATCGCTTTTTTCTAGGAAAACGCGTGCTCCATCGTAAACCGCATCATTGCTTGTCTTCGTCTTCAAGATAGGAAGCGTTCACCGAAGTCGGTAGATCGATGGAAGCACTCAATTGTTCTAAATTAAATTACGAGAAAAAGTAGTTTAGTAACTTCATTAATACTTACACAATTTTAGTAATTTCACATTTAGGAAGATTTTTGACAGTCATGTTCTTGAACTTGAGCCGGAGGTCGCCGTTGTCTCCGTTGATCTCCTTGTGCAGCACCAGCGGGTCGAAGGAAGGGATGCCCAGCTCCGGCTTGCCCGCGACGATGTGGGGCAGCGCCTGCTTGGAGGACTTGAGGAGGCACTCGATGTCGGCGTAGTGGCAGGGTTTGATGAAGGACACTGGAGATTAGATTATCTTGTTTTTATTTAGGTATGTGTAAACTACTACTAAAGAACTAAGAAGAAAAAAGAAGAAGAGGGACTAAGAAGTTAATTCAATACAAGTAAGCAGTAACAATAATTTACAATTTCTTTGTTAAATTAAAATAAATGCGAAAGTGCGTTGATTTTGATGTACAATTATTTGCTAAATGATTTATTATGAGTATTTTAACATTGTGTCTGTTAAAAGTTAAAATCGAAAATGGGTGGCGGATTACTTTCAAGATTTTGGACAGATTTATCAAATAAGTCACAAAACCATTTTCTTAACTATGAAAAAATTACAGAAAAAGTTGGAAGTAAAGATTAATTGTAAAGCCTTACCTACTCCGGCGTCAGCTTCTAAAATAGCCAAACTCAAACACAAGAACAAAAAACACTTCATCGCGAACATTTTTCTAATTTTTATTCTTTAATTATAAAGTTAGGTACTTAGTGTTGAACTTGGTAATGTAAATCTTAGTCTGAACCGACATATCTTGCACGGGCTTATTTATAGGTATTTACTTTTGTTTGTCATCTAAAGGACATTGACATTGTCACTTTTTTGGAGAGTGATGCACTTAGTTAACAAACATTACTTTGCATGGATTTAAATAAACATCTATTTACCGAAAAGTCTTACTAATATTGTAAAGGTCAAAGAATGTATCTTTGTTACTAATGAACGCTGAAACGGCTGAACGGATTTACATGAAATTTGGAATGAAGGTCGTTCACAGTCTGGATTAACACATAGGCTACTTTTTATCCCGGAAAACGCGGGTGAAACCGCGGGGCGCAGGTAGTAAGTGATAAAAGTTTGAATTCGTCAATGTAAGTTTTTCTTATAAAACGAGCGGTGCCCGCAGTTTCACCCGGTATCGAGCTGGGACTGTAGTTCGGGATGAAAAGTAGATTACGTGTTGTATCAGGGTTTTCTTCCTAACTCGTTGAACCATTTCAGTAACAAATATAGGTACACTCACAAACTTATCGCATTCCGACTTATCCGACTTCGGTGGCATTCACCTATAATATTACCTAGGGGCCGTCCATTAATCACGTGATATTTATATTACAATAATATTTTCAATCCCCCTTCCTGGTGATACATGGTGAGGTTTTATCTAAATTATCCCCCCCCCTACCTCCGCCAATATCACGTGTATTGTTATTGATACAAATTGTCTTTATTTTTTTTTAAATAAAACGAAAAATAAATACCCGTGATATTTCTCTACACCCCCTTCACCCTTGTGATATTTTCCAACCTCTTCCCCACTTCTCGAGCCTCACGCGATTAATGGACGATCCCCTAGTCTGAACTCTGAAATATGATCATCAGGAAGCGTTATTCTTTATGTGTAGTTCTAATTATGTAGGTAGGCACTTAATTAAATATTTTAGAAATAATATTAACATAAGTTTCAGGAAAAACCTGCCTTGTTAGCACTAGATTATAATGAGTTGTTACCTATTTAGTTTTTGTGCTGTTCTTTGTATTGTAATTTCTGGTGTGAACAATGAAAAGTTTTACTTGGTAGGTACCTACGAGTACCTGTTTAATATATTTTTATAATTATCGGTTTTACCACAAAATAATTCAATTAGAATTTAATACTAGTTTTGGTTAGTTGTAACATATTAAGTAAGAAAGGTTCACGAATTTCTGTAGCACGAAAATTTTCTTCCAGATTTCTATTATCTAACATTTTTTTGAAAATTGTTTAAAGAAACCGAGTAAGCCTAGGTGCTGTCTCGCCACTGTACTTGTTACGTATAATCAACCCATTAAGATTGTAGAGATAATTGATATTGCAAAAGATTAACAATTTTGCTTTCACAATTTTTTTTTCTAGACTCTAGACTATGGTTTTGGATCTGGTTTTGTTGTTAAAAAGATCAATGACTCAATATCTATAAGTCAACGATGACATGATCATGATATGGTCTGGTTATCTATAAAGAGTTATAATAAAAGGGTGTGCTAAGCCGAAAACGGCTCATAGTACTCATCATTATGAACTACTTTTACTAAGGGACCAAATCGGAATTCGTGAAAAAAAAAATTTGGTGTTCCATATATTTTCTCAAGTGTCATTGACATTTTTCTATGGGAGAGTTGTTTTTTTTTTGTGAATTTTAAGGTTCGTCATATTGTAAAAGTTGTTCATAATAATGAGTACTAAAAACCTTTTTCTGCCTAGCATACCCTTTTCTTATAACCCTGTATATCGCCAGCAGCTATTATCTAATGATACTTTGCCAGCGTGGAATTAATTCATCTTTGTTGGATTTTACGGAGCAAAGAGAGGTCTCAGAGTCGACTGGATCAAATCTGTGTTTGTTTGTATGTTTGTATACCTATTAGTCTGACTATAACTTGAGTTTAGTTAAATTAGTTAGTTCGATCTTCATGAAATGCTTAAGCAAGACAAGTATTTCATTCCAATGAGTACTATTTAAGTTGAAATTAGTTACGAGTTAAGATATCCCTCTCTCTTTATAGCCACTTGATAAATTTTACTTAAAAATTGTATTAAAACACTTAATAATCTTGAATATCTAAACTAGCTCTAAATTATCTAATCAAAAATCATCTAAAAGCTTTGTAAGAGCTTTCGAATTAACAGCATCTGTCTTACACGAACTATTATTATAAACTTAACTTTTCAATTTTTCATTTTTCACCATTTTTCATACAAAATCCATAGGAGTCGTTTAATGCCTTACAGTAAGTTCATGCTAACATTTTCAATAGATAGGTACTAAAAATAAAACTATAAGTAGTTATATATCAAATATATTTTTATATTAAACTGTAATACATAATATTAGAAGTAATTAAACCATTAATTGTCCAATTCAAACTCGTTAAGGGGCATTGTGGCCACCACGTCGCCGACAGTGCCGACGACGCGAGTCATCATCTGCTCGATGATGGGCCGCCCGATCACGTGGATGATCTCCTTCCAGTTCTTGTCCAGGATGTCAAGGATCGGTGCAGCTGAAAAAACAAAATTATTAGATTTACGAAATTAAAATAGACGTTTTTAACCCCCGACGTAAAAACGACGGGGTATTATAAGTGAGAGGTGTCTCTGTGTGTGTGTGTGTGTACTGTGTATGTATGTATGTGTCAGTGGCATCGTAGCTAATAATAATAATAAATCACTTATTCATAAATGTATGGTGTCTTGCACTTTTTCTAGTGACGCTTTTTGTAATTTGGGATGCAATTTTTTTGTATGACCCCTATTGTAAACGCTAAAGTTTGTGTGTCTGAATGTTTGTTACCTCGTACCTCCGTAACTACTACAACTAATTAGATAAAATTTAGAATGTAGATAGTTTAGGTTCTGGAATAACACATAGGCTACTTTTCATCATCGTCGCCGTTTTATATTTTCAAGGTTTAAACCGCGGATCACAGTTAGTATAATATCTTATACATACAGGGTTACAAGAAAAGGATATGCTAAGCCGAAAAGAGCACATAGTACTCATCATTATGAACAACTTTTACTATGGGACCAACCCAGAAATTGCGACCTACCCTTCCCTTATAACCACGTGTACCTTACTCCTCACCTTTTTCCTTGTCTCCGTGGAACAGGTTGTCCAGCTTGATGAAAACCTTCTCCAGAGCATCGTAACTGAAGTCGAACTTGCTGAACTTGTAATGTTCGAGACCGTTCTTCTTTACCAGTTTCAGGTAGATAGAAACATTAATCCTCACTTTATCTGGAAAAATGTAATTTACTAAGTCAATGGGGACGCTGGGAACCTAAACTCCATTGACTTCTCCATTGAGAGGTAAGTAATTTTTTTTAATAGGTACTCTTAGCTCCCCCCACTTTGATAGCCTGTGTCGGGGATGCCATGGAATACTCACAAAGACAACAGCTAACACCCAGACCCAGATATTTAAATTCATCATTCAAACATCTGCCCGGCCGGGAATCAAACCCGGAGCCAGAGGGGCTTACAAGGCGGATATACTACCGCTGAGCCAAACAAGTCGTCAATGGGGATATTGGAAATAAATCGAAATAAGTGGCTTTTAATACAGAACTCGATTTACTTTTTTGCGACAATGATTCATAGAAATAAAATTCATTTTTAATAATACCTAGAATAGCTACTA
Organism: Alcis repandata; assembly: GCA_949125135.1. Taxonomy (NCBI): domain Eukaryota; kingdom Metazoa; phylum Arthropoda; class Insecta; order Lepidoptera; family Geometridae; genus Alcis; species Alcis repandata. The sequence continues at coordinate 204,719 of OX421233.1, forward strand.
TGATCACAAATATGCATCATCTATCTCTTTCTAATGAATTTCAATACCAACGGGAGCAAAAAAGACACCATATTAACATAACTCTGATGTTGTTAGACGTGTTATCCAAATGTGATCTGAACTACTCTTATTACCTAGGATTTTGTGAGAAGTTTTAACATATTCTATTTTTAACATATCACTAATATTGTAAATGCAGAAGTTGGTCTGTGTGTTTGGTGTTACGTACTATCTCCGTAACTACTGAACCGATTTTGACGAACGTTGAATTTTAAATATTTTGGATTTTGGAATAACACAAAGACTTTTTATCGTCATCATCATCATCAGTCTCGCGGTTGAAACAGCGGGGATCAGCTAGTAATATAAAGTTAGATTATTCACCTGTGTTGACTTCGAATTTACCGTTGCCTTCAATTTCGAGAAAGAGTAGTTTTCCCCCGACGATGTAGTGGCCAGTCGCGCTGAGCGGGCAGAGGAGCTCAATGTCAATCTTGTGCTTTTCAGTACGTCTGGAAACGTTAAAAATATCAGTATCTTTTCTTACTTACTTCTTACTTCCCGCGGCGCTACAACCTCATGGTATCCCCGACTACTTTAAACCACTCATATCAAAAACCTACTAATCCTACTAATATTATAAACGCGAAAGTTTGTAAGAATGTATGGATGTTTGTTACTCTTTCACGCAAAAACGGCTGAACGGATTTACATGAAATTTGGAATGAAGGTTGTTCATGGTCTGGATTAACACATAGGCTACTTTTTATCCCGGAAAACGCGGGTGAAGCCGCGGGGCGCAGCTAGTATATCATAGTTGTGAAAGTTTGTACGCGATGTTTGTTACTTAATCACGCAAAAACGGCAGAATGGATTTTGATGAAATTTGGCGTGGAGACAGCTTAAAATATTTATTAAAATATAGGCTACTTTTATCCCGAAAAAGAGAAGAAAATAAAAAGATGCCTGTAGGCTGGCAGGTAAAATAGCGGTGTTGATGACGCTAGCCTGCTAGCCTGCTAGCCTGGAGAGGTGTTTGTAGATACCCTTTTAGAAACGCCCCTAACTTGTAGTGGTAGGCTTTCTGCAGGGGCCGTCTGGGGAAGTACCACACCGGTGCCAGTTTATCTACCGCCAAGCAGTGTACATGTGTACAAGCACGACTGTGTTCCGGGTTGTTACCAGTACAATCACAGGACAACAAGATGCAGCAACTTGTATCTCAAGGTAACAAGCACGGTGCAGTGCCAAGCAGAATTTAAAGTTTTAAACTCAGTGTGGCTGCACCTGGTATGGGCAGGCGTGATGCTGAACATCGGGCTAGCGACTTGCTTGTCTTGTTATTCCGTTACATAAAAAAACCAGCCAAGTGCGAGTCGGACTCGCGCACATAAGGTTCCGTACCATTATCTATAAAAACGGCAAAAAATTACGTTTGTTGTATTCGGAGCTTCCTTATTCAGCTTAAAAATTCAGCTGTCCGACTATCACGGTTCATGAGATACAGCCTGGTCACAGTCTGGCGGAAGGACAGCGGAGTCTTAATAATAGGGTCCCATTTTACCCTTTGGGAACCCTAAAAAAACTTAATTAGGATTTTTATGCTTACTCTATTTTGACGATTTCGCATTTTGGTATTTTCTCAATGGCTATATCCACAAACTCGAGCTTGAAGTCGCCGTTGTCTCCCTTGATGTGTTCCATCCTCAGCGGGTTGAAGCTCGGGATGTTGTATTCAGGGTTCCCATTCACAAAATGCGGCATTGCCTTTTTGGCTGATTTCAGGATGCAATCCGAATCTTCATAATGACATGGGTCGATGAAAGGAACTGTAAATAAATATAGCTGATTAATTATAAGCTTTAATTTAACTTACCGTGTTAGTTTGTATGTTTGTGTGGGTCATATCTTTGTTAGGAACCTAAGTTAGAACCACTCCCTGACGTCCGGTTGAACTGAAATTTAGTATCCTTGTGTAACTCCGATGGCAATGCTATAAAAGCTTGTTTAATACATATTTGGTTTAAAGTTAGTTTAAGAAAGTGATAATATTTTATATTTTCGTAAAAAGACCGAGCTGGTTTTAAGCTTAACAAACACTAGGATTACTTCGAGAGTTTTGCGGAAATTTCTCATTTGTATATTAAGTAACAGAAATAATTAAAATTTCAATGAACTCAATTATGTTAAGAGTTGAAGTTTTTAGGAACATTATAATACACAAATAATTGCAATTTTTTAATGAATAAGTAAATAATAAAAAATCTTACTTGTCTTGGCTTTTGCTTCTAGAACTACCAAACTTAAACACAAAAATACAACAGTCTTCGTATCAAACATTTTTGAAACTAAATCTGTCTTCTTCAACTTAATTTTATTCTCAAATTATTTAAATAAACTGATATGTTTTACTTTCAAGGGTAGATCTAGTTCTGAGCTAATTTTATTATAAACAGTTGCATTTATACCGCGTTTGTTTTCAAGGATATCAAGTCGCTCTAATTATGCTTTTTTAGACAAACCGCTGTACTTTTTTTTTGCAAAAAAAACTTTAATTCGCTTGGCTTCAAATTTAGAGATTACTTTTTAGGGTTCCGTAGTATTTCAAAGGAACTTTAGAGCTACTATTTGGCAGGTTTGTTTGGTTCTGTGGAAATGTTTGGGAGGTTTTCGCGCCACTCAAAATTAATTAGTAAGTACTCACTACACCCATGCCCGGTGTTTTTAAATCGGTTAATAGATTTGTTGTGTCGCCATCTTAAGGTGGCCTTGAAGAGAACCTTTAGCGACAAGACCACCGCTTTTTGCTACAGCTTCATCAGGTGTCACGAGAAATGAACTAACTCCCAAGACTTGCTCGCTCGCTTTTTTAGTGTTAACAACAACAACAACAACAAATAGGTTTGCAGTACCTAGTTAAATTTGGGGAGCAGATAAATGGTTTTTTAAAAACTAAAATAAAACTACGTGTAGCCGATTCAGAGGCTCTATTCTTAATGAATGTTAATACATATTTTACTTATAACGAAACTTACTCGACTAAGGTGGTCTTATATCTAGGAATGCATATTCAGCGTCTGCACTGCGGTGGCCGTTACTCAGAACCGGCGGCTAACTGCAGTGTCAGCTATTTATTCTAAAGCAGAGGGCTGTGGGGGATACATAACTCCTCCCTCCCTAAGTGGAAAATTATCGGGGCGTTCGATTTGCGAAAGACCTCGATAATTTTGTATACACGGAATTACTTTTAAGTATAAAACATATAGAATAACTAAAACTATACATAGTGCTACGAGTCCTAATGCTATAACACTGATTTTAGAGTCTTTTTCTCTGTTAATCACTTTTTCAAACACGTCACTATTTTTTAGGGCGAAAGCCATATATTTCACTTCGTCTAGTCCAACCTCGTGCATGTTAAGTGCGCGTGCATCGGATAAGTCCTCGGTCGCGCGCAGTCTCGGTAGCTTGATGATGGGTAGCGGCTTAACAGCATCCGTCTCGGTGTAGATTCGGTGATGTCGGATGGTGAGGCCGTTAACATTGACGTCACAGGGCTTGTTTAACGTCACGACGTACGTACCTGATATCGGCTGTTTAGAGACTTCTTCCCCACATATTTCCGTAAGGGTGATTTCTGCTTTGGTGAAAAGTATCCAATTGTTGTCATTAACTTTCTGCAGCTTTACGTCTTCTATATGGATAGGGTACTGCTTGCAGCTGGTGATGTTGTTCTCGTACACCATGAGTTTCTCTTCACAAGAGAGTCCGCTGTACAAGGCTCGATTGTCGTCGTTGCAGAGGAACTCGTCTCCAGCAGCGAGTGGGCGGCACGGCTTCACGATCGGCTGGTACTTCAATCCTTTCGCCAATAGGTAAGGGTATTTAGGGAATATGGCTACGGTTAGGTTTGTGGGTTTGAGGAAAATAGGTAAAGTGTACATTTTGAAATAATTATACTTATAGTTATCGGTTAGTGGAATTTCCATGACAAAAGTGATTTGGTCTCTTATCATATAAGATTTCACAGAAATAGTTTCCTCTATTTTGGCTAAATTTAATTCGGTGGGTACATACACCAAATTCTCTGAATTCGCTATTACTTTTAAATGATATAATAGTTCGGTAGAATTAATAATAGACTGATGTAATATAGAGCTTTTGCTTAGAGCTAGTGCGGTTTCAATTTCACTTAACCTAATGAATATAGTTCTAAAGCTACTTAAGAACAAATTATATAGTCCTAACACATAAGAGGACTCAGCTAAATTATTTTCTTGTGTTATTGTCTCCTTAAGGATTGCTTCAACCCTTTTCAAACGGGTGTCTACTGTTATCGAGTTTTGATAGATTAATTCTGTTGCGTTTACGAGGCTATCTAACATTTTTGAGACTATAGTGATTTTCTTTGAAGTAATAGTTTGGTCGTGGCTTAGTTCGGAGGTCAACTGATCATATTTGATTGCGTCATCATGGTCTAGGTTACCGGTTATTATTTTAATTATGGACCCTAATGGATTAATTAATCCTCGCTTGAAGCGTTGTGGAATTAGCTGGTAATATTTATCTATAGTTATATCGCGCATATACTCTGCATGCATGAATATATCAATAAATTTGTGAGGGAAAGTTTTGTTGGATGAAAGTAATCGCTGAAATTCAGTAAATTTCGAGTTGACGAGTTTTAGGTCAATCCAGATATTATTTAATTTAATGGTTTTTAGAATTGTCCAGTTGTCAGTTTGTATGTAAGCTTGACCTTTCTTTACAGGCAGGAGTCCCGGGTTTCCTTCAAGTGATTGAAGATGAAGGGCGGCTGTCGACGTCGCTAGCATCAGACTGCACCTGCGGAGGGCGTTTTATGTTTTTAATAGGAGCTTTCGTGCTTTTCTTTTCAGCTTCTCTTTTAATTGGGACAACGTTTTTACCGGTCATACCTATTATTTTTGCCTTTTTGTACCTCGGTTTTTCTTTGCTTATTCTTTTATTTATGTCTTTTACGAAGACGGTCTCCGGAAGTTCTATATTAGTTTCGCCGCCTCGTTTTTCTCTAACCTTTTCCTTTCCGGCTTTTAATTTCTCGGCTATGTGTGCGTATAGGAATTGCGTTCGTTTCTTGTGGTCTTTAATCAGTTGCTGAGTGTAAAGTTTTTCAAGTTCTAGGTCGAATGGGTTATCAGTGTCGGTGTGTCCAAAGACAACTTCGAAGGGTGTTAATCCTGTCGCTGTGTGTATGGCGTGATTGTAAGCCATGACTGAGTACGTCATGACGGACGCGGCATCCGTGCATTTTTGTTCATACTTGGCCAGTCTATATATCTCTATTATGGTTGAATGAAATCTTTCTACAAGTCCCATAGAGTTCGGGTTATTTACGGTGCCTATGTGTCTTTCTATTTTGTGTAGACTGAGAAATTCTTTCATGAGGTCGTTATTAAATTCGGTACCGGGGTCAGAGTTAATTTTCTTGGGTATACCGTAGAATGAGAAATATTTCAGTAGCGCTCGTACGACTTCAGGGGTAGATTTATTTGTAATTTCAATGGCCTGCCCTAACTTGCTGAAGGCATCAATTAGGGTTAGGTAATATTTTCCTTCGATTGTGAAAATGTCTATGAAAATTTCTTGAAACGGGGCATTCTGCGTTTGCGTCAATTGTAACATGGGTTTTAGTGGTTTTCGCTCATACTTTGTCTTTTTACAGGCGTCGCAGTTATTAATTATAGCTGAAACAATTTCGTCCATTTTATTCCAATAATAATTTCTACGGATTCTGACTAATGTTTCCTTAATCCCGCGATGGCATGTTTTACCGTTGTGGTATTTTAAAACTATTGCCTTTTGTTCGCTTTCGTTGTCTACACAGACTACTCTTTCGGTACATTCAAATATATTTATTGTTCCTTTCCTGAAAATTTCTATTACAACATTGCTGAATTGTATGCGGTGTTCTTCGTTTTCGAAATATATAAAATATTTAATTTTTGGTCTAATATATTCCTTGAGGAAGTTTTTCACTAGTTCTACGTTATTAAGGGGGAGGAAAACTTCTAGAATTTTGTGTTTTTCATACGATAGGTTTTTCACGTGGAGTTCATTTTTAAGCCAGGAATATACTAAGATTTGATTTGGTTTTGTATCTATGGCTTCATGTAAAATCGGTATTCCGTTTGAATCTAGATCTTCCACAGAGTGTATAGTCTGTGACTTAGAGCTCCCCGAGGGGGATGGTATAACGGGTTTCTCTATTTCCAATTCTGTTAGCATCTCGGTGGCTTCCGACGAGTCAGATATGCTTATTGTCTCGCTTATTTCTGATACTGTCGTAGTCGTTGAGTCCTGTCGTTTTTTGTCTAGGTTTACTCTCATTGAATTAGCGTCTTCGTCAGTCAGGGCGTTGATTTTGATTCTACTTAAGGCATCCGCGTTTGTATTTTGTTTTCCTTTTTTATATATTATCTCGAAGTCGAAGTCCTGAAGGCGTAGCCTCCATCGGGTCAGTTTACTGTTTGGGTCTTTCAGCGAGTTTAGCCAAGCTAAGGGTCTATGGTCAGTGTAGATGAAGAATTTTCGTCCGTACAAGTAAGGGCGGAAATGTTTTGTTGCCCAGATGATGGCGAGCAACTCTCGCTCTATGGTACTATAGCGTGTTTCTGTGTCGCTTAAAGTACGGCTCGCGTATGCAACTGGTTTGTCACTACCAACTTGTCCTTGGGAAAGGACAGCTCCCAGGGCTACGTTTGAAGCATCCGTTGTCAGGATGAAAGGTTTTCCATAGTCAGGATACTGTAAGAGTGGAGCATGTGTCAAGAGTTCTTTACATTTGTTAAAGGCATCAATATAACTTTGGTCAATGATAATTTTGTTGCGTTTTTTTAAGCATGACGTCAGTGGTTGGGTTACTTTAGCGAAATTGGGTATGAAGCGTCTGTAATAGCCTACGAGTCCAAGGAAACTTTTAATTTCCGTTGTAGTCTTTGGGATCGGAAAATTCATTACTGCATTTATTTTGTCATTATTCGGTTTCAGTCCGTCTTTAGTGATGGTGTGTCCTAGGTATAATACCTCCTTACGTAAAAATTCTGACTTGTCTAGTTGTACCTTCAAGTTTGTCTGTCTCAGTCTGTCGAAAACTAGTCTTAATTTTTGTAAGTGCTCTTCTAAGCTGGATGAAAAAATGATGACGTCATCAAGGTACACCATACAGTGTAATCCTTGCAGGCCTCGTAGGACATGGTCCATTGTACGCTGAAAGGTTGCAGGGGCCGTTTTCAGGCCGAACGGCATTCGTAAAAACTCAAAGTGACCATTCTGTGTGCTGAAGGCAGTTTTCTGTCTATCTCGCTCTACAACCTCTATTTGATGGTAGCCGCTTGCCAAATCAATTGTGCTGAAGTAAGTACTTTTTCCTAATTTGTCAAACAGGTCGGTTATATTGGGGAGTGGGTATTTATCGTCTATTGTTATCTCATTAAGTCTTCGGTAGTCTATTACCATACGAAATTTCTGTTCTCCTGATGCGTCGATCTTTTTAGGTACTAAGTGTACGGGGGCACTCCACGGAGAGTGCGATTCTTGGATTACGTCGTCCTGCAGCATTTTCTCTACTTGTCTGTTAATTTCATCTGCTTGGGCAGGGGCCTGTCTATACGGTTTCATGTAAATAGGGTCTTCATTTTTTGTTCGAATTTCATGTTTTACTTGATTGGTAAAAGTAAGAGGTAGTTTGTCGCAGTGGAAAATGTCTTTGTATTCTGTACAGAGTCTGTAAATTTTCTCGCGTTCCTCAGAGTTGGTATGGTCTAGTCTTATTTTGTTCAGATTTTCAGTCAGTATTTTGTCCATTTGTATGTCTGTAGCTTTAGTAGCGTTAGTCGCATTAAGGTTACACCTGGTGGTTGTGTACTTAGTTACTTGTAAGGGTCGTTTAACCGTAAGGGTTACTATTTCATCCGAAGTGTTTTGTATAACGGTGGTCGCGTATCCGTTAATGCAGTTAACTAGGGCACTGGGCATTCGTACTCCCGGGCCAAACTTTCTATAGTCTAATATAGCTTCACCTAAGTGTTGGTCTATCGGTACTTTGACTCTTTGTTCCGATCGGGGTTGCAGTTGAATTTCATAATCCAAATTCGTATTGATTATAGGGATGCGCGTGGTTTTCGTTATTAGCACAGAGTGTTTCAGGTCTATCATGGCGCCAAGCTGTCTCAGTAAATCATTTCCAATTAGTCCGTCGTATCGTGAGTCGACGTTGTATAGGTAAAATTTGTGAGTTTCATTAGTCTGGAAGGTTGGAAAAAGCGGTATCTCTATTACTTCGTTGTGTCGACTTGACGCGTGTGTGCTAACTACTTCGAAAGGTTCGTTTTTAACGTTCTGAAAGAAAAACTCGTATGCTTTTTGAGGGCTCAAAAATGTTCTAGTACTACCTGTATCTATCATAAACTTTGCGTCAATTTCAGGGATGTAAATGTGAGGTAGTTTTAGTGTAGGGTCGCAGTTCAGTTCTATTATTTCTTTTCCTCTATAGAGGCTGGTGTTATAAAATTTCCAGCCGGTTGTTCCCGAAGGGAATGTGTCTGTTGCGTCTCGTATGTCGTCTCGTTATATACGTCATTTTCAGATTCATTCGTATACTCGTATTGTCCGTCGTACATGTCATAGTCAGGGTTATAGTCGTTGTCATGGTAGTAATAATCTTGGTACTGTTCGTCGTCTAAACCTGTCAACTCGTTAAGCTTGAAGCCTTGCGGTGCGGGACGAGCTGTCCTCATAGATACGTCTGTCGATTGTAGGTGCGGAGGGTTGGTTTGAGGTGGTTTGTACCCTGTCTGTGGGGGTCTGTATCCGAACTGTGGTGGTTTATACCCAAATTGTTGCGGTGGTCTGTATCCACTCTGAGCCGGGGGTTGATTCCCAAATTGGGTTCTAAAGCCTAACTGAGGGATGGTTCCGAATTGAGGGCGGAATCCCTGTTGCTGTGCTGAATTAAATTGCGGACGGTACCCAAATTGAGGTACGGTTCCAAACTGTGGGCGGTAGTCAAAACTTTGTGGTTGCGCTTGGTGTGGTTTTGTTGGTGCAGGTTGTGTACCAAAATTGAATTTAGGCGCGGCGTTTACTAGAGGCGCCTGGAATTTAAAACCACTCGCCGTGTGCGCGGGTGAAAAGGTTGGCCTTGGCGCGGCGTTGTTATAGACGTACATGCGTTTTCTCGCGTTATATTGGTCTAGGAAATTAACTTCTTCCAAAACTGTGCTTAAAGCGTCCTCTAGGCTCGTTGGTGCTTTTAGCCGGACTATGCGCACCATATCTTCGGATAGGTTGTATAAGAATACGTTAAGTGCCGTATTGTTATATATCACTACCTTAGCGCGTCGTAAATTGATATCTTCTATCATGTTGACCTTGGAAATAAGCGTGGATCTAACACTTTGAATGCGTTTGTAGAAATCGAGATAACTTTCACCGGATTTAATTTTTAGCGTTTCCAACTCAATACCTATGCAGTGTTCACTTCGCGGGTCCCCAAAATGTTGTTTTAGTACCTCTTTTAGGTTGGACCAGGTGTTTATGTCATCTCGTTCAGACAAGAGCGAAGCCGCTTTGTCATTGAGTCTACTTGTCACGGCGTTGAACACATATAAGTCCTGAGCTGCATCACCTCTATATCTGCTTATTACATATTCGCATTTTCTCAGGTATAAATTTAATTGCGCTTTGTCACCTCCAAAAATGGGGATGAGGTTTAATATTTCTCGAGGGATGGCCCTGAACTCTAATGGTTGCTGTTGTTGTGCCATCATTTTAGCGTATAATGAGCAGGTATAGGCAATTTACACACACGATTTAATACTATAAAATGTTAAACCTATTTTTGACAAAAATATAATTTTTACTTTACTTAATTACACTATTTTAACAATAATTCCGATCGATTTGAGACCCAAATTCATGAAGTTAACCTAATTACACAATTCTAACCGATGACTAAGGTCTGAATATACTAATTACACAATTCGAGGAGAATCTCGGGATAGGCAAGGATGGCGAAAAGGTCTACTCACCAACCGACCAGCATCATTTTTCTCAGCGTCCACTATTTAACACATTTATTTGGTTCGTTGGATAACTGTTCGGCACTTCACCTTTGTTGTAGGCAAACCGCACTTTGCCGTTCTAACGCGGTAACTCGTTGTACAAGTATAGACACTCACGTAAGGACAGCCAGTTATCCTACCGGCTGCGCCAGTTAAATTTGGGGAGCAGATAAATGGTTTTTTAAAAACTAAAATAAAACTACGTGTAGCCGATTCAGAGGCTCTATTCTTAATGAATGTTAATACATATTTTACTTATAACGAAACTTACTCGACTAAGGTGGTCTTATATCTAGGAATGCATATTCAGCGTCTGCACTGCGGTGGCCGTTACTCAGAACCGGCGGCTAACTGCAGTGTCAGCTATTTATTCTAAAGCAGAGGGCTGTGGGGGATACATAACTACCTATAGTGAGCAAAACCGTAAGACGTAGCTAGTTAATAAATAAATCACAAAAACTGTCATTGGTTGCTCTTCGAAATTATGGTAAATTTAGCGTTTACATGTCACGTACAGGTGAGTCTGTAGGTCATTGATGCTGTGGGTGCAACGAAGAAAACAATGGAAATAACCGTTTGTTTGGTTGTTTTTTGGGACAAAACTAGAAGAAATGAACTTGAAAATAACCTGGAATTGATGGATCGACAGTTTCCTGACCTCACTTTTTGAGTTTTGACGTCAACTTCAATATTTACCCCTGTCTTAATGTGTTTCGTCTATGCAAAAAGATTTTGAATAATTTTGAATGCATATTTAAGTATTCTGCATTATATAGCAAAAAAATGTACTCCGAGGTCCGGAATAACCTTCCTTTTCAAACCGATTAAAGTCAAAAACAAAACCAGAATAATTTGATATCGCTAAAATTCGCGTAATTTTAGATTTATTCTGTTGATCGAGCAAAGCGAAGTCTCAGTAAATTGTAGAAGTCGTGTAAATATTAGTAAGCGATGACACATGGGTTAACCTACGGTTGTTGATCTGATCTTTGTACTATTTTATTTTGTCAGGTAATAATTTGAAAATGAGAAAAAAAAAAGGTCAAGGAGTACTTGAACTAATTGCCTGTCCGGCAATTATGGTAGAGTACTACGGGAAGCGACCCCGGCCTCCTTAGCTACTACTGTCTCCTCCCGCTCCTTCCGAGAGAGTAGTATCCTAAACCCTAACTCCTCTCCCAACTTCCACTTTCCTGACCCCAAATCCACCTCCGACCTGGTCCTTTTCCCTTCCTTTCCGCTAAACATGGCTGCCGTGCCATGGCTAGGCCAAAATAGCCTAAAACGTGCCAATCTGCCCTGGGACCGGGCGACCCCAGAACAAGGCTAGCCTTACCCAAGCACGCGGGGCTCTGTTTGGGTGGACGACCCTTTCCCTAGCTACTCGTGGGAACGCAATGAGGAGCACAAATTTTAATTCTTCGCCAAATGGCGGCGACGTGGTTCGCCACCCGTCACGTCTCGTTTCCCGGGGGGGCGAAAAGTGGGCTGCGGATAGCCACTTTGCTACTTTGAATGTTAGAGGAGGTATGAATGACAAAATTGAGGAAGTATGCGAGATGATGAGTGAAAGACGGATTGATGTTCTTTGTGTGAATGAGACCAAGCGGAAAGGATGCGACACCACCACGCATGGACCCTACACAGCCTATTGGTCGGGAGTCCCCGAAACCAGCAGAGGCTGTCAGGGTGTTGGTGTGCTGCTTTCTGCTAGAATGAATGAATGTGTGACTGATTTTGAATGTGTGAGCCCGAGACTCATGTGGGTGAGGTTGAAGGTTGGATTAACTCGCATCTTCGTGTTAGGAGTTTATGCTCCACAAGATGCTAGTTGGAACCGCTGCTCAAAAGCCCAAACCGAGAGGCAAGAGTTTTGGGATAGTATGAAAGATGTTTTGAATAAATGCAACCAAAATGAAAGAATTATTATGCTAGGTGATTTTAATGGCTGGGTAGGAGTTAAGCGTGACGGATATGAAAGTGTGCTTGGTAAGTTTGGTGACGACAGAGTGAATGCGAATGGAGAAAGTCTGCTGGAAGTATGTTTGGAGTGGAATCTTGTGGTAACTAACACAATGTTTGACCACAAAAAGATCCACTTGTATACGAGGGAAGAAGGAAGCCTGAGAAGTATGATTGATTTTGTGATTGTGGATGAAAGATTGAGAAAGAAAGTGCTAGACACTCGGGCATGCCGCGGTGTTGGCATCGATACAGACCACTTCCTGGTGTTGAGCCGTATAAGAGGTCTTTTTAAGCGGTGGCGACATCGTGTGCATGAGCCTGTGAGTGTACTAGAACGCATAAAAGTTGAAAAATTGCAAGAGAAAAGTGTGAGAGAAGAATTTGTGAAGAAGTTGAGCGAAAGTTTTGACAAATTAGACGAGGTATGTGAGATTGAAGAATTATGGAAGCCATTGAAAGAACGAATTGTGGAAGCTGCTACTGACGTGTGTGGTGTATGTAAGAGAAGAAAAGGGTGTGAGTTCAGGACTGTTTGTGTAGAAGTGCAGAAGGCAGTGTCAGAGAAGAAGAAAGCTTGGAGAGACTGGTTGGCTACAAGAGCCAATCAAAGAATACAAAAGGCAACGAATGAGGACGTAAGCAAGGCAAGGGAGGAGTATAAAAGATTAAAGGGTGTGGCAAAAGAGGTTGTAAAAAGAAAGAAAGAGAATGATAGAGATGAGTTTGATAGAAGGTTATCTGACGACTTCCGGAATAACATTAAGTTCTTCTGGAAGTCCATAAGGTCAGCCAGAGGCAAAACCACGACCTCAGAGCTGAATATAATCAGAGACCAGGATGGAAATATTATGAGAGGAGAAGAATGTGTTCTAAAGAGATGGAAGGAATACTTCGAAAGTTTGTTTGAGAAAGAGGATATGCAAGCAGAGACCCCACCTGGAGACATGCATGAAAGTTGCGATGAAAGTGAAATTAGTATGGAAGAGATTGTAGAAGCGATGAACAGTATGAAAGTCGGCAAAGCTGCTGGGTATGATAGGATTACGGTCGAGATGCTGAAAGCTGGACAGGGCCTGGTAGCTAGTCAGCTGTACCGCCTTTTTAACCTTTGCTGGAGGAGCGGCAAGGTACCAGTAGACTGGTGCAAGGCCGTTATCGTACCGCTGTATAAAGGAAAAGGGTCGCAGCAAGACTGCAAGAACTACCGAGGCATTAGCTTACTCAGCATTGTCGGTAAACTGTATGCAAAAGTGTTGATTAAGAGAGTGATAAATGAAACTGAAGAGAAAATGTGGGATGTGCAAGCGGGATTTAGGAGAGGAATGGGTTGTACGGATCAGGTTTTTTCCTTACGAAGCATAACCGAAAAATTCTTGGCTCAAAGTCAAAAGGTTTATTGCGCATTCGTGGACTTGGAAAAGGCCTATGACAGAGTGGTGAGGGATGAATTGTGGTCGACCTTGTCTATGTATGGGGTAGGCAGCTCCTTGATACAAGCGCTGAAATCACTTTATGTAGGTTCCAGTGCTTGTGTTAGGGTAAACGGGGCTTACACAGACTGGTTTAGCATCGAAAAAGGTGTTAGACAGGGATGTGTAGCCTCGCCGGAGCTGTTTAACCTATTTATAGACAATTGCTTGAAGGATTTGAAAGAAAGTGCGTATGGGTTAAGAATGAATGATTTAACTGTCAAATGCCTCCTATACGCTGATGATCAAGTTATATTAGCATCATCAGAGGAGGAGTTGCAGGCGATGGTTGATATTATGCATGGTGCCCTAAAAAGCAAAGGTATGAAAATGAATGTATGTAAGACGAAAGTAATGGTTTTTGAAAGAGAAGAAAGTATGTCGAATTGTAGAGTTATGATTGAAGGAGAAAGAGTGGAGCAAGTGAAAGAGTTTGTTTACTTGGGATCAAAGTTTACGAGAGACGGCAAGTATGATTGTGATATTGAGCGAAGAGTGTTGGCAGGAAACCAAGTGAATGGGGCCCTGCATAACTTTATGAGCAGCCAGAACGTATCGAAAAGGGCACGATTGGCTGTACATAGGGGAGTGCTGGTCCCCACACTTATGTATGGTAGTGAATGCTGGGTTTGGCAGAAGAAGCATGAAAGTAAGATTAATGCTGTGGAAATGAGAAGTCTGAGAAGTATAGCTGGAGTGACATTGATGGATAAGTTGAGGAACAGCGTGATAAGGGAACGTTGTGGTGTGGTAGAAGATGTAGTGACAAAGATAGAAAAAGGGATGCTGAGATGGTTCGGACACGTAGAGAGGATGGATGAAAGACGATTGACGAAACAGATTTATGAGGCGAGTGTGAATGGACAAGCTGGTAGAGGTCGACGTAGGCGAACGTATCACGATCAAATCGAAGACGTTCTCAATAAAGGCCACGTAAAAAGTACCCGCAACCGACGAGCTTGTATGAAAACACTTATGAAAGTAGAAGAAGCGAAAGACATATGTCAGGATCGTAGCAAGTGGAGGGATGTAGTCTCTGCCTACCCCAATGGGAAAGAGGCGTGATAATATGTATGTATGTATGTAAAAAAAAAAGCCAAGAGATTGTGAAGATATTGGTATCCGAAGATCTCATTTGGGGGAAATTTATACTTACCATGTATCTTATTCGATAGATAAATAGAAACTCTTATGTGTCGTCATCATAAAACATACCTATGTATCAAGATTTCAACCATTGTTTTCTGTGATTACCTACTTCTTAACTAACAGCGCTCTACGGCTTCACCTGCAACAGCAACAGCAACGGCTTACAGAAACCGTTATTATTTTCGGAATAGAATAATTTATAATAATTATGAATAATTACAATGCTAAGTTTTATTACAATCAGCTCAGAAGTTTAAGCGTGATGTGGTAACAAAGGAGCAGACAGGTTTTCATTGTCTACATAGTTCACTCGTATTTTTATCTATTTACATCGAATTTGCATACGTTTGACCATAATGTTACCTGTGATGATGTGGTTCGAAGATATAGAACACTTGCCTAGGAAATACGTATCGTATGAACGTTTTGAATCTTCGTTTCTGATTCATACGGCCGGGGAATGGAACAGGCTGCCGGCTTCCTCGTTTCCTGAGATATAATCCTGGGCTTTCAAGGTAAGAGTGAATGTATCTTCTAAGTCTGCGTGCTTCATCTTCGGACAAATCGTCGCTTACCAAAAGGTGAGTTGGTGGTCAAACGTAGACTTACTTGCGATAAAGAAAATGTATACAGGGTTATTCATAAAGAGTATGTTGAGCCGAAAAGGGCCCATAATACTCATCATTATGAGCAACATTTACTACCGGGCTAACCCAGAATTCGCGAAAAAAAAATCAGCAGTTCCATACATTTGTCGAGTGTCATTGACATTTTTCTATGGAACAGCTGATTTTTTTTTCGAATTTCGGTTTGATCCTATCGTAAAAGTTGTTCATAATGATGAGTACTATGAACACTTTTCGGCTTAGCATACCCTTTATGAATAACCCTGTATAGATTTGTTTGATTGTTTTCTAATTGTAATAGTTTCTGAAGTCACAAGTTTTTGCGAAATCGACCCACACACGTCACACACTCATGACAAAATAGAAGTACAGTAGAATCCGTTTATAATGACATCGAAGGGAATAATTGACAAACACGTCATAATAAGCGGAAGTCATACAAAGCGTTTTGTAAAAAAAAAACTTTTATGTAAATATGTATATGTACTTAAGTATTTTAATAGAGAAACATAGTATACATACTAAATCAAAATTAAAATTGCACGTATTAAGTACTTACGATACATGTATGTACTATTTTTCATTTTTTGATGTAAGTAATCTGTAATTTTTATCTGCTTTTGTTTTTTCATTTTATTGTAATAACAATCTCTGATACTATTGTGTATAGAAGACATCGCTATTGTCAAATTATCATTTTCAATATAGCTACTCGTATGAACAAATCGTGTTAGTAATTCTGCAGCCTTTTTCTCCATTTTCTAATCTGCATATTATTGCACCTTTCTCCTCAATCGTAAATACTTTACGGCGTTGAGATGACATTTTTTTCACAGGATATCACTTAAAACAATGCGTGACCCTCACATGTCAATTACTGACTGAGATTCAAAACAAAAACGAGCCATGTGCCGAACGTCGTCGGGAATCAACGAACATTACCGAAGGTGTAAAGAATCATGTCGGTCACTATAACCGGACATAATTTATTAAAAATGGGTCATAATAAGCGACATGTCACTGTAAAGGAAGTCATTATATCCGACTTTTTACAACGAATTTTATATGAAAACCAAACTTCGTAGTGTAATTACGTCATTATAAACGGTTGGTCAATATAGGCGGAGTTATAATAAACGGATTCTACTGTACATACATACATACACACATACAGTTCTGATGTAAGCTGTAGGTAGGTTATACATCAGGTGCATCAGCGTATTTCATACAAAATTCATCGAGTCTCAAAGCAGACGCTCGCAACGAGCTCGACTACCTACGTACCTATCTATATACCTACAGATCTCTTTGACTTGGCTTTTCCTTGGGACTTTGCTGGGTTTGAAAACGTACTACTATATAATACGAGTATATATTATAATAATAGAAAATAAATCATTTGTTGTGTTGAATGTATTGTGTAGAAAAGAATTAATGATAATATTATAATAAAATAGGTTTTAAAACAACATAATATTCTAGTCGCGCCGTCATACTTGGCTGATCTGTTTACATTATCTTTTTTCATTTCTACTCGTACCTTGTTAGTTCGTAAAATGCTTTACGATTTCATTCCAGACCACACCAAGGCATTAATTAGCTTTAACTCGGTACATTATAAATTATAATAATGTTTTTGCTCGCGTGCTTTTTAAGTGACACGTTAAATAAATAATAGGCTTTAATAATATAAACTTAAAGTATTTTATGCCTTTCAACAGTTTCAACATATTATACTCCTACTAGAATATTTATTAGACGAACAACGTGTTTTTGTCTTCAATTTTTAGATTTTAATTTATTTCAGTGATTTCAAGCTACCAAAAAAGTAATTATAGGTACTCGGTCATTACTTAGATTGTTCTATGATTTAACGTTATTTCATTTAAAAGCTATAGCTCGAAAGATCACCTAGGAAACTCAATTTACTTAATTACTCAGTTCCGAAACACCACACCGACTGTGCACCAAAGATGTGTGCCTAATTGTGCAAAACGCGTAAGTAGTTTATTTGTTCACTCGGCCAAATGAAAACTAAAATTTATAATCATAATTTTAGCACTTGTCTAATTCTCAAATAACTTGAGATGCAGGCTATTTCATGGCACATATGTAATACGAAACTTCATTAAAATCTGAAAAATTGTTACCGAAAAATAGGCTACCTAGTGCGTCTGTTTAAAACTACAGCAACCTTGAGGCTGTTAAAATCCTACATAACACCATGAATTTATCCTTAATTTCTTCTATCAATTAGTGCTATATTCGATGGAAGCTCAGCTCGATTTTATAGCATAATAGTATGGTAAGCGGCCTCGTTGAATCACATAGATTTAGTATGCAAATCGAGGCGACGATGGCCACTTCACCCCGCGATTACACTGCCAACTACTTACTCGTATAAATGTAGTTAGTAATTATGGGTAGATACTTGCTTGTCTAATTTGAACTCTTGTGCAACCGCTTAGTATCATCATCTTCAGCCCGTATCCACCGACTGACGCGTGAACATGAGCCTCTCTTCTTGAACGCCATCGATCAAGTATGTTGTACGCTCTTCTTGTCCAGGTTCGTGGCGCGTTTTTTGTCGTCATTTATTTATAATAAAAAAAGTTTAAAAACTAAAAAACACGCATTGTCATCGGTCTTTAACAGGTGTGCAAAGTTTGAATTAGATCTAATCGTTCAAAGTAGGGCAAAATCGAGCTCAAAGGAGTCGGTTACATACATAGATACATACATACAGGTGAAACTAATAAAAGCGTGTTAAAAATTGTGTAGTTGCAAGATTCGGATTCCACTTCTGAAAGCTTTATAAATCATTTGCGGCCATCGATATAACAATTTTTCTATCGCGTCGTTTTATTGAGTACAACTAGTACGAGTATTCAAGTAAGTAGGTATTATATATTTTTTTTATAAAATTAAATTAATTTGTTTTTTTGTTCGTTTATTGTTCATTTTGTTATAGGAAACAGAACAAAACGAATAATAAAATTAAAATTTAATTACAATCGTAGGTACATATTGTAAGTTACAGCAATAAGTAGACCGAACTTCATTATAAATATACGTATAAAAAAGATATATTTTATGTGCACATTTTTATGATTTCAAGAAACAACAAATA
Source organism: Alcis repandata (assembly GCA_949125135.1). NCBI lineage: Eukaryota > Metazoa > Arthropoda > Insecta > Lepidoptera > Geometridae > Alcis > Alcis repandata. The sequence continues at coordinate 223,161 of OX421233.1, forward strand.
TGTCTATAAAATGTATCTCCCATGAATATTAACAATGACAGCGTGTGCCTTTTCCGGAAAAGCATATTCATCTTAACCAAATACATGTTTTTATAGACAATAACATAAAATCCAGTATACGTCCCGTGCTCTCATTCATTTTTATGATATTGTTTGCTCTGAACACTGAACACTGAACACTGCTCGGCTGGCATCAATGGTTCAACAACAAAGACTAGAATACGCCTACAGTCTACACATTTACACAATTCATGAACTAGCACTCTTCCATCTGCAGTTTCTACGCGGTTCTACGTTTTTTTAGTAGCTTTATTCTTTATTTATAGAAGAAGTTATCGAAATTACTTTGACGATAAGGGAAATACTCTTAGTAACTCATGATGACGACATCATTGAGTAACTAAAAGCATTTCTAATTTCTCAGTGCTAAAAACTAACATAGGTAGATACCACATTTAAAACGAACTAATAATTATAAGAAACGATACTATTAATTTGTACGCCGCATAAACCCAACGCATAGACTAGACGATTTCAACGTAATTATTTGTTATCATCCTACTTAAAGGATTTTACTTCTTTACTTCTGGTTGTTCCATAAATACAACGTAATCACTGCAATTGGTTAGCACTAGTTATCACACAACACAATGTAGGCAATCATGCAGCTGGTTTATGTTCTATGGCGTGTTCCGGTCGCCGACGCTATTTGCATGCAAATTTGGGGTCTCAGCTTGGCCACTGATACAACGTAGACGCATATGTAATAGAAGTATGTAGAATGCAGTGTTGAGGACTTTCGGGGTTCCTGTGGAGAGCTTGGAGCCCTTAAGAAAGCATCAAGGCAGGTCACCGGGGGATTTTAGTGGGTAAAATCCCATTTAACTCCCACAATCCTATTTAACTAAGTTACTCCACTAACACCATGGATCCATGTTGTCCTGAACAAAAATATTTAAATTTGAATTAGAATAAAATTAGAATTAATTTTTTATACTCTCGTTAAAAAAGTTAATCGGCGTCGAGTCATGAAATGAGTCGAGAATAATCATGTTTCATGTGCGGACGAAAAGATTTATTACTTTTTGGTTCATGAATCATAGATATGGTTTCTATTTCTTTTTGTATCGTTTTAAGCACTGACTTAAAGAGACCCGGCAACCGGTACGTGTGAAAAGGCACAAATGTTAATAATAAATAAAATTGATCGTTAAGAAGAATATTTTTCTTATTTTCTAGAAAAATTAATATCATAAAAATAATTCACCTTCAGACTACAGAGTGCAGAGAGACGTCAAAATTAGGCATTTAAGCTGACATTTCCTCGTTCAATTTATCATCCAAGTTCGCACAGTAGGTACATAAATTAATCAAAAACTCGAGACGAAACATGACTCAGTAATCTCAGTATCAATATACCTAAACAAAATGAGTTTGAATAGTTCTGAATAATCTTGAATGGCAATCAAAGACACCGGACAAAAATAAACGAAAATACTCCGAAAGCAAGCTCATTTTATAGAAATTAAGTAAATACCGATGTATGTTCATACTGGCAGAGACGGGGAAAAATGGCACAAGAAAAAGGTGAGGATGATGATGATGAAGTATGTTTGTATAGACCATGTGGCTAACTTAGGTGTTAGACTTTTTGTGCCGATCGATGGCCTGACGTTGCTTGGTGGTTGTTGCTATAGAAAGTATAGAACAAACGATCGGGACTTACAATTTTACGTATCGTCCGAACCACGGTAGCACAGTTGGAATTAATTATCGTGGTCATCTATTCGGAAACTGACCCTGATCGGCTACGAATACGTTGAGCGCGGGCTATAAGCGGTGCAATTCCTCCGCGAAATCTTGAAAATATCTCGTCTCGTAGGTGCAAGCCGGAAAAAGAGGAAAAAGAAAATAAATCATTCACCAAATTAAAAAGGCAAAATATCTCATAATATGATAAAACATACATTTACGAGTACGTATACCTATGCGCCAAAAAGGCATTGAAATCTTTTATTTCTGAATTATAAAAAGTAACTTATTATACCTAATTTTATTTACAAAAAGCGTGCCGTGTAACCTGTTAGTGTCGTTCCATAAATAGAATAACTTATTGATTTGAGAATAAAGTTCTAAAAATAAATGGAGTCATTGATCGAAATATCATTGAGAAAATACCTAAATTAATCATAGTTTAAATAAATGTTATATCAATAATTTATGTACTGCAGTCTTTTTTTGAGAGAAAAAATAAAATTATATTCTCGCACTCAGATATCCTTTACCTACGAGTACATTAATTTATGGTCTCAAGACAAAATAAAATACAACATCATTAAAGTTACACAAAGATTTCTTTGAAAACATGACAAACAACGTTTTCAATGGAAACAACTTAGCTCGGTAGCAATATTGCAAGTTTTTCTAAGAATTGTCTAGTTATCTAAAACGAGGCAGGAGTGCAGGAGCGCGCTATCTTTATAGTTATTATCCTTACTTTGTTGGCCAGCGCCGCATGCTTGCTTCGAGCACGGGGGCTACTGCTGGAACTGCCACCGATAACGACACCGACTGACGGGCAACATTTTATGTTTTACCAAAAACTCGTATGAAAAGCTTTGATTCGACCTATATGTTGTGCGAACCGAGGGTGTGGAACGTTCTGCCTGAGTGGGTATTTCCATCAGATGAATATAATCTAGGTGTCTTCAAGTCGCGAGTGAATCGGTTTCTTCTAGGTAAGGGTGCTCCATCGTAGACCGCATCGTTGTCTACCATCAGGCTGACTGTAAGCCTGTTTGCCACTCTTTTATAAAAAAAAAAAAATCGAGAATCTAACTTTGTATTGAATTGAATTTGTATGCCACATAATTTAGTTTACACTCATCTGGGTTCAAAATCCGGAAGTTGGAATATACGTCACCTCTCAGCTTGTGGAAACCATTTCGAATTACAGGAAGCCAAAATCGAACATCAATACTAGCCAATATGGCCGCAGGCAGGTGATATACCAAATTAAGCGTTGGATCGAGTAGGTAATACGTTTGGTTACCAATATCTATCGACAATAATACCTAATTGGTATCCGTTATGCGAACTATTCATATACTTCCAAATTGTAAAAAGCTTTTTACAGGTCTTCGATTGTTATGAAACGATTTAAGCTATGAAATGTATGTATCATGTTGACAGACATTTGCGAATAGGATGCCTACTATTTTATCCCGTAAAACGTGAGATGCGCATTCTGATTATTTCATTGTAAGAAACAAAAAAGTGCGTTGTATGAGTAGCCCCCTATAACATTCAACTACAAGGTGTTTGCACTAATAAACTGAACTGCCTGTGAAATTGTGCACAAGTGGGGTGTTGCCAGAATAATAAGATTTTATTAAAAAACTTACAGACAGATTTATGTAGCGTTTTCCCTGATGTATGGGGAAATGTTTAATGATAAAAGTTAAGTCTTCTCGCAACTTTGTTTCAAACAAGTTATGGAAGTAGAAGTTGGCGCGAATATTTTTTGCGACCTTTCGTACGTTCCGGGTTTTTCTAGCAAGCGGCGGAGAGAATGTGGTGACGATTTACATAGAAGAGTCGTTTGATTTGAATGTTCTCAGAGTGAGGCGAGAATCGCGGAAAAGCAGAAACGATGGGAAAGCAGTCAGAATGTTAATGGAAACAAAATTTTCTTTTGGCTTTTGGCACAGCGACAAGAGCTGAACAGACACCATACAGGAAGACAATTCGCTGAGATAGGAAGAGCACGTTTCTAAAATGCTGTAAATATTTTGTTATCGGAGGTAATACTGTGACCCTTTTAGAAGTATTACAAAAAAGGTATTCTTGTGAGCCAAGCTTGAACAGTTTCATGATTTATAGCGTATGGGGACGACGGAGCTCGCTGTAAGTCAGATATTAATATTTTAGAATGGTGTCTGCATCAGTTTATGGCAAGATGTATGTGGAACATTTCGATTTGCTGTTCTTCAAAAATTAGACGAAATTGAAAAAAATATACTGCAGTAAAAAGTGGTAAAAAGGTAGAGCAAAGAAAAAATAACGAGGCATCATTTTTATCATCAATATTTAAAAGAGTTGCTGTTGTTGGTGAGCCGATGCAGCCATAACATTAATATGTTCAAATTGATGTTAAGGTTAAAAGTTCAGTCTTTTCATTTGATGATATTAACAAACACAGATCCAACAGTAATTTTTACATGTCTAAGACTGTTTAAAATCGCTTTGGCAGTTTACGAAAAATGCGATATGAAAATTAGTCGAAGAGTAATGCACCACTATAACCACTATGCAGCGAAAAACTTTTCCTCACTCCGTATGATCCGTGTAAAGAATTCCGTTCACGAATCCGAGCGAAATCTATGCGCTGGACGTGACATGTCACTTCCACCAACAAATAAAGATAACAGCCGAACCACTACACATTGTAAGTACAGAAGTTAAGCTTCATAGCAAGAGCGAGCAACGCACACATGGACATTATTGAACATCGCTCATGGACACGAGTTTCGGATGAATTGCGAGCGCGAGTGCATTTGGGACCCTACTTTTGGGCGCTCGAGATTATCTTCGTCACTGTCATGACATTTCTAATGAGAGCGACAGTGACCGACATAATATCTCACTCGCCAGAAAACTTGCTGCCATTCGCGGTCTCTGAAGATTTTTTTTTGAACTATTGAGTGACGAGCCGGGCAATTCGCTGCCTAATGTTTAACGTCACGTTTGCCCATAAAATGTCTGCTCCACCCAGATTGATCCTTACATGACTGAAGTCCGTAAGCGATATCTAATGTCTATGTGTGCGTTTCTCGAGCGCGTTTAGTAAGAAGCTTAACTTCTGCACTTTAAGTGTTTCGTGCCCCAACTGCGGTAGTTAACAGCGACGTCGCCGCGCGTGTTCCGGCGTGTCCGACAAACTTGAGGGGGAGGGCTATTGTTTCTGTTCGCGAACAAACTTTGGGGTAATATCCGCGGCTATTAATGTAACTTGGACGATGGTGATATAAACATTGGCCTATCGGTATGAATTTATATTTTGGAAGTTACTAAGTTACTAGCGCGAGCCTAAACTGTATCGCCTAGCAAGAGGAAAAGTGAGATAAAAGCCAAAGCGATTCAGTTCAAGCTCACGCTAAAAGTTCACAGTGCTGTCACAAGATTACTATTTCAATACAGCATTGTTTCTTAATCAAAGTCATTTAAACAAAAGTTGTAAGTACAATGATGGTACGAGTAATACGAAACGTAAACGAATACGAGTAAAACTATATTCTCGTTACTCTATAGCACTAATAATATAGCACTAAAAATTCTCAGTGTATATACACTGAGAATTTTTAGTCCATCTAAATTCCGCTAAAAGAATGATGAATTCACCTAAAATACGGAGCATGCCCGTCGGAGCTGCGGGTCCTTCTGAAGTTACCGCGGCCTCGGCGGCACAAGGGCGTAGAAGGAACATGGGTGGTTTTTAGTCAGTAGAAGTCTGACACTCCCTTCCGCTCTGCCCAAGAGTGGGAGGGGTCATTTGATGATTTCCCACCCCCCCCCAAAAAAAAAAGTACGGAGCATACTGATACATATCACCAAAAAGTACGATGATTAGCAGCAGTTTTTACGGCGACAACTATTATGATAAATGGTTGTCACCGTAAGTACTAGCACCTGTTTTTAGGGTGACAATCATATATTATATTATGATGGTTGTCACCGTAAAAAGGTGCTAATCATCGTACTTTTTGGTGATATCAGTATGCTCCGTACTTTAGGTGAATTCATCGGAATTTTGATGGAATTTTCTCAGTGTAGACTGTGGTTTTTGAGACGTATTCTTTCATTTCTTTCAAAGATGCTTCGTTAATCCACGGTATCAAACAGTTATGTTATTCATCATTATCAGCACGATCAACCACTTTACGAGTACATCAACTGTAGAGTATATTGTCTTCTCTTCAGCGCGCTTTTTAACTTAAAGAAAGTAATTCACAGTTGCAAAAAGTTTTAAAAATAATTATGATTGTAGGCAAAACCTGGGCAAAATGTTACTGACACGGCCCTTTTAGTTTCCGGCGACTTATATTGGCTTGTCCGACGAATTTCAACGGACGGTTCCATTGTTTATGTTTGTGAAACTTCCTCAATTTGCGCTCTAAAGACTGCTCTGTGGAAATCATTGCAAAATGAAGTGTTAACTACATTTTGTTTCCAAACAAAGAGCCCAAAGTATCAGCAATTGTCTCTGCAAACATTCCAAAGATAATCAACTAAAAGCATTGTAACTGACTGTACCTAACGTAATACCTATACTGAATTTAGTTTTAGGTTTTGTTTTAAAGCGGTATTCGGTTGGAATACAAAATAAATACCACGAAAAAGTAATACCACTGCTATTGTAATGTGGTATCCGTTTGGTATAAATTAAATTGTACATCAATCACTCATGATTCAACAATCACTGTATAGACAAGCTGACCATTGTTACACGTCACTTGCTCCAAGTATAAACCTCAGCATCTAACTGCATGAAGCATTCTTATCCTCAAGTGCAAAATCGATATCTTATCCCCGTAGAGTCGTCAGAGCATCCACTATTCCCGTCCCGCGCATCATTATACTGAAGAGCTCTCTCCCTCGAGCACGCATCATAATTATTCGGAAAGTTTTCACTAATGTTTAACTCCGAGGGCGTCATCAAAGGATCGCTTATGAGTAATGGAGGCCCTTGTAACACTGGCGGAGGGGATTCTTCAGTGTCTATTAGAATACGGCTTTGAATAGGTCCATCCATTTACATTGACTAGTTATATGTTTTTGCTTGGTAGGGGTTTATATATTAGGTATGACTTATGCATGTGTATTTGTGCATCAATCTATTGGTTAGTACTTAGTTTTTAACAAGGAACATAATTATTTCGTGTTAAAAACTGATATTTTTAGTTGCATAAAACAACTTGAAATAGCGTAAAATAAGAAAACTTTTACGATTTAAATATATTCTAATTTCTCTGAAAAAGACAAAGTTCTGGAGGTTCTGAATCTGAAGTTGTCAATTTCGTGTCAACTTTTGCAGTGGTACAATTGTGGAACAGCGTGCGCATGAGCAAAGCCTATTCGAGCAGAGTGGTAAAAGTCCCTCTAAAATCTTAATATATATAAATCTCGTGTCACAATGTTTGTCCTCAATGGACTCCTAAACCACTTAACCGATTATAATAAAATTCGCACACCATGTGCAGTTCCATCCAACTTGAGAGATAGGATAGTTTAAATCTCAAATTATAGTCGCAATTTTAATTTATTGCAAATTATATATATACTGATAATTTTTACTAAGCATCAACATACTACGGTTGCTATAGTTACGCAATGGCTTTTGACAGGACAACGTCTGTCGAGTCAGCTAGTGTTACTATAAGAAATGCTGATCAACTTTTATCCCGAGACAGTAGCGCTCGTAGCGTAGTTCAGCTAGGTGTTCGACGGTTCTTAACCGGTCACTGAAGTTAAGGAACGGACCACACGATCAGTCTTCGGATGGGTGACCAGTAGTGACCACGTGTAGCATTACAACGGAATGCTATCGTGGGTCGGACGACACGCAAGCCGTGTCAGAAGCCTTCAGGCGGCTTAAAAAAATTGACACCAGCCACTCGGTTGGCCACTCGGTCTATACGAGCTTACTTACTCGTACTTATCTATAGACAGATGCTACTTCAGATTACCTAACACAAGCCGGAACGGCCTGTTCATCAATCAGCCGTTTGAAGCTTTGTGTCGGAATCATCGGAGCATGGCCAGCATTGTTCAGTCAGCAGCCAGTATGTAGGTGAAGTATTGTTCGGAACTTTGAACCGTGTAGTTCACAGATCGTTCACACTTTACGGGACAATGACGATCACACCTCTGATTGTGAACTGTATCTTGCACGTGGTAATAGGTGACCGGTTTGAACTTTGAACTCTTAGTTTATTAGACGGATAAATAACTGTTCATATTAGAGACTATTATAGATTAAAAAGGTACCTGCAATTTTGCAAGAATGAGGTTGTACGACGACATTTGAAAGACAGTGAGATTGGATTGGGATTATTTATCAAATGAAGGCCCATCATCATCAATATCATTCCCAGTTGTGCTACAAGATAACCAGTGTTGATAACTTAAAATTAAAATTAAAAATGTAACTAAACATTTTTGTGGTAAGATTTGGAGATAATTGTGATAGTGTGATTTTGCTTTGGATGTTGGAGGTATCCATAGGCGGCGGTGACCACTTAATATCAGGTAGGCTGTGGCTTGTTTGACACTTATTTTCACCTAGCCTGATATAGAAACTGGCCCTCAAGTGATTCTACTAGAAAATAACAGTGGAACACCTACCGGTGTGTTCTGTAATGATGAATACAAGAAGCTAATTTACCCTTTTTTTATAATCCCGAACCTAACCCTAACCCTTTTGATGAATTCAGTGACTTCTTGTGGAACTAACCTATTACATTTTTTCATTAGACATGTTTTACTGATTGAATAACTCGCTTAAAATAGAGTCTGTACCCAGCAAATTGTTTATACAAACTACGTACAGCAAAAACAGCTACCTTTAGACGCAGAGCAACTGCATTACATCCTCGCTCGCTCACAACTACCAGATACGAGTAGAGGGTTAATCCCGCCGCGTGCCGCCGCCGCCGAGAGGCACGAACAAACAGCCAGCGACTAGGAAATAAATTCTAATTTAACTTGAGCTCAAGTGCGAATGCCTTTTTCTCTGAAACGGTCGCAGTTGTTTTGTAGCACTGAAAGAGGAAATCGAGGAAGTTTTCCAATACATAGAACCTTGAAATCAAGTTTTCGGTTGAAATGGTAGCGTTCGAGAAATAAGTTCGCTCGCTATCTACGGGTAAAGCATTCGCAGAAAATAAATTTGAGAACTTGTTTACATTTGTACGGTATTTTGCTTTCATTAAAATAAACTTACAAGCAGTGCTGCGCAGCTTTACTCGCCTTTTCGGGATAAAAACTAGAATAAATGTTAATCCAAGTTTGAAGCTATGTACCTTTACACCATCAATTTCATCCAAATACGTACAGCTCATTTTGAACATCCAAACATTTAATGCCAAAAATGTTCATAATGTTGAGTACTATAAGCCCTTTCGGCTTAGCATATCCATTCCTTCTAACCCTGCACGGACGCAATGTTTAGAGAGCTAGATATTAATCTCAAAGCTCAATTATCTATTTTCTGCACGTCTCCAAGAACTTTCTGCGAACAATCTGATCTAACCACTCCGTGTTTATACTCCGGTGCTGTGCTAAGCTGAAGACAACCGTCAATCAGCGGGGTTGAAGCTGATTGGAGACGGTTGTAACTTCAAGCTGAGACTTCACTCGAAGCTAGCTTAAATATCTGGGCACTAGATGTGAGATTAAAAGGAATGTACTACCTATGTGTACTACTGCGTGTCTTATTCCTACTTAATCAAGTCGTTTTTCATTGAAAATGTAGATCGATCTTAAAACGATGTAAATAATGTTTTTGTTATAATTAAGCACGGGAGAATACTCACGTAAAAATTAAGTCGTCTACTACGACTAGTTTCGCTCACATTTGGTGACCTTCATCAGGTGAGTTTACAAACGTGACGCGCTCGCGGTTGCGTCTCGGTTGGCACCGTGTTTAATTAAAACAAAAATGTGTGAAAACCACGTTAGTTTCGATAGTAAATAATGTTTGTTGTGATCATCCAGCAGGTATTAAAAATATTTATTGTTTTCTAGAATTTCTTATTAATTTCTAAAAGCCCAAGCGCATTGCACTTTACACCCTTCCATGCGAAATAGAAAAATCCTCCCCTCGTAAAATAATGAAAAGGGGTTTCGTGAATGCGTGCATGGCTAATTATTTCTGTTTCGTTGATAAGAATCAACGCGCAATGTTTCTAAATATGTATTTGGAATTACATACTTACGTAAAATTGAGTCAGATACTCCGGCTATGGTTTCGACCAGCAGATGAAGCCACGAACGCGTCCCACTTGTAACCACTCCACAAAAAGATCGACGAATGTGATCGGACCATAGTTGTAGTATCCGGCTCAATAATACCTGAGCAATCCCGTGTACTTATTACAAAATATGACAAAAAGACGTTAGTTTTCCTCATCTCTACAGCAGTATCGCCAGGAATGGAATATTCATGTCAGGTGAGTCTCAGTTCGCACCGGGAACCAGTTTAATTGCGAACAGTCTGCCGTCGCGTCGCCGCACAAACTTCTGCTTAATCACCTGTTACAAGTTCTATGAGCTGCCTTCCACTGACTCTTGGAATTGAGTTTATTGCAGACGGAAAGAATGCAAGTTATTAACACTACACCTAGAAAGCTAAATACATGATATAGACAAGTAGATAGTGAGTTAACCTTTGGATCGTCAAAGTCATACTTCAAAGTCATCCATCTTTACTTGTCAAGCGCTAATAAGATTTATGCGACAACACGGTTTTAGTCAAATACGACGTACCTACATATTTCGACCCCTCCAGGATGAAACGTCGTAAAAGCCATTTTGGCCAAAATCTGTTTTTAACGGTTTCTTAGTCAGAATCGCGCGCTCTATCGATCTGTATATTTAAAATGTTAAAATTCGCAAAAAAATGTCTTATACAACACGCTCCGATTCCCTCTCTAAACCCAGTTTTCTTTTTTTTAAATGTCGTAATGAGCAATTTTTAAAGTAAATTTTTAAATTTTATGTAGTAAGAGACATATTTTTTCATTTCATGGTTAATACAACATAATATAATACAGTATCAGGAAATAATACTATTGAACATTTTGTAGTAAAAGACACGATATTATCAAATATGGCTTTTACGACAATTTTTTAAGTAAAAATTTACAAATAACCGATGTCAATTTACGTCGCAATAGCCACGACTTTAAAAATATGGTTTCTACGACCATTTTATTACTAAGAGACTATTGAAAAGTAATGCTAACTTTGGTCTTAAAGAGCATGACGCAAAAACAAAAATGGTAAAGTTTATTTCCTGTATTTCTTTTGATTTACTTAATCTATAATAAACCACTATAACTCATTAAGCTTAGGTTTTCAAGTTGTTTACATATAAACTCAAAATTACCTACATTCATTAGTTCCAGAGATGGCATGGCTTTTCCTACAAAAAAAAAAGTTGTAAATGGCTTCTACGACATTTTTCTTCAGCTTGGCAACTGTAAGCTTTTTTTATTAAGTTGTATAAGACTTCATAATTTGTTTTTCGAAGGAATTTTTGAATTAAAAGACAATTGTAATAAGAAGAAAGTGTAATTTAGTGTAGTAAATGCAGCACACATTTATGACCTAAATCATAATATTTAAATGTTTTTCATTATTTTAAAGTAATATTGTACTTTTTCTGACAAACACTAATAAAATTATCGAACTAAAATCAACACAACCTCTAAACTATGCAAAAATAGGCGTAACATCGAACTAAAAATCTTCTAATCTCTTGTTTTACTCGTAATAAACTACGTGATACAACTGCGCGTTGTGCGCACACGAAAACAGGTAAGTATTTAGCAATAGCACATCTCTTAAAACAAATCAATGTCTTAAAACAATCAGTACTTCGTTACAATAATTATGGCTAGGTAACCAGTTAAGTATTTTCGAGGAAAACTGCAGAAGTACATTTTCCTAAACTTATTAAAGAAATATCAAACTATCTTAGTTTTTACGTACTAGTTTTATACGTACATTTAAGAAGAAATAACATACGTAACGTATTATTCGATCACGTTTTCATCTTCTTCATCGGTCTCCATCAAAGTATCATTTTTATTACCACTGTACGGCATCTCTAAAAAATCTTTGTGAAACCTTTTAGGTATCGTTCCGTCGGTGCACAATTTTATTAAATCTTTGTGCTTTAGTGCAGAAATGGGAAGTTTGTCCACATAGGATTGTTGCAAGTTTATGTTATTTAGTTCTTGTAAATAATCTGTATCTTGTCTTTGACTTATTTCAGGTTCTTCTGTCTTCTTTGTTTTTTGCTTTTTCAAATAGTTTCACTTTCTCGCTTACTGCATCTTCGTTCATTGAATATTTCCATCTTGTTTAAGTTCTTTTTCTTGAAAGTAGCTGTCCAAATGCTCTTGAATTTTATATTTTTTGATGTTTCTTTTGTAAAGGTTTTGGCCGCTAAGTCGTCCCAGTTGATGAAATTTGTATGTTCCATAACGCTGACTTTATAAGACTTAGGTTTCTTTCTTGCAGTCTCAAAGTATGAAGCCCACTGAGTGGGACTCCATACAATGATTTTTTTGACTTCGACTCTATTGTAGGGTGAACAGAGTCGGCAGGCACGTAAGTATGGCCTGGAAGTAGATAATTTATTTAGATTACTTGCAGATTGACAGATTTCAGTAAAAATAAATTCAATACGGATAAAACGACTCTATTTTTGTTTTGACCTGTATATGAATCACAGTACAAAAGCACTGTTTCAATTCCTCGATTGTCCAATTCTTTAAGATAGAAATACAAACAAGTGAAACTATTTGAAAAAGCAAAAAACAAAGGGAAAGGAAAGGGGAAAGGGAAGGGAAAGAGCAAGAAGAATACAGATGAACCTGAAATAAGTCAAAGACAAGATACAGATTATTTACAAGAACTAAATAACATAAACTTGCAACAATCCTATGTGGACAAACTTCCCATTTCTGCACTAAAGCACAAAGATTTAATAAAATTGTGCACCGACGGAACGATACCTAAAAGGTTTCACAAAGATTTTTTAGAGATGCCGTACAGTGGTAATAAAAATGATACTTTGATGGAGACCGATGAAGAAGATGAAGACGTGATCGAATAATACGTTACGTATGTTATTTCTTCTTAAATGTACGTATAAAACTAGTACGTAAAAACTAAGATAGTTTGATATTTCTTTAATAAGTTTAGGAAAATGTACTTATGCAGTTTTCCTCGAAAATACTTAACTGATTACCTAGCCATAATTATTATAACGAAGTACTGATTGTTTTAAGACATTGATTATTTTAAGAGATGCAATTGTTAAATACTTACCTGTTTTCGTGTGCGCACAACGCGCAGTTGTATCACGTAGTTTATTACGAGTAAAACAAGAGATTAGAAGATTTTTAGTTCGATGTTACGCCTATTTTTGCATAGTTTAGAGGTTGTGTTGATTTTAGTTCGATAATTTTATTAGTGTTTGTCAGAAAAAGTACAATATTACTTTAAAATAATGAAAAACATTTAAATATTATGATTTAGGTCATAAATGTGTGCTGCATTTACTACACTAAATTACACTTTCTTCTTATTACAATTGTCTTTTAATTCAAAAATTCCTTCGATAAACAAATTATGAAGTCTTATACAACTTAATAAAAAAAAGCTTAAAGTTGCCAAGCTGAAGAAAAATGTCGTAGAAGCCATTTACAACTTTTTTTTTTGTAGTAAAAGCCATGCCATCTCTGGAACTAATGAATGTAGGTTATTTTGAGTTTATATTTAGTAAACAACTCGAAAACCTAAGCTTAATGAGTTATAGTGGTTTATTATAGATTAAGTAAATCAAAAGATATACAGGAAATAAACTTTATCATTTTTGTTTTTTGGCCGTACTGAAATATGGCATTTTGGCTTTTACTACGTTTCATCCTGAAGGGGTCGAATATGTAACTGTAGGTGTGTCTGTCTATAGTTGAAAAAAATGCGCGTTATTAAAAGATGAGAAAAAAATATTCATACATTTTACTGGTATTTAAATATATATTTTTTCCAATTTCATGTCTTGGGGTACAGGGCATGGTCATGTATTTATACCGTAGCGGCTAAAAGGTTAATGCGAGCACTATAATACTCAGCAGTGGGAGACAGGAGGCCGTGGATAATTGTAATGATGATGATGATGATGAATGCGTTGACAAATAAACAACAAAGTGTATTTGAAGAAACTTACATCTGCCAGTGGCCTGATGACGGCTGATCATGATGATTATATCATCACAGAAAAAGAAGTTGCCAGTTGTTAGGAACTAAACTTGTCACAAGATGAATTAAATTCTCCCAATGTATAATATTATATATATTAACGTAGGTACACAATTTATGTTATACCTACATTTGACAACATATTTTTCCCAAAGAAAACTAGAATTTCAAGCCAACTCAAGTGGCGGTGCAGCAAACAAAATGACCAAAAATACTTCCGCCGAAGTGAAAAGAAAGCTCAGTCAAATGCACAGAGCTGCAGCCGAGTGGCAATAAGAAAAAGCTGAGCGAATTTCCTGAGTTTTTCTTATAAATAAATCTAAAAATTTCAGTCAGAAGTGGAAAATGGCTGGGACTCGTACGATATACTGTACTTACAATGCTACATGCTCTGTAGTATAAAGGATTATTGTACGAATAAAATACAATACAATGAGTTTTTTACAATTAAAATTAACATGGTTTTTGAAGTGGTAACTCGTGAATAGGTATATAACATTTACATAACGTTTTATTGACACTACAAAATTAAAGTACAAAGACAGAAAACCATTAGAGATAGGCACAATACTCGGTCTTATCGCTGAAAGCAATCTCTTCCATCTTCATTAGGTAATATTTATAGAAACGTTATGTTGAATAAGTAAGACCATTAGTGAAGTAATGACATCGATATCGTTGTTAACTGTTTCCTACTATATTTGAAATTCAAAATTTAACAGGTCTAAAAATGGTGCCATCCTTCTTTCACATACTGAAATGAAAAGAAATGCACATAATTTTAGTGCTGAGAGTACAACGCTGGATACACCTGTGGTAGAGAATTGCTAATAGAATATTGGGTAATATATAGGTCACACTCAGGTTACACACATACACACACTTACGTTATATCCCGGAAAATACACACTTCCTGGAAGTTAGAAGAAAACCGTCGCGCGTAGCTACTCGTAGTAGGTACTTACTCGTACTTTGAATAAACTGTTTCCTAGAGAAAAAAAAATGTAAACAGCTTCGTGTCCCGGTGGTGTAGCGAAATTTCTAGAACGCAATTTCTTAAATTTCCATTAAGGAAATGAAGTAGGTATCCGAACAAGGAAAAAAATAGGGAAAATCGACTCTTCATCTTGCCTTCTGAAACAAATCATTCTTTGGAAGTCCCTCGAAGTTTACCGCGAATGGGGTGAGCAAATCGTGATGTATTTCTTTAAAAAATCAGAATGATTGTAATTTGAGATAAGCGCTGCCGCGGGTCGGGAGTCGGGGGACACCTTGAGGTGCAATGTTTCGCTTATGGCGCGAAATTTGAATTTCAAACTGTTTTTTCGTTTTTGGAGCTAGACCGGGTAACTAAATTAAGTAATAATGAAATTCGTAGAGCATTCTTTACGATATTTTGTAGAGATAATAAACAGTAATGCAGATTACACAAATAAGCCATTTAACCGTTAAACTTGCGATCGAAGATGACATTAACGTATTTCAGTAATCAAATGCATTACTGTTTATTATCTCTACAAAATATCGTAAGAGTTTAACTCTAAAACTTAAAAACAGTTAAAAATATTTCGAGCCACGACTGACACGTTTCACATTAACTTTGAGGGCCCCGGATGTTTGTCTTATGACCACAACCGCCACGTCTTATCAGAGGCCCTCAGGCGGCCTTAAAACTCTGACACCAGGGACACCAGACCAATACAAGAAAGACACGCAAAAGTAAATACCTAACGCTCTTTATACTCATAATATATTTCTCTCTATTGTTAGGGCGAAATAGGAGGAGAAGCGAGAAGCTGAGAAGAGAGAGACAGAGTCTCTCCACCTGATTGTTCATTTCTATTTGTTATGCCTTTGTTTGTAATATCTATAGGTATTGCGAACTCTTACCTAAACAGTTTTACAGATTTCGGATTGCAAAGGGTCGTTTAAACAGTCTTTTTCTCCAGATACAATTCCTTCTTTTGTGCAATCTAGTAAATTTACAACTACTCTCAAACCATAACGATTTGACAATTACTTGGTAGCCAGCATGCCACAAATCCTTCGTCGAAGCGCACGGTGAGATTTTTAATTGCGCGCATAATTGCCTCTGCAAAACTGTTCTAGAAAAGCGCAATTTAAAAATAAAACTTTTACAATATACATCCCGTGTTTACGATTTAACAAGCCGGAATGCTTAACGAGATTGATCTAATTTTATACAAGATATAGTTTAATATTGCGATATTAAAGCGGCGCGCTTCAAATCACTAAGGGTTGCTAGTTGTTACTTGAACTCGTGTAATAAGGCAAATAAAGCGAAGCAATAGTTACGTGAGTTGATTACCGTAAACAAAACGGTTTTATTTTGAGATTGGCATCATTTAATTGTAATGTTTTATTACTTTACTACCGAATTTATAAGTTTATGATTATTTGTAGTGTTTCCTGCACTTACTGTTAATGTAAAGGCCAGTTGTCAATGCTGCTGTAATGATACTTTAGACTATTATTATATAGTTACATGATGAAGCCTATGTCACTATGTCACTTTGTCAAAGACACAGAATCTTTTTTTTTTTGCAAAAATTCATGATGATCGGTTGAGTAGTTAAAACGTGAAAGCGTAAAAAACAAACAAACTCACTTTTAGATTTATAAGAAGGAATATTTTCGTACTTACTCTGATTTAGTCTTCGCAAAACGGATAATAATTATAATTCTTTCCATAACATTAAGTTGCTAAATGGTATTTCTTATGTTATGATAGTAAATAATTATTATGTCTGATGCAACGTTACGATGTAACAAGATGAGAGACTATGGAAAAGGCAGAAACCATCTCAAGCATAGGCAGGAAGGGAAGGTAGGCCTATCCCTAGCTTGCAGCAGGTTGTTAGATAATGATAGTAACTGTATTGATATGAAATAATCCCATTATGAATATAAATAAGGTAAGTTAGTAATGCAAAACAAGGATTGCGCATCAAAGAAAACTTTATTCGCTCAGAGCGCGATATACGTAACGAGCCAACAAAGCTGTTACCTCTCGTAAAGAGCCGTCGTGGCGTGCGGCTCATGGTATAAACTGAAACAAAGCTAAATAAAAAAGAAAATAAACTAAGATAAATAAAAAGAAACTAAAGAAGAAAAAAAAATTAATAAAAATAAACTTTAAGTTAAGCTCTTGGCCTGGAAGAAATTGTACTTAGCGATAAAGCTGGTGCACTAGTTTTTAAGCGATGGTATCATTTTGTTTGTAATTTCTGGTAGCGAAGAAAGGATAAGGAAAGCAAGAAGTCTATACCTACCTACCGTTTTATTACACACTGAGAAAAATGGCCATCGAAATTCCTATGGATTCACCTAAAGTACGGAGCATACTGATAATCATCAAAATGTGCGATGATTAGCTCCAGTTTTTACGGTGACAACTATTGACTATCACCCTAAAAACTGGTGCTAGTACCTACTGGTACTTTCGGTGTATCCATCGGAATTTTGATGGCTGTTTTTCTCAGTGAAGTTATGTTGGAATAGGCCAATTGGCTAGTCCTGGTGTCTGACCTTATATACGAGTACACTGGTCTTGGTGTCTAACCGCAGAGCTTCTAGCATCGCGGTTAGTATAGCACAAACGACCGAGGCCTACAATTTGACGTGTCGTCATAACTGCGGCAGCGCTCCGTTGTAAAAGCGATCATCCATCTGAAAACTGACCGTGTCATCCGTTGCTAACAACGGTTACCGATTACAAACCTTAGTCCAGCTACGCTACAAGCGCGGGATACAGCGGTCAGATGTATTTTTGACGTGACAACGTCTAATAAATCGATGAACGCTGGTGCACGCACGAAAAAGTGTCCCGTTACGCTCATTGTGACGTCACGATCGGAGCGAGAAAAATATGCTATCACTTCATCAATGTTTTGTTATGACGTTGTCACGTTAAACTATCGTCCGTAAACCGACTTTACAGACACCCATTTTTTCAGTTTACTTGAATCCTTCCTCTCGTACCTTCCACCAGCATCCAATAGATGCAAAGCATTCTCCGCAGCGTCGAAGTTGAGACTTGCGGCAGCTAGCAACTAAGCGTTTTATCGGCGGCGAGCAGCTCAGATGCGATTCCAGCGTTTCTCATCGCTCACCCGTCTTCGAGGCTCAACACCGAGTCTGCGAGGCTGCGAGGCTAAGCTTGTTGCAACTTTGAATTAAAACTGGAAGACGGCGGAAAGTCGAGACAGATTTATGCAATGAACGTTTTGAGTTACTCGGTTAGTGTACTGTAGTTGTTAGTATCTAACTGTTGTTGTTTATTGTTCTTTAGTTAGTACTATGAAGTAGAGAGGGGTGATTTTGAAATACAGGGTTATAAGAAAAAGGTATGCTAAGTAGAAAACAACTTTTATGAACCAACCCTGGATTTCGAAAAAAATTATATCAGCTGTTATACAGAAAATTGACGGAACAACTATTTTTTTTCGGGATTTCAAGGTTTATCCCATAGTAAAAGTTGTTCATAATGATGAGTGCTATGACCCCTTTTCAGCTTAGCATACCCTTTCCTTATAATTCAGTATAGCAACTGTTTCTGTGGAACAAACGGGTAAATAGTCAATACAATTTACGCGCAGGCCTTGTTCACACATTCACAGTTTTGTTTGCACGATCTGTTTGCGAATATTAGCCCGAGGGTTAAATACAAAATTTAGCTTAATTACTGGTTATCATATTTAAGCCTTTTTTAATTTGAAAGTAATTGTGAAAGTTATTGGTATGGGAAAAACTACATTGTCAATTGCTTCTAAAGCAATTTTTAGTTTTTAGGTATTGCTTAATTTAACCAATTACCGATGTTAAACAACGGACGATACGGTCAACTTTCGGATGGGTGACTGAGAGTGGCATTTATAACCATGCACTATCCTGGGTAGAATAACATGTTAAGTTGTAGGTCCCGGGCATTTTTCCTAAACTCTAGCCCGCTGACTAAGATAATAAAAAATAGGTAAAAAAACTTTTTAAGGTAAACGGTTTTATGTTAAAAAACATACATTGCAATGTTTAAGATAAATGTACTAAAAACCAAAAAATAATTAAATAGATACAGTCGTGGGAATTATAAACATATGCAAACCGTGGGGGACGTCACAACGTCTCTAACTTAACTAACTTAACTCTCCCCACGGTTTTATTTTAGTCTAGTCTATGCATATGTTTATAATTCCCACGACTGTATCTATTTTATTATTTTTTGGTTTTTAGTACATTTATCTTAAACATTGCAATGTATGTTTTTTAACATAAAACCGTTTAACTTAAAAAGTTTTTTTACCTATTTTTATTTTCTAGTTTTTAGTTTTTATTTCGCATTCTGTTTAATTCATATTGATAAAACCTAAGTTATCCGCCATTTTGTAGAGGCCGCCATCTTGGATTTTAATTTTATATAGTACATTGTATTATACTGGTTGAGCACTTTCATTTGATACCCATATTGATGGGATCGATAAAACCTACGTTATCCGCCATTTCGTAGCGGCCGCCATCTTGTATTTCAATTTTTTATAGTATATTGTATTCTGCTTGTTGAGCCCTTTCATTTGATACCCATATTGATGGGATTGATAAAACCTACGTTATCCGCCATTTTGTAGCGGCGGCCATCTTGAATTTATAATGATAATGAATAAACATAATTGTATTGTCACCAAAATCCAAAGTGTATACAAAATTTCAGATTAATCGGTTAACAGGAAGAGGGTGAAATTTGAATTACTAAATTTGACCCAAGAAACAAACGGGGTGAGCTAAATAAAACCGTTTAAAAAAAGCCGATTTGAAAAAAAAAAAAAAGATGAGTACTATGAGCCCTTTTCGGCTTAGCATACCCTTTATGAATAACCCTATATAATGTAAAGTAAAGATCGCGTTAAAATTGTGATTGTTTATTATTCAAACAATGTTCTACATAATAACGATGAATACGACTCATATGATTTTCTATATAAAACGTAATACGATATGATTTTCCATATAAAATGATCAAAGCCCCCGCGTTCAAAGGGTATGTTTGCTCAATCCGATTAATACAATAAAGTTGTGGAGTTCTAACAAAACAGCCCTTTGAGTGCTAATATAAGATGGCTTAACTGCGGCTTCGGAACTTTATACCTACGAGTAGGTACGTGTGGTTGGTTATAAAATACATTTTAGATTTTGATCAGATAAATTCTGAATACAGGGTTATAAGGGAAGGGTATGCTAAGCTGTACAGGGCTCATAATTATTGTTAATCATTATTAACTACTTTTACTAAGAGACCAACCCTGAAAAGGCTAAAAAAAATCAGCTAATCCATAGAAAAATGCCAATCACTCGCCATTTTAAGGTTGGTTTAAAATTATGGGTACTACGAGTTTTTTCCGGCTCAGCATACCTTTTCCTTATAACCTTGTAGAATTCCGTTATACAAATATGATTTATAAATTTAATTTTACTTTTTTTACCTATTTATTTACTGTAACTTAATTACTAATATTATTTTGGAACAAATACGAGAGTTAGCCCACAGCTTAAAGTACTTTAAATAAATATATCAACAGCCTTGAAATAAAATTACTAAGAATTATAAGGTTCAAAGAAATCAGAATTAGTAGAATTTGGGATTTAGAATGAAACAATTAGAGGAATTAAGCAATTGTAAAGGTAATTTTTCTCATAATATTTTTTACGTATTATAAAATGATCAAAAGATCTATTGATGTGGGCTCTAGCCACGGGGATCACATTCTCGTGCTTATACGAAGTATACACATTCGCAAACGCACGAGACCACAAAACGTAAACTCGAGTTTGTTAGCGCTGACCACGAGATTTTCAGCTGCCTCACACTCGCTGCTTCAATGCAACCACGGGCCACTGGCAACTTAGTTGGTCCCAGTTTCATTTTGCTTCAAAAATCTATATGGTCAAGATTGGCACAAGACTGATGAATTAATCAGATAAATTATGCTTAGCAGGGAGTGATAACGGGCTGATGATGATGATGACGATGAAAACCTTTATTTGACATTTGGCGAATATGTAAATAGCTATATATTATATTCCTACCAATGTAATCCTATTATGTAAAAACCTAATAATGTTGCGAAAAATAAATAAATAACGCTTCTCACGTAGTTCTCCACTAGGATTCCCTATAGCGAGGATGTCATGGAACATATCACACACAAAGGCAATGCCAACTATAATAACCCAGATCCAAAGAAAAATACAAAGTATCATGCGTGCGGGGGGCCTTAAGTAAAACGCTGTGTTGCGGTCACACTGTTCCCTTTGTGATGATTCATATTTATGTGTCATGGAGCTTTGGCTCAAACGCCGCCATCTGAAAACATTTGCGATGTGAGGGATTTATGACTGAGGAAAATGGCGGATAGTGGTTAGCATGTACATATGTACAACTTCACAAGTAGTGGTTCAACTACCAAACTATGTTTTCCATCATCCAACATTTTTGTTTGAGTTAATAATTATGTGCGAGTAATAAATATGTATATTTTTTTAATTTTATGGTTTATGAGGTTTCTTCTTCGTCGTGTCGACGATCCGATTTAAGTTTTTATACTGTTTTCTCCTAGTATTTAGCCACTTCGACCAAATACTGAAAGATCAAGGGTACTGTAGTGTACTGAAATGAACGTCTTATGTATTTGAACTCGAAGTTCATGTGAGTTCAAATTCTGGAGAATAATATCAAAGTTTGCGACTTTGACGAAACTTTTACTGAAACAAAGATTTGCGGCAATTTTCACGTTAACATTAAATGCTCGAATAATAAGTGTTTTGCCGAAGTTCATCCATACATTATTCAAATTAAGTACCTGAGAGACGTGGCAGTGAGTCTTGTACTTTCAATACCATTATGTAGCGTTTGAGATTTGCTAAGTTCAGAACTGAAACTTTGTGGCAACGGGTCAGCTCTGCTTGTAATGCATGAACTGTCAGAGCCCTTGAATATATCGTCGAAAACCAATTTGTTTGAGCAGGTCTTCGCTCCAATATACATACGTTCTAGATTTGTTTAACATTGTATGCGTCTGCCTTTATATCGAAGTTCTCGTATTGTATAAAAATATTCATTAGATCTCGGGATGCAAATGTGTTTGAGGTTTCAAGAATATTGAGAAAAACTTGAGAATTTCATATGAATCGTGAAATTTGTCTTAAAAATATTGTTTCTATAGTTACCTAGTAAAAAAATATTCAGAACAAGATTACTTTCCACAAATAGTTTAGTAGGATTTCTTCGACAAAAATCGAAGACCATGCTGACTGTTTGAAGAAGCCTTGTAGGATGATGATGATGATGATGACAGTGAACACATACAGTAATGGTTGTTAATTAAATTCATCAAACACTCGCGTTCCATTGAGGAATCTCCTCAAAGCCGGTAAACATCTGTTCAGCCTCAACCGCTTTGTCGGCGCTATAAAATTCCATAGATTGATTGAAAAGGTGCTGAAATAAGTAAACAAACCCGTCCATTGCTCAGATAAAATGTTCAAAGAAATCCCGGCAAGAGACAGGTTATTGGAAGAAATAAATTTCCCTAGCGCACCTAAAGATTTTCATTACACTGAAGTCACTTGACCGAGTTCTGGGTTCTGGGACAAAGGAATCTAACTTTTATCTCTTTAGCGGAGCATTTATTGCGGTCAGCAAAAGGTTTTTAGATCAAACGGAGGT
This sequence comes from Alcis repandata, assembly GCA_949125135.1. Lineage (NCBI taxonomy): Eukaryota > Metazoa > Arthropoda > Insecta > Lepidoptera > Geometridae > Alcis > Alcis repandata. Next base: position 245,950 of record OX421233.1, read on the forward strand.
ATAAAATGTCTTGTTCAAAAGTAGCAGCTTTGTTTTTGTTTTATATTTGTTGGGGCATAGATGGCTGGGCTTATTGGATTGCTGGGATCGAGATCGTTATCGAAGTGTGATATTTTTGGGTCGTTACTATTGAATTTTGGACTTAATTTTTAAATGATGAGTAATGAACACATTTTTGGTATTTTTGCTAAAAAAAAAACGACTTACCATCGCAGTAGGCCAGGGGTTGTGCCAGGGTTTGTTGTACTTACTTGCTTGAGGCGTCAGGATGGTCAACACAAGCGAAGTCTTAGAAGTGATAACTTAGCTACTTTCATCTTAAATTCCTTAATATGGCTTAACGATTATCTCTGAGAAAAGATCTCAGAGCCTAGTAAAAGCTCCAATAAGAATGATGACCATCAGAAAAACTGTTTCTTTTTAAGCTACTAAAATAAATAACTCTGAAATCAAAATTGCCGCGTGCAACAGTGCGTCGTTACGGAAGGATGGTCGTACCTTTAGAATAATCCCTTTGTTAATTTACCTATCAATATGATAATCAAGTGAAATATCATTGTTTTCACGCTTATTAAGCACGGATCCAATCAACTGATTCAGTGATTCGTCTCTGAGCAATCACGCTATATTTGTTGAATGGCGATCGAGTAGTTGTTAAATATTTATTTAAGGTATTGATTTTAAAATAACATAACTGAAGTATTGGTGTTGTATACATATGAGTACTGGGCTTCATTTCAAATAAAATATTGAAATACTTTCGTACAAAAAAATAAACCCGTGATTATACTTTTTTGCATTGATTCGTTTTTAGTATCAAATTTTAACCAAGCGAATATGACATTACCTACATTATTATGTCGAATGTACACTCTCGCTGAGACATACAGACACAGGTCGATAGTAAGAAGAGTTTACAGACGCTTTCGCTAAGGCGCGCTTGTTCGCCTTGAAACTCGTAATCGTCACCAATCTCGTAGAGAAATCAAGAAATTGGTCGAATGTACACGGCGCCGACGGTAGCGGAGTAAAATTAGTTGTGGAGAGATCCGAAAGGGTAGGTACTACTGGAATCACACTATTTAACAATTAACATGGAGTTGAAATGTTTTTGATTTAAATGTTTAACGTCCATACACGACACTTTCTAATGCGTTTTTAATTCTCCAATCATCCTTCCATTAGTTCAATAAAATATTAATCTACTTTCAAAGCGTCGTGCTCAATAAATTCTCCACTAGCAGTTACAAGTATTGAACTGTCTCGTAGTTTCACAATTCCATTTGTCAAATTCCCTCCCAAAGCTCTTTCTGTTCATTTCACCCCTTTTGCGATAAAGTTGTTTATTATCTACTGCAGTATCTACAAATGACGGCTTAGTGAGAATTTGATGATCCTTTTTGACGATAATCTATCTTGTAATTAGATGACAATGTGAAGGACATTAGGGTTGTTTTGGTTAGTCATCATTATCATCAGCCTGTAGTCACCACTTAGTACTGTAGGTTTTTTTCTGTGCGCCACTCATTTTGCAGCCATGTTTTTTTGTTTTTCTTCTAATAATAAACTTGAGTAAAATAATTTATTAAATCAGGCGTTACTTCGCGGAAGTTCATCTTCAAATAACTGTTTTCAAATGTATTTCTAGTGTATTTTCGGCTTCAAATCGCGTGGTGTATATCAAGAAATTTAGTTATTTACACATTTTTGTATTATAATACTATAATAACAATAATATATATATATTTTTTATATTTAAGGGGGAAATACAGTAGAAATAATATACATTTCAAAACAGATACTTGCTATTAAAATCCGTTAACCAAGATCGCAACTTTCAATCGAATTATCTTATCATTTGCAAACGAAGTACTCGTAACAGTACGAAAATTCTTAAGACTGTCTTTGCGTTATCATTGTAATCGCCAACATCATTCAATCTAATCTAAACCCGATTGTAAACTTCTAACTATAAGATCTAATCTTAATCGCACCACTAGCCATCGAGGATGCAAGCCACAGATGTGCAGCAAAGTGCCAGTCTTGATTACACCATCGATATACGAATCTAATTACTGAGCAAGCAAGGGCTGCTCCGATCAGCTGTGTCTCTTGTCACGGGATAATGGATTCGAGGATGCCCACTGAATACTGATTTGACTAGAAGGGATTCTGTCAAGATGAGTATTTAATTAGGCACCTACGCTGTCTGTGGAAACGCGGCCGGAATACTGATGCCAGCCGCCGCCGCCGGGGAACAAAAATGTTCCTTACTACTGGAGACAACTTGTCGAACAAATGGCGGAGTTTGTTCAAAAGTTTTGTGTTGAAATCTAATTTCTTCGGAATTGCGGAACGAGTCGAATTGTGACGTCGTAAAAGGTAGGGTTTCCTCAAGTTTAGAACCAATTGAGCGCTACCTTGACGAAACGATGTTGTGACATTGAGGTTTATTTTTAGAAGAAGACAATTACTTTTAATTAGCTGAAACTTTTTTCGATCGTCATAGTCATTTCTTTAATTCTTCGTCATCATCATCTACAATCTTTTTCTATCCGCTTGCTATGCACAGGTCTCCTCTTCAGCGTGCCATTTTTTCCTTGCCTTTACATTGTCATCTGAACAAAATCTGTTTGAAAATGGTGCATTTTTTACCACAGGAGGTATAAAACGTTAGTATTACCACTACTCTCAGCCTGAAATCGCCCACGGCTAACCATACTTGTCTCTAAGCTCTTTTCTAGTACTAGTACGTCACTCATCCCCGGTTCTGAGCCAATTTTATCCATGTTTGACCCGCGACATTCTACCGGAATGGAATCCCCTGAATCCAATTTGAATGTCGTCAAAATAGAACCACTTTTGTTTTGAGACGGTCTGGCTTTTTTGAATGGTCTGCGGTGGGCTTAAATCATCGGCTTGTAAGCTCGGCCAGGGTCTAATAAATTTATTGGCTGTGAAACGAGAAGTCTAATTTCGACTCGAGAGCATTCCGAATTGTGTCCAAGCACAGGATAGTACAGAAGGATAACTGACAAACTAACTATGAGATAACTGGTAAAGGAGCAAGCACAATAAAGCCTAACGGTCGTACTATTGCTGAAGTCTATTTTTTTTAATTTACTTCTTAACTATTTTTGTACAAATTACTTATGTACCTTTTCAATCTCATAACATTTTATATTCCTGATTTGAGGATAACGTTAGAAAGTCAAAAATTGCTTACTAGTACCTACAGACTGTACTAGTATTTACATTTTTCTCTCATCTTCATCAGTGTACGTATTATTCAGGGAATACTTTAACAATATTTCCTTATGTTTTTCTAGTATGGTTTTCGTTACCTTGTAGCTGATAATGAAATCAAAATAAAAATACATAATTTCAATCAGGCGTTACTTCGCGGAAAAATATATGACTAATAATCCTTAAGTAAAAAAAGTTACACTCAATCAAGCAGCAAAAGAGATGCCTGTATCCAGCAGTGTAACTATAATGAGTCGGTGTATAATACGATTTCTCTAGAGTTGTCCTTCTGCAGTTTGTCCTGGTGTGTTCCGAGGGAGATGCGGTACGCGGCGGGTGGTACAATCAACGTTCGATTGTTACAATGCATTGAAAGGAGTGAGTTAATACGCAGATTACTCAGTTTAATGGAAAGGTGCGATCTGGAACCTACCGCAGCTTTGATGCCGGTAATAACAGCCATATTGGGCCCAGGAATGGCTCAAGTTTGAAGGCTTTAGTTGGCTGATCTAATTTTCTAAAAGTATTGATGTCCTTGTCAAATAGGTTGCAATGACAAAGACAGACATGTTTTTAGTTGGTTTTAGATATGTCTAATATAGCTTTTAACCTTAGGCCCAGTGTACTGGTGCAGTAGACTATATAGCTGTGCCCCGCAGTTGCACCCAAAGCAGAGCAAAAGCTACTTTATTATTTTCAGCCAGTTCCGTTCAGCCGTTTCAGTGTGAAGAATTAACAAACATGCTGACAAACTTTTGTATTTTAATAGTTATTAGTGTAATTGTGGTGCGACCTACACTTGTTGTATACTTGACTACTTGTCTATGCAGAGTTGCTCAGAATGCTGGAACTTATCTGAAAGGAGTATTTAGGATTTATCATTATAAATAATTTTCCTGCTTGACCAAGAGTATTGTACTCATCAATATAAACAACTATTTCTATAAGATCAACCCTGAATTCGTGAAAAAACAACTGGAATGTAACCTTCTTCTCTAAACAGAAACAGTTAGATAAGTTCTACGCCTACTGTTTTTGTTAAGATAATAAAGGTTGCTTGGAAAATTCTATTAAAATTGTTTAGAAAACTACAAACTATGTAATTTGGTGTACTTAATTGTGTGGGGTAGGGTGGTAGAGACTCGGGCTAGCTACTATTCTCAAGTTCAAAACTGCTACCACTCTCATTTTGAAGATGGTTACCATTACATACTAAGTATGTTCACCATCTTCGACCAAATACAAGCAAGACAAGGCTCAACATTTTAGAAAAACTGCCTACTTTTTCAAACGATAATTTTTAAAAGTATATCATGAAAATATAGCTCTGTTTATAAAACAAAACACACAGTGTTCGGAAAGTTACATAACACGTGTAACGAACTTGATTCTTAATTGGCAGCTTTATCGCTTAACGATCTCTTCCAGGCAACCAACATACTCATCTTAATAATATTATTTACGCACCTATCTACCAACCATCGCTCAGTTTATTAAGTAACCTTGAACTTTGTTCCCTAGCGTACCCTGGTGTCATAATTTTAAAGCGCAACTAACAAGTTTCCAGAGAAGCCTTGAACTAAACTCGATGCCTTTGCATAATTATGGCAAACTTGAAAACACGGTTCGCCATGCTGTGTCTCCGGCAGGAAAGCGCTTTATCAAGTCGCTTTATCTTTCCAGCGATCAGAAATAAAGCATTCACAGCGTTCATGGAACATTGGGACAAAATGGAATGGCTCCACGTGCATTTAAGAAATCAGGACTTTTTAGAATTCTTCGTATTGTCTTTTCACAGATTTGTTATTTTAAAAAAAGCGTTGTTGTATTGTATTGTATTGTATTCTGCGAAATATTGGAATAGGTGCCCCGTCGTATGACTTTATTATATTCAAGACTAGCTGCGCCCGCGGTTTCACTCGCGCAATGATGAAGAATAGTGAATGTAAAAATAAAATAGCCTATAGGTTAATTCAGAGCAAGCTATTTCTATTACATTTTTTTAATCGGTTTAGTAGTAACAAATATTCACACACACATTTTCTCATTTATATGATTAGCAGGATAACATGAAGTAGGACAGGATAAGCTTTACAAGTTTCGGTTTCCTTGACTCTGATGATTGATGTCTTTTTTGACAAAGCGTTCTATGCTCGACAACACAATACAATATTGCTCTTACTCGTGGCGACACTTTAGATGACAAGATTTTTTAAAATTTGATGTTCTGCGGTAGATACCTACTCGTATATCTGGTTTGAAGCGACTTGTTCTGCATAGATCTGCACTTTTTTCCACCATCTCTGTCGGCTTTTATATTAATTAAAACACGCGCGTCATATTAAATTAAAGTATTTAGTTTTTTAGAATAGTTTTTTAAGTTATTGACGTTAACGTTGTTCTTTTGGTATGTTATAATTTTAAAGCAAAATTTAGTTGAAATATTGTTTTGCGATTTATTGAACATATCTTCAAAGGTTCTTAGAACTGGCAGAAACGAACAACAATATTCTGAGTCATCGATTTTGGAATTCGAGTCCTTGGAAATATTATGATGGAAATATTTTTATGGATTCGAGGAATACAAATCAAATAATCGTTGTATGCCGTGTTTACCCTGTCATTATATTACGAAAATGTAAGTCTGTTTTTCTATCGTTACGAGTCTTCTATGTCATAGGTTCTCAATTTAAGGTCCGCGGATCCATTCAGGGTCCGTGGCGAGTCACTTCTAGGGGCACTAAGTTCGCGGCAAAGGTAGTATTATGAATGAAGCAAATTCTGATGTTACGTTGATAGTTTTTTGTATTCAGTGATAGAGGCTTGCGCTTAACCGCCATATTTCCTGATGGGAAGCAGTGATGCAGTCTACAATGGAGCACGCTTCCCTAGAAGGAACCGATTCACTCGCGGCTTGAAGATGCCATCCAGATTATAGCAACCGGGAAACACCCACTCAGGCAGAGCAAACAAGAGAGGCGCTAGACGGTGTGTTCTTGGAGTACATGGCTTAAAAATAGTAGCTAGTGGTCCGCCATGACAAAGAGGTTAGGTTCAGAACCTCTGGTGAATTATAAAGTCTACTTAGAGTACTTAGTCTAGTTGGAGGCTTCATTATATTCGCTGAAACTTCAAGTTTTCACTGAGAATGTAATTCGAGTTACCTCAAGGTAATGATTTCCCAGAACGCTGATGCCGTTTCAGACAGTTAGTTTTGCTCGTTTACTTACCTCCCCAATTAGCTGTTTCATTAGTTAAACCGCGTTCATATTTTACTGAATTACGTTGAAACGCTTCATTATATTCTGCGTTACGTTCCTTAGCTTAATTACCGTCTCTTTCAGCCTTTGCATTTAAATGTGAGTTAAGAGCTTGTTTCCATTGTTGAGAATGCCGAGGAGGGTGTTTATTAAAAGGTTGATAGTAGTTGACTGATGAAAATTTTATGGTTTAGTTTGTTTAACTGGCAGGTGTGTTTGTAAAATATTTGAGAGTAATTAAGGTATTCTTAATAAAGTGTTTTTTAAATAATTTGCGAGAAATAACTCAATAAGTAATCGTAAAAAGAAGGTTTAGAGAAAAGATTTCATTGGAAAGAATCGAGAAAGGCTTAGAGAAAGGAGAAAGGATTAGAGGCACTCTTCATTCATTTGCATCGAGCTGAATTAGGTAAAGTATTTATTTGAAAATTGCACGGAAATAAAGTTTTTCTAATTTTCTTTTTAAATCAAAGTTGTCGTTACCAGTAACATCTATGATAGTAGATATATTCAATAAAGACTTGTTGTTATATGTGAAACGTTATTTTAACATTTACCGGGTTACAATGAAAAGAGGCGCTGTAACATTCAATTTGTATGCAGCAATAGCATGCTTTGTGAAAAAATTAGGTCGAATGAGGACTTTAAATTGGTTCCGGGTTTCTTTTCTTTTAGGAAAACAACGGTGCAGCTTTTCTAGTAAATGTGTTGCATTTTTTCTTGCCAACTAATTCAGTTAATAGTTTTTGGTTCTTGTTTTCTGTAAGTTTGGTTGTAATATCATTTTGTGATTCAAGTGGTGTAGTACTGCAGTGGAGTGAGGGGGTAAAGGAATGTTTACCGGGAGAGGACGTTCCGGTGGTGACCACCGACCACCGACCAGAGACTACCGGCCACCGACCAGTGTCCTCCGACCACCGGCTACCAAGCTTTACTGGCCCGATGACTGATGAATAATTGGAAGCAATGCCATATGATCTATAGATGAGGTTAATGCCCTATTTGGTCAATATACTTGTATGTATGGTGCTACTGATACTTGAAATAGTGTCCTTTTTTTGTCTTCTTTGAGAGTTCCGTACAAAAATTGTGAAAAGTAACCTTTATGATCCGGGGTCTGCTTGACTGTCTGTCTGTACGTCATGGAACTAAAAAATGAACCAATCTTGACGTTTCGTTATTATTAATACGGGAACCAATCAGAGTAGAAAGAGTTAGAGATAGAGTAAAAGAGATGACAAGATTATTATTTGTGACAAAAATAATCTCCTTAGCAACTCCAAAGACGATTAAAATGGTTCTTTAGGAAACAATACGATGCGGAATTAGGTCGGAACTGAGATTTGAATAAGTAATTCGCTGGAGATATAAGGTAAACAGTGGCGGGATCCGAGCATGGGATCGGACGGATCTCTGACGGCTGCCGACACCAATATTGGGTAGAGGGGATATGGTTCCGGTGACGAGATGGACGAACTGAGTTCAAATCATAAGTAAAAAGTTATTAGGGATTTTAGGTCACCCAAAAGCTAGAAAAACTTCAACTCTACTTAACTTTGTACTTAATTTCTGTAGATGTAGTCAAAATCAAGTACCTACCTAACGTGTTTAGTACCGACACGTACCAACTGCTCAAAAACGAGGAAAAAGATACAAAACTGCTCAAATATGAGGAAAAAGGAAATAGCCAAAATATTTTTTGTCGAGTCTCTCGAACTCTGACATTTTACGCTTAATCTAAACGATAAAGGATAAAAAGCATTTAACTTGAAGAAATTAAAAACGCGACAATCTACGTATAGACTATCAGCTAAACTGAACTCAACAACAATAACAACACATAACCAACAATATAATATATAACCGCAAACAACCAACAACATTAGCATAAGCCGGAATAATTATGACTCGCGATACCATACTACTCATATCTAAACCAGTTTAGACTCTAAGACGTTACAAACGAAACACACACTTAAACATTTTATCTTTAATCTGAATCGGACATCGGAAAATGGTTCAAAATTCAGTTGCAAGATTAGACCCAACCTTTTTTCCAACTCGCTGGCTATATGGATCAGAATCGTAGATTCAAAACGTTTCGTACGAATCCAAGGAAAACCTACGGCGTGAGGGTGGTAGTATGGCGTCTGAATCCATAGATCAATGGTGTGTAAATGGGACACATCATTGCTCTATGGTTGATCTCATATATTATTAAGATGTTATACAACTGTGTTTGCATGCTAAATGACGTCTCCGACCTTTGCCGTAGGAGCAATAGCTGATCATACAAAAAAATATGACGTTATACTACTTGTCCCAAAAATAAAAGCCAAATAAAAGCTTGTAAAAAACTCCAAACCGCAGAGTCATGGCCACCGCCGAGTTCCGCAGGCGTCTTCATAAAGTCGAGCGCGTTACTACAATCTTTTTCCAATCCATTCATTTCTATCGTAATAAAATATTTCCCTCCATTTTCTTTGTACCGTTTTATGTAAATATATTGCAAATACTGTAAACAGCGTAGGCCTGTATTTAACTGAGAAAAGAGAAGTCGGTCTGTAGACTATAGATATACGGTAAATAGGTATGTATGTAAATTGTATGGTATAAATAATAATTTAGCATCAAAGTTATAGATACTACGGCTGCTTTTTTACCTTGCAGTTACTTGACCGGTAAAAGTTTACATTTACGTATTTTACTAATCATAATGCGGCACTTTCACTAAAGGATTAAACATGAAATCCAAAAATGGAACAGCTGATACGAGTATTCAATTGAATCTCGGCTGGAACGATTTTGCAGAATGTTTTCGAGAAAACTAGCTGCGCGTCGTGCCTCTTATTCTGCAGAAACTAGTTTTTTCCAGATTTAATCAGGAAGCCCAAGCCAGGGTATAAGCATCTCGGTATATATATGTCAAAGTTTGTATGTTATTACTCAATCACGTAAATCGGATTTTAGATTTGAGATTTTATCCCGTAAAATTTTACGGTTTCTGTAGGATAGCTGATGAAACCGCATGGCGCAGCTAGTATACTATAAGTAGTAAAGAATAAAAGCAGTGAACATATTCATTGCTATTGTCTGCCAAATGAGTGAAGATCTTCAACCATTAACAAAGTAAACGCGAGTCTTTGTGACGGAGTCTCTCGAGTTTATCAAGGATTTCTTGAAAATGCCATTATCTATTATGAACAGAATGGTAACAGCTATTCAGGATTCGAAACAAGAGGCTCTCGTTCAAAACTCTGCGTGACAATACAGGGTAATAAGGATAGGGTATGCTGAGCCGTAAGAGGCTCTAGTACCTACTCATTATTATTATGAAAATTATTACTGGACGCAACCCTGAATCCGCGGGAAAAATCAGCTGTTCCATAGAAAAATGTCAATGCTACTCGCCAAAATGTATGGAAAAGCCTTTTTTGCATTTTTGAGGTCGGCCCACATGAAAACTATTTCCATCACTTCAACAAAATTTACCACCACATGGAAATCAAAGTTGTTTGTAGTTGCACTACTCCTCGGTAGATGGCGCTAGTAGTAGGTTCTACTTTCAATGATTTTATTATAACAAAATATAAATTCGTACTACTAACAATAATTTAATGGTTAAATGAGTATTTCAGAATTATTTTAGTTTAATAACAGTAATTACTCAATTGCTAAACTTTACTTTCGTAATTCAACTATGAAACTCGAGTGCCTCACTTGAGGAAAATTTCCATGTAACTTACCTACATACTTCCTTATAAAAGTCTACACGAGTTTACTCGATAAGAAAGCATCGTGGGAACAAAAGTTTTCAGTTGCACCTGTAAAGATTTGAGTTTTGTTTGAGTTCCTACTTTTGTGGGCCTTTTAAGAATTTATTACCCATTATTTACGTACGCGTGAGTGTCAGTGTCCTCATGAAAGGTGGGTATGTAGGATTTACTAACTTACCTTCTACCGTACCTGCTATAGCACTTCGTTTCATCATTTTATTCATCTGAGTGATAAATAATGACATGACTTAGTTTAGAGACTCGAGCTCTGTTTTTTATCTGTAATTTTCTGTTCTGTGTATTTCTATTAATTTTATTTTAATTGAAATAAAATTTGATATTTTATGTAAGTGTGACCAATAAAATAATATTACCTACCACTGTATGTAAGTGTGTGTTGCCAAGTCCAAATAGGAGCAGTAGCGACATTTTTTTTTGTTAATTGAAATGCCAAACTGTAATTCTTCGTATAAAAGATGCTATTGAAATCTACTTTTTGTTGAGTGATGAAACGAGCAAATCGCTCGCCTGATGTTAAACGTCACGTTTGCCCCTAAAGGTCTGCGCCAGAATTACGAACTCTTAGAATTCAAGACTCTACGCGGCACAGCTCTGCGCTCGTCACCCTGGGATAAAAGACGTTACTTGTTGTTGTTACTTGTTTACTTTATAAAAAACGGTAAACGAAAAGTGGGTCTATCACCGAAGTCTAGATCGACGGGGTCTATATAAATCTGCAACACTAGTGGTGCTGACGCGTCACCAGCCTGGAGAGGTCGCCCTTTATTAAGGGTCTCATATTGTTTCTCCTCGGGAAGACTTTCAGTAGACGGACCTTTGACCAGAAGTGGGCATTTGGGCACAAAATAAATAGCAGTAAAATTTAGGTAATTGGGTAATTTAAAAACTGATTTACCAGTGTTGCTTGAAGTCAGCATTCAATCTTTTAAAAATACTGATTTCTGATTTCTACATCTTATCTTTCACTGCTATAAGTTTAATCAGTCTTTCTACTTCTACGTTATGGCTTCTGTGGCCGCGGAGCTACATGTTAATACGCACCAGTGAGTCCATATTAACTCATTGCTACTTGACGGATTCATTGATATTACTCCATCGCTACCTGATCACGGTCCGATCGCTATCGCATTACTAAAACAGTCACGGTGACAACAAAAAGTGCCGACAAAGCCGCCACTGCGACGGCGACCGGCGACAGCAGTACCCGGGACGTTTTTTTACCCTCAGCTTTCGAGACACACTGGTTTGGAAGACTCCATACTGGCTGTTTTGATTTTCGTTCGCTGTTATATCCATAAAACCGATCCAAGGATTAACTCTCTCCATGCCATGGCTGCCTGGAAGAAATCGCTTTTAGAAATAAAGCTGTCACTTGTGGTATTAGTTAGTAAGTCTTTTCTGTTTCTGTAACTTTAATTTATATGGCGTAAACAATAACGTTTTGCTTTACTTTTTAAGCTTTACCGTTTTCGTCATGTGATTCTTGTATTACTTTGAGAACTGCAGAAGCACAAGTTGACCAGATCCCAAAAATATAAGTTATCAATGCTAAGCAATCAATTATCAATTATAATGTAAAGAGACAATTTCTAAATGCATGTGATATGCCTATTAAAAATAAATAATTTGATTTGATTTGATAAGAAGTTTAGTGTGCTATTCGTTCTGACCGTGTGTCAGTTTCGCAAGAGACGCCTGGTCTTAAAACACACCTGCTTAGAATCTTGATATTGAATTCCCAGACTTCCAAAACCAGTCAAGTAGAGCTCCCATTTCCCGCAAATCTCTTATTTCCTTTCATAAACGTTGAGTGTCGAATACTCGATACGGTTCCTGACATTCTGGTGGTTTACCGCGTTAAAAAATTATGGGAGAACATAAATGGCGTCTTTTAATTTTTTCAGGTTTAAATCTGATGTTTATGTTACGTGCTACATGAATTTGGTTGGATTGTTTTGTATTCTTACATTGTAAGCGCTCATTAAGGAGTAGAAATGCCCCATTATTCACAAGATGCTATATCCACGTTAAGAAATAAATCTGTTTTTTGTGGGGTTTTATTAAAATATTATCGAACGGAAATTCAAGTCTTACATATTAATATTTAAAAAATAAAGGCGCCATTCTTGCATTAACTGTCTAAACACGACCTTTATTATAAGTTTATTCAAAATACGAAAGGAACACAACAGAAGAAGTTATACAAGAATTCAAAATTCAAAATTCAAAATAATTTATTCAAATATGGGTACATCAATGTACACTTATGAATGTCAAATACAATTTTTACGAATAAATTATTACACAATAAATTAAATGTCAAAGAAAATAATATTATTAGAATGTCAAAAATTATATAAAATAATTGCAATGTCAAAATATCAATGTATAAAATAACTACAATAGTAGGTATAATCAGTCAAGTATTATTATTACAGTCTAAATACAATTTACGTAAAGAGACTTTATCACAGATGAAGTCTTCAATTTTGTAGTAAGCCTTTTCAATTAAAAAGTCTTTTAAAATTCTTTGAAAATCTGTGTCTTTCTTATTTACTAGAGTAACAGGCAACAAGTTATAAAATAGTACGCCGTTCATTACAAAAGAGTTGCCAGTTTTGGCTAATCTAATTTTAGGTAGAACAAGTTTAAACTTGTTCCTTGTTATGCTAGTATATTGACTTCGTTTGTGATATTTATGAATATTTTTACGCACATACATGATGTTCAAGAAAATATACAAACATGGTAACGTTAAAATTTTCACCTGCGCAAAAACTTGTCTAAGAGATTCTCTATAACCTAGCCTATAAATAGCCCTAACAGCGCGTTTTTGTAAAATAAAGATGCTATTTACGTCTGCTGCATTACCCCAAAGCAATAATCCATACGACATAACAGAGTGGAAGTAACTGAAATAAACAATTCTTGCAGTTTTAATGTCTGATAGTTCTCTTATTTTCCGCACTGCAAATGCTGCGGAGCTCAATTTGTTAGACAGTTCCTTGATATGTGCTCCCCGTTGAAGTTTGCTGTCAACGATAAGGCCAAGAAACTTAGCATCCTTCGACAAAGTAAGTTGATCGTCGTCAATAACTATACTAGGCAAGGAAGGATTATTAGTCAATGTGAATTTAATAGCTTTCGTTTTCTTGGCATTTAGCATTAAGTTATTGACGCTAAACCACCTATTAATTAAACTAAGCGACAAATTGATTTTGGATATATCATAGTTTTTCCTATTGATTCTAAATAACAGAGATGTATCGTCGGCAAACAAAATAATTTCACAATGCTTACGCGCTAAGAAAGGCAGGTCATTGATATAGACTAGAAAGAGGAATGGGCCAAGAATTGAACCCTGAGGGACCCCGATTGAAACGTTAGCCGACTCCGATCGAACCCCATTTATGTCAACATTTTGGGTTCTACCACACAGATATGATTTCATCAACATTAACGCATCACCTGTCACACCATAGTGAGAAAGTTTACATAATAGAATTTCATGGTTCACACAATCAAACGCTTTCGACAAATCGCAAAAGATACCTAAAGAATCATGCTGAGACTCCCAAGCCTCGTAGATGCTCTCTACGAGATTCGAGGCTGCGTCCACAGTTGAACAGCCCTTAGAAAAACCAAATTGCTTATTAAATAATAAATTATTAATACAGAAGAATGAAGCTAACTGATTTAACATTATTTTTTCAAATATTTTGCTAAGACATGGTAAGATAGATATTGGTCTGAAATTACTAGGGTCTTTCTTACTACCACTTTTGAACAAAGGTATAATCTTGCTGCACTTCATAAGATCGGGGAACTTATTACTGTCGACACTGCAGTTAAATATATGGGCTAAATAAGGAGCTAAGTTATATATTATTTCAGCAACGAAACAGACTGACAATCCCCAGAGATCTTCCGATTTTTTTGCTTTGATCGATTTAAATGTTTTGATAATAGTGTCACTTGAGACTTCGTGGAATTTAAATTGGTTTGGGCTGGCAGCAACATTTTCAACTAATAAATGAGCAGCTTCCGTACAATTGGTTGCCAGTGATTCAGTGGTTTTATAAGGTATATCCCCAAAAAAGCCTAAAAATTGATTTGCAATATCTTTTTTATCACTAATTATTTCATTATTTTTCTTAAGCTTGTATTCCGATTCTCGACTTTTGGTTTCAGCAGTTTCGGTTTTTATGATAGACCAAACAGTTTTAGAGGTATTTTTTGACTGCTTTATTTTGTTAAGTATATACAAGGTTTTTGCATATTTGCATATCTTTTTAAAAGTTTTACTGTATTTGCGAACATAATTTATCAAACGGTTATCATTACTCCCTGACTTTTGATTGTAAAGTTCATACATTTTATCTCGACTAATTCTTATACCTGGAGTTGCCCATTGATTGAAGACTAATTTTACGTCAAGTTTTTTGCAAATAATGGGGAATGTGGAATTAAAGTTTCGTATTAGAATTTGGAATAAATTATTGTAAGATTCATTTGGATTATTGCTAATTTGTAATTCAGATAAAAAGTCATGTTCTATATTATTTTGAAACTGATTAATTTTTTCTGTGGTAATATGCCTTTTACGAATTTGTATTTTAGGGTTACGTCTATTTAGCGGGACAGTAATAAATTGACCAGTATGATCCGAAGTGAGGCATTTAAAGATAGATTTGTATAATACCTTGTGTTCACAGAAAACATTGTCAATACAAGTGGCAGTTGTATTAGTAATACGCGTGGGCTCGTTAAATTGAGGAAATAAATTGTAACTTTGAAACAGGGCAAGTAAATTATCTCTACTATTTGAATCCTTCAGCAGATTTATGTTAAAGTCACCAAGTACTATAACTTGTTTTGTTTTGTTGCAAACTTTACTTAATACTTCATCGGTTACTGACTCAAAAATATTATAATTACTAGAAGGTGGTCTATATAAGCTTACTATTATGTATTTATCTAATTCTACGCAGGATATTTCAGCATGACGTTCGGACGACAGACGTTCAATGTCCTTTCTTTGTTTGACTTTTAGAGATTTTTTTACTACTATCAAAGAGCCGCCATGAGTTGCAAGCTTTCTGCAGAAACTACTAACTATCTGGAAATTCTCGAAGTTCATTAACACCTGATGTTCTTTTAGAAATGTCTCGGTAATACACAATACATCAATATCGTACTTTTCCAGAAATAGGCCAATTTCCAGTTCCTTGTCTTTCATGCCTCCTTGAATGTTTTGGTGAGCTATGGAGATAGTATGATCACTTGATTGTGGTCTAAAAAATTGGTTGGACGTAACGGTATGCATTGTTCCATCATTTCGCTTTGCGCAGGTGGACCTTTGTTGACATCATGATCCATATTTGGGCTACATAATAATAATAATAATAATATAACCTTTATTTTCCGAGAATATTTTACAATTTTTGGCAATAAAAAATTTGAAAAAGTTTCTATTAGAAAAAACTATTGAAGTTAAACCTTAAAATGTATAATTTGCACTTTTGACTTTCATAAAATGTCTCTTAACTCGGTGTGCCTTACGGCAAAGGCCAACTCTTTCCACTGTCTTCTGTCTGCCGCTACCCTCATCCAAAAGGGTCCTGAGGTCATCTTTAGTTCGTCTTCCCATCTTCTTGCTTTGCGACCTCGGCTTCTAACTCCATCCCTTGGGTACCATACTGTCACTTGTTTGCTCCATTTCTCTTTTTTGCAGCGGAGCATATGTCCAGTCCACCTCCATTTTAATTGGTCGATACGTGACAGGATGTCTGTTAAGTTCGTTTTGCACCTTATGTCTATACTTCTGACTCTGTCCGATAGTTTCAATCCCAGCATACTCCTTTCCATACTTCTCTGGCATCTTGCTAGTTTGTTTCTATGGCCCTTCGTTAAAGCCCAGGTTTCGCAGCCATATGTGATGCAGGGTAGGATACAGGTATCGAAAGTTTTCTTCTTGATCTTAATGCCTAGTTTCTTACTTTTCATGATTTCTTTCATGGCCCAATATTTTTTCCAACCCGTTGCAATTCTTTTGTCTATTTCTTTGGACATTTGGTCGTTGGGCGATATTATCTGGCCTAGATAAATATACTCCTCTACGTATTCAAGTTCCTGACCATTTAATGTTATGTCTATGGGTATTGAGTTAGTCATCATTTTAGTCTTGCCTGAGTTCATTTCCAAACCTACTTCATTACTTCTGTCTGCTAGGGCTTGTATCATGGACTCCAGTATTAACGGGTCCTCTTCCAGGATAACCAGGTCATCTGCAAATCTTAGATGATTCAATTTTGATCCGTTTATGTTTATCCCCCAATGCTCCCATTTTAATTTTCTGAACAATTGCTCTAGCACTGCTGTAAACAGCTTTGGGGATAGTGGATCTCCTTGCCTGACACCTCTATCGATTGGAAATGCATCTCCCACAGATTCCAGCCTGATACTAGCTTTACTTTCGTTGTAAATATTTTTAATTATATTTATGTAGGCGTTTTGGATCCCTTGCTCTTTCAGGCTTTGCCATACAAATTCGTGTTTAAGGCTATCGAAAGCTTTGGAGTAATCTATAAAGGCCAGGTAAATGGTTTTGTTGTATTCATTATATTTTTGTATTATCTGTTTTATTGTATGTATATGATCAATTGTACTGAATCCTTTCCTGAAACCTGCCTGTTCCACAGGTTGATTTTCATCGAGCCTGTTAGTTATTCTGTCCAGAATGACTTTAGCGAAAACTTTGTATACATTGGAAATAAGCGATATGGGTCTGTAATTTCCTATATCTTCTTTTGAACCTTTCTTGTATAGAAGTATTATGTGTGATTCTGCCCATTGGCTTGGGATGTTTCCGGTATATAGAGTCTCATTGAAGATCTTTGTTAGTACTGGGCTTATTTCTTCGATTGTCCCTCTCATAAGTTCATTTGTGATTTTGTCAGGGCCTGGGGCTTTTTCCATCTTTTGACTTTGTATAGCTTTTTCTACTTCCAATACTAATATTTCTGGTATATCTGCAATATATTCGAACCTGTATTTTTGTACATGTCCACTATCAGGCGACTGTATGTCAGATTTATTTGAGTAAAGTAGGCGATAATAGTTTGTTGCTATATTTTGGATTTTATTGCGAGAGGTAATTATCAGTTCTTTATCTTTTAACTTTGGTATCCATTCTTTCCCCTTCTCACGAAGTTCCTTAAGCGCTTTTCTTGTGCCTCCGGTCCTGTTAATGTGTTTCTCTAAGGTCTTGATTCTTCTATTTTCTCTATCTTTCCTCATATTTTCTCGAATCTGTTTGCTGAGGTCAGAGATTTCTTTTTGGTTTTCTTTCTTTTCCTTTTTTAGTAACAAATTCTTTCTGTCCTCGATTAGTTTTAAAGTTTTTTCGCTTAGATAGGGTTTGTTACTCTTGTTTGTTTGTATTCTTGCATGTTCTTTAAGCTTGTTTTCTACTCTTTTATATTTTTCATTTAAGTCAATATCTGAAGTGACAACTTCCATCAGGTCTTCTGTTGTGTCGCTTCGGTCTTTCGTTTTACTAGTGGTTTGTATGCAATTTATTTGAATTGCTTTCGGTCTAGGCTTTTTAGGACCACATTCATTTAGACAGCTACGTACCATACGGTGATTTGTATTGAAGTTTAAGTTCTGTACTATTCCAGTATCGCTAAATAGCCTAACTTTATTGGTTATTATGTAGTCAATTTCGTTCTTAACCTTTCCGTCTGGAGACATCCAAGTCCATTTATTCTTGGTCTTTTTGCGGAACATGGAATTTAGAAGTGTAAGATTTTGCTCGAGCAGGAATTCCACTAATTTTTCTCCATTTTTGCTTCTTTTACCCCTTCCATATTTTCCTATTATGTGTTCTTCGCCTGGTATTTGGGTGCCTATTTGGGCATTGAAGTCTCCCATTAGTACTATATTGTTTTCTGAATGTTTTTCGGTAACTTCCCTCAGTTGGTCATAAAATTTGTCTATATCTGTTTTGGTTGCTTGTTCTGTCGGCGAGTAGATTTGGATGATGGTCCAGTTTTTTGTATGTTTTGGTAGGTTAAGGTGAAGCACTGCTATTCTGTCTGATATCCCATCAAACCCAATGATTTGGCTTTTGAGTTTTAACTTTACTAAAAATCCTACTCCTCTTTGTCCAGCAACTTCGCCTTTGTGGTACATAATATAGTGGCTTCTCTCTTCTATTCCTTCATCTATTCTCCGCATCTCACTTATGCCGAGGATGTCCCACTTGATGTTTTCAATAGCTAACTCTAGCTCTTGCAAGCTTTCTGGTGTTCTCAAGGTTCGTGTGTTTAGTGTGCATAGGTATAAGCTACTTCTTTTTTGTATTTCTTTTTTTAAATTAGATTTGGTTGGCAGATTGTTTGGAGGGTGCTGGTCGACTGCCCCCACGGTGACCAGCCGGCTTGGGGGGTTATTTACTGAAGTTTTTCTTGTGTTTATATTTGTTATTGTATATTTATGTTGATTCCGGTCGGAGGAGGCTTTTAGTTGTTTTTTGGCATCTCTGACATCGAAGCAGATCTTTCACGGGATACATATGCAAGTATATTTGGTTTAATTACTTCCCTTTTTTTGTTTAACGATGCTTTTTCATTTTCAGAATTTTTCGAATTTAATTTTTTCTGATTTGGAGTGGTTGGTGATCCAGTTTTTTCTCTTTTTCTTTTTTCGCGGTTGGAGTTCATTGAAGATTTCACAATTAACTTGTCGTAATATATATACGCTATGTTTCCGTTTTTTCTTTCTGCTTCTAATTTTGGCTGTAGTTGTTTGCGTATTTCAAGAATTTCTTTAGGGAAGTCCTCTTTGACATATACACTCGTGGGAAGATTACGTTTGTTTTTCAAAATAAGATGTTTCTTCCAAGTTGTTGTTAACGTTATTATGACTGGACGATTCTTGTCAGATTTTATTCCAATTCTTTGGATATTACTTATTTCTTCACTGTTTATATATGTTCCTGCTTCCACTATAATTTCCTTCACAAAATCCACCAACTCTGTTACTGACTTTCCCTTTTCTTCTATGCCGAAAAGAACCAAATTATTCCTTCGTTTTTCCTTTTCCATGAATGTAACTTTTTGTTCCAAGTTGGTTACTTTGGTTTTCAGGGTGTTATTTTCTTCCGACAATGCTTTTAACTTTTCGTCCAAAGCTTCCATAACATTCTTCTTTATTGCTGTTGTTAGTGTTATAGTTTGTTCATTAAACTTTTCGTTTATTTTAGAGAGTAAGAACTCCATTTGTTTTTCCATGTTATTGTTGGTGCAGTTTAGTGTTGTACCGCTTGATTGCTTGGTTGATTGATTAGTTGATTGACACTTATTTTTGTTTGATGGTAACACTTTTGTTGCGGCTTCGCTGAGTCTGTGGCTCAAAGTCAAAGCGACTACACTAATCACATCACTACGTATTTGGCTGTCAAAGTCAAAGTCCGATGTCACTGACAGTTTGTTTGGCGCTATTTTAAGTTCACTCAGTTTTGAGGTTAAATTCACAACTGTTTTTTGAAGTAAATCGCACAAAATTCTTGTTTATTCACTAATGATTTATCTGGAACACTATTTTGGTTTGGTTTTCCGAAGATTCGATTGTAGTTTGAGTTCAATTTATCACTTTTGCACTGATAATTTAATAATTTCTGTCGAGATCTCTTTAGTACGTGTTGACACTTTCGTCGCCGGAACCGGAATTTGGGCTACATACTATTTCTGTAATAGTCTTAGTCCTATTCCCATTTTTGGGCGAGTCAATATTCCATAACAATAAATTACACAATCTTCGAGAAAGTGAATTTGTCAAACTTTGATTTTTGTAAACATTCATGTCAAGATTATTATTTATGTCAATTAAATGTATATTTTCCCGGAGCGAAGAAAAATTATACAGATCACAATTCAATTTGTATAGGAATTGATTGTAGTTATCAGAATATTTCCGGTGGTATGGCAAAGAGCAAATAATTAGTCTCGATGTCTTGCTTAAGGCATCTAATGAGCTTAGACATTGCAAAAAATCCTTGCGCTTAACAATGGTTTTTTCACCGACTATTAAAACATAGGTATTTTCTGGTGCCGACTGAGCTGCCATACATAATGATTTCACAATATGTGTCAAATGATAACCAGGTGTGCAA
Source organism: Alcis repandata (assembly GCA_949125135.1). Lineage (NCBI taxonomy): Eukaryota > Metazoa > Arthropoda > Insecta > Lepidoptera > Geometridae > Alcis > Alcis repandata. The sequence goes on from OX421233.1 coordinate 266,430, forward strand.
TGATTGTAGATTTTCTTCGATGTGCCATTTTGAAGACGTGCGCCTAGTCCGACTCCACAATTGTCGGAAAAAATGTGGATATATTTCCTTTCCAGCTTGGCTACTTCCCTCAATGTTTGCACTGATTTTGTATCTGCATCCAAATTTCCGGAAATTTTCTTCCCCTTTTCCACGTTATTTTCAGTAACTGCTACCATGTCATTTTCTTCTTCTATTCTGTTGTCAATAATTTTCCCAATGGTATGTAATTTCCCTTCAATAAAATTTAGTGTGTTTATAGAATTATCCTTTTTGTGTAAGTCAGTCCTGAAAAGTTCTAGAGTCTCTAATAAAGTTACAACATCAATGTAGACAAGTTATACAGAGCTGAAAGCGTAAGAACAGCGGTATTGATCCAAAGAACTAGAACAATCATCAAAACTATGTTTAAAGTTTTAAAAAGTGCTGTGAGAAAGACAATAATAAAACTACTATTGAACAGATATATAGAAAACACTTTTTATTGCTCCCACCAGAAATTACAAACAAAAAGTTTCGCACTAAAACTAGTGCAACAACTGGCGGCCTTTAAGCGAGTATTGTGGTCAATGATAAATACAGGGTTATAAAGAAAGCGTGTGCTAAGCCGAAAAGAAGTCATAGTACTCATTATTATGAACAACTTTTACTACGGGACCAACCCGGAAATCGTGCAAAAAATCTGCTATTCCAAACATTTTGTCGAGAGTCATTTTTCTAAGGAATAATTTTGTTTTAACGGATTGATTCCGATTGATTTTGATACCCTTTCCTTATAACCCTGTAAAATAATTGGTCAATATTAATAATTGAAGTGGACAGCTTCGGCAACCTACAAATATTTTCCGGCTTGAACTCAAGTCCAAAACTTTTCACAGTATTTTATCTAAACCAACTACCAAAATTCTAAATACCGGCGTCAACGTCAAATCAATCAAGCGTAAAACAATAGGGAAACATTTACCTTCATTAATTCCGAAACAAAAGGGCGCAAGGTGTGTGAGCAAAGCGTTACTAAAGCGCTGTATTCATACAAAAGCGTATAAAAAGGTCACAGTGAAATCAACGAAGCAGGTGGTATTGTGTCACCGATATCGGCTGTTCGCGGCTGCCTTGAGAAATTGAGAGGTCTGGACAAAGAGTTTATAGGACGGGAGATGTAGAAGCGACTAACTGTTTTCAAATGAACACAGAGTATGTTTATTGAACTTTCGCGAAGTAACGCCTGATTCAATAAATTATCTAAGTTTTGCAGTTTTTTTTTACAGGACAGAAGCTGCTGTTCTAGGCACAGGAGGTATTACAACAGTGTCCATAGATGGTGGTGGTCTCTCTATGAAACCTTATAACTCCGCATTTGACCACCAACTCGCCTGTTGGTAAGCGACGATGTGGTCGAAGATGGAGCACGCAGATTTAGAAGATACCTACGAGTATTCACTCTGACCTTGAAAAGTCCAAGATTAATATCTCTCAGGGAACAAGGAAGCCGGAAGTCTGTTCCATTCCCAGGCTGTATGGATTAGGAACGTGGACTCGAACCGTTTTGTACGTATCCAGGGGAAATCGACAGTCTTTCTATTTGCCTAGGCAAAGTAAGCCTAGATGAAAAAACCTAATAGAAGAGTTTTCTGTATTGTCATGGATTGCCTGGACATTACTTCACTGATAACAGTAACGTTTTTAATATTGAATGAACGAAGGTTAGTTTTAATAGTAAAGTAGCATGGGTCTAGTAAGTTTGTACTAAAAGTACCCAAAAATGAATGCTAAAAACATTGTAAATACTTTTGCTCGTTGAATTGGTATATAGTTTTGGCAATTACGAGTTTTTTTTTTATTTATGCAAAATTGACTAGTCGCATTTCTGATTATTATTTGGCGGATTTAAACGAGATTCCGTACGAAAAATTTATTTAAAACCGTTATGAAAAATGTACTCAGTAAATGTTTTTTTTTTTTTTTAATCTGAATTGCTATATTGCACACTTTCACTATACACGTAAAATATAATATTGAAATACGAATTTCTTGGTAAATAAGTCAAGGAAGGATAGAAATTTAGAAGTGACAGAAAATTAATTTGAAGAAAGGGGTAACTGTAATCTGAGTACCTAGAGTCTCTTTTGTCTGTGATTTCTGGTGTGAACAATAAAAAGTTTATCTATACATATAATTTTTTTTTTTTTTAGAATATCTATCTTGAGCAAACACGATAAATATCAATGTGACGAGAAAAATAACTATTGTTTTCAATATAATTATTATTTTTATTCTCTTCTATTATATTAGTCTTTGTCAAGATGTCTGGGCAAAAACCATCTGCTTCTCACAGCGGCGACAAAATTTTTTTACTAAGATTTTATTTCTTTTTTCATAACAAACAGCGAGTGGTGGAAATAAAACAATCTTATCTGCTAAATAGATAAAGGAGAGCGTAGCGTGGTGTTAATTGAGGGTGATATCGACCATTTCCTTTTTGCCCGACTACGCAAAACTAAAAAGAAGGGTTGAGTCTTTAACAGTCTATTATTGTTATGTTATTTTATGTTGGACTAGCGCCTACGCAACCCATTTTAACCCCCGACGCAAAAACGACGGGTGTTATATGTTTGACGTGCCTGTGTGTATGTGTGTGTCTGCTGTGGCATCGTAGCTTCCGAACGGATGAACCGATTTTGATAGTTTTTTTTGTTTGAAAGGTGAATTAGTGTTCTTAGCGACGTTTCGTCGGGTTTTTTTTCATTTTAAATTTAATTACATGTAATAAAAGAGATATCAATCCCATCGTTATTATGGTGACATACATTCTGGAACAAAATGAAATTTCGAAAAGTGTTACACTTAAGAAGTGGGGGTTTCTAAAACTTATCGCAGATGCTGTGATTGAAATTATTGTCCATATTTTCGGCTAAGCAGAGCTTAAGCGAATAAGATTACAGTTTTAAAGCTTTTTAATTGTTTTACAAAAAAAATACCGTTTTCGTTACTTCGCAGATATGCAGGTATTTAATATATTTGATTGAGCATAATAAGCTACTTTTATTCTTACTTCCTTGCCTAAATCGATCATAATCGATTTGAAATCGGTAGAAATACCATTTGTTTACGGCCTGGGGGGAAATTCTGGGCCGTTGGATATCATCCCGGTCACTCTCACTCTCATGACATTACTAATGAGAGTAACAGTGACTGAAATAATATCTCAATCGCCAGAATAAAGCCGCTGTACTAGTAAGGGAGCCTCTTGTCAACTTAGGTGCGCCACTGAACTTATTTCATTACAAGTTCCATGTCACATTCCCAAGTTTGTAAGTTCCCGTGTAAACAACCCTGCTTCACTCAGGTAACCTATTTTATTTCACAGACAGAACTATAGATGGCCAACTCCTCCTAAAAACATTTGTGTAATTGAGAAATAAACAAAAAGGACTAGTCCATACATAATGACGATTCAAGCTTCACATTTTCACATGAGTTTATTTAAGAATTCAAAATACATATTATTATTACCTAACAAACTACACTTAAAAAAATAAATACCTTCTTTGGGCTGTCACTTAAATTAAAAAACTCATTGAAAGTGAAGCCTTCATCAGCGAATTTGCGTCGGATATGTGGTTTTCAAGATAGTTTCTTTATACATGGTGATAAACTTATATAAACTCTTGTTTTTTTAGTAGATAAACATATTTAATAACTGTACTAATGTAGATTTAGCAACATTTAGCACGGAGTTCCTTCAATTTATATGAGTAGGTGTGATGGTACATACGTCCTTTATTCAGAGTTCTAAATCTGCTTCCTAATAGTCTTTGTTTGAAGCTTGACTTCCATTCATGAATTTAAAACACATGAAACTTTAAGCGAGCATACATCACCTTTATCTGAGAATACGTGATATTTTGACTAAAGCAGACATTAGGGTGGGTATAAAACTGTGATAATGTTGGGACGAGGCTAAAGCGAAGTTTGGAAGCTAACGTCTTAATAAATCACTAACCTTTTTGTTCTAATACAGTGCACTGTAGTAGGAGAGAGTGACTAAGCACTTTTAGTTTTGCACTAGATGCGTCCGGCGTTTTTTTGCGTGAGTTCCTTTTATACCGCTATAAATAGCCCGAAGGGGTTTGTTCTTATCAAAATCTGAATTTATTTATTGATAAAACTGCATACAAAAAGATCCATAAATGTATATGTATACAATACTACTATACCAACAACCAACAAAAAAAAAATGAAATTTATCAATTTTTATGGAGTTTGTTGTAATTGAATTTATTTTATTACTATTGTTTATTAAATCAATTATAATTATCTACAATAAATAGTGTAAATAACCGATTCAGTTAATTCAAAGTATTAATCAATTGTTCAACTATAGTGACATCACTTCCATTATAAAATATTAGATTTGCTTAGTATTCTAATAATAACTTCAATACCTTATTGAAAATTCAAGTAGTTTCAAATAGGTGCGTATGTTTAGCTAGTAATTTATGAGCACATTAACTCCCGTACTATAAACATGGCAGAGATTTAGGATGGGTGCGCTACTAAGGCGCTCGCTGTAAAGATTACAAGATTTGCTAATGGACCCCTAATTAATTATTAAGATGTAGGTTTGCTATAATTTTAGCGTGTTGGGTGTGATAAGCCAAAGTGGCGGTAAAGTGCTACTTATGATAATGTGGGGTAGGTAGATATAAGTGGTCGTTCCCACGGACGACAAACATTACCGCTGACTAGCACGGGAACGTCTATTGTAAGCTACTTATAGTTGTTATCATCATTAGTAGGTACAGATAATACGCTTAAGTATGGAGTATCATAATATGTAGTAGCATCTTAACTACCTCTAAATATTATAAATGTGAAAATGAGATTGTTTGTTTGTTAACTGATGATTATTAAATTTTGCATAAAAGTTGTACTGTAAGAAAACAGAAAAAGACAGACATAGACACTTAATTTTGGTCATCATCACCAAAGGAAACTATAAACATAAACCGTAAATTAATAAAAAAAAGTTAGTCACCACAAAGTCATACCCGAGGTCTTTCAGAAGGTCTACTCTCATACTCTGACACCAGGGCTAGCCATTCGGCCTATACTTACTTTTAATAAGTTAAAAGTCTTACTTTTTAATGAATTACAAGTCTTACTATTTAATACGATAAAAGTCTTACTTTTCAATAAGTTAAAAAGTGATGAACTCTCGTATAACCCACTTTTGCACTCTAAAACGGATTGTCGCAGCATCCAAGTAATGTTAAGTAATAAATAACACGTGTCTCGCTCAGAAGTTGGACGCTTCCAACTTTCTTATTCCATTATAATATTTTCAAGATCGCTCGTAAATTTCCCCACGTGGTGTTAACTAAGTGATTAATTTCCGGAATAGGGATGCCAGATGAACCGTTTTCATTTGATCGATGAATGAATTAAAATTTTGAGTTAAATTTTGTGCTTAATTCTTTAATATATGAAGCATTCATTCAGATTCAGATTTCATTCAGATTGACGACCTGTTTTGCTCAGCGGTTGTATTTCCGCCTTATAAGCCAGAGGTCCCGGGTTCGATTCCCGGCACAGGATATCCTAGTGGGGAGCTAGGAGTGTGAAACGTATATTTTATTATTATTTATTTTGATATTACTTAAGTAGAAATGATGTACTGAATTTAATTTACTTTATTTACTAGCCAGCTAGGTTAGGTTTCCTGCAATGTAAAAAATAGCATCTATTGTAAAAATTTAGATACGTACAAGCTAGGTATTTTTTGTAAACCCTTTAAAAGTATAAAGAGTTTGGTTATTTATTTGTTTCAAGTGTCACAGATTAAGAATTCAATCAAGTCAAATTAAAAATAAAAAATAAATATGTATTTTACACACAAAACTGTAAATTACCCACAGTTAAAATGTTTACTAGAGTACACTCTACACTCTAATAAACATTATGACTCTCATAAATTTACTGTTTATTTTGATAAAATGAAAATCCCTAATTTTACGTTAACCGTGACGTCATTAAAGTACACATTCATTTGTAAGTACTCACGTATTAGTAATTATCTAAACTCATACGAGTGTTTTAACCCTTAATAGAACCCGAGCCTGTTAGTGCTTTTTTTTCAAACAAAAACTGATTCCTGGGTAAAAATAGGTCACAGATTTCATAAATCTAAATATAATTTTAGGGGGGTGAATTTTAGGGGTAGTTTTCCCGGTGGTAAATAATTTACCATTGCCCGTTGACAACTTCAAAATTTTGCGGAGTGGTGGTAAAATTGTTACCATTGCCCCTTCTGATGCATTTTTATTTTAAGACTAGTGGTTTCATCTGTATTTGTCAGACATTTTTTTGTTAATTAAATCTTTGTACCCATCTTCCTATTTCATTGTTATTTTTTATTATTATCTATAGTACAATTGAAAACAAGCAAAATTTCTATTTTTGAATGTAGGTACCTATGTTGTGATAAACTAAAAAACCACTGGACAGGTTTTAATAATTATGTCTTCATTAGCCAGGGTGGGCAGCTAGTAATCAATAAAAGAAAATATAATTGTTCAATCATTTATTAATAGCCTAATGCAAGCTTAAAGACTTAAAACACTAATAAAACAATGTTTCGTGTTTTGATTTATTATTATACACTGTCTGATTCAGCTGTATGAAATGAAAAGAAATACTTTCTCAAAGAAATACGCCTTCCGTGTTTCTTCGACATAATTATTGTACCGAATTTCTGTAATAGATACAGAGAAAAGTGAAAAAAATAATTCAAACAAACAGATTTTTATATAGTGATAGTTACGATTTTTAGTAAGTTTAATCGGGCAATGGTAAATATTTTACCACTTGAATACGATACCAAAAATAATACTACAAATCGTTTCTGAAAGCTGCTAATACGTAAAACGAAAGAAAACATACCCTATTTTATAAATTTGAATCGCAAAATCACTTCCCAGAATTATTGTAGAACAAATTTGCACAAAATCCACACTGAACCACTAAAACGTTGAATTTTTGGCGCTAAAATTCGTTGGGTCAACTTTGACAGTACCGTAGGTTGCCAAATGACTTTGACAAATTATGAAATGTCAAAATTATGATAGTAAATATATTTAAAAAGTATAATGTGAACATAGTATAACATTGAATGTTGCCATTTTTGAAATATCTACAATTTAGTAGAAAACCAGAAGGTGGTAATATATATACCCTTGCCTTATTAAGGGTTAACGCTCCAAAGTTAGAGGAATACGTAAACACAAAATATTGAGAGTACAGAAGTAAAGCTTCATTGTACGATGCAATGAGCAACGCACACATAGAAAGCGCTTACGGATACGAGTCTCGAACCAATGGCCAGCGCACTCGCCGTTCCCGATTTTATTTTATACTAGCTGCGCCACGCGGTTTCACATGCGTTTAAAAAAATAATAAGTATCCTATGTTACTTCTTGTACTTTCAAAAATATGTGTACAAAGTTTCATGATGATCGGTTAAGTAGTTTTCGCGTGAAAGCGTAACAAACAAACTTACATTCACGTTATAATATTAGTAGGGATTTGACCGCCATGCTGCCTGACGGTAAGCAAGAACACACTTGCCTAGAAAAAAATTATTTACTCGCGACTTAAGGACACCCTTTGTAGTGGTAGGGCTCTTTTGCAGAGCCTGCCTGGGCAAGTATCACACCTTTGCCAGTTATTCCACCGCCAAGCAGTAATGTGCAAACATTACTGTGTTCCGGTTGGAAGGGCATGGTTCCCATTGAAATTACAGGGCAAATGGGAGATTAAACAACTTACTCAGGGTGACGAGCGCAGTGCTGTGCCGCGCAGGGTTTTGAATTCTGCGAGTTCAAAATTCTGGGTGGCGCAGACCTCTTATGGGCAAACGTGACGTTTAACATCAGGCGAGCGATTTGCTCGTCTCGTCACTCAATTACATAAAAAAAAAAACCCAATTTATAGCTACCGGGAAATACCCACTCGAGTAGGGCATTCGCTTCTCTAGCAGTACACACAATGAAGGTGGAATCAAAGTGCTTCGTACGTGTTAATCCGAGAATTGTGTGCTTGAGTAATGTCTAATTGCGTATGTGCATTGCTCAACTGCTTATTACTATGAACCTTAACTTCTGTACTCTAAATGTTTTGTACATAAGCGTTGTTAAAGCAGCCCTACTAAAAGTTAACAGCCCAGTTTTATGATTAACCCCCTAATTTGATTATGCATAACATTATTCCTGTTGAGATTCACGTTTTATTTACGACTAACATTAAAAGCCCATAATAAACCTAGAACGAAACCCGCAAAGAGACGTAACGAAACCCATGTTGGAATACATTGGAAAGTTATTAAAAAACTTTACTGCATTTTTGAAACTTTTATAGGTGAAGTTAACGATGCCTTTATTATATTAAATTCAATGTTTTATAAACAATAATGTTTATTCATTTAGACAAACTGCTTATTAAGTACCACTTGCATTAAGTACACGTTAGACTTTGTTTGATTTCTTAATTGATTCAATGGTGATTTTATTCATAACTATGCATTTAAGTGTTTCCTTAGAATTAAGGTTTTTAAATAGCCTCATGTTTATATTAGGCACATATTTTTGACCAAAATCTACAATTGATAACATAAAACTCTTGTAGCTATCGTAATTCTAAATCAACTGTAAAATACTAAAATTATTTTCTCTTTTCTTAAGGCAAGGTTAGCCTTTACTTTATTTCTTTTTGCAATTTTAAAGCTGTAAAAATTAGTGTCGGTCAGAAAATGGTACGATATAATCGAAGTCATTGTTTAACTTTAAACCATTTATTCGTCAGACTATAAAGAACCTAATCTTAAGTTCCATTAAACTGTTATACGTCAGCCTCTTGAAGTATCTCTAGAGACACTTTAAGTAATGAGATTATTTGATTTGTGAGTTAAAACCATCGATACTATTTCTAAACTTTTCAATAATTTTTGTTTTGATTGCGGAGTAAAGGAATGTTCAAACTTTTAATAGGTTTTTTTTTGCCAATTGATTGAGCTTAGGTTTTTGTAATGATAAACATAAAATTATCTGTATCACCTCACCGAGAGATTAGATAGCATAACAAAACAAAAAGGAGATTACAGAATAGCAGGCTTGCATAATTAAATATTATAAACATAATATGATCTCGTGGACAAGGAAGAAAAATAAATACTAAGTAGGTACTTTTTTGCAGTGATTTTTATTCAGTAATATACTCGTAGGCTTGCGTTTGACCGCCATCTCGCCTGATGTGCAGTGTTCGATTGCTTGGCAATTATTTAGATAGCTGATCTGGTCGACAAGCCTTTTAACTTTGATATAATAGTAAGGTGATACTATCGTCTATACATTTTTCCCGCTGGACCTAAGCGCTAGACTAGGTACCAGTTAGACCACGAAAAAGAACCGTCGCCGCGTCGTCTACAAGCCAAGTAAGCTTTATAGGAAAAGCAGTAGAGTACAACACGATTGTTAGAGTATTCCACAATTAGCAGCCAGCAGCAACACAAGGTAACGGTAGTGTCGCTGTTGGCAGCAATTTGCGAGCGAGTCACTGCTGTCAGGTGACATCGCTCGCGTGAGGACCTACACCAATTACGGAGCAAATAGTACTGGCGGGAACGTAATGCTGGGAAGGAAAGGGACAAAAAACAAATTAAAAATAATTTGTAGCACACTAGCTGCCACAGGTACAGCACCACCAGCTATGATACAGGCATTTTGTATAATATCAAAGTATAAGCTGAGGTAGCTTATATACTTTGGTTGATCTCCATACCTATTCAAATCCGTTGAGTCGCCTAAATATGAGTGAGTAATTAATTATTTAAATTATATTAACTCGTTCACTTAATCATTAACACACATACACACATTAATCATCAACACCTGCTCAGATCTATTCACATTTTAAAACATACTCGTATGTACATTCTAGCACAACGTTACCTACATGGCCCAAGTTTGAAGGCATTATTTGACAGTTCTAAACTAACTAAAAATATATCTGTCTTTTTCATAGCAAGCTATAAGACAAGGACGTCAATAGTTTTAGACAATTTGGGTCTGTCATAAAAAAAGCCTTCAAACTTGGGCCTAACTATCTTACTTATCATTAATTTTATGTAGGTAGGTAATTTTTATTTCGCAAAATCTAAAGCTACAGTATGATGAAATTCGAACAACTCCCGCTTGGTAAGCCCTGTAAAGCCGACTGTACGGCGACTTTATGGCCACAATTAGAGGGATTCCTAGACGCTAGCCTGTGGGAGAGTTATTCCCTCGCTAACACTGTTTAACTACTCTCTTCCCATACCTAACTCTCTAATTCTTTGTACAGGGTAAACTCTTAATCATTGAAGACCTTCCACAGGCAGCCAAACCAAATCAAAGTTACTTGAACCAAACAACTTTTGTTTTGAGACTTTCGGAAATGAACAAAGAAATCAGCTGTTCCATACAAAAAGTTCCTTGACTTTGGACAAAATGTATGTAACAGTTGTTTTTTTTTTGTAAATTTTCAGAAAATAGTAGTACGAAAATTGCTTGCGTCTTTACTTAGAAGCCTTCTGCAAAAGGTCTCCAGTGTTTTAGAGTTTACCCTGTACACTCTTCCTGCGACTAGTGAAAAATGTTCCGCGCTCCGTTTTTCTATACTTTCGAGGTATTTGAAATACGGTGATGTGGTAATGACGACTCATTATTTTATGATTGCGTGTCTAGTTAAAATAATTTCACATGCTGTGAAGTCGAACCAGAGAATTTGAAAAATTTGAACTATACAAGGTTATAAAGAAAGGGTATGATAAGCCGAAAAGGGATCTTACTAGGTACTCATTATTATGAACTACTTTTACTATGGAATCAACAATGAAATCGCGAAAAAAAATCAGCTGTTCCATTCATTTTTATCGAGTGTTATTGATATTTTTCCATAGGTAGTATCTAGTATTGTAGAAAAAGTTGTTTCAAAATTATGAGTCCTATCACATGAGCCCTTTTCGGCTTACGATACCCTTTCCTTATTTAGCATAGCCTTTCGTTATAGCCCGGTTTACCTGTCAAAAGAACCTTAGCAACCCAATTTGGGTTGTCGAGAGGTGAGTTAATCGTCGTTCAGTTCTTACAAGTCTATCATGCTAGTCTGTTAACGTTTATAAAAAGCTACTAAAAAACGCTGTTAAATTATGATGTAAAATTATGAACAACTTAGATAAAAAAAAACTAAACTTAAAACTAGCTAACTTTAAAACTTCATAAAAGAAACCATTTAAACATCACGGGCGCGATTAGCTCGTCTCGTCACTTTAGCATATTTTTTTAATTCAAAGATAACTGCTAAATCTCACATAATTTATCACATACTCGTACGAGTAACTCTCAGAAGACCCGATCTCAGGACGTCAGCCACCGCGTCTCCTAATTACACAGACATACAATACGAGGAAATAAATCATAAACGCTGGTCGGTGTTAATTCGGAGCGAAATCCGAAGAATGTGGACGAGTGGACGGCCCTTCTGGAACTAAATCCGAGACAGTTAACCAGCTTCATACAGCGGATAAGGGAATTTTTACAAGCTTTTTATTTAACTTGCGATGTTTGTATTAACGGGTCGAATCTAGTGATAGTGATAGATTTTCAATTTGAAGAAGATGGGTGGCCAAGTGAGTCCTATACCTACAGTTATTCATAAAGGGTATACTAAGCCGAAAAGGGCTCATACTTACTTGAACAACTTTTACTATGGGACCACCCGAAATTCGCGAAATAAAAATTAGCTGTTCCATACATTTTAGACAATAGACAAATATTTATTTAAGACAAAAATATACATTATATACAGATACACACAAACAAGTGAGTGTTTTTTGTCGAGTGTCATTGACATTTTTTTATGGTGCAGCTGATTTTTTTTTCGCGAATTGTGGGTTGGTCCCATAGTAAAAGTTGTTCATAATGATGAGTACTATGAGCCCTTTTCGGCTTAGCATACCCTTTATGAATAACCCTGTATAGGATGTACACAACCCCACAACCATGCTGTATTCTTTAAGTATAATCCCTACGTATAATGTTTTCTTAAGATGAAAGGCTGTTCTTTATTAAGATTTGAACTTACGGTTGCAGAACCTGGATCTGAAATTTAAAACTTGATTTTGATTTGTATTTCCATTTCTGACCACAGCTTCACTTAAAAATTAATACCTTCTCAAAATGCCAATTCTACTGACCAATTGAGCATACTTGATACTTTATTAGCATAATGTTGAAGGTTGGCGCTAGATGTGGAAGTGATTCATCTCAGCAACTGTTCCGAGGTAAACTGCGGCGCACTTCGGACATAAAAACTTCATTTTCATAATGCGAGGGGCGGAAGCTATAAACCGGAATTGTTTCGCCCTTTCCGTTGTTCTGTTTTGTTTTTGGTTACATTTTTAAGTTCTGTTGGGTCGTAGATTTTCTTGTTTGCTTTTCGGTGGTATTGATGAATCGCCTGTGTTAGAAAATTATTCTATGTTTAGTTTACCAACAGTTTTGCTTTTAACGTAAAGAAGGACAAACGCCAACTCTTAGGTACCAACGCTGAGACGTGGGGTAGACAACTAGCTATTTCGGTATTTGCCTGAAAGCTACAAACATTCCATAAATTATTCGTCACTTGGAAGCCGAACATTGCACAGTTTTAAAGAACTATAGGTAACTATTGATGTCATTTCTGATTGAGTATATCATCTTTGTATATCATCCATCTGTATAAAATTGACGTAGGGACGTCAGTAGGAAAAATTGACGTAGGAGCTTTGGCTCAGGTTCACAAGTTACTGGCAACGATAAAATAGGATTTTGATCCTATAACAAGACGCAAGAGCTGAGGCTGTGGAAGACACCAAGAAGTTGATTATGTTAAGTTACTGGCAACGATAAAATAGGATCAAAATCCTATATCCTAGCTCTTGAGGATGACGCGGTAATTCTAAATAACAACAAAAATCGTCAAATTATAGGTTCAAACTAGCTGCGCCCGCGGTTTCACCCGCGTTTTCCCGTATATAAAAAGTAGCTTGTATGTTAATCCAGGCCATGAACAACCTTCATTCCAAATTGAATGTAAATCCGGTCAGCCGTTTTTGTGTGAAAGAGGAACAAACATTCTTACAAACTTTCGCGTTTATAATATTAGTAGGGATTCTGCTTGTCAACAAAATTTGAAATTCATCTTTCATTTCAACTTTTTTTGTTAGGAAATTTCCAAAGCAGGAAAAAATGTTCATTGCGAGCCATCGCATTGATTTCTATTGCTCGGCCAATATTTAGATTGCAATTGATGCGGACACTTTATAATAAGTGTTTGTTTACCGAAGTGAGTGAACTGTGACCAAAAGTGGCCATGAAACTAAGGACTTTAAATACCAATTACGTCACGAGAATCACGTCATGGGTGAGAGAAGTCCTGTTGCTAGGAGTTGTTAGAAATTAGAACCGATTCTATAGTAGGTACTACTTTTTTAAACTAAACGTAATTTGATAGGAATAAATTTCCAATTTTTGTTTCTATGCTCTTATCTCACAATCACATAAATATAACGATGTAAAAAGAGCAGTGATAGTTTTAGTACAGTCAGATAAATAGTCTACCAGTAGAGTATTTATTTGGATAACATTATTTAGGCGTTAGCGTTATTTTATGTGATAAGCGGTGGTATAAGTAGTAAGCATATTTATCATCCTTTTCAGAAACCCGTAGCAATGAAAGAAACCTTTGTTTCGTAAAAGTATCGAAGTTTCCTTACCTATATGTATACATCCATCGATCGAAATCAAAGTTCACTTTTGGAAGGGGTAACTTTTGGAAGTTCACTTTTAGAACTAATAAATCTTAAAAAATATATGTATGTCTAAAAAACTTTTTTTCCAATTAACTTCTAGCTATTTAAAATTCCGCCATAATATTAAGTCAGGTACAAAAAGGAATTTATTTTTATTTTATTTAACGCCTCATTCAAAATATAAGTTTAAGTATAGTACGACAAAACGTCTGATACAAACTGTCAGTTTATCCAGTACGTTTTTAACCATTAATTTCTGCCTTTAACCACCAGCTATGCAGTTGTCGGCATTCCGTTTTTCAAAGGTCAGGAACGCTCATGATTTACTCGTCCAATATAACGCGAGTCAGGCGGTGGGCGGGCGGCGGAATTAAACTTCGCAGAAAATATGGCCCTGCTCGTGTCCTGAAGGAACACTGGGAAATTGGTGACGCAGGCTTTTGGTGTTTTCTGGGAAAATTTGTAATAGTTATGTATAGCTAGGATTGGGCGAATCAGTTTCTTTTTCAGCTGATCGTTTATTTTAGCACACAAATTTTAACAAGAGCGTGTTTAATTTAGTTGAACACGTAATGATTTTTAAAAGCTACATTTATTATTAGACCAGTGTCAATAATTTTTAAAACCAAGAAAAAACAATTAGTAAAAATGAAAAACTCTCTCACTCAGCTGGATATAGGCCTCTCTCTTGTTATGCCATCTGCCTCGATCAAATACCCTTACCTATCGACTCCAAACTCCACCCGCAATTCTTCTAATGTGTTTTCTTTCACAATTGCAAACTTTGGTATTTCGTAATAAGAAATATTTTTCACTGATCCACACGAAATCTCCATCACTATAATTGCTAAATAGTTGGAGATCCGCGCACATTTCATAGGGCCCTAATCCTGAGATCTTGCACCCTTATCTTCCTTGTCATTTATAACCTTCGCAGTGACGCATGTGAGGGTTCCTTATGGTATTATGGTCAGGGAAGAGCGAAAACTACAGATGCACAACTTCGAAATTGTTAAAACTAGTGAAAAATTAGCGTACCTACTGTGCCTAAACAAAGCTAACTAACTGTTAATTTTTATGTATTATAGTTCGTTGCTACAAAACAAACAGTACTATACGTTTTAAGGCCTCTGTAAGTTCATTAATTATTTTGCTAATAAAATAGGTCTGCTCTGCTCTACTCTGAATAATAGTCAAAGTCTATTAGTGAAAGGTTTCTCTGACTCAGTTTATTTGACAATTTGTTTCTTATTTTCAGTTCTATGTTTACATTATGGTATTTATAAATTTATAAAAAAATTACAATAAAATGCGGGAAACTGTAGCAAATTTACTTCGCTTGCTTTCTACAAGCTTTTTGTACAGTTTTGTTGGAGTTGACACTCTGCATTAGTCTGCGTCCGTAGCCGGGTTTATTTCCTGAGTCTGCGGGGACGTAGAGTGCATATTGTGGCTGATGATAAATCGGTTAGACAAGTAGGAGGCTCCCTTCGGAGGGCATTAGCTTTTGTGGTCTTCGTAATTGTATCAATTATTTCAGTGTTAATGCTTAGGGTGAGATGATGGCTTGCTTGGAGTACTGGATAACCTGGGATCTTTTATATATACAGTAGTTTTTCTCTATATCTTCTTAGATAGGTCACTTACCAATCAGTCTCAGATCTCAGTGCATGATAACATACAATACAGTGCGACGGAGGCAGGACGAGGTAAGTATACGTGCTTATGGTTGAGCGGTTCAAAAGTCAATGCGCTAGACTTTAGGCTTGGTCAGCTTCAAAATTCACTGTTCTAGGATTGGTCGGCTAGTTCCGGTGAGTTTTAGAGGATAAGTGGTGTTTACCCTAAGGCCATTTTTTGTGCAATGATATTTTAAAAACATTGTTTGCCATAAAAATATATGTAGGTACCTACGTTAAAACTCTGTTATGCGAATTTCTTTAATAACTTAATAAAAAATCATAAATAAACGATGGAATATTTCGTGCAAACTTGTTTCTCGTAACTAATTAATAAAGTGGCAAATCGCAAACGGTCACATTATTCAAGATGCATGGGTGGCGCCACAGACTACTCAAATCAGTAGACTGGGCAAGTAAAGTTGCTTTCGCTAACTTTCGATTTGTGTACTTTTGAGAAAAAAAAGTTCAAATTGAAATTCCCATCTGTTCCATTGATGGTAAAGTCAATTGAGATATTATACTGTGGAATTCTTATTCTACTAATTGGAAGTGCAAAAGTTTGCGTGTGTGAATGCTTGTTACCACACGACGTATCTCCGTAACTACTAAATCTTAAAAGACCGACTATTGAGTTATTCATCTATTTGTCGCGCACGTAGGTACTTAATGCAAATTTTAGACTTATATGGTTTTCTTATGGATACCATTATCAGAACTGGACTAAATTGAAATGGGACCAAATGGGAAGCGTCAGCTTTCTAATAAAAAAAGAATCATCAAAATCGATTCACCCAAAAAACGAACAAAAGTTATGAGGTAACAAACATAGAAAAAAAAAAAAAAAATAAACATACAGTCAAATTGATAACCTCCTCCTTTTTTGAAGTCGGTTAAAAATAGCCCTGGGTTAACATAGAGGCTACCGTAGTACCGCACCATAGGTTTTCCCATCATCGTTTTTATCACCCTTTTTTTTTTTTTGTGACCCAGGGAAAATCCTTTATGGATACCACGCCCGCCCCGGGGAGGGCAGGGTGGTTATGTGGGAGTCTCCGCCCTAGTGGCGGCATACCCACTAAAAACCCTGGGAAGTTCCTCCAGGCGATGGACGGAGCCGCGGGCCCATTAAATCACCGCAGCCCCTCCCAGCCTATGTCCGCCATGAGGCAGACCCACCTCGGGTAGGGGGTGGCCACCCCCTCCCACTTCGTGGCGACGCGTCCGAACATCAGACGCGTCGACCACCCTGGAGGGCCCAATGCGAAGCAGCGGGTGTCCCCGCACCCGCCACTCCAGGCCCTCCTAGCGGAGACGGAGTGCGAGCCTTACTGGCCCCTCTGGCCTGACTCGCCCTCATGTCCGCTCTTCTCTCTGCGGAGCGGGTGAGAGAAAGGGTCCCTCTCTCTCCCTCTCGGGGACTCGACCGCCGCTACCCGGACTGTCCAGGACGCCGGCCGAGTCTATCCCTCTGGAGGGCACAATGTGCCCCCCGTCGTCGTCCGCAGACGACCCCGAGCCCTACCACGTTCCCTCTCCACGGAGAGGTATACGGGAGGGCTCCTAGGCCCAGACCGCCGCTTCCCGGAATGTCCAGGGCGCCGGCCCGAGCCTCCACCTTTAGGGTTCCTCTTAGTTTCACCGGGCAAGGCGGCCCGGCTACTTATCCCCCCCGCCACGGAAAGGCGGGAACCCAATTCGGAGGGGTATCGTTTTTATCACCCTGCGATTGAAACCACAGGGCGCAGCCAGTCTCATCTTATTTACTAATATTATAACCGTGAAAGTTTGTTAGTATGTTTGTTACTCCTTCTAGGAACTTACTTGTAATAAAAGTGTTTACCAGTCCATCGACTAATTAGTGCATGCGCGTCTCAGAGCATATGCTTTCACGAAGTCTTGTCCTTATTTCACCGATACATCATCCACAAGTGACCGCATTAAAATATTTCCCTGACATTCAAACTTATTGTTCTGAGAAATGGTTCGACTGATTTAGAATGATTCCGATTCGCTCCTTGGCTCGGCTTTCGGTAATAAATTGAATTAATTACGCGCAATTGCTGTTTTATTGGTATCAGGAAATGGATTAATGGTATTAGTTATAGGATATGTGAGTATTTTTGGAGTTACTATTAATATACCATTCTGAATGCAGCCAGCGTTCTTGGTACTTTGCCACACGGGCAAAACCTACTTTTTGATTTTTAGTTTTGTAATTTTTTTTTATTCTAGTTATTTTAGTTTTTTATTTTAGCTTATTTTAAATTTAAGATGTAAATATATGTAAATAAATAAATAATTAAAAAACTGAAAAAAAAAAAATGTTAGGTGAAAAAGTTTGTGTGATTTTGTCGCACTCGATTCTTTATGTATCAGGAAAGTCTAGAGGTAGAGCGATAATATTGTAACTACGAGTAGGGGATTTACGATATTTAATAAAAATAATAATTCGCGCCCTTACTTGTAACGCTTGCTTAAATTTAATCTCTGCTTATTTTCTGTCTTGCTTTCGCACGTGGCATTACACATTAGCGAGAAGTTGTCAGAGTATTTTAAGCCGTGACTAATTTAAAGCATTATTTATAAGTAAAGCCCTTGATTTTGTGCCTACTTAGGTAAATATCCTGACCCGAAATTGTAACTTACTTTGCTTTTAGCATGGTCGATAAAACTTTAGGGCACTAGTTTTCCACAAACACAAAAGGCGATCGTATGCTTGATTTTTTTTATTCTGTGGTACCTATGCTTGCGTTTCGTTTGACAGCCATCTATTGAACCATCACCATTACCATCAGGCGCTCATGGTAGGTAAGCGATGATGCGGTCTACGATGGAGCACGCATGACGAAACCGATTCACTCGCGACTTGGCTTGTTGTTTTTCCAATACTCAAAAATACCTACCAAACAACCTGTGATACCATTATGCCTGTAATACTCAGAACTCCGAAGTAACACGTTACGTCTAGTACAAAAAGTGCCTAAACTGGCTCCACCACAACCGCTCGGGACACCGCTTCAGAAAAAAGGAAACTAGTTTAAAAACTGTTGGTAACCGCCAGAGGATATTGTCATAAAATATATAGATGAAATTAAATCACAAACTAGATAAAAAGTACCTATACTTAGCAGGGTTGTACAGAACGGTGGAACGCGAGGTTCACTGCGCTAATTATTAATAATGGCTTTTACGATGAGATAAACCTTGAAATTGTGGACAAAGAAAGTAGGTACAATTTTATAAGCTGAAACGGCCGTAACGTTTTGTAAGCGTTTGTTTAACTTGCTTTAGTAGTATGGGTCAAATTTTAATACATTTTGCAAACTGATTTTAAACCACTTCACGATGTCCGATTGAGCTTTGGTAACAATGCAATAAATTTTAGACATATCAAGCACGGATGAGATTTTGACCGATACAATTGTACCAAAAATATGTTTTCATTACAAAATGTGTGGACATTGGATTTTATTGCGACTTCAGAGTTAGTCTGATTATTAAAAGCTTCTCATAATGCAACTACAACTAGCCCCTTTCGGATTTGTGTGGTACAAATCCGTTCTGTGAAACCCTAAATTGTCACTGCTAGATGCCATTAGAGCTTGCACGTGTAAGTAACGATTGTACTATCATTTTATACCACGATAATGGCTCGTAACTCGTAATCAAACGGATAATCAACTTTTTCTGCGCCCAAGCAAATTAACTTAGCCAGCACTTACAAACCAAATCTACATAAACTACAAAAAAATACTCCGAAATCGAATCGTAAAATCAACAGACATTCTTCACTTCAAAAGAAACATGATTCTCTTTAATCGCTTATTTTTTTGCTCATCTAGAAAAGAATTAAAGCTTTGATGAGACAAGTACAAGATGAAACGAACTCCTTAACCGATAGATCTGACTCGCCATACCAATTTAAACCTTAACTCTTAGGGCTTAAAGGAAAAAATTGCTTGTAAGTTTTGTATTGTTATCGTATTGATAGTATACACAATTGGTTCGAACAATTAATGTTGATTTCGATACCGCTATTTGATTTGTATCAGTCTAACTGTACCGGGTGTATGGGAAATGTACCAATTAAATCGCTTTGGAGCAATCAGTATCTATTTGATATCATGGTTCCATTTGCTCCTAAACTTTGACCGGCGTAAAAAAAAATAGGAATTTTGTTAGTAGGTGACATACAGGGACAACGTCTTCAACTCAACCTTTAATCATCCCACTGCTGGGTTACCGGGTCTGGTCTATCCTCGTGATTGGGCGGCATTCCACTAAATATTATAATGTTTTTTTTTTGTTTTCATAATCATAACGTTAATTTATGAATAGATGATTGATTAGAAATGATTAAAAACAATACTATTTTTTTACCTCACTAATGGTTGACAAGATATCAAAATAAAAACTGGTTTAAACCATTTTAAAACTCATAAAACGTTGTTGGTTTTACTCGTTTTTTTATGTTCATACTCGTAAATGTGAAAAGGCGCGAAAAATATTGTTAATAACTGTATTAAATCTTTTCTCTAAAAGGCCACTTTTTTCGTAGACTGTCTCGTTCGCGTATTTTTATCCATAGCCCCTATAGCTTCGCCCCAGACACTCCGTCCATTATAAACACCAGCTCATTTTCGATCGGTTACAGACAATAAAGACTAAACGAAATCTCGTGATGTCTGACGAAGAACGTAGTGCTCATTCGGCACTTTAATTAAATAACGCATTTATGCAGGCTTATACAGAAAGGGTATGCTAAGCCGAAAAAGGCTCATAGTCCTCATCATTATGAACAAGTTTTACTACGGAACCAACCCGAAATTCGCGAAAAGAAATCAGATGTTCCATAGATAAATTACGACACTCGACAAAATGCATGGAGCATCTGACTTTGTTTTGCGCATTCCGGGCTGGTCCCGTAGTAAAAGTTGTTCAAAATGATAAGTAAGTACATACTGTAACCCCTTTTCGGCTGAGCATACCCTTTGTGTACAATCCAGTTTGGGAATCGCAATAAAGCTCTGGGGAGTATTCTAGGCCGTTCGAGATTGTCTCTGGCAATGATACTGATCATTGCCATGACATATCTAAAAAGAGCGACAGTGACCGAGGTAATATCTCACTCGCCAGAATATGGCTCTTGACTAATTAAAAACATGGAAATCATGGAATACTACACAAGGTCAACTCGGTGCAAGTCTGTTACGACTGAAGGCGTCGATGAATATTTGATGTCTCTGGAAAAATTCGTTTTAGCAGATTGTAAAAACACTTATTAAGATTACGATTTAATAACAATCTAAGGAATTAATTATTTTAGCATTCACAAACGTAATGTGTTTCGCTGGTGCAAAGGCCGTTAGTCGTTGCTATTTTTTAGGCAATGTGGCCAGGTTTATTTTATAGGTTTAGGGGTGAGTTATACAAGATGTAGCGGAAAGCTGTAGTAATATTTAAGAGTGTTCTTCTACATGTCTAAGTGCACAACTTCAAAAAACACAAGTTAGCTAAATTCGAGAAAAAAAAATCGAGTCTCCGTATAAAACATTGAGTCACGTGATCAATTTTTTTGGAGATTTTTCTCGAATTTAGCTAACTTGTGTTCTAGAAGTTGTTCACTTGACGAGTAGAACACCCTTAAGTATTACTACACCTTTCCGTTACACTGTATTTTTTAGTTTGTGTTATTATTATTGTCATCGTTTTGACTACCGATCATGTCTGGAGACACTAGATACGAAATATTTTTAACACTTTGACTGCGGAAAACACATAATATCTTGTGTTTTCCTTTGTGCAACGCGAATGCGGCTACATACGCCACGCGCGTAAAACGCAACTCTTTTGACTATTAGCCGCACTTAAGGCAAGCGTGATTATTAGCCGCAGTCAAAGTGTTAAGCTAACTTTCTGCAAATGTTTGTATCTTCCAAATTACAATCTTCCTTGCCCTTGGCCTGAAAATGTTGATACGTTCTGCTCGTCAGCCAGGGTTGTCACGCGACCTGACTATGTTTGCTTGTCGTGATTTGCGGCCGCAATGAATTATTAACAGGCAACCCTAGTCGTGTCCGTTGGGCCAATATTTGATCAAACGCTTGACAGACATGGGAACTTGTGTAGGATTTGAGAAATAAGGAAAATGTGAGGAAAACTGTCTGGTAAACAAAGCTAAAGAAATTATGTGTTTGCTTTACAAAGCAAAGTTATCTGTGTATTTTTTGGGGTAATAAATCGATGTGAAAAAGATTTTTGGCTAAAAGCATATTGATGTGGTAAATAAGGTTGTAAAATTTTAGACTAAAGTAAAAAAATAATAATAATAATGTAGTCTAAGGTAAATTATAAAAAACCGAACTAAAAAAATAGAAAATAAAATTTTACAAATTTAAATTAAGAATAGGGTTGAAAATTAGAAAATTTCAATAAATATAAATTAATAATAGTGTAAATAAATAAATATATGTATTTTATTTTTAAAAAGCGTGGGGTGCATGGGTCAATAGATATTATATATTTTGTAGATACATTTTGTATTGACAGACATGAGTAGAGTGATTAGCATTTTGATAATATCTTAGAAAGCACCCCACGCTTTTTTAAAAATAAAATACATATATTTATTTATTTACACTATTATTAATTTATATTTATTGAAATTTTCAACCCTATTCTTAATTTAAATTTATAAAATTTTATTTTCTATTTTTTTAGTTCGGTTTTTTATAAAAAGCGTGTTTTTTTTAGTTTTTTTTTAACTATTATTTATTTTTCGCTTTTTAGTTCGATTTGCTAACTATTAACCATTATTAATATGTACAAATGTGTTGGTGTTATCCGATTTTGGCCGTCTGCTCAAGCAAATTAAAAATAAAATTGATGCGTAACAAAAAATATTGAGCAAAAAGATTTGTAGCCGCGTGGTTTCGATCCTCAGACCTCATAAAATAAAATTGATGCGTAACAAAAAAATATTGAGCAAAAAGATTTCAAGCGCGTGGTTTCGATCCAGGGACCTCTGGGTTATGAGCCCAGCACGCTTCCACTGCGCCACTCTGTTCTCTGACACGAATGACGAAATTACCATTTGTAAGTTAAACGGTATTAAAAGTTAAAGAAACTTTATAGAAAAAGCGTGTTAAACAAATTAATAGTTAAAAAAACTAAAAAACACGATTTGTTTAGTGTATTGTCATCGGTCCTCGATATATCTACAAAGTTTGAAAGAAATCTGACCGTTTAAAGTGGGTCAAAAACGCGCTCAAAGGAGTCGGTTACATACAAACAAACATACAAACATACAAACATACAAACATACAAACATACAGGTGAAGCTAATAAAAGCGTGTTAAAAAAGGCGCCTGTGATACAGTTTTGCTTGCAGTTACGGTTTCGGTCAATCCAAGAGCGGTAATTTCTATTAGTCAGTTATAGTTTTCAGCGTTTGTCACCAGCACTGCAGGTCCCCAAAGACTGTTTGTACTAGTTTTTTTCCTTTTATTTTAGTATTCGGTCGACGGAACTCTATGGAATTTGATGTTCTCGATTAGCTTATTATTAACTTAAAATATATAAAACTATCCGTGCCTCGCGGTTTCACCCGCGGTCAAAAAGTTAACATGAGTTTCCGGTTTTTTTTATTCAGTAATAGACTTGCATTTGACCGCCATCTCGCCTGATGGTAAGCAACGATACGGTCTACGATGGAGCATGCTTGCCTAGAAGAAACCGATTCACTCGCGACTTGAATACACCTAGAAAAAGTAAAAAGCAGCCTATGTGTTAATCCAGACCATAAAAGACCCTTATTTCATGTAAATCAGTTGAACCGTTTCAGTTCAGTGGTAGCAAACATACAATCTTTCACTTTTATAATATTATTGAGATAAAAATTAAAAGTTTCCACAAAATAGCGGATGAAACCGTGGAGCGTAGTTAATTACTAAACTTTATACCTATAATTATCACCAAAACAATCTTCAAGTTTTAGTCCGATTCCTATTTTAAGAATGTAGGCAAATAGGTATTGTTTTTAAAATTTATTCTTCGCTTTTTGCTTTGGAAGTCTTAGTGCTTGAGGAATAAACACATTTATTCCAAGAATTTAACGATAATTATTTTTGTCGCGTTCGTTTTTGCGGTTGGTTATTATTGTGTATTTAGTTGACAATAAACAAAGAGGCCAAAGAGGTTAAGAAGAGGTTACGAGGACTCGGCTGTTTTTGTGACTTGTGTGTAAAAAGTTCGAAAAGTGCATTTTACACTAAGTCTTGAGTAGGTAAACATAGCTTAGGTATCGTATCGTAGTTTACTTAGCTTTTTTAAATATGTAGTATACCTATAGTGTTTGGTTTGCAACTTGCCTGATATTGATGTCGCAACCTGATGGCATGGAAACAACTGATAGCAGGCTTCACGAGTCGCCTCCATCTAAAGTAGTCAATGCTAATACAAGATCTAATAAGATTATTTCTTTGAATTAATGTGGTTATAGGATACAGTTTTTTTATAAATACAGGGTTATATGGAAAAGGTATGCGAAGCCGAAAAAAGCTCAAACTGCTCAAAGTACTAATCATTACGAACAACTTTTCACATCAGTTGTTTCATAGAAAAATGTCAATGACGCTCGACAAAATGTATGGAACAACAAATTATTTTTTCGCGATTTCAGAGTTGGAGTCATAGTAAAAATTGTTCATAATGACGAGTATTGCGAGCCCTTTTCGGCTTAGTTTACCCTTTCATATAGCCTTCACTTTAAAAACAAAGTCAACTCTTCATTTCCCCAAATGAATGCACCGGTATCATGCCACCGGCCGTAAAATTATAATGAGTTTGGAATTAAAATTTTGTTATCTTTTTGCTATTCAACGCAGAGATACGATCTTCTATTTGGCAGTAAAAGCAACGAGGCTCCCCTAACTTTAACAGGGTTGTTATGAAAGAGTATGTAAAAGCAGTAAGGGGCTCTGTGCACATATATGACTTACGACTTTTACGTGAAATCGCTACAAAATTTCTGCTGTTATTTCTTTCAGATATTTCATTGAGGGGCAAAATAAGTAGGTATGTGACATTTTTTAATGCTTTCATAGTTAATTTTTTGGTTTGCGTTTTCTCAGCTGTTCCTTACATTTTGTCGAGTGTCATTGACATTTGTCTATGGCACAGCTGTTTTTTTTTTTTCGAGAAAAAAGTTCAATGCAAGTTTTTCAAACTTAATGTGGTAAATAAATATATTTTTTTTCTTTCATTCTCCAGACTTAAAAATATCCAGAGTCAAAAATAATAAGTACCATGTCCCTTTCGGATTAGCATCTTTTCTGAATAACCCAGCAGATAGGGGGATTGGATTTTTGAAGGGGAATAGAAACCTCAGCTCGTTCGTTAGTCGTTTTACAAGTAGCGTAGTGCTGTGACGTCACGGAAATGGTTTCCGCACGTGTCACTCTACCCGGGACGATAACTGCGGGACGATGCTGTTTACAATTCTAAGGGGTTGTTCTGGCCCCTTAGATATAGCGTTTAGCGTTTTCAATCAGTAGTCTACTTTAATCAGATCTTGGACTCCATCTTTGACTACTTACCTCTTAGACTCTTAGAGTTTTCTAAGACTTAAAATGAAATGCGAGTGTAAAGTGAGTTTGTTTGTTTGTTACGGTTTCACGCATATACTATTCAGTCGATAATCATGAAATCACCATAACAACTGTGCGTACACGTCACATGCGTTGTCAGGGGTACAGAAAAGGACTTAGGTTAATTTTCATCATTATGATGTCTTATCTTATCTTCCAGCGGCTTATTTTTATCGACTTGATATATGAATGCGGAGTTTTATAAAGGTACTTCACACAATTCACTATCTGTGAATACAATAAAACATAACATAATAACACTACTTATAGTTTGCTCTCTATTAGTGTTTTTTTTTCAAATTGACTGTTACCGGACTTAAATTTTTGTTTATATAATAATATCGCGAACATTATCTCAATTTAATATTGCTGTAGAAGCAGGGATGTAGCGTGTTTTTACCTGTCTTTGTATCAGTAGCTTTTGCTAAAGTGTTTTTGTTGTCAAATCCGCTCAAACTTCGCCCAAAGCTTTACCATTGAAGAGATTTCTATCGATATTATTGGTGCCCTCGGGGAATAAATCAGTTTGTTATTGATTGCTTGTTAGTAACGCCCCGGTTAATTCGGTTTTCTTCCTCATTTCCTACCGTAATTTGGGGTTCATATCGTTCACATCATTCGTGATGTGTTTGTCGTATTTTCCTTAAATTGGGTGTATTTGCAGCTCCGTTTTAAAATAAAATTACATATTCTCTCAGGCCACTATTGAAAGCATTTAAAAATACACTACATTTAAAAAGTTCTATCTAACTGACCTTCAAAATATAGTTTGGGCTATGATACCTGATTAATAATCATTATAAGTGACCAAACGTGACATTTAAACTAGCACTATCTACTATCAATTCTATTTTTATTTGTAATTTTAGAGAAGATTTATCACATCAAAGATGAAGACTTTAAAATCCAAGTTAATGATTTTAGTACTTACGATGTTTCTACAACTTTTGACTTTATTTCACAGGGAACTGCTGGTTTTTAAATGTCTTATTCTGTAGCTTAAATAACCCACCACTTCGCCGCCATATGCTTCGAATATCCACCGAAGTGTTGACGTTTTAACGTCCTGAGTACGCGTGTGAAGAACCAAAATAATTATTGTTTTACGGTTTATTGTGCTACCAACGCAGTGTTTAGTGCCGCTGACAGTTTCATTATGAGATAAACACGATTTAGGGAGCGTGGATATCACGGATGTTAACTTTATGATTTGTTCATTTTGGGATTCGTGCTTGAGTAAAGTTCGCTTCTCAGAGAACTTGTCCTTAATTATGGGAGTCTTTGAATTGGAATGACTCAATATTTGTCATTATTTATCATACTGGTTTTAAATAGACCTATTAAAATATAAATATTCGGTTTTTGCGTACTTGTCGGCCTCGCTACTAAATTTTGCGCTCGCAGTAGCTATGAGGAGACCGTAGAATAGAAGTTTCGAGTACTTTGGACTATGCTACTTAGATACTATAATTTTGTTTGGGTTTAGATGTATAATCCTAAAGATAAATCAAACAATATCATCTTCGCATAAATTAAATTTATTTCCAAGTCACTAAATAAAAGTCTGTCAACTAATGCTCAACCATATCTTCCAGTGGCACCTTCTTGAAGAAATGATTGATGTCTATGACAATCTTGTCTATCACAGCGCTAATGATCGGAGGTCCCACTTCAGCGACCACGTCGTTAGGGCTGGTGGCAAACAGGTCTTTGGCGACGCGACCTGGGAAAAAAAAATGAAGATAAAGTTTAAAATTGTTTTTCATAAGTTCTGGCAAACCGATAGATGGCGGTGTACCTGTACCTATCCTATTACACGTAGCTAAAAAACTCGTAGCATAGACTGACACCGGTGTAAAGAGCTACGTTGTATACCACTGGTCAGCGCCTGGTCACCACTGGTCAGCGTAGCAATTTACAATTTCTAATATTAACTACACAATCACAAAAAGGAAAACTTAAGATCGATCCTTTTAGTATCTCTATATATAGGATAGGCTTATACCCAGCAGTCGACAAATACTATACAGGCTTATAACGATCATTCAAATATAGCTTAGCGCTTGTCTCACGCATGCTTTCCAATCAATTCAAATCTACTATATAAAAATAGGTTTTTCCTTCCTGACGCTATAACTCCAGAACGCACGAACCGATTTCCACGGTTTTGCATTCGTTGGAAAGGTCTCGGGCTCCGTGAGATTTAGAGCAAAGAAAATTCTTGAAAAATTTCAACAGAAAAGCGGGAAAATATTTTTTCACGCTCCGGCGCCATCTACTTAAAATATTGGTTTGTAGTACATGCTATGTATCAGAGACAATGTCCACCCGTGCGACGCCGGGATGGGCCGCTAGTCATGTTATAAATTTCTCGTTTTGTTTCTCTAGATGTAAATTGGAATGGCCACCGGTTCGACAAACGTAAATTGCACATCAACCGATGTTTCTAACTTTATTTATTGAAATTTGTAACATCATTTGGTGAGAGGATAGTAATTATGTATAATGATAGTATAGAATAGAATTAACTCACCTAATTCTTCGTTGCCATTGAACAGGTTCTCCAGCTCGATGGTAGCCTTGTCCTTCAATTCATAAGAGTGCGTGTATCTCTTGATAGACCAGTGCTGTTTCCCGTCTTTACCCGTCACCTCGGCGATGTCTACCACGGCTGATATAATGGCTTTCCCTGCAAAGAAATACTTTTTGTTAACAAGTTCTTTCTTTATCTGAGTTGCAGACAAGAACATTTGCAAGATCTTCTCATGTTTGCGCTGCTCTACTTGTACCTGTGTCTATAGTCTATTGGTTAGAATCTAACCTAACCAATAAACTAAGTCTAACCGTTAGACCTTTGGAATATTCTACGACAGCATTATCATTAAATCGAATAATTGTTACTACCGAACCAACAATGTACGGAACAGCTGATTTATTCGCGTTTTTAGGATTGGTTTCATAATAAAAATAACTTGTTTAATAACGAGTACGATGGTATTTTCAAAAATATGGCACAATGGCATCTATTAAGTGATTTTAAACAACTTTTGTTGTCCGATGGACCTGATATTTGGTATAGGTACTTGTGTAACTCTGATGACAATGCAATAAAGGCTTATTTTGAAAATACCTATATGTTTAGTATTGTTGTTACACAAATTTTGTTCCGAAAGAAATCTAAATTAGATTCGGATTTTAATTCGTTTTCCTGCCTGACTAATTCTAGTGAGAATTGGTAAATCTATAGTTTAGTATTCGCATGAATTTTATTTAAGGCAAACAGGTTCTGTATATTTGTGGGAAGTTTACCTTATATTAAGTGAGTTACACCGAAAATTCCAAACATAAACATCCGCTTTGTGATTGCATATAACTTATTCAAGGACACTTAAAGGAAAACGTCCAACTATTTGCGGTCAAGCGCAAGCCTATTTTTGAATGAAAAAAGTAAATATATTATAAACTTCATATAAAACGCTAAGAGTGTAAAGTTTTTGATTGGAGTCATTTGCCCTATTCAAAATGAGGGCTACAAAACTGTTCAGTTAAAAAAACAACGTTTAACGATTTCACCAGATAAGGTGAACTAATCTGACGAATTGCGAGAAATCTAAATTAGTTAATTTGAAAACTATTTTTAAAATAAGCTTTTATTGTATTGTCATCGGAGTTACACAGGTATAATTCAAGTTTCAGCTCAAACGGACATCGGGCAGTGGTTCAAAATTGAGTTGCAAAATTCCAACCGAACAAACATAGTTACATATATTGCAAGTTAAATAAAAGCTTTAAAAGAAAGGAAATGCTTACTCAGGACGACGTGGGCTCGGCCATTTCCTTCAATTTTAAGGAACACAATGTTGCCATCAATTTCATAGTGGCCTTCGAAATCGACGGTGCATTCCAATTTCACGTTCAGCTTCGACGCAACTTGGTCAAATCTGAAAAAAAGTAATTAACATATTGTTAAAGATTCTAAAACTTCCCAGGAAATCAATTGTATATAGAAGAGACGCTGATAAAAGGTGTTATGTTATTAATAAAAAAAATAATAATAAATATGTTTTAATACAAGGCTACGAAGCACGATGAGAAGAGATGAAAAGAGATATTTTTATAATACTTCGCGTACTTATTTGTTTTTATGTGAATATAATATATAAGATCAAGTATTTTTAAGTAGTCAACTCGTTAGCTATACTACTACTAGTTACGCCACACGGTTTTACTCACGCGTGGATCAAAACAGTGACTAGAAATAACCCACGTTTGTAAGACTATTTTTAATTTAAATTATACTCTTAGCACTGTTTGTAATCCTAAAATAAAAGAAGTTTAAATTATTATTTTTTATCTATAATTTCAATGAATAAAATAGTGAATAATAAATCTGATATAATTCAAACAATTACGATTTATTAATTGTTTTCTACTATTAAATTCTGACTACTATTCAGTATTTATTAGTAGTTTAGTATTTTTAATCGAAAGCAATAAATATATCGAAAATTAGTTTTATTATCGAGTCGAACTAGTTTTTCTATGGGAGGCGTTTTGTTGTAAACCAAGACTTGATATACAGGACAATTATAAATATATATCTTGTAGTTGTAGTAGAGAAAAAATAGTTTTATATGCATGTTAGTAGTTTAGATTTAAATGGAATAATTACGTTACAAAGTATAAATAATAATATATTTTACGATGATTTGGTATTTAAGGATATGTTTTTTGGATAACTATTTTGTTGACAAATTGTTGAATCAAAATTAAATACGAACATTAAAAAAGAACTTTCCGAACCATTCTAATTTTTATACCTACTTGCAAGATGCTTTTCCATAAGACATGCACAACACTCATGCATTCAAATAATATTTATTGGGAACCTAGCTATCTTGAATATCCCAATATCCCAATAAACAATTTATATAAACCGTTTTCGATCATATGTTTATCTAGATATCTACTCAGGAAAAAATCTGGTTAATACTAGTTTTATCAGCCCGATCTGGTTTCCAAACCTAATTTGGTTTCACCAGGCAATAGCGTGGCTCGAACCAGAATTCGTACTACGAGTTCTAAACGAGCCTAAACTGGATCGCTGTGGCTTTTGTCTTGCTCTCACTGCTAGAGAAAAAGCGAGTCAAAAGCCAACGCGTTTTAATTCAGGCTCGAGCTCTATCAAAAAGAGCCCTGGAAAGTACCTAGGTATTTCGTAAACGAAAGAGCACATCGCTTTGGGGTCTGCCCGTCTGTACTACCTGGGACGTGCTACGCTCTATATTTTTTGGATACTGTAGTTACCTGGACGTATGAGTGGTTATATCTAGCAGTAAAAGAGGCTTAGTTTCTATAGGCAGGGCTAGTCACTTGATCTATACGAACTTACTTAGTGTAAGGAGATGAGCCTAACTAATATGGATATTTTCAAGTCGCGAGTGAATCGGTTTCTTCTAGGCAAGCGTGGCCCGTAGACCGCATCGTTGCTCACCATCAGGCCAGTTTGCGGTCAAACGCAAGTCTATCATAGAATTTATATTAAATACGCATCAATTCAACCCACCACCATCAATAACTGAGCACCAACCACTCTGGCCAGGATGACACACCAGACAACTTTTTTCGAAACTACCCTCATTTTAAGACTATTTAAAAAAAAGGTGAATACATTACATAAATAAAATAATTATACTTACTGCATCTTCTTAATTATGCACTTGTCCAACCCCGTTCCAGTTATGTCTTTTAGAATCAGCTTCAGGTTATGTGAGCTCGCGTTCAGACTTTTCATGAAGAAAGGCTCCAGGGTGTCGATTCCCCATTCAGGGTTGCCCTTCGTGAAAGGGACGACGAAGGCCTGGGCCGATGTCTTCATGCATTTTGCGTCATCTAGCTTACATTTCGTTAGAGGTGGCGGCCCTGAAAAAAGATGTGAGTTGTTAATTATAGAAATATACCGTTTCTTTATAATCCTGTAGACGTCATAGCTTACATGTTTGAATATTTGTTCCTCAATCTCGCAAAAACGACTGAACGGATTTGAATTACATTTGGTATGGAGGTAGCTTTTACTCTAGATAGTTTACATATTTATCCCAAAATGTTTAACGGTTCCTGTAGGACAATGGGTGACTTCTAAGGGCATTGCTAGTCTTCTTCTTCTTATATATAAAAATGAATCGCAATTTGTTTATCTGACTATCTTCTTTCTTCTTAATATATATAAATCTCGTGTCACAATGTTTGTCCTCAATGGACTCCTAAACCACTTAACCGATTATAATAAAATTCGCACACCATGTGCAGTTCGATCCAACTTGAGAGATAGGATAGTTTAAATCTCAAATTATAGTCGCAATTTTAATTTATTGCAAATTATTATATATATACCTACTGATAATTTTTACTATAAATTGACAAGTTAGCATCAACATACTACGGTTGCTATAGTTACGCAATATTTGACATAGAATTGACGCAATGGCTTTTGACAGGACAACGTCTGTCGAGTCAGCTAGTAATAATATATGGCTACAAGATATGGCTACTGGCTACAATATATGGATGAACGGTTTAAAAGTAAAAAAAAGAAAATTTAAAAAAAACAGCGGGTTATTTTGTGACAGAAATTATGGAAAATAAAAAAGACAGAAATATCGATTCGATATCTTTTCAGCATTATCGGAGTACCAACACGCAGTGCTTCGGAAATTCAGTGATCCCAACTTGGTTCTCCGGTAATTAAGTAAGTATTATCTAAAGACAAAAACGTAATTAAAAAATCCAAATTTTAGCTAACTTAGAAATAAATCTATGATCACATAGGCTTTTTATAACTAATAACTGTCAACATTTTGGGGGATTTCTTTTCCCAGCAGTTGAACAGTTTATGCTTGTCAAAACAAAAAAATTGTCAACGACAAAAAAGTGATTTCTTTATTTACACAGTACTTAAATTGTTTAAAATGTAGAGTTAGTTATTTCTAAAAAAACTTTTTTAAACTTACCTGCTTCTGTAGTAATGAAACATGCTACAAAACACACAACCAAAATTTTCACGATCATGGTAAATAAAAAAATAATAATTAAAAAAACTAAGCACGAAGACGTCAACACAACCGTCTCCTGCAAAGCCTATCGCTATATATAAAGGATTCTTTATGATCTATTTACTATATACGTTTTTTTTGTGCCTACTATAAAACAAAGAACAAAAACGTGTTTTCTTTAACTTTACTGTTAGGCATGGAAGGTAAGTTTTTTAGGCATAGTGTTAGAGTTTAAGAGGACACTGACTTAACTTGTCAATTATTATTAGCTCTGATGAAGGTAATACGGCGCGGAAGTCGGAGAGGTAGATTTAGAAAAAAAAAATTACTATGTGTTGCTGTGAAATTGTACCATAAGTGGTTTATGACAAATCGGATTTAAAGACAATTCTTATTTCACTTCGCAAATGCAATCCATCGCTCAAGCTGTTCAGGTGTTCTCCTCATGTTTAAGGGTCGTGACCAGCGTCTCCAAACAATCTTTATTCGATGATCTTCCGTCAACCCTTCCTGTACAGGAACATGCAGCTTGGTAGACTGAGGTGAAGTATTTCTCACAGGCTGCGCCCTGCAGTTTCAACTGCATTTGCCGAAATTAAAAGCAGCCTATATATAAATCTAGGGTACAAGCAACCTTCAAACCACATTGAATCGAAATCTATTCAGCCGTTTTTGCGTGATTGAGCAAAAAACATCCGCAACCAAACTGTCATTTGTAAAATTAGTAGGATACCTAAGGTTGTTTGAAATCTACCTGTTACTCGAGCGTTGAGTGAAGTTTGTCACAACTCACAAAAGATATGCTAATTTTCGCTAACATAGAAGATAAATTGATATTTAGTGTTTATTGTTTTGTTAATTTCCATAAAGTAAACTTTGGTCAGTCATTTGATTGATTACGTATTATAGCCCTTTTTACGATACTAGCTGCTTCCTTCGGTTTTGCTCGATAGTCCTGAAGGAGAGTAACGTTTTCCAGGTGTATTTTATGAAAGTAATTATGTTTCTATGTAAAATATCGCCCAAATAGTTTGAACTACTTAAAATTACAGATCTGTGTTTGTTTGAGTCAAACGTAGTTTTTTTATAAATATAAATGAGATTTAGTTACACGCATACTTACAGTCTCACTATCATCGTAAAAATCCTTTTGTAAGTTGCAATTTATTTCACTTCGGGCAAAAAGTATACCTAACCAGCTGATACTCAGAATGTTATGCCTTATGCTGTTTAGCCGGTGCTGCCTTCGCCTTCGTAGGTTTAGGGCTGTAAAATAAAGCCTGTAGCACTCAAGGATAGTGTGGCTTTCCTTAAGTGAAAGATTTTTTTTATATCGGATCAGTAGTTTCAACAAACATACATAAATACAAACTTTAACTCTTTTTACAGTTTATTAGGTATAGGTATGCAATAAATTAGCGACGTCATTCACAGATTCACAAACTAAATAAAAAGACTAAGTTCACGAGTGTATTGGCGGGGTTTAGGTATCGGCAGTTATATTTGTATGCCTAATATTTTGTATTGTTATATAGTCAGGGGAGTTATTTTTAAATCTGTCGCGTGTGTATGTTTGTGTAAACATTGTTTTCTATTACGAAAATTATAAAATACGCATGAAAATACTCATGACACCCCTGATTTGAATCTTATATCATTTAATCATAGTGACGTCATTGATAGAATTTATATTTTAAGTGTGACTTAAGCTTGGCTCTCCTGAGTTCCGTAGGTAGTTTCATTTTTACAAACTAGGTACTTATAAGATCCCAAAGTCGCTTGTTTAACAAGAACCAACGATTTTCACAACAAAGTCATAGTCAAGCCCAGAGGTGGCGAACCTTTATGGATGAACGGGCCGGTTTTTCATAAAAATAGATAATGACTGCATAGACGTGCCATTAAATGATTTGCTTAGTGATAATATGGCAGCGGTGTGCCCAAAATATTTTGTTGCGTGCCATTGCTTTGCCAGCCCTGGTCTGGCCGTTAATAGGCTGTAAAAAGTCATATTTAAACATGCATTACTTGGTTTAAGGTTTATTAGGTACAAACCAATATCCGAAATGTATAACTCTCCTTTTGCGCAGCTGGATTACACTTATAGATATTATTTTAAAGATCGTAGACAATGGAAGGGGCAGGATGGCCTTGTACGTCATGACAAACTAATTAATACCATAATACAGGGAAGAAAATTTTCACATAAAGTACGGAGCATAGTGATAATCACCTAAAAGTACGATGATAAGCACCAACTTTTATGGTGACAACTTTCATAATATATAGGTATGATTCTCACCCTAAAAACTGGTGCTAGAACTAGTTTTACGATGACAACCATATATTATGATAGTTGTCACCGTAAAAGTTGGTGCTTATCATCGTACTTTTCGGTGATTATCACTATGCTCCGTACTTTAGGTGAATTCATCGGAATTTTGATGGCCATTTTTCTCAGTGCAGTGCTGTGCCGCGCGGGGTCTTGAATTCTAAGAGTTCATAATTTTAGTTGGTGCAGACCTGTTATGGGCAAACGTAACGTTTAATATCAGGCATGCGATTTGCTCGTCTCGCCACTCAATAGAATAAAAAAAATTGCGTTAAGTATATTTTTAATGTAACCTAATGAAAAATTAACAAATTTTAATACTAGGTCCTAAGCTACTTTATTATCCAAGAAACGCTTCCAAACTTTTGAAAGATATTACTTTATAAATAATTCAAATGAAAGTTCCAGAACTCTCAAGGTTGTAGCCATTTTCCCGGCTTAGTGAGGAACCCTAATTCAATGGTCAACGGTCAAGGCTAAGAAAGTTCGTTGCTGGCGCTAATTCTGTTTAACTGGAAATATCTAGTATTTGTGACGGAATAAACTTGTTTCTCATTCTACCTGGAAGCTTTTAATAATTTTATAATACAGGGTTATACAGAAAGGGTATGCTAAGCCGAAAAGGGCTCATAGTACTCATCATTATGAACAACTCTTAATATGGGACCGCGTTAAATTAACGAAAAAAAAAATCAGCTGTTCCATACATTTCGCCGCGTGTCATTGACATTTTTGTCCATGGAACAGCTGATTTTTTTTCGCAACTTCCGTGTTGGTCCCATAGTAAAAGTAGTTCCTAATGAAGTACTATGAGCCTTTTTCGGCTTAGCATACCCTTTCTGTTTAACCCTGTATAGTAAAGTAAACTTTATAAGTCAAGCCTATCCTTTATAAGTAGGTATGTGGAATATGTATGTGGAATTTGCGGATGTTATAAAAAAATAGAGCTTTTAGCAAAATAATCAATTTAAACTTTAATACCTCAATTTTGTGCTAAAAACCATCAGTCTGATAAAAATAACATTAACTAGTTACTCTAGGCTAAGGTCTTCTGCGGGAACCGCTTTGAAGAAGTAGTTGATATGTTTGACCACCTTGCCGATCAGCGCCTTCATCACCGGGGGGCCGATCTCCGTTACGATATCGTTGCCGTTGTTGGCGACCAAGTCTCTGGCTGCTTGACCTGAAGATAATATAACCAAAATCTTAATCTTAATATATATAAATCTCGTGTCACAATGTTTGTCCTCAATGGACTCCTAAACCACTTAACCGATTATAATAAAATTCGCCCACCATGTGCAGTTCGATCCAACTTGAGAGATAGGATAGTTTAAATCTCAAATTATAGTCGCAATTTTAATTTATTGCAAATTATATATATACTGATAATTTTTACTATAAATTGACAAGTTAGCATCAACATACTACGGTTGCTATAGTTACGCAATAGACGCCAATGGCTTTTGACAGGACAACGTCTGTCGAGTCAGCTAGTCTATATCTATCTATCTATCTATCTGGTCACTATATGGTCACTATATGGTCTAATGGTCACGGCCTCACGCGTGAATGGCTGGACCGATTTCACTAATTCTTTTTTTTGTTGTATTTGTTATTATTAGGAGAAGGTTCTTACGGAAAAAAATATTAAGAAAATCTCTCAGAAATATTTAAAAACCCTAAAAACAGCCCTTTTATTTTTCCCATACAAACGTTTTCTAACTAAAACGAGCTTTATTGCTATTGTATAAAGTTCATATTAAATTGCAAGCACTCACTGTTGTTTAAGCAATGTAGGTATGTTCCTAACGTCCAAGAGTCAATTTGCACTTTATTACCTCTGTACAAAGTTCAAATTCAATCATATCTATCAAAACAGTGTGCGTTTTATACTGATAATTTTTACTATAAATTGACAAGTTAGCATCAACAAACTACGGTTGCTATAGTTACGCAATAGCATGAGAGTAGAGGTTATAACAAAGAGTTCCTATAATTATTCTCAACACCTTTGGTCACGCCATCACGCGTGAACGACTGGACCGATTTCAATTTACTCTACGTTTATCCCAAAGTCTACCCGTGCGAAGCCGGGACGGGCCGCTAGTATAATATAAATAGAAACAAACAGAACAAAGAAACAAAACGCAAACAGAATAGTAGAACAACACACACAGTACAGTAGAACACACAGAACAGCACAGTAACAGTAGAACAGAATAGTAGAACAACACACACAGTACAGTAGAACACACATAACAGCACAGTAACAGTAGAACAGTACAGACAGAACAGACAGTAGAACACAACAGACAGACAGAACACACACAAAAACAACAGAATATAAAATTTAGGGTACCCAAAAGGCTGGCGATGTTACCTCGTTGAATAGCAATACTAATTCTCTGGCCGAGGTAAGCATCAGCCCTTTGGTCGTTTGATCTTTCTATCAGTAACCAAAATTATTACATTTCAACTATCTTCTTTTCTTGCGGTTTTCACGCAATCTGTTTTGTAATTATGAGACCGATATGGCTCTATAACCAAAAAAATATACCATTTGGTTTAAAAATATTGACATTTTTCTTTGGAATAGCTGATTTTTTTTCACGATTTCCGGGTTGGTCCCATAGTAAAAGTTGTCCATAATGATGAGTTCTATGAGTTTTTTTTTGGCTCACCAAATTCTTTCCTAATAAGTACCTATATATAATATGATACCTAA
This sequence comes from Alcis repandata, assembly GCA_949125135.1. NCBI lineage: Eukaryota > Metazoa > Arthropoda > Insecta > Lepidoptera > Geometridae > Alcis > Alcis repandata. Next base: position 303,774 of record OX421233.1, read on the forward strand.
TTCTAAACAAGAATTTCGAATATTAGTAAAATCAGTCAAGAGTTTTTCGAGAAGTTCTCGCAAGGTGTACTGTTCGCAGAGCTACTAGTTGATTTTATTTCAATCTAAGATTTGAAATCTTTAAAGATGCATGTTCATAAAGTATTATATTAGGTACCTACTGTTTGGTCAAAAATATGTTGAATGTGTATTATTGTTCGTTATATATTTGTATATGACAATATATTTTACGGAAGTCGAGTAAAATCAGCTCTTTCTGACTCACAAATACAAATACAAATAAGTATTACAAATGCAAATACAAATCAGTACCACAAATGCAAATAAACCGTTGTAGGCATTATGTACCTAGCTACCTACCACAGAGCTAATTAAGTCCAAAATACAAAGTACAGACCAAGAATCTTTCAAAAAGATTACTAGACGATCCGGTCTGTCATCAAATGAGTGACCGCGAGTGACATTTATAACTGAGCGATACCGAAGGTCGGATTCTAAACGAAAGCGTAGTAGATACTCTGTTGTTTGCAAATGCAAGTCTATCATTGAAAAAAAAATCTTCATCTATTTAAAAGAGGCTTGATTAATTATTTTTGCTAGGAAGTGCTTTCTGCTCTTATTCAACGAAAATAGTTATTTGTTATACAAGAGTGCAAAGTTGCTTTTTAACCGCGTGTTCAATTTTGATGACCGAGCAAGCGAAGGATTCTAAAATTGAATCACGAGCGCAGCGAGTGATTCAAAATTAGAATCCTGAGCGTTAGCGAGGGAATCAAAAGAGCACGAGGTGAAAAAATCTTTGCACTCGAGTGCAACACGTAACTTTTCATTCCACCTCAGCGAGGAAAGAGTATTTTTAATCTTCAATATCTGAGTGGAAAAGCTCATTTGCGCATTATTAACAGTTTCAGTCAATTCTGTTGGCGTCAAACAAACTTCCTCGTCGCTAGTATCACTCATTTTAGTTTTTTCACTTGTTTTCAAGTTTCTTGTTTTTAATATAAGGTTTAACAATGACGTGAAAAAATGCCGCGTAAAGAACCGCGTACAAAGCAAATTGAAAAAAGAACACCAAGAAGGTTCCGAGTCTGAGTTTTTAACAAATTAAAAAAAAGTTGTATGATATATTCGGCTACATAGAGGTAGCAGTAAATAGGTTTAATGTTTTTTTTAATTCACAAACTTAGTGCACACGATGTTCTAAATTCAATTTACTTTATCCTCTAGAGAATAAAAACGGCTTTTCCACTCAGATATTGAAGATACTCTTTCCGAGATGGTGGGATGAAAAAACATTTTTTTTTACCTAATACTGCATTATCCGGGTAAAGGTTTTCGAAAACGACGTCCGACTTGTCCTTGAGCACGAAGCTGTGAGTCCAGGTCTTGATCTGCCAGTGCTTCTTGCCGTCCTCGCCAATCTTGTCCACGTGGTCGACTTCGATGTTGACCTCAGCAGACCCTGGAAAATACAGTAACATTCTGTAAAAATACAGTAAAACATAGTAACCGTTAATTGTAATATTAAGTTAGGTCCGGCCACTAATAATATTGCAATAGCTGCCTTTTGAGCTGAATGAATGATTTTGAATACCTAAGGGTCTGGGTGTAGTTTCCTTTGTCTTTGTGTGTTTCGTTGCATTCCCGACACCATCGACGTTAAAATTTAATCTTGGGTTTATTCCTGACACAGATAATCTTAGATAAGCTGTGATTTTGCATTATGGGATCTACTTCTTTTCTAAGGGTACGGAATTTCTTCCTTCTGTCCGCTCCAGTCTGCTAAAGTATATCATTAATATCTTCTACACTAGATGAGCTCAGTTGTAAGACAGCTTTATTAAAAAATACGACAGCACCGCCACACTATACCATTACTTCAGATTTAAAATATACTTACTTAAGATAACATGGATTGCTCCGTGTCCTTGGATGGGTAAAATCAACACGCGGCCATCAAGCTCGTATTGACCGTCCAACTTTCCCGTGCACAGGACTTTGATGAATATCTTCGACTTGGCTGCATCTCGTCTGGAAATAGATTTGGCCTAGTTATAAATATGACAAAAGAAATAAAGAAAGAAATATATTTATTTGACACATTTAAAACTAATTTAAAAACTGATATCCGATGTAAGATGGAATAAATTACAATGCGTGTATTTTGTGTCATAAACTAGCTAAATAAGCTAACGGGCCGCCTGATAGTAAGCGATCACCATCACCTAAGATAGCTGTAGCACTGGAGGTGTCACAGATATTTTGCCAATTTCATGGCCGCATTTAGTATTTTATTTAAGAACAAACTATACTTTTTAAAAGCTTATTGTTTTGTTCGGGTGGAATCTTGCAACTCTATTTTGAACCACCTCCCGATGTCCGATTGAGCTGAAACTTGGTTTACCTGTGTATCTCCAATGACAATACATAATAGCTTGTTTCAAATATTTTTAAAATTAACTTTTCCCTCATTTTATTTAGCTTCACCTTGAAGTACTCACTCCACTTTTTTAGGTACACAATCCCGTAGACCGGTCGCCGTCACGTCAGTCAGTATGAAGCGCAGGCCTCCTTGGCTAGCGTTGATGCTTTTGAAGAAGAGAGGGTCTACACTCGGCACTTTCAGCTCTGGAATACCGGCCGCGAAGAACGGGATCACGGCTTCGGTAGACTTCTTTATGCATTTAGAGTCATCTGGCTTGCATTTTGTGAGGTATGATGCTGAAATAGAAGTAATTAAAATTAAAGACATAATTTATTCAAGAAAAATAAATACAAAAAAATCAGACAAAGTATAGGTTAATTAACTGTTTTTCTGGTAGATGGTTAATTGCTTGTTTTGCCAGTTCATGGGCGGCCAAGCTTTACTCGAATAAATCTGGAATAAGCGTTTTCCCAGAGATGAAACCTCCATCTCAATCGTTTGAGCCGTTTGCGCCCCTCAGCTTCACCCGCTATCCTAAAAGAATCTTTAGCTTTTCGGGATAAAAAGGATCGAATATGTCAATCTAAGGTATAAGCTACGTCCACGCCAAATTTTATCAAAATCCGATTAGTCGTTTTTGTGTTAATAAGTAATAAACATCTAAACATATCTACTTACTTTGACATTTTAGCTATTTCCTATTTAAATATTAGGTATAAATTAAATAGTATAGTTACTGGGTATGAATGTTTGTAGGCACTTATATCCGCAACTAAACAACTGTCTTAATATGTATTTCTAGTGTATTTCCGCACACACACATACACACGCACACACTAGAGATACATTTGAAAACAGTTATTTGAAGATGAACTTCCACGAAGTAACCCCTGATCCAATAAATTTTCTAAATCCGCAACTATTAAACTGATTTTGACGAAATTTGCAATGTACTTTAGGTTTTGGAATACACACACACACACACATAGGCTACTTTACATCATCATCATCATCAGCGCAATCTCCAAATGCACATGGAACCGCAGAGCACAGCTAGTTTATAATATACCTAAGCAATTAATTTAGTACGGATGTGGAAGTAGGTACACTGATCAACTTAGATATTTTGACGACCGTTTGACGTATGCAGTGACCCAGGAAGTTCGGTGCTGGTTTGATAACTCGTTGACCGTGAGACTACACGCGAAATCAGCTTCGTATACTTGAGCACAGAATTGTTTACATTACTTTTTGCATGACATTAGAGATTAGCTGAGTGCCGCAGTTTTGCTTGCATGATGAAAAACGATGATGATGATGATGATGGAAAATACCGTTTTAGATATTGCAGTACCGACCTATGCTATTTACATTCCACATATCAAAAAGTAGTTACGCAGATGTCAAACACACAAACTGTCGTTTTGAAAATATTAGTTAGCATCTTGTTAGCAATTTTAAAACCACAATTTACTATTTTGTCAGTAGGCGCTATATTTTTTGATTAAACTTTGCGTGTAACGTAGATTGTTTATAAATATTGAGTACGATACATAACAATTACAATTTTTTAGGTAATGATACAAGAAGAAAAATACAAGCAGTACCCTTAGACTAAAATAAATTATTTTATTTTAGTCTAAGGCAGTACCTATTAACATAAGAGAAAGAAAGAAGGGTACAAAAACACAAGGCACGCAGATTGCTAATAGAAACGATAAAAAAATGTACAAAGAACGTAATAAATGAATTACAAATCTGACTAAAATAATCGCGGTAATCATAGATTCTAACATTTCCACTCAAATCAAAATCAGTCCAAGCGATCGGAAGCTATAGTTAAATTAAGAAACTGGCTTCAATACTCATATTCTAAAAACACAAATTCACTTTTTACGTTAACCTAAAAAGACATCACTAATTTTCTAATTTTTTTCTATTTTTTTTCTAATTTTATTTTAATAATATATTTTATAAGACCTACCCTCATCTCAGATAATTAAATAACGTACATCTAGTGCTACTCTTCTTTATGAAACACTTTTATAGACTTCGGATTTTATCTCTAGAAAACTTTTAAGATTCACTCAAAACAACTTAATTTAAAAAAAAATCCGATCCAGTTTTAAACGTAAAAAAAGATGCATGCTAATTTTTTAAAGTTGATCATGACCATGATTGTGACAGTGAATTAATACTATCTCGCTTGCGCTAACTATAACTTACACCAAGCGCTGTCCCGCTCTCAAGTTTCTAGATTTAGTATTCATAAAATCACTTTATAACCTTGACTATACTTACGCGGTGCACAATCCGTGAAACAAATTAGCGCCAAACAACAAACAAACAAAATATTTTGCTTGCACATTATAACGGTTATTGACCGGCTTCCAAATGAGAATAACTCCAATAACGCTAGAGAACCAAATACAGCACGCGGTCTCCAAGCAGCTTTATTTATAGAGGCTGTTTCTTATTTGGTGGAACTTTTTGTTTATTCAATTATAATTATTCTACCGCACTAAAAACCTTCAATATTTTTTCCTGACTTCTCAACTGGCTGAGCTGACACAGAATATCTAATAGTTTAAAGATGCTGCGTTAAAAACGTTGTCCAGGGGTCATCAAGTGAAGAAAATAACACACTTATGTTATTTTATCTTATCTTCTGGTTTGCTTGCTCGGGGACAAATGTAACCAGTGGCCGCTACATAGCGCCAGTATCTTGAAGTCTCTGATCGCTATACATATAGCCCTGCCCTGGTATATGCAGATAAAACCATCCATTTAACCATTGTAGTGGTAGGGCTCTATTGCAGAACTCGTCTGAGGAGGTACCACACCTTTGCCAGTTATTCCACCGCCAAGCAGTAATGTGCAAACATTACTGCTTGGCTGAAATGAACTGCTTACTAAAAATCATATGAAAAACTGTGATTTAGGAGATGATCTTCCGCAAGGTAACGCCTGATTCAATAAATTAACCACCTATTCAAAATATGAAAATTAGCAGTTTGCACACCTCTGCCTTTGCAACCAAACGTTTTTGCCCCAAAAACAGACGCAAGTTTTGGTTGTTACGATTAAATATAAGTAACTCAATAACAAAAACTTCCATCAGGCAGACTGCGCGTAGCATCAGTAGCTAATACCTACCATTGGAATCATAACTTTATTCCTATACGAGTATAAAGCCGAAAATAAATTAAATACTATTTATTGATTATTTCGCGAAACTAACAACTTTAAACAATCAACATTTTATTACAACACTAAAAGCCATTTACAAGTTCCAATAATAAAGAGAGGATCATAAAAATTATAACGCATACACAATAATACACATACACACGTATCATTTTATATTATTAGAAAAAAAAACAATGAATTCTCTAATAAGCGATGGACAAAAAATATAAACAAATCGGCTAGTTTAGAATTTTGTGCTTGTGACATTTATTTTTATTTTTGGGTCAACGCACGTCTACTTGTGCTGCTGATTGGCGGTCTATCGCCTATCACCAAGTTTTTGGCGGTTTGGTAGTAACTTAATAGGTTTAATTAACGAGTTTACTCTCAGTTGACTGATTACAAGTAAAGTATATCTAACTACCTAAATTGAAAATAAATGAATTTAAAAAACGCATAAATTATTAATTTCTAAAATTAAAGATTAAATCAGCTAACTAATTTCAATTTTGACGACCTGTTCTGTTCAGCGGTAGTATTATACAGGGTTATTCATAAAGGGTATGCTAAGCCGAAAAGGCCTCATAGTACTCATCATTACGAACAACTTTTACTATGGGACCAACATTCGCAAAAAAAATCAGCTGTTCCATAGAAAAATGTCAATGACACTCGACAAAATGTATGGAACAGCTAATTTTGTTTTTTGCGAATTCTGGGTTGGTCCCATAGTAAAAGTTGTAGATAATTATGAGTACTATGAGCCCTTTTCGGCTTTATGAATAACCCTGTATATCCGCCTTTTAAGCCAGAGGTCCCGGGTTCGATTCCCGGCCGGGCAGATGTTTGAATGATGAATGAAAATATCCGTTCTGGGTCTGGATGTTAGTCGCCCTTGTCTTCGTGTGTGTTCCATGGCATCTCCGACACAGGATTTATTCTAGTGAGGAGCTATGAGTGTGAAACGTTATTTATTTATTTTATTTAGTTATATCTTCATTTTTTATTATAGAGAATAAATCCGCATTTGAACACCAACTCGGTTGGTAAACGACGATGTGGTCGAAGATGAAGCACGCAGATTTGGAAGATACCTATTCTCTCTGACCTTGAAAAGTCCAAGATTTTATGTTGTTGATACTCGTTATCATCATTTTGATCATATCTAATTCAAATGAAATCATAACGAAGTTTGGAAGTCAATCAATACTAAAAAAATACTTGGTAATTATTTATGAGTGTTTGTTATATAGTTGTCAGTCTGGTTCATCCGTCGTCGATAACGTACCATCCATATACAGCTCATTAACCATCGACATTAAAAAAATATATGGGTTTATGTCCTGTACAGGGTTAGAAGGAAAGCCTATGCTAATAAGGCTCATAGTATTTATTATTATTATGAACCACTTTTACTGTGGGATCACCCTGGAACTCGCGAAAAATAAATCGGCGGTTCCATAGAAAAATGTATAATAAATATGTGACAGTCGACAAAATGTACCTATGGAACGTATGGTTTTTTTTCGGGATTTCCTTGTTGGTCGCATAGTAAAAATTGTTTATAATGATGAGTAGGTACTATGTGCCCCTTTCGGCTTAGCATACCCTTTCCTTATAACCCTGTATTGAGGTAAATTATATTCAGTTTTTTTTTTATTAATTATTTAATACTTATAATTGTAGGCATAATGATGCGAACTTTTTATAGAACGATAAAAACCTCGAATGTTTTGCTGAACGTTTTTATTGCATTTGCGAATTTGGATGTGTGTATATACCTCAGTTAAGGAAATAGTGTATTAACTAATCTTAAGTAATGAATAATGATCTTAAGTACCTAACGCAACTGGATAATTACGGACAACTAATATTTGTCACTATGCAAAATTTCAGACAGGAAAAATAATTCTAGCTCGTTTATAAAACCAATTTAAAATTTTGACTGGTAAGTTACGAGTATCTATGCTGCATGAATTGATAAATGTGATAAAACTAGTTTTCAATACTGTTTAAAATTGCTTAAAATGTCTAGAGCAGCATTTTTTAAGCAAATATACATTTCAAAGTGATAAGATTTTAATGAGTAAGCCTATGATGAAACCTAACCATTATTATAATATTACCTTGTGTATGTATTGTATGTATGAGATACGCAGTACACATTTCTTAGCAGGTTAACTTCAGGCTGAAATAACAAAAAAAATAACATAAATAGACCCAACATGTTGGATTCTCTGATGTTAAGAAACCAAAATTTTATTTTACCTAATTATAAAATCAAAGAAACAAATTCATCTCTATCAGTAGATACATTTTACTGATGCTGAATTTTTGAACCCAAAATTGATATAAAGTCGTACATCACAAAGAAAAAAATATTGTAAAAAGAAAAGAAATATACATTTTCACGTCTCTAAATCTTCTATCGGTAAATGTTTCAGATATTTGTTATTGTTCTTCACAATTTTCTTACAATGTGCTGTGAGTATGGGATCTTGGACTTCATTTGCGACTTCTTTCCAGTTTTCGTTAGCGAATTTCAGCACCGCATCAGCTGGAAAAATAAAGAATAATGCATTTATAATTAGTTGATAAAGATGTCATGTAAAGGAGGTAAAAACGCGACTGGGCTATGTACGCGTTTTCAGTTTGTAGTTTTACTAAAAACACTGCTTACACAATTACCTAAGTCTTTTTGTCCGTTGAACAAATTCTTGAAATCAAATTCGATGCTATCCAGTGGCTCAGAGGTCTGCTTGAAGTTTTTCAGTGATAAGTATTTTTTGCCATCTTTACTAGGAACTACTTTTAGATCAGAGTCGACAGAGATCCGGTATTTTTCTGAAATAAACACAAAACATTAGAAATACCATTGATTTCTTTACCATTTTCTAAACTACTAACTTCTCACAGGGACTCTGCCATGCGTATCTTTGGGAGTAGTCAATTTTCAAGTCGATCAAATTTGATTTTTTTGTTCTCTATTTTAACGTTTAAAGTTTTTATAAAAGCCTTCGATCTTTTACTACCAGGAAACACGTATGGTACACTTCGTATTTTGTATACTTATGCATAATAAAGAAATTTTGAAACTAAAGTAATTAAAGAAGTCAACCGATACATCGTCTATTTAGGGCTATTTACATTGGACAATGGGCTCGAGTTTGAAGGCTTTATTTGACCGATCTAAACTAACTAAAAATATATCTGTCTTTGTCATTGCACCATATTAGACAAGGACATCAATACTTTTAGAAAAAATTGAACCTAAACCTAACCAAACCCAATAAATACCTTTAAACTTGGGTCCAAAATGTGAGTTGACTACTTTCTAGCCTTCTAGCTCTAGATAAGTTTCTAGATTACGAATACTTTTATTTGTCCTACACTGGTATTGTTATCGATGATTGGTTTTAAATTGTTTTTTTAGCTTTCTGCAATATACTTGCAGCTGCCCGTTTCTTGGCAGGGTTGTTACAGTTTGTTTGTAGTTACTTACTTGAACTAATTCGGAAGTCTCCAGTTCCCACCACGGGAAGTACGATCAAACGGCCTTGGATGTCGTACTTTCCGTTCATTTCTAACTTCTGACAAACTATGGTGAAGTATGCTGACACCAAACCTGCGTTCAGTCTGGAAGTTAGGAGCACAATAAACAATTATATTTATAATTAAATATCTATAATTAATTAGTAATAAAAAGTAAGTTAGTAAGTCATAAAAATGAACCTATTTAAATGTAAATGAAACAATTGAAATGTAAAGAAACATGTTTTTGTTTTACTTAATTCATATTTTTTTTTCAATTTAATATATTTAAAACAGTTTTAAATATACAAATTTAGCTTTTATGGCATGGTCATCAGAATGCCTAGTGCGAGTTTTTTAACGTTTTTATTTTAGTTTACGTTAACGGTCGCGTTAACGTAAACTAAAATTTGTATGGAATAAAAACCGCGCCACCTAGTGTTCATATGATGAACTACAATAGTTCCATACAAAACACGAAAAAAAACTCGCACTAGGCACTCAGAGCTATAGGTAGTTTTACCAGTTGTTAGTAGTGGTAGGGCTCTTTTGCAGAGCCCGCCTGGGGAAGTACCACACCTTTGCCAGTTATTCCACCGCCAAGCAGTAATGTGTAAACATTACTGTGTTCCGGTTGGAAGGGCATTGTTTCCAGTGAAATTACAGGGCAAATAAGAGATTAAACATCTTATATCTCAGGGTGACGAGCGCAGTGCTGTGCCGCGCAAGGTCTTGAATTCTAAGAATTCAAAATTCTTGGTGGCACAGACCTGTTTATGGGCAAACGTGACGTTTAACATCAGGCGAGCGATTTGCTCGTCTCGTCTCTCAATATCATAAATAAAAAATACCAAACTTCAGTTTAATTTGACGTTAGGAAGTGGTTCTAATTTAGCTTTCAAGATTTTAAGCACAAAAACGTACATGACCAGTTAAATAAAAACTTATTAAAACATACAAATAGACAAGATCATTGATCTTGATCATTGGCATTTCTCTGCAAAGCAGTTTCCGTTGATGACGTCATGGTGGATGGGATCCAAGCTCTCGATGCCGAGTTCAGGGTCCCCGTTGATAATCTTTGAGAAGACGATCTTGGGGAGAAGGTTCTCACTCATTTTCGTGAGGCACTTTTCATCGCTGTGATTGCAGGGTTCCACTGAAATTTTAACCAATTCAGATTTATTAATATTTAAAAGTATGCTTATTGAGAAGGTATACAGAGTTATAAGGTAAAGGTATGCTAAGCCGGAAAGGGCTGATAGTACTCATCATTATAAACAACTTTTACTATGGATCCAACCAAGAATTCGCGAGAAAAACAATCAACAGTTCCATACATTTTGTCAAGTGTCATTGACATTTTTTATGGAACAGCTGACTTGTTTCCGCGAATTCAGGATTGGTCCCATAGTAAAAGTAGTTCATAATGAAAGTCGGCCTAGTGTACCCTTTCCTTACCCTGGATTGTTGATAAATAGTGATAAAATTGTAATAACATGTAAGGTTCCTTATTATATATTAATTTATCTATAGACTATAAATTCATATTAATGTAAACGTAATAAAGTATGTATGTAAAAATTTGTCACTTTGTCAAATTTCTTTGACTCTTCGCTCATAAAATTGTCGCACTTACCAGGATTACATGTGATGAAAGAGACTGCTTCACAAAACACAGCCAATACTACCAATAACTTCATTTTTCAATCACTATTACTGGGTAAGTTTTGCTTAAAACGCTAGAACACAATGCCGAGGTCAAAGTAGATTATTACCATTTTATTATAAACGAATCTGCTTGAAGAAACTGTTTTATATTCACTGCTTGGGGTTGACACTAGTTTATTATTTATTGAAGTAATAACTTTTTATGCACTTACAATTACTTCACAGAAAAAATACAAATTCATTACAACAAAAATGCAATTTTTATTAAAAAATTAACCAACCTTATTCAGTACGTTTTCAATATGAGGTGATTTTTCCAAAAATCAATGTTGTATATAATAAGCAATGCAGAAAAAATAAACTTCACTTAAACTTCATTTACACATTTGTTATATCAGAAGATTAAAGCAAGAAAACACATGTGTATTTATATAAAACTACCTATTTCATAAAATTATACATAGTTCGGGGCTGACAAAGGATAAAACCTTACTCGTTCAAATGGCATATCTGGCAACCTTGTTATAAAACTCTACGGAAATTTTACATTCAATGATGTGGGCTAATTTGTTTTTTTAATAGTAATTTATGTATTCTTTTACTATTAACTTTTCTAGTAGCTTCGGTAATTATTATACAAATTAAATCAAATCAACGAACCGTACCTAAATACCTAATATTATATTGATGAACTTACGAGTAGTTTTACATTAGTTAAATTGTATGGGCAAACCATAAAACCCGGGGGGCGAAGCGGGCGTCCCGCGAATTACATATATGCTTTGCCTATAGTAAGTACTTGTGTTATTCCGGTTTTATAGCATTTTTGAAAAGAAGTATCAATACAGAATTATAAGGACTCATCATTACGAACAACTTTTACTATGGACTAACCCGGAATTTGCGTAAAAATCAGCTATTCCATACATTTTGTTGAGTGTCGACAAGTGTTGACGAGTGTTGACATTTTTCTATGGAACAGCTGATTTTTGTACGAAAAAAAGATACACCTTAAAATCCCGTAAAACTTAAAAGTGCCTATGTAGGTACGTATTGTTGTGCTGTCATCAATATTGCATATGAATTGTGATGTGTAAATGAACAAGGGTCTATTTGATATATATTAATTAGGTTCCAGGATTACATAGTGATGCCACGATTTGATTTTTAAATGATCTTTATTTAACATATAATAATATATTTAACATAATATATGCCACGGCTATTGCTACGCTTGTCCCCACTTTCTCGACTTACGATCGGCAGTACGGTATTTTGAGAAACGATGAAAAACACATTAGTATCAAGTGTAAGTGTATAAAAGGTATTGAAAATTTTGCTAATAGACTAAAAATGATTTGTCAGTCAGTGACTGTAGACTTGTACAACATGAGATTGTGTATGTAACTTACTACACATAGATAGTTATTAAAAAACAATACATTTTAGATACACAAAGTTTTTAATTTTCTGAAAAAGAAAACCTTTTAATTTTTAAGATTTCAAATTCAGCAGGTGAAAAACTATAAGAGGAGAATTAACTGCTTCCTCTGATTACAACTTTTCTATTTTTACACAGTTTTCATCAATCTGTACTAAGTCAGTGATCGGTATTAGCTCCAAGCGCTTGTTCAGGTTCTGCATGAATATCTTTGTGTTCTTGTAGTGGATAGGATCATCCATGAGACTTGCTAATAATTTGGCATTACTTTTAGCCAATTGAATGAGATTCTGAGCAGTGGCCGCTGAAATAAATAAATACACCTAAAGAAATAAGTAAAGAAAGATTCAGGAACGCAAATTAATGTAAACCAGTATGACTATTAGATAATTTTACTGAGGCAGATTATTTATTGATTATATTTGTAATTTTTTTTGCGGGTTTCGCACTAAAACAAATAAATAAACAGTTTTTTCAGTCTCTGGAATCTAGGTGTACATAATTTATTTTTATTTATTTATTTTCCGTTTCCGCAAGATATAAAGAGTGGACAATATTTGTTGCGGCTTACGTAAGTGGTGTTAATGGGAAAACGGACAAAGCAACGATAAAAATAAAATTAATTCTCAAGTTTGTGATACAATCCACCATGTAGGATTTTCTCATTTTTCAAAATTTTCAAGTAACTAAAAAAACAAAAATGGGACTAACAATATAATACAATCTTGACAATTACTTACATAATTTTTTCTTCTTCCCATCCAGAGTCTTAACATCCACATCCAATTCTCCCAATAATTCACATTTATATGTGTACTTTTCATGTTTTAAGTGCAAGCTAGTGTCTCGTTTATAATATATTATGTCGGTGTCAAACAAACAGAGAAAATTTGCTAAAACAAAATATTAATTCTGTAGAATTAAAACCGCTCAAGTATAAAATTTTGTTATGAATAGACGGAATTATTTACGTAAGTTAAAGTCAAATACTCCGACTTTGGTTAGAAAAAAAAACTTTTGTTTCTTTAGTTTGGAACGTGCAACTTGATCAAAAGTGTGGTATGAAAAAAATGTCGAGAATTAAAAAAAAACGTTAAATATTTGGTACTCTTCTACATGTTTCTTAAACATATACCACACAGCATAAATAAGTATTATGAAAACGTGTAACTTACTAGTTTCAATATGAATTCGTCCTACTCCACTTAAGGGGTAACCCAATAACTCTCCTTTGATGTCATATTCCGCATCCATCTGCCCCTGACTACACATAAGTTCCATGTGCGTAGTAGTAGCATTCGAATTAAAGCTATAAGAAAAATATAGGCAATTATTTCACACGGAAACTGGTCACGGATTCTGCGTTAGGTTAGGTTAGGTTATATATTATATTACATACACATGCATACGTAACAGGTATTCCAAAGCGAACGCTAAACACTTGATGGTAGAAAACCAATCGTTAGAACGCGTGAAAAATAAATCAATACCCGGGAAGTAAGCTATCCCCATGCCAAATTTCATCCAAATCCGATAAGTAACTTTTGCGTGATTGAGCAACAAACATTCAAACATAAGCATTAACTTTAATAGTATTGGTCGTAGTCCGAAGCGAGATACATACCTTGCTCTGGTCACTCTACAGGTTTTCATCCCTTGAATGTGTGGTTTCGTCAGCTTATATTGTAAATATCCCAGAAAACCGTCTATGGATTCGTAGTTCAATGGATCTAAGCTTGAAATTCCTCTTTCAGAGATTCCTGATATAGTAGTGCTGACTATCCAGTCGGTTATATTTCTAAGGCAGTTGGCGTCATCAAGCTTGCATGGGAAGTTTGGCGCTGAAAATGAATTAAATTTGATAAATATCACAGACCAGAACGCCTAGAAAACGTCGAAGTCATCGCACTAGCGTTTGGTCTGCTTAGGGTGATCGTACTAAAAAATATGAAGGAGATATTTGTCTAGGAGGCAGTAAAGGTTAAGGAATAAAATATACTATCAGAAATAATAACTAAAAAAACGTCGGCTGCCATTTTACTGGCGTTATAGTTTCACCTGTCCCCGCATCCTCGAATTACGACCGGCAGTCCAGCTTTCCAGAAGAAGTTAATAGAAATTGCGAAAGGAACTGATTAATTTAAGATGAACTACCTAGTTGATTGCCGTCAAAGGGAGGATGTAAAAATATTTTTCTTTAAAATAAAATCGACTGTTAATAGTAGCCCGTGGCACTCCGGATGTAAAGCCAAATCGAACACACAAAAACACACACAATCCAAAATAGGTCAAGCTGTTAAGGTACTAAGATGTCATATACGAACATGCTTACATATTTACTACATTACCCTGCTTTCCTACAGTCTGCTAAAGATACTTACGTCGCTCTAGAAGCCCACCAAAAACACTAGATAAATACACAACTACCAGCAATAAATTCAACAAAAACATTGCGCCGTTTCTCAATACTATTACACAGAGTAAAGATCAAGCAAATGCAGGGTAACTATAAATACCCTCTCTTAAATACAGATAGCTCTAGTTTTTTCTATTTTTGAAGTTAAATACCAAGGCCTGCTATTTTTGTTAACAAAGGCTGTGAAGAACCTGAACCTGTTGGTAAACGTGATCCCATTTGCTCTATATAGTGATCTTAGTGGTAACCAAAACAAAACAAAAATACTCACTAATTAATGCACCAAGATTGTTTTTTTTTAATGAATAAATCCGCATTTGACCACCAACTTGCCTGTTGGTAAGCGACGATGTGGTTATGTTCATTAACTTCGACCAAATTTGTCGATATGTATTATGTATATAATATGTACCTATGTATGTATTCGAGAAATATGAATGAAAATTAGAATTTACATATATCTATACCAGATGATCTTATTTATTACGTATTTTTCGAAAGAAGTTAGATTGGGGTTTATCATAGGGCTTAGAAAGTTAATGACAAGTATCTTTGTTTTATTCCGATAGTGAACTTGATCAGTTTTAAGATTTCTTTATATATGCGATTTCAAAGTTTTAATTGGTTAAATGTGATAATACCTATGGATTTTGGGATTTGCCCCATAGTAAAAGTTGTTCATAATGCATAATATTTTGCCACTAAATAAAGATATTAAATAGTAAGATTATATAGATTAAGTTTATATAGTTTAACTTTTCTAAATTAATAATTTTAAGCAATTGTACTTGAACTTTATTTAAATAGACCATATCAGCATCCCTTTCCTTCTAACCCCGTACCTATAAAACACTTATTGCATATAGAACAAAAATCGGGGCTGACAAAAATTTAAATATTACTCGTAAGGCAAATCTGGCCTTATCTATTTTAAACACTTATGGAAATTTAACATTTAATGATATTGCTTAATTTTGATTTTTAAATAGCAATTCATGTATTTTTTTTACTATTAACTTTCCGAGCAGCTTCGATAATTATTTGTAGAAATTAAATCAACTCAACGAATCGTGTCTAAATAGCTAAGTATCTAATAATAAATTAGTAAAACTAGTTGCTTATTGTAATTTAAGTGTTATTCTAAAAAAGACTCGGCTGAAAATTACCTATTCAGAAATTTAAAAACTGTAACATGGGTACACAAACCGTATTTTCATGGTCTTGAAAATTGGAAATGGCTCTGCAGATTTTAAAATAAACATTATTACTATTTCAAGGATATATATGAGTACTTATTTAAATCTTTTATTTATTTAAACAGAGTTTTTATGTATAAGGATGAAGGTGTTTTATCACATTTTTTATCATAAGCATTCATTTAATTTTGTTAAACGAGTTCACATAGCCCAAATTGCCGAATAACTTCTCCGGGTTTTTTTTTTTTAAATTTTTTTTTAATTTTTTTTTTAAGTAATTGAGTGACGAGACGAGTAAATCGCTCGCCTGATGTTAAACGTCACGTTTGCCCATAACAGGTCTGCGCTACCCAGAATTTTGAACTCACAGAATTCAAGACCCTGCGAGGCACAGCACTGCGCTCGTCACCCTGAGATATAAGTTGTTTAATCTCCCATTTGCCCTGTAATTTTACTGGAAACAATGCCCTTCCAACCGGAACACAGTAATGTTTGCACATTACTGCTTGGCGGTGGAATAACTGGTAAATTAGTTTGCTGACGGTACTTGCACCCGCTTCTTTGGGAGGTCGGTGTTTGCCGACGTAAGCCGAATACACCCGAACAAAGAGAGGTCATCCTTGTTGCACTAAGCACAAGCCTATATTTCTGTCCCTCAACGGTAGGAAAACAACAACAAAATGGAAATGGAAACTAAGTAGGTAACGATTGTATTTTGATAATTTTACACGTAATTATGATAAAATACGATGAACAAATATGTACTTACTATACAAACAGTCTTCAATAGTGCGCTTCTTTTAGGCCCGTCCATTCATTTTATTTTAGTCTAAGGCTCGAGGTGAAATTTTCAAAATATGAAACAAAAGACACATATTTTTGGTAAATACGAGTAAATAACAAAGATAGGTACGTTCTGATACCGAACCTTTGGTGCCTTCGACTCACACTAAAGCACTACGCAATATTAGATAATACGCATCTAGTTTTCTCTTATGAAAGGATTACCTACTCGTAGCTTGGTAAGCAAGAATACACAAAGTTCTTTATTATCTAAAAAAAACCCTTTTAATTTTTGTCGCTGCATGTTGAGCAAGTAAAAAAGGAAAGGAGAATTAACTTTTTCCTCTTATTACAACTTTTCTATTATTACACTGTTTTCAGCCATCTGTACTATGTTAGTGATCGGTATCAGCTCCATACGCTTGTTGAGGTTCTTCATGAGTATCTTGGTGTTCCTGGAGTGGACGGGATCATCCACGAGACTTGAAAACAGTCTGGCATTTCTTTTGGCCAACTGGACGAGGACGCGAGCGGTATCCGCTGAAATAAACAAATACATACTCGTACATATAAAATTATCTCAAAGATTTAGTAAAACAAATGTAAAAGTATGCTCTCAGTTGATAATTTATTGAAGCAGGATGTTGGTGAATTGGTTGTACAGTTTTACATTACAAATAAATTTGAACGGTTTTTTCAGTCTATGAAAGCTAAGTTTACATAATTTATTTTACTAAGATATTTATTGTTATTTATTAATCCAACGTTTTCACGAGGAGTAAAGAGTTTTACGAGGCATTTTATTGCAGCTTGCATTAATGGCGTAGTAAGTAGTAAGTAGTAGTAAGTAGCGTAAAGAGTAAAATAACAAAGCAATGATAATATTTATTCTCAAGTCTGTTTATAATCCATCGCTGAGTATTTTCAATCATTAGCGTAGGTCAGATTATCGAGTAGCTTTTAAAAAAAAAGGGAAACATCAATTCAGAGTTATAAGGTAAGGGTAAAAGAAAAAGGGCTCATAGTTCTCATTATTACAAACAACTTTTACTTTAGGAACAGCCCAGACGTCGCAAAAATAAAAATCATCGGTTTCATACATTTGATCGAGAGCCCCTTTTTGAGACCTTTTTCTATGGAATAACTCTTTTTTTCTCAATTTCAGGGTTGATCCTTATAGAGGTAGTAAAAGTTGTTCATAACGAACATAAGTATTATGAGCCTTTTTTGGTTTAACATTGTATAAAATACATAATTTACAACTACTTACATAATTGTTTCTTCTTTCCATCCAGGGTTTTAAAATCCATGTCCAATTCTCCTAACAATTCATATTTATATCTGTACTTGCTATGTTTTAGGTACAAGCTATTGTCCCGTTTATAATATGTTATTTCAGTGTCGAACAAACCACGATAATTTGCTAAAAAATATTTCAAAATTAAATCTACATACAGTTTTGTTATGAATACACGAGATTACTTATGCAAGATACAGTCGGATAAAAAATAATAACACAAAACAAAATATACACCAAAACACCCACATCAATCTTTACAACTGAATAGGCACTTGTCGTTTAAAAACAATATAGGTAATTATGTATTTTTTAATTAGGTCTTTTCTATACTAGGAGATAAAATATTGAAAAAATCGGTTGTCTGTAAAGTCGGTTTACTGACGATAGTTGAACGTGACAACGTCATAAGAATTTAATTTAATTAAAAATGAAAATGAAGATAAAAAATCTGTCCAGTCCTTGGAAGTTTATGTAGTTTGTCGTGAATGTTGAATTTAAATTTTATTTCTTTAATACATTGTTTTAAACATTTACCACGCAGAATAAGTATTTGAAAACATATAACTTACTAGCGACAACATGGACTTGTCCTTCCCCTTTTAAAGAGTAACTCATTATGTCTCCTTTGATATCATAATCCCCATCCATCAGAATTCGACGGCACATAATTTCCATGTGCATAGTAGTACCATTCGAGTTGAAACTGTAATAAAAAAGTATTTAGATTCATCATCATCCTTTTTCCACCCACTGCTGAGTATACGTCTCCTCTTCTGCTTCTTCTGCGCGCCATTCTTTCCGGTCCTATGCCACTGCCTTCCTGCCATCTTCACTGCTGATTTAGATTATTTACACGGAAAGCGGTCACGAGTTCTGCGTTCGGCGTTGGCATTCGATGTTCGCGTTCTGCATTTGGTTAGTTACATGATAATGCAATACAATAAAAAAAATGTTACATAAATAGTATATACTCGTAATAAGAAGTAGGATACGTCATACAATACATACCTTGCTTTGGTAATTTCACAGGATTTAATTCCTCTAAAGCGTGGTTTTATTAACTTATATTGTACATATCCAAGAAAACCATCAATGTTTTCGTAATTCAATGGGTCAATGCTTGGTATTCCATTTTCAGAGATCCCTGGTATAGTAGTGCTGAATATCCATTCAGTTGCGCTTGTAATGCATTTGACGTCATTAAGCTTGCATGGTAAGTTTGGTGCTGAAATGGAAATAAAATATATAATTATCATTGACCAGTCTGCCAAAAACGCGTTGAGGGCATAGTGCGTTTTTTGGTTCACCTAAGGATCGCACTGATGAATAAAATATGGTCCCGGAGACCTTTGCCTTACAAGTGGGATAGTAAAGGTTACGAATAAAATAGATATCATCCAATAAAATATTATAATTGAAGAAATGTAAAACTTCAGCAGCCATCTTAGTGGCGTTATAAAATCACATGTCCCCGCGTCCTCGACTTACGACCGGTAGTAAGGCGATCTAAAAAAAGATACGTATTCACACAATAATAATTGGTTAAGCGGCTTTTGCGCTAAAAATCATACATAAACCCCAAAAACGTTACCCTCTTTTGCTATAGTTAAAAATACTTACGTCGCTCCAGACGCCCACCAAAAACATTAGATAAATACACAACTACCAGCAATAAATTCAGCCAAAACATCGCGCCGTTTCTTAATACTATTACACAGAGTAAAGATAAAGCAAATGCAGGGTAACTATAAATACCCTCTCTTATATAGCTCGAGATTTTTTCTATTTTCTGGAGTTAAAAGCCCAAGGCCTGCTATTTATACTATAAAGGCTGTGAAGAAGTTTAACCTGTTGTAAACTAGATCCCATTTGCACTAAAGTAGTTACGCGACAAACCAAGAATATTCAAAGCGGAGTAACGTCCTTATCAACTGCGACAGCATCGCGATGTATCCCGTAAATTAATGTTTAACCGCCTTCAAAAAAGAGCCGGGCTTCAATTCGACCGTTTTTTTTAATAACTACTTTGTGCCTTTTAAAACAGTTATGAGTAGGTACTTAGCACAAGCCATTTTATGCATTAACTAGTTGGCTTGTATTCAATTAGAACGAGGAAGAAGCCTTAGTATATGTATCTACTGTCTCCCCTTTAGATACTCGTTAAAAAAGTATGTTTGTCTCCCTAGCATAAATTCTGTTGCAAAAATGTACCTAATTGTATTTGAGAGAAAAATTTACGAAAAATGCAGTTTCCATTTGCGCCCGTAATATAATAAGGGTGCCGTCCCTTTTTCTAAGTGGAACCAATATAAAAGTGGTGCATTCTATATTAAATGGAATATTCAATTACATGATATTTCATACAAACTTCTGACAAAAGTCTTGTAATAAAGATTAATTCCAGAATGAAAATTAAAGTGTGAATTAATAAAATTAACACAATAAACATATATTTTGTCTTTAATGATAAAATAGGTACAAAAAAAATATTTAATAATAAAGAATTCCGTCCATTGTTCTTGTAAGCAGTTAAACTTATAGCTTTATTGAGAAATAAATATCTAGGTAGTACCTTAAAAATATATTTAAAGAAGTGGGTATGGTAATTCTTTTCAGTTTTAACAAGACATTGGATAGAAAATGCTCCGGTATACAGCTTTAATTTTTTTTCTGAATTCAGTGTCCGGTTTCAGTTTCAAGAGTAAGTAGTTGAAAATTTAATGCTTTAATAAATAAATAGGGTCAGAGTGAATAAATATCTTCTAAGGACCGATTTCACCGATCGTATAGTAAAACTAAGTTCTAATTAACCAAATTGGAGCTCAGCTCAACGCCTAAACCGAGTTTAAGCTGAACTGATCGCGTTTAACTTCCATGGTAAAATCAGCCCTAAGTCAGTTTTGAGGCAATCCCAATAGCACAAAATTATTGCACCAATATCTTCCCCGCGACAAACAAAAGCAAGATAGATAAACTCTTCACTGTTCACAGCAGAAATAACAAACAAAAGGCCTTAACGCTAAGAGTTATTGATACCTTCCAAGCAAGCAAGCAGCAAGCTATTAATTATTGTGTATTTTTATTTTAACACGCTTTTATTAGTTTCACCTGTTATGTATGTTTGTAACCGACCCTTTTGGACTCGATTTTGCCCTACTTATGAACGATCAGATTTACTTCAAACTTTGCACACCTGTCAAAGACCGATAACAATGCGTGTTTTTTAGTTTTTTAAACTATATTTTTTTTAATTGCAGGACCAGTTCCAAAATGTGATGTCACGGACAACAAATGCTTAACTCGAATAGGCAATGATTTTCTTCAAATTTCATGGCCCGGTATTGAAGAACTGGGCGCCAAGCCTTTAGATCCTATATCCCAGGAGTTAATAGAAAAGCATCTGCCAGACTCAGCGTTCTATTTGATCAATTCTACTGCAACTGGTTTGAAAGATGCAATTTTCAATGAAATAACGTAAGTATGGTATTATACGCGAAAGTACATCGTTACGTGATTTGGCTTTACTTATTTAGGGTTCCGTACCCAAAGGGTATCTGACTCGCACTTGGCCGGTTTTCCTAAAGTTTTAACATGTTTATTGTCCATCGATAATTGTAAAATTAAATTAAATGACATTTAGAAACTACTAAGTTGCCAAACAAAACTAAACTAAACTAATATAATAGACCGCTGTCTGTGGGAATTGTTTCCGAAACGCTGCGCTGTCCTCATTACCACATTGTATGTAGGTATAATTATCTTTTTTCTCCCCAAAAACATTTCAAATATAAAAAATGCTTCGAGTAATTTTCCAGATCTTAGACAGACAAACAGCATAAAACTATAGCTTCATGACAAAATAATTGATCTATACGAACTTATCTAATATCGTATATAAATTAAACTTAAAAATGCTTGATGGTTTCAGAGTACTAAAAAATAAAACTTCATCACAGAAGTACTTACGCTATGACTTAACAGTGCCACATTACGAGATGACTGGAAATTACAAATTCAAAGGCAAATTCAACGACTTGGTTGCAGAAGGTGATGGAAAATACGAATATAACGCGAGTACGTAAATACTTATTTTTAACTGCGAAAACACACAAAAATTAAGTTGGTAACAAGAAAAAAGTGTATATTACTTCATACCCTGTGCGGTGTTAAGGAGGTATTCTGGATACCCTCAGATGGGGTCAGATTATCTCCGTCACTCTCACTATCATGACATTTCTAAGGAGAGTGACAGTAACAGATAATTTTTCACTCACTATAATAGCTCGTCCTTCAGCTCGCAAGTTTAGGGCTTGGATCCAAAGTTCGCTTCTCAGCCTCACATTTAGAAATATTTTTCTGACTAAATATTAGTTAAGGAATGGACAAAACACCTAGAAAACATTAATTTTACAATATAAATGCCACTTGAAGTATGACAAAAAAGAGGAGAATTAATTGCTCATGACTGTATCAAATTTGATGCTAATTGTGTTTACCTCAAAATGTATGCGATCCATTGTGCGTACTCAATTTAAATGACTAGGCAAGGCAAGTAGTTCATCGTTGTCGATCCACAGTCATTCGCCTAGCTGTTTGATTAAATGGCTAAATTATTCATTCATCACTCAGGAAGCTAGTTGAACGGCGCCGTTTAGTAAAATGGCTAGGCTGTTAACTGAACGGCTGGTTAAGCTAGTTGGCTGCGACATATACATTTTTACAAGCAGCCATTTTAAGAAAACTTTACTAATATCTGGTTTGTAACTATAGAATATTAACTCAAAATGCTCATATTTCAGCTAATATACACACCGTGATAGATGCTCTAAAAGAGTTCTATCAAAAAGATGGCAAAGCATTTCTAAAGCTGACGAATATTCGAGCTACTGTGGAAGTAATGGGGAGTGTCCACATGAGACATTACGAAAGCGGAACTAAAGCTCTAAGTAACTCACCGGGCCTATAACTTATAAAGCCTGCTTAAAGTTAATCATTGCTTAAATTTTTCCGTCTTGTTTTCGCACGTGACATTTTACGTCAGCGAGAACTTGTCATAGCGTTTTAACTTTAAGCAAGGTTTATTAGTAAGGCTCTAAATCTTTGAATTAACTATTTATGATGTTAGAAGATATGTTTCTAACTAAATCATGTGATAAGGTCATAAATGACACAAAAAAAAAAAATATTTTCCCAAAAATAAATATTTTTTATCTTGTTCAAATTTATACGGGGATACTCACGTAAATTAGGTCGTCAAAACCACGTAAGTTTCCATAGTATTTTTCGATTCTTTTCAGCTGAACCTGTTCTCGAATTCCTGAATGAAAATCCGACTTTCGTATTGAAATTATTGAAAGATGACATCAACTTTGCAAACCTGAACAAAATGTTTGAAAGTTTCAATAAAATTCTCGCCACAGTTCCTTTAGATGAGTTAGTTACAGGTAATTACTAAAAAATCTAAATTACACGTTAATAGCATTGTGTTGTGATTAAAAAATACAAAATTTTCATAAAATTCAAACTTTGTAGTAGGTATCCAAGAACTTGTAATGTTAAATAATTTAAAAAAATATGAATAATTAAGATGTATAAAAAGGTGTTGTTTATCTAATAAAACTATAATGTTAAATTTAAACAACTTTTTTTAATATGTAAATATAAGTTAGTTCCTATTTTCTGTCAGCTATTTACCAAATGCTTAGTAATCTATTTCTTAAAAAAAAAAAACCCAACTTTTTTTGGGATTTTTAACATGGAACGTTTGAAAATCAACGGCTAGCAATGCGCGGGTTCAAATCCTGTTGGTGTACATTTTTTGAATTGTGTAAAATAGTTTAGAGTCTAATATAAAAATTTCTGATTTAATTTTTTTTAATAATCTACGTACAGCCCGAGTGACGTTTTTTTCCTCAAATTAATTAAAAT
This sequence comes from Alcis repandata, assembly GCA_949125135.1. Taxonomy (NCBI): domain Eukaryota; kingdom Metazoa; phylum Arthropoda; class Insecta; order Lepidoptera; family Geometridae; genus Alcis; species Alcis repandata. The sequence goes on from OX421233.1 coordinate 327,654, forward strand.
TTTTATGCCCCGCGTTTTTTACAATGTTATTGTATTTAATGTGTGTAGTTCTTCAGATTAATTTCATGTAAATTTAATTACCTACCTATTAACTACGCCTGAGAATGATATATAAAGAATTACGTGATAAATAATTTTTCACTTAATAGAATCGGGCCGGAAAATGTTTTTGCTTACTTTATTTGTTTGTGTTTTGTGTTCTGTGTCGGGTTTAAGTTTTACGGGTAAGTTAAATGTTTTAAATCTTATGTTAATTGAGATAAGTTGGTACTCGTACCTATTTCATGATTAAGTTCTGTGTCCTGGTTGGAAGGGCATTGTTTCCAGTGAAATTTTAGGGCAAATAGGACTTATCTTATATCTCAGGGTAACGTTGAATTCTAAGAGTTCAAAATTCTGGGCGACGCCGACCTGTTATGGGCAAACGTGACGTTCAACATCAGGCGACTGATTTGATAGCATAAAAAGTGTCACATTTATAAGCAGTTGTGCAATTGTTTGAATTTAATTGTGATTGTTTTTCCAGGACCAGATCCTAAATGTGGTGCCAATGATTTCAAATGCTTCGAAGAAATATCCAAAACTATACTAAAAGTTTCAATACTTGGTAACGAAGAAATTGTGCCTTTAGATCCTCTCAAACAACCCTTGATCGAAAACAAAGAACCTGAATTTCAGTTTTCTTTGCTAGATTCTATAGCTTTAGGTTTTAAGGATAGCTATTTTAACAAAGTGACGTAAGTAAATACACTAAAACCGTAAGGGTTATGTAACCCTTTTAACCGACTAGGGCAAAGCCAAAAGTGAGGGGTTATGTTTAAGGGTTAGTAATTTAGTATAGCACCTACCGACATAATTTCGGTTGTATTAACTAGATTCCGTCACGGTCATCGTGATTTAGCGAGAAATTTGATTCAACAACATTTAGTTGATGTGTCATTACAGTAAGTGCTTTGTTAACCCTAAAAAATATAGCCCTAACTTTTATGGTTTTTATTGTAAGAAATAATATTAATTCTAATGGCTGACCGAGAGACAACACACAGTCTAGGTACATAATTTAGTCCATAAGCTCCAGTTTTATTTACCTCACATAATCTTCAAATGCCTGGCAGCGTGAGCGAAGATTAGATTAATGATTAAAAAGATCTGTAAAAAACAGCTGTTAAAATTGCCTTACTTTTGCAATAAAAATGAAAAATTTGAATTTCAAATACGCAATATAAAACTTGTATTTAAAACAATTATTTTAGTACATGAAGTAATTTTAAACTTAAAAAAATATATTTCTGTATTTTACATTCGTTTGGATTTCTCAGAGTAACTGAAAATAATAATAAGAAGACTATGCACTTTGATATGACAATACCAAATTACGAGATGTCCGGGAATTACAAACTCAATGGCAATTTACTTGGTAGCCCAATAAGTGGAGAAGGAAAATACACTTTTACTGCAAGTAAGTTAACATTCAAGTTCAATACAATTGTAGAAAAAATTAACGCTAAATTATTTTATTTCTACTTAAGAATTAATTAAATATTTATGTACTTATTTGGGAAGAAATAACCAATCGGTTTTAGGATTAGTTAAATGCGAATTAAACTAGATTTTTAATTGTTTTATCGTATGATAGGCTTTACTTTAGATCGTAATCTTTTCCAATGCTACGCAATGACGCGGTCTACGATGGAGCACGCTTGCCTAGAAGAAACCGCATTTGGTATGCATGATTGTGTGTAGAATCTTATCAAAGATATAAATGTGGGAGCGAGACAGTTGCGTGTTTTCATAATTTATGATAACTCAACTAATAGTCAACCTTGAGTTCATGAGACAAAAACTTAAAGTAATACAATTAGGTACTTATACTAAATAATTCATTCAATATAATTATTTCCCTTTCAGCCGATGTGCATATTCTTGCAAGTGCTGTCAAAGATTTTTATGAAGTAGATGGCAAAACATATTTGAAGCTTGTTGATATTAAAGCTACGGCAGAACAACCGCGGACGCTGAGCTTCAAGATAGAGGACCTGCATGGAGACAAGGCTCGCAGTAAGTTATTTGGACAATCAAGTTATCCGTAACGTTGCGACAGTTTAGGTTACGTAGTAACTATTATTTAATCTGTGGTTTAGTTACTGTAGTCTGTGTTATCTAGATTTATTTGATTTTTAATTTTTATTTTATTGAAGTTTTAAGCATGTTTGAAGTATTAGTACAATAGGACTAAAATTGCCTAAACGCTTTATCAAAGTGTTTCCGCCGATTTTTTTTTATGATAATGTAATATTAAGTCAATCTAACAAATATTTCAAAGACAAGCTTCTATTGCATTGTCATCGGAGTTACAGACATACCAAATTTCAGCTCAATCGCACATCGGGAAGTGGTTCAAAATTGAGCAAGATTCCACCCGAACAAACATAGTTACATACATTGCTAGTTAAATAAAACCTTTTAAAATTGAGATGGAGAAATGGAAAAAAGTTTCCAGTAGAGGGTTATAAGAAAAAGGTATGCTAAGCTGAAAGGGGCTCATAGGACATCATCATAAGCCACTTTTACTATGAGAACCACACTTGAAATCGTGAAAAGAAAACATGCTGTTTCATAGAAAAATGTCAATGACACTCGATTATGGAATAGCTGTTTTTTCCCGTTTTCAGGGTTGGTCCCGTAGTAAAAGTTTTTCATAAGGATGCTTACTTATACCCCATTTCAGCTTAGCATCCCCTATTTTATAACTATACTGTATTTTTGTCCCTGTATACATACTAGATATACAGGGTTATACAAAAACGGCATGCTTATCCGAAAAGCGCTCATAGTAGGTACTCGTCATTATGAACAACTTTTACTATGTTACATACATTTTGTCGAGTGTCGTTGTAATTTTTCTTTGGAACAGCTGATTTTTTTTTCGCTAATTTTGGGTTGGTTCCATAGTAAAAATTGTTTATAATGATAAGTACTATGAACCCTTTCCGGCTTAGCATACCCTTTCTGTATAACCCTGTAATGCCCTGTATAGATACCTACTATTGTGTATAACAATTTTTATCTTCTGTTTACAGCGAACCATTTATTGAAGGTTATTAATGAGAATCCGAAGCTTGTGGCAGACATTGGTCAAAAACCCATCACCATAGCCAACATGAAATCAGTTTTTGGAAACTTCAACAAAGTCCTTTCGAAAATTCCTTTCGATCAGCTAGTTACAAGTGATTAGTTTAGATTTTTGAGGAGGTTATGATAAATTAAACATTTAGATTTAAAATCAAACTCAATGAAAATTGATTTTGATGTCTTGTGTTTTCTGTTTGTACTTTTATTTGATGTGTTTTTGTAAAATGAAAAATACAGCGTACTGAGATTATTTATTTATGTTTTATTGATTTATGTATTTTAGAAATACCGATCAGATAATTTAAACTCTGTGGTCGTCGTATCTCACAATACCTAATTTAATTTTGACTTGTAACTACTTAAATGTACAAGCCCAGATCATTAAAATGATACTTACATTATTTATTTGAAATAGGCGTAAGTCAAACAAACTCACCCGACGGCGAGTCTAGCTTAGGATAACTAATAAACGCTAAGTTCATTAGAAAAAATATGTAACCACATCAAAAGACCGCACCTTTATTAAAATTTCAAACTCACTGCTTCGCCCTAAAAAGGGAAGCCGCGCCCTCAGGCAAATGTGTTTCTAACAAATCCTATCCAAATCTGATAAAACTCCGTCTCGATCCATTTCGCAGCAACTTTTCTTTTATCTTGTCTCTGAAGAACCAAAACGCCTATTTGTACAGGTTTATCGCAGCCAACTTTGCCTAATTCTATTTTATATTCAATCTTTCAAGTCACTGTTGCTGGCCGATAAGGCTTCTTTTCAATTTTCATAATACCTACGTTACAGTAGGGACGTTTCTTTAGGGATGGTTATCTTGTTTGACTTTAGGAAATCGTTGGGAGTTTGCTACTGTTTATATTTTAAATACCCGAGTTGGTTCATCACGGTGCATTAATAAAATCATTAAATCGATAAAAAAGTTATTGTAACTTAAAACCGCTAGCGTAAAAAAAGTAAGTATAAAATAAGCAATAATAGGGCCAGCATTTTGCGAACAATTCCCGCAGGCAGCGGCCTTTTAGATTAGTTTAGTTTAGTTTTATTGCTTTATTTTTTAATTTAATTACATTTTAATTTTCTTATGTATTTTCATAATTTAAATTTCTGTGAATAAATAAACCTTATTTTTAAAATAAGTAGTTCCTCATATTTTTTTCTCGACCAGTTTGTACTAATTGATCCATCTATAATACTTCTACTGTGTCTGCCTGCATTTAGAAACACCTTATCAAGCTAGAAATGCTAGATAATTTTTTTTTTGTTATTTTTAGATTGTAGGTAAGACCGACCTGTAACTCAACTACTTTTCACTTCGAAAACAAAAATCAATTTATTTAAAATAGCGCCATCTATCCAAAGTCTGTCGAACCATTCACCCCGAAAGCCTTCAAGCGCTGTATAAAATGGTCCTCGAATTCCGAACACGACCAAACCGACCGCAGTAGTTACTCTCGGAAACCGAGATAGAATTTTAGTTGGAAACCAAACATTTCTGACTAGATTTGTTTTCAGAGTTCAATCTGATTCCATTTAGACGATTTTTAATAAAACGTGACTATTGGAAGGATTTTTTGCTCTTAGTAAAAATCGTCGTGATCGGAAAACAACGACGGATGTGCATTTCTTCGATTTTTGTTTTATTGCAATAAAATAAACAAAAACTCTCAAACTGTAAGTTTTTAATTGTTCAGTCGATGAAGGGCATTCTACTTCATCGACTGCAATAAAACGAAAATCGAAAAAATGAACATCCTCCGTCGTTGTTCTGTACCTAATACGCATGTGGCGACTTCGTTCTACCGCTTGCTTCGATTCATCGGATTATGTGAACTTTTTCCTTTAGGTGCGATTTTAAAGCCGCTCTACCTGAGCCTTAAATCTCAGGACCACATAGCTCGAACTCATCGTATACTATTAGCATATCCTTTCCTTATAACCCCTTTCAAAGTTGGATTTTATTTTTATTTTACTGTTAATACTACAAATGCATATTATACATAACGCTACGTTACGTAACTAGAAATATATATATAATTAAATGTAAATGCTTAAATAGGTCACTCCAATAAATCAGTACTTAGGCGTTTCAAATTGAACCTCAAAAGCATTTTTACAATAAATCGCGAAATCCCATTAAACATGTTCAACAAAAAGGTCCAACGCTCGTTGTAAATGACGTGTGGGCTGCGTACGCGCACGTCATTCATTGTTTGGCCCAGTAATGGGCTGGCTCTGCAAAAAATTAAAAAGAATGTGAGAATTGAGAACTGACAAATGATGTTTAGTGATGTTATATGGATTTTTTAATAAGTATCGATACTTTTTGTCGAGAAGCTGTGATGGTTTTCTATCAAGGTCGTCTATAAAATCAATGTTTTATTTTATAATTGGGTCCAAAGTTCAAATGCTGCCTAATTAATAATGCAAACAAAAAGTTGATAAGTGTATAATGGCGAGGTATAATAATATAGGGTTATAAGGAAAGAGTATGCTAAGCCGAAAAGAGCTCATAGTACTCATTATTATGAACAACTTTTACTTCGGGACCAACCCGAAATTCACGAAAAAAATAATCCGCTGTTCCATAGAAAGATGTCAATGACACTCGACAAAACGTATGGACCAGCTGAAATTTTTTAGCGAATTTCGCCTACGCGACGCAACACTGCGCTCGTCACCCTGAGATATAAGATGTTTAATCTCCTATTTGAAATTTCACTGAATAATAACAATACCAGAAACAAATAGTGCCCTTCCAAAAGATTAATTTGTTTACAACACCAAATATTGTATTCAACTCCGTTAAGCCCTCTCAGTCCTCAAAATTCATTTGCATTTATAGTAATTAGGTAAGTATGCAATGTTGTGGGTGTGCTGTTAGTACATACTTAATTTTATTATCGATAACTATTCCTGTCTTTTCAGCATCGATATCGGTATAAAATGACTACCGCTGTCTGTCCATCACTAGCCCCGCTCACCCCAAACCAACCCAACCCGCCGCAACGCGCCTACCTCTCTATTGATACCCTCGTTGACAATGCCCTAGCAAATAGCTATTATTATCCATGCAAGGGCCTGTCCTATTAATACGATAGGCACAGAAGGCGATTATAGACCCGGCCATCGATTTTGGAACACAATTTTGCAGGTGACCTCTGTAAGGGAGATGAATAGGGTAATATCTAAAGGGCCTCGTTAAAACGTTAAAATTAGCTCTATCACAAGGACACTTCAAGCAGAGTATATTATGTTTTATGGTTCAGAAGAATAACAATATACCATAGATTTATTACCTAAAGATAGAGCCAAAGTGTAACCGCACATGCGACAGCTATATTCTTGAAATAATGCCAGGATAGGAATGCTTCCCCCATCTTATAGGAAAAAATTTCATAAAATATTTCTAATCTTTATACTTCACAAAATAAAACATTGTTATACAGGGTTATAAGGAAAGGATATACAAGCCGCAAATTGCTCATAGTAGGGAAAAGTCTAATAGTAGGAAAATAACTACTAGTATACTAATCTACTCATAATTATGAACATCTTTTATTAAATAGGCAATCTTGCGATTGCGAAAATAATGTACCTTATCTTAGTTTTGGGTCAGCAGGAAATATGAAATAGTACAATAAATTAATTATTTATTAATTTATTGGGTACAATCCTGGGGAAACATAATTCACAACCTGGCAGCTACAAATCGTAGACGGCTCACGTTGTAACTATTATTCCTAATCTGTGGTTTGCCCACCTTGGCACGGTTACAGCGACGGGGACAAAAAATGAAAGGTCTGTCTCTCTTTTTCAACCGTGTTTTGGCACTTGCCATCTTGTTCTTTTTTACAAAGTAGTTGTTATGGTTCTGTCTGTTAGTCTGAGCAATATACAATACATGTTTTATGCTGTAAAGATTTTTTTAACAGTTAGCCGTACACATAGCGAAATGGGTTGATTACACGTTACGAGTACAGTGGCGAGACAGTAAATGGGCACACTCGGCCGAGCAAACAAATTGTGGTTCTAGTGACTGTCTCGCCTCGTCAATCTGTTTATACAAATTGAATACTCGGCCGAGGGCATTGCCTCGCCACTGTACTCGTTATGTGTAATCAATCCATTACTCTTAGCTTGAAATTTAGTTTCGCGTACAACACAAACAAAATGCGTAAAACATTACATTACAAATACTGAAACTATGAGCTAAAATCACAGCTGTTTGATGATTTAAACTCCAATTTTAATCCAAGTGCGGCTCCACAGCTATTCAAAAACATGGCCCATTCGGTTCCGAGCAATCTACGTGCAACAACTAATGTAAATTCGTCAATGGAGTTTACCTTCGGACAAAAAATATATTGCAGAGAATAAAGAACCATCATTCCTCGTCACACAACACAAAGCGTTTTTGTGCAATTGTGCAATGATCAAAACAGAGTATAAATAAAATACGCCTACCTTCGCGCCGGAAACGGAGTTTACATTTTAAATGCTGTAAAATAAACGAAAAATAATAGTGATATTAGTGAATTGAGTTTTTTGGGACTTGTTTGGGAATGGCTAAAAATAATGAGTGGGCTCTAAAATTTTGATGTTGTTAACTGTTTTTGACTTAAGACTAAATACTACTTTGAAATAAAAATCTATCAAATAAATGTCTTAAACATTTTATATTTTTTATGCCTTAGAAATTACGTAGTCTTGAGCATGGAATGGCTTGTAGAACTTCTTAGAATCACTGAAGATTAAAAATATATTAAAAGAGAGATCATGCCATTACAAAATTTTAAAATAACATTATTCCTGTCATTTCATAAGAAGGAAGTTTATTTTTGCTAAAAAAACTGCGGTCGGGACCCAAAGCTTTTCATACCGCGATCAAGGCCCCTCGATAAGAACGCCACAAAGACACAAATGTGTGCCGAACAGATTCCAGATTGAAAGCCGATAAACTCACTTTTGAGGTTGAAAATGTTTTTTGAGTGAATTATCAAGTTTATCAGACATCTCGGAGCACGTGTTTTGACTTGCTATTATGATTTTGCAGGCGCATATGCGGCGCTTTTCAATTGTCTGTTACCATTTGTGTGCTGATGTTATCTGTGGTGCATGTCATCTGAGGTTAATAGACGTATGGCGAAATAAGTTACATAATGGAATATTTGCGAGATCATCAGGAGCTATGCCGAGGGCTGCTTTATGAAAGGTTTCGTCAGTATACAATGAAATGACTATGATGAAACTGATAGCGTTATAAGGCATAATTATATAGGTAATAATGTCAACATCTACCCAACTTCTCTACTTTACGACGCGCTATATTGCTTTGACTTATCCTTTTTAAGCAGCAAATATAAATATTTAAAAGCTTTATATTTTCTGTATAAGATCAAATCAGCAGCGTTGCTTCTGCCCACTCCCGCTGACCTCACATTTTCGGAAACAACCCTTACGTCAGAAGACTAATCGCTTGTCAAAAACACAAAACGTGGGACCCAGCGACAAATTGTCTACGATGCATTCTATCACCTCGCAACCGAGATGTTCAGATAAATGAACCTAAGGACACTAGGCATCGTGTGTGGTGCCCTTTGACGCATTACTGATCAAAACCACGATAATGACCCAAAAGCCACTGAGCGTTATAAAATTCCAAGATGTAAACATCACGAGCTTGCATGCCAGTGTCCTGCGCTTGATTATCTAAATGTGCTCGTTCAAAGGATTAGTGGGGCTTTATATATATGGCCTTAATTGTCTATTGTGGATCCATAAAGTTTCCTTTCTTTAGCTGCTCCTTTAATATGATTTTGATGTCTTAGGTTAGCTTTAATTAGTTACGTGCGTTAACTGCCTAGATCATGATTTGCCTTAGATTACGTTTTTCTCATCTAATACTATAGATACCTATTCTAACTACTAACGAACTAGGTACCTATCACGAAGAAGATGATTTCTCGATGTGTGAAAAATGGAAAAGCCATTATTTAAATTATAATATTTAATTAATTAACGACAGAACCGACGTCATTGTTTAATTCTTAGAGGTTGAGAATTTTATAAATTAAAAATTATCACTGTTTTAAACATAATAAATGAAATAAAATTTAAAGTAATTGTGCACATTGTAATGAATTCCGTAATTATGCGTGTACAAGTATCATTGTTAAACATATTTTTATAGGATTATCTTAAACATAACCTATAATTGACCAAGTAAATGGTGCAATAAAATTAGAAAAAAAATGTGCCCAATTGGTTAGGTTTATTAAAAATGTTATTATTGTATTTTTTGTAGGTATATTATTATTGTTGTTTCATTTGATTCTTTGTCTTGTTATTTTTTTATTGTTTGTGTTGTGTTTGTGTACCGGAAGATTAACTTTTCATTCCAGTTTTACTTTTCATTCTAGAGCAAATACAATGTCCCGGATTCCAATCCTCGGCAAATTAATGAGTTGTTTGTTCAGCGATGACATCTTTGTCCCGGTCCACGTGTTCTGAGGTTATTGTGTTGCAGAAAATAAGATTTCTGTGTTGAAAGAAGATATTGGAGAGCTGAAGTTTGGTCAGTGATTAAGTTTCTGTATTCGTTGATTTTAGAGAAAGTATTATGCCGTAGTATACGGGACTCCACTAGGATATTGATTTTACAGATACTCGTACATAGTTAACGTTTTATCAATGAAATTATTAGCAACACTAATTTTATAAACGTGAACGAGCACGTGCATAAAAATATGTTTTGTAAAATAGTCGGATTCGCAAAGTGCTTGTAATTTGGGAATGAAACTGTCTTTTTTAATTTTTGTAGTAGATAGTTATTTGGTTGATTCTGCACCAAAATGGTAAATTAGAACCCTTATGCGTCCTGCGACTGTTGGTACGTTTGTCTGGCTATCACAGCCAGTTATTTTTTGAGGCAAGAGTTATATTAATGCTTTGCATCTAATAAACTAGTTTTTTATAACAAGTTTTTAGCTTCAAAACTTTGATAGAACAACTACTAATTTCTTTGTCCAATGCGTCAACTGTCGACGCTCTAATCTAAATAGCTAGTGGTGGTGATCTTATTCACTGATTTCCATAACACAACCATGGAACTGTTATAGTGAGTATATCCTTGCGGCTGACAGAGTATTTATATAAACAGTCGCCTATTGTAGCGGGGATTATAGAGGACGTCCTTTAATCCGCCGAAAACAATTTCGCACGAATTGTTGCGCTCAGATTGTTCGTTTGTTCGTTTGCACAATCGAAGCTCGGAATGTCTTTGCCAGAAGTAACCTTCGGGAAAGAAATTATTTTCATGACGTTTGTTTCTTGAGGATTTGTGGTTTAATTACAAGTTACTTATTAAGTTGTATTTTTGCGTTTGACCGTATTCGTAAAAAAATAACTCGTGGTGTTATACATTTATAAGGTTATAAGGAAAAGGTATGCTAAGCCGAAAAGAGCTCATAGTACTCATCATTATGAACAACTTTTACTATTGGGCCAACCCTGAAGTATCAGCTGTTTCATGTGTTACAACCCTGTAGGTATTTATCCATAAACGAAAGTGATCGCTTTTCATAATGCTAGCGCTATCTTTAAACACGGAACAGAAAAAACAGTTTTTTCTGTTCCGTGTTTTTAAACATAAAACACCCCACATGTATAACTAGCACCAGTTTTGATATAAAATACGTAGCGAGTCGATTTAAAAGTGTATGTACAACGCAGTTTCCATTTACGCTGTTCCATTTCTAGAAGATGGTAAACTAGTGCATTTACCTGTTAACTTAAGTTAATATAGCAAAGTTTAGCTCTATTCACATGGGAATATTATTGAGTCAGATATACCGACTAATATAGGGAGTTTAAATATTTTTGGATACTTTGACCACAGTTTGGATCATTTTTCAAGGACTGATTTTACAAGAGTGTATCACACGCCCTGCCTTTCAGTGTGAGCTGCGTGATGGCATCGGTATATGTAGGTATATTGTTGCATGTTAAATTAAACCAAGTACATAATTAATTTTGCTTTAATGTGTGAGTTTAGTTATCATCGTAATTTATTTTCATAGAGTACTTTACGACAGCTTTAAAAAGCACTTTACGTATGCTAATATAGGAGAATATAGCAATGTAAAAAGCAGCTAATAGGGTAATTTCACGTGTTTACTTTCATACTTACGGGTTAGGTAACATGTTGGCAGGTCGCGTGCTAGATCCCAAGCCAAGATAGAGTTTCTAGTTGAAAGTTTTTCAGAATTCACCGTTTTATGAGAACTGATGTCATATTTTAGCGGAGGTTATTAAATGAGAGACGTTTTGCGGAAACGAGTGTCATTTACAATTTGTGTATGACACTATACAAAATAAGAGGCATATACAATTTGTATAAGACAGTCTTTTATTTGGGGTATGCAGATTTGTAGAGTTCAGTACTATAGATTCAACAAGCATTTGCAAATATAACCGATAACAAAATGTAGCTTACACATAATATGACACTCTGGATCAAAACACCTCGCCATCCAAAATCGGTCAGGTTTTTAGCAGCAAGAGGTCACATAGAAACGTGCAAACATACATACAAATCTATACCTATAGACTTACACCTGAAAAACTGGACCATTAACTAATGCTAATATTTATTCTGTGCTGTAAGGTACGTGGCACACTGCAGCTACACATCCAACAGGAGGCCGCGGCCTCTGCTTACAGACTCCGCGCACTCAATCTCTGGGAACATAACAGGAACGCGACCCACACCACAATCATAGAGGAATGTGCAGAGGGCAACCCAGATATTCTCTCTATTTATGACAGGGTACCTAAACAACACATCTTCACTAAAAGCTACAAAGTACAGCTGTACGAGGAGCCTAGTGAAGACACCAACACACAGGAGCTTAGGATATATACAGATGGCTCTAAAATGAAAACAGGTACAGGCACAGGCGCTTTCTCAGACGAGCTGAATATCCATGTAGCGTTAGCTCTAGGGACACACAGCTCCATCTTCCAAGCGGAATGTGCAGGTATCATCCAAGCAGCAACAGCAATACTAAACAGGAAGGTAACTGGCCACAATATCAGGATACTTTCAGATAGCATGGCAGTTCTTCGAGCACTGCAAAAAGTTGAGCACTCCTCGGGGCTAACAGTTCAATGTCACTGTCTACTGGAAAAGGTCAGTAAACTAAACTCACTGACCCTCCAATGGATAAAAGGACATAGTGGATCCAGAGGAAATGATGCGGCTGATGAATTGGCAAGAAGAGGCTCGGCCATGCGCCCCGTAGGACCGGAGCCAATGATACCTCTGCCTTTCAGCCAAATCAGGTCATGGATTCGCGAGAGAACGCACAAACTACACCAAAAGCTTTGGGCAAGTATGGAGGATTGCAGGCAGTCGAGGGAGGCCTTCCCGGTACTGAACCGGAGAACCTCCCGAAAGCTCCTCAGTCTAAAACGGGACAAGCTCCGACTTTTCGTCGGAATAGTCACCGGACATTGCCCATTAAACAAACACCTATTTACTATAGGTGTTACAGATAGCCCCCTGTGCAGAGGATGCATGGAGGCGGAAGAAACGGCCAAGCACGTGCTCATGGAGTGCGAAAGCGTGGCGTCCCAGAGAGCGAAGTTCCTGGGAAAACCGGGAACCCTGCGGGAGGCCTGCAGCGTGACACGCAAGCTGCTGGACTTCCTGGAGGACATCGGGTGGCTGGAGTAGCCGCCGTCACCCGCTCACGCAAAAAGGGCCGACGTACGGCCTAGTTGCGGAAAAGAGCCCGCTCACCAAGTACCAAGTACCAAGTAAGGTACGTGGCAACGGCAACGGCGGAATTGTAATAGGAGAGCTGGCGATCAATGTGACTAAGGTACATGCAAAAAATATATGTGACATATATTTTTTGTATTTAAAGTACAATCCCAAAGAAACAAGCTTAGTTCTATAAAGGTGATAATATTTATTAGAAGTGTTAAACATATTTACTTACTTTACTTAGGCCTCGAGAGGAACAGAGATAACTGTCATTATAACTTTATTTTACTACTTTCTGGCAATTTAGACTATTTGTTTCTTTAACAAAACCCTTATAAGTTTCTTGGTAAGTTATTGCATGATTGTTTTAGTAGTTCTCAAGTCCGTTTTTACAATATTATCGAGCCTCTATCACTTTGACTCGCCCCGAGAATTAAATGACAGAATTGCCTATATGTATAGTAGCATAGTACGAAATTTTACTAAAAATCTTTTAATTTGGTCTCTTTATTCTGAAGTATTTTTAAAATTAAATATTCGTCCCTATCCATTCAAGGCTTTCAACCCTATAACAAATGGCCGACAGCTCTCTACAATTCCAACGCATGCTACCGCCACAAAAGCGCCGTGTATCGAAACGGAAGTGGCAGTAAACGTATTTGTTTACGGTTCATTCGTGCATTTAATGAATATTTTTAATGAGCTACGAATAAAATCCGAGTATACGACCATTTTATACGACTTTGAGGTATAGGCGCACTAGGACATGTTGCATCAAAGGTGTACATAATAAAACAAGTTTCGTTAGAGCAAAAACAATCGATTTTTTAAATTTACTTAAAAATTACATGCCTAGGTCAATTTGTTTGGGAGTTTCGAATGGTACTGACTATTGCAAGACAATGCTTATTAAAAAAAATATGATAATACTGCTTCACTACAACCATTTTTTAGGATGTTTAGGTAAACATAATGCAATCGCGTGTGCTAATGCGGTCCTAGTGCGTTCTTACCTTCTTTGACTTGTGTGCAATACGATAGTATGACCTAAATTTGATTTTAGGCACCTCGCATGCCTCGAGTGCTGCTGTACGTGATTTCAGCTGATTTTGGACTCGAGCTGTTTTATTTAATTCTTGAGTGTTGACGGTTTGGTTGTTTGTTTATGGCTTTATTTATCAGAAATATGGTTGTTGTTAATTTTTATGGGGGGCAGGGTTTGCGATTTGCTTGCCGTTGATGTGCTTGCAAATTATTTAGAAAATGGGCTTTTTTTACAAGTATGTCAGTATGTTTGTTTAGGTCATTTTTTAACTTCCCATTATCCGATTGAGCCACCGAAGTCGGATTATTAATTGATTATTATTATTTGGATTGAGCTGAAATTGAGGTGCATCAAATTGCGATGACAATGCAATACCTATAAGCTTTTAAAAAAAATCTTATGTATAATTTTTCTTACGTTGTCAAAATGTATTTTTAATAACAATTATGTACCAGGAAGGGCGTCTGTACTTGTACCGTCACAAATTCCAAACTCCGCATACTCCCGATCCAAAACCCTTTAATTATTTACTGTATCTATTATCTGAACACGGGTTCCTATGCACAATTGCTATCATAAACGAGCAATATACCCGATTAACCATCCACGGTTGAGCCCCCACTGTTCGCGCATTTCACCGTTAATCATCTGTAACAGGAGAGCTGGTGGAAGACCAGGTTACGTACTAACTGTTACCCGATCTGTGACTCAGGTGTCTAATTGAATTGGTCAAATTGTTACCCAGGGCACGTTTGACAATTAATTCGAGTCGCCGTCCGGTTCATTAGGGGCTACATTTGCTGTATGGTATTGGGTAAATTCATTAATAGCATTAATGTATTATGTATTGAATATTCGCTTGAATTACTTAATGGTAAGTTAAGTTAAGGTTTGATAAAAATATTTACATGATAGTGCCTTGTATCTTTTTAATGATAACAAAATTCGACAAAATTTGAGCTTGTTACGAGTACCTAGAACTACGACTTATTTAGATAATTGTTGTCTATTAGAATTAACTTATAACTGTGTATCTGTGTGGGCGTATAAAATATAAAAATCATCATCATCTACAGCTATCTTTGTATTACAGCCAGGCATCTCTCGATCTGTGTTATCTGCCTTCGTGCTGCTCCAATCGGGTCCAGCTTTGACCTGCAATTTTAACATTAGTGTCGATGATTCCGCACTCGAGTTTCTATTTTTACCTAGTTAGCCAAAAAATAATTCAGATATAGAACTGGCCCGGATTAAAAAGAGAAATTTCAAACACACCCATTTTGATAGTAAGTGGAAACTACTCTAGCTGTATTGGAAATTCAAAGCAGTCTTTCCCATCGGCGATCCGTCTATGTTCCTCCCGGGTTGAAAGCCCGAATTGTCACAATGGCCCGAGTGCCCAGGGACAATGAGCTGCGGATAATTAATGACTGCGACCACGAAATGTCGCTGTCTTGCGCCGGCGATGAAGTGATGCCCGGACTGGGAGAGTGGTGGAGTCGGTTCACTTTTGTAGCATCTTTTTTTATATTTTTTTTTTATATCAAAGTGAGCGTGTTTGAGCACAATTTTAGCTGATGGGAAGTGATAGTGTGGTCGAACATAGACCACGATTGCTTAGGAAATTTCTAATTACTTTTCTAGACCACCTCGGGTTGAAGGTACTTCTGTGCAAGAACCTTAAACTTTCCAGAATAAGTTAGCTTAAGTTTATTAATCTAGGTATAATTTATCTCTCTGTAAAACATTCAAATCTGTGCAGGAACGATTGAGTAAAATGAGAACAAATATTTTTTTGAACTTTCGAACTTACAATTGATAGTTGGTAGAGGAAAGTTTATCACAATACCTTTCAAAGCAAGTCGTAAAAACAATCATTCGCTAAGTTAAATTTTTTATAGCGCTCGAATAGAATAGAAAATATCGAATATAGAAATCGAATAGAATAGTTTTATCAGAAAATACTCCTATTACATAGACCACATTTCAGATTTTTATGTTTCCTGTAAGATTAAACTGAGCAATTCCCAAGCTTAAATTTAGATGTAAAAGACTTAAATTTAAAATTAAGCGTACTTTTACAGCTTTAACCAATTTAAATAAACCTGTGAGTCGTTTCAACAGCTTCCTTGTTCCAGCTGCCATCCCACAGAGCGGCTCATATCGTTAGATTAAGATAAAACTAAAACAATAATCCTTTTCATTCTTCCAGCCTTTTATTTCAAGCCACTACGAATGGAATAGGCTATGTCTTCATATCGCACGTACATTACAAAAGGACGTAAATACCCGCATTGTGTTAAAAGTTACGTCGTTATTCTTCCGACAGTACGGCGTATCGTTTAAAAAATCTGTGTGGGTTGCCTGACATTGCCCCTTTTGTTCAACGTCTTGTGACTATTAACTAAAGAAAACTCATGTGTGATATTGGAGGCCTCATTAGCTTTGGAAATCTAGCTCTTAGTTCTTTGGCGGTATAGACAAAGGAGTATTTACGATGCATTTGAAATGAATTTATGTTCGAGAGAAGTAATTAAAGTGTTCTCTTTATTATGCTTGAATAGAGACATCGGACATTGTAGCTACGAGCTTGAGAGCGGACAAACAAAGGATAATCAATGTGCGTTCGATACCTTTCGTCATTTATAGAGCTAGAGCTATTCGGCATGTACAAACTCACTTACTTCTATTACAGGGAACTTACTTACCCACACAGGGTTATAAGGAAAGGGTATGCTAAACCGAAAAGGGCACATAGTACTCATCAATATGAACAACTTTTACTATGGGCCAACCCGAAAAAACAAATCTGTTGTTACATTTTGTTGAGTGTCATTGACATTTTTCTTTCTTTTTTTTGTGATTAAGTGACGAAACGAGAAAATTGCTCGCCTGATGTTAAACGTCACGTTTGCCCATAACAGGTCTGCGCCACCCAGAATTTTGAAGTCGCAGAATTCAAGAATTCTATAAAACATCTGATTTTTTTCGCAAATTCCGGGTTGGTCCCATAGTAAAAGTTGTTCATAATGATGAGTACCACGAGCTCTTTTCGGCAGTATACTCTTTCCGTATGACCCTGTTTACAAAAAAATGCTGAAGGTTGCATGTTTAGATATGATTATTGAAGCCAAAGTAGAAAAGAGCAGAAGTATCTTTTTTCAGTTTCTCAAAAACCTTTGACCCAAAGACTTTAAAAACCATTTAGCACTAGTAAAATATGTTGTATTTAAGCTGTTCAAAATGGACCGTATTAACCGAATTTAATTTTAAACATTGAGAGTGGACCCAATGTTCCAGCCACTTTGACAAAGTTTAAATTGGCCAACCCTATTTAACTCCAGTCACGGACGTTTCATATTCAAGAGGTATTAGAATAGTTCACCTGGAGACCCTAGAATAGGCATTATTAGCTGCGTTCAGCGGTTTCACCTGCGGTTTTACCACGGCGATGAAAAGTAGCCTATGTCATTTTTGGGGTTCCGTACCCAAAGGGTAAAACGGAACCCTATTACTAAGATCCTGCTGTCAGTCTGTCTGCATGTCCGTCTGTCACCATGCTGTATTTCATGAACCGTGATAGTAAGAGAGATGAAATTTTCACAGATGATGTAGTTCTATTGCTATAACAAAAAATACTAAAATACAGAATTAAATAAATTTATGAGGGAGCTCCCATACAACAAACGTGATTTTTGGCCTTTTTTAGACAATGGTACGGAAGACGGAACCCTTCGTGCGCGCCGGTTTTTCGTATTCTTGACAAAGTGTATGCAAAATTTAACGAAGATCGATTGAGAAGGTAACAAGTCAACAAAGTCAACAAAGTCAACAAACAAACTCACTTTCGCATTTGTAATATTAGTCAAGTAAGTCAGTCAATAAAATATTGGTTTTTAGCCTTTGGCATTGAATTTTAGAGTAGGTATTCTCATGTAGACTCAGACTTACAAATTATGTAAGGCAGTCCAATTTTTTATTTTTATTTTATTTTATTTTTAAACTTCAAAACTAAATCTGATTTTAAATTCCCTTACTATATGAAACCTTTATGAACCTTCGGGCACGCCTTGATACATTTTCATTGTAATAGACTGGTGACTAACGCCTCTGGTGTTGGAGGTATCATAGCGGTGATCGCTTACCATCAGGCGGTCCGTTTACTTGTTTGCCATCTATTGCATAAAAAAGAGAGTATGTATATCGGGAGTAGTCCTATGTACCTACTTTTATCTATTTCTAAGTTTGTACATATAATTAAGGTAGTTAACACATATGTATCTTCTAGTTAACTGGTTTGGTATATTTAAAAACTTTCATCAAATAGAAGTTATAATGAAAATCTCACCACTTGTTAAAAGTTCTTGAATGAAACATCAAAACTGACTAAATAATTGGAAACGAACTGCATTGCAGATAATCAAAGTTAATTTTGTAGAACAATCATGGCAGCCATTTAGGTGACCACAAGTTTCGGTTTAAAAGCTATTACTGTGTTGAAAAAATGTATCGGAAAGGTAATTTGAAAAACTGCTTTTATAGCACTGTTCATTTTGAATCTAGTTTTGAATTTAGGCGTTCGTGTTTTTGCTATCATCATCTACGGCCTTATACAAGTAGGTATGCCAAGCCGAAAAGAGCTCATGGTCAAAATTAATTCTAATCAAACCATTAAAATATTGACTGTTCCTTAGAAAAATGTAAAAAAAAAATTGACTCTTCCATAGAAAAATTTCAATGGCACTCAACAAAATTTAAGTAACAGTTGGTTTTTTTTCGCGAATTTTATGTTGGTCTCATCGTAAAAGTTCTTCATAATGATGAGTACTATGAGCCTTCTTCGGGTTAGCGTACAACTTCCTTATAAACATGTACTTGTACCCCACTGTTGACAATGGAGCCTCTCTCTGGATAAATACATACGAGTATACTTTGGGCCTACTTACTGAATATAACATATTTTGCTTGTAATAATTCTCCTAGTACCAAATGAGATTTGGCAACAACGCTCAAAGAGGTACTGCCCTCATTTTAGAGTACGATAGTTAGTTTCTTTGGGTCTTCCTTATATAAAACGTTTTCATAAAGTTAAGTGATATTGGTTAGTACTTAGTACCTACAGCGCACTCATCAATATAGGAAAAAAAAATATATATAAGTATTATATTTTCCTATATTGAAAGTTCAAACTTTTTTCATGACGATTTTGCACTATAATGTATCTGTATTGCGCACAAGTTAAACATTGTAAAGCTAAGCAACAGTAACTGCTAAGCAACGTTTATAAGTAAGAGTCTTTATTTGTAACACAGGTTCAATCAATACGATAACGATGGTAATTGGTAATGTCTTGTGTCTATCATTTAACTAAACAATAGAAAAAATGCTGCACGTAACTTTTCTGTGGCTTAGTTAAAACAGTTGGTTTATGAAATGCCCTCGATATAACATCTAATTGGACCAGACGCCCGCTCTCACGCTTGTAGCGAAGGAAAGCAATCGCTTCCAGCGCTGTAATAGCTGCTAACCGCAACGTTGCGCTGTATTAAGCTATTCTTTGACACTTGAAGTGTTGGCAAAATTTAGACGGAAATAGGGATGCCGAATTTCTGCAAATAAAAAGTATAAAGTATCGATGTGTACCTATTATAGCCATTAATTTCTCTATCTCGTTACGAGGATATAAATGATATTGATAAATGATGGTTTAAATTAAAAACACTGATATTATTTATTTTAGCAGTTTTATTTAAAAAAAAAATCTTTCTAAAACCGTGTTAATCGGTAAAATCAATTCTTTCTTCAACCCTTTCTCCTTGATATCCATACATACAATTGGTATTGTACATGTATAATTATTGTGTTGTAATCGACATTTGTATCAATGCCTACACTATAGGTAGACATACTCGTAGATGTTCTAGTTTTTAATTCTCAAATAATAAAATTCTTAAAATCTTAAAATTAAAAAATAAAATTCAGGTAAGTCACATGGACGTACCTGTAACATTCAACAATAAATATTTCTGATTTCTACAAGTTTCCTCCAACAAAATCATCGACACTTTCTCGCCATAAGCCATGCCCCCATCCCTACACCTCAGATTGACGCGTTGCTCGCTACCAACACGTAATTGCATCGCAGCAGTTTGTCAGCCAATTAAACACCTTTGCTTTATTAAGCAGCCGCAGCCGCAGCGCGCGGTTCCGCCTTCGAGCTGCAAGACGGAAGACGCGGCACGAAGGGCTGCGGTTTTGTTAGGTTGTTTGCCTGTAGGTGATAATTGCACTTGTTTGTATGATATTTTAATGAGATTCGTCAAAGATCTTGTTACTTTACTAAGTTTTGACTCTAAAATATTCTTGTATTATAACTATTTTCACATTTGGAAATAATATTAGTGTCGTTTTTTTTTAAGTACCTAAGTTTGGACTGCCAACTTTTATTTAAACTAAATTTTGTTTAATTACTTTGTAATTTTTGAAGATAAAGTAAGAGAAGAAAAGTAGTTCTGAAAATTTCAGGCAAGAACAATATCTTATAGTTCTACAATTCAAAAGACTTTCAGCTACTTGTACATTCTAAAGTTTGTAATCTGTTTTTCCTATGTTAGACAACATTTTTACCCGACTGTTCAAAAGTAAGGTGTTTTTCGTATTTATATAATAAATTCTAACGATTTGCATTTCGAGGTGTCGTAATTTTTTTTTTCGTATCTTTAATACGTGTATTTCAATATGTTATAGGCTGCATTTTGCAGTTTTTAATAATACTTGTTCCTAACAGTAAAAGCAGATGTAATCAATACCGCATACCGCAACATACGAATATGTATTATGTATCTCGATTACCGCACAGGTTGACATCAACATAGAATGCCTCCACAATGAGTCACCTGCACTCACCGGTCGGTATCACTATGCAGCGAGAGCCATGGCGATTCCATTTACTTTTATTGCTGTGATAATATCATACTCTCGCTTTTATGAAGAGTTTTGTATCATTAGTTAGTTATTGCTATGTTTTAGACAAAAAGTCAGTTTTACTCACAAAGGGTCCTAATCCTAATCGAATGGGTAGATCACTTAATTTTTAAACATCAAATATTATTTCTAATTTTAGATATATTAAAAAAAAAGCTTTTATTGCATTGTCGTCAGAGTGACACAAAATTTCGGCTCAAACAGACATCGAAAAGTTATACCCGAACAAACATAGATAAGTACATACATACATTGTAATGCAAGTTAAATAAAAGCTTTTAAAATTGTTTTAACACTCGCACACTTCTGTTAAAAATTACCCCTTACGAGAAAGCAAGCATTATTATCAGGTAGGGCAACCATTTGATATGCAAATAACAAGCAGTTTTAGTTAGCAATCTGTTGCCCGCCCTAAAATTAATTATGAACCAACCTGAAACACTTGATAACGGAACCCGCGGTTAGTTCTCCTTGGATTTTATTAGGGTTATAAATGGATTTAATTTAAAGGGTTGTAGGTACAATGTTCAGGTGTCGGTGTTTTGGACCCAGATCACTCGGGGATATGTTAATTTCATATAACTATAGGCCGTGTGGTGGAATCATGACGTGATGTTGCTGGTTCGATGTTTTTGTTTTTATTGTTTTGATGCTATATTATAAACTGATTTTGCCTACTAATTACTGAAAAGGTAAAAATTTTGGAATAAAATTATCTATGGGATTACGGTTTGGCAGACGAGTTCCAGAGTAGTTCCAGAGTAGATAATGCGGATTAGTAAACGTAGAGTAAGCCGTCCTGCACTCAGCTGACAACCTATGCACGGCGGCTGGTTGCGAGGCGGCTGGTTGTAAGGCGGCTGGTTGCAAGACGGCTGGTTGCAAGGCGGCTGGGTGCAAGGCGGCTGGTTTCAGGTCAGCTGTTGCAAGTGGATGCGTAAGTAATGCATTAGCTCGTGTCATATATCAGATATCAGACTTACTCTTGATGAGACTATGTTTAGCGGCAAACACTAGATAGGCTGAGAATT
This sequence comes from Alcis repandata, assembly GCA_949125135.1. NCBI lineage: Eukaryota > Metazoa > Arthropoda > Insecta > Lepidoptera > Geometridae > Alcis > Alcis repandata. Next base: position 349,625 of record OX421233.1, read on the forward strand.
GAAATTCTAAAATGATTTTTTTATATTATTTATTGACGAGACGAGCAAATCGCTCGCCTGATGTTAAACGTCACGTTTACCCATACCAGGTCTGCACTACACAGAATTGCTCCACAGAATCCACAGTATAATGTAATTCCATGCTAAATGTTATCTAGATCAGTTCTTTACGAACGTTGTAGCAACAAAATAAATACACCTCTACACTGAAATACTTTCCCAATAACGATATAATTTTGTGTGTTAATTTGAACAAATCGAAAAACACAGTCACAATAAATTTTGGTAAGCTTTCTGGATCTGGCTTTGTTTTCATTGGATCGTTGATTGTATTGTATTCCCGTGTTCTCTTTTCGACACCTTTTCCCATAAACTTGACTATTTACGGATCCTGAAGGTTTCCTTGAAAGCCAATAAAGAACACAAGGAGTCCATGCGCGGTGCTAACAAGCCAATATTGTAAAGATTAGTGGCCAGCTTGGTTATGCAAGGTGTAGGCAAACTGCTGGCGAAGAAGCGGGTAACACACATTTTGATAATAATATAAACCTTGTGATGAAAAACGATGGTAATGATGAGTCTATGTGTTAATTCAGGGCATGAGCTATCATTGTTCCATCATTTTATTTACATCGGCTTAGTAGTTACAGAGATACGTAGTATTAAACATTCATACACGTACACAAACTTTCACATTTTTAATATTAGTAGACTAATACCTACTAGTAACAAAATAAAAGCAAGCAAGTAAGCTAATATTAGATAAGCAAAGCTAATATAAGCTAATATTAGCTGGTAAGCTAATATTAGTATTTTTTGATATTGGTAGCAGGACTAGCTGTCCGCGGTTTCACTTGCGCGATAGTGATAAAATGGAGGAATTTAATCAGCAAAACAGTTTTAAATTTCTGAACTTAATTTGGGATACATATCAAAACTTGCCTTCATAATCATAACAAAGCAAAAATAGCACAAAATCCGAACGACTAAAATGCAATATGACAAATAGTCGTTAAATATAGTTGAAAACGACTTAATCAGCTTTTAACCAGACCAGCGTAGACCTGTATCCCAGCAGTGGGATAATTGCAGGTTGAGTAGTAGTGGGTCCTAGTGCATTGCTCGCTAGCAAAACCACCGCTCCCAGATCTACAGGCTCCGGGAATGTGACGTCGTATATCATAAGTATGTGAATTACTGTTATGATCCCTTTCGCAATAAAGGTGGCAGCTACTGTAGGCTTATTTCGAATCGAGATTTCTGTTCCATACCCTCTATGGTACGATTGGTTTGATATTGCAAGTGGGGATCGACGTGTGTGGCAAGACTCCCATGCTTTGGACGAAGTAAAGGGATGTTTTTATTTATATTACAGTTGTTTTGTTTGTTTGCAACAAGAATTAAATTTTTTTGGAAAAAGGAATTCAAATCAAAAACTAGCTGCGCCTCACGGTTTCACACGTGTGATGATGCTAATGATGATGAAAAGTATCGTTTCTTATTTTCTGTACCCTTGATAACGTGTATGATCGGTGGAGTAGACAAGGTTTAAAAGCGTAACAAACAAACTTACGAGTACGTTATAGAAGCGTCATTATGCCTTATTTCTAGACGCGTCAGGATAACAGTGGAGTATAGCCTAATAACTGGATAAAATCACAATATATTTAGAAGCTGTGTGAAAACCACAGAGACAGAGTATCAGTTACTAATAATGATAAACCAAAATATCTTCTAACTACTATATTTGTTTCCAATCTAAAGACAACCCTTTGAAATCCAACAGTATCAAAGTAATAAGGTTATTTCACAGATCAATAAGCAGTGGAATGACAAAACAAATTAATAATACTGAGAAAGTTTATGAAACAGCCGTCTAGAAGTTTCCAATAATCGAACGGCAGATGTCAACAAAGTCGGTAAACTTCCGAAAGAGTTGGGAAGTAATATCGTGCTCCCACGGGCGAGTCAATAATAAACAACGAGGGGCGTTTGATACTCTTGTAAACTAATAACCCCGCCCTTCTATGTTTCTTTCTAACTCTTAGGAAAGGGGAATACCTTGTGCTTTACTAAATGCGTGCTGTGGTTGCACATGCTATCTTAAATCATAGAAGAATCAACAGTTATACTCTTAGAGATCCTAGAGATATTAGGTACTGGGATAAGAAGTAGCCATGGTATGTTAATCTAAGATTAAATATTTATGTTACTTAAATTTGAAATATAATTTGAACCTGTAGTGGTTTTTGGTGTACAGAAGTAACAAAGAAATACACTCGCACATACATTTACTCGTATTTAATTCAATTTTAATACGTAGTGCCGCTGCAGCTTATAAAGTAACAAACAAACACACCTGGACAAATTTTATATTAGCGTCATTTAAAATGTGTAGTGTGAACAACTGTTTACTTTTATAACAAAATAGTAAAATTAGGTAGGTATCAGTAATATTATTTAGGTGCATTTAGCAACAGTTTTGTTTAATTTACAATGCGATTCAAAAGCCACAAAATCCTAGTTATTCTTAGCTCTTCTTTTTGAAATTCTGCAGTCTGCAGTTTATTATTTCCTTCACATTGTCGTCAATAAAAAAGTTTAATATCATTCTTCTCCCTTCACCCACCCCAATTTCTATATTAATAAACAATAGACTTGTGACAAATAAGTTGCTAGAAACAATCGGTTCGAGAATTCCGACCGAGGAGGGTGAATTGATTGAATTTTTCGAGGTTCCATTTCGTAACACGATCTGTACTCCAAATTGGTTTTATTCGATAACCTGCGATCATGGACATATTTTTCTCCTTTAGTGTTATGCGTTGTTCTGTGGAACGTCTTCTTTTGTGAAAGATTTTGTTAGTGGCTTTTGTAGAGACTTACGAGTATATTGGTCTAGTCTGTGACTGTGGTTTTCCATTTTTGTATATTTTGTTAGTGTTTTATTTAGCTTTTGTTTGATATTATTTATGAACTCTTTTGTTATTTTTCATCACTTTCTTAGATAGAAACAGCAAAAGGGGAACAGAATTAAATTATGGAGTCTTAGTAGAAATTTACTTTTGTCAGTCGTCGGCTCTGCTGGGTTCAACCTTCGCGAATTCATTGCTGACAACTGTTAAGAGTTTTGAGTTTATCATACTCTAATTTTAAATCGGTTTGTACCTAGACATTAAAGAGAGCCTCAAACCACTCTGTGACGATATCGCTCTTAGAACTCAGCAGTTAATTAAACCTAGTGAACTTGGTCTATGAAATAATTTTCATAAGCTATTTAGCGGGTACACCAACCCCGAACAAGTTTGAGACCTTTCATCTTTATTTAAAACAGCTATTAAGATTTATTGTAAATCAATGTAGCGACAAATAAGGTATTAGTGAACTCCTTTTGGGGTTGCGAGTACTTGCGAAGTTCTTAAATTAATGGCGGAATTCGGAATTCTCAGATTACTATTAAATAACAGTTCAATAATGACAGTTTTATTGCTTATGCGTTTGGGTTGAAGCTGAACCCTGATAATTTTATAGTAAGTGTAATCAAATGTGGTGACTGGGTAAGTATTTACTTAATAAAATTACAAATACGTTGGTACATTTATTTTGTGAATGTTCGTCACAATAATATTATGTAAATTGGAGACGCCATCGGCTCCTAATCAACAGTCTTTAACTAGTTCTGAAGCCTGTGGATTCGAATCTGTACCTATCTATGTTACTTGTGTTTTATTACGGCCAAATAAATGATTTGTATATATATGCTTGCATGCATACCCATCGCGTATTTTATATCAGGCGTTCCATGCGGTAAACATAATAGTAACTTCCGATGATCCAATCCAACAGAATAATCACGTCTGTTAAGTTTGTGAACAGATTGTAGGCTGAAGGAAGACGTTAGTTTTTTCTATTTACGCAAACAAACAATGGCGGCCGCGTCCCGGTAGGCGCGGCTGAATGAGCTAATTATTTACGATCCGACACGCAACCTGAGCCTTGCCCTAAAAAAGTGTTACGTGAAATCACATTTCCTAACTTCAATTTGTGCCGACATTCAAAAAGTAAACAAAAGGGTACCACAGGAACAGTCTTTTACCTCGACACTTATTAAAGCAACTCTTAAAATAACTCGACTACCATTACTTCGAATTTTAAATGACAAAGCCCCAGTTAAAATTTAAACCTCGAAATGTCACAGCGAATTCGATAATGATATTTAAAATGGTTATTTTATAAAAGTGTACATGGCCAGTAGTGGTGTGCCGAGCCGAGACGATGCATTTGTCGCGTGATCGGCTCGCGTGTCCCATGCCTGCCTCAAATTAAGCCCCGGCCGATAAGACACCGCGCACCTCACGACTGTCGCCCGACGCGTCTCTTTTAATTACGCACCCCACACCGAACTTATCTACCCCTTTCAAATTAAAACCAAAAAATACCAATTTGTTTAGAAAACATGTCTGGAGTACGGTCCTCATTAACAAAATTACAGGGTTAGAAATAGGCCATGTTATTTTGAAACTTGACGTCGTGTCAGTATTATACAGTCTTGGGTTCGTTAAAATGGTACGGAATATTTTCTGAGCAAACAACATCCGACAGAATAAAATTAATGGTATCGATTAACAGGCGTCGCCGGCGAGAGATCGCGTGCGACTGATGCGGCCTCGGACACCTCCTGTGCTGGGAGCTGTCCGTGTCAATTTTAATTGGGCCAGTCCTTTTGCTCTTGTAGCGATGCAGAGCGTGATTGTCCCATCCTTATTTTATGTGAGGGTCACGAAAATTAATAATGGTCTTTAGTTTTTGCAGCGGTAAATGTTTGGATTGCTCTGAGAAACGCTAAAGGTATTCTGAGAATTTCTCACGCTTGTTCGCGCAAATGAACCGCATTCTTGTACCTGGTTATTTCTTTGCAGAGCTTATAATTATGCCACAGCACAACTAAGTGAACTTTATGGATCCTCCATGCCAATTCGGCTGGTTTTTGGATAGGTGACTGTGGCATTTGCAATTGTTGTCCAGATTGTCACTTTACGCTTAGTTTGCGCCAGGTTTCATCGATTTTAGGTGAACCAAACCTCTTACGAATCAGCCTGTAGATGCGAAATGCGAATTGACTGATCAAACCGAAGTGCGCACATTACTATACAATTATTTTACTAGATGTGTACCGCAATTTAACCCGCGTGGTAAAAAAACTCTGGTGAAAATGATGATAGAAAGTCCTTTACTGATAATGTTCTTTACTGTACCTTGACAACGTCTTTCCAAAATGGCTACCTTTAAAGATTTAACCCTTATTAAAAAAAAACTATGTCACGTATTTATTTTCTTCATAGCTTGAATAAACATTACCACAGACAGCTAGCTTAGCGCTTGAGCGTTAAATCTGCTGCAATCACCAACATAACTCTACATTATAAAAACATCAGAGCTCAAATATGGCGTCGCGATGATCTAATTTCATGGCGCGTGGTCCATTCAACGCTCGATTACGTGCCAGCAAATTGGTCCATTCATTGCGGAGCTAAGTCTCGGCGTCTTCGGGCGTTCTATTGTCTAAAGCTGCGTTTAGGAGAGCTTTGAACGAATGACGCTCAGACTTTTAAATACGGTGATCAGTTTTGTTCTTAGCAACCTTTGAGCTGGATGTTCCTCTTGTGAATGGTACTGGGGATGTGTGTCAGGTCTGGGTTAAGCCGTATTTATTTTCTCACTAGCGATTACGCGATTTCTCCTGAAATCCTGCATAAGCCGTATCTTTTCCCGGGATTATAAGTAACAGTGTGTCAACAGTTTTTGCGTGATTGAGTAACAAACATACAGACAAACAAACTTATATTAATTTATCTATCAGTAAAAGACGTTAGTAGGAAGAAGCATTGAAAGTCTAGCTGTAGCTGTTGGAGTACTTTTCAGACTTTCCGTTCCGATCTTCTGCCAGTTTTACAATATATCCATAACGTTGACTGTTACGATCTTAATCCTCTTTTTTTTCTACTAGAACTTCTAACTAAGAGGTATAATATCACTCTAATCAAAATAAAAAGTGATTACATTGACTACTTGAATAACATCTTTATCAAGCAGACTTTTAAATAGCCTCTCAAAATCTCTTTTAATGGCGGGCCTCTCTCTAACTGTGCCATCTGCCTCAGTCTAATCGGATCTAGGTCCGACCCGCGACTTTAACAATATCTTTTAAGTCGCGAGTCCAACAACAATGACAAAATGACTTACTCGCACAATCTAACGTAAAACAAAAGCCCGCCATGTCGTCGCATCGTCTGGAAATTCCCTAAGTCCCGAAGCGTTTCCAAGCTTCCTATTGTCTAAATGAGACTGTTATCTTAGCATTAGTATATACCGTATTACAGCTCCATTGAATGGCCTTTCAGGAAGTAAGCTTCCTCAGTTATTGTGACGATTTATTTTGATTACATTCGCTACCTGAGTCTCGAGCTAGTCTTTAGAATTGTGATCATAATGGGTTATCAGCTCATTGTTTGGGTTATCAGGTTTCAAGATTTAATTTAAAAAGGTACATTATAATGACCAATGAACACAATTTATCTTTACACAATATTTTTTACACTTATTTTTTCCTCTTAATTTAGTAGGTAGGTAATACCTACTTTGCCAGATTTAAAACGTGAAAGCATACAAAAGAAATAGTAAACTCTCTTTTGCATTTGTAATACACAAAGACTTCTTTAGAATAATAAGAATGTCACTATTCTAAGTTTAGGGCATTGATTTTCACTGCATCAATATCTAGAAAATTCTACTACCTATACCTAACACACTCTCAAAGATGCCTGAAATAGATCCCTTAGCGACAATACAATCTTTTGTGCCTATTTCTTATATTTTTTTATACAATCGACGAGGCGAGCAATATTTTAGATGTACAAAAGTGTCAAAATATACTTATGTTTTTCATTGTGAATTTATCTTATTGTTTCTAAATGATCATAGAATAGTTCACATAGATCATTTATACACGTTTTATGGTGCATTTATATAAAAATCTCTACTCTCATACAATAAAATGAATGACAATATTCGTTCTAATTCCAAAGCTGGTACTTCAGAGCTACATTCGTTGTTCGTCCCGTAAGTGCCGCCTCGTAGAGAGCTCCCGGGATTCATAGCAGCGACTTTATCGACTCTCATAGTTGTAAATTTCAGTTTCCGAACTTGAACAAAGTGTCTGCGATGTGATTGCCTTTGTAAAGCGTCGTAAGAACATTCTTAAATTGAATTTGTAATCGAATTTTCTAAAATTGCATCGAAGCCATGTTACATTTTGTGCACAATGTTAAATGTATGTAATTTGTAACATTTTTTGTAAATGTAAATTTTTTCGTTGTTTCGTTTAAAAATGTAGATTGGTTTTAAACACCAACGGCCTTACTTATTAACGTTACTTGAAGTTAAGTGACAAACGTTAATAACGTGCAATTCATTTTGTTTTTTACAAGAATTAAATTACATTTTGTCATCTAATCAACGCATATAAGGCGGTATATTCTCAAACATAAAACAGACACAAACTATTTTAAAACTTAATCTCCGTATAATATTTTATTGGAATGCGTGTACCATTACGCCATCTCTAAACATATAATTATGAACAGTGCTCTTAAAAGCTAATAAAGTTATATGATGTAAACAAACTACCGAGGAAGAGTTCTAATTATATTAAACTAGTTTCTGTGTATGGCTTTCTCTTTTTTAGTAAGTAGGTATATTCGTTTAAAAAAAACAATTACTGAAAATATCAAGTTCCGATTCATTTTCTGCGATTTAGTTAAGTATCAAACTAGAAAAGAAATACAGTTCGTGTATCTATCATGGCGGGAAAAGCCGCTGGCCACAGCTTGTGGTAAAATAAAAGGTTTAAAACGCTTAATAGTACTCAAAATGGTGATTTTAAAAACATTTTATCAATACTGACAGATGTAAAAGGCCAGCAAATCCTACAGAAAATGACGCAATAACAAATATTCCTACCGGAATTCTTTCTAATTGGAATGCTTCGTCGGTCATAAAATAAAAGTTGTAAAACTCTTTCACACTTTAAATTTAAACAATATTTTATTGTACCGGAACAGTTTATACTCGGGCTCTGCAGTGTTCTTCGTTTTTGAAATTTTGGATTGCAATCTGATGAACACTACTTTTATTTCTTCAAGTTGGCTACTGTCTTGATGGGTTTAGTTTGGAAGCAAGTTTGCCATAGACTTTTTACATAAACCATGGTCTCAGTAATATCTCTAGGTATCTCTTTCTGGCTATGTATCCCACATTGTATCAAGGTGAGCCTACCTCACCCTTCTCTTCTTGTTGGCTCTATCTTCATTATCGTCTTCGGTAAGTTAGCTCTATTATGCCATTCGAGGCAAGCTTCTTACAAAACGGCGATACATTATAAGATTTAACGAACGCTCACTTCGAACACAAGCTCAATTGCGCTCCATTTCTTGTTACAAAACGAGATAGGTGTATTATACTTGCGACGACACGTCAACCCTTCAACAAACAGCCTGCCTGTTTGCCTGTAAACATGCGCTCACATCGGGCAGCTCGGCTCGAACACTGACTCCTGTAACATGTCACAAAAACTCGATACATCACAAACAAACGATACAACTCAGTCTCCACCAGAGCAAAATAGAATACGTATGATATAAGACTCAAAAGACTTAATCAGATGGTTGAAACAAGTCACACGTAAAGTGTTGAAAGGAGAGCGGAAGACATTAATCATACACAGGATACCCTACTCGCCGTTTGTAAGACTCGTCATCTAGATGTGAAATATGCGGGGAATGCGTCATTAGGGGACGGGGACGCCCTTCACCTTGCGATAGAACTAGAGTCAGTAAGGATCAAGTCAACTGCCACTAAACTTACGCATTATGGGTTGAACGCACGTAACGAGTACAGTGGCCAGACAGTAAATGGGCGTATTGGGCAAAAAAATCATGACTCTATTAACTGTCTCGGTTAATCAAAATGTTTGTACAAACCGAGTACTTGGCCGAGGGTGTCTTGCCAGCTTGCCACTGTACTCGTTACGTGTATTCAACCCATTACGCTTTGCGCTTGCTTTGTTTGCTTGCGCTTTGGCACTAGGAAGTAAATCATCATCGTGAGTAACAAACGCGTTAAACACTGATGCTGGAGTTCTTATTGTTTTGGTCACTTCATCCGTTACATTAATTTATTTCCTGAAATTCTAAATATAGTGTTGGTGTCAAGTACAGCCTTTTTAATGATAATATTCCTCATACTTTTCAAAGCTTTTAGTAAATTGATAACTTTTAGCCTTTCATTTTATTAAGGTAATGTGTTCTTCCTCGTTCTGGTCCTCGGTTCCATACAGCCGCACTGGCTGACCGAAACGGTTTCAGTTCCCGGTTTTTCGGGTACGGAACTTACCGAAATATTTGTAGGCGCTAATTTTACACCCAACAATCGCTTGTTGAATTATTTATATGCTAATACGGTTATATACTACCTAGCTTCAACAGTGAAACGGCGGGGCGTTTACTGTTTTTTTTTCATCTTGCTGTACATCTACCATGAGTTGCCATCGAAAACTTACTTCAGTCGGGACCGAATAAACGCGCATCGGATTGTTTTGTTTTAAAACGGCACCATGAGTTCCATAAAAGTTAACTTGCTTGCTCGAGTTAGCTCACTCTGTCGAGTACATTTTGATATCGTTATGTTGGCAGCACTACACCGTTTCTAACTTCACACCGATTATTGCTCTCTCTTTCCAACTAATACTCACAAGACGGAGTAAGGGATACATTGACAAAAATCTTAGTACTTTAAAATAACCCTGCTAATTGAAAGCGTCATAGAAGCGAGCTTGAGCCTGAATAGTTAGTGATTTTAAATTTATTTGGTTAATATACGGCCAAGGTCAAGTGCGTGTCCAATGGGCAATGGTTTTATATTTCGTCAGTGTTTGTTTACGTAGCTAGGTACTCGCCGGCGTAAATTGAACTGCCTAAAATATAATGGTGATAACTGTGATGATACATTATAAAACCGGCAAAGTCGTGGAATGTACATTTTTGGATGATTTATAACTAAAATGAAACTTCCATAAGTAAGTACCTATCTTTGTTTCCAATAAGATCCTTTGTGTGGATTTCAAATCTTGTATAGTCACGAAATAAATCCTCAAAAGTATCTCTATGGAGCATAATACGTCATATTCTTTGATATAAAAATGTCTTCCTAAATAAATTCATAATAAATTTTTCAAGTATCATTCTCATGCCAGCTTAAGATTTTTCTTGTTCGCGCCTTAAACATTCAAGTTTCATGTAAAATAACGTTTTATCGACACTATTTAGACAATATAACTCTCTAAATTAAATTTACTTTTACAAAAACTGGAGGATCGAAACAATTTCACGCTACAATTTGTAAGTGAGTAAGTTAACTACACTCGAGACGGTATTTCTCGATGGCATCTGTCAAATTTGTAACTCATGGTGCCGATTTTGTATGGCAACGGCTTAAAGACGTTACTCGCTGACATTTAGTTCTCGATACGATGTTTACTCAGCGACTCATGGTGCCGATTTTAGTTCTACGAGTAACCGCTAGGGGCGCTGTACAATTTGCCATACAAAATGTTAACGCGGTCGATAGCGAGTAAAATGGCTAAAAACTCATGGTAGATGTACTGGAATCGTTAAACTTTTCGATATTAAAAGTAGCCTGCTTATGTGTAATATGTAAATCATAGGTATAAGTTTCCTCTGTACCAAATTTCATATCAAAACTTTCAGCGGTTTTTGTATTAAATTCATAGGATATGATAGTAGGATGCCTTTTCTCCATTCCAAGTTCCTTTACTGCTTTACTTTCATCTCTATCACAGACAACGCAGTAGTTCCCTTACCTACAGCAGAGACCGTCACTCAGACCCGTCCATCATCGAACCTTTTCGGTGAGGGTAAAAATATAATGTTCATTAGTAGCTTGTCAACAGACTCGTGAAGTTTTTTTGTTAAGGAATTTACAAAATGATAGGTGGTTCTTTGTTGTGCTGCTTTTGCATAATGCTGATAGGTGCCCCTCTATAGTCAATGATAACAGAAACTAATGATTTATTATCACAATAAAATTCTGACTCCAAGCTATTAGCTATATATAGCTTGGCGTGGCTGTTTTGTTTTTAGCAGTTTTGTACCTTTCTTTGGGATACAAATATGTACGAGTTAAAAAATCTTACTCACTAGAAAAGCCAATAATTTTCAAACGGCTGAACCAATTTTCTTGAATCATAGCTGAAATACTCAAGATTGAGTGAGTCCCCTTTAAATCAATATAAAATTAAATCAAAATTGGTTCAGCTACTTGGACCTACGATGCCACGGACAGACACAGAAAAACGACCTCTCTTTTTGCATCGGCTCTTTTCGGCTGAACTATCTAATTCAACCGGAAAGTTAATTCTCTCTTCTTGCTTGTTTTTTAAGTGGCAGTTTTATATTAAAACTAGCGGCCCATCCCGGCGTCGCACGGGTGGACATTGTTCTGAAAAAAGATTTTCCCGCTTTAATGTTGAAATTTTTTCTGAATTTTCTTTACTATAAACCTCACGGAGCCCGAGACCTTTCCAACGAATGCAAAACCGTGGAAATCGGTTCGTGCGTTCTGGAGTTATAGCGTCAGGAAGGAAAACCCGACTTATTTTTATATAGTAGATAATAACAACCTGAACTGACAAAATTTTCACTAACATACCAAATAAAAAATTAGTACTATTTTTGTAACATTTGTTATGTCCTCGCTAATTGAGGGCCTCAATCTTAACGTTCCGTCGACAAATTAAGCCGGCTGCACATTGCGTGCGGCGCGTGAGTCGAGCACGCGCGCTGGACGTGACCGATGTCCGTGACAGTGTGCGCACGCCCTTACGTAACCGGCAGATAATCTGAGCGATATGTGAATGAATCTTTTTTTTAAACTAAAAGAAAATAACATTTTTTTTTTGTATACCTCTAGAGTCAAATCGCAAATCTGTATAGCCGTAATAGCTGTTACCCGTAATATTACCAAACATACGAGTAGGTACATCTCAAAAAGAAAAATAAATCTCTATAGTACGAGTACTATACTATAATACTACTCTACTATTGTCAACCACGAAGCTAATTTTTACACAAAAAAAGGTGAAAAGGTATTTCCTAGGCAAACGTGCTACATCATGGACCACATCGTCGCTTCCCATCAGGTGAGATTGTGGTCAAACGCATGCTTAGGTCGATGTAAAAAAGGTAACTATTATCATATTCAAGTTTGAAGGTCAGTAGGCTGAACTTTTTTGAATCCATACTGCATCCTTTAAATGCTGATAACTCGCAGTCCGGTCCATTTCTTAATATCTAAACTTATTCAATCAAACACACCCCGTTGGATTCTTTATTTGACTCAAAATATATCAAACCTTTTCAAAATATATTGCAACATGAATGAAGATTGGACATAAACTAAAAATAATCATTAAACGCAAGTTAACTCCTAAACCGTGTCCCATATAAATAATTTCAGCTAACTGCCAGCCCGAGATAATTTCGTCTCATGTACGGAATATCAAGCCATCTTGCATACAAGCTGGAATGAAGCTAATTAATCTAAGCTGTCTCCAGAGTACGATAGACTACACGCCATATTATAAGGCGCTAGAAACCACTGACAGTCGTGAGGTAATTTATTGTAGCTTACTGAATCATTTGGTATTTGCTTCGGCTAGAATTTTTGCGGGAAAGAACGCTTTCGTGACAGATACGGTTAATGATTAGGTAATGGAAATGTAGCAACGACAGTTTAGTAACGAAATGATGATTAAATGTATGAAAAAGTGTAATTTTAGCAACGTGTCTAAAATCTATAGTCATGTGGTGATTTTGCTTTTAGTTTACTGATTCAACGTGATGTTGAAATAAAATGAGCTTTTCAGGACTAAAAAAATACATATTTTATTTGTTGTTTTAGAATAAAACTTACTCCTCATTTTTTTAACGCAAATAAGTCTACGTTTGACCACCAACTCGCCTATTGGTAAGCAACGATGTGTCCAAAGATGATGCACATAGACTTAGAATATACCTATTCACTTTGACCTTAAAAAGTCCATCTTCTTGTTGTGTTTGAACTGGAGAATTTTTCGCTATGCGTCTCTTCTACATTCGAAACAGGGATCTAAAGCAGCCTGACGTTAACTTGTATCAAACAAAACAAGGCACAAGCAATGACATTGACTGCTAACAAAACAGCATGACTCATGACCTGTTCCGAGTCACGTACGGGGCACGCGCTCCAGCGAACCACTGAGACACTCTTACCTGATCTGTGGTTTAATCACTATCACGAACCACACCGACCCCCGGCGTGGTTACGTGATGACTTACACTAATTTAATTAGGTTCTTTTTGAAATCCTAGCTTTTGAAATGGTAGTTAGTTTTAACTTTTGAATTACGTAATTTTAAATTTGAGTCTCGGTTGATAATTAGGATCAGAAGCTTTCTGTTTTTGATCAGTATTTAATTGGAATTTTGTAGAAATTTCCAATTAGTAAATTGTATTTTATTTAGAATTTGTGTTTAAACTATACTGTCTGCGGTCCGCGGTTTCATCTGTTATCGTCGTTAATTTCTCCAGAATTAAAACATTAAAAGTAATTTGATTAGATAGCCATTTTTCTCGTGATTGAATACAAACACTGAAACTCTCACCTTTTTCATTATTAACTTGGAATATTATTATCAAAAGTTACTTGGGATGGGAACAAGAGTTAAGCTCGTATGATTAATAATATAACTTCTTATCCCTTTATTAGGCCTAATACCTATATATTTATATTATTAGGGCATTTACAAGTGCAGCACAAACTTGAAGCTTGCTGAAGGGTTAAATCGAATAAAAGTCGTGAAACTTTGATAAACTCTATAAATATGTACTCAAGGTATAAAATGCGAATTTCCGGATGTCACAGGTACCGTGCCAGAATGTTTTTCCAATAATGAAATACCCATATCTCCCAGGACGTGTGTTCACGTGCTAGAATTTGCGGAAGGCACGTGCATTCATATGTTGTCGTTGGTTTATCGGTGGACATTTACCACAAAAGGGTAGATTTCTAGATTTTGCTGCCAGTTGTAGAGTAACTTCCAAATTGTTGAAATCTACCTATCAGTCTCTAAAAACTGAAGCTATAGGTACCTACTTTGAAGGCGTTTGCAATCTGAAATTATTATCTACGTATTTGCTGCATTTATCATCTTACCTTTGTTTTTTTATTTGCATCTACATTTTATTCTGTATTGTATAAAAAGCCTTTACTTGTTTTATTTTAGAAAAAAAAACGAAAATAATAAAAATAAAACAATGTAAATTATACAGGTTTTTTAAAGATATCAGAAACTGTTTAATAAAAATCTGCACCGAAAATTATAACCTCAGGACAAACCGTGCCATTACCATTTATTGTATTTTCAGTCACAAGTTATTCCATTTAATGGTCCATCTATTTATTTATACACGTTTAAACTGTATTTTGGGCATCCGCACGAGCGCCCATCAAACGCAATGTTTGTCGAAGGCCGAACATTTTTTGTTGAAAGCGTTTGAGCGTGTTGTATGCTGAAGACACATAGTGTGGACGTGTTCTATTTGTTTTTTCACAAGTTTAATATTAGCGCTTTGGGCGTGGCGGTGCGTTTAATTGGCATTTTTGTGCGTTCAATGTTCGGGGTCTATGTTTAATTCGATGTTTGTTTTTTTAAAGAAATTCTGATGTGTTTGCTTTATTCAAGTTTATCATGATTGCAGAGATGTATGCTGATTGGTATTTGTTTTGAAAGCTAAACTTTTAGCTGGCAGGTAAATAAATCAAACTTCAATTTCATTTAAACGAGTTAACCAAGCATTCGGTTAAAGTCAATTCGTTAGGAAAGTTTCCTTTTCAATTTATTCACACTTGCTTACCCATTATTCGGACAAAACCTTCATCAACCTAGATTTCAACTGTAATTAAATTAGGGCTGCCAATTCCCCGTGCGTGTTTATTCAAATTAATACATAACAATACTTTCCCCTTCGAAAAACTTTAATTAATCAAGATTAATAGCTAACAGTTTAGCACTACAACCCTAAGGAATAGTAATTAGGAAGGAGAGGGTACAAATTATTTGTGTATTTTTGCTATGAAAACTTGAGGGAGCTACAGTAGTGGAGTAGCTAATAGCGTATAAAGCTATTTTTTTTAAATCTCTAGTTTGCATTTCTTAAAATTAGCTTTGACTTTTTGAAACGAATCAGGAAAAAAAATTCATTTCAACCAGTTTTTTTTAAATACATTGTAGTCGTCGCTTCCAATCTAACTAAGAATTTAAAAAAAATCTAGAGTAATTTCTGTATACAGAGACTAAGACACTAAAAATATAGCTGTCTTAGTCCGTCGCATTATATTGGACGAGGGCAAAGGTACTTAATAAGTTTCAATATTTCAACCGACTTAAACTAAAATACGATCATCGAAGTAGCAATACATGCAATAAATTTCTGCCCTGATATTATGTAACACAAAAATAAATACTCGAATATAACAATCCAGCGATCGACTCTTCAAACTTCTCAAGTCCTCGAAAACAAAGAACCTGCCCTTCAAGGATGCGAAGGGAGAGTATTAAATTTGCATTAGACGAAATTGAAATACGCCCTGCGATGACTGGTTACAAGGGAAGCCTAATAATGTCGTCAATTGGGATCGGGAAGATCTCCGAGTCACGGTGCGACTGCTTGATTAATCGAATCATTTTTTGCTTCCCCTTTAGGAAGGTATAGAAGATAATTCGTCAGTTTGCATCGTCGGTTCGAATTTGAAAAGTTTGGGTGAAGTTAATGATATTCGGTGGATTGTTGTTTGTTTTTGATAGCTTTGGAATTGCATAGTATTATTGATAACAGTCTAGAACATTTTGTATTGTAGGGCAAAGATAGAGAGTACTGAGACTAATCAGACGTTGCTCTTCCTGAACAACGTCTGCAACAACAACAGTCTGTCAACAGTTTTTCTGAAGAATGAAAAAATCTATTCAAATTAGAAATCAAAGAAAGTTGGAAACTAACTTTATTAGTTGGTCTGCTTACATGCTGTGACATACTTGGGATTACCTTCTTTTGTTCAAAAATAAATCCGTTCTCAATTATCATAAACTTTCACTAAAAGGCGACAGTTAACAACAAAACTTGTTTCTTCTATCACACTACGTTTTCTATTATTCTCGTTTCCACCTACTTACTGGCCATTTTCTACATAATCTGCGCAACGTATCTTCAAAACCCTTGATAACATTTTGACTAGGGATTAGATCCTTCCAAATCCTTTCCCACAGCCTTATGACTCAACACAAGTAAATATTACGCCAAAACAATGTAATATTCCAAAAAGTGTTAATGCAGGGACAGATAAGGGCCTTACCTGGAGGGACAAGCCGTAGAATACGCAGCAGTTAATATGGAATTAGGCGTAAAACCGGATGTTCCTAATGGAGGTCTAAGTAAAATGTTATTAAGCATTATCTTGTGGCTAAATGTTGGGTAATAACACGTGGCTTTGAATAGTAGAATTGAATTGTGAGAGAGATTGGTTTGAGATAATATTTTTGTGGGTTCTTTTCTTTTTGGTGAGGAATTTATCAGTGAAATGGTGTCGAAACATTTTTTGTTCTATTTACTTATTTGCGTAGTCTACAAACTGAGATAGCTTAAAAAGAAGGAAATATTGTATTTAATAGCTCTATTAAGTCATAAAATATAAATAGGTTGATATGTTAAGTTGGCCCATCAGCCCAAATAACAATTTCTTCATATTCTTTATCCTCCTGATAAAATCTACGGCTTTCATTTACGAAGCATCGGCGAGTTCCTGTTTCACCAGATTTGTGATATTAGTCTTAAAAAGTTATGTGATATCCTATCCTGTAAAAAATCAGCTGTTCCATACATTTTATCGAGAGCCAAAAAACTTTTTGTAGATATGGAACAGCTGATTTTTATTTGTGATTTTAGACTTGACGCCATTGTAAAAGTTGTTCGTTATGAAGTACCTGATGCGTATTTTCAATATTACTAGGTACACCTACAGGAAACGCCCTGTAGAGATATATATATATATATATTATGATAATGGCTTAAGAAAATGAGGAAACAGTAAGAACAGATACCTGCAGTGCAATTAACATCTATTACTTTGCAGCAATCGTAAAATTAGGAGGAAAAAGCCAAACGGTTCCCGGGTCGCGACCGCAGAATGCGGGCCACTGCAAGCCGCAAGGAAATGCTAGCTAAACTACTTGTAGAGCCAAATAGGGGAGCCACCATCGTAAGTCTTGAACTAAGCTGAAGCCGTCAGTAGCAAATGTTTAGTTCAAACATTTGGCCGACTTGGTAGATAAGTTTGTTGGTCTGCTGACCGCATCAAACTTTGTTGCGACGTGTTGGGTGTAAAGTGTTGGAGCCAGATTTGCTCGGATTGATCGGCGAAAGTTATAATGAAACAATAACTTAAGAGATTTTTATACAATTGTATTAATTTTATTTTCGATTTAAGTCCGCGTTTGACCGTCAACTCACCTGTTGGTAAGCGACGATGTGTTCAAAGATGAAGCACGCAGACTTAGAAGATACCTATTCGCTCTGACCTTGAAAACCCCGAGATTGTAAGTATCTCTCAGGCAACAAGGAAACCAATCTGTTCCATTACCTTCCAAAGGCAGTCTGTTCCATTCCCTGGAAGTATGTAATATATTTCGTTAATAAATTAGTAAATAATAGTCGGAATAAATTAGTTACTTTAAGTTTTAAGCGTGCACAATAAAGTTTTTTGTTTATTTATCTGGTATTCATATTTCTTTGTTCATTAGCATGTTCTGAGCGTAGTTAATGGTCTCTACATGCAAAAAAATACGATTTTTCGTCCAAGACATCCAAGCAGAAAACCACTAAAATTATCATTGTAAAAACTACACATGCATTACCACTTTTCTGCGTTACACGTCAGAACCCCAGGTAGAAGTATAATACTGCCGTCCACTAACTATAATGCCGTTAAGCCACAGGGGGTCGATTTTTACTTTTAAACATGATAGGATAGAGTTTAAAATTCTCTATCTACCTGTCTAACAAACGTGTTCCTATCTGTCATAGGTCCTAAGATACAAATAGCACAAACGCCGCTACATGACAATTCTTTTCAACATTACACGTCTATAAAGTCGTCATATAACATTACCTAACTAACTAGCCGCTATAATCCCATAACGACATAAATATGTATTAAAATATCAAATAATTGCTTACCTATAAAGCCGTTTATTGTGTTTTGTATGCTAAAACACAGCTATAGTACTTTAATTACTTTTAAGTTGAGGTGTGTGTTTTAATTTATTGAAAAATTCCTTAACTAAAACACAGTTACAAGAAAAACCTTCGAATAAAAGACGTTAAGGTCGCTTAACCGTTTTTTAGATAAGGATTCACCTTATTCCATTATACAATTTACTACACTTGCAAGTCGTCAAAAGAAATTCGAAAATTAAAATGTATATTTTTTTATATATTTCCTCAACTAAAAAAACGTTAAGCAGCATTCCTTAATTAAAACGCCGTTATCTGCCATCACCCCGCGCTTTATTTTTTTTTTGTTACACTAATATTATCACCGTAGAACAAAGAACTAGATCTGATAATCATTATCTAGTTAGTGGTAGGCTTGTGACTCCCGCGTTAATCGTCAAAAAAGATGTCTGGTTTTAGTGTTACTTTGTAATGGCGAGTCTATCGTTTTATTCTGCAAGATAAACACTGGTTTCAACGCAGTAATTTATTTAAGATCTTCGCCAGTGTGTTATTGATATTTGCTATTGTCGTTTTACTTCATGATTTTACTCATTACTTCATCAAACCCGAAAAAAGCACCCGGAACCGACGGGCCGACCGACGTTGACATCTGCGCTGCAGCCATCTGAAGCGAACGGGAAATCTTCTTAGCGATAGCAAACAAATGCTTGTTGCTGAGGTACTTCCCCAAGCAGTGGAAAGCAGCGCACGTGATTATCCTACGCAAACCCGGTAAAACAGATTACACACATCCGAAGTCATACCGTCCTATAGGTCTCCTGTCCGTCCCTGGAAAAAACTTTTGGTAAACCGACTCCAATGGCATCTCCTCCCGACCATCAGTCAGAAACAGTACGGTTTCATGCCCCAACGAGGAACCGAAGACACCCTCTATGACCTGATAGAGCACATTAAAAAAGGAGTAAACAGCAAAAACATCGTACTCCTAGTCTCCCTGGATATAGAGGGCGCATTCGACAATGCATGGTGGCCCGCCCTAAAAGACAATCTAGCGCAGAAGAGGTGCCCAAAAAACCTCTACGAGATGGTAAACTCATACCTCAATGACCGAAAAGTCAAAGTCAACTATGCAGGAGCAGCACACGAGAGCGAAACTACCAAAGGGTGTGTCCAAGGATCTATCGGCGGACCCACCTTCTGGAACGTAATCCTAGACTCGCTGCTGTGACTGCTGGAAGCAGAGGGAGTAGTGCTCAAGCCTTCGCGGATGACGTCGTTCTCGTGTTCACAGTCAAACATCATCGAGCAGCAGGCCAACAACACGTTGGACATGATCGTGAAATGGGGAAAACGTAACAAGCTCAACTTTGCAGCGCAGAAGACTAATGCGATGCCCCTAAACCTGGTCATGTCTGGCATTCAGCTTAATCTCGTCGAAGAAGTCAAGCTGCTTGGCCTATTGATCGACTGTAGGCTCAATTTCAAAGGACACGTGAAAGCCCAGTGTAAAAAGGTGGCGGATATCTCCAAACAGATTGCACGTGCGGCGAAAGTGACCTGGGGTCTAAAGAGCGCGATCACGAGAACCATCTACGTCGCAGTGGTGGAACCCATCATCATGTATGCCTCAAGCGTGTGGGCGCAGGCGGTAGACCTCG
The DNA here is from genome assembly GCA_949125135.1 of Alcis repandata. Taxonomy (NCBI): domain Eukaryota; kingdom Metazoa; phylum Arthropoda; class Insecta; order Lepidoptera; family Geometridae; genus Alcis; species Alcis repandata. The sequence continues at coordinate 369,687 of OX421233.1, forward strand.
AGGAAAACAAGAAGCACTTGAACTGTTTATAATTGTAGGTAATGTAAGAGCGATTTATTGTGTGTATACTTTTGTTTTGTAAACTTACTTGATAAGGATCTCAAAGCCATATTTTAAAAAGTCTGATAAGAGTTAGAATATTACTAAACCAATCCCCAAATTATTTGTAAGGTTTATTAATTAATTAATTTATTATTATATTTATTTATTCTTTAATATACAGCAAGAACCGAATATTATGGGTATGTATATATTACATTCTTTTTAACTAGAATTGCAAAATTCAATAATAAACATATCTTTTATGTTAGATAATTGTAGTTGTAATTTTCAAGTTAGCTTATTTTGAAATGGTATTCTCAATTAATAGTAGTAAATGCTTAACTAAATAGTGGCTATGTCCCAGATGTTTTATGTTTAACTGCTTTAAAGATAAATATTTGAATGTAATTAACGGCATAAATATTTTTTTTTACATAAGTTATCCTTAATGCTTGTTAAGAATGTGGCTAAAATACATTAACGGCATTTTAGTTACGTAATTTAAGTTAATTTTATGAAACATAAATTTCAATAGTCAGTTACCTAAAAACACTAAGCTAAAATGCCGTTACGGTGAACTTAACTGCATTTTAGCGTTTGGTTTTCACTTTTATCAAAATTTAAAGCACAGCTATAAAGCAAAAAATGTATTTTACATTTAAATAAACAAGTGTATTTATTTTAAAGTACATTTATTAGAAAGTACTATAAAAAACATGTATTTCTATATCAGGAAGTCTCGTATAAAGTTTATCGTTATAAAGTAGCATTCATTTTAAACATCTCCCGCGTTTTTTGCTGATATCTCCAAACTTGGTTTTGAGGCTTAACGGCATTATAGATAGTGGACGGCAGAATATCTAAGTACTCTCTATTCACTTTGCAAATGTATATTAACATGACAGAAAACAAGACTTTTCCATTTTTCTCTCTCCAGCACGTACCTACCCCCCACAGAAGCACTTCCCAACGATAAAAACATTAGGACGCGATAAAACATTCAACTGAATTTTGAATTTTCTCTTTATAGTCCTCTGTTATGGACGTAAAAATTTGAAACTGCCTTTCATAATAGCTTTTACGATGTCGCCGACGTGATTTACACTAATGATTTGTTTTTATTCTGCAATGAATTTAGAAGGCAAATGAGTTTTGGTATGTAACGATAATGATATTTTAAAACCTTGTGGATGTGATTTGTGTACTTAAAGTTTGTAGTGTGAAGTTGGCGGCGACATCTGTGGGCGAGTGGATTTTTAGTTAGTTAAGAGCTTTTGGATTGCTTTAGAAGTTTTATTATCAAATTTAGGTCCACGTGCGTATCTACATTATAAATATTTTAAGCTTAATTGTTTACTTATTTATCCTACTGGTTTATTGATTCATCATACAGGCTGGTTGCATTTTTCGCAAGTTGTAATTTAAGAAAATACGCATGCTCTCATGCTAACGTTAATAAATCGATTTCAAATATTCAACAGTTCCCGAACAAAAGGCTCGCACAAAAACTGATCTCAATAAATAAAAGCTCAGATTCCAATATCAAAAGCACAATGAAATACAATGGTGCCTTTTGCGGCGGCCGTTAAACAACCGGTCGCTACTACTCACGAGATGTCGCTAGGAGTCGCGGCGGACCAGTTCGGAGCTTACGCGGGGGGTGCGCGGCGTGGGGGGTTAGGGGGGCTAAGTTGCGCGCCCCACTGCCACTTCCACGAGTCAAGCGTTCCGCTTGTCAGTCGCAACGCTACCGCGCCGCGGAGAGGTCGTGCTACACCCCGCGCCGGTCTCTATAGCTCGCAATAAATATTTAATAACACAAACTGAACCAGTACAATAAAACGACAATTCATGAGTGAAAACTTCGATCCACATTCGACACCAAGGACTTTTATCGCAATCTACGCTATGGACCACAGTGCAGTGAAATGCTAGGAAGTTTTTCTTTAACCCTAGTGTGTATTACGGACTTTGTTTCGGAAATGGTGATATCGACCCACGGGGTGTGTTTATGAGACGTTCTGTAGTGAAATGAAAAATCTGTGATAATGTACACGATCGTGGCCGTGTTTTGTGCGCTAGTGCAAGTTGGATGGACCGTACAGCCCTATGGCTCGGACAAGTGCATTCGAGTTTCGGACAAGGGTGCGGAAAGCAGTACGCTCTGCAGGATACGCACCCTCGACGGAGACGGCAGCAGTATATCTACAGTGGCGTCCGACACCAGGCAGCTGTCCATCGAGTGCAACCACCTGCTCCTCTTTGAAAGTAGTTTGAGAGCGTACTACTTTAGCACGGTTCCAATTCTCACTGACCTCTCAATAAGCAACTGCAAGTTCCTACAACTGCCAGAAAACACTTTTCAAGAGCTAAAAAAGCTGAAGAGATTAAAGCTACGATCAAAGAACTACGAGTGGAGTCCTACTAAGAATTTAGAATTGTCTCTAAATGCTTTCAATGGATTGTCAGAACTGCAGTCGTTGGATCTCGCCCAAAATAACATAAAGTTTGTTCCTTCCGGTGTGTTCTGCTTGCTTGAAAATCTGAATACACTGAATTTGACTCACAATAGAATACGAACAGTTGGACAACTTGGATTCGGTCCAGGATGCGGAACGAATTTGCATAGTTTAGATCTCAGTCACAACGAGATCAAGAGCTTACAGGAAGAATCGGAGCTAATGAGACTGAGAAGCTTGCAGCATTTGTATTTGCAACATAACAATATCTCTGACATATCAAGTGAAGCATTCAACGGACTGGTTTCTATGAGAGTGCTCAACATATCACATAATCATCTACATACTCTACCAGAAGGACTTTTTGCTAACGCTAGAGAATTAAGAGAGATATACCTCAACGATAATACACTTTTTGAGTTGGCTCGAGGAATTTTTCACCGTTTGGAACAGCTGATCGTTTTGGACTTATCGAGCAATCAGCTAACTAGCAATCATATCGACGATGGAACTTTTTTGGGACTTATTCGACTGATTGTGTTGAACTTATCAAACAACGCACTCACGAGAATCGACGGAAAGACTTTCAAAGATTTATTCTTTCTTCAGATACTGAACTTGAAAAACAATTCTATTGGCTACATAGAAGACAATGCATTCCTGCCTTTGTACAATTTACATACGCTGAATTTAGCAGAAAATCGTCTACATACAATCGAGGAAAACTTATTCAACGGCTTGTTTGTTCTCAGCAAATTGACACTTAACAACAATTTGCTAGTGAATATCGACCGCAAAGCTTTTAAGAATTGCTCAGACTTGAAAGAGTTGGATTTGAGCTCCAATCAATTACTGGAAGTGCCCGAAGCGCTACGAGAGCTTTCCTTTTTGAAGACACTCGATCTGGGAGAGAATCAAATATCCGACTTCCGGAATGGATCTTTCAAAAACCTCAACCAATTAACGGGATTGCGGCTGATTGACAATCAGATTGGAAATCTCTCCGTTGGAATGTTTTGGGACTTACCGAGCTTACAAGTACTTAACATTGCAAAGAACAAGATCCAATCAATCGAGAGAGGGACGTTCAGCCGGAATTCACAACTGGAAGCTATAAGACTCGACGGCAACTTCCTGTCGGACATCAATGGTGTTTTCTCAACGCTCGCCAGCCTTTTGTGGCTCAACCTATCGGAAAATCATTTAGTGTGGTTCGATTATGCTTTTGTGCCTAGTAATCTAAAGTGGTTAGACATTCACGGCAATTTCATCGAACATTTAGGTAATTACTACAAGTTGCAAGATGAAATTCGTATAAAGACATTGGACGCTAGCCATAACCGTATAGCGGAAATTTCGCCAATGGCTATACCGAATAGTGTTGAACTGTTGTTTATAAATAATAACTTTTTGAACAATATCCATGTGAATACGTTTTTCGACAAAAAGAATCTGACGCGAGTGGACATGTACGCAAACGAACTTGTGCATTTAGAACTGAATAGTTTGCGGTTATCGGCAGTGCCTGGAAACAAAACTCTGCCGGAATTCTATATAGGTGGCAATCCTTTTCAGTGTGACTGTACAATGGAGTGGCTTCCAATCATAAACAATATGACCGCTATGCGACAATACCCGCGTGTGATGGACTTGGAAAATGTATTGTGTAAAATGACAAACACTCGGAGCGGAACTCATGTGCCCTTAACCAACCTAAAGACAACAGACTTTCTTTGTAAGTACGAGACTCATTGTTTTGCCATCTGTCATTGTTGTGACTACGACGCGTGTGACTGCGAGATGACCTGCCCACAAAACTGTACTTGTTACCACGACCCATTATGGAACACAAACGTCGTCGACTGCTCGGGACAATCGTCGATGGAAATACCACACAAGATACCGATGGATGCGACGGAGGTATTTTTAGACGGAAACAATATCCGTGAACTTCAAAATCACGTTTTCATCGGACGACAGAAGATGAGATCTTTGTATGTGAACAATAGCAACGTAGATAATATTCAAAACAGAACCTTTGCCGGCTTGAACGCACTCCAAATACTCCACCTCGGGAACAATAAGTTGAAGGAACTTAAAGGATATGAATTTCATCAGCTCAGTAACCTGAAAGAGCTGTTTCTACAGAATAATCTTATCAGTCATATCGCTAACATATCATTTCTTTCTCTGAGATCTCTAGAGACTTTACGCCTGGACGGCAACAGACTGGTCGATTTTGGCGTGTGGATTTTTAATAACAACCCCAATTTAAAAGCATTGTCACTCGGTAACAATCTGTGGTCTTGTAAATGTCGCTATCTCCAAGAATTAACTGCATACCTGGCCGAGAACGCGCAAAAAATCATCGACATAACCGACGTATGGTGTTGGAACGGTGAAGCGAAACCGCCACAGAAAAAAGAGCTCAACTTAAACGGGACAGCCTGCAGCGATTATTATGCTGATAATTCAGTCATCGGAAACATGTTAGTGTCGAACTATGTTCCCATGATGGTCTCCACTCTCACCGGCTTTATGTTAATTTTATTGGCTCTTGTCGTACTATTTCTTTTTAGAGACTCGCTGAGAGTATGGCTATATACGAACTGTGGAATAAGATTGTTTTCGTTCTCCGGAGCGTTCGAAGAGAGCCAGAAGCTATACGATGCATACGTATGCTACAGTCCCAAAGATGAGGAATCAGTCGTGCAGACTCTAGCGACGGAGCTAGAAAACGGGAACCCATCGTACCATCTCTGCCTTCATTATAGAGACATTCCACACCACGGCGCGCAGTACATGCAGTGCGCGCCGCCGGCCGTCGAGACCGCGGAAGCATCGAAACGAATAATCATCGTGCTAACTAGAAACTTCATGCAGACCGAATGGTCCCGATACGAATTCCGACAAGGACTACACGAAGCACTCAAGGGGTGCATTTATAAACTAATCCTAATAGAAGAATGCGCCGTGGTGGGAGACGCCATGTGCGACCCCGATCTGCGACCTTATCTCAAAACGGGTTCGCGATTGAGGTGGGGTCAGAAGAGATTCTGGGAACGGCTTAGATACATGATGCCGGACACTTCGCATTCGAACCACAAGTCGCGGAGTCATAGTTATAGAAAGAGTATTAACACCTACACATTAGATTCGTCGGTGCCTAATGGAGGGAATCGGACTCTGCCTTTTCCGGACAAGTCACCGGTCCTGGGAGTGATGCAGGGAGTGAGTGCGCCGCCGGACTACGGAACCGAGGTGCGACAGTCACCGTCAGCTGTGCGGCAGACGCAAGGCGTCGTGTACGGGCCGGATGGGAGGCCGATCTCAGATCACATTTACTCCTCGATAGACTCGGATTACTCGTCGCTAGAGCAAGGCATGGCCCCGGGGAGGCGGCGAGACATGCGCCAGTGGCCCCCACCGCCGCCGCTCGTCGACACCGGCAGCTCCGTGCAAGCCTACCTAGTCTAGCCGGGCCTCCGCCCACCTTCCAGTCAAATGTAAATATGTAGAAAATGTAGATGCTATATAGTGCGCTGTAAATATTGTAAATTATTAGTTTGTAAGTGCTATACCAAAACTATGTAAGTGATTATTGCCTGATCGTTATCCTGTGTATAGAGTAAAATTTTAAAGACTGCTGTAGTATATGATTATTGTAAATAGCAAAAACAAGTGATCATACTATATTATTAGGAATAATGGCGTTATTTATATAATAAAAAATAAAAGTGATGATGATTTATAACTTCAATTTTTATTTCAAGATACCTAATTAAGTAAGGTAGCTTTAGAATACACACACACACACAGCTTAAAGTTTAAAATTAGGAGCAAAGTATTCATTTAAAACTCTATAATTATAACGTAACGAATAATCCACCACGAATTCTACAACATTGAAATTTGACGAATCAAGTTACTAATATTGTTTTATTGAAAATTTTGCGATAAAATATTATCAGTACTTTTAATATTAGGTATATTTATTCACTTAACTTTTTAGGATTACATACAAACATGGCAAAAATTGATAGACTCATTATATTCAAACTTTACGATATCTACTAGGTTAGCACATCCTAAAACCGTGTTTTGCTAATTTCTCGTATTATTCCAAAGAGAGACATTTCACACAAACTATCTAGATTAAAATATCTATGAATATAGACATTGCTACAATTTAAATTAAAATATGAGTCGTACTAAACTATTCATGAACTTAAACATAACCCTCCATCATATTAATGATGTTTATAAATTAACGAAATGAAAAGCACAAACATATTTCAATCACGAAAGTGCAAAAGCAAACACGTTTTACATATTTATGAATGCTCCTGAAACGAACTGAAATGGAACACATTGCGCCGTGGAATGTAACTCAAATATAAATTCATTGCTCTCTATATTTATAAAAGACATTACCTGACCGAGATATTCAAAATCAATGGACAGACTAAACCACTGGTCCTCGAAATTTGAAATTTTGGGGATATGTTCTTTGTATGTAATAAGACACCTAGTAAGAAACGAATTAGCGATATTTTTATATACTAATGGGTCAGGTTATGAAAAAAATTGATAGCCACTGCCTTATAGTGCCTTTTTGGTTAGGTTTGAGAATTAGATATTAAGATATTATAATAGTGTTTAGTGAATTGAAGTGACAAAATTGAACGAAAGTGACGAAGAATAAAATCAGATGGTAAGTACTTTTTTTTACTATTTATTGCTAAAATACTATGACTTAGTTACTCGCTTTGCTTGGGTAGGGTTAAAACGTGTTACGAGTACTCTGTACTTATCATTTTATTATTCATCAAGGAAGCCTCAAGTGATAAAAAGCATAGATAGAGTTACAGCAAAGTTTTATGCAGTTTATAAATTCACCGATTTTACCTACTCAACAGTTAACACTGTATTAAAATAACTGTTTTTAAATGTATTTCTAGTTGTTTTTGTTTTTGAGGCGGGAATACACTAGAAATACATTTGAAAACAGTTATTTGAAGATGAACTTCCGCGAAGTAACTGTTCCAATAAATTATTTATCTAATACTGTATTTAAATAGATTTTCCGATTCAGTCCATGATTTTTTTTATCTAACCTATGCTGTCCCACTGCTGGGCAAAGGTCTTCACCAATTTTTCGAGTTCTGGCGGTCTTGGGCCAGCGCCGTTCAGTCTCCAGTCGTCCAGACCGTCCAGTCCATGAATATGAAAAAAAAAATCAAAATTAATAAATATTACATAAGGGAGACCAGTAAAACCGAACCAGCATTCTTTATTGTTAGTGGATGGTGTGGCACAGTGAAGCACCATAATCGGAAATTCACTTTGGCTTGTATCCAGTCTTCCTGAATAATACTGTCTGGGACAAATAAACTACTGAGACATGATGGTCGGAGGTTACTCCTATTTCTATGTACGAATTGGAAAAAAATAAGCTTAGTCATTGATTTGACAGTGTCTGTCTGTATATGGGTAGAATAGAGACAAGTCAGTTTTTTTTTGAATAGTTACGAGTATATTCACGTAAAACTAAAAGTTTAGCAATGTCTGCCTATTTCCATTTTAGTGTTTTAGAATAGCAAAAACTCTTGAAACGGTCAAATAGTGCTTAGGTTAGTTAATGGCACAGTAGACATTACAGAAGTAGCAAACGTTTACGTCAGATCGGTAAAAACTCTACATTGTAATGAAAATTTGTTTTTTGCTATAGCCGTTAAAATAAATTTTAATAAATGTTCTTGTTGTTATGTAGCTTTATTAGTGCAATACAAGAAATAGAGCTGAGATTTTGCTTTCTTGGCTTTTATTCAGGCCTGCCTAAATGAAAACCTATACTAAAGTTAATACTACCGTTCCGTTAAAATTCGAGCGACATACTCGTAGTTTTCTGAGAGTTTCATGTCCCGTGTTGTCTTAGTCCACGAATCCTGTTCAAAATTCGTCTCCATTACGCGTGATTCAGTGTTATTGTTGTATTTTCGTGCTTATTTTGGCGGCTTGGCTCTTGTGCAACACAATTTTAGACTTGAATTGTTTTCAGGCACAGTTTTGTTGTTGAATTAATTTGGGCAATCAGATAAATTGTGAGCATCGCTGCTCTACAACTGTGTTGAAGTTGTTTTATGTTGATTGGAGAACAACTCTCTGTTATAATATTGTTTTATTGTTGTTTGAGGTTGTTTTTCCGTTGATTCTTCTTTCTGTATTTATTTATGTCAGTGAAATATTAATAGGATTTACTTTTAATCTTTAAAATGAAGGTATATTATAGTTGTGAGCCAAAGTTTTATCTGATATCTAACAGAAATAGTTTTAAGATGTACCTATATGTAATTTTTATGGTAGCTCAAATGTTACTCTATCGAACTGTTTTATCTCAGACAATAACGCTAATCACAAAAACACTAAATGCGAAAGTTTATCTGTATGTTTGTTACTTCTTCACACTGAAACTGTTAGATGGAATTAAATGTGAAAGATAGTTTACGAGTATACTCGTACCTACCTAACACATATAGGACACTTTTCATTTTCATGATCACCGTTCTACATCACGGTTCGAGAGAAATCGCAATGCGCAGCTATTAATATCATAGAAGTAGCTATATACTAAACTAATAGGCATTTTGTATGCCATTGAGTGACGAGACGAGCAAATCGCTCGCCTGATGTTATACATCACGTTTGCCCATAACAGGTCTGCGCCACCCAGTATTTTGAACTCTTAGAATTCAAGACCCTGCGCGGCGCAGCACTGCGCTCGTAACCCTGAGATATAAGATCTCCTATTTGCTCTGAAATTTCACTGGCATACCGTAAGTCGTCCTCAAAAATTGTAATACATCGAAGTCACATGTCAGTTTAGCTCTATATTACCTATAGTTAGACAGACAGACGGCCCTAGCATTAAGAATAGTTACCCCGTAATGGTCTCAACAAGTGGCTCCGACGTTAATTACACTAATTACGACTAGTTGGCCTAATAAAGACATCCTTAATGGAATTGGCTTATGTTTTACGTACATTAATTTTGGGAGATTAACGTTTTTAATAATGTATTTTGTAGCTTAAACTTAGATACTTATTAAGTGGCTAATCTTTAATACGCCGTGTAGCTAAAAACTGAATAGGCACTCGTTTTTGTAAAACAAAACCAACTCGGTGCTGGTTTTCGGAATCAGATTATGAATAATTTATTTATCAGAACATTGTAGGTACCTACAACTACAAAACATATACAGAGTAGCACACGAATCAAAAATTATTTATTTATTCGCAGTGACTCACGTCACGTCTTTGCCTGGTGCGCCACTCAAAAAAAGAGTGGAATTTCACGGGGTGTTTTAATTGCACTGCAGTAGCCGTCAATTCTTAATCAAAACCATCACTTTAACGGATCCACTGACACAGATACATCTAAAGAACAAACACCTAAATTGATGACCATTTTTCCTAAAAACCATCCAATACATCAAATCCAAAAGCCCATGAAATCTATCAACAATTGTTTTTCTCGACCGGACGCGACATCCGCTAAGGCGCGTGACCAGCGTTACCTCGTTGCTTTGGGCCGCTTGAATAACAAATACCGTATTAGCTCATAGACTACGTACGGACTGACAATGCTTGTTTTGAAGAGTTATGCTTGACGATTGTGTTATTTTTGGAGGAAGTTCATTGGCTTGCGAGAGAGCTTTGGGTAAGTTTTGAATTGTACTTAGCTTAGAAACTATGAATGGTAAACGTGAGTGTCTTATTTACCGGTAATGAAAATGAATGTAGGTGCAATGTTCGTAGAGCCGTAGACGCATCACATGTTGTTTCATCAGCCAGTTTTCTGGCCGGGAACGGTTTCATAGCTTAAATTGTAAATAATTAAGATTAAAATTTGTCGAAAATTGTAAAGAAGTTCACAAATGAAGATTAAATAAAAAAGGCAAAATGTAATAACTACCTACTACTAGGTACTAAATGTATTACTAGCTGTTTTTGATAACTAAATGTCAACAAGAGACACCATGTAATTTTTTGTAAACATGAGTCTATGATCACGATGAAGAAAGATATAATTAAGATATTTATAAAAACATAGACAAAACAAAGAGTATAGACAACTTGGTACAAATATCTATCGACATCAACAGGTAAGTCTGTCGCATTTCATTAGTGGCTCAGTAATTTTGTAAGAGCTTTTACTTGTAACTTGTTTTGAAAGGTTTCATAATTAGTTGAACATCTCACTTTGAAAATTGGTTGCTTTTGAGCCCATAAACAAGAGTTTAGGGATTAAGTTTGGAAGATATAGGTTTTAATTAGTTTTTGAGAGATAAACAAGAACTATGGATAAACTGCACAAAAGATTTTTTTTTATGTAATCGAGTGACGAGACGAGCAAATCGCTCGCCTGATGTTAAACGTCACGTTTGCCCATAACAGGACTGCACCACCCAGAATTTTGAACTCGCAGAATTCAAGACCCTGCGCGGCACAGCACTGCGAACGTCGCCCTGAGATATAAGTTGTGTAATCTCCCATTTCCCCTGTAATTTCACTGGAAACAATGCCCTTCCAACCGGAACACAGTAATGTTTGCACATTACTGCTTGGCGGTGGAATAACTGGCAAAGGTATGGTACTTCTCCAGGCGGGCTCTGCAAAAGAGCCCTACCACTACGGTTTATACTACGATTACGTGATAAGAACCTCCTCCGGTTTTTTTGTCGGTTAAAAAGAGAGTCAAGTGCTGGAAACGTAGTACACAACAGTAACATTAAAAGTAACATACTGTACCGCTCTTAGTCTCATTCCTTGAAATTTAACACTGGATCCTTTTAACTTCAATTTTACCGAATCATAAATCATTTCTAAAAGCTTTTCAGAAATCAACCAACTGATTTAATCTTCCTGATTTAACTCCAAAAAAATTATAATAGATAAAAATCTAATCAAATAACAGTAAAAGCACTGTATAAACGCAGTTACAAACAAATACCAGCCCAATTTCGGAGATAGACCATAAAACTGCTACCACATTCGGTACAAATAAGTTGATTTCTGTTGGCTATAAACTACTTTTATGGCAGAACATATTCTAGATCCTGTTGTAAAATGCATTAGCCACTTCGGAGTTTAATTGCTTATGATACCGTTAGAAATAATAAATTTGATTGATCGAATATTGAACTGCTGGATCAATTACAATTGGAAAATTATGGCAGAGAAATGTATTGCATTGTCTCGTGTATCACTAATCAAAATAAGATCAAGTTTTTAACTACAATTCTTGGGTTTTGGTTTAACGTTAAATTGATGAAATAGCCTATTCTCATAATGTTCAACAATCATGGTAACATAAAACAAATGTTTGAATTGAGACAGTAATCTTCTACGAATCCGCTCCACAGTAAATTTATTTATAATTCGATTCTAAATCAGTAATAGTAACTCCCTTTGGCGAGATAAATAATTAAAAGTGACAATTTTTTATCCAACCAAATCTTTTCATTCATGAATCTCAAAATAGCCTTATACGAGTAAGTCCCGTGCTTCAAACGTAGCTATTTTCAAACTGCCATAAATATCGGACATTTTGCGAATTGGACATTCCGCGACTAACCGGATGCTTCATAACATTGCATCGTGCCACACTCACACATATATAGTACGACGTCCAACGTGACGTTGACCATCAGGTGAGCGATTTGCTCGTCTCGTCACTCAATTACATAAAAAAACTACACACTAACAAACACAGACAATTTTTATAATTTAGATCAGGCTTTAGAATTTCGTTAAACTACAGTGGTAGTAGGTAACTACCTACTGTGATATTAATGATAATAGTAAAAGTAAAAAACTTTCTTTGGTCTGCAAAAAAAACTAAGGCTCAAAATATTGTTAACGCCAATCTCGTAAGTAGGGAAGCTTCCTAACTTGTGCTTCGTAACCAAACCCACAACGGAAAAAACCTACTAGACCACGACACCACTCCCTTATAAATATCCGAAAAAGTTGTATTTGCTATTTTTGGTTCACCTGCCTCGAGCTTCTGGCTTCTATCACGTCTACAATCAAACTACAGTTATCATTTGCAATAAAACAGGTTCTCAATCGAATTTTTATTATCAATCGATTCTTTCCTCGATTTAATATAGTGAATAACCATGCGAAATCGATAAAATTGCTAAATAGAAGCCCATGGTACCCAAATTGATTTCAATTAGTCGGAATATTTGATTGATAATTAAATTTTGGTTTACTGGTTCTGGGTATGGTTAGTCATCTGTATTTCACTGTAGGTAATTGTAATACATTTCAACTTCTGCTTGAACGGCTTTGTGTTCAAATTCTTTGAAACTTAGTGCCATTGTTTTGTAATATCAGATGAATAATGATATAATAATAATGATTCCAGTAGGTACCTTTTGTTTTGTTCATTTCACCCAAACTAGAGGTTATATTAATTCGGTTTTACCGGTTTAATTCGCACGATGATGAGAAACGGTGAGAAGATGATAGAAATTGAAAAGTAGCCTATGTGTTATCCCAGAACTTAAACTTTCGCGTTTCAATTTTATCAGAAACGGTTTAATAGTTACGAAGATACCTACGCGGCATTCTCACATACACAAACCCGAACTTTCGTATTTATGATATTAGAAGGGTAGGAAGTATGCAAAATGGCCCATACAAAATACTGGTAGCACGCAAAGTACTGGTAGGCTTACCACGAAGCCTATTTCCCCGATATTGACAGGACAAGTCCCTAAGCCCAACAGTCCCAAAACTCTGGCTCGGACTCGGACGTGCGAACTGCGAACGGTGGCCAGTTTCATTAATGATTCCAGATTTAAGCCGTAGCGAAGCCGCAGCGGCATAAAGTCATTAACAAGGCCATGAATAAGTAGTCCTGTGGTGGAGCTATAACGAAAATATTATAAACAGCGTGTAACGAAAACACGGTGTAGCACGGAAACCATGCGTCGGATACGCAGCTCATGTACTACCAGAATATCTGGCTTATGTTTGAAGTAAAGAAATTTAGTTTTTGCCAAAACTCGCGAATGTTCAACCCTATGTGAACCTCGATCGATACATGCTATGTAGAAAAAAAAAGCGGGGGTTAATGTTAATGACTACTAAATATATTTTAAAGTTTACAAAGCTTTGTGTCTTGACTGAACAGTCGTTCTCTGTTGTTCGTTGCTCTTTTCTGTCTTTTGTTACCAGCTGTTTTCGGGCGTCGAAGTCTATATAAGATCCATTTAAAGTTCCTGTTATACTGATATAGTAAACAAATGCGCACTGAGTAAGTATCGAGCAAAAAAAGACCAGCGTTCTGTTTATGAAAACCCAATATTTACCCGAACAAAAATCAATTAAGCCTTAAAAGCAATAAGCCAAACTTAAAATCAGCAGTCTGTGCAAAAACAGAGTTATGGCAAACCTATATAAACAGAATTTTCCAAAAACAAAGCCTCCTACAGCCCAGCTAGGTAACAAACGCCCGGTTTATTTAGCCAATGAAGCCAGTCATTAATATTCGCCATGACAGAGCAATTTCAAATGTTTACTCTAAATTACCAATGCTAATGTTTGAACAACAGGAAGGCAAATAAAATTGTCCATGGCGTGGGAACGGTCGGGTTAGAAGCGGATGTTTCTAAATTTTGCCTCCTTATGGGACTTAATAATATTTCTAGTGTAAGCTTCACTCCTGTGAATATTTATTTAAATTGATTTCTTGAGAAAATATCGTTCTAATTTTAAACCTGAAGTTTATTTTAGGAGCTTATGATAAAACACTTAAAAACACAAAAACAACAATAGAAATGGACAAAACAGCAAAACGAACAGAGATCTAATAAAAACAGAAAGATACTATTTACTAAGTGTTTTTAGAATAAACTTGAATTTGTGAAACTACCAAAGCTAATTTTTTATACTAATTCAATACAAGAAAACATACTAGGAAAGAAGTATTGAGGAATTAGTATAGGTACAACGACATACAATATTTCTACCTATTGACCAAGCACTATCCCGAACTATGCAGTCATAAACCTTACTTGACCCAAAAATAAGAAAACAAAAGACTGCGCAATTATGACCAACTTTATAAGCAAAGCTACTCAAAGCAACGTTATAATTGGCGTACCTAATGAGTAATGACAGTTAGAGACAGTAACGTAGGTGGTCGACAGCTGAGCAACTGTTTGTTCTGTTTGTTCGTATAAGGAGTAAACTCGAAATTCTAATGCAAGTGGTAACACACGTCGAGAATCGAGATATTTGACATACTTCGGTTTGCGTGTAGTGATTTAGAAATCCATTGCGAGCGCTGGAAAAATTGAGTGTTATGGCGCATATTTTAGAGCTATATTTCTGGGCAGTTATTTTTTGCACAATAAAATGTTGTGTATGTTACAATAATACATTATTCATTATAATGATAGTTTGTAGTTTGTAGATAGCTTGTAGTAAAGCTACCTTTACTAAACAGGTACCTCTCATGAAAAAGTTGGCTGGAAGAGATTGTTCTTAGCGAGAAGATCGCCTTGATGCCTTTCTCTTATGTTATGTATTGCGCTAGTATTTTTGTGTCGTCAATAAAGAATTATTGCATTGTATTGTAATGGAGAAAAGGCTTACCAAACGAATGCATTTATTTTGTGCCATCTAAATGCTACAAAACAACGAAATAATTTAGAGAGCAATTCATGTAGGTACGTAACAATGAAAACAAACGTAGTTTTGAGGTTGACATAGTTCGTTCTAATTACACGAAAACACACAACTCGACTGTGAACCTAATGACAATTGAGTAACTCGCAAATTGGCATGGCAACAATTCACAGTAATAGTGAAACTACATCAAGTAGCCCAAAGCAGTATTCACACATCATTCATTCTAATTTATTTTATCGCACGATTCCGTCGTAAGGCCATTCGCACATTAGGACCACCTGTTATAAAGCACAGACTATTGAATGGTCAGAGAGCAAACTGTACAACATTACGGGAGTAGTATAATTAGGTACGTGTCATACTCATTGTAAGCGTCAGTTTGGTAAACTGTGAGGTTTGTTTATTGTTACTGAATTGTTATTAATAAATTCTGAAAAACAAAACAATAACTCTATGGAGATCATCACTAAAAGATAATTATGACCTTAAGTATAATACTTTATTTGGAAACGTATCCACCAATCTATTTCGTATTTCTATATGTTAGGCCCTTTCTGGCAGAATATTTTCATACATAAATTCACCTTGAATCAACTTACTTAGTTTCAGTGTGTATAAGGACATTAATACATGTTTATGTAGGTATGTGTACATTAATTTGTTTTCGTACACTCACTGCAGGTCTGTAAAAACTAATCGCGATCGTTTATCGAATGTTGTAATTCTGATTCTTGCTGATCTGTAACAAAGCTTTATTCACACTGTCAAAAATCAGGCTTTCACTTTGCGGTTTAAGAAATTTTAAGCGACGCGATTTATAAAGACGTTACATCTAATATTCGTCGCGCTCCAGTGGGATGTTTTGTGGCGGCTACTTTCGCTGTTCAATGGACGTTGTTCATTCACTACACTTTCCATACGATTGGTGAATGAATAGTATTATAGAGCTTCTTTTTATAAAAAAAAATATTTTTTTATCATAATTTTAAGTTTAGGGTTGCCAGACTAGAATTCGTGAATGAGCTGTAATTTGTACTTTTTAAATGTACTTATGTTCTGCAATTCACAATACTATCTATACTTAGTCGGTCCTTAATAATTTTTGTAAATACATAATGTAATCTGTTTCCAAAATCTGCTTATGTTTTATGACTCATGTTAGGCAGCACGAGTACTTTTAATTTTATAGATTTGTAGAGAAGGAACGGTTTTGAAACGGGTTATAAATATAAACCAATGTATGAGAGAGAAAACATCATTGCAATTCATCATGACATATCGTCATTGTTTAGCAATTGAGTTCTTTGAAAAGCAATGACATCGCTGCAGTCGTAACCCCTGCACAATTGTTATTCATTCAATAAATGCAACACGACACCAACACTTAAATCAAGTTACATAACATTATGTAGAGACCCGTTATTCTTTTCGCCACGTCTCCGGCCGGCGACTAAGTAAAACAATTGGCTATAAAATCTTCCGTACGTGTCCCTCACAAAAAGAGAAAGCCTCGACGGCTCTAATGTCCCGTTTCTTAGAACATTATGTCTTATTTAAGAGATGCGACAAAAAAATGAAATAGCTCGAGCCGTCAAAGAATGAGGCAAAATGGGCCATAAACGCAGACCCCGACTAAAGACAAAAGTCGAGCTACCCCAGGAATATTGTAAAACATCTCTTAGTTTACTGCGACATTGTCTCACATCACCATTTTTTCTTATTTAGTAAGTTTTGACAGCGGAACAATGGTGATTCTAGCTTCTGTTTTGTAATGAGCTGCGAGAGAAAAGGACTTGGGCAGTTTGGGCTCCCGTCGCTCGAATATTGTCTTGACATAATGCAATATTTTCTCAAACACTGCATTTGAATTTGGAACTTTTTATGATCTTCTTTTTTTCCGTGGCCTAGTTTAACTGTCAACCGAATACTAATTAAGAACAAAGAATCTTATGGCCATAAACAATGCTAAAAACGTCGACAGATGGCTGCCCATGTTCGCTCGAAGCAACAATCTGAACACATTGCCTTACAGTACAGAGATTGAGTCATTACTACTTGACATCTAAATGAGCCAGTCTCATAACAGACACATAAACGTACAGAATTTAAAATTTTATTACGAAAACATTAAAGCCAAGTGTTATTAAAAATACCAAGAACTGTATTTAGCTCGGCGACTTGAAAGATAGCGCCGGCGATTAAGAATGGAAAAAAGACCGAAGGGGTATATTTAATGGTTTTTTCAACATTACATATGCAGAATCGTCGAAGCAGAACCGAAGTTAATGCGCGAACATACGGCGTTTTATTACTCGGTGGCGTTCGTGACGTCCTGTTTACGTGGAGGAGAATATCTCCCTTAGAGAATTAGGTAGCTGTCGGTAGACTTCAATAAAATTTAATTTGCCCATTGTCTCAGGGTGAAGATGTAGCGAAATAGAAATATCTTTATGGCGAGGCGGCTACCGTGGTTTATTGTCATGAGGATATTGTACATCATAAAATGCATCGGAGCTTCGTTGGTAGCATGACAAATGTTTTGTCTTTTGCTACTAAGTTGGGTGCATTGTTTTGTTTTTGTTTTGAACAAAAATAAAAAGCTGTTAGAAGCTATGGAAGTAAGCGCAAAAGTTTTTCATAGACTATTAGAATTGTAGTTTATTGAATCAGAATAGAATAGAACAAAACAAAAACAAGAAGAAAAAGGAAATAAAGAAAGAAAAAAAATTAAATAAAGAGTAGAAAAAAAAAGATTTGTCTTACATTATGGTTAATGATTTAGTTAGTACATGTTTTGATGTGAATTTACAGTCTATAGGTTTATTTCTCATGCATATCTGTGTTGACACTGACATGAATTACCAGTTCCAATTATTCTTTCTTATCACTCGTTAATTGCCGGCGAGAGGAATATCAATTAAAAGATAGAGCTTATCAGGAAAATAATTAAACTTACTCTTTTGGCCTTGGTGATTATTACTATCTCTGTCCATTTTTTTAACTCGTTATGTTGCAGACGAACAGTTACGATGGTGTAAACAAAACTTTTCGATAACACAGAGTTCATATTTGTGTTCAAATTCGAAATTGCACCGCTGAACTGAAAGTGGTATATCGAACAATACGCAACAAATAATAGCATTTGTTGTGTTTTATTTCCTTTAGTTTCACATCTACTCTCATTAAAGCACCGGAACTGAAGCACCGCTGCGAACACATGTTTGTCTATTCATGGCTAGTTTATATGAAAAGTTTGAGCCAATTGTGTCCCAGTTTTGTCGTAAATCATTGAAGTAGGTACTCCTGTTGCTGCTACCGAAGTTGGGCACTTCGTTTTATGATTCTTTTGTTTAAAACTTTTATTGGCTCTGCCCGTTCCGAAAACTAATTTATTCAGGACCCTGAGAGTAGCCTTGGAAGTTGGGCTCCTTCCGAATGGCCGTTTGCTTCTTCTTTTTATGTTTCCTTTTCTGGGGACCTGTAAACTGTTGTGTCAAATAGGTTATCGATACGAACTTGCAACGTTAGCCGACGAACTTTTTGGAGAAATGTTTAGAAGATTACTTTAAAGCCGAGTCTTTAGCCGAGGGTACGATAAACTGGATAATTTTCTAGGGAATGATTTCGAAATTACCTCCGACGTGTAAACTTAAAATAGCTGTGAATGATATTGAACCATTCGACTAATAAACTTGGATTAATAATCTGACAAACTGGCTTGTATTGACCATAACGCACCGTATCTAAATATTATGTTGGAATGACATGATTTTCGGCAGTTTATACTAGCTCTCAAGTACCCACTTTACTTCACGAATCGGCCACAAGGTCATTCGCCCCCATAATCAATTCAACAAACGGTGTTCTATCAAAATGTAAGTCACCAAACCGATACTTTACGAGTCGATATTTCGTAACCGCTAGAAATACTCTTTATCTCCTGATTCA
Organism: Alcis repandata; assembly: GCA_949125135.1. NCBI lineage: Eukaryota > Metazoa > Arthropoda > Insecta > Lepidoptera > Geometridae > Alcis > Alcis repandata. Next base: position 388,844 of record OX421233.1, read on the forward strand.
TTCAATAGTCGTAAAATTTTATTCGTCACACTTTCGACAATATCCATAAGGTAGAGATAACTCGTGCTCGATGGAATGGCTTCATACAAAACGTTGGCACCTATGTAGTATGGAAATGATGGCCCTAGTGATGTGAACTGCGTATTTGGATTTAAATAATCGGATGTCCAAACCGTGAAGTGACCCGTGACGAAGTTTATGTCTTCATCGAACGTGATGTTCTTAAATTGTCGAATCGAGTGCTGGAAATAAATAATTTTGTCGTATTTTATGCTCCTAACGATTAGGGATAAGTCGATTTGATAAATTCGTATATTATTGTAAAAGAACATACGCTTGGTCGCTTATGTGACACTTGTTTATTTTGAAGTGTCTTCAGACAAACGCTGTGTCCTTCCTGATGACTAGAAAATAAAAACCAGCTGTTTTTTTATAAACTTAACATAACTTCAACCATTTTGGGCTACAATTTTTATTAGAAGCGTAACAAAACATTCCCTTCACATTCCAAAAAAACACCATTTTTAAACGAGCACTGATTTCTGATTTCCTAAGCCGTGTTCTAATGAGTTTTTTAAGTAACCACATCACCCAAGCCTCACCGGCGATATCAATATAGGTGTAATAAGTTCCCACAGATGGGCTGGTGGGCGTTTTAAGGCGGCCGGATCCGCTCCTAGAAATGGCTTCTGTTCAACCGATTAGTTGTATGATTTATTGGCAGTTATTTATGCTCTTAGCGCAAAGAGGGAATGGGTAATGCGAATTTCAATGTGAGAGGTGTTTTGCGAATCTTATTCGTGATTTTTCGGTTCTAGTTCGCTCTACGGAGGGAAAATGATGGGTGATTGGCGCTGTTGCCATACGTTAGTTCTTTATTTATTTAATTACTAGCGGCCCGTCCCGGCTTCGCACGGGTAGACTTTGGGATAAACGTAGAGTAAATTGAAATCGGTCCAGTCGTTCACGCGTGATGGCGTGACCAAAGGTGTTGAGAATAATTATAGGAACTCTTTGTTATAACCTCTATTCTCATGCTATAGCAACCGTAGTTTGTTGATGCTAACTTGTCAATTTATATAACTTGTCTTTTTATTTGACATTTGAAAAATGTAATTTGACATGTGCTTTTTTGGTACTGAAATAAAACTATAACTATAACTATAACTATAGTAAAAATTATCAGTATAAAACGCACACTGTTTTGATAGATATGATTGAATTTGAACTTTGTACAGAGGTAATAAAGTGTAAATTGACTCTTGGACGTTAGGAACATACCTACATTGCTTAAACAACAGTGAGTGCTTGCAATTTAATATGAACTTTATACAATAGCAATAAAGCTCGTTTTAGTTAGGAAACGTTTGTATGGGAAAAAGAAAAGGGCTGTTTTTAGGGTTTTTCAATATTTCTGACAGATTTTCTTAATATTTTTTTCCTTAAGAACCTTCTCCTAATAATAACAAATACAACAAAAAAAGAATTAGTGAAATCGGTCCAGCCATTCACGCGTGAGGCCGTGACCAAGGAAAACGGGTTTCATTTTTATATATATAGATTTTTTTACTTTAACCAATTTAGTCCTTAATTTTAATTAACATTAGATACAGCTTCAAGCTCTAATCATAAATAATAATAAAACATTGAACTTCATTCTACAAAAAATAAGTAACTGTCGGAAATAGTCATAATATATATCCCTTAATAATATTATTTTATTAGGACATGGAACTGGAACATACGATGTGTTATTTGAACCACGATACCAGATTACAGTTAAAAGAAACAAACTACCAACACTGTTACCCATTTTAACCACATATCACAAAACACATACCCAATACTTTCTGACTGAAACTTCCATTTAATGTTAAAATTATACTGAACCTAAGTATTCATCGGTTCTTTAAAATAAAGGATATTAAAGCAATATAAAGTTCATTAAATTGTACAGCCTTGAGCTCTACAATCGCTCGCGGCAGCTGTAAAGCATAGCTTATAGTTAGTTGCAACAAAGTTGCTTGACTCAATGCGAGCTTTATCACAGGTTTCAGTATAACCATTTAGTAAATGGCTTATATTTGATTCGCCATACCATAATACGTTCCACTGTTCCTTGTCAGTAAATTTTTAATTAGGCCAAAAAAATTACATTGTAAACAATGAGGATTATTTTTTATTTGACACGATAATATTGTATCAAGGTTTGCTATACAGAGTTATAAGGGAAGGGGGGGATATACTATTGTAATTTCTCCCATATTTTTCGGGATAAAAAGATATAAATTGGGATAAATCGTAAGCTACTTTCATACCAAATATCATCAAAATCTGTTCTGCTGTTTCTGTTTGATTGAGCAATAAACATCAAAACATTCTAACTTTGACATTTATAATATTAGTAGAAATAATTATGATGATAATGGGCCCAATTTTAAGGGCTTTTTATGACAGATCTAAATTTTCTAAAATTATTGACATTTTGGTCTAATACATTGCAATGAAAAAGCAGATATATTTTTAGTTATTTTAGATTTGTCAAATGAAGCCTTCAAACTTGGGCCCATTGTTTTCAAAGAAATTAATTTTGATTTTTGTGCTTTCAAAATTCTGTCATCGCTCATTTCTAACCCTCTACTGGTTTTGCTTATTTATTGTCACCCCAACTCTAAAAACAAGCGACAATACTGAACTAAAAATGATCGATAACATTATTCAAAGAACATGTTTTATCGAAATTGGAGCTCAGCGTCTGCATTCCTTGTAATCTAACATTAAAACGGTAAACAGTACAGACCTTGACTATAATGAAATAGTGGCCAAGAGCGGGCACTAGCATGTAGTGGCAGAACCGGGTAATTCCTTGTCATTATGGTATTATTTATAACTGGTGCAGGCGCAGGGCCGCTGGTGCATGTTGGACGCAAGATCGGACATAGACTATATGAAAGAAATAGATAGAAGTTACATAACCCAACCAGGTACGCTGTAGAGGCCTCGGTAGCCAGCAGTGTTTGGTCATTCATAAAAAAAGTTACAAATCTTGTGCTCACTGGAAAGATGCATAGTAAGCTGGTTTTTAGGCATTTCCTAGAATTTGGTTTCTATCGTATAGCGGCAATTAAAATCTTCATTCTGGAAGATTTGGTTGTAATTAGTAGTTGTGTAATGGTAGTATAAGTTGTGTGGCAGTAGTTATTTGTCCTTGTCAAACTGTAATAGTGTGACTGCGCTAAAACATATGAAACCAAACAAATAATGTTACAAAAAAAAAATCCGGTTGTAAAGTAGGTTTACTGACGATAGTTGAACGTGACAAAGTCATAAGAAAATACTGATAGAATGGTTTCATTTTTCAAAAGAAAATTTTAATTTGTACAAAAAGATCGTACCAATTTCTGAACAGACCTAAAAATATTTGACATCCAAATGACACTATATTTATTTCTAAAAAGACAAAAGAGATCGGACATCCCGAGTTCACCGTACCGATAGCGATAGCGGTAACGCCTCATCGAGGTAACGGCACATACGTCACACTTTTTTCGTACTTGCACCCGGCTCCATCGAATTATAAGACGTTATCACGTCAAAAATACAATTGGGCCCGACTTAAGCGAATCTAATTCTACTAACTCACGTAGGTACAATTATATTCATAACATACTTAGCCAGTATCATCTCAGAGGCTCCTTAACTATAGGAACAAATAAGACTGCTCTTCTCTTTTCCCGCCTCCAAGTAGCGCCGGCGGCGGTACCTGTTCCGGAGAGAGTCATACGTCATTGGGCCGACTCAAAAACTATTCCAACATTAAATAATAAATCATAGTAAACCGGTAATTAAGTCAGTCATAACCAGAACTTCAGAATAAAAAGAGTTTATAATTTTTTCACATTAAATAACCATTTCGGGCGTAGCGCTCCGTCTAAATGATCATCGATAAAAGATTTTTTGTCGGTCGAGTTACTTTCTTTCGTGTTTTGTTGTGAATGATTGTGTGAGATTTAGGACACAAGCTCAGAGGAACTGGAAGACATGATTCGGGGCCTCACAGCTTGATTAAATCATTTTCAGTAAGAGAAAAGGATGTAAGAAGTAAAAATAATCTAGTTACTATCTTAGTTAGTTTGAGCATATTTTTTTTAGGTAGTTTTTGTATTTTATGTGGCAATATTGTAATACCAAATCTTTTTGCTTTTTACCGTAGATACCTACCACGTTTTAAATAATTATTAAATTTCATTATCGTCATCATCATAATATAATTATGTATGTGGATATATATATATATATATATAGGTATATAATATATATATACCGATGCAATAAATACGTTTTCTGCCTTTATCTTTATAATTTTTCACATTATATCTAGATTTACACCCTTTTCATTATATAATGCTTCTTCTTCTTTCACACAGATCTACACTTCCTTCGATCGGGCTCATAATATTGCATTCTTCTTACGTTGTACCTACTGTTGTTGTATCGACAACATTTTAGCAGCTATGTTATAAAAATAGCTTTTTCATTACAACTGTCTATCACATTCATTTTATCGATATTTTAAGCATACTAATAAATCACTGTCGTATATTGGACCGGTGTGTAATCCACCGAATATTCATTGACCGAGTTTCGCATAATAATTTAATAATCAGAATTGCACGGTCAATTTCAATATTTCGATACGGTTTCGGTAATACCTTTAAATTTTCGCTTTTAGGTATTAACCTTTTATTGGCGATTTACCTTCAAAACTCGACATTATTATGTGAAACGAAATTAACTGGGCTTAAAAGGAGGAATATAAGATAAACAAAATTGCAAGATGGTAGGTGTTGTTCATTTCCTATAAGTTAAAATACCTTTATTAGAAAAAAATGAAGTTGCGAAAACTTTAGTTGGTGTTGGCTGGAATTTTTCTTTCACATTTAATGCTTGCAAAACCTTCGAACTTGATTTACAAACTGCAACTAACCGAATAAAAACTAACCATTGCTGGTCTTACTCATAAACGTTGCTTTAATTAAGTAAGTTACTACTTAAAATTTTCTGACTACTTCTTGCGTGAAATGTCACGTGCGAAAACAAAGCGGACAAATTCAAGCAGTCATCACAATTAAACAGGCTTTAAAAGTACAGCCCTGCATGTTTTATTAAGCTGTTAAAAGAAAACCGTAGAGTTTTGTTATTAGCACTAGGTACAGTTTAACTTTCTGGTTTTTGATTCAACTCACTTAGAATTTTTTCATATAATTTTCATTTTCGTCAAGCTTTTGTGTCCATCGCGTTTAATGCCAATACCAATAATTTCACATCTCGCTTCGTACAACTACCTACTCAAGATAACAATAGTTTTCCAACAACTCTGCTATTGTCCGTTTTCCAGCTTCTTACTGACGTCAAGCATCTTACAAATGCGATTATTTATCGCCAAAGAAAACCCTCTTGAACGCTCGAGATTATCGCCGTCTCACTGTCAAGATATTTCTAATGAGTGCGAAAAGGAACGAGATAATATCTCATTCGTTAGAAGAGAGCCCCAGTGGCTGAATACAATGTACTGTATAATGTACTTTGCTGTACAGCACGAGTCGTTAATTACAAACAAACATGCGCAGTAATGTTATGACTATGTTAGGATGGTAGCCTGATGGGCAGATGAGTTGCGAAGTTAGCTTGTGGATATAAAATTAAAAGTTCGCAATGGTTCGCAATGGTTTTACCTATTAATAGATATTCCATCACACTGTTATAATAGATTTATTATAGATTACTAACTTTGACGGTACCTATGCTTGTAACAGTTTTCTTCATTTAGCGTCTTCAGAGTTTCTGCGTCTGTTTCTTTTTAACCGATTTTAATAAATTTTGGCTATGTTATTACGATACAAACGAACAAACTTTTTATCCTATAAAAATAATACTGAATTATATGAAAATTCCAGAAGTGTTCACGCTTTGCAGCCCATACAGCCAAACTTACTACAATTCAACTATCAATTCAATTACTTATTACCTATCAGATATTTTCAAACTTTTTTTTATTGACTACAAAGTAATAAAAACTTCGGAAACCGTTGTAAGCTCTTGAACTAGCGTCTCAGTCGGCTTCTTACGAACCTGAAAGGAGTATTGTGCAGTGAGTCGGAGCCGCGCTCACGTGGTGTGAGCTCAACATTGGATATCTAACGAGAAACTGATATTGGGGCCACTTGAGTTTAAGTGGCACAAGTAGTAACCTAGTTAACTCACTTTTTTTTTACAATTTGTACTGTCATTTTTTGTTTCATGGAAAAATGTATTTTCAATATTTAAAGGTAATAAGAAAACTTGGCTTGACACGTTACCGCGTGTCTAAATTTATTTTTTACACGCTTTTTGTTAGCTTCATTTTAAATAAGTTTTTATTGCATTGTCATCGGAGTTACACACGTATACCAAATATCAGCTCAACCGGACATCGGAAAGTGGTTCAAAATTGAGTTGCAAGATTCCACCCGAACTAAAATACTTGCATACATACATTGCAAGTTAAATAAAAGCTTTTAAAAAAAAGCTTTTACTAAAGAACTAAACTTTATTTATTTAAGCTCACGTAGTTACTCCCGAGTCCCGAATCAAATGTATTTTGCACTATAGGTTTGTTTCGTATCAACTTACAAAAACACCTTTAAAAGTTTTACATACAGACGCAAGTCAATGACGTGAAATTGAATTATACTGGTTGTCCTATAAAAATTCTTCAATACTATTCCTACTATTTGTAACTAGAGACTCTTCTCTTTCTACTACGATCTCGTCCCGTCCTCACAATGTGACAACCGTTTTAGCACGCAAATTCCAGCTGTCCACAGCCTCCGCAGCTTACATCTCACGTAACAGCTTTGTTTTACTACCGAAAGCTCGTCCAGCTTTACTGTGTATTTGCTACAAGATCACTCACAGATCACTGCATCTTTATAGCCGGTGTCACCTCGCGAGTGATTGAATGACTTCCTTTTGTGAGAGAGATTTTGTTTTATGTGCAAGCTTTGATAGTGGTTTTATACCGCTAAAGTGAAGAAAAGCAGGGGATGGGCAGGTAACGACCGACCTTTGTAGTCTTGTGTTGCCTAGGCTAAACAGAAGCTTTTGTCCAGCAGTAAAATGAACAAGGCACAAAAAATCATAAATCCTAATGATTTTTTTATATACATATTGGTTTGTTTTTTAGAACGTAACATCAGCGTCTGGAAAATAAAACTGGGGTCAATGGATTAAGTCCCTTAACTTGTAGGCAGAGATGTATTAGTAGTGTCCCGTAGTTAATTTACGTTTTACCAGTTAGTACAATGGACTCTAAATTGAAAAATCAACTGAAATCATCCATACCTTTCATGAAACTCCATCCGCATTAGCAAAATAATTTACTGAACATATTTCAGCCTCTAGGATCTTACTAAAAAGATCGCTAAAACTTATGTGACATTAGTGAGTACTTAGGTCCCTACTCGAATTTTATTTTTACGTTGCGCCAAAGTTATAATACGTTTGTTAATCTAAACATCAGAAATTGAACAATCGGATTAAATAGATGATAAATGCCATATGTCTTAAAAATAAATTAAGCCCCAAATGACTTTCAAAAGCAAACGTCATTAGAACTAAAGCGAAAATATTGACGCACATAATGAATTTATTATCAGATCAAATCGGTCCGCAAACAAAGAGGCGGCCACTATCAGCATGCAGCGTTATCTCTGATTTCGTGACACTAACAAGCATTATCTTATTCTATCTCGAGGTGAGTCTGGTACATAATCACCCACTGTTTGGCGATATAATCTTAAAACTGCCGGGTATTCTGAATCGCTCGAGATTAACTCGGTCACTCTCACTGTAATGACTTTTCTAGTGAGTGCAACAGTGACTGAGATAATGTCTCACTTGCGATAATGGGGCCTCAGCTTATTAGTAGATATTAACTTGCATAAAAGATTTCTTATTAGCGCTGTGGTGTTGATTTTAGGTTGAATTTTTGTGTTACGCACATCAAGAGATGCTTTGATAAATAATATTATTTGAGGGGCAGCTATAGTTTCATGTTTTTAGACAGACAGATTATAAATAGGTAAATGCCTATGTGTGTATTTTATTGCAAAGTTGACGTCTTATAAAAAAAAGCCGCGATGGAAGACAAGTAAAGGGCAAGGGGGTATTAGTAGGGCATAAGTTAGTATTGCGCAGTGCGCACTACATTTCTAAAAGCTTTTATTTAACTCGCAATGTATAAGTAACTGTTTCAATGTAGAGGTAACTAAATATGTTTGTTCGGATGGAATCTTGCAACTCAATTTTAAACCATTTCCTGATATCCGATTGAGCTGAAATTTAGTATGAATGTAACTCCGATGACAAAGTACATGTAACTCCGGTGAAATAAAAGCTTTTTTTATAAATATTTTTAAAGTAACTTATTATATCGTGTACAAGTGAACATTTGCCAATTCAAGCAATTGCTAAGCAAAGTTTTTATGTAGGTAATGCCAGAAGAAATACACTCTCAGTAAATGTTGCTGGCTGTTATTATTGAGTTAATTAGGATCTTGTTACAATTTTAATGAACTTTGTGCAGTTTCTTTTCGTCTAAAGGATATAAATAAAAAATATAAATAAATGTAATGTTGAGAAACTGAAAATTGACTAAATCGAAATTGTAAGAAATAACCCCTTTGTTCCAAAATTGGAACAATTGGATTGATATTTTTAGTAGCTATTGAAATTATATCGTGGGAGCAAAATTAACTTAACAGAAGTAATTTTAACTGGTTAGATTGCCAAATCATAGCTTGTTTTCTTAGTTAAAAAAAAAATGTTAAAAAAAATCGCAATATTTAGGTAAATTTCAAGTTTACTGATTAGAAAATTGACATAATTTTAGGATATCGCTGTTTTTAATTATAAGCAACTTTTACTGTGGAATAAATTCAAAAATCGTAAAAATCTAATCATTCTTTGGTAACCTATTCTTGGGCGCTCGAGATTAACTCCGTCACTCTCACTCTCACGACATTATTACTAATGAGAGCGACAGTGACCGAGATAATACCTCACATGTCAGAAGAAGAATAAACTTTTTTCAATATAGAAAAGAAAGTGAAATGATAATTTTATTTTTTATTTTAGGCGAGTAAAAATATAAATAATCTGTGTAATGAAAATATTTTTTTTTTGCAATTTAAGTGTTCTACACATAATAAAACTTTGTAATAAAGATAGTACAATAATATCTTAGATCGAGTGTCCAACCAATCCACTCGAATAACTGAGTACCTACCTACTGGAAAAACTTCGATACTACGGACGAAAACTTATAAGTTTTTAAGTTATATTTTTTTTTGACATTGCGTGCACTACATTATTAATGCTTTTATTTAACTTGCAATGTATGTATGTTACTATGTAACTGAGTATGTTTGATCGGGTCCTTCGATCTTCGGTGGTTCGGGTGAAATCTTGCAACTGAGTTTTGAACCACTTTCCGATGCCCGATTGAGCTGTAATTTGGTATATGTGTGCTTGTTTTCAAAAATATATATTTTTTATATTAATTTAACTTATTGTATTGCGCTCAAGTTAAATGACATTTGTCAATCTTAGCCACTGCTAAGCACTGTGCATGAGTAAGACCGAATAACGTTATCTATACTAATATTATAAAGAAGTAAACTTTGTGTGTTTGTATATTTGTTAAATTGTAAGGGGTAATCTCGGGATCTACTGAACCGATTTTAAAAATTCTTTCACCAATAGAAAGCCACATTATTGCTGAGTGTCATAGGTTATTTAAAAAAACCGAAAAATAAAAAGGCTTTTACGTGGTAGTCCGTTTTGCAAAGTGAATAGGAGAAAAAACGGTCCGGACGGCGCGCGATGGCTTTGGGTTTAATTAACATTATGCCCAACGAAGTGGGCAAGGGTCAGCTAGTATTTTATATAGAGGTTGAACAACAATTGCCTCTCCTTATGCCGCGATCCATCATCCAATTCATGACATGAAACAAGGTAGTTGAGGTTGACATAATATGCAAACGAGTGCTTCTTAGACTCGGAATACTTAGATAAACCTAGAGTGGAGGATAGAGCTCTGCGTTAGGCTTGAAGCCAAGAACTCTTCTACTTTCATGCGTGTACACAAGCTCTGCGGCCGCGAGTTGGGAGTGTTGATTTGTCAATCGCGTCTCGTACGTACGCGTGAAAGTAGAGGAGTTCATCATCATCATCATCGTCAGCCTATGTTATTTCGACCCAATGTTGGGTATAGGCCTTTTCTCTTTTGTGCCATTTTTACTTTTCTCGGAGTTGAGTTCTTGGCTTCGCCCAACCAAAGTAACGCTGTGCTCCATCTTTTTCTAGGTTTATCTAAATTTCTAGATAGTAATGGTATGATAGTAATGCTTAAGAGACTATTCTTGGACGTTCGAGATTATCTCGGTCACTCTCACTGTCAAGAAATTTCTAATGAGAGCAATAGTAATGGAGATAGTATCTCTCTTGCCAGAATAGAGACCTAAAAACCAGTCCTCTGTCGCAGCTCTTGCGGCCCGTTATGATGTGGATCCATGCAATTTGCGGCAACACCTTGGCTAAACTTAATACATCAAACACTGCATTTTGAACCTTATAAAGCTGGCATAAGCTTCAATATTGAGGCTCAGATTTAAAACATGATGTAGTTTTTGCACGACATGGCAACATAGGGCATTATTAGATCTTAGAAGTAAAATGATTTTTACCTAACTACGGCAGAGAAGGTTATGTTTTTAATCATATAATTATTCGAAGTGTGGAGTTTGATATTGGACTCACCGAAATTTCGTATGAAAAGAATGGCATGTTTGACAATTTCAAAAAATTTAAACCCGAAATGGCATTCAATTTTGATCCTAGTTCCGATAGCCATAGGATTTATTTTTGTAGAATGAATCGGTAAGGCGGTCTACTTGTTTTCCTTCTCATGCAAGCCGATATTATAACGGGGTGCAGTTTGCCTAAGGAGATTGTCGTTTATGTGAGAAATGGCGTATACTTTATGAATATTGAGTTTGAGATAAGGAAAAGGCTTTGTGATAATGAACAGACGTTTCCAAAGTAGGTTCTTGATGATCACGATGATGATTTAAGGTTGGAAATGTGTCTTATGTAAAATACACGTTGTTTCGAGTCTGAAAAAGAGGTTTTTTGCTCTCCCTTAAGGCTGGTTTACATGATGCAAGTTTCTTGCCTGTTGCATACAATAAAATTGAAGCAATAAATTACCTGCATGGTCTAAACAGTACAGTACAGTACACTTGATTTATTGCATTCAATAATTGCACTTGAATATACAAGAAACTTGCATCATGTAAACCAGCCTTTAGGGTAAACTTTCTTTGAAGTGTCTAAATGAAGCTAATTTCAATTATCTGTAAGTAAGACGATATGGTATCCAGTTAGTAAGACAATAACTTTAAATAGTTTATTATTACGAACTACGAGTGTGGAATGATCTGCCTGAATGGGTGTTCCCCGATGGATATAATATGGGTGTCTTCAAGTCGAGAGTGAATCGGTTTCTTCTAGGCAAGCGTGCTCCATCGTAGGCCGCATCATTGCTTCCCATCAAGCAAGATGGCGGTCAAACGCAAGCCTATTCATAAATAAATAAAAAAACTTTTCGGAACATACCCAAAAAATCGCTAAAATTAATCAGCTGTTTTCAGTGTTTAGAACAATGTTAAGAAAAATATTGCTTTTCGGCTTCGCATACCCTTCCTAATAATCCTGTATTGACAACTTATTAGATTGGTACCATAATGATAATTAACTTTAGAAATAACAAGATACGTAAGCATCACTTTAACGTACTTCTGTTCTGACTGCATCTGTCATCGATCCCCTGACAGTGAATAGATTCAAAATGGACTCAAGTTTTTGTTTTCATGGTTTATATTAGCCTATTTATTGGCATCGGTATGTCAAGTGCTTATTCTCATCTGCTGCGTATAGCTCTGATTAATTACTTGTGTGGTCGTCTCGATTGCATTCACCATTCAATGGTAAATAGTAAGGCGACACCAGACGCACTATTCTGGTAAGCGACATTATCTCGGTCTCTATTGCTCTCATTAAAAATATCATAGCAGTGAGAGTGACGAAGAAAATCTCGATCGGCCCAGAAAAGCGTCAGACTGTTGCCAAATGTGAAAGAATGCAGAAAGCAATAACCATTGTAAGGACATTGTCTCAATCATAAGTGAAATCATATGGAGTTTTACCATGAAGTGATCACAAACTACTTAGAGCGACAAAGTCCTTAACCATTGTCATTTATCGAAACTTATGATTAGCATACTAACCGAAGGACTTTGTCGTAGTAAAGACTGGTGACAATTAACTTGCAAATCTTAAGCGGTGTTTCAAGTTTTATTGTGACAGAGTCTCAGACGTGGTCCTATAATAATGTATGCTATAGGTAGCAATGTTTAGTTAGTCTATATGAAACTGGGTGTTAATTGTTAGCAAGAATTGGCCACCCGCATTGATTTGAAGTATTTTGATTGCCGAAACGGCGCATTCAGCGGCTGATTGTTTCTAATTTTGATAATTGTTTGCTTACGGGAGGTCGCACGTGTTTTTCATACTTTTTAAAGGCATTGTCTTAAGTAAAAATATTTTGTGAAGTAATTTTGAGGTTTTCTAACGAAGCAGGTGATGCTTTGTTGACTGATTAGCTGTTTGCTGCGGTATAACGCACGCGTCGATGAAAAACAATGATGATGAAGAGTAGTCTATGTTAATTCTGGGCATAAGCTATCTATCTCTATTTTTTATATCTAAATCGGTTTTGTAGTTACGGAGAAACGTGGTAATCTGCTAATAGAATAGGCACATACACACACACAAACTTTCGCATTTTTATTTATAGGATCGCTTAAAATCGCTTAAAATGCTCTGACAACTTTCCGCTGACGTAAAATATACGTGCAAAAAGAAGACAAAGAATCATACGTTTCTACAGGTTTATAGGTAAGACAAATGTATTTATGGCATATTGAGTTTTTTTTACAAAGCAGGTGATACTTTATCGACTTCTAAAAACTTTCAAAATATTGAAGTTAACAAGTGGTCGTGAAATATCAATACCGCCACCAAGTCAATATATAAACATTAAACAAGGTTATTGTTTTTATTTACTAACCACTATTTGTAATAAAGCTTCATGTAAATATAAAATAAACTGAACATCAGAACGTTTTGGGTTTTTAATTAACTTTGCATGATTTGGAATTTCGGGATTCACAATGTATTCTGAAAATAAATGGTTTTTCATAATCTCCAGTTAGTTGCTTTATGAATGAGAATAAATCATATTCCAATATAGGTACCATTTAAGAAACTAAATTAAATTTATCAGCACAAAAACTATATCCAGCCCTTTCTAACGTGTTAAAATGAAAAATAAAACGCAGATATTTTAAACCTTATCAAATTAGTTTAGTTTAAAGAATAGTACACATTACTATACGACATTAGTATATTTTAGTCTCTCTAGCTTTATAATTGCTCATAAGCTAGTACCTAATTTTATTTAAATTAAAAAAAAAGTAAGGAGGTTACTAGAAAAGATCTAAAAATCTTCAACTAGCTGAACTTATTTTCTTAAATCATAGCTTACAACACTCGCGATTTAATCCCTTTTTAAACAAAAACAAACTAAATCAAAATCGGGTCAGCCTTTTCGGAGCTATGATTCCACAGACAGACAGACAGATATAAAACTTTAGAACATTTATTTTTGTGGTTAATTAAAGCATAGTCAAAGATGCCAACAACGCCATAGTACATTTCCCGTTCCGTTCTACGATCCCAAAGTAATTACCGCAACATTGATCATAGATCACCGAAGTACAGAACAGACTAATCAATAACCCCCGGGCTCAAACTACTTGGCTGATTGCAAACATAGACTAGGAAAGCAATTCCGCTTAATCATAATGGTCGATTCAACGTAATGCCTTCATCGGGCACCTGCGCCGGCGGTCCGTGATAGGGCTGTTGCCGGGAGTCACATCTGATAGGGAAATTGTGTAAAGCTTGCGAAGATGCGGCCAGATGATAGGTAACTGGTAACTGGTTATTCTTTGCCTTTTTTATGACTTTGACTTTATGTCCTAGCCCATCTTTCTAACTACACTATGTGTGGAATATGGTGAAGTTAATAAATATATTCTACACTATACCTACTATCTACCACTTACTAGTACATACTAACTACATAATTTGTTTTTTTTTTTCTAACTGAGTATGTTTCACGAATAGAACTTATTAGCTGACACACGTAGGTCAACCTACACAATATCATCACAAAAAATCTAGAGTAATCAAAACACAACGTGTGTGTGTTCACTTCAAAACATCTCAATCTCAAACGCTCGATATACGAACCACTCACATAACTTCCTTCTTCGGATTGTCAAAGTATACAAAACAATCCAAAAATAACGTGTTGTTACCGCCACAGATAGTGCTGTAGTTTCTATGGCTTAAAACGAGACTACCACAGTGTAAGTGATAGTTACAATAGATGGGCTTGATACCCCACTGGTGGCCAGACCACTTACAGTTGCAACATGATGTAGCGGTCGTGGCGTATCGAAACTATCCGGTTTTAATATTCAGGGAAGTTTTCTTTACTCACAGGTCCAATAAAATTATTGATCATAGTTATCTAAGTAGATGAATATAAAGAAATCTTGTGAGGTAAATGTTTAGTCAAAGCTGGTAGTACGCCTATTCTTAATTAAGAAGTGGCTTGGGTCATTCATGACTTCCAAACACTTAGAGCAAATTTTTATAATAAACTTTTCCAAAGTAAGTATAGCTAGATCAGTGGTAGAGAATACTAGAAGGGTGGTACTAGCGTGTTCCTATAGAGATCTCAGTGCCTGTTGTAAAGCACAGACGCTAGCCACTAAAGAGGTTTTATCTGGTGAAACTCGACACAACCCGGTAGCACCCCAACGCAACTGGGTATCTTTAGAAGATTTCCCCACGACACAAAAAAATTGCATCTATTATACTAGAAATATGACATAGCAGCTATGATTTCCCCACTACTTTTTTTTACTAGAAACTGGAATCACCGGATAAGGCGTTTGTAGTTTTTTTGTGGTAGTGGTAGACGTGTGACGTCACACGTGGGGTATCGTCCGGTAGCCGCGCTTGGGTGGCGTGTGTGAGCACGCGAGCGAAGCGCGGAGCGGCGCGAGTGGCCCGCCTCTCGCGCGAGCGCGGCCAAAGAGTAGTCTGAAAACAGATGGGAAAATCGACTCAACTAAGTATGATAAAATTACAATAAAAATATTTTATAGATCTTTTTGATTCGAAGGCATCATATTCATAGCATTTCTGGCGTGGATGAGATAAGCTAAAGATAGGGAATAAACAAGGGAACTTGATAGAAATGTTAGACTCTGTGAGTTGTCGGAAAGCCTACGTAAAATATGATAATTATATATTGCTAATTCAATTTTTTGAAATGGTGCTGATTTTTGGTAGGTATTGTTAAATTTCAATATTTATAATTATGTCCCTTGTCGATGTTAGACTTGTAAAATAGAGTGTCCAAATAGGTATGCCTCGGCTGATTCTTTCATCAATCCCAAATTCCCTTTCATACTTACCAAGATTTTTTTCTCTCAAATGAAACATCTATACACATAATCTCTGCCACCGGTCACCCATCCCCGCCCGGCGCGCGCGCAAGATCCTCATCTCCATAATTACTCCAAGCTCATTGGTGACTATTAACCTCATGATAATTCATGAGTGCGAGGGTTCTTAATTAATGCACATCATGTGGGCTGTCAGATAAACGTAATGGAACCAAACTTGATGGTGTTCTTTAAAAATTCTGACTTTGGCTTGTTTGTGCGCGATGGGTAGAATCGAATCGCTGTAATGATGATGCGTGAAGATAGAGCCGTGGATAGTGTCGCTGTTGGACTGGGTTGAACTTGTGTAACGCAATTATGACGCTTTTTATACAGGGGTAGGTATAGGGAAAGGTTATGGTAAGCTGAAAAGGGGTTGTAGTACTGATCATTATGAACAGATTTTATTTTGGGACCAATACTGGAATCGCGAAAAAATAAGCTACATACATTTAGTCGAGTCGAATGTCGTTGTAATTTTTTATGGAACAGCTGATATTTTTTTGCGATTTCAAGTTTGTTCCCATACCTAGTAGGTAAAAGTTGTTTACAATGATGAGTACTATGAGCTTTTTTCGCTTAGCATAACGTACTTTACAAAAAAAAAAGAATACCTAATAACCGGCTGGACAGAATTGGCTGTTTGGATAGAGAGAGTGTATATATCTACCCTTTTTTTTTGACCCAGGGAAAATCCTTTATGGATACCACCGGCTCCGGGGGGAGCACGGTAGTGATGTGGGAGTCTTCGGCCTTGTAGCGGCCTACCCACTAAAAACCCTGGGGTGTTCCCCCTTGACGCTATCCGCCGGGACTATGGCCACGCTTTCGAACTCTTCCACGAGAGTGTATACCCTAGATTTACATTAATACATAGGCCATATTTTCTCATCATCATCATAATCACCACGCAGGTGAAATCGCGAGGGACAGCTAGTATGTCCCAAGTAAAACTAATATAATAACACATTAAAGTGAAAAGTTTACAGCACTGTATGAGTGTAGTTTCACACTTTCAAGTACACGTCACGCTCCCCCGTGATAATGCACAACACACATTGTGCATTACATTGATGCGCATAACGTACTGGGTAAGGCGAGTACACACTATCGACTGTAAATGTTATTGTTACCAACTTACTACTGTTCCTACTGATTGTTGGTCTTACTTATAAATGCTAGTTTTATTGACAAAATGACATCTAACTTTTGCCTAAAACAAAAATGACTTCATTTTTGTCACAAGTGCGCACTTGTGCAGTAATAACTTTTAAGCAGTGTTTGGTGGTTAAATACTGAGTAATCTTAAAATTCGAATTTTCTTTTATTTTTTGCTACTTGAGAGAAGGATGGCCCTTCTCAGTAATGGAAGCCAAGACACAATTTGGGTCGTAAGTCCATGACACAAGTAAGGTTAGCTCTAAATTTTTATGAGTTTTATCCGTTTTCAAACGTCATATTAGACATTTCTTTTCGACAAAAATCTTCAAGCGCTGGGCCAATCACGATACTACGCGACTGGTGAACGGATAATCCTATTACAATTGTTTCTCATGTAGGTATCAAAAATTATTTGAACTTCGAAAGACACTCAGAACGTGTTCGTGGACGTTCGCGCTTCTACGCCGTTCTTGATACAAACTAGAGCTGTTACAGTAGGTAACTTACAGTTACAGCCACACTATGGACATGAGTACCCAGCTTTATGTGTAAAACTACGTATGAGCCCTGGAATGCTTCCTTTGAATTGATTTACCAGACGTCACCCAGATCGGAAACAATGCCTTATTGTGCTTTTGAATTACTGCATCGTTCTTTGTATTCAAAAACATGCTATAGAATGCAGACGCGTTATAAATAAAGTAGGTACCTACTGTAAATTCGTATTATAAGGTAGTTTCATCATAACCTGAATTGACACATCATTCGTTTTTGTATAAAAGGCTTTTTAAATGTTTCACGATCATAACCACATTGTTACAATATCCAAAGTTGTTTTTGCGAAAATACTTTTTAAAATTCTCATTAGTTTCAAATTCTGGGTGGCGCAGTTTTGTTATGGGCAAACGTGACGTTTAGCATCAGGCGAGCGATTTGCTCGTCTCGTCTCAATAGCATAAAAAATGTAGGTTCAAAATCTTTCAAAATGTTGCCAGAAATGAATTAACTTCTAATGAAAGGTTTTATTACAAAATCGTGTTGTTTTTTCAGATATAAACTCTCGAGGGCGTTTCTGTTTTAATAAGAAATTGGGTTCGTCTTATAACGGTCCAAATTAAGTGTGAAAGTTTTTGTTGGTTTTGTTATTAGTTCAAGATAATCAATTAAAATTCGAAGTTTTTGGAACTAGGTTGGTTTACTTAATGAAACTTTTGTAGGGAGAAACTCTGGAAATACAAACAAAAATTGTAAAATTATAATAAAGCTTTCTTTGAGTTTGAAATGGTGTAAGTAAAATTAGGTCGCTTTTCGAAAATCTGAAAATTCTGAAAATTGAATCTGAAAACTGAAAACTGAATCTGAAAATTCACTATTACAGATAATTAATTTGAAAATAGTTTGATTGTATCATTAAATTAATGTCGTAGAATGTTTTTTTATAAAACAAAGCTCTTATCAAAGTAAATAAATATTTCATTTTGTTTCGGTTAATAAAGGTTACTGCCTAAAAAAGGCCTCTGTGTTTTATTGTACTTTTTATTCAAACTCAACTTCAAAGTTTTTTTATCCATTATTTGTCGAATTTTTTATCTTGTTATTTGTTTTACCTGGCTCTCTGGAATGTTTTATTTCTTTTAACAAATGATGTATCAATAATAAAACAACGAAAATAAGTCTTAAATAGTCTGGACCTGAAGAGGTTTGCTACGAGCATGGAAGAGTGGTTTTCTATGAGTTTCAAACAAGTTCATGAACAATATCCAGAAGGCGAAAATAGAAATCTTCAAACACAATGTCACGCGTGAACATGAAAATAAAACTTGCACCGAAGTTAAACACGGTGGGCCAAAGAATGCCGGCCCTTTGTCGGCACAAAACGGCACAGGTTGTAATTTGATAAAGTCGGACCGCCTCCAACACGGACCTTTTGCTTTGAGGGTGCCCACGCAACCTTCAATCTAGCCGACGAGGTCGGACGAAATGGATGTGGCTGTTGGGATTAGATAGATAGACTGGCTTACGCTCGTGACTTCGCCTGCATAGCATACGGTAAATATTATTACAATCGGCTTTTTTTATATAAAACTTATCACCCCACACCTCAAAGGTAGGCAAAGTACTGAAGATACCTTGTCTATTGGAGGTGTCCATAGGTGATGGTGAACACTTACCATCAGGTGGCCTGTCCCTTGTTTACGACTTACTTTTATTAAAAAAAACAGTTTCACCCCTTTAAGGGTCACATTAAGTTACAAATTATTTTGATAGATAAACTCACGTTCTTTAACACTGTTCAACGTGTTGTCCCCTAACACTATCTAATTCACTATTAATCAGATAAAAGCTAAAAAGACTTGCAACGCACTTGAACCAATCTCTTACTCTCTTAATGTAAGAGACACATCTCCCAAACATTAAGTATTCGTACTCCTAATTTCCTGCCCCTAGACTGTCGGGATCAAAATTATACAGGTTTAATGAAATCGACATTAATCCAAGACTGTTTGGGATAGTCTTGTAGACTGCTGTCATTATGTCGTTAAGAGGACGACGTTACTGAAATTTGTCCGGAATTTAGGCATTTTGGGAGTGTTTTTTGTTCATGTCTGGGTGAGGTATTAAAAGCAAATAATGAATGGAATTTGGTTTTGGGTGTATCAAAATGTCGTTTAGCTTGTTTTTCTGAAAAATAGAGGATCATTGTGTTATAATTGAACTAACATTATTAATTACACATACCAAATACAAAATAAAAATTTATTTCAATATACCTAAGATTCTTGATGATTGTATACACAAAAATAATTAGGCAACTACTTCAAAGTAAATGTACATAATATTATGTATTTGTTTTTAATTAAAAAATCACATTAAAAAGTAGGGTAAGGAGATAATACCAAATTATTTAAAAATCATAAAACCATTTCGTCGACTTAAGCCGACCTTTGTCAAAATCCCATTTGCGGTCCAAAGCCCAAAAAGGATGATATTAAAACATAATTTATAATAGTAATAATTCAACACTTTAATCCCTAGACGCGTAACGTTTTTTGCTTTTATTAAGGGCAACACTATCACGGAAATCATAACAGTTGTATTGAGGACGGGATCGTCTTAAGGAATTGTTTGCCCAAAATTTAACATAACAATAAAGTGAATTAATTCCGACGGTTTGTTCTCAACGACCCTTATCTCCATATTTCTCGCGGGCAAACGCTAAATTGCCCTTAATCGTTAACATAACAAACCGAGATAACCCTCGACATTGTATAAAAAATCATTAGTTTTAGGTGAGGCGCACACTATGCGATATGCAACAGCTTGGTGACTAGATGCAACATGCGACAGGCTGCAGCCGACAATCATACTAAAATACTACTAACTATATTGTGCAAAAAAGTGAAAGTTTGCTTGTATGTTTGCTACTTGTGTACGCCTGAACGGATATTAATAACATTTTGTATGAAAGTCGTTCATAGCCTGGATTGATGAATAGACTACTTATTATTCTGAGAATAAAAAAAAACGGTTTCTGTAAAATAGCGGGTGAAACGCCAATTGCAGAAACGCAACAACTAGCTCAGGCAGTTGTACGCTCTCGCTGCTAAACAAAACGCAGA
Source organism: Alcis repandata (assembly GCA_949125135.1). Lineage (NCBI taxonomy): Eukaryota > Metazoa > Arthropoda > Insecta > Lepidoptera > Geometridae > Alcis > Alcis repandata. The sequence continues at coordinate 409,371 of OX421233.1, forward strand.
TGCAAACCACAACGCTGCGTTTTGTTGAAACAACTTTACACAGCAACAAAACGCACAGTCTGCGCTGGCACTTAATGTTTTAAGAAGTGGGTCGTCATTAGCTAATCACTGTGGCAGGTAAAGAGCGAATTTATTGGAACTGACCGAAATACCTTCATTATTTTAATTATAGAGTAAACACACTTTCCGATCCCATTTCAGCATCACTTTTTGTAAAACTTTTTCTGATCCGGCTAATCTAATTCGGAATGTTGTGACTGGCAATTTTTTTACAAACTCAGGTAACATTTTAGTGAAAACCTCCACTTTTGTAAGATTGCATTTTGAAATTTAGAGGATAGAAGAGCGACAGTAAGGTAAGCAGCGATTTCGATATCTAGGTAGGTACTAGATTCGTCGATAAAGTTGATACCGGTTATATAAAACCTCACCCAACATATTCTATGGTACTGGCTATATAATTCGCTGACAGATCATTTATATTTGCCTCTCACGAAAATAGTATCCTGGGGGCAGCATAAGCTTTCATCCATGATAGGCTGGTACTTTGAGCCTGCCAATTCCAGGGTAATGAGTTTTGGAGTAGCTAAAGTTCAAGCGTAATTATCTGCATTTGCCATGCCAACAGATACAGACTGTTTAATCTATTACTCCCCTTCCCGCTGAGCTAAAAGACACAGCCTAAAGCCCTCGAAACTCTTGTGACAGGACAAAAATCCACCGGCCTGATAACGTAAGGGCAACGTGCCAGAGTCGACATGGATTATCCACCCCAGGACTGCACAGAGACCTTATTCTGGCGAGTGAGATATTACCTCGGTCACTGTTGCTCTCATTAGAAATCGTAGGCCAGTGGGAGTGACCGAGATAATCTCGACCGTCCAAGAATAGGGTCCTGGACTTCGTAATCTTCCCCCGACAGCTTTCACTCATAGCAACCGACATCACACGCGGGATTACACTGTCGTTGATGTGGAAACTGATACAAAGCTCACTGAACCACCTTTAATCACCTGCGCTTTTTGAGGATTTCGAGGGGTCCAGATTGTTTGCTGTCCCATCGAAATTTTAACTGAGAGGTATTATTACTTTTTGGATGGAGTTTTGGTTTATTTATATTGCCGGTTATAATTTGATTGGTCTGGTATTAAAAAATGTAAGTAAAGAAAAAAAGTAGGTGACCAACGAAATGCAGCCTCGAGTAAAATTTTGAATGTTTTCTGCATTTCGCGACAACTAACTGGCGCTGTGTTTAAAACATCAGTTGAATAATTTCCAATGATTACTTTGTCAACTAAGAAGAAAAAAATACTAGCACTTTTCACCATCTAAGTGAATTAATATGTTTTCCAGAGATAATATAAAAAGTTTCGATTCGAGTAGAAAAAGGAGCTAGTGGTTGATGAGACTGAATGAAAAGTATGGTTACAATGTAAGCAAAGGTTATAAAAGATACGGTTCTTATTTTATGTCTTTCTGGACCAGTTTCCGCTCTCAATCAAAGCGAATGCTATGAAGTCCGCTCATAACTCGTACCAAGAAAATATGAGGTGCAAATATGAACACCTTATTTAGTAATGTCGGAACGAAACCAGTTACCAGTAGCCTGAGAAACTCCTAGTCGCTCCAGGGAAGTAAATCATAAAGATTCATTCTGAACATTTCTGAGTTCTGATGAACGAGCGCGGCTGCAGGAACGCCGAGGCATAACATGCCCCGGCATCGATGCAGACGGCAGCTCGAAGATTACAAACCTCTCATCTCACGCATCATTTACTAGTGCAAGCGAGATGCGAGATAATGTGATTAGTCAAACGATACTTGATAGCCCCACGGCATCCAAGTCTCGCATAAAAACCAGGCGTCGTCCGAGCAGCACGCACGCACTCATAGCTCTGATTACACAACATGGCACGCACACACGCGCCCTGGGATTAACGTCAGACAACCCGTTTCCTGTTACCTGCTCTGGAGCAAAAAGACTCAGTAATTTAGAATTAATTTCACATTTGAAATCAAAACACTGGTTAAAATCACACACGAAGAGAGATCGGAGCAGGCGAGATTGGAACTGGAACCGTTCAACCGTTTGAAGTCTCTATTTTCTAACACCGAAAATGTCTGTAACAAATCCGTGCAGCGGACGCAATCTACGGTCTTAAAACAAACAATTACTTCGGTTTATTTGAAAAGGAGAGCAAAAACCGGAGCAATCAAATCGGTGCGGCTACTGTGCGGCAAAAAACTTGGGCTTGGATGCGCTCGGTCGCTGTAACGGACCGAAGCACCGGCAGACGTAATAAGGTAGTCGTTGAGAACTCGGCCGATCGTTTCTAGTACCTACATGGCTTTCACTCAGTGATATTACTATGATCCAAGTAATCGCTTCATTTGTAATCTCGTAGGCCTGCTTAATAAATTGCGTGATTTCGCGCGTTTCATTAAAGAAAACTCTACCTATATACTCGTACCGTAGTTTTATTTAATGTACTTGATGTAAAATTGCAAGAAATATAAGTCAAAATGCAGAAAGTACCTATGCTTAGATATTGCTTGTATAAAGCACAAAAAATAATCATCGATCACGGAAGAGCAAAAGCAAAATTACAAGACCTCAATGATAGAACCATACATCAGCTGTAACCCGTAACTAATTCCAGGCAAGGTGACACACTTTCAACGGAACCCGGCTCGCTACGGACGGGCACCGTGGCGAAATGACTACGGATTTTCATAAATAACGCATAAGATCTCTGAACAATAAATAATATGATTCGCTGCGCTCGAACCAGCTGCGCTAAGGAGCGCGCTGAATCGCGCGATTTGATACGCGCCTCCATCAACATCGCCTTTGTCAAAAGCCAACCTAATAAACTTTAGCAGATGTGATTTTCTAAACAAGACACTAACAAATGGAAGCTCGAAGCGCGATAACACCGGAGAAAATGAACGGCGATCTTCCGAGGCAATTTTCTCTTTCACGATATGATTAATGTACTTATCCAGGAGATTACATGTTTATCTTTACAGCGCGCAATATATTTCAGTCTCGCAAAAAGATAATGGGGTACGACGTGAATATTTTAGCTGTGCTAATGCAGCTGAATTAATTTAGGAATGTGAGCATCGATGCTCTCGGCGGCGTGTCGGGAATTTTGCGACACAAACCAAACAAAAAACCCAGACTGCTTTCTTTGCTATCGCGACACGATCGATAGGGAATTAATGTTCTAAAAGAGTATAATCACCAGTCAGGTCTCATCCCGCGAATTCCAAAACATTGTGATACGAACAAAGAAAAGGCCTGCATCATTATAGTCTATTGTGGCGAATTTAAAATTTTTGAAAAGCGAATTCGTCAAACGTAAAACAATTCGATACGCGTTCGAATTTGTTGTTCGGCTTCAATTCAATTTCTTCGACGTCCGAGCCGCCCGCGTGAATTGGGTCGCGTAAACGGGACCGCCCTTTTGGGACCAAAACGTTATTTTTTCACACAGATTGCGCGTTCTTTGATCTCCAGAATGTGTGTGTTAAGCGTTTCCTTCGCTTTGTGTCAGCGCTGTGTGAGTCGTACGGACGGAGCCGGATGAAACGACACCCAGCGGGATGTAAAATCAAAAACAACCAATTCGCAATCATTTTCCTTCTTTATAAAGGTAACTAAACACAACGTGCTATTTAATTTTGCTTTTATAACAAACTAATAATAATATTTTAGATGCGAAAGTTTGTGTCGATGTGAGAATGTTTGTTATCAAGCATCGCCGTAACTACTAAACTGATTTTGATAAAATTAAATAAAAGCGCAGAGATAGTTTATGCCCTGGATTAACGTAACGACTACTCTTCATCATCGCATCACGGGTGAAACCGTAGATCAGAGCTAGTACAACAAAAATTTGTTTACTCAGCTCAAACTTTTGGACAAAGGTTTTCAATTACAAACTCATGCTTTCACATTGCTTGGTTGAAACTTCGCGAGAATTCCGCGATGTAAGAGCAAGGTATCTAGAACTTGGAATTTCATTCTTGACACAGTTCAGTGTTATGAGCATTACTTCATCTGCCGCGAGGGAGTTTAGCACGTCGTAAAGTGTTGGATCCATTACGCCGGCTCAGATATAACTAGAGAGAAAGATGGAACACTGCGTTAGACTTGGGTGAAGCCAAGATCTCTACTTTCGCAAGACGTACACGTTGGTATATCAGTAGTCCCCTACTCGCGGAACTGTAGAGTTTGTGAAAATAAATAGAAGAATTCTTGGCTTCACTCAAATCTACCACAGTGCCCCATCTTTCTTAAAGTTTATCTGTGTATGCGGTGCGCACATGAGATTACACCAACCTCTACTTTATGAAGTATCGATGAACAATTGAACATGGTCCAATATTTTTCTAGAATATTATACCTTCCTTTTGCTGATCTGTAGAGAATCATGTATGATATGAATTCACTTTAAAATTATCGCGACAAGTAAACTGGCAAGAAAAAACCTTTCACTGGTTTGGAATTCATTTCTCAACGTGAATAATGCCACTAATTGTACTCGTATGTGATACAGATTTAATTTATCTGTGTCTCCAAGTTTAATTCAAACTTAATGACGAGCGGCACGTTAATGATCTGTTTATGCTCAGGGGAAATTCTAAAGAATTTGGCTTCAGCACTTTCTCTTGGAAAGCGTCAGCAGATAAATTAAAGGAGATTTAGTTTGTGCATTTCGTGAGAGAGCCTCGTTCAGGCGGTAGTTAGATAGTTACGAGCGAAAAGCGAGCTAGGCTGGGACCCTATTCGTGGGGCTCGAGATTGTTTCCGTCTCTCTTACTCTTATAAAATCATGACATACATGAAAGGAAGAGTTCATGTTCTCGTGTTTTCAACCAAATTCTCTAAAGGAGATGTTTCTCAATTCGACTGTTTTTTTTTTTGATAAAATTTGTGTATTGAATTTTATAACTGGCCTGATTTGTTTAGGTATATTATTAATCAGTTTCAAAAATCTAGCTGAAAGATTCCCAGATTTGCTAAAATAAAATAAATACAAGTTGTCCTTGTCTTTGTGTGTGTTCTATGGCATTCCCGACACAGGTTATCCTAGTGGGGAGCTATGAGTGTGAATCGATATTTATTTAAATAGATGAAATTTCTAAAAAGAGCAATAAGGATTGAGGTAATAATACCTATCTCACTTGTCGAGTTATAATCTTGGTCCCTGTCGTTCTCATCAGAAATGTCATGACAGTGAAAGAGACCGAAATAATCTCGATTGTCCAAGAATAGGGTCCCAGGTAGTTAGTTAGGAGAGGCGAATGGAGGCTAGGCTGGGTCGTGTTGAGTGCGGCACCTCATAAACTTGGACTTGCTAGGTGACGGCTAAATTGTGTTGGAAAGTTCTGGAACAAGTGTTATAGTTTAATCAGGGCAGGTGCCGACCTGCGCAGCTTTGAAATACGGGGAAAAGTTTTTAAGCTGCATGGTAGATTATTTTTTCAGGTAAAATATTAAAGGGTTGATCATTATCAATTCATCACGATCATCAGCCCGTTATCGCCCACTGCTGAGCAAAGGCCTCTCTTCTTGAACGCCACTCATCCCGGTCCTGTGCCAATCTTGTCCAGGTTCGACCCGATTTTGGTTATATCGTCGACCCAACGAGCTGGAGGTCGACCGATGCCTCTTTTACCGGTACGCATAAAGTCGATAGCTAGTTACAATTCTGTACAGTTAGTAGAGTGAGTAGTTCATAATGCAGCCTCCAGGTGGCTTATAAACTCTGACACCAGGACTAGCGATTCAGCTTAAACGAATATTGGCTGGTAGAAAGATTAAATAACTTTTTTTTAATAGTACGACCATTCACTGAATCCAACTGTACCTACCTATTACTATACAGATACAACTCAATTTTTAAGACCGTGACTGTGACTAACGGCCCGCTTTGAAAGCACTGCATTTTGTTACCGTTTTTAACGTTTATCGATGTTGAATCTATATCTTTGACTTGGTCTAAGGAATGTTGGCGAAAACGAAAGGCTTAAGTCCTGCTTTAGAGGCTGAATAAGCTGCCGACGGTGATAATGATGCATCAGTTTTGTCGTGTTATAGCTCGACCAGTTAACTATCGCGTGGTCCAATGTACGAGTAAGTTAATCTCTTTCTAGCTAAGTGTGTAAAATAGACAAAGCTCAAGTTAAACTGGACGATTTACCTGACTGCTTTCTAGCGTACCTACGTAGGTACGTGCTTTTGCACGTAGCACAATTGCCTTGTTTTAAGTCTTGTAAAGCTTACCAGTTATCAGCTATTAAAGAAGTGAGCGCCTATTAATCTAAGGCATTATCTCTAACTTTCATATATTTCATCTTAACGCCGCTTTCTAAGTATCTCTTTACGACAGCCAACTTACGTTCCGTGCCCGTGCATAACATCCTCACAATATTAAACTCGTAAATAATTACAAAAAGGTCATATCTTACAATTATTACATGAGATATGGCCATGGTCACAAAAAGCATCTATGGTGGTTTCCAAGGAACATTAGAAGTAGAAACGGCTGTTTGTGAAGCATTCCTTTACAAACATTTATCGGCGAACTTTTTTCTCTAATGTAAAGGAAGTAACAAAGTTGCATCACTATGAAAGTACACAGCTTTTCATAACGAGTCGCGACACAGGAATAATCTGAGATATTTTTTTAGAACTGATTTACTTTGTGACTGTGAATTTTATGCTTTTATTCTGTTATTATTTTTTTGACGCAAAAAAGCCAAACACTTTGAAGAGGTGAACTGGAATGACACGCTCATACTTGCGGCGACGCCTATTCTACAAACACGACCATTCCGACTTAGTAATAGGTACGAGTACAATATACGGGTCGTAGTCTCCAACGTTCCCGTGGGTCTGAAGGGGACAATCGAACAATATACAATTGTATAAACGCTCATAGTCGGAGACCAAAATAAGCGTTTCTATTGCGTGAGGTCCTTTCGGCTCAGGTGACATAGCAGCGTAACAAATTAGACCGATTCGGCAAAAAATCCGTGATCACTAGTTTAAATGTAACTAATTCTTTTGTATCATCACTAAGAATGTAAAGCACACACGCTGTGCGCTAATTCTTCTAATTCTACCCTCCACAGGCGAATTCTCCAACAAAGATGCACAGTTACAAATGTCAGAAGTGTAAAAATTAATGGCGACAACCTTTTATTCGTCTCTTTTGTTTAGAACAAAGTTGCTTTGTCTATTCCAGTGTTAATAATGGAAGTGTTTAGCGTCAAAGCTTTTGTGTTCTTCGAAAAAATAAGCTACAGTGTGATGAATAGCTCGCGTGGCGTGTGACAAGACATTGAATTGTGATTTCTTTGCGCATTAGTCACGTGGATAACGGAAACCATTTTATGAAAGAACGGCTTAGAATGGATTTTAGTAGATATCGGTAATGTCGCAAAGATGTGAAGTCAAAGGCAATAGAAAATATGTAGCTTTACGAGTATACCTAGAGGTGGGTTGAGTTGCAAATCCTGATGTCAGAATTTTTGGACTGCATAAACTTTAAGTGTGGGTTATCGTTTAGGGTTTTTAGTATAATATCATGAAAACACAGCATGCTGTCTTAAGTACTGAAATAAATTATACTTGCAGTCACACACCTAAAAACTGGCCGTAGCATCTGTTGTTTTACAACACTCGAGTGCTGTTCGTTTCTCTACACCATGACGGGTGGCTCGTGCGAATACAAGTCGAAGAACTGTAAGCAATGATTAACTTTAAACAGGCTCTTTAAGTAGGTACCTACTAAGGCCCTAAGTGTCAACACTTCAAAGTACATATTATTTAGTATTTTTAACACGATAATCTCTCCTCATCAATATAGTTCAACCGCCAGCAGCTCCGTAAAAACAGGTTGGAAACAGGAAGCGCGTGCAGTAAATGACGAAGATTTACATTCTGACGTTCTCTAGTGCGATCTAGTTCAGTTATTTTATGCTTTTTGCCGTATAACTGTGAGTCAGCGACTTGAATCGATCTTCCTGTAATTATGGCTGCAGTAGAGCTAATTATGTGAATAGCTGTCTGGTTTGCGTTCTTTTTGAATGCTGCTTTTATGACACTTTTGTTGATAGCTTTCTCTTCCTTGTTATGTAATCCTCATGGTATGTCAACTTTCCTGTTCATGTCGTTTTATTGTATTTAACTTTTAGCCTGCATTCCATATCGTGCCTACGATATGGAATGCAGGCTTGTAGTCAGAAAAATAAAACTGAGTTACAATACCATACCAAAGTTTCTATGAAACAATAAATCTAAATTTTAAAATTCATAATAAATGTTATGATTCACAGACCTAAACGGAAGATATATAAATACCACAACTAATTAAAGTTCAATACAAAATGTCTCAGAAAAGATTAACAATCCGAAACCTATTAATGACTAATAAAGGATTAAGGGAGTCCACGCACCGCCGCCGCTTGGCCGTAGAATTTTTAATATCTCTAAATCATCCGACCGAATAGGCATTCTTAGAATCCCTACTAAATTATAATAACGTCTCCATAAAGCAAGAACCTATTTAAATTATATTTGACGTAGGAGCGAAAAATGCCATCTCTAATCCTCGACCGATAAATCTCTGATGCAAATTTGCGCTTTTTATTTGGAACTGTTCCCAGAACGATTCCTAAAAGCGTCGATTTAAAACAATCACATTCACGCAAAGAATATTTCTTTATATTCACAGGAAATCGAAGAATTTGCATAAAGCAAAAAACTGAGATCTGTTGAAGAAATATGGAGAATAATGGGAGAAGGTTCGAGAATATGTTATTGTAAAAGAAATAGTGGCGCCAAAACGAAACATAACTACGTCTTTTATAAGGTTAAAAACTTGAGGTGTGTAAAGCCTAATTAATTAAATGATTTATAAAACATCAATGAACAAACATCTATTCATAATTTTAAACCTAATCATAATCTGTTGCAAAAAAAAAACTTACCATGAAAAACATGTACGGTTGCGGTTTATTTGCTATTTTATAGTTTTAGGTGTCTCGAAATCAAAGTTAAATGGAATTACTTGTTTACACGTGATACTCGTATTACGCAAAAGGATACCAATGAATATATTTTTGTTCTGGAAAAAAAATTGAACTTTCTCAGTTTTTTTTTATAACTATAAAATCCTTCTTTGGGTGTGGTTGAGATTATCCCAGTCTATCACTTTAGAAAAATCATGCGAAGGACAGCGACCAATTTTATCTCAAACGCACCATCTTGAAACCTAGTTTAAAAAACAACAATGCAAAACGCAACATTTAACAGGTAGAAAGAAATAAACAAAGAAATTATATTTTCCCAAGACAGTTGCAAAAAGAATTCTCACTTTTTATCGCTTAATCTCGTCGAACGAACCTGTTAGGTTTTTTCTTACTTCCTTATTAAGTGTGTTAGAGAGATTACCGATAATAACAACGTGGTCGTGAAATTAAGTCTTTTCATGCGTAAACTGGAGTTAGTTATGAGAAACTGAGCCTCAACGCTCTCAACTCATCATTAGCTGGAACCAGTCTGCGGCTGGAGATTGGCGTTTCTCAGGGCACGGTACTCTCTCCGATCTTATACAACATATATAGCGTCACCTTGCTTGTGATTTGTAGAGACCAAAAACTAGAAGACAATCATTCTCATAACAAAATCAAGCATCAAGAATTATCTCAACAGTTACTGAAACTAGTAGAAACATTTTCATCAATGAGAAACTATGCGCTTTTAGTTAGCTTTGATGGCGATACACCTGTCAATGAATATTGTTGAGAGTGAGCTAAAGGCACTTTACTTTTTAACGATCCTTTATGAGAGAATGCAATGCTATCACCTATCGCCGTAGAATTAGCGCTAGCCTCGTTGCATTCACAATAAAGAGGTTGATTATGATTATGAGTGAGGCATTATGCGAGGTGCACGACCACCCACATTGGAACACTTGTATGCACCATTGTATTGACTATCTGTGTACACCGTGGAACAGTGACTTGGGTAACGTATTTATGTAGAAATATTTAATACGTCTTATACGCTTACTATTGTAGTTTACTTCAAATAAGATTCTTTACGGACAAGAATTACAAAGATTTTTAAAACAGGATAATCTCAAAGTATACTTTTATTCATATTCCTTTATTCGTACTAATAGTATACGTCAAATTACAGTTAAATAAAATTGTATGTTTTAACACAAAACATTGACAAAATAAATAAAAATATAAAGTCAACAATTTAAAATAAAAATAAACATAAAAATTAGGTAATTAAATTCAATGTGAAAGTGAAATTTTATTAATGTGAAAGTAATTTTATGTACTTACCTGTTCATTTTGATCATTTTGTACAACACAGAATGGCAAAATCTATTTCAATAGAGCTTGATAAAAAATAGCGGCGTCCGTCATGAAGGCAAAATTTGGAAACAATTGGATTAATCCCAAAAAAATAAGTTAGGTATTCTATAAAAGACTCATGAGCTGTAATCACATATCCTAACCTAAGTAAAACGCCAATGACAAAATCGTTAAAAATAAATTCTAGCAACCTTACGTACTGTAATGAAGTTCACGATCCTGACTACCTAATGTAATGCGGTGTGGCTGTGGGAATGTTACGGAAGCCGGCTTTGTGATTAGATTAGTGTGAATGAGTGATTTTGTTTGACATTTTGATGCGTTGAAGATGGAAATCGTTGATGTTCAGTTTGTGTAACTAACGCATTTGAAACGCACTTCATTGTTCGCGTGTTCTCCGAGTTAACCTATTTTAGTTCATAGCTGAGCAAAGTTTGATATTCGACCGTTTAAAAATAAAATAAGTTGTAAACTATCGACTGGCCACCTAGCGGTAAGTGGTCACCAACGCCTATGAACACTTCCAATTTTCGAGGTATTTTTGGTGAGCTGCCATCCTATAAGTAAGGACTTTATTCTCCCGTCATTTAATTCTAAATATATGCAAAGTAGCATTACAAAATAGATACATAATTCTAGCAATACTTTACACATTACGCCGACGGTGTTCCATTGCGTAAATTAAGGAAACCCGTAAAGCGACGTATGAGCCAATCGCCAAAAAACCCGTGCAACTACGAGTAAGTGTGATCTCGGTTGTGCGTGGGATTTTAGCGAAAGCTAGAAAATTAAGAAACACTTAAAGAAAGTGCGTGCACACTCTAGGCGTATCTCCATTAAAATGTACTAAACTGTGTAAGTGTACAGCTGGTATTGCACTATCAAATGCCCCGCCTCATATCGTTTTGCCACACCTCATCTCCCTACCGCACTTCTCGATTTCTCCGGTCAAGCACAACTTTGTTTTAATGCTTCTTCCTCAGTATTCTCCTCCGACACATTGAACACGTTATACTAGTTTACTCAGAAATCTATACAATGTCTCATGTCAGAAATCTCACAATCTTATGACTACAATGTCTACATGTCCGTTCTGTCACTAAATCTAGCATCAATATTAAAAAAAAAATCATAACATTTTTTTTGCATTGTCATCAGAGTACAGCTATACCAAGTTTCAGCTCAACTGGACGTCGCGTCGGGAAGTGGGTCGAAATTTAGTTGCAAGATTTGACCTACACTATTCACATACTAACACGCAAAGTTAAATAAAAGCTTGTAAAAATACAATTATTATCTGTTATTAGAGCTCTTCAATTGCTCCTGGCCACCATGTCGGCACTTGAGCCGGGATCACACCACGTCAATCAATTGAAGATCAGTGTAACATTAAGCATATGCTACAAGCGTGAATAATAACATTTTAGAACCACCCCTACGACCAAAACTCGAAAGAGGCTGATTTGGTTAGAGTTTTTTTATTGTTATTTTAACTAACGTTACAAATGCGAGTGAGTTTGTTTGTTAAGTTTTCACGCTTTAACTACTTTACTGATAACCATGAAATTTTGCATACACGTGATCTGGGGTACAGGAAAAGACGTGAGTTAATTTTCATAGCGCAGTATAACCGCGGTGCGTAGCTATTTGTTATTTATTTATTTGTTTATTAAGTCGCGTATTTTTCTATTTTGATCGTTATAAAAATGCTCAAATCTGCGTTAATCATCATTAATTTCGTTGCTTTGTCGTATTAAATTTATTTAAAAAAGTGAAACTAAAAATTGTGGAATAATATAAATTGTTAGTTTCGAGTTCGAGACTCGAACGCGTAGTAGGAACTCTACAGCATTAGTCGATCTATAATGCATGACCTATTTATCAAAGTCGAATTAGTAGGTGACATCAGGGTATTCAGGGTATAGAACATGTGGCGTGACGCGAGTCGGTCTGTAATCCACGGTGTTATTATGTCGATTAGGTGTTAGAGCTGGTAAATTACACTAATTTTGTCCCATATTAGCAACACATGCTACCCGCAGTTTGAGGTTTTTGTCAGTTTTATCTCGAAAGTGTCAAGAATAAGATGGATTGAGTATTCGATCTATTCTGCTTTTTTTGGAACAATGTTTGAAGGTGGGTAAATTTTGAAGAAAAATATTAGGTAGACAGATTTTAATTTATGAGGTGTTTGCTACCACAGATAAAATTGTCATTGTTTGCTAGTTTTAAAACGATTTACTGCTTACAAATTTTGTCATGACGGTTTTTTGACAGCTTTGACATACCAAATTAATTATAGACGCGAATAGGCTGATAAGCATACAAATGCACTTGCAAGTTATATTAAAATTAAGTTTTAGTTTCATCTGCAGGATATGACGGGTGTCTGACTGTTTCACAAGTTAATACCGCTTACGTAAGCTATCTTGATGAAAAATATACGAAAAACAAATACGAAAATACCAGCATTACCTCATTTAAGTCACCGATACGTTGTCGGCTGCTCTCGCGTTACAACAACAAAATGATTTAGTAAAAAAAAACCTTACAAAAACGAATTTATGTCTCCTCTGGGACGGTCCTCGGTGTCCATTACACGATATCCTTTCTTGATTTATTGCGTTGGATCTTGATGCGAATACCTACCTACCGATATACAATGATATTTTATACCAGATTTATTATCTTTCAGCTTTGTTTTTTGTTTGCGTTGGGTAATGAATGGAAGAAGCGTTAGGTGGCGTGATGAACTTGACACCTTTGATAGACGCTTAGGGCTTTATTCTGGCGAGTGAGATATTATCTTGGTCATTAGAAATGTCATGAGTGAGAGAGTGACGGAGCTAATCTCGAGTGCCCAAGGGTAAGGTAACAGGGTGTTATCAAAACCGCGAATACTGAAAAGGTTGGGAAGCTTTTGTCTAGTCTCTGTGGGCAAACACAATAACATCATCAATATTAAAAGGTCAGCTATAGTTCAAGCTACTTGAACGAATCCAGCTTAGTCTACGGTTCTAAAATAATATAAAAACTGTTAAAAGGCTGGTAGTAAACTTTTTATTGTAAACATCAGAAATTACAAACAATAAGGATTAAAACACTTAAAACTATATAGTGCAACAACTGAACGACACCGGAAGGAAACTCTCACATAATGTCATTACACATTCGAAAGCGTTTTTATTATAAAATATTGTATTATAGTTTTTAACGGTACCTTTCAAATTTCATAATAGGTATGCTTTCAACTTACTGCTCCAGAAAAAGATAAAAGAAGATAAAAGAATAAAAATTGCGCCTCTTTGTATTGTGAAGGCCAAGACAACAAATAGGTTAAACAAAGTTAGTTTTCTCCAATATTTTTACTCATAATTCTAAGAATATTTTCGTGAGACTATTGAACTCAAGTCGAAACTACAAAATCATAACATAAACCCAAAACGATAAGTTTCATAACCCTTGTAAAGCCTCAAAAGAAGCCTAAAGTAATTTCTAGATCCAAGCATAACGGCCTCGGCTTGAGATTTAGCCGAATTTAATCTTAATTAATAGTTTTACCCAAAAACGCTTAGGTATTTATTCAAATTGGAGCTATAATATCTGAATTGTAGTGTAATTTTACATATTTCGTTGGAGAGATGATTATCAGTTCAAATAATTTAGCTTTATTGCACAGTCTATTTTCATTCCGAAAGAATTATGGAACATAAGAAATTCCAAATTGGTTTCAATTGTAAATTAACTTTAATAGAATTTAAAATATACTTGGCTATTTGAAATTATTATTTCATAGAACATCGTTTGTGAAAAATATTTGTTGTTTCATTTTTTTTAAGTTTTACTCGTATTATAAAACAAAAACCAAAAAACCCCAAATTGAGAAATAGCTCAGCTAGAAAAGTTTTAAGTAATTTTATTGCATCATCATCATCATCATCATCCTATTCAATCCTTATCCTCTGCTACATAGGTTTCTCCTACAAAACGCCTCTTGTCACGATCATCCTTACACATCCACTACCACCTTTATTTGGCACTCATAAATCACTCAAAGCCACCAAAATAGCCTCAACAGACAGTTCCCTACACAATGCCAGTTGCGGATTAGTGACAGCAGACGTAGATAGTAAGAATGCCAATTACCAGGTAACGTGGTTCGAACACGCGAACAGTCCAATCAATTTTGTATGCGAGCGTCCATGTTTATGAGCCCGGGGAAGATCGTTTATCTATGCAATGTACCACTTCCTCCATTCCAGGTTTTGTTCGATCATATTTATTGCGCCTCGACAAACTCCCATTATTTAAACAAAGCTAGTCTACCTATTACTCTCTCTATGTTCTCATTAGGGAATGCATTCGAAGCCTTGCGCTCCACTTTCTTTATCTAATCTAGCTTCAGTATTTCTCTGATAACGTTCCTAAATGCCTACGACGTCCAAATGGTTTCTTTGTTTACGTTCAATTAATTTATTGTTAATTAAATACGCTTTAACGAACGAATATTTCGCGTTGAGATCGATATCGTCTTTTGGATAAGATATTGGCTATAAAGCTGTTTCGTTAGATGTATTTTATTTTGTTAATTTGTAGACATGTCTGGACCGAGAACGAGTTGGGTTGGGTAAAAAAGTTGAATCGTAGACAAATTTCGGGTCAAAATGAGTGTCTCGTTTGTGGTTTATAATGTCTTTATAAGTGCAGTCTGACACAAACCTAATGAAACAGACGTTTTATTGAGCTACCTGCGAGGTGACACAAAGCTTTCATCTTTCATCTCAGCATTATGTTTTTCTTCAAATTGTTTTTGGTCTCTCTCTAACACTATTAGGTTTAACAGCAAAGAAAGGGTTGGCGATACTCTTATTTGTGCATTAGACCAGGTATATTTCATTTGGAAGAGACCCCCGTCATTTTGAAGAGTAGATTGGACAATTTTAGCATTAATCCATTACGGTACCAAAGATATTTAAGCAAGTATTTTTGAATAAGGGTTTTGGTAAGTTAACTATTTGACCTTTCCGAACAAGAGCCTGGCTTGAAAAGCTTTATTTGTTGAAAACATTTTATGAATGACAGCTGACGTAGACGATAAAACTTTTGGGCTTATTCTAATTTCTGCTTTTGTTGAATGTTACCAAAAATTTGAACTGTAGTTTAGTATGATAATTGAAAATAAAGATAATTTTGAATGTTTGTCATTGTCAAAAACTGGATCGTTAGAAGGGATGTCGTCTGTATAGTTTTTGTTTATATTTTTCAGCTATAATACTTACTCGTACCTACGTACACTTGTGCCTGAGACATTTATAATTGCGCATTTACCATGTTAATGATAACCAATGTAAAAACGACAAACAAGCTTTGGGCGCACATGTTTGTAGACCCTTGATTCAAATCTGAATTCAATAATAATTTTTATTTACTTTTTTGTGGACAATAATTATCGTGGAAATATTTTGAAGTGAAATTACTATTTTTGCTAAGATATTTATTATATTACGCAAAATGGATTTATATAGAGTTAGTAAATTGGTATAGAGCAAGTAAATTTAGGTTTAGGTTCAATTGAAAGTCAACTCTTGTAGGATGAAAAGATAGGAGAAGAAAAACCCTATTTTTTTGTCACATAACTTTAATTGGCTACCATAAGCTCGTAACATCAAATTAAGATAAGAAATCACACATTATCACCTCCCTTATGACAATTCCATAATTTGGTAACTATTTATTGTAGGGATCAACTAGCCCGCATGCCAGACAATTGATGCAATCATCGCCAATCAGATTTCAGGGTGAAAACACAATGTAGTTCCAAACAGTGAGCGAGATTTCAATCAAGCCAAAATAGAGAGTGCTTTTTGAATTCTTTTGCCGTTGAATTGAAATTTGTCGTGGATCATCGTTGATAAAAGAGTGGCTCATTCTATCCTGTTAATAGCAAAAGTATGCAAAATTCTGCTCAGGATTTTTCCAGTCAGTCGCGTTTATATCCTAACCTATATGTATTTAATAGGTATGGAAAATAAATACGAAAGTGAGTTTTTTTTGTTTTTTTACGCTCTCACGCCTTAATGGTTCAACTGATCATCATGATACATACTTTGCTTACATGTTGTCAGGATTTCTGAAAAGTAAATAAGTTACTTTTTATCATCATCATCAACTAATTTTTAATCATCACGTGAGCAAAACCGTAGAACGCAGCTAGTAGGTACTCTATAATGAGAATAGACGTTGTTCGTTGGTAAGGCCAACACTTAAGGACAAACAATTTGACGGCACGAACTCGTCTATGGGCGTGGCTAAAATGAATGCTATCTCACCTGTCTAGCTCGAGAAAGAGATAGACTCGGTGATGAGCAGTAGAGGTAGCGTGTGCGCACACAATGCAATATCACAATATGCGTATTTCGACACGCACGCACACGTCTGCCATTTCATTCAACGCGGACACTATAATTTTGAATGAGTAATCAATCGTAAATCCAAGCTGCGTGAATACCTATGACGCTGTAGAGTTGTCACGTCGCATGTTTATTGATTCTAATACAATACGTCAAGTAGTTATCCAAATTAAAAATATCCAAAATTCGTAAGGAGTAAAATACGTTCTAAGAATTTGTAGAAGCTGTTTACCAAATTCGTCCGTCTCATAGAGTTCCTAATAGCCTATTCGTAGAAACGGTCTCGCATGAAAACAAAGGTACAAGGTTCGAACCTGTATCGTGTTGTTTAGACATTTTTAATTTTTACGTTTTGTGACAAACCTTTATTCGTCATTTTAGATAACGATATGAATAGATACTAGTACTATCATAGTTACATTCTAATATACCTAAACCTCAACCTGAATAACCTATACTTTATTACCCTATGTCTTTTCTGCTACTGTAACGGAGCGATGAATCGTCGTGATTTTGAGTAGTATAGGGTTCCGAGAGTGACTAAGGTTACTTTTTATACCGACGAAACACGGGCGAAGCCGCGGGGAGACACTTGTGTAATAAATGAAAGTCTACATTACTTCAATAGAGTATATTTATAAATCTAAGCACTTAGCATTTTTTTTAACCCTTCGTGAAATAATTTCAGGTAAAACACATTTTTTTAAAAATGCTACCAGCTTCGGAACCATTCCAGCAATAAAATCTTCATCTCGTTCTATTTCTATTACTTTTATTGGTTGTTCTGGTGATATGTAACAAACAAAGTAACATTTTTTCATCTTGGTTACCCGGAGCTGACCTTGCACCTGCAAAAATATATTAGTTTCATCAATAAATACTACACATACTTTACTTTCACAAAGGCTACTTTTTATCCTGAAACAACTTAGGCAGCCAGTAGTTTCTAATTTTATATTCATGGTTATATCCATAATCACAATTTGATACTTTATTGAGCAACTAGCTGACCCTTGCCCACTTCATTGGGCATAATGTTAATTAAACCCGAAGCCATCGCGCGCCGTCCGGACCGTTTTTTCTCCGATTCACTTTGCAAAACGGACTACCACGTAAAAGCCTTTTTATTTTTCGGTTTTTTATATAACCTATGACACTCAGCAATAATGTGGCTTTCTATTGGTGAAAGAATTTTTAAAATCGGTTCAGTAGATCCCGAGATTACCCCTTACAATTTAACAAATATACAAACACACAACCTTGTACTTACTGGGTATGGGTTCGTTTTCGATGGGTTCATTAGGCTTCGATTTCTTTCTCCATATATCTTCATGTCTGTAAACAAAAAGAAGCATTGGTTCGTGAATCATAATAAAATCAATACATATAGTACATAATATATGATGGAATAGTTTCAATTAGGTACTTACGTGGTATTGGTATCACCATGAAACCTCTTGAGTTGAGCACGGGATGCTTTACGGCCTCTCTTAGGCCCAGAATATCTGTGAGCTCTATACCTCACTTTGGATCTCTGAGATTGCATTTTGCACAATATGATATCGCACAAAAGTTTTTGCAAAAACAACGTAACAACAATAACTAAAAAGACACTACGAACAAATAACAGTCAACAGCAACTAATAACAAGACACTACGAACAAATAACACATGGAATATTACTCGTTTACTCGAGAAGTCACGGAATAAAACAGCAGCTATAGAGAGTCAGTAATAATGAAAACTGTCAAAACGTCCGAACCAGTGTTGCTAGTGGCAGATAGTCAAAAATAACTCGAGACAGCTAAAAAGTACCTATCTCAAACAAAACACCTTTAGTTTTTTAGATATCTATGCAAAAAACTCACTATTTTAACACTCCCCTAATTGGGTTTTTGTGTTTCGAGGTCATTAATTATGCAATAGGCACATAAATGTAAGTATTTTTGGAATAAGCATAACAAGATTTGATAATGTCGCTGGAAAGATAAAAGTCTAAGCATTAGGTACAATATTTTTTTTACGCCAACAGTAAAATAATAATTATACTAATTTTGTGCAAAAACACTCAACTAATATAATATATTTCGATCGGAAGTAGCGCAAAAACGTAAAAATAACTAAAATAGCTAACCGCTAGAGCCTGGTAACACAAAGACAGCAGAACTGAGATTTTACTTTTAGCCGTGTTTCAAGAAAATTTTGTTGTCGCACAGAGTGGCAACGTCGCGTTCAAGCCGTGATATAGAGCGGTCCTACTCTCGCAGAAATATTACTCTTCTAGCACGCACAATCTGACAACGTAGCTCACACGCACTGTCAAGATGTTCTTCAAAAAAGTTCTTCGCTACTCAATTAGTGATGTTATACTCAATAGTTTTATTGATAGATATCGATACAAAATAATGTAAGAAACATAAAAATTTCAAATCAAATTTCAATGAAAATTCAAAGACTGAAAGTATGGGAGGATATATGGATGTTTGTTTCTCTTTCATGCAAAAACTACTAAATGGATTGGGATGAAAATTGGGACAGAAATAGACTGTAGTCTGGAATAACATTAAGATACTTTCTAGGCGTGGTTCGTCAACATGCTTCGTCTAACCACAGAAACGATTCGAATAAAATTTAGCATCGAGATAGTTTGAGATCCAGGAAAGCACATAGGATAGTTGTCACCCCGAAAATCCTACGGAAACGGGAAATACGCGGTCGAAACCGTGGGCACTGCTAGAAGGTAATAGATAATTTTCGCAATTTAGTCAGTATTTAATCGATATCTTATTATCTCATTCATTCACTGAACTCCCAACCAGTTTTATGTTTCGAATTAAACAAATAATTGGGTATCTATCGATATCGATAATGTAATTAAAAATATAATATGTGCTGCACTATTGTGGCCGTGGTCGAGTAGCAATAAGTATATTATTGCTACTCGACTGTCACCCTTATGACAAAGCAAATAAGATTTATAATTTCTGCCTCTGAGAATAGCGCCATCTATGGTCGGGTAGTGAAATTTACTCGTCAAACAATTCCTAAGATTGTAAAACGTCTCAAATATTTTTGCACTAAAGTAAAATGAATCCTATTTTTAAAGGTGAAGGTTTATTTCCAGATGTAAGATTTGTGACTTAGGCTAATTTTTACTATAATTAAAACGACAAATCATAGTGTGAATGGCGGCCCGACTCGGCCGAAGTTCCGTCCCGCTCCCCGCGCGGGGTACACACTCGGGTGAAATAGAACTATAATTTTTACCTAAACACGGCCGCGTAAAAATGCGTGTAAAGGCTTTTGCTCATCGAGAATCCTGAACAAACTGCTGGATGAATTAGTTCAAATTAAAGTTATTTAAACTTGAGAATATATATGCTAAAATTATTGCGCAATTACTATGGACTCAGTCTAGTTCTTGTGCGATTTATTTAAGCCTAAAGTTTTCTTAAAATCAGTGTTAAAATTCAAATGTTTTGAGGTTTATTTTAGTTGAATGCATAGTTTTGTTTACAGTTATTTTTAGCAATAATCATAGATTATGTCACAATAAATTGATTTAAATCCTCGTTTTAGATATTCAACATTACAAAATCGTGTATTCTTCAATGGACGTTTGAATGGAGTGACGACTAACTTGGTCAACCTTAAGAATGTCTAGACCGATTTGGCTAAAACCTTCATTATAAAAGGTGGAAGGCCGAGCCTCGGGCCTGAGCCCTGATCCTGCTAGGGCGAAGGTCGAGAAGCACCGCGCTGGGTATAAGGTCCGGGCTATCAGCTATATATTGTAGGTAGGATACAATAAATGTACCTGGAATTGAACAATAACACAATGTGGTTTATCCATATGCACCATAAGCTTATAATATCTCGGGGTGACAAGCGCAGTGCTGCAAGAATTCAAGATTCTGGTTGGTGCAGACCTGCTATGGGTAAACGTGACGTTTAACACTAGGCGAGCGATTTGCTCGTCTCGTCACTCAATAGAATAAAAAGCCAATAAGAAGACACGGTGCGGATTCGCAGATTGAGCTTTTCGGCTGAACCAATCGTCATAGGTTCTAATAAGAACTTGGAAATTACATTATAATACATGACTGTACTGTAACATAATTATATTATACAAATGGCATTATTTTTGTCTATGAAGCATTTTTATGTTAGCTTCGGTCTACGGTCCACCTACGCATGACATACGCACTTCGGACGGCGCAACGCGACGGCGCGTGACAGTTTTAGTAAATGTCATTCGATGTGTACTTTTAATCCATTTACGTATACACACGTTCGATTGCCACTCGATTTCATGGCAACAAACGGAAATAACTCGATTTCATGACAACCAAGTTTTATTTGAACTTTGCTTCTCTAAATACACCCACGGCTACCTATTGGTTTTGATCATGCGTCAATCAGAACTAGAACTGTTTCAGTGTACCTATTTAAGCTACAATCTAAATTAAAATCGGAAAGCTAGGTCAGTTATTGCTTATATCCTATCCTACTTCCTACTGATATTATAGATGTATGTGTGTGTGAATATCTGTTACCACGTATCTTCGTAACTATTAGACCGATTCGATTTTGATAAAATTTGGAATGGAGATAACATATACAATATACATACCTTGAATTAATAAATGGACTACTTTTCATCACAGCGCGGATAAAACTCTAGGGCACCTGGTTCGTAATAAAATTTCTGTTTCTGAAATCATGAGACCTTAGCTACTGCTTCAATAGCCCATCTGTCACCGAACGGAACTGTAATTGCATCGGCCACAACTAAATTATTGTATAACAACTATTCAATAATAACTTCGTTTCGGAAGTCTGCGGGTCGGACAGACGGCGGGTGTCAATTGAGATATTGGAGCTGGTTTACCCGACAGCACAAAACGAGGACGATGTTTTTCTTGTGTAGGTATGTAGGTAAGTGTGGAATTTGGGTAAGATTTTCTGTTTTTATGGGACTACTTGCTACCAAGTTGGCTTGACCGATTCTGATTTGCAGGTTGGCGTTAGATTTGTTTTTTTTTTCTGGTATGTTATGCATGCAGCATTGTGCAGTCAAACCTTTTTTGATAATTTGATTTTTGTACATACTAGATTTTACAAGGTTGATTACGTACGACGTGCGACTCTAAGTAAGTTGAACAAGTCTAATATAAACACATTTTTACGATCAAGTGAAAAAGTTTTCTTGATCATAAGTTCATAAGATTACTTTTGTTTTTATTCCAGCTAATTTGTTTTTGTCCACGACAGTACGCATCCTTGATAAATAAGCTTTTATTACGAGTGTCCAGATAAGTAATCTTTGGCTGGCGACAGACGCATAAATCAAAAGCGTTGGATAGGTCGAGCCCTAGTTGTATGATAAAAGTTTTTTTGATGCCATAATGGTGTTACAAGCTTTGTTTGATAGTCAAAGGAAAACGCTGGGATGAATATTGTTTTTTCGAGACGGAAGCTCGTTTAAATGTAGAATAGAAATGAAAAGTGAGTTTGTTTTGTATTTTGTTGTAGCTGCTTTACTTAGCTGAAAGTTTTTGTATTAAGTAACTATTTCGGTACGCATTTGGTATTTGAAAAACACGCCAAAAATAGCCTCGAAATTGCGGGTGCTCAAAATAGGCAATTCAATTTGCGTCAAATGTAAATAGATCTAATATAGTACGCCAAGAGAGCACAGACAACGACATTTATTTGTAGCCACAAAATGTACGTAACTGTCTCCGAAGATTTATTCCCAAACATGCCGTAATCTCGGCTCTTGTGGGCGGAGACGCATTTGTTCGAGATATACTTGCCCTCCTATATTTTTGGTCGGAGCATCTTTGATAAGCGCGCTCGGACCTCCATATTCGACGATAAAGGAAAATATGTTAATTCTGAAGATACCAAAGAACCAATATGACCCACTAAGTGATTGGATACCCGATGCGTCCGCGTGTTTCGAATCGGAACTCGGCCTGCCGCTCCGGAGATCACTCCAATGTTTACAAATTGCTCGATGTAAAGAAAAAATTCAATGGAATTGAGATATCCATTTTGATTAGACCCCATTTAAATAAGACGCCGATAAGAATATTTAGTTCAACGGGTTACGGTTTCGTGTTACAGACTTACAGAATTGAAAAATTCATTTTGAATTATTAAAACCTTTACGTGCTCGTAAAAAGCGAATAAAGTAGGTTGAATAAACTGGCGAATAAATCCACTTAGAGATGCAAAATGCCGAGCGGATGCCTTTCTAACAATATGGCGCCACTAAAAATTTCCATCTTTCGTGAAATATTAGGGATTAGGACGAGGTCGTTTCATGAAATCTAATTTTAATTAAAAAATAAGCAAACGGTAATTAATTTGGACGGTCGCCGTCTCGGATACAATGGTGTACAAATTAAACGTTTAGAGCCAAACGCTTGCGGATAAAATTCCGCTCTTAGCTCCGTCGTCTATAGTATTTATTTTTTTCCATTAAAATTATAACAGCCAGAAATTATTTTTTTTCTTTACTGAAACATTTCCGTTTGTTCTTTTACCTTTTGAATTATTGCTTTGTTATAATTCAAGGCTTGAATAAATTTTCAGAAAATAAAAAAGGGAGATGTTAATTGCGTTCCTGTCTCCGAAGTCTCCGATAAATTAATTTGGGGTTTAATAAAGTTGAAATGGTTCAATTCCCGAGCGCCCGGAGCGGTGTTATTTTATTTGTCAGCATATCGTTCTAAAATAATTAGAATAGGAATTTATAGATGTCATCGAAGGGACGTGATTTAAGGGCCACCGAGAGTGGAGCGCGTCCGCATTGTTTCTATGGATCCATTGAATTTACGATATTTTATTAGCTAGGGTTTTATTCTGGCGCGCGTAGTATAATCTCGTCGCTGTCACTGTCACGGCTGTTCTAATGGTGCATTTAAACGGCTCGTGGTAGCACGCGCCGCGCGAGGCGGCCCGCGTCAGTGTAGGCTCGGCTCGCGTTATTACGGACGCAAGCCTACTCTGCTCGTAAGCAAAGGCTTCAAAGGACGTAAGGGACACGCGTGTGGTGTGGTGGTCCATACGTCGAGCCTGATGCGCCTGTTAGCATGGGTCGCGAACTCTGCGCCTCTCTTCATTCGTGCCGCGTTCTGCATCGTCTGAAGAATAGACGGCGTGCTTACACGAGCGCGTGCGTCTTGATGCGTGCTTTGCCGAGCCGCTAGCTGCGCCGAGCAATGATAACATTTCTGACTATTCTTCCAAACTAAATAACATGACGATAAATATCTCGCCTGTGTGTGGTAAGACACATTGAACCCTGTCACTTCATATTACACCTATTTATGATCTATATCTTGGTTCTAAATATAGAACATTCCAAAATATTTCCTATAATACTACCTACCTACGCCGACCTTTTCACGATTACCTTAGCTGAATAATTTATAATATAATAAAATCGATATGAGTGGGTGAACCAATTGATGGTAATCAACTAATCACGTGAGGTAGGTTTAAATGCTTTATTAAATTCTGAATTATAATTGAGCTTCTATTGATTGTCACTTCGGACTCTGAGTGTTTTATAATTGATAATTGAGTCATTAAAAAGTATTTATAAGGTAAGCTCCGTTATTTCATTAAGATATATGTATGTACCTACCGTGCCGGACCCACCATACCACTGGCCATACCCCTGGTGGTATGGTGGGTCTAAAACTATACCACTGAGAACCTACAATGGGAAAGTCCATTGTTGTTTCATCAGTGCCAAATACTAAAAAAACAAGAGATTTAAAAAAAAACGATTTGACTAGCGTTTACGAGTATAGCATTGTTATCGGAGTCGAACGAACAGTGGTATACAAAATTTTACTGAATCTGTTTTCAGGAAGTGGTGCTTAACAAGAAAGGTATTTAAAAGCTTGTAGAAATAGTTCAATTTCGAAAGTTACAAGTGACATAAATATGATTAAATAGGTACCTAATAATTGAGAATGGGTAATCGATCTAACTTATCATTTCACGTCGATAAGGTGCTCTAATTCGTTTCTTAGGATTAGAGTACCTTTCTTAAATTCAGAGTAGGTATTTCTTTTGTTTTACCTAAGGGCTGTTGATAGTCTCGGCAGCGTATCCGTGATGTCTCCAGTGTTACAGGTATCCATAGGCGACGGTGATCGCTTACCATCAGGCGGCTCGTTTGCTTGTTTGCCATCTATGGCATAAAAAAAATCTTAGACAAATAATATACATAGACAAGTCTTCAAGTCGTACAAAAGTTAAATAATGCTTAATGTCAAGACCTCTTTCAAAAGAGATTTGTTCTGCTTCCTTGTTACCTAACAAACAATAGTATTTTCAGTATCTTGGACCTAAACTGCGAAGTTACCACTTGTTTGTAAAGTCTTGAAAGGAAAGTTTTATCTTTTCACAACAGAATAACTACTCTTTGACATAGTGCAACAAATGTAGAAAGGAAACTTGTTACAACTAAATGTGGTGGAAAATATATTACGACGATACAATGAATCTATATGGTGAAATACAAAATAAAAGAGTTAACATATTTTTTTTTAGTTATCCTATGCTGTCCTACCGCTGGGCAAAGGTCTCCCCCAATTTTTTCCAGTTACTGCGGTGTTGGGCTAGCGCCGCGCCGTCCAGTCTTTTTCAAACCGCCCGAGTTCGTCGCGCCATCGTGTCGGGGGGCGACCTGGGGGTCGACTGTCCGGGGGCTCCCATCCTGTGGAGACCTTTGGAGTTTACATGATTATTATCTGTTTTAAAATATATTAGTATATAGTTAAGGCTATATGGAATGAGATAAAAATATACATGTATACCTGTAGATAACCTATTTAAATACAAATTCATACACAAATCGCCACTCCTAAAGGGTCGGTAACATATCGATGTTTCGAAAATAAAAGTTTGAATTTTGTTTGGCCAAACAGTTCTCAGAATATTCCCGAAGGATTGTTTTACAAATTGTTTCAATTTGCAAATAGATATATTTTGTTTAACTAAAACATTTGGTTGAGAGAAAGCCTAAAATGCTTGTTATGAAAATAAATCGCCTCTCAAGGTCTGGTCCACCCATCCAAAAACTAGATATTTCCGACCGCTACTTCACTCAAAATCACTGAATCTAATCATTGGGCTATAGCTGTTCCAGACATATTTGCTTATACATGGACAATAATCGCAGTCCCGACAAAGTGAAAGCTTCCTTACTCAATGTTCTATGTCCACGTACACAGGAACTACTGAATCAGATAGCAATCTTTCAAAATGACAAACGCTGTGCTACAACTTATTTATTCGGTCTCGGGTAAAATTAACTCGATTGGAATAACGAAAGGAGGTTTATTAATCAACGCCGGATCTAACAAATTGTCGGTATGTGGAGATTTTGGTTACCGAGAATGTGTTGTTTGGACGCTTTATGTTTGGATTGGAATTTAGCTTTTTAGCGGCTAAAAATAGAGTGGAATATAGAGTAGGTTTAGGCATGAATGTTCTTTGTTGACAAAATATTTTTGTGTCTACTAAAAATAGTTTAAGCAGGTAATTTTATCACACGCAAATACATAATAATATATGTAAATTCTTTGGCTGATAACTTTAATAAAATAAGTAATTATAATCGGTGGTATTTTATGGTACGATGTAATCATTGTTAAATACATAAAAGTACTGAATGAATTTATAAATAATAGTACAAGATAGACAAGATCATTACTTATGAAATTGTCGATTTTTGATAGATACTAGTATGAAGATCGATATCTCTAATTTTTTTTTTTTTTCTCATACATAATTTTAATTTTTTATCACTTTCAAATATAATTAAACAAGTATTTACATCTCATCTCATTATATTTTCAAATTCAAATTATTATTAAAAAAGAAACTTTTTGCTTCCTAGTTTTACAAAAAACAAATAATTCCTTCCTTGGAAAACAAAAACAACAAAATAACCCATAAAACTACTCTATGATTAAATTAACAGTCAAGTACCCGAACTTTCGTATCGTTTAATAACTTCGATACAATACGTACAAGACAGAATGTGGGTTAGTCAAATAATTTATTAGCAAAGTTTGTGCCGCGTGGTTTTGTAACTAGCTACTACAGTACTACTAGGTAATCCTTGTGAAACTTTTACCCCTTGATACAAATAGCTTTATTTAGAAGTAGTTTCAGTACAAAAGTTGTAGCTTTGAGTTCGGCGTCTTTATCGTGTTATTAACTGTAGGTATATTTTTTAGTTTTTTCAGTTAAATGATGTATTATTGTGCTGTGATAATTATAATAATACAGGATTATAAGGAAATGGTATGCTATGCCGAAAAAGTATGAAAACAAAATGCATGGAACAGTTGATTTTATTCGCCAATTCCGGGTTGGTCCTCTAGTAAAAGTTGTTCATAATGTGCAGTACTATGAGCCCGTTTTGGCTTAGCATCCCTTTTCCTATATTCCTGTATTGAGAAGAACGTAGAAAGCCATTCATGATTATAAGGTTACTGTAAGCAATTAAATCAGACTAGTTCGAGAGCTGCAAATCTGTACTTGTACCTATACCTAGTTATTATTGTGTCAAATAAATGTCCTGGATTGTAAATTGAAGATTCCTTTCGAAGATGATTTTATAGGTTGTAGTCCTTAGCATTTAATGATTTCATTCTGAAGTACAGTTTCATTTGTGTCATGACTTATATCCATAAAGAGCTTTGCTTCAACTGCAATACCCGTCATTGATAACAAGATCAGCTTCATTGCTATCATTCTTGCTTCTATTCGGCTGCGGATTTGCTCGGTGTACGCGAGTTAGCTCAATAAATACCGAGGAAGGGTGATGACGCACTACGAGTAGAATGCATAGTTTTGTGACGTTTAGAAGAACCAGTTTCTTGCTCTTTTTATGCTGTTGAGTGACGGGACGAACAAATCGCGCGCCTGGTGTCGCGCGTCACGTTTGCCCATAACAAGTCTGCGCCACCCAGAATTATGAATTCTTTGATTCAAGCCCCTTCGCAGCACAGCAGTGCGCTCGTCACCCTGAGATGTTTAATCTCTTATTTGACCTGATAGTTCACTGGAAACACCACAGTAATGTTTGCACATCACTGCTTGGCGCTAGAATAACTGACGGCTTGGCGGCTTTGGTCTGCTTTGTGTCAACGTATGCTTACAGGTTTGCACTTTAGTGACAAGTACTCGTCCCGTGTAAGAAACTTTGTACTTACTCCCTAATAACGTGAAGTTTAAGTAAATCTCGCATATACAATGGTAATATAATTATATATATATATGATAGTTAAAGTTGTTCAGTACTAGTATGAATTCTCTCAAAAAATGTAGCGGATATTCAATAGAAAGATAGATGAACTCATATAGTTTCCATTTTACGCCTGCTGTCCCATTTTTCATACATTTTATTATTTTGAACTAGATTTAAATTCTGCAAAAATTGAGCTAGGCTATTGGAGAGCTATTCGAGCTAGGCCACTGGACGCTGGACAGTGGACACACTTGCGTGCCAAGCTATAATACATTTTAGTGCGCTTCGACCTTTAGCTCCAATAAATACGAAGTTATAGCTTGCAGGAGCTTTAACCCTTCCCTTAAGGCTTCCACAAGAGGATTACGGTCATCATTCATCCGTCCAGGACGCCTTAGGCTGGACTGCGATGTGTTGGAGACTTTTTGTATGGTAAGCAATTTCGCCTTTATAGAAACCTATCGTTGATAAGTAATGACGTTTATGTCGTTAAACTTATGATTTGATTTGCGTTTCACAAGATTCTTACAAGTATTTTTTTAACTCTATTTTTTTATTTGTTATATATATTTTTCGAGACAAAAATTCTTTCGTCGTTGTAGAAGCGTGTTAAAAAGTTTCTGACGTTTCTGTCAAAAGACTTTGAAAAGATTAGTGTGAAGTGTGTTATAACAAAGTCTAAATTATTTTAAGACTAAAAAATAATTTCGTAATTAACATACAGAAAAAAATGTTTTTCAGTATTATAAAGAACTCGTATGACGTGCTATTTTCACTACAAAATATTTTTCATCCCACCATCTCGGAAAGAGTATTTTTAATCTTCAATATCCGAGTGGAAAAGCCGTTTTTATTCTCTAGAGGATAAAGTAAATTGAATTTAGAACATCGTGTGCACTAAGTTTGTGAAATAAAAAAAACATTAAACCTATTTACTGCTACCTCTATGGTGCCGAATATATCATACAACTTTTTTTTAATTTGTTAAAAACTCAGACTCGGATCCTTCTTGGTGTTCTTTTTTCAATTTGCTTTGTACGCGGTTCTTTACGCGGCATTTTTTCACGTCATTGTTAAACCTTATATTAAAAACAAGAAACTTGAAAACAAGTGAAAAAACTAAAATGAGTGATTTTAGCGACGAGGAAGTTTGTTTGACGCCAACAGAATTGACTGAAACTGTTAATAATGCGCAAATGAGCTTTTCCACTCAGATATTGAAGATTAAAAATACTCTTTCCTCGCTGAGGTGGAATGAAAAGTTACGTGTTGCACTCGAGTGCAAAGATTTTTCACCTCGTGCTCTTTTGATTCCCTCGCTAACGCTCAGGATTCTAATTTTAAATCACTCGCTGCGCTCGTGAAATCATCAAAATTGAACACGCGGTTAAAAAGCAACTTTGCACTCTTGTATAACAAATAACTATTTTCTATTTCTAACGCTTTGATCAACATTTACCTACCTCTTCTCATTTTCAGGAAGCGTTAATTAAATTCCAACATTCAATTTAGAATTATTTTTCTAAAAATGTTTTTCAACGAACATTTCTTTTTACCCTGAAGGTTTTATTGATTACTATGTTCCTTTTATATTGGTCCTAAAAGCGGTTCAAACGAGTGCAGGTAAAAAGCTTTCTTACCCTTTGATTGGCGACATGTTTTGAGTAGCATTTCGAAGAAAAATGGGGAAACCAATTTATTTTTATTCACGTTATTATTTGAATTTTCTATTTGAACAACTTTAAAAATATGTACCTAAATGTAACAGAGGTTCTAGGTAATGTGTACTTATATTAATTTTAGAGAAATATTTATAACTAAACAAGCAGTATCCTATGATTTCACCCCTGCAGTGATAACGATAAAAGTGATAAAAGTAAATTATATCCTTTTTTGAACCCCTTTATGTGTATGCAGATTTGCAGAATTTCATTATGATCAGTTGAATGAAGCATGGAAGTATTAAATACGAAAAACCTTACATTTGCATTTATAATAAGTAATATTAGTTTAAATTAAATATTTAATAACTTAAATTTTTCAATAAATTCATAAAACAAGAACATTATTTTTACAAAACAAAAAACAAAAACCGACTTCAAAAGACTGACTATTGAGTTATTCATCTTTGTCACGCACGTACTTAATGCAAATTTAAGACTTATTATGGTTTTCTTATGGATACCATTATCAGAACTGGACTAAATTGAAATGGGACCAAATGGGAAGCGTCAGCTTTCTAATAAAAAAATAATCATCAAAATCGATTCACCCAGTCAAAAGTTATGAGGTAACAAACATAAAAAAAAAATAAAAAAAAACATACAGACGAATTGATAACCTCCTCCTTTTTTGAAGTCGGTTAAAAATATTCACCAATTGGTATTTAATGCCTAAAGTTACTTTTTAGTTTTGCATTTTTTATCGACCATTTTGAATGTGCTGAATCAGTTCCAATGATATTTTATTAGTTCGCAGAAGAGTAGAATATTAACCATATTCGTATAGTGAGTGGAGTTAAAGCCATCGTAATTCAGAGATCAATACCGGCGGTTATTTATTGGGGAATGTCTGCCTGAAACCTAAGTATGAGTAATAGAATTCGTTTTAAGTTTTATTCTATCAAAAGTGTTTATGTTTGCTAAATACGATATATATGTTTTTTTATGAATAATGTTTAACGTCCTAGCTTAAGTTTATCTACCAGATATCTAAAACTTAATTTAATACAGCATTAAAAGTTACTTTACTTACCCGTAGAGGATAAAGCAGCCAACATACAAGATTGTATCCAAATTTGATCAGCTATTAAAACAAACATGCATAAAAATGTGCAATTAGTCTCAATAGTGTGATATGACTTTGTAAATTCTAAGATTTGTAGAATATTTTAAATGTTACAGAAATATTTAAAATAAAAATCTTAAAATAAAATAATGTCTATTCGTAGAACATTATCATCATGATCATTATCAGCCTTGAGAAAGTCACTGATAACGTAGGGTTATGCTTCCCTTCGCTTAGGTATTGGTAACATAAACTATTCCCTATGATATAGGTACTTATATGTATTGTCACAATATTATTGTGATAGCACGT
The DNA here is from genome assembly GCA_949125135.1 of Alcis repandata. Lineage (NCBI taxonomy): Eukaryota > Metazoa > Arthropoda > Insecta > Lepidoptera > Geometridae > Alcis > Alcis repandata. Next base: position 440,574 of record OX421233.1, read on the forward strand.
TAGAAAAAGCTTATAACTTACTAGATATTGACGTAAATAAATACTTAGGTTCTAGGTACGATTTAATATTAACAAAATAATCATCAAAACTTTATTTCAAAAAAGTGGTTTTCCGTAAAATCATTGTCTTCACAAAACCTTTCTTGTTGCCTTAGTCCGAACAAAGCTGTGATCGTCAAAATTTATGATGTTTTACTTTTACAGAGACTCGCACAAAAGATCGTCATTTACGGCATTATAAAGAAAAGATCTAAACAATTGGCTAGTTTGACAAGCATTACGACATGACAAAAAGGATTACGTGTCTCTCCTAGCAAACCATCTTTTTATCTACGGAAGAAAATTCAGTGCAAAATTAAACTTAGTTCCGTTGTCACAAGGTATAGGTAGAGGTTACCCAACCGCATCTCTATTTTTGCGTGTTCATAACGTCCTGTTTCTTTAACTGCACCCCGCCACTTCTAAATAAACACTATCTTTTGTATGGTTTTTAGTCTAAACTAAATCTGACGGAACAATTTGCAAAAAATATTCTCTGTGTAAACAATTCTTAGCAGATTGGCCTTTGTATCGCGATTGACACTTTCTTAAACCGGCTTTGCTAAAGTAAACATGGTTTCGAGGTTTTTGAGCTAGCGTTATTATTTCAAGTGGTTAAAGCAACATCGTTCCCTGATCTTTGGAAAAATACAACGTAACGTTTTAAATTCTTACCGTCATGTACTCCAGCAGCCCTTTTAAAGACTGAAGAAGGAATCAAACTTTCTTCTATCAATTTGAAGACTTTAGTCAACTGTATTGAGTTCAAAGTCGTTTGGACTTGGCTGTTGTTTCAAAGTTGGAACGCGTGATGTAATAAGCATGTTTTTCTTATGTTTGTCTTTGAAGAAGATTACAAACACACATGGCAAGCTCTTCAATCGATAGCTCCCTCTCTCGTTGACATCAGAACTATTTGTCTTTGAAATAACTTGTGGGTTTCCACAGTTGGATATGAGTTATTGCGTTATCCCCTTGGAACAGAGATTCGTTTCTGTAGTGCATGTTTCCTATCATACAAGCTGAAAAGATACTGTTGGAAATTTCATTTTACATATTCTTGAAGTTTATATTCAGACTTGATATTCTGTCGTCAGACGTAATAATATTCGTAGAGCTCACATCTCATTTCACTATTTCACGACATTATAAACTGAGGTAACATTCGTTTCTTACATTACTAGAAGGTGCTAAAAGATACCAATAAGACAAAGTTAATAAGTTCGAATAGGCCAAGTGGCTAGCACTGGTATCAGAGTTTAGACCGCCTAAAAAACAAAGTCTGACATAATTATAAGGTTATACATAAACAAAATTGAGCTTTTACTTAGTTTGAATCTCAGACCAAAAATGCAATTTCATCCAAAATTACAGGAAAGTTTAAGAAAGTGCTCTCATTTATGCAAAGCAAATTCTCATAATTACACCCAACAAATCAAACCATCCGCAGTACATCGACATTAGCACTTAATTCGAATACCTCAAATGCATTACAAAATGACCACTTGTAAAATTTGCGCCCGCGGCAGCCGCGGTAAACTCCGGCCCGGTTATTAAAACGACTACACCTATGTCATTATTCTCCAAACAAAAAAACGAGTGAATCGTAACAGTCGAGCAACATATCATCGGAGAACTGGCACTTAAACGCGTAGTTTCTATCATAAATCAAAGATATTAAAGTGGAGTGCGGAACCTCTTTTGAGTTCTCAGTATAAATCACGGAGGCGCAAGACCTCTGGATGCCACACCAATAGGGTCTTTGCAAACGTATGTAGTAAATCATGGCTGATAAAAAGTACTAAATAGGAATTTTGTTGTAAATACACGGGACTACCCACGTAATATCTAATCAGACACTACAAGTAAAGTTGACTAAATGTGTTTGAAAACAAAATCAGAGTAACCAATTCAATCTTACGTGCTATCATTAGTTTTGTTGTAGGTAATTAATATAGCCAGACTATTTCATTCTTCCATAATCTTCTATTCGTAATTTTATTACAAAATCTCTTTACTAATAACTGATTAATGTAGCTTTTGGAAACGAATTCGTCGCAAGCGCAAAAATTCAAATCCGGAACTCTTTTTTTGGAGTCCAACAATAGTTAAAAGAAAAATAGACCAACTGAACTATTCGCAATCAAATCATTTTTTCATCAATTTCAATAACAAAAATTGATAGAGTCATAACTATTCAACAGGTAGCATCTGCATAAAAAATACATCGAATTCAGCAAAAAAGATACTTTCACTTACGGACAATCGCGGTTGAATCGAAACGTGACCATGATTTCGGGTAGTCCAATTTAAATGACCATTATTGATCAGTAAGGCTAAGCGTACGCTGAACCATGGTTTACGCAGCACAGTACATAACAGATTTTTACAGGTCAGAGCAAGCGAGACAGACGTAGAAAGCAGAGCAGGACAGGCATATGTCTGCGTCGCACGTGCCTACACCGCAGCGTACGCAGTACTAAGTACGTTCTTGCGATTCTTGCATTATAAAATCCGTTCTGCACTGCGCGGCGCGGACCTGCGTCACCTGCGTCTCGGTATACGGTTAGCCTGAACGTGGCTTCTGAGACTCTCAATTTCATTTAAGACTTCGATGTTGGTTTCTTTGTTGTAACATTCAGACCGTCAAACTATACCGTCTAATATAAATATCCAATGCCCTAAGTACGTTTAGAATTGAAATAGGTTTGATTTTTAAATTATTTCTTCTTAATGACTTATTCCTATTCACGTCAATAAGTGATTTGGATAAAGGCCATACTTTGCCACCCAGCGCAGTACACTGGTCAGATGGACTGTTACTGTTACCTTAAAGTACTTATAAATATCGTCGAATTCACTTTCTACTTACATCACGTACAACGGAACCACAAAAGCTTGGTTCTTTGACACAAAACCGTGTTTCGTGAAAATAGTTACGTAAAATATAGATATCGTATTACAATATCTGTAAACACGTCAAGTCATTGGTTTTTGAAGTGTTTCGTAATGAAGGTTTCCTTGTTAGGATCGTGACAAGATGGAGTTAAGATAAGTTCGGTCGCTAGTGCTGGTTGCTTGGACGAATAAGAACAAGATACGAAATGACAGAAATGTTACTGAAATATTGTTCGATGAAAGTCATTTGATAAATAATTGACCTCTACTGCCTCTTTACCCGATATTCTACGAATACTCGTATGTCATTAAGCATTTTCTAGCGCCTCTACTAAGTTGTTAAATGTTACCCACTGAGTTTTCTAATGTTTTTTTATCAAGCCAATTTGTTTCAGTCGACCACATTCATTTATAGACTGATTTTTAATGTGAAAAGAAGACAAGAAACTGCTCTGTTTCTCTTCTTCTTCGCGTTTGTCTAACAACTTACCTTATAGCTGAATGATGTGGCCAAAGATAGAACACAATCAACTAAAACTAAATGGCTATTTTAAATAGTTTACTCTCACATAATTAAAGAGTGCTGCAGTCAAGCAAAAACATTCCCTTCGTTCTTGAACCTTGCGATCATCTTGACGTTAAAATACATTAGTTTGACAACAGAACTGCAACATTTGGTGACTTGTCCAAATGCTTATGTATCCATGATCGTTTGGCGATAATTCGTTCTGTAATGTTAAGCTTTAAAAGGACACAAAAGCTGTTGTTATTGTTATTTTGTTGAATGTAATACGGTGTTTAGTTATGCTTTTGAAAGTAAAACAGTTACACAATCATCTATTGTATTGTAATAGACAGTTTGAAAGCGCGATAGTGGAAAGAAGAGAAAATAATGTGAGTTGTACTTGGTTACTAGTTTTTTAAGAGTGTATGAACGTGCAATTTTGCAAGATTATTTTGATAAAACATTTAAAAGGTTTTTTTTAAGTGATAGTTTTGCTTTTTGGCATGATGGTAAGCAATGATGCGGTCTACGATAAAGTATAACTATTTATTTATGCAATATAGGCTCGATGCTCTATCTAGAATTCTAGACTAATTTGTCACTTTTGACTATCTTTCAGTTTTTTTGTTAATAAAACTCAAACGGGTTTAAAAATTGAGTTAAAATATATGTACCTACTCACTCCAGTTAAAAGATGTTGCAGGACTGCGTTCTCACTGAAAATATAATATATCTAAAGAAAAGCAAAATGTATTTTATTTCACTAAACTTGTACTTATGTTTTTACTTCTCTGTATCTGTACTGGGGCCGTATTCTAGGGAGTGAGATATTATCTTGGTCACTGTCGCTCTCATTACAAATGTCATGAGAATGTCAATGACGGAGATAATCTCGAGCGTTCAAGAATAGAGGCCCTGAACAAAGTCCGAAGTCATATCCGTTGAAGCTTTACAGAGAATAGAGCTAATCCTAAACTGTTTGGATTACCTCCGTTCTTGAAACGAAAACATGACGACTCGAACAAAAACTAGCTATTGTTAGAAATGTAAGTAAGTTGGAAAATAATAATGTACGTAGGTACCTACATCATGCTAGGATAGTTTGTTAAAGTTGAACATGAGATAGAATAGAGATAAAAGAAAAGACTTTGTAATTTTTAATTAGCAAATATTAGAGTTGTTTATTTTGGATTTGATTTAAAAAAAGCTTGGATAGAACTGTGTCCTACAGTTAGAGCTTCACCACATTTTCCTTAATTGAAAAGTACGAGTATATTCAGTCTTGTTGGCCATCTTGATGTATGATTTTATTTAAGTTTCCCCAAGATCTGTTTAGCCGTTTTGTCGTAAACACTTTTGATGACGATAATGAAACTGAGAGAAATCAGTTTTATTTAGTGAGTAAGTGCCAATAGTATAGTGTAGAGTGTAGTACCTGTAGATGGAAGCGTACTGGTGGTACACCAATCCACTGCTATTCATTTCGTTTCATTTCGCTACCGGAAAAGTTGCTCAAAAATGGGAAATAAATAAGTCAACTAAAACTTACCAGCAGAGCCACTTAATTGGTCATTGATCGATCGCCAGCACCTGTTCCGCCGCGATATGACCTATAAAATCAGTTATTCGCGACGTCGGCAACTGAGCCTAGACTTATGCCGCTCTCGGTGCCTCACAAATCTTTTAAAGCTATATTTACAGCCGCTGCGCCGTACGATCACGTTCATAAATTGAAAAATATGTAAACGAGACCCGATATTCAATGTGTCGTGTGGAAAAAACATGGAGCTGTCGTTTTTAACGCCCGATAGATGGCGGCGGCAGCGCTAACGCAGATAAATCGTGCGAAATGTCGATTTGGGCAGTAGTGAAGCTTTTGAGGTGTAGTGTAGAGGTCGGCTTTGTATAAAACAGTAGGTACTCGTAGAGTGGATTTTTGTAGATATATATATTTTTTTTAATTTGTGGTCTTTTTGTCTAATTGACGGGTGATTAAAGTCGACTTTGTTGGTACTCGAAATTAGCTCCAAGTGTCAAAATGAAGCCAAAACCGATTAAGAGTCTTGGCGTAATGCTCGCGGATAGTGCTTTTCGCTGGTTTCCATTATTTGTAAAATATTTGGACACCAGGTCTATAAAGTTTTACCTATCTATAAAACAGCATTCATGTTCTGAGTACCCAATGTCTTTGCTAAGTATTGTCAAAATTGGCCTATAAATACATAGCTCCACAGCAAATTTTCTTTTATTTCATAAATAAAATACTGAAATTACAATCAACACTTAACTAGACTTAATTTCAACTACAATAAAGTTAAATTTACAGTTTAAAATTGATCTGTGCCTGAATCTAACCCACTGTCGTCCACGGGACCGCTAACGTCGATAAATCGGTCGGAAGGCGCCGGTACATTGCCTTCCTTAACGACCTCGACGGAATCAGTTTAGGGTTAAAGGTGATTTTCTTCCATGTGTGCGAGTCAAAGGAAGTCTCAAAGGTGATATGATTTTGAAAGAAAAATGTTTTCTAATGTCGACACGTTTTGTCGGTTTGACGTGATGTATTTTTTTGTGAAAAAGCGGTAAACAGAGTTTGGGTAATATTTATTTCTGTCTCAAAATCTGATACTTACTGAAATTAAAAAGAGTAAAAGACAATGAGCACAATGTACCTGTACTTTTGAATCAACTCAACTCATAATAGCAGTTGTACACCACCAGCGCTCGTGTTCTGTTGGAACCGGTAGGTGAACTCACAGTCACACACATTACTGGTCAGCCTGATGATAAGCAAAAGGACACCGGCGACGCTAGCGGTATTGACGACGCCTTGCAAGCTTAAAGAAGAAGAAGAAAGAAGAAGAATGCCTTAAAAGCTTGAAAGAAGAAGAAGATTTGTTTGAAGACACCCTTCAGGTTTTGATGAACGAATTTTGTTGGTAGTAATAAACTAAGAAGGTTTTTTCATATCGAGGGCTTATTAACATAAGTAAGCTAGTTCTTTTTTGTTCAGTTCGGAAAATTAAAAACAATAAAAAGTTCAAGACCAAATTTAAAACTAACAAAACGAATAAACTAGTGATGTCGTCGTTTTTATGACGTACGAAAGACATTGCGCTTTAAATGTTGGCTATTTATTTGTTTCTGGAGCAAAATAACTAATTAAACTTAATTTGTTCTCTAGCAAGCGGCTGTAAAACGCAATATTTCAATTTCCTCTGCCTTGTTTTTCAGCACAAAATATGCAGACACAGAAGCATAGCTCTTAACAAAAAGCAGAATTTTCCGCTATAACTAAAATTACTTTGTATTTCCAAAGTTATAGTGGCAGGGTGCTACTTGAATTATTTGGGCTTTTTACAGTTAATGTAGAAATAATATTATGTACTAATAATAATAATTCGATAAGTAGGCATTAGTATAATTGTGGAATCATGAGAACATTATTATTTAAAAACATCAATTATAATTATATGAGTTTATCTACCTGATACAAAATAGAATCTTCATTTCTGAACGACCCCTTAACTTATTCTACAAGTGCTACCAATTATCAACTTTTCAACCCTTAGCCGCCTTAATTCGCAACCTACACAAACTGTACGAAGTTGTACCTCTATATTCCTACTCAGTACTTAAAAGTCTTCGCTCCACTCCAGCGACCTCCAGCTATTAATATTAGCAGCCTACAGCGGACATAAATCGACAAGACAAAACTATAAAGTTGTCAAGTATCCAACAATGGAGCGCATGTGAGGGCGTTGACGATGTGGCCGACCGTTAGGCACAAGTAGATAAAATAAGGCTTTTTCTGATTTGTCGGTGAAGCAGTGGTTTCGGTATCGGTATTGATACACGATCGGTACGGTATCAAATGTTTACCGAGCGTCTATGCAGGGTTATAAGGAAAGGGTATGCTAAGCCGAAAAGGGCTCATCATCATTATGAACAACTTTTACTATGAGACCAAAACTAAATTCGCAAAAAAAGAGCTGTTCCATAGAACAATGTCAATAACACTCAACAAAATGTGCCTATGGAAAACAGTTGTTTTTTTTTCACGGTTTTTAGGGTTGGTCTAAGAGTCTTTTTCGGCTTAGCATACCCTTTCCTTATAACCCTGTATTGTAAAATGAGTTCTTAGCGGGAGCCTGAATTTAATTGCCTTGGCTTTGGTCTCGCTCTGTAGAGCTCATGGTACCAGTCCTGATTGGCGCGACATGCGTGGTAGAAGCGTGGAATCGTTTCGGCATACCGCGTCGTGTGCAGATGTAGTGTTGTAGACGGTCTGCCGGTGCGGCGCCGCGCGCCGACTAATCAGTAAAGACCCTTAGATTGATACGCGTGCCACATCGACGTGAGGAGAGATATTTGTGGGATCTACTCGTACTGTGGAAATGGAGTATTTGGGAACTGTGCATAATTCTAGAAGAAACCGCTCTTAGAATTTTTCACATCTCCCGTAGTTGAAGCAAGTTGACGAGATATATTATTACTTGTAACTCCTCATTCTTCTGTCTATAAAAAAAAAACTAGCAAAAAGTTAATAAACTAGTGTAACAACGCTAGTAATTGCTTGGTCGCTAAAAGCAATCTCTTTCAGGCTGATGAGAAGAAGAGATTGTATGAGGTTTAGATTTACTAAAAAAAATGTCCCTTTACATTTCACATTACACTATAGTAACATCTGGATAGGTCTCCGTCATTTTTGTTACCTACTTCGTTATCTTCCACTTTAGTTTGTTACTAGGCCAAGAAAAGGATTTAACGAGCTTGAACTTTAGCAAAGAAGTAGTTCAAAGCTTTTGACGAATGGATGAATATTTAGACTAATTTGAACAGGTCAATGATGAAGGCAATTTTGATAAATAATTTTCTGGAATAATAAATAATAGTTAAAAAAAAACTAAAAAAACACGCTTTTTATAAAAAACCGAACTAAAAAAATAGAAAATAAAATTTTATAAATTTAAATTAAGAATAGGGTTGAAAATTTCAATAAATATAAATTAATAATAGTGTAAATAAATAAATATATGTATTTTATTTTTAAAAAGCGTGGGGTGCATGGGTCAATAGATATTATATATTTTGTAGATACATTTTGTATTGACAGACATGAGTAGCGTGATTAGCATTTTGATAATATCTTAGAAAGCACCCCACGCTTTTTTAAAAATAAAATACATATATTTATTTATTTACACTATTATTAATTTATATTTATTGAAATTTTCAACCCTATTCTTAATTTAAATTTATAAAATTTTATTTTCTATTTTTTTAGTTCGGTTTTTTATAAAAAGCGTGTTTTTTTAGTTTTTTTTTAACTATTATTTATTTTTCGCTTTTTAGTTCGATTTGCTAACTATTAACCATTATTAATATGTACAAATGTGTTGGTGTTATCCGATTTTGGCCGTCTGCTCAAGCAAATTAAAAATAAAATTGATGCCTAACAAAAAATATTGAGCAAAAAGATTTGTAGCCGCGTGGTTTCGATCCTCAGACCTCATAAAATAAAATTGATGCGTAACAAAAAATATTGAGCAAAAAGATTTCTAGCGCGTGGTTTCGATCCAGGGACCTCTGGGTTACGAGCCCAGCACGCTTCCACTGCGCTACTCTGTTCTCTGACACGAATGACGAAATTACCATTTGTAAGTTAAACGGTATTAAAAGTTAAAGAAACTTTATAGAAAAAGCGTGTTAAAAAAATTAATAGTTAAAAAAACTAAAAAACACGATTTGTTTAGTGTATTGTCATCGGTCCTCGATATATCTACAAAGTTTGAAAGAAATCTGACCGTTTAAAGTGGGTCAAAAACGCGCTCAAAGGAGTCGGTTACATACAAACATACAAACATACAAACATACAAACATACAAACATACAAACATACAAACATACAAACATACAAACATACAAACATACAGGTGAAGCTAATAAAAGCGTGTTAAAAATAAGAGAAGGCTAGAAAATTATATTCGTAATAAACTGTGCCAAAAATTTGTTTTATTTTTATTGTTTCAAAAACTTGTGTGCTATAATATAGTGTTGTGTAGTATGTATGTTGTACTTACTTCGATCTAAATCTATGACTTATTATGTTATTTGTTACGTATCAAACAATGAAAAAAAGATAATGTGTTAATTTTTTTTTAAAGGTTTGGCGTAACTATTATGTTATATTTATTTTATAACATCGTCAACTGAGTGTACTACAGCCTGCATCTTTACATAGATCAAGCTGTATTGTCCTTTTGTCTGTGAGTCTGTGACACTCCCTCACTATTTGATTTATAGATTTCCGCGTCGACTGCTTGTCTCTAAGAAAGTTTATTAATGAATTTATTTTAACGCTAATGAACAAGCTGCGTTAGGAACAAGTGAAACTAATCCATCTGGAAACGTTATTTTGAGTTCATAATTCGTCGTCTCCACTTTTGTCGTCTAGTTTAATTATTCTAATGATTTATGGGGAATGGAAGGGTACGATAGATTTGAGAATGCCTTTGTTGATCGTTGCATGGGGTATTATTTCACATGGTTGTTGGATGGAAAAATTCGATATTCTTTGACACATAAGCAGCGCTGTTCAGTCATTAACTTATGTAACAATCATCTAGGTATGTAATAGGGAGAACTGAGACTAAGATATCAATGAAAAATGTTGAAAAAACAAAAAGCAAATAAAATAATATTGCAAACGTTTAGAGTAATATTCAATTCTACCGTTTCAGAAAGAAATAGTAAGAAACCCCTGAACTGTACACAACTCTTTTACATGTTACCTATTTAGAACTGTGATTAGTTATGTTTGTCCTTGTCATAACTTACAAAAGTTGCACTGCTTCATAAACTAATAGGTACAGGTCCTTGCGTACTGCAACTGAGTTAATTCAGAGACTGAAAGCTTTTTACGACTGCGTTCAGATGCTTAATTAACATCCTCTACACTGAATAGGCAAGTGTGCTTAATTTCCGAGATAGAAACGAGGCTTAAATTTGGATTTACATGAGCTGATGCACAGTATGAGGACGAATATAGTATTCACTTTGAGTACCTACTACCTAGTGACAGAGAAATAGACAAAGTATAATAAAGCTTAAAAGCTAGTGCAATAACTGATGAGATGACTATATTGCTAAGAGCAAACCTTTCCATCCCAAGCAAACTTGGGATGGAGAGGATACACAGATGAGAAAGGAAACGAAGTGTGCAAATGATAGAAAAACTGCTGTAGTATTAATCAGCTGGAAAATATGGCGCGCTGACGAGGAGACCCATCTAAGCTCAGAATGGGTTCAAAACGAACGGTTGATGTAGATGAGACCAAGATAGACCTTATAAACATAGACAATGTAAATATACTTTGTCTACACTTACGAGAATAAATAAATGTGTATTTCCAACAAAACGTGTCATAGTTTATCCTCGACAGGTAAAACTTGGCAAAAACTTGGGTCATAAACGGAAAGGCTGTTGTAATTTTATGAAAAAAAAGATTGCAATGGATGGAAACGAGTTAATACTGATGGAGAAGATCAATAAATCTGCCAGGTTAAACATGACACAGGTACAAACTGCTTATTGAATGATAGTAAAATATTATATCTAATAATCTGCCGATATGTCTGTATTAAATCTAGTCTACTCATACGAATTCACTAAATTTTACTTCAACTACATGTCAATTAGGTTCCGTTGCATTGCACGCTCATAAAATTGTTGGCAACAGGAAACGGAGAAAGAAAATCGTTTTGTCCGATTCGTTCAAATTTTCCTAATGCTCGTACCTCCGTGCGAATTCCCAAGAAACAGTTGCAGACTAAATTCGAGCTGGCAGCCAATTTACAATAGAAGACAGATGAGGCGACAGGTAATACGACTGCGTGACTATTTGAGACATGCTACCATTATTATGTGCTGTAACAAAAGTAGGTAATAAGCAAAAAAAGAAGGACTTGGTTGTCGTAGATTGTCTCGCAGGCTAAAAAGTCGTATATTGGCTAAGATTGGATAAGATTGACACTAAGTCCCAAGGTTTTGGTGAGTGAGATATTTTCTCGGTTACTGTCACTCTCATCAGAAATGTCATGACAATGACAGTGACCTTTATTTTGACATTTGATGTGGCCAAGCCTTAAAATGAAGCTAATTCAGATTGCCAGTAATTTAGACAATATCGCTGCTGGGTTTGGCACTGTAAGACACGTCATAGAGGACAAGTCAGTAATGACGTCACCAATAGCTTGTCACGTCATTTGCATGATTGATCGTGTCGTAGATTGTAAATAAGAGTGAGCGCACTTGGAAGCTTGGAACATGTGAGAATGCGAGGCAAATTCAATTCTTGGCTGCGAACCCATCCACCCGGTGAAGATTTAGGGTTCATTTTAGTCGGCGTAAGTTATTCGCTCATGAACATCTGGAGCGCGCTGGGAGACAGTGATTAAGGTTCGCGGATGGTTCAAGGTTCTTGGTTATGCCCTAATTACATATGCACTGATCGTTCACAGTCACTTTTAAAATTTCGAAACTTTGTTTTTTGACATGGCTATTTTGGGGCAAATGGTAGTTAATATTAATCAGGTAACGTTTTCTCTTTGTCGATATGTATCAATCCCAATATCAGAGTCAGTTATTTTATTTAATGCAAAAAAATGCGTGTATGCATAATTAGGATAGATTCAAAAAGTACGTTAATAAAAGGTACAAACGAAATCATGGTATAAAGTTTCGAAGAACTATTTTTTAAAACCATCTAAAACAATTTAATATCAACTACTGTTACAATAATAGATAGATATCAGAAACGACCAATTTCAGAAATTGTTATCCACCTCAATATTTGAACTGGAACCTTTATTCATTTTGCTGATTGAGTTGTTTTTTTTCATTTTGTGCAATGTTTCAAGAAAACATCTGACTTACAGCTTTGATTTCAAGCATAAAACTTACTTTGTTCTCCATTAATTTCTCGGAGATCCAACCAAGCTTCTCCAATAAAGTAATGAATCCTTAACACATTTCTTACATTTATTGCTCACTAAAACCAGAGCCGTTGTCTCACGGAGCAACAAGTTCTTTACTTATGTTTCTTCGCTCCTCGATTTTGTTTCCTTTAGTAGGCTCACTCGCACGTAAATAATGTCTCACTTCGCTTTTGACATTCGCCTTTATTTACGAAGCTATGGTACGTCACAGCTTGCACATAAATTCCAATAAACTGAGACGTGAATAGTCGCGATTCCATCAATAAAATTGGAACATCAAAGAATAGGAAGCCAGCACTTTGCATTGTTGCTTTTGAGTTTCCTCTTCCGCTTACAAAACATCTAAAATGACTCGATGAATATTTCGTATTCTATCTCAACAGTTTTTTGTTTGTTATAAGAAAAGCAGTCGTAAAATAATGACATTCATTCGACAATTAGTAGTCTAATAACGTATCTAATGTTCATTATAATGACAGGAAGTTAAAAAGAAGTATGGAATTTAATAAGTCAAGGAATCGACGAAGGAATGATACACATTTCCTCAATTTTTTCGCCTTCCCAGTCACAGCGTTCTCGAAATTCCGCAGCGATTTGAAATTAATTAAAAGCGAACGGGTACTCTCACGCTCACATTGTAAAAACTTGAATGGCTCTTAATGAATTCCCGTTTTGTGAAGTAGGTCGGGAAGTCGTAATTGGTGGCAAGTCGGATCGGTGACCGCAGGCCGTTCTAGGAGGCTGCGCCAATTTTAGGTTTATTGTTTCGATAATTGCTTGAGGGAAAGCGAGGCGAGTCTGCAATATTGAGCCGCGTTTGCTTGAAACTTTCAAGTCAGCAGTATTGGGTCTTTTAAACTTGGACAAGTATTTCTTAGATTCAAGTACCTACAACTTAACAACTGTACCTAGTAGTAGGTTTATTTGCAAAACTAGAAATTTCACGTCTAAGATTATATCGTTCGTTTTTGTTTTTATATTTCAATAAATACCTTTTATTTTCTGATTTGATTTGCCTAGTCACTATCAAAATCATTAGGAAAACCCATCTTTAATGATGTCAACTAGCTGCATCCACCTGCAGCAATTTGACGCAAATTAATTCTAATTTAACACTATTCTCGTAGATACAAACAAAACACGATATATAATTTAGACAGATTAACCGCGTTCAAGATAACAGACATTTATCAAAACCAATAAATCGCAATTTGACCTTTCTGAATAATAGCGCTAATCAATTTCGTCCATACGAAAGATATTCGGTGTTATCTCCGACGAATAATTTTCATAAGACAAATCGCGGTCTTTGAACTATGGAAAAGTATAAAAATTAAATTGGACGCGAGCTTCTTGGTTAATCGAAGAAGAAGAGTGGAGTATTGTGGTTAATATGCATTAGGATGCAACAGACCACGACAGAAATAAAGTTAAAATAAATTACTAAAATGTAAAGCTTACTTGTAAACAAGTTAATACCTAAGTATTTGTATTAAATGTTGTTAATGTTAAGTAAAGCTGCATATCCACTGTATTAGTGCCATTGCTTGATTGTCGTGTAATGTGGATCTACCCTGCAATTACGAAATCTTCAAAAATGGAATTCGAACTCAAATCTTGTGACATGACCCATCTGTTGCCTTCAATTTCAGTTCACAGCAAGTGGATTTAAGAATGTTAGTAAATGGATTAAAGAAAAAACAAACACACATTGACACCTCATCGCATCATAGTGCGGTGTGGTCTCACACGAGGAGAAGAGTTTATCGTAACGTTGACTAATGTGTTCATACGCGCTCTGACTATCGGAGATTACTGTTATACCATTTAGATGGGCTGCTGCTCTATCACAGTTTCTACATTAAGACGATAAATCGTGTCCACTTAATATCTGACCGTGATCATTCATTAAGCATTACTAAGGTGCTGCGGCCCTCAATCTTGGCATCGTGAGAAGTTTCCTTATCTTCGCAAAAGTCTTTGACAATTTTAATTAATTGTCTATGAATAATGTTCTATTCCTTGTCTCCTAAATATTGCCAACTAAAATCTAGCTTCAATTTCAAAAAAGTGTTTTGCTAACTGCTAAAGAACATGTTTTTGATTTGGAACCTACTGAATCAACTGCCAATTTTGGTTGAAATTATAAAGTCCAATTTCCTAAAGTTAAACTTGGCTACCATCTTGAATTTTATAATAAGAAACGGAAACAATAAATTACGCGGCCGTCATCGTCATTGGCAGTCCAGTCCACCAACTGCAGACAGCTAGCCTTCCCCTTTTTACTCCACCCCACATTATTTGCACTAATCTTGATGTCCGCTTGCTATCGACATATCTTGCAATTGTATGTAATTATGATGATATTACTCAGACGTGAGTTCAATAAAAATATGAGCAATTAAAATGTACTGCTTCAGTTATTTTACAAAGATTGTTATGGGAAATGTCTCTTAGTAGTTTAATTTTAAGTTCCATGACCAGCCTTTGAAAGTATGGTTTCACGTATTAATTGAAGACACGAAACTAAAAAAAATAATGGTCTTGACTTAGAATACAATTTCTTTATCTGGTTTATTAATATTTTTTTAAATCTAGTTACCGGTCAAATGGTGTGTTAATTCTGTGGTAACAGTGTTTAAACTAAACCAAACTATTTTACTTAATTCTTCATGTTATCATAACTTAAAAAAAAGATGGCCATAAATGTAGGCAGTCAAATTGAACTCAAACTCAATAATGGTACAATACATTTAACTCCACCTTCAAAAGTTTAAGAACCTCTGCACCTATTTCGGTAGATCCAAGCATGCAGTACATTTCTCGAGAGATTAAGAACACCCACGTGTTTTATCAATAATCCATTATGCGTACAGCAAACAATGAGGCACGTTATCAGACGCGCTGCTATCGGCCGGCCATGATGAATAGCCGCTGAGGCACATTAGAAAATGTCAATAAATAAAAATATATCGGATGATCGGAGTAACGTGAGATTGGACGGTGGTAACGAATAAACATCGAATGATTTAACGGGAGAAGAAAATGCCTTATGGATTAGAGGTTGAGTACTTTATGCGTTCTTAATATTGATACATAAGCAGAATATCTGGAATAATCTGGATGGTTCTTGTTAGAATTACATAGAATGCGTCGTAGATTATCCTGTTTCATTGAGTACCATTAGGTAATTGATATTCATTCATTCCTTAATTGCTGCTCAATAATACGTAAAATTACTTTCGCATTTGCATTTTTTCTCTGATGTTTTCGCTACGATAATTATTATCAAGCTTACAGATTGCTTTAGAGATATCAACAGTCTTAGAGCAATTTAAATATTTTCAGTCAAAATTAAGAAACTGTTTTTACCAAACTACATAGGTAACTCGCCGCCTACAGTTTTAAATTAATTCCGGTAAAACGAAAATTAATAACAAAGATAAATACAAATTTAGGCGTCTAACAAAGAAGTTAGTCTGATTTCCCCAAGCTCTATAATTAATGAAAGATCTGGAAATTATATAAAACTCGAAGAAGCTAAGTTACACTAGTTAAGACTATTTTTATTTTAATGCCAATATTTATGAAACCTTCGGCTTTGGGGAGGGACGCGCAAAATTGTTTCGAACAGTAGGTAATTAAGGACGATACAATCTTTGCTAGGGGCAACTTTGCGGCAAGTTTTGGATGGACGATAATTTCAAGATACCTCACTCTGATTTTTTATTCTCTGAGGGAAGAATGCTTTGCTTACAATTTTGTAGTAAACATTATTCCGCAAATTACAAGCAACAATGTATGGACAAAGGCCAATGATATATAAATATACCTACTTAAAAATTGCGTGGCGGATAATTTCATATCTAATGGGCATTTTCTTATTTCCTAAAGATTCTGACGTTAGCGCTGGGTAGTTCGCCTTTAAACCTACTTACTTACGCATACGTTCACGAAACTTCTTCTTTAAAATTTTTTTAAACGTCATTTATTTATCATATCTTTGCTTATTACTTATAAAATTGTTCGTAGTTTTCATTTCAAACATCACTCTTCACAGATGGTTTAGTAAGTGCAAGTACGCCATCAGAAATTGATTCACAAACATCAAACAAAACCTCTTTCAAAGGCAATGTACCGGCAACCCGACCAATGAAATGTACGATCAGTTTGCCGAAGCAAATTGAGCGTAGGAGCGGACCTGCATTATCCCAGCATAACTTAGCTTATCTCCAAGCGCTACCGGTTCTTCTATTAGTATGAAACTTGATAGCCTTACTGGTTTCAAATTGATTCTAATTGCTAGTGGATTTATGTGTCATTTTCTTTGTTTACTGCTAGATGAGCTTTGTAGCTTTGTATGCAATCTTGCTCTCCTCCGGAAATTAGCTATGCTTGATAGCTTTACGATTGTCCATATTTAATGTCTGACTTCATATACTGCTATACCTATACTACTAATTTTCAATTGTCTCTACCTTTGTTTTTATAATGAAAGAATCCGTGTTTGATCACCAACTCGCGTGTTGGTTGTCGGTTGGTTGGTAGGCGACGTTGTGGTTAAAGATGTAGTTCGCAGATCTCTAAGATACCTTCACTCTGACCTTGAAATCACCAAGATTATATCTATCAGGAAACAAGGAAACCGAAAGTCAGTTCCATTCCCTGGCCGGACGGATAAGAAGCGACCTTTAACTCGTTCACGTTGTGATCTAATCTTATTATCATAATATATGAACCTATATGTATTATGTATGGTACACTTTTTAAAACATGTAACAGCCAAACGATTGTATTAGGTTTTTTTGCGGAAATGGGTAGAAGATAGTAACTTTTTAGCAGAGTTTTCAGTTGACGACCTGTTCGGCTCAGCGGTAGTACATCCACCTTATAAGCCAGAGATCCCGGGGTCGCTCCCCGGTCGGGCAGATATTTGAATGATGAATTTAAATATCTGTTCTGGGTCTGCCTGTTAGTTGTCCTTGTCTTTGTGTGTGTTCCATGGTATCTCCGACACAGAATTAATTTATCCCAATTTATGAGTGTGAAACGTTTATTCATTTATTTATTTAGTACTAGCTGCGCCCTGCAGTTTCACCCGCGGCGTGTGTTAATCTAGACCATGAACAACCTTCCTGCCAAGTTTCATGTAAATTCGTTCAGCCGTTTTTGAAAAAGCAACAAACTTTCGCGTTTATAATATTAGTAGGATAATTTAATAACGATCTAAACTATTCAAGAAACTAATTTCATCTCCCAAACAAAATCACAAAGCCTCCATCATAATCCCACAAGCACGTATTCATAATAGATGACTATATCCTTATCAATAAAAATCTCTACTCAGAATGGTTTCACCTACCGGCCCTCTACGACGTCGTTAAGATTTTATCCCACTTCTTACGGCTAATCTGTACTTGCTTTGCCACAATGGTAGGGTAAAGTAGGGTTGAATAATAGGACATTTTTTACTATTTTATTATGGTAGGTAGGTATATGAAACCTCAAACCTTTTAAAGTAATGTTTGCAGTAAGGACACTCCAGAAAAATAAATACTTTAGATGGTTCCATCTAAAGCATAGGTTCTTTTAAAGCAATGTTACATTTTTATGGAAAGTAAAAATACGATGAGACCTCGTTTTTATAATTTTGCTGGTTTTCATAATAATGATAACTAGAAAGCTTAGAGTAAGGTACGACATCTTCTGGCTTACTTTCAAAACTGGTACTTATATGAAACTGGTAATATCTGAGTTCAGTTAGTCATAACCAAGACATGTCTTAGCTATTTTCAACTTTTGATCTACAGTGTAGATCAAAACACGAAACCGACACGAAACGAAAATGAAAACGATCACGTCATGACTGTAGATTCTACAGTCATGACGTGATCGTCTCTACTCAGCTACATAAAACATTAAGTTTTTTTATTGTTTATAATATTAGCGACTGCCTCGATTGGCTCAATATCAAGTTACCCATACTGTTTGTGTATGTACAATGACATTCGTCGTCAAGGGACGTAATGCTCTGTCTCATATGACGGATCGATTCTGTTGCCACGGAAAAAAATATTGTCACAGGAATACGGATGCTTGAATCATTTCTCATGCGTTTTATTAGAATTATTACATCGTGAAGGGGATTCTATTGAAATCTGGGTGGAAATTGTCTTTTTGTTTTGAGACTTCCTGCCTTTGGTCTCGTATCTCTTATTTGGGAAAATGTTTTCTATTTCATTATGTTGTCGAGTTTGTTACAATTTTTATTGAATTTTCCTATATTTTTTAGCGTTTGAACGCTGCAAAACAAAATAGCGGAACCATTACCATTATTTTTTATCCCTGGTAATCACAATCTTCTATTCTTACTACGCACCGCTCATCCCGGTCCTGTGCCATAATATTATACAAGTTAAAGACAAGTATAAATAGTATCATTATTGTCTACTCACCTTGTTGGTGGTTCAACTGAATTCAACATAATGAACCAATTTTAGTAATACAGTTGAAGTTATATAGCATTTCACAAAATGATAAGTTTAAAAATAAGTAGGTATCTACGAATTAAAGCGAATTAAACTTGTTAAGCAAAGTAGGTAAAGTGTTTATAACACAATACCATCCTTACCCAAACATTTAACTTCATTAAATAACCATTTATCCTGGATGCTTGCCCATGTCATTGTTCATTGTATGGAAACGATAACCATGATTCAAGAAACTCTAAAATCACGAGTAAAAATAACCTGTGTAAAAAACGACAAGCGTAACCATGTTTGTATACCCATAGATACACTACCACACGCAGTCTAAAAGCGTCCTCTCATAACATCAAAACGGCTTATGATCCGCCTAAAGCTAATTTAGGTAGCATTGTGAACCTCACAAGAGGTACCTCTGAATAAAGATTATCACGAGACTAAAACCCGTTGGGAGTCATCGGTCATAAATCATAACTCATAAAATGAGACTGACAATAACCTCTGCCTAGAAACGCTTCCTAGAGATCACTCCGACAAAATACAAGCCGTGTCTCCATAGTCGTAAGTTCCAGATTTGGTTGTAAAAAGAAATGTGATTTAGGATGGAGCTAAAAACCAATAGTTAAAATGACAAGCGAACTTAATATTCCGTTTGATCGGACCAATTGTTAGCATTGTGTTTACTGTCGATTTTTAGAAAGCAGAAAAAGAACGAGCCGGGCTTAATAAGTATGAAGAGCGCTGGGGTTACAGGACAAACATCAATCACGGTAGACGTCATTTCATTTTCGGCTAATTCAGCGATTTTAGACGCGTGGATGATCAATGGAAAATCGTATGTAATGAGGCATACTCGGATCTGTCTGTGTCATTGCTTTTTGCGCTCGTGTAAGTACGTGGCTATTTTGAATGACAGCCGTTTTTTCATATTCAATATTTTGATTTTGATTGCCTCTATTTTGTCGAGTTTAAAATTGAAAATCTAAGCAATTAGCCTCATAGATCGTGTAGGCATCAATCAAAATGTTTTATGATTAGAAATGACGGCTGAATTATTAATTGGCAGTTTCTGTCAAATAAAAATCAATTTGGATATAAAAATGCATAGATTTTTTACTATATTATTTTTATTGAGTTGAGTCCATTCCTATTAATGGTTCGCGTTATAGATTGAGAATAGAATCATTATCGATAGCCATTAAAAGTAACAATGTCGGCCCACGGCCGGCATTCCAGCACAATGCTCGAACTATCGAGCGTCGACGTTTGATTACTTATCCTTATCCGAAACTCTTTTTATATCTCCTATATTATGTCCCGACTTAAATTGGAATTCGTGTACGTTATTGTGGCCTGGGGAATTAGATCCGCCGCATTCAAAACTCAGACTATCCTATTGAGACCTCTCGGAAGGGAACCGAATCTGATAAGGCAGATCGGGGATAGGGAGCCTTTTTCTTTGCGCGACACCTTTGTCATGACAAAAGGGCTGTTTTGCCTCAACTGTGGCATGTGAATGGGCTTGCAATAACACGTCCTGGCGAAGCTCACATCCCGCAAGATCGGCCTCAGATATACTCCTCTGCAAAGATTTATTAATCTCTCTCGTTGGTAGGAACAATGAGCGCTTTTGGTAGGCACCTGGCGGGTTTTTTCTCGTCACTCAAGTGCGCTCGAGCCGTGTATTCCGTTTTTGCTCGCCGTTTGAGTGAGGTAAGTGGAAATTGGAGAGTGATAGTGGCTACTTCGAGTGGATGCTTGTTTTGGAAGCACGAGCATTGGACAGTATTTTTTGAACACCATTTTTAAAACTAGCATGTGCTATGGAAATTAGGAAACATTCAATAAAATAACATCAAAACATTGAATAAAATATAAACAAGTCATACTATAACAGATACAACATTATATCTCTCGAACGCATCTAGTGAACATCTGAGGGTTGTTTGATAAAAGTCCAACACCATAATAAAATACCTGCTATCTATATACATTAAACTTGTACGACTTGAAGTTATGATTATAATAGCCGTTGTATCATGTTTTACAAGATTTCGGAGCATCCTAGATTAATGTTTTTAATTAATACAACCATTTAGAAAAATATCGTGTTACAAAGACGATATCGCATATTAATTTACTTCTAAGAACTTAATACCTACCAAAAGTTTATTCCCGACGTGTCGTCCGCTCAAGTTACGCGTATAATTTGTCTAGATCGCGTGTTATGAGACAGCTTTAATAAATAAAGCTTTTTTATCTCAACATCATCGGTGGGCTCTAGGCAGAAATTCTTACACGTCCCTTCGCTGAATCGACTCTTTTTGTTTGTATTTGGTTTGTTTGTGATGTCGGCTATGATATGAAAGGCCATGCAAATGATGTGATGAAGAGATAAGTAATGTTAAAACCGGTCCTTGCTCAGAACATAAACAATCAACGTAATTATTTTACCAGGCACACATTAAGTTATAATGGCTAAATAAATTTTAAACACATTAAAAAGTGAGCCCACAAAATAGAATGCTACCGAAATAACACAATAAGCAACAATAAACGTGCCCCCGGTTCTAAAAATGATAAACTACCCAATATTGTTCGTAGTTTAGAAGATGTATAGGTCTCTCTCCGATCTGTTGTTGCAGACAAAATGTGCAATGTGTTTATGAAGTGAACAACTGAACAATGACACCAGCTGCGTGCATCGATGCCAAGATAAGAACCCACATTTTGGCAAATGCATCTCTGCGGGTCGCCGTCACAATATTTTAGTATCTACATCTGTATCTATCTATGTGGTCGAAAGTTCTGATATAATCGCCCACTGATGACGTCCTTTCTTATTTTAGACGGAATTGCTTGAAAATTATTTGTAGATTTTTGGCTTTATTTTTTGATTTTTAGTTTTAAATGAAAAGTTGGAACGACTATTGATAGGCATTTTTGGTAAAGAAGCCAAAAACAAAATCAACCGATCCGCAAAAAATTATCAATCCAGTAATAAAAATCAAATACTTGAAACGTTTCTGTAAATTATGAATCTCAGCTATGATTATTATTTAACCAATTGCATTTTTTTTAGTCACTTATCAACAGTAATATTTTGTTACCAATAAATGTTTTATGATTTTTCCCCTTTTTAAAACTAGTGGTTTGCAAACAAAACCAATAAATTATATACCACGAGACATCACTGTTTTGATCACTCCCCTTGTCCCTATTGTACAAAAGGGGACGTGGGATAACTCCGAAATGCACTTGAAAAAAGTGGGTTTCTTACCAAAAACCTCAACCTTTTGTGTTATACTAAACTGCCGCTCGGAAATTTATTGTGGAAGAATGATATGATGTCTTTATGTGGAGTTTCTTTTGTGAAACACTTATCTGATCATCGTCCACATTTAGTATAATGGTTTCGATGTGGATCTAATATTTTCGACTATTTTAATCTCCTCATATTATTGTTTGTGTCTATGCTTTTATTTTTTTGTTGTTTAGAACATTCTGCTTTGTCATTCGGCTAACAACTTTACAAGAATGCGAGACATAAAGTTCGTTTTCTGAGTGCTTTAAGATAGATTCTATCTTGGTAAAAGAATCATTTCTCATACGAAATATAGTCGTACTAATGAACTGGTCCCTTATTTTGGCATTACTTAAATAATATTTTTAGTGAAGCTAAAAGGTTAATCCTTTATTAGATTATTTTGTTTACCATCAAGTAGCTATATAGCTACTCAAACATTTGCTGCAGGATATAGAAGAGTTTTTTAAGGCATGCTAAAGCCCCTATGGCCAGAATCTAGCAGCAATCTTTTATCAACTGCTTTCCGTAAAATCACTTCATCAAGTCGTAAAGTATCGCAAAAATTACATTTAACGAGTTGAAGATAAGCTAGAACGACAACATAAACTATCATAAGGATGAGGGATTAAATCACAACGGTGATTATGAGGATCCTCGTGGAAATGAGTTAAGAGTTCCCGTTCAGTTACCGTCAACAGTTTGCGGTCGCGGCAAATCTGTCGATTAGTACCTATTCTGCGGTGGCGGCCACTGTCATCGGTTTATCCCTCGCGTGTTTCCAATACGAAAATATCTGTCTAAAAACGATAGCTACTATTTTAGTTCTTGTAGTTTTTGGTTGCAATAAGGAAATATTTGTCTAAAAATAGTAAGGTATATACTTTTGGTGATGTGTTAATTTGGTTAAGTTACTAAAATTAGACTATTAAAAATATCTAGTACACAAGATACGATATCTAGCTAGTGCATAGTCATTTTATTGTAGCTAATAGGTTTATATTAGTACATAGTTTGTAATATTTGTGAGCTAAATTGCAATGCATAAAGCCATGAGGTGTGAAAGTGAAAACAAAAAAAAAGTTAGAAGAATTTATTGTAATTTAGTACAAATTCAAGCCTAATGCATTGAATCAGTATCTTCCATTTTAATTTTAAATGCTATCAGCAAATAGAGCAATCAGCTTAGTAGAGACTGCTTTAAATAATCATGGATCTAAACTCACTCAACGAAACACTAATTTAAATTCAAACCGTATGCAATTACGTGTAATCAAATTGAATACCTAAGAACCGACTCTTTCCATAGTAATTAAGACCAAAGCTTTTAAACCAAATAGACGTTATTACAAACCGGTCAGGATTTCACTATTGAACGTTTAAATTCGAATCTAAATGTTCCTTAAAGCTAGTTTTATCTTTTTAAATCAATAGAATTTAATCAAATCAATTTCGGAGTCTTAATTCGGTTATTAGAAGAACAGAATGAAGATAATGAAAGTGTTTGGATGTGTATATCACCACTTTTGAAGATAGCGGAGACAATATCGCTTAATTAAAAAGCAATAAAACGCTAGGATGTATTATTATAAGTACTTAAGACCAGACTCTCGCTTCTAATTAAAAATTTAAAAATATTGTCAAGTTGAAATAATTTAAATTTATTACAGAGCTTACATTAAGAAAGCAATAAAGTTTTATTTTTATGGAGTGGCTGCTTGACATATTCTAAGCCATTATATTCATCTTTATGACCAGTTTTTACTATGGGATCCTGAAATCATAATAAAAACCGCTGTTTCATGCAAAAACGATGAAACGTACGGAACAGCTGATTTTCGCGAATTTAAAACTGGTTCTGTGGTAAAGAATAGTTTGTAATATTATAATGAATATAATAATAATAATTTTGTTTAGTAAGTATCTAACGACAAGTCAATTTGTATTTTTTTTTTCATTTAATATTATTATAATATAATATATGTACTTTATCTGAATACTGATTTGTAAAGACCCAACTCAGTCAAGTTGATTTAGTTTTCGCAACATAATTCTATATCAAACTGCGACAGCCTCGGTCATGTTGTATGCACTGCACATCAGAATACAGTGGATTTTACCATACTCATAACTGTCTTGGTAATGCGCAGTGTTTCACCATTGCTTAGCATTGTTACGGCTTTGGCCGAAACGTATCACAAAATCCTACTTCTGACATCAGTAGATTCAGTAGTAAGCAGACGATTTCAAACCTTAGCACCTCAGCTATAAGAAGTATGGAATCATATTTGGTAATCTCAAATGTGTCAGTATAGTCAAAAGGTATGCATTTGAATAATGTAAACCTGTCTTGGTGGAGGCTCGAGAGATGACGAGGCATAATACTGAACCAAGGAGAGCTGTATGTTGATGATGCTGATGTTGGTATTGATAGGCTCAATATGACTGTCGAAAATGTAATAAAGTATGAGCGAACAAGTATTGAGATACTAAAAGGAAAGAAACACGGGATTCGTACACATTTTGATACTATTTTCACTGTTCTATAGTTCGTTGATTTCGATTTAAACCAAGTGATTGGCTTTGGTGATGTAGTTTTTAAAATGCCCACAGACAAAACCTACTAACAAATGTCACTGAACTTAAGTAACATTAAATTGTAATTGTCAGTGTATGTTTGTTTAATTATGGTATCCTAATTCGATACAACATAACAAAAACTAAAATAAATTAATATTACATTAAACATGCAACTGAGGATACAAGCTGACCAGGAAGCTTATCACATAAAATTAAATATGCAACGCAGGATGTCGTACCTTCCCAAGTTTCCGGCTGGACACATCTTAACCAACAATACTTGCAATCACTGATATACTTAGAACATCATTTACGTCACTTCCTCTGAAAACAAATTAATCATCGAGATAACCAACTCCATCGAAGTTGTCGGTAAGATCCACATGAATCCAACGGCCGATGGGCTCGATCCCAGGAGCGCACAAGTTACAAATTATTCCACCCACATACTTGTGTAAGTGCACCTGAATCAATCAAAACACACATTCGTTCCGCCTTTTATTCGTGTTTTATGCACATTACCTTTATTGAATCTGTTTTATGAACAGTGAAATCGTAATAAACAATTTGTATGGCAATCAATGTTCCTCGCCCGTGACTGTTTATAATTTTACTTTGTCTGCTTTGCTAACTTTGTTGTTTAAAGCTTTCAAATCATTTGATTGTTTTAATTAAAGATTACTGTATTCTCTCACTGCTGTCCAAATGAAATGAAAATAGTAAATAGTTTAGTAAAAAGACTTGACATTTTAGCTATCAAGAATCAAATAACACTCACGAATTACCCTACCAAAAAGAAGTGGTACAATACGAGCAGATTTTCAAACTCACCATAATGCAATCATTTCAATAAAACGTAACATAATTATATTATAAGAAATCACCCTCGAGCTTCCTACTTAATGCCTTCAATTTCCTGGACTAATTTCATGGTAATGGTCATCAATAATTCAAAGATCAAGCATGTCATACGGAGCTTGTTCGAGTCGTTATACGTGATTGCTGGTCTGTTGCAGTAAACTTCTTCGTCGGCTATACTTACCCGATCTAGTTTTCTGTAATGGTCTTTAATTCGATGTCAATGAACGAGCTGCATCTATAAAAGACTATGAATATATAGATGCACTTGTTGGCTAGGTTATATAGTTCACTTGATCTATCCGGGAGCTCTCTTTATCTTTGTTTGTAATTAAAAATCTGTATTGATTATCCTTGAATATTGGCTGCTTCTAGTATGTTATTTTTATTTTAGCACACACGCAATACCAAATAAAATTAGCTATATCGTCACCGAAGATTGTACCTACCCTTGCAAAGTAAGATATTTGGTAAACTATTAGGTATTAGATAATTAAAGATTAACATTAGATTTTGTTTAGAGAATTAAAAATATTTCATTCCTTAATTTTGACAAATTATACCTATATCATAAACTATTCATTAAGAAATATGTACCTGTACTGTACACACGTTCATAAATAAATTTCAGAACGTGTTTTGGAGGCATAATTATTAATAAAGTGATTTTCGTTTACCAAGAATGTCTCATTGAGCTATTATTAACATCTTTGATGTCATATTTAAATAAGTCAATAAATGCTCGCGGATTAATATTGTGATGATCAAAGTCAAAAGTAAGTGATAGTAGATAACAGCATCTGTTTTCTGACTAAAATAATATTTACTTAATCAAACTTGACTTTTGATTTGAACTACATACATCTAGAGGTAAATTGGTAGGTATTAATTTCAGTTCAGAGATGAAATAATTACTATTCTATTATTTAACTATAACGTTGCTGAACTGATTTATTGTGAAGGCAAAAATGTTTAATATTTACGATCAAAACAGGGTTATACAGAAAGGATGAAGTAGTCCACTTAGAGCACCCATCCGAATAGCACCTGCGCGAACAGCACCCAGCCTAGTCCACGAAGAGCACCTATCCATTTTTTTGGCAGGTGCTCTTCGTGGATTCAAATTGGATATGCTAAGCCAAAATGGGCCCATACTCATCATTATGAACAACTTTTACTACGGGACTAATCCGAAATAAGTGAAAAAAAAATCAGCTGTTCCATAGAAAAATGAGAACGACAGTCAACAAAATGTATAAAACAGCTGATTTCGCGAATTCCGGGTTGGTCCCATAGTAAAAATTGTTCATAATGATGAGTACTGTGAGCCCTTCTCGGCTTACCAGAATGAGTAATCTGTATATATCCCTGTGTACCTGATTGTGAGATGGGAATTTAATCCAATTCCGGTATGTAAAGCTGTATAAATAAAGAAAGTGGTTAGAACATTTATTCTCATGTGAAATGTCATAGTCAAAGAAAAAATTAAAAGATCAAACGAGCATTTTGAGGGGTGACAGAAGTTATGCGCATGACAGTACGTGACGGGGGTCTGACTACCTATTTTTGTTGACACTAACACCCTAATGAAAATTCATAAATACCTCAGCGACTCAGCGAGCTTAATAGGCGAAGCAAAAAATAACCCTTCAAAGACAGATATGAAGGTTTCAAAAATTAAATCCAACAAAAATGCTGAAGTTGCTATCGTTTAAAATATTTTGAAGAACTTTAGCTATTTAAAAATAAACGGGTCTCGTATCTGTAGTAAATTTAGTTAAAACATTTAAATAAAACTGGATACGTAAAAATCCTCAGATAATGTTATAGGTAGGTAATGCAAATTTTTATTCAAACACAATGACGGTTTAGTTTTGAAACCGTCAGTCAAGACAATGTTAACTCAAAATAAAACAGTGTAAAAGTAATTGAGTAAAAGTGAGTTAATTGGGCATTAATGTAGGTAAATAAAATTTTAAATTGAAACAAAGACCCTTTACTAATTTAAAAGTAATGAACATTTCAATTTATCAAAGACCAAAAACCACAAACGAAAGAAACCAAAAACCTAGAATGAAAAACCAAAACTTCATAGATAGACGCCTAATTAGTTAAAAATTACTAGCCGGCTACTCCGCTTAACAAAGTTCCATACTTCTAGTTAAAAATGAAGAAATATCCCGATTAAGACATGATGCATCTCAGAGCACACTTTAAACTTAGCTTATCTAGTAACGGAATGAATGGAACTCACAGAAGGCATTGAGATAAACAAGACGTCTAGGCCGGACCATCCTCACCATTTGAATATCCACATTGTTCTCTGTGGATTGGATTGTATTGTCTCGTCGAGTGGACCTATTTATAGGATAACGTCATACCGATATGGGGTGGAAGTTGTAAGAGGCTGGAGGTTTGAGCTTATTAAAAGCTTTTACTTAACTTGCAATGGATGTCACCATGTAGGTAACAAGCTTTTATTGCATTGTCATCGGAGTTACATATACGTATACCATATTTCAGCTCAATTGGACATCGGGAAGTTGCAAAATTGTGTTGCAAGATTCCACCCGAACAAACATAGTTACCTAGATACTATCTAACTGCTTGTTGCCTGTACCTGATTGAGTAGGTATGGCTTTTTAAGGGGTACAAATTGCAGTTGTGGCGATTTTAAATTCATCCAACGGCTTTAGTTTATTTTTAAGTGGTGTAACATAATTATGAATAGCTATGAATATGATTAATTAGAGCTGTATTAGCTGTATAATTCAGGAAAAAATATATATTATTTGTAAGTGGCTCTGCTTAATATCCTGTTAGCACTATCATGTAATGTGTTATTTATTTTATAGCACTACGATAGAATTTTTTGCATAATTACTTTATAGTCACTCGTTTTAAACACGGCATCAATACAATAGGATCAATTTTTTGGAATACTTCTGAATTCCAATCGCTATCAGATATAGAATTCAGAGATTGGAATTATGTTAAGTCGCCCCGCTCTAAGTTCATGTCGTAAAGATGAAAGAATAACATTGTACATAGTATAAGCGGCTACGTAACATGTGAATCGACCGACACATGGCAGACACGGGGGTGGGACTGCGAGATTTGTTGTCGACAACTGAAATAAAGAATGTCACTTATCTATCCCGGTTGAAATAGATGGTGATGCTTTTGTTGCTGAAGAAGACTTGGTACCTCAATTAATACAAAAGTTTACTGAGGTAATGCCACTGAGATAGTATTGAAAGGACTGGTTGTATAGGATAGGATGTGGATTCAACTCAACTTTTTAGAAATCAATCATCCTACTGGAATACTACAGGGCCTTTGAAGAGTGATTAGTCCGAATTCCACATTAACAAGTTCCATAAAACGAACGGGCACAAATGCTAGCCACAGTTCCTAACCGCTTGCTTGCCCGTGTCAACTAGTAATTAACAAATCGAGAATTTAGAATTGACCATGTCAAGTAGTAGTTAACATAACCTTGAAGTCAGCTTTGCCCGTGTTAACTGGTAGTTGACATTGCATGTCACTCAGCTTTGCCCATGTCAACCTGTGGTTAACATCGCTCCCGCCGTCAAAAAAGCTGATTCTACCCGTCTTTATCGCTCCTGGGCCTAATTTGTATTATTTGTCCCGTTTCTTCGTGAAATTTCCCCTCCATTCAAGCATCCAAGCCACAGACAAAAGTAAACAAAAAAAAACAAAAAAATTCCGTTTCGCTCCAGTTCGGTTCATGCTCGTGTCGGTGAGTGATGTGATGGTGATGTGGTGCGATTTAGAGTGATTTTCTACTTAAATTCAGTGATAGATCTTGGAGATTTTTTCAGAACATCAAGGTAAGTCAATAACTAACACGTAGATATAAAAATTCCAGCATGAAACATAAGATTTAACCTTTTTTCGAGACCTAACAACATACGGTAGGTACCTACATGTAAACGCCCTACTTCTAAGTTCAGCGCAGCATAACTCCGCACCAAAGTCGTAATTTGATAAACAAAAGATAACATTGTTTAGTTAGTTTCATAACAAACATAAATCTAAATAACACTTGACACTTTTTTAAACAAATTGAGTCACAAGAAACGATTGTGTGAAACCCGACCCGCGCGCTGGCGGCGCAAAAAATGGTGGGGCAAAGTAGGGTCGTCTCGTTTTTTTCGTGGGACATTTGAGATAGGCACGCGCTGAGGGCCCGGGCAAAGGCGCGTTGCGCGCGGACCCCCCCTGGGCAAGCAAGCGGATATACTTACATTATATGTAACAGTATTCCGGTTCCTATATGCGTCTATTCACTTTAGAGTACAACCAGCTCTGGGAAGCAGTACAAAGACTTAGTACCAGCTTACTGTACTCGTGGCCAGTGGGCAGAGAAATTGCCCCAAGTCAGATAAGCCGCTTTCTTTGATGGATTCGTTATATTTTTAGTGTTGAAGAGGCTTGTGTACAAAACTTTACTGAGAAGATTCAATTCTTGGATGTAAAAAGATTTTTGGCTAAAATTAATATCGCGTGTTCGCTTGTACTTTTTGACAAAGATCACCGGATGTGATGAAATTAAAGTCGCAGAATAATCATTTAGACTCAACCCAATCATTTAGAATTTGTTTGATAAGCTTTTGTACCCAAAATATACTCAATCGATTATAATAACATTTTAATCGCACAAGCCGAATGCACCCGGACAGATGGGCAAAGGTCGCCAAGAGAGTGGGTGCCCCCGGACAGTCGACCCCCAGGCCGCCCTCCGACGCGATGGCGCGACGTGCTGGGGAAGTTTGAAAAGGACTGGATGGTGCTGGCCCAAGACCGGCAGGCATGGAAGAAATTGGGGGAGACCTTTGCCCAGCAGTGGGACATTACAGGTTAACCAAGAAAAAAAGTAGGTAAGTAGGTCGAAGATGTCAAAGTAGCATAAAAAGACATACGCTAATATATGTACTTTTATGATTATTACATCATTATGATCATTATGATCACTGCTCAGGTAAAACCACGGGACAAACACCTCATAATGATGGGATAAGCTGTAACAAACCAAACAAACAACAACAATCACGGCTCTCATACAATTAAGGCGTACTTACTCAAACCTCCGAACTAACTTTCTCCGTAAACTCATCAAATTAAGCATTATTTAGCGGGTGCAGTTCTATCACTTGCCAACCGCTGTCCCTAATCACGTTGGCGGTTTCTTCTCCGCAATTTGCGAGTGTTTTGAGGAAACTCACGACCCGGGTCGTTGACCTACATTTTCTTTGTATCTTTAAGAATCGGCGCGGTACCGGTGCTGGCTAGTCGTTTGTTGAAGTGGAAATGTTATCTTTTAATTTCATTTTGTGGAACTTTCTAGACTTTACTTTTGTTAGGTAAACTGTAACATAGATGGTACTCGCTTATTTTCGCATTACTAAAAACGATGTATGAAGCCAGTCAGTTTGAGGATGAGAAAACGTAAGTGGTATACAAAATAGTGCGCTGCCATCTTTTGAGTCACATGTGGGGTCATCGGGTACTTAGGCTAGTTTATTTTGTCCCATAGTGGAATAACTATAGTTCAGCCAATTCACACTTGACAAAACTTAAGAGCGTTACTCTTGTCGGTGAAGTAATTTCTAGGCTTGGCGGTCCTCTGCCTGTGCCTTTTCCTCCCTGTACACCATGGCATCTCCCTTCTCTTCTATCTAGTCTAAGAATGTTATGGTCAAGTGCATACTTAATAGTGCATACTTGTACATAAATATAATAATTATTGTATTTTCAATTCAAGCCTCAATTGACTTGACACATCATCATCAGCCCGTTATCGCCCACTGCTGAGCACAGGCCTTCTTCTTGTACGTCACTCGTCTAGTACACAACTGTAACAAAATAAAACATCTGTTTTAATTAAGTATTTGGTTTAACTCATCAAACCGCAGCACTTAAAACGATCCTCAGCATTTGATTCGAACTCTTATCGATCTAACATCGATATCCGATCGAAACACTCATATGCTTTAATTAAAACACTCATGATAACAATCTATGGTACCAGGTGTTATACATGTTGGGGATGATAGCTCTCTACCACACAATACGTAATGACTGTCAAAATTCCGCGGGGTCCAAGGAATCACGTCGTAGAGGTTTGCTGCAGTACCTAAGCTTAACAATTTAGATGAAAAGGGTCAGTACTTACAGAACGGACGAACTTTAGGACTGAAACTTAGTTTGATTTTGTTGTAAATACAAGAAACTAAATCCATGTTAGTTTTCATTGTGAAACTTAGTGTCTTTATTGAAATTCATTATGTCAACATTTCTGGCGTGCACATTATTTTCTTGTTTGGTGTTTGTTTGGTTTAACACTTGATTGACCAGAGTGATCAAGATGGTCTAAATTTTATTTATATTGATACGTTTTGTTGCAAATCGTGTGTGTAAAGGTAAAACATTAAAAACGGTAAAAGAAGGTAAAACATTTGAGCATGAGCTATGGTACTGTTGTAAAAGTGCGCGTCGGGTCTATTAAAACAATTTAGTAGGCCCATTGTTCAAATGTAATAGACAATCCCGCCGGCGCCCCGTGGCGAATTATAATGAGACAAAACTATATGAAGGAGTGATATAACAAATGAAGCTATCACATTTCTATCAACATATGCCACAAAAAAACTTCACAGTTCGCAATTAAGATCCGCTATTCAACATTTTTTGCTAATCTCATATGATGTGATAAAACATAAATATGTATAACATACGAACGTGTTTGTGTTATCACACAATTTTACTCTTTTTAGGTAAAATGTTTGCTATATATTATAACATATTTCCTGTTTCTTTACTTAATTAATTTGAATCAAATCACTTCTTTTCAGTAAAGTTGTAAAATTATAAAGTCAGTAGCTCCGAGCTACCAATGTTTATTGTTTACAAATTATTCAACATAACAATGAGAGGAAAGTAAAACAATGCGTCCTAAGCAAGCAAGCTGCGACTACAAAAATATGTCCCAAAGAAAACAATGCTCGAAACACGATTGGTATTAAAATAACCTTGGGTTGATACTTCAAAATATGACGGCTCACTGCGTGCGGTAGGCAATATTAAAAGGCATTTGGTAAAGTAGTTATTATGTTTAACGCGCCCACACGCAAACGCATGTACGTGCCGCACAAAAGGGAATACGCACCGAGAAAATACAGCTTTTATGACGAAGGAAAACCGTCGTGTCAGGACTTTATTTTGACCTCCAGAAATCCCTACGTTGCGTTTACTTAACGTTACCCTCTTGAATTTGGCAGCGAAACAGAAAAAGGCTCGACAAATCTGTCTTGAAATTTAACGATTTATAAAAAGTCAGTTGTCGGACCGACCCCTAGAGGACATTTCGAAAAAGTAATCTATTCCGATAAGCCAACAAGGAGACTGTTCATTTTTATTTTGTCCATTCCCTGAGGCTTAGAACATCTTATGAATGAGGGTCGAGTGAAGAACTCTCGGCGGAAAAGATTTACTTTCTAAAGATTTACCTTTTGGTTATATGCTACGGAAATTGTTGTGGTTGAATTACTTATACGATTTCCACCACTCGCGTCTTGAAAGTGAGTGTTAATTGGTTTATGGTTTCCATTTTTATTTTAGGCTTGTCCTTATTTTTACAAAAAAAAAAAAACAAACACCGACTTCAAGAGACCGACTATTGAGTTATTCATCTATTTGTCGCGCACGTACTTAATGCAAATTTAAGACTTATATGGTTTTCTCATGGATACCATTATCAGAACTGGACTAAATTGAAATGGAACCACGTGGGAAGCGTCAGTTTTCTAATAAAAAAGAATCATCAGAATTGATTCACCCAGTCAAAAGTTATGAGGTATCAAACATAAAAAAAAACACACACAGTCGAATTGAGAACCTCCTCCTTTTTTGAAGTCGGTTAAAAAGAAACTAATGTCAAAGGTGAGAACAATGACATAATGTAAGGATACATTTTTGTTTACCCTAAAGTAAATAAATTAAAGCCGCTGATAAAGATACAGATAA
Organism: Alcis repandata; assembly: GCA_949125135.1. NCBI lineage: Eukaryota > Metazoa > Arthropoda > Insecta > Lepidoptera > Geometridae > Alcis > Alcis repandata. The sequence goes on from OX421233.1 coordinate 474,291, forward strand.
CTAGAGGCAGTAAGTTAAATTTAAATTACTAATTAGAAATAATAGTTGGCCTATAGCTAAAAAAAAATACCTACCTACCTACCTACCTTTTTTTTTTAAATAACCTTTCGAAAAAAATTACACAAACCAAAGAACAGACATTAAGGACCTAACTTATAAAGACTGCTTAAAGTTAGTCACTGCTTGAAAATCTGTCTTGTTTTCGCACGTCATCGAAAATTAATCACGTAGTCAAAGCTTTTTAAGTGACTAACTTAAAACAGTCTTTTTAAGTATGGCCCTAAATCTCTCATGCCACATACTCCACATTCAGGGGCATGACGATGCAATTGCCTCCGCTACAGCCTTAATCTCCACGATGTGGCTTGATAACGTTGTGTGGCGACTCGAGTAGGTGAGTACACTTTGTAACTTGGGAATTGTTGTTTAAATACTCGTACCTGTGAAGTCTCTGTTACTGTAAGTTTGGAGTGTGTGATGTGTGCTATCGGAGACCTGCTCTATCTTACGCATGCTTTCATACTTGTAAAAAGCCTAGATTGATAACGAAATGTTAAGCCAGGGTATTAACACCTCCCCCCCGAATGGGTTCCCGCCTTTCCGTGGCGGGGGGGATAAGTAGCCGTGGCACTGAGCCCGGTGAAACGAAGAGGAACCCGAGGTGGGGCCTTCCGCGTGTCCCTCTGGCAGCAGAGGGCTGATTAGCAGAGGGCACAGCGGATGAGCCGGGGTCTGAGCGATGGCTCGGACCACCAGGGGGGTTTTCCTTGTGCTCCCCGCCGCGTGTGGGTCGCGGTCGGGAGTGCAAGGAAAGGAGGAGGGTCTGAGTGTGGTGGACGCCGGGGGATGCGGCGCTCCACACTTGGACGGTGGCACTGCTGCCGCCGGTGACGAGTGTGGTGGACGCTGGAGGAAACGGCGCTCCACGCTCGGGCGGTGACAGCGGTGCCACCAGGAGGGTTTTCCTTGTACTCCTCGCCGCGTGCGGGTCGCGGTCGGGAGTGCAAGGGAAAGAGGAGGGTTCCTTTTGCACCTCGCCGCGTGAGGTTTGCGGCCGGGTGTGAAAGGAACGTGGGCTTAAGGCGGGGTGGGTGGTGCTAACCACACTGCCCACCACGTGCGAGCGAGCGGGACTAGGGAGCGAGGAGGCGGTTCGCCCGTCTCCTCGCTCCTCGGCAGTGGGGTTGCCGGGAGAGTCGGGGGACTCTCCCGGCCTGCACGACCCCACACTGTCTGGGGGGTGATCCTGGGGAACAGGGTCACCCCTCCATAGGTGCAGGGGGCCCTAATCGGGTCCGTCGCCGGGGCAAGGTGGCGATTGCTAACGCGACCCCACCTTGCCCCATCTCAGGCGGATGCCGAACACCCCAGTGGTTTTAGTGGGTATGCCGCCGCAGGGCGGAGACTCCCACATAACCACCCTGCCTCCCCCGGGGCGGGCGTGGTATCCATAAAGGATTTCCACTGGGTAAACAAAAAAAAAAAAAAAAAAGGATATTAACACCTGAAAATATAAATATTCGAAATACATTTGTGTAAATTCTTATAGTAGCACTCTAGAAATAAGTATGCAAGTTGTTTAAAAACAGGAACCAATAAAACCATCACACAAAAACCATAAATACAAAAAGGACAACATAAAATACACCAAAATATCACCAAAACGCAAACGGTAACGGAAGTCTGAAAACCCCCTTTAACATATTAAAATCGACCAATGACAGTTAAAATTCATTGGATTCCGAATGCGACCCCCACCGGTCCCTAAATAAGGTCATAATGCCCCATTTAATAACAAATTAGATCTCGCCGCATTAATGAAATGAGCCAAAGGTTTGTCCCAAAGTCCCCGACGTTTTAAACGAGGTTTCTTTGAGACGGTCACGTTTTTAATCGAAATCAATCGTGATATTAACTTCACAGATTTTTCTTGATTACGTTTGTTGCTTCCGTTGTTTTAACGACAATATAAAATGCATTAATAAGGTGATATTTGAGTTTTGTAGATGGGGTTGTAGGATATGGAATTAATACAAAATTTAAGAGCAACAAATAAATATTTTATTCGGTAGATTTATGAAAAGTTCCTCAACCAAAATCTTGGAAACCCTAAAACAGCAATACGATTGGTAGGTACTTTTACACTTGTAACACCAATCTCTATTGTACATTAAATACTTCGATAAAATACATTTTATCTTGAACCAAAACCAAGCAGTATAAAATTAGGCAGTACAAGAGCAGCCTTATCGACTAAAGCGATTGGAATTCAGATTTAGGATCGGATGACTTGGAAGAAAAACACATTGGTAATAAATTATAGCACTATGTTTTACATTACAATAAGGAACACATTGTGCGTTCTTTATTGTAATGCAAAACAATAGAATATCTCAGAGATTAGAAATGGTCCGTGTCCTACAGTAGGTAATAATTTCACAGAAGATTTCGGTTAACTCCGATAATGCGAAACATATTGCGATCCCTATTTCATTTTAAATTAGAATAAGGACAAATGCAAATGGTGTGAACGCGATAATGGGCAAAGATTTCGTTTTACGGACAAATAACTTTGGAGCTTTGTCTTCGTATGGACATAATTGTAATAAACGTGTAAAATATTCTTGAAATAATGTACAAGTCTTTTTGGACCAATGTCTTGTTTGATATTTAGACACAAAATGTAAATCTAAAAGAACAGAGATTACACGTGCTATTGACTCTAATATTAATAGCACGTTAAATGTGTCTAGGCCACGTTAGGTTTCATAGTGAGATTATAAATACATATATGTACATAGCTTAAGAACCAATTAGACGAAAGGAACTCAATTTTATTTAGGTTAATCATAAAATAATATATAGCTATAAAAGTGATGTCAAATTGAAAGGCATTGACGTATTTGTAAAGATATTTGATATAAATACAGCTTTGTGGGCGTTTGTAAATTTGTACAAGGAAATAATAATAAACCTTACTTTGCTATTAAAAGCTACGTCAGAACTTTTAATTATTGCTCCGGTGTTATCAAGCTAGCAATCTCAGAGGGCTTACCGCCCACTTCCAATGTTCTTCCGACTATGGTTAGATTTCCAAAAGTTCTGTTCTAAGGAACGCATAATATCGTATGTCAAGCCACGGGACGCCATGGTGTACGAGTAGGTAGTTATAGCTTGATATCTCAATTTAGAAGAGTATGGGAAAGATGATATTTTAAGAAACTTTGTAAGTAAAACCGACGGTTTTGGGAATATATCCTTTGTTATCAACAACTCACACTTTTTATTACTTGGCTAGGTAGATGTCCTAATCTGATATTTGAAAGTGTAGGAACAACTGGGATCTGTAACAGCGGCTGGACTATAATCGATAAACAAAACATAAGAGGCCATACAATTGAATGGAGTGACGATATAATGAAATACAATTGGCAAATCATAGAAATGAAGAATTGAGCTATGTTGCTATATTGTACTGTTAGATTTTTTTGTTAAAAAGTGAAAGAGAGAATAATATCAAGTAATGACGATGATTTATTTGTCTAAACAAAACATATTGCCATTCGATTCAATAAGCGTTTAATAAATTGCTGGTCTCTTATCTCACTGAATATCTAATAATAGCCCCAATGACTTTTAGAGTTACTCAAGTGAAATTTAAAACATTTAATAGCCCAGCAATCACAATTAAAATACTGAAGAAACTACTAAAATGTCCAAACGCAAGTCCACTAAAGTAACCAATTTAACTGCACAAAAACTGTTCCAATTTGTTTTAACAAATTGTGTCCGATAAGTTCCCCTGCCCGAGTCAAATAAGAACTGAAACTAAATGGAAACGTGCTAAAGAAATTGCGAAATTGCGAACTAAAGAACCCTGTTCTTTCGAGTGAGATATTATCTCGGTCACTGTCACTCTTATTAGAAATGTCATGAGAGTGAAAAAGACGGAGATAATCACGACCAGCCAAGACAAATCCTTCGAACACTTAAACATTCTCACTGCTCGTAAAATTAGGGAATAATTGCGCAATTCGATCTGAATTAATTAAAATTGCAAGCAGGTATTGAATTACTCGCCTTAATTCCTTGAAAAGACAAAGATATTCACACGCTACTGTTATCTTTAACGTTAACACTGAGTCTTCTAAGAAAGTCGCTAGCTTTGAAAAACTTATCAGGATTCCTTATCTGGCTACATTCGTTTAAGGTTGTAAGGTTGGTGATATTCCCAAATGAATATTAAGATTTGATACCGCGAATTCATAAAGAAAAAGATTCGTATAAATTTAAAATCACCCAAACGTTATCTGGTCATCTCGTGTGGAACAGTTTTATGAATACATACGTTGTTAGACGGATGTTTATAGAGGTAAAGGATCTGATGAGAATATTAATTAGTTCGTGAATTAATTTGGAGCTGTTTCGAGATAAGCTTTGTCTGGGAAGGTTGTTAGTGTCGTTCTTTAGATATAAGATCGACTTAATTTGTCAAAGCTTAAAAAAATTGAGGAAACATTGTGTAGTTATTTATTTTTATGCCATAGGTGGCAAACAAGCAAACGGGCTGCCTGAGGGTAAGCGATCGCCATCACCTAACACCAAACGCGTCACGGATACGCAATAAGCCATTATTGCACATGTTTGGCGTTTTTGTTTCGTGATATATCTTTAGCTTTACGTATCTTCATTAAATCAAATATTTAAAATCAATTCTCACCGTGCTTTATTTCAAACTTTTTTCAATAGGTATGCTTGCGCCAAAACAAACACACCTTCGAAGCTCCGACAAATTGTTTGCCTTACACTCGAAATCAGTCGAAGTGCCGATCGTATCGATATAAAATACAGATCCCAAAATCGAAATCGCATTCACTGACAGAATATTAATTTTAAGTTATCATCACATCCCGGACCCCTGGCGGGTATCGCGAAAACATGACTAACAATAAAGTGTACAATTTTGGGCAATAAATAAGGAAATTTCACAGATTGCCGCCTTTGCGTATGTTTTATTGTTCTTTGTATGCAAGTTCGCCAGTAACAGTTGGTGTCGTCGCTTTTGATTTGTCTTTTTGGGACCCGAAAATATTTGGGAACTTGACACTTTACGATGATTTTTGTGTAATAAGTTTGTTTTATCTTGATTTCTCACTGTCCGAAGCCAAGCCAGCTCCAAGTAACAATACCTTGAAAAAAATACAATAAAAAAATATCATGATACAAAGTTACTGCCTTAACCTTTGGCTTCAGATTCAGAATTGTTTTTGTATTGTACGAGTAGAATATTATACGGTATAAAAGTAGGAATATTGATATCTTTGCTGTTAAAATGCTATCTAATAAATAAGTGAACTAATTGTTTAGAACCATAATAATAATTCAAAAAATTCAAAAAATTCAAAATAATTTATTCAAATATGGGTACATCAATGCACACTTATGAATGTCAAATACAATTTTTACGAATAAATTAATACACAATAAATTAAATGTCAAAGAAAACAATATTATTAGAATGTCAAAAAAATTATATAAATTATTGCAATGTCAAAATATCAAGGTATAAAATAACTACAATAGTAGGTATAATCAGTCAAGACCCTTATTTATGAATGTCTAATACAATTTTTACGAATAAATTACTAAACAATAAATTAAATGTCAAAGAAAATAATAATAATAGAATGTCAAAACAAAATATGTAAATAATTGCAATGTCAAAATATCAATGTATAAAATAACTACAATAGTAGGTATAATCAATCAAGTATTATTATTACAGTCTAAATACAATTTACGTAAAGAGACTTTATCACAGACGAAGTCTTCAATTTTATAGTAAGCCCTTTAGTTTTTTAATTAGTGTTTGTACTGCATAAAAACATTTATATATATTAAATGTTTTGCTTGCTTAATCATAGCCTATTCACAGATGCCGTGTAATCAATTTATCATCCAAATGTTGCTTTTATTATGGTTTTGAATGAAGTCGGCATGCTGCTCTACCAAAAAATGTGTGTTGTACAGTCACTGTATTAAAATCCTAGGGATCAATTTTTTGCGTACCGCCAGCGTGTGGAATGCTCTGCCTGTGTGGGTGTTCTTCGATAGATGTAATTTGGGTGTCTTCAAGTCCAGACTGAATCAGTTTCTTTATCGTAGTGTGCATCATTTCTCACCATGTCTGGCAAGCTTCAAAGGAAAAAGCCAATCATCAAAAAAAAAATAATTGCACCGTACTGTATTTTTTATCGACTTTATAAAGAGGAGGTTCTCAATTCAATTGTATGTGTTTGTATATTCATGTGATTTAAAAAAATAATAAAAATGTCATGTCGTAGAATGAACAATACCTAACGCTATTTTGACACCACAAAAAGGAAACCACTAACTTAGTAAAAACATAAAAGAAAGCCACAAAATAAGGTCTCTTCCAGACAAAGAAGCTACATGTACTGTATATTGTGTAGTTTTTCTTTATGTTTACCGGTTATTTCCAAACAGCCCCTCATGAGCCAGTAAGTACAACTAACCCCCACTAACAGAGCGCGAAACATTCATTGCAGGTTATATCGCGCGTGCATCCGAAGGGCCTACCGCGAAACTCATATCGACATCTAGTCGGTACTAAAACAAAAGTCGAGAGAGATCCGCTCGTATATCACTTACATGGCCACAGTGGCGGCAGCAGAAAGAAAAGGTCTGAAAAATTATTTAAGGAACAACGGTAAAATATGCGTTAGTAAATTTTACTCAATATTTGTGACATGGATGTAGGTGAAAAAATATTTGGATTTTTCTATATTTTACCGATTCTCAATTATTATGAAAGGATGAAATTACTCTACTCGCATGGTTAGTAAACACCATGTTTGCCGTAATCCATTATTATGAACGGATCAGTTATATTCCAAATCGAAATAAAAATTTACTCGAAAACAAATTATTGATTTAAATCGGATCAGAGTAATTTAAACTCATTGTCATGTCACTTACAAATAGAACATTGGTGGTCAAATCTTTATTGGATAAATTCGGGACTAACAAAACTTTTTTCATAACTTACTTTGTTATTAAATCCAATGCCAAATCCAAATACCCTAATCTTTCCAACAGAAACAATTCAAAACATATCTTATTGCAACACGTGTCGTGTTAACTGTGTCGCGGCTGGGCTATCCCGGTGCGTGGCAAATAGCCCGTAGTGGTAAATCGTGCGTCGAAACAATATCACTGTGGCTGCAGTGTCATTCGAGATCGGTCGATTGGACGCGGCATGTGACCTTGCGATAAACGAATAGATTGATGATGGTGGATTTGGGTTTTGAGTAGCCCCCTCTTGCTATAAAAAAAGGTTTTGAGAAGTGAACATGTAACAACATTTTATTCGTTGTTACGTTTTTACGATCATTAGCTAGCCAAACTTCTTACTGATATTCTATATGTCAAAGTTTGTATGTTCGGATGAAAGTATAAGAATGAAAATATATAGTATGACTTTTTATTTAAAAAAAAAATTACAGTTTCTGTTGGATAAAGTAAGTGAAACTGCGGGGCAAAGCTAGTATTTGCATAATCCGAAAATTACCCTTATTCTGGACAGTCAGGTAAAATACGATAGATTTTCTTATTCCATCATTTCAGCAGCAGATTTCCTTGTCAATAAAACAATCTCTTTGTATCGACTTAACATCAGAAACCGACCAAGTTTTCTAACAGAACTAGGCATCAATTTGGCTTCCCTTTATTTCTTGTAGTCGAGAACAAAATAAGCACCTTGTCTAAATGAACGTTTCCTAAGCATGAGGCATTTAGACATCATCTTATGGATATTTCAACTGTGACATGGTGCTTGAGTGTTATGATATTTTTGTAGCCTCGCTCCTTTGTTTAGATTTCCGTTACGTAGCTAAGAAAAATATTTGAGTACGAAGTTTTAGTCGGAAAATCAGTGAACCGATATCTTTGGGAACAGATTGTATAGTTACAAAATACCTAGATCGTTCTAATAAGACGTACCTATTTGTAACTATTTGGAAAATGCTGCTACAGAATATTTTAAGAATATGGGGTTATAGACTAAAATAGAGATAAGCAAAAGTAATTTTGTATGTTCGAATGGGGTGAGTGGCAAATCTACATCCTTTAAACAACTAACACAAAATATGACAGTGTGTAACATTCGGCACCTTTCTACGTGTTTAGTTTATAGATATAAGATAAGCTATTTGGTGCATATTGTCACTTAGATATAGTCATGTAGTTTAAAGTAAATACGGAAGATTGTAGTATTTATGAGTACTTATCCGGATTATGTGGGTAGGTCTTGACATTTGGTGGACCTACCGCCTAATAAATACAATCACTTTTGTTAATGCCACAGCGTCTATTCATTTGTGCTCCCGGTTCCCTATCCTGTAATCCAGTACATTTCAGGTCTGTATGTTTTTTAGTCTTTACACTGAAATAACTGAATAGAATTGGATTCAATTTGGAACAGAAGTAGCTTATACTTTAATACATAAGCTACTTTTCATCACCATCATCAGTCACCGTTTTCCATTACAGAAACCACGAGTGCTATAATTTATGTTAAAGTTTTTTTATCAATCAATGTTACCTAAGTAAGTTTCTATGGACCTTTCTAGGTTAACCTTGGAATCAGAACTTTAAACCCATCAGATTGCCTGAAAGTATTGGATACCTATAAGATAACTTCTGAAACAAGTAACAACCTAATGAAGAATCATGAAAAGATGCCGCCAAATCTATTCGAGCCACCATATAGGATTTAATCACCAATTCACACGTCCTCCTCGTTACTACTGTCATTCAATCCCTCACAAACTAGTTGCAGTGGGTGCTCGACTCCTCGTATAACTTACGATTAGGAGCAAAAAGCGGCAGAAGACGGGCAGCGCTGTAAGCGCTTTTTGATGCGATCGCCGCCGCTTGTTTTCTACATCGACACGATTTCATTAGCAAAGCTGGAGATGTGCGAAAGCTAGTATCTACGATATACTTATTTTTCATGTATCATGGTATACCATCAAAATGGGTTGCTACTAACAGTAGACTTAACATCTTGAAATTATCAAGTCTAATGATTTACCAGTGCGGTGTTGGAAAACAGTGATAATGATACCTATTGAATTTAAAAAAGCACTTTCTTAATAAAATCTGAAATAGCCCAAATGGAAATTACGAGAACGATTATGATTTGGATGAATAAAGAACAATGCATTTTTTTTTCTACAGAAGTCATAAAATCCTGATGACTAAGTTTACAAGTTTAGGATACAATATTTAGTATGCATGTAAGCTAAATGCACCTACTTACTCTCTAAGGTGTATCTACCTATAGATCAGCAAACAAAACTTTATTTCGAGCATATCAAATTTTATTTAAGCCTAATTACCAAACTGGAAAATAATACTTAAAATGTAGAGCACACGACATAGCTAGAACATAATTTCATGTAATAACACTTACCGTAGTTTCGTCAATGAAATAACTAAAATTAAATTTACGCAATGTTACGCAAACTCTTACAGGAGCATTGCTAATTTTCCTTCGCAAATTAATTCACCGCTACAATTTACTCCGCGGTTCACAGTAATTTATGTTACCTAGTAGCTAAAATTGATCAATTTGCATGAATATAATAAAAATCTACAGTTTAAATTACAAAAATGTGTTCAGTAATAATAGCTTCATTAGTTTTAAAATAATCGGGTATTAGCTACTAAAAAGCTGGATTTGTGGCTTCTAACAAAAAGCTTAAATGCCATAGTCATTGCAAAATGCCGTATCCAATCAATGGCTAGTTTTTTCCGCCGCATTCCCGCGCTTGAGAGCTCGGACATCCACGGTTTTTGTAACGCTCGACCATCCGACTTGTCCAAGGCGTTTTTACCTCGCACAAACGACCAACTGAATTTTTTGCTTAGTCCAAACTCATCACTGTACGTCAAGTGTCCATATATTTCGGTAGGTGACCGCCGACGGTCGTCGTAATTGATTGAATTCACTGTAAATAAGCTTTATATTTACTCGGAACCCTTTTTTCGATCATTGTTCCTTCAAAAAATATACACGCCGTTTAGGTCTGCCAGCTTTTTGCCGACAAAAAGTAACCGCAATGAGTTTTTCTGTTTTTCATACTTGTGATTGGAGTGAAAATGTTTTTTGAGCATTTTTATTTGGAGCTTACTTTTAACGGAGCTTACAGAGCGCTGACGAGTCGAATTTAATCGAGTCATACAATATTCAGCGGGTCGAGTTGGTTCAAGAAACAGTCAAGTTTTTACTTTAGTTGAAAAAGACAAGCACTTATCATAATATTACTCATTCATATTTTTACAACAAAAATAATCGATTCGAATAACTGTTAATTCATCGGATAAGCAACGCAATTACCGCATAAACCAAAGAGGCGTTACAACGACGCGATAAATCGATGCAAGTCAAACATTAAACAATCGAGTTGCCATTGATTCGAATCGAATCATTCAATTAAAACGCGTCGATTCCGCTCAAATGCCGAGATCAATATCGCAGTTTAATAAAACAGCCAGCAAACGGTTCCCATATCCGGCACTTGCTTATTTTCCAGCGCAAAAAATCCAGTGCCCCTCGAAAGCAACGTTAATAGAAACAACGGGAGCGCCGCGGCTATACTAAAGGGTTATTTTGTATTTTTATTTGCGTCGAGTTTTTTCTTGTAGAGGGAAAGCGGTGTTTCTATAGTGCGTGGGTGAAAAAATAATGTAGGTTCAGTCTGTCGCGTTACGTTTGAATATTTGTATATCCTGTATCTGTTTAACATGTTATCGGCATCTAAATGGCACATGGAGTTATGTTTTATATGGAACTCGATATTAATGCGTGGATTGGGGCTGCGATACGATATGTACCTACTGTTATTGTGTTGGCCATTTTTCTTGTTAATGTTGTTGACATGTTGTTTGTACTTGTGAATAATTCTGTTTCCATGTTGCCACAATGTTACCAAGTGAATGTAATCTAATTGACGTGATTTAAACTTGAAAGCTTATTTGATGCATTTGTGGTGTTAATGGGGTCCACACCACAATTGTAACTATTATGTAATTATCGCACCTACCACCTATATACTAAGCAATATTGTGGAAAGCTAAAATAAATTAATATGAAGTTTCTATGAAAAATAGTATGTGAGAACAAAACATTGATTCTTAAATATAATACTTTAAGCAGCATGAGACTGTGAGCATGAGCATGTTAATTAGATTCAGTGAATTAATTAAACAATAAACACATAGCACCATTTTTTTAAACCATTAAACTTTTGATCTACATTGTACTGGAATCTTCAGATTTAGGTGATGTGATAACAAAACTAGATCCATTTAACCGACTTTAAAAAGGAGACGGTTTTCAATTCGACTGTTTGTTTTCGTAAAGTCTAATGAAAGGATCCCTTACTGATTTCACCACCTGGCAAATTCCAACTTGCTACACAAAATACTTCCCTAATCCAATGCAATAAATCTTGCATTTTAACCCGAGTATTTCTCCAAGAAGTCTAACCTAATTGGTGAAGTACGATCACGCACGTTGGCGTGACCGATCCTGGGACCTGATTCTTGGACACTCGACGTTACCTCAGTCGCTTTCACTCTAATAACGTTTCTAATAAGAGTGACTATGACCAAGGTTGTGTCTCGTTTGTCAGAATAAGGCCCCTGGTGACAGTTTCGATGCTTAATTACGTAAATTATGGCAGTCGGTGCCGCCTTACAGAAGTAAGCGTTTTGTTTTATGTAGGCTTCTCAGGTCATTGAAATGGTAAAAAAGTATTTTGAAGTAAAATATCCTGCTCTTTATTATGTAATTGGTTCATTTTTTTAAAGGTCTAATGGGTTAAATGTCTAATGGGGTAACTATGAAAACTAACGTGGTTTCGTCACATTTTGTTAACATTAAAAATGCAGTATTCATGACTAATTAGTCGGATACTCAAACTTTATTTCAATTTAGTCCAGTTCTGATAATGGTATCCATGAGAAAACCATATAAGTCTTAAATTTGCATTAAGTACGTGCGCGACAAATAGATGAATAACTCAATAGTCGGTCTTTTGAAGTCGGTTTTTGTTTTGTAAAAATAATTATTAATTGAAGTTGTCGAGTCTTTAAATTGTTATTATTCTGGGGAATATTCACTTAGAAGGACGCATCATATCATTTTATTTTTTTCTTAAAGATAAAAATCCACATAATGTCCACATAATACATACATTTTTAAACGCAACGCACCATATTTAGTTGATTCGACCCATAGATAACAAATAATAGCTACATGACAAAAACGCGTTCTTACAAGTTTTCAAACTTCTTACTAGAATAAAGATAAGATCTTTAAAGTTTTTTTATTCGAAGGGGTGAGAGTAAAAAACGTATAAAAGAGGGTCCTTGCTCGCTGCGTCACAACAAGTTTTATTATATACGACAAGTTGACGGATAGGCCTTATAACACTACAAATGATAAATACAGGGTTATCAGGAAAGGTTAAGCTAAGCCGAAAAGAACTAATATTGTTCCATAGAATAATGTCAATGAGTCTCGACAAAATGTATGGAACAGCAGATTTTTCGCGATTTCAGGGTGGTCCCATAGGAAACGTTCATAATGATGAGTACTATGAGCCCTCTTCGGCTGAGCATACCCTTTCCTTATAGCCCTGTATACGACAAGTTGACGGATAGTCCGTATAAAACTACAAAAGCAAATAATGATAAATATATGTGAAAGTGATGTATGTGACATGATGTATGAACAAATTTTAAATGAACTAATCGATGAGACAGTTATGATTGTGGCATAAGCTTAAGAAAGCAAAAGAAATGCAGTGTTAATAGTGGTAATTAGAACAAGTAAAAATATTTACAGCCCTGTTTCTTTCGCTACCTCTACCTCTTTCCTTCTCTTTTTAACCTCCGACGCAAAAAGAGGAGTGCTATAAGTTTGACTGGCTGTGTGTCTGCATGCCTGTGCGGCACCGTAGCTCACATATCTTAACCTGTTCAGCCAAATCTAATCCTTTAACCCACTTGTTACTAGCGTTTGATATACGTACGGATCAATACACAATAAAAAAATATGAAACAAATGTGACCACAATTTTTCTTTTCTTCTTTTTATTATTTTTTTCTTTTTTCTTTTTTTTTTCTTTTACGTTTTTTTTGCACTTCAACTACAGTTACTCTACGTCTACGAACTTGGGCTCGGCACCGATTCGCGTGACAAACTAGTCCGACACGCACACTGTCAAATGATAACTCCATGTCTATCAATTTCAGAGGAATAGTCCGCCTGCTTACTTTATTACAGTTTCGTTGATAAGCGTCCCTGGGTACCAAGGACGTATAAATAAGCTGACATAGATAAAGAAACAGATGTCCTAACTGCCAGTGGACTAACTAATTGTAGACTATCAGCATATTTACGACTTTAAGTACCTATGCCATTAAACTGATTGTTACCTCCACTTACTTGGTACTTGGTACTTGGTGAGCGGGCTCTTTTCCGCAACTAGGCCGGTGATCGGCCCTTTTTGCGTGAACGGGTGACGGCAGCTACTCCAGCCACCCGATGTCCTCCAGGAAGTCCAGCAGCTTGCGCGTCCCGCTGCAGGCCTCCCGCAGGGTTCCCGGTGCTCCCAGGAACTTCGCTCTTTGAGATGCCACGCTATCGCACTCCAGGAGCACGTGCCTGGCCGTTTCTTCTGCCTCCATGCATCCTCTGCATAGGGGGCTGTCTGTGACACCTATGGTAAACAGGTGTTTGTTTAGTGGGCAGTGACCGGTGACTATGCCGACGAAAAATCGGAGCTTGTCCCGTTTGAGATTGAGGAGCTTTCGGGAGGTTCTCGGGTTCAGTTCCGCGAACGCCTCCTTTGACTGCCTACAATCTTGTGTACTTGCCCAGTGTTCTTGGTGTAGTTTATATGTTCTTTGTCGAATCCAGGTCCGAATCTGGCTGAAAGGTAGAGGGATCATTGGCTCTGGTCCAACAGGGCGCATTGCCGAGCCTCTCCGTGCCAGTTCATCAGCCGCGTCGTTACCTCTGGATCCACTATGACCTTTAATCCACTGAAGAGTCAGTGTATTGTGCTTACTGACCTTCTCTAGCAGATGGTGACATTGAACTGTTAGCCCTGAGGAGTGTTCAACTTTTTGCAGTGCTCGAAGAACCGCCATGCTGTCAGAGAGTATCCTGATTTTATAGCCAGTTAGTTACCTTTCTGTTTAGTATTGCTGTGGCCGCTTGAATGATACCTGCACATTCCGCTTGAAAAATGGAGCTGAAAGACCCCAGAGCTAAAGCTGTGTGGATATTCAGCTCTTCAGAGAAAGCGCCTGTACCTGTACCTGTGTTGGTCTTAGAGCCATCAGTGTAAATCCTAAGTTCTATTGTATTGGTGTTTTCACTAGGCTCTTCGTGTAATTGTACTCTATAGCTTTTAATAAAGATGTGTTGCTTAGGTACCCTATCGTAAATAGAGAGAATGTCAGGGTTGCCCACTGCACATTCCTTTATAATCGTTGTGTGGGTTCAACAGCAACCCACACAACGATTATATTTTATTATGTTTTGCTCCCAGAGGCTGAGTGCTCGGAGCCTATATGCGGAGGCCGCGGCTTCCTGCTGGATGTGTAGCTGCAACGGTGGGAGATTCAGTAGAGCCTCCAGGGCTGTAGTATTAACTAAATTACACATTTGTGAATCCGCATCATAAAAATGCGCATAAAATCCGCACTTATAATTGCAAACTTCACCATGTGCCTGGATGACACCCCTCTAAGCGATAATGTCGCTAGTTATAACATTCGTTTACGAGCGTCCTTTGGTTGGTAAATTCGGGTGTGACAAAAAAGGCCTATCTAATGTAAAACTCGTAAACTCTACATTGAAAAGACTAGACTGGCTTAATTTTGGATGCTTCTTTTTACCTTTTTTTTTTTGCTTTTTTTTCAGTTTGTATTTCTGAAGCTAGTCCTATTTTTATACGTCCCTGCTGAGTACCTACTATCGCAAAGCTAAGTACGTAAGCACTTTAGTACCTTACCTTTGTAATAAATTTCAAACGTGTTCATGAATGTAGGGTAATACGATGAAATATTTAATGCGATAGGGTTGTAAATGATTGGATTGAATTAGGGTTGACTTTACAAGTAAGACAGTAAATAGGTCAGTTAGGGATTTTTTTTCAAGACTGCTGGCTAATTAAAAATTTGTTATTTTATCGAAATTTTCAAAATTTAGATATGAGTTGTGTGTATTTAACAGTATAAATAGTTTTTTATATGTATCTGTAAATTAGCTGGACTCTGTGGTTGTATTCTCTATCCTATAGGGACTGTTAATGTTTCCTAAACCAAACTTCATCACTTCATTGCAGTTACCAAATACACATACCTAGTAAATATTTGAGGGAAGGTCATTGAGCCATTACGTATTAGTATTTGTTGTATTACGTAGAGATGGCAGAGTCACAAGTTGAGAAGGACAATAAGTTGAGTAGTGCATGCGCAATTTGTTAGTTTAAAAAAGTGAAATATTTGCGTAAAAATATGACCGGGATGTCTAGAACTTAGTAGGTAGGTACATCCTGAGACTTAACTATTCGTATCTACAGAACGCATTAGATACACAACAAGCGTCTAGCAAAGTGATTGAGTGAAGTTAAGTAAAGTAACTCAACCGAAATGTAGTTCGGCGCCATCTCCATTGCATAGTACACAGTTACTGAAAGCGACTGAGTGAAGTTAAGTAAAGTAACTCAACCAAAATATTTCCAGTTACTCAAAGATAAAACCCACCTCTGAGGCAATAACTCCTCATCATCATTATTAATGGCAACAAATTAAGCTTTATTTAAGGTCCGCTCGATTTTTCTCTCGTCCCCGTAATTAAATACACAGAACGCTACTTAAGGGCACACAGGGACCGCGTTTTAAACTTTAATTAATCTACACGATAATTCGTCAACGGAAAAAAACCAAATACCTAAGTACAAGTTAGTGCAACTCTAGAACTCTGAATGAAGTACCTCATTTTTTTTAGTTCAATAAATTAAATATTAAAACCTTCTTATTCATTAAATTATAATACAATTATAAATATCATAAATATGGTGATGATTATAATTATGTTATATTAAGTATAATGTTTATTACGAGAATTTTTGTCTCAAAATTTGTGTATCAAAAAGTAATGAAAACAATTAGAAGTGCTTATTTTTATACCTTTAAGTAAAAAATTCATCAATTTAAGCCGCACCCAAAAAAACATTTCTGCTTTCGTAAATTTAATTATTTGTAAACAAAGATTTTCTAAAAGCAAAAATGTATTTTCCTTCAAGATGGTAAATCTGTACCGTTAATTTCATACGTCCCTCAGGCAAGCCCTCTTAATTCGGTTAGGGGGGATTAAGCTTTTACGTGTTAATGAAAAAGTTGGATTTTGAAGGCAAAACAACAATTTTTAATTCCATATTGTTTGTATCATTTTTTAACGAGAATTATTTTTCAAGAAAAAAGATCGGCTGAAAAATCATATTCTGTTGGAAAAATATAAAAGAAAAACATTCATGAAAATTATATTTCTAAAAATAAGTTATACTTACTTCAAGGCTTATTTCATTAATTAAAATTAAAATAATTTTAATGCGATAGTTGAAAGTTTGTAACCAAAAGCCTACTCACAAACGGTGCAGCAGTTGCTAAGATTGACAAAAATATCATTTAACTTAACGCAATTGCGTTTGCAAAATAATTATTTTAACGCAATACAAAAATGTAGTGCGCAGTATAAGCAATGTCACTTTAAAAAGCCCTATATTTTTAAAACAATAACTTGATAGGTACATATTGAATTTTCGGCTGAAGAACGAAACGCAAGAAGTAAAATATAAAGCAAAAATTAAAGTTTCACACCCAAAGACAAGGACACGTAACACCCAGACCGAGAGCAGATATTTAAATTCATCATTCAAACATCTGCCTGGCCGAGAATCGAACCCGGGACCTTTGGCTTATATGGCGCATATACTATACCGCTAAGCCAAACAGGTCGCTTCCTGCTTCCTTTTGACTTCCTACAAATCTTACAATCCCAACAATAATAAAACAAAAATTCCTAACACAATTTATGAAATTGACTTTTTACAAAACAAAGAGTGCGAAAAGTGTAATTTTCTTAGCTGCGGGAGATCAATTCTGTTACTAGGACCCTCAACGTTTGCTTTTGAAGAAAACAATGTCAAGAAAATATGGAAATAAATTGTAGAGATCAAGAGAGAAAAGTTAATTTTAAAAATATTTTTAAAAACAAGCTTTTATTCCATTATCATCGGAGTTACACACATACCAAATTTCAGCTCAATCGGATATCGGGAAGTGGCTCAAAATTGAGCAAGATTCCACCCGAACAAACATAGTTACATAGTACATATTTAGGTACGTACAATACAATTTACGAGTAAATGATACTATCTATTTAATATTAGTGTGAAATTGTGAAAATGTTTATAAATAACCACGTATTCTATATCCATAACTACTAAACCAATTTTGATAAAATTTAAAATGGAGATAGCTTATGCCTTGATTTAACACTTTTCATCATCACCACATGAGTAAAACGCAAGTAAAACGCAACGGCTAGAAGAAACAATATAAGCATGCCTATAGTCCTATTTGTATAATTTCGTACAAAATAACCTCCAATAGTAACAATGTAGTCCGAAATCATAGATTAAGATAACCCTCAAGTTCCGCTCCCGGTATTCTGGACCATATCAAAAGTTTGCAAGAAGTTTCTACAAAAACTTATCCCGTACTCATAATAATGCGACATGAAAACAGTAAGGGCATTCCACTGCTCCATGGCACTTTTTTTGTAAACAGGCTAAAAACATTGTGTTAAAAGTCATAATATGACTTTTAGACTAATATTTAAATCAATTTGTAGACTTTAGTTGACCGATACTTATTTCCTAAAAGTATTGATTTCCATTATCCACGTTAAATAGATCGCAACGACAAAGACAGATTTATTTTAGTAAGTTTAGTATTAGTAGTTTAGGTCTGTACGACTTCAGAACTTCCAGAATTGAGACTTCCAAAACTTTCAGAATTGGCTTATACCTAGGTATTCGTATATAGTTTTCAACAAACTAGTTCGGCCGTTCAGAGAATGGGTTTGACGTTTGACACTCAGTTTGGCACAAAATTATAACATTACTTGATTATTGATATAATAATGTTGTTTTAATGCTCATCAATTGTTAAAACGGTAAACAACCAGCAAAAATATTTTTATCGTAACTGCAACGCCATTACAAAGTTACGTCGTCAGTTCAATCGCGACGTGTCAGGAACGCATTCTCTGAACGGCCGTATTATAAAATAGTTTACACAGATTCACTACTATACTAGTGCCGCCGAAACAGCCACAGTCTTCGTATAAATTCTGCAACTAAATTACTCAATATAACTTCCCACGCGGTACGCTGTAGAGGCATAAGTAACCAAAAGCATTTAGTCATTAAAAAAAACTCAATATACCAGTATGTCTATTGTCCATAGTCCATACTGATATTGGTGCTGGATCTCACACGACGACAGGTAGTGAGCTTATGCGGTTTCATTGCGTGCAGGAAGTTGAATGTTGAATGAATCAGGTGGCCTGGGCGTTTAGGGCGTCTAAGGTTTTTTGCATTCCCACGGTCGACGGAGGGTTAGGTTCTGTTATGAAGAGATTGATTTTTGGTCGCTTGTTTACACAAGCACACAAATCAGTAAATACCTATAAGTGAGTAAATATAAAAAAATCCTTTTAATTTAATTTTATGTAGGTACACCACTGTGTTCCAATCTTGTCAGTTCTATTAGTATCTTGGTAGTTGTTTTGGTGTACAATAAAGTTGTACTATTTTAAACTCATCCTATTTTAAGGTTTATCTGTAAACTTAAAATTTCAACTCAAAAATTTTTGATGATCAGGAAAAGGTTTCTACATTGATAGGTTATTTATAGTATTATAATCATATATACATTATTATTTCTATTGTGAAAATTATCAGACACACAATCACAATAATAAATCACAAAAATCAACAAAATCTTGCAGAGGTGAACAAAACAAAAGCAAAGACTTAACCAATCTCCGAGAAATGTAAACTCCCAGCATGTGAATCTAATTCACTACTTCACTTCCTTTGTCGTGAATGAATATTAAATCTCACACATGCTCCAAATTTACGTGCTGTGAAGGAATCCGTCGGAAAAAGCGGCAAAAAACCGTTAATTTAATTATAAAACGCTGCAGGACAGATGCCACTTAACGGTAGTTAATTTAGTAACCTGTTGAGGCTTAGGTTACACGAGTCCGCTGACAAAACACATACCTATCTTCAAAAGCTTTTACACACAAAATAAAGACACATTTTAATGTTTTAGTAATGAAAGATAGAGACAGCATGCAATGAAATGAGTCGTAATTACGAGCAAAATTAACAAATCAACAAGAAATATATGTTCAAAATGAAATAAATTAGGTTTCTTTAGACAATTCAAATTGAATGATGTTGTAATAAAGCATACAAAAAATCTACCAATTATATGATTCAAATACATTTTTTTTTCTTACCAAACACACGACGAACATTTTCCTTTCAAACAGTAAATCCACATTTAATACCTTGATCATCACCTGCGTCCATTTAAATTTAAGAGCCGATAAATATTTTATGAATTATAATAAAAACTGACATATTAGCGAAATATCACGCACACGTTGTAAAATATCAGCGTAAACGCCATTTTTATTGTCACACGGTAAAATGTGGGGATCGCGGATAAAATCTATGCATGCTTGATGGTATGAAATATAAGGACACGAGACCTATAAAGAGCAAGCTATTAGGTTCTGAAAATAAAGGTTCTGGCACAAATGTAGTACATTTCCTCTGACTTTTATAGGTAATAAACCGAGATAATGTGTTGGGAGTCTTGGAGTATGGCGTGTTCCAGAGTGGTACAAATTTAGACTGGAAGCGCCACTGTGCTCAATATTGGCAAATGTGTGTATTCGATGCAAGGGTTTTTAGGCCGTTTAGAAGATCAGATTTTATCGTATAAAAATATACAAAGTAAATGGAAAGGTGTAGTAATAGTTAAGTGTTCAGCTACACGTCAAAGTGAACAATTTCTAAAACACAAGTTTGCTAAATCCGAGATAGAAAATATCGGATCTCCAAAGAAAATTGATCACTTGACTAAATATTTTGTATGGAGACTCGATATTTTTTCTCGAATTTAGCAAACTTGTGGCACAAAAGTTGACTTTGACTTGTATAAGAACACCCTTATGTATTACTTACTACATACATAAATATACAATCTTGACCTGTTTATAATATTTGTATAGAAATATTACATAGTTAGCAACCATCTCAGTCATCTCAGAGAATTTATCAAAATTTCACAATTTTTTTTTATAGCATAAGTTACCATACATATTTTGTAACAGTAGGAGCCGGAATGTCACAACACTTCACACTCCAATTGTCAGTCGTACAAATTGGAGTTGATGTGTGAAACGCCTCATTTGACACCTACCATGTTGAAATGGTTTACTGCCATGCCGCTTTATAGTGGTCATCAAAATAGTTTTAAAATAAGTAGTTACACCATTTTTTAAAAGCTTTTTGTAACTAGCTGGGTAGTTTTGTTACGACTGTATTAAAACACTATACATTTTATCACTAATACAAGTAACATATTCATAACGTAATAATATTATATGTATATCTAATACATACAGCTATATACGGGCGTCTAAAACAAGTTCGCAATTAGCCAGGGTCACCAGACACAAATGGCATGACAATCATCATTACTATCATGTTAGTGACCAAACCTGAAAAAAAGAAACAATCTTATCGCTATTCGATGATGTGATTGATAAAAATTAAATATTTGTTATTTAAAAAAAAATATTTGTCCAAACAGTTTCTCTCCATGTTTGTCGTACGCTGTAAACGTCTCTACCACCCCTACCTGAGCACGGCTACTAGTCGATACTTAGGTAAACTTGGGCTGGGAAATCGCACTATTTGCCGGTAGTTGTTTATTGATATTATGCACCGGCTTTCCTTCGGGCCGCTTTATTTTTATGGCTGCAATCTTTGTAGCAGGAAGCGATTTGCTTTTGGGTAAAGTTAACTTTTCTATGATTCTAGTAACGTGCTTTTAGAGATTTTATGTATTTAGTATATTATTTGTTTTATTGGCCGCTAATGCCTTATTCTCTTTCTTTGTTTTTTTTATTCTATGACAATATTGTTTCTGCGTTTTAAAGTCTGATTGTAGTTGCGAATATTTTATAGCCACTTGAATCGGAGAAACAAAAAAATCTAGAAACAATGCCTTTTAATATGTCTATAGACACTTTAGTATACATAAATAACTTTAGTATTTAGTTTTCGATTTATTTTCTATCCGAATATTATTAACAGTAAAGCAACCTTGCGAAAACCCATAGAAGTAATTGTTTGTAAAACCAGCCTATAATTTTTGATTATCCAGGTGGTTTCAAGCCCAGACTTAAAACGGTACACAGTGACGCCAGCACTGTACGTGTGAATGGATAGTTAGCCTTACAAAACGTAGGATGCACTGTTAGGGGTCAAGTAGAATAACGAGTAGCGGAAAACGGGAAGCAGAAACTGGATCCAGAGGCTAACTGAGTTTAGTAGCGTGTTTTATTGGAGCAGCAGTAGACAAACGTGCTAAAAACAAGTCTTAGCCACATTACTAGTTCTCCTCACTACTCGTCCGGAATTAAAAACAGACAATATAAGGAAGTGGATATGTATGAACAAATAAATGTCACTAAAACAACAAACTACAAAAAACCGAAGTCCGAAATAAAAGTAAGCAAACCGCCGCAAGCACAACATAATATAGATGGAAATCTTTATGGGCATCTACAAATACGCCGTCCCTGGCGTTGCTCCCATGCTATAAAACCAACATTACAGACGTTAGATCGTTTAATGACGTCATATTTTCCACTATGTTTCGCGACTGCCGTTAAATGTATTGATACGACCAGGGAAAAGCTCCATTGGTAGGTGCCTAGTCGAAAAGGTAGGGTTCGAGTTTACGGCGGCCAAAAAAAAATGTTTATGTTTTTATAAAGAGTTTAAACTCAGGCACAATTTGTGTCTTTGAGTCAAGCGTGCTCCATTGTAGACCGCCGATATTGATTACCTGATGGTAATCAATATCAAGATGGCAGTCAGTCGAAAGTTTTTCACAGTAAAAAAGAAAAACAAACTTTACAATAAACTATTGTAATAGGTCTGCCATTCTGTGAATCAATAATTAACTGAACTGAACCTAATAATTACATTGCATTTGATTCAGTAATTGTTTGTTTTACGGTAAACACACGCAGAGGCTTATCTAATCTGATCGCAAGCAGAAATGCAGTTGACAATTTAATTACTTGCTAACAAGCTACAGAGAAATTGCATGCTACACAATTATATTCCAAATATATAATTTAAATTACTTAAAATTTAATTTGTCATGCTCATTTATTTATTTTATGACTAGCAGCCCCCGGCGATTTCACTTGTTATTTGTTTTCTTTTAAACCTTCCTTGAACTTCTACAAATATTTCAGGATCAAAATTAGCGAAATCGGTCCAACCATTCTCGAGTTATAGCCAGACAAACGAACAGCGATTAATTTTATATAAAAGAAGAAGATGACGCTTAAAGTAAAAGTAAAGCTAATGAAATCTACCTCCAGTCCATATACACAAGCTCCAGAAACGAAGCATAAAATTATGTCAATGCCGTTTAGTAGAGCAATATTCTTAGAATTATCGACGTTAATGCTTTGTATAGCGCAAGTTATGGGTCTGCAAATTTGACAGTACCAACTTTACAACATGCCGTGTAGATCCTAGAAGCTGATAGTGCTCAGTCACGTACCGAAGTGGTTGCGACGGACGAGGCTGCGAGGTGCAGGTTTACTGGCTTTCCGACTTGAGTTGGATCTACGCTAGTCTTGATATCAACATAAAGTTACTTGATCTTAGGAATGTGTGATTTTATCTCAGTCTACAATGAGGCGCAAAGTTTTAAATCTATTTAAGTCCATATTTTAAGTCCTTAAGGTTTCTAGCGACCTAAAAACTTTGACATGAAAGCTAGCCAATCTATCTTTTACGAACCTACTTTTCTACAGTAACAATCATACCCGTTAAGATCAAGGAAAAACTTGTCGCAATAAAATTGAATTATGAAGACAATGAACAAATCAATGATACATAATACTTTCGTATATAACAATACCGATACATGCTATCTGAGACAATGGCTGCTTGATTGGTTTAGTTACACAAAACCGACTTCCGATCCCTGACCGTTCGGCCGAAACGTGACTGTACTGCGTGATCAATTCGACACTTTTTTGGGCCAAATCTTTCTTATACATCTCGTATTAGAACATTGCTGAACAAAACTAGTACTTATAGACCGCAAAATAACATGCACGATCAAATCATATTTTGAACACAAACTGAAAGAGCTAAGTTGGCAACGGATTGGATATGAAACCCTGAAGAAATTTTGCTTAGTAAACGGTTCGGAAATTCAAATTTTTGTTTTCTTGCAAATCAATCGCCTACAAAGATAAATGGTTGTGAGAACGTTTTCAAGTTCCAGCTTAATTTGTTTAGAAGGCAGAGAAAGGCGTCGTCATTAATCATTCTCAAATAATAGAGAACTTTATGAAATATTAATATCTCTACGAAGGTCTTGCTACAGTCAAAATTTTAAGCAATAACATAACAAATACTGTAATTCTTCCTACGAAGATTTGTATCAATGTGCGAGGCGTGAGAGTCTTTAGGGAGTAAGATTTAATTGGTACACACAAGTAGGTTTTTAAAACACGTTACAACTTAATCGCCTGAGGATTGGCGGTTAATGAGCGGAAAGGTAGTAAGACTTGTAAGTTGTAAACGAATTAACAACGTGGGTAGTCTGAACCGGCCGAAAACAGACCGAAAGCTTCTCAAAGCAAATTCTAATCGGGTAGCTTAAAGTTAATTAAGAATTGAGAGAATCATTTGATCACTTCAATATATTGATTTGTTGACGTATCAGAAGGCATTTAAAATCCAGTAGGCAATCAAATGGAATATATTAAAGATAAGTTTGTTAACGATTAATGTTACAACATCACTCAATAATTTTAAGAAACAAAAGACAAACCGGTCGGGCTTGAACAAAATATGCTTTTTAATAAATGATTATGCATTTGATGAGATCGATACTGTCATTTACAAGAAACTTAATCGAATAATTGATTATAATAGAGGAACAATAAAGTGATTAGTTTAACAAAAAGTAAGACAATGAGTTATTATTCATCGGATAGATTTCTACTGTCGGGCTTGAGATAGTAAAGGAACGTTTATCTGACAGCTCGGGTCATTGACCGATCGTTTGCATCATTTGTTTATACGACGATCGAAGTTTGATATAGAATTTCAATAAACACAGTAAGGACCTTTCGCTGAAACGGATATAACTGGCAATGAGTTTGATGTATGTATTTTGATTTATTAGTAACGACACAGCAACGATAGATTTGCTATAGTGCATTTGTTGGTTATGATTATGATAGATTGTATCAATCTTACGACCTAATGATGGGGACCCCTGCCGACTGTAAACATATTCAAGCAAACCTCCAGCACAGCCTCACTGCAACGGCTAACCTGCGCAGAGTGCTGGAGGCAAAAGACAACGAGGAGACCGTCGCCCTGATCCAGGAGCCGTGGATCAGGGCGGGGCGTGTGTGCGGTCTCAGATCACTGAATGGTAAGTTGATACTAGACAGTACGTGTGACAGCCCAAGGGCATGCATCTACGTACCACGAAGCATCCCGGCTGTGCCCCTCACGGAATTCTGTTCTAGGGATCTGGCAACAGCCAGAGTCCAGAACACCGGAGATGACAATGGCACGATGATCATTGCGTCCGCTTACATGCCAGCCGACGAGGAGATCCCGCCGAAACACGTGGAGGATTTGATCAGGTACTGTGAACATAACTCCTTCAAATTAATCATCTCAGCAGACACAAACGCACACCACCCGTTGTGGGGTATGCGTGCAGCAAACAGCAGGGGAGAAGAATTGGTAGACTTTCTTTTCACAACCGATCTCTCCATAGTGAACAGGGGTGCGGAGCCTACTTTTGTCACCAGTAGATGCCGTACAATAATTGACCTAACTTTAGCAACAGGTAGCCTTATAGGAGCCATCAAGAACTGGCGTGTGTCTGACGAGTCCTCATGCTCTGATCACAGATGGATACGTTTTGAGCTGGGACTGGTTGCCACACCGCCAATACCAACACGTAATCCTCGACAAACGGACAAGGTAAAATTTTGTGACTCACTCAATCAACACCTCGATCCCGTTACCTCAGAGGCATATCTTAACAGTACAACCGAAATAGAACAGACGGTAGTACACCTAACAAATAGTCTTACTAGGAGCTTTCAGGAGGCCTGCCCCCTATCATCAAACTATAACAACAAAAATGGTAACCGAGGGTGGAGCAGAGAACTGGAAAGACACAAGACAAAGGTACGCAAACTGTTTAACAGAGCCATGAACACATACAATGACGAAGACTGGAACAAGTACAGCACCGCCAGGTTAGAATACAAAAAGCGGCTACGTTCCAGGAATCGTAAGTCATGGAAAAGGTTTAGAACAAACATAGAGTCGAACACACAAGCGAATAGGATCAGGAAAATCCTTGCGGCCGATCCTATCCGCGTAATCGGCTCACTTAAACAACCTGACAATACTTTCACAAAAACAGACACTGAAACAAACAATCTACTAATGCAAACCCACTTCCCGGAATGCCAAATCACTAACAGTACCACATGGGGCGAAAGTGAAGGGACACCACCCACAGTGGACGACTGGTTGGTCGCAAATACAGTAGTCACTAGGGACAGGATAATATGGGCCATAAACACCTTCCAACCCTTCAAAACAGCAGGCCTGGACGGCATTTTCCCCGGTCTGCTACAATGGGGCTTACAGCGTATAGGTAGGACACTGCATCTCGTTTTCACCGCGTGCCTAGCGTATAGGTACGTTCCACTTGCGTGGAGAGAGGTCAGGGTCCTATTTATCCCGAAACCAGGTAAGAGCGACTACACGGAACCCAAAGCGTATAGACCGATCAGCCTAACATCATTCTTACTCAAAACACTAGAAAGATTATGTGATCGGTATATAAGAGACAACATATTAACAGTGACACCACTGCACCCGCAACAACATGCTTACAGCGCAGGCAAATCCACAGAATCGGCCCTGCACAAAGTAGTAAGCACGATCGAACAAAATATTAAAAACAAAACGTTATGCCTAGGCGCCTTCATCGACATCGAAGGCGCCTTTGACAAAACGAACTTTAGCAGCATCAAAACGGTACTCAGAAAGCATAATGTTAACGTGACGCTGAGTGAGTGGGTCATTAACATGCTGAAACTCAGGGCGGTGAGAGTTGATACGGCAGGAACCACAAGAGGGATAGTTTCCAGGGGCTGCCCACAGGGAGGTGTCCTATCACCACTGCTCTGGAACATGGTGGTTAATGATCTTATCACAAAGCTGAATGAACAACGCTTTCTCACGGTGGGCTACGCTGATGATCTGGCCATCCTTATATCAGGACACTTTGCAAGTGTAGCATGTAATATTATGAACAATGCGCTAAGGATGGTAGAAAGCTGGTGCATCAATTACGGATTGTCCGTGAATCCTAATAAAACACAACTAGTAATGTTCACCAACAAAAGAAACCTAGGGGGTTATACACTACCACATCTGTTCAATACACAGCTGTCACTAACGGATGAGGTAAAGTACCTAGGTATCATACTAGACAGCAAATTAAACTGGGCAAATCACCTCCAACACAAAATCAAGAAATCTATCATTTCTTTCTGGCAATGCAGGAAAATGATAGGTAAAACCTGGGGGCTGTCCCCAAAAATAACACTATGGCTATACAACACAGTAATTAGGCCCTCTCTAACCTATGGAGCCCTAGTCTGGTGGCCTAGAACCAAACAGAACACCACAATAAACAAACTGAAAAAATTCCAGCGACTGGGATGTGTAGCCGCAACTGGATGTATGAGAACAACCCCAACTACAGCCCTGGAGGCTCTACTGAATCTCCCACCGTTGCAGCTACATATACAGCAGGAAGCCGCGGCCTCCGCATATAGGCTCCGAGCACTCAGCCTCTGGGAGCAAAACACAACAGCAACCCACACAACGATTATAAAGGAATGTGCAGTGGGCAACCCTGACATTCTCTCTATTTACGATAGGGTACCTAAGCAACACATCTTTATCAAAAGCTATAGAGTACAATTACACGAAGAGCCTAGTGAAAACACCAATACAATAGAACTTAGGATTTACACTGATGGCTCTAAGACCAACACAGGTACTGGTACAGGCGCTTTCTCTGAAGAGCTGAATATCCACACAGCTTTAGCTCTGGGGTCTTTCAGCTCCATTTTTCAAGCGGAATGTGCAGGTATCATTCAAGCGGCCACAGCAATACTAAACAGAAAGGTAACTGGCTATAAAATCAGGATACTCTCTGACAGCATGGCGGTTCTTCGAGCACTGCAAAAAGTTGAACACTCCTCAGGGCTAACAGTTCAATGTCACCACCTGCTAGAGAAGGTCAGTAAGCACAATACACTGACTCTTCAGTGGATTAAAGGTCATAGTGGATCCAGAGGTAACGACGCGGCTGATGAACTGGCACGGAGAGGCTCGGCAATGCGCCCTGTTGGACCAGAGCCAATGATCCCTCTACCTTTCAGCCAGATTCGGACCTGGATTCGACAAAGAACATATAAACTACACCAAGAACACTGGGCAAGTACACAAGATTGTAGGCAGTCAAAGGAGGCGTTCCCGGAACTGAACCCGAGAACCTCCCGAAAGCTCCTCAATCTCAAACGGGACAAGCTCCGACTTTTCGTCGGCATAGTCACCGGTCACTGCCCACTAAACAAACACCTGTTTACCATAGGTGTCACAGACAGCCCCCTATGCAGAGGATGCATGGAGGCAGAAGAAACGGCCAGGCACGTGCTCCTAGAGTGCGATAGCGTGGCATCTCAAAGAGCGAAGTTCCTGGGAGCACCGGGAACCCTGCGGGAGGCCTGCAGCGGGACGCGCAAGCTGCTGGACTTCCTGGAGGACATCGGGTGGCTGGAGTAGCTGCCGTCACCCGTTCACGCAAAAAGGGCCGATCACCGGCCTAGTTGCGGAAAAGAGCCCGCTCACCAAGTACCAAGTACCAAGTAAAGTATCAATCTTACGAATTAAAATATTATTAAAGATCTATTAAAGATATTATTAAAGAATTTGTTTGAGTCTAGACTCAAAGAAAACTCGATCGCTAGATCAAGTTTAACTGATTGTTTAGCAAGTCGAACTTGAACTCGATTAGCATTATCGCAAAACTTATTTTCCCAGTATTGGTATAAGAAAGTCTGTAAAAGGTGTTAAATGAATAGCTCATAAAAATACCTTTTCAGGTTCAATGACCGATAACTTTAGCACTTTTCTTACTGCATCTATAATGTGTTATTAATCTCAGACGATGAGCAGCCAGATTTTTCGACATGATACTCAAAGGTTACTTCCAAAATTATATTTATCATTTGTCATGTTTGCGTTTGATAAATAGCAAAAGCATACCGTTTTGTTTTGATCATTATCACTTGAGTCATTATCATGTGAACTCCAAAGAAATTAACGCCTGCAGTCATTATGTTGAAACTAGTCAAAACTAATTTGAATATTTCAGATTAAGACATCAATCCTAAAGAATGGACTGCAGAGTGCAGATACTGATGATTCAGCTTTCAGAAATTTTAAAGTCGTTCTTAATGCTCTTTTACTTATTGGTAAGAACTTACTAAAGCGTTAAACAAATTACTTTTTGTTATATTATTTTCTGTAGTAGCTACAACGATTTTATTCTTGATAATATACTTTAGTGTTCACTATGGACATTTTACATTAATCCAGTACCTATTAAGCAACTAATTTGTTTTCTAAATTTATTTGATTCTCTTTCTTTGTCTCTCTACTTTATTTTGCATCAACCATCCCTCTTCCACGTTACAATCTTGAAAAACTCAAATGAAGTAATTACTATAAAGGAGTGAAGCAATGCAAAAAGCAAGAAACTGGGAGTCATAAATGCAAATGGGGTCTAGAATCTCCTTTATACCCCCGGGGCTGATGGGACTCGCGAGGCGTATGTTTAATTCGAAATAGGTTTCAGTGAAACACATTAAAGTTTCCTCTTTGATAGACTTAATTAAACTCCAGCTGTTTACATAAGTGAAGGTATTTGAGATCTACGACTTCGAACTTCTGTTTGCTGACACACAACACAACACAAGTATGGGGATCGGAAAGTTCACTACATGTTCTGCCTGTCTATTGAAAAAGCTTGCATGTTAACAGTTAGCAAATTTAAATTCTAATTACGTATGTGATGAAAAGCAATTTGAGTTCAAACAAATTTTGCCTTTATAATTTGGCAGACTATAATATACTTAGGTAGATAGATATTTTTGATTTTCAAACCAAAAACAAAGGTCCAACAGATTTCATCTAAATCGTTAAAACCGTTTTTGAGATCTCAAAACAAGTACCTATTGCTTGTTTAATAGTATTAGATATGTTATCTGTTATATTTAATTGATTCGCCAAATATTTCAATCAAAAACACTCCAGAAACTCTATACCAAAGCGCGACATTTCTCGTCCGCGAGAAACGGACAAAGACCATTTTACATTAACCAAAATGGACATACCTAAGTACTTTCATAAAGTAAAGTATATACCCACGAGAACGGCCTTTGCACGCGATTGGTGTAAAGTAAACGAGAAAAATATATCAGTATTTAGGGCCACAGCTAATAAGTTGTTCGGTGGTAAGCGGCTTACGTCCCGAGCGGCCGTGGAAGCCAATAAATTATGGAATCTTTATAATTTTTAGTCGGCCGCCGATACTTCGCCGTCATAAATTGAATATCGTTAAATGTGCGCCGGCTGGATGTGTGCTTAAGTAGGCATTATTATGAGATAAAGTCTTTACGCGCCATGGGTTCCGTTCAGCTGGTAGTTGCCACATACCAGAAAGCAGCTTAGGGGTAGGCTTCACAATACTTCACGTGCAAGTTTGGTTGCAGTTATAAAATGATATACTAGACGTCATTATTTGGGGTTTTAAAAGATACACAAAGAAATAGTTTACCTTTGTAGAGATTCCCACTTTTTCTTCATTTGCATGTGTTTTCCTACCTAAGTTCACGAAGTGAAAATATGTGGCAGTTTTTATTTACCAGTAAAACACATTATAAACTGAAAAAAATATTTAACAAATAAAAACGAAGTAATTTATACCGCAAAAGTACCAGTAGCATTTGTGAATGTTACTGGAACTTGTATGAAACAAGCATTAACGCTCACTTGTATGGGTGAATTAAAATTATGCCATTCTTCAGTTATAAAAGCAACATTTTACTGTCTTACCGTATTCACGGTTACAGTACGTAGTGGATAGTCCTGTCGTATAACTTTATTGCCTGGACCCGTCTAATCCCCAAAGTGGGAAGCTTAAAGATACCAAGTTTTATTCGGTGTCCAAGGATTCTCAATAAGCTAACATTTTAAACAAGTCGTATTTTAGTCTGGATTTCAGGATTATTATAAATTCCATCCATGATATCCAATGTTCATAATTTTTGTTCTTGAAAAGTGTATGATGTTTATTTAATGCATAACGGTGCAATTATTTGAATAAATTTTGAGAGCTCTTAATTTTTTCAAGAGTTGTGAAAAAACACGAATTTGATTAATTCATTTAGGTACTAACCCGTTTAATATACAATTGACTAGTTTTTTAAAACAACCGTTAGAATATTTAGCTTGTTTTGAGTCTAGTAGTGAGCTATTTTATGGGTAATATCAATGTGTAAGTCTGCGTGTTTTAATGTTTGTTTAACAAACATGCAATTACGATCGCACGGATGTGATTGGACTTTTACCCTACCAAAAACAATACATATAAGTGATGTAGGGTAGCGGGAGAAACCGCGGATGTCGCTAGTAAAAAAAGGTAAAGAGAGGAACTTGAATGAAAACCGCCAACTAAAGACTTAACCATTCGTAGCTGCAACAGTCTATATATGCACAATTAGAGACACCACCAATTACCCTTTTGAAATGTAGCCTATACTTCTAATAACCCGTTAATTAAGCATTTTTTCCAGACTTTGCAACAATAAACGTAAACATAGGTTACAAAATAATAGCAAAACACAAAACCACAATTATGTGAATTCTTTTGTGATGCGCTTCGCTGAATACCCAGTTCGTTTCTAATGAAGTAATCAACTTAATGATGATGCTATGCGTTTCGCAAAAAAAAGTCGCACGCATTCGTTTTGAATGAAATATCACATTGTTGATGTGTTGCTGGTAAAAATGCTTTGATTGGGCTTTGAATAACTTTAGTGGCGCCTCGGCTATTGTCTTAGAAACACTAAGTATTGTTTACTGATATTTTTCACATAAAAGCACAAAAAATAAAGGTGTTATATCTATACTACAATTCACATAAGAACATTAAGTTATCACACTAACAAACACTATAAGTACTATCAAAAAAGAAACATTATTAAAACGGTTAAAAAATCACGTTTATACAATCTGGCACCAGCTAATATGATGAAAATATATCAATATGTAGACATCAGTATAATTAAGTCAATTTAATTTCCAAATGAAGATCATTTTATTCAAAAATACAAGGACAGGACAGATCGGGAACACATTTTTGAAAGTATCATGTCTAAGTTCAAAGAGAGTCATCTGGAGTATTATAAAATAATCCGACAGATTCATTTTTAAATTTGTTGACGCTCGAGTCACGTTTCAAGGATTTCGGGAACTGCTTCAAAAACGCTATTAGGTCGATCGTTAAACTTTGAATGAGTGACATCTTTAACCAAACAATCTTTTTGTAACATCTGAATAATCATCTGAGCTTCATTGCTAACTGTAACTCATTGGAATAGGGTTTAAAAGTTGTTAGGTGGTTTTCCAGGCGCAAACTTAACTTTGTTTTCGTAAGTTGTCGACTGCACAGTTACGGTATACTTTTTGGAACATCACTCGCATTTGATGCATTTTAAGAAACGTAGGGGATTAATTTTAGTTTTAATAGGAATTTGGATGTTTGAAGCTGAGACTTAAAAGTTCAGTTCTAAGTCCGATTTATTCGAGTTTTATAGATCCGATGTTAGAAGTGAGGACGTTTAACTGATTGATAGGAACTAGGTGCTACGGCTTAACTTTACTAAAATATACTTGGCCATAAAACAAGCAGGTGTTGATTTAACTGATTTAGAACTCACAAGAGCAACCTTACTTAAACTCGCTGATAACTATTCCATACCAACCAACACCAAAAAAAGAACAAAATTAAATCATCGACACGACAACTCTACTCTCTCTCTCTCTCTCTCTAAAACTCGATTGAATTAACCCGTACGATGTTCTTTTATTGAAAAAGGGTTGTCTACTTTGTTTCTCAACGTTTATTTATCGATATAGCGGACAGAAAATTAAGCTATAAAGTCGGATACGAAGCTGAGCTCCGCGGGATGTCAGTCCGGGCATTACATTTTACAACTATTAGAGGAGGCATGTAGGTTTACAGCCAACCAACGGGAACACACCACGATACCAATAACAACTATTTGAATCCAAAGTTATTGCATGTAATATTTGTTTAAGACTGTCTTTCGGTGCTTAAAAGAAGAAAAGAAAACGAGATGTGTATTGATCCTCGATTTTTTATTGGGTCATAAGATCTTAAAGATAAGCAAGATTGTGGTGCGGTTTTTTCTTTGATGATTGTTTTTTGTTGGTTTTATATAAATTACAAGACAAATAAGTAAGTTATGTTGTGATGTAATTAAGTCTGAGTTAAAAATTAATCTGTCTAGGTTATGTGTTTGTTAAGGTTTGTTAATCGCGCTGAAACGGCTAGACAGAATTGAATAAAATTCTTACCTTCGGGTAACACAAAAGTAACTTTCGTCGCCACGTGGACCAAACCGTGAGGCGCAGCTAGTCTCAACTATAACAGATTGTAACCTGCCAAAACTGCTATTTCAAAGTCCATGGCTGTCATCTAGAATTTAGCCATCCCTCTGATCACAACTCCAACATACCTTTCTAATTTCCCTGCGACACAAAAAGCGAAAAAAGCAAGCACATTTAAATAAATATTCAGGTCAGCTTACAATATTTTACATTCTTTTTACAGAAATGCGTCTGCATGTTGTGCCATACCGAAACAATTCTCATAATGTTTGCGGTATTCCTGAGGAATGTTCCAGAATGTTTCAGAATGTTCCGTTAAAAATTTAAAAAACTGGGACTAATTTTTTGAGGAAAGTCAAATTACGCCGGGTTTTATTGCTTTGTTTTAGGCCAGGAAGAGTTATTTTGTTTGGAAGGAAATGCTTTTATTTGACGATTTCGACGCTTCCTCTCGAATTTAATTTCGAGAGTCGTCTGCTTTATTTCTTAGTACTTTTGTTTGATAGTATTTTTTTCATTTAGGCTTATTAAAATTTTAAAATGCTCAAGCTGAGTATCCAACGGGTGTGCTTTTTGCGAGTATTTTTAAAACTTGCATTTATTAAGTCAGTATTTATCATCAAGACATAAATCAGTCTTAGATCTGACATAAATTTTCCAGGAAATACGTTGTTTCTGATTCAAATACATACATCTTTATAAAGATGTATGCAAAATGCAGTTTTTATTTACGTTCCGTGGTTCAGATAATATATATACCTATATGTATTTGTTAATCACAAACAACGTATTTTCTGGAAAAATTATGGATTTGCACTACATATTCTTGACGTAAATGATACTAAACGCCGGTAGGTACACTGTTTGTTCTTGAGATTAGAATATAGAGGTACAGAACCACCGACAAGACTGTTCCTAAGACCATAAACGAAGTTCGCTATGGCCGTCCAACTTGAACGCTGTCAGCATTTTGTTAAAATACGTCGCTAAGGAAAAATAAAAAGTTAGCCATCGAGCTTATGCCCCACTTGAGACTGAAAAACCTTGCAGTCGAGAAAGTTTTTAATAAGCGAAAACATTTGTGCTAACTTTATGCTGTTCTCGCAGATTATTATGAGTAAGAGAGGATATAAACTTGAATTTTATACTTTTCTAGACGACGTAGTACGTATTTTACTAGATTAAAATTTACTATTACACTGGATTCTTCTGGTTCTTCAGTAAAGAAACATTGTTATTGTCTTGTTTCAACCAGAATGAATGTTTTTTCTGCTTTTTATTGTATAAATCAGTATTGTTTACAAGCAAAGTTGAAAAACTTTAAATGGTTTCATTTTAAAAAGTACAAACATTGCTTCTTTCTTTCCTTTTCTTTCATTTTCATATAAACATTTCTTCTTTTTATTACTAATATTGTAATAGTCTAGTCCCTGTTAAAAATCAGTCTGGAACAAAAGACTTATAATAATGTAACATAATTTATCTGTACTTATAGATAACTATACTAATTTTAAGTTGAAAAAAATATTATCTAATAAAAACCCAACATACTATTGTTGTTAAAAGACTAATAAAGGCGTCATTAGCCTGTCAAGTCAAATTAAAATTAAGTAAATTATATTATGTGACTGTGCCTATTTTTATAAGTTAAATATTGTTATGTTAAATAAAGATCTTTTAAAATAATAATAATAAAAGTCTAATAGTAGTCTAGTAGTTCTTTACCAATATTTAACCTAAAATGTTTACAAGAAAAGCAGAAGGATTTTGTGTGATCTCTCAAAAGAAAGTCCCTTGAATAAGATATAACAAAAACTATCTAGTTCGAACGATAAGTGCCTGAATACAAATTCCAATAAAACTTTTCTATTCAGAAAACTAGTTCCAATCTGCGTGAATCAAACTTGCGTTTGCTTTCCATCTGCTTCACTAAGCGGACTCTTTTGTCTTTCTCGAATGATTGGATGGAAGTGGAGACGGATTTACTTCGATTCTATTTTGCAATCAAGTTTATTTCTTCTCAAAGTTGTGTAAAACTATTGATTGTATTTGATTGCTTGGGTTTGATAATCATTTTTGAGTTCCTAAAAAGGCAAGATCTTACATTAACAATTTCAAAATAATAGTTATAATTTCTGAAGAAGTCTTATGCAGTAACTTCAAACTAAAATTGTATATTTCATAAAACGAAAAAAATCTGTTTTCTACCATTTTTTAAAGGTAAATATGTGGCAAACAAGGGACGGATCTCCTGATGGTAAGTGGTAACCGTCGCCTATGGACGCAACCAAAACCAAGGCATCTTCAGCGCGTTGCCTACCTCATTAAAATAACTGCATAAAACTTGTAAAGTAAACAAAATTAATCGAATACATTAACCCAGTAACGAACGTTCGATTCGAATCACATTTAATTAAGGGGCGGTCTCGCTGTCACGACAAACATGGCGATTTGAATCGTCGCACAGATCCAAAGCTCACGATCCGTTTTATCGAGTGAAACGCATCAATACACTCATTCAGTATGTTCAACGTGCCACCGGTAACTCTACACCGCTGCGACCAGGGAATGTCTGATGTATTGGAATAGCTGGCTCCGTGATCTACTGTGGCTAAAATTTCGGTCCATTCTTAATAGTTTAACTAGCAACGTAGAAACTCGAAGAACGTTGAACTCCTAGACATAAAATCACAATAAAGATATTGTCTTTAATACGATTGAAAGAAAATTCTTTCATAAGTAAGAATTTCTAGAAATTATCTTACTTTGGGATTTACTACTAATGATATGGAATGCTTTGTGCATGAATCACTTTTCAATTTTCCAATAGCGTGTATTTGAAATAGGACGATATACATATTTTTGCCGACTTAAAAAAGAGACGGTTCTTTTGACTGTTTCTTGTAGGTATGTTTTTTTACACGATTATTTTACACCATAATACTTTATTCTACATCTTTAGAAAGAAGATGATTTGGTTAAAATCATACCTATACTATCATACTCGTATCTAAACTTGCAGTTGAAAGGTTATTTTCGGATGATTTTTCCGCTTACTTCAGTTTAATAAACTTGAAGTAGATATGTTATTTTGGGATGATCTATCCGTCTACTTCTGGTGTTCCGTAGCGAAGTTAATACTGAACGGAAAAGATTTTATGTTCAGCTTAAGTTTCAGTAGAGCGAACTATCGATGGCGATCGTAAAACGGCTATAAAATGAAATTCTACTCTTTATTTGTTTAAATCGTTGTC
Source organism: Alcis repandata (assembly GCA_949125135.1). Taxonomy (NCBI): domain Eukaryota; kingdom Metazoa; phylum Arthropoda; class Insecta; order Lepidoptera; family Geometridae; genus Alcis; species Alcis repandata. Next base: position 510,877 of record OX421233.1, read on the forward strand.
CATCACCAGTCAAATTATTTTGGGCGTGATTTAACGTTATAAAAATAAACTAAAAATAACCTTTGAAATGCGTAAACTTATAAATAGGCTTTTGAATTCAAATTTTAGGCTTCATGAAAATATATTTTTGACAGTTACTTAGTTCGTCTAAAATTATTTATGAAAAAATGTTTTGTCTCTGCTTCAAAATGTATTAAAGAGTAGCGTTTTATGTTTCTATTTTGAAAAAAATCAGGTTCAGACTCAAACAAACTCGTATTGGTCGAGTTTCGAGCCTTCGTGTAAGAGTTTTTAGACCGCCTCTAATATATTGAGGTTTGGCGTTTGATAAAGTAAATAGTATAAGCCGATAAAGGATATAATACAAGTACTATAACTACATCTTTATCGGCGATAAAGGAAATCTAAAATTTTACGTGTCTCGGACCCATGGTAGCCCTCAGTTGTAAATGTTACCCGCAGTTACCCATTCGAAGACTGACCGACCTGACCGTATCATCCTAGCTTTTATCCGTCGTTATTTTTCGTCTGTTGCTTAATATCGGTGATTGACTACGAACTGCTAGTCCAGCTACGCTATGAGTGTCACATCAAACTAAAAAAGTAAATATTCATTAATTTTAAAAACAAGCTGTTGCATTTCATCGGAGTTAGACACGTGTTAGATATCAAATTTCAGCTCTATCGGACATCGGGAAGTGCATGAAAATGAATTTGTTAGATATGTATAACCTAAACATACACACTTACAATTACACATAAATATAATATAAAATATACATACCTACAGGTACTCTTACTCACATATAAACATTGCAAATTAAACAAAGACTCCTAAAATGGCCAGTCATAAAACTTACATCCAGAAAACAATAAAAAACTACCTAAACGAACACGCATATTAAACCACGTACAAACCGCCCTATCCGTGGAAGACTGCCACACTGGCGGTTGTGGCTTTTTTCTTTTATTGCATTTTTGGAATCCTTAAATACATACGCATCTACTCACATTTTCAGAAAATCGGAAAATCCTGTATTTGATATAAAAAAACACGATTTAAAATTTTGACAAAAAGCCACGCTCCAAAATACTCCGTAGAATACAGCCACTAACGCCACTGCGTCCAAATTTTTCCGGCGATTACGGCCACACTCGCCTGCGCGGCCGTGTTCGACGGTAAAAGTTGCTTGGGGAGTCGGCCGACAGGGTCGTAAGCGCATCTGTGCCATTACTTGACGGATTTACCGGGCGTGCGGGCGCGTTTGAGTAATTAAACGTTCCAGGAAATTGGTTAATATGTCACGGGAGGGTGAATAAAATTCAAATATTCTATATTTTGATCTGCATTCTTTATTTGTGCAATAACTTAATGGCTAAAAACAATGCTACTCACAGTAGATAAAATCGAAGAAAAACTTGTCTTCTAATGCTATTGGGAACTGGGTGTACATGAACTACAATTTTTAAAACATTACAAGTCACGCGCCAGTCAGAATCAACGCTAAAGGACTAAACAAAAATAAACATCTTTGTATACCTACATTTATATATAAAAAAAGACAATAAATTAAATAAATAAGTCTATATTTCTTCTACCTTATAAATACTACATAACATATAATTTTAATTAGTTTGTATCATAGAAGTGGCCTCTGCGGTGTAGGCCTCCCCCTAAAACTCTCCACTCTTCTCTCTCTCTCTCGTCTTCCTCGTCTGGTCAGTATTGTTCCGTAAATAATATATGTCTCTCCATCTGTTCTTTTGCTTTCCCTGGTTTCTTTTTTTATCTCTTGAAATACATTCTGTAATTATTTTTGTCCATCTGTTGCTTTCCATCCTACATAATTAGGTATGTAGCCTGCCCATTATCACAGACCACATATTTAAGTAGTGTTATCGTTGTTGTCTTACATCTTAACATACATCAGGTACTTTGATTTTGTTTCTTACAAGTTATATTTAATCTGTCTGTTTTTTTTTATATCTGATAAACTTTTCTGCATTTTTCTCTTGTAGAACTTTTTCTTCATCCATTTAACTCAAATACCATGTTTGACACCCATATGTTAAGCATTTCTTTATGTCTTTATTTCATGATTTTTCCAGTCTGATGAAATTCTTATGTGTACCTCTTTTTCTGTACAATCATGAAAAGAAACCAAATGTCCGAGATAACATAGATGTTCTCATACTCAATTTTTACACCTTCAATGACATGAGACTCACGATTAGTAAGGTAACCTTTATTTTTGTTGCATTTATTTCTAGACCAACCTTTTTGCTCTCTATTACTAGTTTGCTAACCATGGATTCCAAGTCTAATGCATTTTCAGCAAATACCACATTCAGCAAATCGTAAGTGGCTCAGGAAATATTCATCTATCTTCACTTTTTTGTTTTCCCATTTCAGACTTCTGGAAACACGCTCTATCACAGCCAAGAAGGTTTTTGATGAAATAGGGTCGCCTTGCCTATCTCATTTTTCCATTGGGAATTTGGGAACTCCATGCTTTCCCGCTCTAATCACATTCTGGCTATGCCTTTAGAGTATAATTATGTTGCAGATCACGTTAATGTACGGCTGGTTGGCTGGTCAGTGCTTTGTTATTTTAGTGCAGTTCAGATCATGTTGTGGTCTACGGAATCGAATGCTTTTGTGTAGTCTATAAAAAGCACATAAATAGCGGTTTCCCGTTTTCATTGGATTTTTTATCAATTGAAAGACTACCTGTATGTGGTTCATTGTTGAAAACATTTCGAAAACCTGCCTGCTCTCTCGGTTGGTTTTCGTCTAGAGTTATTGTCAACCGGTTGAGTAAAAAATTTGAGAAGATTTTATACAAGTTTGTCATTAGGCTGATTGGTTTGTAGTTTCTAATGTCACATTGGTCTCCTTTTTATGTACAAGTATAATAATAGACTTCGACCACTGTGCTGACGTTGTTTTTATTTCAATAACTATGTTAAATAGTTGCTGTAGTTGCTTTATCAACAGCATTCATAATGATTTTAAAATTTCGTTATTTATTTTGTCTTCGGAGGCTTTAATATCCCAGTACAAATTATCTAACATTTTCGTTGGATGTCTTTATTTCCAGAGTTGTAGTTTTATCCAACACGGTTTTAAATTTTAAAATATTGTGTTTCAGAGGTTTTGTCATTAAGAACCCAACCTCGTTTCTTGCGTTTGTTCACTTTGTTCCAGGTGTGCGGAATAGAATAAAGTCCGAGTATTCTTCTATGGTTTTTTTTTATGTCTGTGGTCTTCTAGTTTCGCATATCCCTAGGATGTCCCAATTTATAGATTTTATAGAAAAACTTAGTTTGGTGATCTTACTGTCTACGATTAGAGTGTTTGCATTAAGAAAAGCCTGAGTCTTTCGGTCTGGTTTAGCGGGTGCTGGCTTACTCCTCTACGGTGACTAAGCGATTTGAAAGAGTCTTTTGGAAGAGCCTTTTGGTTTTTTCTTGGCTAGCAGTTGCTTGGGGGCTAAGCAGTCAAGGTCTTAAGGAACCTGTATGTCTTGCGTCTTATTTATTGTTTTTGGTAGTAGTTTTGTGTTTCTTTCGATTGTTGCACTTCTAGCCCCTGCTTCTTCAGGAGATTCTGACATAAATCTCTTATTGAAGTATTTAGATCCCGTCGCGCGTCTTATTTGTTTGTGTGAGTCTAGTACCACTATACTATTCCACTACTATTCGGTCATAACAAAGAGCTACTTTATACATCCACAATCGATATACATGCGTACATACACACATAAATACATACATATCTCTCTTTTGACGTGACAACGTCTTATAAATTGGTTTGCCGGGTGACACTTCAAGAAACTGCGTTACGCTCCGCTCACGTTATGCGCTCACAATGAGAGCGAGTGAGAGGCACGCGTCCCTTCCACTCGGGCATGGTTAGCCCGCCTAAGAGCGAGAGAGACAGACATAAAATTTTGTTAATATGAAATTCAGTGCGAGATTCTTTGTATAAATTAATGTTTTAAATATAATTCTTTGTATAAATAAATGTTTTAAATTGTTACTATTATTTCATCCTTCTTCCTACTATACGAATGAATATTCACATTAAAATTATTTTACCACTCAAAGTCGTTGTCACGTAAAACTTTCGCCCGTATACCGACTTTACAGGCAACCAATTTTTTTTTTTTAGCTTCGTTGCAGTTGGGTTTAAAATAAATCATCTCGCGGTCAGTCGACGCTACTTTATTGAAAACTAGCTTCGACCACGTGGACACTACACTTTAAAAACCGTTTATTTTTTTGGGGTTAAATTTACTTAACCTTTTTTGAGAGTATGTCAAAAGCGTCATAATGGAATTAGGGACCTTTAAAACCCCCAGATACAATAAATCAGCCCCCTCGGACCATTTTGAATTTGTTATCTTGGATTTTCGTCGCCATCATTTAGTAGCTCTCGCAAACCCCTATAACATTTGGTCAAATACACTACCTTCAATAGTTTCGGGAATATAGACCCCCAAAGTTTGTTTGTTTTATTTTGTGTTGTTTGTTGTTTCAATTTCCCCAAAAAAGTTTAAGGTTTTGGAGTATTTTTAGTCTTGGCGCTTTGGTAAAAGCGTTTTGAATTTTCGAGATAATTAACAATTCCAGCTCGAGAGTGTGACTTTTCGAAAATTTTGGGATTCTATTATAAATTTAGTACATCTGTGTAAAGTTTCATTGACGTAGCATCAAAACAAATTTTCTCTTCGTGCCATATTTACCACGCCATTTCACCCTCATAGGGGTTGATTTCCAGAAAATGGTGAAATACGTGATCAATGTTTTCTTAAGTCATATTGTAAAATTTTTAAATTCGTGGCATCAAAAAACAAAACAAGCTTCTCCATATACACTTTTACACACTATTCCACACCTTCAGGGGTTGAATTTCAAAAAATCCAGTCAGTCAGGACTTGTTATTTATATTTAAAGATTAAAATATATTCTGATATAATTAACACGGGATTACTAACGTCAAATTAAGTCGTTTATAACGACTAGTTTTGATCATATTCGGTGATCTTCATCAGGAGATTACAAGCGTGACGCGCTCGCGGTCAGGTCAAAATAAAAAAAAGTCGCGCACAATTATAATATCTAACATCCAACCATTAACAAAAAAAAATAAATACAAACATCCGAATTGAGAACCTCCTCCTTTTTTTGCAAGTCGGTTAAAACAACATTGTTTTTCATCTCTTGTACACGAACACTAAAAATTAAACCGCAAATTCTAATATTTTTGTCGTAAGAAGGCCACCACCCAGCTTTTTACGTGGAATAAAGGCGCAATGTCTCTTAAATTCACCGCGTTTCTCATTTCTCACTCGGAAAAAAGCCCCCATGGCGGTTAAGCCGACGTGATCTTGAGAAAATTCCGTGGAGTAAGGTATTAAGGGACAAAACACGTACAAATACTATCGTCAAAAATTAAAAAAAAATATGATTCACTGCCTGTTGTGTCAAGAAATTGTTTAGAATACTAAAAAACATACGTTGTCTAAGAAATTTCCGAGATAATCAGAAAAAACCGCCTCCTGGAAACCTAGGGTTTTGCAACTGTGGCTGTCTTCCACGGATACGACGATTAACAGGAACATACTCCCAGCTGGAAAAGATTCGTGACTGCGGAATCACTACGGTAGCTGTCGGAAATCAAATCCAATTTAGTTCATTTGCTCGCCAGTAAAGTTCGCTCTAACTCTCGAATTGAAAGGATTACGTTCGGATGGAGTTCCCAGTGTCTGCTCGTTTTCCGTGTTTGAATTGCTACCTATTTGTTTGTAATGGCTTCTGTAATTTTCATTAAAAAAAAATGACTCAACTATTTTTTTATTTTCAGTCGGAGAAGTTCAACTACTTTTACAGTTGAACAAATAGGGAGACAGTTGTCCAATACGTCCAACTGGTTGAAAATATAGTTGAATTGGATTCAACTACATTGGACTACACCCTCTACTTCTGGTGTTTAAAGTGATTCTACTAAAATTGTAGGTAAGTGTGAAGGATTGTATGTTTTGATGTTTGTTACTGAATCATACAAAGACAGCTCAATAATTGAATGTATGGATGTATGAATTACATTTGGGTTGTAGGTGTATAGCTAATTATATGTAGCTTATACCACTACTACACTGAGAAAAATGGCAATCAAAATTCCAATGAATTCACCTAAAGTACGGAGCATATGAAATCACCAAAAATACAAAAAATAAAACAATAGGTATAATAAAATCAGAAAAAAAAAATGTATAATAAATATAATCTTCGCACTTTTTGGTGATATCAGTATGCTCCGTACTTTAAGTGAATTCATCATTCTTTTAGCGGAATTTAGATGGACATTTTCCTCAGTGTACGCGTAACAAAAAGGTATGACAATATTATAGTGAAGGGTGTACCTACTCATAATTAAGAACAACTATTACTCTCACTATTGCTCTCTTTCTAAACAACTCCGGGTTGTATCTTTACTATAAAAGTTTTAGAGGCAGATTAGCCAATAACTTTCGACCTTCAATCAAATATTCGTTGAGAGGTAGGTACTTCTAATAAAATTGGATTAGCCACTAATCACTGATGCCTGACTCGAACAGTTCAAACATTTTATTAATCTAGGACTAAAAGCCATTTAAATTTAGAATTAACTTTGATTACTAGCTTTAATTAAAGTCTTAGCAATGTTGTAGAATAGAACCTATTAAATTTCTATTAATCGTATTCCATCAAAAATTACGTTTCTGATTTAATTTAAATTTGACTAATGAGTAGCTTAAACATTGAGTAGTTTTATAGAAAAATGTCAATCACACCCGACAAATTGTGTAAAACAACTGATTATTTCTGCGATTTTCGGATTGGTCCCATTGCAAAATTTGTTCATTGTAATCAATACAAAGACATTCTTCGTCAAACCAAACACCCTGTAGGTATAAGTAATCTATATACATAAAAATGAAACCCGTTCTCCTTGGTCACGGCTTCACGCGTGAATGGCTGGACCGATTTCACTAATTCTTTTTTTGTTGTATTTGTTATTATTAGGAGAAGGTTCTTACGGAAAAAAATATTAAGAAAATCTCTCAGAAATATTGAAAAACCCTAAAAACAGCCCTTTTCTTTTTCCCATACAAACGTTTTCTAACTAAAACGAGCTTTATTGCTATTGCATAAAGTTCATATTGAATTGCAAGCACTCACTGTTGTTTAAGCAATGTGGGTATGTTCCTAACGTCCAAGAGTCAATTTGCACTTTATTACCTCTGTACAAAGTTCAAATTCAATCATATCTATCAAAACAGTGTGCGTTGGAGCACAGATAAAACAAAAAAAAGATAACGAAATCGAATAGTTCATTCATTTGTTTTAAAATTTCGAAGGATTTGACTCCAAGTCATATCAAATTAAAAAAAAGTTGAAACAACAACAAACTGTCAATGTCAGTGTTTTTTTTTTTCATGGATGAGTTTGCTTTTGTCAACATAAAACGAAACAAATTCGTACCTATAATTTTAATATAATATATTATAAGTATAAAATTGTAAATAGTGTTTTGTGCAGTGTTTATTTACCTATGATCGCTAATTATTGATATGCCTCCTATTAGACGAAGCAATTTTGGTAGAAGAACCCGAAATGCTACAAACCAAGCTAATTACCGATCTAATCATGCTGCACAAGAAAGTAACGGCCAAAATGAACGTTAAAGAATTCGGATATCACAAACGCGTGAAGCGCGAGCGCGACATTCAACTAATAATCGCGCAAGTTTGAATCGAGCTGCTTTCAAGTACGATGTGTCAATCTATGCGCCAGATTATCAAACAAAAAACCGAGTACACTCGGGTTAGGTACTCGAGTTAACCATCACTAATCTGTGACATCACACCCATAACCGCGCCAACAATATAAGTTTATAAAGTTATTGCAATTTAATTAGGCAGTACCATAGAGAAATACTGTATGGCAGTACGAAGTCTGCCGGGTCAGCTAGTCTACAATAAATGTATAAAGTATTACCTAACTAATATATTAACGCACAGCCTAAAACTTTGGTCCTATAAACATAAAACTTGAAGGGTATAATTCCCTGTTTAAAGTAGGCATGGACTAAGAAATAAATATGCAATATTCGACCCAGGGGGGTTTTAAAATGAAAAAAATCCACGGTTATTTGTTATTGTATAGTTTACTTACTGTAAGCTACGAGGGCTAAGCTGCAACCAAAGAAAGAAAAGCAAACCAATTATTAGCAGAAGTTAGTTAAACCTACATATTACATACAAGTAGCTTCTGCCAATAATAGCCGCGGTTATTTTTTTTTCACACAAACATCACCCCATTTCACCCCCTTAAGGGTTGAATATCGCAAATTCCCATCTTAGCATAGACTAAGCTAAAGCAGTTACTACTATTCGCAGTTAGTAAGCACCAGTCACGTCGTAACGGTAATTAAACCGTCGTTCCTCGCCTTTAATTTAGCTATCACGGCTCCTTAACCTAGAATATATCGCCGGCTTGGTAATTAGTGGAAAGAACGGCCTTTTGGACCAGCGATTACAAGAGTAAAGTTTATATTATAGCCCTAGAGATGAAATCATTTGACTATAAAGTATGCTTTAGGTTTGGAAAATTATTTAAAAAATAAGATTACGTGTTGTTCCAAATAACGTATTTAACGGTATTTATTGAATACTAGGCGTTTCGCAGTTGCCTTTTTGTAAACCACGACTGTATTGAAGCGACCTAAACAAAAAAAAAAAACAAATCAGTCAAGTAATTTTCTAGTTTTTGTGAGACTTACGCACAGCAATTGATTCAGTTAACTTCTGTGCACTTTTCTTTTAACATTTAAAGTAAAAAAGTAAGCTAATAAAAAGACTACACTATTTCTAGAGCTATGTCTAGGCTAAACAATATATACCTACACCTAAAGTCAAAGCCTAACTTTAAACAAAATTTTACAGAAAATACTATGAGAAACTACGTAAAGCTTTGCAAAACTTAAATCTTCCGAGGCGAAGACTTAAAACCTCTGACAGTCTAGTTAAGCAGAAGCAGTAACTCCAAACTATCTATTGTTTTGTAACTCAATCGTTTCACAAAGGGGCTACATCTTGACATTTCTTTGAGTCCCCTTTGCTTGCATAAGTCCGGCAAACAATAAAGCCATGTGTCAACGGAGTGAGCTTGTTCTGAGGGAAGCCATTGACAATAGCTTTTCGGGATAAGGAAAACAGATATTACGTGTTGAGCCAAATTGAATATTTTTGTCAATGAAATGTCGTGTGTACGAGTATTACTTTTGCGCTAGATTACGAAATTGTTTTATAAAGCGTAGTGAATGTGTGCTAGAAATGTGTTTATTTATTTGCAAAACGAATGATAGCACCTTAACTAGCCTAATTCTCATATTTGTACATTCAAATATGACAAATTATAACTAAACTAGAACAATAAATGAATTAACTAACAAGTTTAATAAGAAAAAAGGTAAACTATGCCCAGATGTAGACTAAATATTAGTAATCTTAGATTGTTATTAAATTCTTCTACTGAATTTAATTTGTTCCTCAGTTTCAGTATCGAAAAAATTTTGTATTGTTTCAGACACTTATTATTTATTGAAACAAAATTTATGAAAACCACATTACTTTCTACGATACCAAATGTTATTTTGAATTTAATTTATTTGTGCTAATATAGATGAATTCAATAAATACTCTGCGAAAATACATTTTTCTATTCATAGCGCAAACACAAATTAGCCACATCTTAATTAACAAGTACAAATAAGCTACCAATGCTAACATTTGTGTTCTATTTTTTCTTTTATACAAATAATAGATTAAATTAGCCAAGCCTAAAGCAGCTAATTTCAACCAACTTTTATAATAACATACCTAATTTATATTCCAGATCCGAGGGTTGGTGTTTAATTAAAAGTAGAGTAGTGTTCAGTAGAGTGTGAAATCTTGTCAAGTGCTCAGTTGTCAGATAAATGTATTAAGTAAGGTAATATGAGTGGACAGCCGTGTGATTCGGCCGACCCGTTACGTTTTTAGTTAAGCCTCGTTTTTATTGACGCGAATGAGCGGGACGAATTTCGTTAACTGGTAAACCGATTCTACAGATTTATTTGTTGGTTTTATATTTATTTGCTTATAATTCAGAATGATTCCTTATTTTGAAAGTAGTAGGTATGTAATTTTTTTTGGCAAGTTTTAATATTTAAAGATTTAATTTTAAAGATTAAGTTCTGTTTTCCTTAAGGACTACATAAATATATATTATGTCTAAATCATGAAAGTAGTAAGCGTACTTACCTGTACCCCGTACGAAACAAAAAAAAGTTAAGGCATCCAATTTCAGGTTTTTGAGTTTTATCGACATAACAACAATAACAATAACAATACAAGTAGACTGTAACGCTCAACAATCATCCCTATGTATCTTTACTGCTAGTAGAGCGTACAGTAAAACCACACCTTAAATTGTAAAATTAGTAGTTTAGCCCAAATGAGTAGCAGTTGTTAGTATTCAATTTCATGTGTGGTTTTAATATTTTTTGTGGAACGCTTCAAAGTTATAACGGACGCGTTGAAATGTCATATTTCGTTGATTTCTTATCTGTGGGTTATTTATTTCATGTTCAAAAGGCTTATGTTAATGGCACTTCTTATTAAAAAGCTTTAAGAGGATATAGCTTCAGCACTTTTATATCTTTTTATTATATATCTGAGGTACTTTTAAAGTTTAGTTCTAGAGTCTTTGTTTGGCTAAAATTATAATATTTAGGTAGTAGTTTGAAGGACATCGCTATATTTCGTTTATCAACCAAACCTGTTAATAATAAGTTATTTTAGAGTTGACTGGTAATAAACACTCTAATTACTCACACAAACTTTCGCATTCAAAATATTATTATGAAAATTTTATGTAAATTTTTGAATACTGAAATTAAGTGGCACAATCGGTCAAACTATTCACAATTACCCCTTTCAATTCTTTATCGACAATCTTAAATGTCGTTTCTAGTTTACTGTTTCTAGTTTATTACCTCGACTAAATTAAGAACTAAAATAACAAATGACCAAATGTTCCCTACCAACAGATTTTATGCCAACACTAACAAACTGGAAAATTGCCCACTAAATTACGCCGAATGCCCTGAAAATTTATTGTTCCTTTGGATTTTGTAATTAAGAAGAAGATGAATTGAGTAAACTAATTGGCAAATTTAAACCACGTCGTAATTTTTTTGTAATGTAGGTTTGGCTAATTAAGGCTTTGGTAAGTGTCATAACTTTAGTTTTATGCGAAAAAAAGATTAAAGAGACGAAGGGGCTTTCACGGTACACAGTAAAATATGTATTTTGTATCTGTCTTTAAAGAACCTACTTTAAAAGAACTAGTTATAATAGGGTAGTTACCATCTGTTCTAATTGTTTTACCAATGGACAAAGTAAGAAAAAAATGTAGATCTGTTCTACGAGTACCAATCGAACCACTAAGAAAAATAATTCTTTTGTGTTTTAATATAACGCGCGACAGACGTGCACTTCAAGCGCTTTATTGCAAAAACATAAGATTATATATGCAATCAATGCATCAGCCGCGCTGCAAATGCTTTCCACGATCCGTTGCATATCCTATTACATTATATCCTATACATTATTGTAAACGTGAAAATGAATTTGCTACGCTTTCGCGATTAAACTACCTAACAGATCATCATAGTTTTTCCTAAACGTCATCAAGGGAACAAAGAAGAATACAGGCTACTTCTCATCACCATCGGAACCACCATAGGAAGCGTGTCAGTCACACTTCCTAAGCTTTTTTTTATTAGTAAATCTGCGTTTGGTTTTTTTAACCGACTCGCCTGTTACTAATGACCTGGTCCCGTACTGTATTTTAACTACCATTTCATGTATTTTCGGCTACACCTGTGCTATTAAACCGCTTAGTTTTTATGTCCATGCGATGTATAAGTATACCGTAGCGTTTCAAAATTCAAGGTGTTAAGTGGCATCACAAATCGGATCAAAAACTTGTTAAAAGTTGCAGGTCAACTTGTTACGGAGCTTCCCATATTTAAATTACATATAAAAATGTAATAAGCCGGAATACACAAGATGTAACTCTAATACAGACCAACCGTTACAAATATTCTGGTCGGTAAAGCCGCTTAACAGTGTTATTTAGCTATAACTCTATAGCGGTACTGTGTCCAAGACTTTGGATGCAGAGTTAAGATGCAACAGAATAGCCTATTGGGAATGGAGCTATCAAAAACGAAGAATGAGTACCTACAACAGATCATGATCGATTCTGGCTTTAAAAAAATTGAAATTGGCCATTAGTCTTTCGTGACGTTACACTGGCTTTCAATTTCCAAAGTAATGTGTTTTGACATAAAAATTCATATCGTGTAATTTTAACGACAACCTGAAGTTCAATCCTAAATCTTCGAAAATTTGCCAAAAAGACCGCAATTCTACCAGCTCCTTTATAAATACTAACGGAATTTACATCAGTTAATTATTTTCCACGAAAAATATTGCTTTAGTAAATAAATAGAAATACCCATTTCTTTACTCGTACACAGCTCAAATGAGTGACTGCAATTTTTCAGCTATTTCGTTTTTTCCGGAATTTATTTTTCCCACATTTTTCTACCGAATGTACTATGTATTTTTCTACAGAAATCATTCCAGGCATTTCTATTTGAATCAGAGTCGTTTCTAGAGAAGTCATAATATCTATAAAAGTCAGCCCTTTCTACGTCCACCATAGTCTACGTCGCAGTGGACTGACGTCTTGCGCAACTAAACATCCGAGTCCGTCAAATCGCAGTTGTAGTAATCGGATTATACTAAATGCAGTCGGTAACGGTATTACGTACCTTGATCTACTTCCAAGTGGGTATCAGCCTGCCAGAAAGCTTCTCATGATGAAAATAATGCTGTGAGATTCATCATCCACAAGTCCTTCTCTCTCTCACTGCTGAGTACAAGTCTTTCTCCTGTTATGCCATCTGCCTCGGCCACACGCTAATCGAGCAAGGTCGGTCAAAACGCTATAGAAAACTAAAACAAAGTATGGGCTAGAATGGGCTTGCAATTTTACTATGGAAACTAACGTGGTTTTCACACATTTTTGTTTGCATTTTTTTTTTTTGTGTTTGCCAAACGAGACGCAACCGCGAGCACGTCACGTTTGTAAACTCGCCTGATGAAGGTCACCGAATGTGACCGAAACTAGTCGTAGTAGACGACTTAATTTTTATGTGAGTATTCCCGTGTTTATTTATAACAAAGTATGGGAGTGACAATTCAATAATTTCTATATTCTATTACATAAATGTCATTCCCATACATTGTGTCAGTTTTCTATAGCGTTTGCGATGATAGAATTGCAACTTGGCTGGGGTTTCGACCCCGCGACTCTGACTATGTCGTCGACACATCTCGTCGCTGGACGCCCGACGCTTCGCTTGCCTTGCCTCGGCCAACACCCCGTCGCTGGCTCACTCCACCTGCGAATTTGTTTTCAGCCCACGGCAAGCTAAAATTATTACCAACAAGAATCGACGTTATTTCTGTCACAATGACGAAAATTTTCTTGATTCATCCCATTTGTTGACCAACAATAACAAAAGAACAAGAAGATAGTTTTTTTGGGTTAAAATTGAAGCAGTCTAATTCTACACATGAATTTCGAAAAATAAAGCAGTTTCTAAAAATTGTAGATATGTACGTACTCGTACAAGTAATATAACATAGTCTTGCCATTTTTTGCTAGTAAGAAATATCCTGTTTCACTTTTGCCTAAAAAGTATACATCGCTTCAATCGAAGTGAAACAAGTTATAATTAAAGCAAAAATAAAATAAGCCAATCAGTTGACATTTACCAGGTATTACTTAGTTATTCTTGGGCCACTCAAGCGGCCTGGTTTGACAACCAGGTCGCTTGATGTGGCCCAAGAGTCAGTTTTCTCGGCGTGAAAAAATCATAGCGGTATTTCGATGTGTGGTCAATTTAATGTCACCAACACCACCAGTTATAAGTCACATTGAATCCAACTTGCGCTTTGATTAGCCAGCTCCGACCGCAAAATATCAAAGTGTCGCTCAAAACGTTACAACACCTTACTAAATAGGTGAATTGATACAATTTGTAATTTAATACTGATTGTTGATGTGAATTAATGTGAACCTTAGAAAAAACTTGATTAGGTTCCATCAAAAAAATACAGTAAAATAATTAGTCGATCAGAAATGACTACACAGTTATAATAAAAGAAAAAACGAAAATAATAAATTAATGGCCAGCGTGGTGGAATACAGCCTAAATAAATGCATATGATATGATGATGATAAAACTAAAAATTAAAAAAATAAGTATAATTAATAATTATTAAGAAAAAAGCTTGGAAAAAAGGATCTATTGTAAGTATTTTATGTTTTATATAGCACATACCTTACCTATATAGCCAAGCAAAGTCTCAAAGTTTAGCGGAAGAAGTCGGCGGCTTTAGGTATGGTTGTTTATTATTAATTAGGTTACAGTTAATCCTATCTGGAAGATTTTTAAGACATTCGTTCACAAGTCCCAAGTCCGTTCCTTTATGCCCATAATGCATTCCCATAGGAATCGGCAGTAGATACGTAAACAAATCCACATGCAAAACTCACATATTCGACTCTATTGTAAAACCGATAAACCTTTATTGGAAAATTACAAAGATACGGCGACAGGTGTAATGGTATTTGGTGAAATGGGTCGCCGATTGTGATCTTCGGGAATTATTATAGGGGCGATATGAAAATGTAAAGGCTTTTTCAGGCGTGAGTTATTAACATTCTGTATTTGCGGATTTGCTGAAGGTTATTGAGGTTATTTCATTGAACGTAATTGTGGCCGATACAATTTATAACTTTTAGCTAGGTGTCGTTTTTAAACTAGCTAACTAGCTAACTTTGTGACTTGATTGACACAAAACGTATTTCAGAAAAAAAAAACAGGTTAAGTTCAGAGAGACGGACAGACAGATCTCTAAGTCTCATCATAAGGCTTTTACCATTAAAAATTAATAGTTAAAATAAACTAAAAAACACGTTTTGTTTAATGTATTGTCATCGGTCCTCGATATATCTACAAAGTTTAAACGAAATCCGGCCGTTTAAAGTGGGTCAAAATCGCGCCCAAAGGAGTCGGTTACAACAAACATACAAGTGAAGCTAATAGAAAGCGTGTAATTACAATTTTCGCAAAAAACCTAAAAATTGTTACGCTTTCCAAGCCCCTTATTTCAATAGATAGGTATATTATTAGGTATGCATCAATTCTCCAGATTTTGTAATCACCCAGCGCATTCTGCATCGAAACACTCAAACACTTTAATGGCTACTTGAATGCTTCAGAACCAGTCTTTGAAGTGCCGGTGAATGCACTAATTTATAATTTAGCAGTGCATAAACACCGAACTTCAGACTTATTGAGTTTGGACGTCACTCTTGTTAGGGTGGCCAGTTCTGTTGGAATGGTGAGACAGTTTTACTTTTAAATTAAATTTTTAAGTTTCATGCGTGATTTTAACTTTCAAATTCAATTTTGATTCTAATTTATTAATTTAATTTGTAACCCATTTTGTTTTGTATTATCTATTTATAAACAAGACCTCTAAAAGAAGCGCAGATATCTGTAACACAGGTTTCCAACCTAGCATTGACATCTGAGCGTAATTTAGTTAAGGCTTTTTATGTTATCTAAGTATAAAAAAAAATACAAGAGAAATGTTTTTTTTTCACTTGCTTGATGCGATTTAGGATGGAGTAAGTTTCCTGTCTTAGTAAAATAAAACTGTTTTTTCCAGCTATGACGACAATAATGTCCACCTTTAACTAGTCTGCTGCGCCCGACTGCTCGTCTGAATAATGTGCACTGGAACATTTTGACACCATTTACAATGTACGGGTATGCAATAAAGAATATAAATAAATCTATTTTATTTGATACATCATATTGTTATATTGGACAATTGGTTATTTTTTGATAACCAAAGAACATTACAAAGGTCTAGTTACGTTACAAAATAAAACATATTAATATTTGTTCAAAATATGCGATGATAAAATGAAACTGCGCTGGTTAAATCAAGAACGTTAACAGAGAGATTATTCTTGAAAAATGGCACCAATATTGCGACCGCAGTTTTCTCAACACGCGAAGGGCGTGATTCATGCGTCCAGTCCGCGTTTAACTTATCACACGTTTAATTGGGTGTTACTCTCCGTCACTCAAGGTAATCCTTTAACGGTATCAGGATCGGAATCGGTCTCGAGGAATCTGCATCTCGATCCTGAGACGAGAATCGGGACGTGCTATTATTTTGTTTTGCAGGGTTGTCGGAGGATGCAGTGCTGCATTTTAAACTACCTTCTAATTGTTTTTTTTTATTCAAAGTCTTCCCTTTTTAAATAAAAATATTGATTCGAGTTTACCCACTGTCTCGTTTGATCAAAAGCGACTGCACGGATTTGAACGATATTAATTTATGGTTCATGTGAAATCCGCGAAGCACAGCTAGTCCTAGAATAAAAAAAATCCATAAACTATGGCATTAGGGCCACTCGTTCTATAAAAACATACCCGTATCACAATGTAAGTGGCAACCCTGATCCGAATTCTACACTAATTGACAGCGCACGCTCGATTCGATTTATTTTTCGCAAGTTTCTTGAAAAGTTGAACACTTTTAAATTCAAGCAACAATTTAGAGATGGCATCTTTGGAAAAAATAAAAGAATTGCTAAAAGTTTGCAAACCAGATAGTCTTTCTTATCAATCATACAAACCTATTAAAAGTATTTCTGCTGATTATAAAAAAAAAATGTAAGCTCTCATATAACTTTACATTTATTCAAATTAATTTAGAAGCTTTCTACTCTCTTCTGAAATACATATTTTCCAGAAAAAATTGCCTGTCATTAAAGGTGTTTAGGTACAGATCGGGTATGGCCACATAGTTCGACCGTCTGGTTCATATTTCGGATTTTGTGATCTATACCTAGGTACTTACTAAAAATATAGCTTCCTTTATCTTCATTATATATTAGACGGTAAAAACGACGCTTTTACCCAATTTAACTTAATTTCATAACTCTCTTCTCATTTAATCTATTATTAATACGTGTAAATTTAACCAACCCCGTCCGTAAAATTCTCACTGCCTAACGTCTCTCCAACATTTTACAATCAATCATTAACAATTTATGACTAGGATGTTGCGAACTCGTGTTACAATAATCCATATCTAATAAAGTCACATCAAAGTCCACCATAAAACATAGTCTGTTTACGATTCGACTATAAACCGATCTTATAGTTTTAAGTTCCAGCATCTCGCCTCACAAATTGAGTTTTATTAGGGAATGAACGATTTACGACGCGTGATATATAGGAGTGAATAAAGTAGGTTACAGACGGACGGATACCCTGGCGTGCTTATAGTTCCAGAACCAAAGTACGCTGCTTACGAACTATTTCAATCTGTGATCAAGCTCAGTACGGGCTTTCGAAGCCAAATAATGAAGAGTTATAAGGAAAGGGTATGCTGTGCCGAAACGGGATCAATATAATACTCATTATTATAAACAACTTTTAAAATGGAACCAACTCTGAAATCGCGAAAAAAAATCAGCTGTTCCATACATTTGGTCGAAGCCATTGACATTTTTCTATGGAACAGCTGATTTTTTTATCGATTTCAGGCATGGTTTAGTAGTAAAAGTTGTTAGTTGTTGTTGTTTTCTGGCTTAGCATAGTCTTTCTTTATAACCCTGTATATAGGCGGACTGGGCAAACGCTTGACATATTCTGGGATATCATTGTTCTTGTTATTTGAAACAACTTTCACTATGAGAGCTTCACAGTTCAAACAGCGCCAAATAGTTAACAATAGGCTGATGACGATTATACTTTTTTCATGCTTTTGTCCTCAAATAAAAGAAACCCTTTTTTGAAGCAATTTTGCTATTTTTGAGGTACAATAACTAAGCGAACTATTTGATCTAAAACTCAATTTTTTGCTCTCAAAAAGTAATTCCGTTTCTAGTATTCATCTTTCTTCAATGTTTTATTATTGTTATCTATTGTTATATGAAAATTATAAGTGGCACACAAGCGTCGGACCACTTAATGGTAAGTGGTCACCATCGCCTATGATCACCTTCAAAACCCAAAGAGTCTTCGATGCATTGCCAACTTTTATATCATATTATATTTGCACTACGATTTTTTATCCGAAATATGTAATTTGATTTGATTTTGATAAAAAATTGCGAAGCCAAAAGTTCCGAAGCTTCTTCATTCGTATGCTCCTTCGTCAAGTACAAAGTTGATACAGAACTCGTCGATCATTCTGTTTGCGAATCGTTTTTGGAGAGACTTTGTTGCTTCTATTCAATTTCATGTTCGCGTATTCGTTTGAAGTTGTTTTACGAAAATTGAATCAGAATTTATAAGACTGTCCGCGAAATTCCTTTTGGGGAAATGTTTGGTTCGGATAAAATATGTATGACATACATAGAGGGTGTAAATGTAGACGTGGACTATCGCAATAGCTGCTGAGAAATACTTAGATAGATCTGGTGGTTCAAAAGTTAAAAAAAAATCATTGAATAATTTGTTGCTACTGTTTTCACCAGGCTGGTGCAAGGCTGGGCGCGATCGTGAGCGCGTCACGCCTGTAATCTCCTTGAAGAAGATTACCGAATGTGATCGAAATCTACTATAGTCGACGTAGCTTACGTAATTAACGTGAGTGTTCCCGTTTTAATTATCACAAAACGACTTTATTGAATATCTTTTTCGGACGTAGGTAGGTATGTAGATTTCTTCATGATGTTTTCTTTCACTAAAAACCAGTAGTATGAAAATAATGTCGTACATATATTTTTCCGCCGTACTTAATGTTTTGTCTAAAACTAGTATAATTGCTCTAACTAATCCAAACAATTTTTAAATCGTGGTACTGGATACCAAAATATTCTTACAACTTAACAATCTTAGTACTCCAATCGAGGCAGCAACCAAAAAAAAAAACACTTTAGTACTCTGACATCTCACAGACTGACAACCAGACCCATCCAAACTCTACAATTCAAATATGGAAGTCAAATGAAAACCCATTAAAACTTTTTATGAAACATCGGCCGTTTCTGTCGCCCATCTTTGCGACCGTGCCGCCAAATTATACGCCGCGGTCCGAAGTACCCCATTATGGAGGAAATGCGCACTAATGCATCTCATTCTCTATTTGTCAAATTATATACCTGTGAGTGCGTGTGTAGGACAGTAGTCGAGCTTTTGCTATGTGGTATTGGTTACTATATTTATGATAGTGTTTTGGAGACATTGGAACCTTGTAGTTTTCAGAAACGTTTAATTTGTAGAAAATGACATGCCTAAAAGTAATTAGGATTTATAGATAGTTTTCGCTAGACAACGTTTGAAAGTCTTGTTTTTTACTTCTACGAAATATGAAGATTGGGATGGTACCTATTAGTAGACACATTTTTTGATTAATTGACATTGATTAAGATTTGTCTATGGAACTAGTAGTAAAATTATTTCAAATTATGTTTACAATAAAATCGGTTTTACTTGCATCCCTTTTTCATATAACCCTGTATTAGCATTAAATGCAGACTACTTTTACAATATGTCATGACTGAAATATAGGTAGCACCCAAACATATAGAAATTCAAAAAACCACTGTTACATTAACCTACAAAACCGTAAGCTTAGCCACTGCCTCCACATTCCACCGCCAATAATCTGACAAAATAAGATAATGTCTGCAAGTGAGAGTCAGTACCGTCGTGAGTCGCCCATGGCTTGTTATGACGCGAACTGACATTCGCGAGCTAAAGGTGAAAGTTTCGGTGTAATGTTGCGATAATGGGACACCATAATGCAGTTAGAGTGAGCTGAGGGGCTTGTTAGGGCCGGCTTTGTCATGAAATGGTTAAGTGCAGTGTTGTAAAGGTATCGAATGCACGTAGTTGTCTGCGAAAGCTTGGCTTGTGCGACCGTCAGTCATTTTAGTCAGTTCTGCTCAGACCTGCCGTACGTGTGGTATATTGGATGTTAAGTACTCTAAAAAAGGGTCGTTACTCTTAAAACTGGACTACAAACCAGCGGAGGTGGTCGTAAGATCAGATCGCTAGTTTGCTTATGCTTTGCTACTTTAAAAAAAAGTAGAGCTAAGTACTACGTTACTTATACAATAATAAACCTACTTTATCTGAGAGCTAATTCTAATGTAACAGATATTATTTATTATAATTGTCCTGGAATCACTCCCCTTAAGTTTGATGTTGCTTTTGTAGTGACAATAAGAATCTTACAGAATAAATAGTTAGAACTGACAACGCAATGAAACCGAAATCTTATTTTTGGTTAGGTAAAAAAGTAAATTTCCTGAGAAACAATGTACGACGGATCTAGTAGATACAATAAAATCTGTGTTTCCATTTACTTCCCAACATTTGCAACCAATAATTTCCTCGCAATCGACTTTCAAATCTCCGATTCACAAAAGTATTAAAAGTCCAAAATGACTTCACTACCACCATTAGCATACAAACAGTGGAGAAGTAGATATTAAACAAGATAAATTGGCTTGATAAAGCGCCGGTGAAAGAACCGATGTTGGTGTAATTACAGGTCGGTGGTCGGCACTGAGGTGGTAAAAGATAAGCTTGAGACTTGATTTGGAATAGCATGTCATTTTACAATAGTCATCATCAAGTGAATCATTTCATCGTTATCATCTACAGCATTTTGTTTTTCTCAAGTGGAGCAAAGCAGTGACAGAGTGGTCGAGGCAAGCGGAGCGTTGGTCGTCCAGCGACGAGATGAGTTGGCGACATAGTCAGTCAGTCGCGGGTAACTTTTATATTCTGTGGTCACGGGTCAAACCTGGACCCCATTGGCATATGACCGAAGTAGATGGTATAACAAGAGACAGGCCTATACTAAGCAGTGGATGTCACTTCTAAAAACCCAAATAGTCGCACTATAAAATATGTTTATGCATAAAAAAGTAATTTTTTTCTCTGTTTCATTACATTTTACGATTATGCCTGCTGGTAATGGGGGCTTACAAGGAAGTGTGGAGTAAACGACAGATACAGAATATTTTTTCTTTGGACAATTATGAGAAATATAATAAGATCTAGGTTAGATACTATCACAGGCCACAGGTAACCGGTAAGTTTTATCATACAATACTGGTAGACCTTTATTATTCTCCTTTTTTTCCAAACGTGTGCTTGACTAGGTAGGTACGTATCTACATTATACAAGATGTTAATGCAATGCAAACATCACAATAAAAATAAATTTGAAGATCATGATTATAAGTAGCTACTATCAAATCAAATTTAACAGTTACAACTACAGGGTACAGAAAGTGTCGCCATCTGCGTAGTAAAATTAAACAGCACCAAGCGACCGTTAAGCAAGCATTAGAGAGACCAATCAAAATAAAATTATATTTATTTGAAGTGATAGTCGTGAATTCTTTTCCGGCTCTAATGCCACCCGGCAGGTGGCGACTGTGTACAAAAATAAAACAACCACTGCTTGTAAAAGTTAACAGGGTCCCGTATAAAAATATTTTTGATCCATTCAGTGACGACATGCTTGCTTGATGGTAGCTGCCGTGCTTGCCATAACTCTGTGCTAATCAAAGGTTTAATGATAATTTAGCTGTCAAAGTACACAGGTTTTTTTTTCAAATCAACAGGTAAAAACTTTTAAAAACAGTAGTAGGTATGTCGTTTGTTTGCAACTTTTAAATTAAAAAAAAAAATCAATTGTTAACGGAACTAAAGTGTAACATACGCGTATTTTATTGACAAAATTACACTTTAGAGGTCATTGGTCATAGGCACTTCAAAAAAATAAAACCATTCTGTTATTTTTCCAAATTTTATTTCGTTCTCAAACATTTAATTATTGACTCAAAAGTAATAGGCCTCCAGTGAGTACTTGTGTTAGAGTGAACGATTCTTAATCAATCTATTCCCTACGGAACCCTAGTAAAGTTGTCGATTCACGCGCGCCGCGACGAGTGACCGATTTGACATCACATCGGTGACACCTGCGGCGTCCGTTTGTTTTAGTTATCATAGCTCTACCAACATATCAGCTGAGTTGTCGAAATATGGAACTAAAATTTACCTCAAGAAGCTATCAGTTTTTATCAGTAAATACGAAAGTGGCGCCACCATTAAACTCAAGAGATAATTTTGTCAAACTGTACTAAAAATTATTAATATGAAACGTTACGTCATAACTGTTTTTTCTTTTAAACTGGTAATTCTGGTAGTAGCCTTTGACCCTATGGAGCTGCGGCTCTATCAACTAACTTCTCCGATCTTCGATTCTGGCTTTATGAAGTTCATTATCAGCCAATCTGGCTTTCTTCAAATCCGAGATCACGTCACTCTCCCCTTACACCGTGGATTTTTCTTGGATTCTTACTTACGAAACGTATTGTAGAAAATGTAGATCGTTTCTGATCCGTACAGCCAGGGAATGGAATAACTGCCGGCTTCTTTGTTTCCTGAGAGATACAATCTTGGGCTTTTCAAGGTCAGAATGAATAGGTATCTAAGTCTGCGCGCTTCATCTTCGACCACATCGTCGCTTACCAACAGGCGAGTTGGTGGTCAAAGGTGGACTTATTCGCGATAACAAAAACTCTGATCTTCAATTTCCTAACTTTATAATATTCGTCAATCAAGTTTTACTATGAACTTAAATGTAAAAAAAATCGATTAACAGCACCCACAATTTTACTTTTAAAAAGTAAATAAAATCCGTCCCTAGGAACATCCTAAACAAAAAGCATTTGGCATAATATTCCAATTCAAATTCATTGGACGAACATTGAATAAGAAGTAGGGATTGAACATCATAATCAATTAAGATCTTCGGGTGGAAATAAAACAATTATATTAGCATACTTCCTACATAACGTCTAAATCCCCAATGCCAAGTATAATTTTGGCTTAATAATTAACAAAGAAAAACCAGCGTAACCAGATCCCAGCACAGACCAAAAACGCATCAAAACCAGAATGAGTTCAGCAGTGAGAAAGGTCTGCTTACACTGGTGTGATAGTGATGACCATAACATTCAATCAGCCGAACTCATTATCAGCAACAGTTCGAATGATACTTTTCCATGTTACAGTTGTTTTAGAGAAAATTATGATAGACATCAAAAGTAATGTGTCAGTTTACATATTTAATTTTTACGCTTGAAACTAATGGGGACAGGTTATTAATGATATTTATAAGCAATTAATAGTTCTATCTGCTTTCATACCGACTATGTTTACAAAAATCCTAAAATATTCCGCGTGGGCTTGCATTCTTTACGTTTTGTCGATTACTGTTTGAATTTATTTGACTTTTAAACACTATAACTTAGAGTGCTTATTAAAAAAAATATCATAGATGAGGATGTTACCAAAAATTGAGCTATTCCCAAAAGAATGTATTCTCATAAATAAGAATAACTATTTTCTTATTTAACAAACAAAAGAAAACTTTTCGCTTAGTTATGCTAGCCAGGCGTCAGAATTAATTAGGCTGGTTTATTTTTGCGGTGGTTGTTATAGATTATAGAACAATCTCACCCGAGACCTACCATATATAGTTACATCCGACCTACGGTAGCGCTCAATTGTTAATACCACTCGCGCTCACCCATCCGAAGACTGACTATGTCGTCCGTTGCTAAGCATCTGGGAACGGTTATGAACACTTAGTCGAGCTACGGTACCAGCTTTACAAGTAGGTTTCTAAATGTAGACAAATACTTAACTCTACTCCATAGTAAGACTTTCTTTATAACCAAAGAACTAACAAGTTACATTTAGTAAATTATCATAAATACTGGCCAATCATTAACAAAACCTTTCCAAAAAAATATCCCCACGTTGTTAGCGTCTGAGCTATTTGACATTACGGAAAATATGTCTTATTGCATGAGGCCAATTGCAAAAGTCACTCCCTACCGCTGGGTAAGCTCCCCTTGGTGAAACGATCGAAAATTATGACCTGCCCTTTGGGGTGTGGTCATGTTAGAAACGCAAGTATGAAGGTGGTCATTCACTAAAAATTCGTGTATGTAATAATGCAAGTTCAAATTTAAACATAAGTCCGAAGCTTATTGCGCGCCGATTATAACTTTTATTTGATCTGTGGGAATAGTTCTCATAAACCTTGTCCATTTTGCTATAACTAACACGGGAATACTCACGTAACATTAAGTCATTATGATCGAATCACTGAATGTAGGTAATCGAAACTAGTTGTAATAGGCGACTTAGTTTTAAGTCAGTATTCCAGTGTTTATTGTAGCAAAATGTTTAAAAACCGCGTTAGTTTTCATAGTAAAATCTTTTCCATGTTATCTGTGTGAGAAATAGATCCGGAATTCCATTGCTCGTTAGTTATTCTACATACATCTGCACGGTGGTTAAAATGGTGATGATGATTTTTATAAAAAGTGGCTTCTTATATCCTTTTTTGTACCTTTGAAAATTTATAGGTATGATAATTTGTGATGATCGGCTGTGTAGTTATGAAAGCGTAATAAACACACTTACTTTCATATTTTAAAAACCAGTCCAAAGGATTACACGCTCATCGCTCCGCTCATGCTACTCCCCCCACCCTTAACGATCCTCACACCCGCACTCTTGAGACCAACTGAAAACGCTAACAAGCTATTCATACAGTTTTTTTCTATAAACGAGTTACGTAATATAAGAAAACAGCCCCTTAATGAC
This sequence comes from Alcis repandata, assembly GCA_949125135.1. Classification (NCBI taxonomy): domain Eukaryota; kingdom Metazoa; phylum Arthropoda; class Insecta; order Lepidoptera; family Geometridae; genus Alcis; species Alcis repandata. Next base: position 535,787 of record OX421233.1, read on the forward strand.
TTGTGCAGTTATTTACTTATAATTGGGCGGTTTTATATGCTTAATGCCAATTTAAAATGCAAAAGGCATTTGGAATATTTTTGATTATTTGATTTTGCTTTGAAATTCCCATAGGGAAAGCACTTGAAGTTTTTAGGTAGAACGTATTTTTAAAGGGATGTTTGAGTTGAATAATGTTCAAAATGGATTTTCAAAATTGTTCCACTAATGGAAAGCTTTGCTATTTCTGAGTGCTATAGGGTAAGTTTTATCGCTTAGCAAGCCTGAAGGTTGAGCAGCATCGGATAAACAGTGCCAAGAATCAGCCAGTGTAAAATAATAATGATAATGACATGAGTAATGTGCCAATATGACTGTGTTCTGGTTTGAAGTCCAATGATTCTAACGTTTCAGGGCAAATGTCAGGGTGACGAGCGCTGTGCTGCGCCGCGCAGGGTCTTGAATTTTATGAGTTCAAAATTCTGGGTGACGCTGTCCTGTTGTGGGCAAACGTGACGTTTAACATCAGGCGAGCGATTTTGTCGTCTCGTCACTCAATTGTATTTAAAAAAATAACACTGTTATATGATATTTTTTAATAAGATAAGTGACATACAAGCAACAGTTTACGTAATGGTAACCGGTCACTCTGGTCACCATTGCCCATGGATAGTCATTTAACCCGTGGAGCGCTTAGTGTATCTACGCATAGATCTTAAGGATTTTGGTCGGGTAGCGCTTAGCGTATCTACACATAGATACACAAGCGGCGCGCGCCATTTGTTTATGTTTTACTCGGTATCCGCTCGTTATTGGTCGGTTCTCGTGATTTATACCGATAGCCAACATAACAATCCCAATTTCTATCCAATCCTAGCAGTGTAGTAGGAGTAAACAAACCAAAAAAAAAAAGATTACCCAAGCATCACAATTTGGTCGAACTCAATGCGCCTACGTGATTTTGTGACCTATTACTGCTTGAAGTTTGGAGCTTACAGAAAATGGCTGGAAATCGTAAGCGGTGAGTAATGTGTTGTATTCTACTAAATGATATGTGTGGAATGTGTTAAAAGTGTTACATTTAGTGTTCGTAGCCTACTTTTTGAGAATAAACGGATAAACTTCTATCACGCCATCCGAGCCGGTCAATGTCCATGGCCGTTTCTATTGATAATTCGCGAAGTGTCGATTGAAATATCGAAAATTGCCTGTATACCCGTGGGTAATATATCTAGTAACATGTTCAGGTATACAGTTTCTCATTTTAGTGCGATAAACTCGTTATTTCAACCATTTTTGCAATATTCATTGGACGCCATTTTGTTCATTTCTCGCTCGATGCCGAAATGTACTGTCGGCAGCATAATTTTTCGTTTCGTTTTTGAGTTTTTGTTTTCGTGAAAACTATTAAAATTATACATACTAAGAAGGCCTCAGTTTCATGTTTCGTTTTTATTATTGGATGCTATTTTTTAATTATGTGTCTAATATTGATAATATTGACTATTTAATAATTATATTTTTTTATGTAATTGAGTGACGAGACGAGCAAATCGCTCGCCTGTTACTGAAATTACATTTATTACACTATAATTAAAATGCATTCATAATATAATAGATAAATCGTAAATAACAAATGTTTATTTTGACAGTTTGACTTTTCAGTTTAGATATGTCAAGATTTATAAATAAATTGGTTCATAAGGTCATCATCATGTTCAAAGTTTTTGTTTTGTCGATTTTTTATTAAAAATATTAACTTTTACAGACTAATACAATTTATATTGTTTATTTTGATTTTAGTTTAGCAAGACTGCAGTCAACCAGTTTTGATTTGAGGCGGTCACGATCCGTGACACCCTCCGGGCATTCTCAGCGTCCGTCCGCTTCCCGTCGTGCCCTACATATGGGATTGGCACAGGAGGTGGAGAGGGACGTTGACGTAGGCATGCTCACTCCGACTAACAGGTAAGAATCTAATATGATTATTTAATTTTCTTCTAAATTTTTACACTTGTTTCCTTTACATTTATAATGTTATATACTTTGAATAAAGGTCAATTTGTTTTTATCAGGAACCGAGCATTGGGGGTCCTCAGCACACCGGGGGGTACACTCAAATTGACTGGAGAAGTCGTGCCAATCGAGTGTACACCCGGTGGTTACGTCCGTCGCCACGTCGAGTCTCCACGTCCAATTATAACGTTAAAATATGTTTTTTTACAATTTACAATATTTACATAATGTAGGTAATATTATTTTGAGAACAATGTAATACTGTAATTCTAATTTCATTTTGGTATGATAATGTTGTAAATTGATTGTAGACGCCAAATTCTCAAAAACTGTAATAAAATAATGAATAAATAATATTATGGCGATAAGGTCGCCATTGTACTGCCGAATATTTAAATTATATCTATATCTTAAGTCATTTTTATCATCGGTGTGCAATACAACATACCTTATATTGTATTGTAATTTTTATTTTTCGTGCATTTGGAAAATCATGATATTATTACTTGTAAATAAATTATTTCTAAAAACTATGATGTTATAATATTATTTCGTGAGTATTTCATGTTAGGTGCCAAATTGCCAAAACCAGTTGAACAAAATACGTTAAAATTTGACTTTTCTTCTAATTCTAATAAAAATGTATCTAAAAAAGTTTTTTCGACATAAGAATACACCTACTAGGCACAGTTTTCCTTCTACGCATTATACAGACCTACTATGTTGACAATAGTCTTGCTATAAAATAATAAATAACTTTTATATCACGTTCAATTATTTCGTAAATTTTGATTTTTTTTTCGACAGTACATTTTGTCGCTTTCTGACAGAGGTCCGCGCGATCCGCGCGCTAACGGATGTTTTTTTACGTCCCGCGGTAATTTATATATTATTGAAGTGAATTATGTTTATAGGAGTGAAATTAATACTAAAACTATTTCAATAAGTGTCCTCCCTTGTTGTAAGAGTGCAGTGAGAGTTAAATTCGTATGTGAACATACCATAATCGTGTCAAATCTAACTAAGTGTAACGAAAAATTTCTAAATTAATTTTTCAACACCTGATTACTCATAAATGGTAAGTCACACATAATACAACTATACAAAGAAAGAAAGTATGTTTCAAGCGCTTTCCAGTGATATATATCTTAAAGCATATAATTAACGAATACATCGAGAATTATCCATTTCCGTGTCTCGCTTACGTTACAAATTTTTTTTTGCAAAATGCGCTGGCGCGTCCGCGCATTTGAAAATAAATACCTCCTGCGCTCCACGGGTTAACACAAAAACAGCAAACCTCTACAGAACGTCCAGAGCGAACCTATCCTTCACGACTGATATTAACAGAGATATTTATACCTCTATTGATAGTGTTGGAACTAATGGTCCGTGTATTTCGGTATTAGACGGCTGGAATCGGATGCTATAATTATGGCCGTATATTTACGCTTGGACAGATTGGGTATTTTCCGGGATATGAGTCTGCTTACTTTTGTGTTACCTACATTAATATTGAGGTTATCTAGTATCTAATATGTAATTTTTTATAAATGGAAGAAGCTGATCATTTAGGACAAGCTAGTTTTTGTTTCAGCCAAAGTTTTTATAATTGTACCCATATAACTAGAGAAATGTTAAGTGATTTTCATGTGCCTGCATATTGAATGCTACGAGTCACAATAGCATAGGTACGAGTACCCTGTGATACACTACTTACTTATTTTGGTATTTACTAATGCATGTTATGGTTATTTGTTTTAAGGGAAGAAAAGCCAGGGGCCATGGCCTTATATACCTACTTGGCTTCAATAGCTTGCTACCCAGTATACAAAATAACCTATCGTAAAAACCTTTTACTAATTTTTCAAAGGTTGAAAAAGTCAGTTGGAAAAATTCGAATTTTATCTGAACACATTTTTCACCGTAAAACATTGCCCTGAGTATCCTATAAAAATGCAAATAAATAACTCTGAATTCCACGTGCACTGACATTAAACAAATTGAAACGCCCGCAGCATACTGTGGGCGCATCCCTTTGAATTTTAATACTGATTGACGATTCACCCCCACTTACGGGGCCAACTTATATTTCCCCTGAGCCTGAGGCAGTTTCACGGTAATCCCTCTCTGAATCAAGCATATGTCACAATCTCAGACTCCTTCATCTCTTTCCGATATTAGGCTAATGATAGAGAGGGGGGATTCTAGAAACGTCTGGCACAGGTATGTTATTACGGTGGCTGCCGAAGTAAACATATTCCCAAGTCTCGCAATAAGGTAAAGCAGACCCCAAACTTCTAGCCTCCCTAATAAGCCAACGCGTCGCATTGGTAGTTGCGATTGCAAAGATTAACAAAAAGTGAATACAGAAAGAACTGGGAAATTTAACCCTGGACTAGGCGTATGCAACTGCGATTTGTTTTATTATTTGATAGCTAAGGAACAGTTCAAATGAATAATAATGCAATTATAAGAAGCTTTTGCTCAAAAATAATCTAAATCCATTCTGTAACTAATAGTTTAACTTTGAAGTTTGCTGAAAGCTAAAAAAAATTTACAGAATATGACGTTATTTTAAATCACTATACCACATAGTATGTGTACAATTGTAAAAAATATCCTTAAACCTCAAGATATGAAATGCTTGAATATGCGCTACTTTAAGGCAATAAAAATTCTCGAATATTAATCATATCATGCGATAGACATTTTATAAAGCCCATCTCAAACTCATTTCTCATCTGCCTTACCTAATCTTTGCCCCAAAGAGGTCACGTGATTAATGTGCTGGGGTCCGCCGCTAAGCTCGCGATCATCAACAAGTTGCAAATTAATATTGTGGCAATAACCTCCCCCGGTCTATGTGACACCTCGGGAGGTGATGTGTTTACTTAAGGGTTGATAGATAACATGTGAGAGGAGAAAAAGTTTTTAAGAAATATATGCTTATTTATTATTTGTTAGCTCAGTGGGAGAACAGCCGCTTCACATTCTCGAGGTGGCAGATTCAAACCCTGACTGGTATCAATGGGTTCTTTGGGACTTATGTACGAATTTGCATACCACTGCGTTTTCGGCGAAGGAAAACATCGTGAATTCAACGGCGTATGTGAATTCCAGCAATCCGCACTTGGCCAGCGTGATGGAATATGGCCTAATCACCCTTCGAGGGTAGACCTGAATCCCAGCAGTGGGAGGATTAAAGGCTGCATATGATGATGATGCTTCTATGGTAGGTAGGAGGTGGTAGGTAGGACTGGAAAGGATGGCGCGCTGAAGAGGAGACCTTCACTCAGCAGTGGGTGAAAAACGGTTGTTGATGATGATGATGATGATGGTGGTGGTAGGGAGATATTATGATTATGAGAGTAGGGACAAGAATAATAAAGGGCAGAATATTTTATTCTGATAATTAATATGCCTACTCTTGCTCTATGAGGCCCTTCATAAGAGGTGTGCCCGCTAAAGGGTTAATATAACACATAAAAGTATAGAGTTACTAGGAATTGTTATTGGCTTGTAATGTTAGATTATGAAAGTACTAGATAATTATTTTTTTTAATAAGTGCTCCAAGATATTATAATATTTGTTTCGGATAATTTCGCGTTTTACCACCAACTCGCCTGTTGATAAGCGACGATGTGGTCGAAGATGAAGCATGCAGACTTAAAAAACTGACCTTGAAAAGGCTAAGATTGTATCTCTCAGGAAAAAAGGAAGCCGGCAGTTTATTCCATTCCCTGACTGTAATAAAACTATTCTTCATGCTTACGCCTACTTACTAACTCTTACTTAGTTTGCCTACTTTTTGGTACGTATGCACGTTTCACAATTCAGAGAGCCCACCCACAAAAGTTTCTACCAAACAAGCCATACAAAACAGTCATGGTAGACTATTTCATCACAAAACATTTTATATTATTCAACGTCAATTAAAACTAGCTGATCAAAACCAACCGCCCATCATTAACGTACTGTCCATTCTCATTTTCTCAACAAATATTTAATTGGCTTCATTAAAGCCGACGAGATGTTATCAGGCATCTCACCTACATGTGTTTCTTGGTTTTTTTCGTTCACACGTCAAAATATCTTAGGTTATCTGCTTAGATCGGCGCGACGCGTCAACGGGGCACAGACTTTGACGATGCTCTGAGCAAAATTAAGCCTTATTTCGTAAGACAAAGAGCAAGTAATTGAGAATATTTTTCAAGATAGCCAACATGAAGACTTCCTTAGACTACGCCATTATATTTATGTGTATCGCATGATAGTCTCATAGTTTTCTTCCAACGGCGCTAGAGATTTAACTTAGAGATTTAGGCAGTTCGTTTAGATAAAGTGAGTACCTAATCAAGGCCACCTGTTGTAATTCGGTTAATTAATATTTTTATCCTCTCTTAACAATTGAGACGGGCATTTTGGCGTTTCTTTAAAAAATAATCATAAATATTGTACATGGTATACGAGATATCGGTTGTGTGAAGATACAAGGCTTTACGTTATGCTATACACATAATTTACGTGCTTTTAAAATATTTGTACAAGTGGAGGTAGTCCGAGAAAATGTATACACCTGTTATAGCTCTATCTGAAGACGCCTCTACAGATATGAAGATAACATCGCCTGTGGTACAGCAAAAACTGAGTAAGTAGATGGAAATATGGTATCCGCTGCTTGCGTGTTTTTGCGGCGGTTTTTCTAGAATGGGTGGTATCGGAGTTAGATCGCTTAATAAACCAGTCCCTAGAAATGGACGAGTAGTGAGAAATTCAAATGAGATCGATTTGCATGGAGAAGGTAAAGATTATAAAGATAAATGTAGCTACTTGTACAAAAACAGGCTATTACTAGAAATATTTGAGAACTGGTATTTGGCGGGGCGTTTGATAGCTGGTTATTGCCTATTTTTAACTTTGAAATGGAAACAGGTTGAAAAAATTAAGATATTATGAAAGTTCTTTGAAAGCGCCATCTAGTTTCATTCACGTAGAACTAAAGTTTTAATATCGTTTTTCTCACCAATTATCTCTCTCATATTTCCTTACAAACTAGCGCTATCAATACTTGGATGACAGTAAATTTTACTCACATGGCCTACAGAGCAAATAAATACCTAGTATCAGAAATGTGGAGTATAGTAATTGAATCCCATTTAAAAGTAGATACATTTAAATAAGCCAATATCTACCAACGCTTGGATGTGGATAATTCTTGCAAACGGCAAAGTGCCGCCAGTTCTCGCAGTTGTAGTTTTTAGGTGCTACGAGTATATCCTTTTGTTTGTAATTTATGGTGTATACGATAAAGAGTTTATCTATCTATCTATCTATCAATTAAGTCTTGGTCCCTTTATTTTAGTGTTACCTTCTTCCCTTCAGAACAAAAGTTGCATTCAAATAGAAAATGACAACAATACACATAGATCGAATCAAATTGTCTGCCATAATGATCTGGATTCTATGCCAACGGTGTGTAATAAAAATGAATGCCCGCGTAAAGTGGTGCGCGGGCGCATTTCCTGAACGGTAACACTGGCCGGTGATCGCGTAAAATAACAAGCTAAGGTTTACGTTTAGAGCTGGCTACATCTACACCAATATTATAAAGAGGAAAGAACTTTAGTAATAAATACAATGAAGAGGAAAGATTTGTATTTTTGGGTGTTTGTAACGAATAAACTCAAAAAGACGTAGACAGATTTTAAAAATTATAACTGATGATTTTAAAATATTTAGTTATTCTAAAGTTGAATCGGCTTAGCAAACGTGTTTTCTAGACCTTTTAAAAGGTCAAAAGGTTTAAATAAATGTAGGTAAGTGATCTTTTTATAAGTAGAATTAAAAATGTGTAGACTTTTATTATGAGTAATTTAAATAAAGAATAATGTTGTTCCTATCAAAACAAGTTAAATTATTATTCTAGCGAAACAGTTGGAAACAAAAAACCCCACCTAACTAATTTATTCTGAAAAATTGAACAAAACGAGGAATTCGCGCGCACTGCAACATTAGAACTTGCGCTAAAAAGTATTAGGTCCCAGCACGTGCGAGGAACACTAGTTTTGATACTTTGATAATTTGAAAACCTCCATAAAAACAGTACACTGTTCTCGTTTTACATGGAGTGTTCGATGTGTCACAAAGAGAGTTTATTACACGAGATACCTAACTAATATAGAGAACACACTGAAGTGAATACACTTATTTGATAAAAGTTATAAAATGCAAAATTGACTGAAAAAATAAATCCGAAAAATATGAAATATGAAAGCTTTTTTGTTTTCAGGGATAACAACGCTTAAAAACTAGTGCAACGACTGGTGGGATTATTGCTAAGAGCAACTATCTGTATTTCTAGGCAATAAAAATAAAGTCTCAAAACAGTTTCGTTGCACTTTTCATAGAGACTCAGCGCTATTTTAAATAGTGTTCCTTCATCACGACATCCTGCACATAAAACATTCGCTTACATAATGAAGGCGTAATTTATGCGGACAGAAAAGTATCTGTCTTCGGCTTGATAACAGACCACACAAATGGTATCGGCCTGTTTCTACGAGAAATGCCTTGTTTCTATTTAGACGACGACTTCATATCCTATAGACACACCTTATGATCATATTATAGAGGGTTATAAGGAAAGAGTACGCTAAGCCGAAAAGGGCTCATAGTTCTCATCATTATGAACAACTGCTACTATGGGACTAAACCTGAAATCGAGAAAAAAAAATCAGCTGTTCCATACATTTTGTAGAGTGTCATTGAAATTCAATGGAACAGCTGATTTGATATTGATTGCCTCTTAGTATCCGATGCCAAGATGGATAACGCTACGCCAACAAAGTTAAGTAAGTACATAAGCCATTAGTGAGCACACTGCAGGGCAAAGGCCTCCCTACCCTCCCTCCACTTTTCACGATCTTGGGCTGTTTTCATCATTGATTAATTTATTATTCAAAACTTTTTTATTCGTCAATAAGTCCGCCCTTGACAACTATCTTACTATTTTTAAACTATTAACTAGTAGTAATGTCTTTGGGGTATTCTGCTAGTAGGATAAGGCTGATTATTATGTTTGATTTAAGAAGTGTCAAAGAAATAATGAGCATTATGAAAAGCGCTATTTTATTTCATTTGCTTTGAACTAGAAGTACCTACATAAATCAATCAACTAACCGAGATGGGCGGAATTTTGATACTGAACGGTCATTGGTGCAATAAGGTCTCAAATGTGGTGTCATTATTTGACGGTACATTTCCACAGGCTCAAATTGAGCAAATGTGTTTCCTGAAAGTTCTCGCTTTACGTCACGTGTCTATAAATAAGCAAACCCTCGTATTTAGATCAAATGGCAAGTTCAGTATTTGCCGTTTTATGGCTCAGTGAGGTTCTATAAAGGAAATGAGTGCATTTGGGATTCTGATTGGATGCAATGAAGTAGGTAATGTTAAAATCATTGCGGTAAAGTCTTGAGAATGAGATGCTTTCACACAGATTATTTAATACGAATGTAATGTACTATAATTGTTATGATTCCTGACCATTACTTTTGATTCTAAATTATTACCATTACTTCTGAATTTTGCACGTTTCGATATTATTGAACTTTAATTTTGATATCGTGTGCAAAGTTTGCAAATTTACAAACTTATTAATTTTTCTAGCATAGCACAAACTAGAAAGATAGAGAGATAAACAATTTCTTGATAAAAATATCTTACCTAAAGCAGCTACCTTCCTACTAACCTCTCCCCTATGTATTGTGAAGTATATGACTGCAATAACCGAAATTCTCACTCCACATTATCAAGAAGTCGCCAGTTATTTACACTCGCGCCGCAAAGTGGTTCCGTACAAGCAGAAATATTTGCATTTCATTACACACCTTACCTCTACTACTTGCGTGTTCTGTCCTTAGTAATACTGTGTGGGAATGGCTGTCAGTTTGTTTCTCTGTATTATTAAAAAAATGCTTATAGATGAAGAATTAAGTAGTATTATTTTTAAAATGCTTACAGAATATGTGCTTTAACGTTGATTGTGAAGAAAAAAATTGTGAAAGAAAATGATCGAAATGAATGATTTGCCTAAATTTTTTAGAGTCCACAGCCACAGTAAAGCAAAAATAACCTTCCGATGTTTTTTGGCTGTAATTAAAAAAAAAATGAAAAACTTTGATTCTTCTTGTGGATTATTTTTATTTGGTCTTTTAATTTTTTTACATCAAGTCGAGAATATGATGTCATGTAAATGGCCGCCGCCACAGTTGATTGTCATTTGAGTCCTTTTTATGGCATTCTCCATCACTTTGGCCAAAACTTCCGGCGATAGGTCCTCACATTCTTGACGGATATTGTCTTTAAGAGCTGCAAGAGTCTGAGGCTTGTTGACATAAACCCGCGTCTTCAAAAAGCCCCACAAAAAGAAGTCTGCAGCGGTCAAATCAGGCGATCTTGCTGGCCAGTGCAAATCGCCAAAACGGGAGATTAGGCGCCCGGGAAATGCATCCTTCAGCATATCGGTTGTGGCACGTGCAGTGTGTGCCATTGCACCGTCCTGTTGGAACCACATGTTTTCCAATCCCAATTCATCAAGTTGCGGCAAAAAGAACTCGTTGATCATTGCTCTGTAGCGCTCACCATTCACAGTAACCGTTTGGCCCGCGACGTCTTCGAAGAAAAAAGGTTCGATGACTCCTCCAGCGAAACCAGGCGTGGCAGACTCCTCCGGGGTCTGCCACGCCTGGCAGCATCTCGTGTTGTGCCAGTCTCTTCGAGGCGAGCGGCTAAACGTCGCAGTGTTTCACCAGTAGGCGTTGGACGGCCAGGAAATCTGAGACGAAATTCACGTTGTGCCAAAGTCACCAACCGATTATTGGTCAAATAAATAGTCACCAATATTCCGCGTTCTGGAGCAGTGTAGCGTAACATTGTTTATTAACGTGTATTTCGCATGTGTTTACTACACAAATGTCAAAACAGAACTGACATTAGGGGCCAATCGCAAAATTTATAGCATTTTCTGATAGGAGGATTACTTTTGCGCCACCCGTTAGAATACCTTAAATTTGTAAGAGCTATTTTTCTTCTAGATTCTGAAAAAGAGAGAAGATTAATGCAAAGGATTTACACATGTACAATGGTACATACGTATAAATTATAGTACGACCTAGCAACTCTAGTAACACTCATCTTATTTAACTCACCATCATCATCGTCAGCCTGTATCGGCCCACTGCTGGGTATAGGCCTCCTCTCCCTTGCGCCACTCACTTTTAATTTTGCACCACAACACTACGCCACTAAAACCAAGGCCATCCCAATCTCACCTATAAAACGTTGTTTAAAACTAGACCGAAGCAAAGTCAAGGGCAAACGCTAAGTAAACTGAAGCTCTAAGTAGCTGTAATAACATAGGATGTTCTGCAATGTAGTGATATGGTGCGCCGCTTACTTGCCACGTAATTTATATCCCAACAGAGATAATATAGAACTACGACGTGGAACATACAGCAGGTAGAGCAGGCTGTTGGTAATTAAAATAGGGCTTAAATAGTGCTGAATTACTGGACTGGGTTTCGGACTTGTAGAAGGAGCATGCCTTTTAAGTATCAGAAAAGATTTGAGGTTAGGTGGTCAGATAAATTTACATAATTTTTACTAATGTACATACATAAATTACTGTACATACATTACTGTGTTCCGATTGGAAGGGCATTGTTTCCAGTGAAATTACAGGGCAAATGGGAGATTAAACAACTTATATCTCAGGGTGACGAGCGCAGTGCTGTGCCGCGCAGGGTCTTGAATTATGCGAGTTCAAAATTTTGGGTGATGCAGACCTGTTATGGGCAAACGTGACGTTTAACATCAGGCGAGCGATTTGCTCGTCTCGTCACTCAATTACATAAAAGAAAAAAAAAAAAAAAACAAAAACTAAATGTTTGTACAAGGACCCTTAAAGGGCGCTGTAAGCTTTGTTGCGTGACCTTTAGGTACATACCTGCTCTTACATAAATAATTCAATTGATTCATTTTTAACCAAAAAAAATCTATAGTCATTAAAAACCACACAAAACAAAGGTAGGGGATGAAATGGTGCTGGTGACAAGTAGGTATAAATACATAAACTTTTATTGTACACAGCAGAGATTACAAACATAGAATTGAAGCCTTAAAGACTATTGTAACAACAATGACATTATTGCCAACAATGATTTCTTCCAGACAGCCAGGTGTGATGGTTCTAGACACCCTTTAGTTACTAGATAATAGAAATTTTATTTTAATTTATTTAATTTAATTTAATTTTTTTAATTTTAAAACTTAATATCAATAGGTATAACTTATTAAATTTCAAGTACTTACTTAGATTACGACCATAAACTGCCGATAACGTATCTGATAAGTCAACCATTAATTTACGTTTAAATATAAAATCTCATTAAAAAGTTCACCTCTCAAACATTTCATAACGTCGAGTAAAAGAGATCGATTTTGTCATTAGTCTCAACTCTCAAGTTGGCGACGGAGCGTATTTGGTCGCCTACATTGTCGATAAAGTTCTGATATAATTTTTTGATATCGCTGGAGGAGCGCTTTGACACCGCCTCTGTTGACGTTTGAGTCTAAGAGCCTGGGTAAGCGATGTGTAGTGTCCCTTGGATAAAAATGTACCAATAATACCAATGTACCAATAATATAAATATACTAATAATGCTAATGCCAATAATACTTGTGTACCAAAAAAGTTGGTCAATAATTACATTTCAATTTAGGAAAGCTCTTTTGAAGTGCAAAGGGTATTTTTTGGTAATTACCTACACGGCGTGTATTGTAAGTTATACTCAGTGTCGACGTTTTAGTCTAAAAGCATGATAATGTGTTATGTTTCTTGGTCAATAATGTACAAATAATACCAATGTATCATCAGTTATAAAAAAACAATTTTGATTTGTTCTTATTGAAGTGAAATTTCGTGTTAACGTAAAAATTAGGGCATGCTGGTGACCACTACTATGATAATCTTTTTAATTTTCTAATACTATGTGGTTAGAATAATATTCTGAATAGTTGCGGCTTGCGGTTTCACCCACGTTTTCCGGTATAAAAAGTAGCCTATAAATGTTATTCTAGGCTATAAGCTACTTTCGTACCAAAGGAGAATGGGCACTTTTGTATGGGCGCCGTCCCCGTGTTTCATTTGCATCTGTACAGCCGCCTTTTTTTTGATTGAGTAACAAAAATACAAACTTTCACATTAATATTTTAGTAGGAAGGTTTTTAAATTCACACATCTAAAGAGAGAAAAGTAATTCAAAGTGACAAAAAATACCGCTGGCTCTCCACTAACTTCGTTTTCGATAAACTCGTATTTGAAACCAATATCGACTTCATAAGTTCAGTTTTCTGGAGGGAGATGATTCCGATTGAAATGCTCTTATGCTAATAAACTGAACGAGATAAAGGTTACGTAACAGTTTATTGAATCGGTGCCTAACTATTTTAGGAATTTCATTTGTTATGGGGTGAGATAAACAGAGGAAGATGGAGTACTGCGTTGGATTTGGGTGAAACCAAGAACTCCTTTATTTTCGCGTTTTTGAAAGTTGGTTGTTTGTTTGGGTGGAATCTCGCAACTCAATTATGAACCACTTTCCGATGTCCGATTAAGCTGAAATTTGGTATATGGTAGGTATACGTCTGTAACTCCGATGACAAAACAAAAAATGCTTGTTTTTAAAAAAATATCTAAAATAGCCTATTGAAACAGCTGCAGCAGCAGTTATAGATGTTTCTGAAAAAGCAATTTAATTCATTTATTCAAACCATGTATACATTAATGTACACTTACGAATGCCAGTAACATTTTTTTTAACCAACTTCAAAAAAGGAGGAGGTTATCAATTCGACAGTATGTTTTTTTTTTTTTTTTATGTTTGTTACCTCATAACTTTTGACTGGGTGAATCGATTTTGATGATTCTTTTTGATTTTTTGATTTAATTTAGTCCAGTTCTGATAGTAGTATCCATGAGAAAACGATATAAGTCTTAAATTTGCATTAAGTACGTGCGCGACAAATAGATGAATAACTCAATAGTCGGTCTTTTGAAGTCGGTTTTTGTTTTTTGTTTTGTAAAAATAATGTTCTTGTTACGAATAAAATTAATTACAATAAATGCCAAAAATTTACAATAGTATGTGTGTAAAATCTGTGAAGCATTGTTATAGCAGTCTAAATACAATTTACATTATGAAACTTTAGCAAACGGCTGAGCCCTAGCCCTCAGCTTATATTTATAGTTTATAGGTACCTATTACTGCCAATTGCTTTCGCTTTAATTATTGTTCCATCCAATCACAAAGCATCCTGTTAGTAATTTTATGATACTACTAGCTACGCCTCGCGCCTTCACTCGCGCGGTGATGAAAACCGGTGCCTATGATGATGATGAAAAGTAGCCTATATCCTTCTCTGTTTCTTTGACAACGTGAATGCAAAATTTCGTGTCGATCGGTTGAATAGTTGAGGTTGTGAAAGTGTAACAAACAAACTCACTTTCGCACTCGTATTACTCGTATGACTCGTAGTTTGGATACCTACGTTTAACGATTTATGGCATTTCTAACTGTAAGCTAAATGACTGTATTCTAATTATGAAACTTTAAACAGCGTGACTGTTTTGCAGAACCATAATAATCATCATCATTTTCCGTTACGACGAAGCCGCTAGTTAGTAGGTACTAGTTAGTATCCAGTTGAACAGTTCAATTTTTCAGTCAATTCAACAGTTAGTTCAATCGAACAGTTCACATTTTGTAATAATCAATCTATTTTGAAATTAGATACATCGCGCCCTTCAATAGACACAAATATGATGTTATGAGGGTGGGTGTCTGCCACAGACCCCGCTGTCAGTCATTTCACGGCGCGTGTCACGCTTGCATGTTGCATTGTCGCATGACGGTCGCATGACGCTGATTTGGGGTGACGTGTACAAATTGAAACGGGATTTTGAAGTTAAAAAAAAAACTTATTTAGGTTTAATGGATGTTTATTTAGTAGGTCTACTATTGGCAAAATTGTTGGAAAATTGAAGTAATGTAATCCATAATTACAATTACGCTTTTAAATTTAATTATTGAATTCAACAGCGTAAAAAATTAATCGAGTTCCTGGTTTTTACAATTTATATTTCAGAAATAAAATCGTCTAACTGCTGTAGTAGGTGACTTTGTCTAATTTTCATTCTACAAACAACACACTGTATATCTAGATGAAGATGGAGTAGACAAGCAGCTGTTAAAAATCACAGAAACAACAGTGTTGTTATTAATTTTGTTTGCTAGTTTGGAAGTCGCTTTATATTTGCGACAATCATCAAGAATGGCGTGCATGTTTCATTGTCGATTCAAGTATAAGGGGAGGGATTTCGTCATGGGAAATCAACAGTTCATACCATGTAGGCACAAAATATAGAGAGATAACAGAAGTGAAGCTTATGTATGTAGTTGTACCTACAGTACTGGCATCGAACACATGGACATCGCTCATGGACACGAGTCTCGGAGTACTCGGCAAATAGAAGATACTCAGCTGACACGAGATTAAACATCTTATATCTCTGGGTGACGAGCGTAGTCGACGAAATTCAAAATTCTGAGTGGCGCAGTCCTGTTATTTATGAGCAAACGTGACGTTTAACATCAGGCTAGTGATTTGCTCATCTCATCACTCAATATCAATAACATAACGTAACGCCAGCGTTACGCGTACGGTCTCGAGTGATCCTAAACTCGTGTCCGTGAGCAATGTCGATGCGTGCGTTACTCGAGCTCACTTTTGTATGGAGTTAAACTTCTGTGCTTTCAATATTTTGCTGTAGGTGTGTACAGTTTATTAGTACGAGCTAAAGGGGCTACTTTGTAGGGAAGTTGGTAAGTAGATATACATAGTTTAACGTTTTAGCTTGTGCTATTATTTATTCTGTAGTTTTAGCTACAGTAACTGCCGACCTAAAATCCCAGTTTAGTAAAGTTCCAGGTATATTTTCAGAACTCCCAAATGACCTTATTCTAGTTTCAGAATTATTTGCGCATTAATTAATAAGCTAACTAATTTGGGCTGCTTAATTCCATTGAGAGCTAATATTGTTTAGCTCTTGATAAAAATAACAGTTCTAATAAATATTATAAGCTGACTGCGCTCTGTGGTTTCTCCCGCTGACCTAGAGTAACCATCCCTAAAAACTTTTTGACATGCTTTTATTTAACTTTCATTGAATTTGGGTCAAATCTTGCAACTGAATAAAATACTTTCCGATATCCGATTAAGCTGTAATTTAGTATAAGTACCTGAATAACTCCAATGGAAATACACTAAAAGCCTTATTTTTTTAATATTTTCCAAATACCTTGTTTTTTTCATGTCGATGCCTTATGCCTACTAAGTACTTAATATCAATTCCAGTTATAACCGGTGTTAATCTGCCGCCGCTTCCGATGCACGGGGTCATTAATCTCTCTGCCGATGTGCTAATCTATGATAGGTAATTGACTAATGGCTTTGCTCCACGGACTGGAGTACCTGGCCCGGTCTCGGTGGGCTATGAATAAGTCTGTAGGGTAGACTATACAGGGTTATACAGAAAGGCTAAGCTAAGCCAAAAAGGACTTATGGTAGGTACTCATTATTATGAACAACTTTTACTACGGGACCAATTCCGAAATTGCGAAAAAAGACAGCTGTTCCAAAAAATTATCCTAAAGAGTCGCGTCAAAAGGTATGAAACAGCTGTTTTTTACGATTTCCGGGTTGGTCCCATAACAAAACTTGTTCATGATGATGAGTACTATGAGCCCTTTTCGGCTTAGCATGCCCTTTCCTTGCAACCCTGTAGATGACTACCTATCCATAAATACCCCAGTGGTTATGGCTTGGCTTATCTGCTAGCCATATACATACTAAATAATGTAATTACGGTGAAACGTGAAACCTATACAGTTAATCGAACCGCGGCGCGGTTTACGTGTAGGTATTAGGTATTATTGTGTGCTGTAGGTGTGTGATGGTAGTGTTTAGTTATGTTAATTGCTAGGTACCTAGAGTGCTGTAACTAGCCTTTTATGCACCCGGTGCGAGCTTTCAAAACTGCACCCCTGACCTAACTAGGTACGAGTACCATGCATGAGACAAAACTAGATACTAGTCTGGTCATTTCTGCGCCCCTCCAGGGTCTGCGCCCTGTGCCTGGGCACTGCTGGCACCGCCCTAGTTACGTAGGTACTATCTACTTTAAGTATTTATAGGTAGGTAACTAGATGCCTATTTATAGATAGAGTTGTAATCAATAGCGCTTCTAGAAAAAACCCGGCGGTGAAATGTAGCTCATAATATAATAGGTACTTTGGATACAATGACTTGTAATCCAAAATTGGTCCAGCCGTTTAGACGGTAGAAGTACCTTTGGAAGATGTCTTTATGTGAAAAATCTTATCATGAAAATAAGAATTAAAAATGTTTATCGACCAGCTTTTATCGCACCAAACACCAAACTTCAGCTCCATCGAACAATGATAAAGTGGTTTAAAATTCAGTTGCAAGATTTGACTCTAATAGGTATACCTCTAATAAATAGGTAAAGATTGCAAGTTATATAAAAGCTTGTAAACTTAAAGAAAATGATAAGCCGGGTTTGTTACTGATTCACAAGTAAACCTGGCCCGTACCACGACCTCTTAGAATCATGATGTTTACGTTTTGTTTCCGACACTGCGCGACCATGAACCTTATTGCGCGACGATACGATTCGCGGTCGCGCCTCAGAAACAAAACGTAACCATCATGGTTTTAGGAGGTCGTGGTACGGGCTCTAGCCTCACAGTATGACGTAAGACTCAATACGGGACCCAAAAATTAATAAGTAACGTAACAGACATTGAGGTACTCACGTTGAAAACCTAATAAAATCCACTCGTCATTCCTTTCTTGATGGAAACGGCAGAATACGCTCAAAGCGGCGACTTTTCTTTGATATTACTTTATTTTGGAGTTCCGTGGGTGTAGAAAGGCTTATTGGGATGAGTCGGGTTCCGGGTACAGGCAAATACGTAATGATAATAAATTGAATCTCCGTGTGGAGCCGAGATATCAAATTTAGATAAATGTGGAGGTAACCGGTGATCGGTGTTGACCTTGTGTACCTACCTACAGACTTTTTAGTTGTTTGTGACTTTTTAGTTTGTTGTAATTAAATAGTAATTACCTTTTTTTTTTTTTTTTTTTTTTTTTTTTTTTTTTTTTTTTTTTTTTTTTTTTTTTGGGGGTGGGAAATCATCAAATGACCCCTCCCACTCTTGGGCAGAGCGGAAGGGAGTGTCAGACTTCTACTGACCAAAAACCACCCATGTTCCTTCTACGCCCTTGTGACGCCGAGGCCGCGGTAACTTCTACCCGCAGCCCCGACGGGCATGGGCCCTCTCGGGCCCCTTCCATGTTGCTGACATCTCTTTGAGGCGCGCGTGGAACACGAACGCGCCGTCGACACGACCTGTGTCGTCATAAGACGGACGGACAGCGAGCTAGCCCAATAGCTCACCGTCCACAGGCCCGCGTCTACGGTGGCCGGAGGTCGTCACGTGACCCCCGACGCCCGGAGCGCCTCCCACGGCGGCGGCTGGGACGAGAGGTTCTCTCCCTCTCACGTTCCGCCACCTCCTTCGCTAGCATCACTGCTTCGCAGAAGGAGGCGACGGCGTCCCATTCCTCCTCGCCCCGGACCATGGCTTGCACCAGGGCCGGACGCGAGAGATCGCCGCCGCCGATCGCCGCTACGAGAACACGGCGGGGCTCCACCCAAGCGGGGCAGACCTCCACGGTGTGCTCCACCGTGTCCTCCGGCCGATCCTCGCAGTGGTTGCATCCGGGCGTTTCCTCCCGCCTGATTCGGTGCAGGTACCTCCCGAAACAACCATGTCCGGTGAGGACCTGCGTCAGACGGAAGGTAAGGGCGCCGTGGCGCCTCTCAAGCCACTCCTCAAAGAGGGGACTTACCGCCACTATTGTGGCGTGCCCTGCACGGGGTTGCGACAGTCGCTGTCTCCATGTCGCCATGAGATCGCACCGGAGGTCTGTCCGCTTCGCGGCAATGTGCCGCGGAAACGGAGTGACCCCCCGGAGTAGTGCCTCCGCGCGCCATTCATGCAGGCGCGCGAGGACTATCGCCTCCAGATCCCATGGCGGCAGTCCGGCAAGGAGGTTCGCCACCTCGCCGGAAATCGTGCGGTATCCCCGAACTAGCCTGACGGCTAGGACTTTTTGGGGCTTATTCAGGTAGTGGGCGGCTCGCTTCCTCAAAGCGGGCGCCCACACCGGAGCCCCGTAAAGGGCCATGGACCGCACGATCCCGGCGTAGAGCCTCCGGCTGGAGGCGTTTGGCCCCCCCAGATTGGGCAAGAGCCACCTGAAGGCAGCCCCGGCCCGCTCCAGTCTGGGAGCCAAACGTCGGAAATGCTCCACGAAGTTCCACCGGCTATCGAGGACGAGTCCTAGGTACTTTAAAGTACACTCGACGCCGATGGGAACCCCTCCCACCGTTAGCTGGGTTCCCGACGGTGGCACATTCCCACGCCCATGAAAGCACATGGCCTCGGACTTGTGAAGTGCCACCTCGAGACCCAACTGCCGAATCCTCTCCACGACTACCGCAACCCCGCGTGTCATAGCGTCAGCCGCCGCCTCGTGCGACGCCCCCTGTGCCAGCACCAGCGTATCGTCCGCGTAGCAGACCACGCTGACGCCGGCAGGGAGGACGGCGCGCAGCACCCAGTCGTAACCGATGTTCCACAGGGGCGGCCCTAGAACCGATCCCTGTGGAACACCGCACGACATCTCTCGCCGGTTCCACTGTCCGTCTTGACCGGGGTAGATGATAGCCCTGTCAGTCAAGTAGTCCCCGACTACACGACGAAGGTAGGCCGGCACCCGGTGATACCGGAGTGCCTCCCTAATGCAGCTCCAGGGCATGGTGTTGAAGGCGTTGGCGATGTCGAGAGACACCGCCAAGACCACACCGCCCCGAGAGACCGCAACCCCTGTCGTGAGGGCTCTCACGCGCATGATGGCATCCACCGTGGAGCGCCTCTTGCGGAAACCGAACTGATGTTCCGCAAGATCCGGACCCATTCCCTCAAGGTGCCCGGCGAGGCGGTTTGCAATTACTCTTTCAAAGAGCTTGCCCACCTCGTCGAGCAGCACAATGGGCCGGTATGCGGACGGCGAGTCCGCCGGGCGCCCCGGCTTCTGAATAAGGACCAGCTTCCCCGTCTTCCAACGAAGAGGGAACTGGCCCCTTTCCATGCACGCGCTAAAGAACCCCTCCAGTCGGGGCCCAAGAGCCTCTGAGGCCAGGGCCCAGGCTTTGCCAGGCAAGCCATCGGGCCCCGGGGCGGTATTTTTGGCCTTAAGCCTCCGTACCACCACTCTCAGGTCTACCCCAGTCACCTCCGGAATGTCGTCATCAGATCCTGAATGGTCCGCTTCCGGCACCGCAGGTGGCGGAGCCATCTGCGGGGGAGGGTGCTCTCCTCGCAAAGGGAACAGAGCGCTCACCACGTCTTCCACGAGCTCAGGCCGGAGACTCTGCGTCAGCGGGGGGGCCCGGGTGCGGAGTTGATTCCGCACCATCTTATACGGGCGCCCCCACGGATCTCTGTTGAGAGCCTCCAGCATCTCCTCGCGGGCCTCATCCTTGGCCCGCAGACGAGCCTCAAGGAGGGCGGTCTTCGCCGCTCTGTACCCTTCATATAGCTCCGCCTCAATAGCTTCCGCATTCGGAGGGCGAATGCGGAGCCTGCGATGCCTGGTGTACCGGTGCCGCGCCACCCCACACTGCTTGCGCAGGTACGATAGCTCTTGCGACCACCAGTACACCTGACGCCGGGCGCTTCCTGGCCGGACTCGGGGCATTGCCATGTCGCATATCTCGGACATGGCCTCCTGGAACCAACCCGCCTCGTTGTTGACGTCGGCGGGCCTGACCGGTGATGGCACCCAGGCCCGCACGATCGAGGCTTCCAGGAGAAGCTCCCGGTCCAGCTGCTTCAGCGCCCAACGCGGACCACTCGGGGTCTGTGGGACCGGCGCGCTTGGGGACTGGGCAGAAACCTCAAACCGGATATACCGGTGGTCGGAATAGGTCTCCACCCCCTCCATGACGCGCCAGTCGATGACACGCTGTGACAGAGCGGGGCTGGCGAACGAAATGTCGACCACCGACTCGCCCTGCATCCGCACACACGTGGCCACAGAACCCGAGTTCAGGATGTCCAGGCCTGTTTCCAGAGCCCAGCACTCGACCATCCCACCCCGCACATCCGTGAGACGGGAACCCCAAGCCAGGCTCTTGGCATTGAAGTCGCCGAGCACAAGTACGGGAAGGGAATGGCCTCCGATGACGACACTTAACTCCCTGAGGGAGTTTTGGAACTCGGCGAGAGTTCGGTTCGGAGAGAAGTAGACTCCCGCTACTACGATCTCCCCAAACCGTGCTGCTACACACCCCGGACCCTTCCTGACCATCTCAAGGGCCGGAGTGCCGGCGGCGGCCGACGCAATAATAGCCACTGAGCCGCTCAGGTCCTCCACCCAGTCTGCCCTGGGTGGGACAAAATACGGCTCAGCTACCACAGCGATGTTGATCGACCACTCCGCCATGCTCTGGAGCAACAGATCCTGAGCGCAGGCGCAGTGGTTGATATTTGCCTGAAGGAAGCTTAGTGGGGCCATTACTGACCCTCCATTTCAGCCCCCTTCAGGGCCTCCTGTGGCGCGACCGCTGCGGGAGTTGCGGCGGTGGCGGTGGCGGCAGCAGCGGCTGCGGTGGCTGCGGCGTTGGCGACGGTGGGGGTGGTGGCGGAGGGCCTTCCCTTACCCCTGGCCTTGGCGGGTGCAGCGCAGGCCTTACTCCCTGCCCGGTGCTCGGCAGGCTTCCCAGCCGCCGCACATGCGTCGCAGTGCGGCGTGGCCAAGCAAGCCGCGGCCTGGTGACCGGGCTGACCGCAGCGGAAGCAAAGCTCACTGCGGTCCACCTCCGAGGTGCATCGGCACCCTACGTGCTGCCCCACATGGCACCGGTAGCACCTCAGAGGTCTGGGCTCCAGAAGCTTTACCTGCGCCCTCGACCAGCCCACCTTCAGGGTGTGGCTCTCCGCAATTTTCTTCGCCACCGTCACAGGGCAGCTAACCATTACGGTCAGCATGCCCTCACGGTCCGGGCGTAGGGCGCCCGCCTTGACCTGCTCGGCAGAGCACCCCCCGGCCGCGGTGACGGCGGCCAGCACCTCCTCTTCGGAGACCGAGTCGTCCAGACCCACGATGCGCAGGCTTGCGCACTTAACGGGCCTGGACACTCGGACCTCGTCCGCATTTAAGGACGCCCTGAGCTTTTCAGCCAGAGCGTCCGCCGACGAGGCGTTCGATTCCCCGGAAATCTCCAGCATTCGAGCCCCTGTCGCGGTGACTCGACACCGGAGGCCCCCGGTGATTCCAAGCTCTCCAAGGTCCACCATCGCTCTCGCTTGAGCGAACGCATCGCGGTAAGACATGCCCCTCTTTACCGCGTCCGGCTGTAGTGTTATAACTACAGCCGCGGTCTTTGGGGCACGGAGCCTCGCGGCGGCGCTCCGCTTCTTGTGCCGGCGCTTGCGATCAGCCAGCCTCGCCTTTTGGGCCGCCTTTCGCCCTCTCTGTTCTTCCCCGGCCACCCGCCAACCGTCTTCGGCCACAGGAGGTTCTGGGGGTGGAAAGGGTGGGGGTGTCTGGTCCGCCTCTGGCGCTGGCACATTCGCCACTGCCGCCTTGCCCTTTTTCTGGGCCGGCGCCTTGCCCTTCAGAGGGGTTGGCGCCTTGCCCTTTTCCTGGGCAGGCACCTTGTCCTTCGGAGAGGGTCCCGCCTTGCCCTTCTGAGGGGCCAACGTCTTATTGGCTGGCGCTGGTGCAGCCCCGCCGTCAGGTCGGCTGGAGGGCCCCGCCTTGGGACCGCCGGCCGCAGCGCCCGCATAGGTTTTTTTTGCCCCCAGCGGGGGACGCAGGACGATGCCTTCCATGAAGGAACACCGTGCGTTGAGGGCAGCCAGCTCCTGCCGAACCAGGTTCAGAACTTGGTCATCGGCAGCTGGGGGCTGGCTTTGCCCGCGTCTGCGCCCCTCCTGAGGCACCTCCTTGTTGGGGCCGGCTCTTCGGAGCCTGGCCAGGTCTGCTTGGAGTCTCTCGTTCTCTCTTTGAAGAGACTCCATGGCGGCCGCCAAGCGGGTGACCTCCGCCCGCAGTGTGGACATATCGTCCGACGGAGGCCTACCGCACAACTCCTCCGCTGCCGCCAAAATCGAGGTCGAGGCCGCGCTAATGGCCTTGTTTTTAGACGCAAAAGTCCTTTTGAGGCTCACTTCGCGTATTGCGGCCCTAACGACCTCCGCAAACCCGGCCATCCGCTCACAATCGGAGCCGCCGCCGCCAGTCTCCGGCTCGCCACCAGTCTCCGGCTCGCCACCGGTCTCCGGCTCGCCACCGGTCTCCGGCTCGCCACCGTTCTCCGGCGCACCAGGCCTACCACCGGTCTCCAGGCTCTCCAGCTCACCGCCGGAAGACGTGGAAGAGAGCACCCTCCGACCAAGGTGGCGACCCTCCTCAGCGATTTCCGCGACTCGCCTGGCAGCCTCCTGGGGCGTGAGCCCCACCGCTCTACCTCTACCTCGGCCCCCACCTTTTTTTTTTGGGACCTTTCGGGCCGAGGCCAGCCGCTCAGCGCCGGACGACGAGTTTTTGCCAGCCTCTACTCTGGGCCGCTTACGGAAGCGCTCCGCATTACCTGCAGTAGCGCCCGCGCCCTCGTGTCCGGAGCCCACCGAGCTGACGCCAGACACGGAGCCAGAATCCGACCCCGAGTCAGCCCGTCGCCTAAACGAGCTCCCCTTCCAGAGCCTGCCGGACGCCTTCGCCCTGCACTTGCCCGACACCTTGTCAGGCAAGCCAACATCATCTTCATCTATACCGGTCGCAACACATTCGGACCGGGAGCCTCCTCGGCCCTTGTTGCCACTGGCAAACGGTTTAAAACATTCGTTGCCCCCCCCAGAATACGAAGGGGCAGACACCTCCGAAATCGCTTTCGGAGGTGTGGCGGATTCTCCAGCTGCTAAGCAGCTGGTACCGCCCTGGGGTAATTCTATTTCGACTGTTTTGTTGTCCATATTTTCCTTTTAGAGGGTGCGGTCCCTATCATCACCTACATCTTTCTCCCTCCGTCTACTCGCTGCCCTCACAGTCACGTCTGATGAGCAGACACGAACCAGAGAGCAGCAAGTAGAGTTTCTTCCTCCGACAGGCACACCGCCCGAAAACCCGAACACTGTTCGAGTCACCGGGCGGTGCGCCCCTCACGTGTCCCTCTTTGTCTGGTCTCTCACACTTGGACCTTTCCGGCATGAGTATATCTACCGGCAGAGCTCCAAGGATCACTGAGACACACAAGCCCCACCACGACGGCAACGTGGGAACACTCCGGTGGGGAAATAGTAATTACCTAAGGCACCATTTTACTATCGAAGTTTATTTTCAGATTTGTTTTAGCATCAAAACAAATACTTTCTGTTTGAGACACAGCTAGGCTTAGTTTAGTCTAATAAGGTTAGAAATTGTACTCTGTATTTGCTTTTCTAAATCGTGTTTTTGTGGAGGTTTAACTTAAACTTATTTTAGTTTTGTCTTTATAATAATTGCATAGGAAATTAGATTTTATACTTTTAAGTACTTACCTATGTATTTTTTAAAGGCATAACGGGAGAGAGGCCTATACCCAGTAGTGGGATAGAGAGGGCTGTGGATGATGATGATGTATTTTTTGCAAATTAATAAAAACTAAGTTTACATAACTAAAAACTCATACAATTCAATCTTAGATACCTATTGTAATCTTACGATAACAACCGATGATTTCATACAAAACTCTCGAATCCCAATAGGAATTAATGATCAAACGAACTTACCAAGTGAAGTTCGATCACAATTATGTGAACGGCTTCATTCGACGCGATTTTGTTTTTGTTTACATATTGTAGTTGTGTCTCACGTACTGGCCCTCAACACGGATTGTTTAGAGATTTTATTCCCCGCTTTCAAAGTTTTTTATTCTGGTAACACTAGAGATCGTCCATAGTCGTTAAGTTCGTTACTATCGTACCCCCACCTCACTTCAGAGCCCAGAGGGGAGCCATCGGCCGGTCGAACTTCATTCTGTTTAGAGCAATAGTTTTACTACAGTCCGGCAAGTATAACTTGGCGCGGCTGTGCGCCACTGTGTACTTTTATAACTGCTTCTCTTGTACCACTTTTTATCACTTTAGGCATGATGATAGCACAGTAGCAAATATAATAGTAGCAAAAATATTCGCAACGATGTTTACTATGAACTCGGAAGTGTCAAAGTAAATTTTCAAGATTGCCGATTTAGTTCCTCAAATCGCCACCGCCAACTTAAACTTGTGGCACTGTAACTACTTATTTTGTGACCGGTAATGGAAAAAATTACCCATAAATTGATTATGATTACCAATTATCAATTTCACATTTCATTATTAGGGTTAGGGCATTTATATACCTTGTATATAAGTACTAAGTAGGTTACTTAGCTAAGCTATTTATGGGAGGGTGTATATATTAATCGCGTCGAATGAAGCCGTTCACATAATTGTGATCGAACTTCACTTGGTAAGTTCGTTTGATCATTAATTATGTTTCACGGCTTCATTCGACGCGATTTTGTTTTTGTTTACATATTGTAGGATGTTCAGAGAAAATTAGTGAAATGTGAAACAAATTTTTCACAAAATACAAATACATAATTATGTATATCCTTTTATATGATGTTTATAACCGAATCGATCCCGCCACAGACTGTTGGCATGTTGTGAACATTTAGCTTAAAATGTTCTGAGCATCCATCCCAGCATGTCAGTTTTGAAATAAATTTCGAACCGTTAGATTTTTTATACTACGCTAACAAAATATGATAACTTATTTGAGAGCTGGATCTGTATCTATGCTGCTTCTTCTACCTATATAGGTACATAAAATCATAATGTATGATGATACAATATTCCCAGAAGACATTCCCAGTGTAGGTGCTGGACGATACTGCGATATGTCGCCAGCACGAGAAAACTCCAACTAATGAAGAACTAATAAGATAAATATTATTTTATTGGATTTAGTGGTGGAGTCCGTCTATCGTTAGATACGGTTAGGTTTACAGTCTATTTAAAAAAGTTATTAATACTAATATTGAAAAACTTAATAAAATTAATAATCAAAAGCCTCTCCCACTAATAGCATTAAAAAAATAATTGTAATTCTGGCTGATAACTGTGACTATGTGTCATATCAGAAAATGTAATCCAAGATTTAGTACATAATAATCAGTTATTGTATTGTATTAGTGACATTATTTCTGTAAAATCAACGAAATGGGTCCTTGGCTAACCAACTACGTTGTTTGAGTCATATAAACCAATGTATGGGTGTGCAGAGTTCGTGTGATAAGACATCAGCAAGGACATTCAAGCTGGTAGAAATTGAAGTTAAAACTTACAATGTCAAAAAAAAAAAAAATAAATAAATCACAAAAAAAAAAAGAAATATAATGCTTACATGCACTAGGATAAATTCTTTTTGTCTTTTAGCAATATTCATAATATTTTGCGAGTATATCACATTACTGAAAAAATTCAAGGGATCTTTAATCTAAAAATAATGAATTGCTTAATGTTTAAGCCAAGTTTTTGTACATATAATTGTTTAATTATTGAAGTTAACTTGATTTTATTTGACTGAATAAATGACGATATCAGCATTTGACAGTGACACTAATGATCCATCAATGAGTTTTAAGTTAAGTAAACATTGTGTAGGTACTTTGATTTTTTCAAACAAAATCCAACATTTATTTTTCTTGAATTCTTAAGCCTTAATTATATTACTAGCTCGCATTACTAATATCGATTTCTGGTTGTCATCATGGCGATACTTTATCATAACTTACATATCTTCTTGGAGTCTCTATTTAAGTAAATTAAATTTCAGCTACGATAAAAATAAAAACAAAAAACATTTTTGCAATTAGGATGAGGCACCCGGTCTACAAGAATTTGCGCAAATTCTACTCCTCTCAGTAGCCGCAACTGTCACACGGCGGTGGCAGTGATGGTTCTATTTTCTACTGCTAACAAACTGTGCTCCTCCAACCTGGTGGCGCGGGCGTCTACCAATGTTCAAAGGTAACTCTCCTAATATAAAGCCGTCGCCTAGTGAGAGCGGCTGTCACACCAAATTATGAAGTGAATCGATTAATCGGACCAAGTGTATTTGCATTTTTGTAACTCTGCTTATCTCTGTTTTACTTAATGTGTATCAGCAATGAATAATTGAAAATGTGACATTTACCATTTACTTAAGAAACCCATCGTGATAGACGTTTCTCGTCGTATAAGAATACATAGAGTAGCATACAGCGTAAAAAACTAACCATGTGACAAAATATGTGTCCTTGTATGATCTGAACTCAGGAATAAATTTTTATATAATATACATAATATATTTTTTCTTGTGTTACCCTTCTTTAACTTAATAAAGTATGGTATAAGACTGAAGTGTCAGTGACACATTACTTTACTTTTGAAAAATTTGTATCCAGCAGTTTCCTAACTTGAAAATAATAGTAACATATAGCTCGGTGCTCGGTGGTATTTTGAATCATACGGACAATCCTCCTAAAGATATTGATAACGAAATTATCAAAAAATAATGTGTTAAAATAATGATCAATAGGTATATCAATTTATGTGGCAAACGCACACAGTTATGGTTTTGTAGAAACTGTTTGTTCATATAATAACTAATAACTAGAGGTATAAATGTACCTAAAAATAAAATAAATTAAGGAGTAAAAATAACAATTGCTGACTTGGAGAAGTATAGCACAATGTAAACTGTTTGCCCAACTTTTGCATAGTACCTATAATGCGGTGTAAGACACCCATATCGTATTTAGCAGAAAAAAACGTGTCAAAACTTCGTTAATTTTCATAGCGACACACATCGTAGAATACTGCATCCTACAAAAGTTACATAAAACGTAGTGTAATTCAGACTTATTTATTTATTGATTTTTGTTACTTTTAAGTCCTATGGATGTGATAATCCTAAATAAACGTATACTTATTGATATGAATTTTTATTTAATAATTGTGTGTCGCATCCCGTAGAACACTGTACTGCGTCAACTAGTGAGGTTATGCATAGTATAAAACAACATAAACACGGCGCGTCTCGTAGGATACTGTTCTGTAGCAACTTAAAGAAGTATATTGCACAGTAATACTGTATAGCATAAACTAGAATGTTCGTTCTAGAATTATAATGCACAGTAAACACGTCGTATCTCGTAGAATACTGTATTGCCTCAAATTAAAGAAGTGTATTACACAGTAATAATACCTACTAGGTATATGTATAGCATAAACTAGAATGTTATTCTAGAATTATAATGTAAGAACATGTTCGTAATGTGAAAAATACTTTAAAAACAAGAGCAAAGCAAAAGCTTTGCAAGGCTTAGCATAGTAGAATGTGTTGTATAAGCACATAATAATTATATTTATACTCTTGTCATGTCCCTGCATCTACTAGCTGTTTATAACATGATTTTTAGACAATATATTAGCCCGAGTGTAGCGTAAGCTATGATTAAGCAAAAATAACGTTAATATTTCATAAAGGTTTAAATAGCCCAACTTGAAGTCAAAATTACAGAAGTACAGCCACAACAGTAAATAAAAATAAAGTAAGTAAGTGTAATAAGTATATTTAAGGTGGTTTGAGCACATAATATACACTTCCTGTAATAATTAGCATACACTGCACAAAATATAACTAGTCAGTTTTTCGTTTGGATATGCAACTTGTAACACTTTGCAACTAACCAAGGCTAAGCTAAGCTGTAGCTTAGTAAAAAACTCAGGGTTCTTGATGTGAAAGTATCAGCACAGACGTAACGGTGACGCATTTCTTTACCCAAGGCAAGAAAATGCGAACTACCCTACTTTTCAGAAAGTTTCGTTTAGTCAGAGGTTTTGCGTATGATGCATGTTAACATGTGTGACAGTATCCGCTCCGATGCTCCGATGCGACAGTATCAGCTCCGATGAGATGGTATCTGCTCCAATGCGACGGTATCTGCTCCGATGCGACGATATCTGCTCCGATGCTCTGCTCCGATGTTGCAGCGACGCATTTTCTCACAAGCAAGAAGACGCGGACCAGCCCTTCTTTTCTTAAAGCAGGCATAGTCACACTGTGTAAACACACACGCGTCACTTCTTCGTCATTTTGATGCGACGGGATCAGGTCCGATGCGACGGTATCCGCAAGACCCATGTAAAAGGGGGTACAGTGCAGAGTGAGGCTGCGACCCAAAGGGTACACTTAAGCCATTGTGTAAAGACCCAATGTAGAAAGGGTGCAGTACAGAGGTTGTCATTTTTATGCGACAGTATCCGCAAGACCCATGTAAAACGGGAACAGTACGGTGGACAGTATCCGCAAGACCCATGTAAAAATGGGAACAGTACGGTGCAGATTGAGGCTGCGATCCAATGTAGAAAGGGCTCGCTGTCAGATGAGACTTCGATGATTTCTCGACGCGCCAATCCTTTATTTCTTCGTCGCTTTTTTCCGCTACCCGCTACCCGCTTTCGGTTTCTCCATTGCAACTTGTTTTAGTTTGCGTGCGAAGGCCTCGGCACGGAAACACGGAATGAAGTTCGACCGGCCGATGGCTCCCCTCTGGGCTCTGAAGTGAGGTGGGGGTACGATAGTAACGAACTTAACGACTATGGACGATCTCTAGTGTTACCAGAATAAAAAACTTTGAAAGCGGGGAATAAAATCTCTAAACAATCCGTGTTGAGGGCCAGTACGTGAGACACAACTACAATATGTAAACAAAAACAAAATCGCGTCGAATGAAGCCGTGAAACATAATTCACAACCATTCATTATTAATTTAAAATTTTGACACACATAAATAAATCATTCAAAGAATACACATAAAACAAAATTGAACTCTCTCATTCAACGAGTTTTGGCTAACATTGTTGATAATAAAAGTGGTTTATGATGTGAAATTAATTAATTTTAGCTTGTATCAATCACTTTTTAATAGAAATAAACTTGTCGTTAATAATAATAAATCTTGTAAAGGAAGTCAAAGTAGAATCTGTAAATTTATATAGTTTTAGCTAAAGTCGAAGAATGCGGTAAAGACAGTAAGAATGTATGGGCAGGTGTCAGAGTTTTTGTACCGCCTGAAGATTAAGAAAGGCCTGAATGCGATGTCAGCTAAATTAATAGCATCTTTATCATTAGATATGTTTTTAAACTATAACAGGCTTCCAATTTAAAAGGATTATTAAAAAAACAGCTGTTTCATAAAAAACGACGGGTTGCACTCCGGGAGTGCCGGCTGAAGTGAAAACTTAAGTATTAACGTTGTGCGTTTTGGATATTTTGGAATGGTTAGGGAATAATTTTGCACGAATTGCTTTAATTATTTTAATAGAAAAATGAATCGATATCGTGTCCACTATAATCACTAGGTCACAACACTATATAACTGTCAAATTAGAACATTCGCGCAAGCGCCCTGCGCCGCCTAAACGGAACAGCCGGCGCAGGCATACATTTTCACCGCGCCGTAGAAGGAGAGGGGGATACTAGCTGTCTACTCTCCATCCGTCTTACGAATTTTCGATCAGGTCACGTGACCATGTGTCATGTTTAACATTTTTTACCCATTTCAAAAAAGTGTACAACGCCGCTAAAGAAGTTTTCACTTCAAAAATTACAATGACAGTCGTCAAAATGTATGGACAGCTGTTTTTGCCATTTCAGGGTTAAGAACTAAACTAAAAGTTGTTCATAACGATGAGTACTATGAGCTCTCTTTGGCTTAACCTATACAGTATACAAGGTGTAACAGAAAGGTGTAGTAATACTTTACTTAATACTTATCTATTCTTAAACACGTCAAAGTGAAATCTTTTTGTAATACAAGTTGTTAAATGCGAAAAAAATATATTTATAGAGTCTCCATTCAAAACCTTTAGTCACGTGATCAATTTTCTATGGAGTTGGAAATTCAATATCTTCTTTCTCGTTTTTAGCAAGGGTTTGTTCTAGAAGTTATTCACTTTGACGTGTAGATTAAGTATTACTACAAGAAAAGAAAAACAAGGGCTATAAGAAAAGGGTATAAGGGTATAAGTATGTTTTTACTGTATATAATAAGATATTAATATAAAATTGTATAACATAAGAAAAAAACTTTTATTTTTGTCATACCTAGGTATATTATTCTGTTCCGGAATTTCCATTTGTATTGCAAATTAATACCCGACGCACTTACAGTTTGTTAAATGGTTGCAAGCTCATCGAACTTCGCAGCTGACGGCTCTCATAGGATTTATGTAGGGAAATTACTCCGCGACGGCAGTAGTCGATGTCGCGTGGTAAATTTGAGAACATTTTGACTGCTGCTACGATCACAATCAAAACGCAAAATCACGTTTTTTTTATTGTACCAATAAATTATACGAATATTTAATACCTATACTTTTAGAAAAACAATTTTTTTTTTAATCGAATCAAATTGATATTACGTTTTAACTTATTAATTTAGGTCTTTAAACTTTAAATTGCTTTCCTGCAAAAATGCCATTTGCAGTTTCGATAGTTAAGTGTTCGTAGTGTTCGTAGTGCGGGTTGGTGGAGCAATTTTTCTCTTCTGTAGTATGAAGCTCGTTCACTTCTTTCTACGGCACGGTGATGTAGTTAAGCTCAAATTTTGATTTTGTTTTATTTATTTATGCAAATTGTCGAGATATTATTACGGGGGCGGTTGAAACGCAAGTTTATTGATAAACAAAATTTGCATGTTTCACTCCATGTTGTTCTTAGGACTTCGGAATTAACCAGCGCGAAATACTTGACGGCATTATTTTGCCGGTTGTTTTATACAGGACTATAACGAAAAGGTATGCCAAGCCGTACCATACTGAACAAATTTTAAGGGACCTAACCGGAATTCAAAAAAAAAAAGCTGTTCCATACAATTTGTCGAGTGTCATTGACATTTTTCTATGGAATAGCTGTTTTTTTTGGCGAATTTTGGGTTGTTCCCATAGTAAGAGTTGTTCATAATGTTGAGTACTACACGGAAAAAAAAGAGTCCTGTGATTTCTTTCCATCAAGACATTATGTGGTCTTAAACATATTTTCTTCTGACAAAGCAATGTGATTTGAAGTAAAATTGTAGAAAATTGAAATAAGTTCATAATATTCTTACTTTGAGTTCACAATATTACTTTGACCTGAAGTAAACTTCGTTGTTCCAACACAATACATCGTACTTATCCTAAAATATCCTGAGTAATCAAACTAATGTTTCGACTTTCTTGTTTAAAAAAAAAAAATACATTGTATCAAGTTACTTTTCACCTTAGACGAATATTGGTAATGAAATTATACGAAAATAATAAAATGTTATTTCAATGCAAAATTTCTTTAATTATACCAAAACTTATTTCTTGATTCAAACACACGATGTCTTTGTTTTAGAATTCTCATTTTTTTTATAAAGAGTGTCCATTGCTCCAATAAAATAAATTTTGTTTATCTGAAAGTATCGTAAATAATTGTAACAAAATATTTGTATTCTTGTTTGAAAATAAATATGGCTTCAGATTAAGTATTTTTAATCTTCAATGAAAATGGCTGCCAACATTAAACTGAAGTAATATTATAAAATAATATTTTTTTTATCTAAGAAAACGGAGTTGTGGCTATTAATAATGTTTCGACTTTCTTGTTTAAAAAAAAAAAATACATTGTATCAAGTTACTTTTCACCTTAGACGAATATTGGTAATGAAATTATACGAAAATAATAAAATGTTATTTCAATGCAAAATTTCTTTAATTATACCAAAACTTATTTCTTGATTCAAACACACGATGTCTTTGTTTTAGAATTCTCATTTTTTTTATAAAGAGTGTCCATTGCTCCAATAAAATAAATTTTGTTTATCTGAAAGTATCGTAAATAATTGTAACAAAATATTTGTATTCTTGTTTGAAAATAAATATGGCTTCAGATTAAGTATTTTTAATCTTCAATGAAAATGGCTGCCAACATTAAACTGAAGTAATATTATAAAATAATATTTTTTTTATCTAAGAAAACGGAGTTGTGGCTATTAATAATGTTTCGACTTTCTTGTTTAAAAAAAAAAAATACATTGTATCAAGTTACTTTTCACCTTAGACGAATATTGGTAATGAAATTATACGAAAATAATAAAATGTTATTTCAATGCAAAATTTCTTTAATTATACCAAAACTTATTTCTTGATTCAAACACACGATGTCTTTGTTTTAGAATTCTCATTTTTTTTATAAAGAGTGTCCATTGCTCCAATAAAATAAATTTTGTTTATCTGAAAGTATCGTAAATAATTGTAACAAAATATTTGTATTCTTGTTTGAAAATAAATATGGCTTCAGATTAAGTATTTTTAATCTTCAATGAAAATGGCTGCCAACATTAAACTGAAGTAATATTATAAAATAATATTTTTTTTATCTAAGAAAACGGAGTTGTGGCTATTAACTCCATGTCTTTGAACAAGACAACCGTTGTTTTGGTTCGAAAACACAAATAACGGGACGAATTGGAACGTGTCGTGTCCACGATATTACACTACATGATGATAATCGATGTCACAAGTTTTTAGTTTTCAATTTAGGTAAATTATAATTTTCGTATGTACCTACTTGAGTAATTTAAGTATCTACATATTAATAAAAGCTTATTTTTAATAAATTCAATAATGTCACAAGTGTATAGAACTTGAACATCACTTATCTGTGTACATTATTAGCAAAAAAAAAAAAATATGGAGAGTATTTAAGGTAAAACACCCAATGGACAATAACCATTGAAATAACTTAACTATATCTAGTTGTAAAAAATACGTATTGACATCTATAACACGTGGTCAAAAACACACACACACATACTTTCATTCATAAAAAACAATAAACGCGATAAGACAGTAAACAATGTGACAGAGTGAACGTATGCGCTGTAGTTGTTAAACATTAGGTACATAATAATATAAAGGTAACATTTTGCAGGTATGATTTTGTTTTACGTCTCTTATTTTTCGTAACACTTGTATGTAACTACTATTGGTATCAAAAATCACCCAAAAGCCTTGGTATTGGTTTTTTCGGCTTTTGGGTATTATGTAATTTTTGTATCAAGACTGGACATACTTAAAAGTGTTATAAAAACTAAGAGAAATAAAAAGATTAAGGCCCATGTAAATGAATGTATTAACTACTAGCGAGCTTCCCCGGCTTTGCACGGGTAAATATAACTAATGCTACACAGGGATAATATAGCATGTAACGGTGAAATAATTTTGGAAATGGGTCCAGTAATTTTTGAGTTTAATCATTACCAACAGACAATACAAATCTTTCCTCTATAAAATATTATTAGTGCATATAAGTAATTAAGCAATAAGTAGCACAAATCGTAAAAATACCAGCAAAATGTTACTTTCCTCATAAACATGTTTAGTACCTAAGTACAGTGCACTCGTTCACTCTGTCACATTGTCTACTGTTGAGCCCTGATTTTTTTATTATTAAAAAAAGCGTATGTGTGTTTGTGTGTGTTTTTGACTATGCTTTAAAGATGTCACTAGGTATCTTTCACAATAATAGTAAAATTACAAATTATAATTCGAGTATTTTTTCGATCTTTGGTTCACCGTCTAGCATTGGTGATTTTACCTCAATAAAAAAAAACTACTCAAAAAAACGTTGCATCGAAAAACAATTTATTAGTAGGATGCCGTACAATATCATGCTGTAGATTATTTTGTGTCGTGTATTGCAATGCAATGCTACACAACTGCTTTTCGTTTCCGTTTTCCGGATTTCCGGTCGGTTCATTTATCATTTCACTCTCGGTTGATGATTTGGTGCAACTGCGAGGTGCTTATTTTGTGTTTTTATTAATTTGTTTGGCGCCTTTGGCGTTTATAATTAACATTGTCGCGTAATTATTTACTCTGGTGATGGATGAAATCACCGTTCTATTGAAATCGTGGCAAATGCCGGAAGAAATAATCGAAGCATTTCACAGTGAGTACCTACCTCAAAGATGGATACGTTTACGTATGTATTTCAAATAGTTTTGTTCGACTTTAAACAGTACGATGCTGTGACGAGCGACCTGAGCAAGTACGAGTAGCTCTCTATCTATTTATACTCCTAAAAAGTCCATGCTGTCGTGAGAGGAAGAAAACATGTATAGGCTCCACGTGGTCGGTTGCACTGCTTACTACTCGTAGGACTGTAGGTACCTAAGTTGACTCGGAAACGTACACATTTGTATGTTCGACATTTGGTCACGGCAGGCTCGGAAACGTACACATGTGTACGTTTCCGAGCCTACCGTTGCCGGATGTCGCGCGTGCGGATTTGTGCGTTTCCGAGTCAAAGTAAATGTACACATTGTTTCAGAGAATGGCATAACATTAGATCAACTAGATCAACTCACTCAAGACCATTTGAAAGAGATTAGCCCACAAATAGGAGATAGAATTAAGCTAACCAAAAATATTCAAGAATATTTGGAGTCTAAGGTTTGTAACCAAGATTGGGTACTGCATATGTTCTGTACATTTAATTTTTATATGCTTTATATAGACCTATTATTACATTCTAGGCCCCCACAGTCAGTGCATCAACACACTATGATAGTGACGTGCCAGCAAGTCCAGGTGTTTTGGGTGAAGAATGTGGTGATCTCACAATTACATTTAGTGATTTGTTTCCAACGACTACATCATCTTTCCCTGATTTTGATTTGCGGACATTATTAGAAACGTCACCCACGGGCAAAAGCGTACTTAATTTTTACACATCGCATGGAAGTCTAGATACTAAACGGAAGAATCGATTGACTGATATCATAATCAGACATTTATTTACTTTTATAGTAAATAAGTAAGTATTGTTGAATCTTATAGTTTCCTAATTGTGTTATAAGTAGGTGTTTGTCTGCCTAATTTAAAAAATAAATTGATTTCAGGAGACTCTCTTATGATGATTACAACATATTAACAGGAAAAATTATAACATTATTTCCAAAAGAGACGGCTGGAACATATTTCACCAGACCAGTAAAAAAAAACAATTCAGCAATTGGAAAATCAATTGCCGCTCGTGGAAAATTAGTTGACAAAGTCAGAAATTTTTTATTTCAAAGCTCAGACAGAAAACGAGGATGTGCTGACTCACAAAACGAATCAGCGAACAAGAAAAAAAAAATCAATGATATTCTACTGAGTAAGTTTTTGTTGCACATACTTTTTTATCTCACATCTGTAAAGATATACTTAAAAAAAGCTGTCCTAGTACCTATCTATCTAAATGCCACATACTATCCTTAACATTATGAATGTGAAAGTTTGTGTGTATCCATGTTTACCACATATCTCCATAACTAAAACCGATTTTGATAAATAGCTTATGACCTGGTTTATCACATAGGCTACTTTTTATCATCAGTGTTTTTCATCAATCTAGGTGAAACCGCTCGGCAGAATAGTATATTCAATTCATATAAGAATTGTATTAATTAATGTATTGCAATTTTCCTTTTATTTTTAAAGAATGTGTTCGGGGAGATTGCTTATGTGAGGAACCAGGAGGGGGTAGAGGGGGGCCGAAAACCAACTTGGGTGCCACCTTGCATTGGGGGCCATGACTGCAAATAAAGTTTTTGAAGTTGATGTGTGTGATGATCATAGGAAGGTGAGAAATTGGATGAACAATTATTAATTACAGGTGTTCATGAAGACGACATTGAATGGCTAAATAACAACAATGAACCATGGTCAAAAGTGAAAGCCATATGGAAAAAGACTTTGCAAATTAGACAAGAACTCGACTATGAAAATGTAAATGACTTTTTGACAAAATGGAAAGTATTGCGCCTACCAGCTGGGGCAGAATTGGTAAGGATTTCTGTAAATAATAATTGTTAATATGCCAAATTTAAAGTATTCAATAGCTCAAACTTTTTATTGCTCTGTATACAGGGTTATTCATAAAGGGTATGCTAAGCCGAAAAGGGCTCATAGTACTCATCATTATGAACAACTTTTACTATGGGACCAACCCGAAATTCGCGAAAAAAAATCAGCTGTTCCATAAAAAAATGTCAATGACACTCGACAAAATGTATGGAACAGGTTTTCGGGTTGGTACCATAGTAAAAGTTGTTCATAATGATGAGTACTATGAGCCCTTTTCGGCTTAGCATACCCTTTATGAATAACCCTGTAGAATAATAAAATCATAATTAAATATAACTGGACTTGTGGATTATAAAAGAGAAAATTGTGCTGTTTGATAAATACTGACTGACAAGTAATAAATTTCGGCACTGTTTTAGGCACATCAACTTATGCTGCTTGTCAATCATCAAACAAAAAAATACTTTATAAAATTTCATTTGAACCACTGGCTGTCTTATCCATTTATACAAGGTGTTGCAGAAAGGTTTATGTTATGTATCTATGTATACTATAATTCAATGATATGCCAAAATATCAAAATCCAAATCAAAACGGTATTTTACAGTATTACAAAATTTTAAAATAAATTCATACTCTATAAAAAACTTACTGTGTAGAAACTTTTCTGTAACAGCTTGTTTAAATAAGTTTTCTTTGTATCAATAATACATGTTGAATATGAAAATAATCAAAGTCAAGGGGTTATAGGTGCCAACCAAATATATAGGACTCAGTTCGGGGCGATTGGAACTACCAGTTAATTGAATTAATTATTACCATTTAGGTTTCCAACAACCATTAAAAACATCTGTTCCCAGAGCTGAACACAAATGTAAGGTATTGTGAGAATACTTATGTGAATAGTGCTTGTATGTTTGCATTTTTACTTATTTTTTTAAATGTATAAGGTGTGATTTTTTTAAATGGTTTTGGCATTTTTTCTGAAATTGGAATGAGGGTAATAGGTACTAACAAATATGATACTTGCTTAATAATAGGAAATACAACAATACACACTGAATGTACTTCCTGAGCTATACATTCTTGCTTGTGTGCTTATTGTGTTTATTTGTTGCTGTGTCTGCCACACATGCTGAATGTTATGAACGATGAATGCGCTTCATGGTCACTCTTGGCTTGTTTTGTATCCTTTAATTTTGTAAAAATTGTTATTTTTGCAGATTGAAGATGATTTTGCTGAATTATACCCTGATAAAGTAAAGCTCTTTAAAGACAACTGGAAAAAGTTCATGCAAAAATTCATAGAATTAAAAAAAGAAGAAATTAATTCGGATGAACACAGGAAAAATTTGCGAAATTCGCTAAATACTTTTGATAGTGATGGTAACCATAACATTTTACACAGTTTGTATAATACATTTTTAAATTTCTAATTACTTCCCTGCTACAGTTTTCTTATAAACGTGATATTGATATTACCTATTTGATTACTCAAATAATAACAAAAATTGTATTGTTACAGATGCACTACCAACGGAATTGACATTACTGGTTAATGTTGTGCCACCCAAAGGCCGTGTAAAAAAAGAAAAGTTTTCTACTCAAGAGTGCTTAGAGAGTATTATGATAATAGTAGAGGTAAGCTATTTGTCTTTGTCTGTTGTGAGATACATTGGTAGCTAGAATAGTGTACAATAAGTGCCCACACTTTATTCCCGGCTTTAGTACTACGTTAATATGTAGTACTAAAGCCGGCTGCTGTCACCATTGAGTAACTGATACTCTGGCTTCTTTAAATATATGTCACATCTTATGTTTTTTTTTTTTTCAGAATCCTGGTGACATAAACTCCACTATACAGAAACAAATTGATAAAGCTGCTAAAAGAAAAACGCAAGTTCAACCCTATATAATATTACTTGGAACATTGCAAAAGATCATAAAAGCATACATTGTCATAGACAATATTAGATATGCGTTTACTTCCATGACAGAAGCGTTTGACGTGTTATTCAAGTCATTTCATGTATTGAATGCACGATTCCCTAAGCCAAGCGAACATATACATTTAATCATTCAGCAATGCGTCTACAAAATCCAAACCAGATTTGACAATCCAGTCCCATACATCGCAGATATTTTGGCTCTAAATCTTTAAAAAGTTTATTAGATTAGAATATTAGACATTCCTACTAAACATTTCATACAATAATTTTTCATCATGAAGTGTGGTAAATGTAGCATAACTTTTGACGATTTACAAAAATATTGCTTTCACTTGCAGTTTTGCTTTAAAACTACTGAGTATTTCCCATGTCCTCAAATGGGCTGTGAAAGAGTTTTTAATATCAAACGTTCTCTGAAACGCCATTTCGAATTAGACCATACCAACAGAAATAACCATATTGAAACAATACCAAACATTTCTAATATTTCCCTAAAAAATGATGATACTAATAATACTGAGTTAGGTAATGAAAATATACCACATACGTCAACAGATTCAGAAAATTGTCAAGACGAAAATTTTGAACTTTGGCTACAGCTATTGATAAATTCCTTTGTCGCTAAACTGTATGATAGGCTAAACTTAACGAGATTGTTTGTACAAGAAATAATAGAAACAGTAAAGCAAATTATTATAGATATTGCCTGTAATTTAAAGTCAGTAATTAAGAAAAAGAATGACATTAATAATGAAATTGACCTGTTATCTAATTGTTTCTCTCACGTTGATACTGAATATAAACGATTAAAGTATTTCGAAACATCGGAAAAATATATCAAACCAATATTAAAAGTCATTGGTTCAGGTCAAGAAAAAGCAAAGAAAGATGACAGTACTGTTATGATTCTAAAAGATAAAAAGTTATGCTACATACCAGTTAAAGAAAATCTGAGATTATTTTTAGAGTTACCAGGTGTGTATGATACGATAAACAAATATCAAACAGAGTTGACTAGTGAAACAGGTGTTATAAATAATGTTGTACAAGGAAAAATGTGGAATGATAACCTAGAAAAACAGAATATTCCTATCATTGTCTATTTTGACGATCTTGAAACTGGTAACCCTCTAGGAAGTCACGCAGGGAAGAACAAGATAGGAGCAGTATACGTTTCAGTCGCGACGATACCACCAGAATATGCGAGTAGGCTAGAAAACATATTTTTAGCAACTTTGTTCTACAGTAATGACCGAATGTTGTTTGGAAACAAAGCTGTTTTCGAACCGTTGATTAAAGAGCTGAATTCACTCTATGATGAGGGTATTAACATAAATGTTAACGGGACTACAAAGACTGTAAAATTTACTTTGGCTTGTGTCTCTGGAGACAATTTGGGTATACATAGTGTAATGGGATTTAATGAAAGTTTTGCATCCTTGAACTATTGTAGATTTTGCCTTTTGACTAAACAACAATGCCAGTCCCAACTCTCTGCTGATCGAAATGCAGAACGTAACCTAGTCAATTATGAAGACGACTTTACCAATCGAAGGGGAGTGAAAGAGCTATGTATCTGGAACGAAGTCAGAGAATTTCATGTGTATAAGAATTTATACTGTGACGTGATGCATGACCTCTGTGAAGGTATTCACCGATACGGTATGGCACTTGTAATAGATAAATTAATTGCAGATGACTTTTTCACCCTCGATCATCTAAATCAAAGAATAAAATTTTTTGACTTCAAATCCAGCAATCCTCCTCCTCTTGTCACAAAATCCCATGTACAACAGGGATCGATTGTAATTTCCGCTTCGGAAATGCTGTGTTTAGTTAGGAATTTTCAATTTATTGTAGGTGATCTAGTACCTAGAGAAAATGTGATTTGGCTCTACTACTTGTGTATGTTGGAACTTACTAATGTTATTATGTCTCAAAGTTTCAATTCCGATCTTTTACAATATTTAGAGAGTCTTATTTGTGAACACCACGAAAGGTATATAGAGTTGTTTGGTACTCTTAAACCAAAACATCACTTTGTTACTCATTATCCAGATGTGATTGCAAAAATGGGTCCACTAATATTGATAAGCACGTTTAAATATGAATCAAAACATTTGGACTTAAAACGCGTTTCAAATTCTATTAACACTCAAAGAAATGTACCTTTGTCGTTAGCAATAAAATGTCAGCTTCAGTGTTGCTATAGATTTTTATCTAATAAGGGTCTACCTGATTGTGCAGATCATGGCAAATCTAAAGGCTCGCTATTGCTTTCAGACGGTAAAGATGATGTAATGTATGGTAAAGTAAATTGGATGACAATTAATGGCATTACATATTCCGTTGGTGATTTTCTTGTATACGAATTAAATGATTATTGTGAACCTTGTTTTTGCAAAATCGAGCAATTGTTAATACACAAGGATAATTGTACTGATTTTTATTTGTATTCATGTATATTTAAGACCTGCCAATATGATAATCATTTTCAATCTTTTGTTGTAGAAGAAATAGAAAACAATTTTATGTTATTGCGTTTAGAGGATTGTTTTAATATAATTCCAATGAAAATGCACATAATTTCGGGGTCTAAATATATTATTTGTTATGGCTAATTGATGTTTTTTATTTTCGATCACTTTATTTACCAGAGAAATCAAAAAGGAAACTAACAAAACGTTGTAATAGTATTTTGTGCAATGCTTCTTGATGTTTAAATCTGTGATGTAATGTTTCAGGAGTGGTGAGATTGACTCATTTGAACGAATTCATTCGAGCTCAACCCACTAAATAGGAGGCACGGCTCAGCATTCCCGCTTAATCTGAAAGTCTGCTTTTATGAATCATTGTCAGCCACCGGTTATACGAAAACCTGGTGTGAGTGACGATTTGTAAAACTTACTTTTAGTATGAGGGGGGAATCTGAACGAAGCTGCCTAGGGGGGTTTTGCCCGGATGAATTTATTAAATTGATTGAAGCTTCTGTCAGTTTCCTTAGAGATTTATAATATTTTAGACTAAGTAAATATTTTCTCAAAATAAAACTAAATGTCTTTGAGGCATGTGAAACACAATATTGCTTGAAATGCCTACATTTCAATCTGATTAATCTATATATTTGGATTAAGAGATTCAAAAACCTAGAAGAACCAGGTATTGCTTTGTATTAAAATATTAACGTTATTCAATGAACCAAATTATAGTTCAGGGAAACTCATCATTATTTTGGGAGAGTCGACCATATTATTCAACCAAATTACAACTTATTTTGCATAAAGACATCGAAACTTTTCATAGATTACCTCTTAACTTTCGTTAAAAAAAATATTTACTTGAAATAAGATTTTATTTTTGTGCTGGAAAAATATATCGACTTATTTCTAGCGCGCAAAGCTTAAGACAAGATATACGTTGTCTTGACTGAAACAAGCAATCATCTAAATAGAATATTTTAGAAATTAAATCGTTTGAACCAAGGCAGCGCTTACTTTAATCTAAAGATTTAGCTGTGTTAATTTTAACAAAAACAATAATATTTCCTTAGTATAATCGACGCCAGAGCTTAGAGCAAGATTTTGGTAATTTTGATTGTAAAGAACGATCGTTTTATTAGTGTTTTAAAAAAGGCATTTATCAGAACGAACACAATCATTATCTTCTATTAAGATTTTATTACATTAAATAAATAGACAGCTTTATTTTGATTTAACATTGATTACATTAGTCCAAATTTATATTCTTTTGGAAATCAAAGAAATATATTTTCTTAGACCAAGACATTTTACTGCATTGTGCATATATATACGCATATTTGCTTGGATCAAAGAATTCTTTTTCACCGTGTATGAACCTTTTTCGGCTTAGCATACCCTTTTCTTATAACCCTGTATAGATAGAAACTCATTTTGAAGATGGAGTAAAACCTTTTGCAAGATATTAAATTTGATCAATTAGATAATCGTTTGCAATTGTTAAAATAGTTTTTATTGAAACAACTGCGTTTCTTGGTTTTCCTCGCTATCCCGTAGAAACCGTTAATTTTTTAATGGACAAAAAGTAACCTACTATAGGTATTAGTTACTAGCTGGAACCGGCGGTTTCACCCGCTGTTTTTTTTTATTTTTAAACCTTCCCTGTATTAGAATAAT
This sequence comes from Alcis repandata, assembly GCA_949125135.1. Classification (NCBI taxonomy): domain Eukaryota; kingdom Metazoa; phylum Arthropoda; class Insecta; order Lepidoptera; family Geometridae; genus Alcis; species Alcis repandata. Next base: position 579,120 of record OX421233.1, read on the forward strand.
TAAAACAAAAAAATATATATTCTTAAGTTATTATAGCCAGACAAACGAACAGCGAGTCATTTTAATACATAAGAAGATATAATAGGTATGAGGTACTTCCATCAGCAAATGTCACCCAAATCCGTTTTTAACATTCAAAAACACACAACTTTCACATTAACAATATTAGTTGGACAGTAGAAATACCCAAAAACTCTAAATACAGTATGATATAATGCGATGACCTTCATTAAATTTATACAGACGATAAAATTCAATGTTATTCAAATTCATGCAAACTTAAATCCCCGCCAAATGCTCTCAATCTGTCATTCACAAAACTGGTTAAAAAACCCGACAAAAAGCATAACCCCGCAATAACGGAGCAATCGAGAGCATAATCACACAGGGCAATCCTGGTATAATCGCGCAGGGCAATACGCGGCATAATCGCGCGAGGCAATACAGGGCATATTCGCTGATAGCAAGCAATATGTGAGCAACATAAATGAACAATGCGCAGTAATGACTGCCACTATGAGCTGTCGTACGGATTCAGTGACAATCGCGGGGTGAGCTTTCGATATCTGACATTTGTTACAATTTAGAACGGATCAAGGTGTGAGGGCTAGCGGAAAATAATATTTTGAATCTTAATACATACCATCGAACGCACCCCGTGCAACGTTTTGTGGCAAAAATTGATAAAATACATAATTTTGTGATTCTAATACAGATCTATAAAAAGGGTATACTTAGCCGACGGTTCATGATTGTAGGTAATCATGAATATGATAAACTTTAGGTATGGGTCTACCCTGACATCGAGAAAACACGACCTGTGCCATTGAAAAATGTCAAAATGATTTGATGAAATGTACAGAACATATATTCACAAGCAACCCTGTACCTGTACCTTTACATAAACATTTAAAACAAGCACAAGCTTATCAATGAAAAAAAATACAGAGCGGCAATTCAATTCTGCCGCACTCTGCTCCACTTCCGGCTTCGCATTTTGTCAAAAGTTTTTAACACGGATCACCGGAAAAATAACTACATAATCTACATATTACCAAACAAACCGCAACAGTTCGTCGCTTGCTCCACCTCCAAGGAATTAGTACCATCGGCCCACGTAACGCGACCCGGCATACATATGGTCTTTATTTTATTCCCGACCCTACAAGTACAAGGGCAAACGTAAAATTTATGTCACATCCCGAAATACCGACCAAGTTCAATGTTGACATTTATATTAACAATACAGGCTGTGCCATTGTTCCATGATATTTGGCTTTCGAATCAAATGTCGTCAAAAGGTTGGCAAATTGGCAATTTTGGATATTGTTTCAAGGAAAATGTCAAAGATTCATTACGGTAAGAGACAAAAGTTTTTCCTTAACTGTGGGATTACTTTCTTTGTTGTCTTAAAATAAGTGATTATAAGATGTTTAGAAATTGGAAAGTAAGTTGCTTGTGAAATTTCGAACTTCACATAGTGGTAATTAGGTAAAACGTTTGGCTAATTCATCAATTTATTTTAAATTTCAATTAAAATGTCAAATTGAAAAAAATAGTACCTTTGAAACTGCTTTTACTTAAATAGGTAGGTAAATGTTACGAAGTTTATTTATCATTTTCCCAACATTTATTGAAAATCGTTTCTTAAATATTTTATTTAATTTTCAGTTCCCAGCAATGAAACTAAACTCTATTGACACTGCACAAAGTTTACAGTCACTCGAATTGGATTTGAACCTCGTGTTGTTTAAGGCGAACCATTAAAAAGTTTACATAACAATATTTTTACAATGAAACCCTAACATCCTGGCTTAATTGCCTTCAGGTTTAACAAAGACATCGCGTTTGACAAATGAAGAGTTGGCGTGAGCAACTAAAACCACCCTGTAGCCGTTGACATAGTAACTGTTAGATAATCTGGTGTCAGTAGACGAGCAGTCAGTACGTTGGCGCCAATCAAGCCATTATAATGACAGCAGAATTCGATCCGATGCTCGGTGGGGTGAAAATTTTAAAATAATAGTGTTATATTTTTAGTGTTCTGAACTCCTCCAAGGTAAGAACCCCGGGATAAGAAGATTATAAGAGAACATGTTGCGTTTTCTATAATCATACTCGACACAAACCAATTAGAATGGTATGATGTGCGATTTGTTACTTACTTACTAGTGTTGCAGGTGTTCATAGGCGGCGGTTTCGCTGACCATCAGACTGACCGTCTGTTTGCCTCTCTTTATTATAAAAAAAACTGACAATAAAAAAAAATTGTTTATAGTTATTTTATTTTACATTTCACATTATTATAAACAATAAAATGACATCGCAGACGCAAGTAGGTTACAACATATTCGATATCTTTGTTGTGGTTTCTTAATTTCTCTAATTCAAGTTGTATTTTGCAAAAAATAAAGACTATACTTGCGCATAGGTACGCTCAGATACTGTCTATAAAGTATACAACACAAAACGCCATCGGTAACAAAATCGGTCTCCCGCGCGTAGGTTAATCATTTTATTCAACAATATACTGTTACTGAATTATTATTGACACACCGACTGTCGAGGGACGGTATAAATTGAATGTGTGATTGGAAAATCGATATACAACCGTTATGAATTCAGGGGGATTGTTTATTTTTGAGCTAATATTTGGAACGTTCGGGTAGCTTTGTAAAATAATGGCAGCACTGCTTTTCATTGTTTGCTTGATACTCACTCGGTCATGCCTGAAATAGTCAACCGTAATGTGCCGTTGGTCGTGGTTACAACTTGACATACATTTCGTTGAGTTGTAATGGGCTGATTACACGTATCGAGTACAGTGTAGAGACAGTAATTGGGCACACTCGGCCGAGCAAACAAACCATGGTTCTAGTGACTCGCTTCGTCAGAATGTTCACACAAACTGAGTACTCGGCCGAAGGCACTGTCTCGCCACTGTACTCGTTTACGTGTAATCAACCCATAAGTAGTATAAGATCAGATTACTTGGTATTGGTACTCACATCTTTACTAATTTACTAGCGCATTGAAACGTTATCCGATACAGGATTTAGAAAATAGACTATGTTTGTTAACTTGCTATGGTTTTTACGAGTATTAATGCCAAAATATACAAGTATACATCTACTCAATATTGGTCGCACGTGCAAAAATGGTGTGTCGAACATCTTACAAAAAGCTTTAAGAGAAAATGTGATGGAGAAAACAATACCTTAAAGTAAAATGCCTTGCTGAAAACCTTCAGGATTTCTTGGAAACATTTCCATGAGACCTAATTCCTCGAGATAGGTATGGCTAATATAAAGTAATTAAAATAATAATCAGACGCCTACTTCACATAAAATTCCGAGAAGAAGTCCCGGAAGGTTTTCTCTTTGCATTATATTATATTTTCTCAGTTTTCAATGTTAGCTTTATCAAGGGCGTTTCGCGGAAATAAAAATCCCTTGAACAGTAACCAAAGTTAATGGAGACTTGATACTATTTCATAAGAGATTTGCGATTCAGGGAAAATCATAATCCGATTCCGGATAACCTTGAGTAACTTACTTACAGCGTTATTGAAAACGGTAGACGTCGGCGGAATATTATCTGTCAGAAATGTAATCTAAAATCTTATTTATTTCAGTATTATTCTGGATAAACGTGAAAATAGTGGCCCACTGTGAAAGTTATTTTTGAGACTAAGTACCTAAGTAGTATTTATTATAGTAGTGCTTATAATATTACATATCACAGTGATTTTGAATGGATATCTATTTATTAGTGCTTATTTGTGACGTGTTGGAGTGTTTTTTTTAATAGAGTTTTTATGTACGTAGGTAAGTAATAGTCTTGTATCCAAGCAATGCATTCCAAGTGCAAGACTTAGAATGATATTTTAACGTAGGCTGCGTTTCACCTTTTTCGATCGATTTTCCGATCAAATAAATCTATTTTGTCTGTCTTCATGAAAAATATATTTTTACCAAAATGAAAACCGATTAAAAATTTTACCTATTCGTAGTAGTAGGATCTTTTACTAAGAGGTCAATCCTGAAATCACAAATAAATAGGATGTGAAAAAAGAAGTTATCTACATTCTAGACAGACTTCATAATGATATTACATAACACCAATCAGGATAGCATGAACTGAAATACTTCCGCAAAACGATATCAGGGCATTCGATCGACGCGCGTCGTCGGAATGAAATCAATTTCAGAGTTAGTACCCGATCGCGATATCGAGTAGGTACCGTTCTTCATTAACTCGATTTTATCGCCGGAGATTTTTAATAATTGGAACTCGCCTCAGATTTTTGACGGACGATTAAAGATTTTAACTTTCTAAGATAAATCTTCTTCCCGATATCCATTCTGTGAACCGTTATCGCGATCGCCGAGTAGCGATCGAAGATACATCGCCTCCAATTACTTGAACTCCGGAACTCGCAAAATGTAACAACGAAGATTTATTTAAACTTCCTGAAATCGAAACGAAATATAAACGAACGTGTTATTTACAACTCCTCCCTTTCGAAATCGATTAAAGCTTTCATTCCAATTTGTCTTTAACAATTGAATCGGCAAACAAAATTGAAATAAACTGCGAGATCGAATCGATAGCGATATCAATTTTATAATAGATCGTTTAATAAATTTGGGATCGATTCACAGTCGTTACGATAAACAAATATATCGTATAATTTTCGAATAAACCTTAACGATATCTTCTGTAGACAATAATCTAGTCTACTTATCCGATCCGCACTAAAGTCACACTCATTGGCTGGCTTTGCGTTTTATTGTTTTCAAATCAGCTAAGGCCATTATGGAGCGCGGCGGCGCGCGATTTTATCTAAAGCTAAATGTTTCGTGAATAAAATTGGTCGCGCTCGTTCGAATCGGATCGCGATCGGCCGATCGACAGTATCGGGTGGTATCGTGCGATCTTATCAGCTTACGTAATTATAGTTTTACGGTTGCTTGTCAAGGAAGTGTATGTGCATAATTCAATCGATTTGCATTTAAATATTTGGTGTTTTTTTGGTGCATAAGTTTTGAATATAAATCATATTATGGTAAAATTTTAGGTAGTTAAGTTTTTTTATTGTGAATATTTTTTTAAAGAAATTTTACTATGCTTGACAAAATTTTTGGTACCTATGTTAATTTTTTTGGGTTTTTTCTAATTGCGAACAAATTCATGTAAATCTTAAGCTTGACAAAATTTTAGTTTGATAATTTTAACAGACATTACTAAATTATTTTTGAGAAAAAAATATTGTTTGTATATTACTTGGTGGGTTCAAAAACCAGCATGCGTAAGTGTTTCTACGCATTACTCTGAAGCTAGTTTTATCACTCCATCAATGCAAGAATGTCATTATAGCTGACTGACAGGAATTTCTTCTATAGAACAGGAGCGATGACCAACGAGATACAAACTTTATGTTTTTCAAGAAAACCAACCAGATTCTTGAAGTTGTGAACAACGAGAAAAACTTGCATTATTTCATGCAAATTATTTGTAAGTATGTAATATTATACAGGGATATAAGGTTAGGGCTCAAAGCCTAAACGGGCTCAGAGTACTATAGTACTCATTTACGCGAACTGTTCCGTGGAACCGTTGTTCCGTAGAAAAATGTGAAAGACACTCGAGAAAAGTAAGGAACAGTTGATACTTTTTAATCATGAATGGTGAGCCCCTTACTACCCATTTCTTATAACTCTGAATAACTCTCAATTCGGTCTTTTCGCTAAAATCGATCTCTACTTCTACTTTTTAAATTTTGCATGTATCAATAAAAAAAAAAACAATTCTATTTTCAAAATTAGATATTATGATATCTCAATAATCAGTGTTTATTTTAAATTACCAAGACCCACTTTGGATCGCTGCGCCAGAGCAGTATGTAAGTAATTGTTTTCATTATCCATTTCTCAAATGGCCATAGATTATACTGTATCAAATCAGGCGTCACGATTACCTGAACCATTAATTATGGTAATCACATTAATTGAATTAAACGATGTTTATCGCAAGACCACAAATTATCGCTTGTGTGCGGCGAGCCTTAGTTGGGCCTTAGGTACTTGCACACTGAATTAAGCTACGCTTAAGCTACTAAAACTTATAAGGAAATGTAAGCAAAAGACAAAAATGGAATAACAAACATGAAAAAGAAACCGGTCGAATTGAGAACCGTCTACATTTTGAAGTCGGTTAAAAATTAAATCAAATCGATAGTAATAAAATCAATTGATTAATTTAGAATTATTTATTGAAATTCCGTCTAAAAGAATAAATAATGCCCCAAATGGCAATTATTTGTTTAAACTGTGCAAGTAGGTACGACATTTCATCTAATTGGCAAATTGACGTGTGAACTCCTACATCGTGAAACTTATAAAATGTTGTCCGTATTCCAAGCTAAATTGTAAAGTTTCGGCGACTTTATCAAATTTACTCGTAACTGGCTGCGATTCACGTATTCGTCACCGTTCCTAAACTGGTTCGTTGGTGGTGCGTAAGTTCAAACATTGCATATTTGCACTGCTGATATCATCATCATCATCGTCAGTCTGTATCGACCCACTGCTGGGTAGGTATAGGCCTCCTCTGATATGCTGATATGTTCCGGTTTAAAACACATTACAACCCAGATGATATCATAGCTTAGCCCAAATTACATGGGCAATGCTCCTTACCGGAGTGTGGCGTAAGGGCCGGTTCAGACGAATGAGAAGCGACGTGCCCCGCATTTGAATCGGCCCCATTAACTGCCGCCGCTTTGAGATGCAAATGACAATTTTTTTTCTTCATAAAATCTCTTCATTGAATATTTCAAGCGAGACTCGGGTCGTGGGTGAATTTATTTCTTTTCCGCTCTCGATACGAGCTGAAATGTCAACGGTTTTGGTTTTGATATTGTGAAGTATTTATATACGATGATTGAAATGTTAACTGCCCCTACCAACAGTATCGAAACTGTAGGTAGGTACATGGCATTTTTTAGAGAGCAATTTAAAGTCAAAATTTGATCTTAATTAGTAAGTTGAAATGTGTGATTTTAATTGTATTCGATTTAAAACATGTCAATCAATATATTATTTTAGAATTATTTGTTATCCTAAAAGTAGGTATTATAAAATATTTGTACGAGTATAATGGATACAATAAATAATATGTGATTTTGCAGTTTCGATAGTGTTTGTAAGGGGAGTCAAAGTATGTACGATGATTGAAATGTTAGACGACGATATTGAATGAGAGCTAGATTGAACGTAGGTAGTAGAAAAACGTCTACGGGTTTAGCTTAGACGTTTTATATTAGTTTCCAAATAAAAGATTGATAAGGCTTGAGTCTAGCTACTCGTATATTCAAATTCAAAATAATTTATTCAAATATGGGTACATCAATGTACACTTATGAATGTCAAATACAATTTTTACGAATAAATTAATACACAATAAATTAAATGTCAAAGAAAATAATATTATTAGAATGTCAAAAATTATATAAAATAATTGCAATGTCAAAATATCAATGTATAAAATAACTACAATAGTAGGTATAATCAGTCAAGTATTATTATTACAGTCTAAATACAATTTACGTAAAGAGACTTTATCACAGATGAAGTCTTCAATTTTGTAGTAAGCCTTTTCAATTAAAAAGTCTTTTAAAATTCTTTGAAAATCTGTGTCTTTCTTATTTACTAGAGTAACAGGCAACAAGTTATAAAATAGTACGCCGTTCATTACAAAAGAGTTGCCAGTTTTGGCTAATCTAATTTTAGGTAGAACAAGTTTAAACTTGTTCCTTGTTATGCTAGTATATTGACTTCGTTTGTGATTTTTATGAATATTTTTACGCACATACATAATGTTCAAGAAAATATACAAACATGGTAACGTTAAAATTTCCACCTGCGCAAAAACTTGTCTAAGAGATTCTCTATAACCTAGCCTATAAATAGCCCTAACAGCGCGTTTTTGTAAAATAAAGATGCTATTTACGTCTGCTGCATTACCCCAAAGCAATAATCCATACGACATAACAGAGTGGAAGTAACTGAAATAAACAATTCTTGCAGTTTTAATGTCTGATAGTTCTCTTATTTTCCGCACTGCAAATGCTGCGGAACTCAATTTGTTAGACAGTTCCTTGATATGTGCTCCCCATTGAAGTTTGCTGTCAACGATAAGGCCAAGAAACTTAGCATCCTTCGACAAAGTAAGTTGATCGTCGTGAAGATCTCGAGAAAATCTCGATTGATACTCGTTTTAAAAACATTGATAAAACCAAAATCGTCTGCAAAATTAGTCCTCGACAGGACATGGCCGCCTGTCTAAAATGTAAACCACGCATATGAATAGGGCTGTCGCTCCGATAATCGCCCATTGTGACACGCGCCCTAGCTTGTTGTCACATATTGGAAGGGCTAAAGCGTCACCCCTACGAGTGCACTTGCAACACGTTACTATACTACGTTGCTACGCCACTTTGAATGACTACTAATACCATTGTTAACGCTTCGCCATATGCGATACGTGAGACGGGGGTTGTAAAGAAATGGTGATTTTGAGTGCTTTTTATTTAAGCGACCGCAAGCCATCTAAGCTATAAAAATCATCATAAATTAAAGAGAAAAATGGCCATCAAAACCCAGATGAATTCACATAATATGATATTTGTCACCGTAAAATCGTACTTCTTGGTCATATCAGTATATTCCGTACTTTAAGTGAATTCATCAGTCTTATAGCGGAATTTAGATGCGCATTTTTCTCAGTGTAGCATAGGTAGGTACCTATCTTTCAAATAAGCTATAATGCTTTTTCACATTCTATGCTGAGACAATACAATTTCAAACTCTAAAAATCTTGTCTTGAGTTGGAATAGCTCATAATGTTGCAATGCTAAGTAACAATGTACCTTGTTGAAGTTGACATATCAATTCCGATTCAATACATCATCTATATCAAGTCTCTAAAGAATTCATTATTTTGAAAATAAAAATTGTAAGCATTGTCGTCACTCAAGTTAGTCTTACTCTGCTGAACCACTTTTTTTAATTAAAAAATATATTCAAGAGTGATGTTTTGCAATAAAATAGCAAACGAAACACAATTAGATTCCGTACAAGGGTTAGAACACAATAGCGCTTTGAGCACGGGGCACCGTTGCTTAGTGAATTTACCCTGCCTGTGGACGATACTTTGTGCAGAGCTTCAACTTTAGTGAATAAGATACAGCATTATTTTTTTTGGATATTTTGACTTTAATAATAATTATTGCTACTAACTATTATTTACTTTTGACTATTTATTTTGATTTAGCCTTATACTAATGTACAATTCAATTTATTGCAATAAATTAATTTTGAATTTGAATAATCACAATCAATTTATTTATTCATTACATGTTGTAATAAACATTCATTAGTAATCACAACACATCATCATGGTCATTACTGTTAAACTAGCTAGTTACGTTTTAAATTTTGATACCACGCTGTAAATAGACAACAAAGCTATAAACAATAATTTTGTATATTTAAAAAAAATACGATTATTTTTTACAAATATTATTTTTAAAATAGAAACTTAACATACCTAGTACCTACCTATCTAAAATTGAAAAGAAAAGTCTGTAAAAAAAAAAACAAAGTTTTTAACGGCAGAATCATCATACCCAGCAAAATTAAGTACGCTTTCAATCTCAAAACAGATGCAGTAATAAGCAAAAAAACAGAAGATAATAAAGAATATTAAAAAACACGTGACTTCCGCAACTGGCGTCTTACTTTGTACCATGCCCGTTCTGCAACATTCGGAGCAGTTACCCTAATTTGTTATTACTGTCAACCGCCGGTGTATTTGCGGTTGTATGCTAATAATACTAGGTCTCGACAATTGACAACGCCCTTCAAGTTTTGTATGTAGTTTTCCCCCGAGCAGATGTTCTGGTGGCACGCGAATACGTGAAGTGGATTCGTGTTTGGAAAAATATAGGCCAAGTTTTGAGCATGAGGTTAATGAGCAATGAAAATGTGGGCTGGATTTTATAATAGTACGAGTAGATACATGTGTTTCTGTTTCATAAGATGACAGTAGGAAAGTATAGAAACAGAAAATAACTAGATATAGTCAAAAGGTCATCTTATCGCTGAGATCTGTTTTAAGTAAACCTCAAAATTAAAAATTTTAAATAAAATTATTTTTTTCTATTCAATCCATTTACGCTTTTAATGTTATTGAAGAGGGATGAAACGGCCATTCCATTTCTGGACAAATTCCGTCTTATCTTCATTCTACTTTTTACTTTTTCAAGGTTCCCATGTTGTTACGAAAAAAAAAAACGTTTTTCCCGCCATCCTGGTCTGGGCCTGCCGAATGGTCCTTTGACCTGTATAACTCACTATACTCGTTCTGTAGCTTAGCCCAATCCTTGTCTGGGAAAAAAATTATCGCGAAAAAGTTACCAACTCCATGCATTACAAATGAAAAAAAAACTCTTTGAACTACCCAAATATAAAATTACAATCCTTCGTCTATACCTATAACCCGGTCACAATATCTATGCACCTCGCTGGAATGCGTATAGCCTTATATAGTCGCACTGTCGCACCGTGACAGGTGCTCCCGCTTCCCCTGTCACCTCTCCGCGCACTCCCCGGTGCGACAGTGCGACTATAAATAAGGCTATACGCATTCCAGCGAGGTGCACAGATAGGTATTGTGACCGGGTTGTACTAATGATAATGCTATAAGGTTTACGATTTCTCAATTCAATGTCAATGACTCTGTTTCTCCAACAAAATGTAAACATACCTACGTCTGTACATTTCAAAAAGCGCCTTCATTTGTCTTCCAAGGCCTCCAACCATTTGCCAACATAATGTACCGATAAGAATACTCTCAGAAACAATATTAATCTCGTTGTGATTCATCTGTTATCGCTCAAACTTGCATGTATGTAGTGTTGCTTATTCTGTGGTCAGGCCGAATACGATAAATCAAAGGTGAGAGAGTATTGAGAAGAGACACAATGCGTGGTTAAAAGTTTTATGCTGACTGCGAAATAGGTTTTTTTGGGTTAATGTTCTTTCGGTGGTAGGTATCCATGATTCATAATTATTCATGCGGTCAAAGATATGTTACGACTTCCTTACAATTTGATTTGTTACTTTGACCTTTTATGAATCATAGCAATATATCGTAGACGATAGTGGGGTCAGCATTCTTTACGTTTCTTCTTCACTTCGCTCTATCCTCGACATCTAAGGGTGACAAATCAACATCGAGCTATGCTGCGCTGTACTGCGCTGTGCTATGTTTGGTCAACTCGCTCGTCTAATATTTTAATGAGGATACAAACAAACCATGCTGTGCTGCGCTGTGTGAGGCTACGCTCTGTTTAAAAACGCAGCAGTCTCGAGCGAGGCGCGCTACCCGCCGTGCTGAGCCGCGCTGTGCCGAACTGTGCTATGTTTTTTATGGATTTTTATGTGCTGATTACTTTTTTGGTGGACGGACAACGTAGTTCTAGTTTAGCTTAGCTTAGTTCAGTGAGTTTAGTTTTCATTTAGTTTAGCCGGCGGTGGACGTTCGACTTTATACTGAGCTAAGCAAAGCGCAGCACAGCTTGATGTTGATTGTTAAAAAAACGTAGGTAGCTTAAGAAACACAGCACAGCACAGCACAGCACAGCACAGTACAGCTCGATGTTGATTCGTCACCCTAATTGTGAAACATTGTTCTTGCTCATATTTTTATCACATTTTCCCATTTCGATACTAGAGCACTTTTAAAAAAAAATTAATCAATGGTCATTCGACACTATCTCACTGAGTGCTATAGATAGCAAAACTGAAGACCAAATAGCATTGCACTATACTCGAAGTCTTATATATCAGTTACTCTGGTTAATCTAGATAAAATCAAATATAAATCTACTTCGCAAAAATAAAAAGCAGAAAGTTGGCAACGTTAATGTCTTTTCATCAAGAAAAAAAAGCTAATTTATAATACAATATTCTAAAGAAAACACGAGCATCTTTATACCCAAGCCCTAACAGTACTTAGTAACACGATAAAGCCGAATCAATAGTGCTCACGTACCGTGCCAACTTGTAATAAACGCATGAAAAGTGAACATAGCAGAGTCATTTGTTCTACGCTCCTCCACAATGCCACCGCAGCCTTTAACCCAATGGCATAGAGTTCAAAATAGACCTGAATCAGATAGGTCTTATGTAAACATGTCAGTGCTAGAATGAAATTAATGATACCAGTATTGCAAATCGTTTGTTGGAAACTTGTAGCGTGGCAGACGGGCTTTGTTATGTGATTTTTCCCACAGCAGCGAAAAGTTGTAACATTTTTTTGTTTAGACGCGTACTCTTGTAAAATAAATTCAAAGGTTCCACTTCAGAAGTAGGCGACGCGATCACACCTTTTGTAAAGATAAAAACGAGTCTACAACTTTGCTATAAGTTTATATTTCTTGCAAAAGTAAATTAGTTCGATAGTAGCGAGCTTGAACGTCATGGTTTGAAGGCCACCTAAAGCCACTTGTATTTCAAGGTTCTAAAAAAAAACATCCTTTCCTACTAAACACAGGGTAAAAAGGAAGGATATATGATAAGTGGAAAAGGGCTCGTAGTTCTCACAATTGTGAACAGCTTTTTACTATTTGACCAACCTTGAAATTAGGAACAAAAATCAGCTGTTCCATATACATTTTATTATCAAGTGTCATTGACATGTTACTGTGGAACAGCTGATTTTTGTATACGATTTTGGTGTTGGTCTCATACTAATGAAAATAATAGATTTTTTTTTTGTCAAAGTACATAAAATTATACATTCGTAGAAGTTTGATTAAATGCTGATTTGTAATTCTCAAACGCAATCAATCCTTCAAGCGAAATTCCCGCCCGAAACATTGCATTGTTCTGTCGTTGCGAAAGTGGTTGGCGCGACTTGTCTTTTATTTATCAGCCTAGATCATTCTTCGGTCTTAATCTAAATGGATATTATCAATGAATTAGACAAAGTTATGATCAATTGTAAAATGTTTGTTTTTATAACTAACGCGGGAATACTCACATTCACAATTTCACACATTCATTCTACGTGAGTAACCCGTGCTAATTATAACAACATCTTTAAAAATAGTTAGTTTCTTTAGTAAAATAACAATTTACATTTTATTATGGACATGACACAGAAACATGTCACTGGCACTCGACATATGGAGCAACATTTTTTTTTCGCAGTTTCAAATAATCGACGTCACAGTATTTTTTCTGGTGTTCATAAATCACCAAAAATATTTTTTATAGTTAACAACAAGTGGCACAAGATTTTTGTATCTCCAACCTTTCACCATTTTACGAAGCTACAGCTCTAAATCAGACAGACAGACCACATTTCCATACGAGGGGTGACAAAGAACAAAGGATTCCGTGCTTTTATATTTATTTTCTTTTTAAATACTGTCCGATACGCTATCGGCAAAGGCGTAGCGCCAGTAAATCATTAAGCCTTTGAAATATATCGTGCCTGTGCGATATATTTTCGCGTACGATAATTTATTTACTTGTGATATAAAAAGTGATGTTATCGAGTGAAGTATTGTTCGAATAAGCATGTGTGACAATTTTGTTGTGGAATTATTTTGAGTGCGTAAAAACTTGCGGCGGTTTAAAAAGGTCACTTTGAAATTCAATTTTTGGCACATTTTTTGACATACGAGTACTATACTATACTAAACTATTCTATATACAATTGCTAAGCTTTAGTTTTTAGTCCCCGACTGGAACAGAGGGTTTTAAGTACAACGTGATTGTTTATGAGTCGGTCTGTCACATCGTAGCTCGCAAATGGCTGACCCGGTTTTGATTTAGCTATTTTGTTTGGAAGGTGACTTTACTTTATTCGAATTTTTTAAATACTTGTTTATTGAACTACCTGCACTACAATACACTACTTACTAGAATAATGCGTGGGAGCTTGGGCTGCACGCAGCCCATTCAGGGCGTTCTTAAAGTAGGATATTATACCTATAGTAATTACTAGCATTATCTTCAAACTTATTTTTGAAGCATGAGAAGAATCTAGAAGCTTTCTTTTCAATCATTGTCTGAGGATTCAAAAAGAAAGGGGCAGTTAATTAAATTACGAACCAAATCAAATCAGTCGATCGAAGTTTGAAAAGGTCTCTAGTAACAATCCCAGAGGCTGGATTTTATTTAAGAAAATTTGATTAAGTGAACCAATTTTTATTTAAAAAAGTTTAAAAATAGGCCTTAGTCTAAAGGCGGGTGAGTATATAGCTAGAAGGATTCTGTGAAACCCTTTTTCGGAAAAACTAAAATTCACAAGAGTAAATTTTAAAGCAGGTACTCAATTTAGATAGAAATTATTTTAATTTGAAAAGTTTTGGAATGTTTTATCTTGTTCTTTTAGTTTTGTTTTTTGGTCTCAAATCTAAATCACTTTTGAATTCGCACTACAGTGCTAATCAGAAAGTATTTTAATGTCTGTCCCTTTATCTATATTTTTATTGTTTCGATTCTACATTATTACGAACTTATTGACAACATATTAATTTTAGAAAAAAGTCTGATTGTGAACAGAGCTCAACTAGCCTTCAATAAAATTAGTCAAGAAACACTAACAAATATGGATCTGGACAATCTAACGCTTTCTTGCGTAACTTTGCCAACAAGCTTGTCAGCATATTTAATTTGAAAATGGTACCTAAAACGTTTACAATTTAAGGTCGATTTTACAATAAATCTGACCGACGGTTTATGATTATTGCAGAGCCGACAATATTTTGTTAAAAAAACACCATCATTGACCAAAACCGCAATCGCAACCACCGCCACGTGCGCAATTAATTAACGTCGCGTAATTTGGACAGCATCGATGATAAATGACGGTAAAATGGCTCTACACGACCACTTTATGACGAGCTTGGTTTGCATTACAATAGTGCGATCGAATGTGTTTTGTTTCCTGAACTGCTATGTCTGCGGCGGCTGGTGTGTGCATCACATTGAATCTTCTCGTCTTTCCAGGCTATGCTTGGCGCAGTAGCAAAGAGGAGTGTTGGCGACCGTTGCTTCGCTTTGAAGCCTGTGTCAAGCGTGATTTGGGCTGAGTTAACATCGATCATGGCGAGTGAAGCTCCTGGAGTATAGGAATCAGTAGCGAAGTCTCGTAAAACATGGTCGGAAGCCACATGACAGAGCCTGGTTCGACGCACTTGCTCAAAAAAGAGCAAACGTCGACGTGAAAAATTTGGGTTTCTATTCGTATCATATGATAGCAACACAGATCTCTAC
Source organism: Alcis repandata (assembly GCA_949125135.1). Lineage (NCBI taxonomy): Eukaryota > Metazoa > Arthropoda > Insecta > Lepidoptera > Geometridae > Alcis > Alcis repandata. Next base: position 594,476 of record OX421233.1, read on the forward strand.
CTACTAGATAGATGGACTAGTTTGCTTGAAAAAGATATAAGATATTGTTTCGTATTCTACGTTTAAATAAAAAAAAAACAACAAAAACAAAAACTGACGAACCGAATATTTACAGTTATAAAGTGTGTTCAAGTATGGCTTAATTAATGATCGCACCCACGCAACTCTCCTAATTATCAACTCGCTTATAAAACATCAAAAGGCTGCCAATTATGATCCAATGTCTTAAATTAGGATCACGGCTAAAGAAATTTGGAATTAATTAAAAATCAACAAAGGCTCTCTAAAAACAACACGTCGTGAAAATAATGTTCGTTTTAATTATGAAATGGGTACCACAGAGCTCCGTATTAGCAGTATGGACGTTTAATACCAACAAACAATAACAGTAGCAAGCAGTAACAGTAATTAGTATGGCAGTGATAAATGTTCCTATCCCCCCTAAGTGTTATAGACCAAATATTACGCATAAAATAATGACGACATTATGAACAAATATTTTTTGTACAAAACTTTGCTCTACACAAATATAACAAAGTTAACAGATCTAATTTTAAGAAATATTTAATGACATCTAATCACCTAATTCAACTTATCAGAAATGAGATATTTTAGTATTGCATTTTTCTTTACCGTCTGATTATACTTCGGGCCACAACCGAAGACGATTTAATTATTACATGCAGCAGTACATGGGATTGTGCTATCTTCTTCACACCTTTAGATATTCACTACTATAAAATACAAGACTTGACTTCCTGTCTCCCTTCCACGACCGGAGAGTGGCGCCTGAAACTGGTCATTACGTGTTTTTGTGTCGTCGGAATCACACCGTACCTAATTGATCCGGTGAATAATTGTTATCACATGGATTGATTTAGTGAATAAGTGTTAGGATAAAGAAAAATGTACGCGATCTAATTGGAAGTGAGTACGGAAAATGCAGAAAAGTGCAACGAAACGGGCTAAGGAGCTCGTCGTCCTCGAGTTTCCGTCAACAACGTGATAATTTGCTGGAATTACGAGTTCGAAATGGATAGTATTGGATATTGGAAATCAGGTATGTAAAATAGACGTATGTACATAGTAAGTACATACAATATTAAAAATAATTGCAAGACAATTAATATACCATAGCGTTATAATATTGAATTAATTTCTATATATTTCTACCCTCTTTTCTAAAGTTATTACTAAACATGATAGAAAGTTTTGGGTTTGAATTGAAATATGAATGTGGGTATGATAAATTATAATTGACTACCTACTCCTTCGTTTTTATTGTTGTTGTTTTTAATTAAAATAGTTAACAACAGGAATGATTTCATCACAAGTAGGGTGGCACTTACGAGTACGTATTCTGTGCACTGGCACATTTGGAAGGATCGAATTGTAAGATTTATTACTTCACTTTTATTTATACGTACCACCTACTTCTTAGTTTATCATAATAGTCGAGTATCAAAATAATTTTCTTCGTATTGTCTAATTTACACAACTGTCTTCACGTAAAATGTGATAAGACTATGTACTAATTCTCCATATAAATAATGTTGGAGTTTTATATTACTTTGATTTAATTTGAGTTAAGACAATGAACTTTCCGCGTACATCGTGTGTAGAAAAATACTGAGTTCTTTTAAGCGTAAATATGACCAACTCCACAAAAACCTTGTTGAGGCTACCTACTAATTCTCCATGTAACATCATGTCGAGGCTTTTTAATACTTTCTAATAAATCAAGTCAACATCTCCACGTAGGTAAAACGTGTTGAGGCTACCTACTAATTCTCAATGTAAATCATGTTGAGCCTTTGCATTACCTTCACGTAAATCGTGTAAAGGTGATGAACCCTCCACGTAAATCGTGTTTGAGGCGCATTTACTCCACGTATATCGTGTGTAGTAAAAAGTTAAAGTTTCTCTGCGTAAATCGCGTTGAGGTTATAGTACTGGCGCTATGTCTATCTGTCGATTATGCAAGCTATAAGGTCCGCCAAGAGGAAGAGGCATTAAAGAAGCCGATGCATCAATAAAATGTGCATTGAAGGCAATAGTCAGAGGAAATACAGACGCCAGTTGCTTACAGGAAACAGAAATTGCGAAGATGGATAACATATAATAATATGTTAGCAGACACAACATAGTGTTACAACACAAAATGTTAAGACATTTATTTTTGCCAAGTCTGGTCGAGTACCTATTGGCCAAAATTTCGAAAAGGGCCGTTTCAAGGTCAAGTTCAAAATTAAACGAGGAGCTTTAAACGTGTGGGGGATTCCGTGAGTAGCCATCGAGCTGCGTCAGAACCCCGCTCCTCGGATGCAGGCACCAGCATCGAGGGATCGCCGCCGGGAATACAGTCGCAGGAAATGGCTAGTCAAGGAAGAGCTTAAGGAAATAGTAAGACCTACAAATATTTCTATGAATTTTTTTCTTTTAGTATTATTTTGAATACAAGAGTAACTGTAAAGAGAAACTTGAGTCGGTACCTGGCAATAAAATCATGGGTTGGAATTTATATCGACACGCGAGACGTGTCGATGTCGATTGTTTTCCTAGACCTATGTGCTGTTATACTTGATCTGATATAAATGAGAATAAATACCGAAAGGTAACAGCGATCACCGTTTTATTTGGAGTTCAAAAATAAATAAATCGATTCATTAAGGGCACTTTACTATATAAAAAATATTAATCAATTCTAAAATCTAATTATTCTAATTCTATTTTAATTCTAAATAATAATTACTTAGATCAGAAAATTCAAAATTATTGAAATTATTTGATTTCTACTTAGAGCCCTATTCAAAGCGCTCCTCTCATCGAAAATCCGTGTATTTATTTTTTAACAAAATGGATTAAATTTCGTCGCTAGTCATAGTAATGCATACATGCATACATACAGACTGGTACATCTTTACAAAATTATTGGAATGGGAAAAATGGGCGCACGAGTAACTATAACTACCTACATTATGGATCCTTGGATATAATATGCACATATTTAATTGTGATGATTATAATTTCCAAATTTTAAAAATTTGGTTATAGCGTAATCAGTAAAAATTTACTTCTGAGAGCAAAGACTTCACATTGAACTCATTTCGCTCAATTTTTACACATCAAATATGTTGCATAAAATGTTTTTCGAGGTAGCTGACGGTGCGGCGAGGCGCACTGCCTGACGGGCAAAGTTTACGGGACGATTGGACTGAATTGGAGCTGTATTGGATACTTTGGATTTAGAATTTGCATTTCAAGGACTCAAAATATTTATTTTTGAGCTTCAATGTTGCCATAAACTCTTAAGAGCAGATAACGCAACAATTGTTTACTTTAAAAATCGAATAAAGGTTTTTATAACGAACTACTTCGGCGATGTTATGAGATTGGGAATATTTCTACTATTGCCTGATTACGTCGTTGCTAATCATAAATTCAGTAAGATAAACACGGAATATGAACTTATGTAACATAAATTGTTAATTGCAAGTAACTTGCCTCTCTATGTGTTCCTCCGACTCAGGCATTGTAAGTTAAAGTCTTACAAATTAAATTAAGATAAATTTTAATCAATCTTAATCTTAAAGATTATGAAGACCGAAAGGCATTTCAGTTATATTCTACTAGCGTTCACAACGGTTATATTCACCGTGAACTGTGATAATAGTATCGGAACAAATATTTTTATTTGGAATAAAATATTTGCTCACAGAATATGGCATCTACACGCTGACCTTACTCTGGGGGCAGCGAGATTACCAGGCAGTTGATGATAAATCAAAACCTTTTTGAGGCATAATTATTGTATTGACATGGTTTCATCTGCGAATCAAACTTCAAAGCAATATGATTCGTATATGCATTAAATTGCGGATATTTTGTCAAGAAAGTAACAGTAACTTTCAGTATTTTAATGCGAGTCATATAGAATTTAAATTTAATTAAAACAACAAATTTTGAACTATGTGACAGCTCTAACAGCTTTGTCCATAAACAATAAACATAGTAGCAAAAGTCACATTATATGATAGTGTCTACAGATTTTTATAAAGTGTGGACGGGTTATAACCTAAAACCATTTACTAAATAAAAAATACTAATACTAAACTAAATATTCAGCGTATTGGGACACCAATAAGATTTTGGGTTTTGTTTCTAAATTAAATAATTATCTAAACAGATAATTACCCTTTAAGATTTATCTTGTGAAACTAGCACTCTACAAGCGATTGCTTCCGCAAAGAGAATGCAACCGATAAGCTTAATAAAATTAAATCAATGTAAATCTTTCAAACTATAATAACCCGTTTAGATTAAAATTAAATTTCTATTGTTTTCGATGAAGCAGTTGAAAATAGATCTCGGAGTATTTTGAGAATGGTCTAAGATAGCCCTGGAGTGAAACGAAGCCTAAAAATAGTATTTTAAAATGAATTATTTTTAATGATAATTCTGTGGAGCATTTTGCGAATTAATGTATGAGATTCGTTTCTTTTTTAACAAAAAAAAAAAAAAAAAAATGGAGTAAGTATCTACTCCGGGATTAAGCCTAAAAGTTTCCTAATTAAGAAAAACATTGCAACCCCGGTCCGGTGCCTTCTAACCCTTACCTTTTATTTAAGAACATTACTGGGTAACATAAATTGTATATACATAATCTGAACCTTAACTATGGTTTGTAGAATCTATAATATGTAAGAAATATAATTTTATTTGCGGCTGTAATGCCTAGTGAGTTTAAATAGCTGATAAACTGCCTTGCAAATTTGCGACGGTTTTACGATTTTATATTAATAAATCCTAAACAGCTGGATGAACATATCACCATTATTAGCATGCTAGATCCGCATAAAATGCGAAAAGCTCACATACTCTTAGGTGTAAACATGAAAAAATAGGCTACATGTCGGAGCGATTGCTTTATATATTTTTTTAATGGAGAATATTTAAATTTATAATCTTGAAAACAGTGAAGTGGCAAAATCTATATTCAATGTTTTTTTTTATGAATAGGTATAACTAATAATAATATATTATGTATCTAATCAATCAAATGCGTTTATTGGATTGATAACTTATTTGTTGAGTTTTTAAAAGTTTTATAAATTGTTATGGATTAAAGATAGAGTTACCTATGGAACACATTATTTTGAATAATGTAGGTAACAAAAATCAATACCAGAAGGGCATAAGTAATACATACATTGTTTGTTTTTAAGCTCTTTGTCTGACGAAGGATCTCTAAACATCTGCATGTAATAATTAAATCGTCTTCGGTTGTGGCCCGAAGTATAATTATGAATCAAACAAAACTTACCTTGTAGTTTGATTCCAATTATGCGAGGGCCACAACCGAAGACGATTACACTCCCAACCCACCCTTGTGGAAGGACCCTTGAGTGAGCAGACAAACTAAAAAGCAAAAATGTATATTTACACAGTTGACATCCTTTGGAGGTATATCTCTAAAATAATGACCAGTTTCAGGCGCCACTCTCCGGTCGTGGAAGGGAGACAGGAAGTCAAGTCTTGTATTTTATAGTAGTGAATATCTAAAGGTGTGAAGAAGATAGCACAATCCCATGTACTGCTGCATGTAATAATTAAATCGTCTTCGGTTGTGGCCCTCGCATAATTGGAATCAAACTACAAGGTAAGTTTTGTTTGATTCATAATTATTGTCTGCTTATGACAGGTTCAGTAAAAATAATCGAGAATCCATACTGATTTACTATCACTTTTATTTATAAAATCTTTTTAAAATCACAACAGTCGTATGACAAAATTCAAACGTGTTTTTATATGAACTTTCATTTTTATTTGGCTTTAAATTTTAAACCAGCAGAGCAATGTGTCGATCGATTGTATATTTGGGTAACGAAATGATGGTGTTTATCAATAGGAATATTTTTATTTATAATTTAAATATATTTAGGTGTAAAGGCGTCATTTGTATTAATACCGTAACGCAACGTTTCACACTCAAACAAATCTTCTTTATTTCATTTTTTTTTATTATTATCTAATGCTATTTATTTTTTTCTGTTGTAAAAATAATAAACAAACCAAAGATAAGTACTACGAGTATCTAGATAAAATATAGAACCAAAATAAATATATACTCTTCAATTTCCAAGAACAGAACTAATGTAAAGATATTGCTTATTTTATTTTCTCGGAACCTCCGAAATAGCCTCAATTACTAATTATTTGCTATCGAGAAAGTGAAGACTCTCAAAGCAAATTGTATTTTCAAATATAAATATTCAATTGATGACTCAAACAAAACCTCAAATCGAAAACACGTGGTTGGTTCTTAAAACTCTATTGCTAAATTTTAAGTATTTCTTTGCTAAATAAATAAGCTTTTAAAACTTTCTCAAAGCATTTTTATGTCTTGATAGTACATAATTTTAAATTTACCAGTAAATTTCCCTTAATCACTTCAATCATAACTTATTTTAATCTATATTTTATTCAAAGAATTTCATTAGAAACTTCTTGAATACAAGATTTCTACGATACGGCGTGTGACCGTATCTATATCTGGAATTAAGTACACAGAAGCAGCATTTTGGACGCTGTTATACAAGGTTATAAAGAAAGGGTATGCTAAGTCGAAAAGGGATCATTGTACTTATCATTATGATCAACATCTCATAAGGGACCAATGCTGAAATCGAGGAAAGAAGTAATCAGCTGAACTTTAGAAAAATGTCAGTGACATTCGACAAAATGTATGGAACAGCCTTACGTACTTGATCGAGAACAACTGATTTTTTTTCGCAATTGGGTTGGTCCCATATTAAAAGTTTTACGTACGTACATGTTAGTATATACGCTTCATAGTACAATGATGTGTACTTGAGCCCTTTTCGGCATAGCATACCCTTTCGTTATAACCCTGTATAGAATATAATAATTCCGGTTATAGTAGCAACAAGGTTAATAAATATTACTAAAATGACTTCAACTACTACTGAACTACAATTAAGATTATAAATGATATTACTATAAATTAAGCTTCAACGACTAGTTTTTTGATAGCAAGTTTGAAGGCTTTTTAAGACAGATCTAAATTTTCTAAAACTATTGGCATCCTTGTCTAATGGCTTGCAGTGATAAAGACAGATATATTTTTAGTTAGTTTAGATCTGTCTTAAAATGCCTTCAAACTTGGGCCTATTGTTATAAAATATTTGTGATCTAATAGATTATTTTTTAAGAGAAAAGAGCCTAAAATGGATATAAAATATAGAGTTATGAGGAAAGGGTATGCTAAACCGCAAAAGGGCTCATAACATAGTTATCATCATTATGAATAACTTTTACTATTGCTAAACCCGGAATTTGCGAAAAAATCAGCTGTTCCACACATTTTGTCGAGTGTCATTGACATTTTTCTATGGAACAGCTGGTTTTTTTCATCTCTTACTCATTTCACATTTAATTTCCTCACGGACCCTAATTATTGAGCGTTCGAGATTATCTCCGTCAGTCTCCATGACATGTGTAATGAGTGACAGTGACCAAGATAATATCTCACTTGCCAGAATAGGGCCGCTGGTGATTAAAGTTCACCTCTCTTTCTCAGTCATATTCCCAGAACTAGTGTAACTTATTCGATATGACCATGACATTTGTCCCAAATAGACCTATACTTCGTCGTGTGGCCGTGATTTAATCTAATGCCCTTTAGCTCTGATAGCTGCTCTATATTCCAAGAACTTGACCTTTTTGATGTTTATACAGGGCTATAAATAAAAAGTATGCTAAGCCGAATAAAGCTCATAGTACTCATTATTATGAACAACTTTTACAATGGGACCAACCCCGAAATCATGAAAAAAAGCTGTTCCAAAAATGTCAATGATACTCAACAAAATGTACCTACCTATTTTCGTTGAAACTTAAAATGTAAAAAAAATATTTGAATGTTTGTTGCTTAATCCCACCACAGTGGCATAACCGATTTGGGTGAAAATTGGTATATGGAGACGTATACCCTATTCGGTTAACATAAATATACTCGCAGACTACTTTTATTCCGGATTTTTTTTGTGAATAGCGGATGAAACCGCAGGATGCAGACAGTCTTTTATAATATCAAAATATATATACATAATAATAATAATTGGCACAGGTTTAACATTGCCTACATCGCCACCCGCCAACGCAAGCTTGTTCCATTCTTTAGCTACACGACAGCACACGACTGCGTTATCAGAAATTAGCCTTTTAATTAGCTCGACTTTCTGAACAAAGTGCCAATACGAGAGCACGGAATGCACAAAACGAACACGAGTAATTGACACGCATGTGTATGTATTGTACAATTAAGACCGGCGTGGGCGACGTGATCGCAACGTTCAATGCATTCGCAAATCAATAGGACTAATAAATATCTTAAGGTGGGGTGGATTATTGTCAACTACCACTTTTGTAGATAAAAAAAATACACAAAACAATTAGTACCATTTATTAATATTATCTATGCGGAAGTTTGTGTGTGGTTGGACGGTTTGTTCACAGGTATTTCCGTAAAGAACTACTTCACTGATTTTTATAAAATTTGGAATAGAGATCGTTAACTTAAGAGCTACTTGTCATCATCACAGGTTCCATTTGCCACGCGGGTGAAACCCCAGGATACAGCTAGTAAAATTGTAAGTAGATCATACATAATGGTAGCAAAGTACATAACCGCGACTATGCAAACAGTAACTATGCAAAAAAATATTCGGTTGAATTGAGAACCTCCTTTTTCAAGTCGGTTAAAATACGTGAACAACCGCCTTAATCCGTAACACAGTCTAAAAATTCCGACCCACAAAAAAGACCAAACGCGCCGTTCGCAAGACAATCGCTTGAACATTTATCAGCATGTGGTTCCTGTCGATCCTCGAATGTCGTTCTCAATTCTCATCATGTAGCTTTGAATTATAAAGGTCGCTGATAACCTGGGGTGGGCTTGCATTAATTAAATAATTATGACATATTGTCCGAACAGTACAATGGAAGGGTTCACTGATAAGCAACAATGGGCCTGGAAATGTTCATTATTAATTCCGAACGGTTGTTTTGATTGCGTGTATTATCTTTACATTTATGTTTCCTTAAGTTTGGTATTATGTGTATTTACTATGTTACAATTTTGAATATGATTTTAGCTGAACTATTACGAAATCACACTAAAATTATAAATGCGAAAGTTTGCCCTTATGTTTGTTAGCCGTCACCCGAAAACGGCTGGACGAAATAAGATGAAATTTGGAACAGAGATAGGATACTTTTCAACATCATCACCGCGCGGATGAACATGAACATGCATGGCGCAGTTAGTAAGAACTACTACCTACTACTGACAAAACACACAACAATATACACATAATATATAAACACACTGACGAGTCCATTTACTTCTAAAATTCCAACAGTTACTTATTTTCTATATGCAATACGAAAAAGATTCGCAAGGAGAAAATTCTCGCACTCTCGCGATCTGAAACTTATGCCAAGATTGCATATTTCCGAATCTATTCGTTTCTGCCGATGCAGCACTCCGCCCTGTAATTGGTTCCGAGCTATCTACGTCATTACATCAGGTTTCTTCCGCTTTTTTATTCCGGATTCCTCCACTTTTTTATTCCGCTTTCCTTCTCTGATCCTGACCGCGATTGTCGTTTGTTTTTGATTCAATTACCTTTTTTATGCACTGATTGTTATCGTTCGGGACGATATTGTTTGTTTGTGGGATTATTGACGTTTGTTTCCTTTTTGGAGTTGTTAAATTTTAGATGAGAAACAAGTTGGTATTAACAAGTTGGAAATATGGTCTTGCTTCTATCTATCTGGCAAATCAATTACTTTACAAAATCAAAAATAATTCATCATCATTATATTATTTGTAATGATTGTTGTTGATTGTAGAATACAATATTTGAGTCTAAAAATATATCCAGTAGGTACAATTTTTTGGTTTATACCCAAGACCCAAGATTACTAAAGTTATGAGGAACAGCATGTTAATTTACCAACATAAAACCGTGAACAAAAGCACAAAAGCCTATAAACTCTAGCCTTACACTACCTTCAACTCGATCTAGATAAGCTTTTTTTCTCTGCCTTCTATATAGTTTTAAGACGTTATTCTTAAGGACACCGCATTACTCATACAGTATCGCTCTCAGATCGGAATTTCACTAAATGAACGCTTCTCAAACGATATTTATAGCCACGGTGGACATAATTTAATAAACAAAGCAGGCCCCAGCCGACATTTTAATGCCACCTCAGGCATACGATCTGATAATGAATCATAACAGGTTTCAGACTTGGTAGATAGCATTGTAAGGGACTAGTACCACTTCGTTACAGGCTCCCGGTAAAATGTTCCGTGGCTCCAATCGTTAAGCGAATACCCTATCTGCGTTCAAGCTATTAATAATTTTATACACGGCTCTATCTGATATGCATTGAACGCGCATTTTGTAGTATGGAAATATTTTGCTATGATTTTTCTTTGAGCTTTGTTTATTATCTATTGTGATAGAATTTAACGCAAGGCGGTGATACAATTGGACTATCAATAAAGACGTAGGCATTCACGAACTTCTAGTAAGCAGTGCCTAGTACATTTAAGTAAAACATAGTTATGAAGTTATACTAAAAGTAACCGATACAAAACTAAAGTTGTTATATAGAGTCGTCTAAATATATACTCGTAGGAATGCATTTTCATGTACATACTCTTATTTTGTTGCAATACTAGACAAAGAAGACAAAATATCTCACCGATCCATACGCATGACAAATGACTGGCAGTCTGTATCATCCAAGATCAGAATCAGACGTCCAACAAACGAGAGAGTATAAACATTTACATTCGGGCCGTCCAGCGGTCAAGAACGTGCTTCATTTCGAGCTTATCTAGCAGGCTTTGTTTCCTTGACAGGTGCATTAGTGATATCACACAGCAATTAAATGCACCGACGGTGCTGAGTCATGGTGACTTTGGGTTCATCTAATTCTTCTTCATGATGCCGAAACGTATCATAGCTCATCGATCGATCGAACGATACAGTTTCATAAGCCTATCCGCTTGGAGTGCAATCGTCATCGCTTGATTTGATCGTGGAATTCTTAAGGTTGTTAGCTGCTTATGTCAAGGTCAAATTTTTAAACTGTTAGAAATTTGTCCAAGGTTAGAAAGTAAACTTCTAAGGAATAGGAGACCGGTACCATTAAAACAAAAAAGGCTAGATTAAGCGTAGGATAGTTGCAGATTGAGCTATTAGCAACTATATAACACAGCATGAGATTGCTATTTGTTAATAATGAAGCATCAAAGTGCAATCTTATACCGTTCGGAACATAGATGTTAATTTTTTTTATGCATTCAATGTAGATCATTGACCCTAAAAAAATCTATGAGCAAAAACAAAGCTTACCATCACTGTGGTATTTCATCGCGATCAATCATCGTCATCGACAAAATACGTAATTGGCATTAATTTGTTAACCCAATCCGAAAGTATGTTAACCGTCCTATAATTTCCAAAGGTCACCGCACTCTTTACCGTATTCATTTTAACATTACTCGGATTAAATATCTCGCTTCTTATAAAGCGATTTGGTCGGAAACGTAAAGGCAAACAGCTTATTAAAGCATAAACCGATGCCCCCAGGTTATTCCTCCGATGTTTTAGAAAGAATCGACTATTAAGTGTACATATTTTCACGCACCCGATATTAGAGGTTGATTGTCTAAAAAGCTCTTTTATAGCTTTTAAATGGCAGGTTCCATTTCGTTTCGGTTTCATCGTAAAACTGTACCAATCTGAGTACAGTCCCGTGAGATGCAGTGTTACTTAAACTGAGTGGGATGGCTCCACTTTGATGTCTTTTGACAAAACTGGGCATAAAATAGGCGTGACTCATTAAAGTTTTTATGATCAAGGAATGCGGCACTACACTAAAAGCTCATATAAAAGCTCACACATTCAGAGATGTTCCTTTTACTGTTTGTTCCTCTCAATTAGTACTAAAGAATCAGCCATTAACCTACTATTATTTACCTATTGGTAAAAAACGATCGTTTGGACTTTGTTTCTACTCCATACCAATCGTAACATCATCAATCATTTTAATGATCTTACTTGAACCAAGGTATCACTTAGCTAGGCATCAAATTTTAGACTAATACAAAATACAATCACTGCTAATTACCATGGGATAATCTTATATCGAATTACTGCTTCAGAGGTTTGAATATGGCGCTAACATCCGTTACTAGCATGGTCAGGGCAAACAAAATATCAGGTATTGCATCGATAAATACTCAAAGATCGGGCCACGCCGTGTTTGGTATAGGCCACTTGTGGGAGAGAGGTCATGAGCAAGAAAATGTAGGAAGGACAAATTGTTATGCAGATTTTGATAGTAATTTTGCTTGCGGTAATGTAATATAAGAGGTTAACTGGATTAGGATGAGGGCATCCGCAGTACTTAATTTACTATTTGACTCCCGCTAAATACAAACAAATGCTAGTAAACAAAATAACGAAAAATTGTTTAAAATTGTCTGGTTATTATTAAAGGTATTATTACTTCCTATACAATACAACAAAAAAGACATTTAAACCTCAAAGTAAACATTTCAAAAACTCCTTGATGTCAAACATTTCAAAAATTCAGTTGCACCATTTTTGTTTACCTACTTCACATTAAAGGTCAGCACAAGTGCGCTATAAATAAGGTATTTAACCCAATGTGTGTGGGCCCAAGCCTTAACTGGTGGCACGATTCATGGGAAAGCATGAGATCACAAAGGTTACCATTTATTTGGTACTTGAATAGAAGACGAGCTTGATATGGGAGACAGGTAGCTTTTTTGGGAGCTCTTAGAAGCAATAACATAGATAGCTAACAAACAAATTGAATTCAAAGAGTTCAAAAGTGATGTAGAAGGAAGGTTGAATGCGTCTGCCGGAATATATAACACATCAAGAGATAAGTTAGTACTAAAGTGTGCCATATCGAATTGTGTATTAATAAATTCCTATGAAGAAACCAAAGCCGTGTCGCCTTATCTTCACGGCCGAACAATAAACAGGAACGTAAAAATCCTAAATAATAAAAACAAGTTCAAAAATAAAACTCCCACCGCACAATATAAAATGGTAACCCGATAAATGCGCGCCTCGAAAGCTATAAACAAACGAAAATATGAATCGAGATTACGTTAATACACGAACTAAGGTAGAGCTACATAGCTGGAGCGTGGGACGACTTAAATGGTAGTGAAGCGAAGGTACAGTATGTGAGACACTGCATCATTTGCAATTACATGTTATTGTACCTTTGTGCTATTTAATGTCCGGCGGTACGCCCCCAGTAATAAGAATGTGGTATTGTAAGCAAAATAGTTCGCTGTACGTTTCTGTCAATTTAACTATCAACCGATGGCACGGACAATGCAATTGGATAATCCATGTCCTGTTTTAGAGCTTGGTCAACATTAGGTCTACTCAGAATGGCTACATTTTGAGCTTACGCAACAGTTTTGAAGTTGATTAGAAACAAATTAAAGAACTCCTACGTTCACAAGCAACGTGGGCACACAATCATTAGGCTTCACAAGATGGTTGTTTTGCTTACTCACGGCATCATTAGCTTTACCGGGGCAGTATCAATATACCCGAAGATTACAACCTTCGACCTTTCGCTGGCAACCTGACATTTATCCATTCAATTTGCCGTCCACCATCATTGAATTCATTAATCATCCAGAAGGCTGCCCGCGTAAGCAATTTGCCTGCAAAAACAAAGACGGTTAAAACGTCGTGTTGTAATCGCTAAACCAAACATTTTGTTAGTTAATCCCGAGCATAAGCATGCATAGAGCATTAAGCAAATCCTTCAAATAATCCAGTCTGAAAAGCCGTCAAGTCTCTGTCAACACTTGGCAAACGCGATTTCCTTAGCAAAGCGTCGAAGTTCTCAACGTATTTACATTTTCACACATAAAGTAAATTCCTCGTATCCATCTAGAAGTTGGTGTGTGGGTAACGAAAATAGCGATTCATCACAAGTTTTAATCTGTTCTAGAGTTTGGCCCACTTGTGGTTACTGGCGCGACAAACGGGCGGTGAACGTAACACTCATTTCATCAAGCTAAGCATTGTTTGTCCAAACTAATACATTTTGATATGGCTGTTATTAAAACATAAGAAAATTTAAAAAAGCAAACAATCTTTTTTGTTACGTTAATACAGTACCTAAGTACCTACCAATGAGTTTTACCAAAAAAAGCTCTCCGACTCGAAATAGAAATAATGAATGTTATGTGTTTACATGTAATAAGGTAGATAACAATACGATCCATGTTATGTTTCCAAACAAAGTAGACTCATACCGTGTAAACATACTCGAGCTGACTCATATTCAACCCACGGAAGCTAGCAATGACCAATAATGGCAACCTTTACTTTTATCTTGATTCTGTTTAAAAAATCAGTATTGCTAGGTACTATACTCATAAAATAGAGTACACAATGTTAATGTAGATTGTAGATACCATTCTCGTGTACAAAGTAAAGTTTACAATTACAGACTAAGCTATAGATATAGCTATAGATTATTTATAGAAGCTCGTGTACTGTAATTATTTGTATTTTATTGTGTAATGTTCCGGAAAAAACTATACAAACAAACAAACAGACAAAGTTTTCATAACTTTCACCCTCAGCCTAACTTTTGACAAAAATTCAAATGAAAAATTGTTTGAAATGAAGTTTACATTTACGCCCGATATGACCGTTGTTCTATTTTTCATTCGCTTTTCATCAAAATAAATATACTTTTCATAGATTGTAAGTAACATATTTTGTGTTGGTTAAGCTATCCCTAGCAGTTCTTTTATGGGGTCTGAAACTGCCTTATTACCTTACTTTTACCTTATTTTCATTGCCTGCTTAAAATATTCTCCGTCTTGTTTTCGCACGTGACATTTCACGTCAGCGAGAAGTTGACAGCAGATCTTAGACAGTGACTAACTTTAAGCACCGTTTATGAGTAAGACCCAGAGTCCCGAACGCTCGTCTGCCCACCAGCAATTTGGCATGCAATGTTTAGACGCCGGTTATCGCGGCTCACCTCTCCACCGAGCCACCCAAAGTATTTCACCTGAATTCCTTCCTACAAATAAAATATTTTAACTTTCATTGCGTGCCATACTCCGACACGCGATGGAATTGATTTATTCTTTATGGGGACTTTTGTTTTCTGAACGGGATTAGGTTAATTAGGAATATTGCGTGAAAATTAAACAAAAGCTTTAGGTATATCGACCCCTCCAGGATGAAACGTCGTAAAAGCCATTTTGGCCAAAATCTGTTTTTAACGGTTTCTTAGTCAGAATCGCGCGCTCTATCGATCTGTATATTTAAAATGTTAAAATTCGCAAAAAAATGTCTTTTACAACACGCTCCGATTCCCTCTCTAAACCCAGTTTTATTTTTTTTTAATGTCGTAATGAGCAATTTTTAAAGTAAATTTTTAAATTTTATGTAGTAAGAGACATATTTTTTCATTTCATGGTTAATACAACATAATATAATACAGTATCAGGAAATAATACTATTGAACATTTTGTAGTAAAAGACACGATATTATCAAATATGGCTTTTACGACATTTTTTTAAGTAAAAATTTACAAATGACCGATGTCAATTTACGTCGCAATATCCACGACTTTTTAAAATATGGTTTCTACGACCATTTTATTACTAAGAGACTATTGAAAAGTAGTGCTAACTTTGGTCTTAAAGAGCATGACGCAAAAACAAAAATGGTAAAGTTTATTTCCTGTATATCTTTTGATTTACTTAATCTATAATAAACCACTAATAAAACTCATTAAGCTTAGGTTTTCGAGTTGTTTACTAAATATAAACTCAAAATAACCTACATTCATTAGTTCCAGAGATGGCATGGCTTTTACTACAAAAAAAAAAAGTGGTAAATGGCTTCTACGACATTTTTCTTCAGTTTGGCAACTGTAAGCTTTTTTTATTAAGTTGTATTACTTTGTTATTAAGTTGTTGTACTTTAGGGGGGCAGAGTTATTCGCGTCCGTAGGAACTACCTAGCCACTACCCTACACGTGCCCCCTGGGTGGTGCTAAATGAATAACAACGCCGGGTCTCGGGCGGCGGTGAATTAACCCGACCAAACCAGCCTAATCAGCTTGGTCTAACAGTGAGAGTAGGAAATGACTCACACAAACCGCAACCCCGTGAACTCTATCTGCAGGATCGGTAGCCTTGGCTTAATTGTCCGGACTATGAAGAAGTCAACTTCTATAAAAAAATTACCCTAAGTCTACGGTGAGATTCGTGCCAAGAGACTGCATGGCTGGTGGGAGACCAGTCGCAAACGATCCACATCGACGGACCTGGCAAACGTCGTTGCATTAGCCTTCTAGGGAGAATAGGCGTCACCTTCCTAGCGACCTGTTATATCGGCCTTACTCGTGGGAATAAAATGAACCAATTAAATACAAATAATCAACAAACTTTACCAAACTCTAAAAAACCAACCAACCCTAACAGCATGATCCAACAAACTCTGTATGAAAGCATGTTTACTCGGAACAGAAGCAACTCGACATCGTCTCTGCCAACTAAGCTTAATTACTATAATTACAACCAACAAAACAAGGAGAAAGACAATCTGGATTCACAGACCGATACTCTGCCGATTGCCAGTGACGACATAATATCAGACCATGAAGAATGGCAAAGGGATGAAATTCCCACCAGAAGAAAGAAAAGGAAAGAAACAAGTCCAATTCACAATGACGGGAATAAAAAACAGAGAAATTCCCCAGACTTTGTGATTCCTACACGCAATAGTTTTGAACTACTCGATACGGAGCCTACGAATAAAACCAACAATACAGATAAAGTATATGTACCAAAGCCAGAACCCATCTTTGTTACGGGCGTAATTAATGTAAATTCTCTTAAAGATGTACTAAACAAATTTGTAAAAAGCGATCTTTACCTCATGACCACACTAAGATCTGGGCACGTCATAAAAATTATACCTAAAGACATCCAGACATACAAAACGATTCGAGAGAATTTCATTGCCGATAATATCTCACACTATACTTACCAGCTTAAAAGCGAGCGAGCGTACAGAGTAGTATTACGCGGACTCCATGCTTCAGAAAATACCACAGAAATTTCAAAAGAATTGTATGAAATTGGACATGAAGTGAGACAAATAGTCAATATCAGACATCGAGCTACAAAGGAACCGTTGCCTGTTTTTTATGTCGACTTAGAACCAAAACCAAACAACAAAGCCATTTTCGATGTAAAATACTTGAATAACATGAAGATTACTTTTGAAGCCCCATATAAGAAAAAGGAAATCATTCAATGCAAGAGGTGTCAGAGATTTGGGCATTCCAAGAACCAATGTTTCAGGCCCTATCGCTGTGTTAAATGCGGTAGCGCTCACCCTACAACAACATGTACCAAAAAACCAGACACTGAGGCTACTTGCGCGAACTGTGACGAAAAACACCCCGCTAGTTACAAAGGATGCAAAGTGTACAAACAGTATAGAGAAAGAATTCTTAAATTAGACCCTAAGACAAAAGAAACACCAATGCCTAGCAATATAGAGATGAAAAACCCGGGTCTCCACCCGGGTTCAAAGCCTAACAGCACAGATAATCAAAACATAATTAAAACCTATTCAGAAGCAACGAAAACCAAAAAACAATATACTCAAAAAGACATAAAGAACGACTTGGCCGACCTTACTGACTTAATGGACATAATGTTCGAAAAACTACAACATTCGATGTTGACAATGATGGAAAAAATCATGGACAAAATGATGGACCGTATGGTCCAGCTAGTCAGCAGCCTGGTTAAAAAATGACCCGAAACCTCCAAGTAGTCACTTGGAACGCCAACGGCTTGACGGAACGACGTCAAGAACTAGAAACTTTCCTCAGAACAGAAATGATTGATATTGCACTAATCTCTGAAACAAGATTCACACCGAAGACACACATAAACTTTAATAACTATACAGTGTATACAACCAATCACCCAACTGGGAATAGCCATGGAGGAACAGCAGTGATTATTAAAAGCAACATTAAACACTACCCTATTGAGGAATACCGAACAGAAAAAATACAAGCAACATCTATTAAACTTGTAGACAGCAAACTAGAAACAGTATTCTCCGCTGTATACTGTCCTCCAAAACATACTATAACTGCCAGCGACTTCGCAAATTATTTTTCTACATTGGGTAACAGATTTATATGTGCTGGCGACTGGAATTCAAAACATTTAAATTGGGGATCTAGGCTGACCAACACTAGAGGAAGACAACTCTGTAAAGCCACAGAAGAGATGAAGTTAGAATGTCATTCCGGCAGAGAACCTACCTATTGGCCTACCGACAGACTAAGAATCCCAGACTTATTAGACTTTTTTTTAAGGATATTAAAGAGAAAATACAAGAGCGCCGTCGTTTGAGAAAAACCTGGCATACTACTGGATATCCCAGTGATAGGACTGCATTTAATAGTTTCTCAAACGAACTCAAAGGCCTTATCAGCACCCTAGAAAATGATAATATTCAACACTATCTTTCGAACCTAGATCCAACGAGAGACACAAACTACTCGCTGTGGAAGGCTACCAAGAATCTAAAGCGCCCGAAAATCCACATATCTCCTATAAATGATGGAAAAGGAGGATGGGCAAGATCAAATAAAGAAAAGGCAACAATCTTTGCAGAACATTTGAAAACAGTTTTCCAACCATTCCCTGAAAACAATCCCGAACAAACTATGGAAATCAAGAAATACATTGAATCTGCGAACCAAATGTGTCTTCCACTAAAAAGTACCAGCCCAAAAGAAATCATGAAAGAAATAAGGAACCTTAAGGAAGGTAAAGCACCCGGCTATGACCTCATTGATGCCACATTACTTAAAAACCTGCCTCATAAAGGTGTAATGAAATTAGTTAACATCTTTAATGCCAGCTTAAGTCTAGAACATTTCCCTGGGCAATGGAAAATTGCACATGTAGTCATGGTACCGAAACCCGGTAAACCCCCACACGAAGCTACTTCATATAGACCTATCAGCCTGCTACCAGTTATTGGCAAACTGTTTGAAAGGATATTGCTTAACAGGATGAAAGAACATCTAAGTGCAGTATTACCGAACCATCAATTTGGATTTCGGGAAAAACACGGGACAATTGAACAGGTACACCGTATAATTGACACCATTAGCAGATGCCTTGAAAATAAATTATATTGCTCGGCAGTCTTTTTGGATATCAGCCAAGCGTTTGATAAGGTATGGCATGACGGCCTCCTGTTCAAGATAAAAAAGCATCTCCCGCATTGTCTATTCCGAATACTTAAATCTTACTTAGATAAAAGATGCTACCAAGTGAAGTACAGCGATGATCTCTCAAAAGTACACGAAATAAAATCAGGTGTCCCTCAAGGCAGTATCTTGGGCCCTGTACTATACCTAATTTTTACAGCAGATATCCCAACAACTGACTACACCACGACTGCGACTTACGCTGACGATACGGCATTACTGTCGGCTCATAGCAACCCAGAAACGGCTTCATCACAGTTGCAAAACCACCTAACAGAAGTTGAGACGTGGCTGAAGCGTTGGAGAATAAAAGCTAATGAGAGCAAATCGGTACATGTAACATTTACACTTAGGCGAGAAACATGTCCACCAGTAACGCTAAACTGCAAAGTTATCCCACAAGATAATAACGCAAAATACTTGGGCATGCACCTAGACAGAAAACTTACATGGCAAAAACATATTTGGACAAAGCGGATACAACTAGATGGAAAACTGCGGTCACTGAACTGGTTATTGGGACGCCAATCACAACTAAATCCCAACAGCAAGATGCTAGTGTATAAAACTACCATAAAACCAATCTGGACTTACGGAATACAGTTGTGGGGAACTGCCAGCAATAGCAATATAGATATCCTGGAAAGATTCCAGACCAAAGCTCTGAGAACAATGTTTGGCATCCCTCATTGTATAAGTAATAGATACATATACCTCGACTTCGGCCTAAAAACAGTTCGGCAGGAAATAGCTCAACACAGCCTGAGGTATCAGGAGAAGCTGACCGTCCATGTAAACAAACTGGCACACGCTCTAAGTGGAGAAGATGCTCTTCAGTATACCCGGCTAAAAAGAAGTGACATACCGAGCCTACATAAAAGATTTACCACTTGACAACAAGAGAGTCGTGTGAAAAGAATTTTCACACAAGTGTGGCTCTTGAGGAAAACATAAACTGAGAAATCAAACAAAGAAGTGGCTTATTGTTGGAAAACAGATTGCCATGAAGCAGAAATCATAAAAAAAAAAAAAAAAAAAAAAAAAAATTAAGTTGTATAAGACTTCATAATATGTTTTATCGAAGGAATTTTTGAATTAAAAGACAATTGTAATAAGAAGAAAGTGTAATTTAGTGTAGTAAATGCAGCACACATTTATGACCACAATCATAATATTTAAATGTTTTTCATTACTTTAAAGTAATATTGTACTTTTTCTGACAAACACTAATAAAATTATCAAACTAAAATCAACACAACCTCTAAACTATGCAAAAATAGGCGTAACATCGAACCAAAAATCTTCTAATCTCTTGTTTTACTCGTAATACCTAAACTACGTGATACAACTGCGCGCTGTGCGCACACGAAAACAGGGAAGTATTTAACAATAGCATCTCTTATAACAATCAGTACTTCGTAATAATAATTATGGCTAGGTAATCAGTTAAGTATTTTCGAGGAAAACTGCATATTCATATTCCTAAACTTATTAAAGAAATATCAAACTATCTTAGTTATTACGTACTAGTTTTATACGTACATTTAAGAAGAAACGTAATGTATTATTCGATCACGTCTTCATCTTCTTCATCGGTCTCCATCAAAGTATCATTATTATTACTACTGTACGGCATCTCTAAAAAATCTTTGTGAAACCTTTTAGGTATCGTTCCGTCGGTGCACAATTTTATTAAATCTTTGTGCTTTAGTGCAGAAATGGGAAGTTTGTCCACATAAGATTGTTGCAAGTTTATGTTATTTAGTTCTTTTATATGATCTGTATCTTGTCTTTGACTTATTTCAGGTTCTTCTGTCTTCTTGCTCTTTCCCTTCCCTTTCCCCTTTCCTTTCCCTTTGTTTTTTGCTTTTTCAAATAGTTTCCTTGTTTGTATTTCTATCTTAAAGAATTGGACAATCGAGGAATTGAAACAGCGCTTTTGTACTGTGATTCATGTACAGGTCAAAACAAAAATAGAGTCGTTTTATCCGTATTGAATTTATTTTTACTGAAATCTGTCAATCTGCAAGTAATCCAAATAAATTATCTACTTCCAGGCCATACTTACATGCCTGCCGACTCTGTTCACGCTACAATAGAGTCGGAAGTCGAAAAAATCATTGTATGGAGTCCCACTCAGTGGGCTTCCTACTTTGAGACTGCAAGAAAGAAACCTAAGTCTTATAAAGTCAGCGTTATGGAACATACAGATTTCATCAAATGGGACGATTTAGCAGCCCAAACCTTTACAAAAGAAACATCAAAAAATATAAAATTCAAGAGCGTTCGGACAGCTACTTTCAAGAAAAAGAACTTAAACAAGATGGAAATAAAATATTCAATGAACGAAGATGCAGTAAGCGAGAAAGTGAAACTATTTGAAAAAGCAAAACACAAAGAAGACAGAAGAACCTGAAATAAGTCAAAGACAAGATACAGATCATTTACAAGAACTAAATAACATAAACTTGCAACAATCTTATGTGGACAAACTTCCCATTTCTGCACTAAAGCACAAAGATTTAATAAAATTGTGCACCGACGGAACGATACCTAAAAGGTTTCACAAAGATTTTTTAGAGATGCCGTACAGTGGTAATAAAAATGATACTTTGATGGAGACCGATGAAGAAGATGAAGACGTGATCGAATAATACATTACGTTTCTTCTTAAACGTACGTATAAAACTAGTACGTAATAACTAAGATAGTTTGATATTTCTTTAATAAGTTTAGGAATATGAATATGCAGTTTTCCTCGAAAATACTTAACTGATTACCTAGCCATAATTATTATTACGAAGTACTGATTGTTATAAGAGATGCTATTGTTAAATACTTACCTGTTTTCGTGTGCGCACAGCGCGCAGTTGTATCACGTAGTTTATTACGAGTAAAACAAGAGATTAGAAGATTTTTGGTTCGATGTTACGCCTATTTTTGCATAGTTTAGAGGTTGTGTTGATTTTAGTTCGATAATTTTATTAGTGTTTGTCAGAAACAGTACAATATTACTTTAAAATAATGAAAAACATTTAAATATTATGATTGTGGTCATAAATGTGTGCTGCATTTACTACACTAATTACACTTTCTTCCTAGTACAATTGTCTTTTAATTCAAAAATTCCTTCGATAAAACAAATTATGAAGTCTTATACAACTTAATAAAAAAAAACTCACAGTTGCCAAGCTGAAGAAAAATGTCGTAGAAGCCATTTACAACTTTTTTTTTGTAGTAAAAGCCATGCCATCTCTGGAACTAATGAATGTAGGTTATTTTGAGTTTATATTTAGTAAACAACTCGAAAACCTAAGCTTAATGAGTTATAGTGGTTTATTATAGATTAAGTAAATCAAAAGATATACAGGAAATAAACTTTACCATTTTTGTTTTTTGGCCGTACTGAAATATGGCATTTTGGCTTTTACTACGTTTCATCCTGAAGGGGTCGATATCTCACAGACGGTTTTTACAGCTAGATCGTGTTGGAGAACAATCATCGTGATTTACGGTTGTAGGTGACAATTTATTCTGGCTGTTTTGTAGGCTTTATTAAATTTTGGGTTAGTTAAATTTGAAAGACCTTAACCTGTCTGGTGTGAAATTTGAATAAAATATTTGGAGCCTCCACGCAATTCTCTGCCTATTTGACTTAAAACGTGTTGTGTGTAATTTATGTTTGGCGTATTCGGTTTTATTTCAGAATTTTACGACCTTAGATTATTTATTTCTGCTATTATAATAGTCCGAGAGTTTTATTGATTCAAATCGTTATACATACAAATTCTACAAATTCTACTAATATGGTGAGTTAGGGGGCAAACGCGGATTTATTCTTGGTAAAATATATGTGAAAGTTTGCATAGTTCGATGTTTGTTGCTCAAACGGATTTGGGTGAAATTTAGTATCGAAATAGGTTACACGTTGGGTTCACACAGAGGACGTACACGTGCAAGTGTTTTTTATATTAAAAAAATACTACATATTCCTCTAGTAAAGCCGCTGAAATTGCGGTGCTTAGCCAGTACTTTATAATCATACCCATCTTATTTTCCGTCTTAAACTCCGCTAAGAAATTTTAAAACGATCAACTTAATCCAAACATCACGCTCCGATTCCAGTACACGTTTGAACTGCGTCGCCTGAATCAACGATATTAAAAGCTATTTTAATATTGATAGTCCATTACTTTAAGCTTCTACTTTCGTCTTTTGTAACACGATACGGCCGTCAAGTTCTAATTGACGCTGTCAGTCAGAATGAGCGGGATCACAATACCGATCGGCTGGGACGGTTAATCGTCCTCTGGGAATCTCTGGTTATTTAGTTACTTTTTTGTTGCATGTGAAAAGTCGCCTAATGTAATTAAGACGCACATGTTGGTTCGTGTTTTGGAACAGAGTTAGGGTATTTGTAGGGCAAAAATAGTTACCGTCACAAAATAGATACATAGAACACGAGAGATTACAAGAGAGATACGACATTGGTAGAAAAAAAACGAGGTCGGCTTGATTGAAGGTACCTATTAACCTACATGCGTTTAGGAAGAGAGATTGTGGTATCCTAGCAGTGTGTTTATTTATTGTAAGCTCGTATAAATAGGCCGAGTTTCTAGGCCTGGAATCGACATGGCTTGACGATTGTTGTTATAAAACAGCCTGCAATTTAAGGTGTCGTCTTATCCATATAATGAATATACATTATCCATATTATAATATATATTAAATCATTATTACTATAAGAATAATCACCCTTCGAGGGTAGACCTGTATCCCAGCAGTGGGAGGATTAAAAGGTTGCATATGAATATGAATTACTATAAGAGCTTAACATAAAAGATGCAATCAACGTAAATGAAAAATACGTTATTATGTGGTTTTATTTCTACGTTAGATTCTGTTAAAGCAAAACTGAGGTAGTACGATTTTTTTTGGCTTACAAATTCCACATTTCCTATACACGAAGCTACTGGTCCGACAAAGTTGCCATAATACCTATTACAGCCCATAAAATTTGACAACCACCTGCCTTCTTCACGCAGTCTTTGTATCTTTTAAACACAACAAAAGCTCTTTTTCCGTCGTTAGGCTACTGACCAGTACGTACCTACTAAAGTACAAAGTTAGAATAGGACAGCCCCCAAACACTCGACTGAAGACGCACTCGGTCCGAAGTTTGTTTGCCATCGGCAAACTAAAATGGCAAATCAATAGTTACTGCATATTGCTATCCGCCTGCGTACTCCAGGCTCTTTTTCGATTTGCTATAAATCGTGTGTTTAATTGCCCGGGAAATAAGGGATTAAGTATCAGATTAAGTGGAGTCTTCTCGATACAAGTTTAGCTTTTGATAAGTTTTCTGGACATTTTGTCGATCGCTAGGGACGACGGGAATTACTCAAGTTACGGGCTCGAGGATTCGAAGCCATTTGTCTAATTTCAAATATTCTATTCTATTGCTTGTTTATTTTGTATGTTGAATGGTTAGCGTCTAAAACTTTACTGCCGTCGGAAGTTCAAAACTTGACCTTTCCATCTTATTGAAAATTTGACGATTTGTCCCTTATTGTAAAAAATGAAATGGAAAGTAGACAAATAGAATCAGTTACTTGGGAAAAATGTGTAAAATTGCCAATTGAACTAGTTTTTTGTGATTTTGTATTAGGGTAACTTTTTTCCTTTTTTTTTCTATACTGATCTTAAAACGTTAAACGCTATAAACTTGAGCTAGCATGATTTCAAGTTCAATACTCGAGGAATAAAAAACTTATACGTTTGTTCTAGGCCTTAAGAAGTAGAAATATCTAAACCTTAGAGATATCGTCGGAATAAACAATCCCACCCAAAGATAACTTTCTTTATTTTCTGCAGACACAGACCTACATCAATCACAGTCTAGATGTACTCCAGGCGATACGATAAATTATACCAAATCACTTTTACCGAAATTCGGTTACAGGCGATCCCTAGTCGAAAGAGAAAAACTGAAAGCTGGACTATTGTATGTACGAGTAGGTTATGCAAAAAAACTCAATTTTGACAAAGGAAGGGCGAAGAAATTGCTTGAAAAATTGGACTTACATATTTAGGCTGTTTTTATTTACTATTTCATGATAATATGTTGTAACTACTTGTAAAATATTTTTTATTTTTTATTTAAAAATAGGCTTGCGTTTGACCGCCATCTTGCCTGATGGGAAGCAGTGATGCGGCCTACGATGGAGCACGCTTGCCTAGAAGATACCGATAAATAGATAATTTTCTCAAATATATAGAAGTTTTAAAATATACCTTTGTAATTGCGCTTGAAAATGGTATCAACTTTAAAAGCAATAAATTTTATTTTCGGAGAAAAAAGTTATGGTTGCTAAATTTGAAGTTGTAGCTAAATCGGATAAAGGTTTTAATCTAATGTCAACTACATATAATAAGCTCTTACAATGTTTATGGTCTACGATTTCTAAGCGAGCCTCGGCCACCAAAATATCTGAACTCTGACAAATCGCAACACCGCGTTTACGACTACTAATTCGCCCGAGAAGGCTTGTAATCTGGTTACAATGCAAAAAGTCACAATTTTACAACAACCATAAAACATTCGACTCCTGTTTACGTGTTTTGAAAGCTAAACTAATAAGGGTATTAAATTTATACGAGTATGGCCCGACAGGACGTCCAACAATGACGTAACGATTCCGAAGTATGTTTTCAAACGGCGGGTCGTATAATTTTATAATACTACCCACAAATATAATTCTACATTTATTGCGAATACTCTTTTCAATATTGAGCTTTATTACTGCGTGCGAGGTTTCAAAGTGGAGGGGCAATGTTTTAGTAGTAAAAACAGAGGTGACCATTACCAGACGAAACGACGGCGGTAAGACCATCTTTGTCAATAGCTCTTCTAATCCTACAGAGAGTAACATCTAACACGTCACGTTAAAAAAAATCAAGCGATACCAAATATTCGGATACTAAAATTTTACGATACATTACTGCTTTAATATCCATAAAATTAAAGAAATGGTTTTTAAGGAGATTCTATTATGAATGGATGTGATTAAATTTAAGTCGTAAAATGGTAACTTTGTGTTTACGGGCTGGAAAGGCCGATCAATTCGCCGTTTGTTGGTACTTTTTATGATGAAATTGCTGGTATCCCAAATTTATGAGCAGTAAATTTTACTTATTTCATAAAAATATTGTGCTTAACCCATTATGACCTGAATTATTTTATAGGCTTAGATATTGACAATTTTTATATATATTGTTTCTTATGGCTCCCTGAGCTATTTTTAATAATTAAAAGTTTTAATTTTTTTTTACTTTTGGAAAAAACAATGGGTGCCATATGGCACCGCTAGGCCAATACGTAAGCTTTCCATCTCTCTATTAGATATGTATTAACTTTTTATTAGCTAACTATTTTTACCGTTTATTTCTAAAATGATGATGATTTTATGTAATGTACGAATTAATAAATAAAAACAGCATTTATTTTATGAATTTATATAACAGTACAGTACGAGATGATCCGACTTCAGGTTGTATATCTGGTACCACCCGTGCATTTCTGCGACTAGTGGAGCGTGATTGACGTGGTGACAGAGACGTAGACGCTAATACCACTTCACATCCGCAGCATTGAGTTGCCGACTTGTCAGGTTATTTACAAAACTACCCCCTTCTTCGTCGCCCGAATGTTGATCAGAGTCGATTGCAGGTTCTGGAGGTTCAATGTACCTATAGCTACCGTGGCTCAATTTCCTCATGTTCTTCTAGCAGGGCTAGTGCCTCATGGAGTGTACAACCCCTATCAAGACAAAAAAACACTGTTAACCTACGCAGAAACCAAAAATAAACATTGCACACGTTGTTGGAATAGACTACATATCGGCCTAGAGGTGCCATACGGCACCCGTACATTTTGAAGTACGATAAAACAAACACGCAAACAAAACTAAATTATATTACAATATAATTTAGTCACACGAGGATATAAGAATAAAACAAAATGCATCTCAGTGATAGATTTCACGAAATATGTAAATTATGACCCACTTACTTGAACTTGAAATCCATTTTCTGCAATAATTTCATAATACTGACTTTGTGACTCTTGTGCCGGTCTCAACAAGTTCGCCAGTTAAAACAATGTACAGAAAGTGATAGCTATCTTTCTCTAGTACCGCATAGATAGCCCATCGCCGGACTTCACTATACGTGAGGCGCTTATGGCGCGAATATATGAACACCTTGAATTGGGTGCCAAACGGCACCTCTAGGTTATAATGGGTTAATGCAAGGGGGATTAATGTGTTACTTCGTTAACGGCGGTAACAAAAGCTATTTTAACGCTCTTCGGTGCAGCGCTCATTAATGCAGTTAGTACGCAACTAATTTTGTTTTATGCCTGTATGAGATAACTTGCCATTCAAATTTATCTTCATGTTTAATAATATTATCAATAAATTAATAACAATAATTACTCTACGTACAGGGTTATAAGGAAAGGGTATGCTAAGCTGAAAATGGCTCACAGTACTCATAGTGAACAATTTTTACTATGGGACCAACCCAGAATTCGCGAAAAAAATATCGATACGTTTATCAAGCGTCATTGATATTTTTGTATGGAACAGCTGATTTTTTTATGAACCTACTATTATAGCCCCTTTTCGGCTTAGCATACTCTTTCCTTATAACCCTGAGTGTAATAATAGTGAAAGTAATATCTACTTATTTGTATAAACTAAACAGCATGCCTTAATATATCAGAGCATAGATTAAAATCAAAAATAAGACCCAGTTCACAAATTCACAACTTACTCAAAATTTTATCCTACAAAAATATCAGTATTAAAATTTGCCCCCAACGCAAATACTATAATAAAATACCTTTCAAACCTACACAACCACGACTATACTTGTATCAAAAAACAAAACGTTACTATTAAGAGGTTTACACACACGTCGAGTAACACAGCGTGTCGCCTCGCGGCGTGACAAATTCATAATCGACACTGCTCGCGAGCCGGCATTAAACTGGAATTTTAATATGCATCTAATAATCCTGTTTATTTTATACATAGACTTTGAAAAGCGTAGAAGAATCTTCGCGTTTGTCTACCAAAATTTTACAAGCTGTTATGAAACTAAAAAAAATCTAATACACACATTTTAGAAAATTTTAATTTACTAAAAATTCGTAGATATTGTCGAAATTGTCTAATCGTATAACATAGGCTACTTACATTAAATTATAGAAAAGTTTATAAATCAATGGCGTTTGAGATACATAATTCAAATATAATGCTATATTACATAGGTATTTCACATGCAGGTCATAATTATTAAGTAAGTGTGTATTTACTTAGTACGTGGCTAAATTATAGTCAAATACCTTGAGTTAAATTTACACAAATGTAACATAAATTAATGCTAATTTCTGGTCAAAAATCTCAATCAACAGTCAAACGAAACTTGTACCTTCCAACAAAATCATAAAACTCAACAAATTGAGACCAATTTGTAAACTGTAACAGAGTAATAAAAATCAAGTTTGAAGTGACCCTAAAAGCTACCATTTTCCTTAAAAAGGTACCTCTAAAATATGCTCGTACCCACATATCGTCAAAATGTCTCAATTAGTGGGGCAATTCACGCATGACTTTCAAATACGGTCTTTACGACCCCACACCGCATTACGGAATAATTACTCTGGATGCTTGAGATGCAATATCTAAGCAATTACTAAGGTAAGAGACTAAGGTAGAAGCATTTTTGTAAATTAAAAAAAAAATATTATGAAATATTTTTTTTTATAAGTAAGTGAAAGATAACCTATTAAATAGACATAAATAGAACAATATAATATATAAAAAATGAAAAATGATTATTTTTTATTACTTAAATAATTTTTTTTTATAATAATAAAATAGACTGCAGGATATAAAATTAAAAATACACATTTCCCGGATTTATTTTTAACTTAAAACTTAATTAATATAACAGCAGTAACACCCATATACCTACTTGCAGTTGTTAATTTCTTCGCATTTTCTCAGAACATTAGATTTCGTCATTAAATTGACGTAAAAATCATCAGTAAAAGCTAGCCCTCATTACATTACTTCACATTTGCTTATTAGAGCTATTTAAATACAACAATTTAGTATTAATAATAATCATTATTATGATTTTATTACATTTGCACATTAATAATGGTCTAAAAATAATGAAGTGATTTACACAATAGGGTATCAAAAACCAGTGTATCGCAGTCACCATATCACTCAGGTATGTCCACTACTTTAGTTTGTCATTCATACAGACAAAATAAACATTTCATAAAATTTTATTTGCGTAAGTTATATCGCATCATTAAATGTTTTACGTATGTTAAAGAAAAACTTTGCTTCTTAACTTGTTTTATATTGAGCGATCCTAATGAAGTCTCCTTTGAAAGCTTAACTTCGTGTCCTTTGAAACTTGAGATAAACCTAGAGAGAAAGATTGAGTGCGTTTGGTTTAGGTGAAGCCAAGAATTTGTGCGTGCGTACACAAAACGCCTGCATTAACAAATCAATACTCCCCAACTCGCGGTAGTAAAGTCCCTGTAGAACCTGGCCCCCTAGCCAAGTTGAAATTCTATAGTAAAAACCATATAAAAAACTAAAACAATGTATTGGAATGACATTTATTTTCTGTCATTGAATATAGAAACTACAAATAGATTTAAGAAATGTCATTCCCATACAATCATGCTCTTACTTTAGAATATCGTTTCGATTATAGAATTGCAATTTGGCTAAGAGGGCTGTGTAGTACCTATACGCGAGAAAGTAGAGGAGTTTTTGGCTTCACCTAACACAGCGCTCCATCTTTCTCCCTATGTTTATCTGTGTTTGTGACTGAATGCTATAAAACGGGCGTCGACTTGATGTTTTATCGTAATTACAGTACTTATAAACAAATAAACAGTTCTAATTTATGAACTTTTATTTATATTGTGATTGCAGAAACCACTCGTGGCAATGTTTTGTGAATTTTAATTTAATTAAGTAGTCAAGTAGCAGATGGTTTAACAGCTGGTATTTTCTTTAGTAATTTATTTGGCTGCTTTTTAAATTAATATGCATGTACTTATAGATTACAAGACTGATTTCTCGATGCATATAATTTCTATAAAGGTAAATAATTAAATATACTCAGTGACAGTCGTGGAAAAAAATCTTACGACATTATCATTTATCAAAATTGGTTGAGCCGTTCGTACTTAGGGACGGGCATACGAGTACATCCTTAAAGCTTTGTATTATTTTTATTGAATAACATTTTGCGAAACCATTCCTTTTTTACCTGCGACCTAGTCTAAAAAGAGGACTTTATCACGTTGGACCTATAATAATTATAAAGCAACTTCTTCCAGACAATCTACCTTATATAACTGCTTCAAACCACGAAATCATAATATACAAAAGTCTTAAGTTCAACGACTATGCCCCATTGAAGCGCTAACTGAACTGTTATCACTAAAATTTCCTTTCCTCAAAAAAAAAATATATACCCCAAACTGATACGCACACACGCATTCTGAAATAAAAAGCATAACGCTGTAGATTACTTATTTGATGTTTCAATTTCTACTGCGGTAACTTTAATGGATTTATATGGTTCTCTGCTTGTGTTAAATGAGAATTATTGCGATGGCGCAGGTAATAAAACTTTGGACGATGAACAGGCCCTTTGTTTTGTACTTGGAATGGTAGCTCGGGGCCAGTAGAATTAAGAGGATCGAACAAGGATCATGGATCACGGGCTAAATATTTTTTGTTTTTGTTTTTAAGTATATTTAAATTCAGAGTATTGGCAACCTACTTTTCTTTTGTAGGCTTTTATTTACCGACGTAGGCGCGTAGTTGTGCTACGCTTGTATCTAATACAAAATTGTATTAAGATAATAATCTGTCAGTTCCAAAATATCTTGCATTATTTTTATCATCTCCAGATTCCTTAACACCACTTTTGCATTCTATGCGAGAAACCTGTGTTTGGTTTTAATCTGGTACAGATGTGACTTGTCATAGCAATATCATTTTCATCTACGATATTGTCTACTCATTTCGCTTATAAACGACTACTTCCACCTAATGTCTTTAACAACACCTTATAAGTCATATATTCATATTCATTTATTCACACAAATAGCATAGGTCAAAATGTCAAGGTAAAAATAATAAGTACAGAAAAAAAAATTGTATAAAATAATAACATAATTGTAAAAATAAAATAATCTAATTAATAACCTTCAATTTCATGAATTCGTTATCTATGTCATAAAACGCCTGATCGATCAGCGCTGGTTTTATCCTTATTTTATGTATGTCAATATTTGGCGCTTCTATGACATCAATAAAAATTAGTAATGACATCAATAAAGTCAATTATTTGGAATAATTAATTTAACATTGCTTCATTTTCTGAAACCTCATAGAATTTTTCACTTGTGTGTTTCCAAATCGATCGGTTACATTTACTTCCCAAATCATTGTACGTCACAACCTTGAGCCAGGACCGGGACCAACCTTGAGATTATTACCTCAGGAAAATCATTAACGACTTATTACCACACGTTTATTATGATACCGTACAAAAACCTGACGCGTGCTGTCAAATTAATAGGCAGAGCTGTTCAACATATTCGCTATTTCCATCACACGCAGCGTTATAAAAGTCATGGACTGTCATGGTCAATGGACGAAGCGATGTGTCGAGTTGAGTTATAAGCGAAAGCGGTTTTAGGAGAGGGTTCCCAATAGGTGTCGCATTGTTTTTCAACTTGTATTTTCCATTATAAGTTATTAACTTTAATTTTATAATTCAACGAATCTGATTGACATTTGGATTGGCGATCTCAAAACATGTTACACAGCTCACTGTTTAAGTGTAAATAAGTTACAAACATTACATACAAATAAATTACCACTCACAAGCTTTCGCAATCATTAGGTTTATGAGAAGTAGATATTACATGTGATATCATCAGCTAAAAGTTAAAAAAAAAACAAAACGTAACGTATTTTGACAGCCACAGCCTTCTAAATTCTACTAACTGGAGCTTTAGCCTAATAATAATATTAATAATTAATAACATTAATATTATTATTAATTTTTTTTATATTCTAAGTATATTGTAAAAAAAAATAAAAATTAAGAAAATAAATGGATATGTGTATATTAATAAAAGTTGGCTATCAATAAAAAAGTTTTTACAGATCATGACCGTTAAAACCACGTTCATTTTCAAATCGCTTATGCCTTACACCTTTCGCCCAAACTAAAAGAGAAGCAGTGATATGGCCTCCGCATCATCGGTCAATTACAAAAAGGTAATCCCGGGGAGGCACTTAATGAATCATTATAGCCGGCGGCGGACGTAGCCGATGCACGATTTATAGGCGGCGAGGCTTACGAAATTGACTTTTATTTTTCGGTTAAATGTTGGCAACGTCTGACAAGACTCGGTGACAGTGGCGCGGGGTCCTATGGGACGATTTGTTGTGAGGTTGTTACCGCGAAATATTTAAACGACTTTGGTTGGTAGATAAAAGGGATGCTGTTTTTTCTGTGGTCTGCATTTTGTGCTGATAGGAATTTTGGTGGCGATTCCGTATTTATCGAAAAAGTTAGTACTGATCTCAATGAAATGTTTGTGGAGTATCTATGTGGGTATGGTATGAAAATATAATTAAAAAAAAATAATAATAATAAAAATGCAAAAATTTACTAGGAAAGTCGTAGGGCGTATCATAATTCTTATATAACAAGATAAAGGTCTACTCCACAGTCTCTTGTTTTATTATCACTAATTAACATGTGGCGAGATTGCGTTCAAACTCAAGCCTATAAATGATTAAAAAAACCTTGCTTAAGTTTTTGTCCAATAAGTTTATCGACTTTCCATCCAAACTATAGACCATAACGAACCGTCTTCGAACTCAGAGTCAAAGGCGAAGCGCGTCAACATCAGTCATATCACCTCACCTCGTCTCACCTCACCTCGGTGTGACCCCGCCTTTATTCTTTGAAATGTAGGCGGCGGTGATGGACAACTGACCGGTGTGGCACCGACCTAATGCTGGACGCGTTCAAGGCGAAGGTTAAGATCTCTATTTTGAGATAAACAGAAGTGTTACATCAAAAATAAACCAGCCAAAAAAATTACAATCTTGTGATTTTCATTCTATACAAGGTGTAACGGAAAGGTGTAGTTATACTTAAGGGAAGGTGTTCTTCTACATATCAAAGTGAACAACTTCTAAAACACAAGTTTCTTAAATTCGAGAAAGAAAACATCGAATCTCCATAGAAAATTGATCACGTGACTAAATATTTTGTAAGGAGACTCAATATTATTTTCTTCTCGAACAAACTTGTTTTCTAAAAGTTGTTCAATATGACGTGTAGAAGAACACCCTTAAGTATCACTTACCACACCTTTCCGTTACACCTTGTATAAGTAGGTAGGTATGGCACAGTCATTAAAATAAAATTAAAAACTAAATAATTCAAAGTAAAATTTTAGTTTGACTTTTCATTTTCTATTTGGTTTTCAAAGTAAACGAGAAAAACTGTAAGATAATTTATTATAATCAACATAAGCTCACAGTCACAAATATTCAAAATGTTTATTCGCTGAAAAGAAATAAAATTCAATCAGAAGCTCCATTTGCTACTCAAAATTAGGATCCATTTGCCTAAAAATGCGTCTCTGATAAAACATTTCAAATTGCGTTTTGAATATTTATTTTGCCAAGTGGAATCACGAATTGCGACGAGCGCGCTTTTTGCCAAAGAGTTCAGCCTTGTTAATTATTTATTAAGCTTTAAAGAAACCCAGAACAGAGGTAATGAGCGTTTAGAAAAAAATATCGAGAGGCTGTAGCTACGTTGCGTGAATATTGAAATAGGAGGTAGGAGGCCAAGTTTTAAAAAACATAAACATAAGCATGTGCAGTTCGATCCAACTTGAGAGATAGGATAGTTTAAATCTCAAATTATAGTCGCAATTTTAATTTATTGCAAATTATATATATACTGATAATTTTTACTATTCGTAGTTATAGCTGTCTATATTGTACAAGACTGGAAAATATGGCGCGCTAAAGAGATCTGGGTAGGCACTACGAGGTAGGTATACTTAGTGCTGGGTAGTAATTGGTTGATGATGATAAAAATGATTGGACAAAGGTGGCTAACAAGCACACAGGCCGCCTAACGGTAAGCGATCATCAGTAGCTATACGAATACGTGGAGAGAAAAATGGTCATCTAAATTCCGAAGGATTCACCGATTCGTTACCTGTAGCACCGGTATTCTTCTCTTTTACTATGCCATCTGCCTCGGTCCTGTGCCAATCGGGTCAAGGAGCCTTTCTGGCGAGTGAGATGTTATTATCCGACACTGTATCTCTCATTAGAAATGTTATGAAAGCGAAAATGATGGAGATACTCGTAATCTCGAGCGTCCAAAAGTAGGGTTCCAGATTCAAGCCACGTCTAACAATGCCGTCGACCCATCTTGCTGCTAGGACCCTACTCTTGGGTGCTCGACATTATCTCGGTCACTCTCACTGTCATGACATTTCTAATGAGAGCGACAGTGACCGATATAGTATTCCACTCCCCAGAATAGGGCACCAGCTCCGTTAGCCGAGTTGTAAACTATGATTTAGAACACTATGACAAGGTATGGGAATAACATTTTTATAATCTATTTATAGATTCTATATTATTTTACAGATAGGTACTCGTATGTCATTTCTATTGATTATTTGAGTTTTCTATAGCGTTTGCGATTATGGAATTGCAGCTTTGTTAGGGGCTGGACAGCCGCTGCTCTCAAGTAATTACACCGAATACCTCCAGAATCATTGGCTTATAATAATTCTGCATATCCCCGCTGGCTACAAGCAAAACGACGCAGCCGCGTCCATAAACGTACTTATAAACCGATTAACTACGCATATAATGAGTGCATTATACCCGTTTAAAATATAATTTGATCGAATTATTTTATTACTAGCTGCACCCCGCGGTTTCACCCGCACGGTGGTGAAAAATGGTGACGATGACGATAATAGAATATATCGTATGTCCTTTTATATGCCTCTGACAAAGTGTATGCAAAATTTCATGAGGATCGGTCGAGCAGTTAAGGCGGGAAAGCGTGACAAACAAACTCACTTTCGTATTAATAATGTAGTAAGGATTAACGAGGCATATAATGAGTGCATTATATCAGTTTCAAATATAATTTGATCAAATTATTTTATTATTTGGACCTTGGCTTGTCTTGTCGGATGTGGGCTTTGTTTTTGAAAAATTTCGGCCATTTTTGAGGGTTCATCTCATAAACTTTTTAAGCCCCCGACGCCAACGCAATCAACGTGCTTTATAGGTATAGGTAAGGTGTGTATATGTGTGTCTGTTTGTGGCTTCGTAACTATTAAATCATTTTTTTTTTAAATTTGGTTGACAGTGTTTTTAGCTTTGATCCAATTCTTTCTTTCATGCAGTCGCTTGGAGATTATCTTGAAGTTAAACTCGTTATTTACTATATTCACTTAACTTTGCTATGTTTAGTAAACGTCATCATTCTCATCACGGTTTTGTTTCTCGTGTCCGATCCTAGAAAACATTTAATGATTCATACAAAATAATTTCATATCCTCATGATCTACAATCAAGAGATCTGTAGCCTAAGGCCACTGAGCAAATTATCATATACTGCCCACTATAACTAGACCTCTCTTGGAATAAAACCTCGTTTAAAAGGTTTGGTCGAGAACAGGTCAGTATAAGGTGGTTGATCATTAATATGCCTATAAAAACTATGTGTAGCAAACAGAAATTATGTCTTTATTAGAGTTATTACGTATATTATACGCTGGCCACTCAAAATATTATGATGATTAATTTCATGACTGCGCCAAATGGAACAGTTTGTGGAAAATTGTATTAAAACAATTACTATTAACTAAGGTACTACATTATCCTAACTAATATTACAAAATTAAATGCGAAAGTGCGCTTGTTTGTTGGTTACGCTTTCACGCATTAACATAATAAAATTTTGAAAAGAATAAGAATTTAAAGAAATAATCATAGGCCACATAACATAATCATCGTTTTTTATAACCGTGCAAGTCAAACCGCGGGCCGCAGCTAATTGAAAAAAAATAGCTGTATAATCCGTCCAATTTATTTGTACCTACCAGTTTTCAGCTACCATTAATATTGTCTGTCTTATTCTTTTTAATTCCATTGTCCACAAGAACAAATAAGAGGCCAACATTACGACGGGCCACCACTTCCGGTCTGAGCAGACCAGTACCGACCCCTACTTTACTTGTAACGCCCCTTTCAAAAACAAAATGGCCGACCCAACGCATGTCATTTGTTAGTGTTTTGTTCACATAATGCAAGGTAATTTACGGGTCCTTTGCATGACGTTTGCTTTATTTAGTACCCAGATTGTTTTCTGTTGTGAGTTTTTTTTTATTTATTTTTTTTATGTCATGCGGGGCTATTACGTCTGCGGGGTTATTACGACTTTTGTCTATAACTTATGTACCATGTTTTATCAATAACGACATCTATGGGCGGAAAATGGAAAAAGAAAAAAGAAGTGGCCCATGACTATATTATGACTATATATGACTATATAATGCATGACTATATAAAACAGCAGACCAGGAAAATCTGTCTGTCCTTTTATGCGGTTACGACATCATGCTAAAAGTACAGAACGGATTTTAATTAAACTTGAAATATTGTAATAATTTATACCGTAGATCACAATATAGGATACTTTTGATCCCAGAAAAAATAAAAAGATAGCGGGCGAAACCGCGAAGCGCAGCCAGTTAACAAAATTTGAAAATGATCATATTTGACGTTCAAACGCAGTTTTACACACACGTTATTTTATGTACCATATTTTGAGCAAAACATCACGGGTATCCGATTTATTCAGAACCGGATCTGAATATTGGCGACCTATTTTTGTGACGTCTCTGAAAATAATAGCTCTGAAAATACCTGCGATATATCAAAGCCCGTTTAACGATATTGTGCCAGTTCTATCAGCTCTCGACAGGGAAAATGTATTTCCAGAACCTTTTGCTAGTCCTTGAAGGCTGTTAATAAAAATATATATCCAATAGTAAGTACTCTACTAGTACTGGTCTTTACTTTGACTAGAAATATTTTTTCGCTGATTTATCCTCAGCGAATATATATACCTATCTATCGTTTGATCTGTTTTTTGCTTTAGACTTCTATAATATTATTTTCATCATATTCAGCCTGTTTTATCCCACTGCTGGACATAGACCTCTTTTTATGCCCTCTGCCTTGGTCCTTCGCCAACTGAAATAAATAA
The DNA here is from genome assembly GCA_949125135.1 of Alcis repandata. Taxonomy (NCBI): domain Eukaryota; kingdom Metazoa; phylum Arthropoda; class Insecta; order Lepidoptera; family Geometridae; genus Alcis; species Alcis repandata. Next base: position 632,376 of record OX421233.1, read on the forward strand.
TACATATGTGTAGCTTTTATTGTCATAAGAAATATCGGAACTCCCTATAATTAATAATTATGCATAACCCTACTTTAGCTAAAGACGGAAATTATCGGTAACATTTTATTTTTACGTTCTTATTAAATATGGTTCATAATAGTCTAAAGTGAATAAAAGAGGCAACAAAGTGCCCTCAATGTCGAACAGTTTACGGACTAGTAAAGAGAAAAACAAGTCTCGAAAGCACCTGTCGAAAACTTCTGTGACAGGCTTGCGTTTTAAAACAAACCCGAAGAAACCGAAACCGAAACCGATTGCAGTAAAGATTTTTGTTTTCTTGTTAAATCGAAGGATCTCACTTATTAGCCCTGCTTAAACTTAACCATTGCTTAAAATGCTCTGACTTTTCGCTGACGTGATATTTCAGCAAATACGAGACACAGAATTTGAAGCAGTGATTAAGTTTAACCACAGTTAATAAGTAACACCCGATGACCCGAATAAAGTATACATACTCGTATAAATATATACACTTTCTGAAACTGTTGAATCAGTTCAACAGTAGAACGTTCTTCTGTTTTTTAAACTCACTTTTTTGTTTCATAAAAAGGACAATCGTCAGTCCAGTCCAGCCTTGGCCTCGCATCCCTACCGATCATTACATGGCCCAGTACTCTCACCAGGGCTCGTAACTTATAATCTGCTGTAGTTAACAATCACATCGGAGCAAATTGTCCCCGGGAGCTGTCTGCCGAACACGCATTTAGAACTTACTTGCTCGAGGCTGCCGTACCGAGTTTTCGAGGTGTAATATGGAGGTAATGTTAATAGTACTTAATACTTTTATTTTTGGAATGTCATTGGGTACGGAGGTTTTCGTGACTGGTGAAGTTTTTGACACGTTCTCATCAGCAATAACTTATATTTTTTAATCGTTTTTTGTTTTTATTTGGTACCTACTATTGTGTTTCACGACGAAAGATGTCGTGGCTCCGTAACATCAGGGAGTGGACTGGGATAAAGACGGTGGAAAAACTGTTCAGACTCGCGCTGGACAAAGAAAATTTTAAGAAACTGACTATACTGACTTTTAGTGGAGAGGCACTTAGAGAAGAAGATTGTGTTTCCGGTGGTAGAAGTATCTTCTTGTACTTTGCTTGATCCTGTCAACTTCGGGTCTTGTTTTGATGGTGATTGCGATCCCGCTCGCTCCAGTTTTCTTGGATCATGCGTGTGAGCAGGACGACATGCAATCCTCGCATTGCTATAACACTGAGCAATAAGCCTCATGCATGGTCTAGATCTAGATTCTGCCAGCTGCCGTGCAGTGCATCGTTCATTTTATCTGGAAAATTCAAGGTAAGTGTCATCAAACATTTTAATGTTTCTCTGAATTTTGAGACTGGAAAAATTTAATGTGTTATTATTTTTAGTCGTGGTTTCAATTTCAGATATTATGTAATTGTGCGTAGGTATGCGTAGTGAATTTTTGGCTGGCTCAATCTTGGTTAACCAAACTATCCTGGTTGTATTAACATAAATTACAGAAGGCAAATGTTTGATCATTATTTTTCTGAGAATTGAAATCATTATTTCTTTTTCATCATGCATAATGAAAATAATTGCAACCAGCCTTATATTTCTTGCAATACATCCGCTATTCATTAAATCCCTACGCGATTACATTTCCTCATTTTGACAGTGAAACAAAAAATGTATACTTTGCACATCACCGTTATCCTTATTTTCTTTTCGGACGTACTTTTAATGTGGAACAGAATTTCCATCCTGTTTGTTACCTACACGGCATTTTGTTGTTCCAGGACGAAGGACCAGTTTACCTTGACCCCCCTCGTCTCTCTATGAACGCGTACAATGGCCGTAATAAGTAGACTCTGAAGAGAGAAGACAGGTCTTGGAAAATTGGTCCAGCTATTACGTGAGAGCATGCTTCATTTGCTCGTGGCTGGAGGCGCTAGCACCCTGGCCATTGTTTGCGAGAATGGCCAATTATGTCTTTACAACACATTTCTTTATATTTTACGGTACTTGTTAATAATACACTACTGCGGAGTACCTAATATAACCATTGCGGCAGTCGATTGTAATTCTTTTGTTACAATTTTTTTTCTCAGTAGGTACAACATTTTTCAGTTATATAAAAAAGTATGAAATAAAATGGTGGAAAGTACGCTGTTGAATGTAAAGGACCAAAATGATTTTAGTCTTATGTTTAGCTGCGATAATTTTGCTAACGCCATCAATAACTTTACAACCAAAACTCTCCAGGGCCCATATCATGCATCAGCTTCTAACGCGAGCTCGAATTGAGTTGCAATGACTTTTGTCTCACTTTTTTTTAGCTAACAAAGCGAGAGGAATTGCAGGTTGATTCTCGTGCGGCGTCTCTCTTAAGCTCGTGGCAAAAGCTCACAGTATGGATCTACAATAAAGGTAGTATATATATGTATGTATAATATAGGTCTTCCATAAACTGCACCTTAAGCGATCAAGCGCAGTCTTAAATAATTGCAGCCAATTTTGGCTTTATTATTCAGTGAACGTTAATGTCATACAAACTTGCAGCTGTACAATTTATTAGGGGATTTATTATCTGGAAGTGCCAACTAAAAGTGTGGGAACAAATTGAGGGGCTCAGACCAATCGCGAGTTCTGATGGATGCCAGCATATCAAAATTAAAAAAAATATCGATGCAAAGTACTGCTGTAACCTAAATTATAGGTTAAACAGTTTGTCAGTAACAAATAAAATAGTTGAACACGTTTGATTTTTGAATAAAATATTACGAAATTTTACGTTTAAATTTTATTCTAAACGACAACAATTTAATTTTATAATAATAACGTAACTAGACTATGTAGGTAAAAATCAAATTAATCCATAATTACATTTTTATTACTTCATGAAATTAAACCACATAAACCACTTGAACCACATTATATAGCATGTGCGACTGTACGTCAACTCCTCGCTATCTCGCTAATCACTTGTGGATATGTTCAATCCAATGGTGTGCATATGCATAATATAAAAGTAGCCTTGTCTATACCTACCTTGTTCTTAATATGCACGCAAACCGCACCGCATGCGTGGACCCGCCTTAAGCTAAGTTGCAATAGTCACTTTTTTACAGAAGTGGCAAACAAGCGACTAGCCAATAAGTGGTAAGGACTAGCCATTATGTAATAGGTAAGTGGTCATCTTCGCGTATGAACACCTTCAATACCCGAGGCATTGTTAGGCCAGTTATTGGTTCTACTCGTACTCTAGCACTAGCACATGTACTTACTTATACACTGTTTTAAAAGTAGTACCTACTACAAGCTGCGATCCTATCGGCTAATTTCTCCGATGTTATTCATGTTAAGTTAATTATGTTAAATTCTTGATTTTAAAAATTGACAAGCAAAACCACAATTTTAATTTTTATTAATTTAAAACTGATTTTAATAATTGACAAGCTATTTGTTTCGCGGACAATCCTACATTTTCTACTGTCAACTTTCCTACGCGTATTAAATCACAAATTGATCTACAAACCTAATTATCTATATCTGGACCCCGCGGTTTCACTCGATGATGAAAAGTAGCCTGTATTAATCTAAGGTATAAGCTTTATTTCTCTAAATTTAATATCAAAATTGGTTCAATAGGTACGTAGATAAGTGGTAACAAACATTCACAAAAACAGAAACTTTAGCATTAGCAGGAAGTAAGATATCTGAATTTTATCTTATTTATGAAAACACATCTGCGTAGTTTTTCTCATTTCCCTATATCAAGAGATCTCGCCGTACATTTTCCACGTTAGTTAAACGCCTCCCTGAGGTATGATACACAGCAATGTTTAATCCACTTCGTGAAATACAGCGCACCATGCTTATTAATGTGTTCCGTGTTTACTGCTTGCAATTTTTTATTGGTGGACTGGGAAGTGCTTTTAACGTCAGTGTTTACTTCAAGAGAGTATTCCTTTGCTTGAGGTATAACTTAGTTTTTGCTAAAGTAAGTAATCACTAAACACAAAACTTGTTAGTGCTTTAACTGTCGTCATCGCTTTGAGACTATCAATATGATCTTTGAATTTAAGTAGGTATGTCTTTGTTTGTTTGGTAAATGCTTAAGGTCATGCTAAAATAAAGTAGTTACCAAAAACAGCTGGCTATTTTTTAAACGGAGACACTTACGTCGTGTTGATCTATTACCGTGACTAGTGACTAGAAACTACTTACTCGGAGTAGCCGACTCAATACGACATGTGTTTTCCCGTTTTAATTATTATGACAAAAAGCTTCAAAACCACGGTAGTTTTCATGGAAAAATAGAAACTCAAAAAGTGTACAATATGCTAACTGTAAAACTTTGAAGTGCAGATATAAACTAAATCACTTTCGACCTAGACAAAAATACTCTTGAATATATTTCAAAATTCACTTCCAAAATTAATCATATCACTTCTGAACCCTCATATCCAAGGCAAATTGCCACTCACAAGAAATAACAAATGAGTCATCATTCATCTCAATAAAACTACAGTAGTATCTTAATCAACTAGACAAAAGACCACTGACCAAGGTCGGGTATTTATCACATAGCAGTAGCTCTTATCCTTGACACAATTGTTGTCCTTTATATCGTTCACTCTAACCTTTTGTGATAGAAAACAGTAGTGTATCTCGTTAATTCTCATTACATATATATAAGAGAAACGAAGAAAGCAACAGTGCAAGAGGAAAACAATTGCTGAATTATCTAACACACAATGTAATGGAAAAGGCTAGTATCTGCGAAATTTACTTCAAAATATCAAAAACAATCCATACCCAGTCCATAATTATAATGAAATCAAAAAAGACAGAGCTTCTACTCTGTCCTATAATTCCATTGAACTTTTAGTTTACTCCTAATTCAATTAACCCTTTCATGCAAAAATAACCTTTACTACACAGCAATAAAGCCGTGAAAGCATTGAGTTCTTTAGAGTTTTTCTGACTAACGATTCCACTTCATCTTTAGCTTTCGAGCCATTGTTCACCTGACAAGGTTCGCGATAATATTGAAATACTGCGTGAATAGAACGTCCGTTCGTCTATCTTCTATCGCTTAACACACACAACCAAACAATTTTGACAACATTACCAATAGACTTTATTTGTAGCTTTTAGTTTTCAGATGTATCTATTTCATTTTATCGATCTTTGTTAAGCTTACTTCATTCTTTCTCTTTATCTTTTGATAAAGAAAAGTTTTTCCATCTTTTTCCTTTCTTCATAGTTACTCGTTTCCTTTTTTCCTTTCTTTTTCCGATTTTTCATTCTTTGATATTTCTCTTTGATTTTGACTTTGAGAACAAATCTCATTTCTACTATAAACTGCAACCTAACAAACTGCCCCGTACAGTATTTGCGAGTCGATTAGTCAATATCGATACATTTTATTTAGTAACTCGTCCTTTGACAGCTGTGCATTGTTAAAACACGTTCCATTGGCATCCAGTGTAGCTTGTTCATCAACATCGTTCAGTTTTATTGGCATATCGACTCGGTACCGTTTTATCAGTTGAATGCTTGCATCAAAGTAGTTGATAGCTGACACGTTCTTTGGTAATTTGCGTCTTATGATGAAGAATATTGGTACGTACATGTGTACCTAGGTAATTTGTGTAATATAATAAAATTAGACCGTATTTTAACCACTTTGGTCAAATGCGGGTTGGTGCATTTTTCGTATTTAGATTCCCTCTCCATGTTTTCCTTCACCTCCAAGTCTTACATAAGTTCCAGAGAACCCATTGGTACGAGTTGGGGTTTGAACCCGCCATCTCAGAAATACAAATCATCCGTTTTCCCATTGAGCTACTAGGCAAGTTGTGCCTAAGCAGTCTAGCCTATCTTCCCGTGTGTAGTCGATATTTACACCGACCTCTCGCAACCGTATGATTAGCTTATTGTATGCGGCTACCGTTTCTTTGACAAGGCCGATGTAATAAGCACTATTGAGATATAATTATAAGTGGCTTTCGTACGTTTTGTATAGAAAATGGCTTACATAACACGATTGGCAGTTTTATTGTTATGATAAATATAAAAGTCTAATCTCACTAGAATGTCTTGCTATGCTTCCGTTAACGTCATTAGATGTCTAGAATATCTTTAAAATGTTTCAGTCGTTTAGAATTTCTAACTCTTGAGTGTTAGTCTATGGTTGTAACGTCTACATATTTTTTGTTGCCTAACAATGTTGTCCAACAATGTCGTGGATCCACTCAAAATATGCTTAAATAAATACCTAGTTAATTAAAAAAACAGTTCATACGTTTAAAAATATACGGCTATTTTAAATGAATGATTTCTGAATAAATCAATGGTAAAGTACTTACACTTATAATTTATTTTTACAAATAGGTACCTAAGTGAGACGCATCTAAAATAGTTCTGTTCACTTTACAAATCTTAGTGCGGTTGTACCTTTGTAAATCAATATTTAGCTATTTCGTAATGACAGTGCGTCGTGATTGGAATTGAAATTCTTAATTTGATGGGCGTTAAATATCTACTTAATATTTTGTTGGCATTTTGGTAAGGCTAAACATACTTAAATAGGCTTAACACATAAAACGGGTATTGTACGTTTACACTCCAAAAGGTCTATTCAAAACTTTTGAGAAGCTATTTTACTTAGTAACAGCAGCAGACATATTAACTACTTTGGTATATTAAAGTCGATAAAATTTGTTTTAACGAAATATTATTTGTCAACTAAATTTTATCCTAATTCCTATTTATATTGTAAATGTCAAAATTTGTATATTTGCACGCTTTGGATCTGTGTTGGTCACGCAAAAAAGAGTGACCAGATTTTAATAAAATTTGGTATGAAAGTAACTTATGCTTTGGATTGACAAATGCTACTTTTTATCCCGGAAATGTTTGCAAAACCGCGAGGTCCAGCTAGTAGTAAATAAATGAATAATATAATACAATATCTCATTATTGGACACCAAACCGATTAAGTACAACAAACCAAGACAATATCATAACCACAAGAATACCAAGAACAATTTCATATAGGTAGAATTTGTCAACTCAAAGCACTGGATACAAAATAGAAATCAGTTCCATACAATTACCGTCCAAGGACAAGATTTCACAATAATTCATGTCCGGCGACATCAATATGAAATGTATCATATCATTAAATGTCGTAAACGGAAAGCCAGTTATTGACAACCATCTGTTTAAATGGACAACGAAACAGGAATACGCAAATTACACGTAATAGCCTATAATTAGTCGGCTATTCTTTAGAATCAGCCAACTGTGCCCAACTGTGCAGAAATAACATTTTTAAGTAGCTAAATAGGTACGAGTATGAAATGCTTGGACATGGTCTGACTGTTAGTAAGTATGGACAGTTGCTTTAAAATGTTGAAGACGTCCTTATGCTGCTTTTACGTGTAGCCACCGACAGAAAACCCATTGAAGGTGCATTGTCTTTGCTTGACTAGCTTTACGTTGAAGTTTCTATATGCAGTCAACTTCTAGAACTTGTATGCCATAGCTAAAGTGTTTATAGATGGCACTACTGACTTTGACATAGATAGACATTGCGATCGGATACAATTTTCATACCAAGAACTACGCCAGATTGCTTGTATTTTATCGCCTATTTTCGGTATTAACTTTACCTGTTTCAAATCCAAATACATAGTTTGTTTGCATGCTGACAGAAAAGCAGTTAAAACTAAAATTTCTTTCCCACAACACGATAGAAATTGAACCTCGTGCAACAAACAAAAAAAAAACTTAGACACGTATTGCGTTTTGTAGAAAATTATAGTAATCAAAGAGAGTTTGCGTGCGCTTGAATACACCGAATGGGGTGGAACCGGTGGAAGTGATAAGGTGTCAAAACTATAATTCCCAAGGGGAAAGGGTTATTTAAAAGCAGTTAGTTGACAGGTGGTGTCCGGCACTATGTGTTGCGTAACAGACGTGTTGATTGAGACTGATTGATGTTACGTCACTTTATTCCAGTAAATAGCAGTTCCTTGAAATCTTAGGTTAGGCACTGAGGTTAGCTTAGGAGTCTTAGGTTTATAAGAGACACCGAACACTAAATAATGAATGATAAATAATTAGAAACCAACTTATGAGGACTGTTAAAGATCTAGAGACTAAATATATCTATTATAATTATGTCGATTAATTGTGAGAATATTAGGAAAATGGCACATCATGTAGAAATTCTTTTGGATGGTGATTTTGCAAACGAACTAAAGTAACATGGTTCAGGCCACATTTTTAGGTAACGGTTTTTTTAAACCATAACTGATAACTAGAACTGGAAACTTTATCGCTTCCAGTGGAAAACCACAGGAAACACCATTCAGACAACTTTTCTACTACATAATCATTATAATCAACAATTTTCTCTTACTACTGAGTAGGTATATAATCACAGAACATAAAATCACGATCATCAGCTTTCATTCGCAGCCGGACAATAGATAGTACATAAGCTTCCAAAACGTCACTAAACTAAACTCCCAGAGAATAGAAAATACACAATAGTCGTACTAAATTAAAATTTACCGTCAAAGGTATTCTTGGTCCGTTCAACAGAAGGCGGATAAGTTTCTCCAAAGTGACATTCCATACAAAAAATCAGGCGCATTGAGAGCGGCTGACGGTTTGTTTAGCGGCCACAATGCGCGACGCTAACGAGTCTAGCGTCTGCATAAAACATTGTTATGCCGTTTTATGCATAGGCGACAGCGGGTTATCTATAATCTCTCGGCGTATATAATCATTGGAGTAAAATGACTTGTAACTTATTCTTACTAATATTATAAAGGTGAAAGTGAGTTAGTTTGTCACGCTTTTACGCATTAACTACTTAAACGATTATCTTGATGCATACAGTCATGTATCAGGGCAGCAGTGCAGAAAAATATATAGGTTACTTTTCATCATCATCATCAACGTTTTCATCAACACGTGAGTGAAACCGCGAAACGCATTTAAGTACGAAATACATAAAACACGCACTACGCTAGCGCGCTGCAGTGCTAGTGCAGTGATTATTAACAGTGAGTGGCTTTCACAAATGGGGACCGCCATGAACTGAATGATTATAGCAGCATATAATTCAAATTATTTTTTAAAATTCTTCAGCCACAAGAACGCTCTGTGATTGGCTACGCCTCGCGTGACGTCACACGCAGGTAAACATTGTTTAATGCTAAGACACTTTGTGTGATTTTATAATGTACACTTTGGTACAAGTTTGACGTTTGTCAAAGAATAAAGTTTGGTTACTTGCCTGTGACGTCACGCAAATCACATGTCGTCCGCCATTACCGAAACAGCGTTTTTAGCGCGAATATTGTAATTTAAATTTTAACACAGTATTTTACGAAAAATACTGCAAATTTCGCAGAAATATACATGTGGTGTATTAATCATATGCCAACGAATAATTTAAAACAGTTTTTCAAAATCAGTCAAATAGCCTATTGAATAATCATTGGTACGGTTGTCTGGAAGAGATCGATCTTAGCGATAAGACCGCCTTTTGTGCCTTTTTCTTTTATATTTTACTATGTTTGTAATTTCATTTTTTGTGTGTTGTCAATAAAGATTATATTATATTAATGCTCGATTAAACTATTTATATCTGTGTAACTTCGATTATTAATTATAATGCAATAAATCTTTATATACAGTTCAGGTTGTAGCCATATTATTATAGCAACCGTCAGAAACGCTGATATAGGATCTAGTTGACCAACTTAAATAGAGTACCTACTTGCTTATAAAACATCATCACCAATTTTATCAGAAACATCTGGCTCGCCTTGTTCACATAAGAATTGTCAATTATTAGCTGGATTAATTTCATTGAAGTTATTTTCTTACCCAATAATTGCTTTCAGTTTCATAGAAATTTCCAAATGCTTGTTAGAAATAAACAGTGAGCTCTCGAGATGAAGTGTGCGTATAAAATACACAAACCGCTTATGCTCTCAGCCGCTCATCCAGCTCGCGAAGTGTTTGGAAACCACTCGACCAGCTATGTGCTGGCTGCTTGAATCTTAAAGCTTAGTTGGCTGGTCTCAGTGTGGTCAGCATCGAGTGAACAGCGTGATTTGGCGTGTTTGGTCAACACAAACTCGGGAAATAGAACAATCTTTGTCTGAGTAACGATTTCCTGATGCTGAGTAAAATTTCGCAACTATGTTAGGCCTGTGGGTTAATTGTTTGACAAACAGCACATAATTGTCATGGTTTTGTGCAAATTCTGGGAATGCATAAATCTAATCAATGAAACTACGAACTATAGGGAGGTAATTAGGTATAAATCACTACCATTTGATGTAAAAAGTTGAGAATAGAGTAATAAAAACTATAGTAATTTCTAGATCTTTCTGGTACTTTCCTAAGCCCTTTTTACTTAACCCCCACGTTAAGCAGCAACGTTTCACTTTGCACAATAGACTCGGTTTGGCTGTAACCTAAATATCGGATTGCAGTGCCGCAAGCTTACCACGTAAATGTCGCTATTTATTTATGGGAATATCGATATAATAAAGCGATACCTGTAATTCTTGTCGGCGGGAACAATTAATTTGACACTACCTCTTGTATCTTTTATCGTTCAAGAAATAAATAACATGATCAATAAAAATAATTGAAGAAGAAAGAATTAAAGTAAACAAAGTTAGAACACTGTTCCCTTATTTCAATCTCTAGTTGTTATAATCACATTTAGAAAACGTCATAGTGGCAAACAAACAAGCATGCCAGACATAGTACGAGTATATTAGGTATAGAATGATGTAGTAGTAAAATACATAACAGAGTGCTGTCTAATGACGGCTAATGCTAAGTGAGGGGGAAAAGAGATAGAAGACTGGCTGTCACCAGATCGCCCTATCCGTGGAAGACTGCCACACTGGCGGTTGTGGCTTTTTTCTTTTATTGCATTTTTGGAATCCTTAAATACATACGCATCTACTCACATTTTCAGAAAATCGGAAAATCCTGTATTTGATATAAAAAAACACGATTTAAAATTTTGACAAAAAGCCACGCTCCAAATTACTCCGTAGAATACAGCCACTAACGCCACTGCGTCCAAATTTATCCGGCGATTACGGCCACACTCGCCTGCGTGGCCGTGTTCGACGGTAAAAGTTGCTTGGGGAGTCGGCCGACAGGGTCGTAAGCGCATCTGTGCCATTACTTGACGGATTTACCGGGCGTGCGGGCGCGTTTGAGTAATTAAACGTTCCAGGAAATTGGTTAATATGTCACGGGAGGGTGAATAAAATTCAAATATTCTATATTTTGATCTTCATTCTTCATTTGTGCAATAACTTAATGGCTAAAAACAATGCTACTCACAGTAGATAAAATCGAAGAAAAACTTGTTTTCTAATGCTATTGGGACCTGGGTGTACATGAACTACAATTTTTAAAATATGTTACATTACAAGTCACGCGCCAGTCAGAATCAACGCTAAAGGACTAAACAAAAATAAACATCTTTGTATACCTACAATTATATATAGAAAAAGACAATAAATTAAATAAATAAGTCTATATTTCTTCTACCTTATAAATACTACCATATAAGTTTAATTAGTTTGTATCATAGAAGTGGCCTCTGCGGTGTAGGCCTCCCCTAAAACTCTCCACTCTTCTCTCTCTCTCTCGTCTTCCTCGTCTGGTCAGTATTGTTCCGTAAATAATATTATGTCTCTCCATCTGTTCTTTTGCTTTCCCTGGTTTCTTTTTTTATCTCTTGAAATACATTCCGTAACTATTTTTGTCCATCTGTTGCTTTCCATCCTAGGTATGTAGCCTGCCCATTATCACAGACCACATATTTAAGTAGTGTTATCGTTGTTGTCTTACATCTTAATATACTTACATCAGGTACTTTGATTTTGTTTCTTACAAGTTATATTTAATCTGTCTGTTTTTTTTATATCTGATAAACTTTTCTGCATATTTCTCTTGTAGAACTTTTTCTTCATCCATTTAACTCAAATACCATGTTTGACACCCATATGTTAAGCATTTCTTTATGTCTTTATTTCATGATTTTTCCAGTCTGATGAATTTCTTATGTGTAAGTACCTCTTTTTCTGTACAATCATTAAAAGAAACCAAATGTCCGAGATAACATAGATGTTCTCATACTCAATTTTTACACCTTCAATGACATGAGACTCACGATTAGTAAGGTAACCTTTATTTTTGTTGCATTTATTTCTAGACCAACCTTCTTGCTCTCTATTACTAGTTTGCTAACCATGGATTCCAAGTCTAATGCATTTGGCCGGCCTGTTTGGCTCAGCGGTAGTAATATCCGTCTTATAAGCCAGAGGTCCCGGGTTCGATTCCCGGTCGGGCAGATGTTTGAATGATGAATTTAAATATCTGTTCTGGGTCTGGGTGTTAGTTGTCCTTGTCTTTGTGTATGTTCCATGGCATCCCCGACACAGGAATTTATCCTAGTGGGGAGCTATGAGTGTGAAACGTTATTTATTTATTTATTTATTTATTTTCAGCAAATACCACATTCAGCAAATCGTAAGTGGCTCAGGAAATATTCATTTGTTTTGTTTTTTTTTTTCCCATTTCAGACTTCTGGAAACACGCTCTATCACAGCCGAGAAGGTTTTTGATGAAATAGGGTCGCCTTGCCTATCTCATTTTTCCATTGGGAACTCCATGCTTTCCCGCTCTAATCACATTCTGGCTATGCCTTTAGAGTATAATTATGTTGCAGATCACGTTAATGTAGGGCTCTTGGCTGGTCAGTGCTTTGTTATTTTAGTGCAGTCCAGATCATGTTGTGGTCTACAGAATCGAATGCTTTTGTGTAGTCTATAAAAAGCACATAAATAGCGGTTTCCCGTTTTCATTGGATTTTTTATCAATTGAAAGACTACCTGTATGTGGTTCATTGTTGAAAACATTTCGAAAACCTGCCTGCTCTCTCGGTTGGTTTTCGTCTAGAGTTATTGTCAACCGGTTGAGTAAAAAAATTGAGAATATTTTATACAAGTTTGTCATTAGGCTGATTGGTTTATAGTTTCTAATGTCACATTGGTCTCCTTTTTATGTACAAGTTTAATAATAGACTTCGACCACTGTGCTGACGTTGTTTTTATTTCAATAACTATGTTAAATAGTTGCCGTAGTGGCTTTATCAACAGCATTCATAATGATTTTAAAATTTCGTTAACTATTTTGTCTTCGGAGGCTTTAATATCCCAGTACAAATTATCTAATATTTTCGTTGGATGTCTTTATTTCCAGAGTTGTAGTTTTAACCAACACGGTTTTAAATTTTAAAATATTGTGTTTCAGAGGTTTTGTCATTAAGAACCCAACCTCGTTTCTTCCGTTTGTTCACTTTGTTCCAGGTGTGCGGAATAGAATAAAGTCCGAGTATTCTTCTATGGTTTTTTTTTATGTCTGTGGTCTTCTAGTTTCGCATATCCCTAGGATGTCCCAATTTATAGATTTTATAGAAAAACTTAGTTTGGTGATCTTACTGTCTACGAATAGAGTGTTTGCATTAAGAAAAGCCTGAGTCTTCCGGTCTGGTTTAGCGGGTGCTGGCTTACTCCTCTACGGTGACTAAGCGATTTGAAAGAGTCTTTTGGAAGAGCCTTTTGGTTTTTCCTTGGCTAGCAGTTGCTTGGGGGCTAAGCAGTCAGGGTCTTAAGGAACCTGTATGTCTTGCGTCTTATTTATTCTTTTTGCGCCCCTGCTTCTTCAGGAGATTCTGACATAAATCTCTTATTGAAGTATTTAGATCCCGTCGCGCGTCTTATTTGTTTGTGTGAGTCTAGTACCACTATTCGGTCATAACAAAGAGCTACTTTATACATCCACAATCAATATACATGCGTACATACACTCATAAATACATACATATCCCTCTTTTTTAGCTTCGTTGCAGTTGGGTAAAAAATAAATCATCTCGCGGTCAGTCGACGCTACTTTATTGAAAACTAGCTTCGACCACGTGGACACTACACTTTAAAAACCGTTTATTTTTCTGGGGTTAAATTTACTTAACCCTCCTTTTTTGAGAGTATGTCAAAAGCGTCATAATGGAATTAGGGACCTTTAAAACCCCCAGATACAATAAATCAGCCCCCTCGGACCATTTTGAATTTGTAATCTTGGATTTTCGTCGCCACCATTTATTAGTAGCTCTCGCAAACCCCTATAACATTTGGTCAAATACACTACCTTCAATAGTTTCGGGAATATAGACCCTCAAAGTTTGTTTGTTTTATTTTGTGTTGTTTGTTGTTTCAATTTCCCCAAAAAAGTTTAAGGTTTTGGAGTATTTTTAGTCTTGGCGCTTTGGTAAAAGCGTTTTGAATTTTCGAGATAATTAACAATTCCAGCTCGAGAGTGTGACTTTTCGAAAATTTTGGGATTCTATTATAAATTTAGTACATCTGTGTAAAGTTTCATTGACGTAGCATCAAAACAAATTTTCTCTTCGTGCCATATTTACCACGCCATTTCACCCTCATAGGGGTTGATTTCCAGAAAATGGTGAAATACGTGATCAATATTTTCTTAAGTCATATTGTAAAATTTTTAAATTCGTGGCATCAAAAAACAAAACAAGCTTCTCCATATACACTTTTACACCCTATTCCACACCTTCAGGGGTTGAATTTCAAAAAATCCTTTCTTAGTACACACCTTTGCTCATCAAAACAAATACACCCTCCAAAAAATTTCTACGACCTGTGGTTTGGCTTTAAGTCGTCTGTTAGTCAGTCAGTCAGGACTTGTTATTTATATTTAAAGATTAAAATATATTCTGATATAATTAACACGGGATTACTAACGTCAAATTAAGTCGTTTATAACGACTAGTTTTGATCATATTCGGTGATCTTCATCAGGAGATTACAAGCGTGACGCGCTCGCGGTCAGGTCAAAATAAAAAAAAGTCGCGCACAATTTTAATATCTAACATCCAACCATTAACAAAAAAAAAAAATACTAACATCCGAATTTTAGAACCTCCTCCTTTTTTTGGAAGTCGGTTAAAACAACATTGTTTTTCATCTCTTGTACACGAACACTAAAAATTAAACCGCAAATTCTAATATTTTTGTCGCAAGAAGGCCACCACCCAGCTTTTTACGTGGAATAAGGGCGCAATGTCTCTTAAATTCACCGCGTTTCTCATTTCTCACTCGGAAAAAAGCCCTCATGGCGGTTAAGCCGACGTGATCTTGAGAAAATTCCGTGGAGTAAGGTATTAAGGGACAAAACACGTACAAATACTATCGTCAAAAATTAAAAAAAAATATGATTCACTGCCTGTTGTGTCAAGGAATTGTTTAGAATACTAAAAAACATACGTTGTCTAAGAAATTTCCGAGATAATCAGAAAAAACCGCCTCCTGGAAACCTAGGGTTTTGCAACTGTGGCTGTCTTCCACGGATACGACGAGATAAGTTGAATATTAAATCGCCAAGACATTGGAAACCTAAAAAAAATTAAACATTCTCATAGCCACAATTGATAGTTTAGATCTGTATTAAAATATCTTCAAACTTGGGCCTAATATAAATTTTTGACTCATAATAATGGTTTTACAATGTACACATTATGCAGTTTTGATACAATAATCTTAGTTAGCTTACAATGCAAAGTCCTAAAGTCCTTCAAACAGTTTCGTACTTTCACCTATGCAAATGAGAAAATTAGTCTTCTAGTCTTCTACTCATTTATTCAACAAAATTGCATGGATAATGGAATCAGCTCAGCGACTTACGTCCAACTCTGCATGTCACCGGATGACATACGACAAGTCTTTAGATTAATTTGCTCCAAAGGAAATTAAGGCGCGCTCCTGCAGCAATTACTGACATTTTCTGATCTATTTTTAACTGGCAGCTGGCGTTGTGATAACTAGTTTGTCTGGTATTTGATGATGTACTCACCCTTTGATGGTATTTTATAGGAGAGCTTTAATAGTTATGACATTTATAGCCTATAGCAAATTTTTCAAAAATATAAATGACTTTGACTGTATTTTTTTCCAACATCCTGGGTCGCGTTTATTGACTGCCGACCCTAGATTCCTATGATTCAGTTCTTAGAAAAACATCTTGCCACGTCAAATCTTTTGTCAGTTCCCAACGTACCTACTTTTGCCAACATGCCTTCTTTCCCACTTTTATTCTTTTTCCTCCTTTTACGAGTATGTGGCTTTTATAGTGTATGGTATTAAAAACTATAATTAGCTTGGTTATAAATATACGAAGGTGTAAAATAATGTGTACCGTAATTATTCTGCTGTCCTTGGAAGCAGCTGACGAATGACACGGCTTCGCCTTAATATTAAAACGCTGGCATGAGTTGTGCAAAGTTGCAGATGACACGCATACACATTAATTGTTACTTTGCCCACAGGCTTTAGGGTTTTTATGTTCATCAATACAATCGCTTACAATACATTTTATTTATAATGATGTTCAATGTCTATGGCTTGGCATACATGGCTTTTTATTTTAGTCCCATCGGCTGTTATGAGCTTTTACCAACTTAAAAAAAAAATCGGTTTACTGACGATAGTTGAACGTGACAACGTCATAAGAAAATACTGATGGAATGGTTTCATTTTTCAAAAGAAAATTTTAAATTTATTTGTTTGATAGATATTTTGTATGGATAATGAGAAGGAAGTAAATGGAAATAACAATTGAATTGATCAAGTTACATTTATTTGTACGCATAAATACAATTACGACAATATATCACTGAACATAATATAATATTTAATATCGAAAGAATCATTTCACCTTTATCGCCGCAATTATCGTTGCTATAAACAATTGACACCACATTCACTTTTCACTGCACGTCATACTTGACGAAAACATGTAAATGTATTATTGTATAGCAGCTGTAACGAAAATCGAACCTGGACAAGATTGGCACAGGACCGGGATGAGTGGCGTACAAGAAGAGAGGCCTATGCTCAGCAGTGGGCGATAACTGGCTGATGATGATGATGATGGTGATAGCAGCTGTCCACGCGGACGCATTGCTCACTCAAGAAGGAGAGAGACAGATGTCGAACGCTGCCGAACGCGGAGGCCGATTGTGCCTCTTTGTCGCTCGTTAAGCGCTCTCGCTTGCGCTTCAAGCCTTAAATGGAACGCCTCAGAGCGAGGTAACGGCACATGCGTCATGTTTTTTCGTACGTGCAGCCGGCTCCATCGAATTATAAGACGTTGTCACGTCAAAAAAGAGATTATTATTTTCTTTTTTAAGGCTACATTATTACAACAATCCTAAGCCCTATATTGCCTCACTTGAAAGATCACGTAAAGAAGCTTTACAAAGAGAAACTTAATAAAAAGAAGCAAATCATTTGCGTGAACAAAGTTGGTTAGTTCTTTCTTTTATCTATTATCTATTATCTATCTATATATATAAAAAAATGAAACCCGTTTTCCTTGGTCACGGCCTCACGCGTGAATGGCTGGACCGATTTCACTAATTCTTTTTTTGTTGTATTTGTTATTATTAGGAGAAGGTTCTTACAGAAAAAAATATTAAGAAAATCTTTCAGAAATATTGAAAAACCCTAAAAACAGCCCTTTTATTTTTCCCATACAAACGTTTTCTAACTAAAACGAGCTTTATTGCTATTGTATAAAGTTCATATTGAATTGCAAGCACTCACTGTTGTTTAAGCAATGTAGGTATGTTCCTAACGTCCAAGAGTCAATTTGCACTTTATTACCTCTGTACAAAGTTCAAATTCTATCATATCTAACAAAACAGTGTGCGTTTTATACTGATAATTTTTACTATAAATGGACAAGTTAGCATCAACAAACTACGGTTGCTATAGTTACGCAATAGCATGAGAATAGAGGTTATAACAAAGAGTTCCTATAATTATTCTCAACACCTTTGGTCACGCCATCACGCGTGAACGACTGGACCGATTTCAATTTACTCTACGTTTATCCCAAAGTCTACCCGTGCGAAGCCGGGACGGGCCGCTAGTTTGTAATAAAATTCTTTCACTAAAAACTTGAAATCTTAAATAACCGTACGTTATCTTCTGTAGCCTTTTCTAGTCTTTTAATCAACTAGTGCACTCACATCAAGACTGGCTACTTTTTTCACAAAACTTCTTACCGACACTGTCGCGCGCCTTCCAAGCAATTATTGAACTTGCCTATTGCAAGTATTCTATAATTAACAGGTTTTAAAACAGCATCTGCTAGTGAATGAAACTCAAATAAATGCCAGAGTAATTTGAGCTTTCAGTCACTAGTGCAAAGATTTCAAATTGTAATAAAACAGTTACAGTGGTCAAAGTTATTTTTTTTGTTTTCATCATTAACAACGACTTTGTCACTTGAAGTGCAAGGCTTTTCGTGTTAAGATAAATATGGCCTCATTGATTTAACTGCTCTTAATGAAAATAATGGCTTTTTCCTAGAAGTTTTGTTGGCATGAAGATGTAGCTATCGTGTAATATTTACAATTTAATAATAACAATTTAGTAATACCTATTTACAATTTAATTTGGTATCGTAATTACAGCACTGCAACGATCAAAGCATGCTTTCGGCCTTCGGGCGATCTAAAATCCCTGCAGCCATGGGTAGTAACTTGGCTCACACGAACATACTCGTACTACTTACAATACTGCCGTCCACTATCTATAATGCCGTTAAGCCTCAAAACCAAGTTTGGAGATATCAGCAAAAAACGCGGGAGATGTTTAAAATGAATGCTACTTTATAACCATAAACTTTATACGAGACTTCCTGATATAGAAATATATGTTTTTTATAGTACTTTCTAATAAATGTACTTTAAAATGAATACACCTGTTTATTTAAATGTAAAATACATTTTTTGCTTTATAGCCGTGCTTTAAATTTTGATAAAAGTGAAAACCAAACGCTAAAATGCAGTTAAGTTCACCGTAACGGCATTTTAGCTTAGTGTTTTTAGGTAACTGACTATTGAAATTTATGTTTCATAAAATTAACTTAAATTACTTAACTAAAATGCCGTTAATGTATTTTAGCCACATTCTTAACAAGCATTATGGATAACTTAGATAAAAAAAAATATTTAAGCATTCAAATACTTATCTTTAAAGCAGTTAAACATAAAACATCTGGGACATAGCCACTTTTTAGTTAAGCATTTACTACTAATAATTGAAAATACCATTTCAAAATAAGCTAACTTGAAAAATAAAACTACAATTATCTAACTTAAAAGATATGTTAATTATTGAATTTTGCAATTCTAGTTAAAAATAATGTAATATATACAAATCCATAATATTCGATTTCTGCTATATATTAAAGAATAAATAAATATAATAATAAATAAATAAATTAATAAACCTTACAAATAATTTGGGGATTGGTTTAGTAATACTACAATTATAAACAGTTCAAGTGCTTCTTGTTTTCCTCGAGGTCTACCGCCTGCGCCCACACGCTTGAGGCATACATGATGATGGGTTCCACCACTGCGACGTAGATGGTTCTCGTGATCGCGCTCTTTAGACCCCAGGTCACTTTCGCCGCACGTGCAATCTGTTTGGAGATATCCGCCACCTTTTTACACTGGGATTTCACGTGTGCTTTGAAATTGAGCCTACAGTCGATCAACAGGCCAAGCAGCTTGACTTCTTCGACGAGATTAAGCTGGATGCCAGACATGACCAGGTTTGGGGGTTCGTACTTCAACTTTTTGGTGAAGAGCATCGCATTAGTCTTCTGCGCTGCAAAGTTGAGCTTGTTACGTTTTACCCATTTCACGATCATGTCCAACGTGTTGTTGGCCTGCTGCTCGATGATGTTTGACTGTGACCCTGTGAACACGAGAACGACGTCATCCGCGAAGGCTTGAGAGTACACTCCCTCTGCTTCCAGCAGTCGCAGCAGCGAGTCTAGGGTTACGTTCCAGAAGGTGGGTCCGCCGATAGATCCTTGGACACACCCTTTGGTAGTTTCGCTCTCGTGTGCTGCTCCTGCATAGTTGACTTTGACTTTTCGGTCATTGAGGTATGAGTTTACCACCTCGTAGAGGTTTTTTGGACACCTCTTCTTCGCTAGATTGTCTTTTAGGGCGGGCCAACATGCATTGTCGAATGCGCCCTCTATATCCAGGGAGACTAGGAGTACGATGTTTTTGCTGTTTACTCCTTTTTTAATGTGCTCTACCAGGTCATAGAGGGCGTCTTCGGTTCCTCGTTGGGGCATGAAACCGTACTGTTTCTGACTGATGGTCGGGAGGAGATGCCATTGGAGTCGGTTTACCAAAAGCTTTTCGACGTTAGACGTTTTGACGGTATGACTTCGGATGTGTGTAATCTGTTTTACCGGGTTTGCGTAGGATAATCACGTGCGCCGCTTTCCACTGCTTGGGAAAGTACCTCAGCAACAAGCATTTGTTTGCTATCGCTAAGAAGATTTCCCGTTCGCTTCGGATGGCTGCAGCGCAGATGTCAACGGTGAGCCCGTCGGTTCCGGGGGCTTTTTTCGGGTTTGATGAAGTAATGAGTAAAATCATGAAGTAAAACGACAATAGCAAATATCAATAACACACTGGCGAAGATCTTAAATAAATTATTGCTTTGAAACCACTGTTTATCTCGCAGAATAAACCGATAGACTCGCCATTACAAAGTAACACTAAAACCAGACATCTTTTTTGACTATTAACACGGGAGTCACAAGCCTACCACTAACTAGATAATGATTATCAGATCTAGTTCTTTTTTCTACGGTGATAATATTAGTGTAACAAAAAAAAATAAAGCGCGGGGTGATGGCAGATAACGGCGTTTTAATTAAGGAATGCTGCTTAACGTTTTTTAAGTTGAGGAAATATATAAAAAAATATACAATTTAATTTTCGAATTCCTTTTGACGACTTGCAAGTGTAGTAAATTGTATAATGGAATAAGGTGAATCCTTATCTAAAAAACGGTTAAGCGACCTTAACGTCTTTTATTCGAAGGTTTTTCTTGTAACTGTGTTTTAGTTAAGGAATTTTTCAATAAATTAAAACACACACCTCAACTTAAAAGTAATTAAAGTACTTTAGCTGTGTTTTAGCGTACAAAACACAATAAACGGCTTTATAGGTAAGTAATTATTTGATATTTTAATACATTATTTATGTCGTTATGGGATTATAGCGGCTAGTTAGTTAGATAATGTTATATGACGACTTTATAGACGTGTAATGTTGAAAAGAAATGTCATGTAGCGGCGTTTGTGCTATTTTTATCTTAGGACCTATGACAGATAGGAACACGTTTGTTAGACAGGTAGATAGAGAATTTTAAACTCTATCCTATCATGTTTAAAAGTAAAAATCGACCCCCTGTGGCTTAACGGCTTTATAGTTAGTGGACGGCAGAATACTTAACAGTCGTTTAAAATACATTGTAAGTAGTCTACAAGTGATAAGCTTTTCATTCAATTTCAAGTTGATTAACTTTGCCAGTTAAATAATAAATGACAAGGTAAATATAGAGTATATCATAATGAAGATAATAAAATTTGTATTTTCCTATAGTCAAATTGCTGCATCGACGCGCCCCACAAATCTTTTCCGATAAATTTTGTCCCACAGAGTAACTACTGGTACGTGAGCATTGAGCAATTTTCACAATTATTTTTTGTGGAATAGTTAGGTTGTTACGTGGTTCAGATAGAAAATATATTGCGCTGTTTGTGTAGCTTCTCCTTTAAATTGAAATAAATCTTTTTAAGTATATTTGTATAAGATGTCAAAATTATTCGTTAAAATAAAATAAAGTTTTGTTTTCAAACAAACAACCGCATTTGATGTGTTGATTTTTTTAACGAATTCGAAGAACTAAATCAAAACTCACGATATTTTGAAAGTGCCGGTTGTCGCATCGTATTAATTGATAACCGAGTCCAATCGAGATCAAAGTGAGAATCATTAGTACGGTACAAAGTTTGGACGCGGCGGCCGCCCGTAAATGCATTTAGTGAATTATGACCAGCGAATGTGGTGAGTGGCCAAATTGTTGGCACACTGTGCCCAGACGAATCCTTCACACCTGCGACTAAATGGTGCTTGCAGGAGAGCGTGGCGTTATTGCTTTTGAAGGATTTGGTTAAGGTTCATATTTGAATTGGTATTTATTTAGAATCCTATTTTTTTATTATTTTTTTTTAGTTTTCGAAAACTTCATTGTCATCTAAAACCATTTACCCAAACATAGTACAGTGGTTTTCAGCATGTTTACTTTTGCAGTATCTATTTAGCGACGAAGCTTAGACAGAATAAGTACGTACCTACCTTACCTACCTACTGAACTTTACTATTAGGTATTCTACACTATAAGTTAGTTCACTACTTGACAATGCTAAAACTTTATCAGACTCCAGACACGAAATAGGTACTTCTCTAGACAAAAAGTGAGAGGCGAGCGCTTACAAATCGAAGTTGGCATTTTATTTGTCACGTCGATATTGCAACATTGGTATTTAGTCCTACAAGATCTAAGGTTGGGATCTTTAGAAACACTACGATAAATGTTCCGACTATTCCGCAAAATGCCGACGAAAGTTAGTAAGTTATAGTTAGTAATGGTGTTATAGTCAGTAACTAGCTTTTCAAAGTTACTAGGAATACTTAGAATTTGGGAGGATTAATCACAGATATTGTTAGAATTGCGAATCGAACCTGAGACCTAATTGGCACAAGATCGAGAGAGATGACACAGCAAGGGCCATGAAGAAAGCTATGGATGATGATGTAGGTATCATAGAAACAGAATAAACTTTTGACAAACCAAGCGTCAAAGTTTCTGGTAGGTATGTAAGTTCTAGTGGTAAGATATTATAGGATGCAGATTTGTCATCATCTCTCACAAAACTCCTAGCCTCATGGCAGTATAAACTTATCATAGATAAAAGAAATATTGGATTTCTAAAAGTGCAAAAGAATTTCTCACGTTGTTTCTTTAACGCGCCAGACAGTCCTTATCCGCATGAATTCAAGCAGGTTGCTAAATACGTTTAATCAAATTGACAGGTTTATCGAAAACATCTCAAGGAAAAGCGTTTGGATAAATAGCACCTTTCGAACAGTTGATTACAATCAGATTTATGATTGGTACCTATTGGAGTATTGACAGTATTCTATGTTTGGCTGACCCAGTTTTGGACGAGACCTTGGAAAACGATAGTGATAGATGGATGTCGTGTAAGGTGACACGGGAAATAAATCATGGGTTTGCATTATTTATGTAATAGTACAAAAATTTATGAATTATTGATATAATAAAGTATTTTATTCATTCAGAACAAAGTGGGAGTTAAATGACTGTGATCTAAATATATATTGGACAGGAGTATACCAGAGACATTGATTTCAGGTGGATTAATCAAAAATAGTGACAAATGAAATTGAAATAGGTTTGAAAGTTGCAAGTTAAAACTAAACAGCCGAAGACGAGAACACAAGCTGACTCTAGGCAATGGGTGAATTTAATGATGATGAAATGAAATTATTTCAATATCTGCAAATTTAATATAAATTCACCTCCAATAAACGCTTCACCAAATGTGAATTGCTCTGTTTAATAATGAAGAAAAACCGTTGTGAAGCAGGTGCGTTTTGAATAATTGAACTTTTTTCCAATAACACGAAAGGCTGGCCAATCAATCAAATTATACGGGAGGGGTGTATTTTCATCGCTTTTCTGCAATGAGTTTTGTCTAGGTGTCTCGCGGTTACACGTCAGACATGACTGCAATTGGACAGTTCGCGGCACGTCTTCTTTTATAATTTCACATGCTTTGTTTTTATAGAAGAATTATTAGAATAGTACGAGTATAAACCACATAGCGTGGTTTAAAGTATTCTAAAATTCATTTTTACCTCGTCGCTCAAAACATAAAAAACAAAACTTTAAAATTTACATCAAAACTTTAACAATAATGAATTTAATACAAGCCCCAACGTCAAAGTATTACCATAATGCTCAATATCATTAGTCTCAAAATTCTGAATACAGTACCTAAAATAAATCCCTAAAGTCTCAACAGCACACTCGGCGCAAGTGTAGACAATGTATGAGATAATATTTCATAACTTTAAAAGCAATATCGGGGCACTCTTTAGTCCGCAAGAGCTCAAGAACTTTGCCAAATGGAGTGATATTCTAAGTAGTTTATTACAAGTGCATTGTTGCCAACTTTGCGCTCTCGAAAAGGGCCTTATAGTTGGAGTCTCTATTAATTGGCTGCGTAATTTCAGTAACTTGTTTAACTATTAGAGTATTAGAAGATTAATGTTGGCAGAGGGCTGAGATCAATCAAAATTTGAATTCGGAGTTTCGCAAGTGAAATTGACTGCTAAACTTGTGTTTAGGGTCGGAATGGTGTTGAGTGTGTTTAGTAATTTGTGCTGTAACTACGTGAAATGATTGGAGTTTCTTTAAGGATTATTTTAGGGATATTAAATTAAACGAAGCAAAAGATGATAAACAGGTTAAACTTTGGGGAAGCTTTTCAAAATAATGTGTAGTGTCGTGTATGGATGTCGAATAATATGAAGATATTTAATGGATCCTCTTTATCTGCGAATAGTGATTTGTGGTTCTTTAGCTGAAATATTCTATTTATGTTTATTTTGGTTGATGTAGTTATATTACAACTCTAAAACATATTTTGATTTCATTTTAACCAAACTAATCATTTACCTACCTGTTTAATTAAATTAACATAAGTTCAAAATCTGGATTTTACATAAAATTTAAACTAATTGCTTTTTACAAATGAAGCAAGTACCTACCTACCTCTGTGAATAAAATTTTACGCATGAAAAACTTGTTTCAAATAACAATTTAAAATTAACACACCTAATGCGTTTCAGTAAGACATGTTCCTCTTTAATTAGAACAGGAAATATGTCGTTCCTCAAAACTCTCGTTCAAAGTTGTCCATGACACATTATTTCTAGAACTTTCGAACAATATTGAGCAAGACGTCGTCCCGAAGCGTCGAACTTCCACCTCCATTGTGATAAACGCCAAACAAACTCTGAACTGGGGCAACTCTGCAAATTTTGGCCGAAAGGTGCACTCGTAAACAAACTTTGGCAAAGTTTGGCCAAGTTTTAATTGCAGTAGATTGCAACATTGGCACGTTGGGCCACCGTATGTAATCTGGTCGCGTGTTTACTGAAATATTCAAGTTGAGTCGAGTTGGGAGGGTGTCGAGACACAAAGCGACTTGGCAACTGTGATCAATGCTGTTAGCTGCTGCGAAATGTCGAGGGTTCCAGGTTTCTCGACGGTATGAATTGAGTATGGTAAAGTGTGGTATAATATACCTACAGAGTTATAAGAGAAGGGTAAGCTAAGCAGATAACGTCTCATAGTACTAATCATTATGAAGAACTTTTATGATGAGACCAACCATGAAATCGATGAAACAAAATCAGGTTCAACCATTTAGTAGTTACGCGGGAATATAAAGATGGACACATAGTACACATACATACAGTTCAAACAAACAACCTTCCTCTTTTGGCTTCGCCACAGTCGGGTACAAATTGCTATTCGTAAATCCAAACATTTGAAACAGCTGGACCAAATATAATTATTATTGTAATAAATTCCACGGGGCAATGGAACCATTAATTACGTGGCTCATTGTGCAAATACATGGGAACTGGTTCTGAGATTTGTGCAATTTAATTACTGTCATTGTATTTGCATAATATTTTGCAACCAAAAGTAATCAAGTGCACCCACATAGTCCCGTCTGTCTGTCAATTTAAGCCACAGAGAGCTCGCCCTTCTCTGCCATTAAACTCTATTCATGATATAGCTATCGATAGGCACAAAGGCTTTTTATATTACGAATTACGAGTATCATGTTAATTGTGATGTATTGCGTAAAGGTTTAGTAAATTTTGCCTTAAGGTGAAGTTACAAAATAGCGAAACTATGAAAGAAAAATCTACGGTATCAGGAAATGCTGTTTTCAAAAAAAATCTCAGCACACATTTGAAAGGTTTTCACACACACACGTTGTTTCTTAAGCTGTTTGTACTTGCCCTTTATCAAATTATGCCGAAACAAATGGCTGGGTTATGTCGTTTATAATAAATAGTTGTGTTGAATATATATTTTTGAAAATCAGCAAAAAAGAAGTATCGTTGCGCGGGAAATTAAATATTTTTATAGTGTTTATATAAGTTAGAGAGAGAAAATTTCAGTTAAACTTCAGGTATCAGTAAGTATGATCTGGAAAATAGTCCGCTATTAAACTTTGTGAAAAATATCGATCAGAGACCTTATTACAATAATGTCATTATGAGACATGGCTATATTTCTGTATACTTATCATTCGTACGATAGTTGATATGTTACTAGTACTACATAACTAGTTACACTACTATATCGTATCTGAGCTACGTTAAATCAAAGGTTATAAACATGAACTTCAATGGATATAATCTCCCTGCAACAACCGATGTGAGTCTGTAATCCTGTTAGAGGAACAACCTATATCCTAGTCTGTTAATGCATTATCGATGCAATGAACATGCAGCTTGGAATTAATAATAACCGTTTCCTTTTGATCTTACTGTATTTGAAAGAGTTCTAACTCTCGTTGTTTGGCTCGAGACGATAATCTTTTTGAATCATTACTATCTAAAGAGAAATAATTATGTCTTCTCAAGTCCAAGTATACCTATAAGAAGAAGCTTCAAAATACTCATCCATCTGTTGATGCAAAGTTCCTTCGAGAAAGAATAAATAAACAAATCAACGATTATTCATTAAAAACTGAAGAAGAAATAGAGATATAGTGAATATACAAGTTGGTAAGCATAAATTGTAATAACTAGGTACCAAAAACTATGAATACAATTTAAACAATTCGCACGACCCGAAGTAAAGCACACCAATGTTTTCAATCATAAATTATTTTTTTTGTCCAAAACTGGAGTAAATTCGAAACTTTTTTGTATCGATCTAAAATTGAGAGCCAACCGAAACCAAATTGGATTATAATACAAGCCCCAGTGAACATTCCCAGTATTACTAACACATAGCATTGCACTGAACATCCAGAACAAGAATTTTCCAAACCGAATTTCTAGCTCGACTTCCGCACAAAGGTGTAAAGTGTAAGCTTACATTGCATAAACGCCTTCCAGCTTCCAGGGGCCCTATTCTTGTAAGCGGTACTATCTTGGTCACTGTTGCTCTCATCATCATCATCATCATCAGCCTGTTATCGCCCACTGCTGAGCTTAGGTCTCTTTTCTTGTACGCCACTCATTCCGGTCCTGTGCCAATCTTGTCCAGGTTCGACCCGCGTACTAATATGAAATGTCATAAGAGTAAGACTGTAGGGCTCGTAGCTTGACTGTAACTGATCACCAAAGTTAAGCTACGGACGACACGGTCAGTTTTCGGATGGGTGACCGCGTATGGTGTTTGAGAGTAATAACACATATTAAATTGAAAAACCCGGTTGTTTGTCCTATAACAACAACAAAGCCAGAGACCTTCAGGCGGCCCTAATACTCTAGTCACCAAATCTAGCCACTGCCCATTTGATACTTTTGACTTAGACTGAGACTGACGAAGAAAATCTCGAGCGCCAAGAATAGGGTCCCAGAGGCAAGTACGGTGGAATTGGACGAGACAAATGCGAAGTCTGCTAGTACCGGTAACCGCTCTAGTTCCCAAGCTTTGTCGCCCGGGCCTCTTTGTGACTTGACTCTATCTGGATCACATACAGCTACCGTGGTAGGTGTGGTGCTAGCGATGAAAGGGGGCGTGTATTTATTATAATTATGACGAATTAAGGAAACGTAAACACTGTAGCAAACCCATGTAATATGTCACATAAGGGGTATAATGACAAAGGACCAGAGCTTCAAGACAATAATAACGCTGATTTTCGTAACCGTGACTATTACAGAATTATATTATTTGAGGAATTTTGATTCCACAGTCTGATGCTGTATCCAAAATCTTCGACTCTGCATGGAACAATGTTTCAGGCAAAGGGTGAGCTTAACGATGTTGGCGTGACCAATACACAGATAGGTACAATTCTCATTTTTACTTTGACTTAATGCTGTAAATAGAAAAATAAGTTGCTCAAGTCACGTTTTAGGTGTAAAGCAGTTTTGAACATCAAACCTGATGCTTTGGGGCTAAATTGCGGTAGTTTGGTTGTCGTCGAACTATTACATTTTTAGCTTCCCTAGTTTGAATGTAGATGTGTTTGGTTATGTATGACAATTATTTATAACAATCGAAAGTTTTGTTGACCTTACGACCCATCTAATGCAATTTAACATTCCTAAGAGGTTACATTTTTAATTATTAAATCTTTTTTTGTTTTTTTGTAAAACTGTAATGCCGCTACCGCTTCTCCGCTACAAGTCTCGCCTAACACCAAGTACCGCTTACACCGAAGCTATACAGTAAAATTGCTACAGATACCTCGACCTTGCTTTCTAATAATACGCCGATAGATCGAACTATATAATTTTAATGAACCAATAATAAGCCAAGGTTCTCATTCGATCACTTCTATAATTTATGTCAGGTTAAGTCAGTTCCCTGTCACTCTTATTCCAAAGCTATAGAGTTCAAATTAATATAAATCTTGTGTCTGATAAATATGTTTCTTACCTAATTACGATCTGGCTACTTGAAGATAAAATCTTTGTCTCGCTTTTGTCGTTTATCTTGGTCTATTTGTTTGGTGCTATCGAGATCGATTGTGAAATAGATACCTTTATGTAAGTCCAATTAAGAAGTTTGCCAATAGTTTTGTCTATTCGAGTTAGCATTTTTGTTAGTTTATATGATTTCTCCTAAGATTGTCATATTTGTGATAAATAATATATTAAATACATACTAAATCTACAAGTAAAACCTTTTTTTCTCTCTTATTAGCATTTTGACGATTTCCATTTTCTGTCATTTCTTGTTTGCTTCATTATCTTTAATCTTGTTTAAGTTTCCTCTTGCAATATTATAATAATATGAAATACTTACATTATGGTACTTTGGTTACTTCAAATTTTACTATTTATGCAATATTTCTTCACTAGACATTCGGCCTACATATTGACAACCACTAAATTCCAACGCGATCAATCATCAGCTTTCAATTTGAATTTTAATAATGCCATTAAAACCTAACCTCTGGGCAAATCAAATCTGTCACAGATATTATAATTACGGTCATAATAATTCTTTGTTGGGCCACAAAACGGCCTTATAACCAGTTTGTAGGAATCTATTACAATAGTTATACAAAAAAGCTATGCAATGGTAGAGAGAATTTTAAGTACGAGAAAGGAAAAAGGCTTATGTAAACCATATATTAATATTTCAGTACTTGTCTATTATCATCATCATATTCATTTTGTTTTACCACCCACTGCTGAGTATGGGTCTTCTTTTCAGCGCGCCATCGTTTGAGGTCCTGTGCCAGAGTTATCGTGATGCTTTTAAAAAGTCATCCGACAAGCAAGCTCTGCATCACTGCACTCCATTATTATATTGTAAATTAATACTAACCTACAGTTACAGACTTAACTATACCTTAAAACAAACAATAATTCAATTAATTAGTGACAAATTGACAATAGATTCACTTGAATTTCGTACTTTACACATCTGAATAAGCACTTGCAGGTGCTTGAAGCAAAAATCACTGATTTTTTAACCGACTTCAAAAAAGGAGGAGGTTATCAATTCGTCTGTATGTTTTTTTTTATGTTTGTTACCTCATAACTTTTGACTGGGTAAATCGATTTTGATAATTCTTTTTTTATTAGAAAGCTGACGCTTCCCATTTGGTCCCATTTCAATTTAGTCCAGTTCTGATAATGGTATCCATGAGAAAACCATATAAGTCTTAAATTTGCATTAAGTACGTGCGCGACAAATAGATGAATAACTCAATAGTCGGTCTTTTGAAGTCGGTTTTTGTTTTTTGTTTTGTAAAAATAATGTTCTTGTTATCTATTTACATGTTTCTACATGAGTATGCAGAAACTGGACAAATCTTTGGCACGCAAGGTCTAAGCCAGCCCTTTTTTTTTTTTTTTTTGGGGGGTGGGAAATCATCAAATGACCCCTCCCACTCTTGGGCAGAGCGGAAGGGAGTGTCAGACTTCTACTGACCAAAAACCACCCATGTTCCTTCTACGCCCTTGTGACGCCGAGGCCGCGGTAACTTCTACCCGCAGCCCCGACGGGCATGGGCCCTTTCGGGCCCCTTCCATGTTGCTGACATCTCTTTGAGGCGCGCGTGGAACACGAACGCGCCGTCGACACGGCCTGTGTCGTCATAATACGGACGGACAGCGAGCTAGCCCAATAGCTCACCGTCCACAGGCCCGCGTCTACGGTGGCCGGAGGTCGTCACGTGACCCCCGACGCCCGGTGCGCCTCCCACGGCGGCGGCTGGGACGAGAGGTTCTCTCCCTCTCACGTTCCGCCACCTCCTTCGCTAGCATCACTGCTTCGCAGAAGGAGGCGACGGCGTCCCATTCCTCCTCGCCCCGGACCATGGCTTGCACCAGGGCCGGACGCGAGAGATCGCCGCCGCCGATCGCCGCTACGAGAACACGGCGGGGCTCCACCCAAGCGGGGCAGACCTCCACGGTGTGCTCCACCGTGTCCTCCGGCCGATCCTCACAGTGGTTGCATCCGGGCGTTTCCTCCCGCCTGATTCGGTGCAGGTACCTCCCGAAACAACCATGTCCGGTGAGAACCTGCGTCAGACGGAAAGTAAGGGCGCCGTGGCGCCTCTCAAGCCACTCCTCAAAGAGGGGACTTACCGCCACTATTGTGGCGTGCCCTGCACGGGGTTGCGACAGTCGCTGTCTCCATGTCGCCATGAGATCGCACCGGAGGTCTGTCCGCTTCGCGGCAATGTGCCGCGGAAACGGAGTGACCCCCCGGAGTAGCGCCTCCGCGCGCCATTCATGCAGGCGCGCGAGGACTATCGCCTCCAGATTCCATGGCGGCAGTCCGGCAAGGAGGTTCGCCACCTCGCCGGAAATCGTGCGGTATCCCCGAACTAGCCTGACGGCCAGGACTTTTTGGGGCTTATTCAGGTAGTGGGCGGCTCGCTTCCTCAAAGCGGGCGCCCACACCGGAGCCCCGTAAAGGGCCATGGACCGCACGATCCCGGCGTAGAGCCTCCGGCTGGAGGGTCTAAGCCAGCCCTAGGACGACCCTAAACGAATTCGCTAGTAGGTTTGACTATCAGTATAATGTACCATATTGGGCATGAACAGTTTAGATCTCGATATCTGATGAAAAAAAATTTATGTGATAGACAAGATCACTAACACTGGCAGTGCATTTGCACCTTAAACTATTTATCGACTTTAATATTCCATCCACGGTTAACAATCAAACCTTGATGTCATAATAACATGCCGGTTTAAGAACCTTATAATTACGAATCTTTACGCTGCCCACCAACTGTGTGAAAAGAGAATGAAAACAATTAAATAACTAATAGTCCGTCGTGTGTTGAAAGCTTGAATTGTTCTGGTGATGGATGGTCGTAAACATAAAGTGAAGAAAAATTATGAAATAAATGTGATAGAAAAATTATTGAAATTATTCAATGATTAAAATAATAAAATCATTATGAAGAATAGATGTGTATTTTTTTAAGTTCAAGGTTTTCGATTTTAGGTTTTTAAGTTACATTTATGTATCAGTAAAACATAGGTACTTTGAATTTCTCAAAAATTTGGTTTTGAATAATTTGAAACTATACAAGGTGTCCGAGGTAGGCCCAACAATATTTAGAGGTACTTATCTACATCATGTTTGGAGTCGTTGACGTAAATGTTAGCAATGCAAACGAATTTTTTTTTTTCCATACAAAATTAAAAAATATTTTATTTGTGTTTTTTTTGGCAACCCTAACTACACATGGTACAATAAACGCGGGCCGCTGTCTTTGAGAGTGCCGCGCGCTGCGCGCGCATGAATTCCCCGCGCGCCCGCGTCTCGCTCGCCGCCGCA
Organism: Alcis repandata; assembly: GCA_949125135.1. Classification (NCBI taxonomy): domain Eukaryota; kingdom Metazoa; phylum Arthropoda; class Insecta; order Lepidoptera; family Geometridae; genus Alcis; species Alcis repandata. The sequence goes on from OX421233.1 coordinate 664,523, forward strand.
TCGCCACCCCCGCGCGCCGATTACCCCTTCCCCTCACCTGCACGTGCCACTCCTGGCGCTAGCGCAACTAATCTACTTTCGAACGTCACCCTAACCTACTCTGTGGCCTAAATTAGCATCTGCCTAGCCCTAACTGTGTAACCTATTCGTACCTATGAACCTCATTATGATGGGAAAATGATTTATCCAAAATGTAACTTATGTTTCATGTTATGATTCTAACCTGGATAGATTAATGTCAAATTCTAATTTTACTCTCCTATCGTTATCGTATACCCTAATAATATCTAGGTACCTACATTGCTTATCATAGGATAGGTTGTGAGAATAATTAAAAACACCAGTACTTCAATTAATTATGTTTAATATTACATACATGATTGGTTTATTATTCACAACAATTTTAACAAAATAGTTAGAGTACTTACGACAGACGTCATACGTTTCACTTTTTTTAAACCACTAGGTTTCACTGATTAAGTATTTCACTTTTGCTTTAATTTAATTTAAAGGAAAGGCTCAAAGTGCTGGCCTCCCTTCTCGATGCAGAGCCGAGCTCGACGAGAAATCGAGCCCATCACGTTTTTCAACATGTGTGGGGTTACATTGCTGAAAGCCTCTGTGATACGCGGTATCATTTCTTCTCGTGTGCTGCACGGCTTCGAATACACAATATTTTTGATGTAGCCCCACAAAAAGAAATCCAAGGGCGTCAGGTCCGGCGAGCGCGGAGGCCACTGTCTCGGCGCATCTTGGCCGCGGCCGATCCAGCGGCCGGGAAACCGAGCATGTAGGTTTTGGCGAACGCGTCGAGCAAAATGCGCTGGCGCTCCGTCGTGTTGGTACCACATGTCCCGCTCCACAGCCAACGGCAAGTTTTCCATTTGGTCCTCCAGCTCACCTTGTAGCAGCTCCAAGTAGCCTGCGGCATTCAAGGTGACAGGCAAGAAGATAGGGCCGATTAATCGGTCTCCGATTATGCCCGCCCAGACATTAATCCGCCACTTATGTTGGAAACAGCTCTCGGTAGACGCATGCGGATTTACATGTGCCCATACGTGCTCATTATGTATGTTGGAGAGTCCACTTCTGGTGAAAGTCGCTTCGTCAGTCCACAACACTTTCTCGACGAAGGCAGAATCCACAGCTACTTTTTCTTCTATCCACTCGCAAAAATCCACTCTTGCACTGTGGTCTGATTGCAGCAGTTCTTGTGTTCGACGGAAGTGATATGGATGCTGGCCGTCTTCATGCAGAGTCCTCCAAACTATTCTGTGATCGACGCGCAGCCGCGCGCCCGCTCGACGCGTGCTAGTACGCGGGTCTTCGGCAAAATGCTGCAGGATTTGTGTTTCCAGGTTTGCACTGATGTTTGTGCCGGGTCTTTCGGTTGCTGCTCCATGAAAACTTCCGGTACTGTGCAGACGTAAGCAGAGTCCACGGAAGCACGAGTATGAAGGCAGACGTCTTTGTTCCGGAAGCGGCCTGTCGTCGACGAACCGTTGACGGTACAGCTCACGCGCCCCGTTGCAACTCCCGTTCGCAGCTCCGACGCAAAGTATCATGTCGTAATACTCTGCGTTTGAATAAGACATCGTGATTTGGATAAAAAAATCGAAATGATAATTCGTGACAATACACGACCTCGAAGTTCGAATGATGAAAGCCGAGTGGCGATTTTCAAAAACAGAAAGCGACACTGCGGCTTAGTCAAAGCGAATGCATTTAGGGTTCCATTTTTATTCTTAAAACAATTTCACCATGTACACTCAATACGTTTTCAGTTATGGTATAACATCATTATTATTTAGGTACAACATCATTTTTATTGTTTTGCAATTGATTGTGTTGTTGAGTTGCAGTTTACACTAGAGCACGGTTTTTTTTAAGATTACATTTTTATCAAGTTAACTCAAGCATTTGTTTTATTTAAAAATTCATTATGCTCTTGACTCTCAACTCTCAATCTCAACTCACCTGATGTCACGTGTTACAGTGTATCACGCTTTGTTTTTTGAATAGCCTTTGTGAGATAGTAAAAAAATAAAAAAATAAAAACATTTTGTACAGTTTTCATCGAAGGATATTTTGAAAAATAAAAGTTTGTATTTTTGAAATAATGACATCCCGTAGGATATTTTTATTACCATTCATTTAATCTTCGACAGCCAAACTAAGGAAAATAAAAATAAAAACTATCAACAAAAATAATTATGACGGAACCCGAAACAACAAAGTTAACTAATTTAGCTAAAAATGGGCGAACAACGGCCGGCCGTGCACGATTGGCTGCGGCTGTCTTTGAATAACAGCGCGGTGATATTATTGGCTAGCGGCATTGTTCTGAGAATCGGCTTAGCGCGCTATTGGCGATCGGCAAGCGTTAGAGTTTCTTTGTCGGCTAGGACCGAAGCCGACGATTCCGCAAAGACTAACACAAACACAGATGTGTAACTCAATCTTTTTAGTTTATTCAAAGTTTTGCAAAATTGAAAATAAAATAAAATTGTTCGTTTCCAAGTACTACTTCGATCATTTACAATGATTAGAATCTTGTTTGTGAACCGAGCTCAGCTGACTTTATTTGTTATCTTGCCATGTAATGCGCTTTATTTGATAAAAATAGGGCACAATTAGAATTTATTTCTGAATAAAAATTGCCCGAAATTAATCGCATAAAGCAATACGCTAATTGCCATATTTTACAGAGAAATTCAAATAATAGGGTTCGAAATAATGAAGGTAGGTCGATTTTGAAGTATAATTTCTAATTCCTGTAATGAATTGAAAAAAACCTAATTTATGTAGTTGGTTAAATTTTGTTAAGAATTGAAATAGGCATTCTGTAAAAACATAACCTTCTGTACACTAATTAGTCTTTGACAGTCGTGGTCGTAGGTCGGTTATTCACCTTTTTAGGGTTGTACCTGTCCAAATTAATGCCAAAGTTTGATCTTCAATAACTCGTAAAATAAAAGATTAAGGAGTAAAAGACCTCTGGGGAGGGCTTCTAGATATACGTAAGTATGTGCTGTTTGAATATTGTTGGGCCTCCATCGGACACATTGTATTGTGAAATTCGCTACTCCTAATTGTACCTAAGCTGAAAGCAAAAATCCGAAGACATGCCATAACTACGTAAGGTATCCATCAGTGATTCAGACTTGTGCCGTTGATGATGTCTATGAATATAATAATCAAAACATAGATAAGTACATATTTGTTCACCCATCACAATATTCGACTGACTCATTGAACACAAAAAGATAACTAGCATCATCAAAACTTTTTGCTCCAACCTTCCATGTTTTTACCCTCACCGACTCGAAGGATATAATTTGCCTGCATTCATTGTAATTAATACAATTGTCCGTAATGTAGCTACTACGATGTTTTCAAGTTATCTTTGTAGCCCATCTGTAAAATTTACTAGGTGGCACAGAGTATTGCAGAGAAACAACTTAATACAGTTAGTGAATGTGTTCGCGGTTAGCTACTGATCCTATTGACGATTGAATTCGATCAAGTATAGCTAGATTAGCTAGGTAAGCTTTACCAAAATTAAATCCAACGTTATTTGCATCGAAAATATGGGGAAAGTAACTGGAAATTAATAAATTTTATTATTTTTTGATCACATTTTCAGTTCTAAACTTCTCAACAACATTAACCTATAGAAAAAAAGTAAATATTTCAATTTTATTTTGCTATCTTTAGTTGTGTCTCTGGTTCTTATTCATCTTTCATAATATTAGTCAGGCCATTAGTGGTTAATATTTCTAAGAAATTGCAAAACATCAGCCTTATTCCGAGCCACCTCGGGGCATGAGTTGACGGCGTTGTTAAAATAGAGGATGTGAACTTGAGAACTTGAGTCATAATTAGAACCTGATTTAAATATTTCTTTGAAAACGTAATACTAACATATACCGGTTAGACTCTGTTACTCAAGTACTCTAGATAAAGTTATTTTTAAAGTCTTGCCAAAATTAAACTCTTATAAATTAAAAAGTAAATCTGTCTTCCTACTTGTTTTGGTCTCTATTTTGTTTATTTATTTACCTTTTTGCGACTAGATAAATTTTTAATCTGACCTCGACTTAGTAAAAGCTTAAGTTTTCCCCACATTTCTACTTAGTTTTTTTCTTTTACATTTTAAATAGTTTATTCTAAGAAATTATTATTTATTACTCGTAGGGGTGACAGTATAGAAATTCTTTAAAAACAGTCCCGACTCATACCTACTGCTAGACATGCCTCTCCAAAATCACCTCACCAAGTTAAATTCTTATACTCGTACACTCCGTTACAACCATTATTTTCTATTACATCCATTGAAAACAATAATTTATATCAACCGTAACTCTCGTCCACATTTACCTCACCATACGAGGAACCATTCCCTTTACCGCTATCAATATACCTTAATCCAACCTGTTACTTCCATTACAACTATTTAAAGCGTACACTACATAAATCGCAAAACGACTTACAATACTAAAGCACGGTTCGACCAGCTTTTCCATGTGATAACTGTCAGAGAGACCATGCAACAATACGAGTACTATAAATCCAGACCTAAGACGACGGAGTACATTTTCGAACATCTGTGCTTTGTCGATTGTTATTCTGTGGACGTGGGTGTCGGTTAAAAAGTAACGGGTACAGCTATTAGTTATATTAATGTGAAGGGTACAGCTGGGTAATTATGACGTGACTCGAGTGTGTAGGATTCATATTTATCTGTAGTTTCTTCACTCTAGGTTGATACATGGCGGGAACGGTATGAATTGCTTAATTAGATTTTTGTAATCGGATGGCTTTTGGTATTTGTGATATGATATTGATTGGATTTGGTTTGAGGAAGAGATTGGGTTGAGTGGAGAGCTTTGTAAGAGGCCATGTCTATAGGTAACGACAAGTAAGTAATAAGTATAGGTTCTTGGGGCATGTTTGTTTTATCGCTATTAAATCCGCGTTTGGTAAGCGACGATGTGATCAAAGATGAAGCATACAGACTTTGAAGATACCTCCTACCTATTTACTCTGATTTTGAAAAGCCCTACATTGTATCTCTTAGGAAACCAGGAAGCCGGCAGCTTTAAATGATTAATTACCTGTGTTTTTCGGATTTAAAAATTTAATAAACTTCAAATATTTAATCTGTAGGTAAAAAAGGCATTTGTGGAGCCTAGGCACTTGATTAACTTTTATAATTCAAACTACTAATGAATTAATTACTAATACCTACAGCTAAATATTTTTGAGACATTGTCCTTTTACAGTCATACGGCACCTACACCAAATATTATGTATGTGAAATGTGAACATATTATGTGTGTATGATGTTGTTGTATACCATATTGTTTAACTACAATACCAAGATATCAATACAATATTCCAGCTCTGCATTACCCCTTCAGACGCCAACGCTCTAATCTGCTCTATAGTAATAGTTCAATAGTCAATGGTCATCCATTTAACCTTGCATCTTCCATCTGACGTCCATATATCACCGAGGACCCCTATTCTCGCAACTGAGATATCGTCTCGGTCACTGTCGTTCCCATTACAAATGTCATGACAGTGAGAGTAACCAAGATAATCTCTAACGGCACAGAATAGTCTTTTACAAGGCTATGCATAAATTGCAGGAGACATGTTCAGACGCAGGACATACTTAGTTTATACTTGAACCAGGCGGAAACTTGATATGGGGTTTGGAAAGAAGTCTAATAAATCAATGGCGATGTGCGTAGTTTTGCTACATTCTACACAATAAGAATCGCTTGCTTGTTGTGTAGCTAAAACTCAGTGGGTCTAAATCATGTTGTAGTTAAATGTAACGGGAGGTAGGTTATGCGATAATTTGTTATTGCGAGCTTGGGCTTAAATCAAAAACAAACGTTACTCACTGGTATAGGAAAGAAACGATTAAGTTTTGGCCATCGCAAACTTTGAGTAAATGTACTAATAGGTATAACAGTTTTTGTTTCAAAAATGTTGTTGTACCATTACAAAAGCTAATAGTCTACAAATCTATGAAATATAAATACAAATGATGATGATGAAATATACAAATGAGCTATTGATCAAAATATAATTATGATAAATTCACTAGATACTATTACTGGATTTGAAAATCAATTGATGTCAACACCACCGGTGATTCTGACGTCAAAATTGAAATGAAAATAGTATTTAACAACATAACTGTAAATGCAATTCGATGTGAAACAAAGTTATGATCAAATAAAAAACTCATTAATTACGAATGGGCCTCCGAGAATTATTTGGTATGATTAATTAAAAGCTTATAATTAATGAAATGGCAATACGCGAGGCGCGGCAATTAATGATAGTAGCCATCGTAAAAATGAGGTAAATTATTATGAAGAAAAGAGGAAGCATATTTTTATTGCAACTGCTTTTAATTGCAATAAAAACTTTTACGTTGATTGTGACTTTTCATTCTAGCTTAACTTTTTTTTAAGCAGCCGCTTCGCCATATTGCTACAATGGCTGATAATTTTACCAAAGTTCGTAGAGGGCTTTCTTATATTAAGTCACTTTTATTCGTTACGCACTACGGTTTTAGTAATACTTTAACCATACCATACCGTTTCACATTTTTTTCGCATTTTTTTTTTTAATTTATGTTATAATTTTACACGGGAAGACTCACTTTTATTCGTTACGCACTACGGTTTTAGTAATACTTTAACCATACCATACCGTTTCACATTTTTTTCGCATTTTTTTTTTAATTTATGTTATAATTTTACACGGGAAGACTCACGCAATTATTCATTCAATTGTAATCTCCTGATAAAGATCACCAAATGTGATCGAAACTAGTCGTAGTAGACGACTTAATATTTACAACAGTAGGTATTAATTATAACAAAACGTATCAAAACCACGTTGGTTTCCATAGTTTATAGTTTCAATTTCCAATTTTAAAATACTTCTTCAGTTTTGAATGGATTACAACAACATTCCAGCTTGTTAGAAAGTAGCTAATAACCGTGAGTCAAGCTCAGCCTCCAAGAAATCTTCTCACTTGGCTTGAGAGCAACATTTCATTTCGATCAACAATTTATGCAAATGATCGACCCAACAAAATGTCACCGATACGTAATCCTATACAAGACGTCCACCGTCTTGGTTGAATGCATAAGTTAGGTTGGGAACTGCCGTCACAGATAGTTACTAACAAGTTTACGAATCAAAAGAAAAATAAAAATTACTTACAATTAAAAAAAAAATATTTTAACTTTTTTTTAAAATAAATTAAAAAAATATATTATATTTAAACTTAAAGATTGAAAACTAAATAGGCATAATTGTCGGGACGTCCAGTTCTACATAACCTATTTTACAGAAAACAGATAAAAAAATTCGTAGACATCCTATTTTATTATTACTTACACTCTACGCCGCGCGATTCCACACCGCAGTGATAAAAAACGGTGACGGTTTCGAGGATAAAAAGTTGTCTATGCGTTAATCTAGAGTATAAGCTATTTCACAGTTTACTTAATTTCCGTTCAGCCGTCTTAACAATTCATGAAGAATAAACATACTAACAAATTGTGTCAAATCAGGGTGGTATATAATAACCATTGATTATTTTAACGTAAATTACTTCCTTTCCGATAGGTTGACGCTTTTGAAGCTTGAAGATATTTCCGCCGATCAGTCATGGTTTCCGACAATAGCTCCTATACTAAAGTGATTGCTGTCGCAATACTGCTCTATTTAAAATATGTCTCAGAGCTAAATAACGTTTGCGCAATAGATCAAAGTAGAGATACCTTCGATATGAAACGAGTACAAAGCGATCGCAATAGATAAATCTTAGACCTCTTATTAAAAGTTCTAATAAGCTGCTGAAAGTTTTCGAGGCTTTTTTTTGTTCTTACTTTTCAATGTTACGCATACGAGTATATCAAGATACATCTATAAATAGAAACGATGAGTACGTCTGTCTGTCAGTCTTGATGTTATACGGAATTGTAGCTTCTGTTATTATGAGAAAGTACACAGAATTTGATAACTGTTAAACGATCGGTCTGTATGTTTTATGAAAACCTGAATAAAATCCTAAAATGTTATTTACTGAAGTATAGAAGCATTCGGAAGTGTGCCGGATCTGTGTATATATTTTTTGGGTTTTGCTCGGTTTGTCCATTCATCCATTTAAAAAGATAAGTTAAATCCGTTTGACCGCCATCTTGCCTGATGATAAGCAATAATGTCTACGATGGAGCACGCTTGCCTAGAAGGAACCGATTCACTCGCAACTTGAAGACACCCAGATTATATCTATCGGGAATAAACATGTATGTACATTATAGCCTTTTAAAACTGATCCGTTCGTCTAAAGCCTCAGTCCCGGTAAGCTACAAAGTACAGAAAGCCCATTTTGTTACAATTATAACACGAGAATACTCACGTAAAAATTCAATCGTACCACTAGTTTCGATCCCATTAGGTGATCTTCATCAGGCAACAACAACAACCGTTTTTTTACAAGCGTGTCTTGTTGCGACTTAATTTTTACGTGAGTATTTCCGTGTTAATTACAACAAAATGTGTCAAAACCACGCTAGTTTCCATAGTAATACAGAAAACCGTTGTTAATTACATATTCACGCTCTACCAAGAGTTCATTGCAACTCAAAAACTACCCGCGCCACCGCCGGTAAAGTTTAACCAGCGTTTGCTTACAATTCATACAGTCAGCTTGACAAATTCATGGAACCTCGTCGCAACTTAACCTAGCGGAAGTTGGTGCAATCAATGAAAAGTTTATACTAATGAACTTTCAATGGAGGAATACAGTTAGTTTTTTTTTATTTCTGTTTTTTTTCTCTTAAAATTAACATATCTGTGGATGTTTATTTGTGGATCTGTGAATGTTGGAGAAATGAGAAAAATTGATAATTAGCAAGGTCTTAGAAATTAGAGTTAAGTATTTTGTAAAAAAAAAAGGGAAAATATGTAAGGTTTTTTGTACGACTTCAACTACTAACTAAGTAAAACTAGGTGAAGCCGTGTATTAAACAAAGATTATATAATATCAAGTACTAGCTTCCGCCCACGGCTTCGCCCGCGTGGCCTATACCTTGGGAACCGATAATTTTTCTGGGATGAAATCAATTTAACACTCTTTTTTGAGAGCATGTAAAAAGTGTCATACAATGGAAGCAGGGACCCCAAAAACCCCCGGATGCAATAAGTCAGCCCCCTCGAATCATTTTGAAACATGGCTGTCTTTTTGAATCATTTGGATTTTCACCACCACCATCAAGTAGCCCTTGCTAACTCCTATGACATTTAGTCAAACGCCCATCCATCTTCAACCGTTTCGGACCCTCAAAGTTTGTATGGCGGCCATGTTTTTGGGGCGACTATGTTATTTTAATGGCTCCAAAAAGGTCCGAGGTTTTGGTGACTTTTTAGTCTCAGCGCTTTGATAAAAATGTTTTTAGTTTTTGAGATAAAAATTAGCAGTTCCACCTCGAGGATGTGACTTTTCGAAGGTTTTGGAGTTTTTCCGGATATTGTTTACCCGCCTAAGTTTAGTACATCTGTAAAGTTTCATTGAGTTAGCATCAAAACAAATTCTTTCTCCGTACTATCTTTACCACCACAGGGGTTAATTTTTCAAGAATGATGAAATAGGTGTTCGTTATTTTTTTAAGCTTCGTATATTTGTTTCGTTCGTTTGGTTCGTTTCAATACCGTGGCGTCAAACCAAAAAAAAATAAGTGTATATTATTTCTTTTAGCTTAGTATATTTGCAAAGTTTCGTAACCACAGCATCAAAAAAAATTTCTTCATACAAACTTTAATACTCCGATTCACCCCTTTAGGGGTTGATTTTTCAAAAATGATGAAACAGGTGTCGTTTATTTTTTTAACGTTAGTATATTCGTAAAGTTTGATAATCGTAGCATTAGGAAAAATATTTTTTTCATACAAACTTAAACACCCCTTTTCACCCCCTTAGGGGTTGAATTGGGAAAATTCCTTTCTTAGTGTGAGTCCGCTTTTTAGTATAAAACTTTTGTCCAAATTTGACGTTTATAGCTTAAGTGGTTTAGGCTGTGCGTTGATCTGTCAGTCAGTCTAGACATTCACTTGTATCTGTTTCACCCTTTTAGGGGTTGATTTTCAAAAAATAATGAAACAGGTATCTAATATTTTTTATAGCTTAGTACAATTGCAATGTAAAAAAATCGTAGTATTAGGAAAAAACATTTTTCATGAAAACTTCAACACTCCGTTTAACCCCTTTAGGGGTTGATTTTCAAAAAATAAAAAAATAAGTGTCTAATATTTTCTTTAGCTTAGTATATTTGCAAAGTTTCATAACCACAGCATTAAAAAAAAATCTTCATACAAACTTCATTGCTCCGTTTCACCCCATTAGGGGTTGATTTTTCAAAAATGATGAAATAGGTGTCAATTATTTTTTTAACGTTAGTATATTCGCAAAGTTTAATAATCGTAGCATTAAGAAAAATATTTTTTTCATACAAACTTAAACACCGCTTTTCACCCCCTTAGGGGTTGAATTGGGAAAATTCCTTTCTCAGTGTGAGTCCGCTTTTTGGTATAAAACTTTTGTCTAAATTTGACGTTTGTAGCTTAAGCGGTTTAGGCTGTGCGTTGATCTGTTAATGTTGATGCGTTGATTCAACACTCTGTTTAACCCTTTCAGGGGTGGATTTTCAAAAAATAATGAAACAGGTATCTAATATTTTTTTTAGCTTATTACAATAGCAAAGTTAAATAATCGAAGTATTAGGAAAAAAATAATTTTATACAAACTTCAACACTCCGTTTAACCCCTTTAGGGGTTGATTTTCAGAAAACAAAAAAATAAGTGTCAATTATTTTTTTTAGCTTAGTATATCTGCAAAGTTTCGTAGCCACAGTATCAAAAAAAAAATCTCCATACAAACTTCAATACTCCGTTTCACCCCTTTAGGGGTTGATTTTCAAAAAACAAAAAAATAAGTGTCTATTATTTTCTTTAGTTCAGTATATTTGCAAAGTTTCATAATCACAGCATTAAAAAAAAAATCTTCATACAAACTTCCTTGCTCGGTTTCACCCCTTTAGGGGTTGATTTTTCAAAAATGATGAAATAGGAGTCGATTATTTTTTTAACTTTAGTATATTCGCAAAGTTTGATAATTGTAGCATTAAGAAAAATATTTTTTTCATACAAACTTAAACACCCCTTTTCACCCTCTTAGGGGTTGAATTGGGCAAATTCCTTTCTTAGTGTGCGTCCGCTTTTTGATATTAAACTTTTGTCCAAATTTGAAGTTTGTAGCTTAAGCGGTTTAGGCTGTGCGTTGATCTGTCAGTCAGTCACGACCTTCACTTTTATATATATACTAGCTTCCGCCCACGGCTTCGCCCGCGTGGACTATACCTCGGGAACCAATAATTTTTCCGGGATGAAATTAATTTATCCCTCTTTTTTGAGAGCATGTAATAAGCGTCATACAATGGAAGCAGGGACCCCAAAAACTCCCGAATGAAATAAGTCAGCCCCCTCGAATCATTTTGAAAAATGGCGGCCATTTTGAATCATTTGGATTTTCGCCACCACCATCAAGTAGCCCTTGCTAAAGTTGCTAACTCCTATGATATTTAGTCAAACACCCACCCATCTTCAACCGTTTCGGAGATATAGACCCTCAAAGTTTGTATCGCGGCCATGTTTTTGAGGCGACTATGTTTTTTTTTTTTTTAATGGCTCCAAAATGGTCCGAGGATTTGGTGACTTTTTAGTCGCAGCGCTTTGATAAAATGTTTTTAGTTTTCGAGATAATTAGCAGTTCTACCTCGGGTATGTGACTTTTCGAAGGTTTTGGATTTTTTCCGGATGTTGTTTACCCGCCTTAAGTTTAATACATCTGTAAAGTTTCATTGAGTTAGCATCAAAACAAATTATTTCTCCGTTACTATCTTTACCACGTCATTTCACCCCCACAGGGGTTGATTTTCCAAGAATGGTGAAATAGGTGTTCGTTATTTTTTTAAGCTTCGTATATTTGTAAAGTTTCAATACCGTGGCGTTAAAAAACAATGCTTCCCCATACTAACTTTAACACCCTATTTCACCCCTTTAGAGGTTGAATTTCAAAAAATCCTTTCTTAGTACACGTTTACTCGTCAAGACAAACACACCCTTCATATTTCAAATTTCTACGACCAGCGGTTTAGGCTGTGCGTTGTCTGTCAGTGAGTCTTTACAATTCTCTCTCCGTACTATATTTACCACGCCATTTCACCCCTTTAAGGGTTGATTTTCCAAAAATGATGAAACAGGTATCTATTATTTTGTTTTAGCTTAGTACATTTGCAAAGATAATAAAAGTAACATTGGGAAAAATATATTTCTTTACAAACTTCAATACTCCGTTTCAGCCCTTTAGGGGTTGATTTTCAAAAACAAAAATATTGGTGTCTATTATTTTCTTTAGCTTAGTAAATTTGCAAAGTTAAATAATCGTAGCATTAAGAAAAAAATATTTCCATACAAACTTTATTACCCCGTTTCACCCCTTTAAGGGTTGATTTTCCAAAAATAATGAAACAGGTATCTATTATTTTTTTAGCTTAGTACATCTGCAAAATTAAATAATCGTAGCATTGGGAAAAAATATTTTCATACAAACTTCAACACTCCCCTTCGAGGGTTGATTTTCAAAAGCAAAAATATAAGTATCTATTATTTCTTTTAGCTATTGTTTCTATATTTTTTTTAGTATATTGGCAAAGTTTCGTAACCACAGCATCAAAAAAATATTCTTCAAACAAACTTCAATACCCCGTTTCACCTCTTTTGGGGTTGATTTTTCAAAAATGATGAAATAGGTGTCGATTATTTTTTTAACGTTGGTATATTCACAAAGTTTGATAATCGTAACATTAAGGAAAATATTTTTTTCATACAAACTTAAACACCCCTTTTCACCCCTATAGGGGTTGAATTGGGAAAATTCCTTTCTCAGTGTGAGTCCGCTTTTTGGTATAAAACTTTTGTCCAAATTTGACGTTTGTAGCTTAAGCGGTTTAGGCTGTGCGTTGATCTGTTAATGTTGATGCGTTGATTCAACACTCTGTTTAACCCTTTCAGGGGTGGATTTTCAAAAAATAATGAAACAGGTATCTAATATTTTTTTAGCTTATTACAATAGCAAAGTTAAATAATCGAAGTATTAGGAAAAAAATAATATTATATAAACTTCAACACTCGGTTTAACCCCTTTAGGGGTTGATTTTCAGAAAACAAAAAAATAAGTGTCAATTATTTTTTTTAGCTTAGTATATCTGCAAAGTTTCGTAGCCACAGTATCAAAAAAAAAATCTCCATACAAACTTCAATACTCCGTTTCACCCCTTTAGGGGTTGATTTTCAAAAAACAAAAAAATAAGTGTCAATTATTTTCTTAAGCTTAGTATATTTGCAAAGTTTCATAACCACAGCATTAAAAAAAAAATCTTCATACAAACTTTATTGCTCCGTTTCACCCCTTTAGGGGTTGATTTTTAAAAAATGTTGAAATAGGTGTCAATTATTTTTTTAACTTTAGTATATTCGCAAAGTTTGATAATCGTAGCATAAAGAAAAAAAAAATTTTCATACAAACTTAAACACCCCTTTTCACCCTCTTAAGGGTTGAATTGGGCAAATTCCTTTCTTAGTGTGCGTCCGCTTTTTGTTATAAAACTTTTGTCCAAATTTCACGTTTGTAGCTTAAGCGGTTTAGGCTGTGCGTTGATCTGTCAGTCAGTCACGACCTTCACTTTTATATATATTGATATTGATTGATAAAACAAAAAGGTCTTAAAGATGAACATTAAAATTTAATAATGTTGTTTAGAATAGTGTGAGAGTACGGTGGTGGTCCATGCGAAGAAAGCAAACCACGAATCGAAGCTTGTGTGAAAAATATAATACTTTAGAATCGGTATGGTCCACTCCACGAGTAGACTAACCAATCAATTGGCCAGCCAAGTTATTATTATATGAGAATCAGACCAAAGTTTACCAAAAGTCGATTAAACTTTCGACCAACTGTTTTGACAACTATTTAATTAGTTAAATATCAATTATATACAGGTAAATAAACATAAGCCAGGTTCAGCTCAATAAGCATGAATCGCGGTATTTTTTTTTTTTTTTTTTTTTTTTTATATTTTTTTTTTTTTTATTTTTTTTTTTTTATTTTTTTTTATTAGTAATCTTTATGATTCAGATCTTGAAGCTAGCAATAAACTGAATCAACACGTTAAAGCTGATTTTTCCCACAATTTCACATGATCCTTTCTCAAAGCATGTGTCACTCGGACGTAGCGGTCGTTACAACGCAGCGATACAAAGCTTAAAATGTTTGTGACGACATAAAGGCACTACCAAATGGTTCCGGATTGCGTGACGGCCGGCTCACAAGGCACGAGCTGACAGATTGAAGTGTTTGTGGAAACATTTTTGTCTAAAACTTCATAGGTTTATTATTTAGTAAAATGTGTGCTGACATTAGTTTTAATTCTATTAATTTTAAAACTGTTAAAATTTCTGTTGATGGCACTCGATAAAAATTTGTTTGATCTTATTCTGGTACTATGCAATACCTGCAAGAGATTACTGTTACTTGTAGTAAAAAGACCGGCAATTAATGTTTATATTTCTAAGTGCTATTGTACTTTTGTTTATAGTTTCTGGAGTGAAAAATTATAAAAGTATCTATACACTACAAGCCTTTGCTTTGCTTTGCTCTCAATTTTATGAGTTACAATAACTCTGTAGCAAGGTTTTTGAAAACACATTCTCCACATTAAATCCTGAGTAAAACTACAAGTAGCCAGGACGCTCAAAGACGTTTTAATGACCGAACAATAGTTGTCAATCAATCGAAACAAGTCCCATTCCTCCAATAGCGCCATGTTTCAGTGTTTGAGATAAACACATATTGCAGCCTATTTACCTCCCAATTTCTTTTTCTACCATTAATAAAAAACAAAATACCACTAGACAAAAAGTAGGTAAATCGCTAGATCTCGTCCCTTGCGTTCCCCGAAAGTAATAAAGAGGTGGACAGCCCGCAGCCATTGTTGATGTATGAAACTGGTCGAGAAAGGTAGAATAAGACATAAGATAAAAACACCATGTGAACGCGATTGCGGCAGTTAGTACGGTCTCGTTTATGTCAGGAATTTTCCCGAATTATTCCATTTACTCGAAACGTTACAGTTTTGTTTTATTAAGGTTTTGAGCTTTATGTTTTGTAAACGTGCCTGAATCTTTACCTGGAATGATTACGCGCTTTTTGACTAGCAGTAAAGTTCCACGAAGTCTGGAGAAAGATTAAACAATGAATTGTTAACTAGAGCTTAATTAATTGGCTTGTTAAAATTCTTCTGTTCAAAGTTTTTTTTTGTAAAATTTCGAACAAAGCGACGTCGTGTCGGCAAAGAAACAAAATATTACTCTGTGCCGTATCACAATCAATAGGTATTCTTTTTATGATAGGCTGCTAATTAAAACTTAAAATCAGCCTTGCCATTTCAAATAGCTCACTGTTTCCAAAGGTCGCTTCATAATTAATCATAAATAGCCGAAATTAAATAATGCTTCTGATATTTCGCATTTCAAAACCTCTCTCACGACATCCCATTGAAGTTCCCAAACAATATTTCACGTTGCAACACCAACTTCAATCGTAATTAAAATAACTAATCAATATAACAACTGACAGAAGCAAATATCGAATTAAGAAGCCGACAGTTTGTGAACATCATTGACCCCGATTCATCGATGTTGCTCAAACGATTAATGATGGTCGATAATTAATATATCGGCACTATCGATTCTTTGTTGCGGTAGTTTTGTTAAGGGACTGTTTGGATGAGACGACTATTGAAGAAACTACGGCGACTAAAGCCCGATCGCTTTTGTGCTTAATCACAATTCTCTCTGTTACTAATCAATTGCTCAGTTCTCACTAAAGTGAACTCAATAAAGTTTTATAGTACCTCCTTGCGCGCAAGTTTCTACTAATCGTGTTCAATTAAGATTAAAGAGTTTATCCTCTGCTTTATCTCTTTTTCATTGCATTTGATTTGTTGATTAACTTCTGTGAAATGAAATCCAAAAGAATACAAACGCTGATAGAATAAACTCAATAGAAAATTAAAAACAAATCATTTTCTCAAAGAGTCTGTTAGTTCGAACAAAAAAATATTAACTCAATACCATCGCGCGTCGTCGCAATTTTGTCAAGTAGTCGCAAGTAACCAAAGCGCACCTTAACAAGCCATGCAATTGAAAGTGAACTCGCCATGCAATTATTTAAGACGCGTGTACAAAAGAACCGATAATTTGGTCCTCATCAAATTGCAATAAGTAGTTATGGACCAAAATTATACAGTCCACGATATATTACGTAAAAGTAAGAGTTGAAACTATTGTTGTGTGGAATTTAGCAACAAAATTAGCCTTTCAATACCAAGTTACGGAATCAAATTGGTAGGTACGGAGACGTGCACTCTGTGATTGATTTTGTGAATAGAGATCGTGTCTATTCGATTTTTTAATCGACGATAAGTGCAATCGGCAAAATAGCTTGACGATTCTAGATCATATACCTATATTTTATGTTCTAAGAGAGAAATAAACATAAAATTTACATTGCATTTTGTTTTATTTACAGCTCAATTTGGATAATTACTTCTTTCTCAATTAGACATCAGAAGCAGCTTTTTAATCTACCATAGATAAGGCATTAGAAATCACAATGAAAAATTTCGCTTTGACGCTCTTCATCAGATGACTTGAAGCTGAAAATAGGTACTTATTATTATACCTATTGCTTGTGTACAAATTAACTTGTAGACAAAATATGTAACATAAATTACATATTTTGTACCCTTTTAGATATATTAATTAGCTCTAAGTTAAACTTAAAAATGAAGATATGCAAATAAAAATCTTATCGTTATGAGCGATCTCATCTAGATAAGTAAGAACATATGAAAATGTGTAAGTACTAGAAATGATAAAATTCCTCTACGATACGAAAATTAACAAAAACATTACAAACCAAGGTAAGGAAA
The DNA here is from genome assembly GCA_949125135.1 of Alcis repandata. Lineage (NCBI taxonomy): Eukaryota > Metazoa > Arthropoda > Insecta > Lepidoptera > Geometridae > Alcis > Alcis repandata. The sequence continues at coordinate 681,671 of OX421233.1, forward strand.
CACTTCTACAAATACCTAAACATGAACTAACATTTCATGTCGTCCAACTATTTCCTAGAGTGTTAAGGATACTCGATCCGTTCCGTCTAGAAACTTAGGCCCAATTCTGGCGATTGAGATATTATCTCGGTCACTGTATCTCTCATTAAAATCGTGATAAGACTGAAAGTGACGGAGATAATCTCGAGTGCCCAAGAATAGGATCCCAGCTTCAATGTGGGTGTTAGCATGTTCTATATTTGTCACACAATAATGCTGGTTTTATTAACCCTGTAACCTTTATTTATTTGGATTAGATCCTATCTTAAAAATGGTTACGTAAAATGGTTAATCTTAGTAACATGCTATACCTATATGTACCTATATACAGGGTTATTCATAAAGGGTATGCTAAGCCGAAAAGGGCTTATAGTACTCATCATTATGTATAACTTTTACTATGGAACCAACCCGTATTACGCGATAAAAAAATCAGCTGTTCCATACATTTTGTCGAGTGTCATGGAACAGCTGATTTTATTTTCGCGAATTTCGGGTTGGTCCCATAATAAAAGTTGTTCATAATGATGAGTACTATGAGCCCTTTTCGGCTTAGCATACCCTTTATGAATAACCCTGTATAGGTCGTTAAGTGAGGCGTCTATTTTAATGTAACCTATGACAACGGGACTCCGGACATTCTACCCCCAGGTCACACCCGACGGTGCTGGGTTAATACAGAAAAAACTGGGGAAAATAGAGGAGACTTCTTGCCTAGCAGAGCGCAGTATAGAACATGACAGGTCAGCTAAAAAATCATAACGCATGATTATACAATACATGTAAAAATATTATTTTCAAGTAAAATATGAAAAAATGTGAAAAGTAAAAATGTGCTTTTACGTCTTTGACCAGACCGCCATTTACCCCTAACCCCTAACTTGTCATTCATAAAAGTAAATATAGCTAAAATGTTAGTTCTTGTTTTCTAAGATCATTTTACCAAACAAAATGTAACCAAGCCACGAAGACAGTTGTTCAAATGATCAATATCTCATTAAAAACGCTAGACTCAGATTAACACATTCATCAACCCAAGATTTTCAACCGAAACGTCCTGAAGACATTTTTTTTAAATCTTTTTAATGTGCTTTTTCGGAAGTGAAAACATCGTCCTGTAGACTTCTGGAACTATCCATCGCAGCACCATCTGGTCCGATTTCCAGCACAGATCGTGCGTCAATTTCGGATTCGAGAGCGTACTTGAAACAAAGCACGAAAGGCATCTGTTGCCCGCAGCCTCTGGCTCTCTGTAATCATCGGACATTTTGAGGGTCGTAATTGGTGAACTAATGAGTAAGCCTTAGGCGCAGGAATAATGTCTGCAGTACTCTAGTTGATACTTGTGAAACATATTCATGAGGTGAAATAAAATAAACCATTCTGGAAAATTTGAGGACACTTAGGCACGTAAAATTATTACAAAAGTAAGTTTTTATAGCTCGTTAGCGTATCATAGAAAGGTAATGTTTAGATGTAGAGTCGCTGAAGGTTACAAAACAGCAAATTAAAAAAATTGGGAAAAAATGAATGAATAATAAAAAAAAAATTTAAGTTAAACGGTTTTATAAAACAATAAAAAAATAAATAAAAAATGTACTAAAAACCAAAAAATAATAAAATAGATACAGTCGTGGGAATTATAAACATATGCATAGACTAGACTAAAATAAAACCGTGGGGCAAGAAAACCGTGGGACGTGCCCCACGGTTTTATTTTAGTCTAGTCTATGCATATGTTTATAATTCCCACGACTGTATCTATTTTATTATTTTTTGGTTTTTAGTACATTTTGACGGCCTGTTTGGCTCAGCGGTAGTAATATCCGCCTTATAAGCCAGAGGTCCCGGGTTCGATTCCCGGTCGGGCAGATGTTTGAATGATGAATTTAAATATCGGTTCTGGGTCTGGGTGTTAGTTGTCCTTGTCTTTGTGCATGTTCCATGGCATCCCCGACACAGGAATTTATCCTAGTGGGGAGCTATGAGTGTGAAACGTTATTTATTTATTTATTTTTTTTTTTTTTTTTATTTTTTTATTGTTTTATAAAACCGTTTAACTTAAATTTTTTTTTACCTATTTTTATTTTCTAGTTTTTAGTTTTTATTTTATATAGTACATTGTATTATACTGGTTGAGCACTTTCATTTGATACCCATATTGATGGGATCGATAAAACCTACGTTATCCGCCATTTTGTAGCGGCCGCCATCTTGTATTTCAATTTTTTATAGTATATTGTATTCTGCTTGTTGAGCCCTTTCATTTGATACCCATATTGATGGGATTGATAAAACCTACGTTATCCGCCATTTTGTAGCGGCGGCCATCTTGAATTTATAATGATAATGAATAAACATAATTGTATTGTCACCAAAATCCAAAGTGTATACAAAATTTCAGATTAATCGGTTGACAGGAAGAGGGTGAAATTTGAATTACTAAATTTGACCCAAGAAAGAAAAAAGAAAACGTGAGCTAAATAAAACCGTTTAAAAATGAACATTTCTACATAAATTGCTACAATTATAAAAACTTTAGAACGTATGTAATTGTAAAGGTTTTAGCAATAAAAGTCCTAGCTAATAGTCGTGAGCTTTTAAAACCTATGCCTTCTTTAAAAGCTTTTAAAAATCACACGCACGCGCGTACTAGCGCACTATAATAGTCCATTGGAGCTTTTAGGTGTCACAGTCCCACCTAGCCCGATAGCACCCGCGACTCTATTCGTTAATTTTCAACGTTCAAGGATCGAACTTCAGGTTCAATCATCAAAACTAGTTCCGAATATTGAAGACTATGATGTTGCCAGGAAGAAAGACGAATTGGTTCATCAAAAATTTCATTAAGCCAGACTGTGTCGTATACCTACGTGTATGTACATGTACGAGTATATAGGTAGCATCTTATTTCAATTAAAATGACATACCGTCAACACCACACCAATTTTCCAGCGATGTGATTAAATACCGAATCAGTTTTTAAACCAAGCGTGCTCAGTCGCAAACTGCACCATTATTTACCACCAGGCGTGATAGTGATCAAAGTCAAGCCTGTCAAATAAAAATAAAAAACAGTACCTAACTACGTTTCTGACCTGTACTGCCAGGGAATGGAACGAACTGCCAGCTTCCTTGTAGAACAATCCTGGACTTTTCAAGGTCAGAGTGAATAGATATCTTCTAAGTCTGCGTGCTGCACCTTCGGTCACTTACCACAGGCGAGTTGGTGGTCAAACAAAAACTTGTTTGCAAAAAAAAAAAAAATACTGCAAGACTAACCAACCCACACAATTATAAGCCGGTACATCAGTGTGCGTGCGTCCATCAAGGCATTGATCTGCAGGCATCAATGCCTCTGACTCTTCATACATTGCCTTAGGCAAAGCTCCAGTTTGCGTAACGAAAGCCGACTGTGTCACTTATGGCCGTGTTTAAAGGTGCTACGGTAAATAAACGCCTTGGGTTACAGAACCAACATGTTCTCAAAAGCCATGAATTTGCGGGTTATTATTGTTCATTTCCGCTTTAACTTTATAAGTAGGTATGTGGGTAGTTTTTGTTTTGGCAGGAAAGCGAGGAGTTATTTTTTATAAATAAGAGTTCTGTTCACAGTTGTAGTTTTCAAATGACAGGTTATTAGAAAATGGTATGCTATGCCAAAAAAGCTCATAGTTACTCATTAATAATGAACAGTTTTCACTACCAACAAAAAAATAACAGCTCTTCTACCTCTGTAAAAAATGTCAATGACACTCGACAAAGTATACCTATAACACAACTTATTTTTTTGCAAAACAAGAAAAAGATAAAATTTAATATTAGAATGTGATTTCATGTCACACAGTAGAGCATCTTTGGTAAACAAAATCTATTCCTTCACACATGTAACAGAGATATAGTTGTTTACTCAAATAGAAGTTTAATAGTAGCGAGTCGTCGATAACCGTTGTAAATCATGTTGACTTTCGATGTTAGTTTTAAAATGCTTACATGCACCCGTGAATACGGAATACTCATCTTGTGTCAACTGAACATTACGAGCCAGACTTCACCGTTCTTACAAATCTTATTTTAACAAGTGTTTACAAGTATAACATTCTAGCAAGTCTTGTTACAAGTGTACGAGTAAATTGCGCTAATAATTTTGATGTGTGTAGATTACCAGTCACTAAATCCTTTCAATAGTATTCGCAGATATACGAGTATTTTTTTTAGAATTGATTAAGTAAAATTGTGAAAAAAAATATTATTCATCGTTTGTCAGGACATTGTTGGTATATTGTGGTGAATGGTATAATGTAGCTCAAAATAGGTAATTATTGCAGCCAATTTTAAAGGTACAGATTTAAACTTAAAATAAACTTTGTAATTTTCGGTCTTTGTCCTCACGGTTTATTAGACGAGGACATTAACACTTTTTGTAATTATAATTATCACCTCTACAAGCTTTAACCTTCACAACTGGCTGTATTACTTTCTTTAACATTGGCTTGGTTTAGCTCTACTAGTTTCATGAGTCACATCTGAAAAAGTTACAAGTCACAAGCACAACTAAACTTGTAAGTTTTGTAAAACCGGTCCTCGTCAATACTGTTTGTCGACTAAATACGAGCCCATCGTGTTTAGTTATCATATCTGTGTGTTATCTTAGTGACGCCGAGGCTATGGTGTTTAGTCAAAGCTTGAATTTGTGGTACGTTTGATTTCACAGTTCTAAATAATCTTAAGTAAATATTATTGTTTTATTAAAACTTAGAGAGTTAAACTTTATGGGGACACTTTGACTGCCTCTGCGAATAGTATCGAAACTGCAAATGTCATTTTTCACAGAAGAGCAATATAAAACCAAAATGTGAGCTAAATCAATAAGTTAAAATTCTTAATAAAAATATTCGATTTAGCATTGCAGCTAATAATAGCTGAGGAAGAGTTTCAATAAAAATAGCTGCGTTTAATAAACTAAAGCTCTCATCTTTGATCGTTCTATAAAGATAATACAATAAATTAGTACAATAATTACGTAATAACTTACAACCCTAAAAAGGCAAAAGATAAACGTGCCATGGAACTTAATGCCACCATTATTTCTCACTCGATTGTCAAATACGCCCCATTTAATTACCATAGTATTTTAGTTCTGGCAATAAGTGTCCCTCTCGATTTAGTGTTTAGTAATCTGGCCTAGTAACTATAGTACTTTACAGCCGACCCACGCTGAATAGAATCGAATAAACGGCAGAAATTAAGACTTACTTTCGCAGTTAATTGAATAGAAAATCGAAAGTTGGGTACGGCTTGGCGTTGGCAGTTCTTGTTTATGAATTGTGTCGTTGATTTGATCGGGTTGTGGAGAGGACGTAATGATCATAACGCTGGTTGTAAGCTCTGGCTACGTAGTAACTATTGTCTAATCTGTGACTCTGGCTTATACACCATGGATCTGCAATTCGTACTATTTACGATTGCGTGTATCATAAAATACTGTACAAAGTAAATTACAGTTTTGGTCGCAATGTACAATTTCTTTGTATATATCTATTTGTGTGTCATCATATCCCTTTCTAAACTTACTAAACTTGAGATCGAAAAAATAAAAAGAAATAAAAAAAAATCCATATAAAAAGAAATAAAACATTCAAATTCAAATTCTTTATTTATTTTTACAAGCAACTTTACAGCCTAAGCTAAGGCGTTACTTAAATAAAAATCATAAGCTAAAAAATAAAAAAAACACAAAATAACATGACTAACGTAAAACATACCTCTCTACGAGTACACATGCGTCGAACATAGAACCTACTCCTTTTTTCAGTCGATAAAAAAAAGTAAAACTAAAGATGTCCGATGTCCAGTCCCATAATACTTCCTACATAACTTCCTTCCAACTTTTATCTCTGACAGTCGATATGTTAATATCCAAACAAGTCCAAAATACTAAGCATAGATTCCACCGAATACATCATGTTGTGACAATCAATTACTCAAAGGCTCCGACGTTCCGTGGCTACATTAGTATCAATCAACGTCGAATTAATTAGATCAGATACGCCCACTTATGTATATGAATATATATATCATATGTATAGAGATAGCCAAAATAGTGTTCGGTATCTCCTGATGAGAAGCTAAAGTTACAGAGTGAAGAGTTCTTAAAATAGAGATGGCCGTATAGTCTTCAATTTTCTTATCGATGAAATGAAAATCAATTAGAAACAGGTATGCAAATTAGGTGTATCAAATATTTAACTTTGTAATTTATTTAAAAAATACATAAAAACGAATTAACAAAGTATATATAACATACAGTTACAACGCCAAGTTTATTTCAAATAATAATCTTTTTTTTAGTAAGGATTTAAGAATAAAAACAAGTTTTGGCTGTCACAATGCTACAAAATTGTGGTAAAAGTACAAAACAGTCTACAATTAAACTATAACATAGTCACTACTTTATGTCAGTGGTATAAAATATTCTATATACAAAGAAAATAAAATCATTTCTAAAACATAATCAACACACAATTATTTTTCTAAAACAAAGATCGAAAAACAATAATCATTATCGACCAAATCGTCGATTATCACAAACGTAACTACATCCCACCACTACGTGTTCACTTTCCACTAATCATTGTTTAGAATAATAACCGAGTCGTCTCGCTAGGTAAATTTATGAATTATCTAGTGAATTCGTCTGCGGCGTAATAGGCAACATTAGGCTTCGTCTTACTAGTCCCATGTGAAAACTGACTGGGTTAGTGATCTAAGTAAAAAGAATACGTTGGGACGAAAATTGTGTGGTTTTGCGTGGTTTTAGTCGGCCTGTTTGGCTCAGCGGTAGTGTATCCGCCTTATAAGCCAGAGGTCCCGGGTTCGATTCCCGATTAATGGTGGATTTAAATATCTGTTCTGGGTCTGGGTGTCAGTTGTCCTTGTCTTAGTGTGTGTTCCATGGCATCCCCGACACAGGATTTATTCCTAGTGGGGAGCTATGAGTGTGAAACGTTTATTTATTTATTTATTTTAAAGTAGTCTAAAGTAGGTATAAGTTACTTTTGTAAAGTGATGTCACTTGTGTAAGTTACTTTTGCAAATTGCATGATAATACATTTAGCTGTTATCGAGTTGAGTAAGAACAAACATACTGTCAAACATTCACGTTTATAATATTAGTGTGATTGCATCTTCACCTTCGTGCGATCATTTCGATGTTAAGTGATTAGAAAAAGACAGACGGACGGAAAGAAAGACAGAGATCGCAACACGTAAAACTATTAAAAATCTTGTAATATGGCATGATTCGGCTAAAAAGCACATTACAGATTAGCACGCGACTACTTTTTTTAGTAAAAAAGGCATTTCATTTTATGATAAACTTGGTATAATAAAACTAACAAATCATTTCATAAGCGACCTTTGCTATCGTTCAATTAATCATCCCAATCAAAACTGGCCTGACTTCCAGAAACGGCGCAAAAAGAAAAAGAAACCGCTTCAATTTCAAAGTTACACTGTTCGATAACTCAAAAGGTTGATTCATTAATCAAAGCTATAAAGTCTTAATTGAAACATACCTTTTCCTTTAGCTTCCAACTTCGTAGCCTCTTACTTTCAGCTCAAGTGTGAGAGTGTTCTTAATTATCGAACTCGGGACTAAACAATTGTTAACAAAGCCGGAGTGGCTAATGTTTCGCAATGGATAAAAATAACAAACAAAATTCAATCAGTTAATGGTTCTTTGAAGCGAGACCTGAAGGTCTGGCTTTATGATTTTAAGGCGAAAGCTTTGAGTGGACTTTCTGGGTTTTCTGAGTACAGATTAAGTTGATTTCGTTGACTGATATTCGGTCTGTAATGTTCTGTTTTGTATAACATTCTCTTGAGATTGGAAAAGGTTTCGTTTTATTTTGATTGGGAAATGGCTTTCAGAACTTCTTTAAAAGCGTTTTTAGCAAATTATAGGTTGCGGAACCTACCCACGTCAATTTTATTTTTACAACTATTTAAGTATATTTTCTTATCTATATTGTAAAACTTTTAATTTTATGTTAGATGGAAATCCAGAGATTTGATTTTATCCTGAGACTCTGTATCTGGTCAAGCTATAACGATCAAATAGCTAATCGTAAACTCTCTCATTTTAATCAATACAGGTTTACTCATTAATTACATTGATGTAGCTGCTAAATTCTTGTACCTATGTTGTAATCATATCTACCATTCCATTATTTTTACTCCTTTGAAGTAGGTATACTCGCCAATGCTCCATCCATAAGTTCTTAAGACAGCTCTTATCGATAAGACAAGTTGTGGAACTACCTCTAGTTTAAAATCGTTAGTAATTACTGGTGTGAGCAATTAAAATTATCTATATACATATATTATACAGGGTTAGAAGGAAAATTTATGCTAAACCGAAAAAGTCTTGAAGTATTTACAAAACAACAAACGACAAAACACACACATCATGAACAACTTTTACCATAGGACCAACCCAGTAAAAAAAACATCTACCTATTCCACACAAAAATGTCAGTGACACTCGACAAAATAAATGAATGAAACAGTTGTTTTTATCGCATTCCAGGTTAGTCCCTTAGTAAAAGTTGTCCATAATGAGTACTATATCAGCCTTTTTCGGATAACTATACCCTTTCCTTATAACCCTGCACATCTAAAGTCTATTGTATGAAAAGAAAATCCAAATCCCCGTCGCGTCAGCGCGCATAATGCACAATAATGAGCATAAAGCGGCTCATTGCGCCCAGCTCGGTATTTCCACACAAACGCTTCCTCTTTACGACGCAAGAACAATGGCAGTGTTTTGAAAAATTAACCCGTGGATTAATTAACATATCCAGTGAGCGTGTCTAATTACCCACCCTTTTTAATTAAAACTTTAAGCCTTGCACGCTTTATTTGCTTCCGTTTGGTGCGGTCGTGTATCTTGTGTATCTTGCTAAGTTTGATCTAGAGTTGGTTATGAATCATAGCTAACTAATAGGTATTGATATTACTCGTAAATCTTCATATTAAGATAACGTTTGTTATAAGCAAATTGAGAACAATAACAATTAGGGGTTAGGTTCAGAAATAGTACTTTTCAAAATGCTGGACTAAAACGAGCATGACCCAAAAAAGTATTTGCAAGACCGGGCACTTCTCAGAATGAGGACACACCAAAACGAGTCTGTCCCAAATTGTGCCCAATTATTTTCTATGGGTGTAAATAACTCAAATGGAGTAGTTTTCGTACTGAACCTAAACCCTATTGGGTAATCAATAAAATTCCATTACTGACTCATTGCTTCCTTTTCGTGAAATTGATTTTTGATAAGAGGTCAGTTTAAAAACCACATAAAGTATTTTAATTTGTGTTTTTAACGTGCAAAGAACAGAAAGTTAATTTTTGATATTGATTCTAAGAATACATTATCGTACAATATGTCACTTGTAGCATGTCAAACCTGGATGCAGGCAAGGCAGATGGCACAGTAAGAGAGAGGCCTATAGCCCTATACCCAGCAGTGGCGTAAGGAGGGCTGTGAAGATGATGCTACTTTTTATCTTGAAATGTTTTGCGGTTCCTGCATCATTCTGATAGCGGATGAAACCGCGGTCGCAGCTATATTTATGTTAAAGCTATGTGTTTTCCAAATTCGGTGACTCACTAACATATTTCGTAGAATTCTGTATTTTAATTAGGTTAATCCACATTAAAAGGATAACCGCAGAGCTGTGTCATGATAGAAAGCGTGTACCCGAAAAACTGTCGCAACGATGAGGGTTCCGGTGACTGGGACCGTTAACGATTGAGTAACCAAATATTATGAAGTATCTAAATGCGTTAATAATTCTGGTGTAAAAATTTTTGTAGTTTGTCAGAAAAATATGTGGGCAAAATATCTGAATTCATTCCTAAATTTTAAATCATTAACTTCCAAATTTGCTGAAACTCCAAAAATAATTGAGAGTAACACACAAACAGTCATTAAAGTCTCACAAACCAGATTTCCTTTTACTATTTTAGTTCGGAACCTTAAAACCACGTAACTGTTGTTTTAAATTAGGTTCCTAACAATACTTAACCTGTAAGGCATAACTGCAGAAAACTCAAGCGTCTAAAAGCATATTTTCCGTTCAAATTATGTGCCCTTGTTCCGCGCTTTAGTTTCCCATATAACAAGTCTTTAAAGGTCTCGACCGAGGCCCTGTATTCAGGCTCTAGTAATAAGTACGCACTAGCACAGGCCTAGTGTTTTGCCAATTACCTCCCGTTGTACTAATAACATGGTGTTTTTGACCAGCAGTAGGTCAATAGCGTAGTGCGTTTCTGTCTTTATTCGCTGGAATAGATACGTGTTTGTTTGTGGGAAGTTTTGAAACCTAAATTTTTACTACAAATTCATTGCTATGCCTACTCCATGATTAAAAAAATAAATAAGAAGAAAAATAACTGTATGCCATTTACACACTATTTTCACAACCAGGGAAAAAACATTACAAATAAAAAAAATAAGGAAAAGAGAAAATAATAATTAATAGTTAAAAAACCTAAAAAAACACGCTTTGTTTAGTGTATTGTCATCGGTCCTCGATATATCTACAAAGTTTGAAAGAAATCTGACCGTTTAAAGTGGGTCAAAAACGCGCTCAAAGGAGTCGGTTACAAACATACATACAAACATACAGGTGAAGCTAATAAAAGCGTGTTAAAAAAATAAGCAATGTTGTTTTGTATATTATTCTTGTTTATTTTTAGGTTAAAGTTAACCTAATTGAGCTCGCGTATTCTCCAGTTTTGTCACAGAATAAATAACAGTAAAAATAGTTATGCTCATTTCATCTCACTAGGTTTATCTGAGTGCTCGATATGCAGTTTTATTTAAATGAGTCGTAGGGACAATCTTACAATTAGATTTAACGAATTGACTTTGCGTATTTTCCAGCTATGTTATGTACCTGTCCTAAAGATTGAAATAAAATTATTGTAAAAGTAGTATCATAATAATCTCTATGCATTATTTTAATGAAATATAACATGGGTTGGTATAAACAGTCTTATATACAATTCCCGCAGGCATTAGTTTAGTTTAGTTTTATTGGTTTAGTTATTTAATTTAATTATATTGTAATATTTAGGGAAGGTAGTTCAAATACATATATCTTAAAATTAGATTTGACAGTTTTCTGGAAAACACACACGACTTGTAAAGTAGGTCAACCAAAAACCATAGTCATAATCAACTTGCAAAACAGTCGCTATTGCCATCAAAAATCCAGTTTTTTTTCTTCGGAATCCACAAACACTGCGACTCATTTTTATTCCTAATCTCCATATAGGTATGTGATTTGTCACTACTAATCCGTTTTCCTAATTAGTCAGCAACGCTTGAAACCCGTTCTTTTGTAGGCGTATGCTAAACTACGATACATTACTAATCTTGGGAGTTTTACGTGTTTGGTAGTCGACGTTTCGGATACTCACTGCAAGGCGTAGCTTGTTTTCGATTGATGTAACTTTTTAGCAAAACGTGTTGGAAATCTGGTATTTCCTTTATAAGTTTAAATAAATAAATGACCCTAAAATTTCTAGCAAGAGTATGATAACGCTTAAACCTATTGCAATAACTAGCGGCTTTATTGCTAAGAGCGATTTCTTCCAGGCTGTCTTAGGTTGTAGCGGATGTTGTGGATCCTTGGCTAGACAACTCTGACTCTCCTCTGACAGGCTACTGATGGTAAAACTCTTAGGCCAGGATTCGGCCTATACAGATGAACAGTACGCTCGATTCAAGCAGTCTTTAGATCGGTGATCTCGAGTAGAATACTGCTTTTTGTTGACTCCAATTTTCGAATGACACATGTTAAATTAAGTGAACACCTAGTGTACCATAGAAGAAATAATATTAGAATATCTTCTTGTCAATATTTACGACCTTCAGGCTTCTTCAAGACATCCGCACAGGGCTGACCAAGAACCTACAAAATGTTGCCAAATTCAAAACAATAAACAAACCCAACACTAATTACTCACTCCATAATCTAGCTGATTAGAAGTGTCGTTGGAACACGTTTCCTCGTAGGCGTATGGTAATCGCCGCAATATTTCACCAATCGCGAGTGTTCTCATTATAATACAGAAGGCATTAGTCGAGTAGCAGATAGACAAAGATACCCCGTATCGGGTATCAGATGTAAACTGCGGTACGGGTTAACAACCGAAGGCAGCATTCCGCTTTGGAGGCTAAATGATAGATATGTGTATAGAGATGATAGTGCAAGTGTGCTAGGATGAAACAGTAAATTAGAAGTAATATTAGTAGGTTAGTCTGTACCTATTAAGGCTTATTGCTTAAGTAATAACCACGGCAAAATACGAGTACGATGGGTGTACCTAATTATAGTAGATACTTCTGTTGAATTTGTCTTTATTTTTCTATGCAATTATATTTGATCGTCCCACAGCGGGGCAAAGGTCTCACTTCCCTACTTTAATTTCCTTTAACTCTAAAACGAACGCACCAAACATGGATGGACATGGACACACCACGTCATTTTCATCATCATTCAAAGTGGCAGCTGGTTTACTACTGGCTGGCTCGTACTAGGCTTGCTGGTAAATGTTGATATTGGCTGGTCATCCAAAGGTTGTAACAGCTCTATAAACCTCGATATCGGAAGGCACCTTCCAGATAATACAGAATTGGAGCGGTGTACGGCAGCTATTAAACGTGAATGCGATTCAATTCCACACTCGCGTCCGTCCTATAACGAAATGTGCGGCGAGCAACGACTTCACACCCTATAGACATCACATCAAACGTCTTGCTCGAAATACAAACAAGTATAATGTAGCTGATGCGCGGGGGTGGGATATTGAACACTGATTGGTGCTTTAAAACTCATCACATTAGTCCATTGATGCGAGCATTAATCATATCGTTTATCGCTATGTCGAAATCAAATTGAAAATACGACTTTGACGTAATAGGTGGCGAATTTATGAAAATTGGCATTTGCGACCAACAAATTCAATATTTCATTATACCTGTAACAGAATTTGTGGAATTGTTTGGTGAAATGTTAAAACCAATAAATGTAAGGACACCTCTAAATTTTATAAAATCCAGGTCTAAACTTGACCTTGTTATAGATGGTAGAGCCTAAATGAGGTGCATTTTTTCTTGTGTTGTGCTAATGAGTTGACTGAAAGCGCTCGCCCTATGCGGTGTCTACGAAGTATAAGTCGTTGGCAGTGGGCCTATAATGAGGTAAGGGTGACTCGCCAATAACACACGAATGCGTAATGGAATGTTTATCTCTAACCGTTTCGGAGATAGGAGACGTTTTATCTGCGAACGTTTTATTAGAATCAATATTAAATTAAAACCCAACGTTTTTGTGGACGTGACGTAGAACGTAGATCATGGACGCCCGCAGTGGACGGAGTTTCAATTAATAGCGTGGATGTAGTTAGAGTGGTTGTGGTTGTTATGTTGGTACAAGATCTTCAAGAGGAAACTTATTTAACACAACAATGCGAACTTAAAGGTTAATATATTCAAGGTATAACAAAGCTGTGTTTTACTTGTTTTTTTGGCATCTTGGTCGCTTTTTTTATCGTAAATAAGTCTATATTAGACCACCAAGTCGCCTGTTGTATTTCTCTACGTAATGTCCCGATATGATTTTGTTGAAACTTTACACGGAAGTATGCTATAAGGTGTATGACATGAGACTTGCTTAGAAAATTGAGAGAAAACTGAGAAACTCTTGAGAAAGCTGCATGTTTATGTAGGTAAGGCATTTACTTGCTTTATTTAAAAGGGTTTACCTTTAAATAACTTTATAATACATTAAAATGTTTTCAAATCATTCATAACAATAAACACAACAGAGAAGTTACAGTATAAATTCTGTTCAAGAAATAAAACATCTTCGTTGTATAATAAACCAAAACCAAATAAACCGGTGCCTAAAGTTTGTTGTAAAATATTATACACGAAACTCACCAGACGATACCTAGCACCGTAGCAACTACAATCTAATCTGTGGTACTAGTAACAAAGAGAACACCTGTTCTCCTCTATCGATGTAGACTAAGACTAAGAGTCCTCTAAACTTATTCAGACACTTGAAGCTTCTACCTTGAACATTAAACCTAATTGTTTATTGCAAACCTGCAAAATCACCTGTAACACAGTTATAAGGGAAGGTTTCACTGTTTACGGATTCACGTTGAGCAACATTGTCTGGAGTTAGGAATGTAGACAATGTAGAGCTAGCCTTAGGTCTGAAATATGTATTACATTGTGATCACAACTTTACAAAGATATTTTATGCAAATGTTACCAACAAGTTAATAAATTATTTCAATTTGATAATGATACACGACAGCATTTTGGAGATTCTAAAGGTTTTATGCCACTTTCGCTGCTCATTTTATGAATAACTAGCTGTTCCCCTGCCACGCTTTGCTGTGGATAAAAAAAAAAAATAGCCTATGTTACTTTGGGATAATGTAGCATTCGAACGGTGAAAGAATTTTTAAAATCGGTCCAGTAGTTTTTGAGTTTATTCCACACAAACATCCAAAAATACAAAAATACAAATCTTTCCTCTTTATAATATTAGTATAGACTAGCTGTTCCCCCTGCCACGCTTCGCTGTGGATAAAAAAAGAAAAAAATAATAAAAAATAAAATAAAATATAGCCTATGTTACTTTGGGATAATGTAGCATTCGAATGGTGAAAGAATTTTTGAAATCGGATCAGTAGTTTTTGAGTTTATTCCACACAAACATCCAAAAATCCAAAAATACAAATCTTTCCTCTTTATAATAATATACTAGCGACCTGCCCCGGCTTTGCACGGGTATAAAATATAGCCTATGTTACTCAGGGATAATGTAGCATTCTAATGGTGAAAGAATTTTTGAAATCGGTCCAGTAGTTTTTGAGTTTATTCCACACAAACATACAAAAATACAAAAATACAAATCTTTCCTCTTTATAATATTAGTATAGACTAGAGCCCTGCCCTGACTTCGCACGGGTATGAAATATAGTCAATGCTACTCGTTAATGGTGTAGCTGTTGGTAAAAGAATTTTATAAATCAGTAGTTTTTGAGTTTAAACGTTACAAACATCTAAAAATACAAATATTTCCATAATATTTTAATATTTTCTAAAAATACAAATATTTCTTATTTATAATAATAGTGTAGATGTAGATAATAGTGAAGACGTAGTTAGAAGAAGAAGAAGAGGAAATTCAAAGAACAAGAACATTTTTGTCACATTTTAGATTCTGTTAATCCAGGAATCGTTCCTGCAGGATACTGGGTTAAACCTGTACCACCTATTATGTATTCCATAGTTAAACCGCTAGATCCAGTTTATGATATTACTCAGAAGTGGGATGGTAAGTTTGACAACCTCTTATATTTATAAAGCGTTTAGTATGAACCTTATCATTGGGTTGTGAAAACGAGCTCACTTTCGTAATACATTATTCAATGCAAGTACTCAGGTGGTCTCATTGCGAAATGCCATGTTCCTTTAATTCTCGATTGAATTGCAGCTGTTATACTACCTGGAACTGGTTTTATAGTGTAACAAGCTTTTATCAGCAGGTTGTGCTTATTGATTCAATTGTCAATTATTGTTAGTCTATTGTCAATGATAATTATGTCAAAATTAAATGTGAATTGTCAAATGTTAGGTAACTGACTTATTCGCTTATTTTTGGCGTGAATACACTAATTTTATAAATGTGAAATTTTGTGAGTGAGTAGGTATGTTTGTTATTTCACTACCCTGAAATGACTAAACAGGTTTGAGCGAAATTTAATTTGGAGATAGTTTTTGTATTTTACTCTAACTCACTTACTCATATGCTACTTTTTAGTTAGTACTTAATCTAATGGTCCTTCCAGGATGCTGAGTAAAACCGGGGAGTGCCGCTAGTAAAATAGCATACTTACAGCTTATTCTCACGCATAACTACTAATTCTGTCACTTTCGCACTTCTTGTGATAGACACGAGGGTGACAGAGATAAAAATAGCGTTAATTGTTCATAACAGATTTTAAATAGATCTAAAATAATGTTTATTTCGAAGCGTCAACAAATATTAAGACGGCCTTATCATTACGAAACTCAAAATACTAAAATGGTATCTAACAGACTCGTAGAGTAATTAAATGTTACAGACAAACCTTTTCGCACTAAAATCATTCTGTAGACCGTAAAATACAGTCTAAAATTAGACCTAAGTCTAACTGTAAGTCTAACATTTCTATTAGAGCCTGACAACTTTCTATATTCCCCGCTGTGAACATTTGTTCTAAGAACGTTAAAGCAATATAATACAGTAGCGGGTTCCGGATAAATTAGCAATAAAGTAGTCTGATGAAGGTTTTATTTCTTAATTTTTGAAACCGAATACAATATGGTTATGGTTATTGCATCGAAAATGGTGGACATCTGACCCTGAGACAATCTCGGTGGAATGACATACAATATTATTGATACACGTTGTAGAGATGTGGGTATGTTGGTAAAATGATATGGTGAAGATAACGCTTCTTAATTATGTTCTAAGAGATGAATTTAATTACTGATTTTGAAATGGTTTTCAACTTGTTTTTACTCGTACGTTGACTTTTATTGTTAGTTTATGTCAGTAATGAGCGTTATCGTTAATAGAGAGAAAAAAAGATGACGCCAAGGATCTAGAAAAGTTTAGTTTTTTTTCATTCAATCTAACCTATATCATCATCATCAGCGTCTAATTGCTCACTGCAATAATGCAAAAAGACGTAAGTTAATAAACAACGTTATTTAGTTACATCATTGTCAGAACGACTTTACCAGCAGTTCATACTTGTGCCATAAGTTTAAGTATGACTAGACGGTTGCGTTTTAAGCTAAAACAGCCATCTAAAATTACTTTGTAATTTGAAAGGTCATTGTAGACATCGTTGTATTTATGTAAAACACCAGCAATGAAATCAGAGTTTTTAGGCCCCCTGAAGGGCTCTAACATGGCTTGACGATTGCTGCTATAGAACAAACAACCGGTACCTACAATTTAACATGTCATTCGACGCACTGTAGTGCTCAATTGTAAATGCCACCTGCGGTCACCCATCCGAAGACTGACCATAGTGATATAAGAAAGTAATAAAAGTAGATACATTCGTTGTTGAGTTGCATCAATACAAAAGATACAAAAGAATACAAAAGTATACAAAAGATATTGTCATACCGGTGAGATTGAATTATTTCACTTGTTCGACTAGCCATTCCGAATCGGCAACCGAACGGCCTTGTTCGACGGTTGCCCAACACTTTATGACAGTTTTAGTTCGATTTACATTCCTTTATTCATGTCTACAATGCTTGTGCAATTGCAGTCTAGTTTATTGAACAGTGAAAGCTTAATTGTTTATTGAGTAGGCTTTACAATTTTGATCGTACAAAGTAACATAAGTATGGGTACTTACATCATATCATATCATATCATATGCAACCTTAATTCCTTCCACTGCTGGGATACAGGTCTACCTTCGAAAGGTGGATTAGGCCGTATTGCACCACGCTGGCCAAGTGCGGGTTGGTGGATTCACATACGCCATTGAATTTCTTCTCCGGACATATTGCAGGTTTCCTCACGATATTTTCCTTCACCGAAAAGCCAGTGGTATGTAAATTCGTACATAAGTCCCAAAGAACTCATTGGTACGAGTCGGGGTCTGAACCCGCCACCTCAAGAATGCGAATAAGCCGTGGTAGCTCAGTGGGTACTTACATAACGGAGACAAATCTTTCCACAAATATTTGTCTCAAGTTTTCTATACTTAGTCCTAAAAGCTTATACCTACGCCTTGATAATCAATTTATTTTGTCCCAGACTTTATTGGATTCTCAGATCTCGTAAAATTAATATTATACCAACTGTAGAGCTAGACAAACTTGAGCTATTTGAAGTATCCTCTTAACAAACAGGTCAGCAATTTTATCTAAGAAATTTTCCCTCGAATTCTTATTTTCGTCGTCTTTATTTAATTTCCAAGCTTCTGAAGGTAATGAAATTACCTATTACGCCATGATCCCAATATAAAATAGGCAGATAAAACTGAGACCTCTCAGATAAAAGGAAAATCAAGTCTTCCAACTTTACGCAAATTGGTATGCGTACCAACACAATTTCCGGGCGCGCGGGAAGCGCGTCAAAAATTAAATTTTGTCAGAAAACACTAAAAATCCCCGACCGCCCGCCGAAGTACCAAACTCGAGTTTAATTTCTTTTTAAGAGATTCTCTCGGACATTATCGAATCCAGCCGACGAAAGTGAAAATGAAACAATTATGCAAATGCCCAACAAAATAAAACTCATTTTATTAATAATCAAATAACGGGAGTTCGCATTCGCAAATGAAATAAAATTTTCGTAAATGGTGGCATTAATTGTCGGGGATGTGGAGGGTGGGTGGGGTGGGGAGTGTCCCTTGCCTCCCCTCTGGCTTCTATCAAACACAAGTTATCTCAAAGGGGAGAAGTTTTAATAAAATTCCGAATGCCTCGGGCAGTTAGATACAGACTTAGGTATAGTAAAGTTTCGAAGACTCTTTCTGCTGAAAGAACTCGTTCGCTCGAATGGACGTCTTTGAGACTGCAATATTCGTAGTAAGTCATACTCGCGGTGATTTACTGAGTATTTGATCTCGTAAAAGATGTGCTTTCTCTCATTTTCCTAATATTTTTGTTGATTTGAAAAAGAAATGAAATGTTGCAGTTGAGGCATGAAATATTTTTCAATCCTTAATTTTCTCCGGGGTAGGTAATTATGTTTTACTATTGGAACATAAATTAATTGCCTGGTTCTAGTAATTATCGATTAATTAGGTCGTAAATTGCATAATTTTAACAACAGCTACACTGACGAATTTAATCCCCTATTTAATTCTAGTAATTTCCAATTTAGCTTGCAATAGTTGATTACCTATGTACCTATATACAGACTAGACACACGGATTAATAAAAAGTTAAATGTTTTATTGATTTTTGTTAGATAATTTTCCATCACTGACCCGATTGCCATTGTTTTATCAAAAACTGAGACTTTATAGTATACCTAGCCCTATCTTTCTCTTGTTTTTTCTTTCTCCATGCCATCTACTTCCGTCCAGTGCTAGTCGAGTTCAGGGTCGTGTTTACTCTTATCACATTTGTAACTAGAAAGACAGAGACGAGAAATACTAAAGGCCCTGGCATTAACCAGCAATGATGACAATTTTTTATTTTGTGAAAAGCTTGCGTTAGCCGCCATCTTTGCGTTAGCCGCCATCTTGCCTGATGGTAAGCAATCATGCGGTCTACGATGGAACACAATTGCTTAGAAGAAATAGAAGTCTCAAAAATGACCCCATACCAAATATCATTCCTCCACATAAATACCGAACGTCAAAGGTTTTGTATTTATTCAGTCATACTCGTAAGACTCAATTAAAACGTTAGCGAAGCTAAGTAAATATTTCAGCGCTACTTTGCCCTATTTATTGCCCTTCTAAGGTTTAATTAAGCGGTCTTTGATGTTCAATCTGTTACACAAAACTCTCTAATTACGTAGGTAGGTACGTCGCTAAATTGGGCTCTTATTTTGCGATCTTGGTATGTTTTGTTATGTTTTTGTAAATCATCTGGGATTTTGTTGCTGGGGCGTTGATTTGTTTTCGCTTTAGTTTGTTGCTATGCCGTGTATTTTCTTATTTTTGGTAGTAAATAACACAATTGTAATACAGGTCTTTGATTATGTTTTTCAGGTTTTTGAAACATACAATTGTTCTGTTTTTCCTAGTAGGTAAATCCTTGATTATTCATTAACTCCTCCTATCAGTAAGCGTAGAACGAATCACGCTGACTTAGAAAACACTTTTTCACTCTGACCTTGAAAAGATCACAACTTTATCTCTCAGGAAACAAGAAAGTTAGCAGTCTGTTCTACTTACTCCAGTTTTCACCAGTAGGTGATGTTTGATAAAACAAAAGGCATGCTGAGCCCATATCCTGATAAAAAGCATAAAACCGCGGATTACTATAATTATAAATTTGCTAATTATTTTAAGATAAAGGACCTTGCTAAGGGTCAAGCCATACAAGGAAGAGAAAAAGAAGAAGTGACTTCAAGGTGTTAAGTTTGCGTTCAACTTAACACTTTGACTGCGGCTAATAATCACATGTGCTTGCCACATGCGGCTAATAGCCGAATGCGTTGTATTTTACGCGCCTGGCGTGTGCAGCCGCACTCGCGTCTCACACAGGAAAGCACAAGGTATGCGTTTCCCGCAGTTAAAGTGTTAACTCACCATTATGTCATGGTCATGGAACGATAGTTCATCACACGTTCACTTCATTTCACTCCATCCGCGAGATGCTCGCCGCCTCCCGCACACGTGACATGTTTGAATTAAGGAGTTACTGTGAATAAAGAAGAAGATATAGAAATTATAGAGAGGACAGCTTTTAACTGACTTTGAGGCTAATTGTGGCACTATTTTGTAAGTTTTATCTGTCTGACTCTGTAATTTTTAAAGCGTGCGTAAATAAGAATTTATGTCGAACTATTTAGGTCTATCTATATTTGAGTTTTTCTTCAAATGCACCAACAAATCGCTGTCATAATTTAAGATATGGAATGGGTTATAAGGAAAGGGTATGCCGTATCGAAAAGAGCTCATAGTACTCATCATTATAAATATCATAAAAGTTGTACCTTTTACAATGGGACCAACCCAGAAATAGCGAAAAAAATTCAGCATTCATACGCAAAAAAATCATTTAAACATTTTGTCAAGAATCATTAAAAAAAATTATATTCTATTTTCCAACAGCTGATTACTTTTTCTTGATTTCTTTGATTGATTTGATGACTACTATGAACTTTTTCGTTTTAGCATATCCTTTCCATTTAACCCTGTATTACTTTAGAAAAGGCACATCTAGCCAAAACAACTAAGCGCGTGTTCCACGTACGCTTTATATTACTGGTGTATCCTCATTCTGGAATCATTACACGAAATAGTATCACCGCGCCCTCTGGGGAGGGGGAGTGACTTTGCGCCAGTTTATTTATACACTCCCACATATATTTTGGTTAATTAAGTTTTTGTGAGGTCGCGGATTAGTGGGGAAACTAATCGTGATGGAATTTAGGTGAATCGAGGGTAGGGCTAAAGAAATAGATACAAAATAGTTATAAGAAGTTTTTTTGATGTTTTCTCAGAAAATTTCAATTTTGAAAAAAATGTAAGTACTAAATTACTCGTAGTTATAAATAACCTAACAGACCAATAATGCAGGTACTTTTACTAAATTAGTTTTTTTTTTCGGAGTGAGTTCCTATAGTTTAGAAGATCACTCTAAAGACTCGACACAACGGTTTTTCTATTTTTGTTGTTATAACATCGATTTTCTAATCTACGTGCCGAAATTCACCAAATCATATACCAGTTAAAACATTGCATTAAAATGTCAACGTCACTCAACAAAATGTATGGAACAGAATTCTGTGTTGGCGCCATAGTAAAAGTGGTTCGTAATGATGAGTAGTATGAGCCCCTTTTGGCTTAGCATACCTTTTCCTTATTACCCTGCATGAGGAACCAGCCAAAAACTAGTCTTAAGCGGGAAATCGTATTAAGCTGGTTGTACTGTACTTAGACGATCCAGTTTCATTTTTTTGCCAATTTCAGTTTATTTAAATGGTTAAAACACTTTCAATCTTCCTGAAATTAAGTTAAATCAAACAAATAAATTTTCACGAGTTCTCTCACGTCTTCGTAACTTATTCCTATTTCCATAATTGAATTCGAAATGTTCACTAACTCGCTGCCCCACACACTCCACACTCCAGTCTCTACACACACATAACCTCTCTTTATACGAATATTTGTCTCAATGAAAACGGAATTATGAAACACCCCTACAGTTATGAGTAAAAGAAAAATTTATATGCAATACCTACTACAGTAGTGATGGGACAAGATTCCGGCTACTTTGGTGTTTTCCGGCTAAATCCAATACTTGGTCATGATTTTTGCAGGCTTTTTAAAAAAGTACTCAAACTTTTAATACTGTACGCTAATAACATTTGATTTTGTTACTGATGTGCTTGTGTATATTTTCAGATAATTCAGGTCCCTTAGTAAGAGTTGTTCGTAATAAGGTCTATCCTAGAATATATTATGTATATATTATGTTATGTATATTATGTATCTACTCGTATATTCAAAATGAACGCCATTGTTGTATATGGTACAAACTTCGTTATAAACTGTAACTCAACCTCAAACCTCTCCCCCACATACATACTCCATTTTCAACCAAGAGTCCAATTATCCGGTCAAACTTTTTTGTCACAACACTATGCTACAGGAATTTTTCATATAGGTTATATTGTTTTTAAAATATGACTGCAATAACTCTCCCTGTAATATTATGTGTTTTTATGGAGTAGCCTCTTGGACGAGTTTATTTCTTTGTGTGCTTTCAAAATTAAGGCAAGATGTTAGTTTAGGACCAAATCAAATGTTTGTAATAGAATTTATTGCTTAAATCTACTCGCAGTGTTTGATTTTTAAGTTGCAAAGTCAGTTTCGAGATTTTCTTTTTAACTGTAAACATTAGATCAGGATTAACAAGCACACAGATGAAATTGGATTTTATTGATTTTAGTACATACTTTGCGCTAATCTTTATTCTTTTACGTTAAGTTTTTTTTTATAAATCCGATTATAAACTAAACATTTTGAAGAAAGCAAACAGGACAAGCACAAACTTACTTGCTAAAAATAAGAGACAATAAGAAAAAACAGTTCATCAATACACACGTTTTAATAAGAATCTATTAACTCTAATTTAAACACTTCAGATACTTTCAATGCAAATCAATTTGGCTGTAACAACATTCAGCTGAACGAACGAAAATTTTCCTTTCACCACAACGACAATGAAATTCTTCACACGATGTTCCACTTTCGCGTTATAAATTGCTGTGACTAAAATTGCATCATTACATTCCCATAATGAATGTTGATAATATATATTATAGACGTTTTGTGTAAGATATTCTGGTGGTTTTATAACGAAGAAAACTTCTTTTGATAAACTTTAGAGAACTTTTGATTATGACTTTAATGGGGACCATACTGGACCAACTACCATACTGGACTGGAATAATATAGTCTGTCGTAAAACTATTATTGTTTTTTTGATAATATTAAAAACAAATTGAATTCTGCAACACTAATTCAACTTCAGAAAAAGCAGTAATTACTTTTAATCTCTCACAAGCTATTTTATTTAATTTCAAAGATGTATTCTCGAAACTCACATTCTAAATGAACCCTTTTTATTCTTCGTGTCAATGTTTTTAGTGTGACGTACCCACCAAGTTCGTAACCCTTATGGTGAGACTATGATGTCGGTCTGTCTCTCTGTATGTTACACCCAATTATCTGTTTTCTTATCTTCGACTTCTTATGAACTACAAAACATAGCGCGCCAATTTTGTAAACCCGTCAAAGCCCTAAGCTACCGAGTCATTGCTATTCTCAACGCCCCAAACTTCCCCCCACTAATAAATGTGACTAATTAATCCGGAGTGGCATCTGTCATGCTAAAGAACAGCCCCTCGCCTGCAGGCTGCAGCACCGGTTACTGACGCCAAGTAATTGCTTTTGTTCATTCGACGGCCTTTGACTCTTTTGAAGACTTGGGCACTGAGACATTTTGAAACGACGCTTTTTCTTGAGGATCGAATACGTAATAATTTTAAGAAGTGTTGAAAATTAAAATACCTATGCTATTTAAAAAGAAATGGAAGAATAATAAAATTAGGAATTGGAGGTTCACAATAATTCAAAAACAGACATGTTAGTTTTTGATATGATGTTTTTATTATAAGAATTTTGTTTATGATGTTAAGTAAATAAATCATCAATCAAGCAGTTGATGGTGAATTATTTTATCAACGTTTTATTTAACGATAATACAATTTTTCTTATTCCGTTCGCCTCAATACAGAAGTGGCAAAGGAACAAATGCGGTCAAAACCGCGGGGCTCAGCTACTCGTAGTTATCGATAAAGTTTACTCTACGTATTACGTGATATACAAATAAAAAACGAAAACAATCGAAAACCTCACTCAAATTCATCTAAACTCTTTCACTATTACATAAAGATTTCAATCACAAATAAAATTGGAGGTATCATTGATAAACAGTCCATTCATCTCGGCCGGTGAACCGCAACAAACAGCAATTGCTCCGATAATTTGCTTAACAACAACTTGACAGCAACAAAACAATAAGGTGTTACATAACATCACAATTTGAGGAACAATAGACACTTAGCATCAGAAGAATAACTTTGTCTGTGGTTGCGTAATCTATGAACAAGTGCTGATGGATTTGGGTATCGGATTTTATTTCATAGGCTTTTTAATTTTTTATTTAATTGAGTGACGAGACGAGCAAATCGCTCACCTGATGTTAAACGTCACGTTTGCCCATAACATTCACCACCCAGAATTTTGAACTCGCAGAATTCAAGACCCTGCGCTCGTCACCCTGAGATTTAAGTTGTTTCATCTCCCATTTGCTCTGAAATTTCTTAAGCACCTAGATATTTGTAGATACATATTCGTAGTTAGAGTTTTGCTTTCTAGCTACGAGTAACTATTCAAAGCAATGAAGCTAACTATACAAATAAAAACCAACATTTTATGTCAAAATCTACGATTTTTACGTCAAAATTGAATCATTTATTTCATTATTTTCTTTCAAAAATGTACATTTAGAAAAAAAAATACATAAATAAAATCTATGTATTATTTTTATTTATATATACTTTTATTTTTAACATTATGTATGTAACCACAATAAGGCTGTGACGAGTAGCTCCTACACTAAGCATTGTTTTATGTGTCGTAGGTGTCTACATGTGTGTAATTTATATTGTTGTGTGTTTTTTTTATATTGGACAGTGTATAATTATCATCTGCTTAAAAACTAAAGGGCCACAAATCAAAATTTAGTTTTTTTCAGGAGACCAGATTGAAAATTTACATTTAGTTTTTTTGCTTTTTTGGCACTCTTACTTACAATAATTTTGTGTAAATTTATATCATTCGATGCGTATTTTAATTCCCTATCACTTGTTTACTTCAATTTTGTAGTAACTATGTGCCAAAGAAGATTAGCAGCACATAAGTCCCTTTAGTTTATATATTTTTTCAATCAAAACAATTAATATTTTGAATAAAAGGCCACAAGTCGAAAAAATTAAATGTTTTATTTAAAAAAAATGATCACAACCTTGTTGGATTGAGACAAAGTTGTAACTTAAAAATGGAAAATAAAAAAATCGCACATCGAAATTAAAAAACAATCACTATACTTAGTTTTTTGTTACTAAAATAGGGTTTTGGCACCATACAAAATAGGAAACAGACAAAAATAAATACTTCTAAAACCTCATTATCACGAATTATTGATTGGTAACACAATAAGCAGTAGTAGGTAATATGGATAAATGCTTTGTACTTAGTATAAACAAGAGATCAACACTTTCACTTAAGATAATAGTATTTTTTATATGCGGTTTCTAAGCAATTACTAAATAACAGTTTTAAATTTAACTAATAGCTATACTAATTGTTATATAAAATCAGTCTGTGTCCTACTACTATTACGTTTAATGACTAGCATAAAAAGCTTCGTAATACTTTGGTATCACACTTCTTCTTATCAGGTTCAGAATACCCTGTTTTTTGTCTCTGAAGCTTTTGGTTTTTGAGCATATACTTTTTGGAGTGTCGTGGTTATCACGGTATTGGTCTTTGCTTGTTTTTTGGTCAAAGTAGACACTGACTTAAACTCTGCGTCGTCGTAAGAAGTCTTAAAAAAGAACTTGTTTGGGTTTTCTTGGCAAATTTTTTTGACTTTTATGTCAGCCCATCTCAGCTTTTCTCCATCTTCTGTAAGGGTCTAATTACCAGCAGCCAGAGATTTTAAGTCGTAGAAACTGTCGTGTGCCAGTTCGTTGACGGTGTAAGGTGTGCCCTTCTTCTTTGCTGTTTTTATTAAAGTAATGTACTGATCTGGTACATAAATGGCCGAAGATTTCAGTGCATTTGAAATATTCCTTCCAATAACGGAGTGTATAGAGTCACCCTCATTTTGGGTATGCCCCTTTACAGACCTAAGGCCACAGCAATCGTCACTGTAAAAAACCAGATCAAAAGCTTCATTTGCTTTATCATGCAAACTTTTTAAGTACATTATTATAAACGCATGAACCTAATTCGTTGACGCCTCGAGCTCTTTTTCCCTCATGCCAAACAAAGCCCACGGTGTTTTTGGTCTCGAGCTCGGTAATAGTAAAATTTAATAGGTTTATTTTGATATGTAGTAGAAACTCGACACTTCACCTCGTGGAGAAGGCATCACGGCTATAGGTCATAGACTGCCACTATAAAACTATCACTGACTTTTTCTTATCTCTCGCCTTTTCGGCTCTTGCGAGAGATTTTTCTTTTAGATGCAGTTCGTATTTTGCCTGTAGTGGCACCTTATCTTCAGCATTAGCATAGGCGACGCAATCGTCACATTGGTCTTTTTTCGGCTGCCAGAACGAGATATTAAATTCATTTGCAAAGACGTTATAATATATTTGGTACGAAGCAAAGCTCTTTCCTTCAGATTTACAATTTTCTACATAATCTCTGTGTAAAGCATTCATCATTCGTCCCACCTTCAAAATTATTTTTATTTATTTTGTGAATGGATGAAATAGTTGGTTTCAGGCAACACCATGTTTAAAATTCTATGTGCTCGGTTACTCATTCTGCAAGAGAACATGAATTCACAAATTACATCGGTGAGGTAGATTGTGAAATATAAGACAATAATCGACAAAGGTGAATGTACTTAAGTGAATTACTTATTATTATTATCCACGTTATTATTATTATGTACATATATTACACAACATAAAATATTATTTAACCATCATAAAGCAAAGTTTTCCATTACCAAATAAATTCCAATTTTTATTAATTCCTTTTGTCTTAAAAATAAACACCTCAAGCACAACAATTTATATAAGGCAAAACAGACGTTTCACAGAAACAACTCATAAGCTTATAACAAAAATAACATAATTAGGTATTTTTTATTTGCTAAACTGACACTTTTCAAAACGAGGCACTTCTGATTAAAAAAATATTGTGTACTTAATTTTGTTTTACATGCGAAACAGACGCATTCCAAAATGTGGCACTGTTGCTCCTAAAATTTACCCTCAATATAGGTAACTTTTTGTGATGTGGCTGTTTAGCAAAAAATAGACGTGCGCTCGCACCGACTGTCGGGTCGCAACTCAAAAGAAGGCTGCTTTGCTCTGAACTTAGCCACCAATCCGTGAAAATGCCAAAAGGGCGTATGCGTAAATTATTAATTTAAAGGCCGATTTCGACGAGTGTCTTTGTGTTATATGAAAATAAGGGCGATTTTGGCCCAATTTTTAAAATAAAAGCAATTTTGGATGATTTTGCTTTGTGGCCCTTTAGTTTTTAAGCAGCGAATTGTTACCAGTCTAATAATGTATATGCGTCATGTAAGAAAATCGGGAATGTCGGGAGAAAATCGAGATAGAATGTGCACTTATTAGGTAAAACTTTACGAAACGGTGACATTCACATCAACTACTTAACATTGAATAACTGTGGTTTAAAACTGTTCTGCTATGATGCATGTAACTGATTCTAGCACACAAATAATACGAAGCTAGTTTTAAAGTCAGTTATTTAGCAAAACCAGACATTGCTCTACTTCCTCATTCTTGCCTACAAACCGGCAGCCGACGACAGCCTTTTAAAAGTCTAGCTCGTGTTCAAAATAGTGTACTTTCCAACTCAAATTACTGGTTTTGCCCATCACAACTTCCTGAGCGATGACTTTGCCATCGCAAATGTGTATAATGACTAATATATCATTTTTATGTCGCTCGAAGGCTGGTCTAAAAAAAAAACGAGGACCGAATAACTGGTTCAAAAAATCAAGTACCTACCTAACTACCTACTCATAAGTACTGATTAGTGCTATTTAATAGTATATAGAACATGACAAATGATTCAGTCTTTTACTGTCCAAATGATAGATTTTTAAAAGTTTTATTTTTATTTGACTAGCAATGTATGTTGGCTTATTTGTTTGGTCAAATCTTGCGAAGTTGCGACTGAATTTTATCCACTGTCAGATGTCAGGTGTTGCTGGAATTTGGTTTGTTTGGTATTTGGTTGGTATGTTTTATGCAAATTTTATTCAATCATTTTTTTGTATTTCTTACATAAATTGATCGATCATCAAATGGAGGCAGTATTTAAGTAGATAGTTAAAGCTAATACTGATGGTTATAGCTCGATTTAACTAAGGACGTAGAAGTCGTATAAAACTAAAATCCTGTTCTAATAAATTTAACTATCAATAAAGCTATTAGGTGTAATTAGTTATTAGTTATTGGTTTACTAGGTTTATTTAAGAGTTTACTATTATGATCTTAAACTGCTTTATAATACCGGTTTTCTGCCGTTTCCGTCCCTCGGTACAGTCCTAATTACCGCGTTTGTAAGTCCCCGCGAACTGTGATTACCAGATCGTAAATGTGGACTCGTGTAACTGTTTTATGTCCAATATTCTTGAGTAATCGATATTTTTCGAGAATATCGGTAAATGTTAGAACCTGGTCATTATTGACGGTAAAATTGAAGGTTTAATTTTATGCCGCTTTGTGTCTCAGTCGGTAAGTTGTGAACAATTACGAAATCTCAACACCTTGTCGTTAACGTTCTGTAATACGAGTATGTATTTTCTTTTGCAGCATTTTATAAGGAGTGCATTGGTTTCCGTCCAAAGAAAAATGACCTCTATTGTAAAACTTAGCGCAAAGCTGGTTCACACGATTTATTAGAGAAAAGTGGGTTAAATATGACCCATTTAAAATCACTTTATTGCTCAAAGCTTAGCGATATAGACAATAAATCCGAAGCGCCAAACGGCGCATGACTACCCGTAAATTCTCATACTTCAATATATCTGAACCGCTGTAGAATAATCTCGACAGTACATAAAGAACAAACAAAACAAACTTCATATTCATTTAATTGTTATTATACTCTGCGGCCCTTCAAAACACGAATAAATCGTTCTTTTGTTCTAGTCAAACGTGTTTCGTCGTAGTCGCGTCAATGTTTGTTCAACGATGTCAAGGTTACACAAGGTCACAAGGTTATTTAAAAATAAAACTAATTTTGCAATCATAATAAAAAGTGCTCATTACTAATATTCAATTTAAAGCCAAAATCAGCATTAACTTTTTGTACGCACTCGTATGTATTTTTTAAACCTATTTATGTATTTTACCTACCTATATATATTTTTTTTATAAAGGTACAATAAATTGAGTGACAAGACGAGCAAATCGTACGTCCCGCTTGCCCATAGCAGGTTAGCACCACCCAGAATTTACTAGGTACTATCTGGTACTTCAATTAATTCTTCTATTCTTTTAACCTTTGATACTGTAACTCACTTATACTCGTATTTAGTACAATTCATCCGCGGGCGAAGCGTGGGCAATATTTTAATTCTTATTCAGAGTCATCGTAAGGGTCTCTTTGTTTTTGATACGTAAATTTCGTTCACGAACTCGACTATCTAGTATTTTGAGTGAATCTCTTTTAGTAAGTTTATTTAGAGTTGTTAGAGAGGATTTTATGACCTTCGCTCGTGCGACACTAAGAGTTAACATCATGGAGTAAACTAAACAAATGTAAGAGAAAAACTATTTTAAAGCATAAAATTACCTAGTTAGGTATCCTTTCGATGACTCTAAATAGGAAATTAATTATATAATATTTACCATGATTTATCCAGACACACACACATTTTCTAAATACGATAGCAAAAAAGTATAAATAAAAAAATAAAAAATACTCGTATTGCGCTTCATTATACTTTATCGCAGGTAATGTCTAGCATAGTTATTTTTTTTGAGTCTTTTTGCATCTTACACACACCACCCCTTCCTTACCCCCCTTTCCCCTGAGCCTCTTTTTATCCTTTGCATTCCCTTCATTTTCATTTACGTTCTATTTTTTTTCTTGCTTGCTTTGCTCTGAAGTATTTTACTATGTTTGTGATTTCCTTTTCGTGGTGTCAACAAACTAGAGTTATTGTATTGTGAACCAATAATTTCTCCCATAACAATCATTTATCATCTCGCCTAATTTTATGGGGAGCCAATATCAGTAACCGATCTATACCTATTAGCCAATAACGTCCCAGTTGACGTCATCCAACGTCCACATTTGTAATTGGGATAGACAAATGGACGAGAAGTTGTCGCCGACGCGGACGTCCCGTGGTTCAGCCGCCTTGTTGTCGCGTGACCTAATTTATTTATTGTTTAGGTTAAAAAGAAAACAAAGCATACTAAACTACGGTACGCTGAAAAACCATAAAGGTTGTGCCATTTTGTTTGGGGTCAATTTAGCACCTACCATACACTTGACAAAAGATATGGAACAGTTGATTTTTTTTCTGCGATTTCCGAGTGGGTCCCGTAGTAAAAGTTGTTCATAATGATGAGTACTATGAGCCTTTTTTGGCTTAACATACTTAACATACCTTTTCTTTATTACCCTGTACCTCATCTACCTATACATAAAAATATGGTCCGTTTAGTGCAAGAAGTAAGTAATTAACTGCAAAAAGCTACGAACTGATTTGCTATGAAAACTAACTTGGTTTTGACACAATACATATTTACTAAAAATAACACGGAATACTCAAGTTTTACTGAATACTGCAACTAGTTTCGATCACATTTGTTGATCTTTTTCAAGGAATGATTACAAGCGCGATCCTCTCGAAGTCGAGTCCCGGCTGTCACTGACTTTGCAGTTAATGGCGTCTAGCCGTAAGTCGACGATATATAATTTTTTTTCCTAGTTGGGAGCTATGAGTGTGAAACGTTAATTTATTTAATTTTTTTATTTGGTGTTCTGTAGTCTATGGTTTCGGTTAACCCCGCCGTCATCGGCACCACACCTAAGTCCGGATGCGCGCAGCACGAACCGCCGCTCGGCGTCGGCTCGAGAAATACAGCACCAATTAAAGTTGACACACCAACGCCTCCAAACAGTTTGCACCTCGCACGTTAGCGATACCAGCGGAACGGCGCTTGTCCATTCGCTGATGCCGGTACGACGCGCGACGGTAATGCAGTCACTGCTTGAGGGCTTTTGCTGCAAAGGTTACAAAAGTCTTGTTAGAGCGCTCTATCTAAGGTCAATCTAACAGACACAAAAGTCGCTGTGGCCGAAATTGGCTAGGAAGAAATCATCATCAACATCACCAGTGGGTGGTGCCTGCGGTTTCAACCTCGCGGTCATGAAATGGCGATGCAGAAAAGTAGCTTCTGGTTATGGAACTTTCACTCACATACGAACTTTCACATCCCTGAAATCGCGAAAAAAATAAGCTGTTCCATTGAAAAATGTCAATGACAAAATGGAACAGCTGATTTTGTTTCGCGATTTCAGGGCATAGTCCTATATTATCAAGTAACCTACGCTATATTACACCAATTGGCATCTGTGCATCATAAAATTCTTACTCCCACACCTGTTGTACTTCCACTCAGATAAAGCAAGAGAAATAGATGGAGCACTGCGTTGGATTTGGAATAATCTGGAACTCCTCTGCTTTCACGTAACTTACAAGCACCATGCGCGAAAGTAGGAGAGATTTTGGATCCACCCAAATCTTACTCAGTCCATATTTATCTCTAAGTTTATCTGGTTTTTATGCTATTGAGACAAGACGAGCAAATCGCTCGCCTGTTATAGGTTCTCTCAATGCCGTGTCGGAAGGTGCCAATGGAAAGTCGCCCCAACGCTCGATACATTCTCACGTGATTGTTTATTTTTGCATGGCTCGAAAGGCTCATTACAAGCATTTCATGAGCCAGCCAGTATAAAGTGGTGGTTTAATGGATTTACTAAGATTGAGCTGTGGAGATACTGCACTTTCTTTATAACGAGTTGAAGAATGCGGCTGTTAATTCTATTGTGAACTGTTTTAAAGTTTAAGTACCTGCCCACGGTTTTATAACCACAGAACTTTTGTAATCTTAGAGTTTTTAGGTTTTTTGTGGTTAAAATTACGTATGGTAAGTATATCTACAATCATAGTGATATGCACTATCTGTTAGCTAAGTTTTCAACCCCCGACGAAAAAAAAGGGGTGCTTAAAATTTGACCGCTATGTGTGTTTGTCTGTGGCACCGTAGCTCTTAAACGGCTAAACAGAATTGGATGCGTTTTTTTTTATTTCAAAGCAGGTTTTTAGCTGTGGTACTGAGACATGTTTTATCAAAATCGGTTCAGTAGTTTCAATGTTTTGGTTTATTTACGCCGTAAATTGTTAGTTTAAAATTCAATTAAGCAGCAAATTGTTAAAATTCAACTAAAAATAACCCTAACCAGTTTCGAATCGACATCTGAAAAGTTAATTGGAAAACTACAAAGCTAATTACCGCTACGTCTATCAATCAGCTTATATCTTTTTCTCTTTAAAAACATTCGTATTTTCTCAAAGTAACAGAAGTATTCCATACCTTTATTCATCACAATAATACGTTATTGAACAATCAAAGTACGAGGCTCGCCTCAAAATGGAAGCCTTATACGTTAAAGGAACTACAATCAAAGCGGCGTTTTCTATTTTACAAAACGAAAATGAAAAGGCACTGTTAAATGAAAGCACAGTATGGTTTTGTTTGAAGAAAAGTTCGCATAGTAGGCAGTCAATTTGATACTCACAAGGCAGTAGGCACAATTCATTGACAAAATAATTAAGTAGCAAGTAAGAACAAAACCATACACGATTGCGAGAGTTACAAAGGTGTTTCAAGGGATTTCTTCTCTTTCGAAGTAGATACATTTTGAACTTCTTTTTTGTATCGTCGTAAAATTAGTAACTGCGTTGTTTGTTAGATTTTGTCACCATTGTCAAACCAGCAGTGATTGTTAACAGCGGGTAACTATGACGGTGAATTAGCCTCATTATGTGTAATATCATCTCTGTCACTCTTACTCTAATTACTATTCTTTCGAGAGAGAAAGTGATCGAGATAATAAGGCTTTTGTGGTGGCCACCGTTCTTCTTTTTGATTCCGAGTTAATGTTTTTAATGTAAGCTCTCTCTGTATTGATTCTTCGATAATATCACTATAGGTCTTAGACGTCAACAGATCTTATCTGTTCCTGTCTTTGGAAATTAATATGATATAATATTTTTTTGGAAAAATAGTAGGTAAGTACCTCTACATACCTTATTCTCCTAATACAGCTTCACCATTTTTCCAGTTTTCCCTATTACAGCAACCTTGATTTAGAAGATGATTTAGATTTTGTACTTGTAAGTTGGAATACGGCCTAATCAACCTTCGAGGGTAGACGTGTATCCCAGCAGAGGAAGGATTAATGGTTGCTGATGATGATGATGAACCTGTAACTTAATAAAACTAATAATATTTGCCTATGTGCTTTATTGAGCAACTAGCTGACCCTTGCCCACTTCGTTGGGCATAATGTTAATTAAACCCGAAGCCATCGCGCGCCGTCCGGACCGTTTTTTCTCCGATTCACTTTGCAAAACGGACTACCACGTAAAAGCCTTTTTATTTTTCGGTTTTTTATATAACCTATGACACTCAGCAATAATGTGGCTTTCTATTGGTGAAAGAATTTTTAAAATCGGTTCAGTAGATCCCGAGATTACCCCTTACAATTTAACAAATATACAAACACACAAACTTTACTTCTTTATAATATTAGTATAGAAGTATAGATTACAAGCGCGATCCTCTCGAAGTCGCGTCCCGGCTGTCACTGACTTTGCAGTTAATGGCGTCTAGCCGTAAGTCGACGATATATAATTTTTTTTCCTAGTTGGGAGCTATGAGTGTGAAACGTTAATTTATTTAATTTTTTTATTTGGTGTTCTGTAGTCTATGGTTTCGGTTAACCCCGCCATCATCGGCACCACACCTAAGTCCGGATGCGCGCAGCACGAACCGCCGCTCGGCGTCGGCTCGAGAAATACAGCACCAATTAAAGTTGACACACCAACGCCTCCAAACAGTTTGCACCTCGCACGTTAGCGATACCAGCGGAACGGCGCTTGTCCATTCGCTGATGCCGGTACGACGCGCGACGGTAATGCAGTCACTGCTTGAGGGCTTTTGCTGCAAAGGTTACAAAAGTCTTGTTAGAGCGCTCTATCTAAGGTCATTCTAACAGACACAAAAGTCGCTGTGACCGAAATCGGCTAGGACGAAATCATCATCAACATCACCAGTGGGTGTTGCCTGCGGTTTCAACCTCGCGGTCATGAAATGGCGATGCAGAAAAGTAGCTTCTGGTTATGGAACTTTCACTCACATACGAACTTTCACATCCCTGAAATCGCGAAAAAAATAAGCTGTTCCATTGAAAAATGTCAATGACAAAATGGAACAGCTGATTTTGTTTCGCGATTTCAGGGCATAGTCCTATATTATCAAGTAACCTACGCTATATTGCACCAATTGGCATCTGTGCATCATAACATTATTACTTACACCTGTCGTACTTCTACTCAGATAAAGCAAGAGAAATAGATGGAGCACTGCGTTGGATTTGGAATAAGCCTGGAACTCCTCTGCTTTCACGTAACTTACAAGCACTATGCGCGAAAGTAGGAGAGATTTTGGATCCACCCAAATCTAACTCAGTCCATATTAATCTCTAATTTTATGTGGTTTTTTTATGCTATTGAGACAAGACGAGCAAATCGCTCGCCTGTTATAGGTTCTCTCAATGCCGTGTCGGAAGGTGCCAATGGAAAGTCGCCCCAACGCTCGATACATTCTCACGTGATTGTTTATTTTTGCATGGCTCGAAAGGCTCATTACAAGCATTTCATGAGCCAGCCAGTATAAAGTGGTGGTTTAATGGATTTACTAAGATTGAGCTGTGGAGATACTGCACTTTCTTTATAACGAGTTGAAGAATGCGGCTGTTAATTCTATTGTGAACTGTTTTAAAGTTTAAGAACCTGCCCACGGTTTTATAACCACAGAACTTTTGTAATCTTAGAGTTTTTAGGTTTTTTGTGGTTAAAATTACGTATGGTAAGTATATCTACAATCATAGTGATATGCACTATCTGTTAGCTAAGTTTTCAACCCCCGACGAAAAAAAGGGGTGTTTACAATTTGACCGCTATGTGTGTTTGTCTGTGGCACCGTAGCTCTTAAACGGCTGAACAGAATTGGATGCGTTTTTTTTTATTTCAAAGCAGGTTTTTAGCTGTGGATCTGAGACATGTTTTATCAAAATCGGTTCAGTAGTTTCAATGTTTTGGTTTATTTACGCCGTAAATTGTTAGTTTAAAATTCAATTTAGCAGCAAATTGTTAAAATTCAACTAAAAATAACCCTAACCAGTTTCGAATCGACATCTGAAAAGTTAATTGGAAAACTACAAAGCTAATTACCGCTACGTCTATCAATCAGCTTATATCTTTTTCTCTTTAAAAACATTCGTATTTTCTCAAAGTAACAGAAGTATTCCATACATTTATTCATCACAATAATACGTTATTGAACAATCAAAGTACGAGGCTCGCCTCAAAATGGAAGCCTTATACGTTAAAGGAACTACAATCAAAGCGGCGTTTTCTATTTTACAAAACGAAAATGAAAAGGCACTGTTAAATGAAAGCACAGTATGGTTTTATTTGAAGAAAAGTTCGCATAGTAGGCAGTCAATTTGATACTCACGAGGCAGTAGGCACAATTCATTGACAAAATAATTAAGTAGCAAGTAAGAACAAAACCATACACGATTGCGAGAGTTACAAAGGTGTTTCAAGGGATTTCTTCTCTTTCGAAGTAGATACATTTTGAACCTCTTTTTTGTATCGTCGTAAAATTGGTAACTGCGTTGTTTGTTAGATTTTGTCACCATTGTCAAACCAGCAGTGATTGTTAACAGCGGGTAACTATGACGGTGAATTAGCCCCATTATGTGTAATATCATCTCTGTCACTCTTACTCTAATTACTATTCTTTCGAGAGAGAAAGTGATCGAGATAATAAGGCTTTTGTGGTGGCCACTGTTCTTCTTTTTGCTTCCGCGATAATGTTTTTTTATGTAAGCTCTCTCTGTATTGATTCTTCGATAATATCACTGTAGGTCTTACCTTAGACGTCAACAGATCTTATCTGTTCCTGTCTTTGGAAATTAATATGATATAATATTTTTTTGGAAAAATAGTAGGTAAGTACCTCTACATACCTTATTCTCCTAATACAGCTTCACCATTTTTCCAGTTTTCCCTATTACAGCAACCTTGATTTAGAAGATGATTTAGATTTTGTACTTGTAAGTTGGAATACGGCCTAATCAACCTTCGAGGGTAGACGTGTATCCCAGCAGCGGGAGGATTAATGGTTGCTGATGATGATGATGAACCTGTAACTTAATAAAACTTAGCCATAATAATATTTGCCTATGTGCTTTATTTACTATAGTAAGTAGTAACTACTGCAGTAGAGCCGTTTACGGTGAAAAATATGCAGTGTTTATATCGAAAACTGTGAGTGATTCACTACAGAAATAAGCTACCGTAACCCAGTTCCTGGGTTTAAAAAATACGGTAGTTGTAATGCCATTTTTAGCTTCCCTCCATGCAAATACTGAGTAAAAAGTCTGTTGTTATATCAAGTGTACCCCGTCCCGTACACGCCATGAAATACTGCTTTTTTCTTTAATAATTCTCTATTCAAAGTTATGATAGGAAAACTGTTGCTGGCAAGGTAGACACGATTGAATAGTAGTTTGTGAAAGTATTGTTTGAATTCGTTTATTGCCTGTGTTATGCCATAGTAAATTACATTTTACACGTGGTACAACTGTTAATTTAATTTCTTACCTTTACACAACAAAAAGTGACAGGTGACAGGTTTAAGGTGACAAGTTATCATTTCATGTTTTCATATTGTAAATTCTCAAACCTTAACAAAAAAAATAGTTCCACACTAGGGGTACGCAAACTGTTTGTATAAACTTACTGGCCTACACAAACTTATGTTAATACTAGCTGCGCCCCGCGGTTTCACTTACGTTTTCCGGGATAAAAAGTAGCCTATGTGTTAATCCAGACCATGAACAACCTTCATTCCAAATTTCATGTAAATCCATCTAGCCATTTTTGCGTGAAAGAGCAAGAAACATTCTTACAAACTTTCGCGTTTATAATATTAGTAGGATATTTTATTATTTTGTATGAAACTGCGTTACTGCTTGCACCGATCTGCAATGGTTTGATCATACACAATGCCTCCCCGAAGGGTGTTATGGCGTGATGTAAAGAACGCTTTCATGCAAAGTGGATTTGTGAAAGTTTTCGCTTGAAATAATATTTGAATTTGTAATTTTGACGTCACGCTGTACGTAAAGAAAGATGGATGTTGTCTGGGTGGAACACGCGAGGAAAATTGATATGGCAGCTTTGGAAAGGTGAGGTTTGCTTTGTTTACTAAATGAAGAAGAAAATGTCGGTTTTAGTAAGTTACACGTAACATAGTAACGGTTTCTGTATTGTAAATGTAATTTGTTTTGAAATTGTTGTTTTTTTTCAAAGTAATATATGTAGCTTCGTATAGGTTGCGTAGCTGGCCCTAGTGTCAGATATTTTAAGCCGCTCTAATGCTTCTGATAATGCCAGAAAATTGTTCATAAGGACAAACAACCGGCCCTACAATTAAGCTTGTTACCCGACACATATCACGACTATATTTACTAAAACTGGATGGACATCACAGACTTCTGAATTTAGCGATGAGAAGAACTACCTATACCTAGAAATTTTATTCAAAATACGTTATCAGAATAAGCACATTGTCACAATTACTATGACTATCATTTATTTTACGGGCAGATGCTTATTTTAACAGCTAGTACTTCCTACTTTGTTGTGTTATATCACCCCTTATTGACATGTTTATACCCCACTTGTAATACCAATAATAGATGCTACGGCCATTTTACCAGCACTACAACATTTCCGCAGAAACTAGATAACTTTCAAAATAAATCACAGCAAATCGCATGGAATTTGTCCCATGGATTCCGCGAGGTCAACGCCCCTCGCATATTTCACCCTTAGTACCACCCACTTCCCTGATGCAAACGTTTTATGATAAAGGGATAGTTTTTTAACCCTACGTAAGGAAAAGCCATAAGTTTCGTAATGTTCCTCACGGGGTAGAAATTGCTTTTCGCATTTGCACTTTGTGACAGCGTAAAATTCAGATTTGGTTTTATGCATGTGTTACCAAACCACTTACCACCTAGCTAGGTACTTATAATACACTGCAGTGTTTGGATAAAAACTTTTGGAGACCACCACAAGAAAAGTTATTAAGTTATTTACATTTTATCGTTTTAGCTTGAAAAAGTAGGCTTTTAAAAAACATGAGCAAATTGTTTTATTTAATTTTAAAGTCTTTATATCAATTTGCTTATGCTTTGTTTTTGCAACAATTTGGACACGCGTTTGACCGCAATCTTAACCCTCGGCATGCCTGGTAGGGTCTGAGAGACCCACCGCTGCAGTTAAATCGTTACAATTCATTCAAATTTGAATTCTGCGCTTAACTGCTCTCAGTAGCTGACCGAAGTGAACTTAGTTACGCTCTCCGCCCGCTACCTCAGTCCAGGGCGCGCTCCAGTAGTGATAGGACGTGTGTAAAGTGCTCTCGGGTCTCACTGACCCCACCAGGCATACGGCGTGACATTTTTATGTGAGTATTAATTCGTTTTTTTCTGTGATTTTGTGACTTATTTGTTAATAATAAATATTACATTTTTACTGGGAACACGTTTTTTATGAAACGCTAGATTTTGATTGTTTTAGTTTGGTGTCCTAAAGATTTTACGAAAAAAAAAAAAAATTTTACGAAAAAAAATCATCCAAATGCTCAACTGCCCTGACATAAAAACCAATCGCAGAAGTTTTATCAAAGATCTGGGTATCGCACTGATAGAATCACATCTACAATCAAGACAGAAAAACACTCGTCTTTCTACAGATCTTCGCAAACGAATTGCCAACCGTATTGGTCTCCAAGAAGGCCCACCTGTAAAAAAAACAGCTCCAGGTGTAAGACGTAGATGTCACGTATGTCCGTCAAAGAAAGACCGCAAAACGCAATACATCTGTGAGATGTGCAAGAGCCACGTGTGCCTGGATCATGCAATTTTCCAGTGCAAAAAATGCTTCGAAAACAAAGCTCGTGAAGATGATGTTGGAAATGAAGAAGACTAACTACTTTAGCTTAGAATATAAGATAATATATGTGCCTAATGTTTCCCAAAGTCTGATTAAGATATCTTTTGTTTAAGTTGATTTTGCATGTTTATAAACATAAGATGTTAATTTTACG
Source organism: Alcis repandata (assembly GCA_949125135.1). Classification (NCBI taxonomy): domain Eukaryota; kingdom Metazoa; phylum Arthropoda; class Insecta; order Lepidoptera; family Geometridae; genus Alcis; species Alcis repandata. Next base: position 721,346 of record OX421233.1, read on the forward strand.
TTAAAAAAACGTATACCGAGTTTAATTAAAAAAATTATTAAAAGATATTGTTGATTCGACCACGTATTTTATTTAAAACCCTTTAAAGCTCCTTTAATTTTATTATTAAACCATAAATGTTTCTAATTGACACCAATTTGTAGGCAAAAAAAATAATTGAAATTTAGGGTCTCACAGACCCACCAGGCATGACATGTAACTTTTTTCCACCAGGCATGCCGAGGGTTAACCGAGATGAATTGTGGTCGAAGATGTAGCACGCTTGCCTAGAAAATACCTATTCACTCTTCTATTAAAAACCCCTGGGTTGTCTTCTATTAAACAACCTTTTCGCTTTTATGCTTGCACAACGTCCACTTATTTTCTAATTTGCTGTGCCCAATGACAATAAATCCAACGTTTGATAGATCGGGTATTTTTATTTCTTTGTCTAGTTTATTTATATCAGGAAGATATAAATATATTTATTTATTTATTTATTATTATTCAATCAGTACCGTTTACAACGAATTACACTAATGATAAAACACTAATTAAAAATACAAAGAAAAAAAAAAAAAAAACAATTAGAAAAACAATTAGAAGTTAAAATACTATTACAGAACAAACACAAATAATTAAACACAGAAATCAAATAAAACTAAAGAATGTCATAATAGTAATAATAAATCATAACACAAAAATTTATATCTAATTTTAATTTATATCTTCCACTATCCCTATCTAATTAATCCTGGTAATCGCTTTCCAATACACAACTCTACATGCTCCACCTGGCTGCACAAGCAAATTTGTCATCCCAAAATAGTCCGCATTTGACCCGGCTGATTCATGAATAAATGCGCCCTGGACTCCAGTCTCATAACCTTAGGGAGGCATAAAAAGTGTCTTCAAGATATCTTCCGACGTGGCAGGAATAGAATATTACTGTAGGGTTGAATTTTATGTGCCCTTTTAACGACATTTGTATGTTTTATTTAGGCTTCTCTTATCATTTTCCGTGACATATTTTCGGAACAGGCGCGTGGGGGGAAAATATAAATAAGGTAGAATGTATACAATGTGTCCGATGGAGGCCCAACAATATTCAAACAGCACATACTTACGTATATCTAGAAGCCCTCCCCAGAGGTCTTTTACTCCTTAATCTTTTATTTTACGAGTTATTGAAGATCAAACTTTGGCATTAATTTGGACAGGTACAACCCTAAAAAGGTGAATAACCGACCTACGACCACGACTGTCAAAGACTAATTAGTGTACAGAAGGTTATGTTTTTACAGAATGCCTATTTCAATTCTTAACAAAATTTAACCAACTACATAAATTAGGTTTTTTTCAATTCATTACAGGAATTAGAAATTATACTTCAAAATCGACCTACCTTCATTATTTCGAACCCTATTATTTGAATTTCTCTGTAAAATATGGCAATTAGCGTATTGCTTTATGCGATTAATTTCGGGCAATTTTTATTCAGAAATAAATTCTAATTGTGCCCTATTTTTATCAAATAAAGCGCATTACATGGCAAGATAACAAATAAAGTCAGCTGAGCTCGGTTCACAAACAAGATTCTAATCATTGTAAATGATCGAAGTAGTACTTGGAAACGAACAATTTTATTTTATTTTCAATTTTGCAAAACTTTGAATAAACTAAAAAGATTGAGTTACACATCTGTGTTTGTGTTAGTCTTTGCGGAATCGTCGGCTTCGGTCCTAGCCGACAAAGAAACTCTAACGCTTGCCGATCGCCAATAGCGCGCTAAGCCGATTCTCAGAACAATGCCGCTAGCCAATAATATCACCGCGCTGTTATTCAAAGACAGCCGCAGCCAATCGTGCACGGCCGGCCGTTGTTCGCCCATTTTTAGCTAAATTAGTTAACTTTGTTGTTTCGGGTTCCGTCATAATTATTTTTGTTGATAGTTTTTATTTTTATTTTCCTTAGTTTGGCTGTCGAAGATTAAATGAATGGTAATAAAAATATCCTACGGGATGTCATTATTTCAAAAATACAAACTTTTATTTTTCAAAATATCCTTCGATGAAAACTGTACAAAATGTTTTTATTTTTTTATTTTTTTACTATCTCACAAAGGCTATTCAAAAAACAAAGCGTGATACACTGTAACACGTGACATCAGGTGAGTTGAGATTGAGAGTTGAGAGTCAAGAGCATAATGAATTTTTAAATAAAACAAATGCTTGAGTTAACTTGATAAAAATGTAATCTTAAAAAAAATCGTGCTCTAGTGTAAACTGCAACTCAACAACACAATCAATTGCAAAACAATAAAAATGATGTTGTACCTAAATAATAATGATGTTATACCATAACTGAAAACGTATTGAGTGTACATGGTGAAATTGTTTTAAGAATAAAAATGGAACCCTAAATGCATTCGCTTTGACTAAGCCGCAGTGTCGCTTTCTGTTTTTGAAAATCGCCACTCGGCTTTCATCATTCGAACTTCGAGGTCGTGTATTGTCACGAATTATCATTTCGATTTTTTTATCCAAATCACGATGTCTTATTCAAACGCAGAGTATTACGACATGATACTTTGCGTCGGAGCTGCGAACGGGAGTTGCAACGGGGCGCGTGAGCTGTACCGTCAACGGTTCGTCGACGACAGGCCGCTTCCGGAACAAAGACGTCTGCCTTCATACTCGTGCTTCCGTGGACTCTGCTTACGTCTGCACAGTACCGGAAGTTTTCATGGAGCAGCAACCGAAAGACCCGGCACAAACATCAGTGCAAACCTGGAAACACAAATCCTGCAGCATTTTGCCGAAGACCCGCGTACTAGCACGCGTCGAGCGGGCGCGCGGCTGCGCGTCGATCACAGAATAGTTTGGAGGACTCTGCATGAAGACGGCCAGCATCCATATCACTTCCGTCGAACACAAGAACTGCTGCAATCAGACCACAGTGCAAGAGTGGATTTTTGCGAGTGGATAGAAGAAAAAGTAGCTGTGGATTCTGCCTTCGTCGAGAAAGTGTTGTGGACTGACGAAGCGACTTTCACCAGAAGTGGACTCTCCAACATACATAATGAGCACGTATGGGCACATGTAAATCCGCATGCGTCTACCGAGAGCTGTTTCCAACATAAGTGGCGGATTAATGTCTGGGCGGGCATAATCGGAGACCGATTAATCGGCCCTATCTTCTTGCCTGTCACCTTGAATGCCGCAGGCTACTTGGAGCTGCTACAAGGTGAGCTGGAGGACCAAATGGAAAACTTGCCGTTGGCTGTGGAGCGGGACATGTGGTACCAACACGACGGAGCGCCAGCGCATTTTGCTCGACGCGTTCGCCAAAACCTACATGCTCGGTTTCCCGGCCGCTGGATCGGCCGCGGCCAAGATGCGCCGAGACAGTGGCCTCCGCGCTCGCCGGACCTGACGCCCTTGGATTTCTTTTTGTGGGGCTACATCAAAAATATTGTGTATTCGAAGCCGTGCAGCACACGAGAAGAAATGATACCGCGTATCACAGAGGCTTTCAGCAATGTAACCCCACACATGTTGAAAAACGTGATGGGCTCGATTTCTCGTCGAGCTCGGCTCTGCATCGAGAAGGGAGGCCAGCACTTTGAGCCTTTCCTTTAAATTAAATTAAAGCAAAAGTGAAATACTTAATCAGTGAAACCTAGTGGTTTAAAAAAAGTGAAACGTATGACGTCTGTCGTAAGTACTCTAACTATTTTGTTAAAATTGTTGTGAATAATAAACCAATCATGTATGTAATATTAAACATAATTAATTGAAGTACTGGTGTTTTTAATTATTCTCACAACCTATCCTATGATAAGCAATGTAGGTACCTAGATATTATTAGGGTATACGATAACGATAGGAGAGTAAAATTAGAATTTGACATTAATCTATCCAGGTTAGAATCATAACATGAAACATAAGTTACATTTTGGATAAATCATTTTCCCATCATAATGAGGTTCATAGGTACGAATAGGTTACACAGTTAGGGCTAGGCAGATGCTAATTTAGGCCACAGAGTAGGTTAGGGTGACGTTCGAAAGTAGATTAGTTGCGCTAGCGCCAGGAGTGGCACGTGCAGGTGAGGGGAAGGGGTAATCGGCGCGCGGGGGTGGCGATGCGGCGGCGAGCGAGACGCGGGCGCGCGGGGAATTCATGCGCGCGCAGCGCGCGGCACTCTCAAAGACAGCGGCCCGCGTTTATTGTACCATGTGTAGTTAGGGTTGCCAAAAAAAACACAAATAAAATATTTTTTAATTTTGTATGGAAAAAAAAAAATTCGTTTGCATTGCTAACATTTACGTCAACGACTCCAAACATGATGTAGATAAGTACCTCTAAATATTGTTGGGCCTACCTCGGACACCTTGTATACCTAGTAGTAACATTGACATGAATAGGAATTGGGGCGGCTGAAGCCCTTGAAGGTCTTGTTCTAGAAAACAATTCTTTAGATTCGGCCTATAATTTTATTCCGTTCACTTTATCCTTCTAATATCACAAATTCGAAATTTTGTAGGTATGTTTGTTTCTCAATCGTGGCAAAATTTCTGAACGGATAGAGATTAAACTTGATACGAAAGTAGTTCATACCCCGAATTAAAGTGATAATACTTATACTTATACTTTTTATATACGAGTGAAACCAGGGGCGCAGCTAGTGTTAGATAATAGTTTTATGAAGATTTAGTCTTTCAATCTCGCAAAACACATTAGTTAAGAAGTTATTACAATACAAGTCCGCGCTATGAATGCATTCATTTAGAATATATTTTAACAAATCTAAGTCGGAAATCAAACCATGGCTGCAATATTTCCAGCTTTATTAGCCTGAGATAAGAAGTAGAGGCTTTTTATTAACGTAAACACTCGAAAATGTTAACGAAGCCAATCAATATATATAAAAGTGAAGGTCGTGACTGACTGACAGATCAACGCACAGCCTAAACCGCTTAAGCTACAAACTTCAAATTTGGACAAAAGTTTAATATCAAAAAGCGGACGCACACTAAGAAAGGAATTTGCCCAATTCAACCCCTAAGAGGGTGAAAAGGGGTGTTTAAGTTTGTATGAAAAAAATATTTTTCTTAATGCTACAATTATCAAACTTTGCGAATATACTAAAGTTAAAAAAATAATCGACTCCTATTTCATCATTTTTGAATAATCAACCCCTAAAGGGGTGAAACCGAGCAAGGAAGTTTGTATGAAGATTTTTTTTTTAATGCTGTGATTATGAAACTTTGCAAATATACTGAACTAAAGAAAATAATAGACACTTATTTTTTTGTTTTTTGAAAATCAACCCCTAAAGGGGTGAAACGGAGTATTGAAGTTTGTATGGAGAATTTTTTTTTGCTGCTGTGATTCCGAAACTTGGCAAATATACTAAGCTAAAAAAAATAATTGACACTTATTTTTTTGTTTTTTGAAAATCAACCCCTAAAGGGGTTAAACGGAGTGTTGAAGTTTGCATGAAATTTCTTTTTTTCTAATACTACGATTATTCAACTTTGCAATTGTACTAAGCTAAAAAAAATATTAGATACCTGTTTCATTATTTTTTGAAAATCAACCCCTAAATGGGTTAAACGGATAAAAGTGAATGTCGTGACTGACTGACAGATCAACGCACAGCCTAAACCGCTTAAGCTACAAACTTCAAATTTGTACAAAAGTTTTAAACCAAAAAGCGGACGCACAATAAGAAAGGAATTTGCCCAATTCAACCCCTAAGAGGGTGAAAAAGAGTGTTTAAGTTTGTATGAAAAAAAAATTTTTCTTAATGCTACGATTATCAAACTTTGCGAATATACTAAAGTTAAAAAAATAATTGACACCTATTTCATCATTTTTGAAAAATCAACCCCTAAAGGGGTGAAACGGAGTATTGAAGTTTGTATGAAGAATTTTTTTGATGCTGTGGTTACGAAACTTTGCCAATATACTAAGCCAAAAGAAATAATAGACATTTATTATTTTGGATTTTGAAAATCAACCCCCAAAGGGGTTAAATGGAGTGTTGAAGTTTGTATGAAATTATTTTTTTCCCTATGCTACGATTATTTAATTTTGCAGATGTACTAAGATAAAAAAATAATAGATTCCTGTTTCATTATTTTTGGACAATCAACCCTTAAAGGGGTGAAACGAGGTATTAAAGTTTGTATGGAAATATTTTTTTCTTAATGCTACTATTATTTAACTTTGCAAATTTACTAAGCTAAAAAAAATAATAGACACCTAAGTATATTTTTGTTTTTGAAAATCAACCCCTAAAGGGCTGAAATGGAGTATTGAAGTTTGTATACAAATATTTTTTTCCCAATGCTACGATTATTTAACTTTGCAAATGTACTAAGTTATAAAAATAATAGATACATGTTTCATTATTTTTGAAAAAACAACCCCTAAAGGGGTGAAATGGTGTAGTAAATATAGTACGGAGAGAGAATTGTAATGACTCACTGACAGACAACGCACAGCCTAAACCGCTGGCCGTAGAAATTTGAAATATGGAGGGTGTGTTTGTCTTGATGAGTAAACGTGTACCAATAAAGATTTTTTTGAAATTCTACCTCTAAAGGGGTGAAATAGGGTGTTAAAGTTAGGATGGAGAAGCATTGTTTTTGACGTCACGGTATTGAAACTTTACAAATATACGAAGCTTAACAAAATAACGAACACCTATTTCACCATTTTTGGAAAATCAACCCCTGTGGGGGTGAAATGGCGTGGTAAAGATAGTACGGTGAAAGAATTTGTTTTGATGCTAACTCAATGAAACTTTACTGATGTACTAAACTTAAGGCGGGTAAACAACATCAGGAAAAAATCCAAAACCTTCGAAAAGTCATATCCTCGAGGTGGAACTGCTAATTATCTCGAAAATTAAAAACATTTTTACCAAAGCGCTGAGACTAATAAGTCACCAAAATCTCGGACCTTTTTGGAGCCATTAAAAATAACATAGTCGCCTCAAAAACATGGCCGCCATACAAACTTTGAGGGTCTATATCTCCGAAACGGTTGAAGATGGGTGGGTGTTTGACTAGATGTCATAGGAGTTAGCAAGGGCTACTTGATGGTTGTGGCAAAAATCCAAATGATTCAAAATGGCCGCCATTATTTTTTCTACATGATTCGAGGGGGCTGATTTAGCATCTGTTTTGGCATCTGGGGGTTTTTGGGGTCCCTGCTTCCATTGTATGACGCTTTTTACATGTTCTCAAAAAAGGAGGGTTAAATTAATTATCGGTTCCCGAGGTATAGTCCACGCGGGCGAAGCCGTGGGCGGAAGCTAGTCTTACTACAAAAATGATTTCGCTTAGTGAACTTTTGGCGTGGAGATATATTTGGAATACCAATTCCTGATTTCTGAATAAAAGAATACCTACCAATGTACAGTTGTCCCCATTTTAGCAATTACATTACACGGTATTGAAACATCGGATAAACCGAAGCAATGTAATGAATTTACAGTGACATAAGTCCAATAGAGTAACCATTAAGGCAATATCGTTATCTTTTTTGCCGAACAGCCATTTTATGGCGACCCCAGATATGACGATACGGGAACATAAATTATTATATCGGTTTTGTGGCATAGGTTTACTATAAAATGGATATAAATTTCTCCTATTATAAGGACAGAGGGTGAACCGACCATAAAATTGGTCTGAAAGTTTCCATAAAATAAAAGATTTTCAATGGCCACTCAACGATTTTTACTTATTTTTTTGGAGAGATAAAACTTTACGGTTTACTATCTTGATCCAATCGAATCTGCGATAGATTTGGTGTCGACGATGACACTGAAGGTGAAACAAACGATAACCCGAATCTAATAATAATTTTCAGACGATCCTCCAACGTTGTACCAGAGGGACTGGATTCTCTTTTAATATTGAAAATGGTTGATAATGTTGTATAGCATTTATTTTACTTAATTTAGTATACCACTTAAGTAAATTATTGACTAATGTTGAGACGTGTCTATAATATCTCATGGCTGCTTAGCAAGGTCGATTTCATATAATTTTGTTGCAGAAAAACGCTCCAATCGCACAGAAACGGACTGTAAATGTGTGCCACTAAAATATATACCTAGATTTTAAGTATTCAGAAATAAATAGGATGTTACATAATGTAATGTAAGAAGGATTGGGGATTATATCGCTCGAACAGACATACATAATACGGCCTGCTAAGCACTAACGCAGACGAGAAATAAGTATATTTTCCTCTTATTCTATCTCATAGATCCACTGTGCCGAATCCACCTACCCCTGTAATGAATGCTAAATACACACACCAATAATACCTTTAAACGCGGGTTTGCCACAAACCTTTATTCTGCAACCATATCATCAGCTACCTTTCTACCACGAAGTTTATATTTCAAGGAAAGAAAGTCCATTAAAAAAGTTAGTAACTAGAATATACCAGTTAGGTATACCTTTACCTACCCGATTTATCATTGGACTCTTTCAATCGATACGCCAAGTAACGTAATAAAGACTAAGTGGCCAATTTGCTTGCAAACTAGCCTATAACAAGGACAAATTGGCATAATTCTAATCGTCAATAAACTCGATAATAACCGATCTCGTTTCTAATACAGACGCAATTGGGAAAGCCACTGAACAATGTTTAGTCGGAATTCCGAAAATAGAATTTAATGGAGGCTCTCAATAAAGTAGGGATAAAAGCTTTAGGGAAAACAATGCTTCAAAATTAAAAAATCCTAAAAATACTGGACCGATGTTTAATTTAACGATTTTGGTCACTGGTTTTGGACAATCATCGTCATTAGTTTAAATACTAATTCAACCTACCTAATTTTACAATTCAAATTATTATTTTATTACAAAACATCGAAAATAAAATCGAATGTATGCTACAAAATCTGTCAACTTCTTACTGATGATGTGTCGCGCGTAAAAGAAAAACTTTTTTCAATAGATTAATTTTGAATCATTGTTCAATTATAAATTTCAATCATTTATATTAAAAAAATATTAAAATCAAAAACTATTTATATTCTACTAAATGCCAAAAACACAACATAGATTCACTTTTCGAACGTTCAATAAACGTAAAATGAGACTAAACTAAACTAAACTAAAACGTATACTAAAATTTGGTCCATAAAATTATACTTAAAAGAAATGTTCAAAAAGTTAGATAATTAAGAGTTCGACTCATAAATTTCCAACATCGAAAATTAAAAATGTCACTTTTACAGTTTCTAACGCGTCAAAGAATCAACTTGGAATTGTCGCTTGTCAATTAAAATCGTTAAAAGTTCGCTCAGTCTGGCAAGTTTTAAATTTCTCTTTGATTCCATTTACTTAAATTAGTTCAACAAAAAAAGACTCGAGTTATTAGAAGAACTTCTACGATGTGACACAATTCCTTTTAAGTTTATTCAAGCTAGAAAGACCTTTCAGCGTCGAACTCGTTATTGTGTTCCGATTAAAATAAATAACCTGTCAAAGCAATATTAAATGGCAAAACAACACACGAGTTGCGCGATTGTACACTTGATAATAAAATAATTTGACTCAGAAGTCTTGTTCGACCAGTTTTCCGTGATCTCTCATATTTGTATGCTTCACTTGGCTCGTTTAACCCTTCATCGCTGACATGGGTCAATCATATCTGGACACTGATGGGCATCACGAGAGAATGCGATATGAGTGCGTGGTTTTTTTAATTACTTTCCGTCAATAAGACGCGTAATCATCAATCAATAAGTCAAAGAGATTGATGAATGAGCCCCTAAAATCAATTTTGTTGCGTTGATGTGTTTCGTTTAATTTGACACTAAACGTATGAGATGGCTAACCGATGTCTCATATACGACTCGTAAACGTTACTTAAAAAGTGATTAGTTAGTTTTTTGTGAAAGTTAAAAAGTAATTAACGATAAAAAACTCGTCAAATACCACGCACACGTGTAATTATTTTAATTGCTTTAATCGGACATTGTATTCAAATCGAATGGAGTAAAGCTAGTTATATCAATTTAAATAAAAACCTTAATGTGAAGCTCATCAGTCGAAACAATCGACGTTTATCAAGAGTCAAATCGCGATGCCCCGAGCGCTTGGCACAATGAAGCCCTAAATAACGTCCGAAGACGTCGGCGCGGCGCCTCAGTGACGTCGAGAACGCGCGTACGGTCGACTGACGGACAATACGGAGACTTTGACTGGCCGCCACTTGCATTCATTCAGGGGCGCATTTCACCCGCGCGTATTTAAGGGTTATGCGACTTAAGAAAAGATACGCTTTTTACCCGAGACTGAAATGTTACTCTATTAGCATACTTTGTTGGTTGAATGCAGAATTTGAGGAGAATTTTAATTTGGCATCATTAAAATAGAAAAGTTTATTTTAGTGGGAAGAATATTAACAAGCAGAGAAATCTTTCTTTTAAACACGAATACTTGTAGGAAGTAAGTATTATTTGAGGAAATTTTAAGAATTCTAGATTAAATATTTCTACGTTTTATGTCTTTTTAAATTGCGACTAAATGTACTCATTCTCAATGATTCTCAATGTTAAAATCTTTTTTAATTATGCTGTTTTCGTAAATGACTTACAAAATACTAATGCTTAGTAGGTATGCCTAATATAATAATCCGTAAAGCTATGACGAAGTTGCGGTGATTAATAGTGTTAAAACGTCAACATTGACATGATAGATAAACTTATTAACGATTGACATGTTATGGCGACGTTACGTGACGTGAAATAACCGCACATGTTAACCATCATATAATATGTCGGCTGTATACTGCGAAACGGTTTCAATGAGCATGGCCAAAAGTGAAACTGTCGTTCTATCGGCTAGTTTTCGAAGTTAAAAAATAATCAAAAAATGTTGGTAATTACAAAATTAACCGATACTGATTTCAATGTCAAAACACACAATTTAGTTTCCATAATCCGACTTCAAAATCATGAAGTTCGAAAATGGAAGACGAGTGACGTCTTTCCGGCTTGAGGTATGCCAAATTGGTCCATTCCGGACTAGATTTTAATCTAAGCTGGAATGGACCAAATAAGGATTCTGGTTTACCAGAATCCATCGTCAGAGAAGCTGGCTATTTCTATGGTGAAAAAGAGATTCAAAGTCTAGCAACAACAGCATCTCACCCACGTCCATAATAAGTCGTTTTGCATTGTAGCAGTTGCCTTCACAACAGGCAGGCATCATTTACACAGATTGATGGCAGATTGATACGTACCATTATGAACCACAACCCTGTTATTTGGTGAATGTTATCCATATCACACTTCATTTTATCGTCATAATTTTGAGGTAGGTAATGTAATTATGTAACGCAAAAGTTTTGAGGATTGTTTGTTACTCAATAGAGATAAACAATGGCTGAAGCCATTTTTATGTTGTAATAGAACTGTTAATTAAACTGTTTGCTAACGTCAAAGTGGACGGGATATCAAAATTTGTTTTATTTGTTAAGACATTGCACGGAAGTTTTAATTTCGTATTTCGAACCCTAAGTTCTGAATTTAAATATTACTACATATCAATCTAGCAAATCTTATATCATCTACTATTACAGTTGAGTAGCATCGTTTTAATTAAAATGTATTTATGTATTCACTAGAGACTGAAATCTGTGCTTACAAAAGTTGAAAAAATGATTATTTTCTAGAGAGGATATACCTAGATTTTTTGCCTGAAGAAGAGGACAAAACTAGATCTAAATTACTCACTTGACCAACAACAATGAAGTCAACTGAATAGATAAGACTTATTAGTTGTAAAATAGTGCCGCAGCTGGTAAACAAGAGACGTCAAGACGATGCAAACTACTCTCAGACACTACAGACATCGAGAGACACAGACAGTCAGACACAGCCCGTGATTGCGCGCGCTGTCGCGAGTGTCTCGACATTCTGAGATATTAGACTTCCTGAGTCGCGACACTCGACCAGGGAAATGAGGGAAATAAAGGCCGGGATGTGGCCTTCCTTGTAAGGGTTAAAACTATTGTTTAGTACGAGCCAAGAAATTGCTTTGCGACTTTGTTATTGCTTTGTCTGCAAATACTGGTGTATTAAGGTGGGAATGGGAAAATAAATGTCTTTTTCCGTAATGTTCTTACGCTTCTATTTTGTCCACTTTGCTGCAGTTGAATTTTTCTACAATTAAAAAGTTTAGTTTTTTTTTTTCATCTAAAAAAAATGTTTGACTCGTCTTATCATTGGTACTTCCTTAACCTAAAAATCAGTCTAAGTCTTTTCGTTATTCCGAGACATTGATTTACTTTTCAGTGCACAGTATACCCTGATAAGTTAAGTAATGGTATACTCGGCATACCAAGCATTAAAACTTGAACAAAAAATACGTAGCGAGTACCTATTCGACGGAAAATTATATGAACATATTCAGTTTCTATTTTTTATTTAAGGAATACTCGCTAGATATATGATTTTGAACACAATTCATACTAAATACCCAGTAATAATAATTTAACATAATAATAAAGCTAACAAAGCCACAGTATCTCTTAAACCTTCATAACTTGGCCTCAAAGATTGCGCCCCACCAGGTTATTAATGTAGTTTTAAAATGTGAGCTCTAAACGACTTTGCTCAAGTTAAAACCGCGTTAAAGCTTGTCTTTGTGCCCGTGACGGCGCCATTTAGCGTAATTCATGAGGAATAACCTGAATTACGCTGAATACTCGTCAAATGAATAGAGTTTTCTTTAGAAAACCGCGCGTTAGTACACTAGGTCTCGCGAGTGAAACATGCATGTCGGTTTCTGTGGTAAGAAGCTTGGTGATGGCTGGTTAGTTTCGATCATAAAAGCAAGAGTACGATTAGGTGCCGTGGTAAGTAGTTTAGTAGACGCACAGCAGCAAATTTGTTATGAAGAAGGCTGAATTTCTTCGAAGACTTTGAAGGGAACTAGCACAAAATCAAGAGGCGTTATTGAACGATGCGGAGGCATTTGAGACTATAACAATAAAATGGAGGAATTAGTTGTGCTGTTATAAAATAAACACTTACATAATACTTTGGTAATTTCTCAGTATTTAATTAGTTGATGATATTTTTATCCAAAATATCATAATCATCACAGTCGCCATTCAACAACCCTAATGAGTTTGATACTGGATGAATGACTTAAACTTAATTACTTAATTGAGACGCACCCCAAGATACGCCAACATTTTTGGTATTTATACTTATTTTCACTCACACCTGTCCATTTATTTTTCACAGCATTATTATGGAGAAAAGAAAGAAATCCCGCATTTAATTATAATTTAGTATGATTGGTACAAAACTTCGTCATAATCAAGTCAACCAACCCCATAGCTAATAAGTTCCACCCTAAACCTTCCACAGCCTTTAATATCAAAATAATGAAAGCCAAAGCACTTCAAGAACACAAAAATAATGATCACAGCCATTCGTTATCTAGAGTCACTCCCGACTTTTTCCCTTCGCTTTAGCGAAATTTATGTGCAAATATTTTGAAAGTCTATACATTAGTTAATGAATGCAGTCTCTTGGCAATGTATACGCAACGTCTTTGGTGCCCTTATTCTGGGAGATAATGAATTATTAGAATCGATAGCGTTATATGGAGACTGAAAAAAAAATTGAAGATAAATAAACTGCTTGCACCACTAAAAACAATTAGGTAGGCTATAATAGCAAAAACAAAACTTTTAATAATTTTATTAAAAATCTAGGTATAAAAGTGAAAACTAAATATTGAAATAAAAAGTTTTTTTTTAATTCAAAGAGCTATACGAGTATATCATACTCGTAAACTGGGAATGAAAGCAACATTTCCATGCACTGAATTCTCTTGTTAAATGTATACCTTGGGAGGTTCGAGATGGTTTAATGGGGTCCAAGCGTATTGTTGCTCTTCAATGACCTGTCCAAGCGACTGATAGAGAGATCAAACGACCAAAAGGCTGGTGAATAATATTGCTTTTCAACAAGATATCGTCACCAGCTTTTTGGAAACTTTATTAATATAGTATTTAATTATCTATTGTCATATAGTTTATCAATTTATAGTATTATAATGTATTTAGTCAATAAATGGTATTCATTTTTTTTTTTAATGTATTTCTAGAATAAGTCCGCAGTTATAATGGATGGCAGCGAGACACTCACTTGACGCACCCCTGCATCGCCATTATACGGAGCAGCTAAGGCTGTGTTCTGTAACTCACCCTTGAACAAAACAGTTATGTAGTGGAATAACTATAACGATGTTAGAAAAGTTTTATGAAATATGAGAAAAAATTAAGATAGTTTAGTTTTTAAAATATTGTTTATTTTCTTAAAGTTGATCAAAATATCCAGGTAGGTAGTGTTTTTAGTATAAAGTTTTTTTTGGAGAATATTAACCTTTCTTTACAAACTTTGGCAGCAAGATTAGCCACTTGGCTTATAAGATCTTACTTACCAAAAACTAGATAATGGTGATTTCGAATATTTCGCGAATATTTCTTACTTACTAACTTACTATAAAAACCAACGTGATTTATACACATTGTCTTATAAATACACGGGGATACTCACATAAGATTGAGTCGAATATGATCGAAACTAAATCCGAAATATTAAAATTTGACTTAATCTACGAGGATAGTATTTAATTGAGGATTTTTTTGTTAATAATGTGACATTCATAAAAAAAATATAAACTTAATAAATAGCCTATAAAATAAAAACTAAACGCTACTGAATCCCCGTTATTAACTTGCGATGTTATTCAAAAGGTCTAAGGCACTATATATAGGTAGTAAAATTTTATAGAACCATAACCAAATGCAAGTAGAGAGGTGGATAACATTTCACTTTGTTTTATTTTTATGGAGGCATGGTGTCTTTGAACTCATTAAAAAGCTTTTTGTTTCCATCAGCTTATAAAGTCGCGTTCTTGTAAATAAAATATTCGTAATGGTTTGGTCTGCTATTCAAAATAGATAGGTCGACATCGAGTGTACTTTTTGAAATTGTATTTCAAACATTTTCAGTACTGAAAGGTTTTATTTTGTTAACTCTGTAATAATATCTTTTGTTCGAATTTTATTTTTCTTGATAATATAAACATTGCCTGAATAAAAATTGGATTTGTTAATGGTTTGAATTTCAATAAAATTCAATTGAAGTCAGTTACTTGGATATCTGTAATTTGAGAGTGATTCGGTTTCATCTCTACGAAGCGTGCTCCGTCGTAGATTTTCACCATCAAGCAATAAAGAAGCCAAACGCAAGCCTATCACAGAATTAAACAAAATCTATGTAGGTACCTAAATTAACCAACTAATGTGTTTAAAGTATAAACATGATTCAGTTTAAAGAGGTACTAATGCGTGTTATCTAACCCTATGACCTATGTATATAAAGTGCACTACTGTAGCGCCTGCAAAAAGATCGATTCCTTAACTTTTGCTTGTTCAGTAGCTAAAGAAACGTTTCCTATTATAACCTGATTCTTTTCAAAAACATTTCTAACTTATTTTAATTAATGAACCTCAAAATTTTCTAGATAAAATTGAGTCTTCACTAGTTACGATAAAGTACCAAAATTTACGAGTATCATTTTTGGTGACCAAAGTTCAACAAACCCTCAGCGATAAACAGCCATATAGACGGCCATATAAAATAACTTTCCAACTCAAGCTCAGTCCCTAGAGCTTATATTTTAGGTACATTTTGTCAAAATGTCAAAACGCTAGACTACAAAAAATACTAACAAACAATTCTACAGACACACCATTATTTGAACGCCCTTTGTGTGATTCAAACGATAAAATTTACTAGCCCCGAACACGATAACCATCTAGGCTACGTGAAAAGTGAAATGTCAAATGATTCCACTTTTGATGTTGGCAGTATTGGAAATACCTAACAGATGTAGTTAACTTCTGAACACTGATTTTTCCAAATTGGCTTTTTTTCTGTACCATTAGTATGAGTTTTGATAGTAAAGCTCCATACACTACAACCTTACGAAACGTTTGATCATTTTCGAAAACTATTAACTCATACTAAGGGTTCTGAACACAGATTTTTTCCAAATTGGCCTTTTCTTCTGATATAATATAGTTGCTTCTTCTGATCTTACTTGTGTCAATAAAGGAGTAAAGGAACCCTAGAGTTTTATGAACTAAAATAATACTAACAGTAGCGCATATCAAATTAATACAAATCATTTATTTATTTTTCACGTACTTTGGTCTCCCATACGATTGTAAAAATAGGTTAATTAACTCACATTAACTCATCTAAAACAGCGGTAAACTTGTCAAGTTTCTCGCTACTGATTTTACTTTCTATGAAACTGATTGACAATGTGACACTAAATATAATTTTATTTTCAGACGGGCGAGCGGACAGGCAAGCGGACAGATGACTGGACGGACGCATAAGAGTTTCTTTTTACCAATATGGTACGGAACCCTAGAACAAGAAGAAATCATCAATAAATAAATGTACTTCTTTATCCAGTAGAAATAGATTTAAACTTTCTTTTCCTTATAGTTTTAGCAGGTAGATATAAACTACGTTCCGTAGTCAGCTTTCTACCACCTAATTTTTCGCACGATTGCAGTAGCATGTTAAGGTGACATTTTTAGTCGAGTCTTGCATTTTGTGACTAGTTTCTGATTTTCACGTGTTTCGTGCCTTTTGAGTCAACCTAGTCACGCGATCTGAGGGTGGATAACCTTTACCTACCCCGTTTTAAAGTTCATTAGATGCTTCGTAAAGTGCGGCTTTAAACTGTATGAGGCTTTATGATTGCATTGTGTTTAT
Source organism: Alcis repandata (assembly GCA_949125135.1). NCBI lineage: Eukaryota > Metazoa > Arthropoda > Insecta > Lepidoptera > Geometridae > Alcis > Alcis repandata. Next base: position 738,188 of record OX421233.1, read on the forward strand.
GGATTTAGGGACAGCGATAGGATCTATGAATTTGTTTATTGCATTTTTAGGTTAGGGGTGCTTTTATGGAAATTCTTTAGAAAATTCGATGACGCTGAGGAATTTAGTAGTTACATTTTTTTTCAGAATATAATATTGTAGTGTCGTGCCCCAAACATTGTTTAAGCACGTGAACATCGAGTATTTGCCCTAATAGATACGTTGAGAAAAATGTTATGGTGAAGAGTAATTAGTTATCCTGAAATTAAAGTTAATTGTAATTTTATAACGAAGATCTTTTGGCATTTCTTAAAAAAGAACTTATAAATAAACCATTTTCTAAATGATTATCCCGATTATAAATGTCGCCACAGACGAAATCAGAATGGAATACATCATCATACAAACCTATATACAGGGTTTTAAGGAAAATAATCACTAAGTCGAAAAGGGTTCATAGTACTCATCATTAAAATCATCATCAAAAAAGAAAAGTGGTTCATATGACGATGACTATAAGTTCCTTTTCAGCTTAGCAGTTCCTATTATAGTTCCTTGTTTATTATTTCCACAAAAACATTAACAAAAGTTTCAAAGCACTTCCTCCATTCTCTCATCTATTCCCTCGCCCCATTATGCTAGGAGATTTCTTTCCCGTACATTATAACACATTATCACATCGCTGCAAATAATGCGTTAACCTTTTACATTGTGACGGGGCTAATGATGGTGAAAAATAAGCCAGGCTTAGCTGATGCAGGAGTCTGCGGGGATGGGTTGAGGGTTGGGCGTAGTTACAGCGATTATTCTATTATTTATTCTATGCTGAATACAGGGCTACAAAAAAATTTGGCTAAGCCGAAAAAGGCTCAAAGTAAACCCATTATAAACCCCTTTTAGGTGGTCGAGACTGATAGCTCAGTAAGAGAGAACCCAGAAGTAGGATAAGAAAGGCAGATGATGATAATGATTATGATGATAAATGGGTGAAACCGACAGTGAAATGCTTTTACCCGCGCGGTAATCAAAACGATGATCATAAATGTATCCATCTATCTATCCAGGGCAAAAGCTGTCTCTATTCAAAATTTTATCATAATCTTTTTAGTAGTGAACGTAGTTGGTAGATACTTGGTAACAAATATTTATACACACGAACTTTCGCCTTTATAGTATTAGTAGAAGTAGAAAGTAGGATGTGTGTTACGCTATCAAGCCAAAAATTTTGCACGTCGTCACTTTTCATCACCGCGCATATGAAACCGCGAGGCAAAGTTAGTTAATATGATCTAAAAGTTTGAATATTATTCGATGTTTGTTATTCAATCACGCAAAAACGGCTGAACGCGTCTGGTTCAAAATATAAAAATACGCTCATGCAATATTTCAAATGACTGGTCTGGACTGGACTGGACTGGACTGGTCAATTATTTGACTTTGACAAACACAAAAATCCTAGTTCTCAGTTAAAGTTTAAAAAAATAGACCGGAACAATTCACCATTTGATAGCCACTCGCTGTAAGAGGAACCACACCTCATTCAGTAGGGTGCGTTACTGATATATCACGCGTCATATTTCTCGACTATATTACTGCCTGTAATGCAAAAATAACGGTGACTTTTCCTTTTGATACCTTGACGTAATCATTTCCTGTGTTTCTGTACTTTAAAAACGTTACTGCGCTGAAATGGGCTATGAAATTGTTTGGGCAAAAAGTATAGCACGATACGAGCATAAAATAAATAATGGAGGAGAAAGTAGAGCCGTGGCCGTCTTCAAAAATTCGTGGTTTTAATTTCTGGAATGTAAATTTTTTGTGATCTTCATATCAAGTATGTAGTTTATTTATGACATAGCTTATTCAATTACAATGAAATCCAATCTTGCCCGAAAATTACGGTACAGGTGTTGGAACTTCTTATAACTTCCTAAAGTTTATAAAAATGGTAAAATGGCATGAGTTATACGGGGTTATACAGAAAGAGTCTGTTAAGCCGAACAGGGCTCATAGTACTCATCGATATAAACCATTTTGACTACGGGACCAACCTGGAATTCGATTCGATTAAAAAAAGATTAGCTGTTCCATAGAAAAATGACAACGACACTCAACAAAATGTGTGGAACAGCAGATTTATTTTTTTCGGGAATTCCGGGTTGGTCCCGTAGTAAAAATTGCTCATATTGATGAGTACTATGAGCCCTTTTCAGCTTAGCATACCCTTTCTATATAACCTTGTATATATCCAATCGGATAAATCAGTCTCGTTAATTCGAATGCGACACGTGCGCACTGCAGTGATAAACATACTCGTAGTTGTCGTTTAAAAATGATAGACGGCAGCACGTTTGTTTATCGCAGGTAAATATTTTATTTTTAAGCCTACGAACCAGGCGGAACTCACGGCTGGCCGATTGAATTTAGGTATTTGGATTCGTGAAACACGCCATCAGTGAAGTTGCCAGTATTTAGGTTAAAAAAATGTGGCCTTTCTTTCTTTCTTCTGTTTTATAAAAAGAGCGGCAAACAAGCTGACGGTCAACCTGATGGTTAGTGGACTGCTGACTATGAATATATCCAATACTAGCGGTGTTGATGCTTTGCCAGCCCGGAGAGGTGTTTGTAGACACCCTAAGATAGCGTTTGGTAAGTTGTTTGTAGGTTACGGTCTATCATGAAAACAATGATGATAAGCGTTGGTTGTCATCAGTTGCATGGTTTCTAGTGAGTATTTGAGACAGTTATTTTGGGTGCCACTTCAACAAAGTGAATTAGGTTGGAAGTTTTTCTTTCCTGCATCTTTATATTTCCTACACATTATTGAAAAGTTTTTTACCATTTTATCATGAAAATTAAGATTGTGTATGTATCTTTTCTAATTAAAGGAAAGCCCAAAAACCTAATTTTCCAAAAATACTAGAAAAATTAGGACATTTTAATTGAACATCTGGCAACACCTAACATTACTCGTAATATTCGAAAGCAACTCGACACGCAAACAGCTCTGTTATCCTACCCTTATATTTGTTATTTCCAAGTTTGATACCACTTTACGATGTGATAATGAAGGCGTAAATTATTTTTGGACGTCGAGTGGCGAGTATAAACATAGAGCTGTAAAATAAAACAATAAAGACGGTAGAAGTTCACGCAATTAATTCCTTTAATAATGGGAGTAGTTTTATGATACAGCGGAGTTTGATGGCGCTGAGTGAAATGTTTTAACTTGTTTAATTAATTAGTAATACTTTTTCATGGACAACATAGATTGATACAGGGAATGTTAGTATAGCTATGTATGTATGTAGTTAGTTTTACTCGTAGATATGGACCATATTCGAAGTAAAGTTTATTTACCTTGGATCTTAGATTGTTAGTGTGTGTGCTTCATTTTTTTTATCGTAGCGAATTGGTGGTCACACGTGGACATATCGCTATTGTGGCCTTGTGTGCCATCTTCAATCATTTCTTTTCTTTATTATTGGACAAGGTTGGTATGAAGTTTTGCGTATCTTAAACGTTCATAAAAGTATTTTGTATCAGTTAATCTGCTTTTACGACCACTCAACACCCTGCATACGTTTAACTGTGAAAATTCGACCAGGGAAAAAGGCAATTGAAATTAACAACTCACTGATTTTTGGTAAAATTTGTCTTGAAAATTGTTAAGCTAGATATCTACATAAGAATAACTTGGGAGCAAATTTCTTCACGATAGTCGTTTGTTCAAGGTCGTTTTCTCGAGACAAAAGTTTTTCCGAACCGCACTTCGATTGCATTTGCACTATCAGCAATTGTCTTTATGGATTCAATCTGCACTTATAGAGAGTCCCGTATATTGAATTATTCTGAGCCTCTGAAACAATTTCAAGCTGAGTTGGAAACGATATCGGTTTTCGCGATTTTTATTTCAAATTTGATCTGTAGTTTTACGTTAGGCTAGGTCTTATTTTAGATTACGAGATGTCTATTATTCTACTGTCTGGATTTGCCTTTTTGTGTATTGATATACGATTCTTTTTAGCTGAAATTCTACCTACTTCATACATAACAACATGTGCTTGCTAAACTTTGATCCGAGGATGCTATAATACAAATAGAAAAGCGCCCGTAGGTAGGTAAATAGTTTTTTCTGCTAACTAATAGGAAATGTGAGTAGGAATAAATTTACACATTGTTAGGTTAATTGAAATTCTGATATGATATTTACTATGTGCGGCCTATATTTCAATGCTTTATTTTAAACCAGGCTAGTATTCAATTGTTCTGCTTGGCTAACTACGAAAATACTTTAAAAGCGCTTATATTATATTACCTGGTAGTAAAAAACCATCTTTATTCATAGTTAGTCGTAAAGGAGGTTTCTAGTTCCTAAAGTAGCTTCCTCTTGTACCCGTGCCTTAAATCTTATACCCGTACCGTGCTACAATGAATGAGTCCGCATAACACCGAAGCGAAGCAAAAATGTAATGAACACGAAACAATCAACAACCGCGTCTCATCAACGTCCGGCCAAGAGTTTCGGACGCCTAGGAATTAATGACTCCAATAAAATAAATGTGCGACATTCGTTTACACATCCCTGTTTATGTCTCATTTAAGACGACATATACTTTTACAACTGAGCCGTAAAAGTACAGTACAGTTTTTGAGGATAGTGTGCGAGCTCGCGCCGGATAGCCGACAAAGTAAAGAACAAAGCGGCAAGCAAAGGCATCACGATACGAGTACTCTATTAGACTACATAATTAAGTCTGAATCTTTTATCAAAAATTTAAGCTTTATGTAGAGTCAAAATTGTTAATTATTGCAAATACTTACACTATTGTAGATCAATGTCTCGGGAAAATTGTGCAGAAAAAAATGTTTTTATTAACATTTTTGTAAGAAAGTTTCATAATTTGTTTCTATGTGAATATAAAAAGAAAAGAAAACAAACAGTTTTTTGAGCTAACAATCTTTGTGTTTACAGAAATCAGTTTCAAACATAAGGAGCTCGGTGCAGTAGTTAACTACGTATGAAGCCAGCAAGACAATCTCAAAAGTCGCGGACTCTACCCGCCCAACCGCTGGACTCTCACTGACTTTTACATACTCGTACTTCATTCATTCACCGAAACTCTAATTCTTACGGTCTAACTTATAAACACTGCCTAAAGTTAAGTTAGGATTTTTTGCATTGATTAAGTTTAAACAGGCTTTATATGAAAGACCTAATGTCAGTCCAACTGAAAGTCTCTTGCAAGCGATAGCTAGACCTTACTAACTCAAAGTTATTTGAGCATAGTTTGTTCACTGTTTTCCACCGGTCGCCACGTCCCATGTGGTGCGCTATATCACCCGGGACTTAGGAAACCAATTCTTAAGAAGCTGTCTAATGACACGGAATGACTGACTAACTGAATTTGCTTTTACTGTAGTCAGCCACGCCTTATTTACGAACTCTTCCCGTAAAAGTTTTCTTGAAATATTGCTTTAGCAGTAATTTTTTTTAAATAAGTTCAATGTTCATACTTTCCCTGCGCGAGTACGTTTCTACATAATGTTTTTTATTCCCTTGTTTTTCATTAGCTAACATAAATTACATATTTCTCAATGTTATATTACGTTAAATTTTATTTAAAAACATAAAATGAAATTGAAACTGAAACTGTATACAATCTTTATCGTAGTTCGGATTATGAACAATATTTTTTATTTATTTCATTTACTGTCACTTACATTTTGAATAGATCATTGACCGCCAATGTTTACACGCTAGTTAATAAAAAGTGTCTCTATATCTTGTTACTTATTTTTGAGGCTATAAAAATTGTTAAAATATCTATTCGATAAATTTTATGTCACTGATTTCGTCACTCCCACCGCCATTTCATAAATTATCCCGCCGTCACAATAAACGCCATAAAACATGATACCTTCACAAAATGATTTACAAGTCACAATTAGTGTGATTTGTGAAGAATCACATTCGCATTAAAGAGCAAATTCGTCTATTACTGTTGCTGTAAATGTTTCGTCGACTCGTTGGGCGGTCGATGTCGAAACGGAACTAGAATGACTCGCTTTTGATTTCGATTCAGTTTCGAGAATATGTCGTGACTCACTGAAAATAGCTGGTGAATATGGGATATTAGTTAAGCTCGTTAGTTTTATTATGTGACGATAGTTTGTGATCATTCAGAAATAGTTAAAGAAATGCTTTGACTTTATTTTTGTATAATATACACCAGTATTTCGGGATTGCAACCAACACCAACCAATCATGCATCTACATTCTACAGAAACTTACTTACTGGTATTTTACTTTCTTTTTCTTCTTTACTAAATCTGTAAGCAGGTACTGTACCTAGTAGTGTAAAGTACTTCAAATCGATTGTCGTAAATAGATATGTCTGAATCTGAATCTGTTAACTCAACAAACTATTTATTATTTCACTTCTACTATGATTAAAAATGATTATCTTTATTTAAACGCAGATCCATCAGATCAGAAATCAAATCATTTAGATAACTTTAAAAATGGTAACAGTTCAATAAATAAACAAAAAAAATAACCAACGGTAGGTACTACGAAACGGATATAGGTAAAACCTTTACATCCTATTGCCAAACATAACCTAACCTAGTAGGTTATAATCAAATCACGAATTATGCAATCGTTTACCGAACAAGCTCTGTACAAAACAATAAACTAAACATACGGTATCGTGTGAAACCCGGTGCAAAATGGTACTAGTGATGCCCTACTATCGATATAATACTTCAGGAAGGTAACAAGTACAACAACAATAAGTTTAGGAGCAACGAAAATACAACAACAATTATACACAACATAAGCACCTATTCATTCGTAAAACCGTAGTGCAAAAGTAATGGATTTCAAATTTTGAATCCATTTATATCCAGTTATATCCAGTTCCGTCCGAGGGTACAATAATTCCCACCCAGCTGACAATTGGTAGGATTGTTCAAAACATCATCATCAATGAAATCTAAAAAGGTATTAGGTACTGTGTTAAATAATAGGTACTATATGCATTTTTTTATATCTCTTCGATAAAAAATAAAAAACCCGAACACAATCTTTGTATGTTTTTGAAACCCTAAAGTTTCTGATTCTAGGAACTTAAAAATGGAAAATTGCATTCAATTATATTTCAGTACCTATCGATAGTTTCAAAAGCAGTCTCTATTTATCGAGCCATCTAATCGGATTCATGGCAAGCACGGCATTGATACTGCGGTGTTGCCAATAAGAAAATTGCAGTTCACCTATTGTTTTCATAAGATCTTACGATAGCGGAGCTCTTGGTTACTTTGTTATGGAAATTCTGTATCGATTTATATTTTTCGCAATGTTCCACATTTGAATGTGCCCTTTAACTCTTTGACTCGCAGACGTTTCGCAGACGTTAAAATTTAAATTTAAATTTAAATTTCAGTAGGCTCGGAAACGTACACATGTGTACGGACACGCACCATTTTGAAAAGGTCGAATGAGAATCGAATGAGAATCGAATGGGCGTAACCTTTTCAAAATGGTGGCTCGGAAACGTACACATGTGTACGTTTCCGAGCGTGACCGTTGGTCACGTGACCAACGGTCGCGAGGACAAATGTGTACGTTCGCGAGTCAAAGGGTTAAAACGTCTTGTGCGTACTTTAAAATGTCACTACCGGCATTTTTGTCTCACGAATTTGAATATATCAGCAAGTTTTCATTTGAAATAATTATATCTAACGCAATCTTAATCTAATCTAATAGCGCACTATTCCTTCTTCTAATACGAATTACTGATAATGAGGATGATTCTAGCGCGTAAAACACTTTATATACACAGGGTTGTAAGGGTTATAAGGGTTATAAGGTATGCTAAGCTGAAAAGGGCTCATATGAATCATCATTATAAACAACTTTTACTATAGACCAACACTTAAATCGTAAAAAAAAGTGTTCCATAGAAAAATTGTATGGAACAAGTGGATTTCAGGGTTGATAATCTAGTATAAGTGGTTCATAATGGGTATTAACAGCCATTTTCGGCTTAGCATACCCTTTCCTTAAAACCCTGTATACACACTTTAACTCTCAAATAAGTACTACCAAAATTATGCACCCAATTCCAAAGATCTTTCCAACAACAATGAGGGTTGCCAGCAGTTTAAGGCACCCATTTAACGCAAAATACAGGAAAATATTTGCACAACCGTTCACAAACACTTATAATGACATACCATTAACACTTGCCGATGCATGTTTGCTGGTGCTGGGGGACTACGGTCTGGTAATTTTTATTTTTCTGAATTGTATTTTTGGACATCGTGCTATGAGATTTTTATACTAAAGCATTTTGTTGAGTTTGATTTTGAAAGCTTTTATTTAACTTGCAATGTATCTAACTGTGTAACTATGTTTGTTCGGGGGTATCTTGCAACTCAATTTTGAACCACTTCCCGATGTCTGATCGAGCTAAAGTTTGGTATGTATGTATGTGTGTAACTTCGATAACAATGTAGCTAAAAAAGATTGTATTAAGAAATTGAAAAAAAAATATATATATTAGTACAGTGAGGCTGGTTTTAGAGTCACTCTGTTTCTTGAGTCTCTGCGGTTTCAGCCGCGCAATGACGAAAAATTGTGAAGCGATGAAAATGAAATGAAGCCGATGTGTTATTTCTGAACGTAAACTATTAACATTCCAAATTTCATCGAAATCGATTTTGTAGATAAAAGAGATACCTACCTGATAACAATCATTTACATACACACACACACATACGAACACATATTCCAACTTTCGTATTTATGATAAAAGTTATATTATCAAGGAACAGCTTTATCGTCACCCTGATTAGTCAGTGCTGATGCTGACTAATAGGCCACCCAGTGACGCAGCCACGGAGGGGCCACTGTAAAATCAGCCCTACCTATTAATTTCAATTATCATTATAAAACACGAATGTGAAATATCTGGCAGAGTTGTTGAAAATACTGGGTTTCAAAGAAAAAAATATGAACCATTTTTGGCTATTTCCTAAAACCCTGTTCAGACTAACTACTTAGAGGTAAGTATTATAATTATTTAGAAAAAAAACTTTATCCATTGTTGTCAAACCTGTTAATTTTTTTTTTCTCGTAAAATTATAATCACTCACTTTCAATCTATCAATAGGTACTCGAAATAAGTTAATTTCACCCCATTATTATACCTTGTACATGTTGGTACAAGTTATTAGACGACACAACATACTCGTAACCCCATACATTTAGACTACTACCTCAGCGTTCTCTATCACCAAGACATAAAGTTCAAAATCGTACCTAAATTTTCCAAAATTACGTTGGCAGTTATCCCATGTTGTAGCCATTAACAAGATAATTCCATCGGGGATGCGTTAGAAAATAGGACAAACATGGCCGCGGAATTGCAAATGTACGAACTTATTTGCTTTACAAACCTCAATGGTATGGCGATGTACTGGGGTAATATTAAATTCGTAAGAACGCTGAGTTTCGAGTGAGTTTTGTCTCATTTAAGTATCTGTTTAATTTTTGTGATTATTTTGAAAGTAATTCGACACACTGTCCCACCAGTGGGTCAAATTAGTGGGACCACGAGTCATAGATCAACTTTTTTTACAATATTGTGAAATTATTCTTTAACTTACATCTTTTTGATGCTAGGTTGATTTGGTTTAAATTAAAATGGTAGGTAAATAGAGACCTTCCAATCCAATATTTATTTATGACGTGAATGATATTTTGTATGAATATTATTAGAGACGTAAATTGGCAAAAAGTTTGGTTCAAGTCTAGATGCCTCAAATTTTTCGTCTTATTGCACAGTTGCACACCAATCCTAACCATGCAGTGAGTTAAAACACTTAGCATTTTCCTATCAATGCCTATGCTCGCTTGTATTATTAGGTACCTTTTAACTGTCATCACTTGCAACCACGCCTAAACTTATTCGTATTCTAATTCCGTTCTCCTCTTTTCCCTTTCCTGTATTTGGTTACAATACAATTTTATAGAGAGAGAAGTAAATCGACTTAATAAATTCCCCCAAATTATCATAATTCAGTATTAACATTCTCATATTCCAGTCAACCCTTCCCGCAAATAAATTTCATTACTGAAAACACACAGCAGCCTAATAGCACACTCAGAACACCGATCTGATAATTTGATATACACCATAACACCGAAATATTCAAGCCATTAGCAACTCTAGCCCATTGTAATAAAACCGAGATCATAGACCGACTAGACGTAGGGGCCTAATGGAAGTGTGAAATACGATAGCATTCGAGAGAATACATTATTCAAATTTAGTAACAACGGTTTTATTATATTTTCGAAGATGCGGAGATGAGTGTGCTTTTGAAGTGTCTAAGCCTGTTCTAGTTGAAAACGATTTAACTCTCGCTTGCTTAAAATTTTTGGTTTAACTTTTGAGGATTTGCCCTTTTTTCATACGATATTTTAAGAACTCGGAACTCGCCCATTTTGCGCTGAAGCCGCTAATGTATTCGTATTGTACCTACTCGTATATGCTTTCTAAGCATTTAATCATCAAATTCGAATTCACCATTAGATACAAGAGGTACAAGAACAAAAACAAAACCATAAACACCATCATCCACAGCCTTCTATATCTCATTGCTTTTAGGCCTCTCTTACTGTGCCATCTGCCTCGGTCCTGTGCCAATCGGACCCAGTGAAATAAGAGTTGTCCTGACTTGATGTTCACCTGTCTTGACTTGGACTGGCTAGCCCTGGTATCAAAGTTTTTCCCTGGATCAAGGTTTGACCCGCGACTTTGACATCATCGACCCAACAAACAAGATCCATCCGAAGTTTTTTTTGTTTCTTCTTGTATGTAAAGTTTTTCTCACGTCTAAAATATGTTTGAGAGACACAAACATGTGTCTCTGATATCTCTGTTTGTCGGCAAACATGGTTGCGCAGCTATTCCTCAAGTCAACTCAGTGACGTCATTGTCATGTAACTTTTCGTGTATGTTCTTCTTTTGAACTATTGTTTATTCTCTGTTCTAATTTAGGAGCCTTGCTTTTGGCAGTCGTGCGTCCATCCTTTTCAAAAACAGCTAGTGACGATCCTTTTCGTATAAGTTTAACGAATTAGGGTGAAATTTGATGCAGAGGCTTATCTTTGCACCAGGCATATACTGGTAAATGTTCTAGTAAGATATAAAGTGAAGCTGTAAGGTGGAACTAGCTAATGAATGATTTGAATAAATAATTATTTTATTTTCCTAAAAGCAAAATCATAATAATCAAAGAAATGTAATCGTTTTTTATTTGTCTTATCGCTGTGCTTTTGTTTTATTTTTGTTAAGCATGCATAATGCGTGGCGGAAAACAAGGTCCTCAAAGGGTGAATAGGCCACCCTTTGAGGATAGACCTGTATCCCAGCAGAGTCAAAGGTTAAGTAGTAGTACCTAGTATTAATGCAAGTACAAAAAGTACGTTGTACCTATAATATGAAGATATGCTTTGATACGATTTCAATTGATAAACATAATGAAAAAACAGCACCCATCAAACTTTTACCATAACACAGCTCACTGAGACGGTTGACAATGACATCACTATTAATTCCCAACCCTTTCCGTCTCTCCTTTCGGGGTAAATGGCGCGAAGGAAAACTTCTTCGTCATCGGTCTGAGGAGTTTTGTGACGTCAAAACATTCTTATAAACTTTTTTACGTGTCATTTAACAATAAATATAATACTCTATACATATAAAATATGTCGAAATTGACTATTGCTGGTTTTTTTTTGTCATAGTATGCTGAAAATTTATAAATATAGAAATTACCTAATTATTTCTGCTTTTCTAGCTTTAGCGCAAGAGCTTTGGTGGCATTTATTTTAGTACAAGACTTACCCTCGGTTTTCATTTTATCAAACATGCTTGGAATTTTACTGATTATTTTAGTGAATAGGTAAGGTATTCGTTAAATGCAAATAAACAACAGAAAGAAGAAACAAGATAAAAAATAATAGTTAAAAAAAAACTAAAAAAACACGCTTTTTATAAAAAACCGAACTAAAAAAATAGAAAATAAAATTTTATAAATTTAAATTAAGAATAGGGTTGAAAATTTCAATAAATATAAATTAATAATAGTGTAAATAAATAAATATACCTATGTATTTTATTTTTAAAAAGCGTGGGGTGCATGGGTCAATAGATATTATATATTTTGTAGATACATTTTGTATTGACAGACATGAGTAGAGTGATTAGCATTTTGATAATATCTTAGAAAGCACCCCACGCTTTTTTAAAAATAAAATACATAGGTATATTTATTTATTTACACTATTATTAATTTATATTTATTGAAATTTTCAACCCTATTCTTAATTTAAATTTATAAAATTTTATTTTCTATTTTTTTAGTTCGGTTTTTTATAAAAAGCGTGTTTTTTTAGTTTTTTTTTAACTATTATTTATTTTTCGCTTTTTAGTTCGATTTGCTAACTATTAACCATTATTAATATGTACAAATGTGTTGGTGTTATCCGATTTTGGCCGTCTGCTCAAGCAAATTAAAAATAAAATTGATGCGTAACAAAAAATATTGAGCAAAAAGATTTGTAGCCGCGTGGTTTCGATCCTCAGACCTCATAAAATAAAATTGATGCGTAACAAAAAAATATTGAGCAAAAAGATTTCTAGCGCGTGGTTTCGATCCAGGGACCTCTGGGTTATGAGCCCAGCACGCTTCCGCTGCGCCACTCTGTTCTCTGACACGAATGATGAAATTACCATTTGTAAGTTAAACGGTATTAAAAGTTAAAGAAACTTTATAGAAAAAGCGTGTTAAACAAATTAATAGTTAAAAAAACTAAAAAACACGATTTGTTTAGTGTATTGTCATCGGTCCTCGATATATCTACAAAGTTTGAAAGAAATCTGACCGTTTAAAGTGGGTCAAAAACGCGCTCAAAGGAGTCGGTTACATACAAACATACAAACATACAAACATACAAACATACAAACATACAGGTGAAGCTAATAAAAGCGTGTTAAAAACAAATAAAGAAAGATAAATGACTAAATGACAATACGGTTTTGATAAAAAAAAAACTTCATTGCTAATATTTGAATATCCCAAAAAATAAATCGACATTTCAATTCCCTAAGATTAATTCATCCAAAAGATTACACAAGACACATGTACACAGCACTTAGCTAAGAGTGATTAACTCACCAACTTACAAACTAAGTTGGCCAAATAAAGGAACTAAAATATTCCATGAAAAACTATCGATTTTCTTCAAAAGATACGACAGTGGTTCCCCTATCCAACTCTACAGGTAAGGTGGTCGTTCTGCACACAAAATTTAGAATTTGGACGTGACCCGTTTTATTTGGACAGCGTAATTGAAGCGGGCCACAGCAAAGCAATTCGGTCTACCAAACAGAACGGATCCTCAAACAAGGACCAAAGGCTTTACTCGGTTCTCCAAGTCATCAAATGCAACTCTCAGTTGTCAATACTGGACTAATATCTACGCTACAGCTATATTGCAGTGTTACCAGTTTCGCAGCTAGAGCATAGCTATATAACAATGTTGCCAGTTTTGTAGCCAGTTTTGCTTATTGAGCAGATATTTCTAACTTTGCGTGGAAAACTTTATGGTCGTCGCAGGTTGCCTATGTTTTTTTAATGTTTAAGTTAGTTAAAAAATCTTTCACGTTAATCAAGTTAAGCCTCCCGTGAAACTCAGAGAACGTTGCTAAAATTTTGCATTAGAACACATTTAATATTCACAAAGTTTGTCGATCAGACTTGGTTACTAATTAATACATGAAAAGTTAAAAATCACTTACTCGAGAAATTGAAATAAAGGGCTCAATTATTTTCATTTCACCTAATATTATATATTATTAATTATAAAGAAAACATGCGTTTAATTTTAATCAATTTAATATTTTTATAATTATTTGTTTTAAAGTAAAATCTGCCTTTATAAAAAAGAGGGTAGATATTTAAAACTGTTTTAGAAATAAATGAAGCTTCCATCTAGCAACCCCGACCACAGACTACAAACATCGTAGACCATCCAATCTAATTGGTAGCCAGTGAGGCGACACGTAGTTTGCATAAGCCTTATATACTCTGTAGCTTTATTTTTGCACGTACTCAATTTCTCGCCTCACTGGGCGTCGCGGAGAATAGATATTAATTTACATGAATAAATAAAATTTGCATTAAAAGCGCCCTAGAAAATGTAGGGGACACCGTTACTTGAGTGCATCGAGTTGTTTTAAATAGTCCGCCTGTTTAAAAAAAGGGTGTTGAAGACAAGCTGACGATGTATGAATCTATAACATCTACCTAAACAAGTTGTAACGGAAAGGTGTAGAAATACTTAAGGGTGTTAATCTACATGCATACACCTAACCTAAAATCTTATTCACTAATTAAGACTTGCTTACTAACTGAAAAAACTCTAAGATACTCGTAGCTTCAAAATCTAATTATTTCTTTAATACTATCAAATCAGTAATTTTCGATTCGATTAGTCAAACATTTTAATTGCCAGATTTAACTCGGTTTTCTTTGTTTCAAAACATTTTTTTTAAAAGAAAACTAATAGGTAAGTACAGCCCTAAATCCTCTAACTACTCGTATCTAATCAAAGAATCTCTTAAATTAGAAAAGAACGGTCGATCGAGTCGCAAACTTTTCCAAATTAGCCAAATAAAGTTTCAGTTAAACCAATAACATTTAATTTTATCTAGACTCGATTGCGAGATTGCAATCAAGCGATTCCAAGAATAACAGACGTTGCGACCTTTAATAAAGTTAATTAAAGTCATGAGAAGCCATGAGAACAGATACTGAGCTATACAGGGTTATAAGGAGGGGGTATATAGTTTTTTATGCCACAGGTGGCACCGTGGCAGACAAGCAAACGGTCCGCCTGATGGTAAGCGACCACCGTGGCCTATGGATACCTGTAAGACTGGAGGCGTCACAGATACGACGACCTTTTAAAACTCTATTAGCAACCCGTTTGAAGAACTCAATGTTGTAGTTACTCGGGAATACAGGTCGAGGGAGCTCGTTCCCTATTTAGCAGGTGTGTGGCAAAAAAAACCCGTGTAAAACGCACAGTGTGCGATTTCCACTTGTCAATAATATGGGATGAGCACCCAAGTGGTGACGGCTGGTGCGGTGTAGACGTCATAGTACTGTAGCTACACGACATCTTATAATATAATATATAGTATTCTACTACTCGTATCTATTTACTTTATGATTGAAACGCTATGTGACTGCCACTGTTTGAGACAATAAATCTTTTTCTGTTCCATTCTATTATAAACAATTTTCACTGTGAGATCAATACTGAAATAGTGAAAAAAACAAAAACTGCCACTTGTTTCATACATTTTGTCGAATGTCATTGCCATTTTTTTACGAAACTGGTCTTTTGAGCGATTTCAGGATTGATTCCACAGCATACCTTAATGTTTATAATTATAAGTACCGCGTGAGCCTTTTTTAGCTCTGCTCACTTTGTTTATAACCCTGTATTGTCAAAAGTTATAAGATCAAGGTATTTTAGTTCATAAATCTAGTTCGTAATTTTTAAGGTATTTGGTTTTATGTATCCCCGGGGATATACCTTACATTTTCTTTTTAATTAGTAACGGTGTAGTTTCTAAAGCTTTGCTTGAGATTAGCCAATTTATCTTATTGCATGTGAGTATTAATTATTAATAATTAATATGTAACAATATAACTAACGCACTAATATAATATTAGTGTTACGCACTGAGAATTATTTCGGAATATTTGGAGAAACTTCGAGAAGATACAAAAATTGCGCTATTTCAAAACAACTTAAGTATGTTAAAACTGTTAGACCAATTTAGAAAGTATTTGAGTAAATTTGTAATAGACTTTTTAAATTATTCTTAATTATTCCTATTCATCTTTTTGCATTTTCTCGAAGAATACCAAACTGAGAAAATATTTTAAGATACACAATGCTCTAAGTATGTGATGAAAGATTGCTTCATATTGCCCACTTTTATAGCCACTCTATTATTTTCAATCAATAAAAATCCACTCAGATATAACTTTCTGAGAAAAACGTTGACCAGACTTTGTCTCCTCCAACTCACAACCGTAATCCGACAGGATCCGAAGGTTCATTCGTCATAAAATTTATCGCCGTGCCTCCGCCACGCAAAGAGATTGGAAAAATTGTTTTCAGCTATTCTTTTACTAGATGTTCGGACTTTGCCGACCTTTGTGCGTCTGCCCTCGCCTAGGGGTGTGTCTATCGGCTGTCCACTTCGAAAATATTGTTCTGATTTTGTACAATACTTTGTATGTTAAGTTATGTTTTATCAGCCATATTAGTTGGATATCTACTCATGTCTCATACGACACGTATACTTGATTCAACACACGTGTTGAATCAAGTATTAATTGAATTAAAACCTGTTTTTTTTTGTGTATGAGCTTTCAGCTGATTTTACTTATTTGGTCACGCTGATACGCTCAATTGCTTTTCAAATTTTACTTTCACTATTAAGCAATCTGATTTACCAAGCAATGAGTTCATAGAACACCATAAGCCTTTGATTGGTTAGAGAACATGCATAGATATGTCAAGTGGAGTAAGTGGAGATCGAGGTGAGGTAACCGAAGCGTTGGTCGTTCAACAGCGAGATGGACCGCTGACATTGTCAAAAGTCGCGAGTACAACCTAGATCTGGTTCGCGCAAGACCAAGACAAATAGAGTATGGATTAAGAGGGAGCCCTATATCCAAGAGAATGATGATGATGATAGAACTATTCACCTTCCACCGAGTTCATAGGCCACTAAGCCCTTGAGTGGTTAGACAACACCAACTGAAATTGAAATTTTATTCGAAGCAAACAAGACTCAACGCGGTACTCTTCTACTTCCATCTTCAATATCCATCAATTCCTTACCGCTCGTTCACGTTACCAATACTTTTCCATAATAGCCTTCAAGTCAGCATATGAATTGGAGACGTGTCGTTCCATACAAGCTTAACGTGGAAACCCTTATGTTTTACTACCTCAATAAAACCGTTGAGTATCCACACTAGGGTCCGTGGAAGCCTGCAGATCCGAGATACGTAACCACTTTACTGTATAAGGTAATCCTGCGGCCGCGAATTGGCCTCTGAAATTACTCTAGGCGAGGTTAATGGAAAGCTATGGCTTAAGCGATGGAACAATGTCCTTTTGGAGGACTAAATGATTTCGTTTAGTTTTTATGTGGGTTCTTTTTTGAGCAGCTTTGAATAGTCTTTTTGTAATACAGGGTTATAAGGAAAGGGTATGCTAAGCTGAAAAGTGCTCATTATTGTGAACAACTATTACTATGGGGCGAACCAGGAATTCGCGAAATAAGTTTGCTGTTCCATACATTTGGTCGAGTGTCAGTGACATTTTTCTATGAAACAACTGGTATTTTTTTCGTGAATTCGTGTCATAGTAAAAGTTATATAAAATGACGAATACTAACAGCCTTTTTCAGCGTAACATACCCTTTCCTTATAACCCTATATACAATTTTGCTGTCGGAAACAGCGACTACATAATCGACTATATATACTTTTTGCAGTCTACATAAAAGTTGCTTACCTAATATATTACCTGTTCGCGTATTTTTATACCTACTCAATAAACCAAACATGAAAATATCAGCTTATTAGGTTTTTTTTTATTCTACAAAATGAGATTCAAAAACCCTGACTCAACCAAAAAGCTTTTTATCTTCAATTCGAGTATTATTTAGTTCATCAGGATATTCATTGACCCTTCCATTATAACTCAGGACATTCTCAGATCTCTTTCAAGATTCGATTTTATTTCCACTTACATTTTATTACTACGGTCAGAGCAAATACGCTGATGGATATTACTCTGTAATGTAAGCCAATCCTCAATCTCTCGACCTTACAAAGTCGAAGTATCCGTCACATGTTACAAATCTTGTCTTTATTTACCCAATTTCGTGGGCATACAGATCGAATAAAACCAATTTTTTAGGGTCCGACTTGCAAAGGTCTGTGACCCACATTCTGGGTCTGATGTGAAGTTGAGCCTCTTGTAACTCTGTGATAGATTGTCCTTACTTATTCACTTAGTAGTAAGTTGAATAAGGCATTCACTTATTAGGTATATGTAGATGTGATAGAAATTCAAGTATGTTAAACATTTTTGTCTTTGAGTAGACTCTTGGATCGGTAGTTATTACCTATCTATAATAGATAGGTAGGTATATGTAGGTGTTAGACCACTTGGCCACATGCTTACCTGATGGCAGTGCTTAGCAAATGTGTCATATAATTAATTGAGCACACTTGCTTGTAAGTAACCTCCGTGTAAATTTAGAAATAACTAGACATGAGACCATAGGACGACCATGAACGACCTTCATTCTAAAATTCTTGTAAATCCGTTCAGCCGTTTTAACGTTCATTAGGAACAAACATACATACTTTCCTTACCTTTACCTATATAATATTAAGTAGAAAGTATTGGTACTTGCTTCTCCAACAAAGCAACTCAACAATTTCTTATTTAAATATTTATCGAAATATACTAACACGAGCACGTGGTTCCACTCGTTTGGTACAAAAAAGTCACCAGGAAGGCACTGCAAAGAATTACCGCACAGCGCAGTTTGCCCGTCCAAATGCATTCCTGCTAAACCCTGGCTCACGAAATCAGGCCCAAATAATAACCTCCAGAAACCAGGTTTTTCCACCTCGTATTTTCCGTATTAAGTATTTTGTTGAAAGCCCTTTCCTAGCCCCGACCCTCTTTGTTGCGGATCCGATATCATCCCTTCAAAATTATGAAAGTGTATAAACATTTTCACGCCCTACGATTCACCCCCTCATTTCCACATTTCCCGTCTCGAAGTTATTATTATCAAATCAAGTTATAGATAGGCACAGTATAACGGTAAAGCAGTAGGGGATGTTAAACTTTGCATGCTATGTTTGGCAAGTAACTTTCCTCGTCACTTTTCGGTAGATTTTATAGTTAGTACCTACTAGCTGCGTTCTACAGTTCCAGCCGCGCGATAATGAAAAACGGTAATGATGATGATGAACATAGCAATAACACTAAAAACACGTGACTATCACTACCATGAAAGGAAAAAAGAACTGTTTTTCATAGCTCGATCCTTGCTAAAACTAATCTGATTTTTTTCATGTTTCTTAAACCCTTACTGACTCTGCCTGTATGGAACTGTAGATACCAAGTTAGATAAAAGTGGCATGGCATGTCTGTTATTCTCCCCTATAATAATGGAAAAATGAGTTAGGTATCGAGAGTCCAAATCATTGTTTTATGATATCAACTGTAATAATTCGGTTTTGGGGGACCGAATGAAATTAACAAAGGACTACTCACGAACATTGAAAATTACTAAAAACTACAACATTAAATTGCTTGAAATTAGTAAAATTGGGACTTCAAAACGTTCCGTGAAGAAATCTTTTTGAATGAAGTATTCAATTTAATTTATTTAGTTATTTTTATGATAGAGCGAAGTTTACCTTTCTGTTGCATTATTTTCTTCGGTGATTATTTTTAGGGTTTCATAGTAATTTCTTAAAAATATTAACAAGATTGCTGTATACCGATCAAGTACTGTACTATTACATTATTAACCTTTACATTGCAGCTTTTTTTTTTTGCAGAACCAATTTTTATTAAGCTATTGCATAGCTTCTATCGCGGGCCTTGAGCGTGGAGACCGAATCCAGAAATTCCGTAACGAAAATAAACTAACACCCCCGAAGATTTTTTTTTTAAAAGGAAGATATAAAGACTTAAACATTTTTTTTTAAATAGAACTACGGGGGTACACCCGGAAGAGAGAGTCATGACGTTTGAAAAAAAAGAAAAGAAAGGTGGAATTTTGGTGACAGACAACGATAGACTGCAAATTGTAAAATTAGGAGTAAAACTCGTAAATATCATTGGTTTTGGACAATATAGAACCTGCATAAATAAAATAAATAAATAAAATTTTATGTGCATAAGTTGATAAAAAATGCTATGCAATAGCTTTACCGCGGCAGTCCCCGAGTGCCACACGTCTTTTTTATTTCTTTAATTTTTATTATCTTCTTTACCGTGAAACCAAAACCAATGCTCCAACCAAAAGACGACTGTCTCAGACGACAGCATCCAGAGTAAACACCAGAAGACCGTTTACACAGTTACCGTATTCCCGCAGCTCAGAATTAATTAGTCGCAAAACACTGAATATTCCACTCGATTAACTGGTGGCGATTTGGGTAGAAGGGTTTTACGAGAACTTGTCATGTCAAAAATACTGCTGCTACGAACACTATGAGACTGCAATCAATCAAACAATATTCTGTTTAATTTCTGGTGTAAATAATAAAAAGTTTATTCATTTATCCATTCAAGGTGTAACGGAAAGGTGTAGAACTTAAGGGTGTTCTTCTACACGTCAAAGTGAACCACTTTTGTGACACAAGTTCGCTAAATTCGAGAAAATAAATATCAAGTCTCCATACAAAATATTTAGTCACGTGATCAATTTTCTATGGAGATTCGATATTTTCTTTCTCGAATTTAGCAAACTTGTGTACTTGTTTACTTTGACGTGTAGAAGAACACACTTACGAGTAAGTATAGTAATACTTTTACTTTACACCTTTCCGTTACACCTTGTACCTTTATCAAGTCATTTCGTAGGCTTCACATATTTTCTGTGCATACCATCCTTACTTTGAATAATGAATAGATACCCAATTATTCATAACCGTTCTATTTTGTCCATTTCTGTGTAAAGCATTACGTTCTGTCGTCAGCGTCGCTATTAAAACTCATTTAGTGTACGTGATAACAAAGAACGGAACCGGATATGCATCAATTTGCATAATCCATGCATCAAAATCCGTTAATTTTCTTTTAATGCGCGTCGGCAGATGCGGGGCGCAAACATCGGGGAACTTCAGGCAGGTTAGTCAGAGAGCTATGAGTAAATCTGTTTTAGGAACTGTCAAAACTAAAATGGTTTTGAAACATTTTACCAAAGAAATAATTTTTTTTTTTCGATTTTGTAAAATATTGTTTAAGATAATCGAACCACGTCGCCAATGTGGCCATAGCCGAGTAGAGACTGAGTGCAGTGTGCTACTATTTCTACAATTGAATAAGAGATTTCAATGTTTTACTCTGTCTCCACCTAGAATCTAGTTGGCTGGAAGAGATCGCTCTTACCTATAAAGCCGCCAGTTGTGACACTACTATTAAGTGTTAATATCCTCTTTGTCTGTTATTTTTGATATGAACAATAAAGAGTTTGTCTATCTCTCTAACTAGTATGTAGTGTAATATAACTCGATGTGGCCACAACATTTAATTTGCAATGCAAATATCTACCCTCCAAAACTTTATATTTAGCCAGGACCTTTGAAAAAGTGTCCGGTTTCGCCAGAACTATAAGTAGCGAACGCTGTTGCAGAGTTTCTTCATTTTTGCAGACTTCGTAATGTGGATTCTATCCGGCGCAAATGAGCTTACCTATTAGTTTTTGTACGTCTGACCGGATTCAGAGAAGAGAGTTTAATTTTGAAGAAAATTTAAGCAAGTTTATTTCTTGGTCAGTTTAAAATTTGTGTGTTTTGACTAAGATGTAATGAAATAAGATATACACCGCTGTGGGTTTGAATGTGATATTATTTACTAGATTATTATAGACCATGACTATAAATTATTTTACAATTTCAGTAACTAAATATTGGTAGGGAACCCTTAAAATAAAATAATCAAATTCGACGCAATTAAATTTCATGTCTAGACTATGTGTAAATAAATACCAATAAACAGTAAGCGCCTAACAGCAGTCGCGACACGAACCGAAGATCCATGGGCGGCGAAGTGACTGCGGAGAAAGACCAGATCGATCGGAGTGGAAAATGTATGCAGTAACGTCTTAACTTTAATAATGGTCTTTGTTCTTAAACGCGGCGCAAAACTGAATAGTCAAGAAAGAAAATAAGTATGAAATGATTTTCTAAAACGACTTTAAAAAATAAGCTATTATTGCACTATCTTCGGAGTTTTACATGTATACCGAATTTCAGCTCAGTCGCATATTGGGAAGTTGTTCAATATTCAGTTGTATTGAACAAACACATAGGTACCAAACAAGGCAAGTTAAATAAAAGCTTGTAAAATTGAAAAAGTATTAGAACAAAGAGTAAAATTAACAATACCTACGTAACTTCCACAACGCTGTGAAAATTAACTGTTAGTAAATAGTATTATAATTATGAGGAAGTCAAGTAAGAGCTTCGTGATTCTCTAGATATTTAATATGTACTCGTTTTTCATTATATTTATGTTACAGGTGTATGTACTGCTGTTTGTTGAATACTACATAATAATTATTTATTTATTATTTATTAGATACAATTTCGTGGCATGGTCGACTATCGACTTAACTCCATATAAAATAAGTATTTAAAATAGTTAAATGTAATTCCCATCTCAATAAAATGTGACCTTAAAAGCAATAGTCAATGCAATAGCAGAATACCAAAGTAGTAAGGTAGTGCAATTGCATTTCCAGTAAACAGATTTGTCACGTATCTAGTGCTTTTGTTTCAATCTACAAGATGTCGGGTAGTTCCTGCGAGGTGTTAATATTCATTAGAGGACCTCCTGGGAGTCTGGCGGCGTCTTGTCTTGACGCCAAAAGCGGGGGAAACAGACATCTTGGTACCAATGTTGGATAAATATTGGTAGTACTGGTACAAACATTCAGCAGGTATGGAAAGAGAGCGTGCTAGCATTTATTTGGCAAGAAGTAGCAGAAACGTGAACCTTATTTACGTTCGATTCAATCCTACTAATATTACAAACGCGAAAGTTTGTAAAAACGTTTGGTCCTCTTTCACGCAAAAACGGCTGAACGGATTTACATTAAATTTGGAATTGTCATGGTCTGGATTAACACATGGGCTACTTTTTATCCCGGAAAACGCGGGTGACACCGCGGAGCACAGGTTAGTGTAAGATGAAGCTATGTTTTATGATAAAACTTAAGTTTCCAAAAACTGGTACGTCGACTTTTGGATCGACGTGCCAATTCTCCATCTCTGCTCACGGCCCCTAGCACCTAGCCCATACGTAAATTAGGAACCGACATGCTACTATATACTATTAGTACCTACATCCCAAACCCGAGCAAAATCCTTTCAGCTCTTTCATAAAGGTTCAGTGCTACTTATCAATCAAACGACCCATCTTTTCGGTCAATCGATCATCCGGCGTCACGCATGGCGGAGGCTGTGAGGACACTCGGATTCCTTCAGATAGATTATTGAGACTCTTCAAATATGATGGAGATAGGCTATGTCTTGTACCGATGCGAATTCTACAATTTTTTATTATTATTAAGCGAGCGAAGTGTCTCTGCAACAGCTGGCCAAATTTGCTTGCTGTTCCATACGATTTGTCGAGTGTCATTGTTGCTTTGACTCCACATTCATTTTGCGAACCGCACGAGTGAGGAATGATCTGCCTGAATGGGTGTTCCCCGATGGTTATAATAATTATGGGTGTCTTCCACTCGAGAGTGAATCGGTTTCTTCTTGACAAGCGTACTCCATCGTAGGCCGCATCATTGCTTTCCATCAGACAAGATGGCGGTCAAACACTAGCCTTTTTTTAATAAAAAAAAATTAAAAAAAAAAATTGTATGGAAACGCTGATAAATCTGAATAAAATATGAAAGTGTCATGTTTGGTTGTTTTAACGTTTAAATATTTGGATGTATTTGTCTCAATCAATCAAATCAAATCCGGCTCAACAGATCTAGATGAAGTTTGGTATGGAGGCAACTTACACTTTGGTCACAAAACCTATTTAATTTTTTTTAAATAGGCTACTTTGTAAAAGCACTTGCTATGTTTGTTCGGGTGGAGTCTTGCAACTGAATTTTGAACCATTTCCCGATGTCCCATTTGAGCTGAAATTTGGTATACGTGTGTAACTCCGACAAAATGCAAAAAAAGCTTGTTTTTAAAAATATACTTATTTAAAATTAACTTATTATTTCAAAAAAATTAACGATTCTTGAAGGATGGCGGGAGAAACCGTGGGGGGAGCAGTCATCAATAATTTTTCTTTAACTGATTAAATAATTCCTCAGAATTCTAATCTTGGATCTTTCGTAGAGTTGAGGTAAAATGTCGAAATCTTGGAACTGGTGTGCTGAAGACCGAAATGATTAGGAAAACTTTTAAAGCGGATTTGTATTTTTGGCATTAATTTAATTATTTCGTTTCAGAGAAACCCATTTCTTTTTTATTCTCGATATTATTTTTCAGAACGTCGCGTTTTTATTGTCAGTTATGGCGAAATTTAGTTCCAGGATTAATTTTATAATCTGACCAAAGTAAAAATAAAATATAATCTTATTTTGTTATTAGTAAAGTGAAGTACCTAAAGTACTTAATTTCATTTCAAAGGCTGTTTTATTTCACTGCATTTGACCATATCATTAATTTTCTCTTTAATTTCTTTAATTTTATTTTTATTGAATAGCTGATTTGTTTCGCGAATTCCGGGTTGATCCCATAGTAAAAGTTGTTCATAATAATGAGTAACTATGAGTGCTATTCAGCTTAGCATACCCTTTCTGTATAACCCTGTATAAGAGCTAGAATGAGTACTTCCACGGTTGTAATAACACGATATGTGAATGTATAATTCTAAATCTTTTCGCTTACCTGCCGCTTACCGCTTACCCACTGAAATATTCTACGCACTGGTCGCGATTATCAGTTAGTTGAAAAAAAGGTATTGAGCGGCGAATGAGTTAAAATTGTGATACTTTGAAGAAGAAAAAATCGTTATCAGTCTCTTGCTCTTGGTCAGTCTCAGTTAAGTTACAGTCGGAGAGTTTCAACATCATCATCATTCGTATCGTATGTTAGTTTGGGCAAAAAGATAAAGATAAAGAGCGGGCGCTCTTTTTCTGCAACTAGGCCGGTAATCGGCCCTTTTTGCGTGAACTACATATGCAGGTTTCCTCACGATGTTTTCCTTCACCGAAAAGCCAGTGGTATGTAAATTCGTACATAAGTCCTAAAGAACTCATTGGTACGAGTCGGGGTTTGAACCCGCCACCTCAAGAATGCGAAGCGACGGTTCTCCCACTGAGCTACCACGGCCACTTAGTTTGGGCAATAAAGTATTTATTCAAACTTCAAAAACTACACTCCAAACACACTCTTAGGCAAGTTGGTTGTCAAACGTGGATTTTTAAATTTTTTATAATTATGTATTTTGACGTGACAACGTCTAATAAATCGATGAACGCCGGTGCACGCACGAAAAAGTGTCCCGTTACGCCCAATGTGACGTCACGATCCTAGCGAGAAAAGTATGCAATCATTTCATCAGTGTTTTGTTATGACGTTGTCACGTTAAACTATCGTCCGTAAATCGACTTTACAGATAACCAATTTTTTTAAATATTCAGATAAAAAAATCTTATTTAAACTCTAAAAACCGAGATACCAAAGCCATTCTCGAAGTTTCTCAACCAATAGTAGCGCCTCGTTTTTCGCATTTCTTCTTCCAAATCGCAACCAGTGAGTATGTTTATTTACCGCAGCCGCGCGAGACCGCGTCGCGTACATTATTTTAATTTTCTCGTTACATTGCAGCTACAGTGTCCCGAGCTATGTTACGCAGTAATTCAGCCTGTTAACCGTATTAATGTACCGAAACGTACACGTTTGTGTGCCAAATTGGGCTTACTGAGAAGATTTTATATAGGGGTTTGGATTAAATTCAAAAAAGAATATTGAAAAGAAAATCACAAGATATTTGAAAAATATTGGAAAAAAACAGATTTGATCGCATTCTCATCGGAGTTATCTTGGTATACTAAATTTCAGCTCAAGTGGACGTCCTTCAGAAAGTGGTCTTTATATACTGTAGCTTTCAAGATTTGACCTACACAAACATAGGTACATAGGTACTAAACACGGGAAGATGAACAAAAGTTTTAAAAAAACGAGAGAAATGAAATGAATCAATTTTCTTTCTGCTTATTCCTAGTCACGCTATAACATACCAAAATACGACTAATTAAATCTTCATTAAATGCAAGGAAGTCCAATATAAAAGTGAGCTTCGAATATGAAAAAAATCACTATACAGGTCGTGTTTTAGGGGACGCGAGGTTTAGTTCACCAAAATCTACTAGTTACCACTTCAGTAATAGTCTTTATAAATAGTAGTTAGTTATTCCAACAAAACTAGCTGCGCCGCGCGGTTTCACCTGTGCTTTCCGGGACAAAAAGTAACCTAAGTGTTAATCCAGACCATGAACAACCTTCATTCCAAATTTCATGTAAATCCGTTTAGCCGTTTTTGCGTGAAAGAGTAACAAACAGACATCCATAGATCCACACATCCATACATCCATACATCCATACATCCATACATCCATACATCCATACATCCATACATCCATACATCCATACATCCATACATCCATACATCCATACATCCATACATCCATACATCCATACATCCATACATCCATACATCCATACATCCATACATCCATACATCCATACATCCATACATCCATACATCCATACATCCATACATCCATACATCCATACATCCATACATCCATACATCCATACATCCATACATCCATACATCCATACATCCATACATCCATACATCCATACATCCATACATCCATACATTCATACATCCATACATCCATACATCCATACATCCATACATCCATACATCCATACGTTCTTACAAACTTTCACGTTTATAATATTTAGTAAAATAGTATTAGGATGGATCAAAACCACGTCATTTTTCAAGTAAACTTAAAAATACGAAATACAGATAAAATCTCAGGTACACGAGTTCACAAGGATTTCCTGTGCATTTTTCCATCTGCCTATAAATCCTAGAGCAAGTGTATTTTCATTCCTCGCGTCAGGAATCCAAAGAGTTAAGCAAACATTGTGTTCCTACTGATTTAATTTAAATCGAGAAGCAACTTTGTTTCCTTGGGCCGATAGAGTTAGGAACTGGTTAGATGCAGGTGGAGCTTTTATTTGAGTTTTTTTCCGTATTTTTTTTTTTTGGCAAACGTAGGTAGAGTCATTTATTACACCATTATCTTCATAAAGCTATTTATTTTCCAGTAGTCTTAAATCGCGTTTTTTTTTTTTTTTTGTTTTAAAATCAAATTCTCTATGTGTTCTATAAAGTTTTAGTAAAACGTTATTCTTCTAAGTAGAAACTGTTAAACATAATTTTAATTATAGTAAATAGGGTTTCCGTTGTCGCGCTGTCTAAATATGTCGTCAACCTTGTTCAGGTTGCCTAACACGGGCCACAGACAAATTTGTTTTCACAGTTTTTATTCCGCGAGAAAGAGACAATTATATATCTACCTATATAATCTATATTCTAGCTTTGTCAATTGTCACGTCGATAAAACGTAGAAAAGAAAATCTGTCCACGGCCCTACTGGACGACAAGACTATAGTCTTTATGCTACATATTATTTTTATAAGCTTTTATTTAACTTTTAACTTTTTTATATGTTTGTATGTATGTAACTAACATATGTGAGTGGTTGACCAAAAAGGGACCTGGAGGGATTGGAAACCGTTATTTATTTTTTTTGAAGTTTTTAATCTGTGGTCTTTTAGCTTTGTTTTGGTCTAACCTGAATATTTTTAGGTGCCGTAGTGTTTTTTTTATGATTTTTTTTTGTGAGCCGACACGAGTCGAAACTTGTTTCTAAACGAAATTTCAAACGCGATTTACTCGAAATCAATTATTTTCCCTTGAGGTCCCTTTTTGGTCAACCACTCACATATATGTTTGTTTGGGTGGAATCTTGTAACTCAATTTTGAACCACTGCCCCATGTCCGGTTGAGCTGAAATTTGGTACACGTGTGTAACTCCGATGACAATGCAAAAAGCGTGTTAAAACTAACTTATCCTTTTGTGGTTTGATAATTTTATTACGTTGTGGTCTTCCCTCATTCCGCCAGTTCTAATACCACCCACGTCCGCGTCGGATCGCAGCCCAGATTCGATTAAAGACAACGATCGCGTTTCCTATTAGGCTCTGTTGCAACGGGTCGTGACGTCACGCGCCACCCTGCGCAACCCTCGCTTTTTTCTCTAGCTTTTAGGGTTCCGAAAAAAGTTACGGTTTTATTATTAGGGTTATACTTAACTTTGATTGGAAATCTTTATTGTGAGCCAATAACAACGATATAAAAGTAATAGGCATGTCTGAGTGACTAAACGTAAAAATGACAATGACAGAAAGTTGTCTCTTTTTATTATCAAATTTAAAGATCATTGCGTTTAACGTGATTGATAAATAATAAGTCTGAAGATTTTGAACTTCAATCAAATTTGTTATTCTATAGTAAAATTGCAAAAAAATTACAACCCAAAGTTCATTACTCAATTTTCCAATATGTATAAAATAAATTTATGCGGAACACTCTTTGCGTTTGCTACACGCGCTTGCTCGATACATTTCTTTTTGCCTGAATTTTCCTTCCACTCAAACCCTATTGCCGTAATTGGAGTGAGCTGAATATCGTGCCATTCAAGTTTGTATGACTTTTCACTGCACTTGCAGTTTTTTAGGAAATATTGCGCAGATTCTCTCTTTTAATGGTTTAAAGCGCTTTAAAAATCTTTGTACCAATATTTATTTTCAAACTGAGGCACTAGTGATTTTAGTATACTATAGTATAGTTTTATCATCTATTATCATTATCATCCACTGTCTTGTTTTATCCACTGCTAGATAGGGCCATGCCTATATCTTTCTGTGCTATCTGCCTCGGTCAAATCGAATATCTGTATCAGTTTATGTCGTTTTATTTTAGTTGAGTGTAGCTATTTCCCCCCCATCTTTTATTGTTACAAAACTCTACGCACACACTTCACTTACTATGAAAACTAATGTGCTTTTGTATATATGTATTATTATTATTTTTTTTTTTTTACTTTATATTTTACTTTTAATTTTAAACACACACACATTTTGACGTGAGTATTCCCGCGTTTAATTATAACAAAACGCTTCACCTAATTTTTTGTTATTTGTAATTAAAAAAGGTTTCGATTGATCTTATAACAACTAAAACCTCACAAACAGTTTGTAGACTGAAATTAAAACAATGCATCGTCACCATAAATAACGTTACGTTTATGAGCGCCATATAAATGAAGACATGTGAAAGCTATTAGTGTTATTAGAGTTTGGTATCGGATTATAAACAGGTATATTAAACGCGAGAGAACGTTGGTGAAGAGATAAATCACCATCGTATGAAGTTTAAACGAGGAAAAATAATCATTTACCTACTGGAGTACATTTCTGGAAATACTAGCTACAACCGCATGGGCTCATAATATGATAATACTAGCTGTTCCCTGCCACGCTTCGCTGTGGATAAAAAAAAATAGCCTATGTTACTTTGGGATGATGTAGCATTCGAATGGTGAAAGAATTTTTGAAATCGGTCCTGTTGTTTTTGAGTTTATTCCACACATACATACAAAAATACAAATCTTTCCTCTTTATAATATTAGTATAGATATAGATTGGTGTGAGTTTGATATATAATTGCAATGTCAAGAATCTATTATAGATAGATAGATAAACTTTTTATTGTTCACACCATAAATTACAAACAAAAGGATTATAGCACCTAAAACTAGTGCGATAACTGGCGGCCTTATCGCTAAGAGCGATCTCTTCCAGGCAACCTTAGGATGGAGAGGATAGATAAAAAATATAAAATACGGGGTGTGCAATATAAGAGGGGGGTGTGTGTAACTACTCCTTACTAACTTAGGCTAAACTTATAGTTAGATGAGAAATAGGAACAAGAAATAGAAAAGACAAGTAAATGTATGCTTGTGTTCAGTAGGTACTCGTATGTGACATGTGGGTAGTTGAAAACATTGCGGACAAACTCCCCGATGACAGAAACTCAATTTGTATACATGCAAATTCGACCGAAAACTATTCAGAAGCGCAATTCAAATTTCTAGGAGCACTTATTGGTATTCATAGGCTCTTGATGCTTCATAAACCTGAGATCAATATGCGAGAGGCAGTAAGCAGACTGCGCTGGAACACTCGGCCTTTGTGCTTGAGCTTCGTTATTTAGGCAACCATTGACATGTAAATCCTCTAGGCTATTAAATTTGCATTCTAATTAAAACAAGACACCGGTATTTGCTGCGAACAGAGTTTTTGCTTCCGAAACTTACATTTCCCCAGAATCCAGACTTCGATGTCGAAATGGTAATGCGATTATTAAGTAAGTTGAAATTCAAAATGACTACGCTTAGACGGTCCGAGATATAAGTTTATTAAAATTTATCCGACATACAAAATAAATACGGCATGAATAAGGTATGAGATTGATTATAATATTTCCGTTTCGATGACTTCTGTATTTTGAGTTAAAACATACAACAATGAGTCGTGTTGTTTTATAAGTGCTAAGATTCCTGTAAATAATTGTATTCCCGCTGACCGTCCGCGTGGGGACGCAGACCCGACGCGTGATAATGCATTATGTATACGACCTAACGCGACCAAAACGAATGCAGATACTAACGAAAAATAAGATACGGAGGCTGACTCTCCTTTTGTCTCGACGACAAAACGTGCCTCGTGAATAAATAACACAAATAAAAATCGTATAAATATTGAACAACCGTATATTTCACACTTTGCCGAGAGCCCCTGTAACTGAGATATATTATGACATGGTTTTATGTCGATACTGGTTTTTGGGTGGCTAAGTTTTTACGTGTCTTTGTTTGTAAACGAGATGGAACAATGTGAAGTTTTTACCGATCTTCTTACAACGTGTTTTATTACCACACAACGGCACAAAAGTTTCAGCAAAAGTGACATGACGTTTGTTACTTTTTTCCTTTTCAAATATTTAACAGTCTTCTAATACATACACATAAACGTATAGATAGAGTATGTCTGTTAAATATAAAATTTATTTTGGTTCGTTCTCAAATTCAAGAACCGAATTTTAGCTAATAAATGGAGGATGATAATTATAGAAGCTGACTTTTCCTCCCGTTTGTGTTCCCCTTTAGTGGTATTATTTCACAAAATTGCTATTAACAAAATAAAACTCTGGTACAACGTGAAGTAAAACGTTGTACACGTTCAGGTCCGAAGTGGATTTGTTTAGCTTCCGATCAATATTTCATCGTCACAGGCAGCCGGTCACCACGTAACGTCACTGCTATGGAAAACAAGCACAGGGAAAATAGTATAAAAGCTTTAATTATTATTTTTTAATTTTTCAGAACATTGATTCAGTTTTAGATATTCTAAAATGGCAACTTTGGAGTCTAATATTTGATCATTTGAGTGCCAATAATTCACAATACAAAGAACACACGAAATTACAGAGATTTTCAGAATCAAACTAGGTTCCTAAACTATTATTATATTATCATGTTTGTTTATGAAATTATTATTAGAAAAGAACATTTTCTAAAAGCTAACACAACTCTATGAAGTCTCT
The DNA here is from genome assembly GCA_949125135.1 of Alcis repandata. Taxonomy (NCBI): domain Eukaryota; kingdom Metazoa; phylum Arthropoda; class Insecta; order Lepidoptera; family Geometridae; genus Alcis; species Alcis repandata. The sequence goes on from OX421233.1 coordinate 769,869, forward strand.
GTTCAAAACATGTGAATAGGCGATGTGTATTGCAAAACTGTTGGCGCAATAACGTTTATAAATAATATCATACATACCGTTCCGTTGTTCGGTATTTTGTATTACAATTTTAAGGTGGAGAAGCGACATTTATTTTTAATTATTTTCCTTTTACTAGCAGCTTTCGAGTACTAATGATTGAATTCGGATAATAATGATGATGGCGAATGTTTAAGTTACTAACAATTACAACATCTTTGATGGAACAAAGATTCTATAAAAAAGCCAGTTATTTTAAGAAAAAATGGACAGTTGTTTTTGGAATGAATGGTGTAATAAAGCGACTGATTGCGACATATCGGGACAAACAATTAACCCCTGGGACGGTGTTCTGGGTCGTTCGAGACTATCTTGGTCACTCTCACTGTTTGGACATGTGTTATAAGAGCGACAGTGACCGAGATAATAGCATAGTGGCCAGAATATGGCCCCGGAACTGAGAATACTTTCAAAGTAACAAAACTTAAAACTCGATATCGAAATACTGTTGAAACAGGCTCTTTTCAAAGAGAACAAAGCCCTGTGAAATAAAAGCCAATAAAATGAAATTTATTTCAGTAAGAACCGAAGTGCCTTTTTATTTCGCGATATTGTTAGAACCCGTTATAACTTATCCATAATTAAGAAAGTATCTTCCGGATATAACCTAATTTATTCTGAAACTACTGATTATGATATGCGTGATTATGATAATAATGCGACAAATTTAATCGTGCAGTTCCAAAAATTAACTCAATAGAAACTCCCGTTGTAATTGCATGTTAGCGTAATTTCGGGGACCGCAAGTTTATGTTTGCCAAAATTACCAGTATTAGTGGAAAGTTACACGTAATTGGACTAGTTGTGTACAAAACATTGATAAAGTTTGTTGTAAACTGTTTGATACGGTTGATTTAGTTTTGCGTAGCACTTTGTAAACCAATAGAAGTAGAAATTGCCTACTCAGTTGTTTAGATAAAACTAATCCGAATTTTGCAAACGTCGAATACAAACTGAAGTTTAGACGCTATATTATTTCTTGCGGCAGGTATTTGATATACGGCCTACATTTTGTAGATAAATTTAATAGGGTAAAGGAAATAGAAGATCGTTAAGTGTCTTCGGTTAACTTACGGTAAAATAAAGAGGTTTCTTTTCCAGGATCATTTGCAGGAAACACTTTGACGTATCTCCCTACTAAACGTTGCGCTGAAGGGCGACTGTTTTTGGACAAGTTTCAGTTGTGGACGAGTTGCCTCTCAACCCAAAAACCAGACAACATTTTTTTCCTACAAAAATTGCGTTATATTCAGTTATTAATTTATTCTTACTTCATTTGATTTTCATATCAGTAATAATATCCTTTCCTTATACTGTGAGATACCAACAAACATCTAGCAAAGCCATAGAGTAATTAAGCCGAGGATCACAACTCCAACTGGATCAAAGGATGGAAGGAACCTTGATAATGGCCAATTGCGAGATTACGCCAGTTACTCAAACGGGACAGATTAGGCTGCAGTTACTGCGAAGTGTGGATACAAACATTATGCCACTCCGTCTTACAGTAATGAAAGTTTGTGCAAAATTTGAAATTTTTGGGCCTTACAAGACTCTAAGGAAAAGGCCGAAAAATTCTCATAGTACTTATCATTATCAACAACTTCTATTATGGGACCAACCGAAAACTTGCGAAAAAAATATCAGCTGTTCCATACAAAAATGTCAATGATACTCGACAAAATGTTTGGAACTGATTTTTTTCCCGAGTTGGTCCTAATAGAAAAAGTTGTTCAAAATGATGAGTAGCCTGCACTACTAGCCTTTTCAGCTAAGCTCACCCTTTTCTTGTAACCCTGTACAGATTTGCAATAACATAAAAACAAATCTAAATCTAAGGCACTGTCCACACAAATACTGCCGTAATCTGTCCCGCTGTATGATATCGGGATCAGAAATTAGGAGTAACTTGTAAATTCAGAGGGTTTGCCCGAGCAGTGGATTAAACTTTAGGCACATGGCCGTGTTCGGAGTTCGGAACTGCCGGCGGAGGCACCTCGGTAGGTGTTAGGTGGAGTTAGTGAGTTGAGAGTGTTTTGTTTTTTTAGACCTTCATAATAGTAAAATTATAAATTATTGATAACTAGGAGCGACCCGCGTGCATTTTTTGGGGATGAAAGTAGCCTATGTTAATTCAGGGCTCAAGCAACTTTTTTACCAAATTTGATTCGCATCCGTTCAGCTGTTTCTGCGTGATTGAGCAACAAACATCTAATCATTGAGATTTATCTTATTTGTAGCACTATGTATCTAAAAATATCATGTATCAGAAGGAGCAGTAATAATTTAAGACTTCCAAACGAGATTTTTTTTCCATCTATATGAAAAATTCTTTCTTTGTACCTTGATCCGAGTGGGATCGAGATTATCTTAAGCACAGCCTCTCGTTAGCAATATCTAAGAGAGTCACCAAAAATATACATTCTACTGAAATCTACAGACTGGCTACTCTGGAATCTTGAAATATTACGGACAAAGGGATCAACGGACAGACACTGGAGTCGTCTCATCATAAAAGTTCCTTTAACAATTTTGGTACGGAACTCTAAAAATACTTTAGGTACATAGTTGCCCGACAAATTTTAACGTCGTCGCAAAGTAACGTGAGTATTATCACTTCTGTAAATAAGACGGTAGTATCAAATGTTATCCCATTAAATGTTCTACGAAGTTTTAATGAACCCATGAACTCAAATATGCGGGGAAACATAAACATCGTTTAGATCGACGGCGGGCGTTGATTGGATACACCAAGTTTCATGAGATCTTCGGTTACAGTTTAACTTTGGACGTTTGATCTGTTTTAGAGACTAAGTCTTAAAACTATACCTTAGTGAGTCATGTCATGGAACGGAATTGATCGAAGTGATATTTTTCGTCATTATTCACAGTATTGTTTATTCCACTGCTGAGTTTGGGTTTTTATCTTGCTGTGTCATTTGCCTCGATCCTACGCCTATTGGGTCCAAGATCCATTATTTTGACAAATGAAATACTAACGAATACATAGTGTGGTCACATTATTCGTCTATAGAGTCTGGACAGCTTCAACACCAAATGCATGATCATTGACGATGATTTTTTCGTGGAGAATTTCGTTTAGATACTTTCAATAGTAATGTTACAGTGATAAAGTTAAAAGACTGAAATGGAAGATTGTTTCATATTCTAGTGAAAACCCAAGATACTTATTACTCTTTTAATACTTGCTAGATTTGGAACTACTTTTTTTATCCACTGTTCTGAGCCCTATTCTAAATATCATTATCGCGGTCTCTTTCATCCTTATGTTTTTTCTTACTAGAAACGCGTCAACCGAAATAATACCGAACAAGCCAGATTAAGGCCGCCGAAACAACTGGAACATACCTATAACTGCAACTACATAGAAAATTGAAGTGTTGTGCCGAAACTTCATTTCATCCTTTAATCGATTCCCGCCTTACACGTCACCAGTGCCCCACTGAACTGATTCTGTTTAATCAAGACCAGGAGCCTTATTCACAGATGCATTTGAGATGCCGTAAACGATTGATGTCATATTATTATTGTTCTCAACCTTTAATCCTCTCACTGCTGGGATACAGTACAGGTCTACCCTCGAGGGGTGATCAGGCCGTCACATACGCCATTGAATTTCTTCGCTGAACGTATGCAGTTTTCTCACGATGTTTTCTTTCACCGAAAACCAAGTTGCATGTAAATTCGTACAAAAGTTCGAAAGAACTCATGGTACGAGACGGGGTATGACGTCATACCACGCCTTAAACGCAAACGCAGTTTTCTAGAGCGAAGTTTTCTTCTGTTTTCTAATTTAAAATTGGCATATAGAACACGATTCATTGAAGATTCTCCGGAGATATATTACCACGGCGATGCAGCAGGAGTTTAAAAGACCGGACAGAATAAGGCCCCAGATTGGAATGGAACTATTGGAGCGCAGAGAACACCGGCTGACGAGCAATCTTCGACTAATATCCTTCGCGAGAACTCGATTACAATACTACAGCGCCTTTAATTTCCTCGTGTAGTGGAAGTTTGCTGGAGGGATGGAAACAAAGCGTGCATACGTTCTTTGCTACGTTTTACTGCACATGGGCATTACATACATTTTTAGGGCTGATTTTATTGCTTTTTCCATTTATAAAACGAATGAGTGGCAAAATCGGTATGAGCACAACAAATAATCAGCATGTATAAAAATAACTTTTAATAGTAAGTAGATATCTGTTTTAACCCCAGAACTTATCTACACATCAGTCTGAATAGTAAAAAGAGGTCGTGTGTCGCTTTGAACGAAGTTATGTCGGGGACCATTTTTCAAGTTTTCCGGTAAAACTTTCTATCTGATTCAGATGTCAGCTAATAAATTCCGGGTTTCACAGCAGTCTCTGTAAGTCCTTCGACCTTTGATACCGGCTCAAAACCTTTCGCAAATTAGAACCTCTACGCTTTGCAAATTTAAATTAATTACTTTACATTAAGGTAAAGAAGAGAAAGAGCAGAAGAAGGTTCGGTTAAAGAGTCAGTAATTATTTAAGACCGGGCGTTTGACTACGACGTAAAAATAATAAAAGTAAGTTTCTAAATTATAAAAATCTAGGATCATTAATCAAAATGTGAATAGATACGAGTACTTCGTATCCTATCCATGTTTTTCTGTTAAAATTCTGATTTTTTGCAGAAGCAGACAGAGTAATCCTCTTGTAATAATTACGTACTCAGTTCTACCTACACTGTTTATCCAGTTACAAATCGATGGGGAGTTTTATTGGAGATGGCAACTCCGTGTTTTATCTATTGAGATATTACAATTTTGCAGTCGCTGGAAGATGACAAAAAGCGACGTTAATAAGTTCCAGACTACTCTACGATTTGTAACAACGGTTAAAATGGGCTTAGTGATTACTTACCCTTAACTTTAAGACTTCATTGCTGATACTTGAGCTCATTAACTATTACATGGCATTATACGAGTAACAGAACATTTTTATGTTGTACATCCATCTGATACAAGCGATTACTAGTAAATAGTGCATGTCCAGTGCCCTTTGAGTTAGGCTTTAGGAGTTAGTGTTTGTGCAAATGGACGGCGTCTCCAGAAGTGATTAAGCCAGCAATAAACCAAATGAAAACCAGATTTCAAGCTGCTAGCTTTTATAGCTCCTGAAATAATTGTCAGTGACATACACACAGACACCGGAGTCTCGCTATAAGGGTTCTTCCACAAACAAAGGAGGTTCAACCGAAAAAACCGACTCCTGAAAAAACCGAAATTGCCGGACGGACCCCATTTTTCCAAGTACCACGGATATTTCATCAAGTGGTGTTGGTTTTCTTTTGCGCCGAGAACTAGACTCGTTACAAGTAGGTCAAGGCGTTTGTTTTCAACATAAAACTAATTTATAGTGGTTTCTTTTACAGAATTGCCGTTGTTATGTTTCATGGCGGAAGATAAATCAAGAGTATTTTTAAAGGGAGCAATAAACAAATAGGTATTCACATTTATTCTTGTAGGTACAATAACAAACTGGAGTTATTGTAGGTGCGATATGTTTTTGTACGAGTGTAATATGAGATTCGAAGGCCGCTTATCGTTATTGCGTTGAAAGCTTCAGTTGAAAGATTTTATGATTTTGTTTTTCGCGCCTATCGTAGTTTGATTCATGATTTGAATAAATCATCATTTATTTATGGGTTACTTAGTGACTCAAATTTTTTATTCATGATTTTTGAGGCAACCATACTGAACAACAAGCTGGTACAGTAGTAGTAGATTTGCGCTACTCCTTGTAGCGCAAATCAATACAGCCTAAGAATTAAAAATAAATTATTATTTAAGTTTGATTAAGAAGCTATTATTATTAAATTTATGTTTATAAATTTGACACAGAAACGTATTTTTTCAGTTATTTAAGTTTACTGAGTAGTTAGAAATGTTTTCAAACTATTTTAGAATTCACGTAGAGTCAACATAAATAAATAAGATTAAAAAAACGTCTCAGAAACCTATTCACTCGCGACTCGACGACACCCATATTAGGTATATTCTATCTACTTAGTAGTTATATCTAATTTCAAGGAAGTAACCCAAGCTACCAAACACAACGCTAAAGCACCCGCAATTTGAATAGAACACGCCATGGGCCAGTGTCGCTGAATGTGCCCCAGGTGGCGATTAGACCAGATCTCGACGATAAAACATGCGCTTCTCTATAATAATACTCTGTTACAAAGAGTACTAAACCACTTCGATTTAAATAGATGTGTGCGAAGATTGCGTTGTGTGAGAATGGTAGTGTGGCTACGCGGAGGTAGCCGGTGAGAAAAAGTTGAAATGAAAAAACACTTTACACGTGAAAAGTGTCACTCTTTTTTATGATGAATTTTGATGATGAAACACACAAACAAAAAAAAAATTAAAATAAAATCTAATAATAAACTACTTAGGTGCAGGCTGAGTGGCAAGTCACTCTACAGTCTCTAAATACACAAAAAAAAATCGTTTTAGAAAGTCCAAACGAGATGTACAATTCCATACTAATAAGGTACATTAAAAGAGGCAGCTTTTAGTTCTAAAATGAATTTTGTAATCATCTGAATTAACTTTCATCAACTCACCAACGACTCATCATCGAGACTTGTTGAACTAAAGTACGAAATCTACACATTTTTACAGAGTATTTCCAATGCCTTTTTTCCAAATCAAAGCAGGTGTAAAACAAAACACCAAATTTCAATATCTTCGAAAAGGAGCAGCCCTTCCGCAGTACGCAATCTCGGAAAACACCTGATGTACGCTGGCGAAGCGCTAAATATTCTGGAGATAACGCCTACCAATAACAGCTTCCAGACATATTCTCCGATAGCTGATAACAATAGAATAAACCGCGCCTTTGGCTTTCTGGAACTGTAGCGTAGAGACTGAATCTGACGCAGTAGCTTGTAGCGTCTTACGCACACAGTTGTAATAGAACTGAGATCCTGTGATTTACACAGAAACTGCGCAGAAAAAACACCAAAAAATAAAAGCTTAATGTTTAATTTACAAAATTATAAACCTCTTTATTTAAAAAAACATACCTATGTATTGTTCGGTATATTATTTGATATTTTTTTACAAACACAAATAATATCTTTTACGTAGTAATTTATAAAATCAACAATCTATATTCTATAGGTTGGTAAAAAGTCATCTTTTTTAGCTCATTTCTTTATTTCAATTTCTTATTATTCATCTGCTTAGTAGAATTCTAAAAATGAGGTTGTTAGGACTAAATTGTATGGTATAATACATCTGCGTATTGACATTATCGTGATCTCGATAACTGCGTAGACAGAATGTATGGCGCCCTAGGCTCAGGAAAACGTGCATTTTAATTACACTTCCTTGCTGCTGAAATTTATGCTAGAAGCAGTGTCGTTATTCTTAATGGATCAGATAAAGTCTTAAACGATTATTTTGCCGTTTTGAGTTTTCGTGATCGCGCCCGATAGCGTTTTGTGTGTGGATCCAGGAAGTTCCGAATGGGTGTTGTTTAGGTAATCTATTGCGTTAAAGTGGGAAAGTGTGCGATTAATTCTATTTTAGTTATTATCAGAATCTTGGTACTTCTATTCTCGACGAGGAAGAATGGGCACCTAACTAAATGCTTTATGAAAATACTATAAAGTAAGTAACTAAACACGTATACCGTATAGGCCCAGTGGCTAGTATCAGAGTTTTTGGCCACCTAAATAATAGGTACATATATTTATATATATATTTTATGTAGTTGAGTGACGAGACGAGCAAATCGCTCGCCTGATGTTAAACGTCACGTTTGCCCATAACAGGTCTGCGCTACCCAGAATTTTGAACTCGCAGAATTCAAAACCCTGCGTGGCACAGCACTGCGCTCGCCACCCTGACACATAAGTTGTTTAATCTCCCATTTGCCCTGTAATTTCACTGGAAACAATGCCCTTCCAACCGGAACACAGTAATGTTTGCACAATACTGCTTGGCGGTGGAATAACTGGCAAAGGTGTGGTACTTCCCCAGGCGGGCTCTGCAAAAGAGCCCTACCACTACCAAATACTACCACTACCACATATTTCAATTTCAACTAATGTTACAGTCTAATGTTGTTTGTCTAATCGTTAAGCATTACGATTTAAAATGTTTACTAAGAACCGAGATAATTCATTTAATATGAATTATCTCTTAAACAAAAATTATTAAATTAAGTAACAGTTTCATTGTGGTTTTTGTTTTGTTTATAGTTTTATTTTATTTTGCGCCAATTATTGCAGTAGGTTCCAAAATGGTAAAAAGAAAATCTTATTTTTAAGTGCCATGATATTTTTGCTTATAGTTTATGTCTTGTTCATACGAGTATACTATAGGCTAGGTCATTTTGTCCTTGAATAACTTTTACTAATAACTTCCAGATATCACATCATACCGAAGTTTTTGCTAGTGTGTCACCAACCAGTCACTTCCTAAGACCACTCATACTTCCGGTCATGGTGACAGGACTGTGGAAGTCATTTATCAACCGAGCGTTAAGACTCTTGACGGAACAACTTTTGATACAGGACCCTATTCTGGCCAGTGAGATATTATCATCGTCACTGTCGCTCTCATTGGAAATGTCATGATCCAGAGTGACCGAGATAATCACAAGCGCCCGAGAATAAGGTAGCAGGATACGTTGAATATTAATATTAAGGATATTATAACATCGGGTACGTTGTTTTATGTCCTCGAAGACTGAAAGTGTGTTATCAGTTAACCTCATAAGTTTGCTCCTGTTTTCGTGACGTGAAGATAAGAATAATGGGCTAAAACTTGTGTTGTGGGTGCGTTTGTATTGTTTACTATTCTGTCGTTTACGCTAGTTTTTTTTAATTTACAGTATCCAATACCTACACTAAAAATTTCATGATGTTAAAGCTTTTCATTGTCTATTTATTAACGTGAAATACGTAAATAGAAAAACAATTGGCAAAAGTTAGCACTTTGTTTTAGTTTTCTTCCCTAAAAACTCAATTTCATTACAAAGATTCTCAAAGAAACAACAAGCCAACTTAATAAACGTATCAAACCAAATATATCGACCCCAAACAAACCCCGTATCTTTATTCCTGGAGCTTGCCACCGAAACTTGCGCCGTATTCTGTAACTAACTTCCAGTTAGACCCGTAAACGACTTTACGTGTTGGACAAGGAAATCAAATTATCAACTCCCACCAACTTCGCACCTCTTCCAACTCGTACGAGATACCGGAATTTGTTGCCCGAAACGACAGACGCCCTCTATTTGAAAATTCTGTACGTAGCTTTGGGTAAAAAATATGTGAAGGGGCACGCGACGCCAAACAAGCTTTATTGGGTATCTTCACCAAAGTATGCGAGTTGGGAATTCAATAAGTGGCAGAAAAAGAATTAAGGTCGCCCGCGGAAACATGCACTTTGCCCCCGTGTTCCGTCCTCAATTTCGAGCACCCTTTGTCTCATACTATGCCAATGTTACCGACACAACTTTTTCTTCAAAAGAAGATGAAATAGGCCATCATAATTGCATAACTCATTTCAAAAATGGAGCGTCGTGAGTCGAGCAGGTAATGAAGTCACAGGAATTGCCTTCATAAAGAATTCTCTCTCCCCCGTTTATCATTCGCGCAGACGATCGCGCGTCTATTATCATAATTTCTGATGTGGAGCGCAGGTTTCCTTTTTAACTCGTCGCGGTGGCTCGATTAAGAAAACATTACATAATTGTGCGAGCTGTCGGGCGCGCAAGTGGCGCCTCGCGAGGAAACGTGTAACTATCTGGGGGTGAGGGTGCGCGGGGGGAAGCTAGAATAGAAGGGCGGCTATGAGCGCCACCACTCTCGCCGAACTGACGGAGCCGCCGGTTCGGCAGTCGCGCACGAGCCACGATGAGGCAGGCACGTGTCCGTGTCGCTTCTCTCCACGCAACTACGTGCTCCGCGAGACGTAAACAATAGCCTGTGAAGTGACACAACAATCTTAATGTCTCTGTAAGATATTGACTCGAGTTTAGTGAACGTTATCAATCGCTGTTTTGTTCGGAATAGACAAATGTGTTTGGAAAATGTTTCAACTGCTGACACTTTTGTTTGTGACTTTTGGTGTTAACGCGGCGTATGCACCGAGCGGTGTTGACAACTGCAGCCGCCTGGCCAAAGGTGACGAGAGCACCTTGTGCCGGTTGCGGACTCTCGACGCGGATGGAGCCAGCCTGGCAAGCGCTCCCACGGAGCTTACGAAGAGGCTCTACGTCGAGTGCAATGAGCTACTTCTTTTCGAAAGTTTCCTCGAAGCGAACTACTTTCAAAGATTTCCTGCGCTCTCAGAACTAACACTTCAAAACTGCAAACTCCTCAGGGTACCGGGCAACGCGTTCGAAGGCTTGCGCGAACTGAAAAAGTTGTCGGTACGATCTAAAAACTACGATTGGAGCCCAAATAAAAACTTGGAGCTCTCGCTCGGCACTTTCAACGGATTGCGCGAATTGCAGTCTCTCGATTTGGGACAGAACAATTTAAAAGTGATACCATCGGATGTTTTTTGCCCTCTAGATAATTTGCAAGTTTTAAATCTAACGAACAATCGAATCAAAAGTGTTGACCGTATTGGTTTCGGGAAAAACTGCGGTTCAAGTTTACTCGGCTTAGATTTGAGTCACAATGAACTCAAATCACTTTCGGAAGAGTCGGAGATCACCGGGTTAAGGAGATTACAGGAGTTGAAGCTGCAACACAATAACATTACGGACATTTCTAGTGAAACATTTAATGGACTCGTTTCGTTACGAATACTAAACATTTCCTACAACAACCTTCAGTTCGTCCCGGAGGGCACGTTCGCCAGCACGAAAGAGTTGCGAGAGGTATATTTGAATAATAACCAGCTATTTGAGTTCGCCACAGGCGTGTTCCATCGATTAGAACAGCTGCTTGTCTTAGATTTATCGAATAATCTGCTCTCAACCGCTCACATTGATGGAGGAACGTTTATTGGCCTTATACGCTTAGTCATTCTGAATTTATCCAATAATGCTCTGACGAGAATAGATGGCAAAACGTTTAAGGATCTATTCTTCCTACAGATATTAGATTTAAGGAACAATTCAATTGGCTACATTGAAGAAAACACTTTTCTCCCTTTGTACAATCTACACACGCTAAATTTAGCCGAAAATCGCTTGCATACCATTGAAGAACATCTTTTCAATGGATTGTTTGTACTTAGTAAATTAAATCTAAATAATAACTTATTGATAAACATAGATCGTAAGGCTTTCAAAAATTGTTCTGACTTAAAAGAATTAGATTTAAGTTCAAATCAGCTTACTGATGTGCCCAACGCCATTTGGGAGTTGTCTTTGCTAAAAACATTAGATTTAGGTGAAAATCAGATAACGGACATAAAAAATGGTTCTTTTAAAAATTTGGATCAGTTAACTGGTTTGCGACTGATAGACAATCAGATTGGTAACTTGACTGAGGGTATGTTTTGGGATCTGCCAAGTTTACAAGTATTGAATTTAGCTAAAAATAAAATTCAAGCTATAGCAAGAGGAAGTTTTCTAAGAAATAAACAACTAGAGGCCATAAGGTTGGACGGTAACTTTGTATCGGATATCAATGGAGTTTTTTCAACACTACTAAGTCTTTTGTGGCTGAATTTATCTGAAAATCATTTAGTTTGGTTCGACTACGCATTCGTACCTAGCAATTTAAAATGGCTAGACGTTCACGGCAACTTTATCGAGCATTTGGGAAATTACTACAAACTGCAAGAGGAAATTAGAATAAAAACTTTAGACGTGAGCCATAATCGTATTATTGATATATCGCCCTTAGCGATTCCCAATAGTGTAGAGCTGTTATTCATAAACAATAACCACATAAATAGCATACAAGTGAACACTTTCATGGATAAGCGTAATCTCACTCGAGTCGACATCTACGCAAATGAGATATCTCATTTAGATATCAACAGCCTCCGGTTGTCGCCGGTGCCCTCAAACAAGTCCTTACCAGAGTTCTACATCGGGGGAAATCCGTTTGACTGCGATTGCTCCATGGAATGGTTGCCTATGATAAACAATATGACCGCCATGAGACAGCACCCTAGAATAATGGACCTCGAGAATGTATTGTGCAAAATGACACATACTAGGGGAGTTACACACATTCCACTCAGCAATTTGAGGTCGACAGATTTCTTGTGTACATACGAAACACACTGTTTCACATTGTGCCGATGCTGCGATTACGTCGCCTGTGATTGCCAAATGACCTGCCCATACAATTGTTCGTGTTATCACGATCCCACGTGGAACAAAAACGTAGTAGATTGTTCCAGCCAACGCGCTATCGAAATACCAGAAAAAATACCCATGGATGCAACCGAGGTGTATCTAGACGGGAACGACTTTAAAGAACTGCAAAATTATGCATTCATCGGCCGAAAAAATATGAGATCTCTGTATGTAAATTCGAGCGAGGTCGAGAATATACAGAATAAAACGTTTGCCGGCTTGTCGTCTCTCATTTTACTGCATCTTGGAAACAATAAACTAAAACATTTAAACGGCTACGAGTTTGAGCATCTGACACAGCTTAACGAGTTATATTTGCAAGACAACTTCATCAGCCACATTGCAAACTCGACGTTTATGACACTGCATTCACTGAGAGTTCTGAGGCTAGACGGTAATAGATTAGTTGATTTTGCAGTTTGGAGCTTGAATTCAAACATGAATTTGAACGCGGTAGCGCTAGGCAACAATATGTGGTCTTGTAAGTGCAGGTACTTACAGAGATTGACAACATACATCTCCGATAACGTGCCCAAAATTACTGACATAGCTGACGTCTGGTGCTGGACCACGGACCGTAAAACATCACAAAAGAAAGAACTCAACCTGAATGGTACAATTTGTAGCGACTATTACGCCGGAGATTCTGTTATAGATAACATGTTGGTCTCAAATTACATGCCCATGATGGTGACTACGCTCTCCGGATTCATGTTGATTATGCTCGTCATCCTTGTGATTTTCTTATTCAGAGACGCGATTCGCATATGGCTTTATACAAGCTGCGGTATAAGATTGTTTCCATTCACTGGAGCGTTCGACGACACTGATAAATTATACGACGCCTATGTTTGCTACAGCCCAAAGGATGACGATTTTGTTATTCAAACTTTAGCTGCCGAGTTGGAAAATGGAAACCCTTCTTATCATCTCTGTTTACATTATCGAGACATACCGCAGCATAATGTAGCTTACATGCAGTGCACGTTACCATTACCCGAAGCTGCAGAGGCGTCCAAACGCATAATAATAGTATTGACCAGAAACTTTATTGAAACGGAATGGTCACGTTTCGAATTTCGACAAGCGTTGCATGAAATAATAAAGTCTCGAATTTACACTTTAGTTATGATAGAGGAACATTCAGTACTTCCCGAAGCGGAGTGTGACCCCGATTTGAGGCCGTATTTGAAGACGAGTTCGAGGATTAGATGGGGCCATAATAAATTTTGGGAGAAGTTGCGCTATGCGATGCCGGACAAGAGATGTAAACCTAGAAAGTCCGCATATCGGAATAATATAAACTCATATACGATGAGGAGCGGTGTACAAAATGGGACAATGAGATCGTTTTCATTTACGGAGAAAATTAGAGGGTCTGCGGACGGAGTGAGCCCTTCGCCAGAGTTTGCGGAATGTAGATCGCAGCAAGTTCAGGTTTCTTCGTATGGGCCTGATGGTAGACCTCCATCAGATCACATCTACTCGTCAATAGATTCAGACTATTCGTCTTTAGAGTTAGGTGGTAATAATCCTAATAGGAGACCTAACTTTAGACATTGGCCTCCTCCGCCGCCTTTAATCGATACCCAGTCCTCAGGTCAAGCATACCTTGTCTAGTCTGCTCGCTTCTCAAACTATTATTTAAAACCATTTATTTAGTCAAAGCTTCATGTGAATCGTACCTATTATCCGCAACGCGCGCTTTACCAAATAATTAAGATTTTTAATCTATTTTTGTAATCCATCGCCCTTTCAAAGGCGCTTATGTAATGTTGGTGTAAATACATTCTAATAAGACTGCTGTAGAAATATGTGAATTTTGTAAATAGAAAGTGTAAATAGATGTCCATATAAGTCACGAGTATACTATTTATGTACTTTAATAAAGCCATTGTGATAATTTTTGCATAAATCTATTTTTTATTTCAGTCCCGTAGGAAACCAATAAACTTTGCCACTTAGTGGAGTAGAATCGTTAGACCTAAAACCTTCATTACTAATTTCCAAAATGACTACCTAGTATGTATTTTCAATTAAGATCAGGTAAAAGTTGAAGAAACTAAAACCTATCTTGCCTAGTACTTAACTGTTAGTTTTGTCCTACCTGTGTAATTTTGTCTATTTTGGTAGTACTGTTCAGTAGATAGTTTGATGGTGTGATATTAATCCTTAATTGGATCAACAAATAAATCCAGAGGTCAAGGCTAAATACCACAAACATTACAATTGCTTTGCTTTTGTTTCTTTAGCCTAGTAATTGTGTGTGTCGTTTATAGTTTGTTTTCATTCATTAGCCGCTGAACGAATACTTTACAGTACAAAATAATCACGGAAGAGAAAGTCCTCTACAATCATTTTGTAGCTACAAAAATGGTTTTCGTTTCTAATTATTGTAGTTAGGTATTTCTATTTTTGTATTTTTCTAGATTGAAATCTATAATACAAGTTGGCGTTGACCAATTTTCTTTGATGAAACTAAGCAAAGTTTTTTTTGTCTCAAAAGCAAGCACTAGATATCTTCTTCTGTTTCTGGAAAATAACAATGATCATAAAATATACCTTTAATCCTTAATATATGTTCGTATTTTTGATTAATGGATACACCCACTCAAATTTTTAATAGTAACTATTTTCAACCTTTTTCGCGACCAAGATTAGGATCTACCTAGATGTTTAAATGACTAAGTTTAGTGTTACTTATGATTCAAAAAAGGCTTACATAATTTTCTAACAGTTCACACACTCAAGGAAAAACTAAAAAATTCGTACAAATTACAACCTTTTACAACCAATACCAACACAAGCACAATTTGTAGTCATAATTTCTGAAATTTCTAAAATGTTACGTCATAGCAATATATAATTTGTAATTCTTAACAGAAATATGTAGAATTTTAAATGTAAAGTGTAATTACAAACTGTAAATGGTAAGTTTGGTAAGTTTTAGTACCTAAGTACGTTTGCAGTGCTCTACATATTAATTTAGCAAAAGCAGCCGAGGGCGGCGCCCCGAGCCAGGGATTATGAAAAAAGGCTCCTACCTGCACCAACTAAATCTGACAAAGCACCAGAGGATTTACGTGACCAGAATCGTGGTCAGTCTACGGCTAGTTTGGGAGCCCACGGACTTAATGGTTACGAGGCGGCAGAGGTTTTATGTAGAGTAAGTATGAAGCTGAGTATAATAGTAGCTTAGTTGCTATTGTTTATTCTAAATATTTTAATTAATCTTATATTATTTACTTGTTTATTTATTAATCCTTCATATCTAAGTAAGTAAAATTATATTGATGATGATGATGGGCATGCAAATTGGGTTATTAAAGTAAGTAATTAAAGTCTTTGGGTGTAATAAGTATTTTTAATCTCCTTAATACCTAAAAACAGTTCAAAATCTAAAATAAGTACCAATTAATTTAAATTCAAATATATAATAATCTCAAAAAATACTAGGTTAGCAAGAAGTGTAATAGCGCTATTATTCCCCTAACTAGGTTAATCAAGGTATCCGTATCATAGTGGGCTTCCTGTTAGATAAACTATTCATAATAACTTTGTACATAAGATTTAGCATTGGCAATACAATTTATCATTAACATTGTACGTTCTGTGAAATACCCAAAAACGCTACTTACATTATTAGATTATTAAAAGTTACCCCAGGTACAGGCGTGACAAAAATACCCAAAGGTGTTTCACCTAGCTTTATACCTATCATAATCCCAAAGTAAATTCGCCAGTAGAATTTTAAACCTTACTTTCTTTACTGTCCACAAAGACGCCGCCTGCAAAATGACACCGTTACACTTTTGAGTAGGTATTCTGATAGATGTAATTTTGGATGATAAAATGAAGGTAATTACAGGTACTTATAGGCAGGCTTAGCTTTTTAGAGGTTTTGTTTTTTCGGAGTTTTTTTATTATTTTATGATAAAAAATTACATTAAACTAAAATTGCATAGCTACTCGATTGTTCTCTCCACTAAATTTTACAAGAAATGATCGTAAATGTTTCGGAAAGGTGCACATATTTAAAATAAAAACTTAAAAAAAATGTTTGAGTAAAAAAGGATTAAATCGTTAGAAATAATACTATATTATATTTTCCACACCAAAATAATAATATGAAGCAAAAGTAATAAAATACGATATACTCAAAAGGGCTCAACTGGCGGCTATATTTTTTTTTTTTTTTTTTTTTTTTTTTATGTAATTGAGTGACGAGACGAGCAAATCGCTCGCCTGATGTTAAACGTCACGTTTGCCCATAACAGGTCTGCACCACGCAGAATTTTGAACTCGCAGAATTCAAATACCTGCGTGGCACAGCACTGCGCTCGTCACCCTGAGATATAAGTTGTTTAATCTCCCATTTGCCCTGTAATTTCACATTTATATAGCTAAGAGCTGTTTTTTTCAGGCAATCTATTTTATTTGTATACAGTCATATTTTAACATCAAAATGAATATCTCCAAAGCACCTCAAAAGGATGTGAATCATAGCATCAGCTCATTAATTAGAAAAGGCGTCAGTTTATAGTCCTTTCCATATATCATGTTTACGATGTCAAACGTACTCCGCCATAAAAGTGTTAAGACACTGACCTGTGAATCATGCGTTTGTCAGAAATGGAACGATCCCACGACATGACGACACACATAGTCCATTTAATAGCCACAGATTATTAAATAGTTAATAGTAATTAGGTCTATTACAGATGTGATGCAAATGGTAAATGGCGCGCTGACAGAAAGAAAGTAGTGGAATAAAAGCTTAGACGTATGTTGAGACATAGTGACGCAGCACAGCGCAGAACAGATAGAGCAGGTGAGACAGGTATAGGGCACAGAGCAGGACAGATATCTACATATCTGCGTCACGAATGCCTGCGCCGCAGCATAATTATTATTATGCAGCTTTCAGTACATTACAAAATCTGCTCTGCCTTACGTCGCGAATTTGATAATTATGTTAAGTGTACATTAATGTACCCGTATTTGAATAAATTAGGTATTTGAATTTAATTTGAAGATAAAGCTATGCTCACCAGTGGACGATTACAAAAATGATGAACAAGTCAAACTGATCACATTTAACTAACCATCCATTTTAATCCGTTCACAAGCTCCTCAATAATCTCTCCTCTCCGCTCCACAACCGGAGTCTGGTTTTGCATGACGAGAGCTATGGAGTACCTCCAATTAGATCCCTCAATGCTAATCCGCTGTTGACCGAGAAATGGAAATAAATGGGCCGTGTGATGCGGACGGTATTGTAGAGGTCGTATTCAATAGTTTTTCGATGTTTGGAAAGCTTCATTCATTGCTTCAATTCAATTCATTGTTTTGAAATTGGAGTTTGGCGTTGTACAAGCTAAACCCATGACTAGGAGTGGTATCTCTCAGACATTAGAATGACAGGAAGTAGGGTGAAAGTATCAAAATATTTGGCAGTCTTTACCTATATAGTTCGTTGAAAACTCATTTTATTTTTAGCATTTGTTAAACATGCCTTTTTGCAATTAAAAATTGTCACTTTGCATTGTAGAATTTTCCAGTACAGTACTTGAACAATACACTAAGTTATCAGTACGCCGACGCCCACGTATGAAGACGTTACATCAATTCTGTTGCGGTACTCGAAACACCCACGGACGCTCGACGTTTATTATTTTCATAACACTGCCAATTTTCGTATATTAGCAGCAATCAATGACTCCTACGAAAGGTTTTGAAATAATCTTTTGGAGATTTGCCCTCGCTGTATCAAGATGGGTAGATGGGTGGAGGTAACAATCCCGTTGGTTGTTCGTGTTACTACAAGTCCTAGTATCAGTTGACTATCAGCTGTATAGTATTTCTAACAATCCGACTACTAGTCTTAACACCGTAGTCCGTAGGCTGATCAGTGCCGTGCATGAAGGCATAGGAACCTCCTGGTTATAATGTAATTTTACCACATTTATGGCAATAAAGAAGTCTTACAACTAAGTTCAACTTTACCAAAAGATCAATCCATAACTGTGTAGCTAACTCTACTTTGTAACCCCCTGGTACCATCAGCAAAACTGCCAAGTGAAGCGATTTACGACTGAATCCACAAAAAGCTCCATTGTGTGTTTTTTTCAATCCCAAACACTGGTAGCACTTTCCTAGAAAACAAAACTGGGGATCATAAAACACGCAATGAGGCTTTATGGGTCATTGTTAGCTATTGGCATAAATACAAGAGGGATCATAAAACTGCCATAGAGCCACGTGGAATACGCTTTATGGACTAAGAAGCTTTTGTTACACTTTTTGTAGAGTAAACTACGCAAAACATCAGCTCAGAGCTCTTTCTAGGTTCTGTTATGTGTTTTATGGCAGTGCTTACTTTTTATGCTTATCTACGAAAATCTTGCTGCGAACTACTTAATTCTGGGCTTCAGTTGAAGGTCAAAGGTGAAAGTGAATGAACTGATAATGTTTTCGGTATTGCGCGTAATATTTCAGGTGTCAGACTGTTAGCGACATTTAGAATGTCTTCGTGAGTATTTTTAGGAAAGATAAGGCATGAGTTATAAGAGCTATTTTTTATGGATTGTTTCTTATTTTAGTCACAAACATTGTTAATGTAAAAGCGTAGTTTGAGTGGGTGACTGAGTGAACTTGTTAATGGGAATTTAATTGAGTGGAAAGCTTTGAATGACATTTACTATAAAGCTATCAGATAATTATTTATTTTAGGTACAATTACCTAATGCGAAAACGTTTGTAAAAAATATAGTCCCGAAAAAAAGTTTAAAATTTTTCGAGCTGGATATTTTTATGCTACAACAAGTTGCTCATTTCTAATTTTAATTTTTACAGTGTTGGTGCGCCAGATATTTAATAGTCATTTGCTTGTAGTTTCTAGCGTGAACAATGAAGAGTACTGAAGAGTTTTGTCTATCCAGCCTTTAATCTAAGGCAGCTTACGCACAATTAGTAATTTTCAATAACGCCTTCATTCCCAGTAGGCATTTAATTAGTATCTGCTCCATAATTACTCAAATTCAAATCGCCGTCGTTTACATCCCACACATTTGTACCCAAGGCTGCATAATTATAGCCATATTTTGTCACAAATAGATTAATTGCTAGATATTAATCACAGTAGTATTTCAGGACAATTCAAGGATTTCAGAGACGAGATATGTTCATTCATTACCCAGATTGATTACTGTTAGCTATGAGAATTTGAAATTAGGAATTGAGTCTAGATTGTTTCTGAATACCGCTGAAAATCATCATTTCTACTGTTCTGGGTAAGATTCTAAAATACAGATTAAAATACACGTCGAGATAGATATGATTTGCATGAAGAGATTCCCACTCACTCACTCACTCATCACCTCTTCAATGCTCTTCATACATTCTATTCATTTATTCAGCAAAGTAAGTTATTAGATGAATGTAAATAAAATAGTATAAAAAAATGCCCAAAACTAGATATTTGCGGTAGTTGAGGCAATCAGCAGTAACTGGTGGCAGCTAGCAGAAATCGGGGGAAGTAGTCCGTGGCAGAGTGCAGAAGTTAGCGGCGGCTGGCAACAGTCAGTGGAAATTGGCGGCAGTCGGCAGCAGTCGGCGGCAGCTGGCGGGAGGTAGAAGAATTTTTTAAGAAACTTACCTAATACTATTTATTATTCACCATCGTACAATCTACTCGCATAGTAAGCTCTAGCAAATTATTAGAACACAGGTTCTGCTTGCTCTATACCGAGCTAAGCTTCTGTATTTGCAAATCCCGTATCAACAATGGAGGCTTTATGTTTGGTGAATTAATTTCACGACTCAGATCCGATGTAATCGTCGCGATTCCAGTTATATCAGGCGTGCATTGAGATGGGAACGTAATGAATTGCTCCTTGTTTATCGATATTAATTTGTGGACTTGAACGACTTAGTTGTTTGTTCTAGTATCTAATCTGTCTCCATCTGTCTAGCTATCTAAGTATTTATCTAATGATTGTGATATTTGTATCATTTTTTAGTGCTTAGCTCATCTTTTTTATCATCTAAATGTGTTAGACACAACTTTGTTTCTTCCAGTAGTCATCGCCTATCATACTAGAGACTTCGCTTAGGAAACGTTAGGTACCTGCATTACAATGCCTTGATTTTGGCAAATGTTTATAAATGGCTATATTCAGAGCATTTTAGAATATTAATATACATTTCATTTCATGGTGTGTAAATGAAATGAATGTCACTTTCTCCTCAGAAATAACCACTTTAACCATCTAAAGCGGTAAAATGATTCTTCTGCCAAGCGTCAATCAATACCATTGTCACTGCTCAATTCATGAACCGTGATTACATTTACGTAACTTGATCTGTCTTTAATGAATGCCCACGGATTCACTTTCATTGCCTTCTTTTATAACTTACATAACCGTCATAATAATCGTGACCTCAGTAGCTAATCTTTTGTTGGTTAGAAGAGAGTGACAAACTAATCGGTGCAGTTGGTAAAATAGGGAACTAATAAAGTTTCAATGAGTTGCTTTCAGTTTTACTTGATCATGCGATGGTGGCTCCTGTATTCGATGGTATAGATAAGTTGGTCGGTCTACCACAAGTCTCTAGTTTAATATTACCAATAATTAAGGCTTCTTCATTACACTATTGGAATTTGATTTTACTCATCAATATCTTCATTTTCGGGTTACGAAACTTTAAAAGAGCCATTGCAGTTTTATATTACGGAATCATCAATATTTTTCGTGATAACTCAATCTTAGTGAAAATAAGCTATTCAATTCCTGTTCGATTTACTGATAATTCAAATGGATATATTATTTTGCTTATTTGTATTTTTGATATTATTTTACGAAACTATGATATTAATGTAGGGCTATTCATAAAGGGTATGCTAAGCCGAAAAGGGCTCATAGTTAGTAGGTACTCATCATTATGAACAACTTCTGCTATGGGACCAACCCGAAATTCGCGAAAAAAAAACAGCTGTTCCACAGAAAAATGTCAATGACACTCGACAAAATGTATGGAACAGCTTTTTTTTCGCGAATTTCGAGATGGCCCCATAATATTTATAAGTTGTTCATAATGATGAGTACTATGAGCCCTTTTCGGCTTAGCATACCCTTTATGAATAACCCTGTAGATTTTTAATAAGAGATAGATTAATACAATTTAATAAGGGATAAAATATCTACCCATCGAGACAGTGCCCACTCAAGGAATGTTTAGTTTCAAAAACAAACAGAATTTGGTGTTTTAATATCTTCTCTTACACCAATATAAAAACCAATGACGTCATAACAAAACTATCATAATTTTTAATATCCTCAAATGAAAATTCTTTCGATTCTCAGTGACAATTTACGCAGTAATAAAACCAAGCACCATCTCCCACACTACGACGTAATCACGCATTCATTCATTAGTCAGAGAGCTAAGGCTTTATCGAACGCTTTAATTACACAATGGAGCAACACTTCATTAAATTGTCACTCACTCGGTTCTTTTCATAATGAAGTTCATTGCGTTACGTCAGGGTGACGTTTTGACACTATGTTATTGCTATTAGAAATGGACGCCTATTGTGTTTTACGATTATTTTTCTTATTGAAATACCTAGAGAGTTACATTGACTCATTTTGCAGAGTTCTGTAGTAAGATTTCAAATTACCTATGTTTTCCGTGGTTGATCTAACAACTAGCTACGTGCCGTGGATTTATCTGTTATTTGTCCAAAATAACTATTGTTTTCAACATTAAAACGTAATCCAGGGTATTAACTACCTTCATGCTAAGTTTTATCTAAATCTGTTGAACCATTTCAGCGTGAAGGATTCCCAAACATACACAATTCCTTTCACATCCTCGCAAACTTTTGCCTGTATGATTTAGTTTTTTTACTAGCTATTATGTTAAAGAAACGTGATCTATATTATGTTAGTCGTGGATTCAGCTAACAAATTTAATTCAATTCAGTTCAGCCGTTTCAGCTTGAAATAATAACAAACATACAAACAAAATTTTACAATAACATTTCAGTTTTATACCTACGAGTACGTTGCTTGTATCAAAAGTCAAATGTAAAACGACGCATTTAAATCTCGTTTACTGAAAACCGCCGCTTTTTCTATTATTTTACAATTTAAGCTATTCAAAACGTTTGAAACACGTATTTGTTTTTTCCTAAAATTCTTTGAAATCCACCCAACGTTTTACGTGACACATACTGGGTGTATTCATAAACAGTAATCGTTACGCGTCATGAGTTTTTATTAAATATTCCTTTAACAATTTCAACTCGCAAGTGGGTCAGTCGACTTTTACATAGTTCAGCCTGGTGCGGGGTGGCCATGTAGTCGCATTTATAGGACCAATACTAGCGAGTTCGCTTCATAAATTACGTAAAACTTTTTCACACACCTATTTATGTTTGAAGCGAAAGACATATGTCAGGATCGTAGCAAGTGGAGGGATGTAGTCTCTGCCTACCCCAATGGGAAAGAGGCGTGATAATATGTATGTATGTATGTATGTATTTATGTTTAATATTTTTGACGTGATAACGTCTTATAATTCGATGGAGCCGGGTGCAAGTACGAAAAAAGTGTGACGTATGTGCCGTTACCTCGATGAGGCGTTACCTCGAGTTACTCTGAGTGAAATTGTGATTTCCTATGTAGGTATATTCTATTTTTGAAAAATGAAACCATTCCATCAGTATTTTCTTATGACGTTGTCACGTTCAACTATCGTCAGTAAACCGACTTTACAAACAACCGTTTTTTTTTTGACACATTTTCATTATTAGGAAGTGAGAAAAGTCACGTTCTAATTCTTTAAAATAAAATAATTAATTATTATTTTTTTAATTTGGAGCCGGTATCTATTATTTTTTTAAGTAAAAATATTTTATTCGATGTAAAATTAGACGATTTCTGAAAAATTAATATTTTTTCGCCATTGCTCATGGCAACCCTACGTCTGTACGGTCACTCGTCCGCAAGCCCGCAATGAACGCAGAATACGAAATAGTTTCAAAGAGTAGATTCTCAGACTAGACGCGAACCAGACGGACAACTTTAAAAGAATATCGGAAACCTACTCGTAGTTAAGTACATATATAAATGAATTTTATGAATTGTATAAACCAGCTTTTATTTTTACATCATGATTTATCTTAGTTATTTATCTGAAAATCTGCTGAAGATACCTACTGATGAAAATCTGCTGAAGATACCTACTGATGAAAATCTGACAACATATTAGATTATTGTTTGTAAAAAACAGATTGTTAAGTAGCAGGATATAAAAAAAAAAAAAAAAAAAATGTGCATTCTACGTGAGTATCAGAAAAAATGAATCAGCTGTTTTAGATGATAATTATTATCTCATCGAGTACAAGCTGAAAACTGTCCCTGTGAAGAAAAGGACAATATGTTACTTTCTGAGGTATTCAAAAAGTTTCCATGTCCAATTATCTATGTCCATGTCCAATTATACATTAATTATTGTATCTATGTCCATTCATACTCTGAAGTTTCGCATCTGCACCTTTCTTATTTTGCGTCAGTCCTTTGGCATTCGCTCCGGGCTCTATCTCGGCTAGTTCGGATTTCAATTATCCGATTTGTTTATTGAACGAAAAGGAAATAAACGTAGTCCATCCGGGATCGGATTCAAGAAGATATTGGGGAAAGTTTTAAGGGGCTTAATTTAGAGCAAGCGAATAGCGTTGTTTGCTTACTGAGCAGAGCAGAGACTTAGTTGATTAGTTTTGTGGGTGGAAAAGGAATTGAAATTTACAATTGGTCTAGCTTCAGACTGTTATCGTGGTCGATTAACCCGGTATGACAATGTATGACAATGACCCGGTTTGTCATACTGGTGTGACGGTTCGAAAATAAATACTTTGGTTGTATTATGGAAACTAACGAGGTTTTGACACATGACTGAATCCGAATGTGATCGAAACTAGTAAACGTAGTAGGTAAACGACTTTATTTTACGTCAGAATTCCCGTGTTTTTAACAAAAAAAGTACCTGGTTTGTGTTTCTAGTATTATCGACTTTCATCGTGGTTGGTTAACTGCTTGTTATACTGATGTGACGGTTCAAAAACAAATACTGTGATGTGTGTAATGGACAATGCCACACTGTCCACTGAGTTTGTTGAGAATGTTTTGGGAAAAAGATTCCCAAAGAGTAACAGTGTGAACTCGATTGGGACGAAAAATCCTAATGAGTATAAGCGTGACTGGTTTGATGTTTCTGTTTGGGAACTTACCAAACATTGAGATGGTATATGGTGAAATGAGGGAGCATCGTCGCTTACCAACAGGTGAATAATTCATCTGTGCAAAACGATGAAAATGAAGAATGAAAATGAAGAAGTGTCTTTGGAGTTGTATCATTTTGCACAGGAGGCACAGAATTGATCGTTCGCGATTTAAAAATCTACTAGTAGTAGGTATAAAAATATACTATTCTTTAAACGTTTTGATATAGGTACACCTTTCACTATGAAACTCACCTAAGATAAGACGAGTACGTACATGCTCCTCAACGAGACAACGGAAACGTTTCCATACAACCGGCATACAATACACTGTTCACTTGTTATTTTAGGTCGGTTATTTACCAGTACACTTACGCACAAAGACCGCCTTCAGCGCGTTATTATAAAGGGTTTTCGCAGTAAATAACAATATTATGATAATGTCCGTTTATATTCAGCTTTAACGAGATTCCAACGAGCCGGCATCCAGCTCGAACTACTCGTTAACATGAAATCAAAATATTTATTATGAATTAATTTACATAAACAGCAAGCGAAATATGCACGACCAACAAAAATAGTAGCGACATCTTGTGGCAAATATATTTATTATTTTATTTTATTTTTTGATTGGAAACTGGTTGTACGAATAGAAAAGTCTGTGCACTAACATACAACCTAGCCTGTAATAAAAATATGTGATAATATTTCAACAGCGCTTTATTGAACATAATTAGAATTTAATCAACCTCATTAAGTCTTATGATCCTTAGAATGATAGATTAGGATAATCACAAATGAAACAAAAAAGCCTCGGGAAAACGGCGCTATAGTAAAATGACCGGTATAGTAATATGAATGATTAGGTAGATTGAGTTTAACAAACTACCGAGTACCGAGCATACAAAAAAAAAAACAAATGGACATATATTATACTTCACCTTAAACTTAAAAATAAGTACCCTAGTAAATATCAAAAAAGACACGTGCCTTTTAAAAGTACACGAATTATTTTGATCATAATTACTAAGCTATATATTTCTATTTTATTGCTTTAAATAATATTGATTCTATTTATGCATGTAAAGCTTCTCCGTATATTCGGTTTCGTGTTAGAAATGTTTTGTTGGACGAATATTGAGCTGTCAAAGAAGCTTCAAATACGCAGAGACCGTATACCTAATTATTTCTCTGAATGCAACATTTGAGTTAGACGAAAGTATTAAATTACATGCCTCGGCTTAATTTAAAAGGTAGCAGGTATAAGCGGAAGCTACACTAAAGCGTAAAGTTTTTGGCAAAAGTAGAGCACGTTTTTTTTTTCTAATTCGATTTTTTTTTCTAAAGTACCTAGAGCAAATTGAGCAGTTTATTGTATGGTTATTTTGTATCTAAGAATTCATTTTATTCTTGATTCAGAAGCTGTAGTAACATTTTCAATTAAAATATTACCTATACTAAATTGACTGCAAGCGCATTTAAAATATTTAAAAAAAAAGAGGAACTTTTTGGACAAACTTATGGAAATAATGAAATAAAAGTAACCGTGTTTTTAAGTGTGATATAAGCCTAAGATCATACAATTTTCACACGCACACTTTCCTCCATTCAAATGAGTAACGTCTTCATTGTCTCAAATAAAACAATAATTAAATTGAATGCAATTTGTGAGTTCATTAGTGAAACAAAAATATTCAAATTAGATGTACGAGCGGAGTTAGAAAATAAACATTTTTGACAGTACAAAAACACGAGTTAGAATTTAAAACAACACAATTTAACCTCGTTGTGTTTTTATGAATATATTATCCTACATTCTGACAAATGTTTACTTACTCCGAATTTTTAAATTTGAAAAGGCAGAACAGCAAGATATTATGCTTTCGTTGAATTCCGATTATTAGCATTAATAAAAAATGCATTAACAAGTAATTCGAATCGTTAATTAAGTCACCGGATCGCACCTCTCATTAGAAAAATAAAAAGTCTCAAACAGTATTCTCTTAAAACCCCAGACACTTTAAACACGTTCAAAATTATCCTCTAGTCCTACGTAAAGCAAACGACGGTAATAAAAACTCAAACAGACAATGATAACAAACTTTATGGGGGACAAGAATAATTTTATGGTGTAAAAATGGGTCATGTCACAAAATGAGATGTAGGCCCGGCTTTATTTGCTCATTGTCATCGCTCTGTTTGAACTGTGACTTTCACCGGCCTCAGGTACCCGGGAACAAGGAAGAAGGCTATATTTCACCAAGTGTGGACAGCGACACGATACGCTTTTTATATTATTTTAAGAATGACTTATAGTTTCGAGGTTTCGACGCACCTGTGAGGTTGACGCCGTTTTGATGAAGGATATTGTTTTTTGAGTTGTTGAGAACGGGCTGTTTCGAGATGGTAGTTAATTTAAAATGATATCAATGTTTTATTGTAAAATTTAATGATTCATAACGTTATTACTTAAACGTTATTAGACGAAAAAAAATTCAAACATGTTGATACCATAGTTATTTTCTCTCGCATTGAAATAAAAACTTCACCAAATTAAATGTCGCGGCTCAGCGCGACATGTTTCAAAACTACCCACCCTCACTAGCATTTAGCATTGTATAAAATCTGAACGTCAAATCACTTCAAACGTCAGAACTGTTTAATCATCCGCAACAATTGTTTTGACGTACCCAATTCAATTAAAATATTTTTACTCACGAATAGAACTCACCAGTGTCGTGCACAATAACATATTTCGCCAATTTTCCCTGGACTTCGACGACGTGCCAAGTTGCACTAAGAAACGGCGCTGCATCAAAGTATCTGAGATTTTTGCAATCCAGCAACAAAAGGCGAGGAGGACCACCACAACAAGCATCGGCAGCTTTTGGCAGCGCAAGCAACCATAATAAGTGTCTTTTCTTTGTCCTTCATCCACTCAACTTAACCTCTAAAATCAAGCGTTATTGCCTCCAGTGTGTTGACAGAGTGTCTAAAGCGTCAATTCATCTCACTTACGCATTTTCTACAAATCTACGTGCATCAAAAGTGTAAAGTGCAAAATTAAATACGTCGAATTACAGTTCAAAGGTCATTTCACAAAATAGTGGCCAAATCAATCAAAAGGCCATTGTAAATTATTCATCAATATTAAACAAATACTTAATCGTTGTGTGATTGGACAGTCATTTTAATCCATAATTAGCAATATTTCAACAAATAACCGTTTGACCCACTTACTTGTAAAGGTCAGCGACTTATTTTCATTTTAAACACCTTTTACTTTCGTAATATTCAAAAATACATTAGTAAATCTAGGCTCCCTAGAGTCCCTAGTATTCAAAAATATTTAAGCTTCCTAATATTCAGTCCAAACGGTGTTTTTCGATTTCGATTCGATTTTCACCCAAATCTGCCGACTATTTCAGGAAATCGGTAATGCCCGCCTTGCCCGCTAACAAAACAACCTTCGTACTCGTAAGATCAGCTGGTCGCGCTCACCTGCCAGCGTCTCTGGGACACAGATTCCAGCAAGATATTCGCATCCCGGTGGGAAAAGTGAGATCGTATCCTACCGCAGCTAAGTCAGAAATAATTTCTAATATTCCTAAAGCATTAGAAAAAATAAGTTCACCTCTACCAACACAGTTGTTGTTTGTTTACATATCACAAGTTCATTGAACTTGAAACGAAAATTTAGCACGAATTTAACGTTCATAATAACGGCTACTGAATCTTTAAAATCTAATATCAAACTAAAAGAACTAAATACAAAACGCAGTTCAATTAAAGGCCAACACAAAGGTTAAAGGTTACAACATTCAAAAATAGGTTTGAATTGGCCGAATTACACCTAAAATTAAGCAAATGAGAATAATTAGCTATCAAGTTTGACAATCTACAATCAGAAATTGAGGTTATAAACTGTGAATTTTTGGATTCTTCTAGACGAGAGGGAAGGAGGAGGGGAACAAGACATTGTCGCTTGCATGGCAAGGTCCAAAGTTCTAATCGAAAATACAAACACACAAATAGAAACGTGCCGTATATCTAACTAAGGTGAGAGAATATAATATATTAATATTATTTTCACGCACATTCTACAACAGAAATCAGGATTTAAAATTATCCTGGACTTGACTTTTTAAAACCTTTACCTGTTAAAATAAGGTTTAATACAAGGTTAAATCTTAGTTCACATCTTTGCTATCCCAATTTCATTTACGAAGCATATTTTGTGAGAAGGCTTATAGGCGTTGTAAATAGGTTCTGGATAAAGCTAGAAATGCGTCTAAACAGGCATTTACTTTCAAAAGTCTAGGTTTAAACTAAACATTATCATGTACGGAACGTAACAGATAACGGAATCCTTAATTACCGTGCACGTACCTATCTTTAACGTAAGTACGCCATTTTAATTCCGCTCATAACAAAACCACGGAAGTACAAGTAGGTACGAGTACATTCTGAAGCGTACGAGTACGTATTTGTTAGACCCCGTTCTTGGTTGTTCACTGTAATGATACGGTTAGCTAGCTGGCTACTCAGATAAACCTAGAGAGGAAGATGTATGGGTGAAGCCAAAAGCTCTACTTTCTCGCGTACCTACACAAGCTCTAAAATACAAATCAAAATTGATTTATTGCGACACTGTGTACAAAAATAAGTTAAAACTAGCTAACCCCCGGCGGTTTCACCCGCTGTTTTTTTTTTACTTTTAAACCTTCCCTGTAGTAGAGCAAACAAAACAAAACAAAAACCAACAACAAAGATCGGACCAATTTCTGAACACACCTATAAATATTTGACAACCTAGTGACACTATTTTTTATTTCTAAAAAGACTAAAGAGTTCGGACATCCCGAGTTAACCGTACCAAACAGGAGGGACAGTTTGTATTGGAAAATTAAATTGTTGATTTGAATATTTTCCTTTGCTTATTATTAATGTTTCTCACCGATTAAACCTTCTCTGAACTTTTACAAATATTTCAAGACCAAAATTAGCGAAATCGGTCCAGCCGTTCTCGAGTTTTAGCGAGACTAACGAACAGCGATTCATCAATATATATAAAAGTGAAGGTCGTGACTGACTGACAGATCAACGCACAGCCTAAACCGCTTAAGCTACAAACTTCAAATTTGGACAAAAGTTTAATATCAAAAAGCGGACGCACACTAAGAAAGGAATTTGCCCAATTCAACCCCTAAGAGGGTGAAAAGGGGTGTTTAAGTTTGTATGAAAAAAATATTTTTCTTAATGCTACAATTATCAAACTTTGCGAATATACTAAAGTTAAAAAAATAATCGACTCCTATTTCATCATTTTTGAAAAATCAACCCCTAAAGGGGTGAAACCGAGCAAGGAAGTTTGTATGAAGATTTTTTTTTTAATGCTGTGATTATGAAACTTTGCAAATATACTGAACTAAAGAAAATAATAGACACTTATTTTTTTGTTTTTTGAAAATCAACCCCTAAAGGGGTGAAACGGAGTATTGAAGTTTGTATGGAGAATTTTTTTTTGCTGCTGTGATTCCGAAACTTGGCAAATATACTAAGCTAAAAAAAATAATTGACACTTATTTTTTTGTTTTTTGAAAATCAACCCCTAAAGGGGTTAAACGGAGTGTTGAAGTTTGCATGAAATTTCTTTTTTTCTAATACTACGATTATTCAACTTTGCAATTGTACTAAGCTAAAAAAAATATTAGATACCTGTTTCATTATTTTTTGAAAATCAACCCCTAAATGGGTTAAACGGATAAAAGTGAATGTCGTGACTGACTGACAGATCAACGCACAGCCTAAACCGCTTAAGCTACAAACTTCAAATTTGTACAAAAGTTTTAAACCAAAAAGCGGACGCACAATAAGAAAGGAATTTGCCCAATTCAACCCCTAAGAGGGTGAAAAAGAGTGTTTAAGTTTGTATGAAAAAAATATTTTTCTTAATGCTACGATTATCAAACTTTGCGAATATACTAAAGTTAAAAAAATAATTGACACCTATTTCATCATTTTTGAAAAATCAACCCCTAAAGGGGTGAAACGGAGTATTGAAGTTTGTATGAAGAATTTTTTTTGATGCTGTGGTTACGAAACTTTGCCAATATACTAAGCTAAAAGAAATAAAGACATTTATTATTTTGGATTTTGAAAATCAACCCCCAAAGGGGTTAAATGGAGTATTGAAGTTTGTATGGAGATTTTTTTTTGATACTGTGGCTACGAAACTTTGCAGATATACTAAGCTAAAAAAAATAATTGACATTTATTTTTTTGTTTTCTGAAAATCAACCCCTAAAGGGGTTAAACGGAGTGTTGAAGTTTGTATAAAATTATTTTTTTCCTAATACTTCGATAATTTAACTTTGCTATTGTAATAAGCTAAAAAAAATATTAGATACCTGTTTCATTATTTTTTGGAAATCTACCCCTGAAAGGGTTTAACAGAGTGTTGAATCAACGCATCAACATTAACAGATCAACGCACAGCCTAAACCGCTTAAGCTACAAACGTCAAATTTGGACAAAAGTTTTATACCAAAAAGCGGACGCACACTAAGAAAGGAATTTGCCTAATTCAACCCTTAAGAGGGTGAAAAGGGGTGTTTAAGTTTGTATGAAAAAAATATTTTTCTTAATGATACGATTATCAAACTTTGCGAATATACTAAAGTTAAAAAAATAATTGACACCTATTTCATCATTTTTGAAAAATCAACCCCTAAAGGGGTGAAACGGAGTATTGAAGTTTGTATGAAGAATTTTTTTTGATGCTGTGGTTACGAAACTTTGCCAATATACTAAGCTAAAAGAAATAAAGACATTTATTATTTTGGATTTTGAAAATCAACCCCCAAAGGGGTTAAATGGAGTGTTGAAGTTTGTATGAAATTATTTTTTTCCCTATGCTACGATTATTTAATTTTGCAGATGTACTAAGATAAAAAAATAAAAGATTCCTGTTTCATTATTTTTGGACAATCAACCCTTAAAGGGGTGAAACGAGGTATTAAAGTTTGTATGGAAATATTTTTTTCTTAATGCTACTATTATTTAACTTTGCAAATTTACTAAGCTAAAAAAAATAATAGACACCTAAGTATATTTTTATTTTTGAAAATCAACCCCTAAAGGGCTGAAATGGAGTATTGAAGTTTGTATACAAATATTTTTTTCCCAATGCTACGATTATTTAACTTTGCAAATGTACTAAGTTATAAAAATAATAGATACATGTTTCATTATTTTTGAAAAAACAACCCCTAAAGGGGTGAAATGGTGTAGTAAATATAGTACGGAGAGAGAATTGTAATGATTCACTGACAGACAACGCACAGCCTAAACCGCTGGCCGTAGAAATTTGAAATATGGAGGGTGTGTTTGTCTTGATGAGTAAACGTGTACCAATAAAGAATTTTTTGAAATTCTACCTCTAAAGGGGTGAAATAGGGTGTTAAAGTTAGGATGGAGAAGCATTGTTTTTGACGTCACGGTATTGAAACTTTACAATATACGAAGCTTAACAAAATAACGAACACCTATTTCACCATTTTTGGAAAATCAACCCCTGTGGGGGTGAAATGGCGTGGTAAAGATAGTGCGGTGAAAGAATTTGTTTTGATGCTAACTCAATGAAATGAACTCTCTCTCTATGAAACTCAATTTACAGATATACTTACTAAACTTAAGGCGGGTAAACAACATCAGGAAAAAATCCAAAACCTTCGAAAAGTCATATCCTCGAGGTGGAACTGCTAATTATCTCGAAAATTAAAAACATTTTTACCAAAGCGCTGAGACTAAAAAGTCACCAAAATCTCGGACCTTTTTGGAGCCATTAAAAATAACATAGTCGCCTCAAAAACATGGCCGCCATACAAACTTTGAGGGTCTATATCTCCGAAACGGTTGAAGATGGGTGGGTGTTTGACTAGATGTCATAGGAGTTAGCAAGGGCTACTTGATGGTTGTGGCAAAAATCCAAATGATTCAAAATGGCCGCCATTATTTTTTCTACATGATTCGAGGGGGCTGATTTAGCATCTGTTTTGGCATCTGGGGGTTTTTGGGGTCCCTGCTTCCATTGTATGACGCTTTTTACATGTTCTCAAAAAATGAGGGTTAAATTAATTATCGGTTCCCGAGGTATAGTCCACGCGGGCGAAGCCGTGGGCGGAAGCTAGTTTTTATATATAAAAGAAGAAGAAGATTAGATAGTCTTAACAGTCGACCCATATCGGGCGTGCAATATTTGATATTGTATATAGGAGCCAAAAACCTTTAAAATTAACGATATGAACTATAGGAACGGAAACATATATTGTAAAGAACTTAACCAACAACAAACAAATATAGTGCCGCGAGTAGATTAATATTTAAATGTCAATGTGTGCGTGTTGTTCGTACGCATGAAGTAGAGGAGTTCTTGGCTTCACCCAAGTCTAACGCAGTGCCCTATCGTTCTCTCCAGGTTTATCTGAGTCTGGCTAACGAAGGCTTGTTTTGCGAGAAAGCCGACATTTCCCTTAATTGGATTTTAATTTTCGTTTCGCTCGTGCTTAGTCTTTAATTAGATGTATTTACATTATTTTCCTTCTGAGATAACGTTAGTTACGGACCAAATTAGTTTTTAGTCAATATCGAGTAAGTAGGCATTCTCTTTTGAAGGACGTTTGTAGATTACCTACAACCAAAGCAATAATAACTTATAATATTTCAGAAAAGAGAGCTCTGTTGTCTGCCAAATTTTAATCTTCTACTTAAAAACAGATTTCCATTCCATTTAAACCAAATCAACGAAAATAATGTCATAATTAAAATGGGAATACTCAAGTAATTTAAACTAAATTTACTAAATAACTTAATTTTTACGTATTATAACAATATGTGTGTGAAAGCCACATTAGTTTCCATTGTAAAAATTGTATGATTACTAGTAAGTGCTTCGTTAACCTTGCTTCTAATATAGAAGATGTCTTAGTAAATTGATTTTACGTTGAGAATTAAAACAGCTTCGTCATATTATACCTAAGTGCCTAGTGCGAGTTTTTTTCGTGTTGTTTACGTTAACGTAAACTACATTTTGTATGGAATAAAAACCACTCCACCTAGTGTTCATAAGATGAACTACTATAGTTCCATACAAATTGTAGTTTACGTTAACGTGATCGCACTAGGCATAAAAAAATCGCACTAGGCACTCTGAACAAAATTCGAACTCGCAGCTCCTTCAATTAGGCCATAACTTTCGCAAATCAACACACACACATCAAGGCCTTATTTATAAATGTACCTCCGGCCGTCGGAAGACATTTAATTTAATATAACAGATGGTCTTCATTTCAGGCGACACGCCTGGTAGACAATCCTTTGAGATTTGTCACGGACTCTCTCAAAAGAAAACTTTTCGTGAGATATTGTTATTCTGAGTACGTTAGATGTTGTACAAATAAGATTGGCTTTTGAGACAGATTCGGAAAAGTAACTATCTGATATTATTTTTGGTCCTCGACTAATTTTGCTCATAATTGAGCTTGATAATTTTATTAAATTTTTGTTTGACGGCCTGTTTGGCTCAGCGGTAGTAATATCCGCCTTATAAGCCAGAGGTCCCGGGTTCGATTCCCGGTCGGGCAGATGTTTGAATGATGAATTTAAATATCTGTTCTGGGTCTGGGTGTTAGTTGTCCTTGTCTTTGTGTATGTTCCATGGCATCCCCGACACAGGAATTTATCCTAGTGGGGAGCTATGAGTGTGAAACGTTATTTATTTATTATTTAATAGATTTAAAAACGTCATGATGATTAATAATTTTACTCAAGTTATTATTTGACAAATATACAAGCTTAGGATCGCCGATAAGTTCAGCAAGACTCTGTTTAGTCTAAGTATAAATATGATTTATGACATAAGCATTGTAGTAATCTAACAGTTCAAAATTGACCGTCCAAAGCCAACAGTAAGTGTAAGCCAGCCTGTACAAGGATACTATCGATCCATCAGCACGGCATCAATCACGCTGGACAAACATCGAAGCCATTATATTGGGCAAACAGACTTCTGGGCTTTAGTTTGTTTCTTATAAACTTGGGTTGTTTGACTTTTGGGCGAGAGCAGGTTGCCTTGAGATACCGGTGGGTGAATCTCGGACAGTCACAATAAGTGTCAGTTAAGTATCAAGTGCAGGGATAATATTAAACTGGTTCAGTCCAGCTACGCCCTGCAGTCCGTATTACCGACGATATGTTTTTTTTTATATTTTCTGAAATAAAAGTTATATTGTCTACCCTCATAATGACATTCGTTGATGTCATGACCATCGGCTCAGTCAAGGTGAAAAAAAAAAACAATAGACAGAAATATTGACAACTTCTTTAGCGATTATAAAACTAGTGCTAGAATATGTAAATAGCCTAAGTATCTCCAAATATAAATGACTCTTTTCACCCTTTTCTAAATCCAGTAAAATCACTTTCCAACTCAACACAGAACAATTAAAATCGTTACAAAATCAATTGGAACTCCCAATCAAAGTAAAATGAACATCAACATCGGAACTTGATTTTGTATCGGAATTGGTTTCAAAATGAACTTCTAAGATATTTCCATGGAACATTTGAAAGATGGAACGGCTTCTAAAAATTCTAACCATTTAGTACTAATCTTTTGACTATTATCTCGTTATTAAGAATCATTAATAACATCATCTACAACCTTCTTTATTAAACTCCTTGGTATAGGTACGAGTAGACAACTCTCTTTCTATCATATTATGTATTCTGTCTTAGTCATATGCTAATCGGGATTAGGTTCGTCCCGTAGTTGCATCAATATTTTACTCTAATCTTTCAGCTAGAAAACCAGGAAATGTTAGTTGTTAGTTTATAGATTTTTTCTATAAACCTTCCATTTTTTTAATTCATTGACTTGACGATTGACCGCCATCTCACCTGATGGTAAGCAATGATGCAGTCTACGATGGAGCACGCGCGCCTAGAAAAAACTGATTCACTCGATTCACCAATTCCATAAGATATCCTGGAGCTGCCTAAGTCAACACGGCACTCAATCATTTCTAAAGTTGATTCATTAAAATACGCTAACTCAATTAATTGAACACGAATCGTTCACGCAGTAGAATGATTTTTAAAGGACAGAGGACCAGATCAATTAACGACGTTCAAGTCGTGAAAAAGTTATGAAAAATTATGGAAAAAGTCATGAATCTGAATTTATTTAGTCTACTTTTTTAAGAGTATAGAATATCGTATCGTATATTTTAAGAGCATATATTATATAATTAATTTCTTTAAAACATGGTTTCGTTGACAATATTGTGTACCAAAATCACTGATAGAGAAACTACAACTGTATTATGGAAATATACACTAATTTAAACTTACATTGTTTGGGCCGCTACAAAATAAATGTTGCCAAGAATTTGCATTTTAAACTCACAAAAGATAGATATCAAAATCTTTGACTTTCAACAGCCTTTAGTATCTTTTAGTTAGAATCTAAAGGAAATTACTAAGGAATCACGGCAAATGGTTAGAGCTTAGTCAAAGAGTTCAGATTTAAATAGAAATCCTTTGATGTAAGATATCATTGTGGAGGCTTATTGATGCTGCGATTTAAGTATGTAAAGAACTTATTTTTATATTAAACTTTTAAATGTTTGGTTTAATACATTTTAAAGGTATGTGACAAAATGAAGAAATACAAAAAACAACGAAAACAAATACAGAGCAATACATAACATAACACACAAGAAATACACAAAACACAATTTCGTAACATTTTAAACATAAATAAGAACAAATGAATAAAACACACTTAGTAAAATACAGCGAGATTAAACTTACCATCAAATTAGTCCTTAAAAATGATATAAAATAATGTATAATTTATATATAATAAATAAATTCATACCACTCTAGAAATTAGAATAGATCCACGTACTAAAGTACCCGTTCCTAAACGTATGAATATTATGTCGTAAGTAAAACCGGTAGTACAAAACTATAGTTAAAGTTTAGTATACGAGTAAGTTTATACTCTATAATAAAAGACTTTGGATGAAAAACTATGAAAGACTAGTTAAATGTTTGATGCGATCATCAAGTGGAACTCAGCCGATGTGGTTTTGACAGCCGTTTAAAACTTCCGAAAGTAAATCACCAGTTCGAAGGACAAAAACGCGTTCTTTCGGCTAGAAAATTTATTTCTTTCCACCATGTTTCAGTGGATCTTGTTAAAGTTTTTAATTATGCGGCGGATGCGCCCGGGTGCCGCTCGAGATCAACGTACCGCTGTGTTTGACTGTCTACATATTTTATTGTCTGTGGCGGATTTTAAAAAGCTAAATGATTTCTTATTTCGAGACTTTTGTTTCTTTTGTGTTATTAATGAAGTGATCATTAAAAGTATTTCAATGAAAAATAACCTTCGAAAGTGAATTGAAATATTTTAAGTTTTTGTGTGATTTCGAGTTATAACGGCTTTTGACTTTTTTGTTACGTCAAAACTATGAAAAATCGTCATTAAATTAAATATATCCAAATTCTTCAGTTGGTAGATTTATTGTACAACTAATCATGCGTGTTCTTGTTAGTTTGATTGTGCTATAAAACTTTAATATAAGTATAAACTTGTACCTAATTCAGAGCTAGTAAATTTTTACTCCGATGGGTGAATGAGGATACATAGCCATGAGAGTGTTTTATTGAATGAACTATGACTTTCTACGTTCAACATTTGGTAGGTATTTGAAATCTTATTAAAGGTTTGACCACCCAAGTTTACGTAATAATATTCACTCACCCTGAAAATACTTCTATAAAGTTTGCGACTTTTTTTAACTTCAATGTTACGCTGATTCTCGAAAATCCATTCATTTAGTTGCCGAATGTCCGGTTCGCGAAATATCCTGCCTAGCCTACCATACAAGCTTGACCTAGGTTTTAATGCTATGTCTAAAACTAACGATAAATGGTGATGATGAAAAGTAGCCTATGTGTTAATCCAGGTCTATCTCTACACCAAATTTTATCACAATCAGTTTAGCAGTTACGGAGATACGTGTTATCAAACATTCACACACGCACACACACATACCTACCTACTTTCGCATTTATAACATTAGAAAGCTAGTCCAAATATTTTTGGTTATTATTTATTTGGACGTTTAATTATATTACATTTTATTTTACTGGTATTTTAATTATGCAAGAGAATAATACCTGTTTAAATATTTGCTAACATCAAGTAAAATTCTCGTAAACAATGGTTAAAATCCACGGTGCATTACCAGAGCAAACAAGCTAAAGGTGCGTACACATCGGATTACCGAATATCGTATTACCGATATAATTGGTAGGACCTTCAGCAGTTGACTTACGCACGGATACAGAGAATACAGAAACTCAACTGGAGAGATACTTATTTTCTGTATTAAGCAATCCTGTACATGGAGAAAACGTTATTTGGGAAAGTAAAATCGAAAATGGTATTAGAAGCATCTTACATGAGTTACTTTTCGATCGAAATTTGTAGTTTTAAAACCAAACAGGATTAAATAGTAAGAACAATCGTGATTTTTACATACATTATTTACTCTTTTTTTCACTTAGTCATCAAATTGCCAATTAGTTATAAAAATTAGATTATATAAAATAGTTTTAGATAACTAAGAACTTAAGAAATAGCGAAATTATTTTTCTAAAGATATAATTATATCACAGTCTAAAACGAAATAAAAAAACGTTAAGAGAGGTACAATTATTTTGCTCGGTTTTTGTTTGATGTTTCGAGTTGTCATTCTGTACCATAATAATCTGTGAAGTAAGGCTAATGCAACAGTTTACGCATCAGCTGGTCTGCAAATTGGTGCAGCTTTGTCGGCCGCCGGTCCGGTCCGGTCCGGTCCGGTCCGGTCGTGTCGGCACGGACTGTGTGCAACCGGCTTTAGATGAGAGTCGGTTGATGAGCTTGGGGCAAGATACAACGAATTATTTATCGACTTGAATAAACTTTTTGGGTAAAATATACTTTTTAGTGGGTCTAGGTTTAGTATTTGAATTCGAGAAAAAAAAATCGTGTCTTTACCTAGGTATATAAAATGTTTCTTCACATGAGCAATTTTCTATGAAGATTCGATATTTTCTTTCTCGTATTCGGCAAACTTCTGTTTTAGAAGTTCACTTTGACGTGTAGAAGAACACCCTTAAGTATTACTACACCTTTCCGTTACAACTTGTATACATTGCAAGTTAAATAAAAACTTGTAAAATACGACCTGTACCTACGCGAGGATTGACATCCATACAAACACACAAACATTAAATCAAATTCAAATTATCCATTTAAGCAACGAAGTAGGTACATATTTCGTGACTTTTTACTGTGATCTCTTATGCCATGCACCATACCCAGGCATTAACTTAGGCCCAAAGGGCGTTTGCTGGTTTCGTTTGGTTCACTTCAACCAGTAATTAATTTAACACCGTGTCCAGTAATTGTGTACAACTGCAACCGATTTTATACGCAAAAATGATTTAATTATTTTTAAAATGTACCACCGCGTGTCGCCCAGCGATTATGGGTTGATTACACGTTACGAGTACAGTGGTGAGACAGTAAATGGGCATACTTGGCCGAGCAAACAGTTATGGTTCTAGTGACTGTCTCGTCAAACAGTTTAAAAGAACCAAGTACTCGGCTGAGGACACTGTCTCGGCACTACGTTACGTGTTTTCAATTTACTACGTGGTTACAATGTCATTACGTCCTGGGCTCTTATTCCCTGTTCTGCTATCGATCAACCACAATCGAGTTAATAAAAAGAAATATACGTTACACTCATAAAGGTACATAATATAAATATGCAAACATTTCTTTCTTTTTTGGGTTTTGCCGTAGTCGGTTGACAAGAAAACGTATTGATTATGAAGTTAGTGAAACCCAACTCATAATTAATATCATAACGCTCAGATTGAATGGTCTGATTAATAAATTAACATGAATACCTTTCTAAGAAATAGGTACTAATCCGATGAATTATAAAAGCAAAACAAAATCGTAAACCATTTAATAAATGATCTCCTTTAAATTTGATTTGGTTTAATGTCAATAGGCGACCGTTAAATATTTCTTCTGAATCGATAAAACGGTGATAAAGCCATAAAGACCGTCTCGTTTGAAATCAGATCAAACTAACGAACTAGCTACTACTTTTATGGTACTTAATTTATTATAGAATATCAATAGAAAATTACTATGGGTGATGTAGGCAAATTCTTTAGGTCGATGTTAATTTATGTGGAGTAACCAGTTAAATAGGAAGAGGTATATAGTTGCAATGGTCGTTTTGGAAACAAATGATGTTAAATAAAATGTTGTTGCTAGCCTATGGGATTCAATTCTCTAACGTTTTTAGTTCTAAACTATTTTTTCAGTTTTTATAAGTCTCACGCTATATTCGGTCAGCATCTATCAAAGGCGTCATCTATATTATAAACTAAAACAAGAACGTTATTTTTACAAAACAAAAAACAAAAACCGACTTCAAAAGACCGACTATTGAGTTATTCATCTATTTTCGCGCACGTACTTAATGCAAATTTAAGACTTATATGGTTTTCTCATGGATACCATTATCAGAACTGGACTAAATTGCAGTCCGTATTACCGACGATATGTTTTTTTTTATATTTTCTGAAATAAAAGTTATATTGTCTACCCTCATAATGACATTCGTTGATGTCATGACCATCGGCTCAGTCAAGGTGAAAAAAAAAAACAATAGACAGAAATATTGACAACTTCTTTAGCGATTATAAAACTAGTGCTAGAATATGTAAATAGCCTAAGTATCTCCAAATATAAATGACTCTTTTCACCCTTTTCTAAATCCAGTAAAATCACTTTCCAACTCAACACAGAACAATTAAAATCGTTACAAAATCAATTGGAACTCCCAATCAAAGTAAAATGAACATCAACATCGGAACTTGATTTTGTATCGGAATTGGTTTCAAAATGAACTTCTAAGATATTTCCATGGAACATTTGAAAGATGGAACGGCTTCTAAAAATTCTAACCATTTAGTACTAATCTTTTGACTATTATCTCGTTATTAAGAATCATTAATAACATCATCTACAACCTTCTTTATTAAACTCCTTGGTATAGGTACGAGTAGACAACTCTCTTTCTATCATATTATGTATTCTGTCTTAGTCATATTTTAATCGGGATTAGGTTCGTCCCGTAGTTGCATCAATATTTTACTCTAATCTTTCAGCTAGAAAACCAGGAAATGTTAGTTGTTAGTTTATAGATTTTTTCTATAAACCTTCCATTTTTTTAATTCATTGACTTGACGATTGACCGCCATCTCACCTGATGGTAAGCAATGATGCAGTCTACGATGGAGCACGCGCGCCTAGAAAAAACTGATTCACTCGATTCACCAATTCCATAAGATATCCTGGAGCTGCCTAAGTCAACACGGCACTCAATCATTTCTAAAGTTGATTCATTAAAATACGCTAACTCAATTAATTGAACACGAATCGTTCACGCAGTAGAATGATTTTTAAAGGACAGAGGACCAGATCAATTAACGACGTTCAAGTCGTGAAAAAGTTATGAAAAATTATGGAAAAAGTCATGAATCTGAATTTATTTAGTCTACTTTTTTAAGAGTATAGAATATCGTATCGTATATTTTAAGAGTATATATTATATAATTAATTTCTTTAAAACATGGTTTCGTTGACAATATTGTGTACCAAAATCACTGATAGAGAAACTACAACTGTATTATGGAAATATACACTAATTTAAACTTACATTGTTTGGGCCGCTACAAAATAAATGTTGCCAAGAATTTGCATTTTAAACTCACAAAAGATAGATATCAAAATCTTTGACTTTCAACAGCCTTTAGTATCTTTTAGTTAGAATCTAAAGGAAATTACTAAGGAATCACGGCAAATGGTTAGAGCTTAGTCAAAGAGTTCAGATTTAAATAGAAATCCTTTGATGTAAGATATCATTGTGGAGGCTTATTGATGCTGCGATTTAAGTATGTAAAGAACTTATTTTTATATTAAACTTTTAAATGTTTGGTTTAATACATTTTAAAGGTATGTGACAAAATGAAGAAATACAAAAAACAACGAAAACAAATACAGAGCAATACATAACATAACACACAAGAAATACACAAAACACAATTTCGTAACATTTTAAACATAAATAAGAACAAATGAATAAAACACACTTAGTAAAATACAGCGAGATTAAACTTACCATCAA
The DNA here is from genome assembly GCA_949125135.1 of Alcis repandata. NCBI lineage: Eukaryota > Metazoa > Arthropoda > Insecta > Lepidoptera > Geometridae > Alcis > Alcis repandata. The sequence goes on from OX421233.1 coordinate 811,904, forward strand.
ATTAGTCCTTAAAAATGATATAAAATAATGTATAATTTATATATAATAAATAAATTCATACCACTCTAGAAATTAGAATAGATCCACGTACTAAAGTACCCGTTCCTAAACGTATGAATATTATGTCGTAAGTAAAACCGGTAGTACAAAACTATAGTTAAAGTTTAGTATACGAGTAAGTTTATACTCTATAATAAAAGACTTTGGATGAAAAACTATGAAAGACTAGTTAAATGTTTGATGCGATCATCAAGTGGAACTCAGCCGATGTGGTTTTGACAGCCGTTTAAAACTTCCGAAAGTAAATCACCAGTTCGAAGGACAAAAACGCGTTCTTTCGGCTAGAAAATTTATTTCTTTCCACCATGTTTCAGTGGATCTTGTTAAAGTTTTTAATTATGCGGCGGATGCGCCCGGGTGCCGCTCGAGATCAACGTACCGCTGTGTTTGACTGTCTACATATTTTATTGTCTGTGGCGGATTTTAAAAAGCTAAATGATTTCTTATTTCGAGACTTTTGTTTCTTTTGTGTTATTAATGAAGTGATCATTAAAAGTATTTCAATGAAAAATAACCTTCGAAAGTGAATTGAAATATTTTAAGTTTTTGTGTGATTTCGAGTTATAACGGCTTTTGACTTTTTTGTTACGTCAAAACTATGAAAAATCGTCATTAAATTAAATATATCCAAATTCTTCAGTTGGTAGATTTATTGTACAACTAATCATGCGTGTTCTTGTTAGTTTGATTGTGCTATAAAACTTTAATATAAGTATAAACTTGTACCTAATTCAGAGCTAGTAAATTTTTACTCCGATGGGTGAATGAGGATACATAGCCATGAGAGTGTTTTATTGAATGAACTATGACTTTCTACGTTCAACATTTGGTAGGTATTTGAAATCTTATTAAAGGTTTGACCACCCAAGTTTACGTAATAATATTCACTCACCCTGAAAATACTTCTATAAAGTTTGCGACTTTTTTTAACTTCAATGTTACGCTGATTCTCGAAAATCCATTCATTTAGTTGCCGAATGTCCGGTTCGCGAAATATCCTGCCTAGCCTACCATACAAGCTTGACCTAGGTTTTAATGCTATGTCTAAAACTAACGATAAATGGTGATGATGAAAAGTAGCCTATGTGTTAATCCAGGTCTATCTCTACACCAAATTTTATCACAATCAGTTTAGCAGTTACGGAGATACGTGTTATCAAACATTCACACACGCACACACACATACCTACCTACTTTCGCATTTATAACATTAGAAAGCTAGTCCAAATATTTTTGGTTATTATTTATTTGGACGTTTAATTATATTACATTTTATTTTACTGGTATTTTAATTATGCAAGAGAATAATACCTGTTTAAATATTTGCTAACATCAAGTAAAATTCTCGTAAACAATGGTTAAAATCCACGGTGCATTACCAGAGCAAACAAGCTAAAGGTGCGTACACATCGGATTACCGAATATCGTATTACCGATATAATTGGTAGGACCTTCAGCAGTTGACTTACGCACGGATACAGAGAATACAGAAACTCAACTGGAGAGATACTTATTTTCTGTATTAAGCAATCCTGTACATGGAGAAAACGTTATTTGGGAAAGTAAAATCGAAAATGGTATTAGAAGCATCTTACATGAGTTACTTTTCGATCGAAATTTGTAGTTTTAAAACCAAACAGGATTAAATAGTAAGAACAATCGTGATTTTTACATACATTATTTACTCTTTTTTTCACTTAGTCATCAAATTGCCAATTAGTTATAAAAATTAGATTATATAAAATAGTTTTAGATAACTAAGAACTTAAGAAATAGCGAAATTATTTTTCTAAAGATATAATTATATCACAGTCTAAAACGAAATAAAAAAACGTTAAGAGAGGTACAATTATTTTGCTCGGTTTTTGTTTGATGTTTCGAGTTGTCATTCTGTACCATAATAATCTGTGAAGTAAGGCTAATGCAACAGTTTACGCATCAGCTGGTCTGCAAATTGGTGCAGCTTTGTCGGCCGCCGGTCCGGTCCGGTCCGGTCCGGTCCGGTCGTGTCGGCACGGACTGTGTGCAACCGGCTTTAGATGAGAGTCGGTTGATGAGCTTGGGGCAAGATACAACGAATTATTTATCGACTTGAATAAACTTTTTGGGTAAAATATACTTTTTAGTGGGTCTAGGTTTAGTATTTGAATTCGAGAAAAAAAAATCGTGTCTTTACCTAGGTATATAAAATGTTTCTTCACATGAGCAATTTTCTATGAAGATTCGATATTTTCTTTCTCGTATTCGGCAAACTTCTGTTTTAGAAGTTCACTTTGACGTGTAGAAGAACACCCTTAAGTATTACTACACCTTTCCGTTACAACTTGTATACATTGCAAGTTAAATAAAAACTTGTAAAATACGACCTGTACCTACGCGAGGATTGACATCCATACAAACACACAAACATTAAATCAAATTCAAATTATCCATTTAAGCAACGAAGTAGGTACATATTTCGTGACTTTTTACTGTGATCTCTTATGCCATGCACCATACCCAGGCATTAACTTAGGCCCAAAGGGCGTTTGCTGGTTTCGTTTGGTTCACTTCAACCAGTAATTAATTTAACACCGTGTCCAGTAATTGTGTACAACTGCAACCGATTTTATACGCAAAAATGATTTAATTATTTTTAAAATGTACCACCGCGTGTCGCCCAGCGATTATGGGTTGATTACACGTTACGAGTACAGTGGTGAGACAGTAAATGGGCATACTTGGCCGAGCAAACAGTTATGGTTCTAGTGACTGTCTCGTCAAACAGTTTAAAAGAACCAAGTACTCGGCCGAGGACACTGTCTCGGCACTACGTTACGTGTTTTCAATTTACTACGTGGTTACAATGTCATTACGTCCTGGGCTCTTATTCCCTGTTCTGCTATCGATCAACCACAATCGAGTTAATAAAAAGAAATATACGTTACACTCATAAAGGTACATAATATAAATATGCAAACATTTCTTTCTTTTTTGGGTTTTGCCGTAGTCGGTTGACAAGAAAACGTATTGATTATGAAGTCAGTGAAACCCAACTCATAATTAATATCATAACGCTCAGATTGAATGGTCTGATTAATAAATTAACATGAATACCTTTCTAAGAAATAGGTACTAATCCGATGAATTATAAAAGCAAAACAAAATCGTAAACCATTTAATAAATGATCTCCTTTAAATTTGATTTGGTTTAATGTCAATAGGCGACCGTTAAATATTTCTTCTGAATCGATAAAACGGTGATAAAGCCTTATAGACCGTCTCGTTTGAAATCAGATCAAACTAACGAACTGGCCACTACTTTTATGGTACTTAATTTATTATAGAATATCAATAGAAAATTACTATGGGTGATGTAGGCAAATTCTTTAGGTCGATGTTAATTTATGTGGAGTAACCAGTTAAATAGGAAGAGGTATATAGTTGCGATGGTCGTTTTGGAAACAAATGATGTTAAATAAAATGTTGTTGCTAGCCTATGGGATTCAATTCTCTAACGTTTTTAGTTCTAAACTATTTTTTCAGTTTTTATAAGTCTCACGCTATATTCGGTCAGCATCTATCAAAGGCGTCATCTATATTATAAACTAAAACAAGAACGTTATTTTTACAAAACAAAAAACAAAAACCGACTTCAAAAGACCGAATATTGAGTTATTCATCTATTTTCGCGCACGTACTTAATGCAAATTTAAGACTTATATGGTTTTCTCATGGATACCATTATCAGAACTGGACTAAATTGAAATGGGACCAAATGGGAAGCGTCAGCTTTCTAATAAAAAAAGAATCATCAAAATCGATTCACCCAGTCAAAAGTTATGAGGTAACAAACATAAAAAAAAAATAATAAAAAAAAACATACAGTCGAATTGATAACCTCCTCCTTTTTTGAAGTCGGTTAATAAAACTAAAAGCAATTCGTTTTTTTTTTTACTTTGTTCAAGTGTCATATTTCTGCTCGTCAGTTAATGAAATGTTTATCTTTGCCCTTAAAGCTTAAGGCCAAGAACAAGATTAACGTCAGATCTCCGCAAAGCCTCAAAAATAACACGACCACACTGCGTCAGTAAAAAGTGTCTTTCTGTAGAGCCAAGTATGACGAACAGACTGTTAGCAAAGCTTGTTCTTCTTCAAACATGACGTAGCCTTCTATTCAATAGCAAAATAGCTTTCAGACTACGCTATAATACAGGGTTATAATGAAAGGGTATGCTAAGCCGAAAATAGCTTGTACTACAGTACTCATCATTATGAATAACTTTTAGTATGAGGCCAACCCTAAAATCGAGAAAAAATCAGCTGTCTCTTAGAAAAATGTCAACGGCAATCAATAAAAATGTTTGAAACAGCAGATTTTTTACGCGATTTTTGAGTTGGTTCCATAGTAAATGTTGCTCATAATAATAAGGATTGCGAGCCCTTTTCGACATAGCATACCCTTTCCTTATAAACCTGTATATTGCATCAAAACATAGTTTTCACTGCACTGTTCATCAATAAGTGTACATTGTACAAGGATGCGAGTTCTCGTATATTTTCGTACTATGAAGCATTTTTCTAGCATCGAAAGGAAGTGCGGAGTAAGTATGAAGTTATGTTGCGATAGATATAGCGTAGTCTGAAAGCCCCCTAAAACTTCCCTTACAGTCAATTAAAACACGTTTAAGGGACCTTACGCACCTGGTCGCGATAAACATCGTAACTATTGTGAAACCCGAGAATTTCGAACCTCAATTTTGACAACAAAAAGGCCGTAATCGATTTTGGACACACAAAGGGAGCTTTATGTTTGACGATTCAACTGCACAAACGTTGTTTGCGGTAGAGATTATTTCGGATGAAATGAATGAAGGCAAAACACGATCCGAATGCTCAGCCGTAATTGAAATCCAAAGGCCCTTAAGGGCGGATTTCTTAATTTTTTCCTCGGATATTTGATAGGTTCGAGTGTCGCATACGAATCAGTCTCAAAAAGCAATTTTATTTTGACGTCTCAAAAAGTACTAAAATTGTCGTCACAAAAAGAAATTGAATACCGATTGACAGGAGGAAACCTAAATAATGATTACGGCATGGTGTCGAAATAAAAAGTTATTTCTCATGACCTTTTTACTGTGTGGGAGGTAAAAAGTTTTGCATTAGGGTGTAACCATTAATAAAATATAAATTATATGACCGTGAAAGGGTGTTTATATTACGTAAGAGGCGATGACTTTGCAAAGTGTCGAAATTGTGATTGTATACAAAAAGGTTAGCTTACGCCTTTAATAAATTAATTGCGAGAAGAAATGGAACGGAATATTCCCAACCCCCGATTTTTTATTGGCGACCTGTTTGGCTCAGTGGTAGTATATCCGCCTTATAAGCCAGAGGTCCCGGGTTCGATTCTTTGCCGGGCAGAGGTTTGAATGACGAATTTAAATATCTGTCCTGGGTGTGGGTGGGTGTTAGTTGTTCTTGTCTTTATGTGTGTTCCATGGCATCCCCGACACAGGGAATCTTAGTGGTGAGCTATGAGTGTGAAATGTTATTATTTATCTCGACCTGAGACCCAAACCTATAAATCAAAACCAAACAAAGTTGCATTTTTACTCCAATCTTGTTGGTCATTGTCTTTAACGATTAAAAATTCAACCCCAAACCTGTGGTCTATTGATTAATAACTGAAACAGGAAACGTATGGTAAATGGTAATAGAAAACAAGCCCGCGGGCAGTCGTCATTACGTTACCATCTTCACTGGAAGGGTTCAGTAGGAAATAATGATTAATTATTGTAATTTAGTCCATGTCATCGGGACCTCCACATGGGTAGAGCCACAGTGTGAAGTGATGCAGTAGATTAAGTTCGCTATGGTGCCATATTTTTTTAGGCATTGCCTGTTATTTTATTTTCAGCTCAAATTGCTTTTGTAAAACAAAAAATATTCGCAATCGTTGTTATGAGACAAACTGAGACAATCCTTTTTTTTTGTTACGGTCAGGTCGATCGGTTGATCGGTCGGTAGGATCTAATCTTTACTGTCGAATAACAGAGTAGAAGTGATAGAAGATAGCAAATTTTTTAATTTAGTGCGACCTAGACTAGAAACTGGCTAATTTTTTAAACAATTGTGTGACGAGACGATGAAAATTGCTAGTTTGATGTTTGCCTATTGCATCTCTTATCTCATATCTGCGCCACCCAGAATTTTGAACTCTTTAACTATTCAAGACATAAGTATTGAATGTTTAAAGTGCAAATACATAATGATGCAGAAAAAAATGTCAGAGCGTAGTACTTACTTGCAAATTGAAATAAGATGACCTACTAACAGTATTTCTAAACTGCAGTAAGGCCCTCCCTACAGTTTAATCTTATGCCAGGTGCTGTTTATCTGATTGTACGCCGTAAAAGGGTTTAATGGACATCACGGACAGTAGTAGTTAGTTTTGGGAACTGTTTAGCTGTTAAGGTTTGATGGCTCATTATTGTGGAATTTCTTTATAAGCAATGCCTCTCGTCTTAGCCTTAATCACAACTATGATGACAACGATCCAGAACTAAAAAAAATAAGTTAGGGCTTCTTAGAGACTAATTGAAGTTGCACGACCTGGTTGGTTGACGATCTGTTTGGCTCAGCGGTAATATATCCGCCTTATAAGCCAGAGATTCCGGGTTCGATTCCCGGCCGGGCAGATGTTTGAATGATGAATTTAAATATCTTCTCTGGGTCTGGGTATTAGTTGTCCTTATCTTTGTGTGTGTTCCATGGCATCCCCGTCACAGGATTTATTCTAGTGGGGAGTGTGAAACGTTTTTTTATTTATCTATACTAATAGGTACATATTATAAAGAGGAAAGATTTGTATTTTTGTATGTTTGTGTGGAATAAACTCAAAAACTACTGGACCGATTTCAAAAATTCTTTCACCATTCGAATGCTACATTATCCCAAAGTAACATAGGCTATATTTTTTTTTATCCACAGCGAAGCGTGGCAGGGAACAGCTAGTTATTTTATAACTAGAAACGTCATGTATTAAAAAATATACCAAGTGTTTTTCGTGGTCAACGTGCGTTATTAACTAAGAAAATAATCATTCTACTAATATGATAAATGCAAAAGTTTGTGTTTGTGTGTGTCAGAACGTTTGTTACTACGCTCTGTAGGTAATTACTAAACGGACTTTTATATCTGTAACATTGGGACTTGAGACATCTTTTGCCCTAAATTAATACATAGGCAAATTTACATCATCACCGTTTGACATCACCGCGCGGTGAAATTGCAAGGCCCAGCTAGTACAAATCAATCTGTTCAGACCATTGTTACTTGAACAAGCTGACCACTTCTACCTTTTTCTGACAATTCCACTAATAGCTAGACCGATGAAGCACACAAAAACTGTGCAATCTACGTTAAATGAACAATGTCGCCGTAGTCCGTATTGAACGTAAGCAGTATGGAAAAAATACGGAATTGGGGCACTTATGAAATGAAGCATAGGGATATTTTCAATTCCCCCCTCCTAAAATCGTGTTCCTCATGTCTGAGGGTCGTGATCGTGACCACCACCTCCAAGTAGCTTCTCTCTAACGATGTTTTGCCAGCGTTTTCTATCCTCAGCAATGTGAAGTGCTTCGTGTGTGTGTTGCTTCGTTATTAGGTATGTCGATATTTCTAATACGCTGAATGAAATAATACGGGTAGGTACATTATTTTGTGGCTTGTGAGTATGATTGTAGTTTTAAAAAAACCAGTAGTCTGTTGTTTTGACGCTGAGATTACAGTAACTAGCAACAATATTAAACGCTAGCGCAACTAGATATCAATCGAAGACACTGAAAAAAATTTATGTATCAATGGCCAATCTCAAAATGGCAATTTATTTTTTTGGAAAGTTACGATTACAATAAAACTCACAAGTATTACATACATTACTGTGTCGTGTTGCTACCAGACATGATTCTACGACATTTACCTGAATCCAATTTAATATATTATTATAATAATTTGTTAATAGAAATAGTAATTTCATAATTATAACACGTTGATATTTATCTTATAGGAACTTGACCCTTACTGTGTGTTTACTGCATTTATACTGATCTCGTGCAAAGAGGAGACATACATCAAACAACAAAAACAGGACTTTCGGCGGGCGGAGCGGCGGGTGGAGCGGCGGGCGGAGCGGCGGGCGAACACTATCATTTACGCAACTATTTGTCATCGAGATTCCGGGTGGTGCTTTTATGACCTCTACCATCGACTTTCACGAGACAAACAGACAAACTTGGAAGTTTTTGATAAAAGTAAATTTTTATTACGCCCTCAGAAGTGCAAATATGGTATTTTATCGATCTCCAAAATCAGTTTTGTTGGTTGTAAATGTCATAATTGGCGTTATTGTTGACAAAACCAATTTTATTGATTCTTATTGTCAAAATTGATCGAGAAATATCATACTGTTGTTACGAATTGCATCTTTTTAGTTACTTACGTTACTGACATGAATAGAATACTCGTATGTTAATGACGTAATATGGCTGAGGTTTAAAAAAATTATTTAAATTTTCAGTAAATTTTTTAAGTATTTTCTCAGTAATTAATATTTTTTTCGTCTTTGTCTTATTTATCTTATTATTTTTCAGCTCCATATTCACTTTTAAGTAACAGTCCAACCTCGTTTCCGTATCCTCTACAGCCCGCCGCCACCGCGCCATTTGCCCACGCATCGTTAACGCCGTCGTTAGTGCGAATACCGTTCGAGATCAAAGCCGGCGGTAGGGGCCCGGAAGCTGGATTAACGGTTGTCACCATGATGGATCACGTGCGTAAGCTACACGACAATGGAATGTACGACTGTACGTCCCATTTGCCCCCTACCGTCTGATACGCGCTGCTCAATTAATTATAATGCTTTTTGTTTTCGAAAAATTAAGTTAAAAGTCAATTTCATAGTCAGTCTTAAAGGTAAGGTCATAGTTCGGAATCAACATGGATCTTGAAGATGACCAATAAATTAGGTTTTTTTTTACGTGAAAACTGTCAAACTATTTCCATCCTTACTTCATGTTCGAGAATTCAAAAATAATCAATTAGCATTGAGTTTACCATAATTTATGTAGGTTGTGTTTTAGAGACCTCCGGGTGGTTGGATCAAAACTTCGACCCAAACTAGCCACAAACCCTCAGTATCATAATTACTCATTTATTCCCATCTATAGGTACGTTTAACTAGAAATCCGCAGTAGCCTTTAACAAAAAGTTAGTCAGCTAAATAATATCCATGTTAATGAAAGAAAAAAACCAATTAAATTGCAACTTTACGCACTTCACGTTACACTCTCCGAACGATAGCAGCTGCAAAGTCTTTTTACAGCGCAACTTGTCTTCCGAAATCGGAAATCCGTGACAATTTTCTGAAAGAAGACAATACTATTAAAAATAACGATCTTTTGTTTAAATTCAACAGTTCGAGAGAAACGAAACATTACGCGGATTTAGAAGCAAATCGTGTTACAATGTTATGGGGCCGTTGCGTCACTAAGGGTATAAAAACCTACGGAACTGTTTAACAGTTAACTAAGTACAACTGTTTTTTAATTACTTCAAATACGGAACACTTTGATACTTAGTATGATCTAAAAATTCTACAATCTACATACTCCGAAATAAAAGGTAGATTGTTAAACTATTTATTTTTCACTTCAAAACTAAAACTAGTGCAACAATTGGCGGCTTATCGCGTAGTGTGATTTCTTCCAGGCTACATTAAGATGGAGAGGATACATAGAATTAATAGAAAAGTGGGGTGTGTACAATATTGGAGAAAACTTTGTTATATAAACCTACACAAAATGTACATTTATGGACATAATTATCTACATTGAAATTAAATATGTACTATTACTTAAACTATCGTAGGAGTCCGAATAATGTCATAATTAATAAATTGTGAATTTTGTGAAAATGTAGTGTCATCAAATGTCCTTACAAAAATTTGAATAAACTTGAAAAAAATATTTTTGCTTTACATTTATACATACATTTATATTTTTGCTATATAAATTTAAAGATCAGCTACTGTTTCTCAGTATACTGAATAGGGTAGGTTCGGGATAGCCATTGCCTGTCTTAACAATCTTCCAAGAATGAGGTCCCACTGGGAAACACAATCGAGCGTTGCATTTAGCTTAGTAAATACGCCATTCGAGATTTGGAAGTGTGCCATTGGACACCGTCTTTTGTTTTCTGTTTAAACAGTAGCTAACAAATAAAGATGTCAATAAAATCGGCAAAAATAAAGCCGGGTCAAAAAAAGTTGAGTTTTGGTTTACAAAAGTCTCCTGTGGCGTACCCTGGGTGGTTGGTCCTTTGAAAGTTGTTGTAATGACCCAAAAATGCGTGACTAAACTTTTATTGATGTGTATTGTCTACAGAATTGTTGAAAGGGTGTTCTAGATTGTTCTTTGAAATGATAGATGGGAACTTGCTTAAATTGAGTATCATTCGTTTGTTTGATTATGATGCGTGACATTTATTTTTCCTGTGCTCAGTGCAGTTTTGTTTGCGATTGTCCTAGTCTTTTTTGTATAATTTCCGAAATAAAACGTTTTCTGACAACCTGTCGCCGTATTGGTAGAGTTACAACACAATGTGTCGACACAGTGACGAAAATAGTTGTATACGATACCTACCCCTGCATTTTGAAAATTTTCTGCTGAGTAGTTAAATTAAAAAAATTGGTGATTTAAAAAATTTACAAAGCGAAGTGCACTTTGCCTTTTTCTAAATCAGTTTTAGTGACAAATAAAGAAACCAAGAAGAAACTTTAAATTAAAGTCTAAATTTTCTATTTGTATAGGTACATTTAATTCGTCGGTCACTACCAAAGCATTTCTTCCACCCCGTTTTATTGAACATAAATTAACGCAACAGCCTTACAAAATAATTAAGTCAGAGTAATAATTAAGCCGTGGAATGGTCGCGAGTCGACGAAATGTTCCATAAACAAACACAACATCTCAATATAAGGAAATAAAGTACGGTCATACCTAAGCTGCTTGGACTGACGAGATTTGCGTCTAGAGTACAACAGACGGACATTTCACTATCAAGCTCTTACTTTGACACAAAAATGTTAAGCCTTATATAATTATGTATAGTTTTACGTTGAATAGAACATATATTTTCAAGTTCAGTTAAATAAAAAAATCACAAACTAATAACGGACTTAATAGCACTATGTTTTAGTCAAATCATGTGGTGGTTAAAAAGCAGCGTTAAAACCGTTATTACATATTTTATCACCTATACTCCACCTTTAGTGTGCGTACTACAAGAGAGTGGACTGCTCTGCCCGAGTGGGTGTTTCCCGGCAGCTATTATACATATAATCTGGGTGTCTTCAAGTCGCGAGTGAATCGGGACCGCATCGTTGCTTACCATCAGGCGAGATGGCGGTCAAACGCAAGCCTATCATTCAATTTAAAAAAAATAACAAATTTATTAAATAGTAATTAAAAAAAACTACTTATTTCCGCGACTATTAAAAAATAATGTCATAACAAAATAACTGTTGCCCGCTTGACATCCAAAGGTCACACACTACGTCATCACGTTAGTCGCGTAGGTGTGAACGAAGCTTTAAGCATTAACATAAACATCAGTTCGATCGACTCCACTACATCCATACGTACAGCTTGAATACATTTTGAACCGCGTTGTTTTTTACTGCCTCAATAATTTTAGAATTAAACTGTTCTCGATTCGGATATCCACTCATATCGATTCTCAACTCGATTATTTTTCGATTGTCTCTACGACTTTTCCGCCGCTGAGGTGATAGAACTCGATAGACACGTACGAGTTGGTCCTTCGATCGTAAAAATCGATTACTTTATTCTCTTACATGCTGGTCGTTAATGATCGGATGGCATCGATGCATTTTTATAGCGCTGTATAAGGCTTAATGGCATTTTTTATTCAGAACGATACTCTACTTCCTTTTTATTGACTCTAGTTACAGCGGCGGCAAAGTTAGGAAGTTCAACTACTTTTCATTTTCGAATTTTTAAACCATGTATTTTGCAATTAGGAACAATTGCTTACTTGGCAAGTAAAAATAAAGACAATGATGTCATGTAGAAAATTATTTTTATATGGACGGATACACATCAACCAAAGACTAATTTCATGAACTTGAGTAGGTACACAAAAGCAGAAGCAGCAACTTCTATGGATGGACATGAGTAGCAGTAACAACTAAGCGCTACCGCGGCTCAGATAACACGTTACATTGTAAGCCCCGAGCTTAGTTCTATAACAGCACTAGAGCCGTACCACAGACCTTTAGGTAGTCTACAAGCTTTGACACTAGACCTAGCCTCTCGGCCTATACGAAATTACTTTAGCAGCAGTCTCCAAACCTATTAAGGTGAACTATTAAAGTTGAAAATTCAAAATCATATATTCAGATATGGGTACATCAATGTAAACTTATAAATTAATGTCAAATAGATTTTTCTTTGCGAATATATTATAGCATAGTAAAGGGAATGTCAACTCGAGAGTTATAATAGTAGACGAACGAGTGAGATACTATTTCGGTCACTCTCGCTCTTATTAGAACTGACCCTGAACTGAGAGTGAGACTGACGGAAAATCTCGAACGCCCAAGAATAGGGTTCCAGATAGTTTATCTTATCAGCAATCTAACGATCGTCCAGTTCATAAGGCGGTGAGTGTCACCTAATGAGGATGTAGTCCGAGTTTTTATATACCTAATACGATAAATTATGAAACTACGAATGAAACGGTATATTAATTGGACATTAGTGTATGTCACTGGCTACCGTGGAACATTTAGGAGATGGAATAGACATTTCTGAGATATATATTTGTTGCTATCGATGACAATAGTAATTGAATGTAATTTTGAGATGTGAAGCAAAATAGCTTAGTTTGAAATAGAAAATAATTAAATAATAATTCGGTTTCTTCTAGGCAAGCATTCTCCATCGTAGACCGTATCGTTGCTTATCATTAGGCAAGATGGCGGTCAAATGCAAGCCTGTTACTGAATTAAAAAAAAAGCTGTTACAAATTTTAAATTCGAAAAATATTTCTGTAATAAATAATATAATTAATCTCGTTCAGTCATAGTTACTGTCTAAGTATGAGCAGAACATCTTTACACATTCATTAAGATACCGGCGTAATAGCAAATTGTGCTAAATGTCTTTTCTATTTCAATTTTAATAATCCGTAAATACATACAGCAGGGTGGTCGTTGGAGTTAGAGACGTAAAAGTGGCTGAAGGTATTTTTTAAACCATAAAATTAGGTGGGTGTAAATTTTTTGTGGCCCCGCGAGCTATTTTAGAATGCTATGTGAATTTAAATTTGTTTTCTAAAAGCTTCCAGGGGCTTGAATTGTTTTTATTGAGAAATTGTTGTTTGTTATTTTCTGATGGGTTTTTAAGTGTAGTTAAATGCTTTGTTGTGCAGTTAAAACTCTGTAATAGTTTAAAAGTTATAGGTACTTTTAGTTTATCTATTAAATATTGATATAATAGAGCATTGCAAAAATCCTTGAAAACTTTCTTGAAGTAAAACAAATTTATTTTTAGATTATGATTTTTTAATTTGCAATTCAATTGCTTTCATTGAAGCTATATTTTCAAAGACATTTCCGTTTCATTTGTTTCTTATTATGTCTTTGACTTGCTAAGATTTTTCCTAACTTTTAACTTAACGCGTAAACTTGGCAAATTGAATTTAGCAAAGAAGATTGACTGACCACAAATTGGGGATCCATTGTCAAGGGACTCTGAGATTAAATAAAATCAAGGATATGTCAGCAAAGTATACTTACTTACTTTTGATTTGAATATTTAGAACTTGCGTTATTGTCTTTTTTATGTGACCGTTAAGCGTTCGTCAGTCAGTTGTGTCGACTAGAAAATGTGCTTTTAATTTCGAGTTCCTACTTTAATAATGTGTCAGTTGCAAATATTGTCAGTTGTAAAGCTGACAAAGTCTAATTTCAAACCCAATTTATTTTGTGATTTTAACCCCTAACGCAAGAAGAGGTAGGAATGTTACAGCACCGTGGCTCTTAGACAGGTAAACCGTTTTAGATGTGTTTTTTTCTTAAAGCAATATTTCTAGCAGTGGTTATTAGATGGGTATGTTTTGTCAAACGGTCCAGTCATTTCAACATCGGGAATTTTTAATTTTTTTTTATGGAGCAGCTGATTTTAGTATTTTTATTTCTTTAGTAGGTATTATTTTCAAACTCACGTCCCAACATTATCTTTGTAAGCCATCCAAGGCAGATAACGTCTCCGGAATCTCATTACTAGCACATTCGTCTCGAGGATCGCGGATTCCTTTCCATGTTCCCGACTCAGTGCTGGAATCTTGAAGGGGTCAGATTGTTCAAGTTTCGGGGAGTCGGGGAGTTGGGGTAGTTCGGACAGCGGTGTAAGATTGTTACTGTGTTTTGATGCCTTTTAATTAGTGCTTGGCACAAAATTACAAAAATTACAATCACTAAATTATTGCAAAAATGTAACTTCTGCCGGAGTGGGTATTTCTCGATAAATGTAATCTGGTTGTTTATAAGTCGCGAGTCAATCAGTCTCTTCTAAGCAAGTGTGCTCCATTGTTAACCGCATCATTGTTTACCATCAGGCGAAACGGCGAAATGGTCGGGTGACATTGTGAAGGCGGTAGGAAGGCAGAGGATGAGACTGGCATATAACCAGAAAAGATGGATCACTAAATAAGAGACCTATACCTACTCACCAGTCTGTGGAAAAGGGTTAATTATCATGATGATAGTTTTAATAACACTGCTCCTGGAAACGCATCCTACGACTCAGTCCGTGTAGAAATATTGAATTAACCACAAACTATTACGGAGCCAGCCAGCGGCGAACGGAAAATTAAAAAGCAAAGCGTCTACCGTTTCCTTGCCATTCTTTTTAATTCTCGTCTCGATGGACGAAGAGAAATCATTAAAATTTCCATTGCACACCCCCGCCTTAGCAGATTTATTTGATATTTACTCCGGTCGCGACTTTTTACGAACTTGAATTAAAAAGACGCTGTTATTATATTTTAATGGAATTAAATCGTATTCGATAGAATTATCTGTTTAGATTTTATCTTTTTTCGCATTTTTCGCTTGCACAAAAAGTTAGGTTAGGCTATAAAATAAGAAAACAACGTCTAACAGGCGTTTTTCATATATATCGGCGATATTATCTCCTAGAACTATAATAACTTGACGACGATTCTAAAAAAGACAATAATTTTCACAATAACGACTGTCTTGCTGAATCACCCTATAGTAAGAAAAGTTTTCCTTTTACGTCAAAATCGGTAGACTCATTTACTCATCTCTTCAACTGATTTCGACACATCTAAGTACATATAACACAAGAAACATAGTTATTTTCATATTTTTGCCGCCTACGGCAAAACCAAAGGATACCATATCCTTAATGATTACAAAACGCAGAGTCTTCTGTTCGTTTTTTGCGTTCACTTCATTAACATAAAACATCATAAGTTTAAAGAAGTTAATCACTTGAAAAATGATTAACGATTTCTACTCATTTATGTCGGCCGTGAAAAATTTATGCAATTTGTAAAAAAAAGTTTTTATATCGCAAGCAATCAATGAAGTTTAACTTCGTATAAAGTGCCACCCACAAAGTTAACATTACAATAACAATATGCGTTAATTAATATAAAGGCTTCTTTTTCTTTCAGAAAATTAACGGTAGGCTAAGTAAAACCGTGGGAACGGCTAGTCTATACTAATATTATAAAGAGGAAAGATTTGTATTTTTGTATTTTTGGATGTTTGTGTGGAATAAACTCAAAAACTACTGGACCGATTTCAAAAATTATTTCACCATTCGAATGCTACATTATCCCAAAGTGACATAGGCTATATTTATTACCTGAAAAAATTAGGGATCCTTACTAAAACTTCAATAGTGTCCCGTGCGAAGCCGGGACGAGCCTCTAGTCTATATATATAAAAATATATATTTTGTTGTATTTGTTATTATTAATTGTAATATTCACATGTATTTTCATAATTTAAGTCTCTGTGAATAAATATTCAATACCCAAAAAAAAAAAAAAATCATTAAGAACTGTTTTTTTTCTATTGTTTAACTATTATAACAACTTTTTTTTACGACTATACCCAAAACAGGTACCTACTGCCTTACCTACTTATATTTTTGGAAAATACGAAGTCACTAAGTAAATTATGACATTACAAACGAATAAAGAAACGACATAAATATTCCTTAATCCGCTTAGCATAAGGATTTAGGTAGGTAGCTATACCTACCTACTGTGCTGTCGCAATTGAGAAGCAACCTGGAAATAACGGTAAATCATAGTAGGCGTGTATCTGATTCTGTAGATTGATTAATTTGTTGTTTTTTCCCATTGAACTACTTACTATAATCTGAATACAGATTATACCTACTACTTGTTTAGAACTTAATCATTTAGAAACATACCTATAAATGATTTCGTGTATCTAAGTGTGCGTAATTTGCCTTAAAAAGATATAAGTAACAAAATGTGGCGACCATGGCAATAGGTACACGGTTTTGTGGCAGCAGTAAGTAAGTAAAAAATATAATTTAAAAAAAAGAACGAGCAAAAATAAAGAAAACTTAGGATTCCTATCTGTTTATCTTTTTAGTTTATTCTACCATGAAGCTTTTTAAACCAACCCACAAGTAGCCAACAAGATATAAAAATCAGTATACACCATTCACAGTAATAAATAACGTATTATTAGCAAAGCAAATTATTGATCACCGTTGAGGAGAGATTTAATAAATATTTTTAGGAACATTTACATAATTAAATCTAGTTTGTAGGCTACTGCTTCTAAAATTGCTACTCAATCAGTTTTAGACAAATTTTAGTGAAAACAGAATAAAACTAAAAGATTTAAACTCTCGAAACATCTGTTTATAACTTGGACTTTTCGAGAGTTATAAAGGTGGGTTCACGCCTGCGCACGTGCACGAACTTTGCACGTTACGCGCCTCGAATGGCTGTGAAAGCGCCGTATATGCGTGTGAATATGTTCCTAAAATGCAAGCGAATCGCACTGTTCGTACATGTGCGCCGGACGATATAGATCCGGCGCGGCATTTCAACCTTGAACTGTGCGCTCGGAAGTTTTTAAAAAACTGTTATGTGGCTTTCCACATCATCTTTGCCCATCCCATACAAAGTTACGTAAATACATAACTATTAATAAAAAAAAATACTATTAAAAATATCATACAACATGACATCACTGTAAATTTACGAGCAACCCGTTTCCATACATAAGTTATTATTAATTTTTATAAAAAAAACCTACACAAAAACAACTTGTTGACAATATTATTAATCCTAAATCTCGGATATAACCCGCAAATCCATAGCAAAATGCAAATAAATAACTCATTTTACAGCCTCTATTAACAATCATTAAGCCATCGCCAAACCTCCTTGCGTGGGTGAGCGCGAACAGCAGAGAAACACAATTTATTGACCGCTCTCGTATATAAATTGCTAATTATCTTCTCCGATCAAAAAGTCATAGGAAAGATTAATGCGTGTTAATTTAATTTCGATGCGTTAGATTTTAATATAGAGTTGTCAGAGGTTTAGTTTGATGACTGGCTGTAACCCGATGGAGGCAAAATAAGGCCTAACAATATTCCGCAAAAATCTACTTAAACCAATCAGAACAAAATGATCTCAATAAAACTTTAGAACATTACCAAAACGGTAGGTAGCGTGACGTCAATAAAAACGGTTATAACCTCGAATTTGGTATTTTGTCTCACTGTTTGGGGTAACCACAACCAGGGTCCCCATTCTGGCAAGTGAGCTATTATCTCGGTCACTGTCGCTCTCATTAGAATTGTCATGAGAGTGAGAGTGACGGAGATAATCTCGAGCGCCCAAGAATAGGGTCCCAGTTAACATTTTGCTATGACACTCGCACATCTGCCGAGCAGCTGCTTAGTTGTCCTACTTTAACACGTGGTCTCTGCGAAGAAAATTATATGATGAGAACTTAGTGCGATTCTACTTTAATGCTGTTGTGGTTTTTGAAGCATGTTTTGATCTAAGAGTGAGTAATTAATGCGCAAGTAGCTTCTTACTCATATAGAATAGTAGGTATATGCTATCCTTTTTTTTTTTGTTGACGGGGGGGAAATCTTAGAAAGATACCCGGCTGCTTTGGGGAGCAACCGGGTTATGTGAGGTTACACTCATTGATGGTATATGCTATCCTGCTTTTATTTAACGTTTATTAAACGTTTTAGCAAATTCTATGGTATGTTATCCTCATATTTAAAACTTTTAAGTAGGTACGTACTAGCACATACCATGTACTAGTAAGGAAGTTCGTATAGACCAATTGGCAAGTCCTGGTGCCAGAGTGTTTAGACAGCCTGAAGGTCTTTGCCATGGTTTGGCGATTGTAAAACGTACTCGATACAGAGTACGTTTTACAATCGCCAAACCAAATCGCCAAATCGCCCCTTACTCAACTTTTCACTCACGAAATCTTTGAAAAATAATTTCTGAATGGACAAGATGTTTTGTGTAACGAGTCTTTAAAAAAATGATGCGATTTAATATGGAGCTCGCTTGGATAGAAGAAACTGATTCACTCTCAACTTGAAGACACCAGGGTCACCAGGATTCTATATACTTCCAAAATCTGTCCAACCTTTGTAAACCTTGTCCTCCCCTACTTTCCTCAAACTTTGACTAATTCCTTGCAAGATGTAAACTTTCTCTTCTTTTTGAAGTATTTTTATCCTCATATCATAACCAGCATTTTCTGGTCTCGAATACCTAATGGCTTTATAACAGACCAAAGCAGATTTTAGCCTAAACAAATTACACTTTCTGAAACAAGACCGTGTCTAATTGGTTTTTGATTTGTTTTAGCCTTCAAATAAAAAGTTAAAGCAATTCCAGAACTGAAAATGCGATGAAGCAATTAAATACCGATCTCAACAAAAATACAATAAATCATCGTAATTACGAAAACCCGTTAATCATACTCAAATTACAATACAATTCAAAAAAGTACAGTGTTTCACTAAACTTGGTGATAAATAACAATCCGAGAACCATAGTTCATACGATGAAGCAATACTTCATACATAAAAGCAATGGTTCATTTTGAGGTCCATAGTTCATTCGTAAGATTGTACGTAGCTACTAGAGATGGACGAATACGTCCAAAATATACTACAAGTTCCCAACTATTGAATCATTCGATTGGAAATTGGAAATGAATACAAATCGACAATCGATTTCGGCTACGGTGCTTCACAAAAATAATATAATTGGTGAAAAGTTTCATGAGTACGAGTACATCGATCAAGTATCCGACTTCGGTGCTTAAATAGCAGCAAATTGCTAAATATTTATTTTGGTCAGTCATCATGAATCAAAGATGATTCATGATGACTGACACTAAAATCATTATTTGAATGCCTCCTACTAATGATTTTCATTTAGGTACACATTTGATTTTCAATTTTTTCGACAACCGAATCATTCAAACACATTTTATTTCAAGTATAATAGCTTTGAATCGTCCAAACGCTCATTCGATTCGAAACATTCCATTTCCTCATCCCTAGTTCCTACACCAGCCATAGCTCATTTAAACCATATCTCCGTGTATTAAAACTGCTGAGATTTGTCTAACATACCACTAAATTACCTCCCAGTGCTCACGCGAGCTGACATCGGATTCAACAATATTAAGCCTGACACATTTTTCATATATAATTTATCTGAAGATTCTCGCATGAGACGTCGTCGGCTCATAATTTAGAAAATATGACAGGGACGTATGCAGGCCGGTGGACAAGAGGCGTGTGAAACCAAACTTCTTATTAGACTTTAGCTGTGTCTTAAGCTATTTCCGAAAGAGTTAAGAAGAGACTCACTTAATTAAAAGTAAGAAGAATAGAATCAATAATCCTAACTACTATAATACTAAATGTGAAAGTCAGTTTGTTATTTGTAATTTCTGATGTAAACAATAGGGGGCTAGGGTCTTTTAAAGCTTGCTTAAAGTTAACCACACCTTAAAGTTTTCCGATTTTTTTTTTCACGTGACATTTCACATCAGCGAGAAGCTAACAAAGCATTTTAAGCAGTGACTAACTTTAAGCAGTATTTATAAGTAGGCCTTAATTACTAGTTATCTATCCCAAAAAACTAACAGTCATTAGATAGAATAGATAAACTCTTTATGGCTTTTTTTTTCCTTCTTTGTGGCAGCTTTCCAATCCAACCCTAAATACGTCCCTCAAGCTTCTCTTGCAAACTCCAGCACAATAAAGCAGTATGCCGAGTTATCGTAAAGTATGGAGTCGTCACAGCGCGTGTTTCCTGCAATAAACACGGCGCGACACCCTGCACACTGCAGTCAGTCGTGTTCAGCCGGGCTTGCTCTTTCGTTCTTGACATTTAATTTTGTGCTATCTAGCTATCAGGACATGGCTTTGGCTAGTTTGACCTTGGGTTTTATTGTTGGGCTTTAACAAGAAGAATTACTAAACGTTCAGATAACCAGATTTTTGACTATTAAAACACAGGACAATGTTTTGGATGCATGTTTATTTGCCTGTTTTTATTTATGACGTTTAACCGCTTAAACGGCTTCACTAAGTTTGTGTCATTAAAGTTTTACTTCTTACAGCTTGTTTTGTTTTCCTTACTAAAAACTTGTTAAATAATAACATTTGGTTAAAACTAGACAAATAACATGGGTAAGATAAAATGACTTTTACTTGTAACATTCAATGTTAGTGGTCAATAAGTTTTACTAATTAGAAATTGCAACTTCGTAACTAATCACTAGCTCCAATGCACGCTTTTAATTCACATCAAAAAGCTATTTGACATCTACTCCAGTGCTCTAACTAATAACATAACCCCACCCGCCTCTTATTAGCTAAATTAGACCTAATTCCCTTTGATCTAATTATAGAATGACTTAGCAGAATTCAGACTAGGAATTACCACGGAACAGCTGCAGTTTGCGTCTAGGTGTCCACTATAAATAGATAATGAGCCGAGACATTTGCATGTTTGGCACAAAGAAGTCGATATGAGGAGTTATGGACAGTTCGAGAATTACGATACCAGTTCTGATTTATTATGTCTTTGGATAAACGCAGGAAGAAATTAAAGAGGTGATGGTGAAGAAAGAATGGCCATTCGAGGGAAATATTTCTATCTACCAAGAAGAATACATTTTTTTCGTTTTTATTACAAAAATCAGTTTGCTGTTCATGTCTCGCAAAAACTTGAATATGCAACGCGATCAATTTGTTGTTTTATTGTTTCGTTCGCCTCAATAGGGATGGGTTAGACAAAAAAGTGAAACCGCGGGGCGCAGCTAGAGGTAAATAAAGTTCGTGAGTTAAAAAAACGTCGTTTGAGCTGAAAAATATAGGTAAGTTAGAAATAAAGAGTTACGTGTAGAAGTTAATGTAAATCCAATTAAAAATACGGTGTCAAATAATTAAAAATAAAATGTCAAAATTTTAACTAAATAACCCACCCGTTAAGTGTTAATTAAATTAATATTAATTATAATTAATTTAGTTATAATAGAAGTAAATTAAGTACAAGATTTTTTTGTCTAAAGCGGCGAATGTGAGATAAATATGTAAATTTACATCGTCTTATAAGCATTTAAAGTTTAAACCAATTTTATAAATTTCCTAATGGGGTACGCCAAGTAGCTTCCCATAATAGCAATTCTATATTGACAAACCCGGTCTATATGCGTGTTTTATAACATTAAATACCGCCAATTCGAGCGCTAGCGGCTCGATGTCGCACTTGCCTGATTAATGGCTGGATTATCCGAGATTATGTTTGGGGTTTTATCGGTTTTTGTGTTTGATTTAGTTTGGATTTATTTTCGACGACGCAGCGCGAGGTTTGTTTAAAATGGACTGCTGTTTCTTTTACTTTTATTCTAACTTGACCTAAATAAAAATTGGACTGTACAAAATATTAGGTACGTAACCTTTTTGTAACACTCCGTTTTTTATTATCTTGAAGGTATCTACGATTCTCTCTACGGCTGGTATCGGATCTTGAATCAGCAAAACTAATGAACTTACCAAAAATAACAAACAACATGTACATGTAATTTATTTTAAAGTAAAGAGTGTTCATCTGTATGGATTAACCCCTTACTCCATTAAATATTAAACAGCAGGATTTACCCATAGACCGACAAACGTTCTATAAATAGTCCAGTCTAGTCGCACAACCAGTTGGCAGACTACAACGAAAGTATAATTTATCCTTGTGCATCAGACTAATCCTGTATCAACAATTCCAACAGGATTTCTTATTCCAGTAATAAGCATCAAGACTTTCATTAAGTTCTCACACGGGTAACCCACAAACAGGTTTCAAAATACATTATTCAAAATTGCAACTACCACTTAGGCCTTGGCAATATACCTAGGGTTATAATCTCGAATCATTATAGCGGACGATGCAAACATCTGAGGGACATTTTTTCAATTATACTGCCACCGAGAACGCAATCAGATTTTACCTATAAGAACGTGTAATTTGTATTATGATTGTTTATTTCCAACGGCACATTAGTTCTGCAAGAAGTCATCTGAATGCTGTTACGATTTGCTTTTTGTTTTTTTGAGGTGTTATTTTGCGTAATGTCTTTACTGTGACTGAAGCCATAATAATAAACTGGTAGTTTTTTTGTGGCACATTTAATTTTAATCTAGATTGTACTAGTATGTTTGTGAAAGTGAAATCAAGTAAACAAATCGAACATTCCTTTATTGCTTTACCAAACAAGGGTAGGTATATGGGAAGGACGTGCTAAACCAAAAGGAGCTCATGGTAGTTCATTATTACTAACAACTTCAACTATGGAACTAACCCTAAAGTCACGAAAAAAACAACTGTTCCAAGAATCATCCATTGAATAGTCAATGACACTTTGCAAAATGTATGGAAAGGCTGATTTTTTCCCATAGAAATAATTGTTCGTAATGACGAGTACTATATAGTATGTGTCCATATACGAGTAATTTTTGGCTTAGCATACCCTTTCCTTTTAACCCTGTATAGAAACATCAGTTAACCTATTACTACTTTTGTTTTTACCATTAAGAGTAAATTTCACTGAATGAACGATCACTTCAACCATTCTCCTTTTCACAAGTTTAATAACAATTGTTTTTGTTTAAAATCGATTGCCGTTATTGTGCACTGTGGAACTAATCAAGAGGGGTCCAGTGCTCTTGATTAGTTCTATTCAGTTCGTATCTACTGCCGGCGAATAACAATGTCCTAGATACAAGTGCACCGTCCTGGCGTCTCTTATTGTCGTTTAACTGCCTTCCATTTGCAACAATTAGCTATACTGCTTCAGTTAACGAGCCAATTGTACTTCCAGAGTAATGAATATCGCTCAAACGATTATCTTTGTTGACATCCACGAGTTCTTCGGAAATATACTCTGGTTATAGTTGGGTTTCATTATTCTCACTTAATTGGTGATTGGTGATGAGAGCTAATTGAAATGTGAGAGTTATGCTAGTTGTTTAATCTTTGAGAATTCTAAACAATTCTGCAGTAGATTCGTAGCTGTATAATTTCAAAACACTCTGAATTGCACTGTAGACACCGGAATTAGAATCCAAATTTGTTGAATGCTGCAAAACAATGTCAATCATCCATGTTACAGCTTTCAAAAATAAAATTGGCTTACAAGCAAACGGTCAACGTGTTGATAAGCAGATGGAACAGTCTCAATTGTGTGTATTTTAAATGGCAATTTTCTTCTACTCTAGAATTCTAGATCATATTTGAAACATGAATAAGGCCTACAAAAACATTGTCCATAGATATTAATTCGTTGTCTTGTATCCCCCAGAACATAATGCGTGATGATTTTTATCGCTCCATAACTCGTATCTATGTCAACATAATTTACGATGCTCGTAAGTTCATCACTTCTATTTATATCCTTTGTTGGTGATGTTCAGTGTGAAGTGTATTTCAATATGGTGTTGTGTGGACGTGGTGTTTTATCGTAGAAATTCTATGTGATTGTATGATCTGTAAATTCAAAGGATTCGAGTCAAATCGACTTATATAGGTAGAGTTCTTCACCGTTTTCCTAATTATTGATAGTAATATTATCCACAGCCTTCTTTATCCCACTGCTGGGTATAGGTATCTCTCTTATTGTCCATCATTAATCAGGTCTAGGTTTGACCCGTGTCTATATTATTACTACAGTCAATTATTATTATTATTACAGTCAATAAAATTAGGATGATTAAGGCAGTCAGCTTTTATACAAAGAGTTGTATACATTAATATTCTTGTAATAAGATTGAGATTCCATCGCCATGTTTTACAAATAACGCCTCCAATATCTAACTCGAACTTTCAAGTCAAGGGTTTCCCATACCTAGTTTGGCGACTGATCATAAATGATTGTAATAATTTGATGTACTTACACATTCATGGATAAAAAATTTGAATCAAAAATACGTATAATCACTATTATTTGTACCTAGTCCCGTTGAAACTAATTCATTATGCTCTGAATCGTTCGTTGTCGTTTCAGTTTTCGTGCTAGCATTAATTAAGACCACTGCGATCGTTAAACTATTCTGGTTTTACGTTTGGCGGAAGTAGTGTGGATTTCAATTCATTGTTTCCTTTTTCTTAGTGATTATTAAATTAGGGAGAGATTTGAAAGCTTAAAATAAATCCAGATAACATTTTATCGTTTTCGGGAGAGTTTTAGGGGAACGGAAAGTCAGTTAAATTGATAGTAAATGCTAAGTCTTATTATAAATTACTACCCAGAATCCATAATTTCGGAAATACCAAAATTAATAATCCAGGATTTTGGGAGATACTAAAATTATCCGTAACACAACACTACGCTTGTCAGACCCAACAACCCAACAACCCCGCGTAAACACTAGAAACATTACTGTTCGACCGCTATTCATTTGTTTTGTAATAAAATATTTTAACATGATCAAAATGATCAAGCAAACTTTGTGAAATTCATTCAACAGTGTCCTCATACACGTATCTTAGCTATTATTAACTTCTGTTGATGTTTTGTAAGACAGATAGTGTTTGGCAAAGAAACGATTTAATGGAACATTCTGCGGTGGTCGACTCACTTAACCGTAACTCTACACCCAACTTGATGGGTTACGTGTTTACCTAGTAACTATATATTAGGAACCAGAAGCTTCATAATGCTTTGTCCTACTTCAGTTTGTTGGTTCACGTCCACAAATACAGAAATGTTTGGACAAACCGTAAATTTAGCTTGTTTTTCTTGCTCAAAATTTAAAGATTTAGCTTGTTATTTATTTTGTTGGTCAAAATTATTTGTTTTATTTAATTTTGACACATTGTTAATTAAGACATTTACGTTATCTGTGCGTTACCTAATTTAATTAATCAGAGATATCTTCTCATGGACGTGTATGTATTGTGAATTGTGTATTGTGTTGTGAATTGAATTGTGTATTGTGAATGAACTTTATCGCAACGATATGAGCGCATAAGCAAAATAATACTTCCATCGAAAGGGGCCAGCTTCAAAGTAATAAATATTAATGCTAGACGCAAACTAAAACTTTTTAATCTCTAATTCTATTTTCTCTATTCCTAATATCCTTTAATCAAATTTGAATAGTTTCAATCGCAGTGGCCACGCGCCTTCTCCCATTAGCGATAACAGACCTCACATAAATTCTATTTTCTATTAGATTCTCTAGCAACTAATCTCTTCACCACATTTTATCTACGGAATAAATTATTAGGCTAGAATCTGTCCCGTGTGAGCCGTAGAGAAATTATTTTATGGTCGTAAGGATTATTTTATTTTATCGCGACCCCAACTCTGGGTCAGAAATCACTCGCCTATTGAATTATCATTTGAATATGTGATTTATATGGGGCGATGGTAAATCCTAGCCCAAACAATCGCTGTGAAATTGTTGAGGGTCCGTTTGATTAGATAAAAATTGAATTATAGCTTTGATGTGCGATAATATGACGAAGATTGATAAAGGCAAGAGTAATTTGGAATTGTTTGTAAATATAAATAACTTTTTGAAGAACTGACAAAGAGTATTTTGATATCGGTTGTGAAGTTGTGAACCATATTGCCACGCTACGTAATTTTGTAGAATAAAAGTAAGCGATTACCCATTTCATGTTTGTCTTCATTTAAAATGTTATTTCGAAGCTTAATCTTACTAAAACTACCTAGTAACATTGTAAAAAAAATGCAGCATATTACAACCAAAACTGATAAATATACTGCCTGGCAGAGATCGCTCTTATCGATAAGGCACATATAAGATAAGGCTCATGCACAGGCAGTTGTTGCACTAGTTTTAATTGTTACGATCATTTCTGTTTGTAATTTCGGATGTGAACAATAAAGAGTTTCTATCTATCTTATGAAATAAACTTTTGAATAGTTCATTTTTCCACGTATACTCTTTATTCACAACAGGTGTATGTCATATAATAAATGTTCTGAGTTCTGAGTTCTAAAGTTCACTAAAGTTAACTTTCTCACTCTCTTTCAAATTTCAACATAACCTCGTATTAGGGAAACGGCCGTCAGTCAGAAAGCAATTTGTCTTGAAATAGCACCGCGTGGTGGGCCCCTAACCAGCTGCGAACTTTCAAGGAGGGACTGACAAACAATTAAAATATCTAGCTAATGGACTTGCAGGAATCTGAAGCACGTTAATGAACATATCGCTGTCTTGTTCTTTATTTGTTCGTGCAATTTGTGAAAAAAAAAAGCATTAATCACTTCGACGGATTCGTTAGTTTTCGCCTTGGTCTAGTGGTTTAGGAAGTGGCTTTAATTAGCTCATTTAGTTTTTACTAAAATTTGGTTTGCTGGGAAAAGTTTTACAAATCTCGAAACATGATGAAAATAAGTTCTTTGCTGAGCAAAGAACTTTTTGTCAGCAAGTCAGCAATGAGCTGCCAACAATCGTACGTAAATTATACTATTGTGTTCAGTTCCACCAAAAAACCAGATCAAAGAGTCAAGAGTCAACACGAAGTATTATTTCCTGCACAGTTTATTTTTCTTTTCAGTGACGTAGATACGTTTTGTCGAGCAATTTTATCTCCACCGTGCAGGAATCATTTTGTTAGTCTAGAACACAATGTTGCCAGTGTTTAGTAACATTCACATGAAACATAAATTGTAACAGAGCCTATATCAAACATGATTGGTATATAAATAGTAATACATATTTATATTTCCGTTGCAATGTATGATACGTTGCAAACATTGCAATGTATGTTTTTTAACATAAAACCGTTTAACTTAAAAAGTTTTTTTACCTATTTTTATTGTTATTTTAGTTTTATTCCATGTAAAATACAAACAAACACGAAACAGTATTGTGCTGTTCTAGGAAACGAGATCACAGATCGCAATCATATTGTTATACCAACACAATTATGCCAAATTTCATTGGACATCGAACTCTTGAATTCTAGGCCGTTCGAGATTATCTCGGTGACTCTCACTGTCATAGCATCTGTAATGAGAGCGACAGTGACCGAGATAATACCTCACTCACCAGAATCGGGCCCCTGATATCCGACGGCGCACGTGTTGATTTTGTGAAAGTCTCTATAGACCCCAATGACAATACGAACAGGGTATGTAGACCCCGACAATAATAGAAATATGCAAATAATCAGATGATATTCAAACAGTATTCCCTTCGCAAACGTTGACTCAAGTAATTTTAATGTTCATAAATCTGAAAAGGTTGAAAGGGTAATGTGATATATGCAGATGCGTTAATATATTTATGAGAAAGTTGAAAATGTGAGAAAAGGATACTGAATAAAAAAAAAAAAAAACAAAAAAAAACTCGAAAAAGTGTTTGGATAATCAAATGAAAGAGATAGTAAAAGTATTTAGTCACGACAATGCTGTTTGTAAGTACTAGGATAATCTAATTGGATATGCTAAAACGAAAGTAGTTTAATTATACGAATGTATGTAAATCAAATCGAATCGTAAATAGTTGCTGTTCCATACATTTAGTAGAATGTGAATTTCAAATGAATTTTGCTAAATAATTATTCATAATTGCAAGGGTGACCTAATACAAGTTTTCATAATGTTTTCACTTTACTCGTAAATCCCTTTCTGTTTCCAATACTTTTTCCATAAGTCCCAGCATAGAAACGCCAATGAAGAAGCTATAAGCTATTTAATAAAATTGAGAATTTCAAATAGCTTTTTTAATAAATGGAAGGATCTTACAGGTTCAAGGTTTATTCCTTCAATAAGTCAAACATTCAAATATTTACATCCTAACATAAATTTATAAGAATTTAAATCTTAGTGTTTTTATGACTTCAACGTCATAACTTTACAGCTTTTCTTCTTTTTACTGCTTATTTCAAATTAAGTTTTTATTCTCCCTTCTCCATTAACATTCCTGTGCAAGTTTTCACAAGTTTTTATTATTTTAACGTAATGAATTTTTAACTTACTAGAAGCTAATTAAAAAGTTACTTTGGTAACGTGGTGCAGCACGCAAAGTTGGCTAGCAACAAGCTATGAATTATGAGTTTAGCATGCTGATATTATTCATCGACTGTTTTTATTTACAAGTTTGTAACTAATCCTATTTCCACAAAGGATAAATAAAGGCGAATTTAGCACAGGTGAAAATGAAATGTAGTAGGTACAACGAATTTACCCTTAAACTGTGCTATTTTTAAATTGCTATTCAGCGGTGGGTAGAACATGGTTGATTGTAATGATGACGATTCATAACACTATTCATAAGAAAAAGTAAAAATGATTCATGTAAGAAAATACTTACTTTAAATACACACAAGAGTACTGTAGCTAATATTATCAGTACGAAAAAGAGTTTGTATTTTGTTTGCTATGCTCAACCGATCATCATACAATTTGGGACAGACGTTGTGAGAATTACAGATAATAGCATAGACTACTTTGTGGTATAATTAACACGGGAATACTCACGTAAAAATTAAGTCGTAATCATTACAAAATGTGTCCAAACAACGTTAGTTTCCGTAGTAAAACATTGACTACTTTTCGCCGTAATCATCACCACGCAGTTAAAACTGCAGTTCACAGCCAGTTAAGATAAAATTACTAATTTATAAGCACAGATATATCTCCACAAGTTACTCACTGCGCTTAATCTCATGTTAGCATTCATACGTTTCGAACGTGACTTCACTCGGTTTAGCACTAATACCACCAAAGCGAATTAAACGTCAAGTTTACGCGTGAAAAATTAAAACAAATCAAGAATATTAAACTTCGTGTTTAATATACGTGTAATCCATACTTAATTATACCTATAGGTAGGTACAGGGTTCTTCATAAAGGGTATGCTAAGCCGAAAAGGGCTCATAGTACTCATCATTATAAATAACTTTTACTATGGAACCAACCCGAAATTTGTGAAAAAAAATCAGCTGTTCAATAGAAAAATGTCAATGACACTCGGCAAAATGTATGGAACAGCTGATTTTTTTTTTTGCGAGTTCTAGGTTAATCCCATAGTAAAAGTTGTTCCATTATGAACATAAGTACTATGAGCCCTTTTCGGCTCAGCATACCCTTTATGAATGACCCTGTATAGATTAGTTCAAAATAATTTGGGATACCTAGTTGAGAAGGTTGGTTAGACAGCTAAATTAGGGTAAAGACAAAATGCGTTCTTTAAATAAAGTATACCTAAATCATCGACATGAAAGAAAAGAATTTGGGTTTAAAACCTAAATGGATTTTTTTATTCTGTTTTGTAAGTGCTCCAGAGCTGTATTGGCTATAAAATATACTATTGCCTTAATATAGACTCTCAATAATATACATATATCATTCTCTTAATAGATCTTGCTGACATTCAAACTTTAAGATAAAAAGGTTTCAGTGATATTTTAATTTCATATTCAATTCAATTCAATTTTTTTATAGTAGTTATCACCTTGAAACGTGACGTGATCGATAAACGTGTCTCAAGATCAAAGGGTTTTACTAAAAAAGATATTAATTGTTAGTTTTTAAATCTCCAGATACAATTAGGATATTGTTAAATGCATTTTTATTGAGACAATTTATATGGCCAAGATAACTTAATATTTCAACTATTATAAAATAAATTCAACTTATCTAACTATGAAAACTCATGAAATACGCATTCATCATTACATTGCCCATACAACTTTGATCGCCAAAACTAAGACTAAACTAAAAGCTTCTGCATGTTATCTTTTAGCATTATAAGTATGTGTAGCTTTTAGCATTTAAGTTAGGGTCCTGTCACAGCACAGCGTACGGTCTCACACCTATATCCCTGCGAATGTGTCCAAAGTCCAGAGAATCTCTTAATTTACGCCCCAGAGGGATTTGCTAAAGGCAAACATTGTGCGCTAATTATATCGGTCGCATATGTTCTTTGTCCCGTATGTGCCACGAGGATCTGCGTATGTCCCACGAGGATCTTGCTTTCACGTAATGCTTTGTTCGGGACATGATGGTGGGTTTAAATTTTAAGTTTATTCGGTTTGCAGTCAAGTTCTTAAAGCTTCTTCGGTGAGTCAGTAAAGAGGAGAGCTAACAATGTGTAAACAATCTGTTGTCAATCTATACCTACTCGTACCTCATCAGCAGTAATGTGGAATCACAGTACAAGTAATAACAGATATTTGTAAAATGAAATATGAAATAGAAACAAGAATTAGAATAAATATATCTTTAGAATAAAAAATATTTTTCTTTCATTCAAAAGGTAAGAGATTTGGGTTCCTATAATTAAGTAAGTAATAAAATTTAAGGAAGTTTACCTAGTGAGTTGGCTCTGAGTTGGTAGAAAATAAATGTACAAAAAATATTCGTTAGTTTTTAATCTGTGTATTCTTTGTACCTACTGACAAACACACTCACACATACCTATTAAAATTCGTTGCGGGACTGTTTCAGTACAAATGTTTATTTTCTAAAATAACTCCTCTGGCATTCTCATTACCACCATGTTTGTTTTGTAAACGCATTATGCAAATTTCACGTTTCAAACGTAGCACGGCGCTATGACGGTCATAAAGACTAGCCCCAGGACATGTTGGCACGTGGTCGAATCACATCCTCTGCACCACCTAAAAACTCTATAAGCACCTATCAGACTATCCCATCTAAAAACCAACTCGTACCCACACGCACATAGCTTTCAATGAACCTTATGTGGATGGAATAGAGTTGCTTGTGTTAAATGTGGAGTGTTTGAGTAAACTTGTTAATAGGGGCAAGCTAATCTGTCAGCTGAGCCGCTGGAGATCGTTTAAAAGCAGCGGTCCCCTTCTTGTTATTGTTTATTTAGGATGGCGATTCGCGGCGAAAGCTCGTTTTTGAGGCGTGTGCTAATGCGATTGTCCTTCCGCCACAAAGTGCTGAATGATATGCTCTGATAACACCACGTGCTCGTTTCGAGTCTTTTGGACGCGAGGGTTAGTACAGGGAGACCCTGATTGAGATATTAGAGCGATAAAATGAAATCGTATGCAAAGTAAGGGTTTGATGTTTGCATGTCTACCGGCGGAGTTAAATGTCTGCTATCAGACTATGTTTATAACTAAATGGCAGTTAGAGTCGTTTGCATTTGAATTGTGTGGATAAAGCTTTGTTTACTTTGAAATCAAGATATCGGATAAAGTTTGTTTGAGATGGTATTGCTGGTTTGATTGCAGATATCCCTTGCTTCGCAATTATCCGATTTCCAGCTTGTTTCAGAACGAATGAGTATTTTCTATCTATACTCTAGAAGCAAACTAATTATTTTTCAAAATTAGTTGAATTGTTTATTTGTGACAATATAACAAAAAAATAAAAAGCTATGTAGGTTATCAGTACGTACAGTACATTCTTTTTGTACCAAAAAAACAGTGATCAAATTTTATTTCTACTTACATCTTCATAAAACAGATCACAACGCTCCGGACCCGGACTTTAATTTCTTACTAAATCAATTACACCAATTTCACTCACATATTATTTCTGCCCAAATCCTGTGTCAGATGACCAATCACAGAAACGGCCCCTAAAGGCAGACAAAAGCACAATTAAGTACAGCAGGGACGTTAACAAAAGGCTAGAGAGCACAATTTGTTGCAGCCCATCTTACCCTGGCCCACTATTGACCCTTTACCCTAAACGAAACCCTCTTCATACGACCACGGCTAATTCTACCCCATACAAAATAATTACGTTCTGCTTTTTGGTACTCTGTTTCATATTAAACTTTTCTACTCTACGCCAGGGTAAAGTGAAATAAAACTGGGGCAGCGGGCTATTATTTGATGCGAACAAAACATGTGGTCGGAGTTTGCGCATTATGCACGGTTTACTGACATTTCAAGAGTGATTCGCGTATCTATTGAACACGGAACCCCAGTTAGGGATGCGTCGGTGATAGCGATCATTAGACACTTTAAGAGCGCACGTGTGAATGGGTTGGATTATTAACTATTAACGGTTTTAAACGCCCACGGTAGGATTTGATGCTACATTTCTGAAATGAGTCCGAGATATAATATTTTATGAGGTCATTTATTAGGTTAATACACTTCCTCCGCGTTATAGTACCTAGTACAGATAAGGTTGATTGTATATTAGTACGGGACATAATCCAAAAAACAATAAAATGCACACTTGCAAAGCATTTTTAATTTTAAGCCCGTAGCACGGAAAGCTTTCAGAAAATAATTTTTCTTCCTAGATAAAAACTAGTAAGGAAGAATAAAGTTGTCGCGATTGTTCACAGTAAATATTGCTTGTGAAAGCATAACTTTTAAACTCTTGCTGCTCTAAGCTTCACTCTAGAAATAATTTACTTATATGTACGAGTATGTACTTAAGACCTCTCAGCTCTTTCAAAATATGCACTTAAAAAATTAGCTTCCAAGTACCTATTTATTTAGTTGCTTTCTTTACCTAGAAAATAAGTACCTAAGTCTTTCAGAGTAAATAAGTACCTATCTACTAATTCTTCGTGTTTCATCTTCGACCACATCGTCGTTTACTAAGATACGAGTTTGTGATAATAAAGAGCAGGTAATGATTTCAAATCAAAATCATAAAACCCACCGAAGTCGGATTATACATCGATGCCTTAACCCAGAAAATAACATACAATCATATCACAACAAAACAAATGGTAGCAACAGTTACTACAATAAGCACTGAAATAACAAAACTACAAATTCTCTCTCAATAGATCGTCTAGAAGACGCTACAAAAGGAGCAAAACAATCGCAGACGACAATTTCAACCCTCGCCCGGCGACCGCGGGTCAACCAGACCAAACTTTTCATTGCACTCGGAAAGTCGCCGGCAACACTAATTAGAGCATTCGGTTTCGCTCGCCGAACACACGCCCGCCAAACAAGCGAAAAGAGCGAAGTTTGCGATTGCTACACTATAACGAGCGAAACAAGCAATGTCGCAATGTAGAGCTTTGTTTCTGAGGCACCTTTAAAAGTTGGTAATTAATAGGTTAGTAAGTGGTATGTCAGCTTTTCCCGGATCCGCGCGTTGGTTCGTGGTTGATTAGTTTGGTTGGTTGGCGTTGACATTGGTTTGTGAGTGGAGACCACGGATCGGCAAACGTAGAGTAGGGCGCCCTGCGGCCAGGTGGAGCGACGACCTGTAAGGCGGCAGGTAGCAAGTGGATGCGTGAGGCAGAAGATCGTGCCTTGTGGCGTTCTTTAGGAGAGGCCTATGTCCAGCAGTGGACAAAAATCCGATAGGCTGATGTTGGTTTCTTTTTTTCAAATCATATTTGCAGCCTTGCCGGCTAACTTCTCTGATCTTCGACTTTGATTTCAAATTCGAAATTGACCAATCTGGCTTACCTAAAGCGTATTTTTACGACAGTATTTACACTTGCATTCTAGACGATTAGATGCAATGAAATGCGTCTTTCATTTGTTTGTCTTCTTCAATTCATGCGACGCTATGCGACTTAGATATCACAGAAAAAGTCTATCACTCAAATTCGTTAGAAGATTTTTATCACACAACATTGAATGAATGTTGTACAACAAACTTACCCCCAATCGCATTTTGATGACGGCTAAAAAGCCTATCATTTGACAACATGTGAAAAGTATGACGAAACCAATTAATTATGCATTAATGAAGCAGACGCTTGTTGAGAGCTAAAGTACATTTTAATTGGTGAATCACGCACGCAACAATTGAAACGAATGTAGGTTAGCTGACTCCATCTTAGTTTCTACAACTTGGAACCGAGTCAAGAGTGAAATTAAAATTAAGCGCTATAATGCAGAGCGTTTGAAAAAAATTTCCAACTTTTGTTGAAACTCAACAAAAAATGTCTTGCTTCAAAACTCAAATTGTAAAAACAAATTACTTTATTGAAAAGTCAATTAGGTACACTGCAAAAATATAAAAGTAACTCATTGAAAATAAATGGCATAGTTTTTCTGTTAGCAGTGGGCAACAACAGGTTGATGATGATGATAGAATACGGTCAGTTGGTACCAATATTTATCTTTAGTCATAACGATACCAATATTCATATTTTGAGACAAGTAGTGTCATTTCCTCAGCCCCTATTAAGATTCTAACATTACCGAGAGCTATCCATCCTGGCCGCAGTACTTCAAAGCTCAAACGAGACACTTTGTTATTAACTCGCTGTTTCCAATTACCAAGAAATGTGCAGTCAATCACGTCTTCAGCTGACAGTTCATATATGCCCCGACACCTTGTGGTGCGCCAATTACTTTGTAGATCGAAATGCAACTCTAAGCTCAATGTTGTAGTGGTGAAAATTACATGGCAAAGGTTTTGAAACATTAAGCAGAGAGCTATACGTCAATTTGCATTAAAATTAAAAAAAAAAATAGCGCCTTTCTAAAAAAACACAATAAAAACTCAACACAATTATTTTGCATCAATATTTTGAATTTATCTATCTAGCCACAAACTTTCCTCTCAAAGCAAAGGTTGTAGTTGTGTAAATTGCCAAGGATAAATGTAAGTAGACACAACATAGCAAACTATATGCGACTGAAGGTGAACCTAAATAGTTCTAAGGTCGTATTCGTATCGTATATTCGTATCAGATGAACCGTGACTGACGTGACGTCAAGTGGCAACCAAAGCTCTATAAATAGAATTAATAAACTTTCCAGCCAACCAGTATGTTTATAAAAATGTTAGATAAGAAGAGGCTTCAAACAAACATACATAGACATAGAAATCTATGCAACATTGGCATTATTGTTATCTACAAAAAATAAATACTGTCATGTAAATGTGAGACCGAGTAGGTATTTAATGTTTTCAATATGGTACCAGAGTACCAGAGTCACTGCGCGCTTTAGTCTTGTATTGTCAACTTTTTCTAGCATACTTTTATTACAAATATTGCTCTTGTTTACACGTAACATAGGCTTCTGTCACTCACTCGACCTATCGAATGATAAAATGCTTAGACATACCTGACAGACCAGAGTTGCACTATACGAGCCAAAGAACCTTAACTTTGAAGACTTCAAGCTCTCAAGCTATACAGTTTTTAGTGCCTCCAAAGTCATCACTTCAAACCACTTTACGGTTGAAATCCAGAGCCTTATTAGCTCGTGCGGTTTAAGGTAAACGCAGGAGTTTCTGAAATGTATTGCGCTGGTCAGAGGACGGAAGACAATAGGCAAGACTAACGGTTGCAAGAATATTGCTGGAAGAAATTGCTTCTAAAGCTGTGTTTTGATACATCAAATAATTGATTAGCTTAGATCGTTTTAAAAAGCTTGCGTGTTGAGTTATTGCCATAATATTTCAGATTTTATTTGTTGTACGTGTTGGTTATTTCATAGCGCAAATGCTACATATATCACTTTACAAAAATATCTTCAAGTACGTTATGTTGAAATGCTTTCGACTTCAGCCGCAAACCACTCAACCTAGAGTTATTTAAATCCAACCCTAAGCTTTGACCACCGATTACCTTTATATGAAGGCTGTAAATCATTCAATAACTTAAACCTTTTTGCCTTGGATCGGAGAATGTATGAACTATGAACTATAAAATTGAAGTATTGCTTCTTATCGTGCAAAAGGGCTTCATATCTCGTTATGGCGTCCAACAAAAGAGTCTCGTAAAAATTGCAAATAAGCTGGTTTTATATGGGTGGCTTGCTGACAAAGACTGAAGTTTCTGAAAATACCGGTATTTATGCTAAAATTTATGTTTATGCCAGTTTATTACATTAATATCAGCCAATCGCTGTTTTCACCATTATAAATACAATATTGTGTTACGTGTCAAAACAACATTTTGAAACGATGCGAAACCATTCAAAATGTTGGCGTTTTGCTTTACAAATAATGTTGATCAAGCTCAATTATGAAGCACAAAGCAAATAAGTAAACTAGGCCGAAGATAAGTGCTAAATTGCCTACAGCCGCTTTTTAAGCCAGTGCTACTTAATACCGGTTAAATAAATTCTACGATTTTCAGTCCCTTCCGATTTTATATGGACAGCTTGGTCATAATGAGATGGATGGGCTGAA
Organism: Alcis repandata; assembly: GCA_949125135.1. Classification (NCBI taxonomy): domain Eukaryota; kingdom Metazoa; phylum Arthropoda; class Insecta; order Lepidoptera; family Geometridae; genus Alcis; species Alcis repandata. The sequence continues at coordinate 848,709 of OX421233.1, forward strand.
TTTATTATATCATAACAATATGCGATCCTTGCCGATTTACGGCGTCGCGTCATCTGGCGAGTTTTGCTTACCTTTGGAAACGTCAAGAGTGTATTAGAGATACCCTAAAACCGCTAAAGAGTGTCTTATGGCATCTAATAAAGCTTTGATAATAAAATTAGAAGGTGGTAGAGGCGTCTAATTTTGATGTTAGCAACATCTAGAAGTCGCCATTATATGACTCCACCAGTGATGACAATGATGATTTTTACTTGCTTTTTACAGTAGGTACTTGCGAGTGTTTTTTTTAAACAGATTTTTTTTCCATTTGATCACATTTCCAGATGATCCATTTTTCTAAAACTGATTTACAATAAATCGTTGCTAACATAGCCCATCTACTAAATAAAAAATGATAAAATCATAAGTACATTAATTAATAGCCACTGGAAAGAAACAATAAATCCAAAAACTATAACACCTCTTACTTAAAAATTTTACTAAGTGTATAAAACTATTTAAACTTTTATCAAGCAGCAATTCTAGTCTAAAGCAAATGTCCCAAACGTCAAAAAGTTGGCTCCAAACAATAGCTGCTTTTAATACTATGTTGCAGTTCTCAGTTCAAGTGTCACAACTAACCGTTTGTGAAGATCTCGAGGGTCCCGCAGACATTGGCTTTGATGTCTAGACAATGGATGACAATAAGCGCACTGGCACGAAGATCTGAGCAGACTATGCACTTGATTGGAATGTGTTGGGACTGAGTTTGGAAGATCTTTGACAGGATCGTTGGTCCATCGACCAAGTTTTAGTGACCACGATCGTATAGCGGGAGTTTCGTCTACAGATTCAGGTTTATTTATTGAATATGTTTTTTTAAGACGTTTCATACTCATGTCTCCCCACTAAGATTCCCTCTGTCGGGGATGCCATATCACAGTATCACTCAAAGACATTAAATCCATCATTCAAGTATCGGCCCGGCCGGGAATCGAACCAGTGACCTAGTGCAGACAAGCCACCACTAAGCTAAACCAGTCGTCGGTTAAATGTATAAGCCATGTAATTTAAAAGCTGATACATTGCCACCTATTAAAAGAAAATACAATAAAGAGCTTATCTATCCCATCTATTTATCTATTGTCTATAACAAAAAGTCATGAACTTGATACCCTCTAATAGTGAATAGTTTTTAAATAAAAACACGTGGGCTGACAATTCTATGAAAACATCCAATAGCATATTTGACTTTGCTATCAAACATTTATGACGTTTCCAGTTATTTTGGTTTTTGAATAAATTTCGTGAAATAAACACAATGCTTCGTAAAACGATCACGACACGCGTATAATGTAGAAATCTATGATAAAAATATGATTAATTTTGCAACAGGATCAGACTCATTCCTTAATTTAACTACTAAATATAGCTGTATAGCGCCAAAACATAATTTAATCCATCAACATAATAATACCCGGGCAGAACTTTCCCGGTTCCGTGTCCAAAATTGACTCAACCAAAAAGCCATTCTATTCACAAATTACTTAAAATTAGTCATCGCTACGAGCGATCTCATTTCCAGTGCCTCATTATAATGTTGTTAGTAACATGTACTGAATATAATTTTATATTAGCATTTAATTTTACGGACCGACGGTTCACGTCGATTTTGATGTTCCCAAACAGTTTAAAGTTATATTCGTGATTTTCTCTCTTCTTAAGGATTAATTTTTATGTTAGATCGGATGGGTCAAGAATTTGCTAAATTTTGTTGCTGATTCCAAATAAGGCCATATTCAAACATCGTCTCATATTGTTAACTAGTTTAACTACGCATAAAATTATCGCGTATTGAAACCGTAACAAGGTTTTTTAGCACAAATCTCTCAAACTGAGGATTTATATTTGATGTTTTTGCCATTTCATCACCGTTGATTTATTTATGCTATTCTGTTACATAATAAAACAAACTGTAAGAATCGTTATGCATAAGCGTATTTTTCTTCACAGCGTTTTGAGAAATGTAATACCTAAGTTATTTATACGTTATACTCGTATAATTTATCTCAAATTATTAAATTAGCTTCAGAATACATCGGTGTGACCATTAAGAATCTATTTGACCTTTAAATGGGGTCGTGTCATGTACATCGTAATTGAATTTTGAGAAAATTAGCAGTTGCGTGCTAATTAAGTTTTGAACGGACATACAAACAGATTATTTGCATAATTTGATATTTTTAGATCCATTAGATTACTGATATATTTATAATAGACTGTCAAGAACTTATTTCTTCTACACCATGATTCATTGCCATCTTTGATGAGTAAAACGAAACGATCAGTTTAATAATACGAGATAAGCATGAAAATCCATAATCGAAAAATAATGATAACTCTTCAAATATTCCAAATCCCAATTATAATCCGTTTAGGTGAGCAAATCTCACTGTTCTTGGAATTGATACCTTTTAATAGTGAGGAAGAGCCATAACCAAACATTACAAAGTTATGAAGGCAAACTTCACCACCTCCTGATAAGTGTAAACTTAACTGTCAAACAGAGGTGTAATCACCAGCTTGTTAAAAAAGTATGCATTCTACAGATCGTATATAAGAATATTTTCGTCATAAAATTAGTAACAGTTAAGAATAAAATACAATAAAAATACCTGTAGGTAAATATGCAATTTTACAGTGGTATTTGACACCAGGGTTGGTCACTCAGCCTATACAAACTTATTTACTTTCTTAGTGGTCTTAATTAATAATATATGATAAAAATAAAGAATGCAATATGGTAAACAAATTGGTTTTTACGAAAAGAGCCAATTTTTTAGGTTTTACAAATTTTCATATTTGGCTTCGAACACTCTTAACTAGAAGCTATAAAACACATTTTACCTCTAAATAAATTTTAACAGGCAAATAGTAAAACCGAGCTTTCTATACACTCGTACCAGTTTAAAGATTGTTAAACGCTTATTACGGATAATCGCGAGGGTGTAGGCAACCATGACGCCGAGTCATTATAAAAATATACTTAATTTATATAATAAAGAATTTAGATTCATAAAACGGTTGATGACATAATGGGATAGGTAATTTTGGGTTGGTGCATGTGAAGATCGGCAAAGCTTACGAATAGGGTTGCCAGGTATCTACGAAATATGATAGGGCTAGTTTAGTTTTGTTACTGTTTTTCATAATAGTTTCACTCTTTGGGGCTTGTTTATAAACGTTGCTTAGATTTAGAAATATCATTTAACTTGTACGCCATATAAAAATAGAAGAAAATTTTACAAGTAAGGCCTTTTATTTTTTTCATAATAATTCTGCCTATATTTATTTACCTACCTACTCATCATTTCTGCGAATTTTACGTTTATTATTATTGCTACAAAGGCACTCAATTAAAAAAAACTAATTGTGCTCACATTATAACAAACTATACAGCATGGAGCCTGGCAACCCAACTCATGAATAAATAATTTGAAATCACAATTTGGGTTGCCATTAAGCAATTATGCGTTGTTATCATTATGTTTTTGAAATGCTTTTAATTTTTTATTAGACTAAATTATTGGCCAAAGGTGTCCAGTCGATGCCAATATAAACTGTTAGCTATTAAATATCAATCAGGTATGGGAAGAGGTTTTTCTTCTGGAACCGATATTTTGGTCCTTGGCATTTAAGCATTTGATTGGATAGATTAGTTTAGAGGCGAGTTAGGTTGAAGAGAGTTCAGTGTTTGTTTTTGTATAATTTATTAACTGATTCATATTACAGAATTAAAGTTAATAGTACATACAATACCTAAGTTGGTATATTATTAAGTTTTTTTGCCTAACTTATTACTAGCCCCGCGTTTTCATCCTCTTTTCTCAGGAATAGCTTATTATTTTTGGCTCTAAAAAGAAGCCTAGGTTTTAAACATATAGTTTTGTTTGATTATGATCTATCTTAATTAATTTTTAGTCTGTTGACCCATTTAAGTATGTAGAAGTATCAATCACACAAGTGCACTCATTGATAAAGTTTATCTATACTAATATTATAAAGAGGAAAGATTTGTATTTTTGTATGTTTGTGTTGAATAAACACAAAAACTACTAGACCGATTTCAAAAATTCTTTCACCATTACATTGCTACATTATCCCTGAGTAACATAGGCTATATTTTATACCCGTGCAAAGCCGGGGCAGGTCGCTAGTGTATAATATTTGTACGGTTTATATTTTCCAATAACTAAATTAGTGTTTTAGGTGTTTGGCGTTTAGGGTATGTAAGCGTTCTCCAACTTTTTTATATTTTGTATTCAAATATGTATGTAGTCGTATAATACGATACTTAATAATTCATTAGTAAACAATTTTCCTTAATAATTTCCGAAGATAATTTTTCCTTTACCTACGCAATATGACTAAGATTCAAACCGTCTCATTTTGAATAAAATTAATAGCAATTTACATACAGATCAGTTCACACAGTCGCGACGTAATGATAGTATTTACCGTTCCTTCTATAATGAATTTTTGTCCTAAAACCATAATGAGTATCCAAACTGATACTTGGTACCAATATACCTATACAGGGTGTAAGCTAAAATAGTTCAGCGAAAGCTATGTAAAAGGACCTATAGTATTTATCGATTCAACTATGATACATACCGTCAAATGGCGAAGAATTTCCTATTCCGTAGAAATAGATAAGTTTTAATACTGTAATGCAACACAAAATATTATATAATATATCAAGGGAGCGCCTGATTTTGCTCTAATCTTTTTACAGTGAAACACATTAAACTAGGTATAGTTAAACCACTATCACCCCATCGCTGATGACCCCTCATTCAATTTAAGGTACACCCTGTATTTGGTACCAAACGAATTCTTTCCGGAGTCATAAATGAAACGTTTTCGAACGATTCGTGATCACAGTTTTTACGTCCAACCTTTTAGTAAATCGCGCCGTAAGTGTAGGTTCCTTCCCCGTATTAATGTTTCGGGAAATTATATTAAATGAGCATTTCGGGACAAAAATTTGATGGATTTTTTCGTCGCTCAAGTTTCGTAAATATACAGTGTGTGATCCCTAGAGGTATGAAAATTATCGTTTGGTGCACTTGCTCTTTAGGCTTCTTTTTTCAGAATTGCATTCGACATCACCATCGCCTTAGAAAAGCTCAACCCAATAGGCGTCTCGCTCATTCTCCAAATACTTAAGTAGGTATGTATGTATCATGTTATACATATTATATCATCGTTCCTCTCTGTTTTAGCCATTAAGTTTATAATTATTATGTTTTATCATTAATAGCTGTTTTTTTTTCGCGAATTCCGGGTTGGTCCCTTAGTAAAAGTTGTTCATAATGACTGCGACTAGACTATCTATGAGTTCTTTCCTTATAACCCTGTATTGTTAAATAAATTGCTTTAAAAATTCATAGCGACATAATTACCTCAATTTTCAACATCACCGACGACACCTGAGGTGACTTATTCAACCCCAAATATCAATCAAGAACCTCATCTCGACTTCACTGCGCAATAAAATTAAACCCGCAAACAAATGACAGCCAATCTCAACGAAACCACGTCATTTGCGAGATCCCGCAACAATGCAAGTACTAAATATCGAGACAGAGGTCTCTTCCACCGAGAACTAGAAGTAATTTTACGTTTTAAAACAAAAACCTAACTTTAAAATAAAAGTTTTGGATAATTTGTCAACAGTAATCTACAGGGTTACTTATTTATTAAGGGTATGCTAAGTCGAAAACGGCTCATAGCACTCATCATTATGAAAAACTTTTACTACGAAAAAAATTCCCAAAAAAAAATAGTTGTTTTATACATTTTGTCGAGTGTCATTGACATTTTTCTATGGAACAGCTGATTTTTTTTCGCGAATTTCGGGTTTGTCTATGTAAGTACTATGAGCCCTTTTTAGCTTAGCATACCCTTTATGAATAACCCTGTATACACATTACTTTATCACTTTGCAAAGTTTCAGCGACTGAGAAACTTTTGTTGGCGTCCCATAGAAAAACCTTCCCAGTTAGTTGGGCTAACTTCACAATAAAATTAAATAAATTACAGTTAATCTCGAGTGAAACCACGTCATTTTGCGAGATCCCGCAACAATGCGAGTACTAAATAAGTTACTGTTGAACTCATTAGGGTCTTTATTTCGGTCGCGCGGAGACAAAGCCGGGTTCATTATATTCATAAATGCTGATTCCGATGCTTTGCGTGCATATTTGATTTTGTACAGTTATTAAATTCGATACTAGGGTCGGGAGGTGTATTTTGTTGCGAGGTTTTTTTATACTTTTGTATTTTATCAGGTGCAAGTTTTATATCAACGATTAGTAGAGCGTATTTCTTCTGAGAAGAAGATCCACTAGGTTTTAATGTCGGCTGGACAAATGCTTGAAAAAAAAGCTATGAATTTAAAGTGACATTTTTATTATTCAGAAAGCTGTAAAAGTATAATTGTACTAGCTGACTCGACAGACGTTGTCCTGTCAAAAGCCATTGCGTAACTATAGCAACCGTAGTAGGTATGTTGATGCTAACTTAAATTTTAAATTTCCTAATTTTTCATGTTATTTTACTATAAATTGAGATGTGAGCTATCCTATCTCCTAAGTTAGATCGAACTGCACCCGGTGTGCAAATTTGATTGAAATCGGTTAAGTGGTTTAGGAGTCCATTGAGGACAAACATTGTGACACGAGATTTATATATATAATAATTGTATAATTATAATAGGTGTGTCTAAGTATTAATTCAAATAACACCAGACCTAACCACTCGGTCTAAATGAACTCACTTATTTTGAGTCATAAATCAATCAAATCTAGTATTCATTGGTACGCCACTTATCAGTTTCATTTCCGCCTATTTTACCATAACTTCAATCTTGTCCTATAATCTCGGACAATCGTCGATTTCATCTCCATTATCGAAATGCATTTGAATTATCGACGTTCATCGGATTCATTATACATTCATTACGATCACAATGCGTCCGTAGGTGTCGACAGATATAAGATAGTCGCGGGTGCGGGGGCGACTCTTAACGTTGTTTACTACCGGGTGGATGAACTATTGTGTGAAGTCGGGTGGTGTACTGTTGATCTATGACTATTACTAGGTACCTATTATTAAGATTTACTTCAAGAACTAATCTAAATATATAACAGGTGTTACCTGAGCAATATATCAACTCACAGCTTAAACCGCAGGTCTCAGAAACGTGAAATTTGATAATTATGTTCTCTGTATACGAGTATTTGATGTAGGCTCCAACTAAGAAAAGAATTTCAGATGTTTGACCTTTAAAGGAAAGAAAATCATTAGAGCTAAATAAAAACAAGATAGAGTCATATCCTTAATATTCCCATAAGTATATTCTAAATTCACTTTCATCCATATTCAACTAGTTACTAGAAATTGAACTCCAGAATGCAACCCAAGCAAAATTATGTTATTTGAGTCAATTTACTGTACTGCAGTACCTCGAATAGCTTTTCTTAATCACTACTTTAATAACCACCAACAGCGTATCACATTCAAAATCCAAATAACCTGCCATCAGCTTTTCCATTTTAATAAATAATCCCACTTCCTACCCTAATGCCGTGAAAACAAAGCAAAGGGAAAAAATCCACCCCTCTGTTTCCGCATGAAGGAACCCTCTAGTGCGGCTCCGAGACCTACAACCTACAACTCTAGTGCTCCGGCGACTCATTAGGGGACAAGGTGGGGTTCTGAGGGGACTCCACCTGCGGAAGGGTTCCTCAGCTCGTGAGAGTGTTTCCTAACCTCACGCACACGTTTCGACTGTAGTTTTGCTGTGGAATGACGTGTTTTGTTTTGGTGGTTTGGGATGTTTTGATCAAGGTCAGTAAAAGACACAGGTATTATGTGAGTTATCTTAATATATATAAATCTCGTGTCACAATGTTTGTCCTCAATGGACTCCTAAACCACTTAACCGATTATAATAAAATTCGCACACCATGTGCAGTTCGATCCAACTTGAGAGATAGGATAGTTTAAATCTCAAATTATAGTCGCAATTTTAATTTATTGCAAATTATATAATATATACTGATAATTTTTACTAAGCATCAACATACTACGGTTGCTATAGTTACGCAATGGCTTTTGACAGGACAACGTCTGTCGAGTCAGCTAGTATTTCTATAGTTTTTGTTTAGGTTTATAAACTTTATCAACACGAAGAAAATTAAATGTCACTTACAAAGGTATATGATAACATGGATTTACAAATTTAGTGTTCGTCGTCGCACAGTGTACCTAACGTAACGTAATATCCAGTGTAACGGAAGTGGCGTATGCCACTTGTCTCCTATCGGAAAACTTAACTAATTGCTCGTGCTGTAACATTGATTTAAGGTTCATTAGTGTACGCGTATGTAGTCATTTTCCTAAATGCGAAACTGGCACTAATTTATCATCGTTTAGAGATTTTGGATTCTGCGCACTTTTTGAAATATAGCTAGAAAACGATTTTTAAAGTTGTACCAAATTGACTTGGTATATTAATACCAATATTATTAGATACAAAATCAATAAAAAATAGCTAACATTAAATTAAATTAATGTTGCAGTTACAATATTTCTTAGGAAGCAATTGAAAATAAGTACAATGTTCAATGTCGGGAAAAAGATGGGTGAATCAACATTTTCCTTCCATATTGCATTGCAAGTCTTTCTCTTAAGTATAGTTAAGTCGCTCCAAGAATGTGTGCCTCGCATTTCTGCGCGAATATATCTCAGTTTGCAGTCTGTGTTAATTTCAAATTGTCTTAATTTGTTTTGTAGGAGCGGCACATTTGTTTCGCAGCCTCTCGGGTGTTTCTGGGCACGAGTGCGACATAACTTGTGTTGTCTCGGCACGTTTGTTACGTTTCAATTAAAATTGATATGCCTGGTTTTGTTTGTGTTTGATATCAGGAAACTGTAGCTGGAATCAGTTGTGGGGCTTGCTAGAAGCTTTTGAAGACTATTAATAATACAGATACCTACACTTGACCTACCAATATGCGAGTTGGTGTTCAAACGCTCAGTTTTTCGCGATAAAAAGCTTTCCGACATGTCTGATACATTTAATTTCTGATTTAAAGCTTTTAAAATCATCTGTAGTTGTCTGACGTTTCATTTTGGGACAAAAATTGTAAAAGGTACTCGTATTAGTACTTATCAACAAATCTGTTTTATATTTAGTAAAAGCTAGCTATAAAAAGAGCCTATATGATAATCCAGGGTATAAGCTACTTTCGTATCAAATTTCATCCGAATCCGTTAAGTAATTTTTTTGTGATTTAATAACAAACACACAAACTTTCACATCTATAATTATTATAAGTCTTAATAGGATTAGGCTTATTAACAAGGTTTGCATTTTTTGTAAGTAATGCGTTTTTCCTGTTTTAAGAAAGATGGATGCATTGCTTGCTCTGGCCATGCTCCATCACACTGAGTACACAACATTGATCGAACAGTCTAATTTATACAATCCTCAAATTACCACCCCTCACTTGTCTGTCCATGGAATAAGAGAACTGATTTGAAAAGCCATAACGTCGCCAAAGCATCACCACAAATATGAGCGAACACTTATCGATGTAAATTATCATTGTATATGATGAGTCAGCATTTTTTTTTCTCTAAATACTATTTTAGTAGTTTAACTCGATTAACATACAAAATGTTTATTCTTTTATACCACACTTAATGCAGAATAAAAGAGAAATACTAGTCATCTACGAGTACGTTCTGCGAAAATGGGGTAAGGTTTACAGAGCTTAAATTGACTGATTAAAATTAAAGATAAAAACAGAAACGTAAAAGCGAAAATGGTAAAAAATTATTTGAATCAAAAAAAACAAGTAGGTAACTTACATTGGAATAGGTTCTTCTAACTTCGCTTGATGTTCCATGACTGTACCGTGTCGTACCCTTCACCCTACGCTAGCCCAAACCTCAGACAAATCCGTCGGATAGCGTCCATCAGTCTTAATACGAGGATCATGATTTAGATTGATAAGTAACCCTAGTGTTAGATACTGTTCAAAAGACTTCGATTTTAAACAGATACGGCTGTATGACTTATTTTTTGCTGTAAGTTCAATTAGAACGCAAAAATATGGGACAACATTTTGAGGTAATATTCAGAAAGAAAATCAGTTTTACAAAAAGTTACACCTACTTCATGTTTATTTTCTAAATTCATCATCATTTTAATGAACAATTTAATGTTTGTCTACGGTTGGATATACTTTTGTCACCTTACGCATTCACTCGCCTCTATACATCTCGCTGCAGGGCGCTCTACTCTACGATTCCTGATCCGCGGTTTTCACTATAAAACAATCTACCCCAATGACGGTTGATTCTCCTAAAGATATTGGTAGCCCAATCTAATCTATATTTCTAAAAATAGCTTCTTTCAAAACGATTTGCAATAACATCACGAAAAAAACTGCTCAAAGAGTTAATGTTCTAAACGTTCTAAGTTCTATGTTGTGTACCTCGTCATTACTTAAAAGGATTACAATTTTATCCCATTTGACGGGTCCGGGATCCCGACTCCAGCTTGTTTAGCTATTGATTGATGAATTGCCTACTTCGCAGATCTCGGAAAAAGGTAAGTATTTTTAGTGTAGGTACTTATTTATTTAGCAGATACGAAAAAGGCTTAGTTTAATTAGTAATACTTAAACTTACGAGAATTAAACGACTCAATAAGTGCTTTTAAAAACAATTTATGGACTCTTAACTTTTGTGACATCTAGTGCCGAATCGATGATACACAGTTTTATCTCAGCTTTTTAAACAGAAACTGGCATCCACTTCGTTAAAAATGACACGTGTCCGCAAAAGAGTGTAAGTGGTGATTGTTAAAAATCCTACATTTTTTACTCCTAGGGGAGTTTTCATAGGTACTTTAATAAGATCGGTCATTGCTCGTTTATTCAAATGAATTTTCTATAGATATTCAATTCTGTTGAAAAGTTAAGCCGAAGACTCCATTACCTTTAAGTAAGCCTTCCAAATGCAAAACATAATTCTTCTTATTTTAATACCATCTAAAGTATTCTAAAATTTGTTCAAATAAATTATCAAACTTCTAACCTAATAAAACAGAGTAAGCACCAGAATTCCCTCGTGGATTCACGTCGAAAAGCGCTGTCAAGCCGTTAGCTGTAATAGAGTCATCATCGACCGTCGCCAATCAACCGAAACCATCAAAAGCAGTCGAGAGTCGTGAAACTGGCAACACAAGCGTGTCCACACATCCTCCCGGACCTAATTGAGACATTTTACACGAAAGGATGTGATTATGGCCGAACATTAAACTTTGTTTGAGGAACCCCAAACGGAACTTTAAAAATAGTGTTGATCGTTATACGAAGAAAAATGCAGTATGTCAAGTCATAATGTGATGAAACAAGCAAATAATGAATGACATACAAAGGCTATAGCGAAAAACACAACGAAAGCAACGAAAAAAAAAAACAAAAACAAAGAAAATCAACAAAACAACGAAGAGAGATAGAAAAAAGAAAAGAAAGAAAATTAAGTATGAGTAAGTAAGTTTCAGTGAATTGCATTTGCATAAAATATAGAAAATAAAATAGCAGAATGACAATTAATTTCACTAGAAGTAATCAAATGGATTTCGTACAACTGCGGTAGATTATAACGGAAACAAGAAATAATTAAAAAAAAACTAAAAGCCGCAACACGAGAAGAAAAATATGATGCAAACAATTTAAATCAGGAAGTAAATAAAAATAAATCTCTTTCAGTTCCAAAGCCATTCAATAATATTCATACTCAAGTTGCTTTACTGTTCATGAAAATACTGAAGTAATGAAAGGCCCAGTATATTTCGCGGTCGGTTATGCCCCGACACGATTCGGCGCGATACAATGAAAGTTAATTTGCTCGTATTGGTCGGTGATTAAGAGATGTGCCGGAATTATGCCCGATTGGCAACCCTAGCGAATTATGAAAGAGCATGAATCGTGAGGGTTAATTTGTTTCAGGACGGTTTTGTGGAAAAAAGACATGAATATTGCAATCAGTTCCACGTATGGATAATAGCACAAGGATGCTAAAAGATATCGGTTGGCTTATAATGAATATTATATTACTAGTAATTCGCGGCGGCGTACCAAAACACATCGTCATCGCTTATAAACCTCCACAACTCTCTGCCTGATTTGGTTCAAATTCGAACTTAAAAATTACAATAGAAATGAACTTGCCAGCAAATTATCCCGAAGATCAGATTAACCGTACTTTTAAGTCATCGTCAAACAAATATAGGTACAAACACTGATTCGCTCGGACACTGTATACTGAGTAAAGTCGAATTACTCGATTTGGTAATGTGTGGGGTCATGAGGTCATGGAGGTCATGTTCAGGAGTATTACGCAGGAACATATACCTAGCTTTATCTTTCTAATTGCTGTCATGTGCCGGGTGACGCATGAAATTGTAAGCCCCGGTTTTGTCCTATTACAAAAACTGCAAAGTCATGTCAGAGGCCTTTCAGATTACCTAAAAACTTTGACACCAGTGCTAGCTGACCTACTCGTATATAAACTTCTTTTTTCTCACTTGAACTGTGTCCTCACATTATTCAAGTTAGTAAACAATTTGGTACCTTTCTAAATAGATTAAATAATGAAAACACACGCTCGTATCATAAATTACTAATGAAAAAAACATTATGTCATTCAGACCAATTTACTTAGTTTATGGTATCCATTAGTTAACCCATTACAAGGGGGAAGACAATAGAAAAATACGTTTAACTCTATCGCTCGATGATCGGTTCGAAATAGGGCTCTAGGTAGAGACCGTTACAACAAAATGCATGATCTTTATCTTTAGGAGAGTTTTGGGATCCGTCCACGCACCGCCTGCGCTCTACATTACTTGATGTGAAAGTTACGCGGTACTGGACCTAGTGTGGAAATTATTAGGGTTCTGATAGAAGCCTACAGTTTAGCTAATCTTAACGAGGACCTACAATTTTGCTACTTACTTAGTTTTATAGTAGTAGGTGCGATCAGGTCCGAAGAGCGTTTAGCTGTAAATGCTTTCATAGCCATTTATCCAAATGGCTAGTCGAGTAGAGTGTTTACTTCGCTGGTCTATTGAGCACGACTTGAGCAATACAACTTAAATAAACTTAATAGTCTCCTCTCCAGTGAAAACGATAAGGTTTCAAATTAAAATCTGTCCACCAATCATAATAAATCCCGTTGATATTGGATATTTACAAAACAAGTCGTGTTTTTAGCATCACCGCACCTTCAAGCTGACACTTATTTTTTATTTTATGCTTTCTTTATCGCCTACTTAAATCCAATCTGGGAAATATCAAAGCGGGCGTCTAAGAAGCGTTCTCGAGACGATCAAACGGTTTTGATATGACACCGAGTGTAACGGGCTTTGCTCGCACTGGGCCGAACCTTCTCGACTCTTTGTAACACGAAACGTAGAAAACCAGATTTAATGAGGAACTATCGGGTAAACGGGAGCTGTTGGCGTCTTTTTAGTTTTAATTAAGCTTTAGAGTCGTACACTTGATACTTTTGTTGGCGGTTTGTGCTGATTTGATGTTATGAAGTTGTTGGTAATCTTGAGAAACGATTATCTAATGAGCATCTGTTGCTTTGAAACACCTATAGACTTTAAATTGTTGGTACATGTTGCTTATGTTGGTCTTTTTGAATAAAAAAATGTAGAAGTAAGAAGTAATATATGATTTCATCTGTGATAATAATAAGGATAATAAGACTTCATCTGTGATAAAGTCTCTTTACGTAAATTGTATTTAGACTGTAATAATAATACTTGACTGATTATACCTACTATTGTAGTTATTTTATACATTGATATTTTGACATTGCAATTATTTTATATAATTTTTGACATTCTAATAATATTATTTTCTTTGACATTTAATTTATTGTGTATTAATTTATTCGTAAAAATTGTATTTGACATTCATAAGTGTACATTGATGTACCCATATTTGAATAAATTATTTTGAATTTTGAATTTGAATTTTGATTTTGAAATACAAGTAACAAAATATTGTTTGCGAGTGGTTTGCTAAAAGTTGATCATAGTCACTTAAATATAACAGCAGTTCCAGGAGCGGCGTTCAGTAAACGACAAACACGCGTATTCCTGTTAAATGCTCAACGTACTTCATAATACGAAATTTGGAGAAATGTGGGTTCGCAGAAAGTTGCCCATTGTCGCTACTAAAGTGGCGAGCATACGTCAATCCTTATCGCCCGGAGCGTGGCCCAGTCGTGACGTGTGTGCTGTAATCACAGCTTTCATTAGAGCCCGTTTGCAACTCATATTCGCTCGTTTCCACTCGGAAACACTGCTTAAATTCAGTTTTGAGGTTGACTTTGCGTAGTTGAATTTTGTGCTCGAGTATGCATTGAATCAAATGACAATTTCGTTTTGGTGAAATCACAATCATGAAATTTTAGAGTATTAAATAAAATTGTAGGAATAAAATAAAGTTCTTGTTAATACATTTAAAGTAAGTTTTCTTAGATAATTATTTTTACAAAAAACAAAAAACAAAAACCGACTTCAAACCGACTATTGAGTTAGAGCCGGGCCACACGGTGCGGTGCGGCTCCGGCGCGGCGCCTGAGCGGCGCCGCAACGTTTTCCTACATATAAAAATGTATGGTATGCCACACGGTACGTCCGGCACCGCTCCGGCGCCGCACCGCAGGCGCGCCGGACAACGGCGCGAGGCAGACGAAGCGGGGAGGGGTGCAAGCAGTGCGGTGCCGCAGCGGCGCCGCTCAGTTATTTGTACGGCATAGACGAGAGTGCCCGCTCGTTGGTGATAATTACGTGTACCCATATCATACAAAAAAATGAGAACCGGTGTGGAATCTGTAGACGTGGACTACCTCATTTCGTTGATACAGGAACGGGAAATACTGTGGGACAAGTCTCATGACAATTTTAAAAACAAAAATTTGAAAGTAAAAGCATGGGAAGATGTTACAAATCGGTAGAGTTGCCCACTAAAAATCGGTATATTTGTACCTAAAATCGGTATATGACAAAAAAAATACAATATTCAATCAAACACGTCTATTTATCAAAAAACAAACTAAGTCAAATTATTTAGATGACATTTTAATATTATTATTAAATTTTTGTAGGCACTTCACATCTAAAAAAACTAAAAAACTAAAACTAACTAAAAAAAAATTAAAAACTATCTTCCATAAATCGGGAGATTGGGTCGCTAAATCGGGATATCGGGAGACGATGTCCAAAATCAGTAGATCTCCCGATAAATCGGGGACTTTTGCAACACTGGTAGACTGTCGTCAACTGGGCAATGTTGCGGCACCGCAGCGGCGCCGTAAGAACATTGCGGCGCCGCACTGCTCGTGTGGCCGCTAGTGCGGTGCGGCGTGATGCGGTGCGGTGCGGTGCCGCACCGTGTGGCCTGGCTCTTACCTATTCATCTATTTGTCGCTCACGTACTTAATGCAAATTTAAGACTTATATGGTTTTCTCATGGATACCATTATCAGAACTGGACTAAATTGAAATGGGACCGAATGGGAAGCGTCAGCTTTCTAATAAAAAAAGAATCATCAAAATCGATTCACCCAGTCAAAAGTTATGAGGTAACAAACATAAAAAAAAACATACAGTCGAATTGATAACCTCCTCATTTTTTGAAGTCGGTTAAAAATAAATTACGTTCAACGATGTTAGTCTTTGTTGATGGTAAATAACTAAAGAGGCTAAAAGCTATAAAACTCATAGATCTAAATCTTAATGAATAGAAGGAATACAACTTCTACTTTATATATACCGGTTAATAATATTATATTCGTATCATAACTATAACTATCATGGAGGACCTGGAAAAAGCCATTATTAACTAGGTACATTCATAGAAATCAAATGAAAAAGAGCGTCGTAAAAAGCGCTGCAACCTGCAACATTTAACAGCAAATACCTGGGGAATCGCAGAACAGAAAGCGGCTTTTTGCGACGCAATTCATTCAGTTCTCCACATTTCGAGTATCGGACTTTTTCAAATGTCCACTGCAATGCAATCGGAAAATGAAAATGACCGCAGAGAGAACTACTGGAGAGCCACAATTTTCACCTGCGCGTTGTAAAGGCAAAGTACCTAGTGGAGTACCCTACAAATACAGTAATAGCAGTACTTGATATTCATACGAGTGAGCTCAAATTAATGCGCAGTTTTACACTCATGACGCATGTGGGGGTATCAGGTTGATGAAACAGATATTCAGTGACATTTTGCAGTTTACGTGGTATTCAATTAGTTTCAGGTGTAAACAACCGAATCTTATCAACGGTTTACCAACATTTACCACTTGACTGGGTGTTACAGTTTGTGCATTGTCATGTGAAATATTACGATGCAATGATCCGACAGCAATGTATCATCTGATAACAGATATCCAGGGCTATATATCTGGTTGAGTGATGTAGCTTAGGTACATTTTTTTCAATCACACACATTGTTGTTGTTGTTGTTGTTTTTTCTTTTACCTAATCTTATCGTACTTAATTAATATTATAAAAGCGAACGTTTGTGTCATACACAAAAGTTTGTGAAGTGAATATTTGTTACCGATATCTCCGTAGCTATTAAACCGATTTTGTTCAAATTTGGATTGAAGATAGCTTATGTTCTAATTTGACACAAAAGCTACTCTTCATGATCATCGTTTTTCATCACGGCGTAGGTGAAACCGCGGGGCGCAGCTAGTAAACACTAAACAATAAGTGCTTTCCACCAGTTCCTAGTCACTTGATGTCCAGTTTCCAAACAAGGCTAGGTATCCTTCCATTTTCAACCACACTATCCCGCAGTCCTAATATTTCTTCTATTGGCCAGTTCCAAGGAAACTATGGCCATAACCAAACAACCTCAAAAAATAATAGCTTTAAGAGCTCTAAGTCTTGCGTTCAACTTTAAAAAAAAGAATACCGCCGACGCAACTTCTGCTACTGCCCGCACATTCGGAAGCAGTGCTACAGGACAATATCATGCTCGCTGCATTTCGAAAGCCTCAATCGAGGGCGTCCCTGCAGTGTGCACGGCCACTGTGAAAGTGTGCAATCCGACGTAAATCCACGAACATTGTTCACGCATTAACTCCCTAATGGGAGGGTTTATTTTTAGTTTTATTTTGGGGATGGCACGCGTCTGAGATCTTCAGCGTTTGTAAGCTTCGGTTTGAGGGTTGGTAATGTCGTTGGCGCTGTTTATTGTTACACCGACGAGATTTTAAAATAAAATTACGTTTTCAAAAAAGTTCTTGACAAGAAATGCATACCTAGTAGGTAGTTAAAATGCAAATGGTGGTTTCAGGTTTGACTTAAGTTGAAAAATGTCCTGTAGATAGGTACCTACGTATCAAAAAATATATTCTTTACGGATGCCTAAGTATATGGTCTTGGTCAATGCGACCTCTTACAACCATAATGCTTAGGAGCCCAAAATGGTTTTGTTACAGTATTTTTTTATACAGTTAACTGTTATCGTATTTTTTATTCACCCCACAATTGACGAATAAATCGGTTAAAAAAGAAAAAAAAATACAGTGGAACATAAGACCTCCTCTTTTATAAAGTCGGTTAAAAATCAGTGCCAGTGTCATCCAAGTTTTGGATTTACCCCACATGTTTCGCATGTCCTCACAAGCCGCGCCTCCCAGCACGTGTCCGGCACGTGCAGTGTCCGTGCCCTTTATCTCGACCAGGGATGCACGTTCACAACTCGACGACTTTGAACTGTTATTGGATTACTATTGAAGATCCTGTTATATCTCTTAGACTTAGATTGTTTTATAATGATTAGAGATGATTTTTTTGTGTTTGAGAAGTAATTTTAGGAGACTAGAGATTTATAAATAAATACGAACCTAAAAAAGTTAAGGGACACCTTTGTACAGCATTGGGGCAATAATACGGTAATTAAAAAAAAGTTATGTAAATATTTTGATATGACATTATCGTTAAAATATCTCCAATCCGCAGATTCACCTGCTTTTCTGCAGGAACCATAATTTTCTGGAAATAAAAATAATCTATGCAGATGGTATAAGCAATTTACCTAAATCAATTCACCCTCTTAATAAAGAAGTAACAATCTTCTTATTCAGGTATAAGTAGGTAATATTAATAAGATTATTCCAAAAAGATTTCACACCACATCTCTAGACCTTTTCCAAAAAAGTATCATTATAAATTGGGCCCATTACAAAGTTAACAAAATACCTAGTACAAATAATTTACTTTTAACTATACCTATCCAAATTAATGACATACATACTTGATTGAGAAACTCGATATTTAAACGACACGAGTCAATACCGGCTGGTGTTAAAAACATACTATATCGACACGGAACGGTAGTTTTAGTATTGCCAGATACAACAATACTTACAATAACTATTAGTTGACAAAAAAAAAACAAAGGATCAGATTCGAGTTCTTCAAATATTATTTTAGTTGTCAGAAATAGGTATAAATGTGATCGGTCAAGGGACCTGACGGTAAGATTATCAAATTTTGAGATAAACGCGTTCATATAAAGTTGCGAGTAAATATGTTTTGAAATAAATAAATAAATTGTGCAAAAGTCAATACTTAATTTTTAATAATATAAAGATAATTTCCGTCAGGTCACTTTTTGCTTGACCGCTCACACTTACAATCTTTAAACATATACCTACCTAGAATAATATTAATTACACTTAAAACGAATACCACAGTTTCCAGCCTTACAAATAATACCTACAGCAAAATCATCGCTATTTCGAAATCTAAGTACTTACAAAAGTTTGTTTATCGTTTGTTCTTCAAAGCAAAAACCGCCCACTCCAGCTGGTAACTTCCAACCTAGCAACACCGGCTCTCATCGATTCATTAAAACAACCTCATCCACCGTAGGCGTAAAATCTACAGTAGATTAGCATAAATTCTAATTTACAACCACTTTTACGGCTCGTTACTTCAAATAGACAGTTAAATCATTTAATTTATGTCACATTTCTTTAATATTTTTCACCAGCACCGGTTTTGAAATTAACATTAGTTAGTGAGACAGCATTAGCTCTCTCAGGTTATTAGCTATAACGGTGATGTTAATGTCTCTATTATTTTGAATTTGAATGGATGTTATAGTTTTTAGCTAAATCATTCTTGACAATGTTATTTGGTTTCGTATAAATCTTGGTTAGACATGAAAAGAAGTTATTTAGTGTTATTTTGTGTCTGCGAAAGGTTGCGTTCACTGATTTTTGGCTTCAATGTTAAACGCTTGAACGAATATAATTTATATTAAAATCCTAAGTAACAATTAAGTACGAGTACGTCAAAAATAAGAGTTAGTTATAGGTACGTATTGGCTGGCTGGTTAGCCCTAGGTCAGAATTTTTAGGCCGCCTAAAAGCCTTCGACGTGCTTGGCGGTTGTTGTAAGTGTATACGTACTTCATTATATAGCATTTTGGCCTAGCAGCATAGCGAGGCTCTGGAGAGCCCAAATCTGTAAAAAAACCAGCAGAAAGTGACCGGAACTAGAAAAACAGTCCAATGCCTAGTCACGCGGTTGACTTACCTATCAATATAGAAATAATTTTGAAACCCATGGCATCATGTAGCCCTTAGCTAGTAGAGTAAGGACCCAGGTTAACAGGTATCTTAAATTAGTGAAAGCAATTGGAAAGTAATACTTTATAGCTACTTAAGTGAACGTTATTCTTTCCAGCTACGAAAATATTCTAACATTTTCTTAGAACTCAAAGACCGTCTTCGTAGATCTCGCCACTAAGTGCACCTCTAAGTACTTAGTTCGCAACTATAAGACGGTGAGTAAAACTACGTGTTTATGCATTTTATAGAGCACTTGAAGAACTCTTAAAAACTTCTTAAAGATCAAAGAGGTCAACAAAATATGAAGAGATAAAGTCAATAACTCTTGCGTATTCTAAATCTTTAAATTTATAGTACAGAGATACAATTTATTATATAGGGCTACACGGTAATACTAAATCTAACTAACGAATTTAGTATGAATTAACAATTAAATAATAGAAATAATAGAATAATTGCTTTTTTTTTGAGAGTTAATGTAGTCTTATAGTAAGACTACATTAACTCTCAAAAAAAAAGCAATTAAGTAATTAAAATTTTGAGTTAATGTAGTCTTATAGTAAGACTACATTAACTCTCAAAAAAAAAGCAATTATTCTATTATCATTAGGTTTGTAATTTTTTTTCTTGGACACAGTTTATTTTTATCACAATTTTATGATTCTCCCAAAGTATTTTTTGTAACGGTGAGTAACATAAGACCATCCTTTCGGCTTAATACCTGCGGTCTGCGTAACCTTGTATACAATGCTAGTCAAACTCCACGAGTTCACAAAGTCGTCCCATCAAATTCACTCTGACATTTTGAAGTTACTCTCCGCTTTGAGACGGTTGTAACACCGCTATAACACTTAACCTCTAGTTACCGCTAACAATAACCCAAGGTCAGGTGATTCCTTGTCATAATAGTAACACTAGTCGAGTGAATTCGCGAAGTTGTTGCATAAATTATAACAATGTTCAAGTGGAACTAACAAACAGCGTCAAAGAAGAATATAAATTTACTCGAAAATATATTATGTCACTTTTTGGAATTCAGCGCGCGTTAGAAACTTTTTAAGTAGGTATTAGGTGCCTTGAGACTAAACCTAAAGGTTATAAAAACAAACAGTTTTTTCCCATTTCATGAAGTGAAAGAAATGCTTATTGTACAATACTTCAAGTAGATTTTTTACGTTGTTTGCTTTAGTTAAAGTTGTTTACAATAATAAGAACAATTAGCTCCTTTCAGCTTAGTTCCACCTTTCTGTGTAGCCCTGTTTATCCGACTCAAGAATCAGTTTGATAATGAGAACGTGCATAAAGTGGCATAATACGTATGGGCTAGTTAGCGCCATAGTAGTCGGGCGCATAGCGTCTCACGGTTGAGGTGATATTGCTCTATCTATAGGTTGGAAATTGGAATCAGTTACTTCTGCCAGTTTCATTTTTCGGACGATGGATATGGCTCAGTTGAGGCGCTTTTGTAGATTTTTGAGCAAAATTTACAGACCGAATATCCGAAATTGAAATATAAATTGCAGTACTAAATTTGAATGACATCAGACATTTAATTTTGCGTTTTTGTTTGATGTTCCAGTTTTCCATAATCAAATATTGCATTGATTAATTATCACCAAAAAACCTGCCTACTTTTGTCACATACTATAAAACCAACACAAAAACATGCTAGCAGCTGCGCTGGCACTATGAATAAGCGTCAGGCAACCCCAGCGCAGCCGATCGCACGATGCGCCGCGGAGTCAGAGGCTACGGACGTCACATCACTCATCGCGCCCCTTTTACCTCTCACGTGTCTCGCGCCCTTCGACCGACGAAAACTACAACCAAGCAAAAACATACTTTAAAAACTACGCCGTACGGAATAAATTTGAACCAATTTGGAAGGTTTATAACGAGGACCTTCTCAAGCAGTTTTGTGTCTTCGACTGGAGTAGCGTAAGGTTTGAATTGGGTTGTTGCTAGTTTGAATATAAAGGTGGCATCACGAGGATGGACCAGACACGGTAACGTGTCGGTCTGTAATTCAATAAGGACTACCCAAATTGACTCAGATGTGCTCCGAGTTTGCGGGCTTGCTAATTTGTTAGCAAACATATTGTTTGACGGACGCTCGAAATCGTGTCAATATGAGCGGTCGTGGGATTGGTTACTTTTGATATGTGCCGATCCTTGCTACTACAAGATTTGACTTGCATTTTGAATACAAGATTTGACTTAGCGTGAATTACCTCTAAGATGTTTCTCAAATTAATGACCTTCAACTTCATTTAGAGCTCCCAAAATGACCAACATATTTCACCTTTCGAAAACCAAGTCATTAATCTTATTGTTTTGACCGCTTCTTCCAGGGACGTTAATTTAAATTGGCTTTTGCTTAATAAGAAGTTTCACGTATTATGATTTATTGTTTTAAATAAACCTGAGCTTTTAGAGTTTTTAAATTTATTGCTCGCTTCTTGGAGTTTTCATTATTACTGGCATAATTGTGTAAATTAGTTGGGTACGTTCGGTTTAATGTTCAGTAAACTGGCGGTTACTTGATCATTATTTGACTGTCTTCCTGCTAATGTTAGTGGTAAGTACATTTTTGTTTGCTATTGAATGAATAATTTTATCTAAGACTACAATTTTAAAGAGAAATGAAGCTCTCGATTGACTTCGCTAACACGTAGGTAAGTGGAAAACAAATACTTGAACTGAATTTCTTGGCACTCTCTGAACTGCAGTTACATTGCAATCAAGCGTTGCTGTCACCATTAATTGCATAGAACGCTTAACATTGCATAACATCGACAAACCCAATAAAAGCTGATATCGATAAATTAGGCTTCAGCAAACAGAATCAGCATAAAATCCGAACAGCGGGAACATAACTCAATCACCGTCGTCAATTGCAGTGCACGGACACGGTTTTAACAGTAACGTCAGTCGGTCCCAACAAGTGACGCCAGCCCATCCAGTACAGCCCATCCAGTCGTCCAATGTTTGCGAACACGCTATCCACGTAACTTAATTCCGAAATCGGGTTGCGTACCAGGCCAGCCCAACAAGCTTGTCACTACAATGAATGCGCCCCACAAATCACCGGTTCGGTTGTACGACCATTTTTTAGGTTTTTGTCGTTCCGTTCATTTCGCAGCGAAATTGAGTTCCGACGAAAATTTGAGGCCTCTGTCTGGACATAGAAAAAGAGTTGTGTAAACAAAAATATTCGCCGTCAATATATCATGGGTGCGGAAGCGATGGGATTTGGATTTCCGCGTCCATCTTGTTTTGGGCTTTTGGTCGGCACTTTGCGCGCGGGAGAGGATTTTTAAATACCAGATGGCCGGTGGGAATATGGTTTTTTGTTGATTTAGATGCCCTTTACAGGATGATGACTTTGACGTGGGTAACAGGAAAGCATGCAAATTTTAACGTTAAGGCCAAATTGAATGTTTCGGAAATAGCACTAAAGTTTTTTTTTTCATCAACTTCTCTCGTCTAAGAATGCGCTTTTACACACACAAGCTTCAAGCAAGGCTTTACTATTATTCTATTAGCGGTAGATTTATGACTACATCAAATCAGGTATTCAACTATTCATGGAACAGTAGTAGGTACGAAAGGAGCCATAAGAGAAACCATAAAACAACAATACTTTTACGGCGCCGCGAGACGCAAGACCAGAACAATTCCGGTTTACAGCCCATCAATAATATCATACACATGTCAAAGAAAATATCGAATTATCGTTTTTCGACTATTCGAGTGTCAAAAAAGTTGAAAAAGTCAAAAGGCGAGCAGAGAGCTTATAAATTTTAATTTATTGCACATGCTTGGTAATTTAACTCGCACGTTATTATATTTCAAAGTTTTCTGTCGTAAATCAAGGTGGATTTGATTTTTTTATTTGACGTCGAAGCTTTCTGTGGATCCTAAAAAAGCGGTCGTAACTTTCGGAGTCGTAACAATTCATTTGTAAGAACGTAGGCACTAATTTGTGAGGTCTTACGAGAAAGCCTTTATAGTTGCCGAGCTCTGTGGTCTTTGAGCAAAAGTGTTTAAGAAACTTTCTTGAACGGCATTTAAAAGTTTATTGAAATTTACGATCAGATTTAGCATACTAGTTTTATGAGATGCATCTATCTACCACACTAACACAATAATTACTAAAATTACAATTGCGAAAGTTTATGGGCGAGTGAGTGCGGGCGTGTGTGTAGGTATGTTTGTTTGTTATTAACGCTGGAACAGCTCAATAGATTTGACTGAAATATGGAATATTGATATGCAATCGAAATAGCATGAAGTAGGTACCTATAGCAACGCGGTAGACCTGAAATACTGTTATTTATTTTTTCAGCTTTATAAACCATCATTATGTATAGAAAAGCTGAAAAATATTTCAGCCCAAATTCGAACCTCAGCTGTCCTGACGACCTTTAACAATGAACCATAACGGCGTCTTTTTTTGTATCGCGTTAACTCGTATCTACCATTTTGTCCCAACTCGCGACCCATTCTTTTATTCAAATTCGCATTCCGCGAATGTCAAACAAAACACGTTAATTTGTTTACAATTAATGAAAAAGGGACCACGGATGGGCAAAATACGCCTAATATGTTTCGAGTCATAGGTGAAGATAAATCACTTGATTCTGTTACTAGAGCTTTTTTTTTGTAACTACTAGATGTCATCGCCGCGGCGCACCTCAGTCGCTCGCGCTTTGGTTGATAGTCAATCGTGGACATAAACGCAACAAAAAATACTTTGCCGGATCAACAAAAACATAACTTTGAATCAAACTATCACTTATTGTACATTCTAAAATGAATTTACTTATTTGTTAATGCTTTATAGTGATTTTCATGGACTAATTTCCCTATTACGAGGTTTCTTTAAAACTGTTTTAATTAGCAAATTTATTTTACCTGTATATAGATAGCTGTATCAGCGCAACGGTCAACTTCAAAATTAACTGTGTCTACGAAAAAAAACTGAACAGAGAAGTAACAAAACAATACCACACCTCTCGATCTACCGTGTCCGGAGTACCATAATTTATTTCGGTCCAACGCAGCACAGGGCTTAGTTAAAAGTGTAATTGGTTTCAAGTGCCGCGCACAAGGACATGCGTCCTCGTTCTTAGGCTGAAACTAGTTAGCTAATTATATGTATTACTTACTAGCTTCTGCTCTCGGGTTCGCTCGAATAGCCTACAGTAAACAAAACAATAAAAATACCCGTGGCATTTTTTTTCATACAAACATTATTACACCATTTCATCTCATTAAGCGATGAATATTACATATTCCTTTCTTAGTAAGTGCCTACTTTTTCACTCAATTGAATATTGTTGAAATTGACACCTACGTAGGTATATTTGTATTGTTTTTATTTTTACCAAAAAGCCCCTAAGCCATGCCACATATCCGTGGATTTCCATAACCAGACGCATTATTTCAACATCTTTTTATTTAACACATTTGCTACTACATAAAAGAAATACCGCCACCACCATCAGCTAAGTGTGTTTTTTTGTTCGTAAAAAGGTGTTTACGCAAAAGCACTGATAACACTTTTTATATTTTAAAACATGCTGATGCTGCGTGCGTTGAAAGGGTTCCGTAGAATAGTTTAACTACAAGTTAGGTTCAAGCTTGAATATTTGTGAAAACGTATTCCTATCGTCCTCGTATTCGTTCGAGAAATAAAAAGTAAGAAATTAACGCTCTGTCATGCATAAGAGTAAGTAACTAATTAACTAACTTAATTAATGATGAAGTAGATACCTACTTTAAGGTATCATACAATTTGGTTTGAGCATATCTAGGCCATAAATAACCTTATTCCTTAAAAATACATAAATATAAAATTTATAAATAGAAGCACATATTTAAACTGTGCTGTCTTGAAAATAACTAGCCAGTAAGTATCTTATTTAAATTAAAAAACATATTTATCGACCCAAACAAAACAATTTTTAGAACCCAATCTGTCAAGAATTTGAAACTTTCGCTAACCGAGTATCACAACCATACGGAACCCTAAAAGCCCGTCATACTCGCATCGACGCCACCAACGAGGGATTGTATTCAATCATGGCGCCCCCTCGGGGGATAAATAAAAAAGGTTGTGTGAAAATTAACAACACATCTCTCCGCGGATGTAGGATTCCATGCGCTTCGAGTACAGCTCGCGTGCCGTTAGGGATTTTATTCATAATAGGTTTTGGTTAGGTTATAAAATATACCTTATTTGATTTTATCTCTTATTTTATCTGTAATTTTCTGGCCTGTTTATGTTTATTTATATTATTTAAATTAAAAAATAAAGAATATCTATTCCTTATTTAAAAACAAACAGTATTTTTGTCGAGCTACAGATCTGAAAAGACCGTTATATATTTTTTTGTTTGTCAATAGCTTGCGTACGGTTGATAAATCTTCATTATGCAAACAAGTATGTAGTTTTGATACAGTTATTTAAATTTAAATTTGAATTCAAATTGGAATTGTAAGGCCTCAGTCCGACGCGACAATTAGTTTTATTTGTTTACTTTGCACAACTAATGTTCTTCCTTTCCCCAACGCATTCAAAATTCAAATTGACATAAAACCTAATTCATATTCCTAAAACTAACGTAAACCATACAAGCATAACAGCTTTCCCTAAAACTTAGCGTTCTGCCAAAGCTAAAGCAATGAATGCGATTACTGCTGGATGGCTGCACACAAACTTCGACTGCCGCTACAATCCACTACATACAGTACCGAAACTACAAATGGCATTTTTAAAAGAGCAATTTAAGGCCAAAATTTGATCTAAATTAATTAACCGAGCGAGGGGAGAGGAAGCGTCACTGCAACGAGACGTAAGAAAATTTGCTTTCATTTGTCCGGATGTTTGTGTTGGTGTGGATATTGGTACCTACTCGGTTACAGGTTGACAACTCGACTTTTTTTTTGTAATTAATAATTATATTCAATTTAAAACATGGCCAAAAAAAAAATGTTTTTTCATTGTTGTTTTCCAAAAAGTTTATCAATTCGTATAATTGGTAGGTAACAATGAAAAAATCGTAATTATGCAGTTTCGATACTGTACGTAGCAGCAGTGGACTTTATCTAATCTCCCCTGTTTCCTCTCATGAGCCACTTGCGACGCATAATGAGCCAGCTTTAACTATGGGTAATGACAAAAAACTTGACGAAGGATGCGGAGGGCTTGAGGGCTGAGAAATGCGCGGTTTTTTGGTAGTCGAAAGGTGGTAGGTTCCTCTTATACTTAAATTATTAGCTCTCTTAAAACTTTAAAAAAAGTCTCTTAAGAAGATGCTATTGATAGCTATTTGGGGCCATCAGAATAATTTATAGAGTTGAACAATAGAAAAAAAATTTGCATAAAAAAGTACGTTTCGAACTACGTTAATCTTCAAAGTGATATTAGGTAATACCTTGCATAAGCTTGGAAGTTAAAATAAACGCAACATTAAATACATGTCTACATCAAAAAAAAATTACGACCTACCACAAACAAGACATCAAGCTATAAAATTCATAAAAAACGAAGTTATTTACGTTTAACTTCTGCTCACTATCTTCAGTGCACACTTTTTTCGCAGATTTGCATTGCGCTTACTGGACCATAACAATTTCCACAAGGATTATGCTAAACTAAATACTCCACATATATTATATTAGACCGAGCGGGCAATATTGCCATTAAACAGCTTAGACCTCGAGACGCATATCCTGAAACAATATTTCAACATTAACAACGACGTAAATACCTGCAGAAAAACCAACTTACCTATACAGTTGACAAAATAACGAAACTAAAAAAAATGTTAACAAAATCCGTCAGTTTCGTTCAAAACACGGCAGTGGCTCTCTCAATCGACTTTTCAGATAAAATTGCAGCTCAGTACAACGAATGTTTCCTGCAAAGGGCACGTAAACTCGACTTCAAAAACAGGTGGTCTTATTTAAGATAATCCGTTCTAATGCCACATCTGTCTGCTCCGTGTATCACCTATAACACGTCTTTCAAGAAACAAAAACAGTAAATCATCTCTCTGCTTAACTAACAAACTCAACAGAAAAAGATACCGAAGTAACACAAGATTTTACTGAATAATCATATAAAACAGGTGAAAATGTTAGCAAGAGACAGATGAAGCTGTAATTTACTTTCCCACTAAAGAAATTTGCTAGTAATTACAAAGTACAAAGAAGGAACTTAATCTGATTCATAACTCTCTGATTCGTTATGATTGGTTATCAATGTTATCATGTATGTACTAGAACTAGAACGCGGTGATAAAAAACGATAATAATTTAAAACTGTAAAGTAAAGTAGGTACCCCTGACAACGTGTATGCGAAATCAACAAACAAACAAACTCACTTTCGCAAATATTAGTCAGGTCATGTTGTCAGGTCAGGATATGAAATATTTTTGTATGAAACCGTGTTACTGTTTATCCTGCAAACATCCCAAAACGCTTGCCTTTCCTGCAGTCTGAATTTATGCTACCGTCTGTGACACATGTTAAAATCCCCATCGAAATATGCGAGGCGACGACCTGTGACATGTTTTTTCTATCTTTTTTCTAGTAGTTTGGATTTTTTTGCCTTTATCTACGAGTTATAGTTTGAAATATTGCTGTCACGTGATCTAAGCTCGGAGTCTTTTAAAAGTTCTTGGAACTTTTGAGACTGGAATATAATCGAAAATAACTTATCACGTTTTGATGGATTTGTATGTTTGATAGTCACTGAGATCATGCGCGCGACATTTATTTTAATATTCTTCGACGAGACTAAATAATGAGTAACTGCTTAGTATTCAGTAACAAATTAGGTACGAGCGTGTTTATCCTTAAAGTCTTAAGCCATTAGTCACATTTATTCGGAAAAAATCTCATCATGCGTAAAGATCGTATCGTTAACATCACACGGCGTTTATTTATTTCATGGCTGTCACTCAAACGGACAGAGTCCGGCTCACTTCACACTGAAACCTCAAAAAAACAAAATCATTCTTATTATTACGTTTTTACGGTTCATTAAATTATGATTTTAATAGTAATTCTCTAAATAGCATCCTCAAAAAAGTGTAGAAATAATTCTGATCTTAAATTATGACCCTTGTTGCATACGCGCTAAGGTTCTCAAGCACGCATGATTTTTACTACTCTCGCCATTGTTTTGTATGAAAAATAAGTAGAAGTATGACGTCACGTTAAGGTTGCCGCCGACGCAGTCGTTATGGAGTGACATATGGCTGTCAGAATTAGGAGGATTAGTGATTTCACGGAGCTCGGAACTGCTGTATCCAATTACGGCCGGAAGAGCGGTGTAGCGCAGTGTGTGAGGTATCGACAGAAACGTGATTCAGGCAAAATTAGCCCATATTTTGAAGTAAAAAAACTTGGATAGCATAATTGAAGAAAGAAATAAAAGCAACACGCGTAATAATTACGCAATTTATGCGAAAATATTATGTTTGACCACGTAAAACGACATAACAAGTAACAACTTTTTAAAGAACATCATAATTAAAAAAATACACTAAGATGGTAAGATGAGACACACAAGTTATTTTAAGCAAAAAAAACTGAATTTCATGCTAAACTGATCAAAATACTGAAATATGGAAGAATCTGCTTTGCCCACAAAAGCAGAGCTCTTAAATGTTGAAAAGTACCTACATAGGAAAAGCAGTTTTAAAAAACGTAGTAAATTTTATCTGTAATTTTATGTGATTTTGATGTACCTATTATTGATCTTTATTTTAAACAATTTGTTAATTAGAAAGATTAACTACTGTTCTTATTAATACTAAGCCTCTGGTAAAGAATTAACGCAAAAAATAACAACACGACATCAGCTTTTTAAAATGAAACGCTTGCTACATGTCATGTCGCGAATATAACTCATGAAGTTATATAAAATACAGATGTATTATTATTATTACATGTAATAATTGATAAAGAAAACCTTAATTTTAAAGACTATAAAAATACGTCCAACAAAAAGCAAAAGATAAGAATTTGAATACATACTCATCACTTCACTCTCTAACATTAGTAAAAAAAAAAATCATAGATGGCGCCAGTAGAAAAGTTAGATCGCGCAAGTGAAATGTTTCTAGAACCAGTGGGCCAGTTTACCGTGAGTTACGTTTCTATAACTTTGCGCAGAGGCAATATCGTAACCAATGAGGTTAATCCGAGGTGCGATTATTGCTAGTTGAAAACTTTACCAATACCCCGCCATGGGGACGTGAAATACCGTCCACTACGGCAATTTTTGAATGGCCGTAAAGGCTTAATAATAATTTAAATCTGAGGTTATAATTTTATTATTGTAGTATCAGTACATAGTGAAGTCTAATTAAAATCCATTGAAATATTTCACACTTTTTCGAGCTTTTATTTAACTTGCCGTGTGTATAGTGTGTAGCTTGTTACAGGGTTATGAGAAAAGGGTATGTAAGTACTCATCATTATGAACAACTTTTACTACTTGACCAGCCGGATAATAATTAGTTATTCCATACACTAACTTTTGTCGCGTGTCAATGACATTTTTCTATGGAACAGCTGATTTTTTAAACACTCTTTTATTTGTTTCACCTGTATGTTTGTAACCGACCCTTTTGGACTCGATTTTGCCCTACTTTAAACGATCAGATTTAATTCAAACTTAGCACACTGTCAAACACTCTGTCACTGCGTGTTTTTTAGTTTCTTAAACTATTCGGGTTAATCCTATAGTATAAATTAGTTCACAATGATGATTAGGTTCCTAATTTGCGTCTTTTTCGGCTGATTATACCTTCTTTATAACCCTGTAATATAAACAGGTATTATAAATTATGTATGTTTGTGTGGGTCAAATCTTTTAAGCTAAATTATAACTACTTCATTTAGTTCAATTGGACTCAAATTTAGTAGACTTGCGAATCTTCGCTAACAATGCAATAATATGTTATCATGTAGCTGGTCTGATGATGGAGTAGGTATATAGGTGGTCACTGGAACTACTGAACTAAACAAGACAGACCTGTCGTGTTTGGGCTCGTTTGATTTGTCTTGCACTCTAGTATACATGATATCCAGGGACTGATGTTGAAATAAGGTTAAAAAAAGTGAAATCTATCCAAAGAAAAACTTCTCTTTAAAAACAAACTTTAATTTTAATCAGATTCAGAAATATTTATTGAACGACTGAAACATTGTAATTTATAAGCTTAATTTAATAGACTATAAAAGTACGTCCAACAAAAAGCAAAAGATAAGAATTTGAATGCATACTCATCACTCGCTAACTTTAGTTACAAAAAATAATCATAGATGGCGCCAGTAGAAAAGTTAGATCGCGCAAGTGAAATGTTTCTAGAACCAGTGGGCCAATTTACGGTGAGTTCCGTTTTTTTAACTTTGCGCAGAGGCAATATCGTAACCAATGAGGTTAATCCGAGGTGCGATTATTGCTAGTTGAAAACTTTACCAATACCCCGCCATGGGGACGTGAAATACCGTCCACTACGGCAATTTTTGAATGGCCGTAAAGGCTTAATAATAATTTAAATCTGAGGTAGCGCGTGAGCATAGCGCACACCTTACCTCAGCCCATATTGAGTCAACATACATATTAAAAGACGTAACAAAATCGTCATTTAATTTTCACCCAGTAAATTGTAGGAATCCCGTTTTTGTTCACTGAAAAAATAAGTAATTTAAAATTCAAGATGAAAAAGGAATCAATCAAACAAAATGTAGGTAGAAAATATCGAATCTCCATAGAAAATTGATCACGTGATTAATGATTTTGTATGGAGACTCGATATTTTTAGAAAAAACGGGCTAATTAAGGAGCCAGAGTTACACAGGCTTCACCCTGGCCTTTTTCTCCTTATCTAACACTATTTATTTATTAATACATACTTACCTACATAATTATTGTCTAATCTGGCATGTAGGTACGAGTACGTCATAAACTCTGTGTGATAATATTGTCGTATGAGTAGTAAAGTCTAATTAAAATCCATAATAATAGTTTTTTGACACTTTTTCGAGCTTTTATTTAACTTGCCGTGTGTATAGTAGGGTGGGTCACTAATGTATGGAGAAAAAAAAAATGTTTCACATGGATTTGTAATACTTATAAAAAGGTGCTATAGTGTCAGTATATGATATTTACAAAAAAATAATTATCATTGGATATCATATTCAGCTTCCGGATTGACTTTGAAAAATCATAAAATAAAGGAAAAGAGCTTTTCGTGAGACTATGGCTGGAGGCACTATCCAAATTTTATTTGGTGTATTTTATAATTAAAACACGAGTAGATAGACATATTTATTTATTAAAGAAAAATAAAATAAAAATCGTTACCAACTTTTATTCAATTATTTGGTTATTTAACTAAAAAATCTTTTTTACTTTCGAATTTAGGCATGTCTTTGCGAGACTCGATCTGAGCCTTAATAAAGCCTTCTCTTGAAGTTTTTCTACACAAAGAACGTGCTGCTTCAGTGACAGTCTTCACGGCTCTTTCGACTGCTTGTGTGTGACATGGTAGGCGTAACAAAGGAAGTTCTCGTTCTCCTTTTTGTGCAACAAACAATTGCAAGTCCTCGTCACTTACAGCCTTGAGGATTGGAGGTTCGGTGATGTTCTGCTGCCAGTTGATGAGGTCGATATAAGAAGATGCATTTAGGTTCAGCTCGGGAACTTGGAATAATCGGACATTGCTTTCTTTATTGGCGCGAGCCTTTAAAATACGACGTGCTGCTAA
This sequence comes from Alcis repandata, assembly GCA_949125135.1. Classification (NCBI taxonomy): domain Eukaryota; kingdom Metazoa; phylum Arthropoda; class Insecta; order Lepidoptera; family Geometridae; genus Alcis; species Alcis repandata. The sequence continues at coordinate 881,244 of OX421233.1, forward strand.
CTCACGAATGTGGTTTTCGGGGTCTGTGAGCATCGCCAGTAATAAATTCTCGGGATGAGCGAAATAACCATTTCTTTGAATGACTGGATCAATGTGGACTTTGAGATCTGCCGGTAAGTATCTAGAAGCAGACACTAGCTTCCACAAGTGTCGTGCTCCATCTTTGCAAGTAGGATGAGTTTTAATAGAAAACCAAGTCGGAGCGTAAACTTTAACAATATAAGTCGCTAAAATTTGAAGTTTTTCAGACGGAGCTTTTGTCGAAACATACAAACGAAGAATACGGTTGGCTCGAGTCAGCCACCTGGCATGAGACATCTTGCCCGGCGATTTATTCGCTAAATCATCTGGGCAATGTCCTGACATAACAGCTGAGGTAATGTTATAGAGGTACGATTGGTCGGTACTGAGATCTTGTGCTGTTAAATCTGGTAACTCTGAGGGGATCGGTTGAAATTGAACCCGAGGGTTATTATGACAGTTTTCTAGTTGTTTTCCAATTGGCCCTTTGAAAGTTTCAGGTCCCGACGTACCACCGTCAATGTATGCAAACAAATGCCGAAATGGTAATTCGTTCATATGTAGCAGGCAAATAATCCACTGCAATGGTTTATTTAATTCTTTTTCTAATAAACGTATGATACCCCCATATTTACCGACATTAACGTTTGTACCGTCGCACCCAATCGCCAACAGACAGTCCGTTGATATGTTTTCTCTTAAAAAATAATGAATAATTGCTCTTGCAATTATTTTGGCAGAGCCGGAACTTGGAGTGATATGTCCCAAATACTTAGAGTCAGGTTCTTTAATTAATGATATGTGCTCTTCCATAATAAGTTGTCTATATCTTTTGCCCCCCTTTTTTGTCAGTACAAGAGTTTTGTCTTTACGACCATCAAAATATAAAGCGGGTACTTGCGAAACCCTGTCACTGACAATAATTTTTTGTCTAGTTTTTGTTCGTTCTCTACGTAACTTGTTCTTGTCTATCACTGACACAGAGGACGTGGTTGCTTGCAAAACTGCTGAGGCTATGGCAGCTCCTGCCCTGTCTGATACTCCATACCTGTCACAAGTTTTGGCGATTATAGAATAATTCGTACGGGCATTGGTAGTTGGCGTAACAATATTTTCTTTTAATTGAAGTGTTTTGTCATCACAGTCAGGCTCACTGGAATCGGTAGAGGTGGAGATATCAAGCTGAACGGCGGTGTTTGAAGTGTTACAGTATGTTGCTTGATGTTTTGATAGGTATTCTTGCTTTTGCAGCTTCCTTTTTAAACATTTTGTGGCTTGTTTGGTACAGGTGATATCGACATTACCAATGAACATTTTTCTAGACGTACGTTGATCGAGTAGGAAGTCGCATTCCTTTCTCGGTACCTTTCGCTCTTTTTGGCAAGTGCAATTTATTAAGTCCTTACATTTACAGGCACAAATATCAAAAAGGTTTTTACCAGTACGCTGAAACTCTTCCAGGTTCTTTTTCGGTATTTTTGGGTGTGATTTCAGCAGATTCTTGCACTTGGTGTGGTAAGCCTGCAACATTTGTGTCACTCTTGTATGTGAAACGATGGGAAGAGATGCCTTCGCCCACAGTTTTTCAATTTTATCCGTCACAATGGTAGCGATTTCTTGAAAAGTTGGTTCTTTTCGAGTATCTTTAATTGACTTTAATTGTCGCCTCGTCCACTCATAACACTTCATAACTTCTGCATAAGTTGGCAACATATTGTCTTTAAGATCACATATTTCCCCAAACAAAGGACATCGCGTAGTATTTCGCGTGCGTTCCATTTTTAAAACGTCCTTCCCACCTAATTAGCGGGGCGCAACTGGCGCGCGATCTTGTCGCGACAAGTGCAATCGACGCCTCCCGCCGCCCTCACCTCACACCTAAATCTAATGAATCAAACGCGTCTATTGGTTTATTTTAGTAAATACGCCATAATTGCTTTTAAGTCATGTAATAATAATGTAAAAAACACAAATGCAATACATAACTATCGACCCTTGAAATAACATATTAAAATTATTTTTTTTTGTTTTTCAATGTGAATCCGGAGGCAGTTAATGACATTACAGATCGATAATATTTTACGTACGTGATTTTTGTGCTACCTGGCACCTAATTATAACTATTAGATTACAAGTATTAAAAAATTTTTTTTTTGGCCCACCCTAGTGTATAGTGTGTACTTGTTACAGGGTTATGAGAAAAGGGTATGTAAGTACTCATCATTATGAACAACTTTTACTACGGGACCAGCCGGAAAATAATTAGTTGTTCCATACATTAAATATTACGAGTGTCAAGGACATTTTTCTATGGAACAGCAATTTTTTTTTTCGGGTTAGACTCAGTCAAAATTGTTCATAATGATTTGATTCTTTTTTAGCTGAGCCTTTTTTTATAACCCTGTATGTAAATATTATATGGTATATGTAAATTATGTAAATATGTTTGTGTGGGTCAAACCTTTTAAGCTAAATTATAACTACATACTTCATTTGGTTCGATTGGACTCAAATTTAGTATACGAGTAGGTACTTGTGAATCTTCGGTGTCAATGCAATAATATGGTACCATGGAGCTGGCCTGATGATGGAGTCAAAAACAAGATAAACCTGTTGTGTTTGGGTTCGTTTGATTTGTCTTGCACTCTGGTACTACATGATATCCAGGAACTAATGTGAAAAAAAAATTAAAACTTAAAAAAACCTTTTTTTAGAAACAAGCTTTTATTTAAAAAACCAATAAAATAACGAAAATTGTAATTTTGTGCACGGGTTGGATAAATGTTATTATGTTAGAAAGCTTGTGAAACAAATAGTTAAACGAAACCAAGGCAACAGCTGTTTGGCTTCACTTTTCACCACATATAAAATGAGCCATTTAGTGTAAATTGTAATGTTATTTATGTTTCTAAGCAAAACAAACTTCATGACAAATAAAAAAAAAAAGATAAATCTTAACAAAAGCGCAAATCTGTACAAATTTTTAGATGAACTCCTGCGCAGGTGAGCCGTGTGCTGCCATCTATGTGAATTTTACTGAACTAATTTATAACGCTACTCTTTGACAGATGGCGTTTGCATAGCACATTTTTTTTGTATTTAGTTTTTAAAATTGATGTTGATATTAATTGTAAAATATGAAACAAGGGTATTTCAAATTTTTTTGATTTTTATTACCTACTGGGTAAGTAGGTAGGTACTCTTTTTTTCTACACTTAAACATTTTTTGGAGATTTCTAAAATAATTTGGAGCAATTTTTTTTAAGAAAATGATATCGTCATAGCAGACTAATAAATAATTGGTACGTAAGTAATTTATCATCGGAATCAATCAAGACCCTCGTCAGTGATTTTCCATTTGCCCCCATTATTTATTCAGAACTTTAATTAAAACAATTTAAGTTATAACTCGAAAATTATAAAATGATTTCACCCTAATCCCGTTTTAGACTCAACAATTCCTTACAGTCCATCAAAATTAATCTAACCTAATACCGGCTGTCTCGATTTAAAACAAAGATATTGCAAACTCAATAACAAGTGGAGTTGGAAACACAGGGAAGGATAAACTCTACTGAGACGTTTGTTATCGGTGACGGCGGAAAAATAGTAGGTACTAAACAGAGGAGGAACAATACGTCGATACAGGCTATTGATGATGCTGATGAGCCGCTTCATTTTATATTGGTAATACTTAGACGTCATGGATACTTTTAGACCGAACGATGACCGGACTAATTTCTAAGTGATCCGTCAGAGAACCGAAGTTCAAGGACTCTCATATTATTTTTTATTTTATTGCGGCGTACTTTGTATATAAGCTTTTATTTACTTGTCGTGTGTGGAGTAAATATTGCAAGCTAATAGAACCACTTCCTGACTTCTAATTGAGTTGTAGTGGTAATCAGAAATCTGAAATATTTTTGACCTTAAAATAACAGATAATGTTACAGATGTAACCTACTAAAATAACCTCCACCTCCACCTCCACCTGTGTAACTCTAACCCTAAAAATCCCATGCTGGAAACTAGTCACACTCACAGACAAAAAAGCTCTCACCTATCATTTTTTGAACTAAGTGCACTAAGACATAAGTCTTATAGTCTAAACGCGTCCAGAGAATCGCAAGGCCAAACAACAGACCCGTACGTTTCCATCCCCCAGTTACCAAGTTGCCCCCACTCCATAATCGTCGCTTATTAAACTTACCCCATAACAGTTTGTCGAAATAACGATCGAGTTTCAGAAGTAAACATTCGATAACTTCGCAAAATTATTCGAAGGAAATAATTGATCAACGCCTATTAGTAAATCTGAGACAAGTTTATGAAGGTTGCCCTGTAATGAAAATGGATAGCTTGATTGGGGTAAAATAATTACGTAAATACTATTAGCTGTTAATATTTTAAGAGCCAGAACCTTAGGACTACCTACGAGTATACCATCTATTTTGCTTAAAATATGATTTTAGAACAATGTCGGTTTCTGAATATAAAAAATGAATAACCAACTAATCTAATATAAAAATACCACAACATTGGTATTAGAATGTGATATTTGTTTGGAACAGATCGACTACATGACATGGATATTACTACATTTTACGTAGAACATTCATGTAGAAGTATATATGTACCTCTAGGTATACTTACATACAACTTAATAAATTTCGAATGAGTTCAAGAGACATCAATGTAAAGTACCTTATTCTATGAGTTATGCTAGATTTCATCATCATCTTCCACAACCTTCTTTGTCCCACCTCTGGGAACATGCCTCTCTTCCCGTGCCATCTGCCTCGGTCCCATGCCAATCGACTAACAATATCGATATTTTCCTTTATCAACTTCTATTCTATTCGATCGATTTTCCCCAAATTTTAATAAGTAGCAGTCGCATTCGTGGTCCACACAAGTAAACGCTTGATATTTGACCGTTAAATGTCTTGGGCTCTCCCCTCGTGCTTCCCTAAAGTCACAGAATACGTAGCAGTAGAATCACAACAGGGTGCGTTATGTACGCACTCCACAGTACATCACATTTTTATGTTTACTTACTTTATTAGTAGACGCAAGGGAGTCGTACTTAAATTGGGTTGGTGTGACTCGTTGGGAACCTATATAAAGCACTTCTTAAAGTTAGGTGACGTATTCGTAGTATGTATTGTACATCACTTTTGTATTGCGCAAAAGTTAAATGTCATTTGTCAAACTAAACACCGTTCATAAGACAAATTACTATTTCTTACTTAATTGTAATCTATTGATAACTAGCGGCCCGTCCCGGCTTCGCACGGGTAGACTTTGGGATAAACGTAGAGTAAATTGAAATCGGTCCAGTCGTTCACGCGTGATGGCGTGACCAAAGGTGTTGAGAATAATTATAGGAACTCTTTGTTATAACCTCTATTCTCATGCTATTGCGTAACTATAGCAACCGTAGTTTGTTGATGCTAACTTGTCAATTTATAGTAAAAATTATCAGTATAAAACGCACACTGTTTTGATAGATATGATTGAATTTGAACTTTGTACAGAGGTAATAAAGTGCAAATTGACTCTTGGACGTTAGGAACATACCTACATTGCTTAAACAACAGTGAGTGCTTGCAATTCAATAATTATGAACTTTATACAATAGCAATAAAGCTCGTTTTAGTTAGAAAACGTTTGTATGGGAAAAATAAAAGGGCTGTTTTTAGGGTTTTTCAATATTTCTGAGAGATTTTCTTAATATTTTTTTCTTTAAGAACCTTCTCCTAATAATAACAAATACAACAAAAAAAAAAATTAGTGAAATCGGTCCAGCCATTCACGCGTGAGGCCGTGACCAAGGAAAACGGGTTTCATTTTTATATATATAGATAATAAAAAACTATCTAGTATGATCACAATCGAATTATAGTTTTAAAGGGTACATAAATACCTTCTAACATTACTCAATAATTTACATACTTTACGTGTGAATCATTGTGTAAGTGTGTGAGTGCACACAAGAATAAAAAACTCCCTCCGAGTTGTGTTTCTGTCCTATCGTATACTGTACTCAAAGGGCAGCAAAACGACAGGCGCGTAAACTCATACAGTAGAAATTGCTTCGCGTGATCGTAAATTGTTCTAATGGCAAATTATTGGAATCTATACGATTATGTGAAGGGTAAGCTTGTTCGACTTGATTTATGCTACTTTAATGCGGTGTTATCGGATACCTAGTTAAGGATACTTGGTGAAAATTCCATAAGTGTAGTTATAATGTCATCATCATCATAACCAACCGATTTCCACCCATAGTTGAGTATAGGTCTCCTCTACAGCGCGCCATCTTTTTCCGTTATATGCCAGTCTCAGATAGGTACGGCTTTCCGGTCGTCTTTATAAATGTCATCCAAAAAACGAGACGATCGCGTGCTCGGTGATCGTTTTCCGTTTGTCACCATTCTTGACTGCTTTGGTCCATCGTCCGTCTTCCCTTCCCCAAAAGTGGTTTTTGTTCACTAAGCACTAATAGTTACCTATCAACAAACAGAGAACACATAAAAATTAGTATTTACATATCCAAGGAAAACTATAGCCCGGTATACTTTGGCTGCGTTGATGTGTTGACTGAAAAATCTTGGGCCATTTTTTCGTTTTTCAATAAATAGTATATTTTATATAAGCAGGTCGTAGTGCTCTTTGTCAGTCACAGGTGGTCAAACGTGGACAAATTCGCGATACAAAAAGAGAAAACAACGAAAAAAAAATGTAAATTACAAATCAGTTTCAAAATCAATCAGTTTGTAACAAAAACTTAAACTCAGACGATCAGTAAAAATGATTTTATCTAATATACGCCAAACTTGGTCGTGTAATGTATTAACTAATTATGTTCATGTCAATGGTTGCCGAAGGTATCGCAGTTATTCATTGTGTTTCAAGAGTCCGGCATTCTCTTCAGAAAATACCAAGTAGCCAACATCCCATCTGGTCTACATCCCAGCCTGGACAATTGCCTAAATCCCTAACATTATCGAAAACAGCTAAAAGTGACAAAAGCGACAGAAGCTGTTATTTATCACCAGCATCATAACCAACCTCATTATTTTTAACGAGCAGAGTATCACGCGCCAAAATATCTGCCCAATTTGGTGGAAAAAATAAAATAGATAAAATATTACTAAGTCAGAGGGACGGTATTATGGTCGCATAATGTCGCATTCAATTGGCAGCGATAATGAAACATGGTGTGAAATCTGGCATACAACTGATTCTTTATTGTTTTTGTGTTATACATAAACTGGCGATGAGGTACTCGTAATATGCAGCCGAAAACACGTGTAATCGCAAATAACAACCGTCCCGTAGCAACGGCTGGATACATTGTAAAAATTTTGAAGAAATACAGAAATAAAATTGAATGCGCTTGATTTTTTAAATTAAATAATAGCACTGAACTTTACTTCACACTTATTTACTTTACTTTTTTTTTATGTCAGCCTCTGGAACTTTTTTTAGGTACTTAATTTATACGTACTATAAAAGCACAGTTTTCGTCATCAACCAAAGCAATTACCGTACAAGTTTATTGCGGTAAAATCGACTTTATGACGCATTGTGCAATATTGTATGGTGTTGGTGCTATTATTTCACAATAACCAATCAGTGGCATACACGTCACTTGCCTGACGCACCCCAGTGCTCTGCCAGTGTGTTGCGACGCGACGCCACGGCTGGTTCTGTGCTTCAGGTATGGTTTGTAAGTGTGATCTTATTTGATGAAAGAATAATATTTTAACGTTACTGTTTTAGATTCTTCTGGTCAATAGGCTATTTGACTGGTTTTGAAAAACTGTTTTAAATTATTCGTTGGCATATGATTAATACACCACATGTATATTTCTGCGAAATTTGCAGTATTTTTCGTAAAATACTGTGTTAAAATTTAAATTACAATATTCGCGCTAAAAACGCTGTTTCGGTAATGGCGGACGACATGTGATTTGCGTGACGTCACAGGCAAGTAAGCAAACTTTATTCTTTGACAAACGTCAAACTTGTACCAAAGTGTACATTATAAAATCACACAAAGTGTCTTAGCATTAAACAATGTTTACCTGCGTGTGACCTCACGCGAGGCGTAGCCAATCACAGAGCGTTCTTGTGGCTGAAGAATTTTAAAAAATAATTTGAATTTATTTTGTTTATTTTGAAAAATCTATAAATATTTTTGGATAAAACAGAGATAAATATGTTTTTTTATGTTATTACCTAATAGAATGACCACATTTCGTAGCATATTTTTAATAGTGTCAAATAGCCTATTGTACAAAATATGCAATAAAATATTTCGCCATTGATTCCATTTCTTTATTTCGGTGATGTATTTAAAGTTTGTCAATATAAATGCGTATTGAAGTTGGTAATTCGCATTTTATGATATGAGAGTAGAAAAAGTAGAGTATGAAACTGCACATAACTCGGTATTAAAACACTCGTGTGATACTATTATAAACCTTGCCTACGGCTCGGTTTTTAAACTCACACTCGTGTTTTAATACCCCTCTTTAACTTTTTAATAACTTATTTATACTCTTTAATTTAATTTAATTTAATTATACTCTTTAATAACTTTTAATAACTTTTTAACGTTTTAATACACAGTACATATAATATTATTTATTTACGACCAAGCTTAGAAATTACGACTCAGCTAAATGAAATAGGTAATCATTTTTTAATAACATAGAATCCCGCAACATTGACGCGAGCAACTCTCAGACTGTGTACGATAAAAAATGTGACTTTCAGAACAATTTTTGAGGGAGGAAACAATTACTTTACCCTTTGAAATTTTTATGGCAAAAATGTGTTTTCGATTACGTTTATTGAAGCGTTGAAATGCTACTTAGCAGCGAATAACCGAAATATATTTTTGATGTCAAAAATAAATAAATTGCTTTGCTTTTATTGAAAGCGGTATAATTCAACAACGCCTACTTTTAATGAAAAAAATTGTAACTAATAATAATGTTGATGCAAAGGTGAGTTTGTTTGTTTGTTTGTACTTATATCACAGGTTGACGAGCGCAGTGCTGTGCCACGCAGGGTCTTGATTTATGCAAGTTCAAAATTCTGGGTGGTGCAGACCTGTTATGGGCAAACGTGACGTTTAACATCAGGCGAGCGATTTGCTCGTCTCGTCACTCAATTACATAAAAAAAAAAAAAAAAAAAAAAACGCTACTCTACTGATCATCATACAATTTTACATGTACGTTATCAGGGGTACAGGAAATTATTTAGGTTACTTTTCGTCACAATACATAATTAATCACTACCGTTTTACCGTTTTACCGTTTTTACTCTAGTATGAGTGGAACCGCGGGGCTAAAATGAGTTTGGACTAAGTACCTAAACATATTATTTATTTTACATATTTTCCGTAAATAAATCAACCCAATACACCGATAAACTAAATAAAAAGCAATTCGTTCACCACAAAGAGGAAGAAAACGACGACCGTGGCCGGATATCCGGCTACGCACTCCAATCAAAGATGGTTGGCAAATTGTACGCAGCTTACAAAGATCAGGCCGCATAAAGGGTGACAAAATTCCAATTTTCCTTAACGTTCCGAAGAGAACGGATGATTGAGTTGTATGCCCTTAGAGGTTTCGGTACATGATAGGGTTGCTGCTTATTAAAAGTCTGTAATTGTTCACTTATCCCTTTCTAGCTAGAGCCTAGAGCTAACTGTATTTGGCATTATAACTTGCTAGCTACAATACAAAGTCAAAAATGCTTATTGATCTATAAGTGTTTTAGTAGCGTTCTCGTAAATTTTTAACATTTTTACGCACCTTCACTTCTTCATGCATTTTGCCATATTATTTTTTATCTTATTTTTATTTTATTATCTTATAATTTTTGTTAAAAAACAGTACTATGTGCTTGGTACTTTACTCCAATGCTAAACTTGGATTGACTTTACTGATACACTCTTATTCACTTATGTTTATGTAAACTACCTAAACTTTTATCAGAAAGACACTAGGATTTTGACCTGTGACCTGTAACTCTGACGGAAACTTACGATTACCATTTTTATATCCACTTCAGTGGCAACCCTAAGCAAAGCTATATCCGCGAGTAGGCTAGACAGTTCGCATTTTATGTTATGATTTACTTTACACCCGCCTGCCTCCGCGACTTCACCGGTTCAGACACTATTCGAAATGTGCACGGCTTGGAAAACCTTATTTTACAAATACCTTATTTTGTGTACTGAGGCGTCCGCATCCGCGTCCGTGTATTTTTATTCGGTTTTGGAAGACATGAATCGTGTATGCAGCAAGGAGAAAGATTTAGAGTAGGTAATAGTATGTACGAGTATATTAACTGTTTAAGTGTAGTTGTACATTCAAAATGATTGAATATAACTTTTAATAGCTTCTGGCCACGTTCCGTACTTTTTCTAAAGTAACCACCCACGCTAATGTACTTATCGGTAGCAAATCTTTTTAAAAGTTAAAAAATCTATTTCTCCCTAAAGTTGTGTTGTCTTTTCACCCACCAAACTTCAAGACATCAACCTCTTGAACAATAATACAATACAATAACTTTATTGACACCACAAAAAGGCAATCACTAACAGTAAAACACATGAGAGAAAAGCACAAAAACAGTCTTTTCGCTGCTAGAGATCTTTTCCATACAACCTTTGGATGAGAGGTCAGACATTCCCAGAGTGTGGACGCTAAACGGTGGAGTAATAACGACAGTGACGAGGTATATGCATTATCTATTTCACAATAGCAGTCGTCCCAGACACGATAAATACATCACATTCAGGGTGAAGCAGTAATGAACGAGGCGAGGGAAGGGTGATTGCGGCGCGCCGGACACAGTTCGCGGTCGGCCGGCACGAACGGTGCGGCAGGCCTGACGAAATACGACTGCAAATAACTAGGAGCTGTAAATTTAACTAAATCTGAAGTAGTAATGTCTGAATCCGAATTTCGATATTTTATAAATACTCGAATATTAGGCAAAATTCTGGCGCTGTAACAGGGAGTGGACATTGCACATGCATAAAGATGGTGAAATAACTGTCCAGGCCTCACGTAAGACAAAAAAATATGAAGCGTCATTAAGGCACCTAGCTAGAAAATAAGATAAAATATTAATTTTTGTATTCTGTTCCGTAATCTAATGCTATCAGTCCTGTCCATCCAAAGGTAGTCAGGAAGAAATCACTTTAGGCGATAAAGCTGCCTTTGTATAAACAAAATTAAATTCTACTGAATCAAAGGAGATAAGAAGACTTACTCGAATCATAACTAGATACACTCTTGATTTGACAAGCGTTTTTTTTAGTGACACCATTTCGTTAGGATGACATCATTTCGTTAGAATGTTCTTTTGATTATAATCCTGGCTTACTTCGCCTCGCATTCTTCAGGATAACTCACAAACCTCTTCTGAAACAACTAGGTACATACTAAATGTAGCGGTAATTCGTTGAACCATCTTATTACCAGTAGCTCGTAAACTAATATAAATTATTCACTCCGCTCAAATTGGCTAAACTGACAGCTCGGCTCCAACCATATATGGTAAACAGTAGGTGCATATCCAATTATATGCTGTCAAATTAGTAAATCATAATAAAATATGTATATATAATTAATTGAGATAATAGAGAAACAGGGTAAATAAGTCGGCTAGGGAGAAAAAAGATAAAAATCAGAGTAATCTATTTATGTGAAAGTTTGTCGAAACAGCAAAAGGCAATTGGTGGTTTGGTATAAAATCCTAGATTACCTACTTCATAAGCAACTTTTTATTTCGGGTAAAGCCATAAGTGCCTATACTTGTGTTGTGTCATAATGATGCGGGTAAACCCGCAGAGTGCAGCTAGCACCTAAATTATTTAACAGAACTTCTAAAACCACTTTTTATTATTAATTCATCCTACCCATATAAAGTTTTTTTTTAATTTAACCAGTATTGTGTCACATTGACAAAAAAATCTCCCAATCACGAACTAACGAGAAGAAGAAACATAAACTCTTTGCAAAGGAACTTATCCATCCCGCTCTTGTTTGCCTGGATGAGGTCGCTCTTAGCGATAAGGCCGCTAGTTATTGCACTAGTTTTCAGTTTTATGATCCTTTTTGTCTGTAATTTATGGTGTGAACAATAAGGAGTTAATCTATCTATCTCTTTGACAGTAAGGTACCTATTTGTCCCGGACTCCCGGTTCCCCGCTCGAGCCCCCATACTGCTCCCAGCAGCCAGTCTACAAACTTACATTGCTTCTAACGTCTTGCACGAGGGACTTCAGAAAGTTTCCTCAGCCAATGGAACCAATTTCCTGTATTTGTGACATAGATAGCTACCCTAGAGACCTCTACATCGTACTAATACACTCTACAGGGTTATAAAGAAAGTGTATGCTAAGCTGAAAAGGGCTCATTATTATGAACAACTTTTGCAACCTGAAACTGCAAGCTAAAAGCTCAGCTCAGCTGTTCCATAAAAAAAATGTCAAAAACGCTCGACTAAACTCGCGATTTTTTTTCGCGATTTCGGGGTTGGTCTCAAAGTCAAAACGTTCAAAATGAAGATTACCTACAATGAGCCCTCTTCGGCTTAGCATATCCTTTCCAAATAACCTTGTAGATACAAACTATTTGACATGCTGGAACTTCTAAAGCCCTGATAGTTTCCAGGAAGTTTTTAATAAGTATCTCTCACGTTTACTTGTACTTTAACAGGTCCCAGTGGAAATTTTCTGCTGCTGAGTTTGCTGTTTTTCTAGTTCATACTGGAATGGGTAATGGCTGGAGTCCCACTACCATTATGGCTCCGAGAAACTTTTTAATATGGGTTGCCTGAGTTACTGAGTTACTTAAAGTTGCTGTTACTGGAACTGTAAAAGTGAAGATATACGAGTACGATAACTGGTAATGAAGTTTTTTGATCGACGTGATCATAATGAAGATGCTTATGATAATAATAGTAGTTTATGCAACTGTCATATAATGAAGGGTATTAAAACACGAGTGTGTTTATGAAACGAGCGCAGCGAGTTTCATAATAGTAACGAGTGTTTTAATACCTGTGTTATATGCAGTTGCATACACTACTTTATCTACACTAATGCTGTTACATTCTACTTATGTTTCCAATACTTGATAAAATACGTTTATCTTCACTAATAAAAACGTGTATTGTCACAGCGAACTTGGCGCGCAGGGCGGCCAATCAGGAGCGAGCGCGCGATGTTATAATGAGATTTTACGATATCGATGTGGATATTATAACATCATGTGAAATTGCTTAAATGTTGTCTGTGCTATAACAGTAGTCATTATAATTCAAGTATTGGAAACATAAGTAGAATGTAACAGCATTAGTGTAGATAAACATTATTATCAGTCTGAATAGCATAAAACTTTTAAACAAATTTATAGCTTATTAAAAAATAACAGGGAAGACTGTAATAAAGAATAGGCTTCTGCGCACATTGGACAGATTTGGGTAAATCAAGCCACACACACTGATTCAACTCATCTCTTAATAACCTACTGATATCATAAGACCAAGACAGGTTTCTTGTGGCTTTATTTGCATGTATGTTTAAGTATTTACATTTTATGTAGGTTTATATGACACAGTTTTCTCCAATATTGCACACCATGTTTTCTATTCATATTTTGTATCCTCTCCATCGTATGGTTTGGGTTAGTTTTACAATTGTAGATCAAATCAGTTGGGCAGCAGTGACTAAAGTTACACTACCTTTCTGCCAAAATAATTTCTATCTATTTTTATCTCTCTTCTTCTTCTCTATCTTTTAATTATACCAAACCAAGAATAAATGACGAAAATAAGGTCAAAGCCTACAAGGTTACTAGATTTCAATTCCAAGAAAGTGTTAGTCAATCGATTTAAAGTATCACCAACCACATAATTTAAAATTTAACGCGCCACATTTTAAAGGCCCATAAATTACGTAGGTCTGTTTCGTTTATTGCGCTACAATGACTAATTTCAGGGGCCTATTCTGACAAGCGAGATATTATCTCGGTCACTTTCGCTCTCATTAGAAATGTCTTGCCAGTGAGAGTGATGGAGATAATCTCGAACGGCCCAGAATACACTTATGAGTTAAAGGCTTTTAAGATGTTTTGCGGTAACATCAATCTTATTTTTAAGGCTTTATCTGAATTATTCTTAGAGGTGACATGTTTTAATTGCGTTTCTAAAAACGTTAACTGTAATTTATTGAGGAAAAGGTTTATAGAAAGTCTTAGAAACTCTGGTGTTAGTCATCGTGACGTCATACACAACTTAATGAAAAAAAATTATACTTTTAATTTGAAAATTTTCTACTTTAAACCTAGATAGAAAGATGGAGAGCTGCGCTAGATTTGAGTGAAGCCAAAAACTCCTCTATTTTTACGCGTTCAGGTCAAAATCTTGCAAATTAATTTTGAACCACTTCCTGATATTCTGATAAAGTTAGTCACTGCTTAAAATGCTCTGACAACTTCTCGCTGACGTGAAATGTCACGTGCGAAAACAAGACAAATAATAAATTTGTGACTTCATAATTAAATAGTATTTTTATAATAATAAATAATTTCTATATAATGTAAAATTTAAAAAAAAACCCCAACGTCGAAACAGCTGAACGGATTTTCATCAAACACGGCTAAGAACACTTCCGACTAATTCACCTTTGAAATAAAAAAAATAAAATCAAAATCGGTTCATCCGTTCGGGAGCTACGATGCCATCGACACACACCCACACAGATACGTCAAAATGATATCACCGTTAAAAAATAAAAAATTATAGTTAAAAAGTAAGGTCTTTATACCTCTATATATTTTTTAAATTAACTTATTAATAACTCATTCGAAATCAAATTCAATATCGAACAAGATCCAATTTATATCGCGATCAAATTGTGAAGTCGTGTTGGTGTTGATTTATACTTACTTCGTTGGTAAGTGCAAAAAGTTAATTAAAATAAGACGCGACGACTTTGAATGACGAGTCTACGCCGCCCTTTCGGTATCGCAATTTATCTTTGACAATGCATGAGATTACGGCAGACCAGTTCAGTCTCGACGGTTTATCGTATGTTTGGAAGAAACTATATACTTACAGGATTGCAAGGATAGGGTATGCTAAACCGAAAAGGGCTTATCTTATCTTAATATATATAAATTACGTGTCACGTTGTTTGTCCACTATAGACTCCTAAACTACATAACCGATTTCAATCAAATTTGCACACCGGGTGCAGTTCGATCTAACTTAACAGATAGGATAGCTCACATCTCAATTTATAGTGTCTACCCGTGCGAAGCCGGGACGGGCCGCTAGTATAGGTATATAAAAATGTTATGTTGGTTTGTGTACGCTTCAAAAACTCAAAAAGTTCTGCACCGATCGCGCTGAAATTTTAGCATGATATTTATAATACGCATCAAGGATTGCTTTTATCTATTTTTTTTTATCCACTGCGAAGCGTGGCAGGGAACAGCTAGTATTATTATAGATAGATAAACTTTTTCTTCCCCTTTCTTTTCTCTTTCTTCTTTCTCTCTTTCTTTTTTTTTAGTGCTCATCATTATGAATAACTTTTACTATGGGATAATTTTTATGGTTTTTTTTTATCATATAGGTGTAAGTGGCTTGGTTTCTCTTCTCTTCACTTAGTGCCCTGATTTAACTATTTCTGTTTTGGGAGAAAATGATATGAAAAGTCATGGAACTAAAGTATTTATGGATATGTGGTGTAGGGAATCTGCCTGGGAAGAGATAATTAAAAAAAAAACCCTGTACAATATAAAAACTGAAAAATTACGATAATTGGATAATTATTGCCAATTCCATAAATTATTACGTCCGTATAATAAGATAACTGGTTAAACCAACTCATTGGCAAGCAAATTGAAAAATGAATTCACAAACTCATTATTTTTAATCTTTCATCTAAAAGTTATTCATTATTTAAAAAAGTATAAAAATATCGAGCTGTTTAAAACACCTGGCTGGCATATTATACAATCATGTATTTATAAATAGTAAAATGAAGTTGGATTATCATTATTTTTATAAATTAGATAAATACAGGGCTATACAGAAAGGGTATGCTAAATGCTAAAATGGCTCATAGCACTTATCATTGTGAACAACTTTCGCTATTGGACCAACCCGGAATTCGCGGATATAAAATCAGCTGTTCGATACATTTTGTCGAGTGTCATTGACATTTTTCTATGGAACAGCTGATTTTTTTCGCGAATTCCGGGTTGCTCCCATAATAAAAGTTATTTATAATGATGAGTACTATGAACCCTTTTCGGCTTAGCATACCTTTTCTGTATAACCCTATATATTAATAGAGTGCTTGTAAATAAGTTTGTATAAAGGCTTTCAATGTGGCTAGGTGGTTGTTGTTACATATCTCGTAAAAAACGAGATCATTAAATCTTGTATACGGAACCCTTCGTGTGCGAGTCTGAGTCGCACTTTGCCAGTATTTTTTGTCTTATTTCAGCTATTATTAATATGTAGTATAATTTTGTGTCAGCTTAGCCAGCGTGGTGGAAATAGTTCCTTTTCAGGGTAGATCTGCCTCTAGCCAAGTTGCAATCTACAATCACAAACGCTAAGAAATCTAAGACAATGTATGGGAATGTCATTTCCATAATCTATTTATAGATTCCATATTCTATTACAGAAATGTCATTTCCATACAATCATTGTCTTAGTTTTCTGCACCGTTTGCGATAATGGAATTGCATTTCGTCTAGGGGTTGCTGGTATCCCAGCAGTGGGACGATTAAAGTTTGAATTGATCAACTTGTGTCTTCTATAATTCGTACAGCAGTTAGCACAGCTACAGCCTGCTATAGAGGGCCAGCGACAGTCTCCGAGTAATTATAGTTACCTCGCGTTAACAACTTAGTTCAAAGTTGAAGACAGGCCGTTGAATGCAGCCATTGTAAACAGGCGGTCGGACCTATTGCACGTCTAACTTGTGTTGTAATTTCCGACGCTGGTGACTTGGCTCACCCACTGCGACAGAAAACGCAACGTTAAAATGCATTTATACCAGACTTTTGATATTTCTGGCCAGTAGGTACAGTAAGATGAAAAATAAAGTTTATGATTTTGTTTGTTTTTGGAACTGGTTCAATAATTATTTCTACTCAATTCGAAAAATCAAAACCTTTGACTAATAAGTAGGTACTAACTGATACAATTGTATTTTATTAAATCCGCGAGAAAACTATTAATCATACTCGTATGTTAGCCAAACGCTAGTTCGCGTCGCTTAAAATAATTTTCAGTGATATACAGACAAATATTCGGGACTCTCACCATAACCCTCACCTCGCCTAGCTCTCACCTTTTTACTATTTTGGTACAGAACCCTAAAAACGCTCCGATCAGAAACCCAGTGCGTCCACAACTGGCTCCATCGCCGTCGCCGTCGCACCTCGCGCCAGCTGTGACTGGCTCACGATGACGTCTTTAATTAAGCCTCCACTTCTGCGACAACTTTCCCAGCAGCTTCAATTACTAGCTTTGTTCCTTGATTGGGAACAAAATTATAGCTTAGTTGATTGAACACCTAAAACTAAATCCTAAGACGACCAACGATCTAGAGGGCCCATTGAGATCATTACCTACATTTCTCTACTACTTGCATCTTCATTGCTATGCTAGTATGCTTGTGTGGGTCAAACCTTGAAAGGTAAATTGGAACCATTTCTTGACGCCCAATTGAACTGCATTTTGGTATACGTGTCTAACTCCGATGATAATAAAATAAAATTTTGTTTAAAAAAATATACTCGTACATATAAATAAGTAATTTACTTGACATGGGTGCTGAGTTTTTAGAATACTATCTTACTATCCTAATAGTATTTTACAAATGCGAAAGTTTGCTAGAATGTATATAATGTTTGTTGCCTTTTCACGCAAAAACGGCTAAACGAATTTACATGAAATTTGGAATTAAGGTTGTTTATGGTTTGGAATAACACATAGGCTACTTTTTATTCCGGAAAACGCGGGTGAAACTGCGAGGTGCAGCTAGGTATACCATGCATATATTCTGTAGTCTCATAAAGTTTGCTAATATCTTATTGTTGTTCTGGAACAGACACCAAAGTCTAGTAATTTTTGTTCAATTGCAACTTGCAATCATCTTACTAATAACTGACAAATCTTCAGACGCACGTGGGAAATTGTTTCTATAGGTAACCTGTTTCCTTCCTCTCAGTAGGTAAGCAACGTATTTGCCTCCAACACTAGAGAATGCCCTTTGTTCGGAATCTTGAGCTATTATTACTGAACTCATTTTATTGATTCTTCATAATCATGTATGTTCTTATGTTTCACACTTCTTGTAACTTCTTTTCTATTACACACTTTATTTAAAAGAAAACCATTGGTATATCTTTCATTTTATATTAGCTACTCGTAACTTACGACGAATTACACTAGGACTTACTTAGGTATCCGTCCACCTTTCTTAAAAACTCCGTAACAAAATGGTTAAAGATTTTTTTACATTTTTATCAAGTTCCTGCCAGCAATATTAAACTTCTTTTAATTCTATCAACGTTTAAATTTGTGCTTCCTCTCTTACTTCGTAAATGAAATTAAATATGAAGTGGCTATTAATCGGGATCTTAATTAAAACGTTGGCTTCGATCTTGATAATCGATAAGGTCTTACTTTACACTAATTAAGATGTTTGTGTAGCTTGTGCTTATAATGATGTCAGAAGCTGAAGTTTCTTCTGCATTTTAACAGACATAAAATAAATAATCGACATAAATCGGTTCCGTATTTTTACACCATACTTTTTATGCTTACTTACTTTCCTTTTACTTTTAATATGCTTTTTAGAAACTAGCTGATCCTTGGAACCACGTGCCCGGAGCTGCTCTGTTTTTGGACTCGCTGGTTTGGATTGGCTTTGGATCGTAAAATAATTTTCGAAATCAGATTAGAAGTTTCGGAGATTATGTTAAAATAAATATACATTTACAAACTTTATCCTTTAATTATAAATTATATTTATGTAGAAATGTTTTTTTTTTTATTTTATTTTAGAATTAAAAAGCAGTATAGCTGTTGCTGTTATCCACTCTCCAATATTTTCTTAGCAAGTTTAAACATATATAATTTTAATTAGATAAAACGTAAGCCACGTATAAAAAAGCGTAGCCTTTTAAATACCTACTAAGTAATCCCTTTTTCAAACATTATTTCAAAAATTAAAAAATACAGAATTTTTAATAAAAACCACACACATAACTATACTTTAGAATTCAAAGTAACGATATCCCTGATCCATTTGTAACAGGTTCTTGATCAAATATTTATGTAAAATCATGGAGATATCTAAATCAATTGATGCTGTATCGGTAAGATAAATCTTCCATTCATTACATATCTCGTAATTCAGTAGTTATCTCTTGGAATCTTTTAAGTCGACTTTAAACAGCCATAAGTTTTACTTTATCTCTACTCGGCAGACGTCAGTTGGAGCTGTTTCTTATTAATTAATTTTATGGCTTTGTAATATCGCTTTCTATATTATTATAGATCTACGGATTTATTATGTTTGTTTAAAATAATTAACAAATTTTTTCTGAAATGATATTTCGTTTTTAACGCGTTTTCATTAGTTTCACCTATGTATGTTTGTAAACGGCCCTTTTGGACTCGATTTTGCCCTACTTTGAACGATTAAATTTAATACAAACTTTGCACACCTGTTAAAGACCGATGACAATGCGTGTTTTTTAGTTTTTTAAACTATTTTGTTATTTGGTAAAAACTGTTGGGCAAACCGTGTTAATAGTATTTACGAGCGCTTAGTTTAATACAACTACTTTAAGTAATAAATAAAATAAAATAAAATAAAAAAAATAAAAATAAAAAAGCCTTTATTCAAGGTACCTACATTACAATTCTTACACTATCATTAAATCTAAAGTAGAGCTATGTCTCGGTAGCTGTTGCCTCTGCGGCATAGGCCTCCCCCAAATCGCGCCATACGTCTCTGTCTCGCGCTTTCCTCATCCACTCCGGTCCACATTTTTTGGTAAAAATATCTCTCCATCTCATTTTGGGCCTTCCTTGTTTTCTTTTACACTCTAGTGGTATCCACTCTGTCGTGAGTTTAGTCCATCTTGAGTCGTTAAGTCTACATATATGTCCAGCCCATTTCCACTTTAATTGTTTTATTCTTTTCTTTAAATCTATTATTTTCGTTGTTTCCCTTAAGGTTTCGTTTCTTATTTTATCTGATATTTTAAGTCCAAGCATACTTCTTTCCATTTTCCTTTGACAAATTGCTAATTTTTCCTCGTCTTCTAGTCGTAACGCCCAAGTCTGACATCCATATGTGAGGCATGGAAGAATTGCGATTTCAAATACTTTCCTCTTTATACCTATCTTGATTTCTTTGTTTTTCATTATTTCTTTAAAACTCCAGTATTTTTTCCACGCTACCGCAATTCTTCGATGTACATCCTTTCTAGAAGGGTTTTCGAACGACACTAGTTGCCCGAGGTAGGTGTAGTCTGTTACATACTCTATATTCTCTCTTTCAACTTTCACTTCTTCAGTCATTCCATTTGTTATTATCTTAGTCTTGGATGAATTTAACTGCAGCCCTACTTTCCTACTCTCACTAGCTAGCTCGTTAATCATCTCCTCTAGATCTTGTGCATTCTCTGCGAAGACCACGATGTCATCCGCGAACCGGAGGTGACTTAGCAACTCACCATTGATCTTCATTCCTCGGCTCTCCCAGCTCAGTTGTCTGAATACTAATTCTAGTACTGCTGCAAAAATTTTTGGGGACAGCGGGTCTCCTTGCCGTGCACCTCTCTGGATTGGGAACTCTGCCCCTTCACGTTCTAGTCGTACTCTGCTGTAGCATTTGGTATAAATGTTTTGAATGAGATCAATGTATTTTTTGTGAACACCCTGTTGTGTAAGTGCGGCCCATATTGCATTGTGGTCGATTGAGTCAAAAGCTTTTTTGTAGTCAATAAAGCATAGGTAGAGAGTGCTGCCATACTCATTTACTTTCTCTATGATTTGTGTTACAACCTGGACATGATCCATGGTAGAGAATTTTTTCCGGAAACTAGCTTGCTCACGTGGTTGTTGTTCATCCAGTGTTTTTGTAATTCTTTGCAGCAGGATTTTCGAAAATATTTTGTACATATTTGTCATGAGGCTAATTGGCCTGTAGTTATTTAAATTAGAACGATCTCCTTTTTTGTGTATTAAGGTTATTGTTGATTTGGACCATTGCAAGGGAGTCTCTCCTCTTCTAAGAATATTGTTAAATAGTAACTCCAGTGGTTTCAGTAATGGTATGCATAAGGATTTCAATACTTCATTTGCTATTTTATCGTCTCCGGGCGTTTTATTATTCTTTAGTGTTCTGATAGCAAATTCTATTTCTGATGTCAGTATAGTTGGTGGATCCATTTGCTCGGTAGAGTTTACTGAGGCAGAGATATTCTGTGTTTTGTCTTTATCTGCAGTATACAGTTCTTTATAAAAGCTTGTCGCCTCTTTTATTATATCTGGACGGTTGGCTAGTTCTCTACCTTGTTGAGTTTTCAAGCTAGCTGCCCATTCTGTTTTGTTTCTAAGCGCTTTATAGGCTTTTTGTAGAGCTCCTGTTGTACTAATAAATTTTACAAATGTTTCTTGTCTTTTGATTCTCTTCTCATACTTTATATTCTTGTTAATTTGTTTGCTAATTTTTGTTATTTCTACTTGTACTTCTTTTTCCTGTATAACAATTTTCTTTCTTCTAGAAGCTTACTTGTGTCCTGGTTTATATATCCATTTTGTTTATTCTCTTCCCTTGGGAGCTGTTTTAGTAATAGCTTCAGATCTTCTTCTAAGTTGTCATACTGTTGTTGTATTTCATTTTGCGATTCAATAGCTTTCATAAATTTGCTCTCCCAATTTTCTGCTGCTTCTCCTGTGACTTCTGGTAATTTCCTGGTGTAGTTTGCATTTGAATTGATTATTTTTCTGCTTCGATTTTTATGTGTTGTTATTCTACACCGGATCATTCTATGGTCAGTGTTGAAGTTTAGGTTGCTGATAATATTGAATTGTTGGATTGAAGACTTTAAGTAATATTTATGTTTATTGATTATTAATGTTGAAAAGTTCGGTATGTTAATAATTATGTTGAATATTTTTATGAATATCAAATAATGACAATGAATAAATAAATATGAACTACAACTTTATTTTCATGTCTCTTCGCCTTAAAACTTAAGAGTTACATTTTTACTCAAATTGTTATCGTCTCTGAAAAAATTGAAAATATTTTCTTATTTCAAAGTCATATAATGCGTAACCAATCTCACATACTCTACCGTTACTCATTACAAAACCAAAATAAAACTATTTACAAGGACAGTGCATCCCAGCCCTTAAAGTACCCATCAGCATTTTTCGATCTCGAGATAGGTTATCTTTACCATTGATTAAGGCAAGAATACATCACGGTTTATAGCACGGTGGAACGCTTTGACTGTGTTTACTGAGGCCTGTTTATCGAACCTACAAGTCTATTAGTTGCAGACAAAAGGTAGCAGTTGTGCAGTTGTAAATTCTGATTTGAAGAAGATAGCTCTTAATGACAAGACCACCTTTTGATAATCTTTTACGTTACTGTGCCTGTAATTTACTCATACGGTGTGGTATGGTTTCTTTAATCGATGTATTGTATTATATAAAATGGTATAAGGCCATCTTTATTATTCGACCTAGCTGGTAAGCCACCACAATTTGAAGCATTAAAATTAATTGCACTATATTATCTATAAAAATGGCCAAAATTGGCCTATGGCGTATGTTAATCTACGAGTACCAATCCGCACTTGGTCAGCGTGGCCTATTCACGCTTCGAGGGTAGACATACCTAGTTTTCTAACAGTAAGATGAATACAATTTGAGTTGTAATCAAGTTATTTTGTTATAAATTTTAGTGATTTATATTTTAAAAACCTTAAAAAAGGGTGCTGTCCCTTCAGCTTCAGCTCTAAGACCGCTTGTGAACTTGTAACACTGCTCCACTGGCCCCGAAGGCTTATTGAAGTTATCGATAAAGTCGATTTACGCTGACGAGACGCGTGGCCTCGCATATTAACGAGACGGGTGCACAAGTAATGGGCTCGGACGGAGGTGCAAGTTATTTCGGTCTCGGTCCTCATGTCGGTGTCGGTGGTGGGGCGACGTGCTTGATTACATGCATATTGAGCGGTTGGTGTTATGGCTCTACTAGCGCCTCGCGGTTTCACACGCTACCCTACAGGAGTTGTTGATTATTTAACGACAAAAATTAGCCTGTTTAATCTAAGGTATCAACTATTACCATAACACATCCAAATCGGTTCTGCCGGGTTTAGTATTATATTAGAAGGATTAAAAAAATATTAATTATAATATATTATAAAAAATAAATAAAAAATATTATCCTCCTCCTAAAATCGTGTTCCTCATGTCTGAGGGTCGTGACCACCACCTCCAAGTAACTTCTCTCTGACGATGTTTTGCCAGCTTTAATAGTAGGTGGGGTTTTCTTGGGAAACTAATCACGGTGGGCTCCCACGTCCTTCCGCATCAGTTTTTGAGAGGGTATTTAGTCCTCACGGTTACTGTTTACCGCTTCATGTGCGCTGGATGGCCATGGCGAGATCAGGGTATTTACCGCCGCCCGAGACTCGGCGTTGACCTTTAACGGTAGGTATGGTCTCCCCTAACCAACCCTCCTCCTTTTCCATCCGGGCTTGGGACCGGCAACGGCGGAGTTAATAAAAATAAATAAAAAATATTATAGATAAGTATAATTATAGAAATTGTTATAAAATATGAAATTGGTTGTGCATTTCGATTCAGAAGTGTATTTGGTAAAGATAGTTTTTTTTTCTTCCACTTTATATCGACAGGTACCTATAACGAACGGAAGGAGGTGCTACCGATACATGGTTTTAGAACAATTTCGCATTTTATGCTTAGGTATAGGTACTGGTTCTGGTTACTACTGGTTTTATAGCTCTGTTAAAATATACGTAAGTAATGTATTCAATAATAATCTACACAAATAAGATTTTCAAGAAAAAAATAGGATAGAGCTATCTCCACAGTTGTTAAAAATAACGACGTCAGTAAAGTCGATTACTTATGCAAATAATTATTGTAACATGTACGTATAAAAAATAAGGGTTCCATTTTAGCATCGTGGTACGGAACCCTAAAAACTATGCAAGTTTTACATAGTCTTAAACAAAATCAAATCATTTTTATTTTAGCAATTGAAAGTGACTTATTTAATTTATCTCGTAACACCTGCTATAGGAATTTTCCTTCTGAGTGGATTGATAAAACTTTTACCTTCTTAATTCAAGATAATTTCTCAACATCCAGACACTAATTCAACCACCAATTCTATTTCTAATTCCACCAGTCAATTCCAGCTTAATTTTAAACTTTCCCGCCGCTTTCCAACCTTGAAAAGTCCCAGAGCCCTATTCAAAGAAATAGGATTAAAAACAGCTCGGTTACTAGCTCAGATAAAAAGGAAACACAAAAAGGAACTAGCAAACTCTGTTTAAACGGACGCCGATAAAACGTCTCAGAATTCGTCCTCAAGGAGTTGTCGGCTCACAAAAGATTCGTTTCAGCTATTTCGGAGACACGTTGCTACAAAGGGTAGTCTTTGAAAGGAACTATTTCTTCTATTTTGGCGCAATCTCGTTACAAATGATTATGCGGGCTCGGAGTAGGTTGCAGGCTTGCACGGCTGCTTTTGGGAATTTGGGTCTTTTGAACAATTTTTTTTTATGTTATAGGTGGCAGACAAGCAAACGGGCCGCCTGATGGTAAGCGATCACCGTCGCCTATGGATACCTGTAACACTGGAGGCATCACAGATACGCTGCCGACCTTTTAAGATTCTATTAACAGCCCTTTTGAAGAACCCAATATTGTAGCTACTCGGGAATACAGGTGGAGGGAGCTCGTTCCACATTTTGCAGGCACAATGAAGAATGATTAAGATTGCACTAACCAAATCAAATCAGCCTTTATTTTAAATCTTATATTCAGGTTATGCAAGATTTAAAAAAAAATACACGCATTTCCAAAAAAATATAATAAATGTCTGCAATCGCATCATCAACAATAAAATAAATGATAATAATAAATAAAGTTTTCATAGTGTTTTTAAGGTTTTTATATACCTACTCGTAACATATTGTAAAAATTTAAATTTAAGAATATGAATATATAAGTGAAAAATAAATGAAAGGAGAATGACATGTACGTATACCTACATATCACAACTTTGATAGTAAAAATTTAGATTTATTTAAAGTTAGAGAACTTTTTTTTTGTCTATAGGCTTGCGTTTGACCGTCATCTAGCCTGATGATAAGCAATGATGCGGTCTACGATGCAGCACGCGCGCCTATATGAAACTTTGTTACGATCCAATTGCTAATCATTTATGTAATAACTTAGTTTGGATTAATATTTTTTTTAGTTTGTCATCGAATTCAAATCACACACTCACAATTATATCTGAACAACAAAATCAAACAGTTTATTTGTGACATTAGTCATTTACAATGAAACCCGAAGGCTCCTGAATTAAATCAAAGGGAACTGTATTTTAGGGGCCAGAATCACACAAAACGTTATCTGCTTGGTATTTTATTGTTCATGCACATAAATTGTACAATATGAGCCTAAATAATCTAAATTAAACTGAAATTATCTAAATCCAAATACCTAATGTTAATTTAACAAACCACTACCAGTAGGTATCGTACCGAATACCTACGAGTATGTTGGATTACCGCTGCTTTGATAACAGCCTGCATTTTGGTCACAAAAGCTAATTACTAATATTCATTAATACTATCTAAATTGACAATTTACGTTGAACTTTCATTTTAAAATGTTGTCAATGAGAGAGTTCAAAATTATTTATGTAGGAATTCGGTGATACATGATTTTATTAGGTATTGTGTTTTACTGTTTTTATTATAAAGAAGAAGAAGAATACGCTAAGCCGTAAAAAGCTCACAGTAAATAACTTTTACTATGGGTCCAATACTGAAATCGCGAAAAAATAAATTTGGCTGCTCCATAGAAAAATGTCAATGTTCTTTTGTTGCGATTTCAGGGTTGCTTCGATAGTAAACGTTGTTCATAATGATGAGTACTGCCGTTTTTGGTTTGCAAACCCTTTCCTTATAACTTTGAAGCAGAAACATTTTCAAAAGCGTTAAAATTCATGAATAAGTAATAACTTGTATCTGAAATGCTTTACATTTTATCCTAACTCATAAACACTGTTCCTAACATTCAAGCAAAGTGCAAACCTAATCGCCTAATGCAAGTCTCCAACACGAAGCTGTATTTTCTGTTCTATCAAATACAAGCACACATTACTGAAATGTATCACCAAATTTGCGATACCAAACCTAAACACAACCTTATTCAAAGGCGGCTAAGATTGAAATAGCGTTGTTTGTTATTATAGGATGTTATGTATTGTACTGGACGATGGTAACAATACACTTGTCCGGAACGCTGTCCACCCAAAGTGGAGACAGCGGACTTATTCCGTGAACTGTGTCTTGAGATCGTGCGATATTGTTTCATTCCTGCTTTATCTTGAAAACTTCATGGCACTCGAATATTTCCTGCAACAACAAAAGATTCAAGTCATTTCATTTAATAATAAATTGTACCTAATTGTGTACAATAGTTATACACACAGCAGGTTATTTGTGATTTTTTTGGTCATCAGAAATATAATTTGTATTTTTAAGTAAATTTATAACACGGGATTCTTCAAAAGGACTGTTAATAGTCAGCAAAGTATCCATGATGCCTCCGGTGTCACTTATCCATAAGCGACGCAACGGTGATCGCTTTCTATCAGGCGACCCGTTTGTGGCCTTGGCATCTATAATATGACATGAATAAAAACGAAGAGAACGAAAGTAACTCTTTTTATCGCGAATAATGTTGCGTTTGATCATCAACTGGCTAGTCGGTAAGCGACAACCAACAACTAATCAACCTGTTGGTTTGTTATGGTTGTCATTGTTGATAACTGTAAATATTAGTAACTATCCATCGAAACTGAACTGAAATCGAACTCCAGCTACAGAATACTTATGAGCCCCGTCGAAGGGTAAGTGCTCTCCGCCTTTGTATGAGAACTTGCTCAGAGCGGATGATAACGAGAGGACGTGGACTCTCCATCCAATCAGGCTACTTTGTGTGACCCACGAAATTAAGATGCCTAGTCAAGAGGCTAAGCAATCTTTGTAATAAAAAACAAACAGTCGAATTGAAAACCGTCCTTTTTGAATCTTTTTTAAGGAACGTTTTTTTTAACGCGTTAGTCTGCTTTTGACCACCAACTCGCTTGTTGATAAACGATGCGGCTGATGAAGCACGCAGACTTAGAAGACACTACACGGTGGTACGGTTGGTTTTAACACTTTTTGGTATTATTATATTACAGAATACTCACATTTTAACGTACTTTCGTTTTGTAATGCGTGGGTGAAACCACGAGGCGTAATGAAGTTAAAACAACGAGTACAAAATGTATAAATCAAATATCTGAAACCTGTGGTATTTCAAATGAAAACATTGGCCGCTCCATAGTTGCAACAATCTAAACGTTACACAGTACACTCATACCAATAAATCGACTGCTGCTACGAATACTATCGAAACTGTAAAATCTTTTTTAATTTTAAATTAAATAAACGAATATTCAATTTCATTTTAGGAAAATTATTAATTCAAAAACAAAATAATTATATGTAATACTAGCTGCGCCCCGCGGCTTCACCCGCGTTTTCCGGGATAAAAAGTAGCCTATGTGTTAATCCAGACCATGAACAACCTTCATTCCAAATTTCATGTAAATCCGTTCAGCCGTTTTTGCGTGAAAGAGTAACAAACATCCATACATACATACAAACTTTCGCCTTTATAATAGTAAGTAGGATTATTTTGACATTTTTTTAATCGAATAACCTACTACATAAAATATTTTAACATGTTAATTTTGATCAAATTTTGACTTTAAATTCCTCTCCTGTAAAAAATGACATTTGTAGTTTCGATACTCTTCGTAGGGGCAATTGAAATTGAAAATCACACACATAAATAATATCGCTCTCAAACAAACTCTCCGTAACTAGGCCATTCATTTCATTTGCCGGATTGCTACCGAATTGAATTCGTGCAGTGATCAGTGTTCGCAACTCGATAGGAACTA
The DNA here is from genome assembly GCA_949125135.1 of Alcis repandata. Lineage (NCBI taxonomy): Eukaryota > Metazoa > Arthropoda > Insecta > Lepidoptera > Geometridae > Alcis > Alcis repandata. Next base: position 909,651 of record OX421233.1, read on the forward strand.
AACTATTAACAGCAATTACTATCAATTAGCTGATGGATTTTACTATGAAAAGTAAAGTGGTTTTGACAATTTTGTGAACATTACCACGGGAATACTCGCGTAAACTAGTCGTAGTAAACGACTAAAACTACCGTTTAGAAGTTTTTATATTATTATAATTTAATTGTTATGGTGTGTACAGGAAGTGTATTTATCTATTTCTCTACCATATGTAAAATAAAAAAACCTAAAAAATTAAGTAGTGTTTAGCTCATAATTATATCTAATATTTAGAAAATCATTTTCGTAATATGACTTGATCGACGACATGGCGTTTTGGAGGATCATACGGGAATACAAAACATACCGAGGGCAGCTAAAAACTGGCCTTTTGGCTTTATCTTTGTCGGGTAAGTAGGCCTAACAAAACCAGCTAACGCAAAAGATTGATGTTAAACTCATAAATCCCCCAATTTCGCACTATCTATAATCGGATTTGTGTTTCACTAACAATAAACCTTGTCTCGTACGCTTAAGTGCTATTTTATTACAACACACTAAGACGGCGAGTCAAGAAGTTCCTATCTTAGGAACAACTAAAAGTCCTGAGTCAGTCTCTTATCGTCCTCCGCTCCACTGACAGAGGTCTTCATAAAAATTTAATAGCTTTAATCTTTAAAAGCCTTCCAAAGTTTAGGGTCGTGATAGCCCTACGTTTACGATGAAGCCATAAAAGTTTGGGATGCCATACTATGTGCCACTTTGTACTTTAAAACTTCATGGCGTTAAAGTGGATGCTAGTTATTTGGGAGATATATCAGAAACTTGAGAGCAGCTTGAGCTCGAAGAAACTGGGTTACTTGTATTTAGGACACTAACATAAAATATAAATGAATAAGGCTAAGCGTTTGCAAAGACGCAGGTTCACATAGCGCAGGGCAGAACAGATTTAGTTATGCATGAACGTACTGAGAGCTGCGTACGCTGCAGTGTGGGCACGTGCGACGCAGACATGTGTTTATCCTGCTCTGGGCCCTATGTCCGTCTCGCCTACTCTATCAAAATCTGTTCTATGCTGTGCTGCCTCATCTGCGTCTCAGCATACGCTTAGCCAAAATAATGAATATAGACAATTGCGTTCAATGTCAAAAAGACAAGAAAGTAGAACCAACTACCAGCGATCAAACATCTAATCTTTCCTTCTAGAATCAAGCAGCTTTTTCACATTTACAAGTTCTTTGTTAGTTATTATATTTATTCAGTTCTGTAGTTACAACATCAAAGCTGCCAACTACAAAAGTGTTATTCAGTGCAAACTGAAATCTTGTTTGTTCAACGCCACTTCTCGAAATATCTTCAGAACTCTTGCTATATTTTCTTGGCGTTTGCAAATCTACTTCGAGTCGGTCTGTTCACGGCACTTTTGCAGGCTGACACTGCACTGATAAGGTCCCAGACTGTGACTGCGAACCTAGACTTGCCCTGGGGTAAACTTTTCTTTGAACAAATTCGCTTATTTTCTATTTTGTTACATTTTTTATTTCATTAAAATTTCTCTCGGTGCAAAATGTCTGGTCTAAAATATCATACTACTATTGACTTTATTCAAATATTTCGCAGATCTTTAACTTTTAAATTTTCTTTTAATTTTAATAAAATGTGGAGAAAAATCCGCAATTATCTTTATTAAAAATAAACTTAATTGAAACCGCTTATATACTCGTAACGCTTTAGTTTTTAATTAAAACCGCGCCGCAGCCGTGGTTTTTCTAGTAAAAACTTAGTAAGCCGTAAGCACATTTTCAAGCTCACAGTAACTTTTAGAAACGGTGCTCGTATATTGCTTGCCAAGCAATACCTATTGGATACTGCAAAAAAGTTTTAAAATTATACTCTTTAAAATATTTTTGTTAATTAAACCTGTTTCTTTTTTCTTAGTTTTGCGAAGAAATTGTTTATGAAGAAAGAAATATTACTTTTTTGGGTTTAATTCACCTATCAGGTGTTCAATGACCAAAAAACTTTATAATAATCATGATCTACAAGTTAATGTAGAATAATAATTTAATAATACGTTTCATAAATACTGCAACTCTCAGTTGTGAATGTTATTTGCAGTCACTCTTTCAATATGAGGCTGGATCGTCCGTCATTCCTTAACTTGGGCAGTACCGCGAACTCTCAGCACAAGCCTGAACTAAACCGCGTTAGCTTTCGTCTCTCTCTGTCAGATAGAGAAAAAAACGTTACAAAAGCCATCGCGATTAAGTTCAGTCTCGTGCTAAGAGCTCGCCGTACGGCCAATGGTCTTCAAAGAACTATTATCAATTTTAAAATTACTTGTGAGTTTTAATACACGCTATTACGTTTCTAATTTTGTTTTCTTTAGTTCTCTTTCAGGAACGTTTCACGTTTCCTTCTAACGATTGTACTGAGCTCGCGTGCCGCCCAAACATAAACCATACTCGGAACGAAAGCGTGGTTATTGTTTTAAATCGCCGCCCGCCCATAATGTGACAGTGGGCGGAATTTCTAAACAGCCGGGATGGGAAAAATTGCGGTGCAATTCGACGCAATTTGTCAATTGACGGAAATGTTTAGTGGTCTTTCGCAATTGCTGCTGGAAATACTAGTTTATCATTTACTTTGTTTATTATAGTACCTAGATTTAGAGAAGGTAAGTTGTAGAGAGTTACCAGTTGATCCGAAAATCTGGATGGAGTAGTTAGTACGTTAGTAGTACTAATAGTTAAGTAGTAATAAGAAGATTAAACCTGACTGCAGCAAAAATTCAGAGACGCCCAGTTTTTGGATGTAACATCCATCATAGTTATTTATTTTGATAAAATGTAGCTTATGTCACTCACTCCATAATATTTAAACAATACATACATTCATTTAAAACGGAAGAATATTTTTTTTTTGGTCTTGTAAAACCATCAACTCGTCAATTTTACATTTACATTTAACACATAGATTGCTAATATTAAACCCTGTCTTTAGGATTTGCCGCAGACAGGTAATTTAATAATTCTATGTTTTCAAATGTCACTCTGACCTAATCCCTTTTTCTTTGTTCAAATTGCTCTATTAGCACCTATGACTTTGTAAAATTTTCGTATGACCTTTTAATTACCGATGTTTAAACGCAATTACGTGAGTAATACGCACTTCTGCTGATTATGGAGTTAAAGAATCAAGTGAACAAGGTGACTTTCGCACTAGCTTTCAGTCACGCGAGCAAATTCCACTGACCTCAAAAACAAACAGAAATTGAGGCATAAAAATTCCATACATGGTTAGCATTTGACGTAAAAACAAATATTAACAATGTGGGAAAAGGTTCTACGTAACATTAACGTAGTATCGTGTCGTAGAAGAATGTGGCGTGCTATCCTTCGTCCGGTTGTTTAATTCAACGACATTTTTTTATTAGGAAAAGAAGGCGTTTACTGTAAAATAAACAGGAGCTATTGACATATCGCTCGAGCTTTGTTCTTGACATTAGATGTTATTTGGCTACACTACCAATACTTTTGGAACCATTGCTTGTATAGTGCTGCTGAGATACCGACTTGTACGTTCGAAGCAGGCAATGGATGTGGTTCTAAGTCGAAAGAAACATGTTTTAATTGATTGCATTAGTTAATAGTACAGGGGAAGGTCGCGTGCGGTACTCGCGTGATTTGTAAGGCTGGAAGTCACGCGCGACGTTCAGAAACCTCGCCGGCCATAGACCAAAACACAGCAAGTCTAACTTGACCAATTATTAGAACTAGATTATTTATTAATTTCATGGCTATTTAGACAATTTTCAACTTACTAAACGACAATTCGTAGTGATTTTCACTGGGCAGAATCAATAAAGACAGTGTTCGTTATTAAGCATTAATTGATTAGCGAATATTTGAAAAATTGACAGTACTCTACTACTCTATAACAGCTAACAAGAAATATACTTCGTTATTATAATTTTATACTTTTACTAAATTTTGAGCAATCAGTTTCTATTCATTTCTCTAATTCTAACAGGTAGATAAAATTAAACACATAATGAGCGCGAGCGTATTATAGAGGTATATTTTACTTTTATGCCAAAAGATGTTTTACTGTGTTTTAGCCTGGAGCAGTCGACCTGAAGCAAAGCCCCCTACAAATGGGGGGTCAGTGAGGCCTGCATACCACCGGGTGCAGTAACATGTCCGACCCCGTTACACTATGAAACGACAGTTTTATTTCCCTCCAAGTCGAGACAAGAGCAAGAAATCAGATTTCTCGGTGCCGTATATAGGTTGGCCTTGTTACGGTCGTGAAGGTATATTTTTGCCCGAGGGTGAGATTGTAGTTTATATTTTAGAAATTGATGCTCTATGAATGTTTATGGCGGAAATAATGACGTGTATGGAGAGGATAGGATGTTAGGGAAATTGTCTTGCTCCGCGGAGAAATCTTACTATCCAATAAATGAAGAAGTATATTATAAATGAGTAACTTTGTATGTATGTCAATAACGTAAAGATGACTTTTTTAAATGACTATATTATACTTTAACTTTTTATCATGTAAAATAAGTGAATTCTCAAACTCGTAGAATCAAAGGTAGCGAATGAAATCGCAGGTCGCTACCAGCTATCAAATAAAAGTCCCTGTTCCCAGCAAAGACCTTGACCTATAATAAAACTAGCGCAAACAGGTAAGCAAATCCTTACCGTAATAAATTAAGGTGGCGCAAAGCCATTCGCTCTTTCATTAGCGAATCCCTTAAGAAATCCCAAATAGTAGGAGGGATAGGTATCAGAGCAAGGACATTAATAAAAGATACTTTAGAAACGGATTATTCTCTTCCCTTTTCCTTGAGGGTGACGTCGCAAATTCCTGAAGACAGTTGATTATCGCAAAACGAGCGCTTGGAAAGAGGTCGCAGAGGTAATTATGTGTGGTACTGGATGTGTCATGGTCTTAACTATTAAAGAAGATACAATATAGACGATAAACATACGCTGTGTTTTAATATATTGTCGCAGGTACCAGTAGAAAGTGTATTAACTGTAAATATAAAAAAAAGTATAAGGTATTTGACATAATTATAAACATGACTTGATAATGAGTTACAATGGTAAAGCATAAACATAGTTTAGTCAGTTTAACAGTCCTACTTTATAAACGCGAAAGTTTGTAAGAATATATGGATTTATGTTTGTTATTCTTTCCCGCAAAAACGTCTGAACGGATTTACATGAAATTTGGAAAGGTTGTTCATGGTCATGATTAACACATAGGTTACTGTTTATTCCGGAAAACGCGGGTGAAACCGCGCAGCACAACTAGTAAGTACTAAAATCCAAATTACGTTACTGACCCCCTTAAAAGAAGGGACAAACACAGAACAAAATTTAGGCACAAAAGACGGAGTAAAATGTTAACTAAAAAGATTAAATTAACTACCAGTATTTTTATTAGGAGTTTCCAGAATGTTTCTTCACGTCACGGATTATACAAGTCGTTTCTAGCTTTTTCCAAACTAGAACCAACTTTAGAAAACCGTCCACAGAAGCAGGAGTAAAAAAGAATGAATATTACAAATGATTCAATTTGGCCCGACATTATTTTTTTGTTGCTCCATTTTGTGAGGACTCGCGATTTCTTAGATGAAATCACTTATTCGTCTTTTGTATGATGATAGCAATGAAATTTTGTGGAGTTAGCGATGAACGTAAAAGAGTTTAGGTTTATTACTACTTTTTATATTAGTGTATAAAATAATAATGTGAAATTGCGATCATCAGCATTCCATTTTATGTTGAAAAAATTAATAACCGAAGTATAATTCGAGCAAATCAGTATTTTTAATAACAAGTTTATATTGGTGAGGCTATTTCAAGGTTGCAGTGGTTAGCAAATGCAGTAAGTATTGTGACTGATTTTTTTATTGTAAGCATACGGTATATAGGGTTATAAGTAAAGGGTATACTAGCCGAATAGGGCTCATACATGTGTTTTTTCGCGGATTCCGGGTTGGTCCTTTAGTAAAAGTTGTTCATAATGATGAGTACTATGAGCCTTTTTCAGCTTAGCATACAACTCTGTATAACCCAAACCTGGCACATGTAGTCAAAATCTCTCACCATTTTATGCGAAGGTAATGCTTTCGTGATGGAGGAATATATCGCAGATCGAGCGGAGTGCTGTGTCGCGCAGGGTCTTGAATTCTAAGAGCTCAAAATTCTGAGTGACGCTGACCTGTCATGGGCAATCGTGACGTTTAACATCAGACGAGCTATTTGCTCGTCTCATTACTCAATAGCATTAAAAAAAGATATGACTTGTCAACCGGTTTAATGGTAAAATTACTTTTTAAAGTAATTTATACCGGCTGACTGGTTAGACACTTGACATATTCTAGGTTATCATAGTACTCATTATTATGAACAACTTTTACTATAGGACCAACCCGAAATTCGCGAAAAAAAAATCAGCTGTTCCATAGAAAAATGTCAATGACGCTTGACAAAATGTACCTTGTTGTGTGTCTTGTTGTGTTGTTGTATGTGTAATGTAACTATGATAACCTACAATATGTCAAGTGTCTAACCAGTCAGCCCGTATATAATTTATAAAGTAGGTATTATTAGATTCTATGTCTATTGTCTCTACTCACTCATTAAACAAACTTGATAATATTTGCATTATTGAACCGTTTATAACTCATTAAATAGCCTGCAACCCTGAAACCCTCCGCTTGAAGCGTCGTATGTCGCATGGTATCGGTCTCACGATTAAACTGCTAACTAGGTCGCTCACGTACAGCGCTTTCCATTTAGGTACCAATTTTGTTAGTTAATGTGTTAATGGCCTAAATTCTATCTAATCCTTTGGTAATTAAAACTTCGTGACAAGAGTTTCGAATGGTTTTAACGCGATATGAAATGTCTTTTTTAGCCATTTTTAGGGTTAGTATAGGGTTACAAGGAAAGGGTATGCTAAGTCGAAAAAGGAATTAAACTTATGAACAAATTTTATTATGGGACCGACCATGAAATCGCGAAACCATCATGAAACCACGAAATGCTCCAACAAAATTTGGAGAATCAAACTTCATGCTATGCTATGATGACCAATAACTTGACAACCTAAATAAATGGTATTTACCTCTATTATTTAACCCCAAACGTTAACAGTACTTTTATGATTATTCAGTGTGTCGAAAATTTCGGCCGTGAAGACGCTAGCTCCTCTGCAAGTAAGACAACTGAAGCATCATGAAGAACCAACCGTTATTCAACCTTCTTACTTATTCCGGCCACACTTCTGTTAGTCCTAATCAACAAGAAAAGGCTTTTTCGTTTGATCTCGAAATACTGAGCTATTTTCGTTGGATCCGAAAGGCATTAAGTGAATAATATTTAATGAGCAGTGCTCATTAAATATTATGCACGTAAATAAGGCATTGGCAAACCATTTGTTTGGCAAAAGTCGATGGTCGTCAATGGGAATGTTTTCTTTTGAGACTAAAATGGTGACGTAAGTAAATAAATTATTGGCGCGATTATTGGCCAAGAGCACTAAAACGCGACACCGTTTTATAGTTGATATACTTATGTAACAAAAACTCGTACGAAACGCTTTGACTTCTTCCACCTTTATTGTGCGAACCGCTAGGGTGTAGAACGTTTCGCCTGAGTGGCTCTTTCCCGATAGATATAATCCAGGTGTCTTCAAGTCTCCAGTGAATCGGTTTCTTCTAGGCAAGCGTGCTCCATCGTACACCTTATCGTTATTTACCATCAAGCGAGAAGGCGGTCAAATGCAAGCCTATTAATGAATAAAAAAGAAAAAATATATTGGCGCAGAAATTAAGCAGATGGCCTATAGAATAAAGAAGACTGTGAATTATAATGATGGTGATGCTGCAAAGAAACTGGAAACAAAGTTCTTTAGAGTATGAGCACCAGTGTTTAAGGTCTTAGTATATATTTTGATACTAAAATAATAAAAAAGAAATACTTGAAAAGTATTTGAACAAAACAGTTACGAGCAAGTAGAAAACATAAATATTGGCCTCAATTTCTAAATGTATGTTGTTTTCGTATTGCTTCTCGAGAAACGAATAAACTTTAAGACTATTTTTGTTATTCCCATGTGTTCAAGAAACCGATGCTTACTGAATGCGGAATTTCCTGGCACTCTCAAAAATCAACCGCCACTGTTTTGTGGAATACAGGTTTAGACATAGGTACATATTGCAAACCGGGAAACATGCTACAAGATAAAATATTTTAGATTTCAAAGATGGAAAAATCTTATAATTATCTTACCTCAAGTTCAGCAACTCAAAGTGGGTCTTGACCTCCGACACCAGAAAACTACATTGATCAAGGTCTTGCTCTGTCTCATAATAATATCAGTCTTTGACTTAGAAAGATGGAAAACGAACTTTGTCAAAAAAAACTATTAAATATATAAAATCCCGAAGATTCTGTCTAATTTCATCAAGAATTACCATTGTTTTACGTTTCTACGTCCAAACAAATAATTTTGAACGTTCAATAGCCAATTTATGTTGCTATAAAGCCATTTTCAAATCTGATTTGAGTCTGTTGAAAGCTTTATAATTTTAAACTCGGTCTCCCGAACGTAATCCAGGCTTTGCCACGCTTTAGCCGGGCTACCTGGTTTGAACTAGAATAAACTAGTTTGTCTTAAAATCGGAACTGGCTAGCTCAAAGTTATATTGGCACTAAGTAAACTTTAACCTATTTTTACGAGAAGAAATTTGAAGAGAATAAAGTTTAAAAAAAAGACGTGTGGCACTCGGGGACTGCCGCGGTAAAGCTATTGCATACGGTGATACTTTTTAGTTTTGACATCTATCGATGAATATCATGAATAGCAGAACCTCTAATAAGAAAAAAAAAGTAGGTATTCATACTCGTATACTACCTAGGTATAATAAATTGTAAATCAGATAAAATATCGAAATTTACCCCCACGTTACCAAATTTTAATATCTTTTGTTTTAATAAAACTTATCCAAGGCAATGGAATACTTTGAAAGCTCTACCGTTGAATAGCTCCTCGAAATCTGTCTGTGCCTATTTCGCCTACTTAAAAACTTGGAGCAAGTTATCCTGAAGTTAGAAATCGAATTGGCTTCATAAGTTCAAGCTCGTACGAGAGGAGAACCACTACGTATGTTTATTTTTCTAGGATACAACTCTATCAGTAAATATTATAAACGCGAAAGTTTCTGAGTAAGAGAGTATGTGGGTGTTTTTATAATTATTTAACTATAGGTTTGCGTTTGACCTCCATCTCGCCTGATGGTAAGCAATGATGCGGTCTACGATGGAGCACGCGCGCCTAGAAGGAACCGATTCACTCGTGACTTGAAGACACCCAGATTATATCTATCGGGAAACGCTCACTCGGGCAAGGTGTGTATTTTTCATAGTTTTTCATGCTGTTACAGTACTACGTATTTGAGTAAAATTTGAAATGACAATAGCTTATATTCTATATTAACACAAAAGCTACTTTTTTATTCCGGTAAAAGAAACAGTTCCTGTGTAGTAGAGGGTTATTTTGTTCAATTTTGTTCAATAAACGCTATACTCTAACTAAATTCAGGGATCCTATTAAAAATTTTGAAAAGCGTGATAGTCGCTGGCGATTTTAGTTAGGACAAAAATAGGTTAGGATTTTAGTTAGGCGTGCTCCATCGTAGACCGTATCGTTGCTTAACATCAGGCGAGATGGTGGTCAAACGCAAGCCTATAATTGAATAAAAAAATAAACAATCAAGTTTAAGGTTAAGTGAAAAGTTATACTAAGCTTGTTTTATCTTGGCTTACAAACAAAATTGTACTGAAACTGTCTAAAACAGTAATGTTTCTAACGAATTCAGTACCTATCTTACTAACATTATAAAGGTAAGTTTGTAAGGTAAGGTAAGTTTGTTACTCTTTCACGCAAAAACGGCTGAACAGATTTACAGGAAATTTAGAATAAAGGTCGTTCATGGTCTGAATTAACACACGTAAAACCACGGGTGAAACCACGGGGCGCAGCTAGTATACAATATAATTTTCCTTGAAAGTACTAAAATCCTTCTTTTAAAATGAACAGAAAGGATCCCCTAAGCTTTTGGCCTCAGAAATCAAGTAGGACCCACGGCGCTGGCGAGACGCCAACTCGCTAGTAGTGATCTTTTTACATTTAATGCTCTTAGTTTTAAGTTTCATGTACCTACAAGTAGACTTCCAACTTATGAGCTCGGAGAGTAATCCTGTATGATGTTTAAAGAGGTTTACTTTAAATTGCGTTCTTAAAAGTGTACGTTACGTAATATGTCCATTTAGAATCGTCTTTTGAAATATATTTTTTATCACCTATCTTCTTACGTTGGAAGTTTAGTGAAGCTTAAATTCAAATCCCAAATTCCAAATGTCCAGTTTTACTAGTCAAAGATAAAACAAACAATTTGTGATCCCGGCTAACATAAAGTCATTTTTAAATAATTTCGTTTGATCGTTGTTCAATATTTTTCAAAATGTGATATTGCGAACGTGACGCGCGCGTCCAGCCCGGCCCTTCAGACCGCGCCGCGGCAGATAAAATGCTCTGTTCCCACTAGTTCTATTATACCTTGTACAAAATTCAATTACGCGAGAATCCGCGAGATACGCATGCAAACTTCATTCTTCCACTCTACAATGTACGTTTTCTGTTTACAACATCCGCGGCTCACGCTCAGCAAGTTTTTATTATGCTCGCGTCGTTTGTCACCGTGAGACAGAGGAAGCGTTAATTTGACAAGGGATCGTCGCTCGCTGCACCGAGTAGAACATTCCAGAAGAGAGACAGCTCTGATGTGTGGGAAGCTGCTTAGCTGTTTCACATTTGTAGTGATGGGGCAATATTATTCCGATGGATCTTTACGAATGCTCTGTGGAAATAAGCGCTAGATACCAAGTGCCGTGTGTTTTCTTAGATTTCTCAAGTATGGCTCAGACATAGACAGTCGATATCGCCAAATTGTAGTCACAACAATGTAACATACATTCTTGTGGCTACAAATATTAAACAGATATTGGCGGCGATAGTGGCTAGCAGTAAAGATTGTTTGCACAGGGCTATTTTTAGAACATTAAGTCTATAGTATTGAGTTGCCATATATAATAATTATAATAGCTTTAGCAGCTTCTAGGACTATGTTGTCTCCACAGTGATTTAAAGACAACAACTGTATGTGCTTAAACCTGCGTTTATTGTCATTGTTAAAGCAAATGACAGAGTTAAGAGACATAAAGTTTGGTTGACAAAAAAACTAAGCGAGAACGTCAACGGACCGCACTTCGCGAGACTTTTACTAGCTTATTATCGTTCTTATTGTATTTCTTCTGCGTTCCACTTTCATTCATACTTCATATTATCTTCGTAGCTACTTATATCTCTGTGAGATTATCTACTAGGTCCCCACAGTGACCCACTTGCGTGAGGATTAGGTTATTCCGCTGCTACCTTGTCACAGTGCCTGGTAATAAATTGTACGGAAGTGACGTTTTGGGAGAGGCTCTTGATGTTCGCAAGTTCTTTCGGAGTTACCTGTTTGGCGGTTTGTGAAAGTTGAAACTTGTTAAGCATTTTATTTAGGAGGAAAATGAAAATTGATGTTGGCGGATGTCAGGGCAAAGTTTCAAGGGCATTGTATTGTGACGAAGAATTTGAGAAAATAAAACATTCGAACTAATCTAAACTTTTATATTACGAAGTCTATATAATTGCAAAGGTTTTGGTTTTGGCTAGCCGTAAATCCAACATTTCCTAAATACTTTCGTTCATGTTTAATAATTATGTTGTGTGATTTGCATTGTCATTATTGACAGAGCCCTTCTTTAACAAAGTAAATAAATAAAAAGAAAAAGAGACATGCTCTAAACACTTTACTAAACGTTATAAACGTTATAGCTACCAAAATTATATAATACAATACCAAATCACATAGGTCCATCCACCTGCGAAGGTCGACATCCCCAACCAGTTTTTAAACTCATAAAATATTTGTAATGTTTTCCCCAACGTACAGGAACGTGTATAAATCTGACAGATGAAAAGTTCGTAACTAGGAAACTAATTGGTCCTTTGAGTCCTGATAGCCAGCCCGGATGACTCTCCCGGGTAGGACGGGACATTATATTCGGAAGGTATGAAATTTTAGGGAACATTTTACATTTTGGCTTAACATAGCGAGACTTTCTTTTGTTCGGAAACTGTAAGTGTTCTTGATTCTTGATCTTTGGAAGAATATTTTAGAAGATAAGTTTTAAATACAAAATGAAGCGTTTTTTTTGTATCTAAGTGTGGTTTCACAATACTTAAATTACAATACATTTAATATATTTTTCCCAATTCAGAAATAAGTTTGTTACATTGCGTGATTTTTTGCAAACGTTGATTTTGTGGTGCATTCAACACCACATGTTTGGTACTGTTGGTTCCATCGAAAAACAACCATAAAACTACAATGCATTGAAAACGTAAAGTGCTCATAAAGCCTCATTTCCCCCAGTTGGCTATTAAATATTGTCTTCAAGTAATAAACCTAAACTTGCAGAAATAACAACATTAAACGCAGACTTCTGAATACATCAGGCACGCCATTGACCACAAACGGCTTCCAAACATGAGTGAAAACCACCACTCCAGAATAAAACCAAGCTACTCAGACACCCATACCCTTCTCTAATAGGTGTAAATACGGTAAACGCGTTAAGGCACCGCGGGTCAAATTAAATCAGTCGTGCTTTATTCAAAGAGCGGGTGCGATTTTATGATCCGTGAATATCGCTGAGGCATTTCTAGATGTTCGGATCACATTTTTATTGTTATGGAAATACGAGAGTTTCCCTTTAGTTGGAATTTCAAAAGGGTCGATTAGGACGTCTGGTTTTGAAGGTTCTGTACAATGAGGAGTTTTCCGGTTTTCCCGTTTTCCCCTATTTGTGAGATCGGGAAAGTTGGAATGCAATCTTCTTGAGGGTTCCCGAATTTTTAACCCCGATTTCTTTCGATTGGAGCGACTTTTAAAGTTAGCGGTATTGAGTTATGAGTTGCTCGCTCGATTGAATTTTACTGCAGTGTGAAATTTATTAAAAGGCAAGCACAATGGCGGTTGGGTTCTGTTGACTTATTTTTGGCACCATCGGCTTTTATTTCTCGTAAATAATGAGCGTGGGGTGATATTGCATAAAACTTCTGTTAAATTTTATAAACCATTAATAATTTTAGGTTCGTTTTATTTTAATGAAATTATTGAATTTACATTAGGTGCCTATTAACCTTACTCAAATTCAATTTTTTCTTAAGCTATAAATCAATAGTAAGACTAACTATAGTGATTTAGTAATCTACAAGCCTGCGCAAAGTAATTGTAACTGAATTTTTTTGACATAAATTATAATACTATATTTTAGGTATTATAATTATTTTGTTTGTAATTTATGGTGTGAACAATAAAGAGTTTATTTATCTATCTATAATTAAAAATTACTCTTGGAAAAGACAAGTAACTTTATCTTTATTGCACAAGTGTTTTATCTTCGTAAACAAGTACCTAAGCCATTTTTTTTTGCGATTTACAGGTTTAGTTTTTGTTTAGGGTTTAGTAAAAAAAAATCATAATTTTTCATACTACGACCACTTTTTCGGCTTAGCATGCGATTTAAGTAGCTGTAATTTTCTTGGTAAGTCCTAGAACGTTCCAGACTGTGTAAAGTTTAACATCACACATTTTAGCGCTCCTCGCTGCGTCACAGCCTTACAGCGCATCCATCAATCAATAACTGTCTCATATTGGATGGAAAAATCAATAAAAATGTATCAAAATTCTCTTTCCGTTTTCCACTTGTAGAGGATTTATCAACACCCATGGTTGACTGAGCGAAGTGAGGTCTCGGAGTTTATAGGATATGTTTGTCCGACGACACTTTGGTAGAGTTGATTTGATCTACTCGTATTTAGATGAAATTGAGCAGGCCAGTATAGTTCTTTCCAATACAATTTTTAAGTTTGAATATGAGTGGAATTGGTTGTGGGGTTCTGAAAATATGGGGGAAGACGCGAATGCAGTTTGCTGCGAATTTATATTGTTTTTAATAATATTAATTTGTTGGTTTGCATGTTTGTCCAACGATAACTTGAGTACGGTTTATCTGATTTTGATGAACATTTAGAAGAGGATAGAATATGGTCGGTCAGTCTACTGATTATACCTCATCCCATCATCCTATATAGTTTCTTAGATTGAACTTAGAAGTCTTCTCAATCAAAACTAGAATTTTCCAACAAAAGGTAAATGGATTTTCCAACAAAGTAAATGGATTTTCCTAACAAAGTACCCGTTTTCAAAACAGCATACAAACTTTATTTCCATTAACCAGCAAACTGCAAAAATCCTATGCAAAGCTAAACGTGGGCAGTAAATTAAACCCGTTATCGCTTTCCGGTGGAAACGCCGCGTGTACAAACTGCGCGGTGAAATACCACCCTGAAACGTACTTCCCATACTACGAAGGTATAGGGGTATGGAAAGTAGTACTATGTAGTAACACGTGCTCAACCAAACTAACTTTTGAAAAAGCTAAGGAAATTAAACGAATAAATTCATAACTTTCATTTTAGAGCGTGAATCTCTATTTTGTGGTTAAAATCTATTTTTTTTCAATTGTAGGTACTACTCATAAATATCATTAAAAAGCTGAAATAAGTATTATAACTAAAAATTGGTCGGAGTAGCCGACGCAATAACAGATACGTGTATGTTCCCGTTATAATTGTAACAAAAAAAAAAACATCAAAACAGGTATCTACCTATTACGTATTAGGTTCCACAATTAGCCCAGTATTTGCGTAAGCATACTAATGTAGCCCGTATCATAAGCCGTTCCATAACCATTGGCTTAATTCATATCATAATGGGAGCGAATTAAAACAACAGCAATAATATGAGGCTAACTAACTCTGTAATCGCCCATTTGTATGTAAAACAGGCTCGCAAGATAATTTAAAGGATAATAGTTGAAGATATAGTGAGGGCTGTAGATTAGATTATAAACTTAGGTACCTTAAACGCGTTTCATTCTACGTACGAAAATAATCATCATCAGCATATGCAACCTTTAATCCTCCCACTGCTGGGATACAGGTCTACCCTCGAAGGGTGATTCCCACCGTACATCCCATCGCACATAGGCCGTATCCCACCACGCTGGCCAAGTGCGGGTTGGTGGATTCACATACGCCATTGAAGTTCTTCTCCGGACGTATGCAGATTTCCTCACGATGTTTTTCTTCACCGAAAAGCCGGTATGTAAATTCGTACACAATTAAGTCTCAAAGAACTCATTGGTACGAGTCGGGGTTTGAATCCGCCACTTCAAGAATGTGAAGCGGCTGTTCTCCCACTGTGCTACAACGGCGAAAATAATAAATGACCTAAAATAAAAAACAACACAAAATTCTGTTGATTAGTTAACCCGTTGTTAACCTCAAAATAATAGCATCAAAGCATAGATCAAACTCAAACATACCTATGTTTAACCAGCGGTTAACGCTAAACAGCTCTCTTTCATCCATCATCCCAGATTGATGGATAGCGCCAAGTTGACAGTAATGAAATTTCACGCCCGCATCGGTGCATCGGTTCTGGTAATTACCCGTTTAAAATATGGTTAAAGTGGCCTCTGGTTTCGAGATCCTCATATTGTTGATAAATGATGTTAAAATTTCTTGGAGGTTTGTTATTGTCTTGTATTTATTAAACTGAAAAAAAAAACATTAAATAAATTTTAAACTAAATTAAAAAAAAATTGTTGGAAGTTATTATTGTACCTACTATGTATAATACAATAATTTAATAAGGCAGAAAATTGGGCCGTCATATGTAAAGAAAGGCTTTATTGTCAACCAGATCATCATCATCATCATCCACAGCCTCCTCTCTCCCACTGCTGGGTATATGCCTCTCTCGTGGTATGTCATCTGTTTCATTCCAATAAAATATAAACAAATAAAGATTTAAGATTAACATGATTCTTGTTTTACGATCCCATCTCAGCCATATCAATATCAACATTCCGCAAAACGTCAGGTCACAGCATTATATCAACTGTTTATTAATTAAATCGAACACCTTCATTTTTCTTCTTTTTTTCCCCATATTATGCCCTCGTATTAACTACGCTTGTCAACTTTGAAACTCATCTGAACACCCGCGAGCTAATAAGACACATTTAAAAAGCCTTAAATCGAAACAGCAAGAAGACAGGGACCCTATTTTTGAGCGCTCGAGATAATCTCCGTCACTCTCACCCTCCTAAAATTTCTAATGAGAGCGAGAGTGACAGAAATAACATCTCACTCGCCAGAATAGGGTCCCAGGACAACCAAACTGACAATATCAAGACATGGATCGAAAGAAACGAACACTGTGACAGCCGCAGATACCAAGATCTAACTTTGCAATACCATTTGCTGTCCAAAAACTTAAAACCATTCTAAAACGTTCCGAATTCCGTCGCAATAAGGGTTACAAAGTTTGCTGGTCAAAGACGCTTAAAGTTGCAAAAATAAACAGTGTTTGACGTCTTTAGGTGTAAATTATTCAAACGTACCTCATCCGAAGAAGGTTCGGTGCTTCCACTTTTTTACCGCCGTAAGCCCGGCTTAAACATAAACGAAGGAATTATTTAAAGAGGATCAAGAATTAAGCAGAGACGAAAATGTTGGACCAAGGCCGGAGGAGGTTAAAATATGAGTGACAGTTTAAAGTTGAACGTCTTGAGAAGTTTTTTTATGTCTAGGGACAAACAAGACAAATATTTTTTTCTAAGCATCATTCAATGCTTAGAAATTTTGTTACGTCAAAGTTAAGTTAATCTACCACAGAAGTACCGAACTTTCATTAAAATAAGTTTATAGTTATTACAAAAATAACACAATTAAATAGCAAGTTTGGACTTGAGCAAAATCATGGAATTGTAAAAATATAAACACGAAGTCGCAGCTCGAGGCAACTAATTACAATTAAAAATCATTAGACAATCTAATAAACCAACATTAAAATCAATGCACAAAGCTGCTGGCGTCAAAACAACGCCCAGCCGTCTATGAATAAACGGCATAAATGTTTCGAACTGCTATTACCTATTGGAATAAGCTGGATTTGCTCTAATTATAGGCCATTATCGACATTTGTGTAATTGTGTCGGTAAATAGCCCATAACATGTGTTTACCGGGCGTGCGTACCGCAGTGTGGAGCTGGCAATTTAGCAGTTCTAAGTAGAATAGGTTTCAGGTATGTATGTATGCTATGTATGTAACGGGGGTTCTGAGAAATGAGTAAGCTGTAATACGGGGTAATAATCATACGTACTCACCATTATGAATAACTTATACCTACTAGCTAGGGACCAACCGTGAAATCGCAAAAAAAGGAAACAGCTGTCTGTTCCACGCATGTTTTTTTTATTTTTATTATTCACTAGCTGACCCGTGCCCACTTCGTTGGGCATAATGTTAATTAAACCCGAAGCCATCGCGCGCCGTCCGGACCGTTTTTTCTCCGATTCACTTTGCAAAACGGACTACCACGTAAAAGCCTTTTTATTTTTCGGTTTTTTATATAACCTATGACACTCAGCAATAATGTGGCTTTCTATTGGACAAAGAATTTTTAAAATCGGTTCAGTAGATCCCGAGATTACCCCTTACAATTTAACAAATATACAAACACACAAACTTTACTTCTTTATAATATTTTTATTATTCATTAATAAATAGCCTTGCATTTGACCGCCATCTCGCCTGATGGTAAGCAACGATACGGTCGATGTTGTCGAGTATCATTGACGTTTGTTTATGGAAAAGCTGGTACCTAAGTAGAAATTGTTCCTTGACGAGTAGGTACTTAAAGCGCTTTTCGGCGTAGCATAACTTTTTAGACGTAGTTGTCAAGGTTGTGGTTCGCAAAGAGGTGTAAAAATACCAGGAAAAGACTACCAAGTCTGGCAAATGGTCTACTAATACTTAGCTACTGTTTTTATACTGTACAATGTGAAACAAATAATAAAAAACAAACATCTCTTATATTCCAAAACCATTCATAATTTCGCAAATTTTCTTCTTAATCTTCTAAATTTTCTCTTATTTCTTATTTATATTTATTTCTTATTTTTTAAATTTTCTTCTAAATTTTATTCGACACTACTCTTACATCAAGTGCAAAAAAACGATTGACCAGTGCTAACTATCTAGTAATTAAAGAGACAGTACAGATGTATAGACTCCGTGCCATGTGGTCCGCGCTCAGGCTGCTGCGTCGTGACCGCGCCACCATTCGCTGCGCCACACGCTGCTTTATGAGACAGCCGCCGGCACCTATGCCCCTATTTACAACGTCCACGAGCTACTATTCCAAGGCTTTTTAAGATTTATTTTTTAATTTTAAAATATATCAGCTAGATTTTTATTACCTAATGAAAAACAATGATGATAAACTACATTTTTTGACAGAAGATGACGATGAGGTAGGTATATAATATATTTGAAAACTAGAGTAGACAAATAAACAAAAGTTAAATTGCGTTGAAGAATTTTTTTTTTCATGTGGCGTCGAAATATTTGAAGTTCAGTCTCAGTCGTGACATCAATTACTTTTATTTGTTCGGAACTTTTCAAACGTCAAAGTTATTGTTTTAAACATTTTTAATGGGTCTCTAATGAGACAGCCAGTACTCGAACGCTTTTATTATAAGGCTTGTACCATGTACCAATTTGTAAGCTTATAGAATAGGGCCTCACCAGACTTGCTTCGTGGTTACCATTTTAGGAAAGGACCTGACAATTGGCTACAGTGTTCGATTAGCGATACACTAAAGCATAATTTGTTCTTAGTACCTCTATTACGTGTTATATCATGTTGGTACAATATAAAACACTCAATTTCAATAAACTTGTAGTTTAAAAAAAGATAAAATAATTAAGTGAGTACTTAGATGTGTTTAAGTAGTCGCACAGTTTTTCTCATTTTGGCCAAATTCACAAAGTTACGACTGCGGTTTCATCCAACGAAACCCGCTGGTATTTCAGGCTCAACTCTCATCCAGTAAGCAGACATATTTTTCAAAATCTCACAACCGCAACAAAGGGCATTCATTTAAAAATATTTCCACAAATAAATTCCAGTTTAAGAGTTTCCCGCTTTGTGAATATTAAAAACATTTCATTCCTCGTTCCAGTAGTTGCGCTACCAGGCGTGCAGAAATCTACGGGAGGTCGGTTCAGTGCACACTACAAAGGTCGGCTGTGAAGCTGTGATGTGCTTTCCTTTTATTTATGTTCTCCTGGTACCTGGTACGAGTATTCGTGCACTCTTTTCATGTTAGCTTGAAAGTGCTCGGTTTCTTGACTTAATCCTGTTTCTTTGATTTCATATTCCCTAGGTATATTTAAATAACCAAAGCCTTTGTCAGAGTGGTTTTTATTTCATTCAACTCAATGTTTCAGTTCTCTCTCATTTCGTAAAGAAAAGCAAAATTCACTAAAGATTTCACTGAATATGTTTGTGATTTTCCCGAATAAACTCATTTGCAAAAATCCAATAGGTACGAGTATATAGCAAATAGTCTGTTCCTCGGAGTCTGTCTGCAACACGTGACGCTCGAAAAAATGACACAAATGACAAAGTTCCGTTCATAAACTGCTAAAATAGCTTTCCAGACGCTTCCTGTGCCTAACATATATTTGGATTCTTTTTTAATCCAACCGTTTAGTTGTTTTTTTTGTAACCGGATAGAACCGGTTCCCTGCCCTAGCTGCGACATAAACCTATTTAATTTAATCGATCTATTTGATTCCGTAACCAGGTTTATTATTACTTGGTTCATACATTAGAGTGTATTTCCACGAACCATGGTATCGTCGGTGAACTCATGCTTATAATTTGCATACTTCAATATGTCAGGTAATTCCAATTTATATCCGTTTCTTGTGAAAAATATATGACATAATTATATTTAAAAATTATTTTCGCGTTTCGGTACGACAGCGCAGCACTCATTCCGGAAGTTTTAATTAAAGTGTGCTGGTAGTCATAACAGAAAAATTTAGACATAAAAACGTGTAATTTTGAAAGCTCAAAACTCTTAAAGTTTGAATGTTACAGAAATTGTAGTAATATCGTAAATATATCTTTATAAATATATAATATAAAGATCCATCTGATGACTACACAAAAATATGTATTTGATCTATCTCTGCACCTTTCGCGATGACATCATAGACCACGGCAGTGAGCTCTGAAAATGAGGTATTGTGGGGTGCCACTAAGTACAATAAAACTCACGATAGCATCAAAAATCTTTGCTGAATTTTAACAAAAAAATTAAAATAACGGACTTTTACCCACCTCCAATGACTTTCATCTCTTATTTAATTCAGGTTCGGTAAAGAGACCAAAGCACTGAAAATTCAGTTAAAATTTAATTAGTGTCATGGGTTGATTAAACGTAACAACTACAATGGCGAGACAGTGCCCTCGGCCGAGTACTCGGTTCGTTTGAACAGTTTGACGAGGCGAGACAGTCACTAGAACCATGAATTGTTTACTCGGCCGAGAATGCACATTTACTGCCTCGCTGCTGTACTCGTTAAGTGTAATCAGCCCATTACTAGTGCTGGAAATAGAGTCAGTAAATCTATTGTAAGCTTCCTTTTTGATGCTACTCCACTCGCGAATGCTCGCTATTTTGCAGAAATTCTAATTGAAATCGCAACATCAATGCTGCTTTTCAATCAATTGTCTGCATTTGATTTACTGTAACGAAGTGTTTCCAGTATTTAAAATACCTACTGAATGAAAATTTATTATCGGAAATTAACTGCTTTTGTCCGACAATGAAGTAGAGAGAGCTTTTTGCAGCTTTTAGAGCACAAAACTGTTTATAGTTCGTTTGAACAGCTACAGATTTTGTAGCTATTAGTTTCGACTTATATTTCTGACCGTACAGTCAGAAAATGGAACACACGGTCCCGTCTTGTTTCCTGAGTGAATTCTTGGGCTATTCAAGATCAGAGTCATTAGGTAGGTATCACCACATACTACTAGCACTACAACCTGGTAAGCACTAGTTTTGCAAGCGTTCCGCTTACCATCAAGCTGACCGTATACTTGTTTACCTACCGCTTTAAAAAAAGCTGTCTACTAAATATACTTCATTCTCAATCATACCTGAATTACACCATTGCATCACACACACATCACATCATTTACCAATAGACGAGTTAGAGCTCAAACGCTGACTCACGTTAACAAACAAAAAGAAAAAGAAAAGATCTTTCGAATCAATTTTTTTTCACCCCAGTCTAGAAAAAGTGCCGCACAAAGCAGTAGTTCGTGCTAATAGCTGCCTCGCGAAGTGAATGCAGTCGCATTGATTTACGACGGACTC
Organism: Alcis repandata; assembly: GCA_949125135.1. Classification (NCBI taxonomy): domain Eukaryota; kingdom Metazoa; phylum Arthropoda; class Insecta; order Lepidoptera; family Geometridae; genus Alcis; species Alcis repandata. Next base: position 931,137 of record OX421233.1, read on the forward strand.
GCACGCCCAGTGTGTAACTAGCCTTGCGTACAGCCCTTTGTGACCATTTACTGGTGTAGGTAATTTTAAAATTATTTATGTGGCTTTAAGTAGGAATGAAAACAGTTTCACTAACTATTATTTTAATGATAGTTGAGAAAATCGCTAACTTTGCGAGTGATACTTACAGTTCTGTTTCTGTAGTGTGCTTATTCCAATTATTTGGTTTCATTCAAACGTCTGCCCGGCCGGGAATCGAACCCGGGACCTCTGGCTTATAAGGCGGATATAATACCACTGAGCCAAACAGGTCGTCAAATATTCTGAAATGTCGTTTTAATTCATTTATTTAGATTTTTAAAACAACAAAATGTATTAGGTAGGTAAGCACTCATCATTCTTAAAGTCGATCCCGGATGTTAACAGCAACTCAAAAAAAAACTGTTTTTGTTTGCAATAAACTGTTTGGAGTTTTGCGACATCGACTGCTTGTCTTTCGGTTTTACATTTCTTTCTGTAACTTCTGGCTTCACGTTTCTTTCTGTAAACGTAGAGTCGACTTTACACCTATTCACAGCCAAACTACACAAATAGGATTCCGAGCGCGTCGTGCGCGACCCGATCCTTGCATTCCGGTTCCATATCGAGACGTTATCGCGTCATCGCGCCCCCCGTCGCGGCATGATCCGTCTTCGAGGGTGCTGGGGCCGAGGTAGACGAGTGGGGAAATACGCGACCTGTTATGGGCAAACGTGACGTTTAACAACAGGCGAGCGATTTGCTCGTCTTGTCACTTATTAGTATAAAAAGGTACCGTAATATTTTTTTATGCTAATAAGTGACGAGACGAGCAAATCGCTCGCCTGTTCTTAAACGTCACGTTTGCCCGTAACAAGTCTGCGCTATCCTGTTTTGAACTCTTAAAATAGAATTTAAGTAGTAGTAAAGAGCTGTAAGGAGTATAGGTTTTAGAATCGCTGTAAGGAGTCGGACGGTAGTTGAGCTTGCAAATAAAATGAAAATGATAATACTATTTTTATACGACTAAAACTGACTACCCTCATAGTTCAGTACAAAGCCCTAAAGAGGAGTTTTATGTTTTATTTTCGTAAAAAAAATCTCGAAGGACACTACTTCCGAGCTATATAATTTCGTACAGGACGCACAGAGACATTCACTTCAATTTAACATTAAAGTTTTGAGTGGCCATGTAAAAAGTAACGGCACACTGATATTGACATTGTGTAATAAAATTGTTTTTAGTATTTTACTTAGTTTAAATAGTTGTTATATTACAAAAACCTAATCAATACGCTACAATTATTTTACAGATGGCATTTCTACATCCCGTTTGCTACAGAACTTGTCGCGCGCCAATGATCCATCTTCGTGAAAGCACGCGCAAGCGACGCGTGATTCCACCAACAAGGGCGGGAAGGGAACTTGGACGAAAGAAAAATCGTGGACACCGCGCCAAAAGCGTATAAAAGCTAAATCGTGCTTTTTTTGATAGGTGGCAAACAAGAAATCGGGCCGGCTGTTGGTAAGCGATCACCGTCACCAATGAATATCTTTTTTTTTAAGTCTTTGATATGCTTGCTTTTGACCGCCGCGGCGGCCGTCTTGCCTGATGGAAAGTAATGATGCGGTCTACGTAAGAACACGCTTGTTTAGAAGATACTGATTCACTCTCGTCTTGAAGACACCCATATTACAACCATCGGCCTTCTAAGACTCTATTAACAGCCTTTTTGAAGAATCCAATGTTGTAGTTACTCGGGTTACCGGTGCAGGAAGCTTTTTCCACATTTTGCAGGCACTAGTGCGTCTGTGAACATAACTGACACGTAGGTAGACTGATTAGCCAATCATAGTGCGCCAATCATCTGTCAATACTTCACGCTCCATTTACACATATAAATTATCATCAAAATGTTTTGATTGTTCACTGCTGTATGCAGGCTCCTTCTAATTTATTCTATATTATACCACTGCGCTCGATGGCGCCCGCCTGTCGATCTGTATTTTGTTCGCAGCTCTATATTTAATCTACCCAAATATACGCTGACACAAATTTAGTGCATCACTTGTGTAGCGAAATGCCGTCCACCTATTTTCTTCGTTCCTTGAAGTGAAATATTTTATTTTTTCCCCTTCGAAACTCACGGCAACTTTGTCTCCAAGTCGAGGGCAACAAATGGCTGCGTGTCCGGGGCATGTGACACGTTTGGCTAAAGGGATTAGTTTGATTCGATCTGGCTGGTGTAGAAAAATGTTTAATTCGATGATGGTGTGAGATAAGTATGAGGTGAATGAAGTGACGTTAAGATGATATTATTAGAAACTAATGTTTGGGCCAAAAGAAAAAGGTAAACATTATTCTTTATACCTACTTACTTATATTCTACTAGCTGCGTCCCGCGGTTTCATTCGTACAGTGATAAATAACGGTGTTGAATGAAGAAAAAAAGTAGGTAACTTATATCCTTTTCGGTACCTAACCCTGACAATATGTATGCAGTTATGCATGTTTTCATGACGATCGGCTGAGTAGCTCAGGCGTATAAGCGTGACAAACAAACACACTTTCCCCTTTAAGTAAATAGTTATAAGTTGCTATGTTACTGATTTTATAACTACCTGTATAAATGAGTAAAACCAGTATAATAGAGAATACTTAGTCGGATAGTTTTATTGTAGAAATGCGGTAATACAAATTACAGTTAAGTTAGGCAAGATTGTAACTCACCGTGACAAATGAACTTTTCTAAAGAACAAGTCACGGACTAAAATCTTTAGAAGAAGGAAAGAAATGCCTGCGTCATAAAGCATGTTCAAATCGTCATTACGATTTCCTCTCTCCGATATCACGATCCATCATTTTGTTGTTATTTTGACATGTGTAACGAACGCGAAAAACAGTCTATGGAGGGTGCGCCCAGAGAGGGCTCGCCACAGTGTGGAGAAGATGGTAGGAAATGTTGCGATAGTAGATGAATGATAAAAAGTTTAGTTAAATCGATACGAGTAATCTTTTGATTAGAGTTTATCTGACTCTCGTTGAAAAACACGTTGTGTTGTTTATTTTTTGTAGTTGTTTGTTTTAAAAGATACTAATGCTTTCAAATCTTTTAATTGATCGCACTCTACCTGATGTAATACCTACCTACAAATCATGTACATTCTTGTTTCGTGTACTTGTATAAAATTTGCTTAAGTTTTAGAATGAATTGCATTCTAAAACTTAACTTAACCCATAGTTATTTTCACTTCTGTCAAACTAAACACCGAAATCAGAATGAAAAATATTTTAGACAATAACATGGAATGTTACAGATAAGTCACATTTACAAATTATAATATGTAGTTCTATTGAAATCAGTTGAGTTCTCTCACTACCCTTATTAAGCATTCTGTGGCCGCGTGGTGAACTAGGGTCATAAGTGAGACGTCAGGGGTCGATGAAAATTGATTTTCCGCCATCAGTCATAACTTGTGTGCGTGCAGACAAAGCAACCTTTTGTCAGCGGTGTTGACTTTCCACGTTATTTTTACATCGTTTTCAGGATTTAAACAAAGGATCGGTTTACGTTTTGAATATTGAACGCGTTCGTTCAGCAACGAACGGCTGAATGGAATACATCATGTGGAATAGAAAGAATGAAAGAATAGATTTTGTGGGGTTTGTGTTATTGTAAAATCTGTTGGCACCTATTTGTGGTTGGTAAAGTTTTGAATCAGAATCATAATTTAATTGTTAGTATTTATGGAATATGGTTTATTTTCGAGTGTAATTATAAAGTTAATTAGAATTTACTTTTGGTCTGTTAAATTATGCAAAATTTGACACCAGAATTGATACAAAGACGTGAGTAGGTATGTGTACATAAAACTTAATTAACTTAACATTAATATTTTCTTCAAGGAGTACTTGAACTAATTGCCTGTCCGGAAATTATGGTAGAGTACTACGGGAAGCGACCCCGGCCTCCTTAGCTACTACTGTCTCCTCCCGCTCCTTCCGAGAGAGTAGTATCCTAAACCCTAACTCCTCTCCCAACTTCCACTTTCCTGACCCCAAATCCACCTCCGACCTGGTCCTTTTCCCTTCCTTTCCGCTAAACATGGCTGCCGTGCCATGGCTAGGCCAAAATAGCCTAAAACGTGCCAATCTGCCCTGGGACCGGGCGACCCCAGAACAAGGCTAGCCTTACCCAAGCACGCGGGGCTCTGTTTGGGTGGACGACCCTTTCCCTAGCTACTCGTGGGAACGCAATGAGGAGCACAAATTTTAATTCTTCGCCAAATGGCGGCGACGTGGTTCGCCACCCGTCACGTCTCGTTTCCCGGGGGGGCGAAAAGTGGGCTGCGGATAGCCACTTTGCTACTTTGAATGTTAGAGGAGGTATGAATGACAAAATTGAGGAAGTATGCGAGATGATGAGTGAAAGACGGATTGATGTTCTTTGTGTGAATGAGACCAAGCGGAAAGGATGCGACACCACCACGCATGGACCCTACACAGCCTATTGGTCGGGAGTCCCCGAAACCAGCAGAGGCTGTCAGGGTTGGTGTGTCAGGGTGTGCTGCTTTCTGCTAGAATGAATGAATGTGTGACTGAATTTGAATGTGTGAGCCCGAGACTCATGTGGGTGAGGTTGAAGGTTGGATTAACTCGCATCTTCGTGTTAGGAGTTTATGCTCCACAAGATGCTAGTTGGAACCGCTTCTCAAAAGCCCAAACCGAGAGGCAAGAGTTTTGGGATAGTATGAAAGATGTTTTGAATAAATGCAACCAAAATGAAAGAATTATTATGCTAGGTGATTTTAATGGCTGGGTAGGAGTTAAGCGTGACGGATATGAAAGTGTGCTTGGTAAGTTTGGTGACGACAGAGTGAATGCGAATGGAGAAAGTCTGCTGGAAGTATGTTTGGAGTGGAATCTTGTGGTAACTAACACAATGTTTGACCACAAAAAGATCCACTTGTATACGAGGGAAGAAGGAAGCCTGAGAAGTATGATTGATTTTGTGATTGTGGATGAAAGATTGAGAAAGAAAGTGCTAGACACTCGGGCATGCCGCGGTGTTGGCATCGATACAGACCACTTCCTGGTGTTGAGCCGTATAAGAGGTCTTTTTAAGCGGTGGCGACATCGTGTGCATGAGCCTGTGAGTGTACTAGAACGCATAAAAGTTGAAAAATTGCAAGAAAAAAGTGTGAGAGAAGAATTTGTGAAGAAGTTGAGCGAAAGTTTTGACAAATTAGACGAGGTATGTGAGATTGAAGAATTATGGAAGCCATTGAAAGAACGAATTGTGGAAGCTGCTACTGACGTGTGTGGTGTATGTAAGAGAAGAAAAGGGTGTGAGTTCAGGACTGTTTGTGTAGAAGTGCAGAAGGCAGTGTCAGAGAAGAAGAAAGCTTGGAGAGACTGGTTGGCTACAAGAGCCAATCAAAGAATACAAAAGGCAACGAATGAGGACGTAAGCAAGGCAAGGGAGGAGTATAAAAGATTAAAGGGTGTGGCAAAAGAGGTTGTAAAAAGAAAGAAAGAGAATGATAGAGATGAGTTTGATAGAAGGTTATCTGACGACTTCCGGAATAACATTAAGTTCTTCTGGAAGTCCATAAGGTCAGCCAGAGGCAAAACCACGACCTCAGAGCTGAATATAATCAGAGACCAGGATGGAAATATTATGAGAGGAGAAGAATGTGTTCTAAAGAGATGGAAGGAATACTTCGAAAGTTTGTTTGAGAAAGAGGATATGCAAGCAGAGACCCCACCTGGAGACATGCATGAAAGTTGCGATGAAAGTGAAATTAGTATGGAAGAGATTGTAGAAGCGTTGAACAGTATGAAAGTCGGCAAAGCTGCTGGGTATGATAGGATTACGGTCGAGATGCTGAAAGCTGGACAGGGCCTGGTAGCTAGTCAGCTGTACCGCCTTTTTAACCTTTGCTGGAGGAGCGGCAAGGTACCAGTAGACTGGTGCAAGGCCGTTATCGTACCGCTGTATAAAGGAAAAGGGTCGCAGCAAGACTGCAAGAACTACCGAGGCATTAGCTTACTCAGCATTGTCGGTAAACTGTATGCAAAAGTGTTGATTAAGAGAGTGATAAATGAAACTGAAGAGAAAATGTGGGATGTGCAAGCGGGATTTAGGAGAGGAATGGGATGTACGGATCAGGTTTTTTCCTTACGAAGCATAACCGAAAAATTCTTGGCTCAAAGTCAAAAGGTTTATTGCGCATTCGTGGACTTGGAAAAGGCCTATGACAGAGTGGTGAGGGATGAATTGTGGTCGACCTTGTCTATGTATGGGGTAGGCAGCTCCTTGATACAAGCGCTGAAATCACTTTATGTAGGTTCCAGTGCTTGTGTTAGGGTAAACGGGGCTTACACAGACTGGTTTAGCATCGAAAAAGGTGTTAGACAGGGATGTGTAGCCTCGCCGGGGCTGTTTAACCTATTTATAGACAATTGCTTGAAGGATTTGAAAGAAAGTGCGTATGGGTTAAGAATGAATGATTTAACTGTCAAATGCCTCCTATACGCTGATGATCAAGTTATATTAGCATCATCAGAGGAGGAGTTGCAGGCGATGGTTGATATTATGCATGGTGCCCTAAAAAGCAAAGGTATGAAAATGAATGTATGTAAGACGAAAGTAATGGTTTTTGAAAGAGAAGAAAGTATGTCGAATTGTAGAGTTATGATTGAAGGAGAAAGAGTGGAGCAAGTGAAAGAGTTTGTTTACTTGGGATCAAAGTTTACGAGAGACGGCAAGTATGATTGTGATATTGAGCGAAGAGTGTTGGCAGGAAACCAAGTGAATGGAGCCCTGCATAACTTTATGAGCAGCCAGAACGTATCGAAAAGGGCACGATTGGCTGTACATAGAGGAGTGCTGGTCCCCACACTTATGTATGGTAGTGAATGCTGGGTTTGGCAGAAGAAGCATGAAAGTAAGATTAATGCTGTGGAAATGAGAAGTCTGAGAAGTATAGCTGGAGTGACATTGATGGATAGGTTGAGGAACAGCGTGATAAGGGAACGTTGTGGTGTGGTAGAAGATGTAGTGACAAAGATAGAAAAAGGGATGCTGAGATGGTTCGGACACGTAGAGAGGATGGATGAAAGACGATTGACGAAACAGATTTATGAGGCGAGTGTGAATGGACAAGCTGGTAGAGGTCGACGTAGGCGAACGTATCACGATCAAATCGAAGACGTTATCAGTAAAGGCCACGTAAAAAGTACCCGCAACCGACGAGCTTGTATGAAAACACTTATGAAAGTAGAAGAAGCGAAAGACATATGTCAGGATCGTAGCAAGTGGAGGGATGTAGTCTCTGCCTACCCCAATGGGAAAGAGGCGTGATAATATGTATGTATGTATTAAATTGTATTAAATGTATGAATTCTTTGACAATGAACTTATAGAGAGGTATGTTTGGATATACGCGTAGATGTTAGATGTGTAACACAAACCTCATATTTGAAAGCTAATTTGAAGACGTATTCACGTGAAACTTCGATGAACTTCTCATTCGTTCATTAAATCTGCATTTTGCATTGTTAAGTGAAGTTAAAGCTTAATTCCAGCATTAACGAAGCTTGCGTACTTAGCAAACATAGTTTATCGGGCGTAGTTAGCCAGTTAGGACGAGCTCTTGCTAATGGCTGAGTACACAAAGTAACAGCACAAAACATAGAATGTACAGAAGTAAAGCTCACGTATGTAGGTACTTGTATTACCAACGCACACATAGGCATCGCTTACGGACACGAGTTTCGGATCAATCGTCTGCGCGAGTACAGGAGACTGGGGCCTTATTTAGTATTTATTCCAAATCTACAAAGCTTTATTGTGATAATACAAGCTATGTACAAACCCTGTAATGGCGTTGCAACAAAAATATAGTAAATACCTACGAGTAAGTGAATTTTAAAAATATTTTTAAATACACGCTTTTATTGCATTGTCATCGAAGTTACACATGTATACCAAATTTCAGCTCAATCGGACATCGGGATTTAGTTCAAAATTGAGTTGCAAGATTCCACCCGAACAAACATACCTACGAGTAGATACCTACATAAATACAAACATACATTGCAAGTTAAATAAAAGCTTTTAAAAATATATTCTTGCGAGTGAGATATATCGGTCACTGTGGCTCTCAATAGAAATATCATGAGAGTAAGACTGACGGAGATAATCTCGAGCATTCAATAATAGGGTCCCTGTTCTGAGACTCATATCTGTGAACGATGTCGATGTGTGCGTTGCTCGAACGCGCTCGCTATGAAGTTTAACTTCTGCACTCTGAATATTTTGTGGTAATATGCTATCCAATTGATTTATGATTCCGACGCATGCACTGCAAACTGCCGATTGGACCTATCCGGTTTCATGACACGCGTTTTACATTAAATTAACGTGACACAGTGGACTGAACACGGAACTTGGAATATATGTTACAAGTAGTTCAGTTCTTATAGGTAAGGCCAAAGTGCTATTATCCTTTGCTTGGAATTACTATTGCTGATGTGTACAGTTAACAGTTTGTATCTGTCTGTAGGTACAAATTCTGTGTTTTACTCTTAAAAGTCACTAAATAGTAAGTAAATCACATTTAAGATATAAAAATAAGATTATTTCATAATATGTTCTAAATATCTAATTGTACTAATGTTTTGCGTTGTAATGCTTTTCATGAAATACCAGAACTTTCTAATACGCGATTAACAGACAATAGTTGGTATTACAAAGTCATTATTACAAAAAAAAGTAGCTGTAAATATGCAAAAAATAATTTCAGAAAATCTGAAAATGTATGTAATTTGTGAGCAAATAACATAAGTTAGTGGCCACTATATTTATAAAATTGAACGATTTGGACAAAATTTTAAGTGAAGAGAGTCATACATTGTTTTTTTTTTATTGCCTCAGCTGACTCGATAATGATGATAATGACCATTACCATTATGACAAGGTTTTTTCCCCAAAAAATCCCCAGCTCCCAAGGGATGGCGGGTGAAACCGCGGGGTGCAACAAAAGTTAAAATATAAAATTCATTTCATCCAAGTTTCTGGCAAAAAAGCCTGTAGATTGTTTAGTTATGTTAACAAGGTTTCTCGCTTAGATCACACGCTGGCATAACAAGATGGAAGCGATTTAAGTTTCTTAGAAAAGCTTTGAAGATGAAACATTACAGGAAAATTATTTTGATTTTCGAACTCAATTTCTTATACAAAAGTTGTTTTTATATAGTTGACCCTGCTTGAACTCCAAAGCGGCTGCTGGTGGATAATTCCCAACGAATTACAGTGTGACTCTTTGGGATCCCACCGTGGAAGGCACATGTCAAAGTGGAGCTTGATGGTGTTATCTATAGTTTGAAGACCACGAGCTGGTTCGCTGTGGATTCTACCAGTTAATTCAAAAATGAAAGTATGCCTGCTCCATCGCAGACCTCAATAATGAGAGTTGGCGAATAAAAGAAGTTAAGTACAAAATAAAAATTATGTGTAACCTAGCTTACGCTAGTTTTTAGGCGTTATATTTTATTGCTTTTGCTATTTTTGGTAAGAACAATAAACGGTATCTTTATCGATCTCGTATTTGATGTTAAAATACTGTTAAGGCAACATTTTAAAGTTCTTATTGTCAAAGTCACGGTCGAACTTGGATCTTACTGACATAAAACCGAGACAGATTATACAGAGAGAGACCTGTACCCAGCAGGCATTAACAAGGCTATAGATGATAATGATGATTGTAGCAATAACATTTTCTTCGTCTATTTTTCAATTCGTCCTCAAAATAAAGTGTGAATGCGAATGACGCGTGTCTTCTCTGGAATTGTCGGATTATAAAGGGCAAAGAAGCAAATATTAACATTTACTTAGCTGAGTTGCATTCCCCTTGCATTGGGAAGCGACGCCCTGCCAGCTGTCACTTCATAAGTCGGTAGTCGGTACTAGCTAGTGATGAGCTTACATTTAATATTGATGATCGATGAAAGTAGAGTAAAAAAAAACAACGATTCGAATGTAAGTCTCTATGCTAATTAGCATAATAGGAAAACAAAGAAGAAGAAGAAGAACAAATCGTAAGTTAATATGATGCAGTTATTTGTTGTTTGTTTTCAGTTGTTGTGTTGTTTTCTGTTCTTGGGAAAATGAAATGGACTTTAACAGTATCGACAGTAAAGTTCTAATAAAGTTGAGTTAAAAGTGGAATCAGTTATGTTTTATTCAGTAATCGGTTTTCATTAAACCCAGTTCTACGATGGAGTAGGTACACTTGCCCAGGTAATAAATTACCTAATAATAAGTAGAAAATTTGTTATTATCGAAGTTTGATTATTAAGTATAAACGTTACTACATCACTAGTGCCAAATACCAACACAAATAAAAAAGTTTCAAAACGACGAAAGTAAAAAGTACACTCACTCAAAATGGTGTTACGATTTTATTTTTGTATTAAACTTTTGCAAAGAGGAAGTTCTGCAATCCCCTTAAGCTCTCCGTCATTCCGGTGCAGATGACGGCAGTGCGTCCCCTTAAGAGATGATTAATAAAATGGAGACAAACAAAATCTTGTACAGACATTAATTGTGTATTCAAATAAATAAATTGAATAAATTGTAATATTTTAAATGCGAAAGTGAGTTTGTTTTTACGTTTTTACTCTTTAACTACTCAACCGAAAATTTAGGAGAGCTATTTAATTAAATTAGATTAATATTATAAATAAAAAAGATTGTAAATGAGTAAGGGTGTGTAAAGGTTTTTTGTTACTTCTTCACATTAAAACGGCTCAGCGGATTTGAACGAAATCTTGTATAGAGATAGCTCTTATACCTACCCTAGATTTGCACAGAGGTTTCTTTTCATCCAGAAAAAAATATCGATAAGGTTGTAAGTAGTCGGTAATTTCTGTTAAATCAATCAAAACAAGCTCACAAACCGCGAAAGTTGAAAAAGATGCATATTTTCTGAATGAATATATTTATTGCAAATATAAAAATGCATATTCGATAAAATATGAGTATAGGTATTTCGAGTATTATCGAAACCTCATTTCCATTCATAGAATTTGAACACGTCTGAACCCTTCCGAAGTAATGGAATACTATCATCTTTCGGACATTCAGATGGGCGTTTTGTATAATAATATTTCTTTTTATTTCAATATCAAATAGAAATTGTTTGGAAAAATATTCTAAAGCCATATAATATTTTATTACGATATCTACTCGACTAAGTACTCGTACGGGATCTTTTTTTTACTCCCTTTCCGTTTTTGGCTTTTGTTTTCCTTAGATACTTATGACTTTTGCTCGTATTTTTAGCAGAAAATATATACCTAAAAATATAGGTAATCAAAGTGCTTTATTCTGACTTGTGCGAAATTATCTCGGTCACTGTCTCTCTCATAACAAAGTCTTATGAGTGAGAGTAACCAAGATAATGAGCCCAAGAGAAAAAAAAAACAACTAACTTTGTTACCGCAGCGATACTTGTCTTGGCCTCCCATACTTAGCGGCGTCCTTCTCTATCTTCAGAAAGTACAAAAGAGACAAAAGAAGACAAAAAAAACGGTCACAAAATAGAGTTTTCAATACCTACATTGGACAGCGACCTTATAACTCCTCCGACAAATTGCTCTGTATAATTCATGAAGGTCCAGGTGACAGGGGTTGCCAATTCCGACCCAAAATATGTGCATACATTTTACTCGTTACACTACTACAGTTTGTCTGTAAACTGGTAAAGAATACCCGCAATTTGGGACTGTTTTTCATTATTTTGAAAGCGTTTTGTCGTCTTTGTGGACTAAGTTTATTTTTTATTTATGTGGCGCTGTAAGTGTTTTCAGATGAATTGTTTAAGGGGTGAATGAACTGTTTTGGTAGGTAATGTTAAATTTAGATAGAGAGATAAACTCTTCATTATTTTTATTTTATCTAGGTAGATATAGTAACTACGAATGAAAAGTGTTTGTCTGTGTATATTAATTTATACTTACGGCTAAACGATTAAACCTAAACGACTAAACCCCGGCTTCAAGAAATTTGTAGTAACATAGAAAATAATTTTAATATTTGTACGATGTGACGAAGTACAATAAGTTACTAATTGTTCTGAATTTTTTCAATACAGTACAGTACCTACAGTAAACAACGATATAAATCTAAAACGTTTAACACATACGTAAATACTTAATAACAACCAAATTACCAATTAAAACCAATAAAAATACGCAAACTCAGTTAACTTGTTTTAAAAAACGAAAAACTATTTGTACGGTCCGCAACAACGTTACTCGTTGAAACTTCCAGTCTCCGTACTGTACGGGTCGCAACAAAAATTTAATTTCGCTTCGAAACTCCGTATGGCCTCTCCTAAATTACTGACATGGTACACGGCGAACTTTTCTTATTAGAGATCGCAGACGTTGCAACGAGGTAGAAATGGACACTGGACGGTGCCTTAGTACGACTACATACCTACATAGTTACATACACTACATCTATCTACTTTTCTTATACAGATTTTTTGTTCACTACAACCTCAATCTAAGTAAACTTTTACAGCATATAACAGATAAACAGACACACAAGCTCAAGTCACTGGCCGTGGGTTATGTACCCAAAAGGCTGGCGACGTTACCTCGTTCAATAGGCAATGCTAATTTTCTGGCCCAGGTAAGGATGAAGTCACTTGGTTTTTTCTGTAATAACACTGATAAGCTTGCATTTACCGCCATCTCATCTGATGGTAAGCATAATGCGGTCTACGCTGGAGCACGCTTGCTATTCGCTTGCGATTTGAAGACTCCAAGATTATCAATCGGTACACTCCCACATGAACCGAGCATTCCACACTCTTTCAGTCAAAATATCTATATTTTTCTGACATCATTATAGATTAAAATCAAATTAAAATTATTAAGAACCACCCCACAGTTATTCATTTTTATGGTAAACTACATCATTATTGCGCCGTAAAATTTAATACAGGCGGCTTCTAGGGCACAGCTATTCAACAGTATTAAGTTTCCCGAAGACAGTAACAAGATGTAGATGCAGCAACAGTGATGGAACTTCATACAAATCCTCTCCAATCAAGTGAAATCACCTGACATGCGAGTACATATTTTTAGTTGGCCGCTTTGCCCAGCACTGGGACAAAACGGACTAAGAAAAAACTAAATAAAAAGACGATTACTGTATCGTATTATTCAAAGCATACAAAATTTATATTAAAAAAAGTATATTATAAAAATGCATTGTAATACGTGATAAAATATTATAACAGTCATCTAAAAATATTCTTAGTGTTGTGTCGTATGGTCACTGCAACCTTGATTATTATTTATCTAATAATTACGGAATGCTTATCAGGAAAACAATTTAATTCGGTTGAGTAATTTTAATAGGGTATCTAATCAAACCTCTGTGTATCAAATCATAACTAATATTCGTGTTTTTAATTAAAAAGACATAGTGTAATTTCAGTAAATAAATGAAGTTATCAATTCCGTTCAATTTTATTTTAATTAACCTAATGCTGGATAACATTTCCCCCAATTTATTCTACTTCGTTCTGTCTTAGACCAGCAAATGAAATGATCAAATCAAAGATATACAATACACTGCTGAAAAAACAAGTTTTCAAAGCTTGTTCACTGCCCCACCTTCCAAAGTGGTTCCGTTAGTTTGCATCACAACAAAACATATTTCTGAACAATTTGCCCGGCTCCAGTCGCCGAGGAAATTGTGAGGGAAACTTAGGAGATAGATCTTTAACGGTCGATAGAGTTTTGAAAGATGGCGAAGAACTTGCGGATAATAAATACTTTTCGCGGAAGTATGCTGGATGAGGGAACTTGGACGAGCCGTGCGTTATTTAAAGGGGCGGTGTCAACATTTCATACTTTATTGAGTTTATGGATTTTGTTTTTGACAATTTTGGTATGTAACTAGAGTGGTGTTTTATGTGTGCTGTATGAAGATATCAAATGGACAGCGCTATTTGCGTCGGGCAAATGGCTTACTAAATTAAGCGAGTAAATTTTAGCCGAATGTTTATCTCTGAGTAGCTGCGTGCCGCGGTTTTACCCGTGTAGTGATAAAAAAATTATAATGATGATGATGATTTTGAAAAGTAGCCTATGTATTTTTCTAAGCCTTTTCCGGACTACGTGAATAAAAAATGTCACGATATGAGTGTTTTAAGGGTGAAAGTGTAAAAACCAATAAACTCATTTTCGCATTTACAATATTAGTTAGAATTTCCAGAGTGCTAACTTGAACTGTAGATAAATATACATTATGTCTAATTTCCAGCGTGCCAACTAAAAGGCCGGCTACTGTACCCAGCAACCTCTACCACAATTTCCTCTAAATGAATACTGTAACAGTGCAGTCCCCCGAGATTCCTCCACTTTTCGTATAAACACGGCGTAACTCCGGCTGAGCGTTCTAAAACCGTTTATTCCTAGACTCTGCTTTGATTTACCCATACAGAAACGTTTTCCGAGTGACGTAACAACAGAAAAGCATTTTAATATTATCTCCTCTCTAGTGTTTTAATGCGTTTCCGGCTATGATGAGTTGAGAACCAACTCCGACTAACTTTTATCCGACCAAACGTTAAAAAACACGACAGGAATTCGTAAAACGGATACCTAAATGTTTTTGTGCTGTTGCACGGTATTAATAACTGTCAGCGGTCAAACAAATTATTATTTTTTGTATTAACTTATAGGAACCAATAATTAAAGTACATAAATGATAAATTGTTTTAATTAGAAAATACTTAAAATAAATTGAACAGCCAATACATTGATTAGTAATATCCTTACACCTATTTCATAAACTTATAATTTTTAACCGACTTCATTAGCACATTTGCACATGACAGGATTCAGCCAACCGGCAAAACTGGACGAATACATCTCTAGTGTCTATTCTAAGAAGAAAACAACGAGAAATCCTTCCGAAAGAAGACACGTTACTTCATATTCCTGGAACGATAAATCTCTTAAGGGGAGACACATCTGTCAAAAGTGTAAAATATGTATTTCTTGTGCGTTGCTTCATCTTTTTAAATTTATTAAGGTCAAAACTTACTTGGATTGTAAACAAAGTTACGAAATTAAATTTGAAAAAAATGCGAGGATGTAAAAAATGTTTTAAAATTCTAAGAGCTGTAATTATCATGAAATAGTTAGTAGTCCTACGCTGACCTAGACAGTACCACTGTTCATTTTCTTTAAAAACAAATTTGGATCGTACCAATTTGGTAAGATAGGAATTATGTTTAACCCCCGACGCAAACAGAGAGTACACGTTCACGTTTCACGTGTATCCTACTAATATTATAAACGTGAAAATTTGTAAGAATGTTTGTTGCTCTTTCACGCAAAACGGCTTAACGGATTTACATGAAATTTGGAATTAAGGTTGTTCATGGTCTGGATTAACATATAGGTAGGCTACTTTTTATCCCGGAAAACGCAGGTGAAACCGCGGGGCACAGCTAGTTTATATTTGTATATCTATTTGTAGCATCGTAGTTCCCAAGCCGCTGAATCGATTTTTTATTTAAAGAGAGAATTTTTAGAGAGTGTTTTTAGTTAAGATTTAAAATAATCGATTTCCTCGTTTGTAGATTATTAGTCAGCGGTTTTTTATTCGGATTTTTTTTAAAATTTTATTTTCATATTCTTTTATTTTCTTAGTTATTGTAGTGGGTTTAGACCTTATGCGTTCATATTCCCATGCAAGAGAAACTTCGTAATTTGCTTAAGAGAGGGTCCCATTACTTGTTCTAGCTTATTTCTTTAAAAACTTTCTTAGGGGTAAGGGATTTAAAATTTGGGCAATATTTTTGTGCAGTCAAAGAAAATTACTTTGAGTGCATTAAGTAGCTTATGTTGTGAATGATTTATATTCATTTTGGCTTAAAATTTTAAAAAGAATTTTAAAAGAATGATACTTTATTGTATGTTTTGATAGTACGGGTGGATTTATTTAATTAGCTTTTTGTACATAAGAATTTTGATTTTATAAGCTTTTGACATGCAGGGTGAAAATTTGACCATTAGATTTTTATGATAATTCGATAATACTTTGGTTAAAATAAATGACATTGGAAATTAAATTCTGTGTTTTGAACTATTTATTTGATTACTTTGCCTTCAAATCACAATGTCTTCTACAAAAGTAGATACTGATTACTCATCCAGTACTTGTATTTATCAAGCAACCATTATAATGGTCATGAAATTCAAAGTAAAAATATTTTTGATTATCTTCACGATGAAAATACATAATTAATTTTTGATCTAGATAAATATTTATTTTTTATGGACATCTTTTGATTAAATAAAAAATCATTAAAACAGATTACAAGCAATCACGTCATTACCACTTTATCGGATTCAGATATTTTTTTATCAATAATTAAATCTAGTTAAACTTATGACCATGAATATGCATATAGATCTTCCAATTGCCATCAACGAGGTATAAATGAGTAGGTAATAAATAGAACAGTAAAAATAGGTATACTTTTTATGATATGAAGAAACCTGCATATTTATGTCCGGAGAAGAAATTCAATGTCGTATGTGAATCCACCAACCCGCACTTGACCAGCGTGGTGGAATACGGCCTAATCACCCTTCGAGGGTAGACCTGTGTCCCAGCAGTGGGAGGATTAAATGTTAATGTAATTAAATTGCATATGATGATGATAGGTAATGTTCAAGTAACTAAAAAAAGTTAAGTAGAGAGATATATTGAAAAAAAATATAACCTAATTGACATATTTATCAAAGTTTCATCAACATCTGACAATTCGTTTCCGGTAAAAGCGACTACTGCGTTTGTATGAAACTACCCGAGCTCCGAGTGGCTACATACAGATACATACTGATACTGAGCCGTCCGTCGTCGAACAGAATGCAAAACGTGACGTCACGATAGTGCTGTGAAAAATGTCGGTCATGCGATCGATTTCAATAAGCGATAACTTCTGCATGACCGGCGCGGCGGCGGCGGCAGCGGCGCTACGTTCGGTGATCGGAACACGGCGATCAAAGCGGCCGGATGCGATGTGGACTGCGGTCTGAGAAGATTTATTTTTGATACATTTGTCTAGTTTTGAATTTAGAACTATTGATAGATAAGTGATTAATGAAATTGGTTTGAAAACGAATACCTATTGATTTATTTTTGAACCGATTTCTTTAATGAGACAATTTAAAAGAATTTTTTTTTTAAAAAAATAATCGTTCGTTAATAATAATTCGTTAATAATAATTCATATCGATTCGTAAATGACAGAGTTTAGGGGTTACACAAATATGAAATAATTACAACCGAATTGAGAACCTCCTCCATTTTTTGAAGTCGGTTAAAATTTTTATGTGCTGCTTGGGTAATCATCCAGCTACCAATGGCACCATACAGATCCTGTAAGCACCGATAGCGCACGCTCCAGTGCCTCGCTGTCACCTTTCCAGTCCGCATCAAAGGCTCTTTTTGATCGCGGCCTAATTAGCGATCCAGTTGGTTCCAGCCGACTGGAAGACATTGTTTATACCCGGCGCGGGGCCACTGGTATGGAAAATTGAGGTAAAATCGCGTACGCGTGTCCTGGATTTTCCGTCTTGGATTTACAGGTGGCGGCGGTATTAGCGAGGTTTTCGATTGATTTTTTGTTAAGGCATTTATTCAATGTTCTATTCAAATTCATTCGTCTTTTAACGATCGTTGAAAATAGAAGACGCAAGATGTTTGGTTCCTAGTAAAACAGTGCAACTAATGACAACCTAGGGAAAGGGAAAGGGAAAGGTAGAAAGGATCAAAAGACCAGGAAGACTAAGAAGAGTATTCTTAGACCAGATAAAAAAGAAAGCAAATATCATGTTGTCCAAGAAAGTAAAAGAAGAAGGCCAATGATCGTCAAGCCTGGAAATTACTTCGGCAAGCGAATGAAGCATTCAAAATGGAAGATATAAAATTCAATATATTTTAAATTACTAAATGACTGATATTTTATAAATAACAATATTAGTGAATATGGTCACAGAGATCTTTTAAACGTGCCTACCTACCGCGCAGTTCCAAAAGTAACCTCTTTTAAAATTAGAAAAAATTGCATTCTCATATTAAAGATAAATCACAGAATAATACATATTGTGATAATATTGTAAGCTAAAAGTTCAGAGCTTGTTTTCATTTTTGTGGCTTAAATACTAAAACTAGTAAAATATAACATCTTTTTCGGATATAATAATAAAGCTGCTAAGTGGTCGGTTGCTGAAGTTACAGAGTTACTGTAATCTTGCTTCGACTCCCTCTGAATACTTTAACTGAGTTCGGTTCGCAAACTATGGATAAATTTAACAAAACTTGGGCTTTTGTTCCTTATTTAAACTGCTGTAGTTTTAGTGTAAAAGTTGCCAATTTAGCCAATCATTATTATATGTTTTCCAATAATCTAGTAAACTTGCGTGCAATTTACCATGACTATGTATAATGATAAGGACCTTATCAATAGACTTGGTCATGGTAACTAGTACACCTACCTTATCATTAGATACTAGTAGCCAAAATAAAGTAGCGAAAGTTTGTATGCGTGTGTACTTATAAATTTGTTCTTATCTTCGCAACTACAAAACCGATTTTGATGAAATTTGGAATGTAGCTAATTTAAGTTCCGTAATAACAGATAGGTCATAGCCCATACCATCATCAACATCATCCTCATAGCTGTTGTTTATCAACGCGTGGGTGAAACCACAGAGCGTAGCTAGTACCTATAAAAAAGGCCTTAGCCTCAAAGTTACCTTTTTTTCTTAAAATCTTCCAGTTGTAAATAAATTAGCCAAGGCCACGGCTCTTCCAATCGGAAGATATTGCTTATTGGAAACTATAAGTGCGCGTTAGCTGCGCCGCTCGTTCATCCGAGCTTACGGAGCCTCGGCCAGGAAGCTTTTAAGGTGCTTTTACACCTACAATATGCGCAAGTTGAAGCATATCATCAAATTATATGCATCAAGTGTAGGTATGTCAACGCATCACCAAACGCGTGATCTGCATCAAGCTCAAACTACTTGCTGCGTATTTTGCTGAAAAATATATGGCGAGAGTTATATAGATGGATCAATAGAAATTGCGTTTGTTTATACATCGATCTGTCAAATATTCTTTCTAACCTTCACATAAAGTAATTTTTTTACGGAATTCATGTTAGCTAGGCCTAGAGATTAGTACTCTACCGTAGTTTACTCCTATGCAAACATATTACACGTAGGTATAGCTTGTACCTTTAAAACATCATAACAAACATATTGAATAATTTGCAAAAGCAGCTTTACAAGGCTGCAAATAAGGCAAAAAGTATGCGTCAGCACATTCATGCATGTAGGTTACCCTCGACTTTACTTGCTCCAACTACTTCCATCGTGTAGAACCTTAGACTAAAATAAAATTTTAGTCTAAAAGTGTAAAAGCACCTTTACTACTTTCATAGCTCCTTTGAATGCGCCGTAAAGCTGAGATGAATGCAATTTGGTCGGTTTCCATTTTTAGGAAACTGCATTTTTATATTTATAACTAAAATTTCCCGCGTGATTGGATTTTCTTAAAGAACATATATTTGATGACTTGCATTATTTTAGAACTATGTTTATTACCACCTGTATAATATTATGGTTCATTGTAAATGGATTGTGCCAGTGCACAGGTTTTATAGTGCATGAGTGTACATCATCATATGCAACCATTAATCCTCCCACTGCTGGGATACAGGTCTACCTTCTAAGGGTGATTAGGCCGTATTCCACCACGCTGGCCAAGTGCGGGTTGGTGGATTCACATACGCCATTGAATTTCTTCTCCGGACATATGCAGGTTTCCTCACGATGTTTTTCTTCACCGAAAAGCCAGTGATAAGTAAATTCGTACATAAGTCCCAAAGAACTCATTGGTACGAGTCGGGGTTTGAACCCGCCACCTCAAGAATGCGAAGTGGCGGTTCTCCCACTGAGCTACCACGGCTTTTTACATGAGTGTACACGGACTCTCAAAATGCGTGGTTGAATCAGAGATTTGAATCTCATACTCGTAAGTTGAATCACTCAAAAAGCAAACCCCAGTGAAATAGAATTGTTCCATCCAAAACAAGAGCCCAACAATCCATTGCTGTAACTACAATCAATTGCAACTGCTGTCCGAAATGTAGGACTTCCACATTAAGTGTACATTGACATTAAAAACACTAAAGATATAAATATAAAAAACTCTCTCAAAAAGCAAACCCCAGTGAAATAGAATTGTTCCATCCAAAACAAGAGCCCAACAATCCATTGCTGTAACTACAATCAATTGCAACTGCTATCCGAAATGTACATTAAGTGTAGATTGACATTAAAAACACTAAAGATATAAATATAAAAAACTCTAAAACAAACATTTATTTACAGCAAAAATATATAAAACAAAACTTAATATTAGACAAGCTCACAAAGATAAAAATAAACCATTTTTGCCATAAACCATGATGTGCCTTTACAATACTCAATAAATTAAATAAGAAACTCTAATCCTAGTATTCCTATAAAATACTTAATAAATTAAATAAAAGACTCTAATTTAAGCGGAACTCAAGTTCATCATAAATAGTGATCAAGACCCAAATTGTGGCCATAAAGTGCCACGTGCTGAGTTTACGGCGAAAAGGAAATTTAATTAGTGACGTTTTGTCTTCGAGGGCTGCCCTCAGGATGCAATATTTTTTCATTTATTTTACGACGCTCTGAAAAATTTATATGACTGCGTAATTTATTGAGAATTTTATAGGCATGCTTTAATTGATGCCATCATTATTAATTAAGGATGTTTTAATTCTTATGTAAGTTCATACAAGCCGTAATATCACAGCAGGCGTAGGTATTTAGGGAGTAATTAGCTGACCATAAAAAAGCTACTTTACAAACTAGTAATCATATTTATTTTTTACTAGCTGTTCCCTGTCACGCTTTGCTGTGGACAAAAAAAATAGTTAAAAACAATCCTTGATGCGTATTAAAGTATGTATCGTGCTGAAATTTCAGTTCGATTGGTGTGGAACTTTTTGAGTTTTTGAAGCGTACACAAACCAACATAACATTTATATATATATAGATATAACAGACTTTTATTGCATCGTCGTCGGAGTAACACAGGTTAACCACATTTCAGCTCAATCGGACATCGGTAAGTGATCCATAATTCAGTTGCAAGATTTGACCCAAAAAACAAAACAACAAACAGGTCAAGCTAAATAAAACCTTGTAAAAATATATTGCTATATTTTACACAAAAACAGAAAACTGATATAATATAATTTGTTCTATTTTAATTCAGTTTCATTAGCAAATGCTAAACAGAAATCATAAGTAAGATCCAATATGTCTTCGCCCAAGAAAAGCCTGCTGATTCTGCCTCCATTTTATTTCCCCAAGCCATCTATTTATGGGTGCATTTAGCCCCTTGTAACAAACGATCCAGAAGCTTCTCTTGGATCGATACAGATGAGCCAACACGCCGGGGACCATGCTTCTTTAATTATTCACCAGCACACGAACAAGCGAGATGAGGGAAGGATCCGATGCGGGATAGTTTGAACTTTCTGACACTGAAAATGCTTTTGGTATCTCCACCTATGCTATTATGTATGCTATCAGGCTGAACGTATGCATGTTTGCAGCCCTTTTATATTAAAAAAAATATATATAAAATTTATATGCCTACAGGGTTCTATGTAAGTAAATAAGAAAGACACAGATTTTCAAAGAATTTTAAAAGACTTTTTAATTGAAAAGGCTTACTACAAAATTGAAGACTTCATCTGTGATAAAGTCTCTTTACGTAAATTGTATTTAGACTGTAATAATAATACTTGACTGATTATACCTACTATTGTAGTTATTTTATACATTGATATTTTGACATTGCAATTATTTTATATAATTTTTGACATTATTTTCTTTGACATTTAATTTATTGTGTATTAATTTATTCGTAAAAATTGTATTTGACATTCATAAGTGTACATTGATGTACCCATATTTGAATAAATTATTTTGAATTTTGAATAAGGAAAGGGTAAACTAAGCAGAAAAGGGCTCATATTACTCATCATTATGAACAACTTTTACTAGGGGACCAATCCGGAATTCGCGAAAATACAATCAGCTGTTTGTTAATACACTTTATCAAGTGTCATGAGTGTCATTGGCATTTTTTTATGGAACAACTGATTTTTTTCTCGATTTCAGAGTTGGTCCCATAGCAAAATTTGTTCTTAATGTTGAGTACTATGAGCTTTTTTCGTCTTAGCATACCCTTTTCTTTTAACCATGTATTGCTATTACGTTGGTAAGTTTTTCTTAGAAAGTTAGACATTTTGAGCCGTACTTATAAATACTGCTTAAAGTTAACCACTGCTTAAAGTCGCCGTCTTGTTTCTGCATGTGACATTTCATTTTAGCGAGAAGTTATCAGAGCATTCTAAGCAGTGACTAAATTTAGACAGTTTTATAAGTAAGAGCCCTTTGTGTTCTTGGAGATGGGATGACTATGGTATACCTAATAAAAATGGGTATGGGCATAACTATGTAATTAAATGTTATCGTATGTAATAAAAATAAAGTATTAAAAAGACGGTAGTCAGGCAAACGTTGGCATGCGTACCCTTAACCATGGCTTTGTTAGATACTTAACCAAAATTGTTCTCATGGGACGTTAGCTATTATATCCCGGAATACTTTAACAATATTGTCGATAATGATATTACGGAGAGTTATCTTATGTTAGGCGACTGAAGTAATAGGTGCTTGGAGCATACTTTATATCGAGATGGATCTTAATTTTAGGATTTATACAGGGTTAAAAGGATAGGGTATGATAAGCCGAAAAGAGCTCACAGTAAAAAACTATTATTACTACAGTTATTACAATGGACACTTAACTTTACAAAGCGATCAACCCTAAAATCTTGAAAAATATGATCCGTTCCACAGAAAAATATCATTGACTCAACAAAATGTATAGAACAGCTGTCTTTTTGATGAGTAGTACTATGAGCCTTTTTCGATTCGCATACCCTTTCTTTATAACCCTGCATACAGGAGTTGTGAACTAAGGTTTATTTTAAACTGCAATGGCCATTCTCCCAACCCACATCAGTATTCTGGCCACTGCTTGCAACCTGTATACTGAAATACTGTAATACTGATAGTAACAACACTGAAACTGCATATGAGAGCTGGTACACACTACACACTACCTACACACTCATAACAGTTTCGACTGCTTACGAATGCCCTGATTGTCGGCCCGCGCTCGATTGTCGGCTGCAAGCATAACCGACAGTGTTACGAATATGTCACTTATTTGTGATTTAAAAAAAAAAATTTTTTTCATATTATTTTTTTTATTAATTACTTAGTTTTTCAATGAGAAAAACAATGACAAAAAAAAAATATGGGTATATATATTTTGAGGTGTGTGCAGTAAATTTTGTATTGTAAATGTATTGAGATAGTCGATATCGGAGTAAGAGTGTGCGTTTGAATCAAAGACTCTATTCTGTTATCTCGGTCACTCACTCTCCTTAATCATAATCTATTTATGGTAATTTTCATTACAGGCAATTACAGGTAACATTGCTTTTTTAACTTGTAAAACAGTGACCGAGATTATACCGCAAGCGTCAGAAAAAAGCTTGTTGATTTCTGATGCGGTCGAATAGGTATATTCAGTTGAAAATATTTATTTTAGTCTAAGGTTACGACAGCTATTTAATGACCATAGATTTCGCTGATACGTATGACGTCTAAAATAGGTAATTATGCATGTAATACATACGAAATTGACGTAGTTTTGAGATATTTTGTTATAATTATATAGTTCGAAGTAAGTCGAAGTCTCAGTCCGAGTATCCGTATCAATAATTTCCAAGAATAATAAATAATAGATAGTTAAAAATACCTCCGTGGTTCCCGTACAATTATAGCAAAAATACAAAATACCTGCCTGTTTCCAGCCGAATGGCTACACAGAGGCTTTGTAACAAGTTAATAAAGTAGAATTAGTAATATTAACTTGTAAATGAGGTTGTGGAGGCGAATGCAGGCGGCTAAGCTTTGCTGATTGAAAGTTATGGCCTCAATTATTGAGCAGATTTTTGTACTTAATGCTGGTGGGGTGGTGAAAATAATGGCGTTGTCTGGTTTTTTTATGATATTTTCGTTGAATTTATGATTTTGTCTATCTGCTATTCGTTTACATTAAATTTTGTATTACTTAGGTGTTATTGCTAGTCTCAGTTCAAAAAGCCAATTTATCTTAATCTGTCTAATTCGGATAGATTTGTCTGATGTCAGAAGGCAAGAACCAGTTTGGGTGTACCGGAGTATCTCTACTCTGGTGCACCTAAAATAGTCTATACAAGGTGTAACGGAAAGGTGTAGTAATACTTAAGGGTGTCAAAGTGTCTTTTACATGTCAAAGTAAACAACTTCTAGAACACAAGTTGGATAAATTCGAGAAAGAAAATATCGAATCTCCATACAAAATTGATCACGTGACTAAATATTTTTTATAGAGACTCGCTTTTTCTTGAATTTGGAAAACTTGTGTCACAAACGTTGTCAACTTTGACGTGTAGAAGAACACTCTTAAATTTTACTACACCTTTCCGTTACACCTTGTAGGTATAACAAAGGAAAAGCCCTTTATTTCTCTGGCACTTTTCTACCCATATTTTCTGTCAACCAGCGCGACCCTAGCGCATCATAATTGATTCTGCATTTTCAATACAATATGGGCCCTCTACCGCAGTTAGAGCGGCGTTGCAAAGTGGCCCGTGACATTTTTCAATCGCTTAATGGCCCAACATTATTGGCTTATGAGGCCGTCCATAACGGTATAATGTCCTGGGGTGCGCATATTTTAAAGATGTTGAAGGAAACTCTAGTATCCTATGTGCTTAAGAACTTTATGCCAATTATCCTTGCTTATGGCATATATTTTTTATTTATTTATTTTATTATGGCATACTAGCTGTGCCCTGAGGTTTCACCCGCTCGGCGATGTAAAATGGTGACGATGAAAAGTAGCCGTATGTGGTTATCTACGGCATAAGCTATCTCTATTTAAAATTTTATCAAAATCGGTTTAGTAGAGAATGGCAGCCCCCATCGGATTTCCTTTGGTTACTTGCCTACTTTTAGTCGGAGGTTTTTAAAATATTATTTCTTATTTAACCTATTACAAAGTTTACTAAGATAAGAAAGGTCGTGGGTTTTTTAATGCTGAAATACTGACTATTAAGTTGTAGTCCTAAATAATATCATAATTATAAAAGTGAGTTTGTTTGTGATGCTTTAACGTGTTTACTACTCAACCTATCAAAAAGAAATGTTTCATACACGTTTGCTTATGTAAATATCAATATTTATTTTCAATTCACCATGGCCACTGTAATGTTCCGGTGTACACTATACACTGCACGACAGCAGTTTGGGCGATCATTTGTGACCATTTGTATTTACTGTAAGTAGGTAGGTATATCAAACAAATAAGTACATGTAATGTTCTCGTCTGTATATAAAAAAACGAGCGGCCCGTCCCGGCTCCGCACGGGTAGGCACTATAAATTGAGATGTGAGGTATCCTATCTCCTAAGTTAGATCGAACTGCACACGGTGTGCAAATTTGATTGAAATCGGTTAAGTAGTTTAAGAGTCTATAGCGGACAAACAACGTGACACGTAATTTATATATATTAAGAAGAAGATGAATGTCTATTTCACTTGGTCATCGCATCACGCATGAACAGATAGAACAATTTCGCTAACTCTTTATTTGTTGTGTTAATTATTGTCAGGAGAAGGTTCCTAAGAAAGAAAAAAATAAGGAAGTTGAGCGGAACATTAGAAAATTTAAGACAATTTGAATTCAATATTCATAGTTAAGACATGACAACGTCTGTCGGGTCAGCTAGTTTCTTATAAATTAATACATTCGACAAATAGCTGCCTGGACGTTTAATCCGTATACCATAAGTATGCACCTTATCACAATGATGCTATCAATAAAGCGAAGTCACGCAGCAAAAAAATACGAGCAGGTACATTAATTAAACGGGTTCTGATAATGAATTTAAATTTAAATTGTTTTGTTTCGTAGCTTTAAATATCTCATCCAACTAAAAAACACACAGCAGCAAGTAAAGTAAAACAACACAAAATGGGTTAAAGAAATTTATTTCCACAATTTAGCAGACACCATAAGTGTAACCCATCGAATCCGAGCGCCATCGTTCGCCAGCTTATCGTCGAAAATTACAGCACCATTAGCCATATCTCTGCTCCGCAATTGTCCAATGGCACAAGTTGGCCGATTAAAAGGCGGGCTCAAGTCGGATATTAAGCTCGAAAATCCTCGACGTGAAGCGCAGAGGCCAACTAAGATAAAAAGTTCTCGAATCAACGATCGCGACGGACTCAACTTTCTCAGATTACATTAGGGCTCGACGGCACAATGGGTCACCCCCGTGGTAGCATCTGCGGCTAGCGCGAGGCAGACCATACTCTTCAGCCTAAAAAGAGATTGTCTGTGAAGATCTAGATCAATGACGTCATTAAAGACGATCGAAGGGATAAAGTCGATTTCTTGCGTTAGTACTGTTCCTCTCCTTTCCGCTTCAAGATCCAGTTCATCGCCAGGATGGACGACGCAGTAGTCGACGTCGACCAAGCTGAGTCCAACTGCTTGCGCACAGAGATAGCTCCCTCCCAGGAACGCGGGGCGGGGCGAGCTGAACTCGCAGTTCATGTAGTGCATCTGTGCATCGAGGTTGCCTTGCAACAAGCTGAGGGCGCACCTGTGAACCCTGTTCGCCCAACAGTCGTTAGGTCCAAACTGGCAGGTCAAACTTCCATCAGCGTTTCTGGTTGTACGACCCCATGGGATGAATTCTATGTCAAGAAAATCTTTGTAGAGATTATACGTTTCAACAAGGTTGGCTACAAACGTCACTGTGTCGCTACATCCCGATGCTGTTCCGACGGTGATCTTGATCCGCCCGTCGATCAACTGTTGGGCATTAACTTGAGATAGGAAAAAGCACACCGCGGTGAGGAAAATGTATTTAGCAGCCATGGCGACCGGTAGCTAGTGGCGGACGAAGCGGACTGAACAATTTTGTGGGTTACTGATACGATACCCATTTATATCTCAGAAGATTACCAACAATCAAAAACTGATAGCCAACAGATAAAGCGAAATAATCTCACATGTTATCTTTAAATTAAGAAACAACTTATGAGATTGTGCGTAAGCGGATACGAATTCGACTTGTAAAGTTTTGTTCGAAAATGTCTGTAGAAACAATTTTCTCTTTTCCAAAGCTTCTATCCCCTTTAAAAGTATTTCAAGGTAATCTCTTAAGATTACATCAGAGAAAAAACTCTAAACTCTTTAAGCCTTCATATTTTCTTTATGCGCAAAATATGTTTTTGTTGCGGGAGTTTGCCCCCGCCTGCTAGAATAATAAACACAAAAACTTATTAACTTTTCTTACAAGAAATACATTGAGGGTTGTGGGGTTGTCGGGAGAAATATATTTTGTCCTTGCTAATTTATGACATGTTGTAAAACTGTTTTTTCCTTGAGCTTGATATTATCTTGCTTCGATCTTATTATGGCTCAGATAAATAAATCAGGCTCGAACAAAAAAGACAATTGTACGATAAATTTTATGACACTAACTAAATATTAATTTAACTTTATCTTCTTGGTCGTAACGCTCTTGACAGAGCGGTAGTGGTCGTCATATGGTATTATTATGAATGAATTAAAAATTTATGTAACGAAAAATATTTCCAAAATATTGTACTTTGAATATGCTGTGATTTATGAAAATTCCGTTTTGGAAAAAATTGTTCTAATTAACATTTTCCATAGTAAAAATTGTGAACGGTTGTATCGGTTTACCTACGCTTAAACTTTATATGTAGATGCGACCCTGAGAGCTTAATATAAGTAATATTTATCCTTACACATTACGATTCAGAAGTCAATAGTATTCAAATAATATAGAATGATGTATTGCTTTGGAATAGAAGATGAGAGTATCACGATATTAATCAGCAGATACTTAATAATATGTATAATTTCAATATGTTTGTTTACCTAGATTTCACCAGCGTCAAGGGGGAACACCCCAGGGTTTTTAGTGGGTAGGTCGCCAGCAAGGCGGAGACTCCCACATCACTACCGTGCTCCCCCCGGAGCCGGTGGTATCCATAAAGGATTTTCCTTGGGTCAAAAAAAAAGGTAAATAAATCTTAGTGTTGTACATATTTATGCTGTCTATTTATGTTTTTTTTCTGTATTTTATATCGAAGTATCTAAAAAGGTACCTAATCTACACAAGTACTTTATCGAACTAAAAGCTATAAAATACCTAAAGAATGAAATTGAAATATCAAATCAATATTTTTAATCAAAAACATTTATTACCACAACTTGTAAAAAATACACATCTTAATATATATAAATCTCGTGTCACAATGTTTGTCCTCAATGGACTCCTAAACCACTTAACCGATTATAATAAAATTCGCACACCATGTGCAGTTCGATCCAACTTGAGAGATAGGATAGTTTAAATCTCAAATTATAGTCGCAATTTTAATTTATTGCAAATTATATATATACTGATAATTTTTACTATAAATTGACAAGTTAGCATCAACATACTACGGTTGCTATAGTTACGCAATGGCTTTTGACAGGACAACGTCTGTCGAGTCAGCTAGTATATTATAATTATAACTTTTAACGTAAATTAAATTACTACAACTCAACAACATAATAAAAGTGTATGCATGGAGTATCCGAGCGCAATCGTTCGCCGGGTGATTATATTATCTAATATTACAACATAGGTATTAAGGCTAACTCTCTCTCTACTGAAGCGGAAAAGAGAAATGCTCCGCCTTCCGAACGGGGGTTCTACGCAATTCTATTGGTTAAAATTTCTTCGCTCTTCACTTGTCCGCTCCAGTGTACGATAGCACAAATTGCCCGATTAAAAAATGGTAGTTATCACTAAAGTCATTCTCCAAAATAAATGAAACTCAGAAACAAACAAATATAGAAAGTTCTCGAATCAATGATCACGACGGATTAACGTTCTCAGACTACATACATTAAAACTCAAACGGGGCAATTATTACTGATCACGCCTGTGGTAGGGTCTGAGGCTAGAGCGAAACAGATCATACTCGAGAGCCTGACTAAAGCTTGCTGGTGCAGAGCTAGATCGATGATATCATTGAAAACGATCGTTGGAAGGACGTCGATGGCTTGAATAATTTCTGTTCCTTTCCTTTCCGCTTCAAGATCTAGTTCGTCGTTAGGGTGGACGACGCAGTAGTCGACGTCGACCACATTGAGTCCGACTGCGTGAGGACAGACGTAGCTTCCGCCTAGGAACCCAGGGTAGGGCGAGCTGAACTCACAGTTCATATACTGCATCTGTGCATCGAGGTTGCCTTGCAACAAGCTGAGAGCGCACCTGTGAAGCCTGTTGGCCCAACAGTCGTGAACTCCAAACTGGCACGCCAAACTTCCATCAGTGTTTCTGGTTGTACGACCCCATGGGATGAATTCAATGTCTAGAAAGTCTTTGTAGAGATTATATGCTTCGTTAAGGCTGGGGAAAAACCTTACAACGTCACCGGATCCCGATGTTGTTCCGACGGTGATCTTGATCCGTCCATTAAAAGTTTGCAGCCCCTGGGCGTCAGTCAGAGATAGAAAGACGCACACAGCGATGAAAAAGATATGTTTGGCGGCCATAGCGTCTGATCACTCGAGGCGTAGCAAACAAACTGAAGAATTTTGTAGGTTGCTGATAATATGATACCCTTTTATAAATTATCGTCCAATATTTGAACCATAACGTAATCATAACTGATAACGTCGAATAATCTAGTGCTATCACTACCTCCCTAGCACCTAGCTATATTTTTTTAGGAATCTGATTTATTATCTGATTTTTACGTAAGCGGACATAAACTTACTTACTTGTAAAGTTTTCTTTCGTTTTGTCTCTATTCGATTTCAAAATAAAAATCCTAGTTTCCGACCCTCTACAAATTTCTACGGAACCATCTAAGGGTACAGGTACAAGAACTTTCTGTGCATTAGAAAGCACCATCGTAAATATATCTCCCTCTAGAGGGAAACAAAAAACCGGAAGTGTCTCACCAGACACTTTAATCTTTATTCATTGCGTAAAAACGCAGCGGTATTCAATTACGGGTAATATATTTAAAAATGTAGTAGATCCCCTGAAAAAGGTGGTGTTCCACTGTAATAGTGCTATGTAGAACAGTACCTGAGTTTCATACACATCATATAAAGAGTAAACAGTTGTAATTAGTAGTAAAATTGTATTACTAAAAGGTACTTACATACATATAGGTATAACTCGAACATGGTATACACTAGCCTGATAATTATGAACTCTCAAAAGAAGTTGCCGGAACAGCGTAACGGTTTAGTAGTTTAGCTTGGTATTTGTTGGATAGCTAGCAAGAGTGTTTAAAATGCCCTACTATAATGCTATAGTTTCATCGCGGTGTTTTAGTTATATTGTACGACCCGCCAGAGTTTGAAATGATTTAAAAAGTGGATGTTCCCCAATATAATATGAAAGTCTAAGGGCCTGGCCACGGGACATTCGCCGATGCGAATGTCCCGTGGCCGATGTGGCCGATGCGATAAACTATGAGCTATGAGTTTATTTCAGTCGCATAGCAATGTACTTAGTACATTGCTATGAGTTTATTTCAGTCGCTAGACGCTTCGCCGTTCGCACCGCGCGAATATTCGCATCGGCGAATGTCCCGTGGCCAGGCGGTAAGTTGAGGGCGAATCGTGTTTCTTTTAGGCAAGCGTGTTCTATCAAAGATCGCATCATTCCTCATTAGGGAGATAGCGGTCAAACGCAAGTCTAAAAAAGTTCACTACGATAGCACTACGGCGTGAGACCAAACGTGCCAACTTTTGAACTATGATCCCATGATATGAAAACATATGCATAGTTATCTGCAAGAACAGTTCAAGCTCAAGTACTCACCAGATTAATGTGTACAAAACACTCTAGTACCACAGCATTAATGAAATCGAGTTCCCTAGAGGCTCCAGCCCCTTGCTTACGTGCGCCGTGACCCCTCGGTCTTGCGGTCACATTGTTGCTAACTCGAAACAAAGGTATCGATGCGGTATCAAATTAACAAGTTCTCGCTCAAAATTTTGAAGTTTCAGACGTTTATATTAATGAGTTTAATAGACAGTGACAAAGGAAACATGATATGGGGCTCGGTACATATTTGATGAGGGGAGGCTGCGAGGTAAAATTCTAAGCCCGGTCGTTGGCATAGCAAGCATTAATTGGTTCATATCGAAAAATGTTAATGGGGTTGCTTTGTAATGGAAAAGTTTTTAAAATTTGCAGTATACATTAAATAGTGGTAAGTCAAAGTAAACACTAGTGTCAAAGTCTCTAAACCATCAGAAAAGCCTCTGAATTAGCTTGGCAGTTGTAGTTATAGGTCCACAATTTAGTTTACAAACAACCGAGGCCCACAATTTTACGCCCAAAATGCTTAGAGTGAAAGTTATTTAATTTAAAAACCTCACTAACCGAAATAGATTTATTAGAGTTAAAACGTTCAACCACTACGCCCTCGACGTGAGTGATAAAACCATATTCGTCTAAAACTTTCCTCTCGACTGATTTAAAGTTTTTACGAGCTCCCGCAACCTCAACCTCGCGAGGGTGGATCTCTTGCTAATTTTAATTAATACAAACTGCAGGCCAAATTCACTGAGCTAGTAACTCCGACGACTGTTAGAAGTTAACGAGCACATATCCCTCCACGGTTACAATGGGGCCCGTAAAATTAATACCTCACCTCGCAACGGCCGGGCCCTAGACAGTAATACCCCCTTAAATATTTAAGTTTTCTCTACACCCTTCGTCCGCAACAAGATTCAATTTCACGCCCTAAAAAGGGGTCCGTTTTGGGTGATTCTCGCTTCCTCAAATGTCAGGAGACATACCAGCGCCCAATGGAACAAGACCTCTACAAATTAACGGGTGCTCTCTTACTTACCTTGTGCTAATAGGTGAGCTTCAAGGCAGGGTGTGTCCCATTAGACTGGTGGTAACAACGAGTAGAACCGTTTGAAGTATTATCCGGTTGTATGCAGAATGGAAATAGCAGGACTCAATTGAATCAATCTTGCGGCAAATTGGTGGAGATTTGAAAGAAGGTGCACATTTTGAAGTCGTTTTGTGTTTGATGAGTTTACCAAACCGTGATGCTATTAAATGAAAGGATATTCATTTTGGAAATCCAATGATTTGAATGCATTTTTGACAATATAAGATAGAAATGAAACTTTAGATTAAAAATCATTTAGGTTTACATAGGTATTTTCTTTCTGAGTGCTATTGCCAAAGCAGATGCTCAATGCTCAAATTTCGCTGCTCAAAGTCAAAACTTTGAAAAATCACGTTATCTTCCAGACAAACTAGCAAGAGCGAGATACCGTGTTACTCGAGCAGAATTCCAAAGTAAGGTTTCTAATTGTTCACCCACCTCACGTACTTAGTGCTTAGTTCGACATTCCCCTTTAAATCACACATAGCACTATCGGCCGCATGATAAATTTGATTAGTTACGTGCACAGACTAGAATAGAAGAGAGAAACAACTATGAAGAAGCATTCCGAAAACAAATAGCAAACAATCGTGTCGATTAATCTTACTGACGCTGCTGAAATTATAAAACAAACAAAATTATATTTACTTATAATCTTCACTATATTTGATCATTTCGATAACCTTACTGAAACAAATGCATTGAAAAGTTAACCCTATATAACCTACTAGCTGCGCCCCGCGGTTTCACCCGCTGTCCTGCAAGAATAGCGGAAAGCCGTTCAATTTTCTGGGGTAAAAAGTAATCTACATATTACCTAGGGCTTAAGCTACCTTCATACCAAACGTCAAAATCTGTTTAGCTGTCAAATTGTTAAATCAAATTGTCATCCATACGTCATTTGCGCAAAGAGTATAATAAGTCGTTTTGTTATTCCAAGTCCGATTCTTTTTTGTTATACCTCGTTTGATAGTGACTGATGTTTTATGTCAATTCACACTTGAATGCTATCGAATTTATTTAATAGAAATAAATAGTATATGTATGTAATAGAAATAAATAGTATAATAGGAATAAATAGTAATAAATAAATAATTTACGATAAAGGATTAATCGCTTTGGATTTCAGGTAACCAATTTGGCATTAGTGACCCATGATAAGTACGTGGCTGAAATTTGGGCGTACTTGGGAGATTAGATAATAAATAGGTATATCCTAGGTGTATAGATCTTATATAATAACAGGTTCAGGTATGTGCCTTTTAATTTCAAAACTCTAAGGGCTTTAACAAAAGGAAACATTGAAATTATGAATGTGTAGCATTACTGCATGGCGTATTATAAGAATAAACAACAGTCAGGGTTGTCAGTATTCACAATAAATATTTTGATTAATTTTTGTTGTAAAACTATGTTTAGAATAGTAAGTATTTCTGTAATTGAATACCAAAATAATCGTGTAAGTGATTAAAGTTAGTACGTGAGTCTGTAAAAACGTTGTCAAATCTCATGTAATACAAGGTGACATGTATGTATGACAGGCATAAGGCAAATCAGTTAATCGGTTAAGAAAAAAAAATTAACTGCAAAGTTACCACTGCTTATCAAAGATCGTCCTTTCAATCCATACGAGTACTCAACAACTTCAGAGTAAGGCTAAACGCCTCGATGTGATCACCTAGCATTCTCTCCGCCTAGCCTGTCTCGGTACTTTAGTCCGTTTTCTAAGAATTACTAAGTTACCCATTTTCTAATATATTTTCTGGTAATAATATGTATCTAAAGCAGTAAAGTTAGCAGCCCTATAAACAGCGAAACACCCATTAACATACAAAGAGCCGCGTACGAGCGGCCCACGGATGTCGCCGCAAAGTGCACTCTGCACTTATTTGGACAACCCTAATAAAATTATTCAAATTGCTCTATTTATTAATTTCTTGGGGAACAATGGCGGCAGTAAATTGTTTTCCTTTGAAACGCTGGGGTTATAACGATCCACAAATTGCACGTCAGTTTATCGATGATTGAAGAGTTTTCTATAGGTATACAATTATCGAATACAATATACTCGTAGTATTGTAATCGTTGCAGTTTTCAAAAGATCCTGATTTATAATTACAAAATCGAACATAAGAATAACAATACAATTAACCATAAGGTGCAAATAAACAAAATTTTCGGATATCGATTCAATTACTGGTTTATCAGATAACATTAAAAATATGCGACAAACACGGCATTATAATAAAATCAATAAACTTTTCACACTCATAGCTCCCTACTAGGATACCCTGTGTCGGGGATGCCATGGAGCACACACAAAGACAAGGACTACTAACACCCAGACCTAGAACAGATATTTAAATTGATTCTTCAACGTTTTTCAAATATCTGCCCGGCCGGGAATCGAACCCGAGACCTCTGGCTTATAAGGCGGATATACTACCGCTGAGCCAAACAGGTCGTCATTATATCATTCACGTATTTTTAAGATCTTAATTTTTAAATTTTTTACAATACAAAATAAAAAAACAATAATATATTATAAAAAACTTAAAAACTAGGTTGCCACCGGCAGCGGGGCAGGGCCCAAGCTACCGGTGGTTAGGGCTGCAGAGACAGGAACCTCCGGACGATTCATGCCATGTCGAGGACCACTGCCTTCTGCATCTGACCCTTGAGCCAACCGTCTAGCAAGAGCCTCTTGAGATGTTGGTCGAGGCTTTTCGCTATCAGGCCGTTCGCCGAGACGACTATCGGGACAATGATCGTCGAATCAACATCCCACATGGAGGTAACCTCGTGAGCCAAGTCAAGGTACTTGCTGAGCTTGTCCTTCTCGGCCTTCACGAGGTTTTCGTCATGTGGAATGGTGATATCGACAAGCACTGACCTGCGCTGGGACCGGTCGACCACCACGATATCAGGCTTATTGCAAACAATAGTCCTGTCCGTGATGACAGAGCGGTCCCAATAGAGCAATGCATGACCATTTTCTAGGACTGGCACAGGTACGTACTTATAGTACGGTACCTCAGACTCTACAAGACCGTATTGAAGGGCAAGTTGCGACAAAGAAGGGCCTTTACTTCCTTGTCGCAAACTCTGTTTCCCAAAAAGGTGGGCTGTTTTCCCGCTGCTGGTGCCTAATCTCACGTTTGATGATGATGGCAATAATAATTGTTTTCAGATTCAGATTCAGAGCCAGTATAATTGTTTTTGCTAAACATTTCAACGCCTTCACCGCACTAACAATCCAATAATAATAATATGGTGAAACGAGAAAACAATTTCCCTGCAACATACTTACGGCTGTAAAAAGGGCTATTCCTAGAAAATAGTTAAAAGTTTTAGTAATTCCACGGTCTCTGTGGAATAAGTACATAGATAGTTAATTCTTAGCCCAGACTTTACACGAATTTACGCGAACAAAAGTACCTAACTTACAATGCGAGAGCAGTAATACCCTTTGAGAAGCCTCGCACCTTTCTACAGGATTTACTAACGGACAAGTTTAAGCCAAGGAGGCTGCAAGCTCGAACCTGCGTGATCCTAAACAGTGCCGCACTGAAGGCTTATCTAACAGGGCATAGATATATTAATAGAGCTTGCTTACTTGAGCTATTTGGGAGGCAAAATCAATAATATGGTGTTGGTAAGAGAGGAAGGAACAAAAACCAGAGACTAGGCGTGAGCAACCTGTACGGATTCGTTACTATAAGCTTGGTGGCATAGGCCGCCTTTCTACCTTAATTGAAAAACCCTAAAGAAGAATTAAAACTAGAACTCAAATTCAAAGGCAGATTTCAGACGTAAGTTAAAACAAAACAAAAAGTAGTCGGGGTTTAGCTGCTACTTTCTGCTTGAATCGATAAGTAATTGTGAAAATGGCAAAACAAGAGAGAGGCTTATACCCAGCAGTGGGAGAGAGAAGGCTGTGGATGACGACGATGATGATTGTAAAAACCGTCTTGCCCCAATTTCACGAGCATTTTCATCCTGAGTCCGTCATGTGATCCCATAAGTGAAGCCGTAATGGCTAGCAGGCTATTAGGCACCAAGCCAGCCTGCGCCGAGACTCGAGCCGGTATAATCTCAGACGGGACTCAACTTATTCGGCCTGAATACGGCCCAGCCAAGAACGGTAATAATGAAAAGCCGAGCTAATTGGTCAACACATAATAGTCGTATTATGTGTTGTGCTTAATTTTGGCTTTGATTTGAAAACAGAAACTGAAAGGTAAGGTTAGAAAACGTAATTGCGTTTCATTTTCATCATCATCATCATCATCATTGGCCAATTGGCCTTGTTTCATAGCTCCCCACTAGGATACCCTGCGTCGGGGATGCCATGGAACACACAAAGACAAGAACAACTAACACCCAGACCCAGAACAGATATTTAAATTCGTCATTCAAACATCTGTCCGGCCGGGATTCGAAAACGGGACCTCTGGCTTACAAGGCGGATATACTACCAAGTCGTCATTTACAAGAGATGATTATGCTGTTGCGTCCGGTTGGTTACTCCACTCGTGACTATATTATAAACCGATGCGACAGCCACAGATGCGGTCATATTTGCTGCAGGTGAAAGCAGTTTCATACAACTGTAGTATAAGAGCGTTCTCAATTTTCTTGATTATGGAGAAGAGTATCATGATAATTTTACTGATCAAACCATATGTCCCCAATTCATGGTCCATCTTAATTTACCACCACACGAATCAAAATACTTAAAGCCGTCTTCGCCACAACATAAATTAAGTTAAAACCAACACCAACTTTTGCATTTTTTATTAGTATCTATAAAATAGTAGTAGTGGTTTAAATAGTATACATACTTGTTTAATTAAATTAATTATTTCGACATGCCAACTACATTACTTACGTTACGTGCCTCATACACACGCACTGTTATTCTAAAACACAAACAATGCTCTTGGCGGGAAATTCAATTAATTGAATTTTGTTGACACTGCCAACAGCTCTGCGAAATTACTTGTGCATTTCCGTGCACTGTATAATGTAAATGTTCCATAAGGCGGATACACACCAGCCGCGAGTATCTTGAGGAAAATAGAAGCGCTGTAATAAATGTTGTTAGTAATTTTGCAACCATTCAGTCGCATCGTAATGCAATAGCTGACCTTTGATACTGAGGCAACTGCTGTGATACAATAACGATGTAAACACAATTCAGAATGCGGTATTAATTCAAACACGTTATATAGGTACAACCGATGTTTAAGCAAGTAACCACGACGTTTTATCACATTCGATCAATTGGAGTGCGCGATGCAGTCGCACGTTCGTATCGCTGCTACAAGTCGTCGTGTGTACTGTGTAAAACGTTCTTTATAGTGGCATTGGTTATTTATTCATCGAGATGGCGACGGAATCAATTAGATTGATCATACATGAAGGGCTTCTTCATCGAAAGGTTTCACTCAATTAATGAACTTACTAGGAATTTGGTGTTTATGATGAATA
This sequence comes from Alcis repandata, assembly GCA_949125135.1. Taxonomy (NCBI): domain Eukaryota; kingdom Metazoa; phylum Arthropoda; class Insecta; order Lepidoptera; family Geometridae; genus Alcis; species Alcis repandata. The sequence continues at coordinate 968,938 of OX421233.1, forward strand.
TTTCAATAAACAAGTATTATTGGTTGTTTAGTCGGAAATTGGCGTGACGTAGGTACGCTTGCGTCCCGCTCACGCTGCGAGGGAGCGAACAAGCGTGAGCGGGATGAGAGCGTGTTTTCACGTCACGTTTTCGTCAGCCCGCAATGTGATGTCTGAAAATTACCAATTAATAAAATAAATATTTTTATTTTTTTTATTGTGTGTGTGCGTCTCAATTTCGACTGCCTCCACGTACAGTATCGAAACTACAAAATTTGACCTAAATTAATAAGTTTAAAATGTGAAATCAATTTTATTCGATTTCAAACATGACAAAATATTTGTTTTTAATTATATGTTTTCCATAAACATATATCAAATCAAATATTATCAAAAATAAATAAATAAATAAAAAATAAATAAAAAAAAATAAATAAAAAAAATAAATAAAATATTATTAAATATCAAATATTTGTATCAGGTATTAGGTATTAGGTACAACAAAAAAAGTGATTTTGCAGAATCGATAGTGTACATAGCAGCAGTATGAGTAAGTTCAACTTGAAACACCGCCCTCAGATCCCCGACCATGCCTCGCCTTCACCCGCGGTGTCCTCATGCCATAAATTTTCCTTGATTCCTCCAAAATTGGACTCAATTACCCGTAATTTTCTTTTTTATTATAGTTAGTAAAAAAAAAGAAAATGAAACAGCGTAGTACTTTCATTTGACTTATCCAAAACCTAAATCACCAATGTTTCAAGTGATTTATTGCTACTTTCGCTGAAAGAAGTCAAGGACAATGTTCCAATCTGTTTAATTTAATTGAAAAACTTGTCCATTCGGAAATATTTCTTTGAAAAGACGGCGCACAAGGCATTTCGAAATTTCTTTTGTAATTACCATTGTAAGTGATCTTCATAGGAAAAAAGATAAAATACAGAATAACAAATTACCGAAAAAATTAATATTATTTATTAAATTCGCTAAATCTAAAATCATCGAATTATAAGACATATGTACAGTAGGTATTCTTCATTTCAACATTATAATTTTCATATAGGAACCTCCTATTAGGTACATATTATATAGTTTATGTGATAGACTAACTAAGCTAACTGTAAGAAATTGTAATTCAAAACTAAGAAACTAATCTTATTAACCGCTACCAGCGGGCATTCTTGTGCCAGAATAAAAATTGAACATGAAACCAAGAAGTATTGTGAAGGTAAGATACGTAGCACTCTAGACGTAGTTACTGCCCCGTATAAAACCTAGAAGTACACAAAACACACTAACAAACACACACTTAAGTAGGTACGCTTTAATAGAAAAAAGTCCAAACGGCTCCACTAACTGAGCTTAGTCGTAGAGCCAAGGTTCCGAAATAATGTAGGACACTGTAGGTACTGTCGCGTGCAAAATCTAACTCAATTGAAACCGATCGCCGTGGAGTTAACGTTATTTAGTTTTGTACTCCAGTAACCCAGTTTGTAAGCGCATATTAAATTAAACTGTACTACGCGGATAAAGATAACATGGAACAAGCAAATGGAAACTTGGACTAGGAAAGTCATGGAGATGATTTAGAACGTAAACATTAGAAAATTTAGACCTTTGTATGAGGTAAAACAATTTGAAACGTAACGTTTGAAATGTTAAACTTGATCAATTATAAGCAATACTAATGTTTTGCAGCAGTTATATTTTAAAAATTTAATCGGCATTGGAAATACATGATACAAGATAAACTACCGTGTACTAGCTATTTAATATCAGATTTATTCATCACAAAAAAACAAGTCTCGTCTTAGGGCTTGTTTACAGAAACGAGGGGCATGATGTGGTGTAAAAAACGTTGAGCACTTTTAATCGTGGTTGATAGAACCGTAAACAAACTGTGTGTAAAGAACGTCATCACACCTCTAAAAGATGACTACAGCTAAAATAAGAAGACAACATTTATCGTTTCAATATCTTCTCCACGACACCCCTGTTCTAAAGAGTTCCGAAGCAGGGAAAGAAGCGTATTGTCGGCTCCGGGCGTAACGTTGGGTAAACACCTACAAGTAGGAAAATATTGATGCCGCGCGCATAATCTGCGGACCGTTTGCATAATGTCAATAGAACGGTTTATTAAAAAGTTTGGAGGACCTTCTGGACTAAATTTCTTGGGCAGGGTACGTTTTCGAAAGTGGTTTTCGGTAAGGGCTTTATTGAAAAGTTTCATGTTGGGCTTTTTTTTAGTACTGGGAGCTTATTTATTTAAGGTTTAGTCATACCGTTGTCTGGTAGGATTAAACTTAAAATCTTATCATCACTTATAATTGCAGATGATAAAGAAACCTCTAGTTTAATCTTGAGAGATAGTGATTTTCCTCAAAGCTATTTCTAGTACAGGTTAAAGTCATTTTTCAAAAGGTGTCGCTATAACAACTCGGGTTTAGTTGGTATCCAACAAAAGAGACTAAACCCAAAGTCAATTTCAGGAACAGACAGCGAACAGAAAATACGGAAACCGAAAGCAAATGTGCACAAAAGCTACATTTTCATCATTCCCAAAACAATACAGACAGACGCAGCCATTACAAAATTTAATGTGGATATAACGTGTTATTATACATGTTAGGCACAATAGTATGATAAAGGCTAGCGCACACGTGACTAGAGCGAGTTGCGTAGAAAACGAGTAAGAGTAAGCGATGACGACGATGTGGTCGAAAATGTTTTACATCTTGATGTAATTTGTTACATTGCGGCAGGAAATTTTTTGCCAGCTTTTATTCAACTTGTACTCTTATATGTGCTCGGGTCAAATTTTGCAATTTAATTTTGATTGAACCTCTATCCGATGTTTGGTACGTAACAATACATATGTAACTTAGACGAATATGCAACAAAAGCATGTTTTTTAAAACAAGTATTTTTTATAAACTTACGTATGTGTATAATAATTTTATACTCAGATAAACATTCTAGGTTTATTTGAGCTTATTTTGCGTCTCACGTCACAACGCAGACAGTTATGAATCGAAATTAATGCGCAGGATTTTTGCGGCCTACTGAAATATACTCGTGTATGTGCGTTAGCCTTTAAAAGCACCACAGACTTGCTCACGAATGCACGTGGCTCGCAATATGATTCTGTACAGATGAATGGCCGTGACTGAGTAGCAATTAGATTGGGCAAACACTGCCGAAATAGTGTAGGAGACGGTGATAGTTTTAATTACGATCAAATAATATTTAGACATTTTTGAGTGCTAAAGCGAATTCTGCAAAACGCGTTTTATAGGAAGAGAGCTCTCTTCTCTAGTGCCTTCTAGTGCCTTTTAGTTAGTTGGAGACCAGCTATCAAGAACTTCGTTTTGTCGTGTGCTACGTGAAATATGTATAACATGCTGTAGCTATCAATGTTTATCACAAATGTTCTTGCTTGCTTGCTTTTATGGGGTGAGTAGTGCCATTCCATCCTTCCGATTTTCAACCAGCACTTTGACTTCCTTGCACGACATGACGTTGCAGAATAAAATATAGTTCCAACATACGTTAGTTTTTGACTGAATATACCTATACACATTTTTTTAGTTCTAGCTGTAGTAATAAATTCATTCAGTCGTCTCCCCACCCATCAGATTGAGCAAATACAAGCGAAACCGCTCGAATGGAACAATATGAGAAAGGGTTGCGCAGGCACACAAACAAAGGCCTAGGGATGGCAGATCCGCGATAATGAAACCGGATGAGCGGCTCCACCATTCATATCGACGGATTGGACGAGAAAGGGATACTTTGGGAAACACTGGCAGGTATTAGAGATTTGTTTGAAAACCAATATACGCTTACTAAGGAGATTCCGAAGAAAACGAAGAAACCGGATGAGTGGCTCGACCATTCATATCAACGGATTGGACGACAAAAGGAAACAGTGTAACAAAAACTGACCGGTGTTAGAGATTTGTTTGAAAATCAATAAGATCTTTCTAAGGAAATTCCCAAGACGAAATGCAACACACAATAATTTATTTTTTGTACTTGATTATAGCAAATTATTATTTGTTTGCTTTTATGCTTTTAGATGTACATATTTTCCATTAAACATGTTTATTTATTCAATACACTTAAAACCAGTTTCATTTATAATACCTACTATTTGTCCGGTAGCCCTAAGTAAGCGCCTGTTCATAAGAGTTCTCTATAACCTGGAATATGAATAAAGCCTTTTTGCCATTTTAAACTGTATTACCAATATTTTAAAGGTTAAATCAGTTTGAGCAAAACATTTAATCATTCATTACATACCCCATTATGCTGAATTGAAAAATAATAGTCGATCGTTTCCATTCACTGGTTTGTAAGCAAAAGCAAATTTCAAACAAAATAACCAACGATATGGCAAAAGGGTTTTTAAAATAATTTGGATTGTACAATTTCTGCTTATGATTTACAAAATATTTCAGAATATTTTATAGTTTTGTTGACTTAAAAATTTATTGAAATACCTATCTATGTAGGTACTTATGTTTGATTTTTTTTATTGTACTAAATTATTTCCCAGAAGTTTCGTGTTTTTAAACTTTATACCTACCCATTTATTTCCGAAACTAAAATAAAAAAAAAGACTCTAAAATGGTCTCTAATCTAATTCTTTCCGCGGTCTCAAATAAAAAGAAACACGAAGCCTGCCGAAATAAGCCTACTATACTCTTAAGGCTTTCTCAAACAGAACGCGTTCTTAGCGCGCGTCAGAGCGTTAACCTGACGGCGCGCTATGACGCCGAGTTGTGTTGTACTACTACGATACTATACCGTCAAACAGAGCGCCAGCGCTAGCAGTACGCGACGCTGCAACACAACTAAGTACAACACAACTCGGCGTCATAGCGCGCCGTCAGGTTAACGCTCTGACGCGCGCTAAGAACGCGTTCTGTTTGAGAAAGCCTTTAGGTCTCCACTATACATGTTACTAAAGACCTAAGGCAATTGCACGCACGAGCACGAGTCGCTTACCAAGGTCTATTAACATTTTCTACATTCAACTTCACAAAACTGTCGCATCAAGTTGCAACAACTTTAGGCAACCTACTTCTTAGCGTAAAACTTGCGTCCTAAGCTTGTTCTTCAATCTCCACAATTTTCCTATCACATAATCGAATTTCTTCATCCATCATACCGGCAAGCTCCAGCGAACTAAGGAGGAAAGACAAGACTAATTATCGAGCGCTACACAATAGCATTCACGTCTGAGCAACTTGAAATTTCAATTTGTCATAGAAAGTATTAAGGCGACGGACGCTACAAAAGCCGGCTCTTGTCTGCTGGGGTGCGACGGTTGCTTGGAATTGTGTTCTGTCGCATAGATTGGCGAGAGTTATTAAGAGTTTATTGCAGAAAACGTATTTGAACTATATTTTGAGATTTTTTTTCTAACTCGTAGGTATTTAGGCAATGATAAGATGATTGATATGCCTATATTATATCTATAATTATAAACAGATTCATTTATTTGCCAAAAGGTCTTTTGCATAACAATTACTGAACTAAAATTGACAAATTAGTTGCGTAAGCGACATCAAAACTTTATAGAATCTACCATAATAGGAAAATCGATTTACTTTTTCAAAATTTTTTATTTCAGACCAACGAGAATATTATTTTTTGTTAAATTTCGCCACATTTATATCTCGTATACATAATTATCACCATAATTAGCCTAATAACATCAAAAACAAAAGCTGAACCGCGTCCGCTTGATTACGTGGCTCGTGGCCAAATAAACCAATACGGGAGCCGCAAATACGCTCAAATTTCACAAGTACTACCCGCATAAAGCACACGACGAGTCTAGGAACTGCAAGAGTACTGGCAGGAGGTACTTCCGTTTCGGCACGTCACGCAACTGGAAGCCGCGTTTCATTTGCATTTTGATTAAAAAGAGCCGTCTGACAGGCGTGGGCTGACGTCTGGGCGGACCATGGATTGCATGCTGTAGTAAATAGCTTGGTTTTAGCAGTATGAGGTGAAGTGTTCATAGAGTATTATAATCCCAGCTGCTTCGCCATCAAAATTCTATCTGCAAGACTCGGTTTTTGGCGCCAGTTTATTATTGGAATTTGATCAAAGCTTCTATGTTATTTAGGTACATATATGATTGTTATACTTATTGGTGTAATCAAGGTAGAAACTATAAATCAAGGGTACTGTAATTCAACTTCGTCTCGCTTTCTAGCTGCGAGTCCTAGAAGAATAGCTTTGTCGACAGCCTATATGAACTTAATCGTATAAAATAATTGCTTACCATCAAGATTGACTCAGCGATATAGCAGTCAAAGGCAAGCTTATCACGAAATAAAAAAAAAAAAAACAAGGAAACCATAATGGTAGTGCATTTTTGTCTGTAACCAAGCTTCGAATACTGAAAGAACCCACTTTAATTTCGAACACGGCAGCTGCAGATCGGCGCAGAAAGTGCATCTAATATGACATTTATATGAATACCGCGTCTCGAATGTTACGGGTTTTATATCGGAATCCGATAAACGTTTCATTGATGCATTTCTACGAATATTCGCCTTTTATTTTTCGAATTTCTGAACTTATGAAAGGTTGGTTGGGTTTATTAAAGGTGAAAGGAAGTTTTGCATTTAAATCAGTTCTTCGTCTTACCTATTTTCAAAGAAATTTCCATGTGATGAAATTGTGGTATGCTATTCTTAGAAAATAAATATATGTATTTACTTTGAGGCATTTCCTGTTACTTTCTTTGATATATGATATGAGAGCGACAGAGACAGAGAACGTCGAAAGCACAATAATGAAGTAAGGTTGCAATAAAGCATCGATTCATGAAATTCTCGATGCAACAAAGTTATTAAAGCTATATAGTGACAAAAGCGCTTTTATTCTCGAATGCCATCTCCGATAATTGTATTAGTAACATTGTGCAATGTACATGTAGAAATAAAAAATATCGTGTTCAAGACGACGGCAACACTTGGAAGTGCATCTCGATAAGTGCTGAGGGCAGCGATGGTTTCTGTTACATTCTCAGACAAAATCTAATTTACTTTTCAAACTTTTACGGTGCAGTCTAGACTCGGGAAACCGAAATACTTTCTGCTCGCTTTAGGCCTTCACTCACAGCGACCGATCCATGACAGCCTATACGATCCTAATATAGATACCAAGACTCTACTAAGGCTCCGCGCAAATGGGCCACCGATGGATAACGACAAACACTTGAGGTGGTATTTTCATATAGCATGCAGTCGCCGCAAGGTGTAACTCGCGGTTCGCTCGATTTTCACAAGTAAGTAAGCATATGAGCCAAATGGGGAGCACCAGGAAAATAGGCGAAAGTTGCGAGTCACACGCATTGAAACATTAATTGGGGAGGATGGGATGAGGATGAATCGTGAGTCGCACGCATCGAATCGTACGTTGTGGGTGAAGTTCTTTCCAGAGCGGCACCGACGGATCGGTGTTTCGTTTCAATTAGCCCGCGCGTGTCGTATAAAACAGTTTGTTTTCGCCGCATACGGTTACTTTCGCAGTCTCTTTGTAAAAGGTTCTTTTGTAGAAAACGAATATTGGACGTTTTCGGGGATGCGATAGTTTGGTGTTTGTCTTGCTGGTTCTGCCACCGGGACAGAATGCTCTACAAAAGAAGAGAGACGACTTTTAACTGTTTTTGTGTAGTTCTGTAAAATGGTGTTGTATTTGTCGCTGGTGGAAGATTAACTACCCACATACCTAAAGTTAAATTTACATTACTGATTGAGTAAGGAGCCATTTTTTTCTGACGATGGCCTTTGCGAAGTAAAATTCTGACTAAAAAATAATCGTATATCACTTGGATCGGAGTACAAAGTTAAAAACTCATACACGTAGAAATAAATATTGGTTCAAAAGACGCGACTACACTGCACCATACATTTCCCGGAATCAAGTACGTTGTTAAGATAAATTATTGTATAAAGTATGACTTTATTCACCCACATGCCCTTCACACCCTTTAGAAACTTTTATTAGCAGATCAATGCTGTATTATTCTACTATAAGGCGTTAAGACGAACCCTCCCTCGCCATGTCTGCCATGCGAAGCCATAATTAGAAAGCACACCATGTAATGTACATTATTATTATTCTGTTACGTAGTATGTTTTTTATGTAATTGAGTGACGAGGCGAGCAAATCGCTCGCCTGATGTTAAACGTCACGTTTGCCCATAACAGGTCTGCGCTACCCAGAATTTCGAACTCGCAGAATTCAAAACCCTGCGCGGCACAGCACTGCGCTCGTCACCCTGAGATATAAGTTGTTTAATCTCCCATTTGCCCTGTAATTTCACTGGAAACAATGCCCTTCCAACCGGAACACAGTAATGTTTGCACATTACTGCTTGGCGGTGGAATAACTGGCAAAGGTGTGGTACTTCCCCAGGCGGGCTCTGCAAAAGAGCCCTACCACTACAAAAACGTTTATTTGTTAGAACGAAAAAATAATAATGTAAGTTCTAATTCTTCTAACATACGTAGATTGTTTTTCTCAGGCTGTTGCAACAAACTGCTGGGCTTCATCTTCTTTGCGTTCTGCTCGTATCGGAGGTTGATGGCCAACATTAGGGTAATCCTGATTCTTGAGGCTGCGCTTTGAAGAGCGAGGTGGTGCTGCAACCATACAATTCCCGTGGGTTTCTAAACAAGGGACCAAGACTTAACCAAGACTGATGGGCAAAGGCCAATATTAGGACTTAAATTAGAAATATTTATCTCACTGATACTATAAAAAGTGAAAGTTTGCATGTTTGTCATCACTAAAATCTAAAACGGCTCAACGGATTTACATGAAAGAAATGAAGGTCTTATAATCTGGATTAACACATAATGTTATTATACTTTTTATCCCGGAAAAATCATGTTAGCTTTTTGACTGTGGGTGAACCCGAAAAGCGCCGCTGATTGGCCGTAAATAACAGTGAATGTTACAAGTAAGTCACGTTTACAAAGAATTTTAATATTTTAATACATTACCCTCCTTTTAGCTAGGTCTGGTAAAACTAATAAAAGTCAAAATCGTTTTCGTTATGCTCCCAACTCAACCCACTCCATCATATCCCGTCCAAAAGATGAAAATCCCAACTGAATTTCAATTTCAGTCCAACTTTTTTAGTTTCAAGGAGCTGTGCATTTGAGACATGCAATATTGATTCGGTAGACGCAGGCAGTAAATAGCAAACGGTATGAAAGTAGACTCCGTCGGGGCCTCAGGGGCTATCCCCAGGCCCATCGACATCGAGTAAAATATCGACTGAAATTTAAATCGAGAACGGTATTTCAAATTGAAAACTTAATATTTCAGACCGAGTTCACGTCCAGTTTAAAATATTCGATTCGATCAGTAAAAATTTAAGGTTGGATTAGTTTTGGGCAGAAAGTTACAAATTATCGTAGTTTGCTGAGTGCCTTGAAAAAGTTGGCCGTAGATGGAGACGAATACAAATGGTATTTCGAATGTTAAGTTTAAGAATTTAATGATAATGACACTAGTTTTATCACTAAACTGATTGCGTCTCGCGACTTCACCCGCTATCTATCAGGAATAAAATAACTTATGTATTACTAGCGGCCCGTCCCGGCTTCGCACGGGTAGACACTATAAATTGAGATGTGAGCTATCCGATCGAACTGCACACGGTGTGCAAATTTGATTGAAATCGGTTTAGTAGTTTAGGAGTCTATAGCGGACAAACAACGTGACACGTAATTTATATATATTAAGATAATTCTGTCTGGGTATAAACTATCTCCATTCCTTTTAATTAATAATTAATGTGTTGAATAAAATATTATTACCAATAAGTTGATTATGATTATGATTAAATTATTTCAATTGCTTTAGCATTACAAAACAACAAAAGAAAACACACTCACTCATTTCACATATCTCTGCTAAAAAAGTTATAAATATTGAAAATGAATTTTGCTACTTATCATGGAATTTTGCAAACGCATTGTCAGCGGTCCAGAATACGGCACAGACAAATTTAGACCAGTGTTTGGTCTTTCCTGCTTCCATTTTAGATTATCATTCATTGTAGTGCACTTAGACTAAAATAAATTATTTTAGTCTAAGGTAGTGTAGATATTTCTCGTGTCATTCGATACAGATGTCGCATGCTCTACGAAATATCCGCCGCGAAGGAGAAACTTCCGACAAACCTATCACCCTGTTCGACTATTTTGCTAACACTCACGGAGGATACAAGGATTTGCAGCCTCTTTTTACGGCTTCGCTTAGAATAGTAACGGAAAGCACGACTTTTAGCGAGCTCCAGCGAAAACGCGACTCGTACGTGGGGAATTCGTTTTATTTTGCTTCTGTATACTGGTTTGAAGGGTAGTTACGGCGGTAGTAGAAGTTATATTCAAAACGAAATTACAAATTGCTGGTGTGTTGCATGCGTGCGCACGGTTACTCACTGATAAGACTATAGAAGATATAATATTGCCTGATATTAGTATGGTCTATTACTATGTTTGATTTAAAAAAGTTTAAGCAACGATTAAGTTAACATAAAAAACATAAACATAAAACGCCATCTAGTTTAAGGCGCTCCAAACTAAATCATACCACCAACAACGAATGCTGCTTACATTGTGTTTCATGGAATATCGTCATTAACCATTCGACAACTGAACCATGGCTCAGACAATGTCTGTACTAAAACTTAATGAATACGAGTACGTCTTCGAACACTGAAAAAAGTTGTCTGTTTGTGTGACGATAATTGTGCTACAACTGTACTAAATGCTTGGAACGGATAAAAATGTCTATGTTTTTAGTGTGCTAATTTTGGAAGATAAATTAGGCTATTTTTGTCCGGCATTAACTTAATTATTAAAACACACGTATTTTTGCTGCTCGACAAAAACTACATGTTGAAATTTTACGTCTATATTTGTCAAGTCATATTAATTCTTTCTTCTCCACACAGGTATAGATAATAATTTATCCTTTATCTACTCTCAAGCTCATCACCATTCATCAACCAACTTGCGACTATTACTTAAAAAACTTATTATCCATTCATACAGCTACTCGTATAATTAAGAGCACAAAGCGGCCGGTCGCTGGCTAAGGAGTCGCAATTATGCAGCGGTCGCTACAGGCAGATAGCTGGCAATTTAGTCGAGATTAAGTCGTAATGTTTACTGGACTACCACCGGGGTGGGGTGACCGTGGGTTGGGGGGAACTTGGATAGGATTGGCTAATAGTACTAACAGACAGCGGATTGTGCATAAAAATAAAATAATTTAAATAAGAAAATAATAAACACACTGTTTAAATAAAGTAATGTCATTTGATAAAATTACAAAAAATGTAGTAAATCAACACAATTACATACGAGTATATCCAAACTTATGGTGTCGAAATTACCAATGAAGAAACTAACAAAATCATCACCTCCTATGATAAAGCAGCTCCCAAAACACATTGGGATATAGCTATTTAAAAAAAAACAGCTAACTAACAAAACAAAAATAATAATTGAATATGCATGGCGCAGAAACCAGTTTAATTTTGTGGTAATCATCTTTACATTCACTATTACAATGTAGAAGAGTCTCAAAAGAAACTGCCCCCATGGCCACCATCTCTCACAATCTGACTTCCAATTTACTTTGTAATCCGCGGGACAAGTTTATCATTTACGACCACCGGGGGGTTATTTATTATTCTTCTGATAATATCTGTATATAACGTATTGGAAGCTAGACCTATAGCTGTTAATTTAATCTAGATTCTATTTCTCGTTAAAACAATTCAAGAGTTACCTGTCTAAATAAATAAAGGCATAAATGGTGAAATAAACTGTAAATTATGAAAAATACTTTCGGGTTGCAAAATTTTAAAAAGTTGACCTCTATTATAAATGGTACTTTCTAGTGTGTATGAGTGTGTAAGGTGACATTAGTTAGTTCCGTGATTTTTTTTTATTATTACATTTGACTATCTTAACAACGTTTATAAGTAAAGACGCGGATGTTCAGTCTTCTTGTCACTACCTAAATAGGTACACTCATGCTATATCTCCTACTTTATAACTTTTTATGGTGCCTCTTGCTAGATCTTCAATCTCAATTGAAATATTTCTTGTAACCCTAAAAAACAAGAAGAAGAGCAGAAAAAATGGTATTCTTCCATATGAGCCTATTCTGCATGCCATCCACGTAAACCACAAACACAAAACAAACAAAATATCCGTCACTATTACGTTTGACAGCTGTAAGATTACGCTCTATCGTGAAATAGCGCTGTTTGTGGCGCCGATGCATGTGGTAACCAATTTCCTTTGATCCTCCAAAAATGATCGCCTATAAAATGGTATGGTGAGTGGGCAGTATGGGAAGTTGGCTGTTTTTCAGCTCCCAGCTATAACGTTGTTATGCATTGTAAGCTTGACAATCCTACTAATATTATCATTGTAAAAGTTGGTATGTTTGTTACTCAGTCATGCAAACACGACTGAACAGATTTTAATGAAACTTAGAATAGCATCAGTATACCCTGCATTAATAAATACAGACGGACGGACGCACGAGTCTCGCCATAAGGGTTCTTCCCCGAAGGAGGTTTAGAACTCTATAAACGGTTTCTGTGGGTTGTGAATGAAACCGCGGGGCGCAGCTACTTTCGGTATAGTTAAGTAGAATAATGGCAGTGATAGTATTAAGATGGACAGATGGAACTGCGAAACTTTGTATAATGGTTGCTAATTTGATACGGAACTCTAAAAGCCGCTGTGAACCCAACTTGTGCAGTGGTTTAATAGTGGCCAATTTTAACTTTAACTTCATAAATAGCTTTTAGCGTCGTATGAATTCATTTCAAACTTTTAGTTTCAGACTTTTTTGCTATAACACAAAACTACTGCAAAAGTATTGTGTATACTATCAAAAGTGACCTGATCGAAACTATTCGGTTAGCTGAATCAATACTACATAAGTTTCCTGTGTTAATTAGTACAAAATGTTTCGTGTATAGTTGCTATACTGCTGTGTCGCGTACAATATAGGGTGTAGTCGCATATAAAAGCAAGAGCAGTCCCCCTTGAACTCCCTAAAATCGGATCCAAAGCCTCAATATGTGCTGCGCATAGATGGGACATTTAAAGGGAATACGCGAGTCGCATAACTGTAGACTGGTACAAATTACAGTACTGAAATCATACGGCGTCGTTTCGTGTTTCGCTGGGTTTCAGAACGAAATAACTACATTTCTTTTGCTATTATTGGTTTAGAAATCATTTTAAAGAAACTCAAAAATACATAAGAAAACAGTTTATGTTCTAGTTATTATTTTCTTCAGCATGTGCCAATGTGTACTATTAATACCTACGCCTGCTTCAAATGAATCAATTACTCATAATGCAAAATTATTTATGATTGGTAGATACTCGTACACTGAAAAAAATGGCAATCAAAATTCCGATGAATTCACCTAGTACGGAGGATACTGACAATCATCAAAAATTACGATGTTTAGCACCAGTTTTTACGGTGACAACGTTGTCACCATATATTATGATAGTTGTCACCGTAAAAAGTGGTGCTAATCATCGTACTTTTTGGTGATTGTCAGTATGATCCATACTTTAGGTGAAATTTTTCTCAATGACCAATGATTTCTCAATGATTTTTTTTTTGATTTTTTTCTTACTTTTGACCATAGCCATCACAATGTCTGGCCATAGAAAGTAATACGTTAGTTGCCAGGCATTCTAAGCTCAAGGTGGCTCAAGCTCTCAAATGTAGCTGGAAAAACCTGTCTTCAAAAGTCAGACTAATTTGCGTCGGACACACTAAAGCACGCTTATCAATACGCTCAACTACAAATTTTAGTCTTGCAACTATTGGCAGATCAAGTGTCATTTTTTTACAATAATAGCAATAAAACATCATAAAGGAAAGATTATGAAAAAACGTTCTTAATCTAGATTAAAAAGAAGGCAGATTTCATGCTGAAAGTACATGGAAGTAAAAATATTAGCAGAAAACCAACTTGCTTAGAAATGACTCCGCCGACAAGAGCCACGCTTTTAAATATTGATTGATGATAACAATAAACTTTAACTGCGAATAGTTCCCTTGTGCAGACTATAGAATATATAGTAGATAGAATCTTGCAAACATCATCGCCCCACGATGTAAACACCTCATCAACAATGCGACAACGCACGGCGGCACTCGGCGCACTCGCGACAAAGTGAGAAAAATATGGTCGTTCAATATTTATAGGATTTTTATTTCCGTAGTTTAGTCTCGGAAACACGTCGCAGGCTGAAGCCGGGGACAATTGTGTAGAGTTAGGTAACTGGATATGGCGCTGTGAGAGGGTTTTGAAAATAGCGGTAGCGTTTTCAAAACCCGCGTCTCGCGTTTTTTTTTTGCGTTTCTATCTACTCGTACCGATAACGGTACATAAGCAAGACCTTCAATTTTGAGATTATCGAAGCTTAGAAATTTTCTACACTGAGTAGACGGTTAGGAATATTTTTCAGGAATCGTCATTATACTTCTTTGAGCATTGAAACAATTATGTGTACTAATTTCGAACAACTCAACGTTACTAGTTACTATCCCTATTTTCAAAATAATCTTTTAACATAATTTAATGAAAAATTAATAGAGGTAACTACTGAATGCTTTATTTAAAAAACACTATTTTGTTCGACTACAATTTTTTTTGTAAAGATATGGCGACACACTCCTACCGTTACCGGGTAGACCGGGAAGACCAGATTCTAGACATTGCCATCAAGATAGATTGCTAAGTAGATTAAACTAAGTAGTAACTAAGTAGACCAAAAACGCCAAGAATGCGTCAAGGTCATCTCGCCACCAATCTTCGAAAACTAAAAACAGTTATAATTCTTACCCTCATACTGCCACTTCCATCGTAGCTAACACCACTACTGTCTCGTCTAAAAGATGTTTTTTCTTCGTTGCATTCATTTGGGCGAGCTTAGGGCGATACATAATGCATGCGGCCGTGGGGGGTCATCGGTATTCCGGCTCTGTGTGCGTGTTGTGTCCGAGCGACTTTTGTTGTCAGTGTAAACACGGCATTATTTGATCGACCTTTAAGCTTTTGTGCATGACATTCCTTAGTAAATAAAGCAGGTTTTATTGACTTCATTTCTTTTCTAAATACGTATACAATAAAAATGTGACAAGCATAGTTAAGTAATGTCTTGAGATACATTTAGGGTTCCTTTTAAAAATTTAGCCCTTAACACATTTATGAATAAAAAATATGTAATGCCTATACTTAGGTACTAAGACTTACCTATACTTAGACCTTAAACTGTCTCATCATCATCATCAGCTTATTCAATATATGTTCACTGCTGAACATAGGCCTCTCCTAAAGAACGCCACATGGCACGATCTTCTGCCTCACGCATCTATTGGCCAAAAGCCGCCTTACGCTGGTCGTTGCTGTCCCTGGACACCCTTCTCTTCTTTAAATGTAGAGTTTAATGTTCTACGTTGAACTGTCTAAGAGATCAATCCTTTCGATAAGACCGATGTTTGTTTCTATCCCAGTTTTTTTTTGTGCCAACGTTTTCTTATCCTTGTGTAAACAAAGTGCTACTATAATCATCTTTCACCACACGCTTGTCACTTCATATTTGATTCATATCCACATTAATAATCTAAAGCGATTAAATCATTCCATAAAAGGACGTAAGCGAAGAATCATTTTCATGTAGCTTTGAAAAGCGGAAAGAGCGGAGAAAGCGGGAAAGCGATGTCTAATCAAGCGAGACGTTCTGAAGAAATGTTCGAGCGTAATGCAGGACGTACTTATAGCATGTTAGGAGTATGGTTACAACTTGCGTTGCCATGATTAAAAAAAACATTCATCACAATATTACAGTGTTACTAACATAGGTATAATTTTTGGATATTAATGTTTACGTATTAAATTGTACTTGTTAATATTTTATCAGAAAGCTGATTTTTTTAACTTTACCATACAAAACGGCTCTGTAAAATTCGAAGATCCCTATTAAACAAAGCAGAATTTCGTTTTTTTTTTTAAATTAACGCTTACATACATAACTACCCTACTAACTACCCTAATAACTACCCTTGTTGCACTAGTTTTAGGTGCTTTAATCCTTCTGTTTGTAATTTATGGTGTGAACAATAAAGAGTTTATCTATCTATCTATCTACCCTACTAAGATATCCTGTGTCGGAAATGGTATGTATTAACAAAGACAAAAACAACCAAAACCAGGACCTAGAGCAGAAACAACTCATCATTCATCTGCCCAGCCGGAAATCGAACCCTGAACCTCTTGCTCATAAGACGGATGTACTACCACTGAGCCAAGCAAGTCGTCATAACCTATCCTATTAATAAGCTAGCCTGAGACATAGACAAAATTAAATATAAATAAACTTTATTTTTTTAATCTATGCCTGAGATAATTAAAGGGTGTTTCAGCTTGGTCTACTGGAGACAATAGCAGTTTTTCAACTTTAGCTCAACTTGGTCTACTGTTTGTACGTCCTCCGCCTCTAATGGAACCTTCTAAGATATGATAATACTTTGGACAATTTTGCTGCAATTTAAAGTATACTTACACGCGACGACGTCGAGAATATAACCTTACTTTGACTTAAAATGAGAGAGAAAATAAGTAGATACATTACTGTGATGGCATTATTTAGTTAGACGCTTTTTAGATGTTCAAATATTATATATTTGCTCATATTACTAAAATAAAAAGTATGTTTAGAAAAGTAAAAGTAAAAAAATATATAGATGAAGGTATGAATGAAGGTGGGTGATGCATGTGTGTTTGTGTGTAACTTATTGTGAGTTGTTGATTCAAGAGATATAATAGCTACCTCTATTCCAAAATGCTCTCAAATCCATTGAACCCGTTTTAGTTTGAAGAAGTAAAGAACACACATATTCATTCACACACAAACTTTCGCATTTATAAATTATTATTATTGTGTTATATTACGCTAAAAGCTCAATTGTAATAGCGCATCTACGCTGCATTTATTTTTCATAGAGCAACATTTTGACATTTTGCAACATGGTACCTTTTCTTAATACTCATACTTTTTTTTTCTTCTTTCTCTGCTTGTTTAATTTCAAATTTCAATACAGGTTTATAAGGAAAGGGTATGCTAAGGCTCATAGTACTCACCATTATGAGCAACTTTTACCATGGGACCTGGAAATCGCAAATTGTAAGTATTATTAGTCTTTTTCGGTTTAGCATACCCTTTCCTTATAACTCTGTAAATAGTTTATACGAGCTATACAGATATTTTAAAACAATAGTTGATATAGCAAAATTATGAACAAGCTCATTTAATAACACAATTAAATAAATAGTTTTAGACTCCTATCTATAAGTATTTATACGAAACTGCATCTCCCATAACCAGAAATCCATCACGTAAGAACTGTCATTAGAAGTGTAGGATTATTTTCATTAAACGCATGCTTCTCCGTCTCGGGCGACGTGTGTGGCATTAACAAGTCCGCAAGTCTGTCTGTCCTCTGTACTTCATGCTTACTTACTTCACTAACTGCCGCTGCAGTGGGTTTAGTTCTCTTGAAAGAGATGAGTAGAATTAATTACGTATAGGTGGATAAGCATGTTTTTGTTGACACTAGACTTTTGAAACGAAACGATGAAATTAAATAACGTTTATTACACGCACCGGCTCTATCTTTCTAACTATCTTTGACTTTGTGATTCCTGAGTAGATGAGGTGGTTGTATTGGTTGGTACTCAAGTAAGGAAAAAAATCTATACTAATTTCTTCATACACGTGTGTCCTATTTAACCTGGTCATCATTGATGAAACGCACGGCTAATAAGGAATTAAATATATTAACAACTAATAATATACATATTTAATTATTGTACGGGCAACGTAACTTCAGCAAAATTAATTTAAGACCACTGAGTTAATGCGAATATGAAGAAATACAACATGAAACAAGTCTGCATCTATCAAACCGCATCATTGTCTACATCAGCCATTTCACAACTAACATTCTTAAAGACAGTCTCTTCACATCAAAATCACAAAACAACCAAAATCAATACAAGCCTTCCAAAAAATAACATCTCCCAAAATCAAGTCCAACTCCCAAATCCTCTCAATATCATAATCTCCCGCAGAATAAACATCTCAAGCTCACATCTGACAAAAATATATCCAGAGATTGGTACAAGATTTCCGCACGAAATTAGGTGGGCCCAACGGTGGACAGCGCTCCACGTGACACGGGTCGGCCTCGTTATATTTATCCTGTAACAACCTGGGATAGTAAAGGTGGTAGTCCACTGTCAACCTCAGTTGAATATGTTCACTGTAATATACCACTTATAGAAATAAAAATAATTTTATTTGCCATAAAGAAATTACCTCTACAGTATTTAACATTAAAAACTAAACAAAAACTAGCCTTGTCTAAACAACTTGTTAAAGAAAACATGTTTAAATAAATTTCGTTTTACACTCATAGCTCCCCACTAGGTTTCCCTGTGTCGGGGATGCCATGGAACACACACAAAGACAAGAACAACTTAACACCCAGACCCAGAACAGATAGATAGTTATTGGTGAATGATAGCTAAGAAGATAAGGGTGAATAGAGTTCTTAAAGGAATGCAAAGCATTGAAGATACCTTGAGTATTGGTAGTAATGAGATACTACTAGATAGCCCGTCGCTTATTTGCTAATTATTTTATTTTACAAAAAGTGGAACTACTTTGGGTGGTGCAGTGACCCAAATTGTGTCTTGGCATCTGATACTAAGAAGCGCGATCTTTTTCTATCTTAAGACAGTTCATGCCAGGCACCAACTTCGAGTTCCAAATGCAATAGAAACAGTTGAAGGTGGCCTATTCCAATACCGGACAAATCAAATAAAGTATGGCTTCATAAGTATGCTCCAGCCTTTACAAAGAGAGCGGTCGGACTGTCTCCGGATCTAAAGGTGGATAAATAAGGAAGCTCGAATGTAAGGAAAACCCGACTCTCGAAAAGATACGGTACGATTTTGTAGATTCATATTGTCACCATCGTTATTCAGCTATTGAATTACGAAAGGACACTATGAGGTCCTTCAGAACGTGATAATAAGGGATGAATAATAAAAAAGGACGCAGGTTTTACAAGGTTTGACTTCATTTTTGCCTTGTTATGAGTAGTGTTGAAGAAAAATATGTGAGCATTTGAAGTGTCTCTACACACTTTGCCAGCCAGATCCTTTGTAACCCGTATTACCACTAGTTTTACTACCAGTAGTACCATGGGTATTTTTTGCCCGTGTTACCACTAACTGCTCTAGTAGTAACACGGGTCAATTTTCATTTCCCATATTACTCTGGCTATTAATTATATCGCAAGGGCCGAAAAATAGTATAGACTGGACTGACACCGCATTATCACCGCTTCAACCGCTATCTCACAGGAACCGTTAAATTTTTCGAAAGGGTTATCAGGAAAGGGTATGATAAGCCGAAAAGGCGCATAGTAATATGCTTACCATTATGAATGCCCTTTCCTTGTAATGTTGTAAATTAATCTAGGGTATTCAACTAAATCCGTTCAACCGTTTTTGTGTGATTGAGCAACAAACATACAAACTTTGACAATTATATGACATAGAAGAATATGAACAGATAATACTGCTGGAAACGATTACTGACGATGATAACTAAAAATAAATCCGAAATAACTACGACCGC
Organism: Alcis repandata; assembly: GCA_949125135.1. Classification (NCBI taxonomy): domain Eukaryota; kingdom Metazoa; phylum Arthropoda; class Insecta; order Lepidoptera; family Geometridae; genus Alcis; species Alcis repandata. The sequence goes on from OX421233.1 coordinate 988,722, forward strand.
AAACATTGATTTTCCTCGATTCCTACCAACAATAACAGCTCCTACAAACTCATATCCAGTAAAACCAATTTTTTTAATGGACCGCGATCGTCGAGCCTGGACACGTCAGGAGCGTGTCCCCGTGAAAATAATGACGTGACAGCCCTTCAACGAAGCGTTTTGACAAGCCTGGACAGATTATATTTATTTGTGTATGAATTGTGGATTAAGAAGCTTACTCATAAACACTGCTTAAAGTTAGTCACTGCCTAAAATGCTCTGACAACTTCTCGCTGACGTGAAATGTCACGTGCGAAAACAAGATGGAGAATTTTAAGCAGTGATTAAGTTTAAGCAGGCTTTATAAGTAACTCCCTAAGTTATTATGCAAGGGGAAATTGGTTGTTACTTTTCTAGCGTTACGGCTCGAAGTAAGTCTTGGTCTCTTGACATCAAAAAAATGACAGTCTTGATTTCAGAGAAAAAAGTTGGATGTGAATATCTTATCTTAATTTAACGACCTAATTCATGTTGGATCCCGACTTCTAAAACTAATTCAAAAGCAATGACTTGCTTTCGAGTTTGCTCTTAGCTGAGAATCATCTTCTATAACGAGTATTGATATTAGTTCTCCTCTACATGCTATATGTGAATTATATAGTATAGGTATTTCAAAATAATTTCACAGCCGACTGGGCTCAATGAACATCAAACAGATTTCAGTGTAATTACGGCGCTCTCCACTAGTCGCAGATAGTCGCCATTCTATGCTCATTATTCGATTAGGACAGACAAGCGAGTTCTCAGTGCAAATAAATCTCTGTATTATTCGCTTTGGGAATGGTGCAACTTATAAACAGTATGCTGTCTTGGTGCAAGGTGAATTTTGATTGGAAGTTTTGGTTTAGTAGAAGCGCTGAATACGTGAAGTGAGGGGTTTTCTTTTATTTAAAACTACAATGCCAATACCGAATAATGGATCGGTGATTTTTGGCCGACCTGGACTATTGGCGCTAAAAATATCCTACAAGTCTAACAGCACTCAAAAATCAACACTAAATATTTTTTTTTTACAACTAATAACGGTTTTGGTTATTGTTGGTAAAAAGCACCTATATAATAGTTTAAAAAAAGTTATGCGTGGTTAAGTGGACATACATAAAAAAATGTATAGGTCCACGTCGACTTGAGAATTTCTTCCGCTTTTTTGTCAAATAAAAATTATTTATGGGAAAACAATAGTGAAATTTTAGTGTAAAGTTAAGTTAGTTCTATCAAAAACCAACCGAACCTTACTGCACCAAGCCGTACGTCAGCTAGGGATGAACTCTGCAAGGGAATCAGGGTTTAATCCGCACTAAATTGCTTACAGTCTGCCCGGGCAGCCGATTACCGACGAATTATTTAACTTGTTTGTCGGTATTGTAGTCAGGTTCCCGAAGACGGTGAATGCATTTACGATTGAGGATTTTCTCGATTATCGAGCTGAATTTCAATTTGGTTGAACTGTTTGCGGTAGAAGAGTACTGTACTTATATATAGATTATTCAGATTATGTGAAAGTGGATCGTTATTAGATTGGTAGCTATTTGTATAATCTAAATTGTAATTATAACGGGAGTGCTCACGTTTTATTGAGTCGGTTATTCTGACTGTAGTTTTGATCGTAGTCGGTGATCTTCTTCAAGGAGTAAAGTTAAGTGGTGCGGTGGCTACTTACAGGTTTTGAATGGCTTTTACAATACAGTCACTGGTATTGGAACGAATTAGTGCCAATTGTACGAGTAGTGAGGGCATTATTGGTACAGTATCGCCTATACCTATTCACCGAATTTTATTTTCTTCCTTGTGTCAAAAAAATAGAGTTAAAAAAGTTTGACCGTTGTAGTTTCACCACAATTCTACAAGTCATTTGCTTCATAGTAAAAGTTCTTTCTCGCAGCTCGAACAAAAACGTAGCTGTTTAAAATATCAATTAAGTGCCACTATATTGCGGAAGAAATATCGTGCTACAAAAGAGCAGAAAAGATCTTAAAGTAGGTTAAAAGAAAATTCTTAAAAACGTTCGCAAGAGAGCGCTAGAAGACAATTTTCCTTTGCATTTTTTAGTCGTATCTTTAGTTATTGGGTAGGAAGTATTGCTTTTTAATATAATTTCCGAAACGGAAGACGTCGGGGCTCCTCCGGGATTCCTAATGGATTTCGTTCATACTTCCCTTGGAAGTCGGAACTCAATCTATCAGTTACGCGCTCCTTTTGAACTAGTGCAGCTTTTGTAACAAATTTTGAAAACTGTAGATATTACCAACTTACTTACAAATAAAGCGACCTATCGATAACCTATTGAAGACATCGCATGAAGTAATGCGTAATAAGAGCACCTTTTCATTGTTGTAAAATGGTGTGTGGTTGTGTGGCCGTAACATTTTTTGTTGTTAAAAAGCGTAGTTATTTTTACCGAAGACAAGCCAAAATCGAGATTTCTGTAGCTCAGCAGATAATTACATTTTATTAAATAAATACACAAATATTATTCATTTTAAGCATCGCAATTGAGACCACTTAATCTTCTTGAAACCCTCATCTCAGTAGTCAAGTACCTACCTATATACGAGTAGGTATGCTATTATTGAACCACCACACCTCTCAATAACTTGACATCTACCTTATACAACAGTTATTAATTACCTACATTTCGCTGGCCAACTCTCTCGTTAAATTTCCGCAATTAAAGCAAACGCTAAGAACACGGTTTAAAACAAACACACTTAACTAAAGCGCAGAATAAAAGCAAATTAGATTCCCCATCTCCATAAAAACCGTGCCCTCGTACATTTCATTTTCGAGCCATTCTTATTATTGTGAAGACTTTAAACCGGAACCTAATTTGATCTTACAATTTTCTTTCCGCCCGCCGCGCCGGCCGCTCGGGGCTCAGTGTCAACGTTTCATTTGGATTACACATTACCACAATACTCATCCTTTCATCGTCCACCTTTCAGTTATCATCATAAAGCTTTAAATCCTTTGTACTGGTTGTAAACGTAAGTTTGTGTGGAAGCTAGATGCAGCGGTGGTCATTCAGCGACGGCTGTAGTAGGTTGAACATCTTCCAAGTCTTTGTGCTGTCATTATTAAAGGAGAATGAGTATTGTTATGGCTGCTGTTCTGTTCTTATGAAATTGCCGACGTGGAATGGTTGGTTTGAACTCAGTTATCTTTTAGGAGGAACTTTGTAATAATCCGATGGTTTTAGTCAGTTAAATTCGTCAAATTTGAGCTCGTTTTTTTTCTATTTGTGCGATTTTTATTTATAAAACAGAGACATACGACTTAAGGGACCGAATCAAAATTTGAAATCAACTTCGTAAATCAATCTAAATAAAATATCACTTCATCTGGAATCAGGGAGGCGAAAGAAATTCTTAGAGGGGAAGTAAAAGCAACGGTTTAAGATATAATGCCGTCGGGAACAAAGACGTGAGCATGTTTGTATTCCAATTTTACGCTTTGCTGAGTTCGCAGGAAACCAGCGAAATTAATTTCGATCATTGGGTGGATCTTCTTAGGTGGAAGAGATATATCAGCGACGCCGATACGTATCTTTACTGCATCAGCCAAGACGATAGTAGGTAATCGCTATAACAGTAGTTTTTCAATAAAACAGTCACCACTTGGTCGAAGAGATCACTCTTAGCGATTAAGCCGTAAGCGGTCACACTAGTTTAGAAACGCTACTACCCAACTAACAAACTGGTGGAAGTTATAGCTTAGAGCTTAGATTTTCATTGTATTAGCACTAAGACGAACATTGACATCATTATGGCTCCTCTATAAACGTCAAAGCTCCAACATTTGCTGTATTTCCAGTTAGGTTTGCTTTTACTTGTAGTAAAGTGGCTAGTCCTGTATTCAGAGTTCTTAGACCGCCTGGAAGCCTCAGATGTGGCTTAGCGGTTGTTATTATAGTACAAACAATACAAACAGTAACTATATATTATCTAATCTGTGCCCACGATACTATATTCAGCTATTGACTGATTTAGTGTAGTCTAGTTCTAGTTGCAGCTTCATACCTCTGCTATAAAAGTCTTTCCAAAGCTGCTTCCTTCAAACCAAGCTTAAAACCGTCGGCGCAGCTCTCATTTCATTAATGCAATCTATGAAATACTCCTCCGAGCGTCTTCCATACGGTATTACTGTCTTCCAGAGACCGTTCACTGCACTGATTATCATATAGAGCGACATTTACACTGAAAAGCCTTTCGGAGCAGTCGCTTAGTGACACATCTGTTGCGATACTTTGGTTGATATGAACCTCAAGTACCTATCGCGCTTGGGTTCGGTTTGATTTTTGTATTTTTAAAAGGAAAGTTCTGTTTTAAAATTCTGCGAAAAACATTGCAGTCGGTATTTTTATTTAAATTGCTAGATTGTACTTGACTGAATTGCGATTAAATTTTTTTGGTGATAAAAGTTTCAATAAAACAAACACAGCATTCTTATAATACGCTAGCTTCGCCCCGCGGTTGCACCTACTATCCTACAGTAACTGTTAACTTTAACAAGCTTAAAAGTTACCTATTTGTTAATCTAAGATATAAGCTATCTTCTGTCGAAATCTGACTCAAATCAGTCGACCATTTAAACGTGAAGAAGTTACAAACACACATAAACACTTATTTTCGCACATATTTAACAACTTTCGCGTTAATAATATTAGTGTGAATGTAATTACGACTATACGAATGTCTCCTTCACATTAAGGTATACTTAACTTCATCTAAAATCTTATTAACTTCTGACATTAACTCGGTAAAGCCCCGTACACATCAAACCAAGTAAATAAATAACCGGATCCCTCACGTAACTTCGTAATTAGCTATTACCGTTTACGCCTAGAGGGAAATACCTTTACATTGCTTTTGACGTACTTTATCACTTTTGAACATCAGCTTTTATCACAATTATATATTGAATGCGAAAGTTTTTATTAACATTTTGACTGCGGAAAACACATACCTTGTGTTTTCCTTTGTGCGACGCGAGTGTGGCTACACGCGCCAGGCGCGTAAAACACAACGCATTTGACTATTAGCCGCACCTAAGGCAAGCGCGTGTGATTATTAGCCGCAGTCATAGTGTTAAGTGAGTGAGTGAGGTCGTGAGTGTGTCAGAGAGAGTAAATTAATTTCTGGATTCTCCAAAATTTAACGCTCTGAGATTAAAGACTAGGTTATCTGGCAACATCTAGCACTTCAGATAAACAAACAAACAAACGTAAATAGTCTTAATATATAGTAGTCGAGTACAATATAAAACAATACTATGATTATGAATTTATGATCACTATTCGAAAGCTAAATTATACTAATATCGCAGAAAATATGAATACTTTCAAAATAAATCTATTTAGTTTTAGACCCATATTTTAATTTGTGAAACAGAGATATTCCACTAAAATAATGCCAAATTAAAATGCGGTCAACGCATTCGGGACAATATTAAAAAGTAAACCCAGAGCTACTTTATGTAGCAAAACTGTTACAAAATTTGATTGCATGAGGTTTCTGAATAAAAATGTTTTATAAGCTTTTATTTAACTTGCCGTGGTACTGTGTTCGTTTTTAATATGGTTTGAGATGAGTTATATCACTATCACCACAATTTAACCATATTTACTTTTCCTTATTTTTATCGTTAGCAATTTCAACTAACTAACATACATGTTTAAAAATGAGGTAAAAAAATATTCCAATCACCCCTTAGTTTTATCAAAGCTTCTCTACTACGATTTCGTGAAATAAACTTAAAGCAGTTTCAAAAATGAGTTTTCCGCTTCAGTTCTAACTTGACGTGTCAAAGACTGGTTGCACTTCACCTACTCCGTATGTACTATGTAGTACGCTACTTCGTAATTACCCATTTCCCATTTCGCCGCGGGCCCCGGCTTACAGTGCGCCTTAATTAACTGCACTGTGCTGTTTCGCCGAGAGCAAAACAAACTGTTTACATTTCATACGCCGTCGATGTGTGGTGGGTAACTGGTTGAAATATTGAATATTTTTTCAAACGACGGTTAGGTTAGCTAGTTTTAGTTTGGAAAATTAGGCAGTTGTATTTTCTGGTTTGTTTTTCAAAAAACGTGGCCTGAAAATTGTAAAAACATGGCATGGCACCACCATGTCATGCAATAGCACATACAGTCTCCAACAAAAGCACTAAACTGGCATGAGTTATTATACTGTCTACAAAATGTAAACAGTGGGGCTAGCACAACTTTGACGTAAAAATACGTAGCGAGTTTTCGATAGAAAAGTGTACGCCGTTTACGACTGTCAAGTGTGCTCCTGACGGGTGTAAATGGCGTACACTTTTCTATCGAATACTCGCTACGTATTTTTACGTCAAAGTTGTGCTAGGCCCACTGTATAATAAGTAGAGACTACTAAATACCGTCACACTACCACCAAACACCACCTACCAAAACCACTTATACCAACCAAATAGTTTTTAGTTTCACTTTCTGCTGTTCCAATTGTATCGCTAGTTTATAAGTCTTTTCTATTTTTGTGTCTTTTATTTTTTTGATGTGCACAATAAAGTGGTCCTATCTCCTGATTCCATTTTAAACTTCGATGTAACAAACGCGTAAAGTACCTAACTACTTTTATTAGACCACAAATGCTAACCAAATTCAATATATATATGTTCAAAGCAAAGTAAAATATGCGCACATTATGGAGGCGTCTTCTCACTTTAATTAATTGCACTAAATTGAAATAAACGACATCGTCGGCGACCGGCACACAGACGACTAATTCACTTCTTAGTTCTTGCTTGTACGACAAACACTATACAAGGTGTAACGGAAAGGTGTAGTAATACTTACTTAAGGGTGTTCTTCTACACGTCAAAGTGAACAACTTCTATAACACAAGTTTGCTAAATTCGAGAAAGGAAATATCGAATCTCCATAGAAAATTGATCACGTGACTAATATGTCTTTAAGTCGCGAGTGAATCGGTTTCTTCTAGGCAAGCATGCTCCATCGTAGACCGCATCGTTGCTTACCACCAGGCGAGATGGCGGTCAAACGTAAGCCAAAAAAACATGTTTTGTATGGAGACTCAATATACATTTTTTTAATTTAACAAACATGTATTGTGTCACAAAAGTTGTTCGCCCTTAAATATTAACACAAAGTCTTTTTTATCTCCGACAACTCTTATTTTCATTTTAACCGCGGGTGAAACTGCGGGGCGCTGCTAGTTTAAAATATATTGCAAGTTAATATCAAAACATAATTATTGAAAAAATTACAAAACTGCTATCATTCACTAATCACATTATTAACTAAAATATTCACGCGCCTTTTTAATATAAAAGTTTTTCTTAGCAATTGTAAATCTAGACAGGTAAATAACAATCTGACAAGTCCCAAGTACTACATTTTCAGTAATTGCGTGTCATTTCTCCAAGGACGCGATGACAACTCAGATAATAACTGTTCAGTTTATCAAGCTAGACTTGCCGCATAAATTATATTCGAAATAAAAGATCTCGTATCGCTAACAAGTTGAAACTGTCGAGGCCCAAACTTTCATTTAGACACGATATTTGCGAGCGGAAACTGAACCCTCCCCCCTTTCTGGGAAGTAAGGGAACTGTCAACTGCAAAGAGCTTTCGTGTAAGGAAATTTAAGACCGGTCACGCGGGCTAGTCTACGGGCTGTACTGGGGTGAACGAGGATATAGAATGTCTGGATTCTGTCTACGGGTACTCTTGTCTCCAGTGTGAGCCGTGAACTGGTGTCTGCTGTCTGTAGGATGGTTGTTTGTGTGCGCGACTTGTCTATGTATTGTGTGATGGTGACGGCTGGCTTTTTAGCTTTCATTCTTTTTGTTTATTCTATTTATATTTTCTTCAGACGGCCGCGTCTAGAAAGTTCAATATCTATTTTAATTGAAATTGTCTCCGTTAAAGTCTACGAACTAAGAAATGATAATAAAGTTTTTCCAGGATCAGTTTCACTTTCAATTTTTATTTAAACCACGTGTAAAACGAGTCTTAGGGTTAAGGTCTACGGTCTCATGACAGCTAGCTATCAATCATTGAGCTACATGCTAATTGAGCGTGTGCACGCATCCGGCCAGACTAAACAGACTAAGGTTAAACGGTTTAGTTTGGCCTCGATGTACTAAAGCCTTGACTTTGACCATAGAAGCGATCACTTTACAAAAATGTCCAATATTTCTGGTCTTAGTTTCATGCCAATATTCATAGATCTTAATTTATTTCTACAACTGGCATATCCATCTAAGCTCCGTCCCTAACTCAGAGTTAGGACAAACACGCTACGTTCACGTCAAACTGTCTAGGTTTTGAGATTCCAGGTTTTAAATTAGCGCAGACTAGTCGGAAAACAAGGAGGAAGCCGACCCTAATCTGGCCCAGTCACGGCATGGAGTTCAGCTGTACTGCGGCCTTGTGGCATGAAGGGGTTGCTTTAGCGTTGACAAGAGATACTGGCTGAGTCGCTGATAAGGCTTCATTCACTTTTTAAATACTGACGGTCATTTTGTTTGAAAATGTTTAAAATTTTAATCAAAGATTTTGCCTAATAATATTCTCATGTATTAACTCTTGCAGTCAAAAAAACGAACGGTGAACATTTAGGTATCTACACTTTGTATTTAGCCTTGCCCTTAATGTGGGCTCTCAAACAAATATTGCTTAATTTTCTCGTGTTTCGTAATTGACAATCGATTTTCTGACCAATTATGACAACACATAATCTTTATTCATAGGAAAAGATTTTATATTTGAAATTCCCAACACAAAGGCTTTCAATTTGTCCACAGTCCCCCGCCTGCTTCCGACTACGTACTAACTCACACAATCCTTCTGTTAATTATGGCGTCTCTGCAAGAGCCACGCATCGACCTCGGCCCGCCATGGCCAATTATAAAGTTTGCACTCCCACCGCCACTTTATCTAGACCCCTTTCGACTCTGCTATTACACAGATTGGTACTACACTCGCAAGAAATCAAAAATTCGGGAGCTCTATCAAAACTGGTCTCGTGGACTCGTGTTTGCATTTAGGTGAAAACCAGATCGGAAACTTTGTCGTGAGTCCGGTGGGGTGAAGGGGTAGTTTTGTAATTGGCGTGAATTTGTGCATAGGACGGTGTTTTGTATTACTAGCTTTGTGTACGAATGTGGACACTTGTACCGAGGTACAGTTACATATAGGTTTAGTGACATTATGTACAGACACACATCTGACGGAAAATGCATCGCGTACTATCGCATACTATACTCGACGCACTAGCGCATCATCGGTTGAGTGTGAAAGGTTGGATGTTTTACTCGTATTATACATTTCTCTGTTCTGGCGTTACGCGACCGATAATACGCGACGCATTTTCCGTCAGATGTGTATCGACCCTAACATGCGAAGAATCGGTTTGTGGCAATTTTTTTGGTTACTGACACAAAGTGCCTTCGAAACTTAGTTTTGTATTCGTACTAAATCAGCTTGTCAGTATCTACATTTTTAAGGTTTATTCATTAACAAAACAAACTACAAACTAAGATAAACTCCCAATCCTACTAACCTACTTATTACTTACATATTTCCTTCACTTTCCATCTATCTACATACATAAATCTACCTGAATCTCCCACCCCCGGGAACCATTCGTAAAGGGGTAGGTACATGTTACCTAATATCATAAACTAGGCGAGAGTTCAAACACATTATTTTAATTAAAGTTCCGTAAGACGTACAGACGCTCCTTAATTTAGACGTGTGAGGTAACCACCAAAAGACGAATATGAATTCGTGAAAAGCGAAGCAAATCTGAGCGAATAGCGAAGCGGAGGTTTGTGAGAATTATGAAGCTTTGGGAACTTAATCATAAATGCACTAATGAGGATTTTGCATTAGCGTTAGAAACAACGAATAAAATAACTGCATGGACTGATAACAACTAATAATCTTGGACTTTTCAAGGTCAGAGTGAATAGGTATCTTCTAAATCTACGTGCTTCATCTTCGACCACATCGTCGCTTATCAACAGGCGAGTTGGTGGTCAAATGCGTATTTAGTCATTTTATAAAAAAAACTGCATGTGTAGAAAATATCATACAAGTTTATAATGCTAAGCCGAAAAGGGCTACAAGTATAGATCCTTTTGAACAATTTTTACCATGGAATAAACCCTGAAATCGCGAAAAAATTAAGTAGGTACTATGAGTATTTTTCGGTTTAGCTTTTTAGCATACCCTTTGCTTATAACCTTGTACAAACAAAATCGCGAGTAGGTACATCCGTGTTTGCCAATAAGCCTATAATTAAACATTAACGTTTATTACCAGCCCGATACTGAATATTAATATCTGGTATCTATTTACACACGTATTAAAATCGAGGGAGGAAACATTATTACGGACGCTATTTAATGTTACATCAAAAAATATGATTTAACACAAAATTCATGTTTATAAATGTCTATACCTATAGAACAATACGTAGGTACCTATTAATAGAAATGTGTGAACGTATTCCTGTAACGTTTACTCATACAGATTCTTCAGGCACCAAAAAGCTTAGGCTAGTTTAGTTAGATTGAGCCGTGCCAGCCTGAAGAAACTAACACATTCTCTCACAACTTTCGTATTTATACTATAAGTGTAATACTAATTATTCTATGTTGGAGACAAATTGATGAGCGTTCAATATTTCTGACTCGCGGCTAAATATTTCCCTTACAATATCCAGATAACAAAGTAGGTATCTATACATAATATCTATGTATAGAACAATGTACAAAGGGCTCAAATAGTAACTTTATTAATATTAGCATTAGCATTATTAACCTTCGTCAAGATGTTAGACAATACCGCTACCCGAACTAGCACAATGAAAATTAATGTTTATTGCGCCGGCTGTATGTTGTATACGTGAAATGTCTAAAATAACACTCGCAGTCTCACACTGATGTTGTACGAGTACATGTGAATGAGGGAGTTTGTATGTTTGTTACTTTTATGATAAACGGCTCTACAGACTTGGATAAGGTATAGAACCTACCTTGGATTGACATTATTATCTAGTGCCATTATACTATTGGAGGTTAGGGACCAGCTTAGTAAACTTCTCTTTATTCTGAGACAAGCAAAAAGCTATTGACATTGACTATGCTTGTAGGTTCGGATTTACGTTCACAGACTTTTTGATTCCGAAAACAGTTAAAGTTCTGTTTGACAGTGGCTTAATAAGGTCACCAGTTGTCACTAGTTTTAGGTGTTATAATCCTTTTGTTTGTAATTTGTGGTGTGAATAATAAAGAGTTTATAATTAATATAACTATCTAATACCAATTCGTATTTTGTAAACTTTACCCACGTGCCATAGAGAACGATTACTAAGTACAAATTACTAACGTGTTTTCAGCGATTTAAAATTTCGTATCATAAAACTGCTTTTAACCGCTATCACGTAGAACGTAACGTAACACGTACACGTGACGTAGAACGTATCTCACCCGTTAGGTATACACGGAGGCTTTAAAGCTGAGGTCACACTATAACTCGCAGGCGTTTAGTGTTACTGCTTTAACGCGAGGTCCGCGTCTGCAACTAAGAGCTGTAGCAGACGAAGTACCAACAGGCTGAGACAAATAAGAAGAACTCGCTTCTCGTTTCCATTGTCAGAACTAAGAACAAAAAGTTTATTACTAAAAAAAATTGCAAAGAAATTTCGTTTATTTTTATTTGCTGTGTTTATGCTCGTATATACGAAGACTGACTACAATTTTACTATGGAAACTAACGTGGTTTTCACACATTTTTGTTATAATTAAACACGGGAATACTCACGTAAAAATTAAGTCGTCTACTACGACTAGTTTCGGTCACATTCAGTGACCTTCATCAGGCGAGTTTACAAACGTGACGCGCTCGCGGTTGCGTCTCGTTTGTAAACTTGTATTCCCGTGTTTAATTACTGACTACAATATTACGAAAAAATGAATTTTAATTTTAATCTGAGTTAACTTTTGCTTGCTATTATTATTTTTCCCAAAAACTAATGAAAAATATCATGTAACCAAATCACACAAAAGGTAAACACCATGAAACAATGAAAACGATTCAAAAATATTTTGAACTAGCTGCACCCGGCGGTTTCATCCGCTGTTTTTCTTTTTGTTTTACTTTTAAACCTTCCCTGAATTTTCACAAATATTTCAAGATCAAAATTAGCAAAATCGGTCCAGCCGTTCCCGAGTTTTAGCGAGACTAACGAACAGCGATTCATTTTTATATATAAGAAGAAGAAGAAGATTCCTTAATCTGCATCTACCTTCTAAGGACTAACTATTAAGTGTTACATCTATTTTGTGTTGTCATTATAGAAGTTGAACAAATAGTATCCCGTTTGCGTCGGCCGGGGATATAAATCGAACATGGCGGGCAGCTCGGCTTAGGCTTGATGTAATGTTAGTCCGAATCAATTCATGACCGCTCCGCGCCGATTTATGAGAGCTGCGTTGTAAGTGGCGCTACTGCAATTACGTGTGTACACGGCTTTAGAGACTTCATGACGTAAATAGGTACATTAAACGTGAAAGTAAATTATTTTTATGAAAATTACTTACTTATTTTTTCTATTTTTTCTATTTGTGAATGTTCATTGAAAAGTCTATTTTTAACCGACTTCAAAAAAGGAGGAGGTTATCAATTCGACTGTATGTTTTTTTTATGTTTGTTACCTCATAACTTTTGACTGAGTGATTCGATTTTGATGATTCTTTTCTTATTTACATACCTATTCATCATTACTTTAGAGTTTAAAAAAACCATTTAAATAATCATTACCGATTTTTCTATGGAAACGCGTCACGCTTGTAACTCACCTGATGAAGGTCACCGAATGTGATCGGAACTAGTCGTATCAACGACATAATTTTTACGTGAGTATTTCCGTAATTGTAACAAAATAATTACTGAATTATGGCGATTGTTCAATAGCTGTGTGTTGATTTTTTTTGGCAAATTAAATTCATAACATGATTTTCTTTTTTTTTTACCTTTTTTTTACATTTAATTGTTTTTATATTACTACAAACTTTAACTGAAAAACTAGTACTATACTATACTAACATTAACTGGTCTAAGAAATTTTAAACTAGTTATAGTTAATTACCAAAATTAGAATATTATCAGTCACAAAAAATATAGACTACTCATACAAAACGTACAAAAAGAAACGCTGGCATCATCAAGTCTAACATTCATTATTATATCTCATTATTTTCTCATAATAAAAACTCGTAGAACTCACACAGTCCATTTTCTAGAACATTCTCAAAGCAAACTTGTCTAAATTAATTCTTAGTTAGCGCCAACGTAGCAATTTCGTAGCGCCTTCTACGATGACACGCTACAGCGCTACGTCGTAGCCTTAAGGCGTTGTTATACTGTTACTAGATTAGCGAGGACGGAGCGTTTTGACTGAGGGTGTTTTAAGGATGAATTTAGAAGGGCTTCTAAATCCCAAAATTTAAGAGACTTGAATCGTAATGTCTGTTACAGGTGCAGCCGATGTGTCAAAGCTGTATTAGCTCTTAAATCAGCACCAAAATTGCATCAAAAGCGCTGAAGTAGTAACAAACATAAACATACATAGCATCTGTAGTGGTAGGGCTCTTTTGCAGAGCCCGCCTGGGGAAGTACCACACCTTTGCCAGTTATTCCACCGCCAAGCAGTAATGTGCAAACATTACTGTGTTCCGGTTGGAAGGGCATTGTTTCCAGTAAAGTTACAGGGCAAATGGGAGATTAATCAACTTATATCTCAGGGTGACGAGCGCAGTGCTGTGTCGCGCAGGGTCTTGAGTTCTGCGAGTTCAAAATTCTGGGTGGCGCAGACCTGTTATGGGCAAACGTGACGTTTAACATCAGGCGAGCGATTTGCTCGCATAAAAAAAAATAAAAAAATACCAATACCTATGACCTCTGACCCACAAGCTTGAAAACATGATTTCTTTTTTATACGTTTGAAAATTATATTTCTTACTATGGAAACTATGTTAACTTGGTTTTGAAATAGTTATAATTAATTTAATAAAATGTGAGTATTTCCCTGTTAATTATTAAATTTCTCGTCTCTTTCCTTCTTTTTCTTGCCCATTTTCTCCCCTCCCCCCTCCCTGAGTACGTCCACGATCTTGACCTATTTAAGGCCCAACACGTCGCGCCTAGTTAAGTGCGACACTAACGACGTAAAACTTGTTATATCACACACGTGAGGTAAATGAATGAGCGCTTTACTTGATTTTATGTTTAGCTATCTTGTTACCATGTGTTTGGAGCTGTAAAACATTTCTTACAAATTTTCTTCGTTAAACTTCAGGTTCAGGCACAAACTTTTAATCGTTAGACAACTTTCGCCAGAACTTAAAAGCACCTATATCTTTTAGGTATAACATACAACGTTGCTTCGATCCAAACTTTTTATCAAAATCTGTGCGATTCTGAAAAAAAATGCGAAGTATTAAGGGCCGATCTATAAAGTAATGTCACATGTCACACGAATTTCATGATGTTTTTCATAGCTGGTCACATTTATGAGACTCCCCCTTCCCTAGACAGTGTTACGTCACATTGCAAGTTTTGCTTTCAAAAATTTTAAATTAAAAAAAATATTTTAATTCTTATATAATATATAGGTATACATTTTGGAACGTGACGTCACACAACTTAGGACTCCTCCCACTCCACAACGTCAAACTTCGTCGACCCCCTCCCTCCTTTACATGTGACGTAATTTGTGGATGGCCCCTAAATATTGTCACTAACATTTAAGCACATTACTATACTGCCAACATGATAATAAGTAATTCATATTTCTCATACGTTTTTGATATTGACATTGATCAGAAAGTCCTTGACCGATACCCGCGACAGGGTTAGGTTTTCGGGTCTGGTTCGGAATAAATCGATATCTTGCTAGTTGTAGATTCATACAGTACTAGATTCCAACAATCTAATTCCCAATCTTGGGCTTTTCAAGGTCAGATTGAATGAGTTATCTTTTAAGTCTGCATGCTTCATCTTCGACCACACCCTTACCATCACTCGAGTTGTGGTCAAACGCAGCCATATTCGCGTTAAAAAAAACAGACGCCACTTTCCACATAAATACTACAACCACAAAAGAAAGCATCCACCAAAACCACAAGTCATGTTTGAAGACACAAACCTGTATAATTTACGCGGAAATGTACAATTAACATGGAAAATGTATTAAAAATAACAATTTTCCGCAGGAGGCGGCCCGGAACCGCGCGCTGTAATTACGGGCCACTCGGCACAATTACAGCTCGCTGTACAACAAGCCCTAATTACGGGATATTAATCGTAGATAAGTTTGGCTTCATTTAACATGACTTTAAAATTAAAAAAGATATTTAGGAAACAATTTTACTATGGAAAGAAATTCAATGGCGTATGTGAATCCACCAACCCGCCCTTTGCCAGCGTTTTGGAATACGGCCTGTATCCCATACTCAATTTCATGTGAGCATTCCCGTGATAATTAAGACAAAATAATCAGAAAATGTTTTAAGAACAAACTTTTATTGCATTATTATCTGAGTTACATATGTATAACAACAATAACCACAACCGTTCAACCTTTAATCATCCCACTGCTGGGATATTATCAGGTCTACCGTCAAAGAGCCGTGCGTATTCCAAAACGCTAGCCAAGTGCGGGTTGGTGAATTCAGATACGTCATTAATATAATATTAATCTAGGTAGTTTATTTTAATTTTATTTGATTGGATTTATTTGATGATGGTTTTAATTTTGTATTCGTATGTTTTTATTTGTATTCTCTTATTATTTTTAATGTTATGAAATATGGATTATGTAAATTCCGAAATAAAATAAATTTGAATTTGAATTTCGTCACATTTAACATACATTTGTACATACGCCACAGTGTAATCTGCTATCGAGAAGTGATTCTAATTTAGCTTCCAAGTTTTGAGCTACTCATACATACTAACAAAATGATGAATTTAAATATCTGTTCTGGGTCTGGGTGTTAGTTGTTCTTGTCTTTGTGTGTTCCGTGGCATCCCCGATACAGGGTATCCTAGTGGGGAGCTAGGAGTGTGAAACGTTATAAGAACTAGGACTTTCCGTGTAAATAAATGCGCTTAATATTAACTGGCATTACATAATAGGTACTTATTTTTTTTATGACGTGAAAACTACATAACGTCTGTAAATTTAAGGAACGCTTATAGGTAAGGTCGTTATTGTTTGTTCAACCAACAACGGGTGTCAAAAGACTGAGCAACAAAAGGGTTTATGAATGAAAATGTACACAATGTTTTGTTTTCTAATAATTAGGAACGTAATTTAATTCACACTGTTTCTTTGTTTCCTGAGAGGTAATAAAACCTAGGTTTCCTAAAGGTCTGAGGGTTAGGTATCTACTAAGTGCGTGCTCCATCCTCGACCGCATGGCCTCGTTCCAACAGAGCAATTTGTGGTACAATGCGGAGCTTAATTAGATAATCTTAAAAAAACCTAGCAAGTAATATTTTGCTAAATTTGAATACTTATTCCAAAAAACTTTTAGGTGACATGTTCAATTTTCTTTCTTTAAAAACCTCGACAAATCGGTTTTCTTCAAATAAACATTCTCGATCAGAGATCATCACTATTACAAAAAAAAAATACGAAATTAAAATCGGCTTAACACGTTAAACATAATATGCATCCTGTGGTTTTTTTTTATTGGTGTGCGTCGACGTTAAAAATATATCAGTAAATATTACATTGATGTTTGTTTCGGTCGGCTATCACAAATAGGAGTACTCACAGTTTTCGTTTATTTTGTTTCGCATTTCACAATAAAAATCACTACACCGCCAGACAATACTTAAATGACATTAAATTTAATTTCATTCCAATAAACGGCCTATGTAAAGCGTTTAATTGAATGAAAGGTTGAAGCGAGTCGTGAAATGCGGACAGATTTCGCAGATGTGCCGGACGGCCGGACGCCAGATGGTGATTAAGCTTTAGGTACGAGTATTAAACAATCAGGTGGACACGGAGCCTATAATTACAATAACGTACGTTGGTCTTCTTTCACTTTTACTTTATATTATTTAGTCCATTTAGATACTTTATGTATTTGGATCATTGGTTACAGGATGTGCGTTATTCATGTTATGCCAGTTTTGGTTCACTTTATAATCAGTTCTAGGTACGCTATTGACAAAATAACACGAGACAGGGTGAAAGCGAATTAATGTTTTATGCACTAAAACAAGACGAGAATGACAGGTTACTATCCCGTATGGGTTGATTACATGTAACGAGTACAGTGGCGAGAAAGTAAATGGCGAGTACCTATGTCACTCGGCCGATCAAACAAATCATGGTTCTAGTGACACGCCCCGTCAAAATGTTTATACAAACCGAGTGCTCGGCTGAAGGCACTGTCTCGCCACTGAACTCATCACGTGTAATCAAACCCATACCATAAGACACCAATGTTATGGGCATCGTCACGCCGCGCCAAGCGCACTCTCAGCTAAAAAGGCTCGAATGAGAGATTCAACTGTAGTATGGCCAAGCAAGCATAAAATACGCCTATTCTAAATTTAACTATCCATGTTTTAGTTAAAACAAAGTACTGACTTGAACAGTACACTGCAGACGACATCTCTATCCAATTTCTGCGGAACAGACCTCCGACTGGTCCGAATTCAATTTCGTTTTCAGTATTTTTAGTTAGAGAAACGGCCTAGACGTGTTTGTTTATTTCGCGTATAATTAGTAGCTCTCGTACTCAACAGCTCAGTCAAAGCCACCGAGTAAAAGCAGTAGAGAAACTTACGAGTTATTCGTTTTGTAATTTGTGAAAGTAATTCAAAAACTTTATTATTTTTATTATTTGAGACTAAGCTGTTGTCGACTAACAATAATACAACCTGTACCTGTAACCTGTGATACGTTTATACGAGTTTAATAATATTTATTTTTCAAAAATTGCACCTCAAGTTGCGTTAGAATTTATAAAGCTTCAAAGTGGAAATTGTTTGTTTTTTAGGTTAGTGAGGCTTGTGTGTAACTATTCGATTTTTACTTGCAATTTTTTAAACAAAAACAACAAATTCAAATTCAAATTCAAAATAATTTATTCAAATATGGGTACATCAATGTACACTTATGAATGTCAAATACAATTTTTACGAATAAATTAATACACAATAAATTAAACGTCAAAGAAAATAATATTATTAGAATGTCAAAAATTATATAAAATAATTGCAATGTCAAAATATCAATGTATAAAATAACTACAATAGTAGGTATAATCAGTCAAGTATTATTATTACAGTCTAAATACAATTTACGTAAAGAGACTTTATCACAGATGAAGTCTTCAATTTTGTAGTAAGCCTTTTCAATTAAAAAGTCTTTTAAAATTCTTTGAAAATCTGTGTCTTTCTTATTTACTAGAGTAACAGGCAACAAGT
Organism: Alcis repandata; assembly: GCA_949125135.1. Lineage (NCBI taxonomy): Eukaryota > Metazoa > Arthropoda > Insecta > Lepidoptera > Geometridae > Alcis > Alcis repandata. The sequence goes on from OX421233.1 coordinate 1,007,281, forward strand.
TATAAAATAGTACGCAGTTCATTACAAAAGAGTTGCCAGTTTTGGCTAATCTAATTTTAGGTAGAACAAGTTTAAACTTGTTCCTTGTTAAGCTAGTATATTGACTTCGTTTGTGATATTTATGAATATTTTTACGCACATACATAATGTTCAAGAAAATATACAAACATGGTAACGTTAAAATTTTCACCTGCGCAAAAACTTGTCTAAGAGATTCTCTATAACCTAGCCTATAAATAGCCCTAACAGCGCGTTTTTGTAAAATAAAGATGCTATTTACGTCTGCTGCATTACCCCAAAGCAATAATCCATACGACATAACAGAGTGGAAGTAACTGAAATAAACAATTCTTGCAGTTTTAATGTCTGATAGTTCTCTTATTTTCCGCACTGCAAATGCTGCGGAACTCAATTTGTTAGACAGTTCCTTGATATGTGCTCCCCATTGAAGTTTGCTGTCAACGATAAGGCCAAGAAACTTAGCATCCTTCGACAAAGTAAGTTGATCGTCGTCAATAACTATACTAGGCAAGGAAGGATTATTAGTCAATGTGAATTTAATAGCTTTCGTTTTCTTGGCATTTAGCATTAAGTTATTGACGCTAAACCACCTATTAATTAAACTAAGCGACAAATTGATTTTGGATATATCATAGTTTTTCCTATTGATTCTAAATAACAGAGATGTATCGTCGGCAAACAAAATAATTTCACAATGCTTATGCGCTAAGAAAGGCAGGTCATTGATATAGACTAGAAAGAGGAATGGGCCAAGAATTGAACCCTGAGGGACCCCGATTGAAACGTTAGCCGACTCCGATCGAACCCCATTCGAACCCCATTTATGTCAACAGTGGCTGTGCTATTTTATAATAAGCTGTTAAAAAAGTTACTACCATTTAGTTCAAGTATAATTTTATTGTACCTAATAACCAGATGGTTTCCATACTGAAAACACTGTTGCCCATCAACAGAACTTCGCCCACAGTTCGGTGGCCGCGAGTTCACGCCAGACCTAGCGTTTACGAACCGTGCTATACCAATGTTTGGTAGCCTTTTTGCAAACTATTTTTGTACGAAAACCAAATTATGCTCAGTTTCGAACGCAACTTTTTCATCCTAAGTTGTTTTTAGTTACGGTTAGCGATCTGGAAAGTTTTTACAGGCCTCTGCTAGGCTGGGAAAACCAGATACCGTTTTGTATGAAAAATGAAACGTTGCGAAACACTGTAGGTTTTAGTACAAAACAATTTAAAAGGTCCTATAAACCTCCAAGGAATTTGTACTATTTTGTTTGGACATTTTTTACATTAGATTATTTTACATATTTACTCATAGTGAACCAATAATAAAAGCTTATAATAAGATCATGTTATCTTTTGAAAAGGCTTAAGAAATCTATTAAGTTAAAACGTGATAAGACAGTTTGAAACGTCCTAAATATCTTCAATATTTATTTATCCAATTTTCATTTCTATATTTAAATAGGAAAGGTATCTAACTAAATCACATACTTCTTACCTGGATACAAACGGACACCTACGAATGGCGACCACGGGTCGTCTGCAGGCGCCACCGCAGCCCGTCTCACAGACACCGACCACAACCCCGCTATCTGCTGTCTACATCTACGTATCACTGAATAGAAACGTATGGACTTGGACTTTTACTTTGTCCTTTGTTGAATTTGAATAGAAATAAACTCGTTTTAAAGAGATGGCCATTATGTGAATGAGGATTTTATGGTACTCAAAGTAGATATACTTTGGCTTACAATGCAACAAATTAAGAGGTAAGTATTATTAAGTAGAATATCAGTCTAAAATCAAACTTTAGATTTTCGTTGTTCCAAAGTTTTGTCTCTGCTATTTTGTTTTTAGTATTTTATTTTTGTACTATAAATAATTTGTTGTGACTATTTGTCGTTAAAATATAATATTAGCTTTTCATTGTTACTTATCGCCGACACTAAGAAACTACAAAGTCACATACAAAGTAAACCTGACATTTGAACTAGAATTTTAACAGACTTCAAAAAAAGACGGTTCTCAATTTTACCGTTTAACCAAGTTTAACCAAATTTTTGTCAAATAATATGATAGACAATAAATCGATTCGAATAATTCGATTTTTGGTTTGGGACTTTCGTGATTTAAGACAACAAATCAAGTACGAGCACCATCAGCAATTCGACACCTTAGTAAAATGGTTAATTATAATAATCATACATTCGAAAACAGGCTTGATACCACACAACCAACACGTGCTTGTAAATTAATAATATACCTATCACAATACACAATTAAGATCTAATCTATTTTATTATTAATCTATACTATAATAATATTATAAAGAAGTAAAGTTTGTGTGTTTGTATATTTGTTAAATTGTAAGGGGTAATCTCGGGATCTACTGAACCGATTTTAAAAATTCTGTCACCAATACAAAGCCACATTATTGCTGAGTGTCATAGGTTATATAAAAAACCGAAAAATCAAAAGGCTTTTACGTGGTAGTCCGTTTTACAAAGTGAATCGGAGAAAAAACGGTCCGGACGGCGCGCGATGGCTTCGGGTTTAATTAACATTATGCCCAACGAAGTGGGCACGGGTCAGCTAGTTTAATAATAAAGTACTTACTCACAGCCAGACGAAGCCTCTGGCTGCTACTTAAGAATCTAAGTCTGGTGGCGTAAACAAGATCCAGTCTCTTTCCAATCAGTTAACACGTTCCTTAATTAATTAATTTAGTTAATTTACTAAATATGATTAAGAAATAGCTAGATGTTTTGGTAAAGACTACAGTACTATGGAGTCGCAGATAGCAGTTGTTGAGTTGATGACCTACTCGATTCATTCCAACCATAAACAACATTTTTAATTAATTAAATTAATTTCAGCAAAGGAATGGAACAAACTGCCGGCTTCCTTGTTCCCTGAGAGATACAATCTTGGGCTTTTCAAGGTCAGAGTGAATAGGTATCTTCTAAGTCTGCGTGCTTCATCGACCGCATCGTCGCTTACCATCAGGCGAGTTGGTGGTCAATCAAACGCGGACTAGTTTACGTTAAAAAAAAAATGACGTGTGGCACTCGAGGACTGGCGCGGTAAAGCTATTGCATAGCATTTTTTATCAACTTATGCAATTATAATTATTTATCGAATCCTTACACTCGACACCCAGAGGCGAGTTGCTGAACTAAAGAGCCAAGCGTGATATTTCAAAAAGTCATTAAAAGTTCTGCTATTCATCGATAGATAGCAACAAAACTAAAAATTATCACTAAAAATTGTAAGGTTATTTTCGTTACGGAATTTCTGGATTCGGTCTCCACGCTCAAGGCCCGCGATAGAAGCTATGCAATAGCTTAAAAAAAACAGGCGTTAAATAGCACCGAAACAGACACACAGACAGGGCAATATTACACAAAGGAAAGAGGACTATATACTTAGTAGGTAGTAAGTTGTTAGATACAGACTGATGATGATGATAAGGCGTTAAATACTCTGAGGATGTTTTAATCAATCATTAGTCTTTAGTTTTACAGATTCTATGCCATTATCTTAAGGTTCAAATTCCAAAGCCTTTGTTTTCTGTCTTTCAATACATTTTGTTCAAACATATTCGTACAATATAATATATAATACCCTCTCTAAATTATACGTAGCCGCATCAACAAGGCGTCAAGTGACCGCAACATCATGTCGGACGCAGTGTCTGATATGTACGAGTACGTGACAGGAGCGGCGGTGTATTGCGTCAACCGGGCGTCGAGTCTGTAGGGTCAACGCAAACTATAAGGATGACCATAAATAGGTAGGACTAATGGAAAACCACAAGGCAAATTGCGGTCGTAGATGATCAGTCACTCCAATTGTTATGTAATAAGTAAATAGCGGATTGGTGAGAGTTTAGTGAGTGGAACTAGATGGCGCTGGCGGCGGTTGTTAAAACGCGAGTATCGTGGTGAGACCGTCAGGCCAAGCCATAATAGAGTGCGTAAGATAATACAACTGTCAGTACGTTCCAAGGACCAAATATGGCCCGCACCCTCACCTAGTATACTAATTACTAACTAGTTCGAATAAGGCTGGTGGATATGTAATTTTAACCTGCATACGTCCGGAGAAGAAATTCAATGGCGTATGTGAATTCCAGCAATCCACGCTTAACCAGCGTGGTGGAATACGGCCCAATCACCCTTCGAGGGTAGACCTGTGTCCCAGCAGTGGGACGATTAAAGGTTGCAAATGATGATGATGGTGATAGGTAATTTACGTTGAAAAGGAATACCGACACTATCGCATTGGAAATATTAAAGCAAGACGATCAAATAACCTAATACCAATAACCTTGGGTAAAACTGAATCAATACAGTTACCATTCAGTTTGTAAAACTTATCACTTTATTCCACTAACTTCTTGTAAGTCTCATAAAGTCTCTCTAAAAGTAAAAAGTAGAGCAACAATAATCTCAGCAAAAACTGGAAAAACTTTATCACAGTGTTACAATCCAACTACTAGGTACAAGATAAGAATTTATTATCTAACTTTTCTGCTCCGCTGATCACAAGAAGAGGGTTGGCATAGAATTCCTACAATACTACATTTGCAAAGAGATGAATGGCTTTATTTCAATGGCGAACGATTTAGTTGTTCATCAGAAATAGTTAACGTGCATCTATATGTCAACATCGATAATTATAAATTGTTTGGATTGGATTGATTGGATTGTCAGACAGTTAAAAGGTACAAAGTCTGGTTTACACTAGGGTACTCTTGTATCGCAACATGACGTTATCACAGTCTAAGTACACAACAGGATAATCTGAGAACATTGTAATAAGGTCAAAATCGTTACATATACATTATAAAAAAATAAACTCTAAATCGAATTTGTCTGTTTGTTTACACGTCTTATTAACTCAACCAGTCATCATTAAATTTGCACAATTTTCCGTACAGAAATGACATAATCAGCATCACCGTCTTTCATCACTGCGCGGGTAAATTCACGAGGCACAGCTAGTAAAGAACAAAAAAAAGAAAGAAAAAAAAGAAAAATAAAGAATCGCATTTATCCAGTTTTTTCCTTTTATCAGTGTCGTTTTTATACTTTTTTTCTGTGAAATTGCAAAACTCGTTGCAACATTTACGGTATGAAAAGATGTCTTTCATGATGCTCATTTAATTAGCATCTATGTCAATGGAAGCGGGCTTCCTAATTGAAGTCACTTGTCAGGTTTGTTCGAGCCTTTGTTGCATTTTTCATCTTTCCTACTCAGAACTTGCGATTCATTAATTATTATAATTGCAGCTTTTGTTATTCCTGCGGGTTGGGTAATAGTGTCGGTGATAATTGGCGTTACTTTTGCGAACTTGAGTGAACAAAGGTAGATGAAATTATGCATAATATATTTGGTTAATTTGTGACTTTCCTCGTATTTAAAGTAAACATATTGAAAGTCAATCGCTAAAATTTGCACAAGACTTAGAAAAAGGTGTGAACGACATAAAGTTCATATAAACATGCTTGAAATGCAAATATGAAAATTTACACTGAGAAAAAAACCGCTAAAAGAATGATTAATTCACCTACTCGTATAGAGTACGGAGCATACAGATATCGACAAAAAGTACGATGATTAAGCACCAGTTTTTACGGTGACAACTATCATAAACTGATGCTAATCATCAATTTTTTTGGTGATATTAGTATGCTCTGTACTTTAGGTTAATTCATCATTATTTTAGCGGAATTTAGTTGCGCATTTATCTTAGTGTAATGTTTCTTCTCTACTAATACCACAAAATAAGAAGAGTAAGTGGGTAGGTACCTACTTAGAGAGGTAGTATGTTTGTTAAATAAAGTTAAAAATCAAAGTTACCGTAGTAGTAACTCTATAACCCGGTCACATTATCTCGAGACCTGGCGTCGTCGTAAAAGTCCAAACGTAACAATAAAATACCACGAAAACAAGTCGACGCGTATCGGCAACGAAAGTGCTAACGGTACTGACGCGCCGTGGGGAGGTGAAAGGAGAACGGGGCGGAGGTTCGCATTCCAGCGAGGTCTCGAGATAATGTGACCGGGCTATAATAATAATCTTTTCAAATAAATATAAATCTTTTTAAAACAAAATATGAATAGGGAGTTAGTTTTAGTTTTAGGAGTCTATAATACTAAAACATTTGTGTATAGTTTAAAAGCATGCCTATATGCCTATAATAGTAAAGGTATGTACCTACTTACCTACGCATAGGTATATAACTATGCACTTACCTAAAATCCAACTCTCCAATATCGGAACTTAATCGGATCGGTGGGCGTTGATAATTAATATCTCGGGAAATACGGCGAAGACGCCGCGAAGTGCAGCTAGTTCTCCATAAATTATTCTAGATCTTATTCAAATTTACCATAAGTCGCATTATACAGCAGCATAATTACTGCCACATGCACGTCGCCACGATTCCCCCGAGCAAATACACCAGACGCTCTGCTGGTAAGTACCTAATTGATAGAGACGACCCTCAGATTACCTCTATAGATTCCGTAGGTAGACCACCTTTTGTACCTCTCTTATACATTTTACTATATTTTAGATTTCCTTTTTGGTGGTGTCAATAAAGAGTTAGATAAATAGATAGATAGATAAACTCTTTATCATTCAGACCAGTAATTACAAACATAAGGATAATAACACTTAAAACTAGTTCAACAACTGGCGGCCTTATCGCTAAGAGTGATTTCTTATTGAGTTATTGTATTGCAGGTACTCGAAACGATCGACCGCATCACGCATCGGCCACACCACGCCACCACGACACTCGATACCACTTTAAAAACCGAGGCAACCTACTACTCGTATAGGTAACGGTAATAGTACAGGTACTATAGGTACGTACCATCGATCTATATTTTAATCCGACTTCGGTGGTACATACCTACCTACTACCTACTATACGCGTGACTGTGAAGCTGCGTTCAGAATAATCGGCGGTAATCAACGCGTGCGCTGCGAATGCATGCGGGCAGTTGTTCGCCAACATGTTACAATCTTACAATGTATGTATAATATTAAAAATGTTGCGTTGCATTGCCGGGTGTATTGCAAATGATTCGAACGCAGCGTAAGGTGCGTAAGCCAATGAAGAATCAATCCCAGCTCCAACTACCTGCGCTTCCTCAGACCACGGTGACTTTATTTCTGAACAAAGTTATCTAAGGGTAATCTGTGGAGACGCTATAAGCTTGTGTGTTTCTGCGGTCCCTTATACTATTATAATATTATGTTCAGTGTAAACTGCACGATAATATTGCAAACAGTTTTGAGACTAACATTGATAAAGCTGAATTAACAAACCTGTACTGATCCCACAATCAACATAAGTGGAAAGAAAACGATGATGATATAAAGCTAAAGCAAGCAGGTTTTAATGTTTATAAAGCAAGGCACTTATTATAAGTGCCTTGCTTTATAAAGTATAAAGTATAATAATTATACTTTATTCTATAAATTCATGGTCACGAGCGCAACTGGCCAAAAAATTTCTAGCACTGCCTAATTCAAATAGCAAAGATTTTCAAGGTAGATAATAATTTATCAATATTTTAAAAATTCAACGTTTATCAGGCTTTTCGATTATTTGTAGATTCTAGTAACAAGTAGGTATAATACCAACGTAGTTAGTTAATAGTTAATTCTCAAGGTATAGACTGGGACATTAGCATCAAGAAGAAAATCCTATCTGGATTTTGTATAAGCTGTCTTTAGTAAACCGAGCTTGAGATAGCGCTTTTCTTCCTTTCACTAATATGAAACACATGTAAAGATAAACATCATCATCATCATCATCCACAGCCCTCTCTATCCCACTGCTGGGTATAGGCCTCTCTCCCGTTATGCCATCTGCCTCGGTCCCCTGCTAATCGAGTCCAGGCTCGACCCGCGACTCTGACTATGTCGTCGACCCATCTCGTCGCCGCGCCGGACGGTATAGGTAAACATAATACAGGGTTATACAGAAAGGGTATAAAGTAAGGTAAGCTGATATTTTTCGCGAATTCCGGGTTGGTCTCATAGTAAAAGTTGTTCATAATGATGAGTTCTATGAGTACTTTTCGGCTTAGCCTACCCCTTATAACCCTGTAAAGATATTGTTAATTTATTATTAGGTATACAAGTTATACAAAGATCTCAATTATAGAAGTCATTACTCCCAAAGCCTACCGACAAATCTTAATTCTGAGCCATCAACTATATTTTTATTCACAAAAAGCTAAATTGTGAATAATACCCTCGTTAACATCTCCGCGAGCATCTTTGAAACTCGGGATATATTAGGGACCTAATTTATTCAAACGTAACAAAAACGTAGCCTACATTAACGGAGCCAAGTATTTCCATTGTGAAAAGCCTAAATAAAGGCCTTTAAACGACTAAGAAAGAATGAAAATAGCGTAAAAAATTGCCTTTGTGGCCCTATAACCGCAACCTTTGTAACCAGTGAGATGAAATAAAAAATCATGTAAAAACACATTAATTATTTGTACCGCTATAAAATAGCTTTATAAACGGTTTCCGGACGGTAGTTATCGCGAGTACAAAATACACTAATAGGTTGATTACAGTAATGACCACAGTGGCGAGACAGTAAATGGAATACTCGTACTCGGCCGAGCAAACAAATCGTAGTTCTAGTGACAGTCTCGCCTCGTCAAGATGATTACACAAACCGAGTAGGTACTCGGCCGAGGGTGCTGTCTCGCGACTGTACCTACTCGTTCCGTGTAATCAACCCATAACTCTAAAGTCAGATTAGCTTTTGACACTTAGACACTGTCTTAGGTATAGATAGTGTCTCTCTGATACTCTCTGATATAGGAAACCAGTTCTCAAAGATTTCAGCAAGATATCTGTTGTATCAGCTCAGCCTGAACTGCTGTTTCAACAGTTCTCCAAATTTTCTTCACTTTACCTCTACACAGCATAGTGTCACAGATACAGAAGTTTCAAGAAAGTTCTGGACGAAAATTAGCTACTGCGCACGCCGCGAGTAAGCACAAACTAATGGTGCGTCCCATGCGAATCGCTATGATTACTGACAGTGGCTTCAATCGCTTGACGATAACAAATATAAACTGACGGAGCAATTTTTCCATCTACCCTCTATTTTCTAGCAGAAATCGAACATTATTATCAAAATGATTAGCGTTCAAAAAACCGCGTGTTGTGCAGATTTTTATAAAACAGTGAATCCATTAAAATGGGGTAGAATGACGTCATAAAAGTTCCACGAAAAAGTCTAAAGAAAGGTAATAAGGCAGCAGCTAGGGCAGCCGAGAGCCATTCCAGAAGTTTACGCATTCGTTCTGCCACCATTTTATATTGTTAATGGAGTCACCTGCGGCGGCGAGTTCGTAATGCCTAGAAATTATGAATATCTCCTGCCCTATATTCAAACTGAGTGAATTAAAGTGTTCTTCTTGCTTACTGTTTACGAGAACCGAAGAAAGTTGGAGTTTCTTTAGTGGAATGGTTGAGCGGTGAAGGAAAAGTATTGTTTGTGCAATGAAAGGACACAATGGAATTATAACATTCTGTAGTAAGATATTCTGAGCACTATTATTTAAGTCACTTAAGACTACTTTTCGGCAAATACTTCTAGGTTTTTTTTTTTCCGTCCTCTTTATTAGCTGGCTCTAGATATACCGATTATAGATTATTATCAATTAGTGAAATCCACCTAAGTACCTACCTAAGGTTTTTTTAAACTAATTCAGTAATGACATATCACCTAATAACTACCATGAGATAACCTATTAATCGCTATGAGTTATCTCATGGTAATTTTGTGAAGACTTAAAAATATCGCTACAATATAGACACCCAAGTCTAGACTATTAAATTAACTTTCACGCCATTACCCTCTCTAACTACACAAGTTAAAGCACAAAATCCTGAATAGCAAACACAAGGTGTCAGATTTTACGGGATTTTCAATGAACCATAGAAGGCAGACAGTTCGTACCCAAGACTTACTTTGTCAACTTACAGTATTGGTATCACTGGTCACTTGTTGTTTAAGACAAGTGCTATAAAATGCAGTTGTGTGATCATTGAACACATCACTGCATAACATCGATTATATTATTTAAATCTTTTATTTTTAACTTGTAATGTACTCGTATGTATCTATGTAACTATGTTTGTTCGGATGGAATCTAGCAACTCAATTTGAACCACTTTCCGATGTCCGATTGAGCTGAAATTTGGTATACGTGTATAACTCCGATTACATTGCAATAAAAGCTTGTTTTTAAATATATTTTTAAATTATTATAGTTTATGTATTGTATTGATTATGAAACTCCTGCAAAAGCGCACTGCAAAAAGAGTCGACTCGAGTCGCCTCATCTACGAACGATCGTAAAGTGGAATCTTTGCCAGTAACTGGATGCCCGGTAAAGTATTGCTTATGTTTCAGCTAAAACCATCCCGAGGGCACTGGCGGGGAATTTCTATGAGCACTCACGTGTAACGAGCTACGTAAATACTAGGATAGTGCTGGGAAAGTGAGGAGTGAGGAGTGAGGGAGTGGCGGGGCAATGTACTAGAGGTATGGACTGGTCAATATTTGAGAAAACTTAGTATATTTGCATATTTACAACAGCAAGCCTAGCACAGGCCGTGGACAAACCGTCTTTCCACCGTTTTTATCAACGCGTAAATATGGCAAATATGACAATGAATATAATAATATTATATTTGTCTGTTCTCGCGATATAAGAATGGGGGAAAAACTATTCTCCCCGCTACGTACTAGATCAGCTATGGTCTACGTTGTCTATCTTTGTCTACGACAGTCTACGTTGTAGACCACACGTAGACTCTACGATTTGAATGAACCTTTCCGTATTCGTACGTTTCATATGCGGTGATTTCTAGAAAGTGTATCTTGAAGTTCGAAGTGACTACAGGCCTACTGCCAGCTAGACCATATGTGCCAGAATAATACTGCAAAGTCTAAACAAACTTTGAAGCATTGGCTGGCCATTTGCTCAAAACCGGGACTGATGGTATTCTCCACAACACTGTACCAATACCACGGTATTCTCTAGTTTCGGAACATTATACGGAACATAGAACGTTCATTTGGGATCGCAGAAGAAGAGTAAGTTAGTACAGCTATGGTCCATGCTCACTTGCTCATCGCACTACCATCACTAGCTCCAACCTTTCTCTTTATTTTTCTCTCTGTCTGGCTATGCAGTATGTTCAAGTTAGCTCTCAATTTAAGCACCGCTTTTAGAGATCTTTCAAAATAAAATAATTCTATGATAGACTCACTGTTTCTTTATTATTTTTTCGATTTTCAAGTTAGGTTACGTAATGGGTAGATTTTGAAGGTAAAGAACAAAGGCTAAAGGACAATTCAGTTTGAATTGACAGTACCTGACAGCTTTCGTCTAACTTAAGTTTATACATGTATCAAACATAAAGTAAAAAATTGAGTGTAAATTGGTTCCCATCCTTTAATTTCATATTACATTTTGACTGACAAATAATTAAAAGATTTCATTATTAACAATAAAACTTAAGCGAAAAATATAAAACAAATGAAGTCAAGTCGCGAGTGAATCGGTTTTTATAGGCAAGCGTGCTCCATCGTAGACCGCATTGTTTCTTACCATCAGGCGAGATGGCGGTCAAACGCAAGCCTATCAATGAATTAAAAAGAAGATACTCACAAAACAAATTAAATAAACAAAAATAAGCACTGACATTGAAGTCTAGGCGAAGTTAAAACATAAAAACAGACTTTCCATTTAATCAGAACCCGAGACCGCGGACTCGCCTTACACTTGACGAACTTTTTATTAGTCTCAGTAGTAAAACAAAAGGTAAGTTTTTAAATTGCCGCTCCTTAATTAGTTTCAGGTAGTAACCTAAAAGGGGCTTTCAAACATCTTCATTCAAGGTTTAAGCAAACTTTTAAGTTGGATTTAAAAATTGAGCACCTCCGAGAAATGACTTGTGAATTTGGTACGACTTGACAGACACTTAATTTGTTGAGTGAGCCGTAGCTACCGTTGGAAAAAGAGTTTGAGTAGTAATTAAAAAGAAAGGGTGAGGTAAGTTTATTTTTTAATCTACTGAAGCATAATCCAACGATGTTTTGTTATAATTAAAATGGGAACACTAACTCTAACCACTTTCAAAATCACTTTACTTTTCATAATAAAATCCAATGATGCTATGAAAACTGACGTGATTTTGAAATAAAATGCTATAACACGGGACTACTTCTTCCTCGAAAAAGATTAAAAAAATATGAAACTAATCAATTAATCATCAATAAAAGACCATAAGTCTCGAACTCAGTAATAAGTAAGTAGTGTCGTTCTTATTACAATCCACAACGTTCACATTTCATCTTGGTATTTCAACAGAACGTGCAGTTTGAAATTGTTTTCTGTTCGGTGCCTCGAAAATATGAGAAACATTGACTGTATTGGCCAATTTCCTATTACTGTACGTTGTGTACAATCTGATGAGATCCTGACCAGGATGTCTGAAAAGACCTAAACTCAAATGTAGTAAACGCTAGATCATAAATAAATATCAAACCTAAAATAATGCTGAGTCTACTTTTTTTACCTTTTTATTTAAGAAGTCAATATGCTATTACAAAACGTCAGATAGGCTTGCTATGCTAAATTTATAGATTTTAAATAAGGATTTTAAAAATTAGTTTTTACTGCATTGTCATCGGTCGGAGTAACACAACGGAGCCTTACCAAATTACAGCTCATAGCATCGGGAAGTGGTTCAAAATTCAGTTGCCAGATTTGACAAGCAAGTTAAATAAAAGCTTGTAAATAATATAGGCAATATTATTGTCAGTTTCTCACATATTTTATTTTGTTCAAGCACTTTATCAAATGAAAGCATGTGAATCGATTGTGTAAGAAGGTCAATGTATCATGCTCTGACCAACTCAGTTATTCTGTATCTTATTGGAACACAATAACGATCTCGTCCAATATCTCACGTACAACACAACTTCGGGCGACAAACTTTCGCCTTAGATTAAACGTAATAGAGACATTACGGAGTGGACGTAGTCAGGGTTGCGAGCGGGGGCTACATCGGCTGGGGCACCGACGGTGGAGGCGGTGGGGCCGGGGACAGGGGTTCTGTTTGTACAGGAGTAAACAGTGAGAAGCTCATATACTTGACATCAAAATTGAAGTTTTCAATTGCTAATTTTAGAGCACTAAAATGGCTGTGACAAATTTAGACTAAAATAAAATAAATGGACGGGCCTAAGCCGTTGATCGCGTTCAGTCGAAATGAGTCAACAACTTGTATATTTAATTTTTTGAAGTGTTTTTACATTACGGAAATGAGCACGAAGGAATTATTTGTTTGATGAAGGTCGTGATATATTTAGCTCCACAGACGTGTCGCACTGCCCAGGTGCTGAAAAGGAGTGAGAGTCAGTCAGACGTAACGAGCGTCTAGCGCTCATTTTAATAGTCTTCAATAATTCGATTCTTTTAGGCCAGTACATTTATTTTATTTTAGTCTAAGGTTAACAGCTGTTTTAAAAAAATATATAATATTCCCAAGAACGAATGAGAGTAAAAAAGTACCCCACATTTTCTCCTCTGATTACGTCCACACATTACGAGCAGATGAAACAAACGCAATTACAACTAACTCACTCCGAACGCTTTCAACTGTTTCAACTACTCTATAAACTTTTAAACTCCTCGATTAAAAGCGAATCGAGTAATGAATGAAACAACAATACTTAATTACGGGCTAAATTGAACAAGTTTCAACTGTAATTCGATGAGACTTGTTTAAAACGGGTTTATTGTCTTTTTAATACCCTATTGTTTTGTTTGTACAACTCTTTTAAAATTGAATTTCGTGTTTCGATGTTTTAGAAAGGCCCTAGCCTTTCTTTCAGATAGGTTTAGATTGTTTTACTCGGTTGATAAAAGGAGTAAATGAGAAAATAATGATTTTGTCCGAGGTAATGCTTTGCTTTATATCTAAATGAAGGTCAATGTAGTGGCTAATGAAAATATGGTGCTGAAAAACCAGCCCTCAGCCCATATTACGTGATACATGAGAAAAATATTTTAACAGTATGTAATTTTCTTGTTTGAACAATTGACAGTACAAAGTTATAGGCAAGTCAATTTCAATTTTGCCGCAGACCTCTTGAAGCTTCGTTCAGCATGATTGAAGCATCGGTCGGTGTCGTCACATTTCGGAGTCGTTTTTTTTTAATATTTCTTCCAAGGAATATGGGCAGGCATTTTAAGATATTAAACTGGTTCGTATAATATATGCCACCCTCTGCGCCTATGCTGCAGTGGAATATTAACCAGATGATAAAGTCTAACGAACGATTGTTGAATCGCACTCACGTAAGCAATAAGTGCAGGCACAATTTTTGAATATGGAATACAGAAAATTTATTTTTGGTCACAAAAACACAGATACATAAAAGTCAGACAATTAACAAATCAACAGAAACAAAAGACAAACAAACAAAAAGACGATGAACTTGAGTGTGAATGGGCCAAAGAAAGTATGGATGAACTGTGTGAAAGATGATATGAAAAGGAAGGGAGTGATAGATAGATAGATTGATAAACTCTTTATTGTTCACACCATAAATTACAAACAAAAGGATTAAAGCACCTAAAACTAGTGCAACAACTGGCGGCCTTATCGCTAAGAGCGATCTCTTCCAGGCAACCTTAGAAGAGTATTCAGATATGACGAATGATAGAGATGAATGGAAGAAGTGTACATACTGTACCGACCCCACGTAGGTGGGACAAGGGTAGGCAGATGATGATGAACAGAAACAAAAGACAATGAGATGCATCCGAGCCCTTGAGCCAAAAACTGACCCCAACTCAGCATAATTATGCTGGCTGTAAGCAACCAGCGCTGTTATTCTGTTGGGACCGGCAGTTTTCGTATGTTGGTTTGCTATTCTGGATAGCAAAATATTATAAAAAATATACTTTACCTGATGAGTTCTTTGGGACTTATACGAATTTACATACCACTGGCTGTTCGGCGAAGGAAAACATCGTGAGGAAACCTGTATACGTACGGAGAAGAAATTCAATGGCGTATGTGAATTCCAGCAATCTGTACTTGACCAGCGTGGTGGAATACGGCCAAATCACCCTTCGAGAGTAGACCTGTATCCCAGCAGTGGGAGGATTAAAGATTAATTAGAGGTTATGATGATGATGAGGATCTTTACCTTGCTGGGTTCAATAGCTCCTTAAATTCGCAGAAGCTCACCCTCTGTTCATATTAAGGCGCAGCACCCATTCCTCGCGGATCATTCTATTTGTATTCACAAGGGAAGTCTCTGAATGCATTTGTTGTCCGCTGCAAGCAGGCATTCGTGACGGATATTTCTAGCGAAATTTTTATGCGAGAAATATTTATATCGCTGTTTTCGTGGTTTGAATACGGTGTTGTAGTCGTGGAGCGGCTTCGGTGGCTCGTTTGATGTCATAGGTTTTGTACTGAACCGGTGAGGCATGCTGCAGTTAACATTGTTGAGATATGGGCAGATCATGTATTCTAAGAAAAAAATATATCTACAGCTAAATCCCAGTAGTCTTATCAGTTGAACTACTGGGACTTTCCTTCTCAATAGACTTATCAACTGTGCCGACATTTATATCTACTTTTTGCTCCAGATCTAAATGTTTGCTGATTTTATCAGTATTTTTCCAGACCCCTAACCGCAAATAATGATCCTGGACCATTACCTGAGGCCCAGCGCACAGAAGTCCCTATTCTAGAAGTTTCTTGGCTTGATCTGACGCCTGATTTTATGTCATGCGATAGAGCTAAATCCATATCTAGCCATCTCTGTCGTATAAAATCAGGCGTCGTCTTGCCCTGTGTCATTAAGTTTTATAGCAAAATGGTATAGTATGTTTGCGGACACTTTTTTTGAAATGGACATGAGAATGACTGAGATAAATACAATGCTGACTGCTCGGTTATAACAATGAAACAAAGCAGACTTAGTTACGTACTAAAAATCTAGTTGTAAATTAGTAA
Organism: Alcis repandata; assembly: GCA_949125135.1. Classification (NCBI taxonomy): domain Eukaryota; kingdom Metazoa; phylum Arthropoda; class Insecta; order Lepidoptera; family Geometridae; genus Alcis; species Alcis repandata. The sequence continues at coordinate 1,023,408 of OX421233.1, forward strand.
ATTGATAAATACTAATGTTCATATCCTTTACAAAAAAAACATATTATTTATTTTTTAATTTGAAAAATCATTATTAAATCGTGTAAGTAGGTACGTACCATAAAGTAAACTTACACTCAAAGAAAAACGATGCTTACACTCTACGATTCAAATATAATTGTTCTTCAAAAGCTGTCAGTTATCTATCTCAGCAATAATTTTATTTTTTTAACCTATTGTGTCCCACTCCTGGGTCTCTCTCTATCTCAACAATATGCCATTTAAATATATTTTCTTTCCCACTGTAGTACCATTTTTATGTCAATACAGAATTGCGACCTACTTCCGGAGGGAGGGCGGCGGACTAATGAGTTTTAACCCTTTCAATCACCGCTCTCATGTAAAAAGATCAACCCTCAAGCTCTCAGCTGATTAATTACTGACTTGCTTTATCCACTCCACCCTTATGGAAGGATTTTTTAATGGGACACTGGATATTTTATTAACAACCTTAATGTTTACGGGAGTGTGTTTTATCTTTTTATCTGATTTCAAAATAGGCTTCTGATTTCGGATGAATATTTTATGGGATTGTATGATGCGGTATCGCGTGAACTGATTCTAGTGATTCTAATATACGAATTAGGTACGTGAATGTCAGAGTTAATTCTTTTAAAAAAAATATTGACCAAACTGCTACAATACTCGACTACTCGTCAGCAACTAAGCCACTATAATCGGTGGCGCTTTTTATGTAAAAATTTATATGTAGGGCCCGTAGGGAATTCTATTTTGTATATGTCGTATGTGACAATAAGAAGACGAGCTATCAGATGGTTAGCGCTTACTATCTTACTCGAGGCCTACGAATTCGTTGTTAGGGTCGATACACATCTGACGGAAAATGCGTCGCGTATTATCGGTCGCGTAACGCCAGAACAGAGAAATATATAATAACCGAACTCAACCGATGATGCGCTAGTGCGTCGAGTGCGTCGGGTTGAATGTTTTATTATACATTTCTCTGTTCTGCGGCGTTACCTACGCGACCGATAATACGCGACGCATTTTCCGTCAAATATGTACCGACCCTAAGGGCTCTTTTGAAAAAGTTATAAAAAAAAATAAATTACGTTTCACACTCATAGCCAAAAGTCAAGTAAGTTAGTCATATGTAGGTTTAGTCATATGTCAAGTATTTACTTAGAAATACATGGGAAATACCGCCAGTAGCAGTTTATTCAAGTTTTTCAATTCGCTTAAATTACCACCACGTATCAAAAAAATAACTCTTCTAGCCTAACCAAAGCAAATCAGAATCAACTACAATATAACAACTTAGTCATCAAAGCCAAGTAATCTACTTTCAATTCTCGACTCGGAGTTTGCAAGTCAGGTGGCCGGGGTGGCCCAATCTTCGCCGTCGGAGCTTAGAGCTAATTCCCAAAATCGATGGAAAACAATTCACTTACGCCCTGTTACCCCAAACTTCCGGACCTAATCCCCACTTACCTTTGGGGTTAAACCAATGAAGTCATCAATTTGAATGTAATCCACTCGAAGGCTGCGCGTTGGCTGCTGTTTTGCGCAGCGTAGCGTTGTGTTTTGCGAAGGCGTAATAAGTATACTTACTATGATTCGTCATCATAATTCACAGCTTTCTTTATCTTAATGCTACAATAGGTAGCAGTAGACTCGCACTATGTAATGTGTCTCTGTCCTGTTCGATCCGCAACTTAGACGATGTCGTCGACTGACCTCACTGCCAGACGACCAACGTTCCACTTCTCTTATCTATTTACTACGATTATTTTATCTAAAAACTATAAAGTACAGTCAATTTCAGAATTAAGTTCCCAGAGAAACTTGCCGTGAGCTGAGTAATCACTCCTATAGCTTTCCTAATGAGACGACACGATGAATGACGGCACGATCTTTTCTAGCCGTTGAGCTATCGTCGTCGTTCTTGACTTTTGAAATTCTTCAAACATAAAGAAAAGCGTTTTGACGTCGTATGCGTTGTATGTGTGTCGCATCGCATGTGATCTTACTGTAGCAAAATACTCACACTCCGACTTTACGCTCTACATCACGCTCAGCCGTACGCTATCCAAAACGCGTGGCCTTACTAAAACGCGCATTGTAAAGGGTGCCTTTAGTTACCTTCCTCAGCCCCTCCAGCTAATCAGAGAAGTGCAAAGGTTAAGTGATTCTTTGCTAACGTTTTTTACACTCCTCTGAGCTTCTTTTCATTTGATTGAGTGGCTCCATTACTTAGTGATTTATTTCTCGGTGGCGTCGATGGTATTGACTGGACACCGTTTCTTACTCTAATTATAGTAATAATGTTGTGAATAAATCGCTGTGACTGTCTTTGGAGTTAATCATTTCTTTCTAAGGTACAATCGCACCTATATCCCATTAATATTGTAAATGTCAAAGTTTGTATGGTTGTTCCTCAATCACGCAAAAACGGCTGAATAGATTTAGATGAAATTTGGTACGAAGGTAGCATAAAGCCTGGATTAACACACAAGCCACCCCGAAAAATGCGGGTGAAATCGCAGGGCGAAGCTAGTTTAAAATAAAAGTGCCATGGTATCAGTAAACTTTGCGTTCTCATGATTACTACGATCTTACATAATTGTTTTGACAATGGTAACAATTATTACATCAAGGGGTCTCTCACCATTTTTATCATTTTTTCATACATAAATGATCTTTTATTTCTTAACAGCTAATCGCACGACAGAAAATGTTATATAAGAATTTTGTATGAATTTGTAATAGACAGCAAATATTGTGGAACTAATGACTCTAATGACTCAACTCCTATAAACCAGAAAACCTATACCTGGATCAAAGCTATTAGTATACCTATCACTAGAACTCATAAAATATTCCTGTATTTCCTCGAAACTCCATCAAGATACAGATCGAAGAAGAACCATGAAACTCTACATAACATGTCCTTATCTATCCTTCGATAAAGTAGGTCGCAGCTGAATTAATTATTCGGTATCAGTAAGTAAGGTCGCAGTCTTGGACACGAGCGGTTGAATTATTGAGGGACGACGCCCGGGGGAAATCACTAGTGCGAACATCTGTTCGGGAAGCACACGAGAAGCTCCTTGTAACACTTGGTATGTTATGAACTTCACATTCTGCTAGTTGTGCCCTGCGGTTTCGCGATCCAGATTTCTCACAATTTTTATGAAACCCAGTTTTTTCAACTCGCTCTTTTAACTAGTGTGTCTCACTTGTATTCTGTAACAATTAATATTGTCATTAAAAAGAAATAAGAAACCCGACTGCAAAAAGTAGTTTCAAATCGGTCAAACCGTTTAGGCGGCTAGACACAAACACCAGAATAACAATACCCTCCTTTTGGCCAGTCGGTAAAAATTAGGTAAGCCTAGATTGAAAGGTAACAAAAGTTACAACACACATGCTCTTTCTCTTACACTAACAAACATACACACACACCCATACTTACTTTTGCATTTATAATAATGAACATTAATACTTACTATCAGTTGGTATGATGTAGTGAACTTTGCGTGCTACGAGCATAAGATGAACTTCCTATACTAGGTACATACTCGTAATTAAACTTTACTTGTCTGATTATTATATGAGGAAACTATCTGACAGTTATTATCATACTTGTGTTCAAATGGGATGAGCTAACCAATGAATAAGTGACGTAGGGAGCTACAAATCGAGGAAGATGAGTAAAAAAATTTCTATCACAAAACATGGAATGCATTTCTCGAATCAAATCGGGTGACAAGGATAGTCATAGGCCAGATTATTAGTGCAAGCAAGACAACATGAAGTAAAGTCACCCGTGAAAACTCGGTGCGTCAGACGCGGCATCACGCGCTATTTAAGCAGCCTGACTTTCCGTACATTGCGACTTTGATCTGTGTTTTGCCGAGCTGACAAAGCACGGATCAAGAGGCACGTGCATCCGTCGGCGTGACTCATGTTCACGCCGTCTATTCGTCAGACAGTGCAGAGCTGAACACAACCAAGGAGTGACGAAGACAGTGCAGTTCAATTAGTTGTGGTAACACGCGCCGCGCTAGACTCGGTACCCGGTCCACGGCACCACGCGCGTCTATACCAGTACGCTCCTTCGTAACCATGTAACTACCAATAGCAACATGATTTTTTTTGTCCTTGTTACTACCAACTGCTCTAGTAGTAATACGGGACAATTGCGTCCGTGACAACGTGAGCCGCGCCTACACTACACAGTCGCTGGCCGCGTGACGCAGCGCGCTATGCCTGGCGTATTGAAACGGGCCGTCACCGTTTCAAATAGTTTCAATACGCCAGGCATAAAAATATTTAGCTACAATCGTTAAAGCCAGCCCACACTGACGGAGAGTCACGTTTATTATTAAAAGGAATCGGAACGAACTGTTTAGATGGATCATCATTAATTTAATGACATATAAATAGCCGTTGATTTAATCAATTTAACGTCAGCATTTAAATTTAAAATTTGTCATAAAGGAAAAATAATTATCGCATTTGAAACAATAAGCTATTATTTTTAATTACCACTCATTCAATGATACAATGCATCACAAATTGTTCTATTGTACCTAAGTATGTCACGAAAAATATTTTATACTATTAACGCCCTCTACGTGGAGCACCGATCAGGATCAGCACCTCAAGATTGCTACTTTATAACGCCACTCCTATAATTTCTACTATTTCTTGGATTTTGACGTATTAAATAATAAAACCTTAATGCACAAGAACTTTCACTTTATTTGCTAGAACACAACCTTCCTAACCAGTGTCTAACAAAACGCATGCCCGAGTCAGTCTTCTTTTTCACCGAAGTCCAGTCGGGTTCGTTCGTAAAGTTTCGTTAGGCAAATCAGGAAATAGTCGTCAGACTATTTCCAAATCAAATCAGTACATATCTCAAAACTCAAAACAGCGGTCAAATCAGCAAGTACCACTATACAGCAGGGTGACCATTATTAATGATTCGTTAACAATACTAATACCTACTAAATACTTCCAATGTAATACTTTTATTACTAAGACTATTGTCTAGGCCTGCTCAAGTTGATAATGATGCTAAAATCCAAAGATCAATAGCTACCGATCTCTCAGAAACTTATTACACGGCAACAATGAAGATAACCGACAGTTCATCAAAGCTCACTGAATAGTTAACAGGTCAATCAATAGTTGAAATGATCAGTGTAATTTATATTCGTTATTGCAGACCACTGAAATATTAATTTGTGAAATTAATAGGCCTATCTAAACATTAAACCGGGAAATTCAGGTCGAAGTCAAACTTGGCTGATATAAATTTTCATGTCAAAACCATTTAGTTCACTTTTCAAAATCATGAAATTCGAAAACTGCAGACCAGAGTGACATCACCTTGGACTTGAAAGCCAGATTGGCCCATTTTGAATTTTATGAAGCCAGAATCAAACATCGGAAATAGCCCCTGACTCTAAATCCAAGTAAAGTGCGTGACATGAATATCAATATTACTTTAATTATTATTTGTCACATCATGTCATCATCATCATCAGCCCATATCGATTCCATTCTTTTATGGCATAAGTATGTAGTAATCCCAGCAGCGGGATGTTTGAAAGGTTGAATTTGAAAACATAAAACCTTCCAAAAGGGTTCTAACAAACTAATAATCTCAGCAACTTCAATCATTTCATTTCACCTCGATCGTTACTCGAAATCTGTAAGAAATACGATTTAACCCACCCACGACATAACCTTTTCAATTCAGTTATGAACTTCCAAATATCTGTAGGAGTACAATTTCAATACTTTCGAGTAACGGAAAGTGTTTACGGAAACACCTAAAAGGATTAAACAAACGCATTTTTTATCTTCCTCGTCCCACGCTTTGATATTAAACTAATTTAATCTCGGAAAAAATTAGGTTTCAGATTTAATACATTACAGATTTATTATACATTACATGTTTTTGAATGATACGCCCGTAATCAGGCTATTCATCATCATTATTATTTATCAGCCTATCTCGTGTTGGCCACTGCTGGACCTCGCAGCATCTTCTGCCTTTTGCATCTACTTGCCGCCAGCCGCCTAAGGCCTGAACCCACCTAAGTAACGTGACACGTGACAGATTTTATTTTAATTCATTAATGCTTGCATTTGACCGCCATCTTGACTGATGGTAAGCAACGATACGGTCTACGATGGAGCATGCTTGCCTAGAAGAAACTGATTCACTCGCGACTTGAAGACACCTAGATTATATTTATCGGGAAACACCCACTCAGGCAATGCGTTCCACATCCTAGCGGTTCGCACAATAAAGGTGGAATCAGATTTGTAAGATAAGATTTGTCAGATCACGTGTCACGTCATTTAAGTAGGTCTCGGGCCTTACGCAGATCGTCACTCTACCTTTTTTTTTTTCTTTTTTTTATGTGATTAAGTGACGAATACTGGGCTAACAAAGATATTTTTAAGAGCCCGATACCAATACACCTTAAAAAACGGCTAATGGATAACACTATTCTGCCGTCTTTGCTCTACGGTTGTCAAACATGGGCGCTGACAAAAAAGCTAATAAAAAAGATAGCCACCTTCCAGAGAGCAGCAGAGCGCTCGATGCTGGGTCTCAAACTTAAAGACAGAGTCAAAAATGTGGATATTAGACAGGAGACTAAAGTCATAGACGCAGTATCAATGCTCTGTAAGCTCAAATGGAAGTGGGCTGGCCACCTAGCTCGGGCAAAAGACGGCAGATGGAGTGAACGTATTGTTCACTGGCATCCGAGAGACAACACTCGACACAGAGGACGACCTCGGAGAAGGTGGTGCGACGACATTGTAGAGGTTGCAGGAGCAACCTGGACCCGTATAGCTCAAGACCGGGAAGAATGGCAAGGCATGGAGGAGGCCTTAACCCACATTTGGGTGTCCCAGAAGAACAATTCTAATTATTAATTATTATTTTTATTTTTCTGTACTAAATTATTTTATTTTTAAATTGTTATTTGTATATTTTGGGAATTAAAGGTTATTTTATTTTATTTTATTTTATTTTTAAGTGACGAAACGAGCAAATCGCTCGCCTGATGCAAGACCTGACCGCAAGATGCTCTATTCTACGTTTGCAATTAATTTTTTTTTAATTGGAGGAAGTGGAACCACGTAATATTTATTTATCATACTCGTATACATTGGAAATACCGCTTTTATAAGACATTTTCATGAAATTGCTCCTAGGGGTTTGATAAATGGGGATTTTATGTTTATTCAGACATGGGGCTGCTTCTAAAGGACACTTGGCGGTGCATAACGAGTCACGTAAGATTTCATACAAATACGATTTCAATTTATTTGGTGGAGCGTTTTCCGTACAGAACATTTTGGAAGGAATTTTATATTATGACACAAGCACTTATTTACTTAATAGAGAGTACCGTTATAAAATATTCTGTGATACTAATATGCCTAATTGCCTATACGCCCATGCGCCCTTGAGAGTATTTGCTGATGTATTTTTTCTATCGCAAAAGGTCAATAATGTAATAAAACTCCCAGTAGAACAATAATGACTCCCCACTCCCCACCTCCACCTCCAGTCCCTCCAAAACTCCAATCCTTCTCCACGTTTATAAAAGCTACAAATTCTCACAAAAACAACCCCTCGTTTTTGCCCAGAGCCTCTCGACTGCCCGCTAAATTACTCCCATCTCCACAGCAACCACAGTTCCCTACAAATCTCCCCCAATAAAACGTCGAGGTCACTTTAATTGTAATATAAAAGACCCATTAGAGGCCATTAACCCCGTGTGTGTACAAAAAACAAGTAATAAATTAACGCTCCGCAGCCATGCGTCTTACGCCCCCGTACTAAATCCGAGGAGGGTTTATTGCATCCTAGACTTGACTGTTAAACTTGCTTCAAAAACTGTACAACAAATATAAGAGAAACAATAGTTTAGTTGACGGAGTTAAGCTGAATTCATCATCATCATCATCATCGCATCGTCAACACCTTTTCACCCACAGCTGAGTATAGGTCTCCACCTCTGCGCACCATCCGGTCCTGTGCCAATCTCATCCACTCCCCTCTTGCCGCCTTTACAATGTCAAACGTAAATAAAATTAAGGTTTATAAAAACATAAAGGAAAATGTTTATACCTAGTTATTTATTTTAAATACTTAATTTTACTAGCTGCCGGGCGCCCAGCGGTTACAGCCGCTATTCTACAGAAACTGACATTTTGTGAAATAATTTGCATATATTGTGTTAATAAAATCTAATTACTTTTAATTTTTTTCTTACGATTAAATCAAGTGACGAAATATAAAAAGGGATTTGCAGTAACTGAAAAAAAGGTCGACGACCCGGCTACATAAGTGTCTTGAAAGCCCGAAAAAGTAAGACCTTTTACAAGCATGGGCCTAATGTTGCCTTATGTCAATGAAAGTTTAATTTGGTTAGACGACACTGAATTTGTGTGCTGCTGTTTAGAACAACAAGATTTATATATATACAGGGTTATTCATATATTATAATATATATGTCGAATAGAGAACTAGCTAGTATCTTTTAAAACGAGTAAAACCGCCAGCCTTGACGACCATCGGTTTTACTGTTACAATTGAACTCTCTACACTGCCTAGTTTTCGACTCAAAAACTAATAGAAATGATTCTAAGCACTTGTTGGAATTCTCTTGAAATAAAAGCACATGAAACACTGAATTATTTTTATTTTAGTTTTCTTCAAAGTTTTACTTACAACGTTTCACCTTGAATCTCAAACAAAAAGTGGCACGCCTTGTATGAAAAAGGAATGCGGCTGCCACTTTATCAAGTTTTTAAACAAAAGCAGCAAATATTCAACCAAATAGATTTTGCTCGAGTATTTAGTTACCAAATAGATTTTACTTCGAGTGTAAGTTTCACAGGATATGCCATCAGCGGCGCTAGTGTCGCTTCGAACGAAAACTCGAAGACGCCCAATGCCCTCGCGGCGACATATAGATATATAAATATAAAGGCTCATATTACGCATCATTATGAACCACTTTTACTATAGGCCAAACCCAGAATTCGCGAAAAAAAAACAGCTGTTTTTACCATACATTTTGTCGAGTGTCATTGACATTTTTCTACGGAACTTGATTTCATTTTCGCGTATTTCGGGTTGGTCCCATAGTAAAAAATGTTCATAATGATAAGTACTACGAGCCCTTTCGGCTTAGCATACTCTTTCTGAATAACTCTGTATAGACTACCCATATCTACTCGTATCTATGAAAATCTTGTAAACAGAATAGCATGCCACATGCAACTAAGGTCTCATATCGATCAGGCGTAGGTTTCCAACTACGGCCTTGTATTTTTTACGTTTCCTATTCAATTTCTTGCAGGTACGATAGAAATCCTCTGCTTACATAACCTTATGTTAACATATGGGACTCGATTTGTCAGACCATGAATACGGCAGGCAGCGAGGACCGTTCGCCCCTGACATCGGCTCGGGAAATTTATTCAATACTGAACCACTGATGAAAAATACGAAATAAGTTAATAATATGTATATATAAAAAATAACACGCTTTTGTTGCATTGTCATCAGAGTTTCACAGGTTTACCAAATAGCTAAATCGGATATCGGGAAGTGGTTCTAGATTCAGTTGCAAGATTTGACCCGAACATACATACATATGTAGTTACATGCAAACACATATATACATACTCGTAGTTAAATAAAAACTTGTAAAATATGCTAAAGTCTTGAAATCAATTGGCGACTGCGTTTGTTGGTCATTATTATTTGTCGTTTTAGGTGAATTTTAGGGCTGGTATCTACCCAATCTGAGGTAATTGGATGTAGATAAAACTGTGCTATTTGTAAACAAAGCGTGGGGCTTATGTTTTGTTTAATCAAAAATGTTGGCTGACTCCGCTCAGCTTAGCTTTGATAAACCTGCCCAAATTACAATTTCAAGGATTTAGTTATTTTTTCTGAAGTACGAAAACTGTAATCAAAGAGAACACAAATTGTTTCTATCTTTTCTATTTACATAATACCTCTACATACTACTTCGACGAACTGTTTGGGTCAGTGGTAACATATCCGCCTTATAAGCCAGAGGTCCCGGGTTCGATTCCCGGCCGGGCAGATGTTTGAATGATAATTTTAAATATCTGTTCTGGGTCTGGGTGTTAGTTGTCCTTGTCTTTGTGTATGTTACATGGCATCCCCGACACAGGATTTATCCTAGTGGGGAGCTATGAGTGTGATTTTTTTTTACTTCTGCTAGATGGGTATCCAACGAGTTACACCGAACCGAAACGAGTCACAGTGTTACTCGTTATTTTTTTTTAATACCACGCGACAAAGGTTACTTGCGTGACATATCTTCTTTTATAATCCGCGGCAGCAACTACTCCAATAGTACCAGATCCCGCGATAACGTATCGTAATGTTATGGTTATGGAGAATATAATTCTGAAGATATAGAGGAAGTTTCGCGGTTTATTTCCGTCATGTTTATATGATTTTGCACGAAATTTTGTGACCTCCGCTTCGTTAAAATAGCAATGTTTTAGTGTTACGTATATTTTGTTAGATTTTTTTATGCGTAGACCTATTTTATTGAGTCATTATTCTGCAGCTATGAGTAAAATTTAGGCTTGGCATGAATTTTGTATTACGTTTATAAAAATATAAATACTTGTGTATTCGATAGAAAAATGTATGACAAAAGCAGTTTCCATTTACGTCGATAGGGACCATTTTTCATATTTATCTATCGATTTTATTACGTATTTTTCAACAGAAGTCACGGGCACGGGTCACTGGGCGGTATCGTGATCCCGTTTAGGCTCTTGTCCGCTTTTGTCTCATTCTGTCAGCTAGAGAAAAAACGAGACAAAAGCCAACACGAATCAATTTAGGCTCGCGCCAACAGTCCACTGTAAAGCCTCAGATTACTTGCGTAGCATGCGTCGTAGCACACTGCTACGAAAAAAACCGTTCTGGGTTTTGCCACTTTTATTTACGTAAGTAAGCTCCACTAAAATAAAATAAAATCATTGGTAATAAAACTTTTACTAAACCAAGCTTTTATTCAAAACTTCAGTAGTACGAAAAAAATATTATGTGTTGCAAAAGCTTGTTGTTCTAATGTAAGATTTCTAGACCACCAGAAAGCCTCAAGCATGGCTTGCTAAAGACATTTTTTTTTCTTATTTAATGAGACATAACCCTTTCTTATCAAAGTGGATGATGTTCCGAGTTAGTCTATTTGCATTTATTGTTATTTTAGTTAAGCACCCAACACGCATTGCGTTTTAATCACTCGATTTTAAATTGCCCATTGGAAACCGCATTAACCGATTGAAAGCTTCAATCCATTTCAGTAAAACGGTTTTGATAAATTATTTACCACTTAAATTTAATTACAAAATACGCAGCTCATTAATGAACGACATTTTACAGTAACGACATAAATTATCATACAAAATAGACAATTGTTCATCATTCAAAAAGTTATTAAAACTACACTCTAAAATAACATTTGATCCAAGATTAAGATTATCGACATCAAACTTCAATCGATTTAACGCAAATCTCAAAATCTTTTCAAATATCAAAACGAATTAAAAGTTGTAAGTCGCTTTTAAAACTTACGAGCCACTTTCAAAAGTGACGAGCTTTACTCTCAAACAAATGAAAGTCAAAAAAGATCGAGACTGAACACAAACGTCGCTAAACAAACATCGTGAGGTCGACTGAAAGTCGCGGCGCGTGACCGGACTCGTTAATACACGACTCGTTACTCGTTACGTTACATGACGTAACGGTTACGTAGTCACAGAAATCTAGCGGACCATGAACTATCATGATCAAACCCGGGGGGGGTTTGATGATTGATTTCTGCTCTGGGTCTGGGTGTTAGTTGTCCTTGTCTTTGTGTGTGTTCCCCGACACAAGTTATCCTAGTGGGGAACTATTAGACTATGCCTAGTATTGGCCAGAGTCCCGGCATGGTCTAAGTAGGATTTGGGTGGAGTCAGGTTCTTCATGGGTGCGTTCTACCAAATATGCCTTAATCAATTGTAATAGTTTGTCCTACAAAAGCTAATTGACATAACTTGTTAGATTACGAACTTATTCACGACTAGCTGACCCTTGCCCACTTCGTTGGGCATAATGTTAATTAAACCCGAAGCCATCGCGCGCCGTCCGGACCGTTTTTTCTCCGATTCACTTTGCAAAACGGACTACCACGTAAAAGCCTTTTTATTTTTCGGTTTTTTATATAACCTATGACACTCAGCAATAATGTGGCTTTCTATTGGTGAAAGAATTTTTAAAATCGGTTCAGTAGATCCCGAGATTACCCCTTACAATTTAACAAATATACAAACACACAAACTTTACTTCTTTATAATATTAGTATAGAAGTATAGATGTAAACAATCCAACCATTCAAAATTGTTTTTTTTTGGTTGGGTCATATCAAAACAAATCTTGAAAATTTAAAAGTATTTCCATAAGTCTTCTTTACAGTCTGTTACATCCACCAATCGAATGAGATTAAGGCGTTAGGCGGTCTTAACAGGTAGCCGCGGTTGCTCACCGACCTAAATATTAAGCGGAGTGTAAATAAATCGAAAACCGGATGCCAAAGGAAATCACTCTAATATTAAAATATGGAAAAAGCCGCCAAGCCATGACAGAGGCCTTCAGGTGGCCTAAGAACTCTGACACCAGGACTAGCCAATAGGCCTTTATATTTATTTACTCAATAGTCATGTATAATATACGCAAGACTAACACTACAATACTAAAATATTTTTTTTTACGTTACTGCAATTACTACGTACCACAGAGTTCAGTATGACGGAATATATACGTTTGGTATGTATATTATATTTCCAGTTTATGAACATAAGTTTCCTCTAAATCTTTGTTACGCATTGGATGTGACTAATAATTATGCGTCAACCTACTGTCATTGTTAAATAACACCAACTAGAAATGTAAATAAGCATAAAATATTCGAAAATATGGACAATTGTAAATGCCATTAACTTTCCTGTGTACAAAACGCCATTTTCAAATATGTTTATTGATTTATAAATATATTTTTCAAAGGAGCAGCCGGAAATATAATTACGAAACTGGGTTTTTATTTTAACCTTCTTATTTTGAATTGCGATACAACAAAGGCTTGGTCACAATACAAATTTTAAAAACCCTCCGCCAATGTTTACCTCCTCGAACAAAGTTCCAAACATTCCATATGTTTACCGCAAACCCACTCCCCTGATCAAGAACAACCGCAGAAAAACTCCAAAATATCTCTTAAAAAGTATCCGTTACTTCGGTAACTACGTTTCGGTTGGAAAATAAAATTATAGAGTACCTTTTCGTCCAAGGAAAGCGTAACATGGTCTCGCCGTGTCCCGCATACTAAGCGGGGAAGCTTCCAAGGTATCGATTTCTGGGGAATTGTACTGCAAACACATCTGTTTCGGGGACGATGGTATATTGCAGGTGAAATAATCATCAGCTGTGAAATATTGATCAATAAAGTTTTATAGTTTTACATTGAGAATTAAATTTCTATGTTTATGTGTGACTGTGTGAGTGAGGAACAGAGATCCTTGTTACTTGAAATGAAGATGTAAAAACGAGAATGATCATTAAAAGTCAACATTTTATAGTAAAGAAATAGTTTACAACTGGAGGTTCTACAAGAAAAAGTTTTTTTTTCGATGTAGATACGTTTTGTTTACATTATACGTATAACAAGATCAAGAATATACTTCATTGTCAATATTTAGAAAAAAGTCACCTTGATGCTTTTCTTATCTAACCGAGGATCTCTAACGAAATGGCAAAGTAAGAGCCCGTGTCCGCGATACAGCCTGCACTCTGAATACAAAGTTACGTAAAACGCTCCAAAACGTAGACATTTTCTAACTGTACCCTTTTAACCGACCACTCTGCCTCCCTAAATTCTTTCGACGATAATTTGATGGCCTTTTCAGAAACAATCGAAAAGGAAGGTGCAATAGATATGGGAGCAAATGGCCTTATGAAGGTTAACCGGCACCTAACCCGCCCGGTAATGGTACAGACCCTTTTCGTAAGTGATACTTTCGCACACTTAACGTGTTAATATTTCTGAACGAAGTAAATCTAAAAGGTTTCGAATTAAACCTTAATATGATCGCGTATAATCCTTAATTTAATACGATACGTACGAGTCCTGAGAATGATCGGTGCTGACACAAATCTCGTTGAATCAATACGACTTATCGTAAAGGACTGAGCACCATCCAAAAAATACAAAGCTGAAACGCTTTAAGAGTTAAGCTCGTCTGATTGAGTGGGCCGAGGGTCAAGCGAAAAGAGCAGGGTCGAGCGAAAAGAGCGGAGATAAATCCCTGGTAACCAAACAACGCTCAAACATGTCCACTTACGCTCAAGCATGGAAAGCCTGCCCACTGGCCTGCCGACCGGCCAGAGTAAATACATGGAATTTATTTTCACTTCACTCCAAGTGATTGAGTTAATATACTCGTAGCAGCTGTACATGGACGGCCATTTCGGGTTCAACTTACACCGATGGTTCGGTGTGGTACCTCCACACCTACTACAAAAATTGATTTTTAAACTAAAAACTACTGAACACACGCAAACACCTACTACAAAAATAAATGCCGGATATTCCGTACAGGTAAAAACAAACGTTTTTTTAATAATTTAGGTATGTTTGCATTGATTAAAAATTTTTTTTCTTTTAGGATGTCATTTTCAAATAGCCAAGGGCTTGTGTACATCGCGAGGAAACCTGCATACGTCTGGAGAAGAAATTATGGCATATGTGAATTCCAGCAATCCGCACTTGGTCAGCGTGGTGAAATACGGCTTAGTCACCTTTCGGGGTAGACCTGCATCCCAGTAGTGGGAGGATTAAAGGTTGCGTAACTGCGGGCTTGCATAACTGTCTTCATATGTAATTGAAGCCTCATTGCTTTAAGAAGTGCTCGTTTTAAACCAGCCCCTTTGATCTTACCCACTTCTTCTTCAAATTTAAGATTTTTTTCTTTGTTTATGTCAGTAGGTACTTCAATGTTGTTTGACCTAAGGAATGATTGCTACTGAACCCTTGACACGAATATGCTTCACAGACCCTTTATTGATGAAAAAAGTATAAGAGAATTAAAAATATCGTGTGTACTTTAACAATAAACTTGCTTATCTTCATCTGAAATTGACATTTTTACAAAAAAAATTAAGTCAAAATTGACCTAAATTATTAAGTTAAAAATGTCTTAAATCAACTTTGTTAGATTTAAGACTAATTTTTTTCGACCTATTGTGTTTCACTCTTGGACAAAAGTATCCATCTCCTTGTAGACTCAAAATCTTAAGAAACATTTTTTTTTAGAATTGTTTTTTTCCTTAGAGTATTAGGTAATTATTAAATATTCGTACAATTAGTACAATTAACAAAAACGTGATCTTGCAGTTTCGATACTGTACGTACTACGTAGCAATCGATTTCTCCTAGCTTTAATTCGCAGGTACAGTCAGAAATTACTTCCACGTTTATTCTTTATCTTTTCCAACCAAACTAATCTTGTCCAAGCGTTAAAAACAAAAGACGACGCAGCTCTACCTGACCCCAATAAATAAAGCAAACCTACTTACTTAAGAATCGTTTACCTATGCCAGGGAGCTTTAATTAGGTTCCCTAACCCAATTTGCCCCGGGTAAGCGAAAGTCGCAAGTGATTAGTGGAAATTAGATTGGCAGGTGTTTTTTTGGCGATCCCTGGCCCCCAAGGCTTGGTGAAGAAGACTAGGTTTTTTAGTGTAGCCTATCTGTAATTGTGCATTCTTTTTAGGGAATTGAGGCAGCTGAGAATTAAGTTTTCTTTGTTCTTTAAAACCGTATCAAGATCCAAATTGTACTATTATTGTAAATGTGTAAAGTATGTTTGGTTGGTAACTCTACACACTGAAACGTCGGGACAGAACTGAATGAAAGGTTTAAACTGAATTAACTTACAAGTTATTTTCATTATCATCGTCACCGTTTTTCATCACCGCGCGAGTGAACCCGCGTTGCGCTGCTAGTATCAAATAAATAAGATTAAGAGGTAGGTATTTAATGTCCTTTTCCCTTTCAGGATTGTGGTACAAGAGCAATTGTTTTTGGAGGTAAAGTTGACGCTTGCTAATTCCATGCATCAAGATTTTAATTTTTTGACATAATATGCTTTTTTTAGGAGCTAGAAGTTTTCAAATATCTTGAAATTGACCTAGTTGACTCACGCTGTGAACAGACGTTAATTTTTCCAAACAATGAACAAATCTTTTTTAAAGTAAGCTAGCCATATATTTATATATATATATTTCTCATATTCTTGTTAAACGAAATAATAAAATAATTCCAAATAGGAGTAGGAAGGAGACTACGAAACCTCGATTTCGTGCATTTCATTTCAGAAAAATGAGACTTGCGTGCGGCGCGACAAAATTAACTT
Source organism: Alcis repandata (assembly GCA_949125135.1). Taxonomy (NCBI): domain Eukaryota; kingdom Metazoa; phylum Arthropoda; class Insecta; order Lepidoptera; family Geometridae; genus Alcis; species Alcis repandata. The sequence goes on from OX421233.1 coordinate 1,039,961, forward strand.
TGAGAAACACCGAATTTCCAATTAAAGTAATGTAAAGTAATTAATGAATTTCCAATGAAAGTAATGTAAAGTAAAGTAATTCCAATGAAGTATTATTACCTCAAAGATTTTATTTAGATTCTGATCCACTTCTACGACTCATCGTAAGCTTGGAGATATGCAGTGTGTCAACAGGGTGTGGAAATATTCGATAACTGTAAATAGAGATTGAACATGTACCTGATTATTCAATTAGCTGCACAAAAAACTACAAAATTCCTGTTCGGTGAGCGTTAAATTGACGCATTACAAATAGGAGGTAAATAAACCTAAGTATTATTTGTTGAATATTCCCTCTAATGATAAGGATACAAAATTCCACTTTATAATGAACTGTACATTGTGTATTACTGTGTGATGTACGTAAGCTCAATTTATACTATAACAGGAAATATACTGTGGATATTGTTTTAGTGCTATTTGCTGCCATTGTAGAGAGTGCACGTGATTTCAATACAATTTATTCAATTCAGGAGTGCGGTTAAAGTGAACGCTACCAAAATGTCGTGTCGTGGTTTAATAAAGACTATTATGTTTTTCGTTAATTTTATATTTTCGGTATGTACCTACTATGCCATTTATAAAACATGTGTAATTATTATTAAGGGTGAATTTTGTACTTTTATCGATATGCTCTGTCTCATTGACTTTTTCCAAATTAGCAAATTTTTTTTTTTGTAAAAACATATAATTTAGTAAACTTGTTCGGGTTCAAAATCATGAAGTTCATAAAATTTGGACTAGAGTGACATTCCATCGGGCTTGAGAAAAGCCGGATTGGTCTATATCGTATTTCATAAAGCCAGAATCTAACATCTGAGAAGTTAGGCGATAGGGCCGTTGGCCAGTCAATGTCCTAACACCAACTTAAGCCGTAGTAGCTGCCTGAAAGAATGACCGCTTCGTAATCATGAAGTAGCGGGTTCAAGCCCCGACTCGTACAAATTGTTTCCTTGGAACTCTTGTACGAATTTTCAAACCATTGGATTTTCAGGAAAAGATAGTACAGGTTACCTATACGTTTAAAAACACTATCGTGTATGTAAAACCAACCCGCACTTGGCCAGCGTGGCGGATCACGGCCTCATCGACCGTTAAGAGAAGGCCTGGTATTCCAGCAGAGGGTTGATTTTAACAGCCAAATGAATTAGAAATTATCTTTCACAGCTCATAGGACTGGGGATATTCATCGTCGGCATACTGGGCGTGGTTTACCTGAAACAAATCGGTTCTATGTATCCCGACCTGACCTTGTCTACTTATTTGGGCCCTAGCGTCGTGATCACCGGCACCATCGTGTTCCTCATCTCCTTTTCTGGATGCTGTGGCGCAATTAAGGAAATCAATTGCTTACTCGTCCTGGTAAATGCTTTTATTATTAACTACACTCTGACTCCAGGACTGGCTACTCGGCCAGTACGAACTTACTTATTATATATTTACCATTTACTACCTGTGGTGATATCCGGGGTTACCCGCGTGGATCCTCTCAAGAACAGTAAAACACATTAAGTTTTTTTTTTTAAACCCGCTTTAATTGCGTTGTCGTCAGTTACACAAATACCAAATTTCAGCTCAATCAGACATCGATCCATCCGAACAAACATAGCTATTTACATACATATATTGCAAGTTAAATAAAAGCCTTTAAAATCTATACTTTCTTACTTTCTCTACTTTTTAAAATCACATCGCATGGTAGGAGTTATACAAAACAATAATTACATACCCTTTTAGCAAGTACAATATCTAATAATAACATTAAACAATGATCAGGAAAATATTATATACAGTTCACTTGCATCATCATTTAATAAGCTGTTACTCATAGCTTTTTTTAGCAGCGATGTAAACACACTTTTCCAAAACTCGTTAAAAACTCTTCTGTGTCGCGACACTGAGCAAAATGGCCATCAAAATTGCGATGGATTCTGACTGGTGCCCAGTTTTTAGGGTGAAAACCATGTATGATAATTATCACCTTAAAAACTGGTGCATTCATCGTACTTTTTGGTAATTATTAGTATGCTCTGTACTTAGGTGAATCTATCGGAATTTTGAGGGCCATTTTTCTCAGTGGACACTCAACTTGATCTGCCGTGCGTATGCTAGCAAGCAGTCTATCGATATATCGTCCAATATAATTTGAATCCTATGTCCACACACTAAGCTGAAAAGCGGTTACCCGCTCCCGAGTTCCCGACCCGTGGTCCAACCGCTATATCCAGCTGGTTGTACCACGGGTAAACTAGCTTTCTCCGAATAGGTACAATCGGTTGGACGGTGGGTAGTTTTACTCCTACTTACCCGAGGTACAACCAGTTGGATCACGGGTCGGGAGCGGGGTTACCTAACATTGGATCACATCTCAGTTACCTGATTCTAGCTTATGCACGGAAACAATGCGCACGCTCGTCTTCAGCTGTACGAGCGTCGTCTGTAACCACTCTTATTTGTTCATATTTCAGTACACGATCGTAATGTTCCTGCTGGCTGCGGTCAAAGTTGCCGTAGCTGTATATTTAATAACGCACAAAGAAACCACGATGACAGCCACGAACGACTACATTAGCAAACTTAATCTTAACACCGAAGATGCAGTCTCGCTACATGGAATTGAATTTGCGGTATGTGTTTTTTTTAAATTCGAAAGTGTTGCTAACAGTTCGCTGCAAACTAAATTTTGCGACTACCTACTCTTCACACCGCTGCGACCGGTTTGACTCATATTCAAACTTAAAAGTTATTTTAGAATGTGGTTTGCAAAATTTATAAAAATTGTAATTAATATACACTAAAAAAAATGGCCATCAAAATTCCGATGGATTCATCTAAAGTAACGAGCATACTAACCACCAAAAAGTACGATGATTAGCACCAGTTTTTACGGTGACAACCATAGAGTAGAGATGTCACCGTAAAAACTGGTGCCTACTAATTTTTACGGTGACCAACCAACCATTCGTTGGTCAATGACGAGTACTTCTTTAACTTGCCCTCAGTCCAAAGATGGCCTATGAAAGTGTCTCCAATAATGAGTTTAATTTCAGGCAAAATGCTGCGGCACAACCGGTCCTAGCTCATACGTCGCCGCTAATGTCACGATACCCAGAACTTGCTGCCCTCTGAGTTACAAAGAGACATGCGACGATAAGGCCGACGTGATATACAAACAAGGGTGCCTGGAAAACGCAGCCTCTTGGATTGGGAGCTGTTTGAACACTTCTATATATGTCTTGATGGGAATTGCTGTATTTGAGGTAAATACTACTGATTTCTCACTTATAAAAAAAGCGAAAAAAAGTAATAATTATTGTAAAAGTGAAAGTTTGGAATGAGAAGAGATGAAGTGAAGAAGTGTACATACTGTACCGACCTCACGTAGGTGGGATAAGGGTATGAAGATGATGATGATTATAAAAGTGAAAGTTTGTGAGTATGTTTGTTCCTCTTTCACGCTAAAACGGCTGAACGGATTTAGATGAAACTTGATATGAAGATAGCTTTAAGCCTGGATTAACACATAAGATATTTTTTATTCCAAAAAATGTAGGTAAAACCGCGGGACGCAGCCAGTTATTAATATCAAAGTTTGGAGGTATAAATGTTTCGATGTTTGAATGTTTGTCACTCAATGAAACAAAAATGCATAAATAGATTGAAATTAAACTTGATAGGTATAAAGGTAGCTTTATAGCCTACATTAACAATCAACACAACAACTACTAAACTATTAGGTAACACGTTATTGATACCATAAATAAGAGGTAAGAACCAACACAGAAAAATCGTAAGAAATGTGTGCAAAATGCAGTATTACCGCTAAGAGATGCCTTCCAGACAATATGCTAGTTTGAACTATAAACCTCAATCATTGAAATGTCTTTAGTCGTTACGGTGTACATATAAGTAAAAAAATAAAAAATAAAAACAGATAACAAGAGATATGTACAATTACTTATTTTTGTATTTATTGTTAGTCAAAACTAGTAAAAGTATCAAGTACGTGCGTCTATCTTACAAGTCATCATTATCATAGTCAGCCTGCATCGACCCACTGCTGGGTATAAGCCTTCTTCTTGTGCCATTTTTCCTTGTCTTACAAGTGAATCATGTAAAATAAGTACGTCTAAATGAATAAAATAAAGAGTTCATGTTAGCGTCACTAAATACTGTGAACGATGGTCAACCGCCTAGCTAGTGAGCCATATTAGAGTCAGAGTGGTTCGGGAACACCCAATGATGTCATATAACTTACGTATAGCGATTCCCTGTAACACGAATCAGGAAAATTAAAATAACAATATGCACACAATAACATGAAATGACTTTCAATTGAAGTAATAAAATATAGCTAACAAACTGTTTCCCGTGGTTTCACCTACTATCCTGCGTGAGCCGTTCTTTTCCGGGGTAAAAGTACGCTTTGTACGTACAATTAAAGATATAAGCTACCTACATACATTCCGAATCCATTGAGCCATTTAAACGTGAAGAAGTGACAAACATAATATATAAAAACTTACACAAGTACACACTCACTCGCGAACTTTCACATTCATAATCACACCAATATTATAATATAATTGCGAAAGTATGTGTGTATGTTTTCTACTCTTTCACGCTGAAACAAATAGATGGAATTACATGAAAATTTAAATTGAGTTAGCTTATATCATAATTTTCGTCATTACCGTGTTTCATTACCGCGCGGTGAAACTGCAGGATGCACCTAGTTATTGTAATGACGAGTTGCCCCCTTACCTTTTTTTGGAAGGGGCGACTGGTCCACTGGATGAGTTTTAGACATGGACGAGTTGCCCCCTATCCCTAATCAACGAAGTTTTATTTTTGTTTCAGATACTGAGCATGATGACGGCGATGTACCTCATCTGTTACCGTAGAAAGGGTGATTATTACGAGTATGATTAATCAAAAACACGACGAAATGCAAAAAATACGTTAAGACGGTCGATTGAGTAGTCCAGTGCAAACATCATCGTCTTCATTCTTCTCGGCCTTTATCAATAAAATATTTAAAAAGGCATTTTCTAGCCAACTTATGAACTAGTTTTTGTCATAAAAGCATGTAAATAAATAAAGCTGTGTAAACAATGGGCCTTATAAAGTTTGCTTAAAATTCTCGGTCTTGTTTTCGCACGTGACATTTCACGTCAGCGAGAAATTGTCAGAGCATTTTAAGCAGTGACTACCTTTAAGCAGTGCTTATAATGTTTTGCCTTCCCAAACTTCTCAAAACAATATGAAGTAAATAAAATTTATCTGTGTCGTTTTCCTATTTTGCGAAATGTACAAACACTAAAAAGTTGGAAAAACTATAAATACAAAAATATTATGGATATAATAACATAAACGCCTAAGTTAGTAAAATTAATTAGATCATTATGTTATTAATAAATATTTTTTCCTCGTTCGATACGTAGGTCTATACTGGTATAACAATAAAGCATGAGTCATAATAGTACGCAGTTATAATAAATTTGTAAAACCAAGTTTTTTTAAACTATAAATAATTGGGTCAGGGCTGAAAAACATTTGGACAAAAGAAGAGCCTGTTGGAAAAAGTAACAGTCACACACTCTTTCAAACTTCGTATTTATAATATTAGTGTAATATACCTACCAATAACCAACACAAAATTAAGTTTGCATATACTCGTAGCTACCTTAATATTGATATATTTTAATTGAAAAGATTTTTTTTAGTTATTATTTAGTGTTTAGTACTGTCTTAGTTAGTTCATCATCATTAGATAATGTGACCAAATTGAGTTTAATTCTGTAACGTTTTAAAATGAATAAACATTACTTACAAAGAACAATGGCGACGTCCCATACATTGATTTACCCAGCCTTTTTAACATTTGCAAGCTACGTTCATTAAAGATACTTTTAGCAATGATAACTTATGCTACAAGAATACGTATAGAAATAGTATTTAATGTACAGAAGTTGGGAGCAAATAACTGACAAAGGTTAAATTGTGTAGGTACTTACCCTATAATGTTATTATTTTTTGCCGAGGTTTTTGGCGAGCGGCCATGCCGCCGGCATATGCAAGCCGCCGGCACATGCCGTATAGCACCATTTAGCACCATAACACCTTGTAACTACTCGTAAATCTAAAAGAATAAAATGTTAAGTAAAAAGTAAGTATTTCTTTTTTTTAATTAAAACTGCCCAAATAAAAATAATCCATTATTATTTCTTCACAAGTACATTTCAATAAGTATAGCAATAATGGCTAACGTATTTACAAAATTCAAGATTAACCGATTTGAACAACTAATTAGTTACAAATGAACACTTTCCTTATATTAAATTAACTACTTTCCTTAAATTCTTTAGCGATAAAATTCGAGGATTTTGAAACAATACGAAAGGAAACACATATTTAAACACTATTTATCTTAACTGTGCACAAAAACAACATAAAAACGAAGACTAAATAGAATAACACTCAATACTCAATACTATTCAGTTGGCCTGCTATTTAGATTTAGATAGACAGCATTATAGGAGCAGAATACGTCCGTCGGTAGTGTACATAAAATAAATAAACCAAAACCGGGTATTAAACTGCTGTCAACTTGTAACCGGCTGATTTGGAATAAACATGAATATTTTCCTGGTGCATAGAGGAAATACGAGTAAAGCATGAAGCGGTGTCCGACTGACATACCGGCGGACATGTCGCCATGCGCCATGTTTAGCTGGACGACTGGACGTGGCACCGCTGCAGCGCTTAGATAGCCACGAACTTAGCGGGCTAAAATGTGAAGAATCAACTTTGTGACGAATCTACTATAACCCCTAACATCTAGCGCAGCGGCTCAATTCTTTTATCTTTCGTTGGTTATTTACTTTCGAACTATTTACTTTCTTTAGGATTTCATTGGAACGTCTAAAACGAAAATATTCAAGCGATTCAAAAATGATTCGTTTCGTCACTATTTCTGGTTGTCGGCTTATCGTTTTCTATCATCTTAATTCTATCAGTATTGATCTCATTCTTGTCCTGATCGATCAAGTTTGATCCTCGATTTTGGTTATCAATGACATTGTTTTTAATAGATACTTAAAACTAGGCATAGGTACATTTATCCACAGTCTCACATAATGGGAAACGATGGAGTGGAAAATGTAGCACGCTTGCCTAAACTGTAATTTATTAAAGTATAAAAGTAGAAAGATATTTATTTTTGAACAACGCACAAGTTTGAGGTTCAACGACTAACCAACGCTTCACCTACCAACCACTACATCATCACCCGTCATACTCGCGAACACTAAACTTTCCTAAACCAGCGAATAAATCAGTCCGGCCACAAGCACTCGTTACCTACTATCTAATCCTATGGCCCTGGGCCAAACCAGACCGAGTCATTGGTCGCACTTGTCGCCTCATAATTTAGAGCTCAACTTTTAATATTAAACTTCGTTATTGAGTGTGGATGGAACCGGGGTTTAGTGTTCAAACGGCGACCTTACCACAAAATACTAACCGCTGAATATTTTTAGAATAATACATTATCTGTTGTATTAGTACTTGACTCATGTATGTAGGACAGAAGTACCATAGAACACAGACACCCATATATATAGAGTCGAGTAAAACTAGCATCTGTATCTGTACCTTTTTTTTATCCTAGTGGGGAGCTTCGTATGTATGCAACCTTTAATCCTTCTACTGCTGGGATACAGGTCTACCCTCAAAGGGTGATTAGGCCGTATTCCACCACGCTGGCCAAGTGCGGGTTGGTGGATTCACATACGCCATTAAACTTCTTCTCCGGACATAAGCAGGCTTCCTCACGATGTTTTCCTTCACCGAAAAGCCAGTGGTATGCTAATTCGTACAATCATAAGTCCTAAAGAACTCATTGGTACAAGTCGGGGTTTGAACCCGCCACCTCAAGAATGCCAAGCGGCTGTTCTCCCACTGAGCTAACGGCTAACGACCACGGCTAACGATCAAATTTCGTCGATTGTTACAAAGAACAGCTATTTTTCTTAGTTCATAGCCGGATATCAAACCTGAGACATTCTCCTCTAAAGGTAGATTCACTACCACCTAAGCCAGATTGATCGTCTTTTGATTAACCTTGTACCAACTATAAGAATAAAACTTTTAAATGACACCTTCAATCTTCAGTCATTCCAATTCTGATCCTTTAATATAAAATCTTGAATTTCCAGATCACAAGTCTTTGAAGCGTAAAACTTAGTTGGAAAAGATTGCAAATACATTTCTTTTAAAGAAGAACGTTCACCGATAAGTTTCAAAGTTAAACGGAGTCAGTTAAAGCTTGGTCAAAGCAACTGGTGAGCGATTAGCGAGCGCTCCGTCAGTGTCAGTGCCACGCAATCTTTAGCGTTTAAAATGCTGCTAGAAAAATTGGTAGAGCTTGTAAAAGTCAATAGAGTAATGGAGTAATTTATTAGCCTTATAACAAATTGATGCTCTGGTTATTTTACCGCAGAAACAAACAGGTCGAACATTCAACGTTGCTTAGACATAAATAAATATTTTCAGGATCTTGTTAGGATTTCATGCCCCTGTTGTATGGCACATGGAAGTTAAATTAAACAAAAATTTTAGGAACAAATGAATTTACCCCGAAGCTACCAAATACATCGTTATAGAGAGATCTGATTTAGGTATTTGGTAATGGTATGAATCAGTGTAATACCAAAAAAAAATTAAGGAGTAGCAAGTGAGAGGTCCCACGTCCCACAAGTTAGAATTAGTTAATTGAACAGATCGACCACTTTACATTTTAAAATCGGTCAAGCTAACATACATACATACATCCAACGAAGATTACCCTTTGGACGAGCCGGACAAATGCAGCGCACGTTCTACATTTACAAGCTTCTTTTGCGTACGTCTATGAAAGTGCGTACCATAAAAAGATATATGTATGGTTAACATTCACCCCACAAGATTTGACCTCGCACTGGAATAACCCAAATGAGGTCGACATTACACCCGAAACGGCGTCTGCTGCGTAATATCTCGTACGCGCCTGCGAGGGTAAACATATACGCGTACTTGCGGGTACTTATATAATTATTCCCTAAATATTTAGGCGCTGGGCGCTGGATCCTCCGCCATAAAACTGGCTAAGTTATAGACGCCTGGGCTCGTAATGTTTACAGCTAACCGCGCAAGTGACTACGTTTTAACCTTTTAACCTACTGTAATGTTGGTGAGCCTTTTTTGTGGGCTGTATGCAGAGCCACGTTGCGTAAGGTTTTAGGGCCGTTTACAAAATACGCTGTTTTACTAGGTCTTAATTTGTTTTAGCTTATGTTTTTCGTTTTGATTGAAGACCTAGGCGTATCGCGATGTTGTAATTTATTTATTTAGAGATTAGTATAGCTAATCTTGTATCATAAATTATGTTAGATACAATTTAAATTACAAAAGTTTTTATGTATAATAAAGGTAGAAGCTGTATCTAAGAATGAACTAAGTTTTGAAATGGGTTTAAACTTTGTGGATAATACAAGCAACATGTACCTACAATTAGGTATAAAAGTTTTAAACTTTGTAGGTAGTTATGAGCAAACGTATGTTCAGGAACTACTCAAAGAATTAACCGAGCTAGGCGAGTACTCAGTCTACTGGAACGAATCGGCGCTTCTACATATTTATGTCTGTCTTTGACGATAACTTAAGTTTAACTTAACTTAACTAACCTAACTAGTCTAACTTAACTTAAGTTTTGTAGGTACCTACCTAATTATTTTTAAAGTTCAAATATGAACAAAATCGATTGAAAAGTTGTGAAGATTTAGAGGACGCGAGGTCGCAGGTAGAGACGATTAACTACTTAAATTACTACCCAATTACTCGTTTAATAAATATCTAATTACTAATTTAGGAAGGTACTGGTAATTTAATAATGCCCGCCCTTATCTCATTTAAACAAAGCTAGGCCCGAACCTACCTATTTTCATTGACTAACCAACAAACCCTAAACTCTAAATACTCCACATAATTATCTACGCAAGGACACACAAACATGGCCTTTTTACTGCTAGTTAAAACAACGCTAGTAAAGTATTTAATCTGTGGCACTTCCCATACAACATTCTTAAACGAGTCCGAAGTAAAGGAGCTATTCTGAATTCAGCGGCAGACTGCAGACTGCAGGCGGCATTGAAACCGTCTTTGCCGACACTGAAATAAATTTTACATGTAGACTTTCGTTTGAGAACTCGTTTTATTTGACACTTTATTTAGGAGTAAGTTAAGTAAATAACAATAACAATGAGAGTATGATGACTTTTTGGGTTTTCAACCAAAGTTAGGTTAAAAATTATATTAGAAATTAGGTTAGATTATTTTTTTTTATTATTATACCCCACAGACTCCGCGGTACGTGAGTTTTTACAATTACAATTTAATTTATTAACTTTTGCAAATTTTTTAGGTTATAAAAAAAATACAACTGCGAAAGGCAGTTTTATCGAATGGTTTCTGCGGTCCATCGATTATAATCCGACTTCGGTGCTGCGGTCGAACTCGCCATAGCACCTTTACACGAGCAATACTGTTTCGTACGTTTTGAACCTCCATAACACCCTGTGTTTACGAGTTGCGGCTGACGCAACCTCCAAATTAGACGCTCTGGTTTTGTTCCAAAATATAAGGTTAAAGGAACAAGCTGGAATTAGGGATCCTGAGAGCCTAGTTTACATAAGATGGGCGAGATAAGCAGGCGTGCCTACAGCCTGGCTTCTACGAAATTGGAGTTCCTTTTTTCAGTTTGCTAAAACTGTTTTGCTTTGAAATGGGCAATTTGTTGTGCTTAACTTTATTTTTCTTCTATGAAAAAAGTATTTATTAAAGAATTGATGACGAAAAAAATAGTAAGAGCGGCATGTTTTCAACGATAGGTTAGGTATGAACAGCTTACAAATAACGTAACCACAGTCATCGCTGTCCGCTCGAAAACTACGTTTAACTCGGGCTTTTATTCCAACTCTTGTTCAAAAAGTCAAAACCCGTGATAAATTAATCCAGTAGATACATTGAAACGAACCCAGGCTGTCTGAATGATTGACGTCTAGCTCGCTGCTCTTTTGTGATTCCCTCTACATGTTATACAGGCTCTTTACACGTGCCTACGTACAGTCAGCTGCCACGCTTCTCGTTAATAATCCATGGGTAATATTTTCAGCTGAAGTGCCTTAAAAATATAATCGGCGAAGTAACTTTCTTTTGAAATTGAAATTCGAAGCGTTCTCTTCAAAACTTGGCTATATTTTTAAGTTATTTCCAAGAATCTGTACATAATTTTATAGCAATTACTGTAATCACTGTATAAAGCTTTTTCATTATAATAGAATCTTTCTAACTATAAGGTACATATGATAAATCTATGCATATGATTATATTAATTACTAATAACATATAACGACGTAGATTTGAATAGGATTTTTGGATCTTTCGAATACTTCTATTATCGTTTTATTGTGCTAATATTTTTTGCACGCGAAAATGTCTTACTGGGTGGTACTTGTTAATAATTTAACTACTTCAGATTTAGGTAAGTACCAGCGTCAAGTATCAACCTTTTTGATGCCGACTTCCGCCGCGAGTACACCCTGCCCGCCACGATATGTTCACTTCATAATTTAGAGCTAAGGCTCGAACGGTGTAACGGCAAACACGTTTGGTACTATATTGTCCGATATGTGGACGTAATAAGGATGGAAAGGGCTTCAAAATATCATCATCGTAATTAACAGCCTGTATCGATCTACTGCTGGGTATAAATAGGTCTCCTCTCTCTTGCGCCATTTCTCCTTGTCTCGGGCCAATCTCATCCACAAGTGACCCGCAACGGGTCTGATGTCGTCGACCAATCGGGCTGGTGATCTGCCGACTTTACAATATGTTCGACTATTTTTAATTGATTCTGTCTGATATTACAAAAACATGAATTAAAAGATTTGACTACTTAAAAAGAAAAATAATTACCTACTTAAAAAACTTGAAACTAAAATTGGATTTCAAGCAACTTACAAACTGTTTCTACGTGAAACGTTATGATACGAGGGGTTTAACTTTTCCCCGAAATATAACTTACCTAAGTACGTCCACCATCCAGTGGCCACAAAAGCGTGTGTCCATGCATACCGGAGGCCGGCACTGCCGCCGCCGGCGCTGCCAAAACTGCGATGTGAACAAGCTTTACACTTTGCAGCATTGTATGGGCTGTTTGATGACCACGTGGGCTATTTTAGAATATTATAGGTAAATGCACATACAAGGAGAAATTTTCATACCACTAGCTTTGCGGTAAATGAACCTGCATTCGCAAGGAGAACAAATTCAATGGCGTCTGTAAATTCACCAACCCGCATTTGGCTAGCGTGGTGGAATACTATCTAACCACCCTTCGAGGGTAGACCTGGTATTCCAGCAGTGGGAAGATTAAAGGTGTTAGTTATATGCTCATACAAACCATTCTTAAGTATCTTGCTAGTAGTAGTCTAGTAGTAGACAGCCCCAAACTTATTTACAATAAATTTATCTTTGTCATTGCGGTCTATTAGACGACATCAATACTTTTAGGCAGTTTAGAGCTGTCGAACAAAATCTGAATTGAGTGAATTATCATAATTAGCTCAGTAAAAATAAATAGTCGACTTAGTGCGATTTTTTATCAGCAACTATTTGATAAAAAGCATAGTGCCATTTACGCCTCTCAAAAACCTAACTTAATTTATTTACCTTCGTCAGTTCATCACTCAGTTCCATAAAATCCATAAAAATCGCATTCGGTTTTATCACCTGCCCCATTTAGCCAATAGAATTATCGTCCGATTTCAATTAGATAACGGTTTAATTAAACTTAAGGAGACATCTGCGACAGCTCTGTCACGCCAAGTTTCGTGTCTATTATGCTTAATTCAAACCGGTATAGTGGGACCACGATGATCTGGTGTTGCCAGTGTAAAATGTACGAGAAAAAAGTCAGAGGTGATTAAAATAGTATAGACAAGACACCAGCAGTCGTACGTGTGGTAAGAAGACTTGCTAATGTGGTATTAGTTTTTTTTTAAATTATTATGTGTGAGCACCTAATGAATATTATCTACTTTCAATAAGGTAATTATTTAGAAACAGAAAACTGTTCTTCTTTTCTTCGAATTCTGCTCCTGACATATTTTGAAGCCTGATCAATACATAATTATTAAACATTTTGTGGGCTGATGATAACAAAACAGCAGCTTGCAAAAATATAACGGTCCAATTTAGATCAACCTAGTCAAGCTTTTTTAAAGGACAAACCATTGAGGCGAAGTGCCTAATTGGATTAGGCACGAGTAGGTAGTTAGTATTGATCTTGCGTATATCCGCCGGGGATAGGTCCTAAACACCTGCCGGGAGATACTACATTAGAATAAAACAGATACATAACTTCAGTGCGCAACGTCAGGTAAAATGGCTGTCAAACGACAGCCTATTATCGAATTAAAAAAATCGGTTGTCTGTAAAGTCGGTTTACTGACGATAGTTGAACGTGACAACGTCATAAGAAAATACTGATGGAATGTTATTTCGATCGAATAGTAAAGCAATTGATTTTTTACTCATCGTTAATTGTTCTGTTAACTTATTGTTATAGTTTTGTCAATTATAGCATAACCTACAATCGCTGCACTAGCGGACCGGTGCTATTTATTTTAATGATGAAAGCACGAATATTCGACAATGTATCAATGAACAATGAACATACATTTAATATCGAAAGAATTACCTTTATCGCCGCAATTATCGTTGCTATAAACAATTGACACCACTTTCACTTTTCACTGCACTTCATACTTGACGAAAACATGTAAATGTATTATTGTAAAGCAGCTGTCTACGCGGACGCACTGCTCACTCAAGTAGGAGAGAGACAGATGTCGAACGCTGCCGAACGCGGAGGCCGATTGTGCCTCTTTGTCGCTCGTTGCGCGCTCTCGCTTGCACTTCAAGCCTTAAATGGAACGCCTCAGAGTGACGGTAACGGCGGTAACGCCGCATGCGTCATGTTTTTTCGTGCGTGCAGCCGGCTCCATCGAATTATAAGACGTTGTCACGTCAAAAATCTAAAACAACCCTCTATTTTCACTCTACTCTTTACTTTCTCTCTACGGAAAAATATAACAGATACATATACTTACTTCATTGCACACAATCAGGCAAGATAGCGGTCAAACGCAACCCCATCATCGAATTACAATGACTCTCTAGTGTTAGTCCACTCACTTTTTTACTACTTTTTATTCTGGAAATATGTAGGGAGCCAACGAGGAATTTGTAAATGGTAAAAAAATAAGTGTGTCTCAATCCTAACATCGCTTTCAGCGATTTCAGGCCCTACATTAAAAAGTTATTCGTAATTATTAGTAGATTATATATTATGTAATAAGTACAACTGGCTACCTTTGGATTAGTATACCCAGTCTTTGTTTCTATTCGACAATTTTAATAATACTTAATTTAAAAATCTACATCCTTAATGAAGTTTTTCGTTATACATCTGTCCCTTTTTTAACCTGCACTACGCCTGTACCGTGCTATCACGAAGGCAGATTACATATGCCTAGTAGGTATATAAGTTCTATATTACGAGCTATTCATATCAAAGGTAAGCTTCAGAGTAATGAGAGGCAGGTTGTTAAGTTTTAGGATTAGGTTCGAGATCTTTACCATCGGTACAGGTCACCTGGGAAAGGGGATGGTAATACGAAACACGAACTAATCAAAGCAATGCTGGATAAGCAGGCTAGACCATCGCGACTCCACATGAGCGAAGTAAGAGCTTACCTTGCAATTGTATATAGATTGCTACGCAAATTCTACGTAATGCTACGAGATATTTTTCCTTCTTGTTTTTTTGTTTTCTTGTTTTTTTGTCGCGTAGCAGGCGTCGTAGCGGACGACGATACTACGTAAGGAGTATTTGCTATTTTTACTATGAGATCTTAGCATGGTAGTAGCGCTGAGCAGAAAAGTATAAAGTCCCCGTGGTGGAGAGATTTTTATAGGACAACGTACAGAAACTGTCAAAAGTAGCATAATCGTAGAACACTACATCGATTGACCTTGAAGTAAACGTCAATATTGTACTAATCGACATTTGAGTTGAAGTCCATCGATTCGACATAAAGATAGCCAGCTTTGCCATTAAGAGTAATGATAACACCTTATGTGCTCAAAAAGCTCTCGCCCCAATATTTCACCGAGAGTCGTTAACCTACCCGCATAACCCATCGCGATCTTTAAAAATCTCCCCAGACTTACCTTACCGTAATGTATTGATGAAATTAAGTAATAAATTCCAGTTTTTTATTGCAACCCTGGCAGTATAAAGCGACCCTCACTCATTCACTCCACGCCCCCACTTTTGGACGTTGCAGCAATTTTTTTCTTAGCCCCACTGCATATTTGAACGAACCATTTTGTACTACAAATTGGATTCTCCAATTTGCATTCTTTATTGCTTACAAATGGCCACCCCAAGGATGAAAAACGATTTGAGATTTCGATCGCGGCAATCAGTGTTACCAAACCCTTATCAGGACTTAGATAGTCGTAGATAGCGTGTTGCATGAATAAATAATAAATTAATTACCCTATTCAAATGTGATTTTTGTGTCCCTATAGTTTTTAAGCATAAAAACGGCGTACGTTAAGAAAGGCAGGGAATCGTCTAGTAATGGAAAATGTTGAAAAAATACGGTGCTGAATATTCTCCGAACTAAAACCATAGTAACAGCTGAGTAATCTGTGCATTTAGACTATGATTGTTGTGAGCTTAATTTGTAAATTAAGTCTTGCTGTTACACTTATTAGTATTTCTAAAATGTTTCTAAGTATCCTCAGTCCTCACTATACCAACTAATGTTATAAATGCAAAAAAGTGAGTTTACTTGTTTAGTACTCTTTCGCAGTGATCATCATGAAATTTTACATACACGTTATCAGGACATTTATTTTTTAACTTTGAAGTTTTAGGATTGTGTAGTGTGTCATTATAAGGACATGAGCTGCTTTCGTTATCAACATCATCACCGTTTCTCATTACCACGCGGGTGAAATTAACCCGTGGATTGTGTTTCCACGGATAAAACCTCGAAAAGTCGAGCGCAGGTAGTAGTAATTATTTTCGTAATTCAAGTTAATACAACATTATATGCGTTGTAAATATACATTGTCATCAGCGCAGAAACATAACATAATAAAGTATGATAGATTTATTAGAGCTGGAGCTATGGATTAATGTGGCCGGACGCAGTCTAGACAATACTCGTACAAGCGTCGATTATCCTGTGAGTACACTATTTAGAAAACTTGCAATTATTTATCAGAATTAACGAGTACTACAGTCTAGACTGGGATTTGTTCATAACACATCAATAATTTGACTTTATAGATTTCGGTTCAGTTACCTTGTTAGATTCAGATTTTTACCTGTACCTATTAGTTTTTTTGAGAGAATGATGTTAGATATTAACTGATGCAGTCAAAAATCAATCTGAACCAGCTTCATTCTAGTAATAAAATTGGTTATCGTGATGCACATACGACATCGTTTTTTTTTTTAAATTTAGCAGTACACAAATTATACAAATCATAATACGTTAAAACCTAGATCAGGTTTCTCCAGATAATGAATTCTCCTCAATCATCGAGTATTACCAAGCACTGCGCAAAACTGTAACAACAATAAAAAGTAAACTGCTAAGCTATGACATATTTTACATAACAATTTCCTTCCACGTCCACGATATCAGCGCAATAAGTCACGAAGTGTGGAACACGTCCCGTCCCATCCCTCACACTATTCTGTCTTACATTCTACTCTGTATCCGGCCCGACTTGCATACTAGGCGCTGACATACACCGCTCTTGTCCGTTTATATTGACATGCCACGAGAAACACCACCACCTGTGGCTTTACAAATTTAAGCTCTATTTCAAATTTCTAAAGATCAAAAGTCGAGTGTGGGATGCACAAGATATTCAATTCTCTCGCATGACCGACCTCGGACTCCGACTATATGGAAATAGGGTAACGAGGGTCTGGTGACCTATATTCCGGATATGCATCAGAATATTGCATTCATATTGCAATACATGCATGGGTTGATGACGTGTTTTGGATGGAAATGGAAATTTCATATTGCTTTTGCAGGGAAATAGGTAGGTATTACTGAAGTCTCTACTAGGGCCGAGTGAGAAGAGTTCTTATCAGGCTGCGTGCTACATGTTCAATAGACGTCTACTGTTACCATTAAACGATTGAGTGGTGAAATATCATCGAGATAGGGTATAATAGACATCGAACATAGACGTTATTCCAGACTGAACGAATTCTGAGTAACTAAGCGTGAAATGCAATGCTACAGAATTATGTCCCAAAGTCCCAGTATAAAAAACACAATGTATATTTTTTTAAACCATAACACTTTTCGTAGGAATAATACATAATGAGATAGAATTGACTTTATTTAACTTAGCGTGAACAACTAAGCTTGATTTGTTTGGCAACCATAACGGAAAGCTTCCTAATCGACTCCTAAGTACTCGAGCTCAAAGAAAATATTGTACAAACAATAAATCCAAAAGACAACGCGCGAAACTCCAAACAAACGCCTCGTAAATCCTCCCAAATCCGTACAGCCTATCGACTGTCCAAACAATCTGTCTACTCAGACCTTCCACGTATGCCCCACTTGCGACGTCAAGAAAAGTTAGGATATCCCTTAATTAGGGTTCCCGCTAAATAATGCCGATTTCGAGCAACGTTTGTTAAGCTTAAGAGCCAACCTCAGTAATCCCCGCCCTCACTAAAATACGGCCCTGCGCGACGTACGGAGAAAACCTACGGCTTCAAAATTGTGGCCTTAATCCGTCAAACGTATTTTGCGCTTTAATGGGTTAAGTTGAGGACGAAATTTTGTGAGGCTTGAGACTTGTTTTGAGTTACAAATACAAAGGCGAGAAGCTTGTGCGCCTTTAGAGAGCGTCTGCAGTTCTGCAGTTCGGTGTCGTGTCTGTGACATTACACAAGATAAACATTCAGTAAACCTGCAACAACAATGTCACAGTTATTCTCTAAAAACTTAAGCAACCGCTTTTAAACCCTAATGACACAAAAAAGAGCAAAAGTCCTTCAAGAGATGACTGACGGAGATCCGCAAACAATTAAATAAAAACATCACCCGCTTTACAAAATCCCTCTGAAAACTCGGCCAAGCGCTGAAGTATCCGAAAGACAAGCA
Organism: Alcis repandata; assembly: GCA_949125135.1. NCBI lineage: Eukaryota > Metazoa > Arthropoda > Insecta > Lepidoptera > Geometridae > Alcis > Alcis repandata. The sequence continues at coordinate 1,058,320 of OX421233.1, forward strand.
TGAATTGCTATTTATGCCTCATAATCCTGGGATTCCGGCCTAAGTCCGGCGCCACCCGTTGCTTAGCCGGCGCCATCAATCTTGCTCAAACCCGCATAATCACAGAAAATGTAACCGTGGATTAGACCTCCATTTTTAAGCTGGAAGTAGCCACCACCCATAATACCACTCCACTTTAATAAATCAAAAAGGAAGATACTTTACCGACTCCGACGAAGCACAAAGGCTGTGCTACATTGTCGTACGTAGGCTTAGTAGGTAGGTATGTAGTTTTACTCAAAATGTCTGTCCATTTATATTTTTTAATTCATGGTAGTAAATTAATGGAACTTGATTTATTAACTTTATGGCGTTTAGCTTTATTTATTGAGACGTTTTATTACTTTTTAATCCAGACATGATGTAGAGCTATACTATATTCAAGTTGTTTACAATTTAGACCAACTTATTTATTAAGGCTCTCTTCTTATCAGGTACTAGCTGTTCACTGCCACGCTTTGCTGTGGATAAAAAAAAAAAAATAGCCTATGTTACTTTGGGATAATGTAGCATTCGAATGGTGAAAGAATTTTTGAAATCGGTCCAGTAGTTTTTGAGTTTATTCCACACAAACATCCAAAAATACAAAAATACAAATCTTTCCTCTTTATAATATTAGTATAGATTTAAGTTCAATCTCTTCAAGAAATATTTGTAGACTATTCCAGTCTAGAATACGAGTAAATATTTGTCGATAAAGAGTCGGGATGTGTGTTTAGGAAATCAGTTTTCGCCAACAATATATGCCTGAAGCGTTTGTTCTAGAGTTGTAATGGAGAAAATCGTAAACTTTGATTGAATTCTTGTACGAATCGAACAAAGGGCCTGATTCTCGGAAATATTTCGAGGCAATTTTAACTTCTCTTTATAAGGGGCGTTAAAAGCTCTTGTTTACACAACTATTATCAAATTAAAGCATCTAAATTCCAATATTTCGAGCGAATCCTGAGCTAGTTGGGGTGTAGACGGTATCTCTAAAGGAATGTGCTAATAACGAGATCGAAAAACCCCGCCAAGATAAAGACGGGCCTCCGTAGGGTGAATTTTAATTAAATGCGTCTACGGACATTAATGGGATGAAACTGTACTTGGCCCTTTAATCGTGATTTGTTTGTCCTATCTCGGAGGGTCGAGGGATCAAATTGCGATGAGTTTTCCTTAGACGAATCGAAAGTCATCTCGTTACCGACTCGGGTGTCATGGCAATGCCCTTTGTCTCTCAGATCTGTCAAGGTGACAAAATGCAATGTTAACGAGCAGGTTGCCAATTAAACTGATGGGCGGAAGGGTTACCTTTCTGATTTAGGTAGATGTACAACATACAACATAATTATGAGTAGGTACAATAGTGGGCAAATTCTATAGCAACCGCCATAGTTTCTCATAAGGAAGTCTTAGTAACAGAGTTAGGTACAAATGAATAGATTAATAAACAATGGCTCTTAAAATGAGACAAAACAACCTAGTATTAGGGTACTTTTTTTGTATTCAACCACAAGAAACATCCTACGCAACAAACTTTTTCATTACCAAAATGGAAAGTTTAAAAACAACACCTGCAAGTGAGATTAATGTAAAATATTCAAGAAGCGAGTTTAAAGTGGTGGCTCCGGACCGCATCAAATTTTCACGGCGCTGACCTAAAAAGTAGAACGTTTTTGACAAAACGTCGTCGTTTCTATACCGAACCCTTAAAAGGATTCCGTACTGTATCTCGACGGGACAATAAACCTATTTCTTTTTGTTTTATCTTTCACTTCACTAGTGTCTGAAGAATGATAGTCGGGCCGGGCTCGATCTTATTGTGTTTATTTTGTGATATACGATTAGGGCTTCGGGAAGCGGGTGTTTGCCGATCATCCGTCACAATGCGAAGGTCCCTCGATCTCGTATTTTTGATGTTTCCGCTCGTTTCCTTCAAATCATTCAACAGTATTGTCAAGCTCACAAGCAAATAGGCCGCATTCTTTAAAGCCAATCGAAGATTTAAAAATCCTTAGTACAAATCTCTAATTAATTATATGTTTCGCCTTTCCTAATTCAATTGCGAATTTATTCAGTAGAAAGCCACTTTTTTGTATTATCTTTCTCAAGAAGCTACAGATAGTCAAGTTAGAGTAGATATATTTATATCTAGTTGAAAACAGAAGTCTGTTTCTTAAATTATACATATAAGTTCCCTGAAATGGTCTAACATTAGTTAATCCATAACAAACAAGCTAAGATCCACAACTAGCAGAAGCATTGTTTTGCCCAAGGGAGGACACACGAGACCCCCTCCGAATTGGGTTCCCGCCTTTCCGTGGCGGGGGGGATAAGTAGCCGGGCCGCCTTGCCCGGTGAAACTAAGAAGAACCCTAAAGGTGGAGGCTCGGGCCGGCGCCCTGGACATTCCGGGAAGCGGCGGTCTGGGCCTGGGAGCCCTCCCGTGTGCCTCTCCGTGGAGAGGGAACGTGGTAGGGCTCGGGGTCGTCTGCGGACGACGACGGGGGGCACATTGTGCCCTCCAGAGGGGTAGACTCGGCCGGCGTCCTGGACAGTCCGGGTAGCGGCGGTCGGGACCCCGAGAGGGAGAGAGCGGGAGAGAGAGAGGGACCCTTTCTCTCACCCGCTCCGCAGAGAGAAGAGCGGACACGGGGGCGAGTCAGGCCAGAGGGGCCAGTAGGGCTCGCACTCCGTCTCCGCTAGGAGGGCCTGGAGTGGCGGGTGCGGGGACACCCGCTGCTTCGCATTCGTCGACGCGTCTGATGTTCCGACGCGTCGCCACGAAGTGGGAGGGGGTGGCCACCCCCTACCCGAGGTGGGTCTGCCTCACGGCGGACATAGGCTGGGCGGGGCTGCGGTGATTTAATGGGCCCGCGGCTCCGTCCATTGCCTGGAGGAACTTCCCAGGGTTTTTAGTGGGTATGCCGCCATTAGGGCGGAGACTCCCACATAACCACCCTGCCCTCCCCGGGGCGGGCGTGGTATCCATAAAGGATTTTCCCTGGGTCACAAAAACAAAACAAAAAAAAAAAAAAAAAAAAAAAAAAAAAGGACACACGAGACGGGCAGTGGAGTAGAAAGTCGACTAAATGCCGTATAGGAGTCATCCAACTTTAGTAAACTTAAATAAATAAATGATTATTTCTTGTTCACAACAAAAATAGCAAACATCTTAATCTTCCAGTTTTCTTTATCACACTGCTAGGTGTAGGCTTTTAACTTTGCCATCTGCTCCGGTCCTGTGCCAATCGGATTCAAGTTCGACCCACGACTTTGACAATAACAAAATAAAAACATGGACAACAAATAACAGGAACAGTTTTTATTAGAAGATTATGTTTAACTTTTAATGTATTTTCGTTTTTTTGTTATGGTCAAAACTTGCCGCTAACTTTCGACCCACTTCCCGATATCCGATTGATCTGAAGTTTGGTACACCTGTGTAACTCCGATCACAATCCAAAAAAAGCTTGTTCTTCAAAATATTTTTAAGTATCTTACTCAACTTAAAGACTTTGTCTTGCCTGTCTACATTCACCTTCAACGCAAGCAGGAAGATTTTACAAAAAGTTTTTACAGACAAAAGTACTTACACTGTAAAAGCATCTCTTAATCGTACCAGGTAGGTACCCAGCACCCCGAGGGGTTTCTTTGTAAAAGAACCGCGAGGAATCTTGACACAGATTCCGTCTAGCTTGTTTACGTTGGCATATTTTTAGACTATCTATTTGAACGTTTCAGTGGAAGCCACTTGAATGTGTGGAAACTGATACAGGGAATGGGGTTGCCAGTGTGTTTAGATGGTAAAAAAGTGTACTGTTAATTTTTGATTCCTTTTTTGTGTTTTTTCCTTGAAGTGTCAATAGTTTTTGTACCACAAGAGACAGAAAAAATAGTGGTACAACTACTGAAAGACGTACGATTTACAAGATATTTGTTACCAAAACAGTAACTCTGATATAACTATAATATGGTCTCGTTTCATTCGGCAGCCTCTCAGTTTTATTTATTTATCCCAAAAAATAGCTAAATAAACGTTTTTATGATTAGATAGGAAACCCTCCCAGTCCATTCCGCAAATGTTATGCATTATCAAAACCTCGGTAGTAAAACCAGCTTCGATATAATTGACTAATCCGATCACGTAAAGAACTTAAACCTTATACCGATCCCAACTCGATGCGTTGCTAAATTTTTATTAGGGTGCCGAGTTACAAAGTGGCGTATTCTCACGTTGATACAAAAACCGATCGGCGCGGGCGGACTCGGGCCTTTCTCGCGGGGGGCAAGTGAGAGCTGAGAGAGAGCCTTATCAAATCTCATAGCAGGGACGACTCAACACCAACCTAAAGCAAAAATTTGACTTTATAGTTATCGTTATTTTCACAGAAGACCACGTTTTGGTCATGTATCGAGTTGCCATAAAATGTTCTGTCAACCTATTTGAGAAGCCACATTTTAAAAAGTCGGATAAAAATGTTAACAATCTGTCGAAAACAGTACTAACTAGAACTATCATTACAGCTGCATCTTCTAGAACTGTTGAAATTTTAAAAGGTTTTTTCAAACTTTTTTGAGGATTTCCTTCAAGGAAACGTGACATAAAGTCAATTCTCTTTTCTTAGAGTAAGCCCCCTATCCTCCGCCCTAGTTATGTCCACGTCTCTAGGCCTCCCGCTTCCCAGGGGCGCGCTTAACCTATTTTCATTTCGCTCGTGTTTTTATTTTGGAGAACGCTTTGTCGGAGGCCTCCGTGGTTTTCAATTTACGGCTACAGTTCTATTTTGGAGTCTGTTGTTTTTTTATCTAAAAGCTGTGGATAGAAACCTTAGTGTGTTTATTTATTCCAAGGGATATAATCGTGAAACTTCGAAAGGTAGGTCAGGCTTCGGTTATGTTTTTCTATTTACATCATCGAGATTTCTATTTAGAGATTAGATATGCCGGTGGTCCGAATATTGAATTTTATTTATGATTGGTATTTTTAGAAAGGTAGTGTGCGTTGTAATATTTATCTGTGTCGTCTAACTAGAAGTGTGCGTATACGAATGAGTTAGTAGTATTTGTATGAGTAGCTCTCGGGAATGGTACGACGAGCGACGTCTGTGCATTAGCGGGGGTTGCCTACGACTGAGTTTACAAAGGTGCGTAATATTAGTTCCTACATCCCATAAAATGAGGACCATTAAAGTGTTCACAAACCATAACTAACCCTTTTTTTGGCTATACTTTCGATAAAGTTATAACATAATTATGTTAAGTCGTGACTAAGGTTAGGTACGACAGTGCGACCAAAATTATTGTTTGTAATGTAACAATATATTTTAATATGAAGTTGATATTACCCTAAATGCTAACCTGATATGGGCTTAATAGTAAAATTCAGTGTATGATATTTAGCAAAATAACCTAATTCCCTAATGTTACCTAATGTTAGTCCGTATCGATATGTAGGTACAGTACATATACCTACGTAACAAACCGCAGATTATATTTAGGTACTGTTTACAACAAAGTAAGTATATTTATTGCAATAACATTATCCAACATTTATATATACTCCCAACAGATTGTTAAACTGTTCGTTTGTTTGTTATTTTATTATGCCCAGTAGCGCGTGTTTTCCGGAGATAAGTTTTAGAACTGCATGGTGGATACTTTTCATGAAAATGTACCCATATTACGGGATACGAGTATCTATGCGGGCAAAACTACGAGGCGCAGCTATAGTGGTAGAAAAAATATATTTCATCAGAAAATTTAATTTCAAAATTATCATTTCAGGCTAATTACTAATAATAAACGGGTAGGTAAATAAGTTCACCCGTGTTTTAACAGGTAAGGAGATACATATATTATATCGCTCATCCGGTGCAATAATGACGCAATTACAGTAAACTCGATTTTACAGGAGAGGCAAATAAAGATTGTAATAGTAATATCATGGTTTTGTTTAAATATTTTTATTATTATTTGTTATTCTTATTTTGGTTTGGACTGTTAGCTTGTTAAACTGATTGCAAAAATATTCAAATATGACTTTATATTTACCTTAACTACGTCAACAAAAATATTATTACTTACATTTGCGTCGTTCTTGTCCTAGGATATTTATTTTTAGACAATTATGTCCAGTAATTAGAAGAGAAAAACAAAACAATTACTTATTGGCAGTCTTTATTAAAATCAACTCAATTACTTATTACTTATTTAGGTACTTATTAGGAACTTAGTTTATATTTGGTAGGAATCAGCTGACAGACGGACGGATGGACGGGAACTGGGAGGCGGATACGCTAGCACCCTTTGGCACGGAACTCTAAAACAGACTAAGTATTATAAAATGTTTCATAGTAGGACGGAACTATGTTCGTTTGAATCTGATGCATAAGTCCCTTTTTTTTCGATCAGAAATACAGATCTTAGAACTGTACGCCGGTCTCAGAATTATCTCATTCATCATTATTGATCTCCTGTTTCGTCCTTTTCTGCAATCGGCTTCAGTCCAGTCTTCATCGTAACGAGTCTTATACTCATAAACTTCAGGGTTTGTTTTGGCAAACCGAAATCTCGATAAGTTGTTTAGTGCGAGTTCCTCGGACAATATTTTCAGATCATAAAAATCGCTGTAATTTAGTTCGTTGACGGCAAATGGCTTTCCAGACTTCTTTGCGTTTCGTATTAGCTGTACGTAGTAATCCGGCGTGTATATGGGGCCAGATTTTTTAGCCCTTTTGATCGACCTTTCAATCATCGAATGAGCACTGTCGCCCTCATTTTGGGTGTGTCCACGTATAAGGAACTTGTGCGTTATGGAGTTTATGGGCAAAGTATTGACCACGAAGTAATACATAGCCATCAACAATCTTAAAAGGAATAATTAAAACAATTACATTTTTTTCATAAACTGAGGAAGAGCAACTTCTTATTATACATTTTTAAAATACTCACCGGTTCTTCTGTTGCCCACAACAATTGTCGGAATAAAAAATAACGTCACAATTAGGATTTTCTTGGGCTACTTTTTGCAGGAACTTATATACGCAAGTCCCAATTTCAATGGCACCTCGGTTACCTACTCCTTCATGCCAAAAGAACTTTGGCATGAAGGAAGGAAGGTTGTCTTACTTTTCATGTTGGTTACCTGCAAAAAGAATAGTAATCAATTTAAGCATTAAGTACCTACACTACCTACTTATTTAGTATGGAATGTTTCTTCCTGGAGGGAACGGGAAATTACCGTAAAATTGTAGCAGTTAAGCTTGGATCTATAAAAAAATGCAGATGATTCCCCGAGCGGCACCGGCATCACCGCTTGCAAATCATAGATAGCAACTACTAGGTTGCTTTCTGGCTCCATACACAACTTGATATCATTAGACTTCTCTTCCGGACTCAGTACTTTTTGTTTCAAATGATCTTCATAGTTCTGTTCTATTTTCTGTTTACCTTCTTCATTGGCATTTTTGTATGACTCGCAAAGATCGCACTGGTCTTTTTTTGGACAGAAAAATGAAATATTAAATTCCGTGTTAAATATACGTGCATACGTATTATAAGTGGCCGCTTCTTTATTTAAAGATGCACGCTGCTCCAAATATAACCGGTGCAGTTCAGCAATAGATAGACCGCCATCGATAAACTCTCGAGAAGCGTTGGCTCTTAGGTAGTGACTTTCTACTCTTGGGATGGAATTAATATGCGAACAAATGGATTCCTTAATCTCGGGGCTTATCCTGTTTTGATGATTATGTTTACCTCTTCTGTCTCCTAAAATGAAGCCATCGCCTGTCACTTTGTCGTTAATAACTGTGCGTAAAGTTCTCTCTGCAATGCTTATCGTATTTATAAAGATTTTTTTGCAAACACGTATATTCTTCCCATCATTTATGAAATATATGATTTACACAGTTAGGTTTTCTTGGTCTCACTGCATTTGTTCTTATTCGCCGGCATTCAGGTAACAAAGGTGTGATGCAAGAGCTTAAAAAATCTCTCTGTCGTTGCAAAGATCCTAAGTCCCAATAGGACTTAAATAGTTGAAGTCTTTGCTCTTCTGAAAATTTTTCAGAGCAAGAAAGTCGGCATTCTGTACATGGTGACTTCATACTTTTACCAATAATATTCTTGCCAGAAGTAGATTTGTACGCCTTACCCGATTTTTTCTGCGACTTCGCTATATTTCTTTTCCATTTCTCTGGATTCCTGACTCTTTTCTTTCCTTTCTTCACTGGTGATGTTATTGTTTCATTATTCCCAATATTTTCTTCGTTGTTGCACTAGAAAAGTACAAAATAATTGTCACAATTACCTTTGTGTCAACGTAGGTCCAGACACAAGCGTTTTCGGTGGCTTATCATATTATTTTACTTATCATAATATTATGATAAGTAAAATTAATTTGTCATAAAATTTTATTGATTTATAAACCACGAGTAAGTACCTACCTAAACAATGGGTAATGATGAAATCATCATTTAGGTTACGAGAATCTAGTGTTAACATCGAATTGTCAAATATTGACCATCTAAATGCTAAAGTATAATATCCGTCATAAAATTCTAGGTGTTCCCATTATTTGTAGAACAAACAATGACGAAACATCTAGGTAACCTTATTTATTTAAGCGTAAATCACTTTACTATTCAAAACATCGTGTAAGGTGAGATAGTATCTAAGGCAAGTCAGCAAAATCTATTTAAATAAAAGGCTTAGTTATATAGTATACCTAACTGACATATCAACGTACAGCCAGCTGGTCCTAAAAACATGAATTATGTGAAAGAAAGGAATTTGCAATACCTATAACTTCACTCCTTGGTGAAAGGCGGTGGTGATATTTGTAAGGGAAAAAAGCTGGTACCTAATTAAATTATAATTATTGTTTATCTACTATTTAGGTATGCTATGCGGGCAAAGCCGAGAGCTGAAACTAAAGTACCTACTTATAAATATTTGTATACAAATGTCAAAAGTCTATATGAAATTAAGATTAAGTACAAAATAAATAACGTTTCACACTCGTAGCTCCCCCCTAGGATAAATTCCTGTGTCGGGGATACCATGGAACATACACAAAGACAAGGACAACTAACACCCAGACCCAGAACAGATATTTAAATTCATCATTCAAACATCTGCCCGACCGGGAATCGAACCCGGGACCTCTGGCTTATAAGGCGGATATTATTACCGCTGAGCCATACAGCCATACCAGCCAAGCCAGCCAGCCAGCCATACGTTATATTATGTACTCAAAACAGGATTTTGATCATCATCTAGCTTAGTGTAGGTAAATTACAATCATTGTAGTAGTTGTGGAATGTGATAAGTATACATATATACACATATCACAATAACTTACCTATCTAGTTTACTTAGGAGGTATCATTTACATAATTGTGTAGGTAAATGAGAAAATGTGCTGTATTGCATCAGTCAAGCTGAGTGTCGCAAGATTAGCAACCTTCTTTACAAGATTGATAATACAGAAAGGAAGGGGTGTGCTAAGCCGGAAAGGGGTCATAGTACTCATCATTGTGAACCATTTTTACTATAAGTAAGTATTGCCACTTTTTTGTGTAGTGCGAACCGTTAGAGTGTGGAACGCTCTGCCTGAGTGGGTGTTAGATAATAATGGGTGTCTTGAAGTCGACAATGAGTAGGTTTCGTCTAGGCATGCGTGCTCTATCGTAGACCGCACCATAGTTAACCATCGGACCAGTTGGCAGTCAAACCCAAGCCTGTCACAGAATAAATAAAGAAAAACTAAAACATACAATACCTACTTAGAATTTATCTTTAACTTCTAGGCTCAAGTCTCTTCACAGCTTAGTCTAGATCTTATAAGAGCCACTTGACCTACACTTAATAGTAAACTCTGAGTAAAAGCCAAAGGTAAAAGGTTGCTAACGACGTCAGAAACTGCGGCCAATCAGTGGTCACCTCTAAAAATAAAGTAATGAAGACACGGTGAATAGGCAGATTGACGCCGTTCACTGTCCTATAGCGGCTTTATTCTAGCGCATGCGATATTGTCTCGGTCACTCTCACTGGCATGACTTTTATAACGAGATAGACAGTAACCGAGGTATATGAAAGTATTGCACGTGGCAGAACAAGGCCCAGGCTTGTGAGGGAATAAAGAGCGTGACACGTGAGCGTGACTCGGCGTGACTCACGGTTTCCGGAGAACTTTGATCTATTAATTTCATTGAGCCGGGTAAAGCTTTTGGATAGAATAGACTAGATAAGAACATTTTATAACGTAAAAGTTGCGTGTTAGGGATAAATATCTACCTACAGGAACCGTATGTTTTTTGGGAAAAGGAAAATATCTCGTTTATAGTCCCATAAACGAGATATTTTCCTTTTACAATACATAGAATATCATTACCATTTTCATTCTAGTAAAGCAATTGTGCCAACGGCCAGAGCCTCGTTTTGGTATTTCAAGGAGCTGGGTTGGCTTGGGTCCTTGGGTAAACGCTGGCGGGGGAAATGCACAACGCACCTCAAGTCTCAAGTGAGACGCCAGTGTGAGACTTATTTCCTCCATCTCGAATAAGAATAACATAAGACACCTACCTACTCATCTTAGAATAATGCTGGCAAATTCATAAATGAGTAGGTAAATTCACTAAATTCACATGAGGAAGTCACTAGCTGGTCTCATATTATTATTACAGTTTTCCTCGTTATTATTTGCTCAAAATATTGCAAGATCAAAATATACTGGCAGCATTTCTGTGCCAATTATGTCCCGTTAGTGGAGCACCGATATCCTGAATGGCTCACAATTAAACCCTCCCAGCCATTTCTTCAAAGGGGACCATTTTAATTTAAATCTCGTCCCTTTTGACTACAATCCCGTGTCGGCTTTTATTTTGTAACTCTATTTATAATCTGTTTAATGTGGATTGGATTTGGCGGTTGCTATGATATTTGCTACGATTTAGATATTGAATATGTGCTAGGATTTTTAGGAGCAAAATCGAGATGATAGAAGTACAAACTTTTAGCCATATCCCTAAGGCAAAAGCAGTTTTCTCTTGATTCTCCAAAAAGAGAGTAGTAATAATATTTTAGGGTTAAATGAACTGTCTCTTTTAAATGCTCTAAGATATTGTTGTTGATAAAAGGTCCAGAAAGCTAAATCTGAAGACTTAAAAATTCAGCTTTGGGTGATGGTAAGAAACAATCAACGTGTTTAGGCAGATACACTACTGTACACTTAACTACTTGTATTATGTGACTATAATATCTATTCTCTCCCTTATCCGTACTCCGTCGAATGAATACTCACTTATACATACCTATACCTATACAATTATACATATGCCTATGAACCGTTGTTCACTGAAGCAGACATTCTAAATTAGGGTGTCCAGCTTTTGAAAACCCATGACCGATTAGAAGCCCAGGGGATAATCGGACTCGGTTTTTGTCGAACTTTAGGAATGTGGTGTAAATCAAAGAGAAGGGTGTTATTGCGATCCCTCGGATAGTGGCCGACGATTTTAGCCGGTAGATTAAAGTTGACGGTGGTCATTGGTAATTTAAATCTATGTAGAAAAGTTCAATGAACTTTTCGGCTGAAAATTACCTCTATTGGTTGAAATCTTAGTTTTTGGGAAATAAATCAGTACTTTTTGTCCATACGAGGACTTTCTTCGAGCGTTTTATTTGTAGCATAAAATAGTCAATATAAACATAAAGTCTATTAACTTCCCTCTGAAAAACGCATCGGTCAAAGAAAAACACGAACCAACAAAATCCCACAAAACAAATTCAATTACAAAAACAAACATTTCACCCTAGAAACATTCTAAAACACTTTAACGTTATTATCCCAAGACATCAAGTCACATTAAATTCTTTATTCATTTCATTTTTGCGGGGTCACGAGACTGGGGCTCAGGCGGAATTCCTGCAACGTCTTTGATCTAAGCCAAACAAGAAAAAAAATAAACGAAAATGCACTTCAACTGTCTTTATAAAGGGGGAAAAAATATAATTTATTCACGAGATAATTTTCTCCTCCCTTTTTAAGGAGGCGGTCGTTTGAAGTGAGGGAACGAGTGAATGTTTACTCTGAGCCAGGCTTAGACTCTTCTATGGAAGACTGTCTCGTCTATTCAACTGCGTTTTCCCATGTTCCAGGGAAATAAGATTCCCGAGGTTCCCGAGGACGGAATACGCGGTTTAATTGTTCCTTTCACGAACTACCGTCGTTTTCCATTTCTTTTAAACCTTAATAGGAGTAAAAAGTAAACATAGAAACGCAATTTCTTACTGCGGCAGAATAATTAGCTGTTTAAATGCTAATTAAAAGTAGCATGTTTTATACAAACGCTATTGCAGGAATTTTCATAGTTTTCTTGTAAAGTGATATTTTGTTCTTCCAGTATGTAAAAATACCTCACAAATAGGTACAACAGGGCTACCCAGTACCCACAAGGCATTGGCAGCATACAACACCAGCTGAAGCCACGAAGAAAAAATTAAATACAATTATGTTGGAGAATGCGAAATTAGTTGGCTCTCCGCCTAAACAGTTGGGTCTAATTTGGTGAAAATTAGTAATAAAATTAGTTGATAAATATGCGTAATGAACGGACATAATTATGATACTTTTCATCCTTGGAAATGCAAGGAAAAATGAAAAATTATTGGCACTAGTTACCTAAGCACCTATCAATTCTTGATAACGGTCAGACAACTTCAATCCGACCTGAGACCAATCTGCCAAAAGCTAAATTAACCAAAATTGTTTATCGACAGTTATTAATAATTCATCTCCTTTGTCAAGAGAATAGTTTCATCTATTTATAATTTTACCGCAACATCAGAATTTATAAGATATTTGAGGTAAAAACACACTTTGCTTAAAATGAGCTCTACCTACCCATAGAACGAGTCACACTGTGACTCGTTTTGGTGTGACTCGTTGGGAACCCCTCAACAAAAGCTATCGAAATATACATAGTCGTAAAAATACAAACAATTTTTGTTTACACGAGGCCAGTACAAAAAAAAAAAACAGAAAATTAGGAAAAAACAGCCCAAAAGAACAGCCGAAAAAGCAGCATTTTCACTAGTCTATGATTTATATTATCCACTAAGTATTTATTTGTAATTCCTGATTAATCCAATTAAGATTTAAATACATCTAAACCTATTTCTGGTATCGTTCAACGCATTCTCGTGCGAGTTTACCCTTCCCTCCCTCGATAGTGATTAGCTGCTATAACTCCGCGACTCGGAGTGATCTGAAGAGCTTCGTTAACAATTAACCTGAATTCAAAACTTGTAAATTAATCAAGCTCAACTCAAGACTTACTTGTTTTAGTTCAGATAACTTCAAGATGCAATGGGAATTTTTAACTAGATAAACTTTAAGTTATTGACTAAACCACTTGGAATTTGAATTTATAATACCATTTATTTCAATTAAACAAATTTACATTGGTCCTATAATTTCGCTATTATTAACAACTTTTCCATATTTCCGTTCCAACTTTCCAGTCATCGGAATTATCTTATTTCCCCGGATTCCCATTCAAATATTGTAATATAGTCCATTCAGAAGGCAGAAAATCATTCCCATTTAGCGAATTCGCATCAATGCTCTTTGAACGAACGAGGTTCCCTTGCAAAATCGCGAAAGTTTCAAACACTCTTCATTAGGGAATTTCCTTTCCGGAGAAAGGGCCTGGCGGGCGCAATAAATGGAAATATATTATGCCGTTTTCAGTCAAAGTTGATCATTAAAATAATGAAGCGGGGACTTTAAATTTGTGATGTTTAGACGATGCAATCGATGTTTTTCCGAACTTCGACTGGGACATTTCTAACGATTAATTACTTACCTACTTTGTTCATTAATTTCGTTAATAATGTTTATTGGACTAATCCGTATCAAAGCCTTTTCTTCTAGAGATAAAGGATGGAAAAAGTCCCGCTGAAGGGATAAAGGTGCTTGTAAAGCAAAAATCTAAGATTTTTTGAATTATCCGCGTTTTAATTTGTTGGGTTTAGATTGTATTTCTATCTTTAGTATTATTATTAATTTGGTACATGAATTATTATTACTTTGGTACATATAGGTTTAAGTCTGCAATAAAAATAAAACACAATATGTTTTGAAAATTTAAAAGCACATGACGTTTATTCAATCTAAATACGCAAAACACATATATAATGTGATGACGGCAATATATTATGTAGTTTTCCTTATAATAAAAGTACCTGTACACACTGTACAGTACACGAATGCAATGTTTTCATAAGTACCTACTCATGGGGTCATGATTTTATCAATTAAACTTATTTTAAACATGTTTACTTAATTTTGGCACAATTTTAAATTGTGTAAAATATAAAATCTAAACAACGGAAGAGGTAATTAAAATGTTGTCGCTTTTCAAGCTAGTATCATGTCTATTACTTAAAATATCTTTAAAATAGTTATAACAAAATTAGTATGTAATAAAAATAATGGGATTTATTTTACTAAAGTAAAAAAAAAACAGAGTTTAGAGCACAGCAAAGCTTAATTGCGATTAAAATATAATTATCTACTAAGTAAAACTTTTAAATATTCGTTTATACATCGTAAATTGGCGTTTTTTATAATATCTACTAAATCACTAAGAAACTACAGTGATTCTTTTTTAATCATTGTTAAATTCGTAAACATACTAGAGCATGCATTTAATTTTAATTCATTTACAATGGTGTTAATTCTGCTGTACCATCTGACGGCACTAAAATTATCTGCCTCTCTCTTTATTACAGCACGTCTAAAAAGGATAAGCCATTTTAGTCACATCAAATTTAATTTAGTATAGAAAATGGTAAGATAGAACACAACTGTATAGAAAAAAACACAACTGGTAATGTTCACAAACAAAAGAAACCTAGGGAGATACACACTACCTCACCTCTTCAACACACAGCTGGCCCTAACAGATGAGGTAAAGTACCTGGGTATCACGCTGGACAGCAAACTAAACTGGGCAAACCACCTCCAATGCAAAATAAACAAATCCATCATCTCCTTCTGGCAATGCAGGAAAATGATAGGGAAAACATGGGGACTAACCCCGAAAATAACGTTATGGCTGTACAACACAGTGATAAGGCCCTCCTTAACCTATGGCGCCCTAGTCTGGTGGCCTAGAACTAAACAACACACAACAATAAACAAACTGAAAAAACTCCAGAGACTCGGCTGTGTAGCTGCAACCGGCTGCATGAGAACGGCCCCTACGGCAGCCCTAGAGGCATTACTCGACCTGCCACCACTGCAGCTACACATCCAACAGGAGGCCGCGGCCTCTGCTTACAGACTCCGCGCACTCAATCTCTGGGAACATAACAGGAACGCGACCCACACCACAATCATAGAGGAATGTGCAGAGGGCAACCCAGATATTCTCTCTATTTATGACAGGGTACCCAAACAACACATCTTCACTTAAAGCTACAAAGTACAGCTGTACGAGGAGCCTAGTGAAGACACCAACACACAGGAGCTTAGGATATATACAGATGGCTCTAAAATGAAAACAGGTACAGGTACAGGCGCTTTCTCAGACGA
Source organism: Alcis repandata (assembly GCA_949125135.1). Lineage (NCBI taxonomy): Eukaryota > Metazoa > Arthropoda > Insecta > Lepidoptera > Geometridae > Alcis > Alcis repandata. The sequence goes on from OX421233.1 coordinate 1,073,948, forward strand.
GCTGAATATCCATGTAGCGTTAGCTCTAGGGACACACAGCTCCATCTTCCAAGCGGAATGTGCAGGTATCATCCAAGCAGCAACAGCAATACTAAACAGGAAGGTAACTGGCCACAATATCAGGATACTTTCAGATAGCATGGCAGTTCTTCGAGCACTGCAAAAAGTTGAGCACTCCTCGGGGCTAACAGTTCAATGTCACTGTCTACTGGAAAAGGTCAGTAAACTAAACTCACTGACCCTCCAATGGATAAAAGGACATAGTGGATCCAGAGGAAATGATGCGGCTGATGAATTGGCAAGAAGAGGCTCGGCCATGCGCCCCGTAGGACCGGAGCCAATGATACCTCTGCCTTTCAGCCAAATCAGGTCATGGATTCGCGAGAGAACGCACAAACTACACCAAAAGCTTTGGGCAAGTATGGAGGATTGCAGGCAGTCGAGGGAGGCCTTCCCGGTACTGAACCGGAGAACCTCCCGAAAGCTCCTCAGTCTAAAACGGGACAAGCTCCGACTCTTCGTCGGAATAGTCACCGGACATTGCCCATTAAACAAACACCTATTTACTATAGGTGTTACAGATAGCCCCCTGTGCAGAGGATGCATGGAGGCGGAAGAAACGGCCAAGCACGTGCTCATGGAGTGCGAAAGCGTGGCGTCCCAGAGAGCGAAGTTCCTGGGAAAACCGGGAACCCTGCGGGAGGCCTGCAGCGTGACACGCAAGCTGCTGGACTTCCTGGAGGACATCGGGTGGCTGGAGTAGCCGCCGTCACCCGCTCACGCAAAAAGGGCCGATGAACGGCCTAATTGCGGAAAAGAGCCCGCTCACCAAGTACCAAGTATGGTAAGATAGAATTAAAACCAATATTTAGTCGTAGTTTTACATTCGTTCCAATATAGAACCATAAATTACTTACTATATATACCTACCTACTTTTAATTTATGAATAGAACCGAATGAATACTTTGATGAAAATGTTCGCTAATTTCACTCGAACAGTATCCCGAACATAAGATCTGTCGAAGTGTATGTTAAATACATATTTGATATAAAAATTAATGTATAATAAGATAGTAAGTAAGTTCGTATAGAACGAGTGGGTAGCCTAAGTGCCTTTTCACACGTACCGGTTGCCGGGTAGCCGGCGCCGGATACCCGGTGTCAAATGTACCCGCCTGCCGGATAAATAACGCCGGTACATGTGAAAGCTATGTACCATGCCCATACACTTCACCACCGGGTAACCGGCGCCGGATACCCGGTGTCAAATGTACCCGCCTGCCGGATAAATAACGCCGGTACATGTGAAAGCTATGTACCATGCCCATACACTTCACCGCCGGGTAACCGGCGCCGGCTACCCGGCAACCGGTACGTGTGAAAAGGCACTTAGTGTCAGACGCTGTCAGATGACACGTTATATTGTAGGCCAGTTGTGGTCTTATGACAACAACCGCTAGGCCAACTTTGAGGCTGCAGGAAGCCAAGTTAATGTACAAAAAACAATATACAGTCGAATTGCAAGCTGGAAACAGTATTTAGTTAGTTTATTGCAAGAAGTCATTAAATGTAAAATCAGTGCCAGGCAGGCAGCCCCGGATCTAGGGGGGGGCGAGCCGGGGCCCATGCCCCGGGCGTCAAGCTTAGGGGGGCGCCAAATTCACACTTTACAGACGAATGGACAACTCATCATTTACTAAACTTTGACCACGGAATAAATAATAGTACAAGTACAGTCGTGACCATATCAACTCGACCGATACCCAGAGCGCGGAGTAAGACGTGCTGTACGAACATTTATTATTCGCGAGGCGCGTAGGGCATAGTCAAAATACGCGCCCGCTCGCCCGCAAGAATCGCAGATCACGGCAGCACGCGTCCGGTTACCGTGCGTGTGATAGGGATGATATTCGAAAACTTCCTCGTTGATCCACGACAGTGTTTATTATGAACATGTATGTGTGTTGTTTGTCAGGAAAGAAAATACTTGTTTTTTATTAAGTTACCGTTTGAATAAAAACTGAAAGCGTCTAGGACATAGACGCCATCCCCTCCGATGGGTTCCCGCCTTTCCGTGGCGGGGGGGATAAGTAGCCGTGGCACTGAGCCCGGCCCTGGACATTCTGGGAAGCGGCGGTCCGAGCCTAGGAGCCCTCCCGTATACCTCTCCGTGGAGAGGGAACGTGGTAGGGCTCGGGGTCGTCTGCGGACGACGACGGGGGGCACATTGTGCCCTCCAGAGGGGTAGACTCGGCCGGCGTCCTGGATAGTCCGGGTAGCGGCGGTCGAGTCCCCGAGAGGAAGAGAGCGGGAGAGAGAGAGGGACCCTTTCTCTCACCCGCTCCGCAGAGAGAAGAGCGGACACGGGGGCGAGTCAGGCCAGTTGGGCCAGTAAGGCTCGCACTCCGTCTCCGCTAGGAGGGCCTGGAGTGGCGGGTGTGGGGACACCCGCTGCTTCGCATTGGGCCCTCCAGGGTGGTCGACGCGTCTGATGTTCCAACGCGTCGCCACGAAGTGGGAGGGGGTGGCTAACACCCCCTACCCGAGGCGGGTCTGCCCTAGGGCAGACGTCGGCTGGGCGGGGCTGCGGTGATTTAATGGGCCCGTGGCTTCGCCCATTGCCGGAGAGGAACATCCCAGGGTTTTTAGTGGGTATGCCGCCACTAGGGCGGAGACTCCCACATAACCACCCTGCCCTCCCCGGGGCGGGCGTGGTATCCATAAAGGATTTTCCCTGGGTCACAAAAAAAAAAAAGGACATAGACGCCATAACAAACGCGCTCGCTGCGCTCGCATATTTTAGATTAATTATAACCATTACACACACCCCGTAATTAATTAGCCTGTGTTTAATTAAAAAACAACCAAATCAAAATCATTACGCTCACTACTCGCGTCTTGTTTTTCTTTTCGGTAAGTACGAGTAGATGCTGACTGTTTTGGAATTGACCGAAAAAATCTTCAATCTATTCGTGTTGGTTGAAATCAAAAGTTTTCAACCAACACGAATAGTAAGTAGTTTTCTTTGTAAACAGCCTGTCCTAAATTTCTGAAAACGTCTCACTTTTTTGCGCTCGCTGCGCTTCCGTTTTCTGGATGTTTAATTTCCGTTGTGCATAGTTTGTCAAATATGAGATCGATCTGTTCTGAATTGATCAAAAATGCCTAAACATTGACCGAGGCCGATTGACGGTACTAGTGGTCGGACGTATTACGTATCAGCGATCCTTGAGTTTTGTATTTCTCGATACATTGTTGTGTTTGACTTATGTCAGGTTAACGTGAAGTGGCCCAAGACGATTGAACTGACATAGTGAATCAGTGACAGTCTCCAGTGAAGTAGTGTGTTTGCTATAACTACCATTTTAAACGCGCATTGTACTGTTCATTCATCGCACGGAAATGTTTAAAGATGTTGGCAAAATAAACCGGACGCCGCCGGCGGATGATAAGAACTCGGGCATGTCCGCCTCCGACACCGACTTCGGGTCGAAGGCATCTTCGGAGGATCTAACTAAAGCTACCCGAAAACGCACAAAACGTACTGCTGGCGAAAACCACGGCGATGCCTTTTCATGCTTCCAGGCGGAGATGAGAGATATGTTTACTGCTTTTACGTTGAACTACAATACTAGACTAGATAAGATCGAGAAAAGCATAGCATCGAAGATAAAAACCCAAACCGAAGATCTAAGAGACACATATCTGGGTATCGAAAAATCAATAGACCATATTTCAGGCCAATTAGCCAGTCTTGACTCAAAAATTCTGATTTTTGATGAACAGCGGAAGGAAATGGCCTCTTCAATAATCCGAATTGATGATAAAATCGAGTCGGTCCAACGAGAACTCACAAAGACGTGCATTGAAATCAGAGGCGTTCCAAAGAAACAAAAAGAAACCAAACACGAACTATACGAACTAGTTAATAATGCTTTCAAGCTAGCACAACAGGAGTACTCCCCTATATCTGTTAGGGATGTCTTCCGTCTCCCCAGTAAGCAAGAACAAACCGTATCGACAGTGGTCGTCGAGTTGTCAAATACCCTCATTAAAACTGAGCTTCTGGACGGAATAAAGAAATACACTAGATCGCACCCGCGGGATCCGATACAATCAAGCGTTCTTGGCCTAAAGGAAACTAAGAGTGTTATCTATATATCTGATCACCTAACCCCAAAGATGAGGCGCTTGCATTACCTAGCCAGGGAGTTCGTCAAAACAGAAGGTTTCGCCTTCTGCTGGACCACCAACGGGCGAGTCTTCATCCGGAAGCAGGAAGGACACCCTTACATAAATGTCAAATCGGAAGACCAGCTGGTTTCACTTAGGAAAGCGAAGTGACTAATGTTAGAATTATATCATAAACATTATCTCCTTACGTATACTACCTACTTTTGTGTTTATACTTGTGTCACTAACCCGTTTCTATTCAATTTATTGGCAGCGGCCAAATGTGTACGTTTTCGTGTAAAGAACTGTTTCCTAATACCCCCATCCACCCTTGTCCTACTTATCAAATCACAGTACTACCTTTTATTTAGTATAATTCTAACCTACCAAATAATATTTACATCCACTCAATATTTACCTGTACTCCTAAATATATACTTTATAATTTTAAAAACCAAACAAATATTCGCATTTACTCAAGACACACTTGCACTTAAACAAAACTACTTTATTTACATAATAACAATAATAAGAGCAAACTATATGTTTATTATTAGCCGATACCTACATGCACTTCTGTATAACTATATTCTTAAGAAAAGGTTAATCGTTCACAATGCCAAATTTAAAATATACTTTGCAATTAAGACAGTAACTCACCTTCCAGTAAACATAACCGGCCGCAATCATGTTTGTAAAATCTATGTAACATTTTATTACAATACTAATAATAGCCTAACGCGAATAAATTCCACTAGCCTATTTATGTCAGGAAAAGTAAATGTCTATATACCTGGATATAGATATGTGATATGTGTGCAATATCTTAAACATTCCTCAAACCTTATACTATTTAAACTTAACAACTTATCAATTAAGATCCTTATACCTAGCGTAAGATATGATTCTTACAAACTGCCCTTACTTCAACCACAGTTATTTTTGGTAACAATTACTTTCCACAATACAATAAGCATCCTATTGCTAATAACTAAAATAATATTTACTATTGTATCAGACATACACAACGTTCTATACAGAACCTACAAGCTACCCACATTTTTTTCAACAAACGAGATTTATGTTTCTATTTTTACTATTATTGATAAAACTTTGTTTGCACGGAAACATAATAAATACCGACGGTATAAATCACCACAGCACCATACACAGTGCATGGGAAACACTAGCACTGGCTATATTAATGCCCATGTCTCGCTACTATGTCTGCCACCATACTTTGCTTGTGCATTTAATGTGCCTAAACCTAAACACAGGACATATTATAATATCAACCGTATGCAGTGGTGGTACTCAATTTTGAAATTGCTATTTCCTCATGAGGCGCGGCGTCCATCTTTTTTGTTATCTATATTACTCCATTTTACAACACAAAGATGGCATTCCCTGGTTCGGATTAAAATTAACGTAGACCCTCTTATGTCAATCATATACCACATGACCACTCCTAACTACGTATTATTTTTATATGAAAATTCTAGTTTCATATTGCTTAATTTTGATCAGTTATGGATTTAAAAGATATAAATGAAGAATTGGATGACATATGTCTAACTCCAAGTTACTTAGTAGATAGCGCTGAGCTCTGCTTACAGCATCTAGGAAGCGTTATTAATAATCTGACAATTCTAACTCAAAACATACGTAGCGTTCGCCAAAATTTAGATAAACTTCTCATTTTTATTAAAAGACTTAACTTTATGCCTGATATAATTATTCTGACTGAGTGTTGGCTTAATGACAACTTTAGTGAAATCAATATTGATAATTATAAATGTCACTACTCAAAAATATATATAAACCAAAACGATGGTATTGTTATATATTACAAAAATAATCTTAAAGTTGAAATAAAAGAACCATCTTTCAAAGATGGTAGTTGCCTTGTTATTGACATTGATAGCACTACAAGAATTATTGCCATCTACAGATCCCCTTCGTTTTCAAATATAGACAACTTTCTCTTTTCACTAGAAACGATCATGACTGAATGTAAAAAAGATTGTAATATTATCACAGGTGATATCAATATCAATATTAAAGATGACTTTACTGACGACAACGCTGAGAACTATTTAAACCTCACTGCAAAATACGGGTTTATTCCTGGTCATACTTTCCCTACAAGATTCTCTAACTGTTTGGATCATTTTCTTGTTAAATCTAAGTTTGAAAGTATGGTGGTAGTGTGTAAGGGTGGTGTTACCGATCACAACACTATCCTAGCATCAGTTAACAAAACACCTACTAGGTCACATTCTACTGCTCGACTGGTCCAAAAAATTAACTATAAAAGCCTAGTCGACGACATTAAAAACACTGATTGGACCAATTTTTATCTACATAAAGATGTCAACGAGGCGGCTGCCGACTTTACGGAAATTATTCAAGACCTGGTCCACAAACACAAAGATGAACCGCGTAAACTCCGAAAGCGAATGGACTGCTTTCTTCCCTGGTTCACGCCATCCCTTTTAAAGTGTACACAACGTCGAGATACCATGCACTTATTAGTAAGAAGAAATCCGGATGATCACATTTTATTGAAGAATTACAAGCTATATCGTAACACCTGCAACAACCTTATCCAAAACGTAAAAAATGATTATGAAAGAAACGAGTTACTTAAATGTAAAGGTGATAGTAAAAAGACTTGGTCCACGCTTAAAAAGATATGCGGCATGAGTAACCAGAAATCGCCTAGCACTGAACTGCTTCAAGGCAATCTTAGCCACAACGAGTCTTTAAATAAAGTGAATGATTATTTTACCTCAGTCGGTGAAAATCTAGCTAATAATATTTTACAAGTACTCGGAAAACCCGAAACCCAACTAGCAGCTGACATAAAAGAATTACACGCTATTAACAAAAATTCTAGCTCTTTCTTCTTTAACCCCACTAATGAAACAGAAATCCTCAAAATTATTGGGTGCTTAAAACCTAGATCATCACCTGGCCACGATGGCATAAGTAATGCGATCCTCATCAAAGCAAAATGCTTTTTAGCTGGCCCTATTACATTTATATGCAACCTGAGTCTATCTAGCGGCATAATGCCAGATAGTTTTAAAAGAGCAAATGTGACGCCAGTCTTTAAAGACGGTGACAAAAGTAGGGCTTCCAACTATAGGCCCATTTCTCTCCTCAGTTGCCTTTCTAAACTAATTGAAAAAGTAGTTAACTCGCGACTCCTAAGGTTCTTAGAATCACGAAACCTCTTATCAGAACAGCAGTTTGGTTTTCGTCCTAAAAGATCCACAGATGACGCCGTGACTTCTCTAACCGACTATGTGGCTGACAGGATAGATGAAGGCTTCAGATGCGCCGGAGTCTTCCTTGATCTTGCCAAAGCCTTTGACACAGTATCCCGTCCAATCTTAATTAGGAAGCTTGAACTTTTAGGAATACGTGGAGCACCACTCCAGTGGTTCAAGTCCTATCTTGAAAACCGAATCCAGAAAGTGTGTGTGGGTGATCTTAGCAGTGACTTCAAAAGCGTTAACTTTGGTGTGCCACAGGGAAGTGTGCTAGGCCCGACTTTATTTCTAGTGTACATAAACGACTTGTGCTCGTTAAATCTCTGCCAAGGACGAATTTTTACTTTTGCTGATGACACTGCCTTAATTTTCTATGGCGATTGTTGGAAATCTTTACAAGCCAATGTGCAGGAAGGTGTAAATCTTGTTGGCACCTGGCTCCAAAACAACCTCTTAACACTAAATGCCACAAAAACTAAAGTTATCGCTTTTAGCATCTCCATTCGTACGGCACCAATAAGACCCTTAACCGTCAAATTTCATAATTGCCGTCTTTCAAGATCGGACACATGTGACTGTAGCGGCCTTGAGCAAGTTCCGTCTATTAAATACCTAGGTATTGTCCTAGACGAGCATCTCACTTGGGAATTACATATTATCAAACTAGCTAGTAGAGTCAGAAAATTATTGTATATCTTCAAGAAACTTAAACTTTCAGCATCCGTGGAAATTATTAATTTAGTATACAACTCTCTCTGCAAATCGATCCTCAGTTATTGCATTGTGGCGTGGGGAGGAGCGGCTAAATCGTATTTTGAGAAACTTGAACGGGCTCAGCGAGCTGTTCTTAAAGTGGCATTTAGGAAACCTTTCCTCTACCCCACCAAAGCTCTCTACGAGGAATGTGGGCACTTGCAAGTGAGGCAGCTTTATATATTCGCTGTAGTAATGAGGTTTCACAAAACAGCACTAAAAACTCTTATGATTTCTCATAGACATATCCGGTGGAAGCTTCCTCCCAGGAAGACTGAGTTCTTCAGAAGAACCTTTACGTGGGCAGGACCTTACCTGTATAAAAAAACTGACACTTTGCTCAACATTCTACCCGTGCTTAGGAATCAATGCAAAACAAAACTCCACAAATGGTTACTTAACATGTCGAATGACGAGACCGAGAGTTTTCTTCAGATCGTCATGTAGGTAGCTTAGTTTAAATAATTACCAAGCCCGATTATTATTATTGTTTTTATTTTTTTATTTTTATTAAATTAATATGAATCATCTTTATTTAAATAACCCGCATCTTATAATTATGTGTTATGTGTCTATTATAATCTATGTTTATCTCATGCAACTTTACATTTATCCTCACAATATATCTATATCTATACTAATATTATAAAGAGGAAAGACTTGTATTTTTGTATGTTTGTGTTGAATAAACACAAAAATACTAGACCGATTTCAAAAATTCTGTCACCATTAGATTGCTACATTATCCCTGAGTAACATAGGCTATATTTTATACCCGTGCAAAGCCAGGGCAGGTCGTTAGTATATTATATCCACGCATGGGCATCTCCTCGAACCCTACTCTTTTGAGGCTGGAGTCACGAGGTGTTGCCTTGGTTGTTCCACAACCATCCAAACATATTTTATGATACATATATTATTTTCTGTTCCTTAGTCTTTATAACAACTAAACAAAATATCTTAATTTTTCTGTTTACAACATTATATATTCCCACTTTAGTATTATTATAATATCCTTCTTTCTATATCCATTTATTATTATTTTCATTTCCCTTTTGTCCTATCCCGATCACTGTACCATCACATTTCCAATAACCCTTGCACTTGACTTTGATCTTCACAGCACAGGGTATCCTAGTGTGAAGATCACTGCGCATCCTATCCAACTTTGTAGGAAATTAATCTTGTTTTTAAATCTAACTGTACAATTATTTTTAGTTATGTTATGTTCTTTTCGATTTCTTCCTAGAGTAAACTTATGTTTAGAATGTTCATACTTACTTACTTAGTTACTTTGTCTTTAAGTGAAATAAAATATTATTATTATTATTATTATTTCTTATTACCTATATGTTTATTTTGCGCTTTTAGACTTGCTGCGTACAACATACTGAAGGCTTTTTGTAGTTTCCGCTTATTAATCGAGCACTGTTTGTGGGCAGAGCAAATTTATGCAAACATATTTTTTATTTATCAATTTTTATATCAAAACTTAATACACAAAGCTACCCAAAACTAAGTTAATTGATTTTTCAAATAAAAACGGTTTTAATATTTGAATAAATAAGCTTAATACAGAAAGAACAGCGATAGATGCATTATTTCCGCTCTGTTTACGCATTACTGGGTGCAATTTCGTTTGGAAACAGGCTCTTGTAAAATAAATATGCAAATCCCAAATTGCTAAAAATACGTCTCAAAAATTTCCACATTGTTATTATTTTGTGTTTTGTGTGACCTAGCGCGTGAATTTTATTTTCAAAATGACAGAACTCAAAATTTAAACAAAATTTATAACTCAAAATTTCGCGCTCGCTGCGCTCGCGTATTCTTGATTTCTGATATCTATTAAATACACTCCGTTACGTAATAGCCCGTCCTAAAAACAAAAGATCTTCAAATCTCTGCGCTCGCTTCGTTCGCGCATTACTATTTATTTTATAAAGGCCACAATTATTTTTGAATTGATTGAAAATATTACAAGTTTTGTACCCGACGCGACGCGAGTGTTGTATAATTTTCGTTGTAAATAGCCTGACGCGTAAAAATCTATCGTAAATTGATCAAAAATATCTCAAACTTTCGCGCTCGTTGCGCTCGCGTATTCATGGTGCTTAATTTCCGTTATACGTTTAATTCGTAAAAATTCTATGTTTTGAATTAATGAACAATGTCGAAAAATTTCGCGCTCGCTACGCTCGCGATTTTTTTTTATTTATTTGTGCTTTTAAACTTGCTGCGTATAACATCCAAATGCCGATTGATAAAAACTACTACGAGATTTGAACTAACTTAATCTAGCACTGTGTTGTGGGTAGAGCAACTGTGCTTGATTCACAAAGCTCTCCAAAATCGAATTATTTGGTTCATTGAAAAAAAAACACGGTTTTGTTTGATTATTTTGAACAAGTGCGGCCCGCCACTATTTCAAATTGTCACTATGCGGCCCGCGTCTGCCAAAAGGCTGCCGACCCCTGATATAGATGATAAAGGTAAAAATAAATATAAGTGGGCAGGGGCGGCATTTTTCAGTTTTTGCCCCCCCTAAAAAAATTTGTAGATCCGGGGCTGCAGGCAGGACGCGACTTCAAGCTCATCACGCTTGTAATTACTGCTCGAAAAAGATCACCGAATGTGATTGAATCTAGCCGGAGTATATCAGACTCAATAAAACGTGAGCATTCCCATGTTAATTATGATCAAAAAAGTGTCATAACTATGTTCGTTTTCAAAGTAAAACAGAAACTTTTTGCAGTTAATGACTACAGTACTTGCATCCGACGATTTGTTCATACATTTATCGAATATATAATATTTCGACAGAATTCATGCTCGGGACCCTGACCTTTTGTGCTATCCTACAGTATTGTGCATTATCGTTGCGTTAATTTGACATTAGAATACACTAGACATTACATACTTGACGTACATTTAAACATTTACGTTATTAGGCCGACATTCTAACTGGGGTCACGATAATTCGGTAGTTAACATTATTCTTCACTTCTAAATCTTTTATTGAGCTACTATGTTCTAAGTACTAGAGGCGACAATTCTAGGCGATTACAATGCCTAATGTCCTATTCAATTGTGGCCAATGAGCTACACTTCACTCACTTCGCTACAGCTCCATTACATTTTCACTTATCCAATTACATGTTCTGTTGGGTTGTATAATAGCTCAATGTTTTTACTTATGTACCATACTTTGGACCTTCAACATCTCATAAGCTAGCATCTTAGATTTCTTTGAACTATGTATTTGGACGAATATTATAATTATTTCACCAGTATACGATGTATGTACTTTGTACAAATATTCTACTACCAATATGGAGGGCCAAACCAAGTTGCAATTCTATGATCGCAAACAACAACTTTTACAACAGGACCAATCCAGATTTCGCGAAAATAAAATAAGTTGTTCCACACATTTTGTCGAGTCTCATTGACATTTTTTATGGAACAGCTGATTATTCTTTCGATATTCTATTTTAGAAATGTAATTTCCATACATTATCTTAGGTTTCTATAGCGTTTGCAACTATAGACTTACAACTTGGCTAGGCCTGTGAGTAGTTTACGAATTACTATAATCCACATACACACAATAAACACACACATTCACAGGAATAAATCATTAACTTTTATACTTTTGTCTTATTTTCTATCACTTATTACTCCCTATTATACTGCATTACGAGATCTGGTCTAGGAGTAAATAATTAATTTGACCGATGCACTTCAATCGTTTTGTGTGCTATAGGAGGGTTATACACTAATGGGTTATTCATGAAGGGTATGCTAAGCGGAAAAGAGCTCATAGTACTCATCATTATGAACAAGTTTTACTATGAGACCAACCCGAAATTCGAGAAAAAAAATCAACTGTTCCATAGAAAAATGTCAATGACACTCGACAAAATTTATGGAACAGCTGTTTTTTTTTTCGCGAATTCTGGGTTGGTCCCATAGTAAAAGTTGTTCATAATAATGAGTACTATGAGCCCTTTTCGGCTTAGCATACCCTTTATGAATAACCCTGTATAGGGGGTAATCTGTGTTTTCTATACATATATCTAATTGGAGTTTCATAATCATTAGTTTTTACTAGCAAGTCTACTGAAACAAAATTCCCAGTGGTCATTCTAATACACTATTCATTAAGAATTACTAGAAATCCGAAAATTCTATAGCTACCTTCTTATATACCAGTAAAAAGATATTAGAGATTGTTTAAGTATACACACAAAATGCAGAGTAATTCACAGCTCCTCACTTGTTTCAGAGTTTCAGAAATACAACTAGCAGCACTTGTTTATATTTATATAAAAAATATACAGGGTTATTCATAATGGGTATGCTAAGCCGAAAAGGGCTTATAGTACTCATCATTATGAACAACTTTACTATGGGTTCAACCCGAAATTCGCGAAAAAAAAATCAGCTGTTCCATACATTTTGTCAAGTGTCATTGACATTTTTCTATGGAACAGCAGATTTTTTTTCTCGAATTTCGGGTTGGTCTCATAGTAAAAGTTGTTCATAATGATGAGGACTATGAGCTCTTTTCCGCTTAGCATACCCTTTATGAATAACCCTATATAAAGACAAACAAGCAGGTGGTCTGTGTGATGGTAACCGGACCACCTGCAACACTAATGGTGTTAATGCAAATTCTACAGCCTTTATAAACACCAGTGCTGCAGTAGAGCACTAGAAAGACAGCTAGTGCCACTACCTAAGATATGTTTGTAGACACTCTTTTTAAACCGCACTGGAACACTGTAGAAAGAGCTAGTAACAATTTCAGAGAAGTGTTAGTGTCCCTTTTTAACACTGGAGAGTTCTTAAACTAGCGTTTGTAGGCCTCTTTTAGAAACTAGCACGGCACTGGAGCACTGTGGAAGCAGCTAGCAGCACTCCACTCTTTTTGAAATGCACAAGCACTGCAGAAGAGCAGCCAGTAACACTCCCGGACAGCTGTTTGTGGCTGTTAAAAACACTACCTTAACTATGTACAGGCCGCTAGCAGCACTAGAACACCTGTTTGTACACTCTTTAATTGACTCCTGCTGCAAACAGTATCGAAATTGCAAAATCACGATTTTTGCATTGTACTCGATTGTACGAATTTAATACACTTTTCAAAAAAACAAATGTACTTAAAAAATCGATATGTTTTAAATCAAATAAAATTGATACTACACATTTCAACTTTTAATTAGCTCAAATTTTGGCTTTAAATTGCTTTTTTGTAGGTAGTTTCGACACTGTTCGTAGGGTCAGTCGTTATAACACACACTAGCACTAGCAGTGTCCCGACGCACTGCAGCAGCCGGCCCGCGTTTTGAAACACTAGCAGTGTCCCGAAGGTGTGCCGCCACTAACAGGCTCACAGGCCGAGCAGGCAGCGCGCCAGCAGCGCCGAGCATCAATCGTCCGCATCCTCGTCTTCCTCGCTCATGTCCTCCTCGCTGCTGCAGTCAGGCTGCTCGCGCTCCGCCAGGCAGCGCGCGCACCAGCACATGAACAAGTAGTTCTGGGCCAGCTCCTGGGGATTCATAGACAAGATATTAAAAAAATATTCTTAGAAACAAGCTTTTATTGCATTGTCGGAGTAACACAGCTAATTACACCAAATTTTAGCTTTAGTGAAGGTCATGAAGTAGTTCTAAATTAACTTCCAAGTTTTGACCCACACAAATATACACATACTAAAACGACAAGTTAAAGTTATTTAAAATTGACACCAGAAATTACAAATAAAAGGATTAAGATCGATTCACACATATCAGTGAAGCCACAGTTCCGACACAGTACCGGCACAGTGCGAAATATTCTTTCATACATTCTCTATGAACGCATCCCCACTTGTCAGTGTCAGTGACGACACAGTGCTCTCAATGCGTTCATAGAGAATGCCTGAAGGAATATTTCGCACTGTGCCGGTACTGTGTCGGAACTGTGGCATCACTGATATGTGTGAACCGACCTTAATAAGGTTTGAAAACTTACGCAATAAGTTTCAGCCTTATTGCTAGAAGCCATCTTCTCCAGCTCCAATCTTATAATAACACATGTAAAACTTTATCTTTTTTTTCTTATTAGCTGTCTTGTAGTACAGTACTTAGTATTTAAAAAAAAAAACAATATTGTTTTGACATGTTTTGGAAACATGAACATGAGTCTCATTGAATATTCCAAAGTTAAAAAAACACATACCTATTATGTTAAAAGAACAAGCTGGTGATTAACAGTTCGAAAGATATGTTGCTGCATCAGATTAGGGCTCTGCTTGTATACTACCAAATTGCCGAGCAGGTGCCACCATGGAACTCAACTCAACCATAATCATGCCACTGCTGGGATACCAGGTCTAACCTCGAAGGGTGTATGTATAGGCCGTATTCCACCACGCTGACCAAGTGCGAGTTGGTGGATTCCTCACAATCCCTTCCCTATTTCTGACAAGTTTTCCTTCACCGAAAAGCCAGAGGTATGTAAGTTCGTACATAAGTTCCAAAGAACTCATTTGGACCATGGAACACAGCTAGTAAATAAATCATAAGCATAGTCTAACCTTCTGCCTAGAATGCCTGGACCGTTTCAGCATGCACTCGTCCAGGTAACTGATGCAGATCTCCTCCCCGGGCGCGATCTCCTTGGTGGCCTTCAGCTGCACTCGGTGGCTGCCGAAGGGGAAGGAAGCCTCCGCGTTGGGAGCGCAGCTGTGGTTGCACGCACTTTGCAGCGAGAACAGACCGGAGCCTTCTGTGTTGAGGAACGTGCCAGATTCTGGAAGTAATATGATAAGTTTAGGAACTTTAATTTATTGAATCATGTTGTTGCACGGAATTTCATCTAATAACGGTTTTCAAATGTATTTCTAGTGTCTAATAAAGTGAAATTTAGTTAGGAAGTAGCTTGTATCATCAGTATCCACAAAGTAAATTTTGACTTCCTAAAAATTACGCTTATGTTTGGAAATTATCATAAAACCACTCTATTCTACCGTACCTTCTCCAACACATTCATAAAGCTTATCAATGAATGAATCCAGCTGCCGCCGCTCATCGTCCGACATGGTGAGTTCCGCTACAGCATTCACCCACATAGCCAGTGGGCTGGTCCCGATGCCCTGTCCGTTTGTGCCGATCAGAGCCATGAGGGAGCAGAAACCTTCCGGTGTCAGGAACTGGAAATTGAAATATAAAAATAATAAGTGAATTACTTGAATGAATGAATGTTTCGAGCAGCCAAGAAAGGAACACTGAAATAGATTTAGTTCTCATGCCTTGTTTGCTAAGGGCTACTTTAGAGACTTGAGTTGCTATTTCGAGGTGTTAGTGTTAATTCAGTAAATACTGTATGTGATTTTGTAACGCCTTAAAAGTGACTTTCTTTTTACGTGAATAAGTCTGCGTTTATCCACCAGCTTGCCAGATGGTAAGTGAAGATGTGATCAAAGATGAAAAACGTAGATCTAAAAATTCTGAACAAATACAAGCAAACTCTACATTGTAATCTTATTTAAATAACTTTACATAATTCTCACCTGCTGAACATGATCCCCACTCAAAACATTAGCCGTCAGCTCTCTCAACGTATTCAGCTGGTTTGAGAACTGTTCTCCAAGAAGCTTGTGCACCAACTCTGCGTCTTCGTTTACCGTTCTGTGGCAGAACTGCTTGATTTGTGCCGCGGCGGCCGCAGGGTCCGCGCTCTGCTGTATGGAGGCTAGGATACGGACCAGGAGCATTATGCTTGTTGTTTCAGGAGGGTAGTGCATTTGTCTGAAAGATTTTATAACGTGAGTTTAGTAATCATCAACCACAGCTTAACTAAATATTTGTTGACCTGTCGAAAAGAACACCATCGAAAGAAAGAGTACATGATATAATCTTCAGCTAATGCTTCCATTCGCAACTAGCTGCCTTATGCCAGTTTTCGCTCTACCAGTAATAATAATTAAACAGTAGATTGACATCTGATTGTAGTGTTTTGGGGTACTTTGGTGGACACATTGCCAGGCTGCTAAACTGAGAAAGATCTTTAATTTGTACAGAATAACATAATAATGTACCTATGTAATTATTTTACCTTCACAATTTTTTTTTTTGTTTTGTTTTAAACAGATAAAAATAGACAGACCATCAAATACAAAAACAGAGTTAGATATTTTTGTGTGATTATACAGTATCAGTATGATCTATGAAAAGTAACTTACTTCCAAGCCTCCTCAAGAATCATGATCGGGTGCTGAGCATCAGTTGTATCATGGCACAGTGTTCTATGATATGTCGCAAATGCCCTATCTCTGCAGTTTTCTGAACAGTACAAGACTTGGCATTGATTGCAAGTGGTCATGGTTTCCAAATTGGTCTCGTAGCAGTCCGTGTGGGGCAGAACAACATCCGGCTGGCATGCCAGACGACGTACATTCTGTTCTGGGGTTTCTAGTGGCCTGTAATAAAATATTAGTTAATATAATAGTGAAATTTAGGGGCACGAATATGGTTTGTATTTATTTATCAGAGGTCCATGTATTTTCTGACATAAAAACACAAATTTTCTAACTTGGTAGTACATTGCGTAAGTTTCGCAAAATTTTAGGTTTCAAATAAAGAGAAACAAAATTTTAATGCCGCTAAACCATAAATGTATACATACCTCATGCAAAAATCGCACGCCAAATATCTGTAAGCCGCGTTCCATGAAAATTGGCAGGAAATCAAAGGATCCTCTTCTAATATAACATCATCCTGTTCATACTTTTTCGTTGCGTATAGAGCTTTTCCCTAAAATACAAGAATTTTTATAATAAAAATCGACAACGAAATAACAGCGGGGCACGAAATAACCTACGCGAAATATTTTTTTTTATTACCTTTTTGCTATTGGAAATTCTGATTTCAAAACCCTCCATTCTAGTAATCTCTGGGGATTAGACTAACGAAACTGAAATAGGACTGCAAAATCCAATTATTAAACCAAATAATAATTATAAAAACTAATTTTACTAAGTATTGCGAACTTGTTTGGTAATTTATTATTTTGAGGTTATCTACCTAGGAAAATAAAATTTGACAATGACATTATGTGATTTTTTTTCTATCACTGGTGTCCACAGATAACTAATGATTAGCAAGCGACCGTCGGAGAATGATTCCCACAGAAAAAAATTACTACACACCAAAGGAGCGCAATGAACAACCGTTCGTAACACCGCGTACCGAACTATTGCAAATTACAACATGAAAAATGTTATTATAATCCGGGCAAATTAGACCAAAAAATAGGAGTCACCTTACACCTCACCTTACCTTCCCAATTACATCCACGAAATGCAAATTTTTCAACCTTGACCTCATCATTATTTTTCAATAACCGCATTTAAAACTATGTAATTGGTATTTGGAAAATTTAAAGTCTTAGGCAGCCATTAAAAAAAAATTGCCAAATCAATTTTTTTTTTCAGGATTCAAGGATCTTAAAGCCGGCGACTGACCTGTAACATTTCGTCGTAACGTAACTTTACGTTACGACGAAATATTGCAGGTCAGTACAGCGAGCCGATCCGCTCGCTGCGAGCGCCGCGTACTCCACCACGCTCGCTTCGAATGCTACGTTACGGCAAAATGCTCAGGTCAGTCGCCGGCTTAAGAGTCTCCAGATCCAAAATATCACCCTCCTGGGATCATTAGAAGATCCATTGAAATTTAACGGAAATATGAAATCCGCCATCTTGGATTTTTGTTGCTGAATCTCGATTGTCATTATGAATCTTTATAATATTTGTTCAAGCATAACTACTCCATCCCTCTGAAGAACAAACCTATTGTTCTTCAGAGCTCCATCCATCTACAACAGTTCCACAGCTATGAGCATTTTTTTTTGTTTATTTGTATGACTGTCAATTTTTTTTTTGTATGGCGGCTATCTTTTTTTATCCTTTCTCCAAGGTCCATACTTGGTCTACATTTCAAAAGTCAGGTGTAGGTACCGTGTACCCCACTATCTCATACTGTTTTCCGAGATACGAGAGGTTACATTTTCCGTCAGCCATCTTAATCATTTCCTCGATTTGAGCCACAAGGAGTCATTTTTCAAAGTGTTTCTTGAGATTGTCGGAGTTTGCGATGTTCAAAACTTCGGGAAAACTCATTTACAAACTTGTGATGTGATCTACGGCTCACCGAGGCCTCTTAAGAAAAAATGTCATATTTTTGGCTTGGTTTGAAATGAATATTAGCATATCTCGAAAACCATAAGTCCTATCAACATGCATCTGTAAGCAATACTGTAGAAAATGTTATAGAGAATACACATCATGTCTTGAACAGTTTCCTCGTAGCTCGAACCATTTCTGAGAAAATTGTGAAAAACCAAGAAAGCAAATCAGTTTATCTTTTAATATGTTTTAATTTACATACTTTTAAGATAATATTATGTGTGTTATACGGTTGAACCGTATTTACTAAAAGATGCTTATAACCTAAACCTAGAAAATAATTTAAGTATACCTACAGTTACTGGGTGTCACACACAGCCTTGCAAATAAATTAATTTAAGTAGATAAAATTAATACTAGACAAACTAATTACATAGTGATAAAATGTAGATCAATTGAACAATTGATATAAACTTAGTGATTAAACGAACTTACCTTTGTGAAGTTCTATCATAATTATACGTAGCACTTTGTCCGAAGAAATTAGTATTAGTAGATATTATATACACATGTAGTTTCGCTAGGTGACACCACTCTTTGCACTAATTGTTGAGAGAATGTAGGTAGAATTAAACAAGTTAAAATATCCGAGGGTAGATATAACCCACCTCGCCATTTTGTCGTTCTTATTCTTCATTTAGTTTAGAGATATACATATTTATATTACACACCTAATTACACCTTTGTCATTGGCATGCTTCTTTAGTTCTAATGATATTCAAGGGTTGCGTTTGCTCCTGGGGGGGCGGGAGTACATACTAATTTCTTCGGACAAAGTGCTACGTATAATTATGATAGAACTTCACAAAGGTAAGTTCGTTTAATCACTAATTATACTTCGCACTTTGTCCTCGAAATTAGTATTAGTAGATATTATATACACATGTAGACTTTGAGAGTAATGTAAAGAAGTATTGTCAATGACACGTTAATCGTGTGAAATCAACTTAATGTTTATTAAGCACAACCATAGGTACTGTAGGTATATTTTACGTGAAAATATTCATATTTTACGTTACTACCTTATTACTTAACTTATATTTAGCTTAAGCAGTATCTAGGCATCTATTCGCCTGATGGTGTATTATTATTATATTAATAATTGCTCGAGCTAAGGACAGGTGACAGGCATCGGTAACAACCCTGTTGTAAAACGGAACGAAGGTAGTGGAGCTGTGGCTCCATCCCGCAGTGTTGCGGATAGTGTCAAGACTGACACCAAGCGAGCGTGCGGCAGTCGCAGTTTGCCGACTGGTTTAAGTGAATAAAATATCGCATTTGTCTATGTATGCCTGTAGTATTTTTGCTGGGTTTTCGTAGAAAAAAGGTAAGAAGAAAACTGACTGCTTGAAACCAGGAATGTTTATTTATATCAAGCTTTTCATTACCAATTGACAATTGTCAATTATGCATAAGTGACCTAAAACACTGTTGGTGCCCCAGGTAGCATTGTATTTAGGTAAAGGAGGTTTACCGTCGCTAAACATTTTCGATAGAAAGACAATTAGGTACGCTAGGGATTGAGGCCTTATATAGAACAACATTGTAATTGTTTAAGCAATACGACCACCACTTCCAGAGAAATCCGTCATGTTGTTTATTGGAGCTTTTAGTCAGTGAGGCAACTTGTAGGCTTCGACTTGATAAAGCCTGATAACACTCCTGCAGCCAGGGTAAGATTGGAATATATCTGCGATTTGTAATGCGATATCAAAATATTATCGTTAGGTGTAAACGTAGCGATATCAGACACAAGTAGGGATTTGAACAAAGAGAACCATGCTTGTGTAGGAACATTGGTACAATGAAACATTGCTACAATCACAATGCCACATGCGTTGTTTGAAATGTTTTTTCGCAGCCTTCTTAGGACTATTGAAAATGAAGGGAAGGTGTAAATAAAAATAAGATGTCTGACCATGACTGCAAATGAATTAAAAGCGACTGCGTCAAGATCTTTGTGTGACGATATGTATCTATTACATTTATTGATGATTCGACTTTCAAATCTATTTCAGGCAGCTCAAAAGATGCTGCTAAGTATTGGGAAGCCCAATCAGCTAACTCCTATTTGATATCTGGGTGTGTTTTACGTGATTCAAAATCAGCGAGAACATTGATACATGATCTACTATAGGACGTGAAGATAAAAATCTTTGTAGCCGTGAGGCCAAATTTCTTTTGCTGTTTTAGTAAGATTGGAAATAGAATTCCATCCATGCGGTTAATGTAAGCTATCGCAGAATTGCGGTGGTGTTGTCGATGCGCAAAAGTATCAGACAACCGTATAAATCCTTGGAAAAAAATTAAGAGCTATGAAAGCAGCTCGAGGTAATTTCAATGCCTTTCTTGTTTACTACTTGACCATTGAGCACTTGCAGTTTGACCTTTACAGTTCGCCCCCACCCCGTAGTTGAGGCGTCAGAATAAATTTCTGTAACGTGCACAGCACGTCGTTTCTGATATGGTGTGTTGATTGGCCTATGGCACTAATCCACCACTTAATATCGGGCAACAGAGTGTCGGGTACATTCATAAACTTATCACAACATCATAAGTTAAGATATTTGCAGCGTTTTATTTCCTTAGTATAAAGCCCATACCCATACTCAATGGCTGGACAAGCCGATACTAATAAACCTTTGATTTGTGTGAATTTCCTAAATCAACAGCGTCTCTTTTTAGTAAAATTAACTATTTCAGTTTTAATGTGTAACTTTTTGTCCGAGGTTAGACTTAGCGACATCTGATAAGAGTCTATGATCATGCCTAAAAATTAGCATGTAATTGAAGGTGTCAACACACTTTTCTCCTCGTAAGACTCAGAGAAGTAAATGTTTTTCTCGTCATTTCAATATTTATCAGTAGTATTTCAGGGCACTGACTTATTAGTAGCCAATCGACTAAATACAGATTCATAATGTTTGTAAAAGCAAACGGTGCAGTTTGCAGTACTTAAGCCGAACGGCACAATGTTACATTGGAATAGTCGTATTTGTCGTTGAAAATTAACCGAAGGTTTTTATAAAGCCATTGTGATATCTTAAAAGAAAATATGCATCTTTGAGATCAAAGGTGCCATATAGCATTTCTGAGAAAATAATTTTACTGCAGTGCGTAAGTCCCCATCCAAGTTTAAAATGTTCAGTTTTTGTAAACTTATTAATTATATTATTATTATTTTAATTTAAATACAATTATTTCGATTGTTTATCAGAATTTGTATATATGCGTGGTTTAGGAACAGATTCCTGAACGACCGATGAGGAAAACTTCCAGCTATCCAAGAGAGGATAGTACTATGGTCATTTGTAATTTATAAGAACCGGATTATATGCAACATAAAAAGTTTATAATAATTATGTATAATAAATTGGTGAAACATTCGTGAAATTGGTAAAATATGCATCAACATAAGTAAAATATGCAACATTACCTGTTTTTATAAATTTTTAATAAATTTTAGAAAAAAAATAAAAATTACAAGAAGAAAAATGCTGTATTCAGTTTTTTTTTTTTTTTTTTTTTGAAATCAGCGCAAAAAAGCGCGCGACTGATTGCGCTTTACAGACCGAGCGGTTTATGTGCTCGTATGTGTAGGTTTGACCGGTAATTTTTTTATTTATTTATTAAATGTTTCTTAATTACTTATAACAAAAATGTATATTTTTATTTTATTTTATTTTTTGTGTTGCAAGTTGCTAAGTCGCCATATAGCAAGTAATAGTAATAACTTCAGCAAGGCATGATATAACACGTGCCATTTGTTTTTGTTCGGCTTCGATTTCTTTGTCCGGTTTCAGTGCAGTTCTGGAAGGGCAGCTTTTGTTTCAGGGTTAAGCTGTGGAGCATTGATGTGCAAGCATAATTGCTGGCATAGCATGCAGGCATTGAGTACTTAGTCAAAATATTTGTATATTGTAACCTTCAGGCGCGATATATTTGAGGCGGTTGCTAACTCTGAACGGGTGTCGTTTGCAATTTTCATTGTGATTATCGGGTGTTTGCCCAAAACCTCCAGTACCTCTTCATCTAATTTTAAAGGTTCTGTTGTCGATGAAGTTGGATCGTCGACAATTATGTCCGCGATATTATTTGCGGTCCTGAGATCGCAAATACTAACTATACTAAGTTACTGGTAACTATAGGGACCGTCGCCGCTTTACCTCCATAAGTGTCGACGAGATCTGCGCCGAAATTATCAACGTCCTATACAGTCACGTGATTTGGAGGCTCTGGGATTCAGTCGTCTGGGCCCAGGTTTGGTTGGGGTGACTCAGGAATGAGTCGATATTGACTTGTAAGTATAGGTTTTTAACCTTATATAATATACGTTTAGTTTATATAATAACAACAAGTCCAAAGGTCTTAAAATTTTGCTCAAAGTAAATGATTAAAAGTTATTGTGTTTTCAGTTTCGAGTAACTGATCAAATTTTGAACGCGGTGGTTAGTTCGGTTACATTCATTGACAGATTAGTGGACTTTAAGGCTGTCTAGTGTCAGCAAAAAGGTTATCAGTTCCAACTGATAAAATGTCGAATGCGGTGAAAGAACCCCAATGGTTAGTTCGGTTGCATTCATTGAGATAATAATTGAACTTTAAGGCTGCCCTAGTGCCAGCTAAAAGAAAAAAGGTTATCAGTCCCGGCTGATAAAATGTCGTATGCGGTGAAAAACCCCCAATGGTTAGTTCGATTGCATTTATTGACAGATTAATGGGCTTTAAGGTTGCCCAGTGCCATCTAAAAGAAAAAAGGTTATCAGTCCCAACTGATAAAATGTCGTATGCGGTGAAAAAACCCTGATGGTTAGTTCGGTTGCATTGACAGATGTCGTATGCGGTGAAAAAACCCTGATGGTTAGTTCGGTTGCATTGACAGATTAATGGGCTTTAAGGCTGCCCGGTGCCAGCTAAGAGAAAAAGGTTATCAGTCTCAACTGATAAAATGTCGTATGCGGTGAAAAAACCCTGATGGTTAGTTCGGTTGCATTGACAGATTAATGGGCTTTAAGGCTGCCCCGTGCCAGAGGTTATCAGTTCCAACTGATAACAATATCGAATGCGGCGAAATAGCACCGCTGGCGATCTCGGTTGCATTCTTATGAACTTTGCTTTATAATTATTAAGGTAATGAATACATAGTAATACCACTACATACCTTGTCGATGTACCTACTGTACTTCGTACTATTATCCGTTGCTCCAATGAGTCCTCGGAATCACTACTAGAAACGTCACTTTTATACGACTTATTTTTTAATTTTACGCATTAAAATTCCGCGGTTTTCTTTGACAGCTTTCGAGCGTTTTCTTTTAGGTATTTTTTGAATAACAAAAAGAACATATTATACTTTTGTTTAATTGAAAGTGTCCGGAGTGGTTGAGCACTAAATTGCGAATGAAGAATAAGAACGACAAAATGGCGAGGTGGGTTATATCTACCCTCGGATATTTTAACTTGTTTAATTCTACCTACATTCTCTCAACAATTAGTGCAAAGAGTGGTGTCACCTAGCGAAACTACATGTGTATAATATAATATCTACTAATACTAATTTCGAGGACAAAGTGCGAAGTATAATTTTAAATAAGTATCAAAATTAAAAATAATTTAATATGATTGAAACTAAATGTAGGTAGGTACCTATAGGTACCTATCTATGTATTAGGTACCATCATGGGAAGGTATAAACAGATAAACCAAGAAAAGAAATAACAATCAATGTGTGTTTTTATTTCTAAATTCTTATATTATGTAGGTATCTAAATAAATTAAATAATATAATTTTGCAAATAACTTATCTTTGAACTTGAGACTCTACTTGAGTGACCATATTCTTATTTTTATGTGCTTCTATTTGCGCAATTGTATCAAACATAGGTAACGACATAGTTTCAGGGACAAAAGTCAGAAGACCTGCGGAGATCAATGAGAACGAAGCAAACAGAACAGCTGGTAAAGATTCCCATGTCGACAGCTGAAACAAAAAAAAATGTTAGGCACATGTACCTACCTACTGTAAAACTAGCGGAACTGTATAAAAGACAACAAAAATGAGAAAGGTTTGTTAGGATAGTAACTCTTTCTTAAGAAATAAAAGTAAACAATTATGTATTTAAACTTAGACTATTTTAGTCTATTTTAAGCCATTGAACAACCTGGCCCTAATAAAAAAGAGTCAAAAGATAACAAGATACGAGTGAAATTAATATACCTAGGTATATTCTCATGTTGCTAGTTGAAATTAAGTAGCTTATTTATGAAATTATTTTTACGTACTCTAAATGAAATTTATTAATTTATCTACATTGTTTTAAGGTTCACCTGAGTAGGTACCTAACGTGCAAGTAAAAATCTAATCTAATAATGCAAATTTTAGAAACTTTTAGTATATAAATGAGACCTAATGAGACGTAGAGAATAAAATGAGACTATATATAAATTAAAATGGCTTTGGATGATGATGATAGAATACCTACCAGTAATGGAGTAAGGGGGGCCAACATTCCCCCTACACGAGCAGCCGTGTTCCCCCATCCAAGGAGCGTCCCTCTGACACTGGTTGGAAATAGTTCCATGCTGTACGTGTACATGCCTGTCATGCAAATTACGATACCTAGCTTTCCCATTAAGAATAAAAACACGTTCAGCCACGCTATTGCTGCAAAAAAACATGTATAAGAACTTATATTATCTCCCTCGATGAAAAAATTTTGTATTTAGAGACCATTAAATAAACATCTATTCATTGGAAATCAAAGAAAAACATTTAAACGGTTTTAACGGTACATAATAAAAATCCTAAATAACAGCGAAGCTTTCTCAAAAGGAAATAAGTTAATATATTCATAGTTATTACTAATCTGTACAAAGTTAATAATAAGTAAAAGAAACCAATTATAATAGTGAATAAAATTATAATCATTCACAGTAAAACAACAATTTTGATGTTACTCGTGGGCTCATATGTAATTAAAAGTACTTATTACTTATAAGTAGCTAATATGAACACGTATTATAACGAACTCTATCTATTATTATTTATCTAAATAAAAAAAGTGTAGGTATGTGATAATACTTACAGTTCGGGCAGTAATTTTGAGCAACCAAAAATGTAGCTGAGAACACAAACCCAAATTGCATAGACAATTTTCTCCCAAACTTTTGAAAAGCAAAGAACGCCAAAAAGTCTCCAGGGAATGATGCCAATGCTCCTAAGATAAAGTTTGTGTATTTGTCTCCTGGCAAGAGAACTGAATAGACCAGCAATCCATAGTACAGGAAGCTGGATGTAAAGAAACAGAATGCAGACACTGCTAATCTTATCATTATTTCTTTCGATTGAAATATAACTTTCAAGCTCTCTTTTTCATGTTGTTCTTCAACATTAAATATCGTTCGTAATTCTTCCGGACTCGCGTTGTCAATCTCATCAGCACTAACATTGCATTTGTTAAACTTCGCTATCAATATGAGCGTTTTCTTAGCTTCGTCCATTTCTCCCCGAAGCATTTGCCATCGGTTACTCTCTTTCAATATTAGCGCATATGCAAGAAATAAAATCATGGGAGTGTAGATGACTAATACAATTGACTTCCAATATACTAATCCAAATGCAGCGAACGCATATGTAACTTCTCCGACGTAAATGGCATACGCAAAAATGACACCGGTCAAAACCCTCTTAGTTTCACCGCCAATTTCTATTACTGGAAGAACATGATACAATTATTAAAATTAAATCACAATTAAAATCCATGTAAGCGATGTCTACAAAATATTATACTTACAAAGCACTACTGCAACAGTATAAAGACCAGATGCCATCACTGATTCCAAAAATTCTATTGCCAAATAACCATAATAATTTGTTATAAATATTTTGACAACCCCTATGCAACCTATAGCTGAACATATTATTGTTGCTGGTTTTCTACCCATGCTGTAAATTAATTTATTTTTAAGAACAATTATATTACTTCCTACTTAAAGATGTTATAACAAATTTAAAATATCCTTGTTCAGATTTAAGTATTTATTATAACCAACAGAGGCCGTATATGTAATATATTTGTATTCCTTACTTATCAGCCAACCATCCCGAAAATAGGGAAGAAATAATCATGCCAGCATTGTGAATACTTCCCACAAGAGTTGCCTTCCAAGGCTGGCATGCGAGATCAAGCTGAAAATAAAAGAAACATCAATTCGAATTTTCAAAACGATCAAATAAATCATATTTTAGTAGATAGACGAAATATGATCATTGGTGGAGCTATAATTAATTTATGTAAGTAAGCTTCTTGTAAGGAGGTAATTCAAATTTTGGTTATCAGGCCAATAATTACCTGGTATCTATAAAATTTCTCTGTTTATGGTTCCGTAAATCCGTAGATCCGTACCGATACCTACGTGTTAATTGGATTCTAATATATTTGTCGCATGTGACTTACTTATATGTTTATATGACTTACTTCTGCAACTATAGAGTTGTTATGTTCATAAATCCACTCATGGCACTCTTCGAATGTGTCATAAAACGTTTCTATAATACAAGTATTGTTTGCTTCACTATATTTCATGGGGTCCACCACTGGGCGCATACATTTTGTATTAGCATTGTCTGGCCACCACGAGGGTGTAGCAACAGTAAAATTACCATTTTCACATTCGTTGATGCGGCATCTAAAACGACATTGTGTTAATGGAGCTTTCACAAAACTATATGGCTTGTGGGAAGATTTGAAGTTAGTGGTAGACAGTGAAAGGTAAAATTTATAATTTTTTAAGCCCATTTTATATAACACCTAAGTATAATATTATTGACAGTTTTAAATTATTTTAATTTAATTCAAATCTTATCGGTTTTTTATTGATGGGTTAAAAACCTTTTTTAACTTATACTAACTGTACAGTTGTTACGTTATTTATTTAAAAATAAAACAAGGAAATTACTTACCTGTAATTTACATCTTCAGCAACAAAGATGTAATTACAATTTGACATAGCCACAAAAACCGTGGGCAGCAAGACTAGGAAGAATTGAATTTTTTGAAATAGACCAAAGTTTTGCAATTCACTCAGAGCACTCCCTTTAATATTTGAAGATGCCATTATTATATCTTTGGTAGGTATTAAATTTTTTTAATAATAAATTATTTATGTAGTTGACAAAAATATTAAAATAGAGTAGATTAAAATAGACAACTTCACAATATACGATTCAAAATTTTAACCATCTAACTGTTTTTTGGTGTAGGTATTAATTACAAATGAGCTAAATAAAACCGTTTAAAAACTAATTATCACAAACTCTCAAACGATACTAATTTCAAAGTATAACAGACTCTTTACAAATATGCATTTATATCTAAAAAACAAGATGCGTAGTGTAATCAGGATTTTATTTCAAGGCAAATGAGGGGAATAGAAAAGACCTAAAAACTTAGATTCTATCTTTTCTGCAGGTTTTTAAACATAAATAAATTCTCTCTAATAATTATTTTATATTAATTAGTTTATTAATCTTATGAGTTTTTAATTAAAATTATTTGAAATAGAGTATATTCTGTAAAATTATGCCTCTGATACCGGTCTGAATACGCCCATGCTGTAACATCACACATAAATTAACTCAGGCGTTTATGACACCGAAAGCAAATATTTGACTTCTAATAATAATTTATCATGAGCCTAAATCCCAGACTTTCAGTCTTTACAGAATACAGAGATTTCATTGGAACCACACATCAGTTAAAAGAAACATAATAATATATTAATTTGGAACTATTTCGGAAGTAAACTAAAAAAAATATATTGAATAAAATTCAATTTATGAAAATTTAGTTCATTAAATAGACGTTTAGTTGAACTCCAGCCATAATAAAGTTGGTATGTTTCCTATACAAAAATGGGAGGAGATATATAAATTAGGTCAGCTTGTAAATATTATATAAGTAACTACTACAAAACGGGTGTTCCTATACTTTAGGTACCTACATAAATAATTATCAATTTATTAATAAACTAGCTGTTCCCTGCCACGCTTCGCTGTGGATAAAAAAAAATATAGCCTATAGATGTTACTTTGGGATAATGTAGCATTCGAATGGTGAAAGAATTTTTGAAATCGGTTTAGTAGTTTTTGAGTTTATTCCACACAAACATACAAAAATACAAATCTTTCCTCTTTATAATATTAGTATAGATGATTAATTACTACTACTGCTTTTAAGTTTACGTACGGCTGCGCAATTAAATAAAGGAATCTGGGATTAAAGTTGTTCTATAGTTATGGAAATTGAAATGATGTACTTTTCCTTGTGACAACTTTCCTGGATTAGGAGTTACGCGTAGGAATTCAAATATAGGCCCTTATTACTAATGCCAAGTCTATGAGAGTTAAAACACATTTCTAAAGTGGGGAATGGGGATAAATGCTTTCTTCTTCAGTATTTTTTATTTAAATGCGTTTTTGCGAGTATCTGAAATAAAAAAATATTTCTTTTGTAAATTAGCACAAAAGTAAATATATTTTTTGCACCTTTGGTAGGTAAGGTATACGAGAGCGACTCGCTATTAGCTGGTTTTTATGGATTTTTATGTTGCTGGCACATTGTTAAAACACTTTTCGTTACTGAATTATATACCGAATTACACGTAGATCAGAGATAAATTTTAAAACACCCTGTAGGTATAACTTTTTTTTGTGGAAATTTTTTAAAGTACCAAAAAATGGTGGTTTCTAACTATTTATTTTGTAATTGTTTTCCTGTTTGGTAAAACATTAAAGTTTAATATCTCACAAAATTATTTAGGACATAACATAAGGTATAGGGAGATATAATTGGTATACCTACGCCTACATAGTTACTTCATGTGTGGTTTCAAACTGCTGTGGTAGGTAAGTACTTAAGTAGGATACAACGGTTTCATTGTAGTCCAATTAGATAGATATATAGATACTTTATTTATTTATTTGTGGCTTCCGATCCGACTGCTCTGGAACAATGAAGTCATTGTATTAGTGAGGGGTTCCCAACGAGTCACACCAAAACGAGTCACAGTGTGACTAGTCACTGTATTATCATAAGAATATTTTATTGTATTGGTACGAGTATACAGTATAACGTATTATAGTATAACGTATACTCGTACCTCTGATGGTTTCGAAAAGATCGTCAGACCATTTGATAAAATTGACGGATGGATATAATAATGATCTGTATTTTAGATACCTACCTAAATGAACACTTGTGTAAAGTTACTTCAGTAACTTGTCGGTGATTCTATCACCCACCAATATTTTCTTCGATTGCCTGTGATGAAACTATTTCTATATTTTCATCGTGGGCATAGTCTCGACTAACTTCTTCTAACTTCTCGATCCGATCCGCGGATCGGATCGCATGCATTCGATCCGATCTTCAAAAGATCGATCCAAAGTATCATGAAAACACAACTTTTAAATATTAATAGACATTTATTTCAAATAAAACGAAGGAACTAACACACTTTGTGCAATAATAATATAATAGGTGTAGATGGATAGATAGATTTTATAGATGCCAATCTTCAATTCCAAGGCTTTTTATAAACAATAATTTTGATAGGCGTTGTGGATCCAGCCTGTTTCGACTCTCAGATAATGTTAAATTTGCTGACGAAAAGAGTTTTTAATGCACAAGGAACAAAACAGTGAATGAGATAATAAAATATTCCTGTTTTAAATAAACACGGGAATACTCAAATAAAAATTAAGTCGTCTACTACGACTAGTTTCGGTCACATTCGGTGACCTTCATCAGGCGAGTTGCGGCATTTTTACGTGAGTATTCCCGTGTTTAATTATAATAAAAATGTGTGGAAACCGCGTTAGTTTCCATAGTAAGTAAAATATTCTTAGTCATAGATTTTCGCAACTTAGCATTCTACCCACTTTATATCGAAAGAATAATAAACAAGCGTTTATTTCGTGTCATATTTCTACCCGCCGTGGTCGTCAATAGCAAAATAAATTGTAAAGTACCGACATTTTGTTTACATTTTGAAACATAAACAAACTAAAGTTTGAGATCGTACTTTGATTTTATAATACATACCTACAACTACAATAAACAATTATTGCCAACCAGTGTTTGAACGATCCGATCCGACCTGATATGCATACATACATACATATTATCACGCCTCTTTCCCATTGGGGTAGGCAGAGACTACATCCCTCCACTTGCTACGATCCTGACATATGTCTTTCGCTTCTTCTACTTTCATAAGTGTTTTCATACAAGCTCGTCGGTTGTATGATATTTGAAGATTTGTATCGATCCGCACTGCGGATCGTATGGTGTCGATCCGATCCGAATATCGACTGGATCGTATGCCCTCGATCCGATCCACGAAAAGATCGGATCGGATCGGCGCATCGACTCGTACTTTTTTTCATACTCTTATCCTTAGTACTAAAATTTTATTTTAGTCTAAGCTTTTATCCAGTTTTAAGTATACATCCCAAAAAATATTCTTTCCGACCAATCGGCCAACAGAGAGTTCCCGCTTTTTTACAAACTTTTTTACCGTAAAGTTATAGAATAAAAATTAATGAGTGAACGATATTTTCAACGACAGATAAAAAATGTGTTCGGATACTGTATTTGAACTTCAATTCTCACCCGACGCCCACGCCATAATAAATAAAGATAGACGCGCACTGATACACACGGCTCCCAATAGATTGTACAATTTGTACTGTGGATAAAACATTAAGTTTGTCATTAGAGAATTTGAGAATCAAAGGTACCATAAGAGATAGAGTATTTTTGTAATTATGTACTTGCTGCCGTCCACTAACTATAATGCCGTTAAGCCACAGGGGGTCGATTTTTACTTTTAAACATGATAGGATAGAGTTTAAAATTCTCTATCTACCTGTCTAACAAACGTGTTCCTATCTGTCATAGGTCCTAAGATAAAAATAGCACAAACGCCGCTACATGACATTTCTTTTCAACATTACACGTCTATAAAGTCGTCACCTAACATTATCTAACTAACTAACCGCTATAATCCCATAACGACATAAATATGTATTAAAATATCAAAATAATTGCTTACCTATAAAGCCGTTTATTCTGTTTCGTATGCTAAAACATAGCTATAGTACTTTAATTACTTTGAAGTTGAGGTGTGTGTTTTAATTTATTGAAAAATTCCTTAATTAAAACACAGTTACAAGAAAAACCTTCGAATAAAAGACGTTAAGGTCGCTTAACCGTTTTTTAGATAAGGATTCACCTTATTCCATTATACAATTTACTACACTTGCAAGTCGTCAAAAGAAATTCGAAAATTAAAATATCTATTTTTTTATACATTTCCTCAAGTTAAAAAACGTTAAGCAGCATTCCTTAATTAAAACGCCGTTATCTGCCATCACCCCGCGCTTTATTTAATTTTTTGTTACACTAATATCACCGTAGAACAAAGAACTAGATCAGATAATCATTATCTAGTTAGTGGTAGGCTTGTGACTCCCGCGTTAATCGTCAAAAAAGATGTTTGGTTTTAGTGTTACTTTGTACTGGCGAGTCTATCGTTTTATTCTGCAAGATAAACACTGGTTTTAATGCAGTAATTTATTTAAGATCTTCGCCAGTGTGTTATTGATATTTGCTATTGTCGTTTTACTTCATGATTTTACTCATTACTTCATCAAACCCGAAAAAAGCCCCCGGAACCGACGGGCTCACTGCTGACATCTGCGCTGCAGCCATCCGAAGCGAAAGGGAAATCTTCTTAGCGATAGCAAACAAATGCTTGTTGCTGAGGTACTTCCCCAAGCAGTGGAAAGCGGCGCACGTGATTATGCTACGCAAACTCGGTAAAACAGATTACACACATCCGAAGTCATACCGTCCTATAGGTCTCCTGTCCGTCCCTGGAAAAATCGTTGAAAAGCTTTTGGTACACCGACTCCAATGGCATCTCCTCCAGACCATCAGTCAGAAACAGTACGGTTTCATGCCCCAACGAGGAACCGAAGACGCCCTCTATGACCTGGTAGAGCACATCAAAAAAGGAGTAAACAGCAAAAACATCGTACTCCTAGTCTCCCTGGATATAGAGGGCGCATTCGACAATGCATATTGGCCCGCCCTAAAAGACAATCTAGCGAAGAAGGGGTGCCCGAAAAACCTCTACGAGATGGTAAACTCATACCTCAATGACCGAAAAGTCAAAGTCAACTATGCAGGAGCAGCACACGAGAGCGAAACTACCAAAGGGTGTGTCCAAGGATCTATCGGCGGTCCCACCTTCTGGAACGTAATCCTAGACTCGCTGCTGTGACTGCTGGAAGCAGAGGGAGTATACTGTCAAGCCTTCGCGGAAGACGTCGTTCTCGTGTTCACAGGTTCACAGTCAAACATCATCGAGCAGCAGGCCAACAACACGTTGGACATGATTGTGAAATGGGGAAAACGTAACAAGCTCAACTTTGCAGCGCAGAAGACTAATGCGATGCTCTTCACCAAAAAGTTGAAGTACGAACCCCCAAACCTGGTCATGTCTGGCATCCAGCTTAATCTCGTCGAAGAACAGTGGCGAATTTATCAGCAGGCTGAGTAGGCTGGAGCCTAGGGCGGCAGATTTTTGAGGCGGCAAATTTGGGGATCGATTTTTTTTATTTTTTTTATTTTTTGCTGCATAGAATTTGCTCATAGAAATCAAAAAGATTTCTGCATCACGATTTTCTGATGTTTTACAGATAGAACTCTGCAACAAATTTTGCCGATGACTTGCCCTTCGTATGGCATTATGCACACCAGTGACAAATTGTTCGGGTGAGAGAAGCTTTTCTTGTCTCAAAAGGGTAAAAAATTATCTGAGATCGACCTTGAGTCAAGAAAAATTAAACGCTTTAGCTCTTTTGTGCATAGAGTCGGAATTAATGAATAAGATCATAAAAGCTCTATTTCGATATGACTACCTAACGCCTACTACTAAAATTTACGCAGAAACTAAACTTATGAATATACCTCAAATATACAAATATAATACATGTATTTTAATAAGGAAAGTTCTTACAAAAGACATACATACTCAACTAACATTTACAAAAAAGATAAATGTACAAAAAATTTTAACGAGACAAGCCAATAATATATGCTTAGCTAAAAAACCTAGAACAAACTACGGACTAAAAAATATTATGTTTGAGGGAGCTTATCTATACAATAAATTACCAAAAGAAATTAAACAATCGAAGTCACTATATGTTTTTAAAAAACTATTAAAGCTACACGTATTAAAGGATTTTTCATTTGTAAATATTAATAACTAGCCTACGCTAGTTACACACTAACCTGCACAATAATTTCATTCATATGCCATCCATATTTCTTTTCCTTATCACTTCAAATATTAGTTAAATTTGTTTATATTGTTTAAAACTTTAAATCTTCTAATTGGGCTCACTGCCAATGTGACGCCACCTTTAGCGCGTCGCTCGCGAGTCGCCTATTGTTCTCCGGGCGCAGCACGTAAACACCGGACTGAGTTCTGGCAAATATTTAACTACCTCACAAAAAAAAAAAAAAAAAAAAAAGTTCATTTTACTATTTTTAAGTCCGTTGTGCTTAGCAGCACTAGCATTGTATACAACGTAAAATGTAATCTCAATAAGCTAATCACTGTATTATTATGAGATTAATAAAAAATTCTTTAACCACAAGATAACTTACGACGATATCATCGATGATTTTGCCAACAAAAAATCGCGCAAAAAAGTATTGTAACGAAGTTTTATAACTTGACCGATTCGATTATTTTTAACTGTTTGTAAGCGCAATAAAGATTATTTATTCACGTTTACCGAATGTACATTATTGTGTAAGTAGCACACATTACCCCGCCTTTATTATTTGTACATGATTGAGCTTCAATTAGTTCAAAAATAAACCCAAAAATTACTTTACGTGCACTTTCAACGAAATTTTTGGATTGTAAAAATAATCGAGGACATGACAATTGTAGATCCAAGGGCGGCAAAAACTTCCCAGCATATAGCTTAAAACGTTGTAAATCCGCCACTGTCGAAGAAGTCAAGCTGCTTGGCCTGTTGATCGATCGTAGGCTCAATTTCAAAGCACACGTGAAAGCCCAGTGTAAACAGATATCTCCAAACAGATTGCACGTGCGGCGAAAGTGACCTGGGGTCTAAAGATCTCGATCACGAGAACCATCTACGTCGCAGTGGTGGAACCCATCATCATGTATGCCTCAAGCGCGTGGGCGCAGGCGGTAGACCTCGAGGAAAACAAGAAGCACTTGAACATTTTATAATTGTAGGTAATGTAAGAGTGATTTATTGTGTGTATACTTTTGTTTTGTAAAGTTAGATACTTGATAAGGATCTCAAAGCCATATTTTAAAAAGTCTGAAAAGAGTTAGAATATTACTAAACCAATCCCCAAATTATTTGTAAGGTTTATTAATTAATTAATTTACTATTATGTTTATTTATTCTTTAATAATATAGCAGAAACCGAATATTATGGGTATGTACATAATACATTCTTTTTGACTAAATTCATTAATAAACATATCTTTTAAGTTAGATAATTGTAGTTTTATTTTTCAAGTTAGCTTATTTTGAAATGGTATTCTCAATTAATAGTAGTAAATAAATGCTTAACTAAATAGTGGCTATGTCCCAGATGTTTTATCGTTAACTGCTTTAAAGATAAGTATTTGAATGTAAACGGCTTAAATATTTTTTTTACATAAGTTATCCTTAATGCTTGTTAAGAATATTTATACCCCACAGTCCAATTATACAATGACACAAGACACTTAACGGTTCGCCAATTATGTTTCACGGCTTCATTCGACGCGATTTTGTTTTTGTTTACATATTGTAGTTATGTCTCACGTACTGGCCCTCAACACGGATTGTTTAGAGATTTTATTCCCCGCTTTCAAAGTTTTTTATTCTGGTAACACTAGAGATCGTCCATAGTCGTTAAGTTCGTTACTATCGTACCCCCACCTCACTTCAGAGCCCAGAGGGGAGCCATCGGCCGGTCGAACTTCATTCCGTGTTTCCGTGCCGAGGCCTTCGCACGCAAACTAAAACAAGTTGCAATGGAGAAACCGAAAGCGGGTAGCGGGTAGCGGAAAAAAGCGACGAAGAAATAAAGGATTGGCGCGTCGAGAAATCATCGAAGTCTCATCTGACAGCGAGCCCTTTCTACATTGGATCGCAGCCTCAATCTGCACCGTACTGTTCCCGTTTTACATGGGTCTTGCGGATACTGTCCACCGTACTGTTCCCATTTTACATGGGTCTTGCGGATACTGTCGCATAAAAATGACAACCTCTGTACTGCACCCTTTCTACATTGGGTCTTTACACAATGGCTTAAGTGTACCCTTTGGGTCGCAGCCTCACTCTGCACTGTACCCCCTTTTACATGGGTCTTGCGGATACCGTCGCATCGGACCTGATCCCGTCGCATCAAAATGACGAAGAAGTGACGCGTGTGTGTTTACACAGTGTGACTATGCCTGCTTTAAGAAAAGAAGGGCTGGTCCGCGTCTTCTTGCTTGTGAGAAAATGCGTCGCTGCAACATCGGAGCAGAGCATCGGAGCAGATATCGTCGCATCGGAGCAGATACCGTCGCATTGGAGCAGATACCATCTCATCGGAGCTGATACTGTCGCATCGGAGCATCGGAGCAGATACTGTCACACATGTTAACATGCATCATACGCAAAACCTCTGACTAAACGAAACTTTCTGAAAAGTAGGGTAGTTCGCATTTTCTTGCCTTGGGTAAAGAAATGCGTCACCGTTACGTCTGTGCTGATACTTTCACATCAAGAACCCTGAGTTTTTTACTAAGCTACAGCTTAGCTTAGCCTTGGTTAGTTGCAAAGTGTTACAAGTTGCATATCCAAACGGAAAACTGACTAGTTATATTTTGTGCAGTGTATGCTAATTATTACAGGAAGTGTATATTATGTGCTCAAACCACCTTAAATATACTTATTACACTTACTTACTTTATTTTTATTTACTGTTGTGGCTGTACTTCTGTAATTTTGACTTCAAGTTGGGCTATTTAAACCTTTATGAAATATTAACGTTATTTTTGCTTAATCATAGCTTACGCTACACTCGGGCTAATATATTGTCTAAAAATTATGTTATAAACAGCTAGTAAATGCAGGGACATGACAAGAGTATAAATATAATTATTATGTGCTTATACAACACATTCTACTATGCTAAGCCTTGCAAAGCTTTTGCTTTGCTCTTGTTTTTAAAGTATTTTTCACATTACGAACATGTTCTTACATTATAATTCTAGAATAACATTCTAGTTTATGCTATACATATACCTAGTAGGTATTATTACTGTGTAATACACTTCTTTAATTTGAGGCAATACAGTATTCTACGAGATACGACGTGTTTACTGTGCATTATAATTCTAGAACGAACATTCTAGTTTATGCTATACAGTATTACTGTGCAATATACTTCTTTAAGTTGCTGCAGAACAGTATCCTACGAGACGCGCCGTGTTTATGTTGTTTTATACTATGCATAACCTCACTAGTTGATGCAGTACAGTGTTCTACGGGATGCGACACACAATTATTAAATAAAAATTCATATCAATAAGTATACGTTTATTTAGGATTATCACATCCATAGGACTTAAAAGTAACAAAAATCAATAAATAAATAAGTCTGAATTACACTACGTTTTATGTAACTTTTGTAGGATGCAGTATTCTACGATGTGTGTCGCTATGAAAATTAACGAAGTTTTGACACGTTTTTTTCTGCTAAATACGATATGGGTGTCTTACACCGCATTATAGGTACCTACTATGCAAAAGTTAGACAAACAGTTTACATTGTGCTATACTTCTCCAAGTCGGCAATTGTTATTTTTACTCCTTAATTTATTTTATTTTTAGGTACATTTATACCTCTAGTTATTAGTTATTATATGAACAAACAGTTTCTACAAAACCATAACTGTGTGCGTTTGCCACATAAATTGATATACCTATTGATCATTATTTTAACACATTATTTTTGATAATTTCGTTATCAATATCTTTAGGAGGATTGTCCGTATGATTCAAAATACCACCGAGCACCGAGCTATATGTTACTATTATTTTCAAGTTAGGAAACTGCTGGATACAAATTTTTCAAAAGTAAAGTAATGTGTCACTGACACTTCAGTCTTATACCATACTTTATTAAGTTAAAGAAGGGTAACACAAGAAAAAATATATTATGTATATTATATAAAAAATTTATTCCTGAGTTCAGATCATACAAGGACACATATTTTGTCACATGGTTAGTTTTTTACGCTGTATGCTACTCTATGTATTCTTATACGACGAGAAACGTCTATCACGATGGGTTTCTTAAGTAAATGGTAAATGTCACATTTTCAATTATTCATTGCTGATACACATTAAGTAAAACAGAGATAAGCAGAGTTACAAAAATGCAAATACACTTGGTCCGATTAATCGATTCACTTCATAATTTGGTGTGACAGCCGCTCTCACTAGGCGACGGCTTTATATTAGGAGAGTTAACTTTGAACATTGGTAGACGCCCGCGCCACCAGGTTGGAGGAGCACAGTTTGTTAGCAGTAGAAAATAGAACCATCACTGCCACCGCCGTGTGACAGTTGCGGCTACTGAGAGGAATTCAAAAAATTCAAAATTCAAAATAATTTATTCAAATATGGGTACATCAATGCACACTTATGAATGTCAAATACAGTTTTTACGAATAAATTAATACACAATAAATTAAATGTCAAAGAAAACAATATTATTAGAATGTCAAAAGGAGTAGAATTTGCGCAAATTCTTGTAGACCGGGTGCCTCATCCTAATTGCAAAAATGTTTTTTGTTTTTATTTTTATCGTAGCTGAAATTTAATTTACTTAAATAGAGACTCCAAGAAGATATGTAAGTTATGATAAAGTATCGCCATGATGACGACCAGAAATCGATATTAGTAATGCGAGCTAGTAATATAATTAAGGCTTAAGAATTCAAGAAAAATAAATGTTGGATTTTGTTTGAAAAAATCAAAGTACCTACACAATGTTTACTTAACTTAAAACTCATTGATGGATCATTAGTGTCACTGTCAAATGCTGATATCGTCATTTATTCAGTCAAATAAAATCAAGTTAACTTCAATAATTAAACAATTATATGTACAAAAACTTGGCTTAAACATTAAGCAATTCATTATTTTTAGATTAAAGATCCCTTGAGTTTTTTCAGTAATGTGATATACTCGCAAAATATTATGAATAATGCTAAAAGACAATAAGAATTTATCCTAGTGCATGTAAGCATTATATTTCTTTTTTTTTTGTGATTTATTTTTTTTTTTTTTTTTTTGACATTGTAAGTTTTAACTTCAATTTCTACCAGCTTGAATGTCCTTGCTGATGTCTTATCACACGAACTCTGCACACCCATACATTGGTTTATATGACTCAAACAACGTAGTTGGTTAGCCAAGGACCCATTTCGTTGATTTTACAGAAATAATGTCACTAATACAATACAATAACTGATTATTATGTACTAAATCTTGGATTACATTTTCTGATATGACACATAGTCACAGTTATCAGCCAGAATTACAATTATTTTTTAATGCTATTAGTGGGAGAGGCTTTTGATTATTAATTTTATTAAGTTTTTCAATATTAGTATTAATAACTTTTTTAAATAGACTGTAAACCTAACCGTATCTAACGATAGACGGACTCCACCACTAAATCCAATAAAATAATATTTATCTTATTAGTTCTTCATTAGTTGGAGTTTTTTCTCGTGCTGGCGACATGTCGCAGTATCGTCCAGCACCTACACTGGGAATGTCTTCTGGGAATATTGTATCATCATACATTATGATTTTATGTACCTATATAGGTAGAAGAAGCAGCATAGATACAGATCCAGCTCTCAAATAAGTTATCATATTTTGTTAGCGTAGTATAAAAAATCTAACGGTTCGAAATTTATTTCAAAACTGACATGCTGGGATGGATGCTCAGAACATTTTAAGCTAAATGTTCACAACATGCCAACAGTCTGTGGCGGGATCGATTCGGTTATAAACATCATATAAAAGGATATACATAATTATGTATTTGTATTTTGTGAAAAATTTGTTTCACATTTCACTAATTTTCTCTGAACATCCTACAATATGTAAACAAAAACAAAATCGCGTCGAATGAAGCCGTGAAACATAATTAATGATCAAACGAACTTACCAAGTGAAGTTCGATCACAATTATGTGAACGGCTTCATTCGACGCGATTAATATATACACCCTCCCATAAATAGCTTAGCTAAGTAACCTACTTAGTACTTATATACAATGTATATAAATGCCCTAACCCTAATAATGAAATGTGAAATTGATAATTGGTAATCATAATCAATTTATGGGTAATTTTTTCCATTACCGGTCACAAAATAAGTAGTTAGTAAAACTATTGCTCTAAACAGAATGAAGTTCGACCGGCCGATGGCTCCCCTCTGGGCTCTGAAGTGAGGTGGGGGTACGATAGTAACGAACTTAACGACTATGGACGATCTCTAGTGTTACCAGAATAAAAAACTTTGAAAGCGGGGAATAAAATCTCTAAACAATCCGTGTTGAGGGCCAGTACGTGAGACATAACTACAATATGTAAACAAAAACAAAATCGCGTCGAATGAAGCCGTTCACATAATTGTGATCGAACTTCACTTGGTAAGTTCGTTTGATCATTAATTATACATTCTCGCGGTGATTCTGCGTTTCCATAGGACGGCCTTAAGTACAATCATCCCACCCACAAGGTCAGCACGTCGCAATGTTTGGAAGATTTCCCTCACTAGGACTACGTTCGCTCAACGTTCCTACTACTTCAAGGGCCCGCTCCTATATCAGCACCTCGATAGCTCTCTTAGCTTATTACAAACATCACGTTTTGTGTGTAAACGTAAAGTCACGAGATGGCTAACCTCTTTGGACCAATGTGCTACGGAAAATATATTGTTAATTACCAAATGACCCTAAGGGGCTTGCTTCTCCGCACTTGCTGGCTCGACCTCTCATATTGATTGCAATAAATGACCACCTCTTCTTTTCTTTACGCAACCCATGTTAGAATATCTGTAATCACCAGCTTGTGGGGAATCAGGCCCCTTACAATTACAATTATCAATAAAACTGCGAAATAATAACTTACCGCTTTAAGTAAAACATTCTGATTGAGTGACTACTATAGTAAATTTCCCAACAATTTGTCGTAAAAATATATAATTATAAACTTATATAATTGTTACAATATTCTTATTAACCTCACTTACTCCACCTTACCACACGTTAATCTCACTCACTCGTCTCACTCGTCTCATTCCCTCACTCCCTCACCTACACACTACTTCAACTACACCCACTCACACAAACTAACATGCACCACAAACTAACATACACCTAATCATTAGTAAATAACCCAAAATCAAACATTTACATTTATATATACACATTTTATACATTCTCATACCCTAAGCCAATTGAAGCAAGACACTACCTTGAGATTGTTGTATTTGAACTTGTAAATAGTACTTATTAATAAGATTGTTTATCCTGTCTAGTTTTAATAACTTCATCGACGATGGAAGACACTGAATCTTGCGACACAGGACTCACCTAGTGCAAGATTCAGGGTCCATACACAATTCTGTAACATTTTTTTCTGACAAATAAACAAATTTTAATTTTAATTTTAATAGAATGTGGCTAAAATACATTAACGGCATTTTAGTTACCTACGTAATTTAAGTTAATTTTATGAAACATAAATTTCAATAGTCAGTTACCTAAAAACACTAAGCTAAAATGCCGTTACGGTGAACTTAACTGCTTAGCGTTTGGTTTTCACTTTTATCAAAATCTAAAGCACGGCTATAAAGCAAAAAATGTATTTTAAATTTAAATAAACAGGTGTATTCATTTTAAAGTACATTTATTAGAAAGTACTATAAAAAACATGTATTTCTATGTCAGGAAGTCTCTTAAAAAGTTTATGGTTATAAAGTAGCATTCATTTTAAACATCTCCCGCGTTTTTTGCTGATATCTCCAAACTTGGTTTTGAGGCCTAACGGCATTATAGATAGTGGACGGCAGCTTGATAATCCTTACAAATAGATGTATGTGCCAATCGTCATGTTAATAATAATTAACGTACCTACATGAATTAAAAAAACAAAAAACATGTACCTACTTACACTTATTACTTACATTAATGTTGTACCATAAACCACTAAAGGTTTTTAGATTCTAAGGTGGGAATCATTAAAGCATACCTTCTTCCGTAGTAAGTAATTAAGTATTTACTCTGGGTACTTTTAACATTTATTCTGAGTAATTTTCCTGATTATAGTTTTATGGTAGGTATAGTCATTTGACACTTCCGTATTATTGAATTGTTATAATTATTAGTACATACTCTATTTTGCACCGGTGATATATAGCAGAACTTGAAAATTATATCATTAATATTGTATGCCTTGTCGTTGTCCATGCTGGCTTGTAGATTATGTAGATTGTTTTATTTATTTATTTTTATTATAAATATTGTTCCATAGCTTAAAATACTAAATAATATCTATTTTGATTCCGTCCGCTTCATTTATGGTTAGCAAAATATGAAACGGCACTTTGTTCTTCATTCGCCCTCTATCAGCTTAAAACATATCGGATCAATGTGACCAGAGCACTCTTATCTAGCTATTATCTACTATAATTAGTCCTTCATATGTTCAATGCAAAACTTGTTCTATATTCTCATAGATACAGCAGTATCATAATTGTGTGCAACGATTCGAATGCACACCTGAGTGTCTTGGGTGACTAGAATGGACATAATTATAACTTACTTTCGTTTTAGCCGCATTTAAAACCAACGCAGCATCATGTGACCACAACTCTAGTGAAATTTTCCTGTATGCATTTGACAGCCGTCTTTGCTACAATGTAATAGGCAAGTATTATCAGTATTATCAATATATATAAAAGTGAAGGTCGTGACTGACTGACAGATCAACGCACAGCCTAAACCGCTTAAGCTACAAACGTGAAATTTGGACAAAAGTTTTATATCAAAAAGCGGACGCACACTAAGAAAGGAATTTGCCCAATTCAACCCTTAAGAGGGTGAAAAGGGGTGTTTAAGTTTGTATGAAAAATTTTTTTTTCTTTATGCTACGATTATCAAACTTTGCGAATATACTAAAGTTAAAAAAATAATTGACACCTATTTCAAAATTTTTTTAAAATCAACCCCTAAAGGGGTGAAACGGAGCAATAAAGTTTGTATGAAGATTTTTTTTTTAATGCTGTGGTTATGAAACTTTGCAAATATACTAAGCTTAAGAAAATAATTGACACTTATTTTTTTGTTTTTTGAAAATCAACCCCTAAAGGGGTGAAACGGAGTATTGAAGTTTGTATGGAGATTTTTTTTTTGATACTGTGGCTACGAAACTTTGCAGATATACTAAGCTAAAAAAAAATAATTGACACTTATTTTTTTGTTTTCTGAAAATCAACCCCTAAAGGGGTTAAACGGAGTGTTGAAGTTTGTATAAAATTATTTTTTTCCTAATACTTCGATTATTTAACTTTGCTATTGTAATAAGCTAAAAAAAATATTAGATACCTGTTTCATTATTTTTTGAAAATCCACCCCTGAAAGGGTTAAACAGACTGTTGAATCAACGCATCAACATTAACAGATCAACGCACAGCCTAAACCGCTTAAGCTACAAACGTCAAATTTGGACAAAAGTTTTATACCAAAAAGCGGACTCACACTGAGAAAGGAATTTTCCCAATTCAACCCCTAAGGGGGTGAAAAGCGGTGTTTAAGTTTGTATGAAAAAAATATTTTTCTTAATGCTACGATTATCAAACTTTGCGAATATACTAACGTTAAAAAAATAATTGACACCTATTTCATCATTTTTGAAAAATCAACCCCTAAAGGGGTGAAACGGAGTATTGAAGTTTGTATGAAGAATTTTTTTTGGTGCTGTGGTTACGAAACTTTGCCAATATACTAAGCTAAAAGAAATAATAGACACTTATTTTTTTGGTGTTTGAAAATCAACCCCCGAAGGGGTTAAATGGAGTGTTGAAGTTTGTATAAAATATTTTTTCCCAATGCTATGATCATTTAATTTTGCAGATTTACTAAGTTAAAAAAAATAATTGAAACCAGTTTCATTATTTTTGGACAGTCAACCCTAAAAAGGGTGAAACGGGGTATTAAAGTTTGTATGGAAATATTTTTTTTAATGCTACGATTATTTAACTTTGCAAATTTATTAAGCTAAAAAAATAATAGATACCGGTTTCATTATTTTTGGAAAATCAACCCCTAAAGGGGCGAAATGGCGTGGTAAATATAGTACGGAGAAAGAATTGTAATGACTCACTGAGACACAGACTAAACCGCTGGTCGTAGAAATTAGAAATGTGGAAGGTGTGTTTGTCTTGATGAGTAAGCATGTACCAAGAAAGGATTTTTTGAAATTCAACCTCTAAAGGGGTGAAATAGGGTGTTAAAGTTAGTATGGAGAAGCATTGTTTTTGACGCCACGGTATTGAAATCCTTACAAATATACGAAGCTTAAAAAAATAACGAACACCTATTTCACCATTTTTGGAAAATCAACCCCAGTGGGGGTGAAATGGCGTGGTAAAGATAATACGGGGAAAAATTGTTTTGATGCTAACTCAATAAAACTTTACGGATGTACTAAACTTAAGGCGGGTAAACAACATCCGGAAAAAATCCAAGAAAAAATCCAAAACCTTCGAAAAGTCACATC
Source organism: Alcis repandata (assembly GCA_949125135.1). Lineage (NCBI taxonomy): Eukaryota > Metazoa > Arthropoda > Insecta > Lepidoptera > Geometridae > Alcis > Alcis repandata. The sequence continues at coordinate 1,118,355 of OX421233.1, forward strand.
CTCGAGGTGGAACTGCTAATTATCTCGAAAACTAAAAACATTTTTACCAAAGCGCTGAGACTAAAAGTCATCAAAACCTCGGACCTTTTTGGAGCCATTAAAAATAACATAGTCGCCTCAAAAACATGGCCTCCATGTAAACTTTGAGGATCTATATTTCCGAAACGGTTGAAGATGGGTGGGTGTTTGACTAAATGTCATAGGAGTTAAATGGCCGCCATTTTTCAAAATTATTCGAGGGGGCTGACTTATTGCATCCAGGGGTTTTTAGGGTCCCCGCTTCCATTGTATGACACTTTTTACATGCTCTCAAAAAAGAGGGTTAAATTAATTTCATCCCGGAAAAATTTTCGGTTCCCGATGTATAGTCCACGCGGGCGAAGCCGTGGGCGGAAGCTAGTCTTCTATAAATATAAAAATATTATGTTGGTTTGTGTACGCTTCAAAAACTCAAAAAGTTCTGCACCGATCGAGCTGAAATTTTAACATGATATATAATCCGCATCAAGGATTGTTTTCATCTATTTTTTTTTTATTTTTTTTTTATCCACAGCGAAGCGTGACAGGGAACAGCTAGTCATAAATATAGAACCACTATTTAATTGATATAATATGCTCTATTCATCTACATTTGTAAGATATACCAGGAGCTCAGCGCAAAACCTTGAGCTGTTTCTTTCATAACCACAATTAGCATCACTGTATACATTTAGCTTGACTCCATCCATCTTAGCTCCATTTCTCAAATAATCTTCACATCAATTTGGGCAGTTCTTACCCACCGTCCACCTCCTGAGACCACCTGGGTGAACCGTGGAAAGTTTTTTTTTTTACAACGGCTTACCTCTCAGATAAAACTTGAAAGCCCCTAACTTGATATTGGTGACGGTACACCTAGGAATTTGGTGCTGGCCATCTATGGATGACAAATTGACAGTGTAGCATTTGACTTATTGTACAGTTAAGCAGAAAAAGATGTTCCTGAACCTATTTTGTGTAATTAGCCAATCATTCATCTCACTTTTCTTATTATTCATTCTTCGAACACCAAAGCTTTTCAAACTTCGTGCAGGGGTAGGTATTACTAAAATCAATAAACTCTTGTTAATGTAACATATAACGCTAACTCACTTTACTCACTGGTATAACGTTGTAAATTGTGTCTTTTCATCTAGACTTGGTCAATTACGTCTATTTATTTTAAAAACTGTGCTGTTAATTAATTCCGCATTCCACATTACTTATCTACTAGATGATAGATCGTTAGATAGATCGTTTTTAAATTGAAATCTTGTGTCTGTTGGCACACAATTCTTTCAGTTGTCCCTATAATAGCACTTGCCAGCTATGGACTATTTGCCTAAAAAACTGGGCGACAGATCAGAATAATCCTTCATTTGGGATTATTCCGATCTGTCCCCCAGTTTTGTTCCCTCATGATGACAGATCTGACAAAAACTTTCGATACAATCCTTCATTTGTAGCTCAAAAAAGTTTCCGCACAAGTCAGTATCAGTGTGGTGGAAAGGGATGCGTACCTTTACTAATTTTCTATGTCTCGGACACAAACTTATACTAGGTACCTTCGACAGGTAGAAATTAGCCAAAACTTACCTCTGTCTAGTTACTTTAAATGACTAAAATCGTAAATTCATTGGGCTACTTAATAACACGGACTTTTAACCGATCTCACCTTCCCGCATGCCTCGCATTATGTATTTTGTTTAAAATTTAGATATAATAATATACCTAAGTTAATCGATCGGTATTTGTGACTGGCTCAACGGGTTTTATCCTCATTTAAAAGGCGACAACCTGTTTTACAGATTTATAATGTAGTTTAGATATTGCTGTTAGAAAGGATCGGATAGGTGCCCAAATGTAAGTTATACAAGATGTTCAGACAGAAGATGGATAATAGTAAAAAATAAATCAAGATAATGACTTAGAGGAAAAAATAATACAAAATTTTAAAATATTTTAATTATTTGCAAAGTTTTAGTAAACGTCATAGAAGTGTATTGAGTCACTGACTTCATATAACCAATAGCTTTTAACAGCCGATTAAATAACATTATTAGATTTGTTTGGCAAGTCTTCTACCTATACCATTCGATCGGCTCAGTTGATTGTTAAGTCCTAAAATGTATTTCACAGTAAATTCGATAGCTTCGTAATTTTTAGAAGTAACTATTACTTATATTGTATTCATATATTTGATGAATCAAAATATTGTATTGAATAGAATGGCGAACACCCTGTATAAAATATGGTGTGATGTCCAACCCGAAATGTGACGTGATACCTACGTAAGTATTAATTAACATTTTATTGCAATACATTTCTGGGATTGTACTTATCATTACATGATTTTAAAAACCTACTGCAAAAATTTAGTGACACAAAATAAAGCATTTTCAACATTTATTGCTTAAAATTGTAATTTAAACAAATTAAATACCTATCTGTCATTAATTAATCTCTTTTTTCAATTATTTTTTTATTGCTCTGGTGTATTTTTGATAATGTAAGCTTCAATCTGGGCAATGGTATCAAACATGGGTAACGATTTGGTTTCAGGTACAAAAGTTAAGAGTGCAGCTGATATCAAAGCAGTCGCAGAAAATAATACTGACGGCAGCGATTCCCACTCCGTCATCTGAAAAGAAAATTAAACATTCGAATTTAACGCTCTTGTGTAATCCTAATCGCGTACTGAGGTACCTATGGTCAACACACAGGATAGGATTCAGTGTTATTTACATTACATAACTTAGCTTTAGTTTACATAATGATCTCTTAAAGTAGGTATCCATTAGAGGCCGATGGCTAATCAGTATCTTTGCGAACTATTTGCCACGGTCACAAAGCGTAAAAATAGAAAAGAGCAGTGTTAATGTACCAAAGTTTTGGTAACGTAATGATATTTCAATGACTTTGTTCTATTTTGGTCTATGTCAAACAAATCAATGGGTTCTTTGCTCGCCAAGTCTAAGAGCTCGTGTTGAATTCAAGAGTTTAAAAAAACGATTATTTAAATAAATAGTAGTTCAGGGTCATATTCATACCAGTAATGGAGTGAGAGGTGCCAACATGCTTCCCAAACGCGCGGCGGTATTTCCCCACCCGAGAAGTGATCCTCTAACACTCGTTGGGAATAACTCCAAGCTGTACGTGTAAATGCCCGTAAAGCAAATCACGACTCCGAATTTCCCCATCAAGAATAAGAAGACTTTCAACCAGGATATTGCTGAAAAAATAACACTATGTTACAAAACTAATATAGAAAACTATATAGGTATATAAAATATGGTCAATATTTATTTTACTTACAATTTGGACAGTAATTTTGAGCAATAAGAAACGTTGCTGAAAACAAGTACCCATACTGCAACGTTACTTTTCTTCCAAACTTTTCAAATGCAAAGTAAGCCAGCAGATCCCCTGGGAAAGATGCTAACGCCACCATTATGAAGTTTGTATATTTATCTCCTGGTAAAAGAACTGAATAAATCAGAGCTCCGTAGTATAGAAAACTGGACGTGAAAAAGCAGAATGCAACAACTGCGAATCTTGTCATTATTTCTTTGGAACTGAATATTACTTTTATGCTCTCCTTTTCTTTTTGTTCTTCGACATTGAATATTGATCTTATGACTTTCGAATCAGTATTTTCAATTTCGGCAGCAGTCACATTTGTTTTATTGAATTTCGCAACTAATTTCAGTGTCTCTTTTGCTTCGTCCATTTTGCCTCGTAGCATTTGCCATCTCGTACTTTCTCTTAATATAAGTGCATATGAAAAAAACAAGACCATGGGCACATAAACAGCTAAAATAATGGACTTCCAGTGAACTAATCCCATTGCTATAAAAGCGTATAAGACTTCTCCTACATAAACTGCATATGAAAAGATGACGCCAGTAAAAACTCTTTTAGTTTCTCCACCAACTTCTATTACTGAAAAAGAAATAAAATTCAAAATTGTAATATTCTGCAATAACTGTTAGTATAAAAAATGTGATAATTCAGTAAGGAATGTCTCAACCAATATCACCCAAATTTGTTGATCCGTTATTGCGTGACGATGTGACAGCTTTTGCTCACCAACACACTTTCACATTCATAACTTTAGTGTGAATGTTAAGATGATTTATAGGAATTGAACTCACATAGAACAACTGCAACTGTGTAGAGACCCGATGCTAGCAATGATTCCAAAAATTCAACAGCCAAATAGCCGTAATAATTTTTTATAAATATTTTTGCAATTCCCACAATACCACAAACTGAACATATTATTGTGGTTGGTTTTCTACCGAATCTGTAAGAAAGTAATAAAATTAAAAATACGGAATAAATTTGAATCTAAATAGCGTAATTTCCGTTAAATATTAAAATAAACCAACATTAGGCAAAGTAAATATTTAAAAATCAAACTATTGGTATGCGAAATTCTTACTTGTCTGCGATCCATCCCGTGAACATCATCGACATTATCATACCGGCGTTGTGAACGCTGCCTACGAGAGTAGCCTTCCAAGGCTGGCAGGCCAGGTTGAGCTAAAATAGAATGCACATTTTTTGCTATTTGCGTTGAACACTGACTTAATCATACCTACATCTAAAAATGGAAATATTCACAACTTGTTTATCTTGTATAGGTAATTTATAGAGGTAAATAGCCTATACTTATAATTTTAAACTTTACTTATTAGCATATTTTAATTTGATTCGTAGATTTTTTTGAAGTAACTGAAATATCTTTCATCGTCAATAGGTATCATCAGCCTGTTATCAGCCACTGCTAGCATATGCCTCCTTTCTTGTACGCCACCCATCCCGGTCCTGTGCCAATATGGTCCAGGTTCGACCCGCGACTTTTATCCTATATCGTCGACCCAAAGAGCTGACCCAACAAGTGTCTTTACTTCTTAATAAATGAGAGGTAAAAAATATTTGTTCTTACGTCTGCGACAATAGAGTTGTTAGTTTCATAAATCCATTCGTGACATTCATCTAGCGTTTCATAAAAGGTCTCGTTGGAGCACGTGTTGTTAGCTGAACCATATTTCACAGTATTCACAATAGGTTTTAGGCATTTAACGTCAACGTCCTCTGGCCACCATGTTGGTTTCTCAATGGATGTGTTTCCATATTCACATTCAGGAACGAGACATCTAGAAGCAAAAGAAGATTGATAAGTAGAGCATTTCAAAAAAATATCTAAAAGAAGTGAACTGTAAGGTGTTCGCATCGGAAACAACATTTTTTTTAAATTAATAATATGGAGAAGACATTTTGTTACGGAATTTTAAAAATGTTATCTTCAATTATACCACCAACTACCTACAACAATTAAAAGACTATCAAATATTCTTAAGCTATACTTGTTTTTAGGAGATAGACAAAACAAAAACATTAATTTTCTTTAGGTTCATTTCTTGGGGATTTTCTTAACTGTATTTTTAGTAAAACAAATAAATATTTAAGCGTGTGCGTGAATCATTTTATTGCACCGCGTTACATTTAGATATCCTCATTGACTTCTACAGCTGAGCTAGATTCTATTAAAGTCAATGGTAAAGAACTAAAGACCAATGAACTCATGCGATATAACAGTTTTTTGTTGGCTTACGTTGTTTTTAAATTTTTATTTTTTCAGCACATTAAAATACAGGTAAATATTAACATTTACGTAGCTATGTATCCAGTTTGAATTGAGTAGGTAGGTATTTAAAAAAAACGTGACCGTTTTGTAGGTAGGTATGCGTTTATCGAATACCTATTAAATACGTACTTATGCGATCGTTTGTACATTGTGTCCAATTGATATAAATTTGCGAATCAATTAGACTCAATCTGAGGTGAAGCGCTAGACATTGTTTTTGTTTATTTAGTCGCAAAGTATCCTGGACGATTTATTTCCATTCGTAGTTTCCGTCACTTAGGTAATTGTTTTTTTTTTTTATATTCTACGAATTCGGATATTACATCATTGACGGAAAGCAAAGCCAGTTAGTATTAAAAGCTTCACTAAAAGAAAAAAATACTTAGTAAAAAATTAAACCATATAGCAAGTGCCCGTCGTGGCACGTTTATGATAGGATTTTCTAGCTATTTAAAAAAAATTGCCATCTTAGGTAGTTATCTACACTGTTTTTTTTTATTGAATCTTTATCATCATCAAAAACGGATCTAGGAACCTCGTGATTATTTTAAATTTTGTTTCTGCGGTAACTCCCTGAACAAGGTTTAATAATTTTGGTCACAATTATGTATACCTACATACCTACGCGTACAATAGGCCCAAGTCTGAAGGCATTTTAAGACAGATCTAAACTAACTAAAATATATCTGTCTTTATCATTGCAAGCCATTAGACAAGGATGCCAATAGTTTTAGAAAATTTAGATCTGTCTTAAAAAGCCTTCGAACTTGGGCCTAATATTTTAGAGCAACAATTCTTATACTTAGTCACGGAATAAAAGAAAAAAATCGTGCAGATGGATGGACAGACAGATAGACAATTTGACGAATAGACCTAATACAGCGTAACTGATGTTACTGTTAAGATTTTGTTTTTCGTTTGTTTTCGTTAAGTTTTTTGGGTAAAAAACTTGGAAGATTGCTATTGCTCGTCACCCGGCTACTAACGAGTAGATAATTATACAATTATGACGATAGCTTCGTAAGTTTCTAGATACTGTTAAGTGCAGGTTCTAAGTTAGTTATTTGTCGTAATGCATGCATGATTTAATTAATGTTTTGTAGATTGTAACGTGCATTTAGGTATATTTGGTTTTATTTAAACAAATAACCTTGTCTCTTAGAAAACTTCCTCAATCAATCAATGTCTACTTATTATAATTGTTTTTAATTCTTATACTCAATTCTTTAAACTTTTATTCGAACCATAGGTACCTGACATAATAATTTTTTAACCTTTAATGTCTAGAAACCCTGTGTAACAAACAAGCGATCACAAACGAGCGTTCAAGCTTTGTGTTTTAGTGTCGATACACGTCTGACGGAAAATGCGTCGCGTATTATCGGACGCGTAACGCCAGAATAGAGAAATGTATAATAAAACATCCAACCTTTCACACTCAACCGATGATGCGCTAGTGCGTCGAGTATAGTATGCTGCGATAGTACGCGACGCATTTTCCGTCAGATGTGTATCGACCCTTAGTTTGAAGCAAATTAAACCAGGTGGCGCTTTCCATGATAATATTCTTCTATTCTGCAACTTTTTCTAAACATAATAATGGACCATACCGTACAATCAGAATGCCCTTCGGACTACATACAAACTCCTCACGCAAAATGCTAGTTTATAATGTTATGTTATTTTAAAAGTTTGTCAGCTTTTACCCACTGTATAAATATTTTTTGTGAATATGGCTGTTGTACTGACTTCAAGGAAGATTTATTTTTATAGACAAAAATTGTTTGGCTGTTTTTGACATTTTTGCATTACCAAAGTGTTACAATTTGTTGGGAAATTGCAATGCAATTCCTAAAATTGGAAATAGGTACTCAGAATATCTACGGCCGCGGCTGCCAAGGCAACCGAGTTTTACGACCAGTTTTCGAAAAATAATACATATTGCTACGCAGCCAGTAGGTAGTCGAAGAAGATTTTAAATTAGTGCAAGTTTCTCTAGCTATGGTTTTCGCAACTCTATATTTTTCTATGCAGAAGAGGCGCGTCTATGTTAAGTAAACCTACGTCATGTTTTTGTAAGTTAAGCTTATGTAATTTCGCATAGTGGTTCAACCTTAACCTTAGCTAAACCCGTTTGGCCAACGTACTTCCAAACTAATTGATTTATTTACGTTGTTCAAACAACAAATCGTATTTTTTCTCGGATGACAGATTTTTCTATTAGCCCGTAATTATTCTTTAATGGCTCTTACGATTCCACAAGAATCTGACATGGCATGAACCAGTAGATACATAATTATATTATCATAAATAGAGATAAAAAAAGACGTGCGTGTGGACTCGGGGACTGCCGCGGTAAAGCTATTATTTCATAGCATTTTTTATCAACTTATGCAATTATAATTATTTATCGAAACCTTACACACGACACATAGAGGCGAGTTGCTGAACTAAAGAGACAAGCGTGATATTTCAAAAAGTCATTAAAAGTTCTGCTATTCATCGATAGATGGCAACAAAACTAAAAAGTATCACTAAAAAGTGTGAGATTATTTTCGTTACGGAATTTCTGGATTCGGTCTCCACCCTCAAGACCCGCGATAGTAGCTATGCAATAGCTTAAAAACAACAGACGATCAGACTAAAACATACCTACAACAACATTCTTAACAATAACTATGCTTTTTTTTATGTAATTGAGTGACGAGACGAGCAAATCGTATGCTTGATGTTAAACGTCACGTTTGCCCATAACTGGTCTGCACCACCCAGAATTTTGAACTTGCATAATTCAAGACCCTGCGCGGCACAGCACTGCGCTCGTCACCCTGAGATATAAGTTGTTTAATCTCCTATTTGCCCTGTAATTTCACTGGAAACTGTTCACTGGATGCTGTCCTTACTATTGGAATACTACCTCTGTATATAGTTTGTTTTTCTATTCGTCTTCGTTTGTATTTCAAACGTACCTACTTTGTTACGACCGACCTCAAAAAAAAGTAAAAACAAATCGTGAATTTGAAATTCATATGAGTTTGCCCATATTTTTATGATTTACTCCTAAATTTGACCTATGTTTTACCAAAGCCTTAAGTCGAAGATATTGCTTCTACTTGATGATAACATGATAACATTAATCCGCAGAACAATTATAACACAAACATTCCTACATTCACTTTATTATGGACACATTCAGGATTCAGTTAGGAAAATCGCTAGTGACAATGTGCGCTTGTCCTTTTCTAATAGGAATTAGAGTAACACAAGTGTGTTCCTGTTTTTGAATGAATATGAATTTGATAAAGCCTTCTGATAATAAGTCGTTATTTTATTTTGACTTATTTCCCAATTTTCTCATTTCATCCCTCGCAGCTTCAAAAAATGTGAAGAAAACTTTGAGTTAAGTACTTGTATCGACAGTTTGATAAAGTAGAACTCCCTCTCTCTAAATCATCTTACGTAAAATAGAAAACGTTTGTTTATATAATTTTACCATCCTAGATTCAAAAATGTGTTCCAAAAAATATGAGGCAATTTTTTTAAAAGTTGCTCAATTTAGGTGTGGTCAAACTAGGGTATGTAAAAAAAAGCTTTTACTTACGTGATCAAAAATGTTTGTCTCAGAAAGTGGAAAAGGTGAAATTTCCTTACCTGTAATTAACATCTTCAGCAACAAAAATGTAATTCACATTTGCCATGGCCACGACAACCAGAGGCAGTAGCACAAGGAAATATTGTACTTTTTGAAAAAAACCAAAATTTTGTAATTGGCTTAGTGAGTCTGTACTACTTTGATTTTCATTCGTAGCTGCCATTCTTTCTTGTATGCGCCTAGGCACAATTTTGCTCTAAACTTCGATCAAACCAGTTTCACTTTACCGAAAGTATATAGCAGAAAAATATTTATTTTTTTTAGATTCAAAAATAATTGTGTCACTTCTCAGAAAGAATCAGGAAATCTAATAATCTAATCTAATCTAATCTATCTAATTCTATTTTTCACGACCAATTACGACATAGGAAGCGCGGAGAATATTAATTTAGAAAAGATCATCAGCCTCTTATAGGGCTCTACCGAATGCACGTTTTAAATTATGAATGAACTTCACAATCTTTTCCACAAATAACTTTACGATACGAGTATATTTGTTAGTGCCACAAAATTTTCCCGACATTGACTAAAACCGTTAAATAAATTTACGAATTTTGTTTACGTATCACAGCTTTCATTATTCGCGGAACACAGTTGAACAAACATTTTTTAGTCTTGTATTTTTGCAGTCGTAACTTGGTATAGATTTTTGCAAGCAACAGTCCGACGTGAGTAAACGTTGCCAAGTATCTTGTAGGACTGAATGCTAAATAGAGGATTTAAAATTGTATATTGGTTCTATGTACATACGTACACACACACACACTGCTCATCTAGCTAGACCATAAATACAAATTCTTATTAGGTATTGGCTCGGGAAAAAAGAATTAATCAGGTCGTAGACAATAAAATAGACGTTTAATTTAAACTAGCACTAGGTAGCACTAGTATTTTACTGGTGTTTAAGGATAAATTGAAATTGCAATAACAATTTCAGTATGTAATAATTAAGTAAGATATGATGGCTGGCTGGGTGGGTATCCGCTGGACACGTATGTAGCAGGGCAGTTATAGTGGTACGAGTATATATTGCACGTAGTTATTTAAGTCACCAAAAATTATATAAAAAAAATATTAAGGTAAGCTAGTTTATATATTTTTAGGGTTCAAGTTGAAAGTTAGTTTTATATAGAAAGAAGAAATTGAATTAGGTTGCATTTTGTCAGAATTTGTGGGTGTGGTCGCGTGCGTACCTAAACCTAATGTTTGCAACCGTAAAAACTTAAAAATTGATCTCGTAATATTTGATTACCTCTATATTATTGTTGTAGGGTATTTTTGTTTTTGTTCTCCATTGATTAGGTACTTATATATCGTACGTAAGACTACATTATCGCATGTTGGTACGTCCTTAAAAAATCTAAAACATCCTGTATAATGGAGTGTGGTAAATATCCAAAAAATATAAGTAATGAAATAGGTAGTTTATAATAACGATATTAAAGTTATAAGTAGGTAAAATGTCTAAAGCTATAAGTTTTAATTTAATAAGTATTGTCATTTGAAAACGACATTCATTGCATGCCAAGCTTTATAGAGTGGTATGTTTAAGTTTTTGCTAGCTTTCACACAAAATTCAATAACTTAAATTTTTTATTGAATAAGTTTTGGTTCTCGCTGATTATATTCCACATACTATTCAGTAATTTCAGTTCTCTATTGTTTCAAGTTTAGTATTGTTTTGTTTTGTACTTGAGCTAAATAGATTGTAAGGTTGTTGTAAAAGTAAGTACCTATAATAAGCATTTTAAATTCAATGATAAAATAAAAAAAGTAGGTAGGTATTTCCGACTTCAAATAGTTTTTTATTCGATTGTCATATTTGTCATTAAATCAACGACCTTATTTTGTAATGGTGTAGTGAGATAAATATTATTTGCCATAGTAATTCAAATCCTACTATCCTACCTTTTTTTTTTTTGTTTATCCAGTGGAAATCCTATAAGGATACCACGCCCGCCCCGGGGGAGGCAGGGTGGTTATGTGGGAGTCTCCGCCCTGCGGCGGCATACCCACTAAAACCACTGGGGTGTTCGGCATCCGCCTGAGATGGGGCAAGGTGGGGTCGCGTTAGCAATCGCCACCTTGCCCCGGCGACGGACCCGATTAGGGCCCCCTGCACCTATGGAGGGGTGACCCTGTTCCCCAGGATCACCCCCCAGACAGTGTGGGGTCGTGCAGGCCGGGAGAGTCCCCCGACTCTCCCGGCAACCCCACTGCCGAGGAGCGAGGAGACGGGCGAACCGCCCTCTCGCTCCCCAGCCCCGCTCGCTCGCACGTGGTGGGCAGTGTGGTTAGCACCACCCACCCCGCCTTAAGCCCACGTTCCTTTCACACCCGGCCGCAAACCTCACGCGGCGAGGTGCAAAAGGAACCCTCCTCTTTCCCTTGCACTCCCGACCGCGACCCACACGCGGCGAGGAGATCACAAGGAAAACCCTCCTGGTGGCACTGCTGTCACCGCCCGAGCGTGGAGCGCCGTTTCCTCCAGCGTCCACCACACTCGTCACCGGTGGCAGCAATGCCACCGTCCAAGTGTGGAGCGCCGCATCCCCCGGCGTCCACCACACTCAGACCCTCCTCCTTTCCTTGCACTCCCGACCGCGACCCACACGCGGCGGGGAGCACAAGGAAAACCCCCCTGGTGGTCCGAGCCATCGCTCAGACCCCGGTTCATCCGCTGTGCCCTCTGCTAATCAGCCCTCTGCTGCCAGAGGGACACGCGGAAGGCCCCACCTCGGGTTCCTCTTCGTTTCACCGGGCTCAGTGCCACGGCAACTTATCCCCCCCCGCCACGGAAAGGCGGGAACCCATTCGGGGGGGCCTACTATCCTACCTTATCTTAACCCATTATAACCTAGAGGTGCCGTTTGGCACTCAATTCAAGGTGTTCATATATTCGCGCCATAAGCGCCTCACGTATAGTGAAGCCCGGCGATTAGCTATCTTATGCGGTAAGTACTAGAGAAAGATAGCTATCACTTTCTGTAGGTACATTGTTTTAACTGGCGAACTTGTTGAGACCGGAACAAGAGTCACAAAGTCAGTATTGTGAAATTATTGCAGAAAATGGATTTCAAGTTCCAAGTAAGTGGGTCATAATTTACATATTTCGTGAAATCTATAACTGAGATGCATTTCGTTTTATTCTTATATACTCGTGTGACTAAATTATATTGTAATATAATTTAGTTTTGTTTGCGTGTTTGTTTTATCGTACCTCAAAATTTACGGGCCGTATGGCACATCTAGGCCGATATGTAGTCTATTCCAACAACGTGTGCAATGTTTATTTTTGGTTTCCTCGTAGGTTAACAGTGTTTTTTTTGTCTTGATAGGGGTTGTACACTCCATGAGGCACTAGCCCTGCTAGAAGAAGATCAGGAAATTGAGCCACGGTTGCTATAGGTACATTGAACCTCCAGAACCTGCAATCGACTCTGATCAACATTCGGGCGACGAAGAAGGGGTGGTTTTGTAAATAACCTGACAGGTCGGCAACTCAATGCTGGATGTGAAGTGGTATTAGCGTCTACGTCTCTGTCACCACGTCAATCACGCTCCACTAGTCGCGGAAATGCACGGGTGGTACCCGATATACAACCTGAAGTCGGATCATCTCGTACTGTACTGATAAATAAATTCATAAAGTAAATGCCGTTTTTATTTATTAATTCGTACATTACATAAAATCATCATCATTTTAGAAATAGACGGTAAAAATAGTTAGCTAATAAAAAGTTAATACATATCTAATAGACAGATGGAAAGCTTACGTATTGGCCTAGCGGTGCCATATGGCATCCATTGTTTTTTCCAAAAGTAAAAAAAAATTAAAACTTTTAATTATTAAAAATAGCTCAGGGAGCCTTAAGAAACAATATATATAAAAATTGTCAATATCTAAGCCTATAAAATAATTCAGGTCATAATGGGTTAATATATTATATACTAGCGGCCCGTCCCGGCTTCGCACGGGTAGACTTTGGGATAAACGTAGAGTAAATTGAAATCGGTCCAGTCGTTCACGCGTGATGGCGTGACCAAAGGTGTTGAGAATAATTATAGGAACTCCTTGTTAAAACCTCTATTGTCATGCTATTGCGTAACTATAGCAACCGTAGTTTGTTGATGCTAACTTGTCAATTTATAGTAAAAATTATCAGTATAAAACGCACACTGTTTTGATAGATATGATTGAATTTGAACTTTGTACAGAGGTAATAAAGTGCAAATTGACTCTTGGACGTTAGGAACATACCTACATTGCTTAAACAACAGTGAGTGCTTGCAATTCAATATGAACTTTATACAGTAGCAATAAAGCTCGTTTTAGTTAGAAAACGTTTGTATGGGAAAAATAAAAGGCTGTTTTTAGGGTTTTTCAATATTTCTGAGAGATTTTCTTAATATTTTTTTCCGTAAGAACCTTCTCCTAATAATAACAAATACAACAAAAAAAGAATTAGTGAAATCGGTCCAGCCATTCACGCGTGAGGCCGTGACTTTATACAGTAGCAATAAAGCTCGTTTTAGTTAGAAAACGTTTGTATGGGAAAAATAAAAGGCTGTTTTTAGGGTTTTTCAATATTTCTGAGAGATTTTCTTAATATTTTTTTCCGTAAGAACCTTCTCCTAATAATAACAAATACAACAAAAAAAGAATTAGTGAAATCGGTCCAGCCATTCACGCGTGAGGCCGTGACCAAGGAAAACGGGTTTCATTTTTATTTATATAGATAAATTACGTGTCACGTTGTTTGTCCGCTATAGACTCCTAAACTACTTAAATTTGCACACCGTGTGCAGTTCGATCTAACTTAGGAGATAGGATAGCTCACATCTCAATTTATAATAAAAAAACATGAAAAATTAGAAAATTTAAAAATACCTAAACCACAATTTAACTTTAGCGCTTTGGACAATGTAAACTTTTTTAATGTAACTTTTGACATTTGACAACGTCTGTCGAGTCAGCTAGTAATACCTATTAAATAACAAAGTTCGGATGTCTGTGAGTTTTTGATGTTTATTGCTCAATCACGCAAAAAAGGGGTCAATGGATTAGGATGAACATTGGTAATATTGGTATGTAGGTTACATAAATATCCTAGATTAAAATCTAGGTTATAATATAAGTTTTATCCCGGAAAACGCGGATGAAACCGTGGGATGCAACTGTAACCTAATACGTTATCACGGATTTCAGAGATACTCTTGACCCGCAGGTGACGTGCCACACCTTGGTTATGTTTATGTTATTGTTGTTTTGTGTAACATGCTACTTCAAAGTCAAATTATTATTTAAGTTTCAATTCGGCGCACCTCAGTGCGCGTTCATCATAATAAAATTATGTAAGTATCCGAACATAGATAATTATATCCGAACTAGTTTTTTATCTGTAGCAATTGCCAAAGGAAAACCATTCATCATTAATTCAATCCTCCAAAGCAATTGTCATTTTGACATTAGAGAAATGGCGGTCTAAATGTTTCTGCTACAGCTACATGATAAACAAAATCTAGTATTTTGTACAAAACTTGGTTAAAATGTATATAAAACAGGTGAATTAATCAGTTTGGTTGATAATTTCATTATGTTAAAGTATTAAAATATTATGTTGCGGTGAAAATTATTTGTTGGAATTGTATTTGTTGGTTGACGCTTTTTGTTTTGTATGTTTTCACAGGTTATTATACAAGGGTTTAAGAGTTATCGTGAGCAGATAGTAGTGGAACCTTTCGACAAGCGGCATAGTGTCGTAGTCGGACGCAATGGTTCCGGGAAAAGCAACTTCTTTCATGGTTTGTATTTTGCTGTTTGTTTTGGAACTTGCCAACTTGGCCCAATTTCTCATAAATCTTTCTGTACTATACATACATGATACACAGCCACTTAAAAGGAACACCAAAAGGTCCTGAGTATAAATAAATTACTTTCATTTATAATCTTTATTTAACACACCAAACAGTATAAGATTATTTATAAAAGTCTAACACACCCACTCTCTCTGAAGAGAATGGCTATGTCTCCCACAGGATGGTGGAGTCGCCCTTCTTCACTTACAAAAGTATCACTAACTGATAATATTATTCCAGCAATCCAATTTGTGCTAAGTGATGAGTTCTCTCACCTGCGGCCGGAGCAGAGGCTGGCCTTACTACACGAGGGCACGGGGCCCCGGGTCATCTCTGCCTTCGTTGAGATCATCTTTGACAATTCAGACAACAGAATACCAGTAAGTATAGTAGAAACTGGCATTAAAGCTGAGCCAAAGGCACTGGTTTTGTTATAATAACCTTAAGAAGTACTAGGAAATAGACTTTCTCCATTCTTCATATTACTGCCTGTGAGAAAAAGTATGAATATTTAATTTTTTGGCTCCTAAAAGCTGTTAAGCATAGCCTGACTTACATAAAACTTAATACAAAATGCTACTTGTTAACTATATTCACTTATAAGAGTTATCCACAAAAGATTTCAATACTTGACAGAGTATCATGCACGTGTGTCTTCAATGTGTTGCATAATAATACTTGCTGCTGTCTGCAAATTGCAAGAAGTTTTATTTACAAATGGTTGCATCTTATTTTAAACAAGATGGCCATGGTGGTGACGACAAAACAATTTGTCCATTAAAACCCTTAATAATTAATTTCAGATTGAAAAAGATGAGATATTCCTCCGTCGGGTCATTGGTTCGAAGAAGGACCAGTTCTTCCTCAACAAGAAAGTGGTGCCGAGATCTGAGGTGCTCAACCTGCTGGAGAGCGCCGGCCTGTCTAACTCCAATCCTTATTACATCGTCAAACAGGGAAAAGTAAGTACATAAATAAATTTTCTGAATTACTTCAAGGATAAAACAAATTACCTAATCCTACAAATTAATATTATAAATTTGAAACTTTGGATGTTCAAGTATCGGTAAAACGGGGTGAATAAAATCTCAGGGGTGAATAGATACAAAACTAAAAATGATTTTCTACAGCCAATAGCCAAAAATTTTGAAAAAGAACAAAGAAAGGTGAAAGAGGCTGAAGGTTTCGAAACTTTCGGTACTTTTTTCTTTCGAAATATTTGGCTTTAGTCTGTAGAAAACATTTTTAGTTTTGTATCTATTCATCCCTGCGATTTTATTCACTCCGTTTTACGGTACTATAAATGTGAATGTTTAAATATTTGGATGATTGTTATTAAGCCATGCAAAAACGGTTGAACAGACGGATAACATTTGGTATGGATGTAGAAAATACCCTGAATTACCATAAGGCTAGAAATGTCTAATGAGGCTTTAGTCATGTTGTCAAATAATTTTGTTGCATGCCATTGGTTTGCCAACCCTGTAAAAACTGATTGTATGCTATCCCTTTCCTGTCATCCTACACATACTACGATTACTGCCAAAACAAGGATCACAAACATATATATATACCTAAAAAAAAAGCGCAGATATTATTTACTCATGTTTTCCACAGATCAACCAAATGGCCATAGCCCCAGACTCGCACAGGCTGAAACTGCTGCGCGAAGTGGCCGGCACCCGCGTCTACGACGAGAGGCGCGAGGAGTCCGTCACCATACTCAAGGAAACTGTTGGGAAGGTAATACTGACTTAACATTCTTAGGGTTACGTCATAAGGTATTCTTTTTCTCTAATTTGTTAAAATTTATTTTTAATTTGTTATAGTTTGATTAAAATTAAAAAAGGAGTATGCGCCAATCGATGATTTTCTCAAATGTTCGAAATCAGCTCTATAATATTGCTTATTACAATAAAACATAATTTATTAACTATTATTTGTATAAAAATAACAGCTTAAAAACTAAACTTTTTAGAACTGTAATGCAGCTGTCGGAATTTTTATCGCGGCTTAGAAATAGCTGAGAAGAAAAGCAAACAAAGTCAGTGGTACACTGATATCCACTCACATATCATTATTATGTTTATATGTAATTAAATTGAATTATACTTAACACTCAAATGTTCTAAATCATGATGACTAAGTAAATATGACGGCGTAACGCGTCTAGTTTTCACGAGAAAATAAAAACAGGCTCAACTTTACAATACCATAAAGTTTTAATGTTGCACGTTTATTTTTTTGTGTTTTATGGCAGGATATAATATGCAGGTATTAAATAGTTAGGCAAATATTTTAGAAGTGAACGACTCCAGATATTAGTTCAAAGACTACTGTATGTCAAAGGGGATTAGGTTCATAATACATTGTTTACCTTGCAGTCTTGATTTAATGAAGTTTGCTTACTTGTTCTTGAATGAATAATTCTTATTCTTCATGTTTATTTGTTTTGTTCAAGTAGAACAAGAAAATTTGCGAATTAAAAATAGTGCAGAAGAAAAACATATTGCAAAAAGTACAATATATAGCATCATTTTTAAAATTGCCAAAATATTTATGTAAGTACTTCATAGCATTGATCTTTATGTGATACATATATGTAGTGATACTAGTCCATCTAAGTTGTAGGTACTATAAATAAATTGTAATAATTATCTGTTCACTAATATATAATCAACCTGGACCCGTCTAGCACAAGACTGGGAAGAATGGCAAATCATGGAGGAGGCCTTAACTCACATTCGGGTGCCCTAGTTTAAATATACCAATAATTCATATTTTTATCTAAGTTAACGAAATCTTCTTTATTTTTTACTTATCAGGAAATATAGGCTATTTTATTATTTCTAATCAGGTGGAGAAAATCAACGAGTTCCTCCAAACTATCGAGGAGCGTCTGAAGACCCTGGAAGAAGAGAAGGAAGAGCTGAAAGAGTATCAGAAATGGGACCGCGCGCGACGCGTGCTGGAGTTCATCATACACGACACCGAGCACCGGGAGAATAAGCGGAAACTGGAGGAGGTATGTGCTTTCACTATCTATTTATTACTTTTTTTAAGGGTTATACAGAGAGCCGTGGTAGCTCAGTGGGAGAACCGACGCTTCGCATTCTTGAGGTGGCGGGTTCAAACCCCGACTCGTACCAATGAGTTCTTTAGGACTTATGTACGAATTTACATACCACTGGCTTTTCGGTGAAGGAAAACATCGTGAGGAAAACCCGCATATGTCACGCAAAAAGGGCCGATTACCGGCCTAGTTGCGGAAAAAGAGCCCGCTCTTTAAGGGTTATACAGGGTTAAGGTTGTTCGATTTTCATACTAATCTATTTGTACGTTCATGGGCGACGAGAGTATAATTTTACAATGAAATGACTATAGTTGGCTTTTAAATTGGTCTTTATTGGCGGCATTTTATCTTTAGTTGAAGAAAACAGTAGATTAATAGTAGAAATAACATCGAATTTTAGTTCATTTTTATCAATGTGTGAGTGAACACAGAATACATAGTAGTAATTATACGGCAACGGTGCGCGACGTTGCCAGCTCGTGGCATACGCGGGTCACGCGCTGTTGCCGCTCTTCTCTGTCTTCGTTCTTTCTAAAGAATTCGCTCAGCTCAAAAATCAATTATTGAAATATTGGACATTGTATTGCCAGCATTTGAATTTGGATAAATTATAGGGAAATTATATTACAATACAAACAATAAATAATTATAATACTATGATGTAAATACTATTAAAATATACCTACAACATACAATTTATAATTTTTTTTTCTTTACAAACGTCAATCGTCAAGTGATGTTCGTTGGTAAGTGCATCATTTGGGAACATCTGGACTGATTTGGTAATTTTTTTAAATTTAGTTATATACTCCTACTTAGATTTTATGGAATGAAAGCTTGGAAGTTGTCCAGAAAATTTGTATGTTTTTTTTTTAATTACGTCGGTAAATAATATATACGTGAGAGGAGTGTGGAGTTTTAGTTGTTCCAGAGTATTTACAAGAAAGTGTTACCTTTATAACAAATCATTATGAGTTCCAAAAAATTACATAAATTATATTTATTTACTCGCATGGTTATAAAAAATAGTAGGAAAACATTATTTTAAAATACGATAATTTTCATGGATAATTTCAAGTTCAACTCATGGCGTTGGCAACACTGATTGCGTAAGTATACGCGCGTTTACGATTCGATTTTTCTTGAATTCTTGTTTTCAGTGTTTTGTTTATATGATACCTATATCAGAGGGCCATTCTATAAAGACTTTATCGATGTTTTACCAAAATAAACCATGGAACCACGTACATCGCAAAAAGCTTTCAAAAGCCACCAATACTCTGGTCCCAGGAAAAGTCGCAAACGGATTCGTGCGCAAATGAAACGATATCATGGAGAAATCAAAAGGTTAGTACTTTTAGTACAAATACGTACCTACTTGTTACTCTATTAGAATTACACACAAAGTTATCGCAGTTGATTATTTTCGGCTAACTTTCTAAAACATAACCTCTCTAAAGTTTCTAATTTACTTGTCGCTAATAACATTATTGCTTGTTGCAGTCGAAATGATGTGTGGTGCAAAAAGATGAAAACAGACGATTCCAGTGTGTGTTTCATCAAATTCTGTGTAAGTGAAACTACAATTTTCAAACATATAAATGTATGTTGAAATGATTTCTAAGGGTCTTGATTAGAATACTTTTGGGTTATGGACTGTGGGAAAAGACTTATATGTGAAAGACCAGGGGTGGGTACTGAACTCCTTTCTTCTTGGAAAACAAGCATTCATCCAACTATGACATTATAAATACTTATTTAGCTGAAATGTGTATTGTCTCATTTTATATTATAATTGTTTTATACTGTATTTTTTATATAAAGCATAATCCAAATTATTATTCAATTAATTTCAGGGGTTATAGAAGCAGAAGCGATGCGATGGAAGCTTGCAAATGAATAAAAAACACAACTTCTACTATCAGGTTGGTAGTGATTAATTATATTTAGCAAAATAAAATAAAATTGAATAAATGTAATGTGTGAATAAATGGGTTATTTTTTTTTCAGATCCAGGGACAACTGCGGGTTTCCGGATTGGAAAAATGTTATTTTGTCGGTTTTATTTCTCCTACTCAAGACATCACCGTATTGGAAATCGAGCGCGATGAAGTTTTCATCATTCATTTCATCATATGTTACCAAAGCCGGAGAAATTTTATAAAAATTGTGTAGGTATTGCCCGAAGTTGTCCTACAAAGAGTGCGCAATAATCAAAAATGTTTACACATTGCATTGCGGTAGATGCGATTGTGCAGCCAGAGGAAGGCAAGAAAGTTGGTCGTGAAAGATAAAAAAAAAACATTGTAAATAGTTAAGTACGGAAATATAAACAATAAGAAATACATACATAATTATATCAACTACCTAATTGTTTTTTATTTTACCTGATATAAGGAATACGAACACACTTTCTCTTTACAGTCATAATATGTACAGAATAAGGTTATTTTAACTTTTCTAATTATACCATAATTCTGAATAAGAAAACATTTAAAAAAAAATTACAAGTGTCCTGTCATTATCAAATTATGCGCTTACTAAGTAACAGTAATTGATTTTTATTTAGAAGACAAAAAACATCGCAAAAAAAACATGCTAGGTGCGATTTGAACTCGATATCGCGGTATCTAATACCGGGACTTCTAACCACTGGTCCAAACTATGTAATGGATAGTATGTCGAAATTAGCGCATAGTTGGAACCACGTTCGAACACAACAAGAGCCTTGTCTCTGTGTGAGTGAGTAGTCTGCCGCGGCCCGCAATATTGCCCGGTACAAATTCAGTTCTTTAAAAAACGAAAACACTACTGAAATATAGCTGAGAAAATAGCAAATAATTTATTATTGTCGACAAATATATTACCATGAAATAATATGCACATTTTCATTTATAAAAAAATAAAATACGTCAAATTAAAACATCAGCGCCATCTATTGGCACTGATGTGCCTAGCTAACCGCAACCAACCACCTTAAGATGGGTATGTTAAACCAAAAAAGACTTATAGTACTCATCATTATGAACAACTTTTACTATGGGACCAACTCTATATTCAAGAAAATAAATCAGCGGTTCTATACAAAAAACTGAATGACACTCCACAAAATGGTCCCATAGTAAAAGTTGTTCACAATGATGAATATTATGAGCTTTTTTCGGCTTGGCATACAATTTCTTTATAACCCTGTATTCTGTTAATAGAAAACGAAAAGCTATTACACTACACTTCATACAAATACACACGTACACCACACACTCACACTACACATAGCTTAATACTTTGCTTCAATCTTCATTGTTTGCTTCACGTCACTTTTACTCAAAATATATTAAGCAGTACTTGTAGTAATTCTTTATATATAAAACAATGTACTTTCAATACAGTTGGAGAAGCAGCGATCGAATAGCGGTAAAGAGCAAAAACAGTACGCGAACCAGGTTAAAGAAGCTCAGGACCATGTCAGGGAAGCTAACAAGTAACTCTCATTTTTAAATCATATCTTTTTTCTTACATTTTATTAGATGTCTTAGGTTTCACATAAAATTTCACATTTTAAGAAGTTTTAAGTATAAAACGAATCAGTTTAGTTAGATTCCCCGTTTAGCTCCAATTTTGCTCCTCTTTTAAAAAATATTGAATTACCATGAACACTTACGTAATTTTGACACATTTCGCTATAATTAAAGATTGTCGTATGACATCTACGATCTATTTATTTCGACTACCACTTACCGCTACAGCGATCCATTGCAAAGTTGTACACTTCATATACTCGTATCGTGTCACCGCAGGAAGCTGAAGGAGGCCCGCAAGGAGGTGTGCGCGGCGCGCGAGGAGAAGGACGTGCTGGGCACGGAGCAGCAGCAGCTGCTGCGGGAGAAGACCAAGCTGGAGCTCGGGATCAAGGACCTGTCCGACGACGTGGACGGGGACAACAAGTCCAAGGTGGCCAACTAGCTGCACCCCTACTGCACCCCCTACTGCACCCCCTACTGCAACCCGTACTGCAACCCGCTTTTTTCTCTTTTAAACCACCCCTGTGTTGGAGCGAAAAAAACAAACAATATATTCAAATCGTTCCAGTCGCTCTCGAGTTTTAGCGAGACTAAAGAACAGCGATATTTTTTTATCTAAAAGAATAAAAAGAAAAATATGAATTTGCTGAGACAAACGACAACTCTCTAGTGACTAAACGTACATTTTGCGATGGCACTTGTTACATTTTACTACTACGTAGTTTTCCTTTGATGATATTTTGTCCGGTTTAACCTTTTGAATGTGTTACTTTGCACCCGAAATAGTCTCCCTACTTTGTCATATTAAGTGAACTAATTTTCCTCTCCCTTTTGAATAGGAAAGAGCCGAAGCCGAGCTCGACCGCTTACGGCAACAGATATCCGAAAAAGAACGCGAGTTGGAAGAACTCAAGCCCAAATATGAAGAGATGAAGGCGCGTGAAGAGGAGTGCACCCGAGCACTCGCGCTCAACCAGCAGAAACGGCAGGAGCTGTACGCGAAACAAGGACGGGGGACGCAGTTCACCTCCAAGCATGACAGGGACAAATGGATTGAGAAGGAGTTGAAGTGAGTACAGTGGAACGTTTTGTCTCCCTCACACCAACATGTGAGCATGGGGAATTCTGGGTAGCGCAGACCTGTTATAGGCAAACGTGACGTTTACATCAGGCTTGTTACTTAATAGCATAAGAAAGTGGAGACAAGGATAGTGTTAAGAGTTTAATAGTACTTTTAATCTCCAATACTAATATTGATTAACAATAATAATAACTCCATAATAACACTCTTCAATCCACAGATCCCTAAACAAACAAATAAAGGACAAGAAAGACCACGAGACTAAACTCCGTGACGATCTGAATCGCGACGCTAAGAAACTGACTGAACTGGAAAAGAAGATTGAAGAGACCACAAAAGAAATGGAGCGACAACGCGTCGCTATCGACGAGCACAACAAGCAGTATTACGAGTGTAAGAAGAGAAAGGACCAAGAGCAAAGTGCTAGGAAGTGAGTTCAACGCGGTAGTAACAACATGCACTAAAATATGGACCCAATTGCATGTACTTTACAGCATAATTTCGAATGGCAAACTTCGACGTTCAAAGCGAAACAACAGACATAGAGTAGCGTCGATATTCGTTTGCTACTTGAAATTAAGCTAGAGCTCACATGATATAAAGTTCACTTTTGCTTTTTCTAAGGAAACCACGTTTCAAATCGGGAAATTTAACTATTTTTTTTTTCAGTGAACTCTGGCGTAAGGAAACCTCCTTGACACAAAACTTATCATCTCTCAAAGAAGACTTGGCTAAAGCTGACCAAGCGCTACGCTCCATGGCTGGGAAGGTACGCGAAATACAAAACAATTTCTGTCCAAAACCAAAACTCATACACTTCACAAAATTATTTTACTGTGATATTTATTGGTATAGAGTTAAAGTGTATTTTCCTTTGCAGCCAATCCTGAACGGCAGAGACAGTGTCCGTAAAGTTCTAGAAACATTCCAAGAAAAGGGGGGAGAGTGGGCTAAAATAGCAACTCAGTACTACGGACCTGTTATTGAGAACTTCACCTGTGACAAGACCATTTACACGGCTGTTGAGGTATTAACTAATTAATTATTATATAGTGTGGCTAGTTGGTGAAGAATTTTAGTTTAAAACATATGGAACTAGATGGCGCTGACTGCTGTTAAAACGTTAGATGCTGGTGACAGTCGTTAAAACGCGCAGGTTGATTTCATAATTGTTTTTCATTCTCTTTTTAATCAAACATAATAATGAACCATACATGAACTGTTAAACGAATGACTCTGTTAGAAAACCCGCGCTTCTATGTAGAATACCTACTAGTTGTAGATACAGACACGTCAAACTTAAAATACCTCGTCGTTTTTGCGTCGGGGGGTTAAAAATACGGCATGAGATCTATTTCTGAAAATTGTACTATCACCATCCCGTAATTTTAAAGTTTTTTGCACTTGCCGTGATAACCAATGTTTGTTCTAATGAATCGTTTGAATTAGACCACACAAATATTATCACGCGTGTGATTTTCATCATCGTTGGTTCATTACATTGGCTTTGTCATGAATAGGTAACAAAATGACTGAGTTGCATCATTATAATATTTATCTGACGTCATACAACAGTAAATTGCAAAGGAAATAATAGGAATGTATGTTGTAATTACCAATAACTTTAATTATAAACCACTTCTCGATGTCAATTGATTGATTGAGCTGAAATTAGATACACACATGTAACTTCGATGACAACGCAATAAAAGCTTGTTTTTAAAAATATGAATTTACTTGTATCTTTTTGATACCTTCATCATCATCATCATCAGCAACCTTTAATCCTCCCACTGCTGGGGTACAGGTCTACCCTCGAAGGGCGATAAGGCCGTATTCCACCACGCTGGCCAAGTGCGGGTTGGTGGATTCACATACGCCATTGAATTTACCTTGTGTATTCCCTCCCCCTCCCCCAGGTGACGGCCGGCAACCGCCTGTTCCACCACATCGTGGAGTCGGACACGGTGGGCACCAAGATCCTGAAGGAGATGAACCGCCAGAGCCTGCCCGGGGAGGTCACCTTCATGCCGCTCAACCGGCTGCAGGTGCGGGACATGGTGTACCCCAGCGACAACGTGAGCACACGATTTATTACCTTTTTTGATGTTTTGTTATATTAATAATAATAGTTAAAAGAAACTAAAAAACACGCTTTGTTTAGTGTATTGTCATCGGTCCTCGATATATCTACAAAGTTTGAAAGAAATCTGACCGTTTAAAGTGGGTCAAAAACGCGCTCAAAGGAGTCGGTTACAAACATACATATAAACATACAGGTGAAGCTAATAAAAGCGTGTTAAAAATGGGAAACACTCGATCATATTTGGTGACCTTCTTTTTTCTTTTTCTGATGTATTTTCTGATATAATACACAGGGTTTTAAGGAAAGTCAGTAAAGTGTGCTGAGCTGAGCTGTGTTAAAGTTGTTCGTAATGATATAAGTACTATGAGCCATTTTTGGCATAACTTCTTACAAAGATTTACTTTTTATAGTATTGATGATTCCTGATTGATTAAATAGATGACCCTTATTTTATGTAAATGCTGTTTTCTATGATGGAATAAATTGTCGTGTTTTTCTTATACAACAGATGGTTTTAAAAACTAAAAAAATATGTTTCTGCTTTTGTAATAGGTTTGTAGCGTTTTTCATCCCTTTCTTTTCTTTACACAGAACGCGATAGCCATGGTACACAAACTGAAGTACGACCAGAAGTACGCGAAAGCAATGAAGTACATATTCGGGAAGACCCTCATCTGCAGAAACCTGGAGTGTGCCACGGAGCTGGGGAAGCAGTTCCACTTGGATTGCGTCACTTTGGAGGGCGATCAGGTAAGTCGGTGAACCAAATACAGGCATGCATCACATGCATGAATAGCCACATGGAACAAACAAAATAAGTCAGTGGTTTTCACTAAATTCGTTTTCTCTGACATTTTTATGCTAAAACTAGACAATTTATTGGTTCGGATAGCAGACACGATGAAGAGGTAATTGCACTCTAGGGTCACGAGGAGAAATACCTCTTCATGGTTTATGCATTCCTGTTTTTTGAAAGGGGCGACTGGTCCTTAGTATGAGATTCAGCCGTTGACGAGTTAGCCCCTAACCTTTCACTCTGATCTATAAAAGTCCAAGATTGTAATTTCTATGTAAACAGGAAGCCAGTAGTCTCAGTTCTGGGTTTTAGTTGCCCTTGTCTTTGTGTGTGTTCCATGACACAGGGTATCCTAGTGGGGAGCTGTAGTGGTACTCTCTGAAGCGGGAAGGCTATAATAAAACTCAAATTCAAAATGTCATGTTAAATATTTATTTTCCTGTCCTAAAGTATATTTAAATCCTTGCGACTAAGTACCTAGTCCAAACTGTAGGCCATATGCTTTAATAAGAGCGAGAACACGCGGCCGTCTTGTGTCCCTCTCGCTCCTCGTAAATATACGGGGCGGCCGGAGCACGAGTCAGTCTCCGACCGATGCTCCGCGGGCGCGGTGCTGCAGGGATAGCTCGTGTGGCGTGCACTCGCATACACCACAGAGCTACGAGTGTGACGGTGACCCCCCACTCCCCCACAGGTGTCGTCGAAAGGCTCGCTGACGGGCGGCTACTTCAACCAGTCGCGCTCGCGGCTGGAGATGCAGAAGACGCGCTCCGAGCTCATGGAGCAGATCGCGGCGCTGGAGCGCGAGCTGGCGGCGCTGCGGGCCGAGCTCAACACCACGGAGGGCAGCATCAACAGCGTGGTGTCCGAGATGCAGCGCACCGAGACCAAGCAGGGGAAGGCCAAGTCGGTGCACTCTCTGTTCTGTTCTGCTATACGAGGACTGCTCCTCTATACTGTTTTGACGTGACGACGTCTAATAAATCGATGAACGCCGGCTGCACGCACGAGAGTGTCCCGTTACGCTCATTGTGACGTCACGATCGGAGCGAGAACAGTATGCAATCATTTCATCAATGTTTTGTTATGACGTTGTCACGTTACCGACTTTACAGACAACCAATTTTTTATTCAATAATGGGCTTGCGTTTGACCGCCATCTCGCCAGATGGTAAGCACATACTTGAGCACTGCTGGCAGGGCAGAGCACGGGCTGCGGCGCTACCTGGCGCTGCTGAAGCTGTAGTCGGTGCACCTTTAAGCTGTAGTCGGTGCACCTTTAAACGCAGCTCATCTACGAGTATTACTTGACGAGTGGTAACAAGCCTTGTGCGCCGAGCCGCCGACTCACTGAAGATGCGAGTGAATGGGTTTCTTTTAGGCAAGCGTGCTCCAGCGTATACAGCATTAGTGGTCACAATCAGGCGAGATGGCGATCGAACCCGTGGCCTAGAAAAAGGATGCCTCAGGTATTGGAGGTGTTCATAGGCGGTAGCTTACCATCGAAAGGCCAGTCGCTGTTTACAATTCAATTATGAAATAATTTTCCCGACTGAGTGTATTCACGTTTTAAATTCGTTTACTTCCAGGGACATTTTCGACAAAGTGAAGGCCGACATCCGGCTGATGAAGGAGGAGCTGGTCTCCATCGAGCGGTGTCGCGGGCCCAAGGAGCGCTCGCTGGCGCAGTGCCGGTCCAGCCTGGAGGCCATGCAGGCCACCAAGGAGGGCCTGGAGTCCGAGCTGCACCAGGTACAGACTCCTGCCCATGGCAGCCATATTTAGTCCGCCCACTGCTGGGAATACAACTCTGCCCTCTGGTGATTAGGTCGTATTCTGCTGGCCAAGTGCGGGTTGGTGGACTTACATACGCCATTTAATGACTTCTCCGGACGTAGGTATACAGGTTTCGGTACGATGTTTTCCTTCACCGAAAAGCCTGTGGTATGTAAATTCGTGCATAAATTCTAAAGAACTAATTGGTATGAGTCGGGGTTTAAACCCGCTTTCTCAAGAATACAAAGTGGCTGTTCTCCCATTGAGCTACACCTAGCTACAAATGATCATCTCTTAAAAATGCATATACCTTATCCGTAAACATTTCCTCCAGGAACTGATGGAACAGCTGTCAACGCAAGACCAGGGTAAAGTGGACGAGCTGAACGACGCCATCCGGCGCCTCACGCAGGAGAACAAGGAGGCCTTCAGCGCCAGGATGAACCTGGAGGCCACCAAGAACAAGCTGGAGAACCTGCTCACCAACAACCTCATCAGGTAACGGTGCCGAAGAAGTTGATTCTCTGCCAGTCGATCTTTACTATGGGCCAACCCCGAAATCGCAGAATCAAAAATGAAATCGGCTGTTTCCTTCATTTTGTCAAGTCTGACATTTAATGGAATAGCTGATTATTCAGTCATTTCAGGGTTGGTTCCACAGTAAAAATTGTTCATATTTATGTGTACTATGAGTCTTTTTCGACTTTTTTGTAAGACAAATAAATCCGCGTTAGACCACCAACTCGCTTTTTGATAAGCGACGTTGTGGAGTTAAAAAAAATCAGCTGTTCCATAGAAAAATGTCACAAAAATGTCAAATCATGCACGGTTACTGTTTTCAACAAAAACACGAGAAATGTTAAATTGAACACTCTTTTTTTTTTTTTTTTGTTTACCCAGTGGAAATCCTTTATGGATACCACGCCCGCCCCGGGGGAGGCAGGGTGGTTATGTGGGAGTCTCCGCCCTGCGGCGGCATACCCACTAAAACCACTGGGGTATTCATCGTCCGCCTGATAGGGCAAGGTGGTGTCGCGTTAGCATTGACCACCTTGCCCCGGCGACGGGCCCGATTAGGGCCCCCTGCACCAATGCAGGGGTGACCCTGTTCCCCAGGATCACCCCCCAGACAGTGTGGGGAATTGAACACCCTAAGGTGACCCATCCTTTTTTGGTTTCTTGGTTTCTGTACTCGTTAAATGTAATCAATCCATTATATGCCTGTAGTTTTGATCGCCACTTTACTTATACACTTTACCCCTCAGACGCAAAGACGAGCTCGTGCAAGCCCTGCAGGAGATCTCGGTGGAGGACCGCAAGCGGCGCCTGGCCAACAGCAAGGCCGACCTCGGAGCCGCCGAGAAACGCATCAAGCAGCTCAACCGGGACCTGGAGGACGTGGAGCGCAAGGTGGCCGCCTCCGTCAAGAACGAGAAGTCGCTCAAACTGGAGCTCGACAAGTGGAGGAACAAGGTGAGCCGACCTCTTTACCCGACTACGGCGGCGGCGGACCTAAGGGGAGGGTTGGTTTTGTTTTTGAGCTTTACCGCTCGGCTCAGGATAAGGAGTTTGCCAAGCTAACCGCAAACATCCAATAGTGGAGTGGCACCCGAAGATGATGATGGTTGACGACTTGTTTGGCTCAGCGGTAGTATATCCGCTTTATAAGCCAGTTCGATTCCTGGCCGGGCAGATGTTTGAATGATAAATTTAAATATCTAGGTCTGGGTGTTAGTTCTACGTGTTCTATGGCACGACACAGGTTATCCTAGGACCTAGTCCTAGTAGGAGTCCTTCTAAACTACTTATCATAGTTTGACAAATGAGGTATCGTTGGAGGCGTCTTGTTTGTACGCTGGTTATAAGCTATGTGACGTTACATTAAGTTGACCATAGCGCCCTCTAAAAAAAGTTGACGATATCGTGTGGACCATCAAATAAATGGGCATAATTAGCAAATTCCACTCGTAAACATAATTATAATGTTCCAGGAAAAAGAAGCCACAGACAAGCTAGAGGAAGACGCCAAGGGCCTGGAGAAGATGGCGTCGAAAGAAGTGCTGTTGCAGGAGAAGATACAGGAGTCCCTGGACAAGATCGCGGCGCTCGGGACGCTGCCCAACGCGCCCGAGCTGCACGCCAAGTACCAGAAGATGTCCTTGAAGCAGGTATACTTACGTCATTTACATATGCATGTGCTTTAGCCGTGGTAGCTCAGTGGGAGAACAGCCGCTTCACATTCTTGAGGTGGCGGGTTTAAACCCCGACTCGTACCAATGAGTTCTTCGGAACTTATGTACGAATTTACATACCACGGCTTTTCGGTGAAGGAAAATATCGTGAGGAAACCTGCATTCGTACGGAGAGTAAATTCAATGGTGTATGTGAATTCACCAACCCGCACTTGGCCAGCGTAGTGGAATACGGCCTAATCACCCTTCGATGGTAGACCTGCATCCCAGCAGTGGGAGATTAAAGGTATATGTATCATTTTTCGTAACGCGCGCGTCTTACTAAAAATGCTGTTTTACGAATAAATCCGCATTTGACTTTGTATGATCTAGAACTAACTAGAAAGTAATATCTCAACGCCTAGGTGTACAGCAAAATTTGCATACTAGGCCCAACCAAAAAATGCAGAATTTAGTTCATATCTGTATCAGCATAGTTTTCTAAATGTAACTCAAAAAGACCTAAATAAACTGTAATATTTCAGCTTTTCAAAGAACTGGAGAAAGCGAATCAGCATCTGAAGAAGTACAACCATGTTAACAAGAAAGCGTTGGATCAGTTCATCAGTTTCTCGGAACAAAAGGAAAAGCTGTACAAAAGGAAAGAAGAACTTGATGTTGGGTAAGTTAATTATGAATGCGAAATATATTGTGCTTAGATTCTGCACAGACGATTGTTCGTAGGGCTGTTTTTTTTTTACTCTACCAAAAATGTAGAATGTAGATGTAGCTTAAAATAAATCTACACTAATATAACAAAGAGGAAATATTTGTATTTTTGTTTGTTTGTAATGAATAAAATCAAAAATAACTGAACCAATTTCAAAAATTCTTTTATCAATATAAAAAGTAACATACAGTGCGTAGCCGGGGCAGGTCACTAATCTATATATAATAAATAAAAATGAATCCCTATTTCCCTTGGTCACGCCATCACGCGTGACCGGCTGGACTGAATTCACTTTTTGTTGTTGTGTTTGTTATTGTCAGGAGAAGATTCTTATGAAAGAAAAAAAAAAAAAAAGTAAAAAATACGTGAAAAATTAGAAAATTGAAGAATACTTGAACCATATAATCTATAAAAAAAAAAATATATATATATATATATATATATAAATGAATCCCTATTTCCCCTGAATAGAATAGGCATGACGACAGTATCAAAAAATCGCCGATTCAATGCTTTCAGGGGACTAGCCAGATAAAAAAAATTTAAAACACATGTTTAGTTTTATTTTTAAAAAACAGATTATTAAGATTTTCAATAAATTAAAACATTAAAATACAGCAATCGGCCATCTTGTCAGAAACAACAATCACAGCGTATGACGTCACGCCTCTGTGAACTCAGGTCATCCGCCGCTCATCACGCATAGACACAATGACATGTTTACTAGCCGTGACGTCAAATCGACGCCATGACACAAGCAAGCTGTTTTCGGGCACTGTTGAAAAAATATGTGAAAAATGGCTTCAAACTTCGTTAAACTTAAGTTTATTACCGAAATAAAGGCTTTTTTGTAAATAGTAAATGTGTACTCACATTATGGAAGAGGATTTTAAAATCTTTCGTCACGCCTATTGACAGAATGCATGCACACACGGTTAGTTCAGACGGGAGTGAAAATAGTCACAGAAAATGGATACTCGATAATAAAATTCGACAAAATAGTTTTATAAAACAAAAAAAAAAACAGCACTTTTTGAAATCTAAAAACCGTCATATCTTTTTCCCTGCACGTCACTCAGTGTTGGTGTCATATAATTAAATAATGCTATTGTTATGCTCTTTCGAATGACATATGTCATGACTTGATACAGCACCGGGGACGAAGTGCCCATTGAAGCATTTAGGCTTCAGGGGATGTGGATAGTCTTCCACAAACGATTTTTGCGACTGAACCTCGTCCGGCCGATCAAAAACAATAAAAAACAGGCTCACCTGACACTCCTCGCCGCACGCGCAATCCAGGACGTCCCAGAAGTGACAATGATGATGATCAGGGTATGCAGACACTCACAAATAGCTTCCACACGCACAAAATATAAACTTTGTTCTTAGACTGTGTTCGTTCCTTGCTTTTAAAAATCAGAATGGCGGATGTTTCGAAGCGAGTAGGGATGGGGTACTACTCGCACAGCGATTGGCGGATTAGTCGATTTGTGAACCTGTTGGCGCGGCTTGTCACTGCGCTTGTAATTAATCGAATCCTTTCGAGTTCAGATTTGCAAAGTACGTTTAGCGGGAAGTTTGAAAAAAGGGAAGATGATGACACATACCGCCCACTAAAATACACATTAGTTGTATTTTCGAAAATATTCCAATAATAAAGACTGATTTTACGTTTAAGTATAAATATTTAAGAAGGATATACCCAAGTTGGGAATAATCAATATGACGTGAAGTTGTTTCCGATCGGTGTGTGAACAATGATAAATTTTAACGAATAATGAACTATAGCTAATTAAATTACCTAACTTAGAATTGAGTCTCTAGCGATTTAATCGGTTTGATTTGGCAACGGGCAAATTTTTACCAACGGTCGTGTAAGGAAAGAC
Source organism: Alcis repandata (assembly GCA_949125135.1). Lineage (NCBI taxonomy): Eukaryota > Metazoa > Arthropoda > Insecta > Lepidoptera > Geometridae > Alcis > Alcis repandata. The sequence goes on from OX421233.1 coordinate 1,150,660, forward strand.
CCATTTGGCAGTCGCAGAGTAGCGACACGTATTACTCCATCTGGACTAGCATGTAAACGTTCTACGCGAGCTATCGGCCATTGCAACGGAGGAGTTTCCGATTTGATGATTACTACAGAACCGATGTCCAGTGGTTTCGAATGTTTCGTCCACTTTGCGCGTTGAGTAAGTGATTGAAGATATTCATTTTTCCACCGCTTCCAAAAGTCTTGTTGAAAGCGTTGGATAAGTTGCCATCGTTTTAGCCGGCTTATGTTAACCGAAGTTAGATCTTCATCGGGTACGGACGTTAGTGGTTCTAGTGTCAAGAAGTGACCGGGAGTAAGAACGGCAAAATCATTCGGGTCTGAGCTCAACGGGTAAAGTGGTCGCGAATTTAGTACGGATTCTATTTGCACGAATAACGTGAAGAGTTCTTCCAACGTTAACGATTGGTTGCCAACGATACGATAGAGAAGAGACTTCGTGGCCTTTACTTGAATCTCCCAGACTCCCCCCCAATGGGGGCTGGAAGGGGGATTTTTCACGAATTGAATCTCTTCATTCCGAGCCGCATCTTGCATATATGATGAAAGTTCTCGTTCTGCTCCCACAAAATTCGTTCCTCGGTCAGAATAAATGACATTTACTCGGCCTCGACGACCAACAAACCGTCGAAGAGCTGCGATGAAAGCCTCGCTGGTTAGATCTGTCGCTACGTCTAAGAAAACGCATTTAGTTGTTAAACACACAAATAGAACGAGATAGGCTTTGCTTATTTTTGCCCCACGATGTTTGCCAGACTTGATTCGAAACGGTCCTGCATAATCTACTCCAACGTTGCTGAAAGGTTTGACTTGGTTGACTCTAACAGCCGGTAGATCACTCATGAACGGTTCGAGAGGAGTAGGATTAGTTTTGAAACACTTCAAGCATTTCGAAACTCGATGTCGAATAGCACGTTTAGCCGACAGAATCCAGAATTGTTGGCTGACCAAGTAATGTAGTGTGTTGATTCCAGGATGACAATTTTCACGATGGAAGGCATCGATAATCATGAAGGTCAACGAAGCATGTCTGGGGAGCAAAGCAGGATGTTTTTGAGTATATTCCAAACCGGATCTCGAAAGCCGACCTCCTACTCGAAGAACCCCTAGGCTATCGATGAAAGGGTTGAGCTTTCGGATTGGTTTTGAAAGAGGTTTGTTCTCTTTCAAACGCCTGATGTCTTCCTGAAAGTGAAGAAACTGAGTACGTTTTACGATGAACAACAACGCGGTTTGAAGTTCTGCTCGATTCAGGAGAGAGTCAGAACGGCGATTAAGTTTGAAACGCGAGTTGTGGCAGAAACGAAGACACAAGCCGATGATACGTTGGATTTTACGAATGGATGAAAACCGAGTAAGCAAATCGTCGATGGAATGCGAGGGTTCATCGCTTGAAAGGAGAACTTCTATCTTTTCTTCAGCACGAAGGTCCTCTTCCGAAGGATCGGAAACTGAGCAAGGCCAAGACTGAGCATCTTCAGAGAGCCAACTGGGCCCCGCCCACCATAACGAATTGTTGACAAGCTCCGCTGGTGTTTGACCTCTCGAAGGAACGTCTGCAGGGTTGTCAGCCGTGGGAACCTTCAGCCAACGAGCGCCAGGAATCGCATCTTGAATGTGACTAACTCGATTTGCTACGAATGTTTTCCATCTAGAAGACGGTGAACGAATCCACGCAAGCGTGACAGTCGAGTCTGACCACGCAAACATGTCTGAAATTGGAAGAAGAGATTGATAAATCTCATTCACGAATTTGAGTAGGTCTGCCGCAAGTACGGCAGCACAAAGCTCAAGTCTTGGGAGAGAAACCACCTTGATGGGGGCGACTCTTGCTTTTGACATCACAAAGAAGACCTTGACGTTATCATAAAGGTCGCGAACACGAAGATACACTACCGCTCCGAATCCACGCATGCTACTATCAGCGAATCCGTGGAGCTGACACGATTGAATTTGAGATGGAGAGAGGTGTCGCGGAATCTTGAGATTTTTAATCAGCGGAAGCTCCATGAGGTAACGATTCCACTGTTCTTTGATGTCTGCCGGAGGATCTTCATCCCACGATATGCCCAGAATCCACAGCCGTTGCACGAGATACTTCGCTGAAAAGATTAGAGGAGACAGGAAACCGATTGGGTCATAGACTCTGGCTAGCTCGCTGAGAATATTACGCTTGGTACAGACGCGCTCGAGTGGTTTGACTTCGAAAAGGAAGTGATCAGAACGAGGTTCCCACTTCAAACCTAGGATTTTCAAGACATCTGACTTTTCAACATCCATGGAAACGTTTTCAGTGAGACAGTGCTCAGGAGGAAGATCTGCGAGTAGAGATGGGACATTGCTTGCCCATTTACGTAGCTCCATACCACCGCGTCTCAGGATTTCGATGAGCTCAGACTTCATGCGCATAGCCTGCTCAAGGTCTGAATTTCCGGTCACCACGTCATCGACGAACACATCTTGCTTAAGAACAGCCTTTCCGAGAGGTAGATCCTTTCCTTCGTCATCAGCGAGTTGTTTGACAGTACGGCAAGCTAGAAATGGAGCGGATGAAACACCGTAAGTCACTGTATTTAATCGATATTCCAATATCGGATGCGACGGATGTGATCTCCAAAATATTCTTTGGTAATCACGATGCTCCTCTTTAATGAGGAGTTGACGATACATTTTGCACACATCGGCAGAAAACACTACAGCATGAGTACGAAACCGTAGAAGGATTTCCAAAATGTTAGCCTGTAACTTTGGACCGGTAAGTAGAGTTTCGTTCAACGATACGCCAGCGATGGCGTCACGATTCGATGCGTCGAAGACAACGCGCAGCTTTGTACTAACACTGTCAGGACGAAGCACACAGTGATGCGGGATATAGTATTTTCCATGGCAAACTTCATGGGTAGGCACACGGCTCATGTGACCTAGCTGAAGGTACTCGGCCATGAAATCTGAATATTGCTCTTGAAGACTCGAATCAGAAGCAAGCTTGCGTTCCAATGAATGAAAACGACGAAGAGCCGACTGCCTGGAACCTGGAAATGATGGTAAAACATCGTCTTTGAATGGTAAAGCTAAACAATACCGCCCATTGTTGTCCCGAGTTGTCGTATCACGATAAATTTGCTCGCATTTCTGATCTGCCGCTGTCAGCTTTGTAGCTTCCGGAAGTATATCTAACTCCCAGAATTTCTTGACTTCCTGAAAAAGTTGGTCATCCGATGCGAAGAACGAATTAATACTGCAATCTGTTTGGTTATCGCCAACGCTTCCAATAAGAAGCCAGCCGAACACAGAGTTCAACGCAGAGGGTTGCTTCGGTCCTCCACTCACACTTCCAGGGAGAATTAAGGAGGGGAAGATCTCAGCGCCCAAGAGAACATCGATCGGAGCCGGTTTGTCCCAATTTGGATCAGCAAAATTGAGACCACGTATATGAAGCCAAGACGATTTGTTGAGCTTGACGCTCGGCATGTCTCCGCAAATGTTAGGTATTGTCAATGCCTCAAGATTATATGCCACTTGACCATTAATACCTATCTGAAGTTGAACAGCTCCAGAGATGGCAGCTGACGATTGGCCTACGCCACGAACCTGGCGTGAGGTCACGCGTTTGTCGAATCCTAGTTGATTTACAGCACGCTCTGAAATGAAATGGGCCTGACTTCCCGTATCGATAACGGCACGGAATGACTGGTAGTTTCCCAAAGAATCTCGAATTTGAATAGTAGCAGTCGATAAAAGAACTACAGAATTTTCACCGATATTTGTTAGAGCACGCACGGGTGCGCTCGCTGGATCCCCTTGTTCAGAAGCATTCGCATTACTATCTTGGTGAAGTAGTGTATGATGTTTCTGGCGGCACTTCAAACAACTGAACACAGAACGACAATCTCGAAGGACGTGAGAGGGTTTCAGGCAGTTGAAACACCAACGATTTTGTTTCGCGAAGTTATGGCGTTCTTGAACAGACTTAGCAGCGAATGATTTGCAATGCGCAATCGAATGAAGTTCCGAACAGAAAGAGCACTTGTTCGAAATTGTTCCCGCTACAGCAGTCCCAGCACTCCCACCACTTCTAGCCGAAGTCGGTTTCGTTATTTCCGGTTGATCTGTAGATTTTTCTGAATCAGCTAATAACGAGGACGCTACTTTCTTGTTGTTTTGGTTACTGTTAGTTGATTTGACAGCATTCTTATTACTATTATAAAGCTGTTGAGTATCACGATTGCCCGAGAAGTGGGTATCTCGAACGAGCGCTTCACACTGCGATTCAAGAAACTCCTTGAGAGCGGAGTAGCTAGGTAGTTCCGAAGACGGGTGGTCCTTTTCAAAAGCACAACGAGTTTTTGAGTCTAACTTCGATAATAAATGATAGCACAGTATGAAATCCCATTGGTCGGTAGGTAAGTCGAGACCTTTTAGAATGAGAAGATTTTCGTTAAAAAGATCCAACACACGTCTAAATTCGGTAGGTGCATTTACCTTCAGCGTAATGTTTAGCATTTCACGCCAACAGGTGAATGCGAGTTCACGTTTGTCCCGATAACGGCTGATTAGCATCTGGTACGCCTCCTGGTAGTAAGCGCCTTGGATAGGAAAGGTACGTATAAGCCCCAACGCGTCCCCGAATAAACTCGCCCGGAGATATTGCATCCGGTCGGAGTCCGTGAGAGATTCATTTATATGAATGAGCGAATTGAACGCGTCGTAGAACATCGACCACTCTTTTATATTGCCCGAGAACTTCGGAAGATCTAACTTCGGCAGCTTAACACTTGATTTAGGTTGCACTATAGACGGAGCAGGAGTAGGTGTGAATGTTAGCAGATGATGAATCGTAAGCACTTGAAAATAAGTTTCATCAAACTCGGATCGAACTGAATCCTCACTTTCAGCTTGTGCGTCGTTCAAGATACTTATAATCTCCAAATGAGCCTCCTCGAAATATTCTACATACTTTTCTATCGAAGAATAGTAGACGAGAAACTCTGCTAGACGAGAAGAATCTGTTTGAGCAGCTAAGGCAATTTCCAACACTTTCCGCAACCGATTAGAAGCAAGAGTACGTTTACGGCGTAAAATCGGCAAACTCGTAGCCGGGTTAGTGCTAGTATTATCCTTAGACGATGATTTAGACGCAGGCATTTTAACAATTAGAATATTCGAAACTAAAAAATAAAATTATTCGAAGAAAGTTATCGGAAAATATCTGAACCAATGGACATCACTAAAATCACTGTTTGTTTACATTCTACCATTCGAGCGAACTTCACTCGCGTTATTTCGGTTGGTATTATTTTGAATATTAGAGGGTAGGTACTTGTGCTGTAACGTTTAAGAATGATACAATAATCGGAACTACCTACTTTTTTTTTATTCTAATTTTACGAACACATTAATGATTTCGAATAGTTAGATACTAATATCTTACTAAAATTGTTGTGACGTATTAAATGCACGCAATAATACATGTACTGTACAAATATAAAACGATAATTTACATGTACAACGACGCACGGAACAACAATTCTGAACTTGGAATTCACAATGTTTACATTTTTTATGCACTCGGAATTTATGAATGGTTAGCCCAGATGAAGAAATATGTTTTCTAATACGATCTATATAATTCCCATTAGTTACTTGTTCACACACAATAGAAAAATATACAATAGTTTACGAGATGTAATTCGGTAAAGTTGAAGTGGAAATAGTGGAATGCGGTTTTGACATGGCGACCGCCATGAACTTGAAAACTGCAACTTTTACAATGAACTTTTTTTTTTTGCAAATTACGATAAAATATGAGGTCAAAGATTAATTCCCGGGTTTCGGCACCATAAAATGAAGCATTTAGGCTTCAGGGGATGTGGATAGTCTTCCACAAACGATTTTTGCGACTGAACCTCGTCCGGCCGATCAAAAACAATAAAAAACAGGCTCACCTGACACTCCTCGCCGCACGCGCAATCCAGGACGTCCCAGAAGTGACAATGATGATGATCAGGGTATGCAGACACTCACAAATAGCTTCCACACGCACAAAATATAAACTTTGTTCTTAGACTGTGTTCGTTCCTTGCTTTTAAAAATCAGAATGGCGGATGTTTCGAAGCGAGTAGGGATGGGGTACTACTCGCACAGCGATTGGCGGATTAGTCGATTTGTGAACCTGTTGGCGCGGCTTGTCACTGCGCTTGTAATTAATCGAATCCTTTCGAGTTCAGATTTGCAAAGTACGTTTAGCGGGAAGTTTGAAAAAAGGGAAGATGATGACACACCCATCATCCTTTAATTGTTTTTTGTAAGGTACTTTCTCCACAAAATACACATTTTAAATTAATATCACTCATATTAAATATTTATAAACTTTAATTCACATAACATAAAGGGCTGATAATAGAATCTTAAAAGGTCGGCAGCGTATCTGTGATGCCTCCAGTGTTACAGGTATCCTTAAGCGGTGATCGCTCACCATCAGGCGGCCCGTTTGCTTGTCTGCCACCTATGGCATAAAAAAAAAATTATGCCATAGGTGGCCCACTTTTTTTTTTAATTCTAAAATAAATATAAATAGAAATTAAAAAAAAACCTATTTCCCGCATAAAGACACATTTACTCTACGTTTATCCCAAAATGTTTAAAAAATGAATGTCTACCCGTGCTAAGCCGGGACGGGCCGCTAGTGTTATATAAAACTAGGCATGCGTTTGACCACAATCTCACCTGATGCGAATCGACGATGTGGTCGAAGATGTAGCACATCCACTCGTAGAGATAGGATTGACCGGCTCAAAGTGCTGCCCAATCAGCAATAGTTTATGCTATGTTGTGCTATGTATTATATTATATTACTAGCTGACCCGGCAAACGTTGTTTTGCCATATAAATTATTTCTAGTGACTATTAAAAAATAAGGGTTGGTGATAGAAGGGTGAAAATTTAGGGTTGTATGTATTTTTTAATGCCACATTAGCCACATTATAAAAAAATAAAAATTTTAACCATAAAATCAAAATAAATGTTAGGGGTGGACAACCCTTATCACTTAGGGGTATGAAAAATAGATAGTAGCCGATTCTCTTACCTACTGAATATGCATATAACATTTCATAAAAATCGGTCAAGCCGTTTCGGAGGAGTATGGTAACAAACATTGTGACACGAGCATTTTAAATATGAGATTGTTAGGTCATTTGTGTTAAAATAAATGTACTGATGATGATAACTTTTGTACTTACTTTATAAAAATATTAGGGTCAAAGCTTTCATGTTCTATAAACAAATACAATTTCACTAAATTAAAATTGCTTCTGATATTGTCAAAGCCGATTTAATGATCGTTCATAAAATAGCACTTCAAAAACAAAATTGATTAAATCGTTGAAGTTTAACTTCGACTCACGATTTGATTAACAATATTAGAGTACACCAAGGGGGCCGCTTCGTCCGCGTACACGAAGTCGACGTGAGTGAACTCTTTCACGAAGTACGAGCCCACTACTTTGGGTAATCTCTTCTTTAGCAGCTGCACGTCGCGACGATCCGAAAACCAATCCATCCCGCCGTAGAATATTATCACGGGCGAAGTTACAGCCTCCAAATCGTAATCCGGCGGCAGCTCCTGCCCGTACTTCTCCATGTTCTTCTCCCGTCCGAAATCGAATCGACAAAACCTTTTCGAGTGCGCCAACTGCCCGAAATGAACGAACTGCAGGGTCGAGGATCCGGTGGGCACGTGACCCAGAATCACCGGCCACAGACTCTCGTTCACGTGATGGGGGCCCACGATGGAGAAGAATAGATTGTCGCACCTCACGGGCAGGACGGTGCAGAGAAACGGCGTCATTTTGTTGAAAAAATCCGTGCTCGGGGAGTAAACGTTGGAGTTCCACAGGAGGTACTGCAAGTAGGAGTGCGCGGGCGAAAATATTTTCAGGAGAATGTTCCTCGCGTTCCCGAGGAACACCTCGGGCGCCAGCGCGAACATCAGTCGGATCCGGTCGTTGTACTCCGGCCGCATCGAGGTGAGCACGAAGTAGGCCGTGGTCCCCTGCGAGAAGCCCACGTAGAACAGCTTCTCCTCCCCCGTGTGGTCCAGCACGTAGTCGATCATGGCGGGCAGGTCGTAGAGTCCGATCTCCTCCCAGCTGAACTGCCAGAAGTCTGGCGCGGCGGGCGCGTGTGTCTCGTGCAGCAGCGTGTGCCGGTTCCCCCGCGCGTTCCCCAGCCACACGTCGTACCCGCGGTCGGCCAGCATGTAGGCGAGCGCCTTGTCCGGGCCCAGCAGCAGCCAGCTGTCCGAGCTCTCCCACATGCCGTGCATGAGGAACACCGCGCGCCCCTTCCTCGTGGCGTTCCCCCCGGCCGGGATGCGGTGCACTGTGAGCACGTACCCGTCCTCGGTGACGAGCGAGTGGCTCTCCAGCCGGTAGCCGTTCCTCTCCGCCAGTTCCCCGATGCTCAGATATGCTTCGTCCCCGCTGGGCCGGTACACTTGCGCGAATCCCCCGAAGAGACTCGAGAAGCCCCCGACCAGCGCGTCCCACACGCTGAGTCCGCTCGCCGAAGCCACCAAGACCACAAAAAGCAACCGATAGGACATAATATGTTTACACAACTGTGCTCGTGACGTTTTCAATGTTAATGCGGTTCCGAGTACGCGGACCGTTCTCAAATACGACGGTGGCTTCTTCGCCTGTTTTTCTAATTAGTTTCGTTGTTAGCTTATCGATTCGACTCGTTAGAGCGCGGGTTAGCCTGTGCCAATTTAAGTAGTATTCCGGACACCTGCCGTGACGGTATCGAGGCCATCCAAAATATGTGACGTAAAACTATGTTAATTATCATAAAATGGGCTAAATGGAACGTTTTAGCAAATAGCTTAATAATGACTCTGTTAAACTGTAGGTTAATGAGGTCTGTTATTAATCAGGTACAATTTTATGTTAATCTCCATTGTGTTAATTACATAAACCTAATGTCTGTCTTTGTCTTTGTAATTAAAAAAAATAGAAAAGGTAAGTGATCTATCTAAACGATAATACACATAAGGCAAGGGCTGAACCGGTGCACCTGACCCAGTGGCGTAGCGTGCCTTGGCGGGGCCCCGTATAAAAATTTGTTTATGGGCCCTTTTGAAGGGTAAAGAAAGATTTCTCACAATAGAAAAAATAAATAAAATTATAAGAAATATTTATTCGTCATAATTATCTATCTGTCACTTTTTCCAAAATTTTAACAAGCAATTCAAATTAAATATAGGTACACTCTCCTTGCCTTTTTTTGGTCGCAATAACCGATGTAGGGTGTTGTCAACTTTTGAACGCACGCTTTACTCGGGAAAAAAGAAATTACTTTTTTTGACTGATGTCATTTCAGAAAAAAAAATTGGGAAGTTTATATTAATTTTTGCTTACTCACGTCGGGGCCCCCGTGGCCCGGGGGCCCCGTATAATTGATACGGCAGATACGGCGGTAGCTACGCCCCTGACCTGACCTGCTATTCACAATATACAAGTATTCATCGCAAACGCCATGCCAACTTACTAAAGTTGGAATCGTAACTAACATTGGAGAACGTAAAATGGCTTCGGCAAACTACAGTTTCCTTTTTGTTCTCCAGCAACTATGTAAACAAACATGGCGTTATTTGATCAACCCGCTCTGAATTTATTTGCCAATTACTTACTTGGTACTTGGTGAGCGGGCTCTTTTCCACAACTAGGCCGAAAATCGGCCCTTTTTGCGTGAGCGGGTGACGGCAGCTACTCCAGCCACCCGATGTCCTCCAGGAAGTCTAGCAGCTTGCGTGTCACGCTGCAGGCCTCCCGCAGGGTTCCCGGTGTTCCCAGGAAATTCGCTCTTTGGGACGCCACGCTTTCGCACTCCAGGAGCACGTGCTTGGCCGTTTCTTCTGCCTCCATGCATCCTCTGCACAGGGGGCTATCTGTGACACCTATAGTAAATAGGTGTTTGTTTAGTGGGCAATGTCCGGTGACTATTCCGACGAAAAGTCGGAGCTTGTCCCGTTTTTTTTTTTTTTTTTTTTTTTTTATGTAATTGTGTGACGAGACGAGTAAATCGCTCGCCTGATGTTAAACGTCACGTTTGCCCATAACAGGTCTGCGCCAGAATTTTGAACTCGCAGAATTCAAGACCCTGCTCGGCACAGCACTGCGCTCGTCACCCTGAGATATAAGTTGTTTAATCTCCCATTTGCCCTGTAATTTCACTGGAAACAATGCCCTTCCAACCGGAACACAGTAATGTTTGCACATTACTGCTTGGCGGTGGAATAACTGGCAAAGGTGTGGTACTTCCCCAGGCGGGCTCTGCAAAAGAGCCCTACCACTACAACAGTTTTAGACTGAGGAGCATTCGGGAGGTTCTCCGGTTCAGTACCGGGAAGGCCTCCTTCGACTGCCTGCAATCCTCCATACTTGCCCAAAGCTTTTGGTGTTGTTTGTACGTTCTCTCGTGAATCCATGACCTGATCTGGCTGAAAGGCAGGGGGATCATTGGCTCCGGTCCTACGGGGCGCATGGCCGAGCCTCTTCTTGCCAGTTCATCAGCCGCATCATTTCCTCTGGATCCGCTATGTCCTTTTATCCATTGGAGGGTCAGTGAGTTAAGTTTACTGACCTTTTCCAGTAGATAGTGACATTGAACTGTTAGCCCCGAGGAGTGCTCAACCTTTTGCAGTGCTCGAAAAACTGCCATGCTATCTGAAAGTATCCTGATTTTGTAGCCAGTTAGTTACCTTCCTGTTTAGTATTGCTGTTGCTGCTTGGATGATACCTGCACATTCGGCTTGAAAAATGGAGCTGTGTGTTATCATTGGTTGCTCGTCCGCCACATTTTATTACCTGTAAAATATTATACTCGTACATTGGAAAATTGTCTTGGTTTCAGCTGGAAACTTTGCCCGAGTTGATAGATAAATTGCTCATAGAAGAAGCACGTAGCTAGCTCGTAGTTATTTTACTAAAAGCTTTAATTTAACTTGCAATGTATGTAATAAAACGAATTATGAACTATGGAACTATGTTTGTTCGGGTGGAATCTTATTTACTTTTTTTCTTGTAATTGTAATTATCTTTCCAGCGGCGAAAAGATCCGCGAGCTGATCGAGACGCTCGAGCACCGCAAGCTGGAAGCCATCCAGTTCACCTTCAAGCAAGTCAGCAAGAACTTCACCGACGTGTTCAAGAAACTGGTGCCGCAGGGACGGGGCAGCCTCATCATGAGGGTCGGGAAGGACGACGGGACGGAGGTCACGGCGGATGTGAGGACCTGCATTACTTGCTAAGCTTTTTTTATTTTTTCATTCATCATATGCAACCTTTAATTCTAGACTTACCGTCAGGTGAGATGGCGACCAAACGCAGGCCTATGGATAGTTTTATTTACCCGTAGTCCAACCAGTTGGACAAAGCATTTGGACCATGGGTCGGGAGCGCTATAATTGAATAAGGAATGTTAAAAAACTGACGAGATGGAGTGGTGGGGTATAAATAGACCAATTGTGCAAGGATTGATAGATAGTTAGTGAACTCTCTAATAGTGATGTATCAAAAAAGTGGAGTAGATATTTTTACCCAATCACTTCTTAAGTTTCTCTATTGGTGTTTTTTAGCACTTTTGTCTTATTTCCTAATTTTATGTTTATTTTCAACTCGCTGTTTCAAAAAATTTACGGAACATACTAAAGTAAAATTGCGACTTCCATTCACGATATTCTTACTAATTATGAAATTCAGCAAATGTTTGGTGTTGAACGCATTTCTGTACAAATTCATAGCATGCTCGATGACCTTAGAGTTGTGATGAAATGTTTGTAGTAATTCAGTCTAAGAACTGCTGTCAGCGTGTTGCGTAACTTTATGTAGCGAATATGATTATTCTGATTTGTCTGATGTTGCGTCGATTAAAGAAAAAACAGGAAGGCCTTTTCAGAGGCGCTCCGCCAGGTATCGCACTTCGTACTAATAAATAGCTATTTACTTTGTGCATGTTTTTTTTTTTATGTAATTGAGTGACGAGACGAGCAAATTGCTCGAGCAAATTCGTTTTTTTAATAACAAAAAGTGGGTGATCTAAGCTATAAAATACTGACCAAAACACTAGGGTCAAACAGATATTTTGCCGACGTTTCAAGACTAAATTAACAGTTCTCCATGTTGTAATACAAAACAATAATAAATAAACTAAACAACCTATAACCCACCCAATGTAGCAATAAAGCATACATTTATAATCTCACCTAGCCGTTCGCTCTATGTTATTTCCCTCTCTTGCATCTTTTTATTCTTGAATTTGTAGCAGTGCACGAGATGTATTTTTTTATTTGCAGCAACGCACGATTTATGTATTTTTATGAAAGTTTGTTTATCGTTTGCAGCAGCGCACCAGCGCCGACCAGTTCTCGGGCGTGGGCATCCGCGTGTCGTTCACGGGCGGCGAGGGGGACATGCGCGAGATGAACCAGCTGTCCGGCGGGCAGAAGTCGCTGGTGGCGCTCGCGCTCATCTTCGCCATACAGAAGTGCGACCCGGCGCCCTTCTACCTCTTCGACGAAATCGATCAGGTATACTCGATTACTCGGTGTGCTATCGGAACCAGGGGCAGATTTACATTTACCGCCACTAGGCTATTCAAAATTTTGCCGCCCTTACGCTAGTCTCTGCTCGAATGAATACTTTCTTATAGGAAATATGTTTGATATAAAAAAATGTTTGATATTAAAGCCATGGTAGCTCAGTGGGAGAACAGCCGCTACGCATTCTTGAGGTGGCGGCATCAAACCCTGACTCGTACCAATGAGTTCTTTTATGTACGAATTTACATACCACTCTGGCTTTTCGGTGAAGGAAAACATCGTAAGGAAACCGGCATACGTCCGAAGAAGTAATTCAATGGCGTATGAGAATCCACCAACCCGCACTTGACCAGCGTGATAGAATACGACCTGATCACCCTTCGAGGGTAGACCTGTATCCCAGCAGTGGAAGAATTAAAGGTAGCATAAATATGATAAAAAAAAAATGGCCTCAAATTTGCCGCCCTAGACTCCAGCCTACACAGCCTGCCGGTAAATCTGACACTGACCGTAACTATTGTAAACAAATAAAAATTAGTAAAAACATTTACATTTTTAATGATGTAGTGTTGCCACATCTCTGCAGGTTTAAACTCAGCTTTCTTCTGTAGTTCGGTACTTGCACAAGTTCCTTTCTTTAAAATAAATTCACCTTTCAAAATCCGGAAAGTCTGATCGTGTAGCTATCCATGGGTGCGACCCATAACGTTATTAAATTCAGCTTTCTTTGCAATTAATTACAATATTTTATAATCAATTTCGTGTTTCCCAGGCCCTCGACGCTCAGCACCGTAAAGCCATCGCCAACATGATCCACGAGCTCTCCTCATCAGCACAGTTCATCACCACCACCTTCCGACCGGAGCTGTTAGAACACGCGCACAAGTTCTACGGAGTCAAGTTCCGGAACAAGGTGTCTCACGTCGAGTGCGTCACGAGAGAGGAGGCGAGAGACTTCGTCGAGGATAGCGCTACACACGCCTAGATATTAGATATTTGTTTTTGTGTCGAAATGTTGACGGATTTAATTCATTTTAGATGTACCATAAATATATACGGACGCGCGACGAGCGTTGTTTTTTTGATATCATGTCGTTTTATTCTGGAAAGTTGTAATGAATCTAGTTCTGGACCAAGTTTCATGTGGTTGCTTAGATCTGCTGATTTGGTACGTGCAGACTCGTTAACGAACGAGAGAGAAATATACGAGTATGTTGCTCTTGTTTCCTCTCGTTGGTTCGCCGTTCGTGGTTTACCGGTGTTGGGGCTATGAGAATGCGTTACGAAAAAGGGCAACTCCGTCATTGGCACTTTAAAGCTACCAATACGACTATAGCGTAGCGTAGGTGAACCGATAAGTTTTTATGCATATTATGTTATTGACGCATTCGAGTTCTCGATAGAATGATTTAGATATAAAATGTTCTCGTATGCATTGAAGTTAATACAGAGGTATATAATTAGTGTTATTACAAACTAATTAATGTAATAATTAAAAAGGACAATTGTTTTCTATTGTAGCTATGCTACTTTTAATGTTAAGACGATTCGTTTAAAAATATTACTTATAAAAAGTAATATTAGTGTTATATAAAAAGATAACGATATTTTTTGTAAATGTTAGTTATTTTTCTAAAATAAAACTATTAATTTTAAAACTTGTTTTTATCTAGCCCATATTATTTAGTATAGAGGTCGAAAAGTAAAACCATAATTTAAAAAGAAATCTTTATTTAAAAACCAGTTGCTTTCAAACTTCTTATTATCACTCGTATCTTAATAAAATATAATAATATTGCTTTCAGACAAGAGCCTTAACCGATTCGTTGCGATGGCTAATTTCGCTAACTTTTAACTGTGGCGTCGAGCAAAAATAACGTGACACTGATCAGTGCCTAGCGCCATACGATTAGATGACACGCATCTGTGTCTTCCGCCATGCGGAAAAGAAAACAGTATTTTGACCATTTTTTACACGTTCAAAGCTTGAATACTTTTAGTTTACATTCGAAATTTGACGTGAACGTACAGGCGCGTTGTTTTAAGTGATTAGAAGTGCCAAAATAAGTGTAATTTTGGAAATGGAAGGTAAGTGACTTTTTAATACAGTTGTGCTAAACCTTTTCAGCATATTTCGCATTTCCTAATGATATTATTGAATATACAATATTAAATTAGGCCTAAAATATTGTTTTACTTATAAAGTCTCACTAACAGCAATACATATGAATACTTACGCTAGATACATTACAAAAACTTGAATTAAATTTAAGAAAAGGTTGGCGACTCCTTTTTTATAAAAATCGACGACGGACTCGTGGTCACACCGTTTTGCTACACCAGTGTGACTACGAGTAATTTATATTCCTCGTGGTTACACTACTTGGCTTTCTAGCACTTCGCCGGCCGCTGCCGCGGCACGCTCGCTACGCTCGCTCGGCTCGTGCGATGTTTTTCATGTTCTAACATAACCTAACCTATTAATTTATTCGTCCAGTATCTTGCAATCTCGATCCTTTTCAGAGTAGTGTAACCACGAGGAATATAAATTACTCGTAGTCACACTGGTGTAGCAAAACGGTGTGACCACGAGTCCGTCGCTTAAAAATCTTACTAAATCCAGAAACGAAGGCTACGAGAAAATACGTGAAAAATTGAAATAGTTTGGTTCTGGCTAAATTTTTTCCTAAACTGAATTGAAGGAGTTATTGTCGATTTTAAAATGACACATATCCGTGCCTAACGCCACACGCAAAAGAAAATGATGACACTGATACGTGCCATCCGCAACGAATCAGGTAAGCTGAGTACAGACCAAAGCAAACTAAAAGCAACGGTGCGCTGCGTCTCGTGACTTCACATCGAAACCAGTCATAACGCGGTTTATTCGTTTTCCTTCGCCGCTTGATCTGCACCCAGCTTTACTAAACACATAACGCCTTATATGATAAGAATACTGATTATAGTATTTCATGAGCCGAAATGTTAAATATATTTTTGTAATTCACATTATATATTCTACTAGGTCTCGAGTTTTAACGAGACAAACAAACAGCGATTCATTTTTATACATAAGAGAAGATAGTATGTTTTACAGTAACCTCTCGTCCTAAAATTCAAGTAAATATATTAGTTTATGATACCTATTGATGTGTTTTGCACTTTTCTCATGAACAAATCACGTTATTCAAAACGATTGGCATTTATAGAAGTGCTACCCAACAAATTAATCTGTCGTCGGCACGTTAAGAGGTTCATTTTCAAAATACATATCTATTTCTTGATTGTTTTAAGATAATAACCACTTAATAGTTTAAAAGTTGTGGAAGAGTAATGTTTACCTTAAGGGGTACATGTGATTTTTCTAAAGGTTATGTAGTTAAAAAAAGTATCTAACTATTTTGTAGTGATATGTCGAAAGCGCGATTTTTATTTTTATAGTATTGCTTTAAAGATATCGTATTGTAGATTGAATTTTCATCTAATTTGCAACGTGCATGGCTTTACTCATAATTTGATACTGGTACCCTAAATCTGAATCCTAAATCATTTCAATATCTACATAGAATAAAAATCTACAATCACAATCACGCAAGATTGAACATACAAATTCGTCACACGAAATCGAAGGCACGCACGTCTTCACAAATAGTCATTCACATTTTATAAGTTAATATTTTAGAACTTTAAGTACATTAGAAAACAGTCGCGTTTAAATAAACTGATAAAATTACAACAAACGTACAAAAATACGAACAAAAAATCTAGGGTCAGCAAAAAATTACTTTCATAATAATGTTAATTATTACTACACCAAAACTCACGTTGATCCGACAACTAATATAAATTGAACTTAATTTTAAAAAGGAAAAAAATCAACATATGAAACCTAACCGACAAAACCGTAAAAGGTCACGTTGACTTAAAATTTACTTGCATAACTTTTACATTACAAATACAAACTAGTGTTCCCATAAAGTTGTAAATTCAATATTTATGTAACAAATCGTCGACGATTCATTCCAAAAGCCATCCTCGTTTCCTACCCGTCCAGAGTTCAAAACTATCACAACATACGCAGGATATTAAAATGCGGAACAGAGTGCCTAGTGCGAGTTTTTTTCACTATTCGTAAACTACAATTTGTATGGACTTGTAGTTCATATTATGAACACAGATGGCGCGGTTTTTATTCCATACAAATTGTAGTTTACGTTACCGCGAAGGAATAGTGAACATAACTCGCACTAGATACTCAGAATCGAGCGGATCAACGCTATAAGCTCAGAGGAACGGCGTAGGGCGAGTTCCATTCCCTGAGGAAAACGTCCCGCAGGTCTCCCCGGACGTCCCGGGTGAGGATTTACATAGATGAATCAACGTGGAACAGAATCGAGCGTCTCAACGCTATAAGCTCCTCAGAGGAACAGCGTATGGCGAATTCCAGTCCCTAAGGAAGACGTCCTGCAGATCTCTTCTGATGTCTTTGGTGAGGTTCCCAGCGCCTCCGTCCTCGAAGACGAAGGCGACGCCCCCCGTGTCGGTGAAGTAGTCGGCCGACCAGTTGGATGTCCCGATGTACGCCGTGCGGTCTGTCACCATGTACTTGTTGTGGTTGACGCGGCCGTACGGGATCTTGGCTTGGTCCGGGGTTGATGGCACGATGAAGCGTTTCTGTAGAGATCAAATAGCAGCATTTTAGTTTTGCACCTCGCCTAGCAGTTACTAAAGAACCTTTACTGCAAAGGTAGGCTATATAAGCCATGATAGAGCATCCCATGTAAGCTCAATTTAACCGGGGTAAAATTCACTGTGACTAATTCGGCTGGGAAGACACTATCTTCATTGTAATTGTCTATCAGTAACGATAGAAATATGGTTGGAGCAAACAAATCTGTACGAGACAAACGAGCAGGTTGAATGCTTTAGTAAATTTAAACCGACTTAGGAATCTAAATGTGCTATATGCAATTTCATTTCTTGACGTTACTCAAGCTTCTGATACACTTAAATATGACACATCATTTATATGGCAGAAATTAACACGTAACGTTCCGGTTTGTCTAACCTAGTTTTGGCATAAGCAATTGATTGACCAATTTTTGCATAAAAAGGCGTTCTAGCACAAAAATATACGTTTAACAGACGGAGTATCTCAGGGAGGCGTTACCGGCCCTCATCTCTATATATCTCACCACTTGTATGTCGCATCTCGGGTAGGCATCAGTGAGCGCGGCCAGAGACCGCAGGAAGTAGTCCTCCGCGGGCGGCGTGTGCTTCCACAGGCTTATTAACAGCTTCACCTTCACTTTACGTTCGAGCGCCGCCGCGCGGAGGGCGTCGTCGATCTTCGGCCAGAAACTGGAACGAGCAAGAAATAATGAGACTTTTTGCTAATATTACTCGTAGTCGCAGGTGTTCAGTTGGATGACGGAGCTATTTTAAGTTTTTATTGTATTAGTGCATCTTACAAGGTTATGGTTGGGTGCGATCTTATTCTTATGAAGATCTTCGTTGGTGCTTATAAAGAGCGAATACGCCGTTTACAAAAATTTCAAGAGTGCAGTTTTTGATGAAAAATCGAAAGATTTTCTAAGAATTATTTTAACGTCAGTGTTGTCTGCTCGAACGCTTTGCTACTAGACAAAAAAAACTAAAAAGTAAATTGAAATGAAAACTAAAATAAATTTCTTCTGAAAATTGTGATTGCCGATTTGCCCTTTCTGCAAAACACCAACGATATGACGTAGTGTTGCCGTGTTTTGAGTGAACAAGTGGAACGGAAAGGTTACACAGCTCACTATTTTGTTTAATGCGATTGATAGACGAGACTAGCAAACCGCTGCATTACGTTACATTCTAGACTTTATGCTAGTAACAATAAGACACTTACGCGACTCTGGGCGTGAACTGCGTGGCGGGCAGGTACTCCATGACGGAGATGTGGACGAAGCTCTCGGCGCCGCCGATGATGGCCACGATGGCGTCGTCGTCGTTGGAGCGGCCCGCCGGGCTGAACGGCGGCGGGGAACTCTGCAAACGAACACTTTACTATGCAATTAAAAAAATATATAACTTAAAATCTTATTACTTAGGTTTGTTTGTACTTCTAAAGGATGAATATCTTTTTGACGACTTATTTTTAACAAGCCATAATAAAATATAACTTAAAATCACTGTCATTCTCATACTAGGATTTTTTACGTGTTTTCATGGTTTTGTTTTTTTTTTGTCGCAAATAAGTTGCCAACTCGCCTGTTAGTGAGGGACGATGTAGTCAAATATAAAGCACGTAGACTAGAAGAATACCTCTCACGCAGACTAAAAATATGCTCGTACCTTTTGAAATAGATTGTTTTCTAATTATAGCTCTGTAATGTATTCGTTTTCCCTTCCAATAAAACAAAAGTCAACAAAGAGAATAGGAATTCAGGATCCCGCACGACGAATGGACCTTGTCAGTGCCCTTCAGTCTCTTATCAGAACCGAATGGCTGTCGTCACGAACATTCATAAGCTTATAATAATAGCATGGGTCATTAGAATATCTAACAAAGTCGTAGCACGCACTCCACACACTCCGATACATAACTATCGATTCATTTGATCAGAAAGTTGCTCCAAATAGCTTGCGTTCAGTTCATCGGTTCACAAAGCACAATAACAAATAAAGTCACGTGACAGCGGGCACTATGCGTGTTACTACCAAACGATCGAACATGGCAATACTGATGAACTATAAATGCGCCGGTTTACATATTTGATACCCGCTGTTTACCCTCCTTACTCGATGATCAATCACACAGTTTTATCGGTAAAGTTTCCTAATGTCAATCCTATGGCTTATCTTAGTCGAATCAACTTCTCGAAGTGATGATTGAAAGTCGAAAGTAAATTATAAATAGAAGGAAACATATCTCCTGCCTCTGCCCCTCTGAGTGTTGCCAGATTAGGCATCATTTTAATTTGACTTCGGGTAAAATAGAAAGCTTGCTAAGCTACAAGCAATTTCCAAAAGTGGACAGGTTCTAATTACGATAATGATACGATTCCAGTGTATGAGACCACCCTTATTCTCTGGAACTTGAAACTATGTAATTAGCAAAAAAACAGAAACTTTGTTATTGCTGCGTATTTACGCGAGAAGTTAAATACTTTTGCATCCAACGTTTTAGCTTGAACGTAGAGTTGGAACATCGTTTTCATTTCAAACCCTTACTGACAACAATGTATACAATCTAAAATTCAGTACAATATGTGTCGATCGATATACGAATAGTTACTGGCAAATAAGAACGACGATTAAAATGGTGTTTTTATTGCCAGTGCTCGATTTGACGGCTTAATTAGAGGGTTGAGCCAAGCTGGCGCAGAATAATTGATAGTTACTACGTAAGCTAGAGCCCGCTTTTACGCCACCTGGGTGTGAGCAAAAATGTTAATTAGAACGAAAGCATCGCTTTGGAGTAAATTTTCATTTGGTCTACTTTTATTTAGTTTATGTTTCTCTACAGTGGATAAGTGACGATTTAAACTACGAAACCTGCTGCTGCAGCTGCGACCAACAAATAATCACTCAAGAAACTTATACTTTTAGCTGATTGAAGTTTGGAAAACTTTAATGTTACACGTACCTAAGTTTAAACGTAACGACTCAATACTCATAACTTTGCGCAAAATCTAATAATTAGAATACTTTGATTTTGTTTACTTCAAAACAAATGTAAATGTTTTGCTTTCTTATAGGCAAGTCTGAAAACAAGCTCTCAATAAAAGTCGGCGAAAACTTAGCTACACCTATAAACCTAGCGTTAAAAGTCAAAGGTCACAAACACTAGGGACAAAGTGAATAGACTCGCTATGCAAAGTATAGCCGAGTGATAATATCAGCGGGTACGTAAACGACTCGGTCAGCTCTTTGTGTCGGCGTGTTTCCGTCTGTCAAGACGCCGCGCCGGTGATGGCTCTTTTAAAAGCTATGAATATTTGACAAGCTGTTTGATTTGAGGAATACCAGAATTGAAATAGTTCTCGTTGTGTGTAAAAGAGCTTGTAAATTGCTAAGTTGATGTTAAATATTGAATTGAAAACGATTCTTCGCTAGATCGATAATGGCTTTCTAAACTCAACATTGTTGTTGTCCATTTCTCAAATATAGAAAAAAAACGCTGTCAATTTTATTGTATTGCTGTCGCATTCGTTAAAAGAAATGTTGAACCAAATTTCTATAATTAAATTATGAAGATTAAAGTAATCTTGTACAGTTTACACGTTTTTAGTTTCGGTCAGCTTTTCATTTAATGTTATAATAAAAGTGTTAAAAGCCATAAAGTATACGATCTGACCTCGACCTGCCCTGCACACAAAACAAACTTACGACGTTCGTTTACAATGTCACGGAGCCGATTAAATAGTAGATATCACGGAATTGTCGCGGCTCCTTGGAATTCGACGTTGAAAACCACTGATGTGAAAAGCGAGTCATGTATGACCATCACAACATTTATAGCATCTTGAAAATTACCTTAATTTAATCTTGTTCTTTCTCCAATAAATAATGAGACAGTTATTTTATTCGATCGTAAATTTTAGAACCGAATCGGTTTCCAACAATTGACTAATTTATCTTTTATGTATTTGTCTAATATGTATTTTTATTTAAGTAATTAATGAAAATATGTAGCTCAACTAAACTAAACTCTAGATTAAAATATGAATAGTCATAGGACAAACGGACGGCTAAATTTGTTTCTAGCTGTTAACCTGTGTAGATCTATTTCTAGCTGTTATAATTATCTTAATATATATAAATCTCGTGTCACAATGTTTGTCCTCAATGGACTCCTAAACCACTTAACCGATTATAATAAAATTCGCACACCATGTGCAGTTCGATCCAACTTGAGAGATAGGATAGTTTAAATCTCAAATTATAGTCGCAATTTTAATTTATTGCAAATTATATATATACTTACTGATAATTTTTACTATAAATTGACAAGTTAGCATCAACATACTACGGTTGCTATAGTTACGCAATGGCTTTTGACAGGACAACGTCTGTCGAGTCAGCTAGTTATATAATAAGTAATTTAAGTGTTAGCTAAATAATTGTAAGCGATACTCAATCAAGCCTAATATCTCGTACACTATCAAACTATCAATAACCGTAAAACTTTGAGTGTAGTGTGTGTCGTAAAATCAGTCGCCACATGTTTGTATAGACTGTATAAAACTTGGGCAAATTACTCGGAGTGACGTCCTCTTTGACGGACGGGTAACGTAGTTAGAGAAAGAAACGAGTAGTGGTAAAGTTAAGTTCATTAATACATTAGCTTAATGATAATTAGGATTGTTGGAAGGTAAAGTTGGGTGAACTCTCCTAAGTAATTTCGGAATTAATTTTAATTGCAATACCGATAGTGTTCTGTGTCTGTGACGTTGATGAAATGTGAAACAAACAACCGAGTCCTACAATATAACTAGTCATTCTCCACGGTTGCGTTGTTGTAAATGCCACTAGGGGTAGCCTATTACAAGACTATAACCAAGTTGTCAGTTATATCATATCAGCATCGGTTTACTTAAAATTCTTGAAAACAAGCAACACCTCATCGACCATCGAGTTGACAAAGCATTATGAACAAACATCAGTTCCTCTAGTGTTACAGACAAACAGTATCAAAACTACAAATAGCATTTTTCAGTCAAAATTTGACCTAAATAAGTTGAAATTCGTAATTTCAATTTATTCGATTTAAGATTTAAACTCTGTTTTCAATTTGTTTTCTTAAAAGTATGCTACTAATATTATAAACGCGAAAGTTTGTGAGTAAGTATATATGTTTGTTGCTCTTTCACGCAAAAACGGCGGAACTGCGGGGCGCAGCTAGTCTATACTAATATTATAAAGAGGAAAGATTTGTATTTTTGTATTTTTGGATGTTTGTGTGGAATAAACTCAAAAACTACTGGACCGATTTCAAAAATTCTTTCACCATTCGAATGCTACATTATCCCAAAGTAACATAGGCTATTTTTTTTTATCCACAGCAAAGCGTGGCAGGGAACAGCTAGTATTAAATATTCGTATAATTGGTAAAATGAAAAAAAAACGTGCCTTTGCAGTTTCGATAGTATTCGTAGCAGCAATCGTATTTCCATAGCTGCGATCCGCTGGTCATCAGGCTGACCGTCTGCTGGTCATCAGGCTGACCGTCTGCTTGTTGCCACTTTTCATAAAAAAGCACTCAATCACGGTGATAAGATCTAACGAAATTAACCTCCGCCGCGCCAGATATCATTACACATAATTACAGCCCCCAGTCGCGTCGCCTCCAATCTCCGGATTGGTTTCACGCCAGTCGCACGTAAATAAATCCACACAAAACGTGACTGGCGTGTTACAAAGTGCACGGAATGTATTAGAGGAAACACTCCAGACAGATTGGTTCCACGAAAATGTCGATATCAGAAAACACGTCCAACCCCAATCTCGAGTCGCCATATTTTGCCGGCGAATTTCATACGTGTGACAGGGGTAATCAACTAAGCGACAAGCTACTGTGGGGATTGGATTTGATTCTAGTTTCGGAATATATAACTGAGGGATATACTGCATACTTTACGTAGTATTATAACTAAATGGTTGACACCTAAATGCCTCTCGACCTGGAGGGACACCTGATCTAATTTATTAAACCATAATTGTAAAGTTCTCATACTTTACTCCACTTTTTTTATTAGAACTGCAGAGGTAGAGAAATAAGCTAAAAGTAAATAGGTATTTCCAAGGCAAGCGTGCTACATCTTCGACCACATCGTCGCTTCCCATCGGGTGACAATCTCACCTGATGGTCAAACGCATGATTAGTACGATGTAAAAAAAATCTCACTCGGAACTTGTCTGGAAGAGAGCTCTTAGCGATAAGACGCATTTTGTTCTTATCACTAATGTCTTCCTGTGTTCGTACCTTCTTTATGTGGTGCCAATAGATAAAAAGAAATAAAAAAATAAACCAACCAAAAACAAATAAAAACACAGACAACAACTGGTTTGTGATTTTTTTGTAATTACTTAGTTTCGGGTTTATTTGCTTAATTTTAATTTAAATCCATATTATTATTGTATTGTAGTAATTTATTGAGAAAGAGTCATGCCCAAAGCTTCCAATGCCCCCACTACAAGCCGATCGCGCCGTGATGGATGACCGTAACTTCCAAGGTGACGACTGCTTCGAGCAGACCGAAGTTCCAGAGACTATGTCATCTGTCATTACTGTCATCCTTTTTACAAGCTTTTAATAAACTTGCCTTGTTAGTGTTAGTCAGATCTTGCGACTGAATTTTGAACTACTTTTCAATATCTGATTGAGCTGTTTGGTACACCTGCGCAAAATTTTATATCTCAGGGTGACGAGCGCAAAATTCAAAATTCAAAATCAAAAAAAATTCAAAATTTCAAAATTCAAAATTCTGGGTGACGCGGTCCTGTTATGGGCAAACGTGACGTTTAACATCAGGCATAAAAAAAGGAAAAAAAAAACAAAATAGCCAATACCAAAAGTTGTTTAGTTATCTTGTTTTTCTGCCAGTTTCACACAGGATTAGACTTTCAGCACTTTGAGTGCTAATGTTCTAACGTCTCTTCAGCGCCAAGCTGGCAGACAACAAAGGTCCGCGGCGATGAGTCAGCCGCTGCCCGCGAGCCGGATGGCGCTAAAAGCATTAAAATGGAACGACACCGCAGCACTTTCACGTTATTGCCAATTTAAAACGCCATTACGTCTAGCTTTAACGACGGATATAACGTTCCGACCAGTTTTGACGAGGAGTTTTTCAGTTTTAGATGTGTTGTGATTCTTGGAAGGAGAACTTTCCGTTCAAGAATCATTGGAATTTTCTTCCTTTCTTGTTCCTGGAAGGAAGAAAATATGAACACCTACTTAAGTAATGTCGGGAAGAGCATTACATTACAAGCAAATCCCTGTTCTGCGTTACGTGTTAATTTTTTTTTTCGTGAGCATTTATTTATTTTATGCTTTCTTTCAAATTTCCGTTGAGATATATTGGATCTTTAGAAAATTTTACAACTTTGCAGGATTAAGAAAACTTTCAAATATCTTAAATGGTATTTCCGTGATTGGTACGAGTAAAGGGATTTTCCTTTTGAACAGGTTAATTAATTTAAATATTATTTAGTTTTTGTTTACGAAATTTTATTCCAAAGAAGATAAGCACTTGAATACCTAATAGCACAAATAGATAAGCAAGGCCCACTCTCCTAGAATTGTTCAAATAACTAGCGACCCCTCATCAACTAGCCCGGCGTTGCATGTCTATAATTTCATGCATCGGGTCGCGTGCGCGCCGCGCGCCGGCTAATATATCGGATCACTGGTAAGATACACCCTTTTGGTACGAAACACCGCTGGTGATGAAATTCAGTACCTTGACAAGTTGACATAGCACAATCAGCATAGTTTAACCTGTACTTAAGGCGATTAAAGCGAACAGCGTATCTAGACACGCGGTAGCGTGTCAAGCCAAGTTCAAGTGACAGAACTGGCGAGCTGCACCGTGTGTAATATTACACGAACCATTTGGAGCAACTTTTGATCTCTTTTACACAGACACTTCGTACAGACTACAGACCTATAAAATTTCACTTCCATTGAAACATTGCCACCAGGCATGGTTAGACGTAACCTTGAGATACGAGTAGGCAAACGGTACAATGCTTTGTCTCAATATTTATTTATTCACATGTCTCTTTCCTCAAACCTCGGTGATGTTCGGCTGGCATAATGACCTCACAATATAACCTGCCTAGTGTTTCCTTTTTGTGGTTTCAATGAAGAGTTCTTGTATACCTGTACACTGGGAAAAATAGCCATCAAAATACAACACATACAGGGTGACAACAATTAGTTGTCACTGTAAAAACTGGTGCTAAAGTGCTAATCATCGTACTTTTTGGTAAATCCATCGGAATTTTGATGGCCATTTTTTTCAGTGTAGTAAGACAATCTGTGGTGGTAGGCCTGAAGCAGTACTCACAGTAATGAAGGCGCCGTAGCTGTGCTGCGAGTCGGAGATGTTGGCGGGGTGGTCGAGGTTGATGCCGGTGCCGAGCTCCTCGGGCCACTGCGCCGGCACCGCGGCCTCCGCCTCGCCCATCAGCCAGTACACCTGCGAGGAGTACACACTTGTGAAGCTTCGAGGGTAGACCTGGTACATACCCCAGCAGTGATTTGATTATAGGTTAAGTTGTTGAAATTATAGACCAACGACACGTCGGTTGGTAAATTTGGTAATGGATGAGGTTCGCAGGGTTGTTAAAGAGCTATACAGTTCCCATTATATGCGACTTACTTTATCAAAGTGGGCTGAAGAGTGTTTGATCCTTATCATTCATGATCTTTGGCTACAAAAGCGGTTCAAGTAACCGAATGTAGATTTCTATGGAAGATTCCGGGGAGCAAAAATACTAAGCCGGTTTTACCACTAATTTCGCTTTGGTTAACTTATAGAGGTTATTTTTAATCACGTCACGCCATGTAATTACTAAAAATGTACGAGTAGAATGAATGAGTTCACGTAAGCCACGTAAGTTCACGTAATATGTGCAATAACAGCAGTCCATTCAACACTGAAAGCATCATTTTCCATTCACGCTAAAGTACGGGATTAAAAGATACGCCGACCGTTCCCGGCGAGATTTACCCGCATCTCTTTCAAGCCGCATACATTTTGTACGAAGCTATTTACGACCGATGCGAAAGGAAATTCGACGAGATTTCTCATCTGGGCCGAAATTAGATAGCTCGAAGGACCAAACGGGGTTGTATCGTGTAATGCGATACCATTATTTATTTCTTTGTCGATGCTCATTACTTATAGAAATCATGAGCTTTCGGAACTTCGGATCTCTTCAGGAATAAATGGAAATGAATAAGTAGGTACTTTGTTTATTAAGGTCAGATGTTTTGTTCAGAGACGAAAAGGAGATACGGGCCGGATAAGGTCTATTCAATATACTTTTATGATTTGAGTTTGAGGAAGTACGAATTCGCAATCCTTTGTTTGTTTGAGAGAGAGAAGTTACAAAGCATGAAGAATATTCAAGAAACTTCCTCGACAGTTGACTACGGTTCCATGAAATAGGATAAAAAAGAGGACAAACTACAACTGAACTTACATTTACTTCAAAACTTGGAACTAACCTTACAAAGGAAGCGATGTCAAGAACCTACGCAAAACTTTAAGTTTCCATTCAAACTACTATAATTTTCTCCTTAAACATTTATTAATCATTGAAAGAACATAAATGAAGTTTCTTGAGTTTGTCGGTGCTTTAACGTACCAGTCGCAAAGGTTGAACTTTGACAATTAACTTGAGTGTAACAATCTTACAATGTTGGTAGTTGGAAGCTACATTATAAACTTTAAGCGATGACTAGAAAATGTACAAAGATTCTCTTAGCACGCAAAATTTTATGTACTTTACTATTTTGCGAAGCATCCGATGGGAGAATTTGGGTGTCTGTCGATATCTCTAGACCAGTGTTTTATAGTATTGTAGGTCGTATCACGCAAACGTACACTTGACAAAGTAATGCGAATGGAATTTTCTAAGAACAGCGCTAATGACAAAATTGGTAAGTGTACTGTGTATCTCTTAAGTTTCCCTATATTTTTACGTTTCTTTTGTAGTTCCAATACACTTTATTGATTTTATTGGCACAAGCCAGGCACCATAATAACGTCTATAAATTATTTCTTCAGTTCAAGCACATTTGCTATGCCAGAAGTCAAGTAGGCAACGAGTTGTTTCTTTAAAGATTTTATAATCAGTGCTTCAGCGAGACAAGACGAAAGCGAGCTCGTTTGAGTAATCCAAGCGTGGCTTCGCTTAACGATAAGTCTTTCAAGGTTTCTCAGTTTCTCATTCTTGGGAGCAAGTTGAGACTACAGTTGCAGGTAGTTCCGAGAGCCATTGTTAAACTTCAAGAACAAGCTCGTGGAAAGTTGCTAACTATTGCGAAAGCTTTTAGAACGGTTTAAATACGAGTAGTTTTACAGAGTTATGTGACATACACGCTGAACATAAGGTAGGGTTATTCCATTTTCAAAGTAAGATATCAGTTTTCAAATCAGCAAAATCTTCAATAGACCGACCCTTGAATGACTTGACCACGTATGATTGAAGAATGATTACTCTGCCAAAATAACACGACCTACCCCAAGACATGGATAGACTAAGAAATGTTATCCATCAAGTGAATTAAACGTTAAATTAAATTCAGTGACATTTTCATTTACTTTCTAGTCATTGTTTGTTACGATTAAAGTATTAGCTTGTAACATGCATATTTAACCAACATACATTAATTACCCTGGAAATAGCCCCTGAGTCAGCCGGCCTTGCCAACCGTGCGGCAAAGACATTATTCCAACTGGTAACCCTTGAATGTTTGACCAGCCCACAGCCCCAGGGCGAGCAATTAGTGCACTCGAGTTAACTAGACTGGTAAATATTTAGTATTTAGCTAGTTGCAAGCAATGGGTGTTTCTGTTCTGGGTGGTTGTTTCTGGGTAAAAATAGAATTGCCTTGTAAAGCCGTGGTATCGTAGTTTAATGTGTTTGAAGTTTCCGCTTGAAGGCCTCTGACATGGCTTATCGTTTGTTGTTGTAGGACAAAATAGTTAAGTAGGCTGTGCCCGTTTACTTTCTTTTAATCAAGCTCGAAGGTTTATGTATGACCTATAGTTTCGCTTTTATGATAACCTATTTAAAACAGCACTAGTACCCAACTAGCAAAAAGTGGTTTTTAAACTATCTCCAGGAGAGCATTTCCCTAGGACTATATAAGACTTATATCCGCTTATAAGTCCGGAAAAGGGCCCACTTTATAAGTAAACTTTTACTTATATCGTGTTTATAATAGACCGCTTCAATGCCGTTTACGCCTATATTGCTCCTGTAATAGAATTACGTCAATGCAATTAGTCCTGCAAATGCCAATATAAGTAAATTATAAGAAAATTTGAGATGAATACGCGCCTCGCAATTCTTCTTTGAGCTCACATTTAGTGAACAGTCGAATGGTTTTCTGTCGGTCAAGAAATTGTTTGTGTGAACTTTACTTAAGTTTAATTTAATAATAATAAATGTCAAGAATATAAATGTAGAATGATAATAAATGTAGAAAATCGAAAGCTTATTGTTGTTAGTCTGGTGTGTATTCGTAGGGGAATGTGAATTTACTGAAAAACCTATCATGGTTTTAATTAAAATTTTAAAGCGCTTCTTGTAATTTACGTATTTACATTTTAATATTTAATGTTTTATTATGAAAATATCATGAACAGTTACCATTTTTTCGGTGAGCATTGCCAAGTGTGACTTAGCGCCAATATAAGTAATACTGGTTCTATATTGGCAAGTGCTAAAACCGAAGATTCGCCATATTGTTACCAATTAGGGTTCCACGGTGCCCAGATAAAAACAAACTCTATTGATATTCATAGATTAGCATGTTATAGGAATATTGTAAGGGTTTCTTGTGCGTGCTAGGTTAAACATTAGTTTAAACATTGTTTTTATTTAATTTAATGGTTATGTTATAATTAATATCTAATTATTATATTCAGGTTGCCAACGATCGAAATAAAAGTATGGTGATATTCCTTGATATCGATCCATTTATCATTGCCCTAGCTGGTGAATCACAAATGAAAGCTCTTAGTTTTACATGCACTACTTTTTCATCATTTAAATCAGTAGCATTATTGAGTATTAATCCTTCTTCAAGTTGCTTCATTTCTGTCACTAAAGGTCCTAGAAAAGCATCAAGATCTGATGGTTTTCCATCTCCACCATAGATTCCTGTTGAAAAGAAAAATTCATATTTTATTGTCATAAAAAAATTAAGGTTATAAGACAGTGTACTTACTTAACTGGCACAAAATTCAAATAGGTAAAAAAAATAACATACATATTATACTACTTGGTCATGAAGCTGGTAACTTTAGGTAAATTATTAATGTTTCATTTATTTTTACTTACCCACAACAAACGGTGCCAAATTTGGTATTTCGAAGATGGTACATAATATAACCAAAACTGGTATCACGAACTGCCGAAGACTGGTAATCCATCAATATATCAATCAATATAATATTCAGAGAAACCTCAATTGGTAGACAGGGAACATTTTCAAAAATTCTTCTCAAACATTTGATCAGACCATTGTACCAATAGTGCCCTGGGGGCGAAATAGTAATGTGTAGGTTTTCTTTTTTTGTATTTACTCGTAATAGTGTTCGTGCATCTTAAGGCAAAACATCGTTTATTCTCACATTTATAACTTCAAGTAAAGACTTTAATGCAGCATGAGAAATATTGAAGTTCAAAGCCCAGTTTTTAATAGAATAACGCAGTTCTAAATTTTTGTTGTAATCTGAAAGTTCTGCCTCATTATCGCTTTCAGAATCGCTCAATGATTTTTCATTATAACTTTCGTAGCCCGAACCTCTTCCATCTAAAGTTACAGTTATCTTGTCCGGAACCCTCACCAGAATTCGCGATGCTCCCTTCACCAGTTAAAAAACCAGTTGCAATATTAATGGCTGATTTCAAATCCTATAATAGAATTAGCAAAACTATATAAAGCGTGTTTTAGCCTATATTGGTAGTTTCAACCAAAAGTGACCTTATGAGAGTTTTGACCAGGATTGTTTGAGATTACTTAGACTATAACACTACTATGGAATGCCTATATAAGTGTATCTAAGCTTATTAATGGGATGCGATAAATCTATATAGAGAACATTTTATCCTACTGCGTGTTGTTATAATCTTCGTGATTTTATTATCTTTGAAACGCGGATATAAAATACACTTCTAAGGTAATGTAAAAGCAGACAAGAAATATAAATGCTTTTCAGTAGTTTAACTTAAATTTACTTATATTGGCCATAAAATATTAGCTTATATGAGGTTATAAGTATAAATAACAAGAGTGATTGCGCCTCAGTGTATTTATTCCTGGTAGATGCTCCTCGAGGAGTCTTAAGATTTAAACGCTCCTAAGATGTTATCTTATAGGCGCATATAAGTCTGAGTTACCGGATTAATTACTCCTGAGTGCAATTAGTTTTGTTCCTAGCTTTTATAGGAGTCTTAATCCAGTAGTGGCCACGAAATATGATCCTATATACCGATATAAGTTCAAATTATAGGATTAATCGTACTGAAGTAAAAACGGCATTCATTAATGCTGTTATAAGCGTAGTAGCAAATACCAAAACCATCATCGGAGCTATATAAGTCCACATAGCATTATAAAATCGCATTCTAGGACTACTTTGCTGGTTGGGTAGTAAGTAATATGTACGCTAATAATGCGCTCACAACAAAGAACCCACTCTAATGGAGGGGAAGCCTCATTATCATCCCTATTATCGTCGCTAGCACAAAGATAAAGCGTTAAAAGCCAGTTAAAAGTTTCTAGTTTCAGTACAAAAGATTTAACTTTTCTTTACGGCTATCATAAAAGAAACAGTTGAAGTTTTTATAATAGTGAGGTCAAAAGCACTTCTTTTATTTAGTCTGGCTACTGCGCTCACGATTCGCCTACAATAATAACTTTTAGACAACTTTGTCTATAAAATACAAGAATGATGGCAGCTGTGATTCTGAGACAACAGTTCTCAAATCTAGCCAAAAGCTATGCTAGCATGGTACGAGTACGTAGGTACGCTAGCTTTAATTTACGTTTTCAGTTACAGATTGATGAATTCGGCCATTTCTTGATGAAAGAAACAAAACAACGAAGATTCCCGCGGTACATTTTCTTCTCAGCTGAAAGCTATATAATTTTTTAACGGAAAACTAGTTTTACTAGAGTTTTTCACTAAGAATATGGCTCTTGTTTGCAAAATCCGTCGCAAGCAGTTTTAATACACCAAACTGTCAAAAATCGTTGTTAAACCGTCGCTGTAAACGAAAAACTAGAAAAGGGTACCTTTTCTAGTTTTTATCTAGCTATTACAGTACCTGATTTCTAGAATAAAGTAGGCTACTACGCATTACTTCAGTTCAATAGACGTTTTATGTACCCAAACGACAGATAAAACAAGAAAAAATAACTTAATGTCAATAAAATGAATGTGATTTATGATACTTTACCGCCGGCCGTAAAACTTTACGAGGGACAAGCACAAAGATTCATTTATTACACGACATCAAAACGGTTCGTTTGCCGCGTCCTTTTTACTTCATTTCCGGAAATATTGTTAAAGGTAAACCTGACGACCACCGACGAGTCATTTTAAAAGCTTTTATTTAACTTACAATGTATGTATGTATGTATGTATACCTATGTTTGTTCGGGTGGAATCTTGCAACTCAATTTTGAAAAACTTCCCGATGTCCGATTAAGCTGTGGTGTACGTGTGTAACTCCGATGGCAATGCAAAAAAAGCCTGTTTTTAACAATATTTTATAAATTAACTCATATTTTTTTAATTTTATAAATTTTTACTTATTTCGGTAATTTTAAGTTTCTGGGTAAAGTGCAGATACAGTGTTAATACAGGTAAAAGTTTAGGACTTTTGATATCTCCATAACTAGTAAATTCTACTACATTTATAGTAGAACTACCATAACTAGTAGGGCCCGTGATTTTAAAAGCAATTAAATATAATATTATAAATATATATATTATATTTATATTATGTATATTATTTATAATATTTAATATTCCTGTTTTGCTGTATTTTTGAGATCTGTTCTCATAATATACTTAATATACTTGCTTGCCAGTTTCCATTTACATAGATGATAGGTGTAGATGTAGATTGTAGAGTCGTTTCGTGATAACTTGCACATTTTTTAATTAGTGTCTGGTTTTATTAATTACTTAACAGTTGCCAACGAAATCTATTGTAACTCTACCAATTTTTTTTTTAGAAAGAGGTAAACCCTCACACTTAATCAAAAATGTAGCCAACTGGAACCTAAATTAATGCTGGTTTGATACGAGCATTAGTGTAAAATATACCAAAAAACTAAAATTGTAGCGAGTTTGCAAAACCTAGTTTTAAAAGTTATTATACTAAAATAAACTCTGTTATTACTATTTGGCTTGTGTACCGAGGGCCGCTATTAAAAACGGTCGTCACGTAATAAGTACGAGCGAGTAATTAAAACTTTTTGCGCGGTATAGCGCTGAATATTCCAGCGCTGTGGGCACGACAAACAAAACAGAGTAATTAGCTTGTTTGTAATTACACCCCAAAGACCATATAACTAGTAGACCGACTGTACCTAATCTGCTATCAAACTATATGCATACGCTTCTCAACTGAATTTCTTATTTTTTTTATTTAGCCTTTTTCGTCGCATTTTTAGGCAAAAGGCCTCTACCCTCCTCCCACTCATCATGATTCGAAGGTTTCTGGGCCCAGTTGTTGCATAAGGAGTCCAATTCATCCCGCCATCTCCGCCTGGGCCTGCCGAGTGTTCTAACGACCTGTGGAACCCACTGTGTAGCGAGCTTGGCCCACAGGTCGTCGGATGTGCAGCAGTTATATCTGGCCCATTTCCAATTTAGTTCGGCGACTTAATGACCAACGTCTGTTACCATTGACGGTTAACGTTGGTATGAATATATGATTGGATTCATCTATATTCTATTCAGTCAACTTTGTTTCATGCAATGCGTAGAGAGTTAGATTAAACTTTAAAAAAATCTACATGCGCAATCAACTGGTTTTATTATTTTTGTTACGCCCTCATACAATCTACAAATAGAGTAGGTATATTACAATTTGGATAATTTAGTTAAATAACAACATTAATTAAGTAAACGGCAGGCTATTATAATTGTTGAATTAGGTGATAAATGAAGAATCCAGAATATCTTATTTATTAAGTGCTAATGATATAACTGGGTTACCCGGAACGATGGTAGAAAGCCTAAATCAAAATTAATCCTAGTGTAATATGTTTATTATGGCAGTGGATGAGATAGAAAAAGCACTCAAAAAATATTCAGCAGTTCAATGGCACTTTAATGGCACTTGCAATTATTCTATGGATGACCGAGAAAATGGCGTTTTGATGTTTTTTGTTTTATATGAGAAAACATCTACAATCTCTAGCTATTTATATATTTGTAACAATCATCTACTATTGTCGATGGCGCCAATTCTCAGTACTATTAAACCTATTATTTATTTTTATTTGTTCGAAGTAGAATGGATTTCGATTGGACATAATTGGTGTTTCAGGTAACAGCAGAGGTTTTCGGCGAACGGTTACCTTTCTATGAAACGCTCAGTCATTTATTACTTCGGTAGTGAAAATTTGTACAGGATGTCCCTTCATTGTAGGAAGATGCGTCGGCGTTGACGTAACGTAAAAAAGTATCTTGTTTCACGTAAAAACAACTTTTGAGCTATGTCAGTGGTCTTTAGGCAGCCTAAAAATGAAAACCAGAAATTGATTTGAAAAATTTGAACAATACAACAATTCTGTAACTTTTTACTTTAACTTTGTTTCTATTACTAAAGTAGGTACATTGTTTTAAAATAACATAGATTTGTTTGTTTGCGGTTTTTGATCTCTGCTCTGGGTCTGGGTGTTAGTTGTCCTTGTCTTTGTGTGTGTTCCATGATATCCCCGACACAGGGTGTCCTAGTGTGCTATGAGTGTGAAATATTTACGTACTGCATACAACAATAGTAGAATATACCTAAAAATACATAGTTTTTTTGCTTACAAAGCTCCTGTATATTGGGCGCTGTCCTTCAAACTGTTAATGATTCTTTCATACTTTCGACACTCACGGCCTCAATCATTTATTATTCAGCAGCCTATTCAAAACAGTTGATATGATCAAACATTTGATGATAATAACCGAAGTAATTTCGGAAAATAGGTTTTACATAAATATTAGTGTTTGAAATAACATTTTAATGCAGGTAATAAAGTGTTTGCTAAGCCGAAAAACGCTCATAGTACTCGTCATTATGAACAACTTTTAGTCAGGGACAAATACGGAATTCGCTAAAAAAATGTCAGCTGTTCCATAGAAAAATGTCATTGACACTCGACAAAATGTATGGAACAGCTGTTTTTTGCGAAGTCTGGGTTTATTTATTTTTTATTTATTACGATATACCAACAGTAAACATAATATTATACGTTCTTAAATTATAAACTTATTAATATCTACAAGTGTCAGATATGTTCACCTATTATAGGCGTATACATCGTTCACCATTAAAAGTGTGAAGACATTAAGGGTAGGTAACTACTAAATTAATAATAACAAAATTTTGACAAAATATGAATTGAACCAAAAAATAATAATAATTCGACTACAGAACTAGACGACTCTGGTAAGAGACTTCACAAGTTTTCTTTTGAAAATCATTAAAGAATTTCGCCACACATCAAAGTTGTCTAAGGAGACATTACAATCGTACTGGGTTGGTCCCATAGTAGAGGTTGATTGAAGATATTGATGTATCAACCTTTTTGGGCTTATGAAGAAACCTTTACTTAGCAGTAGGCCAAAGCGGCAGATTATGATGAAGATGATAAATATTTGTTTAGTACTTACATCGAAAATCTTCCCGAGGTCTTGGGCGAGGCAGGAGCAGTTAAACGCCACTATGCCGAGCTCCTTCACCTAAAAAGATTTGTTGTTACTAGCTGTGCTCTGCGGTTTTACATGCAATTTTATATGAGAAAGTTTTATGTATTTTATTAACCAACATATCAAAAAAGGAAAGCTCAAAAATTTCAGGACTCTAATTTGTTTCGTATCTACAATGCTCTTTCGATTGCGTTTTTGTTAGTTATATTTCATGTATTAAGTAAAATTATTATTTTGTAATTTTGTTTTTTTTTTTAAGTCGATTTAAAATTCAATGACTTCTTTTTTATTATGTTTATTACCTGAGTGAGTGCTCTCCAATCCATGTTGGCACTCCCTATGTAGAAGTGCGTCCGGTCCACGATCCAGAACTTGGTGTGCAGCACGCCGCCGCCCAGCAGCTTCGAGAAGTTCAGGCTTCTCACCTGGACAACATTATACTCAATGAGATCCTTAATACTGGACGTTTGTCTTCTTAAAAAAAATTATAAAATAAAAATACAGGAGGTATTTTTATTTTATAATTTTTTTTTACCAACACCAACTCTTGACCGTTAAGGAGTTGTCAGTTAATTCTAAAATTACTTCTGTATTCTTCTGATGTATCAAAATTAGAGAGGATAAGAGATATGAGAGTTATCAGATGATCATAAAAATGGTTGTCTAATGTTTGCCCGAAGAATATAAGCAATAATTCTCAAATGCCCGAATTTTACTTGCCCGAATTTCATTTGCCCGAATTGTTTGTTTACCATAAAAGTTATGTGACATACTCTTGTTTGCCCGTACATTAGATTTCATAATGATACGAGTGCCATACGTATTATTATCCATTTTATTAATTGCAATAATATTATTTATCAGAATATTTCAACGCCATACTAAATTAATTTCACAAAATTAATTGAAATTAATTTCAAAATCAATGAAATATTGTCTAATAAAGACGAATATACAAAAAAAGAGTTTTTGAATGCTTTAGCATCAAATTTGTATTTGCACTAAGTAAAAGGTGAATTGTAATAAATATATTATGACAGTATGATTACATTTTAAAATTGTTTTTATCTCTAATACCTACTTATCACTATAATCGATCCATGTCGCTTCCATAGAAATTAACCTAACGCTTTTGTCCTAAAAAGCGATTGGCTTTCTAGCACTTCGTCGGCCGCTGCCGCGGCACGCTCGCTACGCTCGCTCGGCTCGTGCGTTGTTTTTCATGTTCTAACATAACCTAACCTATTGATCATTTTTATTTCTAATACCTACTTATCACTATGATTGATCCAAGTCGCTTCCGTAGAAAATTAACCTAACGCCTTTGTCCTAAAAAGCGATTGGCTTTCTAGCACTTCGTCGGCCGCTGCCGCGGCACGCTCGCTACGCTCGCTCGGCTCGTGCGTTGTTTTTCATGTTCTAACATAACCTAACCTAACCTATTGATCGTTTTTATTTCTAATACCTACTTATCACTATGATTGATCCAAGTCGCTTCCGTAGAAAATTAACCTAACGCCTTTTCCTAAAAAGCGATTGGCTTTCTAGCACTTCGCCGGCCGCTGCCGCGGCACGCTCGCTACGCTCGCTCGGCTCGTGCGTTGTTTTTCATGTTCTAACCTAACCTAACCTATTGATCGTTTAGTTTAAACCGATTTTATGGTTTTTTTCTAGAAGTAATTTCGATGGCAAATGATGTTATGGCATATGATAATTACGCCTTACAATGATGATAACAAATGATGTTATTGAAATTGACTTTATGGAAAACAAAGTTTCTAGCACGTGACTAATATAGTAAACAATGAGTATAACATATAAAATTATGAGAAACAATATTATGTCTGTTGACCAGTATAGCAGATAAAATTATGGCAAATGAAATTCTAGCAAATGGGTGTATACCCATAAAAATACGTCTGTTTTCTTCTAATTTATTGAAAAGACAAAAGGATAAGAGATAGGATGAGAGTTATTAAATGATACCCAAAAATTATTTCCGGTGTATTGAAATTAGAAAAGATACGATATAATTTGAATTTTACGAGTAGACCAGTAGAAGTTAATGTGGTAACTATAATTTAATCAATGTCCATTACATTGATTTATGATTCTGAAATATAATCACGGTAACAGCTTGTGTTGCTACTTTTATTAATCGTCTAGAGTCAAGACTTCTCAAGTAGACAATTTTAGGAATAATACTGTATGAGAACTTTTGTTACTACTATAATACTTTCTTACTTACTTTAATCATGAATTTGACTATGAAAACTAACGTGGTTTTGACACATTTTGTCATTAATCGCCGAATTACCGAAAATATCACCGAATGTGATCAAATCCGATGGATTGATTGGAGTATTTTTTTGTAATGGTACAAAAGAAATACCGTAGGTAATAACAAAAAAATATATAATTTCAGTTACCTGTGCAGCTTTCTTTTTAACTAAATATTCAGTATCTACATTAGGAAACGATTTGCTGGGCCAGTTTTGAGCAATTCTTAAATTAATATTCTTTTTTGACCCCGCAGCGTATAGAGATTGGAACACTTGCTCTCCCTGGAACAAAAACACCATTATTTCGTCAAATACATTTTAAAAATTCTGAAGGCTTTACATAATAGATTTAAACTTACTAAAAATATAGCCGTTTTTGTCATTACAGTCTATTAAACGAGGGCATTCACTTTTAATCAATTAAATTCTGTTAGTTGATTGTATGCTCTGAGTAGCCACATGGTTAATAAGATTGAATCAATAGTTTTAGTTCTGGGCACCATATCTGTTTCCCGAACTTGATGACCAGATATTGACCGGACAAAAAAACTGGTATACCTCATCTAAAAATCTGGTATTACAAAGTTATCTCAAAATTGGTATCTGAGTGCTCTAATTAGGATGGTATGACTTTTAGGTTTAAAATGTTATGCTCACCTCTAT
The DNA here is from genome assembly GCA_949125135.1 of Alcis repandata. Taxonomy (NCBI): domain Eukaryota; kingdom Metazoa; phylum Arthropoda; class Insecta; order Lepidoptera; family Geometridae; genus Alcis; species Alcis repandata. The sequence goes on from OX421233.1 coordinate 1,188,905, forward strand.
AGAGGAATTATAAGGATAGTCTTCATTTAACCTAAGAGTCCAGTAAAAAGAGGCTATTTCTATGGATGTTTGAGCTTCGTCTATCAAGTCGAGCCACACGTTCTTGGTGGGCCGGTGCGTGGCGTTCGGGGGGTACATGTGGCCCTCGGGGATGCTCTCCACGAGGGACAACCTGGAACAAAGGGTTTATTTTATTGATCTATTGATATATAGGGTTATATGGAAAAAATGCTAAACTAGCTGTTTTTTTTTTCGAATTCCGGGTTCGTCTCATCGTAAAAGTTGTAGCCTTTCGCAGCTTGGCATACCAACCCTGAACCCTTCCTTATAACCCTGAATTAGCAGTTTCCGGGATAAAACGTGGCCAATATTTTAATGTAGGGTTTAAGATATTTCAGAAGTATATTAATTATTGGCATATTGATATACCGCATTTCCCGGGATAAAAAGTAGCCTTTATGTTAATCCAGGGTATAAGCTACAAAAAGTAGCCTATTTGATAATCCAAGCTAGCTACATTTATACCGAATTTCATTCGAATCCTGGGCTGTTTTTGCGTGTTTGTAGGATATTGTGTATGTATACAGGGTTTTAAGAAGTATATATACTAAGCAGAAAAGGGGTAATAGTACATTATGAACCAATTTACTATGGGAAAACACAAACTCTGAAATCGCGAAATGAACCCAAATAATTTTTATAGTGTACACTGCATGTTGTAAACTGTAATATGTAGGTATATGTGTGAGTATTTTTACAATTATTTAGATCAATCATTAATTTTAATGTTACCATGATACCTATCTTATTTCATCGAATCAGACACCCTTCCCTATAAGGTGTGTTTAGTAGACACTATAAACCAATCTGTAACAGAGTGCAGTATTACACGCATTCTTAATACATACCTAAATACAGATCTAGGGCAAGTAAAGATTAAAAAGTCGGTAACGTGATTACACTAATTTGCTCATATACCGGCTGACTGGTTAGACACTTGACATATTCTAGGTTATCATAGTACTCATTATTATGAACAACTTTTACTATAGGACCAACCCGAAATTCGCGAAAAAAAAATCAGCTGTTCCATAGAAAAATGTCAATGACACCTGACAAAATGTATGGAACAGCTGATATTTTTTTCGCGAATTCCGGGTTGGTCCCATAGTAAAAGTTGCTCATAATGATGAGTACTATAATAACCTAGGATATGTCAAGTGTCTAACCAGTCAGCCCGTATAATGTAGCCTAAGTACCATAACGAACCAATTGACACCTCATTTATCAAAATCTGACGAGTACTTTAGGCGATGGATCAAATGTAAGGGCCATTCAAAAATATCGTTACCTCCGCCCTTGTCACCATTGGCCATTTTTGTGAAACTCCCCCTTTATTTTTTTTAATTCAATAATGTGAAATTATTGAATTTAAAAAAATCGTTTGAATATGTAGATAAGATTTGGAAATATGACGTCACAAAACTTAAAACACTCCCACCCCTCGTCACACTTTCTCGACTCCTTCCCTCTTTCTTTACATGCGACGTAATTTATGAATGGCCCCTAAATACAAACATACATACATAAACTACTAAAATAACCCTTCTTTTTGGCTTTATTACCATAGTCGGGTGATAAAATTTAGCACAACAAATTGTTAGATAAACGATGATAAAACAAAGACAAGAAAATATTTGAGCGTTAGTGTTTCAGCCCTGCCCTTTAGGTAGAGAATGTGAAGGGTGCGACAGGCGCTCGTCCATTTATCACAACTCCTAAAAGTCATGTTTACTCCGACATTGTGAAATAACTGGTATTAATTTTGATTGATTAACTTTTAGGAGTTCGGGGTGACCTATACTAATGACTGAACCTCTCAAAGTTGATAGACAATGAAACAAAATAGAAATAGCTAAAACAAATGAAAAAGTTGGCATTTCTTTTTCTGTTTTTTTTTCTTTTTTATTGTATGTTCAGCCATTAATTCCTCCGCAAAGGTTGGAGACGTCATTCAGCTAAACACAGTTGTACTCGTATATCATCTCATATTAGCTTTCTTTAGTTAAATTAGTATGTACCTAAGCAATAAGCATATTATCATAGAGTACTTAAGAGTTTTATTTAGAAATTCTAGTAGAATTTAAAGATAACATCTGAGAACCGATAAAAATGTGTAAAAAATGAATGAAAAAAAATTAGAGCAAGACTTGAAAAAAATCTGTTAGTTATTCATTTAATTTTGAGCAAATGAAAAATTTAAGTTGCAACGACCTGTGTTCTATGTTCATACAAAGGTTGTTTAGGTCAAATTTAGCATATGATTTGCTATTAAATTATCTATTTAGCAGTTCACTTTAATATGACCTTTATTGCCAGGGTATTAAACTCACATCGGAGTCTCAATAATAGCCTTATGTTGCAATTTAAAATTGATTACCTCATCATGGCATTAGTATAATGCAATAATGACTTAAATAGAATTTTGCATGTTCAGCATGTGTTTGGTGAGGGTATTTTTAGAAAGTCACTGAAAATTGTGTTTTATTTTTATTAAGCTAGAGTTCATTGTTAAGTAAACTGATACACTTTGGTAATTCTATGAACTAGATTTAGTAATGATAATGTAAACGATGGAATTTTATTTCAATTTTGGATTAGAAAAAAAAACAGAAATGAGAAATAGAATGGTATACTCGAGCACAAGAATGCTCTTAAATGTTTAATAAATAAAAGTTATTTGACTCACCTGCACTCATCTGAGCATTGTAAGCTAACTGGAGCAGCAGTTGTGTTGGCGTGAGGGTTGTTCGGCTGGTCCAACAGAGGTACCAACACAACCAGCACTATTAGAATTATCACTATCGATACGGGAATGCATGATGGTCGGCACCAGATGCTTCTTTTTCTTCTTCTGAAACAAAACAATTGTAGTTTTATAATTCTATCCAACTTTTTTTAACCAACTTCGAAAAGGAGCCGGTTCTAAATTCAACTGTTTTTTTTTTTTTTTTTTTTTATTGTTATAAACTTTTTTTATTTATTCTTTTTTTTTATTGTTATAATTGGAACTATTTGGAACCATTACCATACAAAAAAAAAAATTAATGAAGGGCCTTCATTTCACTGGCATGGTCGAACATGGTTTGTTTGTTTCATTTCTAAACATTTAAACAAATAGTATATTGGCCCGTAGATGCACTTCATAAGCAACAATAGGTACATAATATTATTGTGATACTAGAAAACTAAAATTAAAGTTGAAAGAGTTTCATTTTCAACAGCTATTTGAACTCACTTGTCATTATAGCTGTTTCCATTCTCGTCTCGCATCATGAATATCTGCTCCCACTGCTCCAGCTCTTCATCAGACGATGAAGCGTTCCCCAGACTCCCAGTTTCTAGCACAGTCTGCGACAAGCCATACACAAAATTATAAAGTTAAATGATACAATATTTTAAAGTTTTTAGGTTAGTTGCGGTAGAAGCGGGGACGTGGTAATTTCGGAAAAGTATTGAGTTTACTTAGATTTACTGCGGTCTAATAAGCGGCCCTAAGCAAAACTATTGTTTAGAAGATACCTTTATGTTGCCGTAAAAGTAGATCCAAAGTGAAATAAGATAACCCATATTGAAGATGTTTCACCAAATCATGGTTTTAAAACAATGGAAAAAAATTTAACAGAAGTTAAGTTAAACGTTTTCAATGGCAAAAATTATTCGGTATTCTTTTGTTTCCTTTGTCAAAATTTATTTTGTTTTTGTTTTGTTTTGATAAAGTTTGAGGCCACGCAAGGTTGGTTGCCCAGAAATCACAATTTCTTGATTTGACATTGACAATGACAGATTGTTTTGTGATTGACAGTAGACCGGAAATTATTCAGCTGATCGATTTAAAATACAGCGGGTATTTTTAAATTTCGTAAACCAATAGTTAACAAATGTTTTTCCCATACACAATGATTTTATGCGATGCGAAACGTATTGTATTCAAAAGCGAAGGCGATTAAAATTATAACACAATCTAAAACCACAACTATAAACCCACCATTTATAAATTTTCACTAAGTATCTAAACAGTATAATTCAATTAAAATTGAATTAAAAATATCACTGAACAAACTCGTAAGATAGCAATCACCGACACAACACATAATAAACTGCATTTTAGAATATCCTGACGTCCCTTACAAACCGTGCAAGCGCATTAGTGGCAAAAATATAACTGCAAAGCAGATGACGTCGGCAACCACCGCATTGTACATGTGCATTTTAAATACTAGGTTAGTACCAACCGTAAAACTATTCAGGGTGCTACAGCTCCAACACAGTTACTGCTATAGATAAAACTATAATTGCCGTTGTATAATAATAATACGTTTTTCGCGTTTTAACAACGAGTTACGAACTTATTTGAACTTGTAGTTCACTTAACACGTAGGTAGTTAACTTCACTGCTGTGGTTACTCGACGTCTATTTTAGACCTTATTTTAGTGAAGAAAAGTTAAGCACTTCTGTTTTAGTATAGGTTAGGTACCCACTCGCGTGGTTTCCACTTTTGTATATTAGATACCTACATAAAACGACGAACACCGGCGTTATCTACCTACTCGCACAATTATATTCAATTGGCGTGTCGAATGAAAGAACATAAAGCTTTTCGACAAAACTTCGTATCGTGTTTGCTCGTCAGCTTTCGGAATATCACTGTGACAAAATATTTCGAACGTGGACTAAACGAAGGGGAATGTTACCGACAATAGGGCCGAATTTCATAAATAGTAAATCACGTTGCTAGTTTCCCTGATCCTGTAATTTAGCGCCATTAAAATTCAGCCGCCTCATTTAACACTTCACGAAAGTTACCTACACTGAGTGCCTACTTAAAATGGTCATGTTTAAAACTACTCGATGCCTACTTGTACCATATTTTATTATATGAATAGATGCGTCTTACGGTTTCACCTAAAAATGGTATTTTTATTATTGCTAATAACTATAAAATACTAAGAAAATGCTAAATTACGATTATTATTAAATACCTAACGATTCCGTAAACATGTTATGCTGATGCAGTACTAATTAACTTATAGCATAAAACCATTTACATAAATATCAAGTGCTAGGAACTAGTTCACTGCAAATCACTACCTACAAACATTTACATAGTGGCCAACTCATCCGTTGAGTTGGCTAATTGAGAGAACTGACCTTTTTCTTGGAAACTTTTTTAATTATTATTATAAAACACATTAGTGGCTCCCCCATTCAACTGCACGGACAAGTTGGTCGGTCTTTACGTAAATATCACAGTGCTACGAAATTGCTAAAATGTTCTACGTTTCGTAGAACTCGTAGTAGCGTCGTAGCACTCGTAGCACGTAAGGACTTGAATTTGCATATTAAAGTTTGGTATTACAGAACTCTTTGCTTCCTATCTAATATAATAAGTACTAGCTCTGCCCCGTGGTTTCACTCACTTTTTTCTAACCCACCCAAACTATTAAGATAGATAAGTAAGTATTGAGGCAAAATAAAAAAATAACAACTCAGTCGAGCCATTTTCGAGTTTTTGCTAGACGAACATGTAAATCTGGTCCTGAGCATGTGTATTTGTCTCGAAAAGCTGAAGTGCCAACACAGAGACCTAATAAATTAAACACACAGTTAAAGGTCGTCAAGCTCGCGTGCAGTCAGACAGCATTACAAACATTTCAATCGCGAGGACTATCAAACAATCAGTTGGTTGGTACACACAATCAAACGTAGGTAATATCGAAGTACGTTTAACGTGTGTATTGAGGCTTTATCGATAAGCTAGACATCGTTTGTTGGAGAAAAATGTAAATCTGAAATTCAAATGCCTTTTTTAAATGCCTCTAGACTTTGGTCACTTGCAACTTTATTTGTTCGTCTACAAGTAAAATTAAAGGTTTATAAGAATTATTTTCTGACGTAGTTTTACATCTATGACAGATAGAGATACTAATAGCTATATTCAATTGACAGCGTACTTTTCTGTTAACTGAAAGACCCTGATCGTAACCCTGAACTTTATAAAACCCGTCCTTTGTTACTTTTAAAACTGTCGAGAAAGAAACACGAGCGCTAGATAAACATGCAAAACGGGGGACAAAGTAACAGCAAACAAGATATAATATTCAGGAGTTGTCTCACAAAGAAAGTTATTCGTTTATTCGTTTTTGCAAACTCAATGAGTTGTGTCGAGACGGGCCGCTCGGGACTCGTATCTAACGTTCCCTGAAAAGGTCGCTTATTGTTCTTCTTCTAACAAACATTTAGGAAAATGCCGAAGAAACATGAATTTTCTTTTATAAATAATTGCTGTTTGACAAAAGAAAATTTGGAACTTAGATGTGAGGTTTTGGCATGCGTGGACAGTTAGGTAGAGCGTAAATTATTTTACATGTATTTGATATAGCTAAAATACTTTTTCTAGGCAACGTGTTATGGAGTCATGCTATCATGTAAATACGTAATGTGTAGAATACTTTATATTCATATAAATCGACTGTCCCTACGAACACTATTGAAACTGCAAATGGCATTTTAACAGAAGGGCAATTTAAAGTCATTTGACCAAAATTTGATCAATAAGTTAAAAATGTGTACCTACCTAACAAATCAAAATCAAATAAAATTGATTTTATTTGATTCAAAGATTACAATTCTGTTTTATTTTTTTAGAATTATTTGTTTTATATTCGTATAATTGGTTTTGGTACCAACAATGAAAAAAATCGTGACTTTGCACACTATCGAAGTGTTGGTAGCAGCAGTAGAAATTTTAATGAAACCGCATTAAATAAGAAACAGACGTCCTGAAAAAATATTTTTGGTACTATTTTGAAGTCATCCACGACGGAACAGAGAAGGTACATGCGTTTAGGGTGAGAGGTTGTTTGTTTATATGTGTGAGTAGTGTACTGCACGAGAACGTTAGCATTTATTTTAAAGAATGATAAAATGTCATTGTTTGATACTTCCTTAGTACTTACTAATATTATAAACGCGAAAGTTTGTATGTATGGATGTTTGTTACCTTTTCTGCTAAAACGGCTGAACGGATTTAAATTAAAAATGGTATGAGGGTAGCTTATAACCTGGATTAACACATAAACTACTTTTATCCGGAAAATGCGGTTAAAACCGTGGGCGCCGCTGGTATAGACATATCGCAGTCATCGTCAATTTGTTACCTATTGAACACTCCCTTTGCAATCTGTTCAATAATATCAATATCCGAAATTCCAAGATCAAGGCCGTATTCTAAACTTACATGCCAAATTTGGTAAGTATGTAAATGGTGGTACAAAACGGTACCTACCCTGCCTACAGTTGGCGGTAGCCATAGAGACGGGGTAATAACAAATTTAGGCAAATATTCGAATGCGTGGCTGCCGATGGAAAGACCCTCGACCTTGGCCGGGTAATTGAGTGGTACATTACAATGTTTAATTAACTACCTACCTATGTTAGTTTCGTTTGTAACATACTATGTCACACTAGAGTTGGTAATTATCAATTTGTTTTTAACTAAAAGATCACCACACTCTTCAGAGCGGCGGCGTCGAGAGTCAATTGCCCTTATGTTGTCTAACCTTGGAAAGGAGCAGAACTCAAAGGACTTCAAAGGAGATTTAAAAGATGAACACACTGAAGTCGTTGATGTGAGATATAAGTTGAGTGTCATTCACTCGACTATGTCACAGTGAGACGCAGTGAAGATGCCTTGGCTGTGAAAGTGTACGTAAGCGGCGCGCGGCGGTAACCGCATAACATCTGGTGGCCCGTCGTTTGTTTGCCATTTATTTTATTATAATAAAAAAAAGAAAATTCCAAAGGATGTAGGTACTTGTTTTTTTTTTTTTTTTTTTTTTTTTTTTTTATGTGATTAAGTGACGAAACGAGCAAATCGCTCGCCTGATGTTAAACGTCACGTTTGCCCATAACAGGTCTGCGCCACCCAGAATTTTGAACTCACAGAATTCAAGACCCTGCGTGGCACAGCACTGCGCTCGGCACCTTGAGATATAAGTTGATTAATCTCCCATTTGCCCTGTAATTTCACTGGAAACAATGCCCTTCCAACCGGAACACAGTAATGTTTGCACATTATTGCTTGGCGGTGGAATAACTGGCAAAGGTGTGGTACTTCCCCAGGCGGGCTCTGCAAAAGAGCCCTACCACTACAAGTTGTTACCTACGAGTACATGTTTAATGTGGACACGTTTATGACTTTAATAAGTTGCAAATAATGGTTACTACTACTATTTAAGCCGAAAGAAGTTCATTTTCAACATTGGTAACATAAGTCACGTTAATTTATTAATATGAACTTTTACTATGGAAAAAACAATCCTAACATTGTAAAAAAATATTTTATTATGTACCATATTTCATACAATTCGTAAAGAATGATGTACCGTAGTTTTATTGCGATTTCAAAGTCATATCTCTCATAGTAAAAGTTGTACTAAATTAAGTAACAACAATAAGTTCCTTGTGGTTTCATGCAACCGTTCCGTTAACCCTGTTTATGTCGACACCTATTTACCTGGACGAGGGTTCGTTGTATTTGCTCTGTAGCTGTCAATATTTGAACAAAGCACAAATAATGCTTAGTGATAGCAAACAAAACAGACAGACTGTACCAATGTTGGTCAATCAAGGCTTTAGTTTTCTTGCTACTGTGTACAACGTGATACAATACAATAAAACTTTATTTATATCAACCAAAAAAACACAAAAATAGGAAAACCAAATATTTTCAGAAATAATCACTATAAAACGATCCTCCTCGCTAAGAATACACAAATTAAAACACAACATAAAACAAAAAAAAAATACATTGATTTTAAAAATACAAATTACAAAGAAAGAGTAGAAAAGAATGAAAGTAAGTTACTATAGACTATATTATTATATTAGGACTAAAGTCCCTATTAGTATCATTATATATTTTTAATTATGTTTTTTTTTAAATGTTTTAGTATATTAAATTTTCGGAAATGTAGGTAGTTTTAGTATTATAATGTATTTCTAAGTATTTATTATTATTATTTTTTATGTTGGTTTATATGACGGTTTTCTGCAATATTGCACACCCGTTTTTATATTTTTTATCTATCCTCTCCATCTTAAGGTTGCCTGGAAGAGATCGCTCTTAGCGATAAGGCCGCCAATTGTCGCACTAGTTTTAGGTGCTATAATCCTTTTGTTTGTAATTTATGGTGTGAACAATAAAGAGTTTATCTTTCTATCTATAGACCGCGTGAGTAGCCCTGGAGACAGTAGTAGTCCGATTTTCAGGCCGCCTGAAGGCTGAGTAAGTAGGTAAAAAAGTACATATCTACAAACTATTTTTTTGTGAAAACTCTTTTAAAACTTTCCGATAGTTTTTCATACATACTGTCGCATTTGCGAATGGTCATTCTACTCACCACAGTTATCTAGATAAGACATTAACGTTATCTGAGAATTTTTATATGGCGTCTGTAAAACCGGCCATTATGCAACTAAACGTGAGCTATCGGCTGAAAACTTTATGGCCTATATAGACATATAATCAAGGCTATAACGTTATAAGCTTGAGGCATACAGAGCTGAAAACACGTATAATCGTGTATTAGTACTTATAACGCAGTTATAACTATTTAATTGATTCTAAAACATCCGTGACAGATACTGTAGAATAACTTACCATCAAAAAGCCAAACGAAAGTACATAATCCAAAACAGAATTTATTCGATCACTTCTTATTGAAAACGTAAAATATGCATTTGCTGCTTAGTTAAATAATTTTACAATACTTTTATTTCATCGTAAAAAGTCCACTTTTAATGCTTTTTAATACCGTCTTATCACGAACAGAGCATGCAAAACACTGTATACGCTAGGTACCGCTATTGCGAGCTATAAGCCAACCGCGACGCTAAACCGGGCCAAACTTGTGCAACAAAGTTGGGCCAATTTACTCCGACCACACTTTACTACTCTGCCCTGGCTTCTGAATAAAACGGCGTAAAATAGAAGTAAGAAATGGCTCACTTTGGATATTCAGTCCCGGAGTAAAGTGTTCTATCATAACGTTTTTGATCGGTACGTTCACTTGCGGTAAACCGACGGGTAATGCGATACACTTCGAAATACGAATAAACTGTCGTAAAACCCGAAATTTTCCTACATAATACACAACACTACTACATCGCATATGCGACCTATATGCCTAGTGTAGATTTTGAGGTATAATACGCAGCGAGTAGGTATTTGATAGATGCAAAAAAAATGTGCAAAAAGGAGACCGCGGGCAGTTTACATTTGTTTTTATGGAATTTGCGTTGTTAATTTGTTCATACCTATACCTATACCCATACATTTTTGAATCGAATACTCGTAAGTATTTTTACGTCAAAATTTGAAATAAATCAAACAATCTATCTTTAAGAAACCTGTCAAGCAGGGCCGATATATTCAGTAGGCAAGAAAGATATTAAATAAGGCCGAACATATCCATTTTAATATTATTCCATTCCAATAATTTCACGATCTTTTTATAAGGAAGGGACTTCAGATAAAAAGACCCGGACCAAATACGATCTTATCAGCTGTCTCTTCTTCGTACTAATGTGAATACAAAGGGTTGAAAAGAGTAAGTGTAACCGACCGTGGATGTTTTGTGCTAATCCACATTTTAATCGTTTGAAAAAGGTTTAGTTAACGGCTGTAAAGACAGTAAAATGAGACCGTAACAATTGAGGAAAAAAGTGAAAAAAAAACGAGGCAAACGAAACGAATCTGCTTATGAACGTATGAATGTATAGATTGAGTAAATGAATAACAACCAACCAGCCAAATTAGTATTATGTTAATCACTTACCTACTTTACATTAGTAACTCGCAATAAGAAAAACCAAAAACAACTGCAAAATATAGCCTAACAACTCTAGACAAATAATAAATAAATCATCAAGCCGTTTATGTTGCACGAGGTCATATATTAACACAAAAACATATAATATGTGCACCCAAAAAACATGACCTTCCTTCTGGACAATCAGGTAAAAAGAGCTTTGTCTTTTTATTTACGCATATCACTTTCTATTTGCGAAAAGTCGACAATTCATTCTTAATTTACCAAACGTTTGTGACGACAAAGGAGTTGAAGTTGGTTTGATATTTATATTGAAAGTTTGTTGTACGGTGATACACAAAAACATGTTACGTAACAAGACGAAATCGTCATAGATTGTTGCGTCGACAAACGTCTACGTAACCAATACCTCGTAACGTCGTCGTAGCAGCTTCGTAGAACTTTTACGTCATGAGAACAAAATCAAAACGTGTAAACATAGGAGGTATGGAACAAATGTTGTCAAATAGGTTATTTAACGGTTAATTTCCTACATAATAATGACGTGATCACGTAAGCGGTTAATTATTCTAACCGGTAATAACCGGATAACTATCTACTTACTTCCAAAGCCAAACACCCACCCTCGGCACCGGTTAAAAGATAAATTATAATAGATAAATTAAAGATAAAATTCAATAATTTCTTCAAATAGCAAGTGAATTATTCGTTCGGAGCCGTCACGCGAACCGCCGTCATTACGATTCCATTAGAATACGGAATTTACGAGAACATTACAAAGTTAGAACCACCGCATACGACGGACGAAAGAACGGCCCGTCCGTCAATGGAAAAAACGAAAAAAATTCATTCCCCTTCATAGGTCGGCCACACACCGGAACCAACTGCCACACGCACGTAACATCTACATACGTCCTTCACCACATTTCATTTCAAAAAATATTGTACACACACACAAATTGCACTCGCAAATAATATATTACTCGTATGTCCCCCTACAGATATACAGAGTCAAAAAATGTGGCGCCATGCCGCCATAATTGGCGTTGCAGTAATGTATTATATGTCCTGTGAACGGTCAGACCTTCTCCTCAAATCGTTTTCCTCATGTCTGAGGGTCGTGACCACCCCCTCCAAATAGTCTTCCTCTCACGACGTCTAGCGTTTTCTGTCCTAGGCAATATGAAGTGCTTCGTAGTCAGAGGTGTCCTGTGAACGGCCAGACAAGGTCCTGTATTTTTCTACGTTTCCTCCAAGATATATGAACCCAAGTCCGACGTCTGCGTTACCTTATCATAACCATGAAAGTGTTTTCTCTAGATAAACATTTGTTTGAAATATCGAGGTCAGGTTCTCGACAAAACTTTCCGGAATTTACTCATTGCTTTCTCTCGTTGTTATGCTTGGTATCTTTAGGTATAACGTTTTTAGTACCGAAGGTTATTTACTTTGATTGTTATCGTTGACACAGAATTATAACAGTAAACGACTGTAGGATCAATCCACTGAGTCGCCCTCCACCTTTTGTATTTCCTTTCCCTGTTCACATGTCGTTTACTGCTATAAATACTCACGTACCTACTTATATTTGAATCGGATACTACGACTATAGTTTCGATGACATTTTATCATACGTAAATAAGTCCCGTGTTATAAAAACACATAAAATAATAGTAAATGTGTCAAAACCACGGAAGTTTTCATAATAAAATCGCTCACTACGTTGCGTGTGTGTTTGGTATTGAATATTCGCTGACAACTGTCTAAAAGCTTAACGAAAACATCAATTTTTTTTTTTTTTTTTTTTAATAAAGCATTTAGTAGTAATTAGTTTTTTCTAATATACGTCGATATCTTGCACCCATCAAGTTATTGATATATGTATATTAGAAAAACTAACAAGGTTTATAAATGAAAATCTTAAATGTTTTCATTTGCTTTTCTATCGAGTCCGAAGGCGGCCTGAATTTCAACTAAAAATAAAGAAGATCAAATAGAGTAATATTTAGTCAGATGTTGGCTACAACCATTCTACGTCATCAGTCAGTCAGTTTCGTAGCAATAACGCCAATTACGAAACCGTACAACATACTCGTTCAATTCATTCAATTAAACTGCAACCGAGCGGGGTCGCACGCTGGGAACTTGAAGTCACGTTTCCGATTCTTGGGAACAAATCATTTTGCTGCAAATGTAAAGATCGACCCACTTATTTTTATACAGTTAGGCAAAAGATGAAACTAAAATATTTTGTACGGATTTAGAAAAAAAAAATAATAAAGAGAGAGATATGTATTTGACACTATAGAAAGATACAAAAATAAAACAAGAAATTAATTAAAGAAAAGGAATAAATGCGATGGTGGGTCCTCCAACCAAATCTACAGCTAGAGATGTTGAGCAAATGTGTCTAGTTATCTGCCTTGAACAGTCTAGCGTCGATAAGTACTTTATGAAATGTCACAGTTCATGAAGCGATCTGTGTTTTTATGTTCTTGAGACAGGTAGCGAGCGGCATAGAGATGATAGAAGGCCGCGTTTTGGACCTTAGCAAACAGCGGGACGAGAACCACAGGGAAGGGGCGACAGTTGCATGATTACACCATTTAGTTGGTACACAGTCGTTTAGGTAAAACGACTGTGTACCGTTGTTCGGGTCGGCGGCGACTCGCAATAGTACCTACGAAAAAGTACGAAATAATAGATGTAAGGGAGTTTTCGAGCTGACAAATGTCTCCTATGCTGCTGCAAAGTAATACGGTTGGAGGATGGTGTATAAGTATAATTTTGACCACGACAGTGCCTCGAAGGGTACAAACCAAACGAGTGAGGGCAGTCAAATGCGCTGCATCTCGTAGCATCTCGTCTCATTTTATTGAATTATTCATAAACAGTCTCGCCAGAAGTTTTCACTGAGCGTTGCCTCTCCCGCCCTGGTTTCCTATTAGTTTCACATATCTGGACTTTCTATATCCTTGCCAGCATGCAGGCATTTTAATATCATGTTAGATTATGTATATTTGGGCAGCGGGACACCCATATCCTTGCCGTTATGCAGGTATATCAAGATGATATCAGCTTGGCTTAGACCTGCAATCGGCTTACGGTCTAAGTGAGGTCGTAAACGCGGTCTTAGGAAGTAACTAGGTACAAATTATTGGAAAGAAAGCTATATTGAACAAGTCTGTCGGATCAGAAAGTTGTGAAATCCAGACGTCTTTATGAGCAACTCGGCAGAGATTCAACATATAGATTCATAATACAGAAGACAGATTCGTGTACCTAATATTAGAAATAACATTTTAAGAAGGATTTCGATGATCTTTCACTCGAAAGAAAGCCTTCTTTATTCGATTTACTTTCCCACTTGTTTATTTACTGACCATTCTTTTCCTTGTGTTTGTATTGGAAAACCAGCTAGGTTGGGACGAAAATATTGACGAAGCCTAAAAGCCACTTAATACTTTTCTTGCCACAGGACGCCACAAGGTTTTTACTTGAAAGCATAATTTTAATTACCTCTATAAAAAAATTATGATGTTTGGCGTGAAAGCCTCACTTTAGCATTATATTAGTTGGGATAAATGCATTTATCCAGTATCCTACACAATAGTTCTGAAGAAAAGCCTGTGTTTTCAAAGGAAGTTTAAAATGCCAACCCTTTCCGACAATATTTTCTGAATTTCTGGAGCAAAACAACAAATTCGCCACCGGTAGCGGAAGTGATTTAAGCCCAAAGCGTCGTCCATCGACCCCTACAGAATATTCACCAGTACACTCGCTTAATAGAACAGATAGAGGCCATCATGTTGTTTTGAAGTCACATTTGTATCACTTACCCTAAAATGATTCCGCGAAAGAAAACAAAAAAATAACGTTTCTCCTATCAATTTGTCAGAATGGGGGTGGAACGCCACCATCGCATCTTTTCAATAAAACTGACAAGCATCCGTAGGTTTTTGTAGTTCCTTTATTTGGCCGCCTCCACGGAAAAGTTGGTCGTCTTGTATGTATCCTTTGAAAACGTTTCCTAACGACAAAGATCGACGTTGTGAGATTTTCGGCGGTTATTGAACTCAGAACTGATATTGTTATACGTATTTACGATCTAGTAAATTGATATGTTTGTAATTGTAACGTAACTCGTACTCATTGTGTACTTATTTATTTACTCATTGTGTACTTATTTATTTACTCATTGTGTAGTTATTTATTTACTAGTTGAGTTTAACTGAGCGTTACCATCGTTCAGAAGAGACGAAGATTAGGCCTTATTTTTTATTTTTTTTATTTAGGTAATGTAATTGAGTGACGAGACGAGCAAATCGCTCGCCTGATATTAAACGTCACGTTTGCCCATAACAGGTCTGCCACCCAGAATTTTGAACTCGCAGAATTTAAGACCCTGCGCGGCACAGCACTGCGCTCGTCACCCTGAGATATAAGTTGATTAATCTCCCATTTGCCCTGTAATTTCACAATATTTCTAATCCTTTTTAGAATAACCGTTGTGTCATGTCAAAGGCATTCAAGCGGACTAAAAACTGTGATACCAGGGTGGGCCACTTCAGTTTATACAAAATTAAATTGCTTCTAAATTTTATACAGCCTTTTCGAGGAGTATAGGAAGTGCTGTGCCGGTGAGTCAGGTGTTTAGCATAAGCCTAGATTAAGATACGCCACAGTGTATCAAATTCAGTACGTCAATTTCACGAAAAGACTGGAAAACTGAGATCTTTAATGTTTATAGTGTTTAGTGGTCACAGTAAAGAGCTTTGTCTTGTTATTATATCCAAGAAACTATTTTTGTAGGCTACGGATAATATTTTTTATTGCATAGCACTAGAATAAGGGATCTCGAGTGGCTGCAGTAAAAGATTACTATGTTATTAGGAGACCTCGGTACCTCGGCGCAATATCTTGATTAAAATACCTCTAATTATCTTGACTAAAATAATGCTCTAAGAAAGGTTCGTTTTTTTAAACGAGACCAAGAGGTAAATTAACACTAGATTATTCTGATTTTTACAAGCTGCGCTACGAATTCACTCGTTAACTAAAATATTGAGTGTGATTGTCACAGTATTTACCTATTTGATTAAAAAATTGGTATACAAAAAGAACCGGAAGTAGCATCATCGACCACTGTTAGTTTTCCACTGTGGCTTACTTTAGCATGCAAATCGGTACAAAATACGAAAAATACAGCTTGATTAGAAGTGGGGCAAGGACGGCCGCTCGGCTCCAATATTCAATACATGCAACGCTGTACCGGCTTCTCGTGAGTACTGTAGTAGGACAATTAGGGCCTACGCAGACGATTACGTTGTGCAAATGTGCAGCTGTCAATAATTATGCAAAACTGAACAGCTGGAGAAAAAAGGGAAAAAAACATTCCATTGAGTTGAAGTTGGAAAATTATTCTAAACAAATCAAATAAAAAAAGTAGTTCAAACTCTGAAATCGAATATTTTGTTATTTCTGTCGTCTGCGCAGACCTTTAGATAGTACTACGTAATACAATTCGTAGACTCTCCGTGGCCATAACTGCGATCGTTTCTGTAGATATAAACTATCGTAGCAAATAGCGTAGCACGTCTACAGCACTTTTATGATTAGGGTAGACGGTATTATAGAAGTGCTACGCTTTCGCTACGTAGCTACAGAGACAAAGAAAAGGGTAGTGAAGTGAGGTAAAAATACCAAGGGTATTAATTTAAAAACAAAAACCCAGCTGCATCAAAAAATAAAAAAATATGCAAAAAAAAAAAAGTTAATTTTACTATTTTAGTGCTGCTAAGCACAACGGACTTACCGTTGTGCTTAGCAGCACTAGCATTGTATACAACGTAAAATGTAATCTCAATAAGCTAATCACTGTATTATTATGAGATTAATAAAATTCTTAAACCACCATCTAACAACACTGTTATAGAAGAGCTTTGCATTTAATTAGTGTCCGTACTTCCAAGGGTTCAACTTAAATTGGTAATTTACGAAAGTAAGATTTTTGCGTGCTTTGTACTTTTTACTTACTAAAACACATAGCCCATTAACACTCTGGAAATCAAAACAAATGCGACAAAAGAAATCAAGCCGTATGGAAAGTTACTTAGGTAGGACCCACCAAACATACGTCCGAACATTACCCTATTTTAGGCTGTCGGATAAAAATGTTACGTTACTACCAACCAGTGACTCAAACGTGCTCTACAAGAATTTACTAATATATCGACTGCCCCTACGACCAATATCGAAACTGCAAAATCACGATTTTTTTATTGTAGCAATTATACGAATCTATACTAATATTATAAAGAGGAAAGATTTGTATTTTTGTATTTTTGGATGTTTGTGTGGAATAAATTAAAAAACTACTGGACCGATTTCAATAATTCTTTCACCATTCGAATGCTACATTTTCCCAAAGTGACATAGGCTATATTTATTACCTGAAAAAATTAGGGATCCTTACTAAAACTTCAATAGTGTCCACCCGTGCGAAGCCGGGACGAGCCGCTAGTATTTAATATACTTTAAGGAAAACAAATAATAAAAAAATATTTTTTGGCATGTTTTAAATCAAATTACAACTTATTCATTTAAGTCAAATTTTGACTTTGAATTGCTCTTTTCTATAAAATGCCTTTTCTAGTTTCGATACTGTCGAAATGCAAATAAGATAAGTTTATAATAGTCCGAGTGTCCAGCCCTGGTGTCAGAGTTTTAAATAATCGAGTTCCAATGAAGCGCTTACTCAAGCCAGCAAGTAATTTTCATAGTAGATAGGCATCTACTTAATCGTTATTGCTTTAGCCGCCGACACGCAACGAATTAACTTATCTACGTCGTAGTAAAGCGATCGGAATCATTTTACATTGAAGGCTACGGGACAAATGGGTATCTATTCAAAATGGGGGAAATAGGTCCCGCACTGGCGTCTCGCAGAGGATGCATTGTGCGTTGCCCCTTTGCCAGCGATCATCCGAGCCAACCCACTGAGTTGGCATGGCTGAGTTGAACTCAGCTCCTTAAAATAACGGAGCGAGGCTCTGGGCCGCTGTCACAACTGATCCAGGGGCAAAGATTGAACGATTGATGATGAGCTACAGTAAAACTGTTGTCATTCTACTTAGAAATTGCGATTAAGACTAAAAAAATATATTGGAACGAACTCATCTACAAAAATCCGTGAAGATAGAAAATGAAATATTCAATGAAAAAGTTTAGTACAAAACAAACGATTCCAAACGTCGATTTGTCCCGGTAAACTGAGGCCGCGCTCCACTCGGTCAATGACTACCTGCGCTCGTACGCGTGGGGACTATAAAATTTGATAGCATCCACGCGTCGCCTTGGAGTTGTTCTTGACCTGGATCTCTGCCTCATCCAAGCTTTCTGATCAATTCCTCGGAAGCCTGCGACCTGCATCGCCAGTGAAGCGAATGAGCTATCGAAGCCTATACAGGCTTCGATAGCTCGATACATCAGGCAGCCATAATTATGGCTGCCTTAGTTAAGCTTCGATGACGTTATATTTTTCTCATGCAAGTTTAAAGTTTGATAATTTCTTCTTTTTTTTAATTTCATTATTAATGCAAAAAGTAAATACTAAATTTAAGAATGCTCTTTCTTTGTATAATATATAATTTTCAGTTAAAAAATAAATTCGGACGTTTGGGACGAGGAGGTAGGCAGGTGTTCTCCCGTTGGAATCGTGCGTTTGCGGACTAACTCTTACGACTTACATTTTTTGAGATAGTCATAAAAAACTATTAGAAAATGTAAACAGTTGTAAACAGCAAAACGTGTCAAAATAAAGTTAGTTTCCATGGTAAAGTTATACATAATTCTATCTTTACTCGAAAAGTTACCAAATCCGCTCATTAAACCAATTTTTCACTGTCTTTTTCGCATAATGCCACTTATTTTGCTTTTGTATCTGTTTTAACAAAAGCCATAGAGGGTTAAAAGGTGTAGACGAAACCGGATCTGGGCAAATGTTGTTGTGGCAGGCGTATTTGGCTAATGTTCTCTGAAACTGGGGCACGGCGGATACGCGAAAGTAGATGATTACTAGCCCCATTCGATGTATGATAAACTGCTGTTATAAGGTATTATATCTTAGGTATACCACAAACATAGCCTCGCTTGTTTTCGTGCGTTACGAGTACTAGATACTACGTGAGTACGGCGAGTAAGGAAGTTTGTAAAGTTCGTAGATTATTTGTAAGTGTGTACAAACTGTACAATACACTCCAGCATCTTAAGATATTAGTCAGTTAGTCAGTCAGTTAGTTAATCTGTTGATGTTATACAATTGTGTTTTGCTGAATAAAGTCTGCGACATTTGCCGGTGTAGTCACACGTTCAACTTACACTCTTGGTTTATGTTTTTTATGTTATTTTACAACTCTTCCAAGTTAATACTCAACACAAATTTTAGGGTTCCGTCTCCCGGATCTTAATTCAATTCAATTCAATTCAATTTATTTATTTCGGATTACAATGTCCATAGCTATAATAAATCATATTAAAAATTAGGTACACATACAAATTATAATAAAAACAATCAATGAAGCTAATAATAATAAAAATAAAAATGTCAAAAAAATAAATTTAAAATCAATCAAAACATAAAATAAACATCAAATTAACATAAAATTATCTTAATCTAAATTTAGGCTGGGACCCAGAATGCTCAACATGCACCTTGGTCCAATGCTGCATTATTGGGCAGTCCAGGTCCATCCGCCAGGCGAACAGCTGTAGGTAACTGTTGGAGCTGCCCCGCACGCGGCACATCAGAGACGCAACACGTTTACGTTAATGAATCACTTGTCAACGTCAGATTTTCAGCTGTTCGCAAACTTTTCGCCCTATACATCTATACTAAAAAATTCCCCAGCGTCTCTCGGCAGCTTGTACTATTATTTATTCTACGCGGGAGTTAGGTTTGACAGCGCAGTGACGCAAATAAAGTCGGATTACATACAAAATTTGTATGCAAATTGAGGCAACTTTTCATCAGCAAAATTACCTACGTTGGTGGGTAATTTTGTTGCCTACATAGCCAGGTAATTTTCGTAGTGAAAATGGGTTTTATAAATCGAAATATTAAAATTATACGTACCATACGAAGTAATCTTTTGATATGGTCAAAACTAAATTCAACTGTAGAGAGAAAAGCTTAAACTGTGGATTAACTTACTCGTATACTTCTTGTTCCGAAAAAAAATCCCTAGCCCGTAGGATAGCGGGTGAAATCGCGGGACACATCTAGTACCTAATTATTTGAATGTTTTACATTTTCATCAGTCTAAATTAATATTTGCCTTGTCTGAGATTTAACCCGTATTAAAGTCACTTTAAGTTTCTAAAACTGTTGAGACACGAGCGACGACTTTACCGGAACGGTTGGGGGGTAGAGGTTGGGGGAGGGGGGCTATACTAGGCCGTGTTGACATTGCATGACCCGTTGCTAAAATCGGGTTGTTCGTTATAAATCGATTGTTAAACGTACTACATAAAGCCAAGTAAATACCTCAATCTTACGGAACATTTGTTCTATTTGAGGTTCAATCCTGAACAAATATTCGGGGGATTAGCAGAACTACACAATAAAACAGCCTTTGTTCCCCTAGACATCTACTAAGTATCTAATACGGATATCCCACTATCCTACTAAACCAACCAATGTTGTAAATCTGAAACCAAACAAAGGTATGTTTGCCCTGTTTGGATGTTTCACGCAAAAACTATTGAGCGGATTGAATAAAACTTGGTATGAAGGTAGCTAATACCTACTTTTTATTACATTACGGATCCTGCAGCATAGCACCGCTGTTTAGCAGTTGCTCCGATTAGCAAATGTTATTTAACTTAAAAAATGTAGTGCAATATCACGTGATCGAATATAATAAATCAATGAATATGTTGTGTTCATTATGTGGCTCTCCCTTCACGCTTTTTCAGTTTAAATTGATGAAAGTTTGACATGAACTTGAAAACTAGTGAATTTCTACATCGTGAGATTGGAAAGGCATTCAGAGTTTTCTTAAACTTTAAAAGCTCGAGATCACGTAAGCTTAAGTAAATTAGGAGAGAACTTGAATTTGAAATTTGAGAAATTCAATGCGTCTCTAGATTCTAGATGTGCGTAAGTGCCTATTTGAAATTCAATTTACGGAGACCAAAACGATTTTAGAAATTCAGTGATAGAGTTAAGCCTTATTTTATTTTAATGTCACATAATATACTCGTATGTAAGTGAGAGACATTCATAATATTATTTGTTATATATGTTTACATATAATACTAAATACTTACGGAATCTTACAAACTTTTGCAAATATAATATTAGTGTGATGTGATTTTCTTTAATTTATAGGTATGGGTTTGATGACTTATGTCAAATTGGCTGTCAGTCAAGTAATTGTTACGTCAATATGTATTCATAATGTCTGGAAGATATCACTCTTAGCGATAATAAGGCCTTGCGGCCTATAGTTTATCTTTTTGTTTGTACTTTCTGGTGTACAACCAAGAACTAATTGATCTATCCTTTCTAGTTTATGTTCCTCAGGGAAGTCATACAAAATCGTAGTAGTTCGTGGAAAGAATGCGTATTATGCTAGCATGGTAGTCAGTAATTTGTGAGTGAATTTAGACAAAAGTAGTGTTTGGAAACTATGCAATACGCGATACGACCAAATAACAGAAAAAAGACTATCAGCTTCGAAATAACTTAGTACCAAAGAAGGTGCTTGATTTTAATACAATCTCAATCTACCGGAACTTGGAATTACTTTTTACTTTATTGTCAGCATAACCATTTCAAATTAATAGGACATGCCGTAGGCTGGAAACTTTTCTTAAGAAATTTATTTTTGCGATTTTTCGAATCATTTTTAGTTTGCGGCTTTACTTTGATTTTGCTAAACCATTTATTTAGAATAGTAAGTTTAACATGAAAAAAAAAAATATTGCCATACTTTCTAAACTATGATTAATCTTAGTTGTATGGAAGTCAGACGCTGAGTTATCCCCTTAACGCCAAATAAAGAAAAAAACACGTTGAGTAAATTATGAACACAACGTTTTCCATAGTATTGAAAATTTTATATTTTTATAGTAGGCACTGACGACCTGACCTAACCTCGCGGATGAGCTCAGAATAGCTTTAAAGTCCACAATTTAACATATCATAAATAACCAAAACGTATCGTATTCACAGTTAGAATAATTGGAGCAAGGCCGGTCGCGTCGGCGGCGTCTGCAGCGACCGCGACGTCTTCCTACTAAAATCAATATAGAGCCACCGCTCGCATCGAAACCAGCTAAACATAAAGCACTAAAGACAGTGTAAATATAGGTAAAATCTAACCTGCAAGAAAGCCGCTTTCAGACGGCCCAGCAGCGCGGAAAGCAGCACAATGTATAGACAAGTTTATTGCCGATGGGCTGTGGCAGGTGACTGGTCGCCGCGCGACGGCGATGCATTACGAAGACAATGACACTAAGTCGCGGGTGTAATCAGTGAATACGCGCGGTTGGTATGATTTCAGAATTGTTATTCTATTTTATTTTAGTTTTTTGGAAAATGGAAAGTAAGTAGATGGTTACCGACGCGACTCTACTTACCTACTTACTTCTTAGACGATGAAAAGCTTTAAGTTTTAAACCAATTAGAACTTTGCTTTACGATCCTTGACGCTTTTGATGTATTTAAAAATCTAAGCACAATTAATTATAATAAAATTAATTAAATGTAGAACAAACGCCCAAACGTGGAAACACTAATCCCTATAAAATACTACGTACATACAACAATTTTTGTTTTCAGAAAAAAAACTACGATTTCAACTCAACTTGATAAAGTTCCAAGATCTAAATAAAAAGTTAAAAAGTTTGCCTCACCGACAGTCCAGGGTTGCATCCCGACGTGATGGAGTTCTTCCTGAACTTGGGCACGCACACCTGCATGGAACTCTTCCCTTTGGGCGGCCCTGCACACCCGTACTCGTCGCTCCTGTTGTTCCTCGTCAAGTTTATATTGTTCGTGTTGTTAACTTTGACCAGGATATTGCAGGTTTGGGAAGCGATCTGGAAGAGGCCTTCTTCTAGGTTTCTTTTGTTTTGGTACTGGCGGTTGAAGTGGAGGTAGTCCCACCACGAAGGCATTTTTCGCGCGAGTGGAAGAGGCGGCGAAGCGTGCGCTCGGCCCGCGATACTAGCTCCGTGTGGCGACTGGCGAGGAGCCGCCGACGAGCGTGTGGACTGTTGATGCTTACGGGGACGCTCGGACTTGCGCGTTAAAAGTTTGTTTTTTGGATTTTTGAACATATACATAGGTATTGTTGTAGACGAAAGTTGTTACGTTAAATTAGATAAGAACATAAAAAAAAAAAAAAACAAACAGGAGAACATTAAATAAGTCAAATCCGATGTAACGATCACCTCGAAAAATATAAAATTCTGAATTTGGTACTTGAGAACTGTTTTTACAGATTTTTTTCTAAATTTTCAGTTATATTAAAACTAAGCAGACGTTTATACAGTTAAACTTACCAAGTTAATGCAGCGCGCCGCAGTGGACCTCTCCGGACCTATTTCCCTGCTGGAATAAGATGATATACAAAAGTTCGTTTGCTCGACTTCATTGCGAGTTGGATCAGCTGCAGATCTTATGATAACTGAGCGGGTCTCGGTGCCTTGAAGGGGAGGGGTCGACCCGAGTTCGTATAAAGTATTTTTATGGTTGTTCTATAAGCTTTTACATGCGAGTAAACGCGGAAAACGCGGACTTTTTCGTGATAAAAACAAAATATATTAAATAACTTTACATCATAACAATAGCTTTTTAGTCATGACTTTTTATAAAAACTTATTACTTAGGTATATTCTCAAAAAAAAAGAAAAATTTTTGGCTTTGTATTTTTTGGGCGCAAATTCTAAGCTTCGGTTGGACTGGCGTTCCTTGGCACCTAAAATAACACGAGTATAACTATAAAATTAAAATGTAATATTTTAATTTAAATATCCTTATTTGTCAAGTCATAAAACTAAGCGGTTAAACATGATGTAGAAACATGCCTTCGAGAAGTTTTTGGTACATTATGAAAAAACCCTGTACAGGTCCGGAAGGGATGGTGTGAAGGAGAGGTCTATATCCAGCAGCGAGCAGGCTGATTAGATAGATCTTCTTTCTGGTCGGTTTTCGGATTTTTTTAATATTTGGTAATATACTTTCTGGTCGGTTTTCAGATTTTTTTAATATTTGGTAATATACTTTCTGGTATTACCTTTTTTGCAACTAAGATTTATCTACAACCAGCTACGCCCGCACGTTTTATCCGCTATCCTACGAAAAAAGGGATAACAAGCAGAGTTTTATGATGATCCAGATCATCCAGAGTTTAAGCTATCTTCATTCAAAATTTCACATAAACACGTTTGTCCGTCGCAGCATAAAATCGTAACGAACATGCTCACACACACCGTCTCGCAAACTTTCTCTGATAGTAAGATTTACTTTGATTATTATTTATGTATTATTGATTTTAATTAAAAATAAGTTGATTTTAAAAATACTTTTAAAAACAGGCTTTTATTGCATTGTCATCGGAGTTACACATGCAGCATGCAGACATACCAAATTTTAGCTCAATCGGACATCGGGAAGTGGTTCAAAATTGAGTTGCAAGATTCCACCCGAACAAACGTAGTAACATACATTGCAAGTTAAATAAAAGCTTTTGATAAAGTAAAGGATGTGTAGTAGAAGGATGATAGACTAAGCAGAAACGCACAATTATCACTCATTACACCAAGTTAGCTTTCACTTGCGTAATGCTTCTAGATTCGTTTTTTTCCCTAGGTTGTTTCGTAAAACTATAGGTAAGTCTACATTTCTGAAAAATCTAGATCCAATTAGTAATTACCTATAGTCGCAAAAAGTATTGTAGGAACCTCTTTTAATGAGGCCGAAAAATTTATAAAACTAACTGGAGTTCAAATTAGAATAACAAAGTTTTCAATAGTTACTAACTCTGCTCTAGAGAAAGCAAACAGTAGGGTGACTATTAAATCCAGGTTTCGCACGATAATTGAAATACCTACCTGGAATTTATCTTCGCGATACTTCTACTAAACCTTTAATCCTCCCACTGCTGGGATACAGGTCTATACCCTCGAGGGGTGATTGGCCGTATTCCACCGCGCTGGCCAAGTGCGGGTTTGTGGATGCATATACGCCATTGATTTACGCTATTTCTCACGATGTTTTCCTTCACCGAAATGCCAGTGGTTTGGAAATTCGTAGGTAGGTACATAAGTTCCTAATAACTCATTGGTACAAGTCGATCACGATACTTGGCAGTAAGCAGTTTATTTTAATATTTCTGCTATTAAAATGTCAGTGTCTATATTTTGCCTACTTATATTATATTTTACCTTTTAGGTCTATATTGGACTGATTAATAGAAACTCTGAAAATCAACTTTTCTTCATTTCTCTCTCATATTAACAAGCGCGAGCTTGAATACCCTTAGAACATGTTTAAAATAACGAAGGTTTTACACAAAGTGATACGCTTGTTAAATATAGAGCCTATGCCTATATAATATGGTCCAATCTTATCTTCTGATAAATCTAGTGTAGACCTATTTCCTACATTTACTACCTATGTACCTAGATAATAACGCTGGACAGACGCCACATATTACCCTCTATAGATACCACATAACAAGATCTTTGTTCCGTCCCAGACCCATTAAAGTTTGAGGAGAGCGCGGACTGCGACGATTGAGACCGAGAGTTCTCATCAGCTATCGCAAGGTTCAGACTTGCTTAGTAATGGTCCAATGAGAGTACATTATCGCAAGCTTGCTAGCTTAGTAATGGTCCAATGAGAGTACATTTTTAAAGATCAGTTTGACCGTTTACTGGTGGACTAAGATTCTCAGATCTAAGTATTTAGATAGATAGTTAACTCTATCTCTCTATTGTGTTCATTACGAGAAAAAAAATGCTTTAAACAATCAGCGAGTCTATCGCCATCTTCAAGTTTCTTCTATAGAAGGTAATCTGCGGCTAAAATCTACCTTCATAATATAACCATACCTAACTCGCTAAAAGCTTTGTGGCTACGCCTAACGTCTACAGACACCAAACAGACCGCCTGGCACTTGCCCCGATGAGCATTAATAATAAATTGGGCTCTATTGACTTTTCAACAGTGTTTATACTCACATGTACAAACGTCGCGCCATGTGGATAGTTTTATTTGACACGCGAGGTGCTAATGACTACATTACATTGAACCGGCGGCGGTAGACTAGTTAGGGAATTAATTTGCCGGAAAGTACGCTATGGTACTCGTACCTACTGCCTAGTGCTTGTTTAGGTAGCTACTACCCTCAAATTGAAAATTTATTGGCAATCAACTAGCGGTGCATTACAACCTTGAAAGTTGGGTCTCATTTCAGGCTGGTACTTTGAATGGCTGGTTTTACTAGTATTTTGTAAAGAGGGTGATAGTATGATCTATGATGATTATTAAGTTTGATAAAAATGTTTCAGAAATGAAAATCATTATAAAAATATTTAGCCACATTCGCTTAGCTCGCGGATTTAATTTAAAGTCCGTAGAACCATTTATTCAACCGAACCTAATTTATACTGCAGTCTGCAGATCCAGGTACTCCATTTGAACGTGCATACTTGAAGTGGTCGAGCTAATGTTTGTACTGCTGGAAGAGTCTTATCTCGTTTACGTAAGCTCTCCTGTAATATTAACAAGCTTTGTCGGGCGGTGCGCGACCTTAGGTAGTACTGTAGGTACCTACACAGCACACATGTGGCCAGTAAAAATTTAATAAGGACGAAAACGTACCTACTCTCTCTAAATGTGGTGGTTTTTTTGACCTTGTATTATTTGTGTTTGAGCCCCTTGGGAGTAGTCTAGTGTAAAATTTTGTGGTGAATATTATTGTTAGTTTTTATGTTAATTTAGTGGTAGGTACTCGTACCTACCTACGTAACCTTTGTTTGGTTTTAACACATAGATGGTTTTTTTTGATGGCATTAAACATTGTTTTTAACGAAAACATTCCCTATTCTTATGCCAGCGTCCCCGACATACTTACTAAGTATAGTTGGTCGGCAGCGAACGCTATCTTTTCAAAATAAAAAAGTATTAGGTATAATATGTATATGTGAACAAATAATACATATGGGTCAGATCGTAGCATCAACGAAGGGTCAGTTTCAGTTTAATCTCAGTAGTAATAACTTAATTTTTAAAAACAAGCTTTCACGAGATTTTATTGTCATTGGAGTTCCACACGTAGGTAAGTATACCAAATTTCAGCTCAATTGCATAGCGGTAAGTGGTTCAAAATTGAGTTGCAAGATTCCACCCGAACCACCCCGAACAAACATAGTTACATGCATACTCGTATAGGTGGATATGTTCCAAGTTAAATAAAAATCTTTATAATTAAACGCAGTTCGTCGGGACCACTTGAGAATGTTTGCATCAACTTGGCTAAAACTTTCGATATACGAGGACGAAGGCTAACCCTCGGTTCCGAGCTAGAAACCTGCGAGGCAGAATACCAAGGAGTCCTATTACGAAAACCCAGGCATCAGATTTCGTTATGTTTAATTGCTATCAAATTCTATGTAAATTGTTCCTCAAGATGTATAATAGTAATTTTATGGGTCACTCTCATTGGCCTGGCTCGTGAATACTCGTATAGGTATTTGTCAACCTTTGTCAGTCAATATTGGGGTGGCACTTTCAAAGATTACATTTTGCACCCCAACTCCCACTTTTATACTCGATAAGCAGTGTTCCTGCTCTATAGTGGTTCTTTACATTATGTGCTTTCAGTTATTGTAACTGTATCATAAAATAAATGTGGCTAGATTATTAATATTGCCAGAAATAAAATAATCATTATGTGGAAGACACTAATATTTTTAGTGTGAAAGTAAATGGTTTGCTAGCTGAGTCTGCTTGTTAGTTTACATTTATTTTGACGAAAATTGGCAAGAAATGTTCATTGTACAATGCAGTAAAAGAAATGATGTAGTAAACTTTTTATTTACGGAAAACTCGGTAAGAACTAAAGAAACCCAAACGCTGCGCGACGTGGTTTATAAATATGGTTTGATGTTAAAATGATCTTTAAATATTAGGTATTACAACACATGAAGCGCACTAGACTAATAGAACAGAACAGACTAATAGTCTAGAACAAATTCACAAAAAACGTATACAAAGATACATAATATATATATATCTACTATACCGATATAGACAAATTTGCGAAATACCAACAAACTGATTTAATTAAACCCTTTGTCGAGTTTGTCGTCACAAATGGTTTTAGTATTCTGGTGCATTTAGCCTTGATTGTATTTGGAAAATGTTTTGTGCTGACTCAATATCCATTGTTTTAACTAAAATACAGAAGTTAAAGCTATAGACCAGGACCTTCAGTAGTTTCCTTTTCCTTTCAATAATAAATGCTGTAGATTTGTTTAAGTTTTTATTGAAAAAATACTTGCTTACTTCCAAGACTTAATTTTAAATTGTTACTTATTTGTTAATTGAAATTTTTTGAGCAACTTCTAATGCTTTTATGGTTTTTACTTTAAGATGGATTTGTGTGTGGAAGATGTGGTATGCCTTGTAAACCATTCTTGGATTTGTTGCTTTTAGTTACATAAATATACAGGTTTACATGGCTACTGAGTACCAGTTCCGTGTAACTCTGTATTTATTTCCTTTATTTTTTAAACTTATTTGTAGTCAAGTTAGACCTCTTTCATTTCCACTTCATCAGAAATAAACTCGGCTTCTTCAGGCTCATCTAACAATGCTTGCAGCTGGTGTATCGAAGTAACCAGCACATGAAACTGTTTCTTTCTTAATGCTAATCTGCTTTCTAGCTGCTGTTTAGTACTTTCCAAGCTGGAGAGCTCGGTTTTAAGTGTACTTAAGCGTTCTAGAGTCTCTTTTCTATCTGGTTGCTCGCTTATAACTTTGGCTAGTACATCATACTCTGTCCTATTCTTTCTTACTGTTTTAGCCTGAGCGAGATCTGCTTTGCTCTTCTCAATATTACCTTTAGCAACTTCTATGCCAGTTTCCAGAATCTTTGATAGAGCTTCGTAGCTTGTTAACTCCGCTAACATCATATCGGAGCCGAGTTGCGATTTTGTTACTGCAAATTCACATTGAGCGAGTTGGGCCAGCATCCGGTCATGAGTCGATTTACTGTGAACATTGAAGAAGGATTTATTTTTATGCTTGTATGAAAACATATTATAACACTCTATAAAACACTGACTATGGTAGTATAAATAGGAAAGAAGTTACAGGGTTACTACAAAATTCTAACCTCTCTTCAGGTTTATCATCAGTGGTATTGCTCCACTTAATTAAAGTTTTCAGAAGTACGTTAAGTCTTCTATCGTCACCGGTGCCGTCCCCGTCAATCAGTAGCCTTCTGCGAATCACATCCTCTGTAAAACACAGAAATAAGGTTATGTTTTAGCGACTGCAAAACGTAGAAAGGCATTCGTATTTATATTGTAAGAAATAAAGCTTACCGTCTCCCATTTTTGAAATATTAATTAATTTTTATAGTGGAAACTATTTATTGCATAAAATCTATAACAGAAATTGAACAACAATTCAATTTGTTTATTTTCTCTATGTTATTTTCTAAGTTTTGAGTTAACACTTTTTTTTATATATCACAGATAAAAAAAATGTTATTACTAATCGATCGATTTATTTTTTGTCCTAAGTGAGGACGTCACTAGTGTTTCGTTCAGGAGTCATACATTTTCGGTTTCGTTCTTTTTATTATCTGTTGAAAAAATTGAATTATTTTTGAACGACCTCCTGAAATGTCAAAATTTGTTTTGCATTTCGTTTCAGGATTTCTTTTCAGTGGGAAAATAATGGAAATTCACGAGAAATTCCTTCAAAACTTGTCTTCCCTGTAGCCTTTATCTCTCGGACTGTTAAAAATCATCAGAAATATAATGGAAAACTTGAGTTTCAGTGATAAAGTCGAGACTTACTTTTCCGAGCTTGGGCGATGGCTAGTATCTTCGATACAATGTTGTGACTTTTACATAAACTATAGACATTAAATTATTGTTGGTGTTATGTTTTGTACAGGAAAGTGTGGCGGAGTATATTGCTGGGTCAAGTGATATCCCTGCTGCTGAGCGTCAAGTGTATTCTGACGACGTTACTGCAGAGCGCTACTTGGCAGTTCCCCACGACAGGGCAGCTAGTCGTGCCCTACGTGCTGCTCTTCGTGCTGTTCACCCCGACCCTGTTTTGTGGCGGCACGGAGAAGCTCTCGAAGTAAGTTGTTTTGTTTCTTACTTGGTAATGTAGTGGTCGGGACATAGAGTAATATATTGGGTAGGGACAACTATTTACAAAAGCTGCAAAGTTTGCTGCTACATTAAACTGTGTACACTGCTGCAGTATTGAAAAAGAAAGAACTCTATTAAGCTTTACTATTTTAGTGTTAAATTCATCATGGGTGAAACTTTCAAAGTGTTCAGTAATAATCTTAAAACTGCATTTAATATTCATGTATCCTGAAATTGATAGCGAAAATGTCATGTTTAATTGTATTTTGATTTAGTAGTTAAATGATATAATAAAAAGATTTTAAATTGCAATCTACACATAGACTAATGTTATAAAGAGGAAAGATTTGTATTTTTGTATGTTTGTGTTGAATAAACACAAAAACTACGAGACCGATTTCAAAAATTCTTTTACCATTAGATTGCTACATTATCCCTGAGTAACATAGGCTATATTTTATACCAGTGCAAAGCCGGGGCATGTCACTAGTATATTATAAAGAGGAAAGATTTGTAGTATTTTTGTGCTTGTAATGAATAAACTCAAAAACTACTGGACCAATTTAAAAAATCTTTTACCGACATAAAGCTCCATTATTAGCAAGTAACAAGCCTATATTTCATACCCTTGCAAAGCTGGGGCAGGTTGCTGGTTTTTAATAATTTGAAAACAAACATCCTTTGTAAAATAAAATGTTATGTACCCCAGGAGATGGTGGGTCCTGATACTGGCGTGCACGCTGGACGTAGAAGCAGCGTGGCTGCTGGTGATGTCTCAGCGCTACACCTCGGTGCTGAGCTGACAGCTGCTGGCCTGCAGCGGCGTGGGGGCCGCGCTGGTGGGCGGCGCGTGGCGCGGGCGGCGGCTCGGGGCGGCGCACGTGGCCGGCGCCACCACGGGGCTCATGGCCGTCGTGTGCGTCGTGTGGGCGGATGTGGAGGGCGCGCCCACTGACGGTCTGTCGCAAACTCACTTAATCGAGCCAAAAATAGCTGTAGATTGTGGCAAAATTTGCTTGCCTAAAAGTAACATTAAAATCAACCAAAAGTAATAAACGAATCCGTTTACAGTTTTCCATTCATTATAGAAATCAAATGATATCTTGTAAAAAATAATTCTATCCTTTAAAATCTCTAAATATTCATTCAATTAATGTTTAATTCATGCAATGAATATTTAATGAAAACTCGAAATTTTCAGGTAAAAACCAGCTAGTAGGTGACATGCTCTGCCTGGCCGGCTCGCTGCTCTTCGCCGTGGTCACGGTTCTCCAAGAAATGATGCTCTCCTCCCACACCTGCTCCAACTACCTCGCTATACTCGGCATCATAGGCAGCACCGTGTCCTGCACGCAGACCTTCTTCCTGGAGTTCCACGAGCTGGTCTCCTTCAACTGGTGCGAGTTCGAGACGATAGTGCAGCTCGGGAGCTACTGCGGGGTGCAGACCATATTCCAGATCCTGCAGTGCTTCATGCTCAGAGATGCGGGGGCCATACTGCTGCACCTGTCGTTCTTGTCGGCAGATTACTATACGCTGATCGCTGGGATGTACATTTTTCAGTTTAAGGTGAGTAAAGAAACATCAAATGTGCTTAATTTGTCTTAGTTGCAGTCATATTTCACTTGCTGTTGCTGTAATAACAAAATAACAATAACTTTTGTGCGGTCTACGAAATTACTGGTTGATTTTTTCATGAGAAAAACTAGGCCGTTGCCTAAGTGCAAGAAATCATTAACTGCAAAACGTCACTAACTATTTTACTATTCAAAAATTTACGTAGTTATGACACTTTGTTGATCATAATTAACATGATAATGCTCACGTTTTATTGAGTCTGATACTCTGACTAGTTTCAATCACATTCGGTGATCTTTTTCGAGGAGTAATTACAACCGTGATGCGCTTGAAGTTGCGTCCAGCCTGACACTGATTTTGCAGTTAATGACCTTGCAGGAAGCAGACGCGACTAAATATTAATCCAGGGCCATCAAATTTAACCTAATGCATTGAGCTGTATCAGCGTGAAGAAGTATCAAATATAGACCTCAGCTTTTCTAACAAACTTTCTCGTTTCTAATACGAGTGATCTATAATTCCCTGGTTGTTCTGCCTCCCAGTTCCACGGGCTGTACTTCCTGTCCTACTTCCTGGCGGTGATGGGGGTGTTCCTCTTCAGCGGACGCGCGGCGCGGGGCACAGGGGGTGCGGGGGTCGCGGCGGGGGGTGCGGGGGTCGGGGCGCCGCCGCGGGGGTTGCCCCAGCTGGTGCATGATGCGGCACACTCGCAGGACAACGTATCAATGTAACTATACTGTTTCTAGATACGATTAAGTGCTTTTTTTACTATTGAGTGACGAGACGAGCAAATCACTCACCTCGCTTGCGCTTGGAAATGACTCGCCTTATCTAAGGTACCTAAGGTCCATTCTAAGATTGCCAGGAAGAGATCGCTTAGCTATAAAACAGCTGTCGTTAGCTCCGACCTTTTTAAACTCAGTGACCTAACTATTATTACTAACCTACTAATACCTACTAACTACTAACCTTTTATTTTGAAAGAAAGTCCTCAGCCCACGTAACTTCTTCTCTTCTCTTCTTCTAAAACAATATTTTATCATGTTAAACAAAACGTATCTTTAATTCTCCGTCGATGGACTTATGGCCAAAGGTCTTAATTTTTTTTTTGCACAAATCCCCACAAACATCAGTTAGTCATGTAACCTCCCCCCGCAGGGAGTACTGCGTCCCGGCGCTGGACTGCATCCCGCTGGACGGGCTGCAGCCGCCGCTGTCGCGAGACACCACCTTCACGTCCTTCCTCGGGGCGCCACACGGGCGGGGCGCGGGCGGGGGCGGGGGCGGGGGCGGGGGCGGGGGCGGGGGCGGGGGCGGGGGCGCGGGCGGGGGCGGGGGCTAGGGAGCGGGGCAGGTTGGCTTTGTCGGATGTTTATTCATTAATCAACATACAATAACAGTAAAATTTTAAAAACCCTCAACGTTCGGAATATGGCAGCAGATCAGTACAGACCATGTTTTCTAAAATAAAATAAGAAACTGTTTCATTACTAATGTATTGTTTCGTTTCGTTAATAACTTTCAGACAAACTCAACCGCTCCTGATTTTGTAGTGTTGTTGTTTATGCGTATTACAGGTTAATTTATCACAAAAATAATAAGCATTTCAGAGTGAAGTTGAGCGAGGGAACTCAACTGAAATGTAACATAGTTCAAAAGCTAATCACTGCGATACGCATAGACAACGTCGATGCGTGTTTAGATTACTGCTACGGTAAATCGTGATGTTCTCTTTCCATGAGCCTAAATAAGTTAGGATATTTGAGACTGAGCGAGGATGCGAGGTACGGAAACGGCTTTTCAGTTAGCACTAAGTTCGTATAAACGTGTGGCGCTGCCCCCCCAGCCAAGTTGCGAGATTCTAGCGAAACGCTATAAAAAAGTAGGGAAATGTATGGGAATGACATTTTCTATAAGAAATGTCATTCCTATACATTTTCCCAGTTTTCTAATAAAGTAATGGACGATCCCTTGCTAACTGAAAAGCCATAATGTACATACATCATTCATGCATCATGTGCTGGAATCTGGAATACAAAGAGTAAATGTAGGGTAGGCACTAGTGTTGGGTACGTTCCACTCGGGGAACTCCGCCTTCTAGCAATATTCGAATCGAATTGCTGGCAAATAATAGACGTTATGTGATGTGAAGACACCAAAAACCAAATAAAATAACTATTAAATAAAAATAAATGAGTAAAATTATATCGATTTTATTGTACCATTTAGTCAACTAATATGACAACTCTAGAACGATCTGCCTCTCTTATCATTTCGATGTGATAGGATGGCAACAATTTTAGAGTTGTCAATAATAGTCTTGTACTATTGTTTTTTTTGCGCTTTAGTTTATGAAATGGTACAACATAATCGAAGAAAATATCGAATATATACAGCAAAGAGTTAATAAACATTAACTAAAATACATAGTCGCAAGTAAACTTCCATTTTCTTACGGCGATGTGTTGTAGAAAGGGTGAATATGCCATGCCAATAATCACAAAACACTTTCAGAACAGTTTTTTTTTGGAATTCACTTTTTGTTTTTTCTTCTGAAAATATTCGAGCACATAACCGTATGACGTGAAACTTGTTCAAAAAAAATCTTTCGATCTTCCATAAGAAACTTCTCTAGAAAGTTATTGTGATTGGCGATATTCGCCCTTTATACTATAACACCGACGATATTTGGTACTTTTCTAGTAATTTTTCAGATTTTTATTGCTAACAAAATATATTAAATCCCTTTTGAAGTTTATATTCGCTATATACAAGCCCAAAATAAATTGTACTCTTTTTTCAAAGTTTGAATATCACCAATTTTATGTAGTTCTAGAGTCACTAACATATGTTATATGAAAAGTATATAGGAACCTAGTTAATAGTGTTTTATGCCTAACTTTTAGCGCACAGTAAAGTTAACTAAATAATAACCTTGAAGTAACCGAAGTAGTATGACACGCTATGGGTCAGAACCACGAGAAAATAAAAAAATAAACACCCATAGATAATATCAAATCTTTCACTACAATTAAAAAAAATATTAAAATATAAGACAAGGAAAGTAATCTAGGATTCTAGATCAATAGCGTGCTATATTATTTTCTAGTCTGTTTTTGTTATTAGGCCAAAAATATAAATTGTATTGGGCTTCTAACCAAAAACAAGCTACAGAAGGTTACGTTAGACCTCCTAATATAAGCAATAAATTGACCACTCTACGAAACTGCCGTACTCTCGAATTTTTTTACCCGGTATTTTATACCATTACTTATTTATTTAAATATTCGAAAGATATGCATTTGTATGGAATTTTAATGTAGTTTCTACGAGAGAACTAAAATGTATTGGATTGTATAAGATTTAGAAGTTTCTCTATTTACCTGATAAGTATAGATCTCTTCATAAGCTGTGATTATTGTTATTATTTTATATTTTTTGTATCAGAGTTTTATGCCTTGAATCTCATGTTTTAGATTGATTTTATGTACGAAGTTACGTTTATCTCGAATTTTAGCTGTGTTACGTATGACGCTCAATTATTACCGATTAAGAATATATTATTGTGTATTAAGATTAGTAAATCTAGTCCATTAGATAAATTTAAATACTATTATTATATTGAAAGAAATATTTGGAATTGAGAGCGTATAATAGGTGATTTTGAATAATGTTATTTCACCAAAGAAATGGTTGTGTTAATTATGTTAAATGTTATCACATAAAAGTATATTAGGCTACTTTGTCGTTGCATATGATTGCTTACAGAATATCCGTTATAGTGAAATATATTTTGCCCTCAGTGTCCTGCGATTTATCTAAATACATAATAACTTTAAATTGTACCTATCTAAATAGATAATATACAAGGTTTTCATGAAGTGGTTTTATTTTTATTAAATAGTAGATACGGTCGGACTGCAGCTCGACTGACGGGAAATGATATTCCCCTGCGTTTGCTCACAACTAAATCAACTCGCTTTTCTATGGAATTAAGTTTGTTAGCCAATTTTCACACAACAGCAGAGCAATGGACCAACGAAATAACTTTCTTGGCGTAGACCCCAAAATGCCTCGGCCTTTACTAAGAAGCGTCATCCTTTTTTATCTTGAGTAAATTTTTGTCGGGCATTAATTGCATAGGTTCATACAGGCATTCTATCTATACTTGTGACGGCCTTCGTCCGGAGTGACCCAAGGTCTTTTTTACCCACTTGCTCCTACAGTCATAAACGACACATAAACTTTTTTTTTTCATTTTTGTTTCACAACTTCACTTTACGTCGCTTATATGTTATGTAAAACAAATCAATCGTACAATGTAAGTTGATTCAGGAGTAGAGTAAGTTGGTGTAATTCCGAATAATGCATATTGTTCACGTGGGTATTCCGATTTTACCCACCAATCACCTTTTTACCCATTAATTTTACCCCAAAAAATGAAAGAATGTAAGTATTTTCAAACGTTTATTTCTTCATTACCTATAATATAGGTACAGAATAGCAGAATTTTAAAGTTTTGCTTTGGAAGAGACATCCTTGTGGCCTGACCTTATAGATCGGTTTTGCTATAAACTTTGAAGTCATTAACTTGTGTATATGTTTTAGAAAGATCTACAAAGAAATTAAAGTAAATACTCATGAGGTATGTAATTAAAATGAAAGTAAAGTGAAAAATGAAGTAAAAATTAGACTAATAATTAGTAGCTCTTAGTAGTATTTCGACTCGCCCAATTTAATTTAATTCATTAAGCCTGTTTTCAAGCCTTTTATTGGTTGGCAAAAAAATGGCTAAGCTAGAAAGCAGCTAACTGACATGTGCCCCTTTTTACCCTTAGTGAAGAATAAGATAATTATAAAAAAATATTTTTGAAAAAAAAAACTTTTTATTGCTTTGTAATCGGAGTTACACACGTAAACCATATTTCAGTTCAATCGGAAGTGGTTCAATATTGAGTTGCAAGATTCCACCCGAACAAACAGTAACATATTATTATGTACATTGCAAGTTAAATAAAAGCTTTTAAAATAGAATATACAAGGTTCAAGTTCCAATGGATAACATGTTGGTTAACTGCTTTTGCGGCAACAAACAAGAGTCCCTAATCCAGTGAGGAAGATTGTCTAATACCCTAAATCTTTTTCATTACCAATGAAAATAATATACTTGTACCTACATAGGTACAGTCATATATTTAACTAGTCGCAAAACTTCAAATTTTAAGTGTTTACACATAAAGCTAAGCTTCGTCCTCGCTGGCGGACACAGACTTCCTGGACACGGGGGTATCTGGTCGGGAGTTGCCGGATCGGGATCCGGACCGGGACCGCGACCCGGACCGGGACCGGGACCCCGACTTGGACCGGGACCGGGACCGGGACACGCTCTTGGACTTGGATCGGGACTTGCCTTTGGACCTAGAAATAGAAATTAAATGAGTGATTTATTAACACATGGATGTCTGGTCTAGAGTACACATATAATCTTAGAACGAAAGATATAATCTTGGGCTTTTCAAGGTCAGGTTTAAAAAAATTGACATATGGTTTGGTTTAAGAAAAATCGGACTTCAAACGAACTGATAATATAATCAAACGACTGAACAGAATTTTATAAATCTTAGCTAAGAACATACGATCAAGTCCCTGTTAAGCCGTTCAATGACAACGATGCCACATACATACACATTACATAAGGTAAGCTTATAACACCCTGTTTGCCCCTTTGTCTGTTGTTGCTGTGTGTGGCTTTAAAATTACCAACAAACAAATCTATATCCAGGGATCCAAACATCATTACCCCTTTTCTATATTGTATGTTATTTTTCTGTTTTGCCTGGATTTGGCAAAAAAAAATCTGTTATCGCTAGACCAGCAGAATTATAAGTAAATCTTACCTGGATCGTGATCTCGAAACGCTCTTGGACCGGGACCGGCTCTTGGATCGGGAACGGCTCTTGGATCGGGACCGGCTTTTGGATCGAGACCGGCTCTTAGATCTCGATCGGCTTTTGGATCGGGAGCGACTTTTAGATTTTGACCGGCTTTTAGATCTCGACCGACTCTTCGATTTTGTACGATTTTTGGATCGGGATCGCGACCGACTTTTGGACCTCGAGCCGCTCTTCGACCTGAAATGTTATAGTAGAGTTAAATGGAAATAAAGTGACTGTAATTATTTCTTACAGGCAGACAACATATTCATAGCATTCATGCTGTGTTATAGCGGATTATGAATGCTCAGGTACGCGTTTACATTCAATTTTGCGTGGCATTCGAACAGTAGGTATAAAATCATATCTAAACTGCAATTTTGTTGTGGAGTGAGTCTTCAGTACCAGCCCCCCTACCCAAGTTGCAATTCCATAATCACAAACGCTATACAAAACTAAGACAATGTATGGGAATGACATTTCCGTAATAGATATAAGAATCTATAAATAGATTAAAAATAAAATATGTAAGCCTTTTTTTGCTGTAAATTGTTATAAAATGACATATTTAAAAGTGAGTATTTAATTAACTTTCATTAGTTAATCGGCAATCGGTTTATCAGATACAGCTTGTCCTTCGACAAAGGCCTCCTATAGGGTCGATACACATCTGACGGAAAATGCGTCGCGTATTATCGGTCGCGTAACGCCAGAACAGAGAAATGTATAATAACACATCTAACCTTTCACACTCAACCGATGATGCGCTAGTGCGTCGAGTATATAGTCGAGTAATACGCGACGCATTTTCCGTCAGATGTGTATCGACCCCTAAAGAGGATAGCTAGATAAACTCTCAATTGTTCACACCATAAATTACAAACAAAAGGATATATAGATAATTGAAATATCATTCCCATACATTGTATTATTATTGCAACTTGGCTAGGAGGCTTTACTTTTTTTATTATGTCTTCTATGACAGCAGTAAGTCCGGTAGTGTTACCTGGAGCGGCTCCTGGACTTGGAGCGCGAGCGCCGGCCTTTAGCGGAGCCCGAGCGGGAGCGGGACTTGGAGCGCGACCTGCGGGGGGAGGATGACACTCATTTTAAGCGCAGTCGGGTAAATAACAAATGTTCACAATAAAAATACATATTTTTAAAAAGACGGTTGTCGTCTTTTTTAACTTTATTTTTATCATTTACTCGTATTAAATTATTTATTAATTTTTCTGTATAATTTTTGATGCAGTTTCGTGGTATATCTCAATTAATTCCCAAGAGATGAAAACCAACTTCCAATTCCACCTGTTTTGGAACGGAGTTAGTAAAATAGAGCATCGCTTGAAATTGAACCCGGGAATTTTATATTCGGTTACATAAATATGCTTTAGAAAGATTCTAGGGTTCATAAAAAATCAAAACAAAAACGATGAAGGTAGGTAACCAACCTACGGGTTTACGTCAAACGCAATTGCAAATCACTCAAATTTACTCAACAAGCTAGCTGAGCTAGCCGAGCTAATATAAATTTCATAAAAATTATGGGTGCGTTTTATTTTATTTATCATCGTCTTGACATCGAGTTAGTAGTTACCTGTCACTATCCGAAGCAGACATGATCCGCTTCCGTCCCTTGTTGGCGGGCGGGCTGCGGCTGCCGCTGCGACTGCGGCTGCGGCTGCGGCTACGACTGCGGCTGCGGCTGCGGCCCTTCTTAGACGCGTCCGAGTCGGACTCGTCGGTGGATATGGTCTCTTTAGACACGATCTTAGCGCGTTTCTTGGCGCTGAGTTTTTCCTCAGCGGCTCGCGCGCGGGCCTTCTCGCGGCGACCGATGCCCTTCTCACCCTGACACACAGAATATAATAGGATAAGATTTATTGTCCCAAAAAGTCACAGTTAGCTTCATAACATTTCACTTTTATAATTTAAAACCAAAGGATCTTTTCTATTTGGACTCGTCCAACAAGTTTAAACAGCGCAGATATTATTGGACTCACTTGAACTCACAGTTTGACTTATTATTACGTTAACTTGTGCATAAGAGAAACATACAAATTCATACAACACATGTACATTCTACAGTGTATATTGTACACGTGTGAAATAATGACGATCCTGCTCGATTAAATATAGAAAAAGTATTATGGTTCCGGCTGTGGATACATGATACAACTGCCCCGACAGTTTGTCTAGTTCTCGTCTCGCGGCCCCTCGTCTCCCCAGTTAGTCAGTACGTGCACTCACCGGCTTGCGGCCCCTTGTCTCCCCAGTTAGTCAGTACGTGCACTCACCGGCTTGCGGCCCCTTGTCTCCCCAGTTAGTCAGTACGTGCACTCACCGGCTTGCGGCCCCTTGTCTCCCCAGTTAGTCAGTATGTGCACTCACCGGCTTGCGGCCCCTTGTCTCCCCAGTTAGTCAGTACGTGCACTCACCGGCTTGCGGCCCCTTGTCTCCCCAGTTAGTCAGTACGTGCACTCACCGGCTTGCGGCCCCTTGTCTCCCCAGTTAGTCAGTACGTGCACTCACCGGCTTGCGGCCCCTTGTCTCCCCAGTTAGTCAGTACGTGCACTCACCGGCTTGCGGCCCCTTGTCTCCCCAGTTAGTCAGTACGTGCACTCACCGGCTTGCGGCCCCTTGTCTCCCCAGTTAGTCAGTATGTGCACTCACCGGCTTGCGGCCCCTTGTCTCCCCAGTTAGTCAGTACGTGCACTCACCGGCTTGCGGCCCCTTGTCTCCCCAGTTAGTCAGTACGTGCACTCACCGGCTTGCGGCCCCTTGTCTCCCCAGTTAGTCAGTATGTGCACTCACCGGCTTGCGGCCCCTTGTCTCCCCAGTTAGTCAGTACGTGCACTCACCGGCTTGCGGCCCCTTGTCTCCCCAGTTAGTCAGTATGTGCACTCACCGGCTTGCGGCCCCGCTTGCGCGGCGGGTCGCTGTCGCTGCCGGAGCCCCGCTCGCGCTTCTTGCGGCCCCCCTTGCGGCCCGAGCCGCCGCCGCCGCCACCGCCCTCGCGTTTCTTCTTCGGTTTCTTCTCGCGCCTGTAAGCACATAAAATGACGTTGTAGAGTAACTTGATTGATTTACTAAGTTGAAAAAAATAAACAAACACGACAAGACCGCGTCCGTAACACCATACTGCGTTCCATAACAGGCATCACGGACGTAGGACGCAAATCTGCTAAGCTCAAATGGGAGTGGGCGGGTCACACGAGCCGAATGCACCCGGACAGGTGGGCAAAGGTCTCCTCAGAGTGGGTGCCCCCGGACAGTCGACCCCCAGGTCGCCCCCCGACGCGATGGCGCGACGAACTCGGGCGGTTTGAAAAAGACTGGACGGCGCTGGCCCAAGACCGCCAGAACTGGAAAAAATTGGGGGAGACCTTTGCCCAGCAGTGGGACAGCATAGGTTAGATAAAAAAAAAAAAATTATTCGTTTTTGTATATTTTACCTAAAAAACATCCATAGGCGACGGTGTTCGCTTACCATCAGGCGGCCCGTTTGCTTGTCTACCACCTATGGCATAAAAAAAAAATATAGTTACCCCTCCCCCCCCTCCCCGGGGCGGTCGCTCCCGCTGGAGTCCGCCACGTACTCGTCCCGGCGGCGCCCGCGGCCGCGGCTGGCCTTCCCCTCGGCCGGCATGTCGGAGAACAGCACCGCATTCTTGGTCTTCTCCAGGTACTCCTGTCTCTTCTGGTGAGACTCCACTGCGGTCTTTTGATGCAATTCCTCGCGCTGGCGACGTTCTTCTTCCTGAAATAAGATTAAGGTGTTAAGCTAGGTTTTGTTTGAACAGGTCCAGTATGACCCGGTCTAAGAGGTCATGACCCGTTC
This sequence comes from Alcis repandata, assembly GCA_949125135.1. Taxonomy (NCBI): domain Eukaryota; kingdom Metazoa; phylum Arthropoda; class Insecta; order Lepidoptera; family Geometridae; genus Alcis; species Alcis repandata. The sequence continues at coordinate 1,230,563 of OX421233.1, forward strand.
ATATATTATTACAAAATAGTTGACGAGTCGGTGGTCTAACGCGGATTTATTCGTCATAGTAAAAAAACAAATTTAAATTAAAAAGTCATCAAAGTTAAGCAAGTAAACCAAATTTCATACGAACAGGGAAAGTCTCTAATTTTCTAACTTTAAATTTTTTAGGCTTCAGGTAAATTATAACTTAACTTCGTTGGCTACCTTTCGAATTACTGCGCCACTGATCAAAAAAGAAATCAGAAGACAGATCGTGCCTTGTGGCGTTCTTTAGTAGAGGTTTATGTCCAGCAGTGGACAAAAATTCGACAGGCTGATGATGATGATCACTTATTTTTGCTGTCCTCACTTTAACATCTTAATAATTTTAAAGGTTATGTTATATCTAAATTTTATTTCTATTTCTTTTTTTCTGTTTAAATTTTCGTTGACACTATGTTTGTATTTTCTTTCTTGTGATAACTATTGAAGGCCTAGGTGTGCCTATCAAACTTTATTGTTTAATTATAAGAAGGCTGTTTGTTATCCAAATAAAATAAAATAAACCGAAATAAAATAAAATAAAATAAAATAAAATAAAATAAAATAAAATAAAATAAAATAAAATAAAATAAAAATTAAATAAAAATAAAATATTGAAAGAATCGACGACCAAAGCTTTCCTAAGATACAGAGAACGCAGTATCTGACCTGCTGCTTCCGGAAGGCCTCCCGCTGGCCGCGCTGGCGGTCCCGCAGCGTGACCTCCTCGTCGTGCTGCCGTCTCGCTCGCGCCACGTGCCACTGCGCCTGCGAGAGCAGGTCGGCGCACGTGCGCGCCTCCGCCGCCGCGCCCGCCGGCTCGTAGCGCGCGCGCTCGCTGCCCTCCACCACGCCCGCCGTGCTCAGCCGCGTGAAGTAGCTGCGGGGGGGGGGTCGACTTCAGTACACGTGTCGAGCGAGAATGTATCGAGAGTGCCGCCTCGCCTAGGTAGAATCTTTTGTAATTTATATAAGAACACAAAACGTATCTCGTTCGCCCTGTGGTACTCGTGCTACACACCGGTGCGACCCCCGTCCTCGCACTAGTCCCCGGTGCGCCCCCTGTCCGTCCCCTATCCCCGATACGATCCCTGTCCCCTTGCTACTCCCCAGTGCATTCCTTATCCCCGCGCTACTCCCCGGTGCATTCCCAGTCACCGCGCTACTCCCTGGGTCGCCCTGCTGTCCCCGCGCTACTCCCCGGTGCTCCTCCTATCCCCACTACAACACCTGTCCTCGCACTAGTCCCCGGTGCGACCCCCGTCCTCGCACTAGTCCCCGGTGCGCCCCCTGTCCGTCCCCTATCCCCGATACGATCCCTGTCCCCTTGCTACTCCCCAGTGCATTCCTTATCCCCGCGCTACTCCCCGGTGCATTCCCAGTCACCGCGCTACTCCCTGGGTCGCCCTGCTGTCCCCGCGCTACTCCCCGGTGCTCCTCCTATCCCCACTACAACACCTGTCCTCGCACTAGTCCCCGGTGCGACCCCCGTCCTCGCACTAGTCCCCGGTGCGCCCCCTGTCCGTCCCCTATCCCCGATACGATCCCTGTCCCCTTGCTACTCCCCAGTGCATTCCTTATCCCCGCGCTACTCCCCGGTGCATTCCCAGTCACCGCGCTACTCCCTGGGTCGCCCTGCTGTCCCCGCGCTACTCCCCGGTGCATTCCCAGTCACCGCGCTACTTCCTGGGTCGCCCTGCTGTCCCCGCGCTACTCCCCGGTGCTCCTCCTATCCCCACTACAACACCTGTCCCGCACTACTCTCCGGTGCGACCCCACTGACCGGTGCGACACCTGCAGCTCGCGCACGGCGCGCAGCACGGCGGCCAGGTCGGCGCGCTCCCCCCCCTCCCCCCCCCCACTGACCGGTGCGACACCTGCAGCTCGCGCACGGCGCGCAGCACGGCGGCCAGGTCGGCGCGCTCCCCCCCCTCCCCCCCCCCCACTGACCGGTGCGACACCTGCAGCTCGCGCACGGCGCGCAGCACGGCGGCCAGGTCGGCGCGCTCCCCCCTCCCCCCCCACTGACCGGTGCGACACCTGCAGCTCGCGCACGGCGCGCAGCACGGCGGCCAGGTCGGCGCGCTCCCCCCTCCCCCCCCACTGACCGGTGCGACACCTGCAGCTCGCGCACGGCGCGCAGCACGGCGGCCAGGTCGGCGCCTTCCCCCCTCCCCCCCCACTGACCGGTGCGACACCTGCAGCTCGCGCACGGCGCGCAGCACGGCGGCCAGGTCGGCGCGCTCCCCCCCCTCCCCCCTCCCCCCCACTGACCGGTGCGACACCTGCAGCTCGCGCACGGCGCGCAGCACGGCGGCCAGGTCGGCGCGCTCCACCCCCTCCCCCCCCCACTGACCGGTGCGACACCTGCAGCTCGCGCACGGCGCGCAGCACGGCGGCCAGGTCGGCGCGCTCCCCCCTCCCCCCCCACTGACCGGTGCGACACCTGCAGCTCGCGCACGGCGCGCAGCACGGCGGCCAGGTCGGCGCGCTCCCCCCCCTCCCCCCTCCCCCCCCACTGACCGGTGCGACACCTGCAGCTCGCGCACGGCGCGCAGCACGGCGGCCAGGTCGGCGCGCTCCCCCCCCTCCCCCCCCCACTGACCGGTGCGACACCTGCAGCTCGCGCACGGCGCGCAGCACGGCGGCCAGGTCGGCGCGCTCCCCCCCCTCCCCCCTCCCCCCCCACTGACCGGTGCGACACCTGCAGCTCGCGCACGGCGCGCAGCACGGCGGCCAGGTCGGCGCGCTCCCCCCTCCCCCCCCACTGACCGGTGCGACACCTGCAGCTCGCGCACGGCGCGCAGCACGGCGGCCAGGTCGGCGCCTTCCCCCCTCCCCCCCCACTGACCGGTGCGACACCTGCAGCTCGCGCACGGCGCGCAGCACGGCGGCCAGGTCGGCGCGCTCCCCCCTCCCCCCCCACTGACCGGTGCGACACCTGCAGCTCGCGCACGGCGCGCAGCACGGCGGCCAGGTCGGCGCGCTCCCCCCCCTCCCCCCTCCCCCCCCCCACTGACCGGTGCGACACCTGCAGCTCGCGCACGGCGCGCAGCACGGCGGCCAGGTCGGCGCTCCCCCCCCCCTCCCCCCCACTGACCGGTGCGACACCTGCAGCTCGCGCACGGCGCGCAGCACGGCGGCCAGGTCGGCGCGCTCCCCCCCCCCCCCCCACTGACCGGTGCGACACCTGCAGCTCGCGCACGGCGCGCAGCACGGCGGCCAGGTCGGCGCTCCCCCCCCCTCCCCCCCACTGACCGGTGCGACACCTGCAGCTCGCGCACGGCGCGCAGCACGGCGGCCAGGTCGGCGCGCTCCCCCCCCCCCCCCCCACTGACCGGTGCGACACCTGCAGCTCGCGCACGGCGCGCAGCACGGCGGCCAGGTCGGCGCTCCCCCCCCCCTCCCCCCCACTGACCGGTGCGACACCTGCAGCTCGCGCACGGCGCGCAGCACGGCGGCCAGGTCGGCGCTCCCCCCCCCTCCCCCCCACTGACCGGTGCGACACCTGCAGCTCGCGCACGGCGCGCAGCACGGCGGCCAGGTCGGCGCTCCCCCCCCCTCCCCCCCACTGACCGGTGCGACACCTGCAGCTCGCGCACGGCGCGCAGCACGGCGGCCAGGTCGGCGCTCCCCCCCCTCCCCCCCACTGACCGGTGCGACACCTGCAGCTCGCGCACGGCGCGCAGCACGGCGGCCAGGTCGGCGCTCCCCCCCCCTCCCCCCCACTGACCGGTGCGACACCTGCAGCTCGCGCACGGCGCGCAGCACGGCGGCCAGGTCGGCGCTCCCCCCCCTCCCCCCCACTGACCGGTGCGACACCTGCAGCTCGCGCACGGCGCGCAGCACGGCGGCCAGGTCGGCGCTCCCCCCCCCTCCCCCCCACTGACCGGTGCGACACCTGCAGCTCGCGCACGGCGCGCAGCACGGCGGCCAGGTCGGCGCTCCCCCCCCTCCCCCCCACTGACCGGTGCGACACCTGCAGCTCGCGCACGGCGCGCAGCACGGCGGCCAGGTCGGCGCGCTCGTCCTTGAGCACGAGCGCGGCGCGGCGGCGCAGCGCCAGCGCCGTGTTGTACTGCAGCGCGGGCTCGTGCGGCGCCACGCGGCGCGCGCGCAGCAGGGCGGCGCGCGCGGGCCCGGCGCGCCCCGCCAGCCCGTGCGCGCGCGCCGCCCACGTCAGCCACTCCACGTCGTGCTGCATGCGGAACTTGCGGATGCAGTTCTCGTACTGGAACACGGACCGAATACCGCGAGTTACCGGGGCGCGTGAGCGGAGTGGGGACACTGGCGGCGACCGAAACTCGGGACGTCACGGGGGGTGGCCGAGTTGTCGATGGTTTTACTCGATATCACCGGCGCGATCACGTCAGCAAATCACCAAAGGTCCGAGAACAGGTCTTTGCCCCTGTTAATGTTTTGCTTCACAAATCCCCTGCTAAAATTTATCACTCCAACTACAGGGTGATTGGCAGGTCGACGCAAAGTCGTAAGGGGACGCTAACTTAGATCCATTAGAGTAGACCCTTTTGTACCCTAGTTGTCTAAGACAAAGTCTATTTCTTTTTATCATCTTTATGGTTTTGACGAAAAGCCATTCGACGTCCTTGCGTCGATAGTTTTAGACAATTTAGATCTATCACAAAAAGCCTTCAAACTTGGCCCATTATCTCTTGAAATACTCGTATAGTTTCGAGTGAACTCACCATCTGAATGGCGTTGATGTACTGCTTCTGCTCGACGTAGATGTGAGCGATATTCATCCACACGTCGGGGAAGTCGGCCGTCGCCTCGCGGACTTGCGCGAAGATGTCGCGCGCTTCGATTATGCAACCCTGGAACATTTTTTTTTTTAAATATTGAAGCATATTTGTACAATTCAAATTTTAGTTAGAGGGGTAATAATAACCACAGTATGTAGTAATTTCTACACTAAATATGCTATTATCAAGACTATTTCTTTAATAGAGAAACTACAATAAACTACAAAAGTGTAAATGCTCAAAAAACAAAGTATTATTTTACATTTTGTTATAAAAATAACACGGGAATACTCACGCAAAAATTAAGTTATTTCATACAGTTCATTCTGAGATACATTAAGTTTGCACAAGGCTTGTGTTTTTAGGATTCTGAACCTCCTGGGGAAGAACCATTAAAGCGAGACTTCGGTGTCCTACCCGTAAGTCACAGCCAATTATTTTTACATAGGATTTGCTACATCATTTTTCTTCTGTCATCGTACTGTGACGAAGGCCTCAAACCGTCTCGAAAAATAGTGTAACAACAGCCGTAAGCCGATGTTTACTCGAATTTTAAAATTACTGGAGCTTTAGGCAGAGGGTTTTTTGCTCGTTTACATTTGATTTCTTCTCAAATAGTCTAAGACCCAACCGGTTTTCCCTGTAAATAGTCGGGCATACGCTCGACTGGGGCAGTATTTCTTTAACCGCGGAAGTGTACGAATCTATGTTATCGAAGAGCAAGTGTGCAGTTCGACTAGTACAAGTGTTTTGAATACTGTGGGTGTTTGTGTTTCATTAAAATGCGTGAATCGTTAAGATTGGCGTCGAATTTCTTTTATTTAGGGTTTGAGACATCTTTTCTGTCATCGTACCTTGTGTAGTGTACCCACCTTATGCGCAAGCACGCACCCAATCCCGTTGGAAGCCCATATGTTCCTGGGGTCCGACTTCAGCACACGCTTGTACATTTCGAGGGCTCTCTCCTGGTGCCGCTTCTCGCGCTCGCGCTCGCGGCTCGGCGCGTGCAGAGTCTGCAGCCACACGTTACCTGCGAGAATCGCGCTACGTCAATCGACAAATATCTACCACCAGTAACAACATCATTTGCAACCTTTAATCTTCCCACTGCTGGGATACAGGTCTACCCTCGAAGGGTGATTAGGCCGTATTCCACTACGCTGGCCAAGTGTTAGTGGATTCCCAAAACGCGGCGTACTATGCTATAATATAAATTGTACTTTTATTTTTTAACTGATTTCAAAATTCAGAAGTGGGATTATTTTTCCCTTGTAATATTTAAATATCTAGGACTAACATCCAGGTGTTAGTTGTCCTTGTCTTTGTGTGTGTTAAATTAAATGGCATCCCCGACACAGGATTTATTCTAGTGGGTATCTATGAGTGTGAAACGTTTATTTTTTTTTGTTAACAGCCAAAACCACTTACCGAGTGCAATCAAAGAGTAAGCATCGTTAGAAGTGAGAGGGTTCTGCAGTATCCTCTCGAACTTCTTCTGCCCGGGCCCCCACTCCTGCTGGGCGAGGTGCAGGTTGCCCAGCAGAGACCACGTGTCGGGGTGCTCCGTGTTCACTTTCAGGGCTTCCTTGAACCAGTCTGAGGCTTCGTAGATCTGGCCCTTGTCGCGAGCCATGCAGCCCAATCTAAATAAGTTAATTTTTTTAAAGATATTTTTAATATCAACCTTTTTACACGCTTTTTATTAGCCTCACTTGTATGTTTGTTTGTAACCGACTCTTTTGGGCGCGATTTTGACCCACTTAAACGGCCCAAAGCGTGTTTGTTATTTTTTTTTTTTATTCAATCCACAAGTTTTAATTTATTTTTATTAATGTAACTAGTAGTAATAGTTTAACACTTTGACTGCGGGAAATACATACCTTGTGTTTTCCTTTGTGCGACGCGAGTGCGGCTCCACACGCCAGGCGCGTAAAACACAACGCATTTGACTATTAGCCGCAGTCAAAGTGCTAAAAAGTACTTTTAAAAGTGTCCTTACCTCAAATAACAATCGATATAGTTAGGATGCTCCTTCAGTATGTCCTTGTAAAGCTTCTCTGCCTTGTTGTACACGCAGAGCGCTTCGTTGAGTCGCGCCAGGTTGTACATTGTGGTCACCGCTATGGAGTTGTAGTACTGAGCGTCCAACGTCTCCGCGTCGGCCTTCTCTCTGGAAAATAGTAGCTTTATGAATAAGTGGAAGTTTTACAGAGGAGACTAGAGTCGCCACCGGATTGCATGAGATGGCTCTGGCATCATTATCATCATCACAAAAGTTTGACTCATCATCGTTCATACCATCTTTGCCAGTTGTGCCTAGACCTTTGCCCAGCGGGGGGAAAGCGTAGGTTAACTAAAAAAACAACTGGCAAGAAGTAGGCCTTCAAGCAGCCTAATAACTCTGATATCAGGGCCAGCCATATTAAGGTCGGTGTCCCTTCGGTGTCTGTCTGTCTGTATGTCCAATTATTAGAGTCAGTTACCTCTCCAGCAAGCCGCCGCCCCGTCGGCCGGCCCAGATACCGCAGGAGTGTGCGAACTCCAAGCCGACGACGGGCAGGAGACAGCGCAAGACCGTGATCTATGGCGTTCTGTGGTGTCGGAGGCCAAGACCCGCTTTGGGTCGCTGCGTCAGATGAGTAAGTAAGTACCTCTCCAGCGCCTCCTCGAGGTAAGTCTTGGCGTCCTGCAGGTTGCCGAGGCGGTAGTGCAGCGCGGCCACGTTGTTGAGGATCTCGGCCGGGATGTCGGCGTCCACCTTCTCCTTGAGGATCTTCATGGCTGTGCTGTACGCGCTCAGGGAACCCTGGGAGGATTGGAACTGTTAGTCTGTAGTGGTTTTCGAGTATATGCGGGTACTTATTGCGATTTCGAAAACGGTAAGAGATAAAGAAAATCACGTCGCCCGCGAACTGGTCTGTGACGCGGCGCAGGTGCTGGGTATACCTGCAGGTCATGTGACGGCGCAGGTGCTGGGTATACCTGCAGGTCATGTGACGGCGCAGGTGCTGGGTATACCTGCAGGTCATGTGACGGCGCAGGTGCTGGGTATACCTGCAGGTCATGTGACGGCGCAGGTGCTGGGTATACCTGCAGGTCATGTGACGGCGCAGGTGCTGGGTATACCTGCAGGTCATGTGACGGCGCAGGTGCTGGGTATACCTGCAGGTCATGTGACGGCGCAGGTGCTGGGTATACCTGCAGGTCATGTGACGGCGCAGGTGCTGGGTATACCTGCAGGTCGTGTGACGCGGCGCAGTGCTGGGTATACCTGCAGGTCGTGTGACGGCGCAGGTGCTGGGTATACCTGCAGGTCGTGTGACGCGGCGCAGTGCTGGGTATACCTGCAGGTCGTGTGACGCGGCGCAGTGCTGGGTATACCTGCAGGTCGTGTGACGCGGCGCAGTGCTGGGTATACCTGCAGGTCGTGTGACGCGGCGCAGTGCTGGGTATACCTGCAGGTCGTGTGACGCGACGCAGTGCTGGGTATACCTGCAGGTCGTGTGACGCGGCGCAGTGCTGGGTATACCTGCAGGTCGTGTGACGCGGCGCAGTGCTGGGTATACCTGCAGGTCGTGTGACGCGGCGCTGTGCTGGGTATACCTGCAGGTCGTGTGACGCGGCGCAGTGCTGGGTATACCTGCAGGTCGTGTGGTCGTGTGACGCGACGCAGTGCTGGGTATACCTGCAGGTCGTGTGACGCGGCGCAGTGCTGGGTATACCTGCAGGTCGTGTGACGCGGCGCAGTGCTGGGTATACCTGCAGGTCGTGTGACGCGGCGCAGTGCTGGGTATACCTGCAGGTCGTGTGACGCGGCGCAGTGCTGGGTATACCTGCAGGTCGTGTGACGCGGCGCAGTGCTGGGTATACCTGCAGGTCGTGTGACGCGGCGCAGTGCTGGGTATACCTGCAGGTCGTGTGACGCGACGCAGTGCTGGGTATACCTGCAGGTCGTGTGACGCGGCGCAGTGCTGGGTATACCTGCAGGTCGTGTGACGCGGCGCAGTGCTGGGTATACCTGCAGGTCGTGTGACGCGGCGCAGTGCTGGGTATACCTGCAGGTCGTGTGACGCGACGTAGTGCTGGGTATACCTGCAGGTCGTGTGACGCGGCGCAGTGCTGGGTATACCTGCAGGTCGTGTGACGCGACGCAGTGCTGGGTATACCTGCAGGTCGTGTGACGCGGCGCAGTGCTGGGTATACCTGCAGGTCGTGTGACGCGGCGCAGTGCTGGGTATACCTGCAGGTCGTGTGACGCGACGCAGTGCTGGGTATACCTGCAGGTCGTGTGACGCGGCGCAGTGCTGGGTATACCTGCAGGTCGTTCTGCTCCAGGATCTGCGCGAGCTCGATCCACGCCTCCACGTCGTCCGGGAACTGCTCCGTGACGCGGCGCAGGTGTTGGCGCGCGATGTCCCGCTTGGACTGCGAGGCCGAGCCCGCGTACAGCGAGCCCAGGATCTTCATGGTCTCATAGTTGCCGGGCTGCACCTTCAGCACCTTCTCGAAGCACTGCGCGGCCTGCCAACGAAACATGCGCACGTTTTGTAGGAACATAATTATGTTTTCAGACTAATAGTAGTTCGAGCGAAGACAATACTACAAAATTAAACTACTTTGAAACTAAAGATATTTTACTATTTGTTTGAGGACTATCCGGCTCGGGGTAATGCCTAAGCGAGCTTTTCTGGAGGTAGTTATGTACCCAGTTTCGTCTTTTTAGCAAAAACAAGTACAAAATAGCTTCTCAGTTCTCAGAATGACATTCAGACTTAAGATTTCAAACAAAAACTGCAAGAGTTCCCCAAGCTCCCAAGCTCCGCAGCGACTCACGTTCTCCGCGTCCCCGCGGTAGATGTACATCTGGCCCAGCCCGTAGTGCGGCAGCACGAAGTTGGGCGGCGCGAACTGCGTGGACTGGTAGTAGTACTGGAAGGCCTGGTCGCAGTCCCCCTGCGCGTGGAAGGCGCGCGCCAGGTGGTGGCAGCTCTCGGCGCGCATGGCCTCGTTCTCCGTGTTGTGGAAAGCGTGCAGGGCCAGGTGCTGTACCTTGCTGTAATCCTGAAACATGCACGATTTCATGGATTATTCTGATCGATCCCTTAGTTTTGTTTGTTTTGGAGACATATCAAACAAAAAGTTTAATCGAACCTTTTTGTCCGATCTGTCCCCATAAGGGGGACACAGATTGGAATAATCCGAATGAAGGATCTTTAGGTCGAGCGTGTTAAGATGGCTTATAAATTTTTATCTCATATCCATAAACAAAAGCTTTTCTTTAACTTGCCATGCTATACATGTTTGTGTGGGACAAATTTCGGAAGCTAAATTAGAACCACTTCCTGATGTCCAATTGAGCTGAAACTCCAATGAAAATGCAATAAATGTTTGTTTAAAAAATTAAATATCTTGTATTCTTTAGGTATAATTTTGATGAGCATGTGAAACCTTTTATAATAAAAACAAATTCAAATGTGAAGTCAAGATTTCCCCTCGTTAACAAAAAATACACGAAAAATGAATCTAAATGAATCTACGAAAAATTTGGTACATAGTTCTAAGTCATGTAAAGGTTTACCTTTTTGAAGAAGAAGTGATTCGCCAAATGGTTGAGTACCATGGGGTTCTTAGGGTCGATAGCATATGCCTTCGACAACATGATGACGGCCATTTTGTTGGATTCGTTCTCCTGCAGGTTCAGCTTCAATATCGAGAGGCCGACCAAAGCGCCGACGCATTGTGGATCCAATTGCAGAGCCCTTTCAAAAGCCATCCTACAAACATTTGGAAAATTTACTTGTGTATGATCAAGTAAAAATGTGGCATTCTTGGTTAGAATTAGAATACAAGATCTACAGAGTTATAAGGAAAGGGCAGAAAGGAAGGCAGCTGATTATTTTTTTTGCAAATTCTGGGTTGTACCATAATAACAGTTATTTATTATGATGAGTAGAGTACAATGAGCCAGTTTTCGGCTTAGCATACCTTTTCCTCATAACTGTATAGGTAAACATGTATGTACTTATGTAAAAGATTACCTGGCCTTTTCTTGATTATTTAACTTCATGAAACAGTGCCCCATTCCCAGCCGCAGAACAGCCGGGCTGTCTGGGTTAGTTCTCAGAGCTTTCTTGTAAAATGCTAATGCTCCTCTGTAGTCTTTTCGGTTGAAGGCTATACAAGCTTTACCCAGCAAAGACGGGACGTTGTTTGGAGACTGGTTCAGAACAAAGTTGAACTGGGCGTCGGCTTGTTCCATTTTGTCGCCTTCGAGTAGACAGAAGTATGCTCGACCGAGGAGATGGTTCTGAAAATATGTCATGAAAATGGTCATGGCTGGTGGATTTGATTGTAATCTTTTTAATAACTAAATTATAATAAATTGTAGTTAATTAAAATATTATTATTATTCTTTATTATATAAAAATGAATAGCAGTTAGTTCGTCTGGCTATAACTCGAGAACGGTTGGAGAATTTTGCTTATTTTGATCTTGAAATATTTGTGAAAGTTCAGGGAAGGTTTAAAAGTAAAAAAAAAATTAAAAAAACAGCGGGTGAAACCGCTGGGTGGCAGCTAGTTTTACATAAAAACATATAATGTAATAAAACATTATGATGTAATTTTTATCAATTTTTAATTATAGCTTTATTAAATTTTACAGAAAGAAAAGGAATATGTTTAACTAAAATACCAATTAATTTGAATATTTTATTTATTTTGTTTTTCTTAATTTTCTCGCAATTAAAGTGAAATGTCAAGCATATAACTCATGCATAACACCCATTTTATTCTCGACTTAACTAGCTAAACGCCTCGGATGATGTTTGAGGATAGAAATGGCTTGTTATATGCACTTCTTGCACAATTTACTATTAAATCATAAGGACTGACATAGAGTACTCTTTAACTTGGAAATATTAAAGCTCAAGCAGATACATACAATTATAATTTCTAAACGAAATTAATTAATTTGGTGATGGTTTTTTGCTGCCACTTTAAAGGGAAAAAATTAGGATTTTTTTAAATTATTTTCGATAGTGTAACATTTTTTTTTATCCTATGGGTTTTTTTACGCCTGAAATAAACGATTTTTATTTATTTGTTTATTTATTGACAGTAATGCCACACTAGTAACTAATGTGTGCTAACTAGACACACCAAGTTAAGTCAAAATTATAAGAGTAGTTTAAAAAAAAATCTGAGCTACAAGTAGTGACAACATTAATCACTGTCTTGGTTAGTGAGTACCTAAATAAATATTTTTTTTTAAATAATTTTTCATAACTTACCTGGTCGTACATAATGATCTTATCTGCCATTGTATAGAGTAAGGTAGCTTTCGTAAAGAGTTCTTTTTTCTTGTCCTTTGTCTTTTCCTTATTTGCTTCCTGGACGTAGTAAGCGGCCAGCATGTCGAAAGCTCGCATTTGGTCCCTTTCAAAGTCTCGGTAATCAATATTGGCATCTGCACGAGATGCTTCCAGTATTTTAAGGAAGTCATCGATCTTCTTTTGTTTGTAGTAAGCAAGCTGGAAGAATAATTTTAAAATAATATTTGGTATAATTTCTTGTGAATTTTATGTTTATAGAGGGTAATAGGTACTGTCTGGTCTTTTTTTTTATAATGTAATTGAGTGACGAGACGAGCAAATCGCTCGCCTGATATTAAACGTCACGTTTGCCCATAGCAGGTCTGCGCCACCCAGAATTTTGAACTAGTTTAAACTATTTTGGTCTATTGTAGTCTTAAACTTACCAAGCCAAAAGCCGAGCTGCACCCGGCAATTGGTCCCGGGTACTAAGTAGTTAATTCATAATATAGAGTCGAATAAATGTTGTGAACGCTATGACGTTACTTTTACAAAAATTTACAAAGTTTGAGGTTAAATTTACTTACAGCAACATGAATCCAGACACTGAGTTGGGATTTCTCATGCTGTAATATACTAAGGACTTCTTCGCCAGATGGTAATTGTTCTGGATCTAGCTCAATCACCTGAATAGAGGAAAAAATATTAGATTGTGACACTGACACTAAATCATTCAATAACTTTACTTTATCATAACTTAGCGCAGTATCACCTCATCGGTGGTCATCAAAGGTATTTCGAGCGACATTTTGATGGCTGTGCTCTTATTACTTGTTTACACCATTATTTTTTAAGCGAGGAAAACTACAGTCAATCACAATAAAAACAACGCGCACTACACAACACACAAGTAAACGTAGACGACACGACAGACGAGTTAGTTTAGTTTGAGAACTTTGAGACACAGTGTTGCCGCATACGAACAAGAAAAAGTCCGAAGCTAAATCATAGATTACCCTAAATTACTCGTTTATTTTTCAAGTTTAACGTAGATGTACTTTAATACGGGTTTTTAAGAAAAGAAAAGAGTGCATAGTATTGTGTGAGTGTATTCATCATATTGGACAGCTTTTACTATAGGATCAACATAATAATGTGTAATTTTTGCTAGCTCCAAAAATTACACATTAATGAGAAAAATCAGCAATGGTTTTTTGTTGGAAACAGTTTTTGGGGATTTTTCTTCCATAATTACAGTATCAATTTGGGGGAAAAAAGGTTCAAAATGGGGAAATATTTAATAAGTTTAACTGGCAGCCGCGCACAAATCAAAAAATCCTAGAGCCCCATCCACATGCTTGGCAAACAATGGCAAACAGCCAACAGCAAACAGCAAACACGGACGTGTGGATGGGTGTTTGTCGTTGTTTGCCTGTTTGTGTTTGTGTTGGGCAGTGTTCGGCATCGGTGTCGGTTTTTCTTGCCAGATCAAAGGCTGTTTGGCAAACAGTTTGCGACGTATCCACACATTTGAAAAATTAAAAAACAAACTTTTAAAAATGAATGCCCATTCATTTTTAAAAGTTTTTGAGCGGGAAAATTGACGTTACTTCTTGTGTCAAAACAAATCTCAAGAATAATCGTGATTGTGTGTAAACGTTCGCCAAGCATGTGGATGGCTGTTTGTTGTTGGTGTTTGGGAGTTTGTTTGCTGTTTGCGGTGTTTGTGACAAACAGCCAGCGTGTGGATGGGCCTTGACATTTCAAATTTCAAGTCAACTGTCAAGTCAAATGTTCAAGTTCAGTGCAGTCTTTCAATTAGCCATAATGATTTTAATTTCATTTATTTGTTTGTTTGGGGGTTAAGGGTTAGGTAAAGAATCATTTATAGTAACATTAAAAATAGAGTAGGAAGTAGCTATCTGGTAAGGTAGGTATTTATACAAATTAATGAATGTTGTTTTTCTACTACTACATTATTGTATTTTAGTCCCTTTATGTTTTTTTGATGCCTGTAAATGTTGTGATAAAAGTATTTTGCGGGACTGGTATCGTACTCGTTTAATTGAAAGAGAAATAGGTCCTTTGAAAGTATATTTACATAGCTGCATACAAATACCCAAGGACGCAGGTCAAGAAGCGCGCTTGCGCTATGCAGCTTTGCCTGGGCCGACCTTCGGCTCGAAATACCGGGATGCGGCTGCATCATCGATTTTTAACCGAAATATTCGCAGTCATCGGCTTCATTATCGCGACGTTCAGTCAAGCATGAATGAACCAAATGGTTCAAGGGTGACTTGTAAGCGCAGTCATCCGAACCAATATTTTCACGAATTGGTGGATGTTCTATATCGGGGAGCAGTTAGAAATCGGAGCAATTTTGTGCCATACCTGAAAGAAGCATTAACATCCTTGGAAAAGTACCCTTTGTCATTGTCATCTGGTGCCGAATGTGCCATATTAAAAGGTTTTGATGCAAGACTGTGCAGATACATAGACTTACACTTGAATGACCAACCAACTAAGAAGACCAAGGTTTGCAACAGTCCAATTCCCAGTGAGAATCTGAGACTTTCACCAACAACGGAAGAGATTTTCGATTCTGAAATGAGCACCATGAGAATTCACACAACTAATAATGATCTAGAGACCAATACAGAGAGGTGTTCATTTCAGTCAATGTTTGGTGAGTGTAGTTACTACAATGCTGCCCAAAATGAAGTACCATGTGTTGATTTAACTGCCTCTGATGCAATATCAGATACTTTGAATAATGACAAAACCATTCCTCAATCAGGGGGAAATAATGATAAACAATCATATTATCTTGATGAAGAGCCTTTAAACCTGACCAATTACTTTGTGAACAAAAGTCAAAAAGATTCTCAAAACAAAGAAGATGAAGAATATTCACAAGACCATTCCAGTTTTGCTCGTTGTACAAATTGGCAAGCTATTACAGACACTGATGAAACATGTACTCATTCTGATGATGAAATTATTTATCAATCAACTACAACAACAAAGAGTAAGGAAGAACATTTACTCTCTAAAGTCTATTCATCAGGCAATGTTGGAACTAAACAGAAGAACCAATGCCCCCACAAAATGGAAGCCGTAAACTGCAAACAATGTTCAGTTTCATCGGCTATCGATACATACCAATCATATTTCCAAGACAAAACTAAAAGAGATGCTGAAGAAATTGAAAAAATCAGGAAAAATGCAAGCAAATTGTATAAACCGGCCTATAGGAGCGCTGCTTATGCTATTTTAATGGCTCTTCACGAGCAGCGCATTCAATGCCCTTACAGAGACTGTTTGACAAAGGATCAATTGATTCAAAAGGCACAAAAACATACCGACCAATCATTCATATATCCGCAGCCCGAATCAAATTACACAGCTTGGACTAGCGCTAGGAAGCTACTTTTTAAAGGAATGATTGAAATGACAAACTTCATACCGTACAATCCAGAATGTTACACATTGACAGCTCCAGGCAGAGTTGTAGCTATGAAACTTGTTGAAGAATATGGTCCTAAAGTAACAGTAAGCGATGTAATATTTCATGGGCAGAAGAATGATAGGGTGCCGGGTCTTGAGGATGTCGCCTTGGTCCCATGCCCGCCTGCTCTGCCACTCGACGAAGAGCAAACCCCTGTCTTTATTGAAATGCCTCCAGGCACTTTCCAACTAGTTTTGCTGATAGATAAACGTGAAAAAGTTGGGTAAGCATAAACAAATTAAAACAAAAAGAATATACATTTATACATATGTATATACAGAATTATAACTCATAGCTCACATAGGATGTTTTGTCAAAGGCATTCAATGTGAGCTATTTTCTTTCCTTATAAACTAAATTCATAGAATATTTTTTATAATATTATTTTATTATTATTATTATTTTTTTATTTTTTTATTATTTTTTTTTTTGGTCTAGCAATAGCAAATGTTTTATGGCGAAGCTGTGTACACGTTTTTAATCATAATAATAATTATTATTTGGCGCATAAATGCGAGCTCTTTAAATTTAAGCTATTAACGGAAGAAAGGCCTATACCCAGCAGTGGGATAGACACGGCTGTGGATGATGATGATGAAGCTTATATTGTGTCACATTGCATTCAATGTCACAAGCTGTGCCAATCACAGGCTGTTTCAATAATCTGCAAAACATTATATCAAAATAATCTTTATAATAACTTTTATTTCAATTTTTAGGAAACCAATACCAAAAACAAACAAACATTGCAAAATAGAAATGAGGAATCTTAATATTGGTGATTTTGTATGGGTGGCTCGAAGCAAGAAGACTGGCCAAGAACTAGTATTACCGTACATCATAGAGAGGAAGCGAATGGACGACCTAGGGTCAAGCATCAAAGATGGAAGGTTCCACGAGCAGAAGTTCAGGCTGAGAAAATGTGGCATTAAGAATATATACTACCTAGTCGAAAATTACGAGCGTAATGAACACTCTTTGCCGGAAGCAGTTCTGATGAGAGCTTTGGTTAACACCAGCACTTTGGATGAATTCAGTATTATCATGACTGAGTCTTGGGATCATACATTTACGTTTGTGGAAAAGCTATCAGAGAAACTGATTGAGGACTTTACGGTATGTTTATATATTTTACAGAAATAGCTATAAATAATATAGAGTGCAATCAAATTCATTGGCACTGTTTGAAACTAGGTACCGGTTCCTGAAACTGATCTATGTAGTTTGACAAAAATTATAGAATCCAAATTATTGATTTTAGTAAAATCAAAATATTTAGGTGTTTTATTTATTTTAAAATTAATTAATTAATATTTTTAAGCTTACAAAATGTGTATAAAAAATAACAATTTTTTACCTGCCACCCCCATCTGGCATTGATTTACAGGCTTTTATTTAACTTGTCATGCTAGTCTGAAATTTGTCATACACTTAGTCAGGGGTACAGTAAAAGATAAGCCAGTTTCCATCTTCATCACCAGCACCATTTTTCATAACAGCAGGGAGCGGGTAGTTGTGAATTATTGTAATTATGATTAACATTGAAGAGGAGGTTATACTAGGTTATACATTATACTCAGAAGAAAGGTAATGGTTTTCAGATGGATGTATTACATATCTATGCTTCATTTTGGTTTGTAAGGTGTTGTTAGACTCGACTTTATGGCGGTAGTGTCACAGGCTACATTTTGCAATCGGGTTTCTGCTTTTCTTGTAATAATAATACCTCTTTGTTTTACAGAAAACATGTGTAAGAGGAAGCAATGTGGACACCCGTGGAATGGAATTGATGACCTTTGATTATTTCAACAAGTTTTCATGCAAGAACAAACCACTCACCGTCAGGGACACTTTCATAAAGATGCTCCTGCAACTCAAAGGACTGTCGGTTGAAAAAGCTTTGGCCATCACATGCGAGTACCCCACACCCAGACTTCTTATGAAGGCCTACGAGAGACTTAGCGTCAAAGAAGGAGAGTTACATCTCACCAATCTGCAGTTTAGTTATTTCACTCCAACTGTCGGTCCTACAGTCAGTAGAGCTGTTTACAAATTGTTTTCAAAAGAAATGTAAAACATTAATCCATTGTAAAAAACAATTTTTGAAATTTCATGTCTATAAAAATGTATGTTCTGTGTGACCAATATTTTCCAAAAACCTGCATTCTTATATTTCTGATGATTATATTTTGTGAAATAAGTTTTACATCACATTCAATAAGGTACCTATGGATTAGCTTAACAACTTGTGTGTTTTTTCTCTTAATGTTAATGGATGTCTAAGTCAATATACTATAAAATAATATTTAAGTAAAACTTGTATTTAGTTTTATTGTAGTTTTTTGTAGTACATAACATACAACACAATTTACATAAATTATAATTGATGTATCATTGGTGTATTGATGTTGTAGTTGTTTGGTGTCAAAAAATATGTAATAATCATTATTACTTATTCTTATTAATTACTTAGTTAACAGTGTATACCTTCTTGGATGTTTTACCTAAATAATAAATATTGTAGTTGTATAACATAAGTTAGTAGTAAGGATCTCTTTTATTTTTAAAACGATTTATGCTACTGTCCTAGGGTCAATAGGTACTCATATTTATTTGTGTACGCTTTTGCTTATCGTTGATAAATTAAACAAAGATTGCGAACGAGATGCTCGGAATGCTTTTTTTTTGCCAAATTTTATGATTGTAAATTGTAGGTGATTTCTTTCACTAATTTGTAATAAATTATACTGTATCGCTTCTACTTAGTGTTTTAAATTATAAATGTCTATTTATATTGCAAATATTAATTGTATTAACCATAGGTACTTAAGACAGTAATACTAGGTAAGCGACTAATAGTATTTTTGTGTGTAGTATTGAAAAATTAAATAAAACTAATACATATTTCTTTCACTAATTTGTTATAATTTAATTACTGTATCGCTCGTACGTAGTTTTTAAATTATAAATGTCTATTTATATTGCAAGTATTAATTGTATTATCTATAGGTACCTACGAGGGCAGTCCGATAAGTACTTAGCCTACAAAAGAAAAACGAAAATTTTGGAAAAGTGCGATTTATTTCTCAACATAGTCCCCTTCAACTCAATACACTTGACCCGGCGATGCTCCAACTTCTTTCCCCTCTGAAAAATACGTTTTCTGGAGGTCTGCAAAGTAGGCCTCTGTGGCGGCGCGGCGATAACCTCATTCGACTCTAATTTCTACCCGGCGAGTGACTTTTTCAAGTTTGGAAACAAAAAGAAGTCACGGTGTCAAATCTGGAGAATACGGTGGATGGGGCAGCCTAATGCGACCAATTTGGCGTGGCGACGGCGGAGGTGTGAGCCGGTGCGTTGTCATGGTGGAAGAGTACTTTTTTCTTCGCCAAATGTGGCCGTTTTTTCTGCAATTCGAGCTCGAATCGGCCCAACAGTTCAGCATAGTAAAGCCCTGTGACCGTTTTGCCCTTCTCCAGGTAGTCGATGTAGATTACACCTTGTGAATCCCAGAAAACGGTGGCCATCACCTTTCCGGCCGATGGGACAGTCTTCGCCTACTTCGGAGCACATTCGCTGGGTAAAGTCCACTGTTTTGACAGTTCCTTGGTCTCTGGTGTGTACCAGTGAATCCATGTTTCATCAACAAAAACGACGCAAAAACTTCTTCTCTGAAGTGGTCTCACGGATGCGCTTGTTGTCCGGAGTCAGCAAACGCGGCACCCATCGCCATCGCGCCGACAGCTTTCTCATGGCCAATATTTCATGCAGGATATGTATGACCCACGCAGTCTTTTGAGATGCCTACTGTCTCAGCTATCTCTCGCACCTTCAATCGGCGGTGTGCTAACACGAGATCATGGACTTTTGTCACGTTATACATGGTAGCCGTTTTTGGGTCACCTGGGCGTGGCTCATCAAAGACTGACGTGCGACCACTCGTTAACCCAATTTTTTATGGTCGCCATTGAAGGAGAAGAGTGTACACAACCGTACACAGCATCCAAGCGCTCTTTGATTTCGCTGAGCTATTTCTCTTTCAAAAACAAAAATCGAATCTCCGACCGATACTTATTGTTTTTCCATTTTTCTAAAATCCGCGGACACACCCGTTTCTACATGCGGTCAAAAAACTACAAATCCAATATGGCTGAAATTTTTACAGTAGCCATCTACAACAATGTAGGTACTACACGATAATAAATTCTTACGATAGTGGCGCCATCGGGCTGTGTGAGGCTAAGTACTTATCGGACTACCCTCGTACTTTATCCCTTGAACAGTAAGAAAATGTAATAAAACTAAGGTTAATACATATATATCTTTATTTAACGTAACCATCAACTGTGACAAAGACAAGTAGCAGAAGTTACAAGACAGGAAAGTACTGGCATTCATACAATTTTGAATAACTATCCATAAATATGTAGTTCAGATTTTAAGAGCACTTTAGGATGGAATCAACATTTCCCAGTTTACAAATTAGCGTGCAATATCACGAAACAAAAGTTTACAGCTTAATTTGGCATAACAAGTAGAGATTACGAAGTTCGAGATTAGATTTAGTGGTTTTTCGGATGTTAGAGATTCGAAACTTTGTTATGCCAAATCATTGTAGTTAACTACTTTAGACCCTTATTTTCTTCATCACATGCGTTTCCTTACAATAACGCCTCAATTTACACTAGAAAAAAGCTGCCATTATAATTCTGTCTATCAAAAGATTCATAACTCTTAATAGTTAATAAATGTTGTGACAAGTGTCGATTCCATTGCACCATTTCCCAAGCTGAAATTACGTACATCTCTTTATCCATGTGAGAATAGGGTTGCAATTGCAAAACATATTGGAAATCTCAAATTTAGGCAGTTTGGAAAATGATGCAACAGAAGCGACACCTATTTTCCTACTATAAACTGAGGCTCAACACTTATAAAATACTATAATTATATACTTACAGTTAGCAGCAATGCAACACGCACGTGTTTAGCAAAAGAAGTTGACATAAATGCAGTGCTATAGATATTTGAATTTCCACAAATGGCACAGCTTTTAGAGATAGACAATATTCTTATTAAAACTAAAATTAAATTGCACTTGAAGTTTAAAAAATCTGATATGGTACTAAATAACTGTCGTCAATATAATAATATCATAATTACAAGCTAAAAAAACTAAAAAAAATCTCACAAGAAATTCGAAAAATCATCTGTTTCATATACAAAATAATATCAATCCCATCTAAAATAGTAGTTTTTCTTAACATTACAATAGATAAGATACATAAACATCGACTTAAATCTACGAATTATGCAGAGGAAATGAGAACGACCTGACATTTTATTTGTAAAAGAAGATGCAAGTAAATAAAATGTAGATAGGTATATTATACTAATGGAAAAATAATTAAATTCGTCCTAATACCAACCACCGAACATAACACCTATGAGTTACTGAGAAATTTTAATTGAGATTTATGGAACCCTGTCAGTTCAGTGCACTCAAGGGTAAAAGTAAAAAGGAAAATCTGTTTTACACAAACGGAAACCTTACGCCTATGTTTGGTGCACTTAGAAACATTATAGAGAGTGAAAACAAGAGTGAAGTTTTAGAGGGTGTGGTAGTTCCTCTCGGTTTGGTTTTTGTAGTACTTGAAGCCCATGAAGCTGATGGCGAGGAGGCCCAGGGTGAGGATGATGCCGCCGATGAAGCTCGCGCCGTCGAACCTGCAATTGGAGTTCAATCCAGTTTATATCTTGTCTTGCCATATACGATACGCATAAATTATCACACCCGAATATAGCTATCCTACTAATATTAGCTGGTTACTATGAACGATATTATGATTTAGTAGCGCCTCGCGACTTAACCCACTGGAACAGGAAACGTTTGCTCCTCCGAGATTAACCAAATAATATTTGCTATTTCTCTAATATTAGCTGGTTACTGTTAACAATATTATGAATTAGTAGCGCCTCGCGATTTCACCCGTTATCTTGCAGGAAACGTTTGCTTCTCCGAGATCAACCTAAGTCATTAAAAATTTACTAATGTAGAATAGAGAGTAAATCCATTGGACACTGCTTTGACAATGTAAAATAAAAAGCTAAAGAGTAGACATTATCTTATAGTGGAATTATATTAATGAATGTCAACTACTTATCAAAAGTGTTTAACAACTAAGATTTTCTCACATCATGATAAAAAGATCAAGTAATAAAAATTATATTTAAATAATCTTAAGAAATTCTTAGAACCAGAGCACTAAACAACGTTCTGCTCTATCGAAAAGTAAATAGTTAAAATTATACAATGATAAGATCCATGACTGTTCGAGTTAGAAACCTGTTTTGTTAGCTATTTTTGTATCAATAGGTATTGATGGTGATTTTAATCCGGTCGGAATTCTTTTACAAGTTTATACGTCGGTGCAGCCGTGATATTAATATCTTCTATGAGATGAAATTGATTAACAATATACATAATCATCATTGAGAAATCTAGAATCAGATAGACAAATATTAATTTCATCTTGGTAAAATTGTTTCTCTTTATACTTTCGTTTAGAAGTTTCGTTAAGAAAGTTGTTAACAAAAGTCTAGCTTAGGCTGCATTCAGATTTTGGAAAACTAGAAGACATTTTTCGAATATTATCCTTTCATAACCTGAAGGCACTGACATCAAAGAATTCTTTGATGCGAGTGCCTGAGGGTCAAGTTCATTACACATGTGGCCTAACTGCGCATATTTATAGAGCTAACAGATAAAATAACAAGCACATAACACAGTCTATGATCCGACTTATTATGGGAGCCAAAACATAAAATAACAAGCAGAGTCTACGATCCGATTCGCAGAAAGAGCTCTTAAACAGCTGAACAGGCCATTGTTTAGTAATCTACACTAATATTTTAAGAGGATTGATTTGTACGTTTGTAATGAATAAACTCAAAAACTACTGGACCGATTTAAAAAAATATTTCACCAATATGAAGCATTATTAGAGAGTTACATATACTCGTATGTACTATATTTCATAGCCGTACGAAGCCGGGGCAGGTCGCTAGTAAAAAATTAGACTGTACTATTATTTTGTTACACACACGACACACGTAAAAATGCGATGTTAAAATCAAAGTTGTGGCCATCCTGCAATATGAATAAGTCCCTAAGACCCTTGTAACGTAGATAATTGAAAATTCTGTCAGCCACATGTGCTATTATTTATTCCGTGACCAAGCTGAATATCGCCAAGTTGAAGTGGGGCTGGGCTAGACAAGACAAGAGGTCAACACGAGAACTAGTTTTCTCAGAGTGGTATCCGCGACATGGGAGAAAAGTGGCATGGTAGAGACTGACCATCGACAGCGACTTGGTCAGACATTGTCAAATCAGGGAGGATATGTATGAGGTCCAAACACAGTGGCGTGAACTAGAACAGGCCTATACTGAGCAATGGTTCGAAATGGGTTGATTCCATGGATATAATACTTTTATTGGTATTATATCGATGGAATTTTGCGTAACGTTTTAATTTTCGTTACTAGCACACTAGTCATGTTTTTATTATTAGCTAGCAGTGTCCCACGGTTTCACCGTTTTTGCGAAAAACATACAAACTTTAACATTTGTAATACTAATAGGATATAGCTTGTGTCATTATTGTAGTTATAAAAACATCGCTGCATCGGTAGCACACAACATTATATAAACATTAGATGTCAAGGATACAACATGTTAAGGCAAACAAAGTAACAATGCAATTACTGGTTTTTCCGATGATAAGGTAGACAGAGTTCTGAGTCTATGTTATTCAAGTTTTAGAATAACACTCCCAGATTTCTGATGGATTGAAACGGTATCATAATGTCATTTGCCCTTAATGGCATTGAACTTGATTAACTCTGATACCTAGTAATGATGAGTCATAGCAGTGTCCTAGCCTCTTGCTTACGTCTTAGAGGTTTTAGTCGAAAGTAGTATTATTGGAATAGAGCTCGAACTATTAATTTAATTAAAAATCTGCCTCAAAATCGTCCAGCCGAACTAGAAAAAAAACTGGCCAAGTGCGTGTCGGACTCGCGCACGAAGCGTTCCATTATCTATAAAAAAACACGTTTGTTGGCACCGTTTAACCCTCTGGGTATGGAACCCTAAAAACTGGTAACAAACATACATACTCCCTAAATTAAAGAATGTACTTTGTCCAATTTGTCTAAAATAAAAATAGTAACCGAGTAACTCACCCTCTCTTTCCAACGAAAGGCTTCTCTGTCGTGTCTTTAGGTGCTTCAGTTGGCTTCACTGTTACAGGTTTTATCGTAGAGGTAGCATTACCAGCACCAGCAGTCTTAGTTTCTTCAGGTGTTTTGGGGACAATCGTGGACTTGGCCTCTTCTACTGGCTTGTCCTTGGTCGCGTCTTTCTTCTCAGTTTCTTCAGGCTTCGTTGCATTTTGTTTTACTTCCTTCTCGGGTGTTTTCTCAGGTGTCTTGGTTTCTGGAGCCTTCGCATCTTGTTTGGTATCATTGGGGGACGGTGGTGAGCTAAGTACCTTTGCCTGTTCCTTAGCCTGTTCCGTGGGCTTATCGGTCGGAATTGTTACAACACTTACGACTGTTGCAATGGTCGATTGTTCGGGCTTGTCATTTTTCGCGGGACTCGCTTTTTCTTCGACCTTTGGTGCCGCTGCTACTGCTGGATGAGCATCTGTGATAGACAGAAGCAAATATTATTTTTAATTCAACTCACTTTTTAAATGACTTGTTTATTTATAAGTTTTGTGTCGTTAGATAAGAGCTGACATAGTCCTAAATCTTTCGTGTTTAAATAATGCTGGTGAGAAATAAGCACTAAAATAAATTAAAAAGTAGAATAGTGATTGTTTAGATTCTGTATTACTTAATAATATGTATTTGTATTGACAGGATCTCAGACCTCCTAATATAAAAAGTTTAGTTAGTTTTAGTTTTAAAATTTCTTTATTATGCTTATGTATATATACAAAGTACCATTTCCAGTGTACATTTATTTCCTGGTGGTAATATCAAAAGGTGGTGTGGTTAAAGAAAGTACCCTTACTATCCTAGGATAGGAACTGGCTGAGATTCCCAGAAGACACGTTCAATTTTTTGTTATAATTAAACACGGGAATACTCACGTAAAAATTAAGTCGTCTACTACGACTAGTTTCGGTCACATTCGGTGACCTTCATCAGGCGAGTTTACAAACGTGACGCAACTGCGAGCGCGTCACGTTTGTGAACTCGCCCCCTCTAGTGCTTAGATAAAATGTTAAAACGGAAGTAGGTAATCAATAAGTTTTTCATCCCACCATCTCGGAAAGAGTATTTTTAATCTTCAATATCTGAGTGGAAAAGCCGTTTTTATTCTCTAGAGGATAAAGTAAATTGAATTTAGAACATCGTGTGCACTAAGTTTGTGAATTAAAAAAAACATTAAACCTATTTACTGCTACCTCTATGGTGCCGAATATATCATACAACTTTTTTTTAATTTGTTAAAAACTCAGACTCGGAACCTTCTTGGTGTTCTTTTTTCAATTTGCTTTGTACGCGGTTCTTTACGCGGCATTTTTTCACGTCATTGTTAAACCTAAAGGTACGATTCCACCAGTGTGCGGAACTGTGCGGCACAGTGCTGCACAGCGTACGGCACAAATGTTTGCTTTGGTCGACTCACTCAAGCGAACAAGAACAAATTGTGCGCGAACATTTTAGCAATGTTTGCGCACAGCTGTGCACTCGTGTGCGCGTACACAGTACAAGTAGTGGACTCGTGTCGACGCGTAAGCACTCGTTGTTCGCAAACTCAGTCTAGCTTCCGCTACCAAAGCGAAAACATTTATTTGTGCGCGCACATGTTTTAACAGAGTTAAATATGGATTGGACGAATGATAAAATTATTAAATTTATTCAAGCGATTGAAACTTATCCTCTATTATGGGATTCCAGTCACAATGATTATAAAAATAGAAACAAAAAACACGACGCCACTCAAGAGTTAGCTCAATGTTTCAATTGTGACTCGACTGAGGTAATGAGAAAATGGAAAATTATTTTGGCTACATAATAAAACACAAGCTGCAGCACAATAATAATAATAATAACGTTTCACACTCATAGCTCCCCACTAGGATAAATTCCTGTGTCGGGGATGCCATGGAACATACACAAAGACAAGGACAACTAACACCCAGACCCAGAACAGATATTTAAATTCATCATTCAAACATCTGCCCGACCGGGAATCGAACCCGGGACCTCTGGCTTAAAAGGCGGATATCTATATATAGACATATAGATATAGATATATAGATAGACAGAACTCTTCTCAGTGAACATGTTCTTGCACAAGTGTGCCACACTGTGCGTTTACAAAAGTTACGCACAGTCTTGCCGGTGGAGCCAGAAGCTAAACTCGATACAAGCTTAGTACGTGCAATGCTGGAGTTATGCACAAAATGTTTGTAAACTAATGTGCTAAACACTATTTTGGTGGAATCGTACCTTTATATTAAAAACAAGAAACTTGAAAACAAGTGAAAAAACTAAAATGAGTGATTCTAGCGACGAGGAAGTTTGTTTGACGCCAACAGAATTGACTGAAACTGTTAATAATGCGCAAATGAGCTTTTCCACTCAGATATTGATGATTAAAAATACTCTTTCCTCGCTGAGGTGGAATGAAAAGTTACGTGTTGCACTCGCTGCGCTCGTGATTCAAAATTAGAATCTTGAGCGTTAGCGAGGGAATCAAAAGAGCACGAGGTGAAAAATCTTTGCACTCTTGTATAACAAATAACTATTTAATTACTCCACGCTGAGAGGAAAAAAAATCCTTTGTTAATCTCTGTAATGATAATATTGATTTCCCGACACATGTTCTGCAATAATGATAAATATGAAATTCAGAAACAGGACTACAACATTTCTGGAATAACACAGTACGATAAAGAGTTTGTTAAACCCGATATGCACTGAAATAATGTGATAATGAATCAGAACACTGGTATGGTAAGTATTAACTAAACAGACATTTAAAAGCTATCAGGCCATCAGGCAATGATTGCACAACTACCTATGTGTTTTACTTTAAGCAATGCAATAATAAACCAAACTACGGGGATTTTTTTAAATGAGCTGGCACTATTGAGAACCAACTCTGCACAATTAAATGACTTTGGATGTTCAAAATGTCAATATCTTTTCAAACAACATATATTATTATTCATGTATAAATTTAGGGTCTTAGTTTTTAATTTTTTTACAATACAAAATAAAAAAACAATAATATATTACAAAAAACTTAAAAACTAGGCTGCCGCCGGCAGCGAGCAGGGCCCAAGCTACCGGTGGTTAGGGCTGCAGAGACAGGAACCTCCGGACGATTTGTGCCGTGTCGAGAACCACTGCCTTCTACATCTGACCCTTGAGCCAACCGTCTAGCGAGAGCGACAATGCAATTTTGCATCGCCAATGGAATTTCGTGTTCGGAGTCACTAAAAATGTTACAGAAGGCTTACGGCGAATCGACTTTATCAAAAACACGTGCATATGAGTGGTACAAAGCGTTCAAAAGCGGTCGAGATGAGATGGAAGATTTGCCTCGCTCTGGTAGGCCATCAACGTCTGCAACTGAAGTTAACATCGCAAAAGTGAAGGAAATAGTGACTGAAAATCCTCACTCAACTTTGAGATAGATAGCCGCTGAACTTTCTGTATCTCACGAGTCGATCCGTACCATTTTAAGTAATCATTTGGGTATGAAACATGTTACCGCTCGGCTAGTCCCAAAAGACCTGAATTTTCTCCAAAAACTCAATCGCATGAGAGTCGCTGAGGACATGCTAGAACGGGTCAATTCCGACCCAACATTTATGAAACGCATTGTTACTGGTGACGAGACGTGGGTTTACGAGTTTGACATGCAAACTAGTTTAGTAGGCACCCGTTTTCAATCGGTAGGAGACATAAAGGAGAATTTGAGGCGAGAACTCAACTCAATTCCGGAAACAGCGTTTAAAAAATGTTTTGATGATTGGATTATTCGTTGGCGTAAGTGTATCGTTTCTGAAGGAGCATACTTTGAAGGTGATAAAATAAATTTGGATGAATAACAAACATTTTGTGTATTATTGATATTTTCCCGGTACTTTCTTGACAGAGTAGTATTATTATTTCACATATTTATTTATATTTTTATTTTTAAAATTTTTTACAATATAGAATATAAAAAAAACAGTATATTATAAAAAACTTAAAAACTAGAGTTCCACCGGCAGCGGGGCAGGGCCCAAGCATACCGGTGGTTAAGCCTCACCAACAATATTATTACCTCACAATATTATTATTATAATAAACTGACAACCAGTTATACTTCTAATTCCATGAAGCAGATACCGCAGGTATTTTAGCATTGTAAAACAAAGCACGGAAATAACTAATAGCAGGAAACTTTGCAGTCAATGAACTTTGCAAAATTACTTATTATCCAGATAAAGGCATTCCAATTGAGTAAAAAAAAAAATTTGGCACAATAAAGGTTGCAGGTCAGACCCAGACTTTTCAACAACAGGAAAAGCTGTTGAAAGTAATAGTGTACTTGGCGCGTTCGATTACCCAAGACAATGTGTTGAAATATTCATGCAATGACAGTTTTGATGAAGGCAAAAAAACATCATGGTCAACCAGTTCATAGAACAAAATTAGTCTATACAACAGCTCTTGATGAAATCAGAAGCTAAATTTTAGAAGTTTTAACGTTGAGAACAGAGAACGAGCGTGACTCTAGTTGTTCAATAATCATAATTTATTCATCACGGTGGAGGTAGTTAGGTACTACGCATAATTTCTGATCGTGAGAATTCCAATGAAAATGAAGCCAGATTGTGTTTGGACATAACTTACCTGGTGGCGATGTGGGCTGGCTCAGGCACAGCGATAGCGACAATAAACAAACAAATGCCACAGCCTTCATCTTTTCAATTGCTAATAATTAACAACAACTATACCAATAAATTCCAAAAATCTAAAAAGACCTACGTTTCCGCTGACACAATTGAAAGATTGTGTTGCCAGTAGACAGCAGCGCAACCAAGCCAAAAAGATGAGGAGTTTTATTTAAAAAAAAATCGTTGTTTTTTCATTTTTTTATGCCATAGGTGGCAAAACAAGCAAACCATGGATACATAATACCTATTACTTATCTAAAGACTCTAATAACAGCCTTTTTGAAAAACCCAATCTTGTAGTTATTCGGAGTCTATGGCGTAGGTAGCCGCTTGAAGCACCGCGGACACTGTAGTGTCCGATTTCAAAAAACCCGTAGAAGCATCGCGGACACTGTAGTGTCCGGATTTTTATTTCGCGCCAGACTCAGAAAAAGTCTCTATCCTGCTTTTACTAAGGCAAAAGACTTATAAGTATGAATGCCATCTCGTTCCGCTTGAATGTGCCATTATGCCGTAGTCGAACAACTTTAAACTCGGTGGATATTCGATTAAAAATTAAATAATATTCCCTGAGTCAAAGTCAGTTTGTGTTGACTTTGCGCGGTCGGCGGTGCATCGACGGGTTTTACGTAAATAAAACGTTAGTTATGCTGGTTCTGGTGGTGTTCTTGGTTATTATGCTTTAAATACTTGTTAACAAGGCTGATAACAATATATTTTAAGGTATACAAGTGTTTTAGTGTTTCGACTTCAGTCATTCTTCCAAGGCCTGATTGCGTCATCATCATAGACGGCCGTGTTTTTTATTTCTCAAAGTTTATTTTATTTACTGTGTTAGATGTTATGATCTATTTAAAATATAGTGAAACAATCATCCTAGAAGTGTTGTGTGTAGTTGTTTTTGTGAAATGACAATTTACGACAAGATGTAAACAAGTGTTGTGAAGTGGGAACAAAAAAAATCGCGGAAAAATTTTTTTTCGCTGGTTTTTAAATGCCTGATATTAAATACTTTTAAGGTGAGTAATGTATTCTTATTTTGTGACAAAGTGCAGATTGAGTCTATTATTAAATCTAAATAGTAAAAACATACATTATCGCTTTACTTTTTTTAGTAAAAATATGTAAACTTCAAAGTCCATGTTTTTTTGTAAAGTAAGCGGTTATACGCTGATTTATATATAAACCAGGCCAACCAATGTTATGATAACATTCGTCATTCGACACGTGTATTAAACAGCTCTAAGAATAAACAATTACAAGTGGGTCCTTGTTCGAATGTTTAAGTCATAAAAACCATTCAAGTGATCGGCCGCCCGGCGCGTGACGTCACATAAACAAACGATGACGCGCCGGTGCTTCTACGGAAAAAAACCCGCGGGAGGGGGTGCCTCAAGCGGGTAGTAAGCATGAAATTAATTTTGTCAAATGGATTAGCTATCATCACCTTGTCAATTTTCTAGTCAAAGGATATGACCGTAATTGAGACGTTTTTATTAAAAAATAGTTCGTGGTTCATACAATATATCTACTAGATTCTAGTATATTCTGTCAAATCAATTAGGTGTGGTCACCTTCTTAACACATTTCCTCAGTTTAAGGGTAAAAATAATACTAAAACAATTGAAATGTCTTTGTATATAAACTTTTGTGGCAAAATTGCCGTAGGCCAATATTTGTTTTTATAAAAAAATATATTGTCATGATGATTTGTGTTTATTTTATTGTCCACTAATCTGGTATGAACAATAAAAAAAATTATCTACATAACTAATCTAATACTATTTCAAATTCAAATTCAAATTCAAAATAATTTATTCAAATATGGGTACATCAATGCACACTTATGAATGTCAAATACAATTTTTACGAATAAATTAATACACAATAAATTAAATGTCAAAGAAAACAATATTATTAGAATGTCAAAAAAACTATATAAATTATTGCAATGTCAAAATATCAAGATATAAAATAACTACAATAGTAGGTATAATCAGTCAAGACACTTATGAATGTCAAATACAATTTTTACGAATAAATTAATACACAATAAATTAAATGTCAAGGAAATACAGTCAAAATCTGTTATAACGACATCGAAGGGACTACTCATATTTAGTCGTAAAAACCGATAGTTGTAACAACCGGTTGCCAGGTCTTTGTTTGGAATTCCTTTCTCTAGCTTTGAAATTACACGATTTTTCTTCGATTTTGATTTGTTTGCGACATGTTACAATTTTCACAGTTAACTCAACAATATGTTTTGGTGCGTCTTGTGTAAAGATAAGTACCTAACAAACTGACTTACGACT
The DNA here is from genome assembly GCA_949125135.1 of Alcis repandata. Lineage (NCBI taxonomy): Eukaryota > Metazoa > Arthropoda > Insecta > Lepidoptera > Geometridae > Alcis > Alcis repandata. The sequence goes on from OX421233.1 coordinate 1,261,450, forward strand.
AAGAGATATGACGAAGCGGGCCTTGAGGCTACGGCATGCATGTGCTTTGTTTCTAAGAATTACAAAAGACCCTAAACTTTGTTTACTTTTACTCGTAGGATAATAGCCATTGACCATTATACTGTGCCAGATGTGGATACTGTTACCTATTCAAATTGTTTACAATACAGCTGAGCGGTCGTTCTACAGATATAATTCTCCGAGAACATTAACCAAATGTGGTCGCTTAATACGATATGTCGTAGCAAACAATGTCGTAAAAACCAATGTTTTCGATAAGGCGGTCATATAGCATTCAGCCAGGACCTTTGATTTCGGTCAATTTAACCGGTATGTTGTTCTAAACGATGTCGCCATAAACGGTTTTGACTATAATATTATTAGAATGTCAAAACAAAATATATAAAAATAATTGCAATGTCAAAATATCAATGTATAAAATAACTACAATAGTAGGTATAATCAATCAAGTATTATTATTACAGTCTAAATACAATTTACGTAAAGAGACTTTATCACAGACGAAGTCTTCAATTTTATAGTAAGCCCTTTCAATTAAAATTAAAATAATAAAATTAATAAAAAAATTAAATAAATAAAAAAAAAATAAAAATTAATAAAATTATTTGGAAATCAGATAGTTAATTGACAATCCTTTTAATTGGGAATAATTATTTAACCTAAAGGCAGCACGTGTTTTGAACTTGTATGACCTATTTTATGTCAATTTGACATTGAAATTGCCATTTACATGTCAATTTGGATATTTTCTTGGGTTTTATGGTGGTTAGGCTTCGGGCTTTTGGCCCATTTAGAAGTGATACGTCAACTAGATATGACATAAAATACGAGATTAAGCCATGCCATCTATTGTACTTTTGAGAACTAAAACTGTTTTTTTAAAACGCTTCATTAGAAAAAAATATCTCGTGCTGGCAACTTTACAGAAAAATGTAGTTGAGTCACTAGTGACGTGCATTTCTCGTTTCTGAGATGACGAAAAGTCGATTGTATAAAGTCGATTTTTGAAAATCGAATAAAATTATTTTATTGTACTATTTCGATAAATCGATTGCAGTCGTAAGGTTTTACTTAAGTGCGAGTGGTGCGACCGTATTTTTTGATCGTTTTTTTCATGACAGTAATTTTTCAAAGTTTAACTTATTTTTCGACTGTTAAGTCGAGGAAACCAATACAATAACTACGAAAAACTGAATTAATGGCAAATCCTCGACTATAGACACTAGCCTAGCAGTGTAGATACGTATTTGCAACTCGATATTATGTTTGTAACAAAGTAAAAGTAGATATTCTTTGATTGCAGGTCCTCTGTTGTCGTCGCGTCGCGTCGGGCTGGTGCGCGGCGTGCGGCGGATACATAATTATAACATCAGTAGGTACGAGTAGGTTTATTTAATTTATGTCGCTCAGGGTTGGCCATTGTGACGTCATCGTTAATACAATTTATCGATTCCAGTTAGTCTCGCGCTTGAATAATGAATTACCAACCTTGATTCTAGAGCTCGCGACTAAAACAACCGTAACGCGCCCTCTACCTGAGCTTCTTTAGTCTCTTACAAACTATTAGGCTGGTAGGTATATAGAGGGCGCGGTTTGAAATAGGAAAAATGCTAAAAGCTCTAGTCATCTATGACCATAGAAAAAATACTCGAACAACGATGCCAATCGCAATAATGAATACCTATCTGCGTTGCAGGTGCCCATGCCACCGTAGCGTATGCAGAAATCTGGTTTGTCCTGCGCTGCGCCGCGTACCTGCGTCACCTGCTTCTCAGCATACAGCGTCAAGAGTAACAAGCGAAAACAGCCGTGCCCCCGCCGGCATTCACGTAGGTATAGGTCGCGTCATCTAAAAAGAACTCTGGTTCGTACTGCGCGCAGCAATGCATGGTAGGTACTTATTTGTTAATACAGCAGGCTGTTTTTCAAAAATAATTTGTAAATAAATCAAAATAAATTACTTTGAAAATTTAATTAATTTGTCTAAACATTTATTTTACACAGTCGGTCCTTACCTAAGTAGATACTTATGTACCTGCACAGTAACATAATATATATTCTGTACGTCAACCAACACTTAGGTAGGTACTTCGATGCGAATCCCAGAGCGAGGCATTTCCAACAATCATAGGTGATTTGAATAAGCCTCATTCGAGGTTTTCGCCAGCTCGTTAATCGGTTGCTAATGATAAGTTAATAGTGAGCACTGAGCAGGCACCCTGGATGCGTAGCGCAATGAAATTCCATTGAAATTCAATTTGAATTTTGGAATTAATTACTCGTATTTATGGAAGATAGATCAACCTGCATTACATTGGTAGTAGGTACCTATATTTTTTAATCTAGGTATACTTATTACAGGTACCTACCTATATGTTAATTTCGGTATATTTTGAACAAAACTCAGTTTTTCGCGGAAAATATTAGTTTTCGCCAGCCCTGTAATAAGTTGGGTGCACATATTATATTATGTTTGTGTTTTGAAACAATTGTTTGGTTACAACTTCGCAACTTTGCCCTAACCCGCGTAATCCCACCAATTTAGTTTGGTTCAATTACACAATAACTTTTGATTAAATTTTAAAGTTGACCAGGGATCCTCCGATGATTTTTTTGAACAATAGTGACTACTTCTCGTTGAGAATATGTTTAGTTTATTGATAGCAGTTCGTACTTACCCCCCCCCCCCCCCTGCTGCTTCACCATCATACATTTTAACTGCTACTGCTGTCCGCAGCAAGGAAAGCCCCTTACGATCCAACCAACTTATTTCGACAGATGGCTACACGAAGAAACTAAGATTGTAGAGAGTAAGACGATCAGTTTTGTTTAGGATATACGATAGTGGCTCCCCCACTTGGCCGCAATCTCGGCTGCAAGTGCCTGCGCCTAACATTAGGCCCAATTTCCGCCGTTTGATTTATCATGTAGCATTCACCAGGCACCGTAATTATGCGCTCGTACTAGCGGATATTATCTAGGCTGTTCTCTTGTCGCTATTGAGTGCCAGACTAGGCTGAAACACAGAATTCCACAGCGTGGCTTCACTGATTACGGCTTAGATTTGTTTCGTGATTGGTATGCAGCCGACGAGCCATTTATGCGCTCTGATTAAATTATGTAGGTCTATCAGATACCCACAACATTTCTATACTTATCCAGTAAGTAAGAAGGGTATTCTAGGAGTAACAATAAGGCGTTACGTAGGTTCCTACATTGTACCTGGGTTAGTGATCAAAGAACCGAAGGATTGATAAAGGACCTCTTTAAAAATGCTTCACACTTCGCGTGATAAGAGTTGGGTAACTTTCGTGAGTAGGGTCTGGAGTCGACCTACTTTTTAAACGCAATCGGTTGCCGATCAAATTCCACTTGCACAAGACAGGTATAATGTACACTTCTAATCTGCAAGTGACAAAATGAGCGTAGAACATTCGCATGTATCCAGCTATATCCAAGATGCAATTCCATAATCGCAAACGCTATAGGTACATAACTCGGACAATGTATGAGAATGACATTTCTGTAATAGAATATAAAAAATAAATAGATTATGGAAATGTCATTCCCATACATTTGTTATCTACAGCGTTTGCAATCTTATAATTATTATTGCAACTTGGTTAGGGGATTGATTACAACTAGGGCTTATTAGGCTGTACCTAACAGTTTGAGGGTAACTGTGCTTTGGAACTTAATAAATAGCTCTAAATACATACATAAAATTTTTAGAAAAACCTATCGACTTAGGTTTTTAAACTTTTTTTTAGGTATTTTTTTTTAATATAGGTAATAAAATTATTAATACTTATCAACCTATTTTTTTTAAACTTAAATTGTAATTAATAAATAATAATTTTATGCAAAAGCTTGTAACGCCAACCAAACAGAGACCGGACTAAGGTTCATGCACAAAACAAGCTATTTCATAATAATTTTTTTTCATTGTAATACGACTGAATTTTTGAACAAAGGTTTGTCTTAGAAAAAGTTTGTTTATAATATTTTTATCATCTTCAATTCCTGGATGTCATGTATCACCAGACAGAGTGCTTGTTTAACATTTCCAATGATTATAAATCACGTTTTATCCCAGCTCAATTCCTGTGTAGAAAAATCATTCAATCATTACATTGAAACTAGACGAAGTGTGTACCTATAGGCATGGGCACCGGCAGCAGGGTGCAAGGGGGTGCACTTGCACCCCCCTGTCAGGTAAGAAAATGTAGAAGAAACATGGTTTTTATTAAATTACTGGTGTCGAGTTTGAAGGCGCTATTTAAAATACCCGCGCGATTTGAATTTGTCATTATGGTACATTTATTTACCTACATAATAGAAATTTATTTTTTTATATTACTTAATAGTATGATGTGTAGATGCAGATGCACCCCCCTGAAAGTAATCCTGGCGGCGCCCATGCCTATAGGCAAGAATCTTCTAGCTCGAGAACCCTTGCAGAAGACGAACAAGAGAAGCTTGCACTTACTCGGCGCAATATGAATAAGCCTTTCTGTGCTTTCGTGAACTAGACAATTTTTACCTACAAGAGGTCCCTGTTTAAAGGTAAGATTCTGTAACAATTCCTCGTATGACAGAAACTCCGTAGGTGCCTCGAAATAAAGCAATAACCGCCTTATTTGCAAGTCAAGCTCTTCGAGTGTAAAACTCAAATAGAAAAGAAACGCAATAAATTGAAAGAAAAAAATGGATGAGCAAAGTTCCATTTTAAGAGGAAACGAGTAAACTTTTCGGTGTCGACGGCATATTGAAACCTCACAGCTAGGACTGAAGGCTGTAGGAAAAGAACGGTTCGATAATAGTAACTACGGTATATCTTAACTTGATTTTTAAGGTTTCTCGGTCCTCGAGAAAGCTTTCTTTGAAGTTCAAAATAAGCTTCTAAAAGTGGGATTGAGTTATAAAAGGGCGTTGAATGCTGATCGGTGTTTTAATGGATAACTTCATAACTTCCAATTAGTTTCAGGGCATCTGTTTTTATTGGCGAGAAAATAATTCAGATCGAGTTTCATAAGCAATTAAGCATGAATGAACTGACCTAATATATCTAATAAATAATAGGGAATATTCTATAAATAATAGATAAGTATACACTCATACACCTAGGTAAACAAATCTTATTTTGCTACAATCACGGGATCAAACACAAGGATTGTTTTTATAAGAAAACAAACTTTAATTAATAGCGATTCAATGTAATTTTAACCGACTTCAAAAAAGGGACTGTTCCTGTTTTTCATTAGGGCAGTTCAAAATCCGATAAAAATAAAAACCGTGCCAGCATTCGGATATGTTCAATTGTTCAATAGACGCGGCTCCACAATCGCAAAAATTATTACCTACGAGTAAGTGCCTATGTAAGCTTCCAAATTATTAATCACATCCTATTCTTAGTGGTGTCAAAATTTTGAATCAGTTTTTTTTGAAGATTAACAAAACAAGTTTTGAAGATCTAAGTTGACAAACGAGCAAATTCCAGAATGGTAGACATAAAACAATTCATCGCCTCAATCTCTGAAAAGGTCCAACGCACTAAAATCTAATTAAATATGAAGAAACTAACCTCGGTCCTCTTTTATCGCTCTCATAAATATGTGAGCAGCACCTTTTTGCCAAATGTAAGATGTAGGTACTGAAGGGGGACCTATTCTTACATGCCTTTGAATTTGCCTTGCCTAAGTTTCATAGACACAAATCACTTTTCCAAGTTTTGAAACACAGTGTTGAAACCTTGATTATCGTTTTTGTGATTGTTTTAAAAATTGGGTATTTTGTGAATGTGTTTTAATACTAATGCTACTCTAAGTTTAAAGTGTTATTAAAATAATTTTGTTCTAGTTTGCTTGTCATTTAAGTTATCTGGGTTTTAAAAGTTAAAACCCAAATATTTTTTTCACGGCGATGTAGGTATATCTTTGAGAGTACAATATTGTATAAATATAATTACGAGTCTATTAAAAATACACGTTTCATACTTAAACTTCCATTCCAAAGTACCTACCTACGTATTGGTATTTGAAATACTTTCGTTTGAGGACGAATTCCCAGCGGCACTTTATCGGAGCGATTCTCTTCACGCATTCACGTTCCACTTCCCGCCGCGAAGTGCAATATAAACACATCTCCGAGGTGAGTAGGTACCTAGTCCTCAGATAAGCGTGCCATAACGTCTATAATTTATGGTAAGAGATTCGTCCACGTCATGGGACCCTTGGGCCGCCGGCAAACATCTCCGACGGACATCTCTTTGAGGTAGCATCCGGGTTGCGAGCGCGTGATATTTTACAACGACCCCGTGGGGCGCCGGCTATTATTCATTTTCTTTCTTCGCGAAAGTGTTGCGGAAACAGAAATTTGTTAATGTCGAGCGGTTACTGTGTGGATCTATCGCCCTATCCGTGGAAGACTGCCACACTGGCGGTTGTGGCTTTTTTCTTTTATTGCATTTTTGGAATCCTTAAATACATACGCATCTACTCACATTTTCAGAAAATCGGAAAATCCTGTATTTGATATAAAAAAACACGATTTAAAATTTTGACAAAAAGCCACGCTCCAAAATACTCCGTAGAATACAGCCACTAACGCCACTGCGTCCAAATTTATCCGGCGATTACGGCCACACTCGCCTGCGCGGCCGTGTTCGACGGTAAAAGTTGCTTGGGGAGTCGGCCGACAGGGTCGTAAGCGCATCTGTGCCATTACTTGACGGATTTACCGGGCGTGCGGGCGCGTTTGAGTAATTAAACGTTCCAGGAAATTGGTTAATATGTCACGGGAGGGTGAATAAAATTCAAATATTCTATATTTTGATCTTCATTCTTTATTTGTGCAATTACTTAATGGCTAAAAACAATGCTACTCACAGTAGATAAAATCGAAGAAAAACTTGTTTTCTAATGCTATTGGGAACTGGGTGTACATGAACTACAATTTTTAAATTTGTTACATTACAAGTCACGCGCCAGTCAAAATCAACGCTAAAGGACTAAACAAAAATAAACATCTTTGTATACCTACATTTATATATATAAAAAAAGGAAATAAATTAAATAAATAAGTCTATATTTCTTCTACCTTATAAATACTACATAACATATAATTTTAATTAGTTTGTATCATAGAAGTGGCCTCTGCGGTGTAGGCCTCCCCTAAAACTCTCCACTTTTCTCTCTCTCTCTCGTCTTCCTCGTCTGGTCAGTTTTGTTCCGTAAATAATATTATGTCTCTCCATCTGTTCTTTTGCTTTCCCTGGTTTCTTTTTTTATCTCTTGAAATACATTCCGTAACTATTTTTGTCCATCTGTTGCTTTCCATCCTACATAATTAGGTATGTAGCCTGCCCATTATCACAGACCACATATTTAAGTAGTGTTATCGTTGTTGTCTTACATCTTAACATACATCAGGTACTTTGATTTTGTTTCTTACAAGTTATATTTAATCTGTCTGTTTTTTTTTATATCTGATAAACTTTTCTGCATATTTCTCTTGTAGAACTTTTTCTTCATCCATTTAACTCAAATACCATGTTTGACACCCATATGTTAAGCATTTCTTTATGTCTTTATTTCATGATTTTTCCAGTCTGATGAAATTCTTATGTGTACCTCTTTTTCTGTACAATCATTAAAAGAAACCAAATGTCCGAGATAACATAGATGTTCTCATACTCAATTTTTACACCTTCAATGACATGGAGACTCACGATTAGTAAGGTAACCTTTATTTTTGTTGCATTTATTTCTAGACCAACCTTCTTGCTCTCTATTACTAGTTTGCTAACCATGGATTCCAAGTCTAATGCATTTTCAGCAAATACCACATTTAGCAAATCGTAAGTGGCTCAGGAAATATTCATCTATCTTCGCTTTTTTGTTTTCCCATTTCAGACTTCTGGAAACACGCTCTATCACAGCCGAGAAGGTTTTTGATGAAATAGGGTCGCCTTGCCTATCTCATTTTTCCATTGGGAACTCCATGCTTTCCCGCTCTAATCACATTCTGGCTATGCCTTTAGAGTATAATTATGTTGCAGATCACGTTAATGTAGGGCTCTTGGTCAGTGCTTTGTTATTTTAGTGCAGTCCAGATCATGTTGTGGTCTACAGAATCGAATGCTTTTGTTAGTCTATAAAAAGCACATAAATAGCGGTTTCCCGTTTTCATTGGATTTTTTATCAATTGAAAGACTACCTGTATGTGGTTCATTGTTGAAAACATTTCGAAAACCTGCCTGCTCTCTCGGTTGGTTTTCGTCTAGAGTTATTGTCAACCGGTTGAGTAAAAAAATTGAGAATATTTTATACAAGTTTGTCATTAGGCTGATTGGTTTATAGTTTCTAATGTCACATTGGTCTCCTTTTTATGTACAAGTATAATAATAGACTTCGACCACTGTGCTGACGTTGTTTTTATTTCAATAACTATGTTAAATAGTTGCCGTAGTGGCTTTATCAACAGCATTCATAATGATTTTAAAATTTCGTTAACTATTTTGTCTTCGGAGCCTTTAATATCCCAGTACAAATTATCTAATATTTTCGTTGGATGTCTTTATTTCCAGAGTTGTAGTTTTATCCAACACGGTTTTAAATTTTAAAATATTGTGTTTCAGAGGTTTTGTCATTAAGAACCCAACCTCGTTTCTTCCGTTTGTTCACTTTGTTCCAGGTGTGCGGAATAGAATAAAGTCCAAGTATTCTTCTATGGTTTTTTTTATGTCTGTGGTCTTCTAGTTTCGCATATCCCTAGGATGTTCCAATTTATAGATTTTATAGAAAAACTTAGTTTGGTGATCTTACTGTCTACGATTAGAGTGTTTGCATTAAGAAAAGCCTGAGTCTTCCGGTCTGGTTTAGCGGGTGCTGGCTTACTCCTCTACGGTGACTAAGCGATTTGAAAGAGTCTTTTGGAAGAGCCTTTTGGTTTTTTCTTGGCTAGCAGTTGCTTGGGGGCTAAGCAGTCAAGGAACCTGTATGTCTTGCGTCTTATTTATTCTTTTTGGTAGTAGTATTGTGTTTCTTTCGATTGTTGCACTTCTAGCCCCTGCTTATTCAGGAGATTCTGATATAAATCTCTTATTGAAGTATTTAGATCCCGTCGCGCGTCTTATTTGTTTGTGTGAGTCTAGTACTCGGTCATAACAAAGAGCTACTTTATACATCCACAATCAATATACATGCGTACATACACACATAAATACATAAATATCCCTCTTTTTTAGCTTCGTTGCAGTTGGGTAAAAAATAAATCATCTCGCGGTCAGTCGACGCTACTTTATTGAAAACTAGCTTCGACCACGTGAACACTACTCTTTAAAAACCGTTTATTTTTTTGGGGTTTTTACTTAACCCTCCTTTTTTGAGAGTATGTCAAAAGCGTCATAATGGAATTAGGGACCTTTAAAACCCCCAAATACAATAAATCAGCCCCCTCGGACCATTTTGAATTTGTTATCTTGGATTTTCGTCGCCACCATTTAGTAGCTCTCGCAAACCCCTATAACATTTGGTCAAATACACTACCTTCAATAGTTTCGGGAATATAGACCCTCAAAGTTTGTTTGTTTTATTTTGTGTTGTTTGTTGTTTCAATTTCCCCAAAAAAGTTTAAGGTTTTGGAGTATTTTTAGTCTTGGCGCTTTGGTAAAAGCGTTTTGAATTTTCGAGATAATTAACAATTCCAGCTCGAGAGTGTGACTTTTCGAAAATTTTGGGATTCTATTAAAAATTTAGTACATCTGTGTAAAGTTTCATTGACGTAGCATCGAAACAAATATTCTCTTCGTGCCATATTTACCACGCTATTTCACCCTCATAGGGGTTGATTTCCAGAAAATGGTGAAATACGTGATCAATATTTTCTTAAGTCATATTGTAAAATTTTTAAATTCGTGGCATCAAAAAAAACAAAACAAGCTTCTCCATATACACTTTTACACCCTATTCCACACCTTCAGGGGTTGAATTTCAAAAAATCCTTTCTTAGTACACACCTTTGCTCATCAAAACAAATACACCCTCCAAAAAATTTCTACGACCTGTGGTTTGGCTTTAAGTCGTCTGTTAGTCAGTCAGTCAGGACTTGTTATTTATATTTAAAGATTAAAATATATTCTGATATAATTAACACGGGATTACTAACGTCAAATTAAGTCGTTTATAACGACTAGTTTTGATCATATTCGGTGATCTTCATCAGGAGATTACAAGCGTGACGCGCTCACGGTCAGGTCAAAATAAAAAAAAGTCGCGCACAATTATAATATCTAACATCCAACCATTAACAAAAAAAAAAAAAACAAACATCCGAATTGAGAACCTCCTCCTTTTTTTGGAAGTCGGTTAAAACAACATTGTTTTTCATCTCTTGTACACGAACACTAAAAATTAAACCGCAAATTCTAATATTTTTGTCGCAAGAAGGCCACCACCCAGCTTTTTACGTGGAATAAGGGCGCAATGTCTCTTAAATTCACCGCGTTTCTCATTTCTCACTCGGAAAAAAGCCCTCATGGCGGTTAAGCCGACGTGATCTTGAGAAAATTCCGTGGAGTAAGGTATTAAGGGACAAAACACGTACAAATACTATCGTCAAAATTAAAAAAAAATATGATTCACTGCCTGTTGTGTCAAGGAATTGTTTAGAATACTAAAAAACATACGTTGTCTAAGAAATTTCCGAGATAATCAGAAAAAACCGCCTCCTGGAAACCTAGGGTTTTGCAACTGTGGCTGTCTTCCACGGATACGACGCTATGTCGTAGAGGATTTTCTGTTAGTAACAGCAAACTTGACTTACATTTGTAGGTAGCGAAAACTTTTATTAACTTTTATTTATAAGTTACTTTTACTTCGAAAATATTACTTTTTCTTTCATTGTTCTTGTCTCAAAACGTCTTATTTTTTTTGTTAAATAGTTACATTGCTTAAAGTGATATACATACGTTTGTACTGTGCATTTTAATATGTATTGCGTAAAAGTTAAATGATGTTTGACAGTCCAAGCAACGTTAATGTAAGGATGAAGGTATCAAGTGGTGCTTTAATTGTTTTTTAGGGCCCTATTAAAAACACATTAGTCCTAAATAGCTTTACAATCGTCGCTATTCTACTCATTCTCCGCTGATCGTTCTAGTTTGAGCGATTGGGCCAAGATCGTTATCGCTGTCGTCTCGTTTTTGCTCATACATAATACCTACTGGGATCTTAGAAACTTGTCCTGTATTGGTCATGCTACGCTATAATCCAATTTCTATAATGGGTCCTTTGAATTGTCAAGACGCAACCACGCGTTACAAATGTGAATTTGTTAGCGTAAGGTGAAAAGGTTAGAGGACTGGTAAAAACGTCGACTACATAATTATATTTTTGTTTGTTAAATGTAGGTAAGTACTTATTTTCGAGCTGCACTAAGAAGCGTTTTGACAGCTGCCCTGATTCAATACATCATGATTGGACACTTTTACGCATAATACCGTCGAAGACTAGCGCACTTGGCTGTACTTGTGCCAGATGCCCTTAATCTGATTGCTGCAGTAAATTGTAAAAATTTAAATAGTGACCGTATATTAAGAATACTGTTATTGCGCATTAAACTTATAATTGTAGGTTGATAGTTGATGTTCTGTGAAATATTTAAACAACTTCTGTAATTGTCAGAGCGCTTCTTAGCTCGGCTTAAATGTACTTACTCGTTAAGTATTACACCAACAACGTCTTGAAATGTCTTGAAACGTCTTGAAACACCGAGATAAGGCATGAACTGGATAAACTTTTCTGCAATGTACAAGCCATTTCTTCATTAATGGGCCATGTGTAAAGAATTTACATACAAGTCTCGTTTGAGAGCCATTTCAACGGAAACAGGAACTTGGCCCGTAACTTTTGTAGGTTCATTCGTGCGTTCTTTTGGCACGATAAACTGTTAATTTGGAAATTATGCCGACAGTTTTGCAATCTATTTAATTCACATTTCGTATAAAACAAATTCAGAAGTTAACAGGTTCGCGCATCGGAATTTGCAGGGAGGCGTATCGAAAAGGCCTTAGCTATGCAAATAAGGAAATAACACATATATGTAAATAAGTCCAAACCTAAATACAAATTACAAACATAAAGTAGCGTGGAACGTTTTTATTTTTTTGCAGTACAATTTGAAATAACTTGATGTCTCTATAGAAAAATTCCTAATAACTACATTCTTCGCTCGCAAAGGGAAGTTGGAAAATTGATAAAAATAGTTTCTACAGACTTTTTAGACTGTTCGCAGACTTGTCTCAAAGTGTGAGGAACATAGTTTTTTTTCTATTTTCTGCCAGGAGTCGTGCTGCGAGTTCTTGGAATGAGCGTAAACTGGATCGCACTGGCATTCATCTCGGCCGTTAGCGCGAAAAAAGCGAGACAAATGTCAACGCCATGTATAGCGATGTAGCATGTTTTTTTTTATGTGAGTGACGAGACGATCAAATCTCTTGCCTGATGTTAAACGACGCTTTTGCCCATAACAGGTCTGCGCCACCCAGAATTTTAAAATGATAAAAGAAAAGCAAAGCTTTTCTTTTTGTTTTAAATTTTTTTATTTTTTTTATTTCAGGACCCTACGCTGCTCAGCAGTCAGCACTTCGTGAACAGCTGAGAAAGCAAGAAAGATGTTCGTTTGAAAGCTAGAAAAAGGATATGTTTGCCTCTTTCGCGCAGCATCAAAACGGGGGCAACACTATTTTTTAACCGTGTGCTAGCCCCGCTGGTGGGGCTGCGGCCCCCAAAGCTCGAAAGGCATGTCAATTTTTGCATCGGAATTCGGCCCCCGCTGTCGCTTATAGGAATTCCATCGTGCCGGGGAAAGGTACGGCATATCTGTATTATCATATTTTTATGATGAAGCGATAGCGTTTCGCTTACGATATACCAGGCTATGATATAATCTTTGTTATGTTTTATTAACTGGATAAAATGTTTATGGTCTTTTAGTGGTTTTTCGTGGTATATAAAGAAGATTTCAGGAATGTTTTCTTGATACGTGTAATACGGTGAAGCGTATCACACAATGTGGCTTAAAATGTGATTTGCAACGCGAGGTCGGGATTTGAAAAAAAAAACAAATTGTAGGATGCTTTTTTGTCATTAAAATCGGGTTACAATTGATGAAGACCAGTATCGCTGAAAAAAATCATTAAAATTTTCAAAATCATATCGTTAAAAACAAACATTCGAATTGAGAACTGTCTGACTGAAGTCGGTTAAAAATACAATTTTAAATTGCTCATGTATTACCTAAAACTAAACGTAAATAAAACAGTAGGTAATTACCTCACGAAACTAATTGATCATTTTATTCACGTCACGCCCATCTTACATCTCCCATCTCTCTCCTTGAATCTAAGACACAGTAGATAAGGTATCTAAATAACGTCCTTCAGGATTCCTTATCTAAATTGGATCAAAATAACGACCCGCATTATCCGAGGGTTCAATCGTGCGTGGAACCATATCTCTAATAAAGTTCCATTGTTTCTATAGTTTCTTTGGACCGTACTTATAAACCCTGCTTAACTTAATCACTGCTTAAACTGCAGTGCACGAGCGCAGTGCTGTGCCGCGCAGGGTCTTGAATTCTGCGAGTTCAAAATTCTGGGTGGCGCAGACCTGTTATGGGCAAACGTGACATTTAATATCAGGCGAGCGATTTGCTCGTCTCGTCACACAAACACATAAAAAAAAACTGCTGTAACAGCTCATCGCTGAAGTGAAACTTCATGTGAAGACAAAGCAGAGAATTTTAAGCAGTGAAAATTATTATTTTGTTAAAATACCTATGCAGATGCAAAGCTGAAGTTAAATGGAACACAAAAGGTCTTACTTATAAAGCTTGCCTAAAGTGAATCATTGCTTAAAGTTTTCCCGTGTTTTTTCACGTTAGTGAGAAGTTTTTAGATCATTTTAAGTGAAGCAATGACTAACTTTAATCAGGCTTTACAAGTAAAACCCTAAGAAATTAGTAGGTAGGTACCTACAAGAAAAGTACATTTTTCTACGTCTCTCAATAGTATTATCGCTAAGTTTAACTACGAACAGGCAAGCTCCGGCCAAAAGCCTTGTCCGTTACAATCAGCGATGCAATTACGCCCCGGAAATGAAAACGGCCTTATTTAACTTCCGTAAATAACTAAGAATTTTGGGAATGAAGGAAGTCGTGCACATTAAAAAATAAACAAATTGTGAATTACATTTGTTTGTAATCAACTAACAGTCCTTACGTTTACTTCTTACAAGCCGTAGTCATTAATTTTAAGTATTACTACAGCTCGACACAATATTGTAGACAAATGAAGTAAGAAATTACATAGGTACCTCTTGAAAAATTTGTCATTTATTAAAAGCTTTTATTTAACTTGCAATGTATGTATTTAACTATATATCTATCTAACTATAAATACTTATGTTTGTTGGGGTGGAATATTGCAACTCAATTTTGAACTACTTCCTGATGTCTGATTGAGCTGAAATTTGGTATATGTAACTCCGACGACATTGAAATAAAATCTTGTTTTAAAAAATTAGCACTATATTGCAATGAAACTTAACTTTATTAATAAACTCACTGAATTCAAATCCAAACAAACTAAATCATTCACGAAGTTAAAGTCTGAAGTACTTTCACGTCTTAGCCACGCCTCGTTACCATTCCGGAAGATCACAGTTCCAGAACTTTCTCTCATACGAGGGAAAAGACAAACAGCGCTCGCTCGGGACCGAACAAAAGATCTCGGACGGGTCGCCGTCAAAGGAACTGTCATACAACTCATACAACATGCAACAACGGAGCTGCTGACTTACAAATAGTTGCTAGCGTGTTGCTAGGGGCTGGGACACACCTGCGACCTCATGAAAATGCAGTTTTGGCGCCATGAGCGTAGTTTATACATAGGGGTTTCTTATAGCGTCTTGTCGCGATAGTTTGGCAGGCAGAAGGGGTGTCGAGGGGTTTTATGGAAGGGGGCTTCGGTTGACATGACTTCGGTTGCCTTGGTATGATAACATAGTTAGGGTTTTTGAGTGATACAGAAGTAAGTGTTAGGTATTTTCAATGGTAGGTACAAAATTGTAATATAACTTTTTGATACAAATTAGCACCCGTAGCGTTGTCCACTGCAAAATAAAAATAAGTGACCAGACTATAAAATTGCTTGCCTAATGATAAGCGTCACGCTTGACAATAAAAGTTCAATGCCACCCGAAGCTCTGAACTTCATGAGTTTAATACTCTGCATGTAAAAATGTAGTAAAAGTAAGTTATGATGATATTAGGGTATGATTTGTCTTGTGAACTTGCTTTCATACATTCCAATTAAAATGCAGACTACGAAACTTGGGTAACTTTAATCCCACTAATCATAAACACCAGCTTAATTATCTACCTGCCTATTTATCGGAGTCAGTTGCATTTCGACACTTGAGCGACTGCGTACGAATGTCAAAATAAAGCCAATTCCAGTTAGACAATAACTCCGCAGACCCAGTTATACTATCAAGTAAATTTTGATACCCCTAAGAGCTAAATACGAGTACATAGTGGCATTGTATTCTATTGCAGATATCCACAATACGTGAGACAATAGCCCGAAGAGTGAGGTAAATTAAATTACGAGCAGCTGTTTCCGATAGTCGCCCCTTCTATCGAATTATAGGGGTCCCCATTATGCTCATACGTTATCGAGATATTATGCGCCGCCATCAATATCAATGTGTTATGTTATAAGTTACCTAGAACGTTGGTGTTAGCTTATGTTGGTTATAAATGGGAAGCGAATTTGTGTAAATGCCGTTTAAGTTATTGTTGTTATGTAATAAAATTGAATGTGATTACCTACGTGTGTAGTGTGATATAGTGTGCGTGTGTGATACAATACAACACAATTAAAAGTGTAGTGTTATTTTTTATTGCGAATAGGAATTCGTCTGTTTTTCTAACAGTGTCAAAACCACGTTAGTTGTCACACTAATACACCTTTTATTATGAGTGATTAATTAATTACTAGATGGTTTCCATTTTGAAAAGACATTTACACTTGATCGTCTACAACATTAAGCCTAGTCAAAAACACAGGTGAATAGATAGGTATTCAATCTACCAACGTCCGACAGCTTGAAAGCGATATCAGCTCGTACCTACCGCGGTAATAGCTCGACACGTGTTAGCTCAACGCTTAACAGCTTCACAATCTAGTTATTAATCTCCCGGTTGATTGATGGTGCTAATAGCATGAGATGCTATCTACATAAAGCCTATACCAACTGAAGCTGTTCGGATACGAGGTGACAATCAGTGGTTAGGAAGTCGCGCTCGCGACTCCATCAGTGCGGTTGACTAAAGGTTTTCACAGGGCAGAATGTCAGTGACGTAACACGTAGGTATGCGACGAACGACGACGAAAGTCGCGAAGGTAGTTGTGTTTTATTAAAGAATGGCAAATTAGCAAGGCTAGCGTAAATGTAAACGGAGCGCTGCCAACGGACACCTGCAACACTAGCGGTGTTGATGATGCTTTGCCAGCCCGGAGAGACATTTGTTGAGACCCTTTTTAAATCGCCCCAACTTACCGTCGTCGCCTCATGTACGAGCGGTCTAATATTAACAGGCTACAAATCACCGCAAGGCAATCATTTCATTACACATGTTAATACATCATGGCTGGTAAGTCATCACGGTGGTTAGTTATGCGCTAATTAAACGTTATTTAAGTTAGTGATAGAGATAGGTATAATATTATATTTGCTAGTATTTGTGCTAATCACTCGCCTATACAAGCTTTTAGAGGCATGTTCTTTAGCATACACTGAGAAAAAATAGCCATCTAAATTTCGGTGAATTCACCTAAAGTACGGAGCATACTAAAATCACCAAAAAGTACGATGATTAGCACCGGTTTTTACGGTGACAACTATCATAATATGATTGTCACCCTAAAAACTGGTGCTAGTACTAGTGGTGACAACCATATATTTGTCACCGTAAAAACTAGTGCTAATCATCGTACTTTTTGGTGATATCAGCATTCTCCGTACTTTAGATAAATTCATCGGAATTTTGATGAATTGTATGAAGTGAAGTGAATTCATCATTCTTTTAGCGGAATTTAGATGGACATTTTTCTCAGTGTACTTACCCTTTCCTTAAAACCCTGTATTGAGTATTGATGGTAGATATGGTAGAAATGAGTTCTCAGTGTAGTTCACCCCTACTAATAACATTAAGAAGTTCAACGTAGTCTCGTTGCCTGAATCCAATTTGTTAATTTGCATCTCGAGACAGTCACGGATCCCGGGAACAATGCTACATGCAAATGTTTACTGGAAACAGCTAAAATCAGAACGTGCCTCTATTTACCACTATAATAGGAGAGGTACGTTGCTTGAATGTACCCATCGTTAATTTTATTATTCTAAAACTACGTAATTCGCAGTTTGGGGCTGGTATAGTTCTGAAGCAAGGCTCTCATTGATGCCTGTATTCTCAGGTAGATCGACCTAGACGTCAACTAGACCTTAATTTCACCTCCAAGGAGTTATAGGTGCGGATAAAATTAAAGTGAACATTAATTTTGAGGTAATATTTTTATTTATTCTATGATAGACTTGCGTTTGAACGCCATCTCGCCTGATGGTAAGCAATGTTGCGGTCTACGATGGAGCGCGCTCGCCTGGAAACCGATTAAGCCGCGACTTGCAGACATCCATATTATAGCTACCGGGAATTACCTACTCGAGCAGAGCATTCCATTCTCTAGCAGTACGTACAATAAAGGTCAAATCAAAGGTAATCAAAGCGCTTTGTACGTGTTTTTTGCTAATTCTTATGTCATATTCAAGACTCATAAAAAGTCATAACAACCATTTTCTATCTATGCGAAGATTTACAAGCTGTTTTCTTGAATGTTATCCAGAATTTAGAATCCAAGACAAATAAACACTTGGCTGACCATCTATAATATAATTATTGTTTAATCTCAAATTGGGCAGCCTGACTATTAAATCTACCAATACTCAAATAACCTAAATAAATACAATAGACGATTCAGCGTCTATTGACCAAACATAAATAATAAAACTAGTTGACCGGGCTTGCATAAAAATAACTCATCGCTTTGAGAGCGAATCAATATAGGTAAAACTTCGAAGGGGTGGCTATAGGTCTGGTATTTATGAATGCTAGCCATCGATCCAATCGACGAGTTCAAGTTATTTTAGCGGGTTTTGTTTGGGAGTGTATTCTTATAATTGGTACGTTCTGTCCACTGGTTATATGGTCTGTATTCAACAAACATCAAGAATATTGCCGATGTAGGTAAACAAAAAACTTTCAGAGATATTCGATAGCTAAGGAATATCATGATAAGTACAAATTAATGAGTAATTATTTATTATTGCTTTTCAAGTAGCGTTACAGTTTTATAGTAACAAATATTAATTCTTAAAATTCTAGAGCAATTTGCTTAATATCAAACTAAACAAGTTCACGGTTTCAAGTTCAACAGCAGGTATTTTAATTTATTTTATTTATTGATAAGCGTTTGACAGCTATAATCTCACCTGATGGTAAGCAATGATGCGGTCTACGGAGCACGCTTGCCTAAAAGTAACCAATTCACTCGCGACTTGAAAAAACCCAGATTGCAACTAACAAATTTTATTTATTTTATGTTTTATTTTTACGAAAAGACTTGGCTTGACAAAATATTTAGAGAAAATTAAATTTTTGGGTAGATATTCTAAGAAGCAAATTAATTTCTCTCTGCTCTTAGAGTCTTGGTGAATGTTGAACTTACATCTAAGTTTCAAGCAGCCATTCTGCGGCCTCACCGCCCAATGTGATTGAAATAGTTCGGGAATTAACCATGAGTTTGTGAAATTATTAAATTACTTGGATGACCGCTTTAATTGTGTATATTCAGACCCCAGACTTGAATTAATTTAAATTATTTTGAATCTAAATTAACAGGATCAGAATTAGAATATTTTTATTGTATATAGCTGGTACTAATTGAGGCGTTACAAAATA
This sequence comes from Alcis repandata, assembly GCA_949125135.1. NCBI lineage: Eukaryota > Metazoa > Arthropoda > Insecta > Lepidoptera > Geometridae > Alcis > Alcis repandata. The sequence goes on from OX421233.1 coordinate 1,280,554, forward strand.
ATTAAGTAATAATAAGTTTAGCTCTCTTTAAGTAGGTACAATGTTTTCAGTGGCATTTATTTAAGAGTTACCTTTGAGTGTTTTAATGGCATTATTTAAGACAAGTAAAGATATTAATGAGATGGAGTAGACGGTAGCTCTGGGGTTTTGGTAACAACTTTGGGGTCGTCCATTAATCATGTGATATTTTAAAGCAACTTTTTCATCTCTTCCTCCTCCCCCGGTGAGACATAGTAAGGTTATAAAGTACTCCCCCTAGCCAATATCACGAGTATTTTTTTTGCTTCAAATTGTTTTTAAAATTATGAATTTAACAAAAAAATAAATACATGCGATATTTCTCTAAACCCCCCGTGATATTTCCTGAAATTTTTCCCTCTCTTGTCTCATGAGATTAATGGACGATCCCTATGTAGGTTTTCCGCCATTTTTTAGAATAAATATAATTTTCTTTGTCTTCTCGTTGCTTGTTATTTCTTTGAGTACCTTTTTAACTAGTGAAGGTAGACAGATATAATAGAGAATAAGTATTTTGTTTTATTCTTTGTTACACGGAAAGGTTCGAATCCGCCGATAATCCTTATCCATTTTCGTTCATTACACACTCGATTTAACGGAAATACAATGTGTAAAATGCAAATGCATACAAATGTGTATGCATTTGAGAGTCAATGAAGGCGCGATCTTGACTCAAAAAGAGAACACATGAAAAATAAATCGCCTTCCAACATCTCCTATAATTATGTTATTGGCGTCCTCACATGTAGCAATTGTTCTAGAACATTTACAGCTAAAATTGGATATATCAGCCATGTGAGGACGCATCAGCATCAGTAACCAAGCAATAGAAAATATGGTCACCGTAGCCGAAATCGGCATGGAGTGCATCGTCATCATTAATGCAATGTAGTATTTCTTAGAAATAGACGTGCCTCATTTTATCTAGATATGTTCACTGTTCAGTCATCTTTGATACAGACTACTTATTTTAATTTTATCTTTTTTCAGTCGTTTTTTGATGGATACTATTTTCTACCTAATTTTATCTAGATTGGTTTAGACGTTTAATAGTGAAACAGAAACAGGATACAAATAAACAGAATATAGAGACAAATTCGTTTTCAAATACTACAAAGCTCTGTTTTTTAAACTTAACCAAATATGTAAAAATAATTGAGCAATTAAGTTTTCCTGCTGGATGTGCTCTAATAACAGGCTCTACTCGAATAGGTCTGCTGAATAGAAACTCCTTATTTGTCGCAATACAGTAATCATCGTTAGCCTAAATACTAGAGCTAGAACTACTTTCTCATTACGTATTACTTACAATTTGTTAGATTCAGATATCCATTACATCTGGGTCCCTATTCTTGGGCGCACAAGATTATCTCCGTCACTCTCACTGTCATGGCATTTCTAATGAGAGCGACAGTGACCGAGGTAATATCTCACGCGCCAGAATAAAGCTCCAGGCTGAGCAGATGACTAATTGTCCATTATGTTGTAGCGGGACCAGTCGTTTCTGTACCAAACAATTACAGACTCAGGCCTTGAAATTCTAGCCATGGTGAGGCTGGCTAGAACAGATTATCTTGGATATCCAAATGGAGAGGCAGTAGGTTTGTTATCTTTGGAATTTAGCCAAATAATTTCTTCGAACAGTAAAGTTCTTTCGCAGCTGTTACAAACGCAATACAAACGCAAAAGACGTTGCCTATTTTACCCGGCTATATCCTAAGTCAGGGAGGTATCTTATGAAGTTTTATTCTGCATAAAGAACCTCTTATTTAATAACAAAACTCTATTCTTGTTCTCGCTTACAAGTACGTTGAGTTAGTACCTACCTACGTACTACGCAACAGTGATGGCACCTGACTTCGCCACAATGTTCCAAATTAGTTGAGTTATCTTTCTTAACTTCACTAAGTAGCTGGTAAGATGCTCGTTCTGTAGCTAGGTCAAGTGTTCTGTAGTATGAAAAAAAATTAATGCGTTAAATAACGTGGTGTGTGCTATGAGACACCCTTGATCATATTTGCGAATAAGATTATTTTTCTAGCAAACAAAACATTGCAATGAACCGCTGTGCTTTCTCTAATAAATAGTAAATAATAGCTCAATGTACGAGTACTACATATTTCCGCAAGTCACGTGTATCATGAAGTATATAAGGTAACACACGGAAGCGCCCTTCGCCTCCTTTCAAAGCCCCGATCCTCAGGTTCAATCAGTGTCTATTGACGACCAGGCACTCAATGGTCGATACAAACAGAACAGCCGTATGTACAAACCGAAACAGTATCGACAAATCCACCTATTCGAAGCTCGTATCTATCGTTCTATTGAATAGATTTTGTTTTCTTTATACAGGGATATAAGGAAAATAATGCTAAGTCGAAAGAGGTTCATACTTAGTACTCATCATTATGAACAACTTTTACTATGCGGTCAATCCTGAAATCACATTAAAAAATCTGTTATTCCTAAGAAAAATGTTATGACACTCGACAAAATGTATGGAACATTATTTTTCCCCGGTTTTAGGATTGGTCACAGAATAAAAGTTGTTCAAAATGTTGAGGATTATGAACCCTTTTCGGCTTAGCATATCCTTTATTTATAGCATGTATACAAGGTAAGTGTAATCGTCTTTGTGTGCCTGCGCCACAAAAGAAATAATAGTAGGTACCTTAAGCGTAGATTCCGAATAGATATCTAGTTGGGTTTATACAAATGAAAGGAAAAAGATATGATTATGTCCATAACCAGTTGATTCGGACGCTATAAACGAAATTACATATGTAATGTGTGTGTTGTATGTGGGTCCATCACATAATGTATCTACAGTATGTTTTGTTCACGTCGTGAATTACAGGCAAAAGGATATTAAGGCTTAAAAAAGTGTATGAATTAATGGCCTTATCGCTAAGATCGATCTCTTCTACGCATTACAGGCACAGCAGGCATTTATTTTTGTTGTTGACACGATGATTCACGCTACTAGTTGATTCAAACTTTTAAATTTATTCGGTTCTATGTATCTAACACTTGTATACTTAAAAAAAAAATCTTTTGAAGTATTATCTAATTTTAAAACAAAACAAAAATAATTTTCAACTAATCATAAAAACTCTAAATTTTATTTACGGTTCATATGATTCTCGTGTTAGTAAAAATAATAAAGCCTTTATTTAGACCTTATCAATTACCCGTGCGTACCTACCTGTCTATACAGGCAGCAATTAAGCGCAGAACCAGCTAAATGTTCGATACGTTTTGCAGCGATTAGCAACTCATTCCGTATTCATCAGCTAATCCTTCGCTCCAACAGCATGGCGCCGGGCTCTGAGCTGTACTAACTCGACATTAAACTGTGCTGATTACTGATTAGCATTACTATAGATTACTGTAGCAGAAGTTTACGAAAACAGACTTCAGATTTAGTCGACCTCACGGATAGAGTTAGGCGAGTTAGGAGACTTATGGGTTGTGTGGGTTGACGTATGATTACACGTAAAGAGTACAGTGGCGAGACAGTAAATGGCATACTTTGCCGAGCAAACAAATCATAGTTCTAGTGATAGTGACTGTCTCACCTCGTTAATCTGTTTATACAAACCAAGTACTCGACCGAGGGCATCGTCTTGCCGTGAACCAAGCCGTTTGATCTGGTAGTGTAAGATATTTTCGTTTGATAATACATAATAATATAATCAAAAAAATTGTGGATATAAATTTTATAGAGTGATACGAATAGTTCACTCGCATTAAAACTGTTTTTGCGCGATGTTTCGTGGAAAAATGCCTATAGAGAGTGAATCAGTAGATACCAAATAACATAAGTATACCAAAAGCTTTTCTTTTGGTCTCTTTTACTTGACGTCTACCTAATCATTTTTCTTTCGTGACCTTAGAGTCTGATACAATCTGTAATTCGAAGAGTGAATGTCTTTCATTAGTTGTACCACTTACTTTTTGTTTACTTATTTATTATGAATTTTTTTAAAGTACAAGCCCAATGTAATTGAGTGACGAGACGAGTAAATCGCTCGCCTGATGTTAAACGTCACGTTTGCCCATAACAGGTCTGCGCTACCCAGAATTTTGAACTCACAGAATAACTAATAACTTAGATGATTTATAATTTTACAAGTAATTATGATAGTAAAATGTTTGTAATTTTCAAACTCTCATATGCTCTTTCTTAATTATACCTAATTATAGTTTAAAATATTAGTGGAATTTTACTTGACGTAAGACGTTGTACAAGAGTATAATGAAGTGTCGTCAGCAGTGGACGTTCGACTGGATAGCGTATGCTGAGACGTACGTGACGCAGCACGGCACAGCACGGATTTTGCAGAGTAGAGCAAGCGAGATAGACATAGGACGCAGAGCAGGACAGACACACGTCCACCTCGCACGTGCCTACACCGCAGTACGCAGCTCTCAGTACGTTCATGCATTACTAAATCTGCTCTGCCCTGCGCCGCGTGGGCCTGCGTCTCAACATACGTTTAGCTTGATTTGACTCCTAAATTTGACACGTACAAACAAGCATACATATTACCTACCCTATACGAGTATTAATCTAAGCCCTAGTCTAATTAAATAATTAAAACAGTTATTGATAAACTTACTTTGGCAAGGAGTCGCTTGGGTTTAGTTAATAACTCAGTTTGTTTTCTAATTTAGCTAATGAAAGGGTATCTCGTACTAATTAATTTGCTGCTCGGGGCAACTAATTTAACTGGAATAACATTTAGTTTTCACTTGAGTTCTACATATGATCAAGCAAACGAGTTTTTCTAAAAATGTTTTTTCACGTAACTTTTTCACATTCTCCTAGGTAGTAACTACATTAATTAAATTTATTTTAGATTTCTTAGAAAAAAATGGTTTTAATTGAATCACACTGTTAAAAATGTTAAAATAAATGTTAAAATTTTCAAGGTTGGTCCTAAAGAAAAAATTGCTCATTATTAATATGAGTACTAACTACCATTACGAGCCCTTTTCCGATTAGCGTACCTTTTCCTTATTACCCTGATAGATTTTAATATGTATCATACCGACCGTATTTCAATCTTGTCAATCCTCATCAAAATGTTGCTGGAAGAAATCTCTTTAGGTGTTAAACCCGCCCTTAGCTTCAGTTTTATGACTTAATTTTGATTAAGTCATAAAACTGCAATTAATTAATTTTATTATAACATGCCATGGCATTGTATAAGTGGACATTGTTGAACTATGTAAAATTGTAAATTAAACAAAAAATCAAACCTTGAATTTGAAAGTGAAGGTTTGGTACTTTTGTTAGGTCATAAAGGTCATTTTAGGTCATAGAGGTAATAGAACAATGCTGCCACGATAAGCTTTGAAGCAAGTACTGGTACTGGTACCTACTGGTACGAGTAGGTACAGAGGACAAACTACTTATATTACTAAAGAGGTAATTACTATGGACCTGCCATAGAGCAGTTCACTATAGAAAAGAAACAAAAATTTGCACCGAAAGAATCGGGTACCCGATTCCAAGGGAGTAGAAAAACCGAAGAACCGGTTTCTAACAAATAAATTCGGTTCTGCGTCTCCTAGTTCTAAGACAACCTGCCCACATCCATGCGTGACGCGGCGAGGACCTTGTGTGAAATTGCAAATTTTTACAATTGGCAATTTTTGGAAAACAAGCCTAAACAAGCGTAGAGGTAGTCTTTACGTTTATTAGGTTATTTATGGTTGTCATTGATATATATACGTAATAGAGCTGGCTTACTCGCGTAACGAATAAAGCACCAAAAAACAATAGAACTAAGGCAATAGAAATTACAGTCACGTCGTCTTTCATCTTTTCAAAAGATTATTACAATTTCGCTATAAATGGGTATCAAGACAGACACGACAATGATTAAGGTTCAATTTATCTAGATTCAACTGCAATAGATAAACAATATTTATGAGACTGTGAAGTGCCTAATAAATAAATCTATTGATATTTTTGGATTGTTCTCCTTCGACTTTGAAATGACCTTTGAAGGTCACAGCCTAGTACAAAAGGTTATGTCAGCAAATAAAGAAATCGCACAATTGAAAAAATAGTGTTCGGAATTCGGTGAGAGCTGAATGGAAGCTTACAGACTGAAAAAAAGCACAAATAAGTTTCTAATTGCCACATTCCAATTGTACGTGGTAAAAAAGAGCCTATTCAGGGTTTTGAGGAAAATGTACTAAGCCCAAAAAGGCTTAGGTATATATGAATATCAACAAATCATTTATGGCCACGTCGCGTCGTTCGGCCGTGTGGTACGATCCCTCGAACTATGTCTAAAGATGTCCATGACACTCGACAGAAGGTATGAAATAGCTGAATTATTTTTCGCATTTTTCAGTGAATAGTTTTTTTTATTAATTTTCAATGAAGAGTACGCTGTGCATTTAGCTTAGCATACCCTTTCCAAATAACCTTCTATATACCTATTCGAAATAATCAATCGTTTTCCAGTTTCGAATGTGTGACGAGTTGCGAATGGGACGACTTGCTTCTGACCCTTCCTAATCTCAACAATTCACGGCAGGATAAAAAATCCTCTCTTCCAAACTAAATACCTTCCCAAGCAACAGGTCAAGTCACTCCGTAAGGGCGAGAGAAAGGAATTTTCCGCCAGCACTCAATTTGACTTCAATACGGCTCGGGCTGAAGGCAGATTTACGGTGGATCCCGGCGTGACAATGGAGTGTCGACGGTTCCGTACCCTACTTTATGTGTAACGACACGATTACAAGATTTGTCGGTTAAAAGGGATAAACTTTAACACTTGAAGACTTGAACTGAAACCAAACACCTTTTAATTTCCTTTATGCAACGCGAGTGCGGCTACACACACCAGGCGCGTAAAACACAACGCACGTGATTATTAGCGGCAGTTTAAGCAAACGTATGTGATTATTAGCAGCAGTTAAAGTGTTAATCACGACTTTGAGCATTTCAAAAACCCTCTTGTCTCGTCTCTACAATTTGGCCACTCCGTCGTTGTCACTTAGTACTCGTATAGACTAAAGCTTCTTAGCCATAAAAATGATTTTATTCTTAGGATTCTCTATATTTCAAACTAGCTGTTCCCCTGCCACGCTTTGCTGTGGATAAAAAAAAAATAATGAAATTAAAAAAAATAGCCTATGTTACTTTGGGATAATGTAGCATTCGAATGGTGAAAGAATTTTTGAAATCGGTCCAGTAGTTTTTGAGTTTATTCCACACAAACATCCAAAAATACAAAAATACAAATATTTCCTCTTTATAATATTAGTATAGATGTCAGGAATTCGGCAAGTATTGTATGAACGTCGTGTCGGGCTATCTCAGTCCAGCAATTCCGAAAGTGCTTTTCCATTGTTCGATCATACACGTCCATCCAATTTTTGATTTATTGAGTGCCAATAATAGAGCTTTTGTGCTACGATTACTTTACGTAGCTTAGCTGGTTTCTGCAGGGCGGATGATTCGTTCAGTCTTTGGATGGGTGACCGTGTCTGGTCAACATTTGAGGCTGCTCAATACGGTATTTTGAATTGCTACTTCATGTGTAGGTTTCGTTTGTTTTTTTTTTCAACTTTAAACGTTATTTATACTACATGCTACTGCTGCACTAATTTCTTGTTTTAGTGTCTATTGGGGGAAGGTTGCAGCGGCCAGTCTTAATAAAGTTTATTATTTTAATGCGAAGCTTTACCTTCGAGAGGCTTAACGAATTAACATCTCTACGACTTAACATACATACAAATTTATAAATATTTTTATTGAGCACAGATTGCAGCCCAATTAGCAAATGGGGCTCAAAAACCAATGATCACTGCGAAATGATAGTCAATTAAGAGTCCTACACAATACAGTTGCAACAACAAGCTGCAAGCAACGTCACAACCAAGTTTCGTGTCACTCGTTAAATTTAATGAGACAAGAGCCATCTCCGAAAGGAATGGAGGAATTGCGACCCTGAAAAGCGAAGACACTATATTGAATTCGCAAATATATTCAGGGCTACACACTGAGACTCTTTTGAACTCTCACGGGAGACGCGAGCTCTTTCAAATGTCATACTAAATTGTAAGTGACAACACAGGTGAATGATATTCTGTGTCTTTTAGGACCAAATAAAGATCTGTCTGTACTAAATTGTGTTACTGTACAGGTAATTTTTTTTTGCGAATTTCTGGATTGGCTCCATAGAAAATAAATAATTGTTCAAAATGATGAGTCTCATGAGGTCTGTTCGGCTTAATATACCCTTTTCTTATGACCTTTGGACAGATGCGTCTTCCTAGGGGTTGTCCTCGGAGTGAAACGCAACTTGATGAAATATAAGTGGACTGTAATTCGGTTTTAACAATGGTTGATTTAAATAAACGATGATTCTATACAAGTGTATTAATTTGCCGCTCGCCTTTGTGAAGTGAAGTTTGATGGACGTTTTGTCCTGTTATCTATGTCGACGCGGTTGACGTGGAGACAGCGCGGCTGTCAACGTCATGCTCGTGCGCAGCTGTCACAGGGCCGCGCTAGTGTCATTCGGCCGTATAGCGTGTGTGGAGATTGTCACAGACGCTTCGGCGTTAACAGGTTGCCACCCCCCGGTGACTGATTGACTGGCAGGCTCGTGTGCTGCCTTGTCGTGGCTCTGGGTGGCTGATGACTCGCTGCTGATGTGCTGCCGGCGCCCTGCTCCGGAACTGGTTGGCTGGTGGCGCGCTGCTGTCGTGCTGCTGGCACCTCGCTCAGGAACTGGCTCGTTGCCGGTTGGCCTGCACCGGCTGGTTTGTGACTGGCAGTGAGCACAATCGATTGTGAGCTCGTGCGTCATCTCTGCCCTTTTTGGAGTTCTGAAATGCATTCCTTATAAAATCTGTCCCAGAAATGCGCTTTCAGTTGCTGCAGTCTCATGTATCGTGAGAAAGTGCTTATCTGATTGGCATTTTGTACCTAAAGAGAAGGCAAAATCGTTAGTGTTCGTCCAATCAGAAAATAAACAAGGGGTGGGGACTGAAAGATCTGAAAGATCTGAAGACATAAGAGATAAAGGGCGAGAATTCAAAATCGGCCTTCATTGTGTGAGAGCTGTATTCATTTATTCGTAAGTAAAGTTACCAAGACCAAATGCTCTCCTTAAATGCGTTAATTAATGTAAATAAAAATGTAAAATGTTAAAATGTTGATTTTACTGCACCTTCCACAACGCCATTAAAAACTGGGGAAAATTAAATAATTATTAGACAACTTTATGGACAACTCTGCTGCATAAGATTGTAAATATTTTGACTTTGACTGCATAAATTAAACTACTATGGTATGAGCCCCAAAAATACGCAAGGCGTTGTCCGACAAGGGCTGACCGTGTCCCTCTGTGGGCAATAAGTCTGCTGAAGGCAGTAATGCATTGTGCTGGCAGGTCGGGTCACCTGCAAGCCGAGTATCAACTCTGGTCGCTGCACACACGAACATTAGAGCATAGGCCGTTATAAGTGTGATGCCTCTGCCTTTGCGGTTCAAATCGTTGTGGGACCTGGATAGAACAGTTGAGTATGAAAGTACCTCAGGATGAGTACTGTGAGATAGTGTGATGTGTGTAACAAACATGAGTGTTTGAATTTAACTTATAATGTGAATTTAACAATCTGCCTCTGACTCTCAGACTACCATCATCATCTATGAATGGAGTTATGAATTTAACTTATAATGTGAATTTAACAATCTGCCTCTGACTCTCAGACTACCATCATCATCTATGAATGGAGTTAGCTTGAGTAGGTTGTTCTAGGACGGCAACTGTTCTTTGTTTTTAGTAATTGTATTCTATTGGGAAACTTTCTAACTGTGACATATTACATGAGGTGATTTTACATATTGATATATTTCATTTGTTGTTAATGAACCAATACCATGTCTGGTCTGTGGATGGACCACCGTTGTGGTTAAATCTAAGTATGTATGCGGTGACTTGCCGGAGTTGGCTAAAGTTTGAAAAACGTGGAATGAACTCAACTGATTCTGTTTCTGCAACATTTAAATGAGTAATGAATGAGTCGTCATTTTAACTCTGGTAACTTGTGCTATATTTGAAATAATTGTGTGTTTCGTAATATGTTCATGTTGAAGAATGTTGATTTGAATTTGAATTTGTATGTTTTAATGAATTTTGTGTGTGGTGTACAAGTGGGCTCGGATATTGACCATCCGAGTTTAGATTTGTTTAGCGTAGGCTTGCATGGGCCTAGAGAAATGGTTTGTATAGAGTGGTCGACTGCTACTGTCCGTGACATCTGTGTGTTGCACGGACCAGTAGAGCACCTGGTTTGTGTGGAGCGGTCGACTGTCATTGTCGGTGACCTCTCTGTGTCACACTGAACAATACAGCACCTAGTGTGGTCGACTGTCATTGCCGGTAACCTCTCCGTGTTACACTGAACAATACAGCACCTAGTGTGGTCGACTGTCATTGCCGGTAACCTCTCCGTGTTACACTGAGCAATACAGCACCTAATGCGGTCGACTGTCATTGCCGGTAACCTCTCCGTGTTACACTGAGCAATACAGCACCTAATGCGGTCGACTGTCATTGCCGGTAACCTCTCCGTGTTACACTGAGCAATACAGCACCTAGTGCGGTCGACTGTCATTGCCGGTAACCTCTCCGTGTTACACTGAGCAATACAGCACCTAGTGTGGTCGACTGTCATTGCCGGTAACCTCTCCGTGTTACACTGAACAATACAGCACCTAATGCGGTCGACTGTCATTGCCGGTGACCTCTCTGTGTCACTCTGAGCAATACAGCACCTAATATTCGTCACAAATGGATTGTGGGTAGTGGAAGAGGACGGGCCTCGATGCTCCGATGCCTCAAGTAAATTAGAGTTTGCGGAATGATCACACAGTAATGTGTTGTGAGATTTCCTACATGTTTGGCATGAACCTTTAAATTGAAACCTTAGACATGCAACTGACCGCTGCTCTGAAAGCGGCGCCAGCGATGGAATGAATGAATTTTGCCTGTTGTGTGTAGTGTCGCTGTGTCTCTGACGGAGATTTGTGTTGTGTGTCTGCTCTAACCAAGTGTGTGTTTGACCCGCAAAGACAGGACGGTCTATTGAGGGTAGTTTTGGGTGTGGCCCACCTGCATATCCAGAGTCGGTACCCGTATTTGCAGATGACCCGATGACTGCAGCTGGGGTGCTCTGCTTGGTGGTCAGCACGTGCCGGCCAAGCGCGACTGCTCGGAAGTACTGGATCTCAAAGATCTCACGTTCTTGGTACTGCTCATCTGGAATTTCGCAAACACATTCTATTTCACTTTGGATGCAATCAAATTCAGAATATAAATCTTCAATCCTATTTAGCCGGACCATGAGTTTGTTTAATTGCAATGAACTGAGTTGCGGACAACTTTGAACCATGTCTAAATATGCTTTAAATTGTGTTAATCTAGCCTTGTGGCTTCTCCGCTTTTCGATAAGAACCTTAAACTCCATGATAACTTAGTGGTTCACCACAGAAGTTGTCTGGAAAAATGACCTTGATTAGGTTGAAGGTTAGACACGTGCACTGACGTGGAAATTAAGTCAAAATGTACTTAAATTTGATTTAATGGCGCTGTGAAGGTGCCGCACACGATTGCGGGCAAGCATGGTCAGTTGTCAACCCGCACGCCCACGAGGTATGTATGCCACGCGGCGCGGTGCAACGTGACCGAAGCGCTGGAATGCGAAAATGCACAAATTAATTTTAATTTTAATGAATTAGCTACACACAATGGAGGCGATTATGAGAGCTCGACACCTGAAGCATGGCTGATGGCGCATGACAAAAAGCACATGTTGTGTGCGCATATAAAAAACGTCACTGCGTCGCGCAGTGGTGGTGTGAGCGCTTGAAAATAAGCAAGCATGTATTAATGAAGGTGTGATAAGGTTATGCAAAATGATTGCCACGCAGTGGCGTAGTAAGCGCGCTTATGAACTGCGGGCGTGGCGACTAGCACATGGACTAGGCCTGAAACATGCCGCAAAACGCATGGTAAGCTGCATGATTTTGCGGAGACGAAATGGCGATAATGAATTGACTTTACGAATTGAAAATTGACACGCCACAACGTGACGACGTTGTTGGGCGTGGACTTCACGGAAAACGGGAAAAAAACACAAAACGGAAGCTAAGGAGGATGATTGGAACGAACTCACGGTTTTCCTGCCTCCTCCTGTCGGTACTTAGCTTCAGAGGTTCACGCTTCTCTTGTTGCACTGATACATGTGGTGTGACGTGGCGTAGCCGCCGCGGCCGCCGCCCGGTGATGATGATTGTTGCATCCGGATCTCGATCCGGCTCGAAGGAAAATGGACAGATCAATCCGGCTCGAAGGAAAATGGACAGATCAATCCGGCTCGAAGGAAAATGGACAGATGCGTCTTCCTAGGGGTTGTCCTCGGAGTGAAACGCAACTTGATGAAATATAAGTGGACTGTAATTCGGTTTTAACAATGGTTGATTTAAATAAACGATGATTATAAACAAGTGTATTAATTTGCCGCTCGCCTTTGTGAAGTGAAGTTTGATGGACGTTTTGTCCTGTTATTTATGTCGACGCGGTTGACGTGGAGACAGCGCGGCTGTCAACGTCATGCTCGTGCGCAGCTGTCACAGGGCCGCGCTAGTGTCATTCGGCCGTATAGCGTGTGTGGAGATTGTCACAGACGCTTCGGCGTTAACAACCTTGTATTTGTACATTAAACATTTTTTTGGAATTTATATCGTTAAGCTTAATTTATCTATGGGTTCAATTAAAATAAAATTGAATTTGGTAGAAATGTATTTATGCTACTTTCTGAATCAACAAAAAACCAAAATTCTTGGGCGCTCGAGTTCATTTCCGTCACTTTCACTCTCATAACATTTGTAATGAGAGCGACAGAGACCGAGAAAAAATATCACTGGCCAGAATAGGGTCCCAGAGTCGGTAGTTTGCGATTGTTCGTTGTAGCAAAACTACTACTAAACTGTACTTCTGATAATGGGTTGATTACACGTAACCAGTACAATGGCGAGACAGTGCCCTCGGCCGAGTACTCGGTTTGTATACACCGTTTGATGAGGCGAGACAGTCACTAAGCCCATGATTGGTTTGCAAGGCTGATTATGCCTATTTACTGTCATGCCACTGTATTCGTTACGTGAAATCAACTATAAGCACTGACTGCACTCCTATTTTAACTCAGTGGACTAGACTGAATATCTTTCCTTATTATTGTGTCTCGTGTATCCATTTTCTTCTCGTTTCCTCCACTTTACTCGGTCATTAGCGACACGCACACTGCGCAGTAAGTTATTTCCCTCTCACGACGACTTCCAGCCGCCTCTTTTGCAGTCGCTTTGGTTCCATTTTTAAAAATATACAAATCAAATCAGTAGTGGTTTTGTTGCTTGATATAAAAGTAGTTTCGAAGAATATAAATAAAAATTGAAGCAATGCCTTTTTATTTTTCATATTTTTGTAATTTTAAGACAGACGATTAAAGTGGATTAAGTTACTATGAATGGTAAAAAAAATATTCATCCAGCCATGAAATTGCCATTTCAGGACCCAATTTTCTTCTCAGCATTCTTCTAAGAATTGTAGCGGTTAACATTATCTAGTGTCATGTCAAATTTCAGAACGCTAGCTTTTTTAGTTTCTGAGATAATTGGCTGTGACATACATACAGACAGACACCGAAGTCTCGCCTTAAGGGTTCTTCCCTAAAAGAGGTTCAGACCCCTAAAAATGAGTTAATTCAGTACTTCGACGAATATATTCGCAAACTGTGCACTTTAAAGTATAGAAATCCGCACAAATACAACAACAAAAAGCAAAAAAATGTTGACAGCTGTGACAATTAATGGTAAGTTAAGTTTACTATTGACTCGCGAGTCATCGTTTTCATGCTACAACGGGTGTATTTCACACGTGAGCTGCGCTGATTTAAATCACCTCCGATTCTCGCGCTCGTCATTTCTCCTCGTTTTAAAGCTTCCGTGTCTCTATTCTCGCGAACAAAACAACTAGATGCAGTCGTCAGTGTACGATGTCTATATAAAAACAGAAGCCCGTCTACAACTTGCCGAGGACAATTTGTCTTGCCACCGTTTTTATATCCGGTCCATATACTAGTTTTTTTAACGCCATTAGGCTGCGTTTGCCCACCAACTGATGTTAAGCGACGATGTGGTCAAAGATGAATCACGCAGACCTAAAAGATACCATATTGTTTTGTTACATCTACGTGTAAACATCTACTATCTATTACATCTACGTATAAAAATGGCGGATGCACAATTGTACATACACCATTTTGGAAAGTGAAAAGAATACTGATCATGTTGTTGTTGTTGTTGATCATGCTGGCTTTCTTCTCTATGGCAGTTTCACAAACATTTTCAATTATCAAATCAAACTTGTTGCTACTGCTCCATTTGGACTTTGCAAACATTTGCAAACGATATTATTATTAGTCTCACACAGATAACGACACTAGTTTAACACAGACATGAAATAAATTAAAATTAGAATAAAAGAAGTCACTTGTATCGGGGCTTCGATACCTGCTAGAAAAGCCACAAATGACTTTTCTCAAACGTTATAACGCAACTGAACTATCTAAGGGCCACAGTACTGTCTAACAAAATACTCAGTTCTGACCCAGTTGTGACGTCGCGAGGAAAGTATTTTTTTCAGGTCGCCACGCGCTCCTCCGCCGTACAATTGCTTCGTCGCTTGTTTGCAGAGTCGAGAGCAAATAATGAGTCAGCAGACAAACAATTATGGTCGTGGTGGCAGCCCTTGCAGGCGGTGCCTAGCTTGTTATCTGTGTGTTTGGTTCATTAACGAGCGGATCACCAACTGGTACGTGTTTTGATACTATTGCTTAATAAGTTTTAAGGTTTTATCACTAGGTTTCTACATGATGGAGACTAATAATACTCAGTAAGTAACTTGGGCGGTCACTGGACGTGATCATGTATAATTGACCCGCGAACAGAAAACGTAAATTTCAACTAAGTAAGTAAGTATAGGCCAAAAAATAATAAATAGTAAGTATAGCCTTGATGTCAGAGTATCAACTAATCACCAAACAGTATTGCACGTTGCCTAATTTATTGAACTTCTTGCAAATTGCAAACAAGCCCATCCTGATACTTATTTTCCTCCCTGCCTACGAAACTTGGTTAACCTGTAATGGAGTTAGTTCTTTCAAATTGCCAATATCGACGCGATCAGGTAATAAAAAGTTCAGTACTTCTGACTGCTGAGTTCAAGTTTTTATTGCAAGAGACGTTGAACTGGCGAAAACTGTTCTGACCATTGACTTTCACGATACTTTGGAAGGACCGGACCCTTGGAACTATTTTAACTCACCAAGTCAATATAATTATTAGACACTAGTATAAACCAGTCGTACGCGACTTCGTTGGTAAGCGGTCATTTTCTTCGAAAACTATGCAACGTTGTTAGCAGGGATTTCTACAAATTTCAAAATGTTATTTTACTTGCCGCGTATGAAGGTACTCGTATGTGTCAGTCTAATCTTGGAAGCTAAATTAAAACCACTTCCTGACGTCTAATTGAGCTAAAATTTGGTACCAGACCTATGTAGGTACCTCTGATGACAATGCAGCGCATGCGAGCGCAGCGCTGTGCCGCGCACGGTCTTGAATTCTGCGAGTTCAAAATTCTAGGTGGCGCAGACCTATTATGGGCAAACGTGACGTTTAATATCAGGCGAGCAATTTGTCAATTCATCATTGTCAATTTGTGAGCACTAGTCACTCAATTACATAAAAAAAAAATGCCTTAAAATGCATGTTACAAAAAAATATGTATTAAAATACTTTTCATGTTCAACCTCTGTCGCGAATGGTTCACTGTAGTAAGTATAATCTGTGTACCTGTGAGCCTGTTTGTCCTGTCATACTTATTTCATTTCATTTCCTAACAATAGCTATAAGTCACGAAAATCAGAACCGCCGTTTTTAGTTTACCGTCTCTTTTTTGAGAGGGCTTATTAAATTTAAATTACGTGTTCAAGTAAACACACTTACTAGGGTATGTAAAATGAATGCACTCTTACCGCTGAGTTCTTTGAAGATGTCAAAGCCGTGCTTTCGCTTCGTCCGATGAGGTAAAGCTGCTTACGAACTCAGCACTCGAGTGTTTGAGACGAGGAATCTGCTTAATGCCACCACCTGCTGCCTTCTCACGGGAACTGACTCACGTCTCGGGTCTCGATTTCAATTCTTTATTCTGCACTACTACTTTATTCTACTTTTATTCTTTTGTACTAGCTACGTCCCGTGGCTTTGCCCGAGCGGTGATAATGATGATGATAAGATGATGTGTTAATCCAAGGCATAAGCTTTAACTTATATCAAAATCATTTAAGGACTTAACAAATCCACACACACAAACAAACTTTCTTTCAGAAACTGTTGATACCTATTATTGCTGAAAAAAAATGGATGGGGACAGAACTCTCAACTAGGACCATTGACGCCGATACTTAGATTTACTGGTAACAAATAGATAGATAAATATCCTCTTTATTGTACACATTACTATCCATTTCCTTGTGATTACTGAATAACAAATAAAAAAATAAAATAATGCTTAAAACTAGTACAACATCTGATGGCTCTATCGCTAAGAACTATATTTTCCAGCCTTCGATAAAATCTGAAATAGATATATCTTATAACTGGAATTAACACAGGATCATCATCATTATTATCATTACCATGCAAACAAAATCGCTGGCGCAGCTAGGTAATTAAACAAAAGTACTAGTATTTAGTTATTTAAATATTATTTATTCATACAAATGATTATAATTTACTAATCATTAAAACTAGGTAGTGATTAGTAAATATTCACCACAAACCTCTATTTCAAAATCAATTAATAATTAAACCGCAATTATCTATACTAATATTATAAAGAGGAAAGATTTGTATTTTTGGATGTTTGTGTGGAATAAACTCAAAAACTACTGGACCGATTTCAAAAATTCTTTCACCATTCAAATGCTACATTATCCCAAAGTAACATAGGCTATTTTTTTTAATTTTTTTTTATCCACAGCAAAGCGTGGCAGGGAACAGCTAGTTATATTATATAATAACTAAAAACTCATAGCCTTTCCTATCAAATACCTATTGAGCTATTGAACACACAAAACCACAATTCAATATTCGAAATGAAAAACAACATTTCAATTCAATATACATCATTCCGTAGCTTGAATTTAGAATGGCTCCAATTACATTTAGCTTTTAACTGGAAACTATTATTTGTACTGGAAAAGGCTTCGATTTTCCTCGTGAAGGAGTTTGCTATTGAAACGGCGAAATTCAACAAAAGATTTACAAATGCTAAGCAGGTTTCTGCTTGAGTCGTCAGAAAATTGCTTGCAAAATTTTGTAGAATTCGTCTATATCGGGTAGCAGAAATGTTGGAACAATTCGCGATTTGTCAGCGTCAGCAGAATGTAGTGTACCTAAATTATGACTTTGTGACCATTGAGCTGCTATTTAGTACGTGCTAGAGTTGTCGTCACATTTTAGCGTAATGCTCAAATTCGATTCGGTAACCAAAGCAAATTTCACTCACATTTCACTGAGCGTCTGACTGAGTTGCGTATTTGCATAGATATAAGTATCGGTGTGTGTGTAGTGGACTAAACTAGTGGATAAACCCCACAAATGCTTTTTTATTTAAGTTTAATTCATGCACGTATATTGTTCTTGATCTTAATTAATCTTCATTTTCTGCATTTACTTAACGAGTGACTAAGCGAAGAGTGGCAAACTATACTACTGTACTATACTATACTACTGTGGTGTCAACTCATGTACGTCCACCATCGTAGCTCAATGCTTCTGGTTCTTACATTTTAAGGCTGCATCTCCCAGCCAGAACTACTCTTTTGCATATTGTTAACTTTAAAAAACTTAAAAAAAATATAAAATGACATTAAAACTTTTGGAACACTCTTCCAAGGTTAAATACTCGTAATAGTTTGAGAACCCAATAATTAAAAACAAATGTTTTGTTCTCATCCGTGAATTTTTTATCTACAAATCATTGCGGGGAATTACTAAAAATGTTGAAAATCGAGAATGAGATAGCATATTACGGGAGCGGGCCATTAAAGGAAGCGTCTAAGTTACGAGCGCGCTTTCATCAAGGGCCGAGTTACAGCTCCGCTTGATACCCTTAATTTTATACCTAGTTATAAACCCTAATTAATTTCAAGTCATCTTTTATACGACATCCAGGCTCGTTTTACATAAACAATCTTTATTTTAATGAGATACGAGTTAAATATGGAAACGGCTTTAAATGTTTATGTGAGACGAAATTTGTATTAAAAAAAAATTAACAAGCTTTTACTCGTATTGCGTTTTTTTTTTTTTTTTTTTTTTTTTTTAATTTGATTAAGTGACGAAACGAGCAAATCGCTCGCCTGATGTTAAACGTCACGTTTGCCCATAACAGGTCTGCGCCACCCAGAATTTTGAACTCGCAGAATTCAAGTCCCTGCGTGGCACAGCACTGCGCTCGTCACCCTGAGATATAAGTGGTTGTTGTCCAGTTACACAGGTGTACCTAATTTCAGCTCAATCGGTCATCCGGAAGTAATTCAAAATTCAGTTACAAGATTTGATCTTCACGAAGTATCATATAGGTATTAGGTATACCTTTTTTTTTTGTATTGAGTAATATTATTGTTTTATTGGCTTGCATTTGACCGTCATCTTGCCTGATGGAAAGCAACGATACGATACCTATATGATACTCGTATCTCATTAAAATAAAGATTGTTAATGTTAACCTCTTCCTCCTCAAGACGTGCTCCTCATGTCTGAGAGTCGCGACCACCACTTCCTTCATAGGTATATCTACCTATTGCAAGGTATATAAATATTTAAACTTACTTTTAGTTCAACAAAACCTTTTAAAAACTAAAGTTTTTGAGCTGACATTTTCTAGACATTATGTAGGCGTCGAATCAACATGACTTTTCAATTATTACTCAAGCTTTAAACAACTTTGCCATTTACCTAATCCCGGTCTACAAATAATCCAATATTTTCTAAAATAAAATCCTTCATAAATATTTTATTCTCGAGTGGTTTCGATGGAGTTTGAGGGTGTGAGAGTGAAAAAGGAGTGAAATTATTCCGGTCGCGTGTCACCGCAACCCGCGATGTGTTACCGCGGCGTCACGTGGCGTGGCGTGGCATGTCATCGCGAACGCACAGCGGCGGCATAAAGAATTCAAAATCATATTTAAATTTTTACAGTTACATGGGGACGGTTTCGAGGCAGATTGCGGAGGTACGGCTTGCCAAATATTGTTGCGGTGCGATATATTCGGAGCATTAAGGAAGCCTCAATTAATTGTAATTCCTATTCTAAACTATAAGGGAGTATTATTTAAAATCTTAAGCTATGGTCGCACGCTTCGTCCATCTATTATAAAATATTTTATTTTAAAATATCTGCTATTTCGTGTCAAAAGTCATGAAATTGATCATAACCATAGAAAATATACCTGATATGAAATAGAAAAAGTATTTATTTTATCTCGTACTTTGCTGGGCAAATGTCCTGATATTACCTTGGGATCTGTAGTAAATAGGGAAGTGTAGTTTCTCGATAACCTACATAGACTTAGTTTTTGATGCTTATTCTTGAGAATAAAAACAGTCTTTTATTCTAAGAATGTATTATCGACAGTTTTATTGTAATTTACGTAATTAATTCTGCTTCCTAAACAATAAAATAATAAAAAAAAAAAATGAGTCAAACCACACAGAAAAATAGGTTAAATATTCCGAACGAAACTTAAGAACAGCTAAAAATAACTCACATTATAATAATCGAAGATAAATTACAGCCAGGAAGACAAAGTTCCAAACTTTCGAGATCAAAGCAAACTTCAGTCTTATAAGTACAAAAAACATCCGGATAAGTGCAAAGAAACATTTGGAAAAGTGTAAAGGAAAATCCTGGCGAGTGTAAAGAGACCCGGATAAGGTATCCGTCACGTTCCGCTTTCCAGTCCCGGGGGAAAGTTATAATGAAGTGGGGAGGAGATAATCCGACAAGTTGTCTGTCACCGGGTGACGAGTCCGGTGTCTCAGGGACCCCATTCTTGGGCGCTCGAGACTATCGCCGTCACTCTTATTGTTACGACATTTGCAATGAGAGCGACAGTGACCGAGGTAATATCTCACTGGTTAGAATAGGGCCTCAGGTTTGGAAGCCATGATGGATTGTGAGGGCTGACATTAGGTCAGAAGGAATTGATTTACTGGAGTCTGGATGTTGGGGCGTCGCGCGTCGGTTTACTGATCATACTTACTGTACCTATCATACCAATGTTATGGATGTGAATGTTTCTAAGTGAAATTTGGATCAAATTTAATATTAAGCTAACTATACCCTTCATTAGTAAATGGGCCGCTTTTAACCAAAAAAATAGCTGTTGGTCCGCAGTGCTAATCGCAATATATAGTTTGTTTCCTGGTTGACTTCTGGAATCAATCTGACTTCATGGGTTTTAGACTATCATCGTCATCATCGTCAGCCTGTATCGACCCACTGCTGGGTATAGGCCTCCTCTCTCTTGTGCCGTTTTTCCCTGTCTTGGGCCAATCTCATCCAGGCATGGCCCGCGATGGGTCAGATGTCGTCGACCCATCGGGCCGATGGTCTGACAAATAAACTACGTGAGTTTTTATCACAAGCTTTTAAATAACTCTGTGAGTAAGTACCTATGTATGTATAAATAAATTAGAACTACTTTATGACGTCAAAGTTAGCTGATAATTTGGTATCCTTTGTGTGACAATACAAGAAAAGCTTGGTTTTAAAATAAATATTAATTTTTAATACATACTTTTTATTGCGAATAAGTTGCGTTTGGCTATCAATTTGCCTGTTGCTACGCGAAGATGGTATTGTACCATTAGCATACGTCAATATTGTTAAATATCGATTGAAATGAATAAATGTTAAAATATTTGAAGCTCACTGCACCGCCGACACTTCCCCGAGGAGTCCATTATCGCGTCATGTTACACGCGCCCTTGGCGTAAATATAGGGAAACCCTAATAAAGATTCTCCACATTTAATTTTGGACTTACAAACTAAGAACTTCTACAATCATAAATCTGAAGCAATTAAAAATCTACTTAATTCAGTTTCCGTCAAAATAACTTAACATAACTTTAAGTTCCAGGCTCTTTGCTTTAATTAAAGGATACCAGGAGTATGATGTAATACAAAGTCAACTCTTAAACATAGAAAACCTTTTGTGGGCGGCGTCTATACGCTGATGTTAGCAACTTTAGTTCTACACGACTTTTGAAAATTCGCGAAAAAAGTGTGTATGTCTGTCTGTGTCACGAGAGACATATACATACACAGCGGTCAAACTTGTAACACCCCTCTTTTTGTTTCGGCGGCTAAGAAAACGTATGTCCTCTGATACGATATTACACGATTACACAATCGAGAAGTTGAAGACTTAGAAGGTTCAAGACTAGGTGTGTTTACCATTTTCGACCACACTGCCACTTAACAGTAGTGAGTTGTTTTGGGTCGAGCTATTTGGCCTTGAATAATGTTACAATAGAATAGAATGTAACCTAATAATATACACCAAATTGTAATTTGTACAAGAAAAAACTAAACCAGAACGAGCTATTTTCGAATTAATTAATTTATTTTTAACTCTAAATCAGTGTCTACTATTGGCTAATTAGACAAATATAAATGATCATGCATCATTTATACAATTTAATCATACATAAATAATTTCTTTCAACATCTATTAAAGAATCAAATTTTAATATAAAATATATGCATTCTTTTTATTCGTTTCGTTCCCAAGCAAAAGTTCAAAACATTTCATATTATTCACGCCTAAAACACTGCCAACTTTAAAGTAAAACTTATTACTCTGAAAACTCAACAAAAAACTTAGAGATCTTAATAATATTATCAAAACTCCAATATAAAAGAGTTATAACACTTTTTGTGCTCGCATCCACGTCTACGTTGTCTACGGCGTAGAGCTACTACGGCGTAGACGGCAGTTGATGTTCGGCCGCTACGGAGGGCGCTCGCTACACGCTACGAATGCGCTACGCCTTTACGTGCTACGAGATTACGAAGTTACTTTAGGAGTTTTGAGATAGAAACTTATTTTGAAATGTGTTTTTGACTTTTAATTTAATCAGAAAAAAGTATGAACGCTAAGTGAAAAAAATAATTATATAAACTTTAAAAATAATAGTTTTTGTTTGTCGAATATTGGACTTGAAATAAATATTCCGAATATGTAACTTTGGTGATTCCTAACAAGTTTTTCGAACTCTGACTTTATGGAGTGAGTTGACACCATGTTTACAACAAGAAAATACTATTGAGGTAAGTTTTTTAAAACAATTATTAACAATACTGAACAATAGTTAAATTCTTGTAATTGTCTTTATAAAAATCTTAATTATACTAGAAAAATAAGCGGTCCTTATTTATTGTACAAAATCTTTTTTTTTCTTCCATAAGTAAGAACAAAATTAAGCTGAACCTTTTATTTGTCAGCCTAAAAAACCTAGAACTAATTATGATCTTTACAATAATACAATTAATTTAAAAGTAAAAAGTTATTAAGCATCAATTGTCTTATTAAGAAAATATCTTAAGTATAATATATGTTACTCCCTACACATAAAAATACAAACACACTTATGTTCTTTTATGCAGCTCATCAATTCTGCAGGTTTTATTCAACACATCTACGAGTATATTTGCCAACAGTAGTATTATCCTTATTGAATAGACCACAGTGATCTAACCTTTTAACCCTAACCTTTTTTCTGAACCTTTTATTAACCGACTTCAAAAAAGGAGGAGGTTATCAATTCGACTGTATGTTTTTTTTTTATATTTTTTTTTATGTTTGTTACCTCATAACTTTTGACTGGGTGAATCGATTTTGATGATTTTTTTTTATTAGAAAGCTGACGCTTCCCATTTGGTCCCATTTCAATTTAGTCCAGTTCTTATAATGGTATCCATGAGAAAACTATATAAGTCTTAAATTTGCATTAAGTAAGTGCGCGACAACTAGATGAATAACTCAATAGTCGGTCTTTTGAAGTCGGTTTTTGTTTTTTGTTTTGTAAAAATAATGTTCTTGTTTTTATTAAAAGATCTTTCAACAAAGTCTCAAGAACAAAGCTCAATTTACCCTTCTACTTATACCTTACTAGCTGTTCGCGGTTTGACCCGCGTTCTCCGGGATAAAAAGTAGCCTATGTGTTAATCCAGACCATGAACAACCTTCATTCCAAATTTCATGTAAATCCGTTCAGCCGTTTTTGCGTGAAAGAGGAACAAACACCCTTACAAACTTTCGCGTTTATAATATTATAGTAGGATTTACTCTTTTAAAATACATGTTCCTTTCGATGCTTATGACAACCTGATTGGCTCAGCGGTAATATATCCGCCTTTTAAGCCAGAGGCCCGGGTTGGATTCCCGGCCGGGCAGAAGTTTGAATGATGAATTTAAATGTCTGCTCTGGGTCTGGGTGATAGTTGTCCTTGTCTTTATGTTCCATGGCATCCGACACAGGATTATCCTAGTGGCAGCTATGACTGTGAAACGTTATTTATTTTATGTGATATGTACCCTTTATTTATAATGTACCTTTATGTGTCACCAAGTCCTTGTCTCCGAAATGAAATTGACACACCCAGCCCTAACTTCGCGCTAACTACTCCATAATAGGGTCGAAGCCACCAAAGTGTCCATTTATAAGTTAAGGCAAGCTAGCTATCAAGTATTCCATTACTTAAATAATTTGGAGCCTGGCTTCGTAATGTTACCTAATAAGATAGATAGATAAACTCTTTACTGTTCACACCATAAATTACAAACAAAAGAATGACACATAAAACTAGTGCGACAACTGGCGGCCCTATCACTAAGAGCGATCTCTTCCAGGCAACCTTAGGATGGAGATGATAGACAAAAAAATAGAAAAACGGGGTGTGCAATATTGAGAAAAAAAAACTGTCATATATAAACCTACATAAAAAAAGTAAATATAGTTAGAATCACAATAACCGTGATGAGGTTATTTTTTTAGATGTAAGTAAAGCTTTAATTGTGTGAAAGTTAGCTTATGTGTTTTTTTGGCGTTTTTACGTGAAACACAAAAAAAAAAATTGAAGTTGTTATAATTGAAAAAAGTTTAGATAATGTATTTGCCTTATATAGCTAAAAAGGGATTAATGGTAGAGACAGCAAAATTATAGCAAAGTAATGCTAGATCGAAAATTAGAGTAATGTAATATTGGAGGAATATCAGGGAGATGCAAAATTATAACAATATTGAAACAACATAATGTAAAATTAGAGTAATATTAGATGTGTAGCCTTTTGTAGCCTTATGTAGATTGTCAATTTACCTGGCTCATCGTAAAGATCTTTAATATTTGTCTACTGCTGGAAAAGAGCCAATTCTAAGTAACACCACACAACACGATCATCTCTCGCATACATCTACTTGCTACTACAGTCGCCTTACGCAAATCGGCGCTCTATTGACCTAAAGAAGCTGTAATTTTGTTTTTAAGTTTTGGTTACATAAAAATAACTGAATGATTAAAAAATAGATTGGTAGATAACTTTTGGTATTTTTCTCAACAAAAGATATTAACAACTTAATAATCATGCTATAAACTGGTGCTACAACTGGCGGTCTTATTGCTGAAAGCGATGTCTTCTAGGTATGAAATTACTTTTTTATCCAAGACGCAAATGAAGGGCGTTACAAGTTTAATTGCTGCTTGTACATACGTGGCACCGTAGCTCTTAAACGGATGAACCGATTTATTTGCACTTTTTTTTCTTGAAAGCAGGTTTTCTAATGCTAATTTTTAGACTTGTTTTATCAAAGCAGCTGAGCCGTTTCAACGTTGGATTTTTTTTAATTTTACTGTTATTAAAGAAAGAGGTAGTGATCGACATAATATCGCACGGAACAAAATAAGGCCCCAGCCTTTTCGTTATCAGTTAACACATTCTGTAGGCTCTTTCGAGTTACGAGGATTGTATCGACAAACTCGTAATTTGAGTTAACGGCGGATAACGGGGTAACGGGGATAACGGGGCGGTGAGGTTAATTAACGGAGGCTACAAACGAGGTTATCGGTCGTAATGATGTTATCGCTTGTGATATAAACAAACGTAACAGTTTAAAATATTGTTAAATCGATTTTGTAAATTATAAAAAGTTATAATACAAGTATAAGTACTTAAGAAAAATATAGTTAATTTAAAACAGGTACATACAGTTTTTTTCGTAATCTTTACTAGTGAGCGAGTAGGTAATGTGCATAATTAAATATTGCAGTATTCTACTGATTTATTGAAATAAATAATGTAGTCATTCTGAATAAGAAAAAGGCTTTCTAATGACACAATAAGTTGAAAAGTAATAACATTTATTAAGGAAACAATAAAGAAATATCTAAGTGCTTTAAGATAGAGAGGGAAACTTTTTCAAACTTTTTGTCTATGTAAAAAGTTCGATTTAATCTGAGCCTTATTTATTGCCCAATAATTAACAGCCGAAACCTTTTCAACAAAGTAAATCGTAAGTAGAAGTTTCTTCTAGACAAATATGATCTATCGTTGACCATCAGGCGAGATGGCAGTCAAACGCAAAGCTATTATTCTCAATTATAAATACAAATACGAAAAATTTAAATGTATATCATCAAGCTTGACCTTAGTCCTTGGGGTTCTTTACAAGGGCTGTTAATAAAGTCTTAAAAGGTCGGCAGCGTATCTGTGATGCCTCCAGTGTTACAGGTATAGGCGACGGTGATCGCTTACTATCAGGCGGCCCGTTTGCTTGTTTGCTATCTAAGGCTAAAAAAAGGTATTAAGTTAATAGAGCTTTTTTGATTTCATAAAAATCAAAACAAAATAATCTCTTATCATGCCAGTTTACGACCTAGGGCCCAGCAATAAACTAGATCAGGGATTTCTTCCAGAGAACACATAAAAATATCTGCGATAAAGTGACCCGTGTTATTTTTATTGTAATGCCGTGTAGGGTTGTTTTACGTACTCTATAAAACTGGGCTGTTGTTCGGAACCTTTTCAAATTACCTTCGAAAAGGGAAACCGATATTTTATTTCGGTTTATAATGACGTATCGTTTTGCAAATGGTTATTGGGTTTTAGATTGCATCTCCTTGGTTGGAAATGAGCATCGCGGTCAAGCGAACAGTCTTGTATGACCTTTTTCTACACTTTTACACTAATATTATAAAGTGTATTATTTTTGAATGTTTGTAAATAATTAACTTAAATAATACAATATAAAGCTACATCATTAATAAGTAGCGTAGACTTTATTTCATACCCGGGTGAAGCCGGGGCAGGTCGCTACTTTTATATATAAGAGCGGCAAACAGGCAGACGGTCAGTCTGATGGTAAGAAAAACCGCCGCTTTTGAATACCTGCAACACTAGCGGCGTTGATGATGCTTTGCCTGCCGGGAGAGGTGCTTGAAGACTCTCTTTTTAAAACGCCCCATGTTGAAGTTCAGCGAAACGACCTTCGATGGCAGGCACGTCTTGCAAGTCTGCGGAATAAAATAACGGTCAAATCGGGCGGTGTGGGATTTCCAGCAGTGCAAGACTTGGAGACACTACAAGATTAAGTGGTTTAAAAAAAATGCACTCTTTAATTTCTTACGAACATATTCGTCAGATTTTGATGAAATTTGATTTTGGTATGTGGAATTTAAAAATATCTTGTTTCGATATGGTTTAGGTTCTTAGGCTTTGGTATTTAGTGATTAAAAAATGGTATTGAATAAGAATTTTAAAATTGGTCATTGGTGCTTATATTTTTAAAATTCGTTATTAACAGTTTTTGACAATTTTCATATTCCATGACTGTGAAAGTTTGTAGTTAAACAGTTTTAACGTACTGACAGAAGAAAATGTCCTGTCGCTTAAATAATCTATACTTGTATATTTAGAATCGAAAAAACTTTAATTATTTTGCAGTAAAGACAATAATGACGTCAATGGAAACTAGCGTGGGTTTGATACAGTTTGCTATGATATAATTAACACGAGCATGCTCACGTAAATATTAAGTCGTAGACATCGACGACTCAATATTTACGTGTTAATTATAACAAAATAATGACGTCTTAATATTTAATGTTGCCTTCTTAGGGTTCCTTAGCAAAATAAGGAACCCTTATAACCCAGGAAATATCATTGTGACAAGGAATAAGAGCGTTGCCTGGAGAGGCTCGGTTCAAAAAAGATTTATTTATTTATTTATTTATTTATTTATTTATGTTCACCAACACTACGTACACTAACACATTCAAATAAATATGTTAATAACAAACAAAAACATATACAAAATGTCGCAGTTTTTAGAGGTGAAGACAGCATGCGATTAAGAAAAATACATAAAACATAATTAATTATTAAAAGTAAAAAAAAAAAAAAATAATGGTAAAATATTAAAGTCGAGAACAAAAATACATAGCAAAAATTAAAATGTCAAAAATTGATTACATTAGAACAAATTGAATAAAATTAAAACATGTTCAAATAACACAATATACCTACATGACAAACAAAATTAAAAATTTAAATTGAAAGAGAAAAAAAAAAAATAAAAAATTAAAATTAACTGTTAGCATAATCATCAAATAGTCAGAGCTCTTAAAAACTTTCTAAAATTAAAAATGCTATCGCCAAAAATATCGGCGTCGGAAGTCTTCGAGAAAGCATTATACTGGCGAACTAGCCGAGCCAAAGGTGCATTGAATCCTAAATTAGATCGCGAATTAAGGGACGAAAAAATATTAAAACGAGATGCTCTTGGCAACGATCGAGGACTGGTCAAAAATAGTTCGGAAAGTAAATCCGGAGTATCGGAAATTCCGTTAGCGAGCTTGTAGAGGAACACAAGGTCTAATGTGTGCCTGCGATGTGTAAGCGATTCCATCTTAAAGTACTTAAGTCTATCGTCATAACTCTTAAGTTCTCTTCCCAGATAGCATGAATAGGTCAAGTGCCACATGAACCTTTTTTGCACACTTTCCAGTCTCTTTTTGTGAACGTCGTAGAATGGATTCCAAACAACACTGCAATACTCCAAACCACTACGCACTAAAGAGTTGTAAAGCATAATCTTTGTACTGGCTAATTTAAATTCCCTACTGTTACGCAGAACAAAACCTAGGCATTTGAACCCAGTAGAAGCAATATTGTCCACATGCCGATGGAGGCGAAGCTTACTATCAAGCGTGACACCTAGGTCTCTGATTTGATCGACATTGGAGATGGCCGTGTTTTTGATTAGAAAAGTAGGGCGGTCCATTGGTTTTATTTTTCTAGTGAAACGCATAGCAAAACATTTAGACACGTTGAGGCTCATGGAGTTTTCTTCGCACCAGGCGTCCAATCTATGAATGTCTTCCTGTATCTTGTCCGCATCATTGCTAGAGTCCATGGCACGGAAAAATTTCAAGTCGTCAGCAAAAAGAAGAAATTTAGAGTGTCTGAAACACTGGTCTATGTCGTTTATAAAAACATTAAAGAATTCAGGACCAAAATGTGAACCTTGTGGTACACCTGAGCTAACCTCAAATGGATCAGACGAGTCACCATTCACAACCACAACTGATGATCTGCCCCCAAGGTATGATCCACACCAGGTCAGCAGAGGACCTGCAACACCGTACCTGGAGAACTTGCGAAGAAGAATCTGGTGGTCGACTTTGTCAAACGCCTTACTGAAGTCAGTATAAATTGCTCCCACTGTAGAACGTTGGTCGAGGATACGAGACACTTCATTAGTGAATGTGACAAGGTTTGTTACTGTGGACCTCGATTTGGTAAATCCGTGTTGTTTCGTGGTGATCATACTCTTGAAATGACAAGAAAGAATAGGGAGTACTATTTTTTCAAAGACTTTAGCAAAAGCAGGCAGTATTGAAATAGGCCTGTAATTGGTAATGGCATCCTTGTCGCCGCTTTTGTGCAGTGGTACAACTAAGGTCTTCTTCCATATCAAAGGGAAGGTACCAGAAGAAAGAGATTTGTTGAAGATCAAGCACAAGGGATGAGCCAGAGCAGGAGCACATTTGACCACAAATCTAGAAGGAATACCATCAGTACCAGCGCCTTTAGAGGGGTCAAGTCTTTTTAATATTTTAAGAACTTGATCGTCTTTGAACATGATGGTTGTCAGAAAATTATTAGTAGGAACCGGTGCTTCGCAACTGGCGTGTGACAAGATAGTGTCAGTATCACTTTTATTGTACACTGAAGCAAAGTTTTCAGCGAAAAGGTTGCAAATATCCTTACTGCCCACAGCTAATTTATCACCTAAAAGCATCTGAGCAGGATAGTGGCTTGTGTTGTTACGCTTACTCTTAACAAAGGACCAAAAAAGTTTCGGGTTAGAGCGTAAGTTGCACTCAAGACGAATCAAATACTTTTTGTAACATATGGCTTTTAGCTTATTGGAGCGGGATTTAGCTAAATCAAATGCTAATCTGTCGCGTGGATTGTTATTAAATTTTCGTAACTTTTTATGATATTTGTATTTTTCTCGCAAGAGGTTGATGAGGTCTCGAGAAAACCACATCGGATATTTTTTTGATCGAGGCTTTGATTTAGGGACATGTTTTGCAATAGCTTCGCGTAGTAGCTTATAAAAGACAGATACCATATCGTCCACTGTGACGCAACAAGAAAATTCTTTTTCCCAGTCGACGTCGTTCAAGTCATTAACTAAATTTGTATAGTCGGCTTTGTAGAAACAGAAGCGCGCTTGGTTATTGGCAGGTAAAGACATACTGGCAGCAAAAGAAAAAGAAAACTCAATAGGAGGGTGAAAACGATCAATCTTTGACAGCGGAGAAAGACATTCTGTTACATGAATAACCGGTTGCGAGCTTAATACCAAATCCAAGATCTTATCCTGGAAATTTGGAACACAATTATATTGTTTCAAGTCATTTAGTAGAACGAATTCTATAAACTTATTAGCCATTTCACTGTTTGACTCGGTTTTAGCTTGAGAAAACTCGTCTAGGGAGTTCCAAGGTATAGATCCCATATTAAAATCCCCCAAGAAGACGACGTCCTCGATAGCGTTTTGTTCGATGACTTGATTAGTGTTTTTAATAAACTCGAGAAGAACGTCTCTTCTTAGTGGAGATGGGAGATAAGCAGTGCAGATATGCACTTTGCGTAGTTTGCCTTCAGTATCCTTAATATCCAAACTGATCCACAAGTCGTCACATCTTGATTCGAGAGACGACAGGCGTTTAGAGCTTAAATGTTTGGAGACAGCTATGAGAACACCACCTCCGATTTTTTTATGAGTATGAAAACCAGTACCACTACCTATCTCTCTGTCTCTTCTATATACTACATAACGATCATCGAAAAGCTCAGCATCGTGGAAAGAGTCGTTCAACCATGTCTCAGTCAACACGACAATATCATAAGCACTACAGGCCACATTGTTAAAAAGATCTTCCGTTTTTAGTCTAAGCCCTCTGACATTCTGATAATAAACACTTAATTGATTAGATAAGCCATTGAGAAACAAATTATTACTATCTGACATAAAAAAAAAAAAAATTACAACTTAACTATTAAACTTTATATGTTATACAAAAATGACTATACTATAGGGATAAAAAATTACTATACTATTTTAATTTAAGAGAGAGTTTTCAAAGCTTCTTCGTTGCGAACGTGAACGTAACCCGAAGTCTCGTTTTTTCTCAGAAAGACTTTTCCGTCCCGCACCCAGACGAACTTATAGCTCAAGCGGTGTGCTGCGCGGCGGGCTGCGGCGTGCAGTGACTTCGTTTCTGGCGTCAAGTGCTCAGTCACGTAAACAGGACTCTTTTTCTGGCCGCCGATACCGAGGTGGCTGCTGTTTAACTTCTCCTTGGGGTTGTTCCGGTTAAACTTGATCACGGACGCGAGAAAGTTGTCACGGAGGCGCCTGCTACTGAATTTCACTAAGATTGATCTTGGCCGGGGGCTCTGGTTGTTCAACTTTGCAATTCTTGAGCAATATTGGAGATCCAGATCTGCCACGGGGCATTTGATGACTTTACTCAACTGCTGAATAGTATTGTAGATGTTCTCGCTTTTGTTTTCTGGAACGCACTGCACCTCGATATTATTAGTGCGTGACAGCTGCTCCAACAGGTGTAAGCGATGAGTCAGGTCGCTGGTGGCAGTATGCAGCCCCTTGTTGTCTTTTTGTAGTTCCAAAATTAAAGACTTCTGTGATTCGTTCTCTTGGCAGAGTTTGTCGTTTTGCGTGTGATAAGCAGCGAGAGACTCCTCGAAACTAGACAGTTTTAACTGAATCTCACTTAACTGGTTGTTGAATTTCCTATCCAGCTCTTCTCTGATTATGTCGCGGATGCTATCAGCTGAAATACATGTACAGCTGCAGGAGCTGCGGGGTCTCGAGCGTAAAGTGACGTTGTCGTACTCAAAAGTAGAAGCGGCCGGCGGCGTCGGCGACTGTGTGACCGTTGCTGGTTTAAGCGTCGAGATTGACGGATGACGGATCGGCGTGTTAGAGTTATCTCCGAGCTTAGGCTCCTTGCTTCGGCATAAAGGACACACCCACGATGCCTTAAACTCGTTCGAAAACCCGCAATATTCTTCTTTCTTGAAATTCAGACAACTAAAATGGTATTTGTCAGAACAACGGCAGCATTGTAGAAAAGCAACTCCTTTCAAAGGCTTAGGGCAAGCGGCGCATGTTTGTGTATTCATTGCTGCGAATGTTGGAGATAGCAAACTTAGTCGATTCAAAGCAGGTAAAACCCGTCGATGTACAGCGTACGTTTAGCAGCGGACGGTTCTCGATTCGTGCCCAGAACGTCGTAAGCGCCATGCAATACGCGTCGCATACGCGTTTCTCACAATTGCTTCAAATGATTTGCTTGTTGATAACGATAAGATCGATCAACGTTATTATCACTGATAAACACAAGTTCCGACAAATTATTTTCACTTCACTATGTCGACAGTAGTTAATTCTTCCGATTTAACACATTTGCTGCACTAAAATTACGATTTTAACAATAATTATGAATTAAATATGAATGACAAAGCGGAATAGATGTTTGTTGCTTCGCGCGCGAGGGTAGATCTCTTCGCGCGAGGGCGGAATCCGCGCGAGGGCGGAGATGTTATAGAGTATTACAAAAAGGGTTACAAAGTTAAACAAAGTTGTTTATTCGTGTGGCAACACCGCGGTAACATGGCCTTAGTTTAAGTTGATCTTAGTTCTCTTCGCATAGACTTTCGCGAAAGTTAGCGTTAAAATATAGGCACCCAAAATTTGTGTTTTCAGGACAAAGACAAATGAGAGGTCGCGTGACCCACAAGTTTCACCCTCGGACCGGTTCCGTACTAATATTGGTGTGCTTTTACTACCAATTAGCATTTAGCACATCTTTTAGTAATGTTACAGTCATTTTGCTAATTACCTTGTAGTTAAAGTTTGTCGGTACGCGGTATGTGCTACGTGTGCTACGGTGGATGCTACGAGAACTACGCAGCTACGCACTCGGTTTATGAATTTTTTAATGTCAAATATTATAGTCAACACAAAATAAGAGGCCCGTTTTGACACTTGAGAAAGACCCTAGAACGTAACTTGGAACGCTTTTCGCGCATACTTTCTAATAGTATACTATATCTAATTATAACGAAACTCTCAAAAACAGTTACGTTCTCAGCCTTCTTTTTTCAAATATTAGTGTTGTAACCAATTAATTATGGAATTTCACCAGCATCATTCGATTTTATATTGATCAGCTAAATCAGCCAGGGGAGGTTTGTGAATAATGCCTTGCATTCGAGTCTAAAAGTACAAAAGAATAACACGAAGAAATGGACGCTAATATATTCACAGAGTGGTTTATTAACTCTCGCTTTTTCTTGTTTTTTTTTTTTTGATAGAGTGGTGAATCAGAGAACAAATGACCTTTCGTACCATATTGTTTCATTTCAAAATACCTACAATATTAAAGTTTAAGTAAATTTTTCATAATCAGAATTTTAATGCACTTTACAATACATACTCAAATCGGTCAAATACTCATACAAACTTGAATCAATTTATCGTGAGTATCGAGTACCGAGTCATATGGTTACATCACTAGTTACGTCGCGATGACAAATGTCAAAACGGGCCTCTTATTTTGTGTTGACTATAGTGTGTGATTTGTGTGGTTTTACTACAGCATTTAGCACATTCAGTAATGTTACAGTCATTTTGCTAATTGCCTCGTAGCTAAAGTTAGTTGGTACGCGGTTTGTGCTACGTGCGCTACGATGGATGCTACGAGAAGGCATATGATGTTTAATGTCAAAATATAATTATAGTCAGGCGTTTACTTTAACAAATTATACGAATCACTAATGAAATTAATTCTGCGTTAGTTAAGATTACAAAAAGAATCAAATTCTTTAATTAACTTTTTGAGCTACTTTTCTAAAGATCAAATAACTTAATTAAAAAAATAAACTCTTTGTTTCAAATTACTCTCAGGTAATCTGAGATAAAACAGCTTTTTAACGATATTCAAGTCGTAAATAACTTCTTTATAATCTGCTTCGAGAACTTACTTTTTAATTCCCGAACCCTTCCAGTTTGATTTAAATCCCAAACTGAGCCAGTAATATCTCGGAATTAGCTATAACATTACTCAAAGATCGAGAATGGAGAAAAGTGTGGGAATTTAAATAGAATGAATATTTTCTTTGTGACGGGGAATGAGTTGCCGCGGAATATGGAAGTATTGAACGATTGATTGATGAACCATCTCGCTGGAAGTTCCTTTGAAATGTTCTAAAAATGTAATACGAATAAATAAGAGCATTGGGTCAAAAGCTACAAATAAAAATAAAGCTAAAACTTGGTCACAAATATTTTTTAAATATTTTTTTTTTTATGTAAAAGTTCAAGTGTTACTGTGTAAGTATGTATGTTTGTAATTCACGATAATAATCTCTAAATAATTATGATTACCAAATATACGTATATTTTTATGCTATTAAGTGATGAGAAGAGCAAATCGCACGCCTGATGCTAATAATGTCAGGTTTGCCCATATCAGGACAGGACACCCAGAATTTAAAAAATGACGGTTTCGGGAAAATATCACTGTCTTCTTCTCTAAATGCCTTCCTTTTTTATGGTGGAGTCAGCTTCTTGAAGTTTTCTTTGTCCAGCGCAAGTCTGGACAGTTGTTCCACCGTTTAAATTAAACAGCAGTAGATAAAACCACGGGACATTGTTAGTTTCATTACACAACCTTTTCAAGTTACGTAGCAACACAGATTGAAAGCATTTAAGAACAAAAATGGAAATGCCATCGCTTTGACAATAGCTTCACGTTCTTCTTCATTCATTTTACAAAAGGAACACCAGCAGACAATAGAGTCTAATATCCTATAAACACATTGTAACCCGCATGTATCAGAATGGAGCGGCGTGAGTATGTCCATCGATCTTCCGTCCGGTGGCTTGCAGAGGAAATTAGCCCTTGACAACCGCGGGGACGTCCTCACTACAATATACCGGAGACACTGCAAGGGATGAGGAGAAAGCGATTGAAATATACAACGTTTATTTACTTTCTACTGAATAAAAGCCTGTAACGTTAACTTTTCTTAAAGTACGAGAAACTGTTTATATCTAGTTAGTGCATTAATTATTTTTTGGTCAATTGGTAGGCTTACGTTTCACAGCCATTGCCTGGTAAATTCAATAAAATAAGTGGATTTTAAAAACATTTTTAAAACAAACTTTAATTGCATTATCATCGTAGTTACACAGGTATACCAAAATTCAGCTCGATCGGACATCGGGAAGTGGTATAAAATTGAGTTGCAAGATTCCACCCAAACATAGGTACATTCATTGCAAGTTTAATAAAAGCTTTTAAAAAAGAAATGTATGAACACAAATCAAGTATTACAAAGCAATAATTTCAGTTAATTATGTCACGATACTATAGATTTCCAATCAGCAAGTGACCACGGCACCCGTCACTGGCCGGCCCGCCCAACCCTGATCTTGTCGAAACCGGCGCTACATCCGCATGATTATTGCGGATGCGGACGTCCAAACCGATACGGAAGCTTTGCAATTGCGGATGCATATGCTCATCCGGAACATCCTTGGTTAATAGTTAAAAAACTTCATAAAAAATAATTAGTTTAAATTAAACTTTTTTGGATTATTGTATTGTATGCAGATATAGGTATTTAATTGAACAACTGATACATTGTAATTTATCTAAAATTTATTGTAAAGTAATAGCAAAATAAATCTAAGTTAGTATGAATATTTCGGTAGAATAGTATTTGGCGGCTTAAAGCAAGTACTTAGTACTTACTTTAAGCCGCCAAATAAATAAGTACTTCAGGACCAAGCACTCGACCTATTCGAATTTAATCACTTTCAGATAGAATTCCAACGTTCCGCTGCAAGCTTGTTCTTTACTCCCTAAGTATTACAAAAACTTGAACATAATAGCGGGGCTAAGTGACTATTTGCTGAGGATAAACATGCCATGGATATATTTCGTGTACTTTATTTATTCTAGCGAGCTGAGCAAACTTAACGCCTCTGTGGCACCGAGGTAATAAAACAGTGCCTTTGTTAGGTTTTTGGGTACTAAATACTGTTTTTGTAAAAGGAATTCGAACAATGGACACAGAATAGATGATATGTTTTGAGGAGGTAAAACACTAGTAGAAAACTACCAAGACTGGAAAACATTCACAAGAGCAAATGTTATAAATACTGATAACGATGATGATGATATCCTACCTTGTAATTTTATCCCTTGTCCCGCTGGAGGCGTTGGTAATTCGGGAAAAAGAAGTCCATGTGTTAATCTAGGGTATGAGCTATCTCCATTCCAAGTTTTGTCTAAACCAGTTGAGCCGTTTCACGTTTCTAGTGTGAAGAAATAACAAACATTCATACACATACATTCACAAACTTTTGCGTTTACAACTTTAGTGTGATAGTATAAGTCAACTTTAAAGTTCTTCTTGAACTAATATTTGTATGGTGCAAACAAACAGTTCGATTCAGAACTAATAAACTTTCACATCAGGTGAACAACAGTTCATCTCAAATATTGGCATCTGTTTAATTAAGCCCATACTAAAAATAATTATAAATTAAATTAAACTTTTAATTATACTCGTAATAAAAGTAATTAACCCATCAATATAAACTTGATGACTGTTCTAAGTAAGAACATTCCCTTAGAATGGAACAAGCTTTAATTAAGGTGAAAATTCGGCGCCAGTTGGAAAATTCAAACATTTATCATCGAAATTGGCGGCATTAGCAAATTAAATCGTCCATTTGTTAACTTCCGAGTTCGGCCACGGAACAGCGTGTTACAAACCAACTTGGCCGTGGAAATGGCCAAATTACTAAACTAAAATGGTCCGTCAGATCCGTTCAGGAAATGCGATGGTGCCTCCATCATTCAAGTCTAGAGATAAGCTGGCGGATTTCAGTTACCAAGTTGCGGTCCGAATCAAAACCACGTTGTGAACATTAACTTTAATCGATTGGTTTAATCGATAAAAGTTAAATATTGAAGAGTAATTAATACTATCATTTGACTTGATTTTAGCTGATCCCGAGTTTACTCAGCTGAGAAACTTTCAGTTACAAAATTTAGACTAAAACCACTTTGTTAACATAACTAGCTGTCCGTGGCTTCATCTGTTTTACTACAAAAAAAAAATATATTTGTCTCGGATAATAGTAGTCTACTTGTTAATTGAGGGTTGATAGTGAATCTTTTAAACCAACCGAATGGAATATGAAACATCCTCAAACAGACTTTCACAAATTCTGTCAAAAACTATTGCATGTAAAAGCGAGATGTGTTGATCAAACAGATTCAGGACGTTGTCAAAATTATCCAATACGATTTTTTACAAAACAACACACAATTCCATTCATTAATTCAGTTTAATTTGGCTCGGCTAAATTGTATATTAACAAATTGTGAAGTCATGAAGTTCGAAAATTGAAGGACAGCGTGACGATATTTCAGGTTTAAGAAAAGTAAGATTGGTCTTTTTCGAATTTCATGAAGCCAGAATCGAACATCGAAACAATTAGCTGATAGAGCCGCGGGTCCTACAATTTCATGTTTCATATTGTCTTACAAAGATATTATGTAATTATGCAACCACTTCTTCAAATTCTGATTACATTAGTTATACGTGCGGCACATACATCGACAAACTGATCGCTCAAACTTCATTTCGTTCCAGCTTCCTCTCGAAACATATCTCTAAGTACCTATTTGATTTACGTACTAACACAGATGGCCGCTAAATCTACCGACCTGCTCGTATAAAAATGGCCTACTTAGGCCTAACGCGTAACGTATTGGCCATTCCGTCTAGATCACAATAAGCCATACGCATCCATTCCGATCGTCAATTTGTACGTACCGATCCTGAATATAACTCACTTTTATTTCCCCTTTACAAAGAAGACATTTCGAATTGATAAAAAGGATGTCTATTGTCGTCCCGCTCTTATCTACTATTTCGTCTTTTTGTGTGAAAACGTCTTCTCATGGCACTCGTAATGATGCCGATGTAATATATTTTTGTGCCACGAGTTAAGACGGTCATTCTTAACTGTGGCAATTTACTGAGGCCTTTTGTTGGTTAAATAGTCGCGTTTATTATAAGAAGTATTAAGTATTCTTTTGATGGCGAGCGTTTTTAAACGTTACGCCTTTATTCGGGGAACACTTGGAATGCGGAGTCATTGTCGGGTTAAACGGACGATTATTTCGTTAGTCATTGTTGACAGCTAGACGTATATTAAGGCGCGGTTTCCACGAATGATATTGGCGTCTATTTTCTTGTACTATTGACTTAACTAATTTGACAGCACTAACTTTACCTACGACTCCATTAAATGCTATCTAAAAATAGTGGGAACGTTTTTAGATGTTACATTTATTTTATTGAAATAAAAGTACGATTGTCATTTATAAATTTATCGGTTGAATATCTAAAATTGATACAAAGTACCAATTAAACAATAAATCGTTCAACGTGTACAGTATGCTGCTTTTTAAATGTCCAACCGTGTAAACAAATATGAAACGTCATGCAGTTTTTCGTTCAATGAATAACGACTCTGGATTTCGTCGCTGCTGTTTATTATTGGTATCTGCCATATTATAATAGTTAACATGGTTAAACGGACAGCAAAATGAAACAGGCTTTAGATATGTGCTGAGTTTTGTTATATACCGGTAGAATTTTTATTTCCCTTGTTCCATGAAAATTGGTGCTTCAACACTGTTTGTTTATTCAAATGTTAAATAGCGTGTTACAGAGGTCAGGTGAGAATAACAAATGTTAGCGAAATGAAGTTTTATTGTCGTGTTTTTATGAATGCGACCTTGGAATCAACATTGTAAAATATTTATCTGAAGTAAATTCTAGATAATACGCGCGGGTAAAATAAACATCTAATTTATTGTCAGTAAAAACTTAAGTGGTTTTGTTTTCAACTTGATAGTAATTACGTTATTGTAACCCTTGTAATTTAAATGTATTGTGGATATGAAGGAAATCACGCTTTCTCATTAAATACCACAAGAGACCTGTTAGAATTCCTTTTTAGTCATAATATGATATTTCTTGCTTTACCTAAAATAGCATGAAAAAAACATTGAAAGACTGAAGTAATGGTAGCGCCCCAGCTTTATTATTACATGCAGAAAATGGAACACTTATATTTTTCCTATCTCAATTAAAATATTGAATATTTTTTGCAATTATAATATTCTAACATAAATAGGAATACCAGAATAGAAAATTGCAGAAAAAACAGTGCTTAAGTCACTATCCGCGGGTATAGTAACCAAAAGGCTGTCGACGTTACCTCCTTGAATAACAGTATTAATAATAATTCTCTGGCCGAGGTAAGCACCAGACCAGCCCTTTGTTCGTTTGATCTACATTCATATGTAATATTTTACATTATTATCGTTTTCCCCTGCCCTAATTTGCTGCGACTGACAGGGCCTGTTGAACCAATGTGCGTTGTGCTTGAATATAATTTTAACACCTTTTGCACTTCACTCTCATCACACTCGTACTCGTATCTTCGTACTGTACGGAATTAGGCAGCAAAAATCTGAACATGAGCTATTTGAAACCTATTTTTGGGTTTCTGAAAACTATTTTAGATGATACTAATACATGAAAATTAGAATTCACTGTTGTCTTTTCACGGTATTTTATTTTTATATTTGCACTAGATGGTAGATAATATTTTATTTGGAAATTACATATTTATATCGTATCTCGTCTTAATATCTTTTTTGAAATAACTAATTAAATGGCTAGGTTAAGTTGAATCTACACTCCTATCAAAGATAAAAACATCGATGCAATTGGCGAAGGACTGAGACAGATGGGGCGGTGGGAGAGTGTCCTAATACTAAGCAGTGGGATAAGAAAGGCTGTAGATGATGAATATCGATAAACCAATTGTGTAACGGTACTTAAATAAAATCGCGTCATTCACGTGAAAGCCCAGGCATGAAAGAGCGAAAGGATAGCAAGTGAGAAAGTCACCGTAAATTACCATCCCTGTCTCCTGCAAACATTTCTCCAACACCCGTTAAAAATTCAATTACCTACCATTTAGGCGCTTTACAGAAGCCGACTCTCATTTCGTCTCAACCCTAATCGATTGGGAAACTGTTATGGAGGCGCCAACATCGATTTAAACAGCAATTTTCTGACTCGCCTCACGTAAATAATGCTCTTTAAACATTTGCGCTTGTATTTTACTTGTGTACAATATAAACAAGACGTAGTTACGAAACAATGAAGATATTGATAATTGACGACCTGCTTAGCTCAGCGGTATATCGGCTCATACGAGGTCCCGGGTTTGATTCTCAGCCGAGCAGATGTTTGAATGATTAATTTAAATATCTGTTCTGGGTCTGGGTGTTAGTTGTCCTTGTCTTTATATGTGTTCCATGGCATCCCCGACACAGGGTAATCCAGTGGGGAGCTATCAGTGTGAAACGTTTATTTAATTGGAACATACTTTCTATACTCACAACTTCAATTCCTACACTCAAATTACTATACTTATATTGAAGTAACATGTGTCAAAACATTAAGAGGCTTTTGGGTTGAGCTTAAAATCTCTGACCGGTCAACCTTCATAACCAGAAAACGATCTAATATCCGAAAGTACTTTATAATTATTACAATATTATCTTAAGTATAACATTGATTCTTATTACAGAAAGCTAAGTTTATAGAAATGAATGTCCAACCAGCTATGTGTTGCGGTAGTAGTCGTCAATATATATTGACCCAAACTAATTTAGCGCTGTACTTAGCAACTATTTTTTCAATAAAAATGTGATATCACTCAAGAACCTTTTATCTCTGACTCTGATTATTGTCACTTGGCTTGTCTTGTTACTTAGAAGTTCAGCCCGTTTAGGAATGCGCCAAACCAAATCGTGTGGCATTCCCAAATTTTTTAAACATTGATAATGTTTAAAAATTTACTGCGACACATCGATCTTAATCCGACTTCGGTGCTGCGACACTATAGAGGTATAGGTACGAGTATAGTCGGCAACCGCGCGTACTCACTGCATCAAACGTGTGTCCGCACCCTAATTGTGGCTCTTACTGTATGGACTCTCACTCACTCTCTTCTCTTCTAATCTCTGCGGACAGAAACTCAATCCTAAATTAATAAACCCGCTTCCTCATTTTTTCTCCTTCCCCGTAGATTGATTGACGCCATTCCGGTCTAGATTGAAAGCCATTCGCCGTGATTGTGCCGATTTGTAGGCGATGACCGCGAGCCGATTAGCGATCGATGCCACACTGATGCCTCGGGGCGCCGTAGTTTATTAGATTCCCTTAACAATATTGTTTTTGTCGAATTTGGTTAACGTAATGTTGTTTATAACTTCAGCGAGGCGATAATCACATTCGAACGTTATTCGAATTCAAATCTGCGCTTTGTTCATTCGTTTTTCATTGACATTTCTTCATTCATTTTCTTTTGATAGAACTCACACGCTAACGTGGTGATATTCTACTTTGGAAAAGAGCTGAGTTCCCATTAAAATTCTATTGGAGTCCTATCTTTAGATCTTAGAAGAAGCTCATCATAAGTTTTTATACGAAAATAAAA
Organism: Alcis repandata; assembly: GCA_949125135.1. NCBI lineage: Eukaryota > Metazoa > Arthropoda > Insecta > Lepidoptera > Geometridae > Alcis > Alcis repandata. The sequence continues at coordinate 1,322,013 of OX421233.1, forward strand.
AAATATAGGTAGGTACATCCATTTTTATAGATTTTATAGTTGAATGCAAGCTTTTGAAGTCAAACAACTAATTCTAGCGGGCAAGTGAACTTTAAAGTGGAAGACTAGTTTTTATGATCAGCTTTCAACTTAAATCTGTGTAAGTGAGGGCTGTAATGAGACTAGCATACAAACTTGCATTCTTTGGTTCTTAGCAGACATCAAAAGAACATTAAAATGCAATTCAAAAGACCTTTATCATTACAACAAAAGAATTACTTTTAGGGTTAGCAGTAAATTAGTCTTTATTTTGAGGATTTAGTATTTTTGACATTGCGGGGGATTGGCGAGAAGCCATGTTAGTTTAATTGAATTTTTATGTTACCACTGTGTTGACGCGATGTATTATTTTATTAGCTAGCCAGATAATTATGTTGGCAACACAGACGTTCCTAAATTTATGTGGACATCGTCTGACCTTTATGTTTTTAGGGGTAAAAACTCTTTCAAATAGTAAATTATAATAAAATAAATAATGATACACAAGCACAACGTATATTTTTGGCATATCCTCGTAATGGTGATAGGATAGTAAAAATGTCTGTAAAAATCAATTAAGATAAAATGTCATAACAGGCAAATCCTATTGACGGAATCTTTGTAATTGACCCAGTTAACCATAATTTCATAGCGAAGCGGTAAGTTTCCCTAAGAATGTAGAACAACAATAAAAATTCAAACAATAATGGAGCGTAAATGATCAACAATAGTTTACTGACTGAGTTTAAATAATAGCTTTTCACAATAATTGTACGGAAAGCAGCGCTCTTTTCCTGGCCAAACGATCTAAACTATTCAAAGAACGATCAGTAAAAACGTCATATTTCCCCGCCTATTTATTGAGACGATCATAATAAAAGATAGCTGCGAGACCGTACCATAATTCATTGAAAACCTATCTTGCCCATCGATGGCCGCTCGTCTACTAAAACACTGGCAGCCTGCCAGATCTTTTTAATTTACTGGGAATTTTCTGGTAAGCCTTTTCCAACAAGTCATATTTACTCAAAGTTTATGTTCCCCCATAAAATTTGCAGGAGACAAAGGCCCGAAACTACGCCCGAAATTTATTTAAAGGTTACTCTTATCGGAAACGAAACTCGAGTTCGGAAGTGTTATAATATTTTCACATAATAAAGAAAGTAATGGATGAAATAGCTTCACGGTTCAAGCGTTAAATTTACGACGCCATAAATAAGGTGGTTAACTCATCAACAAAGAACTAAACGGATGGTTAACTCGTTTCCGTAGAGTTAAATAATTAGCATTGTTGTGTAGGAACGTACTTTGTTTTGGTGTTTTCACCCCTTTATAGCGTGCGTCTTGCGTTCAAAGTGGAAGGAGATTTAGCAAAGAAATTACGAGAGATAAAGGCATCTTTTGGACCCAACTGCCCAGGATGAGGGTAACTTTCTTTGGGTGAATATAATTATATAAGTATGTAAGTAAATCAGTATATGTGCTTGTCGTTCTTATTTTCATCTCCTGTAGTACAAAAGGCGCGGCAGATATTAATATATGAAAGGTGTTGAATTTGTCTTTACTCTATTTGCTGTCTTATTTAGAGTGTGTATGTTTAATAATGTAAAAACTATATGGACTAAATATCACACTTACACAAATGCTATACGAGCGAAAGTTTGTAAGTGAGGGAGTGAATAATAATAATAAATCGTTTATTAGGCATCATTACATAAGAACAAAACATAAATAGATCCCAGAGTCTTCCGAACTAGTCATAGACTGTATATCGGAAGCCAGTGGCTTCTCCAATTTGTAACAAGCAGTGATACCGTTATTACTTACTAAATAAAGGCACAAAAAAATATTGTTGTTGTTGTTGTTGAATGTTAATACGAGTACGTGTAAAAATATTTATATAAATGCGTGTGCAAATGTGTCACTTCTTGTCGCTAATAGTGCGTTTGAGTCTTTAGAGATATCTTATTGTGTATATTAAGAACCTTTTATCTCGGTGAAATTAACAGTTCCTGTAGACGCAGCCGCGAGGCGAACCCATAAATAAATCAAAATCACGATCCTTCAGCGACGAAGATTATTTTCTCTAAGACCTATATTGAAGATCTGCACCAGAAAAATTGGCGACACGTCGTACGGTTCAGTAATCAAATTTGGAGCGAGAAATAGACATTCCGATATCCGTTCCGTATCCATAATTTATCGAATCAATAAAACACATAGAATAGTGCCAAGAAATAGGGATTGCGTTCCTTTCCACGTCAGTAATTTATTCATTTGACACTTTCTTCGCTTCGCTGATAGATATTCTCATTCTTATTCATTAGGACGGTTTTTGCGAATTTAAAAGGACGAAAAGTCAGCTCTTATGGTTGACTACAAAAGCCAGCAATAAATAACGTAATCAAAAGTAGCTTATGGTTTTCTTACAGTTACTCCTAGATCACGAAATGAATAAAAAGTTACTCTATTTAATCGATACTATTACTACTAATTTATACTATATAATCGAAAATGTAATATTCACCTTTGCTGCATTATTGTTAATACAATATCTATGTATGACTCTATTACATAGATATTATTATTATCGTTAGTTTTTGTTCTAGATGTACCTATATAAGTAAAAGATCTAAAAAAATGCTGTTAGGTGAGTTACACCCTATTAATACGCCTATCTCCAATTTGATCTTCTAGTGCTTGGAGCTACTGAGTTATCAAAACTTTCCGTTTCGAATTTTCATGTCTATTTATTATTTTTTTCGGGTGAAAAGGTCGCGTTTAATCAAGCCTTGTTCTATTATTTATTCTGTTCAAGCTTGGATTGTTATTTTGAGTGAATACCTTTACTGTTTATTTTTCATAAAACATCTATCGTGAGAAGGTCCGCAAGTTCCCTAGAGATGGCCGCGATTCTCTCAAAGGATGTTATAAATTGTACATCAGAAATAATAAATGCACAGCAAAATTTTACTATGTTTGCAGATTGATGACGGATAGACTGTAGGTTAAAAGACTAAGGACCAAATTAACAAAAGCCTAGTTTGTTCTTCTGGTTTGGATTGTATTTGAGTTTACTAACTTTATCTACTATTTTTTACTCGTAATAATTAATAATTTTATTTGCACTTTTACTTATTCTCTTTGACTTTTTACTATTTTTTTGTGTACAGTTTCTGAAGTTGTCGCATTTAGAATGCAGAATAGTGCCTTTGGTGAGCGATTAAATATGTTCGATTCCGCAAGTAAACAGTCTGCGCGCGACGTCGCTCGTCCTGACGAGGAGCTTTCGATCGGAGGAGCCATTCTTCCTCGATTGTTTGTTCCGCTGTGAGAGGCTGCCAATTATCAACCGCGAGCCGAGGGCTTAGATATCTTCCGTTATTTTTCCGGTTGTTACTGCTTACTCATTTATTTTGAAGATAATAAGATTTCTACAACTGACTCAGTCTAGTGTTTGTTGTGAGTGTTGCAATCTTACCTGATGAGAAGTGACGATATTGTCGAAGATGTGGCGTTTTCTATGATATGTTGATGTACCTACTTATGAAGTATTTTTAAGCGTTTAGTGTTACACGGTGATTACAATAAAACAGTATTTACTCCATCAAGGTAAAACAATTTAATTTTTAAAACACAGTTATTATTAGTGTTTTAAAATTATATTGTTTAAAAGCACATCAGAAATTGTCAAATAACTTATTTTGCATTTTCTGATTTGGTGGAGGCAGTCTGAAGTCTAAATAAGTAAAGAAATCATTGTAACACTCAAGCCCGAGATTTCTATCTTGATAAAAACAAAGCTAGAAAAAGTTCGACCGTTCTCGCCTATAGTTAGGCCGTTTTTACACATACCTAGTTAGGTTCTCTATAGTTTGCAAAAATGGTCCAAAACCCAATGTCAGCTAGTGAAGGCGAAATCACAGGGACGGATGTAGGAGAGAGGGAAGTAATGGTGATTGCGGATGATTTTTTGCTTGACTCGGTTTCATTGAGGAAGGGATTGATTCCTCGTAAGGACTGATTGAGGATTATTTAAAATAACCTACTGTAAAATCAGAAGGGCTCTCCAATATTATGATAAAAAAGGATGAAAATGAAACCGGGAATATGGAAAACGCTTTTTCTAATGACCTATTTTATTCCTTATGCATTTTTTGTGTCATGAAAATTGCCATAGTATTGAAAAGTAATTTTTTTAACGAATAAATTCGGCTTTGACCGTCAACTCGCATGTTGGTAAGCGACGACGTGGTCGAGGAGGACCTAAAGTAAAAAGGTATGACAGCCTATTAATGACTAGCTTATTTTGGGAATCCTTTCTTATTTTGTCAAACTTCTTTTGGTTGCAAACTATATACCTGTCCTTGCACACCACGCACACCACAATACCAACATATCGAACTGCGCAACATATCGCATTCCTAAAATACACAAAAATAAACCAATATTGGTTTTATCAAGAGAAACATCTCTTTACGCTTGATTTCTTACTCAACCAGTACCAAAACACATAAGCAGCGAGTAGATGGAGTCCTGAGTATTCATATATATAAGACATACATTGTACACGAGTTCCCGACCGACCGGCTTATCTGCAGAGTTGGCCAACTGATCGAACTAAAAAAATCTTCAGATAGCTGTCAATTTCATTCCGGAATAAGGTTTGTGGCTCCCTCATTTGATTTTACAAAGAAGTTGGTCGTAACCGTGAGTTATGGCGGGTTTAGGCGGCAAGATTGAACGCCGTTCCGATGACAAACGATCGAAGATGATTGAATGGGTAGACATTACGTCAGCTCCCCTTGTTTTGCTGCCATCCGTACAAATCTATGTGTTTAGGGTATTTCGGGACCGCAAAGGCGACAGATGTAGGCGTGGATTATCAGCAATGGTTCAATTTGTTTTGTTATTAGTCAACAGCGCCAAACTGAGATCAATAGAGTTCTCTGGTGTCGGAGGCTAAGACTCATTTTGAGTCGCTGCGCCAGAGGTGTGAAGGTAACTGGGCCCAAGTCTGAAGACTTTATTTGACAGATCGAAAATAACTAAAAATGTATTATCTGTCTTTATCATTGCAATGTATTAGACAAAGACGTCAATAGTTTAGATCAGTCATAAAAAGCCTTCAAACTTGGGTCCAATGTTTGGTGATGAATTACAACTGTTGCACGCGAGCGCAATCAAAATCTCAAACAGCCGTAATAACACTTTAGCAGTCTATAGCATACTATAGCAGCTAAATATAGGGTTATTCATAAAGGGTATGCTAAGCCGAAAATGACTCATTAGTACTCATCATTATGAACCACTTTTTCTATAAGACCAATCCGAAAATCGAGAAAAAAAATTAGCTGTTCCATAGAAAAATGTCAATGACACTCGACAAAATGTATCCAATGGAACAGCTGATTTAGTTTTCGTGAATTTCAGTTTGGTCCCATAGTAAAAGTTGTTCATAGTGATGAGTATTATGAGCCCTTTTCGGCTTAGCATACCCTTTATGAATAGCCCTGTAGTATGACTAAGTTAATTATTTAACGGCCGGATCACAATTATCGTTTCAATTACAACCACACGGGGATCAAATTAATTAAGTTTTAATTAAATTCGGGCTTTGAATAATTTTGCGAATACTTCACGTCATTATGAATGAGGTTTTATTAAATTCGGGTTTTCAAGACCATTTGCAAACTGGTGCTGTAAAACTTGGCCAATTAGTGATGTGCTATTACTATTTGATAGTACATTCCAAAATTAATAGTTCACTTTTTATTTGTAATTAATTATTTTTATAATTTACAGCTTACAATATTTTTTTTTATATTAACTTGTATAATTTATTATCTTTATTCTGATCGAGTATTAGATACCAATTATTTAAGTTGGTAGGTATTGCCCTAAATTTTTTTGCATTTCTACAGAACAGTGTGTAGTCAAAATAAAGGCCAAAGAATTCATTATGTATTAACAACACAAAATACTTAATTCATCATCAAAATCTTTGTAATCCGTCAGTTTTGAGACAAACAGTCCGACCTGACGAACCAGATTATTATTAAAATTCCGCTTCATTTCTACCTCAAGGAAACCTTATTTTGCTTGTCAGTGATTAGACGTCAAGTGTTGTGCGTCAAAGCTTTAACTATGTTTTGTATAGCTTAAAATTGACGTTGATTTTCAGGCCAAAACTAAATTGGCTGGCTTGTTTAATTATTTTCCATCCTAAGGTTGCTTGGAAGAGATCGCTCTTAGACATAAGGCTGCCAGTTGTTGAACTAGTTTTAAGTTTTATGATCATTTTTGTCTGTAATTTTTGGTGTGAGCAATAATTATCTATTTATCTATACTTAAATTTAATATCAATCTATAATGACAATTTTGTACTGTCAAAATATGTCTGCGTGTTACGTGGTTTGACCCGATTAGGTAAAACTGCGATGATGATGATGATAAAATATTGTTAGCCTATGTTATTTTCTGTACCTCTGACAAGGTGTGTGTAAAATTTCACGTTACAAATACTTTTTTCGCATTTATTATATTAGTCAGTATATTCAATATCGAAGCTGCCAGTATATTATACTCTAGTAGGTCATTCCAAGCGCTTAATAAACCAGCTGCCTGTCGGTTTGGCCTAATATTTATAAGAGCCAAAAGAGGCCAGATTATCCCTCAGGTATTATGATTAAGACACGTCCTAAGACGTTTTTATTTTTGTCTAATTATGTAAAATCACCAGCCAGGTTCGCGCTATTGCTCCTCGGGGCCTATTCTACGTTAATTAATGTTTAAATTAATTTTCCCTAAAATCCTTTGGGGTAATATTAAATGAAAATGGTCTTTGTTTTTTTAAGATGTATATTTTTTTGATAAGTATAATTGAAAACCTGTCACTAGGCGCTTGATGGTGTGCTTCGACAGCCACAATTTAGAGCACGCTCTTTACCCAGGCTAAGCCTGTTTGCCATTTTTGACCACATAGGCACTTAAGTTCGTATGAGACTGTTGTCAATCACCTAGCCTAGATGAGACGGAAACTAAGTCTCACTATGAACATTTTGGTCATTATCGTTTTGCACATTTTGTAGTTTTACGCATCTTGCTTGTTACCATTTCTTGACATAGGTTCCCGGATTAGAAAAAAATGTATTTTTGAGTCGGAGTATCCAGCTCAATTGTACGTGAGTAGTCTTAGGTAATAATTATAAGAAGAAATATGTAAGACTATAAAAAGACAAAAAATATATAATAAAAATATGAAATAAAGTCTTACTGGTAACAAAGTAAGGTTTGTCAGGTACTAAAAACAAAATCAACAAGCCACATAAAGGTGTCGCATAATACAATACATTAGTTGTTTGTGGACACAAAATAAACAAGCGAACAAAACATAGGAAGCAGGGCCTGCCAATGTTTAATGTAAAACCCATTATAAGGCCCACTAAGGTGCCACTTTCGACATATGTAAAGGCGAACAAATATATTATGTTTGTTTGTTGACAGGTACACTTGGCGAGGCTCTATTTATATCGTAAACTTTGGGAAATAAATTTAGATTGCAATTAACGCGCTATAATAAATGTCGTGTTTTTGTAGGTATTTACAAAAATAAACCAAAATAGTAAGATCAAGCAAGGACTGGCTTAAATCTTCTCCAGAGAATTAGTGCAGCTATTCAACGAGGCAAGTTATTTGACCATTTGTACGTAATGACATACTAGTAAAAACTATCACAGAGGGAAAGGCAGAAGGTAAAAAAAAACCGGAAAGACTAAAAACAGCGTTCTAAGATCAGATAAAATAAATAAAAGAGAAGGCAGATGTTATGTCGCAGATGTCATGTCGTACAAGGACGCAAAAACATGGGTAGAATACCAACTAGCGTGGAAAATAGTCTACCGAGTAAAGCATGAATGAATTCACGAGGTACCGTCGCCAGCCTGCTGGGTACTGAACCCGCTAATACTGACCCGTGATCTATTGATTGATTTACGTAGGTACTCAGATAAGCCTAGAGAAAAAAATGGAGTACTGCGTTAGATTTGAGTGCAGCCAAGAACTATTTTACTTTCGTGCGTACGTACCCAAGCTCTATAGTGCCGCAAGTAGGAGAGTGCGAGTATATGATGTTTGCGTCTTGTGTACATAGGCTTGAAAGTAGCGGAGTTCTCGGCTTCACTCAAATCTAGCGCAGCGCTCCATCTTTCTCTAGAGTTTATTGGAGTTTACGTTATACCCTTAGGCCACGTATTTAATTGTACCAACTAGGGCTCGGGTTGACAACTACTAATAACCCACAAATTCACAAGTTAAAGGTACAACTGGCCCGAAACTCGTCAACCGTCGAACTGCCCAGTTTCGAAACCGCTACACGGCTTGGTTTGGCCGAATTAGCCCAACCTGAAACTTACATATGGGGTTGTAGCTGAAAAGGTTTATCTGACAATTCATTGAATTTGTACATATACCTACATCTCTCTCATCTACTTAATAATCACATATTTATTTTTAAACGAATAAATCCGCGTTTGACCACGAACGCGCCTGGTAGTAAACGAGGTAGTACATGCGCACCGATTGAAAAAGAACCTACATGTGATCAAGTCTGTTCTTTATTGTAATTCATATTTTTTATTTTTTTTTTATTTTTATTTTTTTTTTTTTTTATGTAATTGAGTGACGAGACGAGCAAATCGCTCGCCCGATGTTAAACGTCACGTTTGCCCATAACAGGTCTGCACCACCCAGAATTTTGAACTTGCATATTTCAAGACCCTGCGCGGCACAGCACTGCGCTCGTCACCCTGAGATATAAGTTGTTTATTAATGGTTCTATAGCTTAGTAAAGATGTCGTTTGATTTAAAAATAGTCAGTTCAAATTACAGTCAAATCATTTTAGAATATTTTACCATAGAGTCCATAATCACCCTCGATATTGAATTTTAGACAGCTAGGTAAACAGCTGTTGATAGGAGAGCTTTTAGGGACTAGCTACACAAGTGTTCGGGGATCGCGACCGATGCTCGACGCGCGCCCGAGCGCTCCATTCTAAAACGTTTGGATTGCTTGCCACACTTGGCACTTAACGGTTTCAGTGAGAACCGCTAAATTCAAACTTACAAAAAATTAAACGAAAATAGTAAAGTAAGTCGTTCAAAAAGTTAATTTGAATATATTTCTAAAAACAAGCTTTTAATGCATTGCCATCGGAGTACACAGTACACACACATGTAATATACCTATATCGATTTCAGCTCAATCGGACATCGGAAAGTGATTCAAAATTGAGTGGCAAGATTCCACCCGAACAAACATAGTTACAATACATTGCAAGTTAAAGAAAAGCTTATAAAAAGTACCTACTAATATGAGATACCTCTACGTTAATTTTTTTTTAATTGCGTTCAGTGATTTTGAGTCCAAACATACAATATTTTATACTTATAATATTAATTAAATAGTCAGATATGCAACGAATACCAAGCGTCCGAAACTTTTCAGGGGCTCAGTTCTTAATATTATAATCTCATACAGTTTTGCAATGGAGCGGTCGGGACGCGCGTCTCTCGTGCTTCTTCAAACTAGTCCCTTACAACGCCGCCCGACACTTACTCTGCTAATTGCTCTGTAGGCGTCAGATTTAAATAGTTTGCAGTCTCGTTCAAAATATACCTAACAGATTATTAAAGGTTAGGTACATAGTAACTATTACGTTATCTGTGGTAAAAGGTGCCGATCTTGCGTGAGAACTAATGTAGGGATACCTACATTAATAAATATATTATGAGCTATTTACCTTAGCCTAAATAGGCAAATGTCTAAGGACCTTTTTCAGAAACGAAGGACAGGACTATTTAGTCAGATATTTTGAACAAGAAACTTAATAAAAGTCATTCCCAAATTTGTCTCAGGTTTCATCTTATGTGGTGAAAACTGGGAATGCCATATTTTGGTGTTCCCCAGTTGTCACCCAGCGACGAAATGTGATAGGAATGATTGAAAAAAAAAATTTAGTTTTTCACATTTTTTTCGCATTTTTATGTGGATTATGATAGGCAGTTTCAAAGTTTCTCGTAACTACCTCAGCTCTTGTTGTCTTGCCAAGTGACTGCAGAGATCCGCGTCACGTCAGCCTCATGCCAGCTTTCTCTGCCAAATATTCCGACTTATGCTGGAAATAGCAGAATTTTGATGCTCTATATTGGACAGGGGCTTTGTTACCCGAACATTGACCCGTTAAACTCTTATTAATGACAATGCATTGTTTTTACGCGGTTATATTTATTTTGTGAAATACAACGACATAGCAAATGTCCATCATCAGCATCATTTATCATCGTCCTTGTAGTTTGTGTAAGAAAATAAAAGTATTTACTTTTTTCTACATCAATCAATGACTCATTTAAATAGGTACGAGTATATACCTAAAAATGAAAAAAGGTTAAATTAGATTATTGTTATTGTAAAGATTATTATTACATAAAAATATACATTTTTTAATCCAAACATTTCTTGTTTATTCCCGACGTGATTTGAAGGCGGAAATCCACTAGAAATTAATAATTTAATTACATTTTAATTTTCATATGTATTTTCATAATTTAAGTTTCTGTAAAATAAATTAGTAAAACTAGAAATACATTTGAAAATAGTTATTTCTAAAAATGAATATTTTTTTGTTTGACTTCTATTTCCAAAGGTCAAGCTTCGATATCGAGCTGCAAACTGCAAGGCCAAAGATAGAACAGCACCGCACCAGATTTAAATTCGCGGCCATTTTATGCCAGTATAAAAATAAATTTGATAAACTTTTTTTTTAATTTAACCTGTTTCCCACTGCTGGGCAAAGGTCTCCCCCAATTTCTTCCATACCTGCCGGTCTTGGGCCAGCACCGTCCAGTCCAACTAAACAAAACTAATTACTTTAAATCACGTAATACCTTCCAATTCAAATTTCTAAACGACACTTTCCTGAAACAATAATTTCACCCGAAAACAATAATGATTGTCCTCAAAGACGGCTATTTATAAAAGAAGATACTTGACGCCATTAATCCAAGTCCTGTCGCTCCAGCAGGATTTAATATCACCAAGAATGTCAAGCGTAATCAGGCGAAACCGGTGGGGGTTCAGTACCCTCCGAATATTGTGCTCTAGAACATGATCGAACATTTATGATGGACTTAATATAAAGTTTTCGAGTGAGAAGAAGTAATGTGGGATTGGAAACAACTATTAAACGAGGTAGAAAATAAATATAACGAGTAATTTTATGGAAAATTGCCGCTGAGTTGTCACTATTTTTTAACATGTAAAAATAATGCGTGTATTTCAGGCAATATAACTTGCATACAATGCAATAAAAAAAAACTAAAATAATGAATTTGGATTAATGCTAAACCAGCTCATACAGATGCTGGTAACCAAAAGCTCCGAAAATGTTTTCTCTAATCTTGATGTATCTAACCATCCACGGTCCCAATTAAGCCTTTTCTATGTTTCAGTCCCGACCTAAAAATTATAATCCTGGCTACGACCACACTAAGAATCTTTACCGCAGGCTCTAAAACAATTTACGTCGGGTGTTTTCGGGTAATTTTGGCCACTTTCGGGATCGTAAATTAGCTTCCTATGTGCGAGTGTCCGGCAATATTCGGCGAGATTGCTCGACGTGTAGTTACCACCCATGATTTATCGTGTCTCTGCCTAAATTACTTTGGTGGTGGAAAAACTAAATCACGTAGATGCTACAGCTACGGGATATTGTCTACGAGGTCTACGAGGTCTACGAACTCGAGCTACAGTTGTTATTATGCATAGATGACCCCTATAGATAACGCATTACCGAAACCTTTATTCCGAAACAAATACCTAAGTACCAAAATTGTTCACGGGTATGTTGCGGAGCTTGTGAGAAAACGTTCTTAGTGGCTTTTCTAAGGCCCCGAGCGTCTCAAGGGAGAGGAGGCCTATACCCACCAGTGGGTCGGTATAGGCTGACGATAATTATGAGGAAGACCTCTAGAAACCGCAATAAGTAATTTACTACAGATAATAAGAATGAATTAACAAGTAGGTAAGTTTGAGCGATACGTATGCGCTACGCTTTAAACCGTCTTAAAAAGGAATCTATTAGAGATAATCTCTGTTATTGTTATTCTGCTCGAAAGATGTGGACGTGAAATAAACGTATGAAATAGGATATTGTTGATTCTTAATGTAATATTACGCTAACAAAAGATTTGCAAAAAAAACTCTGCAAAAAAAACTAATATTAAATTTGTAATATTTTTCTAAACAAAGTCTTGTAATCCTGCGTAATTAGACAAAAGATTAAATTAATTATACAATATTACAGCAAGTTCATTAATCTTCAATCTCTACTGAAACCTAAAAGCAAACTCTAATTTGTATCAAAGTTCTGCTGAAAGATTACGGGTGTAAGATTTTGCGAAAAGAAAACTTTGTACCCAAAGGCCTAGTTTACGGCTGTTTCTAATAAATACTTTAGACTAGATTTAGGTTTAAAAGTAAGTAAATTGTGTAAGTTTTTGGATTTTCTTAAATTTTTTTTAGTACTTTGCTACAATATTTTAAAGTCTAGATTTTGACATGAAATCATCGTCATAATCCATAGCCTTTCTCCCACTGCTTGGTATAAAAGTCTTCTTTACTGTGCCATCTGCAAACACCGCATCGGACTTTAACAAAGCCGACCCATCTCGCTGTTGGATTATACTTCACCGATGGGTGTGTAAGAAAAAGTAGTTATTCTGGTTCAATAGATATGCAATATATCATACTATCTACCTGCAGTGCGTTAAATACTTGGCTATGTATGAAATTATATGATTACCACACTAGAAAAACACCCTGGCTACAAAATGATTGAATCTCCAAAAATTTGGCAGATATCAGAAAAATCAGGAAGCACTTAAAATACATAGTCATTACTATGTATTTACGTTTCATTAAACGTTTATAATTTTATTGTTTTATTTATCGCAATTAACCGCAATTATCATTGAACCGGCCATTCGATCCGGTCGTTCGACACACCTCACTGATCTCGACTGAAAGCTCAAAGCTCAACCAATGATCCATTTTATACCAGCACTTACGGCTAGATTAAAGTATCCAGCGTTATCTTTATTTTATTCGAGCACCATCCAAAATTAGCCCATGCTCCCCAAACATAAGGTCGAAACTGTAGTTGTAGGAAACAAAGTAATTTGATTGTTTAATGTTATTACTGGTCGTTTTAAATTAAACAATGCGTTATTGGCAGTTTAGGCGGAGACGCTGCGACTCGCCTGCGGATTTATGTCTCTTATTTTTATTAGGAACACTTTCTCTTTTCAGTTTTATTACTGGTCGTTGAATGTTTTCTGAGGAGCTTTGTACCATCCTACAAATAAGTACAAAGATGTTTTTTAAAGTAAGTGTAACGGAAATATTAAACGATTTGCTCCTTTCCTTCCGTGGTTGTAGGTACCGTACTCTCGGTATACATACAGTCATACATTCTCTTATTTGTGAAATCAAATATAAAAACAACCTTTATGTTGAAACAAATTTGAGAGTATTATAATATGCGAAGTTATACTAAGTATTGTTATACTAAGTTAGACAAAAATATACCTTTTACGAATCTCGGTGTTGTTCTACGATTACAAAAACAGTTTTAATATTTCGTTTCATATAAAATATCGCAATTCAAATAACATTGAGAATATACCCAAGGTTATCTAGCTTATTTATGTACCAAGAATCCATTATAAACCGCTCGGTTGCGGCGACGCTATTAAGTGGTCGATATTTCATGGCTGGGAGTGTACTCGTAGGCATTAGGCGATGCATTTTTAATGCAAGAAGTGGCAGTTGACGATCAATAATTACACGACTTGTTAAGCTATTGCATAGCTTCTATCGCGGGCCTTGAGCGTGGAGGCCGAATCCAGAAATTCCGTAACGAAAATAACCTAAGCCTCAGCCACCCACTCCGACCGGCACAGCGGTGATACTTTTTAGTTTTGCCATCTATCGATGAATAGCAGAACTTTTAATGACTTTTTGAAATATGACGCTTGTCTCTTTAGTTCAGCAACTCGCCTCTAGGTGGCATTGGTTAATGAAATAATTTTAATTAGATATAATTGCATAAGTTGACAAAAAACGCTATGCAATAATAGCTTTACCGCGGCAGTCCCCGAGTGCCACACGTCTTTTTATTAAAGAAGCAATGTCCTCTATAGTTAAACGACCTCTTTCTTTGTTTATACAAGCTTCTATTTAAGTTACTGTGTTAGTATGTACCTATGTCTGTGTGGGTCAAATCTTGGAAGGTCAATTAGAAATATTTCTTGATGTCCATTTGAGCTGCGATTTGGTTTATCTGTCGAAGCCAACGAGCTTAATTCGCCGTTGAATGAACATCCTAGCCTCTTTACTAAACGGCGCCGTTTAAATAGAGGACTGAAAGAATTTTTTTGAAGTCTGCTTAATAAATAATGTTTCTCTATCTAACTTTTTATACAAAGGATGGCAAACAAATAGGCGCCAGTTTGATGATAAGCGAACTGCGGACTAGACACCTGTGAAAAACTGCAGCAGTGTTGATAACGCTTTGCCAACCCAGAGGAGTGTATGTATGTAGATACCTTTTACAATTTGATCGAAAATTCTGTGCCATAACGTGAAATGCCTAGACAAGTAGACATACAGTAAAGAAAATCTCGGCCTCCACTATTACTTTCACGTAGCTCTAGATCTAGACTTATTAATCATTATTTATCTTCATAATATTTTATTACGGATAATAAATGATTTCCCGCCGCCAGCCTGGTTTCATCCATCTTCTTTTGGTCGGTATTAAAGTCAAAGCACTATTGTTACCGATCACCTAACTTTGGTTTACGCCGCGACCTCACTTGAATCTTTGTTCGACCCTCACAAAGAAACCTTTCATAAATTTCAGTTTTTTCATGATTTTATGTCTAGGTCTATTCTTCGAATGTCGAGTTATTCTGACAAGTGGGTCTGGTCTGCAGTTAAAATCTGCAGTTTATGTCTACGATAACACTGGGCTAAACCTTTTAAATCCAAGTGGTCTGTTTATTTTTATTTTTTATGCTATTGAGTGACGAGACGAGCTAATCGCTCGCCTGATGTAAAAAGTTACGTTTGCCTATAACAGGTCTGCGTCACCCAGAATTTTGAACTATAAGTATAGTTCAAGACCCTGCGTGGCACAGCACCGCTCGTCACCTTAAGATGTACGAGTAAGACGTAACCCTGTTGTCAAGTAACTGAACTAAAGCAAATTCAAACGGACACTAAAGCAAAATTTTGCTTTGTCTAGAAACGAATTTCAACTAAAATGCCTAAAAGCTATGTCATCACTTACTTTTGAAACTAGGACATAAGTATAATTTAGTTTTAGACAAAACAAACGACGATTCAAGGAAAAAAATAATGGTAGAAATAAAGATAACGACAAAAGGCTTGTTTTGTTATATTTTCTTATAACTTTGACTTTGTTCCCAAAATTAGTTAGCATGGAAAAGAAACGAGAACCTTCCTACCTAACTAGATTGGTTTTTCGTTTTCTCCATTTTACATAATAAAAGTGAGATTAAATTTTGCCAGAGTTTCTGTTTCATGACCCGAAATAATTGAGTTGTAATTTTATTGTTTTGTAAGTTTCGGTCACCACGGACGATACTCGTATAAATGATTATAAAAAGTTCTACGTCGTTGTTACTTTATTGTTTTAATAAATAAGAATGGTTGGTTGATAAAATTTCGTGAAAAAATAAGTCAGGTGTATTCTGCGTCGTGTTTGTCTGTAATTACGATATACCTAATGTGTTTATTTTTATGGTTATGAGTACAATGTACTTAACCATTATTCTAAAAGCTTATTTTTGTCGTTAAAATATGTAAAATATGTAAAATCACCTAAGAAACCACGAGAAACGGCTTGTACTCAAAAGTCTTGTATCTAATTGAAACCGCTGAATGGTCTTCCTCGCATTTCATTATAAAGCCTCCTTCCTATAACTTGAAGCGCTGACCACATAACGGGCTCATTTTCCGGATTCCTGCCGAAGTTTTGAGTGAACCCACACACTTTTTGTTGATACTTAAAAAGGTAAGGCTGGGACAGACTGGTGTATTAAATCAGGACGTAAAAAAACTCGTCACCTTGTTACTCATGTGGGCTGGACGCGACCGAGAGCGCGTCACTCTTGTAATCTGTAGACACAGATCGGAACTAGTCGGGAAGCCGACACATTTGTACGTGCGTATTCCCGTGTTAGGTAATTATAACAAAATGTTTCAAAACCACCTCGGTTTTCATAGTAAACTCGTCACGCACTGCAGAGCGTAAGTACCCTATAACCCAGCTTACTTTATTTAAAATCAGAACGCTAAAAAGTTTCTCAATGTCACGGTGAACTAAATACCTGATAAAAATAACGTGGTTTTCACACATTTTTTTGATAGAAAACGACCGAAACCGAAATGTGATCGAAACAAGTCGTAGTAGACGACTTAATTTTTACATGAGTATTCCCGTGTATAATTATTATAAAAAAAAATCTGATAAAAATATGAGGTACGAGACACCAAGGTCGAAAATTCTTTGAGTATCCGGGGCGATGTTTTGATAAACTTTTTGGTACGATGGATTGGTATATCAGCAATATCAAAATCTCATTAACGGTTTTTATTATGATATACTACATTCCTTCCTTGTAATCGAATACGATTTAAGTTTAAGATCAAAGTGACCGTAGACCGTAGCTCTCGAAAAGATCAAACGTTTCCAAAAAAAATTCAGCTAGACAAAGTCATAATCCATTTATATAAATATAATATATATATATATATATATATATAAATATTATTAATGTGAAAGATTGTATGTTTAAATGTTTCGATGTTAGCATATTTGTTATTCAATCACACAAAAACGGCTGAACGGATTTTAAAGAAGTTTAGCACGGAGGACCCGCTGTTACCCGGGATTAACATATAGGTAGGCAATTTTTATCCTATAAAATGTAACGATTAGTTCTGTAAAATAGCAAGTTAAACCGCGAGGCTCAGCTAACCAGCACATAGGTAAATACCAAACCATAGAACGTAAATACGAATTAATTGTTTCTTTCTACTCTTAATTCCAACAAATTGATTCTAAACAAGGAATAGAATAAAAGCAAAATTCCATTTATATTTTGCTACAATAACTCTGGATTATGTTCGAGATTACTACGAATGTTCCACAAAGACGAAAATTAAAGAAAAACCGAAGAGTTTAGACGGAGACTTGACGGTTACAAATTAACTTGGGTGAGAAGTTAATTGAAAATGTTTTTCCTTTTTGTGGTTTGATGACGTTTGAAGCGTTTTGTTGTTTTTATTGACAGTTGGATAAATGGATGGGATGTTTCAAGTTATAAAAAAACGTCACAAATATTTTTGTATAAAGGTGCTTCCTCACTGGGAGAATTTTGAATTATTACATAAACAGGCGAATGTTCCTTATAACATTACGTAATAAAACACAAATAAATACGTATACTGGTTACTTTTTCGAGAACTAAGTAGTATTTTTAATACTAATATTTTAAATCTAACTGATTCATTTTAGTTTTACTAAGCAAGCTTCATCTTTATCTTTCAATATACATACAATTTGGGACAAAAAATGCAAGCTCTGAATATAATTTAACTCGAAAGCGAGCATTATTGATCGTTTTGAAAAGAAAAAGAAACCAATAGATAACAAATTAACAATAATAAATAATTAACCAGGCCGAGATAACATAATTCATTATTCAAAAACGGCCCCTGGAAATCTCTGCTCTGATTTTTTTGTCAAGAGAAATCCGCGGCAACAAAAGGGTCTTTAAGGACATCCCATGAGATTTGTGAACAGACGATTTCAAGCTATTTATTCAGAACTCTAACGAATAGATTGAAAGGATATTCGACCTTTCGATTCGGGTCTAATGAATCCCTTCTAGATGATGAATTAAATTAAGACCTTCAGATAACTTTTGTTATAATATTTACGGAAATATTGGAACGTAATATGATATTGCATATTTTTTCAAAGAGTGGGACTTTCTTACACGGATTTATAAAGTTGTTGTCTTGGGTGGTAAATCGACGTATCCGTTGGTTAGCAAAAAAACACTGATTATAAACAAAAACTCTAGTTACAGTCTTTAGTGAATACGAGGTATGCTTGAAAAATAAAATTTCTCATGGTGTCTTTATTTTTTCATTTTTTCTTTTCAATTAAACATGATAAATCACCAAACTCTACTATCAAAAAGCCCGCAGATCACATGCGACCCGCGACTCTTATACTGACATTGACATTCATAACCACTATTTTCATAGTTCGTTGAGTTACAAATTGAGCATAACGAAGCCAGACCTGCCCTATAATTTGATTGCCAAACTTTAAATATCAACTGAATATAAGTTTCGGAGTCGGTGACGTCAACCGAACTTGCTTCTGAGCCTGTTGTTACGGAGACAGGGGCTGTTTTGTCAAAGCTTTGCTAATTCTTGAATAATACCTCGGGGGCAGCTCTGGCCTTCAAACAACGATAAGTATGAAAACAAGTATTTTCGGCTTTAAAAGTTGTGAATTTCAAAATTAGTTGCGCACTAGAGCTGTAAATTATATTTTAATGTCGAGCTTTAAGTTTAGTAATTGGGATGATTCGTTATTTGATATTGTTAATGTTGATGTTCTAATAATTTTACAGTAAATTAATTTTTATTGTGAAAGATAACAAAATAGGCATAAACAGAATCTAATTATTTTTAACTCGCGTATATACAAGTACTCATCATTCTGAACAAATTGTACTATGTGGCCAACCATGAAATTGCATAATAAGAATCTGTTATTGCCATATTTATATTGGTACATTTCGTCTCAACGACATTTACTATTGTAACAGCTGATATTTATGCGATTTCAAATTTGTTTCCAATGTAGTGGTTCAGAATTATGAGTCTACTCCTAAGTGTTTTAGTACAAAATAAGTTTTATTATAATAAAATAATTTAATCGTTACAGTGTTTACCTATTTTTATAATAATCTATTTTCATGAAAAATAATAACCAAAATAATTCAATGTAGTCTAATTTTGTGTGAGCAGATAATTTCCGACAACAAAATAGAAAGAAGGCTGGCAACGAATTTTATTTTCATCGAATATAATTAGTCGATTCAGGACCTTAGAATTCTTATCGCGTATTCAATAAAGGAAAGAGAAAATATTGGTTATCGATAATAAGAAATACGCCCACGACTCGGTCCGGTTCTACACTACCTAATTATAGTGATGAAATAATATTCAGTTGGTATTAGGTTCGAGTTTTTTCTGCTTTTGAATAAATCAGGGGTAAGTAATCATTGTATCTATTGTTGTTGCTGCTTTCGAATAAAACATTACTATTGTCCTGTTTGAATTTTTTCATTGTTTTACTTCCTCGGTTTTTTTAGATTACCAGCTCAATAAAATAATAAAATAATTATTATTAGTTATGTGAAGGGTTCGATGATTTAGATACGGTGGAATAATTAGCAGAAATGTTAAATTTTATCTCAACTTTTATTGTTAAAACAAAAAGTAAATTATAACTTCATACGAAACCCCGCAAACAAATACAAAATCCGAAAAGCTACTTTCAAACACAAACATACATAATCTACGTTGAATACTTTATGATAACACACCCCTAACTTTAACCGGCAGATTACCTCTATAGCGCGTGTCGCACACCTCCGCTGCGAAACTAAAGCATTATTTCAAATGTGAACCATAAACCGTTTTAGGTAAAGCCTAATTTCAAATGAGAAACTGTACCATATGTGACAAAATGACCAAGGCTGTAGTTCGAAACTTGACAATTGATATTCAACTCTAAGCAACACGATTATGGGTTCTTATTACTGCTATGGCTTCGCGGCGGAAGAACGCTCTACGCATAAAGCGTGCCCCACATAGGCGCAGTCTGCGGTGACAGCCGCCGTGGACGCCCAATCACCGTCCTCCATCTAACCATTTCAGCCACGATATTAGGTGCCTGCTGATCGCCACCGCAACCGCGTCTATGTCGCACCGGTTTAAACCTTTCCCGTTTTATATGTCACGACCCAAAGCAATCAGGATTTGTATAATCAGGATAGTTGAAACGGTTGTGTTAGTTTTGGGAAATTAGCGTGAGTGAAATTAAAGTTAAGTACCGGATTACCACTAAAGCTCTCGCGAAGGCACAGTGTGCGTAATTTAATAGGACGCGGTGGAAATAATGAGCCATTCCATTAGACACGGATCGTATTAGGAAATGCTTTCCGCTTCCGTTTCTCTAATTGTTGACGTTTTGTTTACGTGCTTTGAGTGCGGCGTCTAATCCTATTAGGATGACGGGCTCGTGGTTGTTTTAACGAAGGTATATTGTTACAACGCAGAGTAATTAATTTAAATAGACGTGCTAAGGGACATTCTACCTATTAAAATTCATATTACGTCCATACAAAACCACAAGACGTTCATTAAGTTGAACTTAACTACTGTATACGTAATATAATATTAATACTATTTTAGTATTTAGTATGTGTGTGTGGGTGTAATGTTTGTTGCCGCGTATGTCTGGAACTACTCAACCGATTTTTATAAAAATTGGGGTTGAGATAGCTTATGGCCTTGGTTAACATACAGGTTACTTTTCATTATCACCGTTTTTCAGTACTTCGCGTGTGAAACCGCGGAACGCAACTAGTGTAAATTAATATTAAAAACTCCCCTCAAACTTCCTAAGTAATTGATAGCTCATGTTAATTAAACCAAATTATACAACCGAGAAGGGAAGCCTATTCAAAAATAATATTTCTCGGTATTTAGGGTTAATTGATAGGTTCACTACCTTTAGGCTGAAATTAAATCAATTAGGAGCTCGCCTTCAATGGGTTCAAACTTGAATGACCTCTGTGATTAATCGAAGGTAGACTTAAGGGACCGCGATACATTACAATTCAAGAATTAATTAATCAAAGCATTTATAGTTACTCAATGTTTCCTCGACCAAACAAGACTAAACTGTACAGGTTTATAAGGAACTAGCGACCTGCCCCGGCTTTGCACGGGTATAAAATATAGCCTATGTTACTCAGGGATAATGTAGCCTTCTAATGGTTAAAGAATTTTTGAAATCGGTCCAGTAGTTTTTGTGTTTATTCAACACAAACATGCAAAAATACAAATCTTTCCTCTTTATAATATTAGTATACTCGTAGCTGAAAAAGGGTCGTAGTTTGCATCATTATGAACAATTTTGATCATGAAATTAACCGAGAAATAGCGAAAAAACAGATGTTCTTTAGAAAAATGTTAATAATGATATAATAAAAGTTAGTGTAAAATAAGATTAATGGCTACATTTTCTACTACTCATCTTAACTCAACTTCATCTAATACCATAGATAAATCATTTCTCTATTCTACTACACAATGTTTTCCAGCAGAACAATAATAAAAGACTAATACCTAACTTAACCGATCAGTATCAATCTACAGACCATATTTATTCTGCCCAAATACCTGGTAAATAAGCCTATCGATATCTACCTGGCCTCTAGTAGGTATAAACAAATTGAATGCTCTGTCAGAATCAATCAACGTCTTTTGGGATTCATTCGTCGATCAAGATGTAGATTCCAACAATCTAGAGGTACTAAATGAAGTTAACTGAAAAGAAATACGTGTGTTCTATAATATTCTGCTAATCTATTTTCTATACGGAATCATTTCTTATGCTCGGAGTAAAATGGATGTCTAAATGTCTGTAAGGATTTCGAACTATTTATTTCGTTTTCTCTATTGAAATACACGCGCTGCTGGTGGCGGTTGTGCAGAGTTGGGATCGGTTTTAGGGTCGTACATTGTACAAAATGCACGCTGTTTATTGTAACGAAATAATAAACAGCGACGACAACGACTGCGATGTTTTTAATTTGTAACATTTTTTTATTCAATAATTTTTTTCTGCATGTCCTTATTTCTGTTTTATAGTGTCAGAAAAATACAGAACTCCGATTAAGTGGCCCTTTCTTCTCACAAAGTAAGTTCGTATAGTTCGTAATGTATTCTCCCGTAATTTGATAAAGAGTTTCTCAAAGTTGTATTCATTTCAAAGCAAAACAAAACCTGATAAAAACAAAATCCTTGGAGCAGTTGTTCTTGAGAATACAATCCAAATAGTTGAGGAAGTTTCGACTGCAGACCAGGTGCAGACTTCACTTTGAAATAAGATAAGACATTGTACTTAGCCACAGATCACCTACTCGTATATGTATAGATTCCGTACTTAGGATCGAACAAAGCGCACCACATCTGACCAAACATACCCATAAAAAATTAATTTTCAGTGATAAGCGCGGCAAAGCGCAATTTTGGGATATCCAATGACACAACACTTCTGTACATTATTAATGAGAACCTATTGCCTAGACAAACTTGACTGGGTTTTAAGGCAATTATTGTTTAAAAATACACTGTAATAAATTAATAAATAACACTTTTTCTCAGTCTCCACAAACCGTGTTTTTGTTAATTTAATGCGGAATAGATAACTCTTAATGTAGCATCTACAGAAGGTAATCTATGTGTTCAGTCGACTCGTGTGTAGGAAGGAGTTTATAACTTGGAAGAAGTAAAAGCTGTTTATCTTTCGAGCTATCCGTTACCTAAATTACGTTGTATATTTACGACTTACCTACCTACCTTTTATTTCTGGCGAGTGGACAAGATCAAAGAATGTTTAATTAGGACGAAGGACAAAATAATTAAGACAATTTTATTAAGAGCTTGAAGCTTTTATACTGGTGCCGAAAAGTTTAGAAGGAAATCTTGAAATTAATTACCTACTTACCCATATCATAAGGGTTTAAACCACCCAAGTCGGGTTTAAACACAACAAAAGTAACACTCCAAAAATGATTTTAAAATGTATCTATCTAATGACTTTTCTTTAGAGACAAAATTGCAATTCAATAATTCTGCCTATCAAATTTCTAATTTTTTTACCTTCGACTATGCATTCTTTTGACGACAATCTCACCTGATACCGAAGTTGTGGCACGGTTGCGTAGGAAGTATATATTTACTTTTTTTATTAAACAACCTTCGGTTGTACTTATTCGGAAAGATTATAGATCATGAGTTCCACATCTGGTAGAATTAAAAAGGTCAAAAGTGAACTTTGTTATTATTAATTTGACCTCAACGCTGGGCTTTTATAAAACTTTGATTTTATTGGTTAAGAATTTGCGTGGACATTGTTATTAATAATTTCAATATCCGAAAGTAAACACTCGTATGATTTACCGAGAATATAATTCCGACCCTTTCAGCTTAGCCACATTTTGTTATTGATATTGGACGTTGGCATAGTTGGTAAATTTTGGTTTCCCTAACCAATACCTTGTCCCTATAATATGATAGGTATGATATCATAGGTATAGAGGTATAATGTATTTTGGTATCCTCTGGTTTTGGTATTTATGCTGTTTTAACAGAAGCGAAAGAGAACTCTGTTGGTTGCTCAATTAATAAGCTACATACTCGTAGTACGTATGTTGTTATTTATAACTATAACTCTCTGAAATGGAAATTTACCGCATTTCAACATTTCCCGCCTGTACAAATATGCGATTCCGGATTCAAAAACTGCAATCAATTTTGATGTATTCGACTGTTCACTGACTTCCGTGATAGTTTTACACTTCCGAGATAAATTCAGAAAATAACACTTTCTCCTCTTAAAAAACTTTTTTTTTTTTTTTTAAAACGTTTTACTATTTTAACCAAACGTTTTATTAAGTCGTAGAGCCGACTCAATAAAACGTGACTATACCGTGTTAAAAACAACAAAAGTTTCTCCTTTCTTGGATAAATGTTAAAAATATTCAGCAAAGCTTAGATCAGCCTTTCTAGACGTCCGCGTCGCTTTCATTACAAATAAAGTTATATTATAAATTACATTAGAGATATAAAACCCAGCAACGTAGATTGACACGACTTAGAGATTGTACTATTGAGAATGACATAAGTATGGAAACTAACATGGTTTTGACACATTTTGTTATAATTAACACGGGACTTTAGTATTCCCGTGTTAAAACAAAATAACACAAGTATTTTCGTTGTACCGTTTAGTGCAAACGTTCTACAAAGCTACAAAACAGAAGCTACAAAACAAGATCACCGTTCAACACTTGTCTCGACGCCTGTACTGGCACAAGGGCCCTATTCTGTTCCATTCGAGATCATCTCGGTCACTCTCACTGTCAAGACATTTGAAATGAGAGTGACAGGGACCGAGTTAAGATCTCCGTCGCCAGAACAGAGCCCCATGTAATTACACGCGTCAGTGCGTCTAGTTGATTCGTATTGTGCGAGGTCTCGTCGATTGAATGGACTTGTTAGTTCTCCACGTTCTACGGACGAGCTTTTGTTATTGCCCTCGTTTAGTAGTAGTTCGATGAATACCTTTTGAAGTAGGTAGGTGATTGTTAAGGGACGATGTTATGAAAGTTTTGTAAGTAGATAAGTAACAACCGTATATATGCTTCTGTTTTGTATATAAGTTTTTGTAGAACAACCCTATTCTTCTAAGTGTTTCTTGGTCACTGGCACACTGAGAAAAACGGCCATCAAAATTCCGATAAATTCGCCTAAAGTACGGAGCATACTGAAATCATCAAAAGTACGATCATTGTCACCAGTTTTTACTACTAATACTAGCACCAAATTTTAGGGTGACAACAATATATTATGATACTCGTAGTTGTCACCGTAAAAACTGGTGCTGATCATCGTACTTTTTGGTGATATCTGTATGCTCCGTACTTTAGGTGGATTCATCATTCTTTTAGCGGAATTTAGATGGACATTTTTCTCAGTGCATAAGCGTAAGATGGACAGAGTTAATATTGCACGCGCCAGATTAAGGGTGCACCTTAGTTTAGCTAATCAAGTACTGTGCATAAAAGAGTTTGTTTCTTTTCGTTTTAGTTGATGGATGTGTTAAGCTAGAAAATCCAGGGTCTATGGTATCTTTATTCCACATTTTATGAAAATTGGTTTCGTAATTACAGAGATAGGTAGGGGAGACCGGGTACAAAAGTAACAATTTGTACATAAACCATTGTTTCTAGCAAGGTGTTGTTAGTAGGACATAACGGATACAAATATATGTAAATTTGGTTCATGCTCTTTACATTATCGTCTTAATTTAACTTAATATTGATTTATATTAATGAAATTTAAGGACTTGAAAAAAAATCGTCTCTTGTTACTTTCGACCACGTTGGCAGGTCGGAAGTAACACGGCGTGGGTCGAAAGTAACAGGACAAAGTAGGTTTCTAATTTTTTAAATAAAACATGTTAAATTAAGAAATATTTACTAGGAACTGCATATAATAGCAAAAAATTAACATTTGTATTACAAATACACCTACACCACACCTACATACTAGTAAAACTTTCTTCTTGGCTTTATTTCTGACTTGGTATTCTTCTCCGATTGCATTCTTTCTTTTTCCATGTCAGTAGTCCCTCGTGTGGTCGTTCTTATGCGTTGTCGCGGCATTCTGTTCAAATAAAGACTCATAAATAATTTGCGTTGATGAATCCATACCATACATCCAAAAGTAACATGTTACTTGTGTACCCATATAGCTATGTTACTTTTGTACCCTACCTCATTTTTGTTAAAATATGAAATATAACCTTAAAACGAAACGTGATAGACAAAAACGGATTAAAACACTCAACAGTCAATTTTATCAAGAAACTATATGCAAATATTCGTGTTGATATCATACTTTTAACTATACGTAAACATAAAATAAGTAAATGTCAAAAAACTTACTTTTGTGCAGTAAATTCACAGAGCGTCTCCTCACACAACCAAACAGCGCGAGGTGCACACGGCAACTGTTTGCAGGGGAGGGGGGTGCACCCGAGTATCACGCGACGGCAGCGACGCGATGTTTTGGTGATTGAATATACCTACAGGGCGTTTGTTACTTTCGACCCGCCGTTACTTTTGTACCCGGTCTCCCCTACTTGGTTTACATTCAAACTATTTCAAACCACAAACTTTCACATTTATAAGATTAGTTAAATCTCAAAAGTCGTTTTTCCATGCTTTGAGTAGATCCTTGTTGAGTTGATAAAGCCAGCTTAAATTGTCTACAATATTTTCCGATCATTTGATATCTTATTGAGTAAAACAAACAACGAACGTTCGTCGCCATTACACGCACACCCACCCCAACCACACACAAACGAATGGCGACTGAAACATCATTTTTGCTTCGCACCTAATCAAGTTAGTGTACCGTTCCTTTGCCGAAGGATAATCTGTAAACGATTTGAGTGTATCCAACACACTCCGGTCAAAGCTGATTGCTAAGTGATTTGGAAGGGGACGAAATAAAAGAGCCACTGTTTTCTTTTTGCTTGTTTACGACGGCATTGTCACGGGTTTGTGTATTCAGCCAGTGTCGTGCACTTTGCTAAAGTGTGTTTTTTTTCTATTGAGAAAAGCGAAACAATGGTGTCACTAACAAAGTATTAATACACTTGCAACTGCTCTTAGTTTTTTGTTGTTGTTAATATTTCCTGATTAATGCGTTGGTGGCGCATTACCAAACTTTGGTTGAGCTGTTACATTTTAGTGAAACGGAAAATATGTTGATTGATTTTACTATCTTTAAATGTGTAAATTTATTTTGCCAATAAGATTGAAAGTTCTAAGATAAAATCAATGTAAAGAAACTCGTTCTCTACTAAACCGATGCCGGAAAAGTTTCTTCAAACATAAAATAGTTCTATTTGACAACCGATCAAGGGTCTTTGCTCCGAATAAACTTTCTCCATCAGCCCCCGGTAACCGGTAGCGTGTAACCAAAACTCTATTTAAGTAAACGTCATTTAAGTTCCAAACTGATAAACTTCAGGGATATTTTAAACCCGCGGAAGAGTCTCGAAGGAAACTTCTGAGGGATTTATTTAACACACGTAAAGGATGATCGTAAGTTGTTTGTGAAATTCCCTTGCAGAGAGTTGTATTAAATAGGTTAGGGATTACTAGTTGTGGAACTTCTTTGGACCTTTATTTTTCAATGAATTTCATTCGTTCATTTTACATATTGTTAATGGACTCAAATTTTTGGAAATTCTGACCCTAACGAGCTAAATTTTCAATTGGTTACCGCAAATTGTCGAATTTTTCATCAGCCTATGAAGTACGCCTCAGTTCGTTACCGTCATACAAAAATCGCAAATGGAAATGGACTCTGAAAGCTACACACGTATCGAAAAACTTAATCCAATTGAACATCTGAAACAGGATAACAATTTCATTGAGTACGTGGAAACTGAAAAGCTGCTACAAAAACCCGCACAATGCAGAGTTTGAATTTAATACCATTCACGAAGTTCTCGAATGCTATCAAAGGATCTCGTGTCGCCGAAAGATTATTTCATTTGTGAAACGTGCCTTCAGACGTATCCAATTGGAATTCTAATTTAGATAGTAGGGGCTGTGGGAAGCCACGTCATAAGTAAGATGAATTACCCGCTGCTGGTGTAATGGAAATGCTGGCCAATGGAAAGAAAAAAACTGGCTTAGCCGCCTTTTACCTGTCTGATTGTGGAATATTTTTACAGCATACCTATTCGCCTAACGGAAAGCCAGCAAATTTTCTGAGTACCTACTACTGTTTGAAAAAAACGTTGTATTTATTTGGTTCGTTTAAAATGTGGCTTTGTTCGTTTAATATCTGTCACTCGGACCATAGAACTTGTAGTCCACTTATCAGCTCCGCACCAGACCCGCACGGAAAAAAAAGAGTCCTGTGATTTCTTTCCATCAAGACATTATGTTGTCTTAAACATATTTTCTTCTGACAAAGCAATGTGATTTAAAGTGAAATTGTAGAAAATTGAATGAAGTTTTTAATATTCTTACTTTGAGTTCACAATATTACTTTGACCTGAAGTAAACTTCGTTGTTCCAACACAATACATCGTACTTATCCTAAAATATCCTGAGTAATCAAACTAATGAACCGAATTTCTTGTTTCAAAAAAAAATACATTGTATCAAGTTATTTTTGACCTTATACGAATGTTGGTAGTGAAATTAAACGAAACTAATAAAATGTTATTTCAATGCAATATTTCTTTAACTAAAACAAAACTTATTTCTTGATTCAAACACATGATGTCTTTGTTTTAGAATTCTCATTATTTTTATAAAGAGTGTCCATTGCTCCAATACAATAAATTTTGTTTAACTGAAAGTATCGTAAATAATTGTTACAACAAATTTATATTCTTGTTTGAAATTAAATATGGCTTCAGATTAAGTATTTTTAATCTTCAATGAAAATGGCTGCCAACATTAAACTGAAGTAATATAATGTTCGTATAAAATTGATTTTTTTTTAAATAAGAAAACGGAGGTGTGGCTAACTAACTCCATGTCTTTGAACAAGACAACCGTTGTTTTGCTTCGAAATTTTCGAGAACACAAATAGCGAGAAGTGGGACGACTACGATAATAAACTACATGACGATAATCGATGTCACAAGTTTTTAGTTTTTAATTTAAGTATATTATAATTTTCGTAAGTACTTGAGTAATCTAAGTCTCTATTATTAAAAGCTTATTTTAATAAATTCAATAATGTAACAAGTATAGAGAACTTGAACATCACATATCTGTGTACATTATTGGCACAAAATATAGAGAGTATGTAAGGTAAAATACCCAATGGTCGACAGTAAACCAAAAGAAGACCAAATGTCACTTTCGAAAAATGAAAACGTATAAATTATGAATAATACCTACCATTGAAATAACTTTACTATAGTTGTAAAAAATATCTAGTGACATCTTTAACGCGTGGCCACAAACACACACACTTTCTTTCATAAAAAAACAAAATACGCGAATAAACAGTAAACAATGTGACAGAGTAAACGTATGCGCTGTAGTTGCTAAACATTAATTATAATACGAGTATAGATAACATTTTGCAGGCATGATTTTGTTTTGTCTCTTAGTTTTCGTAACACTTATTAAGTATGTCTACTATTGGGATCAAAAATCACCCAAAAGCCGACACGGGGTGTCATGTATTGGTTTTTGGGTTTTGGGTAATTTTTGGTGCCAAGACTTATAAGTGTGCTATAAAAACTAAAAGAAATAAAAAAATAAGGTCCATGTAAATAAATGTATACACTACTAGCGAGCTGCCCCGGCTTTGCACGAGTATAAAATAAAACTTATGCTACTCAGAGATAATGTAGCATCTAACAGTGAAATAATTTTTGAAATAGGTCCAGTAATTTTTGAGTTTAATCATCACCAACATATAAAAATCAAAAAATACAAATCTTTCCTCTTTCTAATACTCGTATTATTAGTGTAGATAAGTAAGCACTAAGTAGCACAAATCGTAAAAATACCTGCAAAATGTTACCTTCCTTTTAAATTTATGTTTAGTAACTACAGCGCACTCGTTCACTCTGTCACACTGTTTACTGTTGAGTTCCGTATTTTTTTTTTATATTTAAAGTGTATGTGTGTGTGTGTGTGTGTATTTTTTGACTACCTATGCGTTAAAGATGTCACTAGGTATCTTTCACAATAATAGTAAAATTATTTCAATGATGATTATTCTTATTATAATTTCTAAGTTTTTTTCGAAAGTGTCATCTTTGGTTCACTGTCTAGCATTGGAGGTTTTACCTCAGTACCAAAAAAATAACTAAAAAAAAAAACGCTGCACTGAAAAGCAATTATTAGGAGGATGCCGTACAATATCATGCTGTAGATTATTTTTGTGTCGCTGCTTTACGTTTCCGTTTTCCGGACGGTTCACTTCGCTTTCGCTCACGGTTGACTTCGGTTTCGGCATTTCGGTGCAACTGCGAGGTGTCTAATTTGTTTTTGCGTTTTTATTAACTTGTTTCGTGCCTTTGGCATTTATAATTAACATTGTCGCATAATTCTACTCTGGTGATTGATGAAATCACCGTTCTATTGAATTCGTTGCAAATGCTGGAAGAAATAATCGAAGCATTTCACAGTGAGTACCTCAAATGTTGATTTATTTAGGTAATACATATCTTCAAATAGTTTTGTTTACTCAAAACAGTATGATGCTGTGACGAGCGACCTGTGTAAGTACAAGTAGGTATCTATAAATTTATACTCCTACGAAGTCCTATGCTGTCGTGAGAGGAAGAAAACATGTAGGCTCCACGCAAACGGGCCACCGACGACGACACCGGTGGTCAGCGGCAAGCAATTGACACTCTTATTCATACACTATGTAGGAACTCGCCGCACACGTGTGGCCGGTTACACTGCTTACTAGGACTGTAGGTACCTAACTTATGAATATGAACCGCAATGATAAATGTACACATTGTTTCAGAGAATGGCATAACATTAAACCAATTGGATCAACTCACTCAAGACCATTTGAAAGAGATTAGCCCACTACTAAGATATAGAATTGGGCTAACCAAAAATATTCATGAATATTTGGAGTCTAAGGTTTGTGACTAAGATTGGGTAGTACTGCATAATTATGTTCTGTACATTTAATTTTTAAATGTTCTAGAGACCCACCATGTTTTGTATCCTTTTATTTAATAAAAATTGGTATTTTTCCAGATTGAAGATGATTTTGCTGAATTATACCCTGTAGTAAAGCTCTTTAAAAGACAACTGGAAAAAGTTCATGCAAAATTCATGGAATTAAAAAACGAAGAAATTAATTCGGATGAACACAGGAAGGATTTGCGAAATTCGCTAAATACTTTTGATAGTGATGGTAACTATAACATTTTATATATTTTGTGTAATAAATTTCCAATTACTTCGCTGCTACAGTTTTCTTAGAAATGTGATATTGATATTACCTATTTGATTACTCAAATAATAACAAAAATTGTATTGTTACAGATGCACTACCAACAGAATTGACATTACTGGCTAATGTTGTGCCACTCAAAGGCTGTGTAAAAAAGCAAAGGTTTTCTACTCAACAGTGCTTAGAGAGAGTATTATATAGTAGAGGTAAGCTAGTTGTTTTTGTCTGTTGTGATACATAGCTAGAATAGTACAGTAAGTGCACACACTTTATTCCCGGCTTTAGTACTTCATATTAGTGCTG
The DNA here is from genome assembly GCA_949125135.1 of Alcis repandata. NCBI lineage: Eukaryota > Metazoa > Arthropoda > Insecta > Lepidoptera > Geometridae > Alcis > Alcis repandata. Next base: position 1,353,334 of record OX421233.1, read on the forward strand.
TCACTATTTAGTAACTGATACTATGGCATCTCTAAATATGTTAGGTCACATCTTATGTTTTTTTATTTCAGAATCCTGGTGACATAAACTCCACTATACAGAAACAAATTGGTAAAGCTGCCAAAAGCAAAACGCAAGTTCAACCCTATATATATGCATTTACTTCCATGACAGAAGCGTTTGACGTGTTATTCAAGTCATTTCATGTATTAATTGCACGTTTCCCTAAGCCAAGCGAACATATACATTTAATCATTCAGCAATGCGTCTACAAAATCCAAACCAGATTTGACAATCCAGTCCCATACATAATCCGTTGGTGATATTCTTGTATACGAATTAAATTGTGAAAGTTGTTTTTGCAAAATCGAGCAATTGTTAATACCCAAGGATAATTGTACTGATTTTTATTTGTATTCATGTATTATTTAAGACCTGCCAATATGATAATAATTTTCAATCTTTTGTTGTAGAAGAAATGGAAAACAATTTTAGTTTATTGTGTTTAGAGGATTGTTTTAATATAATTCCAATGAAAATGCACATAATTTTGGGGTCTATTAATATATATATTCATTATTATGGCTAATCAATGTTTTTTATTTTCGATCACTTTATTTACCAGTTTAGAAATCAAAAAGGAAACTAACAAAATGATGTAATAGTATGTTGTGCAATGCTTCTTGATCTTTAAATCTGTGATGTAATGTTTCAGGAGTGGTGAGATGTACACGTGTATCTTGACTCATTTGAACGAATTCATTCGAGCTCAACCCACTAAATAGGCGGCACGGCTCAGCATTCCCGCTTATTCTGAAAGTCTGCTTTTATGAATCATTGTCAGCCACCGGTTATACGAAAACCTGGTGTGAGTGACTATTTGTAAAACTTACTTTTAGTATGAGGGGGGAATCTGAACGAAGCTGCCTAGTGGGGTTTTGCCCGGATGAATTTATTCAATTGATTAAAGCTTCTGTCAGTTTCCTTAAAGATTTATAATATTTTAGACTAAGTAAATATTTTCTCAAAATAAAACTAAATGTCTTTGAGGCATGTGAAACACAATATTGCTTGAAATGCCTACATTTCAATCTGATTAATTTATATATTTGGATTAAAAGATTCAAAAACCTAGAAGAACCAGGTATTGCTTTGTATTAAAATATTAACGTTATTCAATGAACCAAATTATAGTTCAGGGCAACTCATCATTATTTTGGGAGAGTCGACCATATTATTCAACCAAATTACAACTTTTTTGCATAAACACATCGAAACTTTTCATAGATTACCTCTTAACTTTCGTTAAAAAAAATATTTACTTGAAATAAGATTTTATTTTCGTGCTGGAAAAATATGTCGACTTATTTCTAGCGCGCAAAGCTTAAGACAAGATATACGTTGTCTTGACTGAAACAAGCAATCATCTAAATAGAATATTTTAGAAATTAAATCGATTTGAACCAAGGCAGCGCTTACTTTAATCTAAAGATTTAGCACTGTTAATTTTAACAAAAACAATAATATTTCCTTAGTATAATCGACGCCAGAGCTTAGAGCAAGATTTTGGTAATTTTGATTGTAAAGAACAATCGTTTTATTAGTGTTTTAAAAAGGCATTTATCAGAACGAACACAATCATTATCTTCTATTAAGATTTTATTACATTAAATAAAAAGACAGCTTTATTTTGATTTAACATTGATTACATTAGTCCAAATTTATATTCTTTTGGAAATCAAAGAAATATATTTTCTTAGACCAAGACATTTTACTGCATTGTGCATATATATACGCATATTTGCTTGGATCAAAAGATTCTTTTTCACCGTGCGGGCCGCGTCGCCTGTTGTTTGACTAAAAAACAAACTTATTGTGTGTGCTTTAAAGTTCATTTTACAATACAATACAGACAAATTGACAACGTCTGGCTGACACTTCATTCATCAAAATCTGATGAACAGTTTAGGGTTTACACTACGCTAACGTCCAACAAACGTAAATAAAATCAAACAGAATAAAGACAGCTAAAAGCTATTCCTTATTGGCTTAGCCGTAGTCGTAGTGAAAAAGATTTTCACTTAATGTACTCGTATGCTAATACATACTTACAAAGCTCATTATAGAAACATAACGTACCTACTTAATTCAGAACTTTTAATTGTACCTTATTTTAAAAAGAAAATATAACAAGATTTTTCCTAACAGGTTCTCTAAAATATATAACAGAGGGAGGAAAATGAGTTTTCCGCAGCCCGAACATTACACTCGCAAGGTAAAGAGCAAGACATTGCATTTAAATATGGAACGACAGTCTATTAACAGCTTCGTTTGATGCCGACAAACATTGTTTAGATGAGCCTCGTCACTTTAAGGTGAAGGAAAAAATATTTACGGTTTTGAAAATTATTTCCACATTTTGAATTAACGCTGTAGGAATTATTTTCGAACACGATTAGACAAGGTTATTTTCAAACACGAACGTCCGTGTCGTTCGTCTTAGACTAGGTTATTATCAAACACGATTACATGTTTTAGGAACGATATCTAAAAAAGAATTGAAAATTAAAAGCCTTGAAATTCTTCCACCGACAAGAGCAACATTCAATCCCGAATGAATGAATTTCAGTCTTGGACTTCATTTGTTCCAAGTTTCCGTATTGTTTTAGAGTTGGACCGTATTTCCCGGCGTCCCTGCACTCGGCCGCATATTATTCCCGTGCAATCTCGCGTCGCGTCGCCCCGGGCAACTGCCGTCGCAGCCATGTTCCTGCTCTCTTGATGACAATGCTCTGATGACCCCTATCCACGTCTAGTTTGTATACCTATAGTTGAATACGTGAATAAAAGACTCGCTTTGTTTTAATACTTTGTTTTAATACTCTAAAGTAAGTAGATTAACATTTAGTTATAATTCACGTCGTAATGCGACGGCTAACTCAAAAAAAAATTAAAGTATGGGAAAAAAGAAAATAAAGGCGAGAAAGGAAAGAAGAGGAGGAGGGGGAGGGAGGGGGAAGGGATTAGGTAGATTAAATTACTTGCTTAACTTTACTTTTTGCTCTCCGTAAATTAACCTGTATTGCGGGACGTTAAACATGCTTTACTGCTAATGTGACAAGCCGGTTAATTCAAAACATACCCATTTAAGTTGTTTTGTTTTACATGATATTTTAGCGTTAAGTTAGAAGAGTTTGTGTTATCTTCTAGTTAGTCACCAGCAATTCGGGCAATTTTCCTACTAACTGACTTTTTTCCTTACTTTCGCTTAATGTTTTTCAGAAATTCCTGCGTTCATTGAATCAAAAAGCTACTAAGTAACTTTTTATCTTTTCCGTGTTACTGGGTGTCAGAGTTAGGTAAGTAGAATAATTCCTTCAATTTTTTACGTCTCTTGACATTTTCCTCAACGCTATCTACTTGGGGCATTACTGTATGTTAAAGAACCCTCGTCAGAAAGACAAATTACTCGGAGTTAACTTTAAAATAGCGTCTGAAATTTGGATAACAGAGCTGCGTACCTGTCGCGGGTTTACAGGGCCAACGGGCTGTGTCACAGTGTTACGCTTTAATTTGCAAACTTTTTTGTGGAACTACCCTCAAGGTGAACACTAGTTTATAAAAGCTCTCGAAGTTGTATGTTACAATGTAATAATGTTAGTAGGCTTTAAAAAAGTTTTCTGGTTTTGAGTTGGAATGTTATTTTTGGGTTTATGTAGTTATTTTTCAGAAAAGCTTTCAGTCGAATAAAATATGATCAAACTTTTAAAACAATGGGAAAAATCCTACTTAGTTGAAACAAATATTCCTTTCGATACTACCGGTAGTGTAGCTTGCTAGTGCTGTGGGTAACAAATAAATCACTGCTGTTAACAACTCTGCAATATATTATTTAATTTAGCTACACAAGCTAAATAAAGCAGAATATCTTTTAATAAAAAAATCCTATCTTACAAGTGATAAAACTGGACTAATAAAGGCTGGTTTACATGATGCAAGTTTCTTGCCTGTTGCATACAATAAAATTGAAGCAATAAATTACCTGCATGGTCTAAACAGTACAGTACAGTACACTTGATTTATTGCATTCAATAATTGCACTTGAATGTACAAGAAACTTGCATCATGTAAACCAGCCTTTATAGACTGAGAATGTTAATAAAACAAAAAACCATAAAGTTCGGAATAAAAAATAATAAATAAAACCAGTGGGTTTGTGTATAGAACTACTAAAAGTATGTCAAAATATGGTTTCTACATAAATTCTTAATGAGGCCAGCGTAATTTCACTGCCCTAAAAATACAAACTCGTTTTGTAACCATCGTCTATGTTTTGACATGATTAATTGCCAATAAAGGGCTCCAAAGTGTTTGTAAGGCACAACTCTATTGGGCAAAGCCAGCTGACAAAGCTAAAGAGGGAAGATGGCAGCATAGCGTCGACAAAAGCAGAGGTGCTAGGGGAGGTCGAGAGGTTCTATGGACAGTTGTACACTTCGGTCGCAAAGCCTGTTGACGGCTTGGCCAAAGACCCTAGAGCCAAGCTGTCCCGACACTACACTGAGGATATCCCGGACATCAGCCTGTACGAGATTAGGATGGCCCTGAAACAGCTCAAGGACAACAAGGCCCCGGGCGCTGATGGAATCACGTCAGAGCTTCTGAAAGCGGGTGGTACACCGATACTTAAAGTCCTTCAGAAGCTCTTTAATTCCGTCGTGCTCGAGGGAAAATCTCCTAAAGCGTGGAACGGGGGCGAGGTGGTGCTGTTCTTCAAGAAGGGTGATAACTCCTTATTGAAGAACTACAGGCCCATTACGCTTCTGAGCCACGTTTATAAGCTGTTTGCAAGGGTCATCGCGAATCGTCTCGAACGCAGATTCGATGACTTCCAGCCTCCCGAACAAGCCGGTTTCCGAAAAGGCTTCAGTACCATAGACCACATCTACACGCTTCGGCAAATTATACAGAAGACCGAAGAGTATAATTTGCCACTATGTCTAGCGTTTGTGGACTATGAGAAAGCCTTTGATTCGGTCGAAACATGGGCGGTGCTTGAGTCCCTTCAGCGATGCCGCATCGACTATCGGTACATCGAAGTGTTGAAGTGTTTGTATAATAACGCTACTATGTCGGTGCGAGTACGGGAGCATACCTCGAAGGAGATTCCATTGGGAAGAGGCGTGAGGCAAGGAGATGTGTTATCTCCAAAACTCTTCACAGCCACAATGGAAGACGCCTTCAAGCTCCTGGAATGGCAAGGACACGGCATCAACATCAAGACGAAAAACGAAAATTATGTCTAACGCCCATGTCGTGCCCACCCCAGTATCAGTTGCAGGCTCGGTTCTTGAAGTTGTAGACTCGTACGTCTACCTAGGACAAACAGTCCAGTTAGGTAGGTCCAACTTCGAGAAAGAGGTCAATCGCCGAATCCAACTCGGATGGGCAGCGTTCGGGAAACTTCGCAACGTCTTCTCGTCCCAAATACCTCAGTGCCTAAAAACAAAAGTATATAATCAGTGTGTGTTGCTAGTGATGGCATATGGATCAGAGACGTGGTCTTTAACTATTGGCCTGATGGAAAAGCTCGCAGTCGCTCAACGAGCCATGGAGAGGGCTATGCTCGGTATTTCTCTACGAGACCGAATCAGAAATGAGGAGATCCGTAGACGAACGAGAGTAACCGACATAGCCCAGCGGATTGGCAAGTTGAAGTGGCAGTGGGCTGGCCACATAGTGCGCAGGACCGATGGCCGTTGGTGCCGGAAGGTCCTGGAATGGAGACCACGTGCCGGCAAGCGCAGCGTAGGACGTCCACCCGCGAGATGGACCGACGACCTAGTTAAGGTCGCCGGAAGACGCTGGACGCAGGCCGCTTCCAACCGGTCCCGTTGGAAATCTATGGGGGAGGCCTATGTCCAGCAGTGGACGCCCTACAGGCTGGTATGATGATGATGAATTGCCTATAAGCATATCAACTCAAATATACAGGGTTATAAGGAAAGGGTATGCTAAGCCGAAAAGGGCTTACAGTACTCATCATTATGACCACCTTTTCTATAGAACAGTAAAAATCTGAACAGTATTTTTTTGCGAATTCCGGGTTTGTCCCATAATAAAAGGTGTTCATAATAATTTAATATGTGTAGTGTTAGTCCTTTTCGGCTTAGCATACCCGTTCCTCATAACCTTGTATAAAGTGCTTACGTATTGAAGTACCCACTTATTTTGATATTAAAAGCTGTACTTCATCGATATTTCGACACCACGTCGTTAAACATCGATGAAATGAAATAATGTTGATACAACTCGCATGATTTGATTGTATTAACTGGATAAGCATTAGAAAATATTGATGTATGTCATGTTTTATGTAGTGTTTTTATTTATTGACCGAGCAAATCGAGAGTCTGAGAGTGTAGGGGAATAAATTGGCGTTAGTATGTTTATATTTGAATATTTATACGACGAGAGCTTGAGTATCGTTAATACGATCTTTATGAAAGTTTGTTCGTAATTTGATACAATATAATTTTAATCGATTTTAAGTTCGAATATGTGAAAAATCGAACAAAGGCTGGGCTGGGGCTGGGTCTTGTGGACGCGTATAATATATATTATATTATATTATGTATTTGCTCATTTGATTACAGGACCGTCTATACATACTCCGCACAATGTTCTTACTTCTAATATAAATGTTGTCTAGAAATCTCTCAGTAACTCCGCCACAGTCTCTCGGTGATTCCTTTAGTGATTGTATTCGTGGAGAAATGTTTAAATGTGCAAAAGAGATAGGACTACTTATCTCTCTCTGAAAAACCAAACACTATTGACTCAACATCGATTCACTTTATCATAAACTCTCATCTATAAGCATTGTGCACTCAATTTGAAATATCCCGTCGAAGAGTCGCTCTATTTCTCTCCGCTACAGTATTCTCTATTCTTATCCGTTTTAAAACTATATTCTCTCGTAGTTTTAAAGTCAGTTATAGAAACTGCACTAAAACTGTGCGATTCAAACACGTTTCAATCCAAACTTTGGCATTGTATAAAGTTCGGGTTTAATTCGAGTGTTGTTTTTCTTTACTGCGGAGCTGGAAGCAGAACTGGAGGATGCTAGATATTGAAATTGTATTATCTTTGTTCTTTCAAGTTGTCTCTGGTAGCTACGTGAACGGGTTGGCTTATCCTGTATAAAATGGAGTAGGATTAGCTCCGTCGAGTGTATTCATCTGCTGAAGGTTGTGGAATGGAATGCTTATCGTTTGCAGTTATTGAATTGGAAACAGTCACGTTTTAAGTATGAGTGGTATATAAGAGTCATACTTTACTTTACCATAACTTTACCATACTTTCACGTTAATATTTTAAATATTAAAGTTTGTGAATGTTTGCCACTTATTCGCATATTAAAATAGATGTAGAATTAAAACCCTGAATTAAGACATAGCTTTTGTTTTACCCCAGTTAAAGTAACGTTCTCGTAGTGTAGCGGGTGAAGCCGCGGGACGCAACACTATTGCTTTTATTAGTACTAATACAAAATATGAGTTTCTGCCTCATATTTAAACAGATGTCTTATCAAGTGAAGCCCCAGTAAAGCTTCAGTCTTAATGAAGAACATCGACCTAGTATGTAAGTATGTATGTAGTATGTATGTATGTATTATGTATGTATGTAGTATGTATGTATCTAGTATAATCCGACTTCGGTGATGAAGAATGATCTTTGATTCAAATCTTACAACAAAATAACTGACTCCACCACAAAAACAAATCACAACCGAATTCCAAAATCAAAACCACAAATATCAAAGTATTGTGGAATATCAAAACACAAGACTTGTTAAAATAAACATCTTCAACCAGCTGTATCATTATTCGCGACAAGAGAAATGCTTGGGGTCGTGCGTTGTGGCTCTGAGAAAGTGCTACGTCACAGATGAGCTCGCTGTTCTGAAAGCAACTTTGCGGTTCAAACTATAAACTTCATCGCTTATAGCTTCATATGCGGTTTGACAGCTTACGGATGGAAACGCGGGCGGAGACCACGTACTGGGCTGCGTTTGTATGCTAATACACTTTCGGTGTTCTGTATTAGCGACGTTTGCGGAAATAACGTTGTTCGTTTGTGACGTGCAGCTAATAGCTGGAAAAATATAGACCTGGCAAAAACTGAGTTAAAATAAATGTATTCCCAATGTTTTCGCGTTGACGATACTGAATTGAGAATGAAAATGAAAACCAAATTACGTTCCTAACGTCCTATTTAACGGCCCCATGTTATTTACAATAAGCAGTAGTATTCGTCAGGAAACTGAAAAATGACAGCGTTTTTATCAGGCGTATTTGAAACTACGTTCGTTATACATTTTGGGCTTTATACATAAACGTTGTTTAAAGTAAGTCATTGCTTAAAAAGCTCTGAAACTTCTGGCTGACGTAAAATGCCACGTGGAAAACAAGACAGAGAAATTTAAGCAATGATTAAGTCTAAGCAGGCTGGTGAAGCCCCTTATATCCAATGGTTACCTATACTAATTTATGAAGGGGCAAAGTCCTTTGTACGAATTTCAGGCGTGGACGAGTTTCCCCTTAACCCCAAATAAATAGTTTTTTTTTGTGTTTTTCTGGTTTAGGAATTTTCTACTCCTTCGTCAAAAAAACTCGAACCTAAAAACCCGTAACTGAAATCCTTAAAAATGGTTGACCTATTTTAAATTATAGTTACAACTCAGAAATCTCAATTTTACAAAAAAAAAAATAGAAAATGAATAGCTACTTCCCACTAACACTGTTAAAAGCTTTTATAAATCCAGAGCTGTCAGCTTCCCGCCTCACTGGAAAATTCCCTTCGCCACTATTTCACATAGAAAGCTGAATTTACTGCTGGTAACTTGAACTTACTTCCTGACTTTAATTAAGTTCAGCTAAAATACGCCTTCCGCTTTTTCCTTGAGCTCAAGGCGTCGAGGTGGGAATTGTTTGTGCCTTGAAGCAAGTGACCGCTTACTTTAGTGTTTCCGGTTCCTTTTAGACGCTCTTTGCGCCAGAGTTACTGTTATGAGCGTGTGGACTGTAGATGTCAAAGTGGAGTCAGGGAGCTCTTTGACTTTTGTACTTTTAACGATTTGAAATATTGCTCCATTTTGATGGTAATGTTAAAGATACGAGTATTTGCATAGAGTGAAATTACAAGAGTAATTTTTTTTTTTCAAAAACAAGCTGTTATTGCACTGTCGTTGGAATTACACAGGTGTACTAAATATCACCTAAATCGGATTTTGATAGATAGATAGATAAACTCTTTATTGTTCACACCATAAATTACAAACAGAAGGATTATAACACCTAAAAACTAGTGCGACAACTGGCGGCCTTATCGCTAAGAGCGATCTCTTCCAGGCAACCTTAGGATGGAGAGGATATTTTGGGAAGTGTTTTAAAATTTGATTGCAAGATTTAAGCTAAACAAGCAAACTAAATGACATAAATTATATATTCCAATAAAAATAAAAGCTTGTAAAGAGGTGTAATTATGAAAATTAATTGTATTTAATTGTATCGGGGGCAGCTGTAGTTTGTTTAAACTTACTAAAGAGATCAAAGCTAGGCCGAAGGTACCTATATCTTATACAAGTAAACGTAATCGGATACACAAAGCAAATAAATATGGGTAGCAATGTAAACAAAAACTATAAATAGAAAGGCGAATCGTTATACGTTGTTATTTTTTGCCTCAATAAGCCGTTTGTGAACAAAACAAATACCGCACTCGGTCGACAAAAGTTGAGACTTTCTGGCTTTTCATAATTTGGGTTGAGTTCAAATCCGTATTAAAACAGTAGCTTAATATAATAGGATTTAAATATAAAACTACATTGAGAAAAATGTCCATCTAAATTCCGCTAAAAGAATGATGAATTCACTTCACTTCACACAATTCAACAAAATTCCGATGAATACTTAGTACGTAAAAACTAGTACTAGCGCCAGTTTTTAGTGTGAAAACCATATATCATAATAGTTGTCACCGTAAAAACTGGTGCTAATCATGGTACTTTTTGGTGATATCAGTAAGGCTAGCACAACTTTGACGTAATAATACGTAGCGAGTTTTCGATAGAAAAGTGTACCCCATTTACGACTGTCAAGTATGCTTCTGACGGGTGCAAATAGCGTACACTTTTCTATCGAAAACTCGCTACGTATTTTTATACGTCAAAGTTGTGCTAGGCCCACAATATGCTCCGTACTATTAGGTGAATTCATAAAAATTTTGATGGCCATTTTTCTCAGTCTAGGTATGTAGTATAAATCATACTACTATGGGCTTTACTTTAAACCCGGCTTAAAATCTCTGCTTAAAATCCTCTGCCTTGTTCTCGCACGTGACATTTCGCATCAGAGAGACGTTGTCAGAGCATTTGAATCAAGTTGAAGTATACTGCTATCTAGGTTTTATAAGCGAGACCCTAAATTACAGAGCTTCTGTATGAGCGCTTTTTAAAAGAAACAAAGTTCTGTGAAACAAAAAGATAAATGTTCTGTTACATTTTCGGAAACTTGATTTCCAAGCGTTTCTGATAACTAACTTGCATAACTTTTTAGCTTACTCTTTGATATGAACGAACGAACCTCCTGAATATCATATTTGATATTAATTCAGCATTTTCCTCTGAACTCATAAATCATCACAGACTACTTATTTTCCTGAGTGCCTGCAAACTTCGCACTTGATAACTTTAATTACGAATTCTAGCTCGGGTTGCTTTTTTCTCGTATTAAATTAAAATCTTGTTTTACAATTTTCATTTCCTTGTGTGAGCTTTTTCCATTTTCTAATTAGATGTGGTTTTTTAAACGGTTTTTTTAAACGATGATTCAAAGAGGGTTGTATGAAAATTATTAGTGTCTTGTTTTAATCATAAAATTTTTCTATTTTCTGTTTTTTATTATTAGCTGGAAGTCAGTGGCGGATTCAGGATTTTTGTTAGAGGGGCTTGAGCTAAAAAACAAGGATAAGGTTTACAGGTAGTTGGGTACTTGGATCCGTCACTGCTGAAAGTTATCGCTCTTGGCAGTAAGGCTATATTGGCTGTATTGTATATTATTATGCGCAACGTCTCTCAAATGAGGCTAATAATAAATTGCCAGAAATAGTAAAACCCTATAATCTAAAAACAGCACCTTGTTTTTAAAAAGGGGTTTTAATCAAAGAGGTTCAAAGGTTGAAAGAAGGGTTTTTTCATATCTCTATTTAAACCGAAGCTGTTTCGCGGTCTGGACCTTTGATAAGCTATAACATTGTCTGGACCCAAAACACCGACCAAGGCTTAGAATCTCCTCGAATATACTTCAGACACGATCGAGATCATTACACTGCAAAGGTTTATACGTTTCTGAGAACGAGACGCTGAACCTTGTTGGATATGGAGCCCGCGTCTCGTCCTCCGCCGACACTCATGTGGATTTGTATTATACTAAATCTGAAAAGGAGTCGCACACTTCCCATTTCTAGCAGATTATATTGTTGTTTATGTTATTATATCCACTTGCAGTGGAATGTTTGATCCCGGAATATGCTCTTGACTTCTTTTTGTTTATCGTCAATTGTAATAGAAAAATTCCACATTGATCAAACAAAAATCAAAGTCAAAGTTGGACGCGTTTGTTTTTCTTGTTGTGTTATTTTCTTAGTAAATAAAAAAATATGTGTAATGTTTTGGTGGTATCACTAATGTTACTACCTGTAAAAGATTTTTGTATTTCTCTGCTCGACTGTCTCTAACGAATGGTCTCTTTTGTTACAGATCCGTTTACGCATCAAAAAATGAACAAGTTACACAAATGGGGCTTCTTAGAAAATATATCGAGCAAAAGGTAAATTCGTCTCTCAAGCAGACTCTTTTGTACGAATTCACCGATTTATTATTAATGCGCATTGAAGGGTGCTTTATTGTTGCAGAAAACTGACGTACGAGAAGATGGATCGCGAAGGAAACTTCACTAGTTTGTTCGTGAACTCCCGCGCTCTAAATAAATTTCTCCGAGCTGTTTCCCGTTTCTGCAACAGTACGTGAAATGTAGCTAAGAAGCACATCAAAATGGGTCAAACATCCACTCGCGTCGACTATAATTACACATCTATAAATTATACGGATATTTATGACGTAATCAGCGACGGCAACGATGCTTGCGCCGTCGTCGACGACCCCAAATATCCGAGCAGCTTCGGCATAACGCTTGCAGTCCCTGAATGGGAAGCAATCTGCACCGCTATTGTGCTAACTCTGATAATTATATCGACTATAGTCGGGAACATTCTCGTCATTCTCAGCGTGTTCACGTACAAACCACTAAGGATCGTTCAGAACTTCTTCATAGTTTCGCTAGCCGTAGCCGATTTGACCGTAGCTATATTGGTTCTACCGTTAAACGTGGCTTACTCCATTCTGGGACAATGGGTGTTCGGGATATACGTGTGCAAAATGTGGCTGACGTGCGACATAATGTGCTGTACTTCGTCCATTTTGAATTTATGCGCGATCGCTCTCGACAGATATTGGGCGATCACCGACCCTATAAACTACGCTCAGAAGAGGACTTTAGAGAGAGTGCTGTTCATGATCGGAGTGGTTTGGGTGCTCTCGCTGGTGATTAGCTCCCCGCCGCTGTTGGGATGGAACGATTGGCCAGACGTGTTCGAGCCCGACACTCCCTGCCGCCTCACTTCGCAACCCGGCTTCGTGATATTCTCCTCGTCAGGATCATTTTACATCCCGTTAATTATAATGACAGTAGTGTATTTCGAAATTTACTTGGCCACAAAGAAAAGATTGAGAGATAGAGCGAAGGCGACTAAAATCAGTACGATCTCTAGTGGTCAGAATAAGTACACGGCGAAAGAGAATGACCACCACGACCAGGACTCGGTGAGCTCGGAAGCCAACCACAATGAGCATCAAGGGGTCACACGGCTGGTGTCGGACGAGAAAAAGAAGAAAAGAACAAGGAAATTAACTCCAAAGAAGAAACCAAAGAAGAAGTACTGGAGTAAAGATGACAAGTCACAGAATAAATTAATCATACCGATATTATCGAATGAAAACTCGGTGACCGACATGGCAGAGAATTTAGAGAATAGAAACACGTCTTCTGAGAGTAACTCGAAAGAGACGCACGAGGATTTGGTAGAAATAAGCGAGACGACGATAGTAACGAAACCCCAAAAGCGGCCGAAACCAGTGCAACAGAATACCGTCTACCAGTTTATAGAAGAGAAACAGAGGATTTCGTTGACCCGCGAGCGGCGCGCGGCGCGGACGCTGGGCATCATCATGGGAGTGTTCGTGGTGTGCTGGCTCCCCTTCTTCGTTATATACCTGGTGATCCCTTTTTGCGCGAGCTGTTGTTTGTCTAATAAGTTCATAAACTTCATAACTTGGCTCGGCTACCTCAACTCGGCGCTAAATCCTCTAATCTATACGATATTCAACATGGACTTCCGGCGAGCATTCAAAAAACTGCTTTGTTTTAAACCGTAGAACAATGTGCCAAAGGCTGTAAGATATAATGTATCCATAGTTTAGCGCGTTAATACGAGTATTATGGATGCCGCTGATTTGCTCAAATTACAAAATTTTTGAATCTCACCACAATGCATACGTAGAGTTGGTAGGTATTATTAACATTGATGAATTGAATTCTTAAAATGTATCTCATTGTAGTGTTAAAATCGAACGTATGATAATATTCCATGTCTATACTTAATTCCTTGCAATATTAAATCTTAAATTAATAATGTATGTACATATTTTGACTTTTGTGCATAGCACTGTAGGTACTTGAAATGTTACGGTCTTGATGTGTGTAAATACATATTTACGAATATGACCGAATTCAATGTAAACGAATCATAATTCCAACGAAATTCCAAGTATTAAATTGTACATATCTTGGTCCATTGATTGTAAATAATTATTTAAAATTAATAATAGTTACTAGATGTTTGACTAGCACTAATATAAGATAGTTAACTGAGTGATATTTTACTCGCGATTAGAGTTTAAATGTTGTTTTTATATCATTATCCCTTTGAAATAATTTGAGCCCTTATTTTAAAAGGGATATTAGATTAAATATTTAACTTTTGTTTGTATTCTGGATTGTAATAAAATGGATCGAATAAACTTTTGTGTTTTTGTAATGTCTTCCTAGAAATGAACCCTAAAGATGGTAAGTGTTTAGTATAATAGTCCTATATTTTTTTGAACAGCTGGCTTTTTTTTTAATATTAGGCAAAACAAATTATAAAAATGAATAACTCGTATTAACATTATTAAATTTATTAAATACGTAGAATGCTGCGATTGGAACAGCATTTCAGATTTCCATTAAGGTATCTGTATTCACAGCAAAGACTTACAAATCTTGAAAGCAGACTAAAAATATTCAGTTTGACAGAGTTCCAGAAACATTCTGCAAAACTAGACATAACTTGAAAGTAATGGAGCCAACTTTGGAACAAAATTAGCTATTATTACTACAACTTGAAGCGTGTGACTCGTACACTGCAGGTTTTACGATATAAGTTGCACCGGAAAATGAGTCAGTTAAGTACACGTAGAAATTAAATTTTATTAAGAACTTTTTTTTAAATTTTGAAACGTTCTGGGACGTCTGGATGTATCTGCTAATAACGCTGCAATATATTTTGATATATTATTTATATTAATATATAAAAATCGGAGAGCTCGCATGCCATTCCAAAAAATGCTTAATAAATAAGGTTTGGCAAGGTAAGCTACTATAAATATTATGTGCTAGACACTAACTTAAGTTAGTACTAATATTTCTTCTGTAGCGTAATGGGTAACATTTCTTAGATATGAAATGAAGTTTTATTGATAGCACTCGGCCACTCGGCTTTTACGAACTTACTTACTCGTATATCGAAGAGTGATGTATCAAAATCAATTCCTAATACTTAATCAGTATACCAACGTAACAAATGAGGAAAATAAGTGAATGTAATAATAAATCTGATGGTTTGTTATTGTTTTGAACTTGGGTAGTAATACGATGTTGGTAAACAATACAGTGTTGAAAATCAATTTATTCCTCTAGATATAAGGTAGGTACCCAAAACAATAGCAGTTTCACTAAATCATTATATAGGAACTCGATATAAATAATAGATTATAAAGGAACTCATGCCACGAAAAGAGATATTGCATTAAAATAATATTCAGAAACCGGATACCGAAACTTTTCAAAAGCTATACCGAAAGTCGGGAAAATATTCCCCATAGCGGTGTTTAGTGAGAGGTATGATTTAATCTGAAAGTTTTTGTTTTATTTGTTTTTTTGTGAGGATCCTTCCCGGAAGTAGAGAGCGTCCTTGCAGTGAAAAAGTGGGAAGTCCGGTTTTGGGGTCGTTGAAAACGAAAATTAATACTTTGGTCAGTGGAGCGAGAAAGTTCGGAACAGCGCTTTTGTTTTTCAGGTGTTCCGTTGCAGCTCAAAGATACACGAGCTTGTAAATAAAGGTATACATAGTTAATGGTTATAAGGAAAAGGTATACATAGAAAAATGTCATTGACACTCGACAACTTTTTCCCTTTCCTTACAAGGTTATCTCTTAGCCAGAAGTAGGTGCCGTAATAGTAAATTATTTATCGTATGAAGCAATGTGTGAGGTAAACTAAGTAATACTTTTTTGCCAGCAACAAAATATTAAAAAACAAGAGGATAAAACCGCCCAACAATGTAAAACAACTTGGCACGCTCCGCTTTTTGAAAAATTCAAACAAAACACCTAGGCAATGCTCGCTGCGCGTTAACTCGCAGCTTTATAAATCATATTCAAGGCAAAAATAATAAAACACAAGCCCTATTTCCTGTTTTACCGCCTCTATACATCACGCGTGTTTTGTGAACGATTTATTTTTATAGGCTGGCAAAAATGAGGGTCAACAAATCAGAAAGCTCTGAGAAATGTGAATAAGTCATCGTGGACTTTCATAAAACCTTTTCGTCCTATATTTTTGCTATAAACGGCTTAGGAAGGATTTTTTTGATGTTCAACCGAAGAGGTGATGGAATAGAAAGGTCTAGGCTTTATTTTGTGAAGCTCTGTCTAAATCAATCATTTTGTGTGTGTAGCGCCGACGTAGACTGCTTTTGTTTAGTCTAGATATTTTTCTAGGCGTTAATTTATAGTTACCAAGCGACCAAGCATTATTCGACGACCTGTGCGGCTCAGCGGTAGTATATCCGCCTTATAAAACAGAGGTCCCGGGTTCGATTGTTTGAATGATGAATTTAAATATCTGCTCGGAGTTCTGAGTGTTAGTTATCCTGTGTCTTTTCGTGTGTTCCATGGCATCCCCGACACAGGGTATCCTAGTGGGGAGCTATGAGTGTGAAACGTTTATTTATTTAACTAATTTATTAATTGATTAAACTAGGCTTAATCAAAATATACTTTAAGATTACTTTAATTGCAGTCTAGATCTGTCAAGACATAAGCTCATAAATATATAAGACACTTTTTATCCCGGACAGTTATACACAGTTCCCGTAGGATAGTGGGTAAGTAAGTAAGTACAGTTTTGAAGGGTTCCTGTAAGTAGGATAGTGGGTAAGTAAGTAAGTACAATTTTGAAGGGTTCCTGTAAGTAGGATAGTGGGTAAGTAAGTAAGTACAGTTTTGAAGGGTTCCTGTAAGTAGGATAGTGGGTAAGTAAGTAAGCTCGCATAGGCCGAGTGGCTGGCCCTGGTGTTAGAGTTTTTAGGCCGCCTGAAGGCCTTTAATATGGCTTGTGGGTGAAACCACGGAACGCTGCTAGTTAATAAGAGATTCAGTAATAGAAATAAGTAAACAAAACAACAATTTTTTTTAAACCTGTCGCGTCTTTTTTAGATCCGCGTGTTGGGCTGCAAATTAGAGGGATCGAATGAAAGACGACTTTCTATTCATCAACACGGGACTTTTGACCTTCTGAATATTCCAGATGTAAGTATAGAGCTAGGACAAAGTCACGTCGATGTACTGCCAGCGCCCCTTTTATGCGACTGCTAACTACTCGTAGGTGTAATTTCCGCGTTCATTAAGAGGATAAGCATACTTATAAAAGCCAGTTACACTTTTACTCCTCGTACGTTTTACACCGAAAGTAATTTGAATACGTTAATGAGCTCAGTTTTAAAAAAGTGATTATGTTGGTATAGGCCGAATGATAAGGTCTAGTGTAAGCCGTCAGAAGGCCTGTTACGTGGCTTGGCTTGTTTTAGAGTCACCTGCGGTCACCCATCTGGAACCGGACTGTGTCGTCCGTAACTTAACATCGGTGATCGGGTCGAGGCATGCTACGAGCGTTGCAAACTGTGTGTGCAGTTCAATCTGAATTTAACGTTCAGGTATTTGGACGGCATGCCTGGGAGAAGTCTTTAGCTAGTCTTTAGTCTTTTAATGGATAATTATTTACATAGTTCAACTAATTGCACAAGAACACATAACTGCCAATATTGCAGAAGATTGCATAATATACGTACATACGTATATGATACGCTGTGACTGATTGCATAACTGTTATTACACGACGCAGTTAGGCTGAGCGTATGCTGAGACGCAGATGACTCAAGTTCCCGCAACGCAGGGCAGAGCAGACTTTGCAATACAGGAACGTACTAGAGACGACGAGAGCTGCGAACGCTGCGGCGTAGGCACGTGCGACACAGACATGTGTCTGTCCTGCTCTGCGCCCTATGTCTGTCTCGCCTGCTCTACCCTGCTAAATCTGTTTGGTGTTGTGCTGTGTCACCTGCGTCTCAACATACGCTGAGTCTTACTATTTTACCATAATGTTCACCGGAAACGTAGTTTCTGAAGTTGCATCATTAGCGATCGTTTACGGGTAGTTTGACACCTTTGCACAGATGGCAAACTCGCTGCGTTCTGTTTTACAAAGAGGATGCAATTCCACACGCTTTTACTTTGACAGCCTGAGCGTGGAAGCAGTTTTGACTTCTATTTTTAATTTACAAAGTTAAAATTTGATTGACAAGGTCATTAGTGTTGTTCTTGGTGCTTTTTAGTCGGTCTGCTAGAGACAGGTCGGTTACGTTGACTCAATCGACAGTTTTCTGTGTCGATAAACGTACAATAGAAACCTTAGGTTATCTAAAACGGTAGTTCTAGTTAAATAGTGTTTTTTTTTTATCAAATAACGCATGTTATGTATCGGTATATTCGATAGTCAGTTCTTCACGGGTCTAAATAAAGGTATAAAGTTCATTTTTGTCTCTAATAAATTGGACTTATTTAAACGATCTTTTTGCTGTTTCAGTTATCATCGGTAATCGATTTGCATCTCTAGTAGAAAAACATGTTTAATCGAAAATCTCCTCCTTTGTTATTGAAATAATGACTGCTGAAATGAATTGTTTCAATTAATCCATCTGTACAATTTTGCGATGAACATCTAAATCATATCTTTCCTCAACAGGAGATTAGGATAAACACCCAGTCACCATGGATTACTGTTTCTGAAATAATAGACTAACATTAATTCCATCAATCAATTCTATTTCAAACCTCTTCATTAGTCTCAAAAACAAAAGACGAAAACCAATGCTGTCAATGGTTTCCTGGAGCTGCACCTGGATACGATGAACCACCTGCTTTTCCGCTCTCCCAAACCATTCAGTTAATAACTTAGAAGAATGAAAAATTAATTGTAAGCTTAATCTTCACTAATTGCTTGCACAGCGCATTGTAATAATGAGTTGGAAAATTGAGAGCGGAAATGGACCCGTTATTGTACCGGAAAATAGGGCCAATTTCCCTTAATGAACTCGATCTCGCTGCCTGTTATTGGCATATTTGTTTATAAAGAGTGCTATTAATTACTGAATCATAATTGCTGTTTTGGATTAATTTTAATGAGTGAACTCGTTATTTTGTTTGTGGTGTTGATATTACGCATTTGTAGACTCTCTAAATAGAAGGGGTTTTTTAGATCTAAATAGAAGGTGTTTTTTTGCTGGTTTGGGTTTTTTTCTAGATCTAAATAGGAAGGTTTTTTGCTGGTTAGGGGTTTTTTTAGATCTAAGTAGAAAGGTTTTTTTCTGGTTCCGGTTTTTTAGATCTAAATAGAAAGGCTTTTAGCTCGTTCGGGTCTTTTGCTAGATCTAAATAGAAAGGTTTTTGCTGGTTCGGGTTTTTTAGATTTAAATAGAAAGGCTTTTGTGCTCGTTCGGGTTTTTTCTAGATCTAAATAGAAAGGTTTTTTTGCCGGTTCAGTTTTTTTTTTAATTTAAATTAGAAGTTTTTTTTTTGCTGGTTCCGGTTTTTTTTTAAGCTGGTTAAGTATCTGTTTGTCGGTCTCATATATGTTTTACTGCCAAAATAGCTTGATTTATTTTGATATGTGAGGTTTTGTTAATTTCGACTTAATTATTTTCATAGTGTCATAGGTCATAGTGTAATTTTTTAGTTAAATACAACAACATCTAATGGAAAATGGAGAAACAAATGTTTTGTAAGAAACAATTGAAATTGAACCAAACTAAGCTTTTGTTTATCTGGTCGTTAACATCATTTCAGTGTTTTTAACGCAGTAGAATTTTTGTGTATAAATTAATTATACTACTTTAAAAGTGAAGTAAACTGCAAACCGCAAGATAATTTGCTTTTATAATTGAGGTACTATAATCTATTTTTGTTTAAATTTGTTATTCGGGATAGTGAGAACAAACTTTAATACGTCTAGGGATGTAACGATACCGATACCGATATAATCGGCAGGCCGATATATCGGCATCGCCGATACAACACGGCCGATATCAACCACTTCTAAAAGTGCGCGAAACGAACGCGTGCGACGTTGCCGCTCTTACGTCGCGTCGTCTCAGCGGTCGCTTCGGCTGGCCGACGCGCTGTCGGACAGCTCGAACGGCTCTTCTCAACTGCAGGCCTGATACAAAATGACTTGCGGAACAGATTATCTGCGGATAATTTGAATAAACTTTGTTTTCTTAACAAAAATCTACCAAAAGTAAACTTTAATTACTGACTTTATGTATCTTTTTTAATAACTATGTGATTGATTTTGTTTGAAACCAATAAATGTTTTTTTTTTTCATTTGCTTTACTGAATTTTATTAATTAAGTATTTTTCCTTCACAGTCTTTAGGACCTAAATACATACATAATAATATGGTAAAGTTATATGATTATTTACGGGATATTTACCGTGGTAAGGTTGTGGAATGAGCTCCCGATATTTCGGCGCAGTTACATGCACCATGTAACATGGTGCATGTAACTGCGCCCATGTTCACGGGAAGACTGAAGATATCACACGGTAAATATCCCGTAAATAATCATATAACTTTAGTGAACAACCGTGATAGTTTAAAACAGTGTTTTAATAATATGGTGTTTCATATATATGAAATAACTTTGAAGGGAGATAGTTGTATGTTGTTGTTGTTGTTCTAGAATGTGGTGTCAATATCTTAATAACTTCCTTCAAATTTGTTTAACATACATGAAGCACTTATCTACTAAGTCATCAATATCGGTATCTGTATCGGCATCGCCGATTATTTTCGTTTATAATCGGTATCGGTATCGTATCGGGAAAAACATGTATCGTTACATCCTAAACACGTCATAGAAACCTTAATATTTCACAATAAAATATTCAGAAGATTAAATAAGATACAGGCAAAGTAAGTTCCTATGATGATGTATCGAGAATCAATTAGGATTACTTACCTATTTATTCCTAGTACTTTTTCGACTCAGTAATAACTTGATAAAAAGAATCTTTTATTATAAGTTCTCGCGTTATAACATCTCATATAATAAAAAACAAGTTACAGAATGATTTAAGGCTTTGGGATGGAATTGCCTAATAAAGTAGGTATTAGGACCAAGTCAAATATTTCATCAACCCAACACCTTTGTGTGAAGGCTCCAACATTTTCAAGGCCAAGTACAAAGGAAGAGTGGCAGTACAACAACCGGTCGTGGACCCAAAATTGTTTGCTTATATAACCATAATGAAGCGGTGCGTGAAAGAAATTTATTCAGACTGTATTGGATGGATTTTGGGTACGAAAATGATTAATGTTAGCTTAATGAAGAAAGATTGTGGCTTATGCTTAGGTATAATTGGGTGTAAATTGAGATTTTTAAGGTCATAAAGGTTTAAGTTTGTTTAGTTGAGATGATGGATGGCCGAGGACAGGGTCCTTGTAAGGATAACCTTTTCAAATGTAAGTCGCTTTGTTATGTTGATTTCTTTGTGTCCCTTTGTGTGATAGCCAACGCTTTCTTATTTTAGGTCTGAGATATCTTATAAGTAACGTTTTCGTTTGAGTTATTTTATGTCAAACGAAAATCTATATGAAATCTATATTTAGGTTCAGGACAAGTTCAGAGCAGATGAATGAATGAACGTTTCACACTCATAGCTCGGGACTAGGAATAAATCCTGTGTCGGGGATGCCATGGAACACACACAAAGACAAGAACAACTAACACCCAGACCCAGAACAGATATTTAAATTCATCATTCAAACATCTGCCCGGCCGGGAATCGAATCCGGGACCTCTGGCTTATAAGGCATTAGATGTATCACTATGCGGCAAATATAATTTTAATGGTCTTGACTAACACATACAAGTAGAGGAAAATTTATACACTCCGATGCTTTTTGTACCAGAAGTGAATAAGACTAAGTGAGCTAACTCATATGACGTCACCTCGGCTGTCGTGATAACTATAATTATCACGTGACTTATGTAACCGTAGATATAACGATTCATAAAAAGTCCTTTAAATGTACCGTAAAAATAAGCAAAACCTGAACAGTAAAAACAACATTAGCAGATTTGCATCTCAGAGAAAAATAACAGTCTGTCCAGAATTTTATTTTTTACCGTTAAAAAGCTAACTGTTGAAGTAAAGTAAGTACCTACTTTGCTGTTCTCGGAGTTTTCATCGTGTTTGATGAGACAAAGATCGGTGTTCAACGTAATCTTAATATCCTGTTAGCTGTTGACTCCGTAGTACCTGATCCGGTCGGCTGGAACGGTCGGTGGACTCAAACAAGTTGCCCATGCAGTGTGGAGGCGTTGGGACACAATGGGCGTATGAAGAAATAACCGATCTGACGATGCATGTTAATTTATCCTCACCACCATTTCTTTTTTCGTATATGAATAACTTTTACTAAGGTACCAACCTACCAACCCTGATATCGCGAAAAATAACAGCTGCTCCATACAAAAATGTACATATATGACACTCGACAAAATGTTTGGAACAGCCATCGAAGTCGGATTATACTTACATAGGTACTTGATCCATGGGAACAGCTGAAATCTTTTTCGATTCAATTTCAGGGTTTGTCTTATAGTAAAAGTTGTTCGTTAAAATGAGTAAGTACTATGAGCGCTTTTCGGCGTAGCATACCCTTACTTTATAACCCTGTATTGTCTTTCTTACCTTGTTTCTCGTAACGTTTAACTCGTATGATACTGCACTCCTTGGCTCGCCGGCATACTTTAATAATAAGTAAAGTGTATTATAGGTATAAAATTGCTTTGGCAACAGAGTCATACAGCTTATAATATATAAGCAAACAGCTTATTTTTTTAATTATAAATATGTATCTAAAATAAAATATCTCTACCTCATAGCTATCAAGACCAGACAAACAACTACGGAATAAATACTAACAATAAAATATTGATAGTCCAATACAATTTTACTGGCAACACGACATCTGTTTGACAAATCTCAGATTGCTACTTATCATCCTGCAATAAAAATTGGCGTAAACTTGGGGGTCGTCCATTAATCGCGTGATGTTTTTTAATAACTTTCTGATCCCCCCCTCCCCCCTGATACATGGTGAGGTTATAAATTAAGGGGAGGCCCCCACCAATATCACGTGTATTTTTTTGGTCAAACTGTCTTTAAAATTTTCAGTTAATAACGTAAAAATAAATACACGTGTTGTTTCTCAACACCCCCCCTCCTCCCATTTGATTAGAGCATCATGTGATTAATGGATGATTCCTCGGCTGTAAACACGAAGCCTAAATAAAATCATTATGTCACGTTTCGCTTTACACAAGACTGGAGACGTAATCAGTGGAGGGTGAGGTCTTCGAGTGAGGTTTATTTACATTCTGAAAAGTTAAGACAGAGTTTTCTTTACGAAATCCAAAACAAAAATAAAACCTACAGACAAAAAGAGGTTAGCAAAGGATCTTACCTGTAATTTATACAAAAAGAAAAAATAATTGTTAAATTTTTAACTGACATAGCTCAAAAGATTAGCAAGCCGAAGTGGTGATGGGCTGGCCAATGCTGGCCATATCAGAAAAAAAATAGATACTCGTTGGAGTGGACAGGTTTTACACTGGAACCCACGTATCGGCAAACGTAGAGTAGCCCTGCGGCCAGGTGGAGTGTCGACCTGCGTGAGGCGACAGGCAAGTGGATGCGTAAGGCAGAAGATCGTGCCTTGTGGCGTTCTTTAGGAGAGGCTTATGTCCAGTAGTGGACAGACATTATACAGGCTGATCATGATATTTTTAAACGTGTGAACAGGGTTCTCGTAGTTCTATAGAATTTATGCTATAATTTATTTGTTTTTTACTTCAAAGCAATACTTATGTCATAAACCTACAGGGACAAGTTTGAATTGTTGTACAACTTCGTGCCTTTTAGAACTAATGAGCTACTTTAGCCTCCCTTAGTCCATCTCTGCAAATCAGCCTCGGGCGAAGCCATTTCATTACAACAACAAAGTTCAAATCAAGGTTTTGAGGAAAACTTGACTCGGTCTTCAAATGAATTTCCATTCGGTGTTTTGTAATAAAATAGGTAAATAATATTATAAAGGTTGTTTTTTTACGAAAATCAAATCGCTGCAAACTTATTGTTTCCATTCTTATTATATAACAAGTACTTAGTAACTTATTAAGGATATTAAGTAATGTAACTTATAAGTAAAAATTTCGCCAAACGGACGCCCTAACTCCCGCCCCTTACCCCAAGATGCCCAATTTCGAGTAACTAATGCAATTGCCAGTAATTGGTAATTGAAATTGTAATTTTAAGTAAAAGAGGAAGTTTCTATTAGAGGATAAATTTACAAAACGTTACTAACGTATTTACAAAACCTGAAGATACGATTTAGTGGCTTAACCTTTTTTTAAATTAAGGTTTTAAACTTATTTTATGCCGTAGTAAAAGTTGTTCATAATGATGAGTACTACTAACCCTTTCCGGCATAGCATATTTTCCTTATAACTCTGCATTATGTATACCTTATAACTTACCTATTACACCTACTTACTGGCTCGTGTAAGGTAAGAGTATAGACAGTTTTATTAAAAGCTTTATCCGAGAGCTTAAATATGATTGAGTGTAGGAAAAAACTTATAGTAACCATATTAATATTCAGGAATGTGCTAAATGTTGAATTTAATTTGTTTACCTGTTTTGATATTATACCTACTTATTATATCTTTAAGAGTAGGTTGTAAGTAGGTAGGTTACTAATATATGTATGTATATGTGTTCACTGAGCACAGCTATAATTAATTATCCTTGTGAACTACGTAATTTGTTATGGAATAAAACATTAATAATATTATTATGGTAGGTATAATTATTTATCTACAGAAACCGTTAAATTTCCGGGATTTATTATTTATTTTTTATTTGGATGCTCACTGTGCTTACAGCGAAGCCAAAGCGCACAGCAAGCCAGAATTACAAAAAATATTGTACATACACTAACAATAGGTATATAATTTAAAACAACTATATATAACTTAAAAAATGGACACATGATTATATAAAACAATTAAAATTTGTCGAAAATAAATCGACTTCTGGTTCCTGACAAATCAAATCGTTGAGCAGATTAATAGCCCGTGTCGTAGGAGCATATCGAGCCGTGTCAGTGCGTACTCGCGACGTCCGGAACAGTTAAAATAAAAATATTTAAAGTAACCTATATGTTAGTCTAGGGTAAAACCTATCTTCATCCAAAATAAAATGTAATTATTAGTAAGATTAAGTATTTGTCGAAGGAAAACATTCCGAGGAAACCTGCTCGCTCCGGAGATTAAAATTCAGTGGCGCATGTAAATCTACGAAACCGCACTTGGCCAGCGCTGTGGAATACGGCTTAATCACCTTCTGAGGGTAGACCTGGCTTCCCAGATGTGGTATGTATTAAAAGGTTAAGGGAAAGAGAAAAAAAGATTCGTGATTTAAAAATATAAATACGCGTCGACTTGAAAACTTTCTCCGTTTTTCGTCGGTTAAAAATAATGTATTATAGATTGGCTCAGGACCGGGATGGGTGGTGTAGGTACTACAAGAGAGGCTTATGCTGAGCTGTGGCAAATTTTATTTGTATTAAATATTAATCAAAATTAACTGCACTATTTAGTTATGCCTATATTTTAATATCTAACGAGAATTGTTAAGTTTTTCGATCTAAAAAGTATAAACAAAGTGCTATAAAATGAAAACCTAGGTGTAAAATGGAAATCTTGGTGTAAATTCAGCTATAAACAGGTTTAAATGTTACGATACATTGTGAGATGTGTATTAAATCTCGGAGAACGCTCTCAGGCGGATAAACTTGAGCTGCTAACCTTTGTCTAGACAGGGACGTATCAAGTGGTGGGTAAGCATAGTGTCACATGTAAAACTTTATACATTAGTACAGTTTTTGCAACTTTAAGCAATGTCTATAAAGGAATGGTTTAGTTTTCAAAGTAAAGACTGTAATAATTTGTATAAATATAAGCCTTCACGGGAAGAGACTTAAACATATAGAAGAAACATGTTTCAGTTTTCTCACTCAGCTTTACACCGTATGGCGTGATCATCATCTTCGACCGCACAGTCAGTACAATTCAAAATTGTTTGATTATAACAAGTTATTAATATGGTTGTAGCACTATTCATCTAACGAATAACTGCGAAAAGCCATGTAAAGTACGAGTATGATCAAGCACCAAGCTTGTAACTTACAAATGTCTAAAATCTAGACATTAATTAACAGGATGTTCTTATCGAGAACCATCTAGACTCTAGATGGTTTGAAATGAGTTATTTGCTCTATTAATATTAAATCATCATCATCATCATCATCAGCCCGTTATCGCCCACTGCTGAGCATAGGCCTCTCTTCTTGTACGCCACTCATCCCGGTCCTGTGCCAGTCTTGTCCAGGTTCGACCCGCGATTTTCGTTATGTCGTCGACCCAACGAGCTGGAGGTCGTCCGACACTTCGTTTACCAGTGCGTGGCCACCAATCCGTCAACGTTTTAGTCCACCTGCCATCACTCTGCCTAGCAACATGTCCTGCCCAACTCCATTTGAGTTTTGTAATAGTCGCCCCAACGTCGCGAACTTTAGTGCGACGTCGGATGTCGACATTTCTCACGCGGTCTTGTAATTTGATGCCGAGCATGGCTCTCTGTGCTACTTGTACTTTGTGCACAGCCTCATCCGTGAGCGCCCATGTCTCGGCACCATACGTCATGGTGCCGAGACATGGGCATGGGTAATATTAAATAGTTATTTATTATTTTATTGAGTGATTAGACGAGCAAATCGCTCGCCTGATGTTAAACGTCACGTTTGCCCATAACAGGCCCAGAATTAGATTAGATTTTGGTTATATAGATTTCGATCGAATTCCAAAAGTAGGCCACATTAACTCCTAGATCCAGCCCTGAGTTTTACACGTCTACCGCAGATGTGAATCGAGTGAGACATTTCTCGGCGGCGGAATATTGAATATTGAAAATTGAAATATTTTATACTTACTTTACATTTGAAATGGAGACGTTCGTTCGGACACGCTCGAAAATTCAATATTAAATTTCATAGTCCGCTGCGGAACAGTTTTGAAGTTATGATCGGTTAAATCTGAAAGTGTTGGATGAATAGATTATAACATTTGAAGTAATCCGAACCGATTAATATAAATTTATTTTTCACTAACGATTCTCATATCTAGTTTTTGCTTTTAACAGCTTTGTATAAATATCTTTCCCTCTTTTCTTTATTGCAAGCTTTTTACAAGCTTTTATTTAGCTTGCCGTGTTAGACTGTCTGTATGTTAGTGTGACTAAAACTCATACCGAGACAAATCTTGCAATTAAATTTTGAACCACTCCAATGCCCGGCCCGATTTGGCTAAAGTTTGGTTTACTTGTATAACTCCAATGACAACGCAATAAAAGCTTGTTTTTGTAATATTTTTAACCGACTTCAAAAAAGGAGGAGGTTATCCATTCGTCTGTGTTTTTTTTTTTTTTTTTTTTTTATGTTTGTTACCTCATAACTTTTGACTGGGTGAATCGATTTTGATGATTATTTTTTTATTAGAAAGCTGACGCTTCCCATTTGGTCCCATTTCAATTTAGTTCAGTTCTGATAATGGTATCCATGAGAAAACCATATAAGTCTTAAATTTGCATTAAGTAAGTGCGCGACAAATAGATGAATAACTCAATAGTCGGTCTTTTGAAGTCGGTTTTTGTTTTTTGTTTTGTAAAAATAATGTTATTGTTTCTAATTTAAAAAAAGATCGGATTTAATTATTCTGGCGTTTAAGTGCGCCAATCAGCAGCATCCATACTCCAATTATTTACGAACCGATCGACAAAGTCATTAAATTTACAATCACGCTTCCTCATCGAACAATGTAGACTGTAACTGTTTGATTCTGTTTGAATGTCAAAATATGGGTCGTGATAAACTTTATTCATTATTGAAGGCAAAAGGGATCTTTTATGATGACGAATAGATTAATTTTCGGGGTCTTTCCAGTATACAAATACATTTATTAGAAGTGCTAGGAACTAAGCAGTAAGGGTGCTTTTAAGGAAATGAACAAAAGTAGTTTAAAATAATAATTTCATTAATAATATTAAAGTGTTGTCTTATAAAGTGTAGTTTAAAGTAATAATTTCATTAATCGTTCGTTTTTAAGCTATTATTAAAACTTTTCTAATTCATGTTTTTCGTCACGATGATTATTCGCGACAGGTCACCAAATAATTTTGACCAATTTTTAATGATATGTATGATGGTTGAGCAATTTTGAGACCTACAAAAGAGCACGTTTCTATGGGAGAAAACTGCCTTCTCAAAATTTGAAAACACCCATTATTGATATTTTTGGGGAACACAGACTAAGTACGTACCTATACTAGCTTTACGTATAAAATGTGAAATCTAAGGACCCTTTCAAATAGCCATACTGTTTCTCCCACAACGGTATAAACACAAACAGCTAAACTGATTATTAAAAGGTCGGCTCTTAGGATTCGGTGACACGGCCTCTGATTACCATTTTGAAGGTTCGTAATTGAAATTCCCAATTGAAAACAGGCTAAGTGCAGTAATTGGATTCAAATGATCTTCGAAGGAATCATTTTAAATAAATGTGATATTTTGTTGTTTTTACCTGGTCGCTTCATGGACGCTTCATAACAAAATTACTTTACCGCAGTAGTGAATGCCTCGTAAATAAAAACTTGAAAAGACTGAGAAAAATAATTCTCGTTTAAGCAAGCATGAAATGTACTTTACTATACCAAAAAGAAATAATTACCTTGTTTTGAATCATCTTTCATCTTATTTTAGGGAAACAAACATAAGGTTTATAGATTCAAGAAGAACATGTTTTAGCTTCGCCTTGTTGTTTTATCCGATACGTTAAAGAAACATACATTTTCCGGGATCAAGAATTATGTATATTTTAATCCAAAATAAGGTTCAGTAAATCCAGGGGTTTTGAGCTACCTAGAAACTAAACACTCAAGCATGTCCCACAAACATACGAACTCTAACTCTAAATAATGCCTACAAATAAATTATTAGTATAGATTTTCCTACTTATACGAGTACATAATTATTATTATAAATGTCATAGTTTGCTTGTGAGTTTGGATGTTCGAATATTTGTTGCTCAATCATGAAATGAATGATCGGATTTGGATGAAATTCGGGATGAAGGTAGCGTATAACCTGGATTTACATATAGGCTACTTTTTGTCTCGGAAAATGCAGGCAAAACCGCAGGGGCAGCTAGTACGCACTAGCTATTACTAGCTATTATCATGCAGTCCATTTAGCCTATTACCAGCTATTAGTATACTATATTACTATGGAAACTAACGTGGTTTTCACACATTTTTGTTGTAATTAAACACGGGAATACTCACGTAAAAATCAAACGTCTTAATTTTTACGTGAGTATTCCCGTGTTTAATTATAACACAAATACACTAGGTATATTAGTTATTAGTGTTCTCAGTATAAATTGGTCAACCGCTTACCTAGTCCAATACACCGAGAAACAAACAATACCCATGGAATTCAGAGCCGGTCTGACCACCGCCTGCAATATCACGCTGCCTACGAGTATGCGCTGTGGTTCGAGAATTGGACCGGTACTGGATCAGGAGCCGGATCACAGAATTCCCAGTAAGTATTTAGACGTAACGCCTTGGTTAATCCGTTTTCTCTGTAGCGTGTTTGGATCGGATGGGCTATCGGAAATGGAATTTAAAGGCATTAATATACATTTTGCCGACTTCAAAATAGGAAGTTGTCAATACGATACTTATATACGTAACATTACATTTGATGATCTATTAAGACTCCAAAACAAAATAAACAAAATTTTATTATGAAATACTATTTTTTGGGTACTTTGTACCACTATCCCACTTCTGAGTCCATTCCCCGGAGTGTGACAGCGTATATTTACAAAAAAAAATTATTAGACACAAAAAATACAAAAATACAATAACATAACAATTATTATAAGTGAGTGAACTTATCGTATTTCTGATCCATCCATCTTTACTTAAAAATAGTATCAACAAAAAATCTCCTCTGACGATGTCCAGCAAAAACACACCGTGGATGTATTCACAAGTACAAAAAACTTAACCTGCAGCCATCTTTGATACTTATAGGTACTTATACTTGTATGTTCATTCAATAAGAATACGTGACGAAACTGTCGGTTTTGGATGGGTGACCGTGGTTTTACAACTAAGCGCCACTTTGGCGTGAATGGACACATTAAATTCTACAATTCAATTCAACACAACAGGTGGCCTAATATCTCTGACACCAGTGTGAGTGTAGTCACTCGGCCTATGCGTTTTTATTGTAAGTAGACTACTCGTAGTAATAGAAGTATTACTAGAGTAGTATAGTAATACTAGTAGTATATTTTTATCATATTTTTATTGCATAGTAATTTCTAGGTTATGTTTTCAGTTTTTTTTTTGTTTCGTTTGTTTCTTTTTTTAACCGACTTCCATAAAGGAGACGGTTCTCAATTCGACTGTTTGTTGCTTTTTTTTTTTTTTTTTTTTTTAGACTAGTAATAGTGTTTAATATCTGTAATTTATATTTTTATCGCATCCTAATTTCTAGGTTATGCGAGATTAAATAAAATTCAATTTTGAGTAGCAAAAGCAAGGTTTTCATAATCAGTGATAAGCTTTCGTAAGCTTTAGGTATGTGTTGAGGAAAACCCTTTGGTGAAAGCCGAGAAGATGAAGCATCGGCTTCGAATGGAAGTAAATTGAGCGGATTTGTTTGCTAGAAGAGCATTTATGTTGCTTACGTACATACAGATGTATTAGATACTTCATATTAATAAATAAATAAATAAATATTGAAAGGGTTTGAAATGAAGATCAATTTCATCGTGAAACTTTGTTTCTTTAAACTGATTGTTTCATCTCTTAGAACAGGGGCAAAGTTTTGTCTTTTCAGGCAGCTTAAAAATTTTGAAACCAGCCTACACTTTTTTTTGTTTTTGTCTCGAATAAGTCCGTGGTTGAGAGGCAGGTGGAGTAGAGCCCTGACAGAGTGGCTTCCGATTGCGGACAAGCGTTCAGTTGGCAGACCATCAGCCCGATGGGTAGACGACATCAGACCCATCGCGGGCCATGCGTGGATGAGATTGGCCCAAAACAGGGAAAAATGGCACAAGGGAGAGGAGGCCTATACCCAACAGTGGGTCGATACAGGCTGACGATGATGATGATGATGAAGTCCGTGGTTCACCATTGGACTTACTTACTGATTATATATTATACGAATCAAACACGTGTGATCAAAGTGTTTATTTGGACTATTGCCATTAGACCAACTATAAAAAATATGCGTTACGAACAAGTGGTTCTGAAGATTCTTATTATTCGATCCATGCGTATCGTCACCTGTCTCTGTCTAACCAAGCATACTTAGAGGAGAGGAGCATAGCATATTTTGCATTAGCGTTCACACCAACTAGATTTTAGATACGTCTATTCACCTTCAGTGAGACAAACAATATCTTGGCTGTATTTACCTTTGACGGGTCCATAAAGTAAGGTAATAATAATTTTAATTTTTACATTTTTAATGTTTTGAGTCTCCGACTCTTATGATCATATGAATACGATTTAATGTCAAAAAAGTTGCAGTGGTCCACCCCCGGTCAACGATGTAGAAGAAAACCCAAGACAAGATGGGAAAATGTAGATGCCTTCAATGTTTTCGCGATGTCGAGGATACAGCGAAGTGGAGCAAAACGAAAAGTAAGGAATGCTGACCCCACCACCATGTGGATACCTTGCCAGGAGAGAAAACAACTTTAAAATCAAAATCATATCGTAAAACAACGTACTCTGTAAAACAAGTTACTAATAGTTAACAAAAATCTCAGACTCCCATTGGACCCTGACGAATAATTCCATAATTTATTCAAACGGTCACTCATCCTGAAAAACATAACACCTGAGCAAGTTGAGTCGGGTCACTACCTGTGTCCGATTTTATTATTACCCCATAATAAATTCATGAAAGGTAGAGGTACTTTCGAACCCTCATATAAATGACAGAAAAATGTGGGTCACAATCTCTTCCTGTCCCCTGTTCCGCTGTAATTCAGGGGGGGACTTTGACAGTTGTGCTCATTGCATTACAGAAAAAACCGGGTAATAGGGAGATATTGCTAGTTTGCAGAAGAGATAATGCAACGTTTAAACAGAAATTACGTTTTGGCTTTGTCAAGGCACTTTGAAATCCTGTTCTGATGTTGTTTTGACATTTCGTTTGCTACAAGGACATTTTTTTTAAGGTTTTAGGGTACTGAACCTCCTTCGGGGAGAACCCTTAAGGTGAGACTTTGCTGTCCGCCGTCTGTATGGCATATCCAATTATTTGAAAATATGCAAAGAACATACAATCTGAGTACCTACATACCTACCTAGTAGATATCACGGATATTGAACACGAGTAACGATTAAAAATACATTAATAAGTATTTATCATTTGGCTCGTGACATTTTAATTAGGCACTTGTCGAGACAAACGTTACAAAAACTCGAAACAAAAAATACCTGCATCGTAAAATGATTTTATTCATATATTTCTATATCTTGTATATATTGTTCTATATATTGTTGGTAGAAACCGGGTTATATGGTCTGTGGTAGGTACTGAACCATTTTCCTGTTCGTAACGTTAATATTATAAATGTGACAGTTTAGAATGGAAATGTGTGTGTGTGTATTTAACTGAAACCACTAAACCAACGCTGAAGCAATTTAACTTTTTTGTTAATTTATTTTTTATTTAACCTATGCTGTCCCACTGCTGGGCAAAGGTGTCCCTCCATTTTTTCAGTTTAACTAATTTAAGTAAAATGATTAAATTGGAGATAGCTCTGAAGGTCATAAAAGCTCATCGGTTATTTTTATCTTGAAAAAGTAAACAGTTTCTGTATGATAGTGAGCGCAACTGCTGGCCGCAGCTAGTATGAAATTTTGATTACCTACTTACTACTTACAGATATGTCAAAATTATTATTTTTATTAGTTTCTACATTAACTTTGAATTAATTTTAAAACGAGTTTTTAATAAGGTGACCTCTACTAGAGATTATTGTAAAGAAATCGTTTAAATAGATTAGGCATTTATATTGTTTTCATATCCATTATTTTTTAACAATTCACAATAGTCAAAAACATAATATACTCGTACTTATATATATTGTGAGGATAAATGTAAAGTTGCATGAGATAAACATAGATTATAATAGACATCCACATAATTATGAGATGCGGGTGAATACAAGAACATTATTTTTACAAAACAAATAAAAATAGGTAAAAAAAAAATTTAAGTTAAACGGTTTTATAAAACAATAAAAAAATGTACTAAAAACCAAAAAATAATAAAATAGATACAGTCGTGGGAATTATAAACATATGCATAGACTAGACTAAAATAAAACCGTGGGGCAAGAAAACCGTGGGACGTGCCCTATTTTATTATTTTTTGGTTTTTAGTACATATTGATGGGATCGATAAAACCTACGTTATCCGCCATTTTGTAGCGGCCGCCATCTTGTATTTCAATTTTTTATAGTATATTGTATTCTGCTTGTTGAGCCCTTTCATTTGATACCCTTATTGATGGGATCGATAAAACCTACGTTATCCGCCATTTTGTAGCGGCCGCCATCTTGAATTTCAATTTTTTATAGTATATTGTATTCTGCTTGTTGAGCCCTTTCATTTGATACCCATATTGATGGGATTGATAAAACCTACGTTATCCGCCATTTTGTAGCGGCGGCCATCTTGAATTTATAATGATAATGAATAAACATAATTGTATTGTCACCAAAATCCAAAGTGTATACAAAATTTCAGATTAATCGGTTGACAGGAAGAGGGTGAAATTTGAATTACTAAATTTGACCCAAGAAAGAAAAAAGAAAACGTGAGCTAAATAAAACCGTTTAAAAACAAAAACCGACTTCAAAAGACCGACTATTGAGTTATTCATCTATTTGTCGCGCACGTACTTAATGCAAATTTAAGACTTATATGGTTTTCTCATGGATACCATTATCAGAACTGGACTAAATTGAAATGGGACCAAATGGGAAGCGTCAGCTTTCTAATAAAAAAAGAATCATCAAAATCGATTCACCCAGTCAAAAGTTATGAGGTAACAAACATAAAAAAAAAAACAAACAGTCGAATTGATAACCTCCTCCTTTTTGAAGTCGGTTAAAAACTGACATCCGTTATGTTTGGTGTTCATTCCACCGTGTAATGCATCAGTGTTAAGACAAAAAGAAAAAGAAGATCAAGTCTCCAATTCATTTAGGTACTAAAAAAAATTCAAAGAATCAAAGAACAATTGTGTGATAAAGGTCAACAATTAATGACCTTAAAAACGATTTAGGTAAACAGGCAGAACTAATGAGTCACGTCGTCTTGCTGTTTGTGGTTTGTGGTTTAGGCATTCTTAAAACGAGAACAAGACACCGGAACGACCATTATACGTGGTTTAATTACCTAGTGACTCAATTAAAGGTAATAAATCTATCCAGATGAAAAATAAGGTCAATGAACGACCGTAACTGTTGGAAACAAAGAATGTTTAATTTCAATAAGTTTTTTGGCCTTTTTGAAAACACCACAGATTTCTCGGTCCGTGGCAATGAGGTAAATTTTTTAACAAATAATTTTTCAATAAAGCTATTTTTTTTTCAATAAGTTCCTAGGGTTGTTTTATAATAGAAGTTCAGTGAAAGCGTTCCGGGTCGGCGCGTTGCAAGGCAATATCTTTGAATAAGTGAGCAATGTATTGTACAGCTTAGCGGTGCTTGCGTCTTGTGGGATAAAACCGAGCGGGAATCCAGTAAGTTCGTGTGCCGCGGAGCTTAATGCTAATATGTTTTATTGATCAATAGGAAAACGATTGGTAGAGAATAACAAATTCTTATTCCTGAACAAAATACATTATTTATTTATTTTTATTATCTTTTTTCTTTAAGTAAAAAGAGCGGTAAATATTCGGGGATATTCGGTAGTTTTGGAGCTCTTATGTTGCACCGTACCTGCTTGCCAATCTTGTCAGTTAAGCATTGAACTTACATGACACAGAACTGACAGAGTTTTAATATAAATACTGGATACTGGATACCAAAATACGACGTCGCACCAATGTGGTGGGATCACGCGAGGAGAGTTATGTATCTAAAATAGAACTGGTAAGGGCCCATAAGGCCCATATATCTATGGGCCCTTACCAGCTCTATTACCTCTAGAAGTGGTGTCAGCACTTGACATATATTTACAAAAAAACTTTATTAGACACAAAAAATACAAAAATACAATAACATAACAATTATTATAAGTAAGTGAACTTATCGTATTTTTGATCCATCCATCTTTACCTAAAAATAGTATCAACAAAAAATCTCCTCTGACGATGTCCAGCAAAAACACACCGTGGATGTATTCACAAGTACAAAAAACTTAACCTGCAGCCATCTTTGATACTTATAGGTACTTATACTTGTATGTTCATTCAATAAGAATACGTGACGAAACTGTCGGTTTTGGATGGGTGACCGTGGTTTTACAACTAAGCGCCACTTTGGCGTGAATGGACACATTAAATTCTACAATTCAATTCAACACAACAGGTGGCCTAATATCTCTGACACCAGTGTGAGTGTAGTCACTCGGCCTATGCGTTTTTATTGTAAGTAGACTACTCGTAGTAATAGAAGTATTACTAGAGTAGTATAGTAATACTAGTAGTATATTTTTATCATATTTTTATTGCATAGTAATTTCTAGGTTATGTTTTCAGTTTTTTTTTTGTTTCGTTTGTTTCTTTTTTTAACCGACTTCCATAAAGGAGACGGTTCTCAATTCGACTGTTTGTTGCTTTTTTTTTTTTTTTTTTTTTTAGACTAGTAATAGTGTTTAATATCTGTAATTTATATTTTTATCGCATCCTAATTTCTAGGTTATGCGAGATTAAATAAAATTCAATTTTGAGTAGCAAAAGCAAGGTTTTCATAATCAGTGATAAGCTTTCGTAAGCTTTAGGTATGTGTTGAGGAAAACCCTTTGGTGAAAGCCGAGAAGATGAAGCATCGGCTTCGAATGGAAGTAAATTGAGCGGATTTGTTTGCTAGAAGAGCATTTATGTTGCTTACGTACATACAGATGTATTAGATACTTCATATTAATAAATAAATAAATAAATATTGAAAGGGTTTGAAATGAAGATCAATTTCATCGTGAAACTTTGTTTCTTTAAACTGATTGTTTCATCTCTTAGAACAGGGGCAAAGTTTTGTCTTTTCAGGCAGCTTAAAAATTTTGAAACCAGCCTACACTTTTTTTTGTTTTTGTCTCGAATAAGTCCGTGGTTGAGAGGCAGGTGGAGTAGAGCCCTGACAGAGTGGCTTCCGATTGCGGACAAGCGTTCAGTTGGCAGACCATCAGCCCGATGGGTAGACGACATCAGACCCATCGCGGGCCATGCGTGGATGAGATTGGCCCAAAACAGGGAAAAATGGCACAAGGGAGAGGAGGCCTATACCCAACAGTGGGTCGATACAGGCTGACGATGATGATGATGATGAAGTCCGTGGTTCACCATTGGACTTACTTACTGATTATATATTATACGAATCAAACACGTGTGATCAAAGTGTTTATTTGGACTATTGCCATTAGACCAACTATAAAAAATATGCGTTACGAACAAGTGGTTCTGAAGATTCTTATTATTCGATCCATGCGTATCGTCACCTGTCTCTGTCTAACCAAGCATACTTAGAGGAGAGGAGCATAGCATATTTTGCATTAGCGTTCACACCAACTAGATTTTAGATACGTCTATTCACCTTCAGTGAGACAAACAATATCTTGGCTGTATTTACCTTTGACGGGTCCATAAAGTAAGGTAATAATAATTTTAATTTTTACATTTTTAATGTTTTGAGTCTCCGACTCTTATGATCATATGAATACGATTTAATGTCAAAAAAGTTGCAGTGGTCCACCCCCGGTCAACGATGTAGAAGAAAACCCAAGACAAGATGGGAAAATGTAGATGCCTTCAATGTTTTCGCGATGTCGAGGATACAGCGAAGTGGAGCAAAACGAAAAGTAAGGAATGCTGACCCCACCACCATGTGGATACCTTGCCAGGAGAGAAAACAACTTTAAAATCAAAATCATATCGTAAAACAACGTACTCTGTAAAACAAGTTACTAATAGTTAACAAAAATCTCAGACTCCCATTGGACCCTGACGAATAATTCCATAATTTATTCAAACGGTCACTCATCCTGAAAAACATAACACCTGAGCAAGTTGAGTCGGGTCACTACCTGTGTCCGATTTTATTATTACCCCATAATAAATTCATGAAAGGTAGAGGTACTTTCGAACCCTCATATAAATGACAGAAAAATGTGGGTCACAATCTCTTCCTGTCCCCTGTTCCGCTGTAATTCAGGGGGGGACTTTGACAGTTGTGCTCATTGCATTACAGAAAAAACCGGGTAATAGGGAGATATTGCTAGTTTGCAGAAGAGATAATGCAACGTTTAAACAGAAATTACGTTTTGGCTTTGTCAAGGCACTTTGAAATCCTGTTCTGATGTTGTTTTGACATTTCGTTTGCTACAAGGACATTTTTTTTAAGGTTTTAGGGTACTGAACCTCCTTCGGGGAGAACCCTTAAGGTGAGACTTTGCTGTCCGCCGTCTGTATGGCATATCCAATTATTTGAAAATATGCAAAGAACATACAATCTGAGTACCTACATACCTACCTAGTAGATATCACGGATATTGAACACGAGTAACGATTAAAAATACATTAATAAGTATTTATCATTTGGCTCGTGACATTTTAA
Organism: Alcis repandata; assembly: GCA_949125135.1. Lineage (NCBI taxonomy): Eukaryota > Metazoa > Arthropoda > Insecta > Lepidoptera > Geometridae > Alcis > Alcis repandata. The sequence continues at coordinate 1,391,172 of OX421233.1, forward strand.
TTAGGCACTTGTCGAGACAAACGTTACAAAAACTCGAAACAAAAAATACCTGCATCGTAAAATGATTTTATTCATATATTTCTATATCTTGTATATATTGTTCTATATATTGTTGGTAGAAACCGGGTTATATGGTCTGTGGTAGGTACTGAACCATTTTCCTGTTCGTAACGTTAATATTATAAATGTGACAGTTTAGAATGGAAATGTGTGTGTGTGTATTTAACTGAAACCACTAAACCAACGCTGAAGCAATTTAACTTTTTTGTTAATTTATTTTTTATTTAACCTATGCTGTCCCACTGCTGGGCAAAGGTGTCCCTCCATTTTTTCAGTTTAACTAATTTAAGTAAAATGATTAAATTGGAGATAGCTCTGAAGGTCATAAAAGCTCATCGGTTATTTTTATCTTGAAAAAGTAAACAGTTTCTGTATGATAGTGAGCGCAACTGCTGGCCGCAGCTAGTATGAAATTTTGATTACCTACTTACTACTTACAGATATGTCAAAATTATTATTTTTATTAGTTTCTACATTAACTTTGAATTAATTTTAAAACGAGTTTTTAATAAGGTGACCTCTACTAGAGATTATTGTAAAGAAATCGTTTAAATAGATTAGGCATTTAAATTGTTTTCATATCCATTATTTTTTAACAATTCACAATAGTCAAAAACATAATATACTCGTACTTATATATATTGTGAGGATAAATGTAAAGTTGCATGAGATAAACATAGATTATAATAGACATCCACATAATTATGAGATGCGGGTGAATACAAGAACATTATTTTTACAAAACAAATAAAAATAGGTAAAAAAAAAATTTAAGTTAAACGGTTTTATAAAACAATAAAAAAATGTACTAAAAACCAAAAAATAATAAAATAGATACAGTCGTGGGAATTATAAACATATGCATAGACTAGACTAAAATAAAACCGTGGGGCAAGAAAACCGTGGGACGTGCCCTATTTTATTATTTTTTGGTTTTTAGTACATATTGATGGGATCGATAAAACCTACGTTATCCGCCATTTTGTAGCGGCCGCCATCTTGTATTTCAATTTTTTATAGTATATTGTATTCTGCTTGTTGAGCCCTTTCATTTGATACCCTTATTGATGGGATCGATAAAACCTACGTTATCCGCCATTTTGTAGCGGCCGCCATCTTGAATTTCAATTTTTTATAGTATATTGTATTCTGCTTGTTGAGCCCTTTCATTTGATACCCATATTGATGGGATTGATAAAACCTACGTTATCCGCCATTTTGTAGCGGCGGCCATCTTGAATTTATAATGATAATGAATAAACATAATTGTATTGTCACCAAAATCCAAAGTGTATACAAAATTTCAGATTAATCGGTTGACAGGAAGAGGGTGAAATTTGAATTACTAAATTTGACCCAAGAAAGAAAAAAGAAAACGTGAGCTAAATAAAACCGTTTAAAAACAAAAACCGACTTCAAAAGACCGACTATTGAGTTATTCATCTATTTGTCGCGCACGTACTTAATGCAAATTTAAGACTTATATGGTTTTCTCATGGATACCATTATCAGAACTGGACTAAATTGAAATGGGACCAAATGGGAAGCGTCAGCTTTCTAATAAAAAAAGAATCATCAAAATCGATTCACCCAGTCAAAAGTTATGAGGTAACAAACATAAAAAAAAAAACAAACAGTCGAATTGATAACCTCCTCCTTTTTGAAGTCGGTTAAAAACTGACATCCGTTATGTTTGGTGTTCATTCCACCGTGTAATGCATCAGTGTTAAGACAAAAAGAAAAAGAAGATCAAGTCTCCAATTCATTTAGGTACTAAAAAAAATTCAAAGAATCAAAGAACAATTGTGTGATAAAGGTCAACAATTAATGACCTTAAAAACGATTTAGGTAAACAGGCAGAACTAATGAGTCACGTCGTCTTGCTGTTTGTGGTTTGTGGTTTAGGCATTCTTAAAACGAGAACAAGACACCGGAACGACCATTATACGTGGTTTAATTACCTAGTGACTCAATTAAAGGTAATAAATCTATCCAGATGAAAAATAAGGTCAATGAACGACCGTAACTGTTGGAAACAAAGAATGTTTAATTTCAATAAGTTTTTTGGCCTTTTTGAAAACACCACAGATTTCTCGGTCCGTGGCAATGAGGTAAATTTTTTAACAAATAATTTTTCAATAAAGCTATTTTTTTTTCAATAAGTTCCTAGGGTTGTTTTATAATAGAAGTTCAGTGAAAGCGTTCCGGGTCGGCGCGTTGCAAGGCAATATCTTTGAATAAGTGAGCAATGTATTGTACAGCTTAGCGGTGCTTGCGTCTTGTGGGATAAAACCGAGCGGGAATCCAGTAAGTTCGTGTGCCGCGGAGCTTAATGCTAATATGTTTTATTGATCAATAGGAAAACGATTGGTAGAGAATAACAAATTCTTATTCCTGAACAAAATACATTATTTATTTATTTTTATTATCTTTTTTCTTTAAGTAAAAAGAGCGGTAAATATTCGGGGATATTCGGTAGTTTTGGAGCTCTTATGTTGCACCGTACCTGCTTGCCAATCTTGTCAGTTAAGCATTGAACTTACATGACACAGAACTGACAGAGTTTTAATATAAATACTGGATACTGGATACCAAAATACGACGTCGCACCAATGTGGTGGGATCACGCGAGGAGAGTTATGTATCTAAAATAGAACTGGTAAGGGCCCATAAGGCCCATATATCTATGGGCCCTTACCAGCTCTATTACCTCTAGAAGTGGTGTCAGCACTTGATGTGATATAACAAAATGGTGGCTCATACTAGGTTGCAAAAATCCTGGGCAATAGCCATTCTCTCGACACATTTTTACGCCTTATAGGCAAACTATGCTCTTAAGTGCATTATGTAATTTTAACACCTTTTGTGCACGCGCATCCCAATGCATGTACAATTGTACAATCTACTCCTGATTTAAACAAAGAAATGATCTTTATCTTTTTGATGCTCTGATGATTGTAGACAAGTAATACTTGTGTAGAAGTGATTGGTAAAGGATCGAAATAATGTGTCAAAGGAAAGTCTATTCTCAACAGTTTGTTATTTAGAGCCGATGACGATAATGATGAGACTAGGTACTAGGTATGGGCAGAAATTGCTACCATTTATGTTGTATAATTCACTTAGGTTTTTCCTTTTAGATCAGTGAGGCTCTAAAAGGTTTTTGAAGTGTTTTTGTACGAGATAATAAAACCAAAAAATAATTACATACCTAGTAGGCAGGTATATTTAATACACTACACAAATCAGTCAAACATTCAAAAATCACAATATAACTATGGCTTAGTCAGACTTATTATATACCTAAAAGAGAGCGTTTAATAATTTATTTTATTTGAATACTTTTTAAATACATACATACTCGTAGGATACACGTGTAACATTGTACTGTTTTTTATTCTGTGGCGCAACTAAAGGGCACGGCCTCTGACCTATGTTAAGAGCATTATCCACCAGAACCTTTACAGGTATCTAGTAATTACATTTACAGGTATTATTTATAAAGGCTAAAAGGTACATTCGTAACCATTTTATCATACTAACAAATTAATGAGTTCCCAGATTTGTAGATACTACTTCGAAATTTAACCTTATTTTTAACCTTGTTTTTAATTAGGAAAACTCATGACGTTGTTTGTCTATCAATCAAGTATTACCTATTACGTAGTGGAAACTAGGATTTTAAATATTTAAACAAATAGCATGTTAACACCTTTAGCTATATTATTATAGCTATTTTATCCTCGCCAATTGGTATTCTAGCAGTTTAAACAAAACAAACCCAAATATTGCGTAGAACTATTAAATATTTTGTATTCTAAGCAAATAGCAATTTAAATAACTCGTCAAGGAAGATCATCGGAGTGTAAAAATTTACATTTCACTTGTGTTTTACAATTCAAATTATTATATAAAAACGTGTAGCCTTAAACTGGGTTGTACGGAATGGTTGTACTAAGTAAAGGAGCTCATTGTATTTATCATTATCATAATATTTACTCAAAAGAATTTGAAAAAAGTTTATAGTGATTATGAGTTCCTTTCGGCTAAGTAATAGATGCTTTTCGTAGCACCTTATTATACATAATTATAGCTCGTAGTTAATTAGTATTATGCTTGTGTATTACATAGTAATTATTAAAAATATAGTAATGTAATACCTACTTCGTAAGTACTTACAATCGTCTAAGCATAAATTGATTGAATGAGTTTTACCGTACTTCTAATATCATTGGTTTTACCACTTTTAAAATTATATAGGTATATCACTGCATACCTGTTAGGTACTTATCATAAATTAAAGTAAATTAAGTAAATCTAGGTACAAAAGAACATAAAGGCGCAAAATATTTTCACACTTTTCGTAGTGGGAAACTATTGAGCCGCGTCCACACCGTTGCCCTTCGCTTTAGTAAGTGTCACTTTGCACTCCGGACCATTAATCCTTGTCGCCTAGCAGGTAACACCAAACTTATGGCACTAACAATACCAGTCCACTAGACTGTCGTCCTTCGTCAAAAAAGGCACTAGGCCCAACTTCCTTACAACCGCCGCGCCGTATAACGTAACCACACACGCACTGAAGCACGGAAACTTATTTATTCCTCCGGAAAGCACAGGGTTCCTTGCGAGTAGTATCCGGCCGGGCAGCCGTCTCCGAACCTGACGTCCAGCCCGTAGTCTTCATCGATGTCATTATCCGCTGGCGGTTCCGGTTTTTTTTCCGGTTCGTTCCGCTCCTCGGCGTTGGTTGGGCCGTCGAATACGATCGCGTTCGGGTCTTTAGTGTCCGGATAGTAAAATTTCCGGAGCTCTCCAAACTGAATGAGCGAGATAAGCAGGATTGCTAAAGTTGCGCGATACATGTTGAAGTTCTCTTGTCGACGGATGGTAAACAAATGATCGCGGTCCGGTTTTCGAGAGGTTATTAACGAGACGAGGTCTGCCACGGTCAGCAGCGGAGTGCCTACTCACTCACGTATATGACGTTTATAAAGTTGTTTGAGTAGGTAACACGTACGGCGAGAATTTGCTAAATTCCGTAACGAGTTACTCATATTTTGCGGTTGCCGGTATTTCACATCCTTTTGAAAGAAACTCGATTGTAACGGATCTTTTAGCGGCTTTTTATGTACAGAGGAAACCATAGAAAGAATTTTTCGGAAAGTTGGTGAAAAACCAAAATTTGTTTGGTTTTTGTTTAAGTTTTGACCTTTTGGGTCACAATATAGGTAATTATAACAAAATGTTTTGCGTCAAAGTTTTAAAAGTAAGATTTTTGTATTTTAATATTTATATTAAAGGTTGATGTACTGAGATTCGATGATTTAACAAAATACTCCGACTAGGTCCTACAGTGCGGTGAAGTCCCATGGACCGGTTCTAAGTAAACACGTTAACTCATGTATTACATTACATTACCGCCAGTAAGTAGGTACCTTAACTTTTAATGCCATTCTTTTAAAATGCATTCATATTTTTTTTCTCTTTGTCGCAAATTTATCTTTTGAAGTTGTAAAGTGGATTCTATGTGATCCATGAATTATTAATGAAAAACTAATGTACTGCTAGAGAGTGGAATGCTCTGCCCCGGTGGGTGTTTCCCGGCAGCTATAATCTGGGTATCTTCAAGTCGATAGTGAATCGGTTTCTCCGAGGCAAGCGTGCTCCATCGTAGACAGCATCGTTGCTTACCATCAGACAAGAAACGCAAGCCTATCATTAATTAAAAAAATATATAAATAAAAATTATTGTTATAATTGCTGGTCCTGATTATCTTGCATGGTCTTATTTTTTAACCGACTTCAAAAAAGGAGGAGGTTATCAATTCGTCTGTATGTTTTTTTTTTTTTTTTTTTTTTTTATGTTTGTTACCTCATAACTTTTGACTGGGTGAATCGATTTTGATAATTCTTTTTTTATTAGAAAGCTGACGCTTCCCATTTGGTCCCATTTTTCATCCAGTTCTGATAATGGTATCCATGATAAAACCATATAAGTCTTAAATTTGCATAAGTACGTGCGCGACAAATAGATGAATAACTCAATAGTCGGTCTCTTGAAGTCGGTTTTTGTTTTTTGTTTTGTAAAATAATGTTCTTGTTTTAATACTTATTGTATTATTTTTTAACCGACTTCAAAAAAGAGACGGTTCTCAATTCGACTGTATGTTACTTTGTTTTGTTACGCAATCACTCCATCTATCACTATCTATGACAATAATTGTTCTTATAATATATATATTTTTTTTGTATGTTTATCTATTACTCCTCCGGCAAAGGTCGGAGACGTTATTCAGCAAAACACAGTTGTATAACATCTTAAGATTTTACACACCATTGATCATTTTACACACCATTATAATAATTGATGACAATGCTCACATGCAGGAAGCATTGTAGTCGGAATTTTTTTTTTATCATTTTTTTTTCTGTGTGTTTTGCGTGCGGTGGAATGTGATACATAACGGTAAGTATAAATATATATATATTCATGTTTTTTCTTCTTCATTTTCTTTTTTTTTTCTTTTTTTCATATCTTTTTTTATATTATAAATCCTACTATAATAATATTATAAACTTGAAAGTTTGTAAGAATGTATTTTGTTTGTCCCTCTTTCACGCAAAAACGGCTGAACGGATTTACCTGAAATTTGGAATGGTCTGGACTCTGGATTAGCAGCTAGTAAATAAATAAATATAAGGCTGGCACTATTATAGTGTCTTTATCTTACTGACTTAGTGACTTGATCTTAGTGACTTATTAATAGTTATCCAGTTTTGTTACATCATGTCATGTCATGTTGATGCAACTCTATTATTTTTATCGTCAATAATCACACTAATTCACACTAATCATATTCATTTTCTAAATACGGAAGTTTTGTGTTTGTTACTTCTTCAAGCTGAAACGGCTTATACCAAATTTGAACTAAACCCGATTGGCTTTAGTTCAAATTTGGAATAAATGTAGTTTTTATCATGGCTTAACACATATGTATTCATTTTTATCAAGGACACCTGTACTATGGTACAGGAACCGTAATACACATGTAATACAGGGGTGAAACCGCGAGACGCAGTTAGTTCACTTATAATGCATAAGAAATACGAGTGTTTTATATATATTTTCAGAGCTGGTATATGTTGTTATGGTTGGATACTTACTAAGTCCCTTCGAGGGTAGACCTGTATCCCAGCAGTGGGAGGATTAATGGTTGCTGATGATGATGATGACTTACTTAGTAAAATAATATGACAACAACAATTACCAAGCCAAGCCAGAGGTCTTCAGGCGGCCTAAAACTCTACCGTTGCTGGCTAGAATATTTACATCAGACACGACAGACGATAAAACGTATTTTAGTTTACTAGAATAAAATTGTATTTACTCACAAGTACCTATACTATTATGTGTAGTAAGATGAGATCACAATTTCCAAAACGTTTTTAAAAACATCAAGTTTTTAAATGTTCCCAGCTGAGGTCATAAACTTTTTCAACTCGTTTTACCTGTTAGCAAATTCAATTAAAACACGTAGGCACGTGTCATCGCCGTGGCTTTAATGCAATAAGCTAATTTTCATGGTTATTAATAAATATAATTTGAATATTTTTTTAAAGATTCGCGTTGATTTATTGATAGTTATTGAAAACAAAAAGGATAAACCCTCCATTAACACACTATTCTGTGCAGTGCTGTGCCACGCAGGGTCTTCAATTTGAAGAGTTCAAAAGTCTAAGTGGCGCAGACATGTTATGGGCAAACGTGATGTAATCAGGCGAGTGATTTCCTCGTCTCGTCACTAGTGCATAAAACAATATGACTTATTTACACTACTACAAGCTAGAGGGGATGCCACTCTATTGTACTGTCTCATTAAATTGTGGATAATTTGCCACACCTCAGTTTCTCAACAAAAATAATCTTATTCGCATAAATATCCTTGGAGTGTCTCGTACGACACACCCGTATTTATGCTGATTTTGCAACACATCACAATATGATTACACATCGGATGCTACACTGAGAAAAAAATCACCTAAAGTATGGAGCATACTGACAATCACCTAAAAGTACGATGAGTAGTTCCAGTTTTTACGGTGACAACTATCATAATACATATAATTATGATACCAGTTTTTAGGTGAATTCATCGGAATTTTGATTGCCATTTTTCTCAGTGTACCGAGTGTCTTGGTGTGGAAAAGTGACCACAATTGAATGGGATACCTATAGCAAGTGTCGGCTCTATAGTATCTTTAGTTTATATAAATAAATTTCGTATTTTCAATGTAAATAAGTGTACCTAATTATAAGCTACTTTAGTATATTTTGTCTGCGTAATCATCCGATAGCAAATGGGCTATTAATAGCCAGTCTAAGAAAAACAGAGAACGGTAATTCTTCTTAGTATTTATTTTTTCCAATGCCAACTATTTATCTTCTTAACTCAGTGATAGACTTGCATTTGACCGCCATCTCACATGATGATAAGCGAAGATGAGGTCGGACGCTTTCCTAGAAGAAACCGATTACCGATTCACTCGCGACTTGAAGACACCGATATTTTATCTATCAGCGAACATCCACAGATCCACGTAAATAACTTTTTTTAAAACAACGGAACAAAATAACAATATTCCACACATATAAAAAAAGGAGGCCGATAATGTCTATATACCGGGAATCGCAATAATTATCCGGTCGTAAAATTGGGCGCGAGTGGAGACAGCCAGATTTCCCGCGGGGCAGGCCCGGAGATGTTGATCTTGGATTGTAGGCTTGGGACTAGGCAGCGCAACGAGTCCAGATGGATATCTCTATATTTCTCCTTTTTTGACGTGACAACGTCTAATAAATTGATGAACACCGGGTGCACGCACGAAAAAGTGTCCCGTTACGTGTCCCGTTACGCTCATTGTGACGTCACGATCGGAGCGAGAAAAGTATGCACTCATTTCACCAATGTTTTGTTATGACGTTGTCACGTTAAACAATCGTCCGTAAACCGACTTTACAGGCAACTAATTTTTTTCAACCATCTTGATGATATATTTTGGCTCTATTTCGGATACAAAGATAGATCCAAAGACATCTCGCTAGCCTAAATTGATCAAGCCGTTTAGGCGGTAAGAAGTTATATGATTCTAATAAAAACGCCAAAAGCATTCATAGTAAAACTACATTCTAGTAAAAAATTGCCTAGTTTTTGGCTAATTAGTAACATAAACCATTAGGGATTAAATGATTTATGACAATTAGTTATTTATTTTTGGAAATCACTAATCTGAAATGATTTGAGTATTATTGGACTGAAGTGTCCAATAAAATACTTTAGGCACAATGCGAAAGATTATAACTGTCTTTTGAGCATTTGGGTAAAAATAACTTCAAAATAGTGTAAAATTCTTTAGGCAACCCTAGTCTGGACCTCTCGTATGGAGATTATCAGCTGTAATCGATTATTCTATGACCATTCCTGGAAAAACGACCCGAGAAAATTGTGGTTCTTACCGTAAAAAATCGGAAGAGTAAAGAAAGAGAATGGCCCGAAACGAATTTAACGCATGGATACGGATATAGATATTTTAACAACAAGTAAGTACCTGCTTTCTCATTCGTTATGGAAATAAATTGGGCTACGACGCTTTGGAGGAAGGTGGAATAATGGCCCCTCAAAACCTTGCGTTATTGAGGTTTTGGGAAGTCAAGTATAAATCGGAATTCTGTTAGATGTCGGTAGATACGAGTATACATTACAGGGAAATTATGGCGATAAGAGTCTATTTAGTAATAATAATAATAAAATCAAAAAAATAATTTCATTTAATTTTAATTTCAAAATTAAGATAGTAAATAAATGTGTGGTATAATAATAAACGTTTCACACTCCTAGCTCTTCACTAGGACCGGCTGGGGCTATTTAGTGTTGTGACTGTGTTAGTTTCGGCAAACCTTTTGTGTATGACGTACCTTTAATCATTGTGTAGGTAGGAAGGCAGTGGATGAGACTGGCACAGGACCGGAAAGGATGGCGCGCTGTAGAGGAGATCTAAACTCAGCAGTGGCGCTATACAGCTATAAGATTTATTTTGAAAACTTCAACTGGATGAATAGGCAGGTATTGATTAAATCCACACAAATATCCATAAACTGATACAGTACATTTGGTAGATTTATTAGATCTGGGCTTCTTACAAGTTATTTTTGATTGCAAGTGACTTTTTCGTTTTTTCGTTTTTACTAAGGATAAAAAAGTGATTTATTTCACATTTAATTGCGAAAATGTACGTTACAAGGTACTTATTTAAATTAAAAGCGTCAATTATTTTAAGAGTCGGGTCTAAAAAGGAAATTCGTTTGTAAATTACTGAAAACAGGAGTAAAAATCCTCCGTCCGGCTAGGTGCCAAACAATTCGGCAACATTCTGGGTTTTTGCACCAAAATGAAATGGCTACGCTTGATAATACATTCCATTTGTTAAAACGGTTTAATTTGAACGTTTTCTGTCTAAATAAAATACGAATTTTTGGCAAGAGTTTAAGGTTTAGTACGGGTATAAAAATGAAAAACTAACACGTGGCCAAAATAGAGCATCGATAAAGTTTGTCAATTTGAATTCTTTGAATAAAATTTGGTATAGAGGTCTTTTCTCAGAACCCAGGCTGCTTTTATTCTGCAAAAATAAACAGTTTTTCTAAAATAGCGGGAAAAAACCGCAGGGCTAAGTTAGTAAAAAATACACGAGTTTCACATAATCGAAATCGACTAAAAGATTGCAACGATATTTATTTACACTTTTCTATTTTACCTGCTTCTTCTGCCTTATAAAAAAACCCTGGTGATCAATTAATATGTCAGAGCTTTGGATTGGAAAAAGTAAAGAAACAGGAACTGCTATGGAAATATGTACCTACATCGTAGGACTATAATATTAAAAATGTGAAAGTTCTATGTTTGTTACTCGAAAAAATGGTTGAACGGATTTGAATGAAATTTGGTACGAAAGTATCTTATACCTTAGGTTGACATATGGGCTAATTTTCAATTCCGGAAACTCCGGGTGAAACCGCGGGACGCAACTAGTAGTATAATGCATGAATCATTGAAAATGGAGCCCACATGCTCAGCGCCAAGCTCTTTATGCTAATACCTACGATGGTTTTTAGCTAAATCTAGACTAATAGCATAGATTGGTGTCTTTAAGGGTGTACTAAACTTTCTTTTAAATACCAATTTGTTTTACAATATAAATAATACTTTATTGAAACTGAGATGTACTGAATTACGGGATAGGGAACCGCGAGCACAAATGAACACACGCTGTGGCATTAACAAAGTGATTGTATTTATAAGGCGGTAGGTCCACCAAATGTCACGACCTACCCTCATAATCAAGAAACTCATAAATACAGAAACCACAAAAGCAAACAATAACACCGAAATAGGAAACAGATAGGTACAAAAGCCAGTCTTATTACAACGGGCAATCTTTTCACTGAGAAAAATGCACATATATTTTATTTTATTTTAGTCTAAGACATATATTATAAATTCATCGTGCTTATCATCGTACTTTTTGGTGATACCAGTAGGTACTTTAGGTGAAACCATCATTCTTTTAGCGGAATTTTTTCTGTGTTCCAGAAATAAAATTAATAAGCAACTTTTTTTACCAGCTTTTATCTAAGTTGTAATATTATATACTCGTAATATTAGTTCGTTCGTTTCGGTCAAATCTATACACAATAAGCAATATGGAGCAGTAACTTTGATACTTAACGGCATGTGCAAATAAAGTTCCATGTCATTTGTTTGCTAACATGCTTGTGCCGGTTCTGGAGCCCTTTACTTCTCTCCCTCATATACCTAGCCTGCCAGTGAATCAAAGGTTGTGCAATGTACTTGCTTGACAAATACAGGCGCGCCAGGTAGCGTATTTATGTACATTATACCTACAATGAAGTAGCTAGCACGAGCGAGAAGCTGGTTTGCAAGTGTGGCCGCTTCAGGTATGTGTGTTTCCTCCATTAAGCGCATTAAATTTACGAGACAACATCATTCAGCTCAGAAATATTCAGCTTTTCATATCTTTTTGTACGTTTTGTTTTTTTTGTTTTTTGTATCGGCTCAGTGGATTTTAAACCAATAATTTGGCTAACTTTGTTTTTACTAACTTTTTTGGTTAGTTTTTGGGCTTGCTTGTTTTTAATAAAACGATAATTAAAGTAATACCTACCTACCTACCAATTACTCGGGCAATTATGTCATTTAAGAACAAAAATTTCCCGACGGGGTTATACGCGTGTTAGACTTATACATTGAGGAAATAGTTATCAATTATGAATTCAAATATTAATACCTACTGTGGTTTTTACGAAGAGTATTTCTACAGGATGTCATAACAACATTTACCGGGAAAAGAAGCTGTAGTGTTAAATAATACATGTTGTAAGTTACATGCAAGGTTTTACTCAAATCTGTTCAGCCGTTATAAAGTTGTGTGAGATTTTTTTTACACAAAAACATTATAAACTTTTGCCTCTAGGTGTAATATTATTATGACACAATATAATGATGATTGAATTAATCAATGTTCATGAATGTTTCAGTGAACTTATTGGGAATTATTGCACACCAAAATACATATTTGATGATTATAATTTAGCAAAAAAGGTTGCTAGTCCAAAGGCCTTATCAGCCCAAATTGAAAAAAGTTAAAATTACGTATTTTATTGTCAAAGTACGCACACGGATTAACACACGCATCTACGTTTCTTATGAAAATTTCGAGTCAGTTTTAGCCACGTGCCGCTAATTGTCGGATGCCTAAGCCTATTTCGAATTCTTCAGGTCTTCCATACTGCGTCAGGCAGCTTTGTCCGAATTCCAGCTCAGGTATCCTGAAAACACCTTCCCAGGAATTTCATCAACTTTTGAATACTGCTAAGTTTGAAATTACGGTTCGCTAGGTTTTAATCATGTTTTAATTTATATCGATCGGGGTTGGGTTCTAAATAGTTTTGACAGTGGACTAGCTCCAACAAAATCGATATTAAGAGCTTTTATTTAACTTGCAATGTATGTATGTTTGTAACTATGTTTGTTTGGGTGAAATCTTGTAACTTAATTTTGAACTACTTCCGGACGTCTGATTGAGCTGAAATTTGCTTGTGTAACTCCGATGACAATGCAACAAAAGTTTGTTTTCAAAAATATTTTTAAAATTAATTTATATAAGTAGTTACTGAGTGAACCGACGTCAGTAATGGCAAATAACCTGTTTACTTTAAGTTTTGAGGCGATGTGTTCGGACTTCTAATTAAAAAACAAAAAGAGAGCACCTATGGAGCTGACATGGCTACGCATAAGTGTATAAAAGTCCCTGAAAAAAAAAAAGATTAAAAAAAAAAAAAATTGGTTAAGTCAGACTGTGTGGAGGAAGTTATATCAGGTGACGGTACATAGGTACCCCCATAGGGTACCCCCCCCCCCCTCTTTATCAACCAATTCTTGCTGACAGGTTTTCGCACTAGAATTTATTTATTTATTTTATTTATTTTTAACATATATAATTATATGTTACCTATATATTCACATTTGTTATTATATTACTATTTTAAGTAATTGACTACACACACCATTCTTGATATTACTCTTTTACCGCACCGCCCTCTCGGGATAACTTACAGGAAAGCTGTATACGCGGGCGCCTGCGATACAAGTTTTCATACTTAGTGCAGGGCTCGCAAGAGCACTAAATAACCTATATCCGTATAATATTATTTATAAAGTGTATATTATTATTTTATTACCCTTTTCATTTGTTATCTTAATTATTATTTCTTTTTGTAGTACCTATGTTTTTGGTTAATAGTAGATTGTTTATTATTTTAGTATAAGGTTCAATGTAAACTTTCAGAAAATAAATATTTTTGTATTTTGTATTGTATAGATACATGTGGAGGCAACGTGTTTTGAAAATGTGTCAAAACAACGTTAGCTTTCACAGTAACAATGTAGGAAACCATTCGCAAAAACAAAACAATAGGAACGCTCGCTGTTAAGTACCTAATTGGACCTTTTTCCAACAGTTGTCCACCGATTAACGTATCAAGTAATCGTTATCACATTATTTATAGCACAAAAATGTAATGGGTATGAATACGAATAGGTACCATCGATAGTATGTAAGTATCTAGTATAATCCGACTTCGGTGGTAGGAACATAAGTAATGGTGCCCAGATAAATATGTACTTAAAGGAACTTTAAATATTTGATATTTTCTAGGATTGTGGCTTCTTATTTGACTACAAAAAATAAATAGGACTAACTGAGGCACATGCCTCGTAAAATAGAACTATAGATATAGTCTTTGGCACTTAGGAATTCTGTAGCTTTCCATTGGAGAAATACTTTTTGAATTAAACCAGTGTCCTCGGAAATTACCCTCTACAAATATTATATACAAACTTTACCTCTTTATTACATCGTTAAATAATATAAGGTAACAATTTGCGGTTGTGTTGATTTTTACCTCCAACTTGAGAAAAGGTCTGTTTAAGTTTTCCCAGCGTAAAGTACGTTAGTTCAATGAAATGAAAGCCACGGTCACTACGTAGAGGTTTAATGACTAATCAATAACATGCTCGTGAGTAAGCTCTTGTGAGTGAACACCATGTTTTGAAACCGGTGACTCAAGTTCAAGTTCATGACTACACGCTCACTTAGCGCACCTTTCACAACAGCTTGGTGCGAAACTACAGTTTATCATACAGCATACTTGTATAAACTTTATGAGTATTGCGTAACATTTAGTTAGTGACGGGAATTTGCTTTGCATCCTTAGTTTACTCCATCATTACCAACCAATTTAATATTTGTCCACTGCTGGACATAGACATTTTACTTTTTTTAGTCTATTACTAGGTACTACTTTTTTAACCGACTTCAAAAAAGGAGGAGGTTATCAATTCAACTATATGTTTTTTTTTTTTTTTATGTTTGTTACCTCATAACTTTTGACTGGGAGACTCGATTTTGATGATTATTTTTTTATTAGAAAGCTGACGCTTCCCATTTGGTCCCATTTCATTTTTTTTTAGTATGTAGTGGTAGGCCTCTTTTGCAGAGCCCGCCTGGGGAAGTACCACACCTTTGCCAGTTATTCCACCGCCAAGCAGTAATGTACAAACATTACTGTGTTCCGGTTGGAAGGGCATTGTTTCCAGTGAAATTACAGGGCAAATAAGAGATTAAACATCTTATATCTCAGGGTGACGAGCGCAGTGCTGTGCCGCGCAGGGTTTTGAATTCTAAGAATTCAAAATTCTGGGTGGCACAGACCTGTTTATGGGCAAACGTGACGTTTAACATCAGGCGAGCGATTTGCTCGTCTCGTCTCTCAATATCATTAAAAAAAAAAAATAAAAAAATTCAATTTAGTCCAGTTCTGATAATGGTATCCATGAGAAAACCATATAAGTCTTAAATTTGCATTAAGTACGTGCGCGACAAATAGATGAATAACTCAATAGTCGGTCTTTTGAAGTCGGTTTTTGTTTTTTGTTTTGTAAAAATAATGTTCTTGTTTGTTTATGGGTTTATGGGAAATCTTCAAAAGATGCCCGGCTGCCATGGGGTGCAGCCGGGTTATGTGAGATTATACCCGCTAAAACACATGATGACGAAAAAAAAAAAGACCTAAAACCTCGGCCTTGATGCTTGACGAGGGCTCCGAGCTATCCCGAATAACTAATAAGAGTCCTCAGCACCACGCTTGTGTTCCTCCCGAGATAGCTTGATGCTGTCCCGAAACACCTCCGACGTCAACTACTATTTCTGGGTAAAGGTCTACCCCATTTCCTTCCAGACAGTGCGATCACCCGCCATCATAGATCTAGTTGGTTATTATCGATCTCACCAGAATTGGGTCCTAAATCTTACACAAAAGAGGCCTTACACATAAACGTTGTTTATCAGTTGCTTAGCTAGATATACATAATGTCATTTAACTTGTGCCCAATAGTAAATTACTGTCACTTAACTTTGAGCAAACTTTATAGGCTGAGTTTATAAGTTAGACCCAATATTACCAACTAAACGGCCTAAAAACTCTGACATCAGAGCTAGCCACTCGGTCTATTCGAACTTACTCACTTACTGAGTATTGAGGTACTTCAAAAACTTTAAAAATAATTAACACAACCCATATATTTTGAGCGGGTACTTAAAAAACTTGTTCAAAGAAATTTAATACAGGCGGCCTTAGCGATAAATTAAGCTGTAGGTACACAATAAAGACTGCACTTTACCACGGAGTACTTCTTCAACTATTCCAATATCTGGAATACTTAATCGACCGGCAAACGTTTGCGGTACTGCGGAATTATAAGCGAACCTTGGGTAGGAAATTAAAGACGTGCCAAGTAATCGGATTCAGTGCCTGGGATATAAATCTTGACTACAGTTTGCCTGGGAACAAGTACTTAGTGAAATGGAAAGTGCCAGACAAGAAACCGATGGTTTCTGTAAGTTTCACTGTTGAAAGTTTACTTGAGTCTCTTTATGAAAGTTTTTCGTTGAAGATCTGAAAGGAAAAGGACAAAAGATTGGTTTCGTCTGCTGTGATTGGCTGTCAGGCTGTATAAAATGAGTAGGCTATTTATTTAAATGCATTGGCTTACTTAGGGGGCTTCAGTTCGTCAGTTGTTTTAGTGGCATCCATCTTATTTTATCATCTACGGCTCTACGCTAAAATATTATTTACACTTGACTGCTTTCCAATCATCAAACATTCCCTAATTTTCGTAATAACAGCCGAATATAATCCTTTTCACAAAGTGTAAACAAGACCCATCTCAACTATAAACATAAATACGAACATAATCCCAGTTTTCGATTAAGCCTTTCATTTCAGTTGGATTCTTCAAGAGTCCTATCAGAATTTTCTGCAAGTCCCATTATAAGCATGAATGATCAAAGCTAAGCGAGATCTAGCCAAGAACGCTGAGAATTCAGCTGTTTTTGATTACCTGAGCCTGGAATTTGGTTGAACGATTTCCTTTAGAGAGAATTATTCCCGAAACGTGGGAGCATTTGAATGAATAGTCGCTTACCGGAGGTGCTTCCTTTATCTATTAGTGGAAGAAAACTCCCGCAGTATTTCAGTGGATAAATTTGTTCATAATCACTCCAATATTCATCCTTTGCGTAATTATTACACGGCCGTAATTACTTACTGTTCCATTGTAAATATACAAGGTTAACAGAAAAAGGTATATAAACAACTTTTACTTGGAAACAATGCTGAAATGGATAAAAAAAATCAGCTGCCAAATATAAAAAATATGCCCTTTTTTCCGTGGTGTCAGGGTTGGTCCCATTGTAAAAGTTGTTTATAATGATGACTACCAGGAGCTCTTTGCAGCTTTAATGATTAGTACTACGAACCCTTCTTGGCTAACCATATATTCCTTTCTTATAACCAGCAGCAGCAACCAGCAGAGCAAAACTCGAATATTGGAGGATAATTGAATGATAAAGTCTTGTATTATTTTCTACCAGTCATCCTGAATGATTGGATTAATCATCTGTTTCGTAACAAGATCTTTAGCAAATGTAGCGTGTTATTGTTTTCCAATGAAATCTATATTTAGGCAGTAGTGGTATTATTGGAAACATCCTACTAGATATTCCTATTCCATTACATCCTATTAATATAATAAATGTGATAAATATGTTTACATGTTTTGATCTTCCTTACTCAATAACACAAAAACGGCCTACCGATTTGTATGAAATTTGGTATTAGGGTGGCTTATAATTTCTGGACTGGCAACAACAGAGGTATTAAGTCTTGAAAAAATTAATTGTTCCTGTAGGGTTGTGGGCAAAACAATTGATCATAGCTCTACAATGTGATAATATAACAAAATACCTTCTATTATGAATAATTTTCCTACGCAAGTCGTACGTATGTTTGAACATAATCTGCTTGGCACCTGACGCTCAGCGCTCACACAAATTATGTTCCACTGAAATAAACTGAACCGTGTCCTTTGGAAAGTAGCCCTAAATTAATTATCTTTCGCTAAGCCTTTACAATCCAATTTTTTTTTTTTTGCTCCGTATTTTTGAGCATTGTTTCAGTTCTGTATGATAACTGTACAGGGTCAACTCAAAAACATTGAAGACCTTTTGCAGGCTTCTACGCATTGATAGCAAGCAACTTTTGAAAATTCACTAAAAAGCAGCTGTTCCATATATTATACATATTTTGTATATGGGTCAATTCACTTTTTGTATGGAACAGCTTATTTTTTGTAAATTTTCTAAAGTAGAACAGAAGTAGTTCGGTTAGAGTTTCTCATGCCTGTGGATAGTCTTCAGTGTATTAGAGTTGATTAGAGTTGTTCAGTATCTTTAATCTTTTGAATTTATTGTCTTTGACCTACACCAACCGATTTATAATTTTACAAACTTCTACACAATTTTATTTCCATCTCTTTTATGTTTTTGTAATTAGAGGATTCGAGTTTATATTTTGATAGGAGCATATTATGGCTAAGTTAATTAGTTAAAGCTTAGATTCAACCTTCTTTGATACAAGTTCAAAATTCACAAACTCAAGATCACCATTTAATAATGAACTCTATCAACCCTACAATAAGAACTACAATTTAAACACTAACCTACTATAAAACGAGGCAAGTGTTTCGATTAAAGTTTAACAAATAGGTCTACCTCGTTCTGACAGGGACAGCATCGCCGTCATTAATCAAGCACCCGTAATTAATCGACGAGTTTAATCCGCCGACCTAGCAATTACCGATACCGGAAAGTGCGATGAATGTTTTGTTTAAGTAACCGAGATGAACGGGTTTACACTCGAATACGAAACGGGCACCGAAAACCGGACCTTAATCATAAATCACCGAAGGCGAGCCCTTTAAATAAATTGAAGCGTTTTTTATTTTGACACCAATTTCCGAGTCGATGTACCGAATTACCATTTAGATTTAGATAGCGTGAGTAATTGGGTACTGTGGTCTATGCTTGGAACTGGTATCTAAGATATCGATAGTAAAATACTCGTTTTAATACTCGAACTCGTACAAAAAAGTATTCGGTATCGATACAATACAATAATTATCGATAAAACAAAAAGAAAAGCAAAACATAAAACATAAGCATTCTAGGAGGTGGTATTCTCGCTAAGCTATTGTATATTTTCCAGACATATCGATAAGTACATATTGATTTCAGAAAACGAGATTTTGGAACCAGGCCTACAGAAATATTTGCCCTCATGAAAATTAAGTGTAAGAAATACTGTTTATTATTGGCACATGAATACTGTTTATTATTATTGACCGGGATGAGTGGCGTATAAGTAAGAAGAGAGGCAGTGGGCGATAACGGGCTTATGATAATTGTTAATAAAAGAAAATTCCAATCTAAATAATCATAAAGTTATAAGTAATCTAAACAAGTACCTGTGGACTATTAAGTACGTACCAAGTACCAGTTAGGTAATACTCGTATTAGTCTACCTCGTAGCAACACCGGCCCAGCTCTACAAATGTCCCTTAATCCTAAACAACCGGCCCTGGATTTCGTATATCCGCTAGAATTGTCAGGGTTGGATACGGGTTGACCTTTGTACATTGTTTTATTTTAAACCAAGGAAATTTGTTTCAAAGTTACGGAAAATATATCATGAAAACGTTTAAATACAAGATCTTTTTAGTTATGGCATTTGAAAATCTTTTGTATTTTGAAGCAGTAAAGGGACTTCTTTACTAGTTGGTCTATTTCATTATACTATTTATAGACTAGGGTTTTATTTTGGGGTTCTTTTAGGTTTGTTTTATGGGTCATAAGTATATATTTATGGGTCTATCTTTAGCTATGATTTTTTTATTACATCCATCGAGCAATTTGTTCGTCTAGTCACTCAATTGCATAAAAAATTACCCTGCTTAAAATTCTCCGCCTTAGTTTCGCAACATTTCGACATCAAGAAGTTGTCAGCGCATAAGTATAAGTAGGGGTTATAAGTATAATTTAAATTTACCTTTAAACTCTGAGAGAGCGCTTTTCAAAACATGGTCAGAAAACTTGATGTAGCTATGTAGTACCATATTTAGTGTCCAGCCTGGCTTTGTTCCAGCCACATCCCAACGGTTCCAACATTGTATATCGCACAATACTTTACATTTACAAACGCTACATTGCACGTTTCCGAGGAAATATATCTTTCCAGCCTTTATTTCCACTTCCCTGTATTTAATACAACAAAAATTTAAGACTATGGGGAAAACGCTTTGATGTGTTTTTCTCCCGTTTTCCTTGTGAGGTGCTGACAGGCGAATATGAACGCTTATTGTGTTTTAATATGTGTTATATGGATAAACGGCAGTGTTTTGGTGTCTATAATTTTCCCCTAATAGCTACTGGAAGGCTGGGAGCTTAGGTCGGTGTAATCTCAGATGCGGAAGTCGGTTGAAGATGCGGTTTTGTGATACGCTATGGAGAGTGAGTTTTCCTTATTTACCGTTTAAGTCTTTAAATTGCTACTTCGTTACGGAGAAACAGTGTAATGGGACAAGCATAACCGTGTTTCTGTTTAGGTAATTGCATCCTATAGGTATACAGAGTACGCTCGAAACGGGGCGTCACAATCGAATTTGGGAGACAATTTTATGTTATTACAAATACTACTGTATCCGGCTACTATCTGCTTTCTGCGTTGTCTAATGGAAAATAGCCGTTAAAATCTACATTAACTCCGTTTATATCAGTAGTTTAAAAGACAGCACGGTTTAGTTAAGAGAAACCTTAACAAAATAGCTGTATACTATGTTCTTATGTTAGGTACTTGTTTCGTCGAGAATTGTTGTTTCCCTGCTGTATTTTGACAACGCTTAGTTGCGTACACATCGTATTTGCTATTAAAGTTTACAAGAACTTTCGACACGCCTTTTGTGTCTCTATGTAAGTTGTGAAAATTAAACACGACGATAAACATCATCAAGGAACTAAGAGGCGCTACCACAACCTTGTTGGATCCGCGTTCGCGAAATTAACTCCAAACACTGGCAACATTAGCGGTTGGTACGCCCACTTTGAATTAGAACTCCTAGCTGGCTTAGAACATACAAGCTCAACACACGTACTTACAACCTCTACCTACATCTGTGTATGTACGAGTACATTGTACATGATAGTCACCAACCGCTGCGCTGTAGTAAATTAGTTTGTCGGCGGTTTCTATCTATTTTATATTGAAACTACAGTTTTTCAGGATAAAAAGATTTGAGCCAGATTTTGTTTATGAACGAAAGTAATTTAAACCCATCGCTATGATTCACACTATTTTTTCGTCGAATTTTTGATAAATTGGTTTACTGCTGCCAGCCACTTTTCGTTCAAAAATTGATATATGCAGAGTCCATGTTTTTCACAGCTGGACGAATTAGAAGAAAATCGTCGAAAAAGTTCAATTGATTGAACTGATAGTTAAACAAATTGGACTACACAGACTAAAGTGAACTAATTGGACTAAAGTGATTAAACGTCAGTCATAGGAATATTATAAACTGTATCTACAAGTACACGATACTATGCGCGTGCGCTGTGTCAGCAACCTTACCAGATAGGTACCAGAAGTTCATTACTACTAGCAAAGCTACGCAATTGGTTTCCCAACAGCTTGCTAATATAACCTACCTTACGACGGTTTCTTGGTAATAAACTGAGACAATAATGAATTATTAACACGGTACATAAATTATGTTTCCTATTATTATAGTTGTATTGTTTAGGTACACGAAGTAATAATATAGGTCTTTAGATTGAATCACATTAGATAGTATGATATCGGCTTAGGTCCTGGTACTTCCAAGAAATTGAGTTGAAACGTTCTGGTAATTGTTTGGACATGTTACCATTAGAACAAATTAGTGGAGCGGTAAGTTCGGAGTTCGAGCTTATGGTTTGCAGACGTGAATCGGTACCTAAGTTTTGGTCTTAGGAAAGTATTCTTAGTATAATAAATCAAGTGCTAAACATATTGTTCCTAAAGTAATTTCTGTATAGCCAACGAATACGTGAATTAATACTACGAGTTACTTACGACAACAATTAGAATAAAGTAAGTACGAGTATAGTATAGTGTGAGCAATCAAATAGGTTTCGGCCTTGGCGTGAGCGTGTTATGACTTACTCGTACGTTTCTGCCATAGTTGCACTTAATCTATACATTAAAGTGAACCACTATAGCTGATAGCATAGTAAAGTGATAAGAAAATTCATATTAGATTTTGATTATTACAAAGTTTTATATAACTTGCAATGCAATGTAATTATGTTCGAGTCAAATATTGCAATTGAATTTTAAACCACTTCTCGATGTCCTATCAAGCTGAAATCTGGTATATGTTACCTGTGTACTCCGACGACGATAAAACAAAACATGTTTTTAATTTTTTTTTTAAATAAACTTGTTTTAGGTCAAGAAAAGAGTCCATCAGTTTTATTACCAGCTTTAACAGCCAAACTGCAAACTGATGGTAAAAGCTTGCCATTATTCTTACCATTGGCAGTGCTACCAACAAAATAAGAGAATAAGAAAGTAACCATTAGATTTACCATAAGTTGGCAGTGCAACCAGCTATGCTCGTATGAAAATAAGAAATCAAAATCTGAAATCCAGAACAAGCGAAGTTCCAGAAGTTTATGAGCAGCATTACGGATGTTATTCATGAGTTCCAGACCGGTTGTACTGCAAATGCAGCGGAATCTTGGCGGGGAACCAAACGTCCAATTACAAGCGAGTTTCTTGAAAACTTCTTCCAAAACTTGGCTGAAATGTAGACGGGAATTTGTTCCTTTTCAGGTTTGTAAATTATGTATAAATCTGCAGCACGCCGCAAAGCAACCAAATTGTAGAAACACTTGTTAATGTTTTTGTAAAAAAATGGTCGTTTTTTTTTTTTTTTTTTTTTTTTTTTTTATGTAATTGAGTGACGAGACGAGCAAATCGCTCGCCTGATGTTAAACGTGTGTAACGTGTGTTTCTTGTGATAAACTTGGTTCATCCGTCAACAATTGTTACCAATAGTTGTATGTGCGTAAATTTTTATTTTACATAATTACACTACAAATATTTTAGAAGTTTGGCGTGTGAATGTTTATAACCACATATTTCCGTAACTACTAAACCGATTTTGATAAAAATTGGGATAAAGATAGATTACGCCCTAGATTACCACTAGGCTACTTTTCATTATCACAAGTTTCCATTATCGCGCGTGTGAAACCGCGGACACAGCTAGTCGTTTATATTATATTTATTCAAGAGAAATGTAAAAAAAAAAGATTATAAACTTCCTGCAAATTAATTTCAGACTATCTTCGCGAAAAAGCTGCCCTGAACAAGTTTTTATTACATTTAACCAGAAAAAGAGCTATTTGAGAGAGCCAATATGGTTTCCTGGTAATCCATTCAGATCAATTCAGATCCCCGCCCTTGGCGGTACAATTTCTTCAGCATTCCCCACATTTTCCTACGAATTTATTGTAATAACATAATTCCCGTTCGAAATGACAGAAAGATATCGCGAACGCCTATTCCGCTCTAGGCACCAAAGTGCCATCGTACAATAAAAGCGACCATAAAAACTTATCTCAAAGAGATTGTACAGACACACCGTCAATATGTCCTCGCAAATAATATATCTAACGGCACTACAGCGCGAAATAGATAAAGTAAGAGGTCGTAAATCAAATATATTACGGTCCGTCAGCTTCGTGGCTGCAGAGGAAAGCTTAGTTCGGAGGAGAGATGTTTGCAAGAACGGTGACTGTTATTGCTGTGGTTGCACTATAATGTTATTGAACGTTTGACTGCTATTTTAGTCGCTAAAAGCGTAACGTTTTGGTTAATTGTAAATGATGATAATGTCTATGAATATCTCGGTGTGTCTCTGAAAGTGGTAGCTGGAGTAAAAAAATGATCAATTTCTTTGCATACGGTGTTGCAATAAACGATTCTGGAGTCGCGAAGCGTTGCGCAGTGGCGATTGTAAAGGGTTGAATACACGTATTGAGCACAGTGGCGAGACAGTAAGTACCTTCGGCGGAGTACTCGGTTTGTATAAACATTTTAACGAGGCGAGACAGTCACTAGTACCATGATTTGTTTGCTCGGCCGACTATGCTCATTTATTGTCTCGCTATTGTACTCGTTAAGTGTAATCAACCCAAGAGGAGTGCACGGGGGTTGGAGAGCTTACAACGCATGTCAAACTGCAGTTTGACGTACGTTGTAAGCAGTTTGCGGCGCACTTCACAGCTGCCTTGGTACTTGGTGAGCGGGCTCTTTTCCGCAACTAGGCCGTAAGTCGGCCCTTTTTGCGTTAGCTTCACAGCTGCCATTAAGTTTGAATCATATTCTACAACGACAATATTTCCTACGACCTTTCAAGTACGTCGAAAAGTGTAATTCATCTAATAGCACTATCGGCTAGGACTGGTCCACGTCAGATATAGGCTAGGAGCTCGTAAATCAGAAGTACCGGCTATAAAGTAGTGATCGTTTGCTCACGGTCTAGTTCGCGAGATGACTTATAGCCATGTCCGGGTGGAGTGTACACCGCGCCGGAATTTAAAACTGAGTCATGTGCAATAAATTCTAGCTTACGTGACCTGCATTAGAAATGTGATTAATTGTTAATGTTCGTGAGAATGTCCTTTCTAAAAAACTTTTATAATGTATTGAAAATTACGTAATAAATATTATTATTTCAAAATAATAAAAATAATATTTATTTCTCAAAATTTCACACACTTATGCCAAATAGTATTTAAATGTAGATAATGACTTGTTTCCGACATTGACTTATGATATTGAAATCGAATAGCAAAAAAATGAGGACATAAAGTTTCCCTAGGATAACTGACTTGGATTTGAATATGATAAACTAGCCGTTGCTCGGAACTTCTACTCGGAACTACGGCCTTTAATCTTGCAGGCTTGGTTATAAAATATATTCTATAGCATTCACGGAAAGTGTAGCTTTCCATTGAAAGATTTATTAAAATCGAACCGGTAGTTTCGGAGATTACCTTTCATAAACATACATTTATACAAACTTTACCTATTCTCTTTATATTCTTATTTCTTAATAATATTAACATAGATATTAAAATACCTACTTAAGTCGTGACATTAAAGACATTAGATACAAAATTGCTCTTTCCGCTTATTCCAATACCTCAAAGAAAAGGTAACATGCCAAAAAACGAAAACACTCAGACGAATGAAAATACACAACCGGTAAAAGAAAGACTTAAAGCATTTTCTCATCAGTTGATCTCAGCAGCAGTGTTGTGAAGTTCACGATGTCAGCAAAAAGAAAGGCTTTCAATATCGCATCAAAGCTTTTATCTTTTGACAGCGCGTAATATTTATTTTGTTTACCAAATACCAGGTAATTTATGTGCGTAAGCCTACTATATTAGACGGTTTGGGGCGTTGTCAAAATATACTATTATATTACGTTGGTTGATTTTAGTACAATTTAGCTACGTTAGTTTAGTTTGTTACAGGGATTTTTATTCTGTGAAAGGTTTGTGTTTGACCTCCATCTCGCCTGATAGAAAGCAGATGCTGTCTAAGATGGAGCACGTTTACCTAGAAACCGATTCACTCGCGATTTCAAGAAACCCAGATTAAAGCTCTCGGGAAATACCAACTCGGGCAGAGCATTCCACTCTCGAGCGGTACTAACAATAGAGGTAGAATCAAAGCATTCTATTTGATATTAGCAGTGCCGCGCGGTTTTACCTGTTATGCTATAGGAATAATTAATTCCAAGACTCGTTTATTTTTCTCACAACTTTACTAAACATTAGCTGTACCGCGGTTTAACTCGATACTTAGGAATAACTAATCCAAAAAAAACTACCTCTTAATCCAAGGTAGCAGCTACCTCCATACCAAATGTCATCCTATTTCCTTTGAGCTATTTCAGCTTGATGAAGTAACTAACAAACATACAGAAAAACTTCCAGTTGAATATTAGTTACGATTGAAATGTCTTTATTAATTTATTTGTTTTTGGCAAAAAGCTTTTTTTACGGTTTTTTTTTACTAGGAATAATTCCTGTGTCGGGGATGCCATGGAACACACACAAAGACAAGGACAACTGGCACCCAGACCCAGAACAGATATTTAAATTCATCATTTAAATATATGCCCGGCCGGGAATCGAACCCGGGACCTCTGGCTTATAAGGCGGATACACTATCGCTGAGCCAAACAGGCCGACTAGCTTAAATCATTTGTAATAAAAATAATTCTAATGTAATGCAAAAATGATTTTATTTATAGTTTCATTAGAGTGGTTAAAGTACCTCAGCTGAATCAACCGCACGCTCTCCGTCTAATATGTTACAATGGAAGTTGGAAGCGACGGAAGCGCAAGATGAAAAATAGCAAATGCATTTTGTGCAATTCCGCTGGAAAATGTGAGTGAAAACCTGATTTATTATTGAAATTGGAAAGAGTTGAAATGTGATTACTTACCTTTGGAGTTATTCATAAACTTAAAAAAAAACAATAACACAGGCATGCTCAAAATAATTGCGAATACGCAACTATTGGCAATCTTACATCATAGACCAACCACTAGAAATCAACACAAAAAAACTACTTGTACTTGTGGTACTTATGGTTAATATTGGTTAACCATAAGTACCATATCCCACCTAACCCTTTTTTTTTTTTTTTTTTTTGTTTACCCAGTGGAAATCCTTTATGGATACCACGCCCGCCCCGGGGGAGGCAGGGTGGCTATGTGGGAGTCTCCGCCCTAGTGGCGGCATACCCACTAAAACCACTGGGGAATTCATCGTCCGCCTGGTAGGGCAAGGTGGTGTTGCGTTAGCATTGACCACCTTGCCCCGGCGACGGCCCCGATTAGGGCCCCCTGCACCCATGGCGGGGTGAACCTGTTCCCCAGGATCACCCCCCAGACAGTGTGGGGTCGTCCCGACTCTACCGGCAACCCCACTGCCGAGGAGCAAGGAGACGGGCGAACCGCCCTCTCGCTCCCCAGCCCCGCTCGCTCGCACGTGGTGGGCAGTGTGGTTAGCACCACCCACCCCGCCTTAAGCCCACGTTCCTTTCACACCCGGCCGCAAACCTCACGCGGCGAGGTGCAAAAGGAACCCTCCTCTTTCCCTTGCACTCCCGACCGCGACCCACACGCGGCGAGGAGCACAAGGAAAACCCTCCTGGTGGCACCGCTGTCACCGCCCGAGCGTGGAGCGCCGTTTCCTCCAGCGTCCACCACACTCGTCACCGGTGGCAGCAATGCCACCGTCCAAGTGTGGAGCGCCGCATCCCCCGACGTCCACCACACTCAGACCCTCCTCCTTTCCTTGCACTCCCGACCGCGACCCACACGCGGCGAGGAGCACAAGGAAAACCCCCCTGGTGGTCCGAGCCATCGCTCAGACCCCGGCTCATCCGCTGTGCCCTCTGCTAATCAGCCCTCTGCTGCCAGAGGGACACGCGGAAGGCCCCACCTCGGGTTCCTCTTCGTTTCACCGGGCTCAGTGCCACGGCTACTTATCCCCCCCGCCACGGAAAGGCGGGAACCCATTCGGGGGGGATCCCACCTACCCCTGAATCAACTTATTTTGCACTATTCTGCCCTCATAAGCGCAAGAGCTATATACAGGGTTATTCATAAAGGGTATGTTAAGCCGAAAAGGGCTCATAGTACTCATCATTATGAACAACTTTTACAATGGGACCAACCCGGAATTCGCGAAAAAAAAAATCAGCTGTTCCATACATTTTGCCGAGTGTCATTGACATTTTTCTATGGAACAGCTGATTTTCTTTTCGCGAATTTCGGGATGGTCCCATAGCAAAAGTTGTTCATTATGATGAGTACTATGAGTCCTTTTCGGCTTAGCATACCCTTTATGAATAACCCTGTATATAAAACAAAATCAGTTTTTTCATGAATAGCATTCTTAAGCATCAAAAAATACGCATCTGAGGCGTGAAAAACAGATTTTTTTAAGATGCTCTTGGGCTTATAAGGGCAGTATTGATTTGTTTCGTATACATAACAAATAAGTAACAGTAAAAAAATGTTAGTGTGTCGTTTATGATACAGTAGGAACAAGTGGGTTAAGAGCTTTCGTTCAAAGAGATCTAATTCTTTCCATCGGTTGGTTTGGGCGTGTGCTTACACTCGTACGAGTATACAAGATTAGATTTGAGCGGCTCACTTTGTTCATAGACAACATCATTAGTCGGTAAACGTATTTGATAAACGGTAAAAGGGTCTAATTAAAATGAAAAGCCTTTATAAATAAAATATTCAACGATTCGCTAAGGAGGGTTTACTCTGAGAAAAAATTGCCTTATTAAGCGTACCTATAGGCTTTTATAAGGAAATACACGCTGTTGCTGAGTGCGGACTCGAATCTTTCATAAGACTAGCTTAAGCTTCTGCTAAGAGAAAATTAAATATAATACATACAAATAAAATAAATCGTTAGAAAATTCAAAATATGAATGTGTGTGCAAAATGTACTCCCAAATAAAAAGTTGAATTTACAGACACAAAATTGGAAAAGCTGTATAGCATATTAACAAAATAAGTAATAAGTCGAAAATGTTATTCTTATTTATTCTACGAGTAACCTTTTACCGGCTAAACAAATATAACCAACTGATGTGTATGTATGTTATTACGAAACACATTATCTACTTAAGACAGTCAGATAAAATCCAAAACTCAACTCATACCACAGCCCTTACAAAATAAGATTATAATTTTGTGACTCTATCTTTGAGTTTACTTTAGCTTAAAACATTTTGGCTCTGAAACAAACGCCACAATTAAAGACGTAGATACTACAGAAGCAGATCTAAAAAGCTGTTATAAGTTAGTCTTGCTCATTTTATAAACTTTTGTAGAGGTCAAAATGTAAATTGTTTATTTACAAATAAAAGTAAATAAGTACAGCTCATATAGGCCGAAAGGCTAGATAGATAGATAGATAGATAAACTCTTTATTGTTCACAACATAGCATTGGTGTCAGAGTTTTTAGGCCACCTGCAGGCCCTTGATAAGACATGGCGGTTGTTGTTAAGGACAAACAACCGGGACCTTTAATTTAACGTATCATCCGACCCACGGTAGAGCTCAGTTTTAAAGTCACCCACGGTCACCCATCCAAAGACTGACCGTGTCTTCCTTTGCTGAACTTCGGTGGTCGGATAAATATACCTAGTTGAGGTACACTGAGAAAAATGGCCATCAAAATTCCAATGAATTCATCTAAAGTACGGAGTATACTGATATCAACAAAAAGTACGATGATTAGCACGTTTTTACGGTGACATATGATTGTCACCCTAAAAACTGGTGCTAATACCTACTAGTTTTTACGGTGACAACCATATTTCATAATAGTTGTCACCGTAAAAACTAGTGCTAATCATCGTACTTTTTGGTGATATCAGTATGATCAGTATGGTTTAGGTGAAACATCGGAATTTTGATGAATTGTGTGAATTGTGTGATCATCATATTTTTAGCGGAATTTAGATGGACATTTCTCTCAGTGTACGTTACGTGCTACTTATTACACTGCAAGTCGTATTTGATCGTAAATACCACATTTCTCTGTAATAAACTGGTACATTAAGCTGGAATGCGAAATTAATACCCGAACTGATTGATGATATTTTCATTCGGCCGGAGCTATTCATCACGGTGAGATTACTCGGGCCTGGTCAACTTTGCGAAGAGTTAATGTTAGTAACTTTCTTAGAACTATTAATTTATTATGCTAGAGTATTATCTACTCTGAAGTTCCTTACGAGTACAAACTTAGTTTTGAAAATATACAAACTTGTTTGAAATAGGTTAATTAGTGGTATTGTGGTAGATAGGTATAGTTTTGTTGTTTATTCTTGAATGAAAAAACTAGTTTTCCTATTTTCAAGCATAAATTACTTTTAAGTTCAAAAGTATTTTTGTGAAATTATTCCTTTCATAGATTTGTTATAAAAACGCCGTCTATCCTAAAAGTGTCATTGGCGTTGTGGGCATAATTTATCTGTATCTTATTTTGTCTTAATTTGGGTCTCTTATAAGCAACGTTGGCGTTTACCGTCTAAAAGTTCATCTAAATCAGTTAACAGGCTTTTTCCAGTTAATGCTTTGTTCCAAGAAACCTCATCGTTACCGCAAAGCTGATTCAAAGCTTTTCATAACAATCACTCAATATGTTTACAGAAAAGTGATATAAAGCCAAAGAAAACTCCAAAGGTTTTCTAGGAATCCTTGCTCCGTGACATGCTTACCAAAGGGGAAATGTAAATGTTTACATTGAGAAGTTCCTTCTCTCACGTATCAGCGCTATTAGGGGAAAGATACCCACAGCACGTATATTTCACATCGAGGCCAATAAATAAGCGATTTAGCCAAAGCGCCAGCGAGCGAGTATCAATTCTCGTGAGTGCGATATTTTTGGTGTATCTACTTATGTACGCACACTTAAGTACTTTTCCATATTGCTGTGTCTTTGGTAAAATTAGATGGGTCTCTGAGGTTTGTTATTTTTTAATTAGGTGCGCTCCGCTGTACCACTCGCGCGTTTATGAAAAACGGCGACAATTATGATGATCCGTAACAAACATTAACACACTCACACAAACTTTCACATTAATTATATTAGTAGGAATAGTAGGTTAGGAAAATATTTAAATAATTAATATTATTTATAGTTAGACAGTAAATTGCATATCTAAGTTTTATGTCAGGATTTAACTTTACACTATCTACTATTTCCTAAAATGACGTCGTTTATTCATGCCTAAGGTTATACGACTCCTCGTAACGTGTAGGGTCCTCGGATAGCGTTTAAAGCCTTTGGCTTAAAGCATTACCCTTCGGTATATGAAGATTTACGATCTAGGTTAAGAGCTCTTAACTCAAGCACTATATCGCTAGTTTCCTAGCCCTTCAGGACTAGAACTATTTCTGAACACCATTTGGAGTTTGTGTTTGATTAAGAAGCACGTAATTGCGAACGGGTCTGACTCGACAGAGTATTGCGATCCGGTACTTACATCTTATTTACTTTTTGTTGAACTGGAATTATTAGCCTTTCTTTTGTCTTTCTGCTCTTTTTATGTACCAAACTAACCCAAGCAAATCAAATTTTTAAGTCTGTTGAGTTGAATGTAATATTGCTCACCATTGGCCGAGCTGGCGGTAAAACGCAAGCTTAGCAATGAATAAAAAATAAATACTTTTACATAATCACAAACAAATCGAGTTTTCATTCGAATAAATATAAAATATATTCAGATTTAAAAAGTTTGCTTAGCATAACTGAACTGACTACAACTGTACTAGAAGTAGTAAAAATGATTTAAAAGTTTATAATATTGGGTACTTCATAAAATATTTACAAATAAATAATTGAAATGTTTATGGTATTAAAGTCTAATAAAATTTTAGATACCCACTTGGTATACTTATCTAAAAGCGGCTTAACTCGTTCATGCGTATGTATTTCTAAAAGTACGGCCTCACAAATGCAAATAAGATTAGATGTTCTAGAAATCATAATGAAAGATTTAGGTACTGAAGGAATTTTAGCAAAAAATTAAAGCAAATGGAAACTTTTTGTCTCGGTTCGTCGTCTTTGTATGGTTTATCTTTATTAACTTCTTTTGGTAAATGAGCGTTTGAATATCTACCTAAGTTTACGAAAAATGAACTTTGTACAAGAGATTCGACTTTTGGAAGTGTTGAAACGTGTCTTTTGTAATAAACGCTTTAGTTAAAGAAATAGCCTACAAGGCATTGAATCAGTCAGTCTGTTAGCCTTAAGGTTACATTTCACTATTTACCGTTAAATTGTAGGTCCGGGTTATTTGTCCTATCACAACAACCGACGAATCATGTCTGAGACTTTCAGGCGGTCTGAAAAATATGACACCAGCACTTTGTCTAAACGGGGTTATGAGAAGAGAGTATGAGAGTATACTTAGCCGAATAGGGCTCATAGTACTCATCAGTATAAACAACTAATACTAAGAGACAAACGCAATCCCGAAATTGCGACAAAAATCAGCTGTTGCATAGGCAATTTAGGCTGCGATTTTTGTCGCAATTTCGGGATTGCGTTTGTCATTAACATCAATATAATTATATAAATTACGTGTCACGTTGTTTGTCCGCTATAGACTCCTAAACTACTTAACCGATTTCAATCAAATTTGCCCACCTTGCAGTTCGATCTAACATAACAGATAGGATAGTTCTTAGACTTTTTTTTTTTTTAAGATCTCAATTTATAGTGTCTACCCGTGCGAAGCCGAGACGAGCCGCTAGTTTTTCTATAAAAATGTACATGACAAACGATAACATTTTTCTTTAAAAATGTTAATTATTCGCGGCAATTTGTGTGGAACAGCTGATTTTTTTTCGCTTTTAAAATGACTAGTACTATGAGCCCTTTTCGGTTTAGCATTCTCTTTTCTTGTAATCCTGTATGAATTTAACTTACTTATTATTGACTGTCAAGTCATGAAGCGCCTTTGTCGAGCTGCTAATAAGCGTATAAGTAACATAGACACAAGTGCGGAACCATTTATCAATTAGCGGCCCCTCGGGCTGACACAGATACTTCGACCCATCAATTCCCCACACGCACGAATTAATTAGACAACGATTGACGGAGCTCATTCCTTTCGAGAACTATCAGGGTTAAGCCACACTATGCAACTACTCAGCGAGTAAACTGACCATGTGGTCTATACGAATCGAATAAATTCACAGAAGAAAGACCTGTTTGACTCAGGGGTAGTATATCCGCTTTATAAGCGAGATCTAGGTTCGATTCCCGGCAGGGCACATGTCTAAATAACTAAAATAAAAATAAATAAACGTTTCACACTGCCCTGGAACACACATAAAGACAAGGACAACTAACACCCAGACCCAGAACAGATATTAAGTTAAAAACGCCACTTATAGTCATTTATAGACAAATCACGTACCACCAAACAGCATTTCATTTTTATTATACAGATATTTAAATTTACGCTAAATTCATGGTGCGTGTATCAGAATACTCGATAAAAATATAACAAACAAGAAACGTTTTTATCTCGCCACAGCTCAGATAGGTACTCCAGCACAGTGCGCCGGCACCCTCAGGCCCGTCAAAGAGGTTTAATTAAGCTACCGAATTAATTTCTCTAGCCGTCTACCTGAACTGAGCAAAGTTTCCACGGTACTGTTTCTGACTGCTGTAGCTACCTCGATTGTTGGTACTTCAAACAACTGTATAGCTCCAAGCAATATTGGTACAGATTGTAGTTCACAACTTGTCAATTTAATTGTACGGTCTATATAGAACCAGAAATTGTATTAATTCGATCCGGGATTGCGTTCTAAATTAAATTGATGTTTATACTTATTCGTACTTGATTGCTTTATATTTGGGTAGTTGGTTCAGTGAGTATCATATGATCCTTTCTTTATTTTTATGTCATAGGTGGCATATAAGTATGAGGGCCGCCTAATGGCTAGCGATCACCGTCGCCTCTGCTTATGAAGACTTACCTTGAAAAGTCTCATATAAGAATATGTTGAAGATCTGTGGTAACTGAGAAATACCTAACGGAGGGCGAATATCACTTAAACACAGTGGTTTATTCACACGTCTGTATTCGAATGACTAAACAACGGCCGTCCGCCGGCGCCAGCAATTTCTAGCCTACATTTGGATTTTCCATTTTGGTACCGCCATACACTACAGTAAAACTTGTACTTTTATTTATTGTATGGTAACACCTTGTACTATCGTTTATTATCTGATAACACAGCAGACAAACCCTCTGTATCGATGGATGCATGTAATAAATAGTATTTTCTTTCCAAATTAGATCTTGATCAATCCAGCCGATTAGTTTTGTAAATATAGACAGACCGAAAGACGAACAAAGTTAGTTTTAGGTATCTATAAAAGTAATACAAGCATAAAATAAAAGTCAAACAACACAAACAACAAAAAAGTAGAAAATGAAATATATGTATCTACATCAATTTATTTCAATATTTCTGAGCGTTTGATTAATCGAACAACTTTTCACTCGATTCATTGTTTTTATTCAGTTGTCTATTCAATAAACTCGATTCTCATTGTTCAGGTTTTCTGTCCCAGGGATATTGTAGTGCTGCAGGTAATCAAAATAGTATTGGGAGCGACGAAACAAAGGTTTTATTTACATTTTATTCGGGTCTTAAAATAACTATGTTGTTTTGGAATAGAGAGTATGCAATTTATTTTCATAGTGTCCATGAGAGTAGTTTAGCGGTACACTTATTTAAGTAAAGTATGTAGGTACCATTTTGTTCGATAACTTTTTGCCATCTTGTAGGTAGGGACATGATCCCATTGCTATAGAAATTTTTGGACTTCTGATCAACATACCGCGACAAGTGATTTTGGCAGTCATCTCGTAATGTTACCCTGGCACTACCTAAAGAATTCTGAAGAGACCGAAACAGGTGGAAATCTGAAGGTCAGGACTATACGGCGGATGCATTAACACCTCCCAGCCAAACTCTCTTAATTTTTGCTGAGTGGCTAAAGATGACTAAAAACCAAAAAATAATAAAATAGATACAGTCGTGGGAATTATAAACATATGCATAGACTAGACTAAAATAAAACCGTGGGGCAAGAAAACCGTGGGACGTGCCCCACGGTTTTATTTTAGTCTAGTCTATGCATATGTTTATAATTCCCACGACTGTATCTATTTTATTATTTTTTGGTTTTTAGTAAATTTATCTTAAACATTGCAATGTATGTTTTTTTTTTAACATAAAACCGTTTAACTTAAAAATTTTTTTTACCTATTTTTATTTTCTAGTTTTTAGTTTTTATTTTATATAGTACATTGTATTATACTGGTTGAGCACTTTCATTTGATACCCATATTGATGGGATCGATAAAACCTACGTTATCCGCCATTTTGTAGCGGCCGCCTACAAGATGGCGCAATGCTCAATGCTAACAAAATATTTAATGTTGATGAGAGCGGATTCCAAACAGTGCAAAAGAAGCCCCAAAAAGTTTTAGGTGGCAAGGGAAAAAAGCAAGTTGGAGCATTAACTAGCGGTGAAAGAGGTGTTAATACAACAATGGTCGCCTGTGTAAGTGCAGCTGGTCAATGTATTCCGCCAATGATAATATTTAAACGAATGCGCATGAGTGATCAATTGAAAGAGGGAGCTCCAGCTGGAAGCTTGGTAACCGTTTCGGAATCCGGTTACATCAACCGTGATCTGTTCTGTCAATGGTTGGAACATTTTGTTTCTGTCGTCAAGCCAACAAAGGAAGATAAGGTCTTGCTGTTGCTCGATGGGCATACGACACACAGCAAAAACCTTGACGCTTTGATGTTCGCACGCGAGAATGGCATCGTTTTGCTACAATTACCAGGACACACTACGCACAGATTGCAACCGCTTGACGTGTCCTTTTTTAAGCCAATGAGCACTTACTACACCCAAGCCATCGAATCTTGGATGCGTTCACATCCTGGCAGTGCTGTAACCCAGTATCAAGTAAGCCGGCTTATTAATGAGGCATATGAACGCGCAGCCACGATCGGTAACGTTATCAATGGATTTAAAGCAACTGGTACTTGGCCTGTAAACCGAAACATATTTCAAGATCACCATTTCGCACCAGCTGAAGCTTTGGTCACAAATGTTACCAGTGTCGGACAAAATGATACTCCAACATGTTCTACTCCACCATCCAATATCCAATATGATGTACCCTCCACATCCCAGGTTGCTAAGCCGTCAAAGTTAGACGAATTCAAAAGTAGCCTGATTACTCTATCCCCATTACCCAGGAACAATTTACCGGGTAAAGGCAGAGGCGCTCAAAAAGCTGTTGAACTGACATCTTCTCCGTATAAAAATGATTTAGAAACATCTCAGCAGAAAGCTAAACAGCCCAAAAAAGTTCCATTGCAACTAAATAAACCGATCAAGAGGACGATAAAAAAAATTACTAAAATAAATACAACTCGTGTTAAACAAAACAAGAAACTTAATGATAAAACAGGACGCATTAAGAAAAAGATAAACATTGAAGACAGTGAAGAGTCGACTGAAGAAGAAGAAGTCATAGTCTTTGACGATTCAGAGAGTTGTGATTCAGAAGATAAAGAAAATGATTGTGGGAAATGTGGGCGAAGTTACTACGATAAAAAAGGACCAAGCGTTGATTGGATACAATGTGTACGTTGCCATAACTGGAATCATGAAACTTGCACCACTAACCCTGATATTTGTGATGATTGTCTGAATTAATCTTTTTCAAACTTAATCAGAATTTTGACTATTTTTTTTAAGTACCTATTTTATGTCAAAGTGAGATTTTCTATCGTTATTGTTTGTAGTACGGGAGATATTTTTCTTAAAAGTGTTTTTGTTGAATTTTATAGGTAAGTTTTCTTTAAGTCCAAATTACCAACCGCGTGGTCCAATTAATCCTACCGGTTGGTTAAATTGAAACAAATATCTGATCTCATAAAATGATAATTATCTTAAGTGTTGCTATAATTATGTTGATTTTTATTAATTATATGTGAAGCCAAATAAATATACTTTCATTTAATACAGCTGTTGTCTGTGCTATTTTCAAAGAAGCATTTCAAAACCGCATTTTTTTTAAATGGTCCAAAATAACCGACTCTCCCCTATACTGGTTGAGCACTTTCATTTGATACCCATATTGATGGGATCGATAAAACCTACGTTATCCGCCATTTTGTAGCGGCCGCCATCTTGTATTTCAATTTTTTATAGTATATTGTATTCTGCTTGTTGAGCCCTTTCATTTGATACCCATATTGATGGGATTGATAAAACCTACGTTATCCGCCATTTTGTAGCGGCTGCCATCTTGGATTTCAATTTTTTATAGTATTTTGTATTCTGCTTGTTGAGCCCTTTCATTTGATACCCATATTGATGGGATTAATAAAACATAAATTATCCGCCATTTTGTAGCGGCGGCCATCTTGAATTTATAATGATAATGAATAAATATAATTGTATTGTCACCAAAATCCAAAGTGTATACAAAATTTCAGATTAATCGGTTGACAGGAAGAGGGTGAAATTTGAATTACTAAATTTGACCCAAGAATAATAAATAAAACAAACGGGGTGAGCTAAATAAAACCGTTTAATAAAAACCACACCCCTTCTGTTGATTAATTCCAGCCGCTTTCTCTCAACTTCTTGCTTTAATCTCATCAGTTGTTCGCAGTAGAGTTCAGAATCGATGGTCCTGCCTGGTGGTAACAGCTCATAATGAATAATGCCCTTCCAATCCCACCACACACACAGCATCACCTTGTTGCGAGTTAACCCGGGCTTCGCCACAGTCTGTGAAGCCTGACCGGCCTTTGACCACGACCTTTTTCGCACGTTATTGTCGTACGTGATCCACTTTTCATCACCAGTTATCAGCTTCTTCAAAAATGGTTCGGTTTCATTACGTCGTGATAAAGAATCACAAATGAGTACACGGTTCATTAGGTTTCTTTCAGTGAGCTCGTGAGGTACCCAAATATCGAGCTGTTTTGTGTACCCAGATCTTTTCAAATGCGCCAAACTGTTTTGTGGTCAATTCCCAGTTCTTCAGCTACTTCGTAACTACTGATATGCCGATCTTGCTCCACTTTTTCAAAAATGGCATCCATTTTATCCGTAATAGCGACCAGAGCGACTTGCATCTTTGACATCAAAATTTCCGGATTGAAAACGCTTAAACCAAATTTGTGCTACTCTCACAGACCCTGCACTAGGTCCATATATATCGCAATTTTTTTTCGTGGATTGCGTTGCATTTTTACCTTTTTTGTAGCAAAATTTTAAAATGTATCGAATTTCTTCATTAGATTCACTCATCTCAGTACGGAAAACAAATGAAAATCACACATTTTCCTAATTTGAATTTGGAATTATGTTCTTTAAAATTTAAACTTTCAATAATACCAAAACCAGCCAGATACAAATAGAATAGCCAAAGAGATTTTATTACAAGTTCATACATACCATAATGCGAAAAGACTTTTTCATCCCACCATCTCGGAAAGAGTATTTTTAATCTTCAATATCTGAGTGGAAAAGCCGTTTTTATTCTCTAGAGGATAAAGTAAATTGAATTTAGAACATCGTGTGCACTAAGTTTGTGAATTAAAAAAAACATTAAACCTATTTACTGCTACCTCTATGGTGCCGAATATATCATACAACTTTTTTTTAATTTGTTAAAAACTCAGACTCGGAACCTTCTTGGTGTTCGTTTTTCAATTTGCTTTGTACGCGGTTCTTTACGCGGCATTTTTTCACGTCATTGTTAAACCTTATATTAAAAACAAGAAACTTGAAAACAAGTGAAAAAACTAAAATGAGTGATTCTAGCGACGAGGAAGTTTGTTTGACGCCAACAGAATTGACTGAAACTGTTAATAATGCGCAAATGAGCTTTTCCACTCAGATATTGAAGATTAAAAATACTCTTTCCTCGCTGAGGTGGAATGAAAAGTTACGTGTTGCACTCGAGTGCAAAGATTTTTCACCTCGTGCTCTTTTGATTCCCTCGCTTGCTCGGTCATCAAAATTGAACACGCGGTTATAAAGCAACTTTGCACTCTTGTATAACAAATAACTATTTCCCCAACCTAATACAATTTTCTTTTAACCCTGTATTGTTAGTATGAAGTTAGATGAGATTCGTTACTAAAAGCAAGAAAGAAACTGAACATTTCGACAAGATATCTTCCATCTACCATTTGGGAGATAAACAACCCCCTAGGAGCGTCCTCTGGTCTAACGTTTACGTGTTAATGAAATGTCTGCAACACTCATTACATTAGAGACACTCTTTCTTATAGGCTAGGAGGTGGCTGCCAAGATAACTATTTCGCAGATGAAAAATAAACGTGCAAAAGTCAAATGTGGTTTTTAAATTTTTAAGATACTCGTGGATTGCTAGTAGATGTCCTCTTTTTAACGACCCCTTTTCTTTTAGAAACGAAACAGAAATCTTACTTAGAACTTATCTTATGGAGAACGTTGCACAACTACACTGGACAGAAGGTATGATTATAGAAAAGCGAGGCGAGTTACAAAAATATGAGGTATTAGGTTATTGCAAAATAGTTTTGTTTTTTATCATATGGACGATACTAATACTTAAATTACAAATAGTTTTTAAGAATTATTATTGAAACTGATTCTCTTATTAAATGTCGACAAAATTTGAGTTAATTCGTGATAAATAAGCGTCTAGCTCCTGACTCATCAGCTTTCATTCGGATTAGAAAAATTTCAAGAAATCCGTAAACGGATTTTATTCTATTCATAAAAAAGCACTGCGAATGAAATATAAGGCATTAAATTATTAACTGGGTGGTTCAGGGCGTTATATCATTTCGAGTATCATAAATTGTGTCGGAGAGATTAACAGCCCTTTTTCAAACGCCAAATAGCTTACTCGCAACTTGTCTTTTAGATAATTGAAAGTGAAGTGAGGTTACAGATTTCCCGAAAACTTTTAGAGTGAATTGGGCTTTTGATATATGTTTTTTTCAAGTTTAATGTTTGTTTTGTGCCAAGAGTTAATGGGATTCTGGGCCAGTGTATGGCCTTGGTGTGGACACACGTGTACACGATGAGTTTGGGCGACAGATTTTTGGGGTAGAGGGGAAATTGGACGTCGACTGAGGCATACGAGTACATTCAGAGCATACATGCAGAGATAACTCCAACGTAATTTTATCATATATCTTATCTTATCTTATAGGCAAGCATGCTCCATCGTAGACCGTATCGTTGCTTTCCATCAGGCAAGATGACGGTGAAATGCAAGCCTATTACTCAAAAAAAAAATAAAAAAAAAATTATCATCTTTTCATTTATATTGTTCATCGTCTGATTGGGCTAAGTTTGCACTCTACTTAAAAATAATTAAGCCATAACTATTTGCGTCTAAGCAAATAGCTTAGTAGACTAGCAATAACTTAGTTCATGCCTTAGATAGGAACGTACTAATGACAATAATAAATGTACTCATATCATTGTATAGAAACCTATATTTCAATACTATGCCTAACTATATGAATCAAAGTTTCATAATAACTAAACAGGGCTATAAGGAAAGGTTATGAAAGCGCTGTGGGACCAACACGGAATACATCCAAAAAAAAACAGCTGTTCCATAGAAAAATGTCAATGACTCTCGACAAAATGTATGGAACAGCTGTTTTTTTTCGGGATTTCCGTGTTGGTCCCATAGCGAAAGTTGTTCATAATAATGAGTACTATCAAACATTTCCGTATCTGTCCTTTTCGGCTTAGAATACCCTTTCCTTATAACCCTGTAGAGGTGCCTATAACCTAAAAATGTAATAATTATACAACATTCGTGTCTCAAAAACCTTGTGGTACTCCACAATAACCGCCATTAGCCACGCTTGCATAATTAAGAGTTGTTTTCGAATTAATTATAGGTTTGGCCAATTTTCAGTGAAGTTTATAATACTTATCGCCGGAAACTAATTTTCTTAAGTATTGTATACGTTTTGGTTACCAAGTCTGGAAGTCAAGGTCTTTGGTTAATTATTTTTAGTAGGTACTAATATTTTATTGTTTCAGTCACATATTTTTAATAATTAGGTTATACAAAAAAAAACAGTAAATTGCATAATTATGTAAAGAGACTGTTGTACGGCCTTTAGCTGTCTCCACGACAAGAAGTTCTTATCGAGTTTTGATGGAATATCTACGTATTTTATGGACGTGTCCTATCCGGTCATACTATTAGGTTGCAATTTTTAATTTAATAAGTGTATAAAGTATTTGTGAAAAAAAAAACATTAAATTTCATTAATAAATGTTGTTGCGTTATTGGGATAGATAAATTGAATTTTAACATAAATTATGTCGGTGTGTGAAAATTTTGAAATCATGAAAGCTTGTCTTTGTCACAGTCAAATAATATTCAAATTGTTTTTACAATTGTTCACCTTGTTTAGCCTTACGCCTTGTTTAGGCTACTATGACATTTTATTTTTATTTGATTTTTGTGCTTAATTATTTGTGTTTTGTTTTGTGATTGTATTTTAATTTTAATTGTTTTAATGTAATTTAAGTATTTGTAAACTTATCATTAGTGCAATTCGTTTTAAACGGTACTGGTTGAATGTAATAAATAAATAAATAAATTACGTTAGCCAAGCCTAGCCTCGCCTAGCCTCGCTTCGCTTCTTCTACCAGT
The DNA here is from genome assembly GCA_949125135.1 of Alcis repandata. NCBI lineage: Eukaryota > Metazoa > Arthropoda > Insecta > Lepidoptera > Geometridae > Alcis > Alcis repandata. The sequence goes on from OX421233.1 coordinate 1,432,674, forward strand.
GAGCAAATAGTACGAGAGAGCTGTTCTGTCTTATTTGTCCTCGTCAAAACTTGCAAGATAGTTGGAGCGTGGTTCAGCCGTTCATTAATTAGAGCCATCAATTCTGAACTATCCATGTAGTGTAATGGCCAATTAGTCTGACCGGAATCGGTTACTCGAATTTGATTTAGTGTCATTTAGCTGATGTTTGGATTGTGCGCTTTGGTTTCTGTTTATTATAAGACTAGCTGCGCCCCGCGTTCGAAAAGTTAACATGAGTAAAGTAAAGTTTCCGAGATAAAAAGTACCCTATGTGTTTATCCAGGTAATGAAAGACCTTTACTCCAAATTTCATGTAAATTCGTTGAGCTGTTTCAGAGTATAGTGGTAACGAATATACAAACTTTCACTTTTATAATATTAGTGAAATGAGATAGATAAACTCTTTATTGTCCAAAGCAAAAATAACAAAGTAAAAGAATAGTAATACTTAAAACTAGTGCGAAAACTGGTTGTTTATGTTTTGTATGTTCTCATTCTTAGTTTCTTATTCATAGTCGTTGTACCAAGTAACAGGATTTAGGAGGTAACAGGTAGGTACGAGATTACAGGATGAAGATATACTGATTTGAAAAAAATAGGAAAAATAGTGAGGTTTCAGGACTCTGCCTACTATAATCTCTATGCTAAAACGTCCTAAGCGCCAAAAACACAGTGCCACCGTTAGAATGATCGCCCTTGATATATAATTAATACACCACTAAACTTAGTAAGCCATTAACTAAACCATTAAACTTTGTAAGAAATAAATTAGCACCCACTGATATCAAATGTCACTGTATGTACCTAAACTCCTTCCCAAATTTAATTAACACCGGTTCAGCCGTTAAAACTTAGGATTAACTTTTAAAAACCAAATTTAGTTTTAAAGCACTGTATAAGTTGCGTTAAATAGTTACTTATGAAAACTGATAGAAGTTGAATAATTAAGTTGAAATAAAGTGCTGCTAATTGAATAAGAAAATAGTTCAAAACCTTCAATTAGTAATTTAAATTGGATATCAGCTTAACTTTGGCAGTTAATTAAAAGGAAACTTTTGGTTCAATTTGGATTAAGCTTTTTAAAATGAAATGAAACTGGCAAGTAATAGGTACGTAGTTATCAATTTACAGATTACGAATATTTATGTTAATTAATAAGGCATTGAGATTGACTACCTTCTCCTTACGTTTATTTACGACTAGCTGCACCCGCGGTTTATTTTTAATTTTTAAGCCTTTCCTGTATTCGAACAAATAAAAAAAACGGTCCAGCCGTTCTCGAGTTTAAGCCAGACAAACGAACAGTGATTCATTTTTTTAAATATAGAAGAAGAAGATTAAAAGAAACTATCTTGATGTTTTATTTTACACTATCTATTTCAAATGTAAAGCCACATTGGTGATTTGAAAAGATTGATTATTTTTACGTCCAACATTTTTACGACAAATATTAAAATATAGATAATGACAATTACCTATGTTGAAAGGTTTCTTCTTAACATTTGCTTCCCTAAGGTCAAAGGTACAGAGTTGACCTGAAATTTAATGATAGTTTAGTATTTCAAGATATTAACTAATTAGGTCAATTTCAGAATGTTAAGGTATGTAGTATTTGCGTGAGTGAGATCGTTTGTTTCGATTTCACGCCATGACTACACAATCGATCAAATCAAATCATTTATTCGCAAGAAATAATCATCATACTGAAATTGTACATAGGCTACATTTCATCATCAAAATCACCGTTTTTCATCACCGCATGTCTGAAAACAGAGCACAATTGTCAATATTTTATTTCTATGCTCATCACGACTGTAGGTTCGCCGACAGCTTAGTGAAACATCACCGCTAGGCAAACAGTAAAAAAGTCGTAAACAGATAAGAAAGGATCTCGCGCTAAGCCGAGACTGTGCTAAAGATATTCTGTTTCTCGCTTTAAGATTATAAAGCATCTTAGACAGCTTTAAAAGGCGTACTTTGTTCCATTATCAGATTAGTCAGAAAGAATTAAGACTTGTATTTTTCCTTTTTTCAAAGTTTCTTTTTAGTTTTAGTGAGTTAATTCTTGGCAAGGATAGTTAAGAAGAAACACCGAAGTCGGATTATAAAGCTCTTGTTTATTTTTACCCGACTGCGGAAAAGCTAAAAAAGAGGGTTATGTATGTCCGTTTTTATGTTCCCACGTAGTAGTGTAATAGTATGTGTTATAATGTTATACCCATGCTGAATTGAAACCACTAAAAGAAAGTAAAACACAAAAATATTTAGCACAATTAATATTAAGGACAATAGTAATTAATATCTATTACTATAACATGATTTAAAAAACACACAGAAAATCGTAACAAAAAAAAAACAACTCACAGCAAAAGCAAATAACAGGAGCTATAATAGCTTTTTGTCACAAATGAGTAAATTAATAAGAACATGACTGTGACAGGCACTAAAAGTGATCCTTATGCCAATGCTATCTTTTCCAGACAACCCTCGGAAGCTAGGTCAAACTTTAAGAGTGTGGTCGTTGTAATTAAATACACAAAATTAATACGAAATGACAAACAAATTGAAAGCTGCCAAGGCCAAAGTGCAAGTTTACAGCGTTAATGAACAGTTTTCGAGCTCCGAATGTGGAAGTTAAAACTTGTAATTGGATGACACACGGCAGCCACTGGCAAGTTACGTTACCGCTGGCAACTCCATTGCACTGTGGGGAAATCACTCTAAGTTCCTCTTCCCGGAACAATGCTGACCCCCCCGGGAAGCGGTTGGATAGAACAAGCATCGAGCTTGCAAACCAAGAAAAAAGAGGACCAGTCTTTTACGCGCCGCAATCTCGCTCACATTTCTGAAGATATAAAACCATTGTACTAATTACCTTTCAAAAATCACAATCGGCTAATTTGCTAAGAATATAATAATACTAGCTGCGCCCCGCGGTTTCACCCGCTGTCCTGCAAGAATAGCGGAAAGCCGTTCAATTTCCTGGGGTAAAAAGTAATCTACATTATTACCTAGGGCTTAAGTCACCTTCATACCAAATTTCGTCAAAATCTGTTTAGCTGTTAAATTGTTAAATCAAATTGTCATCCATACGTCCATTACATAGCTGTCATTTGCGCAAAGAGTATAATAAGTCGTTTTGTTATTCCAAGTCTGATTCTTTTTTGTTATACCTCGTTTGATAGTGACTGATGTTTTATGTCAATTCACACTTGAATGCTATCGAATTTATTTAATAGAAATAAATAGTATAATAGGAATAAATAGTATACCTAATAGGAATAAATAGTATCCTATGTGCGTTTCCTGGCTCTAAGCTACCTCCTCACCAATTTTCAGCCATATCGGTAAAGCCGTTCTTGAGTTATAAGTAGTGTAACATAACACGACTTTCTTTTATATATATAGATTGTAAAGTTTCAACAAAAATTGCATTTTGATTCAACCAGTTTTCATACATAAAAAGGGAGAAACAAAAAAACACATTATAAGGAACGGAAAGTTGTTAAAAAAAAAGTTTTGCATTACTTTTGTAATATTATTGTTATCAGCAACTTGACCGATTGCGATTTTCCATTACCAACTTTATTCGGTGGTTTTATATGTTCTAAAATTTTAAAATGTGCGAGCGAGATGAAGATGGATGGATGTATGGATGCCCGGACGTGACAGCACGGTTTTGCTAAGAATCCGTAACCCAATCAGTTTGAATATAATTATATGTGGATAGATAATTATTTAAGGACCAGCTTCTAAGACTCTATTTCATCACCATTAAATGCCGTTGTAATAATTAACAACTCAGCACATCAACTCTAATTTAAAAATCCTACGATTATCACAAATGTGAAAGTTAATGTGAGGGACTGTGGGTGTAAGTTTTTGTTACCACGTTTTTCCGTTACTATATAACCGATTTTGATAAAGTTTGGTATAGATATAGATTATGTCCTGTATTAACACTTTTATTATCACCGGTGATATAGTGGGGCACAGCTAGTTTCTAAATGAAAATATTGCAATATACAGAACAGAACACACACTACAGGATTCTAAAAAGACTCGTTTTTTTCGCCCTAATATAGCGGTATTTTTCACATACGAGCGCGTAGCACCGAGTTCCGATCGTAAACTTCACCTGTCCACGTCGAAATATTTCTGTGTAAAAATGTTCGTCAAAAATTCGACTCTTTCTATAAAATCTAGAGTCTTGGAGGCCTCGAAAATATTTTATTAGCGCAAAAAGTCCGCTTTTGAACACTACCTCACTTGTTGGTAAGCGACGATCTATGAAACATCTAACTGATATTTCGAATGCGAAAGTGAGTTTGTTTGTTACGCTTTCACGCCTAACTACTTAACCGATCATCATGAAAGTATGCATATATACGATATCAGGGGTACAAAAAAGCACACAGGTATCTTTTTATCACCATCATATTAATTACTAGCTGTACCCTTCGTTTTCCGGTATAAAATGTAGCCTGTATGTTAATCCAGGCTAAAAATGTCACCCAAATCCGTTCTTACGTGATTGAGCAACAAACAGCCAAACGTTGACATAAACGTTGACATAAAGTATGATCGGTTTTCATCACCACTCGAGTGAAATCGCGGGGCGCTGCTAGTGAAATCTGAATCATGAATGTGTTTTGAAGACCAAATATAGATTCAATCATTAAAAAGAAACGTAAAATGAAATGTATTAGGATCCTCACTCTCATAGCTAGAGATCCCAAATATATAAGTACTATATTTTTATAATCTTAGCTGAGATCTAATAAATGAACGGGATTAGAAAATAAAGTCTGGAGATGTTCTAGAAATATATATAAAGCAGAAGAATAGTATTTATTTACATCGTGCCTCCAATTTCATTTGGTGCTTATAGAAAATTAATCAGGATTTTTCTAACTATAATATAGAAGGAATATATTTCGTTTATTTTATTATTATCTCGACTCGTTCACTCTTTCAATCAGGAATCTCAAGCCACGACGTGCCCCCGCCAAGTCGAGCAAAGACAGTTCACCATCCGTACCATATTTCTCGAAGCCGTTTTCGACCTCCCTTTCGCTTTGTTGTGGATCTTGATATTATTGTATGCACTAGCAGCTGCTGATGCCCGGGATTTTGTACTTGGTGCACACGCATCACCTACTTACACCCTGATCTTGACGGCTTGTTTGGCTCAGTGGTAATATATCCGCCTTATAAGCCAGAGGTCCCGGGTTTGATTCCCGGCCGGGAGATGTTTGGATGATAATTTTAAATATCTATTCTGGGTCTGGGTGTCAGTTGCCCTTGTCTTTGTGTGTGTTTCATGGCATCCCCGACACAGGATTTATCCTAATTGTCTATACTATAATATACTATAATATAATAATAATAATAATAAAAAAAAAAAAAAAAAAAAAAACCGCTGACACCTATCAGTCGATTTTTGTAGTGTAATTTTATTTTAATTGTTTTATCCATAATATATCCATTTTCTTACCAAAATTTACTGCACAAAAGTTTAAATAGCCCGGATTTTATATTTATTTTACCATATCAATCATATCAATCCCTTTTCAAAGTTTTACAAAAAAATTCAAGATTTGACAATAGTTGACACATACGTCAAAAAATAAATAATGAACACACAAGGCAAAAATAATGAAAAATACAAATACGTTTACAAAAACGACTGCAAGCGGATACGATTAACGCACGCCCACCACCTCCGCCCGCCCCGTCGTCTCCGAGCTCCTCGTCGGAGGATAAGTTCATCACTCCCCCCCGACACGAGCGCGTCAAGCGACGAGGACGGGCCGCCGACGCCGCCGCCGCCGCCAACACCAGCGTGACGGGGACGTCCACCGCTGCCGGCACGCTTGGGGCCTGCGGGACAACCTGCTCCGCGCCCGGCCCCCGCTACCGGTGGTGTAGTGCGTCGCATGTGATTAGACGCAAACAATGACGGAGAACTGCATGCACACCTACTCTGAGGCTGCAGAGTGAGGTTCCTCACTCTACAGTCTTAACCACCGGTATGCTTGGGCCCTGCCCCGCTGCCGGTGGAACTCTAGGTTTAAGTTTTTATAATGTTTTTAGGTTTTTATATAAAAATATTGTAAAAATTTAAATTTAAGAAAATTGAATAAATAAGTGAATAATAATAAAATTAATAAATTAATAATGAAATCATTTCTCACCTTTTGTACATGGATGATCTCAAGCTGTTTACACCGAAACACCAAGACTTGATGGAACTGCTAAAAACAACAGAGGTTTTCAGCAGCGCCATTAGGATGGAGTTCGGTGTAGATAAGTGTGCGGTCATGCGTGTACAACGGGGGAAAGTGGTAGATTCTCCGAATCTTCAACTTTCTGAGACGATGACTATCAGATCTCTCTCCGAGGCCGAGACCTACAAATACCTCGGTATGTCAGAGTCATTGGGTATATCGGCAGTGGACATCAAGAAATCAGTGAAGGAACGCTTCTTCTGTCGTCTGACAAAAGTGCTTAACAGCCTTTTGTCCGGTGGCAACAAGGTGCGTGCCTTCAATGGTTGGGTGATGCCGCTGCTGATATACTCCTTTGGCATACTGAAGTGGACTCAGACTGAGCTGGACGCCCTGGACAGGAGGGTCCGTCAACTGCTCACTTCACTTCGCATCGCATGCTACACCCACGTTCGTCTGTCATGAGACTGTACATTCCGCGGAAGTGGGGAGGTCGAGGCTTTTTAAATGCTAAGACCCTCCACAACCGCGAAGTCTGCAGTCTTCGGGACTTTTTCCGAAACAGTGGACGTGGGATGCATTGTGATGTGGTGGCAGTTGACAGAAGCCTCACGCCGCTCTCCTTGGCAAACGAGAACTGGCGCAAACCATCAGTGCTCAGCACCGAGGACCGCAGGGACGTATGGAAGGGCAACGAGCTGCACGGGCGGTTCTACCGGGCCTTAACAGGGTCCGATGTGGACCTGCTCGCGTCGGTGGCCTGGTTACGCTTCGGTGACCTTTTTGGGGAAACCGAGGGTTTTGCCTGTGCAATTGCGGACGAAGTTATCAAGACGAACAACTATCGGAAATATATCCTGAAGGACGGTACGGTCGACATATGTCGGGCATGCCACCGTCCCGGAGAGTCACTCAGGCATATTACTTCCGGTTGTTCGCATCTTGCTAACGGCGAGTACTTGCACAGGCATAACCAAGTTGCCAGGATCATACATCAGCAACTTGCCCTTCAATACGGCCTTGTCGAATCCGAGGTGCCGTACTATAAGTATGCACCAGCGCCAGTTCTCGAAAATGGTCGTGCTTTGCTTTATTGGGACCGCTCTATTATCACGGACAGGACTATTATAGCTAATAGGCCTGATATCGTGATAGTCGACCGATCCCAACGCCGGGCAGTGCTCGTCGACATCACCGTCCCACATGACGAGAACCTCGTGAAGGCCGAGAAGGACAAGCTCAGTAAGTACCTTGACTTGGCACACGAGGTTACCGCTATGTGGGATGTTGATTCGACGATCATTGTCCCGATAGTCGTTTCGGTGAATGGGCTTATAGCGAAGAGCCTCGACCAACATCTGAAGAGGCTCTCGCTAGACGGTTGGGTCAAGAGTCAGATACAAAAGGCGGTAATTCTTGACACGGCCCGCATTGTCAGGAGATTCCTCACTCTGCAGCCTTAACCACCGGTAGCTTGGGCCCTGCCCCGCTGCCGGCGGCACCCTAGTTTTTAAATTTTTTATAATGTATTGTTTTTTTTTTATGCTACCTCTATATTGTAAATAGTTTAAGAATTAAGAAAAGTAAATAAATATCTGAATAATAATAATCTATACTAATACTAATACTATACTAATATATTACATATTATATATTATATATTATATATATATATATATATATATATATATATATATATATATATATATATAATATATAATAATATTATAAAGAAGTAAAGTTTGTGTGTTTGTATATTTGTTAAATTGTAAGGGGTAATCTCGGGATCTACTGAACCGATTTTAAAAATTCTTTCACCAATAGAAAGCCACATTATTGCTGAGTGTCATAGGTTATATAAAAAACCGAAAAATAAAAAGGCTTTTACGTGGTAGTCCGTTTTGCAAAGGGAATCGGAGAAAAAACGGTCCGGACGGCGCGCGATGGCTTCGGGTTTAATTAACATTATGCCCAATGAAGTGGGCAAGGGTCAGCTAGTAATAAATAAAATGGCTTAACATAAAATAAAATGAATTAAAAAAATAATAAGTTGAATGGTACTTACTATACGTAAAAATCTTCAGTCAAGTACAATCAGTAAGTTAACAGTCTTATTTGGTGGCAGCAAGTAAGATAAAAGCAAAAATACATTTATTTTTTTTAACAGATAACAAGTAGGTATGTTAGAAACCTGTAAACTTCATTTTATAAGCACCCTTACCGCTGCTAAACCTTGCGAGGGCTTTTCGGTGTGACTTACTATGAGTAAGTATTTTCCTTACCTCCAAGTATTTCTCCAAAATTTTCATATTTCAGAATGCGATAATAACGTGCAAAAATTAACGCGAATTTACAACAACATTTAATTTTATGTTACGGTTGTAGGTTTTATACTGAAAAATTATTACATAATTTGTCTAAATTTCACCTCGTCGCGGTTTTCATTTCTCATCACGTACGCCACAGCTGGGGAATAAATTCCCTAATATTTTATTCCGTATAAAAATTTAATGTCCATTTTGTTGACGTTTTAATTGATGGGTTCGGAAGAATTCGTACTCGAGTTCTTTGTGCGTTTTGATTTGTGTAACTCGAAATAATTTCACAGGTCGGTATTAATATGATAATGTTTGACTTATTTCAGTTTTTTTTAAAGTTATTATTCAAATATATGTAATTTTTAATTTTTTATAACAATTATTAGAATATCTTTTTTAAATGATTTTAAGTCTGTAGGTATGCGGAGTGTGTGTGTGATTTTAAAATTAGTATTTTCTATCGATAGATGTATTTAGATTTAAATTCTGAAAAGAAGTAAAGAAAATTTATGAATCATTTAAAACTAAAAAAATAATATAATAATATGAAAATACTATGTTAGGCGCATTTTTTTTAAACATTCAATAATCCAAGCAGGAATTCAAATTGATTACATAGAACTACAATATGCACTAGCGACTCGTGACATAAATATTTAGAAGTCGACCAAACGTTCTTGCTAACAAACATTTAAATTGCAAATTCGGGCCACATTCGATACCCGCCAAGCAAACAGTTCCCGCTCCGAAAAACAAAAAACCCGTTCCCCAACTACTCTCCCAAAAGTCATCGACGAAAAAAGCTTAAAAATACGAAATCGAATGGAAATGGACGTGTAACAGCAGGAAAATGAAACCGCAACCGTATTTCTGGAGCCCGCCATCAATTTAAAGCATGATTGAATTTCCATCTCGATGGAAGGCCATGGTTACTGAGGCTGATTAGAAAGGGCCGATTTTTTGCGACAATCAATCAATAGGTTGAAGCCTTTTGTATTGTGTTGATGCATGAATTATCATCAATTTGAAATACTTTATGGCTTTAGGTGGCGCGTTTGCTTTGCGAGCAGGAGGTGCTGGGTTCGAATCCTGGCCGGGCAAACTTTTTGAATAATAAATTTAGATTTATCTGCTGTGGCTGTTTGTTGTTATTTGTCTTTGTGTGTGTTCCATTGTATCCACGACACAGGCTATCCTAGTGGAGAGCTATGAGTGTGAAGTATATATATTTTTTTAATCTATAAAGGTAATAAGGAGGTCAGTATTTTTGTTTATTTTGAGAGTTGTGTAAGAAACACTTAATATTTACTTGGGCAAGCGTTGCCATTTTAAATGTTTATTCAAACTGTCAAACTAAATTTCCAAGCCTAATTTATAACGACTTTCTCAATTACCCTAAATTACTTTCATATTAAAAGCGCTTTACGAAGCAATCCCTGTCTTCCGTAAATTACCTACTTTGAAATCCAATGTGGTAAATTATTGGCCAATATAAATCAACCTCTATTACTTACTAAGTAAAGGAATGTTCGCAAAGACTTTATAAACGAACTGTGGAGTTATTACGTATGTTGTCACTCGCTATCGCTATCGTGTCATTCCGCTCGCACCTACTTACTTGCGCCATGTGTGAGAGCGGGGTGACATGATGACGATAGAGAACTATAGATTACGTATAAGGTTTTAGATGGGGTAAAAGTATGCTTGGATAATCCTATGGATTCTTGTGGTTGGAGCGGTTTAACGCGGAGCAAAGATTAAAGTTTAAATTATCTTAGTGCAAAGTGCACTTTTCTCTTTAGAGGAGGTAAACCAGCAAAATGGAAAAGTAACCTCTTACTATTCCATTTTCGCATGTTATTTGAATTTATTGTGCACTTGCATTTCGCTCAGCACATCACTTCGGAACTTCACTTAGATTTCGAATACGGTAGAAGTTGCTTTTAAAGCTTTTGAAAAAATGTACCTGTGATCATTAAAATGCAGTTCTTTTGATGATTTAAAAGTGTAAAAACGTAGTTAAAACTGAGAGGTGTTGTAAATTTTATTTATGCTCAATGTCTTTATTTTAAAACTGGATTGGTAAAAAATGTTTTTGAAAATTGCGCTCATGCAGGCTATGTAAACTTTAATTTTTAGATATTTTTTTTTTTATATTTTTTAAAACATGGTTTTGTTGCATTGCCGTTTGTGTTATACAAACACACACACGCACAGGTTTATTAAATTTAAGCTTAATTGGACATCGGGAAATGGCTCAAAATTCAGTTTCAAGATTTGACCCATTGAAAGTACGTTAAATTAAAGCTTGTAAAAATGGTCAGCTATAATGAGTTATGGACATTAATTTGTATTTTATTTTTTGTTTTAATTTAAAATGCTTTATTTCAAAGTCCAGGCAATAAATTACATTAAAATAATAATTCGACTCTCAATGAATCAAAAATGGAACTCCCCTCAATAACAAAGTGTCTCTAAAAACAATTTCCGAAGTTGGCCAAGTTGCGAGCGCACAATAAACAGAGAATAAATAGAGACGTCAGGTCAACGCCAACAAGAGCCGCAATACAATGACGGGACCAAAGATCTCAAACTTAGGGATATGTCTATTCGAACATTCGCGGCATAGTATGTCAGCTGGTGATAAAAGCTCGCGCACAGGACGGCCCGGAGGGACGTGGCGGCATTTTGATACCAATTTCTGCTCTGCGCCCCACTATAATGTTCTGTTATTCGTACAAAATGTACTAAAGTGAAGCAAAATGACTTTGCGTTTCGATGTGGCCCGTCTTAATGTGCGCGAATCTTAGCGTCATGTGTCAAATTTTCGACTAATTACGTCGCTACGTTCTCTACTGTACTTATTGCATCGTTTTTAAATAAGCGCCACGACTGTTCACGAACGAAGTCGTCGTGCGGGTTCACATTAGACTAGACTGCATTAAAAAATTCGTATGCCACTTACTTGCAGCTATTACTGAGTAGAGGTAACACAGAAAAAAAATACTGGCTCAGTCCTTACAAAATAAGTGACATAAGTCTTTGCGGCACAAAGCCATTTCTTACTGAAAAGAGGCGGCTATTATTCCCACTATTTATTTCTCGAAGGAAACTCCTAAACACACGGCAAACAATAAAAATCCGATCACGCGTCAGAGTTTCGGAGAAATACTGGTTAGAATGGGGACAGATGGGCGAGACCCACTGAGATTGGGAGCAATTGGGAGCAATTCATGTTTAGGATAAACTTTTTTTTATACTGTTATAGGCTTGCGTTTGACCGCCTGTAAATAGCAATGATGTGATCTACGATGGAGCACGCGCACCTAGAAGGAACCGATTCGCATATGACTTAAAGACACTCAAATTATCTCTATCGGGAAACATTCTAAAAAACTGTGCAATTTTATTACAAGTAAATTTATCGAATTATACCCTTCATGTACTGTAAAGTAAGACATTTAGATTGATAAATTGACGTTTTTACTCTACAGAAGAATAACAAAATTAAAACTTGATTTAGATTAAGGACAAAATCACAAAAACTTTACCGATTTAGTCCATTTCAACCGTGCATTTTTCGATCGATAAAGTTCTGTACTAAACTTACAGCTGATTACATTAGAAGACGTAATCATGCAATTACGTAAGCTTGCCACCTGATTAACTTCATCCTACTGAGCTAGATTCAGAACATGCACTTCCCAGTTTTGTTGTTGATGTAATTTGGTTGTTTTGTTAACTTTGTTGCTTCCCATTTAAACACAATAATTTGTGTATTTAAAAAAATAAATGTAGGTACATCAAAATTCTATTTTTATTCCTATTCCAAAAACTATATTCATAAAAATATAACAATTTAAACCTATTTTTGAAATGTGTTTCTGAGCCTTTTAATGCCATGCAATTATTATTATGTCAGCCCCGTTTCACATAACAATTTAACATTTTCAATTAAACAAAAAGGGACCGGAGTCCCTTCGCTTAATTATAGGTATAATGTAGTCTTGTACGTCTGTCATTATTACTACATATGTATTATATGTACTTGATAGATATATACCTTTTCCAGGAAACGCGGACCATTTATTATTTTGATGTATTCGGAAACTTTAAAGCTCCTAGTTCCACGATTTCAAGTGAAACACGGTCCGCGCCAGGATTTGTTTTAAACTTTCGCAATTTCGCAACGTTTTGTCTGTTTGCTTCTAGCTTGTTCTACCAAACTGATTTATGTGGACAAGTGCGATGCGGCCCGATATTGCATTTCCGCTGCTTCTTTTTACGAATACGCTGAAATACGTTTTGACAGCTGCAATAACGTTGTTAAAAGCTTTTGTTACTTTTAATTTGTTTTGTTTTAGACTCGGATGACGCTAGAGATATATGGAGTACTGCGTTAGATTTAGGTGAAGCTAAGGAGTACTCTACTTTCGTGCGTACGTATACAAGACGCACACGATTTCATATCAATACTCCCCTACCCTACTTGCAGCTTGGTGTACTACGCGCAAAAGTAGATGAGTTCTTGGCTTCACCTAAGTCTAACGCAGTGCTCTATCTTTTTCTCTAGGTTTATCTGAGGTTTTAGATCGAACATACAGTTATATATTTTTTGTTTTTATCAACATTTGTATATTTATCAACTAGCTATGCCTCGCGCTTTGATGAAAAACGATGATGATGTAATATAGCCTGTATTATTCCAGAAACTTTCACATTTATAATATTTTAGTTTAGTATGACTGAAATAAGATCCTAAATGCAATACCAACCTACGTATTTGCAGGCCAGACGGATGAAAGTCGAATTTAAGCCAAAGGAAATTCCCGTGAAATTCGTATGCAAAAGATGTACATTGCTTCAAACGGAAACTTTGCCGAGAACCTTTGTGGGTGACATTTTATTTGGGTTGTTTTATAATTTATGTTTCTTTCTGGTGGCTTAACGCGGCCCTCGTAATTTACTTTCGATGACAATTTTAAACATCAAAGCAAGTGCCTATGCAATTAATTCAATTAATGTGACAACGCCAATGTATATTTTTTTAAACCTAGGTTTTTACGGCAATGAAAAACAACATTACGTTGCTTTCATGTTGTTTTCCATATTAGCTGCGTGTGTATTATCTTGGTCACTGTCTATTTCATTAGAAAAGTAATGAGAGTGAGAGTGACCAAAATAGAAGAGGACTCCACGTGTAACATAAAACGTTGTTGAAAAAAACCATCCCGTTATTGCCCATAAAAACAGTTTGTAATAAACATCGCCGTAAGTGAGTCTATTATGTAGTAACGCTATTCTTCACGGAAAGAAGATTTTTGTTACCTGAACGGATAAATTAGAGGCTCTGTCATACGTACACGTATCCTACAGAATTATACCAGCGCGACGACTGTACAACAACCTTGTGCAGTTCAGACGGGGAGCGACCATCGCACTTTCTTAGCATAACTTCCTTAGAAAACTTGAGTTCCTTCATTTCGTCACCTCAGCAGATAAGTTGGGTAGTCCTACAAAAGACTACCGCCAAGAGCGGCCGGAAGCGGCGAAAGCGGCGGAATGAATGCAGGAAATGGGCCGGAGCGCGACGCGAGCTCTGCTGACGGTGGAATTATGAAAAATAAATAGCCGTAAGATTTTAGGTTTGTTATTGTTATGAAATCGAACGTACGCTAAATTTCTCGTATTTATTTAACTGAAATGTAAGTGTGAGTTTTTTAAAAACGATTTAAGTACTAGTTTTAGAAACATTAGAGATAGGAACGAAACAGAAAGGAAAATTTAAAATAATTAACTATTGGTTTTCTTTGTAATCAATTTGGGTAATTATGAGTTAAGTATAATGTGCATGCAAGCCTGTTACTTATGGCTCCTACTTCATTTCAAATCAAGTTAAAACCACAATATATAAATTCCAACTGCTCAAGTCGTTTATATTCATGTATCGAGTCTGCGTCCGTAAGCGATAGCGAGCGTACGTGCGTATAGTTGGTGACTCACTTCAAGATGTCAACAAATGTTGTAAAGTGCAGTAATTGCAATATAGTTATTTGTGAAGTGCTTGCGTTCATTCAAAATAAAATAGATGTTATGAATGAAGACAGTTTAGTGCGTATCTGTACTGCAGCATTTTCTTCGGAAGAAATTGAAAACGCCAAAAGGTTGCTATTTGATTCCGTTACGACTTCAAAGAGGAAAATTAATCGGAAGAAAGATGGGCGCTCGCAAAGAGATCTCTATGATGTGATCACTCTTTTTAAAGAGACGGATCCAGAACTAACCCCGACTTTTGTGGCCAGAGACTTGCAAAAGTTACCACCTGTCCATTTCGATCATCTCGATCCGACGAAGCTTTTGAAAGATATACTAGTGTTGCAGAAAGAACTTAAAATGATAAAAGAAACGTATGTCTCTGAAGATAAATTAAATGACATCAAATACGAGATTTATAATTTAAAAAACGCTTCACTGGTACACAATAATTTTGAATGTCACGTTAATAGAAAAAGAGGCGGCGGAATAACGACAAATAGTTATTTTTTAGACAGCGGTCCGATAGGCCTACCCCACATTTCGCGCGCGCAGCAAAATATTACTCATAGCCAGCCGGCTCAGAGCGCGTCCACCTCAAGGTCTTCGTGTGTCACAGTCGCTACGTCCCCCGCACGCCTTCCCGTCGCCGCTGAGATCGGCGTTCAAAGAGCGCGGGCGCAACAGGTGGTTGAGCGCGTGGAGGCCGCCGGCAATTGTACCGTGGTTTCGAACGCTAATACTTCGCCTGCGCTGACGCAACGGGGAGGCCCCAGTACGGAACAAAGTGCGAGTTTGCAGCGTCAGGCGACATCTACGCCGGCCACAGATAAGACATTGGCGAAGCTTTTAAGTATGGAAGGACAATTTAAGTCTGAAAAACCGAGCGAGCAGTGGGTTTTGGCACAGAGAAAAAGACTGAGAAATCGATTTAGTACTTTGGAAGGCAAGGCTCGTAATAATTCGAATGAAAAGTTTAAAGCAGCGGATATTCGAGTTCCTTTGTTTATTAATAATGTTGATATAAGTACGTCTGAAAATAATATAACTGACTACATTTTCAGCAAGACGAATGTTCGTGTCACTTTGCAGAGGATAAAATCGAAGACTCAAAAACCGTACAGTGCATATAAGATGCTCGTACCAAGTACAAAATTGACAATGTTTTTAGAAGACACCTTATGGCCGGAAGGAGTGGCAGTTAGAAAATTTGTTGATTTTAAACACAACAATAATGGAAAGTAGACCAGACCAGACAACAAATAAAATAAAGATGGTAAGCTTTAACTGTCATTCAGTTAAGAGCGCCGTTGATTATGTGAGAACATTGTGTAAAACGGCGGATTTCATAGCTCTGCAGGAGACATGGCTGCTCCCGGATGATGTACCATATCTTGGGGATATACATCAAGATTTTGCATACACTGGAAAATCCTCGGTGGACATTTCGTCAGGACCATTGAAGGGCCGACCTCATGGTGGACTCGGTATTTTGTGGCGCAAGAGTTTGTTTCACTCAGTGTCTGTTGTCAGTTGTGCAAGTTCGCGTATAGCCGCAGTCAAAGTGGTCCTTCGAGATCGTGAGTTTTTAGTTATGTCTGTGTATATGCCGACAGATAACGCGAAAAATCTTGATGAGTTTGTAGACTGTCTAGGTGAGATAAATGCTATTGTTGAAACCTGTAGTGTTGACTCAGCGTATATACTCGGCGATTTCAACGCACATCCCGGTTCATTGTTTGGTGTGGAGCTTTTAAATTTTTGTGCCGAGCAAAGTTGGACTTGCGCAGACATGGAATGCTTAGGGCTGTCTTCGAACTCGTACACATTTGTGAGCGACGCGTGCGGAACTACGTCATGGCTAGACCATATTATCGCAACCGAAATAGCTAAGAAAACTATTAGTAGCGTAAACATAAAATACGAGGTTTCATGGTCTGATCATTTCGCGATCGAGTTGGTATGTGACTTGGAAATTTTAGTACCTAAACTTAAGCAGCAAGGCTCCACGCCAGATAATGTTGTATGGGGGGAGAGAGACGAGTCACAGGTTGATCGATATTGGCAAATATGTTCGACTAAGTTGCGCGATATCGATTTTCCTGTCGAGTTTCAGACGTGCGGAGATGTAATATGTAATAATGTAGACCATAGAATAGTCATTGATAAAATGTACGATACAATAGTTCGTACTCTTCGGGAGGCTGCTTCTGAGTGTACTAAGAAGAGGAGTAATAGTGGTATTAAGAAAAAGAAAAATAGATATATTGCAGGTTGGAATAAACATTGTAAAAAGGCGCATGAGGAGGCTCGGCTACGGTTTCATGCGTGGGTTGTACACGGTAAGCCTAAAAACGGTCACTTGTACGAACAAATGCGGGACTCGCGGAAGGCGTTCAAACGTAATTTAAAGTGGTGCAAAGACAATGAAACCCAGATTAAAATGGACATCCTTGCAACACAGCATTCAGCTAACAATTTTGGTAAATTTTGGAAGGAGACTGGTAAATTGAATCCGAAGCCGAGTGTCCCAGTGAGTGTAGAGGGAATTAGTGATTCCGATCAGATTGCCAACCTATTTAGAGAACATTTTAGGGTACGTTCTTCACTGGATCCTTTGAAAGCTAAGACGAGTGATGCGCGGATAGGACAACCAAGTACGCGAATCTTGGCGAAGCAGGTTGCACGGATTGTGAAAGACATGAAGCGAGGAAAATCCCCAGGCCATGACTCATTGAGTATTGAGCATCTGCAATATGCGGGTGTTCATCTGCCAAGGGTGCTCGCCATGTTGTTCACATTCTGTATAAGTCATTCATACCTGCCAGAGGCCATGATGAAAACTTTAGTTGTGCCCATAATTAAAAATAAAACAGGGGACGCATCCAGTCTTGGTAACTATAGGCCTATATCGTTAGCAACAGTTATCGCAAAGGTACTGGATGGTGTGATTGATATTCAGTTGAAACAATATCTTAAGCTACATGACGCTCAGTTCGGTTTTAGACCGGGGCTATCGACTGAAACAGCTATACTGAATCTCAAGCACACCGTCCAGTACTACACTGACAGAAACACGCCTGTCTATGCCTGTTTCTTGGACTTATCTAAGGCGTTAGACCTGGTGGCGTATGACAAGTTGTGGCAAAAGCTGTCTAGCGATACGGACCTACCCCCAGAGTTTATATCTTTGCTTGGGTACTGGTATGGCAATCAGAGCAATTATGTTAGGTGGTCGGGATCGCTATCGGACGTGTACAGGTTGGAATGCGGTGTGAGGCAAGGCGGCTTGTCATCACCAAGTCTCTTCAACCTGTACACTGACCGCCTGATCCGTGAGCTCAGCAATGCCAGTGTCGGCTGCTCGATTGATGGTGTGTTTGTTAACAACATCAGCTATGCGGACGACATGGTATTGCTGAGTCCATCCATCAGGGCCCTCAGAAAGCTCATAGCGATCTGCGAGCGTTACGCGGAGACTCATGGGCTAAGATACAACGCCATTAAAAGCGAGCTCATGGTGTTTAAGGCAGGGACTAAAACTTATAACTCTGTGCCGCCAGTTATATTGTGCGGTAGTACCCTCAAACAAGTCTCGCATTTCAAATATCTGGGCCATTGGGTCACCGAGACGCTCGCAGACGATATGGATATGGAAAGGGAGCGCAGGGCGTTGTCAGTCAGAGGCAACATGCTTGCTCGTAGGTTTGCGCGATGTACGGGACCGGTGAAGGCAACTCTTTTTAGAGCTTTTTGCCAGGCTTTCTACACGTGCAGCCTGTGGGTCAAGTACACAAAAAAGTCCTACAGCGCCCTGCGAGTCCAATATAATAACGCCTTTAGGTCGCTGATGTGGCTGCCGCGCCACTGCAGCGCATCAGGGATGTTTGCAGACGCGCGTATAGACGGTTTCGCAGCGATCATGCGCAAGCGAGTCGCGTCCCTGATGCGGCGGGTGCGTGGTAGCCTCAACAGCTACCTGCAGTTGTTCGCCTGGCGGATGGATCTGGAGTGCCCAATAATGAAGCACTGGACAAATGTGCACATTGAGCACTCCGGAACCAAACCCAAGTATAGGCTTAGATAATTGTTAAGGACATTGTATATTCTATTTTTATTTTATTTTTAGTTTTTCTGTTTTGACATTTTGAATTTAATCCTATGACATTTGAATGATTTTTTAATATTGTAATTTGTAATTTTCAATTTTATTATTTTTTGTTTTTATTTTATTTTTTTAATGATTTCTGATTTTATCTTTAATTTTAATTTTGTATTAACTATATGGACATTTGTGGTCTGAAATAAAGATTATTATTATTATTATTATTATTATTTTAGTTTCACCTTAATACATCACAAAATAAAGTCGACTACAGGCATTACCTTCTCAGAAACTAGGTCCGAACCTGTAAAAGCTAAGTGAAAACAGAATTTTCTTCGGCATTAAACATGTGTAAGTATTTACTCAATTCTCGCATGCGATCAAGTGGAAAGATTGATAGCCCTCGCAGGAGTTCGAACGTAAACTTGAGCCTAATAAATTCGTTTAAAAACGCCTCGGGGACGCAACGAGCGATGGTTAAAAACGACACGTTTGCAGACGTGCTTTTAATAGCCAATTTGCATAGTCTGTATTGATGTAAACGTTAATGTTTGTGAGCGCTATTAATTTGGAGGCATTCGACTGCGAAGATTCGTGGCAAATCGATCAATCGTTGACGAATCGACTGCTAGGTAGCCAGCTCCTGTAGGTCTAGCATAACTTCTGACGGAAAATACGTGGCGAATATTTGATCGAAAAGCCGTTTACGCTCGTCAGAGGCGCCCTTGACAAGCGTAAATGGCGTACACTTTTCTATCGAATACTCTCTACGTATTTTACGTCAGAAGTTATGCTAGGCCTATTGGTCTCCCCCCCGAATGGGTTCCCGCCTTTCCGTGGCGGGGGGGATAAGTAGCCGTGGCACTGAGCCCGGTGAAACTAAGAGGAACCCGAGGTGGGGCCTTCCGCGTGTCCCTCTGGCAGCAGAGGGCTGATTAGCAGAGGGCACAGCGGATGAGCCGGGGTCTGAGCGATTGCTCGGACCACCAGGAGGGTTTTCCTTGTGCTCCCCGCCGCGTGTGGGTCGCGGTCGGGAGTGCAAGGAAAGGAGGAGGGTCTGAGTGTGGTGGACGCCGGGGGATGCGGCGCTCCACACTTGGACGGTGGCACTGCTGCCGCCGGTGACGAGTGTGGTAGACGCTGGAGGAACAGCGCTCCACGCTCGGGCGGTGACAGCGGTGCCACCAAGAGGGTTTTCCTTGTGCTCCTCGCCGCGTGTGGGTCGCGGTCGGGAGTGCAAGGGAAAGAGGAGGGTTCCTTTTGCACCTCGCCGCGTGAGGTTTGCGGCCGGGTGTGAAAGGAACGTGGGCTTAAGGCGGGGTGGGTGGTGCTAACCACACTGCCCACCACGTGCGAGCGAGCGGGACTAGGGAGCGAGGAGGCGGTTCGCCCGTCTCCTCGCTCCTCGGCAGTGGGGTTGCCGGGAGAGTCGGGGGACTCTCCCGGCCTGCACGACCCCACACTGTCTGGGGGGTGATCCTGGGGAACAGGGTCACCCCTCCATAGGTGCAGGGGGCCCTAATCGGGTCCGTCGCCGGGGCAAGATGGCGATTGCTAACGCGACCCCACCTTGCCCCATCTCAGGCGGATGCCGAACACCCCAGTGGTTTTAGTGGGTATGCCGCCGCAGGGCGGAGACTCCCACATAACCACCCTGCCTCCCCCGGGGCGGGCGTGGTATCCATAAAGGATTTCCACTGGGTAAACAAAAAAAAAAAAAAAAGGCCTATTGGTCTAAACCAACTGGCGTCGTCGGCGCTGTATGTGCCAGAATTATCTTAAGCTTTTTGTTCTCGCATAATTA
The DNA here is from genome assembly GCA_949125135.1 of Alcis repandata. Lineage (NCBI taxonomy): Eukaryota > Metazoa > Arthropoda > Insecta > Lepidoptera > Geometridae > Alcis > Alcis repandata. The sequence continues at coordinate 1,453,185 of OX421233.1, forward strand.
AATATATGTTCCAACGGACCCCGGACTAACTCCGTCCCTGTGGTTAGTTTGCAGCACGTGTTTACAACGACGCGAGTATGTAATTATTGATGTACTCGTATGTAGTATGGTTTTTGTCTATTTTTGAAAGTTTTTGGTTATTAACATTGTGTGAATATTATTGTACTTAGGTACGACGACTGCGACGACGTCTCGTCAATCAGTGATAAAAAAATGTTCTTGTATACCTAATGTGTATGTAAATTATTGTGTCAGATAGTACACAATATATTCTTTTGAGTACGTGCGTGTACGCTATGTACTTAGGTTAAAATTAGTTAAATTTTAACTAAAACCAAAAATGGGTTTTATAAGAATTAAAAATCAATTATTGGGCGCTTACGGTCATGTCATGAATACCTTTTTAAGTCACCATGGTCTATAATGATAAGTATAAATAAAGTAATGAACTTTGTATATACTTATCATTTATATCATTTTATGATGTTACGTGTCTGCGACAGATTGTAAGTGTAGGGACCTTGTAGAGTTACAAAAGTAAATTAAAATAAAGCCCAGTACAAAACGGAGGTAAAGCAAACGGCATCGCTTAATCCACTCCGTTCTTGTTGGTTAGCAATTTTTTAGGCCGACTTAAATCAAGGAAGTCCATTTTCATAATTAGGCAAGCTTAAAACGAGAACGCCGTTTTCGGCTGTAATAAAGTAGGATTAACTAGAAAAAGCATTTTGCCCTTTGGCAGCACTTCAGTGTTGTTTTTAAGCTCTGTCTAATAGTACTTTAGATATTTCTTGCTTGTTACCTAGGACTTAGGTAATCTGATCCAGGTACTGGCTCGTCAGTTTTTTCTTCTTTCAGTTCTAATAAAATAAATCATAAATATAAATTCGAGTAGTCTTGCGTAGGTTCTTTAGTAAAACCTTTGCTTAAACGGATTAAGAAACTTAATTCCGTCTTTATTTACAAGCTGTTAAATCTTATAAAAAAACGGGTTTTACAATCTTAGTTACAAAATAGAATACCAAGACTTCAACACTTTTTTTGCGAAATATTTTAGGGCTGCGATGCTTTATAGTTGAAAGCGGTCTAGCAGACAAAAGCTCACCATCTTTGTTCCCGGGTTCCTAATTACTGTTTTTGAAAGGAAAACCTCGTTTAGCTCGTCCGCCCGAAGCTATAATAATTATGTATCTACTTCTTAACATTATGTAGCTGAAACAAAGGAATTATTGACGCACAAAAATAAACAGAAAAAGATGGCGGAGGCTAAAAAATAATTATTCTCGATTACTCGACACTTCATTTGGGGAGACAGACTTTGTTCTCATTTTAATGCCTGGTCCTTAAAACAGTGACTGTCGAAAGGTTATACGGTTTCGTAACAAAATTTTACAGTAAAATATTAGATTTCTGAGGTGAGTTTTTTTTATTTTAACTCGAGCTGAAAGTGTCTTGTGGCGGGCAACAAACCTTTGAGACATAATAAAAAGTTAGCAGTTACGTCTCTGATACCTATAATAAATAGTAAGTAATAGGTAAGGGTATCTTAATATTAAAGGATAATTATAGGGATTACGTGTATCATATTACGCGATTAAGATTTATGGTATCGTTTATTAACACTCGATAATAGTCCAATCGTATTATAAGTACGGCCACCGAGCGCGCGGCAGCTAACTAATCCGTATCTAATGATCATTCTCGTATCGGATGAGTGATTGGAAGCTAGATTAAGCAAAGTGACTCTGTTTACTATTATTTGACTATAATATTACCGGGTAATAAGTAACCGTATTATATGTAAGGTCAAATGTGATTATAATAAATCACTAATATTTTTCGTGGGAAAGCGGGTGCTATTCGGCTCGCAGAACGTTCTAATACTATAGAGGTGGTCCTCATTTGATTTGAAATAGAAAATAAAATTAAAATACAACATTAAGTAACTATGATCGAGTTTGAAGCGTGTACGAGGTGTTATGGTACGCATTAGTGGCCTAGACTACATTATCTGATACTATTTTTGATTCACAAAAATAATATCAGATAAATGTACTATGTAAACAAATTTCTACGAACTCGCCTGCTTAAACAAACCTCGGACCTAAAAATTAGACACAGCCGCGTAGCAGTTTATCTAAACGACCTTTACACAGTAATCCTCTTGAACCGAAGCACAATTATGGTTCATCTTTAAATTTAATCCGACGGCCACCGCTCAAAACGATTTGAATTGCTAAGCAGAGCCTCGGGCTTTCATAAATGGTAAATTTTTTGTACAAAACCCTTAGATATCCTTAGTATAAAAGAAAATTGCTTTCGGAGTTGTGTGTGTTTATCTTTACTCGGTTATGAATGCTGTTGGCATGTTACTTTTGACGGTGTTTTTTCTTTCAAATATTACATTTGTCTCGAGGTTTTGCCTGCATTACGGTGAAAAGTATCTTTGAAATGCATTTCACTGGTTTCGCTAAAAGGTTGGTCGCAGTGAAAGTACCGCCAATAGTTGCTCTAGTTTTTAAACATTTTTAAGCATTGTGAGAGGTTTTCAGGCGTCATACAACTACTACTACATCTGACGCTAGGGCTAGCCGCTCGGTCTATACGAATTTACTTATTTTACTTTAAAGTTTCGATTATTTTTGCTTGTATGAATAAAATATGTTTTTATCTATCTTCTTTTCTTTCCAAATTTCATGACAGCTGAGTGAGATCATACAATTCATGAAAGAAGAACAAACAGAAAGCAAAACAAGCAACCAGAAAGGGTTTTCTTTCCTTTCATAATACTTTTGTCAGAAAAAAAATATATCTAGAGTAGAGTGTTTTTTTTGCTCGTAAAATATAAAATTCATTGAATAAATAATGAACCGAGTTGACGAGTCGTGCCGTTTATATGACAAATTGAATTAGGCCTAAGAGAAAATGTTTAATGCTGGAAAAATTATATGCGTGAATAGATAAAAGCTCCACTTAGGTTTTAGTGTTCTAGAATTTTAATCATGGAGAAGGAAAATAATATTTACTATAAATAAAATTCTAAAAAAATAGTTGTTAAGTATATTTTTCGGTATAAATAGAAGCATAGGTTCAGTAGTTCAGGGTATAAACTACATTTATACCAAATGTTATTTAAATCTGTGAAGCTGTTTTTGCGGGATTGAGTAATAAACGTCTAAACTTTCACTTTAATTCATACACTTTTATTTACTTTCATATACATAACTAGCGGCTCGTCCCGGATTCGCACGGGTCCTTACCTTACTAAAACTTCAATAGTGTCCATTGAAGTTTTAGTAAGGATCCCTAATTTTTTCAGGTAATAAATATAGCCTATGTCACTTTGGGATAATGTAGCATTCGAATGGTGAAAGAATTATTGAAATCGGTCCAGTAGTTTTTGAGTTTATTCCATACTTCTTCTTCTTCTTCTGTCGTTCCCTCATTTCTCATTTCATTTCATTTCATTTTTTCATTTTTTTCATTTTCATTTCATTTCATTTCATTTCATTTTCATTTCATTTTTTTTTATTCCATACAAACATACAAAAATACAAAAATACAAATCTTTCCTCTTTATAATATTAGTATAGATGAAATATAACTTACCTTCATTATAGCATTTTATGTTTTGATTGATGTCCTCAAAATGTCATAAAGGTATGAGTTGTAATGTTACTTACATTACATGACATTTTGTGACAAGTCAGATAAGCAAGATAAAACGTTAATAGTTATTTCTTAAAACTTACTAGTCAATTTGCTACTGCATATTCTGTAATTTGAAAATCAGTTTAAAAAGTCAGTAAATTCATTTAATTAAACTAAATGACTCTGGTGTTTGAAAGCAGTGACTATAGTAGATCGTAATGTTCTGAAACACCCTGTTAATTAAAGACTGAAGCAAATTCACAGTCGTTCTGACTAATTTCACATAAGACCTAACCCTCGTACTAGTCTATTGTTGAACAGTGTTGGAGTGAGCTAGGGTAAATTACTTCCGAAAGCTTTAGATCCGCTTTATGCTGTTGAAGACAATCAACGTACAAATATAGAGTTAGGTAGAATTGAATGTGACTTAATTGCACACTAAACAAATAAAAAAAACACGAAGACTAGAATTACATTTGGTAATAATGTAAGGGTGGCCTTAAGTGCCTAAAGTGATTTCATAGAACGACAGCACTATATCGAAAAAAATTCATTATTTTTGGAGGGGTCGCTTTAAGCGATAAGACTGTTCTTTATTCGTAGAGGTGTGTACTCTTTTTTTGTATTACTAATTATAATATTTCGTAATTCTAGGATTTTTTAAGCTATTGCATAGCTTCTATCGCGGGCCTTGAGCGTAGAGACCGAATCCAAAAATTCCGTAACGAAAATAATCTCACACTTTTTAGTGATACTTTTTCGTTTTTAAAACAACTTAATCCGCGTTTGACCACCAACTCGCCTGTTGGTAAGCGACGATGCGGATCGTTCCTATAGTAAGAGTTATTTAATGATGAGGACAATAACCTCTTACTCTTTAGTATCACCGTTTCGTGTAGCTATACACCACCATGTATAGATACAGTTAGCGACAAGGAAGTCTTAGGAGCTGTAATAACATTAGGTTTAATGTTATGGAAGCTATTAGAATTCCCAATCCGCACCCACATTGATGATTCCGTAATTAGAGTAGATGTTTCGTTAAGACGACTTGAATTTGAATTACATTTAGTCAAGCGTACTAAACTGTCATCTTCATCAACTTTTCTCCGCCCACTGTTGAGTAGTTTTCTTCATTTCATTCATTTCTTAATTTTTATTCTTCAGCACGCCATTTTTTGGTCCTGTGCCAGTCTCATCAACTGCTTTCCTGTAATAAAAAAATAAATAACTGTAATTGCATTTTAGTCGGTATGAGTTACACCAAATTTCAACTCGATAGAACATCGGAAGTCATTCAAAATTCAGGCGCAAGATATTATGATCTATTCTTGTCCCCATACTAAAGCTTGTAAAATAGGTCTTAGGGTGACTTTTGATATTTCTTCTGCTACTGCTAATTAAAATTTTTGATTCAATTTCCAGTCTACTCCATATCCAATATTGTGACAAAATTATCGGCTGTGTGTTCCCACCATTCGTTAGTTATTCATGAGTTTGATTTCCTTTGCAAATATCTGTCGTCATTTCGAGCCTACAACATTGTTCAAAGGTGCGGAAGTAGGCAATGGAAACTAATTGCTAGCCTTATTCCTTTGCATTAAGGTTCGATTTTGCATGTCACAATGGCTCTGGTTTAACCGTAACACGACACATGATATTCGAAGCTTGTAAACCTGAATAAACTTTATATTGGTTCAGTCGTTAAGCAGTTTCAACTGAATTGATTAGTTAAACTTGAATATTATAATTAGGATTGTGTTACACATACTAAAGGTAATAGTTAAAACAATACATAGTAATAAAAATATTAAGACACAGTCACACACACAACACTACTAAATACGGTAGGTAGGTATAGGTACATCAAACTTTCACTCGTTACTCGTTTGTAACTTACTTTAAAACCTTTTGAGACGATTGATCTAAATTGCTAGGTACTATTTAAAATGATTATGCAAACGTGTTTACGTCTTCACAGGAAGATCGATGTTTACACTCAGTGACGTCAAAGCTCGTCAATTTCCAGGCCCGTTTGTCACGCTGTAAAACCGCGCTTAACAAGATTTCCTTAGTGCGTGTTCTGTAGAGCCCTCCTGGCTACAGCCACTCAAATCTTCAAGCCCGCAGCACGGTGTCTCGAGTGTGGAAAGCGAGAAGTCTCTATTGTGTCGACTTGGCCTGCTTCAACTCATGCACGGAAAATGATACCCTTTTCTTTTACTTCATAAAACACTTTTCACTTTGCGCCCGCCCACTGTCTTTCAGTTTTCCCGTAGGAAATCTGCGTTATGTAATTGAGTATAAGACAAAGTTCAAGTTCGGAGTGCTTTTACTTTTAAAACTGTATCACCCTCACTCATTTTGAAAAGGTTAAGTTTGAGGAGTCGACATCACATTTTATAAAAATCTGAGATGATTGAACTTGGCAGATAAAATTATACCTAAAAGAAAATCAGGCTGAATTCAAAGTTGTTTATTATTCGACCCAAAACTGAATGTCGTGACTTGGGCGCTCCTAAAATCTCGACAACATAAAGGAGGTCACGAAGTTAGCCACCTGGGATACCTAGTCCTGGACTATTCTGGCCTGGAGTTGCCACGAGATGGCCTCATAAAGTTCAAGGCCTCGTAAATTGAGCGGTAGCAATAAACCCTTGGGTGTGATCAAATAGGAAAATGATTTCTTTTATGACAGGCTATAAAGACGATTGCTCCAGTGTGTTAAGGAAGACTTAATTACTATCCGGAAAAGTAACCGAAAGAAAGTTCCTAACTTAACTAATATTCATGAATAATATAATAGTTTTTTCAATTAACCTTCAATCCCACTGGGTAAAAGGTCTCCCCAATTTTTTTCCATTTCTGTCTGTATTGGACTAGCACCGTCCAGTCCTTTTTCAACCGGATATAAAAATGTAATTAATTCAAATAAAAAAAACTTTACTTTATGTCTTGAAATTACAGCTACAAACCGACAACCAATTATTTTAACAATACAAACAATATGCAATTACCAGATATGAGCAACCTGCATCGCACTCATCGTAATTTTCTTGTTTATTTAGCTTTATTTTAATAAATGTAAACAAAACAATGGAAACGATTAAAATGAACCAAATAATGTTATAATTTTACTATTATTAAAATGCACAATGGCTAGATAAATAAGTGGATAACTATCCATGTATTCCCCTACGTTACTAGATCTAATTTCAATAGTTATTTTAGTAACAACCTCCTACTATGAAAATTAACCTGATTTCAACAGATTTTGTTATAATAAACATGGCAGTACTCACGTATGGAGTGTTAGGCGAATACTCTTATGTTTATTATAACAAAACCAAAAAAATAAATACTAAACTGTTGGGACCCATAAAATAGGGTGTCGACTGGGTTTAACCCATATTTCTAAAGCCGTTTATAAATCTTATTAAAATTTATATTCGTAGAAAAGTTGTAAGATGAAAGAAAACCTTAACCACTTTTCATCACTGCAAACAAAAATGCATGAAAAATTTAGTTCTGCCTCTAAACAAACAAGAAAGTAACGAAATGATTCCAAAACATAATGCTGAAAATAACGTGAACTGCTCTGCTGATTTCAGCTCGCACGATGTTGGACATGTTCGTCTCCACAATAGCCCGGAAGTACTGGCTTCGAATGGACTGGACGTCATTCATGACATTCATCGTTCAGGCTCCGCCGGATGTGTGCCTCGCTGGCTCACTGGCTGACTTAAGGCTGGCGCTTAAGTTCGTTGCTGTGGCCAGTTCTTTAACTATTGGTAAATGGTACGCTATATGGTACTGCTTTGTTAGTATGTAGTAGTTGCTAAGTACAATTGTATAAGCCTTTTTTATACTATTGAGTGACGAGACAAGCAAATCGGTCGCCTGAAAAAGTATTTTAAAATTACTAGTCAGATTGTAATAAATGCGTCTGTTCGTTTGTTTATTTGTTACTTCTTCTCGCTGAAATGGCTGGGCGGAATTAGGGATAGCTTATAAGCTGGATTAACACATTGGCTTTTTATCATCATCATTGAGCAGATTAAACCCCGGGTCGCAGCTAGATACTAAAATGTAGGCACGTTTAATTTTTGTGTGTACAACATCTTGACTTTTGTGTAGCATGGAAGATATGGCCAGAAAATTTGTAAGTAATAAGTGGCTTATAGATCGTATGGCACAAAACGTGTCCTTTGACATGATACGGGTCAAGAGGTAGCCCTAGCAAACACAGATTTGCGGCCATGACGCGGCTTGTCAGTGTGTTTGAACAGGACTCGAGAACAAGTGAGCCCAAATCATGTCGAATGGAGCCATGCAGTGCCACGTGACCAGAATATGTACCTTTTTATAGTTTTTCCACTACAAATAAATGCGAAACTTTTGTTTTTCACTTTTATACCCAATATTTTACTGTTTGTTCACTTCAAATGAATGCGAAACTTTTGTTTCTACTTTTCTATCCATTATATGTTACATAATATGAAGAGTTAAGTTTGTAGCACTTTAGCCCAAGTCTTTAGGTTCTTTATTAGGTCTTGCTAGGTTGTAAAATTGTCTGTAAGGTTTTCTTATAACCATTATCATCACATACTACGAGGGAAACGTCGGTAAGATTATACATTACCGAAGGTTTAATTAACCTAACTGATTCTTTGAGTAGGTATATTTGTTTATTTCTCTGAAAAATTGAAATGGTAACCTCTCCTTACCTTGCGATTTTTTGTATTGTTACGTCAAAAACAGCGGCCTTGTAAATGTCATTCCTTTCTCATTGTTCAAAAGTCAAATGTCAAATTTACTAGATCCAAACTTACAGAAAATTTTACATGATAATCTCCAAAAACTAATAACATTAAGCAATAAACTATTGTGTGGAATGGGCTTTAACAATTCAGAGTTGATGGACACCTATTTCTTTTATTCCGCTGTTTTAGCGCTCAAGTTGCTGTTACTCATACCTCTATCTTCCATAGTGCGTAATAGTCAAAAAATACAAAGTGCGAACATAAACGACCTGAAGTATCTGACCCCTTTCTGGGTGGTGGCAGCTTTATATATGACGACATCACCTGACGCCGCGACGGCAAAAATACTGCTCCGAACGTTCGGAGCAGCCCAATCAGTGGCCGCGATCGAGCTCGTCTGCAGATTGCCAAAGTCTCTAAAACAGCTGGCTTTTCTTATGTCGTTTGCTATACCCTGCTTTATGGGACTTAGTGTTATGTACGCGTACAGATCAGCGCTGTAGTCGAAACAACGACAATATTTGTGCATTTTGTATTCATAAGTACGAATGAATATTTGTTGGACGATATTGCGGATATCATGTCATGTTACTGCAGTTGAATTGGAAATGGTAAATCATTTTGAGCTGCTGTGATTTGAGTGTCGCTTTTTACGGCCGGCTCAGTATTGAATGCGTATTGGTTTGTGGCGTGGAGCTGTAAAACCAGCTGTAGTACTATAAAACTCGTGTTTCACAAAATGTGTCGAAACCACGAGAGTTTTCATAGTAATAGTAAGTTTTGTATAATAAGGCACTTACATTATCTTTAAACTGTCTTAGTAAGCGTTTTTTAAAGATATTTTAAGACATTAAATGGTCTATTCGGCAAATAGATATTTATGATTTTTAGATAATGTTTATAATATCAAACAATTTAAGAAAGATGAAGAATCACGGTTCATGGTTTCATCTGCTTTTCTTTGGTTTTACGTCTAAGAGTCTACTGGTAGGTAGTAGGTAGGCATAAATAAGCAGTACGTATGTGTGTGTTTCTACAAACACACACATTGACAACTACTAGTAAGTCGCGTTTTCGTCAGATGGCGTCACTTTCTAAGGGATAATTGTCTATACATCATGATTTCGGCCAGAGTGCGCACTCTATCTCAGTTAATACAGTACTTAAACATACATTTCAGCATCGGTATGAAGTTTGGCTGTTTGCATTTTACGTGCTTTGGTATTTTACTAACAAACTCTTTTAAGAGAAAGAAGAGTTTCTATGCCACAAAGTCGCCTTGAAGTTGACATGAAGGCGTTTCAAAGAAGGCGTCTCGCGTCCATCACTTGTGCATCACAAACAGAATAATTACAACAAATCAGGATATAAACTGAAAATCATTAGTCATTGATCTCATAAAATGTCTGACCTGACGGAAAGCTACTATTTTTATTCAGCATTATTAGCCGTAATGTATGTGGGCCTAATACCACTCTCGTCACTCGTGTGCAACTCTTCCAAAGTGCTGCAAGCAAGTATTAGCGATCTGAAGTACTTGACCCCTTACTGGGTCCTCGCTGGAGTGTACACCACGACATCACCGGACGAAAATATAGCTAAATTGCTGTTCCGCGCTTATGCAGCAGCCAGATTGATAATCACCGTTGGGTATATCTCCAGAGTGCCGCAGTGCGCTAAAGAGGTAGCTTTCTACGTCTCCATGGCTATATCCTTCTACATGGCTGGACACGTCGTACACCACTACCGCCATAAGCTGTAGATATCGATTCAAAGACAAACGTGTACATTTCGTATTCACACGAATGTGAAGATTTATTGGACGATATTTCGGGAAATTGTCGTGTTATTGCAGTTGGATTGGAAACCTTTGTCATTTTGTTGCTTTGAGCCATGGATGTGTGGTTTTTTTGGCGTTTCCGTATTGTACGTGTGTGAATTTTAAGTGAATTGAGTGTTTTCTGCACTGAGAAAAATGCCCACGAAAAATCCGCTAAAAGAATGATGAATTCACCTAAAGGACGGAGCATAACTGATATTACCAAAAAGTGTATGATGATTAGCACCAGTTTTCACGGTGATAACTATCATAAACTGGTGCTTATCATCGTACTTCTTGGTGATATCAGTATGATCCGTACTTTAAGTTAATTCATCATTCTTTAGATGGCCATTTTTCTCAGTGTGTTGGTTTTTCTACCTATTTGTGCTCACATTACGGCGAGTTCACACTTGCGTAGGAGCACGAACCGTGCACATTACGCTCCTCGAATGGCTGTGAACGAGTCACATTTTACGTACGCGCATATAAGTTCCTAGAATGTATGTAACCCGCGCTGTGCTTGTTCGCGACAGGACATTGAACATACACGCGAACTACTCTCTAACCGCTCGTAAACATGTCTTAAGGTGTGTATACTTTGTCTTTTAACTGCTCACAGACATGCCCCAAGGTGTCATACTATGTTCCTAAAATGCACGCAAACTGACTTCGTGCCTGTGCGCCGGTGTGGACCCGCCTTTAACTGCAAAATAATTAAAAATAACACGACAGAATGGGCTGGAACACTCGCGCCTGGTACCATTCAAATGTTTGAACAGTGACGACAAGGACACCAACTACTCGTAGTAGACTACGATAGTGACCGCTATCGAAATCGTTTAAGAGTTGCTTAATGGTCGGAATAAATTGTGAAATATAGCGGTTTTTGAGCAATAAATAAGCGTTTAATTCATAAGTAACTACAGTATGTTTATAATTTACACCACGACACATACAGCACCATTTTTATGACAAACCTGGCCGAGTAACAACATCACTGTGAAAAAATCTGCGAAAGAAAATACAAGGACTTTATAAAATCTCAATAAATTGCCTTAACTTCTTTTGCTTCGTTTGCGAACATGTTCAAAGTAGCTAATCTCTAGGAATAATCAGCTTTCACAGCAAGTAACAGGTAATTCCAACTAATATTATAAACGTGAAAGTGAGTTTATCAAAACTTAACTAATCAACCAATCATAATTAAATTTTCCGTACACTTTGTCAGGGGTTCAGAAAACGACATAAGTTACTTTTCATGACCATCATCATCAACACAGCACGGGTGAAATCTGGGTAGTTCTGGGCAGTTCTGGGCAGTCGAGTAAATTCAAACTTTGCTAAACTTTACACACTATAAATGCCGCTATCTTTAGTCTATTGCGGTTCACTATATTTCTTATCATCAGGCGAGATGGCGGTCAAACGCAAGCCTATAACAGAATAAAAAAAAACCTACCGGGCAAGTCCTCCCACTCCCCCTCTGTCTTGTCCTTCTAGGTATCCTTTATCCATAATGGTCAACAAAACGATTTTCAAAAACTTAGTCAAATTTTATTTATTTATCTTACTTGAAGATAAAATCCGCTGAGACTGAATATTCTTAGCAAAACTTTGCAGATTGATTTCACAGTACTTGTCGTATCAAAGCTTTGTGTTCGTAAAATCAAGCCTAGAAACGTTTAATGAAAAATCAGATAACACAAACTGAGCCTGATTTATAAATGGGTAGCTTTCAGATTTCTATTTATTTTAACTTGTTTTTGATTTCTGAAACTGATTCATCATTTTTTTAAATGAAACGCCTTAAAACGAATCTTTGGGTGAGCTCTATCTATAAATTACATCGCGACTTTATCTGATGAAACGCCTGTTTGATAACTTTTGCAATACCTAGCTCAATAAAGTCCCAGCTACGGACGAACTGTGCGCTATTATTGCGTAGACGTCATGAAAAAACATTATATTCTACTATGGAAACTAGCGTGGGCTTGAAACATTTTGTTTTACGTGAGTATTCCCGTGTTAATTATAACAAAACATATTCATGGTTACTATATACATATCTATCTATCTATCTATCTATATATATAAAAATGAAACCCGTTTTCCTTGGTCACGGCATCACGCGTGAATGGCTGGACCGATTTCACTTATTCTTTTTTTGTTGTATTTGTTATTATTAGAAGGTTCTTACAGAAAAAAATATTAAGAAAATCTCTCAGAAATATTGAAAAACCCTAAAAACAGCCCTTTTCTTTTTCCCATACAAACGTTTTCTAACTAAAACGAGCTTTATTGCTATTGTATAAAGTTCATATTGAATTGCAAGCACTCACTGTTGTTTAAGCAATGTAGGTATGTTCCTAACGTCCAAGAGTCAATTTGCACTTTATTACCTCTGTACAAAGTTCAAATTCAATCATATCTATCAAAACAGTGTGCGTTGGAGCACAGATAAAACAAAAAAACGAAAACGAAATCGAATAGTTCATTCATTTGTTTTAAAATTTCGAAGGATTTGACTCCAAGTCATATCAAATTAAAAAAAAGTTGAAACAACAACAAACTGTCAATGTCAGTGTTTTTTTTTTCATGGATGAGTTTGCTTTTGTCAACTGATATACGAAACAAATTCGTACCTATAATTGTAATATACTAAAAGTATAAAATTGTAAATAGTGTTTTGTGCAGTGTTTATATTTAATTAGGCAGTACCTACCATAGAGAAGTACTGTATGGCAGTACGAAGTCTGCCGGGTCAGCTAGTTTTTTTATGAAAATAGTTTTTTTTTATATTGGAAATATTTATCTATAATATTATCTTTTTATAAATATACAAAGATGAAATGCCGCCGTGCGTTAGTCTCGCAAAAACTTAAATACTACCCGATCGATTGGATATTACGCCTGAAAAGAAAATTGGTTAAAAAAACAGATGAAACCGCAGGCACAGCTAGTTTTACAATAACACACAATATTTGTAATGCAACACAATAATTTTCAAGTGTTCAAGACCAGTATAGAGACCACAGAAATGTTCTAGCCTTAACCCTAAAAACCTGGATCTGAAAAACTTACTCCATTTTTAGTTTTTTGAAAAATACTTTTTTGCAAAAAAAACTTAAAAGCTTCAATAATACCCCTAACAGATTTCTCTAAGTTGTCGTTCCGTGACATAATACCGTTTTATAAAGGCCATTCGTATTTTCGATATGAAATATCACAGTTCAGTGATCGCAGAAGTAACGCGTTCTAGTTGCGCAGTAACTGTGAGCTAATCTGTCCTAAAGGGCTTTTTGCTAAGGACCGAATAACGTTAAGTAATTTTCAAAAAAGGGTATCGGCAGTTTTGATTTAACGTCTCTTCTTGAACTTTTAATGGACCTTACCTTACCTATGAGTACGTCTGAAAATAGTTTTTAGAAGGGCTGTTGGCGTCATTTGATATATGGTTTCTTTTTTACGTTGCTTCACTTTAGTAGGCATTTATGTGCTTTCTTCTTTGTAATAAGATATGCTTTTCTTGTACGATGCTTTTTCTGATTTCGATTTGAATTACTTCAAACCACTTTTTTAATCATTCTTAAAAAAACGAAAACACATTTTTAAGGTAAGTTGTGAAAATAGCGGTTGGTACGTATCCCTATCCATATTTACACAATTAATTCAATAAATTTCGGTTATTTGTCCCGATAAAAAAAACTTTTATCCGAGTCAGTCCTCGGCTAAAGGCCTTTTAGTGATGACTACTGGACCGTGATAAGCGTGATAGGCCAGATTGGTCCCCGGATATGATACTTTCCGCGACTTAAGTGGTAATTTATTATGTGCTCTTAACAGAAAAGGATGAGGGACCAAGCCATTTGCTGCCCCTTCTACGTTTAAGCTCGGTTTCCGTAAAACGTTAGCATGAAAGTTTGTTGTTTACAACATAGCAAGTAGTTTGGTTCGCGCAGTTCGGACCACTTGACCCACTTAGCTATGGTTTTGGCGAACAATAATCGTTTCGAGTGAGTTAATTTGAATCAAATTCTTAGCTATAAATATAATTTCAGATATTAATGAAATGATGTAGGAAAAGTTTATTTTCAGAACACAGATTTTAGGTGTAGAGTCACACTAAAATTGTGTATCTATAAACATTTATGACTTCTGCCTCAGATATTTGCAACCTTTGTACGACCTCAACATCCTACCTGCGTGCTTATTTTCACTTTTTATTTTCGGAAAACGGGCCCCAAAACGATATTTTTTATCATTTGAATATGATCCGGTCACGTTAAAACAATAAACTGAGCCATAACCAGGCCGTAACTGGGGTTATGCCATCGAATCTTTATCGAATAAAAACCGCCTTCCGTACATGCTTGCTACATGGTGGCACAGGATGTTAACATGAAAATAACAAAAACGTATATTTACTATGTTCACGATACAAATCGACCATTGTGAGCAAGAAGGAAAAGATTTAAAAATGCAAACCAACCAAAAACGCAACCAAATGGTTAAGGCAGGCCTCCTGCACAGATATAACTATTGGTCCACCTATTTTCTGTTAAGTATAACTAGCTAGCAACTTCGAATTTCTAAAACTCCTTTCTTGTGAACATCCTTCAAAGTATGAGGAACGCATGCTTTGATTATGACTGTTTTGGCTAAGCTTAATTTTTAGTAAGTACTCGTAAGTATTACCTATGTAAGTAGATGCAGAAGTCTGAAAATTTTCAAAGCATTTCCACTGTATGATAGATACTTTATTTCGGAGGTTCAAACTCGGTAAAAAACATTATTTTCAGGGTTCAACCCTCGAATGCGGCATGTTCCGTAATATAGCGGACGATAACGCGCCCGCGCGGTTGACAGCGCGAGATAATACTTACCCGGTGCACATTAGCTTTTAACACAGACCATTTAACCAGTAGACAGATCGTTTCCATCTGGAAACGATAAGCTCAAACTTGCTTAAGCTCATCAGTTCAGCCTCCGCTTTATTGCTTCAGGTCGTGCGTTCCCGTCAGTTGCCTAAACGCGGATTTCAGGAACGAATAATTATGAGCTGCCCAATGATGTTACAAATTCGATCACTTACCTCGACCCGCACTCAAAGTAGCCCGTGAGTTATATTTTAAAATGTAACATTTCTACCTGCGTGATCCACTGATTGAATTATCTTTGGCTTTAATCATCGCTTCGCATCGCATATTCGTGCGCAAAATGAGTCGCTCGTTTTGCCGACGCGAAATATCCAACACTCTTTAAATTCAATGATTAATATGCTGTAGATAACTCTCAATAGATTATTAAAGGTAAGTGATAAGTTAACTTAACTAAGTAAGAATTACAGGTTTCCAAGTCGATAGTGAATCGGTTTCTTCTAGGCAAGCGTGCTCCATCGTAAACCGTATCATTGCTCACCATCAGGCAAAATTGTAGTCAAACGCCAACATACCAATGAATAAGAAATTCTCAAGCGTTTGAGGGTTCAGTGACAAAACGTCTTAACACCCTGACAAAGGTTATCAAACACTTTTTTCAGTCCCAAAAGATCATGCTTAATCAAAACTTAAAGTGCTTCAAGATAAAGATAACCGATGTCAAAGAAATCAAAGCGTTTATATTTAAACTTAAAGTTGAATCCATTTCAAAGGTCTTTCAAAAATAAGTCCATAATTTGGAGTAAGTTTCTACGTACCTACTTACTCAATAGAGATACCTATACCTATATATAAATCCCTCCAAAGTGCGAACAAGAAATATGACTTATTTCGCAAAAACTTTTATCTCAATATAATTCGATGAAAGTGACTTTTACAATAGTTTATATCAGTTTCTCACATCTTTCTGATGTATAAGTTGCGATTGAAACTTGGATAAGTTATAAATAAAGGTTTTTTTGTCTTGTTTAAAGTTACAGAAAGACATATGTCAGGATCGTAGCAAGTGGAGGGATGTAGTCTCTGCCTACCCCAATGGGAAAGAGGCGTGATAATATGTATGTACGTATGTATGTTTAAAGTTACTACCCAAGTTCATTGCTATCCATATCCGCGTCTGGCGAAAATAAAAAGCTCACACTCATGACTAGTCTAGAAAAGAGATTTACTTTCTTACTCCTCTGAAGCGGCGATTCAAAGTGGGTCATTAGTCTTTAGCCCCAGAGACCGCCATTGATCTCGTTCTGAGCAGGAACTACATATAAATAATTTAATAGTTAAAACTTTAATATTAAAATATCCTTGAAATTATTAATGACTATCCATTTATTTACAGCTTTTGTTATCTGTAGTAAATATACGAAAAAGTGTTAATTGCTGACAAAAGAACTTACTTATACAGTAGAATCCGTTTATAATGACATCGAAAGGAATTGACAAACACGTCATAATAAGCGGTTGTGAAGAAAAAAAACCTTTATGTAAATATGTATGTACTTAAGTATTTTAGTAGAGAAACATAGTAAGTATACATATTAAATCAAAATTAAAATTGCTCGTAATAAGTACTTACGATACATGTATGTACTATTTTTCATTTTTTAATGTAAGTACATAATCTGTAATTATTATTGTCTGCTTTTGTTTTTTCATTTTATTGTAATAACAATCTCTAATACTATTGTGTATACAAGACATCGCTATGGTCAAATTATCATTTTCAATAGTGCTATGAACAAATCGTGTTAGTAATTCTGCAGCCTTTTTCTCCATTTTCTAATCTGCATATTATTGCACTTTTCTCCTCAAACGTAAATGCTTTACGGCGTTTAGATGACATTTTTTTCAGAGGATATTGACCCTCACGTGTCAATTACTGACTCAGATCTATACTAATATTATAAAGAAGTAAAGTTTGTGTGTGAACACGATTTTGTGTATCATATTTATTTTATTTCAGCAAAACTTAAAATAGATTTTGTTATAATTATACAGGACTGCTTACGTATTATTGAGTTAAATACTATTGTTGTTTTTATAATTATGTGTCTGTTTTTTTGAGTCCAAAGAAATGTTTCTGTATTCTCTTCTTCTTAAACTTGTGCACCCAATGCTTGATTAAATTCGCACTTGGCACGTTTTTTTTGAAATGTTTTTTTGAAAATTTGAAATGTGTCCTGTAGAGACGTCGAACAATAGTGTAAGAATCGTTGTCTTTATAAAACGCTCGCACGCAAAATGCGCGCTCCAATTCCGTGAAGCGATTCATCGCTACTAAACTAAACAAGTCCGCCAAGCGTTTGAGACCACTCCCTTCCCCCTGCTACCTGTCAAAATTCAAATTTCAAAATTCAAAATATTTATTATCAGACACATATTAGTCCACATCAGGCAAAAATAACAATTACAACTAACACACACATTTAAGAATTTCTTCGTTAGTCAGTACATGAACCATATAACAATGATTCACGTACTGACAGTCAAACCTACACGAAAATACGCTTAAGATGGTGTTGGGGCTGTGGTACCTGTGGTTGGCGCGTAACGGTCAATTCAAAAACGAAAAACATTCTGAAACACCCTTTATACAACCATAGCTATGTGAGTGCTGTGTGACAGACATTGGTAGCACTTATTTGGGTTTTCAAAAAACATTTAGAATACTTAATTTTCAAACTGTGTAAAGTAAAATAAAGACTTAATAAATCGGGATTATGCTGTTTGAATGTATGATTCGAAATTTCATATACCCGTATGTATAAATATGCAATTAAGTCTTACTTAAAAACATTGCTTAAAGTTAATCACTGCTTATAGCGTTCTGACAAATTTTTAGTAACGTGAAATGCCACGTGTGAAAACTAGGCGGAGGATTTTAAGTAGCAATTAAACTTAAGCAGGGTTTATAAATAACGCTCAATTATTAATACACCATTAAATTTTGAGCTGCTTATCTCAGCGGTATAGTAGGCGGGAGCTATAAGTGTGAAACGTTATTTATTTCCTAAATCGTCGGCTTATTGCAAGAAATCATTAACTGCCGAATCAGTGCCAGACGCAACTTCGAGCGCATCATGCTTGTAATCATTCCTTGAAAGGGATCACGGAATGTGATCAAAACTAGTCGCAGTATTCTACACAATAAAACTTGAGTACTCCCATGTTAATTGTAGCCAAAATGTGTCAAAAACCCCGTTAGGTTTCATAGCAAAACAGTTTTTTTTTCCGCCACGATTCACTCGCGACTTGAAGACACCTATATTATAGGTATCTATCGGGAAACACCCACTCAGGCAAAGCGTTCCACACCCTAGCTGACTTTTTAGTGACTTTTTGCTGTTAATGACTTTTTGCGCTAAGCCAACGAAATATTAGGTCCTACACGTTTCAATAACAGCTTGTATAGCCTAATGCCTCGTTCAGCTCAGGTCAGCTTTCCTCAAAGCGTCGCTTGAACCTTCCAATATGAAGCAGAGCTGGGACGCTGCACACCTCAGATAATGCGCCACTCGGCCGGATCACTGAACCGAGAAAATCAAATACCAAACCCAAGCGGGACCACCGCGCACCGGAGCGCTCATGCCAAAAGTCACAATTTCGCAAATCCGCAAATTGTATAGTGCGCTTTGGAAGATTGTCTATACTTCTATTAAGTATGTATATCTTATAGACATTCCATTCCACTGGAAAGAAAAGGAAGCATCAGATATATCCGCCGAATATTATAAATGTGAAAGTTTGTATGTGTGTTACTCAATCACGAAAAAACGGCTAAACGGATTCTGATGAAGTTTAAGAATGAAACTACACTTCACACTGAATTTTATTAAAATCCGTTAAATTAGAAAAAAAGCGCTGAAGTTTTGAAACGAATGTGATCGAAACTGGTCGTAATCGACGACTTAAATTTATGCGAGTATTCCCGTGTTAATAACAACAAAATATTCACAATGATGATTCAAAACAATTTATTTGTGTTTTTTCAAACAAACAATTCACAAGTTTTCGTTTGTAAAATAGCAATTTAATTGTAAATGCTCTTGTAAACTTGTAGCATTGAGAAACAAGGCTGCATTTTCTGGCCCTCGCATTAGTGGCGAGTGGACATGTTGATAACGACGTGTTGCGGACTGTCGTTCGAAAACTCACGCGGCGTGTCGTGTATGGTACCTACGAGTTTCTTGTTCACTTCAATGACTTTATTGTAAAGATACATTTTAATTGTTCTGGTGTTTGAGTCTTATTTATAAACTCTGAACATTTTTACACATTGCAATTCTAGGGTGATTTTTACTTATATTCACCTAATTTTAAAACAATGCACCTTATTTAGATCAATGTCACGATATTTTAAGACTTTCAAAAAATTACATTTTTCTCAGTGTACTTAAAATTTTCCGTCTTGTTTTGCATGAAACATTTCACGTCGACGATAAGTTGTTAGAGCATTTTAAGCAGTGATTAACTTTAAGCAATGTTTATTAGTAAGGCTTTTTATGTTAAGTTTTGACATCATTATCAGCGTGTATCGCTATTGCTGGATTTATAGGTGGAGGCCTCTTCTCCCTAGGGCCAATTTCCTTGTCTCTGGCCAAAACCACGTGTGATCCGCGATGGGTCTGATATCGACCCTTAGGGCTGGTGGTCTGATATAATCACACATAATAATGCTGTATCTTATATGTAACTAGAATGCGTCTATTATAAATGTGAAAGCAGATAAGCTATATTATCTGCGATAATTTATTGATTATTTTTTTGTTTTAATTTATACTAAAGGGTATGCTAAGCCGAAAAGGGCTAATAGTACTCATTTATTTATTTATTTATTTATATTAGATACCTGCCGCACTTACAGCAACGCCAAGGCATCATCATCATCATCATTATGAACAACTTTTACTATGGGACCAACCCAAAATTCGCGAAAAAAAAACAGCTGTTCCATACATTTTGTCGAGTGTCATTGATATTTTTCTATGGAACAGCTGATTTTTTTTTCGCGAATTTCGGGTTGGTCCCATACTAAAAGTTGTTCATAATGATGAGTACTCTGAGCTCTTTTCGGCTTAGCATACCCTTTATGAATAACCCTGTATATACCTATTTGTTTTTTTGTATATTTGAAGAATTCTGTGTTCTAATTTTATTAGCTTGTTATCGCAACTGACAACTCATCAATCTTGATAAAAGTTTATTAGTCTGTTACCTTCATCATTAGGTTCGATATAAAACACTTCAAAACTCTTAAAAGAAGGAAAACCTAAAATATGCCAATAAAACTTAAGCGCGGAAGCTTTTTTCCACGTTCTGGAATAAATATGTTTTAACCAAACGAGATTATTAGGTAAGTGCCTACATAAATATCTTTATTCATGAGTACGTAGAGACTTTTCGTGAAAATAAGGATAAATCCGATTTAACAACGTGTTGTTAGAACTAACAATGTTATTTATTTTCTTATTTTAACAACCTATTTTAACAAGCTTCTTGAAGATTTTCATGAGAATTTTTTTTCGGCTCACGTTAGAGGAAACAAACTACTAGATAAAAATCTTTTCGTAATGAACATTACTTTTTTAAAATAAGACAGACGAAATAGTCAAATATACCACAAAATTATAACAGCCTTCGCTTGACAGATCTTTTGTCTTATCAATCGATGTAAATATCTAGAGATGGCGATCCAAACATTGCGTGCTATAACACAACTCCAATACCTAACACTTTACTACACGTGTGAGATGTGCCATGTGTGAGTGGGTCTCGAGCGTGGCGCCACGCATTACGTCAATCATACTTTTGAACACCATAGGGTCAGTACCTACCATTTGAAATCACCATTTTCCCAGTCCTTATAATAATAGCCTTTTTATTTAACAATTTTACAAAACATTTCAAGTAGTTAATTAAATAGATATAATATTTCTTCTACGCTTCTTATAATAATTATATTCTTTAACACCGATAATAGATTGTCTTGCGTACCTGCATAGGCCTAGTCCAAACAAAGTTACCCAGTACGCCCAGTCCTTGCAAAGTATTAAATATACCAATGGTTCTCATAGATTTAGAGAGCTCCAGAAAGCAATGCATCCGAAGGGAAAGCTACGTAAACACTGCATAGAAGGTGGGAACGATAAATTTGAATTCCCGCGTAACTGGGTACAAGATTCTGCACTTTAGAGAATGTTGTGAATTGTAACACCACTGGGTATACTCTGTCTAAAGAAAGTACTGTACGCTTTAGAGTAATAAATAAACCACTACTTCCTACATAAAAGCCACTTATAGTATAATAGCACAAAAGTGAGTAGGTATTGGTTCTAAATTCTAGAAAGCCACCTAGTGAGTATTTGTTCTTTTTGGAAGCATGCTTTGGTTAAAAGCGTAATATTTATTTTTGAGAATATTGCCTTTAATGGTGCAAGCTTTTTATAGCCTAAGACTAATTAATAAAATAATTATTATTTGTTTGATTTTCGAACATGCTGCCTAAAGAATGCTTTTTTGAGCATGCTCAAATCCTTGTATGTGCGTGTTTGTCCATACCAATATAAAGCATATAGGTAAATAATTAATATAAGCAATAAAAAAACACTTAATAAAAGGACTTAACTATTTTGTGATAAATATACTTAACTATAAATCTGTATTTATCTCTTAGCCTCTAGTAAAAAATCAATTGCTCCAAGTAATAGACAGTTAAGTAATAAATTCAAACGACTCGCCACTAAAATGATCTCGTTAACTCGAAGCCTCTAAAAATGTCTATAAAGACAAAACCAGTAAATAGGCCGTCTACTAACGGGTAGGTTAACTACATAATTGAGTAATCATCTGTTAATTGTTTAATTAATTTATTTGACATAAAGAGATTTATCACGCAGCTAATTATCTCAAAGACAAGGCAGTGCGGTGCTGAGCAAATTTTAAATTTAATAAGAAAATAAAAATATTAATTTGCCTTTAAATAATTCTAATGTTACCTTAGTTCATAAGTTTTTGGTGACCACAATACCAAATGTTGCACGTCCGATATGGGTCTACTGTTGAGACTACTTTATTTTAAGATCTTTTGTACACAGCGTCTAATAAATATATTTAGATTTGGATTATGATTTTACACGTTTAGAATTAAATTAAGGTCTTAAATTACTTAAAAATAACACTGAGTATTGTTAGACATTAATTAGGCTTGTTCCGTTTGTTTTCTTGCACAGAAATCAAAATAATACACGTTGATCTTAACTAAATACATAATTATTATATTAACATATAATTATATTCATCTAATTTTTTAAAGAGATTCCTTTACAAAATGCCTAGACAGCGTCTGTTTAAAATGTTTGATGATGCCTAATCGTATATTATTACTAATATCAGACAGTATTGTCTCAAATAACAGACATTCAAAGTTGTGGTTATGTAAGCATTTCTGAGCATATGTAATTAAGACTAGGCATCTCTCGAATCCAGACAATTGAACTATATCGCAATTGCAAAGATGAGAAGCAATACCATTGATCAATCAATTCAATTAACAACCAATGATTCAGATAGACAATTAATTGTAATTAATTGGGTGTTGATTTGACTGCGCGGTTGACTTTGATCTTGTCTGAATGTTAATTGGAAACCATCGATTGATTGTTAACAAATGATTGAAATGTACGTTTAGTTTTGTTTTGTGTGTAGACAATTTATTCACCTGCAGCTTCGTCCACATTTTTGATCTTGAAAATCTTTTTAACGTTTGATCCTCAATTTTGTTTGACGAAGCTACGACGTTACTAAATGTTTTGCGATGTTTATCCAAAACTTCAAACCTCAAGAAAAAAAACTTCAAGAAAATATTGAGTAAAATTATTATAGTAACATAGAATGCAGTTAAAACGGCGGACTTCCACCACTGAACGAGTCACCTTGTTACTCGTTGGCTGATTTTCTGATTATTATTATTTTGTATTAATTTATGGATTTGCGTTTGACCGCCATCTTGCATGCATTGGCTGTTGATGAGCAATGATGCTGCCTACAATGGAGCGTGCTTGCCTTATTCAAGTTTAGAAATAACTTCTTATTCAAGTTTAACAACATCTCCATAGTTTTACAGCCCTATTTCTCAGAACAAGCATCAAATCTGATCCTAAGGGTACAGATGCTCCTTGATAACGTGCACGTTATCATAAACGTGTTCCGATTCGGAATAACAACGTCCATAATGTGAATATTATACTAAACCTTTCGAAAAAGTTAGTCCAATAAAAAGTTATGGAGATATGATATTAAACCTTTTTGGGTTGCGACTGTAATTTTTATTTGTAAATCGCATTTATGCGGATTGTAATAACAATTCTGATTCACTTAGGAAAACGTATCCGCAGTTTTGGTAATAACGGGGTTTCATAGTCTTATAGTGTTATTTGTTGTAATAAAATAAAAAATAAATCTAAGTATTTTAAATATATTAAATAATCAGGTAAACTAAAAAAACTTAATTTAATTTATCAGGGGCCGCAAAATATAAAATCTGCCAAAAAATTAAGAAAAGATACTTAAGCAATCTTTAGACAAAAATATACGTAAATACCCATATTTTTTGGATAGATATTCAGATATACATCACGACTATTACGTCATTATTACGTCACTATTACATATTACGTCTATGGGTATTTTTGATACTTGTATGTTCATCTAGACTAGATATAAATACCCATAGACGTAATCTGGACTGTATCCAAGTACAAATTGAAACATACTTCTTTGTCTTGTCCATACTCATAATCAAAACAAGTCGTAGCAATTTGCAAATGTCACACAAGTCACGCAAACTTGTGATCCGGTCACGGACCACATAAAAATAAGAGACGTCGTTTTATTAATTCAGAAATAGGACGAGATAACTGAAATGGGGAAACGCAATCTTTATAGAATCGCTCTTTTGAATGGAAAATGAGATAAATACGATTGTCGGTATCGCAACGGATGGCCGCCGAGCCTTTTAAATTGATGACAGAAATCATTACCCGACAATATCAGCAATATTATTCGTCTGGAACATTGATATTCGGTTATAAAATGAACGATAAATTGCGCCTGAATGATAATAATGGCAAATCTAAGTCTAAGACTTAGATTTGCCTGATAATAAATAAACTGATAATCGTAAGCGTAACTTAGTAATATAATATTCGGAGCAATTCACAGTAACGAAGTGGGATCTTATGTCTCTAAATTTTTTGTTACACAGCAATATCTAAGTTCTTGTTCAATATGAAAATAATTTGAAAAAAAAAAATATTTTTTCGATATCTTCTACGAAAATAAGCTCAATACCCCATTGATCAAGGCTAGGCTGAAAAGGGCACTCATTCATTAGAATAACAAATTTTCTGACTCAAGTTTTAAACCTCTATCGTGTTACGGTGGCACAGACAAATCAGACGATTTATTACCAGCCGTGTTGACGGTACCGCTATCGTCGAACGGCATTGGATGCGATCTGGCCATTTCGTTGAAAGAAAATGGCATCGAGAAGAAACATGAGCGCAGATGTGGGGCTTATTCTGATGCTAAAGATTTTCAGACGTGAATTCGATGAACGTCTTCCTAGTGGTAACTTAACGGGTAGGTATTTAAAAAATCATGTATTTTTTAAAGCTAAGGTTTAAACGTTCAAAATGATAGTTTTACTATTGTGAAGATCTATCGGACGGCAATACAAAAACACATGTTTGACCCCGCTTCACCTCCCGCGATTTCTTCATGCGTCTCGTACGAATATGTTCTTTCTATTTAATGGAAGTAGCTTATTATTTAATCGATACATCATCATCTTCTAATCTCCTTTACTTACCTACTTTTTTGCTGGTTTATTTATCTGAGCTACTTTTTGATCGATTTTAGTTACAATAAATATATTTAGACTTAAAGCTATAGGTACAATACAACTTTATTGACACCAAAAAAGGAAAGCAAAAACACAGTAAAACATAAGAAATAGAAACAGCAAGCGGTCTTAGAGCGAACTCTACTACATAATAAGTATAAGTGTTACATCATTGATGCAATCTCCTTTTGATACAGATAAATTACGCCTCTATCACATTAAATAGTCGTTGCCTAATTTCACAGTAAATCAGAGGATCCCTGAGAGGTCGCGCTTAACTTTACGGCCGACGATGATATAACAAATAACGGTTCGGCTTTCGTTTCGAGTCCTTCTTAAATTGGACACTTTTATAAATGTACAGTCAATTTCGAAACGGGATATTGTGATAGAATTACAATTGAATCTTAATTTGTAACTAATATTTCAAATGCGAAAGTAAGAGTTTGTTAAGTACCTACTCTTTCGCGCCTTATAAGTACTCAACCGATTCTTACGAAAGTTTTAATATAGAAATCATTATCATCATCACTAGTTTTATTCACTGTGTGGGTGAAATAATGGGGCAAAACTAGTAACTAATTAGATCTACGAACAAATCTTTCAAAATATTACGAGTAGCATACAATAATGTATCAGACAATTTGGTCGGGCATACACTGAGAAAAAAGGCCATCAAAATTCCGATGGATTCACCTAAAGTACGGAGCATACTGATAATTACCAAAAAGTAAGAGTTTTTATGATGACGACTGTCATAATATATGGTTTTCACCGTAAGAAGCACCAGTTTTTGACGTGACAACGTCTTATAATTCGATGGAGCCGGCTGCATGCACGAAAAAACACGACGCATGCGGCGTTACCGTCGTTACCGTCGCTCTGAGGCGTTCCATTTAAGGCTTGAAGTGCAAGCGAGAGCGCGCAACGAGCGACAAAGAGGCACAATCGGCCTCCGCGTTCGGCAGCGTTCGACATCTGTCTCTCTCCTACTTGAGTGAGCAATGCGTCCGCGTGGACAGCTGCTAATAATACATTTACATGTTTTCGTCAGTATGAAGTGCAGTGAAAAGTGAATGTGGTGTCAATTGTTTATAGCAACGATAATTGCGGCGATAAAGGTAATGATTCTTTCGATATTAAATATATGTTCAGTGATATATTGTCGAATATTCGTGCTTTCATCATTAAAATAAATAGCTTCGGTCCGCTAGTGCAGCGATTGTAGGTTATGCTATAATTGACAAAACTATAACATTATGTTAACAGAACTATTTCACGATGAGTAAAAAATCAATTGCTTTACATTCGATCAAAATAACATTCCATCAGTATTTTCTTATGACGTTGTCACGTTCAACTATCGTCAGTAAACCGACTTTACAGACAACCGATTTTTTTTATACTGTCTTTAATCCTCCTCCTCAAATCGTGCTCCTCATGTCTGAGGGTCGTGACCACCATCTCCAAATAGTTTCTCTCTCACGAATTCACGATGTTGCGCCAACGTTTCCTCTCTTCAGCAATGTATAATATATATTATGTATAGTATAGAGCATCGTAGGTGTCGAGAGTGGTGCGAATCTGATCAGACTTAAGCACAAAATTGACGTCATATACCCCTAAACTTAGTGCACTTGAAATAGGTCAAAATCTCACAGCTTCGCTCAACTTAAACGTGAAGTAGGTACATAAGTAAAATACGGTCTAATTTTTACAAGCTGATTCTTCTAAGACTAAATGTATGTACAGTTGTACATGAATACAGTAGGTTGTAGACAAATCTAACTAATCTTATTTATCATGCAAATAAACACTTATTAAGTGGAAAAATTCTCGTCTACATAATGTGGAGCAGCTGTCATACCTCAGCAAAAATAATGGTTGAATTTTGAACATCGCACACTTTATTACGTACAAAATATTTATGAAATGCTTAGATTATCAGTTGTAGTCAAGACGAAAGAGATTAGATTAGCTACTTGGACTAAGTCGTGGTTGCGAAACATTCAAAAGCTTTTGCTTTTCGGTTTAGTATAAAGAAAGTTCGCTAAGCTGGCGGCCAGCTCCACTAGTGGCACACACTAGATGATCATCTTCAACTTTTTTCCACCAACAGCTGAGTATGAAGGTCTCCTCTTCTGCGCGCCATCCTTTCCGGTCCTGTGCTGGTCTCATCCACTGTCTTCCTGCCGTCTTCACAATGTTATCCAACCACCGGGACGGTGGTCTGCCCGGTGATCGCTTTCCGTTCCGCAACCACCATACTGTGACTGCTTTGGTCCACCTTCTGTTTTCCTATCTGGCCAAGTGTCTCGCATCTAATTTACACTAGATAATGATGATGATCAAATGTATAAGTAAAGATTTATAGGTATATTCAACAAGTATCAAGGACATGGTTAAGTTAGCGAGGACAAGCTGAGCTGAATGTCGGACTAGGATTGGCAATTTCACTGAACGCGGCTCTGAGACGGGCTCGAAACATGAATAGATTAAATCTAGTTAGGCTGAAGACACGTGTACAGGCAGTTTGTACAATGCGTAGTTCTAACGTTATTTTCTCTAATATTTTGTTAAATCATGAAAAAAAATGTGCTTTCTGAATTTCAAGGAACTATTTACTTGTTATCTAGGCTTTCCTTTTCTGCTTTTGAAAAAAACCCTCCCATAACCTCCCTCCCTCCTCACACATACACCACATCCACACATCCATACCATCACATTCGGTGATCGTAATCAAGGAGATAAAGATCACCGAATGTGATCGAAACTGGTCGCGTAGCCGACCCAATTTGACGTGAGTGCTCCCGTGTTAAATATAACAAAATGGTTCAAAACCACGTTAGTTTTCATAGTAAGAAAATACCTACTAACTACCTAAGAAGTACTAGTTTATTAGTAATGTGATGTACACACTTTATTCTCAATCTTATTTAGGTATTTACTTACATAAGTAAACTTATTTTTAGTAAATTAAGAAGGTACCTACTTACTTTATATTACCAGTATGATAAGAAATAATTGTTCAAAGAAAATGTAGACCAATTTGAGTCCAAATTGTTTAATAGCTCACACCCGAAAAATATTCCGAACAGTAAATCTTAATAATCACGCCATTTAAATCCGGTTTCAAATAAATTTTTGTTTAGGGTTGCCGTGTTCAAAAATAGAAATAAAATACAGTACGAGATAAAATATTACGGGTATCCTTTACGGTGAGACAGCAAAAAGAATGGCGCAAAATAAAATAGAAATGGAGCAATAAAAGTCAGGTGAAGCCTTAACTTGCGACACAACAAAGGTATAAATAGCAAGTACGGGTACTTTATTTCAATTGAGACTGGAATATTGTTTTGTTCTCGTAATTCATACATAGAAAAATAACGAAAACGGGAAACGTGGCGGGAAAGTGCGACTAGGACAATGAACTTCTGAATGGGTTGCCAGAATGGCTAATGGATTTTCTGTAGCTACTACAGTTACAAAAAAACATAAACAGAATTTTCGGATTTTTTTTAACTAGAACACATTTTATCGCAAACTTTTTTTTAAATGAATTGGTGACCAATAATATTTTGGCTTGACAGTACTATGCTATAAGCTGTAATCACGTTACTAACATAAAATAATTGTCTAAGACATACTACAGACAGACCGACAGACGCCTGACTGTCACCACCTTTTAACTATTTTGGTGCGGAACCCTAAAAAATGTGTTTTTCAGCACATGTAGCAAACATTCATTCAAAGTCCCATTCATTTATATTGATGACACACGTCAACAACAAAGCCGCGACCACGCGACGTCGATTAGTGGAAGCGTTTTCCAATAAGGAAAGAGCAGAAAACACTTTGTACCATCATTAAATCTTTTTCATACTATTTATTGCTGCAAGTTTTATCGTACATCTTTTATCGTGGGCCCTATTCTGATGTTTGAGAAATTATGTCGGTCATTGTCGCTTTCAACATAAATGTCTTAAGAGTGAGAAAGACGGAGATAATCTTGAGCGGCCAAGAATAGGCTAAGATGTTTTTACCTGTAGATGCGTTGTGCCTCCGCCAGTGTTAACTAGATTTCCATAAGGTTACCAGAGTCGCAACCAGTCTTGCACTGCTGAGTGACCGTCGGTGTCGTCGGTAATCTTATGTTTTTTGATCCAAAAAATAAAATAGTTAAAAATGCCTTCTATGTCTAAAGACACTGCACAAATCACACAGGTAAGAGATAAGTAAGAAAAATGTTTAATTTCACTCGTAAAGACTGTATTCCATTGAAAATATTGAAATAGATAAAATGGTAATTTATTTTTGAAGTTTGGCGTCTTATTCTTTCCTTTTCTTGTGAAACTGCATAAAAACATTTAACAAGAGCAGCTTCTACTCAGGTTTTAAAGCATTGTTGTGCTGCTGTGCTATGACTACTCTATTTATTTCATCTCACTAGTCCCAGGTAGAAAAAGGAAACCTCACTTCTTTCTGGCTCAACGTCGGTGAGTCAAAGCTTTGTCCTCAACTTTTCAGATTAAACTTCAGATTGCGACGAACCGACGAATAACGAATCATTGGGGTCAAAGTGCAGCTGGCGCTAATTGAATAAATTCTTTGGCAGCTGCGTCACACTTTGAAATCGTAATTTAGTAGGGTTGGGAGTAAGTTAGGGAATTTTAAAGTTGGTATTTTTATTGATTTATTTGATGACTCGCTTGCCTACAAATGCGGAAGGCCTTGATTACACGTCCCGAGTTGAAGGGGGTAACAGGGTAAAGGGGGATACAGCAAAGTTATATTAGACCGGAGTTACTACTACTAGGTAGTATTCTGTGCTAATATTACGATTACGGAACTACAAGGAGTTGGAAAGTGCGTGTAAACAAATCACCGAGCACTTGGCCGAGAAAACTGTCTTGTGCCTCTGCTTGGTACGTGTGATTAAGGCCGGGCGGGTCTTTTGGCTGAGTGTTAAGTGTTTTTTTCTGTAGGAATATTATAGTAGTTTAGCAGTAGTTATAATTTAAAGGTTTAGGTTTAAAGACATTTATTCTCATATAAGATAATTATCACTTCCATGAGAACACTTATAAATAACAAGAACATTATTTTTACAAAACAAAAAACAAAAACCGACTTCAAAAGACCGACTATTGAGTTATTCATCTATTTGTCGCGCACGTACTTAATGCATATTTAAGACTTATATGGTTTTCTCATGGATACCATTATCAGAACTGGACTAAATTGAAATGGGACCAAATAGGAAGCGTCAGCTTTCTAATAAAAAAAGAATCATCAAAATCGATTCACCCAGTCAAAAGTTATGAGGTAACAAACATAAAAAAACATACAGTCGAATTGAGAACCTCCTCCTTTTTTGAAGTCGGTTAAAAACATTAGGTAACTCGTCGCCGCAGAAAACTTAATAATAAATAACAATTTTAGTAACACTTGCATCTTAAGTACATGCGCAGTAAGTAGCTTTTTGAATACATACGTTAAACGAGTTTATCTTTTTAATATCCGGGGGTATTTGGTTAAAGATGCGTGCACCTTCAGAAGTTATTATGATTTGCCGTAGTTAGTCCGTACGGTCGGTAATACAATGAAGCTAGCTCGGCGAGTGCAGGGGTATGAAACAATTTCTCTCCGTTTGATAAATTAACAAGTGCGGCTTTACAAGTGCGTTGTAAATTGGCAGACGTAACTTATTAGGAATGCAACGCACAATGTCCCGGAGGGATCCTCGGAGTGTAACCAGTTTCTTCTTAATGTAATCAATATGAACTTTCCAAGATAGATGGGTGTCCATGTGTAAACCAAGGTATTTTTCAGTTGTTTTTTCTTGTAATGGAATATTGTTTATTGTGAGCGGTGTATGTGTGGGTATTTGTTTGTTCTTAGCTTTGAATAGAATGTAACAGGTTTTAGAGATGTTTATTGTGTAGGTTATGTTGAAACCAAATATAAATAAATAAATAATAATAAACGTTTCACACTCAGAGCTCCCCACTAGGAATAAATCCTGTGTCGGGGATGCCATGGAACACACACAAAGACAAAGACAACTAACACCCAGACCCAGAACAGATATTTAAATTCATCATTCAAACATCTGCCCCGGCCGGGAATCGAACCCGGGACCTCTGGCTTATAAGGCGGATACACTACCGCTGAGCCAAACAGGCCGACGAAAAAACGAATATGAAGAATGTCTAGATCGTATTGGGCTTGAGATATTATGTCATGAATTGATGATCCGAAGTAGAATAGGCAGGTATCATCAGCTTGAATCACTTGACATTCTCATTGTGATTACACGACAAGACAGGGTTAAAAAAAAATCGAGTACGCAAGAACTACGCAGATGGTCGATGAGATAGATAATCTGAAAAATAAAACTTGATTTCGGAAAGTTCTATGCGTAAGATTGTTCTGCTTGACGGATAAAATTGTAATACAGGAAAAAATATGATAAAGTAAACAGCTACGTAAAAAGTTCTTGATATAGTTAAAGATGCGTGCACCTTCAGAAGTTATTATGATTTGCCGTAGTTAGTCCGTACGGTCGGTAATACAATGAAGCTAGCTCGGCGAGTGCAGGGGTATGAAACAATTTCTCTCCGTTTGATAAATTAACAAGTGCGGCTTTACAAGTGCGTTGTAAATTGGCAGACGTAACTTATTAGGAATGCAACGCACAATGTCCCGGAGGGATCCTCGGAGTGTAACCAGTTTCTTCTTAATGTAATCAATATGAACTTTCCAAGATAGATGGGTGTCCATGTGTAAACCAAGGTATTTTTCAGTTGTTTTTTCTTGTAATGGAATATTGTTTATTGTGAGCGGTGTATGTGTGGGTATTTGTTTGTTCTTAGCTTTGAATAGAATGTAACAGGTTTTAGAGATGTTTATTGTGTAGGTTATGTTGAAACCAAATATAAATAAATAAATAATAATAAACGTTTCACACTCAGAGCTCCCCACTAGGAATAAATCCTGTGTCGGGGATGCCATGGAACACACACAAAGACAAAGACAACTAACACCCAGACCCAGAACAGATATTTAAATTCATCATTCAAACATCTGCCCCGGCCGGGAATCGAACCCGGGACCTCTGGCTTATAAGGCGGATACACTACCGCTGAGCCAAACAGGCCGACGAAAAAACGAATATGAAGAATGTCTAGATCGTATTGGGCTTGAGATATTATGTCATGAATTGATGATCCGAAGTAGAATAGGCAGGTATCATCAGCTTGAATCACTTGACATTCTCATTGTGATTACACGACAAGACAGGGTTAAAAAAAAATCGAGTACGCAAGAACTACGCAGATGGTCGATGAGATAGATAATCTGAAAAATAAAACTTGATTTCGGAAAGTTCTATGCGTAAGATTGTTCTGCTTGACGGATAAAATTGTAATACAGGAAAAAATATGATAAAGTAAACAGCTACGTAAAAAGTTCTTGATATAGTTCCCACTTCATCTTTTTTATATCACTGTCCAAAATTTATATTTTTCAAAATAACACGTTTCTCGTTGTTGAGATAAGAACCTTCTAATGATCTACCTCGCTTGTCTAGCGCAGGTTGAAATAAGGTAACGACGCTGTTAAAGCTGGGCGTATGTTGAGATGCAGGCGCAGGTCCCACACAGCGCAGGCCAGACCAGATAGTGTAATGCATGAACCAGGGGCGTAGCTACCGCCGTATCTGCCGTATCAATTATACGGGGCCCCGGGCTACGGGGGCCCCCGACGTGAGTAAGCTAAAATTAATATAAACTTCCCAATTTTGTTTTATTTCAGAAATGACATACGAGTAGGTACCTAAGTCAAAAAAACAATTTCTTTTTTTCTCGAGTAAAGCGTAAGTTCAAAAGTTGGCAACACCCTACATCAGTTATTGCGGCCGAAAAAAGGCAAGGAGACTGTACATTTAATTTGAATTGCTTGTAAAAATTTTGGAAAAAGTGACAGATAGATAATTATGATGAATAAATATTTGTTTTAATTTTACGCTAACATATTTTTTTTCTTTTTTGAGAAATCTTTCAAAGGGGCCCCCAAAAACAATTTTTATACGGGGCCCTGCCAAGACACGCTACGCCACTGGCATGAACGTACTGAGAGCTGCGTACGCTGCGGTACAAGTATGAGCGATGACGCAGAAATAAGTCTGTCCTGCTCTGCACTCTACACCAGTCTCGCCTGTTCTGCCCTGGTAAGTTTATTCTGTGCTGTGCTGCGTCACCTGCGTCTCAGCATAAGCTTGGCCTGAATCCTGTTCTTTTTGTAATTCTTGAACCTGCTGGCTTCCTCGGAGCTCCTCGTTAGCCGTGTTGGACGAGTTTGAAATAGCGTCACACGTTTCTTCACCTTTTATATTGTCTGGTGTTGTGTTGGTTAGTTGTAACATAATGACGACTTTGTTTATAATGCTCTTGTAAAAATATGTCTAACTGATTAAGATAGACACCAAAAGAACAATTAAAAATTATTCATGAGATTAATAATTGCTGAACAGGTAATAATTTAATGTTATTCATTTCTATAGGTATGTAGTAAACTCAATTTCAGAATTTAACAACTAAGATTTAATCAATATTTTATTCACGTAAATTGTTTTACATATGCATACGAGTATATTATGTATTCTCAAGTTTTTACAAATTACACGAAACAGTTCTAAACTCCACCATTTCACGAACAACGAAATAAATTAAACTGATGTAAAGTGAAACCTAATTGCTCACAGGGAATGTCACTGCCGACTCGGGATTTATGCTCCCTCTAAAATTCGCGGATGCATTCGAGGCAGTGCTCAAAGTTTTCTTGTAAATTGTCCTTCAGCTCTTGTTGTAAACGGCAGCAGGAATGTTCCGGGGTGTGGATACTAAAACGTTTCCTCGCTAGTGGCTTGCAAGCCATAAACTTTGTGCTTGATGTAGCGGGATTAAAGTTCAAGTGGTCGAAGTGGTTTGCAGCTAAACCTCTAAAACAATACTGGCTTGCTTGCTGTTGTATATTTTTAAGTCTCCGACGCAGACAGGATAATGTTATATTTTACATATTTTGTGTGTCTGTCTGCAGCATTGTAGCTCCTAAGTGGTTGTAGCAATTTCGATTTAGTTTATTTTTGTTTTGAAAGGTGATTATGATCTCGAGTGTCCTTAGCTTCAATTCCAGAAAATCTGTTCAGGCTTTTGAAGATTAGATGTGACATTTAACATTATGTGTAATTATTCATTAAAACTGCAATACTGACTCCTAATACAGTTATGCAATGAACGTTCACGCACGCAGCCCATTGCAAGTCTTTATTAATTTAGCGTCAGAACGACTGTGCTGTTCACATCCGCTTGGAGACTACTGTAAATTCAATCGCAGGAGTTGCAAAAACCTAATACACGAATAGGAAAATGGGTCACTATTCAATTATGTGCATTTTTAAAATTTTACTGGATGCGTCTAAAATTTTTTCAACTCCTAAAAGGTTTTTGATTCAAGCTTTGTCTTTACAAAAAATAAATCAAGAAGCTCTCTCAAAGAAGATTCTATGCTTTTATGGCCATTAGGAAGTTCATCCCCGATTTCATTGTCAGATGACCAATGAAGATCTACATTTTCATAAAAACCAAACACTCAGTATATGAAGAATTGAAAAGTTGGAAGCAGCCAAGAAAGCAATTACGAGTACGTTTGTAAAAGTAATACTAACAATCGAAATCTGCAAGTTAAATAAAAATTTATAGTCACATTTGGAGCCTTATTCACAGATGTACCTGAGATGTCTTTCCGTAACCGTGTGACGTCATACCACGCATTAAATGCAAACGCAGTTTTCTAACGCGAAGTTTTCTTCTATATCGTATCTTCAGATACCGTACCACGGCGCGGCACTAGTTTAAAAGACAGGACAGAATAAGGCCCCTGATCTGTTAAAATTGCACCCAATTTAGAGTCAAAGCGTTCAATTTCCACAAAGTAAAGGCGCTTCAGTCCCGTCACTCCCTGTTACAGTTTTGTTTGCTCCCATTTTTGCTGCACCGTGCATGATTGATTCATCGTGACTTTCCTCTTTAGGATTTTCCGCTGAGCTTGAATTTTGATTTAAAAATGATTTTTCGGAAAAATCTACAGTTGACGGTAAAAATTGAAACACACGTAGTTTTTAATAGTTTTCGCAAGCTTTTATTTAACTTACGATCTACATTATTTTGATTTCTTCGTCAAATCTTGCGGCTGAATTATATAGGTATACGTATACACTTCGTGATTATCATATCTTTTGGCAACGCAATTAAAGATTATTAAGCTTTTATTTTACTTGTAATGTATGTAACCATGTATCCATGTAGGTAAAGTATGTTTGTTCGGGTGCAATCTTGCAACTTAATTTTAAACTACTTTCCAGTGTCCGGTTGAACTGAAATTTGGCATACGCGTGTCGTCGCTAAATCAAAATAAACTTGTTTCTAAAAATATTTTTAACAATTAACTTATTATTTAAAGAGTATTTATGTATAGTACTGTTTCTTTTATGTTAGGCTCTCTCTTTTTGAAAACTCTAAAGTTCAAAATAAAGTCTTAAAGCATAGCTGCTATACTTATATCACTACCTTCCTTTACTTGCTTTAGTATAATTATTCATGGAATTCAATAATAGTCCGCTTCGTCCGCACTTTCAAGGGAAATGAGCTCTTACTTCGGCTCCCAATTAATCCACTTAAGCTAATTAATTCAGCTTCTGGATAGAGACTAAGTAAAAGCTTAACCCATTCACGAAAGTTCGCAATAGTTAGGACTTGATTCGTCTTTGGAATAGTTTACCTGAAAAAGTTTTGATTTCGCAAGTAATTTTCGACAAGCGAAAGACGTCCCTAATTGCCCTTTTGCAGGTAAAAAGTAAAACTGCTACTAATTATTAACTTTATTTGATTTTACTTTTTCGATATTTGGTTATATAAAATCATTTCAATGCTATTTACATTTTCGCTAAACCTGCTTTTGTTTTAAATACATTTAAAACTTTATTGTTATGTAACTCTGTTTCCTCACTGAACTGTTTGTGGAAAGCCTTTGTGAATCATAATTGCTTGCATAGGATGTTCTTCACACTGGAAAAAGCATGAAGACTGAAAATAGCTGGTAATATATATATACAGCTAATAGAAAGATAAATAATATATTGTCGACACCACAAACAAACAACAAGATACTAACACTTTAATACTTGTGAAACAACTGGCTGCATTATCACCAAGATCGATCTCTTCGTGGCATATAAAGATAAATAGCAACTTTCACAATAAGTGGATCACCTGAATAATGAACTGCTTGCCCTTTAAAAACCTTGAGAAAAACGTAAAATTATTTAGTTTGGAGGTTCTTCCATGAATACCCTCAGAGCCATTAGACGACTATTAAATAAGCCATAATTTTTGAAACACAGGAAGGAAGCATTATTTTTGAGAACGAACAGAAGTGAATTAAAAAATAAATCTTCAGTACAATAGAGTAAGCCCCTAGCAATCAACTGTGTCCGGCGGATGCAAAAATAATTAATAGCTTTACGGTAGGTTGCTTTTGTGAGCCAGTTAAGAAAAAATATTACAGTACATTTTATATTAAATTAGCTATACCCGGCGGTTTCACCCGCAGGTTTTTTTACATTTTAACCTTTCCTGAACTTCCACAAATATTTCAAGATCAAAATTAGCGAAATCGGCCCAGCCGTTCTCGAGTTAAAGCCAGACAAACGAACAGCGAATCATTTTTATAAATGTACTAGCGGCTCGTCCCGGCTTCGCACGGGTAGACACTATAAATTGAGATTTAAAAAAAAATCTAAAAACTATCCTATCTGTTAAGTTAGATCAAACTGCACACGGTGTGCAAATTTGATTGAAATCGGTTAAGTAGTTTAGGAGTCTATAGCGGACAAACAACGTGACACGTAATTTATATATATTAAGATAAGAAAAAAGGTTCGAATTCTCAATACCTAAAGCAAAAAATATTGCCAATCGCTTCTATGAATGGGCGAGACGGACGCAGTAGCTCTAAAACTTGGAAAAACATTTAAAACCCTTCAGACTCAGAAGTCCAGCTTAGCACTGCTGCTGGCAGCCTGGGAAAGAATGTATTGAAAAAGTATAAAGTACCCCGGCCACAGAATTAGTATTGCTATTCAACGAGGTAACGTCGCCAGCCTTTTGGGAACTTTATCCGTGGTTAGCGACTTGAGCTCTATTTTACCTGTGATTTTCTGTCTATTTATGTTATTTTAACTTAAACTAAAATTTTATAGTACCTACATACTCTTACTACTCAAAAATGTATAGCAAAGCAAACGTTCTGGTTACCCGCTTGCAAGTACTTGTAATTAGTTAGCAACAGAACTAAAAGTTGTGAAATAAAATGAAGTGAATCAAGAAAGTTTTCCTTGCTGCTTGTAACAAAGACAGATTCAGCTGCCTTCGTTTTCTCAGAAGAGAATACGAAACTAGAGTAACTGGTTACTTGTTAAGGAATTGTTCGTTTTACTCGTACTTACCTACTGAACCATTTTATAAAGTAGGTATTTCGTATTTCGAAGTGAGTATATTTAGACTTTGTTACTAAAGAAAACTAAATCGATGATTTTGATAACTTGATAGTAATACTGAGGTTTTCCTAATTTAGTTTTTGGAGTGAAAAATTTTCAGTACATTTTTACAACGAATGTGGTAGACACACCCATAGCCAGAAATGAAAACTGGCTCTCAAGGGAGATTGCCAGATTGCAGATTGCTGATTGCTCGGCGGCGGATTTACATCTTAAAAGTGAAATCCAGCCATACTGCCATAGGTAGAGCATGAGTTTCAAAATAGTTGAAAATGCTCCATCAGCGTGCTCTATCGTAGACCGCACCATTGCTTCCTATCAGGCAAGATGGCGGTCAAACGCAAGCCTATCATTACATAAAAATAAAATGATTTGCTTATTTCATTTTTATTTGTATTATTTTTAAATGTATTTCTAGTGTATTTCCACCTTCAAATCGCTTCGGGTATTTACAACAAAATTTTGGGTTTTGAAGCTGAACTTCCGCAAAGTAAGTAACGCCTGATTCAATAAATTAGATTGAGAGAACTCAAAATCGTTAATGGTTGAGTTGAATTATAATAATTAATTAATTATAATAATTATGTACCTGATACTTAATAGGGTGACGAATCAACATCGAGCTGTGCTGCGCTGTACTGCGCTGTGCTGTGCTGTGTTTCTTAAGCTACGTTTTTTTAAGAATCAACATCAAGCTGTGCTGCGCTTTGCTTAGCTCAGTATAAAGCCGAACGTCCAGCGCCGGCTAAACTAAATGAAAACTAAACTCACTGAACTAAGCTAAGCTAAACTAGAACTACGTTGTCCGTCCACCAAAAAAGTAATCAGCACATAAAAATCCATAAAAAACATAGCACAGTTCGGCACAGCGCGGCTCAGCACGGCGGGTAGCGCGCCTCGCTCGAGACTGCTGCGTTTTTAAACAGAGCGTAGCCTCACACGGCGCAGCACAGCATGGTTTGTTTCTATCCTCATTGAAATATTAGACGAGCGAGTTGACCAAACATAGCACAGCGCAGTACAGCGCAGCACAGCTCGATGTTGATTCGTCACCCTTACTCACGATAATTTGTACTACTCATGATAATTTGAGCTGAAACAATTCCTCAAGCTACATTAATATAAGTGTTCAAAGCGCAGTTTATAACGATAGTTCCGAGTAGGTACTCCGCATAGTGAATGTGCCGCAACTGGGTCATAGCATCGCTTTTGTCGAGGCATTAAGTCGGGTGCACATCATTATTAGGTTTACGTAGCCGCGTCTCCACTACAACCTTTTATTTGCGTCTACAAAACACCCTCCGCAACCTTATCTGAATACTATAAAGTCTAAGTTTGATTGTTATTTCAGTCTATAGCGCTTGTATTGTATGCAAAATGTAGATAGAGAATAGCCAAGAGTAGACAATTCACGGATTATCAAGTGACAAGTTGACACGAGCGACGCCACGACAAAATGGACCCTCGTCATGTCAAAATCTCTTACTTTGTGTTACTGAGTGAAGAGAAAATCTAAATTTGTAATCAAGTACGAAATTCGATAGGTGTCTACTTAAAATATAATAAAATTTAAAAACTAAACCAATAAAACTAAACCAAACTAATCTAAAAGGCCGCTGCCTGCGGGAATTGTTCCCAAAATGCTGGCCCCATTACCACGTTGTTTGGCGATGCTCACCATTTGGTGTCTACTTAAATTAGACTTTCGTTATTTCAAGGACTAATTTGACGTAGTTATCCAACAATATCAAGTAATTTTAGACGTCGAAAATATTTTAACCTAAGTATCTAGTAAGTAATGAAGTAGTTTTTTTAGCCAGTTGCTGTGCCAGTTTTAAGTGTTATGATAATTTTTGTTTTTAATTTCTAGCGTGAACAATAAAGAGTTTATCAAGCTATTTGGCTCAGCGGTAATAATATCCGCCTTATAAGCCAGAGGTCCCGGGTTCGATTCCCGGCTGAGCAGATGTTTGAATGATGAATTTAAATAACTATTCTGGGTCTGGGTGTTTGTTATTTCTGTCTTTGTGTGTGTTCCCTGGCAACCCCGACACAGGATTTATCCTAGTGGAGAGCTATGAGTGTGAAACGTTATTTATTATTTATCTATTTATTTTGTAAATGTGTGTAGAATTGTAGATCCTGTCACAATTTTTTGCAACAACAACCCCTTTGTCCTTTACTTTACGGTATCAAGTAGGGGGTCGATCTTGATGTTGAATAGTTGATGATAGTAACGGTCATGGTGGTCTGGTCAGGTTGGGTTTTATCAAAACCGGTACGAAGGTTTTTGGCAAGCATTTTGAAACTTTTGAGTGTAAAACTTTACTTGATTGAAGTGTGATCGGAGCTGTGTCCAATGGATAACCGATACTAAAACTTTTGATTACACGCAATATTTTACTATCTTAAAATTATAAAACATTAAAGTAGAGATCGTAATTAACACTAACCTTGACTAAAATTAAATTAAAATTAATTTGAAATCAAGTTTATGATCGAGAAGATAAACTAGTTTATTATTCAGTTTTGGGGCTCGTCAAAGCCCTTGAGGGGTCGTGAGGGATCCTTTTCATCGTCAATTAGGGACTTCGAGTTTAGTAAGTCTATGTACCAACAGATTTTAGAAGGACTTAGCATGTTATTCGCTTTGACGGCAAATCAACTGAATAAGAGAGTTATAATAATAGTTACTTAGTTGGTATACATTAATACAATTTATACATATATACATATATTATAATCACATTAATATAATAAATGCGAAAGTTTGTCTGTATATTCGTTACTCTTTTCCGCTGAAACGGCTGGACAGAATTGAATGAAATTTGGGATAGAGATAACTTGGATTAACAATTTTTTTTTTTCATTATCACCATTTTTCATCACAGTGCAGATGAAACCGCGGGGCGCAGCCAGTATCCCAATAAACAAAACTAATAGAATCAAAAGTTAGACTTTGCAATCCAAAAATTCAGATTTTTTAAAAGCTAAGTATTCCGACTTTTTATCAAAACGGAAAAGCCTAACAGTACAATCTATCCAGTATTGAGCTAAAATACCAAACCAGCAAATTGGGATCGGCTTATAAACTGGAATAAAAACTACCTCTCGAAATCGTACATCAGAAATTCTTTTTGAATTTTCGCTCACCTCACCTCACCGGAAAATGTGTGCCAGTTGAAAAATTCGTGGGTTTGAAAATCCACCACAGCGAAAAAATAAAATTATCGCAGACATTAATGTTGTGACGTAATTTAGTTGAGCTGGTGTAAAACGCTTACTTCAATTTTTATAAATTGTACAATTAGTATCTGATTCTTTACCATAGAAACTTATATCTGGAGTGCAGCGTTCCGCTAACGATAAACTATAAATAAATAATGTTTCACACTCATAGCTCCCCACTAGGATAACCTAACCTGGACCTGGATTTAAGACAAGACTTTATTTTAATTTTATATCTATCATCTATCCGAATACTCGCTACGTTTACGTCAGAATTTCAGCTAGTATTACCTAAGTTTAGCCAAGTTAAAAAGCTGTTAAATTGTAAAGCTTTAAGTAAACGATTCAAATTGATTTCCCGGCTTATTTCTGCTGCTCGAAAGGCAGACAGACTGTCGGGAAATATTTTGCAAATTTTATTAGGCTCATTGAATAGCGTTCGACGTCAATTTGTTCGGCATCGAACACCTAAATAATTAATTTCATTGCGATGAAGGAACCTTCATTTGCACTCGACTTGAAGCGCTGCCTATTCACCGAATTTACCTATCTACCTCTATATGTCTTCTGTTTTGTTTTATAGACTCGCTAATTCGTTTGGAGAATATTATTTGATTGTTATTTAAGTTTTTAATTTCATTTAACACTAAAAAGGTTTACTTATCTACACATTTAACATTGAGACATTTCTCAGTATAAAAAACTTCCCTTATGATAATGATTCTTGTATTTATTTCTAAAGTACTCGTAGCTACGGAACTAGCGTTTCGCGACACGAACTTGACTGGTTTTTGGGATTGAAACTCTTTCCATGAGATTTTTTTATTTAGTTACAGGCTATAAAGGCGGATTCCAACGGTGCGTGATTTTGCGGACAGCTGCGCACCGAATACACCGCTACGGGTCTACCTGCACTCTCACAGACGACTCCCATGGTGCATTGGTGCGGGTTGGTCTGCCCGTCCGTTCTTATCAACAAGCTACGTTTGTTTCAATACTTCACAAGTTGTTTAAAGGTGCGAATAAACGGCCCGCGCGAGGTGCCGCACGGTATGCTACACCACGTTCTTGCCTAAACAGACTTGAAATTTGCACGAGCCATTGTTTTTCGACACATATCAAAGGCACAACGATGCGTTGCTTTACGATGCGTTGGCGTTGCGCCACGCACCGTAGAGACGAGTAGGCTTGCCTCCGTGATAACACACGCCACGCCTACACCGCTGTTATATATATAACTATAGCGGCTGTTTAAATACACCATTAAATAGCAATTAATTACACATCAATGTATCTTGCTTCAAATTGAGGTAAGATTAAGTCCTATTGAAAACATTTATTTGAACAACATACATTGAGCTTAAAAAGGACGAGTCTAAAAGGTTAGGTTAAATACATTTAGTGTAACTCAAAAGATTTTACAATAAACGAATTTAGCTAGAGCGTGAAATGAAATTAATCCAGATTTAGAAGAAAAATACATTTGTTTAAAATTCCAAAGCTTTTTATTTAAATGTCAGATTAATATAAGTAGATATGTCAAGCAATTCTGAAAAAAATAAAACATTTTAGACCTAAAAATTTAGGAATTTTGTGTATATTAAGTTACACGGATTTATTTTAATGGCTGCTATAAAGATTCATTTGTCTTGGTAGATTTTAAAATTTACATTTTTATGTTGGGGTACTTATAAATGGATTATAGGAATTGGGGGTTGGAAAACCTTATTAATTTTCATTATAGTTATTTATCAAGCTTTAGATACTTACTATTCACATGATAAACATATACTTAGTCTAAAATAAAAATTAAACGCTGTTCATATTTCGATAAGCGCTTGAAAATGGCTGGGTCGATTTGGGTCAAACTTTCTACCTCTATATTATACGAGGTCGAAGGTCGGGCCTCAGTCTATGAGCCCAGAAGCTGAGAAGCTAAAGGGCCGAGCAGCCTCGAAAATACAAAGTCCTGAGCATCAGCTAGTAGGACTAGCTAAATTAGAGGTAAAAAAATCAAAATTCAAAATATTTTATTCAGAGAAAATTGTAGGCACATTATATTTTTATAATCACAGTTATATCAGTGCTGTAGGATATAAATACAAAAACAATA
Source organism: Alcis repandata (assembly GCA_949125135.1). Lineage (NCBI taxonomy): Eukaryota > Metazoa > Arthropoda > Insecta > Lepidoptera > Geometridae > Alcis > Alcis repandata. The sequence continues at coordinate 1,496,213 of OX421233.1, forward strand.
CAACAACAACAGAAAAATGAAGGCCTCACTGTAATTTTTTTTTAATTTGAGTCGTAAATTTAAAATTGAATTGTACTTGGTAATAGATTTTCTCCATATTATCTGGAGGAATAGATACATAAGAACAAAGACCTGGTCTCGAACTACATACGATTATTTAAGAGACAACAACGATTCTCGAGATAATAAATTTAAAACTAATTTGAATATTATTCTTGTTAATAAACTACTACTGAGTTTATAATAAAGCAGCGATGTTGAAAGTTTTAACTAGCAAGGAAAAGCTTTCATGAAAACTGGGAAAAGGTTTTTGTAGTTTAAAAATGTGTCCGGTACAAACTTTTTCTCTATCTATATATACTAACCATTGTACATAGTTCTAATTGGTATCTTTCGAAATTATTTATTTTGTTTCTTTTGCAGAGCCCGCTTGGGGAAGTACCACACCTTTGCCAGTTATTCCACCGCCAAGCAGTAATGTGCAAACATCACTCTGCTCCGGTTGGAAAGGCATTGTTTCCAGTGAAATTTCAGGGCAAATAGGAGACTAAACATATTATATTATATCTCAGGGTGGCGCAGTGCTGTGCCGCGCAGGGTCTTGAATTCTAAGAATTCAAAATTCTGGGTGGCACCTGCTTATGGGCAAACGCGACGTTTAACAACAGGCGAGCGATTTGCTTGTCTCATCACTCAATATCATAAAAAAACTTATGAAAAGTGTAATTTGTGTTTTATGGTACTTCTTTGTAGTAAATAAATAAATATTAAGGTACGATTCCACCAAAACAGTGTTTAGCACATTTGTATACAAACATTTTGTGCATAACTCCAGCATTGCACGTACTAAGCTTGTATCGAGTTTAGCTTCTGGCTCCACCGGCAAGACTGTGCGTAACTTTTGTAAACGCACAGTGTGGCACACTTGTGCAAGAACATGTTCACTGAGAAGAGTTCTGTCTTCAGTTGTTAATTTGGACGGGCGAGAAAACGTAGTGATTTGTGCTGCAGCTTGTGTTTTATTATGTAGCCAAAATAATTTTCCATTTTCTCATTACCTCAGTCGAGTCACAATTGAAACATTGAGCTAACTCTTGAGTGGCGTCGTGTTTTTTGTTTCTATTTTTATAATCATTGTGACTGGAATCCCATAATAGAGGATAAGTTTCAATTGCTTGAATAAATTTAATCATTTTATCATTCGTCCAATCCATATTTAACTCTGTTAAAACATGTGCGCGCACAAATAAATGTTTTCGCTTTGGTAGCGGAAGCAAGATTGAGTTTGCGAACAACGAGTGCGTACGCGTCGACACGAGTCCACTACTTGTACTGTGTACGCGCACACGAGTGCACAGCTGTGCGCAAACACTGCTAAAATGTTCGCGCACAATTTGTTCTTGTTCGCTTGAGTGAGTCGACCAAAGCAAACATTTGTGCCGTACGCTGTGCAGCACTGTGCCGCACAGTTCCGCACACTGGTGGAATCGTACCTTTACAAATCGGTTGATTACACGTAACGAGTACTATAATAAAATAAAAAACTAGTAAATGGACATACTCGGCCGAGCAAACTAATCATGGCTCTAGTAGCTGTTTCGCCTCGTCAAACTGTATACAAACCCAGTACCTGAGTAGGTACACAATTTTTATTACCACTGTACGAGTATTGGGTTGATTACAGTGGCGAGATCAGTCTCGCAACCCAATACAGTGCTATTAAAAATTGTGTTCGAATATAAGATAACTTTTAGTTAAATAGACTCCTGTGACATAAAACAGTGGAATATCTCGATCACATTGTAGGTCTAAGTTATGTGAGACTGTATAAATATATTTATTTAAATATTGTACACGTTTTTATTTTATATAGTATTCTTATTCCCCCGTTCCAGTCTAGGGTTTTAACAACATTTTACCTTTGTCAATTCAGTTTAGCTCGAAAGCATAATACTTTACCTACTCAATTTGGAAACGAGTTACGGTTTACTGATCTAACAACTCTGATAAGTACTGCTTTTGACAGGCCTTTTCATAATGTAGAGGTATATTCTATTTTAGATTTTTTGAGGATTTTAAGAACTAGGGTATTTTGGTACTTGTCCTTTGTGTAGTCAGTGCTTTATGTTTTTAATCGTGATTGTATATTCAGAGTTTCAAAATAAATATTTTTTTCAATGGGGCAATAAAAAAAATTGAATAAAAAAATTCTAACAAAAAAAGAATAATTTCAAATAATAGAAATTGCCTGTAGATTAAATTTTTCTAATTAGATTAATATTTTAAATGTGAAAATGTGTGAGCGATTGATGTGTGTGAGTATGTGTTACTTCTTTACACTGAAACAGCTTTACAGGTTTGGATGAAATTTGGTATGGAAGTAAGCTTATACAACCATTTACGCAACGACTTTTTATCGCGGGAAAACTAACTGTTCCTGTACGATAGTGGGAAAATCCATCGTGCTCAGCTAGTTCAATTCATTTAAAACTAAAGAACGTTCTTGTCGCTGGAGTAATTTACAGACTTGGCGGTCTTCTGCTTGTGTTTTTACCTCCCTGTACGACACGACATAATATGCCTTCTCTTTAATCTGATCTAAGAATGTTCTCTTTGGTCATCCTGGTCCTCTCCTTCCGTCAGCTAGCAGAATAATAAAACCAAATTGTTATCAGCTTTATTGAAAGCACTTACAATATCGAATAACCCGAAGCTCGGAACTCGAAGAAGAAAAAGAAATCGAGAAGTGAAAGTAAATAAACAAACGTAAAGTAATTAGATCCAATTGAAGGCGTTGAAGGATCTCTTCAAAGGGCTTTTAAATGATGGGCCGGTTTGTGAAAAAGGTCACAGGGTCAAGAGCGTGTCCGGCGTAAATTACTCCTATTCGTTGAGCTTGTATTATTATCTTGAAAACTGAAATGCTTTTTGAAAAGTGGCCCTCGGGTCCAGAAAAGTTGTAGTTTGGTTTGTATGGTTTATGGGAGCTTTGTCGTCAATTTGTATTTTACGAGCATTTATTTGATATTTTATGTGCTCGCAATGTGCTTGCAATGTAAGTTTGTTGGTTTAGGTCAAAACTTGCAACAAAATTTTGGACCGCTTTTCAGTGTCCGATTGAGCTGAAATTTGATTATAACAGTGTAACCAACATGATAGAGGGGACACCTGACAACATTGAGACTCATGTGTATCTGTGTAATTTCGACATCAACTGCTCGTTAGTAAATAGTCCAGCTTTATTTTTATTTTTAATTGCTAGACCCAAAAACTCTTAGCATTTGGTTCTACGTGAGCGACCCTTATCATTCCTCTCGGCTTGTAATTTCATAGGAAGGCACGTAAAACATGACTCAGTAAGTAAGTAGGTAGCTTTTAAGAATGAGGTTAATGTGACGCTCAATGAATAGCAAAGTAGGCAGGAGACCAAAATAATGGCGAACAAAAAGCAGGAGAATAAAAATTAAGATGGGAAAAAACAAAAGCAAGTTGGAATACTCGATAAGGAGAGATCGATGGAGAAATGTTTTGATAACAACTCTGACGAGGGTTCGATTGTTCTTTACGAGTTTTTTTATGCTTGATAAATCCAACATTGACCAACTCGCCTGTTGGTAAAGAGGCAATGTGCTCGAAGATGAAGCACGTATATTTAGAAGAACATATGCAACCACTGCTGGGATACAGGTCTACCCTCGAAGGGTGATTAGGCCGTATTCCACCATGCTGGCCAAGTGCGGGTTGGTGGATTCACATACGCCATTGAATTTCTTCTCCGGTCATATGCAGGTTTCCTCACGATGTTTTCCTTCACTTAATTTAGAAGATCACTAACCATGAAAAGCACAAGAGTTTTGTCATTTTGTTTGCTATTGTAGTATTGTTTTGCACAAACTTTTTTTACTAAGCTACTTTCTGTTCCTTATGCATAACCTGTTCCAGTTCAAATAAAATTAAAATAAATTAAACTTTATGAACTATAACTGTGCAGGTACAGAGATGGTATGAAATAAATTAGGTAGAACAATTTGTCCTAACGGACATGCAATAGGTACATAAATATCTACAACGAGATAAAATATTGTTGGGACTTGTTGTTGCAATGAAATACATCTTAACTGTACTAAAAGTTCATCTCTTAAATCTTAAAGTAAGTAAAACAATATTCCATAGAATCAGGGTGCTCTTGTCTCTAGCAATTTCTTCCAAACCTGTGTGATCTGATTTTATTAACCATGGAAAACATTTAATAGTTGTCGACGTTCTGCGCGTAGCTTGCCGCTACGCGCGATCAAGTGCTACGCCATCACCGAAGTCGGTACGCCATCTATCGGCCAACAAAATGACCACATCCTACGAATATTATAAAGAGGCGAACTTAACATGTTTTGATGTTTGTTGCTCAATCATGCCAAAACGGCTGAATGATTTGGATGAAATTAAGTATGAAGGTAGCTTATACCCTTTTTTTTTTTTTTTTTTTGTTTACCTAGTGGAAATCCTTTATGGATACCACGCCCGCCCCGGGGGAGGCAGGGTGGTTATGTGGGAGTCTCCACCCTGCGGCGGCATACCCACTAAAACCACTGGGGCGTTCGTCATCCGCCTGAGATGGGGCGAGGTGGGGTCGCGTTAGCTTTCACCACGCTCGGCAACGAGAGATCCCCGCCTATGCGAGCCGAAAGCGTATGCCGCTGGGGGCCCCATGCGGCACACGCTTCCAGCGTGTGGAGCGCCGTATCCTCCGGCGCTCCACACTCGTGGCAGACCGGCGTCGCCTCCCGTCTCGCGATCTTGTGCAGGTACTTTCCGAAGCACCCATGCCCGGAAAGCACCTGCACAAGTCGGAAGGTCAGCGACCCGAACCGCCGCCGCACCCAATCCCGGAGGACCGGTCGAATGGCCTCCACCGTCCTCTGACCAGGGACCGGTGGGGCCAGGTCCTCCGTCCACCGCCTCAACATGACGGCCCGCGCCTGCCGTCGCATGCGCCTGACCTCCTCTCCCCCGAGAAACTCCCCGCGGGATCTCCCCGCCGCCACAAGGTGGTAAACTTCGGCGAGGACCTCCGCCTGGAGCTCCCAGGGGGGATCACTGGCCAGCACGCAGGCCGCTGTCCAGGACACCGTCCGGTAACCGCGTATCGCCCTCGTCGCGATGACCCGCTGCGGACGTCGCAGCAGGGTCTTATTCGCGCGACCGAGGGCGTCCGCCCAGACCGGTGCCCCGTACAGGGCCATACTCCGGATTACTCCGGAGTACAGACGACGGCATGTGGCGCTCGGGCCGCCCGTGTTGGGCAGCAGCCTCCCCAGAGCGGCAGCGGCTCCTACGACTTTTGGGGCCAGATTGATGAAGTGGGCCCCAAAAGCCCACCTCCCGTCCAGGATGAGACCCAGATATTTCATCTGGGGCACTCCGTGGTACCGGAGCGCCTCCTGTATTGTTCCGTGCGGGAGGCTGTTGAAGGCGTTGGCGATGTCCAGCGAGACAGCCAACGCCTTGTCCCCCTCGCCGACCACATCCTGCGTATACCCCTTGAGCCAGAGCAGGGCGTCCACAGTGGACCGCCCCGCTCTGAACCCGAACTGGGCCTGCGACAAACCAGGCCCAGTTTCCTCCAGGTGCTGGATGACACGGGAAGCCACCACCCTCTCTAGCAGCTTCGGGAACCTCCCCGACGAGAGGCATGCGTCGAAGAGGTCCCGAAGCTGATCGCCCATCTCCCTTAGGGCGATCCGAAGGACCCGACCTGGGATCCCGTCGGGACCCGGCGCAGTCACCTTTCCCGCCAGGCGGCCGACCGCCACCGCCACCGACATCTCCGCCGGCGACAAGGTAGCTTATACCCTGGTTTAACATACTTTTTTACTAACCTACTTATTATTATTTTTTGTTATTTTTAATCCCTAAAATGCAGGCGAAACTGTGGACCGCAGTTAGTTCCAGATATTGGAAGAGATCGCTCTTAGCGATAAGGACGCCACTTGTTGTACTAGTTTTAAGTCTTATTATCCTTTTGTTTCTTAATTTCTGGTGTGAATAATAAAGAGTTTATTTATCTACATATCCATCCTAAAAACACGGTGCGTAATTCTTCAAGTCATCACGCACGGCCGACGACTACGGACAGCCACACCGCACACACCGCTACCGACCTGCCTGCACTTCCACAGATGACACTTCCCACGGCTCATCGGTACGGACTGGTCCGCGTCCCTCCGCTATATCACGGACAGTGGGAAACCACCTTAACTAGCATTGCTACAAAACAACTAGGTACAGCTCAAATAGCTCGACTTTCGCTAATAGAATAATTACACACACAAGCTTCAGCGTTTAGTTTTATTCGGGAAAAGGATCTCAAACTAATAGCCAAGCAAATTAATTAGCGTCAGTAGCTCGAAAACTTCGCTATAATTTGCATACAAATTCTTAATTAATTTAAGTAAGTACGCTCTTAGATTTAAGTGAGGAGTAACGAACCGTGTTTTTATAAAACTGAAATTGTCTTCTTCTGTCTACAAATTTAACTTAATATTGAAAGATCTTAGGTGAGGTTATAGTATGTAGTCTATTAACAAAAACACATATGAAAATTTACTATAAGTATTATAATATTAAAACTTGAAACATAAAAACACGAAAAAGAACATTATCAAAAGAAAAACAAAATAAAAAAGTACATACTAATTTTATTAGCTCATTTTATTTTATGTAACGGAATAAATTTCCTAAAATTTTTATTAAATAATTATGAAAATTTAATATGATCTTCATATAATACGATTCTATAGATATTTTTTATCACATTTTAACAACAAGTAGATACTAATCTTTCCCAATAGTAACAAGTAAAGCGTCATTAGACCATTTGCCTCTACGTAGCCACTTGATGTTTCCCAAAATTAATTATTGCAGAACATGAGCAGAACTATAATCCACTTTGACATTTAAACAACTACAGGTCACCAATAAAAGTTGACCCCTTTCAAGCACAAAACCGAAATGGTGGCGGCAACTTTCGGTTATTAAAAAACTTTCTCTGTATTCCAAGCCAAATTGAAAGTGAGGCATCGCACTCAAAATTTCATAACCCTCAAATTGAGCGAGTCGAAGTAAGGCAATTAAGTTAGCAACAAGTTGTTATTTCCTCACGTTTGATAACTTACGAACCTTAATATGAATTTAAAGTTACAAGTTTCGCCACAAAGAGCTGCCAAAGTTAGTTAGTAAAGCTTTTGTGAATCAATAAATTTTAATCCTGGTTTTGGTTTATGAGAATGTGGTGTATTAATTAGAAAAAAATAGAAGTGACATTTAATTATCATTTATTTATTTATGTGTTTGAGCCTTTTGGGGTCGAAAACTTGAAACCGTGGGGGCCGGGCGCTAAAAAAATTTTAAAGAGCTCTCTTCTCGTCTGGTCGAAGCATCACGTGACCAAAATGCTGGCCTCTATCTCGCCCAAAGGGTGAGCATCGCCATACAACGTGGTAATGGGGCCAGCGTTTTGGGAACAATTCCCGCAGGCAGCGGCCTTTTAGATTAGTTTAGTTTAGTTTTATTGGTTTAGTTTTTTAATTAAATTATATTGTAATATTCATTTGTAATTTCATAACGAAAAAAAAAATGTTTCACGTTAATTATTATCGATAGACGGATTTACGTTTACGTAACTGTAGACTAAATGTAATCGTCTGCAAATGCATAAATTTGCAATTGGTGGCATTTGTTTAGTAGGTTTCCCATAAAATGTTTTTTTACCTAATAAGTTCACGTTTGAACAACAACTGCTATTTTGATATTTAGTTAAAACCTACTCAAAATCTGGGGAGAGAAGTGTAAGAAGCCGCTTCGCATTTTAGTCGTGGCAGGTTCAAACCCCGACTCGTACCAATGAATTCTTTAGAACTTATATATGAATTAACATACCACTGGCTTTTCGGTGAAGGAAAACATCGTGAGGAAACCTGCATACGTCCGGAGAAGAAATTCAATAGCGTATGTGAAATCATCAACCCGCACTTCACCAGTACGGTGGAATACGGCCTATTCACCTTTCGAGGGTGAATAGACTTTCTTTCACCTTGTATCCAAGCAGTGGGATGATCTCCGTTTAAATAAATTAACTCTACTAAAGTTTGCTAACTGTAAATAATATAATTATTCTCAAGAATCGCTCACTAGATCATTCGACTGCGCTAACAGACTCCGTTTAAATCTAAAAGCTGTTTAACGATGCTCAAACAGAATAATCTAGAGTTTTTAAATGCTTTTCGGCGCACCGAAGAGGTTCTCTGGAATTTTTAATAAAGTTCGGTTTCATAGAACATCACTGGCTAGAAAGGCTACTACATTTAGTTTACACTAAGTATTACAGCAAACGATACTACGCAAGACTAGTTTTTAAAACTGGGAAAACTCTACACAAAATCCAAAACACAATTGTTCAGTTTGAAGTTATTCCACAAATTTGTATTATTTATTAAGTTGATTACATTTTAATTTAGTAGGTATATTTCCTTTACCGGCAAAGAGAAACATCGTGAGAAAACGTGGAAACGTCTAAAGATGAAATTCAACGGCGTATACGAATTCACCGACCCGCATTTAGACGTCGTGGTGGGAAGTAAACGAGAGAAACCTTTTGACAGAAAACCTGGTATCCCAGCAGTGGGATGATTAAATATTGAGTTGAGTGAGGTAGTACATTTAATTTTGTGTATTCTAAAAGGGTAGCCAATAACAAAATAAATGTCTATTCCAATTTCTGATATGCTTTGGATTTGCTCTGCGACACCATACGAGTTTCGCGTAGGTATACCGTAGAACGTAAACACGTTGGTTCCAAAATAGAATTACCAGAGTTACGAACTGACTATTTAAATATTAACCGAGAGATGGACTGAACGAGTGCCGTGTTCATGTAGCGCATGTTCGCATACAGGGTGTCGAGTGAGAGAGACCAGCGGCAACTGTGCTGTGACTTCGACACCTTCTATTTAAACTAAAGCAAATTACTTGAAAACGTGAAAGCAATTGCTGTAGCATAAACAAAAGGTTACGTTTTTACGCTCCTAGCTTCAGGCAACCTTATTTCGTGAAGGTTTTTTTAGACGTAATGATTTTTGCTCGTATTTAACCGCCAACTAGCCTGATGATAAGCAATGTTGCGATCAAAAAAGGATCACGCTTGCATAGAAGAACCCGATTCACTTTGTTAATTCTGGATTTTTGGAATGTGAACCATTTCAATGTTGCTTTTTAGTGGTTCTATAGTAGAACGAGTCCGAGCTACAAGGTCATGCAGATCAGAAGCATACTCCCCGAATTTTACACGATATACTCGTAAATCTCGACTAGCAACTTTGCGCCGATGCCATAGAACACACACTAAAGCACACGCAAATGCATGAAATAACTGTTTTCAATTTCGGCTTGGTAACATTTTAAATTGTGGTTTGTTAACTATTCACTTCTATCATCTAGCTGCCGCTTTGGTAACCATCGCTCACTTTACACCCTGTACTCGTATAACTCGGTTTTCCGAGTCTGTAGTTTTACTGCCACTGCAAATATGTAAACGGGGCTATAAGGAAAGAGCTATGCCGAATGCTATGCTAAGCCGAAAAGGACTCATAGTACTAATCTCTGAAATAAAGTAAAAAATCGTTAGTTTTTTTAGAAAAATGTCAATGTTAAGACTCTCAACAAAATGTATGGAACCGTTGTTATTTTCGCGATTTCTGAGTTGGTCCCATAGAAAAAGTAAAGTTGTCATAATGACATAGTGTACTTTTGTACTTTTTTTACTTTTCATGATGATGTCTTTTCGGCTGAGGATACCCTTTCCATATAACCCTGTAGAAAAACCTAAACATATTTACATGTAGGTAACAGTATTTTGCTGCATCCGTTTTCACGCAGTAAACTGGAATATTTTACTGCACATGAAGTTAAAACCCGTTTGCACGTTCTGTCGTCGTAAACAAGATGGAGGTTAAGCACCGAAGAAAACGCAAAAGGTGTGGAAGAACCTAAGTGATTGACTTGGTTTTCGTGTCTTGGTAACGTTAGTAAAATAAATTTGGTTTCTTTGCTAGACTAAATAAACTGAATACTCGTAGAAGAAGGTCAGAGTGAATGGGTATCTTCTAAGTCTGCGTGCTTTGTCCTTGACCACATTGTCGCTTACCAACAGGCGAATTGGTGATCATACGCTGACTTAACGCGTTAAAATATATAGGTACAAAAAAACACAAATAATATTTTAAATAATACTACAACCATTTCTACCTACACTTAAAACATTGTCAGTCCTGTTTCTACCCATAAAATAATATTATATTCGTAATACATTTTATTGTCGCCTAGAAGTCTAGACCGTCGTAAAATGTTGTTCCTTGTATACGTAAAATCCTTTAATATATAAAAACCTTTCACAAAAGCATTCAACTAACCGCAATAAACCGGATATTGTTCACAATAAATTTTGAAGATACGAAAAAGTAATCCTAAGCGAAGTCATTTCAGACGCTTTACGGTCTATAAAAAATATCTTTGACTTTAATATATAAACGCGAGTCTTAGATTATCTTAGTAACATTCAAGGGGTAATTTATAAACCCTGTTTAAATTTAATCACTGCTTTAAATTCTCAGTCTTATTATTGCACGGGAAATTTTATGTCCGCGAAAAGTTGTCAGAACATTAAGCAGAGAACATGTTTTTTTTAATTTTATGATAGGCTTGCGTTTGACTTGTCTAATAGGAAGTAGGTAATAGTGCAGTCTATGATGGAGCTTGCCTAGACACCGCTAACTTTAAACAGTGTTTATAACTATGGCCTAAGTAGTCATACCTAGTGCTAATTCTAATGCTAGTTTCAGAATTATACTCAGAAGGTGCTGTGAGAAATCTGCTCCAATATTGTGGGAACTTTTGAAACTTTATCATATAACAGTTCATTGAAATATATGTTCCTATATCAAATCGATATCCAAGTACGCATTTCTTAAACCCAAAATAACTTTATTTTCGTACGTGTTTTCACCATAAAGAAAGTTAAATTATTAATGCTTATTTAATTTATTATTAATATTTAAATTATAATTTCCGGATACCTAAAAGAATTTTAATGTCAAACACGCCTGTTTCTCATAATTACGCCTAATGTTTGTTTTATGAACAACGTAAAAACGTGAGGTTCATGGACACTTAATTATGGTTCACATTAGTACGTATTAAAATTTTGGAGTCGTATCTGTATGAAAAGGAATTTTTATATACCCGCGAGGTTGATACTTAAATTAGACACTCTTACGTCTCAACAGAACAAACACAAACCCGTTATTGAAAACCGCATCAAAATCGGATCATTAGTTTAGAAGATAGGTGGGAACATCACTTTGCACAAACGCACACACAAACAAACATTTCTCACCCTAAACGCATATACCTGTTCCGTTCCGTCGTGGGTAAAAATTAATCATTTAGACGTTTTTGAACGTATGTTATCCCACTTCTGAGCAAAAGGTCGATCACCGGCTAAATTAAATAATAAAATTAAATAACTACTTATACAGATAAATTAATAATAGCTGAGCTATTTTTTTTTAATAAAGCAACTCAACGTTTAATCCTACTGCTGGGATACATATATGGATGGATGGGGATATAATCTCGAAGGGTGAATAAAAAGTATAGCCACAATCAAGTCATCTTTGAAACTAGAAATTAAAATTGGTTTAGCTACTTGTGAGCTACGATGCCGCAAAGGGCACACATACCTATACAGCCTTAAAACGCCCCTTTTTTTGCCCGTTTTTTGTTTTTGGAACAACACGTCTAATACACTCGCCGATGACACACTCTCATTAAACTGTAGACCGCATCACTGCTTGAAAAAATCTCTTGCTGTGTCATCAGCATCAGGTCCTGGTTGTTTTGTTCAACAATTACAATAACCGCCAACCCATGTCAAAGGCCTTTAGGCAGCCCAAAAACTCTCGCCCTAGAACTAGGCCACACGGGTTTTTCGATCTTATTTACTTATCAAGTACTTGCAGAAAGTTTTCAATTGCACAAACCATTGATTGCAAACATTTGCTGTATTTCAATTTCATTTTCCAATTCTTTCTTTCTAGATCAAAGTTTGTTTCTTCAGCGAACCGCAAGTTCTTCTCAAATTGAAAAATTGTGCTGAGCATTGAAATTTGTTTAAGAAATTGAATTTACACTGTTGTTTGACTTACAAATTATTTCTTACTCTTATTTAACTTTGCGGGAAAAAGTAAAAATTAAAAAATATCAAGAACATTTCCGACTGAAGAATAATTGCCAAAAAAACTTTAATTTTATGTTACACTAGTAGAATAAAGTGCGAAAGAGACAAAGAAGATAAATAATGAGAGAGACAATCAAAGGTTTACTTTTATAATCTTCTAGAAGGGTAACACTAACAACATAACGAAAAAACACTAAAGTTCTCCCAGAGCATACGCGAAAATTTACCCACTGAGTTGCCCCTAATCTAAAATGTAACCCGGCTAATAGGAATTTTCAGTGTACTTTAAATTAGAATCTGGTTTAATTTCAGCTCACATTTCACCCATCTGTTTACCTTCCGCCATACAAAGTCGCGTAAAGACGAAGCACAATGAACCGGGTGAACTATTTACTAACAAGTCAGTACGTAAACTCTCTTTTACTTTTACTTGACTAACTGATTGATTTTAGGCGGCTATTTGATCTGCTATTTATTGATGTGACAAGTAATTAATTATGGACAACGGTGATCGTTTACTATAAGATTTTTGCCTGTTTTAAACTTAAAAAATGTATTAATCAATCTTGTTGTCTTGTTTCATTGCTTTAACCATAATACAAGATGGCGGTCAAGACGCAAGCCTATCATGGTTTAATACGTTATGCACTGTACAGAATGAAAATAAAAATTTGAATCTGAATAATAAAACATCACAGGATTATTCGTAGATATAATCCGGAATTAAGCAAATTGCATCTATCACATTTTAAAAACTCTTAATTTTATTCTTGCTTTATACGTAAATGTTGTTGAAGCTATGCTACTGCATATTTGTAAGTACAGCGACCGCATCCCACGGAATCCTAAGAGTAATCCCTATCATGATAAGGGTTCCATTCTGAGAGAATATAAAGCGCGGGTTAATTAAAAGTAATACCTAAGGAACAGTGCGTTTCTACTACGTTTTCTGCTTACGAATTGATTACTTTGTTGGTGGAGGCAGCGGTGGGAGGAACTTCTTTTAGTTGTAAAGCTAATTAAAAGCCGAAGGTAGGAGAGTTTTTATAAAAGGTAGGTACTGCTTTTTTAAAGACACATGGTCAAGGTGTTTTTGAAATTATACCTAATGTATGGTTTCAGGTATTTGATTACAATCTAGGGCTAAATACTTCTCATTTACCTTCAGAGGAATGGATAGAGTTGACGCTTTATTCTAGTTCATAATTTAACTGTTTCACTCATGTTACTGTTCCACATGCATGACTCCTCTGATACCTGCAGATACAAAACAAACATCTTATATCTCCGGGAGACGAGCGCAGTGCTGTACTTAAATTTTAAGGGTTCAAAATTCTGGGTGGCGAAGACCTGTTATGGGCAAACGTGACGTTTAACATCAGGTGAGTAATTTATTCGTCTCGTCACTCAATAGCATAAAAAAGATACTTACCGAGCTACCACTACTTCCCCTGATTAATCAGTCACTTATCGAGCTACCCTAACAACATTACCTTCGAGAAAACAATCACTCTAGAGTTAATAATTTATTTACACCCCGAGTTTATCCTTAAGCTTTACAACCAAAACACCTAGAAACACGTCCCATGGTGCAAAGCTGGCCCCATAAAGTTGATTATACTGGATATGCGACTCGATGCGACATGGCATCTGCGTGGGATAGCGTCGTAAAAACCATAAGGTTCATTTGCCCTACCCCTCGATCATAAAAGAGATATTTGCATGTACCTCCATGAAGAGAGAATAATAGCGTTATCTGTCTCTCGACTCTGTGTCGTTGTAAGAAGCGCCATAATTGAGTGGAAGATGAGCTCCATTTAGGTAAGTACTGTCTTTTAATTGTTTGTTGACTTTACGAAGATGTAAAAAGCACACAAAGGTTTAACTGAGAGTATAAAATGTTACGTTTTTGAAATGTATTTTACTAGTAGTTTACTCCGAACTTGTTTCCGAGACTTGCTTTATGCTAATAGTTGATGCCACCTTCTCTTTCAGAATACGTGCATGTTTCGGGAAAAGAGGAAATATCACACATCGCATATCTTATGACGGCGCCTGTCGCTCCAAATTCCAGAATATTTCATACACTTCTTCTGTCTCGTTAAATTTGCTTTGAACGAGTAATGGATGCAAAGCATTTGAATGTGAATTGACAAGCAAACCGAGTAAAACTTTGTTCAGGTTTTCTAGCATTTTTGTCGGTAGATATGCCTTTTAGGAAAACCCCGTAGTGCAATTGCGAGCGTGAACAATTCTAACGTGTTTCTAGTTTTTAAAACTGTACAAACAACGTTATTCCGATTTCATAGAAGCTTCCTCAAAGAGCTTTTTGGTTAAAAAAGTGCATAAAAGATAAAAAGTAATCCCTAAGCTTCTAGTCCATAGCTGACTGTTTCGACAAGTGCAACTACACCAGAATAAAGCAGATGACGCAAGTTTGACCACAGTAAGATAGTATAAACATTTCAGTTTAAGAAATTTAGACTTTACTATGAAAACTAACGTGGTTTTCACACATTTTTGTTATAATTAAACACGGGAATACTCACGTAAAAATTAAGTCGTCTACTACGACTAGTTTCGGTCTCATTCGGTGACCTTCATCAGGCGACTTAATTTTTACGTGAGTATTCCCGTGTTTAATTTAGACTTTATTGCAAATCATTTCAACTATAAATCAATTTCTTTAGGATTTATAATAGCTTTCTGGTCTCTGCGTGTTCTGAAGATGTTAAGTTTTAAGGCACAATATTTTTAATGATCTAACAAATATTACAACTTTTTATGTAATACGTACCTTTAGGCGTTTTGGCCAAATAGCAATGGCCGCGCTCACAAGCTGACTGAGCTAACTGACTTTAGAGGCAGTTTAAAATTCTTCTTCTTAAACACCATCCATTTCGTGTTTTAATACATGTTTTGCATAATCTATTGCTTAAATTCTGTGGAACAGAAATCTCTATTTGTTGATAGCTACAAAGGGAATTAACAATTTCAATGGGGACTCTGGGAATGACGTAGGCGGAATTGTGGCCGAATGGGACTGTTCCTACCTATGAGATCTGAACGATAAACAAAGCTATTATTTGATAACATATCGGTTTGTCCGGAAGCTGCCTTTGTTTTTAAGGTTTTAGTAGGGATGAACGGTAAAAGAAAGAAATTGTATTGTTTTTGTATTCGTAGTGGAATCTGCGTAATAAACTATGTGTGTTTTAAACAAGTAAAAGGAACTAAGTTTGTAAGAGATGCGTAACTTAAGTTTTAACGGAGGGATAAGAATGTGACACATTTACCTATCAAAGAACATTTATTTTATGACGTTTTAAATTATTTTCTTTAACTATTTCAATTCTTCGTTAAAAACTTAGATTAAGATTAAAGGTCCTACTTCTAAACCCTTCTTAAACTTAATCACTGCCTAGAATGCACTGACATTTTCCAGCTAACATAAAATGTCACGTAAAAACTAGACGGAGAATTTAAACACTAATTAAGTTTAAACAGGGTTTAAAAGAAGGCTTTAAAAGTGTTTTACTATTTGCATATTGTATTTATATATAGCAGTGGTTGTAACATCTGTCCCTTAACACTTCTCTACTTAAATAAATTGTGCATATGTGCAACAGTATAAGACCACCGCAGCTGCACTTTCAGCAAACGAGGAGAGCGCTTTCTCATCCCATACTATTTTCAGGGTAGCCTATGAGAAACTCGAGTGACGGGTGATTCCTTCAAAGTCCATTTCCCCAAACTGATGTTAAATTTTACACCTTAAATTTGCTACGAGTATCTGTATTTTCTTTGATTTTGGTTATAACTAGTAAGCCTTTCTTTGTTATTGATTTTGTGTCAAAAAAAATTTTTTTTCTTTTTTTTCTGAAGATAATACAGTAAACTGAATGATTTTAAGAAAATTATGGAAAATCTTTACCACAATAAATAGACACAAACCTACTTGCCAGTATAGTTTAAAGGCGGGTGTGGTTTTAATCCATAATATGGAAAAGAAACAAGCAAACATAATTATATCTAATACCTACCACACACCTACCGTGACTTCAAATATGAAACATTTTTTGCAAGTCTTCAAACTAGATAAATATAATTGATTTTATTATTCTTATTACTTCTACTGGAAAGATTACGTCGAACACTTATTTCTGACTCCCGATAAATGTCCCTATTGTAACTAGTATATATCTGTAGTAATACGACCCCAAGACATCCCTCGAGACTCGGTGAACTCTAAACTCTCGAGATTAAACCTCGAGTTTTATAAGGCAAGGATAAGGCGAGACGTTGTTCAAGGAATTGATGACCTAAGTCGTAAAATGATGCTATCTACGGAGGAGTGTTGCCATGACCGAAAATAGCCCCCTCGAGGATACTTCCTGAGATGCTTATGAACGTTTTCCTTAGGTCTTGCAAAAAACCATACAAAATACCGTAAATTTATTGCAATGGCGACATAACAGTAGCCATAAATTATTTTTACTGGTACTCTGGTTCTTTTTTGCGAAGAAAATGAGAGGATTGTGAAATCAGCGGATGCATACAGAAACCTTATCGTTTATTTTTATGCTATATTGTGTAGGACTAAATGAGCTTCCCGCTTGTTCATACGATCGCAGTTCCCCTTCAACCTTATATTTACAAAAGTATCAAAAACTCGACCTAAACTGTGGAACATAGGGATATTTGTGGAGGGATATTTGCTGTTTTGTTTTGTTTGTATTGTTCTCTAGGAAAATGTTATGGGTAGTCTTTGAACGTCCCATCCTCTCAATATGACTGTAATAATAGATTTAACGACCATCTACCTACCGTGTCATTCATACTAAATACCATTTAATTTGACAGGTTGGGTATGAAAAAGCTGTTAAAAACCGTTAAGACAAAATATGCCTAGAAAAACCTTTACTTCTCTTTTAATTGGCAGCAGGGATACTATCCGATCTAGCAATTTACCGACTATTCCCTTTCACTTACCATAGTGCAATTTTAATCTGTTACTTATCGAATCATCTATAGCAAACTTCTCATAAGTTTTATTACTGAAAGTTAAGCATAGTTGTTGTTTTGAATCTGCATTGCTTAGACTAAGCCCTGGATATCAATACCACAGTTTGTAGGAACCAATTGGCTTAGCCGCGAAGTTATCGTCTTGTCCAGCGTCAAGCCAAGTTGTAACTTGGTTAGCAAGTTAGCGGAATATTGATAGAGAACAGTATCAGACTTGACTGCAGAAGTGCAGAGTAATTTAGATGAGAAACAGTGCTCTATAGAATTAGAAATTTACCATTTGGTTCTTAAGACTTGTTTTTTCTTTATTTTTCTCTGCATTTTCTTGCGACACAAAAAAGAGATGTAACGAACATTATTACATCGTGTAAAGAAACAAATGATTTTTTATGATTGAATAGTATAATTTATCGTCTTGTTTATTGTTTTTTTTCAGTTTTACACTGTTAATTCAGTTATACACTGCTAATTCAAGGAGGCCACTCCATTTTCATGAAATGTTTGAAACGCCACTACCTCGAAGTTGGTAAGATTGTAAATCATTGGTGTTTTTTTTTAAAGACCGATCATAATAATTTTAAAGAATTTCCACGAAAAGTTAAAAGATTTTCTATCAAATAGTTTTGCACCACAACAATGTCTGCTCGAATACATTCAGAGGTAGTTTACTATGAGTTGTCACTAACGGTACTAACCGCTGAAATATCTTTATACCTTAACGCTGTAAGACCGCCATCTATCTCCAATGTTCGATAAAAGTCACCTGACTTCTCGCCATGTGATGAAATGACCATGCCCTCACGTCTCGACTCGTATCTCCCACGCCGAGGTGTAATATATTCTGGCTCAATACATCACTGGCTACAGAAAAGTAAAACTAGAAGTAAGTCTTTATATAAATTGATGTTAGGCCGTAAAGATCGAGCACTGAGAGAAAACACTAAGTTTTTTAAAGACCAAGTTAAAATTACGGTCGTATATCGGCTAATTCTCGTATCTCTGAACTTCATGATAGCAGTCACTGGTGATTGTGATCAGTGGATTCAATAAAATTGGGTATGGTTCTTTTTTACGTAAGGATCGGACTTCAAGTATCATTCATGATAATGATTATCATTATCATCATCATGATAATGATGATGATAATCGGAGAACTTAGGTGACAAACATCTGCGAACTCTTTCTTTCTAACGTTTCTACTTTACATATTAAATTTAGTTACGCATGTTATTATACATATTACGCATACGTATGTTATAGAGGAGCGCGCAGTTCTAGTTTTAAAGATCTCTATCCACTTATCAGATTTGGTACTCGTGTAAAATCCTACCTATTTTAGTACGTTTGATTTATT
The DNA here is from genome assembly GCA_949125135.1 of Alcis repandata. Lineage (NCBI taxonomy): Eukaryota > Metazoa > Arthropoda > Insecta > Lepidoptera > Geometridae > Alcis > Alcis repandata. Next base: position 1,514,881 of record OX421233.1, read on the forward strand.
GTATCTTTCTAACGGAGCAAAAAAATTATATCTATCTTTCAGGTTTTCTTCAGGGGTACCAGTACCTCCAATGAATTGCTCCATTCTATCCATTCGAAACTGATACGGATCTCGACTCGTTGTTCCTGAAATACGATTATGGTACGTTTCCGGTAGAGATAGCGGACTAGTGCTGACATAAACCAATAACTAATCAATCACGTAATCCCTAATATTCTATTTAGTTGGTTATCTTCTTTCTTTTGCCTCAACTGTATTCTTACGCTCAGAAACCGTCAAAAGGGTTTGGTAAAGGGTAAGCTCTATAACATACATCCACAAACTTACCTCTATCATCGATACCCGAACATTGTATTTATTTTCTTACCAAAAAGTGAACAATTCAATACTTGTGTTTACTTTCGCGAACGCAAAAACAACTTTGCAAGTTTTTACATTGAGCAATGTGACTCGCTCGGTCAACGTCGCGCCGTCCCAAATATTTTCAGTACATTTTGTTGTTTGGGTAAAAATATTTGATGGGCGGATGCCTATTGGCAAAACGAATATACTTTCGGGTAAAAATATTTGCGGAAGCTGGAATTCGTTTGATCGTGACGAACAAACGGGTGTGGGGTTTATTTTATAGTTATTTTAGTGTATCGGTAAACGGTTTCCGGAGTTCAGGGATTTGATTTGTTTGACTTTCGGCCCATAGCTATTTACAACAGAGAAGGTAAACATAATAAATATTGTAGTGAGTAAAACAAAGCAGAAAGGTTGGATTAAAAAGTGTTGCATAAAAATGTCGTTTACACTCGAGAATCCAGCGCCAACCGTTTGCAAGAATCACGGTCCGAGGAACAAGAAATCTCTTTAAAAGCTTTAAAATGTTTCTCTAATTTGGACTTCAATGGCTGAGCACGATTTATAGTGTTTTCGTAAATGCGGCCCATAAATTCCAGCGTCGCCTCAATACCGCCCGAGTTCACGTTCCACGTCACATACGTTCAGGAAGCGTGTTACGTGCAACCAACCACTCTTGGCTCCTCCACATCGCATTCTAAATTACTATCGATATGTATTTTGCGTATCATTTTTGACGTCGATTTTTGTTGCAGTATTTATTTTTTCATTACTAACACGGCAGGTTACATCTCATTTCAACTTATGCTAAGAAAAGGTGAGAAACAAAATAACACGCTTTTGACAAGCTGGGAACTTTACTACTCCTATAATTCATCCTATGACTAGTCAATTTAACCTGGATTATTTATAAAAAATGATTGTTGGTTGTTGAGCAAAACATAGTTATTTTATTAGGTAATTATTTCAGTTAGGAGCAATACTTTTACACGGGGTCTTTAAAAACAGCCTTAATTACGTATAATCTCTTAAAATAACAACTTATTATTATTAACATATTTCTGTCCTTGTCACACTCGTATATAACTATCTCAATCACAATAGATAGAAATAATACAGTTTTGCCTGAGAATAAGCTCGCAATGCAATGTGCGCGGACCTTAATAACCTTTGGAACAGTTCCAATGCTTGAAAGATTGTAGATATGAGACTCAAGTAGGTGTTAACACGATTTAGTGATAAGGATCAGAACGTGCATGTACTGCAAGTATATTATAAACTCAGTGGCCTTCACTCTGAAGGACTGACATAGCCCTTAGCTGCACGAAGTGTGAAGGACAAATTTCTATAATATTTCTTGCACAAACATTAAACGTGGGAAGAAGACACCACTGGGAAAAGTTTAAAACTCGTATTCGCTTCTTTTGAAATATAATATAATTTAGGTTATTTACCATAATTTAAAAAGGTTATAAGAAAGAGAGTGCTAGGCCGAAAAAGGCGCATACTAGGTACCCATCATTATGAACAACTTTTATGATGGGGCCAACCCCAAAAAAAAGTTGCTCCATAGAAAAATGTCAATGACTCTTAAATGTATCGAACAGCTTTTTTTCACGATTTCCGGGTTGGTCCCATAGTAAAAGTTGTTCAATGTTAATAATATAGGTAATGAGAAAGTACTATGAGCCTACAATTATAAGCTACAGAACTAGTTAGATAAGATACACCTACTTTTTCACTTTTCACCCACCTCGTGATCTTCTAGAAATGTAATAAAACTTACCGCAACAACTAATACTGAGTGGCTGGTACTTTCCAGTTCTATGAACGCAAGCCTTTGAATTTCAGACCTCAAGTTGGTAGGCACTAGGCATGTGTAGTTAGTTACTTGACAAGAGCTTTGTTCATTGTGGAGCAGTTTCCATCATGCTATTATGTGGGAGCGCTGCAAAGCTTTGCATTGCCACTCGTGACGTGAAGACCACAATTTACAGGAACATGCTTTTAGAGAGACGGTACTACGAGTACGTAGGTACCTATCTATTTAACGCACAATACACCTTAACAAAAGGTAAAAAGACTGGGATCGTCGTTATAGAGTCTAAGCTTCCTTGCAATACTACAACTACCCCCAGTTACAAAATAATCATCATCATCATAACGAACCCTTTTCCACACAGTGAAAAAAGGTCTTCTCAGTGCGCCATCTTTTTGGTCCAATAATGATTTGGTCCAATAATGATTTATTGACACCACAAAAAATAAAGTACAAACATAGCAAAAATATAAAAGAAATGCATAAAAGTTGCCGTATCGCTAAGAGCGATCTCTTCCAGACAACCTTTATATGAGAGATAAGACATTCTCGTAGACCGTGAGTGGTTTGTAGCGAATACTAGGGTATAGACTGTTTGTTTACGTTGCACTTATCACTTCGCAACTTTTAGCGATTTATCTGCTTGTCCGCGACATTTTTACTAATGTCGTGGACAATACATAATTTTATTTAAAAACTGCCGTTTTACAAACCTATGCCAGAGGAAACCTCTCGAGTATTTGTAACAAGTTTCAAGTATGCGGAATGCGGAGCTTTGCATTGTTCGTTACTCTCAAACTGTTCAGAATTTTGGAGCAGCTGAGAGCTCGGTTATTGTTACAGCTTTGGATGTAAAACGTAAGGGTGATTGTTTTAATGCCGTTCGTTTTACAACTGTAATATTGCTGACTAAAAAAAAGGCTTTGTAGGAGACTCAGACTGATAATAATAGTGAGAAAGGCATTAGATTTGGGTGCAGCCAAGCTATCTTCCACTTTTGCGCGTACGAACACAAGCACTACAGTGCCGCAAGTAGGGGAGTATTGATATGCTAATGAGTGCGTTTTGTGCACGTACGCGTATTTAAAAGTAGAGGAGTTTTAGGCTTCACCCGAAACTATTACAGTGCCCCCCCCAGCTTTCTGTCTAGGTTTATCTGAAGTAAGAGAGTAACTTAGCCGTGAAATATCTTGGTTTCACAACCGTGCTCCATCATTGCTCACCATCAAATGAGATGATCAAACGCAAACCCGTCATATAATAAAAGTCCTACCACATATTGCGAGCCTACAACATTGTTCAAAGGTGCGGAAGTAGGCAATGGAAAACTAATTGCTAGCCTTATTTCTTCGCATTAAGGTTCAATTTTGCATGTCACAATGGCTCTGGTTTAACCGTAATACGACACATGATACTCGAAGCTTGTAAACTTGAATAAACTTTATATTGGTTCAGTCGTTCATTTAGCAAGTTTCAACTGAATTGATTAGCTAAACTTGAATATTATAATTAGGATTGTGTTACACATACTAAAGGTAATAGTTAAAACAATACATAGTTATAAAAATAGAAAGACACACACACAACACTACTAACTACGGTAGGTAGGTATACATCAAACTTTCACTCGTTACTCGTTTGTAACTTACTTTACAACCTTACCAACCTTCGATACGACGATATGCTAATGCCTGCTACGAATGACAGACTTTCAGGCTATTCAGGGCTTCAATAAAAGTCTAAGAGAGCACAGACCTTAAGAATTGTAGCTGCAGTGTGTAATGGCTCGTGTATACAAATATTTATTCGGTGCTTGGATCAAACGGAGCATATGAAAACATCGTTAGAACCTTTCTTTAAAAAGCCTGTCACCATGAACCGAGACATTAGAAATTTTCACAGATGATGTATTTCTGTTGCTGCTATCAACAAATACTAAAACACAGAATAAAATAATTATTTAAGGGGGCTCCCATACAAAAAATGTGTTTTTTTTGCTGTTTTTATAGATAATGGTACAGAACCGTTCGTGTGCGAGTCCTACTCGCACTTGGCCGGTTTTTATTATCACCGTTTTTCATCTGCCTTTTTTTTAAATATTCTGATTTGTACGATTGATCAGTCATGACAAATGTTTTCCAAGAAATAGTCCTTTCTCGAAATTTGTATCACGCCGAGTTTTAATAAAATTGTGTCGTTTATTCAGCAAATTACTTTTGTCTTTGAATGAAGGGTGACTTTGTGAAATGAAATAGTCTAGCTTTTTCAGGTTTTTTTCAAAGAGTCGAGATCCTTTATCGCGTCAAATATAAGTTTTCAAAGGCCTTTGATGGGATAATTTTGACAACGATGCGAGTAATTGTCATTTGAGGCCCTTTTTTGGATTAAAAAACAGCAAAAATCCTTTAATTTTTTTCTGTTACTTTAATTAAATTGATACAGGACTGAAAGGTTGGGTTGGGAAATAAATAAAACACCCTTCCTTTATAGTAGGGGAATGGGGAAAAGCAAGTTTTGGCCATTTATCTAAATAATTAATTTCGCAAAATGGCTTTTCCTTTACCGCAACCCGGAAATTATCCTTTATTTGAAATTGATAACGTAAAAAGTGAAACGTAGTTTAAAGTTTACAATTTATTAGGGGCTTGCAGGGAGTTTGAAATTACCTTAATTTGTCAAGTCATGGGAATTACGGTTTCGTTATGTAATAGGAATAATTACAGTTAACATTTTAATTAACAAGTATTTAATTTATACAAATACAGAAGTATTTAAGTACAAAAAAATATTAAAAAAGAAATATTTTTCTTTTTATTTTTTACTCACGCTTTAATATAAAATGGCGATGACAATGACGATGGAAAGTAGCCTACGTAATGTATTATTTTAGAACTTAAACTAACTACATTTCAAATTTCATCCAAATCGGTTTAGTAGTAACGGAGATACGAGTACGTAGTACCTAACAAACAGTCACACACACATACACAAACTTTCGCTGTTATAATATAAGTGAGTTGGATACAATTTCCGATTTTTATCCGATTTTCAATTTTTTCTAGCTTATAAATTACAATGTATCAGTTGTTCAATAAATATTTCTGAATCTGAATCTGTAATTATATTAGATGGCTGGTTTTGAAAAGTGGTGGATTTTTTGCATAAAATGCTGTTGTAACGTACGCAACAAATGATTCAATTTGATATAAAGCGTTTCAACGCTGAAATAGTTTGCGCCACATGGAACGGTTCCGTACTTTATTTTAAAACGGTTCTATGTAAAATATTTGAATAATATTGTTATGACGTGCCTGCACTACACAATTATGGTAATTCGTTCATTCTGGACTCTCAGGTAAGCCTAGAGGCAAAGATAGAGCATCGCGGTTATCTGACTGAAGCCACATTCTTATACATGTGTTTTTTATCTTATGATGGGCTTGCTTATGCCATCTTGCCCAGTGGTAAGTACTTAATGATGCGGTGAAGGAGCACGCTTTCCTAAAAGAAACCGATTAACTCACAATGTGCTGTAGATAGTCATTGTTTTGTTTTTAGTCGCTACAAACTGACGGGCGAAATTAGTATATAGCCACTATAGCGGTATATTTAATAGATGTAGCAGCAGTATTTGATGTATCAATGTGTGCGTCTTGTGGAGCTACGTACGCGAAAGTAGAGGAGATCTTGGCGGCTTCATCTAAATCTATCGTACTGCTCCATCTTTCTCTCGAGGTTTATTTGTGGCTGGACCTGAATAAAATATTTATACAAGCCGTCAGTGTCGGAAATATTAAAAAAAGCTTTTGTACGTTTCATACATATCGGTTTTTATATTTTGTTAGTAACCACCGAAGTCGGATTGGATTATACTTGATTGATGTTAGTAACGAAATAAACTTGACTTTGGTATAATTTCAAAAGGATAATTTTACAGTTATGTATTTTTTGTAGATAGTATAATCTTCGATATTTTCTTGTATTTTGTTCGTTATGCAATAGAGCTATGTTCTATTCCATTTCAGAGATAGTGGCTAAGTATAGATACTTCTAATAAACTAAAATCAACTAAGTCTTATCTACAGTCACCTGCGTCTGACGTTGGCTCGCATTTAGTTATTATAGAACTAACTATAGAATTCCCAAAGCCCTGATTCCTCGATAAACTACCAATTTATCAGAATGCCCCCCCCCTACCCCTCCCCCTCCTCTAAGCGTTTGCCTAAGCTAGGTTTCATTTGTATCATCAGACTTAACACTATGTAGGACTTTCTTTAAGCTAGATTAGTTACTCATTTTAAAACCTACTAATGAAATGGATTGCCTGCTTCTTTATATGAAAAAATATGGTAAAGTATGTGTATAAATAAACTCCTGTATAAAAAGCTACATTACGATATGTTTCCCCTTTACAATTAAATAAAAACGTTTCACACTCATAGCTTTCCATTACTAATAAGATACTCGGGGCGGTCTCTGACGACATACGGAATCCCATGTTCAGGCATTGGGTATCTGTACATGAACGAAAACAAAAAGTGACAACACAAAGTTTGTGTAGCATTTTTATTTTTATATTTTTTTATGGACGTGGTTTCACCCTTTTTACAGGTGAAACTATTTTAGGTATGTTAGATTATAAATTGTAATTTCATTTTTTACTGTGAGTTAATTTTTATTTATTTTTTCCTATGGGTTTTTTTACGCCTGAAATAAATGATTTTTATTATTATTTTTATTCAAATATTTATTTTTCTTAGCTTTAAATTTTTTACAATATAGTATAAAAAAAAAACAATACATTATAAACAAACTTAAAAACTAGGTTGCCGCCGGCAGCGGGGCAGGGCCCAAGCTGCCGGTGGTTAAGGCTGCAGAGTGAGGAACCTCCTGACAATGCGGGCCGTGTCAAGAATGACCGCCTTTTGTATCTGACTCTTGACCCAACCGTCTAGCGAGAGCCTCTTCAGATGTTGGTCGAGGCTCTTCGCTATAAGCCCATTCACCGAAACGACTATCGGGACAATGATCGTCGAATTAACATCCCACATAGCGGTAACCTCGTGTGCCAAGTCAAGGTACTTACTGAGCTTGTCCTTCTCGGCCTTCACGAGGTTCTCGTCATGTGGGACGGTGATGTCGACGAGCACTGCCCGGCGTTGGGATCGGTCGACTATTACGATATCAGGCCTATTAGCTATAATAGTCCTGTCCGTGATAATAGAGCGGTCCCAATAAAGCAAAGCACGACCATTTTCGAGAACTGGCGCTGGTGCATACTTATAGTACGGCACCTCGGATTCGACAAGGTCGTATTGAAGGACAAGTTGCTGATGTATGATCCTGGCAACTTGGTTATGCCTGTGCAAGTACTCGCCGTTAGCAAGATGCGAACAACCAGAAGTAATATGCCTGAGTGACTCTCCGGGACGGTGGCATGCCCGACATATGTCGACCGTACCGTCCTTCAGGATATATTTCCGATAGTTGTTCGTCTTGATAACTTCGTCCGCAATTGCACAGGCAAAACCCTCGGTTTCCCCAAAAAGGTCACCGAAGCGCAACCAGACCACCGACGCGAGCAGGTCCACATCGGACCCTGTTAAGGTCCGGTAGAACCGCCCGTGCAGCTCCTTGCCCTTCCATACGTCCCTGTGGTTATTATAATATTTATTTTTATTTATTATTACTATGCCCTGTATCGGGATGATATAGAACGTACACAAAGACAAGGATAAAATCAGTTATCATATATGTCGGCGCGAGAACTAATTTAACTTTAAACCATTGAATATTGATTTGTGAAACATAATTAATTGTAAAACCTCGAGTTCCTATCCACAATTTGTCATTCATTCGGTATTGTACGAACCTAGTTTTAGTATAAATACGACCGCCTTGCGATGCCCGAGTCAGTCGAGTCTGAGCCGCCGGAGCGGTCGGACGGACCTCTCTACAAATATTGTGAAAAATAATAAAATCGTTACAAGTGACAGTTCGTGTTTTTACTTTGCAAACCATGTGCGACCGCCCTGATGATGATAGTGGTGACGTCAGCATTGCTGACGTCACGCTTTTTAAAAATAATCAGGGTGCTGGTCATCCGTCATCAGAAGTGAGATTCGGACGGATCTCAATCCCATCCACTTCCTCACCTGCTCATCCACCACCTGAAGCGAGAACAAATGCCGCTGAATATACCTACTATATCCAAGAGTGCTGCGATCGAATCTGCATCAAATCAACGTGCGCAGACGAGCATACCTGTACCTAGCTCATCTATCAGTGAGGTACCACCACAGTTCCTCATGCAAATGATGGAGGTGATGCAGAAAATGTCGGAGCGTTTATGTGCTCCATCAACGGAATCCAGAATGAAGATCAAGGATGTTTTTCTTCCATCATTCGACCCTGATACCAATGTCGGCGTACGCGAATGGTGCCAGCATATAGACAAAGCAATCGAAACGTACAGACTTAACGATTTCGATGTACGTATGAAGGTCTGTAGCTTATTGAAAGGACGGGCTAAGATGTGGGTCGACGACTGGATGGTGACCACAACTTCATGGAACGAACTGCGTGAGAAGCTCGTCACCACCTTCGAGCCCGAAAACAGGTACTCTCGGGATATCATACGTTTCCGGGAACATGTTTACGACTCATCTAAAGATATTTCCGAGTTTTTGTCGCGTGCCTGGGTTCTGTGGAGAAGAGTGACTAAAGATACCCTCGATAATGAGCATGCCGTTGAAGCTGTGATTGGAAGTATCAACGATGAACGTCTACGAATCGTGCTGTGCCCGAGCTTATTTCGGTTGCATCTTCGATCCGTAAAAAACGACCTCATTCAAGTACAAGCTTTACTGTTTCCAACAAACGTCTACGGTTATTTGAAACTATGCAGTCGACATCAAGCTGTCATATCTGCAAGAAAACAAACCATTCTACAAACAACTGTAAGTTTAAACCAGCAGAGACCAAACCTGAAACAGGAAACAAAGATTTTAAGACTCCTAGCTTACCAGAGAATCGTCGACAGCAGCAGTCATGCACGTTCTGTAAGAAAGTGGGCCATACCTACGATGTATGCTTTAAGCGAGAACGTTCGCTGACATCGAACGTGAATTGTGTAGCAGGAACAAAGCTGGCACCCATCATCATCAAAATAGCCGATAAAACCATACAAGCCGTTTTCGACAGTGGGGCAGAGTGCTCGATTATTCGAGAATCCGTTGCTGCAGCTTTACCTGGAAAAAGATGTCAAGCTGTAAATTACTTAAGGGGAATTGGACAATTTCCAGCATTATCTTTGACAAAACTCGTGACTATTTGTATCATAGACTCAATCCGAGTAGAACTGCATTTTTGCATACTGCCAGACTATGAAATGTCCACTGACGTCTTGATTGGTATGGATTTGATCCATAGCACGAACCTCAGTATGATTATCACATCCAATGGGACGAAGTTGATTCATCAAACATCTGTTAATCACGTGAGCACAAAAAGTCCCATCTTCAACAATTTAGACACCGATTTGACCAGCGATGATGATATCACGCAACTACGCGGACTCCTGAACAAATATGAACACCTGTTCATTCATGGATACCCGAAAACGAGGGTTAACACCGGTGAGCTGGAGATCAGACTTAAGAATCCCGACAAATACGTAGAACGAAGACCATACCGACTTAGCCCGGTGGAACGAGAGAAAGTTCGTGTTATCATCAAAGAACTACTTGACAACAACATTATTCGTGAAAGTATGTCACCTTATTCAAGCCCTATCATACTGGTAAAGAAAAAGAACGGCGATGACCGCCTCTGCGTGGATTTTCGAGAACTAAATAGGAATACTTTACGTGATCATTATCCACTTCCACTGATCGCTGATCAGATCGACCAGCTAGCTAATGGTCGTTTCTTCATAAGCTTAGACATGGCGGCTGGCTTCCATCAAATACCAATCTCTGCAACCTCGATAGAGAAGACTGCTTTCGTCACACCAGATGGCCTGTATGAATATTTAACGATGCCGTTCGGTTTGAGCAACGCTTGCTCTGTTTATCAACGATGCATCAACCGGGCGTTATTTCCTCTTCTGGGGACTGTTGCACAGGTGTATGTTGATGACGTATTGAGTAAATGCGTGGACTTGTCTGAAGGATTGTCGAATCTCGAGCAGATCCTCATAGCTCTTCAAGATTCAGGCTTTTCCATCAATGCTGACAAATGCAGTTTCTTCAAACGATCCATTGAATATTTGGGAAACGTGGTATCTGACGGACAAGTAAGACCAAGTCCACAGAAAGTTGACGCTCTCGTCAAAGCACCAGTGCCAAGAACTGTGAAACAAGTGCGGCAGTTCAACGGTTTGGCGGGATACTTCAGGAAGTTCATTCCCGACTTCTCCCGTGTCATGATGCCTTTGTATGAGTTGACAAAGCAAGGCGTCAAATGGCAATGGGAAGACAAACATGACAAAGCACGAAACATGATAATAGAATGCCTGACATCTGCTCCAGTGCTCACGCTGTTTCAAGAAGAAGCGCCTATACAGCTATTTACCGATGCAAGTAGCCTTGGATTTGGTGCTGTACTGGTTCAGGTGATCGATGGACGTCAACATGCAGTGGCATTTATGAGCATGAGAACCACCGATGCAGAAAGCCGTTATCATTCTTACGAGTTAGAGACTCTGGCGGTGGTACGCGCTATAAAACAGTTTCGGCAATACCTTTACGGTCGCAAATTCATCGTGATAACAGACTGCAATGCACTAAAAGCATCTAAACACAAAAAGGATTTACTACCAAGGATTCACCGCTGGTGGGCATTCCTACAAAACTATGATTTTGAAGTGGAGTACCGCAAAGGTGAGCGACTCCAACACGCTGATTTCTTTAGCCGGAATCCAAGTGAACTAGCTGTCAACATTATGACCAAAGATTTCGATTGGCTCAGAGTTGAACAGCGACGAGATGAAGAATTACGACCAATAATGGATACTTTAGGAGACAATAATCTAGTCGAAGGTTATGTCCCAGAAAATGATGTCCTGAAGAAGAACATTCAAGACCCTATATCAGATCCTCAGCTCTGCACAGTAGTACCAAAATCCTTTCAGTGGAGCATCATAAACTCTTTTCACACCGCTCTTAAACACCCTGGCTGGGAAAAGACATTGCAGAAGATCAAGGAAACCTATTGGTTCAATAAAATGAGTTCTATAGTTCGAAGATTTGTTGACAACTGCGTGATATGCAGGACATCGAAAGGAATATCAGGCGCCGTTCAAGCACAATTGCATCCAATACAAAAACCGATAGCTGCTTTTCAAGTTATTCACATGGATATAACAGGAAAGCTTGGAACCCCAAATGATCAACAGTATGTCATCATCACCATCGACGCCTTCACAAAATATGTTTTATTCTATTTCGCTACAAACAAGAACCCGCACAGCACACTCGCCGCTTTAAGACGTACGGTGCACCTATTTGGAACCCCAGTCCAAATTATTGTCGATGGCGGAAGAGAGTTCCTGGGCGAGTTCAAAGATAATTGTGAGCGTACTGGAATAGATATTCACGCTATAGCACCAGGAGTTAGCCGAGCGAACGGTCAAGTTGAGAGAGTGGTGGCAACTCTGAAAAACGCATTGATAATGATCAAGAACTACAAACCAGAACCATGGCACACTACACTTGAAGAACTCCAACTAGCTATGAATTGTACACCTCATCGTGTCACTGGTGTCGCTCCACTCACACTCATTACTCAGCGGAAACATTGTGTACCCCCTGAACTCCTGAACCTGGTAGATGTTGATAGCCAAACTATCAATATCGAAGCGCTTACTCAGCATGTACAACAGAAGATGTCTCAATCCGGTGAACAGGACAGACAACGCTTTAATCTACGTAAAGCCAAGATTCGTCACTTTGAGAGAGGAGACTATGTCCTTATTAAAAACAATCCGCGTAACCAAACTTCTTTAGATCTGAAGTTCAGCGAACCGTTTGAAGTTTGCAGGATATTAGACAATGATCGCTACTTGGTAAAGAGAGTCGTCGGCAGAGGGCGCCCTAGAAAAGTCGCTCACGATCAGCTCCGTCGTGCTCCACAACCTGGTGATCAAGAAACCGTGTCGGCGCGAGATGGGTCACCAGCTCCACACGAAATTGCTGCAGCACCTCTTCACTCCGGGCCATCTACATCACGAGCGGAGTTACCACAACCCCAAAATCAAGATGCAGACATATCATCTGATTAAAAATGTGAGTATCCAAATTAATTTTATAACGATTAGCTTTCTTTTTTAAATTTAAAACATGCCCTACAACATCTTCGAGACTCCCCGAGAATCTACGAGACTCCCCGAGAATCTACGAGACTCCCCGAGAATCTACGAGACTCCCCGAGAATCTACGAGACTCACCGAGAATCTACGAGACTCCCCGAGAATCTACGAGACTCACCGAGAATCTACGAGACTCGCCGAGAACCTTCGAGACCCTACGAGATTCTACGAGAACCTACAAAACTTAATAAAAGCTTTAGAATGTTCATAAGCTCTAAGGAAATGTATAACGAAGGTTAGATATTTCCAAGAGCGTGCTAAAAGTATAACACACATGCTAAATGTGTTCACTTACTAAATATTATTTAGCAATGCCAATTGCTTACAGTCATCAAACTCAGAAGAAATCAATTTCATTGTTATAGATAATCATATTATAACAAGGCTGGTGCAGAGCGCGCACCGCCTGTCAGTATGGCCGTGTCGGCGCGAGAACTAATTTAACTTTAAACCATTGAATATTGATTTGTGAAACATAATTAATTGTAAAACCTCGAGTTCCTATCCACAATTTGTCATTCATTCGGTATTGTACGAACCTAGTTTTAGTATAAATACGACCGCCTTGCGATGCCCGAGTCAGTCGAGTCTGAGCCGCCGGAGCGGTCGGACCTCTCTACAAATATTGTGAAAAATAATAAAATCGTTACAAGTGACAGTTCGTGTTTTTACTTTGCAAACCATGTGCGACCGCCCTGATGATGATAGTGGTGACGTCAGCATTGCTGACGTCACGCTTTTTAAAAATAATCAGGGTGCTGGTCATCCGTCATATATATTAAGATAAATCAGTTATTTAAATTCGTGATCCAAACATCTGCCGGGCCGGGAATCGAATCCGGGACCTCTAGCTCATAAGGCAATCATGTTACTTATTTAATTTTGAAGGTCTGTTATTTGATTTTTAAAAGGTCGGCAACGTATCCACGACGTCTCTGGTGTTACAGATATCCATAGGCAACGATAATCGCTTACCATTAGGCGGCCCATTTGCTTGTTTGCCACCTCTGGCGCAAAACTCTCACAAAAAAATATGACATTAAGTACAAATAGAATCATACAAAATACACGACGCTAAATTTTTATCCCGGAAAATGTACAGCAGCGAGTAAATCCAGGGGGATCAGCTAGCGATCCAATAAAATTGTGTAAGGGCCATTGAACATTCATAATGTAGCAATAACGACGTGCTTACTCATACCTACGCGACGCAACGTACGCAACGGCGTGACACGTCGCGTGACAAAGGCGGAAATAATGATGCCATTTTTTGTAGGTGCGCCCGGAACATCTCAATTGAATTTTGGTTTATTTGGAAATCATTTACTGTGAAAATAGAGTACCTGTTGGTGTTGGATTATTCATAGGTAAAGGTTGTAAAATATCTTCATCATCATCAACATTTATTCTACTGCTGCAGGTACATCCGCCTAAAATTTGTTTGATGTCTGTTGCTAAGACTTTTAGCTAAATATTTTTTATCCTCTTAATATACTAATTTATAACTAAGTATCTTAATTATAATGTTGTACTAATTCACAATTGTCTGAAGGCAGGTGACATCGGTTTTGAAAAATATCAAAAACGATGAATTTCGATTATTAAATCCTATTTCTGAACTGCCGTTGAACGTTTCTTTCCAGATAATATAAAAATAAAATGTTTATGTGCTTAAATACTTTCGAAAAGACTTGAGCTACATCGCTAGAGAACACAAATTGAATAGCCAAAGTTACATCAACGGAATGAAAGCAACATTTTCTACTTGGCCTACTCAACAGACTTTAGCTCAAAAAAGTTACACGATGCGTAAAATTTGATTTCACGGAGCCAAAAATAAGTTTGTATACAAGAAAATATTTTACAAGTTTCGTAATTGTGTGAGTTGCCGAAAAATAAAATTTTCATCATGATTCGACTCTCGAGGAAGAGCTAGCTTTCCAAAGTTATTATGAGTTCGGCAACTTTCTTGTCGAAAATTTAACGGCGGTTTCGGAACCAAACCTCACTGTATTGTGTACTTGTTATACAGATTTTACAGAGTTATTTTCTTCGTAGCTTAACTTTTCTCAGCTCTTTAGAGGTAGACATCTTATTAATAATTAATATTATAAGATACTCAATGGCGTATGTGAATTCCACCAATTTGCAATTGGTTAGCGTGGTGGAATACGGCTTAACCACGCTTCTAGGGTTCCAGCAGTGGGAGGAATAAAGGTTTAGTATGATGATGATGAAGTGAAGAGATGAAGTACTTTTGAGGCATGCATTGCATTGCCGTCAAATTTTTGCAAATAATTGTTGATGTACGAATAAAATCACGCACGAGATTTTGATTCGATTTTGTATTGACTGAGTTTAGTGGGTCCAAAAATTCATACAAAAAGATTTAACCTATTATTTTTTTCAAAATACTTATAGATTATCTTAGGTTCCCAATTGTGTACTAATACGTATGTCAGTTCCTGTACTTTGTTTTTTCCTTTAGGATCATTAGTTTTCTGTCTCGGGTAGTAACAAAAACCAGGAAGTGTCTGTCACTGTCTATTTACGGTTTTTACACGTTGGTATACAAATCTTTTCGAGCAAAATAGGCAAGTCTAACGAGGCCATACCCGCATAGATTATGCCTATCTATTTATCTGCGTATTTTCTGGATAGATAGAGATACACTGAATACGCAATACTCAACTAAAGTAAACTACTAAATATATACTCAAATATAATTTATTGCAATCAGTCAGAACACTGAGCATTGGATATGCATATCTTATTTAGCATATTTACATCATGCCTCTATGAACGTAAACATCTCTTTTTTATTAAAAGTAAATTTTCATCAAAATCTGATAGCACTGATTAATAATAAGCTGTAACGCCGGTAATTCAAAACTCTACGACAACGCTTTAAGCTTTGTTATGCCTTGACACATTCATATTGCACAAGACAAGATGACTAAGATGTTGACATTCCTGCTAACCCCGCTCCCCCAGAGCCCGGTCCTGAATAAGTGAATGCTCAGACGGCGTTGGTTTGCTTTTGAGAACGTAACCTACTTGAAAAGACCAGGCCGGCAACAAAGCCGGCAACATCATTTATTTAAGAAACAATGCCTAACGGCGTACTGAGTGCACTCTAAAGTAGGTCCATTATTAATGGTAGCAAAGCAAATTTGTTCAACACAGAAATTGTTCTACTCATGATAATTATAAACTGCACTTCATCAACAATTTGGCAGCAGTGTCTTTTTAAAGGACATTTTGCTTGCTCTAACACTTTCTTCGTTTTCTTTCTTTATTTTTTTTCTTTCTTAAAACAAAGTATCTGCACGTGGTTCGTCGAAAAGATCAAAGCAGTACGAAGTGTAGATTAAGGTTTAACCCAAAATATACCTTCGAAGGCAGCCGTCGCCGACACGTGTTTCGCTATATACACGAGTTTTTTCACACTTTAACACACGAGTACCTCAAATGATTATTTTGACATTATGTTTCACCCAATATTAAATCGCAACGCTCTCAAGGACTCCTCACGGCGTGAAATGTTTTCAAATAAATACACAATAGGCGTTCGGGAGAGTAATCGGCAGAGAATCAATAGACTACAAAAGAACGCTCCCAGCTCAAGATTCACACCAAATTCATACCTTACTCGTAATTGTGTAGGAGACGCGCTCCTGTTCTATTTTAGGGGTGTAAATATTGTATAAGTACCTAATATTAATGAATATTCCTGTTGGTTTGTGTGGGTGTATTTGTGGGTATGTTTAGTATGTGTGCGGTCCGCCTATGTGGGTGTACTCGTATTTTATTGGATATAATCTGGGTGTCTTCAAGTTTAATGTTGCTACATCGTAAACCGCATCATTATGTACCAACAAGCGAGAGGGTGGACAAACGCAAGACTGTTTGGAATTGAAAAAAAATAGGGAAAGCTGTTAAATGTCACTTGATTTCAATTAGATAGATATGGTGCTGAGCTCTATTGCTCTGCTGATATGCTTAGTCTATAATAGGCTCGCTACGTCTTTGTATAATAAAGTACCCTACTAATATTATAAACGCGAAAGTTTGTGGGTATGTTTGTTGCTCTTTCATTTAAAAACGGCTGAAGGGATTTACATGTAATTTGGAATGACGGTTGTTCATGGTCTGGATTAACACATAGGCTATTTTTTATCCCGGAAAACGCGGGCAAAACCGCGGGTTGCAGCTAGTATTAAATAAAGACATTCAAGCTCAGTTAATCAGCCAAACGTTAGGACTAATAACTTCATTTAAATTACACCTAGGGCTATTTTCCTAATGTAATTCTCTACCAGTATTAACCGAAACGAATTCCTCAATAAAGTAAACTGACTGCTCTAAACTCGGTTATTATAATAAAATAGATGACAGTCGTTTATTTTAAGCGACATGATTGTCATTACACAGAATAGGGCCAGGATTGCGTGACCAACCCTTGTTTGAAACATCACATTCCTGCTGATTAAATGGCTTGACAGACAAAACACGTGTTTAGATCTGCCATTACGTTTTGAAATTAAACAAATCTCTATTATGTTATTTGTTATTCTTTCCAAAGTACTTTTTTCACACATATTATGTCTCATGCGTTTTGGATTTCGAAAAAAATGTTTAAGGGACACCCTAGTCTATATGTATAGTCTATATATGAATAGAAAGATATTTATAAGTAAATTATGATAGTCTTATGTTTCAAAGTAAATATGTCGGCGTAAACATACATTTAAGATGATCTAATTAATTAATTATGACTATGTATTTAGCCATCACTTATTAGTCAAGTAGTCAATGAACGATTTGAATCATGTTTATATTCAATTGTTCATTATTTTGATAAGTCAAGCAAAAATAATTTAGAAGCCTTTGCAAAAAAAAACCTTGTCTGTATTTGTATTTTCAAATAAATTGCTTGCCATCAATTCTATTACCTTTATTGCTTTTCTTTGAATTACCATTTTCGTTAGTAGATATATTTTTCAGGGTTGTTTTTTATTTACCCTTTTACTTCATCATCTACTGCTTGAAGTATCTATGTTTATTAACGTGTGCAAACCGAAGCGAGCAATTAAAAAAATATTATATTAGCAATGCAAAAGAAACTATTTTGTTTCACGAGTTACCATGTAAGCAATTCAAAAGTCACTATGAAGTCTGATAGATAAAAACCGCTAGTGTGCCATTGCGCACTTCACAGTATAGAAACATGTTACACGTCTGAAGCTTTAATTAATAAGATAAAACATAAGCATAACAAGACTCAAGTTCTTAAGAAATTACACGTATAAAATTATAAGCAGCCGTTTTCTTAAGTCTACGACAAAACATAAATAAAACGCATAGCAGAGAACTGAGAAGAGAACTCGTTAATATGCTCCTGTGAACCCATACATGGACCTATTCGAAAACGGGACGTGCCACTGTATACTCAGAAACTCAAAGATTTTTCGAACCAAAAAACCCACGCACAAAACGAAACAAAAACAAAATTTACATAATTAATGGGTCTTTCAAATTAGAATATAATGGTCATGTTTTCTAAGAAGGTCAGCATACTAATTGGTCACTAGTCTACTAGTTTTTACAATAACCACATAACCACCGCTGCATCAGTTCCAACTGCTCAAGCTAGGATGCGTTAGGCGACGTAGAAAAATATTTTTTCATCCCACCATCTCGGAAAGAGTATTTTTAATCTTCAATATCTGAGTGGAAAAGCCGTTTTTATTCTCTAGAGGATAAAGTAAATTGAATTTAGAACATCGTGTGCACTAAGTTTGTGAATTAAAAAAAACATTAAACCTATTTACTGCTACCTCTATGGTGCCGAATATATCATACAACTTTTTTTTAATTTGTTAAAAACTCAGACTCGGAACCTTCTTGGTGTTCTTTTTTCAATTTGCTTTGTACGCGGTTCTTTACGCGGCATTTTTTCACGTCATTTAAAAACAAGAAACTTGAAAACAAGTGAAAAAACTAAAATGAGTGATTCTAGCGACGAGGAAGTTTGTTTGACGCCAACAGAATTGACTGAAACTGTTAATAATGCGCAAATGAGCTTTTCCACTCAGATATTGAAGATTAAAAATACTCTTTCCTCGCTGAGGTGGAATGAAAAGTTACGTGTTGCACTCGAGTGCAAAGATTTTTCACCTCGTGCTCTTTTGATTCCCTCGCTAACGCTCAGGATTCTAATTTTGATTCAATTTTAGAATCCTTCGCTTGCTCGGTCATCAAAATTGAACACGCGGTTAAAAAGCAACTTTGCACTCTTGTATAACAAATAACTATTGTAGCAGCGGCTCACCGCAACCGTAGCAGTACATTTTAGTGTGCTACAAAGCGTCAACGAGTCACTAAACTTATTTAATAGATGTCTGATAGTAGCTATCTATACTGCTGAATTATATTATTTGCGGTAGGTACTACCAGTAATAGGTACTACCAGAAGTAACACTTGTTAGCATGGCAACCCCCAACGTCTTGATGGTGGCACCACTGTCGGCTGGCTGACGGATGGTGCGTCACTCTCACGACTGGGGAGTCGTGAGAACACCGACAAGATGGCGGTGCCGGTGATAATACGAAGGCGATATAAAAGATGGAAGATGGGAAAGGCTAAGCCGCCTGTCTTCTGATTGTGATTGTGAATAAGTGAAGTGCTGTGATATTATTAAAATTGTGAGTAGCTTCCATAAAACCGATTGAGTATGTGATTCTAGTGTATAATTCCCCGAAACCCCATAGTAGTATAGCCATAGGTTACGTAAGTCGGGGGTAATGCTCTGACAATTCAGAACCGGGATAAAAAGGAGCGGTTTTTTTTTCTTTCTTTTTTTAACCTACTAATTCGTTCCTGCCACGCTCACTTACCTACTATTTATTTTTTGTAAAAATTTAAGAAGAAAAAAAAAATATGGGGTAAACAATTACAAACAAACTATGTGAAAGGGCCTAACATAGTGCCCGAACAATTTATGTATTGTGTTCTCAGTTTCTCACATTCCACATGGCCTTGTCAAAGTTTATTTTCCTAATGTGGGGTACCTTGTCTATTTTAAGTGATCACAACTAGACCCAAAGAATAAAAGTTCTCCTCCTGAATAGTTAGTCTGCGTAAAAAAATATGCGTTTCAGTCCCGCTGAGCACCGAGCTGAACGCGACCCTCGGGTGGCGCAGAGCGAGGGCGCACTGCAACGCAAGGCGACCTGTCTGACGCACAGCAACGCGCACGCAGCGCAACGAGACGAAACGCAGATAATCGTTTTCTCTCTATCTGTCTTTTATAGTTCTTTTCGTGACGATATAAGTACATATATTGTCTTTCTTGTTCCACTAATTTTGCAGTGGAAGCTTTTTATAGTATTTCGGTTAAATACACCAGTGGGCATACAAATTGTCGGCTCATAATCACCTAAAACACTTGTCCAACTCTCATAATTATATTTTTTTGGCATAGAAATCATTTTTGGTCACGATATGGCTGATCGAGTGATGTTATTATTTTAAATTTGAAGACATGCATGAATTACACCTACCGTCTACTAAAAATAAAAAACTAAAAGTTATATCATGCTGTCACTGTCATTTTGTCGCTACTGTCACTCTTGAACAATGTTAGAAACAAAATAAATAAGAGAAAAACTACGTCACAAACAAAGTTGTAGAAATAAACGAGGTCAAAAGTGCCTCCAAATGGTTCGTGTAATATACACACGGTGCTGCTCGCCAATTCTGTCACTTGAACTTGGCTTGACACGCTACCGCGTGTCTAGATACTTGTTAAAGCAAAGCAGATGGCGCTGATCTTCCTTATAACGCACAATTGTTTGGTGGAAGTGTGATTTTTGCAAATCGGATTGTAAAATTCCCTCATAACTAAACCTTTTGTTTTAAAAGTTTGCATTAATGTGGGCCAGCTTGTTGTAATTTGTTTGTTTTACTAAAGTGACAGCCAGATGGATAATCTAGTCTGCGCAAATAAATAAATATGTTTCAGTTTCAATGGACTCGTCTGAAGAAAGTCTTGAACTGTCCCTTATATTCAACTTATAGCCAACTAGGTTTGCCAGAGGCAAACTCCGAAGACCCCCCCCCCCGCACCCCGACCCAATTCCCTCCCTTAATAACACGACTATTTAGCAATCAACGTAGTCACTCACAACAATACGGCGACATACTGCGATGATATACTGCGATAATATACTGCGACGATATACTGCGATGTTGTACCGCGATGAAATACTACGATACACTGCGATGATATAAACAACGATACGACGACATGCCACGCCGCTCGCGGGATGCAGAGCGACGCACACACACCGCAGCGTGGTCTTCGCGGGACGCAGAGCGACGCACACACACCGCAGCGTGGTCTTCGCGGGACACAGAGCGACGCAGACACACCGCAACATGGTCCTCGTGGGACGCAGAGCGACGCGCACACACCGCAGCGTGGTCTTCGCGGGACACAGAGCGACGCAGACACACCTCAGCATGGTCCTCGTGGGACGCAGAGCGACGCGCACACACCGCAGCGTGGTCTTCGCGGGACGCAGAGCGACGCACACACACCGCAGCGTGGTCTTCGTGGGACGCAGAGCGACGCGCACACACCTCAGAGCGACGCTCGCGCAGCGCCGGCCGAAGCTCGCGCAGCGCCGAGTCACGCTCGCGCAGCGCCGGACGACGCTCGTGCAGCGCGAGGCGACGCTCGTGCCGCGTGAGGCGACGCTCGCGCAGAGCTGGACCACGTTCGTGCAGCGCTGGTCTACGCTCGCGCAGCGCGGAGCGACGCTTGCGCGGCGCCAGGTGGCGCTCGGATGGCGCCGGGCGACACTCACACAGTGCGGAACGACGCCCGCACAGTACAGTGCGACACACGTGCAGCCCACACACCTCAGAGCGACGCTCGCGCAGCACTGGGCGACGCTCGCGCAGCGCCGGGCGATGCTCGCGCAGTGCCGGGTTACGCTCGCATGGCGCCGGGTGACACTCAGCGCCAGGCGATGCTCGCGCAGCGCTGGGCAACGCTCGCGCAGCGCTGGGCAATGCTCGTGCAGCGCCGGGCAGCGCTCGCGCGGCGCCGGGCGATACTCACACAGTGCGGAACGACGCCCGCACAGTACGGTGCGACACACGCGCAGCGCAACAGGACGCCCGCACAGTACGGTGCGACACACGCGCAGCGCAACAGGACGCCCGCACAGTACGGTGCGACACACGCGCAGCGCAACAGGACGCCCGCACAGTACGGTGCGACACACGCGCAGCGCAACAGGACGCCCGCACAGTACGGTGCGACACACGCGCAGCGCAACAGGACGCCCGCACAGTACGGTGCGACACACGCGCAGCGCAACAGGACGCCCGCACAGTACGGTGCGACACACGCGCAGCGCAACACGACGCTCGCGCAGCACCGGGCGACGCTCGCGCGGCATCGGGCTACACTCGCACGTCTTATTTAGATCAACGTTTCGTTTCAAGATTGTTGTTTTTGTGGTTTTTGGTGCCTGCGGTGATCTTCACATAATTTTACTTTTGTTGACCAGCGCCGTCGTGAGCGAGTCTTGTACCGAGTTCGTTTTTAAAATATTTTCAGGTGATTTCGATAAACATATTCCTCGTCGTGACGGCGAGTATTCTAGTCTTTCTTAAATTTTAGTTGCTATGGAGGCAAAGATACATAATATGCTCAGAGGGGATGCCGATTGGTTAAAGTTATAGTTGGTTTTCTTCTTCTTTCTTCGCATTTTTTTTTCTGACTTTGGCTACGCCCAAACTTTGAAAGGGTCACGCATATAGCTTTTTATTGTTCTATGAACCGAATACTTAATAGAAATCAAACTTTTTTTTTGCTTTGATAGAACAACGCAGTTAAAAGGAGGACACAAAAGGGTTTGTATAAGAGCATTGAAGCGCTGAAGTCTATTATAATTGACTAGCGACCTGTCCTGGCTTTGCACGAATGTCAAGTATACTCGGGTACTCAGGGATAATGTAGAATTTTAATGGTGAAAAAAATTTAATGGTGGTTTCTAAATCGGTTTATTAGTTTTTGTGTATAATCGTTACATATAAGTATACACACAAATCTTTCTTTTTATAATGTTAGGGTAGATATTTCAGCGATTTCATGTTTCGTGTTGCGTACCACACGCAAATACTCGTATTATAATAATGATTTGTGCGTCAAATAATATACAAGGATTCCTACATGTGTGTGTTTGGTACTGTCACACTAACTTATCTCTAAAAATGTTTGTTCTTACTGCAGATTGTCGCGCTATTAAGAGGTCCTACACCACTCATGCCATTAAAAATCGTTATGTCTTTTAAAGTAGTGCTTTGGTCTACTTGTTCTCACTATAGACGGAAATTACCATCGAAACTCAAAAGTGACTGAATGAAAGTTTCAGCATTAGCAGAATTGTACACCTAATGCTTGAGTTTTCAGGTACGGAAACAATAATCGTTTGCTGCCTCCGACCAAATTATAATATATACTTGTCTCTTCAACTAGACTTGGATGTCAGCAGTTGCACAACCCTTGCTTGGAGGACCTGTTAACTGTTGTGTATTTTGTACGCAAGGTGGTGAACTGTCTCTTCTCTGGACTCAACATATCAATCGTATAGTGCTCTTGCATGGGTCGAATCGGGCACAATGGCTGTCACTTTGGGGCACAATTTGTGGTCATAATGTGAGCCGTTAACAGAAGCCGATATTTATTTCAAGTGGTGGCTCGCAGCATCGAGATTTCTTCTTTTTTTTTTCTCTTTCCCAGTAATCACGTAACTGAAGCATAAGGTGCCGGAATACATTTTCAGATTGGTAATACTGTGATTTTAACAAAACAAGGAACGTGTGTCTGTTGTTTATCATGTATAATATATTTGAAGATAGGCAAGCAGCATAGACAGATGTGCCTATACCTTGCAGTATTGAAATTTATTCATAATCATTAGTCTTGTTTACGGATGTCAAGTTTATATATCAACCAAGCATCAGTCTAATGCATTTTGTCGAAGTTAGTCAGATGGATTTTCTTGGAGTAACTCTAGGTCATAGATAGGTATATTACCTAAAGATGGAGCCATAGCGTAGCCGCACATGCGACAGCTATACTCTTGAAATGATGCCTGGTTAGAAATATTTCCCCATTTTGGGGGAAAATATCATAAAATATTCCAAATCTTTATACTTCACAAAATAAAACATTATTATACAGGGTTATAAGGAAAGCATAGCCTAAAATGTCTAATAGTAAACTAATCTACTCATAATTATATACAACGTTGATAATGAAGCCAATCTTGCAATTGCGAAAATAATGTAACTACCTAATCTTAGTTTTGAGTCAGAAGGATATTTGAATTGCAAATAGCAATTATGGTTCCATGTGCTTAATCTGAGGAAGGATGCAAATCTAAACTGGAAGTCACATCTGGCAAATGTTGACAGTAAAATCTTCAGTCAATATAAGCATAGCAATATGCCTTTTCAGTGGTGGTCGATGTCACATCAAATGAAGTTGAAAAAAAACAAATAATAATAATGCCTATTATGGAAACATATACCATGTCATAAACAGTTCAAAATGTATCTGAAGAAGTGGCTATTAAATCACGTATATTAAGACTTGAATGAATCTGTGAATAGAGATAAATCTACGGAAATGATATTATTAAGTAAACAATTGAAAATTTGACATTTAATGAGGAATTATTATTGACATGATATTACGAGGTATATACTATTGACATTTCATTAAAATAATTTGACATATTATGCATAGAATTTAAAATTGAATTGGAAATCGTTAATTATTATTATTTTAAAAACTACTAAAATTATTTGACTGTGTACGAGTTACATATTGAATTCCCGATGTGGGTAAACTGACAATTTCAACCAATAGCTTATGAATTACAAGGTACTTATCAGTAGTTCAATAAATATTTCTTAATCTGAATCTTCCGACACAACTACCTACTATTACGGATACGAAGGATTGATATATCCGATAGGATATAAAGCCACTGTTGAAGTATGGGTTCCCAGTATGCAGTCTCTACTTTGAGAAAGATCCTCCTCAATAGTGCCCAACAAAAAGCTACCGTATGCTCCATGTCACAAATCCTATGAAGACAGATTAAAAGCACTGCATCTCACAACCTTCGAGAAGCGGCAGTTGGGCGGAGACCTGATTGAAACCGTTAAAGTGCTGAATGGGTTCTATAATTTTACGGACATACAAAACATTTCACATTCAAAGATGTCGAAGACAGCAGACGCCATAAAACCTTGCTATGGCCCACACTATCCCAGACCAACACTACAAACCACATCCTATACAAGACAACAACTCTGGTCTATAACTGGAACAAATTGCCAGAAGATGTCGTACTGACTGATAAATAATAAACGTTTCACACTCATAGCTCCCTTCTAGGATGACTTCTGTGTCGGGGATGCCATGGAACACGCACAGGGACAAGGACATCTGGCACCCAGACCCAGAACAAATATTTAAATTCATCATTATGACATCTACCCGACCGGGAATCGAACCCGGGTGCTCTGGCTTATGGGACGGATATGTTACAACTGCCAAACAGGGAGTGGATTGTAATAAACATTCGAATTGAGTCAAATTGTGGTGTCAGGTTGTATCACATTTTATTTTCTTATTGGCGCGATCAGTTTTATAACATAAGCTTATTCCTATTTAAAATTGTTTTGATCATTCTTCCTGATTGATTAAATTGTTGTTTGTTTTGAATGTATGTCTAAGTATATGCAGTTTATGTAGGTTTACATATCACTTTTATCTAATACTGCACACCCCATTTTTCAATTCAATATGTATCCTCCTTTCTAAGGTTGCCTGGAAGAGATCGCTCTTGGCAATGGGGTCGCCAGATCTTGCACTGGTTCTTAAGTCTAAATATCCTTTTATTTGTAATGTCCGGTGTAAACAATAAAGAGTTTATCTATCTATCAAGATTATTCTTGGTATTGGTAGATGTGGGCGATTTGTGAAGTGTCCACAGGTGCAATGGCGGCAACTAGTGTTCGTGCGTAATCAAGTACGAGGACGTACTTATGGGTCGGATGGCCGAATGTTAGCATGGCAACCCCCAACGTCTTGATGGTGGCACCACTGTCGGCTGGCTGACGGATGGTGCGTCACTCTCACGACTGGGGAGTCGTGAGAACACCGACAAGATGGCGGTGCCGGTGATAATACGAAGGCGATATAAAAGATGGAAGATGGGAAAGGCTAAGCCGCCTGTCTTCTGATTGTGATTGTGAATAAGTGAAGTGCTGTGATATTATTAAAATTGTGAGTAGCTTCCATAAAACCGATTGAGTATGTGATTCTAGTGTATAATTCCCCGAAACCCCATAGTAGTATAGCCATAGGTTACGTAAGTCGGAGGTAATGCTCTGACACACTGGTAATTTATTACGACGCTATGAACGGCTCAGTAAAATATAAACATTTATTTTAAGTACAAAAACGAGCAAAACTTGAATAAGACGCTGCCATGCTTTTAGTCAAAACCTCTGCGTTTTTAACACGCTTTTATTAGCTTCACCTGTATGTTTGTATGTTTGTATGTTTGTATGTTTGTATGTTTGTATGTTTGTATGTTTGTATGTAACCGACTCCTTTGAGCGCGTTTTTGACCCACTTTAAACGGTCAGATTTCTTTCAAACTTTGTAGATATATCGAGGACCGATGACAATACACTAAGCAAATCGTGTTTTTTAGTTTTTTTAACTATTAATTTTTTTAACACGCTTTTTCTATAAAGTTTCTTTAACTTTTATACCGTTTAACTTACAAATGATAGTTTCGTCATTCGAGTCAGAGAACAGAGTGGCGCAGTGGAAGCGTGCTGGGCTCATAACCCAGAGGTCCCTGGATCGAAACCACGCGCTAGAAATCTTTTTGCTCAATATTTTTTGTTACACATCAATTTTATTTTATGAGGTCTGAGGATCGAAACCACGCGGCTACAAATCTTTTTGCTCAATATTTTTTGTTATGCATCAATTTTATTTTTAATTTGCTTGAGCAGACGGCCAAAATCGGATAACACCAACACATTTGTACATATTAAGGATGGTTAATAGTTAGCAAATCGAACTAAAAAGCGAAAAATAAATAATAGTTAAAAAAACTAAAAAAACACGCTTTTTATAAAAAACCGAACTAAAAAAATAGAAAATAAAATTTTATAAATTTAAATTAAGAATAGGGTTGAAAATTTCAATAAATATAAATTAATAATAGTGTAAATAAATAAATATATGTATTTTATTTTTAAAAAAGCGTGGGGTGCTTTCTAAGATATTATCAAAATGCTAATCACTCTACTCATGTCTGTCAATACAAAATGTATCTACAAAATATATAATATCTACTTATTGACCCATGCACCCCACGCTTTTTAAAAATAAAATACATATATTTATTTATTTACACTATTATTAATTTATATTTATTGAAATTTTCAACCCTATTCTTAATTTAAATTTATAAAATTTTATTTTCTATTTTTTTAGTTCGGTTTTTTTTAAAGCATAATTTTATGAGCGTAAAAACTGTCACAACTTCATTTCTCTGCCAGCAGTTTATAAGTCCAAGAAGCCACCCTTTCATTGCGACGATCCAAGCATTTACTGACTGTTAGTGAGTAGTACTTTCTCGCACGTACACTTGGCTTTATTACTCACGAAGTGTGTGAAGAAGTAGATTACGTATTTAATTTTGTTGACAGTGTCATGGGAAGTTGGCAGGCTTCGATCCTGGCGCGAGGGCGCTATTATTTACATAGCAACTTAAGCGGAGAGTTCACATTCATTTAAGTTCAAGTTGGCAGGCTTCGATCCTGGCGCGAGGGCGCTATTATTTACATAGCAACTTAAGCGGAGAGTTCACATTCATTTAAGTTCAAGTTGGCAGGCTTCGATCCTGGCGCGAGGGCGCTATTATTTACATAGCACCTTAAGCGGAGAGTTCACATTCATTTAAGTTCAAGTTGGCAGGCTTCGATCCTGGCGCGAGGGCGCTATTATTTACATAGCAACTTAAGCGGAGAGTTCACATTCATTTAAGTTCAAGTTGGCAGGCTTCGATCCTGGCGCGAGGGCGCTATTATTTACATAGCACCTTAAGCGGAGAGTTCACATTCATTTAAGTTCAAGTTGGTAGGAAGAGGAGTTTCTTGACAGCCTGTATTTTTAGGTAAGTTTTTATAACAACTTTATCGTAGTATCAGGTAATGTTTTGGTCAAATACTATGTAGAAAAAAAAAACTAAAAATGTTTATCGTTAAAATTGCACGGTATTTTATTTTATAGAATACTATTTATTATTTTGGGTATTTTCAATTCAAAAAGAAAATGTAGCATGTGTACTTATATTTTTTTATGAAAAATGTGATGAATAAGTACTTAGAACCTTACTTATAATGCCTGCTTAAACTTAATCACGTTCAAAATTTTCCGTCTCATTTTCACACGTGATATTTCACGTCTGCGAGAAGTTGTCAGAGCATTTTAAGAAGTGACTAACTTTAAGCAGGCTTTTTAAGTAAGACCCACATTAGTTAGTCGAGAACGTCGGTTATAATCACGTATTTAAAATCAGAACGTGTCGCTAAGCTTTAAACGAATCACAGTCTCAAAGAAAAGATTTCCAAAGATTTACAAAGAATAAGCCCTAAAATCACAGTTACATAAATAGTTCGAAGTAAAACGAGCTAAGAGCATTAAGCAGGAAATTTTATTACTGTGCAAAGAGTTTAAGCAATCGTGAAGGTCCAGCTTTTAGTAGAAATAGCTAGTAATTGCAGCTTTTATCTTGATTTACGTACTTTGAGAAAGAATTGAAAACGAAGAAAGATTTAAAAATGAAGTTGTAGGCGATTTAAGAAAACTATCGTACTTTACATGGTATTCCAAACCAAACTACGAGGTTACTTTCAGCTCGATGCAAAGCCGAAAAGGACTCATAGTACTCATCATTCTGAACAACTTTTACTACGGTACAAATAACAACCCGGAATTCGCGAAAAAAAAGTTGTTCCATACATTTTGTCGAGTGTCGTTGTCATTTTGCTATGATGAGTACTATGAGCCCTTTTCGGCTTTGCATCGAGCTGAAAGTAACCCCGTATAACAAAAGTGGCAAAAGTTTATTATCGTGATATATTTCTACAGCATAATCCTTCACATCAAATAGTTGCTGGAAAAACGATGAAAATGAAATGGCAGCCATTTATGGCACTAACCATTTTAAAGGTTTTTCTTTTCGGTTATTGAAGCTATAATTTCATAGTGCGCAATAAAGAGGTTAAAGGTATCTATCTAAATAATGACTTATAAAATATTGTGACACGGATAAAGAACACATCTTTATTTTACATCACTTTCTATTTTATAGTGTTGCAAGTCGCGTCTGCAATAAATTGTAGCAAGTTTAACTCATCTAAACGAAATAAACTGAATGAGTTGTCGTATATTTTA
Organism: Alcis repandata; assembly: GCA_949125135.1. Classification (NCBI taxonomy): domain Eukaryota; kingdom Metazoa; phylum Arthropoda; class Insecta; order Lepidoptera; family Geometridae; genus Alcis; species Alcis repandata. The sequence goes on from OX421233.1 coordinate 1,543,991, forward strand.
TTCATCTTTAAGTAAGTACTGTCAATAAAATAGCGCAATTTTCGTAAGATACGTACAAACTCGAGTTTTTACGGCCTAAAGTTAGAATGGAACGAAAATGCAAAGATAAAACAGAGACATAACGCTGATATAAACAGTATTTCACATCCGACTATATCATTATTCAAAACAAATTCGTATACACAATACGGCGTCTGTCCTTCGGCGCGCAGATTTCAAATACCAACCACTATAACTTGAGCTTTTTTGCTGCTTTTTATAAATTTTAGCGCGGCTTTTTTATGTCGTGGCTTGCTCTATAAGATCTAGTGTCAATATTATCGATTTCGACTATAGAATCTCTTGATTGATCATCAAAGTTATAGCAATCATTACGGTCGATGGGTAACCAAGCTTGACATTTACAACTGAGCTCTGTCGTACTTTGGAAGTATGCTGTCTATTCACTGATTGATTTTATCTCCATGCCACATTAACTTCAACGAAAGTGACAGCAACAACACATATCACTTGAGAATAAACTTACAAAAATCAATCCTGTCAATCTCAGAGGCTTTCAGATTCTCTAAGACTCAACCTAAAACACAGCACAAATACTTCTTTCCCACATTTTTCAAGTATTGGCAGGGACCTGAAAAGGCATGGGTCTAGATACACTGGTCTGACAAGAAAAGGAGTGAAGCCAAACGCTTGACATCGGCGACGCTAAATGGTGCGGAAAAATCAACGAGTGCTCGTAATTTTTGTAAAAGGAAGTGCCCGAGTAGTTTATACCAAAACGTATGGGATTAACTCTTGTTGGGACGAAAATGGTTAGAGAAGTAATCTAGGACTTTTATTGTAAAAGCTTGCTGAGACTAGTTTGTTTGAGACTTCGCTAGCTGCGTTCGTCGGTTTTTCCTGCAAAAAAATAGTCGTAAAGTTTGCTCGCGGTCTCTGGGTTCTACCAGAGACAAGAGACCTAATTAACGACAAACGCCAAGCCAAGACAGCTAGCCAATCAGCCTAAACGAATTTACTTGTTTTAATTTTAGGAAACTTTCATTTTTTGAGATAATAAGCAGTCATAGCCTGGTAATTCAAATAAATAATTATTTTCCTCTACAATTGTTGGGTCTACTAAAATTTTACTTACACAAACATTTTCATAAATCAATATACCTATACATTATACACACTTTTACTATAGAAAGAGACGATGACGACTATAACAAAGAACTAAAATTGCAAAGAGTTATTATCTGACATAGGTAAACATTAGTTACAGAAAACGTAATTCAGCGCAAATATTTCTTATTTCAGCTCAATTATAATAATCTAAGTATATCATTTCTCTTCTTTAATCCGCTGCGATCATTTATTTGACAAATCATAAACCGATTTAAAATAACAACTCCCATTCGAAAGTTCGGCGATCATCTTTCAAGTTCGCACTTCCACGATGGAAAAAAGTTTTATGGAATTGTAAGGTCGGAAACACAATAACATTACTCAGTCTGTTTTGAGGAGTAAGATTGAGTGTACACTAAAGCACAAACCATAAAAACTACTTCCGTACTGCACCCCTAAAACTTAAGGGGCAGAACCTGACGCGCCACTACTTCACTAGTCCATTTCACATTTTGAAGTTTTGAAATCACTGAATAAAGTTATGAAAAATCGCATTCGGTCAAGTTGCTCAGAAGGACATCACAAAGCGTCAACAAAAAAAAAATTGGCCTGTAACAACTTAGGTACATTCCAAAATTGGTCAAGCACGATGTGGCTTGAAGGTTATTGCTATATTTTGTACTATAAGCAAAAAAATAATGATCCTATCAGTATACAAATATAACAATAACAATAAAAATAATTACTCTAATTAATTTCCTTATCTTATTCCCATTTTCAGGAAATTTGTAGGAATTCCGTGGATACACACTACCACTACATATTACCATTGAGTGTTACCATTATGCAAATGTTATTAACGCTGGCCTTATTCAACATGATTAATACGAGGCGTCATTAAAATACAAAGCTATTAGATAGATGGATAAACTCTTTATTGTTCACCCCAGAAATAACAATGAAATGTGTTAATAGAAGAGCTTTGCTTGTACTAAAAGAAAATTGACAACTTTAAAGAAATTTTCTTGCCTGCAGCTCGTATTGCGAGTCAAATATATGTATAGGTACTGGTATAGAGGTTACGTATGTTTGTAGAGGGTAACCTCTAAAACTACTGCTCCGATTTCCAAAAATCTTTTAAAGAAAGCAACTAAGTAATAAGACGAGTGAGTACCTAAGTCCTGTGTGTCTGGGTCCTGAGTGCTATATTTTAAACCACTAAACCTGCAAGGGCAAATGCCAAGCAGCACTGAGTACCAAGTTCTGAGTATCATCATCATCGTCAGCCTGTATAGACCCACTGCTGCGTATAGATCTCCTCTCCCTTGTGCCATTTCTCCACGTCTTGGACCAATCTCATCCACGAGTGACGTGCAATGGGTCTGATGCCGTCGATCCACCGAGTGAGGCCTAGTCCTATATAGCTTACATACAACACGTCGTCTATTTTACACACAAGGTTGTATACTTCAGGCCTCACTGAAGCTTTAACGATAAATTCTCGCTCAATTCAAACGCCATTACACTTGGAATCGAATCCAACCGCGGCCGCACTTGCCTTAAATTATGTAAACTGGGACCGCTCCCTTCACTGGGATATTTTATCTATTGAATAGAAGAGATGATGACGCTTTCACGTTTAATTGCCAATTAGTTTAGTACTTGGGACAGTGCAGTTGACTCGTTTTAAATAGCAGATAATAATCATTATTTTGAAGTCGTGCGTAATGCATTAAAATGAAATATGTATGTACCTAGATTGTACATACATGTACATTGTACGTATGTCAAAATAACTACGTTAGAGATAGCAATTTATTGTATTTTACTATGGAAACTAACGTAGTTTTGACACATTTTGTTACAAACTAAGACTTCATTTTTGCGTGAGTATTTCAGTATTAATTATAACAAAACTATTGTATTGTTTATTTTATATCATTTATATTGCTTTCATTAAGTCTTCTCTACTGACAATAGCAATATTTAAAAGACGCGTATATTTCTATTGATGCCAGCAACAGTGCCTCTCTTCTGTCTAGATATTGTAAAATAGCTGGTTATTTCATATCGCTGACAGCGGTTATGAAAATTGCTTTCCCAATTACGAATTTATGTCCAATATTTTGCAGCTCAAAAATAATCAGATATCAGTTTTCAAAAGTAAATTGGATCCTCTGCCGTAAAATTTGGAACAGATTGGCAGGTGGACTATAACCGTCAGGGTATCACTTACCAAGGATCATTAATTTGGCCATCCTTGCTTTATGGAAAAAGTTTTCCTTTGATGTCTTTTATTGAAAGCAGGGTCGCTGGTATTTTATTTCCAGATGAAAGTTCGTTTAATTGGGTCGCCATGGACGGCCGTGGCGATGGCGGCGTCGCGTCGGGGTATTTGAATCAGGAAAAAAATGCTACACTTTTATAGGTGTGCTCTTTTGCTGACCGGTACTTTAAAGATCTCATTCATCTGGTCAGGCTAAATAAAATAATTGTTGTGCATTACCGACAATACTGTAAACCGTCCTACTAATATTATAAAAGCGAAAGTTTGTGAGAATGGTTGTGTGGATGGATGTCTGTTTGTTATTCTTTCACGCAAAAACGGCTGAACGAATTTACATGAAATTTGGAGTGAGGGTTGTTCATGCTCTGGATTAACAGATAGGCTACTTTTTATCCTGGAAAACGCAAGTGAGACCGCGGGGCGCAGCTAGTAAGCTTATAATTTAAGTAATTGTCACTGTTCTAACACCATAATTCAGTAATGCCATCAGTCACGTCAAACAAACTGTAGGTAGATACTTTGTTTAACGGTAACATTGAAATTTCGTTTTGTCCTAAAAAAGTAGTATTTAGCTTCATAATATAACAACTTAAGCTTACCAGAGAGCCAACCCTGACAATAGCCAGTCACCTCAAATGATTTAGCTTAAAATTATTGTACAAGGTTACAAATACAACATACAAATCCCTCGAATTTATTTAACAATATCGTTATTCAATTATTTAACTCTCATTTGAAAATGTGTTCACTGTTCATATTAAAACAGAATTTCAAAGTACAATTCTGAAAATATCAGTCGCTCGACACAATGTAATCTCATTTACACAGTTGGGACAACTCTCATGCTATACTCATCTAAAATCATAGCTTTACTAGCTGTGCCCTGTGGTTTTGCCCACGTGATGATAAAAACCTTCGATAATGATGAAAAGTAGCCTGTATCATTTTGTGTACCCCTGACAACATACTCCCACTGCTGGGATACAGGTCTACCCTCGAAGGGTGATTAGGCCGTATTCCACCACGCTGGCCAATTGCGGGTTGATGGATTCACATAGATACGCCATTGAATTTCTTCTCCAGACATATGCAGGTTTTCTCACGATGTTTTCCTTCACCGAAAAGCTAGTGGTATGTAAATTCGTACATAACTCCCAAAGAACTCATTGGTACGAGTCGGGGTTTGAACTCGCCACCTCAAGAATGTGAAGCGGCTGTTCTCCCACTGAGCTACCACGGCTTACCCTGACCCGAAATTTAATGACGATCGGTTGGATAGTTAAAGCTTAAAAGCGTTACAAACAAACAATCAAACTCACTTTCGCATTTCATATGTTAGTTAGGAAATGATATTAACAAATGAACGCTTGTATTAACTAATTAACACTCAGCGCTGTGAATCCAATCATGTGAAACTGATAGCAAACGCAAAATATCTATTCATAGCGGATATATATCGATCAGTGTAAATTAATGTTCAAAAGCATTGTTTATCATCAAAGGCTTCGGATTCCATCACATTTTGTGTTGTGTTTGAGAATGTTTAAATTGGCTCGAACTGCAGTATGAAGCCAAATAATTTATAGATTTTTGTTAAACGCACAATAAAATTATAGCAAAAGAGAAAGATATAAAAATGAATGGCTGTTCGTTTGTCTCGCTAAAACTCGAGAGCGGCTGGACCGATTTGAATTTTTTTTTCGCTCTAATAATGGGAAGGTTCAAAAGTAAAAAAAGCGGGATAAGCCGCCATGTGCAGCTAGTATAAGATAAATGTCCTTTATTTTAATCAAAAATAAGAAAAGTTTCCTCAATTTTAAATATTTTCATCTGCATATTTGAAATTTTAAAATAAAATTTCAAATATGCAGATCGATACGAGTACAACATTATTTTCGCGTAAATTGTTTATTCAGTTTAATCAGGACAAAATGTTCCTCACCACATTTGAAATTTCCATATTCGATATGGTAATTGATACGGTTGGTAATTTTATGTAGGTACCTGCCTAAATATGCACATCAACTAAATTAAAGGTTTCAAGCTCCTTTGTAACAGCTTGTACAATAATTTATTCTGTGATAATAGTTAAAAAGTCGGTTAACTTGTAATTCCCTCCTAAAGTAAACATTTCATCATAATCATCATCACCAGCCTATATAATGTTTTTCCACTGCTAGTAATACCTAAGCTTATTCCTAGAGACCGCAAGCCACGATCTTCTACCTTACCTACGCATCTACGAGTACCTACTAGCCAGGGGCGTAGCTACCGCCGTATCTGCCGTATCAATTATACGGGGCCCGGGCCAAGGGGGCCCCCGACGTGCGTAACAAAAATTAATAAAAACTACCCTTTTTTTTTCAGAAATGACGAAAGTAGTCGATAATTTTAGAAAAAATATATATATTATAATAGTATATCTTTTTTTACGTCTATTTTGTTGTCCCCATACAAAACGCTAATTTCGTAGGTAAGGACCTAATAAATCAGTTTGCCGAAAATAAGGCAAGGAGAGTGTATATTTAATTTGAAATGTTAGTAAAAATTTTGGAAAAAGTGATAGATGATAATTATGATGAATAAATATTTCTTTTAATTTTATGCAATTAGTTTTTTTCTTTTGTGAGAAATCTTTACCCTTCATAAGGGCCTCCAAACAAATTTTTATACGGGGCCCCGCCAAGACACGCTACGCCACTGCTACTAGCAAACATACATTGTAAACATTTCAATCAACTTCTATTACATAACTTATTATTACCAGATCGTACAGAAGCATAGTTAGATTAGCTAACAAAGAGCTCTAGCTTGCATACAACTGACAGCATATTTTCGTCCGTGCAGCTGACCGGTGCATCATGCATGAGGCGTGCATACCATTATGCTCAAGCCTCGGCCGCCGGCATTTCATTGCCTCATGCGTGCTTGGTATACGAGAATGACTAGCTCCATTGTTCTTCGAGAGCACATACTTTGTTGATGCTACAATTTCCATAATGAAGTAAACTCTTAATAAATTTGACGACCTGTTTGGCGAAGCGGTAGTATAGCCGCCTTATATGCCAGAGATCCCGGGTCCGATTCCCAGCCGGGCAGATGTTTGAATGATAAATTTAAACTATCTCTACTTTGGGTCTGGGTGTTAGTGGTCCTTGTCTTTGTGTGTGTTCCATGGCATCCCCGACACAGGAAATCCTAACACCCAGACCCAGAGCAGATACTTAAATCCATTATTCAAACATCTGCTCGGCCGGGAATCGAACTGCGACCTCTTGCTTTAAAAAAAAGTAGAAGTAACTTTAAAAAAGGTAAAAGTATACTTAATGCAAGCTCAGACATAATAATATTCTTATTTTGATAGCGCTCTGTGTTACTGGCAAGAGCTACGCCATAAAACAGCTTGTAAACTTTGTCTTTCAAACTGAGTAGCTACAAAACAAGCGAGCAATTATATTAAAATAAGAGGAAAATTTCACAAACAGGTTAATTAATTATACTTTATAATATAGTCAAGTTTATTTAGTCTTGTCGCTAAAAAGAAAAAAAACAAAAAAGTTCCAGAGATTTTGATTGAGATTTGTAATAAACATTAGAATAGTAGTCTGGAAGATTTCGCTGTTAGCGATAAGACCGCCTTTTGTGCCTACCTTTATTGTTTGTATAGTGTATATATATATTTTTTTTTGACAATTAAGTTTCATTATATTGTACAATAATATCAATTACAAAATCTTCGTTTTCGATCAAACTTCAAGGCTAGCACGTACTTAGTTTATTTAGTATCTAAAGCCAACAAAGCCCATGAAAGTCTTTGTGATAAATTAAGGTCCAGCTGAAACGGCCCTGACTGTGCTACCATAAAGAGACTCACAAAGTAGGTGTACAGTCACGAGCAATAATAAATTAATAGCAGTAATACCTAACATCTACCATTCATGAAAGAAGTGTACGACAATATGTTCTAAATTACTTAACGATCAAACTGTGTTAACTGTCAACAAACTGTCCACTTATTTCCTGAATGGTAGAAGTTAAATATTTTTGAAAATGTTACAGTGCCAATATAATTGCTCGTGACTGTACAGTATGGTTACTCTAATAAAGGCAAGGCAATAAACTAGTAGTACCCCTGTGCCAGACCTTGAGCACCTACCAGCAGTCTAAGTGCTATCTTAGGTAGTGTGTTATGTAAAAAGTTTATGACATCAAAATCTATTTATCTAATTAATTTTATCTAATTAAGAAAATAAAATCATAGAACGAAATGACTTGTTGTATTGGTTCATATTATAGTCATTTCTTTGTTTTTAATTTCTTAATACAAAAACACTACCTACTAAACTCAATACCATCTCTAGTAAGGTGGAATCAACCAAGACAAGAGCTTATACGAGTGTAATTTACCCCAAATATTTCTAAAAAAAAAAATGGATTAGTGAGGTAAAGTCGCTTTCGAAAGGTTCATCTTTCCACTGTGACCAGAGATGGCGAAGTGGAACAACCTCAATAAACGGGCAGCTCGGAGACTGTCAAACGATCCTTAGTCCGACGCTGTTTTAGTATTCTGAATCATTATGCGCTAAGCTCTTAGGGTCCTGCATTTTTATGACCAAAGAATGTTGTTTTTGTTATGTTTTCTAGGGATGCTCTGTGGTAGTTTGTAAGTTTTAAAATAGTGGCACACTGAAAGAGCAGGTACAAAGGTAAGTAAGTAAATTTTAGAGGAGATGGTTTCGTCTGACTGCCCAGAAGAGAGGAATTCCTGGTATTGTTGTTGTTTTCTAGAGATGCTCTGAGGTAGTGTAGTAGGTAACTTATAAAAAAATTGTGAAATATTTGACAAAAAGTAAGTAGGTACAAAAGTAGGTAAATTTTACAGGAGATAGTTTTATTTGACTGCCCAGACGAGAAGTGCTCTTGGTATGTTTTTGTTGTTTGATGCTCTGAGGTAGTGTAGTTGGTAATTAAAAAAAGTAAAACACTTTAGAAAGAGTTAGTAGCTAAGCAAGTCGTGCAATTTTGAAGAAGATGGTTTTATCTGACTGCTCAGAAGAGAAATACTCTTGGAATGTTTTTGTTGTTTTCTAGAGATGCTCTGTTGTAGTTGGTAACTTTTAAAAATAGTGGCACATTTCACAAAAAATAAATAGCTAAAGAAGTAAGCTTCTATAGAAAATGGTTCCACCCAACTGCTCAGAAAAGAGGTAATATTATTACTCTTGGGATGTCTGTGTTTGGCTACTATAAAATCTCGTATTATTTTTTATTAAAACATAATTGACCGAAAAATATTTCGCTATCAACCATTAACAGACAATATTATTTATCGACTCTTAAAAAGTGTCCGTAATGCAAAAAAATATGTTTAAATTACATCAGTTAAATTACAAGGGTATTTTATATTTATCTGAGCCGAGGTCACATATTGTGGCTTTCACAAGAATTCTGTGTATTTTGAATAGAGTCCGGTTCAATCATGTTTCAATACGCCCCCAAAATTGTAATATCGACGGTAACTTTTTCATCAGAATCTTTCCATTCGGCCATGAGGTTTAATCACAACGGACGGTACGTAAACAAATGTAGGTGCGATGTATAAATTGCATAATTAGATTAGCTAATTAGAGTAGCCACGGCTTAGCGGGTTTAGTCGCGCAATTTCATGAAGAATAAATTAATGTAATTTCTTTGTTCTTAATTTAAAAGAACACACTGCAATCCTAAAAGCTGTGACTTCTAAGATTACAGTTATTCAAAAGTGGTATCAATAACTTTTTCTAAAATGGCATCCATTTTATCCGTAATAGGTCGACCAGAGCGACGTGCATCTTCGACATCCAAAGAAGGATGGCGACGCGTGACCCAGTTGAATAAAAAAAAAACCAGGCCCCGTTCATTACTATGATTGTTTTAAGTGATAATATTTCTCTAATTATTTTATAGGTCTCGTATATTTTTAGAAGTAGGGACTCAAAAGTTCAATTTTTTAACAAATTATTGCAGGTTCGTGAAATAAAACGCAATACCAGCGTATTGCGTTTTATTTCATTCTGTCGTCAGTCATCTATCAGTAATGTCAACTAATGTCACGTCATTTTCAGTAGGTAGTCAACTGACATCCCGAAAATCGTGTAAAGGCTTACTACACACAGTGCCGGCGGCAATGCCGGCGGCCGGGACGCCGGCAGACCGGTGGGTATTCGAGCCGCCGGGCTTGCTGCACACACGACCCGCCCGCCGGCATGGCCGCCGGGGTGTGATGGTGCTAAATGGTGCTATACGGCATGTGCCGGCGGCTTGCATATGCCGGCGGCATGGCCGCTCGGCAAAAACCCGGCGGCACTGCCGCCGGCACTGTGTGTAGTAGCCTTTATTCTAACCGAACGAAGTTTCCGCAGTGTTTGCATTATTTGTTCATTTACCGAAGATTTGGCCTGAAAATATTCCTTTCTGACGACTCTGCTTTTCACGAGACACACGGCGTTCCCTCTGGACTAAAGATTTGCAAGTGATTTGATCTTTGTTGAAAATGGCTCTGCGGTGTAGGTAAAAATTGCCGGTTACGCATAACTCGTATTCAAAAACATTAATCATGTAAATAAAGCTATTAGTGAAAAGCATTTTTTAGACTTATTTATACCTGACGCAATCACAATACAGCTGGGTTTACAGTGTAGGTATGTAGTTATTTAGGTAATAATCATAATAACATTATAGGTTAAGTACCTACACAATTTATCCTTTGTCAATTATTTTCTCCCAACTTCTGTACATTAAATACTATTTGTATACGTATTCTTGTAGCATAAGTTATCATTGCTAAAAGTATCTTTATTGAACGTAGCTTGCAAATGTTAAAAAGGCTGGGTAAATCAATGTATGGGACGTCGCCATTGTTCTTTCTGGATTGAAAACGCTTAAACCAAATTTGTGGTACTCTCACAGACACTGCACTAGGTCCATACACATCGCAAATTTTTTCGCGGCTTGCGTTGCATTTTTACCTTTTTTGTGGTAAAATTTTAAAATGTATCGAATTCTTTCATTAGATTCACTCATCTTGAAAGTACGAAAAACAAATGAAAATCCCACATTTTCCTAATTTGAATTCGGATTCGAATTCGGAATTTCAACTTTCAATGATACCAAAACCAGCCAGTTACAAAAAGTATAGCCAAAGAGATTTTATTACAAGTTCATACATACTATAATGCAAAAAGACTTTTTCCCCAACCTAATATAATAGTAGCCGACCCGACTGAACAATGACTGAATTTGAATTGCCTTAAATTTTCTAATGCTCTGCACAACTTCTTTTTTTTTCATAAGAACCTTCTTCCTGACAATAATTAACTCAACAAAAAAATAATCAGCGAAATTTTTCCATCCGTTCACGCGTGATGCGATGACCAAGGGAAATAGAGATCCATTTTTATATTGTAAACCTATAGATGTAATGCTGCCAGGATAAATATGTAACATAGCTAGCTACTCGTGCTACTTATTCCAAGTTCCATCTAGATAGCTAATAACGTTTCATAGAATTAAATAACGATGTTCCGTGTGTAACTTTGTTCGCACGTGGGGAATTCTACAACATAATGTTGTGTAATAATGAAAGTATAAGGCTGAATTTAATAATATAGTAATCGTATTACGTAGTGCACTAATATTACATTTATATGTTAACAAATTGCGGAGCCGAAACCCTTTGTGACCGCGCTGTCAACTACCTACTTTCAGCTTACCTTTGTACTTAAAAAGGCTCCCGAATAATCAGTGGCGTAGCGAGCCTTAGCGGGGCCCCGTATAAAAATTTGTGTGGGGGCCCTTTTGAAGGTAAAGATTTCTTACAATAGAAAAAAAAATGTTTGCATAAAATTAAAAGAAATATTTATTCATTTTTCAAAATTTTTACAAGTAATTCAAATTAAATATACACTCTACTTGCCTTTTTTCGACCGCAATAACCGATGTAGTGTAGGGTGTCGCCAACTTTTGAACGCACGTTTTACTCGGGAAAAAATAAATTACTTTTTTTGACTTTTAAGTCATTTCTGAAATTAAAAAAACTGGGAAGTTTATATTAATTTTTGCTTACTCACGTCGGGGGCCCCCGTGGACCGGGGGCCCCGTATAATTGATATGGCAGATACGGCGGTAGCTACGCCTCTGCGAATAATACGCTTAGAAAATATTCCTTTTATGTAATACTAGCTAAAAACCGCGGTTTCGCCCAGTACCTAAGAGGAACCGGTAATTTTTCCGGAATAAGAGTACCTACCTGATCTACGAGTATGTCTTAATCTAAGGGTTGTCGTATATCAAATCCGTCCAGCCGTTTTAGCGTGATTGAGTAATAAACATACAAACTTTCACATTTATTTTATTAGTAGGATGAAGTATACAATATTTACCGAGCTGTTGCTACAAATACTTTTTATTTGTATTTACTCGTAGTAGGAACTCAAACTAGCTGCACCCCACAACTTATTGCTTACGCTTGATGAATGAAAATTGAATGAAGACAGCAGTTTTGCAAGGCAAGATGGCGGATCTTGCCTTGCAAAACTGCTGTCTTCATCTTAATATATATAAATCTCGTGTCACAATGTTTGTCCTCAATGGACTCCTAAACCACTTAACCGATTATAATAAAATTCGCACACCATGTGCAGTTCGATCCAACTTGAGAGATAGGATAGTTTAAATCTCAAATTATAGTCGCAATTTTAATTTATTGCAAATTATATATATACTGATAATTTTTACTATAAATTGACAAGTTAGCATCAACATACTATGGTTGCTATAGTTACGCAATGGCTTTTGACAGGACAACGTCTGTCGAGTCAGCTAGTTCATTATAGATATCTACCGAAATTATCCACCAATCTCCAAATCACAAAACAAATTAGTAGCAACCAGCAGAATGCTGAGTTGAGATCGGGTTTGTGGAAATATTATTATATTTATATGTGAACTTCTGTTTTAACTTCTTACCTACTTCTTTACTTTTTCTTTTTTTTTTTTTTTTACTTTTACTTCTTCTACTTTTTTTTCTTCTTTTCACTTCTGTACTTACTTTTGGTTTTACTGGATTGTATTTTACTACAGTTTGTATCATATCAGTTTGTCTGTTATTGTCATGAATAAAAAAATCTGTATTTCTGTTTCTGTATTCTGTAAAAAAACAAAGCATGTGTGTTAATGAAAAGTTTGTATAATTCCACATCATTTTGCGGTAATGTTTACCGGTCACATACCTACTGTAGTCATTAACCGCGTGTCGGTGAGTATTTCCCGTCACTCCTGCGCCGCCTGGTCGGCTGCTGATTTACACGCGGAACCGTAGTGATGTCTACTGTAGACAGAGGATAGAATACGTCCTACTGAGTGAAATATCTATGAAGAAATAGGTTTCAATAGTGAAAAACAAGAACACGAGAGATTATGAAAAGCAAAGATAACTAAAAATTGAGAGAAAAACAGAAAATAACCTACAAATCATTAACTTTTGAACTTGTCAAGATTGTAGTTATCCTTATTCATAAAATAAATGCGAAATTGAGTTTGTTAGTTTGTTTTGGTTTAACAAGTCAACCGATTATCTTAAAATTTTGCATAAACGTTGTCGGAGATACAGAAAAGGGTACAAGTGACTTTCCATCATCATCATCGTTTTTCATCGAAGGTAAAGTCGCAGAACACAGCTAATAAAAAAATCTAAATGAAATGTGAGCGACAATTTTCCTAGGCACCACTACACACATCACTGAGGAGGCGCTGAAAACCTTGCCGCAGTTTTGAAATCTTAGCAGCTGTTTTTCTGTACATGTTCTACTCAGTGTCTTCATGACTCAACCTGCCTAGTGGTAGCTCTGTTTCCAATTAAGTAGTAATGCGGTAATAAAATAGTTGTTGTCACATGGAAAGTTTATTTGGCGATACGATTACGAAGAATAAGCCGATAACTTTATAGGAATATTTATTAGGCAATCAATGTATGACAATGCAATCACTATATCCGTTTTGTTGAGGAGGTCAAACATAAAGTTTTATCCACCGTCATATTTCAGAACCGTTTTAGGTATTAATGAACTATCTGCACCTCGTGGATGAACTCGTGCGTTGCTGAAAAACGGTGATGATGATGATGAAAAGTAGTCCATATATTTTTTGTATCCCTGACGTGTATGCAAATTCTCATTTGATCGGTTAAGTAGTAGAAACTTTAAAAAACTGAAATTTTACTTATTTCTCTTTTTCCATTGCCCAATAAATATTACTTATTTCTTTTTAAATATCTAATTTATAAAAATTCAATAAATTAGATATTCCATTATTAATTATTAGTCACAACAAATAAACTAACTTTCGCATTAATAACTATTAAGTAGTATTTTCGCAGTCACAATGTTCCTGGTCCGTCGCGAGTTTGAACAGATTTTCTTCAGTGTTTCTTGCCGTCTACTCTGTGATGGTGGAGCCATACCATTGCTTCTTCTAACCTTACGATCTAAAATTTTCCTTATTATGATAGTATGTGAGAAAATACCTAATAGGGCGCAAATTTAACCGGAACCGATGTGTCGATTCAGCTCGATGCTACCAAATTATAAATTCGGTATGATGCAACTGATTTATTCGATTCTATCGATGTAATCGATCAATCGATTCCGATTTATTTGTCAATTAGATCAAATTAATTGTAATAATAATAATAAATTAATTGTAACAATTGGAAGCGTAATAGCGTTGTAATAAATGCTTTTACCAATTTTACAGATGTAATGTAAAATTATGTTAATTTTGTCAAACCAGTAGGTATAACGATTTCACCATAATGAGCAGGAAGTTTATTACTAGTATTAATATTAAACAGTCATTGTTAAAATTAAATCGGAAAATCTGAACAGAATTCCGTTCAAAATTTCATTTTATAGATACAATCTCATTCACGCAGCCTACTTAATTGATTGCACTACTGTACAAGCTTAACGAAGTAGAAACTTTTGTAAGTGAGCTTAAATAGCGCTTAATTTTAAAAACAGCAGAGGTTCTTTTAAAACAGGGCGCATGAATATTTACGAGGTCTACTTTCCAGCAGATTTTAGAAAAAGCAAACAAGAAGGCGGTTACTGGGCACTGCAAGCGTTAAGCGCTTAAAATGCTAACCAGGATGGTGCAGTCTAGGATATTTTGGTACATTTTAAGCTTATTTATACGGCAAAGAGATGCCAATAACTATAAATATTGACTTTGCTCTACTATGAGGCATTATTTACCTACCGCAGTTTTTGATTACCTTAACAAATAATGTGTTACTCATTTCTGCCCATTTTTACCCTCTTATAGTATGAATTTTAATCAATCCTGTCTAAGTAGGTACACCTAAGCCTATCAAGTCATAAACACCCTCCAAATATCAAGTCTCAACGACTAGACAGAGACGATTGTCTGTCAGTAAGTCAGGACTTTGTCTATCGTCACCTTCTTTTCTTCCCTCACATTTTTATGGCATCAGCGATATCATATCAGCATATCATAGCTGAATATAACCTTAACTAAATAGTAATACAAGACAACTGGTTCATGAGGTGATACGCAAATCTAGACAATTGCTTTCCCATTCTATTGTCACCCAGAATCTAGGTCGTAACAGGATTAGGTACTAACATGAGAAATTTCGTACGTACGAGATTGCGAATTGGAAGCGAGCACGCACGTAATAACCTTCTTAGCCGAGAATAGAGCTATTACAGCCCTTTAATATTATTGAAGACCCTACGTGAGAACCTTGGAACGACAATGAAAAACGACAGCTTATTAATACCTTCAGAGCCAAAAGCAATGTGGCCTATATTTTTTTACACTTATCTTGTTACACACGCCACTAATAATTCCAATGTAGGAATTACTCCACTGAGAAAAATGTCCATCTAAATTTTGCTAAAATAATGATGAATTCACCTAAAGTACGGAGCATATAGATATCACCAATAAGTACGATGATTAGCACCAGTTTTTTACGGTGACAACTTTACTATAATAATATCTGTTAAAAAAAAATAAACAACTATAATAAACTGGTGCTAATCATCGTACTTTTTGGTGATATCAGTATGCTCCGTACTTTAAATAAATTCATCAGAATTTAGATGACCATTTTTCTCAGTGTCTTATTAAACCCATTTCAAACCAAAGGAAAAAATCTTACTATTAGTCTACTTATAAGTCCCTGAAGTAACAAACAGAAAAGGAATAGTCAGAGTTCCTTTACTTGGTAAGTTTATAGATAACACAACAAGCTAGCTAATAAGTTAGCCATGAACTAATGTGCGTAAGTAAGCACTACGAGTATAGTACAATACAAAGACACACTGTCTAGACGGATACAAGTTAATGGAAGCAACATACGTACTATCTATATAGATATCCCAATAATAATCAAAATGTTTGTTTGGATTTTCACGAGTTCGGATGTTTGGATGTCGCATTTTTTAATGTTTGGATGTATGTTGCTCAATTATGCAAAAACGGCTGAATGGATTAAGATGACATTTGGTACGCCTGTTTTTCCGAGAAAGTACAATGCGAGGTTGTTCTAAAATAGAGTGAAAAGGTTTTTCCTAGGCAAGAATGGTTACATTTTCGGCCACATCGTCGCTTCCCATCGGGTGAGATTGTGGTCAACCGCATGCCTAGTTCGAAGTAAAAAAATACAAATCTACTTATCTTTTTTAACATGTAGTATCACACTATTCTAGATTAAAATTCAAGCTATAATTTACCTCAGAATTTTATCGGTTCCTGTAGGATAGCGGGAGAAACCGCGAGGGGCAGCTAGTAGTCAATAATGACCCGTGCCTTTGATATAACAAATACAATACAACAATAATAAAAGTGCTGATCGGTTTTTATCTTTATTTCTTCTTTTCTTACATCACGAGTTCATGACGCAACCGGTCAATCTGATATGTTTTCTTTCTCTGGGTAATTAATTTGTGATTTTCTCTACATTAGTTTCATCTTATCGGAAAATCCGTTTGAGCAATAGAAATATGTTGTTTATTTATTTAACGAATATTATCGATTCTGCAAAAAGATACTTTGGTCAATTTTTTTGCAGCAATTATCTCAATATGTGGCCAACCATAATGTCAGAATATCTAGGCTGACTGTCCAAAACCTTAAATTTTATGATTACAGTACAGGATTATAAAGAGTGGGTACACTAAGTGGAAAATGGCATAATACAGCAATAAATAAAAGGACCGGTAATCTCTTGACTTGACTGCAGCTGGTTACATTCATAGTACGTTACTTGCATAAATAAAGCTTATAGCCAAAGCCTAAAGCTAATTTCAAAATGGATCAGCAATTCAGCATATAATAATGTTTTAATCATCTGGCATGTGCCAAGTATCTAATCATGGACTGATAGCCAGTGACGCAAGAGGTCGATCTGGGCGGCGATAGGTCGGGTCAGCAAACATTCTGGGTCAGCGGCGAGTCAAGTCGGGTTATTGACGTTAGTTTTATTTTGTTTGGAGTTATCGTCGCAGTTTAGCTGAATTGATCTGGTTTTACTGAAATTGTAGCTCTGTTTACTTCAACTTCAAACATTTTTTACTTCGTAAAATAAAAATCCATAGTACTACATGATAAAATTAAAATCAATTGAAATATACTATACAACTTCGTTTTTGACTTTTTTTATTTATTTTGGATTATAAAAATTATAAAAACAAGTGGCAAACAAGCGACGGGCCACCTGATGGCAAGTGGTCACCGCCGCCTATGGACACCTCCAATACCCGAGGCATCTTCAGTGGGCAGCCTACCTCTGAGTAATCTATTAACCCTTCCTTTATAGCGGCCAAGATTTTAGTTTTGAAGAAAAAACAAGAGAGCTATATCGATCTGTTACTGAAAAATCAATTAAGTATGATTATTGAAGCTCTGTTTACTTCGTTTTCTACTTCGCTGCTTGTGGAAATTGTTTTAAGACATGGGACCGGTAGTCCATAAATTATTTTCCAGCGCTGGTTGTATACAGCCAGTAGGTAGTTGGGATCGGTTTTTGGCTCGAATGTACAGATCTATTCTGCTCACTGTCTTTTGTAATTCTACTGTGATTTACGTATTCTATTTTTATTAAAACCGATTTTTTTATATCTGTTATTAAAATTGCAGAAATATTGGATCAACTTCACTACTTACTTATTTCTTAATTATTTCAAATCTAATTGTGACTGATGTTACTTTAATTATTGTGATTGATTTAATTACTTTTTAAAACCAAGCATTTTAAATATTTTGAATTAGAGAGACGGAAGCATCACTCATACCCAGAAAGTGGTAGAGCCGTGGTAGCTCAGTGGGAGAACCGACGCTTCGCATTCTTGAGGTGGCGGGTTCAAACCCCGACTCGTACCAATGAGTTCTTTAGGACTTATGTACGAATTTACATACCACTGGCTTTTCGGTGAAGGAAAACATCGTGAGGAAAACCCGCATATGTCACGCAAAAAGGGCCGATTACCGGCCTAGTTGCGGAAAAAGAGCCCTCTCTTTACCTTTACCTTTACCCAGAAAGTTACCAAACTTAAAATTAAGATGCATAAAGTATAAACAAAACATAAGATTATCACACTATTTATTTATTTATTTGTACATATCGGTGGCTCAAGTCAAGTCACACTTGATACTACATCTCCATTCAACTAAAGCACAAAATCACTGGAAACCTGCCAAACCTAATACTAGACTTACACTATTCAATTATTCTAATGATCACAGTCAGGAAATATAGAAGAGATCTAGAGCGTCGAATGCGAATGCTCTACGCGTATCTCTCTCGAACTTGCGCGAACATATCAGCCGTGTCCACCTTGTTGGCACCCTCGTTCTTCCCGAAGAATGTCATCTTGGTGGTCTTCACGAGCCCCTTGCCGTCCTCTCCCGCTCTCCTCCAGTAGACGGTCTGGACCGCGTTCCTGCCTGCGATGTACCGCGTCGCGCTTCCGATCAACTGGCGTTTATCCATCACGAATAAAGTATGGGAATTAAATTAAACAAAAAATAAACGAGAAGCGACTGGCTTGGTTGAAGAGTCGAATGAGTTTGATGGCAGAGCAGCTCGCAGGCAGCTTTTATACGATCCGACACGTGCGATATGACTGACGTTTGATAAAGGATACTTCACGCAGCATACCCTGCCGTTTGCTATGAGTAGTTTGTTTGTTTATGTCGAGCAAACTTTGCACTGTGCAAGCGCGTGCCACAACGGTGTGTTGATGAAGTAGGAGTCGGATGATCCGCCGCGCTTCATGACATTCTGCGAGGCATGTAATATGCGATCGTGCGAGCTAATTAGAAATTTGTATGCGAAAATGAGGTTGCCCCTAATCTGCATATAGGAAAATGGTGAATTGGATCGTTGCCTATGTTGATAGAGCAAATATGTCAGTGCAAATGATTTAGATTCTCATTGCTGGAATTCTAAATGAACAGCGAGTTTGGGTTTACATTTTGGTCAGAGCATTCCGATCATTCGCAGAGCATTGTTGTACGAGTACGTATAGTTATAAGATACTAGCGGCCCGTCCCGGCTTCGCACGGGTAGACTTTGGGATAAACGTAGAGTAAATTGAAATCGGTCCAGTCGTTCACGCGTGATGGCGTGACCAAAGGTGTTGAGAATAATTATAGGAACTCTTTGTTATAACCTCTATTCTCATGCTATTGCGTAACTATAGCAACCGTAGTTTGTTGATGCTAACTTGTCAATTTATAGTAAAAATTATCAGTATAAAACGCACACTGTTTTGATAGATATGATTGAATTTGAACTTTGTACAGAGGTAATAAAGTGCAAATTGACTCTTGGACGTTAGGAACATACCTACATTGCTTAAACAACAGTGAGTGCTTGCAATTCAATATGAACTTTATACAATAGCAATAAAGCTCGTTTTAGTTGTATGGGAAAAATAAAAGGGCTGTTTTGAGGGTTTTTCAATATTTCTGAGAGATTTTCTTAATATTTTTTTCCGTAAGAACCTTCTCCTAATAATAACAAATACAACAAAAAAAGAATTAGTGAAATCGGTCCAGCCATTCACGCGTGAGGCCGTGACCAAGGAAAACGGGTTTCATTTTTATATATATAGATTGATTATGTATAGTTGTTAAAGAAGGTCAAATCAATTAACCAATTTGACACAAATAAAACAAAGCTATTTATTCCTTGTTAACATCAGCAAATTGCCAATAATTTTCTAGGAAAAGGACTTTGATCCTTTGTCAAATTAAATTGATTGAGGAAATTCGAGGTAGTAAATAAAGCGTTGAGAATCTCTGTTAATTTAATTATTATTGTTTATTAGCAAATATATACTCTACTGGGTGCGCTCCGCGGTTTCACCCGTTATCTTAGAAGATCAGCTAAGTTTTCAGAGACAAAAAGTACATTATATGTTAATCCACAGTATAAGCTACCTTCATTCCAAAGTTCACCCAAATTCGTTTAGCTATCATTGCAGGATTGCGTATCAAACATCCAAACGTTCAAAGTTTTACATTTATTTATATTGGAATATCTTGAATGCCATGACAACAAACTAGATCGCTAGGACATTTAACTGGGTCATGATAAGGAAACTGCGGCATCGCTTACAATGTCGAGGGCGGGCGTTGGCCGTATTTACGCTACATTACGCTGTTGTAAACATTCATTCACAGCCGCTCAAGGTTATACCGCGATGTGTTTGGTACATGCAAGTTTTAACCGAAAAAAATGCAAGAAATGAACAGACAAAATTCAAGATTTAAGTCAATAAAAACAACATGTGAAGTTGTTTGGTTATCCAAATTTAACAGAGTGCATTAACTCTATTATTGTATTATATTGCTAGCAAGATAACAGACCGCTCATAAAATTTGTTACAAATCTAAACGGTTTTCGACATTTTTGCTAAGCAAATACATCAAACTAATTCGAGATCTAACTAAACTGTGTAGTTTTAAAATGTAAACTTTTAGATACTAGAAAGAAAGAAGTAGGTTAGAAACACAAATAATTCTCGTAGTTAGAACCAAAAACAAAATAAAAAAACCAAGACTTAAAAAATCGTCTCGAAAGAGACTTATCTCAGCATAATATTTAACTGCAGTATTCGAGAGAAAAACAAAACAGCAGGTATACAAAAATAAATTCTAAGCCTATTAAAATTTCCACGTACTCCTCATAAATAAAACGGGGAAAATTTATGTGTCATGTTGGCACTAGTATATAATATGTTATAGTTGTATCTAACTGTTTACGAGTTATATCAATTTGCTCGGCAAACCAAGATAGTTTACATACTTACTTAGGTATACAATTCTAGTTATTGTTACGAGTACGTGTTAAATAAACAATAGTTGTTTATACACACGTATGTAATAAACTGATAATTGTCATCATATTTTTAAGCTACGATGTTTATCATAGACAAACAGTGTGTAGTAAATCCTTTATCTATTTCCGGGTATGTACTTATTGTGTGATAAATTTTATTCTAGAACAAATAGATTTTATGGCATAGACACGTTTTAACAGTGATTGCAAAAATAAAGAATTTCCGTTAGGCAAATAATAAAAATATACCTACGGTGATGCCCGCGGGGCGAAGCGGCGTCCCCCAAGTTTCGGGGGTGCGCGGCGCACGCGCGCGTCAGGGCGCGTTTGCCTATAGCACTAGTACCAATTTCATAGATGATTTTATTCTTTGTAGTGAAATGTGCTTTAGTTTTTGATGGAGTGGAATTGTATGAGAGGATTTTACTGATAAATGGTACTCATACAGTAATTACTGTAAATAAAAAAGCTGGAGTTTCAATTTTGGGACAAATTTTATTTTTTGAAATAAAAGTTTTGATTGGGACAGTGTTAGGGCTTAATAAAGTTTAGTTAGTCGCGTATATTGTATTATACCTAAATACAAACAATACAAATATGGTGCAGGTATCGATTGTAAAAATGTAGGTGTCTACCTAAACGACTGTCTAGTAACGAGTTACCCAGAACGGAAAAGTTTCTCCTCGCCAGCAACAAAATAAACAAAATAATTCAGGTAGCGTCGAAAAACAGAGATCCAATCTATGGAATCTAAACGTTATTGTTACGAACCAAGTAAAACTCCGAAAACTTTTATATTAATATCAAACATGAAACAACACATACAAAAAACAAACCATTTGTTTTGTCTAGAAAAACTTCTAAATAAAATTATCATACATAAGGCAATACGCCACATTATTTCAGCAGACGTTTTGTGCCAAAGGCGTCCAGAATTCAAACAAGAACAGACTAAAATAGCTTCTAAGAATCAATTTAAAAATGCCGGACTCGAGACGAAGTGGACACGTGCTCAATGGTCATATTAACACTGATTATGCCCATATTACTCATTCCTTATGCTCAATCAGAATCTATTGACTGCAGTCTGTGCACTCTGCGGCAAAAATAAACCAATTGAACGAATTGCTCGTCCCGTCTGGTCAAGCGATCTTTGACGTCAAGTTCAAAGTCATTAGAAAAAAAATGATGTGACCATGACTGTGATGTGATTGAACTAGATTTAGTCAATTGATGATTATATAGGCTTAGTAATATAAAGTTCTATGCATTCTTATTGCTACTAAATGCTCGAGCTTCGAAGAAAATGTTCGTTACGAAATCAACACAAAATTTAGATTTTTTACGGGTTCTATGGGAAAGCAGATGAAACCGAAATTCAATTCATTTATTCAAATATACAAGCAAGCAGGCAAACTTTCGTATTCTGTAATTTTCCCGCTATCATAGAACCCAATGATTTTTCCATGATAAAAAGTAGCCTAGGTATTGTTAATTCAAACCATAAGAGACCTTCATTCCAAATTTCATCTAACTCCGTTTTGCAGTTTTTGTACACTTGTGAATATCAATTACAAATAATACGCGACAATAATTTCATTGTTCCACAATACCTCGACTTTCGACAAGACAATACAAGTATTACGTCACCTGAAAGTTAATCCGTAACACTCTCTAGCTATTTGTTCAGTTGCTAATCGTCTGGCTGCACTGCAAACAGTTGTGCTCTATTTGTTTTCCAGTAAATTTACAGTTGTTTAGATTAAAATGCCACGAGCTGGGCTGTGTTTGCCCGCTTTACTAGCTTGGATTTAGTGACACAGTTGTATACAGTCTGGTACCGGCCATACAGGGTTATAAAGAAATGATATGCAGAGCCGAAAAGGGCTTATGGTACATCATTATGAACAACTTTTACTATGGGACCAACCCGGAAAATTCGAAAAAAAATCAGCTGTCCTAAACATTTTGTCAGGTGTCGTTGACATTTTTTTTACGGAACAGCTGATATTTTTTCGTAATTATGACTCCTATGAGTTCTTTTCGGCTTAGCAAACTCTTTCCTCTTAACCTTGTTTAGTATTTGCTCAATGTTGAAGATTAAGATTTTCTTTTGTTGCTAGGTATCGTAAAAGTCGATGGCAGGATGTCTGCAGAAAAAGTTATGATTATGACTCTGCAGTGTGATAAGAGAATTGTTTGCATTTTCATAATTAACCGTCCGTAATTGTTCTTTGTTATTTAACAGTGATTAGTTGATTACTGATCTAGATTCTGATTGACGAATTATATTACACGGTCAAAATATCTCGAGACCTGGCGTCGTCGTAACAGGTAGATGTCATATTATATCGTTCAATTAGGTAAAACACCTGCCAAAGATCGCCCGGAAAATAAACCACCGACAAGAGCAATGCTTTTAAATGTAGAGTGAGTGAATGATAGTCATCATTCACTCATTGATGTTAACGATTGAATGATAGATAACTATCATTCACTCATTAAAATCATTCACCGTACTGAAGTTTAAGTACGGTGAATCCGATCTGCATGAAATTTTGGAAGCAAGTTCATGTTAGTACAAGTTTTAGTTCTGATAAGAGCTTGGCCAAGGAGTTATACAAGGAGATATAGGGGCCGCAATATCTCAGATCGCCTCAAACTACTGGTATAAACTCAGAGAATCAGACAACAAGACAATAAGCGGGAACTTTCAACGTGAAAATAATGTTATTTACAAAGAATAATCAAGTTGCGTATTCTTAGATATGTAATAAGCAAGTTTTTCTTCATAAAGTCTGGGAAGCAGTGACATTGGCACAAGACCAAAAAGATGGCGCGCTGAAGGGAAAACCAGCTAAAAATGAGTAGCGAATGGAAAATATATAATGATGATGATGACAACACAAGCCGCTATTAATATTTTTTTATAATAAATAAGCGTTTCACACTTATAGCTAAAATAATCCTGTGTCGGGACGCCATGGAACATACACAAAGGCATGGACAGAAATTTAAATTCATCATTCAAATGTCTGCCCGGCTGGGAATCGAACCCAGGACCTCTGGCTTATAAAGTGGACAAATTACCGCTGACTCAAACAAGTTTCAAGCTCTCGGTAGGTACATTGGCAACTAACAACCCGTGTCAATTTAAGAAAGGTCGTAAGTTTAAACTGTACATACAATGTATCGTTACAAGTGTCTTCGATATGAATCAGGCCAATATTGATATCACTCTCGATCGGAAAGTTTTCAAAGTGGAGTGACCTCTTTGTGGCCAAATTACATCCAATTGGAAAGTTTTCTCATAATGTACCTACCGCGTATGTAACGCTTGTTTTCATTCACAACAAGCCTCTCTGATCGAATGTTTGCAAACAAAAAAACAGTTGTACGTGATTAGCAAAAATGTGGTTCGACAATGGATTATTGTGAATCTTATCTTTTGTTGGCCAAAGTTCAATTTACAGCGGAAAATGAAATCGATAAAATAATTCCACAATAAAGTTACCTCGTAAAGATAAGGTTTGTTGTGGTTACTACAGAAGAGTAAGTTTACCTAATCATTACAATGAGTAGGGGATACGTTTTTTGTTATTAGTTAGATAAGTTTATACAACCCAATATAAATAAATAAATCTGCGTATACCTACAAATATATATCTTTCTTCTTAATATATATTAATTACGTGTCACGTTGTTTGTCCGCTATAGACTCCTAAACTACTTAACCGATTTCAATCAAATTTGCACACCGTGTGCAGTTCGATCTAACTTAGGAGATAGGATAGCTCACATCTCAATTTATAGTAAAAAAACATGAAAAATTAGAAAATTTAAAAATACTTAAACCATAATTTAACTTTAGCGCTTTGGACAATGTAAACTTTTGACATTTGACATTTGACATAGAATTGACGCAATGGCTTTTGACAGGACAACGTCTGTCGAGTCAGCTAGTCTTAATATATATAAATTACGTGTCACGTTGTTTGTCCGCTATAGACTCCTAAACTACTTAACCGATTTCAATCAAATTTGCACACCGTGTGCAGTTCGATCTAACTTAGGAGATAGGATAGCTCACATCTCAATTTATAGTAAAAAAACATGAAAAATTAGAAAATTTAAAAATACTTAAACCATAATTTAACTTTAGCGCTTTGGACAATGTAAACTTTTGACATTTGACATTTGACATAGAATTGACGCAATGGCTTTTGACAGGACAACGTCTGTCGAGTCAGCTAGTCTTAATATATATAAATTACGTGTCACGTTGTTTGTCCGCTATAGACTCCTAAACTACTTAACCGATTTCAATCTTTGCACACCGTGTGCAGTTCGATCTAACTTAGGAGATAGGATAGCTCACGTCTCAATTTATAGTAAGAAAACATGAAAAATTAGAAAATTTAAAAATACTTAAACCATAATTTAACTTTAGCGCTTTGGACAATGTAAACTTTTGACATTTGACATTTGACATAGAATTGACGCAATGGCTTTTGACAGGACAACGTCTGTCGAGTCAGCTAGTACAGTCCGGCAAGTATAACTTGGCGCGGCTGTGCGCCACTGTGTTCAATGTCAGTTTTGCCACTGCACGGAAGATGACGCGAAAATTGGGAAAAAAATTAAATTTAGTTCAATGATTTACGGATTTACTAGAGGAGTATTATGATAACAGACCGAGAGCCCATGGACGCCAAACCTTCGTCATTTTATTATTAGTTCCTCAAATCGCCACCGCCAACTTAAACTTGTGGCACTGTATAATGTAAATATGTGCAATACGATATGCAAACATTTGTGTACCTACTCCTGGTATATAAAATACCACAAGTATACATTTGTTTGGAAAGCCTAATACACAGTAATCACTGTGTCTGTCTGTTTCAGGGCAAATAGGAGATTAAACATCTTATATCTCAGGGTGACGAGCGCGGTGCTGTGCCGGCGAAGGTTCTTGAATTCTTCGAATTCAAAATTCCGGGTGGCGTTATTAGACCCATCCTATTCTTTCCACTTAAATTTATCAATGTGAAAGTTTGTATGTTTGTTACTCAATCACGAATAATCGGCAGAACAGATTCAGAAGAAATGTTGGTACGAAAGTACTCACACCTTGGATTAACATTAGGCTACTTTATTTTCGAGCCGAGTGCAACCACGGAGCGCAGCAAGTACGTACATAGATATTTTAAAGATTTCGAGAATTTGTTTTTGTATCAAAGTTTCCGTCAGTTTTATCAACATATTTTAGATTTTATTGTCTTAATCAGCAAGTGGCACCACATTACATGACGTATGCGTAAACAACTACGTTTCAAGCTTTAATATAAAAATTAAACATATCTCTATTTATACCTATATCTGTGGCATAATATTTATTTCTGAACAATTATCTCAACACTTTGTTGATTACGATATACTTGTACTGCGACTTAGAATCTAGATGTTAATTAAAACGTCAGGGCCCTGTTCTGGCGAGTGAGATATTATCTCGACCACTGTCACTCTAATTACAAATGTCATGGGAGTGAGAGTGACCGAGAATAATCTCGAGCGCCCAAGAATAGCGTCCCAGATATGCAAATAAATAAGCCTGTTTATGTCATAACGTCACTGTACCTTATCTGTTATTTATTGTTATTAAATTTACTGAATTCGTTGTTATATTGAAGATAAAACATAATGCAGTAAGTCATTTGCGCTTCTTTATTTTATTTTATTTTATTTTATTATCCAAGGAAAACTAAGGGCTAGTTACAATTATGAAGATAAGAATTTAAGTATGGAAGGCCAATTAAAAGTTTTCACAGATATTATAAATGCACATAAGACATACACAACACAGTAGACATACGGACGAGCACAGGCGTGAGGACACTACCTGTTGGTGTCTGATTAACAAAAAGATAACATTCCAAAAAGATAGGTAAAAAAAATGGAAAACAATGAAAACAAAACTGGTTTCACAAACAAACAAAAAATAATATCAAAGAAAACAATATTTGTAAAAAGTTACTAAGTGAAGTATCGATCATTTAACAATCGTTTCATCTTAAATGCAGAGGTGTTGAATAGGTCGATTTCTAAATCTTTATCTTTAGCAAGGACATTGTACCTTCTGCATGCCCTAATTAAATAAGAATTTTGTCTATAATTGCTACGCGCAGGTGGAATGTTTAATAGATTAGGTTTCTTGTGAGGTGAGATTAGGTTTTCTTATCATGATAGCATAATAACTTTCAAAATCGGACAAAGAACCTTAATAAAAATTATTAGTACTGACCAAGATGGCTTAAGTACTAAATACAGTAACAGTTGGCGAGGTCATGGTCTGACACTGTTTTGATATACCTACACTAGCTGCACCGCGGTTTCACAAAGATTTTCCGGGATAAAAAGTAGCCTATTATGAATCCAGGGTATATGCTGCCTTGATACCAAATTTCATCCAAATCCGTTCAGCCGTTTTGCATGATTGAGCTCCAAATAATCAAACATACAAACTTTGAAAATAACTTGAAAATGTTGGTTCTCTTAATTAAATTTCCTAAACACGCATTTTCACGTTTAAAGATAATTTTGATGTTTTCTATCTTGGCAAAGTTAAAAAAAAACTAACGTGTAACATTTGTGTAGGTATCTAATGTCTGTCCACTGCTGGACATAGGCCTCTCCTAAAGAACGCCACATAGCACGACCTGCCTGGTAGGCTGCCTGGTTACGAAGCCTCAAACGTTTCAAAAAAACTGTAATCCGCAAGTTAATCCGGCTGATACCGGTTACATCTAGCAGATAGCGCTTAAATTCAGTTAGTTGCGGTTCCGGACGCCATTTATCACGACTCCGTGCCGTGGCAACCCTGTTGTTGCGACTCCCGAACAAGGGTTGCCACGAGAGTAATTAATTACTTTGGGACTTTGCGATGAGAAATTAAAAAAAATGTGACAAATCGTAAACTAACGAGTATGTTTATCTGTTTTTAAATTTTCATAAAATAAGTGGGCGTCAAAAGCGTCGAAAATTGATTTGAACGTCGAGCCACCTGTGGTGAAAAACAGTCTCCTTTTTTATCTTTTGTTTCATTTTCTTTTATTTAGTTATCTTTTAGTACGTTTTTGCTGTAAATAAATATATGTATTTTGTCTATCCCTCTGGTGGCGATACGACGCTTTAGTAAAATTCAGAAAGACTGAAATTCCCAAGACCTGTAGCTTTTACTGTCCTAGCTTTTGCCGCAAAGTACTACATTTCTTTTTCGTCTACTACTTTCTTGACCAATTAACGCAGGTTGTAGTAGTCAACTTATTAAGGTCGTGAGTTAGTTTTTTTGTAGTGACTTCATCAAGGACGTCGGCCTGATAAATTTATTGCCTATTCTCCTAGACGCAGTTTCTTTTGTTTGTTTCTGAAATTGTTTGCAGCTATAAATAACTCATGGTGACGTAGAAATTTGGC
Organism: Alcis repandata; assembly: GCA_949125135.1. Taxonomy (NCBI): domain Eukaryota; kingdom Metazoa; phylum Arthropoda; class Insecta; order Lepidoptera; family Geometridae; genus Alcis; species Alcis repandata. The sequence goes on from OX421233.1 coordinate 1,572,271, forward strand.
AAAAACACCCGAAAATATTGGTGACCCATCAGAGAGAACATTTAGCTGTGAAAATTGGACTTATATAGATGAAAATTGTGCTGAATAAAACATTTTCTGATCCCCAGAAAGTATATTTTGGTGTCGGTAAAGCTATAAAGTTTTAGTAGTAAATCACTGAACGCTCATAATTCTTATAAAACATTTGCATTTACTTTAATGCAGGGCAGAGGAGGCTATTCTTCAAAATTAGATTGTGCTTTGACTTTTATGGGCCTAGGAATATTTTTACATGCTAGGTTTTATTATAATATAATAGCTACGAGTTCTAGTTTGATAAAGAGCATCGTTAGTAAAAGTAAAACCTTTCTTTTTTATAATTTTTAGTCATTAAAAATATTTTTTGAGACTATTTTTATATTAACAAGTATAGGTACTAATTTATTGATCATCGTCTTTGATTGTTCAGTACGCAATAAGAAAAATTCTGGTTACTTGGAGGGGGGTTTAATTTAAGATCAAATGGTCTCTACTTACGTAAATGTTTATCCTTAAGAGATTAAGGTAAACCGTTTTCCTGTTGATTCCGTTTAATCCTATTGTTATTACATACATTCTAATTGCAAACTGATCAAAGTTCAATATTTATTACACGCAAAACAACGTAGCAAAGTCCAACCTTTATTACCTATACGTAAACAACGTAGTTGATCTAATCTGACCGATAGAATTCGGGTGATTATGAGCAAAACAGTGTCTTTTATCTGCCCTTAAGTACTGTTAAACATTCCGTTGGGTCAAAAAAATATACAAGATATATTTAAAAAATAATGTAATGCAATAAATAATGTGATGTATGTCCTAGTTTTTTTTTCATTATCATCAGTTTTTCTAATCCGGTGATAGTCTTGTGTTTGACCGCCATTTCGCCTGATGGGAAGAAATGATGCGGCCTGCACCAAATTCACTGTTGCAAACCAAATTCTCTGGTTGCAAATATCGAGACTTCCACCCAACGTCTACCCTAGACGTATTATACTACTGTCACTGTAACTGATATTTGAAAAGATAAAGAAGTCGCTATCAAAATGTCTACGTTACAAAATGACTAAATCACCATTTCGATATTAAAACACCATAATTATACTGAAGACGTGGTCACTAACTGCCCTAGTAGCAAAACGTCTGGAAAAGAATCTCCGGAAACTCGAAGATCGAATATATTGCAATTGCGTAACGAGAAAATTACCCAAGCTAAATATAGCGTAAGTACCTCTTCATGCAAATATACTTACCTATTGAAATGTGTTCATGATTAAAACACTTAACATGTATTTAACCCTATTTTATTGATAGAACGTGTTATTAATGTCCCGTACAAACTGCTAAATTATCTGTGACAGCTCACATGCAGTGTACCCACGTGCTGGTTAACGTGCTTGAACAATTATTAATTATCACACACTTGTGAAGTACCTTACTCATGTTTGTAGGTGTGGAGACAGTGGAACTTTTTGATTACTGGAATTGTAAATAAATATGCGCTGCAAGTCATGTGAAGTTCAAATCTTTTCATTTGTTTAAAAAAATGCTTAATGTGTGTCATTCAGTTTTTTTATATACGGTATTTAGTCTTAAATAAATTTAGTCTTAACGATCATTTATGTGTCTGTGACAAACAAACTGTTTGTTCAAATGATATAAAGACTTGAAGAGGTTTTACCTAAATAGAAAGCTATCAATTTATTTTAGGTAGGTACTATTTAATCTTGACTTTATAAAGTCACAAGTCAACACAAACAATATTCAAACACGTACATATAAAAATACACTAGTCTAAAAACAATCAGTCCCCATCCTGAACAATTTCCTCAATTTATTTTGTGTTACAAAAAACACCTAGAAAAATCAGCTTTGAAACAGTAAATATATCGATATCTAATTAACTATAACTATGGGTATATAGGTACTATTTGAAAAATCAAGCAGTTATATGACGTGATTAAACCTACCATTGTCTCCCGCACTATGTTATAATGAAGCACGCATAGGCACCGTGTCTGCTGGCAGATTAGGTGTCCTACACCAGTCCCAGTGGAATCTTACCAGGTTATCACAATATGGGGATTGCAGGCACGTGACAAAAACGTGAGTCTAAATATGCAATATCTAGAACAATTAATGGTATAGTTTGTCGATATAAGTTAAGAAGACAAGAAGAAAAAATGGAAAGAAAGGAAACTAAAAGGCTATGATATACAGATAGACAGACACTTCAACATAAGGGTTACATGCCTGATGGGTATCATCAAACAGCAGTAAGTGTCGGGTGTTCAAGGACGTATAGGTATATCATGTTGTGATGGAGTGCGTCCGAGCCAAAGCTGACAGGTTTGATTTTAACCAGCATGCTGGCATAAAAGAAAGGGATGTTGGATGGTGCAACAGCATTCTGGCTGACCCCTTATCGGAGGAGGCCAAACTAGTTAATATGTTCTCGAAGATTGTGTTAGGTTTAAGGTTTGGCCAATGATGGCATGGGCATATCTGACCAAACCCTACTTAATCAATAAAGATTTAAAAAAATGTCTGGTGGGTACGTAACCCTAAAAAGAGAAGAAACAATAAGAAGAAAGAGTGATGAAATTTTTACCAAATGTCAAAAATATTTGGTTTATAGAACTTAATTTTAATTAAATAATTTTTTGCTTACCATTAACTCTATATCTTTGCTCATAAAGCATCTTCAACGATCTCTAAATGTACATAAAGATAAAAGGAACCTAATTATGAACTTTAACTGCCCACTACTAAGGTCTACGATTCCGTGCACTTCTTTCCCAATCACTCTTGTTTCTCCAAACAAAAAGTCATTTACCGCAGGCGATAAAAGAATCGGCCATTAACTTTTCTCCGTGTCCTTTGTAAAAGTTTGTAAAGTTGCTATGTTGGTCAAAGTATCATTAAAAGTTGTTGGGTCTTTGATTATCTACATTAATCTAACAGCCAATAGGTAAGGAACTGCTTGGTGCAGTGGTTTTGTTAGTTGCTACCGGGAAGTTTGTGTGGTGATTTGGCAGCGTGTTTTTAATTATCTTTTGGCATAACGCGTATTGTAGATTTAGGATTAAATATTAGTATTTTATTACTAGCAGTGTCCTGCGATTTCACCTATGCTTTTCTTTTTTCCGGGATAAAAAGTATTTGGGAGCTTTTATTTAACTTGCAATGTATGTATCTATGTATTTACATCTTAAATTTAAACTAACAAACTAAACTAAATAAAACTAAGAAATTTACAAAAAATTAATAATCAAAAAGTAGTTTTTGCCCGTGTGGCAAAGTACCAAGAACGCTGGCTGCATTCCCGCGCTGAATTGCCATTGAAATTCTTTGCGCGAGGAATGAGCCAGCCCTCTTATCACCAGCGGCGTCAACTAAGCGCGGTGTGATTTTTTTGACAAATTTTTTAGTACTAGGACCCCATGGACCAAAAGTTTCGACGCCAAGCGGAAGAAATATGTACTCATTCGAAAGAGACGCATATTTGCGCCGCTTGGCGTCTTCTGCGGCATCCGCCGCGGCTCCGGCCCTCTGCTTTGTCCCGCTGAGGTGAGAAGGGGCTAAAGTATCGACGCATGTAGCGTCCCATACGAGAGCCCTTCCCCGCTCCCAGGGGATCAAAGTTAGGCCGTCAGGGCGCTTGCCATCATCCCGGACTATCCCTACTGGTTCTAAAATAGTCGGGATGTTGATGGTGGCAAGCGCTCGCTTGATGATGTCGTTCAAGGAGCCGTGGCGAGAAAATCTACCGGCACTTTTCTGGCAGTAAAGTCCATGGAGTCCGTTCCTGTCGACGCCGCTTCCACACGGACACTGATGGGGTTCGACAACAGCAGCTCCCAACCGGAGACCGACGGCAACACGGAAGCTGCCATTGTCGAGCAGCGTCCCGAGGTTGGCAGAAGGAAGGGCGTGGAGCCACTGCCCAGACTCATATTCTGCTACAGCAAGAAGCCTTGCGTGATTCTGTTCACTGATAGAATTTTGGATCAAATCACGTTGAACACTCTGTACCAATGGAAAATCCCACAGTTTTTGTAGTTTTGGTTCCTTAGGTATGTTTCCATTGGGACAGAGAGTCCTCCAAGCCTCTATTGCATCAGCTGCACAGTGAATCCGGAGAATCCGGACTGATGTCGTTTTCAATATCAAAGAACACAGTCCGGATACACTGTGCACCGACGAAAGGAAGGTCGGAAGAGCTACACTAGAAATTTTTCTGATTCCGATACCACCAGATCTAATAGGCAATGAAACTTGAATCCAGGAATTATTTTCGAGGTTTAAATTTAGAATTTTTTCCAAAGTAGTTTTTAGGGTGGCATCTAAGTTTAACAAAAATTGCGTATGTTTCCAGATTGGGCATGCTCTTAAGATATAGGTAAAATTTGGAACAAAAAGGCAATATTTTAAGATGGTGTAAGCAATATGAGAATTTAAATAGCCCAGTCTGTTGATATTTTCTGAAAGTATTTTGGTTTTTTTTTCCAAAAGAGGTCCAATACTATCCTCGAATAGCGGCGCCCCCAGGAGGTTAAGTGAGTCCGATTCTAAAATTTTAATTTCAGGTGCTATATTCTTAAAATTTTGAATTATGGATTGACGTTCATCATCGTTGAATTTTTCCGAAACAAATAGTTCACACTTGCTAAAATTTAGCTCTAAAATAATTTTTCGAAAATTATTTATTATTCTGACAAAATCATTTTTTACCGTGTCTACTTTACCTCCTAAAGTTCCGTCGTCTAGGTACCAGACATTTAATTTTGAATTTAAATTAGATATTATGGGGTGAATTCCTAAGCTAAAAAGTGCTGGTCCTAGTGGGTCTCCCTGCTGAACGCCGACTTCCGAAGATAATTGTTTTTCATTGTAAAATAATTTTGATTGGGTACCGTAACATTGCCAAATGTAATTATAGACATCCGGCGTATGAATGTATGCTTCGTTCAGGAGGGTAGACCGATCAATACAGTTAAAAGCGTTTTTTACGTCGACCTTGAGAAGTACATCTGCTTCGCTATCTGTTGATAGAAAGGTGCGAACCGAATGTACTGCTGCCTCACAACCTCCTCTGCTACCAAATCCTAACTGAATGGGTTGAAATAGAGGTGTTAATTTGGAAGAAATATTTCTACAGACTAGTTTAGAAGCTAGTCTGCGGAATGTACAGCCAATAGCAATAGGGCGGACGCCTCCATCTTTTTTATTAAAAGCACAGAGACGAGCCCCGAAAATAAATGTTTTAAAAGTGTGGGATAAAAACTACCTTTATATCAAATTTCAATTTAAACCGTTACGCTGTTTGATACAGAAATAAAAAAAAACAAAAATATCCTCATTTCCAACGTTTTTGTGGAATTGTGTAAAAAACATACAAACTAAAAAAGTGACATTCCGTAAAATCCTCAGGTATATCATATCGCTATAAATCTATCTACCGATACATCGTATTTTAGTTGGAAAATAGTAGGAAAATTATAGTTATTACTAGTTGGAAAATTGATATCAAACAAGATAATATCATAATTATCTGATATCAATTTTACAACCTACTATTAGTCTGATTGGAAAATATGATGTAGTGTTTATTTAAATGGGATTTGCAAGTTGTTAAAGCATTGGGTGTTTTTAGAAATTTTCACTATGAAGGTGTGGAATTTCCTACCGAAGTCACTACAGGTTCCCTGAAACACTATACCTATCTATCAAGAGTAAACAGTTTCCTCTAACAAAGCAATCAAATGGCCTTAAATATAAATGTCGCTTGGCAATTGCTTAGATTTTAAAATCACAAAAAAAACAGCTGTTCCAAAATGTCAATGACACTTCACAAAATTTATGGAACAGCTGATATTTTTTCTCGATTTTATAGTCAGTCCCATAGTAAAACTCGTTCCTAATGATGAGTACTATGAGCCTTTTTTGGCTTCTACCCTTCTTTATAACTCTGTATAATTATACCACCCCTATCGCATTACGATTACTGTATTTTATTTTCTCCCTGAGCATGTACTTACCTAATTAAAAGCAACAATTCAGCTTTAAATCAAGAAAGGAGTACTTACGTCGGTAATAAGAAATAAGTACCAACAATTATATTATTTTGCTTTAAGAAAACAGTTAATTGCACCTGGCTGTAATATAGGGGGAACCTGGCGCTTCACAATTAAGAAGTTTTACTCGCGTAGAGTACCTAAAAATATAAAATTAAGTAATAGGTATACCTAAGAATAATTGTAAACCTACCTTTACTTATAAATATAAGAATCTAGCTGTGTCCTGCGGTTTCACCCGCATTCCGGGATAAAAAAGCCTAGAATAATTTATATAATGTTAATCCAAAGTATAAATATCTTCATACCAATATATTCTTTATCTTCTAAATGTAATATTGTTTTTGTCGTAATAATCTTGAAAAATGCAATAACTTGATGTATGAACTATAGTTATCGACGGGTCTATCAGTCTAGAGTCTAGACAACTCGTGGGCTGATCTTAATATCTACCCACTCATATTGGACTAATAACATCACACAAATATTATAAATGCCAAAGTAATTTTGTCTGACCGACAGTCTGTTTGGTTTAATACAAAAAAGTAGTTGGATTGCACATGCATAATTATGTCAGTGACACTAACATCCCAAAATATTATAAAAACCCTTTCTTTTTATCCGACTTCAAAAAGAAGGCCGTTCTCAATTTGACTGCTTGTTGTGTTTTTTTTTTTGTTTGTTACGCGATTATAATATTATTTTACTGAAAGCAGTTCACCTGCTAGCAGCTACACTCTTAAGTTATCAAACTTTGCAAAACTGCGCTTAAGTTTTACGGTTTTTATTCAGCTTAGTACGAAGTTATAACAGCTGTCTAAACTGCTGTCTGCTACAGCTGTTATTGTCAAAGATATGAGTTACCTCTTTCCCAATCCTCTTTTTTAACCCATGACGTAAAAAGAGGCGTGTTATAAGTTTAACCGCTGTATGTATGTGGTACCTTATAGCTCTGGAACAGGTTAAACTGTTAGGATGTTTTTTTTTTTAAATTTGAAAGCAGGTTTTTCTGCAGTGGTTCCAAGACATATATTTTTCAAAACCTGTTCAACGGTTTCAAAAGATATGTTTCTTCATTTTTTAATTTAATTTTTAATTATTTTTATATCAAAAATTCGCATGTGAACCCGCGTGCCGTAGCTAGTCAGTGTTTACCGACCCGTAACGGTTTCAAATAAGCCACTGAATTAGATTTCTTGTGTGGTGCATTCGATTTGCCTCGAGGGAAATTATTATGGTGACTCTAGAAGGTACGTGATGAAATCAAAATATACTTTCAAGGTCTGACTTTGAATTTATTATTAATTCAAATATAATCGTCGAAACTTTAGTCGACTCGAAACGTCGATTAAGTTTTAATTTTAGATTTTAAGCTTTACTTTACTTTAATTCTAATTAGTCTAATTAAGTTCTAAATTAATAACATTCTTTGTAAACGTGACTTACCTGTAACATTCAATGTTATTTAAGGTCAATCAATATTTCTGAACTCTTTAAATGAGATTATCTATATTTCGTTTTATGGAACGATACTAGACGAAGAGAAGAATATCATCATCATCATACCGACTTTATTTCACAAGCTACATTCAACGGCCAACTCAGAATTCGCGAAAAAAATCAGCTGTTCCATAGAAAAATGTCAATGACACTCGACAAAATGTATGTATCACCTGATTTGTTTTTTGAAAATTCTGGTTTGGTCCCATAGTAAAAGTGGTTCATAATGACCACCATGAGCCCTTTTCGGCTTAGCATACCCTTTATGAATAACCCTGTATAAGCCCAATACCTATCAAAGTATACACACAAACTGTTCCTAAACGGTTATATTTCAGCAGATCTATGAAAACGTTTCTGGAAAGCTCTTTTGGAAATGCAGCGGGTAGCGACATACGAGTAAATTCAACTGTGACTCAGTAATCTTCTTCTCTAATTCAAATCATTTGAAGGATTCAAATACTGCGAATAGGAAAATGAAAATTTAATTGAAATGAAATGAAGTTATAATTGAAATGAAATGAAATTATAATTTAAAAAGTCTAATAATATTTTATGTACTCATCTAGTACCTACTTTTGTACATATCGTCGGTGTATTGTAGAAAGGATGTTTTCGTCAATTACAAAAAAATCAGGTGAGTTTCTTTTTAATGATATATTTTTAATGAAATAGGGTTGATGTACTCGTACTAGCTGACCAGACACCAAAAGCTGACAAAAAATTACCAAAATAAAGTAGTTATTAGTAAGATAGTATTGAATTATGATCAGAGATCTATGAGCTCGTATATTGGGACTTGACGTAAGTCATATTAGGTATTAAATGTCTGAAAACTTTGAGAGTTACTTGCCGTTTATAAACTTACAATTTCACAGTTCTAAAAAGTTCTAAACTTTCTTGAGAACCTTTTATAAAGTCTTGGAGTGAAGTCGAGTTAGAAGTTCGATCTTCGCTTCAACTCCGCAGGCTTCCAATAAACTGAAGTGCAGGATTGCAGATAAACAAACTGTAGGTACAAAACATTTAATACAGAAGTTAAGCTATACGGGGTTATTTAGAAAGGGTATGCTAAGCCGAAAAGGGCTCGTAGTACTCATCAACAATTTTTACTATTGGGCCAACCCGGAATTAGCAAAATCAGCTGTTCCGTAGAAAAATATCAATGACTGTCGACAAAATGTATGGAACAGCTGATTTTTTTCCGCAAATTCCGGGTTGGCCCCACAGTAAAAGTTGTTTATAATAATAACCATGAGCCCTTTTCAGCCTAGCATACCCGTTCTGATAACCCTGTTTAGTAAACACTCGACCAATGCACACATTAACATCCCTCACGGATACAAGTAAAGACTCCTGGATCAATCGCCCGCGCGAGTGCAGGCGATTGATCCGCTACTCGTGTCTGTGAGCGAGCGTGGTGGTGTTAATACATGAGCTTAACTGATGTACTCTATGGTTTGTTTTAGGTACGGTTTTACGGAACATAAACACGTAATTAGTGCGCGTTCCAGCAAACTTTCACCACTTCAGCTTCAGCTCTCGAGAAGTTACGATTAGATTTCTAAGGTAAATAAGGTGTTAACGGAATTTTGAATTAATGAAGGTGGTATAAAAATGTTTCCAAAGATTTTTTAGAAAATGCGTCAGGTTTTCTTCACCGCTTAAATAAATTCTAAGTAGGTAGTATAATTATGTCGTTAAGCAAAGGAGCTCACAAAACAAACACCTCCGCCCGGACTTGGCTCGAACCGCGAACTAAAAAGAACGTAACGCTAACGTTATGCCAGTCTTGTAATCCACTGGCAGAAACAGCTTTTGAAAATTCGAAAAAATACTGACTGAACATGCTATAAAATGTTATACAATTGCGCAGGTTTACAGACGTAAAGATGATCATCTGCCGGGAGCGTTTGCGTTTTACACTTTATATAACAACGCAAGATTCTAATGTGAGCATGAATAAACGAACATGCGTTTTATAGAGAAAAAGTTAACTATGTAAGTTACTTTTTAAAGTGCCTTTCCTAATTTATTGCAAAAAATTATATTTAAGACTAAGTAGGCACCAGTGGATGCGTGAGGCAGAAGATCGTGCCTTGTGGCGTTCGTTAGTAGTGGCCTATGTCCAGCAGTGGACAAACATTAGATAGGCTGATGATGATGATGATGAGGCACCCACGTACTTGTTTTCATGAACACAATTTTTCCATCAATAGATGTCTAGAAAAGACTGGCTGGAGGTAACCGAATGAGCGAGCGGAGGCGTCCGTCAATCAAGAACTTTTCAACGTGATAATCTTATTTGTCATCGGGTTCAAGTGAACGCTCGCACGCCTTAAGAAATTAACGTCGTGGGAAGTTCAATGTATAATATGTTTTTGTATGAAAATTTTCCGTGACATAAACCACCTACTTCTCAATTTCTCCGTCAAACACTGAGAAAAATGGCCATCTAAAATTCACCTAAAGTGCGGAACATACTGATATTGATATTTTATTACAGAGAATAACTTTATGATGCAGACATAATTTAAATCGACTAATTTTCGATGGCGTTATGTTTACAAATACCTAAGCTGATGACGACATCTACGATCTATTTATTTCGACTACCGCTTACCGCTACAGCCATCTATTGCAAAACGACGGAAGCAAAGTTGTACACCTATGTAAATTAAATTATTCAACTGGTGCTAATAATCGTACTTTTTGGTGATATCAATATGCTCCATAGTTTAGGTGAATTTATCATTCTTTTAGCGGAATTTAGATGGGCATTTTTCTCAGTGTAGCGAACCAGCCGAGGTTCGCTTCACTGAGAAAAAAAAATCTCCTGTTCCATACATTTTGTCGAGTGTTATTGACATTTTTCTATGGAACAGCTGATTTTTTTTTCGCGAATTTCTGGTTGGTCCCACAGTAAAAGTAGTCCATAATGATGAGTACTATGAGCCCCTTTTCGGCTTAGCATACTCTTTATTAATAACCCTATATTAACTTTTATAATGTTGCAGATATGAGAACCGAAGCAAATACAGAACAAAACAAAGATCGAAACAACAAAAAGAATACTAAAGCAAAACCCCACTAATAATATGAGGTTGCAAAATAATGAAAGATAAGACAAATCTTGTTAATTCGATGATGGAATGTGGTTTCTGAGTAACTTACTATGTAACACTATTCGCTCTTTGAACGACATAATGATAATCTATTTGTATGGAATGTGAATATTCCCCACAGATTGCAGCCATGAAAGCTCGCGGGTGGCAAAAATGCTGACTAGAAAGGCGCATTAACCCATTAACGCTGGCTTTCATTGTCGCCCAGCGGGGTTTATATATATTTAGGGTAGGCATCATTTAGGTATACATGCGATTCTTAAACGCCATAAGCCATATAAAAAGTAATATAAGTAATGTTAGAAGTATTGTTAGAATCCACAAGCTTTTTTAGGAGTAACACATCAGCATCGTCAAAATTCGAAGAGAGGGAAAGGGAGAGAGACAAAATAGAATGAAATTGAGTAGTTGGAGTGAGAGAAAAAACAACTGCTCCTAGTAGGTAAGTAAGTGTGTTTATCTGTAGCGGCTTGTAAGATTGATTCGCATTTACTTATTTTTTTTTCACAAAACTTATCAAAAAATAAATGAAAAAACATTCGAATCTTTGATGAGCGATATTTTGTATTTTCTAGTGACGATGTCGTCGCTACTACATGCGTATATCGCGCGTGGTAACGACTCCTTAGATTATTACTCCCACTGACCTAATAAAGCCAATCTCCACTCATTACAGCCCAGTTTACGGGAAATTCACTTAAACTCTAGCAAGGAACAAATTAACGGTTTTGAGGAGACAACTCTTCTGCATCGTAATTTACTTCTGGGTTTAAACGGATTAAAATGCCCGGATTCAGCACTTCGCAGTTTTATTTGAGGTTGAAGTTGACTTCGGGCTGATAATAAATTGATGGTCTATTGAAAATAAAATTGAATGGTATGTATAAGGCAGCTTAAAAATTGGGTTTTGTAAGGTCTTTAGTACTTTTATTTATTTTGTATTAAAAATACTTAGTTCTTGTTTTTTTTTTATTTCCGAAAGGTCCTCGCTCACTCTTAGGATGCGTTTAGAGTTCCGTACCTACTTATTATTTTTTTTAGCTAAAATGAACAACTTTGACTTGTGATGTTTCGCACACGGAACATTCCAAACAAACCATTTAGAAGGATATCGAGAGCTCGGCCGAAATTTTTAAAACAAATAAAAAACAGGTTAAATAAAAATAAATCTCATTAGACTTCGGGATCAATTAAAACATTAAACAGAAAGAACAGAAACAGCGTGAACGGAAATGGCTGTCCTAAAGGAGCGGATTCACTTGAATCTTTTTTTCAACCGTATACAGCGTTATAAGAAAAAGGTAAACTAAGACGAAAAGGGTTCATAGTACTCATCATCATGAACAACTTTTACTTTGACGCAAACAGTAAAATCATGAAAACATTGTTTCATAGAAAAATGTTAATGACACTCGCCAAAATGTACAGCTAATTATCGCAATATTAGAGTTGGTCCCACAGTAAAAGTGTTCATAATGAAGACCTACTATAATAGTAGTACCCTTCCTTTTAATCATGTAGACACGTTGAATACGTTCATACTTTTACTTTTATTTAGTCGATACTTTCAATGAGAACGCTCCTTTAGCACAGAAGCGAATTGCAGTAACTATTACTTAATCTGTGGCGGTGTCCAATAAAAACATTCGCTTCCATTGGTAATTTGTAAACCGTTATACAAAACAAACAAAGAAACGTTTTTTGAACGTAAATTGATGGCGGCAGGTGTCCAATTACTACGTAAAACAGACGCAAATGAAGATTGTAGTTTGGACGCCAGCGCCAAGTTTTGTTACAAATAAAGTAATGGTGTATTTTTTTAATCTATGATCTTGTCTTTTATAGCCTTAGGCACAGTTGGGATTGCTGCGTCTACAAAGTTAGTTTTTATTGTTAATTTGTTTGATATGAATAGTAACGTTTTTTTAGCTTCTGTTGTGGGAGCAATTCAGAAAGTTTAGTTTCAGTAACATAGACTTTACTATGCAACCTGAAGTGATTTGACACAGTAACGACGTGATTTTTTAGTGTTATTCTTCTTTCGGTTGCAATGTCTGGTGTGAACAATAAAGAGTTCATTTAACCATTAAAATTTTAAGCCTTTAAGATTTTTCAATTCTTCATATAAAAAGTTCCTTATGCCCTAAATAATTCACACTAGTAATTAAAACAGTCATGGTCTCCCTCACTATCTTTCAGGCGACGTTACACAATCTGAAACATGACCTGACAGCATACCTGAAATACAAAATATACTTAGGGCTGATGAAAAAAGAACAATAAGCACGATTCTTACGATTCTGAGTTCTCGTTTCGCGATGACAAGAACAAAATGAACAAAGGCACTCGTCTGTCGAGGGTGCGAATTCTGGTCTTAATTATTTCCTTCTGAAACGAACAAGAACTACGAAGCAAGTTTTGTTTGCTCTATTTATTAAATACAAGCTGTGACCCGCGGTTTCACGCGCTATATATCTTACAGGAACCGTTGAAATTTTCAGGATGAAAAGTAATCCATTTGTATAATAAGGCTACCTCATTATCAAATTTTATTCAAATCCGTTTTATAACAAACATACAAACTTTGATATTTATAAAATTAAATAACATAATAAAATTGTCTATTTTTATTTCAATTTGTGTATAAACTCATCTTAAATCTGAAATACAAATAATTGCCCACATAACATACAAATGTAGTATAGCAACAAATAGGTAAGTTTTCTTTTGAAAATGGGAAATTACGCTAAGATGCCTTAAATTAAAAGAATCACGGGTTCAATTAATATCTTAATGATTGATTAGATTTTTAGATTTCGGCAACAAAAGAAGGTCAATTTAGCTACTAACGTTGGGTTGCGAATTTGACGACTCGGTTTCACGCAATCTGCGTTTCCTGACAATTCTGGCATATTTATATTACATATCGCAAATGCATACTTGCCGGGATATAGGCCGGCTCCCGGGCAAACCGGTTTACGTAGTAGCTACGGACCTCCCCGCTGGTACCACAACTCAGCTTGGCTTGGTTCTCCGGGCAAGAAAACTTCGCTTGCGCGATGCAGGACTCGAATTTCAAACTTTAATTTCGGGAAACATACTTGAATGACTAAGATAAAATTACAACAGCCAAGCATACACAATTCAAAGACTATTTTGTTGTTTTTAGTTTCAAACCAAAGTGATAGTAAATTTAGTTATTACAGAATTAATGTTTTCGGAGGTTGATACGATGTTCGTTGAAGAGGAAAAGAGATGAAGAGTTTTTGGAAAGCTCTTTCTATTGCAATAATCAGTGCTTGGTACGCATGCCCGAAACGTACGTATAATGGAGCTTCGACACTACGGAACCACGCGTCCGAACCAGACTTCGATGTTGTGGTAAGTTTGAATGTGTAGCAAAATGCATGCTTGTGAGCTACTGCCGAGTAGAGGTCAATAACTTCAAACTTACTTACCTATAAAACTGGAAATGGCGAGAAGTATTTTTTGGTTAAATTTCGTTTGGTTTTTAGTTTAACTTATTTTGTTCATATATTTGTCCAAATTTGAGTGTGGTTAATACGATCATCGTGAAATTTTGCATTCAAGAACTCGTAGTTCGTTACGATATATTTTTAAGCTCGACTATGAGCAATATCAGTCGAGGGGTTGGGTTATGGGGATGATTATGGGGATACATAGGTAAAGGGGTCGCGAGGATAATTTCGCCACGTACCACTAATATAAATTTGATTGAATGTGAAACGTTAACATAATAGTTACTCGTAAGTATCTACTTACATACACATACAGGATTATAGGAAAGGGTATGCTAAGCCGAAAAGGGCTCAGAGTAAGACCAAAATGAACAAAATATGTTTAATATGGAAACAATATTGAAATATTTTTGGGACCGTGGGGGCCGGGCGCTAAAAAAAATTATAAAGAGCTTTCTTCTCGTCTGGTCGAAGCAACACGTGACCAAAATGCTGGCCTCTATCTCGCCCAAAGGGTGAGCATCGCCATACAACGTGGTAATGGGGCCAGCATTTTGGGAACAATTCCCACAGGCAGCGGCCTTTTAGATTAGTTTAGTTTAGTTTTATAGGTTTAGTTTTTAATTTAATTACATTTTAATTTTCATATGTATTTTCATAATTTAAGTTTCTGTGAATAAATATTTATTAATATTGAAATCGCATAAAAAAAATTGTTGTTCCATACATTTTGTTATTAACTTTTTTCTATGGAACAGCTGTTTTTTTGCGAATTCCGGGTTGGTCTAATAGCAAAAGTTGTTCATAATAATGAGTACGTACTATAAGCAATTTTCGGCTTAGCGTACCCTCTCCATATACCTAACCCTGCATTGTTTGTTAGAATTTGGTCAGTTTAACTAGCTATTTATTAGTCAGAAAGTATTCCGCAAATTATTGTCAGCAACTTATCAAACGAGAATTTAATACAGTTTTTATTTTACAGACAATTAGTTTTACAATATTTTCTATTATTTCAGCGACAACAGACGCTGGCATTGAGTTGATTCATTCATTATTCAAAAGGTCAGACTAATGGGCGAAAAAATTGAATTGAATAGTATTCCAATGTTTTTGTATAACGAAGCATTGTATAAACAAGAAGAATAAAAACCAGTTGCTAAGTCACTTGTTTTTCATATTTTTAGAAAAAGTTTCATTCTTACTTAGATGGGCATTTTTCTCAGTGTAAGCGCTATAAGTACGATTCAGTTATTTATTAGGGTCGATACACATCTGACGGAAAATGCGTCGCGTATTATCAGTCGCGTAACGCCAGAACAGAGAAATGTATAATAAAACATCCAACCTTTCACACTCAACCGATGATGCGCTAGTGCAGGAAATCAGCGGCTAATCACCGGCAGGCGCCAGATGTGGCGTTAGAAACTCGATTATTCAGCGGACTCACTTATTTGGTGAGAGCGATTTGTAATTTCTATAGATATTTGTGTAAGTACAAGTTGGTTCATCGAACACGAATAATTATTATTAATAGATATAGTAGAAAGTTCACGAATATTTAGTTCTGAATTCTGATAAATCAAATTATAATGGTGCTGTTTTTATTGTATTTGTTACATTAAACATTTAAATCGTTAACACATAATTATGTACTGTATTACTAATGTGCCCCGCGGTTTCAGCCACACTGTGAGGGTGAATAGTGGCCTATTTATTAATTCAGGGCATAAACTGTCTCTATTTGTTATTTTTTTAAGCTACTGCATAGCTTCTATCGCGGGCCTTGAGCGTGGAGACCGAATCCAGAAATTTCATAACGAAAATAACCTAAGCTAACACCCCCCACTCCGACCGGCACAGCGGTGATACTTTTTAGTTTTGCCATCTATCGATGAATAGCAGAACTTTTAATTACTTTTTAAAATATCACGCTTGTCTCTTTAGTTCAGCAACTCGCCTCTAGGTGTCGAGTGTAAGGTTTCGTTGACTTTTCGCCAATTTTATTTTATTTGTAAAATTATTGATAATTATTACAGAAATTCATTTGGATACTTTTTTGAAAAATAGGCCTTGCAATATTTATACAAAAAAAAATATAATTGCATAAGTTGATAAAAAATGCTATGCAATAGCTTTACCGCGGCAGTCCCCGAGTGCCACGTTTTTTTTTTCAAATAGTTACAGAGATGCGTAGTGACAAATATTCACATATTATTATAGGTACACAAGCTTTCGGATTTTTATTATTAGTAAGATTTTTTTCTGAACCACAATTTGTTTATTAAGCAAAATACCTACCATAAAAATACAAATGAAATTTCTGTCTGTCCTACGTTTTTTATTGTTTCATCAAAAGCTCATCTTGTCTGGTTGTTACTTTATGTTTTGCAAATAAAACGTCAGCCTTTTAGTCGTGCGTCTGTCTAAATTGACAAGGAAATAATGACTTTATAACAAACCAAATATACAATTCAAAAAAGTACAAACAATCTTAGATTTAAACACAGATGTATGATGCATTAAAATATTTTTTAAACGGTTTTTTAAACGGTTTTATTTAGCTCACCCCGTTTGTTTCTTGGGTCAAATTTAGTAATTCAAATTTCACCCTCTTCCTGTCAACCGATTAATCTGAAATAAACCAAAAAATAATAAAATAGATACAGTCGTGGGAATTATAAACATATGCATAGACTAGACTAAAATAAAACCGTGGGACACGTCCCACGGTTTTCTTGCCCCACGGTTTTATTTTAGTCTAGTCTATGCATATGTTTATAATTCCCACGACTGTATCTATTTTATTATTTTTTGGTTTTTAGTACATTTATCTTAAACATTGCAATGTATGTTTTTTTTTTTTAACATAAAACCGTTTAACTTAAAAATTTTTTTTACCTATTTTTATTGACATAAAAAATTCGACTAAAAAAAGCGGGGAATTACAACTCGACTCCACCAAGTTCTAGGTATACCAACTTTACCAATATGGGCCTTGCTTATAAACGATGCTTAGCAGTTGCTAAGATTGATAAATATTGTTTAACTTGTGCGCAATAAAAAAATGTAGTGTGCAGTACTAAGCAATGTAACAACAACATGACATTAGGCGATGAATTTGCTCGCCTCGTCACTTGCATAAAAAATGTCATTTAACTTTACGAAATCTTCATAAATAAGGCCCTATAAGCCTATTTTGTCGTAGCTGGGGAGGTTTTCAATCTTTCATTTATTTTCAAGATGCCTTATTGACCGAGCAAGCGAAGCGTCTACGTAACGATTAGTCAAATTTGCTTTCATCTGTCCGGACGTTTGTTTGTTGGTACTCGCTTACAGGTCGCATTTCTCAACAAATCTCGACAAAATTTGGTAAACAGTTTCAACAATTTCACAGATTTTTTTGTCATCGGGATTTTTAGATTGGGGTATTTCGATCAAAAAGGGAGAAAATTTACAGCAACGCCAGTCACCGACCGATATCGATAAAATTTGGCAGAAGTATACGTAAGGTACCTAATTCTAAACAAGAATTTCGAATATGAGTAAAAATAATCAAGTGGTTGCTGAAATAAAACACTTTGTTTATCGCAAAAAAGTGCTCGCGAGGTCTACTGTTCGCAGAATTACTAATAAACTAACTAACTAGACTTAATCTACTAGAATTGAATACGAAAATAGTTGGTCTAACAAAGACACTACAATGGAATAAATATTAACATAGCAGATTGCGCAAAGGAGTCGAAAAGTTTTTGTAGCATAGTACGCAGATCGCAGAGTTTATTATTTTTTTGAAAACTGAAGAAAAAACTGCAACTTAAAATTATCATAATAAGGTGAAACTATGCGGTTGATTAGTGGTCTCCGAGATAGAGAACTTTATAATAAACGTTTGCTACTTGGAATATACAATTCTATGCTAATATTATAATTTGTATTTCATTGTTACATAGTTATCCAAAGTAAAAGTAACGCAATTTCAAGGCATGCAGAATATTATGCAAGTCTTGCAATACTATTTGGTTCTCAGGCTCAACGAAAGCAAATCCACTTTATAAGCCAGAGGTCCCGGTTCGACGGCCGAGCAAATGTCTGAATGATAAATTTAAATATCTGTTCTGCGTCTGGGTGTCAGTTATTGTCCTTCTCTTTGTGTGTCTTACATGGCATCCCCGACACAGGGTATCCTAGTGGGGAGCTATGAGTGTGAAACGTTTATTATCTATTTAAACCACCGATTAAATAAATACATAAAAAGTTATACTTAAACCACGTACTCACTGAGCAACAATTGTTGATAAACTCTGTTTCAGAAACGAAATCTACGTGTTTTTGAAACAAATCATAATGTTTCAGAAACATATTACTTTGTTTCTGTATACACTACGTTAACATATCGAGAAACACGTAGTGTTTACAGAATCAAAATGATATGTTTCTGAAACAGAGTTTATAAACAATTGTTGCTCAGTGAATACGTGGCTTTAAGATACTTTTATTAAACGGAGCTAAAATCACAATACTACAACGAAAAGAAAACTTAAATATGACGTATAAAGATACGAAAGGGAAAGAAACTTCGAATATGAAGTCTAAAAGATAAAGTAAGTACAAGTATAGGTCAGATCCTTTTCCAAAAAGTGTTCATTCAAAAATATATTACCTTGAAGGACTCTTGGATTTTAATTAAGATACCACTGCACGGTTATCATTATGAATTTACATTTACAAAAACTTTCCAGAACCTAATTTTGTCCTAAAATAACACTTACACGGAATCCATTAGAGAGTCCCCAAATATTTGTGTGAATAAAATATATTGAAGCGTATTAAGCATTCCATTACCCGATCAAACAAATTAAAGCGGGATGTGCGTAAATATCTCAATTGAAGTACATTGCGATCCTTTATAAACCTAATATTAATACAGAATTTTGGACGCTAAAACGCTTTTGAAATAAAAGAGGATTGTACCGATTACGGGTTATAATTTCTGAGTTAGAGCTTAACCTAAAACATATGACATTGGCCTAGAATATTGCATAGAATTGCAAAGCATTATTCCATGTTAGAAAAGTGGTGGCCAAGAAGGACACAGCTATTTAAAAGCTTTTATTTAGCTAACAATGTATGCAACTATGACTGTAACCATCTTTGTTCGGGTGGAATCTTGAAACTCAATTTTGAACCACTCCTCGATGTCGATTGAACTGAAATTTGGTATACCTACCTACGAGTACGTGTGTAACTCCGACGTCAATGCGGTAAAAGCTTGTTTTAAAAAATATTTTTAAAGTTAATTTATTATCAACTGATTTTCATAGTTTTATCGAGTGTGTTCGTTAAAAGTAGCCGAAACTAATTTTCGTGACAACACAATTTAGTTAACATCCGACTTCAAAATCATTTAGTTCAAAAAATTGAAAGCCAGAGTCTTAAAGTAACAGACTTGGGAAAACCCAGATTGGACCTCACTAATTTATTAAATAAAAAATCTCCAGAAGCTAAAAATCCTTCAAACGCTAACGAAAAGCGAAAAGCTCTTAATAAATTAAAGATTCTAAATATAGATACGTGTGCTACAAATACGAGCTCTCCCTTTGACCTAATAAGTTCAATTTATTATCTCGAACGTGGATAAGTTAATTGAATTACCTGATGAAAGCTAATTACTTTCCAGTTTTCAATTTGAAGTTCTGCTCGGGACTGGCTGGTTGAAAATTGGAACGATCATCTCGAAAACAATGATTTGGAAAATTCGGGTCGCGTCTTATGGTGTTGATGTTGCCTTGATTGTGTTAGGTTCAGGGTTAGTTATAATTTGGACTGTAATCTATCATCGGTTTTAATGTTCAGTACAGGGCAAGTAAAGTTATGTACTAATTATATGTACAGTATACCTTCAGTTTTAAATCTTAATTGTGTTTCCAGTATTTCGTGTCTTGATGTAGATAAAATAAATTGTCTAGCCACTAAACATTACATACTTACCTATAGGAATAAAAAACTTATAAACTGGGGTGTATCTATCACCTATGATAATCTAACCTACCTACCCTATATGGTAATCCATTCCAGACATTCAGGTACAAAATGTGTCTACAGAAATAATGTACATGATAATGTACCCAACATATTAAATAACTAGCGACCTGCCCCGGCTTTGCACGGGTATAAAATATAGCCTATCTTTATATATATAGTTACTCAGGGATAATGTAGCATTCTAATAGTGAAATAATTTTTGAAATCGGTCTCGTAGTTTTTGTGTTTATTCAACACAAACATACAAAAATACAAATCTTTCCTCTTTATAATATTAGTATAGAAGTATAGATATACAACGCGCATAGCTTTACTAAAAATATGAATATTTAAAGCTTTTATTTACTGAATAAATTGCTCTACAAAGCCTATTTCGTTTTTGTATGATCAAGTAATCTAATTTAAAAGTTATTTTGTACGAGGATTTCATAAATACCTACAATAAAACACTGACCTAAATATTCTGATACAAATCTCCTTTCTCTATTCATAGGGGAGTTACCATAATCCCCTCAATTCTTTCTAAATGCGCGCAACGTTCTTTTAAACGAAATGTTTTTACTCAACTGAAAAGAAAGGCTTAGCACGTTCGGTTTATACGGAACAGGTGAAGAGGTTTTGCTTGTTAACGTAAACACAGTGAAATATTAAACGTTTTACAGAAAATAATAATTTGCAGCTACGGTTGCTAAACATGGGCGCTTTAAGAGAATTCGCTTAACAAAATGTTCTGCCGGAATATCCGATTCTCCGATACATATATAAAATACTAGCTGGGCCCTGTGGCTTTACCTGCTTTCTTTACTTTTAAGCCGCCCCTGTATTAGAGCAAACAAAACAAAAAAAATAAAAATCGGTCCAGCCATTTTCGAGTTTTTAGCGAGACTAACACATTCATTTATATAGAAGAGTTGAAAAAGAAGATATGTCTTCAAGTCACGAGTGATTTTATTTCTTCTAGGCAAGCGTGTTCCATCATACATGCATCACTGCTTCACAACAACCACTTTCAAACGAGACGGCGCGGTCAAACGCAAGCTTATATTAATAAAAAAATACTCTTTTTCGTCACGCTCACAATTTCAAATCCATCATTTTTACAAATGAGTAATAAAACGAGCAAGTCATTCACCTAATGACAAATGCCACGCACCCCTTACAGTTGCAGAGGTATGTTTCAAAATGTGCTCGTTAACCCTGACCCGACCCGACAGTCACTGAAATGTTGTTTCAATGGCAATGCCCTTCAAACCAAATTGAATATTGGATTTAACGACAACATAATATCAGAAAATATCAATTAATAATTGTGGTATGAAAATTGAATATACTTTAAAAAGTATTTGATAAAAAACACATACCTTATTTTTATTTTTTTATTTATAACTACTTATCACTGTAATCTAACAACAGTGCCAAGGCGTGCGATAAGTCACAACACAACATGAAACACAATAGTTATTTGTTATACAAGAGTGCAAAGTTGCTTTTTAACCGCGTGTTCAATTTGATGACCGAGCAAGCGACGGATTCTAAAATTGAATCACGAGCGCAGCGAGGGAATCAAAAGAGCACGAGGTGAAAAATCTTTGCACTCGAGTGCAACACGTAACTTTTCATTCCACCTCAGCGAGGAAAGAGTATTTTTAATCTTCAATATCTGAGTGGAAAAGCTCATTTGCGCATTATTAACAGTTTCAGTCAATTCTGTTGGCGTCAAACAAACTTCCTCGTCGCTAGAATCACTCATTTTAGTTTTTTCACTTGTTTTCAAGTTTCTTGTTTTTAATATAAGGTTTAACAATGACGTGAAAAAATGCCGCGTAAAGAACCGCGTACAAAGCAAATTGAAAAAAGAACACCAAGAAGGTTCCGAGTCTGAGTTTTTAACAAATTAAAAAAAAGTTGCATGATATATTCGGCACCATAGAGGTAGCAGTAAATAGGTTTAATGTTTTTTTTAATTCACAAACTTAGTGCACACGATGTTCTAAATTCAATTTACTTTATCCTTTAAAGAATAAAAACGGCTTTTCCACTCAGATATTGAAGATTAAAAATACTCTTTCCGAGATGGTGGGATGAAAAAAATATTAATTAAAACAATCCAAACTAAGATAACAACAAAATAAATTAATAATAACTTATATTAACTGCAATATTACGCTCATTTCTATTATACTTGCTTACAAATCACAGAATTATTTCATGCCAAGTTAAACGTCACTAAAATCTAGTGAGTGAACATAGAAATATTAATAAATTATGTTATTGCCGATTGCTAATGAATAAGGCAGAAGTTAACCTACGTCTTGAGCGACAAGGAAACTGTATGTGACATTACTTCGGGAGGTGCTCAAGCGTGCGCTTATATTACTAATGGGATAATTTTATGGTGCTATACATCATTAACTCTGTAATCTCTGTAATGTATTACATGGTTGCTTAGAGCATCGGTGAGCGATGTTTATTGCTTTCCCTTAGATTTCGTTTGGGTAAATTTCGTGGTCGGATTTTGTTGATACTTTTTTAAGGAAGCGAGAGAATTTGTAAGTGAAATAATTATGTTTTTGGCTGCTTTAATTGATGCGAGCGTGGGAAAGAATGATGGAGTATTTTTGTGGCATCTGTGGTATTTGCGAGGAGCGCAAAGGAGAGGAGAAATACCAAGTGCGAAAGGTATTTTCCAGCAATTTTTTTTGGTATACAGGATTGAATACTGTAGTGGTGGAAACGAGCAGTGAGCAGAGCTGTCGCTTTACCTTCATCTAGAGTCAGGGAAGGGAATTCTGGGCCATTCGAGATTATCTCGGTCACTCTCACTCATGACATTTCTAATGAGAGCGACAGTGGCCGAGATAATAACTCACTCGCCAGAATAAAGCCCCGGGACCGACGCTGGTGATGAAGTGTGATTAATTTTATTTCTTCTTATCTTCAAAAACTATTTTACCTAAATATCTAAAACAGATTCTTCAAATTGATTTCGTGTCCATTCTTTTGTTTATCACAAAGTTAAAAGGATCTTATGCTAAACTAAACTAATAATTGGCTAAACTAAAGGCAAACTCTCTAAAACTTGACAGCTTAAGCAAAACAAAATTTAAAAAAAAAACAGATATATTTAAATATTATATTAAACTCTCATAACTTGAGGAAGCGTCCAATGGACATAATTAAAATATTGAACCGGAGAATTTTCGTTAACAGTTGTTGTTTATTTTGATTTTGCGGTATTAGAAATTACCCTAAATACCTTACATTACATCTGCCTAATTTGTTTCTATTTTGGGATTCTGAATATTTCATTAGGTACCTAAGTAATATGTTTACCTATAAAATTAATTATAAGTGTAATTAATTTCGAAAGTAACTTTTCATGTCCTGTCCACAATCCTTTTTACTAAATAGATGGTTTTACATAATATTACATATTATGTCATGGTGCAAAAGGATTATTATAATTGCCTAAAAAAATCACCTTGTTATCTAAAAAGTCTGAAACCAAGGTTAGCCAAGGACTTAGATACACTGGCTGACTAGATATTAAAGTAAAGAAATAAATTTGTTCGAGTTTACGAACAAAGTTGCTTTCTAACTCATTACCGGTAAAATCCTCAGCTATTTTTCCGCCACTACATTATGGAAACTGATCTAAAGTTAGAAGGCTAGTTGTAGACAGGAGTCGTTAATCAAAGCACAACTCCAGACAGGAACTACCTGAGAAACTATAGCAGTGGTTCTCAACTAGTGGTCCGCAAGAGTTAAAATATGGTCCGCGAAATATTTTGTACCTTATAAATTTATTAAATGCTTTAGTTTTTATCGTGTTGAGTGGAAAGAGGATGGGGCCTTTGCCTGTCAGTGGGATGGAATAGCACAAACTATTATAATTATAAACTCTGACATTAGGTCTAGCCACTCGAGCTTACTTACTTATTTATTATTATTGTACAAACCAAGCTTCATCAAAATCTAATGAAAAGGTTTACGAATGAGAAGTCAAGTGCGTTTGTTTGATCAGCCCGAGGTAAAGGCCGCTCATAAGAGGGCGGTGCAGCGCCAGGCGCCGATTTGGATTGTAAATGGACATGTGTTGTTGACTGTAAATGGACAAACTCGGCCGAACAAACAAATCCTGGTTCTAGTGACTGTCTAATCAAACTGGTCTAGTATTCGGCTGAGGGCGCAGTCTCGCCACTGTACTCGTTACGTGTAATCAGCGCATAAAGGCCGTTCATAAGCTGGTGGTGTAGCGCTGGGAGACGGTGAGCAGTAGCGATTGTGATATTGTTTTTACCCATGACTGAACGAAACGGAGAAAATATAAGCGTTGTTTGTTTGTTTGCGTATGCATTCGTCTATCACAATTTATACACAAATACAATAATGCGTGCATTTTCATTTTAATGTTTAATTATGTTTTGATTGTTTTTTTAATTCATAGTTTTTTTCTTTTCTCCTACCTTGTGGGACCCACTAACAACAAAAAATCTAAGATCTTCCTTGGTCAAAACAAGGTTGGGAACCACTGAACTGCAGTAACAAGCTACCTTGCCTTTGGTTGAAATTAAAAAGATTAACTTGCTTAGTTGCTGGCAACAACAGTTTAGTTTATAAGAAATGGTTCAATTGAAATAGTGTACAGTTGCGATGAGTCAAACGCAGTTTATGAAAGAAAAACTGGAATTTAATCGACTCGTATACAATGTACACATAGCATCACAGTAATATTAAAAACGTGTATGTGTGTGCTTCTCCTCTTCGCTAAAACGGCTGGACTTTTGGAATAGAAATAGCTTATAATGGGTACCTTGAGATAGATTAGTTAGGTTTCTTCTTATCATCACCATTACCATTTTTCATCTACGCGCGGTTCAAACAGCAGTACGTAGCTAATGAACACATAAATTCTTATTTATGTTTTTTTAGCTATTTTATTGTCTTTGTAATTAAGTCCAAATCTTGGTAACCATGACTGCTATGAAAACATAAAGCCAAACATATTCACCAAGCTCAATATAATTTGATTACATTTCTAAAAAGTAAAAGCGCTTTTTTCAATTACTTACAATATTTTTTCCTTAAAAACCTAATAAAACATTCAAATTACAAGATAAAAGGAATTTCCGAGCGATGTAAGACTCTCCATGGAGAAAGCGACTTTCGGAAGGGAACTGCGAATTAAAAAAGGTTGTATCACAAATTAGGGGTCGACAAGGAATTTGCAGGAAAAATGCTTCGTTCCATCCCTTTAATGTAACGGAGTCTTACCGCCATTTGTATAAATTCTTTAGGGTAAACTGCACTCCGGCTCCCGGCAACGCGTGTACCTTCTTACAAGGTGCTTGGGGATTGGGGCGAGTCGGGTTCGTAATTTCCTTGTCTTTGACAAATTATGTTAATGGCAAAGTAGATTCTTTATTTGCCAGTAATGTTGGTCTCAAATTATTACACATTTATTAATAATAATAAAGGTAAAAGTTAAAGTGTAGTACCATTCAATACCATAACAAAATTGAAGAGCTTTTGAGGCTTTTTTCATTTTTGAGGCATTTTTTTTGCAAATGTTATTTTTTGTTTGTAATATTTATTACCTTTAGGGGCTGTAAAATTTTCTTCGTTAAAAAATGTATCAGTATTGTAGATATGTAGAGAATATGGGGTATTTTATTTCACATTATTATATACGTATTTTAATGTTATAGCGTAAAGAAAAAACAAACACACAAACTCACTTTTTACTCATTTATTAAATTACAGACTTGCACTGTTTAATAACTTTTACTTAAAAATATTACATAAGCCATGTAGAGTATTAAAAAGTCTTGTATGTGACCAGGGCACACAATCTAAGCTCAAAGCCATGAGCTCATACTTATGGCTCTTATGAGCCATAAGCTCAATTGACCAAGAGCAAAAGCCGTTGTGGCCGAATCCGGCTAGGAAGACCTCGTCATCAATCATTCAATAAAAGTAGTATGATAATACAAATTTATGAGTATGATATTATATGAAATAATAATATGATCCTTTACATTTTTCAAACAAAGTCATACTTCGTCAAGTGAAATTTGACGCGTACCCAACCCGGCAATGTTCACGAGTAGTCGAGTACATCAACCTACGCGCCAGTACCAATTTATTGTTTCATTTTCAACCGGAAATTACCGACCCTTTCAGTATGATAAAAAAGGCTAAAAATAAAAGAGATAAAAATAAAAGCTTGTGCTTAGGATCAAATAATGCTGAGTTACATCGTAATTATACGGTTCCATAAAAAGGTGGGGAATTATATTAACGGCGCGAGTTTCGCGAATGTTTTTGTTTCAAAATATTTTTTCTTCAAATTAGAGGTAGATCTAATGCTTTCTCTGTAATGAAATGAGTTTAGCGACGAGAAAAACGCTCGAGGAAAATGGCTGAATTGCTGACTGAACTAGAGGGCAGCGGGCTCCGTAAAAGATAAGCTACCTCGGTTATGAAACTTACTACGTACCTACCCACTTCAATCTCGTAATTCGCCTTTATCTATTTCAAAAAATGAATAAGAGAATCATTTTGTTACACTTTTCTAAGTTGTTTGCTTAAGTCTCTACATTCCATTTCAATTTATTGATGTTTGCAATTTTACACTTACAAGCCAACAAACAAAATAATTAAAAACTTTTAACACTTTATGATCGCAGATCACTAATATTACATAAATCACAGGCAGTTGTCTGATAGGTACCAATATAAATAGCAAATAGCATCTAAAACTTAAGTGCTATCGTATTTCAAAAGACACATTCTATTACTCGTAGGTCTTGGTCATTAGTCCTAAAACAATCGTCACAACCCTTACCTATTGAAGGCATTTAGATGGTCTAAAAACTACCATACACGTTCTAACTTTAATAACAACGTGTTAAGCTCCTTTTACATGTATTTGAATATCCCCACTGACCTACATTATAACGGTGCCTTGTCGCACCTCAAGCACTTCCCGTCGTCTTTACTGGCGGTAAATGAACTGAGCCTAATTTCAAATTACGCTATTATAACCCATCTTAAGTTGGAAGGTCGTGTTATAATGGTAGCGCGTGCTGGATCAGTGAAGGAGCTTTGGACGAGTGGAAAGCGAGGAAACGTACTGTTTTGTCTTATCTACTTATATTTATTCTAAGGCTTCCTTTAATCAACGTTTTGTTGGTAGCTAGTTTCATTTGTGTGAATACGTTTTGTCTTTCCTCAGGTAAGGGAAAAATTAAAAGATTCTTTAGTAACTAGAGAAATCTCTAGTGACTATTCATTTGGAATGAGTATCTTCTAAATCTACGTGCTTCTTTGACTGCATCGTCGCTTACCTACCATCGACGTAAAAAAACTTAGGGTTTATTGAGACTAGTCTTAAATTCACATTTGAGGCGAAATCCGGGGAGATGCGGGCCGTATTCGGGGAGGTTAGGCACTTGGTCATTATTAACCAACATTTTATAAACCCAGAATTCGCGAAAAAAAATCAACAGTTCCAATCACTTCGTCGACAGTCATTGACGTTTCCATGGAACAGTTGATTTTTTTCGCGAATTAGGGATTGGTCCCATAGTAAAAGTTCTCGCAGATACAAAGTATTATCAACTAAGTCTGTCTAAAAGGCTGTCTGGAATGTAAATTAAAGCAACACTGCTATTAAGATGAGCTTCAAAGTGAGAGCCGGTTCATAGTTAAATTTGACTTTAGTTGTCAATTAGCTGCGCTTCCTAGTTCCACCCACTATCCTACAGAAAGCTGTTCATTTTTGCGAGAATCAGACCAAGTCAAATGAAATAATTATTTGTTTATACAGTTTATTTTTAAACAATAATTGTCTATATCTCCAAACGGGTTTGTCAAAGCAATATACAATATCAAATAGTATGTAAAAGTATTTATAACTGTCATATTAATAAACAGTTATACATTAGACAATTAGATTTTTTTATTTAGTAATAGGTTTGCATTTGACCGCCATCTCTCCTGATGGTAAGCAACGATGCGGTCTATGATGGAACATGCTTAACTAGAAGAAACCGATTTGCTCGCGAGTTGAAGACTCCTAGATTATATGTATCTATCGGGAAACACCCACTCAACTTGCGCTTTATAAATGACAGCAACTATTACGGGGCAAAGCACCGCCGCACCTTTGAAACATTACCTAACTTTTTGGCAGCAAATTAATAGAGAACATACGCAGTTTCAATAATAAATCCTCCTGACTCGGACTACGAGTACGTTTTATACCTTTTTTATCATAGTTGGCGAATAAGCAAACGGGCACCTGATAAGTAATCACCTTCACCTCTGTATACCTACTTGTAATGCCAGAAGCTATGCCAGAAGCATTGTTGAGCTCTTCCAGGATTAAACTTAGGACAACACCTAAAATCAACCTCAGTTCCTACGACCAATTTCCTGACGAAATGGGTGCTATAACTCCGACATTTTCGAAATAAATCTTTTCGGTAATTTTTCCTTCAGTGGAATCGTGATGAAAAACAGTGGGTGGTACTTTATGGCGATATTACTAACACGAAAATCTAGGTTAGTCGCTATCTTTAGCGGCGAGGTTTTAGACAATGAACTGGGAAAATACCGATAAAAAATGATCTATATATATAAAAGAAAGTCGTGTTATGTTACACTACTTATAACTCAAGAACGGCTTTACCGATATGGCTGAAAATTGGTGAGGAGGTAGCTTAGAGCCAGGAAACGCACATAGGATACTATTTATTCCTATTATACTATTTATTTCTATTAAATAAATTCGATAGCATTCAAGTGTGAATTGACATAAAACATCAGTCACTATAAAACGAGGTATAACAAAAAAGAATCAGACTTGGAATAACAAAACGACTTATTATACTCTTTGCGCAAATGACAGCTATGTAATGGACGTATGGATGACAATTTGATTTAACAATTTAACAGCTAAACAGATTTTGACGAAATTTGGTATGAAGGTAGCTTAAGCCCTAGGTAATATGTAGATTACTTTTTACCCCAGAAAATTGAACGGCTTTCCGCTATTCTTGCAGGACAGCGGGTGAAACCGCGGGGCGCAGCTAGTTAAAGCTTAAAATATAGACAACACAATAATGACGATGTATGGCAAAACTTATACTTCAATATCTCTTGATAACGAAAACCAAAAATCAAAAAAAATCTCCACAGTTATCTATTTTATATTCTTTATTTGTTAGAGACTTACGTTTTGAATGTAACAGCCGGTGAGTGACATGTTACAGGCATGGGTGTGACTCATGAATTCTTTTTTATATAAATAAAATCCAAATGAAAAGAGCTTAGCAAACTTAGATATTACCTTCAACATAAAATAAGAAAAGAAAACTGTAGTTAAAAAAGGGCCAGAGGACAAAAAGCTTAATAAGCAGCGGAACTTTTTACACAATAGCCTTTCCTCCGTACCACCTATTGAATAAAGATCATAATGTTGCCACACACAGCTCCCTAGGTGGTCCCTTTGCGGCCCCTTAACCACTTTCATTCCACGAGAAAAGGTAACGGGGAACCAGTTCAGAAGGTGGACTTATAAGAATCCTCCCGGGCAAGAAAAGGTTATAGAACAATAACTGAGAATAGTTTTATTTAATTTAGCCACAAATATAGCAGACTTGCCGACATTTTCCTCAATATTTCCCTCTCTTATTATTGCCAGAAACGGAAATATCCCTTTATTCGGGCTAACAAACACCATCTGCACTAATTTACCGATTTCCAAATAAAATTAGCTAACTCGTAACGTTGGCGGAATTGCCTAAGTTTCCCGATGAGGGTACATAAAATCTTCGCCGCCCTCTTAATATCGTAGTTGTGAATAGTTCGTCTGGAGAGACAATGAGCCCGCGCATTGCCCATTCCGGGAACTTACTAGGTGTGGACTGGAGGTACACGGGAGCTTAGTTTGTCAAACGTGTGTGCCGTTTAACAGCGTAGTTGTTTCGGCTTTCGGTTGTTCTGTCCTAGATTTAACATAGGCAGGGGAAAAATTGTCTTTCCACCGTTTTTATCCCGCGAGAACGTGACAAACTTATCCATTTTTAAGCTTTATCACCTATACGCGCGGATAAAAACGGTCCAAAATTAGTTTAAAGATATAATAGCTAAGTCTGCTATAGGTACTTGAAACTGCTTGACTTTCTCTAGTTTTGCTAGATGTTTATAGTTCTACTAATGTATTCGCTCGTCTTACCTTGAGCAAGGGCGTTGAAAGAAGATATTATATTTTGATGCTTCTTACTTTAGTGCCATGTCACTAAAAAGCAGGTAAATCAATCAGACCAAAACTTTATCGATCAAACAAAAAAAAAATAAAAATTTAAATAGCGTGATTTCGGAATACCCGATACAAATTACAGCCCCGTCTACTCGAACTGACTGACAGGAGAGTCTGCCTTTGGCGTTTGAAAAATTTCTAAACAGTTATTGGCAAACCTGTTTGCAAACTTGGTCGCTTATTTCCCAGTCCGTATGTTCCGTATAAGAGCACATTCATAAGGTGAGAGGCTCAGGAGATTGCGTTATTTGTCTCCCGATAACGCTGGATAGCGACACACGGAAAAAGTCTATTATTCACGTAAAGCACCCTTGTTTTGTTTAGATTAGCCTTTTGCAAGGGCTAAGACGTCGAGAGCGCTTGACCGTTTGAAGATAGGCAAAGCTCAAAAGACCCTTGTAAAGGTAAGGCCGTCGAGAAAATAGACTCGAGTTTTGACTCTTTATCGTCCGGGATAAAAGTATTTGCATAATCAAAACAGCGTTGTATTACCAGCCAAAGTATTACGGAAAGGTTTTTTGGGCGTTATTTGATGGACATAAAGATAGAAGTGTCTTCTAGGTCTTGAAATAGATACTAAAATAATATGACGTGGGAAGTTATATCTTCGGGACCGTAGGTTATTGAATAAAGCTAGACGAAATATCGTTGTACGAAATTCATGGCCACTATTTTTATATGGCGCTGTTACATCATATTATCAATCTCTACATATCGAGCCTATCTAGGTTATTGATAATATAATAAGTGGAGATAGCGAAGATAGTATTTATATTTACCCACCTAGTTAAATGACATATTCGCATTTTAACGCCTTTTGCTAGTAGTTTCTACAGTTTGATACCTAGTCCAGTAAAAGGTAGTTTTGCTACACAGAGTTACTACATAAGGAAACTGTATGCTGTAAGCTGAAAAGGACTCATAAAATTCATCATTGTGAATAAATTTTACTATAGGACTAATGGGACCAACCCTGAATTCTTGAAAAGAAAACAGCTGTTCAATATATTTTGTAGAGTGTCTTTGACATTTTTTATGGAACAGCTGATTTTTTTTCCCATACTCCGGGTAGGTCCAATAGTAAAAGTAGCTCATAATGATGAGTACTATGAGCCTTTTTCGGCTTAGCATACCCTTTCCTTGTGACCCTGTACATAAGCGCTGTCTAAATTATATTTTAACTTTTTAAACCAGATGTTTCAAACTACTCCCGTCGAAAACAGGCCGACTTATTTTAATGAGACCTAGTTTTAGGCCGCTCTCAATGAACCAGAATTTTAAAAGCCATTTAAAGTTTGATATTGCTTAAGCCTAAAGCGATGTGAAGCTTGAAGCTGTGTCATTAATTATTTCTCAGCCTAATTCGGACTAATCAATCTTCTTTCTTACTGAAAAAAAAACTTATACAGGGCTACAAGCAAAGGTTATGCTAAGTCGAAAAGGATTTAAACTACTCATCATTATGAACACCTCTTTACGGGACAAACCTGGAAGAACAAAATTTAGCTGTTCCATACATTTTGTCGAGTGTCATTGAGATTTTTGTATGGAACTGCTGATTTTTTTCGCGAATTCCGGGTAGGACCTATAGTAAAAGTTGTTTATAATGATGAGTACTATGAGCCCTTCTAGTTGAGCATACCCTTTCCTTATAACCCTGTGTAGATAAACAACGCAAAGTCGGCAGCGTATTCATTAACCCTCCGGTGTTACGGGTATCCGAAGGCGACAGTGATCGCTAACCATCAGGCGGTCTGTTTGCTTGTTCGCCACCTAAGGCTTAAAAATACCTTTTTGAAAATGAAAAACATAAGACTTTCAATGTGATAAATTACAATCATAAGGTCCGTAATTTTTCATCTGCAATCGAATATAAAATCTATAATCTTAATGAACCTTCATTTATATCACATCACTAAATAAAACGTTTGGGAATAATTTGTTGCGAGCACTTGACCGTAATATGCGATAAAAAACATCAATACACTTCTAGATAACCGTGACAGTAAAATAAATGATGTTTGGACCCTTAAAATTATCTACATTTTAGAAAATTACTGGAGCGCTCACACTTGTGATTACATTGTGTGGAAAACTCCACACTCTAGGTATTCGCAGATTATGTTACAAAACGAGAACTTAATTTCAAAAATATCTTATACTAGCTGCCCCCGGCGGTTTCACGCGCTGGTTTTTTTTGGTTTTTTACTTTTAAACCTTTCCTGAACTTCCACAAATATTTCAAAATCAGAATTAGCGAAATCGGTCCAGCCGTTCTCTAGTTATAGCCAGACAAACGAACAGCGATTCATTTTTATATAATTACTAGCTAACCCCCGGCGGTTTCACCCGCTGTTTTTTTTTACTTTTAAACCTTCCCTGTATTAGAGCAAACAAAACAAAAAAAAACAACAAAACAGACCAAAAAGATCGGACCAATTTCTGAACACACCTATAAATATTTCACAACCTAGTGACACTATTTTTATTTCTAAAAAGACAAAGGACGAACTTCAAATGTTTCACAGGTAGGAACAGTTTTGTATTGGAAAATGAAATTGTCGATTTTAGTATTTTTCTTTACTTATTATTCATGTTTCTCAACGTTTAAACCTTCCCTGAACTTTTACAAATATATCAAGATCAAAATTAGCAAAATCGGTCCAGCCGTTCTCGAGTTTTAGCGAGACTAACGAACAGCGATTCATTTTGATATATAAGAAGAAGAAGATGTAAGAATATATATTACCTATATGTTACAAAGGTATACTCATACTCTTATGGTTTTTCTGTAATGCATTATCAGGTTTGACGTAAATATAACCTTAGCATCTTTTAGTCAAATTGTACAATATTTATATCACTAGCTCTCTTACCCCGTAGTTTCACTGCCTTTTTTTCTTAAAACATTGTGTTGAAGGAAAAAATTACAAGTTGGTCGGATTATTATAGTAGAGTATTTTTATTGTAATCGGTAAGTGACTGTTTTTGCTTACCAGGCTATAAAAATGATTAACCAATTTTTTATAACAAAGTGATATTTATCTAACTCAAAACTTCAGCGAAACAGAAAATCTAGATACCCTAAATCTAGATTTACCTCCTCGTAGCGTTTACGCAATGAAAAAGAGAAACACAAGCGGGAATAAAAATTAGGTCCCAAGTAAACAAACAATAAAACCTCCTGTATCGAGAGCAAGGACTTTCCAGAGATGTAATAGACTGTATTTATCTTAATGCCTGGAATAAATGGAAAATACGAATTCGTAAATATAGGATTACGAGACGCGAATAATAAATGAAAAGATATGAAATGTTGCTTTACCCCAAAGGTGGGATGAAATGGAAGACTATTTGAATTTTTGGAGACAGATTCATACTTAATTTTAAAATTAAGAACTTAGAATAGAATAAAATATTTACCCACGTAATTGTAGATTCAATCAAAAGCTATCTATTATATAAACCAAGTTTAGTTTTACTATTTTACTATGATAAGCTAACGTGATTTTGACAGATTTTGTCATTTTGTTGTTTGTTGTTTTGTGTTTATTTTGTCGTTTTATATTTTTAGTGTTATTTTAGAAACCATAAACCTACACGTTTTATGATTAAAAGATTTAAAAGTAAAAAAAAAATAGTAAAAAGTTGTCTAGGTATTATTAGAAGTTTTAACAAGTATAAATTATGCAAAACTTTGAGGCGAAAGATTCACGTAAATAAAAGACTGTCCGTTTGCAGCTTTACTTCACTCGATGATTCGTCTCAAAGTCAAACACCCAAAATGTAGCCGTCACGAGTACGCGTCCCTATGTCTACAAAGAGTTTACTTTCTAAACATTAATTGAAGAACTTGGACTGACAGCTGAAAATAAAGCTCTAAAAGGTCCCAAACTTTAATTGTATTTCAACGTGCTAAGTGACAATTAAAGTAGTGTCAATCAAAAGTTATTTAAGCAGGATTTCGGCCATTATACTAGAGAGCTCCTTCAAACTTATCTTCAGTTCAATTCAGAAGTAGGATCAAAAGGAGCAACTAAGCGTTCATAAGAAAATAAAATTATGTTCGGTGCTTTATAACAAGGTTTTCACAAATTTATTACTCTGAAACTAAGAAATATAAACATAGAAAAAGAACGAACCAACAAATTAATTTGACGTAAAAAATGGTCTAAAATGTAACAACCAAAACGCGACGGCATCTAAATTTTAAATTAGTTCGTAAATAAAAATATGCTAAAATTTACAGCCACAGCCGCATTCGAACATTTTAACAAATCGTAACGTAAATTAATGATTTCAATTTTTGTAATTTAACGGTTTCAATTTTACATTTGAAGCAGAATTAGGGGCGTCGCTGTGGGACCAATTGTGTCTGTCACTTAAAAAAATGGCGGACGGAGCTAATAAAAAATGTAAACTATTATTAAAACCGTTAAGAAAGGCCTTAACTACGACCGTCCTCGGCTCAGCGAGATCACTTATTTTAATACAAAGATATAACAATTCTCGCTGAGCCATTAGAATACGCTCTGCTTCGTGTTAATAGTGCGTTAGGTTATTCTCGGCGAATAAGTCTGATGTGCTCTTATGGATAGCCTTGGTCGTGGTCGTTTGTGCTAACGTGTTGGGCTCTAAAATCAGCGGCTTGTTCCAAATTTAACAATATTAAGGTAGCTTTCTAAGTTTGAAATATAATAATCTTGTTTGAACCTGAATATATTATAAGTGTAAAGATTAGAGCTAGTTTGACAGTCGGACTACCTAATTGAATTGTCGTACCTAATTGAAGAAAACCGGCTTTTAGAACAGTCTTACATAATTAGGTACCAATTAGTACAAATTTATACTAATTTTGCTTAAATCTGCTTTGAGTCTTCGCTGCGCCTCTAGATCGTAATTTTATGATGAACTACATAGACACCTATTTGCAAATAATATATTTTACCTATTCATAAGGATTAGGAGGAAGAACGTAAAACGTGCCAACGTTACATTTCGGCATCCAATTTAACCTTTAAGTGCTGACGTGCGGTCTCACAGACCGCTCGAAAGCTACGATTGATGGAATCAACCTCTTTTCCGCATGTTATTGCCATAGATTTGTCAGTAGCTTCGAGTTTAGTTGGGCTCACGCCATCAGAAGTGTTTCAAGTGTCACTTAACGTAAAATCTGCCAGTAACATCCATTTGAAAATCTAGAGCGGTCAGTGAGACCGCACGTCAGTATTTACGTAAGTTTTTTGATCCATCGTTACTTTCAGTATCATATATTTTTTCAAGAAGTACTGTAAATATTACTTACTGAAAAAAGTTTCTACTTCAAGTAATCGCCTTCGAAGAATTCTGTTGCCATTCTGTTGCCCATCAACGTCTGTGAGAGTATACAGGATGATCAAACTGATGATGAAAAAATAAAGTTGAAACATAAAGTTTTAAGCTTCAATGTGATTCCAGGTTCAAGGTCACCTGATGATGAAAATTTTCGAAAGAAACACATCAAATTTAGATGGAAATAAACTCACAAGTGCTATTCTAGCAAAAAATAATGAATTGCCTACAATATACTCTCAGAAAATGTACTAAGATTGTGACTAAATTTCACCAAACTTTGTGGCATGTGAAACTTTTTTGTAAGACCCCAATGGTTAATTTGTTTAGTTTATACGGCTGATTACTTATTTAACTCTACGAAAAGTTTTATTTTATATGATTATTGGAAGAAATTATTTTGATTTCAGCCTAATAAGTAATTTCATTGAAAAATATTGCAGAAAGTATGACACTGCCCAATAAGTTTTATTAATAGTTGAAATGATCAATGTATTTAGGTATTTTTTATTTTTATTACATAGACGAAATCTTATTTTATAGATCTGCTTTAAAAATAATACTAAAAACCAATATTCATGATCTCTATCAATATTTGAACTTAGAGGCCTGTGAGTCCGCACGTCAGTCTTTATGTTACAAAAATGTCACGTCAGCACTTAAAGGTTAAGGAGTAAACAAAAAATATTTGTAGACTCAAATGTTTGTTTTGAACTGTGTTATGTAAAAAATACTAAAAATAGGTCAGCTTTCGCAGCCACCGCATACAGCCAGACCTTTTTCAATTAAATTCCTGGTTTGTCGTTTATTTCGATTCCAGTGAGCTGTCTAAACGTCCGTCCGTCCGTCTGTTTAGGATATGGGACAGGTCTGTGAGGGGACTTGGTGTCAGGTCCATGCAATACTCCTGTCGAAGGTGATTGGAACCGTTTGTAGTCTGCGGTGTTGATGTACGGTTGCCAGGTCACATTTTTTAATTTTCACCATTTTAAATATTTTTTTCCCTAAAATTATACTATTTGGAATGAAAATCCCCAAGTAATTTTTCCTCGTCCTCCCAACAATGTAAATTCCACAAAATTTCCCCAAGAGCCCAATTTTTCCCCAAAATCGCGAGAAAAAGCCCTAATCTGGCAACCCTGTTGATATCACTGAAGTTTTGCTTTACGCTGGTTTTAGTAGTTCTTTTGATAGCGTAAAAAAGCGAATGTGTCGAATAAAAAAAACAGATAAGATAAAGCATGTAAATAAAGAAGACGAACACAGATGTACAATGGTACTAAATGTCTATTCTGTGGGTGCGAATACGAGTAAATAAATAATCTGGGTATCTTCAAGTTGCGAGTGACGGTTCCTTCTGGACAAGCGCGCTCTATCGTAGACTGCATCATTGCTTATATTACCACAAGCCTAGTCTAGTGCAGGAATCGCCGTATTCATACGTACTATTGTATACTTTTCATAGCCATACGTTAATGAACGACTTTTTTTAAGACTTCATAAAATGTTTTTATTATAGTAGAGGTAGTTGTGCTTAATATATTATATATATATTTTTTTTTTTCATTTTCATCAGTTAAGATGGCGATCAAACGCAAGCCTCTCAGTTAAAAAAAATGAGTTTGTTTATTTGGATACTTGTCCCAATTTTCTTGTTCTTTTAAATGCGCCAGATTCCGCTTCTTCGAAGGCCCCGACGCTCTCACAAAATAGTTTCAGTTTAATGGTGATTTCGGGAATATGGCGGGCTTCTTCTGCCTAATAAACAGCTATATCGTCAACTGCGAAATATCTCGACAATTCACTATTAAACCATTTTATACACTTTTGCTTAATACTAAGTTTATTTTATCATCATCATCATTGACTGCCTTCGTTATCCTAATACTGGATAAATAATTCTCGCTTATCATCAAACCTGCCTGTCTCAATTTCTAAGTGAGTTTTTTTTTTTAATGTAATTGAGTGACGAGACGAGCAAATCACTCGCCTGATGTTAAACGTCACGTTTGCCCATAACATCATGTCTGCGCCACCCAGAATTTTGAACTCGCAGAATTCAAGACCCTGCGTGGCACAGCACTGCGCTTGTCACCCTGAGATATAAGAGTCATAAGAGTGAGTGTTTCTAAGTAATCCAAATTGGCTACGTATTAACACTTGAAGTGTGATTACCAAGAAGTCTCACGCGCCCGACATTTTATTAGTCACTTTCAAACTCACGACATTTCAAACAAGAGTGACAGTAAGCGACGTAATCTCGTTCGCGCCAGAATCGGTCCCCAGTCCGTTAGACCATAAAGCCACTGTGCTAATTGACCTGTAGATGTGTAGGCACCTAATATTCATGATATCGTCTATTCATCGCATCTGGCAGACCAATGAACCACTTACCTTACCTCGACCGCCACTCTGTCATCGCTCCTCTCCACCTGCCGTCATTTTAGCTACGTGCCCTGTTTGACAAACATTCTACTAGCTGCGCCCCGTGGTTTCAACTACAGTTATGAAAAACGGTGATGATGACGACAATGAAAAGTAGCTTGTGTATTATTTAAGAATCGAAACTATCTACAATCCAAATGTCATCAAGATTGGTTAAATAATTATGGAGATGCGTGATAACAAAGTGTTTTTTTAATCTCTATTTTTTACAAGACGTTTTTTGTCCACAAAGATAATGCCACCCTGATATACAAACAACAATTATAAAACAGACACTTATCAACAACAGGGGTACTTACACTCCAACCAAAATCCAAAAACAACCAGAAATAACAAATATTTGCTGCAGTACCTAGTTAACTTTCGGGAACGGAAGTTTGGTTTTTTAAAAACACTTAATTAATTTTAATATACTTTATTACTAGGTGTCGAGTCTACGAAGATTCTATTCTGACTGACTTAAGTCTAAGTTACATTTATGAGGAGAGCTTTATCTTACAAGTTGACGCAGCATTCCCGCAATGACGGATGCCACTGCATTCCTGTAACCATCGCGTGATTCTGCGTGGGCAGATACCTACCGCGACGCTCGGTGGCTATGGTGTCGATAATATAACGCCTTCCCCCTCAGACCGAAGTTATCGGAAAATGGATTTTATGAGAGTTTATCGGAAAATGTGTTTTCCGAGAACTTCGTGTACAATTTTCTTAAAGTTACATTACGAGTATACATTTTTCTTACCCTAATTAATTACTAGTGTTGCCCTTACAATACACGGGCTTCGTCAATCCACAAGGTTCGTGGAGATAAGGAAAACTTATGCTAATTTAATGTAATAAGACAGGATTTTCATTTATGTTAGGTTGAATACTGTTTTCGGACGTTTTCCGATTTTTAGGACACATTTCTTGGATATACGGTTTTAATTTGAGCCAGGCTATATACACTGAAATCACTGATATGA
Organism: Alcis repandata; assembly: GCA_949125135.1. Lineage (NCBI taxonomy): Eukaryota > Metazoa > Arthropoda > Insecta > Lepidoptera > Geometridae > Alcis > Alcis repandata. The sequence goes on from OX421233.1 coordinate 1,611,586, forward strand.
ATACGTAGAGCACAATTGTGGCAATGCCAAGACTTTTCACTTGATTAACACTTTTATCACTTCTCGCACTTCCCCTCAGTAGATAGTTCAGGTGTTGAACGTCATCCAGGTTGACTCCTTTCAGGTTCATCGGCTCCGTTTCTGCTACAGTATTTGTTGGTAGAGTAGGTAATTCTATTACAGGTACGTTATTATATGAAATTCCCAGATTACGAAAGCGATTTCCCTGGATCCGGAACGTATCTATTAGGACATCGCAGGGTTTGAGCATCGTTAAGAGGTACGTGCCTCTTACTTGTTCTTGCATAACATCGTCGCTGCATTTTTGGGTGAGTACTTTCTTGTACTTGGAGAATACAATCCAGCGGTTTTCGGAAATTTTCTGAATTTTTAAATCTTCAACATCAACCGGTTGCATAATACATTTTGGGAGTTCTTGTCGGTACTGCATTAATTGTTCTATACAGATTTCTCCGGAGCTAGAGACAAGTTCGTTCTCTGAACACAGATATTCTTTAGCTGTTATCTCTTTGCATTTTTGGGCGATTGGACGGTACCTTGTTTCATCTTGCAGTAGGTAAGGATACTCAGGAATAATGGCAAAAGTCTCATTAGTGGAATGGTGGAACATGGGGAGAGGGTACAATTTGTAATATATATAACTAATGTTTTCAACTAATGGAACATCAATGATAAATCTAATATTATTATCTTTGAAGTATGTTTTAACACTGAATGTTTCTTCTAAATTAATTAAGTTCTTATCATTTACGGGATACATCAAATGATCAAAAGTACTTATTTCTTTTAGTAATACTAGCATTTCTGTAGAGTCTATTACAGATTTATGTAAAACGGACACTTTGCTAAGTGCCAAAGATGTCTCTACATCGCTCAGTTTAACGGAAATAGTGCGAAAGTTGATTATGAATAAGCTGAATACATTTATAATATGAGATATGAGAAGGTCATCGTTATCTTTCCTAGCTTTAATAAATTGTTCTATCTTGGTTATTCTATCATTTAAAATTTTAGTGTTATCATTTATAATTTTACTGGAATTAATAACGTGGTCCAACATTTCAGATATTATGGTGATTTTATTAGAAATAGCCTGTTCGCGAGTTTTTACGTCTGTTACCATTTCTTCAAAATGGACTGCATCTTCATGGTCAAGATTGCCTGTGATAACCTTAATCAGTGATCCTAATGGATCAATAAGACCGCGTTTAAATCTTTTATTTGGTAATAACTGCTGTAATTTTTCAGTTGCTTCATTCCTAATATATTCTGCCTGAGCTTTGAAGTCTCTGACCTGGCCAATTACTATGGAAATATTTTTGGCGGAAAGTACTTTGTTGCAAAATTTGGAATATTGTTGAGAATTAAATGTCAAATCAGATGTTATTCCTTCTAAATCTATTGTTTTAATAAGTGACCAATTATTAAACTGTAAGAAGGCTCGACCTTGTTTCACTGGGAGAATTCCCGGGTTTTTCCTAATTTTCTGCAGTTGAAGGCCCTGGCCTAGGCGATCTTGGTTTAGAAAGCCCTGGATCGTCGATATCCATACCATCAGGAGGAAGCACCACCTGTGGAGGGCGTTTTACATTTTTAATCGGAACCTTTGTGTCTCTATACTTTACTCTTATGGGTACTATGTTGTTTTTAACCTCTCCTGTCACTATTGCCTTTTGATATTTAGGTTTGTCTTTTGATTGCCGTTTATTTACTGCTTTTGCGTAAAGTGTTTGTCCTACTTCTAACTCTGGTCCTACTTCACCTTTACGTTTTTCTCTTACTTTTTCTTTGTCTTTTTTCATTTTCTCAATTAAATGTTTATATAGCTCGCGTGTTTTCTTTTTATGATCTTTTATTAACTGTTGCTTGTATGATTTATCGAATTCTAAGTCGAAGGCTGAGTTTAGTTCTGTATGCCCAAATACCACTTCAAACGGAGTTAAATCGGTAGCGCTATGAATACTGTTGTTATATGCCATAATTGCATATGTCATTACGTTTGCTGCATCTGTGTACTTTCTTTCATATTTAGCTATGCGGTAGATTTCGATAATGGTGGAATGAAAGCGTTCAACCATACCTACAGAATTGGGGTTATTTGGTGTACTTATGTGTAGCTTTATTTTATGTAGGTCTGTCAATTCCCTAATCAAGTCATTATTAAATTCAGAACCTGGGTCACAACTAATTTTTCGTGGAACGCCGTAAAAGCTGAAATATTTAACTAACGCTCTTACTACTTCCGGTGTAGATCTGCTTGGTACTTCAAGTGCTTGTCCTAATTTACTGAATGCGTCTATTATAGTAAGGTAATGTTTTGACTCGATAGAGAATATGTCAATAAATATCTCTTGAAATGGTGCATCTTGGGTTTCTGTAAGTTGTAAGATTGGTTTAATGGGCTTTCTATCATATTTAGTGATTTTACATTTGTCACAAGAGTTAATTACGGCTGATACTATGTTGTGCATATCTGGCCAGTAATAATTACGTTTGATTCGTTTTATGGTTTCTGTAATACCACGGTGACACGTTTTGCCTTCATGTAATTTTTGTATAATTAGTTTTTGTTCTTCCTCGTTTTCGACGTTAACTACGCGCTCAGTGCATTCGTAAAAATTAATGGTACCCTTTTTGAACAATGAAATTACTACATTACTGAATTCTCGTCTGTGTTGCATGGTTTCGAAGTAAATGAAATATTTAATTTTTGGTCTTATGTACTTTTTAAGAAATTGGTATATCAGGTCTTGATTGTTAAAAGGTAAGAAAACCTCTAAAATTTTTTGATGTTTTGTGGATAAGTCTGTTACTTGCATGTCATTGCCAAATTTGTGGAATAATAATATTTGATTTGGCTTTGTGTCTACGGCTTCATTTAGAATGGGTATGCCTAAGGACTCTAAGTCTTTACCGGAGTGTACTGTTTCTGTCGCACTAGAACTCGTGTCTGAACGTACTAACCATTTAGGTTCCTTATTTAAGATGGCGTTTACAGATTCGTTATCTGAAATTGTTATAGGGCTAGCTGATGCAGTTCTGTCAGAGTCAGGTATAGATATCGTGTCAGAGTCTTTACGTCTTTTAGTAATGTGCCTGTCGTCTATGTTGACTATCATTGACATTTCGTCATCGGATTCGCCTGTATCTAGCGCGTTTAGTTTTAGACGGGAAAGAGCATCGGCATTTGCATTGAGGTGACCGTTTTTATGTTTGATGTTAAAATCGTATTCTTGTAGACGTAATCGCCAACGCGTTAATTTACTTCCGGGTTCTTTTAATTGATATAACCAAAGCAGTGGTTTATGGTCAGTTACAATATCAAACTTACGGCCATAAAGGTAGGGCCTAAAGTGTTTAGTGGCCCAAATTATGGCTAGTAATTCTCTTTCAATGGCGCTATACCTCTTTTCTGTCTCGGTTAATGTTCGACTGGCGTATGCTACTGGCCTGTCGGAACCTATAGTTCCTTGAGACAATACTGCGCCTATTGCTACTTCTGACGCATCGGTGGTCAAAATGAAAGACTTGGTCATATCCGGATATTGTAGTATGGGTGCATTAACCAATAGTTCTTTACATTTCTGGAAGGCTTCAATATATTTTTCGGTCATTTCTACGTTTTTACCTTTCTTTAAACATGCAGTTAACGGTTGTGTGATTTTGGAAAAGTCTTTAATAAATCTACGGTAATATCCTATAAAACCTAGAAATCGTTTTATATCGGTCTGAGTTTCAGGGACAGGATATTCTAAAACTACTTGTATCTTATCGTTGTTTGGTCGGAGTCCGTCTTTAGTCAGTGTATGTCCTAAGTACTGCACCTCTTTACGTAGAAATTCCGATTTGTCTAGTTGGATCTTGAGGTTAGTGAGTCTTAGTCTATCAAAGACTGCGCGTAGCTTTTCTAGGTGTTGTTGCAGTCCGTGTGAGTATATAAGTATATCGTCTAAATATACCAGACAGTGTATACCCTGTAAGCCTCTTAAGACATTATCCATGGTACGTTGGAAGGTCGCCGGAGCGGTTTTTAGACCAAATGGCATCCGAAGAAACTCATAATGACCATTTTGGGTGGAAAAAGCAGTTTTTTGCCTATCGTTCTCTGATATTTCAATTTGGTGGTACCCAGATGCGAGGTCTAGCGTAGTGAAATAGTTACTTTTACCTAATTTATCGAAAAGGTCACAAATATTTGGAAGTGGATATCTGTCGTCAGTCGTGATCTCGTTAAGTCTCCTATAGTCTATAACCATTCTATACTTTCGCTGGCCGGAAGCATCAAGCTTTTTGGGAACCAAATGAACAGGGGCACTCCAAGGAGAGTGTGACTCTTGTACCACATTGTCCTTGAGTAGTTTCTCTACTTGATTTTTAATCTCTTCGGCCTGTGCTGGAGCTTGCCTATATGGTTTGATATAAACTGGATCGTCATTTGTCGTCCTAATGTGATGTTTGACCTGGTTCGTGAAGGTCAGTGGTAAGTCTTCGCAGTAAAATATGTCCTTATACTCATCACATAAGTCATGTATTGCTTTTCTCTCTTCCGTATTTAAATGGTCAAATCTTAATTTTGTCAAGTTATTTTGAAGTAATTGGTCAACGTCAACGTTAGTCATATCAGTTGTGTAGTTTATGTCGCATATATCTTTTTGGTTATTAAATTTTAAAACTTCAAAAGGTTTTGTAATTGTCATTTCGATTTCATTTTCGGTTGCGTTTTGTATAATTGTAGTAGCAAAATAATTTTCACATTTAACGATTGCAGCTGGCATTCGTAGGTTGTCGGTAAATTGTTTAAAGTTTAAAATTGCGTCACCTTCTTTGAGATTCACGGGTAGTTTCACACGGTGTTCGCTGCGTGGTTTGAGTGTTATGGAGTATTTTTGGTCATGAATAATCGGGACAATTGCTCGATTTGTTTTTAGGGCTTTTTCTCCTAAATCGAGACTTGCTTTAAGTTTCGTCATCAAATCGCATCCTATCACACCGTCGTATTTTTTGTCAACGTCATAAACGAAGAATTTTTGAAAACCATCTTGATTAAATATAGTGAATAATGGAATGTGGATTACTTCATAATGGGTGCTAGATGCATGCGTGCTCGTTACAGTAAATGGTTCATAATATTTTAATTTGGAGTAGTACTGGTCTGCCTTAGTTGGGCTAATGAATGATCTGGTGCTTCCAGAGTCTAACATAAATTTTCCGTCAATATCGGGCACGTAGATGTATGGTAATTTTAAAGTCGCGTCATAATTTATTTCGATTACCTCGGGGTTATAGGGGACACCGTTAAACAAAAATTTCCAACTTCGCCGTTATTGTCTGTATTTTGTCTTACCTCTTTGTCTGTATCATAAGCATTTGTATCGGGGTCCTGACCTTGAGAAATCATCTCATTGTAGTCATTCGGTTGTTGCTCGTCGTACGCTTGGTACTCAGCGTCGTCGTAGTACTCGTCCATATAATTATGTACATACTCACATTCGTCCGTTGTATAAAGCTCGTTTATAGGTAAGGCTGGGGCAGTCCTCATTGTCACGTCACTATTAAATTGTTGAGGCGGTCGGTAACCTTGAGGTTGCGGGGGTCTATATCCGAAATTACCTGGCTGAGGTCTGAAGCCAAACTGCGGAGGCCTATAGCCGAATTGTCCTGCTTGAGGTCTAAAACCATTGTTATTTACCTGCATTGGTGGTCGAGGCGCAAATGGTGTTGCTTGAGCCCGAGGGACAAACTGCTGAGCTTGTGGTCCGCTAAAATTTGGGCGATAACCGAATTGGGCTGGAGGTCGGTAGCCAAAGCTATTATTCGGGGGTCGCATAGATGGCTGATTTACAAATTGTGGTTTTGGTATAAACTGATTTCCGGGTACACCGAATTTAAATTGTGTTTGAGGCATGTGAATCAGTGGTTTGTGCGGTGTAGCATTTTGGTTTTGTAACATTTTTGACCTTGCGTTATACTGGTCCTGGAAGTTCACTTCTTCCATAACATGTTTAAGAGCCTCCTCTAAAGTCCGCGGCTGTTTCATCCTAACTAACCTTACCATATGCTCGGGCAGATTATATAGGAAGACATTCAAGGATGTGTTATCATGAATGATACGTTTGGCCGTTTTGACCTCTATTGAATTTAGGTTGCTCTGGTTAACCTTTGACCAGAGGATTGCGCGTACATCTTGAATTCTGCCACAAAATTCAAGAAAAGATTCACTATTTTTAATTTTCAAGGTTTCCAATTCGATTGCAACGCATTCCTCGCTTCGCGGGTCACCGAAATGTTGGATCAACGTTTCCTTCAGGTTATCATAGGTTTCAAATTCGCCTCTCTCGCTAATTAAAGCTGCCGCTTTGCCCGTAAGCTTACTTGTAATACATTGCATAAGTAGTTCGTTTCTCGGGGCCGTCCCTTGGTATAATGGGATTACATACTCGCATTTTCTCAAAAATAGGTTAAGGATTTTAGTATCCCCGTTAAACTCTGGTATTAACTTTAACATATCTCGAAGCCCAGGGGACCCTGCCATAGTTAAAGCATTTGCTTCTGTCATTTTTATAATTTACAGTAAATTTTATACCGCTTTAAATTATGAAATATTTTACCTTATTTAATAATTAATGCCAGATTTTATGGCTCAAAAACACACACTTGATTTACAGTAAATTTTATACTGCATTAAATTACAAAATATTCTTATCTAATTTAATATTTGACGCCAGATTTTATGGCTCAAAAACACAAACTTAATTTACAGTAAATTTTATACTGTCTTAAATTACCTAATTTAAAATAAATGCTAGATTTTATAGCTTAAAAACACAAACTTCGAGGATTTAGGGCAAGGAGGGATGTACAAGGATTTTACTTGAGGTACTCACGTCCCAATCGCCATATCCTGCTCCCAGCTCACTTATTTCTTTGGTTCGTAAAATAACCGGACGTGCACTCCACTGATTTTAAGCAGAGCCGCACTCTGCTACCTAGTCACGAAAACCGCTCGAATTTACAGGCGCACTCGCGACAACGGTAACAGCCGATTATCCTACCGGCTGCGCCAGTTAACTTTCGGGAACGGAAGTTTGGTTTTTTAAAAACACTTAATTAATTTTAATATACTTTATTACTAGGTGTCGAGTCTACGAAGATTCTATTCTGACTGACTTAAGTCTAAGTTACATTTATGAGGAGAGCTTTATCTTACAAGTTGACGCAGCATTCCCGCAATGACGGATGCCACTGCATTCCTGTAACCATCGCGTGATTCTGCGTGGGCAGATACCTACCGCGACGCTCGGTGGCTATGGTGTCGATAATATAACGACCTATCTTGGCACAAACAAACAAACATTCACTTTCGTATTTATAATATAAGTAGGACATGTCAAGGTACTGAAGGGTCTGTATATTTTAGCAGCTGATTACTCTCATGTAACGCAAAGCTCAGCACTTTACTTAGCAATAGTTCTGCCACATATTCTGAAAATGTATGTGTGCTGTAGTGAATAAACGACTTCGGTTGCAGATAGCTGGAGTAGAGATAGTTTTTCTTTCCTAGAGCTTTTAGAGAGATTCAGTATGCTATACTTAACATAGCTAGTATGTACTGATATCAGAGGTCGTATCATGGTTTTGGTGACTGTTTAATGTTCAGATTTTCTACAGACTAGACATAACTACTTTGTATTACAGCATCATGTCTTAAAGAGCCTTATGCTATTAATATTGTAAATGTCAAAGTTTGTATATTAGGATATTAGTTACTCAATCACGATAATACGACTAAACTGATTAGAATGAAATTTGGCATGAACGTAGCTTAAAATAAAATGTAAGCTACTTTTTATCCCTTTTAGGCCATATCCCTGGTTTGATTCCCGACCGGACAGATGTTTTATTGATGAATTTATATATCTGCTTTGAGTCTGGGTGTTAGTCGTCTATGTCCTTGTGTGTCTTCTATGGTGTCCTCGACACAGGGTATAGTGAGTTTGTAACGTTTGTTTCCTAGTGGGGAGCTTTGAGTGTGTAAAGTATATTTACCCCGAAATAATTAACAGATCTTATAGAATAGTGGATGAATCCGCAGGTCGCAGCTAGCGCTAAATATCTACAGTATTTACTGGGGTTTGCAGGCTCTCTTGACGCTTTCTCGAAGCGATCCTAATGAAGGCGAAGGCAATTTAGTGTCGGGACCTAAGTGCGGACTTGCAAGTCTGCTCTGCGATAGATACTTGACTTAATTACTGTAGCGACTATGTACATGCTTCCAATATTATCTGTATCCACACTTGTCTTTCTGGATTTGTTTTCAGTAGATTGAAATGTATACCCTCTTTTGTAGAAAATGTTTGATAAACCTCTTACCAATTCAAATTAGAAAAACATTAGGTATATAAGACTCACTTTCAATACAGCTGTTATCTACGTGTAAGTTTGTCTAATAAATAGTAGTCTATCATAGTAACTATAATATCGAACCATCGATCTATAATCCGACTTCGGTGTATCGAACCTAGATTATTGCACCAGCTTTTAATCGTAAGAATCAAGTTTGTTATTGGGGACTATTATACGAGGACTTATCGATAGCTTTCGGACTCTATTATTTCTAGCAGTTCTATAAATCAAACCAAAAATATATAATTTATCAGAAAAAAAATGGCAATAGTCTTAAAATATCCTAATTAAGTAAGAAATTTAGCAGTACCTACTAGAGTACCTACTATACCTAGAGTAGAGTACCTACTATAAAAAAAATATATTATATAATATAAAATATATAATAAAATACATTTTATGTTTATTTAATGTATAAAATTTATTTTATTTATAAATATTTGAAAAGATGAACAATAGTCTCAAACAAGCCTCAATGCATGCAACTCCAACATGCATAAATATTTTTACCTCTTCTACGAGTAGGTACATCAATAATACCTCAATTCCTGCATAACACAAGTCTATTTCGTTCTCTCAATTTACTGATCCCATTTTAGTAGGTAGAAAATTAGTGAGCCCTGGTTCCTGCTCTGTAATTACATTAACATATCGGCCGCGGAGCACGTGGCGGCCTCGAGCTTCATTACTTAAAGTGGTGGATGTGGTAAGGTTGCTTTTGCTTCTTAAATTGATATACGAGACAGGATTTCGTGATAAGAGAATGTTGAGCTAAACTTTTGTCGATGAGACATTCTAAAAAAGAAAGGCGTTAAAAGAAATTAGTAGGTACTCACGAGTCTTGCACAAAATACTCGATAAAAAGTTTCTAAGTAGGTATACTAATTTAAGTGATAGACTTCTTCTTCTTTTTAGAATAATGAATTGAGTAAAGTATTGATACCTATCCATGGGTTATCAGTCTGAAATTTTGAATAGATTTATTATATTTTGTGCTACCTAATTTATAAGGTACAATCAGCCATAAAAATTCAAATAAAATTAATTAAAGCCCGTTGTAGTTAAATCACAATTATTGTTTTAATACTTTCATAGTTCAAGAGTATTTCTTTCATTAAACTTTCATTTTGTAAATTAACCCGTACACGTGCAGTTAGTCTCTTTTCTATACTTCTCCTGTTTTTAATCCAACCGTCAACAATTTATGAACACCTATAAACTCGAACAACTTAATTAAAATATCCAAACAGACGTTATTCCGTAAAGCCGACCTTAAACTTCCAGCATTGCCGTTAAAAAATCATACTTATATCTCTTACAAATGTGAAAGTGTGTTTGGATGTTTGTTACTCAATCACGAAAAAACGGCTGAACGGATTCAGATGAAGTTTGTCACGAATGTAGTTTATACCCTGGATTAATATATAGGCTACTAGCTGACTCGACAGACGTTGTCCTGTCTTAACGATGACTATTTAATTCGAATTGGTAAAAAAGCCATTGCGTCAATTCTATGTGAAATGTCAAAAGTTACATTAAAAAAGTTTACATTGTCCAAAACGCTGGTTTAAGTATTTTTAAATTTTCTAATTTTTCATGTTTTTTTACTATAAATTGAGATGTGAGCTATCATATCTCCTAAGTTAGATCGAACTGCACCCGGTGTGCAAATTTGATTGAAATCGGTTAAGTAGTAGTTTAGGAGTCTATAGCGGACAAACAACGTGACACGTAATTTATATACGAGTATATTAAGATTTATTATCCCGGCAAACGGGAATAGATCCGCGGGGCGCAGCCAGTATCTACTGTGAATTTGAAAGTATGTTTGGCTGTTTGTTACTCAATCATACCAAAATGGCTGAACGGTTTTAGTTGAAATTTGGTATAACGGTAGCTTAAAAGTTGATTAAACGTATGGGTTACTTTTTATCCCGAAAATTTAACAGTAATACCAAATAAAACCGCAAAGCGCAGCTAGTGAAAATATAAAAATTCAGTAGATTCCACGGTGGAAATTCGCAGCCATAAAATTCCAAGCTAACGGCCCGGCCCCGCAGTTTATAATGTGAGGACCATTACCGTGTTCTTACGTGAGGTAACCCGAACCGAGGTGTAGTCTGGACTCTAATGGTCTCGCGGGACGTGTGAACTCGAGATCGCGGGCTTCTGAGCAATCGACAGTATGGGTCTTTACGACCAACGTGGCTTCAATTTTTTTAATGGACTATGTAGGGATTATGACCAACTTGCCCGTATAGCCTGATTACATGTAACGAGTACAGTGGCGAGACAGTAAATAAGCATAAAAACAGATCAAGGTTCTAGTGACTGTCTCGCTTCGTCAAAATGTTTTACTAACCAAGTACCTACTCAGCCGAGAGCACAGTCTCGACACTGTACTCGTTAAATCAACTCAGTAGCTATCGTGGAGATATTTTTATCAAGTATAGGTAAACCGTGGGAGCAATTCTGGCGCGTACGATTATCTTTGTCACTGACTCTCATGACTTTTCTCTTTGACTCTCAAGGGGTCACTTCTACATCTTGCACTGTTGAAAATCCAAGCTTTTTCATTCCATGGACCTGCAAGATGTGAAATGCTACTACAACACTGAGCGATTTAAAAGTATAGAGATTTAGATAGTTTAGTTTTTTTTTTTTAATAATGAATAAAATAAATGAATGAAGACGCGCTTACGTCTTGGTGTTGTAAATACAGGATTATAAGGTTAGGGTATGTTAATCCGACAAGGGTTCATAGTACTCATCATTATGAACAACATTTATAACGGGATAAACCTTGAAATCACGAAAGAAAATCAGCTGTTCCGTACATTTTGTTAAGAGTAGGTAGTTAGTATAGTAGTTCATTTATAATAGTTTTGTAATGGAACAGCTGATTTTTTTCTCGATTCCCGAGTTCGACCCAAAGTACAAGTTGTTCAAAAGTACTATGAGCCCTTTTCGGTTTAGTATATTCCCTTATAATCCTATATAACAAAGACTTTTATGCTTTGTACCAAACTTTTGCCCAGACTTGTGATAAAGTGTTTTGTTTAATTTGTTCGAAACGAGTATGTTTTACTGCTTTGTATGTAAGTATTGCGTGGAAATTCGAGAACTGGGAGGGTTCCTTATGTGATCAAAATCTACTTAAATCTGGCAACGAGGTAAAGTTCACTTCGTTCTGGAAATGGTCGTGTAAATGCTTTCGGAACAATGAAATTTCTTTGTTGGGATTTAATTATTTGCGTACAATGAGTTTGTAACTGGGGCCTTTTATTACAAACGCTGGTTAAGTTACGAGTACATTCATAGGTTTTGCAATAGATGGCTGTAGCGGTTAGTGGTAGTCGAAATAAATAGATCGTAGATGTAATACAGAAAGCTTAGATATTTGTAAACATAACGCCATCGAACTTTGGAATGTAGATAGTTTAGATTTTGAAAAAACACATCATTATCATCATCATTTTTTGCGGGCGAAACCGCAAGCTGCAATTAGAAACTGAAACGTTAAACCTGCACATTTCATTTAGTTAAGTATTGCGGAAAAGATAAATTACTTCCATCAATCTAAATAACAGTTTTAAGTAATATCGTAAGCAAATAACTTCCACAGGTTGATTTCTATGCAAACCTTGACGACGATCTAGTAATTAAACATTAGTTTGCAAACAAATTGTCGCAGTAGAGGGAAGCTATTCCACCTCAAAGTTCTAGGAGAATCTAATCTGCACCTTTGAAATTTAGGGTTACCAACTTACTCACTATAAAAATAAAAATAAGTAGGTATATTTTAGGATATTGTTCCATATCTGCGTTTAAACTTTTGAGGATGTTGAGAAATAATAGTGTGACGAGATCAGTAAGCGGTCTTTGTTTGTAGTCAGTGTGGATACTAAATTAGGTGTAATTGTTTAAAACTGTAAACATCGCAAAAGGTTAGTGTGTCTTAATAGCACGTTATGTATACTAATATTATAAAAGTTAGTGAGTATGTTTGTTGCTCTTTCACGCAAAAACGGCTGAACGGATTTACATGAAATTTAGAGGTAGAATGAATGTTGTTCATGGTCTGGATTTGAACACATACTTAGGCTACTTTTTATCCCGGAAAGCGCGGGTAAAACTGCGGGGGCAGCTAATAAGTCCATAATTTATCACAAACCAAATAACACATAACACCATCGAATTACTTACTGACGCAGTAACACTTAGTTTACAGTAAAAGCAGGTGACAATAACTTTTTTTTTCAAAAACAGGCTTGCGTCTGACTTCTATTTAGCCTGATGGCAAGCAATTTACAAACAAAGACCACGAGTAGTCTCCAACTTGAGTACACAGACCATTCACGCACCCATAATCCTTACGAAAAGTAGATACGGTACTTACACTAGCTTATAGTTTCCATATTCCAAGTTCGACGCCTTAGTTAGCAAAGCTAAGGTGCTGATAAGTTCGACACTTAGTGAAACTAACAGCTTAGAGGATTAAAAGGGTCTCCAATCACTTAGCGGGCCCTTGCTATTACACCCTGATCGATATCGCGCTCGACTTACTGAGTATCGGTTCAATTAAATGTAATTGATAGGCTATAGGTAATTTTAGAGCGTTTGATGTAAGATGTACCCTTGAGATCATGGAGTAGGCAGAGGCGCCGGAATAAGGGCGTACGCTTAACTACAGGTGGACGCCCGCGGGGAACGATTTTTCAATTTCAATTTTTACTTCAAACCATAGGAGAATAATACCACACTTGGTATCGTCAAGTAAACAATTTTGTAAAAAATGGTTTATAAAATATGTACATGGCACAATATTTGAAAATAAAAATCACAATTTTATTAGCGGCTGTAAAATCGCAAGTCTAACATCCGCCGCACTCATCCGTGCCGTGTAGCACTGCTTATACTATCTGTATTTTTCAAAACATACGCGCGCGTGCACCCGCGCGATGTTTAGCGCACGGCCTAAAAGGTAGAGCGAAGATTATATTAGTTCCTGATACAATTTGATATCTCGGCAATGAACATACGTTAAAATATATGGAAAAAAATAAAGCCGAGACAATAATTATACCCACCCAAAAAAAGTACGTTAAAATGTACAAAGAAAAAGAAATAAGCTGAAACAATAGTAATCGAAAAGTAAGCTAATTCCATTTGTCATTTCACCTAAATCTTTTATCCATTATTAGTAAAGAATCAGTAATTCACATTAGGTCACATAATTCACATCATCTTCAACCTTTTTCTACCCACTGCCGAGTAGGTCTCTTCTTCAGCATCATTTTTGGTCTTTTACCAGTTTATTTCACATTATTTTTTTACACTAATTTTACTACAAATTAATTAGTTATATTTTTAAAGTAACCTTTTTTTAAAAGCGTTTATTTAACTTGCAATATATGTAACTATGTTCGTTCGGGTGAAATCTTGCAACTCAATTTTGAACCACTTCCCGATGTCCGATTGAGCTGAAATTTAGTATACGTGTGTAACTCCGATGACAATGCAATAAAAGCTTATTTTTTAAATTAGCTTTATGTTTTTTCTTTTGGTTGTCAACCCTAACTCTCTGGTTATTAGTATTCATTCGAGCCGCGTCGGCGACGTGTGAAGCGCGTCTTAGCTCCTAGCATTATATCCTGAGCTCAAAGGCTTCTCCGTAAAAATTTGCTCCTCTTCCTTCAGTTGCTCGCAGAATTGAACCCGTCTTTTCAAAATCATACAAATAATCTGAAAATTTGAATAATATCTTAATATTTTTGTTGATAATTCTTTTTAAATACTAAGCTTTCGTTCAGTATCATAACTATTTAAATTACTATAATTTAATTAATATTCATTTATAAATTTGAAAGTGTGTTTGTTGGTTTGAAACGCTTTCACGTCTTAATTACTCAACCGATCATCATGAAATTTTGCACACATTGTCAAAAGTATAAAATAGGACAACAGCTAATTTTCATAAGTGCTCTCGCTCTCTCTTCCTGGCTATATATCCCACATGGTGGAGTGGGGTCAGTCTGCCTTCCTTCCTACTTTTCATCATCATCATAATTTATAGGTTCTTGACAATGCACTGGCCTGTTATCGTATAATATGTACACACCATCTGGTAGCCCTTCTGCTTGTTGGCCATTTATTTCATAAAAAAAAAAACTTAATAGGTAGAAAGGTGCATGGCCGCGCATGGTTTTGAACTGTTGGAGTTCAACATTCTAAAAGTCACACGGGTTCATACAAAAAACCTATTTTAATTTTTACCTGCTAATTAAAAAAAAACCTTAACTATTTTGAACCACTTTCCGATGTCCGATTGAGCCGATATTTGGTATACCTGTGCAACTCCGAAGACAATGCCAAAAATCTATTTTTTTTAAATACAGCCAGCCAAGTAACCCTACCATATAATAACACACCGACAAAACTTTCCCTCCACTTTTTTCCACTTTTTCACACCATAAATATCCTCGCCGTCAACGCAGATTTAACTTTTTTCTCCCAACTTTACCTCGGTAAAGTTGTCGGATAAGCTGAATTGATTTCTGTCGGATTAGAAAGAGCTTTGATATAGCGATGTATGCTCCGACTCCAACTCGAGGTGTTAGAAAGTATTTTGACTTTGTGATATAAATCTTGTGAAAGAAAACAGGTCTTAACTTCTAATAAGATTTATTTTTCTCAGTAACTTTATAAATAAACATAATATTATTAGACAAGCTATTTCTGAACTTTTTAGGCAGCCTAAAAACTAGACTAGGGCTAGCCTTTTATCCTGCAAAGATACATTTTATTGCCAAAACGAAATACCGTACTTAGTATGCAAGATTTCCAATTTCATCTGTAGGCATTCATGTAATGTTACTGCTGTCGATTGCTGCCAAGATTGCTTCCGGTATTCGCCAGGCTAACAGGGTAAGATATCTAGATATGATTCGCCTTAGGAGCCTATTCTGGCTAGTGAGTGACAAACTCGGTCACTCTCGCTCTCATTACAAATTTCATGACAGTAAGAGTGACCGAGATAATCTCGAACGGCCCAAAACACCCCTCAGCTCAATTACGGTTCAGGTGGGCAGCCGCAACCCTGATTCTACCTGAAATTTTCTACGCTATCTCTTCCATAGACAGAAAATTACACCGAATTCCAGCGGAATTGCTACAAAACTTTTTCGGGTGTAAAACGTAACAAAATTTGCAAAACTGTGCACGGGGAACACCTGCCTTTAATGTCGAGGTGGAAATTGGAAACAAAATGATCAGACTTAAGAGTAGGATGTGACCTTTTCTCGTTATAAAAGTTAAGTGCTTCGTAGCATGTGGAGAAGACAGAATCGTGGCAATTTCTTGTAGTAGGACCAAGTGTTTTAATGGCAGCTTTAACAATTTAGGGCATTTTAGGGTAACTTGTAATAAAAAGTCTAACAACCTCTTTTTGGTTCGACCTCTATGCTGTGCACACATACGTCTGTTCATTAAATAACTTTTCATAAATGGCTGGTTTATTTATCTAAAATAAAACTATTTTTGAAGCAACTTTATTAATTCAACTAATTTATTTGTGTTAAGTATTTTTTTATTTTATGATAGTTAGGTTCAATGTAATACTTTATTTTATCCCGAAATTAAACTAAAGTGTCACTGACGTGTAAGTTGACCTTTTATGAATAAATTACTTATGACCAGATGTTTTCTTGGTGATCCACGAATTATAGATTTCTGAGGTAGATAAGTATGAAATTGGATTATTATTAAATAAAATCGCATGTCTAGTTTGTTGTAAAAAAAATAAAACCAAAAAAAAACGGTTAAAATTAATTGAAAATGTATCACTCGGGTGAGCCAGATTATCGGTCCGCCATCTAGATAAATTGCTACGAGGGACCCTATTCTTGGCCTTTCGAGATTATCTCCGTCGCTCTCACTCTCATGACATCTCTAATGAGAGCGAGAGTGACCGAGATAATATCTCACTCGCCAGAATAGGGTCCTAGGGTTGAATGCAATATGAACTGAGCTGACCTTTCACAACTAAGTAGATATTGTTTGTCCTTTTCCCACGTTATAGTTGTGCAACTGAGTGACAAAGAAAGATGCAAGGTTTTTTTTCTGATTATGGATTAAGAGTTTTCACAACTGTGACTGCGTCACAATCTTGCTTTAGCCAAGCTAAAAAGTACCTTAAGCAATTCAATATAAAGGCCGGTTTTGTCACTTTAAAACATTGTATTTAGTCGATTGACCGAAACAAATGTTGCAAGACTGTTCACAGTCCTAACATTCCTCTACAATTCCGAAACAACCTAATATTAGAGTCTTAAATAACTTCTTACGGTGTATAATAATAACCAGCTGGCAGTACATTTACCCGTATTTGAAAATCCAATAAGAATCTAAAGCAAGACAGATAGAATAGTAAGTATGGAAAGTACTGCAATCGCGACGCAATATCGGAAGAAATATTCTCAGTCCTTGTTATGGGTATTTTTATTTAACTTTTAAAGTAGGTAGTTATTAAGAATAAATTCTGGTGGCGGAAGAGTTTTACCCGCCTCTCAGAAGAAAGAATAGAATAGATTATATCCTTATTGTGCACCAAACAAATTACAAAATAACAACACTAAGTAAAATTATTTGGTAGTAAAAGGGCAATGCTAAAATTGCTTAGGCTTACAAATGTCATTTAACTTCAACACAAAATAAACAAGAACATTATTTTTACAAAACAAAAAACAAAAACCGACTTCAAAAGATCGACTATTGAGTTATTCATCTATTTGTCGCGCACGTACTTGATGCAAATTTAAGAATGGTTTTCTCATGGATACCATTATCAGAACTGGACTAAATTGACATGGGACCAAATGGGAAGCGTCAGCTTTCTAATAAAATAATTATCAAAATCGATTCACCCAGTCAAAAGTTATGAGGTAACAAACATAAAAAAAAAAAAAAAAACATACAGACGAATTGATAACCCTCTCCTTTTTTGAAGTCGGTTAAAATGAAAAGCGCATTACTAACTAATGTGTCTTGAGCTATGTTTATAATATAAGTAAAGCCGTTAAGAAAAAACCAAAAAAAAAACACTCTAAATATCTTATTACTAAAGTAAAAGTTCTACACGGCTATTTCCACAGGTAAAAATCCAGGCTCAGCGAAACGAAGTTACAATATTATGATCTCAGGTTCCGAGAGATTTTCCGAACCATTTGCTACCGTAACTGTTGCTTTTGTTGAACTTCGAACATGTACCTACCGCGCCGGATCTCATCCGCTCTTTACTTATACTTCGGGGCCGAATAATGGAGTTCGCACACCACATCGATTTGACTTGACTAAAAAAATTAAGTGCATTGTGCCATGTAGGCAACACGACACACGTACCTACACACGGTATACTAAATTTTATTAGTTTTCTTTTTAGGATTCATATTCATGACTCATGCAGCTACACCAGTGATGGTAACGCTATAGTGAGTGTATCCACACTGAGACGTCGAAGACAAGAGACGAAGTCTTATAGATTCTGTAAATTCGTGGTACACACAGTAACGCTACCCTCACTACTTCATTTGTAAACTTACCTTTTTCTAGCTCAAATATTTTCGAATAGGGCAAATTGAACGTTGAAATATCAGGTATCTGTTATTTTATTATTTATAGATTAATTGCTAGTCAGTAGTCAAACGACAACGGCAACGACAAGGCGTATAAAAAGCTCTAAATCAGAAATAAAAAATTAATCGCATCGTTTTGGTTTAAGATTCAGTTTAAAGAAATACATCTTCCCTATCAACTTTCTTTGTTATCGACCTAAAATAGCCTAAACATTTTCAAGACTCCTAAAGTGACTATAGAGTCAGTACGGTGTGCGATGTCGAGTTATCGAGTAGGTACGGAAGAATCTAAAAACAGGAAATTTCATCTTGTTGATTTTATCGGTTGAAAGATTTTGTAATTTGGGTTGGGAATTTACTTTGTATTGCTTATTGTGTTATTAAGCTTACCCAAACAAATATTTGGGCAAACAAACTTCGTGCTAAGTTAGGAAACTTTGTTAATCGTTTCACTCAAATTAATACTAAGCAAATCCGATTTAATACAATTTTAGTAAATCTAGCTTTACCTCACAAATCTAAAAGACCACTTTTTAAATTATCCACTTCTAAAGTACGTAGGGTATCGAAATACCTGAACCTATTTTGGGTCCATCATTAATATTGCAAAAAATATAAATCTTCTACCATTTGTCTGGAACATCAAGTCAGGTTGTTGACATTGTTTTGCGTGTTCCGAAACTTGATAACATTATAACAAATGATGGAGCATCGCCGAGCATCGTTTGCATAATTTAAGTAGAAAGTTTTATTGAATTAAACCGAAAGTCGTGGCTCGTAGCATGGCTACGAAAAACGTAGCACCGTTTTAAAAGAACGCTTTAGCTGTAGAGGCGTAGATAGTGGCGTAGCTACTATATTAAAGTCTCTTAATATTAAAAAGCAAAATAAAATTATTTACACACTATTGTACCTATGTATTGAAAACTACACATTCAGTTGCTTTCCTCAATGTTTCTGATTTGGTTTTTTCGAAGTTTTAAGATTTTTTTTGATTTCTACCCAATTTTTACTAATAATGAACTGAATTTATTTTAAGAACCCTTTTCTATTTACTGTGATTTAAAAATGCCCTTGGAAATCCATAGTCCTATTATCCCTTCACAAACTAGAAGGTAAACATTTACAGAAGGAAATGGATGTATTTACCGTAAGGTAAGCGTTTCACATCAGTTATCAGAAGATTCATCTCATTTCTCGTCTCCTTCAGCTAATTTCCATATTTCTCATTATTCTCTTAATATTTCTGAGCGCAGGATGCAAATTGGTTAGACGATACGAGGTACAGTTGAGCGAAGCGTTTCGCTGCAAGACAGTTACAGATTACACATTGAACGATATTAGGTTGCTTGTTCACTGAGGAGGGAGCGGAGCGAGCTAAACCAATATAGGGTTAAAAGGAAATAGTACTTTTTCCTTATTAACTGGTACTGTTACTAGCACCAGTTTTTAGGGTGACAATCATTTATAGTTGTCACCGCAAAAACTGGTGCTAATCATCGTACTTTCTAGTGATTTTCAGTATGCTCCGTACTTTAGGTTAGTCCTTCGGAATTTTGATGGCCATTTTTCTCAGTGTATGCTAAGCCGATATGGGCTCTTTGTACTTATTATTATGAACAACTTTTAATACAAGGCCAACTTTGAAATCGAGCAAAAGAATCAGCTGGTTCATAGAAAAATGTCAATGACGCTCGACAAAGTGTATGGTATGTTACAGCTGATTTTTTCTTGAATTTCGGGTTAGTCTCATAGTAGAATAGTAAAAGTGGTTCATAATGATGAGTACAAAGAACCCATTTCGGCTTAGCACATTCCCTTTAATTATAGCCTTGTAGAATTGCACAAAAACCCCGCCTCGCCTTCCAAGCAGGGGTTTCATGCAAGTCTATCGTAATACATATTACTCAGGTCCACTCCACTTCAGTGGAAAGGCAGCCTTACTCGTAATATCTAGCAGCTGGTACACATTCGCCTGAAATATTGTGCAACGTACTTACGTGATTTCTTTATAGTAACTGGAAATTTCAAAGTTTCGCGAACCAATCGGTGGTTGTGTTGGTCTGTAATGTCGCGAGTATGTTGGTCCAATCTCCGTATTTCGTAGTAGAATTTTTCGTCCAAATTCAATTCATTTCTGAGATTAGTTCTTAGTAGTCGTATTTCGTAGTAGAATTTTTCGTGCAAATGATTTCTAAGATTTTAGTTATTAATAAAATCGGTCAAAGAGATTTTCTTTTCTTTTTTATATATTTGTTAAGGGGTCTTACGGAGATGTTGGTAAAAATACGAAGTTTTAGTTTGGAAACAGATGGTCATAAAGTATATTTTTATAAGTACTAAAAAACTAGGCTGACGTAGGTGAAACACCGAATAAATTGTTCAGCGTTTTCTAAGGCCCACTAGCGTCATACTAGGTTAACGCAATTAACTCCGTATTAATTATTAACTCTGAGTTAAAAGTTAAAACTCACCAGAATCAGCGAGTTAAGTATTTACAACTTAACCTCGTAATGCAAGTGGAAAGTTAACTAAATTAGTTTGTACGAGTATTATGTTTTAGTTTATAATTAACTAACGCCATTTTAAAAGCTTTTCTTTAACTAGCAATGTATGTGTGCTAGTTTTATTGTTTTAGTTTTTAATTTAAGCATTTTTAATGTTCGTTTCTAAGTAGGTACTTAATTTGAGAAAGACAAGATCTGATTTTTTCCTTTAATTTAAAACAAATATTCGTGTCGTATAGAACAGAAGGTAGTGTGGGGCGCAGCTATTTTATTACAACCAAGTAGTAATAAAATCTCTACCCATTTTTCACGCCTGCTATCAGATGCAGTGGAACAGTGAATCCTATGAGCTCCAGAAAGACAATAGAGCTATCTCCGAACCATCTTTGCCTCGAGATCGGTCGAACAATAGACACTTTGAAAAGTTTCCTTTGTGAGCCGATACCGCGCCTATTGTTTTAGATCTTTACTCGAGGAGACAGAATGTGTTCTTGATAATGGGAATAAAGGTTCATTCACATTCCACTTAGCGTAATTCGAGGTACTCGTGCTCGTTGCGAAACGGGACAAACTTCACTTTCATTTCAGGTATAACTGAACTCCTTTTTTGCCTTTTTTTGGTACTAGAAAGGCGTTGTAATATGATTTTTTATACGCTTTGCAACCCAAAGTAATTGAAACGTGAACCCAAATATATATACAAATGTATACAAATATATGCAAGTATTAAAAGTAATAAGTAGTAGTTTCGTACTTTGTTTTGTTTTTTAGTAAATAAAAAAAAATTAAGTATGAGTTAGAGTATTTTATTGATGGGTTTTAAATACACTAATCTAAAATGAACATAAAAAGTTACCTACATAGTTATTGCTTATAAATAACGCGTTAATTTACAAAAATTCATTTTTCACAAAAATTATCACAAATACCTTAATTTTTTTAAACTGTACACTAATATTATTAAAAATAGTAACCATCAAGTAAACCAATAAAAAATATTCTCTACAATTTGTCTACGTGCCATTCAAAAATTTAAATTTAAAAATTACCTAAGTTTATATCACTTCTGAACACAACACATCATTCAACGCCCACTATAGAGGCGACGTAGAAACGGCTGCAGAAATGTCAACCCTATCCTGTTCAACGTAGGTTCAAATTAGCTTACAGCGCCTCCTTGTCGCCTCTTCAGTAGCCATTAGTCATAACACAGTTGCCGCCTCATTCCAAAATCAACCTTTTGTACCAATACCAAAAGGTTCGGTTCTTTAGTCAGTTCAAAGGCAGGCTCTCGTGAAGCCAGCTGCGCTTGCCCTCGTTGAACTCGGCCGCCGTGTGGTCCGTGCCTTCGAGGATCCATTTCGTGGTCAGCAGACCTTCGACTCCCACTGGCCCTGGAATTAGAAACATTTTTATGAGCTAAAACCCTTATTTACTATACAGTGTTGTAAGAAAAGGGTATGCTGTTCTTGTGGGCTTGTGGTGCTACTCATTATAAACAACTGTTACTATGGGACTAACTTTAAAATAGTGAGAAGAAAGTTGTCGTCGACGAGTGTCATCGACAATTTTCTATGGAACAACCGATTTGTTGCTTAGTGTATCTGTGGAATCGTCCACATGAGTCCCCTAAACACGAAGCTGAAGCAAGCCTGACCTTGACCCTGAAGCGGGGTGCGGTTTAAAAAAGAAACCTTGAGAAAATTGAGTGACGAGACGAGCAAATCGGTCGTCTGACGGTAAACGTCACGTTTGCTCATAACAGGTCTGAACCAACCGCAAGTTAACAATTAAAATATGTTCAAGACATACCTCTAGCATGTATCCGGGCGGTAGAGATGCCCACCTCGGCGCCGAGCCCGAAGCGGAACCCGTCCGCGAACCGGGACGACACGTTGTGGAACACGCACGCGCTGTCCACCGACTGCAGGAACTGCTTCGCGGTGCCGTCTGGAAGGTAAGCCATGGTTCAAATAAGTAAAAATTACTGCGAATATACAGACTTTCAAGGTAAAGGTATGCTAAGCCGAAAAGTACCTACTTATCATTATGGACAACTTATACTATGGGACCAACCAGAAAACCGCGAATAAAACCAGCTGTTCCATACATTTTGTCGTATCGTTGACAATTTTCTATGCTCTCTTTTTCTTCTTCTGTGTTTTTTCTTTTTCTTTGTTACTTTTTTCTAAGCTTACTACTCTGCTTTGCGAAAAGGTAACAAGTTATTTACAGAATGTTACAAAATCAACCCAAATCGTGGCTTGGCCTTCGATACTAAGAAGAATTGTATCTCTATCTTGAGAAAGTACATGCCAAGCATCAACAAATAGGAACTTATACATAGGTACAACTTATACATATAAAAATTCATAGGTAGGTAATATCTTTATATTCAAATTATGAGTATAGCATTATCCTCAAGATAGGCAGTTTAATCCAGCTCTCTTATCCGAATTCCTTATGTAATGTTATTCAAAAAGTTTATGGAGTAATTTGAAAGATAACAAGTTATGATAGACTCAATGTCATGGACCCGGCTGTTCTGTAGGCAAATTACTCGGCAAATAATAACCTACCATAATAATAAGATAAGGAACCAACAAAAACCGCTTCTATAAAGGCTAGTTTATGAAATCGGTACATTTGACGTTGCGAGCAATATCACGCAATATCTAAGTTTCACCCGCGTGATAATGAGAAATGGTGAAAAGGAAAAGTGCCTGCCTAGCCTATTTAATAATTCAAGGCATAAACTATCTGTATTCCAAGTTTTATAAAAATCGGCTCAAGAGTTACTGAAATACGTGGTAACAAAAATACGAGTACACACACACACAAATTCACAGATGCACCTGAGATGTCTTTCCGTAACTGTATGACGTCATACCACGCCTTAAACGCAAACGCGTTTTCTAATTAGTAGTCAGCAGATAGAACATGATTCTCACTGTGTTCATTTCAAAAGCACGGCCTTATGTTAAAGCATCACGCGTCAATGTACTGATAACAGCCAACATTCGCCTTGAATCGTTATCACGAAATCATAACAATCTACATCCTCAAACAAATACGTGGTAAACAATGCGATATCGCTACAATAAACAAAGTAAGCGTCGTTTCTGACTGTTGTCGACAAATACTACTTACGAGTATACCCACTTATTAGTAAGCAGTTAACAACAAACTAATTTAGAGACTTCTACTGTGATGTGATAGTCAAAATATATCACGATGTGCGTGGGTTGTCGTTACACAAATTTACTTCGTATCACAATGCTAGAACTATGACGTCACATAAGCATCTTTAACCTTGTAACAAAAGTTCAAAAATTATACGTGACCTAGAAATATTTTCAAAATCAAACTTTTATTGCATTGTCATCGGAGTTGCATTTGTATAATACTAGATTTTAGCTGATTCGGACTGTGTGAGGTGGCAAACGAATATCACAGAACATTCATTTAAAAAAAACTCACCATTCTCGGTAATAATGACATCAGTATGCGAGCTGCCAAACTTGTGGATATGCTCCACGGCGTCATCCAAATCTTTAACAACTTCGATACAGCACTCCAGCGCTCCGTACTCGTGCCTCATGGTGCGCGCGGCGGGCGGCCCGAACGTCAACTCCTTAGCCAACTTCGGACCCGCATGGATCGTCACTCCTTCCTTCTTCAGCATATTGCAGATCTCCGTGAAGAGAGACCCGCTCATATGATCCTCGTGGAGCAGCAACGTCTCCATCGCGTTGCAAGCTGCAGGGTAATCGCATTTAGCATCGCGGATAATCTTTAGCGCTTTAGCGGGGTCCGCGTCTTTGTCCAAGTAAACGTGGCAGATGCCTTCAGCGTGGCCTAAGACGGGTATATGTTGGGACTGCTTCTGAATGTTTCTAACCAGCTCAGATGACCCGCGGGGTATGATCAAGTCAATATGCTTTTCCATAGCTAGCAAGTCGCTGATTTCTTCTCGAGTAGATACTAGGGAAATGGCGTCTTCTGCTCCGACACCTTTGAGTGACTCCTTGACTAACTCCATTAAGGCTTTGTTGGAATGAGCGGCTTCTTTCCCACCTTTGAGCAGAAGACCATTTCCAGAAGCCATGGCCAAAGCAGCTACTTGAGGCAGAGAGTCAGGTCTCGACTCAAATATAACTAGCAACACTCCGATAGGAACTGTAACTTGTCGAAGAACGAGATTCTCCGCCAGTTTCGTCCTTTTTATAACTCTTCCTACATTTTCGTAGCTCGAATCCGCAATTTGCTTTAATCCAACCGCTAGTGTCTTCAGTTTTGCTTCGCTTAAAGACAGTCTGCTCAGCAAAGGTTTTGCTAGGCCGTTCTTGGAAGCTTCTTCTAGATCTTTCAGGTTGGCTTCCAGAATTTTGTCCTTTTTGTCTATTAGTAAGTCGGCTAATGAGTGGATGGCCGTGGCTCGTTCTGTAGGAGTCAACTTTTGAAGAGCTCTACTTCCACTGCGAGCTGAAAATAAGATAATACACCAAGAAATTATTTACATCACTAAATTGTGTTCTGTTTTGTTTTGTAAAAACTTAATCTTACCGTCTTCCGCCATTGCGTCGACAGAGTTTGTAGTGTTAGTAACGTAATCCGTGAAGAAAGTGCCAACTTTTCTCCCGCTAACAATTGTTTTGATGGCTTTCTCCTGCATCCCATTACAAATGACTACACTGACCCCCCTCGCCATGGCCCAGGTCGCCGCGTTCACTTTAGAATCCATCCCTCCGGTCCCAACCTAAAAATTAACCAACATTAGAATACTGAACACGTCTTCAAATGCCTCTAAAACTAAGATGAACTGCTGATCGAGCCATGCTTTATTTTGCTAACACTTAACTTTTCGAAACAAAATTGCGAGCGTGCAAAGAATTTAATTTCGAAGTGTCTAGATACTAAATCTGCCCATTATATTGCTAAAATCATTTTGCGGCTTAAATTCTTGAATATAAATTTGTATTTGCATCTCGCTAATGTTTTATGTCCAAAATAAATTAAATAATAAAGTTATAATGTTCGCCTCGCGCGTGGTATGTGCCCCTGAATATTCCATTCAGTTTTTAATATACGAGACCACGAGACAACCGTCACATGCCAGAAAAGCAATAATACATAATTTTCGGGGCTTTTTCTAGCGTTACCAAATTGAAAACTAAATATGATATGCCGCCTACGACTTACAAGATATGAGCTAAAGTACATAAGTAGCTAAATAGGCAATATTTTTTGGATTAGGTATGTAGCATGGGTGTGTATTTATTTTATATAGAGCAGAGATTACTAGGCCTTATGCGTAGGCGAAGTGATTTTTAGACATTACATAAAAATTGCTAGCTTCTATCATTCGTAAGACCCTGAGACGTTTTTAATGTTTATATTCAACGAATTTAGATTTTTTCTTCCCAAGAGATTCTTTATAGACATCTTCAAACTTCATAACGTTTTATTTGATGACATCAAACCTAAACCAATCATAATATTTTCACTTTATTGATATTGTAGATGAATTTTAGGAGAAACATAAAACTTGAACGACAAAAATGTTACAAATATTGTTAAGTAGGTACGCGGGCTGCTAGATAACAGACGCGTTTCTCTAAATTGATGACTAATTTACATTAAAAGATCAGTTTTACTTTCTTAACTTCTTTTTTTTTTTCGCAATACGGCCCTATCGGGTAATTTTTGAAGTCCGAGAATTGAACCAAGAGTGCCAAGCGAGACGCAACCGCGAGCGCGTCACGCTTGTAAATTCACCTGATGAAGGTCACAGAATGTGACCTTGTTGTACCTATACAGGTCAAAATGAGACGTACCTTGGACTTCTGGCCGAACTGCACCAGGTCCTTGTCCTGCGAGGTGTAGGTGTGCATCATGCGCGCGCCGTCCTCCCACGGCGGCTTGTTGTAGATGCCGTCCACGTCCGACATCATGATGAGCAGGTCGGACTGGATCTCGGCGGCCAGCAGCGCCGACAGGCTGTCGTTGTCTTTGATACCGATACCCTGGACACAAGCAATCAAATATATATAGCCCCCGACTAGGAAAGAGCCGATACCCTGGACACAAGCAATAAAATATAGCCCCCGACTAGGAAAGAGCCAAAAACCTGGACACAAGCAATAAAATATAGCCCCCGACTAGGAAAGAGCCGATAACCTGGACACAAGCAATCAAATATAACCCCTGACTAGAAAAGAGCCTATATTCTTCAAAAAGCAAACCGATTGTCCTAATTCATACCTAAGAACACTCTCGATCGAGTCATCTAAGGCAAGTTGGTGATCAAACGAAGACTTATTCGAAAAAAAAACAACCAAAATATGAATATTTTTTGGTTGAGTTTGAAAGCTACAGTGCCATAAATAGACACATAGATTTCCACGTTAAACTAATATTTTATTTACAATATTTCTTATTTTATAATAGTCTAATTTGTACCTAAACCAATACAGCAATTAATTAATAACTGCACAACAACATTTACATATCAATAAACTTCTGTCATATCTTATCTGAAATTAATTTAATTTTCAACAAACGAAGTTCTCAATCAAAGCATATCTATTGATGAGTAGAATTCAGAGTAATTAATTAAGCTTATTTGAAACAGAGTTCATCAAAAGTTACTGAAATTGAAATACCAAAGTGCACGAGAGTTCAAAGGTATGTTCGAATCTAAAACCTTTAATTATCTGCTTTATTTCACACGCACACCTTTCTGTAAAGCCTTGTATTTCATCAATA
This sequence comes from Alcis repandata, assembly GCA_949125135.1. Classification (NCBI taxonomy): domain Eukaryota; kingdom Metazoa; phylum Arthropoda; class Insecta; order Lepidoptera; family Geometridae; genus Alcis; species Alcis repandata. Next base: position 1,638,917 of record OX421233.1, read on the forward strand.
TTGTACAACCAATATCGGTAGTATCTGTAGAGTTATTTAATGCTGCGAACGAAATTGCAATGTCAAACACAATTTCACGCAAATGCTTGTTATTTGGAATTAATTTGAATAGTTAGTTACGTACAGTAGTTACGAGAGCCTGTGGTACATGATTGCAGCAAACAGGTAATTAATTCAACGTGCCGATTAAACCACCGCGATTATTAATTCACCGTGACGATTAACCCACCGTGATTATTATCCACCGCACCGTGACGTACTCAACTGTTTATTTTAGTTAATTGCGTTTTGATAAGTAATTCTGGTAGAAATTCTCTAACATAATCTGGAATGCAACTAAAATGCCGACTGTATGCAATAGTTCAAAAGCCTCTCGGCTTGTTGGTTGGAGTTCGATGTCGAGTGAACGAAATTAAAAGAAAGCATGGAAATGTTTGGAAAAAATCAAAAACTAGCAACAAAGTTGGCTGCAAAAGGTTTTGTGCCTACAGAATTTTTGCTTTTACTTTGTTTTGGCAAGAGTTGTAGTGGGACTCAGCCTAGAGTATACCTGTACCGAGCGCTCAAATGTTAACAACATTGTAATTTATACAGTTTCAGCGCTGGCACATTTATGTTACAAAGTAAGTTAAAAGGTAGCTATTTATTTTATATTGTTTTTGCGATCCTTCTGGTGGTATTTTTTGGCTGTGCGAGTCAGTGGTCATTGTTACCCATTGATGCTTGGCACCCGAGGCGACCGCCCCTGCCGCCCTCTAGGCCACAAATGATTACTTTAGTTCTCTCAAATACTGAGCCATGACAGGGTGGGTAAATGTAGTACTGAGAGACAGGTGTTCCCATCAAGCGAGATTGCGGTCAAACGCATGCCTAGTCCGATGTAAAAAAAAAAGACATGAGTGAGCGCAATGTTCTTGAAGACGATATTGAAGATAGAGCAAAGTGATAATAGAGCAAAAAACGACGGGTTGTTATAAGTTTGGCGTGTTTCTGTGTGTGTGTCTGTGGCATCGTAGCTTAATAACGGATGAACCGATTTTGATTTTTTATTTTTTGTTTGAAAGTTGAATTAGTTGGGAGTGGTCATAGCTATGCATCGATCTAGTATATAATCCGACTTCGGTGTAGCTATGTTTGTTTTGTTTCGGGGGTTGTTTTCAGCAAATTCCGTCCCACTGCTGGGTAAAGGCCTTCTTATCTTCCTTCTACTCATCACGATTTAAAGCATTTTGAGTCCAATTGTTGCAAAAGAAGCCCAGCCATCTCCACCTAGAATGGAAAAACTAAGAAAAAATGCTGTTATCTTACCTTCTTTCCCGTTCCAGGTACAACAGTATCGTCGTGGATGTACATCGGCGGGCTGACCGCGTCGTTGGTGTTCACTATCGGCACGATGTTGAGGGAGATCAGCTCCGACAGCGTGCAGAAGAGGTTCTTGCGGGTCTCTTCGTTGTAGAAGTCGGGCTTGGTTACTAGCACCTGTGAGATAGATAGGTAGATTAAGGCTTTATGGTTCACATCAGAAATTACAACCAAAAGGATAGTAAAGTTTAAAACTTGGGCAAAACTGGCAGCTTTATCGTTAAGTGCCATATTTTCTAGGCAAATTGCAGGCTGTGTGGAAAATAAAATACTTAAGTAACTTGATAATCTTATGAACAATTTATAAAGTTAATCACTGTTCCAAATGCTCTGACAGCTTCTAACTGACGTGAAATCTTACGTGCAGAAATAAGACAGATAATTTTAAACAACGATTAAGCTTAGCTTAGCTTAGCTTTGATTGTAATCATAATCATCTGGGCTCTATCCCAAGCGAATGGATGGATATTACGAGTACCGCTGAGACTCTTTTGTCTTGCCAAGGACGAGACAAAATATGCAGAACTGACTGCCAACCTTCACTAGTTGGAGAATCACAAAAGGCCCGTTTGTTGAAGTCTATTAGCTTAGCTGTTGGCTCAGTTTACTATCCTATTGATGCCAAGCCAAACAAAAAGTTGTTCGACGATATCAATGTGGTTGTTCGTAACCCAGTTATTTATTTTTTATGGAAGTTTTATCGGTATCGAGTAACTTTTGCGCAACATACTGGCACCACTGGCAGTTCCGACGAAGTCTGTTCGATGTTGTTTCTGTTACTGTTACGTTGCTGTTCTAAAATAAAATAAAAAATAAAACGTTTCACACTCATAGCTCTCCTCTGGGTTTTGTTGTTATGTTCAATCGGCATCACACTAGATCGTAGTTTTTAACGTACAATCTTGATTTTCTTAATTGTTTTCTATCAGTCTTATTCATTCAGTCAGTCTTATTCGCTTGTTTTTGTAACCGAAATAAAAATTTTGTATTCGGTATTCTGAAGTATAATATGTACCTTACGTATACCTTCGTATAGTTGTGGTTTAATAGTATAGTCGTTGACCGCGGTCGGTGCTCGGTCTGTGGTGAGAATGCTTCAGTGACCTTACCCCTCTGGTTAATTAGTTGGTTAATACATAATATTACATAATATTACCGCAACGGAGTCTAGATATAATTTGAAGTTATATTTATTCTGTGGTACAACGCGACTAATTTTATCTGCACAGCTGTCTGCCACCATATTTTATTAATGTCTAACAAAGGTACAGGACTTTACAATGAACGCATAAAGACCAGCGTTTGACGGAATGTTTGTTATTTGTTTCTGTAGTTAACTCTGCCGCTTTTCATCTCACAAAATTATGTAGCTACTATTGATGTTATCTAGATTCTAGACTTTCTAGAGGATAGGTAGCCTATCATATAAAAATGTTGCCAAACTAAAAACTCAAAATCGCCGAGCCAAAAAATCTTTAATGCAAACGAAGTAACCTATTTACCATCTACATGTAAATAACAAGAAAAAGGTCGGAGAATTTATAATTAAGCGTCCTGCTCGCGCCACGCCGAGGAATCTGTAAAAACATGCTAATGTGACCTTTTGCGCGCTGAAATTGTTTGCCCGCAAAGTTTTTCAATCGTATTACGTTCTATGGTTGAGATTGTACACAATTTGAATTGAGAATACTTTGCAAATTCACGGTCTTTGGTGTTTACACGGAAAGGCCCATACTGTGGGCTTGAAATTATGTCGGTGACATTTTTAATTCGTAATAAAGCTACAGTCCATTGTGATTTTTTAAGGGTTTTGTTTTAATTTTATTGTTTCAAAGATATTTGATTTATTTATATATTGATTCTTATGTTATTTTATAATTGTATTATATGTATTGTAATACTAGCGGCCCGTCCCGGCTTCGCACGGGTAGACTTTGGGATAAACGTAGAGTAAATTGAAATCGGTCCAGTCGTTCACGCGTGATGGCGTGACCAAACCAAAGGTGTTGAGAATAATTATAGGAACTCTTTGTTATAACCTCTATTCTCATGCTATTGCGTAACTATAGCAACCGTAGTTTGTTGATGCTAACTTGTCAATTTATAGTAAAAATTATCAGTATAAAACGCACACTGTTTTGATAGATATGATTGAATTTGAACTTTGTACAGAGGTAATAAAGTGCAAATTGACTCTTGGACGTTAGGAACATACCTACATTGCTTAAACAACAGTGAGTGCTTGCAATTCAATATGAACTTTATACAATAGCAATAAAACTCGTTTTAGTTAGAAAACGTTTGTATGGGGAAAAATAAAAGGGCTGTTTTTAGGGTTTTTCAATATTTCTGAGAGATTTTCTTAATATTTTTTTCCGTAAGAACCTTCTCCTAATAATAACAAATACAACAAAAAAAGAATTAGTGAAATCGGTCCAGCCATTCACGCGTGAGGCCGTGACCAAGGAAAACGGGTTTCATTTTTATATAAATAGATATTATTGTCTGAAAAGAAATAATTATACCTATTTAGTCATATTTTTTCTGAGAATGGCTGTGATAAACTTGTTTCAAAGCAGGCTGAAATAGAATGCCTAAAATTTACTTTTATCCCGATTCTTTTTAACAAATGCTTTTCAGCTAGCCTATTTTTGGATAGGTAACAGCGAAAGCCTTTGTGACTATTAGGTAGGTACTACTTGTACTTAGTAAACATTGTAAGTTAAGCACTAAGTAAGTTACGTTGTTTTTTCTGTAAGTATAGCTTGGTAAAAAGCTTTTAGGCGTCTCTAACTTATCACTTAGCAATCTAAATGTTTATGCTCTATTTCTATGGCATGCCCAAGATTGTAAAATTTCTGGGTCTAGAAAATGTGTTTAGAAAAGCATTTTCAGCAAAGTTTACGAGCGAGCTCGGTCGTTTTGTTGCTATTAAATACCTAAGAAAGGAACTGAGTATTTTATGAGCCCTTAAAACTGGTCATTTCAGCAGATCAGTCCAAAAATTTGGTTGTTCGAAATATTTTTTGTTAAATGCTTCGAAAGTTCTCAAAAACATGCATAGCTTAATAGAAGAGAATTTACACTAAAATTACGTTTCATATACATTTCAAAGACAATTTTGTCTTTATTTGACACCACATCCATCATAATAAACCTTTCATATTTAATTCAAAGCCTTATAACATAAAAAGAAACGCTACAGCCTAAAGAGCGCCTAGTTATTTACAAAATGTAGGTAATTTTGATCCAGTGTCAACCCTGTTTTGCAATATGGCGCGACAGCCGTACCTAGCACAACCCTAGCAATAAGAAGGAGATCAAACGACGTCGCCGACTCGTTTTGAATTGTGCCTTATTTACATGAAATTCCACAGAACGCAAAATCGTAATATAGTGGTGCCAAACCGAGAAATATAAGCGAACCCAGTCCTGCAAATTGTAATATGATTCAATTCAGTTGGGGTTTCTTGTTTTTTAGTGGTCATTTACACGAACGTACGGACAGTCGGACAATACTTTCAATGCTACAGAGTAAACTAAAAATTTGTTTGCATTTGTATCTGCGAACCGATAGTGTGAAATGTTTTGCCTGAGTAGGTGTTCCTGCTAGATGGGTATCATCTGGTCGAGAGTGGATCGGTTTCTTGCAAGGCAGGAATTGCTTACCATCAGGCGAGATGGCGGTCAAACGCAAGCCTTTCAATGAATAAAAAAGTTAGTTTATTAATTGATAGAAGTAGAACCAAGGGCTCGCTGCAATTTTTGTGAAAAAATAAAAAAAAAAACGAGATTTGCCTTAAGTGCCATTATATAGCTATATACCAAAACTAGAATTTATTAGCTTGCCATGACTGTTTAGTCATAATAAAAGTATCTCGAAACAACAACTTACTAAGTAACTTTTGCAATTCTTCTTGATAGTCTCAACTTCACAAAAATAATACATGTATCTGTAGAAAACTTCTGAGAAGCTACAAAATTTCTAAAATAACGTCGCCTTAGAACATTGAGCAACAATATCGCTAATGGAGATGACATTTTAATATTTCCAATGCAACTGCGAATATGTAGTTCGCAAACTGTACCAAAAACTGGTTGACAGAACTTGAGAGCTTTTATAATTAATGTTAAAATTAAAACGAAATTCAAAATTATTATTTCAGCTGAAGTTCTGCACTCGCTACATCATATTATCTAGCATGAAGGGACATAAAACTGATTGCTTCGGGCAAAGTCCGGTGCAGCGCAATCTTTGTAAGCAATATGTATCTACCTCTACAATGAAAGTAATGAAGTTTCTTTGATAAACGGAATATAGTCAGACGCTAGAAAATAAATAAGTTTTCTTCCATTTTGTGTCAGCCACAGGATAGACAGCCACAGCCACAGGAGAGATTTAGATTGTAGGGATTCTAGATTTAAAAAAATATAATAACTTTTTCTATTTTCCTAAATTACGTTACGTTAATTCTAAATTCTTTTGCTTTCTTGATACGAAATCTACAGCGTACATGCCTTCATTACTTTCCGATTTGCTCTAATTGGCCTTTCAGACTCCCTAAGAAGTCAGCCACGCCACTAGCTTTTTGGCCCAATACGACCTTATTTGTCAAACAATATTCTTTTTAGTTTTTTGGCGCGAAAACGTCACGTACACCAAACTCCGCGGTCGGTCCGTAAGAAAAATAGGTAACAAAAAACAAGAAAACGCAAAAATCTAGCCAAAAAACACAAAAGAGCCAATAAATAAAAAAGCCCTAACTCACTGGGAAGTGTTTTCGTTCGGCGACGTATGTGGATTCATTCCTTGGAGGCAATTCGTTCCGATGTCCCGTACCAGTGACACGGATGTAAACAATTGGCCGAAGTTCACGGCGGTTTAGGGACGCCGTAAATCTACATCCCTGGACGCAAATACTGCGAGACAGTTAAGGAGCTTGGCTGAGGATTGAGGAATCCTGATATTGTCCATCAAAAGAGATATCAGTTATTCTAGCCAATTTGCCATTAAATAATCGCAAACGCTATAGAAACTATAAGACAGTGTATGGGAATGACATTTTTTGTAATATAAGAGAATCTATGCATACATAGGCAACCTTCGGTTTTTCCTCCGAATCTTGGCTCCTTCAAAAGAAGGGTTAATAGAGTCTCAGAGGTAGGCAACGAACTGAAGGTACCTTGGGTATTAGAAGTTTCCATAGACGGCGTTGACCATTTAAAGCATCAGGTGGCCACATATTTTGATTAAAAACACATGTATCGGTTGAGTAGTTAAAACAATCAAACAAACTCAATTTCGCAATCATAATATTGGGTAATATACGTCCGGCAAAGAAATATAATGGCTTATGTGAATCCACCAATCTGCACTTGGCCAGTATGGTGGAATATGGGCTAATCAAATCACCCTTCGAGGGTAGACCTGTGTCCCAGCAGTTAGAGGATTAAAGAAAGAGTGTGAGTAGTATTAAAGGTATTCTTCTTCTTGGTCGTTACGCTCTTGACAGAGCGGTCGTGGTCGTCATGTAGTATCCTCATCGGCAGCGGCAGATACAATGCGCCTCACGATGTCTCGCCATCTTGCTCTGCATTAAAGGTATTAAGTAAGTATTAAATTAAGTATTACTTAAAGATTGCTTGGTAGTAGTAGTAAGTTAAGTTTATTAGAAAACGACTGACCTACTCAACTGTCTCCACAGCTGCGCCTGAAGGGATCCGGGCTCCGAGATAAATCCTAACTTGCGACTTTGGATTTGCCTCGAACTGACAAAATTATCGGCGGGCCACAGATTAGGCGATAGTTCGCACGTGTAATGGCCCCGCTTGATTTATGCAGAACTAATCCAAACTGATAAGGAATTAAGGTCTGATGATGGAGTTGGAAGCGCAGAGGGAGACCAGTGGGGAAACTTCGAGTAAAATTATTATTTATTTTTTTTCTATTTTTCGTTTGACCACTAACTCGCCTGTTGATAAGCGATGTTGTAGTCGATGATGAAGCATGTAGATTTAGAAGATACCTATTCACTCTGACCTTGAAGGCTAAGATTATTATATCGCTATATTTATTTATATTTAACTAGTTGCGCCCCGCAATTTCACCCGCGTGATGATGATGATGATGGATATGCCAACGACACTTGTGCTGAAACTTGCTAAATAAATGTTGAACATATATTATGACGAAGTACCGTCACATGAAAATTTAATTCCAATTTTTTGAAATTAGACGACTCTAACTTTGAAATCCGCGCACTGAGTATTTTTTTATTGGTGCTTACCTTTTTTCAGTACTAAAAGTTTACCTATCAAAAAGCTATTTAGCCTTACGTGGAAATTACGAAAATTTTAGACGTTGAAAGTAAATAAAATGAAACATTATTTTCCACAAAGAAACCAAAAATATCCTTATTAAAGTCCCATGGGAAGTGTATCTACTGCCTTGATAATTATTATTTTCCCCTGTGTTAAGGGAGAGAAGGGGACGAATTTCGAAATGGAAATTGAGGGATCTGTTAGTAGGTAAATCTGATTACAAGAACGTAGCTTAGGAAGCCCGCATCCACGGATATGATTTCATTCCAAGATACCACATACGAGTACGTGACTAGCAACGCCTTGTGATTTGACCGATGATTTTCAAGTTTCAATACAATAATTATATTTTGACAACACTAAAAGAAAAGTTGAAGCATCGTAAAACATACAACGTTTATCTGAAAGGCAGAAATAGCGGTCTTATCGCTAAGAGCGATCTCTTCCAGACAATCTTTAGATAAAAGATATGATATTCGCGGAGTGTACATGGACCTGTGGACAGAGGTGTGATTTGAACAAAAAAATGTAATTACTTTATTTTTTGAAATATAAAGTATGGTACGTCCTTCGTCATTGTACACACTACTTGCTGTCCAAATTTCATCTAAGTCGGTTTAGTCAATAAAGAGTATGAAACAGACGGCAGACAGAAATACTTTCATATGGCATTAGTGTAAAGTAATTCACCGCACCACGCTTTCAAAATGTAACTCCTAGAACCAAAGTTTGTAAATGAGAGATGTCAGATAATATTACGGGCAGAATTACAAGATGCTGCATTAAATTTTAATTTTAATTAATGAGAAGCTGCGCATCAAAATTTGCAATTCAATATTATACGGGCTGACTGGTTAGACACTTGACATATTCTAGGTTATCATAGTACTCATTATTATGAACAACTTTTACTATGGGACCAACCCGAAATTCGCGAAAAAAAAATCAGCTGTTCCATAGAAAAATGTCAATGACACTTGACAAAATGTATGGAACAGCTGATTTTTTTTTCGCGAATTTCGGGTTGGTCCCATAGTAAAAGTTGTTCATAATAATGAGTACTATGATAACCTAGAATATGTCAAGTGTCTAACCAGTCAGCCGGTATATAGCAATACTACACAACATGCCGAATACCCTGGGTAAGGTATATTGAATTAGGTAGGTAGTTTTTTATGCTATTGAGTGACGAGACGAGCAAATCGCTCGCCTGATGTTAAACGTCGCGTTTGCCCATAAACAGGTCTGCACTTTACAGAAAAGAAAAATATAACAGAAGAAGAAAAATCAGAAGTAGAAATAGCATCAGAAGTTTACAATATAGAAAAAAAAACAAAAACAAAAAAAAAAATACAAAACCTACTTGTTTATTCGTTAGTTGGTAATTTGTCATTGTTCGAAGAATGGCCATTCTGCTTACTTAAGTACATATTCCGCAAAATATATTTAATTTATTTAAGCTTTTCTATGGTTTTTGAGGTCAAATCTTGCAACTGAAACCTGATTAGTGCAAGTCTTATCTACAATGCGCCATCTTTTCCGGTCCTGAGCCAGTCTCATCAAATGCCTTCCCGCCGTCTTTACAATGTTAAGTTTCAGTACCTACGTTCTTCACAGTACGAAGCCGTCAGCTAGATGCTGACTGACTTACAATGTAATATTTACTTTTCAAGGTTCATTATAAAGTTTACTTTCCATAAAGACGATCAATGTCAGCGATAAATTATTTCAAATCACGTGTTTCAACCTTCTCAATTGTACCATCCTCAAGCAATCGAGTGAATTGCGATGACACGATACGGATAGATGGAAGGTTGAAAGGTTAAACAGCTGTCTGGAAGAGCAATTGAAGAGCTGCATTGGCTTGTTTTGATTCTGATATTTTTGTTCAATTGCCTATTCAACTGATGAAGTAAAAGGCGCCGCTGCCAACTGACTGATTGTACGAGTAAAATGACAGTACGTTTTGAGTTGATTTTATGGATGCAATTGCTTATATATAGTCAAGGCATTGCATTCAAGTCAGACCAGGTGCCTTGTTTTGGGTGAAATATTGGAATTTACATCTGACAACTAAAACTTCCAGAATTATCACTATAGTTTCACGTTTTTAATTTGAAAAAAAAATCGTGCTACTGTGGTAATATCAACTCATTTGGGACTAATACGAGTATACCTACAAATTTCACTCATTATTTCAGGCTTCTATTTTGTTTTATTTAGTTAGTAAACGTGTTATTTATTTACATGTAATCAGGGATGTTTCGAGCTAAGTTAATTAGGTGGGTGTGGTCAACTTCTACCTAATCTGCGCGAATCTAGAGAGCAGCAATGTTTATCTTTACACAAGCCACTTGGGAAACATTGCATTAGAAAACCTTGTAGTTTAAACCAACAATACTTCAGACTTGAGTTAGCGGACTCGAGTTAAAAGACTTAGACAACAGTCTGGGGAACGAGCTAATCCGACAGCGCCCAACTTTAATTACGTGATATTTATAGTGCGAACTTCGACCGGCATAAAACAAGCTTAGAGAGTTGTGCGACACAGCTCTTTCAAACTAGTTTTTTTGTTTAGATTTACAGAGGTCTGGATTTTGAAAATGACGGACTGTTATTACTGTTTCTTTCTTAAAGTGTTTTGTTACAGAAAACAAATAAATTGCGGGTTCCAATAAAGACAAAAGTTCTATCAAAAAACGTCAAGAAAATACCAATTTGGAGGTTTTCCAGATGATGGAATTTGTGTTGGTATAATAAATTCTGTCATGCATAAAATCAAGGATAAAATGGAGGAAGGAAGGAGCATAAATTTCCGTCACGTAATACTCATGCTCTATTTTCTTGGTCAGCCATCTTGTACATCTTTGCACAAACCTAAACAATAAAAATGTCAATAGAATACCGTCATATACTGTTTTTATGCTATTGGTAGCAAGGAAACAAACGGGCGGTATGATGGTAAGTGGTCAACCTCGCCTATCGATACCTATAACACCGGAGGTACGGATACACTGCCGATCTTTTGAAGCTTTATGTAAAACCCTTTTGAAAAACCCAATGTTTTAGTTACTCGGAAATACCGTCGGTGGCCGCTCGTTCCACATTTTGCAGGCTACTGTTATTCATATTCAACGAAAAACCAAAATAATAAAGTCATTAAATCACAAAGAGTTAGCTAAATTAAGCTTCCAGTGAAATACAGCAGGTGCGCTGTCTCCCATTCTTTTAATTTAAAGTTAGCAGAAGAAAATAACTGAAAACATTTTTCATCGCACAATCTTAGCGCTGTAACCCCGGTGCACACTAGCTTCATTTGCATTTCGGAATAAATTACTTACCCATGTAGAAAAGTCCTAAGTTTGTAATTTTGTGCTAGGTTGTACCTATGTCTGTATGATAACTTCATAAGTTTTCCGGAAAACTCAATCATAAATATTTAGCTCTGTTTTTTGTTTGGAATAATTTTAATGTGTTTATTTATTTATTATGTGTTCTTACAGACGAAACAGCAGCACAAAGCTAGTTATGTTTTGCTGGATGCACCACCGCTTGAAATAGGTATACGAGAGATGTTCTAAATAAATGTCTCTTTTTGATAAATTGCTTTGTTCGTTATACTCTGGCATTCAGACACAAGGAATAGTTGCGCTGTCTTTTGTCTTTTTTGATCGAATTCATGATTTGAAAACGATAAAATTTTGAGAGATTTCAAGCCTAAGTCGCATTATGAAGTTGTAATACTCGTACATTTGTCAATGAAATTAATTGGATTAAATTAAGTAAGTACCCATGTATAGATTTTAAGTATGATCATGAAATAAAGTCAGTTAGTAGGTTTGAGGTAAAAACAACCACAAAGAAACATTTTTTTTCCTTTTCAATGCAATCCTTACGAACTTCGAATAACTTTAGGAAAGAATAAACATTAACGGAGATGAAAATATGGCTCTAAGTGAAAAGTTATGGTGCCGTAGCTCCATAACTTAACTAAGTTTTAGAGCCCATTAGTGTGTTATTCGTTCTAAGTACTTAGTTAGCATACTTACGTAATCACACATAATTAAAACCACTAGGCGTTTGCAGTGGTTTTGTAATGAGAGCCACAAAGTAAACGATAATATCAAATTGCCAAAATTCATGAATTTAAAAGATTAAAGTTTAATAATTCCATCTACTTTCACCAAAACAAAACTACTCGCTGATCCACATGGCGTGTTAACTGTCTCGTGTTTTGGATAAATAGTCTTTTCTCAACTTCTGTCAAAGGAAAGTCAAATAGTATAAGACAAATCGCCTTAGTGTCATTAGTACCATTGATTTGTACCATTGATGGTACAAGTGACACAACTTTGTATCCAAATCACTGAAAAGTACTGCCGCTTAGCTGCTTACGACAAAAACCCGCTAGCGCTTTCCCGCGTCTCGCTCTAATTCACACCGAACCCAAGTTCAAAGATACTTAGCTGTACTGTCTACTACGCAGGTACACAGAACAGACACACACACACACAGGTGTGAACATTATACTGCTAGAAAATAGCAAAATCAACTGGCTAGCAATTCAGATTGGGATAAAAACGCTGCTGCTAACAGCCTACGCCCGTGACAGCGCCTTGCGCCACAGAATACGTAATAGTAACTATGAATGGTGCCCTGCGCCACAGAATACTAGATTGTTACTATAAATTAGTTAAGATAAACAAAGAATGATGTTAGACAGGTAGTCCGCCCTATACTATTGTATCGAATAGACGCTGAAAAAGTTAAATAATTGTTTTATTAATACCGCCCCTTCTGTCATCAGAAGTGGGATTGGAAAACTTACCCCACAACGAACAATAATAAAGTAAAAAAAATAAATAAATAAATAAAAAAAAGTAAAAAAAACCCTCCACAATGAACAATAAAAAAGTGAAAAAAAAAAAACTCAACCCACAATGAACAATAAAAAAGTGATAAACAAAAATAAGAGACAAAACAGTGAACAGTTAATTATGACTAATGAAGTGAGTGAAGTGCCGGAATCTTTTGTTGGAACATTTGGGACATTTAGTGAATATGCCAGTACCAGTAAAGCTATAGCTTTGCCTACCTTTGACCCGAGTGTTGGTTCAATTGAGGCTCAAGAGTGGACCACCCAAGTTGATAGTTTGGCCTTGAAACATAAATGGGACGACGTAGAAACCATCGCAAGATGTGTGCCGTTTTTAGCTGGTCCCGCACAAGAATTGTATAAAGAATGGACACCGTTGGTAGTGACACTGAAATGGATACATTGTCCATACCGTCTGCATCAAAAAGACCAAAGCTCACGGCAGAAATGAAAAGATGTCACCGCTGTAATCGACTTGGACATCTTCAGCGTGAATGCAGAACCAGCATAAGAAATTTACCTATCAACGTTCCAGCTGTTACGATGGGCGAAGAGAACAGATCTGACAAGATAGATACGAGTAAACAATGTACTTTTTGTTCAAAACAAGGACATGGTGCTGAAGAATGTTGGACGAAACAGAGAGTTGAGAGAAACAAATAATATAAAGACGTCCATTCCATAGCAGTGGCAAGCTCAATCTCTTGGAGCTCACCACCAGCAGCATACCGAAATACATTTTTGTGGACTTTCTAATGAGATACTAACTTCAAATAAGAAAATGAACGATGAATATGATGGCTTTGGAAACAAATTTTTTAATTGTGCGAGTAACAGAAATGCCGAGACGCAGTAAAGAACAACGATGTTTTGTTCTTAACTACCCAGGACGGTAAAATACTTAGAAGACGATTATTAGTCCCAAGCCCAAGAACAAGATATTGTTTAGAATAATAGACCACTTGATAAATAGTATCGTGATTGTGACTCAAGCATAACACTCAACCAAAGTTTCGGGAATTATTAAACAACTATTCCAGTCCTATTCCCACTAACAATAACATATGTGAAACTAAAACCGCCGTTATGCTTATTCGGACTACAACAAACGAACTTATGTTTCCAACAATTATCGGATGTCGGCAATTGAAAGAGAAAAAGTTCAGTGACGAAACTTTTGAATAACCGATATTGGACGAGAATTAAGAAAAAAAAAAGAAGTTTGATACCGTTTTGGAAACTCTAAATCAGGCAGATTACACTTTCAACTACAAATTGAATGTTTGGGAAGAATAGTTTCAAAAGAAGGCATTCAACCTAGAAGTGCTAAAATACAAGCGTTAAAAAAATTCCACGAAACCGTTGCTAGTTGTCAAAGATATGAAGCTATATTATTCCAAAGACACAATGAAGATCTCCGTATCGTGTCTTATTTCAGCGAGAAATCGTCACTTGAATAATCGAAATAAAACAGCTATATGAGCTAGAGACAATTGCAATAAATACCGGAAAGGAAGCAGCATAAAACAGGTGGATTTTCTGAGAAGAAATCTATCGCGAAATGAAATGAAAAAAAAGAAGAAGAAATTAAATGATGATGTCACTTGTTTGGAAGCTACACTAAGACAGATCAAAAAATAGTAAATTTATAGAGACGAGTTCAAGAAAATCCGAAAAGAAAAAAAAATGGAATCTTGATGAGAGAATTTGAAGAAAACAAAACCACCTGAACCATTGAATCTGATTAGAATTTTCAACGATGAGCAATGTCAAATTGGAGTGGACAAAACCCTAAAATCGATAAAACAAAATGTTGATTTTCCCGGACATAGAAGATTTTATAAAAATTAAATGACCTAATGGGCCTAAAAATAAGGATTATTACATCTAATAGAAAAGCTGCCGATTCTATTTCAAACAGTACATGTTGACTGTACAAGACCTTTTGGAACAGCAAATAATCGAAAAAGGAACAAACTTTTCTGAAAAACAAAAGAGTTTAAAAAAAAATGAACATTGATGTTTATTATGTTGCAAGTGGAGCAAGCAAAGCGAATGTGCAAGCCGAATGATACGTAGCTACAGTACTAAACCAATTAGCTTGTGAAGTTAATCGTGGGTCAGAAATAGTCAGAATGGACGAGCGTTATTTGAAAACTAATATTGACCCTTAATGCCACTGTTCAAAAGTACAAGCTGTACCCCAATGCAATCACTGATGGGAATACGATCTGAGAAATTACAATAAAAGGAAAAGAACACTTGAAACTAGTGCAACAACTAGTGGCCTTATCGCTAAGAGCGATCTCTTCCAGGCAAAATTACGATGGAGAGTAAACAGAACAAAACACAAAACACAGAAAACACAACATACAACAGAGAAAATACACACATAGAAAACAGAAACATATAGAACACACAACAAACACAAAACATAGAAAAGAGGATTCGGAGGATTGTAATGTTGATGAATATCAATTACGATGTACCGTTGAAGAAATAACGCACTGAAATAAAACGAAGATTTGATAAAACGTGACGAAGTACATAACAAAGAAGGCGATATTGTTTACATTCAAGAGTAACGAACTAGAATGGGTAAACTAAAGCCGCGATATAATGAACCTTGAACAATTGAAAAATGTTTACTGTGAGACAGACATAAAATTAAAAATACAGAAAAGAAAACTTACCAAATAGTAACGAAAGACGCAAAGAGATTGAAAATCGAGAGGCTCCGGAAAGAGCCGTGACAGCGTGAAAGATGTAATAACTGGTAGTATATTAAAAGCTATGAGAGCTGCTGTGTAAGTATAATAATATTAAAATTGCGTAAGCGGCTCATAGAGCGCGCTGGGATCGCAGACAAAAAAATAAATAATCGAAATGGCGTAAGCGACTCTTTGGAGTGCGCTGGGATCGCAAAAAGGTACTTAGGCCACCATAAGGGGGCTGAGACAGTGCCAAGGATTACTATTGAGTAATCATAAAAAAAAGGTACTTAGGCCACCATAAGGGGGCTGAGACAGTGCCAAGGTACTTAGGCCACCATAAGGGGCTGAGACAGTGCCAAGGATTACTATTGAGTAATCATAAAAAAAAGGGTACTTAGGCCACTTACTTCGGTAAGGGGGCTGAGACAGTGCCAAGGTACTTAGGTCACTTACTTCGGTAAGGGGGCTGAGACAGTGCCAAGGGTTACTTTTGAGTAATCAAAAACAAAAAAAAAATACAAAATAATAAATGGTAGTGCAAGACACAGGCCATAAAAATAATGTGTTATTAAAGCTTTTCCTATAATACTTTTTCAATTACAGGTAAACTAAGATGAGAGGCTTCGAGAGCGAAGCCTGGGCAGGAAGGCCGTGACAGCGCCTTGCGCCACAGAATACGTAATAGTAACTATGAATGGTGCCCTGCGCCACAGAATACTAGATTGTTACTATAAATTAGTTAAGATAAACAAAGAATGATGTTAGACAGGTAGTCCGCCCTATACTATTGTATCGAATAGACGCTGAAAAAGTTAAATAATTGTTTTATTAATACCGCCCCTTCTGTCACCCGCGTAGCGCTTTTACACTGCACCTATATTCCGAAGACTTAGACTTAAAGATCTACTCTAAGTCCCACTCGTAAGTCTAAGACTCACCTGTGCTATTTTAACATTGTACTAAACTCCGTGCCGATTTCAGCTACGGCGACCATATTTTTTGTGCTTGGTTACTGATGCTGATGCATCCTCACATGGCTGATATACCTACCCTATTTTAGCAGTAAATGAGAAATACGTTTCTGCTAAAGGCTTCCGTCCGTGTAGAGCTTTCACACCGCACCTATATTCCGAAGACTTAGACTTAAAGATCTACTCTAAGTCCCACTCTAAGTCTAAGACTCACCTGTGCTATTTTAACATTGTACTGCGAGAACATCGCGTCGTACATGGCCATCAGCTCGGATTGCCCGACAGCGGCCGCCGCCCGAGGGTCCAGAATGCTTCCCGCGTCCTAAAACACGTGCTAATTGTAAGATAATATATAATATGTAGGAGTGTTTTGATATGTGAGCCTGAAATGTAAACTTCTTGGCTTAATACCTATTTACATATAATTAGTTAGATAAATTATACTGTTGATAGAGGCAGACAGAAGATTGTTACTGGCAGGCTATTGTAGGTTTTGATTTTTGTTTAAGGTGAATCACCAATATCTTTGCCAGATCACATTGTAATTGAAAAACATTGTAAGATACAGTTTTCCCACGGACTTACCTCTCTGGTGTGGTCACTGGGTGACAGCGTCTCTCTCATGGATAGGGACATGAGGAGCTCGTGAGTCAGCTTCTGTCTCCCGAAGGCCACAGCGCCGCTTGTCACCATAATGCACTCGCGCCCTTCGTGATGACATTCTGCTACCTGGAACCATGCACGGGATTATTATTGATATCTTCACTTCTATTACCCAGCTAAGAGGTTTAAAGTGGGCACAAATTGGTGCTTGTACCTACATTTGTTCGACGTGTGTTCAACCGTACTTGAGACTTGATTCGCATTATGTATGAATCGGTCAAGGGTTGTACAAAATATCAAAAGGGACACGAGGCCGGGACGAACAAGTTTTGAATTACGCTTAAACAGGTGAAGAGGCTGATGAGGATAAGGTAAAGATGTTCTATATACGACTGAGTTCTGGAGCCGTAAAAATGCTGAAGGAACCGATTTCTTGTATGACAATAATTTTCATATGCACAGTACTTAAGACCCTTACTTGATTATAGTTTATCGAAATTATAACACGAATTTCCAACTTACCATCTAATAGGTACTGGAATATTCAAAAATGGAAATTTGCACGAGAAAATATCAAGTTAGCTTACAGAATAAGAGGTAATATTATTTCTACAAGATCCTATTTTAGTAAGAAATTGAGTAAAACATTTATTGAATCGGATTACCTAGATTCAGGTAAACGATAAAGAAAGCTGAAGACGTTATTTTTCTGAGAACTTCTTTTTCGTTTCATCCCTTTGGCTGAACGTAGATAATTTCAACTTTCATCAAATATAATACGACTATGATAGCTAAAGCTTCTAACTCAAGACACAAAACAAGTTCCTGGAGAAATTCGAAATTTAATATCAAAACATAAAGTTTGAGACCGAGATAAACAAGACAGACGAAATCAAACCGGGGACGGGGACGAAGTTCATGAAAGTACCCAATTCAAAGGATTTTCGGACGTGAACCGAATCTATTTTAATGTTTTATTCCATTCATAGTATTGTGTTAAAGGATTGACTGGATTAAAACTACGCTTTGAATTGTAAATTAGTTAGGTATTTGTAATTGTGGTTGGAATTACTTGGCAGTGAACAAACTGCTCTAGGCCTCTTAGGTAGGTACTGATTTGTCCTCTAAGTACAATGGAGTGAACACAGGCTGGCTTCGGGCTTACTTTCTATGCCTCGTGCACTATTAACAATGGCCAGATTTTAAAAGTAAAGTATGCATTGTGGACCGACCTCAGTTGTGTGCCCATTTTCGCGCATTTTCTCACTCTATATAGTACGAGTAGGTACTATACAAGAAAAATCCAGAATGTGTCGGTTGTTTATTAAGACTGTTTTAGCTATCTGTAAAGGTAGATACGTTTTACCATATGTCAATTTATAGGTATATTTCACTAGCATGGGTTGATACAATAAGAAATAAGATACTAGCTATTATTAAAGCACAGCTGTTATTATTGGCAAAACATCATAGCCTGCTCCATCGTAGGCCGCATCATTGCTTCCCATCAGGCAAGATGGCGGTCAAACGCAAGCCTATTTTTTTAATTAAAAAAATATGTACTATCTTATTTTGGTCAACATGTTACACGTGCCGTAAATGTAGAGTAATATATAATGAGGAACTGCGTTATCATTTTTATCGAAATGGGTTATCAAGTATTGCTAATAATCTGTTTCTACGACGTCAATCTTTCGAAATTACATACATTATATCAACATGAGATAATAAATAAATGATGAAGTTACTTCTAGATCTATTTATACTTTGTTACAACTTTAAATATTCTAAATGTAAGTACATTTTGATAAATTGGTATTTTAATAATGTACTCACAATTTGCTTAGATTTTGATTTGAATTGCTAATGTAGAAAAAAACCGTGACCATTTTAATCAAATTGTCTAGGGATCTTGTCAACCTTTCCTAGTTACAAAATTTACTGATTTTAGCTACTCTAATGACGAAACTGCTAATTTGTAGACTCATAAAACTGAAAAGGAAGTATTTTTATTTTAGCGTAGCGCAGCATATTTTAAAACATTTTGGCACATAAAATGATCTCCGCTGCGTAATCTGAGTAAGATTTATTCGTTGACTGCAGAACGGACATTCCACTTAGAGCGACGAAGACTGTTTGCAGCAAATTCCATTAGCACCTACACTCAACGTGCTTTTATCTCAAAATTGGCAGAGGAAAGCTTAGCTTCTCGAGCATCATCGAGTTCCAATTAGTGAAGATCTTCGCCGAATAAAATCGAGTAACGGAAGATGGCGAATAAAATCGAAATAGAAGATATGAAAGTTTCATTCGATTCAGAATGGTCCGGTTTCATTAAAATTAAGAGCTGCTGTTCAGCATTGTTTTTGCTAAGTGCTCTTTATTGTGAATGCTCTGCGGAAATGCGCCGGGAAAGCGGATTACGGATGTATTCGAGGAGGGATTTGCGAATTGCAATATTCGGAGGCAAAATGAAACCTCTAATATTCTCGAATTAGAGTAAGCTATACTACTAAAGATTTGTTAACTGCATTGTGAGGCAATGATAATGATAAAAAAAGATGATTAATACCAACAATAACAAAAAAGACAGTAAGCTCGGTAAGGTAATTAAAACTTACTTTGTATATCTTATACTGTCGGTCGCTCTCCTGAGCAAACGTCTCCACCATCTCTTTTTAGACAGTGGAATCGTCCGCCAGGTTTAATTATTAAACATTTTTGCCTACTTCTAATATTAAACTTTTTTTATTTTACCTGTTCGATGATAGATGCCAATCTTCCTAAAGCGAGCCCGTTGCCATCCTCTCTGGTGATGACCGCGCTGCCAAGCTTCACCACCAGCCTCCTGGCGTACTTCAGCTGCGATCTGTCCGTGAATGTGCGCTTCTTGCGGTCAGCGCTGGCTAGGTTGCGTTTGTCCACGTTCAGACCCTGGGAAAAAAGTATTGAGATAGATTATTGAGGTGTCTGAAAGATAGCTTTGGTCACAAGGATTCTGGTAGACAGGTAACGATGAAGTCCAAGATGGAAGCTAACTGATTAGAAAATTACCTAGGTATGAAATGGAGTGGGTCGGGACAAATTGTGTTTAGTATAGCAGTTTTTTTGGTGTAGCTTTTTATTACAAAATAAAAAATATAACAATAACTTTAGGGTTCTATCAGACAGAGAGCAGTCACGCGTTCAAACGTTCGTAGTTCGCGATTTGCGTGACGTTACGTTACATTCACACAAATGCCCAATTGCGCCCACACATCAAGCAATCTAACGCGAACCCGTAACGCTTGAACGCGTCACCGCTCTTTGTCTGATAGATCCCTTAGTGGTAGCTTTTGTTTAGTGAGAGAAAAACATCCAGTAACAGTTTTGACTTGCAAATTGAAAACTCTGCGATGTAAGCCAGGTGGTATTGTAGTAGGATGTTTCACTTCCTAGTTACTATACTTGAGAAATCTGAAGAATGTTACCAGTATAGTGTATAATATTGTTCATGTATATAAGGTAATGCGAGTAACTACGAATATAAGATTGTTAGCATAGCTTTTTGTTAAAACTCAAAATATTTTACAACATGAAGAGTCAGTGAAAATTTATATCCGGCAGAGTTATATTTATTATGCAATTTATGCAAAATGAAAACGTTGGTCGTTTCAAAAATAAAGTCCATAGAGCAAAAATATAGGTCAAAACTGTGTGCCAGCCCGTGACTTAATGAAGTTTTATCAAAATAAAAACGTTAATTTCATGGCGTGAATAAAATTATTCACGGTCCTAAACAAACCCTCGCGAAGTTCGCTGTTTCGCGCGACTCGAAGAGACTTGTTAACATCACTCAAAAGTACGACTTACAAACTCGGAGGCAACTTTCGCGTTGGAACCTACAGACTTACCTACTTCCAAAATGTTAACGATCTTTTTATAATGCGTTGGGGGTCCATAAACGAACCTGGTACTGTATCATGGAAGTTTAAAGTGCAGAAACGTCCGCATGGTTGGGCCACACTGGGATGCGCTGATCGGCGAGTTTTCAACCGCTTTTAACTTGTAGTAAATATGTACTGTTATTTATTTTGTACTACATCCTAATATTTAGAATCTTCCATGATTTGCATGAGGTATAAAGTAACAAGTAAGTACTCTAAATTAAGCAATATAAATGAGTTTGACAAAAGAGGTGTTTAGTCCTTTCCTTCTTAAAAAAAAAATAACAGACCAGAGATTCACGTTCAAGACTCGCCTAAAAGCTTATTTGTTCAGAATATTACTCAGTCAATATTACTCTTTCTCTACAATCATGAAAAAATATGTTCTAGCTAGTATGTCTTGTGAGAATGACATACCCATAGTGCGCCTCGGTGCAGTAGTACCCTTAAAAACATTTTATAGCCCCAAAGTGAGTATAACGATCCTATAACAGCCCCTTTGGAAGTGTAAATTGATGTTTTATTTTCACGCTGCGTTGTTCAGAGTTCTTTATTGCAGATTTTACCGCAGCTTTTACCTTGCACACAATGCAGAACTCGGTCAACTCGCTTGATTGTTAAATTGTTAATTTACCTCGAAGTGGAGCTGACTCAGGTTAAAATGTTAGAGCAAAATTGTAACTTTATAAAGCTTAGTAAATAAACTAAAAGTACGCGTTACTATACGTAATTAATTAGCTTGGAAATATGGTGTACTTTTTCTTTACATTTTTATTCGCTCCGACACTGGTTTAGAAAACAAGACAAATAGGTGAAATAAATTAATGTACTATAGCTTAAAATATTCAGCGTGAGAGCCGACACCTGGAGGCTAACCGGGCAACCACTTGAACCTACTTTACTCAGATTTACCTAATGGATCTTCTAACTATTAAACCACAGCCAAATTACCTGAGGGCGTACTGCGCATACGGTATTTCAGTTTAGGCTCTTACCAAGCCGCGTTGGCTTTTGTCTCATTTTTATCTAACAGATAAAGCAAGACAAGAGTAAGAATTCGCAATAAGACCCCTGGTTTCTTGATAAATCTTTAATTAGACGAGTTAAAAATATAATCAGTCAGGGAATCAATTTCTTCTAAGCAAGCGTGCTTGATCGTAGATATCGTCATTGCTTACCATCAGGCAAGTTGGCGATCAAACGCAAAGCTTTCACTGAATAAAATAAACATTTTCAAAAGCCACAAGTTTCAATTGCAAACACCATGCACGCTTTTTAACAATGACTTACAACAAACTATAAACGAACTTAATAATGTAATAGGTAAGGTACAAAATATGTCTATTTATAAATTTCTACAAGTATTGGCTGCTTGTCTTATAAAATCTGCACAGCTCCAATACTTTTTCACTTCCCAAGAAAGCAATTCTCTAAGCCTGTTCAGAGCCGTCTCTGTAAATGTTTTTTTTTACTCCCACACTCTCATTTTCGGCGCTATACTAATAAACTTCTCAGAATACTCAGCCTATTCCGATTTCTGAAGCTTAAAACTTGATTGCCGGGAAAGTCGAATTCCGTTTGACACTTAATCATTTTATGCAAAAGGCCTTGCTTGTAATAAGACAAAAATGTTCATTGAAAATTGAGCTTTCATTCTTCGGAAAAGTTGGAGGCTTTGAATGTAGGTCATTTCGTTCTGCAAATCGCTTGAAAGCTTGTTTGATGTGATACAAATTTTGTAAGATTGATTTTCGGCGTTTTATGAACGAGTGGAATTGAGTGCGGAAGACGATCCAAGGATGTCTTAGAACTCAGAAGTTATCGTTACGAGCTCTTTTGAGAAGGCCGCTTGGGGATGTTTTTGCGTTTTAGATACTTTTACTTTTTACTATCAGCCGCGTTTTCCGGGATAATCCAATCCAGTTAATCCGGGTTAATCCAGACCATGAACAACCTTCAAATTTCTTGTAAATCCGTTCAGCCGTTTTTGCGTGAAAGAGCAATGAACTACTTTCGCTTTCGTTTAAAATATTTATTAGTAGGATGTTTTCAAAACCAGTCTAAGAAGGTTACTGTTTAAGCCCACAGTTAGAATAGATTAGGAGATAATATATCTTTATTGCACTGTTTTATCTGTTGTCTGACATTCACACGAAAAATAGCCCTTCTTTAAGAGACCACCAATGTGGTTTAACCTAGATAGCCCGCGTACCTACTCAGATCGATCAGACTTCCATGCGGATTTTAATTACGTACCTATGTATGTATTTACGACGTGATTTGTTATACCCATCTGGTGACATTTTAATAATAGTATCCAATAGCGAGTAAATGTACAAGGAAAAAGTTTCAGTCCACCTAAACAACTAACTTAGGGACAGCATGCACTGCATGCATACACTTCGTGACAAAGTTTAGTCATTTTCCTCACTAAACTTATTAGGCATTTAGGTACCTAGTCATAATTATGACAACTACAATTATGACCGACTGTGAACTGTGATCGAATTGGAAAAGCCAATGATTGGGCTAGGTTTGACCTGAATGACGTACTTAGAGAGAGCAAAGACTTAAAACGGGACCCCCTTTAGCGCGATCCTGAATTTAATAGCGTTGGCCTTTGTCTTGCTTTTAACACTACCAGGACAGCCAAGCAGTAGAACCTCGGACAACGCATGTATATGATGACAATGACATAACACGTCAGTTAGAATGTAAGACGTTTTATGCATTATTCTAATTACCATAGTTGAACTAAATTATGCAACAGTCGTGGAGATTATTTCCTGGTCGATCGTTCTATAAATAATACAAGGTAATATAGGTAATTGAATGTAATTGATACAGATGTCTTTGTGGCATGACCACTACCACCACAGCGTGGAATTTGTGACACACGTGCATACCTAATTCATGTAAGGAGGTATCACTCTGAAAGATACTGGCATGATTTAGAAGTAAGAAGATCTAACTCTATCCTGGTACAGCAAAGAGGTCTAGCATAATATAACTGACATAAAAAAGTTCGTATTCGATACAAAATTGTTTGAAAAAGTTTGCAAACCTACCACAGAATAACCAATAAAAGTTGTGTTAGGGTATTGTACAATTGCACATCGTCATACTCGTAGCTGCAGCGGCTGGTAAATTGGTCAATTGATGCATTATCGAGGAGTCAAGTTCGGTTACCTATGGTCTTTCATAAGCAATATACTTACGGTTATTTAGCTACAGAACAAGCTGGTTACAAAATTTAATCAAAATGAATATTCATAACAATGACTCAATTAAAGCATCTACGCTAAAATTGCCTAAAACTTTGTGAAAAAAGCTACCTATGCCAAAATATCAGAAAAATCTAATAAAATCGCTAGGCATGGCTCAAACTACTTACAACTTTTTATTAAAACTCACCTCTTCAGGTAAACCTGGGCCGGCCAAGTGTTCCCATCCTATTACCGAGTAAAACCTTTTTCCATGGACCTCTTTAACAACTCGAGCTCCTAAACGCAACATGTTTGACCCTCACAACTTTTTTACTGAACTTTTGTTTTGGTTGTAGAACCAAAATTGGTTTTTTTCGGCCAGTGTTTTTTGATAATTTTACGTCACTTCTTTTTCTTATCACATTGTTTTGTTAGCGGCCAGTATCACGATTTTAATATTTTTTTCCCGACTTACAATAACGGGCACAAGTAATGCGTGCGAGTCGTTAGCCCGGTCTGATAACAACGTACAATGAAGCTGTTTATCGTTTGTTTGTTTTTATTAATGGCTACTAATATTACCTACGGCTGTTTGACGCCTGACATATTAGTTAGCGTAGTTAAAGTTGACTGTTGCTATGACTGTGTTCATATTTTACTAGAATTAGTGACAGTAAGCGGACAAAACGTTTTCCACATTTGAAGTGGAATTTCTTCTAAAGAGGATAACCTATTCTTTTACTTTTTAAACATCTAGACAAACTTTTGGCTTACACACGGAAGCATGTTGCAATTCTGTATCTATGACATAAATCTAGTCTTATCTTGTAATTTAATGGATATATGAATATCTTCTACCTAACAACATGTACCTAAACAATCTATTAGGTCCGTAATCAGAACAATTTAGTTGTCAATGTAAAGTAGGTAGAGACAACATAGCTATATGATTATTTCATTAGCACTGGCCTACCTTGAATAAATCTACACCCATGTACTAACGCTCACCTATATACCTAGGTAAATAGTAGGTAAACATGCTATCTATTTATCATTACAATAATACCTACCTCTACTAGATACCTACTAAGTAATTTTACTATACAGGGTTGTAGAGAAAGGGTATGCTAAGCCGAAAAGGGCTGATAGTACTCATCATTATGAACAACTTTTACTATAGGAACAACCCAGAATTCGCAAATATCTGCTGTTCCATAGAAAAATGTCAATGACACTACAAAATGGAACTGCTGATTTTTTTACACGTATTCCGGGTTCCAAATCGGAATTCCATAGTAAAAGTTGTTCATGTACTGTGAGCCCTTTTCGCTTAGCACACCCTTTCGTTATAACCCTGTACAATACTGTACATCTTAAGTGATCGTAAGTGCTCTTTAGTACTATGGTGGTTTTACGCGAGTATTCCCGTGTTAATTATAACGAAATGCTTTTTGTAGTCCACTTATTTTTGTTCATTCGATGTTTTGGGAGAGTAGGTACCTATAGTAAGTACTCGCACATGGAACCATAACATTATGTGTCAAAGAGTCGGTACCTATAGGTCGTGGTTTGCCTTCAATACCTAAATACTTTGGATAGTTTTATTTTGCATATCATATAGCTGGCAGCGTTCCGCGGCTCGCGGTTTCCTCGCAATCATGGAAATTTCTGTTTTCCTGTATTTTTTTTTTGCTTCTTCACATTTTTCAGGGTAAAAATATATGAACGAAATATTACGTTCTTAAAATCAGTTCAGCTATTAAGAGTCGAATGAGAACACAAACACAAACTTTCGCATTTTTTATATTATTATGAAGATTACCTATCAACAAGGTATCAACAACAAGGTATAGGTACATTCCATCAAAACAACACTAGATTAGTCTATCATATGGATTAAGCAATCATTAATATGTATACTGAAGCAAATAAAC
This sequence comes from Alcis repandata, assembly GCA_949125135.1. Taxonomy (NCBI): domain Eukaryota; kingdom Metazoa; phylum Arthropoda; class Insecta; order Lepidoptera; family Geometridae; genus Alcis; species Alcis repandata. The sequence goes on from OX421233.1 coordinate 1,664,830, forward strand.
AAGTACCAGAAGTGCAATAAACGTGTACTTCGGACCCGAGCACGGCACTGTTGATAAAGTAATCAGGCCCTATCTACAGTTGGAGTTACTTACTTTTACGTCAAATAATATTTATGACAGCTACAACGTGTTTATAAATTTAGAGTGAATTAGCATTTAAAATAATTAAATTTAGATAATAAAAAAAAAATAATGATTACTTTTTTTTTTTAATTTCATTTATTTAAGCAAAATAATAATTTAAGAACTTCATATTAATTTAATTTAATAATTTAACTTTAACTTGGTCCTTGGGCAATAATGTACCTATCTAAGACATCATATCACGGGGGCTAGTAGATAAAATAATGACTTATCAACTTATCAAATCGACTTATCAAAATTTTAGAGGAAAAAATCTGGGAAAATACAACGAAATGGTTTTAAATTGTCGCTCTCCGGATACTAAGAATATGAATAGAGCAATGGGGACAACTGGAACACTTTAGTTATTTTTAACCGACTTCAAAAAAGAAGGAGGTTATCAATTCGTCTGTATGTTTTTTTTTTTTTTAAGTTTGTTACCTCATAACTTTTGACTGGGTGAAGCGATTTTGATGATTCTTTTTTTATTAGAAAGCTGACGCTTCCCATTTGGTCCCATTTCAATTTAGTCCAGTTCTGATAATGGTATCCATGAGAAAACCATATACATAAAGGCTGGTTTACATGATGCAAGTTTCTTGCCTGTTGCATACAATAAAATTGAAGCAATAAATTACCTGCATGGTCTAAACAGTACGTAACATTTTGATCTTTTGCGCAAGTTTTGCTTGCCAAAATTTTCTTGGTGTTCTTCTTCAATTTTTTTACTTGTATCCACGTGTAAACAGTTGCGTACAATTCTTGAAGGGCAATTAACGCACTTGATTTATTGCATTCAATAATTGCACTTGAATGTACAAGAAACTTGCATCATGTAAACCAGCCTTAAGTCTTAAATTTACATTAAGTACGTGCGCGACAAATAGATGAATAACTCAATAGTCGGTCTTTTGAAGTCAGTTTTTGTTTTTTGTTTCGTAATAATGTTCTTGTTATATTGAAATCCCTACGTAGTGTCGTTTTGGTTCAAATATTTCACGTTTCCTGGTTACATAAATATTTCTAAAGAAAATTTCGATCATGCTATTTGTACTTCGATCCCATATACGCATTAAATTAATGATACAAATTCATATTATTCTAAAAAAACTGTTGTCTTACGTACGTGTGAACTTTTTGTTATTAAACACGGGAATACTCACGTTTTGTTAATTATAACAAAATATTTCAAAGCCACGTTAGTTTCCATAGTAGGTACGCGTGAACTTTATCACTGATAAACCCAACAGGGTCAATAGCATTCGTAGTGCTATATCCGTATAATTGGTTGTTTTTTTTTTTTCAATTATGTAACATGAACTTCAGCGTCTTTAATACTATTACAGGTTCTCTGATATTTTTTAGAGATAGAAACGAATAAAATAAAATAAAAAATACACACTTACATACCGTATCAAAGTACCTATTCAAGTACTTGCTTGGTACTTAGAATTTAAAAAACTTACGCTCAGAGCTGCAGATCCATGTCCGTGGACAGAGAAACATCTCCCGTGGTTGATTGTTTTCAATGTGGCCCCAAACAGTTTATTCTTCACTCCGTAAGCTTTTAAGCACAACGAAAACTTATCGTAGCACATTTTTTACACTCACAACACCACTAAAGAAAAAAACTCTTTGAAAATTGGTAGCTAACCGCTTTTGAAGGCAAACTTTTTTGTGTTTTTTTTTCTTTTATCTTAAATCAGAAACAAAAACCTTTGAAATTAGAACAAAATATTCTAAACAAAACTTTTTTGATTGATAACTTTTTGTTTTTTTTTTGTTGTTTTATTCCTTGGTTTATTTTTTCTTTGAAGTATTTATTTTAAATTATTATTTTACGCGCCATTCGATTTAAAATCGATTTACGCATTTCAAATAACTATCGTCGTAGCAGTACCAACTGCTATTATGTTCTGTGACTACTGAGCTGCTATTTCAATAAGTTGCCGCTAGTGATAATGCCGTATCGGATGATTATTGTACAATTGTACATACATGGGGATCGCTAGTGCAGCTATGATTGGACGTAATTATTGTCAATGCCAGACAGTTTTATGGACTTGGACTCTGTCGTAGAATATTCAATAGTGCTCCCATATTATGATGGACTTCATTGAAAAACCAATAAATAGTGTATTAGACATGTTCTTGGTGTTAGAGTTTATGCGTACTTCTCTAGTCTTAGTATTTAATTTTCAGGAATTACTACATGAGATGTTTGTAAAAGATAGATCCTGAAAATAATCTAAATCTGAAATCAACCTCAAATGAACTAATCCGTTTTATAAGTAGGAAATTTTAGTACTTACCTAAGTACAAAATATGCGATTGCAGCGCTGCATCTGGAAGTTACTAGTTGTAGAAATAAGTTAAACATAACCAATCCAATCTTTAATTGCATTAATTGGAAAAATCTAAAATCCTATCCTTCTAATTTCAAAGTTAAATTCAAATTATAAACGTCGAAGGTAGAACGTTTGTCTCTTGATCACGCATAAACGGCTGAACGGATTTGGAAGCTAGTACCTATAAAGATAGCTTAGTTATACCCTGAATTAACATACAGGCTACTTTTTACTCCAAAAAATGCAGTCATAAATCTTTAATTTTTCTCCATGACGTCACATCAGTTAGACTAGTTTCTAGTGCGCTACACGTAAACACTTATCAAGCGCTACTATCGCATTTTCTATTTCACCATGCGGCAACACAGTACTTTTCAGACCGTATTCTCATCACAGCTTCTGTGAAACGTCTACTTAATTACAAAATGTCATTTACTTAGGTTAATTTATTTAATGATAAAGTAACCCACTGTACATAGACTAGCGGAGAACCTACTAGATTCTGACAGAAGGAAATACCTATTATAATGTAATATTAAATGATAAGGTGCTCGCTATAAGTAGGTAGGAACTTAAGTAGCTATGTGTATATCTGTAGAGCTCTTATCACTAGCTCTATTATAGAGGCCATCAAACATGTAAACAACTGTATTATTTCCTAGTTCCTATATCTATCGTGTTCTATGGCATTTTAATTAATTACATAATTTAAAAGACCTTAGGGACTTAATAAACGCTATTTCAAGTTGTACTACATTTTTGTATTGCACAAAAGTAAAATGACATTTTTGTTAATTTAAGTACCTAGGTATTACATAAAACCATGTAAAATTGATACGGATGCTACCAAGAATTTGTAATTGGTAACGATATAAATTAGGTAAAACAATTACAGCGAAAGGAAGGCAATGAAGAATGGCGTAACATTTTTTCCCTTTTTGTTTGTCCTGACGTGAAAACAAATAAGGTAGAGAACGAAATACGTTTTGTACAACAGATATAATCAGTACCTAAGTAGGTACTGACTTATGCTATTCAAGTCCAAAGAGCGATGCATTTAAAACAAACATTATAAATTGCTTCAATTGATCGCTCACGACTCTTACATGTACCTAAGTCAGTCAGCTATACTGTATTAATATACCACCAGTTTTAAATAATAATATAATAGGTACATAAACTAAATACCTATATAAATTAGTCGTCCAAAGTTGCGTTCTGAAGCAGAAACAGCTGTCAGTTTTTACCCTCTACCGTAAAACAGCGAGAAAAACATTTTAACTGTAAAAATGGTTTGTGGAACAAGTCTGCTTTTGTTCTCCAGCTCTTTAATTAATAAAGCGATGACTGCATAGTGCATAACTCCACTATAGTAGGTATAAGTTCAGTACATTGTTTTATTCAAAGAACAGAGAGCTTGTAGTCTTGCATTCCGAGCGCTTGGCCTCGACTGAGTGGGTTCAATCCAGGGAATTTCTGTTTGCATTCAAATGTTTGCAGAAATATATATAATCAAACTCGATACGAAGTGGTCAATGAATTCCTTTCACAAGAGAATACGGCAACTGAACTAAATGAAACAAGTAAGTGCTCGAAAACAGCTGTTACTAGTCTCTCCACGCTTTCTAGTTCCCGAAACTTTTGTCGAAGGAATGTCACGGTCCGGTCACAAAGTTGTAGCCATAGAAAAAAAAAGAAATTATATGTGTGAAATTATTTGGTCTTGCTTCATCATGGTGTAGAAAGGTTTAAATAAAGACAACACACACCTGTCCTGAAGTCGGTTCATTCACTGAAAAAAAAGGAAAAAAAATGATTTTGATTTTTTTTCTTTGAATTAAATAGAAAATTTTCTAGTATATGACACAAAATAGGTTAAAATAGAAGCTAAAAATGGATACTAGGGAAATTAAAAGCATTAATTAAAAACTTCATCCGAACTGTTAGCTCCACCTGTAGCGGCGAATGGACTCTGTCGGTGAATTCGAGCTCACAGCTCGGCCGTGTCGTCGCAAATTAAAACAACAGCTTAATAATCGCCATTCTACACAGCCCCCTAGTCAAGTTGCAATTCTATATAATTACTAGCTGACCCGGCAAACGTTGTTTTGCCATAAAATAAAAAATATTTCTAGTGACTATTAAAAAATAGGGGTTGGTGATAGAAGGGTGAAAATTTAGGGTTGTATGTATTTTTTTAATGCCACATAAGCAACAATATAAGAAATAAAAATAAATGTTAGGGGTGGACAACCCTTATCACTTAGGGGTATGAAAAATAGATGCTGGCCGATTCTCAGACCTACTCAATATTCTCACAAAATTTCATGAGAATTGGTCAAGCCGTTTCGGAGGAGTACGGGAACGAACATGACACGAGAATTTTATATATAAGATGATCTCAAACGCTATGTAAAACTAAGACAATGTGTGGGAAATGGGAATGATATTTCTGTACTTAATCCACCTTTATTTTATAAAGATTCTCTAGGTATTCTATTATAATAGAAATGTCTTTTCCATATGTACTATTTAACATATAGGTACTTAATAACATATCTACCTCTATATAAAATTTCACACTCATAGCTCCCTACTAAGATTCCGTGTCGGGGATGCCACGGAACACACACAAAGACAAGGACAACTAACACCCAGACCCAAAACAGATATTTAAATTAGTCATTCAAACATCTGCCCTGCCCGGCCGGGAATCGAAACCGCGACCTCTGGCTTGTAAGGCGGAAATACTACCACTGAGCCAAACAGGTCGTCTTTGTTTTAGTTATCTATAGTCTTTGCGTTTATAGAATTTCAATTTGGCTAGATGACTGGAGATCTCTCATTCTCAGTTTCCCCTGTGTACCTTCAAAACATGATCGTTTAAACCTACTTACTGAGTTTTCTGAAAAGGGTATGCAGTAAGCAATAAACGTTATTTATTATAGGAATACACGGAACACTGATACTAAGCGGAAAAGAGCTCATTGTAGTCATCGTGAACTACTTTTTATGGATCCAACCCTAAAATCGCGGAAAAGAATCTTATACTGCCATAGAAAATGTTTTTCACACTCAACGAAATGTTTTGAGCTGGAAAAGCCGATTTACAGGACTTTTATTCAACAAATATCGTTATTGAGTTTTTTGACATTCGGTACATAACAAACTATGAAAATTCGTAGTTAACAGCCGTTATTTATTACGAGGAATGGGAGTAAAAAGGTGCATAGTAAAAGTATTTGAACTCTGAACTACAGTAAAAGAAACTCAAATTAAATTAAGAAAATGCAGCTTTCAGTTCAGGGCACATACAGGAATGAACATTAATTAATTAAGGATCGACTCGGCGAGCTTTTCGGCTACAAAATAAAGCGCGGAAGCTCGACTCGACGTGGTCGACCAAAGCTTAGGTATACCTTGTAGCACAGATTAAGTACAAAACAGAGAACTAACTGCTAAAATGACGGACGAGAATCTACGGACTTGACACAATCGCAAATATGAAAGAAAGAGATGTACTGAAGGAACCACGAACAAAGGCACTGACTACCCCATAAACTAATAAGATCTACCCCGGTCGCCAAAAATAATAAGTCCGGAAGCGAATAATAATTAGAGTGATTGCTCTCCCTCAAGAGCTAAGGCCGTCGCCGACTTTGAATGATTTCACAAATGACATAAGTAGATACATGAAATTCGAATAATCAAAATCAAATGTACCTAATATTATTTCAGAGAGAAAAATTAAAATTAAAACATTCTTAAATGCCGTTAATTGACTAAAAATAAAATAGCATAGCACTATTATATATTAAAAAGATTAACGGTAAGTCCCAAACTAGGCTCAAGGCCTATATTTTGAATTTGAAAACTTTTCTTTCGTTTGTTGCCTACACAGCGGTTTAAAGAAATATTTACCTATGTTTTATTTCGGAATTTACAAAATCCATATTTGTTAACATTACAAATAATAAGAGAATACGAATAAAACATACGAATACAAAATTAAACCATCATCAAATAAATCAAGCTATTTTGAAGTTACCCCTCTGTCAAAGCTAATCTATGCCTATACTTAGCTATGTCTGCAAATTAATTAGGTAACTGTCTCTGATACAGGCCACAATTTGTAACACAAATTGGCACACAGCTGTATTACCGAGTTGTCGTTTATAAACCAACGGCAGTAGCAACTAATTAAAACTTTCATAAATTGAGTGCATATTTTAGAAGTAGGTTGTTTAGACTATTCGAAATTTTAGTTTTTTTTTTATGTGATTAAGTGACGAAACGAGCAAATCGCTCGCCTGACGTTAAACGTCACGTTTGCCCATAACAGGTCTGCACCACCCAGAATTTTGAACTCACAGAATTCAAGACCCTGCGCGACACAGCACTGCGCTCGTCACCCTGAGATATAAGTTGATTAATCTCCCATTTGCCCTGTAATTTCACTGGAAACAATGCCCTTCCAACCGGAACACAGTAATGTCTGCACATTACTGCTTGGCGGTGGAATAACTGGCAAAGGTGTGGTACTTCCCCAGGCGGGCTCTGCAAAAGAGCCCTACTACTACAAGTAGTGCTGATTTTAAACTAGGATTTGTAATTAACCTATCAACCTGCATCAATTATATAATAATTAACCTCAATTATGGAACCTATCAACCTGCGTTTCTTACACATCCACATTCCTAAAATATGGGGCAATGCACTATAAGTTTGTTTTATATTTTTCACTGAAAGCCTAAACCTAATATTATGTGTCGATATACTTAGGTCCTATTCTTCTGACTAACCTTCAGTGAAGTAAGTTTCATACGTTAAGCCTAATTAGTTAAGACCACGGACTTAAAAATGTGGAAAATATCAAAGAGCCCGATATTAATTTTCCTTAATTTATGAGGCTATTAATTAAACTTGTGACAGCTTGTCTATGAAATAAGCCACGCCATCTGGTCGCGAGGGTTTAGCAACGTTACTTAATTTATTCATAATATTCTAGGGCTCAATCCTGGTCGGTTTTAACATTGATTGGTTGGCTTGGTGATGAAGTGCCTTAAATATCTGGGTCTAACATTTATTAAGGTGGGAGTTTTTGAGGGACATATTTGAGAAAGCGTTGTGTTGTTTTCGAGGTTATATTTAACAAGGGAAACCGCTTTGCAGGGCTACCGGGGAGGATGAAACGCTTTAATCCCGGTGCCGGGGTAAATCCCCGGTATCGGGGCAGAGCCACCGGGGTATACCGCAAAACGGGGTGAAATTGATAAATTTTAAACTTCAAATGGTTCCCACACACTTTTAAAGATAAAAATCTAAAACAAATTCTGTAGCTAAAGGCTCATCATGAAAATTAATTATCACAATAAAAAAAAAATATTTTCTTTAAATAGCTTTTAAAAAAAAACCTGCTTATCAAAGTTTTATTGATAATGGGGCTATTTTGATACGACGCTATGTTTTCATTCCATCGCAAAGAAATTCCGATACATTACGTAACAAAAATCAAAAAGAAAAAAATATTAGAAACTATACTTAGTTTAGGTAATATTGCGTTTTGAACATTTTTGGGGCTACTTTGAGTCAAGAGGTAAATTTGATAGTGAGTATAATACAATTTAAACACCAGATAAATTTATTTTTTTTTTATTATTAAAGAAAATCAAGTAACAGTAGCTCAGTAGGTACTAATCAGTCTTATTATTTACTTTGGAGATTATTTATTGATATCACTTAAAACTATTACAACAGTCTCATAAAGGTTTAAACCTGTGTTATAAAATCTAAAACTCAGAAATCAACTAAAGCGACAGTAGCTCAACATCAGTACATCTACCATGAGTTGCCATTAACTCAGTTCAGTCGATACCGAATAAACGCGCATCGGATTGTTTTGTGAGTTCCACAATAGTTAACTTGCTTGCTAGAGTTAACTCACTCTGTCGAGTACATTTTGATATGGTTATGTTGGCAGCACTACACCGTTTCTAACTCCACGCCGATTATTGCTCTCTCTTTCCAAATAATACTTTAAAGACGGAGTAAGGGATACATTGACAAAAATCTTAGTACTTTAAAATAACCCTGCTAATTGAAAGCGCCATAGAAGAGAGCTTGTGCCTGAATAGTTAGTGATTTTTGGTTAATATACGGCCAAGGTCAAGTGCGTGTCCAATGGGCAATGGTTTTAGATTTCGTCAGTGTTTGTTTACGTAGCTAGGTGCTCGCCGGCGTAAATTGAACTGCCTAAAATATAATGGTGATAAATGTGATGATACATTAAAACCGGCAAAGTCGTAAAATGTACATTTTTGGATGATTTATAACTAAAATAAAACTTCCTTATGTAAGTACCTATCTTTGTTTCCAATAAGATCCTTTGTGTGGATTTCAAATCTTGTATAGTCACGAAATAAATCCTCAACAGTATTCCTATGGAGCATATACTTACATATTCTTTGATATAAAAATGTCTTCCTAAATAAATTCATAATACATTTTTCAAGTATTATTCTCATGCCAGCTTAAGATTTTTCTTGTTCGCGCCTTAAACATTCAAGTTTCATGTAAAATAACGTTTTATCGACATTATTTAGACAATATAACTCCATATATTAAATTTACTTTTACAAAAACTGGAGAATCGAAACAATTTCACGCTACAATTTGTAAGTGAGTAAGTTAACTACTCTCGAGACGGTATTTCTCGATGGCATCTGTCAAATTTGTAACTCATGGTGCCGATTTGTGTGGCAAGCTTGTTACTCGCTGACATTTAGTTCTCGATACGGTGTTTACTCAGCGACTCATGGTGCCGATTTTAGTTCTACACGTAACCGCTAGGGGCGCTGTACAATTTGCCATACAAAATGTTTACGCGGTCGATAGCGAGTAAAATGGCTAAAAACTCATGGTAGATGTACAGTCTAAAGAGTTACTTTCGAGATCGATCATTTTTATTAAAACTATTACAAAAGTACCATAATTAAATAAACCTGGTTTTACAAAATCAAAAACTCCGTGTAATCCTTTATATCTATATATATAAAAATGTTATGTTGGTTTGTGTACGCTTCACAAACTCAAAAAGTTCTGCACCGATCGAGCTGAAATTTTAGCATGATATAAAGTAGGGATTGTTTTTATCAATTTTTTTTTTATCCACAGCGAAGCGTGGCAGGGAACAGCTAGTTTATTATAAAGTGTCCCATACGGGATTTTATATTGAAGTGAAGCCGCATTAATGGACAATTCGTCGTTGGTGATTTTCTCTATTGCTTCTTCCATTATCTCATTTGTGTTATTTTTATAATTGCGGGTACCAGGGGACTTTTTATAGGTGCGAACCATGAGGCAGCTAAAAAAAACAAGTACAAAAACAAAATATGGGTTAAATTGATAATGTGTATAATATTTCTCTTAGGGTTACAACCACTATTGGGTTGAAATTTATTACTATCAAAGTCGCCTCGTATACCCTATCAATGTAGCCCCGTTATAGTCGTCACAAAATAAGAGGCCCGTTTTGACACTTGAGAAAGACCGTAGAATGTAACTTGGAACGCTTTTCGCGCATACTAATTTATGGTAGCATGTAATGTCAAATTATAACGAAACTCTCAGAAACAGTTACGTTCTCAGTCTTCTTTTAACAAATATTAGTGTTGTAACTTGTAACCAATTAATTATTGAACTGACGATAGCTCAACTGACGATTTTGGCTCATCATCCGAAGAAAATTATTGAATAAAGATTTAATCACTTTCGTTTTTTCTTGTTTTTTTGTGATTTAATGAATGTTATTATAACTAAGAATATTAATAATTAAAGACAAATTGACCTCTCGCACCATTTCGTATCATTACAATATACCTATAATATTCAAGTTTAAGTTAAATTTTCGAATCGTAACCTTAATCCAATGTACTTTACAATACAAAATCAAATCGATCAAATACTCATACAAACTTGAATTGATTTATCGTGAGTATCGAGTACCGAGTCGTATGGTTACATCACTAGTTACGTCGCAATGACAAACGTCAAAACGGGCCTCTTATTTTGTGACGACTATAATCTAATATTTTCATGCAAAATAAAATGGCGACCGTAAACAAAAAATGAAATCATGCTCTTGATCTTATAGAAACGAACAATTAAAACAGTAAAACACTAAAAACCAAACAATTATACTTACGGTTGTGCCATTGAAGTTATTTAGACAAAAAATGTTTTGTTGTTTTACACTAAAGTTTAATACTTAATTATTTTTATTTGGTTCTGGCAGTAGTTACTGGTCGACGCTTCAGCTAAATATGGCCGATATGTCAGTCTGGCCAACATAACAAGAAAAATGTTAATTGCGTTCCGTATCACGCAGTAAATCCGAATAAACATACCAAGTCAACCTATCATCAAAGTTACCCCAGTTCGCAAAGTAACCCCGTTGTACGGTACGAGCGAATCTTCTCTGATCTGCTAAAAACAACAGATGTTCTTGTTTTGTTAATGAAATAAGTTAACCTAAAGTATACTCTCCCTCTCTCTCTACCTCTATCAATATTTTTCTGGCAAGCCATGAAAGAATAATTTACTTTTGATCTTATACAAGAAAGTACCTACTAAACATTATGAACTACTTACCTACTTATACTGTAGGGCCAATTCTGAAATCGCAAAATAAAATCAGCAGTTCCATATAAAAATGTCTAATGACACTCGACCAAATGTATGGAATAGCAAATTCTTTTTTTCGTTTTCAAGTTTGGTTCAATCTTATAGTTGTTAATAGTGATGAGCACTACGAGCCTCTTTATTCTCAACACGACTTGATTTTCTCTCCCCTAATTATTTAAGTAGGTTCTTTAATTTGAATCTAAAACGCAAAACACTAAGAACCAAACAGAGAAAAACTGAATAAGAGAACCCGGAGGCATTTTATGATAAAAACATTTCCTTTAAAAGATCAAAAACAGTAAGTTACCTTTAGTAACAAACAACGCTCATAGCAAGAAGAACCTATTAAAATGGCGGAACTTTATAACATTCTAAACCCTACATTTCACGGCGAAACTCGCCTTCTATTAGGTAATGCGAATGAAATGATAATTACTTCAGGGACCGAGTTACTGAACTTGTTGTTTCCAAACCTGCCGCCTAGGGAGTCGTTACTTTTAAACGGTTTATGCCGCGGCAGTGCTTTTAAATTCTGTATGGATTTTTCGGTTAAGAACGCCCTTGACCCGGTATCTTACGTGTTAGTAAGTACTCGTATACCTTGTATTTTTACACAAGGTGGAAATATTTAGGAGTTAGGGCAGACTCCAGGAAAATCTTTTACTAATTTTGAATCAAAAAATATAGTGTGATATCTCACTGGTGGTATTTCCGTATAGGTAGGTACAAAATAGGGTTCTTCAATAGGGCTTCATAGTTTTAAAATACTTTCGGAATTACATAGGTAGGTACCTACTAGTGCTTGTTAATACGTCAACTAAAACTGCCAACGGTGCTGTTAATTCACTGCCATTATGTTTTACGGGTTTCCACCAACACTCAACTCGGCTTGCTATACGACAAGAAATTCATTAGACCCGCCTACATCTTCTTTTACCTTCCGTAACTCGGTAATAAAACCTTCCGTTATTAATCTTGAAACCTTTTTGTTCTTCGGACTAATTCCATGACATCTGTCAACAAGCCAAGCAAATGGGCAATGTCAAGAAGTGTAACAATAAAGATGGAGTAATTTCATCTTCATCGAAATGGACGACTTCACATCAATTTGGATAACTCCCTGAAATATGTCATCAAAAAACTAAAATCATGAATCTAATTAAGTAGACTAATACAAAAGACCCAGGGGCAAAATCCTATCCAAATGGGAAAATCCAAGGACCTAGCCAGACCATAAAGTAATTCTTTGTTTACTTGAAATCGTTTCGATGAACGCTTGTGTAAATTTTGATAATGGTATACATGTATATTCCTCCGAGGTATAAAAGGTTGGGATTTACACACGCTTTACCTATTATTTAGTAAACAATATTTCCTTGAGTTTCCTGCACTTTTAAAATGTGATAAAAAGTATTCTCATGATAATTTACTCGATTTCCCATCATGCGTTGTTTTCTTTTCTTTTCAAGTGACTGACCATTTTATTTGTTATTTCTTCCTCAGACCATCACCTTATATAGAACAGCCACACCACGTAACCATCCCACTACACATACGCACATACCGGCGCAACCCAACTATACAAGTCCTCGGAAAATCGAAACAATGGGTGACCAATCCTTCCCAACCTCCGGTTAGAAAACGCAAAATGCGAAGTGTGTGCCAGTGGTACAAGCGGAAAAGGGCAGTCAGGAGACTAGCCAATTACAACAAGAGAGAACGAGAACGCTTGAGAAAGGAGCGTTTAGAAAGAGAGAGATACGAAATCGAACAGAAGGCATTCGAACATTTTAAACTCCAGGCGTTATTCAAAAACGAGACTCCAAAGACTGAAATAAAAAAGTTTAAGTACAAAGACGAGACTCCGAAGAAAGAAGTAAAAAAGCAGAAGTATAAAGACGATACTCCGAAGTTTAAGATAAAAAAGCAGAAGCATAAAGATGACTCCCCGAAGATCGAGGAAAAAAAGCAGAAGAAAGTCAAAGTTGCTAAAAGATCTGGTGCAAGACCTAAGACCGTGACGATAGCCGTTTCAGAGAAGAGACTGAAGTAATTTACTTGAATAATATAAAAGTAGCTGTATTTAGACTGTTTGATGTAAAATGACGGACTCCACCTTTTTCTCTAATTGCCAGGAAGACTTACACTACCGTCTTTTTAGCTTAGTCCTAATCGAAAATACACTAATTGAATCAGAAAGAGCACCTTTTTCCGACAACATCTTTACGAACGATGTTTATGCGTAATATAAAAGGTGTAACGGAAAGGTGTACTAATACTTGAAGGTGTTCTTCTACACGTCAAAGTGAACAACTTTTGTGACACAAGTTGCTAAATTCGACAAAAAAATACCGAGTTTCCATACAAAATATTTAGTCACGTGATCAATTTTCTATGGAGATTTAAAATTTTCTTTCTCGGCTTTAGCTAACTTTTGTTTTAGAAGCTGTTCACTTTGACTTGTAGAAGAACATCCTTAAGTTCCTTAGGTATTACTACACCTTTCCGTTACACTTTGTATAAGTAGCATCTGCCCGCTGTTTGCGTTGTGATCTGAATGTAGTACAGTTAATAGGTAGGTAATTCCTTCTTAACGCCACTTCACACTCCCATACCCTATTATGTAGCTAGACACTACATTTGTATATCGTAACGTAACGTAATGTAAGTTTGTTTGTTACGCTTTCACGCAAAATCACTAAACCGATCATCATTGAAACTTCGTACACATACTTACTCTTGGAGGTATTAGAAGTAATATAGGCTACTTCTTATATAAAAAAATGTAAGTATAATTACTTTTTACAAAAAAAATCTCAAAATATAGCTACTTCAACGCCATCTAGCATTCCAGTAATGAAGTTTTATCCCGGAAAACTCATGTTAGCCTTTTGACCGCGGGTGAAACCGCGGGGCGCAGCGCAGTTAGTGAATTAATAAATTGTTTTTTCTCGTCAGCCGCTACGACGATATAAGTATCCGCTTCACCAACTGCTTCTACCGGTTCTGCTGCCAACTGTACTGCTACATCACGTGCATCCTGATTATCGGATTTGTTGCCATTGTCATCATTTGAATAACAATCAATAAACATTTATGAACCAATATTGTGTATGCGATTTCAACTGAAGGAATCCTTCGCGTGTTTTAGTCTATACCCTACACAAAACACTGTTTCACTGTATACAGAGTTATAAGGAAAGGATAAATGCTAAGCCGAAAAGGCTTCTAATACATTTTGAACAAGTTTTACTAAGGGACCAACCCGGAATTCGCGAAAAAAATCAGAAAAATGTCTCAGCAAAATGTATGACCCAACAGCAAAAATGTGTATCGCGCTAAGTAAAACCAACAAAATTATTGACTTTTTAAACTTTTACACAAATTATCTATAGTTCGGCCGTTCAGAGAATGCGTTTGACGTTTGACACTCAGTTTGGCACAAAATTATAACATTAATTGATTTTATTGATATAATAATGTTGTTTTAATGCTCATCAATTGTTAAAACGGTAAACAACCAGCAAAAATATTTTTATCGTAACTGCAACGCCATTACAAAGTTACGTCGTCAGTTCAATCGCGACGTGTCAGGAACGCATTCCCTGAACGGCCGTATTATAAAACAACAATAAAACTCTTGATTATCAACCCCGACGTAAACAAAGGAGGTGTTATATTTGTGTATCTGTGGGTCAGTCTGAGGTATCGTAGCACTCGTGCAGCTGAACCGATTTAAATTTAGTTTTTTTTTATAAACTTGATCGAGAGTTTGTATGAGTGGTATGATATCTTAATCTTAATCTTAATAATATAATTATATAAATCTCGTGTCACAATGTTTGTCCTCAATGGACTCCTAAACCACTTAACCGATTTCAATCAAATTTGCACAACGGGTGCAGTTCGATCTAACTTAGGAGATAGGATAGCTCACATCTCAATTTATAGTAAAAAAACATGAAAAATTAGAAAATTTAAAATTTAAGTTAGCATCAACATACTACGGTTGCTATAGTTACGCAATGGCTTTTGACAGGACAACGTCTGTCGAGTCAGCTAGTATAATATAAATTACGTGTCACGTTGTTTGTCCGCTATAGACTCCTAAACTACTTAACCGATTTCAATCAAATTTGCACACCGTGTGCAGTTCGATCTAACTTAACAGATAGGATAGTTTTTAGATTTTTTATTATTTTTTTTTAAATATCAATTTATAGTGTCTATGTCTACCCGTGCGAAGCCGGGACGAGCCGCTAGTAGAGTGGTATGATTCAATAAGTTTTTGCACACAGAATGAGGGCTAGGTACCACATGGATAACCTTACCTAATTTATTATTAATTCAATAAAAAAATTATTACCAGAAAACCTTGGGTGTAACCAATACTTTTCAAAATTAAAACACGTCATGTATATACATACGCTAAAATAATTTTAATATCTATAATCATATTCATTATTATTCATACTATATTAGTAACAAGTTTCAAGTCGATAAAACTTTGGCAACAAGCCTAATTAAAACAAATTAAAAAATACTATTTCAGCTCACTTATCTAATAGATAGAGTTGAATTTTGTATTAAAAAAGTAGAAAACGATAAGGCACTTGGTAATCATAATTTTGTACCTAAACATACTTACATACTTTTATTTTTATACATGACCTGGGACCCTATTCTTGGGCGCTCGAGATTATCTCCGTCACTCTCACTGTCATGACATTTCTAATGAGTGCGATAGTGACCGAGATAATATCTCACTCGCCAGAATAGCAGAAATGCCTATCAAGCGCATTGGTTTGTTGAATACCGCTACTATTCGAATTTAAATCTTATTTTTAGGTGGATAAGGTATATTCAAGTGGAAGGATTCCTCGTTAATCCGATACGGATTGACAGCATTTGAAATCGAGCTACTGGGGCCCCATTCTGGCGAGTGGGATATTGTCTCGGTCATTATCGCATTTCATTGAGTGGCCGAGGTAATCTCGATCACCCAGAATATCCCCCTGGCAGGAAATGAAGTGATGTTTCATTGCGTGACGTTACCGACAAGTTCCGAAAATAATTATTGGCTATCGTATTTTTTGTATTTATGTATGTTTGCTTCATTTATTTGTGTAACAAGTGTAGTTCTTGCATACTATACAGGGTGACTGGCACAGGACCCGCCATAGCAAAATCACGCATGGAGGTCATATGCTACCTATTGAAGCTTACTTTCCCTAACTAAAGCTTTTTTAATTTTTAAACAAAAAAATGATCTTAATGTTTTTTTTTTCGGTAATTTTTCCTTTTTCAAGCGTAATATCTTTTTTTTTGTCCTTGTTTAAGCGGAGTTTCGACGTAGTTTGATCAAACATATGTCTGTGCTAACAAAAAAAAAAAGAATAATTCACAAGAACTTTAAATAAAAAAAGTTATAGCAGCTTTAAGGTCAAATTTCGGGAAAATCTTAAAAAGGTTTAAAAGTTACCCTATCTCCTAAACTATAAAACTTTAGTTAGGGAAAGTAAGCTTCAATAGGTAGCATATGACCTCCTCCATGCGTGATTTTGCTATGGCGGGTCCTGTGCCAGTCAACCTGTATATAAATACACATACATACATAAACAAATAAGTGCTTACCACTAGCAGTGCAAATATGGAACATTATCGACCAATTACCCATTATCGACCTGTTCGAACTTTATAATTTTGTTCGAAAAAAAATCTAAAATTTTAACGATACTGTCGAGTCCAAACGACTGTTTATCGATCGAAAATGTTCCACATTTATGCTGTAGTAATGTTAAAAAGATTTTTCTTTCTAAAATTTTCAATTATGCCTCTAGTTTTAACTGCTGGTCTATATGATAAACCAACAATAATCATATTTATCACCGAAAAACTCACTATAACTCAGTCTCTCGAATTTCGTACACTTCCCGATTCTCTCGATCCTCTTCATCGACCAACGCTTTCTTCACATCACTGGCGACTGTTACACTCGCACATCGTTTTCTCTTTGGACTTTTCTCGACATTCACATTCAAACTCGTCAATGGCGACCTCGTGTCTTTGTCTACTGCTAAATTACTAATAGACAATGTTAAATCACTAGGAACGTTCCCATCTAGGCAGTACAGGAGCGATTCTGTCAACTTGTCTTCGTCACTCGACTTGTTTATCGATAAGTCTACGGGTGTAGCGGTTAGAACCGACCTGCTCAGTAGATATTCTCTAAAAGGGTCGGAGAGTGACACCGGTTGACCGTTTATCTGGATCTGTGGTGAGTCTTCGCATAGGGTTGTGTTGAGGTCTTGTAAGGCTGGTCGGTCGTGGCTGGTGGTGTTAGAGCGGAGGGGACTGACGTCGAGCGAGATGGAGCGAGCGTCGTGGGGCTTGGATGCGGTTGATTGGTTGGATCTGAAATGTTAGAGAGAATAAAAATTGTTAGGTAAATAATTATAAAGAGGTTGATCACACTGTGAGTGGGTATTGCGGTAGAGGACGACCGAAGAAAGTATGGATGTTCGCGCGAACGATGACAAATAGAACGGAAGTGAATCCAAGATACGGCAAATGATACGAGATGAATAGAGATTAATGAATTGGCCTCGCGCCAATTGAATTGGATTGAATTGGAATTGGCTAGCGATATAAGGGAAGGAAGTTGACTACGAGAATGTTCTCTATTACAGCATTACTATTTTCTTCAAAAAGGTTGGATTGAGAATGTCCATATCCCAAAACGTCTTTTTCCCACAACCAGCAGGTCCAAGAACAAAAACATCTGAGAATATGTTTTTATTATTTTTATTATTTTTTATTATTTTTTTTTATTTTTTATTTATTTTTCAATCAATATTTATTCAAAAATACAATGTGTAGGTCTCTTACATGAGATATACATAAAAAATGAGACAAAAAGCCTTAACTAAATTACGCTCAGATGTCTGTGCTAGGTTGGAAACCTGTGTTACAGACATCTGCGCTTCCTTTAGAGGTCTTGTTTATACATAGATTTTACAACCAAAATGGGTTACAAATTAAATTAATGAATGGGAATAAAAATTGAATTTTAAATTAAAATCATGCATGAATTTTAAAAATTAATAAAAATGTCAGGAGAGGAGGGAATGGAAGAAAGAAGCGACGGGATTAGGGAATGAGGAAGGAAGGTATAAGGACAACCCTATTTTAGGACCGTTAGTAAGTCTTCCGTTTCTTGGTAATTGCATGTCCTTAATAGTTTTGTTAGTGCCTTTTTTAGTTCAATAGTATTGAGATCTTTTAGGACAATTATTGAGGATATCTTATTATATAGAAAATCACCGAGAAAGCAAGAAAATTTATGACTGAACTGGGTTTTTAGTAGTTGAACTCGAAAAACTTTGTCGTCCCGGCGGCGTTTCCATAACAGAGGATCAGTTTCGGTAAGCGGGCGGAGCTTGTGTTGTCTTAACAGAAGTCTCAGGATAAAGAGCTGCCGCACCGTCAAGACGTCGCACACGTTAAATAAAGAGTGTGTAGGAAACCTACAAGGTAGAGCCTTCATAACCTTTAAAACACCACGTTGTGCTATTTCCAGTGGTTTTAGATGAGTACGCGCGCAGCCACCCCAGCCTGCTATCGATACAATAACCCAATAGAGATTGGCAGAGCGCGTAATATACAGTCTTTAAAATGTCATCGTTAGCGGAATGTCTAATGTTTTTAAAGATGGCCATCATTTTTCGTATTTTGCATGATAGGGCTTTGATATGGGGCTGAAAAGTTAGGTTAATAACAAGCATCACACCGAGATATTTAAGTCTGTCAGTTCTCTCAAGCCTAGGACAAGTGCAGGTATCACAGGAACTGGCACACTGGTGATACCTAATATCATAATGCATGGCTGGTTGCGACCTTTGCAACATTGAAAAGGTTATATATTATTTGGTCTTTGAAACATTTAGACTCAATAGATTTTGTTGAAGCCATTTAGACACTCTATTCAGACCCATTTGCGCGTCACGGAAAACACTCTCCAACACTGTCCCTGGAAAACAAGGGCAGTATCGTCGGCAAATGAAAATACGTTTCCATTAAATAAATTAAGGTTGCATAATTCATTGATGTACACCAGGAAGAGAGTTGGGCCAAGTATACTGCCCTGAGGCACACCGTAAGCTACATGTTTTGCGTCACTAGTATGAGAACCAACTTTGACACATTGATATCTGTTGCTTAGATATTCTTCAAACAGGCGAAGTTGAAGACCTCGCACGCCCAAATCCTTTAGCTTGCGTAAGAGTAGGGGTACTGATATAGTGTCAAACGCTTTTGCTATGTCTAGGAAAATTACGAGACATTTGATGCCACCATCCAATCCCCTTACGATATGATTGGTTAGGTTACTCACTGCACCTGCAGCTGAGCGATTCTTACGAAACCCGTATTGGTTTTTAGATAAGAGCTGAAATTTCTCCAGGTAGTTCATAAGACGTTTGTTAATTACGCGCTCTAAAATTTTTGATAAAGATGGTAGGACTGAAATAAGTCTGTAATTGCTTATATTATTTCTGGAACCACTTTTATGAATTGGTATTACTAAAGATTTTTTAAAAGCAGAAGGATATTAGCGCAATATACGCACAATATTTTTATATTGGTTGGGTTATGCAAATATTTGTTTGTATTTTGGGAATTTAGTAACTTTTTGGAAGTTCTAGTTGTGGATAAAGCTCGTTTTGGTTCGGTGCACATTCTAAATCAAACCCCGTCATACTTTTGGCTGGATTTCCCTACATACCTGTCACAAGAGTAACTGGACCGCGTGCCGTCCTCGTCGTCCGACGACACGAAGTCGCTGTCGTTCTTCAGCGACAGGGAGTGGTAGCTCTCCTCGGGCTGGAGTTTGTTGTCGGCGGGGCGCGGCAGGCTGGCGGCGGGGCGCGGGAGGGTGTCGGCGGGGCGCGAGAGGGTGTCGGCGGGGCGCGGGAGGGTGTCGCGCTGTTCGGACGTGATGATGAGCGGCTTACGGGAGCGGGGCGTCATTATTGACTCCTGGAAATGTGGTCATGAGGTTTCTAGAGGTATAGGGAAAAGAATATACTAAGCTGAACAGGGCTCATAGTACTCGTCATCTTCTTATATTTAAAAATGGATCGCTGTTTGTTTGTCTAGCTAAAACTCGAGAATGGTTGAACCGATTCCGCTAATTTTGATCTTTAAATATTTGTGGAAGTTCAGGGAAGGTTTAAAAGAAAAAAAAACAGCGTGTGAAACCGCTGGGTGCAGCTAGTTAAGAATAACTTTTACTACAGGTAAACCTGATATCGCAAAAAAAAGGTCCGAGTCTCATTGACTTTTTTCTATGGAACAGTTGATATTTTGCAATTTTTGGGTTGGGCCCATAGTAAATGAGTTTATCTATCTATAAATATGATGATGAGTATTATAAGCCCTTTTTGGCTTAGCTTACCCTTTCCTTATAACCTTGAAGAGTCGTTGGAAACGTGTCTGTCGTGTATTATTTATTGCTAGCCAGGCGAAACTATAACTTACTGTGTGAATTCTAAAATAAATTTAAGATAGTTCTTAATGGCAAAGCTTCTTTTGCCAGACAATAATTTCATGACTCTCTTTTAGGTGTAATTAAGAATTCCAAAAGTATGTATTCTCAAAGATTACAAGAATTAATTGCTTATTTTCCTTTCTCGAAAAATTATTTGTTTACCTGAATTTTGACCAAGGCGGACTTATTTCTAGGACAGTAAAGGCGACATTGATTAAACAAAACATGAAAAGCGTGAGAACATGCGTGAGACACGAAACATGCGACCAACCTGCATTGCTTTCGACAATTTCTGCGTAGACTTCGTTATAGGCGACATCGAGGCTCTTCTAAAGGTAACCATATACGGAGTCGTACAGTCGTCGTCGTCTTCAAACATCGCTTCCGAAACCCCCGGCGTACTAGTCAGGTAGTTTAGCTTTTTGTCTACATCTTCGGCTCTTTCTTTCTTTGGCGTATCATCTATAGGACTCGTTTCGGGCTGCGTATCATTTTCCGACGTATCTTGATCATCAAAACATGAGACGCAAGTCGGCGTACCACGTATTGGTTCCTTCCTTTTTCTATATCTCTTATTCAGACTCGTAGCAGATAGCATTTTTGAACGGAACAGTCTTGGCTTTTTAGCGTTTTTTGGTGTTTCTTCTGCGTCTAAGACGCTCAAATTTGGTTCGGATACGAATTTGGGGCTCAATTTTCGGGATTTATTTAAGGCGCCTTCAGAAAGCGTGCTTTCGTTGCTTGCATCTGATTCATAGTCGTCGTCCAAACTTTCTGAGCTAGCTATTTTGTTGGCCAAGTTTTTGAGGACAATAGTCTTGTGAGAAACATCGACTTTTTCGTCTGTGAACCTGAGCTTTCCTTTGCTGGATTTCTGCAAACATGCGTTAATTAGGAAGAAAGTTAGGGATAGTTCATAGATGGCTTATTTACGAGGCTGGTCGATCGAACTTGGCCATAGTGTTTTTTAAATTATAAAATTGGAAAGGTGGAAACAACTTTTGATTTTAAATTATCATGACTAAAATTGAGACAAAATAAAAATTATTTTTATTTTTACTGATACATAGTAAAGATAATAGTTTCAATGCACAATAAGAATTCGTGTGCTTATGGAAATTTCCTAGAACTTTATTGTAGAATTTACAAATTAGAACTTATTCACTACTAAAACTGATTTAAAAATCAGGTAGCACTTAAAAATTACTGAAATAAATTATATACTTTTCCAATATACGATCACCAGACCGTAAACAAAGCCAAAGAAGACACACAGTTACAGGAATGAAATGACATTAGACGTTAGACAGGATGCGGTCACATGACACATTAGCTGAAGCAGTGTTTATTATTGACAAACAGGAATCGTTAACAATTGAGTCTAAGTGTATGCTGAGACAGGTGCCTAGGGTAGCGCAGGCACAGATTAGATAATAGTTACTATGTAAGGCACAGGCCAGAGACTCTATTCTGGATAGTGAGACATCTCGGTTACCGTCTTTCTAATTAGAAATGTTATGACAGAGAGTGACAAAGATAATCTCTTGTGCTCAAGAATAGGGCAGAGCAGAGTTTTTAACGCATGAACGTACTGAGAGCTGCGAACTGTGGTAGGCACGTGCGACGCAGACATGTGTCCTGCTCTGCGCACTGTCTGTCTCGCTTGCTCTCTACTAAATCTGTTCTGTGTTGCGTCACCTGCGTCTCAGCTTGCGCTTAGCCTAAAGGGCCATTTAGACGGAGAGTTTCTCGCACGTTTCAGTTCAAGAAATCGTAAGCTACTATGACAAGCAATTATCACCGTAACTTTGTAGTATCAAAATGTTTACATAATTCTGTTTACACGGATACAATCACTATTCCATTAAAGGGCAACTCTCGAAAAATATAAAGAGCTGGTGTAAATGTTTAGATAAGGAAACTTTTGTTTTTTGGAACTTTTACAGTCCTTTATTATCGGATGTTCGAGACGAGAAACTCTCTCCGTCTAAATGGTTCTCAAAAGCTTGTTTTCACTCACCTCGGTTATAGAGTTGATACTGGAGCCCGAGCCCTTCTTTGGTGTTTTGTTGAGCAGCCCCTTACTGAATATGTGGCGTTTGATGGAGTCGCCGAAGCTTTTCGAGCCGGCGACTTTGCCTGTGCGCTGGATCTGGATTGGCGTTCCTGGGGAATTGAATTACTTTTGTTTTAAATAGATGAAATAAAAGGTGTTATAATCCTTTTGTTTGTAATTTATGGTGTAAACATTATGCTATGAAAAAAGAAATTGATTTGTTTTTGTTTTTAGAATAGTTCAAAAACAACAGTTTACAGTTTGTGTTTTTGAACTTTAGGTGGGTTTTTTAACGATTGAAAATCTGTTTCTCCTTTAATTTTTTTCTTTAATTAAATAGTGAGAGTCAGGTGTTCGTCACAGCCAAATCTAATCGTCATTTTTAGCATTCAATACTCAAATGGCAAAAAGGAACTCTTAGGGTCAGAATCCGGTGTCTATCTGCCATCATTCTTTGTTTACCATACATTTACATTACATTTGTGGTTCTTGGCCAGACCACAAATGTGTATACCGTGTTAAATAAATATCTATTTTTCTTTCCATACCAAAAAGGTTAAAAGTAACCCTCATGCTGAGTGTAGTGTCGGTCCATCTGTATGTCACAGCTGTATCTATCCTTCTCGTTAACGTTCTGCACACAGATGGCAAAGAGGAACCTTTATAGCGAGTCTTGTGTTTGTTTGTGTCAATATGTCACAGACAACTCTATACTTGTTTACCGTATCCATTCTGGCGGTTGAAGTGCTTGACGAGTCGTCTCTTGTGGTGCGAGTCGGGCAGCGCCTGTATGTGCGCGTAGAGCTGCGCGAGCGCCGCGTCGGTGGGGTTGTGCTGGTTCTCGGCCTGCGTGCGCGGCCGGTCCACGAATGTGTACACTGTGTTCGCGGCCGTTCTGGAATGAGGGGGAGAAGATTTTAATAAACAGTAATGTGTATTAACTAAAAAAAGTACTGATTTGAAAATGATTTGTTTTTTTTGAAAGTGATTATGATAGGAACTCCCAAAGTACTCATCCTAATTTGATAAAATTTTTGTGGGATTTGATTTGGATTTTTGTTGCTTGATCACGCAAAATCCAAATCCGTTCAGTCATTACAACGGGTTTGGATTTCGGTATGAAGGTAGCTTATATGCTTTTATGCATTTAGGCTACATTTTATGACGGAAAACCTTACGGTTTCTGTAAGATAGCCAATTAATCTGCGGGGCTCAGCTAGCGTTAAATAATAGTTATTTGTTATACAAGAGTGCAAAGTTGCTTTTTAACCGCGTGTTCAATTTTGATGACCGAGCCAGCGAAGGATTCTAAAATTGAATCACGAGCGCAGCGAGTGATTCAAAATTAGAATCCTGAGCGTTAGCGAGGGAATCAAAAGAGCATGAGGTGAAAAATCTTTGCACTTGAGTGCAACACGTAACTTTTCATTCCACCTCAGCGAGGAAAGAGTATTTTTAATCTTCAATATCTGAGTGGAAAAGCTCATTTGCGCATTATTAACAGTTTCAGTCAATTCTGTTGGCGTCAAACAAACTTCCTCGTCGCTAGAATCACTCATTTTAGTTTTTTCACTTGTTTTCAAGTTTCTTGTTTTTAATATAAGGTTTAACAATGACGTGAAAAAATGCCGCGTAAAGAACCGCGTAGGTACAAAGCAAATTGAAAAAAGAACACCAAGAAGGTTCCGAGTCTGAGTTTTTAACAAATAAAAAAAAAGTTGTATGATATATTCGGCACCATAGAGGTAGCAGTAAATAGGTTTAATGTTTTTTTTAATTCACAAACTTAGTGCACACGATGTTCTAAATTCAATTTACTTTATCCTCTAGAGAATAAAAACGGATTTTCCACTCAGATATTGAAGATTAAAAATACTCTTTCCGAGATGGTGGGATGAAAAAACCTTTTTTACCTTTGTGATAGAATTTTTCAAAGAATATCAGTCCAAAACATTAAAACTAAGACTACGTGTTAGCGTTAGTAGACCCAGCTGTACACTAACGGATCAAGTTTATCAACACACCAGACTCACTTGTCAGTAATACTCTCGTCCAGGTCGGCAGTGGGCGAGACAGCCCGCCTCCGCTCGCGCACGGAGCAGTAGGCGGCCGCGTCGGTCGCCAGCTGACGCGGGGGTGAGAACAGGCGCGGACACTGACGGATCATGAAGCTTATCACTGGGGAGAGGGCTATGGAGTCCGCATGAAAGGTTTCTGGTGACAGCTGGGTAGAGAGAAATTAAATAACTAAAAATCACATTAGTTTTCATTGTAAATTATATAACTGTAGCATGCTTGATATGAGTTATCACGTGAATGAGTATGTTGATCATGTTTAAATTCTACATTGCAGCATAAGCTGATTTGCCTATATCTTGCAGTGTCGAAGTTTATTCATTATCAGTCAGTACTTATCCATCAGTACAATTTTCTCTTTTTAATCCACAAGTCTAATTTATTTTTAAAAGTGTTCAATGTCTTAATTGATATGACATCTTCTGGCAATATGTTCCAGTTATAAACCCCTCTGTTGGTTAGGATTCAGTTCTCTGTTGTTCTGTTGTTGATATTAGATTCAGTTTAGTTACTTTTACAACATAAAAACTTTGCACATACATATAAAATTTTAACTGACCTTTCTAGGACATAACAAATGTGGAGTGAACATGGTAGCTAGAGTATCCGGTGACATTCTATTGGAGGCCTCATTATCAGCTACTAAACGGAGTAACAGTAATAACCGTTGCAGGAAACTCCTGTGGGAAGAGGCCAGGAGGAGAAGTAACAGCTGTAGTGCTGTCAGGAGCTTCGTCTCTGATGATTCTGCGTTTGGTGGGTACTGGTCTGAAAATGGGAGATTCCTTTATGTACAACTGAACCATATTCGTTTTAACGGTAAAACTCAACTTGGATACTATGATTGATGATGCTGTTTTTTCAGTATAAAGAACTAACAGAAATTAGGTTTTAGATGGTCAAAACAGAATCAAAACACCTTTTTAGTCTTCAAAAACTAATGAAGACTTTGGTTAGATACATTCCTTGATAGAACACATTTGCTAGAACAAATGGTTCTATTTCTAGCAAAGATAATGACGGCCATTTATCAATGATTTATCAAAAATGTAGGATATTTTCACTGAGCACATCCTGATTGGATTAGTGTCTAGGTAGTGCTTCCAACTAAACTTGGTAGCTCCTTACTATCGTATACCATAGAATACTAACAGAACAAGACAATGGTTGCTAAAATAAATATTTATCTACTGTACCACTCACTAGCCAAAGTGCAATAAGTCTGGTAGTACTGATCCATTAACAATGGCTGCGGCAGATCAGCCAGAAACCCTTTCAGCACCGACGCACAGTCGTGAACAGAGAACTTCCCTTCCTCCAAGCCCAGGGCAGTGCCGGTGATGAGCAGCTGACGGAGCTCCTGCTGCCGGCTCAGGGAACCTGTACGCCGGAATATACCTTCTTGTGTGACATCTGAAATCAAATAGTAGGCTATTTTAATAGTGGAATTTGGAGCTAGTTTATAAATTAAGCTAAGGATATTAATTTGAGGTAAACAGCAGTGCAAATGCTGCTTCACAAAATAATGAAGCACCAACTCCCCCGCAGTCTTCTGTACTTTAATTCTTACTTAATACAAGAACATTTTAGGCCAGTCCTTTAGGGATAAATACAGAGAGGAAAACAACATAATTTCCAATGCATTGTGGACAAAAAACAAATTGTTACATTTAGACACTCATATGCCACATGCCACTCTAAGTTTAGTAATAGCCTGTGTTCTATATGTACTTGTATGTGTCAAAATTTGCGTTCACTTACTTTCAGGTTTGGATAAGAAGTCTATTAATTCATTGAGCCTCAAAATTCCATCTTCAGTAAGAGAATTCACATCACTATCTTTCAAGCAATTACCACTATTATGACTAGAATTAGAGTTGGAACTCTTTGTTTTCTTATGGAAATTCCATCGAAACTGCTTTGGTTTGTCTGTTGAACAGTCAACACTGAAACAGGGATAATAAACAACAATAACTTGCTAACCTGAACATTGAGACAAAAATAATGAGTAGACAAATACACAAATACTTACTCGTCAGTATTTATATCTACAATAAAAGATAAATGCATACGCACTAATGTAAAAAACTGATCTATATTTTCTTTTCTCAGCTTTTCTATACAAGAAACATCGTTGGAAGTCATGATTTTCAAGTAGAGAAAAAATCTACCAAAACCTAAATAAATCTTTGCATTGTGCACATATTTTCATGTCAACTTCTTATTTTAATTGTAATTAACCATTATGTTCCAATATTTGATACATTCTAATCAAGAATATAATATTATTTCAAGATCACATCACAAAACCTCCGGCATTGTTTTCGAAATTGTTTTTTTTTAAGTTTTACAACGGACAAACGGTTTTCCGTTTAGAAATTTTGTACTGTCACTGTCAAAAATCATCGACAACTTCATTTGACAGTGAAAACTAGAGTTGAGTTGGGTTTTAAAAATCACTAAGCAATGAGGAAGGAACCTACATTGCCTACAGCCAGCCCACCACCAGGATACGCAAAAATCGTAGTTTACTACAAAGCATGCACTGCACGGTTTTATTATAGTAACAAAATAAATAATTTAATACTATACAGTGTAGACTGTGACTCTCAGATTCAAAATATCACCATCCTAGGATTACTCAAATATTTGGAAGATCCAATGAAATTTGACGAAAATATGAAATCCGCCATCTTGGATTTTTTTTGCCAAATCTCGATTGTTCATAAGATTCTCTAAGATATTTGTTCAAGCACACTCCATCTGTCTACAGCGGTTCCACAGATATGGGATTTTTTCTTTTTTTTGTGTTTATTTGTATGACTGCCAAACTTTTTTGTATGGCAGCCATCTTGAAAAATGGCTGAATCTAAAAAAATATTTCAGAAATGGATTTATGGACCTTAAGGGCTCTCAGATTCAAAATATTACCATCCTAGGATTACTCAAATATTTGGAAGATCCAATGAAATTTGACGAAAATATGAAATCCGCCATCTTGGATTTTTTTTGCCAAATCTCGATTGTTCTTATGATTCTCTATGATATTTGTTCAAGCACACTCCATCTATCTACAGCGGTTCCACAGCTATGAGTATTTCTTTTTTTTGTATGACTGTCAAACTTTTTTGTATGGCGGCCATCTTTTTTTATCATCTCTCCAGAAAGGTCCATGCTTGATCTACATTTCAAAAGTAAGGTGTACCCCTCTATCTCTCACCGTTTCTGAGATACGAGAGGATCAATTTTTCGTCAGCCATCATCATCATTCTTCGGATTTGAGACACAAGGAGTCATCTTTCAAAGTGTTTCTTGAGGTTGTCGGATGTAGCGATATTGAAGACTTTGAAAACTCATTTATAAACTTATGGTATCATCTACTGCTGACCGAGGCCTCTTAAGAGAAATCGTCATTTTTTTTGGTTTGGCCTGAAATGAATATCAGCATATCTTGAAAACCATAGGTGCTATCAACATGCATCTAAGAGCAATATTGTAGAAAATGTTATAGAGAACATACCTGTCTTGAACAGCTTTCTCGTAGCTTGAACAGTTTTCGAGATAATCTCAAAAAACCAAATTTTGGGACACAAAAAGGGGGGGAAACAATCGTCTCCCGAGGTGTTTCTACATCAGGATCTAATTACACACACAAAAGCTACCAGCATGCCAAGTTTCGCGCTTTTCGCTGCCGGATGGGACCGGAAACCCGGTTTTTTCGAGCTAAGGAGCCGTACTAAGTAGAACAAAGAGGAATAAAAAAATCGGTCTACTCTAAAAAAAGTAATGCATGGTCATTCATAAAATAATATAGTATACGCATCAACTTGAGAACCTTCCTCTGTTTTTTCGTCGGGTAAAACATGGCTGCGTCCTATTAGTTCCAGCATCACGATTATGAACCAAAGTACATAAATTTAACACCATTAAAAGTACTGAAGTTTTTTACCTATGTATACCTCAGATTAAGTAGAAAGCAGATACAGTGCTGCCTTAAATTCAAGTGAAGCTAAAAAAACTGCCCGTGTACCCTATCTGCTTTTTACTTGATCTGAGATCGAAACTATAACGACGATTATGCCCCTTTGGTAAAGTAATAAAGCTACAGGTTCAGATCCAGGATTTTGGTTTTGGGGGGCTTGAGCCAGATGGCTTAACCCACTTGTTACTAGCGTCCTTTTAAAAGGCCGGTACTTAAACAAAAATCCTGTGATTAATGAGGGTAGTGTAAACAATATTTGTTGATGACATGTTAAAGTTTAGATGCCGGGCAGTACAATACAAGTATTGTAAGTGCGCTGACGTAATATTATTACTAAGTTTTTGAGAATATAATAATCGTGTTATTTGTGATGGATGATATGAGGTAAGTTATTAATTTATTATTTTATTCCCCAGTTTTTCAATACTTTATTACAATAGTTTGGACTGTTATTTACGTACCACGACTGAAATTTAGCTAGTAATTGGTGAAATTCTAACCTTTATGAGCCATTATTTATGATGTTCTTTATAACGCCCAGTAGTAAAATCTACTACTATTTCTTACAAGATTTTCTATGTTTTCGGTAGGAAACATTTTGGGAAAGGATGGGAGACTAGACTTCATACAATACTCGAGGAGCTGGAAATTGATGAAGACATACCTATTCCTGGCAGCATTACAGTTCTCCCTCCAGAAAATTGTAACGCTGACGTCACTGATGAGGATTCCGGAGATGAAAATCAAGTTCAAATCCACAACTTACCAGGCACTCAACTGAGAGCTCCGGCACAAGTTCATTATGATAATACATCAGATGATACCAGTAGTGATGACGAAATAAATTTAGCAGAATTAGCAAAACGAAGACGTACCAGTGAATGCAGTACTTCAATCGAAGACCAGTCACCAGTACCTTCTACGTCATCTCAACCCTCGACTAGTGTGACCATATCGAAAACCAAAAGCTATAATTGGATCACACGGGATATTCGCCCTACTTTTAGTCCTTGGAGAGATATGCAACAAGCATCTAAAAAACAAAACGAACTTTATTATTTTGAGCAACTTTTCAATGACAAAATTATAAATTTGCTGACGGAACACACAAACAGATACATAGCCCAAAAAAATAAAACTGGAAACATAAACGTAACATCTCGTGAAATGAAGTGTTTCATAGGAATTTTATTATTCAGTGGTTATGTTGTAGTGCCCAGAAGATATATGTATTGGGAAAACGCAGCTGATTGTGGGATGCCGTTAGTTTTCAATGCAATGTCAAGAGATAGGTTTACGTTTATAATGACACATTTACACTGCTGTGATAATACAAATTTACAACCTAATGACAAATATGCTAAATTGAGGCCACTGTTTGACGAGCTGAATGAAATTTTTGTGAAGTTTGCACCATTTGATGAAAATTATAGCATCGATGAAGCTATGATTCCATATTATGGTGGGCATCCTTGCAAACAATTTATACGAGGGAAACCTATTAGATGGGGGTACAAATTTTGGGTTGGAGCCACTCGTCTTGGATACATATTATGGTTTGATCCTTATCAGGGGCAATCAGGAGAAAGAAATAATGAATATAAGAAAATGGGTCTAGGAGCCAGTGTCATTTTGCAGTTTGCAGATGTGCTTCGTAAAATCAATGCTCAAGCACCTTTTCACTTATTCTTTGACAATTTTTTTACATCGGTTCCGTTGCTTGATGAGCTTCGTAAGCGTGATTTCCGGGCAACCGGAACTATAAGAGAAAATCGCGTGTCAAAATGTCCGCTGCCATCAAATAAAGTATTCAAAAAAATGGATCGCGGTTCCTTGAAATATAAATCAACAAGAGCTGAAGAAATTGTTGTGTGTAAGTGGAATGATAATAGCGTTGTTACAGTGGCATCAAATGCTGCTACAGTTACACCCCTTAGCAAAACAAAGCGCTATTCGCAGCAACAAAAAAAATATATATTAGTAGATCAGCCAGCTCTAATAAAAACGTATAATGAAAATATGGGAGGTGTAGACAGATCAGACCAAAATATTGGTTTGTACAGAGTGTCAATACGGGGAAAAAAATGGTATTTTCCTTTGATTTGCCATTGTCTAGACATGGCCATCCATAATGCTTGGCAGCTGTATAAGATTGACGAAGGGAAACTGGATCAATTGCAGTTCCGGAGGAGCATTGCAACGGCGCTTCTAGAGACTTATCGTAAAACTGAAAATAGGAAGCCAGGTCGTACATCACAAAGTTTTCGTCAAAATTCTCGGTATGACGAAAACAGTCATCTTATAAAATTCCAAGAGAGGCAGCTAAGATGTGTAGTTTGTCACAAAAAAGCTAATTTTGCTTGCAAAACTTGCGATGTCACGTTGCACCCAAAAGAATGTTTTGAAAACTATCATTCAAAGGCGTAATTATGCTAATTACTGTAAAATAAACAATAAACAAACTTTTTTGATTTTTCTTTCACAGATACTAAAAAATAGGTAGGGTATATTACTAGTGTCCTTTTAAAAGAACACCATTTTCCTGGTTTTCCAAAGGTATGATATTTTTTATTTTATTTTTCCTAGCCATTAGAGCATCTAATTAATTACATATGTAAATTTCATTGCAATCAGACACAATAACTCTATTCCGTAACAAGTGGGTTAAGGTAAAAATAAAAACGAAGGATTTACATATTTGGGGTGCCTTTGGCGGGGACTTGAGCCCCCTAGCCTCCGCTCCCCTGGATTCGCCACTGTAAAGTTACATATTTAAGAACTTGTGTGACATTATCCTAATAATTCATTACAATCTTTTAAGTACACATTCTTATTAAGTTATCATTAGGCTCTGAATATTAAGTATTAGAGGCTAGGCCTAGTTGGCTGAAGTACAGAAATCTCATAGAAATATATTTTTTTTTAAGAAAATGTTTTTAATTTATTTGAAATAGGTAGGTACTTAATTGGGTACAGCCATAAAATTAAGGGATACAATAAAATATAAACATAATTGAAAATATATTCTAGAACATGTCATCATGTCCTAAATCTGCTAACATATTTAGTCCTCGGTCTTTCAAAGCTTTTGAGAGTAACTTTTGTTGTTCTATTTTTGTGTCCTGTTCTCTTCTCTGAGCATCTAGAATCTCATCTACTGAAACTTCTGTGAGTGGTAGGGCTTCTTCTTTGTCTTTATCCTGAAATAAGAAAGTATTTTTTTATATCTTCTTAGTTACCTAATTTTTGTTAGGCAAATAGGTACATTGTGACAAAAAAAAACAAAGCGTCTCAGTAAGAATAGGAAACTCACTTAAAACAAGTTTGATATCTTTGTTAAGTATTAAACAGCTACATCAACAAATGTAAGTACTGTTAAATATATCCAAAATATTCAGCAGGCTAGCAACATCGACTGGTGATTGGGAGGGCCCAAGAGTTTGGTAAGAAAATAATGTCAACAAAAACAAAAAAAATGTATCTGGTTTGTTGGAGCTTGTTCACCCACAAACATGAAACAGTGGTTATGAATTTTTCAGTTAGGATTTCAGTTGTGACTTAAAAGCTAAAGCAACCATAACAGGATAATAATAACAGGATTGTTGTCAGGCTATCAAACTACATTACTCCAATGATTTTAGAAGTAATTTCACCCTATTCTGAATCCTCATTGTGTATCAAGTGGTTGAATAATATATGTATGTACCCAGTAAAAATGTATATAAGCAATGTAAACATAGTAATCATTGTCCTATTCACTCTTTGAGGCTAGATCTGTATCCCAGCAGTGGGAGGATTAAAGGTTGCTGATGAATGAATGATTGTAAACATAAATACATACTTACGATTTCACCAAGGAGTACAACATTTTCTCCTCTTACTATGAATATGCCTCGTGGAATGTCTCCATACTCTTTACCAACATGAATCCTTTCTATGGTCTTGTGGAGCACAAGATTGGCGAACTGGTCTACGCAGCGCAGGTACCCGATTAACGTCCTCCCGTCGCGCAGCAACACCATTAGTTTCTCTTCATGGAACAAGAATCGGGTAAAACATGAAAGTTTACTGATCAACTCTCATTTCTATAAAAAAAATATTAATGAAAAGGGAAACGTACTGTCCAACTCATCTAACAAATTTGCAGTTCCGGCTAGAGGGTTAACGTTGCCTGACATTGTAGTTATTAGAGATCAAACTGGAATTTAGAATTTTAAACTATGCCAGCTTTTAGTGCTGTAACTTTATTTTCTCAGTTATTCTCATGAGCGTGCTTGACTTGAAGTAATTGTTTATTTTTTGTTGACAAATGACGTTTACTTTGAATAGGACAGTCAGTGTTGCCGTTTTGTAAATGGAAAAAATGCTAGATTTTGGCGGTGATAATGCTAAAAATATGCTAGATCACACTTTAATATGCTAAAAAAAAATGCCAAATGCCAAGTCTTGTTTAAATGAATAAAAAATGATATTAATTGCAAGTAGTTAGTGTAATTAAAAACGCAGTGCAATTTTAAAGTATATATATTAATCATGAAGTTAAATCAAATAATATTTGTGAATCATTATCATCATCGTCGTCGTCGTGAGCTTGTGCTTGTGATGTTGAAGGGCCAACTTCAAAACCACAAGAGTCGACTGTCATTGGCATCACAGTCGACTCTTTAAAAATATTGTCTATGGGTTCATCAATCTTTTGCACAGAGTAAATATCATCTATAGGTGTGAACAATAAGTCAATCAAATGAAAAAGTTGCCATCAATAGTACTTAAAATTCGAAAGATACAAAAATTTCAGAAAATGCTAAAATATGCAATATGCTAAAGCTCATTTTTTAATGCTAACAGGCTTAAAAATATTCCAAATTTAGCATTAAAAATGCCAAAACGGCAACACTGAGGACAGTGTTCTAAGCCAATCATGACATTGACAAAACTATAATTCGGAACGTTCCATTTTTTTTTTTTTCACTTTTCTATTTTCTCCTTTGATTACGATGACGAAGGCAAAACGTGAATAGCAAGGAAAGCACGACCGGTTATTCATGAATAGCATCGGAGGTCGGGCTGTTTTAAATATTATGGTTGTCTGTTAGCATGCTGAACTTACTAAGCTTAATTATCATTTCGTTTTGTAAAAATCCACAACAATATTCAGCGTCAAAGTACTCCAAAATTATCATGCTATCCAATATTGTGACATACAATATCGTACTATACTTTATATTGGTATCTCATTTATCGTCTGCCAAAGTTGCCCTCCTCCGTCCTCCCGCTCCCGCAACCCGCAACCCGCGACCGTAAGCGCAACTAAAGAGAGCCTCTACAAGCCACTATATTATTTTTTCAAATTTTTGTGTGCAAAATGAAATGTGCTTTATATTCCTTTATCACTGTGTACAAATCAACGAATTAAACCATTCCGCATTGATTGTGCCATGCTGTATTTATAGTGAAATTACGTGTTTAGGCTGTCGTCAATTTAGAAAGGTTTGACCCAAGATGGATCAAGACGATGAAATCAAATCCGGTTGTTTACTGTTCCCGCCTGCCGGAGGGAATGTTTTTAGTAAATTCCCAAAGAAGGTATGTTTTTACAACAATTTCTATAACTATATTTGTTTACATATTTGTAATAAAACATGAATCACGTAATGAAAAAGCACGCGTGCATTTTGACATACATGCACTTTTATGAGTCAGAGGTCTTAGCGTTGCAGTAAACCAACCTGTTTTACATTGTAATAATCGTGATTACGTATATCAATTACGGCATTAAATGCTCTAATTCTCTCATTTCAGAAAAATTGGCAGCAGAAGCATTGTGTTTTGCTAAACGCAAGTAAACAAGGCATAGAGCGCCTTGAAATATATGACAACAAAGACGATGTGACTTCCGGCGCGATACCCAAAATAATAACACTTGAAAACTGCATAAAAATAACACATTCTAGTCCAAACACTATTACTATACTTACAAAGACAGTAACACAGCAACTTTGTTCACAATCTGAAGCAGAAACATTGGAGTGGGTCACTGCATTGCAGTCTGTTGCATTTAGAGGGAGAGACACAAGTCCTATTTGTTGTGATGAAGATAATGATCTTTATTGCTCATCTGGAGAAGGTGTATTTTCTGTAAAAATGTGTACATCTGAAGCATCTACTAGATGTGGCTTTGAATCTTCACGATACCTCCTACTTCTCACATCAACTGCTATAGAGCTACGAGATTTGAATGACAATAAACTGTATGCAACCTGGCCATACAGATATATTAGAAGATATGGCTACAGACAGGGAAAATTTACATTTGAAGCTGGAAGAAAATGTGACACTGGAGAAGGCATATTCCATTTAGAACATCCAAATCAGTCTGAGATTTTCAAATGTCTCTCACTAAAGATGAAGACAATGAAACAAATGATAGGGAATGATAACCTACACAGTCCTGAGCACTCCGAATTTAATTTTCAACCAAGCGTTAATCTATTCCCAGGATCAAGGAGTCCATTAGTGGCAGCTAGACCTGATGACTTAAATTTAACTCCCCTCTCTTTCAAATCATCTTCAATTGCGAGTCAACAAAGCTCAGTTGCAGAAAGAGACACTGCACCGCTGCTAATGCCCAAACCAGCATTGAAGCCAAAGCCTCAGAAGCCTCCACGTAAAATCATAAACCTTCCTAAAGTTACCGGAAAAGATATATCAGCAATGAGTAAAGATATCCTCAGCTCTACTGATGAAAGCATAGATTTCAGCAGATTTATGAAACTTGATAACTATGAACCGATAGATCAAGTGAAACGTGAACCGAGTCCTTCAACAGTGCCATATGACAAAGTAGAAGTTCGCAGCGAGGCATGGAAGACATTAGGGATTGATGATCCAGACCACACAGAGTACACTCCAAATTTAAGCGACAACCCAAACTGTATGAAACTAATATCTAGATCTCAGGACAATCTGAACTCAGCTGGGCCTGAAGCGTCTCGAATCATACTTTTACCAAGCCCAGTAGTCGATCCTGAAGACGAAAACTATGATAGGTTACAGTACTTTGGATCTACGAGTAAACTCAACAAGTCATCTCGGTACAAAAAGATAGAGGCTCGACCTACGACACTGGCTTTGAGCGAGTCCAAATCAAAAGACACTTGGAATGATTATGATGAAGTTGAAAATGTAATGCAAACTGCCCGTTTAGCTGATGACTCTCATCTTGGGTATGGGATGATTCGGAAACCAAACACGCCCGGTCCCCAAGTACCTACAGCTGCACAAGTTCAAGTGTTACAGAATCAAATTGGTATAGAAGAAGTCAACCATAATAATTGCAACGGCACAGACTATGCCATTGTAAGCCGCCCAAAAAGAGTATAACTATTCTCAACGATTTTAATGTAAGACTGAATTTTTAACAGAGATTGGTCACTCATTTACCATTCTAGTTTTAAGCATAACTTGTTGAATATTCCCATTAAGAGGTAGCCTAGATGCAGAATGAATCTAAATTCTAAAGATCTTTTTAATCAATTCTTGCAGTTAATTAAAGACAAATGTTGAAAACAACTCTTCCAATATGAGACTGTTAAGCATTCCTCTTTACATATTTTATAAGACCTTTTAAAAGTTAAGAGCCCATGTATAATCATACGCACAAAGCTATATTTTATAAGCTAGGTATATTAATGTGATCATAATTGTGCCTTATTTTTAATTGTCTGATTACCAAGTGGTGCCAATTTTTAAATAGCGCCATAATTACTATAGTTAAGAGTATTACATACATATTTTTATGATAGAGCATTTTATGTATAATGTTTGTTAAATCTAATTATATGAAATAATATTGTTTGGGCAGCCAAAATACCATTGATAATTTTACAGCAGCTTTTGTTATGTAGCTGCATTCTGAATCTTTATATTGAGACAGGACAGAAATTTAATTTTCATGAATTATTTATACCTGAAATTCAAATATACTTGTGAGCCATCATTATTGCAGCACCTTGAATATCTAAGTTTAGTTTGGCCATATTTTTGTGATTTGTGTAATCTCCTATATTATGAAATATGAAAATAAACCATGTAATCTTTTAATTATTATTTTATTTCAAAACTGGTATTATGCTACTAAAACCATGCTATGGTTATATTTTATTCTATCTGGATCACAGAATTTTTCTACTTATTACACAGGCTAGCAACACAAATATTTTAACACTGACTGCGGCTAATAAACACATGCGCTTGCCCCAGGCGCGGCTAATAGCCAAATGAGTTATGTTTTATACGCCTGGCGTGTGCAGCCGCACTCGCGTTGCGCAAAGGAAAACAAGGTATGTGTTTCCCGCAGCCAAAGTGTTAAATCAATACTAGTTTTGTAGATATTACAAACAAAACCCATGGGTATTATTGTAATTTATCAATGTTGTTATTTATTTTACAAGTCAACACAATACATCAATGAACAAGGAAATATTGGAAACTGAGGGACATATTTTTTGAAATTGTTTTTAAATCTAATTAAGTAGTATTTCTACCTAGAAATGCTGGTAATAATAAACTTACATTTCACATGTATGTTATAGATCTACAATAACACATTTTCAAAAACTACAAAATGACGCCAGCATCATAAGCTTTAATCATAAACAAATCTAAAACCATGTTCACTAATTCTACATTTCTAGACTATTGCATCATACACCATACATATTGCTTGATGATACAAAAATTAATATGTCGGTAATATCCTTCAAGAGGGCTTCAAGATGTGAGGAGAAGTAGGTTTCTGTAAGTCAATCATGCAGTTTTCAATGGCTCTTTTTTCCTAAAGTACTTGATACCAAGGAAAGCTTTAAATGTCAGTCTCATTCCTTCAATTTCAGAATGGTATCTTCAGCCTTTTCCGCGTTAAGGAAGTCAGTCGCAATAAACTCCAAGTCTTCCGACATGATTTTCTGAACCGTCTCTCCTTTCTCCGCCATAATGTCTTCGATATTCTTCTTGCCGTTCATATCAGAGAACCAGTTGAGATTGTCAGCAATCAAATGCTTGTTTTCACAACCCTCACATGTGACAATAACGACGCCTTTGTAATAAGCCAGTTTGGTAATAAATTTCGTGTTTCTAGTGTTACATTTTTTACATGTGAACATAAGTTGGAATTTTCCCCCTGTTTTTGGTGAGGCAGTAGCGATTTCATTGAATTTCGTCACACTTGTGCTGAAGTTTCTTGGGGACTGGACCTTCGGTGTAGAAGTGGTATATGCAGGTACGGCTAGCCTTCTTCCGAAATATGAATTCCCCTTACTCGGAAAGAAAACCACATTATTTAGTAGTCGCGGAGAATGATATTTCACTATGAAATCGATGAGTGTTTTGTGCGACATTTTCCGTTTGAGCTTGTTTTTCGGCAATTTTCTTTTTCGTTTGCTTTTGCAGACAACAGCGTTAATATGTTAAAATTGGCACTAGTAATTAGCTGAGAAAATGCCTACGATTTGTTTAAGTTACGAAAATTAAAAACTCCGCATTGCAACACGTTCGAAAACTTAATTTCGTTTTCTTTTTCTTTTTAATGATACTATGGATTTGATGTTGAAGTTGAACTATTCGTTTGATTTGACATAGATTTGACGTTGAAGTTGAAATACTCGTTTGATTTGACATGTTTACTTGGCTACCATCTGTGCATAGAACACACAAAAGGTAGATTTCTCTAATAATTTCTCACTTGTTTCTAATTTCCTCCGTAAAGCAGCGCAGCACAGGACGTGGTGTCACGTGGGTGGTGTGGATATTAGTTTTTTTTTCTGTGGATCGAGGAATCTGTCAAAGAAGTTGTCATTTGTCAATCGTTTCGTTTAGTTCTTTACAAAAACATAACCTGCATAATTTAAAAATTTTAGTTTTTCTCATGTTATTCTAATAGAATTCTTTAAATTATTGTGAAAAGTAATTTTAGCATAATCTTATAAACCGGAACGAACTGAAGACTGCAAATAACGTATAAACATATCGAAAGATAATTTGTAAGTTTGGTTAGATAATTTTTAGGTTTCGGCCAACAAGATGGTATCTCTTTGGTTTACTCCTCAACTGGCTGACGAAATAATGAGAAGCGACGAAATATTTGAGCAGACACAGAATGTTATCACTGGTAAGGGTTATCTTACTTGTTTCTTCCTAATAACTTGATTTTCTTATCTTAACCTATATGGCTAACGACCTTCGTCTACGCATCAGTAAATAATAATTCTATATTCAACTACTAATAAAAAGACAGATAATTTGTTTTCTTATCAATTACCGGTTTCCTCGAAAAGAGGCATAATCAATGAAACTATTGCACTGAAAATATTAATTTTTTTTTGTTTTGAACATTCCATCCGGAATACGTACTTTTGTTAAACACCAGTTCTAGAAATTACTGACCATGATAAACATTCATGTACTATAGAGACTGGAGCTGGATAATAAATAGGTGTCCTGTCAGTTCTTATGCATTTTAGCAAGTTAGATTCAGTTGTTTATTCACCAATGATTAGCAACACATTTTGAGCAGCAAATAAAAATTCACATAATCACATACAACACTTCAAGAAGAAAATAGATGTCTTTGATTGTACTATTGTTGCATAGCTGAAAATGCACAACTAAAGAGAAACAAGTGTTGTTTAAAACACTTACACATCCATCACACAAAACAAACAAATGGAGTTACATACTAACCAAAAATAGAATATTTAATAAAATACTGAATCGGTTTCTTCTAGGCAAGCATGCTCCATCGTAGACCGCATTGTTGCTTACAATCAGGCAAGATGGCGTTCAAACGCTAGCCTATTACTGAATAAAAAAAGTATAGATTTGTAATATAAAGCTAAAGTGTAATTTTCTATTTTCAGATATAGTATCAGATCGTATCACTATCACTCATCTAGTCGAAAACATGGGAGGCATACTAACTCACAAGGAAGCCGACAACCGTGAAAAAGGCATGCGTTTCTTCACCAAACTCCTTAAAGAACTACCGAAAAACTATTTAAATGAAATGCAAGTTAAATTCATATCAAACTTCTACATTGATCGCTTAAAAGACCACCATAAAGTGATACCGGACGTCTTAGAAGGATACTTAGCGATTATCGACATGAGTCACTATAAAATGGATAACTGCGTAGATTTCTTTGCCATGCTATTTAGAGAGGTAGCGTGCCAGTCACAAGTACGCCAAGACAGGTATAACATTTATCTACTAATGCAGAGGTTAATGGATAAAGATTTGGAATGTAAGTTTACTGTTTTATTCATCCTAACTTTAATCTAATATCATAAAATAATGCAAAAGTGAGTTAGTTCAATTGGTCGTTATGAAATTTAGAATAAGCATTGTAGTACAGAAGAGAATTTAGGCCACTTTTTATCATCTCCCCTCTTATTACAATCTCACTTCTTTCTCATTCTTGATGATATCATCAACAGTCTACGAGAGGTTGTTTGGGTTAGGAGCTTGACGACTACATCTCTATTTGACTAGGCAGCAGATATGACTAGATCGCTTTAAGACTGGGGTTGGGGTTACATTGCTTTTGGACTACATCGCCAAGAAAGCGTAATGACTTAATCCTCGTTTGTTTTCTAAAGTACAACTATGGCGAAAATTGAAACGTTCAAGTTTTTTTACTTATATATTTAAGTTTTAAAGCACTGACATTTTTTTTTAAATACAATAAGTGTAATTTCCTGTGTCAAGTTTGCCTAATTCGGTTTTGTATTTGCGGTTAAATATTATGGTGTTCCTTTTTCGGTTATCATTTTGACTTCTTTTATCTTGGATCTTTGCTTCTTTTCTCAAATTGAACAAAAATAGCAGCAACTACTTTTGTCCTGCATTTGCATGTTCGCAATAGGCTATTTGACTGATTTTGAAAAACTGTTTTAAATTATTCGTTGGCATATGATTAATACACCACATGTATATTTCTGCGAAATTTGCAGTATTTTACGAAAAATACTGTGTTAAAATTTAAATTACAATATTCGCGCTAAAAACGCTGTTTCGGTAATGGCGGACGACATGTGATTTGCGTGACGTCACAGGCAAGTAAGCAAACTTTATTCTTTGACAAACGTCAAACTTGTACCAAAGTGGACATTATAAAATCACACAAAGTGTCTTAGCATTAAACAATGTTTACTTGCGTGTGACGTCACGCGAGGCGTAGCCAATCACAGAGCGTTCTTGTGGCTGAAGAATTTTAAAACATAATTTGAATTTATTTTGTTTATTTTGAAAAATCTATAAATATTTTTGGATGAAACAGAGATAAATATGTTTTTTTATGTTATTACCTAATAGAATTAATGATCAAACGAACTTACCAAGTGAAGTTCGATCACAATTATGTGAACGGCTTCATTCGACGCGATTTTGTTTTTGTTTACATATTGTAGTTGTGTCTCACGTACTGGCCCTCAACACGGATTGTTTAGAGATTTTATTCCCCGCTTTCAAAGTTTTTTATTCTGGTAACACTAGAGATCGTCCATAGTCGTTAAGTTCGTTACTATCGTACCCCCACCTCACTTCAGAGCCCAGAGGGGAGCCATCGGCCGGTCGAACTTCATTCTGTTTAGAGCAATAGTTTTACTACAGTCCGGCAAGTATAACTTGGCGCGGCTGTGCGCCACTGTGTACTTTTATAACTGCTTCTCTTGTACCACTTTTTATCACTTTAGGCATGATGATAGCACAGTAGCAAATATAATAGTAGCAAAAATATTCGCAACGATGTTTACTATGAACTCGGAAGTGTCAAAGTAAATTTTCAAGATTGCCGATTTAGTTCCTCAAATCGCCACCGCCAACTTAAACTTGTGGCACTGTAACTACTTATTTTGTGACCGGTAATGGAAAAAATTACCCATAAATTGATTATGATTACCAATTATCAATTTCACATTTCATTATTAGGGTTAGGGCATTTATATACATTGTATATAAGTACTAAGTAGGTTACTTAGCTAAGCTATTTATGGGAGGGTGTATATATTAATCGCGTCGAATGAAGCCGTTCACATAATTGTGATCGAACTTCACTTGGTAAGTTCGTTTGATCATTAATTATGTTTCACGGCTTCATTCGACGCGATTTTGTTTTTGTTTACATATTGTAGGATGTTCAGAGAAAATTAGTGAAATGTGAAACAAATTTTTCACAAAATACAAATACATAATTATGTATATCCTTTTATATGATGTTTATAACCGAATCGATCCCGCCACAGACTGTTGGCATGTTGTGAACATTTAGCTTAAAATGTTCTGAGCATCCATCCCAGCATGTCAGTTTTGAAATAAATTTCGAACCGTTAGATTTTTTATACTACGCTAACAAAATATGATAACTTATTTAAGAGCTGGATCTGTATCTATGCTGCTTCTTCTACCTATATAGGTACATAAAATCATAATGTATGATGATACAATATTCCCAGAAGACATTCCCAGTGTAGGTGCTGGACGATACTGCGACATGTCGCCAGCACGAGAAAACTCCAACTAATGAAGAACTAATAAGATAAATATTATTTTATTGGATTTAGTGGTGGAGTCCGTCTATCGTTAGATACGGTTAGGTTTACAGTCTATTTAAAAAAGTTATTAATACTAATATTGAAAAACTTAATAAAATTAATAATCAAAAGCCTCTCCCACTAATAGCATTAAAAAATAATTGTAATTCTGGCTGATAACTGTGACTATGTGTCATATCAGAAAATGTAATCCAAGATTTAGTACATAATAATCAGTTATTGTATTGTATTAGTGACATTATTTCTGTAAAATCAACGAAATGGGTCCTTGGCTAACCAACTACGTTGT
Organism: Alcis repandata; assembly: GCA_949125135.1. Lineage (NCBI taxonomy): Eukaryota > Metazoa > Arthropoda > Insecta > Lepidoptera > Geometridae > Alcis > Alcis repandata. Next base: position 1,707,541 of record OX421233.1, read on the forward strand.
TTGAGTCATATAAACCAATGTATGGGTGTGCAGAGTTCGTGTGATAAGACATCAGCAAGGACATTCAAGCTGGTAGAAATTGAAGTTAAAACTTACAATGTCAAAAAAAAAATAAATAAATCACAAAAAAAAAAGAAATATAATGCTTACATGCACTAGGATAAATTCTTTTTGTCTTTTAGCATTATTCATAATATTTTGCGAGTATATCACATTACTGAAAAAACTCAAGGGATCTTTAATCTAAAAATAATGAATTGCTTAATGTTTAAGCCAAGTTTTTGTACATATAATTGTTTAATTATTGAAGTTAACTTGATTTTATTTGACTGAATAAATGACGATATCAGCATTTGACAGTGACATTAATGATCCATCAATGAGTTTTAAGTTAAGTAAACATTGTGTAGGTACTTTGATTTTTTCAAACAAAATCCAACATTTATTTTTCTTGAATTCTTAAGCCTTAATTATATTACTAGCTCGCATTACTAATATCGATTTCTGGTTGTCATCATGGCGATACTTTATCATAACTTACATATCTTCTTGGAGTCTCTATTTAAGTAAATTAAATTTCAGCTACGATAAAAATAAAAACAAAAAACATTTTTGCAATTAGGATGAGGCACCCGGTCTACAAGAATTTGCGCAAATTCTACTCCTCTCAGTAGCCGCAACTGTCACACGGCGGTGGCAGTGATGGTTCTATTTTCTACTGCTAACAAACTGTGCTCCTCCAACCTGGTGGCGCGGGCGTCTACCAATGTTCAAAGGTAACTCTCCTAATATAAAGCCGTCGCCTAGTGAGAGCGGCTGTCACACCAAATTATGAAGTGAATCGATTAATCGGACCAAGTGTATTTGCATTTTTGTAACTCTGCTTATCTCTGTTTTACTTAATGTGTATCAGCAATGAATAATTGAAAATGTGACATTTACCATTTACTTAAGAAACCCATCGTGATAGACGTTTCTCGTCGTATAAGAATACATAGAGTAGCATACAGCGTAAAAAACTAACCATGTGACAAAATATGTGTCCTTGTATGATCTGAACTCAGGAATAAATTTTTATATAATATACATAATATATTTTTTCTTGTGTTACCCTTCTTTAACTTAATAAAGTATGGTATAAGACTGAAGTGTCAGTGACACATTACTTTACTTTTGAAAAATTTGTATCCAGCAGTTTCCTAACTTGAAAATAATAGTAACATATAGCTCGGTGCTCGGTGGTATTTTGAATCATACGGACAATCCTCCTAAAGATATTGATAACGAAATTATCAAAAATAATGTGTTAAAATAATGATCAATAGGTATATCAATTTATGTGGCAAACGCACACAGTTATGGTTTTGTAGAAACTGTTTGTTCATATAATAACTAATAACTAGAGGTATAAATGTACCTAAAAATAAAATAAATTAAGGAGTAAAAATAACAATTGCTGACTTGGAGAAGTATAGCACAATGTAAACTGTTTGCCCAACTTTTGCATAGTACCTATAATGCGGTGTAAGACACCCATATCGTATTTAGCAGAAAAAAACGTGTCAAAACTTCGTTAATTTTCATAGCGACACACATCGTAGAATACTGCATCCCACAAAAGTTACATAAAACGTAGTGTAATTCAGACTTATTTATTTATTGATTTTTGTTACTTTTAAGTCCTATGGATGTGATAATCCTAAATAAACGTATACTTATTGATATGAATTTTTATTTAATAATTGTGTGTCGCATCCCGTAGAACACTGTACTGCATCAACTAGTGAGGTTATGCATAGTATAAAACAACATAAACACGGCGCGTCTCGTAGGATACTGTTCTGCAGCAACTTAAAGAAGTATATTGCACAGTAATACTGTATAGCATAAACTAGAATGTTCGTTCTAGAATTATAATGCACAGTAAACACGTCGTATCTCGTAGAATACTGTATTGCCTCAAATTAAAGAAGTGTATTACACAGTAATAATACCTACTAGGTATATGTATAGCATAAACTAGAATGTTATTCTAGAATTATAATGTAAGAACATGTTCGTAATGTGAAAAATACTTTAAAAACAAGAGCAAAGCAAAAGCTTTGCAAGGCTTAGCATAGTAGAATGTGTTGTATAAGCACATAATAATTATATTTATACTCTTGTCATGTCCCTGCATCTACTAGCTGTTTATAACATAATTTTTAGACAATATATTAGCCCGAGTGTAGCGTAAGCTATGATTAAGCAAAAATAACGTTAATATTTCATAAAGGTTTAAATAGCCCAACTTGAAGTCAAAATTACAGAAGTACAGCCACAACAGTAAATAAAAATAAAGTAAGTAAGTGTAATAAGTATATTTAAGGTGGTTTGAGCACATAATATACACTTCCTGTAATAATTAGCATACACTGCACAAAATATAACTAGTCAGTTTTCCGTTTGGATATGCAACTTGTAACACTTTGCAACTAACCAAGGCTAAGCTAAGCTGTAGCTTAGTAAAAAACTCAGGGTTCTTGATGTGAAAGTATCAGCACAGACGTAACGGTGACGCATTTCTTTACCCAAGGCAAGAAAATGCGAACTACCCTACTTTTCAGAAAGTTTCGTTTAGTCAGAGGTTTTGCGTATGATGCATGTTAACATGTGTGACAGTATCTGCTCCGATGCTCCGATGCGACAGTATCAGCTCCGATGAGATGGTATCTGCTCCAATGCGACGGTATCTGCTCCGATGCGACGATATCTGCTCCGATGCTCTGCTCCGATGTTGCAGCGACGCATTTTCTCACAAGCAAGAAGACGCGGACCAGCCCTTCTTTTCTTAAAGCAGGCATAGTCACACTGTGTAAACACACACGCGTCACTTCTTCGTCATTTTGATGCGACGGGATCAGGTCCGATGCGACGGTATCCGCAAGACCCATGTAAAAGGGGGGTACAGTGCAGAGTGAGGCTGCGACCCAAAGGGTACACTTAAGCCATTGTGTAAAGACCCAATGTAGAAAGGGTGCAGTACAGAGGTTGTCATTTTTATGCGACAGTATCCGCAAGACCCATGTAAAAATGGGAACAGTACGGTGGACAGTATCCGCAAGACCCGTGTAAAAACGGGAACAGTACGGTGCAGATTGAGGCTGCGATCCAATGTAGAAAGGGCTCGCTGTCAGATGAGACTTCGATGATTTCTCGACGCGCCAATCCTTTATTTCTTTGTCGCTTTTTTCCGCTACCCGCTACCCGCTTTCGGTTTCTCCATTGCAACTTGTTTTAGTTTGCGTGCGAAGGCCTCGGCACGGAAACACGGAATGAAGTTCGACCGGCCGATGGCTCCCCTCTGGGCTCTGAAGTGAGGTGGGGGTACGATAGTAACGAACTTAACGACTATGGACGATCTCTAGTGTTACCAGAATAAAAAACTTTGAAAGCGGGGAATAAAATCTCTAAACAATCCGTGTTGAGGGCCAGTACGTGAGACACAACTACAATATGTAAACAAAAACAAAATCGCGTCGAATGAAGCCGTGAAACATAATGACCACATTTCGTAGCATATTTTTAATAGTGTCATATAGCCTATTACCACTTATAGAGCAAGTGGTGCCAGTTTTAAACGCAACTGTACATCATATCGATATGACGTCGAACTGATAATAGGACGTAAGCATATTTGCTCGAACAGCTATTTAACCCCAACAAGATATAGTCATAATAATATCGCGATCTAGTCATATCTGCTGCCTAGTCAAATAGAGATGTAGTCGTAAAGCTCCTAACCCGATTGGTTTGGTCACTCTTGAGGCAGAAAGAAAGTATGATCAGCATTGAAATAAAACAGGCTGTGAATGATAATGATAAAAGTAATTGATCTAAATTATACTTAGGTTTAATTGTTTAGATTAACATCTTGCTACATTATTATGTGATACTAGCTGCACCCTCCAGTTTATTAAGAAAAGTAGCCTAAATGTAATCCAGGGCTTAAGGTACCTTGATGCCAAATTTAATCCATATCGGTTCAGCCGTTATGTGATTGAGCGACAAACATCAAAACTGCCATTTGTTATATAATATTAGTAAGATATATAACTGTAAAACATTCATCCACACAAACTATTTTCTTAATTTTCCAGATATGAAGAGCCTTGGTCCAGATTTCGTCTATGGAGTCATATCAGCAATGGACGGTGAACGAGACCCCGGTCTTCTCATGTCCCTCTTTAGATTCCTTTCAAATTTCATTAGAAACATACCCTTGGGCCATTTAGGAGAGGAAATGTTTGAAACAATATCCTGCTATTATCCAATAGACTTCCATCCGCCACCAAATGATCCCTCAGGCGTGACTCGGCAGGACTTGGCCGATGCACTGAAGCCATGCTTATGTGCAAGTCCAGGATTTGCCGAGTCCTGTTTTGTTTTGTTGGTAGAAAAGCTGGACTCGAGCTTAAGGTTGGCCAAAATTGATTCGTTGAAGCTGTTGGTTAGTTAATTTGTTTTCATACCATTGTCTTTTGTTATGCACTATTAATTTTTTTAAACAAGTACCCTTAGTCTGAGTTTTGATAGTTTTCGAAACAATCAAACGTTTTGTAAGGCTACATACAGTACAGTAAAGCGCCCCTGGCGGAAACGTGAAGGAACTATTATAATGTATGGAGCTTTACGAAACGTTTGATCGTTTTCGAAAACTATCAAAACTCAGACTAAGGATACTGACTGCTGAAGAGACAAGGAAGGGTTATATTTTTAGAAGTCTATGTATGTATGTTTGTACTTTTATATGTTCTATCATGACGTCAAAATACTCATCGGGTTATTGATAAATGAGGTGTCAATCTATTTATATTATGGCACAGATTATCAATGTGACTGATGCTCAGATTAAACTCTGAAGACGATTGTTACATAAAAGAGGCAGTTTCTGGAGTTAGAACTACTATTAGAAATACATTAAACATTTTGTAATTAAATACATTTCTAAACTGATTCAAAGCTTGCCTGTTTGGGCATTACAGCAAAATCACTTGTGCAATTTTTTTTACCTGCACAGAAGTTTACACCAATGTCATTGCACCCCTACAAAATGTTTCTTTTAATCTTGTCTTATGAGTTTACTTCCTCGTACAGAGATTTTATTCCGACTCACTCGCGCATAATCTATAACTTAATATTCAGATCCAATTATCTATCAAAATTAACGCTTAAATTATGTACATTTTAACAGATTTAGTTATAACGTTCGTTTCTTATTTCAGACTGAAACTTGCAAGACCTTCAAATGCGAATCGTATGGACCATTCCTGAAAACGCTATGGTCTTCAGTCTACAGAGAGATGTGTCAGAAAACTGATGATGAGCTCAAAATGGCTGCTCACGAAGCATTGTCGGCGTTAGTCAATAAACTATCCACCTCTGCCAACACTGATCAGGCGTTCGAAAATTTCATCAAAGGAATACTACTAACTATGCAAACAGGTTTAGCGGAAGCGTCTACTGTAGTTCAATTCGTACAAGCGACTAAGATATTGCTCACAGTAGCAAACGCATCAAAAGAATCGTGCGTAATCGTTATTAGGTCTATGGTACCTGCTATTATAGCTTACTACGAATTAAAGGTATCGCCGAAACTTCAAATCGCTAGTTTGGATTTCTTAGGAGATCTCTACGATATAGCCAAGCATTGGGAAGTGTTAGACCAAGTGAAGCCGCAGACAGTAGAAATACCACAAGTTTGCTTATCAGCTGTGAGTGTGACGATCAAAGATTACCAAGTGGCAGGATTCAAAACTTTGATAAGAGTCAAGGATGTCTTAGACACAGACTTGGTGGTTCCATTCGTCGAAGTTCTGATACACAATGTTCAGCACAGCCAAGACGCCGATTTGCTGAAAGTCAGCGTGGAAACCGTGCATGCTATCGCTCGAAAATACCCCGAGTTAATCATGAATTTGGTGGTCAAAGGAAAATGTGACTTGGACAATCTAATTCAAGACGAGGATAAGGTTGCGCTGCAGAAACGACTTAGCTTGCTCTCCAATTTAGCTAGCATAGATGATTTCACTAAAATAATAATAGAAGAGATGTTGAAAATAATAACGGACAATAGTAAAGACGCGAACAAAGTTATCGAAGCGCTCAGCGAAAGCATGTCGAACTCGAATTTGTACTCGGACGTAAAGTTAACGCAAATCGAGAGCGACCATGGATTAATAGACTCCATTATAAATTGGCTAGTAAAAGAATTAGAATCAGACAAGCAGAGCTCATTCTCGCACTGTTATTCACTAATTTCAAACACAATCAGCAGTCTTCCAGCAGAAAAACAAGAACGAATAATAATCAGGCACACATCACAAATATTAGATCACTGCTCAAGAAATGACGCCTATTTCCTAGTCCTGGAAAGTTTGTATAGTTCCCTACACCAAGACTTGTACAATACAGCTTTTGATACAATATTGAATCTATCACTACAGCTTTCTTTAAATAGTTTGAATGAAGATGTTCAAACAAAGGCCTGTGCAATGATTGCGCATTTTTTGAACAAGGCAGAGCATGGGCAGACGTTTGAGTTACTTTATGAACAATTGAAAATTTCTCTAGCATCTTGTAAAAAGGAAAATGAGAGTAAATTGTGCCCGAAGCTGATATTGCTGTATGGGTGGATTTCGAAAGCTTTAGTCATGAGAGGCAATGATATGTTCCAGTTCTGGTACAAAAAGGTAAGCTCTTAGAATTAGGTTCTATCTATCTATCTACTCAATCAACCTTTAATCCTCCCAATGCCGGGTACAGGTCTACCATCGAAGGGTGATTAGGCCGTGTTCCATAACGCTGGCTAAGTGCGAGTCGGTGGATTCACATATGCCATTGAATTTCTTCTACGGATATATGCTGCTATGCAGGTTTTCTCATGATGTTTTACTTCACTGTATGTAAATTCGTACATTAATCCTAATACGGATGCATATAGAACACAGCCTTTGTCCGAAGAGCCGTGGTAGCTCAGTGGGAGAACCGACGCTTCGCATTCTTGAGGTGGCGGGTTCAAACCCCGACTCGTACCAATGAGTTCTTTAGGACTTATGTACGAATTTACATACCACTGGCTTTTCGGTGAAGGAAAACCCGCATATGTCACGCAAAAAGGGCCGATTACCGGCCTAGTTGCGGAAAAAGAGCCCGCTCTTTACCAGCCTTTGTCCGATGTAGCATCCAAAGAGTTAACAAGTTTTTATCATCATTTCAGATAGTAAACACAATATCAGACCACCAGTACTGCTCCTACGGCGCCGAAGCAATCCGCCTGATCATGGCCGACATCCCTGACAACCTCACAGCCAAGCAACACTGTCGTATCAGCCCGTTTTACAAGCAGAGAATGTTCCTAGCATTCTCCAAAATGACAGAGAAAAGCCCGGTGGCCGCTGCCACGAAGGAATCATACCTGCTGAGTTGGGCGTATATAATGGAGAAGACGCCTAAAACTGTCCTTATGACTGAAGTTGAAAAGGTAAGTTAATGGAAGATAAGACAAGAACATTATTTTTACAAAACAAAAAACAAAAACCGACTTCAAAAGACCGACTATTGAGTTATTCATCTATTTGTCGCGCACGTACTTAATGCAAATTTAAGACTTATATGGTTTTCTCATGGATACCATTATCAGAACTGGACTAAATTGAAATGGGACCAAATGGGTAGCGTCAGCTTTCTAATAAAAAAAGAATCATCAAAATCGATTCACCCAGATGAGGTAACAAACAAAAAAAAAAATAAAAAAAAACAGACGAATTGATAACCTCCTCCTTTTTTGAAGTCGGTTAAAAAGAAAGAAAGGAAGGAAAGATTAATGGTTTTATTAGTGAAAGATAACATAAATAGGCATTAACAGAATTTAAAATCACAAATAAAAACAGACCTTAGGTCCCTATCCGCGGGTTGGGTACCCAAAAGGCTGGTGACATTACCTCGTTGAAGAATTTGTAATTCAAATTCAAAATCATTTATTCAAATATGGACACAACAATGTACTTATGAATGTTTGTATTGAATACTAATATTATAAAGAAGTAAAGTTGTTGTGTTTGTAGTAATATTTGTTAAATTGTAAGGGATAATCTCGGGATCTACTGAACCGATTTTAAAAATTCTTTCACCAATAGAAAGCCACATTATTGCTGAGTGTCATAGGTTATATAAAAAACCGAAAAATAAAAAGGCTTTTACGTGGTAGTCCGTTTTGCAAAGTGAATCGGAGAAAAAACGGTCCGGACGGCGCGCGATGGCTTCGGGTTTAATTAACATTATGCCCAACGAAGTGGGCAAGGGTCAGCTAGTATTGAATAAACTCAAAACTACCGGACCGATTTTTAAATTCTTTCACCAATATAAAGCTACAAGTATAGTCTGCTACTTGCTTATTAGCAAGTAACAGACTATATTTCATACCCATGCGAAGCCGGGGCAGGTCGCTAGTAAGGTATAATTTTCTATGAAATCTTTGTAATTGAGTGACGAGACGAGCAAATCGCTCGCCTGATGTTAAACGTCACGTTTGCCCATAACAGGTCTGCACCACCCAGAATTTTGAACTTGCATAAATCAAGACCCTGCGCGGCACAGCACTGCGCTCGCCACCCTGAGATATAAGTTGTTTAATCTCCCATTTGCCCTGTAATTTCACTGGAAACAATGCCCTTCCAACCGGAACACAGTAATGTTTGCACATTACTGCTTGGCGGTGGAATAACTGGCAAAGGTGTGGTACTTCCCCAGGCGGGCTCTGCAAAAGAGCCCTACCACTACATGACGTGATTTTGACACATTTTGTTATAAATACACGGGACTAATCGTGTAAGGTGTAATCGTGTAAGGTATAGAGCCGTGGTAGCTCAGTGGGAGAACCGACGCTTCGCATTCTTGAGGTGGCGGGTTCAAACCCCGACTCGTACCAATGAGTTCTTTAGGACTTATGTACGAATTTACATACCACTGGCTTTTCGGTGAAGGAAAACATCGTGAGGAAAACCCGCATATGTCACGCAAAAAGGGCCGATTACCGGCCTAGTTGCGGAAAAAGAGCCCGCTCTTTTCGTGTAAGGTTGAGTCGAATACTCCTACTATCATTAGGAGTGGTTTTATAGTTTCGATCACATTCGGTGATCTTTTTCAAGGAGTGTTCTTTCAAACACGGCGTCGAAATTATAGTTGGTGTACCCGACTCAATCTTACGATAGTAGGTAGTCATGTACATGTATACAGGGTTATAACGAAAGGGTATGCCGTAAATGCTAAGCCGTAAAGGTCGATATTAAAATTGACGGATTTTCTATATATTTTTTATTTATTTCATTTCCAGATGTGTTCAATAGTCATAGACTCGCTCGGCTGCGACAATACAGAACTGCTGCTTGTGGTTGTGGACGTGTTAGACTTCTTCGTGCAAAAGAATCGCGCCTCTATTGAAAGCAGCTTACAGACCATATTGCCGAGACTGGTCAACTTGTCAACATATGTCAAGTCTATGGTAAGATATAACAAATACTAAGTGATGTAAGCAGGGGTGTAAAGTCATTTTTGAGCGTTTTTACATACGCTTTGAAATAACAAACTGCGCCTCACGGTTTCACAGCCTTCATACCAAATTTCTTCAAATTCTTCAAAATACATATCTGGGCCCGTTCAAGCGTAAAAAACTGATTTGAAAGTGTTTTTAAATAATTTCAATAGATGGCATTTCCTCATTAAGTAATTAGAAATGTAATAATTTAACAAAAATAAAAGTATGCATAAACAAACATTAAACAAACTCGTAGTTTTTTGCTTCTTCTTTCTACGAGTTAAATTAGTTAAGGCATTATGATATATGGAGATAATTATCAACCTGATAAGCTTAAATATTCCCAATAAATGGTTGACACAACCAAATAATACTTTAATTAAAGTGTATTATTTTTACAGGACGTAAGAATAAAAAGCCTCCAATGCCTCTACAACATCGCAAACGGTTACCGAACGTCGCTCCTACTGCCGTTCAAACAAGATATACTATTTAATTTAGCGCCATCTCTTGACGACAAGAAGCGACTAGTCCGCAACGTGGCGGTGCGAGCGAGAACGCGGTGGTTCCTGATTGGTGCGCCTGGAGAAGCTAAAGATAACTGACCAATGAGAAAAGAGCATTTCGAAAATGAACGTTATTTTATAAACATAATAGAGCAAGTCTAATTTTTCTAAAAGTATTGATTTCCTTGTCTAATAAGCTGCAGTGACAAAGACAGATATATTTTTAGTTTGGATTCAAATAAATCCTTCAAACTTGAGCCCAATGGCCAGTTATAAGACTACGACTCAAAATAATTTGAGTAGAAAAAAATGAGCCTGATATTTTATATTATAATTGAGTTTTGATAGTACATAATATATAATCAGCTTTTTGCATTCCTATGATCTGAAAGGCGCCCGAATTCTTACAACTGTATAAAAATGTAAATTTCTGTAAGTACCTATATTTACCCACTAGAAATTGTTTTGTTGCAAAAATACTAATAAAAAGTGTAAAATATTTAAAACCTATGTTAAATAAAAGTACCTATGTTTTTATAAACTTTTTAAATTCCTTTCTCGTAAAGATCGTAATTTTACAGATGATTATATACAGGGTTATTCATAAAGGGTATGCTAAGCCGAAAAGAGCTTATAGTAGATACTCATCATTATGCAGTTTTACTATGGGAACCAATCAATACCAATATCTGAAATCAAGAAAAAAAATCCACTGTTCTGTACATTTAGTCCGACATTATTTACATTTTTCTATGGAACAGCTGATTTTTTTCGCGGATTCCGGGTTAGTCCCATAGTAAAAGTGGTTCATAATGATGCGGACTATGATAACTTAGAATATCTAAAGAGTCTAACCAGTCATCCTGTACTGTAGGTATACATAGGTATAGCTATAACAAAAATGTTCTGGGACATGTTCTGTTTACTTGTTTCAGATGAGTTTTTTCTGAGAGATATAATCTTGGGGTTAGGTTAGGCCAAACCGAATAGGTATCTTCAAAGTCTGCTTCATCTTCCACCATATCGTCGCTCAACAACAAACGAGTTGGTGTACCTAAACGTAGACTTTATACCTACGCTTTGAAAAAAAGTTCAATTTTGGTCGCTACGCCAACAAACTTATTTGCTTTGCTAATTTTGATATCCTCACTAATTTTATTCAGCAATCAGAATAAAGCACTACATTTTTATTTCGTCAGCGCCCGACATTTTTCCGAGCGTTCAACAATTTCGTATCAAAAGCTACCCAGTCCAATCCTTTCCATTTCCCGTTAAAAAGCGGGAGTTAGACCCTTCATTAACATTTAAAGTGCGGACGCTCTGAGGCGATAAGGGCTTATGCAAAGTCGGATCAAATTGTTAGTGGGGTTTGTCGCACTAATCCAGGCCGCTAGTGCGTTTCAAGATAAGTGCGTTCTTGGTGCAAGAAAAAAGGCGAGGTAGGTGAAGATAAAGTCGAGTAGAATTAGGGGAATGTACTTGCCTACTCACTTAGATACAATGTAGCTTAGGTACGTCTGGGCTGTAGTTTTAGTGGCGTGGGCTAACTACCCAGATATCTAGTCAATAAAGTTGCGAGTAGATTGTACATATATTGGAAGCGCGGATGCGGAAAAGGTGTTAGTCGATAGGTACATATGCCACTTTCAACCTGGTTTTTGCTATTAGGGGTAAAATACGTAGAGAGAGGCGAGACAATATCGCTAATTATAGTTATCTAAATTGAATTAACACTAGGGCCTTACTGGACTAGAGTTTCAGAGGACCGAGAACATTGGAGAGTTCGAGGAGGCCTATGCCAAAAGGCACACCGAGCTGCGGGACATTAGGTATATAATTTCACCGAAATATGTCATTAATCTCAATCAATGTTCCCACTGTTTTCGGAAATAAATGGCTATAATAAAAAAATAATAATTAAAAAGAGGTACCTACTTAAGTACGTACCCAGTGATTTTAATGATGACTATACAAACTAACTCGTAAAACCGTGCATAATGGAGCCATTAACCAGCCTAAGCAAACTATCCAACCCTAGGAAAACATCGCCATCAGCTCGCCACACACATTTGTCTCGGCATGCAAATTCAGATTGAATCATCACCGACCGGGTTTGGCGCATAACCCCGGGTCCGGCTCATTCAGTGTGACTGTATCAGGGACTCATCTCGGACTTACGGGTTTATACGGAAGGAAGGTGTAGGTAACATAAAATAGTTGAGCTCCGCGGCTTCACCCACATTTTCCGAGATAAAAAGTACCAAATCTCATCCGTATCCGTTCAGCCGTTCCCGTGATTAAGGAACAGACATCCAAACATTGACATTTACAATATTAGTACAAATTAGTATGATTACATGCTTACCTTAGGTAGGTGGGTTCGTAGTCATAGATAGATAGATAAACTCTTTGTTGTTCACACCATAAATTACAAACAAAAGGATAATAACACTTAAACTAGTGCGACAACTCCAGCCAGGCCATACTATTTCTTCAGTGTTAAAGTTTCGTGACAAAGTATGTCCTGTAGGTACGTTTGTCCCCGTGGTAACAAACGTAGCCCTCATTACTTATTTGTTACTTTTAGCGAAGACGGCGATGGATTACCTAGCATACAATTTTGCAAACAATTTTTAAATCTCATTGTGTATCTGTCAGTGTGTAGGTATCTCATTGGAATAAATCGTCAAAGTATCCTGAGGATTTAAATAAGCTACGCTGATTAAACTTCATTAGATTTTCATAAGTATGTATAAAGGTAGATAATAGTAAGTAGGACAAAGTACTCTCTTTAACTACTCGTAGGTATACATTACCAGTAAAACTTCTACGAAGGATTAGCTAATCTGTCTCGTACTACACTGTCAGTAATCCGTAGAAGCCAGTCTCCGTCATCCACCGTCTAATGTAAATTTAATTCGACATGACAACGCTTGTTTCAGCTCTCATTAGCGGCTCTTAATTACGATGTAGCTATGCCTTTGAAGGCCCCAGAGAATGTCTCACGCTGTTCATGTACGCTGATGGAATGGCCTCAGTTTCGGGAATAATTTACGAGCTTTGTTAATACTTGGAGGTCGTGTTGGTCACGTTTGAAAAGTGTATTTGAAAAATATGTTGCGCAACTTACACTGAGAAAAATGGTCATCTAAATTCCGCTAAAAGAATGAGAGCACACTGATATCACCGAAAAGTACTATGATTTAGCACCAGTTTTAGCACCGTAAAAACTGGTGCTATTCATAGTACTTTTTAGTGTATCAGTACAATTATAGGTATGCTCCGTACTTTAAATGAATTAATCATTCTTTTAGCGGAATTTGGATGGCCATTTTTCTTAGTTTGCGTTTAGTATTTCTCTTTTTAGATAGGTAGGTGTTAGAGAGAGCGTGGTGATAGGAATTGATCGACAGTAGACGTGGGCACAATCATCATCTTCTTACCCTTATTTTATCTAGAAATATAACTTTAATTGTATAATATCTGGATGTTTTCAAGTCACGAGTGAATCTGTTTGGCCCGTCGGCCTGTTTGGCTCAGCGGTAGTGTATCCGCCTTATAAGCCAGAGGTCCCGGGTTCGATTCCCGGCCGGGCAGATGTTTGGATGATTAATTTAAATATCTTTTCTGGGTCTGGGTGTTAGTTGTCCTTGTCTTTGTGTGTGTTCCATGGCATCCCCGACACAGGATTTATTCCTAGTAGGGAGCTATGAGTCTGACACGTTTACGTTTACATGTTTCAGTCAAGCGTGCTCTATCATAAACCACACCATTACCGTCAAGCGAGATGGTGGTCAAATGCAAACCTATTATTTTATCATGATATTTTTTGCGAATGACAAAGAAGGGAGTGAATTCAGATAAGACGAGTGACAGAGATGAATGGAAGAAGCTTGCATACTGTACCTACCGACCCCACGTAAGTGGTAAAAGGATAGGAAAATGATGGTGATTTTTTTGTAAATGAAATATTGAATAACTAGGTAGTTAACTAAGCTTGCTCACCTATACTCAATACTTGAAACAATCACCTCTACAGTTAAACCACTAAATAATCTCGTTACACCAACAAAGGTAGGACCACAGATAAGGAAGGTTGTTAGATATCAGGTATTTACTAAGACAGAGACGCACGCCTCGAAATCTTCAAGGGAACAGAGCCTTCTTCGACTACAGGATTACGGCTAAAGCCTGATCTATTTCTCAGATTTAGTTATCTACGTGGTAACTAAGTCTGCAGCGTAACATACCTACCTAACAGCTTCGTAAATTCGACGTAAAGCAGCTTTTGGAGGATACACTCTAATGATGTCTGATTAGGGAGCCGACACCGAAAGTTAGACTGCTACCTACCTATCTATCTACATATAGGGATATAGGTTAGATACCAATAAATAATTACTTACATTCTTAGGCTTGTTATAAGTTTACGTTTTTTCGCTTGAATAATATATTTTTTTTTGGATGAGATACCTAGTGGCTATTTTTTGTGTCTAACTTTGAGAAGTACGTAGGTACTTATGTTCAAGCGTTGAAAATACAATTTACCCATTGAAACTGTTGTGAGATTATCGCCTTCAATGCCGTAAGCTCCAATCCATCCACTGAGACGCTTGGTCCCTTCTGTCCATCGTCATAACCATGAACAGGCCGTACTCTAACACAAAACATAAAATACATTTCAGTAATTGCGTAGCAACTTGTTCAGTGACTACACAAAAATAAAACAAGACATAATTGGGGCACAAATAGTTTAATTAACGTATAGTATTGTACCCAGTGTGCGAATAGGGCGCGGCATTTAATCAAGCCAGCTACCCTCTTTACTGAATAGCCCTAAATACCTATTACCTAGTTAAATTACATGCCTAACCGTCATAATGTTTGGATGCCACGAATTACTGTAATTCTGCTACTGGAATAACAGTAATTCTGCAAGTGATATTACTGTAATTTCTGACAAAAGGACGCGGGCAGGGCTGTCAGCGTTGCTGCACGTTTACGAGTTGCCCGAGGTATTAAAGTAAATAATAAACATGCTAGTTCAACATTTTACTGTCTCATACGCTAATGTAGTTTAAGCTCTTGTTTTCTTTGTTAAGTGAGACAAGCGCTTTGTTGAGAGCAACCTTTCTTAGCATGAGAACAGGATAGTAAAATAGTTTACACTTCTCTTTGGATTACTACGAGTGGCAATCATAGAGTTGGGAGGAATTTTTTCCGATTTAATAAAACCTAAGCATCTTTAATTCATATATTTGTTTTTGGTTTTTTTTTTGCTTAGGTATTCTAGAAAAGCTGCATGGTTAAATGTGTTTTTACCAGGCGTTAATCATTGTCAGATTTATTTGTATTCAATTAATTATATTGTGCCTGATTATGACTAGATACTTTAATACTTGTAGGTCTACGAGTATTAAATTTTTATATTTTTAATCTACAATGATCTACTTTCTTATTTTCTATTTATTATATGTGTATTAAGCTATGTATTAAGCTAGCACTAGGTACAACCAATTCATAAAGAAACTAAATTGAAATAAACACAGAAGGTTGATAGCTTTCCTCAGAAAATACGATGTAATTTAACTCTCTTAGCAAGTCGGTCACACTGTACACCTACGAGTATAGGTAGGTATAGCAAAGCGTTGCCTGATCCGGCAGCCCTAGCCGAGTCTTCAGTGGCGTTTCTTGGGTATGCATTAAAGGAATGGCGGATAGCTGACATTTGCACAAACGAGCGCCCGCTTTTGTTGTCCAAATTGCTAGGATATTATCATTCTTGTACATTGTATTTAGTTTGTATCTATGCTGTTGGGAACACTGGGTGTCGCTATTTGCATCCGAAGAATGCCTCGTAGTCGCTTTCTTACATTTTCCAGCTGTAATATAATTAGAGAAGTAGTAGCTTTTATAAGTTTAAGTTAACTGAAAAATATATTTATACTCGTCATACCAAAAAATATAAAATTGAACGTATGGTTTTGGGCAACAATTCTCTCCACTCAAGTCTTGTAGACAAGCACGCTCAATTTTAGACCGCATCTTTGTTTAGGATTCTAAACAAAGATGCGGTGTGATTTTGGCCAAACGCAAGACTAATCACACAATTTATTATTTACTAGCTGTTCCCTGCCACGCTTCGCTGTGAATAAAAAAAAAAGATAAAAACAATCCTTGATGCGTATTATATATCATGCTAAAATTTCATCTCGATCAGTGCAGAACTTTTTGAGTTTTTGAAGCGTACACAAACCAACATAACATTTTTATATACTCGTATATATAAAGACTAGCTGACCCGTGCCCACTTCGTTGGGCATAATGTTAATTAAACCCGAAGCCATCGCGCGCCGTCCGGACCGTTTTTTCTCCGATTCACTTTGCAAAACGGACTACCACGTAAAAGCCTTTTTATTTTTCGTTTTTTTATATAACCTATGACAGTCAGCAATAATGTGGCTTTCTATTGGTGAAAGAATTTTCAAAATCGGTTCAGTAGATCCCGAGATTACCCCTTACAATTTAACAAATATACAAACACACAAACTTTACTTCTTTATAATATTAGTATAGATGTAGGTATATTTTCAGTCTCGGTCAGTTTATAAAACATTACCGTATTATCTATTAGTTTTAACGACAGCCAGAAAACAGCCATAGTATCTTGTCATAAAGCTCTCCGAAATGCAAATTAAAACTTGCTTGAAACAGCCGAATAAAAAAACATGGTTAAGGTTGAGTACCATATTCAAACATAGTTTATATAAATGCAAGCCACGTTGTCTAATATTTCAAACCTACAACACACTGAGTAATTATGTATGTACTTAGCACACACCTGCCATTTAGTGGGATAATCCCCTCATCCTGCGTGAAGCCTTGTCCTCGAGACTTCAAACTTCTATCATTACTCGCGCACTCGCTTCATTTACAGGCCCATGGAGACATCCCATCTCACAGCTAAGCAACCTTGACATAATTCACTTGGGATGATAAAAGATTAGAGACTCACTGGTAGTAAGGTTTTTTACTATTGAGTGACAAGATAACCAAATCGGTCGCCTGATATTAAACGTCAAGTTTGCCCCCTAACAGGCCTGCGTCATCCAGAACCTTGAACTCTTAACAATTAAAAATTCTGTGTGGCATATATAGTGCGTCACCTTGAGATATAAGATGTTAGGTAAAGTAATATTCGTAGTAGCGTAGCTCGTAGCAACGCACATGCAAATAAGAAGGCGTAGCTTAATAAAGCTACGCCTCGTAGACCTAATCATGGTTTACAATAAGGCGAAATGGTGGTCAGCGTAAGCCTATCAATAAATGAAGAAAAAAAAAACCGATGTCGTAACAAGCAGAAAGATAAAGCGTAGCAACTTGTCATGAAATAGCGTAACGCGTACCATTGTAGCAGCGAAGCATATTACATAGCGGCGTAGAGCTCAGCATCGTAGCACGTAGCATCAAAGCTCGTAGCATGTCCACGAGCCGTTCCCGGTTGCGTGTAGCACGCCCAGCTTATAATATCTAAGTCTATTCACAAATCCAGTTTAATCTACCAAAACGAAGCTTTCAAATCGAAGTAATCCTCTTTCCAAACGATATCACTGCGACAGTTTCACAATTTAATTCAGTTACATATAAACATTTTTTACATAATTAATTACTTCACAGTAGTAAAAAGTAGCTAAAAGTAAGTAAGTAAGTAGTAAAGTAGCTAAATGTGTAGAACGTCTGAAGCCAAAAAGTTCGCCACAGCTGTAGGCACATATTTTCTGTAGAGGTGTCCAAATGAGGTAATTAAAATGTTTAGCTCAAATGTTAGTTCTTTTAAAAATAATACAGTGGCCATTTTCGCTTTCCACGTAAGTTCGTTGCTTAGTGTACCGTAGCGCTGGGTTTAATCTCTAGACTAGGCCCACAGTGCCTAACTGCTACCCAGATGCAAATGTGTCTGATACTCCCAGCTTACACGCACGGATTAGGCTGCGCCCACACTGGTTACGGATTTGGAAGACAAGCAAGCTACCGACTAGGACGCTTCGTGTGATTAAGAATTATGTGCTTTCAAAACAAATTTTAGGTCCAAGTTGAAAGCTTTTGTTGATATATCTATTTTTCAACTTCAATTTTTATAAATGGCTTCTGCGGGGTTGCCACAATTTAGCCAGTGTCAAGTGGATAGAGTAGATACATGCCCCAGTAAAGTAGTGGAGACTTTACTACAGGCTTTTCTAAGGAGTTTTGGAAGCAACACGGAATGAGACGATTCACTGCATTTTATGATTTGCCCACACTCGTGCACGTCCTCAAGCACTTAATGGTTATTTTCCCCACTTAAAATAAACATTAACACTCAAAATTACACAAGTTTAGTAAAATAACAAAATGAAGCAACATGTCTCTTCCACGTTCCCGCCAAAACTCCTTTCTAAAAGTATTGATGTCCTTGTCCAATAAGTTGGAATGACAAAGACAGATATATTTTTTGTAGATCTGTCAAATAAAGTTTTCAAACTTGAGCTCAATGTGTAGTACATCTTATTATATTTAATAAACTTATTTTACTAAATGGTTAGTACTCGTAAATACAATTATACATGGACAAATAGTTTTAATTCGGTTACATTTTGGGCACCAAATTATCTCAACAGAATTGTCACGATTTTCCTGTAATAAAAACTGAATATTATCTGTTCTGGATGTTCGTCGATCTTTCATTTATTTATTTTTGTCACAGCTTCTACGATATACTTATTCAGAGTATTTTAGGCAATCTAGAAAAAAATATATATTTATTTTTGTTAAAACACACGTTGGGCGCCACATATCCTTGTAAATTAAAACCAAGAAAAAAAAAACTGTATGTATACCTACGTAACTCACTTCTACTCTATTTTTAACCGAACTTCCGTAATAGCTCTTCAATCAATCTTCCGAAATGCACGCAAAAAAGACTTTCGCCCCAATAATTCTCGATCTACCCACAAATAGCGGAGAATAACAATAGACTGGGGCACAATAGGTGGGGTCGTTAGATACACGGATCATTCGAAGGTACGTTCACCTAGCACGGTAGATTGAGCTCAACTTACAAGAATGAAATAAAATGAAAATAAACTTCCTATACAAACTGAAGCCGACGCTTCCTGTTGACATTCCAATTTGTACACAATTTTTAACAATTTTTTTAAATCTCATTTTGGTTTGGGACTTTTGTGTTTTGTAGGTATACCTCTATGACAGCCCCCTATTTTTTTAACTATTCATTCATTCACTGAATGCGCCTCGCGTTTTCACTATCTTATGGGAAGTTTTTTTTGCTGTATGAATTTCATCTAAATCTGTCGACCCGTTTTAGTGTGATGAAGTAACTAACACAGACACCAACCGTCACTCTTTCAAAAATTTTCTGACTTATTAGGGTGATGAGATGTTCAAGTGACAAGGCAAGCGTGCTCCATGTAACCCCGTATCATTGCTCACCATCAGGCAAGATGGCGGTCAAACGCCAGCCTATCATCGCATAACAAAAAAGTGACTGCATGTTTTTAACACGCTTAGCCCGGTAAAGTACTGACGTATTAGTTACTGCATAGTTTTATGTTCGAATGCTGCTATGCAAATCCTTTGCAACATTGTATCGGATTCCAACTACACTATAAGTACCTATGTTATATCCACACGTGTGTTGTAAAACTAAAGTGCGGTGAACTAATCCCGACCAGTTTTGCCGAGTCAATGGGTAGGTGGGCCGACTTGGGGTGCTAGGTCGGGTAACCTCCACGTGGTGCACCCTGGGCAACAGCGTGCGGTAATGCTGCAGCTTTTATGCAGTATTACCGCACGCTGGCTAATAACCCGACACGGTGGGCCCTTCCGCGTGTCCCTCTGACTAGTGCAGAGGGCACAGCGTGATGGGCCAGGTGGCATTGCTGCCACCAGGGGGGGTTTTTCCTTGTGCTCCTCGCCGCATGTGGGTTGCGGTCGGGAGTGCAAGGAAAAGGAGGAGGGTTCCTTTCGCACCTCGCCGCATGTGGGTTGCGGTCGGGTGTGAAAAGAACGTGGGCATTTCCATGCCTGCTAAAGGCGGGGTGGGTGGTGCTAACCACATTGCCCACCACGTCGGAGAGTGCTCGCCAGCTCTTCAGCCGGTCACACATTACTCACTTCAAAGACCCCCGTATTGGCGTAAGGGGGTACGTTGGGGTAATGTGTGCCGAAGAGGTGTTGCCTTAATTGGCCGCGCCTTGAGGAAGGAAAACCTTAGTACAAAAACCCGTCAGCAAAGACGTAAAAACCTGCGGATACCAGGGGACCTCCGCAGTATGTACCCTTCCCCGGCTACAGAGGGCTCTGGCCGGGGTGACTTCATACTTCCCTCACACTCGTGGGATTTCATATGGAAAATAACAACAATCAAAACCAAAACAAAAATGATGCAGGTGGCCGCTCCGGCGGTGAGATAGCGCAGATGAAAGAACCTGCGCGTGACGCTTCGGGGCGTTTCCTGAAAAAACGCCCCTCTCGGGCCTCTCGGGACGACGTCGCGTCGGGTTCGGAGCCCAGCCGCGCACCATCCGCGGCTAGTATGTCGAGCAGGGTGAACGAGTCGAACTCCGACAACGAATCCGTTGTCTTCGACTCGGACACCGGCTCGACGACGATGGCGCAAACGCGGACGGCTCAAAAGCGGACCTTCTTGAAGGAACAGTCTGGCTCCTCGGACTCAACGACGAGGAGCAATCCTAAAAAGAAGGTCCCTAAGCGTGCGCAGGTCCAGCAGGACCTAGAGGAGAGCGTAGACGCTAATGAACGGCAGGCGCGCACCGCCCGGGCCAAGTCCGGGTACGGTGCGTCAAGCGTCCTGTACACGGACCACTCCCTGGCTGAGCTTGATCGCATGGCCCAGGAGGATGAAGAGGAGATCTTGAAGGTCGCCTCTAAGTCCTCCAACCTTAAAGGGACTTTCCAAAAGTCCCTTAAGTGCAGGGCCGCGAGCATGAGGGGCATCGTTCGGGAGCTGGCGCAGCGCACCGCGACCGACGAGACGAGGCAACTGCAGGCGAAGGTCGACCGCCTGCAGTCGGAGGTCAGCCAGCTGCACAGAAAGCTGGCTGAACTCACGGCCCGGCCAACTCAGGCCGACCCGAGACCGGCGGCTGAGAGCCCTTCAACCTCCAACCTTGAGGATATTATCCGCAAGGTGGTCATGGAGGAAAGGGCTTTCACGAGGGCCTGCTTCGCTGGCATCGAAGACAGGCTCTTGCCGGAGATGCCCCTCCGACCGCCACTCGCGGCAGATGAGAGGTCGAATGAGCCGGGGCCGTCCTCCCAGAGGCCCTTCACCACTCCGTCCAACCCGCTGTGGACGGAGGTGGTCAGCAAGGGCAAGGGCAAGGCCAAAGAAAGGACGAGCCGAACAGCCGCCACCTCTGCCGCCGCCTCTGCCGCCCCCGTCACTGCCCCTCCCTGCCCGTCCCAAGTGACCGGCAAGGGAAAGGGGACAAGGGATTCGGCAGCGGATTCCCGAAGGGAGACCCCAGGCGTCAGCCAGGGTGCTCGCCCCCCCGCTACTGCCCCCCAGGAAGAGTCCTGGGCAGCAGTGACGGGGAGGAAAAAGAGGAAGGGCAGAAAGAAGGCCTCCTCCCTTACGGCGGCGCCGACGCCTGCTGCTGCTGCGCCTACCGAGGCAAAGCAAAGGGCTGCCGCCGCTCCCAAGAGGGCCCTTAGGCCCCCAAAAACTGCGGCCGTGGTGCTGTGTTTGCAGCCCGAGGCCGCAGAAAATGGGGTGACCTACTGCGACATCATGAGGGTGGCCCAGGAGAAGGTCGATCTCAAAGAGCTGGGGATCGACCTGATCCAAAGTAAGCAGACGGCCACGGGAGCCAGGATGCTGGAGATACCTGGCTCTCAAAATGGGGAGAAGGCCGACAGGCTGGCGGAGAAGCTCCGCACAGTCCTGTCGGAGGTGGCCACCATCACCAGACCCGTCAAGTCCGCTGATATGCGGTTGACGGGCCTGGACGATACGGCCACGCCGCAAAGCGTGGCGGCGGCGGTCGCCAGGGTGGGGGGCTGCGACGCCCAGCAGGTCAGGGTGGGAGAGGTCCGCCGTGGCTCTCGCGGTACTGGCTCCGCCCTTGTCGCCTGCCCGATCCCAGTAGCCAAAAAGCTGCTGGAAGGGGGCAGGTTCATGGTGGGGTGGAGCACAGTGCGCGTGATCGCACTGGAGGCGCGCCCCATGCGCTGTTTTAAGTGCATGGGGCTGGGGCACACGCGCCCCCAGTGTCCGGCCTCGGTGGACAGGAGTGACCTGTGCTTCAGGTGTGGAGGCACAGGCCACAAGGCGGCCAGCTGCGGCAGGGCCGAACCGCGCTGCGCGATATGCGCAGAGGCGGGGCAGCCCTCTGGGCACGTGATGGGGGGACGAAGCTGCGTTCCCCCCAAGTCGAAGGGGAAGGCCGCCCAGGCCCAGCCCACCCCCGCGGCAGCAGCCAGCCAGGCCACCGCCAACCGGGAGGAGGAGCGCCCAATGGCGACGGAGGAAGCTGTGATGGATGAATGACATGGATCGGTCCAAACATCACAGCTTCCTCCAGACGAACCTGAACCACTGCGCCAGGGCCCAAGATCTGCTCATGCAATCCCTGGAGCAGTGGCAGGTCGACATCGCGGTGGCAGCGGAGCCGTATTACGTCCCCGGGTCCCATCCCTGCTGGGTCGGGGACCTTGGCGGCTTCGTTGCCATCGTCGGGAAGGCCAGTGGCCCCCCTCTCTCAGTTGAGGAGAGGGGTCAAGGGTACGCGGTGGCCAAATGGGGAGAGTATGCGGTCGTCGGCGCATACTTCTCCCCTAACAAAACCGCTGCGGAACTGGAGGTTTTCGTGGACCTCCTGACCGCGGCGGTGAGGCGACAGGCGCCGCGTCAGGTCCTCCTCATGGGGGACCTGAACGCCAAGGCCAGGGCCTGGGGCAGCCCCTCCACTAACTCCCGAGGGGAGATTGTGGTGGAGTGGGCTGCCGCGACGGGGCTGACCCTGCTAAACAGGGGGTCGGCCCACACGTGCGTGCGGCATTCGGGGGGTTCCGTGGTGGACGTAACGTTCGCCACACCCGCTGTCGCAGCACGTGTGCAGGCCTGGAGGGTGATGTCGGAGATGGAGACTCTCTCGGACCATAAATATATTAGGTTCGAGGTCTCCACCTCCGAAGGTCGACGAGGGCCCCAGCGCGTCGCGCGGGGGGGGCTCCCGCGCTGGACGATTGGTCGCCTCGACGCCGAGCTGGCGAAAGAGGCGGCCATCGTCCAGGCGTGGTGTGCCGCGCCAACGCACCCGGAAGTTGACGTCGCGGCGAGTCACTTCCGGGATGCAGTGACGGCGGTCTGCGACGCGGCCATGCCGAGAGCCCGGCGTCGCCCCGAGCGCCGCCAGGTGTACTGGTGGTGCGCGGAGATTGCGGAACTCCGAGCCACCTGCTCGGAGTTGCGGCGGCTCTATGGCCACTGCAGGAGGAGGCGTCACGGTCGGTCCGACGATCTGCTGCCAGCTGAAGAGCTGGCAGCCGAGCGTCGGGCGTACGAGGCGTACCGTGGCGCCAAGAAGGACCTGCAGGTGGCCATCGGCAGGGCCAAGTCGCGGGCCTGGGAGGAGGAGCTGGAGCGGCTGGACAGGGATCCGTGGGGGCGTCCGTATAGGGCTGCCCGGAAGCGCTTCCGGGGCCAGACGCCCCCTGTCGCGGAGTCCCTGGAACCGGAGCTCCTGGGTGCGGTGCTGGAGGGGCTGTTCCCCTCTGCGAACCCCCTCTACGCGCCCCCCGCGATGGCACCGTACCCCCCCCCTCTTCAGGAGGAGGAGTCGGACCCGTCCTCCGTCCCGCCTGTGTCGCCGGCGGAGATGTCGGTGGCGGTCGACCGCCTGGCGGGAAAGGCGACTGCGCCGGGTCCCGACGGGATCCCAGGTCGGGTCCTTCGGATCGCCCTAAGGGAGATGGGCGATCAGCTTCGGGACCTCTTCGACGCATGCCTCTCGTCGGGGAGGTTCCCGAAGCCGTGGAAGGACGGCCGATTGTGCCTGCTCCGGAAGGAGGGTCGACCTAGCGACTCGCCTTCTGGATACAGGCCAATCGTGCTGCTGGATGACACGGGGAAGCTGCTAGAGAGGGTGGTGGCTTCCCGTGTCATCCAGCACCTGGAAGGAACTGGGCCTGGTTTGTCGCAGGCCCAGTTCGGGTTCAGAGCGGGGCGGTCCACTGTGGACGCCCTGCTCTGGCTCAAGGGGTGGACGCAGGATGCGGTCGGTGAGGGGGACAAGGCGTTGGCTGTCTCGCTGGACATCGCCAACGCCTTCAACAGCCTCCCGCACGGAACAATACAGGAGGCGCTCCGGTACCACGGAGTGCCCCTGTATCTGCGGAGGCTGTTGGCCGACTACCTCCAGGACCGCGAGGTCCTGGTGGAAGGACGTGACGGTTTGAGGCGCCGTTGCGTCTCCTGCGGGGTTCCACAGGGGTCGGTATTGGGACCGCTTCTGTGGAACATCGGCTACGACTGGGTGCTGCGTGGCACGCTTCCCGACAGTGTGCGGTTGGCGTGCTACGCGGACGACACCCTGGTCGTAGCCAGGGGGAGGGACCTCAGGGAGACGGTGCGGTTGGCCTCAGTGACCACGACACTTGTGGTCGACCGCATCCGCTCCCTGGGGCTGGAGGTTGCCCTCTCCAAGACCGAGGCCCTATTGTTCCATGGGCCTCGGGGGGGGCCCCCTCCAGGCACGAAGGTAGTGCTGGACGGGGTCTCGGTCCGGGTTGGGACCCGGATGAAATATCTGGGTCTCATCCTGGACGGGAGGTGGACTTTTGGGGCACATTTCGTCCAGCTTGCCCCAAAAGTCCTGGGAGCCGCTGCCGCTCTGGGGAGGCTGCTGCCCAACACGGGCGGCCCGAGCGCCACATGCCGTCGTCTGTACTCCGGAGTAATCCGGAGTATGGCCCTGTACGGGGCACCGGTCTGGGCGGACGCCCTAGGTCGCGCGAATAAGGCCCTGCTGCGACGTCCGCAGCGGGTCATCGCGACGAGGGCGATACGCGGTTACCGGACGGTGTCCTGGACAGCGGCCTGCGTGCTGGCCAGTGATCCCCCCTGGGAGCTCCAAGCGGAGGTCCTCGCCGAGGTTTACCACCTCGTGGCGGCGGGGAGATCCCGCGGGGAGTTTATCGGGGGAGAGGAGGTCAGGCGCATGCGACGGCATGCGCGGGCCGTCATGTTGAGGCGGTGGACGGAGGACCTGGCCCCACCTGTGCCTGGTAAGCAGACGGTGGAGGCCATTCGACCGGTCCTCCGGGATTGGACGCGGCGGCGGTTCGGGTCGCTGACCTTCCGACTTGTGCAGGTGCTTTCCGGGCATGGGTGCTTCGGAAAGTACCTGCACAAGATCGCGAGACGGGAGGCGACCCCGGCCTGTCACGAGTGTGGAGCGCCGGAGGATACGGCGCTCCACACGCTGGAAGCGTGTGCCGCATGGGGCCCCCAGCGGCATACGCTTTCGGCCTATATAGGCGGGGATCTCTCGTTGCCGAGCGTGGTGAAAGCCATGCTCGGCAGCGAGCGATCGTGGCAGGCCGTGGTCTCCTTCTGCGAAGAGGTGATGACGCAGAAGGAGGCCGCGGAGCGGATCAGGGAGGATGACCCCCGCTCTGACCCGCTCCGGCGCAGACGGACAGGGGGAGCGAGGAGGCGGTTTGCCCGTCTCCTCGCCCCTATGCAGTGGGGTTGCCGGGAGAGTCGGGGGACTCTCCCGGCCTGCACGACCCCACACCGTCTGGGGGGTGATCCTGGGGAACAGGGTCACCCCTCCATAGGCGCAGGGGGCCCTAATCGGGCCCATCGTCGGGGCGAGGTGGTGAATGCTAACGCGACCCCACCTCGCCCCATCTCAGGCGGATGACGAACGCCCCAGTGGTTTTAGTGGGTATGCCGCCACTAGGGCGGAGACTCCCACATAACCACCCTGCCTCCCCCGGGGCGGGCGTGGTATCCATAAAGGATTTCCACTGGGTAAACAAAAAAAAAAAAAAAAAAAAAAAAAAAAGGTGGGCCGACTTAACCCGGAGCGTAGATTAAATAATAGTTAGTATGTAAGCGACTTAACCCCGAGACTATAGGCTGGCAATTTATCTATGCTGTTGATGAAAAGACGGAACTAAAAAATGTCTATAGACGGCTGTTGTTTTTGTTCAGAAAACGCGTTAGTGGCGCCCAGTCAGCTCTACGTTCGTGCTGTAACATGCGTTATCAGCCGGTTCGGTTCCGGTTTGCCGATTCACTGGGCAAGGGTCTAATGAAAGTTAGCGGAAGTTTCGCTTGTTAGTACTTACATGTCGCGAAATTGGATATAATTTCGGCAAAAAAGATAGTTCTTTTGTAAAACATCAAGTTTTGTTACGGTCAAGAATCACGACTTCTTATTGTAAGTATCGCAGTTGTCGAAATATTAACTGCAGCCCGCTGTTTCCCGTGCCATCCTGCATATAGCCTATGAGTATTCCCAGGGTAGGTAAATTTCAACCAAACTCAATCAGCCATTTTTGCGTGATTGGGTGACAAACTTCCAAAATTTCACATTTATTATATGACTAGGATATTATTGAACGTAATGTCTCAAAATTATCATCGAAAACTAGTGTTTATCAATTTGATTACGACCTTACTACCTAAGGTAATTATTACCTTATTATTAGGTAAATCTGATTACCTTACTGGTTTATAGTACGCTACAAAACTTACATTCCATTGCTCTGCCATTTCCCACCTCCTCCGATTTCCCTTGCTGCGACCCTGTCTCGAACTAAATTGCAGTCATTGTGTGTACAAAAGAAATCTCCGCTCTGGAGTGGGGAGACAAACGCCTTCTCTAATGAGGTACTTTTTATTCGCCTTTTTGCTTGAATGTTCCTTAAGAGCAAATGTAGAGCGCCTCTATTAGATTGTGCTCTTGGGTTTCTTTTATAATGGGACTTGGACGAGGTTTAGTTAAGATTTCTTTATTTTTAAGTTTTCCTTGTAATCTGAATGGGTTTTGTTATTGGTAATGCCTAGACATCAGGGTTTAACCGTCCGGGTCTGGGTTTGTTAGACATCAAATGTAGAATATTATAGATAGGTAGTTGTGGTATGGATGCTGCTTAAGTCTTGCTGCTCGATTAAGTCGATAATCGATTGTTTTTGCTGCACATGTATTCTATGGAATTATTTACCATCTCCGGTTATTTAATTATATCTAGGCTGCTTTCAACAAAGAGCGAATTGAGTTATTAAAGGCGACGCACTAACAATGTCTCGGATATCGGAGTTATCTATAGGCGGTAGTGCCCACTTACTATTAGATACGAGTAGGTCGTGCTTGTATTCTTCTGATTTTTACCAAAAGAATACGAGAGAAAATAAAAAGAAAGGTAAAGACAGTTAAAGTACAATAAATACTGTCATAGCTAAAACTGAATTATCAATCCTTAACCGGGATAAACGATCACCGACGCACTTGTAAAGTTAATATATTCATAGCCTTCGGAAGCGCCAATCGCGAGATATCCTGATCAAGTCGGACCCTAAAATTAAGGGGCTGTTATCAGGGTCTCTCTGTAGATTTATGGCCTGACCCCGACCGGTGATGCGAAATATCTTAATTACTTTATGATTGCGCGATTGGCCACTGGATTGGGAAACTAAATTTTGAGGGTAGTTGTGAAGTGGATACGGTTGACTGAGTAAGTACCTATTTATGATCGACGGGGGCATAATTATGGTGAATTAGTATGGAAATGTGTCCTCAGTAGTTGGAAACCCAGCGGTTTTAATAGGTTTGTCGTTATTGATGAAATAGCTATGCCCCCTTTCCTTCAAGAACATACATACAAGAACTTTCCTACATAACTATTTTCGGAATTAAATATATGATTTTTTTTAATTTAAAAATAAAATACATGTGAAGTAATTTATGGGATACGCTACTATTAAATCTTTAAATCTTTTAAATCTTCTTCAAACATTGTTTTGCTTTTATACATTGTTTTTTTTTTGTAAGTGGCCCAAGCTGATAACAGACATGCTAGCAAGCGTTTACACCTATTTGTATTCATTATCGATCAGACTTATAATAATCAATGATCATAAAATAAACGATCACCATTTCACGCTCTTTGATTACATAAAGTTGAACCCATCCAAACAAACTTCCCCAACTAATACCATAGCAATTAAAAGCAATCATAATTTCCATGATCTGATTCTCATTACAACTAATTACTATGAGCCCTAATTAGGCATAGCAATTCGATAAGTATCTAGTTGCAATTAAGCAAATTAGTTTAATCGAGGTAAAAAGTATTGCTCCAATTACGGTAAGCTATTCCAAACGCCTATAAACAAATAGTGGTGCGTTTGAACGGGTTTAGTGGATTGAACTATCGCAGTAGTTTCTGCTTAGATAATTTTTAAGTTGCTACCTAAGTTGGCAAGCTGGGAGCCGAGATATCTATACTAATAAATTATAAAGAGGAAAGATTTGTATTTTTGTATGTTTGTGTGGAATAAACTCAAAAACTACTGGACCGATTTCAAAAATTCTTTCACCATTCGAATGCTACATTATCCCAAAGTAACTTAGGCTATTTTTTTTTTCTTTTTTATCCACAGCGAAGCGTGGCAGGGAACAGCTAGTATTATATATGGTTGGAACTTGGAACCAGTCTTAGACTTAGCATATGCTTTTTTATTTCTTAGTACTTATTTCAAGATCTATCAATGAATAATGGTTTCATTATCTTTTTGTGTTTGATAACCCATCCAAAGTAATTTTTAATACTTGCTGTTATAAACTTTTTTATTGCGAATCGAATGTATTGGAATCGCGGTTGGCCACCATCTGATTTGAAGTCGATGACGTAGTTGAAGATGATAAAACATTCTAATGTAGAATCTGACTCTGATCTGTCTATTGGTAGTATTACACATTTAAGTTTTTTAACTGAATACTTCCTATTTACTGCGTACTTACTTAGGTAGGTACCTACGTACTTTCGAAATTTAGACATCAGGCCTTGGAATTTATTCCAAAACCTTGGGGTATTAGAGATAATATTTACCTACTTTTAATTCTGTCATAGGCTTGCATTTGATCGCCACCTCGCCTGATGACTCTTATAGCAGTAAACAGAACTCATTTCTTCCCGTCCAGTAAGCCCTTATCAATTCAACTCTCCCAAACCAACGCTCCCCCAACTTTATAGGCAATTTACTCGGCCCAGCACGCCCGCTGTAACTAGCTAGTTCGAACACATTTATTTAATTGCAACATTTGCAGCCATTGTGATACTGTTTGTTTGCAACGGTATTAGGAATCGAGATTGCCTGATACGCTATAGTTAACTAAGTGTAGGTACCTAAATGCTTTTTGGCGGTGCAGATTAGTTTTTTCTATAGTTATCAGTTTATCAGTGTCTAATCCTAGTGATATTTTTATGTAAAATGTTTGGATGTTTATATGTTTGTTACTCAATCACGCAAAAATGGCTAAACGGAATGGATTAAATTTGGTGGGATGGCACAAGAGAGAGGCCTAGCTGTAGGAGAGAGAAAGATGTGGATGATGATGGTGGTGAAGATGATTGGTAGGTAACAGTCACGCACACATCTGACCTGTTAATCTCAACACTAAATAAACTTATCTTATAAATGCGTCAGTTTGGGAGTGAGTGGTATATTTGCTACTTTTTCACACAGAACCGTCCAACGGATCTAATTGAAAATCGGAACTCATTTAGCTTATAACCCGTATGAACACGAAGCCTACTTTAAATCCCGGTAAAGTGAACTGTTCCTACAGGATAGCGAATACGACCGCGGGGTTCAGCGCCATGCATAAGAGTTCCGAAGCGGCTCGTGTCTAAATGTGCATTCAACTCACATTACCTGACAGAACTTCCTGATTTCGCACTGGTGTACAGGTGTAGTCTGGCTTTGGGTTTTATTAAGTTAAACCAGTCTGCAGTACTTTTGCTAGAAAGCCGTTAAGTCAGACATAGTCTACCAACCAACTAACAAACCAACCAACCAACCAACCAACCAACCAACCAACCAACCAACCAACCAACCAACCAACCAACCAACCAACCAACCAACCAACCAACCAACCAACCAATCAACCAACCAACCAACCAACCAACCAACCAACCAACCAACCAACCAACCAACCAACCAACCAACCAACCAACCAAACAACCAACCAACCAACCAATTAACCAAACCAACCAACCAACCATGGTGATTAACCATTTCTTGATTAGTATGTAAAATAGATAGGGTTCAAGATATATTGGGCCATGTCTCCGTTCACGGCTTTCTAGCAAAAACACGATTTTATTAAAGCAATAGGTGGCAAACAAGCAAACGGGCCGCCTGATGGTAAGCAATCACCGTTGTATATGGATACCTGTAACACCGGAGGCGTCACAGATCCGCTGCCGACCTTTTAAGGCTCTATTAACAGCCCTTTTTTAACGGTAGCAGTTGTCTCTGGTAGGTACCTATGTTTTTAGCTACCGTATATGTACCTACTTGTACATATGTAGTTACACAAGAACATTATTTTTACAAAACAAAAAACAAAAACCGACTTCAAAAGACCGACTATTGAGTTATTCATCTATTTGTCGCGCACGTACTTAATGCAAATTTAAGACTTATATGGTTTTCTCATGGATGCCATTATCAGAACTGGACTAAATTGAAATGGGACCAAATGGGAAGCGTCAGCTTTCTAATAAAAAAGAATTATCAAAATCGATTCACCCAGTCAAAAGTTATGAGGTAACAAACATAAAAAAAATAAAAAATAAAAAAAAATAAAAAAAATACAGACGAATTGATAACCTCCTCCTTTTTTGAAGTCGGTTAAAAATCAGTCTCATTTATAAACGTTGGTAAGATTTACAATGTCATAACACTATTTTATTCTAGCTGTGCACAGCAAAAATTCTTGTACAATAGCGAGAAAATCCGCGCGCAGCTAATAAACTCATAAAAAACTCTTTGAAATCGGTGAAAAAATAGCATCCACCGTACCCCAATATGAAAGCAAGTAACTTACACAAACGGAACAGTAAGGTAAGTACCTACCTACTAAAGAAACTTATCGTGGCTTCTTGTAGATCAGTGAAATTTGCATGCCTTCCTCACCTAAAGCTAATAAATGTTTCATGGCCGCGGAACGGATGGCGGGACTTTCTGCATAATGGAAAGAAAAAACTGCCTTTTGTGCATTGTGATATTTCTGTCAAAATGCTTGGGGTTGGAGAAGTTATTTGGTGAACTCGCGTTAGGTGCGCCTCGGTTCTCGGTTGACTTTAGTTGAGTTGTGATTAAACGCAGCGCAACGCTTCTCAACCAAAATAATATAATAATTAATAGTGCAAAATAACTAAGAAAACACGCTTTATGAGTCGGTTACAAACTTAGAAGTGAAACTAATAGAAAGCGTGTAAAAATACTATTTTGCAATCACTATTTTCAATTTCGATCGCAATTTTTTTTATTTGCTATTCAAAGTAACGAGTAAAACATGTCAGCGTTTAAAAACCGTTTTATTTTTCTAGAATCACCCTAGAACGTAATAATTCTTAAATAAGTAGGTACTATTAAAAAACCTGTTTTGTAAACATATATTTTATACGTAATCTATTTTTAGCTAATACTTTACCTGCCACTTTTATTTTCGTTCCACTAAATATACCAACTAATATTTAATAACAACAGCCGAAACCTTTTCCCGCCCATTATTACTCTCGCTTGAATAAAATATTGAATAACTCTTAAGCAGCCGTAAGGGAAGTAATACATACAATAATAATCCCCCCACAGGGGGTAAGCCACCTGACGTTTCTTTGATCGTAGGATACAAATAAAAACCTTGTGGGATGCTACGGCCGTGCTACTGACATGTGGGACGATTATTATGTTGAAGAGGAAGCTTTACCTCACATGTATAACTTTACCTTTCATGTGTATTATTGTACAATGTACCGATATTAATAGATATATATTGTACAACCTATATGTCAAAATTTCCAACATTTAATATCCACTTGAGTATTTCAGATTTGACCTAGACTTTTAAACTTAGATTTGAACAAAAGTTGAATATTTGTATTCAACTTATATTTGAAATTCCAAATAAAATCATAATTACCTACGCTTCAAAAGAAATGCAACAACCGAAGACCTAATGGCAAAGAGCGATATCTTCCACATAACTTAATGAAAAGACATAACGGGAAAAAAAGGAGAGTCTGAAAAGGATACCTTGTTTGTGGATTTAATAAAACCTTGTAAGTAACTAACAAAAGTGCGTTTGGTTTAGGATCGAAACAATTAAAAACGCCGCTTTTGCTCACTAACATAACTGATATACTTATTTTTGCATTATTAACTGTTATTTTTGCCACATATTAAATACACAGTTTTCTTTTGTTTTTCAACAAATACTTGCCACGCAATGCGACGAAATTAGCTCCACTCAGTTTCGGAGATGGTTTTAGAATGGAACGAGCATGTCCGATTAGGGCGGCTTAGCGGGTCCGGGGAACAACGGCGCCGTCTACTGAAGAATACGAGTATACCCTAAATGTTCCACTGTACTTTCCCCAAGCGATTTCTTTGTATAATTTTCCTCAAACAATTCTTTTTCACACATTTTACTTTATCTAGTTTTTAAAGTAGATGTAAAAAATAATTGTTTCAGGTAACTGAAGGATGTAAGGCAGTGGATGAGACTGGCACAGGACTGAAAAGACAGCATGCTAAAGAGTAGACTTAGCAGTGGTAAAAGGTTGATAATGATGAAATAGGTAACTAAATACCGGCCGCGCGGGATCTTAAATTTTAAGAGCTAAAAATTCTGGATGGCGCGGATTTGTTAAAGGCAACTGTTTCTCTTATTACTCGTATTACAAGAGTGAAAGCAACAGAAATAATCTTGTGCCAGATAAAAAATATAAGTCAAAGGAGTTCTTAAAACCCCATTTTTTTACAGAAAACTACGACAAAATATGGAAATACCTTTAGTTCTGTAATAGAATATGACTGTCATAGAATCGATAAATAGATTTTTAAAATGTCATTCCCATATATTGTCTTAGTTTCTATAGCGTATGCGATCATGGATTGCAACTTAGCTAAGGGGCGTTTGAAAGCTATAGTCTTATTTTCAATTGAACAAACGAGAAAAGAAATCTCACTAGTTCAGTCAACTGAACTGGACAACTGAACTAGGGGGAATAGACGGTTTGTTTTCTACTCCACACGTAAGATCACTTACATCCTAATTTGAACTTCATTCTGTTTCCGGATTTCTTCAGATTGGGCGCAAGTATGTCCGATAGCGGCTTAGATTAAGGAAGGAAAACGATACGCTTCTGATACGTTTTGATGAGGTTTAGAGTCAAGCTTTAGTTAATACTTTTGTTTTATTTTATTTAGTCAGTCTTATAAGAAGCGTTTATAGTTCTTTTACTACATCCAACGAAATTGGGTACAAAACTAAACAACAAATAGGTAAGTAAGTAAAGTAATAGATACAACTAAAATAAACACTTAAGTATGTTCCTAACTAATGATACTTTTTAAGATATATTTAATATGGATCCTTCATTAAACCAGGTTACGGGTTCAGCCACTGACTCGTAAGTCGTACCAATGAGTTCTAAGAAACTTATTTACAAATTCTCATACCACTGGCTTTTCGGTGGCGGAAAACATCGTGAGGAAATCTGCATAACCCGGAGAAGAAATTCAATGGCGTATGTGGTAAATGGCCAGCGTGGTGGAATACGACCTAATTACCTTTCAATGGTAGTTCTGGTATCCCAGGATAAGGATGAATATTTTACTAAATATTAAAAATGAATGACTAAATTCGGAATGACTACCTAATTCATTCATTAACTGATCCATTCTTGATTCTTCATATCTTTGCTTCTAACATCGTTAAAAATTAATGCCCAGAACTTCAAATACCCTATTATAAGTTACGAATTCAAAAGCCTCGTAAACTTACAACGAATGGTAATGAAAGAGCATGTAACAAAGAGCTGAAGCCCACTATAGCTTTTAACTTGATACTTTTGTCTACTTAGACAAAAGTATTCAGTTAAACGAACCGTTTAACTTGCGGACACTTTAATTAAACTGTCCAAAGTGGATATTAAGGTTTTGACGGCAATGTCTGCGTAAAAATATTTTAAGAAAGAGGTCATCGTAAACTTTTGTAGTCTTTCAGTTTCGCAAATAGGTTTTTTGCTGGGAAATGTGGCGTTTTTGGCAAAATACTAATAGTCAACTCATAGTATTGTGGTTTCTGAGATTGTTTTGCTGTTTTACTTTTATTTATTATTACTTATATTCATTTAAAAAAAATGTATTTAAAATGTTTATGCGTTTTTAGAAAAACAATTTTGCTAAATAAATTAATAAAAACCTCCAGCGAAAAGCCACAATTTCCACAAATATTGTACAAAACGATAAACATTTCATTTTGCACTTTAAAGGCTCACGCACACTAAACAGGCCGTTGCGCAACGAATAGCATTGCCACGCACGTCGATTTGATTACAAATGCTATCGAATGTTGTTATTGTACCTACGTTGTTAAACTACAAAATAATGTGGACTAATTTTCTCTAAAGCCGAGTGGAAATTAGGTACCTGTAACCATTACCGTAACACAGATGTGTGTCGATCCATGAATAAACACGATAAGACGGCTCTCTGTTGTAAATACGTAGTTTAGTACTATATACGTTAGGTATTTGTATATTATAAACATTTAGCTCGCAGAAAAGGATCATCGTCCTCGTTGTTAGCAGCGCGAACACACAAAACCACTCGGCGTTTTGTGGCGAACTTACTCGTAATGAAACGACAGTTTTTGGCAACAACAATGGTACCTCCATTGGTAGCAACTTGTGATTATCCAGTTCAATGTGCGCTTACCTTTACACCGCTTACGGCCGCCACGGCGTCAAAGCCTACTTACGAGGCATGAGATTCTGAGCCCTTGGTTCTATGGAAATTGGAAATTGTTATCATACGTTCTCGTAACCCCCTTTTATCCAGTGATCCCCCTTTTTACCCATTGATCCGTATTTGAATTACTTTGTTTGGCTTTTTACGAAACGGCTGAATCAGTTGAACTAAGCTTAAGTCGTACTACAGCTTTGACGAAAAAGGGGCAACATTCAATGAAAATTAATGAAATAGATGGATTTAATCGGTATCACCGCAAAACTTAAATTTTAAGCTTTCTTTAAGTGTGCAAACTTCGCAACTGAATTTTGAATCTCTTCCTGATTAAGCTGAGGTATTCTCGTGTAACTTCTTTGAAAAACCAAAAAAAAAACTTAAAAATTAAAAAAAAAAATCTACAAAAACTTATGATTGTAAGTGTGTTTGTTTATTATCTGTCAGCTCCTTAATAGTTCAAAGAAGTTTCAAGGAATCCGGAAAAATACAGGAAAACGGTCGATCGCAGGTAAAAGCAAGGGTCGCAGCCGCAGCTAAACAGGGTTACACGGAAAAGTATATTAAGACTAAAGGAACTCATTGTGCTCATTATTATAACGATTTTTACTTTGAGACTAATGTTGCACAAAAAACATTTCTAATTCTAATTTCGTTTCAAAAATGTCACTTGACGAAATGTATCGAATAGCTGATATTTTTCTGATGACATCAATGTAGGTCCCATACTCAGATCTAGGTCCATCTCAGACCAGGTACCCATACTTATGTTAGATCTACGTGAAGCCGCAAACTACCCGACTGCTCGTGTACGTACACTTCACGCACATATTGACGAAAAAAACTACCCAACTGTCAAAATGTCTAAGGCAGGACTATATCTTCCTTTCTACTTGATCTGAGATCCCATAGTAAATGTTGTTCAGAATGATGTATACAATATACTCCTTTCAGCTTCGATACCCTATCCGCTTAGCCTGTTTTATACGCATTAAACGTTTGCTTTCGCGCGCTTTTATTTTTCCTTGCAGCCCTTTAAAGAGAATGTTTAGATGTTTAGAGGAAAGCTTCAAGCTACCTCAAGCTAGGGGCACATGCCACCGTGGGGCACATGCCACCCTGGGCACATGCCACCCTAGGGTCGATGCCCTCGGTGATACATCAAAGGCATTGCCCGTCGCCACATTTGCCGTCTGCCCGCTCGCATGTAGACATTTTTAGCCGCACAATTAGGCCTTTTCTGGTTTTGACATTTGCCCCTACCATTTGTACCGTTTGAGAAAAAACGGTTTACACAATTTTGGTTACATTATATTATATAGGCAATTATTTTTTTACAAAGATTCTTGACACAAAGCTAGTTAACTTTTTATGATTATTTGTGGAAACAAAACCAAAACCTAAGACATTAAGGTTTTGTTTAATCACATCTCAAACACAAATATTAATTTGTATTAGGTAGTTTAGCTGATATAGCGGGTCTATTCCAACACTTTTAATTTTAAGAAACTGAATATTATCTTTTTTTACCTAGCTGCATAAAAAATAGGCGATGGTGATCGCTTACCATCAGGCAGCCCGTTTGTTTATTTGTCATTTTCCACCATGAACCATGGAAAAAAAATGATCCGCAGCGAGTGATTTTCTAATTGACCAAAAAAGTTCTGACCTACACTGAGAAAAATGGACATCAAAATTCCGATGAATTCACCTAAAGTACGGAGTAAAACTAGTACCTAGTAGCACTAGTATTTAGGGTCAGAATGAGAACTATAATATATATTATGATAGTTGTCACCGTAAAAATTGGTGCTAATCATCGTACTTTTTGGTAGTTATCACTATGCTCCGTATTTTAGGTGAAATTTTTCTAAGTGTATCCGCACCAGTAGTAAGGGCCCCGTCCCGCCGCTTCCGTAGGGCAAAACATCTTGGAGGGATTACAGCGATCCCCGTACAACATTACGGATTATACCTACAGGCTGGTTTTATTGTGCCTTCGTTATTATCTGCTGATGAAGAAGTAAACTTTCTCTAGCTCCATTTAAAGAACGATGTTTTTCTTGCAAAAGTTGAGAGTAACAAATTATGAATTTACTTTTGAACCTAGTAAATTATTTTTTTTCTGCTCTATAAATTGCATTTCTTTGCTCTAGTAAATTAAGGAATTTTAATGCACTTTTTTGCTATTAAAAAATAATGTTAATTATTATTGCATAGGTACTTACCTATCTGTTTACATACTTGTAAAATCCTTCTTTATCTCTTTTTGTTTATTTTATTTACAATGTAATACTAACTACAATGATTTTAATTTTTATATTTCCAAGTTCGTATATCATACTTAAACAAAAATAAATAAATAAACGTTTCTCACTCACTTCGAAGCACAAATAGATTTGAGATCATTCTGTATCACTACAGGATACGAGTACAAATACATAAGTGACTTCTGCTCTTTTTTTCCACTTGGCAGCACACAAGCACCACCCGCACTAAGTAGGTACGAAACATTTATAAATGAGTACGTATAAACACTAAACAGTGCCTACTGTTCATCGAAGGTTACATCTCCTTGGCTATGATATCGAATAAAACCTTCTTAGTTAATTTAATAACTATTTAACTGAAGAAACGTGATGATTTCATTGAAGAAAATAAAAACTAGCCTCAGACTTACAACAAGTCACACGAGCAATAATTTTTTTTTTAGAATGCTGTAACAATATCTGTCAAACTATCAATTTTAATCATCAAACCTTCTTATTTAAACGATTAAATTACAGAAGAAGGTTGAACTAATTTTGGTTGGACCATTTTTAACACCACTGGCGCTGTTCGGATATGTAATAAAAAAAACTGAATCTTAATCTAAAAGAAAGCGAACGCCATGGCAAAAGCTGTTAAAGAAAACGGGTCCTAGTGAAAATGGTTTTTCCTAATCTTGCTTTAGAATTCACTTCTACGCTTTCTTTTGTTCAATTTGTATTGTCGAAAGTTAAGATGGTAACCAAATGAACTTAAATCACAGGTGAAAGTTCAAAAACACTTTGTAAAATTCAGGAGGTCGTTAACCTCACGCCCAGAGTTGCTTGATGAAAAATTAATTCCCGAGGTCCCTTTGAAGTTGTTTTACCGTAATACACTTTCATGGAAATTGAATTTCGAATTTAAATCATTTTGAGTGACTGGCTGAAATAAAGAAGAAATGCAAGAAGTTTTTGTACCAATGAGTTTAGTTGCAAAATGTAACGCATGCAGAATAATAGTAAGTAACTATATTTTATTTAAAACCACTTAATCTAAAGTAGCATTGTGATGTTTATGCTTACTTTTGAGTAAGTAATTCTTGAAACTTTTTAATCGAAAATAATAATAGTTATGATGTTATTTTTTAATTAACTGCAAATTATTTTTTTTTATTTCTGATTGTCCTTAATCATAAAATCTCAAACAAAATTAATTAAACTTTTTTTGTTTGACATTCTAAAACACTTGTCTTAAATCTAATTACAGTCCTTCACAAAAAGGAACGAAAAATAATCAAACTTTTTAACTTCTTTTAATAAAATTTTAAAACAGCGCGTTATTTATTTTTCTTTGTGAATCAAAAGAAGTCGCAATTTTCTTGTATAAGATAAGTAAGTGAAAACCCACCACTGAATTTTATACTTAACAACACATCAAATCGTTTATATAGAATAATAGGAGCACCACAAAAAGGTTTTAAGGCTTCTTTTGACCTCTTTACAAAACTCCAGAGTAGCATTTTACTGAATAGAAAAAATAATAGCGAGTAAAACGAGTGTTGCTCTTATTTGTGGCAAAATTTCTTTT
Organism: Alcis repandata; assembly: GCA_949125135.1. Taxonomy (NCBI): domain Eukaryota; kingdom Metazoa; phylum Arthropoda; class Insecta; order Lepidoptera; family Geometridae; genus Alcis; species Alcis repandata. The sequence continues at coordinate 1,746,533 of OX421233.1, forward strand.
TGTAAATGTTTTAAAATGATAGTTTGCTCCAGCACTGGCAACTTAAAAACTAACTACTAAAAAAATATTAAAAAGTTGTGTAGGTACCTACTTATGAAGTCTTTTTCTCATTTTAGAAAAAGAGATAAGATATCGTAGAAGAGATACCTAGAGGCTAAATACTTAAACCGCGAGGAGCCAAATAACGTTTCGAAACAAATCATCTCTGTCAACTTTTATCTATTGTCATATACTTAATCCATACGCAATCCCGGCTTCTCGACATCCCCTCCTAATGTCGCCTTAACTCATTATAAAAGCAAAAGAATACGAAAGTATATCTGTAAGCCTCTTATTTGTTGTTTTAATGAAATGTATGACACAAAGCCTGCATTACTGTAACAGTAAGAGCATTTAGTAACAGTAACAGTAATTTAGTCGAAAAATACTTAGACAGGTTATTCGATAAATGAATGTAGTTTATTTAAAACTAGCTGATGCTAGGAACTTCGTACCTAGTAAGAAGCTATAAAATGTTTTCTATACTTCTATTAACATATAGTACCTAAAGATGGTGTAGCTTACCATTGGTATTTTTTTAATCAGACTTTTTTATTCATTAATCTGGGTGTCTTCAAGTCGTGAGTGACTCGGTTTCTGATACGCAAGCATGCTCCATCATAGCTTACCATCAGGCGAGATGGCGGTTAAACGCAAGCCTATAATTAAATTACAAAAAACATAATAAACCTATACAAACTTTACCTCCTTATCAAATTAGAATAAATGGAACAATGTCACCAGTCACCACTGGGCGTAAATCGAGAATGCACAGTTCATAGTTTCCCATCGAATACTTGCTACGTATTTCCCGACAGAAATCATGCTCGGTACCAAGTTTGCCAATAACTTAGATGGTGGCACGATATGTTGCAGTGAAGGCGAAAAGCATGTTTATTGTATGCTGTACGACGTACAACAAAATTTCAGGCTTGTTCTCATCGTCTTCATCTACCTATTTGTGTGCTCGTTGGTTAAACGTTTCCACTAAGTTTTCCTGTTGGGAAAAAAAAAAAAAACAAACGCACTACAGAATCATAGACGCTTATCTCACGTGTTATGATTTTTTTTACAGAGCCTAGAGTCAAACTCTAAAAATTTAAAAAAGCTAGAATCAAAATGATCGATTGCATCTCAAATCTCAGTAAAAGCAATCAATCAAATACAAGAATGGTTTATCTTTGTTTTAATGACAGTTTGCAGCTTTCACTCCTAGATGCGGCTAAATTTCGGAAGGCACTTAATTTATACTTACTATATATAATAGGTATAAGGTTTATTTTTAGTAGATTCGAACGATCCCGGCTGGCTTAGAAACAGCGACGTCAGGACTCGACATCATTAGAAATCCTCATAAAACAAAGAAAAATTCAAGAAAATATGAAAAAGCCCTTACTGCAACAGCACCGTGAAATTTAATGAAAACACTCGAATGCCGCCCTTAATCCTCTCTCTGATGTCTACAAAATAAAAAACATTTTTTTCTGTAAACTTGAGTTGATTTACTAGAAGGGGCCATTGGCAGGTTGCATTCAGCTTTCGTGAATAATTTAAATTCTATGTTTAAATAAAAAATAAGATTTTAATTAAATTTCATTGGCTCTGTATTATTTGTACCTCAATCACGCAAAAAAAGGTAGCCTAAACCCTGGATTAACATACCTACCTATAATATATAGACTACGAGTACTTTTTTTCCCGGAAAATGCGAGTAACATCGCGGAGCGCAGTTAGTTATACCTATAAAATCTCCTTATGCCGACCTACTCTTGCTTCCTTACCAGATATTACTTTCTTACTGCCGTTATGAACTTTAAAATCATTTGTCAACTTCTCTCCGACGAAAAGTGTCATGAGTAAAAGCGAGACAAACATTTAAAAAGAGCAGATGAGTGTTACTGTACAGCGTGATACTGTAATGACAGATATCCTATCTCCAATCTCAAAAAAACTTCTTTGTCCACTCAGTTAGAATACATTATTGCATGAATCACAGAAACCTAGTACATAAATACCGTTGCGTGCAGTCAACTGATAAGTCCTTTGAGCTAGTCAATGGACCCAGTACACGCAACTCCAGAACATCCCACCTAGAACCATACCACAGTTAACTCTTACACGCTCTCTTCGTTTAACAAATAAAAACACACTTTAGTTATTGCGATAGAGTACTAAATAACAAAAGCGTGCGCTGTCTGTCCTATGCATCAGTTGAACTGAAAGTTTCTACATGTGTGTGGTTTGTTATGAGCACGTTATAAAATTCGTGTGTTCTTTTGGACTCTATGTTGACAGAATAAGGTTGATAATGGCGGGGATTTTAGTTATTGAATCGCGTATTAAGTTTTCGAACATGTGTGTGAACTCTCAGGATTTGGATGGCACTTACACCGTAGTTTAATTGTTCAAATAAGTCAACTTTTGTTACATTTTGTACTCGTAATTACTCTTTAAAAAATCTGACCACTATTTAAAATAAATTTAATTATTACTAATCCAAAGGCTAAAGTGAAAATCTGTCCACATTTATGGTAGAGCCACAAATTTCAATTAATTTCAATGATTAGTAATATACCGCATAATCAAGGCACCGCCCACTAGACTGTTTTATGTATAAGTAAGGACTTCTACCATCAGGATCGTATCATCAGAATCCTCTCGATTTGCCATGGTATGGTAAAAATAGATCAAAAATGAAGTGTTTTGATATTATGTGATTTAAACTTTATCTAAATGCTAATCTGTCACAACTGGGGCGTGGGGCGTTTTAAACTGAATTATTAATGGTCTTATTTATCAATACTTGGTTTGAAGGCTTTAAATGACGAATCTAAAGCTAAACTAACTAAAAACATAAATACTTTTAGAAAAAATAGATCTGCCTTCAAACTTGAGCCCAGTTTAAAATTATAGACATTAGATGATATTGAGCACTTTATTTTTAAATTTAATTTAAATAATTTAAATTAATAATTTAAATTTAAAGTTGAATAACATTTGTCAATCTAAACAGTGCTTTTAACTTTTATAAGTGCGGCCGTTATACCTTTAATTCGGTAGTGAGTTCGATCCGGTGTGAGAGTCGGCCGAGCAGGTCAGTTGGTATCGTTATTCTGACGTGAACTGTATTCATCTGAATCGATCAATGGACTCAGGTAATGTAAAGGATATTGATTAGAAACCCGCTTTGTTTTACGAGCAGGTTGTTACTGTTAGACGTACCTAGGCACCTAGATTTCTTGTATAGAAAACTAGATAGAGAAGAACTAGCATAGCACAGCTTTAAAGTCTTTAATAGAGGCCTAAGATCTAGGCATAGGCAACGCACTGAAGATGCCGTCATAGGCGGCGGTGACCACTTAAGTATCATCAAGTGGCCCATTGATTGTGTGCCAATTATTTAAAAACAAATTGCAAACTTGTCTATACTATCGTATATTCTGATAAAGCATCTACTAATCCAAACTAATTTGACGTGACTAACATTTGCATCTCCTTTGTTTGTAATTTGTAATAATGAGATGGCAATAATTTTGGAGCTGTTAGTCTAGTTAGAAAATGGATCAATAAAAAAATCTACATCATTAACAATGCCGAAATAATATAAAATATGGGTATATTCTGATATAAACGATTGAAAGTATAAATAAAAACAGTATATTTATACATGCTGTTTCATTCTTAAAAGGCGTCTTTGGAATGCTTAATACCATGATCATAGTGGAGCCAACGAAGTATGTGCAGATTTTAATGTCGTCAATATCATGTCGGGAGGTCCTTCGGAATTTTTAATAATATAGTAGAGGTAGGTAGCGTCGGGAAAATATCACAATGGGATGCCATGTTAGGAATTTCTATTGTTGACTTACAGACTACAATAAACAAAGACGCATTTATCAATGCATACTCACTCTTATGCTTTAAACTTTAACGCGGAAAATCGCGTGCAGTTGCAGAGAAAAGCGCCTGTTTTCAGGATTTCAACGGTCGGTTTTTTGAGTGGTCCTTAAAGTCTTTATGAACAAGCATTGATGTATTTCGAACGGTTTTGTTCCTACTTTTACTTTACAGATGTGGAGCAATGATACCTCCACCCTTTTTTTTTTCAATAATAGGCTTGCATTTGACCGCCATCTTGCCTGATGGTAAGCAACGATACGGTCTGGAGCATGCTTGCCTGGAAGAAACCGATTCACTCGCAACTTGAAGACACCTAGATTACCTACATCTATCGGGAAGCACCCATTCAGGCAAAGCGTTCCACACCCTAGCGGTTCGCACAACTTGGTGAGATATCAGAAATATTTTATTTTCAGCCGTTCCTTTAGAAAATATTAATAACGTTTCACACCCATAGTTCCCCACAAGGATACCCTGTGTCAGGGATGTGTGTAGATTATCCCTAATTTCTTTTTCCTAAGTGGCGAAAAAAAAATCGGTCTAACCATTTTCGAGTTTTTGCGACCAACGCACGGCAATTGATCTTATAAATGTAGATGATAAAAAAGCTGTAGAAAACATTAATTAAAACCTAAACAAAAACCACATTGCTTTAAACTGTAGCCGGCTGTAACATACAGCTACAATTTCCTAGACTGCGTCAACATTAAATTACTTTTGCTGCATTTGCTGCATTCTAGGTCACAGTATCAAGTCGCTCCAAGGTATTATTTACCTACTCTCTCGTCGCGTAAACTTGCAACAAAATGCCTTTAAAATTATACTGGAAAAAGCTAGGGTTGTCCGCAAAAACAACAACAACTTTTCGAACCAGGATGTCAAATTCCCGATCGATACTTTTTAGTTGGGTATGCGTAGTATTCGATTCCCGACGAATACGCCAGTTCGGTACTATTTTGCTCGAAAAAAATAAAACACTCTAAGCAATGAAATAGCTATTTATTTTACTAGTTTTATCGTGTATTCTTTTTTTCCGTAGAATTTATGCATCTTTCTATTACTTAACTAATTAAAAACATATTTTTCCCGATAGCTAGGTCATTTTTTGTAATGAATGAGTAACAAAATGTGCATACTAGCGCCACCTATGATGTTATTGCTGTACCTTCTATTTTTCCGATATAAAACTGTCAGTCTTTGCCCAACCATACTGCGTTTGCTTTGTTCCTTTATAGGTTATGGGCTAATTACGCGAATTAAAGTTTATTTTTGGTAGAAATATAGTTTAAATAGTGCTAAAATGTCGTCAAATCTTATTACAAGCATTGCAAAGTTAAGAGGACGAGAAAATTATGAAGATTGGGCGTTTGCTGTGGAAAACTACCTCGTTCTAGAAGGAATGCAACAGTGCATCAAGTTCGCCGACGATCCAAATGATGCAAAAGCAAAAGCCAAGATAGTTTTAACTATTGATCCCAGTTTATTTGTGCACATCAAGAGTGAATCAACTGCAAAGGGGCTGTGGCAGAAGCTTAAAAAATTGTTTGATGATAATGGCTACGCGCGGCGCATAGGATTGCTTCGGAACCTCATATCAATTCGTCGTGAAAATTGTGATTCAATGTCTCATTATGTGACTTCCCTGTTGGAAACAAGTCAGCGATTGAACAATACAGGATTCAAGATTAGTGATGAGTGGGTCGGCTCCTTGTTGTTGGCTGGATTACCTGAGAAATTTGAGCCAATGATCATGGCGGTAGAACATTCAGGCATAGAATTGACAACCGACGCCATTAAATCAAAATTACTAGACATGGAAGACGGAAGTGATGTTGGTAGTAGTTCCACTCAGAATGCGTTCGCGACGAAAGGTTGGCAACATAAAAAAAAACAAACGAACGCGCATAGACAAACGTCATCGCAAAATGTCAAAACAAATGTCAGATGTTTCAAATGTAAACAGTTTGGCCATTTTATGAATAAATGTGATAACTTCTCAAAAAGCAAAGAATCAAATGCATTCAGTGCAGTATTTCTCAGCGGTAACTTCAACCAAACGGATTGGTACGTCGACAGCGGTGCCAGTTGTCATTTAACGTCGAAAAAAGACTGGTTGTTGAACACCACAAATCAACAACAAGTGCGAGAGATAACCATTGCTGATAACACCAAAATTCCAGTTGAAGACTGTGGAGATGTGCAAATAACTACAGTTGTTGCAGATACCGAATATGAAAATAAAGTGATGGGAGTGTTATATGTGCCAAACTTGGCTACGAACTTATTATCTGTCAGCCAATTAATTAACAAGGGAAACATTGTGACATTTGATGAAAAGCACTGTTATATTTATAACCAAAAGAATGAACTTGTAGCAACTGCAGATTTGGTCGGAGGTGTTTATAAATTGAGAATCAAGCAAGTAGATTGCTTGTTGACTTCAGTGTCCGTATGGCATCGCAGATTTGGCCACCTCAATAGCAAAGATCTCAATGTGATGAGAGATGGAGCTGTGAAAGGAATGTCATACTCGGACAAGGCTCAGGTCAGTAAAACAAACTGCGTTGTGTGCTGCGAGGGAAAGCAGGCCAGGTTGCCTTTCAGTCATGTTGGTAACAGAGGCAAGGAACTTCTCGAGATTGTACACGCAGACGTTTGTGGACCTATGGAAGCCAGATCTATTGGGGGAATGAAATATTTTTTGTTGTTCGTCGATGACTATAGTCGGATGGCATTCGTATATTTCTTGAAGACAAAAGATGAAGTGTTCTCAAAGTTCAAGGCATTCAAGACGTTAGTAGAAAATCAGACGGGTAAGAAGCTGAAAATGTTCAGGACAGACAATGGTACGGAGTTCTGTAGTAAGGAATTTGAAAAATTCCTGGAATCTGCTGGAATTGTCCATCAAAAAACCTGTCCATATACACCGGAACAAAACGGTCTCTGTGAGCGGTTTAATCGCACAGTGATAGAGAAAGCAAGATGTTTGCTGTTCGATGCAGAATTGCCTAAGCGTTTTTGGGCAGAGGCCGTGAACACGGCTGTTTATTTACGAAATAGGTCAATTGCATCAGGTTTGGACAACAAAACGCCTATGGAGATCTGGACCGGAGCTGTACCAGATGTCAGTAATCTACGTATCTTTGGGAGTAAAGTTATGGTACATACACCAAAGGAAAAACGCTTGAAGTTGGACAGAAAAGCGACTCCATGCATACTTCTTGGCTTTTCCGACACTGTGAAAGGATACAGAGTGTTCAATCCCAACAATAACTGTATATCTATAACAAGAGATATTGTTGTGATTGAGGAGGGGAATGAACAGAAGCAAGAAGTGATGCACTTTGATATTAGTGAAGGCACTGAAGCCATCTTTCCGATGAAGCAGGAAAGAGAAGAATGTACCCAAGAAGTGGGGGACATGAAGCACATAAAAACATTGGAAGATCAGGAGAAGAAAGAAGTACTGAACCCTGAAGTAGAAACTGGTACTGATGAAGAGAACTTTGTGGACTCCACGGATGATATGCTGGGGTCTGAACCTGTTGAGCCTGTGCGAGATCACATGTTGCAGCCAGAACTTCCCGCTGAGTCTCAAGTTGAAAAGCTTAGTACAAGTAAGCGGATCCGCAAGGAGCCTGATCGGTACGGTTATGTGTGTGTAGATGATAGTAGCAAATTAAATTCAAGTGAATTATCTCTGGATGAAGTGTTAAACGGTGCTGAAAGTGAACAGTGGAAATTAGCCATGCAAAGTGAATTTAAATCATTTGAAGAAAATAACGCATGGGAATTGGTTGATGTTCCACCTAGTGGCACCATTGTGCAATGTAAATGGGTTTTTAAGCGAAAACTGGACAATAATAATAAAGTCAGGTACAGAGCCAGGTTAGTTGCTAAGGGCTTCACCCAAAGGCCAGGCGTTGATTTTGATGAATGTTTTTCACCTGTTGTGAGGCATTCTACTTTGCGATTGTTATTTGCTTTAGCAGTACAGCTTAATTTGAATATTTGTCATTTAGATGTAGACACTGCATTTTTGAATGGTTTGTTAAATGAAAAAGTGTACATGATGAAGCCACCAGGGTTTCAGGTTAGTGAAGATGATGTAAACAAGGTTTTGCTGTTGAAACGTGCTATTTATGGCTTAAAACAGTCTTCAAGAGCATGGTATCAACGAGTTGAGGAATTGTTACAGTCCTTAGGTTTTACAAAATCTAAACTAGAACCATGCTTGTTTACAAAAATGAATAAATGTGTAAAGGTCATTATTGCATTGTATGTTGATGACTTCTTTGTGTTTTCTAACAATGAAAAAGAAACTATTTTGTTGAAAGAAAATTTGGCATCAAAATTCAAAATAAAAGATTTGGGATGTATTAAAAACTGCTTAGGAATGAGAGTTATTGTAAATAAAGAAAATGGTACTATATCTTTAGACCAAGAAAGCTATATTGAAGAATTATTGTTAAAATTTAATATTTCTGATTGTAAGTCAGCAGAGACACCAATTGAGCCTAGACTGAATTTAACTAAAAGTGAGAAATGTGACAATAAGTTACCTTATCAGAAACTGATTGGCTCACTTATGTATGTAGCTGTGCTGACACGTCCTGATATTGTATTTTCTGTAAATTACTTGAGCCAGTTCAATAATTGTTATGATCAAGAACATTGGGCCTATGCAAAGAGAGTTCTAAAATACTTAAAGAAAACTAAATCTTTCTGCTTAGTATTTTCAGCTACTGGTAATAGTCAGTTAGAAGCTTTTGTAGACGCAGACTGGGCCAGTAATGTAATTGATCGTAGATCCTATACTGGATACTTTTTCAGGTTGTCAAATTGTGCAATATCTTGGGAAACCAAGAAACAGGTTACTGTGGCATTATCCAGTACGGAGGCCGAATACATGGGCATTTCTGAGAGTTGCAAAGAAGCTGTGTATTTGCGAAATTTATTGTTTGAGTTAACTAATGAATATTATCCTATACCAATATTTAATGATAATCAGTCAGCTCAGAAGTTATCGGCCAATCCTATTCATCACAAGAGATCCAAACACATAGATGTGCGGTATCATTTCTGTAGAGAAAAAGTTGCTAGTAATATTGTAAAGATTAAATATATGTCTACTTCAGAGATGCCCGCAGATCTATTAACTAAGGGTTTATGTAAATGGAAACATTATAACTTTTTATGTATGTTTGGTTTATTTGATAAAAATAATACCTGTTCTTTTTAATTTGTTTGTATGCCTTGTTTGCTTGTAAACTGTTATTTTGTTAAGTGGGGGTGTAATGAATGAGTAACAAAATGTGCATACTAGCGCCACCTATGATGTTATTGCTGTACCTTCTATTTTTCCGATATAAAACTGTCAGTCTTTGCCCAACCATACTGCGTTTGCTTTGTTCCTTTATATTTTTTAATCAAGCCATCGCTCAAAGAAGTCCCATAAATAAAATCTCAGCAGGAATCTGAAGTCAGTCTGAATCTGAGAATCTGAGTCAATCTGAATCCAATGGTAATTCTACTCAACAAAAGCGTTCAAGATTACCAGTGAGGCTAATTAATGCCAAAGACCCTGATGGATCTGGAAGCCGAAAACTCATTTCATTCACTGTTTTACATTTCTAATGCTGGCTCTGAATCGCGCAATCTGATGTTATTAATGAGTCTAGGATAATTAAAACGGATTTATTTGTGAGAGGCTTTAAGGCCGTTTCGATGAGAAAACAAAAGAGGTCGATCGCGAAATAAATCGTCGAGAAATACAATTAGAATTTAACATTTCCGTACTCTAATAATTAATTTTAACTTTATTTATGATGATTTTAATTCTTGTATGTAATTAAACAAAGCATGATACTATATTATTGCGTGAGTAAAATAACATACGAGTATTTTTTTTTCAAATATTCATAAGATATGCGAGTAAAAAGTTTTGTTTGACCCAACACCTACAAATAAGAAGAAATAATAAGGACATGTCACATGTCTGAATTCTAATTTGGTTTTCATCAGCTAAGTTTATAAAATATAGTGAATAATAATATTTTTACCAGATTAAACTAAGTCTGCTGAAAGTGGTACACAAAAGGCGAAGAAATACTGACCCATTTTCCGGACAGGACAATGCTTTCCACTAAACAAAATTACTTCGCTTTCTATAGGGATAAGACCATTTTTTTTTGTTTTGTACTTAGCACTTGTTTGTTGTGCTTTCAGAATTAAATTCTGAAGTTTTTATTTGAATACAAGCGCTGGAGACTTAGGTAACAAAAGCAGAACTTTGTTTAAATTTTAACTTCATAAGTAGTAGGGTATTACTTATTTGTAGTGTTTTTGAATTCGTGTTAATTGTTAAAATTCATTTATTTACATTATATCGACTTGCTAACTTTCGGAAACAGTTAAGTTTTTGTTTCTTGAAGAGAAGCTTCCAATATCCTTAAGATGTATTTCAGTAAAAGAAATGTAGTAGGTATTGTGTTTCATTGTAATTTTTTGTGCGAGTTTTTTGATTACCTTTCTTTTTATTTGTGGCGAATATTTGTGGGAGAATTCTAATAAAATTACTGTGCTTTCATGTTTGCATCACTCATCCAAAGCAGAAAGTCCAGCAAACGGCTCAACTTGTTTGCCTTTTTCTGTACAACTGAAACCTTTTCCAAGTTTACACGATTTACTGGCTTTTTTCTCGTTTCTCTCCAATCCGGCTTTGGCCAATTCAAAAACGGACAAGGCGAAGCATAATGCCAGACTGGATGCTGGCGCGATGTTAATCGGATCTATTTAGGACTATAATTATTTCTGCGCTAGTAAGGACCGGATTGTGAGAAGTTTGGTATATTTAAAATTATGTTATATACTGTTGTATATTATTAATATGCATACGAATTTATTCAAGCTTTCACAATAATTCAGAAAAGTATGTAAGCTACATGAATAAATAGCAAATAAAATCGAATTTCAGCTGATTTTCGCTTATTTGGTTTTCACTGCAAACAATACTTGTCAGGACAACATGACACGTTCAGATAAGCTCTGAATAAAATATGATGACAATAAATCGGATCACCAGACAGTAGACATCCATTCAATAATCTCAATGAAATTCATTTACATTGGCATGGAACTAGGATAAATAAACAACGAGCGGACAGACAGCGATTAGATCTACCGAGAGCACGTACTATATTGGATAAACGTCAAACTTGACGTATGGCTGCGTACAATACCGCGTCTTCCTATACGTTAGGATGCATGTGATCTAAGTGATGGGAAATTCCCAATGATCTCTTAGACGGTAAGTAGGTACTTAACACATATTTTCATAATGCCTTGGTATAATTTTGTGACGTCATGACATTAAACAAAGCCTCGAATAATAACGTCTTTTGTCAAAAATAACCTGCCTTAACTATCTGCTAACCGAGGTAGAAAATATTTTGATAACAGGTATGTAGATCCAATTTTCATCACTATGATATCAGAGCATCTAAGAGACATCAGCGAACTCGATTAAACCGTGATTTCATCTTTTTGTCTAAGGTCCGAACAAAATTGTAAACTAAAGAGTCAATAACTATAAACACACCAAATAATAATAATAGTTTAAATAGTTTTCGATGAACAGATCGCTTGTGCCTTGTTTTGTAACCGCAGGTTTATCTCAGGCCGCATCTATGTACACGCGACAACCGGCCGAGCACAATATAGCGGTGTCGCGAGCATCGGCTGCGAATAATACCCGCCGGGACCTAACTGCGTACTGCTAATCACTGTACCAGAAATTGGTTGACTATATTGGTAGGCAGCGTATCGAATGACATAATCACACTAATGATCATATTTTTTTTTGTGCTAGGTACAGAGAAAAAGAAAATACAAGTGAAGTACATTTTTGTATTGCTAGAAATATTAGTGTGAAATTAGGATAGTGAATTTACATATAGTTATCTTTAAGCAATGGTATAAAGTGGAAAAGTGTAATGCCTTGTTAATTGTACTAAACATTGTATGCTTAGTACACAAACAGATTTTCACATGAGTTAAAAATAAAATTGCATTTGAAATTGCCACACTTACGGTGCAAATATTCCCATTCCCGATAACAGGTTTGAATGACAATCAGATCCACTCCAATACGTCACATAACTTTCATAAATCTCATACAGACGTCCTCCAAAATATTTGTAAAGCATTACGAGCCGATTTCCTGCAAGTTGGGTTTGACAGGGGACTATTTTATAGCCTTCTCAAAAGAGAGTACGTGTGTAAATCAAAGACAGATTTTTTCGGGTACCATAGCGCTTTAAGAAGGCCATTCCGATGCTGTGTTGTGAAGTTGTCGTATCTCTTTCGTTATGTTGTTTCTGACACTTATATTTTGTTGAAGCGCGTATTTATTGAGATAGGGTTTAGTTTGGGAGTGTCCGATATTTTCCCGATGCGGCGTATCTTTCGGGTAAATTGTTAAGAATAAACACTTAGATCTTTGAGTTTTTAAGAGAGGTGAAATCAGACCGCTATTCGTAATTGTTCAAAATAACTTTTGATTTTGAGATGACAGAAAAATGAATGAGAAAATTATGATAAATATTAAAAAGTGATATTTGATCGATTTTATCGATTTCACTAATTCTTTTTTTGTTGTATTTCTTATTATTAGGAAAAGGTTCTTACGAAAAAAATATTAAGAAAATCTCTCAGAAATATTGAAAAACTCTAAAAACAGCCCTTTTCTTTTTCCCATACAAACTTTTTCTAACTAAAACGAGCTTTATTGCTATTGTATAAAGTTCATATTGAATTGCAAGCACTCACTATTGTTTAAGCAATGTAGGTATGTTCCTAACGTCCAAGAGTCAATTTGCACTTTATTACCTCTGTACAAAGTTCAAATTCAATCATATCTATCAAAACAGTGTGCGTTTTATGCTGATAATTTTTACTATAAATTGACAAGTTAGCATCAACAAACTACGGTTGCTATAGTTACGCAATAGCATGAGAATAGAGGTTATAACAAAGAGTTCCTATAATTATTCTCAACACCTTTGGTCACGCCATCACGGGTGAACGACTGGACCGATTTCAATTTACTCTACGTTTATCCCAAAGTCTACCCGTGCGAAGCCGGGACGGGCCGCTAGTTTTATAATAAAATTATGTCCTTGCATAATTCATAACAAGACGCAAATCGTTTGAGCAATTAATTTGTCTTAACACTTTAACTGCTGACAACACATACCTTGTGTTTTCCGCTGGGCAACGCGAATGCTACACACGTCAGGCGCGTAAATACAACGCATTTGACTATTAGCCGCACTTAAGGCAAGCGCATATGATTAGTAGCAGCAGTCAAAGTGTTAAAAGCAGATTCAGATTGGCAATGGTAACATTCTGTATATTCAACAATGCAACGACCCATTGTAATTTATTAACAGACAATCGACCCAATAAATAAATACAATGCCCTGAATCGATAGGACATGAGACATGCATGCTGTATCCATCATACGGTGATTAATTGCTTATGTACTCGTACCTACCATATTGTCCTTGTATTTATCATAAATGACCTAAATATAAAGGGATGCAAATCATATCCAATCGCTTAGTTGCTATCTCTAAAAATTAATACAACAACATTTATCGCAGCGCCTATTTACAAATACCTGTACTCGTAGGCCAAATGTTGCACGCCCGATATGGGTCTACTGTTGAGACTACCTAATTTTAAAGTCTTTTTGTACACAGTGTCGCGATAAATACTAAAATACTAAAATTTTCATTTTGATTTTGCAACATTTGAACAACACGAGCCACCATCTATGGCCACCATCGACCACGAATAAAAAAAACAACAACAATTGACGAGTTAGTTGTTCTTGTCTTTGTGTTTTTCATGGCATCCCCGACACAGAGAAACCTAGCTATGAGTGTGAAAGGCTATTTATTTAATTCAACAATCCATTGCAATTATTATCAGACAATCGACCCGATAAATACAATCGATAGGACAACACTGCAGTATCCATCATACACTGCACTCCTCACGTCCCGCCGCGCGCCGTAAAGCGAACACATCTGACGCGACAATATTGTACAGAACGTTTCGATGGACACACGTAAATTGTCCGTGAAACATCAACGATCGGTACAGTATAGAGTGCTGGAGAATAAAGGCGAATATTCTTTATTTAAAGTACCTAGACCGTTTGAAACGTTCTCGGCCTAAGGTGTAAATAATAGAAGTGCAAAAATAATTTTAGTAGGTATGATGGCCCGATAGCTATTGAACTCAATATTTTTTAAATATTGGCTGTATGTTAATATTTTCTGCTCGTTATTTTGTTCATGTTCTCTTAGCTGAACCAATTTTGATGAAATTTAGTCCCACAGGAAATGATCTCAGAACCACTGAAAAAACTAGAGAACCACACAGCTAGTTATGTAATACAAGTATTCCTTTTTTTTTTTTTTTGTTTACCCAGTGGAAATCCTTTATGGATACCACGCCCGCCCCGGGGGAGGCAGGGTGGTTATGTGGGAGTCTCCGCCCTAGTGGCGGCATACCCACTAAAACCACTGGGGTGTTCGGCATCCGCCTGAGATGGGGCAAGGTGGGGTCGCGTTAGCAATCGCCACCTCGCCCCGGCGATGGGCCCGATTAGGGCCCCCCACGTATATGGAGGGGTGACCCTGTTCTCCAGGATCACCCCCCAGACAGTCAGTGTGGGGTCGTGCAGGCCGGGAGAGTCCCCCGACTCTCCCGGCAACCCCACTGCAGAGGAGCGAGGATACGGGCGAACCGCCTCCTCGCTCCCTCGTCTCCGCCGGAGCGGGTCAGATCGGGCGTCGTCCTCTCTGACCCGCTCCGCGGCCTCCTTCTGCGTCATCACCTCTTCGCAGAAGGAGACCCCGGCCTGCCACGATCTCTCGCCGCCGAACACGGCTTTCACCACGCTCGGCAACGAGAGATCCCGGCCTATGTAGGCCGAAAGCGTATGCCGCTGGTTGGCCCCATGCGGCACACGCTTCCAGCGTCCACCCTCCTCCTTTCCTTGCACTCCCGACCGCAACCCATATGCGGCGAGGAGCACAAGGAAAACCCCCCTGGTGGCAGCAATGCCACCGTCCAAGCCATCACGCTGTGCCCTCTGCTAGTCAAAGGGACACGCGGACGGGCCCACCGTGTCGGGTTATTTGCCAGCGTGCGGTAATACTGCATAAAAGCTACAGTATTACCGCACGCTGTTGCCCAGGGTGCACCACGAGGAGGTTACCCGACCTAGCACCCCATTACAAGTATTCCTGACCCAGCTCTCTTCATGAGTGCTAGCTACCTCTATAGTAACTATTATCTAATCTGTGCCTCTACCACTTGTAATTTATATTTGAGTTCTCTTGTAAAACATCCGCCTCTGACTTCCACTACTCTGCAGATCATAAAGTTTGGACAGTGTAACGTCAGTCCACGTTGCAATTGTTCCGTTGATTACTTACAACATCGCACCAAGCAACAAACAACGATATAGCTACATACAGGGTGTGGCGTAAAGAGTGGATAATCCTTTACCTATGGCTGGGAGACATCATGACTGTTCGGAATAACAATTTGTATTCAGTAAAAGAGTCACGGTTTTCGAGTTAAAATTGGACAGTTTTGAAAATTTGAGGAAAATTAGACTTCAAATATGTCCAATAACTCGACTCGTGATACTTTTACTGACTTCAAATTGACTTTTTCCGAACAGTCGTGATGTCCCCCAGCCGTAAGTAAAAGATTATCCACTCTTTACGCCACACCTGTATGTAGCACTTAAGATAATTTCTCAATAGTAACTTCTGGTATGAACCTATAATTTATTGTATGTACGCAGCTTACATTAAGCTACGTATATACAGTAAATTAAACTCACCGAACAAATTGTCCTGCAATGCAATATTTCACTAATGCTTTTGAGAACACATGCTATGAATAATCGAGGCATTTCTAGCTTATCTCCTGACCTGTCTACAGGGTTAGGTAAAAGGAAAGGGTATGTTAAGCCGGAAAGGGCGCATAGTACTCATCATTATGAACAAGTTTTACTATGGATCAACCCTAAAATCGCGAAAGTAAAAGCTGTTTGATATATTATGTCGAGATTGACATTTTTGTGTGGATCAGCTGATTTTTTTTTCGCGTATTGCGGAGTGGTCCCATAGTAATAGTTGTTCATAGTGATGACAATTTTTCTTTCCTTGTATTGCCGAGCTTACGACAATGGCAACTTTTTCTTCCTTCTACAGACGATATTGGCTTCCCATTGGTGCTTCGCGCGTCTGCGCGGGCTTGTCCGCAACCGTCCGCAATATAGCGGATCGTGAGACGCGACCTTTATATTGTAGAATGTATATACGTAGCTTAATGTTGTATATAATGTTGGTATACTTGTATAGAACAGCCAAAAGTTACTTGTACTTTGTTCGCTATCTCTTTGCTAAACTCCTGACGCGATTATCTGGAAACTTGGCAAAGAAGTCGCTTAGGAGCCAAGGTACACAACGTAATATTAGTTAAGTTAGTAAATTTAGTTAGTCCATAATTATTGGTTGAGTGGCTAGTCCTTTAGTTAATTTTAGTCCGGCTAAAGAATTGGTCTAATACGAGTAGGGTTTCTCATTTCTCGACCTTTTTTATTTCCCGTAGCACGAGAATTCTCGACCACAACTTCCCGGGAATTCCCGGGTTGTCGAGAAATATGATTTTTTTTTAAATATGTGTGATTTAACAATAAAACTACGCTTTTTATGCAATATTTAACAACATTTATCAATCAACAACGTTTATTTGTAGTTTCATGTGACTATAACTTAACTATAGAAAACTTTAATTAAGCGAAATAAACTCTAGCGAGATCTTTTTATCATTATTTCTACAAACAATTTTAGAACTAAATAGTCTTTTTCTTTGTAAAAAACAAATAAAATATCTTCTAAAAACAATGTCATCATGTCACCACAATCAAACTTAGTACCTTACATACTAAATAATTTACTTTAGTCTCTGTCTGTACTACAATGTTTATCTATCTATACTAATATTATAAAGAAGTAAAGTTTGTGTGTTTGTATATTTGTTAAATTGTAAGGGGTAATCTCGGGATCTACTGAACTCATTTTAAAAATTCTTTCACCAATAGAAAGCCACATTATTGCTGAGTGTCATAGGCTATATTTATTACCTGAAAAAATTAGGGATCCTTAACAAAATAAGATCAAGTAAAAAAATTGCAACCAAAAACCTAAAAAAATAAATAAAGTTTTTAATCTTAAACACAATATAAATAAAATGGGACAATAAATAAAAAATAAAGTTACGATAGATGAGAATAAAAATATGTTTATAGATAAAAATGTAAAAAATTATAAGAGAATTAAATAGTAATTAAAAAAAAATCTACTTATCACCCGCATAAAGACGCATTTAATCTACGTTTATCCCAAAATGTTTAAAAAATGAATATCCACCCGAGCGAAGCCGGGACGGGCCGCTATTGTAACATAAAACGACAGCTTTTCATTTAGGAATAAAAAAATAACAATCAGACTAGCATAATAATTACGAGTAACAGTAAGGTACAGGTACCTTAGTTTAGTCTATATAATATTATGAGAACGAACCTTTGTATCAACTTTTTAATATTTGTTTTAAATGGACAGTCTAATAAATAAATCAAAGATAAAAAAAAAAAAAAAAATTAAAAATAATCTAAGAACCTAATAAATAATTAATTAATTTTTTATTAGTTTAGTTTAGTTTTATTGGTTTAGTTTTTTAATTTAAGTAATTATAAATTCATTAATAATCTTGGACTAATTACAATCACAATTTAAAGAGGAAACTGCTTCAAAAGCCAGCTCACTATGTCTTGGTATTATTAAAGAAATAAGCCTTTAAAAATACGAGGGCATTTATAGCATCATGGTGTCAATCGGTTTCGTATTTTCGTCACAAAGTTTCCAGACAACGAGAAAACCAGTTAATTTTCTGTCGACGTAGGCTTTACTGACATAACAGCTTTATACAAGTTTTCCAGATTTGGTGTTCTTTTGTCAGTTGATTCATATAACTGAAACTCTTTTTTAATCAATACTGTACGAACAATACGGGGAGGGGGCGGGGCACTGTCGGTCACTCACACACCGCGTGGTAGAGCCGCGCGCGAGCGCAAGTGCGTTATAAAGTTTTTTTAAATTTTTGACTGAATTTCTCGATTTCTCGATTTCTCGACCACTTTTTTCTCGTCTCGAGTAAGGCAAAATTTCCCGGGAATTCTCGGTTCGAGAACTCTCGAAGAGAAACTCTAAATACGAGCTTTGGGAAATTGTATTTCCATCGTTTTGATCCGGGCGTAAACGGGACAAAGCTAGAATATGGATACGTTTGTCTCTTTCTGGATAAAAACGGTGCAAAAACTATTTGTTTACTGCCCATGCTAAGTCTGCTAAAGATAGTATTTATTTATTTATTTAGTAGTTTTCAACCTTCTACGTACCTACAGTATTTTATCGATCGCTAACCTTGACATAGTAATTACAGAAATCAAAATCGGTTCGATGGATTTATACCAAATGTAATAATCGATTATCGAATTTTTTGATTGATATTCCCCGCACTCACCCATCCAAGAACTGACCGGACTGTATGTTGCATCGCTGATGTATTCTGACGTGGAACCGCAAGACTGTGCTGTTCAACTAGAAAATGAGCTTAAACTAAACTTATACAAGACGCCATTACTGACATCTGTTGGGCAGCAAGTTAAATAAAGTTAAAATTAAAGCCAGGGATACACTTGGAGACAAATGTCCCGCGACATGTGTCGGCGACATAATCAAGCGAAGTCGAGCGATTTCGCTTGGCACACTGGGGACATCGCGCGACTTATGTTAGTAGAGACGTCAGACGAAGTACCGAGTACGACTTCGCGAAACTTCACCGAATCACCGACATATCTGGTGACATCACGACATTGTGTTTCACAAGACACTGGATTTCATGACATCCGCCAAGCAATGTTGCCAGACATGTCGAGCGAAGTCCGGCAACGTCGCGTCACGTCGCCCAAAGTCGCTTGATGTTGCCAGGATATCGAGCGTAGTCTGGCAATGTCGCGCCACTCCGACCGACGCGGACGTCACTAGCGACACGTGTGTGCGTGTGTGTGTGTGTGTTCCAGGATATCGAGCAAAGCCCAGAAACATCGCGCCACTTAACCCAACGGCGCTGGCGACACGTGTTGCAGGGATACAGTGGGGGGCAGTACATATGCCCCCCACTGTATCCCTGGTTTAAGGCGGTGCAACTTCACCAGGAGCTAATGGCGACTGCAGAACATATTGTACTGTCTGCGGCGAGACCTATGGAACTGAGTTTCGGAGCCAATTAGTTATTAATTTGCTAACTTAAACTTTGAAGTATGCACCTGAAACTTAGGTGATAATTTATCAGGTGACTCCGTCTTTGTACTCGTAGGTACATTTTAGGAAGTGAAGTTTCTAGAATAATATCGAATGTATGTTTTAGAGTATCCGGAACCCTGCGGCTGGTTATAGCGATAAACTGCGTACGGCTGGTGGTAAATAGACGCGTAAGGCAGAAGATCGTGCTATGTGGCCTTTATTATGACAGGCCTATGTCTAGCAGACAAATACAATACCTCTTATTGAGGATAATAAATCTCTTACAAAAGCCATAAAAATTGGCAATTTTTTTCTATGGACATGCAGTATACATTAAAAAAAACTATTTTAATACAGGTACAAATATTACACAAGCCTACTGCCTAGCCGATAGTTGAACAATATGTAAAATTATTTTCATAAAGAGTAGAGTAACTTACTCAAAAATACCATAAAACCAATCCCATAATCCCAATAAAGCCCCAAACTATAATACTCGTACATCTACAGTTTCAGCTTTACCCAGATCATTAAACTAACAACCGCAGAAATAGAATGAACGAAACATCTAGCTACAACCAATACCCGATTTCCCACAGCAAGCTACTAACACACGATTTTCCTATCCACTCCACTTTGATTCGCTCTAAATTGGAAACCTGACTTCGCAAACTGATGCTTATGATTTGGCAAATTCAGTTGCTTATAAATTAACGAAGGCGCAAGCAGGATGCAATTAGGGGCAAAGTGGCAGGCGTCGCGCCGTGGTCTGGCTGACGGCCAACCGTCGCGGGGTTGGGCAAAGATGCATGGCTGCTGCAGAGGTGCTGTGGCTGTGTCTACACGGGACATGGTGTAGGGGTCGGGCGGGGTTGGGTAGAAGAGGAATGGCTAAGTAAATGCATAAGACCGTTTCTTAGACACAATCTGGTGCTTGTTTTTTGTTAAATTAAGATTATATTTTTTCTCCAAGTGCTAACGTGGTTTATAGACTTCCTGATTGTTTAAAGGGAATCTTTGTAAGGATGAAATAAATTGAATAATATACTTTGAGTATTTTTAAAAACTTGAGTTTTATTGCATTGTCATCGGAATTACGCAGATGGACCAACTTTCAGCACAATCAGACAACGGAAAGTGGTTCAAAATTAAGTTTCAACATTTGACTTAAATACATTATTTCTTATATGCCCAAACCATGAAGACCAGTTATATAAACTTGAAGTCTCATCTGCACACGATGTATAATCTGTGTCATGTTCTTTTGGCTGCCGATCGCGTGGCCAAATAACTTGCAGTTTGCTTTGTAATCGTGTTCGGCTATATTTCTTTCCACTACTACCTGAAACTACCACCTACCTACCTACTGCTTTCTAGCTAATAAATATAATATTACCTACTCAAGGTCTTACTTTTAAAGCCTGCTTAAAGTTAGTCACTGCTTAAATTGATCTGTTACCTTCTCGCTGACGTAAAACAAGACAGAAAATGTTAAACACTCATCAATTGAAGTACTCGCCTGACATCGCAACAGACAACAACTGCTCCGCGGAAAAAAAATCCAATTTATTGGTTTTTTTTGAGTAACGCGCATAAAAGTGTTGAAAGAAGATAGAACAGTGCTTAATAAACCTGGAAAAGTGTTCGCAGCAGCCTACTCCCAAGGTTTAGGGAGCTACAAGGTCCAGACTTCGGGAAGAATACCGCCACAGAGGTTAGTGCGTCCGTGCCATTTCGATCGATCTACGAATACGTGCTCATCGCAGAATTCAGTCAAAGTCACGTACCGCACGCAGCCTCTGCGTCTGCGCAGTCGTCGATACCTGACCCCGTTTCATCACGTACGAGTACGAACACGAGGCGACCGACTGACGCCACACCGTGGTTACGAGACGAGACCCTCCCTCCCCCGCAAAGCTGACCTCGCCCCCGCAGCGTATCTCCGGCTCCAGAAGTGATAGACCCCCCGTGTTTGGTATCTCTGGAATCGGAACGGCAAACGCTGTAACTTGGCTCCAGTGGACTTGCTGAATCGCACACCCTCCATCCCCCCCGCATCGTAGTATTGGAACCAAACACCATAGACCAGTCGTGTTTGGTGTCGCTGCAATCGGGAGGCCGAGGCAAACAACTTGGCCGCGGCAGAAACACTTCCCCTTCGCTTCGCTTCGAAAACACAGAACACCACAGAACCGCTACCACCATCGAGACGGCTCCTGGCGCGCAAAGGCAGTGCACGAAGAGGATCGCAGACCACCAGCGATTAAGTTAAGTTTAATTTAAGATTTAGTTTTAATATTGTAACTTGTATCTCATAATGTCCGAAGTCGCCCCCTCCACTTCTGCCCTCACCACCGCCCGGAAAGCAAAGACGCTCTCAGTCAGATCAGTAGCGTCCACGCTTCACAAAAAGATTCTAAAAAGAAACGTGAAGTCTAGCAAGCCGGCGGTGACTCAGCCGAAGCAGCCGTGTAGTGAGGGTCCGAGCGCGCCAAACCATGAGCTTGAGGTGGAGCCCCGCCTATCCCAGTCGGTCGAAGTGCTCGTGCCACCGTCAACACAGACAGCCAGCGAAAGCTTGGCTCCGTCGACCACGGTCCCGGAGTCAAGCTCGGCGTTTGTGGCGGCGGTGGACAGGGTCAAGAACTGGGAGCAGTGTGGGATTTCTCCACCGAAAGAACTTAGGCTCGACGGAGAGGAGTTAGATAGCGTGTCCGAACTGTCTAATCAGACACCCCCCGCCCACAAAAGACTCAGTATGCTTTTCGCACACTGCCCAAAGCGGACGGGGGTTGAAATGGATTTAGCCACGAAAACAGCAAATGACGCGCTGCAGCGGGGAAAGGATGCACTCGAAGCGTCATGGAATGTCAAGCGGGAGATTAAATCGATCGCGATTGAGAGTCTCCAGACGCTATACGAGATAGTCCTTTCCTTAGCCGACTCCAGGCACCGTCACATAACGGCGCAAGAACGAGAACGCACTAGACATGCTTCAGAGCTGCTGACGGCAGAGAGAAGCCACAATAAAGAATCGTCTAGAGTACAGCAGAACCTGCTAAAGGAGCTAGCTCTAGCCAGAGAAGAGATGGCCGAGATGAAGAAAGAGGTAAAGGCCATCAGAGACTGGCAGAGTTTCGAGACGAGGGAACCGCACCAGCACATAAAAAACATCGCAGACGCTGTGAAGGCTCTCAGCGGCCAGATAAAGAACGCCACCCCTATTTCTCGTGAAATCGACTTGGGACCTCTGAGGGTAGACTGCTTCAGCCTTAAAACCGGAGTAGAAAATCTTCAGAGGCAGTTCGATGAGCTAAGAAGGGAGACGAACTCCAACAGGCAGAAAATCACAGAGATCCTCCAGCAGAACGCTATTGCACTAGAAAACCTTCTCTCGATCCCTCCCCCTCCTCCTCCCCAGTACCCGGACTCTCTTAGTAAACTAGAAAAAACGCTTCAGAAACACCTTGAAAAAGAAAAAGCACCCCCAGCCCCAGTCCAAATTAACATCGAGGAGCATGTGTTGCCAATTACAGAGCGCCTCGAAGCCGTGTCGTCGGAGCTCCGGACGATGCGGCAGGAAAAACTAAATCAGCCCCCACCAGTCTTCAGCATCGGAGAGGAACTATCACAAGCAAAAGAGGGTAGACCACCCAAGCCCACTTATGCCAAGGTAGTCGCGAAGCCACCCGAGCCGAAACCGAATCACACCCTGATTGTGACAACCACAAATACAGCAGAGCCCACAACCGCCGAGAATCTTATCGACAGGATAAGAGTGGCGCTGGACACCAAGACAACCGGTGCAAAGGTAGACCGAGTACGGAAAGCCAGAAACAGGAAAGTTATCCTGAGCTGCAGTACGGAGGAAGACCTGAGCCTGGTACGAAACCGTGTTCAGCAAGATGCATCCCTGAAAGTGGAAACCGCAAAAGCGGGGAACCCACTGGTCATAATCAGAGACGTCCTGTCCTACCACAAGGACTCGGAGATAGTGGAGAACCTCCTAGCGCAGAATAAACATCTGCTAAAGGAAGTCGATTTGAAGGAAAGCACAGTCAGAGTGAGATACCGGAAAAAGGCGCGCAATCAACACGAATGTCACCCTGTGTTGGAGGTCTCGCCTCGCATTCACAGATCGCTTGTAGACGCAGGCAAGGTCTACATTGGACTCCAAAGGAGGCCAGTGTCGGACCACTCCCCCCTGGTGCAGTGCACCAAGTGCCTAGGCTTCGGCCACACTAAAGCGATCTGCCGGGAGAGGGACGAGCTCTGCAGCCATTGCGGGAAACCCCACTCCTGGGCTCAATGCAAAGCCAGAAAGGAAGACCTGCCACCGAAGTGCAGGAATTGCGCAGCCGCTCATCCCAACAGCTCGAGTAGGGAACTCACCCACAACGCTTTCAGTAGTGAGTGTCCTGAAAAGGTGAAATGGGATGGCATAGCGCGGTCTCGAATTTCGTATTGCTGAGGGCACCCAAAAGGGTCAAGGCTCAGTCCCCCGAAGAGTAGGAGAAGCAGGATTGCGTTTCATCCAGGCAAACCTACATCGCTCCCAGATTGCAACAGCAGAACTCCTGAAGGTCGCAAAGGAAAGAGGAGTTTCGGTCGCCCTTGTCCAAGAGCCTTACGTAGGCAATAAGGGCGTCATGAAACAGCACCCCGGAACTCGCGTAATCCAGTGCAGTTTGAACAGGCAGAAACCAGTCAAGGCAGCCGTAATCGTCTTCAGTGATAAATTGGAGGTTATTCATGACCCCCAGCTTGCAACTGAGACGGAAGCGGCAGTCTTGCTGGCCAATGAAGGCCTGAAACTGGGAGTAATCTCCGTCTACTTAGAAGGGGACCAAAACATCGATCCTTACCTCCAGAGGATCAAGGCATTTAGCGAAAAACTAGCGACCAAAGACCTGATAGTCGCCGGTGATGTTAACGCCTGGTCCCACTGGTGGGGAAGCACGTCAGAAAACGACAGAGGAGAAGCCATCCACTCTTTCTACAATGAGATGGACTTTCACATTCTCAACACCGGTGATACGCCAACCTTCGAAGTCTTCAGAGGAGGCAAGCTCTGTACAAGTATAGTAGACGTCACTGTGTGCAGCACGCCGCTTCTGGGGAAAATAGAGGACTGGCAGGTAGACAGAAGTCTCACAACATCAGACCATAACGCCATAACCTTCACTCTGCGCCTAGAAAATGCCCTAAAACATCTGAGGCCTGTCACTACGCGTAAGTACAACACCAAGAAGGCAAATTGGTCAGATTTCATGTCACGCCTGAAAACCTCCCTTGAAGAGAGAAGTATAACACTGGAGTCAGTGAAGGGATGTGAAAGCCCGGAAGAACTGGAGTCGATGATCACGAGCTATACAGATAGTATCCACAATGCCTGCGAATATACCATTCCAACAGCAGGTCCGCACAAAGGGAACCCGATCCCTCCGTGGTACACGAAAACGCTCGATGATTTGAAGAAAGAAGTTCTCAGAAGAAAGAGAAGGATAAGAAATGCCGCCCCCGACAGAATCGAGTTTGTAGTTGAACAATATCGAATTGCCAGACAAGACTACAAGGATAAAGTCGAAAAAGCTAAAACAGAAAGCTGGAAGGAGTTCTGCACGAATCAGGAGAAGGAGAGCATGTGGGACAAGATCTACAGAGTGATCAGGAAAACCTCAGGAAGGCAAGAAGACTTACTTCTGCGGGACACTGAAGGCAACACTCTATCCCCAATGCACTCTGCAGAACTACTAGCCAGAACTTTCTATCCCGACGACTCTGAATGCACAGACCAGCCGTGCCATACAGAACTGCGGGAACGGACGAAAGAAACACCGATGGACTTACCGGAAGATGATCCACCATTCACATCAGCTGAACTAGAGTCAGTGTTGCGAACACTGAACCCGAAAAAAGCCCCCGGAACCGACGGGCTCACCGCTGACATCTGCGCTGCAGCCATCCGAAGCGAACGGGAAATCTTCTTAGCGATAGCAAACAAATGTTTGTCGCTGAGGTACTTCCCCAAGCAGTGGAAAGCGGCGCACGTGATTATCCTACGCAAACCCGGTAAAACAGATTACACACATCCGAAGTCATACCGTCCTATAGGTCTCCTGTCCGTCCCCGGAAAAATCGTCGAAAAGCTTTTGGTAAACCGACTCCAATGGCATCTCCTCCCGACCATCAGTCAGAAACAGTACGGTTTCATGCCCCAACGAGGAACCGAAGACGCCCTCTATGACCTGGTAGAGCACATTAAAAAAGGAGTAAACAGCAAAAACATCGTACTCCTAGTCTCCCTAGATATAGAGGGTGCATTCGACAATGCATGGTGGCCCGCCCTAAAAGACAATCTAGCGAAGAAGAGGTGTCCAAAAAACCTCTACGAGATGGTAAGCTCATACCTCAATGACCGAAAAGTCAAAGTCAACTATGCTGGAGCAGCACACGAGAGGGAAACTACCAAAGGGTGTGTCCAAGGATCTATCGGCGGACCCACCTTCTGGAACGTAATCCTAGACTCGTTGCTGCGACTGCTGGAAGCAGAGGGAGTATACTGTCAAGCCTTCGCGGATGACGTCGTTCTCGTGTTCACAGGTTCACAGTCAAGCATTATCGAGCAGCAGGCCAACAACACGTTGGACATGATTGTGGAATGGGGAAAACGTAACAAGCTCAACTTTGCAGCGCAGAAGACTAATGCGATGCTCTTCACCAAAAAGTTGAAGTACGAACCCCCAAACCTGGTCATGTCTGGCATCCAGCTTAATCTCGTCGAAGAAGTCAAGCTGCTTGGCCTGTTGATTGACCGTAGGCTCAATTTCAAAGCACACGTGAAAGCCCAGTGTAAAAAGGTGGCGGATATCTACAAACAGATCGCGCGTGCGGCGAAAGTGACCTGGGGTCTAAACAGCGCGATCACGAGAACCATCTACGTCGCAGTGGTGGAACCCATCATCATGTATGCCTCAAGCGTGTGGGCGCAGGCGGCAGACCTCGAAGAAAACAAGAAGCACTTGAACGCAATCCAAAGAGGTTTCGCCCAGAAAATCTGCAAGGCATACCGTACTGTTTCCCTCAAGTCAGCACTCGCCCTCTCAGGTCTTCTCCCCCTCGACCTGAGAATAACGGAAGCAGCCAGTCTGTACAGAATGAAGAAAAACTTCTCCCAAGAATACCTCCCACCAGAAGCGGAGCTCGAACGAAACGTTAGTTACCTGGACCAGCCACACCCGTCCACCCAGACGTCCGTTGAGTTCGAGCACCTAGAGAACACCTCCAACGAGCTAGTAGGACCCCAAGTCTACACAGACGGCAGCAAGATAGAGGGTCAAGTTGGTGCTGCCCTAACCTGGTGGGAAAACGGCAGAGAAGTGAAATATTCTACCTTCAAGCTACACTCCGAATGCACGGTCTTCCAGTCGGAGCTTTATGCTCTTTACCGGGCGACTCAAATGGTGATAACGAGCAAAGACCCCGAGGTCAACGTTTTGAGCGACTCAAGATCCTCACTCGAACTGCTACGAAATCCCAAAACAAGTCACCCCCTGGTAAAGAGTATCAAAGAAAACATTGGAACGATAAATGCAGAAGGGAGAACTCTTCGTCTTTTCTGGTTGAGGGCGCATGTGGGCACCGCCGGTAATGAGAGAGCTGATGAACTCGCAAAATTGGCGGCGCTCACTGGCACCGACAGAGATTACGAGGAGATCCCCTTGTCCTACGTCAAAAGGAAAATCCGTGAAGAATCTGTCCGGAAGTGGCAGGACCGGTATGAAACCTTGGACACGGGTAGAGTCACGCAGACGTTCCTCCCTGATATCGCAGATGCATATCGGACGACGCGCACCACGAAGCTGACTCCCTTCCAGGTACAAGCATTGACAGGACACGGAGGAATAGCCGAATATCTGTACAGGTTCAAGCTCAAAACCAGCCCCGGTTGCGAGTGCGACCCCGACGTGCCCGAGACGGTCTGGCACGTGCTCATCGATTGCCCTAGGTTCATGGCCGCACGACAGGACCTCGAAACACAGATAGATAGAAAGCTTGTGGTATCAGATCTCCATAACATCCTAGCAGATCCAGATAGCAGACCACACTTTCTGTCCTTCGCAGAGAGATCCTTCCGAATTGCGGCAAAGAGAAACTCCACCCTCGAAACACCCACTCCCCCCTTTAATGCATCCAACACACACAACACACACACACTACACACACAGTCCGCTGTTGCCACACAGATCCCCGTCCGAGAAACTTCCTCCAAAAGCGTATCCACTCACCACCTTTTGGAAAACGCGGAAAGAGGAGTGCCGGGGATCCGGATTCGCGGTGTGACTCTCTTCATGGACAGCAACAGAGAAAGATTCGGAGTAAGCTTCTGCATCGTCCGGAACCAGAAACGCGTACGTCTATCACCTGGATTAGCATGTCTGCTTAACGGGAGCACCGCCAAAGTAACAATGAAGCGGAAATCCTACAACGCTATGCCAGTATGTGAGGTAGATGGCCACCGATTCCGAACAGTGCGATTGAAAAACAAAACGATCGCACTGTTCGAGTGGGCGGCACAGTCACCTTTCGTACAAGCTAGCTCGCTACTGGAGTACCTGAGCAGAAAAGAAAACAGCACGCCCCGGGTTATAAGCGTAGACGCAATGATGGTCGAATACTCGAAAGCGGAAGTCGCAGACCGGCTTGGTTGCACTAAGGCCTCTGAACACCATGAGGTTGTCGTGTATGAGGACAGGGGAGAAAACTTAAGCTTTCTCAAGGCTCCAACACACGACGTCACAAGTGCAACAGATAGCTGGGGACATCCTGTTCCAAGCTCGACCACCCAATCTGGCTCTGAACGGGCACAACAAAAAGCAGTTGCCGAAAGAGCTGCAGTCCAACCAAGTGGCAGCCGAGACGCCACGCAAGGCCACATAGCGGCTTTCGTAACAGCGTTTAGCGCCGCAGCGCGGAGCTTGTTCCGAACCACTCCCAAATCACCATGCCCCCCCACAGCAGTGACCCCGAGAGCAGCTACACAACCAAAGGCAGTCCGGACGAGAGCCGACATGGGACAGGTCGATTCGCCCCGTTACATCTTGGCCACGGGGCCACAAGACCACGCGAGAAACGCTTTCCTCGAATTTCTAGCCACAGTGAGAGCGACAAGACAAGTCAATCTCAGGAACTGCGACAACATCCTGCAGTCCTTCAGGCTAGGAAGCGAACGTCTACTCAAAGAGGGACTCGAGGAGGCGGAAGCAGCCATATATAATAATGTCACTTCCCAAGTCATCAGGGGAACCATGGCAGGAGAATATATGGCAGCTTATAGCGCAGAAAGTGGCTTTGTGGCGCTGAACAAGACTGAGACGGAGCGAACAGGTAGGCCGACATACGCGATACCATCGAACGACCCGATTGTAGTAACCGCCAAATGCACCAAGATCATGCTGGACGAGAAGATCCTCGAGATGGCTCAAACCATCGAAGGGAAGTCAGACGTCGGGGCAAGTTGGGAAAACTGGGCGGTACCGAAGATACAATGGGTTAACGGAGTTCCAGGATGTGGTAAGACAACATGGGTGATTAGACACTTCGACGTGGACAGGGACGCTATCATCACCACAACAACAGAGGCAGCAAAAGATCTCAGGGAAAAGCTATCGCACCGCATCGGAGACCTGGTCAAAACCAGGGTGCGAACCATGGCTTCCTCCCTAGTAAATGGTTTCGGCAGAGAGAGTTTCAGCCGTCTTCTGGTCGACGAAGCTCTTATGAACCATTTTGGAGCCATAGTAATGGCTGCCCGGCTGTCTGGTGCTAGCGAAATTGTCCTCGTCGGGGACGTCAATCAACTACCTTATATCGATAGGGAAAATCTTTTCGAAATGAGGTACCATCGCCCAAACCTGGTTACGAACATCAGCCAGGAGTTGCTTTGCACACATAGGAACCCAATGGACGTCGCGTATGCGCTGAGGGAAATATACTCTGGTATTTATTCCTCAGCTCCCCGTATTAAGTCTCTTGAGCAAAGACGGTACAAGGGAGCGCAAATACCCAGCGCCCTTCCCGACACCCTTTTCTTAGTTCACACGCAAGAGGAAAAGGAGGCCCTCATTATCCAGGGCTATGGGAAAGGCACGGGGTCACGCACCCTTACCATCCATGAAGCTCAGGGACTAACATACGAGTCGGTAATCGCCATTAAGACCAAAGCCAATATGAAGCTCCATGAAAGCGTTCCACACGCGGTCGTAGCGGTATCACGGCACACCAGGACCTTCATCTACTACGCTGACGACACAGAGAACGACGCCATCAGTCGATTTGTCCGGCGTGCATCGGCTGCGTCTCCGAAGACCATCAAAGACTACAATCTGCAGATGGCCATCAAAGATCGGAACGCGGCGGTGGTGGAGGCCTTGGGCCGAGAGGAGGCGATAACTGATTAATAGGACTTAGTAAATGTGTAAAAATAAAAAATTGTAATCATAGCGTTAAAATGTGAGGATTGTGTGTATGCCCCGAGCATTCATGCTCACCATCGAAGGCTCCTTCTTGCGGCGGCGTCATGTGCCGGGTCGTTCTCTTCCCTCAAATATGGTTGAGGAGGGCGATGGCTGGCACATGCGTCACACTCGTGACCGGGTGCTGCTTGCGGGTCGCTGGTCTGCTCGAGGCAAACACACAATTCTTTTGTAGTTGTAAATATTTAATTATATAAATAACTCTTCTTGTCGCACTGCCTAAATTAAATTAAGTTGTTAAAATTTGTAAATGTTAATAAATTAAATTGTACTAGTAAAACTCACGGACCGTGGAGTCTGTGGTGTTTAATAAACTTTATAAAAAAAAAAAAAAAAAAAACACTCATCAACTTTAAGCAAGCTTTATAAGTAAGATCCTTATTTATTATTTATTTATTTCAGTTAGAACCTTACACGAGTTACTCTAATGATAAAAATAAAATGTAATGAAAAACAAATTATTAGATTTGTTTAATTAATAAAATACGATAGTTTGTGCGTGTATATGAATGTTTATTACCATTACCACTTATTTCCGGAATTACTAAACCAATTTTGATGTAATTTGAGATAGAGATTGCTCAACTCGAGTAACTGTTTTCCACCACCGCGCGGGTATCACCGCGAGGTGTAGCTAGTTTTACAATAAACCTCTGCTATCCAAAATCCATCAAGGCAGTAGCCAACATAAACAAAATAAACCTCACTATCCCTAACTTTAAGATCGATATTACAATTTCCACAAAAATCCTACCATTCCCGGCTTATTTTCCAGTGCACCATGTATGTAATGGCTAGTAAATCCCTGTAGCATCCACGTAGATGGGTAAAATCAAAATACGGCCAGAGCGGACCCTTGCTTCAATATTAGTACGCCGGGGGCGAGGCTAAATTGGCAGGATATACTGGATCACTACTGGCGCGAGCTACTGGCGCTAGCTAATGGTATCAGCCGGCCGGAGTTCTGCGGCTATCCGTTCTCCAAAAATTGCTGCGATCGCCGATGTAGTACTTCACTTCAAACCTCTAGCATAACTTCTATGGAAAATACGTAGTACGAATTTGGTAGGAAAGCTCTAAAAGCCCTTAAAGCCCTTATATTTTTTAGCATTGGCATCAGAAATACACAGGCATAAAAAATCAGCTCAAACGCTCATCGGAAAGTTATTCAAAAATGCAATTGCAAGATTTAACCAACTAACAAATACATTGTTAGCTTATAAAAATTATGAAATGCCGGTGTCGGCGCAGGTTTTCTCTAAAGTAGGTACATTTACTTATTTACCGCGATTCTAACTAACAATAACGTTGCTGCATATAATTAAGTTCTATCTACTCAAAAGAAAAATAAAATCGGAGAGCAAACAATCAACAAAAATAAATTGTAAGCCAACTGGCGTAACTTTAAAAAGTCCATCAGTAAACTCAATTGAAAACTCATCGGGTTGCCCACACACACAAACGCACGCGCGATGTTATTTGGGGAAGATTAGATTTATGCTGTATTGCCAGACGCATAAAACACGATAATATTCGGGTATATGTTGTCTGGGTGACCGCCAGACTGGGGCCCGGTTTCATTAAGTTTACAATCTATGATAGGAAGAAACATCCCTTTTACCCGACGGCCAAGATTAATTATATAGACACATCTAGTTCCTTTAAGAATGTATTTAATAGTTACCGTAAAATATTGTAAAAATAAAATAAAACTTTTTCTATTCATAATAGGTATATTTTCACGTAAGACATGTGAGATAACAGCTATCAGTAATTTTACAGTCGGAAACCTAGTAAAAGGGAAAACACAGCTATTAATAAAAGAGTTTACAAAAGAGGTTACAATGAATTTAGTTAGTGGTTTTCTAGTAAGCAATGAAGGTAAAGTTGCGATTTACATATTTGTTTGAAAATTTAACATCAAGCACGCGTCAGCCGTCCGCATTATCGATCAGGCGCCATAAAATTAGTTGAGTGAGGCCAGAAGACTAATCTTGTTGCGATTAACTTTTTATAAAATAAGTACGTATTTAAAGGTCGAGTGGCTAAATAATAAAATATTATTTGGAACTTTTCCACTGATAAAGTATTTTTCACAACTTACAAGACTTGTGTGAAATGCAAACAGGGCCTACCATTTTTGCCGGGGGGTAAACCCAGCTCGATATTGGCAAGGCTCTATGTTTACTGTCGGTGCGTAAAAGCTCAAATGTTTATATTTTCCTTGGAAAGTTGATTTTAAAAGGCTTTGTCACCGTTTTTGCTTGATATTTACACACGAAAGTGAGTCTGGATTAGAGTAAATATGATTTTGATTTTTTTTTTTGAGCGAATCAGTTGGCTACAGTTAATACGATGTGCTTTGAAATGTTACAAAGACTCGAGATTTAAAAATATTGTGTAGCGTTTTTTTTTCGCACACCAGGTTCTCTATTGCCATCCATAAAAAACGTCAGGTTGGGTTAGAATTTTCCAATAAAAAATTTATACGAAGTGAATAAAATGAAATATGCTTTGAATTTTTTTAGGGAGTTACAAAATAAATCTACTGTATACAAGTGCATAGTTTTGTTTTACCTGGATCTAAACAAAAGCATATTAAATTTAGATATATAAATGAAACTCCGCAGACATTGAGGTCAATCATCATATCCCAGAGTTTTCCATATTGAATTGTCTGTTACCAAAAATATGGGTGGCAAAATAAAAAGCAATACCAGTAGAGAGCATGGTCGCAAATAGTGCCGATATACGAGGCAAACCTTTCAATCAACAGTACCTCGGCTTAGGGGGTGTACACATGAGCTAGGATTGTCTTTGATCAGAAATCAAAATTCTGGGTGGCGCAGACCTGTTATGTTTAAAATCAGGCGAGCGATTTGGTCGTCTTGTCATCCCATTGCATAAAAAAGAAATTTGGATTGGATAGTTGAATGAGATGTACTTATTTTTATATTTTATAAATTATATAGGTATATCTATACTAATATTATAAGGAGGAAAGATATGTATTTTTGTATGTTTGTGTTGAATAAACACAAAAACTACTAGACCGATTTCAAAAATTCTTTCACCATTAGATTGCTACATTATCCCTGAATAACATAGGCTATATTTTATACCCGTGCAAAGCTGGGGCAGGTCGCTAGTGTATTATAAAAGAGTATCAGGATGTATTTTGATAAGGTTGAAAATCTTGCAGAAGAGTTTGCAGTATTTTAGTAGCACTAGCAGCATACTGGTAGACATAATTATATTCAATATTTTAGGCTTTTATTATTGCAGCTATTCATAAACGACCGTGATCGCTAACATCAGGCAGCCTGTTTACATGTTTGTCATGGCACTTAATGAAAAAACATTAAATATTGAGAATAAAAAGCCTTTTTACATCGATAGGGTGACATTTATATGTCATCGGTATAATTCTAAAAAATTAAATAAAAACATATTGACATATAAAGAGATAGACAGACACCGAAGTCTCGTCTTAAGGGTTCTTTCCCGAAGTAGGTTCAGAACCCTAAAACAAACAGTCTCCTTTTAGAGCAGGTAGATACTTACGTAAAAGCTAAACAGCCTACTCACAGCTTTATCATACATAGTGTCATTTCGTCATTTTTGCAGGGGCGTCACCCTCCATGTCCCACTCAAATAGGATTGGTCGCGATCCAATACCTTCACGTATTCCAAAATATTGTGAAATTCCATGAGATATATTACGAGATATGTCACTATTTGATGTTACAATACTTTTGTTCTCGTAAACAATTAACTGATATTTTTTGGCATGAAATATGTCGTCTGTTGTAACACATCTTCAGACTATGATATTGTGTACGGTACATAGCACAGTCTATGGTTTGATTTATTCGTTTATACTATCTTTGTCTTTACTATATAGGGTTATTCATAAAGGGTATGCTAAGCCGACATGAAAAAAAAATTGTATCATCCATGGGCGACTGGGCGTATCTTCTTTCTCAACCTTTTACATATAAATATATCAAACTGTCGGGAAACCAGGTCTATTTATAATATATTGATAAGTTCGTGTTCTACCACGCTGGCCAAGTGCGGGTTGGTGGATTCACATACGCCTTTGAATTTCTTCTCCCGACGTGTGCAGGTTTCCTCACGATATTTTCCTACACCAAAAAGCCAGGCAAGTTAGACCTACATACGATTATTAAGTCATATACGAGTAACTCTCATGCTTATTTTTTAACCGACTTCAAAACAACGGTTCTCAGTTCGACTGTTTGTCTTCTTATGTGCAAAAAGAGTATTTATCTCAACTCGTTTATTTTAATTAAAAATAATCTTTCAGAGACATGAATTTATTCATGAACCTCGAACAAAGAGACCGCATTAAGCGTACACGTTTCCACAAGAACTCAAACTTTTTTAATTACAGAAGCTAAAAGTGCATCTCGATCACAATAAGTCCGAAAAACAAAGCGGCTGTAAGTTTTAATTACCCGAGGCAGACGCTCTAATTAAAATATTGCTCGGAGACAAGGAACGGTGGAAAGATTAGCGGTTTGGCCTCTTCGGGGAAAGATTGACTTTGATACAGCAATTTTGCCTCGATTTTACTTTTTTGCGCCGTGCGGTGGCGTGACCTTTTCCGCCCTGATTCTAATGTTTTGGTCGGGTCGATGTCAGTTTTTTATCGATTTGAAAAATTGCATGTTACATTATAATAATAGAGTTTTAGATAACTCAGACTCAGACTGGTTTTAGTTTTAAACTCAGTGTGGCACTACAATTGGAATGAGCAGGCGTGTGGCTTAACATCAGGCTAGAGTCTTGCTTGTCTTGTTATTCCGTTACATAAAAAAACACTGACTGACTGACTTTTACCACACTGGCGTTTGTAAGCCCTCTGTTTCCTATTCATATAACCTTGGTGTCTTGAAGTCGCGAATTAATTGGTTACACCAGGCAAGCGTGCTCCATCTTAGACCACATCATTGCTAACCATGGCACACACAATAACATACAATTAGCGGGGACGTATTAATCGAATTCTCGAAAGTGGAAGACTGGTAGTGTAGTGACTTTGATAATAACCTTAATGGATTCTAGAGCTTCTACAGGTAAAAACATCTTAGATTACTTTTTAGGGTAAGTACAAAACCTTGGGGAGAACTCTAAGCCGAGACTTCGGTGTCTGTCTCTGGGTGCTCTTCGCGCAGGTGCTCTTCGGACGGGTGCTCTTATCTAGGTGGACTACTTCGTCTGTCTGTATGTCACGAGTTTTTGCTTTGGCTGATTTATTTTAATCTGTTGTATTTTTTGGGACTATTTAAAAGTAAACAAAACAAGCTTGCCTATAAGTTTCGGATAGCTCCATCACTTTGTATACCTAAAAGGATTTGTGATACTAAATAAGGATTTAGTTTTGCAAGCGCCGTATTTCGTAGAAGGGTCACGTTGGCCCGTTTCGACAGAGGACCGCCTATAGACCGGCCGCCATAAAACTTGATCCCGACTTCGCATTAGCTTGCGGTTTATTTATTCCCTTTTTACGGGAGCTATCAACGTAACGTGTAGCAGAAAATATATTTCTGATATTATCCCACCTAAATAGGTACCTATACAATATACATATATATTTTAATGAAATTGAAGAGCTTTGACGAGAATGCCGCTCTTATTCTGTTCTCAAATTATCTTTTAATCTATTTAAAAACTTAAAAACTATTTTTTCCGGTTTAATTATCAATTTCTGTTGAATGGCGGCTAAAACCCTGAGGCGAAGCCACTGCGAAGTTTTTGAAATAAAATTAGTTTTAGGCATACCTAAACCTATGCATGCAATACAATAGACAACAGACAAATTCAGACAATAGACAATAGTCTTTTTTTTATAATAAATAGGATCAGAACAAACATAATTTTAGAAATTCATGAATGCAGAATTTTCAAAATGATCTGCGTAGAATCGACTGAATGTGACCAACATTTTGTGAATTCATCGATTAACCATAACAACCAATCTCACCGTAACTAAGGCTTGGTACACACTAGAGCGGTCACAGGTACGACCACAGAATGGATAACCGTACTAACTTACAACTCACATTGTTTCTCGGCCATTGAATTACTGCGTGAGAAGGCACGGTGCCCGCTATAAATTCGCACGTGGCTATAGTAATTCACGTCAACAAGTGATTTATAAAACTGAGCGCACGTTTTTGTGTATTGTGCACTGCGCTTAGTTTTCTTGCAGTTTTTCTGCTTTTGGTTGAATGAGTTGTTTTTGTTCGGCTCACCCCTCCTAACAGTTCACTTGCTATTTTCTACGTTTTCAACTTGTTTTCAGGGTTGAAGGGTTAACCTACAGAAAAGGCAAAAGTTAATCAACACCAACTTTAAAAAATGATTCAAATTTTTGTTGAGTACAGGTTATTACTGCCAAAAACTGAATAAAAAATGCATTTTTGATATTTTTTTATTTATATTAAATGTTAGGCACTTTTATGTAAATGCATAGGTAATTATATATGTTGGTGAACGACATAAACACTTGTTAAAATTATTACCTACCTATAATACAATAGTAAATAGTATTGGCACTAACAATTTTATTGTGAGTTCCTAGAAAGACAGAAATACAAAACATTTCCCACTTCCAATACTTGCAAACAAAAGGAATATAAAGAAATGAAAACAGCTCCCAACGCAGCAATATCTGGAACATTATTACAATAAATATGAGGCAGGCGTCCCGACAATACCGTCTTATACCGAACTATTAGTAATGTAATGTAAAGTTGGTAGGTACTTCAATGCTTAGGCTCTAGGTAATTTGGCGAGGTGTTCTTATCAGACCTAATAGGTATTTTCAATAGGTAGATATTCTTTTCCAGACCTCAGTCTCCCACAATCTCTAAAAAGAGATCACGAAAGTAGTGGATGGCCCAGTCAATTTTCGGATGGGTTCAAAATGGTAAGATCTATCTAGATAATTCTCAATCAGTTTTAATACTCCAATAATTCTCAATTGTTTGTAAATGTGACTTACCTTAACATTCAATGTTATTTAAGTTCAACAAATATTTCTGATTTTTGATTTGCCAGCTCAAAGTTTTTCGGACGGCATAATATAACACATAAATTCTAAAAAGAAAATTTAGAAGTAAGCCTATTTGCACATTGTTACGTATGTATGTTATAGAGCGACTAATTATGTTTGTACAGTCAATAGCAACTAAGATAACGTGCATGCTTGAACTTTTTGCGAAACTTTTAGAATAGCAACCTAATTTTCCCGTTTAAAAAAAGGTAAAATTTTACGAAGCGGATTTTT
This sequence comes from Alcis repandata, assembly GCA_949125135.1. Taxonomy (NCBI): domain Eukaryota; kingdom Metazoa; phylum Arthropoda; class Insecta; order Lepidoptera; family Geometridae; genus Alcis; species Alcis repandata. The sequence goes on from OX421233.1 coordinate 1,783,784, forward strand.
AGTAAAATGTAACGCGGAAATATTGGCATATTACCGCCAATCCGTTCGATAATATCCCGCCCAGCCATTCACGGCGACAAATAACCGTGTAGGAAATAGGCGTATGATTAGGGTGACCATTAGGTTAGCTAATTTAGTAAAAACCGGACATTTTATAAAATAAACTTTTAAATATTTTTATTAGGTTGCTTGTCGCTTTTTTCTGCTAAAAAACATCTCTTATCTGATAAAAAAGTGGAGGCATTAGCAGCCCGTTGTTTTTATATTGATTTCTAATTAACTTTTTTTTAAGCTGAATAGGACAGTTGTTTACATTGAACACCTGAACAACCAAAGTAACTCTGCAAATAAGCAAATTAATTCAGTCAGTTTGACATTGACAGTTTAACAAATAGACTTTAAATTTTGAGTAGACAACATTTTTATGTTGACGTTACGATGCATTGACGGAGTTGTGAAAGACATAAGAGTCATAAGCTATGAATTGAAGTTGACATTAATTAAAGAACCTAAAAGATTTCTGTAATAACAACAAATCGCAATTTATATTCTCATTGCGGCAAATCACGATTGATGCATGCTTGGGATTAGGTATCTTAGACTTTCTGAGAAAAGACCATCTAGTTTCCAAACAAAAAAAAAGGAAATTCAATGGTAGAGTATAGCGAAAAAAAAAAGAAAAATAAATCACAGAGTCACCGTGATTTGACCGGAACTCTATCCAGTGACTCAGCGTCGTCATGGTCACCCTACCTGTGTGTCGTTTGTTCGAATTTACGACTTAATATAAAGTCGGGTTTACGCGAATATTTCCGCGTTCGTTATGGACGAGTTTCGATGGCGTTCGCCGTGAATGTGCGTTTGATGACCTAATTCCGGAAGCGTTTGACCTTACGGGTCATGTTTTAGGTATCTAATAAAAAGCTATGGATTTGGGAGCTTTGTTGACTCGTCAAAATAAACTGTTTTAAAGTTAAAAATTTGATTAAATTTCAGGAGAGTCGAAAATGAGATTGGTTGGTCTATTCCAATTTTTTTATACTTTTCGATGTTGTGCATTTTTTAAGGTATTTTAAAACGTCAGATTTTTCTCTGATAAGTTAGGCACAGGTGGTTATATAGCTAAGTAATTTAGGTATCATATTATGCGTTGCCACTACTTAATCACGAACAAACATACATTAATTTAACGGACTTCACAAAAGTCGAATGAGCGACCGGACCATGTCCGCAATCTCTTAAAAAAAAAAAAAAAAAAGTTTATCCCCAACTTTTCCTATATTTGTCTACTCAGACCTCAGATACTCAGACAGTACCGCCATTGACTCCAATTATTTCAACGCACCCATCCCTGTAACTAAAGTGTCGATTTAAATTTTCCTAAAAAAACCTAACCAGCAAATACTTTAAAGAACTTGGCAAATAAATCAGGGTCTGTCTAATTTATCGGCGCGAGGGAGAATTTACTTCAATGCCGGAGAAATCTTACAAATTGATGGATTCCGCAAATTCTCACCGAAAGCCATTGGAGCGGTGATTTAAATGAGTTTTTCCGTTAACACATTTACTTTGACGTGTTTAATGGCAGATTCGTGAATTGTGAGCGAATTAACTTAGTGATTTTCGTGTTAGATTACTCTTAAATTGTATTATGTTTGTACGGTGGGGAAGACGGGGTTATCGAGTAGAGCACATAAATTGGCCAAATTAAAACTAAAACTTGTAGTGGTTTACATTATCTACCGTCATGTCAAATTTCAGACCGCTAGGTTTTATAGTCCCTGAGATAATTTATGTGACATATAAACTAACAGACACCGGAGTCTTGACATAAGGGTTCTTTCCCGAATTAGGTTCAGAACCGTAAATAAGTAAGGCCCTCTGGGTCTTCCTTATAAACACTCTTTAAAATTAATCATTGCTTAAAGTTCTCCTTCTTGTGTTCGCACATTTCACGTCAGAACAAAAGTTGTCAGAGCATTTTCAATCATTTTATGCAGTGATTAAATTTAAGCTCATTTTATAAGTAAAGCCTTGTATTTAACTAATTAGGAACATCGACCTTAGTATAAGCACTAACCTAACCTTTACCTCCATTTTGTACCTACATAGGTTTTAATTAAAATGCCATTCTACAGTGACAGTTTTCCAAAAAGGTTCAGGATTATTTATTACTGTTCAACCAGGGACACTTCACCGAACGAGGAGGCAGGTGCGAAAATGGCGGTCGTCTTCGCAAGATTGATGACGGTCTCATTCCACCAAATTTGGATCAAGAAATAAATTATTTTCACTTAGACGAGCGACAAGAGTGATTTTAAGTTGGCTAGTTTAGTGTGTTCCTCAACTTACTAACATAAGTAACTACTTATATAGAGCCTTAACATCAGGCGAGCGATTTGCTCGTCTCGTCACTCAATTACATAAAAAAAAAGCCTTATTTATAGAGGCTGCTTAAAATTGAGGCACTGAATAAAATGCTCTGACGACTTTTCGCTGACGTGAAATGTGACGTGCGAAAATAAAACAGCGGCTTTTAACCAGAGACTAACTTTAACCAGTGAGTAAGTTAAGTAAGACCCAAGGTAGGTAATTGAAGGAAACATTCAAGGTAGTTTCCATTTTTGTACAATTATTTATTGATCGTATCATTTTTAACCCCTGGCGCCAAAATAAGAAGAAGACGGTGTAATAAGTTGAACTTGTGTATCACTGGTCTGTGTGTTGTGTGTTGTGTCTGAGTCTCAGGTATCGTATAGTTCCCAAACCACTTATTAGCAATAATACTAAAAATCACTACAGCCGTTTAAAGCTTTTGAGCTTTTTCAGTCCAATTAGTCCAACTACTTTTTAAAAGCTGAACAAACTGGAAGAAAATCTACCAAAAAGTTCAACTTATTGAACTGATAGTTGAACAAATTGAACTACACCGTAAGTCATGGTTTTTTAAATTTAAAATTGAATTACTGCGTCACATTGTAGTTTTTATTGTATCAAAACAGACATTTTACAAGTCTGTCAAGATGTTTAATACTAAATCAATTACGTATAAATTAGCTAAATCAATTATGTAGATAAATTAGCTACTCTATCCTTTGTCTTCTAACATTATTTTCTTCAAAAACAGCTGCAAAATTATGATGCCAACACAATAATTCGGAGACAATGCCCGTTTGCGTGGCGTGCATTCTGGCGCGAACTGAGACATGCCTTAATTAATTACATTGAGTTGTCAACCGTTCCACTGTTCACGAGGGTTCTCATAAATTTAGTTTTTGATGAAGATATGAAAAGGTTCAGAACAGACATTTGAGACTAGCTGTTGCCTTGCGGTTTTGCCTGCTATCGTATGGGAATCTACATACCACTGGTTCGGTGAAGGAAAACATTGTGAGGAAACCTGCATAGGTAGGTACCTACGTCCGGAGAAGAAATTCAATGGAGTATGTGAATCCACCAACCCGTACTTGGCCAGCGCGTGGAATACGGCCTAATCACCCTTCGAGGGTAGACCTGTATCCCAGCAGTGGGAGAATTAAAGGTAAGGTAAGATAAGGTATGATATGATGTATAGGAATCGTTAAAAATTGCGGAATAATAAATAGCTGTTTGTTATCATTTAAGTATATTTAAGTTTAGTTAAATGTTTAGTTTGTGTAGTTTTGTTAACGACTCAATTCATACTATCAAACCTCATCTCCGCTGATTACATTATAAAAGTTATTAGATAAATTGCCATTCCAAATTTTATCAAAATTAAAAAAATGAGTGCAGCGAGCCTATTTATAAGTAATCCTTAATACTACTTTCGATATTCACATTGAAATAAAAGCAAAGAAATTTTGCTACTAAAATTACTCATAATACAATCCGAGCCCTATTGACCAAAAAGTCTCATAAATTTTAAAAGGCATAATGATATTTCCATAAAGAAAATCTGGATCCCAAAACTTGGGCTCAATGGTGCTCTTCTACAGGCTTTTAGCTTTGAACACTCTAACAATGCTTAGGTCTGAGCAACGATTCAAATGAAAATTACAGAGCCCTCTTAAAGTGATGTGTCGCAAAATATCTGAGTTTGAATATTAGATGGATAACATCTTAGAAGTTTTGAAATGCGTTCATTAGTGTCGCAGCCATTTTACATAATTATTTTCTTGCGTTTATGGAAATTATTTATTATTGTTACTGTCATATGAAATGCTAAAACCGGGGGAAAAAGCATCAATTGATGGCTTATCAGAAGTGCTGTGTGTACGAGTGATAAAAAGAGTAATCAGGTAATCACGTATCGATTCACATTTCCTAAAAACCATCGAATTACATTAAAATGTAAATAATTATTGCTATTACGACTACTACTATTTTATATTTTCAGAAACAAACAACATAAACCTAAATAAACATAAATCGAATAAAAACATAAAATAATAGACCTCAAAGCGGTTAAGTACCTAGGTACTCAAAAGGTTGGTGACGTTACCTCATTGAACCGGAATACAAATTTTCTGGCCGAGGTAACCACTAGCTCTTTGGTCGTTTAATTTTTCTACCATACTATTACTTTAATTTATTTATTTAATCAAAATATTCTGATAACACCTTTACAGTTGGACCAAGGCGGTACTTATTTATGCTTATAACTAAATTGTTAATCCTTAATAGCTTTAATCTTAATACTTACATAAAATCTTGCGCTTATTCAACCTTCTTATCAAGGCGAGACGTGTGCCTAACTATTAGCACTTACAGCAAAACAGAGCTTTTACTGTGTCACCCTCAAAGTGAATGGGTATCGCGGGCTTTCCAAAGTCGTAAGCTCTTTACAGCTTTCAGCGCCTTTTAAACTTACGCTGACCTGCCGCCTGATTAGATCGTGTGAGTTGCAGTTGAACCAGCACTTTAAATGTGGCTTTTGTACAGTTTTAAAGGACGAATACAACTTGAAAATTTCACGTCAAAAAGAAAATTGAATACAGAATACAGACGTATACGTTTTTTCATGACAACAAACAGGCACATTACGTATACATTATACATTTGAAGCTTGGCAAGGTCGGTTTTCGGAATTTTAGATAAAGCAAATTTTCGATGTTTTCCTGTTTCAACTAACATCTTTATGATACGCCATTACGAAATGCAAGACTTTACCATTAAACACATATAATGCGTATACGAGTAGAAGGTGTAGGTGAATACTGAACTGTAATTATGCCCAAAGTGACAAAAAGTAGTGTAATAGAGTCAGTAAAATCTGAGACGCCTATTGCCTTGTATTTCTATGGTTTATTTTCTCCATGGTGGGCTGGAGTGCTCCTACTTGGGGTATTCTGGGCCGTTTAAAATTATCTCTGTTACTCTCACTGTCATAACATTTTTAATGATAGCGACAGTGACCGAAATAATATCCATTCGAGAATAGGGTCCCTACTCGGGCTGTAGACTGGAACCTTCAGAATGGAAACGTGACATTGGCTCATGACACGACGCAATTTATTGGAAGACGTGGTCTGAACATTACCTCTTTTCAGCTCACTTACTGCATGGCTTTCTGAGAGAGATATATTGGTGACGTTAAAAGACTTGTGCCCGCGAGCGTACATAGTATTACGTACTGGCTGAGTCTAATGGTTTTTCGTCTGATTTTCTAGTTTTCCTATAATAGTAAAAAAGATTATAAAGTCGGATGAACAGATAGATATGGATATTGTTTTTGTGCTATGTAAAATTTTTCAAGAAAGGCTTTCGTGCAGACTTGCTCGTCTCGTCACTTAATTGCATGAGAATAAAAACATAGGCAGATGATGATGGTGATGATACTAATCAGTCAGGAGTTATACTCATCGTGGTAGCTTAGTTGTAAATACTAATATTTAGAAACGGTCCCCCCGACGCGACGTTTTCTTCGTAACTAACTAATATTTTGTTGTAATTATTAATATTTTTAGCGGTGTTTTAGTTTTTATGTACAGGTTGTTAAATAAATCAAATTATTATTTCGTACTTTTTATACGTAGGTTTTTGTGTCGGGGGTTTTTTAAATTTTTGATTTAAGTTTTTATTTAATACTTTTTGTATGTTAGTACCAACATTGGTATATTAATTGGATTTTTTTTATTTATTATTTTTTTTTTAAATTATTAATAAAAAATTTTTTGACAACCATTTTGGGCACATTTGTAGAATTTTGGTTCTTCCATTCCCACTTTAACCCACCATAACTCTTAAACGGCTCAATCGATTTTTATAAAACATAGCTAAGAACACTCTCGATTAAGTCTCCTTTCATCCAAAAAAAAACTAAACTGAAATCGGTTCAGTGGTTCGGGCGCTATGATGCCACAGACAGACAGACAGACAGACAGACAGACAGACAGACAGACAGACAGACAGACAGACAGACAGACAGACAGACAGACAAACAGACACGTCAAACTTATAACACCCCTCTTTTGCGTCGGGGGTTAAAAAAAGAATTATCAAAAAATCGCTTCACCCAGTCAAAAGTTATGAGGTAACAAACAAAAAAAAAAAAAAAAAAAAAACACAGACGAATTGATAACCTCCTCCTTTTTTGAAGTCGGTTAAAAATAAATAAATAACAGGCTTTCAGCTTTTTCAATACTTGAATGATGGATGGGTCTTGTTTGTTACAAAATTCGTATATAGTAAACTTATTCACGACATGACGGTACGTTACGAAAACGGCGTTCCGAGTATTTCCGAGAGTACTCTATCAATCACTGTATACAATACCGAAATTCTATATCAAGACCTCAGTGTACCTAATATTAAAAAACAGCGTTTTGAGCTTATATCCGTAACTGTACTAAAGACAGAGACGGATTGACGACAAGACTTTTGTAGTATTTAAATCGGAGCATATTATATGTCTCCGGTTTAAATGCGGTATTAAGTCTCTGTGAGATTGTAGAAGACACCGAACGCACTTACGACATCTCTAAAAATATGGGATTTATACCTTGCTTAGGTAAGGCTGCTTAAAGTTAGTCACTGCTTAAAATACTCTAACAACTTCTCGCTGGCATTTTCACGTGTAAGAACATGACAGAGAACTAAGCAGTGATTGAATTTACGCAGGCTTTATGAGTAAAGCCCATCTTTTAAGCAAACCAAAGATCAGTTATTAAGCAAGATAGCAAACGAGAGCTGAAACTAAGTTCAGCGGTTATTAATGCCAACTAAATCAAAAGCAGTTTAGTGAATCCTGCCCCATTAAATTCGCGACCAGACCCCTGCATCATAATAAAAACTTGTAGCAGAATGCAGCGCCATAACGTCTCATTTTATAAGTTTAACACGAAGTTATGACTTAACAGGGGTCGTGCATTAGATTAATGGGCTCTAACGGCCTTAATGGATTAAATGTCAGATGTACGCAGTCTTGTGTAAGCTTGCTCCATTGATTTTGTTGGGCTGAATTTGTCTTTGAAATTATGGCATTACTTGAACTAGCTGGTTTCACACGCGCGGTGATAATCAAAATGATGATGATTATAGTGATCCTGAAAAGTGACCCATGTTCTTTTGTGTACCTACGCCTGAGAGATTATTGTCCCCAGATGTGTGCTTTAACTCAGCTGTTTTATCTAATTTTATAAAGACTTTATTTCTAGTGACCATGCTGGGATGTTCATTGTCGACCGACACTTATTTCTCTTCTGCCAAAACATCTAGCTACGTTCCTCAATTGCTTTCCTCAATTCAAACCTTATGTTACACACATAAGATCCATTACAGATTACACAGACAGAGAGCACACTTTACCCAGAACAACACAGCAAAGTTTGTCAAATAAATTCATATACTTACATAGGCTAATATAAAATACGCGTTTAAAAGCTAACCGGGACATTAAGCGTGTTAACAAAAGACGCATTTACGACGCGATGAGTGCAAAACCGTGTAGTGGAAGCGTAGGTGGAGGGGACTCAGGCCTCAGGGCTTTATGGACTTACGGGGAACAGTTTTTTTTAGGATATTATGAGTGACGTGGGTGCCATTTTTGACGTATCTACGCAGTCTGATGTGACAAAGAGAGTGCACGGCGGGGACAATGCGCGCAAAACGAACGTGTAGAGCGTGTTTTGGGGGACGAATATTGCTTCGATTTTCAACTTTATTTCAGCACTTGGGACTTATCAAAAAATGTCAGTCAAACTCATGTTGCCGAGCATTGAAGAGGATTATAATGTACGTGAAGTCAGTCGTTGATAATAATTTACAGCTGTTTTCATTGTTAAGTCAAAATAAGCACCTAATAATAATTTCTCAAATATTTTTCCAAAAAATATATTTTAGAAAAAGAAAGTGCTCCAATAACTTCGCAACTCTGATATTAGCTCAAAGTACTATTTTCAGATAATACAAAAATCGTAAAGTCAAGTAGTCACGACACAAAGGTCAGGTCTAAGCAAAGAATGAATGAACCGGTTTTGAAATGATGTCTTTGGCGCTCAGTGGAGCGGCTATTTATCGCCCGTGAGATTCTTCAAAGCTCTTATCGCTTCATACTCCATCTAATATTGAAAATAACTTTTGTATAAATAAGCTGCTGATGTGGTCACGTCATCTCTATATTTCTTACTTAGGTGTTAGAAGAAGTCATTTTATGATTTAAATTCACACTACTTTTTTTGTGACTTAAAATAGCTTTACCTATAATAAGTCTTTCTTTTTAGGTATTGTAGCGGAAAACACTAAAAAATCAAGACAAATACAAAATTGAGGGTAGGTTGACGGGTTAATTCTGGGTGACGCAGACTTGTTATGGGCAATCGTGACGTTTAAAATCAGGCAAGCGATTTGCTCATCTCGTCACTCAATAGCATAAAAAAAATCGGTTGTCTGTAAAGTCGGTTCACTGACGATAGTTGAACGTGACAACGTCATAAGAAAATACGGATGGAATGGTTTCATTTTTCAAAAGAAAATTTTAATTTTATTTGTTTGATAGATATTTTGTATGGATATACATAGAGAAGGAGGTAGGTAAATGGAAATCACAAAATTGAATTGATCAAGTTACATTTATTTGTACGTATAAATACAATTACGACAATATATCACTGAACATATATTTAATATCGAAAAAATCATTACCTTTATCGCCGCAATTATCGTTGTTATAAACAATTGACACCACATTCACTTTTCACTGCACTTCATACTTGACGAAAACATGTAAATTATATATTGTATAGCAGCTGTCCACGCGGACGCATTGCTCACTCAATTAGGAGAGAGACAGATGAGGAACGCTGCCGAACGCGGAGGCCGATTGTGCCTCTTTGTCGCTCGTTGCGCGCTCTCGCTTGCACTTCAAGCCTTAAATGGAACGCCTCAGAGCGACGGTAACGACGGTAACGCCGCATGCGTCATGTTTTTTCGTGCGTGCAGCCGGCTCCATCGACGGTGTCACGTCAAAAATGGGTCGTACTCACACATAGGATAGAAGAAATATTCAAGAATTTACTACGTCAAAATGAATAAAATACTTCTCATATTTATTTTCCAATAAATCCTTGTCCAAAGAAAAATACAGCTCATCTTTTTCGAGTCAGCATAATGTTGTTGGCACTTAAACCCATCGAAGCAGTCCTAAACAACTTACAAAGTGGTTTCGTAAAAGAATAAGATGTAAAATAAATCCTGCGGATCACAAAGCAAACATGGCAGTAAAATGAACTGAAATCGCAGAGAAATGCGAAAAGAACACTTATAGTAATTCAAAGGCAAGATTGTAAGAGGCAAGTTGCTGAAGGCAGTTGTGCCTTATTTATTGGTCCCGTAACGAGTTGCTTGAAGTTGTGCTACCATCATTAATAAGTCCATAACTGCACAACCAAAAAGTCATAACTCTACTAGCTATTCTAGTCACTTACTCCCTTTTTGATTTAGCTCAGTAATCTCTGAAGCTTTTTCATCAGTTCTGTAAAGTCCTAAGAGATGGTGTTTTGTTTGGGAGTTAAGACGTTTTGTAGTGTGTGATGCTGGCTGCATCTCTCAGATCTAATCAGGTAGGAGACAGATGGGTACCATTAATACGGGATAGGAACTGATTGGATGAACGGATTGGTTCTCTGAAGTCAGCGTTGATTTGATCTAATAATATTTGAAGCTTGATCATCCGAAGGTTTCGAGATCGACGGGTCTATAAGACTTTGCTGTCTAAGTTCGGTCGGATAGATCAAAAGGATTTTCGGTAGTTATTCAAAGTACGAATAGATCATATCGTAATCCGTTTCAGTTGTCGTGTCAAATAAATGTAAGTATTTTTGTTTTTCTCTATTTAAGGGTTATAAAATAAGGGTATGCTAAGTCGAAAGGGCTCATAGCATTCATTATTATGTGAATTTTTTTATGTTACTATGGGACCAACTTTGATGACTGCTGTTCTTTTCATCATCATCACTGCGCGGGCGAAACCGCGGGACGCAGCTAGTGAGTGTATAAATCGATCAAAACTCAGGTAAAAACAGCTTAGTCAAAACCTCGTCAGTTTTTACAGTAAAGTCTTAAACAATTTTTTTTAATATACAGGGTTATTCACAAAGGGTATGCTAAGCCGAAAAGGGCTCATAGTACTCATCATTATGAACAACTTTACTATGGGACCAAGTCGAAATTCGCGAAAAAATAATCAGTTGTTCCATACATTTTGTCGAGTGTCATTGACATTTTTCTATGCTGAGAACAGCTGATTTTGATTCGCTAATTTCGGTTTGGTCCCATAGCAAAAGTTGTTCATAATGATGAGGACTATAAGCCCTTTTCGGCTTAGCATACCCTTTATGAATAACCCTATATATCCATCTACTCACACTACTTACAACTTTCCAACACAGATAGGGTATCTACCAATTAAATGCACAAAGCTAGCTCGACTAGTCAGCCGCCGGCTCCGCATTAAGTCCATGGCTGGAGGCATCCATTTCACGATATTGCCTTACCTTGTTCCCTAATCTGGGTAACAAGTTTCGCGGTTGAACTTGGACGCCAATTATCCGCCTAATTGGACTCTAGTTGTGGGTATTGATATTGAATATTGATTTAGATAGATAGATAGATAAACTCTTTATTGTTCACACCATAAATTACAAACACCTAAAAACACCTAAAACACCTAACACACAACCACACCTAGCCTACCTAGGATTATAACACCTAAAAACTAGTGCGACCACTGGCGGCCTTATCGCTAAGAGCGATCTCTTCCAGGCTACCTTAGGATGAAGAGGATAGATAAAAAATATATAAAAACGGGGTGTGCAATATAGAAGAAAAACTGTGTCTTAAAAACCTACATAAAAAATAATAATAATAAATACTTAGAAATACATTCAAATACTAAAACTACCTAGATTTAGTGTATTGTTACTGAATTTCATGATTCTCATGGCTCTGTCATGTTTCATGAGTTCAGCCGTTATCTTTTAAGAGTTGGACTAATTCTAATTCAAAAAGTGTCATGTAACATTTTAGTGCAAAAAACAATTGTTCATTATGCTGCACTGCAACCATACAATGAAACTGCATGGTAAGTAATTGAAATACATAGTCAAATTATACAAAACTATATGTTTTCGATCCTATAGATAATTATCAATGGAGTAATCTAACTAATATTCTTACTAATATTATAAACGTGAAAGTATGTATGTTTGTAACTATTGAATGCTGAAACGGCTGAACGGATTTACATGAAATTTGTAGAAAGTCATTCATGGTCTGGATTAACACACGCTACTTTTTATCCCAGAAAACGCGGGTAAAACTGCGGGGGCAGCCAGTAGAAAATAAAATAGAACATAACTACAAGAAATAAGTGCTTTTTCAACAAAATAATCTGGTTTCAATAAATCTCCGCGTCATTAGTTACAAACACGGCCTTACGTCTAGACTGTGGCTAAACAAGGCATCTAATATTCCAGATCTAGCAACAAAGTTAGGTCAGTTAGTGAACAAATTCAAGGTTAATTAAATTAACTCTCATTAAACTAAAGGTCACATTAATTCCTGCCCGAGCTTAGCCTGAAGATATGGGCTACTAAAGTCGGGGCCCGTACCATGAGTTCTTAATAACCTAAACTAGATCGCTCTGTCAGCTACGAGTAGACAAGTCTGTCTAGCTGTGTGTGTGTGAGAGGCTAATCTGTCGGTCTGTTTGTCTTTCGTCTCGCTCTGTCAGCTAGAGATTAAACGAGACAAAAACACAAAACCGCACTTGTACTCTACTGCATGTAACTCTAGCTCTACTTAGTCACAAATTTTTCTTGTTATTTGGTTAGTGACCGAATTATATGCCATTGTATATTTACCCCATTTTTAGCGATCATTGCATTATTATTTATGTGTCTAAAATCTACTGATCATGCATATTTTCGCTACATTTACAACTTTTTTTGCAGGTTACTCTATTGATGAGTGTATTAACTGAATAGAAAAAAAAAATAGAATACAGTCTTATTACTAAAAAGGCCATATTCTATTTAATTAACCGACGAAAAAACGGAGGAGTTTTCAAGTCTTTCTCAAGTACAAGGTTCTCAAATCGACGCGCATATAGGAATATTTTTTTATGTAAGTACGACCACGCATCGCAAGGATTGGCCTAGTCTTGCTCAGGACAGGGACCAATGGAAAGAGGGCACGGAGTCCTTTGCCCAACATTGGGACATATCAGGCTCTTAATAATAATGAAGAATTTAAGAAAATAAAAACAAGTGCTATAATAATGACCACGCATAATTCTATTCTATTCAACAGAAAACGTGGTCATATTTAGGGCCGTGCTTAGAATTCATGGTAGGGGTTCAGGTATAAAGAAGAGATCTATATCAGGCTAAAATCTACCGGTTAAAGGAGTGAACCCTTTCTAATCTAGTGCGAGTTTTTCTCATAATTAATTCCCCAATTCGCACTCCGGCCGTCCTTCATAAGCTTTATGCTGTGCCCTTTTGGATGGCGCAAAGAATGAGAGGGAAGCGGTTAATTGATATTTGTATCTTTCTGTCGCAGAAATGACGCTGGGTTTGTTTTTCATGTTTTTTTTTAATTTTAATGTTATGTTTTTGTCTTTATTATTAGAATAGGTCTTAATCACTGTGGTTTACGGTGCTAATTTGGAATTAATAAATAATGTAGTTTATCTGATCTGATTGATCACTTATACTTACTTCAAAAGACCAAATAATTTGATACTTTGGTTTGAAACCTCATTTTCTTACTATTACATATTTCATAACATGTTTCTTTTCGATTTAATTGGTCGATGTCATATATCCCTTGAAAATAAAAAGCGTATGTAAGCAGGTTCATGCTGTATAATAAAAGCGAAATACGGTAAAAATTATCGAGACAAAATTATAATAACTTTATGGATGAAATTATAATAACCTTATGGTATATATTTTCCTTATAAATCTTTCTCCCAGCTTATCTAGAGATCTAAAAAAGATGTAAAAATAAACATCGTCCAGGCGCCCGTACCCTGAGCTCCGGTATAAAAGGATGTGCATAATTAACCATGTGTAACGCGATTAGGTCGGCTCGCAGCAAGCCGGCCGGATCTGTCCTCGAGACTTCTTCACATTACGCTATAATATAGGGCACGAGACTATAAGTTACATAATACAAGGTCAACAAGATGTTATAATTAACACAAGAATACTTACGTAAAAATTAAGTCGTTTACTACGACTAGTTTCAATCACAATCGATGATCTTCATCAGATGAGTTAAAAGCGTGACACGCTCGCGGTTTCGTCTCGCCTGGCTCTGCTCACGCACTTGTCAGGCCAGTGAGTATTTTATTATGGAGAGTACGTAATCAAATAATACAAGGTGTTCATTGTTTAATTCTATAATCAGGCGATAAGTGAAATACTGTCTTGCAGTCATCGATTTTCTCTTTCCCTGTTGTGTGGTGTGATCATTAGTAGTGTACGGTGTAAAAATATAGTGATCTGTTCTTTTATGATTCTTATCATCACTGACGGATATTTTCGAGGATTTTATTAATTCAAACTAACAGGGCATCAAAAAAAATATTAATATTAGTTATTAATATTCATAGTTGTTATGAATTAAAAAAGCTGAGGCCTATGTCCAGCAGTGGCCAAAAATCCGATAGGCTGATGATGATGAAAAAAGCTGATTGATAAGATTAAAATTTCTGAATAAAAAAATATTTGAAAAATTGTGCAGGACATGAAATATAGACACTCGAATAAGCGGGTACACAAATAAGTACGATCAATAGTACACAAGTAGGTAAACAACACGGAGTAATTTAGTAATCTGATAACATATTTACGCCTCTGATAACAGATCGTTTTAATGGACCAGTCACATTTGTTTTCTATTTTTTGTAGGCAAGTTAAAATAATCATGTAGCAACATAGGTACTTAGTATATGATAGCAAAGTATGAATGGGCTGCCAGCATCATGTCCTCACTGAGCCAGTTTAGCGTGAACAAAAAAACCGCTTCCCTTTAGAGCCTATTTTAATGACCAGGGTTTATTTTGTACGGAACCCTGCGCTAATTCCCCGGATATTATGGGATATTGTTTTTACGTAAAGCTGAACTTTGAAGACAACAACGAGGGAACAACGAACACGGCCTAACTTGGAAAGCTTATTTGATAATAGCTGGCATCTTGTAAATAGGAAGTTGTTGGAAATTCCCATGGAACATTCATGGTGCAAACAAAGTTGGTAGCGGAAGTTGTTTTTGGATTAGAGATAAGACAATTTTAGGTAGATTAGATAGATAGAATCTTTTTTGTTCACACCAGAAATTATAAACAAAAGGATTATAGTACTTAAAAAAAAAAAGATAAAGAGCGGGCTCTTTTTCCGCAACTAGGCCGGTAATCGGCCCTTTTTGCGTGAACTACATAATTATGCGGGTTTCCTCACGATGTTTTCCTTCACCGAAAAGCCAGTGGTATGTAAATTCGTACATAAGTCCTAAAGAACTCATTGGTACGAGTCGGGGTTTGAACCCGCCACCTCAAGAATGCGAAGCGGCGTTTCTCCCACTGAGCTACCACGGCTCTCTACTTACTCTCTCTCTCTACTCTCTACTTAAAACTAGTGCGACAACTTGCAGCTTTATCGCTAAGAACGATCACTTCTAGGCAACCAAAACGAGTTCCTAGATTGTACGGGTCGCTATCATTTTTATAATGAAAACACGCACTTTTTAGCATCAGATCTGCTACTTTTTTCTATCTAAAACATCCACACAAGATTGATCATTCGCCGAGTGACAAATAACACCTGTGAACTGCGAAACGTACCCAGTCCTTCATTTTACGACGAGCATTAAAGAAATTACTGCTTTAATTCACGCTCGTTCGTTTTCGACACAAAATAAATACTTAGGAAAGCACTTCGGCGCTTAGATTAAAATCGTAAAACGGTCCGGCTGTAAACTTAGTATCGTTTTAATTTTGTGCGTTGTGTGAAGTGAATACCGTTTTGGTTTTTATTAGTTCCCGATTATATGAGTATACGGTATATAGTACTCAATTTATAGGGTCTCTGCCCTTACTAAGTTGATAGTTGACGTCCATCAAAAGGTATATTAAAAAAAAATCTAAGTCTAAACATCCGACATGAACCAGTGGTACAAAAAGGTATCCCATTGAACACCTATGTTAACCAGATATGTAGGCTACGGAAAACAAACGGGTTTTAGTTTTGTATTCAATGGCTTGAGAATTGTTTTATTTTTACCGTTTTTTTGGGTGTATTCAACTGAACCGGATCCTTCTAGGCAAGCGTGGACATCACTTGACATCCAAACGAGAAAACGTTCAAGTACGAGTTTAAGACTAATTTTGTATTAAAAAAATAGAGCCATTGTCTAACACACTAAAAGTCTTATTGCATTTCCAGCTGAAATAATAACCTAAAAAGCCTTTTTATAATAAACAAAAAATCTTATTAATGTACTACAAAGCCTGAAGACGAATAAAGCTGTTACCTAGAGAAAATGAGATTCAACTACAGCACAGAAGGTTGTTTATTAAGCCCTAAGATGTTTAATCAACGAGAAAAATGCTTAATTATATTTCAAGGAAAAACTAGAGAACGATAAATCGCAGAGGAAAAGCAGTAAGGGTGCTTCCAATTTTACCTGAAGAGTAATCAAAATAACATTTTATTGTTGACAAAATTAATAACACATGTCGATACAAACATCATAGTCGAGTTCATGTCAAGAGATATTTTGCTTCTATTGATATGAGGAAGGTAAGTATTACTTGTACGAATAAAACGATTCGTTCATCGATAAAAAATAATATAAATCAGTTTGATCAGGAATTCTTATATCCTTAGTCCTTAGTATGTAATTTATTCGAGTTTTGACTAAATAAAAGAAAACTTTTATCTTATCTTTAGCTAACAGCTTTAACTACCTAGAAACGTGTTCAAATTCTAATTAATTTAAAGACAAAATACTAAGAAATAAAAAGCAAACACATACATACATACATATTATCACGCCTCTTTCCCATTGGGGTAGGCAGAGACTACATCCCTCCACTTGCTACGATCCTGACATATGTCTTTCGCTTCTTCTACTTTCATAAGTGTTTTCATACAAGCTCGTCGGTTGCGGGTACTTTTTACGTGGCCTTTAGTGAGAACGTCTTCGATTTGATCGTGATACGTTCGCCTACGTCGACCTCTACCAGCTTGTCCATTCACACTCGCCTCATAAATCTGTTTCGTCAATCGTCTTTCATCCATCCTCTCTACGTGTCCGAACCATCTCAGCATCCCTTTTTCTATCTTTGTCACTACATCTTCTACCACACCACAACGTTCCCTTATCACGCTGTTCCTCAACTTATCCATCAATGTCACTCCAGCTATACTTCTGAGACTTCTCATTTCCACAGCATTAATCTTACTTTCATGCTTCTTCTGCCAAACCCAGCATTCACTACCATACATAAGTGTGGGGATCAGCACTCCTCTATGTACAGCCAATCGTGCCCTTTTCGATACGTTCTGGCTGCTCATAAAGTTATGCAGGGCCCCATTCACTTGGTTTCCTGCCAACACTCTTCGCTCAATATCACAATCATACTTGCCGTCTCTCGTAAACTTTGATCCCAAGTAAACAAACTCTTTCACTTGCTCCACTCTTTCTCCTTCAATCATAACTCTACAATTCGACATACTTTCTTCTCTTTCAAAAACTATTACTTTCGTCTTACATACATTCATTTTCATACCTTTGCTTTTTAGGGCACCATGCATAATATCGACCATCGCCTGCAACTCCTCCTCTGATGATGCTAATATAACTTGATCATCAGCGTATAGGAGGCATTTGACAGTTAAATCATTCATTCTTAACCCATACGCACTTTCTTTCAAATCCTTCAAGCAATTGTCTATAAATAGGTTAAACAGCCCCGGCGAGGCTACACATCCCTGTCTAACACCTTTTTCGATGCTAAACCAGTCTGTGCAAGCCCCGTTTATCCTAACACAAGCACTGGAACCTACATAAAGTGATTTCAGCGCCTGTATCAAGGAGCTGCCTACCCCATACATAGACAAGGTCGACCACAATTCATCCCTCACCACTCTGTCATAGGCCTTTTCCAAGTCCACGAATGCGCAATAAACCTTTTGACTTAAAAGCAAACACGTGAATTCAATTTAGCTTTGAGGCCATTCCAAGAACTAGCTGGTCCTGTCCCTAATATTTTGAGGTTCCAACAACTGGTATTCTGAAACAATTCGTGTAAGATTAGTTTTTGTTTTCAGAGAAAATGAAAATTGGAGTTAGAAAGCTTTAGGCTGATGCTTGGATTTGGAACATTTCAGCAGATTATTTTGCTGTAGGCCTTTTTAGATTGTTGAATAAGTTATACCTGGACTCTGTTTATTAACTTTCACAAACTTTTAATTCACACAGATTGAGTAAGTTAAGATAGTTGGCTAATTTATCTTACTTATTTAGACTTGGGATACTCAATCAGACTTGATTAGCCCCGTCTATTAAAAATTGTTTATGAAAACCATGTCATACTTTGGTGTTAAATTCTACAAACACATTTTAAACTAGCTACGTTCCGCAGTAACACTCGCTATCCTACAGAAACGATACATTTTCTGGAATAAAAAGCAACCTATATGCTATTCTAAGATATGAGCTACCTCCAATACCTGCATACCAAATTTCATTCAAATCCATTCTGTTGTTTTAGCGCGAGTAACAAACATAGAAACACAAACTTTGACTTTTATAATATTAGTCGGATTTCATCAGTACTTACCTAAGCTATGAATCGAACCGTACAATTTGAACAATTTCTACCTAAATAGCTAGATCATGCACGAATACCACGTGAATTGGAATTGAATAGTTAATTGTTACTGCCCTCATAGTCATAATATCCACAGTCATAATGGCAGCAATCTGCATTTCAATGCGTGCCACAATACCAATCATCAACGCCGCAATCTGAATGTCTGAGTGTTTCTAGAGACCGAATTATATCACGAAAGCTATCGATATTCTCTGAAAGTATCGATAAACTAACTTTTATTATCGGTGTTAGGTTTGCGTTTTACCGCCAACTCGTGTGACGGTGAGCAATTATGTGGTCTACTATGTACCACGCGCGCCTAGAAAAGACCGAAATTGGCCGAGTGGCGTGTTAGAGTTTTTAGACCGCCTTAAGGTCTGACATGGCTTAGCCTCGGCACATAAATATCGACATATTTATTTGAACAAAAATAAATATGACATTTGCTTATTAATTAATTAGTCGGTTTCACTTTTCGTAAGATAGAGTAAACAAAGTTCTAAATCCAAAATTTTTAGGAAAGGTTATGTCACGCTGTACCTATTTAGGGTTCTGTAGGAAGATCAGAAACACAATTAGTTTCACCATTTTTATATTTGTCGCACTATTTATATTGAGTTTTCGGTGCCGTACAGTTCGTTACTATCGTATAATTTTGTCAAAACGCAAACAAAAACAAGTGGAAATATTTGATGAAACAATACGTCGCTCAAACAAAAACCGATCGATGGTCTATTTCTATGCTGTTTATTCAAAGTCGCGAGTAAATTGGCGCTACTACCACAAATTGATTATTCCAGATATCATTCGCATTTCTATCCGGAACCCAAAATTATTTTCCATTTAATTACGACTTGTTTCCGTCAAATTAAATCGTCGTCCGTCAGGCTGACGACCTGATTTGTAATTCAAAACGAGAGTTCTAAATTAAAAGTTTTTTTTTGTTTCGGAGGGGAAAACTTGAAGGCGGTATAGGCTTTGTTTGTTGCCCCAAGTGGTTTGATTATGGTTACTTTGGGACTCATTAAGAGAATGTTTCCTTTTTGGACAACAATGCAGGGGACGATCTTTCGAATGACTTTGGAATCGTAATTAGCGGGCTTCTGACCTACTCGCAGAAATAATTACGAGTGTTTTTGTCGACTGTTTTGCTGAGTTCATCTCTATTATTTTTTAATTAAAATGCTAAAAACTTTGGTACCTTTCGTTAAAGCAAAAGCTTAGACAGTTATACGTCAGATTTATGTGTGGGCTGCAAAATTAGTAACTTGAAATCTTTATTCATTTTCTGCTTTCGCTAATTATTTTGCGAAGATCCGTCGCAGCACAAAAGTTGGGAGCTTCGTCAGCTCATCTTATATTGAAGTAAGTATTTCAGCCTCGGAATATTTTCATAAACTGGAACTTTTGCAATTAATAAAAGAGGCATGCAGTGGCGGTTGAGAAACTATTTGATCTCGGGTAAAACGGGGTAAATGTTGCTGGTTAGTGCTGCAGTGAGTACATTTATGCCGAATATAGAATTACAGTTTTATAATTTACAAAAAAAATTGGTAATATTTTTTCTACAATATCTTTTGTCATATTAGACATATTCATATTTTTTCATTTTATTAGTCATATTTTGCAAACTTTTTTGGTATGAGTGAGAATGAGATTTTCGAAATATTTTTTTAGATTGATATGAAAAATTAATGAATACTTATGAAAATACACATAGAGCTACACGAGTATATAACATGCTAGTTAATTAGGCATGTAACTCAATCTTCCCGTTTTTTCACCCAATTATAACAGAAGCATTAGTTTATAGAAGTAGTATACGATTAATTTACCTTCCGGCCTAGTTCAATAGTTCTCTTTCATGCCGGAAACACGCCGGAAGCCAACCCTATATCTCAGCTATGAAAATGATCCAACTTCGTACTTAGCGTTTGTTACTAACTTTTGTTAGTAGATAACGCGGAGTTATTCGGGCGGCTACTTTATACAAGAAACTTGACCCACTGGTAGCTTGAGGTTAAAATAACGAGCAACTATGCAATTTGGGTCAGCGGAGAGGAATTTACGTTCTCATTATGCTTTATTTTAATGTTGAAGGAAAATAAGGCTTAGGCAAGATTAGTTTGTAGTTTTCGACTACACTGTTAGTGTTGGCGCAAGAGCTCTTGCGCGGACTTCATTTTAATATATTATATTTATATTTTATATAATTATATTGGTACACGAGAAATATCTCTTATATATAAAAATGAATCGCTGTTCGTTAGTCTCGCTAAAACTCGAGAACGGCTGGACCGATTTCGCTAATTTTGATCTTTAAATATTTGTAAAAGTTCAGGGAAGGTTTAAACGGTGAGAAACATTAATAATAAGTAAAGAAAAATATTAAAATCAACAATTTAATTTTCCAATACAAACTGTTCCTACCTTTGAAACATTTGATGTTTGGTACGGTTAACTCGGGATGTCCGAACTCTTTTGTCTTTTTAGAAATAAAAAATAGTGTCACTAGGTTGTCAAATATTTATAGGTGTGTTCAGAAATTGGTTCGATCTTTGTTGTTGGTTTTTGTTTTGTTTTGTTTGCTCTACTACAGGGAAGGTTTAAAAGTAAAAAAAAAACAGCGGGTGAAACCGCCGGGGGTCAGCTAGTTTACATATATTTCTTGTGTACCTACGTGTATATGTCATTTAACTCCTCCTAAACTGCTGGACCGATGTTGATGAAATATTTTGTGTGTGTTTGAGGGGATTTGAAAATGGTTTAGATTTACATTTGGACCCGGTAGGTGGCACTGTTCGGGCAGGACAATAACAAAACTTCAGAACGACTTTACCGATGTCATCCATCTTTTTTTAAGACGTGTGTACAGGACAACGTCTGTCGGGTCAGCTAGAAATGTGTATTTGTTTATAATAATTAATTGACAAGCCCCAACGGGGATTCTGTACCAACGAGACGTATATATGTATACTATATAGTTGGCAAAAACGCACCCCACCAAAATAAATAATTGGTCCCTATTTATTTTTACATTTTTTTCCGTTCCGCCTTTTGTGCCTATCTCTAAGGTTTTCCTATATTTCTACTTTACTTTTATAGTGTTAATAAAGTCAAAAGAAAGATGGATTTTTATTAAATGTTATTGCATTGTTATGACATCATTTAGTTTCTTTCCTGTATTTGGATAGAGTTGTATCAAAATATAAAGCCATCGTCTTCGGTAATTTTCCCTCAAAATGGCGCGAAACACCCGTTTATGGTTCTTTACGGGGATGGTATTCAGGGGTAATGAAAAATCATGTTACAACCCAGGGAGTGTAGCTGTAAAATGCAATAAATTGCTTCTTTCGGTTGGTCCAAGCTTGTAGGGTTTTGCCGTTGCAATATTCGAGCTTTTGAGTATTGTGGTAGGAACATATTGCAGGAATATATACTTACTACCTTACAAATATATTATATTTTCATAGAAACACAAATCCAAGCTTTAAACAATTGTCGAGTTCTTGCAGCTGCAGATTTTTCATTTTAGGTTTGAATGACTGATGAATTTACAATGTAAGTAGGTATCAGGTTAACCGAAAAATTGACTTTTTGTAAAAGGTACATATATAGGTACATATACTGGAGTTACTGCAGTTCAGAGTCAAACTTTATACCGAGTCTTTTCTTCAGAGAGGTAGCCAACTAGGCGAGTTGAAACTGGTCCATTGTTATATGTATTTTGAACCAACTTCATACGGCGGCGTAGCATCAGAACGCGCTTACGATTGATGAGTTTAATCGAAGAGAGAAATAAAATCGTGGGCTTTTCGAGGTCAGAGTGAATAGGTATCTTTGAAATCTTGCTTATTTCATCTTCGACCACATCGTCGCTTAAAGCCAGGCGATTAGATGGACAAACGCACACCTATTTGCGTTGAAAAACTAAAAAAATTGTTAGCTCGTCATTAACACTTTAAGTGCTGTTAATAATTACATGCGTTTGCTTAAACTGCGGCTAATAATCGAATGCGCTCTGTTTTACGCGCCAGGTGTGTGTAGCCGCATTCGCGTTGCACAAAGGAAAACACAAGGTATGTGTTTTCAGCAGTTAAAGTGTTAAGGTAGTGACTTGGACCGTACACCACGAAAGTGGACACTCTACTGCAATATACGGGGTCGTAAACCGTCAGCGGGCTCCATCGCCGTATTATTGCACGGCAAAAACTAACGCCGCACATTGTTTGCACGAATTTACTTTATAGAGAGAGCATACAAGCGTTTTTTGAGCTGTGTTTACGTTTCCGAGCTACGCAGACTGTAAGTGCAGCGGCTGTTTACTAGCCGACTCACTTTTACAAGCTTTTATTTAGCTTGCAATGTTTGTAACATGAATGTTCGGGTCAAATCTTGCAACTGAATTTTGCACCACTTCCTGAGGTATGATTGTGAATTTTGAACCACGACGAGTATGTCTGATTGAGCTAAAATTTGGTATACCTTTGTAACTCCGATGACAATAGATTAAAGCTTGTGTTTTAATTACTTTTTTAATTAACTTATTGTCCAAAGATTACTAGAGAACAAACAGAGCAAGCACAATAAACGTAACGGTTGGAAAATCTTCAATTGTTTATTCATTAATTAGTTTTGTTTAATTGAGGCTTAACTACATTTGATTTAAATCTATCTTTGTAATCGTGACTTACCTTTAACATTCAGTGTAATTTAAGATCAATATTGCCGTCATAAGCCCAAGAGCTGGGTCTCAAATTAAAAAAACTGTTTTTTTCATGTAGATATCTGATAGCTTAAAAATTACGCATCTGATGCGTGAAGAAACAGAAATCAAATTTTTTTTTGAGATACCGCTGTTGGGCTAGTGATGGCAGAATAAATACAGGGTTATTTATAAAGGGTATGCTAAGACGAAAAGGGCTCATAGTACTCATGATTATGAACAACTTTTACTAAGGGACCAACCCAGAATTCGCGAAAATAAAATCTGCTGTTTCATACATTTTGTCGAGTGTCATTGACATTTTTCTATGGAATAGCTGATTTTTTTCTGTACCTATATCTAAATGTTTCTGATTTGTGACCACAATGGCAGGACTGGTTTGTATGTATTTCTTTGATACGAGTTCTGAGCGTCGTGGCAAGTACATGTGCCATTGCTGTTACGCAGCCGCCACACGTGGAGCTTGCAATCTGTGGCATGTCTTGGAATAGCATCTTTAGTTGTTATAGCTTTGATATAACTTTGCATAAAATAAAATAAAAATAAATAACGTCTCACACTCATAGCTCCCCACATTATTTGAATGTTATAAGAATACCTACGAAATTAAACATTTAGAAAAATTTGTCAAAGTGAATCACTTCTAAAACACAAGTTTGCTAAAAAAATACCGAATCTCCATAGAAAATTGATTTTCTAAATTCGAGAAAAAAAATATCGAGTGTTAAAATATTTAGTCACGTGATCAATTTTCTTTGGAGGTTTGATATTTTCTTTCTCGAATTTAGTAAACTTGCGTTTGAGAAGTGGTCCACTTTGACGTATAGAAGAACACCCTTAAGTATCACTACATCTTTCCGTTACACCTTGTTTACTAGTTGCAGGTTAACAATTCACATTCGATTCGTATAAAGTTTCGCCAACTAAACAAAATCCACTCTCTTATCTCCTGCAACGATATTTATCAAAACTTCGTTCTGATCGCGGTGGATTCGATAAAATTAAACAACCCTCTATCGGGGCGTTCAAGTTCGCGCTACAGTGTAAAGCAATACAGTGAAGCAACTCTAAACAATTCTAAACTTACTAAAAGCATCGCTCAATGTTAAGCGACATTAGTTGTTACTTGTTACTATGTGGAGGAACAAAGGATGTTTGTCAAGCATCGCTTAAATGCAATTTCTAATGGTTTCCACAAAGATTGATTAACTTGTCCAGGTAGTATTTTTGGGTTATTCCCGAAATCCCCGTTAACTTTCCCCATTAACAAGCTTTTATTTAACTGGCCGTCTTACTATCTTTGGGTAGGTCTTTTGGAAGATAAAATGTAACTTTTTCTTAACGTCCAATTAAGCAGACAAAACAATACCTTATAACTTATTTTTTGGAATTTTTTTTTTCAACTAATCCCGACAAAACTTGGTATCTTGGTACCTACAGATTTTTTTAAGATCAGAAATACATATGTATACAGGGAGGGTATACTAAGCCGAAAAAGTTCATAGTAAGTAGGTACTCATCATTAAGAACACTATATTTTTTATTTTATAAGATCTGTTACACCTAGGTACATTCCGCAAATAAAAATCTTGAATCTTGAACAATTTGTACTATGTGGCCAACCCAGAATTCACGAAAAAAATCATCTGTTCCATACATTTTAAGTACTATGAGTTCTTTTCGGCTTGGCATACCCTTTTTATAACCCTGTAGGTTATGTATAAAAGCCATAAACGCATGAGCTTATCTTCTGCATTTCCAAGTGTCCGCGAGTTGCCAGCACAAGTACATCCGCTTCCCTGTTATCGGAATCGGAAACTTTTGTTTTACGAACAATTAAGTGTAACGTTAACCGCGCCTGAAGTTGGTACACTCATCGTCAAATGTGCTTAAGTTTTTAATTAACATTTCTAACGTGATTTTAACACATGCGACTTTACTTTTACACGGTGTTTGTATTGAGAAAAGTTATTACTTTTGGGCGTTACAAAAATCAAGTGTGCACCTACTAAGCAAATGTCACTACAAAATATTTATTCACAGAAACTTAAATTATGAAAATACTAATGAAAATTAAAATGTAATTAAATTAAAAACTAAACCAATAAAACTAAACTAAACTAATCTAAAAGGCCGCTGCCTGCGGGAATTGTTCCCAAAATGCTGGCCCCATTACCACGTTGTATGGCGATGCTCACCCTTTGGGCGAGATAGAGGCCAGCATTTTACAATTTTTTTTTTATTTTTTTTTACATTTTTTTTTTACCAATGTCACTTATTTTTTAGCAGAGTTTTAAATTAAGGTCTTATTTGGTGGGTCGTTCAGAAGTTACCGCGGCCTCGGCGGCACAAGGGCGTAGAAGGAACATGGGTGGTTTTTAGTCAGTAGAAGTCTGACACTCCCTTCCGCTCTGCCCAAGAGTGGGAGGGGTCATTTTATGATTTCCCACCCCAAAAAAAAAATTAAACGTCTTATTTGGTCAAATAGCTTTCTAGATGTTTCGACTACTTTCGACCATTTTGACCGAAAATAACAAAGTACTTAATCTATGAATTTTAAATGTTAATTAAATAGGTACCAGATAAACAAAAAAAGTATCGCATTTTAATGTCAAAATCGTACTATTACAATAGCATTGGACGATAATGATTAAATATTTATAACTTGATCGAATATTTTCAAGTTGCAAGTTAATCGGTTCCTCTAGTGAAATGAGCGCTATACCTAGTTGACAAAAAGTTGTCCAACGTAAGATATTTTAAAATATTGGAAATTACAATTTTAAGATACTGAACACATTGTTAACTGTTTACTAGTGCAAAATCAGTAAGTACTACCATTTAATTTTTTATTGTGCGCACTGCCAGAGTGTGGAATACTTTGCCCGAGTGGATGTTTCCCGATAGATATAATTTGGGTGTCTTCAAGTCGCGAGTGAATCGGTTCCTTCTAGGCAAGCGTGCTCCATCGTAGACCGCATCGTTGCTTAACATCAGGCGAGATGGTGGTCAAACGCAAGCCTATAATTGAATTAAAAAAAAAAAAAAATTCTACACCAAACACTAATTAAATACTTGTGTAGGCGAGTGTACTTCATTAGAAGTTTGAGGCACACCGGGTATTTAGCACAGTTTCGGGGAGTTAGCGTAGTTAGTCGATACTGACCTGTGTCCATGTCCATTGTCCGTGATAGTGAGAACTACTCGCAGATTGGGGGAAGAAAACTTAGAATTTTTGTTTACATAATCATCATAATTATGCAATGTAACCTTTAATCCTCTCACTGCTGGGATACAGGTCTGTCCTAGAAGGGTGATTAGGCCGTATTCCACCACGCTAGCCAAGTGCGGATTGCTGAAATTCACATACGCCATTGAATTTCTTCTCCGGACGTTTGCAGGTTTCATCACGATGTTTTCCTTTATCGAAAAGCCAGTGTTATGTAAATTCGTACATAAGTCCCAAAGGACTTATTGGTACGAGAAATTTTGTTTACAGTCCGAAGAAAATAATTGTTAAATTTTACATGTTCATAGGTACACATGCCAACTGTGGGTAAGGTACACCAGATCGGCATATAACATCATAAGGGTCATACAATGACGCTTTTCGTATCCTATGAAGAAGTCCAGATTCTGCAGCGCCTCTGGTATGTTCTCTGATGCACAGGTTCCTGATTTCTTTGTGGTTATTCGATGTCGTATCGCTTTGTTTTGGGACAGGTTGTGGAGATCGAAAAACAGCGTACTGCAACGCCTATCCAACAATCTGTGCTGTCCGATATTTAGATCCTGGATCTCTGTCCACCAGAACAGAAGCCGTAAATAGTTAGTTGGTTTATTAGTTTTTATTGTATTTTTGGATGGGTTGGGTACCTGAATTAAACGATTTTATTATTATTATTTACGATTTCGGAATGGGATAAAGAAGGCTGTGAAGATTGTGACGGGTCAGATATGGGCCGTCGTCATTCACAAATAATATTAACTCTATTGATTGATCTAAATTTGTTAATTTACTTGAATAGGTACTGCTTGTAATAACAATTACAAATGTCTATTTATAGCTATAAGTATTATGAGAACCAAAAACGGTTTAATGAGCAAGGAACAAAAAAAAAGTGAAAAAAAAAGGGCAACTTAACATTCTACCCACTTACATCGAAAGAATAATGAACAAGCTATTTTTTTCTACTCGCTCGTAAATAACAAAATGAGTGTAAAGTGCTGACAGTTTTTTTTAGATCTTGGAACAAACTTAAGTTTGAGATTGTATTTTGAATAACCGCCATAGAATAAACAATTGTTCTTAACCACAGGGTCGGATCAAGGCATCGCTACTGACCGAATAAACATATTATTCGACGATATTCCTTGTGAAGAACAGTTAGTTGCTGTCATGTTAATGATAATATTAGATCTAGGAAGATATAACAACTTAGTTGAAGTTACTTCATGGAGCTGAAAAAAGAAGAGAGTAGTTAGTCCATTCTAGTTTTAGTTTGTATGGTCTTATACCTTAGATAATTTTCATTATTAAGGTTACTTACTTGAAACAAAGGAAGATATACTGCTTTGTACACATACAAGAACAGGCGTTTATTACGATTATGTAAATAATTTAGTTAACTTCTTAATTACAAAATATTGTGACGATTGTTTAAATCTTAAAATACATCTAAGACCGAGACATAAGTTTTAAAATAAAATAAAAAGAAAGCTTGTCATTTTAGAGATTTCATCCTGAGTCCTCACCATTTCTGTGTATACGTGAGAGTGAACCAACTTGACACACCAAAAATAACTATGTGCACTTAATCGCTATAAGAATCTGGGTGAATTTTGCTTGACAAACGACATTTGATAAATCGCTGACTATTGGGTTTTTATCTACACAGAGGGCTCACACAGGCTTACGGTAATAAAGAGGTCTTTGTGGAAAATCTAGGAACATCGAGACGATTATTATTCATTAGGCTCACACGGAAGTCGGACGTATTGTACTTGTCTCTCAAAAATCTTATAAGGTTTAACTAGGGGTAGTGGGAACTCTGTCCATTTTATTCTTAAATTAAGGGTTGTTTTGCAAGTTTATTAGTTATTAAAATTAGAGTCATTTTATTTAACATTGGGTAGTAAGGGGAATGCTATTTGACCTGTTTTTAAGAGTAATTGTAACTGTTGTGGTTTAGAATAATTTAAAGGTTTGTTTTCTATTTAATATTCAATAATAAGGGAAGTGGACTACATCTATGAGTTAAAGGTTTATATGATAGAGAGACAGGATGTTTATTGTCGCTTCAGTGTCTTATTAAGGGATCTGTGTTTCTAGTGGTTAAATCAGTTAGTGTTTTACGAAAGCTCGTAATGAATACTAACTTGTTGTTGATAGGTTATTATTAGGGGTTGTGTTATGGTGTTTTTCAGTGATCTCTGTGCTTCGTGGATTGTTAGTTAACCTAGAGACTACTCTCTGGGAAGACTTGCTTTTCGCGTTGAATGGAATCTTTGTTGAACATTGTATTAATGTGGGGAGTTAGAGAAACACATTTCTCGTAGTAAAATCGGATATAGCTCCAAAGTTGCTCAGATCCGTCCTTATTTACAGTGATCATGGCTAACTCAGACCCATTTGCTGTTTATATTGTATTGCGTCCTTGGGGTTCAGTGTAGGCTCTTCTCTTGAGACAGAGTCGAGAGTTAAGTTCACTACGTACGGTGACTTAACCGGATTGTCTCCGTTCGGTTTTCGTTTTTTATCTTTGGCTATGGGAAGGACGCCGAATCGAAAGAACGGCGGCTCTTCACTCCATTGTGCGAACCATAGTATCTGATTCCAAATGAACTCCGGATGTCCCGGGCGCGATAGTTGAATAATTACTGGAACCTGGGCCGAAAAGGGACCAGTGATCGTTCGTAGGGTCTTCAGGGACTGCTAGTTTTTCCAGGGTTCGTCACCCTAAACTTATAGGGCTAATTAGTCGGCCGATTGCTCCTTCGTAAGTGAGAAGCCGTGTCTTAGTTTATCATTGGGCTTCATAAAGGGGGGTGAGATTTATCTCAGTGCTTAGAAACTTAGCTTTTCGACTAGGGCCGTCGTTTTAAGAGTAGGCAGTTGCAGGTAGTGGTCAGGTACACACCCACACAACAGTAGGGCACACACACACAACATTCAGACAAATAACACACCCAGAACCTATATTATCTGGTTACACTTATAGTGGTGCGAAACCCATCGCTAAAACTTCTAGAAATAATTTCTGTAAGTCGAGTGAAAGGCAGGTAAAGCGGAATAAAACTACATGCTAGGTCGATAAAGGTTTCAAATCTCGCGGCGGTATTTCAATGTTAGTAAGGTAGATAAACTCAGTAGAATTCTTTCGCGTTTTTCAGATATTAGGAGGTAAGTATTTCTGAGAACAGGCGAATTGATAGTCATCGCATTTTTGAGAATCTTTAGAAATAGCGCAACATGAGGTTAGTCTTCAACTTAAGTTAGTTACAGAACCATTGAGTCAAACGCTTAAGGAATTCGAGCTAATCTAGGACTTAGTACTATTACGTTAAGGTAGAGTTTCTAATACACCGACATTGTTGGGTTGTTAAAGTAGCGTCACACATTTCCTTTAACTTATCACGATAATGTTTGATTTTTGTAAGAAACTATTATTCTAAAGATAATGAGAAATAATTGTAATAAGAATTACTATTGGAAATAGAAAGATATTAGTCTATTTGTTATTAACGAGTCAGTTATTATACACTGAATTGAGAAATGATCAAAGTTAATTTCATTATAAAATGAATTGGTACTTAAATGTATGTCAATAGAGTTGATTTTGCTCAGAGATTATCACCTAGTTGATATCATTGTTTTAAAGAAGACAGATAGACCTTGGAGTCAAAACGTAATAATAAAAGTACTGATTTAAAGAATTAAATGATTTTAGCAGGATAATGCTAACTGATTATATTTTGTTAATTGAAATAGTCGAGAATGTGTATTAATTATGCTTTGAAATTAAGTATAAAACTAAATAGAAGTTCGAATAAAATATAACTCAAGATTGTTTGTATTAGCAGAAAGCTTGACGGCCATTTTACGCTGTATTCTTGAGAGCATTAATAATAGCTCATGTTTGTAAATATAATGAGGCAAACTTAATACGATAATTAAATTACCGAATAATTGTGGTATTTCTTTTACATTAGCTATGTGTTTATGCATAACCATAGTGCTGAAGAGTTAATAGACTGACTTAATAAAATCTAAAGAACATCCTATACGATAGTCTCGTAGGCGAAATAAAGCCTTATGTTCTAGTCAGTAAAGTCTATTTGGCCTAGCATAGCCGTGCCAGTTATGACTCTCTCCAACAGGAGTGCAGAGAACATGACAATTTCGTAGAGTTTATTTACTAGAATCATTTGAATGAGACTTCTACGTGCTACTACTTTAATTACATTACAACTTGAGTCCTTCTAGGAAACTCTTTAGTATTGGCGTAGAAATATAAGTAAACGTAAATTATACTTAATCAGAGATTTACATAAAGAATATCGTTATTAGGTTATGCCGATTATATACCTAGGTTGTTCGATTTTATATTAAGGGTAGGTAGGACAGACTTTAAGTTCACATAGAAAGAATTGTCAATAAGTTTCGAATTCATATTAGAGATGTAAGATAGTGTTAGAATCCAGTTAGCTAGGATCTATAATGACTAGATATGTAAGATCTGGATTTAGAGTAGGTATGAGTTAGGCTAGGTTTAGCTAGGGGGAACCAATAGAGGATCTTCTGATTCTATTGATTTAGAATTGGTTGATCTTCGCCAGAAACCGGGTGTTCGCGAGTAATTTTGCTAAAAGAATATGCCCTCTTGTCCCATAGCTTACCGACATTAACTTGACTGACAACTTTGACGTCCGAGGATTTATTACTGTATTTAATGTTACCAAAATTAAATATTGTCAATAAAATCGTCGTTGCGGGGATCTGTGTAGTGTCACGCACTATAAGAAACACATGGGGGAGACTCCTATCCCGTCAGGAATTGTCGTGGGAGATCGTCGGAAACATACGTAAATGTACATAATATGAATATAGCAATATTCATTTGGCGCGGATGGCGGGGCGCCCGACCTTAGCCCCAAATAAGAATGTGTTTCATTAGTAGTCACTAGTCACGAAAGCCTTAGAAAAACTAGGAACTTTTGAGTCTAGTTACTTTGAGATAACGGGAGCTTAGATTTAGAAATCACACAGAGTAGAGTTAGACAGATAACACCTTTAGATTAAGCAGATTAAAAATTATACTATTAAGATTCCTTAAATCTAGATAACCAAGTAAGACGAATTTCATATTATAAATGTAAGCTATGAGTAGAGCTTTAGAACATGTAAAAAACTAGGAATAGTAGTTGACTATTAGGAACCAGGTATGTTAGAAAGTAACCCAAATTACTAAAACTCAGGTTTATTACGATCACAACGAAGGGTTATCACTAAACGATTACGTGGCCAAAATCAAGATAGTTTTAGATATATTAGTATTTACATTCTAGGATTATTTCAGTAAATAGTATTTTTATCAAATATTTTAGTTTCTAAAAATAAGTAAATTCAAACGAGTAAGCGTCGTCTTAAGAATCCTTAGAATTATGTAGACTAAAAATATCTAGGTAGATTAAGTAGGTTTCATAGTTTAAAAGATAATAAATAATAATAAAAATTTTAAATTTAAGTTTTGGTGCTGATTAGGTAGGATAGGGTCTTTTCAGTTTTGGTGACGTGATCAAGATTCTCACATCTTGGTGACGCTGCCAAATTTAAGACAGGTTAGGGTAAGGGTTTTTCACAATTTGGTGCCGTGACCAGGATGCATATGAACAGGATCCATTTGACTAGGTGTGCCATGACCAGGATTCAAGTGACCAGGATCCAATTGACTAGGATGAGTACTTCAGTTATTACGTGGTTAGAATTCATATTGCGGTGTTAGATTAGTTCAGTTAAAAGTTAAAAATACAGTTTTTTTTTATAAGTATCAGAGTACTGTTACAAATAAAAGTACCATAGTAACCCAGAATGTGTTCCTTGGTTAGCAAATAACAACACAACAATAAACAACAACAGTAGCAAACAAAAACAACTTGTTAACATAACAATAGGCTAGCGAGCCATGTTAAGCATAGATTGAGATAGGTAGCCTAGGTAGTCAGAGCACTTATTCGAACTAAGCTGCCATGGGTAACTAAAACTTAAACTTTATTAGAGAACTTTTTAGTAAGACTGTTTTACTGTCATTTTATTTATCATGATTTATATTCACATTTTACATTTTTATAATCACAATGAAGGTCTAAACTAAACTAAAGTCAGATTAGAAATGGTTATTTAATAATAATAATATTCAAAAGGTAGGTCAATGATTGAAAGTTAGGTATGTTAAGTTATCAATAGGTAATTTAGAGGTAAGTGTCCTTCCGGACACAATTTGCTGCCGTAGAAATGGAAACGAGTGATTTGGGTTATAGTAGTTCAACTTTCTGATTAGTCTACCTTATGCGTTACATGTTTAGGAAATGTCAGTTTTCCAATAGGAAACACTTAGGTTCTATACGTTAGTTAAGTTGGTTGAAAGTTAAAATAAAAATAATACTAACAAATAAATAAAGTGTAGGATAGAACTGACCTGTTGAATAAAATAAGAGGAACCAAACAAACTAAAAATAATTAGTGAATTAAGGAACTCGCTATCCCTGATATATTTGATGTAACTCTACAGGTTTTTTTTTACTACCTGTTCGCTGAAGACTAGAATTAGCTCCTAGAACAGAGTACCCTTTCCATCAATTAAGTTAGTAGAACAGTAATGCGATTCTATTTTATGTTTATTAAATTGTACAAAACTATTCACTTAATAAAAAAAAATAAAAAAAAAATAGAAAATATTCTCTAATTCGTACAATTCGGCTTTTACAATTGAAAAATATAGAGAACAATTACTTTCAATAAAGAAATAAAAGATGCAAGTTTAAATCAGTAATATCGATTTTAACAAAAATTAAGAAAGTTTAAAAACTTGGTTTCCTCTAACTTATTTTACATGGTTCTAATCTAAGTTCTAATCTAAAGAATAAAGAAATAGGCAAAACAATATGAGGAAATGAGAAATAATTAGTCTTGTTCATGTGATAAGAATTCTAGGAGTATTATGGTCGAAGTCAGAACTAAAAGAAGATATATTTTGTTGTACCTACATTAAAACAATATCTATTTAAAATCGGATGTCTGAAACTAAATATTAAGTAGATCTAGAAGAAATACTAATAGAATTAAAGGTGAATGACAGGTTATTAGAAATTCAATATTAAGCCTAAATATATTTAGGGTAGCCTTTAGTGAGAGTACTAGTTGTAAAGATTGTTAGAATAGAGAGAATTTTGTGCTCACAACAATCGCACATTAGTATCAATTTTCAAATGTTAGTTTTAATGATTGTTGTCCGTTATCAATGGTAAAAGTTAAAGGAAAAATAAAAGTTATTAAATTTTGTGATAGTTTACCCTTTAGCTTAATAGAGGATAATTGTGTCCATCCTCTCTTCCAGTAGTTTCAGTGAGTATAAGCCAGAGTCCAGGTCAGTCTACAATAATAAAAAATGTAAAGATAATAATAAAAAAAATAAAGGAGAGTTCAGTCAGTTAGCATTTCAGACTTTAAAGTTAAAAATTAACGCGGTCAAAGATTTGAATTTAGGAACATAAAAAAAAACGGGACGTAACGGGACACTTTTTTGTGCGTGCGGACGGCGGTCATCAAATTATTAGGCATGTTCACGTCAAAAAGAAAGGATTAGGTACTTTAGACATTTACCTTTACGTTTGTAAAAATCCGGTAGTATCTTGAAGTATTGGAGTGTAACTTAGATGAACACAAACAGCTACAGCAGCATAGTGTAGTCATAAAACAATAACTCGTTCATCAGAATATTAACGAAAGCTAGATAGTTTCAGGCTTTCTGTAGTGATGAAGTTGGACAATTCAGAGTAACACAACACTTATTCACTCACATCAACTCGCATGAAACATTAAAATATCGATTATCGAATATTAATCCATAACTCGAACCAGATAAATTATTTCAATATGTTTTTCGCGAAAGAGTAATATTTATTAATGCCATCTAGTGTAAAAATTCAGAAGCTTTAGATTAGAAGATCAAGTAGGCTGATCGATAGGCAAGGAAGTACTCAAGTATTTTGGTAGATGGCGTTGTAATCAAAGAGGTTAATTTTAGTGAAAAAAAAAAAAATCGGTTACGTTTTAATAAAGGTGCCTATTTAGGCAAAGTATGTACTTAATTGTGACTTAAAAACAATAATTGCTAGGGTATTAGTAATGTGTCATTGGAAATGACATAAAGTGTTGTCACTGGCTAGAGTTCGAGTTTTGGTCGGATGACAAGTAGGTAGTGTTTCCTTGCGAGTGCGTTAACTAAAAGGAAGAACGATAAAGACTTCAAATTCGAAATTCAAAGCAATTTATTCCAATATGTAGTACTTCGATGTACCTACATTTATGAATGTCAAATACGAATAAAATAAACCACAATAAATGTAATATCTAAGAAAAAATAATAATAGTTAGGAGACAAGTCAAGTATTATTTTTACGGTCTGTATTCGGTTTACCAAATAAAAAACATACAGTCGAATAGAGAACCGTCTCTATTTCGGAAGTTGGTAAAAAGGAGACTTTATCACAGATGAATTCGTCGATTTGTAGTAAGCTTTTCAATTAAAGTCTTTCAAAATTTCTTTTAAATTCTGAGTCTTTCTTATCTATTAGAGTACAGTCAACAAGTTGTAAAATAATACGCCGTTCATAACAAAAGAGTAGCCAGATTTAGCCAATCTAATTTTAGGTAGAACAAGTTTAAACTTGTCCCTAGTTATGCTAGTATTTTCATTTCCTTTGTAATATTTTACGTACATAAAAAAAGGTCATTTAATAGAATCTCAACTAAATAGAATTTCATCACTATTATATTATATACAAAGTAATAATTCGAGAAAATGATTGTGAGAGATTTTTAAGGAAATTAAAATCTGGGGGTTGTTTGTAATGTAGTAAGGTAAACTTACAGAGAATCAATGGGTTTTTGAGGGAACTACAAATATACCTACTATTAACCATCTTATAAGCCAGAGGTCTCGGGTTCGATTCCTGACCAGGCGGATGTTTTATTGATGGGGGTTGAAGTGGATGTTAGTCAAGGTGTTCTGGTGCGAGCTACGAGTGTTAAACTTTTAATTTTTTACTCTAGGTAAACTTTAGGTTGTTATTCAAGAGAAGAGAAGAAAGAAGCGGATTTTTTTTAAAGCATTAAGATTCAAGAAAATCAAACAATGTAAACGACAATTGAAAGTATTGTAAGAAATAACATCTGTTTCAGCTTATAATTTTAACTTAGGATAATTTAATGAGAAACCGAACTTAAAAGTAACAATTGTTAAAAATTTTGAATATTTGGTATTAATTTTACATAAGGCGAGTTCAAGCGCTGTTCGCTGTATTTGGTTTTTTTCACTTTAGTTCATTCACTCAGTAGAAACAAATCAGAAGTAGATGGCACTAGTTGTTGTAAACTAAGTAAATGTCGGACAACCAAGGGAAAAATTGTAACTAATTAAGTTTAGTGTTAGAAATGATAGTCAATATGAAAATAAATTCGTAAAGATAGAAATTAAGTTAAATTAATCCAATTACTATTGGAAGATGCTCTGATAGAATGAATTTAAAGATGGTTTAAATTACTTAAATTGTAATGCATCTAATTAAATGGAAAGAAGTGTAATGCTTAAAGTAAAATTTTAAATTTGAACTAATCAAAATTTGTTTCAAGATATTTTTTGAAAAAAAAAGATATTTGTGATGATTGACGGTACGTTCTACTCGTTGGGTTAAAAGGAGAAATGTGCAAAATTAGTCATTTCTTATATAAAAGATAGTGATATGTTTTTAGTCAGCGTGAAACCCGCGAAAGGAGGCTATGAAATAAGATTGAAGTAGTTAAATTTAAAAATTAATGAATGGAATAAGAAAGCTTTGTGTGGTAGCATGTGAGGGTTTATCTTTTGTTAAAAGAGGGGCTAAAGATTTTAACACTGTTGAGATTTGAAATGGTTTGTCAGAATTCGAGTCTTTTAGCAGATCAGTGATCTGAGGTCACTAATACAATTGGACTTAATGAAGGAGTTGGAGTTAGGTTAGGCCAGAAGGCATTCATCGACATACGTCGATTTCATAAAGTCCCATACTCTACAGGGTAGGAAGAACCGAACTAATACACTCTACATTCTCCGGTTAAAGATAGTTAAAGTTAATCTTCGTCTCTTAGCGGGATGTTGAAGCTATACGGATGATTTTTATATTTCACCTTTGGGGATACTTAAAATCTGGAAAGAGTGTGTTATCTGCTCTTGGTAAACGAAAAGTAGGTTTGGTGAGAGAATTTAACGTGCATCTACTAGAGATGGTTCTGCCTCACAACCAGGATTTCTTTGCAGAAGAGGGTGCCCTGTGGAAGAGAAATCTACTTTATAGTTGAAATATTAACAAGCTATGAGTTCGTGGTTTAGCAGCGACTGTCTCTAAACCGGTTTAAAAACACCTTATCATATTGTGATAGGAACACACACACACACTCACACCCACACGTCTTTTACACATAATTATTGTTAAAGGAAACGAATATTGACAAATATAATTTTGCACTTATAACTATTAATATGTAATGATTATGAAATATTTGTGAATGAATTAAGATTGGGAAAATTTACTCCGATTAAGAAATAAGCATCTATGTAAATTTTGGGGGTTGCTGTGACGGGTCAGATATGGGCCGTCGTCATTCACAAATAATATTAACTCTATTGATTGATCTAAATTTGTTAATTTACTTGAATAGGTACTGCTTGTAATAACAATTACAAATGTCTATTTATAGCTATAAGTATTATGAGAACCAAAAACGGTTTAATGAGCAAGGAACAAAAAAAAAGTGAAAAAAAAAGGGCAACTTAACATTCTACCCACTTACATCGAAAGAATAATGAACAAGCTATTTTTTTCTACTCGCTCGTAAATAACAAAATGAGTGTAAAGTGCTGACAGTTTTTTTTAGATCTTGGAACAAACTTAAGTTTGAGATTGTATTTTGAATAACCGCCATAGAATAAACAATTGTTCTTAACCACAGGGTCGGATCAAGGCATCGCTACTGACCGAATAAACATATTATTCGACGATATTCCTTGTGAAGAACAGTTAGTTGCTGTCATGTTAATGATAATATTAGATCTAGGAAGATATAACAACTTAGTTGAAGTTACTTCATGGAGCTGAAAAAAGAAGAGAGTAGTTAGTCCATTCTAGTTTTAGTTTGTATGGTCTTATACCTTAGATAATTTTCATTATTAAGGTTACTTACTTGAAACAAAGGAAGATATACTGCTTTGTACACATACAAGAACAGGCGTTTATTACGATTATGTAAATAATTTAGTTAACTTCTTAATTACAAAATATTGTGACGATTGTTTAAATCTTAAAATACATCTAAGACCGAGACATAAGTTTTAAAATAAAATAAAAAGAAAGCTTGTCATTTTAGAGATTTCATCCTGAGTCCTCACCATTTCTGTGTATACGTGAGAGTGAACCAACTTGACACACCAAAAATAACTATGTGCACTTAATCGCTATAAGAATCTGGGTGAATTTTGCTTGACAAACGACATTTGATAAATCGCTGACTATTGGGTTTTTATCTACACAGAGGGCTCACACAGGCTTACGGTAATAAAGAGGTCTTTGTGGAAAATCTAGGAACATCGAGACGATTATTATTCATTAGGCTCACACGGAAGTCGGACGTATTGTACTTGTCTCTCAAAAATCTTATAAGGTTTAACTAGGGGTAGTGGGAACTCTGTCCATTTTATTCTTAAATTAAGGGTTGTTTTGCAAGTTTATTAGTTATTAAAATTAGAGTCATTTTATTTAACATTGGGTAGTAAGGGGAATGCTATTTGACCTGTTTTTAAGAGTAATTGTAACTGTTGTGGTTTAGAATAATTTAAAGGTTTGTTTTCTATTTAATATTCAATAATAAGGGAAGTGGACTACATCTATGAGTTAAAGGTTTATATGATAGAGAGACAGGATGTTTATTGTCGCTTCAGTGTCTTATTAAGGGATCTGTGTTTCTAGTGGTTAAATCAGTTAGTGTTTTACGAAAGCTCGTAATGAATACTAACTTGTTGTTGATAGGTTATTATTAGGGGTTGTGTTATGGTGTTTTTCAGTGATCTCTGTGCTTCGTGGATTGTTAGTTAACCTAGAGACTACTCTCTGGGAAGACTTGCTTTTCGCGTTGAATGGAATCTTTGTTGAACATTGTATTAATGTGGGGAGTTAGAGAAACACATTTCTCGTAGTAAAATCGGATATAGCTCCAAAGTTGCTCAGATCCGTCCTTATTTACAGTGATCATGGCTAACTCAGACCCATTTGCTGTTTATATTGTATTGCGTCCTTGGGGTTCAGTGTAGGCTCTTCTCTTGAGACAGAGTCGAGAGTTAAGTTCACTACGTACGGTGACTTAACCGGATTGTCTCCGTTCGGTTTTCGTTTTTTATCTTTGGCTATGGGAAGGACGCCGAATCGAAAGAACGGCGGCTCTTCACTCCATTGTGCGAACCATAGTATCTGATTCCAAATGAACTCCGGATGTCCCGGGCGCGATAGTTGAATAATTACTGGAACCTGGGCCGAAAAGGGACCAGTGATCGTTCGTAGGGTCTTCAGGGACTGCTAGTTTTTCCAGGGTTCGTCACCCTAAACTTATAGGGCTAATTAGTCGGCCGATTGCTCCTTCGTAAGTGAGAAGCCGTGTCTTAGTTTATCATTGGGCTTCATAAAGGGGGGTGAGATTTATCTCAGTGCTTAGAAACTTAGCTTTTCGACTAGGGCCGTCGTTTTAAGAGTAGGCAGTTGCAGGTAGTGGTCAGGTACACACCCACACAACAGTAGGGCACACACACACAACATTCAGACAAATAACACACCCAGAACCTATATTATCTGGTTACACTTATAGTGGTGCGAAACCCATCGCTAAAACTTCTAGAAATAATTTCTGTAAGTCGAGTGAAAGGCAGGTAAAGCGGAATAAAACTACATGCTAGGTCGATAAAGGTTTCAAATCTCGCGGCGGTATTTCAATGTTAGTAAGGTAGATAAACTCAGTAGAATTCTTTCGCGTTTTTCAGATATTAGGAGGTAAGTATTTCTGAGAACAGGCGAATTGATAGTCATCGCATTTTTGAGAATCTTTAGAAATAGCGCAACATGAGGTTAGTCTTCAACTTAAGTTAGTTACAGAACCATTGAGTCAAACGCTTAAGGAATTCGAGCTAATCTAGGACTTAGTACTATTACGTTAAGGTAGAGTTTCTAATACACCGACATTGTTGGGTTGTTAAAGTAGCGTCACACATTTCCTTTAACTTATCACGATAATGTTTGATTTTTGTAAGAAACTATTATTCTAAAGATAATGAGAAATAATTG
Source organism: Alcis repandata (assembly GCA_949125135.1). Classification (NCBI taxonomy): domain Eukaryota; kingdom Metazoa; phylum Arthropoda; class Insecta; order Lepidoptera; family Geometridae; genus Alcis; species Alcis repandata. The sequence goes on from OX421233.1 coordinate 1,823,518, forward strand.
TAATAAGAATTACTATTGGAAATAGAAAGATATTAGTCTATTTGTTATTAACGAGTCAGTTATTATACACTGAATTGAGAAATGATCAAAGTTAATTTCATTATAAAATGAATTGGTACTTAAATGTATGTCAATAGAGTTGATTTTGCTCAGAGATTATCACCTAGTTGATATCATTGTTTTAAAGAAGACAGATAGACCTTGGAGTCAAAACGTAATAATAAAAGTACTGATTTAAAGAATTAAATGATTTTAGCAGGATAATGCTAACTGATTATATTTTGTTAATTGAAATAGTCGAGAATGTGTATTAATTATGCTTTGAAATTAAGTATAAAACTAAATAGAAGTTCGAATAAAATATAACTCAAGATTGTTTGTATTAGCAGAAAGCTTGACGGCCATTTTACGCTGTATTCTTGAGAGCATTAATAATAGCTCATGTTTGTAAATATAATGAGGCAAACTTAATACGATAATTAAATTACCGAATAATTGTGGTATTTCTTTTACATTAGCTATGTGTTTATGCATAACCATATGTAGTGCTGAAGAGTTAATAGACTGACTTAATAAAATCTAAAGAACATCCTATACGATAGTCTCGTAGGCGAAATAAAGCCTTATGTTCTAGTCAGTAAAGTCTATTTGGCCTAGCATAGCCGTGCCAGTTATGACTCTCTCCAACAGGAGTGCAGAGAACATGACAATTTCGTAGAGTTTATTTACTAGAATCATTTGAATGAGACTTCTACGTCCTACTACTTTAATTACATTACAACTTGAGTCCTTCTAGGAAACTCTTTAGTATTGGCGTAGAAATATAAGTAAACGTAAATTATACTTAATCAGAGATTTACATAAAGAATATCGTTATTAGGTTATGCCGATTATATACCTAGGTTGTTCGATTTTATATTAAGGGTAGGTAGGACAGACTTTAAGTTCACATAGAAAGAATTGTCAATAAGTTTCGAATTCATATTAGAGATGTAAGATAGTGTTAGAATCCAGTTAGCTAGGATCTATAATGACTAGATATGTAAGATCTGGATTTAGAGTAGGTATGAGTTAGGCTAGGTTTAGCTAGGGGGAACCAATAGAGGATCTTCTGATTCTATTGATTTAGAATTGGTTGATCTTCGCCAGAAACCGGGTGTTCGCGAGTAATTTTGCTAAAAGAATATGCCCTCTTGTCCCATAGCTTACCGACATTAACTTGACTGACAACTTTGACGTCCGAGGATTTATTACTGTATTTAATGTTACCAAAATTAAATATTGTCAATAAAATCGTCGTTGCGGGGATCTGTGTAGTGTCACGCACTATAAGAAACACATGGGGGAGACTCCTATCCCGTCAGGAATTGTCGTGGGAGATCGTCGGAAACATACGTAAATGTACATAATATGAATATAGCAATATTCATTTGGCGCGGATGGCGGGGCGCCCGACCTTAGCCCCAAATAAGAATGTGTTTCATTAGTAGTCACTAGTCACGAAAGCCTTAGAAAAACTAGGAACTTTTGAGTCTAGTTACTTTGAGATAACGGGAGCTTAGATTTAGAAATCACACAGAGTAGAGTTAGACAGATAACACCTTTAGATTAAGCAGATTAAAAATTATACTATTAAGATTCCTTAAATCTAGATAACCAAGTAAGACGAATTTCATATTATAAATGTAAGCTATGAGTAGAGCTTTAGAACATGTAAAAAACTAGGAATAGTAGTTGACTATTAGGAACCAGGTATGTTAGAAAGTAACCCAAATTACTAAAACTCAGGTTTATTACGATCACAACGAAGGGTTATCACTAAACGATTACGTGGCCAAAATCAAGATAGTTTTAGATATATTAGTATTTACATTCTAGGATTATTTCAGTAAATAGTATTTTTATCAAATATTTTAGTTTCTAAAAATAAGTAAATTCAAACGAGTAAGCGTCGTCTTAAGAATCCTTAGAATTATGTAGACTAAAAATATCTAGGTAGATTAAGTAGGTTTCATAGTTTAAAAGATAATAAATAATAATAAAAATTTTAAATTTAAGTTTTGGTGCTGATTAGGTAGGATAGGGTCTTTTCAGTTTTGGTGACGTGATCAAGATTCTCACATCTTGGTGACGCTGCCAAATTTAAGACAGGTTAGGGTAAGGGTTTTTCACAAGATGATAGCATTTTATTTAAATCGCTTTGGTAAAGGAACAGTTATAAATAAATTAGGAAACAAACATCTGCTTGTTCCATCCTTGTTCTAAATTAATTTTAAAATCAAAATAGTAGACAAATTTCAATTATGATCACAATTTAAGTAGCTTGTTACTTTTTTTAAGAAGGGCAACATTATCAAGTTCAGATTGTTTTTAAATATTTTTTACGGCCTTAACAACAAATCCTTTTACAAGTTAGTTCAGTACACCACCACCATTATATCTGACAGAAAATTTAGGGTGTATCCACGTACGATACTTTGCATTGATAACATTGTTCAACACTTCCCAGATTTTACGACCGCTTTATTGCACGTGTAAACGCGCGCTTAGGGCGGATATTGCCCGTGTACAAAGCCCCTTATTTACTGGAGGTGTAAAGCACGCAGCCTAATGAGGTATAAACTTAGCGATAGGAAGCGTGAATTTTTATGGCGGTTAAAAATTACAATTTAATCATGCTTTTGTTTCTTTGTAGCTTGCACAGAGTAGGTAATAGTTACTATGTCTTGTGGGCTGATTTTCGGGAAATTGTCTTTTTTATGATTTTTTTTAAACGTGAACTAGTCCGTGTTTGACCATCAACTCGCCTGATGGTAAGCGACGATGTGGTCGAAGATGAAGCACGCAGACTTAGAAGATACCTATTCACTCTGACCTTGAAAAGCCCAAGATTGTATCTCTCAGGGAACAAAAAAGCCGGCAGTCTGTTCCATTCCTTGGCTGTACGAATCAAAAACGTAGATTCGAAACGTTTTGTACGAATCCAAGGGAAATCTACGGTGTAAGGGAGGTAGAAAGGCGCCTTTCAACTTGAATGAATGACTAAATGCTGTTGGCCACTAAGTTATCTACTCTGCAGCGTTTTGTGTGGGCTCTACATCTACAGTGAACCGGGTGTGAGGGAAATTGTCTTTTCTGTTCTTGTCATTTTATGCCCATTGTCCGTCTCAAAGAGCCCCACTCTTGCGTCATTACATGTCACAGGCGAGTGACATGTAACAAAGAGAGGAATAGTACTGTAGTTGTAGTAGCCTCATAGTTGCTTTGGTGCCCATTTAATTCCCCAGAATCGGTTTGCAGCAATATCGATTTGCAGTAAAATTTGATTGAGAATGTTTTAAAAAACACGTGAATACTCAAGTAAACCACGTTAGTTTCCATAGTAAAACAGATTGAATTTAAATGATTATTGTATGTATTGAAAAATATAAATATGTAATTTTTGGTAAAAGATACTTAATATGTATAAAATCATTTGATATGCCAACTATTATTCTAGTGAAACCTAAAAACTATTATGTTAAACCAAAAAACTATTTAACTATTAAACCTAAAAAAAAACGAAAACTATCTTAGGGTCATTTTATTTTCTTAGCAAGCATCTTCGACTTTGAATGCTAAATGCAAACTTATTTTTATTCCGACAACGTCCCGTCCGCGGATCTGAATTCAATTTGAAAAATAAATTAAGCTTTTAACGACGGGCTGAGGGTAGATACCAAAATCCGATTATCTGTTTTGTACGAGGGATAAATTACAATATTATTTTAGCAAATTAATCCTAAAGGTTACATTTAATTTCAATAAAAAAGGCATTAAATAGGTACATTATTACTATTGCTGTTCAATTCGGTAGCAAGAATTGATCTAAACCAACTAACTAATATTCAAGCTAAATACATGCTTGTCGAAAAGAAATACGCTATATAGGGTTATTCATAAAGGGTATGCTAAGCCGAAAAGGGCTCATTGTACTCATCATTATGAACAACTTTTGCTATGGGACCAACACGAAATTCGCGAAAAAAAAAATCAGTTGTTCCATCGAAAAATGTCAATGACACTCGACAAATGTATGGAACAGCTAATTATTTTTTCGCGAATTTCGGGTTGGTCCCGTAGCAAAAGTTGTTCATAATGACAAGTACTATGAGCCCTTTTCGGCTTAGCATACCCTTTATGAATAACCCTGTATAGTTATTTCAAAAAACTTTTCTTAGATTTTCTATTCAAATATTTCATGCCATAAAGGGCTACTTACTAAAACATTTAATTATGCCGAACTGTAGTTAAGTCGAACATCTTTACTCAGTTTTCGGCAATATTGTCCAAATGCTTACGCAAATTGCTACATTCTAAATGTCAGCGACACAATGCTACTGCAGTTAGTTCTATTTTATTTGCTAAAAATATACTATGATCTTTGTTTCGTAAACAGTTAATTTAAGAAATGAAAAAGGTACAGCTTTTCTTAACGGAATATACAAAAATCTTAAAGAACGTCAATAGAGTTAATAGACAAACAAAAAAGTTAATTTCAAAAATATTTTTTAGAATCAAACTTTTACTGGATTGTCACCAAAGTTACGCACGTATAGGTACCAAATTTCAGCTCAATCGGACATCGGGAAGTGGTTCAAAATTGAGTAGCAAAATTCCACCCGAACAAACTTAGTTACATAGATACCTACATAGTTTACATACATTGCAAGTTAAACAAAAGCATTTAATAAACAACTGACAATGACATTCAGAAGTGTATTGATTAGATCTACAATGTTTATTCGTGTTCTCTTTTCAAATAAAACAAAAGAACACCGAACGAATAAAACACGGGAGACTTTTCAAATTGTATCAGCGGCTGGCATTTGTTTCTATTGTAGCTATCCAGGGGCTCTCAGTGCGCATTAACGATCCACTCGATATAGCCATCTCGTAGGCATCCCTAATTAATTGAACCTATCTAAAACCTTCGACGAGAAATCAGACTTTTTATCTCCCAATCAGAAGAAAAACACACCGCGAATTTGTACCTTGTTGCCTGGATGCTAAGGTATTAATTTGAAGCGGTTTTCTTCGTTTTAATTTGCAATTTTCTGGCTTACTATTACAGAGGGATTAAAGCTAGGTCCGGATAGAATCTTTAATTTCCTCAGGGCGTTACTGTCGGGATGATATTTGATTCTAGTCTGAGACTCGGTTGGAGAAATTTCTGAGATTTGAATTTTTCTTGGAAAATTGTTCCTTTTATTGCTTAGTTTGTAATGAAAGAGAGAAGTAATTTGATAAGACCTGGGATCTTACCATTTTATTTTTGCATCTTGTCTACAAGGTTATCACACTGAAAATAGCTGTAAATCTCAGAGTATCACGCAAAAATGCCGCTTGAAAGAGAACGCTTTTAGCGATAAAGTCACCAGTTTTTAAGCGTTACCATTTCTTTGTAATCTCTGGTATTAACAATTAAGAGTTTATTCTAATTGTACATATATTTATTTCCTTAAAATCAACTAATATAGACGTAGAGAATGATGACATATCTAGGTACTAAGTGTTCAAGAATTTTAAACATTATCAATATGTATCAAAATATATTTCATCGTTAACTCAAATTATTCGCAAACAACTTTATTAAACCCAAATCCGTCGTTTTTGTTGCACTACGTTACTCCTAAAATTGCGGGAGACCATAAATATCAATAAAATAAAACACGTTATCCTAGAGAGCCGAACAAACTGTTTACCCTACATCGCCACAGATTGGACAATAGTTACTACGACATTGCCTGTTCACAGATTAGACAATAGTTAGTACGACATCGGTACTGCGGCGTCCATCCGTCCGAGTTACGGTGGACAAGGGGCTGCTTTATTAGCCGTGGGATAAAGGGGAAGTTTATAGCAGAATGTTTACCACGAGATGTTGTTTTATTAATTTAATACGGGTAAGAGAACGCTTCCATTTATAAATATAAATGAAAAAAAAAACATTTTCCCAAGGAAATTAACGTGGTTTTGACATAATAATTATGTATTTTGTTATAATTGCCACGGGACAGCACTGCGCTCGTCACCCTGGGATATAAGAAAGGCTTACTTTGATCATACTCGGTAGACAAATAGCTTTTTTATCTTTATTTTCTACAACAAAAGAAGGCCACCCTAGCTCGACAACCCCTCAAATGGTTGCAACAGAAAATATCAAAATAAATATCCCTCAAAATCCCCGTACCTACATGGTTTTCATTAAACGAAAATACTCATATTTTGTATGAAAATACATCGAGCTTGCTTCAACGATGCCGGTAACAATGGTTCAGGTCTGACAGCAAATTCCTATTGTTTATGAAAAAAATTGATTTAGGAAAAGGTTATACGAGTATATGTGGAAAGGTTTAGTTTTGTGTATTACCTATAGAATAGAATTTAACAACAAGAACATTATTTTTACAAAACAAAAACCGACTTCAAGAGACCGACTATTGAGTTATTCATCTATTTGTCGCGCACGTACTTAATGCAAATTTAAGACTTATATGGTTTTCTCATGGATACCATTATCGTCAGCTTTCTAATAAAAAAAGTATCATCAAAACCGATTCACCCAGTCAAAAGTTATGAGGTAACAAACATAAAAAAAAAACATACTGTCGAATTGATAACCTCCTCCTTTTTTGAAGTCGGTTAAAAAAGGATATGGAAACGTTATCTTTTTCTGTATTTACCCTACTTTCGGCATAAGCATAAATTTGCAATCATGGAGTAAGATAAGATTTCTAAACGTTGAGCAATAGCTATGTGATGTGCGGTGTTCGTATGTAGAGGGGTAAATCGTTGAAACTACCTCTGTCAAGTTACTAGCAGCTATATTATTCCACCCGCTACCTTGAGGAAACTGTTATTTTTATGGGTTTAAAAGTAGTTTAAATGTACCTACACAACTTTTCAATTACATTCATAGCCGTTTCAGCGTGAAGAAGTGAAAATAAAAATAAAATAAATTCAGCGTGAAAATAAAAATATGAAAATTAATTCGAATTTGCAACCGAATAATTAATTATTTTACGTGCATCTATTTAGTATTACTGAAACTTCTGCGAAGTAACGCCTGATACAATGAGTTATCTTCTTCTTCTTCTCTTCTTTATATTTTAAATAAAAACGAATCGCAGTTCGTTTGTCTCGCTAAAACTCGAGAACGGCTGGACCAAGTTGAATATTTTTAGTTTTGTTCGCTCTAATACAGCAAAGGTTTTTAAAAGTAAAAAACAGCGAGTGAAACCGCCAGATGCAGCTAGTAATTAATAAATTTACCATCACATTTATCTACATATACCTACAACTACATATAAAACGATTCATACATTTTTCATTCTAGCGTATACATGCTCACACAACGTTACTCGTAGAGTAAGAAAGATGGTGACGTATATCTTTCCAATAATCAGGGAGGCAGCCTCGGCAGAAATTGGATCAGCTCGCAAATTAAGTTTAGCAGGGGGTTTTAAAATATCGACCGTCTGTACTCGACGGTTCGAGCGATGGGTTGGGTTGGCTCCATGGTTTTATGGGGGAATAAAAATTTACACTTTATTTGGCAGAACCGATCGTGTTTTTATTTACTTTTATATCGCGAAGTATGTAGCGAAATTGTTGCTAAGAGGCTATGGTATGCTTCTCACTATGAAAATGTTTCGCTATGCATGAGACCCCATAGCTTTATAGATTGCTTGTGCTCGCTGATACGGACTCTTGTCAAAAAGCTAAATCAGAGATAATGTCTCGTAACTAAATTAAGTACCTAAGATCCAGCTACTAAAAATCATAGAATTTGTCTTTTCGCGCTTGTTGTCAAAGTTAAGGTATTAAATTAAGCGAGTTTGTAAAGGCTGAGTTGTTAGCCCTGATGTCAGAGATTTTAGTTTTTTTTTAATTCAACCGTAGGCTTGCTGTGGACAGCCATCTCGCCTGATGGTAAGCAATGATGCGATCTACGATAGAGCACCCTTGCCTAGAAGGAACCAGCAAGATCGCCAGCAAGGTCATTGTAATGGCTTGACAGTTGTTGTTATAAGACAAACAACCGGGGGCTACAATTTGACGCGTCATCCGACCATCTGTAAACATCACCCGCGGTCATCCATCCGAAGCCTGACCGTGTCGTCCGTTGCTCAACTTCGGTGATCAGTTACGAACACCTAGTCGAGCTACGAAGTGCTAGAGAACATTTTGTCATTGTTTTGTTATGAGCTTTATAAGAGACACGAATTATTATTTTATGATGGTCGTAAACACGGACTCAGATAATTGAGTTTTCATCAGACTTAATAACAGCACCATTATATGGTGCTGTTATTATGTCTCTAGGCCAATAAAACCTGCATTTTGATATTCTGACTTTTATTTTTAAAGGTTTATTTTGCTTCAGGTCAAAAGTGTATATAGGTACGCTCTGTTCCCACTAGTTCTATTGATTGTTCTGTACGAGTATTTTCGATCCTCTAGCTGCGCTCCGCGATTTCACCCGCTTACCTATAGGATCTTACAGGCATCTTACAAAACCTGTTATTTTTTCAGGGTAAAATGCAGCTATGTATTAATGGAGGGTGTGAACTACTCTCATACCAATCTTCCTATCTATAAACTTATTAGTTTTAGATGAATATCGCTAGAAACGTGAGTAGGGCCAAGCGGACTGAAGACATTTCAAACTGGCCTAATGAGGCCGGTTACATTATAAATTTTCATTTAAAAATTTAACTAATGTCAAAATTGGAAATGCCTATTCATTTGCAACATAATTCGGCTATTTGTGTGAGTGTGTGCCATAATGTTGAGCGGAACTGAATGAAACTATCGTTCTAAGCGTTATTATTCTAAGGTTTCAGTATGAAGAAATAACAAATATTATATATACTCGTACATACTACCACTTAGAAATTGTCACATTTACTCGTATAATCCGAGTCCAATTTTTTACTTTTTCCTTCGAAAAAGTTATTTTAATTATCGATCAAGATTAGTCTTAAATTTTAAAAGTTGCTCGTAAAATCTGCCATGAAGCTCCTCATTTTATCTTTTCGAGTCTTTTCCGGGATACTTAAACAAGTTATCATTATTACATCAGAGCACCCCTTCATATCGCGACGAGGAAATTTTAAAAGAAGGGTGGAAATAACAAGGAAAACACTTATCTTGATCATTTTTTTATCGATTCGCTGCTGCATTAGGATTATTATCTTTGATTGATTGGTTATAAATTGACTTTACGACAAAAATAACGAGCGGCTCGGGAACGGTTTGATGACATTGTCTATAGGTACAGTATACCTACACAACGGCCTGCTGGATGTCTCATTTGGGATTGATTTTCATCAAAATAATGACTATAGAAGGCACCATTTTTTTTAACTTAATCGATATTATAACTTGGTAATGCAATTTTATTAGCTGAAAATATCTATTTTTATCTGCTACGAGCTACGACTTCCAAAAAGGTATGGTAGAACTAAAGTGTATGTGAACTCATCATTATGAACATCTTTAACTATACGGGGTCAACTCTGGAATCGCAAAAACATCCGCTGTATGCTGTATCGGACATAAAGTTCATCGACCTTAGACAAAATGTAAGGAACAACTGATTTTGTCGTGATTTCAGGGTTGTCCCAATGGTAAAAGTGGTTCACAATGAAGACTTCACACACACCCTTCAGTATTATTACACCTTTTTGTTACAAGTAAATGTAGTATATGTATTAAAAAATATATTAAATAGGTATTTAAATGTGTATTAATATTATAAAATTCTCAGTAAAGGCCACGTAAAAAGTACCCGCAACCGACGAGCTTGTATGAAAACACTTATGAAAGTAGAAGAAGCGAAAGACATATGTCAGGATCGTAGCAAGTGGAGGGATGTAGTCTCTGCCTACCCCAATGGGAAAGAGGCGTGATAATATGTATGTATGTATGTATGTATTAATATTATATGTGTAACCATACGCAACTATACTCATAACTTTGGTTTCAATCATATAAAATAACAACAGAAAATAAAAACCACGTCAGTTTTTATTGTAAAAAAGCTAAAACAATTTTTGTTAAAATAAAAACGGGAACACTCGTCGTATTTCGACGGCTACCCCGAATGGTTTCAATCACTTTAGGTTATAGGTGACCTGTGAAATGTTTGAAAACCACGTTAGTTTTCATAGAAAAGCTAAAACAATATTGAAATCTATTTAACCCTCTTAAATTCTAGCTCTATCTTTATCAAATAACAGAATAATGATTATGCGAAAATTATTATTGTAACTCACATAAAGAGCTCTAGTAAATGGGAACTTCATTTCTGTTAAACTAACTTGAATTTTATGCGACAATTTCTTTCTGTAAAGCATTATAGTTCTTCATAACTAAAGAGTATCGGTAGAGCATACGTTCAGGATGTAGTCACCTTTAGGAGCCAAAGTAGTAATTCGATAGTAGTACAAAGTTAACTTTGCGGTCTTGAAACTAGTTTCGTAAAAATTGTTCTTTAACACTGAAGGATAAGGTTTGAATTTGGCTGTAAAATTTTCAAATACTGAAATTCAATTTCACCTGGAAATAGACCAGATAACATCGTATTCATGTAAAATATAAATTGAAGTAGATTTAAGTTATTATAGAGGACTCAATCGCTTTTGCTAGCACTCATTTTCAAACAAAAAGATTTGTAAATTAAATTGGTAAAGTTAAGGCATTAATGGGTTGTACTTTTTGAAATTTTTGATCATAAAAACCACTCTAAATTTGCTTTCATGTGCAGCTGCTATCCATAAATCATCGAAATTAGCCTAATTTCAACTTAAGCAGCAGGAAATTTTCTACCACAATTTTGTAATTTCTAATTATTTTTCCATGAAAGCTAAAGCATGTCACACCAAACCATTGGAACACTACCAAAGGTTAAATCTTTCAAAAGTTGAAGCTATATGCACTTATCATAATGAATCATTGAAGTTAGGGAGAATTTAAATTAAAAAATATTTTCAAAAACCATTTTTTTCTCACCATTTTCTTCTCATTTTTGTCTTCGGAGCTACACAGCGAGGTATACCTACAGCCTACCTCTTTCAGCTTAATCGGACTGAATTGTGAAGAGGTCAAAAATTTAGCTTATCCTGTTTGTTTTTGTTAGATTAATGAAAAGCTCATAATAAAAACATTTTTTAAATAATCACTAAATTCTGAGGTCTCTACAACGTACCCGGCGGTTGGCAAATTAATGGCGATAGCGTTTGGTAAAGCAATAATTTGTAAACAATATATTATTATGAATACATGCCACTGACAAGTGACCTGCTCAGTGCTCAATAGTAGGTACTCACAGTATCTGCTAACCGACACCTGATTCAATAAATAAGCACGTAACTAGATCGAACTAGTTTGCGTTGGATTACCGCTATGGCAGCCGCGACGCCGACAAATTGACTTACATAGCAGCTAGAAACTGCAGAGTACTGCAGTCTAGAGAGTTCTACAACAATTATTAATACCTAAAAAAGTGAATGGAAGAATGATATGTAAACTATAGAGATTTCAACCAGAAGGTCATTTGTTTAAAAGAAAATATACCTATACTAGCTGACTCGACAGACGTTGTCCTGTCAAAAGCCATTGCGTAACTATAGCAACCGTAGTATGTTGATGCTATCTTGTCAATTTATAGTAAAAATTATCAGTATATATATAATTTGCAATAAATTAAAATTGCGACTATAATTTGAGATTCAAACTATCCTATCTCTCAAGTTGGATCGAACTGCACATGGTGTGCGAATTTTATTATAATCGGTTAAGTGGTTTAGGAGTCCATTGAGGACAAACATTGTGACACGAGATTTATATATATTAAGATTTTTTGTTTGATTAATAAAACGTGAATGTTATGTGGTTAAATAGAGTACCAAAAAATATCGATGTCTTAGCAAATAACTAACAAAACTTGTACCTACAGTTCAAAAGTATCTGAATAATTTAGTTCGTGGGGTGATATTGTACCTAACATACTTGTCTTTGTCACCATCATTGTTTCTTGTCACGTCGTAGATACGAGTTTACAAAATACACTGTAGAATTGCCCCATTATGTTTTAGCCTGATATCCAGTACTGTGTCCGATACTTCCATATTATTCGAACTACAAAACATTCAACTATAACAAAACATACCCGATCTTAGTCCAGCCCTTGGGCTAGGTATATTTTAGAGTGGTTATAAATATGTGTAGAAGTGAATTTGATCTCCAGGCTAAACCTGATTCCGGCCACCGTAGACGCGGGCCTGTGGACGGTGAGCTATTGGGCTAGCTCGCTGTCCGTCCGTCTTATGACGACACAGGTCGTGTCGACGGCGCGTTCGTGTTCCACGCGCGCCTCAAAGAGATGTCAGCAACATGGAAGGGGCCCGAAAGGGCCCATGCCTGTCGGGGCTGCGGGTAGAAGTTACCGCGGCCTCGGCGTCACAAGGGCGTAGAAGGAACATGGGTGGTTTTTGGTCAGTAGAAGTCTGACACTCCCTTCCGCTCTGCCCAAGAGTGGGAGGGGTCATTTGACGATTTCCCACCCCCCAAAAAAAAAAAAAGGCTAAACCTGATTTCAGCGAGGTCTCTGACTAAACTCACGGCGGGCTATAGCTACAATCATTCTAGTTTTATTAATCATGATCATTAATCATGTTGATGTTATGAACCTTTTGTTTTGTTATAAACTCGTTTGGGGTTTGAAAATAAATACCTATTTAAAAAAACATAAAACTTATGTATTTTAAATTTATTAACACTGTCAAAACAAACAATATTCAAACACGTACGTATAAAACTTATGTGAAATAATTATATATTTTTTAATGTTTTTGTTTTTTTATACTTTTATTGTCTAAAAAATATACTTACTAAAATTAAAAAAAGACATGAATTTTGAAGTTTGAATGCAATAACTAATTTAGAGATACTCTCTAACGCCGCATTGCCCTATAGTTGATTTCAGTAGTACAAGGCGTGTTCTCGCTCATGTAGCAGTGTCCAGGCAATTTGTAGTCCCGTGCTCGGGTACCGCGAATTATCATAATGCACACCTACACGTGCTGAACTATGTGATTTGACAAACACAAAATTTGGCCTGGATTTGGACTGTGGATGAAGATGTTTATAGGTGACTGTGGATGTGGATGTGAGAGTGTTTGATATTCTTGACTATAATTCCGTGTTTGTATTTCCTTCATCATCATCATCCACAGCCCTCTCTATCCCACTGCTGGGTATAGGCCTCTCTCCCGTTATGCCATCTGTCTCGGTCATCGATCTCCGACTTCGGTGGTCTCGGTCAACTGCTAATCGGGTCTAGGTTCGACCCGCGACTCTGACTATGTCGTCGACCTTATTGTATTTCCTTATTGACATTTAATTAAAATTATTTGACAAATTATGCATTGAATTAAAAATAGAATAGTTTTTTTTCATTGTTGAATCAAAATTGTTTTAAATAATAAACAAACATTGTACGTAATTTTTAACTGCATCTTTTCAATCAAAAGAATTTTAATTATTTAATTGAATTATTGTAAAATTAAATTACTTATTGGTACTTCTTAATCTTTACATTTAGCAATAAAAATAAAATTTCAAAACTGCAAACTTATAAGATTATCTTTTTATTATCTTTAATTCTCAAAACTAATTTAAAGTTTCTTTATAGAATTAGTACGAAATCAGAGTTTTGTATAATTCAAAGGATTCCCTAATTGAAAATCCTAAGTTGATTATTCTGAAACGAGTTAGTCGAATCACTAAATTTAACTAACACTTGAATACTTACGGAGCTTAAACCAAGTATAATAATGAACTTAGCCAGCGTTTTATACAGTGTTAATAGAAAAAGTTTATTTATTTCATAGAATAGAATTTAGAAGGCTGAATCTATTAATACGGGTACTGTACGAACAATTCGAACGACTATTTGTACGGGTACTGGACGAATAAATTATTATTTTGGCTGAGTCTATTAATACGGGTACTGTTATTAATATGGGAACCGAACAATTTATGATTATTAATACAGTTATCATATAAAAAAAAAAAAACCTAACAACCTAACCGGACACGATTAGTACAATTTTTTGGAAATAACATAAATTTTCTTGGATTCCTATTATTAGCTTGTTACCATATATTAGCTAATCATCCAATTCATTCTTAATTTAAAAAAAAAATAGTACCCGTACAAATAGTCACTTCCAATTTAGAACTGTAGTGTAAACCAATCAAAATAAAAGAAAAAACTGAAACTAAGGACTAGGTAGAGCCACATTAAATTTGATAGTACGAGTTGGCCTTATCGCCTATAGCTATTTCTTTCAAACAGCCTAAATGCGAAAGCGCAATATTATTATATACTCGTATAATAATTTTATAAGACATTTGTATATTTTTTAATTCAATTTTTTTTAATGCTTGTATTGTGGTCAAACATGACTGAAGATTTGGATTCTTTAGGATTCGGTTCTATTCTTTTGTCATTGATATACCTACCATATTTTAGACTAACCCTGTATAAGTATTGACGTTTTTTTAATCAATATTAAGTACATGGGTTTTCAAAGGCTGTGTGGTTAGTTTGTAGTCGAGTGCGGGGGGCAACCCTCGGGTAACTCAATACGAAAATAACTTCAGGTTGGTAAACAAGCAGGGATCAATAGGGGTGCCTCCATTCAGTGGACAGCATTAATTTCTTATAGCTTTTGTATTTTGTTTGATACGTTTGTTTACGTTTGGTTTTCATTACACTTTTTCTTTTCCTATATTTTCATCTGTTTTAGCGTCTTTTACAAAGATTAATAATTAATACTATTATGGTTTATATTACCTTACTCACTTACTTATTGTTTTTCTGGAAGAGATCGCTTTTAGTAATGAGACCGCGTTTTGTGTGTGTTTGTCTTTTTTAATGTGTTTTTACATATCTATGTTGTGTCAATGAATAGTTATTGTATTATTTTGTACTACTTATATCATCATCATCAACAGCCTTCTTTATCCCACAGCTAAGTATAGGCCTCTCTCTTACCTGTGCCATTTACAAATAGCTACTCTTTACCGGAAGTATTCCCCTATAACTAATGTAAAAATCTAATACTCACTGACCGACAAGTCACCTCTCTCACTCGCTACTATAATTTTAAACTAATCATTACATTTTGCGAACTGTGATTGGTTCACTCCATTCACTGCCGTTATGCTCGAATTGGAACTATTACATTAGTCAAAGCTTCCCAGCGAGGAACCGCCTCAAGATTTCAGTCTCAATTAATTATTTAACTTATGCAAACTCTACCGCCACTTCAAATCTATCCAATATGCAACATCAATTCCTTTTACAATCCAACTACGTAGCTGCAGATATAGTATCGCTTTAAAACTACGAATACAGCTCACTATTCATCCCCTGAATAGAGATGAAAAGACCTTTTGTATGACCTTGGTCGTCATACCAGTAAAACGCAACAATCTTACTTGTACAATTGATGGAGGGCGCCACCAACGTGCTTTTTACACGAAACTGAAACATTTAAAACAAAATTTTAGTTGCTGGTTTTGACCAGCCGCAAAAATAAGTTGGTCGTACTCCGCTGCAGGCGAGCAGGCTTGATGGAATTTTTAATAAAGGCTCGCTGTTTCGCCTCATGACAATTTTCGTTTATTGCTGCGACAGACGGCAGTTAACTTTGGGTAATTGTTCATGAATTTTGGACTTTGATGTAGTTGTATGCAGACACTTTGGTGGAGAGCTGCTGCGGGCAAAAAGTTGGGAGCTTCGTTTAATATTTTACCGTGTAGGTAAGTTGTCGGTTGTCGGCTGCTGTGCTTTGTTATAGACAGTTTTTTTGGTTTTTTAATTATAAATAGTAAAAGTAAGATCGAGTGTTTAGCTCTGGTATCAGTGTTTCAAAGAGTGTTCCAATTTAAGGGTTAAATATTATTATAAATGCAGATGACATAAAAAATGAAGTGAATTCAGATATGATATTATGACGAAAAATATATAGGTATTAATGTAAGAGACGTACAATGTACAATTGTAGGTGCATACTGTGCCGAATCTACATAATTAGGTAACCTTAATATAATGATGAATTTAACAAATTCTTATCACTCAAGCGAATCGAATCAAGAAACCTCTGTTACCCAAAATAAGCTTAAAAATAAGCAAGCTGTATTTATTTTAAGCTCCATAATCCAGCACTCAAAATACTTACCATGAATTTAGCATATCACTTCGATTATCCGAAGCATGTTCTAGATTCATAATCGAGTGATAATGCATGCATGCTGCCGAGATGAATCGATGAATTAACATGAGATATTGGAATTTCAAAGATGTTCACATTGTTCACGGTTCACGTGCTCCACACTCTATTGTGCTTCAGTGTTTGTCTGGGAAAACGGTATATTATTAAGAAGCTTCCTACAACACCTTTATGTTATACTTTTCGCCTGACGCAAAAAGAAGGGAAGTTTAAAGTATCTCTGTCATCCAGTGTAGCTAACCCTCTAGTTTTTTGGAAGCTGTCTCAGTTTTTAAGAAATGTTCTAGGTACCCACTGCAGTTTTTCTGCAATTGGTGTATTGCACGATTTTTGATCAAAAAATACACTATTGCAAAAACTGCAGATTATTGATAGGTTTTTCAGAGCTAGACTACAGATTTTCTCTTAGACAGGGTTGGCAACACTGCTGTCATCTCTGTGGACCTGTGGTATCTGTGGCTGTGGTATTGCAACGTGAGTCTATCTGTGATATCATAGCTCCCAAACGGCTGAATTTTTTTTTTTATACTTGTTTGTCTTAAAGATTATTATATTATTTTATTATTACTATTGATCTATAGAAAGCATTCTTAATTATGATTTAAGAAAATCAGTTCAGCCGGCGTTTGAAGATTATCAGCTCTTAATATGATCGGGTGTTTTAAAATTTTAACAAATACTTGTTTTGACGATTATATTCTGAGATACATGTTCGCTGAAATTAAACATGGTAGGTAATCATGTATTTTAAACCGACTTCCAAAAACGAGACGGTTCTCAATTCGACTGTTTGTTGCTTTTTTATCTTCAATCTTCAATGATGATCGCGGTGATCGCTTTCCGTTCCGCGGCCACCACTCTGTGACAGTTTTAGTCCACCGCGCGTATTTTTTTCTGGCCAAGTGCCCTTGCCTATATCCACTTGAGTCCCTACCTCCTTACTTATAGGTACACTTACTAGCAAGAACTATTTCTTCGCTAAATAATTCCATCCTGAAACCAACCTACAAATGTAGAACATTCCCGGAATATTTTCTTCTTCTAATATTAAACACACACAACAGCTAGCTTATCTGATACAAATGATTTCTATTTGATGTTTCTTCGATATCCCTTCGCGTAGCTTTCTTGGGTTTCTTGATTTCGAGCTTGAATATTTTCTTTATTATATTAGGTTAATATTTTGTGAGTTTAGGGCTGCGTTACATAGGGTTACGCAGAACGATGACACTAAGCCGACAGGTGTTCGTTGTTCATAACAGTAAGTAGTGAAAGTTGTTTTATTTTTGATATAAAATGCTTAAAACTAGCGTTGCATTTGAGAAAATAAAGCTGTTCCATACATTTCTTTGAGTACGGAATCCTTTTATTTAAAAAAAAAACAGCCCGAGTTGTGGACCCGTGATTTTTTAGTGTCATCATCCCATCGAGTGTTTGGTCTTCCTCTGTAACGTTTGCCTGGAGACCTCTTCGTGTTACTAATCCTACTAAATATTATAAACGCTAAAGTTTGTAAGAATATATGGATGTACTCGTACATATATGTTTGTTAATCTTTCACGCAAAAACGGCTGCACGGATTTACATGAAATTTGGAATGAAGGTTCTTTGTTGTACTTTTTATCCCGGAAAACTGCGGGTGTAACCGCGGGGCGCTAGTGCTATAACAACTAGTAGGTATATTTTAATGCAAATCAAACACAAGTAGATGTTGAACATAATATTAAGACGCCAGTTCACGTCAATGGCTACATTATCAAAGTGGCTATTACAGGTATTTAGATAGATAATGTTATGGACTAAAACCACATTATTGTAATATTGAATATCGATGATAATATTGGTTCAAGTGACTCAGTTGTGGGTATTTGCATCTGAATAAATAAAATGCATTAAAATAATACATGTTGCTGATGTGAAAGACCGCCTTGACCTGTAAGAATATAAAAAATATAGTTAACTATTTTTTTTCCAGTTTGTAACGGAAAAACGATAAAAAAAAATAGATATCCTAGTGACACTTGTGTAATAATGAACGTTACTAAATTTTATTTATCAAAATCGATTCAGGGGTTACTAGTTACTCGTTACTCGTATTATGGGCACGGACTTGACCATGCAGGTCAAATTACCTAGATAGTGAAATGGTAAAATGGATGGAAGTGGATAAGTAAGTAGATGGTGGATGGTGAGAGACCGGTGTATGCCACAGCCAATTATTTAATTATAAAATACTTTACTTATTTAAGCTTCTCGCGCAGCGACCCAAAAAACGGGTCTTGGCCTCCGACACCAGAAAACCTCATCAATCTCGATCCAGCGCTGTCTCTTCCCAGTCGTCGGCTTGGAGAGCACAGGTCGGATCGCACGGCGTCAATCCAGCGCTATCTGGGCCGACTGCGGCCACTTGCAACTCCAAGATACGCCTTCTTGATACTACGATCATCCCCGATTCCAATTGGGTGACCGGCCCACCGAAGTCTTTCAAATTCAAAATTCAAAAATTCAAAATTAATTTATTTCTGGTTAAATGTACCCATAATCAAAAACAAAACACAAAACAAAATTAAAATTATTACACAGACAAAATTATTATCATTATCATTTCTACCAAAATTAAATTAAAACCATCATGTCAAAAATAAACCAAAATAATCAGACAAAAATAATAATAATAATAATATCCGCCCGCCCCGTCGTCTCCGAGCTCCTCGTCAGGAGATGAGGTCATCACTCCCCATGACAGGAGCGCGTCGAACGACGAGGACGGGCCGCCGACGCCGCCGCCGCCGCCACGACCTGTGCGACGGGGACGTCCACCGCCGGCACGCTTGGGGCCTGCGGGGCAACCTGCTCCGCGCCCGGCCCTCGCTACCGGTGGTGTAGTGCGCCGCATGCGATAAACGCAAACAATAAAGGACAATTACTGCATGCACACCTATTATGAGGCTGCAGAGTGAGGTCCCTCACTCTGCAGCCTTAACCACCGGTATGCTTGGGCCCTGCCCCGCTGCCGGTGGCACTCTAGTTTTTAAGTTTTTTATAATATATTGTTTTTGATATTCTATGTATATTGTAAAAAATTTAAAAAATATGAAAATAAATAAATATGTGGTATAATAATAAAACAAAAATTGAAATGTCATTACAGTGCTAATTCTAGTACTTTCGCTCCGGCATCGGTACCGATAGGTGTCTATGGCAACAATGCCGGATGAAAGCACAGTCAAACCTAGCCGCGATCATACTCAGGACGGTGTTCGAGCTGGCCCGCACTCTGCGCACCAAGGAGCTGCCCGCAACCTCATGGTGGCATGAAAACAGGTAGTATGGGCGTCCGCGAACATACCCGAAGCGTTACAGAATCGGGGCAGCCCCAACAACGTCCTGAACGCATTGTTGTAGAGAACGCGGAGGTCACTGTATCTCTTTTTAGTGTAGTCAGCCCACAGGCTGCACGTGTAGAGGGATGTACAGAACGGTCTAAAGAGCGCTCTTTGCGCCTTCGTTTCTACGATGATGTTAGACTCAGCAATCAGCTCTACAATTTCGGCGTTCTTCCTTACCCTCCAACTACCGTCATCTCTTTGGGTTGTTCGTTACTACTCATTTTAATCTAACAACTGTGTAAACAACTTAAGCCCACAAAAACAACTTCACACTCCCCCTTTGTCTCATATTTACACCCCGCCTAAGCTTATATTATCTTATCTTTGCTCCAGTACAACAATAGAAGGGTTATATTAACCAAGATTATACCAACCCCCGTGGTTCACGTTACAAAAGGGTGGTTCCGAGCTTCAAAGGAAATCAAAGGCAATATTCTTAGGCAAAGTCTGTAGGGGCTTGTTGACTATATTAGCTTGTGAAAGGCAAAGCAACGTGTGTTATCGAATGTTTCTGGATTAAATTTCAACTTTTATCCAATTAAGGCTGGTTGCTAGGTATCACAATTGTTTTGTTTTCGGAAACTTAGCTAAACAGTAGGTTTCTAATTTGGGTATACTAATCTGGTTGTAGTCAAGTGGGTGTGACTATTTTCATGAATTGGTAACGAAAAGTAGCCTGTCCTTTCTGCCCTGACAACGTGTATGCAAATGATGATCAAGTAAACAGGTACTACCTAAGCCGTGAAAACGTATAAAAACAACTAACTTTGTTCTCATAATCTTCATATTCATGTTTTCATCATTACCATCCTAAGGTAGCCTGGAAGAGATCGCTCTTAGCGATAAGGCCGCCAGTTGTCGCACTAGTTTTAGGTGCTATAATCTTTTTGTTTGTAATTTATGGTGTAAACAATAAAGAGTTTATCTATCTATCTACCATCATCGTTTTATTTTATCATCGCGCGAGTATCATGGCCGCAATTAGCCCAACTATAAAAGAAATACAATCAACTTAAGAAGTTTCTTTAAGACTGACTCCAAAGTCGACATTTTATTAGGCACGAGGCCTCACATTCCCAGGGAAGCCAACACGATACTTCCTTGTTGGTTCCAGAAATCCAATCTGAGATGAAACCCGACACTCTGGGGGAGTTCCGCCGAATCGGCTACTTGAAGGGTTTTAAACGTTATGACTTTTTCGCCAGGGACTTGTAAATGTATATCCTGCACAAAATTAGCGGAAGTTATGTGATATTGGTGTTCAAAAATGTAACAGATGTTGCTAAGAAAGTGGGTGCTTTTACATTCTTACGTTTCTTTAATACAAATTGAGGACTCGAAACAGTCACTCCATATGACTCTTTTGATCGAGCTTAAAATCTTAAACAGATATTTTTTTTATTATTTTTTTTATGACATCATTTTGATAGACGAGACGATCAAATTAATTAATTAATTAATTTGTTAAACGTCACGTTAAGACAAAACACGAGTTTCCTAGAGTACTACGCGTTCATTGGTACAAGTTAATTGGCAAAAACAGTAAACATCAGATACCTAAGCACAAAAGGCTTATCGCTAAGAAAGATTTCTTCTAGCAACGTGATTGAGTAATCAGCATCTAACGAATGCTTGAAGAAATTACTGATAACCACATTCTATTAGTAATAACTCAACGCTGAATCATTTATAACTCAAAACCGATTAGCCTCCCGCAATTGGCTTCAGCAAAAAGTGCCGCCTTTCTTAATCTCTCATTGCATTTCTTATTTTCTCGACGCATTTCTCATTAATTCTCATTTTTCTCATTGCAACTCTCATTTTTCTTATTGCATTTCTCGCCTAATCGCCTCGACGGTCAATTTAGTTGAAGTGTAGTAATCGAGGATGTTATTTAACTGGCGGAGCATACCCGAGTAATCTGGAACGGTTGTATTCTGGTGTCACGCGATATTCTTTAAAATCAAATATTCAATTATTTTAATTATTCTAATGCTTTCTAAATCAATTTTGATTAGTAAAAATGAAAAGTTAGCACATTTATTGAGTTTGGATTTATGTAATTAAACTAACGACACGAAAAAAAAATAGTTAGGCTTATACCACCGTTGAGACACAGGGGACATTGGGCAACAACATTACAGCCAAGGACATCTGATGAGGCTGTTTAGACGTCTCTTCTCTTCTCTTTGTAAGATACGATGTTACACGGCGATGCATTTTAGTGCCCACCTACTTACATTACTTTACGTATTTCACAGTTATTATGTTAATGTGTAATCTGAAAAAATCCATACAGTCCGCAGAGGTGATAATTTAGAGGGGTTATGTTGATCAAACCAATTCAGTGTAGCAAAATTATCGCGTGCTCTTCAGAATAACAGCCAGTGCGTCGCCCTTCCCGGCATCCGTCGGGAATACCGGCACCATCAAAGCAGTTGCGCACATTCTTATATCATCATCGTGAGTGTTTAGCAGCTGATTGGGGTTACGTGAGGTCAATGTTAACAGCAGCTATCAGTCTCAACAGACGTTTGATGAAGCAGAGTGGAACTAATCTTATTGACACGAGAGATGCGAGAATAACTACTGCTGAGAAAAAAATCCGCTAAAAGAATGATTAATTCACTTAAAATAGGGAGCATACTGATAGCACCAAAAAGTACAATGATTAGCCCCAGTTTATGCTAGTTTTTACGGTGACAATTAAAGTTGTCACCGTAAAAAGTGATATGTGATATGCTTTATACTTTAGGTAAATTCATCATTATTTTGGCGGAATTTCGATTGGCATTTTACTCAATGTGGATTGATTCCACGTAACGAGTGCAGTGGCGAGTCAGTGCCCACCGAGTACGCGATTTGTGTAGGTAAATATTTTGACGAGACAGTCACTAGAACCGTGATTTGTTTGCTCGGCCGAGTGTGCCTATTTACTGTCTCGCTACTGTATCTACTCGTTACGTGTAATCATCCCAAGCAGATAATATTCATATTTAAATCTAGCTGCGCAACTCGATTTCAGCCGCTGTCTTTTTTTTCTGCTGTCCGCTTTTTAAAACCTTCAATTTTTCCGAATTTCCGAATTGACAAAAAAAACGTAATATAGTTAATTTTCATCCGGTTTCAAAATCGTTAAATTCGGAAAGTCAAGGCATCACTGTAGCATTATTTCACCCCACATTGGCCGATTTTAATACCGAATCGAACGCCGAAGTAAGATAGCGTCTCAGTAACCAAACCACTGACCTGTCCTCGTTTCCTCTCTAGTCTCGATTGATAAGAATAATATCATTCCCCTCTGAAATGACAGTAAATCAATTCCCGGAATGTTGGTCAACCCTTGCTACGTCGCGTCTCGAATACTTCTGAGGGTTGAACCGTTATACGGCTCATATAAATTCTTTTGCGATGTTATTGGAATACTTGCCCGATAAAATGTCGTGTGTTATTTTTGATGAGAATTATGATATTTTGATCTATGATAAGTAGGTATAGATAGTTTAATTATATACTTTTCAATGAGAGCAACCTCGAGTACCTTTGTTAGCGACGCGCTCATAAGTTCATAAAGTTTATTATTACCTCTATAACTCGACACCTACATACAGGGAGTCTGGTCGTTGCACTACTACATAGGTATAGGCGTTATTGGGGACGATACAAGCAGTACAGAAACTTGCTTGTAATTTCTGCTATTAAAAATAAACAGTTTATCTATTACCTACTATAGAAATCTGTCTATATCGTTAGATAAACACTAGTTACTCGTATCAATGTGTCACGTACATAAAGTAGTCTTACACACACTAAGATAAATTCATTAATCTAGAGAAGATTATCGTTGTACATTTCCATCGAATTCAAATTGGTATGTCACTTTTTGTCTTTATTGATTGAAAGTTACAATATTAAGACTGACTTTTCTGCATGTTATTCTGATAACAGTGAGTTACCTATACCCTCAGACAGTAAAACTTTTAATTCAGAATTATGATGTTAATTATCTACTTAATTAGTAGAAGCCGTGAGAACAAGCTTAAATTATATCCTTTACAGCAATAAAACTAAACTAAATTTTTCAAAGGAATTATTTAAACGATAAAAATATGGGTTTAAAAAAGACCTAATAAAATAAAATAAAAAAGCCTTTTATTAAAAAAGACCTACGAAAACCATTTTCATAGGCTTTTCATTGTTAAAGTGGTTCGTTAAAGTCGTCATAAATAATGAAGATAAACTTTGTTTCTCATTAAAATGAGTCGTTAACTTGGCCTCATACCTATTAACTAACTACGCAGGTTGTGCATCATAATGTATTGTTTTTAAAACTTTAAACCGTCAAAAAGTACATAACATAGCGGTGTTAACTTACTTAAAAACGGGGGAGGTTCTAAGTCCTGTGGTTCTTTATTTTTAAAAGCTTTTATTTAACTTGCAAATTTGCAATGTATGTGAGGTATGTTAGTTCGGGTGGCATCTTGCAACTCAATTTTGAACCACTTTCCGATCTCCGATTGAGCTGAAATTTGGTATATCTGATCTACGTCTGTAACTTCGATGACAATGCAATAAAAGCTTGTATTTAAAAATATTTAAAATTAACTAATTGTTACCCTACTCCGTCATTTGTCTGACTGATATTACCGATTATTATTTTTACCGATTTAGAAAATTCTGGGTTATACCTACCTAGAAACATGTTCAAAATCAGTAGGTAGTTTGGTTTTAATATCAAAGTAACCGGAGATTTTTTTGTCGAAGTAACATTTTCGGTTATTTAAGGCTCGCATTATTTACAAGTAGATTTATTCGAGAGACTTTTTAATTCGATTCTTTAGTTCATTTTTAAAAAGCGACGAAGCAAATGAATATAAAAATCCGGCGTCGCGAGTAATGATGCGAAATATCAAGCGTTCACGCATCACATACAATCTCAGGCGAGGGAAGGTATTTCACAGGTTTGACTTGTCTTCTACCTATACTTGTATGTGGAAGCTTTATATTATTTAGTAGCTGTGCCCCTTGGTTTTACCTACGCGGTGATGAAACGACGTTGATGAAGATGATGAAAAGGCTGTGTTATTCCAGAACCTAAGGTATTCAAAAATCCAAAATTATGTTTGTGTGTGTTTTTCATCTAACGTTTTATATTTGTACTTCTAAATTGTGGTCTACCGTCATCAATAAAGAATTTATTTTGTTCATGTTGATCGTTTGCGACGTAGTAAAAAACATGCCTAATCTTCTACACTTACAATAGTTTGTTTACCATCAAAAACAATTTAGTATTACGTATTGTTTTATTGTTATTGTCGTGTGGCTTAAATGTGACCTGAAATCAGCTAATGCACGCTGGCCACTCGGCCTATGCAAGATTAAACTTTTTTTAAGAGGGTTTTTAAGAGTGTCAAGTGGCTAAAATCAGAAGCCAGGACAAAATTTAGGTAGCTGTGCCAATAAAGTTTGTTAGTTAAGAATCATAAATCAATGTCAGAGTCATTGAATCTTAAAAATTTGCCCCGTTGGTCCATACTCCATGTGAATTAACGTACTCGCTGCGCTAGGCGCTACCGTGCCTAATCTTTTCAACACAGCCTGAATTCACAAACTCAAATCACGTTTCCAAAACTCGAAAGGAGTCATCATAAGTTGCGGAGTGGAAGGCTGAGCCAAAACTCGTCGTTATCAAGCCAAATCCGGGCTTACAGTCGTAAACGCCGCGCTGTATTGCAGACTCAGCTCGCTTTATGACGCCAGCTTAAAATGCCACTTAGGGTCATGGTGTACTTGCTACTGCGACACGACACGACGCAACAATAAACTAAATTAAACAGCAGTATCGACTTCCAGTGTGACATGAGCTTTTCGTATTTACCAGGATTTAAACTTAGGTTGAGTTTCCACTTGTTTTGTTTTAAAAATTTCTTTATTTTGCATAAGTATGTATATACATAATGTACGATTACCAGTGTACGTTTGGTTTCCTGGTAGTACAAAACAGTGGTTGTGAAAAACGTTTTTCAAGCACGCAGGCTTTTATAAAAACTTATAGAATAAACATTACAATACAAACAAAAGATTTACGATTAGAATACTGGGAGTTAATACAATATAAATTTACTATGTACGCTTTAGTTGGAGCGATACATTTTTTAAGGTGATAGTTTCCACTGGGCTCAAGATGAGGAGAAGTTTGCTCAGCTGTCAGTCAAGATAAACCACTCAGGTAATGGAGTTGCACTAGATGTTGGTGATATAAATCAGTTATTCATTATTATCTTCAAAGGTTGGTAAAAAATCCTTTTTGGAACATAAACGACACAATTTTCTTCGTTCACCAAATCAGACAAACTAAATCTGATCAAGCTTTTGACCCATTTGATGCTAAATAACGATGTAAGTAAAGGTGTCTTGCTTCAGAATGCATTCTGAAAAAGGTATGATTTTCTTACAGAGTCTACGAGCGACTTTTGTCGCACGGCAGTTTTGGGAGACGCTTATTATTCGACACACTACGTCTCGGTCGCCTATTGCAGCCTGGTTCGCCTAGTGTGCTCAGACCCTAAAATGCCACTTGTAAATATTAATTTGTTGCAAAACTCCTCGAGTTTTGTTAGCGGATGGTTGTGATGGCGTAAATAATTCGGACTCAACCGGAATTAAATAATTATAAAGTTTTCTCTTGTCTGTTTTTGTCGGATACTGAATTAGTTTTAAATACCGGACTTATCTCATAATATTTATTTAACTGCATGGCGTAACTATCTGTATGTCCGACTTATTAATGAACAATAAAAACAATAAGTGACAATATTAGGTCTTCTAATGAAATACAGGGTTATTCATAAAGGGTATGCCAAGCCGTAAAATTGTAAGTAAAAGTTGTTCATAATGATGAGTACTATGAGCCCTTTTTGGCTTAGCATATCCTTTATGAATAACCCTGTATATTATTAATTTAGCAAGCAATAGCAGAAACGTCAATAGTGGAGACAGTAGATATACCTACAGTAATTCAGATTTTTTGTTACACATTTAATTTTCGTCAATGTTCTGTAGAAAGGGTGAATACGCAAATCATTGTCAACTGATTTTATATCATTATTTTCTATTATTTTCTATTGTTATTAACTTATGTAGTTTTTATGCGTAAAGACTTGAACAGACAACACTATGGCGTGACATCATAGAATATTTTTCAACCTTTCATAAAAAAAACTTCTTACTACTTACTTTGTGATTGGCTTAGCTATGAGTCTTTTTACAAAACATCGACGTCTTAATAACCTAATTTTATGCTAATCACACAAACATTTACTTTTAAAAATAATACGCTATTATTTTCATACACTTAGTAGGTAATATTTTATTATACTTACTATGGCAACTGTTCTAATGATTAAATAACAATGAAATAAATAATAATGAACGACGTTCGCTTCTGAATAGCCCTTTCGCCACAGATATCATCATAAATAATGTATTTAAAGGAAAATGGATTAAAAATCAAGCTAAAAGAAAATATTAAGTGCTTTATTGCGCTAGTGTTGTGTCATTTAAAATGAAATTAGTTGTGTTAATGTGTGTGGTGAGTTGTAATTAATAATTTAATTTATTGACATTATTATTAATTATTAATTTAAAATATTCATTATCGTTGAGAAATACAAATATACAAACGTTATGCCTTCAAGGATTTAACGTGGGGCCCTATTGGCTAACTACTCCGATATTCGATTCTGGCTTCATGAAATTCGAAATAGGCTGATCTCGTTTTCTTCTGATAGTTCGAGTAGACTCAATAAAGCTTTATATTTTTGAAATTAAAACTTTGAAGCCAGATTAGTGAACTAAATTGTGTGTTTCGACATAAAAATAGTTTCGGCTTGAAATGGAGGAGGCCTTTACTCTTGTTCCAAAATAATTAAATATTTATTAAGTAAAATGATTAATTCAATCTAAACACAGGACAATAAAGGCTTTTTTATTTTATTTTGATGGCAACCGTAAGTTTGATCCTTACGTCAAATAAGCAGAACCTTGAAGATTTCTAGATAGGAAGATATATCATGACTTGATTTCTCTGAATCGACTGGTGAAGATCACTTTCGGCGTTAATTTCGTTGTTCGTTGTAAACACTAAGGTCAATATTTTGCTATGTCCTGAGTTTGCAGGTTTCTTCATAAGTTGCTGACAAACAAGTTCCATTTCATGAAAATTATAATAATTTAAGGACTTTCATTGATTTTTAGTTTTTTTAGGTTTCAGTATTTTTAATTAGAAATAATGTAAATAATGTAAAAAATAATATGCTAAGCCGAAAAGAGATCATGGTAATCATCTTTTTGAACAACTTTTAATAAGGGACCACAGCTGTTCCATAGAAATATGTCAATGACACTGGACGAAATGTATGGAACAGCTGATTTTTTTTTAAATTGTTCGTAATGATGAGTACTATAAGCCCTTTTCGGCTTAGCATACCCTTTATGAATAACCCTGTATATATTTTTCAGGTCAGCTACGGCTTCGCGGCGCCTGCACCTGGAAGTAATATTAAAAACTATTACATGATAATAAAAATTATTACATAATTACAAACTATTACATAATTATAAAAACTATTATAATTATACTAACTATACTTTCTTTGAAACAATTCTTATTAAAATAATAAGATTCCATTAAGCAAAAAAAAAGGAAAAGCTAGATACGAAATTCTTTGTCGTAAATAAGAACTACATAACTTTACTCTGTAAATAATTTCCAGCTGGATAGTGAATGATTGATGAAATCAAATTTCCACAAAAATAAAGTAGAGGACATTTATTTTAAACATCGAAATTTTTATTCGACAAACATGCAAAAACCTACCATTGTAAAAATCGATATTAAATTTAACCATTACGAGTAGGCGTAAGTAAAACAATCTAAGTCGATGTGAAACACTAACAATATTTTTATAAAATTACTCATTATTTTTTTGTTTCAGTATGCATCTCGGCACCGGAAATTCCTACCATAAATCTAGGATCAATCATAGCCCAACCAACCTTAAGCAGGACTGAACCAGCGATAACTTTAAAACCAACAACCCCAAAACTCACTTCAAAGCCAATAATAGCAACTCTGCGCTTAAATCCAACAATGACTATAAGTTCAAGCTTAACAGCCATTCTCAAATTAAACAACACAGCAAATTCAACTACTCAAAGCTCACAAGAAACAAAGAAACCGGAATTTGACTCAACATCGCCTTCTACTTCAGAATCAACGGAATGCAGCTCAGAAACTACAAAGACTCCAAGCGAACATACGACAACGGCTGGGAACTCCAGCACTCCAAATCCGAGCTCAGATATTACTTTGACTTCCAGCTCTGACACATCGACATCGCAGAGCTCGGACGCTACGACGGCGAAAGAATCAGATGCTACAACAACCACCGGCTCGTATACAACCGCGAATCCAAGCTCGGGCACAACAACCTCTTCGAGCTCAGAATCGCATTCCACTTTAAGTTCAGATACAACAACGCCTCAAAATTCACAAGAACAAACGACCTCGGGTTCTGACTCAACATCGCCTTCCAGTTCAGAGTCAACGGCTCAAGGCCACAGCTCAACAACTACAGAAACTTCAAGCGAGCAAACGACAACGGCTGCGAGCTCAAGCATAACACCGAATCCGAGCTCAGATACTACTTTGACTTCAAGCTCTGACACATCGACATCGCCGAGCTCAGACGCTACGACGGCGAAAGAATCAGATGCTACTACAACCACCGGCTCGTATACAACCGCGAATCCAAGCTCGGGCACAACAACCTCTTCGAGCTCAGAATCACATTCCACTTTAAGTTCAGATACAACAACGCCTCAAAATTCAAAAGAACAAACGACCCCCGATTCTGACTCAACATCGCCTTCAAGTTCAGAGTCAACGGCTCAAGGCCACAGCTCAACAACTACAGAAACTTCAAGCGAGCAAACGACAACGGCTGTGAGCTCAAGCATAACACCGAATCCGAGCTCAGATATTACTTTGACTTCCAGCTCTGACACATCGACATCGGAGAGCTCGGACGGTACGACGGCGAAAGACTCAGATGCTACAATAACCACCGGCTCGCATACAACCGCGAATCCAAGCTCGGGCACAGCGACCTCTTCGAGCTCAGAATCGCATACCACTTTAAGTTCAGATACAACAACGCCTCAAAATTCACAAGAACAAACGACCCCGGGTTCTGACTCAACATCGCCTTCCAGTTCAGAGTCAACGGCTCAAGGCCACAGCTCAACAACTACAGAAACTTCAAGCGAGCAAACGACAACGGCTGCGAGCTCAAGCACAACATCGAATCCGAGCTCAGATACTACTTTGACTTCCAGCTCTGACACATTGACATCGCAGAGCTCGGACGGTACGACGGCGAAAGACTCAGATGCTACAACAACCACCGGCTCGCATACAACCTCGAATCCAAGCTCGGGCACAACAACCTCTTCGGGCTCAGAATCGCATACCACTTTAAGTTCAGATACAACAACGCCTCAAAATTCACAGGAACAAACGAACCCGGCTTCTGACTCAACATCGCCTTCCAGTTCAGAGTCAACGGCTCAAGGCCACAGCTCAACAAATACAGAGTCTTCAAGCGAGCAAACGACAACGGCTGCGAGCTCAAGCACAACATCGAATCCGAGCTCAGATTTTACTTTGACTTCCAGCTCTGACACATCGACATCGCCGAGCTCAGACGCTACGACGGCGAAAGAATCAGATGCTACTACAACCACCGGCTCGTATACAACCACGAATCCAAGCTCGGGCACAACAACCTCTTCGAGCTCAGAATCGCATTTCACTTTAAGTTCAGATACAACAACGCCTCAAAATTCACAAGAACAAACGACCTCGGGTTCTGACTCAACATCGCCTTCCAGTTTAGAGTCAACGGCTCAAGGCCACAGCTCAACAACTGCAGAAACTTCAAGCGAGCAAACGACAACGGCTGCGAGCTCAAGCACAACACCGAATCCGAGCTCAGATACTACTTTGACTTCCAGCTCTGACACATCGACATCGCAGAGCTCGGACGGTACGACGGCGAAAGACTCAGATGCTACAACAACCACCGGCTCGTATACAACCGCGAATCCAAGCTCGGGCACAACAACCTCTTCGAGCTCAGAATCGCATACCACTTTAAGTTCAGATACAACAACGCCTCAAAATTCACAAGAACAAAAGACCCCGGCTTCTGACTCAACATCGCCTTCCAGTTCAGAGTCAACGGCTCAAGGCCACAGCTCAACAACTGCAGAGACATCAAGCGAGCAAACGACAACGGCTGTGAGCTCAAGCATAACACCGAATCCGAGCTCAGATATTACTTTGACTTCCAGCTCTGACACATCGACATCGCAGAGCTCGGACGGTACGACGGCGAAAGACTCAGATGCTACAACAACCACCGGCTCGCATACAACCGCGAATCCAAGCTCGGGCACAGCGACCTCTTCGAGCTCAGAATCGCATACCACACTAAGTTCAGATACAACAACGCCTCATAATTCACAGGAACAAACGACCCCGGGTTCTGACTCAACATCGCCTTCCAGTTCAGAGTCAACGGCTCAGGGCCACAGCTCAACAACTGCAGAGACTTCAAGCGAGCAAACGACAACGGCTGTGAGCTCAAGCATAACACCGAATCCGAGCTCAGATATTACTTTGACTTCCAGCTCTGACACATCGACATCGCAGAGCTCGGACGCTACGACGGCGAAAGACTCAGATGCTACAACAACCACCGGCTCGCATACAACCGCGAATCCAAGCTCGGGCACAACGACCTCTTCGAGCTCAGAATCGCATACAACTTTAAGTTCAGATACAACAACGCCTCAAAATTCACAAGAACAAACGACCCCGGGTTCTGACTCAACATCGCCTTCCAGTTCAGAGTCAACGGCTCAAGGCCACAGCTCAACAAATACAGAGTCTTCAAGCGAGCAAACGACAACGGCTGCGAGCTCAAGCACAACATCGAATCCGAGCTCAGATACTACTGTGACTTCCAGCTCTGACACATCGACATCGCAGAGCTCGGACGGTACGACGGCGAAAGACTCAGATGCTACAACAACCACCGGCTCGCATACAACCTCGAATCCAAGCTCGGGCACAACAACCTCTTCGGGCTCAGAATCGCATACCACTTTAAGTTCAGATACAACAACGCCTCAAAATTCACAGGAACAAACGAACCCGGCTTCTGACTCAACATCGCCTTCCAGTTCAGAGTCAACGGCTCAAGGCCACAGCTCGACAACTGCAGAAACTTCAAGCGAGCAAACGACAACGGCTGCGAGCTCAAGCATAACACCGAATCCGAGCTCAGATTTCACTTTTACTTCCAGCTCTGACACATCGACATCGCCGAGCTCAGACGCTACGACGGCGAAAGAATCAGATGCTACTACAACCACCGGCTCGTATACAACCGCGAATCCAAGCTCGGGCACAACAACCTCTTCGAGCTCAGAATCGCATACCACATTAAGTTCAGATACAACAACGCCTCATAATTCACAGGAACAAACGACCCCGGGTTCTGACTCAACATCGCCTTCCAGTTCAGAGTCAACGGCTCAAGGCCACAGCTCAACAACTGCAGAGACTTCAAGTGAGCAAACGACAACGGCTGTGAGCTCAAGCATAACACCGAATCCGAGCTCAGATATTACTTTGACTTCCAGCTCTGACACATCGACATCGCAGAGCTCGGACGCTACGACGGCGAAAGACTCAGATGCTACAACAACCACCGGCTCGCATACAACCGCGAATCCAAGCTCGGGCACAACGACCTCTTCGAGCTCAGAATCGCATACCACTTTAAGTTCAGATACAACAACGCCTCAAAATTCACAAGAACAAACGACCCCGGCTTCTGACTCAACATCGCCTTCCAGTTCAGAGTCAACGGCTCAAGGCCACAGCTCAACAACTGCAGAGACTTCAAGCGAGCAAACGACAACGGCTGTGAGCTCAAGCATAACACCGAATCCGAGCTCAGATATTACTTTGACTTCCAGCTCTGACACATCGACATCGCAGAGCTCGGATGCTACGACGGCGAAAGACTCAGATGCTACAACAACCACCGGCTCGCATACAACCGCGAATCCAAGCTCGGGCAATGCGACCTCTTCGAGCTCAGAATCGCATACCACATTAAGTTCAGATACAACAACGCCTCATAATTCACAGGAACAAACGACCCCGGGTTCTGACTCAACATCGCCTTCCAGTTCAGAGTCAACGGCTCAAGGCCACAGCTCAACAACTGCAGAGACTTCAAGCGAGCAAACGACAACGGCTGTGAGCTCAAGCATAACACCGAATCCGAGCTCAGATATTACTTTGACTTCCAGCTCTGACACATCGACATCGCAGAGCTCGGACGCTACGACGGCGAAAGACTCAGATGCTACAACAACCACCGGCTCGCATACAACCGCGAATCCAAGCTCGGGCACAACGACCTCTTCGAGCTCAGAATCGCATACCACTTTAAGTTCAGATACAACAACGCCTCAAAATTCACAAGAACAAACGACCCCGGCTTCTGACTCAACATCGCCTTCCAGTTCAGAGTCAACGGCTCAAGGCCACAGCTCAACAACTGCAGAGACTTCAAGCGAGCAAACGACAACGGCTGTGAGCTCAAGCATAACACCGAATCCGAGCTCAGATATTACTTTGACTTCCAGCTCTGACACATCGAAATCGCAGAGCTCGGACGGTACGACGGCGAAAGACTCAGATGCTATTACAACCACCGGCTCGTATACAACCGCGAATCCAAGCTCGGGCACAACAACCTCTTCGAGCTCAGAATCGCATTCCACTTTAAGTTCAGATACAACAACGCCTCAAAATTCACAAGAACAAACGACCTCGGGTTCTGACTCAACATCGCCTTCCAGTTCAGAGTCAACGGCTCAAGGCCACAGCTCAACAACTACAGAAACTTCAAGCGAGCAAACGACAACGGCTGCGAGCTCAACCACAACATCGAATCCGAGCTCAGATACTACTGTGACTTCCAGCTCTGACACATCGACATCGCAGAGCTCGGACGGTACGACGGCGAAAGACTCAGATGCTATTACAACCACCGGCTCGTATACAACCGCGAATCCAAGCTCGGGCACAACAACCTCTTCGAGCTCAGAATCGCATTCCACTTTAAGTTCAGATACAACAACGCCTCAAAATTCACAAGAACAAACGACCCCCGATTCTGACTCAACATCGCCTTCCAGTTCAGAGTCAACGGCTCAAGGCCACAGCTCAACAACTACAGAAACTTCAAGCGAGCAAACGACAACGGCTGCGTTCTCAAGCATAACACCGAATCCGAGCTCAGATATTACTTTGACTTCCAGCTCTGACACATCGACATCGCAGAGCTCGGACGGTACGACGGCGAAAGACTCAGATGCTAGAACAACCACCGGCTCGCATACAACCTCGAATCCAAGCTCGGGCACAACAACCTCTTCGAGCTCAGAATCGCATTCCACTTTAAGTTCAGATACAACAACGCCTCAAAATTCACAAGAACAAACGACCCCCGATTCTGACTCAACATCGCCTTCCAGTTCAGAGTCAACGGCTCAAGGCCACAGCTCGACAACTGCAGAAACTTCAAGCGAGCAAACGACAACGGCTGCGAGCTCAAGCATAACACCGAATCCGAGCTCAGATTTTACTTTGACTTCCAGCTCTGACACATCGACATCGCAGAGCTCGGATGCTACGACGGCGAAAGACTCAGATGCTACAACAACCACCGGCTCGCATACAACCGCGAATCCAAGCTCGGGCACAGCGACCTCTTCGAGCTCAGAATCGCATACCACATTAAGTTCAGATACAACAACGCCTCATAATTCACAGGAACAAACGACCCCGGGTTCTGACTCAACATCGCCTTCCAGTTCAGAGTCAACGGCTCAAGGCCACAGCTCAACAACTGCAGAGACTTCAAGCGAGCAAACGACAACGGCTGTGAGCTCAAGCATAACACCGAATCCGAGCTCAGATATTACTTTGACTTCCAGCTCTGACACATCGACATCGCAGAGCTCGGACGCTACGACGGCGAAAGACTCAGATGCTACTACAACCACCGGCTCGTATACAACTGCGAATCCAAGCTCGGGCACAACAACCTCTTCGAGCTCAGAATCGCATTCCACTTTAAGTTCAGATACAACAACGCCTCAAAATTCACAAGAACAAACGACCCCCGATTCTGACTCAACATCGCCTTCCAGTTCAGAGTCAACGGCTCAAGGCCACAGCTCAACAACTACAGAAACTTCAAGCGAGCAAATGACAACGGCTGCGAGCTCAAGCACAACACCGAATCCTAGCTCAGATACTACTTTGACTTCCAGCTCTGACACATCGACATCGCAGAGCTCGGACGGTACGACGGCGAAAGACTCAGATGCTGCTACAACCACCGGCTCGTATACAACCGCGAATCCAAGCTCGGGCACAACAACCTCTTCGAGCTCAGAATCGCATTCCACTTTAAGTTCAGATACAACAACGCCTCAAAATTCACAAGAACAAACGACCCCCGATTCTGACTCAACATCGCCTTCCAGTTCAGAGTCAACGGCTCAAGGCCACAGCTCAACAACTACAGAAACTTCAAGCGAGCAAACGACAACGGCTGCGTTCTCAAGCACAACACCGAATCCGAGCTCAGATACTACTTTGACTTCCAGCTCTGACACATCGACATCGCAGAGCTCGGACGGTACGACGGCGAAAGACTCAGATGCTACAACAACCACCGGCTCGCATACAACCTCGAATCCAAGCTCGGGCACAACAACCTCTTCGGGCTCAGAATCGCATTCCACTTTAAGTTCAGATACAACAAAGCCTCAAAATTCACAAGAACAAACGAACCCGGCTTCTGACTCAACATCGCCTTCCAGTTCAGAGTCAACGGCTCAAGGCCACAGCTCGACAACTGCAGACACTTCAAGCGAGCAAACGACAACGGCTGCGAGCTCAAGCATAACACCGAATCCAAGCTCAGATTTTACTTTGACTGCCAGCTCTGACACATCGACATCGCCGAGCTCAGACGCTACGACGGCGAAAGAATCAGATGCTACTACAACCACCGGCTCGTATACAACCGCGAATCCAAGCTCGGGCACAACAACCTCTTCGAGCTCAGAATCGCATACCACTTTAAGTTCAGATACAACAACGCCTCAAAATTCACAAGAACAAACGACCCCCGATTCTGACTCAACATCGCCTTCCAGTTCAGAGTCAACGGCTCAAGGCCACAGCTCAACAACTGCAGAAACTTCAAGCGAGCAAACGACAACGGCTGCGAGCTCAAGCACAACACCGAATCCGAGCTCAGATACTACTTTGACTTCCAGCTCTGACACATCGACATCGCAGAGCTCGGACGGTACGACGGCGAAAGACTCAGATGCTACTACAACCACCGGCTCGTATACAACTGCGAATCCAAGCTCGGGCACAACAACCTCTTCGAGCTCAGAATCGCATTCCACTTTAAGTTCAGATACAACAACGCCTCAAAATTCACAAGAACAAACGACCCCCGATTCTGACTCAACATCGCCTTCCAGTTCAGAGTCAACGGCTCAAGGCCACAGCTCAACAACTACAGAAACTTCAAGCGAGCAAATGACAACGGCTGCGAGCTCAAGCACAACACCGAATCCTAGCTCAGATACTACTTTGACTTCCAGCTCTGACACATCGACATCGCAGAGCTCGGACGGTACGACGGCGAAAGACTCAGATGCTGCTACAACCACCGGCTCGTATACAACCGCGAATCCAAGCTCGGGCACAACAACCTCTTCGAGCTCAGAATCGCATTCCACTTTAAGTTCAGATACAACAACGCCTCAAAATTCACAAGAACAAACGACCCCCGATTCTGACTCAACATCGCCTTCCAGTTCAGAGTCAACGGCTCAAGGCCACAGCTCAACAACTACAGAAACTTCAAGCGAGCAAACGACAACGGCTGCGAGCTCAAGCACAACATCGAATCCGAGCTCAGATACTACTTTGACTTCCAGCTCTGACACATCGACATCGCAGAGCTCGGACGGTACGACGGCGAAAGACTCAGATGCTACAACAACCACCGGCTCGCATACAACCTCGAATCCAAGCTCGGGCACAACAACCTCTTCGGGCTCAGAATCGCATTCCACTTTAAGTTCAGATACAACAAAGCCTCAAAATTCACAAGAACAAACGAACCCGGCTTCTGACTCAACATCGCCTTCCAGTTCAGAGTCAACGGCTCAAGGCCACAGCTCGACAACTGCAGACACTTCAAGCGAGCAAACGACAACGGCTGCGAGCTCAAGCATAACACCGAATCCAAGCTCAGATTTTACTTTGACTGCCAGCTCTGACACATCAACATCGCCGAGCTCAGACGCTACGACGGCGAAAGAATCAGATGCTACTACAACCACCGGCTCGTATACAACCGCGAATCCAAGCTCGGGCACAACAACCTCTTCGAGCTCAGAATCGCATACCACTTTAAGTTCAGATACAACAACGCCTCAAAATTCACAAGAACAAACGACCTCGGGTTCTGACTCAACATCGCCTTCCAGTTCAGAGTCAACGGCTCACGGCCACAGCTCAACAACTGCAGAAACTTCAAGCGAGCAAACGACAACGGCTGCGAGCTCAAGCACAACACCGAATCCGAGCTCAGATACTACTTTGACTTCCAGCTCTGACACATCGACATCGCAGAGCTCGGACGGTACGACGGCGAAAGACTCAGATGCTACTACAACCACCGGCTCGTATACAACTGCGAATCCAAGCTCGGGCACAACAACCTCTTCGAGCTCAGAATCGCATTCCACTTTAAGTTCAGATACAACAACGCCTCAAAATTCACAAGAACAAACGACCCCCGATTCTGACTCAACATCGCCTTCCAGTTCAGAGTCAACGGCTCAAGGCCACAGCTCAACAACTACAGAAACTTCAAGCGAGCAAATGACAACGGCTGCGAGCTCAAGCACAACACCGAATCCGAGCTCAGATACTACTTTGACTTCCAGCTCTGACACATCGACATCGCAGAGCTCGGACGGTACGACGGCGAAAGACTCAGATGCTGCTACAACCACCGGCTCGTATACAACCGCGAATCCAAGCTCGGGCACAACAACCTCTTCGAGCTCAGAATCGCATTCCACTTTAAGTTCAGATACAACAACGCCTCAAAATTCACAAGAACAAACGACCCCCGATTCTGACTCAACATCGCCTTCCAGTTCAGAGTCAACGGCTCAAGGCCACAGCTCAACAACTACAGAAACTTCAAGCGAGCAAACGACAACGGCTGCGTTCTCAAGCACAACACCGAATCCGAGCTCAGATACTACTTTGACTTCCAGCTCTGACACATCGACATCGCAGAGCTCGGACGGTACGACGGCGAAAGACTCAGATGCTACTACAACCACCGGCTCGTATACAACTGCGAATCCAAGCTCGGGCACAACAACCTCTTCGAGCTCAGAATCGCATTCCACTTTAAGTTCAGATACAACAACGCCTCAAAATTCACAAGAACAAACGACCCCCGATTCTGACTCAACATCGCCTTCCAGTTCAGAGTCAACGGCTCAAGGCCACAGCTCAACAACTACAGAAACTTCAAGCGAGCAAATGACAACGGCTGCGAGCTCAAGCACAACACCGAATCCGAGCTCAGATACTACTTTGACTTCCAGCTCTGACACATCGAAATCGCAGAGCTCGGACGGTACGACGGCGAAAGACTCAGATGCTACTACAACCACCGGCTCGTATACAACCGCGAATCCAAGCTCGGGCACAACAACCTCTTCGAGCTCAGAATCGCATACCACTTTAAGTTCAGATACAACAACGCCTCAAAATTCACAAGAACAAACGACTTCGGGTTCTGACTCAACATCGCCTTCCAGTTCAGAGTCAACGGCTCAAGGCCACAGCTCAACAACTGCAGAAACTTCAAGCGAGCAAACGACAACGGCTGCGAGCTCAAGCACAACACCGAATCCGAGCTCAGATACTACTTTGACTTCCAGCTCTGACACATCGACATCGCAGAGCTCGGACGGTACGACGGCGAAAGACTCAGATGCTACTACAACCACCGGCTCGTATACAACTGCGAATCCAAGCTCGGGCACAACAACCTCTTCGAGCTCAGAATCGCATTCCACTTTAAGTTCAGATACAACAACGCCTCAAAATTCACAAGAACAAACGACCCCCGATTCTGACTCAACATCGCCTTCCAGTTCAGAGTCAACGGCTCAAGGCCACAGCTCAACAACTACAGAAACTTCAAGCGAGCAAATGACAACGGCTGCGAGCTCAAGCACAACACCGAATCCTAGCTCAGATACTACTTTGACTTCCAGCTCTGACACATCGACATCGCAGAGCTCGGACGGTACGACGGCGAAAGACTCAGATGCTGCTACAACCACCGGCTCGTATACAACCGCGAATCCAAGCTCGGGCACAACAACCTCTTCGAGCTCAGAATCGCATTCCACTTTAAGTTCAGATACAACAACGCCTCAAAATTCACAAGAACAAACGACCCCCGATTCTGACTCAACATCGCCTTCCAGTTCAGAGTCAACGGCTCAAGGCCACAGCTCAACAACTACAGAAACTTCAAGCGAGCAAACGACAACGGCTGCGAGCTCAAGCACAACATCGAATCCGAGCTCAGATACTACTTTGACTTCCAGCTCTGACACATCGACATCGCAGAGCTCGGACGGTACGACGGCGAAAGACTCAGATGCTACAACAACCACCGGCTCGCATACAACCTCGAATCCAAGCTCGGGCACAACAACCTCTTCGGGCTCAGAATCGCATTCCACTTTAAGTTCAGATACAACAAAGCCTCAAAATTCACAAGAACAAACGAACCCGGCTTCTGACTCAACATCGCCTTCCAGTTCAGAGTCAACGGCTCAAGGCCACAGCTCGACAACTGCAGACACTTCAAGCGAGCAAACGACAACGGCTGCGAGCTCAAGCATAACACCGAATCCAAGCTCAGATTTTACTTTGACTGCCAGCTCTGACACATCGACATCGCCGAGCTCAGACGCTACGACGGCGAAAGAATCAGATGCTACTACAACCACCGGCTCGTATACAACCGCGAATCCAAGCTCGGGCACAACAACCTCTTCGAGCTCAGAATCGCATACCACTTTAAGTTCAGATACAACAACGCCTCAAAATTCACAAGAACAAACGACCTCGGGTTCTGACTCAACATCGCCTTCCAGTTCAGAGTCAACGGCTCAAGGCCACAGCTCAACAACTGCAGAAACTTCAAGCGAGCAAACGACAACGGCTGCGAGCTCAAGCACAACACCGAATCCGAGCTCAGATACTACTTTGACTTCCAGCTCTGACACATCGACATCGCAGAGCTCGGACGGTACGACGGCGAAAGACTCAGATGCTACTACAACCACCGGCTCGTATACAACTGCGAATCCAAGCTCGGGCACAACAACCTCTTCGAGCTCAGAATCGCATTCCACTTTAAGTTCAGATACAACAACGCCTCAAAATTCACAAGAACAAACGACCCCCGATTCTGACTCAACATCGCCTTCCAGTTCAGAGTCAACGGCTCAAGGCCACAGCTCAACAACTACAGAAACTTCAAGCGAGCAAATGACAACGGCTGCGAGCTCAAGCACAACACCGAATCCTAGCTCAGATACTACTTTGACTTCCAGCTCTGACACATCGACATCGCAGAGCTCGGACGGTACGACGGCGAAAGACTCAGATGCTGCTACAACCACCGGCTCGTATACAACCGCGAATCCAAGCTCGGGCACAACAACCTCTTCGAGCTCAGAATCGCATTCCACTTTAAGTTCAGATACAACAACGCCTCAAAATTCACAAGAACAAACGACCCCCGATTCTGACTCAACATCGCCTTCCAGTTCAGAGTCAACGGCTCAAGGCCACAGCTCAACAACTACAGAAACTTCAAGCGAGCAAACGACAACGGCTGCGAGCTCAAGCACAACATCGAATCCGAGCTCAGATACTACTTTGACTTCCAGCTCTGACACATCGACATCGCAGAGCTCGGACGGTACGACGGCGAAAGACTCAGATGCTACAACAACCACCGGCTCGCATACAACCTCGAATCCAAGCTCGGGCACAACAACCTCTTCGGGCTCAGAATCGCATTCCACTTTAAGTTCAGATACAACAAAGCCTCAAAATTCACAAGAACAAACGAACCCGGCTTCTGACTCAACATCGCCTTCCAGTTCAGAGTCAACGGCTCAAGGCCACAGCTCGACAACTGCAGACACTTCAAGCGAGCAAACGACAACGGCTGCGAGCTCAAGCATAACACCGAATCCAAGCTCAGATTTTACTTTGACTGCCAGCTCTGACACATCAACATCGCCGAGCTCAGACGCTACGACGGCGAAAGAATCAGATGCTACTACAACCACCGGCTCGTATACAACCGCGAATCCAAGCTCGGGCACAACAACCTCTTCGAGCTCAGAATCGCATACCACTTTAAGTTCAGATACAACAACGCCTCAAAATTCACAAGAACAAACGACCTCGGGTTCTGACTCAACATCGCCTTCCAGTTCAGAGTCAACGGCTCAAGGCCACAGCTCAACAACTGCAGAAACTTCAAGCGAGCAAACGACAACGGCTGCGAGCTCAAGCACAACACCGAATCCGAGCTCAGATACTACTTTGACTTCCAGCTCTGACACATCGACATCGCAGAGCTCGGACGGTACGACGGCGAAAGACTCAGATGCTACTACAACCACCGGCTCGTATACAACTGCGAATCCAAGCTCGGGCACAACAACCTCTTCGAGCTCAGAATCGCATTCCACTTTAAGTTCAGATACAACAACGCCTCAAAATTCACAAGAACAAACGACCCCCGATTCTGACTCAACATCGCCTTCCAGTTCAGAGTCAACGGCTCAAGGCCACAGCTCAACAACTACAGAAACTTCAAGCGAGCAAATGACAACGGCTGCGAGCTCAAGCACAACACCGAATCCGAGCTCAGATACTACTTTGACTTCCAGCTCTGACACATCGACATCGCAGAGCTCGGACGGTACGACGGCGAAAGACTCAGATGCTGCTACAACCACCGGCTCGTATACAACCGCGAATCCAAGCTCGGGCACAACAACCTCTTCGAGCTCAGAATCGCATTCCACTTTAAGTTCAGATACAACAACGCCTCAAAATTCACAAGAACAAACGACCCCCGATTCTGACTCAACATCGCCTTCCAGTTCAGAGTCAACGGCTCAAGGCCACAGCTCAACAACTACAGAAACTTCAAGCGAGCAAACGACAACGGCTGCGTTCTCAAGCACAACACCGAATCCGAGCTCAGATACTACTTTGACTTCCAGCTCTGACACATCGACATCGCAGAGCTCGGACGGTACGACGGCGAAAGACTCAGATGCTACTACAACCACCGGCTCGTATACAACTGCGAATCCAAGCTCGGGCACAACAACCTCTTCGAGCTCAGAATCGCATTCCACTTTAAGTTCAGATACAACAACGCCTCAAAATTCACAAGAACAAACGACCCCCGATTCTGACTCAACATCGCCTTCCAGTTCAGAGTCAACGGCTCAAGGCCACAGCTCAACAACTACAGAAACTTCAAGCGAGCAAATGACAACGGCTGCGAGCTCAAGCACAACACCGAATCCGAGCTCAGATACTACTTTGACTTCCAGCTCTGACACATCGAAATCGCAGAGCTCGGACGGTACGACGGCGAAAGACTCAGATGCTACTACAACCACCGGCTCGTATACAACCGCGAATCCAAGCTCGGGCACAACAACCTCTTCGAGCTCAGAATCGCATACCACTTTAAGTTCAGATACAACAACGCCTCAAAATTCACAAGAACAAACGACTTCGGGTTCTGACTCAACATCGCCTTCCAGTTCAGAGTCAACGGCTCAAGGCCACAGCTCAACAACTGCAGAAACTTCAAGCGAGCAAACGACAACGGCTGCGAGCTCAAGCACAACACCGAATCCGAGCTCAGATACTACTTTGACTTCCAGCTCTGACACATCGACATCGCAGAGCTCGGACGGTACGACGGCGAAAGACTCAGATGCTACTACAACCACCGGCTCGTATACAACTGCGAATCCAAGCTCGGGCACAACAACCTCTTCGAGCTCAGAATCGCATTCCACTTTAAGTTCAGATACAACAACGCCTCAAAATTCACAAGAACAAACGACCCCCGATTCTGACTCAACATCGCCTTCCAGTTCAGAGTCAACGGCTCAAGGCCACAGCTCAACAACTACAGAAACTTCAAGCGAGCAAATGACAACGGCTGCGAGCTCAAGCACAACACCGAATCCTAGCTCAGATACTACTTTGACTTCCAGCTCTGACACATCGACATCGCAGAGCTCGGACGGTACGACGGCGAAAGACTCAGATGCTGCTACAACCACCGGCTCGTATACAACCGCGAATCCAAGCTCGGGCACAACAACCTCTTCGAGCTCAGAATCGCATTCCACTTTAAGTTCAGATACAACAACGCCTCAAAATTCACAAGAACAAACGACCCCCGATTCTGACTCAACATCGCCTTCCAGTTCAGAGTCAACGGCTCAAGGCCACAGCTCAACAACTACAGAAACTTCAAGCGAGCAAACGACAACGGCTGCGAGCTCAAGCACAACATCGAATCCGAGCTCAGATACTACTTTGACTTCCAGCTCTGACACATCGACATCGCAGAGCTCGGACGGTACGACGGCGAAAGACTCAGATGCTACAACAACCACCGGCTCGCATACAACCTCGAATCCAAGCTCGGGCACAACAACCTCTTCGGGCTCAGAATCGCATTCCACTTTAAGTTCAGATACAACAAAGCCTCAAAATTCACAAGAACAAACGAACCCGGCTTCTGACTCAACATCGCCTTCCAGTTCAGAGTCAACGGCTCAAGGCCACAGCTCGACAACTGCAGACACTTCAAGCGAGCAAACGACAACGGCTGCGAGCTCAAGCATAACACCGAATCCAAGCTCAGATTTTACTTTGACTGCCAGCTCTGACACATCGACATCGCCGAGCTCAGACGCTACGACGGCGAAAGAATCAGATGCTACTACAACCACCGGCTCGTATACAACCGCGAATCCAAGCTCGGGCACAACAACCTCTTCGAGCTCAGAATCGCATACCACTTTAAGTTCAGATACAACAACGCCTCAAAATTCACAAGAACAAACGACCTCGGGTTCTGACTCAACATCGCCTTCCAGTTCAGAGTCAACGGCTCAAGGCCACAGCTCAACAACTGCAGAAACTTCAAGCGAGCAAACGACAACGGCTGCGAGCTCAAGCACAACACCGAATCCGAGCTCAGATACTACTTTGACTTCCAGCTCTGACACATCGACATCGCAGAGCTCGGACGGTACGACGGCGAAAGACTCAGATGCTACTACAACCACCGGCTCGTATACAACTGCGAATCCAAGCTCGGGCACAACAACCTCTTCGAGCTCAGAATCGCATTCCACTTTAAGTTCAGATACAACAACGCCTCAAAATTCACAAGAACAAA
The DNA here is from genome assembly GCA_949125135.1 of Alcis repandata. NCBI lineage: Eukaryota > Metazoa > Arthropoda > Insecta > Lepidoptera > Geometridae > Alcis > Alcis repandata. The sequence continues at coordinate 1,868,074 of OX421233.1, forward strand.
CGACCCCCGATTCTGACTCAACATCGCCTTCCAGTTCAGAGTCAACGGCTCAAGGCCACAGCTCAACAACTACAGAAACTTCAAGCGAGCAAATGACAACGGCTGCGAGCTCAAGCACAACACCGAATCCTAGCTCAGATACTACTTTGACTTCCAGCTCTGACACATCGACATCGCAGAGCTCGGACGGTACGACGGCGAAAGACTCAGATGCTGCTACAACCACCGGCTCGTATACAACCGCGAATCCAAGCTCGGGCACAACAACCTCTTCGAGCTCAGAATCGCATTCCACTTTAAGTTCAGATACAACAACGCCTCAAAATTCACAAGAACAAACGACCCCCGATTCTGACTCAACATCGCCTTCCAGTTCAGAGTCAACGGCTCAAGGCCACAGCTCAACAACTACAGAAACTTCAAGCGAGCAAACGACAACGGCTGCGAGCTCAAGCACAACATCGAATCCGAGCTCAGATACTACTTTGACTTCCAGCTCTGACACATCGACATCGCAGAGCTCGGACGGTACGACGGCGAAAGACTCAGATGCTACAACAACCACCGGCTCGCATACAACCTCGAATCCAAGCTCGGGCACAACAACCTCTTCGGGCTCAGAATCGCATTCCACTTTAAGTTCAGATACAACAAAGCCTCAAAATTCACAAGAACAAACGAACCCGGCTTCTGACTCAACATCGCCTTCCAGTTCAGAGTCAACGGCTCAAGGCCACAGCTCGACAACTGCAGACACTTCAAGCGAGCAAACGACAACGGCTGCGAGCTCAAGCATAACACCGAATCCAAGCTCAGATTTTACTTTGACTGCCAGCTCTGACACATCAACATCGCCGAGCTCAGACGCTACGACGGCGAAAGAATCAGATGCTACTACAACCACCGGCTCGTATACAACCGCGAATCCAAGCTCGGGCACAACAACCTCTTCGAGCTCAGAATCGCATACCACTTTAAGTTCAGATACAACAACGCCTCAAAATTCACAAGAACAAACGACCTCGGGTTCTGACTCAACATCGCCTTCCAGTTCAGAGTCAACGGCTCAAGGCCACAGCTCAACAACTGCAGAAACTTCAAGCGAGCAAACGACAACGGCTGCGAGCTCAAGCACAACACCGAATCCGAGCTCAGATACTACTTTGACTTCCAGCTCTGACACATCGACATCGCAGAGCTCGGACGGTACGACGGCGAAAGACTCAGATGCTACTACAACCACCGGCTCGTATACAACTGCGAATCCAAGCTCGGGCACAACAACCTCTTCGAGCTCAGAATCGCATTCCACTTTAAGTTCAGATACAACAACGCCTCAAAATTCACAAGAACAAACGACCCCCGATTCTGACTCAACATCGCCTTCCAGTTCAGAGTCAACGGCTCAAGGCCACAGCTCAACAACTACAGAAACTTCAAGCGAGCAAATGACAACGGCTGCGAGCTCAAGCACAACACCGAATCCGAGCTCAGATACTACTTTGACTTCCAGCTCTGACACATCGACATCGCAGAGCTCGGACGGTACGACGGCGAAAGACTCAGATGCTGCTACAACCACCGGCTCGTATACAACCGCGAATCCAAGCTCGGGCACAACAACCTCTTCGAGCTCAGAATCGCATTCCACTTTAAGTTCAGATACAACAACGCCTCAAAATTCACAAGAACAAACGACCCCCGATTCTGACTCAACATCGCCTTCCAGTTCAGAGTCAACGGCTCAAGGCCACAGCTCAACAACTACAGAAACTTCAAGCGAGCAAACGACAACGGCTGCGTTCTCAAGCACAACACCGAATCCGAGCTCAGATACTACTTTGACTTCCAGCTCTGACACATCGACATCGCAGAGCTCGGACGGTACGACGGCGAAAGACTCAGATGCTACAACAACCACCGGCTCGCATACAACCTCGAATCCAAGCTCGGGCACAACAACCTCTTCGGGCTCAGAATCGCATTCCACTTTAAGTTCAGATACAACAAAGCCTCAAAATTCACAAGAACAAACGAACCCGGCTTCTGACTCAACATCGCCTTCCAGTTCAGAGTCAACGGCTCAAGGCCACAGCTCGACAACTGCAGACACTTCAAGCGAGCAAACGACAACGGCTGCGAGCTCAAGCATAACACCGAATCCAAGCTCAGATTTTACTTTGACTGCCAGCTCTGACACATCGACATCGCCGAGCTCAGACGCTACGACGGCGAAAGAATCAGATGCTACTACAACCACCGGCTCGTATACAACCGCGAATCCAAGCTCGGGCACAACAACCTCTTCGAGCTCAGAATCGCATACCACTTTAAGTTCAGATACAACAACGCCTCAAAATTCACAAGAACAAACGACCTCGGGTTCTGACTCAACATCGCCTTCCAGTTCAGAGTCAACGGCTCAAGGCCACAGCTCAACAACTGCAGAAACTTCAAGCGAGCAAACGACAACGGCTGCGAGCTCAAGCACAACACCGAATCCGAGCTCAGATACTACTTTGACTTCCAGCTCTGACACATCGACATCGCAGAGCTCGGACGGTACGACGGCGAAAGACTCAGATGCTACTACAACCACCGGCTCGTATACAACTGCGAATCCAAGCTCGGGCACAACAACCTCTTCGAGCTCAGAATCGCATTCCACTTTAAGTTCAGATACAACAACGCCTCAAAATTCACAAGAACAAACGACCCCCGATTCTGACTCAACATCGCCTTCCAGTTCAGAGTCAACGGCTCAAGGCCACAGCTCAACAACTACAGAAACTTCAAGCGAGCAAATGACAACGGCTGCGAGCTCAAGCACAACACCGAATCCGAGCTCAGATACTACTTTGACTTCCAGCTCTGACACATCGACATCGCAGAGCTCGGACGGTACGACGGCGAAAGACTCAGATGCTACAACAACCACCGGCTCGTATACAACCGCGAATCCAAGCTCGGGCACAACAACCTCTTCGAGCTCAGAATCGCATTCCACTTTAAGTTCAGATACAACAACGCCTCAAAATTCACAAGAACAAACGACCCCCGATTCTGACTCAACATCGCCTTCCAGTTCAGAGTCAACGGCTCAAGGCCACAGCTCAACAACTACAGAAACTTCAAGCGAGCAAACGACAACGGCTGCGTTCTCAAGCACAACACCGAATCCGAGCTCAGATACTACTTTGACTTCCAGCTCTGACACATCGACATCGCAGAGCTCGGACGGTACGACGGCGAAAGACTCAGATGCTACTACAACCACCGGCTCGTATACAACTGCGAATCCAAGCTTGGGCACAACAACCTTTTCGAGCTCAGAATCGCATTCCACTTTAAGTTCAGATACAACAACGCTTCAAAATTCACAAGAACAAACGACCTCGGGTTCTGACTCAACATCGCCTTCCAGTTCAGAGTCAACGGCTCAAGGCCACAGCTCAACAACTACAGAGTCTTCAAGCGAGCAAACGACAACGGCTGCGAGCTCAAGCACAACATCGAATCCGAGCTCAGATACTACTTTGACTTCCAGCTCTGACACATCGACATCGCAGAGCTCGGACGGTACGACGGCGAAAGACTCAGATGCTGCTACAACCACCGGCTCGTATACAACCGCGAATCCAAGCTCGGGCACAACAACCTTTTCGAGCTCAGAATCGCATTCCACTTTAAGTTCAGATACAACAACGCTTCAAAATTCACAAGAACAAACGACCTCGGGTTCTGACTCAACATCGCCTTCCAGTTCAGAGTCAACGGCTCAAGGCCACAGCTCAACAACTACAGAGTCTTCAAGCGAGCAAACGACAACGGCTGCGAGCTCAAGCACAACATCGAATCCGAGCTCAGATACTACTTTGACTTCCAGCTCTGACACATCGACATCGCAGAGCTCGGACGGTACGACGGCGAAAGACTCAGATGCTACAACAACCACCGGCTCGTATACAACCGCGAATCCAAGCTCGGGCACAACAACCTCTTCGAGCTCAGAATCGCATTCCACTTTAAGTTCAGATACAACAACGCCTCAAAATTCACAAGAACAAACGACCCCCGATTCTGACTCAACATCGCCTTCCAGTTCAGAGTCAACGGCTCAAGGCCACAGCTCAACAACTGCAGAAACTTCAAGCGAGCAAACGACAACGGCTGCGAGCTCAAGCACAACACCGAATCCGAGCTCAGATACTACTTTGACTTCCAGCTCTGACACATCGACATCGCAGAGCTCGGACGGTACGACGGCGAAAGACTCAGATGCTACTACAACCACCGGCTCGTATACAACTGCGAATCCAAGCTCGGGCACAACAACCTCTTCGAGCTCAGAATCGCATTCCACTTTAAGTTCAGATACAACAACGCCTCAAAATTCACAAGAACAAACGACCCCCGATTCTGACTCAACATCGCCTTCCAGTTCAGAGTCAACGGCTCAAGGCCACAGCTCAACAACTACAGAAACTTCAAGCGAGCAAATGACAACGGCTGCGAGCTCAAGCACAACACCGAATCCGAGCTCAGATACTACTTTGACTTCCAGCTCTGACACATCGACATCGCAGAGCTCGGACGGTACGACGGCGAAAGACTCAGATGCTGCTACAACCACCGGCTCGTATACAACCGCGAATCCAAGCTCGGGCACAACAACCTCTTCGAGCTCAGAATCGCATTCCACTTTAAGTTCAGATACAACAACGCCTCAAAATTCACAAGAACAAACGACCCCCGATTCTGACTCAACATCGCCTTCCAGTTCAGAGTCAACGGCTCAAGGCCACAGCTCAACAACTACAGAAACTTCAAGCGAGCAAACGACAACGGCTGCGAGCTCAAGCACAACATCGAATCCGAGCTCAGATACTACTTTGACTTCCAGCTCTGACACATCGACATCGCAGAGCTCGGACGGTACGACGGCGAAAGACTCAGATGCTACAACAACCACCGGCTCGCATACAACCTCGAATCCAAGCTCGGGCACAACAACCTCTTCGGGCTCAGAATCGCATTCCACTTTAAGTTTAGATACAACAAAGCCTCAAAATTCACAAGAACAAACGAACCCGGCTTCTGACTCAACATCGCCTTCCAGTTCAGAGTCAACGGCTCAAGGCCACAGCTCGACAACTGCAGACACTTCAAGCGAGCAAACGACAACGGCTGCGAGCTCAAGCATAACACCGAATCCAAGCTCAGATTTTACTTTGACTGCCAGCTCTGACACATCGACATCGCCGAGCTCAGACGCTACGACGGCGAAAGAATCAGATGCTACTACAACCACCGGCTCGTATACAACCGCGAATCCAAGCTCGGGCACAACAACCTCTTCGAGCTCAGAATCGCATACCACTTTAAGTTCAGATACAACAACGCCTCAAAATTCACAAGAACAAACGACCTCGGGTTCTGACTCAACATCGCCTTCCAGTTCAGAGTCAACGGCTCAAGGCCACAGCTCAACAACTGCAGAAACTTCAAGCGAGCAAACGACAACGGCTGCGAGCTCAAGCACAACACCGAATCCGAGCTCAGATACTACTTTGACTTCCAGCTCTGACACATCGACATCGCAGAGCTCGGACGGTACGACGGCGAAAGACTCAGATGCTACTACAACCACCGGCTCGTATACAACTGCGAATCCAAGCTCGGGCACAACAACCTCTTCGAGCTCAGAATCGCATTCCACTTTAAGTTCAGATACAACAACGCCTCAAAATTAACAAGAACAAACGACCCCCGATTCTGACTCAACATCGCCTTCCAGTTCAGAGTCAACGGCTCAAGGCCACAGCTCAACAACTACAGAAACTTCAAGCGAGCAAATGACAACGGCTGCGAGCTCAAGCACAACACCGAATCCGAGCTCAGATACTACTTTGACTTCCAGCTCTGACACATCGACATCGCAGAGCTCGGACGGTACGACGGCGAAAGACTCAGATGCTGCTACAACCACCGGCTCGTATACAACCGCGAATCCAAGCTCGGGCACAACAACCTCTTCGAGCTCAGAATCGCATTCCACTTTAAGTTCAGATACAACAACGCCTCAAAATTCACAAGAACAAACGACCCCCGATTCTGACTCAACATCGCCTTCCAGTTCAGAGTCAACGGCTCAAGGCCACAGCTCAACAACTACAGAAACTTCAAGCGAGCAAACGACAACGGCTGCGAGCTCAAGCACAACATCGAATCCGAGCTCAGATACTACTTTGACTTCCAGCTCTGACACATCGACATCGCAGAGCTCGGACGGTACGACGGCGAAAGACTCAGATGCTACAACAACCACCGGCTCGCATACAACCTCGAATCCAAGCTCGGGCACAACAACCTCTTCGGGCTCAGAATCGCATTCCACTTTAAGTTCAGATACAACAACGCCTCAAAATTCACAGGAACAAACGAACCCGGCTTCTGACTCAACATCGCCTTCCAGTTCAGAGTCAACGGCTCAAGGCCACAGCTCGACAACTGCAGAAACTTCAAGCGAGCAAACGACAACGGCTGCGAGCTCAAGCATAACACCGAATCCGAACTCAGATACTACTTTGACTTTCAGCTCTGACACATCGACATCGCCGAGCTCAGACGCTACGACGGCAAAAGACTCCTACATTTCAGCTTCTCCTTACCCAAGAACAACATATTCTTCAAGCTCAGGTAATAACAACAATCTCAGCAATCTTAACAAGTCTAACTATGATAACAAATTTTAATCTAACCCCTATCTCTCTAAGTCCAGATACAGCATCAACAACATCATCAAGCCCAGATTTCGCAACAACACCATCGAGCCCAACAGCAATCACTTCCAGATAAACAACGTAGTGATCGAGACGCACCTAAAATAGTTTGGTTCCACCCGTCAAAGCTACAATTGAATCAGAAATTACCGCAACATTGGATCCAACTACACCAAAAACAACAACGAAACATGAAATTTCCGCAGATTTATTTGGTTAAATTAAATAAGCGACGTTCTTAGAACCACAACAAACGTCCTTCTCTGTACAATAAGGACCTTTCTCATAAACGCTGCCAAGCAATTACTAAGATTGTCAAATGTCAATTAACGTACGCGTAATACAAAAAATGTTTTGCGCAGAACCGTATTCTTTGGCAGAACTAAACAATCTCAGTTACCTTTGAGAAACTTTATAAGTATTTCCTTTAGGGCTTTACTTATAATCCACGTATAAAGTTAATCACTGCTTTAAACACTACCTTTTTATTACACGTGATATTTCATGTCAACGAGAAGTTGTCAAAGGAGTTAGAGTAGTTGTTAACTTTAACTAACATTTATAAGTTAGACCCTAAATCTATGAGAAAGAATCGCATGAGTTACGTTTATAACAATGTATTTGAGCTCTTGTACAATTTATTTGATTGCTATGACTTTAAGTTTGCGTTGTTGTTTCTTTATAGCAAAACTAGCTCTTCCCTGCCACGCTTTGCTGTGGATAAAAAAAAAAATAAAAATAAAAAATAGCCTATGTTACTTTGGGATAATGTAGCATTCGAATGGTGAAAGAATTTTTGAAATCGGTCCAGTAGTTTTCGAGTTTATTCCACACAAACATCCAAAAATACAAAAATACAAATCTTTCCTCTTTATAATATTAGTTTATATGACTAAGTAGAAGAGAAAAACGGAATCATGTTTTGCCTTTTGATTAATACATACATAAGACCATTAAAATATAAACGAAATCGACACAGGACTCACCTAGTGCAAGATTCAGGGTTCATACACAATTATTGTAACATATTTTTCTGACAAATAAACAAATTTTATTAAATTTTTTTTTTAAAGAATATTGTCTTAATAAAGTGCTATTTACATTGACTATCACAGACCTCTTTATTTATCCATATTGTCGTAATTATAATGAGTAGGTACGAGTATAATGTACTCATATCGTACTAAGCTAACCTGACCTTATGACGTTTTAGTAGTAAATTGACAAAAAGTACAGTTTTCCATACTTAATTCTTTTTTTTTTAAGAAAAAAGCTCGTACTTTGATGAAAGATTGATAAATTTTAATAACACACTCAAAGCTCTTACTAGAATTTTCCGTGACCTATTAGAAATTTAAACATTTAGTAAACTAATACCCAGAACAGTGTGCCTAGCACAACTTTGACGTAAAAATACGTACCTAACGAGAATACCCAACTCGCGACTTTAGAGGTCGAGTCTCGATTATAAAAATTATCGTTGCGAGTTAAGCGGGCTCATTAATGGTGGTCGAGCTTTTCCTGACGGATTGTCCAATTTTTTTTTTGTAATAAAAAATTTCTGGTCAGGGTATGTGTTTGAATTTCTTTAGCGTTGACTCTGTATACTGAATGATGAGCCTGATCACCGCCTCGAAGCTCGATCACCGCAGCCGATGCGTGAACGCTTGATATTTCACTTCATTACGCGCGCCCACCGCGACTGAGCGCCGCGCGCCGGAACAAATAGAAAATGGCTTTTTATTTGTTTAGTTCTCAGATAAACTTAAAAAGAAGGATGGAGCACTGCGTTAGATTTCGGTGAAGCCAAACACTCCTCTATTATTGCGCGTAGGTACACGCACGTAGGTATCGAAACGTCCAGCCTCCCTAACCAAGTTGCAATTCTATAATCGAAACGCTATAGAAAACTAAGACAATGTGTGGGAATGATATTTCTGTCATAGAGTAGTTATAGAATAGAATCTATAAATACATTATACAAATGTAATTTCCATACATTTCCCTAGTTTTCTATATTCTATAATCTATATCGTTTCGAAAATAGAATCGCAACTTGGATAGGGGGCAGGTTACTGACGAGCGAGTAGAAGAGTAATGAGGTGTAAATGTTAATGTACTCGTACGCGTCTTGTGTACGTGCGAAAATAGAGGAGTTTTTGGCTTCACCCAAATCTAACGCCGTACTTCATCCATCTCTAGTTCTCTCTAGGTTTGATGAGGTATGGTTTGGTTTGGTTTGGTTATTGCACACCCCGTTTTTATATATTTTTTTTTATCTATCCTCTCCATCCTAAGGTTGCCTGGAAGTCGCTCTTAGCGATAAGGCCGCCAGTTGTCGCACTAGTTTTTAGGTGTTATAATCCTTCCGTTTGTAATTTATGGTGTGAACAATAAAGAGTTTATCTATCTATCTATCTATGAGGTTTTACTGCGATCTAGGCCAGTGCAAATCCAACGACGCTTTATTTCAAAATATGATTTTAAAAGTCAGGGTATTAGGTAAGAAAGTACTTTTGGATTAGGGAATAAAAACATACCCTCTTAGGGCGTTGTACGCAATAATATAGATATAACTCTATCATACTGATTATATTATAATCATAAACGTATTATAATAGAATCGGTATACTAATACATATAACGGTATCGGTCCAATCAAAATATTTGACTCCCGCTCCGGGTCGTTCCTGGTGCAGGCAGAGGATGACCATTGCAATTCAGCGTGAAAATGCCGCGAGTGTGACGGGCACCTTCGCACCGAGAGCGATTAGGGATGGATTATTTATTTAAGTTTTTGACATTTTTATTGATTTTTTATTGTATTTAATTGAGACTGTATTTTATTTCATTGAATAAATGATATATTCGCAATACAAATCTATTATAATTAGTAGGCATATTCCCAAATCACAGAACTTGTCATAGTTCAGTGATAAGGTTCAAATAAATTTTAGTGGCAAATCTAGCTTTGGGTTATGGGTTGCAATATTTGCAAATGGCATTATTGTCGTGAGCGTTTGAGGATTAGCAAACAGATTGCGCTGGTCGATGAGTGCGGGGATTGTGTTTGAAGTTTGATTGATTTTCGGAATTATAATCAAAGCTAGATTTAAGCTTCTGCAGTTACAAACAATTGTTAGCTTTGTTTATAGTGGTGGTGGTGGTTTACAGTGGCTTGATAATGAAACTTACGTATATAGGGTTATTAATAAAGGGTATGCTAAGCTAAAAAGGGCTCATGGTATTCATCATTATGAACAACTTCTACTATGTGACCAACCCGAAATTCGCAAAAAAAACTGGTGTTCTATAGAAAAATGTTAATGACACTCGACAAAATGTATGGAAGAGCTGATTTATTTTTCGCGAATTTCGGGTTGGTCCCATAGTAAAAGTTGTTCATAATGATGAGTACTATAAGCTCTTGTCGGCTTTTCATACCCTTTATAAATAACCCTTTATAGGTATATTTAATACATTCCACACTTCCATTATTTACATTATATTATTCATTTTTACATTATTCTACTGAACAATACAATAACTCATCTTTATAGTAAACTGAAAACATACATAAAAGTAAGGAAAAATCGGTTGCAAAAATATTTTAAAAAACAAACATTTTTGCATAGTCATCAGAGTTACACAGGTATACCAATTTTAAGCTTAATCGGACACGGAGAAGTTGTTCAAAAGTCCGCTGCAAGATTTGACTGATGCTAACTAACAAGGCAAGTTACAGTCCTCTTTCCAATACAGGACAAGTAGAAAGACCTCCTATTACCACCATTATACTGTCGATTTCCCCATACGTACAAAACGGTTCGAGTCCACGATTCTAATCCGTACAGCCCGGGAATGGAACAGACTACCGTCTTCCTTGTTCCCAGAAATATATAGGGTTATTCATAAAGGGTATGCCAAGCCGAAAACGGCTCATACAATTTGTCGAGTGTCATTGACATTTTTCTATGGAACAGCTGATTTTTTTTTTCGCGAATTTCGAGTTGGTCCCATAGTAAAAGTTGTTCATAATGATGAGTACTATGACCTTTTTTCGGCTTAGCATACCCTTTATGAATAACCCTATATAATCTTGGACTTTTCAAGGTCGGAGTGAATAGATATCTTCTAAATCTGTGTGCTTCATCTTCGAACATGGTTCTTACCAACAGGCGAATTGGTGGTCAAATGCGGATTAATTCGTAATAAAAAAAAAGTTTTAACCTCTCAAAGGCTGTCTGGATTAGATCACTTTTAGCAATAACCGCCTTTTGTACCTTTCTCTTCTGTTCGTGTTTTCTTTTTTCTGGAGTCAATAAAGTGTTATTGCTGTTATACAGAAGCTTGTAGTATTTGCACCTGCCACCTATTTATACAGATCTACAGGGTTATTCATAAAGGGTATGCTAAGCCGAAAAGGGCTCATAGTACTAGTATAAAAAATCAGCTGTTCCATACATTTTGTCAAGAGTCATTGACATTTTTCAGGTGATTTTTTTTTCGCGAATATCGGGCTGGTTGAAAAGTTGTTCGTAATGACGAGTACTATAAGCCCTTTTCGGCTTAGCATACCCTTTATGAATAACCCTGCATACATAAGCATTAAAACAAGCGTAGGTTATATGCGAATAACACCATCTGTTATTTACGTATTTTTCTAACACATCACCTGAGTCAACAATAAACTGAAGTAAATGAACAAACAATAAACATTTCTCTATGATATTTATAAGAAGCGCTAGAAAACATTCAGACAGTAAAGAAAAACAAGTGACAGCACTTACCTTCTAATAAATAGTTTAAGACGGTCCTGGAAGAAATTAAAATGAAGATTTTCTTTTTATCATTTGCTTTGATGGTGAGCAAATTACGAATTAAAATTAATAACTTTCTTGTTATTATTTACTTGTTTGTTTAGACTTACTTTTTTAACTGTTTCAGATGTGCTATGGAAATGCAAATGCTGATTTTATTTCTGATATATTTTCTTGTAAGTAACATATTTCGTTTCATTTTAAAATTAACTTAGAACTTGATTTATTGCGAATAAAATGCTTATACTTATATTTTTAATAAAAATTACGTACTTCAGACGACCTGTTTGGCTCAGCTGTATTATATCCGCCTTATAAGCCAGAGGTCTCGGGTTCGATTCCCGCCGGGCATGTGTTTGAATGAGGAATTTAAATATCTGCTCTAGGTCTAGGGTGTTGGTTGTCCTTGTCTTTTTGTATTCACGTTGCTAGGATCAGAAAAAATACAGGTTATTTTTAATCATCACCTTTTTTTTTCTCAGCCGATAGTGTCCCAGTGCTGGGCAAATGCCTCCCCGATCTCCTTCCACGCATCCCTATTCTCGGCAAAGGTGGGTCAATCGGGCTGGAAGCTACGAAGATCGTCACGCCACCTCGTTCGCCGCTCAGGAGGTCGTCGGCCCTCTGCAGGCCCCCATTGAGTAACGATCTTCTTCACCATCTGTTTCACAGTCTTTTATCACTGCACCGCCGAAACTGTGGGGTTCAGCTAGATTGTAATAAATAGAGGCCTGACTTATAAACCCTGCTTTAAGTTAGTCACTGCTTAAAATACTCTGACAACTGTTACTTCTCGCTGGCGTGAAACGTCACGTGCGAAATCAAGCTACACAGTCTTGAGCACCGCCGAAGGGTAGCGTGTCTGTCAATTTTTTACAGGATTCATTTCGGAGAATGTGCTTCAGAGCTTCATGACCTGATTCTGCTATCCCCTTTTCACTACAGGACAAGTGGAAAGACGCCTTTCTACCACCCTTACACCGTGGATTTCCCTTGGATTCGTACAAAACGTTTCGAATCTACGTTTTTGATTCGTACAGCCAAGGAATGGAACAGACTGCCGGCTTCCTTGTTCCCTGAGAGATACAAGGCTTTTCAAGGTCAGAGTGAATAGGTATCTTCTAAGTCTGCGTGCTTCATCTTCGACCGCATCGTCGCTTACCATCAGGCGAGTTGGTGGCCAAACGCGGACTAGTTCACGTTAAAAAAAAAGATGGAAAACTTTAAGCAATCGTTAACTTTAAGCAGGTTTTTTAGGTAAATTAATATAAAAATGTCACACAAAACGTTTTTGTTTCAGCTGTAACTTTACCTGACGTAACGTCTCTAATAACGTGTATACCACAACAAAAAAGCTTAGCGGACCTCGCCGATGCAGCACTGCCAACTATAACCGAACCAACAATTATTGCAATCGAAACAACAGCTTCAACGACATCCGCACCAACAACTCCCCCAACCGGAACAACAACAGCACCAACGACACTCGAAGAAACCAATCCCACAACAACAACATAAAATAAAATTGTAGAATAAGTACTTTAGAAACTGGGTTATAGGGTTCAAATTAATACTATGTCTTATCTAAGTTTTAAAACGTTTTTTCCAATGTTTTTTTGCCAAATATATATGGGGTTATTCATAAAGGGTATGCTAAGCCAAAAAGGGCTCATAGTACTCATCATTATGAACAACTTTTACTGTGGGACCAACCGGAAATTCGAGAAAAAAAAATCAGCTGAGAAAAATGTCAATGATACTCGACAAAATGTATGGAACAGCTGATTTTTTTTTCGCGAATTTCGAGTTGGTCCCGTAGTAAAAGTTGTTCATAATGATGAGTACTATGAGCCCTTTTCAGCTTAGCATACCCTTTATGAATAACCCTGTATTACATTACATTATTATTATATTACATTACCTTACCTGGTGTACTGTTAAATATTAAAAGTGCATCTGAAAGCGAGCAACTAACAGTTTAATTTTTTTACTTTCCAAACTACCGTGGCTTTGACACATTTCTCAATAACACTTTACCAAAAAGTTTCGTTTTTAATTTAGAAAGGATTACTTTAGCTTGGTTTAAAATACATCAAGGGCCATACTTATAATGGCGACTTAAACTTAACCACTGCTTAAAATATTCCATCTTGTTTTTGCACCTGACATTTAACGTTATCATTTTAAAAGCCTTTAGCCGGTTTCTAGGCAAGCGTATCTACTGCATCGTAGATCGCATCATTGCTTACCATCAGGCGAGATGGCGTTCAAACGCAAGCTTACGGGTATCTTCTTATCTATAAAAATGAATCGCTGTTCGTTTGGCTGGCTATAACTTGAGAACGGCTGGACCGATTTCGCTAATTTTGATCTTGAAATATTTGTGTAAGTTCAGGGAAAGAAGGGAAACAGCGGGCGAAACCGCTGGATACAGCTAGTAGTTAAAAAAAAGCCTTGAATTCAAATATTATATAATATTTATTTCAGAGAGAAAATAATTGCAGTGAGTAACTTTAAGCAGGCTTTAGTAAGACTCCAATAATTAAGAACGACAGCTCCTGAGCTGCATAGTAGTTACAAGTAGCTATCGCTGGCAGAGTGCCACGGGTCTCGCTTATAACAACACACGCCGCAGTTTCGTATTGTTCCGCGGTTCGACAATTTACAGATGCATGCTTGCTGCCTCTCCAAAACTGCAATTTTTCAAGCATATTTTTCAAATACTTTCCAAGTAAAAATGGTATCGAACGAGAAATAAAGAATGCGGTCGCACTCGTACTTGAAATTGCAGAGAATAGCCACCTTATAAAATAATGGCGCTTCTATGAGAAGGTAGCTGTTGGAGCAGGTTTTCAGAAAATCTGATTACTATTTACTGGGTTTCTCAGGAAATTGTGAGGAGCAACGTGTGTTTTGTTCTCCTGAAAAAGATTTTTCGTAGAAGCTCACGTGTCACAGAAAACTTTAAAAGCTAAGAGGTATATTATGTGAGGGCAAAGTATGGATAATTTTTGAGACCTCTCACTTTTTTGACATTGAATAAGTAGATTCAAGATTCAAGATTTTTATTTGCAGAATGTAGCTGGAAATAGAACTTATAAAATGAAAAACACAGTTCTTCACACACTACCTCTTTAAGAGGTGTGCAAAACATAAAAATAGATAGTTTAACAAAATTTATAGTGGTAGGTAGAGGGGACAGCAAGCATGGAACTTTATTCATTTCATAATTTTCTTTACCATATATTTTGTATAAAATATAACGATTGAAATTATCAAGTTATCAAACTTAAAACATCAATTCATTGATCGACAAAGTTCCATTATAGCACAGCTAGTGCAAAGTCCACTGCTCTAGAATCAGCCCTAACATTAGCCCACTTCATGTAAACATGTAACGAACAACAAGCCCACACAAACAAAAGAAAACCTCGTGCAAATATACTCCATACCAACATAACAGGTCAGTGACCCGAATACATGTACAATTGTTACACGTTGTAACGTTATGAAACGTCAACACGACCGCTGTCGACCGCCAGAGAAGTTTGAATGCCAAAGGATTCCAGTATTCCACAATACCTAGCACCCACCCACTCAAAACAACGTAGGTGTGTGGTTAGGTTCGGTTAGGTAACGTAGGTAGGGGGTGCTAGGTCGGGTAACCTCCTCGTGGTGCACCCTGGGCAAATATGGGCAAATATGGGCAAATAACCCGACACGGTGGGCCCGTCCGCGTGTCCCTCTGACTAGCAGAGGGCACAGCGTGATGGTGTCTGGTGGTGTCTGAGTGTGGTGGACGCTGGAGGAAAAAAAAGGTAACGTAGGTAGGTTGTAACATAATTATAATCTCAAATGTAATGTGTAGCCTGTCTGAGAGAAAAAATGTAGACCAACTGTAAAACCCATCAAAAATGTACAGATTTTGCTAAAATGCTTTATTTTGATTAAAAAATCGCAAAACACAAAAACGGCAAAAACTGTAGATTGTGCATTAAAGCATTTCTAAAGAACTGAGACAGCTTCCAAAAAATATAGATCTGCAACTAAAACTGTAGGGTTGGCTACACTGCCTGCAAGAGCGATCTGACTTGGTCAAATAAATAAGCTACGAATACATTCAGACACTATCCATAAATCGTTTCATGGTTGACATTTCAAAAACACGTACGAAACGCTTTAACTCCACTTTTATTTTACAAACCGCTAAATTGTGGAATGTTTTGCCCGAGAAAAAAATATGGACTCTCCATAGAAAATTGATCACGTGACTAAATATTTTGTATGGAGACTGGTTTTTTTTCTCTAATTTTGCAAACTTGTGTTTTAGAAGTTGTTCACTTTGACGTGTAGAAGAGCACCCTTAAGTATTACTACACCTTTCCGTTACACCTTGTATAACTTGGCGCTATGCGGCCTACTTACATATATTTAAATTGTAAAACCTTATTCCTTATTAAACCTTATTCAGATTTTAGGGCATCTTTAAATTTTTAAGGTGATTCCGATTAAGTTTTAAAAGAAATGTGGTTTCATTGCTGAAATACACGAACGTCCTGACGAGTAATCTTTTACCTACCTCAAGAATCGAAAGTAAAAATTTTACCGCGGAGGTGTCTGATAATTAATTGTTCGCATCAAATTTGGATAGTAATTATAATAGCAGATGCACTGAAAATAATTATATTTTGTGAGTGAACACGACTCGTCATTATAATTATGAACCCGAAATCGCTTACTGAGCATAAGGCTTCTCTTCTTGTACGCCATTCATCCCAGTCCTGCTCCTAGCCAAGTTGAAATTCTATAATCGAAACGCTATAGGTAAGACGATGTATGGAAATTACATTTCTATAATCATTTTATGGATTCTATATTCCATTGGAGAAATTTTGCATCTTGGCTAGGAGGGCAGTACCAGTCTCGTCCAGGTTCTTCCGCGATTTTTACTATAGCTTTCACAATCAACGTTTTATTATATTTCTGGGTCGAGGACACCCATTTTTAAACTTAGTAGTTTATTATAATTAAAATATAATATATATTTCCATATTTTTTGTCATTCGCAAAATTATCAAATTCACAAATGTGGCAAATTCAAAGTACTCTACTCTTTAATAAGTGTAACTTATCACTTTCACACACTGTATTCAAACCGCAACTTTCTTGCGTTCCCCAAAGACCCACGAATGGCTACAGAAGTTATCAGGGATCCTTTTAAAAGTTGTTCGTGAAAAATCACCGAGCGCTGGCACGCGGGGTGTCGTAGCTAATTTGTGGACATCGATCACGGCTGATGCCAACGATCTAGAGAAACTGGAAGATGAAGGCTGAGCGTACGCTGAGATGCAAGTAACGCAGGCTCACGCAGCACAGGGCAGAGTTGATTTTGTAATGTAGGAACATACTGAGAACTGCGGATGCTGCACGGCGTAGGAATGTTCGACGCAGACATGTATCTTTCCTGCTCTTTGTCCTATGTTTATGTCACCTGCCCTGCTCTGCAATATCTGTGCTGTGCTGCGTCACCTGCGTCTCAGCATACGCTTAGTCTGAATGTGCAACGAACTGAATATATAAGTTCGTTTAGGCCGAGTGGCTACTCCTGATGTTAGTTTTTAGGTCGCCTGAATCAAAATAAAAATAAAATTTATGTAGTTGTAAATGCCACTTACGGTTACCTATCCGCAGACTAGTTAAATATAACTTAACTTAAATATACTCGTATATAATTATATATAAGCAAACGAGTGCCTTATGGTAAGCCATCACTGTCACCTATATACCTCGAGTACTGGAGGCGACACGGATAAAAAAGCCCTTTTAGAGAACCTAAAGTTGTAGTTACTCAGAAATACAGTCGGTATGAGCTCGTTCCACGTTTTGCAGGTATGTGGCAAAAGAGATCTTTATCATCACAACTGATAAAACAAATGTCTCTTCCAGTACCGTCACATCTTGATTGCGGTATCCACTCGAAGGTACTCCCTGGCGTTTGCCAATTTCAATTCAAATTGCGGAGTGGGTTTCCAGTGTTTCTCTTTCAGATTTTCGAAGTAATTAACGCGTTTTTTCGTAACGGCCTTACGTAAGCAATATTTTTGTTCCACAGACTCATTTCCATAATAATAACTGAAATGGTGCCTCTGAAACTGAATGGGTATAAAGGCTAGAAATATTTTAAATTAAGGGAGCCATCGACAAACAATGACCACTGTAGAATCTTGAATACTTTATTACTGGAAATATTTAGTATAAAGGCCACTTAATTCGCTGAGTTGATAAAGGTAATGATGTCAAGATCACCTAAACTTTGAATGAGCCCCCCCTTAACAACATTTACATGTGTGCGTGCCGGCCGACCAACAACGAGGACCAATTTGTGTATTGCGTCCATACAATTAATTTGCATGTGAGCGTAAACAAATTGAAGGGGTGTGTAGTTTTAGACCAAACATTTTCAACCTAACTATTTTTGCCGTCTGCCCCGCTACCGGGGATTAGATAAACCAAATTCTGTTTTTATTTTTAAAAGCACACCTTTGCTTAATCAAAAAAAAAAACACCATCTCTGGTTACTAGAAAAATCCCTGGCTACTGTCAAAAAGATTTGGGCTACCAACTTAAAAGTAACTCTTCCCCTCCCGTTATCTAAACGCAGTATTTAAACATAATTATACAGATTAAAAAATGTGCTGCTTGCTAATGTCTAAAGTATCGAGTTTGCTCACTCCCTTATCAAGTCGTTTGAGCAGGTAGCTACCCTCCTGAATACAACGTCACAAGCAACCCTGATTTTAAATGGGAGATCGTTAGCCGCATTCTGTGTATTAGGACTCATTTGGACTAATAGCATGCGGTGTGCGGTCTACGTTTCCGAATGTTGTGTTCATTCTATGTGTGCGATGTGAAGTCTGGTAGATACTATTAGATGAAAGGTTTATTCAAACGTTTTGAATGAGGTTGCGGGAATTTGAGCTTTGTGTACTCGTAATTAGGCTTAAGCATGACCTTTAATCTGGAAAGGCCGAATAAAAGTTTTATCGGCTCTCGAAAGTTACTTGGTTTGATTGTTATTTTGGCTATGAACATAAATATTAACAATTTAAACTTGAATTCCAAAGATAATATTGTTGAAAGTAAACCAATGTAACGTGTTAAAATAAATAAAATGAACTTACATCGAAAGTTACATAAACATCCGGCCGCAGCTCGGTGACCCGTCAAAAAATGTGGGTCGCGGGTCGCATCAAACTGAGGAAAACTAAATAAAGCTCTTCGAGCAGGGATGGCGAAAAAGATTTCCTTAAAATGCTCAAAATACGCTACATAAAATCTTTCTGAAAATATTAAAACTTTCGCTAAAGGCTAAAGTAAAAGACTAAAGTAAAGATGGTCTGAACGACGACTGCTGAGAGCTGGTCTCTATTTTTATAACGACGGTTTCAAAATATATTTTATCTACACTAATGTTATAACATTCTACTTATGTTTCCAATACTGGTGTTATAATGACTACTGTTATAGCACAGACAACATTTAAGCGATGTTATAATGAGTCGATCGATGTCGTAATGAGTCATTATAACATCGCGCTCTCGCTCCTGATTGGCCGCCTGCGCGCATGCGCGGCGCTCGCTCCGCCGCCCTGCGCGCGCATGCGCGCTCGCTCCTGATTGCGCGCCAAGTTCACTGTGACAATACACGTTTTTATTAGTGAAGATAAACGTATTTTATCAAGTATTGGAAACATAAGTAGAATGTAACAGCATTAGTGTAGATAAAGTAGTGTATGCAACTGCATATAACACAGGTATTAAAACACTCGTTACTATTATGAAACTCGCTCCGCTCGTTTCATAAACACACTCGTGTTTTAATATCCTTCATTATATGACAGTTGCATAAACTACTATTGAGTATTATATCAAATAGGTAAGTCATAAACCTTTATGCAAAATTTTTAAATAAAATCCCTGCTGTCTATTGAACTAAAAATACGACCTGAAAATGTTTGCTGGCAACTTCTAGAGCTAAGAATATTCGCTACTCATTAATTCCACAGGTACGAATACAATAACACCAACGTAAAAGTGTTCGACAAAACAGTCTCGGAGTTCTCCAATTTTTTCTCATCCGCTCCAATCCGTGCCCTCGAGTCAAGTAAACAGTTTTACAAAAAGACAATCCAAGTTCAACGCAAAACTTTTTTAATATTCTCAACGGTCGATGTGATCCCGACCCTAAAAATTTCCACTCGCAAGAAAAGACTTCCCAAATGTAATTTTGCATGAAAGAAATGACAAAGTTTTCGTCAAGTTTGCGGTTTTCAATCTTTGTTGTTGGACGGTAGGATGGCTTTCGTGCTTCCTTTTGTTTGGTGTTTTGACCCTTATTGTGCTCTAATTGTAGACATTCGAATATTTTAATATCGAGCTTTGTTAAAAACTATTGGGCGTAAATTTTAGGGTTCATTGTTCTCTATTGATTGGCCCACTTTGACGGAGAATAGGGATTTGTGGAGATGGAGGAGGCAAAAGCTCAGAACTGGGAACAACGGGCTAAGAAAAAAAAAAACCAGTAAACAATTTTGAGCTAAATTGGTAGAGCAACCTCTTCATATACCTATAAGTCCCAAAAGTTTTTTTATCAATAGAAGATTTTTTCAATCATTTTCTGATATTGGAAAAATAGCTCTTGATAATACAATGCAAATTATTTGGAATCATTTATTTTACCGATTTTCCTCCTTGAAACTTCTTTCTCCTTCCTGGACGTGCACAATACAGGAAAACGGAGGGCGATTAAAAATGCCTGCCGTATTACTGCTTACCAGTAATTCGGACACAAAAAGTCATAATTCCACTCATTACGAGAGCCCTTGGAGGGCATTTGGGGGCGACGGGAGATACTTGTTCCCCCCAGAGTGAAAGCGTGATGCATATAAGATTGAGGCAGTGTGTTATGTCCAGACCTGTGCGAGTAAGTGGTATTTTTTGCATAAATAGTAAACATTTTTTGTTTTTTAGATATGAATACTCCTGATAAATATAAATAGGTCTAATATTGTCATCTACGTTCAAAGCACAGCAGACACAGCGTCGCTTCTGCCTGCGCAGCTGTGAGTAGGGTTTACAGTATACTAAGTTTATCCTTCAAATACCTATATTCAAAACAAGGCTGAATATTCAAATACAACATAAAGAGAGGTATAGGTATTTATATGTATTTATCTTGAGCGCAAGAATTTTGAGCCTGAAAAAATTCAACTGTTCCATAGAAAAATATCAATGACACTTGACAAAATGTATGGAACAGCTGATTGTTTTTTCACGAATTTCGGGTTGGTCCCATAGTAAAAATTGTTTATAATGATGAGTACTATGAGCCCTTTTCGGCTTAGCATACCCTTTATGAATAACCCTGTATTATTACTTATTTGTTCCACCAAATGATGATGGAAACCGGTAAAGATAATGATGAAAATCAGCTTATATACCTAATTTCCTACTTTGACAACGTGCATCCAAAGTTGCACGTTGAGTAGTTAACACGTAAAAGCGTAACAAACACACTTTCGCATTAACAATGTTAGTTAGAATTCAAATAAAACCATGGACCTCAGTCACTGTCTTCCACTGACGTTTCAGCAGGGGGAATAATCCGGCAGACACAATGCCCCTAAATGAAGGTAGCTCTTCCGTACAAAATTAGGGACGTATGCCTCACGTGTTGAGAAAAATCGTGCGTGGGGGAAGGGAGGGTTATTTACAAAGCGTTTTTGAAACTAGGACTTTGAGAGCTTGCTCGGTTGACTGGGGCTCGGTGATTATGTTTCCGCGGATTTGGCTTGTCGTTCATTTTTAACTAGCATGGTCTCGACTATGTTTGGTTGGTAGATTTCCTTTGTAAATCTAGTAAGTTATACCTATGTAAACTAACGTGGTTTTGGCACATTTTGTTTTAAATACTTGGGACTGCTTACGTAGGATTGAGTTAAATATTCTGACTATACTCGTAGTTTCGATCTCATTCGAGTCGGAATATCGACTAAACCTTACCTGAGTGGCCCCGAGTTTTACAAAAAAAATTATACATACAGTCCTACATATTACCTTACATAACTGCGTATGTAATGTAATAGGTACTTTATGTTTTGTCAGCGCGCGGTGAATGTAATCACCGAGTAAACCCAATAGTACGGTGTTTGGTGTGACAAAATTTAGTGTAGTTATATTTATATACCTACTGTAATGTGTAAACAACAATATTTGGTATCGAGGTAATTATATCCCGGATTAACATAATAAGCTAGTTTTTATCCTGGAAATATACTGGGTTCTGTATTCTGTAGGATGGCGGGTTAAACCATGGTTTACACCTAGTAGTTTATATCATACACCAAAGAATGCCAGGATCTTGCCTCCCATCAATTCATCAAAAGCCATCCAGCAGTCTTATTGTCTAACTAGCTGGTAGGGATCGGTTTCATTTTGAGAGTTGGAGCTTATTTCAAGTACTTCAAGTATTTAGGATGAAAGTTTTCAACAACCCAAACTAAACAGGCAGATAATTTTGAAACGGCTAAGCTGAGCTTTTTTTGAATCACTGTTGAAAATACTCTCGATCAAGTCACCTTTAAATAAAATCAATCTAAATCGAAATCACCTCAGACGTCTAAGAGCTACGATGCCACGAACCGACACAGGTTCACACCACGCTCTTGAAAGCTTGCAAGCCTCCGATAGGTGCGGAATCCAAAGAAGAAGAAGACAGATACAAACGTTAAACTTATAAAATTCCTCTTTTTGCGTCGATCAAGAACGAAAACAATTCCGATTACTTCGACAATAACGCTGCCTTCATTCACATCGCGCGCACGTCACCAGCTCACCGCCTGGGAACAAGGCTCGCTTCAATGCATGCAAATGCACTCGCGGGATATTAGCTTTTATTACGACGTTACTGTTTGTACGATGCGTGTTTGTGATGTTTTGAATTCGACGACCCGTGTTTTGCGGAATGGAGATAGGTTGGAATAGGCTGACTAGTTTAGGTTTAAACGAAGCTGTGTGAAATTCTGCGACCTTAATTTACTTCTTTTGTATGTATTGTATTCTTTTGTATGTATTATATATGTATATCCATCCTTCTATAATTTCTACACCTGCCATATTTTTTTTATTGTACCTATGTTCTAGCAGATGCGTGGATCTTGATTTACCCCTTCACTCTAGCAGGTTTTGTAGTATAGACACATAGCCCATAGCACTGAGGGATAGTATAGCTTACGATTGACGATTTAATTTAATCGGACCTAAATTGAGATAAACTATGTATATCTCTACAATATTAGTAGAGATATGAAACTAGTAAATGAACCCGTGGTACCTAGAACTATACGCACTATATAATACTCGTACAAAGATGCAAACATATTTTCAAAAAGAATCCTTGTTACTGTCGATGACGGAGATAACAAACTCGCTAACAAAACAACTTCGAGCTCAGGTATCCGGACACTTCCATTATCATGACGTAGAGGAAAACTACTCCGATATATTATTTTCCTCCCTTCATGGGCGACCATAAAGTTGGAGTCGCGAAAGTCACTGACCGCACTTTAGCGGACCGACTGTATGAAACTTGGTTGATAACATTGTTATAACATTGTAAGGACGCTTGGACTTATAAACTAGGTAAGTGCGACCAGGTTTGAGAAGTAGCACGGAACAACTAAGTAAAAATAAGCTTAAGTGACAGTTTTTTAAACTGCCTAAAATGCCTCTGAAACGCATGGCTTGTCATTTGTTGTTATTTCACCCACTTTTCTAACGCTTGCTGTCTCGCTCTATCATCACGCTCTCTACAAGTATGTCAAAGCAGGGAGATTTGACAGCTAGATAATAGTTAGCTACTAGCAAAGACTTACGTGTAACTACCTCTTTACTTGCTAAAGCTACTATGCTACCAAAGCTACTGAGCATCTAAAAGCTACCCAATTCAGTTAATTTTACTTAGAAATCCAATTTCATTTATTTCGACACATTTAACGATCCCCTGACCTAAAAACTATCAAACAAAACACGTTTATCTAAAGGTAACCGCACCAGGAGATCATAAATTCGACAAAGGGGGATACGCCGGTTGTAAAACCGAACCGCGGTCACCAACATCTATAAAGCTTTCAAGTAAATGTTTACGCGCGGCTGCGCCCGTTCCCGAAGTTTGTTCGGATCTTTAAATAGAACGGCGCCGGAAAAGATGAGGGTAGATGATGCCGGTCTAACTGGTTTACATTAAGGTTAAACTGGACTCAATTGAAGCTATAAATAATAATATATATAATATATTATTATATATATAATATATATATATAAATATATAGATAATAATAATTGTATTTGACTGTGTAATAATTTTAATTTTAATTTGAGTTATGTTTTTGATTATGGGTACATTTAACCTGAAATAAATTAATTTTGAATTTTTGAATTTTTTTTTTAATTATAAAACTATTAAGACAAAAAATTGCAAAACTTACTTTAACAAAACCTCACCAACTAACTCTAGAAATTGTTGATTTCGCCTAATTTTGTGGAAAGATATTTATGTTGCTACTGGCTTTACATTTTGGAGCTACATAAAAAGAAACAATACTAGTATCTAGTAGGTATGCAAGCAAGGGATTCTGGGTGGCCAAATTAAATCAGAAATTTTTTATAACGTATATACCTATGTACTTACCTTTATATACAAAAATTATATCTTTCAACTTTTGTTGCTTCATATAATATAAGATTTATACAATAAATATGCAAAAGTTTATACACATAAAAATATATTTAATTAACTACATAACGCAGATATACAGATTAGAATGATTATATAAGTTAGTATTACTATATGCTTAGAAAATAAAATTATAAAACAAAGTGGGGAGGGCACTGTACGCTGAAGCACAGGCTTTGAGCCTAGTTCGGCAACAGACGCTTTTTTATTTTTTAGATGTTTTTCTAGCCATGTATCTTAAGTAAAATTATTTATGTAAACCTTTTGTATGAAATAAATGTTTAAATGTTTAATGTTTAAATGTTTAATGTTTATTTTAAAAATATTTTTTATTGAGTTTAAATTTGATTTTCCATTTGGACAGGTGTTTAATGGACTTTTTTAGGTATTGTATAATATTATAATGAAAACACTTCCGATAAAGAAAATAAATCAACAAAATACACCGATTAAAAACAGACAAGAGTCATAAAAGTGTCTCGTACCCTTTCTTAGAGGAGACTCAAAAGCCTACAGAGGAAAAGCAAACTTTGTCTGTCAACCGATGATTTTTAAAGATAGGAGTAGATATGTCACTTACAAGTAAAACATAACTGAAATAAGTTAATTTTAAAAACAGGGTTTTATTGCATGTCGGAGTTACCTACACGTAATTGAAATTGCAGCTCAATCGGACATCGGGAAATGGTTTTGAACCACTTGCCGATTGTGTTGCGAGATTCCACTCGAACAAACATAGTTACATACATCACAAGTTAAACAAAAGCTTTTAAAACAAAGTTCACAAAATCTTATTTTCAAGCCCAATATAAAACCTTCAAATAAAAAACCTGTGCAAGATTTTAAATATACAGTTTCAAAAAAAAACTTGATATGTAAATATAATTTAATAAAATATAACGTAATTAATAAATAAAGTAAAACTGATAGCGTAAATAGTTTCCTAAAAACATGGCAAATCTAAAGCTTTTACAATATCATCGCTGTCAACCATTTTGTGAGCGTAAAAAGTTCTGCCCCTCTGGGCTGGCGATTTTATGATGAAAAATGACCTCCTTTATTTATTTAGTTGAATGAATTGTGCTGAAAACATTTGTTCGGTTGACGACTGGGTTGCTTTGGAAGATGTTGAAGAAAAATAACGAGTTTTCAGTACACAAGAGCAGTTACCGAGGTTCATTTCTTTTATTTAGAGAGCATTGCTTTTATGACTGAGTAAAATATTCGTTTAGGTATCTAATGATGTTGGTAGTTAGATTAATGTTCGGTTCTTAACTTTCTAATATACTTACAGTATTCAGTAGGCCTAAAAACTGTTTTATCTAGGCTAGCCACTAGCCATTCAGTCAGTACTCACTTACGTACTTTAGTAGGTACCTAGGTATACGAGATTGATGTCCATCATTCATATTAAATCACTGAAGAATATAGCAGTCCACTTTTGAATACGGGATTCTAAGGAAAAGGTATGATAAGCCGAAAAGAGTTCCATACAGTTTGTCCATACAGCGTCGTTGAAATTATTTTATGGGCTGATTTTTTTTTCGCAAATTCCGGTTTGATCTCATAGTAAAATTTGTTCATAATGATGAGTACTATGAGTTTTTTTCGGCTTAGCATACGGAGCATACCCTTTCCTTAACCCTGTATAGGTAACTGCCATTGCGGCACCGATCCATCACTACTTGAATGGCAATCTGTCTACACTTCACCACTATTTTTCAGCGCTTTCAGGGATAGATACGAGCTGAAAAACCATGAAATAACGACGTGGAGCGAAGCATTCATATTACAAATACAAGCACACTACCTATAATATTAAAAATTCGAAAGTTTGTATGTTTGTTACTCAATCACGTAAAAATGGCTTAACGAACTAGAATTATATTTGGTAATAAAGTACCGTACCTGGATTAACACGTAGGCTACTTTTAATCCCTGAATAATTAACGATTTAAGGGTTTTTGTAGGATAGCGAGCAAAATCGTGAGGCACAGAAAGTAGCAATCATCGTTAAAATTATTAAAACGTCCAACTATAACCTAATTGTAATGTATTTTTATTACTAGGTTGTAATTGAAGAACTATTTACTTGTTATATGCCAACATAACCTAATCTCGCTTTTGGACAATCAAAATCTCTTATTAATAATCCAATTATTGGCAAGCCAATAAAGTAATAAGTAACCGCAATCGCCTTCTCCACGTAGCTGAATAATAGCCACTCTCTCAAGGGGATACAATTTAAATAAGAACGAAAATTGGATTGGAAACCCGCAGGGAGACCGCTAAATAAATTCATTGGTGGAATATTAATCAGGTTGTCGCTGTATTGTTGTGACAGATCGTGGCGTATCTCAACTAGCTTTGCGATAAGTCATTTCTATTTTCTATCTAAAAGAAGTTGTAGAAGAAAAGAAGAAGACTCAAGACGTCAAGCGATGTTAATTCAAATGAATGTAGTATGTACGGTCGGTGCGTTTGGTTTGGGATCGAAAACAGTTAAAAACGCCACTTTTGCATACAATCGTTTGCATAACAGACATGTAAGCACTTAAATACTGTGTATACATACCTATAGGTACCTACACATGTGTTGTAACGGTTGTGAGCAAAATTTGCGTTTTTAACTATTTTCGAACGCAAACCGAACGCATCTGTAAGATATCATCGGTGGTTGGTCAGTGGTGTGTTTTTGGGTGGTATGAACAAATAAACTTGTGTTAATTGTTGAGATGAAAAATATTGTCATCCTTCCTGTGAAGTTGGGTAAAAATATAAACTACATCCACTTATAATCCCCCATCCAACATTAAAAACGTTTACTTAGAGAGAATACAAAAAGCAAACGAAAGGAGCAAAAGTGAAATTACATAATTCTCGTGAAATGTCGACTGAAAATACAGTGAAGCGAAAACAAAGCTGAAATAAACGGGTAAGCGGAAAGCGGTAAAAAGGTAACCGTTGGACCTGAATTATTCTGTAGGTAGACGAAATTACCCTTGAATATGTACGTTTGAAAATACAATATTAAATATAAGAGAAGCTTAACATGTCGGTGAGGAGTAAGTAGGAGTCCTCAGAAGCCTGAAAAGCGATCCCACTTGACTTAGCCTGTTTTTGCCTTTGTAGTGCGACAAACTCTGTGTTTCATTGAGGTGTTTACGGTGATGGTTTATATGGAATTATTTTTTGTGGTCAAGCATATATGTGGACTTAGGGCTTTAGTCGTCGTGCGTTTAATGCTAGCTCCGTTATACAACACTGAAAGTTTGATATATATTTGAATCTTGAAATATTAAAGTTGGCAGTGGTCGGCGCTGTTAACACCTGCCTACCTTTACCCTTAGTACCTTTATTAAAATAAACAATTTTCAATTTTGAGCTTTTATTCTTCTTTAAGGTACTCTTAATATCAGGTGCCTTTCAATCAATCTATCAACGTAACTTTCAATCATCTAACTGTTAGGATACCAGATCTACCCTCGACGGTTGATTAGTTGGTTGTGTGATATCCGCCACGCTGACCAAGTAGTGGTTGGTTGATTCATTTACGCCGTTGAATTCCTTCTCCGGACGTATACACTTTACTATGTTACTTAAATAAATTAGCCAATTTTGTAATGACTAACTCTCTTAATTCAAATGAGTTGTCCCAACAACTTTCCGACAAAATATCGGACTAGTGATGCGTCACTGCAAACTAGCCGTAACTTTCCGAACTTTTCCGGACCTGTGCTAATGCACTTAGCTGATTGCACACCCAGTTCAACGGACAGTTACTGCATCCCTGTGGACTACAGGTACTACCTGGAAGGTTAATATTGTAAAAGGCTCTGAGGTATAAAGGGTGCATTTCTAATGCTTCGTTTTTCGGCAATTGAAGGTAAAACGAAGAGTTGCTAAGATTTTGTAGGGAGTTGCAAAAGCGGACAGTAAAAAAGTAGATTGCACTTCCTTCGGAAAATTAGGTAGGTACATCAGTAAAAATTTAAAAAAAATACACAACTGTTTTTATGAATTTAAAGTAATAACAAGTCCTGATAAAAAAATTGTTCAAGAACGAAAACTAGGTATATGAATAAAGAAAACATCTAGAAATTGTTTCCAAAAGAAGGGTCCAAATTCGTGGTAAACTACATATGTGGTACCTAATCTACCCTTAGCTAATCCAGCATAAAGAAAGCTCGAAAAATATGTATGCATTACCTATATGATAAATCTTTGCAGGTACTCACAGAATGCTTCATTTGCTTCCATCCTTCAGCTCTAAACGCAAGTGCTACTAAAACTCCCGACAGACGCTGCTTAAATCATCTGTAAAAACGCCTAAGGGCTTGTAATACTTCCAGGAAGCACATCATACCACATCCATACTTTTCAGTCTACGCACTTCATTGATTACGGAATTGAACGCATTTTTACAGCTCAATAAAAACACGTAAGAGATACTCATATAAAAATAAATAATTGAATCCCGAGGGGCGAAGATTGTCTGTTCAATCGGAACGATTCACACCGAGAATAAAGAGGTTTTGTTGCGTATTCTGGAATTTTAATGGCTTTTTATATGGCTGCAGTCTAAAAGTGATTGACTCTTATATTTTCGTGAATTAGAATCAAGTTAAACCAATACATTAGTATTTTTATAAGCGTATGTAATAATAATATCTCCATTCACTATTTTTTGTTACGAAATTATTAACACTACAAAAGAGACGATAATAAAGAAAGAAGGTTCATAATCAAGCTTACAAAGTCGTAAAGTGAGTCAAGTGTTAATAAATCAAGATTATAAAAACAACTTTCCTTCTGTGAAGATAGTACACAACAACAAAAAAGTATCTGAAACCAACTCTGAAAACTAAAAGCACCTACTGCTTACTAACTAAAATAAACATAAAAAACTTGAACCAATTGAATTTTTCAGCAACAGTTTTTGTTCGCTTTTACGAGGCAATCCAATGAAATTCAGTACACCAGATCTCGACCTAGATACAATGTACTATATCCGGAACAATACAAGACTACTGGGCAGTAAAAGCGCACTCAGACGCTGTAGGAAGTAAAATAAAAGAGATTCTATGTGGTTTATGTTTACAACCCTGCACAGTAGAATAATATAGATATCGAGACAGAGACCGAACTCTAGTGATGCATTTAAAAGTAGCGCGCGTTGCGTCAGGCGGACCGCGTCCGTGCAGGCGTGGCTCGCGTTAACACGGACGCTTAGTCGTCTACACGCGCGTGGAAGGTGGACCGGGAATCGGACCCGGCCCGGACGGGTGGTCAAACTGTGCATCACACCCTGCGTCTCTCTTTGTTTGTGCTGTGCTCTACATCGTCTGATAAGTAGGTAGACAAAGCGAGTAAACACGAGCCGCGGCGACAGACGCGCGTGTGTTTGGATCTGTGTTTTGCCTAACCTCACCGAGTCCTACTAAGTTTTTTCTATTCCGGGATCCAACTTTGCTAATATGTTTCGATCTGATTTGCTGTAGAAACAGAAATAATGCAACCAAATAGTTTTTTAATCTGTTTTTGATTCGGGACTTTTGTGATATACAATACATGAGAGTTCCCTAAAAATAAATGAAAAGTGGTAGAAGGACATATTACAACAAAAAAAGACCGGTAATCACTTGAGTTGACTCGTACAGTTCGTGCAAAGGTCCGCCGCTGCAGTCCAGTGCCCGGCTGCGGCCACAGAGCCCCCACAATTGTTGTTAATGCGAAAAACAACGATCGCGCTAAGAAAGTTATATTCAAAGGCTTAGTGTTCCTTGTTACCGCTCTTCGTTATCTAGATTTTGTGCCATTTGTTGAGAGAGTTTTAAGTTTTTATCACATTTTTACTTCGAAAATGCAAAAAATTGTCCACGATTTTAATCTGACCTAGTTTTTTGTGACTAAGTTTATGTTGGCGACTAAATAAAGATCTTTACAAAATTTTCTACGCTAATAAAAAAATGGTAAGAGTGCTCCATTTTCAACCGCAACGTCACTTCCTTATTTTTTCACAGTGTAATTTGTTTGGTATGACTCGTTGAGACTTTTTTCCCTTCCGAATCACATTGTTACTGGTTTGATTTTGGTGTTTTTTTCCAAAACGACCAAAACCAGACCCAAAACGACCCTCACACACACTTATGTCACTGTGACACGTTTGGGTTTGATTGCTTGGGAACCTACTCTCATAAGAACACACACACACACACAACGTAGGTACGAGTACACACATCGAAATCAAACACTCAGCGAGTCCAAAAAAAAACAAACAAAAAATAATCTTACTATAGTTTATAGTATGACTTTGCACGTCCTTTGTAAACAACAAAACTCTATTCAATATCATACCAAAAACAATTGAACATTCTACTTTTGTTTCATATAATAGATTCGTATTCAAAGAAAAACTTAGGTAAGTAATACGCAGAATTGAATTCACCTAGAGCTACAAAGTTCCAAAGTTTTCTTTGAAAGCAAACGAGCATAAGTCCCTATACCAGACCTGAACAGCGTAAGGAGATTGACAAAGCGAAATATTT
Source organism: Alcis repandata (assembly GCA_949125135.1). Lineage (NCBI taxonomy): Eukaryota > Metazoa > Arthropoda > Insecta > Lepidoptera > Geometridae > Alcis > Alcis repandata. The sequence goes on from OX421233.1 coordinate 1,899,016, forward strand.
CTCTAGACTACAGCGGGCAAAGGAGTACAAGACAATATACACCGTATACTAACTTGCAGTAAGGGTCACGGGATTATGTTATTTTTCTGGTTACCAAAGAATTGTAGAGACTTGCCTTGTATTGGTGACTGTAATAGTGAAGCCGTGTCAAAAATCAAACTCAATAAAGGTAAGAAAGAGTTGGTTCATGTAATTTATATCCATGAGATGAATAGTCATGAAGTTAACTGGCTCATAGTCATAAAGTTACCTTAAATCAACTCTCAACTCTACCTTTACTATTTCCGCAGCTGGGATACCAGATCTACCCTCGAAGAGTGATAAGGCCGTATTCCACAACACTGGCCAAGGTGCTGGATCTGTTAAACACATTACTAAAATCTTCTATATAAAAATGCATCGCTGTTCGTTTGCGTCGCTAAAATTTGGGAACCACCGGTTACAGCTAGCGCTAAATAAAAATAAAACAATAGTAGGTACGATTGAATTTATTAATACAGTCAGTTAAAGTATTTTTATCAAATTAGCTCATTGAAATTGCCCATACTGTTCAATTTCCGTAAAACAAACTGGGTGTACTTCAGATTTGATTAAAGTTCAAGGGAATAGAATAGTCTATAGCTTTCTCAACGTGATACCTTGTTAGCATTGCTCCGGCTTTGAATATCAACTCGAGAGCAATAATACAATGAGATATCTCATCTTGTAGACGTTATTGTTATTTCACTTTGAGTAATAGGTAATTTTTATGATTGTTATTTGTCGATATAATGAAAATGTTTATAGTTTTATGACTGTTATGGTAAATTTAATCTAGTCTGTGTATTTTGAAGAAAATTGAATACTTAGGTGTATTCTTCTTGGTCGGTACACTCTTGAGTCGTGTGTCGTGGGTTACTTAGATTACTTAGGTGAATATGACGTATAATATCTAAGAGGTCTATTCTATTAGAAGGTATGGTATAAACACTAAACAAGATTCTCTCTTGCTTACTACTCGTTCTTCATATTCAATACCGTATTTGATGTATTGCTCTCGCCCTTTCTAGGTCTAGGTAAGATATGAAATCTAGGAATTCTACCTCTCACAAAAACCAACTAACAAAACTAATTTTCTATTTTTACTCTGAGACCCAAAAATCTCTGAAAAATACAAGCTCGTCTTTTAACACTATCCGCTTGCTTGCCCAGGGGGGGTCCGCGCGCAACGCGCCTTTGCCCGGGCCCTCAGCGCGTGCCTATCTCAAATGTCCCACGAAAAAAACGAGACGACCCTACTTTGCCCCACCATTTTTTGCGCCGCCAGCGCGCGGGTCGGGTTTCACACAATCGTTTCTTGTGACTCAATTTGTTTAAAAAAGTGTCAAGTGTTATTTAGATTTATGTTTGTTATGAAACTAACTAAACAATGTTATCTTTTGTTTATCAAATTACGACTTTGGTGCGGAGTTATGCTGCGCTGAACTTAGAAGTAGGGCGTTTACATGTAGGTACCTACCGTATGTTGTTAGGTCTCGAAAAAAGGTTAAATCTTATGTTTCATGCTGGAATTTTTATATCTACGTGTTAGTTATTGACTTACCTTGATGTTCTGAAAAAATCTCCAAGATCTATCACTGAATTTAAGTAGAAAATCACTCTAAATCGCACCACATCACCATCACATCACTCACCGACACGAGCATGAACCGAACTGGAGCGAAACGGAATTTTTTTGTTTTTTTTTGTTTACTTTTGTCTGTGGCTTGGATGCTTGAATGGAGGGGAAATTTCACGAAGAAACGGGACAAATAATACAAATTAGGCCCAGGAGCGATAAAGACGGGTAGAATCAGCTTTTTTGACGGCGGGAGCGATGTTAACCACAGGTTGACATGGGCAAAGCTGAGTGACATGCAATGTCAACTACCAGTTAACACGGGCAAAGCTGACTTCAAGGTTATGTTAACTACTACTTGACATGGTCAATTCTAAATTCTCGATTTGTTAATTACTAGTTGACACGGGCAAGCAAGCGGCTATTCAAACAATCCAACCAAATTTTATTAACCGTCTAAACTTTCCAAAACCGGTCTTCTCCACCGCTGACTCCCAAAAACGGCAGTTGAAGTAGGATCCCTGCTCGCTAATTAGTCCGTGTCCACTTGAAAAGGAATCCCGCGGCCCTCCAGTTCGCCCAACCTGACCCAGTGTCGAGAGCTCTCAGACACCAAACATGCACGTGAATGTACTCAGGGCGCGCTTCAGGGCCGAATAAAGGCATTATGGCAAACATATAGGGCCTCTTCTCTCTTAGTTTTTAAATCGCGTTCGCTGTCGTGTCTGTCAGCTAGAGAAAAAACGAGACAAAAGTCAACGCATTTCAGTTCAAGGTCTAGAATGCGCAGTAAGGCCTAATAATCATTTGCCATACGTACATTACACTATTTAACTTTCTACATAATGCTAAATTATATAATTTTTTCGTTTGCTATGTACTCGTAGCTTATTTGATTTACGCAACTTGGTTATATTTCGAGATAATAATTTTCTAATCTTCGATCAAAGACTCAAAGTAGCACAAAGGAGTTATTTACTTATATTTTAGTCATTATTTTTTTAAATATTAGTATCATCAGTTATGAACGGTAGTTCGGATCTTATAAGATCCCATTCTATGTGAATGGTCAGGGGCTAAAGGCCCGCCGCCGTGGGAGGCGCTCCGGGCGTCGGGGGTCACGTGACGACCTCCGGCCACCGTAGACGCGGGCCTGTGGACGGTGAGCTATTGGGCTAGCTCGCTGTCCGTCCGTCTTATGACGACACAGGCCGTGTCGACGGCGCGTTCGTGTTCCACGCGCGCCTCAAAGAGATGTCAGCAACATGGAAGGGGCCCGAAAGGGCCCATGCCCGTCGGGGCTGCGGGTAGAAGTTACCGCGGCCTCGGCGTCACAAGGGCGTAGAAGGAACGTGGGTGGTTTTTGGTCAGTAGAAATCTGACACTGGGATTCCGCTCTGCCCAAGAGTGGGAGGGGTCATTTGATGATTTCCCACCGCCCAAAAAAAAAAAAAAAAAAGGGGCTAAAGGCCCACCCTGCTTCACCCTGAGGACGTCCACTGTTGCGCCTATAATTTGCACGTTAGAGCGCCAAGAACACTCGCGACACTCCACTCTGGAACCCTCGTGATTAAAAGCCTACAGCTTTTTACTGCTAAATGTTCGTTTTATTCAAATTTAGACAGATTTTTGTAACGTTTAATGCTATTGTTGATTTAATTTTAGGTACGAGATTTTTTTATAAACTCATTAAATAGAAAGAAACTAGAAAAATACCAACACTAACTAATCAATACTTTATTATTGTCATAATATTATTAAACTAGCCAGTTCTCCTCGATTTCATTCGCTGTCCTACGAAACGTAAATTTTTAATGATTTAAAAGTACCTATGTAAGTCATTTTTGTTATAATTTAACACGGGAATACTCACGTAAAAGTTAAGTCGTCTACTATGACTAGTTTCGGTCACATTCGGTGACCTTCATCAGGCCAGTTTACAAACGTGACGCGCTCGCAGTTGCGTCTCGTTTGGCACTGCGGACCGCGACGCGCCGCGCGCGTAATGAGAGCGGTATGTAAGTCATAGTATCAGCTTTTATCATACAACATTGCATCCATTTAGCCATTGTAACGTGATTGAGTAACAAATATCCAAATTTGTATAAACTTAGGTACATATTTGTAATATTGGTAGGATTCCGTAACTTACCCATTATCTACAAGTAGGTACAGCTAAATGATATGAAGTATCTTAATATATATAAATCTCGTGTCACAATGTTTGTCCTCAATGGACTCCTAAACCACTTAACCGATTATAATAAAATTCGCACACCATGTGCAGTTCGATCCAACTTGAGAGATAGGATAGTTTAAATCTCAAATTATAGTCGCAATTTTAATTTATTGCAAATTATATATATACTGATAATTTTTACTATAAATTGACAAGTTAGCATCAACATACTACGGTTGCTATAGTTACGCAATGGCTTTTGACAGGACAACGTCTGTCGAGTCAGCTAGTCAGTATTATATATTTCGAATCACTGAACTTGGCACAGAAAGGTACCCGAGAACGAATAAATTTCGTCGTGTCAAGGTTAACATCTCTTCATAAAAGCATTTGCGTAAATTGTCCCGAAATCCTGCACACACGTCCGCTCAACTCAATTTCGGGCGAGATTCCTGAAATACCATCTCCAAGATTACGTACATCAACTTTGCTGAACGCTGGAGAAAATTCGCGATAATTTTGTAACTTTTTCAATTTGACGCGGAAAGTTCCAGACTATTTTGTATAGCAATTTGCCTCCAGCTTTGAAGGCTTAGGTCTTGATCTAATTTGTTATTTTTTCTTTACGCCTACGCGTGTATCTTTGAAGACGTCTGTAGGCGTATCGGATCTTATTTTAGACTTTGTTGTTGAAACTCACAATTTGATCTCTTATTTTTGCAGTCGATTTCATGTTTTGTTAGACATCGTAATTGGATTTTGTTTCTTGTAAACTGTTAGAAGCAGATACCCTACGGTACTGTCTACTTCCTACTCATATTATATATTATGTGAAAGTTTAGGTGCTTGTTACTCAATCATCCAAAAACAAGTAAACGGATTTGGATGAAATTCGTTGTGGAGGTCGTTTATGTGATTTTTTTTATACCGAAAACAAAAACGGTTTTTGGTTCTATAAAGCGACGATAAAATTTATACAAATAAATACACAATTATAATAATTAAAGCTACTTACAATTTCTTAAAACATTTTTAAACATAAAGTAGGTACCAGGAGCGCATAACCTCACAAGAGACTAAGTCTGTACTAGGCTATTACTACACTATCTTCCCCAGTGCCAAAAGCCGTCAAACGTCTCCTCAGTGCATAATGGATCAACTGCTGCTCATTAGCTACCCTCCAGCGCGGAACCGATGGCTTCCTATGGGACCATGGCATAATTGGTCCCATTGAGACGGGCCAACGTGACTTGAAAACTGAGCGCGTTTTTGTGCGAGCTTCATTTAGCGTAGATATTGTATGCTTATGTTAGTTTTATTCGGTGATCAGAACGTATTTTGTGTGGTAATTTTGGCGCTTACAGTGAAATTATTTAAACAAACAAAACGGGAATTAATCGTGAAAGAAATCTTTATGTCAAATGGTTGCATGGTGAGTTAAAAGTCTGCCACTTGTGCGATTATTTGTTGGTCTATTTTTATTGTATCTTTAATTTTATAGCGTCATAATGAAGAGTATTGATATTGATATCTATCTAAAGTGTGTAGCATTTGTATTCTCCAGTTAAGTCGTTCGTTGCCTGAATTCAAGGGACACTTAAATAAAAGGTCATGTTGTCAACTTTTGCTAAACTACATTATTGTACGATGTCTATATTAAAGATATACCTACATTGATTTAGGGCCCAATGTAAAGATCTAAGTCTACTTACCAAACTAGCACATCAAAATATTACAATTCCCAAAGGCAACTTAAGAACAGAGAGGGAACAAGGATTGTCAAAAGATTTTTTTCAGTTTTGTAACTCTACATAACTCATAACTTATCCGTGTCGTCCCCGGTGTTACACGCATCCATAGGCGACGGCGATCGCTTACCACCAGGCTTTAACTTGTTCACCACCTCTTGTATAAAAAACATCACTAATGCACTGAGCATAAGAATTTATTGGAATTGGGCACTGAGATTCCTAAACGTAAGAACACCAATTTTAGCCTAGCTGCAAAATTGTTTCCGCTATTTTATCTAAATTAAAATAGGCTGTAGTAACTGTACCTACAGTGTATTTTGTTGTACACGGTACAACAACATGTACAAGACAAGATCAGTCTAACCAATTTGTACTAAACCACCAATTATAACAGGCTTTACACGTATTTGAGTAAAACACGACCACTCAACCACTCAAAATCTGTACCAACACAGTTATCCGCACAGGTGCCCAAAGAAAACAATTCAAATTTTCCTCTAAAGACTATCAGTTTTATTCAGGAATAACGATAGTGGCTCCCCGTAAAACTCTCCAGGCAAGTTGGTCGCGCTGAATGTGACAGTGACAAGTGACGTGCGTGATCTATCAAGATGACGTGGGTGCGCACTTCATTCCGGCCCTGCAAGAAATAGTCACTCCCTACGTCATTGTCCCGTGAGTACCATCAATGGGACAGCGCGAGTTTAGTTTAAAACCTGTAAAGCAGTTAACGAAGAGCTTGAAGAGTCAAGTTCAGATAAGCTTAGCTAATACGTTTTGCATAAAAAGTTAATTTACTCAAAACTTGAAATTTTACTTTAAATTGCGTCTGCTCGGCAGGAAATTGAACCCAGTCACTCATCAAAGCACACGCTACGAGTATAATCAATTTCCTCAAGGCATCGTAGACTGCATCATTGCTTACCATCAGGCGAAATGGGCCAAACGCAAGCATCGCAGAATAATAAAACAAACTGAGCCAGATCAATCGTGAACAAAGATTATACACGACCTAGAAATTTACCCAAGCCGATATAACAGATAGGTATCTAATATAATGTCATCATCATCATTCTCAACCTTTACTCCTCCCTTTTCCCTCTGCTGGGATACAGGTCTACCCTCGAAGAATGACTAGGCTGTATTCCACCACGCTGGCCAAGTGCGGATTAGTGAATTCACATACGCCATTAAATTTCTTCTCCGGACGTATGAGGCAGTACGACGTAACCATAATGTCATGATTTAGTTATTTCATAAACCTCTTTTTCATATAGAAACTGTTTACTTCCAATGCCCTGTCAATGGACACACACCCTAACAGAACCTGTTGGGACCGAGCCCTTGTTGATTTGATTACGAGCGATTAATTAAAGGGGAGTCCAACAGACCCCAAATATTATAAGCGAGAACAAAGACTGGGCCTAAATTAATTTCTACTTATTTTGTAAAATTCTAACCAAACGGGTGCGGGGACGTTTATTTGTTTTTGATGATCGCAAACGTAGTGAAAATAATTTGAATAACGGATGGGTCGGATCTTCTGCTTCTCTTCTTTACTAATGATTTGAGATATATGGAATAGTGGACTAAACAGAGAGAGACAGAGAGAGAAGATAGTCTTTAATAAGTGGTCTCGTTTTCACACGTGGCACATTAGTTGACAAATGATTTTAATGTATAAATTAGATAATCAAATGTAAAGTAAATCAAACTATACTGATTCCAAAAGGATAGGTAGGTACATCACTTAACTTAATAAGCATAAATAAGTTACCACACACTATACCAGCATAGAATTAAATCAATCTTCTCATTCCGCCAAAAACAATTTTCTTTTATGTAAACATAATTTGTTATAACTTCACAACAGCCAAGCGTACCAGAAGTAACTTTTTAGATCGTCAGCTAAAAGAAGTTAACATACAATTAAACTTAAATGGATAAATTACGAAAAACAAAAAGAATAGTATCTATGACAGTAACAAACGTAGTAATTAGATTCCAAAATATAGATACCTACCGTAAATCCAAAGATAACCTAAGCTCGAACCAAAAGCTAATTTTCTTAAAAAACCTTAATCAAACCCCCAGCTTAGCAGACGCAGGTAAAGATTTGCTTATAATAAATTCATTACCCCTCCGCCCCTGCACCCCTGCACCCCCGTTAGGGGCGCACAACCCCACTGCTACGAAATTCATACGCGCCTATTTATCACTTTCGGATAAATGAGCATTTGGGTGTTCCTAGCTCGTTGGTTGCTGTGAACGCCGTAGTGTAAGAGCTAGGTGTTCATTTTTGTACAGTAATAGGTTGTCATAAATAGCTTAAAAGTAAAAGAAAACATTGAGGAAAAACTGCTCAGAGGATATTGCTTTTAGGGGCTTACTTTTGTCTATAATTTTTGGTGTGAGAGCTTCATATAATTATGTATTAATATAACAGTCTTCCTATCTTACTTCAAAATCGCGACAGTCCATCATTCTCCACGCATCGCAAGACGCCCCGCGCGGTTTCATAAGCGAGAGTACTAGTCGCCATATTATTTTTTAATCCATTTTAGTTTGGGGACTTTCTTGCGAGACATGACAGTCTCATTGAATAAAACATTTCCAAATGTTTAGAGCCCTAAGTACTAAGTATCATAATCCCGTTAAGTGAACATGGAGAATCAATGTATCTGTAATTAATTCATGAAAACTTTTTAATGAGCTACCGCAATATAGTGCACATGGATCAACGTTATAAATGTTATTTATTAACACCTTATGATATGCTACCAGTTAGCTCCTGGCCTAACATTTGTTCCACATCTATCAGTCTGCCGCATGCAGCGAACTATCAGTCAGTGGGCCTGATTTCAAAATGGATAACGCGGTACATATTTATAGGAAACGATTAAAGCCACTACAAATCGTTAAAAGACTCCACAATTTACTAAAAAGAAGTAATAATATATTAGAAAACAGACAAAAAGAGAAAGTTAAAAAAACACCGGAAATTACTTGTATATACCAAAAAACTGAAAATACTATTGACGACTCTGTTACCCAATTTCCCCCAATTAAAGTAAACTTATTATTTCAAATTGTTGCCATTTTTTCTCACAAAGTAAAATATTTTTCATTTTTATTTATAAGAAAAGGTAGCAGAAAATTTAGTTCTCTCGGTGGTCCAACGAAATTGATGTCATTGTCTAATATTCTAGAAAACATTCACTGCACAGCTCCAGAAAATGTCAAAGAACACTAAAATCTATTCCAGAATATTCCCACAAAATACCAGAATTTGCTGAAAAGCGGGTTGCTTATTTAAAGCAGCGTTAGAAGAAATAATATTCTGTTGTACTACTCTACTATAATATGTTTTATTTTGATATTATGTAACATAATAGATAAATATCTAGCTAACACGCTTTTGATACCCCAAACGTGCTAGAAAACCTCAGCGAAGATTATTATACCCGGAAATGGTGGAAATGCCAGTAAATGATGTGAAATGGAGCATTAATTTCTTGTGTATGCGTGTCGGAGTTAAATTTCGGGGCGTTGTCATTTCCGTTTCCGGGTTGGTGATTGATCACAGTTGTCTTACAAAACTAAGTAGTTCTTGTATAGCACTAGTATTATCCTGTGATTTTGTCTGCTTTCATACCTACAGGAATCTACAGGTAGTTTTACAAGCTTTTATTAAACTTGCAATATTTGTTGGTTTTGATCAAACCGTGCATCTGAATTTTGAACAACTTTTCCTCCGATGACTGTTGTACTGAAAGGTATACTTGTGTATACAATATGAAACTGGTTTCAAAAAATATTTTGCTGAAATTTCTACGATAAAACACGAGTATCAGCCCACACACACACCCCGTGCACACTTCACACATTTTTTTTCCAAAAATTAAAAACGGTTCAGCCGAACTAAAACATCTTACTTATAGAATATTTTTAATTTGTTGCATCCAAAACAAATGTATCAAAATTTCCAAAAAAAATTTTTACGGGCTTTGAAATTTTTTATATTAAAGTTTTAGAATAAAATTTGGTTAAAATGATGGTAATTTAAATTTAGTTAAACGTAAAGTTAATGAGTAGGTATATATCACTATGCGAACACGATAAGATACTTTGCCACAAAGCTTTTACAAGCAAGAAATTTCGAAATAACTGACTTAGACCATAAATTATCATTTAATGCCCTTATAAACTTAATAAACGTTTTATCAAATACTCGAAATTTATTCTACGACCCCAACACAATCAGTGGAGAGGGTTACTGGTCCTCTTTCGAACCAAAGCCTTAAAATATTTAATAGCTAGAGCGAAGAATCACGAAACCTGTAAGGGTGCTTACAAATTTGAGCAAATATTTCGTGGAACTTTTGAAAAGCTGCATTAATGAAAAAACATAGTTCTCGTAGGTCGACTAGGCGTTCGAAAATAATCACTTTGGCGCGCAGATATTTCACTTAATCGTAATAAATCACTGAATAAAATTATGAAAAATTGCAATCGGTTAAATTGCGGAGAATATATAACAAATATTGAGAAAAAATATTTTGTTTCAAACAGTTTTCATACCTAAAAATGGGATTGTATGTTTTTAAAATTTTTTCCCATGAAAACTGGTTTGAAGCAAAATAATATTTTGTTGAAACTTAAGTATTATTTTTACCAAATTAATCGATTGCGATTTTTCATAACTCATTGATTTTTAAACTTCAAAAATGTTGAAATGTTGAAAAGATAGCGGCGTGCAAAAGTTTAGAACTTGAGCAATGGCCGACTCGGTCAGAGCTTTTTCAGGTTTTAGATGGGTGACAGCAAGTGACATTTTAACTGAGCGCTACGGTACCGTGGTTCGTATGACACGTCAATTTGTTGACCTCGGTTCTTTGATCTATAACAACTACTAACAAGCCATGTACGAGGCCTTGAGGCGGCCTAAAAAGTCTAAAACCAGGCCTAGCCACTCGGCATTATTTCGATTTTACCTATACTCTTACTTTGACATAGGTACCCAAATTTTCGTATCAATTCAACTTGTTGCGAACCGAAACCTCCAGTGTAAATACACCTTAACAGTTCAAAAACCTTTTATTGCCTTCAACAATTTCAAGTAATTTAGTCCTGAGATAATTCAAATAGCTTCGCTGAGGATTCTCATACTTTTTCTTTTGGGTGCATAATTTGGGCCGGGTTTTTTTGTAAATTGAAAATGTTTTCTAACAAACAACGCTACGAGGCATTTATTGTATGTTTTTTTTAGTAATAAAAATTCTGTTGTGTTTATAATACTAGTTGCGTCACGCGGTGTCAGTTGCGCGATGATGAAAAACGATGATGATGATGATCACAAAAGCCAAAATTAAGAGTTGAAGTTGAAGTTGAAGTTGATGATGATGATGATGTCAAAAAACAACCAATGTCTTTTTTTAGATACTCCTTACAACGTGTGTGCAAAATTAGATAGATAGATAAACTCTTTAAAAAAAAACTTTCTTCTTGCTTTCTTTTGAAATTCATGATAATTGGTTGATTTGTTAAAGCGTGAAAGCACGAATTTACTTTTGCATTTATGATATTAGTAAAGATGATTTTTTTTTTGCATTTTCATAGTTGTCCCACAGAAAAGTGGTTCAAATAACAAGTAGGTACAATGAACTAATTTCTCAAAGTGCCACCATTCTGTAACTGGAACTTTAACAAAACTAATTGCACCTTTTCATTTAAGCAGTTAAAAATGTCAAATGGTCTCCAAATTGGACAAAACGGATAAAATCAGTAGCATACAAAACGGAAAAAGCGTTAATTGAAACCTAAAAAGAGACCCGAGTGTCAATTCGCGGAACAGCTCCAGCGTTCTCCACTAGAGACCCTCCACCTTTTCAATATTTTTTCACCTGACAGTTAATCACTCCGTAATTTAGCGCCACTCTGGCAACCCTTTGAATTCAGTTTCATAACATCATTCATCATAATTAAAATTTATTATTCCGCTTTCTGAGCAGCGCGTTATTAATTATTATTTAATTATGATTTAGAGGCTCCTGTACGGTATTGTTTACGGCGATTGCGGTAACTAGTCACTGATTAAAAGAGTCCTTTTAATTTGATGTATTACTTGATGATGAATTATCTGGAGTATTTGTTTTCATGTATTGTGTACAGTTTGGAAAGCATAGTATTAATTCAAGTAAGTCAAGTTCAAGCATCTACCTACCTTGATAGATTTATAGATAGACATCTTTATTCAATATTGAAGAAAAAGAGCGCGACAGCGTTGCTCTTGTCGGAGGAGTAATAACCAGGCTTGGTGATCTTCGACTATGATGCTACCTTTTTATACAACAAAACATCTGCCTTTTCTTTTGTTAGTCTACTAAGAATGTTGTCCTTGTTTTCCTGATAGACTGGTAGATTAAAATAATGTTCATACCAGAAAATAAAACACCTAAAAACTAGTGCGACATCTGGCGGCTTCATCGCTAAGAGTAATCTCTTCTAAACTGAAGTACATGACTAAATTATTCTAAATATTCTCATTCTGTTCGTAGAGTGGACTATACACCTGAGTGAATACTTACTTTGTTTTTTTTCTTATACAAATAATGCATACGAAGAAACGGGACCAATCTCTTTCAAAAGAGACATGCCAAATTCGCAGCAAAAAGAACTAAACATTTTATTCACATTGATTCCACACCTGTCCACGTACTTTTATTCCGTCTCCTTTAGTCCCATTCATCATTAACTCGAATAAAAATGCTACACAAGACTAAACTTTATCTCTTTACGCACAAGGTTTGTTACAGAACTTGAGATAAAGGTAAATTGCAGATGAAAGTTGAAAAGGAATGATAATGAACCGTGCTTCTTTCACATTTCCCGTAAAGTTCAGGTACAAAGCATCATACGGACCACTTGAAGCATCCATTCACACAACACAGCGCGGCGGGTCGGAGCTGGGACGTGACCAACGGGACGTCGTGGGACTAGAACCTAATTTATTTAGTGTCCATAAAAAATGTTAATACTCGCTCCGTCCTGCGGTTTCATCCGCGCGTTGTTGAAAAATAGTGATAATGAAAAGTAGGTAAGCCTATGTGTTTTTTTGTACCACCAACAATAGGTAGGCAAAATTTCATGGTGATCGGTTGAGTAGTTAAGGCGTGAAAGCGTAACAAACAAAAAAACTTATTTTCGCTTCTTCTTCTTAAAGTTAAGAAGTTAAAGTTTGAATTATATTTAAGACCTACAAACTCATCATCATCAGATAGTAATTGTAGGTCTCAGTTATATTTTGTCTTTTAACAACAACCGCCAAGCTATCAGAGTCCTTCAGGCGGTCTAAAAACTCGGCTGGGCCTCGCCATTCGTCTTACAAGAAATTACTTTTTTTTCAGATTCAGATTCCATTCATTCATTGAACTCGTCAATGTGCCTAACATAAAAATTTAAATACCAAAACAGAAGGGTAATATTCCCTAACGAGGTCGAGTAGGTATAAAATTATCTAGTTATTCCTTGATGAAAACCCTAGCCTCAGAATGTATAATAAGCCAGCCAAGTTATGATCCTCCGTCAGCTGAGGTGCATTACCATACAAAGGTGCGTTGAGCGCAGTTTCGCACTGAGCTACATAAATCTCGGCAGATGACAGCTCTCCAGGTGCTCCCCTTTCGACTCCGAATACAAATGATAATGAACGCGACGAACCTCGTTCCGAACGCACGGGTTTGGGAAAACGTGGCAGTTTTACTACCAGCAAGTTTGTTTTGGGAACGGTGGCAAAAATAACGGTTAAAAATGATAAAATCGATCACATTCAGAAAACAGTTTTAAAAACAGCGAAAATATCATCGTGAACTGCCGCTATTGACCCATCTGAGGAGATAAATTTAGACTGACTTATGGCAGTTTGCTTTTTTGCATTCGTTTTGAGTAGTGAGCGAAATTTGCAAAAATTGCATTATTGGCGAAATTCTCAAACCGAACGCTTTGCATCAACGACAATTTTGCACATGCCACCTATGAGTACTTTACCAGTACGAGTAATGACACTAATGTCATAGTTCCAATACCCCCAGTTAAAAGTCAAGGCCTGTTATCAACTAAGAGATATGGGTAATTAAAATTAATTGTCATCCGTTTTTAATTAACCTCTCTAGAACACAAAGTAGTCCATGTGGACAAGGCATACGGTCTTCGGTTACACAGGTACATCAAATTTCAACTCAATCGGACATCAGGAAGTGGTTCAAAATTTGACGCAAAACAACAAACAAGGCAAGCTGAATAAAAGCTTGTAAATTAAAAAAAAGCTTCGTGTCCAGCCCTAGTGTGGAACATCACGTCTCCAGTTTTATTTGTGTTTTGGGAGACGAAAGTAAATCCTAATGAAGTGTCATGCTGCGAATGCAGATGAATTAAGTTTGCATTATGAATTGCTTTTCAAAGAAGTCAGTATGTTTATTTTTTATAACATAGTATTTTTTCTAACTAAATATACCACATGAAAATAGTGTAATATGTAGGGGCGCATGAAAATAGGCGACTTAGTGGTCAAACGTAATGGTTCTATTACGAACAATATTTGATATCGAACTAACCATTCCCTGTTCCACACATTTTGTCTAGTGTCATTGACATTTGTCTATGAAACAGCTGATTTATTTTTCTCTATTTCAGGGTTGGTTCCATAGTAAAACGTTTTTCGTAATGATACTATGAACCTTATAACTTTATAACAGAATAGAGGTTCGTTGTTATAATCGATTAATATCATACATAAGTTAGAGTTGATTTACGATTCAAGAGCTGCTCAAAAATTCCCAATACTTCATCCATGAAACAGAATCAACATTATAGATTCATTATTTCAAGAAATATTCGTCACACATAATTATTTACTATCAAACAAAACAATAGTCTACAAATAACACAAAACAAAGGAAAAACTGAACGGACAGGTGAAAACCAACTTTAATACGTTCTATTCTCTACTCCGTTATAAATAAAGTTTAAAATTGTATTTCTAGAAGTGGAATATAGAGTTTGAAAGGTAAGGAAGCTGCTTTTGATTTGTGGCTGCGAGACAGCCTTGTTTATGGTTTCCTCAAGAAGAATGATACTCCGCGTTAAATGTCCAACAGTTAGTTTTCGAGAACATTTTATTTAGCCGCACTAGCAGCGAGTTTTAAAGAGTTAAAAGGAACAGTTACGAAGTGTTTTCTTAATACCTTCTGGAACCATTTCTAGGGAAGCGTATAAAATATTAAGAGACTGTAAATCTGACTAAGCGTCTGTTTTACTTTATTTGGGCCTTATTTTACGTTTTCTGGTTTTGAAGAAATCAATTTCTAAGTTTGGTTCTGAAGTCACCAAAAAATATTTGTTAAAACGTGTACTTATAATATGTAAATTACAGTCACTAATAACATCGTAAATTACCATTAATTATATTTATTGAATTCAAAAACCATTCAATTTTTTTATTAATTTGTTCGTCTGTATTTTCCTCTATTTTTCACGGGTTGAACCTGGACAAGATCGGCACAGGACCGGGATGAGTGGCGTACAATAAGAGAGGCCTATGCTCAGCAGTGGGCGATAACGGGCTGATGATGATGATTTTCCTCTGAAACATATCTGTCACTGCAACAAACAATTACATCTTTACCTTACGAACATCTATATAAAAAAAAACATCGATAAATTTACTCCAAAAATGATCCTTTCCAGCATAACAGCTCCTCACCTACTTAATCCAAAACTAACTCAAACAAGCCGTCATATCGTATCACGCGCCTGAAATTGCTCCCTTCCGCAATATTATTGCATTAGGTACTAACGCCCCTCAAATTGAGCGAGATAACGCCCCTACGTATTTGTTCGAGGATTTGCATTTCTTATCTGCTTGCTTCAATAAACTTAGAGAGAAAGATGGAGCACTACGTTAGATTTAGGTGAAGCAAAGAGTTTATCTGCTTTCGTGCGTACATACACAAGCTATACAGTGCCGCGAGTAGAGGAATATTAAAATGCCAACGCGTGAAAGCAGAAAATCGCGCGGATTTCTTGGCTTGAGCTAATATAACGCAGTGCTGCATCTTTCGTTCTGGTTTTATCTGAGTCTGCCTGATGTGTTTTTGACGTAAGCAGCATTCGCTGCGCTCTACGCTTGATGTAGAGAAAATAGGCGGGAGTGCTTCCTGGGGCTTAGAGATATTGGTGAGGTTTGTCGATTCTCGTTAAATAAATTGTGCTTTGTGCATTTATGCGACGGGTCCCCTTTGATGTGCAAGTTTTTATTTGTTTGTTTTGTTGAGTTTTTTGACGAGTTTGTTGTGAGTTGGTTCTAAAAGTTTAAATTATTAAATGTTATTTTTCTAACACTGCCGACAACCTAAGACTAAATTTTAGTCTAAGCCGACAACTCGATTTCTATTTCTAAAATCACGTCGGAAAACTGTCACCAACTTTCAAAATCGATACTAATCCGTCCTTCAAAACAAACACGTCCACTAATTAGTGCGTCCGTCCGATCTCGATACTAATTGCTGGATCGTTTATCAAGATTCGATTAAAACTCGATCCGAATTGCAGTTTGTAGTGTCGTTAACCCAATTCTTGAATTCGGAGAGCGTAGGCGCTGCAACTTTGGGATTGGTTGAAACTGTTGGTTGGGTAAGCTTCGATTAATGATAGAACTAAAACGTATCAAGATCCATGGAGTAGAGATCTGACGAATAAACATCGATTCAAATAGGCTCTGTTTTATAATCGTTTTCGAGTTGTTTATGTCTATCACACAAATGTCACATGTGTGATCAGCCAATAAAACACAAGAAACCTACATTAATATTTTTTTCACTAATCTCAGTAAGATAAATCGCGTGTGATCAGTTAGGTAATGACACTTAAAAAACTTGAACACTAGGGCTACCCACGGCAATATAAACACGTCAATACAATGTTGAATTAAGTATTGAACAAAATAGAATAGTATCACAAAAAGGTTTTTCATAAAATAATAAAGTTGCTGTCTATAAAATAAACTTCTACCTAGTCTAAATTTTTCTGCCAAACCCTCTTAATGACTTTATTTAACAAAACGAGCAGCATCCAGCCATCATTCTAAATATTCATAATTGCTTTAATGTCAAAACTATTAAAATATTTTAATTAGTTGTAGGTACAATAAATGAACCCTTCTCAAAGTCTGGACATTCCTGAGACAGGTCGGCCCCTATTCCGACGTATCTGCGCTCGACAAGCATAGAATCTTGATGAAGTATTCAAGGGTGCCATCCAAGGGTGCCATTCAATTGCCTATGAAGAAGATTAGCTTAGATGAATGATTTTAAAGAGACGTGGAGCGTTTCGGTGACACTTTTGAAGTAAGATAACAATGGGTACCTGCAAATGAATTTTCAATCTATCTATTTATATGTAATATTCAGTATGCTAGTTTTAAACTAAAAATTAGTCATATCGGTCCTAGTTCTTACTTAAAACAAAAATCTTAAACTCACATTGCAATTTACCTACAGCTGCTATTAAATTGAAATTTTATTAGATAGTTTCTTTATATTAAAAAGATAGCTGGTGGTGATGTAATAAGATTGTATATTTGACGTAACCAATGCTCAGAGGGTAGATATTGTGTATAGGTCTCCTCTTCATTGCGATAAATAATATAATAATATGTAGAATGTAGATACCCAATACTGTAATAAAAACAAAATAACCAACTACCTACATCAAAATTGAAGTTCAAATAAAATTTATTAACTCACAAATTGCAATGTGCAGAGCCCTCCATATTAAATCTTATGTAAGCCAACTTGAAGAGTATAAAGTCTCAGACAGACTGTCCCCGAGATATCAAAGCTTACACAAACAAGGCGAAGTTTCGGTCACATGTCCTGCCGGCGGAAGTTTGCGATCGAGCGCCCAGACTATGAATAATGCGGTTCGATCGCACGGACCTAGGGCTACCAATAACATAGGTTAGGTATCGTCGTGGGTTCGATTTAAAACTAGAAAAAAAATATAGCTAGAAACTTTTAAAGAGAGAAACTACTTTTTGACCGATAAAATGAAAACCAATAGGTAAACTATTTTAGGCATAAAATGCATACCTATATATAGGTAGTTTTTAAATTTCAGGGTTTGACAGGTTGAAGGTTG
This sequence comes from Alcis repandata, assembly GCA_949125135.1. Lineage (NCBI taxonomy): Eukaryota > Metazoa > Arthropoda > Insecta > Lepidoptera > Geometridae > Alcis > Alcis repandata. The sequence goes on from OX421233.1 coordinate 1,916,738, forward strand.
GTTTGGTGTAATAATAGATTTCTAGTAATAAAATATTATATCAATTTATATCGTGTAGTACCTATTTTTAACCGACTAATTTAAATAAAATAATAAATAAATATAAATTTTAATAATAAAATAAACTAAATAATTTATTTACACACTTTTAATCAAATCGGAAACGACATAATTATTATTATACGACGATATTTTAGACAATTTTACATCTCAACATTATACGAGTAGCTCTAACTAGTAAGCTGTCACTTCTAACAAGGTCGGACAAAATACCGTACAGCAGCCCTGTCCGGAAGCGCCTTCCGGCACGGCCCGTGTGCGCGCGGCCTTATCTTGTGCCCTCCACGGAGCAAGTTTGATCGCTGGCAATTTTAAAACTTGTATCGTTTGTGACGGCTAAGTTCGCTTTTGAGTCTTTTTAGAGGCTTTCGAATGTTGTTATGAAGAATTTTCACTTTTTAATAAGTTCGAGTTGGAATTTAACTATTCGAAAAGTAACGTTACTTGGTAATAAAAATTGGTCAAATACGAGTCTGACTCACACACGAAGGATTCCGTACATAAGATTTAACACTACGTTTAAAGTGTCTGTCTAGTGTCTACCTACAATTCAAAAGAAACAGCTATTATTGAGGTCGAGCAAAAACAAAAGTTTTTGAATCTGAAGCCTCTACGCTTATAACTTTGTTTTATTTTCGTCACTGATGTCATTGCAACTAAAAGTATATACACAAACACTGATAATATCAACTGCCTACCTACCTGTTACGGTTTATGAAATACAATCCGCGGACAGACAAACGGACGGACAGCGGATGCTTAGTAATAGGGTCCGTTGGAACCCTTTGGGTACGGAACCCTAAAAATGAAATATAGTTTATGTTTAGCACAATATAAGATTTAGCCCAGGATACCAGAGGCGGTAAGAGTTTGTACCTACTATACTCGTAATTTAAAAAATGCATGGAGTTGCGAAAAGCTTTGCCTATTACTGATCTGAATATTGTAACATATAGAGTAAAATTGCAAAAGTGAGTTTGTTTGTAACGTTTTCACGCCTTAACTACTCAACCGATCATCATAAAATTTTGTCAGGTTACGAAAAAGAACATAGACCATTTTTCATAATCATCATTGCACGGGTGAAACGGCGAAGTGGAACTAGTTAAAGATTAATTTCAAAAGAACTAGATATTTAGATACATTGAGCCTTACTAAACTTATAAAGACTGTTTAAAATTCTCTGTCTTGTTTTCGCACGTGACGTTTCACGTCAGCGAGAAGTCATCAGAGCATTTTAAGCAGTGTTTATGAGTAAGACTCATTATTCACTGTTATATCTTAATATATATAAATCTCGTGTCACAATGTTTGTCCTCAATGGACTCCTAAACCACTTAACCGATTATAATAAAATTCGCACACCATGTGCAGTTCGATCCAACTTGAGAGATAGGATAGTTTAAATCTCAAATTATAGTCGCAATTTTAATTTATTGCAAATTATATATATACTGATAATTTTTACTATAAATTGACAAGTTAGCATCAACATACTACGGTTGCTATAGTTACGCAATATTTGACATAGAATTGACGCAATGGCTTTTGACAGGACAACGTCTGTCGAGTCAGCTAGTATTAATATAATTAATTACCATAGTTAATGTGTCACCTTAATTAAGTACCTTAATTTGTCCTCTAATGTGTTTGTATGTAAACACCCCAAAACTACTTAATCCTAATTACGCACGTCCTCATTCCGATTTAAACTACGTACATTAAGCCCGCACTTATTTAAATGAAAGTCATTATATTAATCCGATGAATATTTCAGGGTACTTTAATGCGGCAACTTTTTGCGACTCGCTTGTGATTATTTAGGGCGAGATTACTGCTCGGCTCATGCCCGATGTTATATTACTGCTGCTTTACTTCTGTTAAATACGAATTACTTAATTACCAAGCAGTTGCGGATCAAGGGAAGGAGGAGGGCTAAGGAGCTCAAGGCTCTCCGAAAACCTGCAAACCTTATTTTTTTACTCTCGGCCGTGTAGCTCAAGCCCCCCCCCCCCCCCCACCCTATAGTACTCCAAATACTCTTTTTTAAATCTCGGTCATGTGACTCAAGCCCCAAAAACCCTACCCTACCCTTGTTTTTATTTTTACTCTTAGCTACCTGCCTTAAGACCCCCCAAACCAAAATCCTGGATCTGCCACTGTCCCCAAGGCTTTTTATACAATACTAGCTGAGCCACGCGGGTTCACCTGCGCGGCGATATTATTAAAATGTTTGCCTATGTCCTTTTCTGTACGTTTGATAACGTGTATGCAAAAAAAATATTATGATCGGTTGAGATTATGATCGAAGCGTCAAAGTGTAACGAACGCAGACAGACACACAAACTGGCGTTTATGTTTGTGTTATAATATGTTAGTGAGAAATAATTATTACCTAATAATATATTAATGAATATTCTTTTTAAATATAAGAATAATGTTACATTTTATTAGGAGAAATATTTTCTTAATTCTTTTTGTTTAATAATTTTTAAGTAATTTTACTTAAAGTTACCAGGGTTTTGTTACCTAGATACGTAGGTCTGTTATTTTTAATTACCACTTGCAAATCATTATAATTTTTCCCGAATTACCCTCTGCTTAAGATACTCTGCTCTGGCATAGAATTTACTTCTTTATCACTTAGATTGTATACTCGACTCTCCGATATCTTTTCAGGTTCACAAACTCCCTCAATGTACGCTGTTACCTCAAATAAAAACGACCCAGGTTTCAGATTTTATTTTTCTGCAAACAGCCGACTTAACTTTAATTTTAAACTGGTAACACAACGAGCGGCGGTCGACCTTACCCGAAAAATATTCATGACTGGAAACTGGGCCAGCGTTCTTGTTTAAAATTTAAAGTGAAGAACCAGACGATTTTGTTTCAGATGTATAAACAATTGCTTGAATAAGTGTTTTGAAAAAAATATTTACAAAGGAAGATGAAAAAGTTTGCAGAACTATTTTTTAGCTGAAATCAATCTACTGTGTCACATAATATACTAGCTGACTCGACAGACGTTGTCCTGTCAAAAGCCATTGCGTCAATTCTATGTCAAATGTCAAAAGTTACATTAAAAAAGTTTACATTGTCCAAAGCGCTCTAGGGTTTAAGTATTTTAAAATTTTCTAATTTTTCATGTTTTTTTTCTATAAATTGAGATGTGAGCTATCTTATCTCCTAAGTTAAATCGAACTGCACCCGGTGTGCAAATTTGATTGAAATCGGTTAAGTAGTTTAGGAGTCTATAGCGGACAAACAACGTGACACGTAATTTATATATATTAGGAAGATAAGACTAGCTGACTCGACAGACGTTGTCCTGTCAAAAGCCATTGCGTCAATTCTATGTCAAATTTCAAATGTCAAAAGTTACATTAAAAAAGTTTACATTGTCCAAAGCGCTATATGGTATAGGTATTTTTAATTAAAATAGCGGACAAACAACGTGACACGTAATTTATATATATATTAAGATTATAACTATGCAGATCACGCGTGGATGAGGAAGACTGCAAAATAATTTAACCACTAAGTGTGGATGTGTGGGTGTGACTAGAACACTAGGTAAATAGTGTTAGAAACAGTCATTATTATTCTGCCTACTGAGTCTACCGGCATATTGAGGTAGAGGGGTTCAATCTTATTTTTAACCGACTTCAAAAAAGGAGGAGGTTATCAATTCGTCTGTATGTTTTTTTTTTTTTTTTTTTTTTAATGTTTGTTACCTCATAACTTTTGACTGGGTGAATCGATTTTGATGATTCTTTTTTTATTAGAAAGCTGACGCTTCCCATTTGGTCCCAATTCAATTTAGTCCAGTTCTGATGATGGTATCCATGAGAAAACCATATAAGTCTTAAATTTGCATTAAGTACGTGCGCGACAAATAGATGAATAACTCAATAGTCGGTCTTTTGAAGTCGGTTTTGTTTTTTGTTTTGTAAAAATAATGTTCTTGTTTATTAAGACTGCAGACTCCTTACCCAATATCTTCTAGTGACAACAATGCTATGGTTTCCTCGTGACATTATCCTTTACTAGCATCTCAAACTCTTTGTTACGATTGACACACCTCGTGACGTAGAATCCAAACGCCGCACTAAGCTATTACCGCTACAAAAGACACTCATTTACTTCTAATTTCTTTGATACAAAAGAACGAAAGTCATCCCTTTATCTCATCCCAAAAGCGTCATAACCTGAAAAAACAGCAGAATTCAACCTAACCCGCGAATATTAACCCTTTCATAGTTAATTTATTCACAATTTGAGCCGTTTCCAATGCACGACCTTTTGTAAAACTCGCGACGCGACGCGCAGGAAATTAAAGATTGTATCTTAGTAACGAACTCTGGGAAATAGTATTGCAGAACAAAACTTGAGATGGGAAGGAAGGAAAGGAATTTGATATCTATGTGCTGAAAATAGAGGACACTTTCGTTTGTGATGTGCGGGGATTGCTACACGGAAGTAAGAAGTTGGAAGTAGGTGAGGCTCTGCGTACAAATTCTTTAGCTCACATGTTTTTGAAATTTTAAAATGGAGAAATATCGCATAGGTACGAATATTCTTACAAATTTACATTTGAAAATATCTGCCGTCACCACACGGTATTAGTTTTATTTAGTTTTTAACATAATAACTTCTGTCATCTTTGTTTAACTTTTCACTAGTCGTCCCCATTTACGACTATAAGTCAGTTAGCATTTTCTAAAATGTTACCTTAAAATTGTTATAAGAAAAGTAGACCTCTTACCAGTTTTCTTACAAAAATAGCCTAATTTAAAAAGAACATTTTCAACTAATCTTACCTAAAGTCTACAGAAGCTATTAACTTTCTCTGGTCTAATTTCGTCTACGAAAAGGAAAAGCCATCTCCGTATCATCGCATCCTAATTATAATATGACCCAAATTTTGAGTGGTGCCTCTTGGGATAAGTATTTTCTGCACACGGCTGCTGTAAGTACAACGTTTTTCTGCCTTGTAGAATTGAAGATACTAAAAACGTTTCAAGACCTTTTCTTTAAAAAAAAAAACTTTTCACATTTATACATTCAGTATTTTTTTCTTTTCCTACGATGTTGAAAGATATATTTCAAGAACTCGCGAAAAGCCTTCAGTATATCGCAGTCTAAAGTTTCTCGACGAAAATGGTTGTTCCAAATGAACCTTCAGTTTATCGCAGTCCGAGATGTTTGCTCGAAATGAAACTCAACTTTTTGTTATTTTAAGATGTTTTTATTACTGAAATCAGAATAATTTACATTGTAAAAAATACACATACTCCATAATTATTACGCTAAGGTTAACATTTCAGCTTATTAGCTCTATTTTACAGTAAAATTTTATAACTATAGCTTTTTCAGGTTGGAAACTAAATGCTTTAACATTTTTAAACGCTTAAATTTCTAAGAAAGGGCCAATTCGTAAAAGGCGTAAGGTGTAAGGTGTAAAGGTGTAAGGTTAAAAACTTTGCTAAACATGTCAATGACAGTATCTCAACTTTAATTTTTATTGGTGAAAATTCTAAAAGTCGGGAATGATTCGCTCAATAGGTGTGATTATGGTTTTTTTAACCTAAGACGATTAATTTAGGTTCAATATTACTTTCAATATCGATTTTTAACATTAGGTGTGTCAGTTGGTTAATAAAATGGAAATGCCATGAGACAGTAAAACATGTCTCAGCGTTATAACTTCCACCGAATGGTGCGCAGGCTTAGTTAGATTTTATTTCTTGAATCATCCATACTGGATCATTCGTGTACGAATCGACCCTAAACAAATTCAGTCTGTTTAAAATTAGCCTAATTTCATTTCTTTGGCATGGTTTAAGCGATCTTTTTTACATTTTGATACTAAAATATTTAGTTTCTGACTGACTTATTTTACTTTAGAGCTACATTTGAAAATAAAATGCCTGCGATATAATTTCGGTAATTGGATTTATAACGAGTAAGTACCTACATTATTGAACTTGCAGTTTGATGTTTCAGTTTTCATAAATAAATTGACAATGATGCTATTAAACACTATTTTCTAACTTCGCAGAACGCAGTTGGCTGTAAATTTCAAACGAAAAGGATTTACTCTTAGTGGACCTAATTTTATATTTAAAACTGCTTTCTGCATTTATTTCATAAAATGAGTAAATTATGGATGCTTAAACTTATTAAAGATAATAATTATATTTCTTAGACATGGCTTATTAAATAAAATTACTTGTATCTGAAATCGACGAACTATTTTAAATACAGACTTACATTTATTGTTTTACAATTATCGGTATGAAAAATAAAAAGCTGCTTCTTTGGATTCGACACCCACTAACATAAACACTACTCTTATTGAATTACTGTCACAAAGTTCAAACACTTAAGTAAACGATATGTATTTTTAATCTATTTTAAACTTCTCCCGTAGTATTGTCTGGGAACTATAGTAGAAAGAGATAAATGCCAATTTCACAGCTTCTCAGGAAATTATCTTTGGCCATAATTTATAAAATAGAAAAATGAAATTTCTTTAAAATGTTCATTAAAGGACTATAGAGAAGTTATGAAACTGGTTAACAATTAAATATTTTAGTATAAGCATAAGACACGACGACATTTTGTACTAGAGCTGCGTAATTATATTTATTATTTTTGGGTTAACGTATAGGATTTATTTTATTAGATGTATCAATATTGGATCAACTAAATTGAAGTAGGAAAATAAGTACATATATAAATTGAAGCATTGTTTTTTTTAATTTGAATTAATATTTTAAGAATCATACCTAGTTCAAATAAGTTCGTAATACTGTACTGTAAAAAAAATAGGAAAAAAAGGTATTTGCTCGAGCTCTTATCCTAAGTTTATTTCTAACAATTGACAAACAAACAAAATGTATGAAGCTAAGTACAGCGGTAACCAACCAAATTCTATCTATTCCAACAATGACAGTCTTACTAATTTATACATTTTTTTTTATTGTAGATCAAGAATTTACACTGAGAATTTGAAACGGAAAGTGGAATTCAAAACTGATACTTGGACGGACAGACACAGATGCTAAGAGTACTACTTAAATAAATAAATAAGTCACAAGTAAGATAATGTTGAATCGAATAAGTCTTGTAAACGGAACAGACAAGTCAAGCTGTTGCATTTGGGTTTAATAAAATAGAGAACACAAACGTTTTTTTTATAACGAAAAAATTGAAGGTTTGCGATAGGTAGGTAAATAGTTTTTTATTTTACATGGTCCTTGTTGAGAGACCCAAGTGGAACAGAAAATACGCTCGACGCGAACCAGCTTGCCTTGCCCGTCCCTGCGCTGGACATAACCAGTTGCACCCTTAGCATAGATAGGCGATGAAATATTGCTATCGAACTCGGGAAATGTACTATGATTTATTCGTGTGTGTTCTGGAATTCGAACATACAGTTTCATTTTCAAGTTACCTGCGAAACTCGAATCACAACTCGTCATTATATGTATATTAGAAAAAATGTAAGGTGTGCAATGCCGACGCGGAGTTTATACTCGTAAATTCTCAGATGTTTACTCCGAGAACCTGTCGGCTGAGACCTAAGCGTGTTACAACCCTTGTTCTCGGCCTTTCTAGTTAATAGAAAACAGTTGACATCATATTTCATCAGATTTTTCCCTACTAATCAGTTCCTATGCTAAGGGTGCTGAACCGCGCCACAAAGACTTCAAGAAGTAAATCGTAGAAAGTCGGTGTTCGATTACGTGAGGTTGTTCCGCCAGTCGTCGGTGCGCGTGCAGTTGGTGGCGCACCAGCGCGACTGCGCGGTGGGCGGGCAGGGCGCGCCGCCGGGCCGCGCGCGCCGCACCACGCGCCGCGTGCGCAGCGCGGACCCCACGCAGCTGCCCGCGCCGTCGCTGCGGCACGCGCTCCACTCGCCCCACGGAGACACACGGCAGTCGATCAGCCCTACACAAAATGGACGCGTATCTTACTATCGAGTCATGTGACCGGGTATGCAAAGATCCTAAAATCTATGTCTAATCTCTCAGAATTATTCTCTTGGAAGTCTGTGTCACCAATCCGCTTGTCACAACATTGTGAGAACTATAAAAAGCAGCAAATACTGCACTGCCCTAAAATTAGTAAAAACTGTACGTATTATGCCGCATGCAACAACCTATTACTGATACATCCAGGTTTGTAGATGATGGACGATGATGATGCTCTACCGTTGGCAGCTCGGTAGCTAAGCAAGCCTTTTAAGCCTGGTGGTAGTAAACTCTCTCCGGCAACTAGTCGCGAAGGTAAATTGCCTTGACGGCCAGAAGGAAGATAACACTGGTTCTCTCTCTCATGTTAGAGGTGGTTTATACTTACTGGCTCTTTTCCGCTTCCTCCTCTCAGCGGGGTCGGCGTTGTCGGCGCGCAGCTTGCGCCGGCGCCGCGCGCGGTACCGGCGCGCCAGGCTGCGGAGCGCGGACCGCTCGCTCGCCGTCGGGCCCGCCGTCGGCAGCTCGTTGGCTGAGCGAGGCTCTTCGGTGGTCACCGTTGTGTTATTCGTCCTGTGGTCAAATATTTCGGTAAATGACCTGCTGTATTCAGCTCTTTGTTGTGTCTTAGTTGGTTGAGAAGTTTTGAAAGTGGCATAATTTAAAGTGCCGCCACTCAGTTTCATATGACCTGTTATGGTCTAGCGTCTAGACCATTCATATTAAACAAAACAGAAGAAAACTTCGACAATGATGGTGAAGCCGGTGGATTATATCAAAGTTAAAGTTAAGTTTATGAACAAGTAACTTCATAATAACACCAACTTCATCGAATTTCACTCTGATCTTGACTAAAAAAGTACTTACAAAGAATAATACGAATAAGCGCTATCAGGCGTGGTGAGCGACCCCTCGGAGTATATCCTGGGCGCCTCGGCTCGCTCCACTTCCTCGGCGATGGACAGCGCCCGGTTGCCGTCCAGCATGTCGATGGAGTTGTGGTTCAGCTTGTCCAGCTGGAGCACGTCGTATCGCCTGTCGTCGCTGCTTCGGTGGAACACCTCGGATAGCTCGTACTCGCGGAGCTGGTGGAAGGAGATAGCATCAAAACACAGCTTTTTAAAGACGTATATCGAATATTGTTTCTTGGCAATATGGCTTGAGAATTTTCAATCCGAGTTATGGATGCAATTTCAACGACACATCTTCTCATGGTACATTAGTAAATCACAAGGTTCATTTCATGTTTGGTATATATAAAACATTAGACAAATAGGGACACAATAAAGTTGTGTAATATGTCGTGTGTGAGTAGTTGTTACGACACTGCAGTCAACATTGTATGAATTGATTAAAAGGTAATGAAAAGGTACCTTCAAAATTTATATACCTATCGAGCCTCTCTAGAATTTCTATCTTAGCTGAACCTACCTAGTCTTCTTGATTCATAGCATTTTTCCATACGTTGCAGATAATTATAACATACCTTTATAAACTGGAACGTGGCTATAGGCGGCAGTCTTCTCAAGTGCGGGTAGAAGAAGGACCCAGCCGGGTGGGAGGGATACTTCGAGGTGATCCGGTACGCAACCCCCTGCGGCGCCGTCACCCAGTTCGGGGCAGTGAATGTGAACCCGTTGTCGGTGCCCGCGTCTAGAGGATCCACCTGAGGGGAAAAGAGTTTCCTAATAAGCTTTTTTTTTTATATTCTATGATGGGTTTCTTCTACCCAAGCGTGCTCCACTGTAGACTGCATTATTTCACACCATCACGACGCGAGATGGCGGTCAAACGCAAGCCTATCATCGAATAACAAAAAATGGGCAATTCAAAAATGGGTAAATTAATAGCAAGAGTGAATTCTGCAGGTTGCAAATGTATATAGCAATAGGAAGGAATAATTTAAAACAGTTACTTGTAACAATAGGGATATATTAAGAAAGGTACTTACTTCTATAGTGATACTGTCCAGCCAGTTCCCATCCACACAAAGGTCGAAACTGTCCACACCTATGAACCAATCCGGGGATGGGACCATTCTCGCCATTACGGAAACCTGCAACAAATTATTTTTTTAGTAGATATTTAAATATATTTTGTTTTCTGCAGTAACTGGTTAAACACTTAAAATATTCTATGATATTATCTATCTATTTATCAATCTAACAATGTAGGACTGGTAGGTACATGACCAACTTTTAAGATGGGACCACTACCTAAAATTATTCGATAGAAAAATGTCGTTCATTTTCAAATGATGACAGCTGATTAATTTCTGCGATTTCGGTATTGGTTCCATAAAGATGTTAGTGGTAATTAGAATAATGTTAGGTTTACAGTCAACCTGGATACCTGATAGCAGGTATGTGCAAAATTTGCAAAACTTTTTGGTATTCCTACAATTATACTCCGGTATATTATCATGTCAATACTACTAACTTTCAACTTCAACTTCAACTCTTAATTTTTGGCTTTTGTGAAACTACTAACTTTATTTCCAACCAAATTTCTCAACTCATAAAATTGACAGAACATTAATAACAACTTGCTCCATAAACATGTCAACTATCGGAAACAACTCGATTGCTAAACTAACATCTAATCGATCAACGTCTAGAACAAAAACTTCCGAACAAAACCCGACTACAAAGTTACAAACAGACAACTAAAATTAGTCGTAACTGGCAATAAAATACAAACACGATGGTCGATTCGATAAAACCTCCCCTTTATTACTCGAATACTCGAATCGCCGCGTTTTTTTATCGGAGCCCTGACGTATCGTAATTGTTGTTTGCTCTCTGGGGCATTAATTAGTGATGAAATACGATATTTCCAGCCACTGTTTGCGGAGGGTAAGCTACGACTGCAATTCGATTGGTTTTGTTATGGGCACAGTTTATTATTCGATACTTTTGTGCTATTCGAATCGGACTATTTGAATGAAGTTGCGCCGCTGTAATTTTGCTACTCGGGTTTCGAGAGTAAATAAACATGGTTTTAACGTTTTTCGTCCAATAAATCGGCGACATTTAATCGGCCTGGCGTTTTGGTGCATTTTCATTGTTTCTATAATCTTTCATCGCCTCTTTGATGTCCATATCAATGGAAGTGTCATACAAAGGACTCACTATTAACTACGTCCCGAACTATGAACCCATATCGTGATCCATCAATACGATAGGCTACAAAGCTGCCCACCGCATCACAATCATGCTATAGGTAAATATTGAAGCAGTCTCGCCTTCGTCACAAGTGATAGAAGTAATTGGTACCTACGTATTAACCCAGAATTCTCCCACTGGTATTATGCACTTGAAAACAGTAACATGCTCCTGTTAACTCTAATTGTAAATGCGAATGTGAACTTGTTTCATCATCCTAATTGATTGCATATTATGAATGCGAAAGTGAGTTAGTTTGTTTGTTTGTTACGTTTTGACGCCTTAACTACGCAACCATTCATGAAATTTTGTATATACCTTAAGGACGTTGTCAAAGGTACATAAAAGGATATCCATAGGCTACTTTTCGCCATCATTAAGAAACCGCAAGGTGCAGCTAGCCATTGACATTTCAATAAGGAAAATAATAGTCTCCAGTATCTAAACTAAAACTTTACTAAAACTTTATTCGCATAAACATAACCAATGCTCAATTGCTCAGCAGTAGGCGATTACGGGTAAAACTGGGGAAGACATTATTTAGAAAAAGTCCCTTTTATGCTTTGCCATATGATATTGAATTGTTTATTAGCTTTTGAATACGTCCATATTCCCAGGCGCCGAGACAAGCGCGTCCACCCGGCCTTACTCCACACACTTACTCTAGATACTTACTCTCGAATGATTTCCATCTACAAAGAACTCGGCCTCCGTCCGGCCGGCCCCCTGCGCCACGGGCGGCGCTCCGAACACGTCCATGGTCCCCGGCGCCGAGCCCAGCGCGTCCGCGCGCCCCGACTCCGCGAACTGGCGCACGGCGGCTGATACTCGGCGGCCCAGCCGGAACAAAGTGTACGAGCGGTCGTGGGATGCGCCTGCAGACAAAATGGTAACATTAACAAACAGTAATAAGTATTAATAATTTACAATGATAAATATAATCTTAATAGTAATAATTTAACTAGGGAAAAGATTACATTAAGAAATAAATAAACCGCCAATGTTGAAACTGAACTGGATTTTGATCAAACATGTCTAATAACCACAGCTAGAAAACCTGCATTCAAATTAAAAAATAACACATCTAAATCGGTTCACCCGTTTAAGAGTTTTTCTAGCGATGGTAGATGTTTTATCAAGATCGGTTCAGCAGTTTTAATGTTGGGGTGTTTTCACATTTTTTTTGTTGTAAAGTCATACAAAATGCCCAACTTTAAGCAAATCGACAAACGGAAACAACTCATAAATATGAAGAGAACGACTATCGACCTATATATTTCGTATCTCTATTTTCCCCACGATTCTACCCACAACTACCTTCCTTTCCTTTTCACGAGGAAAAGCATTAAGTGCTTTCAATCAGGTATTCTTAACAATAAGGGTTGCGTGATGTTCCGCGTCACGCAAACAGCTTCACAATGAAAAGGTTATACGAAATGCAATGGAATATTTACATCATCAATTTATTACGCTTAATGTTTAATGATACAGGAATAGAATAGAGGAAAAGAAATAATTCAATAACTTTCCTCCTCGCATTTTGCCAAAAGATATTTGATTCGAGTCGATTGAACATTATTCAACTAAACCAAACCGAAAAAGAGAAAAAATATGACTTGAACTAATGTATCTATCTATCTAATAAAAACAAAAAATACCTGGCCAATCTATTAATTTTTTCTTCAATTTCCAAATTTTCTTTCTTTTATTTATTTCTCTACTCATTTTCTTTTTGCATTTATTATTCATAATAATATTTGCTTTCTTTTTCTTATCCTATTTTATTTCAATATGTAAAACAAGAATGACATCTATTTCAAACCTATCAAACGAAACTTAATACAACAAGGCTATGTCACTAGTGAGATATTATCTCGGTCACTGTCACTTTTTATAAATCTCATGAGAGTTAGAATAGAGGAGATAATCTCGAGCGCCCAAGAATGGGGTACCAGAATACAATCATCTCGATTTCTGGCTAGATTTGTAGACCATCTCAAATGTAGTGAATCACGAGCGTGTCTCCATGCAATAAAAGTATCATTCCTAAGTACTGTTTATCAAATATTGCGCGCATGCCAGCTGGCTGAGTTCACTACACTCGTTGTGAATCATTGCGAGTACTATTTACGTTGGATCTCAGATGAATATAAGAGAAAGACGGAGCACTGCGTTAGATTGGGTGAAGCCAACAAGTCGTCTGATTTCGCGCGTACACAAGATGCACACGTTGACATTTCAACACTCTACTCGCGGTACTACGAGTAGAGCTTGTGTACGAGTATGTACGCGCGAAGGAAGAGGAGTGCTTAGCTTTATTCAAATCTAACTCAGTGCCTAATCTTTCTCCTTCGGTTTATCTGATCGTTGTATTTGCTTTTTATTTGACGTTTTTTATGTGTTCTAGGTGAGGCTTGAGCTTGCAATTTTGTAATTGTAAGTAGTATTTTGTGAAGGACGTGGGCAGCACGCGGACAGGGGTATCCTATTAGTAGAGCATGTGACTATTATTTTGTTTACTGTTTCAGTATGTATATTTAGATAAATAGCCATGTTTACTTTTCACCAACCAGCTTTAAGATAACATACTTATTTATTTCATATTAATTAATAATCAGAAATTTGGTTCGAAAAAATGAATTAGGTTAGTCAAAAATGTTCAAAATAATAATTATGATTTCAAGAGAAAAACACAGTTTGTCAATTATTATTATTAATGTTCATTGAATCTTTACTCCTTACGAGTATTATTAGACTCTGGCTGAATGAACAAATTGTACTGAGCCAAAATTTAAAACAGTTTACGTAAGATTTACAATTTTTGATCTCTGTGTTTTTCGATTCACACTACGAAAGAGTAGATAAATAAAATAAAATAACTCATGAATAATGCAACGAGTGAAATTTAAAACCCAGAATATTTATTGAGAGAATTACTCGAGTCAGTCACATTTGTCATCGAATAATCCTGAACAAAATATTTATTACATTTTTTTGGCATTATCATAAACAATCGCGCAAATGAACGTGAATCAAGTTTTTGGATGATACGATATTACTTATAAGACATCACACTAATATTATTGATACGAAAGTTGTATTATAATTATGTTTGTTACTCCTTCACGCTGAAGCGGCTGGTCGAAATTGGATGATTTTTTTAATACAGATTGCTAGTAATCTATATCAACACATAGTCTACTTTCCAACGACATGATCATCACCATATTTCATCACATAGTGAAACCGCGGCCGCAGCTGGTATTCAAACTGCAAGGTACGTAAATATTGAGTATCTACTCGTAAAATATACTGAAATTAGTTACATTTTAAATGTATTTCATGTTAAAAGGTTCGAACAAAATTGTGTATTCGGTAAGCCTACGTATTAAGGCTTCATTGTGTTTAATGTGAAACAAATAATTGTAATATTTTAAAATTAAAAAAAAATAGTTCCAAAAAGATCTAGAGCCTGTATTTTTTACTCAGTCTTTCTATTTAATTGAAATCGACTCAAAGTGACCCCTTACAAATGGGGATATTTATCATAATAAATATTAAAAGCTCTATTTTATACTGCAGGTAGGTGTTTTCAATGGCTAAAGCAAATTGAAATGAAATATAGTCCATTTACACATGCCAAGTTCGATCAAAATCTGACAAATATTTTCCCAAAAATAATGTAGTGCTGTATGAAAGTACCCGATTTCGTAGTACTATTAAGAAAAATATTGGCCTTTCGAATGTACTTACAAAAAGATTGAGGCTAATTGTTATTGCCCGTATTAAGCCTCGTAGGTGGACAAATAAATGACTGTTTTTTCCAAATTTACAGACTTCGAGAAAAGTGTGCTAAAACGATTAACACGACACGTTCTCTTGAAAGCTTATTCAGAATGTAATTGGGTGGATTGAGGGGTGATATACGAGAGGAGTCTCCTTCGGAAGCGGGGCAAGGTCGCTACTCATCGTGTGTAACACTGAAATAAAGATATTTAATTTTAAAATGGATTATTCCTAGATAGAAATTCTACTTAGCAAATTCCTTTCTCTTTTTACCAAATTTATGTTGATTCTTTTACACCGTTTTTTAATGGAAAGTGCCTGTTAGAGCTTTGCAAAATTCGTAAGTAAGATTTTGGACATTTTTATTTTATCTAATTTGAAAATTCAGCTTAAGTAACTACAATTTAGTAAGTGTTATTCAAATTCAAATATGTTTATTTTGGACAACAAAGGATCCATAAATTGTTAGTATACAGTAAAAGACTTATAAAAACGAATGTTAGTAGACAATATTTTACCAAAAATTTAATAAAAACTAATGAGTCATGTACTTGCGAGGCATGTCGTGAGGAACCATAGTCCGCACGAGATGCCTCAGCACAGGAGCTTGCGGGTCATCCGCCACTACTTTCAGGATGCTGAAAGTATGTGAAATTCTGAAAGTTATGAAACTGTGACGTAGTTATTACCTCCACAGCTAAGTACCCATACTCAGTATGCTACTACCTAATTTAGATGAAAGCAATTAAATTTTAAGTATTGCATTATATAGTATCTTTTGAAAAGTAAGTCTTCACTTTTATAAAGAGTAAAGTTTTCCGCTTAACCACGTAATGTGCCTAAGAAAAAATGAAATGAATTCCATGATTTTTTATACGAATAACACTAAAACTTTAGATAGTATAAAAAGTTTTTTGGAATATTTTTATTTTAGTCATTTATACCTGTTAAAAGACACTTTTATATTTGATCAAATTTAATAATTGGTACAATGATATCAGCACAGTTATCAACTTTCGTCAAAACTATATCTATAATAAAAACGAGGAATAGTCCATATTACTCATTATTGCATATGGACGAACGGTGTGAAAGATAATATGAAAAAGAAAGGAATGAATTCAGATATGACGAGTGATAGAGATCAATGGAAGAAGTGTACATACTGTAGCGACCCCACGTTGAGGTGAAATAAGGGTAGGCAGATGATAAGTCCAAATTGCTTATTTATTTAATTTCATTCGTAATTTTTCCTATAATCACATTATTGTCTTAAGTAAGATCTTTGAGGTTAATGCAAGAACCTTTCTTCAGTGTAACGTTTTGTTTACACAAAAGCTTTAATACAGTACGAAAATGTTTTTCCTTTTCATAACTCAATCCAATAACGGACAAAATTAAATATTTAGCGGCAATACGCCTCCTTATCGCTTATTATTATGGTTCTCACACAGTCAAGTAAGCAGTATAAATCACCAGCAGTATGGAATCTTTATATTTTCGTGCCTGTCTGAAAGGATAATAGAAGTAAAACAAGGTTAGTTGGTTTGTTAAAAGTCATGGAGCGGTAGGTGTTAAGTTTGAGGGAAACTACAGAGCAAAATGTGTTTCATTTGGATACGTTACATATGTACAGCCGCAGCCGTTTATATAATCTAATAAAATAAGTGTCCTTTGTTTGCTTCATCCTCGATTGTTAGTTACTTACATCAGGCGAATTGGTTAAAAACGTCTTAGTTCAATTTTTACGTCATGAATAATCTATCTACAATATTATTTAACGAACAAAATTTATAGTTATTATTTTAAAAATCATGAAAACGACGGCTCTAACAATTTCGAAAAAAAAATGCTATAAGTATGGGATTTTTTGTGTTTCCAAAAAATCTAGTTAGTTTTCCTCTTTAAGAAACACGTTTTCTGACCTTTCCCACTGAAGCTTAGCTGCCCAGGCGCTTATAGCTGAACAACACAGAGCTACTTACTGGTCCTTATTATACTGGTAGCGTAACGAATTTGACCCGACGTTTGGGATATTATGGCCGCCACAATACATGAATAAAATATACCGAGGACAGTCGGAGCTAATTTAATATTATTTTAGGCCACTACTTGGCTCTTTCATTAGGCTCGCCACATAATTAATTGGGTTAAGCCAGGGCAGTGTTTGTTTGAATTAGGGAAAGAAAATAAGGAGCCTTTCATATTCCACGTATTACTAAGGACGGCTTAGTTACCTATTCTATATATGGTGTTTTGAGGTATTTAGGTTTAGGTATACATGTTGCTTTGAGGGCAAAAAAACTTCGTATGATGAAAAAGTTGTCTTTCGTCTAATTCCCTGAATTTCAAGTTACCTCGACGTGCAATCACTCCTATGTGAGGAATAAAAAAAATATTATAAAACGTAGCACAAAAAAAAAATTAAAACATTGGTGGTAAATAGTGTGTATCATAATTACTATTTACTCGTATCTGATGTCACGTGGCACAGAAATAATTATGATGAAGCGTGACATGTCAACAAAACTACACAATAATAAATATTAAAAAAAAACAATTTCACTGTAAGCGGCCTGCGGTCACAATTGAAAACTGAAAAAATATTGTTTAACCCTCTGATTATACCGCATGTCACGCCGCGCCGCAGCGAGCGGCGCGTGACGTCATCAGCGTGACATGTCACGTCCGCAGAGACACGAGCGCACGTTAAATTTTAAATGAACAGGCGCGTATAGCCTAGATATATCTAGAACGTAGGTATATCTAGGTGAAACTTTAGTTTCTAGTGCTCGGATGCGGTGAAACTCGCTCGAAACTCGCTTCAGAGCGAATTGGCGTTGATTTTATAGAGAAATACGGAAAAGAATGCTGACTGAGCTTGCAAAACAGAAGGCCCGAGTTTGAAGGCTTTTTAAGACAGATCTAAATTTTCTAAAACCATTGGCATCCTTGTCTAATGGCTTGCAATGATAAAGACAGATATATTTTTAGTTAGTTTAGATCTGTCTTAAAATGCCTTCAAAATTGGGCTGGTTGCGCCAAGCGGTTTCCGCGCCGTAAAAAATTGGAGATGATAATAAAAAACCTATGTATTGATCCATAGTAAAGTTTATCTCTATTCCAAATTTCATTTAATTCCGTCCAGCCGTTTCAGCATGAACGAGTAACAAACATATTAACGAACTTTCACCTTTATAATATTATTGAGATGATATTAGTGATGTACGGTCTTATCACTGCTTAAAGGTTAAGTGATATTGGCGCACTTCATTTTTGTTTATTTGTGTTTTGTAAAAGTTAATGAAACCAATCTATGCAAAGTTTTTATACAAGGCTGCGCTAGTCGTGAAGGGTTACTATTTCTATTTCAGAACCATTTTTTTATAAATAGGTGGTCACTTTCATACACTTTCATTTCCATATTTCACTTTTCACAAATTGTTGTCAAAACCACTTTTTCTTAAACTGCTTTTCACGTTTTTCACAATAATTATTTTATCAGTATAGTAATAAACTATTGTAAATTATATTGCATAATTATTATATTCGACGGGACTTCTATTTGATCGTCTACTTGTGCTACAACTCGACTTGAAACGAGGAATAATTTAAATAAACACAGAGTAATTAACTACTTACACTAAAATTACTAATTACGCTCTTAGCTGTATTTAAACTGGAGGCTCCGCCTAAAACCACCTTCTCTATAATTACGCTAACTTTAATGAAGCACTCACTCATATTTCATGGGTGACTAAAATTAAGTAGATTTATTACTGAAGCAAATAGTGATGCCTAGACGGTCTTGGTTTTGCATTTGTGCAAGACAAAACTGCAAGACTGTTATAGATGACGTTATATTATAACCCATGGCATAGAAAAACCTTATCTAGGTTCTTAAATAATTTCAATATGTAAATTGTGTAATTTTGTAACAAAAAAAATAAAAATACATTTAAATAGAGCAAGACCATGACTAAAACAGATTTAGCTAAAATTTTGCGAGGGACAAACAGAGACTACTACATTTCTTCGTCCTTCATAACGTAACTTGGACTATGAATTATTTATTACCTCTACATATACTAATCTAGCCTTTTCTTCTAACCATACAAGAAGTAAGATTCTATCTTCCACACATCCAACTATGCTGTTCTTGACTCATTTTGTAACAACGCGCACTTTGAACAATTAAAATAAATTTTTGTAATACTCTTGCAGCAAGACCAAGAACAAAACAAACTAACTATGCTATACCAACTGAGTATGCAGACAGCAAAATCAAAGCTCAAAACGCAATACCAAGATCAAAGTTTACTAAGATCAAGACTGGTTTCGTTTTTTTCTCTAATGCAAGACCGTATCCCATTACCCATCACTAAAAGCAAGCCATGATTCATGTGAGGATAACTCATGAATTTCGTGATAGGTGTGCGAGAGTATCGGACGATTTATGACTTTGCTCAAAGATGATAAGAGACTGCCTAATGAAATACCTAGTTGGTATTTGCGGGTACCAGATATATGTACCTATCTGCGAGTATATTATAGTACATTTGAAGATACAATGTTGGTAATATCTACTTTATCACTGTCATTTAGAGGCATAACCGTGGTAATTGCTAGTACTACTGTTA
Source organism: Alcis repandata (assembly GCA_949125135.1). NCBI lineage: Eukaryota > Metazoa > Arthropoda > Insecta > Lepidoptera > Geometridae > Alcis > Alcis repandata. The sequence continues at coordinate 1,936,367 of OX421233.1, forward strand.
GTTTCAAGATATGAGTACATTACACCGAAGTCGGGTACATTATAACTTACGTACGTAGGACACTTAAAAACATGGAATTAATTATTGTGATAAGTGCTTATGTATTGTGACAATAACTGAAATATTTTATGGTGACGCGAATACAAGATGGTTCATGTCACATGATTATTAAAAAGAATACATTGTGAAGAAAAAATAAAACAAAAACCAAACCTACGAAAAAATTGACATACCAATACCACAACTACACGTTCGGTCGATCTCTAAGTAAATAAAAATATAATTCATAGCATTTTAACAAATTCGTTTTCGTTAACTGACGAAAGAGTGAATGAATATTTCATTAGCCAAAAGCTTCGCTACAAAAATACCTAGGTCAGGTCAACGACCGGCACGTCTCGTTAAAAATTGGGTTTTGTATCAAACATCGATGTTTTCTCGAAAATCAGGTCGCGGCGCAAATTACTTTGATGTTTTAACGCTTTTATTTGCATTTTCAATTCAGTTTTTTTTTCATAATAACTCGCGCGTATTCTATGACGTAGCTCAATTATTTTTACTATTTCTAACAATATATGGTTTTCTTAAAATATTACAGGGTTATAAGGAAAGGGTATGCTAAGCCGAAAAAGGCTTATAGTTCTCATTATTATGAACAACTTTTACTTCGGAACCAACCCGGAATTGTTCTGAACTCTCGATCTAGAACAAGTAGATCGGCCTACTTGTTGAAATGGTTCAGCAAGTCGCCAGTAAACTTTGTAACACTTTGGCAACTCTATACTGACGTAATCCCCGACACACCGCCATCTTACCATCAGGCAAGATGGCGGTCAAATGCAAGCCTATCTTCTTTTCTTTCTTCTTCTTTCTTATATATAAATATGAATCGCTGTTCGTTAGTCTCGCTAAAACTCGAGAACGGCTGGACCAATTTCGCTAATTTTGATCTGGAAATATTTGTAAAAGTTCAGGGAAGGTTTAAACGGTGAGAAACATTAATAATAAGTAAAGAAAAATATTAAAATCAACAATTTAATTTTCCAATACAAACTGTTCCTACCTTTGAAACATTTGATGATTCAATTCGGTTAACTCGGGATGTCCGAACTCTTTTGTCTTTTTAGAAATAAAAAATAGTGTCACTAGGTTGTCAAATATTTATAGGTGTGTTCAGAAATTGGTCCGATCTTTGTTGTTGGTTTTTGTTTTGTTTTGTTTGCTCTACTACAGGGAAGGTTTAAAAGTAAAAAAAAAACAGCGGGTGTAACCGCCGGGGGTCAGCTAGTTAATGAATAAAAAAAAGGTATCCTAGCCATGAGTGTGAGACGTTAATATAATCTAGGATATAACTGTATTCAATGTTACAAACAGCTTTTAATATGGAACTTAAAATAGTGAAAAGAAAATCAGCAGTTCCTTTTAGTACATTTTGTTGAGACCAAATGACACTTTTTCCGTCGAAAATATGTTTTTTGGTGACTTCAGGATTCGTCTCATGGTAAAATGGTAAGTCATAATAGTAATATCATAACATTAATTCCACTAATATGTGAAAGTTTGTATGGATGGATGATGGATGAACAGATCTGGATGGAATTTGGCACAGAGATAGATTATAGTCTGGAATAGAACATAGGCTACTTTTTATCCCGGTAAACATGCTTTCTAATCACGGGTAACACCGCGGGGCGCAGCTAGTATCCCATAAACCAAATTTAGTGCCTAACCACCAATCCTTATCACTTTGCTATACAATAAGCAACTTTGTAAAATCGAAAGCTGAAACTCCGAGCTATTCCAGCTTGCAGTCCGGAAATTAGTGATCGAGTACCTAATGAAACTATTTTGCTAAGTGGCTAGGCGTTTAGCTTAACGATAGCATTTCCTAATGGCTAAGAACATTAACCGAGCTTGAATTGCCTGACTGATTCTGCGATACAAAGTTAGACTAACGTTTTTCATCGTCTGAGAAAACGGAAAAGTTGTACCCTAGGTTATTCGTTAAGGGACTGGTCTTTAGGACAGGTTTTGAGATGTGAACGAGTAAGCCTTAAACCCAAAAACATTTATAATATAGAACCAGAATATCACCGTAGTATAAAACCTAAAAACATAATCAATACCCATCATTGATTAACAATCAGGTGTGATTGAAAGTTTCGTTAGAATGCAGCTTCATTTGCTTTGTTTTTGACAATTCTGCAATTACTTGTGGTTTTGGGACAAGGCAATGTAAACCCAATGTCAGGGGATTTAATATCGATCAAATTAAGGGAAAATTAAATGTCATGGTATACAAGAAAGCCAAGATGCTGGTCAAAGTTCGGAGAAAGTAAAAACTATTCCGACAAGCCTTTTTTTTAAATCCACAGAAAGGAAAATTGACGTGGAGACATTCAGCTGCTCACTAGCAATTCAGGATTCTAGCTTTATCCGCAACAAAGTAATTGGGAGGGGAGGAGGGGGAGCGAATATGGCCTAAATGGCTTCGAGAAATGATGGTACGGCTGTGTCTTTGCTCGACTTGGCAGGGGCACTTCCGTATCTCCTGATTTGCGTTTTTTTATTATTTTTGTAACAATTTATCGCACCAAATTACGGTTTATTTAGCTTAGCTTATACTTGGTTGGTAGCAAATTATCAGTATCACGGCATGACCCATAGAAAAACTCAGAAATTTCCTACACATTTTCTTCACACATAACAGTTTCGCTACAGCTGCGCCAACACTTCATACCACCCCAAATCTGATTTAGCACATACAAAAACTTTTCATATACGCACACGTACGAAATTAATGCCGGCGCTACACTACACGCATTCCCGACGGAAAGAAATTAGGCAGAAAGAGAAGAGCGAGGAGGAAAAACAAAACCATTAGTTAAAGGTGCGCCCCGGCTTAATTGCCGTCGTTAAGTGCGATATATTGCCCTCGTGAGCTTGCCTTTGTTTTGGCGCGCCTTGCCTTGCATTTGTTGCATTGGAATGGAACGTGTATGGAAAGCTGAGAGTTGGGATCGGCAACTGTTCCGCGTATACTGGGAGGTTTTGGATCAACTATTTAAGTATTTACACTGCTTTAGGTTTACGTATTTGTTGTTTATTACTGCAGAGAAAAGATTTACCTACGCTTCTATATTTACACAATTGTTTTCTCTCTCTTTCTTCAACAAAAGCTAATTCATTGTATCCATATTTAATTTTAACAAAACTCATTTTAGCGACAAACATGAAATAAAATCACAAAACATCTTTACGTAAACAAACGCCGAAAAACCGAGTTCCACAGAAATACATTTTGGCAGTTGTTTCGCTATTTTTACACACAATTATCAAATAACTGTCTGCCATATTTCAATACAATGCGAATCTGCCATCGCTCATGAACCTGTGCCAAGATCCGAGTAATTTGAGCGCCGGCGACAGAATGACACATCTACAAGTACTAAATACTCTTTGGCTAGCTATGAAGTTAAGAAAAACAGTCTGTTCCGTTCACTCTTTACTCAAACCCGTATTCCTGTCTCGATTTTTCAAAGCACGATCAAAGTTCAGCTTGTCAAGGAAAGCGCGAGGTTTCTACGTGTGTGAGTATAGTAATTAGGTGTGAATGTATTCGTGTTTGTGAATGTGATGTAACATTGAGAGGTGTTATTGATGAACTTGTCGGATGATTCATTTCGGGCAGGAAATAGAATTGGGATCGTCAGGATCGTGTGGACATCTCTACCTAAAACGATAGGTAGTGTAAAACAATGTTGTCTGTGAGAATGTGACAAAAATATCGTAGAAATTGGATTTTGTTTTAGTATTTGTTACAAAACTTCAGACATGCAAAATTTCAAAAGTAATGATATTTCGATACTTTTGAGAAGCGGCGAAAATCATTCAGATAATTATAAAAAATGCTCAATGTTTTCCAAAAACATAGTTGTGTAGTTTTAAATACTTTTGGGGTTGTTATTAGAATTAATATCTACACAATTTTGTTTTTGTTTTAGTTGATTAGTTTATTTTAAAAGGACCTTGAAACAGTTCTGAAATTATTTTTTTCGGTACTTTAGTATAATTTACATTCGAAACACTTTTGGGGTAAATTATTAGATTAACTAAATAATGGGACACAATATTAATTTATTTCATAACTAGCTGCGCCCCGCGGTTTCACCCGCGGTCAAAAGAGACCTGAGAGACCTGACATGAGAAATAAGTTTTCCGGGATAAAATTATCTCATTAGCGTTAGTAAAAAGTACCCCATGTTATTTCTAATACCTCCAAGAATATGTGTACAGAGTTTCGTGATAATCGGTTTAGTAGTTTTCGTGTGAAAGCGTAACAAACTAAAATTCACAATTTTATAATATTAGTAGGGACTGTACCATCTAATATTTTTATTAAGTATTCATAGTCACAAAAATCCCACAGTCAATAAAAAAATAAAGTTATCTAGTAATTGAGACCATCGTGTCCTTTTACTTCTCATGACCTATTGACAAGTAAATTGACCTCAAACTGCCCTTTCGTACTGATAACAATTTATATTCCGCCCACTTAGGAAGATGTAAAACAGTACATGAGCTTCCGCCGATTTTTTTTCAAAAGGTATACCGAAACATCAACTAAATATATCGATAGGTAGATTAACTTTTTGTTAATAGCAACATAAAATTTTATATGGAAACAACTGAACTGATTTGGAAAAAAATTGGATTAGGGATGGCTTGTGTTCTGGATTAACAAAATAGATATGAGTAGGTTATTATTTTATATTAGGTACTTTTCATAATCACCGCAGAGTGCATCTAGTATAAAATAATAACATGGTTTAAAAAATAGTGCAACAACTGACGGCCTAATCGCTATGAGCTATTTCCAGACAACCCTAGGATAAAACATAAGCATGATAGAATATCAAAAGATGGATTAACTAGTAAAAACGTACCAAAATATCTACTAGGATTTACGTAAAAACACTGAAGTATCTACTAAGATTAACTAGAAAAAACACTAAAATGTCCTCTAGGGTTAACTAGTAAAAATACTTAAGTTTCTAGTAGGATTAACTAGAAAAAAAAAACACCAATGTATCTAACAAGGAATAAGTAATAAAAAAATTACACTAAATTATCTGCTAAAGTCTAGGTACTTATTTCACTTTTATAGCTCTCCACAGACTAATTTCAGCAAAGTGGAATCTGACTGGAATCGTAATTTACAAACCTGGAAATGTAATTTTGCTTATTATGCAAGCGGGCTTTTTATTTATCTAATTGAATCGCGAAATTTTAATTAAAATTAGTTTAACGTTGATTAGTTTGAGATAAAATGTGAATTTGATTAGCGTGACAGTAAAAACGATGAAATAGTGTGTTAGTATAGAAGTAAATCGTGATATTGGTGGCGGTATAATGGCCGAAATTATTATTATGAGGTGTTTATCTATTTATAGATAGTAAGTTAACGAAATGAGTATTGTAATTGCTATAATCTATAAATCTTACATTATGCAGAGAAAGGTTGACTAATTCTAATATTGTAAAAGCAAAAGTTGGTGAAAGTGTCTTTGTTTGTTTGTTACTTCTTCATGTTGCAACGACTAAACATATCTAAATTTTGTAGATAATAGTGACCTATACCTTAGACAATCCTGAAAAAAAAAACATTTTTAAATCTTTAGGGCGAAGCAAAACTTCTGTGCGCTGCCGATTAGATACATAACTATGTCCTTACGCAAATATTATACCGATTTAACATCTTTACATTGGCAATAATACAAGCTTCGCAACTGGCCATTTCACACTATCCACGCTTTTATCATTCAACGAAATGAGACCAATTTCCCCGAAGCCTGCGTAGGCGCAACAATGGACGAAACGATCGACGAACACGAAAACGTACCGAGTGATTGTCGCACAAAAATACAAGCTGAATCAGCTTGCACTGGGAACGCAAATAGAACCGCTTTATTGATGACCTATTTTGTGGTCTGACTGCACCTGGTGTTAAATTAATTAAACCACATTATACAAAAACAATAAACATTTAAAGTTCATTTTGTGGTTAGCGACCGTGAGCAAGCAAAATGTTTTGATGAACTGAATAAATTAGTTGTTTTTGTGGAAGTTATTATTTTAAATCGCGCAGCAACGTAAGAAAGGGCTTGTTTAGGTATGGAGACGCGGAGCGTTGAGCAGTGCGTGCAAATCAAACATGTGACAATTTGTTCAGATTGATATCTGGCAGTAGTAGGTACTCGTGGCGGAGCACCGGCTACCGCTGCGTGCGCCACAGCGGCCATCATCGCGGCCCTACTGTGTCTCCGAACTCGTGCATTGCTGCAGCAGGCACCTTCATTCTCCATACCCTACGCGGTTTCATAAGCGAGATATCTTTGTCTTTGAACGTGCAATGCTACTTTGCAATAAACGGTGGCTGCATTGTGCAACGCATCTTGTGACGCGATGCGACGCTACTCGAACCACGCAACGCCTCGCGTTTCCCAAGGACTTGTCCACGGGTTTTATTTTGAAGTATGTAAATTAGTATCTGTAAGTCTGAACCTACAAAAGCTTTGTAATTCAACGCACATTTGCGCAGACAAAGCAGAACATGTCAGAATTTAAAACGTGGTCACGTCTTCGTCAAACTTAAAAGCTTGTATTTGTAGGCTGTAATGTTTTCATAATCATTTTATAAAAGGACCAAGCCGCTTCAAAGAAAAAAGGAAGCCACGCGTTTAATTAATACATGTTATAATAATTGTATAATATTACCTACAAGAAAAAATATTATGAGTTTTCGAGCTTATTGTAACATAGAACAAATGGCAATAGAATCTTAGCACCAGTAAATTCAGGGCTTCCGAGAACAAATGTTAATGACAAGTACCTACTACGAGTATTTTAACAGCCAGGGAAAGCGTTGTTATGTACAAGCGCTTGTTTGTCTTTCTCACTGGTTCGCCGTAGTTTCCATGTGAATTGTAAAAAATTTTTACTTAAAAAACCGACAGACTCGCGTTTCAAAATCTCGAAAGAAGTTTTTTTTTAGAAGTATTTTTTTGTATTTTTAGTATTCTAGTGTTTTTTTTTCTTGAGATTCTGACTTCTGATACGTAACACTATTTCTGGCGTAAACATTTAAAGTTTATCTGTATATCTACAGTCGCCCGGTTCGCACAGGTTTGTCTAAACCAAGTGTTCATTACGTAATTAAAATTATTTCAGTACAAACTTCAAAATGCTCATCTAATTTTATAATATTTAGACATTTCTAAGGAGTTACCTTTCATGCTATTTATTTAGTTACTATAGAAAATGTTGAAAGGAAAGTTTCAAGCAGAAATGAATATCAGTAAAATTTTGAACTCAAATTATGTTTACCTTTAAATTGATAGAAAATGTGTATATACAAAATACTTCCTTATCTTGTCTCTTTCAAATAATTATCTTTTAGACTTGTAATAATCTTTTAAGAGTTAAATATTGAAATAGGCTAAAATGATACCAATTACAATACATTTACGGTTCACGTCTTTTAATAAAGCGAGTTTTGATGGTTTTTTTTCATGACTTTTGTGTTCTTCTATAGTAAACTGTTTTCATTTTAGTGAGGTAGGTAATTAGGTATTTCTTAGCCTTTATATTCTACCCATCCTACTTTTCTACTAATATAATACAAGTTATTAATTTTATTTTTGTCTCCTTCTTCTATAAAATAAACTGTTTTCATTTTAGTAATATACAGAATTATTCAGAAAGGGCCAACACGAAATTCGCGAAATAAAAATCAGCTGCTCCATACATTTCATCGAGTGTCATTGCCATTTTTTTTAGAACAGCAGATGTTTTTTTTCGCGAACTCCGGGTTTCTCCTATTGTAAAATTAGTTCATAATGATGAGCACTGTGAACCCCTTTTCGGTTTAGCATACCCTTTCTGAATAACCCTGAAGATATTTGTTAGCTCCACTACACATCCTACTTTCTACTAATCCCACTAATATTATAAATGTGAAAATATGTATTTAATTATGTTGTGATGTTTGTTACTCAATCACGCAAAAACGGCTGTTACGGATCTACATAAAATTTAGTATGGTGACAGCTTATATTCTAAATTGCCACAGACTACTTTTTATCCCAAAAAAATTAATAGTTCATCTAAGATAGCGGGTGAAACCGCAGAACGCAAATAGAGTGAATTATTTCGAAATGTTTATGAGAGCGTCCCATATAAAATAAGTAGATATCAGTTCATTCCACCAGTTTCTAAATACGTTTTTAATCCCCAACCCAAAGAGATGCACTTCCGTAACGCAATAGTGTTGTCACCTGACCTGCCGGTAAATGTCGATAAGCTTCTATTTTAGCCGTCTGATTTGGCGGCGAGCCAGCACGTCGCACGTTCAAATTGATTGTAATAACATAACGTTTACGCAGTTCGTACACGAAGCTGCACAAGGCAGCAATATATATAAGTTGCGTGGCAATTTTCTTGTGTGGCACACCTCGCTGATTGTATATTTATTATATCAGCTTATTTACTAATGATACAATTGATTGGCACTAGCAAAAATCATTGATTCATTTGATCAATTGATTGGCACTACCCATGATATTAACATCAATGTTAAAAAAATAACTATAATTTTGTCGATTTGCGTAAGTACCATTAAAGAATGCTCTGAGAGTTGCTATGCTATTCGCCACTGAGTCACCCAGTATCCTGTACTGTGCTAACCTAGTATACGAACGGCTTTTATTTTTTAAGTTTTAACGTAGTTTATTAATGGACCGTACGTCCCCTGTTTTATGATAACACTCGTAGTTGTGACAAATAAAACGTTGAAGGTTATTGATTGGAGTGTTAGAAATGATTGTCGCATATGTTTAGTGTTTATGTAAAATTAAAGAAACGTGACATAAAATATGCTGTGTATTTGTCGTAATTTTTGGATGTTATTAGAATAGAGACTATTTATTTTAAAAATGAGGAAGTAATTCTGTTTCTTTATGTATTTGCTCTATCATAAAAACTAAGATGAGAGCTTCTACTTCTTCCAAGAAAACGTTAATAAAACCCTGGAAAATCGTATGGCGCTACTTCGTTTCAGCAAAATATGTATCTAATCAGTCCGTGAAGAACCAATAAGTATCCTATTTCATACCTAACCCTTACGCTGTGATTCTACAGGGTAATAAAGACAGGGAATGCGCTAAGCCAAAAAGAGCCAAAATTCCATAGAAAAAATTCTATGGCTCTATCAACTGTACAATACAGCTTTTTTTCTGTTTTAGCGATTTCAGGGTTGACGCTGTATTAAAAGTTGAGTATAGTGAGCTCCTTTGTTTACCCTTTTGCTATAACCTTCATTTTAAATTTCAATTGCTGCTAATAGAGCTCAAGTGATCATCAAACGTTTGATGTACTTCCCAGACATCGATGCAATGAATGCATGCATATAAAACTGCAATGGCAAGCGTGCGTGTCAAATGAATCAACCTTGCTACGAAACAGTGATAGTTTCTTGGAATAGTGGAATGTTTTTAAATTCTTTTTGTATCTCATCTTTTAACTCAGGGTGACGAGCGCAGTGCTGTGCCGCGCAGGGTCTTGAATTCTAAGAGTTCAAAAGTCTGGGTGGTGCAGACCTGTTTTGGGTAAACGTGACGTTTCACATGTTATGAGCGATTTACTCGTCTCGTCATTCAATAACTTAAAAAAAATATGTCATTTTGTTGTCAGATTCATACAAATGAATTCAAGTAATAACTTTTTTATGTGATAAACTTTATGAAATCTGAAACCGTCTTAAAACAGATCTACTTAAGCAAATACAAAAGGTATAAATTAATGTTGAGCAACTTCGAAATGAATGAATTCACCTCGTTTTAGTCACAATAAAGTAAGAAAAACTTTCTTGAGCAGCTTATCGTTAACACCTGTAATTTCGAAGTCATTGTTCAAACTCAGACGGTAAGAGACCTGGACTTTTATCGCGACAACTTAGGTCTTACGAATGTAAATTTATGTCAGAATAATTTATTCATTGCTGGTTATTGCGTACAAATTCACACAATAGAGAAAATTTATTCGTCTGCGCCGAACTTTCAAGTGCCCATCCCAATGAAGACCAGTTTTGCTTTTGCAATCATTATTTTCTTTCTCTTTTGTGATTTATTTTGCGAGTGCTCTAAACAGGTTTTCGTGATTTGCATATTTCGTATCAGAGTTTTGAGAATTTTGTAAGTGCTTATTTTCATGAAAATTAATGCAAATATATTCTGACTACAAATATCTGTGAAAATATATTGCCAAATCTAATTCTGCAGTGGTTGGGATGTTTTAATAACTAAACTTTATTTGATCTAGTCCTACTAATATAAAGTAGACAGAACGCTGTTTAATTTACTTATACATAATTTAGACGGTCCAATACAGAGTAGTACTGATTCTCAAATCTCAATTCAGTAAAAAAAATAAACTTACCATAAACTTTCGACCACTGCGCCGGTGGCCTCCAATCTGGGTAGTGCTTCGGAAACTTCTCTCTCGTCCAGTACGTGTGCAAAACCATCTTGTAAACTGTCATTTTGTCCGGATTGCACGAATCAGAGTCCCCGGCCGCCGCCGCGGCGAGCGCGGCGAGCGCGGCGAGAACAAGCGCGAGCAGGAACCGAGTCATATCGATAGAATTTGTCGACACTGTCACAACACTACTCCTGTCAACATGGCTCGCGTGGACCGCGTCACATGTCTCCGCACCTGTAACAAGAAAAACACATTATTGAAATTGTGAAACCATATATTTTTAATAAAAATAAGTAATAAAACAAGCGACGGGCCACCTGATGGTAAGTGATCACCGCTACCCAAGGCATCTTTAGTGAGTTACCTACTATTCCAAACCGTCAATCCTAAGCCAGTTTGGCCTTACTAAGTGGTTATAAATAATACAATCAGTTCAATTCGATTTACGCTTCATTTTCCCGTCGCTTCAATTAAACCGGCTTCCTTTCCTTATTCATAAATCTAGAAACGGAATATTTAAGTTTAAATTTCAATCCAACAGTCTAAATTTAAATTTGAGATAACAACATTGATTATTCGATTATTAATAACGGTATTTGTTTGAACTTTAGTACCACATATTTCTACAAAAACAATATTACCTATATTGTTTTTGTAGAAATGGAACAGAAGATAAAAAATACAGTACCTTACACATATTTTTATTTAAGAATATAAGAAACTAATCTATTGATCACACTTACTTTAACCAGCCTTGTATAACTACATACCTATACATTATGTAGGTACAACACAGTTATAATGCCAAAAGCGTCAATGCAATTCTATTTCCAAACTCCGAATTCCTGTCTACCGCGAAGTCCACGATCGAATGGATAATCGGCTTAAGCGATACATCGATACATACTTATCTATGTTCCTTCAGTGTTATCTATTCCTCACTCATGAATGAGCCGCCACTAATGAGGATGCGAGGTCGTTGACCCCATCTATTTTCAGCCCTTTGAGAAGTCCCATCAGGTCTGATCATTGGAATCTTTGAAACTCTCCTAACTATGAAAGGAACTTCGTTAGACAGTCTACAGTGTTCAGTTTCATTTCAAAAAGGCCTTTGATTAAAGGTGTTCACTTTTTAGGGTTCTGAACCTTTTTCGGGGAAGCTTATGGCGTGACTCAGGTGTCTATTTTGTCTGTATGTCTTTTTATGCATTGAATGACGATGCGAGCAAATCGCTCGCCTGGTGGTATACAACTAAAAAAATACTAAAGATGTTGACTCTTTGGGATGAAATTTGATATGAAAATGGTTTATACGAGTATATTATGGAGAGTTGGAAAGTAGTTGGTCTAACCAGCGGATAAATAAGCTAGCGGAATAAATTACATAATCACCAAAACCAGCTGGACGGATTTGGATGTAACTTGGTATGGAAGACGGAGGTAGGTAGGTTGGGTGAGTTTAAACATCTTAGGTATAGATTTTTAGAACTAGCCTTAGAATCGTTACTTAGGTCTTTTGTCTTTTTGATTGAGTTTAAAATTTTTAAAAGAGAAAAAGACAAAGCTTGTAATTACTTCTACTTCATGGCTACTATAGGTTTAATAATAAGAGGAAAAAAGTTTATATAGGTATAGTTTATCTAGGTATCTCGGCCATATACCAAATTGAACAGAGCCTTTAGAAAGCTGCAGAGGGTCCTTCTCTTTAAACCCTTTATCTTTAAAAGGATAAAGTAGCGAGTCATATGTAAATTACGACTAATTTATACTTAGCGACTCTAAACGCTGTAGTTTGAACCGCACTTTATTCTCAAGTTAAGTTTAAACTTTAAACTTTCAAATACAACTTAAGAGAAGCGAATTTTAACTATGAGAGTAAGTCGCTTGTCTTTTAAGTAAGGGGGGGTCTTAACTTCGGTTATGCACCGATGTTGGAAATTTTGTACAAACTTTTACAGTAAATGGTAAAACTATAACACACAGTCATGTTTCTAAATATCAGTGACAAAAGATTTCTGATATTTGAGATTATCATATTCAAAAATTGAATATTAAAACAACTTTGGTATTTGAGAACGTACTTGCGAAAAAAGCATCTTTTCAAGAAAATAGAAGCAACTTTGCTTAGGTTCCGCCTTTCATTTTGTAACTTTGATGAAAAAAATACTCATTTTGAGTAAAATTTTGACCAAAACTATGTCTTCCCACTACAAGCACACTGGAGAGTATATATGCATAATTGTATGACCACTTTGTTTTAGGCGAAAACGTCAAAGGACCAAAACAACGGTTCCGGATCGCATCCCATAAAATGGATACTCAAAAATAGCTGACTAAATTCATAAAGCCCAGCTATGCGCCATCCCTCAGAGAAATGGCCAACCATCTGAACGGCCAAAATGCTGGGTTACCATAAATATTCCATAAAAACTACGCACAGTTTGAAAGAGCGGCTGTTGCCAATATTTTAGCAATATTTCGAAAGGGTACGCTGACGTGACGTTCCGTTAAAATGTGGAATTCGTTTGCATAGCAATATTAAAATTTCAATAATGTTGACGTGTTGTTAAATAGGTTTCAGGCAAGCATGTATTACGGTACGGTTCACTAGTTTATGTTTAATTTAAACTTTAAATTAATAAAATTGTGTTGCGCTACATAGCTGATGCCCGGGAGTTCGCACCTATAGCACCTATTTATTGTATAGCTTTACATTTTGTTGTTTTTTTTGGCACTTTTTCTAAATCGGAATAGTGAGATTATCCTAAATACAAACTTTACCTCCTTAAAATTTTACTAGACTAGCTTCACATAATTTTGCATACACTTTATCAGGGTTACACAATAAGTTTATTATCTCATTGGGGTTACAGAAAGGATATGCTACTTTTTATAATCATCACCGTTTGTCACTACCGCGAGGACAAAACTGCAGGACGCAACAGATATATTATTATAGGGGTTGATAGAACAGTAGAAAATAGGACACAGTTTTAATTTAAAACCGACTTTAACCGACATTTTGATCCACTTTCTCTACAGAATAACATTTTAGTTCGGAGGTCAGCTCAAAATGAAATAGGTCAGTCGATAACTCCATAACAATGGAATAACTAATAACTTAAAAGCTTTTCGATGTACCATCCAGTTATTATTTCAGCTTCGGGGAATGCTATAGTTACCAACACAATACGTTTGTTAAATAGCGAGCATATTGAGAAATATCACAGATTCAAGCTGTATAAAAAGTTCCACTATAAAAATGTTAAGTGCTCACTAAAATATGCACAAAAGCCAACAAAAAAAATGAAGTTTCTAACTGAAAATCAAATCTTTGGTGCCATCGTTTTTAATTGGGAGAGAAGGGGGGGGGGGGGGGGGTATTTCTCTCATAAGGGGAGAAAGGTGCGGCGTCATTTACTATTGATTATTGTTTAATATTTGACAGTAACTAATTCTTAGCAAGAAGGAGGATTAGATTAGAAACTAACTAAGTCTTATATTGAATTAGATTATCTTAGATTCTAACTAATTTTAAGCATAGAGGTTGTCGATTATCTATTTGGTTCGTTTAAATTTTGGTTGATTTTACAGATAGAGGTTGTAATTGTTGCAAAAAAGTTTGTGTTAGCACGGTCTACTGTATACTAGTATACTATTATTAACTAGTAATCTACTGAACTAGTGAATAAAATTAAATCTGTGACTTTTTGATGTTTCTACCGAAGCCATGGTTTCTTACGTAACTAGTTCGCTATGACGAGACAGCCGTCGTATCTCGTGACATTTATCTATCACCATCCCGGCGTTGAGCAGCCCCGTGAATTCCAACTCGAGGCGGGACTTGACTTTCATAGGGCTGTCACAGTACTATTATACTTTTCCAAGTTTACTTTGTTTTTTTTTTCTGCTTGGTCTGTTTGTTGTTTTGGTTTTTTGGGTTTGATCTTGTTACTGAATTATGAACTTCCTGATGTCCGTTTGAACTGAAATTTGATGTATCTGTGTAACTCTGATGACAATTAGAATGTTGATTTTTAAATACTTGTTTAAAACTAATATTCAGCCTGACTTGGCAACCATGCTGGAGATCGTGCACGACGCTACATTTTTTAACTAGTTGTACTACTTACAAGAATGCTAACGATTACACTTATTTTTATCGTAAAAAATATTTTCACGTCAAGATGAAATTTGTTCCTGAATGCGTTGAATATGCGTATTTCATCTGAATTAATCCAAAACACGCGATCGTAAAATATTAGGGCGCAAATATCAATTGACAGCTTTTTTTGTTGTTGCATATTTTTTTACTGTCTTTTCACCATTGTAACTACACTTTTCTGTATCATTTTTTTTATCTAACGTACATTACACTAGTGACAACCCTATCCTTACACCCACGCGCAATTCATTCACTCGGAAACTGTCTCATGAATAAATAATACGATTTGAACTTCGCTTCGAGCTGCGAAGTATTGATAGTGGAAAGGATTTCCCTCTCTTCAAGAGGCCTTAGCGGATTTTAATGAAACTTCGAGTAAACCGCTTCCGTGGCGAAGTATTGATCTTCGACGTAAAAACTGTAAAATAATACATACATACATTTATCACGCCTCTTGCCCATTGGGGTAGGCAGAGACTACATCCCTCCACTTGCTACGATCCTGACATATGTCTTTCGCTTCTTCTACTTTCATAAGTGTTTTCATACAAGCTCGTCGGTTGCGGGTACTTTTTACGTGGCCTTTACTGAGAACGTCTTCGATTTGATCGTGATACGTTCGCCTACGTCGACCTCTACCAGCTTGTCCATTCACACTCGCCTCATAAATCTGTTTCGTCAATCGTCTTTCATCCATCCTCTAATATTCATACAATATCCTACAGTACGAGTAGTAGTACATTTTTTGGTTTTAAAATATTTTTTTTTACAAAATTCAATAAACCAAATTCAAATCAAATAAAAACTTTCTTGCAGTAGCCAATTCTAGAAAAAACATTCCATCTAAAAAAAACTTACCAAAAAATATTTGAGAATCATAAGTTTCATTCGATAAAAAGATTTTTAAGCGGCTCTACATCGAATTATCTCTTTCATCCACATTCATATTCATTCATGCCTTCTTTACTACATACAATCTAGTTATGAGTAATTTATCGATCAGTATCAAAGCTCACCCACATCACTACCCTATTGAATATTTCAACAAGTCGTATACAATAGTTTTAATCAACTATTAATAGTATCAGAACCAACAAATATCTGTTATTAGAGAAAAGTTCCTGTTAACTACAAGGTTATAAGAAAAGGGTATTCTAAGCCAAAGGGCTCTTTGCTTTGGGGCCAACCCTGAAATCGCGTAGAAAATCAGCTGTTCTTCAGAAAATTGTCCAGGACACTCGACAAAATGTATGCAACAGCTGATTTTTTTTCGCGAATTCCGGGTTGGCCCCATAGTAAAAGTTGTTCATAATGATGAATGGGTACTACCTTTTTTCGGCTTAGCATACCCTTTCCTCATAACCCTGTATAAAACTTCCTCGTAATATTCTAGTAACTATGATGAATAAAGTATGTTTGTTTGAGATATTTCCGTACCAAATTAATCGAAAAGCCGGATTTGAGCCGCCTCTCTGTCATCGAAAGCTCTAAAGCTGAAATAAACCTGTTTAAATTTAGAATTTGAATAAACTCTTCATTATTTTGAGGATATGGAAAGCGGTCGTTATTTTCGGCTATGAAAGAAAAACAGTGGATGAATTTAAACGATCGAATCCGGATCCGCTGGAAAATAAAGCTTATTTATAAGGAAGATAAAAATACAGAAGTATTGAGTAGGCATTATAATATTTCTTGTTTTTGATAGAATAGAATGCAAGGTAATTTAGTGCTGTATAATCGAAAGATTGAGGAAAATTAAGGTTTTAGTTTGTATGAGTATAATATGCCAAAAGCTTTGATCGTGTGGTTTCTGGTAGCTGCAAAATTAGGTTAGATAAGTTAGTTAGGTTGACTCAAGCCCCCCCCCCCCCCCCCTCCAACTAAAATCCTGGATCCGCCACTAAACATAGTCTACACTGAAAGTATAAAATACATAAGTAAGTCTGCTTGATGACGCCTGATTAAGTAATTTACTGGACTCGGTAGCTGTCATAAGATCAAGGAAACAGGTTCCAACAGGTGGAAATTATCTCTATTCTCACCTCGCTTTAATGATCATTAAAATACAAGACAGGATACAATAAAATTCCCGCATAATATTACCGTTTTGACAGATCAAGGCTGGACGGTACATTGACGCTTACTTTGTATTACGCTTGCTGTCTATGCAGTGTCCACATATCAGCAAGTATACAGGTTCACTCATAAGGGATATGCTAAGCCGAAAAGGGCTCATAGTACTCATCATTATGAACAACTTTTACGAAGGGACCAAACGGAAATTCGCGAAATGTTTTTTTCGCGAATTTCGGGTTAGTCTCATAGAAAAAGTTATTCATAATGATGAGTACTATATAGGAAATTTGTATGTATTGCGTGAAAGCTAAAATGAGATATTTTTTATTTTTAACGAATAAACTATCCTCTATTACTCCACTGACGTTTCATTTGAGGTGCGCCTAAAGATTGATACTTTTCTTGCAAAGAGTCGTCGAATATTAAGATATGGTAGACCACATTTAGGTATTTTATATCAGAGCTGGGCGTGTTGATATTTTTCCAAAGATTTTATCTTTCAAGGTACTCAGATAACTAGAGGTACTCCACATAATTGTTTACAGCAAAAAGCAGCCGCACTAAATAATATAACAGTCAATCAACTTTAACAATTAACATATTTAAGCGGCCGCGACTAGCAAGTTACAGCGGTGCGATGTAAATTATTAAAACTTCGTTACGCTGCGAAATTCACGGCTCTATAACTTGGGAATAACGTCTTAATTAAAGTGGGATGGACCTTACGTATTTATAGAGTGAGAGCAGATGTTAACAGGTCTTGGTGGGGTTATTAATACCGGCAGTATTGTGAGTTATGAAGTTTGGGCGGCTTTGTCGGCGGGTATTTGTTGAGGCTCTGTTTTTGCTGTGTTTTGGTGAGGTGGGGATTTTGAGTGTAAAGCAGTTTACATAATTATTAGGAAATGGATATTATGCATGGGATGTATATGTCGCAGTCAGCTAGCTTAATTAGCCGTTTAGCTAACAGCCTAGTTATTTTATTGAACGGCGCCGTGCAACTGGATTTCTGAGTGATGAATGAATGATTCAGCCATTTAATCAAACAGCTAGGCAAATTACTTTGGAGTAACGTATAAGTTACTATGGTAAGTCATTAATAATGGAATGAACTTGTATTTAGTTTAAGGAAATCGAAGGCTGATTACTAACTGCTACAGTGCGACAGTCATGTCTTGTCTTGCTATCTGTCGCTGTCATAAAATCGATAATAGTTTGCTTGAAAGGGACTTGTGACCACTTTTAGTTATGGTAGGCCTCAAAAGGTTTAAAAATTCTGATCGTAAGGATGTCCAATATAATAACTATTGAATTTAAATTGAGATTTTCATCGCTATAATGTTTAAAATATCAAATAAAATTTAACCAAATCATCAAATAAAAAACAGAAATTTTTTACACAACATAGAGGGTCTTACAAACTATGCTTAAATTAAATCAATGCTTAAAAATCTCCGTTTTGTTTTCGCAAGTGACATTTCAGGTCAGCGAATAGTACGGATCATTTTAAGCAAGTTATTAAACAGTATTTAATTTAATTTCTAAGTAAGTCCAGAGTGCTTAGGTAGTGCTGTAACCACTCAGCCACTCTCCTATATTAGCAAGCATGCCACATCACCGCTGTTTACCTAACAGCCGCCTCGGGAGCCACAACGTCAGCTTAGCAAACTTTTTAAAAAGATTACAGTTTGCATGGCGTAAAACAATAACTTAATCGAATTATTGTACCTCGGAGGGCCATGCTGGAAACAGAGGGGAGGCCTGCGCCGACTTGGTTGAGAGTTGTTTACAAGGGGTTGCTGGGACGTATTGAGGGAAGGTCGGTATTGAGGGATGGACGTGGAGTAAATGGAGGTTTGAAACTTTACTTGTGAGTAATATTTTTGATACACTTTAGATAATAGTTAGATCCTTGTCTGTGTTCTCTACTTGCTTACAATACAATGATATCAGCAGTAATTATATTATTAAAACAACTTTTATGATATTTCTTTTTATAAAACCAAACTTGAGTATTTTTTGTGATGAAAGTAGGACTGTCAAAATTGAGACTCGTATTGTACTGGTAAAGTAAAGTAAAGTAAAAATTTATTGCATATAACTGTGTACAATGGTGGAATAAATTAATGTAGTCTCAACAGCCTATCCTAGCGGACATACAATGTGGTATTTGTTATGAACAATGGGCAATTTTTTAGAACCAAAAAATTAACCAAAAAATAAATAAACTAAACATTTTTAAACAATAAAAAGCTAACAAACAAACAATAAAAAGCAAGCTAACAAACAAAACAGTACTTATTTTGTTAATAACCTAAAATAATAAGCTGAGATCAGTTCTTAACGACTATGCTGAGATCATTTTCTATATTACCTTACCTTATATAACTAACTATCTTAACAACCTTTTATAATACATGTATGGTCCTGATCCATGTGTACAAGCATAAAATTCATTCATGTCATATGGTCATAATATGGTCATGGTCTGTATTTGATTTAATATACTCGTATGAATAGTAGTAGTAGTAGTTTTTGTGGCAATAGTAGCAATAATACAACAACCTTTTGAGACTACAAAATGTAGTTTGATTCTAACCTAAATAGACCTACACTTTTCAATTCTCAAGATCAGGGGCACGTTGCCCATTTTCCTGACATCCTTGACTACGTCCCTAGCTGAGGTTTTCCAAGCTTTCCAATCATCTAGGGGCGGCCACTGTAAAGTGGTAACCGTGGTGAAATCGGAATCAAACGTTTGAAGCGATTAAAGTAGATTGTTTTTTGTGAGCGCGGTGTAAATTGAATGATTTGTTCCGCGACCGCTTCCCTTGCTTACATCGGTCACAAATATTTGGTTAGTGTAAGGGGAGGGTAGTGAATAGAGATCGGAAGGGGTGCCGAGTGTATGTTACACTCTCACCATAATTCTTATTTATACCCTTACGGCTATGCGATTCTATTATGTGTCTTTATGTAGATTTTTTATGTATTATTATTATGCAGTGAGTGCCTGAAAACGGACAAAATAGCTAAGGCAGGTTGTAGAAAGTACTAAGAGTGGCAAGCTGATTTGATACAGTCTTGGTAGACGGGTCGACTGATTGTCTGAATCCTTTTATACAGTGTGATCATTTGCCCGATAAAAGATTATCTGGGCAAAGATGTCCCCCATCTCCTGATCGAGGAGATTTTTGTCCAAATATAAAAATGCATACGTTGACGAGAAAAAATATGATTAGCTAACACTCTGGATATAGTTTCCTCATTCAGCTACTGTCATTAGCGTATAAAAATACCCTAGTTCCTTTTATACCACTAATGGGGCAAACATCGACGTTTGAGTCGTCGCGCGTCGTCCGGGGAACACACGACCACACATTCACTCGCGTTTAGTGAGCTATTCTGGGACAATAGATAATCGTTTGACACCTGTCACTCTTATTAGTTTATGCTTAGATAAATACGAGTATAATAGTTCCCCAATGACAGGTATATATTTGTCTATAGTACAAGCAATAGTTGAGTTGTAATAAACAGTGGGCTTTATTTCTCTTTGTACTCTAAACTTTAGACTATTATACTAATGTCTGGAAGGAGTAAAATCCAAATTGTCATGAACATGTAGGACTAAGAAAGGAACGCTTTTTCAGATACAGAGTAGTGGTCAAACACTAACTCCATAGAACACAAACGATGTGCTTGTCGTGTGTCTTTCTGGTATTAGGAATTGGCGCTACACATTGACGTATAGGCATATATTTGCTCTGGCGCCTTCTACGAATTCGATGCGCCCAACAACGACAGCTGCAGTGCCAAGCTACACATTTCCACGCAGTCCAACAATAAACTCACTGCGTACTCATTAAACACGACCGACCTTGGCGACCCAGCACAAAGTTATGACACACTAACACAGAAATATTTCAGCATTTCTCAGCGTAACACCGTTTATTTCCGACCAGGCCTGGAACGGCAAACATAATTATTACGAGAGGGTTTTAAAATATCCTGGCGTTTATTTTTAGGAATGCTTAGCGAAGGGCTTTAGGACTTGTTTCGCAAAATTGGGGAAACAAACGAAACGGTGCATTAGTAAGGGACCTCTTTTGAATATTTTGCGAGGACGATGTTTGCTGACCTTCGACCTTTTGGGAAGTTTTTACGCACACCTGGTTTTGGTAGCGATTCTTTTCATCGGATAAAGGGAGAAAGATTTGGGTGGCTGAGTTGTAGATAGTGTTCTTTGTTGCGAATAATGTAGGTAACTTGCAAAATTGAACCTTAAAAAGCAAGTATGTAGATTGTAGATATTAAATTTAAATAGAAAGGGATGGAAAAATATGATTTCAAATAATGAAAGAGCAATAAAGTTGTAAATCTTATTGCAAGAATTTTATATTCACCTAATTACTTAGTCTCACTGATTTGTATCTTTTTAAGTAACTTTCGAGCCGGTTTGTTTTTCTTTCATAGTAATGAAACCACTAACCATGCCATTATAAATTCTTAATCTAACCAGAACAGTATTCTGTGCCATAACTATGCTGTGGATTGATTGACCAATTTAATACATTTTATAAATATACATAATCCTTAGATCATTTTATTTATTTTTAAGTCATTTAATTACCTAAATATAATAGAGTATGCATTGCAGTTCAGTTCATAGTAAATAACTATCCTATCAATTACCCCCCCTACAACATAACGTTTTATAATCCACCTATAAACACTTCCATGACTGCGGGCGTGTTGTCACCGTTCGATGACCTATTTCAGGTCTATTTGTAGCCACATATCGGACGATCACTTGCCGTCAGGGCGGGGCTAAAAAAGCTCCTCTGACACACCGACCACAAAACATTGAGGCACAGAAGTTTAACTTTGTATTTGTAGTAAGCGCGCTCGAGCAACTCACTTACGGGATTATATGGAAACTAGCTGACCCGGCAGACTTCGTACTGCCATACAGTACTTCTCTATGGTACTGCCTAATTAAATATAAACACTGCACAAAACACTATTTACAATTTTATATTTATAATATATTACAATTATAGGTACGAATTTGTTTCGTGTATCAGTTGACAAAAGCAAACTCATCCATGAAAAAAAAAACACTGACATTGACAGTTTGTTGTTGTTTCAACTTTTTTTTAATTTGATATGACTTGGAGTCAAATCCTTCGAAATTTTAAAATTCCTTGATTTTGATAGATATGATTGAATTTGAACTTTGTACAGAGGTAATAAAGTGCAAATTGACTCTTGGACGTTAGGAACATACCTACATTGCTTAAACAACAGTGAGTGCTTGCAATTCAATATGAACTTTATACAATAGCAATAAAGCTCGTTTTAGTTAGAAAACGGGTTTCATTTTTATATATATAGATGGTATGCCAAATCGCGAAATAAAAATCAGCTGTCCCATATATTTTGTCGAGTATTTTTGACTTTTTTCTAGTATTTTTTTTTATTTCGGGGTTTTAATATAATTCTTTTCGTTTGTGTTTTTTAGTGTGAAAAGTAAAGAGTTTTTTTTTGTCTATCTATCGCTCGAGTTCTATTTTTGACATTTTTATTTTATTTTTTTTTATTTCGGGTTTTCATGATTCTTTGTGTTTGTGACTTCAAGTGTGAACAATAAAGAGTTTTTTTTTCTATCTACATATCCCCGAGTTTCTAATCGTCGGTGCACTCGCGCCGGCGATTGATCTGAGACTCACGTCCATGAACGATGTCAATTGTGCGTTGTTCGAGCGCGCTTACATTGAAGTTAAAGTTTACCTTCTTTACTCTCAATATTTTGTGTACCGGCGCGGCGTAGTGCGTACGATGCTTCGATAGTGGACGGTGGACGGTCGGTCTATTCATACAACGCTTTCAGAGGAGGTGTGAACCAAATATTTCATAAGACATTTCAGCACAGTAATATTTTAGGTGGGAAACTAGTATTAGCGATAATCCTTTCGATGAAAAACAAGATAAAGGTTTGTAACTCATCGACACGATTTAGCTAAATCGATTTGGAAGATGTGGACATACTAAAATTGGATAATTAAAGATGGATGATTGATTGCAAGATATTTCCTGCAAAGTAGGCTTTTTTTTTTAAATCACGAAATTCAGATCAATAATTAATTTTGTTTTATTAATTTTTGTAAAGTTTACAACTTTGGCGTTAAGTTAGTTAATTAGTGTTACATGAAAAACTGTACAAAACACAAAAATCACATATTTATAATTGTATTGTGAGAAAACGTATAGCTACTGCCATTATTGCAGAATTGTACTAGCTCGAATTTCCCATCTAACGTAGTTTCGAGAACTACGAGTAACTGTAGATATCACAAACTCAACTTCAATAAAGAAAATTCCGCGACCCAAAATAAAAACAATAAAGGGTGGGTGTGAGTCTCGCTCGCGTTGCTGACGTATTGGACACTTGTTCATTCCGGGAAAGTGCTCATTTTATCGCTAGCTCGGCTACGGGCAAAAATATACAAATACGCGTAAAATACCCAGTGTAGACGCATAATCAGTAACCCGGCAACTTTCGTAGAAAGGCCCTTTCATCAATCTTAAAAGTTAAAAAGGTATACCTAGGAACTAAGGTAGGTTCCTACTTATTCATTTTCAAGGTAAACGCTCGCAGACTCTAGGATACATTAAGTAATTACAACCAGAGCATAGCTTACTGTTGCATCGACGCCAAAAAATCCAAAAATACATCAAAAATTTCAATATTTTATTCAAAGATTAATCATCAAGTTAAAACTTTTGGCTGTCATAAACCAATACGGTTGCTAGTTAGTTATTCTGATCTATCTCTATAGGTATATAACTGCCCCAGATTCTGATGTGAACAGATTGGAGTTTAAAAAATATTACGTTCTGTCTAAACTTTTTTGACCTTTTAAGACAAAAACATAGAGAGCGTAAACTGATGTAAGCTCCAAAAATTAAGTACGGAGGCAGTATAATATATTAATCAATTAAATTCCCTAGCAAGATAAATTGACATTACATTTTTAATTTTTCTGTACTTTTCCTTAAAAAATCGCAACAAACCGCTTTACTGCTTATTCTGGACAATAACTGCGGTTTTGCAGTTGTTAACCTATTTTTGCCGAGTGTACTTCACTATAATAACTCAGCGAAATTGCGAAATAAAATGTACGAAGTTGAAACTTGGCCACAGCGTAATAGCGGGCTTTCCAATATCGATTATGAATGCGGTCGGTATGGAGTTCATTAAGGATTTCATTGCGACTGAATAACTCGCTGAACTTTATGTGGGTTACTATATGGAGTAACTAGTTTCGACTAGTTTTGCAATACTCTGTCTGATAATACTAGTTTACTAAAATATAAGTAATAATGTATTGGACTAACCAGTGTTACCAGTATTCTCTACTCATAATATTAATGTCTATATTTACTACGAAAAGCAATTTCGTACTCGTATAGGCCGACTGGGTAGCTCTGAGGTCGCCTTAAAGCCTCTGACATGGTTTAGTGGTTGCTGTTATAGTAAAAATAATAATGATTTTTGATAGATATAAAAAAAGAACAAACGCATGTTTCAGAAATACGGAGAAGCTTTTTGTATTACTGCTATTATTAGGTGAACATTAACTCTTTTAGTTTTCAATTCTGTCTTTCAAAAAGGCGTTATAATGTGTTTATAAATAGTTAAACAAAGATAAAAAGAATAGGTATAATCTCTTTCCTATCCATCTCTATCCATTATTTTTAATAAGTATCCCGGTAAACTCATATTTGTTCGTTTCCTCATTGCAGTAAAATCTTGTTACTATGTAAAGAGAATGTACATTCGATTATTGAACACTAGCGACCTGCCCCGGCTTTGCACGGGTATAAAATATGTTACTCAGGGATAATGTAGCAATCTAATGGTGAAAGAATTTTTGAAATCGGTCCAGTAGTTTTTGAGTTTATTCCACACAAACATCCAAAAATACAAAAATACAAATCTTTCCTCTTTATAATATTAGTATAGATAACCATTGTTTTCCCTCAGTCAAAGTGGCTGGATTATAAAATGGCTCCTCACGTACGAGAGGCATTCGAGGATAAATCTCAGCGCATGCAGAGTACCTAACCATTACGGCCTGAGTCATAGGCAGCCAGCGAGTTTGTTGTTGCAATCTTAAAAACTAGCAGAGAGTTTATAAAATACCACGGTACATACATACTTTTTGTATGCAGTTTAGCCTAGGGTCAAGTTAGATTATATTATTGCTTTTACTTACCTTTTTTTTCTTTCAGTTTTTAAATTCAGTTGTTGTTAAGTATTATTATTCTTTTGCTTAATTGGTGATAGTAATAAAGATTTTATCTATTTATCTACACATATTGATATGTTAGTTATTCTTGTTTTTGGTTTTGTGCTGTTCTGAATACCATTTTGCCAAGCAGTACAGTACAGGTTTCATAAAAAAACGAAAGCAAAAATATCGCACTGCTTACTGTGTTATTTCTCATCACTTGCACTACGCTCCACCCACTCTTGTCTCGCCTTACTTTCAGCAAAGGAACTCTCACTTTGACGTTTACCTGAATCATACTCACACATCGTCACTTCACAAGTTCTTAGGAAACCTGGGGCTTGGCTTGACACGAATGTCAGGAGTCCCGAAGATAAATGGGTCAAATCGTCTTAGTCATTCGTTTGAATTTCACACTTATTTTTATAGCTATTACGAAATATTAATACATTTGTGTAAATATTAAAGCATCAACCTGAGAAAAATGGGAAAGTAACAGCTCAAAAAGAAGACAAGCGTTATGTAAAAAAATGTAGTTTTGATGGTAATATAGAATTCTAAAAAAGTATGTACCTAATCTATTAATTAAAACAAAAGACATCTAGAAAACGACTTCAGTCTCCGAAGTCGGATTACAACTTAAGTGCATCTTTAAAAACAACATTTTCAATTTATCCCATAACTGTGTTTCTCATCAATTTCTACAACAAATGCTTGTTCTGCACAAATACTAATCAAACTAAGATATTTTCTCAAACAATAAGACGGAAACAAATAATTCTGCAGAGAAACGCTACAAACTATAACATCAAGCTAAGTAGGCCAAATAGCTTTGGCCTTTGACATTCAAAGGCTGTACTTTCAGAAAAGGGTTTGGCGTAAAAGATAAACGGATAGATTAGATCTAGGCTATACAAAGGTCTTTTTACAAGGTCGCGTTCCCTAGTTTTATGGCGACAAGCAACGCAAGTAGATTACAACGCTTTAGCTAAGCTAAGCTGGTAAATACATACATTTAATGCTTAACTTTTCCAGAAACATTACCTACTTATGTTTATTTTTTGAGTTCCTACTGAAAAAGAAAATTACCCGAATAGGAATAGAAAGAAACGAGAAACGAGAAACAAAACAGCGAAACCGCTACACGTTGTAATATGAACCTAATATCGTGCCGCGTGGAATATAATTACAAATGACATTTATCTAACTACAGAACAGTCATTAAAATGTGACATAAATGTTGTGGTTTGTCATTTGAAATTATACTGTACGCAACAAAAGCATATGATTCATATTCTATCGTCCAACTATTTCGGCCACTATAGTATCGCAGCGATACTGTTCGCGGCATCAATATCTGCGTTTCATTTGACTATTATTTATTCTGTGGTTTAATCTAAACCCAAACTATGTCGGCAACCGCAATACCTTAGTTAATGTCGTGGTTCAAATGGCTCGAAGTTCAAACTCAAACAACAATCCTGCCTTAAATAAACCGTTCCCGTATCTTACGAGCTCACGATTCAATATTCCGACTGTGACGTCACAGATAAGGCGAGTTCCTTTGACCTACCCTTACCGTATCCTGTGCGATTCAATTGCACGAGTTCTGAATTTGTGCGAGATATACTTTTATGAGTCAATGTAATGCTTGATGTTTTTTTATGAAAACGATCGAGATTACTTATTTGTCACAATATTAAGTGATTCAGAGATTAAAAAAAAAAAAATTATGTCGTTATCAACGTATTAGTTACTAGCGGCCCGTCCCGGCTTCGCTCGGGTGGTCATTCATTTTTTAAACATTTTGGGATAAACGTAGATTAAATGCGTCTTTATGCGGGTGATAAGTAGATTTTTTTAAATTACTATGTATTTATATTTTCTCATATAATTTTTTACATTTTTATCTATAAACGTATTTTTAGGTCTATCATCAATAGTTTCCGCAGCGTATGCGATGAAAGACATTTTATGTATAATTTTTTTACACCTTGGGTTACACTATTGAAGTTTTAGTAAGGATCCCTAATTTTTTCAGGTAATAAATATAGCCTATGACACTCAGCAATAATGTGGCTTTCTATTGGTGAAAGAATTTTTAAAATCGGTTCAGTAGATCCCGAGATTACCCCTTACAATTTAACAAATATACAAACACACAAACTTTACTCCTTTATAATATTAGTATAGAAGTATAGATATAGATAGTATAGATGTTAAAAGAATAAGTACAAAAATTTCAGAATAAAATAACCTTATTTTGTGAAGTCTTCGTTTCTTTTTGATTAATTAACTTAAAAAGTAGGTAACATATTTGTGGGTGCGGCCCTAGGGCATACGAAGCCTAAGCATTTATAATATCTAATAACTGAAAAAGCTAGAAAACTGGAGTATGTTATTAGAGAGCACTGAAAACTCTGATTCGTAAGCTACACGATAAATCGTCATAATTGTGAGTGAAAAAAAAAATAGCATTTCCTATTATATAAACTGTGTACAGCTCTATGACTGCTTTATAGAAACTCAAATTTCAGAAACATAATATACCTATGTATTTTGGTTTAAATAACACGGGAACACTCACGTAAATGTTAAGTCGTTTACTACGACTAGTTTCGATCAAATTAAAACCAAAATTAAATCAAACTGTTTCAAAACCGCGTTAGTTTCCGCAGTAGATTATATATACGGGCTGACTGGTTAGACACTTGACATATTCTAGGTTATCATAGTACTCATTATTATGAACAACTTTTACTATGGGACCAACCTGAAATTCGCGAAAAAAAAATCAGCTGTTCCATAGAAAAATGTCAATGACACTTGACAAAATGTATGGAACAGCTGATTTTTTTTTCGCGAATTTCGAGTTGGTCCCATAGTAAAAGTTGTTCATAATGATGAGTACTATGATAACCTAGAATATGTCAAGTGTCTAACCAGTCAGCCGGTATATTTTTCTACAGAGTATGCATTACGTTGGCGAATCCTTCCGTCCAGCAAAATCGACTTGCCCTCAATTTTAAAGCTCCTCATCCACCCTAGATTCAATATTCAATATGTTACGTCAGATAAGACAAACGGCGGACCGGTCAGATATCTACTCCGATCTGAAATACGAGCGTATCTGTCTTTTAAGAAATAGCCGATGGAGTGGGAGCGGCTCATCAATAACTTTAAAGTGGGTTGGAGAATGAGATTGTAGAACCCGAGAAATGTTGTGTTTACGAGACTATATTGTTATTATGTTGGTACAAGATCCTGCCCTCCTAGCCAAGCTACAATCTATTATTGAAACGATATAAAAAGTAGGAAAATTTATGGGAATGACATATCTAAAATCTATTTATTAATTCTATATTCTATGAAAGAAATGTCATTCCCATGCATTTTCCTAGTTTTCTATATCGTTTCGATAACAGAATTACAACTTGACTAGGGGGCTGATTATACAAAAATAATAATGTTAATTGGCTAACTGTGACGTCATTAGTTGTTATATAACTGTGTCGTCAAAACGTCACTGTCCGACAGTGTCGGGAATTGGGGCTCTTAAATGTACTCAAAACAACACTACAAAAGACCAAAAGAAAAAGTACAATAGCACTGCAAGCGCTGAATCCCGAAATTGATATTTCCTCCAGCGCTTTATACATTCACTCGGTACGTTTTACAACTAAAGTCACTTTCAATTTTCAGCTGAAAGCGCTTTATGGGACGCTGGGAGCGTGACGCGCATAAAACCTCAAGAGAGAAAGCCTCAACTTGTCTCCATCTATGTTGAAGTCGCGGGAGATTTACAGATTTCCTAATCTGTACAACAATGGAAATTGAACCTTTTCATTCAGACACACGGTTCATATTCGACTAGAAAGAGCTAGAGTAAAAACTCTTAATCTCAAACTTATTTCAATTTTTTCATGGACAGATGTTACCTTGATGTAGGAGTGTAAAAGTTTGCGTTTCGTTTTTTTATTACTCGTACAAATTAGGCTGGTTAATGCGACCTTTTAAAGAGTCCGGACGGTTTAGAGGACAGTGACAACACGTTTTTGTAAAAGGACCCTTAAACTCTTAAGTAAACAGACGCTTAAGTTAATTTTAACTTTTTAGCTTTCAGATGATGGCGAAAATAATTAAATAATGCTTTTTTCTATGATAGTGATGAAGGGTAACAACTAACTGGAAGAACTAATAAGTCTACAATGCTCGTATAATACACGTGCATCAAAAAAAAAACATCGTAGAGCTTGTAAAAATTGATTTGTGAAATAGATGGATAAAACACTGTCTTGTTTAAGCGAATCACGCTTTTTGTTTCCGATAATTTTGGAATATGAAATATGATAACTTATGAAATGAAGTAATTAACGCCGCGTATTAACGCTCTTGCCTGATGATGACAGTAAAAAAGTAATTAATTAACTTATCTGCAAAAAAATACTAATGAAAAGCTCACCCCTTATCTGTATCAATAAACCCTATACAATTACACTCTTCAACAATATTCAATTTAATAACTCCAGGGTTGTCGAGCGTACTCTCATATTTCCCCGTTAATATCATAAGCAGCTTTATCTTGAAAATCGTCCGCATAACGATAAACTTCCACTCGACTTGCGGCGCGTTAAAAGAAAATTACGATGATAATAATTCAGCCAGAGGCAACCCTAAATCACTGCGTATGGCAGAACCTAATGGAAAGCGGGACGTTTAAATATTTTTCGCAATTGAAAAAACGGCTTTTCTTTAGAATAAAGTAAAAAGACTGCCTAGTATTGTTGTGATTTTTCTGTAACATTTTTACGAGCAAATTCAATAATGTTTGAGCATTTTCTAGTCTTTATTACTCATGTAAATTGGTACTCGCAAAACAATGTAAACATAACTTACTGTTGTTCCAAATTTTACAACAATATCATCAGGGTTTTATTAAACTGCAAATAACAACAATAGCGTGCATAAAATGTTCACCACAAAGTCATAAAATAACAAGTACATAATTATGATCGAAACTAGTCGTAAAGTAAAAACAAATGAGAAAAATTATATTAAAGAAAATGCTTTTTAATTTTAATTACAATTGTAGAAATTCATTGCCGACTATGATTCTTAATACTACGATTTTTCTTTGACTATGTTTTATCGAATAAAACACATTACAAAAAATAAGACCTACTTAGAGTAGGTACCTCTCTAAAAGGGTACACTCTGGGCTAAGAGCTTGCCCTACAACGACCCGCCACCCGATGCCCCCAACATCCCTTTGTACTGTAATTTCACTAAACACGCTCACAAAATAATTTATCCTTTCGTTGCTAAGCGATTCCTCTCGAGCCATCGAACGATCTCACACATCTCTTGTTCTCGCATCTTCATTAATTACAGCCAACAAATTCCCCGACATTTTGTAATAAGAAACTCATAGTTAGGAAGAATTGGATGTAATAAAGGCAAATTATAGCAATTACGAGAATTACAAGGAGCTCGCAATTTGTGCGTAATAGCGCCCTCACGACGCGGTGTTAACTTTCAACCAACATTTTGGAAGAGACTAACAACCGACGGCGTTTGTTAGGTCTGGTGTAATTTATTGTTCGCGTAGATATGTCGTGGTAACAACACTATAATCATAGCAACTAGTTACTAACAAATGTATGAAACTCGTTTATCGCAACCAGTAGCGTATGGTAACTAGTAATTCTTCCATCGCAACTACCTATAATTGCGAAATTCGGGTGCGACGCAACTTTTTACGTCAGTCTTATTACTTTTTTTTTACTATTATTTTTTACGGCATTGGTTTGACTTATGGGTTGGTTACAAGTAACGAGTACAGTGGCGAGACAGTGCCTTCGGCCGAGTACTCAGTTTATATAAACCGTTTGACGAAGCGAGACAGTCACCAAACCCATGATTTGTTTGTTCGGCCGAGTATATTATATCCAAGTACTGTCCTGTCAGTGTACCTACTTGTTGCGTGTAATCAACCAATTAATCTCGTTTGGTTAAGAGCGATGATATGTTTGAAGATCAGCATGCTTGCCTCCGAATTACCTAATTATTTTTATTAAGCGACCACGCGGTAAACCTTTTCAAAAATAAGACGCAGGTAATGAGTCCCACAGTTATACGTTTCAATTAAAAAGGTAGAACTTGAAGTGGATATAACTTTATACTGTGGAGTAACATGTTCATTTTTATTTCAGAATAAATAACATTTTCTTTAGACTAGAGAGTAAAACCGCAGTACGCCGAGCATAGTAAAACAAAAAAATATCTACACAGCTTTCATTTTCTATTCTGTATACAGCAGCGATTTACATTTTTGCTTATATAAACAAGAATCGCAATGAAAATTCGAAATCTAATTAATTTAATCTACTAAATGGTACTGCAGGATCGGCGCCAATATTTATCAAAATAGTCTGCTCCGAAATTGCATCGCAAAATGCCTGGTACAGCGCTCCCGTACATTACGGACATTTTAATTGTGAAATCATTCGAGCGAAGTATTTAATAACTTTAATTCACAACGCGGCTGACAAAAGCAGAGATAAAATGCGAACTGATATGACATCGTGTCATTGACATTGGTAATCAAAGTTATGTTGTGTTATGTCAAAGTTAAGTTATGTACCTATTTGGCTAGCTGCGACCCGCGGTTTCACCTAGTATTACCCTAAAAATGGAGCAAAGAAAACTTAAAAGTAACAAAAAAGTAGCAGTAAGTATGGAGACAATATTTTAATCCAGAACATAAGCTATTGATATTAAATTTAAATTTAGATTAAATTTAAATTTATTAAATTTCAAACTGTGATTGAGTACAAACAGTCAAACATAAACTTTTTGGGGTGTGCTCACCCAGATACTCACGGGGCATGGTGGGTTCTCTCAGTACTTGAACCGATTCAAGTGCAAGGAGAGCCCATCATGCATCTGTGAGCCTGACTCTATTGAGGATATACCGCACATCATAACCCAATGCCCGATTCACGCAAAACTGAGATATAATCTAGAACAGAAACTAGGAGAAAAAATAGAAGTCGGAAATCTAAGTAGTATCATTACTGGCAAAGCGACCTCCTTAGATTTTGTGCACTACTGTACTGAAATATGTAAAATAGTTATAGCTAGAAACAATACCTTAGATAAATAAGCAATTGCTATGTTATATAATAATTTTATATAAACCGTAGCAATAGTAAGTCACTAGAATAAGTAATTAAGCAGTAGAGTAAGTACCTAGAATAAGTTATGGTTTTGTAAGATTTTTGTAGCCTTCCAATCCTGAACATATATTCGGGGAATCAGCTATTTTAATTTAAAAAAAAACATAAACTTTTTCAATTACAATGCTAGTAGGATACTGCAGCCCATAATTTTAACTTATCGACATGAAAAAAAATACTGGGTCCACGATACGATCGATACAATCTGGTATATCGATGTTTTACCTGAATGGACCACTGGCTCGGAGCAATTAGAGTATTCTTTTATCGATTTTTTTATTATATGTATTCATTAAAGCAAATCAGAAGCCTTCGGGCGACCTTAGAACTACGACACTATCAACTCGACCTGAACGATGTTTTAATAAATAATAACTAGGTTTAGAAATCGTCTAAGTCAGAATTATAGGCATAGAAAACAATATTTCACCAGCATGAATATTTTCCTTTTATTTCTAGAAGTATTCCCAAATATTCCCGACAAAATTCTTCAAACAAACGAAAAGTGTAAGAATGTGATAAGACAGTAAAAAGGGTTGCTCGAACCGATAGTAGTAATAGTTTGGCGGCCGTTTCGGGGCTAAGGAGCTGTTTCCACGAGCGATTTGAGTTTGAGACTTGAGAGATTATAAACTTGGAAGACCGCAAGTTGCATTGACATAAGCAACTTATGGGTTACTTACTTTGTTTTGGGATAGGATGGAAAACAATTTTTTTGTTTGGTAAATTGACCAAATACAACATTTTTTTAATGATTTTTTTCTTTTTTTGCAATCATGAGGCTATATTGAAGTCCTGAAGCTTCACATGCACCAAGGTTTATTTACGTTTTGCGTAATAACAGTACAATTAAAAAATTATTTGTTTTGAATGGCATAGTTGTCAAAATCAAGCATAATAAAAATGTAAAAGCGCCACCGAAGTCGGATGAAAACACTGATAAATAGGAAGGAATGACGTTTTGTGATATTTTTCAAAATGCTGAGCCAAATCTAACATAGCACTAACTTCATTATTAAAATAAAAAATATAATAAATTACGATTTATTGAAAATACCAGAAAAATATCCTTAGAGCAATGTAATAAACACTAGCTTATGCCCGGGATTTTGTGCCCGGCGCTACTTGGTCTTCGGCCTCGCAGATTCGGGGCTATAAAACATAGCCTCAGAGATAGCATCTTGGTGTAAATATTTCAGAATCGGACCAGAGATTAGCCTTTCGAAACATAATATTGTATTTATAATATTGTATAATTTATGTAACACGTAGTATATTATTGAGTTTTCTTCATGTAGCATTTCTCAACAAATTAAGTAAAAACCGTGTAAAATATTGTACCTATTATTTACTTTGTGGTAATATTCTTGTAGGTTTTCTATTAGCGCTAGATTTTATATTCTAGCCGGGTCTACGAGCAACGGGTCCGCTACGGCGTAGCGCCGTAGACGTGAATAAACATCCGCTACGAAATTACGTAGACCCCGTAGAGGGTCTACGAAAAATAACGTAATTATGAACTGTTATTGTTATTTCTGGGTTACTGTTATAACATAACTCTATTACATGGGGTATGAATAACAAAATTGAGCTAATAGGTTAGTTGTGTTTTAAATAACTGTTATATTTTAAAAGTAAATCTGAAATTTGAAAACGTAATAATATCTTAGAAATTACGCTAAACTATATTTATGAATCTCAAAATCTTTTTATTGCTCATCAGAAAATAAAAACCAGGAAAATTTTCAGTACCAGATTAATTACTAAAATTAAATAGTGATAAATAGTGATAACTGAACGTAGTTGCTACAAGTTAAATAAAATATAAAAAAATATTGTATTCATCGATATCAGCATCGAATCTGACACCTCTAGAGAACGGTATCAGCGTTATCTACCTGAAAACTGGCTCTGATAACTCACCTCGCTCCGGCTACATGTCACATCCGAACTCACTTACAGCCAAAACACAGTCTAATTAGCCAAATCCCTCCCAAAATGGATCTAGTCCGATCTAATTTTCATTGAAGGCCCGGTCAAAACACGGCTGCGTCGTGGAGGAGCGAGCGACACACGACTGCCCCCGGCGAGCTCGCGAGCAAAACTAGGAGCACACTAGGAGCTCAGATCGCGGGCTATCCAGAAATCAGCACGACAAGGACGGCGGGCTGTGCGAGCGAGAGGGAAGAAGGTGCAGAGGTGCGCAGGAAAGAATTAGATGTTTATTTGGGAAACGTAACGGGAGTGTATGAGTACTCGATTGGAGGCGACGTTGTCTTGTTGGGTGATTAGAGTTTATGCTGCCCTGGTACATTATGAGACGTTTCGTTCCTTACAATTTAAAAAACAATGGTAATTAATTATCAACCATATTTTACAAAGTTTATAGCATAGGTACATGCTTCTAAAGTAAAATTAGTAAATTAAGATTTATATGAAAAAAAATGTAATATTGCAATCAAGATACTTACAAAGTGGCTTTTAAGAAAATTTATGCAAAGACCGTACAATTTAATCCAAGGTTTCAGCCAAAATTTTATTAATAAAGCCATTCTGCAGCCAAAGATAAATTTGACAAATTGAATAAAAGAAATTAAATTTTAATACAAAAGACAGTGGCCGAGTGGAGTTCGTCCGGCATTCATATAATGGCCAGTAAATTAACTCTGGCCGAAATCAGCCGCGCGGCGTGCATTAAATAATTATAGGTAGGTTGGGAATGCAACCCTATCGGGTAACTTCTCTGATTCTTCACTTCTTCGATTCTGGCCAAAGAGTACTCTTTTATAAATATTTTTGGCTTTGTAATACTCAAAATATACCAGTCTAATATTGGTGTAGTTATTTGAGGCTACAATATTTGAACTTCATTATTTTCAAGATGGATGAGTCAAATAAATTGTATGGCTTACTCACACTTACATAGAAATTAATATCGGCTAATTTTTAAGGGAGCCTTCAGTAAGATTCTCACTTCCGAAACCGGAATCTCATTGCTCTATTCCTTGGAATCCAATAGTGAAGATCACCAGTGGATTTGTCATGAAGTTCATTATCAGATACGAGAATTAGCCGATAAGGCCGCCGATGTGAACTTCGCTAAATATAAAAGTGATAAAATGAAAAACTACTTTCATTATTTAAAAGTCTATTCTAGTTTTTTAATGTTTAAAAACTTGTTTGATCAAACTGAACATTTTATAAACATTTATAATGATCCTCAAGATAGATGTCGCTAAAATTGTAAATACTACATATCGCTTGTGGCTTCGCCCGCGTAGACTACAGTTAACCAATAACTTATAATATTTTCACCTGGCATTTGTTTTTATACATATATTATCACCCCATTTCCCCGTAAGGGTTGAATATCACAAATTGATATCTTAGTAAGGGCCTTCAAGTAGGTACGTCAAATAGAGAACACTACAAATTTTACGTTTCTAGGACCTCTGCAACTTAGGCTGTGCGTTTATATGTCAGTCAGGTAATTCCTTTATAATCCAGGTGAAACATAAAGCGGTGATAATAAATACTTATGAAGTACGTGCCGATTAGGGCTGCCAAAAATACAAATAGATAATCCATTTTCTAATTATAAATATTAAAATAATGTTTTAATTTGGATTTTGATATTTGGGTATCCCTTTCAATTTTATCATACCACTCTATGTTATGTCACATTGTACATAGATATTCAGGAATTTTATATCTTTAAAGATATTGAAATTCTGCTGATGTTATTGTGAACCCGTTAGACTGCGATTTTGAGACGCGGCCCTGAAGGACACAATAGAATTTAGTCCTGTTTTTGTGACACTTTCACAGCTTTTGTCACGTTTGAAAGTAATGTTTTATGCATTGCGCGGTAGGTTTAGAGGTGACAAAACCGACTCGGTTATCTTAAAGAAGCTTTTAGGCTTTTTACTGCAGACAACTTTGTTCCAAGCGCGGATTGGCTTTAAGACATACATTCGAGTCATTTTTAGCAGAACTAGCGGCCCGTCCCGGCTTCGCACGGGTAGACACTATAAATATATTACGATAAGGATTTCTTCAATTGATACTTTAACAACTACTTCATTTATCTGACAAAAAAATATCTGATAAAAACTTTTTTAATGTAACACTAAAGTAACTGTCAAAAATT
The DNA here is from genome assembly GCA_949125135.1 of Alcis repandata. NCBI lineage: Eukaryota > Metazoa > Arthropoda > Insecta > Lepidoptera > Geometridae > Alcis > Alcis repandata. The sequence goes on from OX421233.1 coordinate 1,972,829, forward strand.
GACAAATGGCAGTTTTTATTTTTATACGTCAAATGCGGCTGACATACCGTGAGCTGTTGATATTCAAGAATTTTAAACTCAATTAATTAATAAACCATGTTCAAAAACTATAAATTGAGATGTGAGCTATCCTATCTCCTAAGTTAGATTGAACTGCACACGGTGTGCAAATTTGATTGAAATCGGTTAAGTAGTTTAGGAGTCTATAGCGGACAAACAACGTGACACGTAATTTATATATATTAAGAAGATATATATTTTTTTAGCTATACTATACTAGGTAGGTACGCTCTGCTTTTTGACCCGCTATCCTACAGGAACCGTTTAAATTTCTGAAATTAAAATATGTTAATGTAGGATATGAACGACTTCTATACTCAGTTTCATCCAAACCCGTTGGACTTCCATACTACATACATACAAACACCCAAAACTATAGTATTAGTAGGATTTATTTTGATAACGATTAGCTTGCAATCACACGTTTGCTCTCGGATTAACCGTACGGAAATTCCATTGTGTGAATGACACATGCGTTTTGATGATATATTTGCGTTGATCTTTACTAATGACTGCTCATTTAATAATGTTATTTTTTATTTATCCTAATTAAAATTATAAATGCGCATTATAAAGTAATTTGGTTTGTCGTAAGGCTCCTTTTTATTGCGCAAGTGTCACTGTGTATATTGCAAGCATAAAAAATCGAACTATCGGATTTTGGCGCCAAAATGTTTTTTTAATATTTTTTTTGCATGTTATTTTTAAACATAACTTACACGACTTCGTCTCCATTTGACGCCACGTTATAAATGCATTGGTTCCGTTCCCGCGATCTCTCGGTATTCAGCAATAACGCTCAGAGCTAGATATACGTAATATACGTTAATAAAGGGCCCGCAATTTCATACATATTAATACTCGACGAACGTGAGCAGACTTTTTATTGGGCGCGTAAAACAAACGCGCAGTGATGTTAACGAAATGACCCGCGGGATGCTGGACTTTTTTCGATGATAATTTGTAATTTTCGGAGGTAATTATTGCGATCGTAAAACGTGCAATGGTGGGTGTGGTTACTTTTTATGAGGTGTTGGAGTAAGGTGACAAAAGGGGGCTTTATGATGATGATTAACTTTACTGTTTACTCCGAGGACTACATACGTATCATATCATATTATATTATTTTCTTTATTATTATGACTTACCAACTTCATGCTACTGTTTGGTTAAATCAAATGGAAGTTATTTTCTTGGCAGCCAGTGTGATCTTGTAGGTACAGTAATATGGTGCACGTGAAAAATCTTCGGTTTATTAGTTGACTTTAAAAAGTAGAAGAATCTTAATTCGACTATTTGCTTTTGTATGTTTGTTGTGAGTAACAAACGGTGGCCTTAAATTTAACTTTCATAGTAATGACGCTAATGATGATTGTTTTTATAAAATTCAGGCTGAGTTTCGTGAATTCAAGCCAATTATTTTCTGGAATGGCAGTCAGAGTGATATATGAATATTACCAGAAAAGTTACATGATAATTAATACATTTTATTGATGATGACCTCTACAATCAGAAATTGTTTACTTAAAAATTGCAGATATCAAAAATACAACGACGAAATCTTGGAAAATAAAGACCAGGGGCCTTATTCTGTAAACAAGGTGGCAACTGCAATCGTGTACCATCTCGCTCGCGCCAACCTACTCGTGCCATATGAGTGAGCTGGATAACATACGGCTTCTATCGCCACCACGCTTACACAACAAGGCCCCTGGTTTTTATTTAATAATCGTTGACATTTCCAGCTGTTTTGTGCGCTGTCAATTAAGTTCTACTGCTAGAATATCAACCTTTCAAAGTAGGCAACCAGGAAAATAAACTTGTAACTGTAATCCCATTATAAAAGTAACCTGTAATGGAATGATTGTGAAAGCCATTCATCAGTGGCAATAACCAGGCAACAAATCACCCGCGCCCAGCTCAGGACATAAAGGCTTCAAGCATAAAGGCTCAGCTTACTCACAGTATGGACGTTTCTTTCTTATGCCTTCATGCAAAATTCAACTGGCAATTTATTTTATTTTATTATGGAATTAAGTGGCGAGATTAGCAAGTCAATAGCGAGATGCTAGAGTCGCGCTTTTCTATTACAGCCAATGCTATTAAATGTATGCCAATGCCATACAATAATTTTGAACTAAGTACAAATAACTACAAATAACTACGTAGTTATGAACCTTAAGTGGAGTTGGGCGGGACACGTGGCTAGGCGAGAAGATGGCAGGTGGAGTAAGGCAATCACCGAGTGGTGGCTGAAGCTAGGCAGGCGAAGTGTTGGTCGTCCGGCGGCGAGATGGGCCGACGACATTTTCAAAGTCGCGGGTCGAACCTGGATCCGATTGGCACAGGACCGAGGCAGATGGCACAGTGAGAGAGAGGCCTATACCCAGCAGTGGGATAAAGAAGGCTGTGGATGATGATGGATGAAGTACAAATAATAACTGAAGATATTGCGCGGCAATGCGGTGCGCTGGACAGTCTGAGTAGTTATAATTACGGATTTGATGGCACTAAATTATACCAGTTTTCTTTTCTTCTTTTTTTCTTTCGCTTTTGACGTCGCACTACTGGGCATAAACTTCTCTTATATCTTTTCAAGTATCTCTGTTCTCCGCCAAGTTAGGCTAAATATTTTATTAAAAATGTACCAAAAAAAAAACTAAAACCTTCTTCCACAATATCTTAAATTCCAAAAATACCAAGAAATAACAAGGTATGCCTCATATAAACAAACAATTAAACACTTTTCATAAATGTTCGACCGGATGTGTTGCTGGATGTCTTACGCGAATTAGCCCTTACTATTATTATTGTGTAAAAGCTTCAACAATGGGCAGGTTTTATTAAATCCCGCGCAGGGCCGCGACAAAGCCTGCGTTAATGACTCCATACAATAAATCAATTTACGAATACAATGACGGACGCTCCCATACATCGGCTATCACTGCGTGCTGGAATATTTGACTTTACTCTGCTTAGAATAGAGTTGAATTTGGGTTTTTTTGGAAATAGGAACATATTGCTAATAATCTTGTTGGTGCAAATTAGTGAACCTTTTACGTATGTAGGTTTGTGCTGTCCTTGGAATTTGGATGACTGGTGTTTTTTGTATTGTTTTGCTGAACATGTCCCAACTTTACTCTACATTAACTTTGCATCTACGTCACATGCAAATTTATCGTTGTTTATTTCATGCTCGAGGTGATCTTTAGTACCTGGCCAACTGAGCTTGCCCAAAAATCTCGGAAGAATGCGTTTTTCTATAGATGAAAACTAGTTAGTTCGTTTTATCTATTTGTACCGTTTTTAAGATCTCCATTCATATAATTTACAATTACCCTTATATGCACATAATATATTGCTCCTTGAATAGTTCATGATACCCACATACATATAAACATGAACCCAAACTTGCGTCTTTACGCCTTACCTTCCAACATTAAATTAGAAACAAACATACATAGCTACAAGTAGGTACACCTCCAAAACCCAGACAAAACACACGGACTGTGAGCTCACAAAGAAAATAAAGCAGCGTCCAGACGAGCGTCAACAACTGCAGTTTGAACGTAGGGAACCGTCCTTGGGGAAATCCACGGCACGTAGATACAGTTCGAGACAAACTTTTTGACCGCTTTGAACAGTCGGCTGTAAAAACGTGAACCCGTAGTGAGAGTTTACCGGAGATTTCCCCATTTTTTTCGCAGAATAAAATTTAATATAAGAACCAATGTTTTCATTACTTTACTTTCTTATAAAATTTCATTAGCATTTAACCAGTGAAAACTTTATAAATGTATTCACAATTAACATTACTTCTACATTTATTACTTACTTGCTAGGTCTGCATTTTGCTATAGCACATAATTATTTCAACTGTGGAAACTATCTATATATATAAAAGAAAGTCGTGTTATGTTACACTACTTATAACTCAAGAACGGCTTTACCGATATGGCTGAAAATTGGTGAGGAGGTAGCTTAGAGCCAGGAAACGCACATAGGATACTATTTATTCCTATTAGGTATACTATTTATTCCTATTATACTATTTATTTCTATTAAATAAATTCGATAGCATTCAAGTGTGAATTGACATAAAACATCAGTCACTATCAAACGAGGTATAACAAAAAAGAATCAGACTTGGAATAACAAAACGACTTATTATACTCTTTGCGCAAATGACAGCTATGTAATGGACGTATGGATGACAATTTGATTTAACAATTTAACAGCTAAACAGATTTTGACGAAATTTGGTATGAAGGTGACTTAAGCCCTAGGTAATAATGTAGATTACTTTTTACCCCAGGAAATTGAACGGCTTTCCGCTATTCTTGCAGGACAGCGGGTGAAACCGCGGGGCGCAGCTAGTTATGTGATAAAAGTAAGAAAAGGGGTAAAAGGCTTGGCCCTCCTTACCCCTATCTAATGCCTGGCTATAACAAAGTTTGACTGACTCTACATTCCTACATTTTCAACGTACTATATAAAACGAATTCTATGTAGTCTTCGTGTCCTTTTGCGCGGTCCGTGTACGGTCAGTAGAAAAGGTGACTGTAAGGTTTCATAATTGATGAAATCCAAAGCGCCGCTGCTGGTACAGTTTTGAAATAGTTACTCAGTTTTCTAAGCCTTCCATAAAACTACGATATATTTTTAAATTAGTTTTTTGGTATCCTTCGTCTCTTTCATTAATTTTTATTTAGAAACTAGGTTATTTCACCGAAAGCTACGCTCTTAAATATTGATTAATTTTAAACATATTTTTGATATTCTATTTATTTATTTACTAGCTTATGTGTTAATTCAGACCACGAACAACTTTCATTTCAAATTTCATGTACCTAAATCCGTTCAGGCGTTTCAGCGTTCATTAATAACAAACATACAAACTTTCACCTTTATCATAATTATTAGTAAGATTGATGATCATAAGATACCAATAACTTTCTAGTTACAGCAAGAAGTCCATCAAAATATTACAATGAAATCTCCAAAGTAAACTAAAGCCGTATTCAAAGCTTTTTAAAAGTAAAATAAACCGCAAACCTCATTGTCTGCGCCCCAGTAATAAGCACCAGCATTCCTCGTCTTTGATCTCTTCAATCTCATTCATTACGCCTAATAAGTCTAATAACCAAATTAATAAGCTCGAGTAATTGGTGTGCTAACGAAATGTCTCTGCAATTATTGGATAGTCATTAAGACTGGAATAAGAAGAGGTAGATGGACAACTCTCAACAAACAACGAAAAAGTAGGCCAAAGTTCAAAAAGAGACTTTTCAAACTGTCACAAGCTTTTGTACTTACCCAAAGTGTTAACTTCTTTTTAGTTTGGAAAATTGTTTTTATTACTTACTGAACAGAATATAAAAGTAAACTAATGTAACTAAACAAAAACAGATGGATAAGCCAAAGACCGTATATGGTTCATACTGGTAATTGCACGCCTATTCGGATTCCTGATATTGCCACTAATTGCAATATATTAGTACTTGCTTGTTTATTGCCCAAAGACTAAAATAAAGTAGATACAACTTAGACCATTCTACATCCTTTGTAAAATATCTGGAATTCTGGATTAAGTGGATTTATCTATTTTTTTAATTCAGTATACAGTAATTTTACATAGTTTTTTTGTGGTTGCACCAAGGAACCACTAGACACTAGATGTCGCGGTGCTCACATTCGCCGCACGCTAATGTAACTCTAATTAACTAGTAAAACTTATAACACATACTCAGTTTGACATCTGACTTCCTTCAAGCCACGATTAAGGGCACTCACTTAATACATATCTCTGCAACTTGTTGGAGCCGAAGTTATGATGATGTCTTTTCGATAACGAGCCTTTGAAAAAGCTATCAAATCTAAATGAGCCTAAAAAAGTTTGAGATTGAGTGTGTGTTTGTTCTTCACGATGAAACTGCTCAACGGTTTTAAATCAAGTTTGAGACGGAGTTAGCTAATACTTTAGATAAACACATAAGATAAATATTATGCCAGAAAACTAACGGTTTTATAGAATAACAGGTGAAACAGTGAGGCAATGCTTGTTTTTGGTATAAAATAGGCTGAAACATACTGGTACTAAATCTTTGCCCTAGAGAATTTCTCAGACTAATATCAAATTGCAAAAATAGTAATAAATATTTTTTACGACTTAAAGTTGCTAAATGAGCAAGAAATTCACCTAATGGTATGAGCCATACGTAGCCATTTCAAATTACGGTATCAAATAAAGTTTATTACAAATAGAGTTTTAAATCATACTTGTTTTAAATCACACTACTACACTATAAATGAGAGAATAACTGTCGTGTAATATTCTTGATGCATTTTTCCATAGTTTCTCTAACTCTTTTCTGACTACACGGCTGATCCAACTTCATGAAATTTTGCAACAAAATTGGCTCATTTAAACGTTACTAAAACATTTTTTCCACAAAATGAAGAAAAACTTGAAAAATCTCGCTAAAAACCACGAGACACGACTTTTAATTAAGAAAAAACTTGAAAAGTTTCCATCAAATTAAGCCAAATTTACTCTCGAATTACGTCTCTGGCTTCACCGCACCACAGACACAAAGCTTTACTTGTAAAGCCTTTACTTAATCATTGCTTTTTGTTTATTCATTATTAGGCTTGCGTTTGACCGCCAACTCGCCTGATGGTAAGCAACGATAAACAACGGTCTACGATGGAGCACGCTTGTCTAGAAGGAACCGATTCACTCGCTACTTGAAGACACTGAGACGTTTACAGTTTTCCGTCTTGTTAACCGACTTCAAAAAAGGAGGAGGTTATCAATTCGTCTGTATGTTTTTTTTTTTTTTTATGTTTGTTACCTCATAACTTTGGACTGGGTGAATCGATTTTGATGATTCTTTTTTTAATAGAAAGCTGACGCTTCCCATTTGGTCCTATTTCAATTTAGTCCAGTTCTGATAATGGTATCCATGAGAAAACCATATAAGTCTTAAATTTGCATTAAGTACGTGCGCGACAAATAGATGAATAACTCAATAGTCGGTCTTTTGAAGTCGGTTTTTGTTTTTTGTTTTGTAAAAATAATGTTCTTGTTTTAGTACGTAATATTTCACATCAGCGAGAAGTTGTACGATTTTAAGCAATGACTAACTTTAAACTTAACTAACTACTTTTTGATAAAATAGCGGGCCCAGCATAGCAGCCAAGTAGAAATGATAGAAAATGATGAAACTCTTTGGAGGAGGCTTTTGTCGAAAGACAATCTGTATCAGATAAACTGATTGCCGATTAAATTAATTAATTAAGGTTAATTAAAAACTTAGTTTTAAATATATCATTGTATAACAATTAACAGCAATGAAGGCTAATTTTATTTTATAATATTAGTTTATTTATTTATTTTTTTTATTTTAAGCTGGCTTTATAAGTGAGGCCTACAGACACAGTCCTATTATCTGTTATGCGCACCTCATCATTTATTTAACAGCCGCAGATGCTCGATAATCTCAGTTTATTTAGGACTCCAAACAAAACACCGTCATTAGCCCACTGAAGATATCGAGTTAAACTTCCAAGGGCCAGCTTTACAAAAATACAAGTACAATTGCAGTAAAAAGAGTTTCAAAAAAATTGTTAACAAACGTGGGATTAAACTTCAGTCTACATTTTACTGATATGAAGCCTAGCGTTCACCGGAAATTTACACATACAAAATGTAACTTGTTGTAGCAATAATTTTCTACTAAGTAGGTATGTTGAATAGAAACATGTTATTTGAAAAAAAAATGATTGCGTTAATTTTGTACTACAAAAATGAAAAAACCATAAAAGATGGTTTATTAAAAAGTCATATTAAGCATCGGTATAAAAGGGCTTACTGGTTCTACTCGTAATGTAGCACTGAAAATTAAATTGCAATTGCATTTGTTTGCAATTTCTGGCGTGAACAAAAAAGAGTTTATTTATCTATCAAAGTTCGACAGCCTAAGCTTTTTTATTTTTTAAATCAGGCTAAATCTTGGTAGAACTGGCTTCGTCTAGGCAAACACAACTTTCCTTTCATTCAATTAGTGTTACCAGGCAACCTCGTTCCGCCCGCCTTCCCCGCCTTCGCAGCGTTTATCGCTAAATACGACTTTCTGTACCTACCGACTTATCAGTGAAGCTGCTCGAATGATGGAACTAAATCTTTTCTACAGTTGACTGTCAGTTTTGTTAAGAAAAAACGATTGTGGTGCTCTTATCCAACTCTGCTGATTAGTTGGTGGAACAGTAACTATTCATTTGATCAGAATAGCAGAATATCTACTTGTTGAATTAATTAGATTTTTGAAGGGTGAAAATAGAGATAATATTGTTAATTATGGGATCAAATTTCCGGCTGGTTTGTTTACTCATGCCATGGTGGCTATACCTATAAATGTATGTTAAAAGTAAGCCTTAGTGTCATTAGTACCATTGATTTGTACCATTGATGGTACAAGTGACACAACTTTGTATCCTTAGTACCATTAATGTGATTAATGGTACTAGTGACAATTATTTAGGATCAGTTTAGGATCAGTAGTACCACTATAAATATTAATACACCTATGGAACTAGTGATACAACTTTGTATCTCAAGTACCAATATGGAAAAGTCAAACCTTGGTGTGAAAATAAGAAGTATAAGCTCGTAGTTGCCTTACTTTTTGGGATAATTCTGGTTTTAGATAGTAAATATAGATAAGAATCCGAAGATGGGCCGAATAAAAGCCAGTCGACCATCATAGGGTATAATAGCAAATTTATAGGCCGGAGATCAAAATAAATTAATTTTTATCCCATTTTCTAACTTCTTTTTATTTTGATCCAGATCCATTCAGCAATTTGGGTGGTTAACATAGACAACCTCCAAATATAACACAACAATTATGATGTTGAAAACTGTAGAAATGTCCGTGGAACAACATTGATCAAGTTACAGCTATGTTACTTCTACTAAACACGAAAAAAAAATCAGTTGTTCCATACATTTTGTCAAGTGTCATTGACAATTTTCTATGGAACAGCTTATTTTTTTCGCGATTTTAGGGTTGGCCCAATAGTTGAAGTTGTTCATAATGATGAGTACTATGATCACTCTACTTATAACAACTACTCCTTAATAGATACCAACTTACACAAACCATCTATATCTATATATATATATATATATAAAAATGAAACCCGTTTTCCTTGGTCACGGCATCACGCGTGAATGGCTGGACCGATTTCACTAATTCTTTTTTTGTTGTATTTGTTATTATTAGGAGAAGGTTCTTACGAAAGAAAAAATTGAGGAAGTTGAGCGGAACATAAAAAAAAATTAAGACAATTCGAATACAATACTCATAGTTAAGACAGGACAACGTGTGTCGGGTCAGCTAGTTTTATAATAAAACATATTTAAATCTTCAGTTTAATTCTGCGCACGCGTCATCGGAATGCCCAGGGCATTGTGAGTGGAACAATTGTTACATTTTTACACGTGGCGGTGCTTTGTCTTTGTGTAGAGGTGGACTTTTTCTTCTTTACCTACAAGTTTTGTATGAGGGTATTGAAGACCGTCGGAAGGAATTCAATGTGAGGAAAATAGTAGGTATAGTACAGTGATTGTAAGCTTCACGTGGGATAGGGAGTTACGAATATGCTCTTACTTACGTTTTAGTTAGTTACTAAACTTTTTATAATTACAGTTGCATCAATTGGTTTTTATATAACTATATTATATTATAGATCATTAGATAGATACTCAGTTGTATGATTCTTCAAGTTACAAATCACAGCTGGTCCCTTTGTGAGAAATATGTGACGTCACACTACGGAGGGTCATGTGTCACAAAATATTTGGAATTAGACTAGCTATAGAGACTATGAATTAAAAAAAAAAAAATTTTAAGACTTAAATAGGTATTAGATTTTGAAATGTAACATCACGAAACATAATACCCCTTTCCACCCCTTGTCACACAATGTCACACTTTTTCTTGTTTTTAATGACGCAATTTATGGATGGCCCCTTTTAGATAGAACAACACCCTTCCATTTCTTCCAAGCCCAACTGCACTACTATGAATACAGAGCCTTCATAAAACACAGAACATGGAATCTTCTAGAAACTTGTTAAATCTCCCAGCCCATAGTTGCATGCAAATGCGGGCAATATTATAACCTCGTCGGCGACAATCCCGCAGATTGCACTGGAATTGCCTCGACACATTGCACGTCTTGGAAGGTTCTCGGCTAATGCTGGATATTCTAGAACGTTCCAGACAGATTTGATGACTTTCGCTTGGCGTGGCTAGCTCTGTAGGTATTCTTGGTGTGAAGCTAGAAGTCGAAGCTAGTAGATAGATATCTAGAGGTATTATATCTGGAAAGATATAGATAGATATCTGGTATTATATCTACACAGTTGGGTTTTCTTTTAATGATCACGATTTGTCACTATTGTCACTATTGTTGTTTGTATTATTTGTGATTTGTCAGTTTACTAGAAGTTTCTATCTAAATCCAATAACCCTTTTTTGAGTGACGAGTAACAAACTTACAAACTTTTACATTTATAATATTAGTAGAGAGTTGGTTTTCTTTAGAGGTTAAGGTTAAGGTTAAGGTTTAATAAATAAATAAATAGAACTATTATGCTTATTCTGAAAACTTTTCCAATAATCCCAAGCTACACTATCTCGCAGTGACGTAGGCTTTTTATAAGCTTTTATTTAGTTTCACATGCCTGGTGTAGGTCTGTCTGTATCTATCTGTAATCAAATCTTGCAAGTTCACTTTGCACTTAAAGTAGCGAGCAAAGATTAGTTAAAAAGTTTATTTTATTCTTGAATGATCAAATTTCTCATTTTCATTACAAAACACGTATTATCGCCCACGCGAACAATTTTGCCAAACTTTATAGCATACAATTTAACACCCCTCCCGAATATGAAAGCAATATCGTCCAAAAACGTGCACATCAAGAATATGAAGATAATATTGCCTCGCACCCTCCACATGGTGCGAGTCATCGGCGTTTAACAAGCGTACGTACCTACTTATAATACAGGGTTATTCATAAAGGGTATGCTAAGCCGAAAAGGGCTCATAGTACTCATTGACTCGAATGTCATTGACATTTTTCTATGGAACAGCTGATTTATTTTTCGCGAATTTTGGGTTGGTCCCATAGTTAAAGTTGTTCATAATGATGAGTACTATGAGCCCTTTTCGGCTTAGCATACCCTTTATGAATAACCCTGTATACAAACTGCTAACAAGGTTTTTCTCGCTACTCGCTAGAAACAGGAACAGGAATTCACAGGAAGAATGGCAAGTAAATAAACTAACAAGAACATTATTTTTACAAAACAAAAAACAAAAACCGACTTCAAAAGACCGACTATTGAGTTATTCATCTATTTGTCGCGCACGTACTTAATGCAAATTTAAGACTTATATGGTTTTCTCATGGATACCATTATCAGAACTGGACTAAATTGAAATGGGACCAAATGGGAAGCGTCAGCTTTCTAATAAAAAAAGAATTATCAAAATCGATTCACCCAGTCAAAAGTTATGAGGTAACAAACATAAAAAAAAAAAAAAAAAATACAGACGAATTGATAACCTCCTCCTTTTTTGAAGTCGGTTAAAAATTAAATAAATGCCTGACAATTCCGATTTACGAGTACAAAAGAGCTGAAACACAACAAAGAACAAAAATAGCTAAACAAATTTTTCATGAATCATGTCAACTTTAAAAAAAAAAAAAAAAATCAAAATCAGTTTAACCGTTTAGAAGCTATGATGCAACAGACATACATACCTAATAGATACATAGATATCTGGGTGTTTTTACACCATGCTGTATTAGGGGTTAAAAACTTATACTTAGATTCATTGAAAATAAAATATATCACACTCTAGAAAGCCAAACAATTTTTTACTTCTAAGTATTAAACAAATTAAGTAAGTCGTAGTCTGTGACGTGACTATTCCAAGATAATGAAACCGTAAAACATAAATCGCGGAACGCAGTGGCGAAAGCAATCTCACCAATCTAGACGCCCCTGGAATACGTATCAAACTCAATTTGACGCCGCAAAGAGCACCCCCCTCCCTCCCCCCTCAATCTGCCGCCACCTGCAGCCAAACTGCATTGTCTGCCGCTTTTAATGCCATTAAATACTTCATCAATTTTTACGGAATCCCCAGCGATTATTTCGTGGTCTAAGGTTTTAAATCACTTTGCGATATCGATTGGTTTAGTCAGGGTTCTGTAGAGGTTTCCGATGTTGATGCGATTTTGTTGGATGTTAAATTTACTTCAGTATCGAGATCATACAATGCATTTTCACTACTGAAAGTGGGCTTAGGTCAGCTTAGTGAACCTGCCCTTATTTGTGAGAAAATTAAAATAATAATAAAAATAATTGTTTAGAAAATTATGGTTTTGACGCATCCAGTTATGATCATGGAATATTATCGAAACTAGGATTATCCGACTCAATAATACTTGAGTAGTGCCGTGTAATAATAACCAAACGAATTATAATAACCTTGAGACAAGCTGCAAAATTGTTTAATGCTTGCTATGCTCGTCCACTCTCGGATGACCAGCAACCAAGACTGCTCTCTTCTCCCAGCGCTTCTACTTAATAGCTACTTTTACAAGTATTTTTTGACATAAGTAAATACTGGGCCGCTATTACACCGAAAATAACCGGAAGGTAATCAGTATAATTATACATAAAAGTATTTTTTGATCGTTTATCGTTACTTACTACGTTGATCGTTACTCAATCGCCCAAAACGGTTAAATAGATTTGGATGAAATTTAGTATGGAGACAGCTTTTAATCCCTGAAACAATATCGATTTCTGCTGGATAGCCATCGATATCGGACCAAAATTTTATTCATCTTGATATGGTTAGGGCGTGAAACTGTGGGGCGCAGCTTGTTCTCAAATAACTTGTAGGTATAAATCTTCAGGTGCCTATTGCTTTATTGAAGCCTCAGCGATTTTGCTTGGTTTCCATTAAATTTGATGTGCACTTCGCTGGATAGGTTTTTTAATGGAAATATGATTTAACTCTGATTGGAAAGGATCTAACGTCAAATCGAGAATGACGTAGAACATTTTTTTTAATAAAACGAAAATTGGATATTGAATTAATATTTTTAGGAGCTGGTAAAATGTAGCCAACTTACTTTGTTTTGGATTGAAAAAAACAATGTGTTTTTTAAAAGAAGGTGCAAATACAGCCCTAGAATGGTGGCTGCGGAACAAAAAGCGACATCTTCAGCTAGCTGGTAGGATGACATCTTAACAAGTGCCTTAACGGGCGGCAGGAAGGCAGTCGATTAGGTTTGTGCTAGTCAACCTATACTCCCACTGCTGGGATACAGGTCTAATTTGTCTTGTCGGCCTGTTTGGCTCAGCGGTAATATATCCGCTTTATAAGCCAGAGGTCCCGGGTTCGATTCCCGGCCGGGCAGATGTTTGAATGATGAATTTAAATATCTGTTCTGGGTCTGGGTGTTAGTTGTCCTTGTCTTTGTGTGTGTTCCATGGCGTCCACGACACAGGATTTATTCCTAGTGGGGAGCTATGAGTGTGAAACGTTAATTATTTATTATTATTTAACTAGCTGTGCCCCGCGGTTTCACCCGCTGTCCTGCAAGAATAGCGGAAAGCCGTTCAATTTCCTGGGGTAAAAAGTAATCTACATATTACCTAGGGCTTAAGCTACCTTTATACCAAATTTCGTCAAAATCTGTTTAGCTGTTAAATTGTTAAATCAAATTGTCATCCATACGTCCATTACAAAGCTGTCATTTGCGCAAAGAGTATAATAAGTCGTTTTGTTATTCCAAGTCTGATTCTTTTTTGTTATACCTCGTTTTATAGTGACTGATGTTTTATGTCAATTCACACTTGAATGCTATCGAATTTATTTAATAGAAATAAATAGTATAATAGGAATAAATAGTATAATAGGAATAAATAGTATCCTATGTGCGTTTCCTGGCTCTAAGCTACCTCCTCACCAATTTTCAGCCATATCGGTAAAGCCGTTCTTGAGTTATAAGTAGTGTAACTAACACGACTTTCTTTTATATATATAGATTTTGATGGGTGATTAGGCTTCGGGACCGAAACACTTGGCGCGATGAAGTATAGATCTTTAGCAGTGGGTGGAAAATGGATTATGATAAATAATGCATAATTTTCGGACTGTGACAGCTTGATGACCAAAGCAACATATAGAAACACTGAATTGACCATGGACTCGACCGCATTATGAGTAGGTATGCTTACATTTGTATAAACCCGAGACTGATTTTTAAGCAGTCGAGTTTTCAGTACTTAAATATACCTGAAATGTATAACGAAGCTTGTGACAGTAATAATCATTAAGCAAAAAACTGATGACGAAAAAAAATTATGATGAAAAAAACAAAAATTATAAAACAAGTCTTAACTGCCATCCGCCTCGTAACCTACATCCGTGCTGCAAACAAAGTAGTTCCGTCACAGATTAAGCAGAAGGTTCCTCTCATAAAACATTGGCATTACGTACCTATCTCCGGTTTCGTCAGTCACGACATCCCGCGATTCTAATCTATTTGTCTTTATGCGAACCGACGGGAGACATAAATATTATGCTAACTGATTCTTGCCGTGATACGAGGTAATAATAATATTATGACGAAAATTACTGTGAATGCTCTTGTCGAAGTATCATTATAGTTATGATGAAGATTCTCATAATATACATAGTAAGTAGGTATCTAAAGGTAAAGCCTGTCTTGAAAAGCTCTGAAAATACACAAAACATGAACATCGATTCGGTTCACATTGTGACACATTTGGCTGTGACTGGTTGGGAACTCACCATTCTAGCAATAATGTAATGAAATATTGAAGCTGGTAGAAAGGAAAGGCTATGCTAGGCCGAAAAAAGTTCATCATATTTTAAGCAACTTTTGCGGGACCAACATTCAAATGGCAAAAAAATATCAGCCATACACTTTGTAGTCTCATGGACATTTTTTAACAGAATAGCTGATTTTATATTTTAAATTGTAAGAATCGTTTGTTCCAACAAGCGTTAGGCCGTAGTAGAGGCTTAATGCCCGACAACAAATGCCAGCCGTCTGTAGTACGAGAAATTACTCGGTGCTAATGTACCCAGTAATGTAGAACGTAGTATTAAATTTCAAGTTGTTTCAGTTTAATTCCGAGCCCCAGTTGCATCGCGTTCGGCAAATAGCTCAAAGCGCCGGCGGCACCGGACACTGTTTATGCTAAATAGACAAATTAATCTTACCCGTGACTGGTCGCGTGCACGAACCTTGTGGTAACCCTCATTTTTGTGGAATGTTACAAGGATATTTGCTTATTTTGTTTTATTTGTGTCTTAATATAACTTAACCTAAAAAAACTTTTTTGTTTCTAAAAAGTAGAAAATCTTGTAATTTTTTTGAAAATGTAATGTTATTTGAGCTTGCTATTTCAAGCTCAATATTACTTGAAATAATTACCAGATTGACAACTCAGTAAGTTTTTTATTTCGACAAGCCATTATTACTAAAAAAACTCTTAGCTTTTGAGAAACTTTTGAATATCCGATGCTCCTATTCTCAAAATCAATACCGTACCCCAAAACTCAAACAGCCAATTTAAATTCAATTCTGCCAATGCAATAGGATTAAAAATCAGCGGCGCAACGGTGACCGAATAGTGGGGCTCCATGCAATTAATCATGCGGACTGTCCGGACGCTCCGTGTCCGGGGCGGGGTGTCCCGGGCCCGGTCCCGGATCCCCCGTAAATCTTGGACACCCGCGTCCGTATGTCGCCTTGTGCATACAAACGCGCAGCCTTGGAATAATAGAAAACGCGCTGAAAAATGAGCTTAATTAAGTTCGCGCTGTCGCTGTTTGCATAAAGCATTGTTTTGTTATGAGACTCGTATTTTTGTGCCGGTTTGTTGAAATATTTTTCGTCTGGGATGTATAAATCATCTTAACACTAACACCGGAATTCAAAGAGTATTACCACGAGGAAACGACAGACATGTTTAGGTATTCATCATCACCAGTGCCACCTTCACGGTGAAGTTTAGAGGTCAGTGGAATAAACTTTTTGCAATCCTACTTATACCTATACGCTGTGATAATTTCTGGTTATCTACGATTATAATATAAATATGGGAAACAAGTACACAAACTCTATTGCGTCTGTTAATAAGTTTTCTTGTAAAACGCCAACAGAGTATTCGACACAATATCATCATCAATTTACAGACTAAGTTAGAAAAGGGTTAATTTCTATTGGTCAACATGTTAGTCAACTAATTTTTAGTTATGCATGGCAGTACGGGCAGTATTTCGCGCATGACTATCATCAGCCAGTTACTTACGTTCCAAACCCTCTCCCAGCCCCAAATCTACAAAACTCACCCTTTTTCTCAGCTCTCATTTCAAATTCCGCGATAAGCTTCAGCCGGCGGTCCCGCAAAGACTAAAATTAGCATGTATCCAGCGCTAAGACTCTTGTTAACCGCCGGTTATTCACAGCTTTACGTGTTAATTAGGACTCAGACTGAACAAAGGCGAGGAGATACGAGTAGCTATAACGGTAGTATAGCTATTGTAGCACATTAGCGCATAGAGAACTAATCAACCATGTAGTTTACGGACTTAAGCTCCCTAATTCGCGTAAGTCATGTTATTAGAATTAGGATTGTATAACAATTCAAGAATATATACAAGTTAACTCAACAATACACAACCGACATGGGTTTATACAACTCACAGCGTTGTAAACAGGTTTTGTAAACTGGCCACAAGGGCGCCCAAGAGACAGGCTCTGCCTGAGAGCTCTTCCTAGTTTGGAGTCCGTCGAAACATCAGTTTTACTAATATCAATTGACTTCTTTCTTTCTAAAATGAATGTTTTGCGACCTTAAAATCAAGAAACTTTTATTATACAAGTAGAATAAAAACGTGGTGTTACTTCTATTAAATGTTCTTGGTACAAAAGTTCAAAGTAACTTTAAAAAGATTTTTAGTACTCAAATGCTCGTTTGTGGACCTGAAGTTATCTAGTTTTGTAAATTAAAGCCCACAGTCAAAATAAATGATTTTAATTCAATTTAAAAAGTCGTCACAAGAATAGGCTTGTTTCCACTAAGAATGAATCGGATGGATTGGAGTTTCTAATTATTGATTAAGATATACAGATTTCAAACAATAAAACAATTTATCAAAATAATTAAAGATTATTAATATTTTTAGAAAAGAAAATCTTAAAAAATAGGCATTGAGTCACGTGACCGTGAACGCCAATCAGAAAATGTGACGTCACATAGTGGTATGCCGAAAAAAAACTTTCAACAAAACAAACTTTTGCCGTAAGTGAACACAATCGTTTGTCACTATGTGACGTCATTTACGACGCCATGACACTTTCTTGTGTTTTTACGCCAGATTAAAAATATTTTCTTAAAACTTAAAATATGTGTTTTAAATATAATTTTTAACATGAAATATTATTTTTTTGGGGTAATACAGGTACTAAACTAACGAAATAAGCCATTTTTGAAATTTACGACACAGGCCTATTGTAATTCTAGTGAAAATTATCGCCAGGTCAACCTCTTTCGATAGGTTAAGTACTTAAATAGATTTGAAATCATTACTCGTTTCGTAGGATAGTGAGGTTAAGAACCGCATTACTTCTAATCGTTTTCGCAGTAGACGGACTCTTTGTTTTATCCTCTTATACACTTTACAGATGTGACCTACACTTGACTCAGCTTTTTGCGATCATTCGTTTTAAAACAACAATTTTATTTATTTTACAATTTTTGTTTTATCAGGCTAAAAGGTTTTAGTCTGTTGACGGATTTGGGTTAGTACTTAGAGTAAATTTATTGTTGGGACCGTTAATTTTAGGCAGAGAATTTGAAAAAATAAGTTTTTACTTAAATCGTACATTTTATAATGACAATAGTAATAATTTGTCCTACTTTAATTTTTTTAAATGTCCGTACTCGTTTTCTCTCTCTGGTTTTGTCCTCAATTTCAAGTATTTATTTGAATTTAAATTTCCTTTGTAATAAGTATTTCTTGGAAAATAAATTATCCTGCCTTACTAAAGCTCTATTACGCTACCCTGGCTTTGCAAAAAATTAGCTTAGAGTCCAGAAGTTTTCATTCTGTTTTTGAGCCAGGTGCGCCCCGATAAACTTTGAGAGAAAGATATACTACTCCGCTAAAATTGGGTGAAGCCAAAAACTACTATATTTTTACGCGTACGTGCACAAGACACACACGTTAACATATCTTATCTTATAATATATATAAATCTCGTGTCACAATGTTTGTCCTCAATGGACTCCTAAACCACTTAACCGATTAAAATAAAATTCGCACACCATGTGCAGTTCGATCCAACTTGAGAGATAGGATAGTTTAAATCTCAAATTATAGTCGCAATTTTAATTTATTGCAAATTATATATAAACTGATAATTTTTACTATAAATTGACAAGTTAGCATCAACATACTACGGTTGCTATAGTTACGCAATGGCTTTTGACAGGACAACGTCTGTCGAGTCAGCTAGTAGGGTTATAAGGAAAGGAAATACCAAACCGGAAATGGCTCACAGTATGCACTCATCATTATGAACAACTTTTACTACGGGACCGGGACCAACCCGGAATTCGCGAAAAAAATCAGCTGTTCCATAGAAAAATGTCAATGACACTCAACAAAATCTATGGAACAGCTATTTCTTTCTCGCAAATTTCGGGTTGGTCCCAGAATAAAAGTTGTTTATAATGATGAGTACCTACTATGAGCTTTTCGGCTTAGCATATCCTTTCCTTATAACACTATATAAATAACTATTCTTCTACTCGCAGCACTGTAGAGCTTGTGTACGTATACAAAAATAGGAGTTCGTTCTCATCGCATCTTTTTTTCTATGTTTATCTGAAAAGCAAGGTAAGGTCCCCCAATTTCCCTTACTAGGAGAGTGATCCGAGCCACCCATGCCTACCGGATAACCCTTCAGGGCGAAGAGCCTCATTATTCTACGAAAAGGTTCTACCGACCGTTGACCCCGATCTGAGCTGTCTAGTAGAAGAATGCTTGAAATTCAAACTGCTTTTTATAATGATCAGTTTTATAAAAAGGATAGCTCGTAAATAGACCCGTAATTCGATTGAAATTAACAGCTGATGCTAATTTAATAGCTAACGTAAGAGTATATTAATGTATGCCTAGTGTATTCTGTTCAATTGTTTTGCAGTGAAATTTGGGCGGTCGATTGTTTTAAAGTAAACATTTGCGTATAGAAAAACAAGAATATGACAAGTGACTTTTAAGTCAAGTCACTAGCCATATTCTTAACACATGTAAGTATTTTACATAACGGGTGCGATGAAAAACTTAACAAAAGATCTAGTATCAAGGTACGATAGTGTATTAAAATATAGGTTTTGCTACACCTAGTTTTCATTCGAAAAATTGTAGCTCATTAATTTAATAATGTTAAATATGTAAAGGATTTTATTTCAGGCAACTCAAATAAATACTAGGCATACACAGACTTACATACACACAATTATTATAAAATGGATTTAAAAAAGATTACTTATAGGGTTTTGGTTTGATGACATTGTAATGACCCGGCATGGAGTCACTCGGTAGATCTCTTTATACCTCATTGCATATATTTTTTGTAGCTTAGCTGGCATCTACCCCTATACATCGCTAGGTATACTCATACCTACTATGTAGCTTTTACCCGATGAAATTCACCGTGGTGCTGAATAGAGATGAAGCGACGACATGAAAACGTTATTAAGGTTACATGTACAGAAATATCTGCGGAGTTTCGACATTAAAGTTAGCTGGTACAGTTTTAAGATAAATCTTTTACACGAATATCATGAGATGAATTCGTAATCAGTTGGAGATGTTTAAAGTTTATTTCTTTTGCGAAATGATGGCACGGGTAATTTTAAGTGTGACAGCAAAGTGACAACAAAATCCCTAAGAGAATTTAGTTTTGTTTAAACATTTATTACATTAATCTCAAAATCATCTTCATTTTCAGTTTTTTACTACGTACTGCCAAAGAATAACACATTAGAAAGAAAATAGGCTTCTCAAACCTTCTTACGTTTTGCATAAACCCTTGATTGCATTGTTTGGTTTACAGTGATCCACGGCAAGTAGCTATTTTAGTAAGCTATCATTCTATTTTATAACTTTAAGACTGCCAAAATAAAATTCATTAAATATAAAATATCCCCAGTTAATAAATTAGATTAAAAACTTTTAACTCCGTCCGAATAAATTAAAAGTTTTAAAATAAATCTAAACTATAAGCTTTCAATATGTCATCGTCTCGCTTCGACATTTTGTTTAACAGCCGCCATTTTGAATTGGGACAGCCATTGATAAAGCCCGGGTAAGTGCACCAATGAAACTTTATACATCCATGATTCAAACTTTGTACATAGACTGGGATAAACATACGGGACCTTACTTGCAAACACTGCCTAAAATTAATTTTGATTATAATATTCTGACAACTTCTCGCAGACGTGAAATGCCCCGTGCGAAACCAAGAAGGAAACGTTTAAGAAATGATTAAGTTTTAGTAGGTTTTATAAGTTACACTATTAAATAATATAGGTAAGGATCTACGGGTACTTTTGTCATAATTAACAACATACACCACAACACATAACACACACATTGTTGTTCACAAACAAAATTATATACTCGTATTAGGTACACATCGAGTCTTACATAAACGCTGTTAAAACTTAGTCGGTGTTTAAAATTCACTGTGTTCGTTTTACACGAGATATTTTGCATCAGCAAGAAGCCGTGATTAAGTTAAAAGCAGCGTTTACAAGCACCTAATATCCACACGTTTTGTTCAACTTGAACCCGGCGCAAATTTATTGAACCGAAATCACGTGGATAATCGTGAATGTGGAATCAACTGTGAATCAAAAATTCATAGCATCAAGTATTTAATTTGGTCATAGTTTTAAAAATCACAGTAGCTAAGATTGTACATTTTTATGTTGAGTATTTGCTTCTTTGGCAATTAATAATAATTTATTTATAATTACAATACAACCATACTAGTAGAAGTTAAACAAGTAGTTTAGTACATATAGATTAGTATAGTAATAAGATACCTTTAGTCCACACCTTTTTTAAATAAGACGGAGATTTTTAAGCAGAATTTATAAGTAAAGACCAAAAAGTTTACCAAATAATTAAAGAAGTGTATTAAGACGAGTCTTTCTTTTAATAGCAGTCTTTCTATTTCTTCTTTTATACGGATTTTTTGAAAGCTTAATAACTGTCTAGTAAGTAGTGTTGCCACTTCTCTCACATTACAGTTAATTAAGCGGTAAAACACTGACCACATCCACAAAATACCCACCAATTATCCATTATAATTGGGAGTATTTTATTGTTACTCGTTAATAATAATTTATGAGCGATACATTACCGACTGTGTTTAAATTCTGAATCGAATGCAGCACGATTGTTTACCGGTTAAACAAATATTAAGATACGATTATTGAATATTTTTTGCTGTATTTTATTGTTCTGTTTTTAATTTTAGTTTATGATTTGGTTACAATCATTAGATTCATCTGCTTGCAAAAGAAGTTGTTTTATGTATTTTTCTACACAGGGTTTTAGGCTATGCTAACTCTATTTGCAATTTTGAATATAATTGAACCTATAATTCCGTATAGAGATTAGTACCAATATCTACCTGATCACAGCAAAATAAAGCGTAGATACCTTCTATTTCTGAAATAAAAAAAACTCATAAAACTTTTTAAATTTTTCTCACCACCAAAAAAATAACTGCAACTAATCAGTCACGGTTCTAATCAAAAAGCTCATCAGTGCTACTTCCCTCTCAAAATTAAAAAGAGTAAGTGGCACTCCCGGCGAATTGGTCACAACACCAGCTTCCCCTTGCACGGAAGAATACCTATATTAATTTGGCATTTCCATCAAGATGTCATCGTTGCGCAAGTTGGTACAGTAGAAGTGGAACCAGTGACAGATGTCATGGCGTCTTTGCTTGAAATGCATAGCATGACTTTACAGCTAATTCTGAAAGCAGACACAGACTGACACATTACAAACGGACAGAGTCATCAACAGATTGACAGACAAACGTATTGACATTGATTTGATTTGTTTTGACTTAAAATTTTGATTGCAGTCTTTCTTTCTCATTGCAGTCTATTTAGACGAGGAGTAGGTAATTTCTAGATGACACATGTCAAAAATCAATATCAAAGAGTGTAATAGAACGGTCAATTGTTAGCTTAATTTCAAATAGTTAATAACTGGTACATCAGTTAAATTAAACATGGGTTAAAATATTAAAAACAAAAACTAATCGTTTTTTTGCTATTTGTTACTTAGACTAAGAAAAAAAATGTCTTAAGAAGTCTAGTGTATCTGATTTATGATGACACCTTACTATCTAAAAAGATCTACTAGACACAAAGCAGCATACAAAATCAAAAGCAAGTCACAATATCTCAAAAAACGCAATTCTAGATTAAATCAAAAATTTCATTTCATTGCATTTTCTCTCAGCTTCCACACTGCTCCTCTACATCCCTCCGGGGAAAGTGGGAGATAATTAACAATTAGTTAATGGAACAGGCGGGATGTTGGCACACCACTCGCGGGGAGAGCGGGCCAGTCCGGCACTTGATGCGTTGTCTTAGAGACGAATTACTTTTATTGTACACCATGTTGTATGTGTCATAAAAGTAGTAGTAAAAGGTATCGCAAGAGATGAGTTGTTCCCAAACAGTAAAATAAGGTCCGTGAAATGTTCAAATATTTTATTCATTACTAGCTGCGCCCCGCGGTATCATCCGCGTTTTTTGAGATAAAAAGTAACGTATGTGTTAATCCAGACCATGAACAACTTTCATTCTAATTTTTTTGTAAATCACTTAAGCCGTTTTTCCGTGAAAGAGTAACGCACATCCATACATTCTTACAAACTTCCGCGTTTATAATATTTATTAGTAGGATAAGTTGTTGATATTAAAACAAAATTATTGTAATTCGCAACCCTTTTAGATTGGCTCAATCTTTAACCTTGGGATCCCCGTTTACAAGGAAATTAACGTGGTAGAAAAATGGTTGGGAACCTCTGCAGTAGTAGTTTTAAAAAAATCTGAAGCCCAAGCCACAGTTCTTCCAAGTGTGGGATTCAATAAGCACACAGACGACAAATTTTTATTTTTCACATTTTAACACGGTGTTTCAATTTAAACTATTTGAACAAATAAATATTTTTGTCTGTCAGTATATTACTGCGTCTGCGGATGGGACCAAGAAGATGCAAAATATTTTAAGACAATTTTTGTCTACAAAAATCCAGCGTACGATTTAATGAGACTTTCTCGAATAAAAAGTTTTCCGTCCGGATCATAACAGATTTGGACAACCTTCGGGCTACTGTCAAAATGTGTTATTAATTTGTTGCTTGAGTTTAGATACCTATTTTCTTTGTAATTACGTAAAAATGGGAACAAGATCCGGTATTAAAATAATTTTTAATAAAATATGTATAGGTAAGTATGTATAATAAACCTACGTATTAGCACAGACATATTTTATTAAACAAAACTTTTATAAAAATACACATAGCTTTATTTAGATGACTTAAATAATAAAATATCCATGATAGAGAATAAAACAGGGTGTAAAAGTCGTAACTAGTAAAATTAGCATGAAATAAAATGAACTATTTTTTTTTCCTGAAAATGAAAATATCTCAGAAAAGGTGGGACTTACTGAAATGAAATTTTGGCACATGATACGAGGACATTACATGACCTTATATAATTTTGAGTAGTGGCTCTACCACGCTACATAGTAACTGCAAGAGTTCACAAAGTTCCACAAAGCTTGGTTCGGAATTAAGATCAGAACTCAAATCGCAAACTTCCAATATTATGCGTTCTACGTGATTTTCTCTGAAACCTAACTAAACTCGATGAGAACTGACGTAGGTACTTGAGTCGTACTGAGGTTAAGTTTTCTATATTTTACTTAGTCATTTGCTTTCAGAGCCACTTTGCAAACGCATGTTTTAAAGTGTTTTGTGAACTAAATTCGTAAATAAGACTCAAACTCAAATAAGTATAAACTTTGTGTTTGAACATTGAATTGGGAGTAGGGGCTTAGGTAATCCATTGTCCATAATTTCTAATTCGTTTATTACATTAGGACTTTATTTTATTGTATTTTTCTTCTTGAATTAAATTTATTAAATTACTAGAAAATCGTCAGTTTCATAATTCTGGATTAAAAAATTTTTTTTTTTTTGCAATATGTGACCTTTATCAACGGTTAGGTAGATTAAAATTAGTTTATTATTAATAAATGATGATAATTAATTAATTAATAATAATTTATGCATCTTATCCAAAATACAAAAATACTGGTACGAGAGAGTACAAGACAAAACCATAATTAGATTACATTCTATAGATAAATATTGTAAATGAAATTTGAAATAATTTATTTTATCTATTTACATATTTAAACTGTAACTATTGTAAGTAGATAGTACCTAATAATGAAATAAAAACGATTTTATCTTTATTTAAATTTACAAAATACAATAAAATAATCGTAACACACCAAAATACTAATCCAAAAGACAAAGACACTTGAAACCAGATCGTAGATTCAGAATCCAGTGCGATACTGATCTCCAATTTAACTTGGCCGATTTTCCACGTTTGTTCCAGCACAGTTGCAGTAGTGTTAACTTTTCCAATATATTCCAGCTCCAACAAGCTGGAACGGAGAAATAAACATGAAATAAGCTAAAGGAAACAACTCTTAGCAACATTTTAAGGGATTTTGGTTAACAAGTTTAGTCTTTTGCGGTTTGAGTGGATTTGAGGTTTGGAATGTTTTGAGACTGGATCTATTTTATAGTTGAAAAAAATGTAGACAATACAAAGCCGTGGTAGCTCAGTGGGAGAACCGCCGCTTCACATTCTTGAGGTGGCGGGTTCAAACCCCGACTCGTACCAATGAGTTCTTTAGGACTTATGTACGAATTTACATACCACTGGCTTTTCGGTGAAGAAAAACATCGTGAGGAAACCTGCATATGTAGTTCACGCAAAAAGGGCCGATTACCGGCCTAGTTGCGGAAAAAGAGCCCGCTCTTTAAGCCTGTGTATATATTTTTTTGAGTTCAGCCATTTTGTGGCTGTGTCTTAGAATAAAAGAAGTAGGTTATTTCTAAATAGAAAAATAAAAAATATTACAACTAAACAATTAATAACTAACCAAATAATGTCAATTTCAAATTATAGAAATTAAAAAAGAGAAGCTTAAAATTGTTCAAATGAAAGCCAAGCCAAAGATTTAGCAAAAATCTAAACCCAGAAGAAGAAGCATACAATTTCAACCAAATCAACCATTTTCATTTAGTTTTGCAGTGTCAGGAAAACCTAAACAACATGAAAAAAAATCAACATTTAAAATTATTTACGTTTATTCATTTGTCGGTAGAATTTCGCCCCACCAGCCCACCACCGCTGCGATTGCCATCAGTTTGAAGTGTTGAACAAACACACACTCCTGGGACGGGGAGCGCCGCGGCTGCCACTCAATCAAAACCTTCACTTGGGGTACGGTTAGCAGCGGGAGGAAGATCGAAGAATGTTAATGTTATCTAACTTGAGAGAGCAATCGAAATCGGACGTGAAACATTAGCTAGTTTAAATATGAGATCTCTTTGGGCATTAGTTTAAAAGTTTTTTTGGCTTTTATGGGTCTTACTCATAAACACTGCTTAAAATGCTCTGAGAGCTTCTCGCTGAGGTGAAATGTCACGTACGAAAATAAGACGGATAACTAATTTTAAGCAGTGATTATGTTTAAAGAGGCTTTATAAGTAAGGCCCATAATCTTTAATTTCTTTGATTTCTTTGTAACGAAGATTTTTTTCGATAGCATTCTAAATACATATGTAGATCAGCCGTCGTAAAAGATTTCAGTTTAGTGGCCTTATCGGTTAATTTTCGAAGTTCGAGGATCGAAGTTCAGTTGGTCATCAAAATTAACCGATACGACTTTTTATGTCAAAACACACAATTTAGTTCACTCTCAATGAGAGTCCAAAAATTTAAGGCCAGAGTGTTTTAAGAAAGCTACAACTGGCCCATTTTCAATTTCATGAAGCCATATTCGAATTTCGGAGAAGGCAGGCTTCCAAGTGATTATTTAAACCTGATTCACTAAAAACTTACCTACTACAGAATACGTTACCTATATCTTTTAAAAGCTTTTAAGAAAACTTTATTACTTTCTCATAAGGCTTTTAAGCTAGCTGTTTCAACCTGTGACATGTGTATGAAACTTAAACCTTTATTGCGTTCCGACAAAACCTCCTCAAGAAATATATAAGTGAATACTTCATGATATAATATGACGCAGGTACTAAGAAAGGTACAGGAACATTCCCGACGATTCACCGACTCAAGTGCATAACAAACAGTAAGGAAGCGGCCACAATGCGAAGTACTGCCTACTGCCGTCCCTGGGGACAGGCCCACTCAAACCTGCGTTATAAAAGTGATTCGTATGCCGTATGTTGGCGTGTACAGATGGGTACATAAAGCTCTCTGTGAAGTTTTCTGAAATTAAAGTGGGGGTCCAAGTTTACAGGCTTTATAAGACAGATCTAAATTATCTAAAAGTGTTAAAGTCCTTGTCTTATAGGTCGCAAAGACAAAGACAGACTTAATTTTAATTTAGATCTGTCATATAAATTCTACGAACGGGCCCACATGGCCCAACTTTGGGTCTTTTTCTAAAGACTGTTTTTATTTTGGTACATTGTTTAATCTCTTTTTATATGGTCACAGATCGAATTACTGCATCGTAGTTTAATGTTTTTCGTTTTATATCATTTACTCTCGTAGAGTTCATGTCAAGGTTTTTTTTTCGCACAATATCAGAACTGATCTAACGGCCACCACTGGGGCCTGTTTTAGTGGTGGCCGTTGGGAGTATACCGGATTATGTCATATACCTAATAGTATACGAGGCTATAAGGAAAGGATAGGCTAAACCAAAAAGGGCGCGTAGTACTCATCCTCTTAAACAACTTTTACCATGGGACAAACCCTGAAATCCTGAAAACAAAAATCAGCACCTAGGATGAGTAATATGTGTCAATTTCGGCTTTCCCTTTCGCTAATATAACCTTGTATTCCTTTTTTTAAACAATTTTTACCATCTTCATGTTGCCGACCTTTTTAGACTATTTACATCTTGTTTGAAGAATTCTGTGTTGCCTGGCTTTAATTTATGTATTTTCAGGACGATTGGTGTTCCTAAGACACAAACGGTAACCATCTTTGGTTCCACAACTGAACATCAATATTAAACGGAGAGCCGGTGACCGGAGACAGCGCGCGCTGTTTGCATACGAACTTATCAGCGGCAGCTGCATCTGAAGCAGCTCATCCAATATTTACGATTGTTTTACGCTTGCGGGCGGTGCAATGGAAAGATACGAGCGTTTCATGTTCGAGCTTGGCTTGGCTTGGATTTGATACCTTGAGTATTGGAGGTGTCCAAAAGCGGCGGTGACCTCTTACCATCAGGTTGCTTGTCGCTTATTTGACACTTATTTTTATTTTAAAAAAAGAACGCTGCGTAAACTTAATCACTACTTATAATAGATTTCTCTGTCTGTGGTTTCGCTGACGTGATTGGCACGTCGTCGTGCAAAGGCTGTAACGTTACACCCCTTTACTTATTAAGGCAAAAGGGTGTAAAGCACAAGTTATTAAGGCTACCTCCCTATTCCTACGAGATGATTTAAAAGGAAAGATAGGAGACAGCTTAAAAGTACATATATTAGTTTAAAGTCTCTAGGTTATAAAAAATGTTGAAGGAGTCCACACTCGGGGATGCACTGATCAAGGAAAGTTATATTGTAGAGAAGGAGGTCTGGAGAAAGGCTTAAGATACAGCCCGCAGGATGAAGGTCCGCCAAGCCCACGTGTAGCGTTAGGCCTGCTACTGAGGCCTGGAGACAGTCGTGAAGCTCGCCGAGGATCACGAGCTCATCAATTTGGGTAAAAGGGGACTCTGGTTATTGCACTGCAAACCTGTTCACCACTGTAACTTAAGTAGAAAAGATTTAAGGCTTGAGGACTTTTTCTTGTTTCAGATTTCAAGGTTCAAGCGTGTTCAGACTATGGCCCTCCAAGCCAATTCACGTCCTCCTCGATCCAAGACCAAATCCGAACTCCCCGCTGTCAGAGCGGTTCTCAGGCATCCCTTCCAAATCGTTCTAATAGCCTCTCCACACTCGCGCGCGGATCGCGCGCGAAGCCGCGAACTTCCCGCGAACCGTGAGTGTAGATTGGATTCGCATATTCTTCGCGGGTTCGCGCCTCGTTCCCCGAAAATTGTCGGTATTTTGTCCCGCGACAAAGGGCTCGCGGGCCGCGAACTTGCCGCGAACTTGTCTTGGGTACATATTCGCAGGCCGCTCAGTCGTGCATCGTCGAGTGTCGAGAGCGGTAGTGTTGGTGAAGTTGTGTTTCGAGGCTATAATATATTTTATATTATTTATATTAATATATTTTTAGGCTATATTATATTTTCCAGAATTATTTGACAGAAGCTTGACAGAAGCGTAGTTATAAATAGCTAATGCGCAAAAAAAAAAGAAGTAAAAAAAAAGAAAAGAAGAAAAGAAGTTAAAGAAAAAAAATTAAATTAAAGAAATTAAATTAAAATTAAAATTAAATTAATTAAATTAAATTAAATTAAATTAAAGAAGTCCCGCAGCAGCAATTTCGGGGTCCATCGTGGTCGAGTGCGCGAACTATACTGTGAACCTAGCGTGAATGTGTAGCCGACGTCGTACGCGCGAGATTTCGCGCACGAATCACGGCGCGACTTCACGCCGTGAATCTCGCGGGAGTCTGGAGGCCGCTTAAAGAATTCTGAAATTTAAATTAGAATATTAAGAAAGATAGGCAGCCAGATACAAATCATAAAATTGAAAATAGGTTCTATACAAAGAAAATAGGAACTGTATGAGAATGAATTGACAGATTTAGAATTTAAAAAGTTACATGACATTAAAAACATCTAGACAGCTTTCAGATCAATGTTTACAAACAAATAATAGAAAAGATACAGAAATATGAATAATTTAGAAAGGATATTATAAAAGAACACGAAATAAATAGTGGCACGCAAGGACAGGAATAAAACTGATTAGGGAAAGTAATAAAAGTTACAAGGATATGAAAAGAAAAGAGTAAAAAGTTCTAAGAGTTAAGTAAGAGAGTTGAGTAAGAGTTAAGTTCTAGGCAAGCGTGCTCCATCATAGACCGCATCATTGCTTACCATCAGGCGAGATGGCGGTCAAAGGCAAGCCTATAAATGAATAAAAAAAAAAAAAAAAAAAAAGTGTTATGGAAACAGAAAACCCTACAAGGCAAGATATAATTTTAAACATTGACTAAGTTTGAGCTGCCTCATCGCCTATTAGATACCTAATTATTACCTATCGACACAAAATAATTTTACATACCTATAGAGGTATTGCTCCCTGGTGCAAAAAGATATATTAACTATCTATGATACGGTAGGTAGGTTATATAGGATTAATATCAAACATGTTCTGATACCTACCGCTGCTTATGAGGGGTTTTTCGGCTCTATTGGTTTAGGCTGTGTATCTCTATATCTACCTACATAATCTGTCAAACTTTTAAAGACTAACTGACTGAACCGATCTAGATAAAACCGGTAGAAATTATTGTTATCGTAATGAAATAGCAGCGCTTTTATTTTATCACAGAAAAATAAAAACTGCTGCAGGCATCAACAGCTTGCAACTTAAAGCAATGCCCCTCTCTCACGCTTGCAATGGCCAGCTTATTTGCATTGGAAGATGGCAATGTACACTACCAATATATTTGGGGCAATCGTAGTGAGCAATATAATATGTACTAACTTAGCAATCATTTACAGTACTTAGTATAGTAATTAATAAGAGCTTGCCGCTTATGGTTGCTTGTTGTGATTTCCTCTTGATAAATACAAAAGTGTTTCTATTTATTTATCTTGTATTTTGATGCTTCTAAAAACCTATCAATATGGCTAGCTTGTTTCCAAAATGTAAATATAAACTTAAGCATCCATAGCGACGGTGATCGTTTCCCAGGGACCGTTAGCTCGTTTGCCTCCTATGGCTTAAAAATGAATAAGTTCTATAAGTGTGCCAAACAATTAGCAATGACTTCGAGCTATCAATACAGAAGCTCTGAGCTATGTACTTTTGTACTATTATCGGTTTCTTAGAAACTCAATATTCAGTCTCAAATCAACCATCAACCGTCAAAGCACTGCAATGCTTCGTCCACAAAGACACCAACAGCTTTGCTCTCAAGCCCTCAGGGCTCCAGGGCCTGCTTTCAAGTCCCCGCGGCGGCGGCGCTGGAAGCCAGGCTTTTACGCCGCCGATGAAAGGAGCCGGTGGTACAATACATCGTGTAAGACTGTTTGGATATTAAGATATAGCGATAGAGGAAGCGGTTTTTAAAACCTTTTATTTAACTTGCAATGTATGTAACTTATCTTTGTTCGGGGGGAATCTTGCAACTAGTTTTTGAACCAATTGCCGATGTCCGATTGAGCTAAAAGATGGCATACCTACGTGTGGAACTCCGATATTAATGATATAAAAGCTTATTTTAAAAACATTTTTGAAATTAACTTATTAATACTCGTAGTTGAATGAATTTGCCTTATTACATTTTTATAATTATGACATAACTAGCGGCCCGTCCCGGCTTCGCACGGGTAGACTTTGGGATAAACGTAGAGTAAATTGAAATCGGTCCAGTCGTTCACGCGTGATGGCGTGACCAAAGGTGTTGAGAATAATTATAGGAACTCTTTGTTATAACCTCTATTCTCATGCTATTGCGTAACTATAGCAACCGTAGTTTGTTGATGCTAACTTGTTAATTTATAGTAAAAATTATCAGTAAAACGCACACTGTTTTGATAGATATGATTGAATTTGAACTTTGTACAGAGGTAATAAAGTGCAAATTGACTCTTGGACGTTAGGAACATACCTACATTGCTTAAACAACAGTGAGTGCTTGCAATTCAATATGAACTTTATAAAATAGCAATAAAGCTCGTTTTAGTTAGAAAACGTTTGTATGGGAAGAATAAAAGGGCTGTTTTTAGGGTTTTTCAATATTTCTGAGAGATTTTCTTAATATTTTTTTCCGTAAGAACCTTCTCCTAATAATAATAAATACAACAAAAAAAGAATTAGTGAAATCGGTCCAGCCATTCACGCGTGAGGCCGTGACCAAGGAAAACGGGTTTCATTTTATATATATATATATATATAGATATATAGATATAGATCTAGATAGATAGATACGGAGAGCCGTGGTAGCTCAGTGGGAGAACCGACGCTTCGCATTCTTGAGGTGGCGGGTTCAAACCCCGACTCGTACCAATGAGTTCTTTAGGACTTATGTACGAATTTACATACCACTGGCTTTTCGGTGAAGGAAAACATCGTGAGGAAAACCCGCATATGTCACGCAAAAAGGGCCGATTACCGGCCTAGTTGCGGAAAAAGAGCCCGCTCTTTACCTTTAGATAGATAGATAATTATGTCTACTAGTTAAAACAAAACTTTCTTTGTCTATTAGACCAACACTAACAATTTTAGTTAATTTAGATCTGTCTTTTAACTACTTCAGAAATGGTTTTAATTTTTTTTCTTTTTTGTGTTAATTATAAAAAGTAAAATTTCACAAAGGTCGCAAAAGTTGTCAACTCAGCTAAGATGATTAACTAAGACATTCCTGCTATGTCAAGTTAAAATCCATAATCAGTTTTAAAACCACGTTTAAAAAAGCATTCATCCGACAGTTTCAGTTCAGTGACAGTGCAGTTAGATGCTTTATCCGCTGTCGCTTATCACCAGATCGTAGGCTTCACAATCTTATGCATAGCATAGCGGCTTCATTACAGGCTGCACCGCGCCATTCAGGCTGTAAACACGCGCGAGTGGCCCGTTTTGTGCCGATACTGTATGGACAAGTGGCCTTTTTGGAACGGGACTGTTATTTTCAGATATAGGTATAGTCATAATAGAGATATAGTCTTGACATACTTACTATATGGATAAGCACTTACAATAGTATGTATGTGACTTTAGTGTCCATATGAACTTTTGAACGACGCCGTTAACAAAAATTACTCTACTACTAAACGTAAGCCTTTCTCGAAGTATTACTAGGCCTTGTTTGTTTTTCTGCTCTCTTTTGGTATATGATAGTCACTGATATAGATCATGTAACCCGTTGACAGATCTTATAAAATCCATTCCACTGATAGAGTATTTTCTTTCCACGAAAATAGTGCGCTCAAAGAAGAATAATTTCGTCAATTCTATTAATATTAGGTATATATTACTAGCTGACCCGGCAAACGTTGTTTTGCCATATAAATTAATAGGGGTTGGTGATAGAAGGGTGAAAATTTAGGGTTGTATGTATTTTTAATGCCACATAAGCCACATTATAAAAAAAAAAATTTTGTTCAAAAAATAAAAAAAAAAATTTAGGGGTGGACTACCCCTAACATTTAAGGGGATGAAAAATAGATGTTGGCCGATTCTCAGACCTACTGAATATGCATACAAAATTTCATCAAAATCGGTCAAGCCGTTTCGGAGGAGTATGGCAACGAAAACTGTGACACAAGAATTTTATATATTAGATTAGTTAGGTAATTATTTTTACAAAACAAAAAAACAAAAACCGACTTCAAAGACCGACTATTGAGTTATTCATCTATTTGTCGCGCACGTACTTAATGCAAATTTAAGACTTAAATGGTTTTCTCATGGATACCATTATCAGAACTGGACTAAATTGAAATGGGACCACACGGGAAGCGTCAGCTTTCTAATAAAAAAGAATCATCAAATCGATTCACCCAGTCAAAAGTTATGAGGTAACAAACATAAAAAAAAACATACAGTCGAATTGATAACCTCCTCCTTTTTTGAAGTCGGTTAAAAAGTGAAAGTTAGCTTGTTTGACTGTTTGTTACGCTTTCGCGCGATGACTCTTCATCCGATCATCATGAAGTCTTGCGTACGCGTTTCAGGGGTACACAAAATTTACTTATCGTCATCATCATCAACATCACCGCGTGGGTGAAACCGCAGAGCCTAGCTAGTCGTCTATAATTGTGACTGTTCTTATAACTAGATTTGGCACTAAAAACCAAAGCAAAACTTCATAGACTAAACAACAGCTTCCACGCAATGCGTTCTAATAAAAACTTTGCTCCGCTAATTTAATCCGCAAAGTTATTTTTCCGCACACCGTAGTATGCAAGTTGCAAAATGAAAATGGCATTAGGGTAAGGTGGGCAAACTTGCTCAATGGCGGCAGGTAAGCCCGCGGTGGCTCCGGATTTATAACTCAACTAGACCACCGGAGACCGCAGGCCTAACATCCCCTTTGCAAGTTTGAAGGTTTGAGCGGTTTTTGTATCTGTTTGGGTAGGTCCGCAAAACAACCGAAACCTATTTAAAGCATAAACAGCTTATTAGCTTAAAAAATAACAATTATTTCAATGGTCGGTCTGTTTGGCACAGCGGTAGTGTATCCGCCTTATAAGCCAGAGGTCCCAGGGTTCGATTCCCGGTCGGGCAGATGTTTGAGTGATGAATTTAAATATCTGTTTTGGGTCTGGGTGTTAGTTGTCCTTGTCTTTGTGTGTGTTCCATGGCATTCCCGACACAGGATTTGTTCCTAGTGGGGAGCTATGTGTGGAAACGTTTATTTATTTATTTATTATTTGTTTAAAATTACTTAGTTCATTAATTTTGCCGTATGTTCAAAATAAATATTTTTTTAATATTAATCAATATCAATACCAACAACAGTGAAAAGGTCGAGATTAAAATTGATCCAAATAGAATTTTTATATTTATGTAATCTATCCAAAAGTGTGTTTCACATCATAGAAATCTCAGGTCGAACCTGGATAAGTTTGACACAGGACCAGGATGAGTGGCGAAGGTACTATGTTCAGCAGTGGGTGACCACGGACTGATATTTCAATCACAATGATTAAAATTAATTAATTAATCACCATGTAAACAAATTCTCCGCAATGCGAAAATAATAAAGTAAATGTAAAGTTTTTTAATTGTGGTCGGCATTCGTAAATATTCGCGTTTAACTAACACCTTGCGCCAAACCAAAAGCAAGGGACTTAACGGGTATATACAGTAACAGTTAACCGCTTAATTAAACTTAGCAATGTAAAGTATAACATTGTGAGATTTGTGAGACGGGTCGCGCTTGACAGCTGTTCTGACAGCTCGCTGGAGGTATCGAAGTTGGGCAGCACCTGTCTTTGAAGGTAGAGAATGACCTGTCTTTGAGATGAGATGAAAAAAGAAACCAAGTCAACTTCAAATAATAAAACTAAATCAGGATCAGCCCTTTGGGAGCTACGATGTGACAGATAGATATACATGTGTATTGTGTATCTATATGTTTTTAGTTTCATTTTAAAGGCTAAAAAAGCGTCGGAGGCTAAAAAGAACGTGTCAAAAAACATTGTCATTTATATCTACGAGTACGCATATTCAAAATGGTAAATTAACTATATTCAAAACTTTACGATGATCTTTTCCATTCCAGGCAAGGACACCAATACTTTCAGTTCTATCAAAAGTTGAGTTTAGGAAATGGCACAGTGATTTTCCATACATTTGTTTTAACAAAACGTTGTTCTTCCCATACAGTCGCTGCTGGTCGGATGACATTGTGAAGACGGCAGGAAAGCATCAAAATGGATGATTATGATGATTATTGTTCAAACAGTACCAAATGTTTAGTAAGTATATTTTATTCACAAGCAGGGTAACCACACACGCGACTGTGGTCCATAATCCGCCATTTCCCCGAGCTCCGTCCACTAATGGCGGATTATGGCGGACATTCTGCAATCAAACGGGATCAGACGCAAGCGGAACAAACGCGGAAACTATTCTGCTTGCTACTAATATTATTTACTGTATTATGATTTAAGTTACGCGTGTTATTTGGTTTGGAGGTCAAATAAGTTTCATCTCAAATTCAATGTCTATTTTAACTACTTTTCAGTACTCTTTACTTGATTATTATTGTCGCTGATACTGAAAGTAGATCATTATGTTTATGATGTATATGTAAAGTAGATCATCATACATGATCATACATGACAGATGATCATGCTGATGACTACTAACACCATGTTGTATTAAATAAATATATTTGAATTTAAAATGATTGGCTGGGACATACAGACAGAAAGACACCGTAGTCTCGTCTTAAGGGTTATTTCCCGAAGGAAGTCCAGAACCCTAAAAACAAAAAATATTGTCAGGGAAAACGTCATTCACAGAAATACCTCTTTATTAAGGTTCTACATAAAACTTCTACATTTTCTACTCACTTCACTTTAGTCCCTCACATTCGATTTCCAATACATTACGGTCGCATAAAATCTCCAAAGTGCATTTTATTTACCAACCCGCGAGATGCATCGAGCGCCAGTTCGTTCGAAAACTTTAAAGTCGTTAATAAATCTCCGCAAATCGCCGGGAACTACGTGTTTTCGTTCAAAAATTGCAGTTTATTCCAAAGATGTATTGCTATTGAATGTCTGGATAAGTGTTTTAAATTGTGAAACTGTATCATAATAAATTCAATGGGGCTTTAGATTTTTAGGTCAGTGTTTTCGAAGTTATAAAATAGAGAAAAAAAGAACTTGTTCATGGCAAGACATCAAAAGTACATTAACATCTGAAAAGATATTTCATTTCTTGTGCAATTTACGCACTCAAGTACCTATCTCTTTATTCTAAGTGCTTATTTATTACTCAACAGATTAAGCCCAGTTATTTTGTATTTTCTTTCTTATAAAAGAAAAAGCCATTTACGCCTCGAAACAGGCTGCCGACCATTAATTTCTTATTCCATTTCCTCGCTTATTTCCTCAGAATCATTAGGCATTTCCCGCCACTTTCAGCGGGTCATCGGGGTCATCTGTCCGGGCTAGTAACTATTAGCTAAGCTATGATGACTGGCGGTTCTAGAAGGAATCCTGCCAATCGTGACTGCGCGGCTTTAGGGTCATTTGTTATCTTGAGAAATTGATAGAATTGAATTATAACACTGTGGTGAAATAAAGTTGGCAAATTGAAAACTAGTCATCTTCATTGAGCTCTACTGTAACTGGTCAGGCAAGGTCAATTGTATTTTGCTTTTTTTTTTTTTTGTAAAATATTGACGGAGCGAAACGAAAGTCAGTCTAGCTCATAATAATCTAAAACTAAATTAACTGGTGCTTGTTCGATTGCTTGCTATAAACCCTAGGGACTGCGGATTATTCGGTCTTCAAATAATTTTGATAGCATGTCGTTCATGCAAATAATATGATTTCCAAGTTCAATAAATACAGTTCAATTTTGAATGGCTATTCTGCAACGACTATCATCATAATCATAACTAATAACTTCCATTCACTGATAAATATATAGATCTCCATTTCTTCTGTGGTCCTATGCCAGTCTCATACAATGCTTCCTAGACGCCTTTACTTACAATTTCATCCAATCAGTGAGCCGACGCCCTTCCCGTAGATTGCTTTCCGTTGCCACCATTCTGTTACAACTATACAGGGTTATAAGGAAAGGGTATGATAAGCCAATAAGTGGTCATAGTACCTACTCATCATTATGATAAATTTTTACTATGAGATCAACTCGGAAAACGCGAAATAAAAATCTGTCACCATACATTTAGTCAAGTGTCACTGACACTATTATATGGACCTGGAGCTGATAATTTCGTGAATTTCGGGTTCGTCGCTTAGTAAAAAATGTCCAAAGTTATGAGAAGTATGAGCCTTTTTCGGCATAGCATAGCATAGCCTTTCCATGAAACCCTGTATTAGGCAGATACTCTCCAGTCACAACTCACTGCAACCTACTTTTTGGCTGGCTCTATGAAGTTATGGCTTTGGGAAGTCGACGTCGCATATCCCAGTGAGGTATAGTTTCCTTCCTCAGTGAACCAGCTGGAGTGCGCGGCGGGGCGCCAGGCCTGAAAGGGGCCTCCCCCGGTGCGGTCAAATAAAATGTAGGTACCTACTTAAAAACATTTAAAAAAACATAAAGAGTTTATTAATCTATCTACTTTTAGGCACAAAAGTGAACCACTTACGTACTAACTACTATTTAAGGTGCAACGTTTGGCTTATGGCGCAAAATTTAAATTTCAAACTGTTTTATCGTTTTTAGAGCTAGACTAACTAAATTAAGCAATAATCAAATTCGCGACAATCTCTAAGCATTACTTACGATATCTTGTAGAAATGATAAACAATAATGCACAATTTTATTCAAATAAGCTAATAACCCGTCAAACTTGCTATCGAAGATGTTAATGTGAAAATATTAAAGTTCAAAATGTCAATATAAATAGATAATTTATCGATTAGTTTTTTTTCCTAATTATTTTATCTTTATTATTCACACCAGAAATGACAAGCAAAAGAAAAAAAAATCTACAAAGATGTATTAGAACTAAACCAAATTCGTCACTCTGTTCACAGTAATCCAAATAAAATCCCATTTATCGAAATTTTTTAGTAATTTTTCACATGTGTGAAAACCACGTTAATTTCCATAGTAATAATTTTTCAGTTTCAGCAATTTGAGTAAGTATATTAATCTATGCAAAACAGACCGCACACGTTTAAACTGTTTAATACGCAGTTATTTCCTAATGGAATGTAGCAATCAACAATGGAATATAAAGAACCGCTTACATTGTTACCAGTGGGGCTAGCACAACTTTGACGTACAAATACGTAGCGAGTTTTCGATAGAAAAGTGTACGCCATTTACGACTGTCAAGTGTGCTCCTGACGGGCGTAAATGGCGTACACTTTTCTATCGAATTCTCGCTACGTATTTTTACGTCAAAGTTGTGCTAGCCCCACTGGTAATTTTCGAAATTGTCACAAGTATCGAAATATTGAATTTAGAAAAATATATTAAAAAGTTAATTAAGTAGGTATAAGTTTAAGTTAAAAAAGGCCTAGTTAGTAATATTTTTTTCTAGTTATAGATTTAGTTTTAATAAGTAGGTATTTTTATTCTTTCAAAATATTTTCCTGTGACGTTCACAAAATACTGGAAAATTAACGGCATCTAGCTTTTATTTTAGTAATGCAAAAGACACTTGCACAAATAAATGTTTATGTTATTGCTACGACCGAAATTGATAATGATACCTACATGGATTTGTTTAGTAGCATTTTAAGCAGACTAACTAAATGTTTATGAGTACCTAAGTGTCCCCCCCCCCCTCACCCCTTATGTATAAGAGAGTGCAAGAGAGTACTAAAAATGACCAACGTTCCGCTTCCACAACTTCCAGTCAGAGCTGCGAGTCTGCAAGTCCAGTATGCAAGCCGCTTTATCTCAAATAGGTTTCGTGAGGGCATTTCAATTATGCCTAATACGCGATATCAGTGCAATTCGAACGTTAATTAGAGTTCTAATCGTAAATCAGGACGCGCTTTACGAGCAGAGCGGCTATGAGCACAGCTATATACCGATTTAATGTGCCATTAAACAACAGGTAAATTTAGTACGTTGAACTGATAATGCGATGAATATAACGTGTAGATGTGACTATTATCAAAAAGTAAATGAAATACTGCCAAAGAATCATGGACACGAGATAGCCGCTCGGCTAGTACCAATTTATTTATGTACTTCAACTATTTACATCCAAATTTTGCTTTCTACATTTTTTTTATTCAGTGATATAGGCTTGCGTTTGATCGCCATCTCGCCTGCTGACGGTAAGCAACGATGCGGTCTACGATGGAACACGCTTGCCTAGAAGAAACCTTACATATTAATTACTTTCTTTTTAACACGCTTTTATTAGCTTCACCTGTATGTTTGTATGTATGTTTGTAACCGACTCCTTTGAGCGCGTTTTTGACCCACTTTAAACGGTCAGATTTCTTTCAAACTTTGTAGATATATCGAGGACCGATGACAATACACTAAACAAATCGTGTTTTTTAGTTTTTTTAACTATTAATTTTTTTAACACGCTTTTTCTATAAAGTTTCTTTAACTTTTAAGACCGTTTAATTTACAAATTGTAATTTCGTCACTCGTGTCAGAGAGCAGAGTGGCGCAGTGGAAGCATGCTAGGCCCATAACCCAGAGGTCTGAGGATCGAAACCACGCGGCTACAAATCTTTTTGCTCAATATTTTTTGTTACGCATCAATTTTATTTTTAATTTGCTTGAGCAGACAGCCAAAATCGGATAACACCAACACATTTGTACATAATATTAAGGATGGTTAATAGTTAGCAAATCGAACTAAAAAGCGAAAAATAAATAATAGTTAAAAAAAAACTAAAAAAACACGCTTTTTATAAAAAACCGAACTAAAAAAATAGAAAATAAAATTTTATAAATTTAAATTAAGAATAGGGTTGAAAATTTCAATAAATATAAATTAATAATAGTGTAAATAAATAAATATATTTATTTTATTTTTAAAAAAGCGTGGGGTGCTAATCACTCTACTCATGTCTGTCAATACAAAATATATCTACAAAATATATCTATTGACCCATGCACCCCACGCTTTTTAAAAATAAAATACATATATTTATTTATTTACACTATTATTAATTTATATTTATTAAAATTTTCAACCCTATTCTTAATTTAAATTTATAAAATTTTATTTTCTATTTTTTTAGTTCGGTTTTTTATAAAAAGCGTGTTTTTTTAGTTTTTTTTTTAACTATTATTACATCCAAAGACTAACCGTATCGTCCGTCGCAACATCAGGGATCAACTTCGAACACCTATTCAAGCTATTTAAACGATGTTGCAAAACTTGTCGTTTATAAAGTCCAAGTGTACTTCCGTCATTCGAAGGGCGCGGTATCACTCGCAGTCACTATTTCATCTCAGAGGCCTATTTATCTTCATCAAATTAAGCCTCTAATTTGAATAATCCTCACAATACAGCCGCCAACGTTTTTGCCGGCTGTCCCTGTCCCACAAAAGTACAAATCTATTATTGTCTTATCACAAGGAGCCGACTAAACTTGGCACTCGCTTTATCTAGTTATCTCATAAATCATTTTATCCTGTCGCTTTTTATTACCGCGTTTGGAGGAATGGAAACGTGGTGTAAGTTATGGGCTGTGGTGAAAAGGAGGTCTCACGATCCGTTGAAAAAAGGTCGCAAGCTAATTCTGTCGCATTAATGAAATATGTTAGATTGGCTTTTGTTTTCTGATTTGGAACTTGTTAAAATGTCTTTGCATATAAATGTAAAAAAATATATATTTTTAAGGGTACTTCATCATTCTTTCAAAAACAGCGCTTTCTCAGAATCGCGTAGGTACCTACGTTTTGGAACTTATATCATTCAATAATTTTAGTATCGTTTCATGCTTCTAATCGCTTTCCTTCTATAACTTGCGCAGTCGAGAGAAGGGTCTTTTGTTTCCGTTATCTTAACGCGGTTTGATTAAGCCATTGTGTATCGTGAAACCATTTTGTAAGTTCATTTGCAAAGAGGACTGTCAGTTTGCCAACTTTTCCGGGCTTCAGAGATTTATCATCCGCTTTGAGGTTTGATCATGTTCTTCTATTATTGGGAAATACTTAGTTATTATACAAGCTTTTATTTACTTTTAGTTGTTACTACTATAATAAAACATTGCACTTCCTTCTCATAACATTTTACGATTTTCTGCCATACATCCACACGGATGGTGCTTTGCTCTACGGCCTATAAAAGTCTTGTTTCTGAGACTACATCAAGCAGTAAAAATTGTAATAACATCAGAAACTGTTAACAAATTTCTTAACAACAAAACACTTATGACCTATAACACTTACTCATTCGCTTAAAAATATAAATTTACTTTGGCTTTCTCCAAACCTGAAGCATCAATTCCCTTTTTAATTCAAAACCGAAGTTTACCTCGGAACAGATAAATTCGGGCATTTTATTGAAATGTATCCGTCTCCCTGAGGGGTGATATTAAGCCGGCAATTGTATAATTTATGCATCGGCACGGCCCCGGGGCGATGTCGGACTCGCCCGGAGTGGGGACACTATGTGTTTAGGAAACCGAGGACTTGGGGTCTAATTCCATCTCAATGGTACTGAAAAACGTTAATACGTAGATGTTTTAAGGGTACGTAATTAGACAAATGAATATAATTAGACAACGTATGAAGGGTTAAAAGGAAATTTTAGAGTATTTTTTTAGTCGGTCCCACATTCAGTCATGAATACTTAAAATAAAAATACAGAAATGAATAAACACAACTGCAAACCCAACCGATATGTTAAAACAGTAGGGTTAACTTATCTGAGGTACCTATACCATTATAGATAGAGGTATACCTACATTTAGTTGAAAAGCAACTAGCAATTTCAAATCAGTTTTCAGACAAGAAGATTTTCATTATTGAACTGGAGCTTTCAAGTGTGTTAAGAAAGAAAGAGAGAGAAAGAAGAGTGTGAAAGATCTTTAACTTTTTAGTTACTTACTTGTTAGAGTTTGTGTTATAATTAAACACGAGAATACTCACGTAAAAATTAAGTCGTCTATTATCCACTAGTTTCGGTCACATTCGATGACCTTCATCAGGTGAGTTTACAAACGTGACGCGCTCGCGGTTGCGTCTCGTTTGATTTGTTAGAGTTTTGTGTGACAAGTTCAACGTCCGAAGAAAATCGGACAGAAGGCAATCCTACGGCTCTCTTCGTTCGGTAGCTGTTTCGCCTACTTTTCACACAATAATTGAATGCTGTGTTGGGAGAAACAAACGACCAGAGCCTTATACTCGTATTTGTAACTCATAACGCGCTTACATATTCCTCATACACGTTAATTTTGTAGGAACGATTTTTAACTGTCTTTGCTTTGGTAATGAGACTGGCAGGTCGTGAACTAAACACTGATAATTTGAAAATTGGAACTTTAAAATTTTGAAAACGGATTTCTATTTTGGATTTTGGAAATTTTTATTTCGGTTAATGTTGTTGTGAACTTATATCATACGTATATTAAGATATATAAGATATCTTATATATTTAGATTGAGAGTGAAACCGAAGTTGCGAGTTTCTACACGTTTTGGTACATCTTGACTTATTGACGCTCGCTGCATTTCCACTTTTACATTGCCTTATGTTTTCTTTTATGATATATTTTTATAACGTCTAATATCATAAAGTCTACCATCTAATATCTTAATCATATTAGTCTTAGAACAATCAAACTGCTGCTATCTCAAGTTGTATTTTAGCCTTCTCAAACTCTCGTTGAAAACGTTAATAGCCTATACAAATTCCATTTCACAGATATTACAAGGGTAACATTAATCTGTATGTAAAACACGCGACGTGTTGGCAACTCGTTACCATCAAGCGGAAGTTAAATGTATTCTAAATACGCAGGCTCACACAGCGCAGGGCAGAGCAAATTTTGTAATGCATGAATGTACTTAGTACCTACGCTGTGTCTGTCCTACTCTGCGCCCTATGTCTGTCCCGCTTG
The DNA here is from genome assembly GCA_949125135.1 of Alcis repandata. NCBI lineage: Eukaryota > Metazoa > Arthropoda > Insecta > Lepidoptera > Geometridae > Alcis > Alcis repandata. Next base: position 2,015,737 of record OX421233.1, read on the forward strand.
CCCTGCCCTGCAAAATCTGTTCTGCGTCACCTGCGTCACGGCATACGCTTGGCCTTTACGGCTCGAAAATGAAACCGTGTCCAAATAGTTCGTGAAATGTGCTTGTATTTGAGTTGTAGGTAATAAGTACGTCATAAATAATGATGGGTAAACGCGAGGGTACAATAATGTAGCACTAATATTACGGGACGCGAAAGTTTATCAGAGAGTGTGTGTTTGTTACTTCTTTATACTGAAATAGCTCAACAGAATATGAGTGGAATTTCGAATAGATATAGCTTACTCGTACTCTTTAGATTAAGACATAAGTTTTCTTATAATTAGCAATTCCTGAAGGATAGTAGGTCCGCGAAACGCTGCTAGTGCAGTATGGCAAGAGAATGATCATAAAAATTAACTGTCTCATGAAAAAAGTCACGTGACTATTTGATGACTAACTATTTAGAAAGCACTAAACATATTTCAATATCGTTTCCATAAATGCCTTGCCTTTTTTTTGTGCTCTACACAAATCTTTGTTCAAATATTTCAAAATTTACTATGTGCAGCTAGATTTGTTCACAAAATCACAAGAACGATAAAGATTGCTGAGAGAGGTAGAGCAAGTAGAAATACGAAAAAATGTGAAACTGCAGGGGCTTACAATTTATTGGAAACAAAAAGATTGGTCTAGCAACATAGACCAAGTTACTAAGTCTTATTTCCAAGAAGTAAATAGGAGAATACTTTTGTATGGAGAATCGCACCCCATTGAAACGTTGAACAGTCTACCAAATCCTTTCGGTATTTTCACTGATTTCACAGTAAAACAGTTATATAAGCACCAGTCAATGCCAAGGCAAACAGAATTACATAAATCTTGGCCGAGACACCGATGTCGAATTGGCCAGTTGCATGGAACACCAGAAGATAGAAAGAAAAACTACATATGCTTGAAGTTTTCAATTACAGTTTTCTAAAATCGTTTCGGGACGGTCTACCATCATTATTAGTTGTACATACAACGGACCCGTAGAAAGCTCCAATTAATTAAATTTGTAATTGTATTTAATTAAAAATAAAAACGGTATTGTTAGTTTTTTAGAAGATTATAGCAAGTTTAAAATTATAATGTAATTATGTTTAAAAAAAATCGCTCACACTAGTCGGCTATACCTTTACGCCACACATGGCCTCTCTTCACTTCTGATATTCTGCTGCAACTACAGTGTTATCAGAATCAAGATTTAATAAAATTCAGTGAAAATATCAAAACAAAATGAAACTTGGCAGAACTATAAGTGTTTTATCGTTTTATCTCTGGAAGGTGGCCCAACTTCAAAGCGCCCTCGTTTATCGCAGTTCGTTTTTCTTCTACGGACTTTGACTGTTTAGTCGGCTGCAAGGATTGAAATTAGATAAACTTACTAACTTACTACCTGCCTTGCAGTTTTATTACTAGTAAGTTATAAAGCTGCGTCACGTGGTTTCTGTAATTTGATGAAAAACGGTGATGATGGTGGAAAGTAGGTTAAGTGCTTTTCTTTGCCTTTAACAACGCACTAACTAGATAGTAATAAAGCTGCGTCCCGCGATATCATTCGCACATTGATGAAAAATGAAAAAGTAGCGTTTAAACTTGAACTTTTCTATACCCCTGACAACGTGAGTGCAGAATTTTATGATGACCGGTTGTTGGTTGTTAAGGCGTAAAGGCGTAAAGGCGTAACAAACTAACAAACAAACTCGTAAGCATTTTTAATATTTTTTTATGTTAAGAATTAGAATAGAACAGAATAAGATTTATTGCCCGATAAAATCACAGTTACATAGCATTTCAATTATAAACTAAAAAAATTAAAATATTGCGACTGCTTCTTCCTATTTCATATCTGCTATACTTCGAAAACGTACATAAAGTTGGAATATTATTGGTCTCACTCAGATACCGACAAAAGTATGGAATTAGGATGGAAAGTAACTTTTGTGTAGAACATAAATTAGTTTGCAGAGAACAAATATTTACATACAAAAATATGCTCGTAACATCGAAGTTTCTACAAACTCCGATTTGGCGTAAAATATACTTAGCACCGTGTTCTATAACGTACTTAAGCTTACTTATGTTCTTCTAACTTGCACCATGTTAAGTAGATTTGGTGTCCGGTGCGACCCGGCCATATTGGATTAGGTTGACGAAACGCGCTGACGCGACGGGACATCGGACCGTCGTCGTCGCGTCGCAACGAGGCGCTTTCTGCGGACAGATGTATGTGTGCCACAGCTATTTACGTCCGTTTTCGGTAGGTCCTCAAATAAAGCGTAAATATGCTAAAAAGGCCTCCTTTAAAATGATATTATTTATTTTAAAGGAGGCTTCAAGTGTCCTTATGTGAGCAATGGGAGCAGTTATAATACTTTTATAGGTCGGTGAATTTTTTGTGATTATAGCTTTTATGACAGACAAAACCACATTTTTCTTTTCCTATTTTTTTCAATTTGTGATGTGCAAATGGTAGGAAAATAACAATTGACAATCTAAACAATCTTTAAAAGTAAACCCGTTTGGCGATACACTGACATTTATTATATTGTTTCAATTTCTAAACTAAACATTTCACAACCGTTTACTAATAATTTTTTTAGTAGGTAGATCAGAAAAACGGTACAAAAAAAACGCAATTTCTAGGAGTTTTGGAATCACTATTTCAACACTATTCAATATGATCATGGAATCTCTAGAATTAAAAATTCAGCGGTTCGAGAAGTGTTTTCATTGTGACGTCAAATGCCGTTGATGTTTTTATCGACCTTGTTTTGTTGAACACGTTACGAGGTGAGTTTAAAGCTGTGGTTAAAATGCTTTCGGTTTGCTTTGATCTCTTTGTTCTTTATTTTACTGCGAGCGCGCGGATTCAGTTCGAGGATACTTTTGTAACTGATAACTCCACACTTTATAATGTAATTACCTATTACTTTTGTTGATCAGTGAGTCTAGTAGTTTTACTTGTCTTAAATCTTAATCGTTTTGAATCTACGTTTCTGATTTACACAGCCAAGAAATGGAACAGGTCTCCAGTTTTTCCGGTTTCCTAGGAGATGTAATTTTGGACTTTCAAGGTCAGAGGGAAAGGATATCTTCGAAATCTGTGAGATTTATCTTGGGACATACCAAACAGGTGAAGCACAGATTTACTATAAAAAATTGTGAAAACCAAATTAAAAATATTCACGCCTTCTGTAGAACAAGACTTTTAATTTAGCCCCAATAAAGAACCAGTCCAGAATTTATAATCTCAGGTAAATTAACTTCAAAACTTCAAGCCAACGTTTACAGCGAAAATACAGCGTCAAAATCTTTAATTAAAATCTTGGCATTATTTATTAATACCTACCAGAATTAATTATAGAGAAATGCCTGTATTGAAAATATTATTACCAATGGTAAGCTTTCACCGGCAGCTGCCGGGCGGATATTCAAAACTGTCTTGTTTAATAACGCACAGGTGAGAGTGACGGCTGGAAACACGGCCTTATGAAAAAGAGAATCGGGTTTCGGAGAATCGGAATGGTTTATGATGGCTAACGTATGAGAATTTCATGTCAAGAATAAGTTCAGAAAATACCATACTGAACAAAAATATACCTACCTACATTTTTACAGTGATAATTTTCTCGTGTGAAGAAAATAAACAGTCCAAAAGCGTTGTTAAAGTTACCAGTAAGAATACCTAGGTACCTTATACATAGCTTTTTCTATTTATGTCACAAGAAAGAGCTAAATAAAACATTTTTCCATAAAGATATACCTGCGAAACGAAAATTTACGACAATATTTTCATGGAGTTCGAATATTTAACCAGTCTTATGATTTTACCTGTAATTTAGCTGACCAGATTACTGCCATGGGCCATGACGCTTTCCCGCCTATTTCGGATAATTCAATATGGCGGCGTGCGGAGCGTCACCCCTGCGGCTAGACATAACCTCAAAATTGCATCAGCTCACACCAGATTACCGGAAAATTATTCTGCCGTAGCAAGTATTAATGTCGTGTTTTGGTCTACCCCACGTACGCCACGTAAGGTTACTTACTTACGTATAATATTATGTACCTTTATCTACTTATTGGTTATATGGTTTTGTTTTGTTTTATAGGTTATTTTTACCTTTGTTTGGTGTGCAATGAAGCTATATTCTATTCTATGTATTACAAATAATTACAATTAATAATATAATCAAAATTGCTTCAGTATTTCTTCGTTAATTACTTTTTTGCACTTAAAAGTGCAAGTGGGGTTTAATGACTGAAGCATTAGCATCTATCACTCAAAATTATGAGGGGTTCCCAACGAGTCACACCAAAACGAGTCACAGTGTGACTCATTGGGATTTTTTTTCCCAACCAGTAACACTATCCTGAAAATTGATTTTGTCAGCTTTCTCACTGCACGGGTATCTATATATAAATCTTCACCACCCAAGCCTGTCCACCCAACTAGTAATCCAAGCAATCGATCCCTATAACAACTATTTACCGTACCTTAATCACCAAGAAACCCCAAAAGCCCGGCGGCACCAACTAATCAGCACTAACGAATGCCATGTACCAATAACCGGGGGCTGCACCTACCAGGTCGATTGTACCCCAAATTGGTATTCGTTAACATTTGGACGCGATTCCCGAATTTGTTGGGACTAACAAGGCCGGGAAGTTTGCGGCCCGAAATGACCGGACATGCCTCAATTAGCGGCGGGGGAGCTGCGAACATCCATTGGATGTGATGGATTGGAAAACTATGAGCCGAGAGATTCGGGGATTTGGAACAGAAGCTGTTTTGGAGATACGCATTACGTAATTCTTTAGGTAACAGATTCATGAAGGTTCTAAGAATATTCTATTTATAAATAAGAACGCGTGGATCCATCATAGTCGCTTCGACAGATACCTATTTTTTGTTTTACAGCTACGAGGGAATATTAATTTGCCTACCCACCTTTTTTTTATTTATTCAAATATACACATACAAACATAGATATCATAATAGTCAAAATCATGTGTAATTTGATTATAAAAAGCTCTGGGTGCGTCAAGTAGGTAGGTATACTAGCACGTGAAGTGCATATGAAGTACAAAGTATATAAAAATCACCAAAACTTGAACGAACGATTTAGTCAGTCAAAAAGTATAAACTAATAGAGATCAATTTAAACTAAAAGTTTAAATAAATCGCAAGCAAAGCAAAACGAGTCACAGCCTTGCAATAAAATGACGTTGCTAATTTTGTATGCACGCCGTTCACAGACCAACTGCGGTCAGTAAGCCGCGTCCGAAATTAGCAAAATTTGCGTTCCTTGGTCCGGCATTAAGCAGACAGTTTCGGACGAGTTGGATCAAAACTTTTACAAGTCGAAGCTTAGTTCATGCTGTTGCCCGCCCTTATTTAGCTAATGAAACGAATCTAGCAATTTGTTTGCTACATACGTTTGAAATCTTAGACTAAAATAAAATAAATTTTAGTCTTAGTTTTTAAATTAGCTGTTCTAAAACCACGTACAAAGTCGCCTAGTTTTAGGTGCTTTAATCCTTTTGTTTGTAATTTATGGTGTGAACAATAAAGAGTTTATCTATCTATCTATCTAGTGTTTGGCACACTTTTCTATTTTTCTTATTTTTATTATTTTTCTCTATTACTTCTCACTATATCTAAATAGCCAAAACCAACTAAAATTTAAACAGTTAACATAAAGCAAGTCTCTGCTCTAAGTTCCTTAACTCGTGCCTATCTCTCGTTACGTCTTGCAGTTCCTCTCGACACGAGCCGGCTAAGTGTCTCGAGTACTTGCTTCCTAAATATCTAGCATCGCGTTACTTCCTTATGGGGTCGTAAAGGTGTGAATAGGTTGCTTTAGACGTAAAACTAAGTACTGAGCTCCCAAAAATAGCTTGTTGTGTTAATAAGTGACGGAGACATAGAATACAGTATGATACACTTAAATAATGATATTCCATTTAAAAGACAATAGTCAAATAACCATGAATATTAAAATCATAAATAGCATCGGGCATTTCAAAAATAATGTCCAACAACCTCTCTCCGTGCTGACAAAGCATCATCAACGCCTCTAGTGTTGCAGAATAAGCGTTTGGGTTGGGTGTTTCATAGGCAGCGGTTTTGTTTTCGGTTTTTTTTTTATTTTTGTTTTTATTTTGTTATGTTTTTTTTTTGTTTTTTTTTGTTATTTTTTTTTATTTTTTTTTTTTTTATCATCAAGCGGAACGATTTTAAATTAAAAAAAGAAAGCAATGAGAATGGTACATTGGTACATTTGGTACATCCTCGTATGTGTAATAAATTCAAACCCTGTTGATTTTATCAAGCGCCATCCCGTTTTATAACACATCCAGTATAATCCACCGCTGCATTTTGCGACTAGAGTACCCAAGTGCTAAACCCTCGCCGGGGGACGCATGCTTTTCCACAAAATATCTTCAGTTTCGCGGTTTATTTGCATAAACCGTACTTCTATACCGGAGTACGCTTGTCTGTTGAAAGCTGTCGTTAAATTTGTGAAGGACTTTTTCTAACTTATTCAGGAAGTGTGTCGGGTTTAGAGTTTAGGTTTAAGTGCAAATGAGGAAGTAAGGAAATCTGTATTTTTTTTATGTTTAAAGGCTTTGTTGCCCCTTACAAAAGACAGTTTTTCTGCCTTGTGTTGATACTATTTTTGATCTATCAAGAAAAAGTTTCTAGCCTAAAAACGTTGAAATCCCTTGATACCTATTAGGTATACAAAATATCATCATTCATGAAATATGTCAGCACGTGGTATTTGAAAATCTTTAGCATAAAATACAATCACAAAATTAATTTGTTGTTAAAACGTTATACCTACCAAAAAGTATTCTACAAAAATTAAAAAAAAAATATTCGTACATAGTTAATAAGTTCTAGTAATTGTTCCGGCGGTCAAACACCGCCGACCCATTTCTGCCTATTTTATGTCGCCATCCAGTTTCGAAAGTCCAGAGGGCCGTTTCATACTTATTTCGACCCAAAACTATTCCGATATTTACAAAGTAGCACTAAACGTTGAACGAGAATAAAACATCCCGGCTGTTAGCTAGCATCTGCTGTGAAAGTTTGACCGTAATAAATCTAGCACCTCAGGGCGGCGTTACAGCTGTAAAGTATCGTTAACACGTGTAGCGCCACCTTGCGGTGGGCGGGCGCCGCTGAGACGTACAACTGATCTTTATCGGTGCGCTGAACTTTTCTGTATACATATTTCAAACGTCTCAGTTAACTTACTGGCCTAAAATAATAGACTCTACCTGTTATTGAGATATTTTAAACTTTTACAAAACAATTTAATATTTGGAAGTATTTGGTATCTTCCATATGATTTGCATTTTGGCATTTGTGTAGCTACTTCATTTATTAGGTGACTTACCTACAATCATCATCATCTGCCCTTATCCTACCTTTTTTTTTTTTGTTTACCCAGTGGAAATCCTTTATTGATACCCTCGGCCCGGGGGGACCTCGGGTTATGGGAGTCTCCGCCCTGCGGCGGCATACCCACTAAAACCACTGGGGTGTTCATCATCCGCCTGAGATGGGGCAAGGTGGGGTCACGTTAGCAATCACCACCTCGCCCCGGCGATGGGCCCGATTAGGGCCCCCCGCGCCTATGGAGGGGTGACCCTGTTCCCCAGGATCACCCCCCAGACAGTCAGTGTGGGGTCGTGCAGGCCGGGAGAGTCCCCCGACTCTCCCGGCAACCCCACTGCAGAGGAGCGAGGAGACGGGCGAACCGCCTCTTCGCTCCCCCGTCTGCGCCGGAGCGGGTCAGATCGGGCGTCGTCCTCTCTGACCCGCTCCGCGGCCTCCTTCTGCGTCATCACCTCTTCGCAGAAGGAGACCCCGGCCAGCCACGATCTCTCGCTGCCGAGCACGGCTTTCACCACGCTCGGCAACGAGAGATCCCGGCCTATGTAGCCCGAAAGCGTATGCCGCTGGGGGGCCCCATGCGGCACACGCTTCCAGCGTCCACCCTCCTCCTTTCCTTGCACTCCCGACCGCAACCCACATGCGGCGAGGAGCACAAGGAAAACCCCCCTGGTGGCAGCAATGCCACCGTCCAAGCCATCACGCTGTGCCCTCTGCTAGTCAGAGGGACACGCGGAAGGGCCCACCGTGTCGGGTTATTGGCCATCGTGCGGTACTACTGCATAAAAGCTGCAGTATTACCGCACGCTGTTGCCCAGGATGCACCACGTGGAGGTTACCTGACCTAGCACCCCGCCCTTTTTTTTTTTTTGTTTACCCAGTGGAAATCTTTTATGGATACCACGCCCGCCCCGGGGGAGGCAGGGTGGTTATGTGGGAGTCTCCGCCCTAGTGGCGGCATACCCACTAAAACCACTGGGGAATTCATCGTCCGCCTGGTAGGGCAAGGTGGTGTCGCGTTAGCATTGACCACCTTGCCCCGGCGACGGGCCCGATTAGGGCCCCCTGCACCCATGGCGGGGTGACCCTGTTCCCCAGGATCACCCCCCAGACAGTGTGGGGTCGTGCAGGCCGGGAGAGTCCCCCGACTCTACCGGCAACCCCACTGCCGAGGAGCAAGGAGACGGGCGAACCACCCTCTCGCTCCCCAGCCCCGCTCGCTCGCACGTGGTGGGCAGTGTGGTTAGCACCACCCACCCCGTCTTAAGCCCACGTTCCTTTCACACCCGGCCGCAAACCTCACGCGGCGAGGTGCAAAAGGAACCCTCCTCTTTCCCTTGCACTCCCGACCGCGACCCACACGCGGCGAGGAGCACAAGGAAAACCCTCCTGGTGGCACCGCTGTCACCACCCGAGCGTGGAGCGCCGTTTCCTCCAGCGTCCACCACACTCGTCACCGGTGGCAGCAATGCCACCGTCCAAGTGTGGAGCGCCGCATCCCCTGGCGTCCACCACACTCAGACCCTCCTCCTTTCCTTGCACTCCCGACCGCAACCCACATGCGGCGAGGAGCACAAGGAAAACCCCCCTAGTGGCAGCAATGCCACCGTCTAAGCCATCACGCTGTGCCCTCTGCTAATCAGCCCTCTGCTGCCAGAGGGACACGCGGAAGGCCCCACCTCGGGTTCCTCTTCGTTTCACCGGGCTCAGTGCCACGGCTACTTATCCCCCCCGCCACGGAAAGGCGGGAACCCATTCGGGGGGGTAGCACCCCGCCCTTATCCTACCTTTTTTTTTTTTTTTTTTTTTTGTTGACCCAGTGGAAATCCTTTATGGATACCCCTAACCCGGGGGAGCCGGGGTTATGTGGGAGTCTCCGCCCTGCGGCGGCATACCCACTAAAACCACTGGGAAGTTGACCTCATTCCCTTGTGGCCGGGGGCAGCGGGGTTCCCTTTCGGAGTCTCCGCCACCCTCAGCCAGGGTCGGCCCTTCGGCCCCGTCTTCCGTGCGTCAAGAGAGGGACGGCCCTGGTCACCCAAGGCCGCCCCCAGACGTGTGGAGCCGGTGCAAGCCAGCGGAGAGCCCCCCGACCCTCCGCCAGTGGCCCCACTACGGAGAGGGAAGGAGGCGATGATCGGATCGCCCCCTCCTCCCTCCCCGTCGTCTGCGCCGGAGCGGATCCTGCGGGAGTCGTCCTCCCCGATCCGCCCCGCGGCCCCTTCTGCGACATTACCTCTTCGCAGAAGGAGACCACGGCCTGCCACGATCTCTCGCCGCCGAGCATGGCTTTCACCACGCCCGGCAACGAGCGATCCCCTCCTCCTTTCCTTGCACTCCCGACCGCGACCCACACGCGGCGAGGAGCACAAGGAAAACCCCCCCTGGTGGCATTGCTGCCACCAGCCAAGCGTGGAGCGCCGTATCCTCCAACGCTCCACACTCCACCACACACCATCCGCTGTGCCCTCTGCTAGTCAGAGGGACACGCGGACGGGCCCACCGTGTCGGGTTATTTGCCAGCGTGCGGTAATACTGCATAAAAGCTGCAGTATTACCGCACGCTGTTGCCCAGGGTGCACCACGAGGAGGTTACCCGACCTAGCACCCCGCCCTTATCCTACCTTTTTTTTTTTTTTTTTTGTTGACCCAGTGGAAATCCTTTATGGATACCCCTAACCCGGGGGAGCCGGGGTTATGTGGGAGTCTCCACCCTGCGGCGGCATACCCACTAAAACCACTGGGAAGTTTACCTCATTCCCTTGTGGCCGGGGGCAGCGGGGTTCCCTTTCGGAGTCTCCGCCACCCTCAGCCAGGGTCGGCCCTTCGGCCCCGTCTTCCGAGCGTCAAGAGAGGGACGGCCCTGGTCACCCAAGGCCGCCCCCAGACGTGTGGAGCCAGTGCAAGCCAGCGGAGAGCCCCCCGACCCTCCGCCAGTGGCCCCACTACGGAGAGGGAAGGAGGCGATGATCGGATCGCCCCCTCCTCCCTCCCCGTCGTCTGCGCCGGAGCGGATCCTGCGGGAGTCGTCCTCCCCGATCCGCCCCGCGGCCCCTTCTGCGACATTACCTCTTCGCAGAAGGAGACCACGGCCTGCCACGATCTCTCGCCGCCGAGCATGGCTTTCACCACGCCCGGCAACGAGCGATCCCCTCCTCCTTCCCTTGCACTCCCGACCGCGACCCACACGCGGCGAGGAGCACAAGGAAAACCCCCCCTGGTGGTCCGAGCCATCGCTCAGACCCCGGCTCATCCGCTGTGCCCTCTGCTAATCAGCCCTCTGCTGCCAGAGGGACACGCGGAAGGGCCCACCGTGTCGGGTTATTAGCCACCGTGCGGTAATACTGCATAAATGCATATGTCCCTCTGACTGCATAAAAGCTGCAGTATTACCGCACGCTGTTGCCCAGGGTGCACCACGTGGAGGTTACCCGACCTAGCACCCCGCCCTTATCCTACCTAGCTTAACCTACCCTTATCCCACCTACGTGGGGTCGGTACAGTATGTACACTACATACATTCATCTCTATCATTCGTCAATCGTTATATCTGAATACACTCCCTTCTTTTCATAATATCATCTTTCACACAGTTCATCCATACTTTCTTTGGTCGTCCTCTACAGCTATACCCATTCACACTCAAGTTCATCGTCTACAATAGTAACGCGATTTCAAAGAAAACCTTGGATTCGATCAGCCAATGGCACAGAATTGCATCGGTCAAACCTTTCCATTTTACCATTCGGCACATAATAAATAATAGAACAAGTACACATGGTCATATTTATTCAGTGCATTCATGACCAGCAATGAACTAAGGTGCGCTAATGGTTTACCCATCGAAACAATTCCGTCACGCAATAACCTACCTTCTAATTTTCCCAGTAAATCGAGTAATAAACCAGTCTCGTACGCCTCATGTACCATTACTCTATAGACGTTTAACCCTCAGTTAAGGAACTTTGACCGCCATAAATCTAGGCAGCTCCTCGGGGCATCCCCGATCTCCCGCTGTAAAGTATCGCTAACATGTGTTAAGAACCTTGGAACCATTCTGTAGGGACACGCCTGTAAAATTTAGAAGGAGACATATAGAATTTGTGATGGATGAATATTTATGTTTGTATGTCTGTTAGTATTTTTGTCTAAATCAGATGGACCGATTGTAATACGTTTTGTTTTTGCATTTTAAAAGTAAGTTTTATTGAGGTGTGTATTAAGTACCTATAGATTTTTGCAAAGTTAAATGATTTTAAAATTATTTATCCTTTTTTCGAATTTGTCGTTGCGTATCCATGCAATGGCGTATGACACTCATCACACACAAATACCTGATAAAACGACGATCGTACAAATCTTTGTGTGTTCTTTTCGTTAAGATCAATTTAGTTGTGTAAAGGTGCCTCCAGTAAGACGTTAGAAATTAATAGTTTTGTATTATTTGTTTATCAAATAAGTAATTAGAACCACAATTAAACTTCTCGTAAATCATATTCATTGCGAATGCCTAATTTACAAACCTTTTATATTGCAATCAAACGTAATCACCTTACAATTTGTTCAATGACATTAATGGAACCAATTGATAAAGCATTAATAGGTATTTATGCGCGGTCACGGCTTCTGCGTTACAAAGGTTTCCGCGTCGTCGTATTGCTTTATGGTGCTTTTAATTGTTTTATGGAAATTGGTCGTGATAGATGTTTTTCGATTTGGAACAATAGCTGTCTGTAGCTGTGTCTATAGCTATATAGATTGTGTTCGCCGGCCAGCATACGCAAGTGCGTTTTAAAAGGGTTTAAATGTCTGAAAATCCGCGCAATTTCAAGCCAAGAAAAAAAAAATAACTATATTTTTAGGAGAAAAAAAATTGAGCCTCTGTAATTGTAGTATTATGTTCGAATTCAGAATGTCAGTCAAAACACATACCTTTTATATTTACTACTCGTGAACAACCGCGCGATTTGACGCTGAATTATTTCAAAAATTTAAATTTTAAAATATTTTTTGCGAACTGAAATTTAGACGCTGTAATTGTACTATTGAATCGGGATTCAGAATGTTAGCTAAACACGTAGGTTTCTGTTATATTCTACTACTAAATAACTATCATGGAACGCAGAGCAATATGCATTGGTTAGAAATTGTCTACTAAAACTTTAACGAAATTTGCATGGCAGTTAACTTTCTTTCCTTATTTTCTTTAATTTGAGGCTTGCATTTGACTGCCATATCGCCTGATGGTAAACAATTTACGAGTATGTCTCTTTGGTATTCAGTTTATGTACTTACTAGCTGAAAAACGTATAAAACCCCAGCTACCAGAAAAGTTGGAATGTCAATTTTTAGCGAGCCAAAGAGTCATCTTTAACTTTGCTAGCTGCCCAACTATTTCAAAGTATGAAATAATTAAACTAGCTTCAAGCTTAAGAAACTTGGGCAACAACTAACTAACTTCCTCAGGACAAAACACACTGACCAAAACCATATACCAAAAATAGGCAAAGATCATTAGTTCGATTTATTAGATTATTATTTAAAGTACTTATTTTCTTAAGACTTACGCCAACATCAAGTATTGCCATTCTTAAAATTAGAGTGTTTACGATAATTTACTTAAAAAAAACTATGTTGTATAATTTTTTGTTGTAATTAACACGGAAGTACTCAACTCACGGATGCATGATTGACAGTCATATCTTCGTCGTGTATAACTTAAGTCTTATGCAGATTTAACTTACTTTTGCACCTTTGACCGGATTTTGTAATAGGTACTTATGAAATTAATTATCTCTTTGTATTGTTTGGCATAGTGGATTTAGACCTCATCCTCCAATATATCATTTCCACGGTTTTATACAAGCTAACTTTCATAACTTCCAAACTTAACTCGTTGCATAGGGTTGCCGTAATTCAAGATAACTTGAGATTTAGATGCGGTTAAGTGAGGCTAAGTTAGAGTTAAGTGCTGAGTTAAGGAGACCAACAGAAAATCGAATACTCCTTCAGAAAACGGTTTCAATTTTGTTAGTCCTTTGCTTGGTTTTATACAAAATCAAGTTAAATTTTGTGGTGAAAGTACTAAGTACGTACCTGCTCAAGTCTAAATTCAAAGGGTTGGTACTTAAGTGCTTGACTAATATCGTCTTTGATCCTTTATGAGCTTAGCTGAATGGATTTCGAATCACATGGGCACTTAAAGAAGACTTAATCACCTCTTGGCTTCGCAAATTGCCTAAATGTCTATTAATTTTTGGCTCCAATCTAAATCGGTATTAATACATGAGCTTAGTAATTCTAAACCTTTTCAAAGATGTCATATATATCTACATACACAATTATACATACCATGTGCCCATAAATACATTGCAGTCCACTCCATACCAAATGTATTCTTTTATGTCGCCGAACTTGTAACATTTTATTGTAAAACAGTTTTGGTATAATTTTTGGCGCCGAGTTCCCACATTTCAGTAGATACAGTCAAGTTGTTTATTCAGGCTACGGCCCGTGGCAGACGTCAAGCGATCACCGTAGAATATGAGGCCAGTACCCTAAGGGCGGCCCTTTAAGCCTCGCGGGTCTGTTTTGAACAATAGTATAATATGAGCAGCGCCACACGTGCTTCGGGTTTCTCATACTATCTTTCTAGAAGTTTAGCGAACGCCCTTAGTATGATTTTGGACAGTTTTTCGAAAACGATCAAACGTTTCTCCATACATTGTTATACTCGTAGTTCCTTTACGTTTTCGCCAGAAGCGTTTTCTGTAATGTCGAACCTTGTAAAACGTTTAATCGTTTCGAAAACTATCAAAACTTATACGAAAAGTACCGAATGTAAGTTTTGAATGTGGCCACTGGTCTACAATGGAGTACATACGCTAGCTTAGAAGAAACTGATTCTCTCTCGATTTTCGATCTAAATATGTATAGAATGTGCATTAGTTTCGTTAAAACTTGACATGGCTCGACCGATTTAATTATTTTTTTGTTTTGTTCGCCTGAATGCAGGGGTGGGGTAGGGAAAAAGCGGGTGAAACCGTATGGCGCAGCTAGAATTGTATCAGGGAACAACCCAGCCAGGCAAATCATTCCACATTCTGGCAGGTTGCACAATAAAAGTGGAATCAAAGCGTTTCGTACGAATTTTTGGAATTTCAACTATGAAACAATGACACATAATGAGATCTTACTAAGATTATAAATGATAAAGTTTGTATGTTTAGATGTTACTAAATCACGCAAAAACCACTGAATGAAATATGGTATGGAGGCATGGAGGTCACTTATTACCTCGATTAACCAGGCTACGTTTTATCACGGAAAATTTAACAGTTCCTGTAGGATGGCGGGTGTAATCGCAGGGCAACTAGTAAGTTAATAAATAAAGTTTAAATTGAAGTTTAAACGCTGTTTTCCACGGAAACCTCATCGCGTATGTAATAAATTAAAAACACGCTGTGGATTACCCCGTCCACTCGTATTCCGGCCGTCAACTAAGTTTATCCAGCGGATTTGCTCCGCGAAAATTATACTTTTGGGAAAATAATTTCGGTGGCTTTCTGAAATTACTTATTCAATTATGAAGGTTTTTGTTTTGCCGAGTGTTTAATTATCTTATGAAAACACAACGGCGTGTGGTGAATTATATTACGTTTTTCTATTAGTAATGTATTTTAAATGGGAAAATATTTGAAAAGTCCGTAAGTGTACCAATGTTTACAAGAAAAAAATACGCAGAAAAACGTGGCTGCTGCTATCGTACCTACTAACATTACTTAGATTAATGATTGTTATTTTAAGTTATCCATAGTTTTACCCGAATATTGACCTCGACTAAACGCACACCCTTACGAATCAAGGGTTGAACTGTTACCAAGGTACTGTAATCCGCCTTGAGCGTACTGTGAAGGATTAATCGCTCAATCAGATCTGAAATATCAACTGGGAGCGCCCGCGTCAGAGATAATTTTACTCAAAGATTAACAAATGGAGCCTCTGTTATTATAAATGAAACTATAACGTAACAGTATTACTGTTACGTTATAACAGCACAGCTTGAAAGAAGCTTTTCAGAACCTAGTGGTTTTCTATAATAAAAAAACAGGAAGACGTATAATAACTTTCCTTACGCTTAGGCAAGCTTGTAGTGTAGATTTATATTTTTTTTTATTAACACAAGCAGCGCTACGTAATTTTGGCACCAATTTATTGATTTTTGCTACTTTTATACTTACTAAGATCATATTTTGATAATATTAGAATAGAAGCTCAAGCTCTTAGCAAAGGTTGTTAACGTTTGAGATCACCGAAGTCACATACTTGATCGATGGTCAGGATTGATTTAGATGCTACAATAATTAACATAAAACGCATCACAAGTTTGGTGGGTGCCTTTTCCAATAGACATTTCAGTAAACTGAAACCCAATCGCAAAAATCTGTAAATCGCAACTAGTAGGTACTTATGACGTCTTTACAAAAGAAAATCATCTGATTGTATTGTAGATATGAAAGTGGTACAAATACTTTTGCTCAGTTTTGTTTTTAAGGTTTTTCATTTTTCATTACTTCATAACGAAAGTAAGTTGTTATCACTGCCTTATGTCTACTATCTATCCGTTAATAAATTATTCTATGCCCCGAAGTGTCCTTGGCCACATTACAGCTAGCTTGTCAAACTCGGGCAGTTCCGAACTTGCGTACCTACTACTAACCCTCCGAACCCATGAGGGCTGTAGGTAGGTTGGCTGTCAAAAGATAGATTAACATACTTGCAACATTTTCGTAGTTTCGTGGTGTCTTTAAGACGAGCGAAGGTCGGATCCTTGGGAAGTGTCAATGGAAGTCTTGTTGTTGGAAACTTTGGGACAACATTGCGGAGGCATTTCCAGTTAAGACTAAGGTGAAAGTTCTTATCACAATTTATGCAAAAATAATATACCTACCTAAAATGCACCTAAAAATATACCTAAAATGTACCTAAAATGTTTGAATGGTGAACAATATTAGAATACGTGAGTTAAGAGTTTAAATGCCGCTCTATTAATTGGTTATTATCGTTTTATCATTTATTTACAATTTGTTCTTAAACATTTTTGTGTTAATAAAAAAATAGAAACAATCACAATCTTTACAATTAGGTACACCGGGATTAATATTTTATGTTTTGACGGCGGAGAAGGAAAACAACTCGAAAGTGTTTTTAAAGAGACACCTATTCCCGGGAACGTGGCTATAAATTAATTGGTTGTTAAAAAATATCTAGGCACGTACCATAGCCTCCATCGACACTCAGTCTTCATAAATATTCCAAAACTGATTAACAATCCCGCAATAATTTCGCGGTACGGGTTCAAGACGAAAGTGTAGGGCAGAAGAAAAACTTGTTGATCCCCGCGGCGGGCGCGCGGGCACGTCTCTCTCGGCAAATGTTTGGCGTCCATTACAGCGTAATCCTGGCCACGACTGATGGATTAGCCCTTTATACTGTTTGCAGTGTTTTTCAGGAGTTGTAGTGGACTTGAATAATGAGAGTAAGGCATGCACAGATTAGATAGCAGTTGCTATGTGCAGGGTTGTGGCGCTTTGGACGTTTTGGCAAATATTGTAGGGCATTAAATTGTTATGAAAGGTTACTCAACTGGTACAGCCACCCAGTAAAGTCTTAGGCTCCGACACCAGAATATGGTGTTAGTTCATTGCGCATCGTCGCCAGTTTGCAATCTGCGCAGATAAACAAAGCCTGTGCAACACAACTGAAAAATAAACCTATACCCACCTATTCGCCTGGAATAGATCGGTCTTAGCGATAAGGCCGGCAGTTGTTGCACTAGTTTAAAGTTTTAGTTTGACTTTTTTGTCTGTAATTTTTGGTGTGAGCAATAAAGAGTTTACCTATCTATCTATCCATTCGTCGTTCCAATATTAATTTACAGTTGTCAGCTCAGAAAACCACCTGCAAGCATTCTAAGCCATTCAAACCTATAGGTACCTATAAATATAAATAGAACTATAAATTGTTGCCAAACCTTTCAATGAGCCTTCGCAGCCCTAATATTTTCAAGAAGCTCATAAAATATTGAATTTACGCAGTACCGTGAGCGGTCCCAAAGTGGGCCTGAGCACGCAAAACGGCCTTACACCTGGACGAATAATCTAGGGGACAATCTTCAGTCTCATTTAATTTTTTTTTATGTAATTGAGTGACGAGACGAGCAAATCGCTCGCCTGATTTTAAACGTCACGTTTGCCCATAACAGGTCTGCACCACCCAGAATTTTGAACTCGCAGAATTCAAGACCCTGCACGGCACAGCACTGCGCTCGTCACCCTGAGATATATAAGTTGTTTAATCTCCCATTTGCCCTGTAATTTCACTGGAAACAATGCCCTTCCAACCGAAACACAGTAATGTTTGCACATTACTGCTTGGCGGCGGAATATCTGGCAAAGGTGTGGTACTTCCCCAGGCGGGCTCTGCAAAAGAGCCTTAACACTACAATGCTTATGCCTAATGCTCTTTGAATGGGTTTCCTCTGTCAAGATAAACAAACAAAGAAGTAACTTTCAATAATATGGAAAATTTAAATCGTTGTAAGACATAAAGATAAAGATCACAGACTTTTTATTTCCATTTAGAAAGAATTTATCAACCAACGTACTCCATCGTAAAATGCATCATTGCTTACTAACAGACGAGTTGGATTCGTAAGGCAGATGATCGTGTCATGTGGCGTTCTTTAGGAGAGGCCTATGTCCAGCAGTGGACAGACATTAGATAGGCTGATGATGATGATGAGACGAGTTGGAGGTCAAACGAGAAACTATATAGATACACGGGATTTTAACGAACATTGAGTTAATTTTTCCCCTAACGCATGAATCAAGCATGATTTCAAGTCCTTTGATTTATTCTTCGTAAGTCTTACCCCAATGTTTGAGGTTGGGGTAATCGTGGGATAGTCTTGGTTGCTATCAATACTGGATTGGATTCGATAAGCTCCCATTTACTTAAATCAAACGAAACTTTGATGAAAATATAGTTTTAAGTGCCTTAGTGAAGTAAAATGGAGTACCATCTTGCGAAGAATTAATTTTTCTGAGTGCTGTTTTACAGCTTTCAACTTTTTTTGTTGGTCTTAAAAATGGTAGATTTAAAATTTTGGTCTAATATTTTTACAAAAAGGAAAGACTTAACTTAATTACTCCACTGCCGAGAAATCCTTGATACTGATGAATCTACACTGATCTACTGATACTACAGTCTAAAGTGAATCACTTTATCGCTTATCCTCGAATTCTCAGTGACGAACCTAAACTGGATTGCCTTAGCTTTCATCTCGCTCTGCCTGCTAGTGAAAAAAACGAGACGAAAGCAATTCCGATATAGTTTCAGCTCAGCTAAGAGTTATCGATACGACCCCAGGTCCTAGGTAATACCTTTCCTTACACATTTGAAAAAAAAAACTAAAATTATAGCGGCGCAGGTACAATAAATACCCGACCTGTAGAGTTACACAATGTACGCAAACAAGCCAACAAAAGAGAGGCCTAATTGCCAATTTACTCATGTTTACAGGAGTATTGTTTAACCCGACCCTAGACAATTAATTTTGTGCAGTTGTAATAGCCGCAGTCAGACGAGAGTAGGGCTATCTGTTGGAAGCTTACACCAGCACACCTACGTCTACACCTCCGTACTTATGTGAAAGGCCCCTAATAAATAGGTTGCCTTTATCTTAGGACGTTTGTTTATTTGTGAATTTATAATGGAAACTTTCAATCAGAGCTTTCACAAAAAAAGTTTAATCATAATCATAATTATTATTATACATTTTATAAGGTTAACATTTTATTTCCTTAAACACGAATAAATATTTAACATGAGTTCTACATTTGATTTTATTATTTTATATAGTCAATTACATACTGTACACATTTCGGGAATGTACTAAGAACCTAGAAGAGATCGCTCTTAACGATAAGACCGCCGTTTGTGCCTTACTCTTTTGTTTTTTACTGTTTTTGTGGTATCAATGAAAAATTATTGTATTGTACATTTTAGTAACGAAATAAATATGTAATACGAGTAGGTCGGGTAAAAAGTTCCTTCGCATTTTTTGAGAAAATTCAAAACATTTTTTAAAATAGTTTATTTACATTTAACTAAAGTATGTAGGTACCATTTTGTTCGATAACTTTTTGCCATCTTGTAGGTAGGGACATGATCTCATTGCTATAGAAATTTTGGGACTTCTGATCAAAATACCGCGACAAGTGGTTTTGGCAGTCCTCTCGTGATGTTAACCTGACACTACCTAAAGAATTCTGAAGAGACCGAAACAGGTGGAAATCTGAAGGTGCAAGGTCAGGACTATACGGCGGATGCATTAACACCTCCCAGCTAAACTCTCTTAATTTTTGCTGAGTGGCTAAAGATGTGTGTGGTCTAGCGTTATCGTGATGAAAATCCACACCCCTTCTGTTGATTAATTCCGGCCGGTTTCTCTCAACTTCTTGCTTTAATCTCATCAGTTGTTCGCAGTAGAGTTCAGAATCGATGGTCCTGTCTGGTGGAACAGCTCATAATGAATAATGTCCTTCCAATCCCACCACACACACAGCATCACCTTGTTGCGAGCTAACCCGGGTTTCACCACAGTCTGTGAAGCCTGACCGGCCTTTGACCACGACCTTTTTCGCACGTTCTTGTCGTACGTGATCCACTTTTCATCACCAGTTATCAGCTTCTTCAAAAATGGTTCGGTTTCATTACTTCGTAATAAAGAATCACAAATGAGTACACGGTTCATTAGGTTTCTTTCAGTGGGCTGAAGTGGGCTCGTGAGGTACCCAAATATCGATCTTAGTTGTGTACCCAGTTTTGTTCAAATGCGCCAAACTGTTTTGTGGTCAATTCCCAGTTCTTCAGCTACGTCGTAACTACTGATATGCCGATCTTGCTCCACTTTTTCAAAAATGGCATCCATTTTATCCGTAATAGGGCGACCAGAGCGACGTGCATATTTGACATCAAAATTTCCGGATTGAAAACGCTTAATCCAAATTTGTGCTACTCTCACAGACACTGCACTAGGTCCATAAACATCGCAAAATTTTTTCGCGGCTTGCGTTGCATTATTACCTTTTTTGTAGTAAAATTTTAAAATGTATCGAATTTCTTCATTAGATTCACTCATCTTGACAGTACGAAAAAAAAATGAAAATCACACATTTTCCTAATTTGAATTTGGAATTATGTTCTTTAAAATTTAAACTTTCAATGATACCAAAATCAGCCCGATACAAATAGTATAGCCAAAGATATTTTATTACAAGTTCATACATACTATAATGCGAAAAGACTTTTTACCCGACCTAATATAACAAAGTCACCCAGTTCCCTGCGTCTTACT
The DNA here is from genome assembly GCA_949125135.1 of Alcis repandata. Lineage (NCBI taxonomy): Eukaryota > Metazoa > Arthropoda > Insecta > Lepidoptera > Geometridae > Alcis > Alcis repandata. The sequence continues at coordinate 2,036,590 of OX421233.1, forward strand.
CAACCTTACTTGTTATAATTTTAAAACAACTCCAAAACTATTAAATCCAAATAAGCAGTAATCGACAAAGTATGTAATTTATTTCTTAAGAATGCAATATGCGATTCACCCCGTTTTGCATAGCAATGCAAAACGGGGTGAATCGCAAAATTATATCAAAGAAATAACACAATTATACCATACAGGAATGCTAAACGGGGTGAATTGCAAAATTAAATAAGGAACACAAAACGAAAGTTCATATCATAATTATCGTTAGTAGTCCAGCGATACAATTTAAAGTTGTTAAAATACTATCGGAACCCAATCCACGGTTCTGTTTGAGTTCAACCCATCTCTGGAGATGAGCGACTCCGAAGATGAACTTTGAAGCGCATAATTCCCAACTTTTTACTATATTCTCTGAAATGGACGATTGCTTTGAATCGCTACGAGTGGATTATTAGTTTGAAAGTTTTATTTTGTAGTTTTGAGTATTTCGCTCTTTTGGTCTTGCGATTTTATTGCTGTGTGGATATTGAAATGAAAAATGCTATAACATTGTTTTTCTTGCAAATGCAAACTTGTAAATTCACAAATGTAATCTCCAAACTACGAATCTCTTTTTTACTTTAGTTTCTAACTAAAGTTTATATTTAATTCATTTCATTTTAGTTTTATTATTCACTCGTGTAATTTTCTCACATTGACCTTGTGCTCATGTTTTTTAAATGTTTCTGAGAAAAAAGTTATCTAAGCACTAATCCTGTGCACCAAATCATTTCAGACATTTTCAATTATCGATATTAATAACGGTGTCGTCTAAACTCACATACCTATTTTCACACATAACAGATTCATAAATACTCACACATACAAACATCACAATCAAATTCTTAATTTCAGGTAGAGCTGTCTCATAACAAACGTAAGGTCCCTTGTTTCCCTGTTTTGGATTGCCAAAAGCAATCCTACACCACACAGGAACGTGCGAGAGCTGTCAACAAGTAAAACAAAAGTGCAAACAGTCTGCATCGCGCCCTGGCACGTGTATACGGATAACTCAGATTAAGTAGAAAGGCAGATAGAGTCCTGCCATAGATCCAAGTGAAGGCAAAACTACCCTACTGCCCGTGGACGTAAATTTCACGCACCTAATGACGCATAAAAACTATTGAGATGTTATTTACGATAAGTAGACACGTGGAAAGTTATTCCATCGGACGTCTTTTTTACTTTAGCGTAATTTTTGAAGTTTTATTTTTTTATCAGTACTTTATTTATTTTTCTTGTGCACGTTTTCTGATTAACTGACGTAAGAACTGACGATGGATTCGGGTAGTTTTTATGCGTTTGCTTGAAGTATACGTACACGGGCAGTAGGGTGGTTTTTGGCTTCACTTGGATCTAAGGCGGGACTCTATCTGCCTTTCTACTTGATCTGAGACGGATAACTAGTAACGCAAATATTAGCAGACACCTCTCCAACTACATGGCAGCGGAAGGAAAAAGTAAATACGCCGGAATGATTCCGAGAAATGTGGGCGAGGAATTAAATGTAACATCAATACGTTACAGCTTTGTATTGTGTTACATTAATAGATAATCTTAACTTTGCTTTACATACATTTGCCAACACCGGTATGAAAAAATAGATATGGAGTAAAGAAGCTTGTATAATCTTAACGGTTCTTTTTAATATATACGTTTTCATAGTTTTATACTGAGATACGAGTACCTACTTATATAGTCTATATATCTATATTCTACCTTCTATCTAAATAAAATTTTGTTAATATGAAATTCAGTGCGAGATTCTTTGTATAAATTAATGTTTTAAATATAATTCTTTGTATAAATAAATGTTTTAAATTGTTACTATTATTTCATCCTTCTTCCTACTATACGAATGAATATTCACATTAAAATTATTTTACCACTCAAAGTCGTTGTCACGTAAAACTTTCGCCCGTATACCGACTTTACAGGCAACCAATTTTTTTAATCCACTTCGACACATACTTCGGGACTTTCTTTTGCTATAATTTTTAAGTTACAAAAATTACTAATAATTTTATTTTCCTTAACAAACATCTGCCCAAAATATAGGATCAGTTCTCGTTACATATAAATAAACCAAATGCACAAGTCGCGGGCGGCGGCAACAGAGAGTCGCCAATGTGTTTATTTCTGTCCCGGAGCAGCCGGAATCCAAAATAGAAAAGTCCGTCGCATCTCTCCACAACAGTTGCACGCATGTGGAAACACAGACAAATTAAAACAATATTTTCCCTCAGAAAGTAATAAACGGAGCTCATAAAAATTCTACTTTTTAGGGCTTGACGCACACGTCTGTCTACAATGGCGGTCCGGGAACAAATGGCCGCCATCTTGCTTTTAGTGTTGTTTGGAGTGACCTCAAGTTGTGACGTCGAAGATGTGGCTGTGTATAAAGTGTCATTACATATGTTGTGGACTGAAGAGAGGTTTCCCAAAGACTTCCCGCTCTTTCGGCCCAAGGCTCAGTGGTCACAAGTTTTTGGTGCGTATTTTATTGTTATTTCCCTTTGTTGCGAAACTCGTGACATATTTTTTGTGAAAGGAAGAAAAACAAAAACATTACTCTTTACGTGGAAATAAATGGCCATCCAGATTATTTACATGAGCGAAACTTTTCGTCGAACTACAAAGTATACTAGATACAATCTTATTTACTTTTCTTTGTTAGATACTACTCTAAGATGTCTACTTGGTCCCCATAAGCTAGATAGCATCGATCAGCAGGTATAAGATAGTCTTGTTCAAATTGTCTCCTAACATTTATCCCAGTGTTCTAAGGTTCACAATGGCAAGACTTACCTAATTCTCCCAAGTATGTTCGCTCTTTTCTCAACAGTAATATCAAAAGTTGTTATAGTTAAGTGTATTTTACGTAAAGAGAGTGCAGGAGCAAGTTCGCGAGTAATAAAAAGAAAAGTTTTAATGAACGCTGCGAGAATTTCCTGCGGGACCAGATTAATCGTAGAATTCTCACGTACGGTTAATACGTATGGAGATTAAACTTCCGAATTTAATGGTACTACACAATTTTATTATAATTTGGACTTTTAGTTGGATAGAGTTTAGAATAATAGCCGCGGTGTCGGTAAAACAAAACTTTTTACGACCGACTCGTCGTCCACGCGTCCTTGTTCAAAGTTATTTTAACTTTACCTATATTTATAAATTCATACGTTCCACTTATTTAGCTTCTGTATTTTGTACAAAAATCTAGGTAACATAAAAAAAAGGTTGACGAGTTAAAATTTGAATTTAAAATAATAGTATGAAAAAATGTTACAATTTAATATTTAATACGGAAATTAAATGATAATAATGAATGATGATAATTTTTTTTTGTACCACGAATAACAGAACACGTTTGTGTTTTGTTCCCCAACACTCATCTTTCTCGACCTTCCTTTCCATTTTTTTGTAGTCTAAAAAACAAAGTAGATGAGCCTAAGCTTATTTAATCGAGGTTCTTACGTCTGCCTACAACACAAATACTTCTTACTTTCCCAAAGAATTTAATCTAACCTAGATCCAGCCCACCTGAGCCCCGACAACCCAATGACTGTAATTAAATCACCTCAGGGCAAATAATAAAAAGAAAGGAAAACAAAAGGCTAAGTCCACACTAAACACAAGCCTTTATCTTGGAACGTTAAATGACATTTTGCGGGCAAGATAAGGGTGAGAGTACACTTAGAATAACTAATCGTCAAATTGCGACTGGCACATACTCGTAATCGTAAGATAAAGTTGATTGCTCTAAGTGACATAATACGATGTGCGATACGACTTGAGATTGGGCTTTCATTAATCCTTTATGCAAGAAAACGTCTGTAAAAGATAGAGACTACAACCATCATAATATCTCGATGGTATAACGCAAAAGGAATTTACGAATTAATACGAGTCCGCTGCACCTGCAAACTCTACTGCCGAGTTTGTTGGAAATAAATGTTGAATTCAATTAAATTGCATTGATCTTTTGACAGGTTGAAAATGAAAAATAACAGCACAATTCAATCAGCCTTCCACAATCCAATGGAATAGATATTGGCTGCAGTTATCTGCAGGTGTTTGCGGACAGACTCCGTTTTATGTATTTTACAAAAGCCAAACTTTAATTTGACTAATATGACGTGTCCGTCTACATTTTTTTGTACTACATTTTGTCGCGTCGCACAGTAAGCTGAAAATCGACTCCTATAGACTATTACGGTTTGACGTGCAGTTGCAAAGATAAACTGACTTTTCATACGAGTTCCATACAAAATCATAAAAAAATTATAAGTTATTCGTTTCTACGCTAAATAAACTTCTATTACATATTTGAACATAGTTATGTTAAACAAGAACCATTCCCAACAAAAAAGCCACAGTTAAAATTTGAAATCCTTAAGTCTATGAAAGTCGAAATTCAGCCTACTTACTGCGCGTCGCTGTCGAGTCTTGACGCATCGCAGCGTGAACTCCAGTATGTCGTCACCCTTATCCTGTAACGGTTAAGTGACATTTTGCGGGGCAGATAAGACGCTATTTATTTGTCGTCCCACGGCCTTCGCAAAGAAAACTGATGCTATCTTTATTTGTTTCCACGATTTCTTTGTTATTTGTAGATGTTCATGCAAATCGATCATTATTGTTGGCGAAAGATAAAAAGCTCGATTATTGGGATCGAATAAAATGTTTGGATAGTATTCTTGGTCCTTTCGGTCTACTCGTATGTTGTGTTTTGGATAATAGGGGGTTATTGGATTTGGTGAGATTGCGTAAAGCTTTATAGCTTTAAGCCGGGTTTGACTAGTAAGTTAGACTTAAGTTTGTTCGATTGCGGACACCATTAGTGCTAAGCTCGTGTAGACACTGAGAAAAATGGCTATCAAAATTCCGATGAATTCACCTAAAGTACGGAGCATACTGATATCACCAAAAAGTACGATGTTTAGCACGTTTTTACGGTGACAACCATCATAATATACTCGTATGATTGTCACCCTAAAAACTGGTGCTAGTACTCTAATCATCTTACTTTTTGGTGATACGAGTATCAGTATGCTCCGTACTTTAGGTGAATTATCGGAATTTTGATGAATTGTATGAAGTGAAGTGAATTCATCATTCTTTTAGCGGAATTCAGACGGGCATTTTTCTTAGTGTAATCATAAATGAATTATTTATGATATGTTTACCTATACATAAGTACCTAGGTATATTGTTAGTCTTTTTTTTTATGTAATTGAGTGACGAGACGAGCAAATCGCTCGCCTGATGTTAAACGTCACGTCACGTCATGCCGTGCATAAAGGTAAATTAGGTTAGTCAGACATGTTAGCTTAACCAGTTATATTCGATGTAAGTTTTTACCTCAAAACGATTTTTTTGAACAATCTTTGTTTCATTCCAATACTTATAATTGCGAAATCTTTATCTGATAAATAAATAAGACCCAAGAAATACATTTTATTATCTGTAACCTGTAAGGATGTGAAAATCGTAACTCAGTCTCCTGGAATCATCGTCTTTTCAGCTACGATTGCGTTACAATTAAATAATGGTTTTTGTATGTCAAGAAAAGCAATAACATTTCCTCCACACACGTATCAGTGAGGAGTCATCTCCATCACATTATGAGAGCGGAAGATATTGAATTATCTGCGACGCGGAACAAATCTTGCCGAGGTATGCCCGGATAGCTACACAGAGTAGAAAATATAGTAAAGCAACTAATATAAACTGCATAGAACTAACTGAGACCATCTAAACTCAGTCGTGTTGGCTTTTGTCTCACTTTTCCTAGCTGGCAGAGCGAGACGAAAGCTGGGGCGATCCAGTAGAAGCTCGCGCTAAGAGTTCGCAGTACGGCCTCTAGTTCTCTACGGTCTATTGGTCTTGTGAAAGGGTTTGCATTACAGGATGTAGCATGGAAAACTACATTATAATACACTGTATGCCTTGTGTAAAATAATGCAAAAAAGTTGCGAAATTTGTACCTACCTATTGATTCTGAAAACGTTTGTCGTCTTGATTGCAAATACTTTTAATTTATATATATCTATTATTTGGGGAATTAGACTTTTTATAGCAAATACATTTTAAGTTAGCGTATCTTTATCTAAAGTGAGCTAAAACTATACCAAGTATCAAGATAGTCCACTGTTAAGGACGCACGGTGTCACAGCGGTATTTGTGAGGCATTTGGCCCTTTTCGGAAGAAAAATCCTTTTGTCTGTTTTCAATCAAAGAGGGTTGCGATGGATACCAAGCGTGGCTGGTCCGAGATGAAGTTAGCCGCCTGCTGGGACAATAGAACACTATGAGGCTTATTTTTTAGAGTGGATAAATCCGTATGTCAAAGGAGCTTATCCAATGGCAGCTCCCCGCGGCTTCATTCGTCATTTCCTGCTTTTACCACGTTATTTTAACCTCGCGTTCGTTTTGGGATCGAAAATAGTTAAAACGATACTTTTGGTCACAATCGTTCGCATGTGTGACATATGAACGTGTACACAAACGTATTGGTCATTAATAACTGATATTTTTGCCACCGGTTCCAAAACGAACGCAAGGCGTGATAAAATAAATTATATACCTACCACTTTAGATATTTAGCTTTAGGCAAGGTTTTATTAGAAGTACTTAGTTCAGTGACTACACTGAGAAAAATGGCAATCAAAATTCCGATGAATTCACCTAAAGTACGGAGCATACTGACAATTACCAAAAAGTACGATGTTTAGCACCAGTTTTTACGGTGACAAGTATCATAATAGTAATAATATATTAGGTATATGGTTGTCACCGTAAAAACTGGTGCTAATCATCGTACTTTTTGGTAATTGTCAGACGGGGAAAATCTGTGTCCTTCTTTGTCGGAACGAGGACCATCACGCTAAAAGTACGTTACCAATTTTATTTTATCTCTCTGAATGAATATTTTTCGTGGATCAACGCAAAGGTATATTTTTCTCAGAAATGTTTCTAAACAATAGAGAGTGAAGCCGCGGAGCGCAGTCAGTAAGGAATCATAGTGATTTCTGTAGTGCCTATATATAAATGTTTGTGCAAACATTTCTCTTATTGCTCATAAAATAGTAAAGATCTCTGTTTCTATCTTGCAAACTAAAATATATTTTATCTTCTCTCGTCGACTAAAAGTTCTAACATGAAAGTCAATAAGTCATGTGAGAAAAACATACTCTATCCAACAAAAATATATTGGCAAAACTTGATGGCACGTGTATATAGTTTTTGTACACGTGAATACAAATGACGAACATTTATCAGTTTTGGTTTGTGTAAGAAGTAACAGGGGTAATTTATGAAGATACTAAATCGCCTGTCTGCATATTTATCGCTCTTAGGTTTTATTAAATACTAGTTGCGCCTCGCGGTTTCCTCCGCATTTTCCGAAATAAAAATAGTCTATTTGTTAATCCAGGGTATATGGAAGCTTCGTACCTAATCTCATCCAAATCCATTCAACTGTTTTTGCGTGATTGAGCAACAAACATTCCAATATCTAAACATCCAAACTCTGACATTTATAATATTATTTTGTATTGTATTATGATTTATTTAATGGGTCGTTCGCATAAGATCACACAAATTTAAAACAACGGGGCGCTGATACAGCATGAAAGTATTTAGTTTAACCGAAAAGTAAATGTTTTACTCATTCACCGCATTTATTTAGCGTATTTACCGTACAGACCTAAGTTCTTGATCTCAGTTAAGTACCTCACTTACAAGATATTGGAATATCTTGTCAGTAGTTTCGTCGACAGTTTCCGAAGTTGCCTCACCTTAAGTGCTTAACTTAAATCAAGGCGAGCACGTCAAGTTATACGAATACTTTGTGAAAACCGTGAGTAACTATTTGAAAATGCATTTTGAGATTTATTATTCTGGTCGCTGAGGTTTTCATGTTATAGTTACTTGTATTTCTCTTTTGATTAAGTTTAAAACCTATACGATTGGATTATGCCAAACATTGACCTATATGAAACAATATACCTTATTAAGTTCGAAAATTTTGGCTACAAAATAATGAACAAAATAACTTAGCTTAGAACTCTTTCTTCACGAGTTCTAATACTCGCTTCTGTGGCTCTATTGGAATAGTTCACCACGTGCCAAACAACAAGCAAGCCGTTTTATTGTTAACCTGCGAAAATAATAATTAAACTATTTGGTTATCACTTTTGAGTAGGTATGTTAAAAGTTTTAGACTCGCCTTATAATTTCTTTAATCACAAGGATTTATTTAGATTGCCCTGTTTCCTGTTGTTGTGGTTTTTGGGTCAGTTTTTGAAACTAAATTATGAATCACTTCCCAATATCCAATTAAGCTTAAGTTTGGTATATCTTTGTAACGCCGACGTAATGCAATAAAAGCTTGGTTTAGAAAATATTTTATCAAATTAACTTATTTATAGGTTAATTACTCAAATCATCGTATATTTCTGCTTACACCTCGATAAAGATCTAATCCACTTAGTTTCACAACATCCTGCCTTATATTTCATCTCCAATCTTTTCTTTTCAAATAAATCATAGCGTAACGACCCGAAGCATTATGAAAGCTTGTTCACACTGCGCCGGATGTTTTAGTTTTACCTATTAACAATGCCTTACTTTACAGCCAGTGTATTACAGGATTGAATTATTTAAAAAAAACTACTATTGAAGATTTCAGGATATGACTGTGGCCAAACTCTTCTTGTAAAGAAAAAGTAAACATAACACTCTTTAAAGTACTCATAATGTTTTTAACAATTTTTATTTTAGCAGTTTTCTAGAAAACCTCATAGTTTTTGCGAAAAAGAAAGATACTAAGATTTTGTGAAAAAATTGCATTGCCTAGCCATCAGCTGATCTAAGACCATTACTTTTCGAGTACAAAAAGTCAACAAAGCGCTTGGTATGGCGGTGAATGCTATTTATCTGTTGACTCTACTCGCGAGTTTTTCTTCTATCTTCGGACTGCTAAGGCTTCTTAATGGCACAACCAAGTGTGAACGAGCCTCAACGTTTATTCCGCAGTGTTTTCTGTAAGCATTTACAAAAATAACGTTTTAATACACGCTCTGTTTGCGACGAAATCTTTTGATGTCGTAGTCGATCTCTATTTATAGCATGGTTCGTTGAACTCTAAGAAGAAATTAATATTCCATACGTTGTTATGAAAAATAGGCATTATAAGATGGGACTAGGAAATATGTATAGTACTCAACAAGTGTGTTTCAGCATTTTCAATGAGTTGCCGAAATAATGTTTCGTGTAGAGGTTTTTGTGTACTTACTGTGTAGTGTAATCCAAACACGATCAAAAGACGCGCTTTACTGTTTCAAGAAGGCATGCATTTCAAGTGAATGACTACTTTACGCTGTCAATCAACACCCAGGAATAACCAATCCTAGAACCCAGGAACTTAAATTCACCATATTTTTACGCTTATCTTACTTATGTTGGTCGGTACATTATGTCCGTTTCTACCATTCGTCTCTATCTTTCGTAATATCTGATTTACTCAATTTTATCCATACCCTTTTCTGTCGTTCTCTATCGCACCCATTCACACTTAAGTGTTTCCAGGAATACTATTAACGAGAAATCAAATCATTTTCAGGTCAGTCCCACAACAAGTCCTACGCTCTTTACCGTATCGCCGAAGTGTCCCGTCCGTCAGTGAGAGACTTCTCCCAGTATGGGAGACTGGACGACCTGGTGAAGGAAGGAGATGACGAGCCCAAGGTGTACGACCAGTTTTCGGCGCCAGCTGTGGGCAGTGGGAGTGGACAAACAGAGAACTTGGCGTTTGTAGATGGGGGACATAGCTTGGTGAGTTTGACTGGTCTTAGAAATGTAGCCAGTTTGGGACTCTTTTGACGAAATGTTTTACCGAATGGGATGCTATAAAAAAAAATAAGCACTTGATTGTGTTTATGTTTTTTGTCTGATTGGTGAATTTTATTGCACTGGCATTTGACGAGTAGGTATATCGTAATTTCGTAAATCCTTATATCTAGTTTAGGGACGAACTCAACGTCTTTGTTTTTAGAATGATCAAGTATTTAGACATAATTACCAACCCATATAAAAATGTTTCGTTTGTTTTTAAGGTTTCGCTGATGTGCCGTATGATACCATCTCCTGATTGGTTCATTGGAGTTGACAGTCTGGACCTTTGCGTAGACTCAGCATGGGTAGATCAGATCACTCTAGACGTAAGTATTCACCTTCATCAGTAAAATAGTCAACTTCTTACAGTCTGCTGCTGGAAACTTATGGTCTCTTACTGATCTTATGAATATTGAAGTGATGGTTATATTTATCTTCTCAGTTGGAGCCTCTAGACGCCGGTGCCGCCAGCGGACTAACGTTCACAGCTCCTCGCTGGGAGACGACACCTCCCGAACCCGTCAACAGACACAAGCCAAGACGCCCCGACCACCCCGCTGCAGGGTTCTACTATCCCGAACTTAGGGAACTGCCTGCACTTGCCAAGGTGGAATTCAAAAAGGTAAAAACAAGTCAGCTTACACTGGCTCTTAACCTAATGTAGAGTTAACCAAATCGCCCCTCGAGAGTAGACCTGATATTATCTCATAAATCATATAATTAAAGGTTGAGTTGAATTTTGAGTTACTAGCTGTTTAAATGTACTTACGACAGGTGATGGGCATTGTCGTAAAACTTTTTGGGTATCGCTGGGTCTAACGCAGTAGAGATGGGCCTGCGTGAACTCCAGCTACCAGATGGGCATGAAATTGCCTAGTAAACTTTCTAGCTTCTCCCTCCACGAGTAAAGTATTCGGCCGGTGACTTGCAAGCTTTTCTTAAATTTTAGAATAAAATATTCTTAAGGACATTATGAAAACTTAATTTTCAAACACTAACAACACCTCAATGTTTCTTTCTTGCAATGTTGACAAGACAGAGATATGGAAATTCACTTTCGCGGTACTAGGGTGACAGTAGTAATCTTGAATCCCAGTTTGCATTGCCGGTAATTCCTCTATCTAATCCACTCACGTCACGTACCCAATAATGTTGTACGAACCTCCTCTGATCCCTTGTAACACAATAACTGTCAATGCCTACTCCATATTTTGCGCTCCATCGAATCGCTGTGACACGGTTAAGTGGTCTTTAAGTGGTTAATTAAATTATCTATTCCGTTACATCGTTTCAGAGGCAATTCCGACCGTGATATTGTGTGTAATTGGCATACGCATTGTACTCGTATTATGCCCCCTTTACGATCTGTCGGTAGGATGGTTGCCAAAATTGCGCGTTAATTGGAACATGTTTATCAAAAATACGCAGTATTTTTATTGTAAGAGCTATTTTATGCGTGTTTTCCGGGATTTGCGCAGTTTCTTGATATAAGTAGGGTAATTTAAATGGCCTCACAGTTTTCCCAGTTTTATTGGATAATAATACACATATCGTGTGTTTTGCCTACATATTACTTACTACAATGACTATTATAGTTTCTGTATTGTATCCTTATGGGCATATTAGTTCTTAAGTAGCTAATAATACCTATATCAGATAAGTTTATAAAGTCTTCTAAAAGTAATAAAGATACACGGTTATAAACTTTCGCATGGACTATAACATAAAGGCTTTATCCTAGTGTGTTAATAAACAAAGCGTTGAGAATATCGTAACGTGTTTGTTTCGAAACGTTGTTGGTTTGTTAGTTTCCATGCAAATCAGTCATGTCAAATCTAATTGGTAGTTCAAAACCAGGTAGATCAATTGAAATCTATCAATAACTCTTTATATCTTTCTAGGTGAAAGAATACTCCACGGTGGAATTAAACAACTTAGCAAGAAAGGAAATACTAACCACGCTGAGAGCAAAAGATCTGAGGAAAACCCAGCTTAACACCCCATCAGAAAATAACCCAGAAAGTGACTCTAGAGAGATAACTACAAAGAATTACGTAGACCAGTTGAAGGACCTGGAAGAAGACCCTGTGGGAACTCCAAGGCCTAACTTGCCAGATAACAGAGTAATTGTTGTTACTACTCCCACTACTACGTAAGTTGGCTTACCTTCGGTTTTTCTCTGAACTAATCTTAGAATCTTTCAATGATTATAATCTTGAGTTGTTTAAGTGTAGCATGAATGAAAATAAAACAGCGTATAGATGCTTTAGGTATAGGCGACGGTGAACTTATCTTACCATCAGATGGCACGTCAGCACGTGGCTTATACTTTACCATTTGTTTTATTTGAAAAAAATACCAAACAAAATAATACCTACCAATATGCCTACATCACAAATCATTTTATTACTAATCGAAGAGTAAGTAAGTAAGAAGAAGTAATTCCAATAAATTGTAACATTTTCCGAATCGCTTTCAGTTCATCGAGCGTTCATCTGAAACTTCTCTGTATCGGAATATCAAATAACAAACAACAATCGAATAAAACTCGATACAGAAATAATTCGAGTAACTTTTGTATTACTTGGCAAACATAACGAAACATCGTTTCTTTGAACAGCTTATTAGGTAAAATTACAACTGTCAACATAAAATGTACTCGATTTCTTAATTTACTTACATGTTTTTACCTTAGATAGAAGGCTAACTGGTTCTCAACATGAAGAAACATAATTTTATTCAATACCTAATACTTATTGTAATATTAAAATGCTAACATCTTTTGCGGTAAAACGAAGATACAAGTTGGACAGTGACATACGAGTGAATAAGTACTTTTGGCATGAAAACAGATTTGGTTGTAATGTATATTCAGTTAATTGAAAGCATCCGACTTAAAAACACGTGAGTAGTCCCTTATAGTTATAACGAAAAGTACTACTCTCAGATAATGTAGAATTGTAGAGTATCTGTTCTTCGGTATCTGTACCAACATAAACAACAACAACATTACAACAGATTTGTTGTTCAATGAAAAAAAATTACGTAAATAAAACTGCCTACTTCTACAAATACTCGTAAAACAAAGTAAGTAAAAGTACCTCTAAATACCAGATTGAACTTGATAACGATTAGTCGCCATAGCAAATTATATTGAACCGATTCATTGAAATTAATTCTCGAAATTCTCTCTCAGGTGCCAATTTGCCTAACTTAGTAAATATTCAACTCAACGGCCGATCTTCTCGCATCAGCTCTTGTAGTACTTAACACAAGTCTAGACCTAAATAATCTCGTCTCGAACAAGAGTTTTGATTAGTTTATTCTATCAGCAAAAGCACTGCTGTGAATATTAAATCATCTAAATACCTATATAAAAGCCGAAGTGACTGAAAACTTTACTGATAGACAAAACCGGCCACCGGTGCTCGTAGAGACTTCGGAGAGTGATTAAAGATACTAAAGGACTACTAAACTAAGGAGGATTACTAAAAAGGTCGTAAGAAAGAAATTAAAAAACTTTGAAGAACGTCTGCATGACAGTAATTTGTTTTTAAAATTAAAAATGTTTTTAAAGGTGATGACTTAAAAAAAACCGCGAGTTATAATAATATTTTATTCTTATTGTATAAAATATTGTTTACTAAAGCTACGCGGTCGAAACCGCGAGCGCAAACTAGTTTTCTTAAAAAGAAAATTATTCTTCACGCAATACAAAACTTAGAGAAATTTGTAAAGTAAGGGTCTAAAGTGATTTTGTGTTATGAAAAAGTGCTTCACTTTTTCTTTGTAATTCATGAGAAGAGTGTGACCTTGTAGTTCTAGGTCAGTTTGCTCATTAAAAGGCAACAAAAGAAAAGTATGATTAAATAACTTAGGCCGCTTTTACGAGCTGATATTTTAAGACCAAAATAATGAATGATGTGCTTTGATGCCAGTCCTATAAAAACTCTAAATGGTTGAAAACTTGAAGTTGCCTTTGGAATTGCTTTCGCCGACAAAAAGTCGATAAATCAGAACATACTTGTCTTTGAAATGCGTAGGTACTTACTATTATAATTTATAAGTACAAGATAAAGTCTTGTTCGTTCACTATTTATTTGCTTTATAATTTGAATTTATCTATAGGTACTAAACTACTAGCTCATAAACCTAGTCTTGTTTAGACGGACCGGTCGTCAAAAACTAATAACTGCGCCCTGCGGTTTAGGTGGTAGGTAATTAAAAACTGAAATGATGATGATGAAAAGTATGTACATATATGTCTGAGCCTGTGCTGTTCTGTACCCCCGAGTATTTACCTCTATTTCTCTCTGGGGCATTATCCCGAGTTTCATCATTTGGTCTAAGGGTTATTATGGAAAACTATAGACGAATTTACACTAGTGCATAGGGTGCGTTCCCAACTAGTCACACTAAAACGAGTCACAGTGTTAATTGTTGGGATTTTTTTTCCCAATAAATAACACTGTTTGTTACACGAGTGTGGTCTTTGGGAACAATTTAAAAAAAACGTAAATGAACCTCTGGTTAAACTCATTTCAAATTAATTGTGATCTCGATAGAGTAATTTAAAAATATTGTAAAAAACTAGCATTAGATTCTTTCTGTTTCAGCACAACAACGGAGAAGGAGTTCGACAATGAACTGGACAGTTTAGACGACGTAGTGCTGGCGGTCGCTCACGGACGCAGGCTGGGGCTCGGGAAGCATCTGCCGAGACACTTCCGCTCGAGGCTGCATCACGCTGTTAACAAAATTCGACGTGAGCTCTCTGGCATAACTATCCCCATATTGTGACGTCATCGTTGGACGTGTAAATGTTCAACGATGACGTCACAATACCGTCTTAAATGTGGGTCTACCCACGAGTATGAGCGTCGAGCGCATGTTACTAAAATATCCTCAGGCGTAGGATGATATCTTATTAGGATATTTTTGTATCCATAGACACGCTAAAGGTTTAGATACTTGGCTATTCTGAAACACTACACACCATGAAGTAACCACACAAAACTATCAAGATAGGACGCACTCCCACAGCCGACTTAAGCAGTGCATCTCACTTCTTTGAATAAAATTATACTTACTTTGCTTTTACAATTAATCCTTACTTTATTTGCAGCCAACGACTGCTTAGTATCCGAATGGACAGATTGGACTCCTTGCTCCGTGACCTGCGGCTTCGGAGACCAGTTCCGGAGCCGGCATATCGTGAGAGAGAAAACCGGAGACGGCAGGAAGTGCCCCTCGCTTACTGATAGAAAACACTGTGGAAATGTTAACTCTTGTGCGCATATTGATTATTTTGAGTGGTAACAAAGTTTTTAAAGTACCAATAAATTGTTATTCTGAACTAGATAATGTTTTCAGATACAGATATCCGAGATTTTTCAGTTCTAGTTCATATTTCCTTAATAAAAGTAATGACAGATGGAAAAAAGATGTTCGATATCTGTCTTTGTAACACGCACTACTCGTACCTACCTATTTCTTTAAAATTACTATCGTTAGTTCCTGCCTAGTTGTAAAAAACAGGCATAGGTAGTTACTTTTTGCAATAGGTAAGTAAATATTATCAACTAGGTACCATGTACCAATATTAGAACTGAACAACAGCAAAATTGTGTATGAAAAATAAAAATAAAATAGAAAACTGATAAATCGCTATTTTATGTCGAAATTAAACTAAATAGCTATTTCTATTAGGTGCAGCGCAGACAGCACACTTTTTGTGCGATCGAGTCTGCGGCGCTCAAAAAGTCTGCATGGCGCGCAAAAAGTCGGTCGCGGATTTTTCACACTCAACGCACACGACGCACATCTTCGATCATTCTGTCGGCAGAGCTGTAGGGACGTAGACGCTATGGAAATCGTGCAGAGATCGCGAAGTATTACTTTGTACATGAAGTACAGAAAAAAAAGAAGAAACAGAAAATTTTGGGTACATCCTATACTTTCGGAAAGATTACTGAAGGGACAGTTCCAATTTCCATACTCAATTCTGAAACAACATCCGGAAATTTTTTTCAAATTTTATAAAATGTCTGTTACTACATTTGATGAGTTGCTATTTATTTTAAGACCTGCTTTGACTCATTCAGAAACAACAATGAGGAGGTGCATTGGTCCAGAAGAAAGGCTGTCTGTGACACTCAGGTAAGTAAATAAAGGAGGAGGAATAAACAAACAAACATAAACGGAATAAACATTACAGCACATTTCATGCCACATTTTTCTTTTTAAATGTCTATCATGATATTCTGCCTTAGAAGTATCATAAATTGCTGGTCTGTTTTGTATTTCTTGAATTAATATCGTTACATCGACCTCTGGCGCCATGATCGCGTGCGTTACGTCCACCCCTAGCAAATGCAGATTGCCGACTAATGTGTGCGCCGTCTGCGTTAGCGCGCGTTGAAGCAAACGTTCAATTTTTTTCACACACTTTTTGTGCGGAACGGCGCGGCGCGGCGCGGTGCGGTCTGCCCGAATTACACGGATTTTATGTGCGCCGGACTTTTTGCGCGTTGTGTGCGTTACTGCATATATTTACTTAGGTTCTATTTTCACAGACTAAAAAGTGCGTCACGGATAGTCTGTCGTCTGCGCTGCACCTTACAAACATAAATAACTTTGCCACTAACCAACGAGTAAAAGGTTAAAATTTAGCTCTAGGAATCGTTTCTTGGTAATGCTATAACGGTAATTATTTCTGAGAAAATCCTAAAATCCCTTTTAATTTTCGCAGTGAAACACTTTAGTACCTAATTTCTAAGAAAATGTAAGGATTAATTAAGGCCCAAAACACAGATCAAGTAGAAAGGCAGATAAGAGTCCCGACTTAGTACAGGTGAAGCCAAAAAAAAAACTAGCCTACTTCCCGTGCACGTATACTTCAAGCACACATTGACGCATAAAAACTACCCGAATCAATCGTCAATTCTTACGTCAGTTGCTCAGAGAACGTGGACAAGAAAAATAAGTAGTAAAAAGGTAGTTTTATGCGTCTATATGAGCTTGTAGTAGGGTAGTTTTTTTGGCTTCACCTGTATCTAAGGTGGGACTCTATCTGCCTTTCTACTTGATCTGAGTCCCAAAATAAGTTCGTTGTTTCGTTTACGCCGAAATAACTAATCTTTATGTTAGTTAGTAAAAGACGTGATTGTTTCTTTAGGTCTCCTTTCATTATTTCTTTTGTTACAATTTTCTACGAAACTTTTCTTCAGCAACTTGTCGCAAGTATTAGTTTTCTAACTTATTCAGCTTTCGATAAGTAAAATGTTATTTGTATTACAAAATAATGACTAAGTAAGTAAGAAGAAAATACCTTCCTATTTAAAAATTGTTGACGACAGTTCTTAAATATAATTTTAGTACCTAACCGTTGTTAGGATGTGTTACCTACCTGGATACTGTTGACTAAAATTATTGGACGCCTCTTTTTGTATGAGTTTAAAGAATTAAAATTTTTGATTGTTGGTAATGGTAATGGTTATTAAGTACTTATGTTTAGTACTTAGTACTTACTCACATGATTAAATTGTGCTAATACAAAAACATTATCATCAGTTTTGTGCCTCAAAAACCAAAGTAAACTCCACAATACAATTAAAATACTTTCAATAAAAAATAATACTCGTTTACGACATTCTCATTTGCAAGGTCCTGATCTCCGGCACTAGTCTCACAACAGGATTAAGTGTTATTAAGTGAATAATTAAATTTTAATCATAGGAAAGCTTGAAAAAGCCAGCTCGCGTCTGGCCGTAAAGGGAAACAACTTTATAGGGGTCGCTGGGTATCTATAAAATGCGAGCGTGGTAAGATTACTGGATGAAATATTTAGCAAGACACTGACCAGCGTTTTTCGAGACGTGTTTTGAGGTACGTGCGTAGTGTCCATGTTTATAGAGGTAATCTGTAGAGGTGAAGCAGACAGAGTGAAGTTTAGTGTGTCGAGAAAAGTTAGATCCCTACTTAGCTACTTACTGAAGAAATAGAAGATGGAAAGATGGCATTGCATTTATTAGATTAACTTACGTACTTTCGGAAGTATATTCATCAACATCGAGTATTTTCTGCCTGTTTTGTGGGAGTGAGACGGCACACTCTCAAAAGAAATGGTTAGCTACTTGATACTAGACGAATTTAGCAAATGGTCTCAATATCTATCTACTGCTGGATGATGTGGTACAATTGAGGACGTGTTGATTTGGTTTCTATTCTACGGCATATAATTTGTTCTGACTTGGGGCCGTACTGCAAACTCTTAGCGCAAGACTGAATTAAATCGCGTTGGCTTTCGTGTGGCTGTGTCAGCTAAAGCAAGACAAAAGCTGACGCAGGTCAGCCTCGCGCTAAGAGTTGACTAAAGGGCCCCAGGGCGTCTGTACCTCATCTTTTCTGCAACTGCCAACCTAAATTCGATTTATTTCTACTTAAGCCAACATTTTCAGTTTTTGTAACAGAATAAAAGTTTTATTTAAGACCTGCTCAATGCTCAGCTGCTTGCAAGTTATAAAAAACCACATGACCTATTCTCATCTTTAGGTTATAGGTACTCGAGAAAATCTATTTCCGATCCAGTTACAACTTTCAAGGAAGCTCAAGAATATTCGAAACGTCCCCTTTGAAGCGGCTCGATATCCCACATCTTTACAAACCATTTACCCGTAATCTTCATAATAAAACGATGGTAGTATTTCTCGGTTATGGCCGCTGAAGGACGCTCTACCTACATCCAAGGATCGAACAGGCGACATTTGTATTCCGGCTGTGATCTCTTCAAAATCAAGGAGTATGTGATTCGATTTCTATACAGTGGAATATTTGTATGGAGTTGGTACAACCTCTACAAATTCACTATGATGGTGTAACTATAAGTTAAGTGTAGCGACTGTAACAACTCTGGCGGAACGGCAACAGATAAATCAGATTACGATTTCATTGCGTTTATCCGTACAGTGATTCGGTATATCACTAATTAACTAGCAACAGTAAGATGATCTTAATCAAGTAAAGTATGAATTTCCAAGACTTTTGCGAGCTTGCACTTAAAGCAAGGTAAGTAAACAACAACGAGATATGATATCCATTTAAAAGAAATTTGGCAATTTAATGAAATGGAAGCTGCACAGCTCCATACATTTATTCTGCTCACTCAATCGGAAACATCAATTGAGTGTCTCACCGCGGGCTACATACTAAATACGCGGCCATCCCCGGTCTGAGGTCGCGTCGTGTCGCTACGCCTCAAGGGTACCTACTGAGATACCTATCTTGAGCCTACCCTCATAAAGGTACAAAGGTTTTTTTTTGTAACGAGGAGGAAATAAAAAAATCCGGTTGTATTGTGGTATAGCTGGGTTACATAGGATTAGACCTACTAAATCCGCCTCAGTGGCCCGCCTCTGTACCTATGTATAGGTACTAAAAAATGGCACCAGGATTTCCCTAGGAACGCATTAGTACCCTCCTAGCCTCCTCTTTGCCTAGGTTTTCTTCCTTAAAAAGATACCTAGATAGACTCTACTTATAACTTGTATTACATATAAGTAAATACACGCACAAATATAGCACGAACGTAATTAGGTACACCGAATCAAATAATAGTGCAATTGAACGGCCTTTTCTCTTGAAGTTATTTAAACGTTTTTGCTAAGAAAATTCAAACTCTTAAAAGTAAACGTATAAAGATGAACAGCAAATATTGAACATCTCAAAATAAGCACTCCAAGTGCCTTCACTTTTCTAATCAAACGGGTAAAACGGAGGAGTCAGCTTGCAAGTGGAAAGGATTCGACGTCATGCTGTAGTTATGGATGATCTCATATCCCGGCGGGCCCCGGGATGTGCTGACTTTGAAATTCCGGAGTCACATATCGAGGCTTCGTGGAAAATAGGATATTGCCACCTGGGGCGCTGTAATACGCGACTTATGACTAAAGTTCGTGAAGTAATACCTATGAACTCGGTTCTGTCACAAGGTATGACTTATACTCGTAGAAGCCCTCTACAACGTAGCCTGAATACATAAACATAACTAAATTAGGTAGATACATTACTATAACGCTGTTCTGCTCGAGTGTTCTCACGTATTGGAAACAATTGGGATACTAGTGGTGCCTCGCGGTTTCACCTGCGCGATATAAAGAAGTGATGATAATGACAATAGTAACAAGTAGAATATTCAAACCCTGTGGTATATGCACTAAGCACATACAAATTACAATATCTAATACCAGCTGCGCCCCACGGTTTCACCCGCGGTCAAAAAATTAACATGAGTTTTCCGGTATAAAAAGTAGCCTAACATATGTGTTAATCCAGACCATGAAAGACCTTCCATTTCATGTAAATCCATTCAGCCGTTAAGTGTTAAGTGGTAACAAACATACAAACTTTCACTGTTATAATATTAGTATCTCATATTAATTCAATCTAACTTTATCCCGCTCTTTCAGCGTAATGAAGAAACAAACATACTGATATACCGTCTTAATTAATTTTAGTGTGATTTGACACCTTATAGCTAAGAACCCCTTCAGAAACTTGATGCTCTAAGCTAAGGGTAAGTTTACACCATTACCTCTGAAATTAATCAAACACAATAACAAATAGTATGATGCACACAATCAAGTTAGCAATTCCTCACCCGGTCTTAGCTTACAAGCAAAACGGCCGCGTTTACACGAGCATTCAATTTTCCAATACATTAGAGCGGCGAGCGCAGGCTTTTGATCCACGATCCGGGAAGATTGATGCCGCTCTTTGGAAAACGTCTGGGTGCTTATTTAAAGTTTCTCAAGCCACGCGTTAAGGAATTTTCCATCGTGTTTCCGGTTTGTTTCTACGGTTAAGATCTAAACTAATATTATATAGAGGAAAGATTTATGTGTTTGTATTGAATAAACTCAAACACTACTGGATCGATTTTAAAAATTCAGCATTTTTAAGCGAGCGACTTTTCTAGATTTCATACCCGTGCAAAGCTGGGTCAGGTCGCTAGTTATTTGTAAAGAGGAAAAACCCCGTTACAGGGCAAGTATCTGTTTGTTTTTGTGACTGCAATATGGAGTTTTAAAGGACTGCTAGTAAAGCGACGTACGCGTGATGTCTCTCCTATTTCCATAGGCGACGGTGATCGCTTACCATATGGTACATCTGCTTGTTTGCTATTAAAAAATTTGAAAGAATATTTTTATCAACGATTTGCAAGTCATCTTTGTCATATCTTACAATATTCTTGTAATTTTTTAACTCAAATCGACTGATTCATACCCGATTTCATCACTGCGCCGATTCCCTCCAGCTCACGCCACGGCACATTAAGAAGACAGGGGTCTACAACATCCCTCAGCAGCAGGGCCATGACTCAGCAAATAGCACTATTACGGCTACATTCCACAGGCCAGTCGCTTGCACCATGATAAATAACAATTTTACGCGCCATTTACCCCCGACCGTTCCTGCATAATTATTCATTACCTCGGTCTCGGGAATTAGTTACGTATCCACTCTTGTACGGAGATGCTAATGTCGAGGTTGATACTTTGCGCAGAAGTTTTGTTGGGTGTTGTTGTTGTTACTGAATAAAAGCTGAGATATTTCAATGGGATACCCATTGTCATCATCATCATCAGCCTGTATAGACCCACAGCTGAGTTTGGACCTCTTCCCCTTAATGCCTTTTTTCTTTGTCTCGGGCCAATGTCAAGAATCACTTCACTAGCATAGAATAAGGATTTCAGAGGCCTTATTAAGGTTTGGTCGGTAGCAACCGGAGTTTGTCAAGTTAATGGGTATCGCTTGGCACATTCTTGTTTTGTCATACAACTTTTATCATTAACATTTTTATGAAAGTGAACTGAAAACTTTGTTGTAGGTATGCAGGTATCTGCTTATTAAATTGTAGAAATGAATCTCATTACAACTTTGTGATTTTCTTTATTACACACGACTTTCCTATAGAACTATTTATATCCTACAACCGAAAATATCCTACTACGTAGCTTTTAGTAGATACCTAATTGGATTAGAGAGAGCTAAAGATAACCATTAATCTTCATCGTAAGTCCTATCCAACAAAATCTGGCCGCCAACACCCGCAGTCTCATTCGGCCATTCAAAGAAACAGTTTCGAGCGGCGAACATCGCCAAAACCTCCAGAATCCGCAGCCCCTTCGCACAAAGTACACAATAACTGATTTGAATACACTCCTATTGAATACAAATCAATTCATAATAGACCCTGCTGCCGCCCGGGAAACTCTAGACATTTTATGGAAATACAAACTCAGTCGATTATTGTCTTTTTCTATGTGCCTAGATTGTTAACGTGGCCATATTAAAACGTGGAAGGAATACGGAATTCATTATTGAAAACTAATATTGGAAGACAAAGGGATGTCTTGGTATTTATCTTAGATAGCAGAATTCTCCGGCGAGTTCTTTACTTTTGAACCGAAACTTACGTAATTCAATTGAACGGGAAAGTTGTGAAATTGTTTTTTTTATCATTATCTTCAGCCTGTAATCGCCCACTGTTGAGCGTAAGCCTCTCTACAACAGATACAAGAGGACAAACGAAAGTACCTACGCCACTTATCCCAGTGCTGTCTCAATCTTATCTAGGTTAGATACGCGATTTTTATTTTATCGACTCAACGAGCTTGTGGCCAATGCCATATTTTATTTCATCATCATCATCATCATCAGCCCGTTATCGCCCACTGCTGAGCATAGGCCTCTCTTCTTGTACGCCACTCATCCCGGTCCTGTGCCAGTCTTGTCCAAGTTCGACCCGCGATCTTCGTTATGTCGTCGACCCAACGAGCTGGAGGTCGTCCGACACTTCGATATTTTATTTACATTTATATATTTAATTTCTGCAGGTACGAAATACTATGCTTTCAAGGATACGCTCCAGCTAAAGCATAGCAGAACTAAAAGTACCTACCTAAGCGAACAAGTAAATGGATATAAAGATAAAGGTACAAAACTAACGTTATTATATCAATAAGAGAGAACACAGCTAATTTATCAGAGCCAGACGGAGCGCTATATTCGTCTTACCAAACTGATTATGGCAGCCGCAATATTGGGTTATCTCAAGCACTAGGTGATAATTATAACCTCTTGAGATTTATTTGTGTCATTCGTTATCTAACTTCTGGGGAGATTAAGGCAGTAACGGATTAACTAAGCTGAGATCAACCTGGGAACCTTCATTTGAAGATCCTTAATTCAAAGTTTTAGATCATAGATTAAACTTAGGCGTGTAATGCATGATTTGTGCAAAGTAGCGCCCGTGACACGAGCTCTTAGGGCCAGGCCACACGGTGCGGCACCGCACCGCACCGCATCACTCCGCACCGCACTGGCGGCCACACGAGCAGTGCGGCGTCGCAATGTTCTTACGGCGCCGCTGCGGTACCGCAACATTGCCCAGTTGACGACAGTCTACCAGTGTTGCAAAAGTCACGTAATTATCATCAACGAGCGTGCACTCTCGTCTATGCCGTACAAACAACTGAGCGGCGCCGCTGCGGCACCGCACTGCTTGCACCCCTCCCCGCTTCGTCTGCCTCGCGCCGTAGTCCGGTGCGCCTGCGTGCGCCGGAGCGGTGCCGGACGTACCGTGTGGCATACCATACATTTTTATATGTAGGAAAACGTTGCGGCACCGCTCAGGCGCCGCGCCGGAGCCGCACCGCACCGTGTGGCCCGGCCCTTAGCGCGAGCTTGAACAGAATTGCGTTGGCTTTTTGTCTCACCCTTTCTCTAGCTAAGCGAGACAAAAACTCTGCAAATAACCTGAAAGGCATTCGCACAAGGAGTGAGGTACTTACATAATTATTAAGGTTTTCATTAAGGTTCTTACATAATTATATTAAAAGATACAACATTCGCATATAAAAATTATCAATTAATCGAGTTTCAGCTAATTAAGTTTGCCGGTCACAATTTTTTAGTACGTACAAGTAGATAATTATCCTGAAAATCAATAATTAATCAATTAACACACCTTCGTCCACAGCTGGACTAAGTTCATAAAGTCCAGCCAATATTTATTGTACTTCAATCCGATAAGATCCGACTGTCTCGAAGATATAACGCTGACGTCTCACTCGAGACATCCTGTTTTTGTTTTGTCCGTTTTTGCTCAAGTTTACGCCCTACTAAACTACAAACATGTTTCCATCAAAGTCTTATTGGATGCTATTTTTCTTGAGCACAGCTTTTTCTGTTTTGATCTCGCGTCGTAAAGCCTGGAAAGTTTTATTACGAGTACCTACTTCGGTATTTTTTCTGATATGGAACGTCTGTTTGGCTTTGAATCTCAAAACACAGTTTTTATAGCAACCGAGAGAAGTTCGATAAAAGTTTCGCTTGAATTTTAAAGTAGGTACATGTAATATTCACAACCTCGTAAGTATGAGAATCTTGAGAAAATAATTCTATATGCCATTGCGTAGCCACGCCACAAACACTATAATACGCCATAAGATAAGATTGCCCATTACGTATAGTTAGGTAAACACCTTTAAGCTTGTGACCCATAACATGCTCTACAAAATCTAATCCTCGCAGCTTCCTGGCACTTTTTCGTCCGAAGCACTAGTTTTACTGTCGATCACATCGTTTTCGAATCGACCTTTCTTTTTATTTCGTTCCGGTCGCGTCCCATTTCGTTTTATGCGGTTCCTATGCGGATATCTACGCGGGTGCCTCCTCAGGTCGGACGCTAAAAGTTTTACAGCCCATTTTAAGTGTGCGGATGGATGGATTGACAAATTGACTGAGCTCTTTCCTGGCGCGAAATTGAACGGCCGAGATTGTAGGGCTAACGTTGTTTCATTCGTCTTCTATAGATATCTACGCATTTATAGTGCGCTTTTGGAGGATGCACAGAAATTTGAAGTCGAGCATGTATTGGATAATAACCTAATTTACTAATTTATCTCTTAGAGTTTTGTTCCAAACCAATTTCCTAGTTCAGCGGTTCAGTTCAGCGTTGAACAAACGTGACTACCCAAAATGATTCCAATTCTTTCTAGATATTTGTTTTGGTGTGTACTCACAAATTCTTAGCACACAGATTTTCCCTTTTTATCCTCAATTCCAATTCCTTTCCCGGCGTAATATTGTTACTTTCATCATCTTACTTTTATTCTCTCGACATCTGGGATTCGTTGAATCGTTTCTATCAATTCCGTTTGAACGCTTGTACGAGTACGCGTGCAACATGAGGAACGAACGAGGATATAGGGCACATTCAGGGCAGAATAACTTAAAACTTACAATCGTCTTGAGAAGGTCAATCCAGATGACCGTTCCCTGTAACTAGTCTGCAGCAAAAGGCAAATAACTACGTTTTGGATTAACTTCAACATTTGATTATCTTCTTCTTGTAAATCAAGCAAATTTTTTTAAGACAGTTGGATTTGAACCAACATTTTTATATTTCATAATCTAACCAGTTATTTACCTACCTGTGGTATCATAGAGAAGCCCCACTATTCTCCTTTTCAATCAACAGTTTCCTGTACAGGTCTTACCACTTTCAGTAGCCACTAGCATCCCTAAAACCCACAGATTAGATAGCACTTCCTACGGGTATCTAAACTAGATCTGGACGGGGTCGGGTCATAAATCAATCAGGCGGCCGTCAGAGGGTTAAAAAACATCGGACGTGAAAACCCGCGCCCGGAAAAGCCGGTGAGAGCTTGTCGGCTCAAACGCTTTTTGCGGTCAGTGTAGTGTTGATGGATAATATGAAACAAGTTACTGCAGGAAAAAGGTTAGGAAAATTTCGTAGGAAATATAAATAGAAGAACTAGACTTAGGTCAACTCAAGGACAAAATACTCTGGTCAAAAGTAATGAAGCAAAATTACAAAAATATTTCCGATACCGGGAATCGAACCCGAGCCTCCTGGGTGAGAGCCAGGTATCCTAGCCACTAGACCATATCGGATGTGATGTTTATGTCGAAATAACTAATTAAAATATATTACCAGTAAAGATTATTTTTACAAACATGTTACGGCTGACTCATCTTTCATTTCTGTTGCTGATAACTAATAAATAATAACTGATAAATAGAGACTAAAAAAATAGCAAGCGAGATATTGTTATCTAAAGAGTCTTAAAACTTTACATCACGGTTCTAAAATTTGCCTCTTAGCTTTTTAGTAAGATTCCGACTCTCCTCAATCATTTAATAAGATTTCGTTGCGACTAATTTTAGCTAAGAAGTGACTAACTCTGTCTCATGTTCTCCTATCATTATCTGAATTTATTATCGTCAATCAACTAAGCATGCGTTACAATTCGGACCAGGTTATATGGAAAAATATGAGGTACTAAGCCGCAAGGATCTATCATATTATGTAGGTACTCGTAGGTACGCATCTTTATTATCTAACATTTTTTTATTGAATGATAGGCTTGCGTTTTGACCGCCATTTCGCCTGATGGTATGCAACGATGCGTCTACGATGGAGCACGCTTGCGTAGATAGAAGAAACCGATTCATGTTTCACTTTATTTTACCTGTTACTGTTACTATTTTACTATGGGACCAGTCAAAAAAACGCCAATAATAGATATACCGAAATAATTAAATTTCATTCAAGTTTTTGTCGTAATTTCAGAGCTAGCCTGCACAAGAGCTAGCCATTCAGCCATGAAGCAAGCAGCTGTACCAAATGTCAGGCCCACTACTCAAATATCCAGTGTTTCGATCCGCGAAAGTTGCCTGATAAAGAAACAATTTGTATTCAATAAGCCTAGAGCCCGCGGGAGTGGCGCGCCGAAATATCGCTGCGTTGTGAATTTTTACGTTCATCCACTGTCATTGGGGTAGAGATGCTGGATATCTCTTGAAAATTATCGAATATTAGTTTAGACAAACTTTAAACTGTCATAGCTTTCAATTGTGCGTGAAATGCGAAATGCGAGCGATTTCCTAGTGTTGTAGAGTGGAGGCAAGTCGTCTTGTATAACTTCTCGTAAGTTTAGTTTCCCCGTCTACGAGTATGCATCTATCACTATTCTTAAATTAATGCCTAACGTTAGTTGAGTAGCCTGTAGCCATTGTGTATAGTACAATGTCTCGGGTGCACTTGTAAAGTTTCTAAAGTTTGTTATTGAGCAACACGATGCGGATTATGTAAAATGCGTTCATAAAATATAGATATGCAACCGAATTCTGCCACAGACTCTTCAAGTCTTCACTCAAAATTGTTTTGTTCTTTCGGTAGTCTATAGGCTCTAATGATTTTAGGCTCTAATGATTTTAATCTTGTTCCGTTTTAATCTAGAGCAATGTTCAGTGGTTCCTAATTAAGTTGTGTTACTAACGCTCAGAGTTGTGGTTTCAGTTGCCACTGTGCTAACGTTAGCTGCCAGATGTAGGTATACCTACTATTACTATACAATGACAATTTAAGTAGTATTAGGCGGGTGGTTTCATAGTAGAGTACCTATACCCATGGCCAATTTCTGTTTTTTTAATTTAAAAAGATAGCATTAAACTAAGAGCATCAAAAAAAAATCTAGTTTAGGTAATTCGTTTTAAACAAAAACATAGTTTTAGTATCTAATGATCTCACCACCCAAAAATAACATATATCTAATTTTAAATTCATATTAAGACAATCTTCCAGAGACTATACATCTGCAAAGCAGGTTCGGTACACTGAGCGTGTACTAACGCCAGCTTTGTTGACTGCCAAATGGAATACGACACAGGTTATGAAGGACTCCGCGTGCGTAAAAATGTAATTTGAAACGTATTACGAACTAGCCAAGAGCTATAATATGCTTTTGATCTAGGTTTTGGCTTTTATAAAAAGCACTTAATAAAATTTACAAAAACATGATGACCAAAATATTATAAATGTATGGAAAGGCTATTCATAAGGTCTGGTGCAGATGATGCATGATAATTTGACTGTGCGACAAACGTTATAGTGAATATAACTAGACTAGCGCCTGACGAAACGCTTGAAGTCCGTTTCTAACACTAAAGAAAAAATAAGAGAAAGCAGAGCTGATCCATTAGTCATCTGATCTGATCATTTAGTTACATTTTGAACTAGTAAACTCATTAATCGATGATGTTTTTTTATAGGGCAAGGCATTTCTTATCTGAATACTAAATTCTATAGATTAGAAACTAAAAAGTATATAATATCACTTAACTTTAAGCAGCATTATTTAAAAGGAACGAGATTCAGGTCTGGTATTTATTTTCAATCGCTACGAATCGTTTTCAATTTCACGATTCTGCACACTTTTATTTTGAAAGAAATACCAACAGAAAATCAAGTATAGGTATCCTTCCGATCTAACAGCACCAACTAGCAGCGGCTACAAATTCCCAACTCCTAAAGTCGAGAATGTTCAAAAGTCATATTTCTTAGAAGTCGACGGGAACTGTGGAAGCGAGCGACGTTATATAAAAATGAGTAACGTCCTTTGAACTAATGCGTCGGCATTATGTATTCGAGACGCAATCGACTCGCGTGCGGATCCGGCTGCAGACATTCGACTGCAGAACTTAAACCATTTAGTTTGCGTTAAGGATTGTACACACCGAAAGCGAAGTAGCGCGTTCAGAAATGTCCATGTATTTTGTTGTTCATATTGTTTCTTGTACTCGTAAGTATTTACAGAAGGGAGACTCGCTGCGTTCAGCCATGCAGACGCGTAGACGTGGACGTTTTCGCCTGCGCTCTTATTATTTGTTTTTGTTTATTTCGTTAGATGCATAAATTCTATTGTATGTACCTATCCATTTCAATTGGTAAAAACACAATAATGTACTAATGAGAATACCAGATAGCTATGTTAATGTGGCTAAGTACCAAGTCTCAGTCAGTGCTAAAATAAATACAAATAATAGGCATGACGACAGTATCAAAAAATCGCCGATTCAATGCTTTCAGGGGACTAGCCAAATTAAAAAAATTTAAAACAAATGTTTAGTTTTATTTTTAAAAAACAGATTATTAAGATTTTCAATAAATTAAAACATTAAAATACAGCAATCGGCCATCTTGTCAGAAACAACAATCACAGCGTATGACGTCACGCTTCAGTGAACTCAGGTCATCCGCCGCTCATCACGCATAGACACAATGACATGTTTACTAGCCGTGACGTCAAATCGACGCCATGACACAAGCAAGCTGTTTTCGGGCACTGTTGAAAAAAATATGTGAAAAATGGCTTCAAACTTCGTTAAACTTAAGTTTATTACCGAAATAAAGGCTTTTTTGTAAATAGTAAATGTGTACCTACTCACATTATGGAAGAGGATTTTAAAATCTTTCGTCACGCCTATTATAATGACACTTCATACCTACTTCAAAACGGGTCAAACCGTTTAGGCGCACGGGCCCGCTTTCAGCTTCGTGATGTTTATTACCTTCTCCTGGTGTATTAGACGCCTTAGTCTACCTTGAACGTACTTTGTCGGTACAGTACACAGAACGCAGACTCGAAAAATATTGCGCAGCGAAGTCATTAGGAACTCTGTGAGATGTTAAAGAAAATAGAAACAGTCGGGAGCGAATCGAGATTTTCCAACGGTGTGAGTTGGAATAGCCAACCTAAGTTTGAAAATGTGGACTAAGTTTTTATTTAGAACGGGCAGTATTCTTTCTTGCTGGAGATTTGCATTTCTTTAGACTACTTGCAGAAGATTAAATGTTGGTCACAATGAAGAATAAAACGATTTGAAAGTAAATGTCTAAATTATTATTTATCAATTAGAGCTCAGTTTTCCTCTCTGAGGGGGGTTTCATTAAGGGGGGGGGGGTAGTGGAATAAGCCATTGGGTCCAGTAAGATGGCAGCAGGACACCGCAAACGACGCATCACAAGTGTTCCACAAATCATTCGAAACGAACGTAAAAATGTATCGATCACCATAAATTCCAGCTACGGACCATCTGATAACCTTAATTGCTATTGTAATGGAACTTCGACCATTCGTCGGGATGTTTCAAAATACTTCATCCATTACAGCTCGTGTAACGTATAGCAGCATTCATCATGGCATGGGGAATGAGGATGGGTTGGGACAAAACGAGTAAACGTGTAGGTAAGGCCCGATGTCCTTTGTGCAACGTGGTATGTTTAAGTAATTTGACTAGTTTTCAGGCACAAAATTTGTCCAACGTTTTGACATTCAAACATATTATATTTTATGTAAGGCAAAAAAGTATTCAGTATCCAATTTTTTACTTAATATCTGTTAATTTGTATTCAATACGAATGAAAAATCATTTTTAATAATTAGCATTTTTATTTTTTTGTGTTATTTTAAATCTTTATCTGTTCTTTAATCATTCACCTCACTTGAAAATTTAATTGTACACGACTTCTTTCAAAAAATCTGGTAACTGCGGTGGAAGAAAATTCAAAGAATCCCAGCTGAAGTCGTTTTGAACATCTTTGCTGACATGTGGCCAATTGGACACATTCGCATTGATTGGACAAACTGCTTCAAGGCAATTGGTAGACTGCTGATTGACGAAGGAATTGTCTAACTGCGGCTCACAAGTACTCGAGTTGATAGTAATATTGTGAGGAAGCTCTTTGGTATTTATACTGTTTGTATGATTATGGGAGTCATTTTCTTTGCTCTCGTCATCACAAATGTTATTACAACCATCGGGACCACTTGTCTTAATCCAATCAATTTCACAAATCTGAGAATAGTTTATTATTTTGTCAGTTTGATCATGATTGTAGTTCCATTCCTTTTTGTTGAACTTTATGTCGGAGCACGCGCATTTAGACTTATCGCAGTCGTTCCCTGGCATTGCATTGCATGTAGTCGTCACGGCTTTGTTGACGGGGTATTGAAGTTTTCCTATAATGTGTCTTGAAGTCATATTGGTGACACAATTGTCTACAATATCCGTATACAGAGATTCTTCGTCCGTCATATTTCTGACTAATTCTTTATCAACTATAACATATAAATTGCCGGATGGTGTGATTTTCAGTGAACCGTAGTGATTTTTTTCTGTCTGTTCACCATTCAAAGCTATCGTTATTTCTCCAGATTCGGTCTTTTTTATTGGTATCAGTCCCTGGGAATTATTTTTCAAATAACTTTTCAAGTTTTTCATGAACATAACTTTTGATTCTTTGTTTAAAACAATAGCGTATTGACCTGAATTTGTCATTTTTAGAATTGCAGACGGTTCTGCTAATAGGTTTTTGTAGTCAGAATAAAATAATTTCACTTTTTCGTACACATTTGAATCGCTGTTTGATTTTTTTTGCATTATTGACCTCTTTGATGATATTGACAGCCTGGCAGAACCTATGCTTCTAGGCAATTTATTCATTATTTCGCCAAGCACTTTGGAGCTACTTGTCACCGAAGTTCTTTTTCGCCCAGATCCTATACTTGTCAGTGTATTTCTTCTTTTTAATATCTTTAACTCTCCCGAGTTTGTTTTTAAAACTAGCGCGTTTGGCTCATTTTCTTGCCATGAATCATCGATTTGAATAACGTAATTATGTGAATCAGTTTTTGTCAAGTTTATATAGTATTCGGTACTATCTTCAAAAAGGTTATGTATTGTTTCTTTGAATGGGTTTACGTATTCCTTATCCGGAACGACTAAGTAATTCTGCGATGTAGTCACTTTTAATAACGCCGGAGGTTCAGCTGTATCATAGTCTAAGTTTTCTATTCGAACCTTATAATATTTTTCCATGAGTGGTGTAATACTTTTTGCTATTTTTCTTGTTTGGAATACTGGATCAACTATTACTAATAAAAATGATCCAGATGCAGTCTTTCTTATCACGGCGTTAGTAAAACCATCGGTTTTTTCATTTAAAACGATAGCACCTGAATCAGATCGTGTAAGGGAAACATAGCATTCTTTGTTGTTAATTTTCACTTTATCGCACAATTTATTTATATCAACTGCTAGGTTTCCTGACAACGTTTTTGTTACTGAAGCTTTTATGACTGTATGTATTGCAGTCTCAGTTATTAATTGTATGGTAATTGTTTTATTATCTTTATACTTTTTTTGTAAATCTAATTTGATAATATTTTGGTTTTCAAGTCTATTATTACCACTTTTTACGGAAACATAAGAGTCATTGAGTGGTTTGTGACTTTTTGATGTATTCAATACTTTATTATTATCATTACTTCTTACTTCACTCGATGTTTTTGTTTCGTTGTCCTTCTTTACGTCTACAAATTGGTCTTTTGTGTTTTTAGAGTGCGACTGAATCGAATAATTTGAATCGTTTTTCTTACAACTCGTGAATGTATCAGAATCTTTAAAATTCCTAGATTTAAATAAATCTATGAATTTTTCCTTTACTTCAATATGAAAATTCCCTGATGGCAAATCCATAAGAGTTCCAAGACTCTGTGATTGAATATTTTTTTTATGATTTTTTAATTCATTTAGTACATTACTTTTCATGTGTTTTGTCTTTTTTAGTGAATTGTTTTTCATAAACAAGTTTTCTATATTACAAACACTTTCTGCGAGAGTCATAGCTTGGCTTGACATATTTGAAGACATTTGATTCTTTTGCTTATTCTTCATTGAAGGTACATTTAACGTATTCTTTTTTTGTTTTAAAGAAAATCCATCACAACTATCATCCGTGAAGCGATCATCACATGTGGTGCAAGTACTATTATACCTATACCCTGCTTTCAATTGTTTTGCATCTGTAATTAGAAAATAATGTATTTTATTTACAATACAATTCTTGACAATTTTACGTGGGAGTACAATAGCAAATACAAGTGAAAGCAGTGCATAAAGATGTGAGGAACATAAAAGCAATACAAATATGAAAATCATTCTAAATAAATCTAATCTCTCATTTTAAGGTTTTGTAGTAAGCTATGGGACTCTTATTTACACCACCGTTACTTATCTGTTGCATTTTTATTTTCCATTTTCTATTTGTCATACAAGACTGATTGTAAATTTAAGTTTAACTGTCATCAGTGCCTTCTGTAGGTAACGTGTTATATGAACTATATGTGAGATAGTCTATCTTCGGGTGCATTCGAGAGGTCACATACGCATTTTACGCATGCATAGTCCTTACTTTTTCCAAAATTATTTTCATCGCGTAGTTCTCCTATCGACTTTACCTTTGAGAAAATAGTAATGTCATGGCGAAATGATATATGGTGGTTTGATTTCTGTTCAGCTAGTTAAAAAAAACCACCATAAGCTACCCATAAATTTATTAAAATAATATAAAATGATATCAAATACGAATTAGCACTTTAAGCTGAACGTTTCTTAATCAAAGTCGACTTTATAGTCATCGTAGAAGGAGTCGTTCATATCTATGTCACTTACTTTTGCAACTGGCGTTACCTCTGAGTATCTTCCCATCACTTCCCGTATAATCCTGTCTCTAGGTCTTGTACCATCTACAATAACCAAAAATTTCTCATACTACGTTATATATAAAGTTTTAACAAATTCAAAATTAAGTGCTTGTACTCCCACGTAAATGTCCTATACAATTTAAAATTAAATTATGTATTACCTTGTCTGCTCGAGGAAGGGCCCGCTAAAGCACCGTCATAGTTAAATTTTACCTAAAACGACAAATGTTCATTATAATAAACCCGTTATCATTAAAAAGAAAAATCACAAACTCGACTCATAGAATTAAGAACAAATAGAAATTGATTCGCATACAAAGAACAAAGGATCAAGGTACGTAACTACGCGTCGTGATGACGCTCAAGGCAGCGAACACCCTTAGCGGCGCTCATATTTTTAATAGGGACAATCCTGTAGAAAAATATATAAAACAGCTAGTAACGAATATATTAGGTTGGGGAAAAAGTCTTTTCGCATTATAGTATGTATGAACTTGTAATAAAATATCTTTGGCTATACTATTTGTATCGGGCTGGTTTTGGTATCATTGAAAGTTTAATTTTTAAAGAACATAATTCCAAATTCAAATTAGGAAAATGTGTGATTTTCATTTGTTTTTCGTACTGTCAAGATGAGTGCATCTAATGAAGAAATTCGATACATTTTAAAATTTTACTACAAAAAAGGTAAAAATGCAACGCAAGCCGCGAAAAAAAATTGCGATGTTTATGGACCTAGTGCAGTGTCTGTGAGAGTAGCACAAATTTGGTTCAAGCGTTTTCAATCCGGAAATTTTGATGTCAAAGATGCACGTCGCTCTGGTCGCCCTATTACGGATAAAATGCATGCCATTTTTGAGCAAGATCGGCATATCAGTAGTTACGACGTAGCTGAAGAACTGGGAATTGACCACAAAACAGTTTAGGCGCATTTGAACAAAACTGGGTAAACAAAAAAGATCGATATTTGGGTACCTCACGAGCCCACTTCAGCCCACTGAAAGAAACCTAATGAACCGCCGTGTACTCATTTGTGATTACGAAGTAATGAAACCGAACCATTTTTGAAGAAGCTGATAACTGGTGATAAAAAGTGGATCACGTACGACAAGAACGTGCGAAAAAGGTCGTGGTCAAAGGCCGGTCAGGCTTCACAGACTGTGGTGAAACCCGGGCTAGCTCGCAACAAGGTGATGCTGTGTGTGTGGTGGGATTGGAAGGGCATTATTCATTATGAGCTGTTACCACCAGGCAGGACCATCGATTCTGAACTCTACTGCGAACAACTGATGAGATTAAAACAAGAAGTTGAGAGAAACCGGCCGGAATTAATCAACAGAAGGGGTGTGGATTTTCATCATGATAACGCTAGACCTCACACATCTTTAGCCACTCAGCAAAAATTAAGAGAGTTTAGCTGGGAGGTGTTAATGCATCCGCCGTATAGTCCTGACCTTGCACCTTCAGATTTCCACCTGTTTAGGTCTCTTCAGAATTGTTTAGGCTGGTCAGGTCAGGTTAACATCACGAGAGGACTGCCAAAACCACTTGTCGCGGTATTTTGATCAGAAGTCCCAAAATTTCTATAGCAATGGGATCATGTCCCTACCTACAAGATGGCAAAAAGTTATCGAACAAAATGGTATCAACATACTTTAGTTAAATGTAAATAAACTATATTAAAAAATGTTTTGAATTTTCTCAAAAAATGCGAAGGAACTTTTTCCCCGACCTAATATATAAGTAAACTAGCTGCGCCCCGCGGCTTCACCCGCGTTTTCCGGGATAAAAAGTAGCCTATGTGTTAATCCAGACCATGAACAACCTTCATTCCAAATTTCATGTAAATCCGTTCAGCCGTTTTTGCGTGAAAGAGTAACAAACATCCATACATTCTTACAAACTTTCGCGTTTATAATATTAGTAGGATGTGCACTCACTTTATCAGAATTGCTGGAAGCTACAGGTATATGCGGAGTGGACGTCATGTAAGTCCTGTGCTCGGAGTCCAGCGCCTCAGGTCCAAGCACGCACTGCGCGGCTCGCATACTCTTGTTGAAGGGGCACGATGTGTCGCAAGACTTGCAGCCCACCGGCTCCTTGTGAGGGCAGAGCACCACTGCGCCGGGGGGCTCCTGGGGGCGAGGGGGTAGGAACTAGCACTCCTGACACAAGTACTGATGAGTGATGATCTGAGGCTTGCAGCAGTTACGATTGTTGTTATGGGTGATATTTTCTATTTCAAAATTTCCAACAATAGGTACAATTTAAAATTAAAAAAATCCCTCACCTAGGGCTTGTTAAATTTTAGAACCATAATTATAAAACGTCTTTTTTTTCTGGGGATTGGAAATTTAAAAAGACAATGCATCGTACGAAACCTGGGATATAAATAAATGTTCCATGTACAAGGCATAGCAACACACTACAGGGTGCTGACTGCTGAGGGTCCTTAAACAATTTGATTTAATATTTGATCGTGAAAAACATACCCTAAATTGAAACTAATAGGATACAACATAGCATATGAGAGACCACATACCAACATTACATAACAATAAGCAGTATGCAGTAACAAACCTGCTCCTTCTCGACGACAGGCGGGCACTCGCCGGGCCCGGCCGGCGGCGGCGCGCGGCGGCTGCAGGCGCAGGCCCGCGCGCCGCCCGGGCAGTGGCACTCGCTCGGCCCGCCCCAGCGCCGGCACGACTCCTGGCAGGGGAGATGCTATTGTGATGATGACGTCACTCGCGTCGTATTCGACGATGGCGACCCTAGCTATCTTCTGATGTATGCTCGTATGTAGTTAGCAAATCCGATGTCGTCGACCCACCGGGCTGGTGGTCTACCGACGGAACGCTTGTCCACGATCGGTAGCGACTTTGCCAGGGTTTTATTCCACCTGCACCACGCCTAGCCACGTGTTCTACATTATATCCGTTGGAAACCTAGGTCTTGCCTTTTAGACGGAAGAATGTCATGGCCATGCCTACGAGTACATTTACCCAAAAAACATTACGTAGTCGAGTAAAAAGTAAGCTACCTTTTTAGCCACTGTTCCTTTGTCCTCTTTGGGCGGCCTCACCACCTTTACTTTTTGCAAACAATTCATTAGGTTCGAATACATATCTGGATCCATCTGCAATAAGCATCATCACATCACGTAGTTGTATTTGGTTAATATGTTAAAATTTACATTGTTCCATTTGTTATTGTTATATTTATTTAATAGAATTAGGGCTCTCTTACACGAGCGGCACGACGCCAACGGCAGAGGCAACTGTAGCCGTCGACATCCGTCGGCGGCAGCCGACGACACGTCGGCGGCAGCCATCGACACGTCGGCGGCAGCCGTCGAGACGTCGGCGGCAGCCGTCGAGACGTCGGCGGCAGCAGTTGACATGCTAACGGAAATGGCGGACGCGGCACGTTACAAACACAAACAACTGCGAGCGTCGCCATTGGTCGACGGCTGCCACCCACGTGTCGACGGCTGCCGCCGACGTGTAGTCGGCTGCCGCCGACGGATGTCGACGGCTACCGTTGCCTCTGCCGTTGGCGTCGTGCCGCTCGTGTAAGAGAGCCCTTAGTGGTTCTTGGGATAATTTTTATACTTACTTCACATCGCGTCTTCACAGCACCACCAACGATCGTCAAGTTTAAATTATTCTTCACATTATTCAACACAAACGTTCGCACCTGCTGCCTGGTTTCAGCATTCAACTTACCATTCCTACTATTCTTTAAGCATTTAACTATCGAATCTGCCAATATTTTCCCCGGTTTGGTCTTACTTTGTCTCTCCATGACTGTGTACATATTCTCGAATACGTTATTCAGAAATTTCTCTTTGATGGCGCAGCATACGCAGTCGTATGTACCGTCTCTATCGCAATGATCTCCAAAAGTTATGCATTCTCTTTGCTCTTTACATTTTGGGCAATCAGAGCATAATCTTCTAGCGTCAGTTGTGTCTGTGCATTGATGACACTGCACGCATTGATATTTGTAGTCTCCGATTTCTTTTTCCACATTTTTTATTTCATCGTTAATGCACTGCCGTTTAGCTTCGCATTTTTCTTTGCACTGATCGCTGGTTTGTTTTAGCAGATCTATTTCTTGAAATAACGCTTCTTTCTGAAATTTTATAATCATTAGGAGAATTGGCACCAAAATTATTACGGTTTTCAGAAATACAACTATAGATCCAAATGTTTGACTAGTGAATTTGTGAAACTAAAGTTAATAATAAATACCTCAGCAATAAGATCTTCGTTTTCTATCTTTTTTTGTAGCAGTACTTTGCATATTTTCTGCAAATCGTCCCTCGCTTCTTTGACAAACTTTTGTCCGTCTTCTTCTTTGCTAGCTTTGTACTTTTGTGCTTCTGTTAGTGTAGCTTTGAGTTTAGTCATCTCTGCTGCCATGCCGGCTAACTTTTTCTACACAATCATTAAAATTCTTGTGTAGTGCATAACACATTAAATTATTAGTATGTAACTAGTTGGTAAGAAATTACCAGCTATGATATAGTTCAAACCAAAAAAAAATAGACGGCACTTTTTAAATGTTCTTTATTTGGTTACATTTCAAACCAAACTTAATAATGGAGCACACGTCACACCAAACAAAAGCAAAGTTGAAAGAATCCTAATTCGATAGTTGAGCACCAATTGAATTGAAATTATAGTTCATCAATATAAGAAAGACACTCACTTCAGATGCTGCTCTTTTGTTGTTCAGAGCTTGCTTCGATCCGTCTGTGATACGCTTGTTGGCGGCAATCCTTTTGTTGAAATCGTTTATTTCCATTTCTATGACTTTTAGATCACTATCCTTATGCATAGTCTTCTCGGTAATCTCTTGGCGACATTTACAGACAGATTTTAATTGATCTTCTAGTTCTTTCTTGTTTTTACGCCATTTACTGTTGTTTTTTTCTACTTCTCTTAGCTGAATAGAAACGGAAAGGGGATTTAACCTACCAATATTTTAGTTTTTTTTTATTGATTTTCTTAAAATAAAACTTAAATTATTATCTTACGAAGTTAATGCTGGCAAAGTAATAATACTTTTTTCGAGCATACGAGTATTCCTCGCTCTATAATTTCTTCCTCTTTGAGAAGTAATCTAAAATGTTTTTTTGTTAAAATTTAGGTTTTGAAGATAACTTCTTCTTAGGATGAGGGATAAGAAAATCGAGGGAATGAGGGAGTCCTACTTTGGGATGAATAAGAAAATAACATCTGGTCGTACTTGTTTCATCAGCTCCTTCTGCCTCTGTATTGCGTCATTTATTTTCGCCTTATATTCTTCTTCCATACACGACCACATGCAATCTGCTTCCTTCAACAACGCCACGCCTTCTTTTTCTCGCTGTTCCAAAATCTGGATTTGAGCTTTTAACTCCCTCTGAGCCTCCATCAGTTCATTCACGCGGACGTTGCATTTCTTGTCCAATGACGCGGCCTAGGGAAATGCTAGACAATTAAAGTGATTTTTCAAATATGATGAGTTCCGTAGCAAATGTTTTTGTAGTTCATTTTCTTGTTTACTATTTTTTTTTTTGTTGTAATTTTTGTCTATTAAGAAAAATTGCAATGTCAGATAATAAAACCCAACCGCAATCATAAACAGATCCGGTAGATTCTATCCCTAATGGGTTGGTTACACGTAACGAGTACACGTCAGTAGTGCCGGGACAGTAAATGGGCAATAATGGTCATACTCGGCCAAGCAAACAAATCTGGTTCTAGTAACTGTCTCACCTCGTCAAACTGTTTATACAAACAGAGTACTCGGCCGATAGCACTGTCTCGCCACTATACTCGTGTAATCAACCGATTAAAATGTTATGTATCATCAGAACTATGCAATTGGAAAAACATTATATGAACCTACTTCTTTCAAATTGCACAGAGCTTTGCTGAGGGGCATCTCAGCGGCCTTCTCTCTGGAGGAAGACTGGCGGCAAGCTCCAGTTCTGTCGCCGCTGGTCTGACTGCCGCAGCAGATACTGCATCATAAGTTCGAGAGTGGATTTGATTGTCCGTTTGTTTGTTACGTACGTGTGTTATATGAAATATTGCATACACTTTGTCAGGAGTACAGATAAGAATATTCTACAAGCTACTTTACATTATGACCGTGTTTTATCACCCGCGCGGACGAAAGTTCTAAGTTTCAAAAGCGAAAGTTTGGATGTTTGTTTTTCAAGCACGCAGGAACGGCTGAATGAATTACATGAAGGTAACCCTGGATTTACACATAGACACATATGATTTACACTTCATTCCGAAAAAGGGTTTCTACAAAAGTGAAACCGCGGGACGCAGCTAGTAAAGTTTTTTTTATTTTATTTAGTAACAGGCTTGCATTTGACCGCCATCTTGCCTGATGATAAGCAACGATGAGAAA
Organism: Alcis repandata; assembly: GCA_949125135.1. NCBI lineage: Eukaryota > Metazoa > Arthropoda > Insecta > Lepidoptera > Geometridae > Alcis > Alcis repandata. The sequence goes on from OX421233.1 coordinate 2,076,354, forward strand.
GTAGAGACTAAAGTTTAAGTTTAAAGTTAAAGTTGTGCAAACCGCTAGGGTGTGGACCGCTTTGCCTGAGTGGGTGGTTCCCGATAGATTTAATCTAGGTGTCTCCAAGTCGCGAGTAAATCGGTTTCTTCTAGGCAAGTATGCTCCATCGTAGGCCGTATCGATGCTTAGCATCAGGCAAGATGGCGGTCAAATGCAAGCCTATTATTGAATAAAAAAATAAAAAAAAAGTTGGTAGTAACTCTCTGAGCTTGTGGAGAGCCTCTCTCTTCCGCTGGTCGCTGTCCCGGCCGTCCTGGCCCGCCATGTAGCACGTCACCCTCTGCCGGGGGAAGGCGCGCCCGCTGTCGCGTGCTTCGACACCCAAGCGCTGCTTTACAGCTTGCTAGAGAAGAGAGAAATCTCATTTTTTTTTTACATTTTTTTTATGATACATTTTATTTATGAAAGTCGAGTCGGTGAAGGACCAACGGCTGGAACTGTCGCCCCTCTCAAATTAAGCGCTCGCTTTGCTCGCGGATGACATATAATGATATAACTGAAAATTGACCGCCAAGCATGTTTCGCCTTGAGAGCGAGTGTAGGTATTTGTGAAAGTAGGTAGGTACGTTAATAACAGGCGCGAAACGCCTATACCTACACTTTAAAAATATTTGTTAATTCTCAACAAAATACAACATCTATCTATCTGTTTACTATATTTACCTAGGTACCTATTAGGTACACAGACTACAACGGAATATTTGATAACGCACCTTTACAATTTAATCGACAAAATTAGCTGATCCCAAAACACTTACACTCAAGTTACAATCAGGAGCCTCTTTCAAAATATTCCAGAAGTCGCACATCAGTTTGATGCCAGGGTCGTGGGCGTGATTCTCTTCAAAACATTTCTGCTGCGATCCCTGGCTGGGGATTGCGCTGAGCTCGCCGATCAGCTCGTCCAGCGCCCTATACCGGCGATGCAGGCACTCTGGTATCTCAGGCATCGCGGAATCAGCAATGCTATCACTTATAACATGGAATTATCGTTTCAGATTTCACGACACTTTGTCGCAACTAATTTTTACATCTATGTAGGGTAGTGTGAAGTTTTAATATTTAGAACTTCATGGCCTGTGTTCACAGTAATTTTATAACTTTAGTGTTAGTAGCTTTTTTTAGAAAATTATCTTTTTCAACATGCCTGGCCAAATTTTGACAGAAATTTTAATTTTCTATCAGATTCATTGTCGTCCAAGGTTTTATTCAATGTTTTATTTTTTTTACAGAAGAACGTTCTGTTTTTACACGCAGTTGCAGCCACTCTTGCTAGCCAGTGTTACTTAATTTTGGCTTTTGGCGCTCTTTTTAGTCACACTACTCGATGATAGAGGGCGATAGTTACATCCGTAAAGAAAAAAGGTAACAAGAGACAAGACCAGGGTTCACAACCGTACGATAATTATCGTACATGTACGATAATTTCATACCTACGTACGATGTACGATAGGACACGACTATCGTACGCAGATTGTACGATAGTTTTCAGATGCAAAATTTGATAATTAAGTACACCCTGTACACCGATAGTCGATAACCCAATAGCAATTACAGTTGTTTTTTTACTGTCAGCGCCATCTATTGGCACATTTCTTACTTAGGAACACATACTGCTGCTTCATGGCCAATCATGGCGCAATCCTTTCATTGGTTGCCACTGTCTTCCAATCAGCGATCGATATCGATATCATCGACCATCGTCATTCGTCGTTCGATGTGGTTTTTGTTTTTTTTTTTTAATTCAAAAAACAGAAGGTTACAAGATTCAAACTATAAAGCATTTGCAACATAATATTATTGTCACGTTTCTTAAGATTTTTTAATGTAATTAGCTATTTTTCTGATGGGTACGATAATTTTAATCCATATTATCCCATATACGATAATTTTACGGCCCTGGTACGATAATTGCCTGGCTTGAGGTTGTGAACACTGGACAAGACTACTGTCATTGCCACTGCCAAAATGACATAACGTTTAACAAAACTTGTAAACAAACAAATGAGATGTTGGTAGAAAGACGATTCATGATTTTGACCACTATTTTATTTGTTCCAAATGAAATGTTCCAATACAAAATATGAATTAAAATCTAAGCAAAAAAAACTGTGATGGAGTACACCGATTATTGTTCAGCATGTCTAATAACTGATGTGAAAATGCATAATAGTTCAACTTTTGTTGATCACACACTTTTGCAATTTCTTCGATTCACATTGAATTCTGTACGTGTTTTTCCTTATAATATACTGTGAATTGGTGTTACCTATTGTAATGTATTGGAATTACTTTACATTATTGTATCTTTATTTTTTCGTTAATTTCCAGAGGAAAGAACTAAAAGGAAATATTTGTTTTGAATGTGCTGCTCTCCTTCGAATATTTGAAAAATTTAGACGAAAATGCTACAGAGCACAGGATGTTTTATCGAAACTGAGGGAAAATAACTATGAGGTACACATTATCTTAAATATGTAGAATGTAATATGTTGTATTAGCCTTGTCAATAAAGAAGGGATGAATTATTGAGGAAAAAAAATTGTGAGCATTACAAGCTGCTAGGTATAGAGGTACAAAACGTAACAGAAACATTGAGTTATTATACACATATATACTACATACTAGAGGTGACACCCAACTACATCCTATTAAATTGAAGCTTTAACGATATTACCATGTCCCATTTCACAGCTACACTTCATAGTCGCTAAAGAAATAAACTCATTTATTTAATTATATCCAGGCTAGCACACACCGGGACATATTTACACGAAAATTGCATCATCTCACTGAGTGACTTAGTAAATTGGGCGTTAACCATAGCTAAAAACTCATAAGCAAAGTCTATAATAGTTCAATGACCAGCTTCTGATAAATTCTCTATAATAGTGAATTACTGAGTTTCCATTCTTTTCAGATAACAATGAAAACCATTAAAAATATAGATCGAAAACAACACAAGTTGGTGTCAACAATTAGTCTAAGTACTCTAGATTGTATGGCTATTGAAAGTATTCAGTCTGATAATTCAGATATAAAACACAAAAATTTTACAGTTTGTGAAATGAAGCCAAATAATGAATCCGTTCAAAATGTAACTGACCTACCAGACATTCATGAAATAAAATATGAAACAAAATATTTACAAGAAAGTCCTTCACATGACTATGATGATCAATCAAACAATTTTGAAATGAACCATACTCCAACTGAAAACACACAAGAATGTATTCACAATAAACATAAAAGAAAAACTGACAAAAAAGAACACAGAAGTAAAAAAAGAAAATCAAGCACCAAAATTATATCTGAATCTTTATGTGATGATGAACCACTAGCTAATAAAATATCAAAAACAAATGAAGATTCTGAAAACCATAGAGTCAAGAATGGTCGTAAAAATTGTAACTTGAAATACTTTGAAGATTATGCAACGATTGTGTTTTTAACCCCAGAGGATGCCAAGAAGGAGTTATTGTTGAGAAAAGAGTCTAGTAATTATATAAATTCTCCGTTCAAGTGTACATTCTGCTATAGAGGTTTTGAAGCTGAGGCAACCTTTAGAAACCATATGAAAAAACACAGTGTTGTGAGTATGGAAGCCGCTATTAAAATGTTTTTTGTTACAGTCATGATAAATTTATAAACCAGTGCCAAACTTTTTTCCAGAAATGAGACCAAGCCGAATCAATTTTTTGTCCCCTAAAATGCGCATATAGTAAATTTCCATCAAAATCTTTAGACCCATTTTCGAGAATTCAAAAAATATACGATTATTAATATCGCTCATTTTATAAGTATTAGATACTTAGTTAACATTGTGTATTTGTTTGTTACAAAGTGTTGACAATTATTGTACAGTTCTTAAAGATAAATTGTATTCAACGAATTTCAGGAGAACGGCAAGTATGAATGCGATATCTGCCACCTCCGGTTTCCCGAGCAGCGCTGCCTGTGCAAGCACCGGCTCGCGAGCCACAAACGCAAGTTCAGCTGCAAAATGTGCTCGTATGTTTGCTTTTGCACGTAAGTATTGCTTATTAACTTATTAACTTTTCATCCCGCGTTTTTAGCTTTTTAACCGACTTTAAAAAGGAGACGGTTCTCAATTCAACTGGTTGTTGTATGTTTGTTATTGCTTATAATTTCTGGAGTGAGCTAACATTAGAGATATTCAAAATTATCTATTATTATAACATCAAGATATATTTTTTCAGATATCAAGCTAAAACACACATGGGTCTTCATAAAGGCAAGACATATCCATGTAAAGAGTGTGGAGAAATATTCAGGTGAACCAGCTTGCTTAAGTTGTGACAGTATTTCTTTTAAGTAATTATCTGAGGTTAAATTGAGATTTTATTAAGGGGTAGACATTGACGCGCAGTTATCTTGCTTTCGCATTTATGCGAAATCGCAGTCGGTTACGTTGCTGAGAATAATGTCACAAAATCATTTCAATCAAAAACAAGTTTAAATACCTAAAAATGGGATTTTATGTTTTACCCATTTTTAACCGACGAAAAACAGGAGGTTCTCAAGTCGACGCGTATATTTTTATTTTTATGTACCTATGACCGACCACGCAAATCTTGTTTCAGAGTAGTCCGATTTTATGTATGGATTGGCAAACGTAGAGTAGGACGCCCTGCGGCCTGGTGGAGCGGTGACCTACGTAGGCGGCGGCGGCTGGTGGACGCGTGAAGCACAAGATCATGTCTTGTGGCGTTCTTTAGGAGAGTTTTATGTCCAGCAGTGGACAAACATAAGATAGGCTGACGATGATGATGTATGAAATGCCTCTTAAAACGTGCACTTTTAGCATTTGTTAAAGTAACAGAATTCTTTGTACCCAGCATGCCGAACAGCCTGCTGATGCACTTAAGCCTGAAGCACGTGACGTCGTGCGCGTGCGCGTGCGCACTCTGCGGACGCGCCTTCGCCACGCGCCGGGGACTCGGCGCGCACAACCACAAGGTGCACCGACAAGTAAGTAAGACTAACTTTTCAATTGATTGAAGAAAATTCAATTCAATTGATATTTCAAATCAATTGATATTTTCCTAATATCAATTGAATTGAACATTTTTCTTGATGATGATCGCATTAAAAACAGGGCTTTTAAAAAAAAAATAGGTTTACCTGGGGGAATGCTTCTCGACCACATGGCTTTCTATCGGTGAAATTGTGGTCGAATTATGCTTAGTTTGATGTACCTAAATAAGAATGTATAGATAATATGTTATTTTACTTGATTTTAAATGAATTTTTGATGGGTTTGTAATATTATTCTATCCTAGTTTTCCATTCCAAAAAGATACTTATTACCGATCACATTATTCACACAAAACCTAAATTTCAGGACAAGAATGAGAAGCTTGGCCCGAAGTGTGAAGAGTGCGGAATACACTTCGCAACCGAAGAGGCCTGGAAACTGCATCGAGTGCTCTCTTCCAAACACAGCGTGAGGTAATAACAAATACTGAATTTAATTTTTATTTTTTAAATTAAAGTACTAGTTTGTCATGCTAGCGGTACATCCTCGCTGAGACAACCAACACCAACTAGCCATAAAAAAAACGTCAAATAAACAGGTGAAGAGTATAAAATACAGGGTATAAGAATAGGGTATGCTAAACCGAAAAAGTCTCATAGTACACTATTGTGAACAACTTTTACTATGGTACCAACTTGGAATTCGTGAAAAAAAATCAGCTGATCCATAGAAAAATGTCAATAACACTTGACAAAATGTATGTAACAGCTGATTGTTTTTCGCGAATTCCGGGTTGTTCCCATTGTAGAAGTTGTTTATAATAATGAGTACAATGAGCCCTTTTCGGCTTAGCATACCCTTTCCTTATAACCCTGTGTTTTATACTATTCACCTGTTTATTTGATGTATTTTTTATATTTATGTTTTGTATAAAACTTAGTTTCTCTCCAGTAACGGATGTAAGTACTGCGGTGAATCGTTCCCGGGCCCCGAGGAACTGAAGAGTCACATGAGAGTCCACGCGAGGAAGCAACCCAGCCGCCGGGACATACCCAAACTGCCGGCCTCATGCACTATTGTAAGTAAATCTGGTAATTCTCTTGATTTAGGTCAATTCTATCCAGTTTTAGGAGAAAAAACCTGCGTAATTTTCTTTATACATACGTACTTCTCTATTCTCTACTTAGGCGATTAAGAAAGAACGCGTTTTACCCAAGGTAAGATGATTGTAGTTTGGTCGATTTTCCGTCCCCAAAAAAAACGGTCTCAAAATAAATAAAGTCCAAATATTGCCCGATTAATAATATTATGGCATCGGTATTAGGCTCTGTTATAAACTAGCTGCACTCCATTTTTCCCGCGCAGAATTTAATGAATGACAACGATAAAAAAGCATCTACCCTCTTAAGTATTTTTTTAGTTTTAACGTTCAACCCATCAATTTTTATCCCAGAAAATTGTCGGAGAACTACCAGTAAACTAGCAAAATGATTGTTAATTGTTGTTTGATGTTTCAAGTGCAACAAATACATGTCCAACCTCCCTGAGTATACGTCACACATGGTCGCGGCGCACCCCGGCGCGGGGCTGCAGGCGGCCCGCGCCGCTAGCTTCGTGTGCGAGATTTGTGGACTGGCGTTTAAGGTAAGGTCATTATAATCATCATTACATAATCATAATCATAATAGTAATCATCATTATGAACAACTTTTAATATGAGACCAACCCGAAATTCGCGAAAAAAATAACAGCTGTATTATCCATAGAAAAATGTCAATGATACTCGACAAATTGTATGGAACAGCTGTTTTTTTTTTCGTGAATTCGGGATTGGTCTCATAGTAAAAGTTGATCATAATGATGAGTATGTACAAACATGAGGTCTTTTCGGTATCCTTTTTTTGTAACCCTGTATACCGAATTCCAAATGTAACAAAAACCTGTTTATACTCAAGCAGTCCGTGCCGACACTGATCCAGAAACCACCTACAAAAAACCACTACCAAAAAGAGCCACCACAACTACTGTATTGCTAATATTGTATTATTATATAGTATTAGCTGCCACCCGGCGGTTTCACCCGTTTTTTTTTTTCTTTTTAAACCTTCTCTGAACTTATACAAATATTTCAAGATCAAAATAAGCGACATCGGTCCAGTCGTACTCGAGTTATAGCCAGCCAAACGAACAGTAATTCATTTTTATACGCTTTTTATTATGTTTAAGATTGTAATATTGTATTAGTATTATAATATTGCTATTGCTGTAATATTTAATGCTATTATTTACTTCCCACGTTTCCAGAAGCAGTGCTTCCTGACCTACCACCAACGCAAGCACTCGGGCGCCGCCCCCCCGCGCCGCGCCGCCCCCCCGCCCGCCTGCCCCCTCTGCGGACGGAGCTTTAGTTTCAGAAGCGCGCTTAATAAACATATGAAGGTAACGCCTTTGTTATCCAGTCCTAGCTAAATTGCAATTCTATATTCTATACACAAACACGAGGCTAACAGAAAGAAGTTTTTCAAGCTACAATAACAAGCTAAAAACTGTGTATACAGTACTGGCTTGCTGTCCTGGCTTGAAAAAAATACCCTATATCCTAAACTATTCTAGCCGGAGTCGCTAGCATACCAACCCAGAAATTAAATTTGTTTTGTAAACACAAAACCAGATTATTAGCTTGCTAACACTAGCTTCGTGTGGCCCAAGTAGAAAGGACCTCATAGTAGGTACACAACATTATGAACAGTTCTGTTCTTACTATGGGATCATGCTTGAAATTGCGAAAAAAAAAATGGTACGCTGAGCCGCTTTTCTATTTTTTCATTCAGAAAACTCTTAAACTAACTAGTTTTAGTTATTTCATTTCCCTTTCCTTTTTAGGTTCACCTGAACATACGGCCTCATCGCTGCGACATCTGCGACAAATCCTTCATAAACCCGTGCGACGTTAGACTACACATCAGATACGTTCACAACAAGGAGCCCTGGCCTAAACGTAACAGGACAAAGAAGTTGCAAGATACTGAGCCTTTTGTACAAAGATCATAAAAAAGCCTAGAAATTGAATAGAATTTTCAGGATTATGATTTTGTTTTAATATTAAACATAGAACTCCTTGTTTATGGAATTTGAAAGCCAATCCCTATGCCAAGCAAGCAGCTCCAGTATTTAGAACAAAATAAATATTTTATTTATTTGCATGCAAACTTTTTGTTAGACCTTTTTGGTTTTTTTTAACTTAGCGCCATCTGTTACCGAGTAGCGGTACTATAGTGTGGGATAAAACGATTTTTTAGTCTGTGTGACTGATAACCATAGACAAAGAATGAACCATCTTTTTCATTTTAAATTTTGTGCGTTGATAAAAAAAGAAATGCCATTATTAAATAAATGTCATTGTCGATAATTATAGTTTGTTTATTTTTCGTTTTAACTAGATTGTAATTTGTATCTGAACTCTTTCGTCTGTAGCTGATAAGATAAAATGCTATACTTGTGATTACAGCATCCATTCTTAGCCACTTTGCTCTAAAATAAAAGCAAAAATGGCAGAACTCGGACCTGTAAGTAGTTTTTGCTCTGTTTCTCATACAAAAATTACATTCCGGTTATGTGTTTTAATCAATGATTACTATTCTAATAACCTATGTAATTCCTAGCACTAGCAGTATTGTTTTACTTTGCTAACCAAATTATCCGCTAAAATGCCTTCCTAACTTTTATCTACTATCCTTTCAGGAACACCCTCGCAACTTGATCCCAGAGCTTTGTAAACAATTCTATCACTTAGGATGGGTGACAGGCACTGGAGGTGGAATCTCTATCAAAGAGGGGTAAGTTCGTAATACCAATTTCATAAGAAAGGATATTATTAAAAAAATGAAATTCCTAAAATTCTCCGTCTGGTTTTCGCACGTAACATTTCACGTCAACAAAAATGTGTCAGAGTAATGATAAACTTGAAGTACCTACTGTTTATAAGTTATTTTTTGTTCACAATAGAATTACAAACAAAATAACAACGCTTAAAAACTAGCGCTACTAATGGTGACCTAACAGCTAACAGCGATCTTTTCAGTCTTCAAAGATCCCAAAACCGCTTGCTAAAAAAAGATAAAGAGAGGGCTCTTTTTCCGCAACTAGGCCGGTAATCGGCCCTTTTTGCGTGACATATGCGGGTTTCCTCACGATGTTTTCCTTCACCGAAAAGCCAGTGGTATGTAAATTCGTACATAAGTCCTAAAGAACTCATTGGTACGAGTCGGGGTTTGAACCCGCCACCTCAAGAATGCGAAGCGTCGGTTCTCCCACTGAGCTACCACGGCTATTTTATAACCGCTTGCTATGTAACCAACGCTTTCGTACTAAAAACTGCTACTGTTAAAATACAAGAACATTATTTTTACAAAACAAAAAACAAAAACCGACTTCAAAAGACCGACTATTGAGTTATTCATCTATTTGTCGCGCACGTACTTCATGCAAATTTAAGACTTATATGGTTTTCTCATGGATACCATTATCAGAACTGGACTAAATTGAAATGGGACCAAATGGGAAGCGTCAGCTTTCTAATTAAAAAAGAATCATCAAAATCGATTCACCCAGTCAAAAGTTATGAGGTAACAAACATTAAAAAAAAAATTTAAAAAAAATTAAAAAAATATAAAATGAAATAAAAAAAAAACATACAGACGAATTATAACCGAGGATAACCTCCTCCTTTTTTGAAGTCGGTTAAAAACTTACACCTATAGTCAAACCGTTTATCTAAGTCCTCGGCTGCGCGTTACAGCGGCGCTTAGTGTGATACACACGTACCCGCTGCCCGCACCTCTCTCAGTCCCCTATGTCGTCATACCCCCGCCCCCGCGCCTCTGTACCGCGCAGGCAAGGACTAACATAAACGGTTTGGCTATAGTTGTGTATGATATGCCATTGTCATCACTCAATAGATTTAATTATTTATTAATAACAACTGATAAAACTGCTAGGAAACACTGCACCACCTAAACTATTTAAAGCAGTGTTGAGTGGTGAATGATGATGATGATGATGAGAACTTGTGCACCAACCTCAGAAATGGTGGAAATTGAAAAATGGTGGAATGGATATTTTGATGGAAATATTGTTTTCAGTAACAAAATCTACATTGCACCATCCGGGGTTCAAAAGGAGCGCATGCAGCATGACGACATGTTTGTGCAGACCATAGATGACGAGGATTTGGAGTTGCCTCCAGCTGAGAAACAGTAAGATCCCTATATTGATACTACTGGTAGCCAGTGACTTTATGCATACTGAAGTAATCCCTATAGATGTAAGTCCTGCATTATAGTGTTTACATAGAGGATTTATAACCTTTTGAGCATGAAAGCCTAAGATTTGATATGATGTGAAGATGAATAACACTTTGGCTGCGGCGAGTAATGACATGCGCTAGCCCCAGGCGCGGCTAATAGTCAAACGCCTTGTTTGCTACACGCCTGGCGTGTGCAGCCGCACTCGCGTCGCACAACGGAAAACAGGGTGTGTGTTTCCTGCAGCCAAAGTGTTAAAAGTTAAAAAAAAATTGTAGATGTAGAACTCTTTAGCAAAGCCCGTCTGGGGAAGTATTACACTTATTCTACTGCCAAGCAGTAATGTACAAACATTACTGTGTACCAGTTGGAAGGCTATTATTTCCGGTGCAATTTCACGGCAAACATATCTCAGGGTGACAAGTGTAGTGCTATGCCACGCAGGGTCTTGGATTCTTAGCATTCAAAATTCTACGTTTAATATCAGGCGAGCGATTTGCTTCATCACTCAATAGCATAAAAAAATTGGTTGTCTGTAAAGTTTTACTGATTTGTTTTTTTGACGGTTTACTGACGATAGTTTAACGTGACAACGTCATAAGAAAATACTGATACAATGGTTTCATTTTTCAAAAGAAAAATTTAATTTAATTTAATTTAATTGTACCTTTGACAAATAGGAACATATAATAGAATATAGGAAATCACAATTTCACTCAGAGCGAGGTAACGCCTCATCGAGGTAACGCCTCATCGAGGTAACGGCACATGCGTCATGTTTTTTCGTGCGTGCAGCCGGCTCCATCGAATTATAAGACGTTGTCACGTCAAAAAAAGCTCTTGAGCTCTTGAGTTTTTTCTTTAATTTAATGCATTTGCAATTTTGCCTATCCAGGCTGAAGAAGAGTCAATGCACGCCGCTGTTCATGCTGGCGTACCGCGCGCGCGCCGCCGGCGCCGTCCTCCACACGCACTCGCCGCACGCCGTGCGCTGCACGCTGCTCTACGACAAGGAGTTTGTCATCACTCACCAGGAGATGATCAAGGCAACATTATTTCTGTTTAAAAAATATATATTTATATTATTTTAAAAATATACATTTTTATTGCATTGTCATAGGAATTACACGGGTAATTATTATATACTAGCTGACCCGGCAGACTTCGTACTGCCTTAAGTTTGTATGGGAAAAAGAAAAGGGCTGTTTTTAGGGTTTTTCAATATTTCTGAGAGATTTTCTTAATATTTTTTTTCCGTAAGAACCTTCTCCTAATAATAACAAATACAACAAAAAAAGAATTAGTGAAATCGGTCCAGCCATTCACGCGTGATGCCGTGACCAAGGAAAACGGGTTTCATTTTTATATATATAGATAGATATGTATATATCAAGTTTCAGCTCAATTGAATGTCAAGAAGTGGTTCTAATTTGGTTTCAAAAATTTGACCCGCATAAACATACTAACTAAAAGGTAAATAAATATGACTATTATTCTAAACTGAAAAAATTAACATTTTTTGATAAGATTAGCTACAGAAAATAGTGTTGAGTATACTAGAATTACTGAGATAACCAAGGTTGATTGGTCATAATAGTCTTCATTTTGATACTAAAGTTAGCTAGCTTTTGTAAGCTTAAAGTATCAAAATAAACCCAAGTCAGCCAAAACAGTTGCTCATAAAATAAAATCATTAATTTACATGCCAATTCCAGGGAATAAAAGACGCGACGCTCGACCGCTACCTACGCTACGACGAGAAGCTCGTAGTCCCAATAATAGAGAACACTCCGTTCGAGAGAGACCTGGCGGCCAGTTTAGCCGAAGCACTGCACAAGTACCCCGGCACCAGCGCGGTGCTGGTGCGGAGGCATGGGGTCTACGTGTGGGGCGGCACTTGGCAGCAAGCAAAGACAATGTAAGTCACACTCTACAGGTAGTACAAGAGCGATCTTATCGCCTTAAGCGATTTCTTCCAGACAACCTTTGTAAACTCTCGGCTCGGGTACGAAAAGTTATTGGTATCATGAAGAATCTGCGTGACGTTGCATGCCCAGAGACTCTAATGTCTGTTTACTATGCTTTGTGCCAATCCCTCCTTAACTACTGCATCACCTGTTGGGGTAGTGCTGCTACGTCTTCTATCATCTTAGCTGAGAGGGCTCAACGCTCTGTCTTAAAAGTAATGATGAAGAAACCACTAAGATACCCAACCGTTGATGTTTTCAAGGACAGTGGAGTTTTAAGTGTGAGACAATTATTTTTATTTAAAATTTCACTTTCTGTGCATAGGTCTGTCCTCGCTGCTCCCGATTTCGATGAAATTATTAAAAAAAGATCTCAAAAACTTCCTCTTCCGCAAGTTAATACTAGCTTTGCTCTTTCATTAGAATTCATATTTACAATGTCTTGGACAAACATTGTAATTTAATAGAAAAGACTGTCTACGAAGCCAAAAAGTCAATCTACAGCTTTTTGGCTACTCTGAGTTACAAAGAGACGGAAAACCTATTAAGAATTGTATCATAAATTATTCAATACTATAAATATATACACCATAACATTTAGATGTATACAATTATATTCTTACTTCAAGCAATAAATAACCATAATAATTAACAACAATAATATTATATTAATATTTATAAACATATATACATTATATTATAAATACATACATACATATTACATAAATATATAACTTATCTCCTATTTCAAATTTAAGTAGGATATTTCATAGTATTAGTTCAATTTGATTTACCAGAGAGGTGTAAAATACTATTTCTGTGAATTTCGTACCTGATCTCTGCGATACAGGCTTAGCCTAGTGCGGGGATCGCCGTAATCTTACTACATTGTGTACACCTACCATAACCATAAGTTAATTAGCGATTTCTTTTCATGTAATGTCTATATTTTATTGTGGTTGTGTTTAATAAACATTTTTTCATTTTCATTTTTTTCATTTTCATGGATAATGGATAGGACTTAAAGAATGTGAATACAGTCGGTGGTGTATATTTACTCTACTGTACATAAATTACAAACTACATATAAATAGACCACACAAATATTATAATCCACTCTTACTCGTATATGCGGCCATCATTTTCTTAGAAATCAAAGATATCCAACCTTTTTTTTTTAATAATACGCTTGTTTTTGACTGCTATCTTGCCTGATGGGAAACCAATGATGCGTTTTAGGGTTCCATACCAAACTGGCCAAAAAAGAACCTTATCTGTTTAGTAAATTAATCTTATTTTATTTCCAGGACCGAATGCTACGACTACCTTTTCGAAATGGCCGTGGAGATGAAAAGGCTCGGTCTCGACCCTGCACACAACCCAGAAGCGAACGAAAATGGAGTCAAGCAATAATACAAATTCAACTATTATTCATTTTTCTACTCTTAAATAGTTTTAAGTAAAGTCGAATATTTTTATAGCCTTTGTTATGTAAATAAAAGTCAGTTTTACTTGGAATCAGTTACGTTTTTATTGAATTCACTTAGCAATTCTGTAGTTAGACTTTGAGATGTGTTTTCAACCAAGTCTGCAAACACTTTGGAACTTTTCACGGTTTTCCGTCTGAGTCCTTCCACACTCGACTTGCAATTCTGTAGTATATAATTTCGCATTTCAACCAATTCTTCTTTAGGCATATTGACCGCTTCCATATTGTTTTCAAAGCCTAACAAATTCTTTTTAGCCATCTCGTATAAGGCTTGTAAATTTGGAGTGTTTTTAATTTTAGCAGCGTTTTCCTTTCGACGTAATAGCGTCCGTAAGTCGTCCAAATAGGGTTGGTTTTCGATTATTTTCCCGTCGATAATCTCGATTTCTTTCTGGTTTAGTTTCTGCAGGTCAGCTGTTGAGATTTTGAATTGGCTCTTGATTGTAAACGGTATCTCTGTTAGGTGTTTTGCTGAAAAATGTTAGGAAAAATTAGTAAGTTTCGCAGTACGAAGGATATTACAGCAAAACTGCTAAATAATTTTATATCAGAAATAATAACTCAATGATATTAGATACGTTAAAGGTACCTAGTTAATATTATATTCTCGCTCAAAATAAGTTTTGCTTAGCTCTGCGCTCAATAGGCGTGAGCCACCCGAACTAGCGGAATTTAGAGTCTGTATCTTTTTAGGAAAAAGATGCTGAGTATGCGTTTTAAACTTGCCACAATTATGATATAAACGCAAATAAAAGACAAGGAATCTTATATGACACACATTCACATCACTCACTCACTCATCACTCTTACATTTGGCTTCATAAAATGTAAAAACGCAGCGAGGCCAAATTTTAATCGCAATTTCGTGTAATGCTTTCCTTAGCTTAGGTAAAATATATCATTAAGATAAGTTACAGTAAGACATAAGTTATTAGGACAAGTTGTTACTTTCACCTTCTTTCTCATCGGCTACGGGATTGATAGAAAAAAACGCTCTCATCTTCTGCACGGGCGTGTTCTTGTCGAGTTCCTCATCAAACACGTCATACTCGACGCACACGATTTTCTCGTCAATCCTTCGTAGCTCGATGTTCTCCTTCTTGTATTTAGTGGACTTGACTGCCACCAGCTTGATTCGAGGTATTTCTGAGATGTGCAGCTTTTTGGATAGGTTGTGGTATTGGGTTAGGGTTTCTGGAAAGTTTGTATGCTTATTGATGATAGATTTTTAATTTTCGGGCGTTGGGTGTCTTTTCGTATTATGGAGTGAAGGGATGCAGATTTTATATCTTAACACAGGATTTTGTGTTAACGAATGAGGAAATGAAATAGAACTAACCTTCATCCCTAAGGATGACCTTTTCAAATTCGTCTTCCTTACTTTCTTCATCGCTGCTTGTTATCGCTTTGTCGTATTGTGAGCCCCTTTCTTCATTGCTACAAGGCGTGAAGTAAATCCTCCGCAGCTCCTGCAGCTGGTCTATCGTCAGATCGGGAAGAGTTGAAATTTCTTTGTGTGCAGTTGGCTTCATATCATGAACTGATGATACGGAGATTAGGCTCTCATCTGGCAGGGTTGAGCTAGATTTGGGTTCTATGGTCACGTTACGAAGGGTTGCTCTGTTCTGGGCTCTTCTGTCGGGCTGGATCTGCTGAACTGGTCTTGGGCGTGGTCTTTGTTTGGCTACAGTGACCATATCGGGCAGCATTATTCGGTTCGGCTCGGCCATCGTAATCACATTGTTCTTGGAAACTATGATTGGCTTTGCGATCGGGTTCGGGTTGGTAATACTTGATATGTGTGGCCCGGCAGTGACACGGTTTTGGTACTGGACAATAGAAAATGATACTTTATAATTTTTACTGCAAAGTACCTATGTTAGAAATTACTTAATTACTAGCTAACTAATGCATGAGTTGATTGAGTGATTTGTTGAATACACACGTCACGAATCAGCCGTTTACTCCCACCTGTTCTGTTGAGTAGTTCCCAGTGTGACGCCAGCCCACATAGGCATTTAAATTTATCAACCACAAACATCTGCTCGGCAGTGAATCAAACCAGGGACCTCTCGCTCATAAAGCAGTTTACCTATTTTCCGACAAATTGTCGTCGGCTTGCTTCGCCGGGAATCGCTGCTGCGTCTGAGAGACTAGACAACTTTTGCCGATTGAAGCACGCCGCGCTAGCCTACCTTTAGTCTGTGTTTAGTCGTATATACTCGATATCGTGTTGTACCGATAAAAAAATATACCGTGCTCCACCCATAAAAACTTCATCCTAGTGCCGTCTAAAAGTATTGAGATAACCATATTAACAAAAACAGTAAGGATCGACCTGTATCGGCGAGTCGCGCGCCGGCAAGGTATTGAGTAGCGCGAAGGAGTGCTGGTCCGGCGACACGTGGCAGCAGCGGCTCTGCATCTGGCACCGCGACCGCGCCGCCCACAACTCCTCTAACTCATTCTTCCTCTGTTTGGCTGGACATGGGTTAAGTGTATGCTAAGCCCTCAGATCAAGTAGAAAGGCAGATAGAGTCTCCCGCCTTAGATACAGGTGAAGCCAAAAAAACTGCCCTACTTCCCGTGTACGTATACTTCAAGCACACATTGACGCATAAAAACTACCCTTATTACCACTTGTTTTTCTTGTCCACGTTCTCTGAGCACGTAAGAATTGACGATTGATTCGGGTAGTTTTATGCGTCAATGTGTGCTTGAAGTATACGTAACATACACGGGCAGTAGGGTAGTTTTTAGCTTCACCTGTATCTAAGGCGGGACTCTATCTGCCTTTCTTCTGAGGCTAAGCCGAAAAAGACTCATAGTATAAATCCTACCTAGACTCATAGTAGGTATAAATCCTAGTCAAGCCCCAAGCCAAAATCCTGGATCCGCCACTAGTGATAATCATATCTTGTAGTCACTAGGCTAATATACCCACGATTTTATTGGGTTTTAAGGAAAGGGAATGCTAGGCCGAAAAAGGCTCATATTAAGTACCTACTATTACTATGGAATCTAACGTGGTTTTGACACATTTTGTTATAATTAACACAGAAATGCTCGAGTAAAAAAATTTCAAAACAATAATTTCACTTCTTCGGACATAGTTTAAATCAATAGTATTTTTTTACAAAACAGGAACCAACCTGCGATACTATTCGGTCTCTTGTAAGGATATCTTCGTTGGAATCTATTCATTTTCCTGTTTTTAAAAGCATTATTTCACAGTGGATTTGTAATGTATTTTTTGCATTTTTTTTGTTATCAAACTTGTCTAAATGACGTTTGACAAGAAAGGCGTGACAGAAGTATGAATAGAATCTGTTGGTTAAAGTAGTGACCTCCACAGTGCTCATTAGTTTCATAGAAAGAAGTCGAATTCCTTAGGCTCCGCGTAAACGAGCCACCGACCACAGCCACCGACGGCTACGCCGGCTACCAGCCCCTGCGAGCCACTGGTGGCTGTTCCGCGCAATCGAAGGTTGGTGGTGACTGGCGTTTGGTGAGCACCGATATGTGTCGACACTAAGCTGCGAGTGGTAGTAGTCGCGAGAAGCCGCCTCTCGCTACACGTGTGAATAGATGCTAAACATGAGATGAGCCTCTCTTATACGAAACGTACAAAAAATCATGTAAACAGCCTGGCGGTAGTCACCGGTCGGTGGACCACCGAGCTTTGACCGTCCCTTTTTGGCATTCGGAACTCAGCAATTTTTTAGTAGGTATCTTTTTTCGATAAGAATGCAGTTACCTGAATTTGCCTACAAGGCTAGTGCAAGATACGTAAATCTTCTTCTTTCTCTAAATATAAAAATTGATCGCTGTTCGTTTGTCTGGCTAAAACTAGAGAACGGCTGAACCGATTTGTTGTTTTTTTTGTTTTGTTTGTTATACAGGGATGGTTTAAAAAATAAAATAAAAATAAACCGCGGGTGAAACTGCCGAGTGCAGCTAGTGTTTGATAAAAAGAAATAAAAAAAACGTGCGTTAAAACATGTACTTTACAATTTTTATTTAAACTTTTTTAAATATACAGTTTTTGCTGAAATTATAATAAATAGCTATAATTTGCTTAACTTATAAACTTATAACCATTGATTCTATAGGCACAGTGCTGTGAGCTTTGACTGTAAGGAGAACTAATAGAAAACATTGATCACCCGGAAATTTTCAACTTATTGGCCTGTATACGACATCAGCGGCGGCACTGAGGCCGGCAGGACAAGGGGCTCTGGTCAGGGTCCTGATCCTGACCGTCAGCGTGATATTCCCGTCATCAGGGAGAAGAGTCACCACCGACTCGCGGCACAAGTTGTCTTCGATCTTTTGCACTGATCTCCCATTTACTAGCACCTGTAAAAGTTAGGTGTTAAAGGCATATCATCTGTTAGTCACAAACAAAAAATATATTTTTGTTATAGTATCTACTGGTTGAAATCTAAGTTGAAGATTGATTGACCTGACTTGAGAGACAGATCATAATCCTGAATTAGGGTTATTTGTGGGTTACTATCTTCGACCACACATAACTGCTGAGCTACCCAAGAAAGAACTATTATAAGCAAATTAGCCAAATGTCACTGTATTTACAGATGAAAACAGCATGCCATGCAGTATAGAATTAAAAAGCTAGCTGCTGTAGTGTTTAGCTGTTTTTAGGGTTCTGTACACCCAAAGGGTAAAACGGGACTCTATTACTAAGATTCCGCTGTCTGTCCGTTTGTCTGTCACCTGGCCGTATTTCATAAACCGTGATAGGAAGACAGTTGAAATTTTCACAGATGATGTACCTCTATTTCTATTGCCACTATAACAACAAATATTAAAAAAAGAAAACAGAATAAAACAAATATTTAAGGGGGCTCCCAAACAACAAACATGGTTTTTTGCCGTTTATATAGATAATGGTACGGTACCCTTCGTGCGCGAGTCCGACTCGCACTTAGCCGGTTTTTTTATTTCTCAACTCAACGGAACCAACCTCATAGCCTTGGACGTTCGCCAAAACTTTGGGGACCTGCCACTTAACTGAAATTGTGCGATCAGACACTTTTCGAACGGTGAGGAAACTCACTTTTAAGCAGTCCCTTTTGTGAACCTGTAGAAGGCAGAGCGATTAAGATGGCAAGAAAAAAAGCAAAAAAAAATTAAGGAGGTTTCTAGGACTGCATATTGTACTGCATTTTTTCTGCTTGCACTTTAACAGAACATAATAATAATACTTCGCAATAAGAACTTGAATATCATTGTCCAAGCAAATAAACAACAAATACCTATGTACTAACGTTTTTTTGTTCATGGTTGTCAATACACTGTGCTTGTTGGGCTTCCCTTAGCTTCTTGATATTTGAATAAACTTTCATCTGCGGAACAACGCTCTGATTAAGTAGTTTTAGGCATCTACCGTACCTACTTGTACAGTACCTATGTTAGGTACATTATAATTATGATAACAAATAATAGATAATTCATACAAATTGTTACTACAATTGAACTGTCTTTCCATATAATATATTCTCTAAACTTCAAAGCATAACAATAGAAAGAAAAAACTAAAGTCAATCCATGTTACAGGTATTTAGGAGAATTAATTTATCTTTACCAGATCCTCATCGTTATGAAGCCCTTCGGGGCCTTGATAAGTTTTGGCGCAGTTAGATTCCCATCTCTTCGACGCTTGTTTTACTCCATCCACCACTTGTTTGATTTCTTTGTCCACTGACTGTTTAAGATTCACTTCGATATCAATATTGCTTTCTGTTTTATTTAAAGTTTCCTTTGCTATGGTATGCTAAAATTAAATATTATTTGAAAGAGAGAATTGTAAGTAGAAGTACCTATCTTGTTTGTAAAGATATTGTGCAATGCATGTACCTCAGATTTTAGCGGTGTCCCGAAAGTAGTAATTGAGTCATCGTCACAATGTTGATCTATGTCTTGATCTGGAATCTTCGAGAGTTTGACGGTTTCAGTAGTATTTATAGTAGTAGCTGAATCACTAGTTTCCGCATTTATATTTTCACTCACATCGCTCTCAGTTACTGTTATTGATAGTTTGCTTTCATTGGTGTTGATTAGTTTGTCATTAACTTTATCATTTTTATTGTTCTCATCAACGTCTTCCAAAGTTTCAGTTATAGTAGACCATTCTGCCAATTTTGATACTGAAAGTTTTCTTCGATTTGACCCAATGGTAGCTGACCTACAAGTTTTTGTATTTCGTTCTCGTTTCGACTGTTTCTTTCTATTACGTCTTTTAACTGAATAATGTAAATGGATATTCCTTGATACGTTTGTTTCAACTATTGGATATAGTGTTCTCTGGCAGTTTTTACTATCATCAGTAATATCAGAATCATAAAAACTTAAAGTACTTGATGTACCTTGTTTCAAGTCTATTATCGCATTATCGTTACAATTTGGGCTAAAATCCATTTTATTTGATAACTTGCTCTGTTGAGGACTTATGTCTCCTACTTTGTCATTCACATTTTCTAAATTTTCAATAACTATGGTTTTTGATGATTCCCGTATAGACCCTGTTTTTTCTTCATTATAACGATTTAGATTTAAATCATCCGTCGATTTTAAAGATTGAAACGATCCTAAGTCAAGGTTTGATCTGTTTTCGCTATTAAGTTGGTGATGTCTGCTATCCAAGAGCAATGTATTTGCAATTGATTCCTTTGTGAAATCAAAAGAGTTTGTTGTAGTAACAATTTCACCGTTGTTCTCTGACAATAACCTTCCTTTGGTTTTACATCCAACATTTTCAATATAAAAGGCCACCCGTTGTAGTGTTTCATTAAATTGTGTTAATTTACAAGAAAAGCTTTCAAATTCTCTGTTTGCTTTTTCATACGTGTCTAACAAATTTTTTAAATGCATCGAGGAAATTTGAGCATCTTTTATAGTTTTTTTACTTCTGTTATCATCTTCAAACACATTAAATTTGTTTCTTGTGGTTAAATTTGGTATATTTGCAACCTCTTCTGAATTTGTTTCAATTGTGTTTTTGTGGGAATTTTTAACGCTATTTGAATAATGAACGGCCAGGTTGCAATACTCTTGTAGTTTTGAAAATAAAATATTGTTTTCATTAGCTACCCGAGTTAAACTTAATCTGTCTCTTCTCTCAATGGTGTTGCACTGACTTGCCTCTTTGATTGATTGGACGTTTTTTACCCAGTAACATTTACGGCTTGAGTTTTTCTCATTATACTTTGTAGATTTGGATGACGTAGCGTGCATACCAAATATATTTTTTGCAAAGCGTTTGTTGCTGTTTGGAAAAACGTTTACATTATCATTCGTATTTTTTGAATCAGTGTTTAGCTTTTTATATTTGTTATCGCCAAATTGATCGAAATTATTTAAATCACTCAGGAAAGTAACTGATTTCTTGCGAAACGGAGTTAAATAAATGGAACGTGAACTAATACATTTCTTATTTGCGTATTTATTCTCAGTTTGCGAATTGTTTTCAGTGTTAATATGACTTGATATCGTATAATCAGATAATACGTAAGAACTGGTCGCACTTAATTTTATAGTGCCATTTAAAGACCGTTTTATATTTGAAGAATATAGGAACGGTTGGTTTTGAAGTTTCTTTGATTTTGCGCTTAGTTTTTGATAAAGTTGTTGCTCGAAATCAGGGAAGTTCATATGAGGTTTTTCATCGTATTCATCAACTATTAGATCATCATTTGGGAAATTCATTGTTAAATGTTTCTCTGAGAACGAAGGGAATATCTTCTTTCTTGGATAATCATCGGTGTTTTGATTTCCTTCATCGTGTAACGTGCTAAACGATCTGTTTATTTTATTTCTGAAAGAAGGTGATGTTCGCTTATTTTCTTTTTTATTAGTAGCGTCATTCTTAGAACAGCATCGTTGGCATTCGCAGTGTGTACGATTGCAATTGTTGCAGGTACATGTAGTCAGTATTACATCATGATTCCGCAAAAGTGAACTGCATTTGCAGCTATTACTTTTGGTTGTAAAACAATTATTTGTCTTTGTTTCAGAAAGTCTTTTGTGGTTCTTGTAGCATGGTGTGGCTTTAGTTGTCTTCAAAAATGATTTTTTAGAGACAAATTCACGTTCAAGGGGCAGAGATATCATAGCACCATACTTGATATATTCATTATCGGTAATAATATTTGATGAATCTACAGCATTAGCAGAATCTTCTTTGTTATTGCGACACGAGTATTTATACTGGCAACTGCATTTCTTTACTTGAGAACGATTATAATAACATGGATTTATTTTAGATATAGCAGTGATCATAGTCTTCAAGTCAAGTTGGCCTCTGTCTACATGATTATCAAAATCAGTCTTTCTTTGCACTGATTTCCTCATGACTTTGTGGCAATTTTCACAGCTACAAGTTTCAGTGCTGTTAGGCAAGCTGGCTTCGTTGAGGCAAGTCTCGCAGATACATCCTAGAGGCCTGGGTATTCTCATAGACATTTCATGCCACAAGTTTGGGGTCACGCCGCCGCAGCGATGACTGCATTTTGCACAGTTAAATGACGTGCACGGGTATTCTTGGTGACTTTGATTGTTTTCGTGACTTTTATGAAGCTTGCACTCGATACAACGGCATTGCTCACAAGCATATGATTCAGGCAAGCATTCGATGCTGTCAAATGGCTTACAGTTGTAGGTTTGTTTCAATACTTGATGTAGTCTTAGACTATCTAATCCATCTCCGACTTTTAAAGAATCAAAGGTACTTGCAACATTAACTTTTCCTTTGTAATTATTGCAATTACTACATTTTCGAAGATCGTATATTTTATTGTTACCCGGCTTTCTAACAATGTATTCGGATACTTTGCAACTGCAAGCTTTGTAAAAATCTTTTATTTTTTTGAAAATATCATAGGAGGTTAGTTTGGAAAAGCTAGCTTGCGATACAAAATCTTTCCAACTCAATGAATTTTTATCTTTAAATGGTATGCTCAATATCTGCGCACTTAATTCTGCTGCGGATTTTGTCAGTGTCCTAAGAGAGCTTGCAAGTGAGAAATATCCATCACTGGTATTGTCGCAAGCCACTAAATAAGGAGCCTCAGTTGATTTATCAGGATTCTGGTCTCCACTTTCATCTATTTCATCTTTGAACACTTCATATTTTTTTTCCACCAATTTAAGATCATCGAATGAAAACTTACTAAAGCTTTTTTTATCTATGTGGTTAAAAAATAGAAATTTTTTAGATGCTCTTCGGTGGCCATAGATGCATAGCGGGTGTTGTTTAGCGAGGGAAGAAAACGAGTAGCAATCGGAGGAGGAGCGCTGTGGCTCCATCAGTCCAAGGTCTTCTTCCACTTCAGTAATGGTAGGTTGTTAAATATTCATATGGCGAAGTTATAGGCCGTAGAATCGCTTTGGTCAGTATCTGTGCTCTGCGCCTTTTCGCACACAGAGAAAGTTCTGGATAGTTGGCCGCTTCGACTGCATAGACTTGCCGATTTTAGTACCTGAAACAAAGTGCTCACGATAACCTATTTGGAACCAGTGGCGTAGCTACCTAGGGGCTAGGCGGGGCAGTGCCCCGGGGCCCTCAAGCTCAGGGGGCCCTCGAATCCTTACCAGGAAATCGATTGATCGATTGAACTCGATTGAACTGAACTTTTAAAAATTTCTCCTATTTTCAAAATAAATATGACAGGTTGCAACCCGACTTTAATCATGGCATTTCAGTTGAGAGAAATTCGAAAGTTATACCTAGGGAATTCCCCTAAATTCTTTCTGTGGGTTGGCAGTGATGTCAATTGGACGTATAGCGATATGTGCGTTTTATTATTCATCGATGTGCGTTTTATTGTTAATTCGAGTCAAGATTTTTTTTTCGAAAACGGTTATAAAATAAATGCTGTATCAGGAGTATGTAAGCTAATGTCAATAAACTTTTTAGTACTGATCAGTATAGTGGTTCAATTTTATTTGATTTTAGTACCACTCATCCGTTACGTCAATAAATCATGTCAAATCTATAGATTTCGGCTACTCATTGTAGAACGCGAAATATCGTGAAAAAAATGCAGGTCACCTGCATTAGGTGCATTAATTCAGGCCCGCGCGCGAGATCGTTTTTCGTCTCCACCGTTAAATGTGGTAACACTAGCGGCGATAAAATGTTTGCCGGGGATTCCCCAACGACGTCTTGTAGCGTATCATTACATTACGTTTCTCCCTTCCTTTTACTTTTAACGTCGTCAGTGAACAGTGAGTACCTACTCGAGGACAATCTTATATAAATATTGCATAAATAAATTAGACAACTAAAACTATGGACAAAAAGAAGAAACCCACTGGTGCATTTAAATGCAAACAACGCCAAGAAAGAGAAGATAGTAAACAAAAATTGCCCAAAATTGACAAGTTTTTTAGTCAGCCTTCTGCAAGTACTTCTGGACAAAATATTTCTATTGATAATGACCCCGACATTTATCGCTAATAGCAATTGAAAACAAAACCGCATTAAGCCTGGATTTAACCGAAGTCATTGATACTTTTGCGAAAACTAAAGCTAGGAAAAGATTGTAGGTACTTAAATATAATAGTTATTTAGTCAGTTGGTAGGTCCGACCTTTAAATAATAAACCCTTGAATCTTTTATATTTCGTTTTATTGCCCCAATGCCTGCACCAAGTATTCATTGTAATGTTTTTAACTTTTTACTGTTTAATATTTTTATTACCTGCCCCTGCAGTGCACGTAAAAGAGCTGATGATAAAGTACCTAGCTTAACATTTTTATATTTAATATTTTTACTTGATAAAACCTAACCCAGTGGGGCCCCATTTTTTGACTTGTCCCAGGGCCCTTAGTTACCTAGCTGCGCCACTGTTTGGAACTAGCTATTTCTCGTGACTTCACCCATGTGATGTCGAGGAACGGCCAAGATGATAATGATGTACTTGTACTTAAGTCCTTTTCTGTACTCCTGAATACGTGAAAGCAAAATTTCATAATGATCTGTTGCGTCGTTTAAATTTTGTGGTATCTCACAGTTACGGTTAAGGCTTGGTACTAAACTTTACGCCCGGTATTTTTTGGCCCTTGGCTTCACAAGTTTGGCTTATAAACATATCCTATAGAACTCGAGAGATAGTCTAGCATTCTATGAGTGAAAGTAGTGTTAAAATCGGACCAGTGGTTCCGAAGATTATTCTCAACGTACAAACGTCACCTGCGCAGTACAGCCCTGGTGGCTATCTCCAAAATATGTGGACAACATTCACGTAAGAAATTCAATTCACGATTTTGGAGATTTAACCATCATAGTCATCAAACACATATTTGTATATTACATCTGGATCACATCTAGATTTCACCTAATAGTTTTTTTTTTTGCAAGGAAAATACAATTTTCCAGTTTTAGTTGTTTCTATAAATTGTTATGCTTGAATGACATTTTCCTAGATTTTTCTCATTTATTTTTATTTATTGAGCAAAGAGTAAGTATTATAATAATGATTCGTAGAGTTTTTGTGTGAAGTTTGTCTTTGTCTACTCTTATTTATATACTAGCCGATTGAGTGGCGGCCGCCATATCTTGTTTTCGAACATGTGGCGCGGCCGTCGCCACGATTTTTTGCGCTAGTGGCATGAGCCACTTAAAACGGGGATTTCTCTAAAGTTTTGTATAAAGCTTGCACTTGAAATTTATGTCTGTAGAATCGTTTTGAATCAAGCTAGCTGATAGTTTAAAATAGAAGCAGTTTTTTTTGTTATGGTCGCTGCTTATAACTTGAAGCCAAGACAAAAAAGTGGGGTGAAGTAGGTTGATGAATTAATGAATTTCTTAACAAAAACTGTACACAACTCTAAGATATTGATCAAAAACTGCCTTTCCATTCTTCAACCACCTCAAACTTCACTTTTAACTCGAATTAATTAACTAATTAGCACTGAAAAGTATTGACAAAAGACGCGCGTTGATTACCGCGAAGTGACGGCGACTATTAGGGGCCGTTCTCGAAAAAAATCTTTGAAGAGAGGCTTGCATGGAGACTGTATAGCCATCCTAGTCTTTTGTTCTAATTTGTCATATGGGTTAAAGCAGGATGACGATACTTGTGACTGTGTAATAACGTCGTGAATAACACACGTGTTCAACCGCCGTATTACGGCGAGCCGCCACTTGTTCCAAAACAAGACCCGCCGCATTACGGCGCCCCGCCACTTAAGCGGCTAGCTGACTCGACAGACGTTGTCCTGTCTTAACGATCACAATTCGAATTGGTAAATAGAGCCATTGCGTCAATTCTATGTCAAATTTCAAATGTCAAAAGTTACATTAAAAAAGTTTACATTGTCCAAAGCGCTAAAGTTAAATTATGGTTGAAGTATTTTTAAATTTTCTAATTTTTCATGTTTTTTTACTGTAAATTGAGATGTGAGCTATCCTATCTCCTAAGTTAGATCGAACTGCACCCGGTGTGCAAATTTGATTGAAATCGGTTAAGTAGTTTAGGAGTCTATAGCGGACAAACAACGTGACACGTAATTTATATATATTAAGAAGATTACTTATATAGGTATCTAATTTACCTACTAATCTAATCTAGAGGTTGCGCCACAAAAAAGTCCTTCTGTTGGAATGGAAAACTCTAGAACCCAAAAATTATTTATTAGGTATTATTTTTTAATAATCTATACCTACTATAGTTATTTGTTTTTCGCAATAATGGGAGAAATAACTGAGTAGGTGAGGTACTAATTAATTTAATGGAGGTTATAAAAAATCAAGGGCCATAACAATAAAAAAGACTTACTAAAAGGGACAAAATAAAATTAAAAGAATAATCGCGAATGCAGCTCTCCTCAAATAAAAATCAATGGGTCAATCAAATAAAGAATGCCTTTTTTGTGGCGTACCTAAGTATAATTTTCTATTTTAATTATCTACCTACATGATAAAAGGCATAGATAAGTTCTGACGATATAGGAACCTTACCTGTAAGGCTGAAAATCTACTGTAAGGCAGGTAGCCTTACAGTAGATTTGGGAAACCAAAAAAGGTAATTCCATCAGTAAAAAACAGATAATTTAAATAATCGCTTTTATTCTCAATTAAATTCTTTTCGAAAACAAAAATACGTAAAATAGACAAAATCTAATTTAACAGATGACTCGATTGTTAATTTTAATGTTCGTCAAAACTAAAATGGGAAAATAATTATTTACACAAAATAAACTTGCGATAAAAAACTAAGAGTAATTATATATTTTAATTGATTTTATTAAAATACAATAAAATAAACAATTTTAACGGTGTTTTCTATTTTTTATTCATAATTATCAAATTATTCTCGAATTTTCTCATAATTTAATTTCTCGCAAGTATTAAAAGAACACGATTGGCACAGAAAATACAAACAGAACAAATCGACATCGAAAAGTTTCGATTTAAAATAATGATCGCAGCATTCGCAACAATAAAATAATTGCGGATACAAATGATTCGATATTTCGCTTACACTAATAATTGATAATTAATAAGAGTATTATTAATTTTATTGTATTATGATACATTTATTTACATTAACTTCGTTACATTAGATCTTAACTAGAAGGCACCTGAATGAGGTCGGTGGAGGTTTTACATCTGGAACAAAATACAAAACCAAATAAATATAACATTAAATTTTAAATTAAAAAAAAACCCCAACTTTGAAACGGCTAACCCGATTTTCATCAAACATAGCTAAGAACACTCCAGACTAATTCACCTTTCATACAAAAAAATATCAAAATCGGTTCATCCATTCGGGAGCTACGATGCCACAGAAAGACACACATGGATATGTCAAACTTATGATACCTCGTCGTTTTTGCGTCGGGGATTAGAAAGTTAAGTACATTAATCAGATTTGAAACACATGCTGCGACCCGCGGTTTCATCCGGTTGGTGATGAAAGATGGCGATAAAAGAGTAGCCTATGTGTTAATCCAAAGTACATATACCTAAAGCAATCTTTATTTCCAACTCCGTCAAGCAAACAGAGAGAGTAACAAACATACTTAGACACTTTCGCATTTATAATTTTAGCGTGATTGACTTCAACCGTTGTTCCGTGATTAAGTAACAAACATTTCAATATCCAAACATACTTTCACATATAAATTAAAGTAGAATAGGATAAAACATAGCAATATTTCTTTATTTCTTTACTTACATTAAAATCGCACGAGTGGCGGAATCAGACGTCCGTGCTCCAAACTATCGCATTTGTGCCCAACGCACAAGATGGACAATTCTGGAAAAAACAATACAATCGTCAGATTTTGATACGAGAATTCGACAACATTGTGGGAACATACTCTGGCTCGAAGGACCAAGATAGTGTAGTGTTTGTCCTGGCTCTCCATTAGATGCTATAGCTAGTTTTTTTAGTCTTGAATTTAATTTACTGCGAGTTTCACATGCTAATAACAAATACGAATAATTACTATAATTAGCTAGAAAATGGGCCGTTTAAATAAAAATAATGTAAATAAAGTCTGTTTAGATACTCACAACAATACTTTCGATGGCATTAGCTAGCTGCTCTTCCATAATCTTAACATCGCCGTGATCCAGCACTTCCTGAAACAATATCGAACAAAGATTTGAGAACTCTCAACTGGAGCCAAAAGTCTTCCTTAGTCTACTCCAGGAACTTGATTTTGAGGCTTGACATGAACTTGCTAAAGATAAAGAAAGATAGCGTCTCTTAGTACAATTTTTTTTAAATTGACTTGTTTGTCACTGTTTTTTTTTTTCAATTTATTAAATAGGGTTTTATTAGAATGGCACTTTTGTGGATAGTCAAAATTGAGTCGGGTCCTCACCTCCTGGCAGCCCTTGACCGAGTCGGCGAGGTCGGGGCGCGCGGCGCACAGCCTGGCGGCGGCGCAGGCGCAGCTCACGCTGGCGAGGCGCGCGGCGCCGCGGACCACGCCCGCGTTCCCCGCCAGCCGCAGCGGCAGCGGGTCGGCGGCGTCGGCGCACAGCGCGCCCGAGAATGTCATTGACGACACTGCGCGCTGCCACTCCTGATCGCAACCGGAATTAGTTCGGAGTAAGCTAAAGGTCGGTTATTGTAAGCTGACTCCTTTACTTCTACTTGTGAAAAATTACCTACTGCAAGTTTGGTGAACGATCTTTGGCTAGCAATAAACAAAACGGTAGAAAACTCTGGCTCGTTTACTGTAATTCAAGTGCGCTAGAGATGTAGTCATAATACGATTCGTGCAGACATTGCAAATTGCTGTCGAGATTTTTTTATTCAGATCCTTCACAAGCGCATGGTATTGGTGCCAGCTGTTAATAAACGACCGTGCTTCTATTGATACGAATATTCTAAATGATATTATTATGACCGGTCTCAGAAGTTATTCCTGAGATGACAAAGCTTTTTACTCTCTGATGAATGCAATCTAACGGCGAAAGAGCTCATTAAACCCTAAACCGTTATGGTTAGAGGATGCGACCACAACCGAGAGAACTTACTAGGTCAAGGATAGTCAATTAGTTACTTTGAACGGGTAAAAGGAATCTATACGCTTTAGTCACAATGGAATTAATAAAAGTAATAGCGTTAACCATACTGACCTCTGAATCAGTCTTAGCGTCGGCGTCTCCAATGGACCTTACGAGCTCCTTCGATATCGCCATTAGGAGGTAATTTGTGATTTTTGCTTTGGTTTCGTACGTAACATCTCTGCTGTTGACGGAAGCAATCTCGTTACAGAGTCGAGTCAGATCATCATCAACCGTGTTGTGTATTCTGTCGAACAAGTCTTCGATCAACTGTCCGACTAGGTGGCTCCTCATGGACGGACATGAACAGCGCGAGTCTGATGTTATGTAGCTCATGCTGTGGTGCATTCTACTGTAGTCAGTCTTCTTTGGTACAGCGGTGTATATCGAATACCCTTCGTCTACGTATTCCGTCCTATCCGGCTGCAGTTCCACCCTCGAAGCGTGGTACGATTGTCGCATAGTCTCGCTTCTCAATTCTTCCAACTCCTCAGTTTTGATTGACAGCTCGTGGCTTAGAGTCTTGACTTTCTCATCGCATTTCCTTTTGCACTGAGATAGGGCTTTTTGGGTTATAGCTAACTGCTTTTCCAGAGATTCGACCTGAGAACACATGTCTTCTTAGTCTTCGGAAGCTTGTCCATGCAATGTACACGCCACAACGCGACCATGCACCGATGCTGTGTTCACGAGTCCACAAAATTGTGTCAAGCAAACATGCCATTTGCATTAGTAAAAAGCTAACATTGAAAGCGTTAATAGGTGCGGTGGTGAAGCATCTACACAATACATGCAACTAAACAAGTCAAACTACTACAACTACGAGTACCAAGACTACAAGTAATTGAAACCAAATACTATTATAGTTCAAAAAAAAACCATAAAAATCTCAAATCATTTCATGTTAAAATTGGTGAAAGAATATTTGCATGCTTTTCCTAGCCTAACAAAAATGTAGCTAAACTACCTCAGCATATACACTCCCAGTATTTTATAAGTTATGCAATACAAAAATATGCCGCCATATGGCAATGTGCAGAGCCTAATATCATAAAGATTTGCTCCCAAAAAGTCAACGTTGAAACAAGAAGACTAGAGTCAGATTTTTTTTATTAAGCTTACCAATGTTATTAAAGGCTTTAGTTTTTGTACCCTTTTAATAAGAATTTATCCCGAGTATTTTTAATATTTACACAAGAAACTACTAAAAAAAATTGGACAGCAAAAACATCATTCAAAGTTTCAAACACATAACACTTTCCGAACCTAACCTTGTAGTAAAGTTACAGGGATAAAATGTGTTCTCATAGATTGCAATAAGGAGGAATATAATCCTTGAAATACGGAGGAAAGTATAAAATTTATCGTTCCCTGAATCTCTGTTACTTTACTGAATTTTATTTCGCGTGCCCACAACCTACCTCCTCCTTAAGTTCACTGTTAGTGACCTCCATTTCTTGGTTGTTCTTGCAACATCGGGTCAGTTCTTTCCTGATGCTCTCCAAGTCTCCCATGAAGCCCATTTCAGTCCTCTTGTTATACTCTCGTTGGACCTTCAGATCATTGTCCAGCTTTTTGTTAGTTTTACGGAGTTGGTCGATTTCATTCTGCAAAGAAAACCGAACCTTGGAATTTTGTTTAGGATATAATTGTAGAATAGAAATTCTCAAAACTGTTGATTTCTTAGCTTATGTTAGTTAGCATGTCTCATTGTAGTGGAAACAAACATGCATAAAAATGAACAACAGTTTGTTTTCGTACACTGAAACTTTTGCTTCACTAATAATTTAGCTCGACCTTAAATTAGCATTTTGTAAAGAAATTTTTAATATATTTTAAGGTTATAGTCGTGATTTACCTTAAATTTGGCGTCAAGCGCCTTCAACGCAGCTTCAGATTTCCTCGCATCAGCGTCAGCTTGATCGAACATCGCACTCAGGTTAGTCTTTTCCTCTTTCAGATGTTGCACATCTCTCTCAGCTTTCTCTAGAGCAATTCTGGATCCCGATTCTGCTTCTTCTATTTCTCTGAGTTTCAGTTTGAGGGGCTCGAACGTTTTTCTGTACTGGTCTCTTTCGCCTTCAAGTTTTTGTATCTGTCATAAAATAATGTTATTTAATCAATATGGATATTTTTATCATCTGTGTCACTTTCTTTGAAAAATAAAGTATTTATTTTCTCTTATATTTTTGATTTTGCTGAGATTTATAACATATCCTTCCCAGTTGATCAGAATGCCTTTGACAAGACGCAAAGTTAACAAATTTCAATTCTGATTATGTTCTTAGTACTTCATTATTCTTACCTTTCCCTTCAATTGGTGTTCAGTCTTCTGCGACTGTTCGATCTTCTTCTTATACCCGCCCTCCATCTCGGCCCACATGTCGTCAGCTTGAGTCAGCATCTCCAGGTAGGCTGCTTCTCGTTTCTCTAGCTCCATTATTCGAGACTTCAGTTCCTGCTCGCTTATAAGTAGGGCTCGAATTTTGCCACCCACCATTGGGTCCACTGGTAACTGTAAATGATTTAATTACTTCGTTAGTTCTTTAAACAAACTATAATTCTTTTTATTCTATTATGTGGTACTACCCAACTTTTATAGTTTAGATGCTCTTCCACTCTTCTGCTCACAGCTAAACAATATGGTTCTTTTTTTATAAGTGTGTGCCACAGTGGGTACTAACTACTAATACTAAAGCGGAAAGCTTTGAAAGCAATGAGTACTACCTATGTTAGCAACATTTGTCTTATCCAAATCATAATTTTATTCAATTATCATTTACAAGCAGCAATTTTAGACGTGTGCATTTGTATCCCTGAAATATTTTTACAAACAGTTATTTTACCGCATTATAAAGCAGCACTGAGAAAAACGCATAAAACACTTCATTTCCTGAATCATTTCTCAGCCTAGACAGACCATACATTTCCTTTGCCTTCATAAATTTAGATTTTGACATGGCTCAGCTCTTAATCGTTACTTCACGTATTACGAAACAGTTATAGCATGCTGCCAGCTATTCTACTCGCATATAACGCTGATTGATTTCATCACAGCCGACACGGTGTGGGGTTATTACTTTTTACTATTAGTCGCGCGCTTCTTACTTCGGTCTAATACGCTGTGGTTTAGATACATTTCACAGATAACAACACAGATTGGCGTATTATTTGAACAAGTGTAATTGATCATGATTACGTTAGTAACCTCGTTAGGTTTATTTATGCTAACGGCAATAGCGTTAAAGGACGCGTTTTGGAATAGAATTTAAATAGCTATGGTATTTAGAGTTACATTTCATATCATTTAATTATAGTTTATAATTTTTGCTCCTTGCACGTGCAGTATACGGCTTTTCAGTTGGTACACATTGTAAATTTTTATTATCATTTCGGTACGTAAGAGTTAACCTGGCCAAAGTTATATTACACTAAAACTGATGCAACACCGTCACAACACAATAGCTTATTATATCAAAATAAATCTGATTTAATTTGTTTTTTTTTCTGATTTGTGATTTCCTTGATGTGCTGTCATTAAAGAACTATTTTACTGTATTCTCACCGTTTCATCTTCTTGCTCCTTCTTCAGCTTCGATTCTATTTCGACGATCTTCTCTTCTATCCTTTCCTGTTTGACTTGAGCTCCAAAAACGGTGGCGGTGACTTGTCTCTTCGCAGTATTCAGTTCTTCTTCCAGTTCCTCTATTTTCTTCTCTAGAACTTTGATATGCTGGGCCGTCTGTTCTTTTATCTGGTTCTTCTCTGACAATAATCTAAAAATATAAGTTACGAGTTAATCTATGTTTGTAGTCGAGGCGAAGCCTAATTTTCGTCTAGATATTATGTCTGTTATCTACCACTTTTTATCTCGTGGATTTTAAATTCTTATGACTTTATATTACGTGACCATGTTATATTTGTTAATTGCTAAGTGCTGTGATCATTTTATCTTACGCATTAAAAATAATTTCTAGTGTGAACAAAACACATAATCATTTAGGACTACCACGGTCTTGCAGGGAAACTTCCACATTTTTAATATTTGTAGGGTAAATAAGATTATAGGCCTATACCCAGCAGTGGGATAAGGATGGCTGTGGATGATAATGATGATGCTGATGAATAGGATTATACCGATATTGTGAGGCCCGTTACATCGGCCTTTGCCAATAATACTGTAAGACGATATGACCAAGAAAAATAACGCAGATTACAGGTCTCAGAACACTCACTGCGAAACCTGTTCCTCCAAGAGGCGCGTTTTGCGCTGCGAGCCGGCTTCGATATCGTGCCAGGCGACGACGGCGCCGCACGGGGACGCGGCGCGGGACTCCGCGCGGACACGCGCCACCAGCGCGCGCGTGTCCGGCCCGCACGGACCCAGCCGGGTCATCAGGGCATGCTGGAAATTTGTAAGAAATACATTTTGTGAGATATGATGATGTGGTAAATGCTGTGGGGAGTAAAGGGACTGTGCCATGGTAATAGAATAGAACTTTTCAGCAAGGAAAGTTAGTGGAATTACTGAAAAATATCACATCGACTTCACTTATTACTTTAGTAGGTTTTAAATAGTTGATAATTTAAATTGATATCCCCACAAACAAAGTTCTTATAAACTTTCATCGTATTAGAAAACTTTCATCATATTAGATAACGTGACCAAAAAATATTTCGAGTAAAATGCGGTAGTGAGGAAAAGAATGATAAAATCATCCTACGCAACCTTTACTCTGACAAAAAAAAACAAAACGGACTCCTACAGTTGGTATTATTGTTCAAGTTATTTGCCTTATATACCTACTTACCTACAAATTACTAATGTAATTATTGTACTAATGCATTTGCACTGAGGAATATGTTAATTTGTAATCGATATGTGCACAAAATTAGGTACTATATAGATTACGCTAATCACCTGTTCGCTGTAAGTTATTTTGGCGCCCACGACTTGCACAACGTTCCACGCTATCAGCGCCGGCACGGCCTTCTCCAGTTTCTCCAACCGCGTTAATAATTCACCCTGAAACAATCGCAATGAATTAAACTGGTTCATTTTGTACAAATATGTTTCTTCGTAGATCGCACCATCGCATAGCATTAGGCGATATATCTGTAGAGTCACTAACTGACCGATCTAACATCGTAGTAGGTAACGAGCTTGCTAGGAGCGAACTAACCTTCCCATTAAATTCCTTGAAACCACCAACATGAAAAGTTAAAAGTTAGGTAGCACTTCTTAGGAAGATACTAGTTTCGATATTCTTATATAACTGATACCAAAATAATGTTAAAGTGATAGGCAAAACCATGTCAAATAGCTGATTGAAGCTGAAGTAGCAGTTACAGTACAAAAAACAGCTGTACCAGCCAACAGGTTGATAAATAAACAGTAATTTTGCTAGTTGTTCGACCGTGACGACATAAACAACGTCGAAAGAATGTGTTAAAAACTTGAAGGAACTGACTGTAAATAGGCTTTGATTAACATATATTATTATCACTTAACATTTTCAACCTACTGCTGAGTATAGGTTTTCTCTTTAGCGCACCGTTTCTTTCCGGTAACATTTTAGTATACAATTTTACTATTCCCTTTGCAATATCGGCCAACTACCAATACCGGAGCAAAATCAAATTAGTATCCAAATTTTGCTAAGATATAGACTGACCTCTCTCTTCTTCAGCATGACCTCCCGGTTCGCCAGCTCTGTCATCAGGCGCTCGGCCTGCGCCCGCGAGCACTCCCGCTGTTCCGTCATATCTCTTAGTTGCGCTGAACAGAGCTCATAGTCCATCTCAAGTCTGGAACAATTAAAACTTGGTTACAAGTCGCCCTGTTTTACTCTCCTCTGAACAAAGTCATCAAAGTATCTCATTTTACTTGTTCTATTATCCATCAATAGATTTCTACGACTCATCCTTATGGCATACAAAAAAAATCTAAAATTCAAATCAAATCAAAATCAAACATCTTTAAACTATAATCATTTTTTTTTGAAATCTACAGATGCCTATCTACTTTTGAGTTAACATCATAATCTAGTCTTTTGTCATTAATTTGTATATTTGTTAATTATTTGACTGAAAAGACTTACTGCTGCCAGTGTAAACGGGTGTCATTTTCGATTTCTTCTAATTCACAACATTCCTCTTCTAGCCTCTCGTATTTGTCTTGAAGTTCTGAAAGTTGTGATTCGAGTTCCTGAAACACAAAACAGACCAAATAAGAAAAACTTCTTTATAAACCTTAAAACATTAAACTATTTTAATATTTGATTTTTACCTGTATACTATTTTCCAAAAGATATTCCTTCTGGAGTCTCTGAGCAAGCTTAGCCTCTTTAACGTCTTGTGCCGCCTCGTATATACTGATCTTTCCTTCTAAAAATTTAAGCCTCCTCTCGTAATACTGCTTGTGTTTCTTCCCCAACTTCACGCACCTACATTCAAGGCCGTCGCCCTCGTCTTTAGGGCTTAGAGTCCTATTCCTAACACCTTGCCTCTCTAGTTTCTCTCTTATACTATTCAGTCGTTGTATTTCGGTGTTCAGTTCACCGGAGCATTCGAAGCTCTCGTTGACATCGGTCTGAGTCTCCTTGGTCTCAGTCTCGACACCCTCGAAGATGCCACTCTCTTGGAGCACGCTGTTTGGTTTCCTTTCTTCGCTGCAAAGACTCTCAAGAGATTCGCATTTGTATCCTTTTTGTTGATAAGGTGTGACTGTTGCGATTGCTTTGTGAGTTTTGTGCGATGGAATGTCGGTTTCTAGTTTCGTTCTTAGGTCACATATTCTTCTCGGTTTTGCCTGTAAATACGGATAATTTTCATTTACATGTTTACATCATATAAATTGTTAAGAATGACAAAAATCACATTTACAAAATGTCATTTCAAGTCAAGATTGCTATTATAAAACGTCAAGTGAACTCGAAAAAGTTTGCACACCTGAAAGCATTCGTCCTCGCTGACGGAACTGCTCAACGCCTGAAGGTTGTAGAGCAGCATCATAACTTGCTCCAAGCAGCTCCTGTCTTCAGCCGACGCCGCGTTCAGGATCATCTGCTCCAGATGCTCTTTGACTGGGTTGCTTTTGAGCGAGTCATTGGTTGTCTCTGAGTTTCGATCTAGAATATCGGCCAGCACTTGGGCTTTCGCGAAATCCTCCTTGAAGTCATCGTGTGAAGAGCCCAGGTGCCGTCGCGGGTTGCAGGGGCTGCTGGGGGCGTGCGGGGACTTGTACCCGGAATCCATTCGTTTGAGTTCAGGCGAGGCGGAGTCCTTGATACGGGAGCCGGGCGACACGCAGCCTGAGTCAGAGTCCGTTAGGTTGTCCCTAGCACCCTGCAAAGAAAAACCTACAATGAGCAACATGAAAACATTACGAAAATTATCTTAAACACCTGCGAACTTATTCAAACATTTGCTAAAGACCTTGTGAAGCGTGCTAAATAAAAATGAGATAAACTTATAATATGCCGATTTTCTCCGTGACAAATAGAGCTCCACGCTTCACATCAGTTAAGCTAATGAGGAACAAAGTCCGAGATTTTCGAACATTAGATTGTTAGAGATTGTTGCGTACTAGAGCACAAGCGGGCAGAGTCGTTATGTCCATACACCTCGCCTACTGTCAGACGCCTTGTTAGACACGATCTGAATAATCTGATAGGGCTTGTTGTAGCCATGTCGTACCTACTTGCCGGAACAAAATACCGTGACGTGTCTAAGCCTTTGCGCAGAAATTGTTATCTTATGTAAGAGTGATATTTTCGTTTGTTTTTCACACTAATGTGCATATTTTATTCATCAAGGTTAGGTCTAAGAACGCGTCAGATGTATGATTTTTTTTTAACAGTAGTCACATGATGTCAAACGATATTGGCACCTCCTATGGCATCTGCTGTAGAGTGCTACGTTACTTTTACTCATACCATGTTGCCTGGAAGAGATCGCTCTTAGCTATAAAGCCGCCTGTTGTCCTATGTTTGTATGTTATTTTTGTGGTGTGAATAAAGTGTTTTTTATTGTATTGTTCAGCGTAGGACCGGGATGAGTGGCTGACTAGAAAAGAGACCTATGCCCAGTGCCCAGCAGTGAGCGATTACGGGCTAAAAATGATGATGATGTTGTTGCTTGTGTTGTTAAGTAACATTTTGAGAAAGTGTCTACTTTCTCAAAATGTTACTTATAAACTCTATTTTAGCCGAATATCTTAGCATAATTCTTTAAACATTATCATCTTAATATCATTTGGTCTAATTTCCGTAGTAAAGACGTTTTTAATGAAATGCTATCACAACGGCATTTCGTGGCGACATAGCCGTTCCATAATTGGGTGAGCATTCGTTCACTTCTGTTTTTATGTGTTGTGTTTCGCTTCGTCTTGCGGAATCCAGAGTTGTGATAGCGTTGTGAGATACGGTCTACTTATACCTAGTAACATGTGGATAATCGGTGATTTCTAGCTGATGAATCACTGGAAACTATTTTTCTTATGAATAGCCCCGTGTATTCACAAAACGATTTCCAAACATTCACGAAAGATTGAGTCGGATACCCCGACTCTAGATTTTTATCACTCATTTAATTTTGGTCTTTTAAGAGTAATTACAAGCTAAACGCGTTCGCGGTCAGGTCCTGTTTGGCATAAAAAAATGTGCCTAAACCATGTAGGTAAGTTTTCATAGTAAAATTTTTTTTTTCGCCATTTTGCATATTTCATAATTTATTATTTATTTATCACTTTCAAATATAATTAAACAAGTATTTACATCTTAAATTTAAAATAAGCTAAAATAAAAAAACTAAAATAACTAGGACAAAGAAATTTACAAAACTAAAAATCTAAAAGTAGGTTTTGCCCGTGTGGCAAAGTACCAAGAACGCTGGCTGCATTCCCGCGCTGAATTGAAATGCAATTTTTTAATTCTTCTCATTACTAATCAGACCAAAGGATTCAAGGTTTTAAGAAGATTAACAAAATAACCACACATTTAAATCAGGGGCAAACATATTATTAAGTTAGTAGCTGATTTGCTCAAAATGCTCCGAAAACTGACTCAAGCGATTCATATTTTTATTTTCCGGCGATCTAAGCAGATATCTCAAACATACTTGGCATCACAAAGGCTATAGTAGTCATAGTTACTGTGACTAACTGAGGCGAGCGGGCGTCACCATCCTCGTGCCATAAATGTTTCTATACTTGTCTACTATGCTCTCCCAAACTTAATAGCCGCTCAAAACTGAGTCCCGGTTGATCAATACCAAACAGTCTTTGGGTTAGATTTAGCCTGCTTTTTAGAACAAAAAATACGACAAGTCACCAAGTTTTACTTCACAAACAATCTCTACAGAATTGCAAAAGTTCTAAAATACTTTTACAACGAAAATTATCGTAGTTTTGACACATTTTCACATATTGATTTTTCTATTCTACTTCTCAAATCGGACCGCCAGTCCAGCTATCAAAGAACCTACAACTTACTACTCTAATGGGGGTGATAGGGAAGAGTTATGTAGAAATATAGTATAGCGTTGCAGACTAAAAGCTAAACCATTCGAGAAGTACTCGAAAAATTCAGACATGCAAGAGCTATTCTCTCTTGTATTGCGTCCTGTGCCAATGTTCAGAGAGTCAAAAATTTTGGCACATACTATACGATACCCATAAACAGACGTCCGGTTAAGACACTACAATTCGTGAGGTAACCGTTAACAATCGCCGGTTCCGTTACCCTGTCCTTATCTTAAAGTGTTTTAAGAATAGAATGGATAGCTACCTAGATAAGGAGTGGAAGTTATAACTTCAATTAGCTATTCCTTTTACCTATTGTACTTGCTAGCAATTATCTGAGCTCAAGGTAAAATATAGGTTCAGCCGTTCAAGAGCTACGATGCCACAGTCAAACGTTAATATCACTGGAATTAAAAACATAAACTGTCGGGAAACCTACCTTATTTTTTTCTACTGATTTCCGTCCGCAAAACCTTATCCGAATTCTCACCATTATATCAAACCAAATTAAACACTTTATTCACAAGAAAATCTCACTTTTCAATCCCCGCTATCGCGACAACAATAACATTCATTAGTTTATTTCCTTAACACTTGCTAAGATTATTTAAATCGAATTCAAAAACACTTGAAGTATAGAATAATTTAATTCACTAGCAATGAATGTGACTCGGTGTAATGTAATGTAGATTCACATTGTTAATGCAGCGTAAAGGTAAGATCGTCGGGTGACATCAATATTTGCTTAATG
This sequence comes from Alcis repandata, assembly GCA_949125135.1. Taxonomy (NCBI): domain Eukaryota; kingdom Metazoa; phylum Arthropoda; class Insecta; order Lepidoptera; family Geometridae; genus Alcis; species Alcis repandata. Next base: position 2,115,981 of record OX421233.1, read on the forward strand.
ATTTAAAAGCATTTTTGTATGAGACATTCCTAAGGTTACTGTGATACCTACTACGTTGTGACGTCTTGTGGAATGTGTTGTAGAATTAGTCTGAATTCGGACTGGGATTTACCCAGCCCTGGCGCATACATAGCAGACATTGTCGGTCGCGGGACGAGGTAAATACCGGGTTACAATAAAAGGGTATACTGAGCCGAAAAGAGCTCATAGTACTCATAATTTTGAACAACTTTTACTATGGGATCAACCCGGAATTCGCGGAAAAATCTGCTGTTACGTAGAAAAATGTTAATCAAACTCGACAAAATGTATGGTTCCATTGTAAAAGTTGTTCATAATGATGATTCTTTCCCATATACATAACCCTGTACACGCGTTTACGTTTGGCCGGCTAAAAATATCGGCCAATCATAGTAAAATTGGGTATGCTGACAAGAGCACCATTTTCATGAGGGTGGAGTTAGTAGTGGTATTTTCCCACGTGTATTCAGTGGTCTCTGGGTATCTCAACCGTTTTCATGTGGTAGGCTAAGTAGGATCAGGTTCAACCAGACCTATGAAACGAAATTTGGGGTTGCGAAAACCCAAGTAAAAATGTTAGTAAAAATCTGAATAGGTACCTATACTACTGCAGCAGTTTTATACCTATAACCCGGTCACAATACTGTGCTCTGTGCACCTCGCTGGAATGCGTATAGCCGCTCCCGCTTCCCCTGTCACCTCTCCGCGCACTCCCCGGTGCGACAGTGCGACTATACTATACGCATTCCAGCGAGGTGCACAGATATTGTGACCGGGTTGTAGATGACGTTCTAAATTTCGATAAAAACTATATTATAAAAAGATGCAGCAGAATGTGTTGCGTAAAGTCTCTTTAGTCAGCCATCGAGAATTTCGCATTGTTTATTGTACGACGAGCCTTGAGCTTATCTGAGAAACAATCGTTAAGATCACTGGAACTGCGCCGATACCATCGGTAACATGAATAAACATAGATATTAGTAAGTAGATATGGTTTGCACTATTTTGTAGATTTTAGGTAGTAGACACAGGCACCATTTTCATCCAATATCCTGGAAGAAATCGCGGTTAACGATAAGGACGGCAGTTTTTAAGCGTTACATGCTGACGATTCTTTTCTACCTTTTTGTTAACTAAACTAAATATGACAGCTCAAATGTTGGTACCATGCCTTATGAATCGGATTTAAAAGAGATGCTGCTAATTTGAATGTTGTTATATTAGCATCACAATTAGCACAAGAAGCTATTATCTTTTTGTTATAATTTTTATTGTAAAAAATATTAACTTGATTTCTTAAGTACGTAATTTATTTCTAAGCTATGGAGTAGGCGTTACAGTAACTTGGTTTTTTCCTGATAAAATCCATCATTATCACACAAGTACGGAGTCACAAGGTTACGTCGTGTTAACACCCACTTCGTTTTTATTCTTCAAATTATAATGCGTTTTCTGTCTACTACCATAAAACGGATGAACCTGGCTTGACAGAATTTAGCAAGGAGGTTGCGTTTACATGGATGGATAGGGTATCCCCAGAATCCCCACCCCATTTGAATACGCGGGAAAACTAGAAAATCGTATGTAAATCTGACGCAGCTGGTATGTCATAAAATGTTATTTATTATACGAGTAAGTCACACTTTTGTATAATTCGTAGATAGATAGATTAGATACCCGTCTATCAACATTCCGAATGCTTTAAAATGTTTACTATCACAGCCAAATAGTGGCAATAAATGTTACAAAAAAAGAAAAAAAAAGAAAATTATTTTTGGCTTATAAACCTAGTGGCTAGCAGCTCTGGTGTCAGTTTTAAAACGCCTGAAGGACTATGACATGACTAGGCGTTTGTTGTTAATACCTAGGTATACATATTCATACGCAGTTATTTGTATTTATGCTATAGATACGTTACAAGGTGAATTTTCAAAATTTCCATCACATTTTCATCTTTCCATTCAAAACTTCACTTTTTCCACTTTTCCGGCACTTTCTGAATTTACTAATTTTGAAAATTAAAAAAACAGTAACTAAAACTTAATTCTGCCACTTTTCACGCCTCACCTTCTCAACTGTTGCGTCTTCCACATCGAGCTGCTTGAACTCCATGGTTCAATATCCCGAGCATAGACACAGCAAAAATCCGCGCTTATTTGAGAATTAGCTTCATTTGAGCAAATCGCGAGCGAGCGGTCCCGCGCTCGACGCGCCGTGGACTGAGTCCGTGGGGTGACCATGAGTGACCGTTTCCTCTTCTCGTATCGTATTGCAGTGGAAATGAGGTATGCGGAAAGAACCTTCGTGGGATTTGAAAAGTCTTAGTAAAGTGTAAATTAACTCGCATTTTTCAATGTTTTGTAAGAAATAACATACGTCGTCTAAGCGTTTCACTCAATAACTTCTAGTAACTTAGGTTTCCTAAAGTTTCAAGTTTTATTACAAAACAATCGTTTTGGGCTGTTTTTAGTGCTAGTTTGCAATAAGTGCCTACAGTTATTTTTGTGGTATTTTAGACCCATTTCATTTTTAGGTCTATGAGATCTTGTTATTTTTCGCGTCTGACAATTAATTCGTTTGTTAGTTAGCGACAGATCACCTGATGGTAAGTATCGACCGCAATCTACCTATATAGATGCCTACCCAAGACATATGCAATGCTTACCTTTGTGAACTTTTCACCCTTCGTTGAAAGCAGCCAAGATCAAAAATAATACCGAAATTAGTAAGCCATTTAAAAGAATACAAGTGCGTGGAAGAAACAATAAATAACGTTTCATACTCAAAGGTCCACTAAGATTCCCTGTGTCGGGGATGCCAGAAACACACAAAAAGACGAGGACAACTATAACCTAGACTCAGGGCCTGATTAAATCGGACCTTATCCTTATCTATGACTTTGACGTGCGTTTGACAGCCAATATCATATTGCCCGATGAGCAATGATGCGGGTAGGTATTTAATCTGAAGATGCGAGCTACGACGAATGATGTGTGTAAAGCATATTTGTCATATCCCTTGTCTTTGCCTTACCTTGTCAGGATGCGCATCCTCCAGCTCGAGCAGGCGGAACTCCATGAGCTCGATCTGGTCGCGCGCGTCGCGCAGCGCGTCGCCGAGCCGCGAGCACTCGCGCGACGACGCGGCCGCGCGCTCTGAGACCGCGCGGCAGTTGCCGCATGACTGCAATAAACAAAATTCGTGTTTACTTGTCGCACTGAACGATGACCTCGTGTCTCTTATACATGCACAGCTTTTAGATTAAGTTTGCATGAACTACTTGTCTATAAAGTTTAATTATGATCCGATTAACGACACATATAAAGTGATTTGCCATGCAATAGGTAGACTTCTGTATGATTAATGACCGACGTATACGGTAACTTTGATAAAAATTAAATACAGTTTGACTTGATTTTTTTCTTTTATATCTAGGTACTATTTTTTTTTCACTCAATAAAATCTGTAGCTAAATGTGGTATTACTTCTTATTACGTGATTTTTACGTTTTATTTTTCTAGAGACTTTCAGACTACAAATTTAGATCATTCCTAAAACGTACTGACACATACTATTTAAGTCCATTAGACAAGTTTAGGCGTGGACGATTTGCCCCCCACCACTTCTACTCCCCACCCATTCTAAAACGTTAATCAACTTTACTTCGAAGTCTTCGATCTCCTCAAACTTTGGTCGCTCTACACTATTAAGCTACGAAACACAATGCAAGTGACGCAACGAGCGCCACAGTTTAGTAGGTGACAATATGTTTAGATATCGCAATACAGCTTGACATTTCCAACTCCTGCGCAAGGTCGGTCAGATTCTTGAGATGAACTTATACTCGTAAATACTTAGCTTGACATAGAATAAATAATAGTTCAGGCTTGAATACATTTTGATAGAAGTTTCCTATTGAATTTAAAAGGCTTAATTTGAATAGTTATTGGGTACCTACGAATATGAATGTAGCCTAAAGTAGGTTGACAGGTTTTTATTAAAATACGATAAAAGCATAATCACAGAATAATGAATAGTTAGTGTTTACCTACTAAGAGAAGCAAAGTGAAATTGCACAAGTAGAGTTATTTGTGATTTAACGTTAAATAAATAAACCTGTTAATATTTTTAAGTGAACGTTGTTTTTTTTTTTGTTCCTTAATCACGCAGAAAGGGCTGAACTGATTTTAATAGGGTAGTTTGGTTATGATACTTTGGATTAACACAGGCTTCTTTTTATCTTTGAAAACAGGGAAATCGATATAAAAAAAATCAGCTTTTCCATGGAAAAATGTCAATTACACTCAACAAAATGGAAAGCTGCTTTTAGGGTTGCCCCCGTAGTAAAAGTTGCTCATAATGATTAATACTCTGAACTCTTTTCGGCTTAGCATACCCTTTCCATTTTACCCTGTACGTATATACAGTCTGTTTGTCAAACAGACTGTATATCCTAGCACTCCTAGATATTGCTTCTATGAAGGTCACATTCTACCTCATCAGCAAATATCAATATTCATGCTGAGTAAACACCTGACTTTATAAACCTAGATCTACCTATATAGGGTTATACAGAAAGGGTATCAGCTATGGAACAGCTGATTTTTTTTTTCGCGAATTCCGGGTTGGTCCCATAGTAAAAGTTGTTCATAATGATGAGCATTATGACATATTTTCGGCTTAGCAAACCCTATCGGTATAACCCTGTATAATACCAATGTACAGTCCTTACCTAGATCTATAATTCCTATGTAGGTGTTCTTACCTAGTTTATTGTTCGTGAGAAAAATAATTAACGTGTTCTGAATGCATATTATTATTGAAATGGAACCTTGAGAAAAATACAACATGAGTGTACCAGACAATTGTTTTTGTGCAAGGACTTTAAATACAACACAATAACTCTTTTGACACCACAAAAAGAAAGTCCGAAGTAAAAACATCAAAAAATAAATAAAATAAAAATAAACGTTTCACATTCATAGCTCCCCCACTAGGATACGCTGCGTCGGGGATGCCATGGAACACACACAAAGACAAGGACAACTAACACCCAGACCCAAAACAGATATTTAAATTCATCATTCAAACATCAGCCCAGCCGGGAATCGAACCCGGGACCTGAAAAGAGGCGGATAATACTTAGTTGATAAGAAAAAAATAACAATAATGATCTCCTACTTTTTTTGTAACGGGGGAAAATCTTCTAAAGATGTCTGGTTGTATTAGGGTACAGCCGGGTTATGTAGGATTGCACCAGTAAACCCCCTCGGTGGCGCTCTGTCAGCGTCTCCTTAATAATGAACCGGTCTTTCCCTAGCACGATGCCTGAAACTATAGAGGTACTCCCAGAAAATGCTATAGAAAAAATTTTCCTACTCAGACGCAAAAAATCTGAAATCTGAATGTAGTTTCTACTTACTTAGTCTTAGTTTTTTCTTGTATTTAGTTTGGTGTGCAACATTTATTTTAAAAGCACGAGCCACTCCATTCCCTGGGATTCTAGGAATAACCTAAAATAATAACTTTACCTTTAAATCAATACAGACCTACAATAATGCGACCTTCATCAAAACTTTGTGCGCTAAAAGAAATAGGCTTACAACTTACGTAAAGAAAGAAAGAAACCTACTCTTTGGAGCTGAGCTAAAATACTAAAATTACCGAACTATAACTCCTAACTGCTTCACTTAAGTGCTAAAGTATAGCTATTAAAAACTTTTCACTCGTTAACTACCCTGATAACACTTCAGCTAAGTTTTGGAAGGTCGGACTGAAGTTAGTGCTAAACCGTACCAGCCTGTGGTTTGCAGTTTATAGGTTCTAAGACTTCTATGTATGTATCTAAATCTAGGCGTAATAAAAAACTAGGCTATAGATACATTTATATTACGATAGTGTATGAGAGGGTTTTACAGCTGATAGTAGCCTAAAGGCGAGTCCACACCTGCGCACGCTTACTAACAGTGGGGTTTGCGTGCATCTTAGGAGCATAGTTAAACATGGACACCTTTGAAAATGTCCGGGAGCAGTTTGCGTGTAACACATTATAATTTCCTCTCGGGAACACGAAAAGTGCGGTCCGCGTGCAATTTAGGAACATGCCCACATGCGTAAAATGTCACGCGTGCACAGCCATTCATTCCAGGTGTGAAGCCACATTTATGTGCAGCCTGCAATTCAAATAATTACAGCACCTACGCGACATTCCAGAAGACACGTCGTTGGGAACAAGCGAAAACAGCTAGGCTAACTAGCCATATAAAATTAAAACTTAGCGAATACCTGACACACTTCTGAAATGGATCGTATCCCGAATGCCAAGGGAATAGAGACCTTGTACCGTCCTTGAAAAGTACCAAGAATTCGATGTTAATTAATTAAATCCTAACATCCTCAGCATAAGCTTTCCCTATTCCAGATTTTAATTTCCGTCCAGCCGTACCTACCTATCAGTGTGAAGGAATAACTCATTTACCAACTTTGGCTACTTTTTATCATCATCACCGTTTTTCACCACCGAGCGGGTAAAAGTGTGGCGCGTAACTGGTATTGTAAAGCCGGCGACTGACCTGTAACATTTCGTCGTAACGTAACGTTACGTTACGACGAAATGTTGCAGGTCAGTACAGCGTGCCGATCCGCTCGCTCATAGCGCCGCGTGCTCCACCACGCTCGCTTCGAATGCTACGTTACGGCAAAATGCTCAGGTCAGTCGCCGGCTTTAGTGTGAGATTTATTAATGCGATGTATTGTGTTGAATACTAACCCACATATCGTTGAGTGGTTGCGGCGAGAGCGAGGCAGGCGCGGACGACACCGCCGAGTCCTCGTCCGACGGGGCCTCCTGTAACAATTAACACCATACCATTATAATATCATCTTTCATATCACCCTTCGTTTGAAACCAGTTCAAAATAAAAATATTATCCAAGGAGAAATCAGTAAAAAAAGTTAAATTGAATTTTATTTGTTTGAGTAGGCGTTACGCCTTGTACCTCCCAGAAATGGAAATGTTACAGAAAACATAACAAAGAAAAAACAAAAACTGAAATGAATAATTTTCTCAAAAATAAAATTCACTAGAAATCATTTTTTTTTTATTTTACTAAATATTCAATTACTTTATACTTTTCACTACTATTGAAGCAGCTCTAACAGCAGCGCTGTCCTTGTCTAATTCGCCTGCTATTTTCATTACTGCAAAGTATGATTGCTATATATATTTTCCCAGGAGTTTTTCAGTAATCAATCCAAATATTTTATTCCAGAGGACGACGAAGAACGATTTCACTTACCCTGTAAAACGTTTCTTTTCGATGCTGTATATCTGTTTTCAGACCTTCTCGGTTGCTCTTTTCCTTTCCCTGTAACAAACAAAAGAAAATTATAAGAATTTTCAATATTTAACACCAACAATTTTAATCTAATTGCAGTCCTCTAACTTATCTATCTATAGGCATTTTACATATTTTGTTAGGTACTTAGATTTTAGAAACCATAGTGAAGATTGTGCTGACGTTCCAAAGTTTTGTAACCTGAATAAATAACTCGGATAAGAATGAATATAGCATTTTTTAAATATTATTAAGAAATAGTGTCTATTAGGTATCTATCTTAGTACTGCAGCAAATCGTGACCAGTTACATAGATTATCTTAGCAGTCACTATCTACTTTCCTACTGAAACCAAGAGTGCTGTCGTGTCGTGTGATCAGCCCGACTGGCTTTAACCACTTGTAGGTTAGAGGTGAGGGCCCAGTGTTACCAACAGCTGTTAGGAACACCATCCTAATCAAGTGGTTTGACGAATATTTTGTACGAGTCGTAAAATATAGAAGCAACCTGTTCGTGAAGAGTTCCTATCATGTCCCGACAAGTCACAGTGTGTGCGTTGGGTTAGGGCTCAGGGTTAGGGTTAAACTATAACTAGTTGTGTGAAGTTAAGTTTTCTTCGTGTTTACAGGTTTTTTTAGTCTAGTTTTTTAGTCAAATCCTAACACTTAAAGTTGCTATCATTTAACAAAAGAGTTGTTAATTTATGAACTACTGTGCTCACGCATTTGGTAAAACTGAACCTCCCAATCATTGACCCTAGACTGTCTATCCATCAGTTATCTTTAATCAACAGATCCAATGACGAAATAGGTCCCATCTAATTGTACATACCCATAACTTGAGACTACTTGATTTCTAATGATGGCGCCAGAAGACCTTTGACCTGAGTTGGCCCGACTATTGAGCTAACTGACTAGATTCTAATCTGTGGTTAAGCTCAGTTGTGACTAATGGTTAGGTAACTTGATTAGACGGAACAGTAATGTCCGATAGGAACCTAAATTTTTTTGTTGTGAGTCATAAGAGGATTTGAAATGAATTGTTTTGTTGGATTTATTTGGTTGTATAATTCGTTTTTTTATCATATAGAACTATTTTAAGGCACAGACAGACTGATACCACTAAAAGAAAAACTGTAAAAATATTGGCAAAATAAATATTACATCTTGTTGTCTCAAATCAGTCCATCCGAAACATATTTAAACTATTCTGTAATATTCAAACTCATTTAAAAATCATCATTATCTTTCAAAGGCAAAGCAAGAAAAAGTAATGTCTCAAAGAATAGAAAACCAAAATAATAATGTACATGTTGTATGGGATGTGCTGGCTTCTGGTAGTTGGTCTAGCCAATTCATTATTGTTTTATTAGAGCAATAAGCAGAACGAACATTGCCATCCAAAATCACCAAGGCGCTAACTAAATATTATTAATTGCCAGTAGACAACAGAAGAATTACTTTTCTTCAAAGTTAACTAGTTAGAACTAGATTAATGGTTGTAAATATCATATAACAAACGATTTGAGCAAATCTTGGTTGCATATCTCCTTACATAATGAACAAAGTCGTTTAGAACAAGTGCTCTGCATAAGAAAATACTTGTTTTTTATTAAGTTACCGTTTGAATAAAAACTGAAAGCGTCTAGGACATAGACGCCAAAACAAACGCGCTCGCTGCGCTCGCATATTTTAGATTAATTATAACCATTACACACACCCCGTAATTAAATAGCCTGTGTTTAATTTAATAACAACCAAATCAAAATCATTACGCTCACTACTCGCGTCTTGTTTTTCTTTTCGGTAAGTAGATGCTGACTGTTTTGGAATTGACCGAAAAAAATCTTAAATCTATTCGTGTTGGTTGAAATCAAAAGTTTTCAACCAACACGAATAGTGGGTAGTTTTCTTTGTAAACAGCCTGTCCTAAATTTCTGAAAACGTCTCACTTTTTTGCGCTCGCTGCGCTTGCGTTTTCTGGATGTTTAATTTCCGTTGTGCATAGTTTGTCAAATATGATCGATCTGTTCTGAATTGATCAAAAATGCCTAAACATTTCTCATTATATGTTTATTTTGCGCTTTTAGACTTGCTGCGTACAACATACTGAAGGCTTTTTGTAGTTTCCGCTTATTAATCGAGCACTGTTTGTGGGCAGAGCAAATTTATGCAAAAACATTTTTTATTTATCAATTTTTATATCAAAACTTAATACACAAAGCTACCCAAAACTAAGTTAATTGATTTGTCAAATAAAAACGGTTTTAATATTTGAATAAATAAGCTTATTACAGAAAGAACAGCGATAGATGCATTATTTCCGCTCTGTTTACGCATTACTGAGTGCAATTTCGTTTGGAAACAGGCTCTCGTAAAATAAATATGCATATCCTAAATTGCTAAAAATACGTCTCAAAAATTTCCACATTGTTATTATTTAGTGTTTTGTGTGACCTAGCGCGTGAATTTTATTTTCAAAATGACAGAATATAACTCCAAATTTCGCGCTCGCTGCGCTCGCGTATTCTTGATTTCTGATATCTATTAAATACACTCCGTTACGTAATAGCCCGTCCTAAAAACAAAAGATCTTCAAATCACTGCGCTCGCTTCGTTCGCGCATTACTATTTATTTTATAAAGGCCACAATTATTTTTGAATTGATTGAAAATATTACAAGTTTTGTACCTGACGCGACGCGAGTGTTGTGTAATTTTCGTTGTAAATAGCCTGACGCGTAAAAATCTATCGTAAATTGTTCAAAAATATCTCAAATTTTCGCGCTCGCTGCGCTCGCGTATTCATGGTGCTTAATTTCCGTTATACGTTTAATTCGTAAAAATTCTATGTTTTCAATTAATGAACAATGTCGAAAAATTTCGCGCTCGCTACGCTCGCGATTTTTTTTTATTTATCTGTGCTTTTAAACTTGCTGCGTATAACATCCAAATGCCGGTTGATGAAAACTGCTACGAGATTTGAACTAACTTAATCTAGCACTGTGTTGTGGGTAGAGCAACTGTGCTTGATTCACAAAGCTCTCAAAATCGAATTATTTGGTTCATTGAAAAAAAAAACGGTTTTGTTTGTATTTTTAAAACAAGTGCGGCCCGCCACTATTTCAAATTGTCACTATGCGGCCCGCGTCTGCCAAAAGGCTGCCGACCCCTGATATAGATGATAAAGGTAAAAATAAATATAAGTGGGCGGGGGCGGCATTTTTCAGTTTTTGCCCCCCCTAAAAAAATTTGTAGATCCGGGGCTGCTCTGCATTGTTAGTTGCTTCATCAATCATGCAGTTACTCGTACACCTGCAATCAATGACCATGGTTGTATGCCTGTAATAGATATTTATTACAATTTGGACTTACTTGCTCAGGGACGTGCATGATTAAAATCGGTCTATTTATTTATTGATTTATGATATATGACGTTATTATTATGTTATTAGTTATTACGCCTTTACTGAGCCATAAAGGATATGCTAAGCTAAAAAGAACCCATAGTAAAAGCTGTTTGTAATGATGAGTACTACGGACCTTTTCGGCTCTCTTCTTGTCCTAAGTCGCCACATCGGGGCAGAGGGTAGACACAACGTCACGCCATTCCTCTCTGTCTTTTTTAAATTTATTTTTTTATGTAATCGAGTGACGAGACGAGCAAATCGCTCGCCTGATGTTAAATGTCACGTTTGCCCAAAACAGGTCTACGCCGCCCAGAATTTTGAACTCGCAAAATTCAAGACCCTGCGCGGCACAGCACTGCGCTCGTCATCCTGAGATATACTAGAACTACATACATTGGAACTTATTTTTGTACGTCGACAGGTATTTCAAATCGTGTGAGATTATCTATCAGCCATCATGATCATTCTACTCATTGCTCGCTCCTCGCCTGATCGTTACTTAGGTATTTGTTCAGCGAAAGTCGGTAGAAAGTTATCAATTTGGAGATCAGCCACATCGAATCTGATACCATCGCTCTAAATATGGACTCGCTTCGAATGGTTATTACTGATAAGTTAAACTCTTTAATACATAAATAGATGTTATCGTGTAAGTACCCAAATAAAGATCATTTCGGACGGAATAAGCTGTTTTTGATGAGCTAATTGACGATTTGGATAAAGTTTCTGCTTTCAGTTTACTTTGGAAGGTAAGTTACTTAGTTGTTCTTTAGGTCTGAGGATTAAACGCCATAATGTAGATTATTATGATTAAGGCGCCTATCTGTAATGTCTATGCTTGGGTCACTGTTGTTATTTGAAATTAGTTTGCCGGTTTTCGAGATCTGCGGCTTTATTGCCTAGCTAACTGGCAATCATAATTGGCTTCGGTTGGAAACTTTAAATAAGCTTTTAGTGCCAAAACGAAGCAGATTTTGATAACCAAGTCTGTAAGACCATAAAGCTGTTGTTCCAACAGTCGTCAACATCTAAAACCAAAAGAAACCTCCAAGTGATCATCGTCACGAAATAGGTAGACTTTTTCCTATAACATATTCACAGGTCGTACTCAAATTGCACAATTACTGATCTTTACGGAAAGTACAGAAATCGAATGCATTTACTAGCCAACATTTTCTCGGCATATCGATGGACTCGGCACGAATACAAATCGTTTTCGAGTCGAGAGTGAGTTTCGTCTGACACAGTTCTGCATCTCACGCACCAAATGATGTTACTTAAGTAGTAATATAGTTCGTACTTGACTCGAATTACTGAATTTACTCGATGCTGAATTTATAAGTTGTTAGAATGTTCACTTTCACTGCATTGTTCTTAAGCAATTAGCATTCGGGTAATGAAAGTGTAAGCAAACTTTAATAGAGCTAAGGACGTTGTTCCAGTGAGATGAAATACAAGGTTATAACGAAAGGGTATGCTAAGCCGAAAAAGGCTCATGGTAACCACTTTTACAATGAGGCCTCGTATTACTCATCATAATGAACCACTTTTATAATGGGGCCAACAGGTTACTCGGAATTCGCAAAACAAACAGCTGTTCCATACACTTTGTCGCGTGTCATTGACATTTTTCTATGGAACAGCTGATTGTTTTTTCGCGGATTTCGGTTTGATCCAATAGTAAAAGTTGTTCATGTAAATATATATACATATATATTGTTCAAATAAATAAAAGTTGATGAGAGTACTTTGAGCCTTTTTAACCGACTTCAAAAAAGGAGGAGGTTATCAATTCGTCTGTATGTTTTTTTTTTTTTATTTATGTTTTTTTTTTATGTTTGTTACCTCATAACTTTTGACTGGATGAATCGATTTTGATGATTCTTTTTTTAATAGAAAGCTGACGCTTCCCATTTGGTCCCATTTCAATTTAGTCCCGTTCTGATAATGGTATCCATGAGAAAACCATATAAGTCTTAAATTTGCATTAAGTACGTGCGCGACAAATAGATGAATAACTCAATAGTCGGTCTTTTGAAGTCGGTTTTTGTTTTTTGTTTTGTAAAAATAATGTTCTTGTAGTCATATAGCGTTGTTAATCGAGTGTACTATAATTATAAATAGTTATTCTTGTTTTGTTATTTCTCGTTGTGCACAATTAGTTACGTAGTAGTCTAGTAGTTAGGAAGGATGAGTATCTAAAGGTTATTCAGTTACATAATAAGTACTTATACGTTCGTTTCATTGCGACGTTCGTTCAGACTTTTTGTCGGTAGATAAATAAAAAATCCGCGAATGGAAAATACAGTAGAGTGGCTAATACTCGTAACAGATAGATAAATAATATAAACATTGATGTCTCATGCAGTATAATTTCTTCGTAACTGCGCTCGCGGTGGTCGGGGGTCGCGGTAATATCCTATGCTTTTGATTGGCTATTATTACATTCATTGATTAGAAACGCTTCTCTAACTGGCTTATGCCAATCTATTGATCGGTAGTAGTAATTTGCTATTGGCTAAAAAAGTTACATAAGAAGAGATCCTTGCTAACTAAATGTCACTTGTATCTTTCTCTCATAATCCCACGGCTGAGATATTAGGTCTACCCTGGGAGGGTAACTTTCCCTTTCAGGGAACAACGACCGGGAAACACAATTCGTAATTTTAGTCTTGATCGTGGGCAGTGGACAAAGGGGTGGGTACGAACGGGAACATACGCCTACGTACACGATATCTAAGGTTGTGTGTGTGTTAATTACTAGAAAAAAGTAGTTTTTGAGGAAAGGGTAAAGCAAAGAAAATTTTACGACGCTGCTCACCGTACATGAAGTAACTATCTTACATACCATGGAAGTAACGAAGATTACACCCAAAGTAGTTGAAACTTAATCGACAAAACGATTCCCATAGCAATTAGCAATCGAAACGAAAGTACGAATTAATACGAAAGTACTACAAAGGTGGGCTCTACGATGACGCGATGCTATCGCGTTTTTAACCGTGTTATTTTTTGCTAGCCTTCGATAGTTGATACTGAAGGCGTGTCAATAGATGCTCAATAGATTTCACTAATGACTCAACAATATAATAGTTATTTACGACTCGTCTATATCCTACTAATGCTAACTAGGAGAGTCATTCTCACGGTGCTATTTAGAAGGAACAGTTACCACACAAATTTTCTTTTGTATACCTACCGCTAGTCAAATAAGAAATAAACATGTGGCGGGTGGCGGTATGGCCCTCTGGGATTTTTACCGACTTTAAAAAAGGAGGTTATCAGTTCGACAGATACCTGTAAGTAATGTAAGTATGTAATATTATTAGAACTGCAAAATATTCAATTATTATTATAAAAGTTTCCACCAGATTATCATGTTGTGTCAATAAATTATTCTAATATATTCTAAAGGGTTTCGATCTAGGACCGACCTAGCCTATCTCTTGATCGTTGAACCTGATACTGCAATCACGTGGCATCGAAGCAAGGACAAATCATGTCATTGGCTCATTGTCCTACGTCCTACCGTCCCGTCTAATGTCCTCGCCAGTCAGCCCGAGACGATACAGCGTGTTTTTTTAACGAGACGTATTCTAGAATATCATTGTAACCAACATTTACTATGAGACCAACCCTGAAATAGCAATAAAAGCTGTTCCGTACAAAAGTTCATTGATTTTTGCCAAATGTATGGAACAACTGATTTTTACTACGCCACCACCTAATTACCACTAAGAAAAATATTTGACGGCACGTCTAAAGCCTCATTAAACATTTCTTTAGAAAAATTGACACGTTGGTTCATAAAGGTTGGCTACCCCTGGAATATGTACGTCGTTTATTGAAACGCCCTGTATATCAGTTCGACAGGCTCGGCTCGGCCCAGTTCCCATGCTCTCTGTAGGCGATTAGCCGCTGTTCGGATTTTGTTTGATGGATTGTTGGACGTTTCGTAATGTCCTGCTATTATAAGGGTGGGTTGGTTCGTGATTTAATTATTGAAGGTGCTTAAAGTGTGTCTTATCTGACCTAAATGTATCAGACCTCAGATCTAATCTCAGCTAACGTATGACAAAATGTCATATAAAGCTTTAAAGTTTGTTTAGCTTTAAGCTTAGTTTAGTTTCTATACTGAAATATATACTTATATGTAGTTTGTATTTATACAGAAAACAGAATACAGAAAAAAAATATGACAATAGCAGACAGGTACATGATACAAACTATACTTATTTCATTTTTTTTCTTGTATGGTGGACTCCTGTCAGTAGACAGTTTATCTTTTTCAAGAGCGTCTTTAGGTGGCTACAAGCACTGACACTAGGTAGGTCTTCATCATAGAATAGGAGAGAAAGAAATAACTAATACCTAAGCAGGATCTCATGAACCATGATAGTTAGACAGTTGAAACTTTCCACAGATGATGTATTTCTGTTGCCGCTATAACAAATTAATAGTTATGCCTACCAGCCTTTTTATGAAGAAAGAGACTTGTAGGTACTTACTAAAAACGTTTTTATCTTTGACCAACTGTCACACTGACACTGAGCTATGGTCATCACAATGTCTTAGCGTGGTATAGCGCATAAATAAGTAGGTAGATAACCAATTAAAATATTGAAATAGGTGTCGGCCTTGTACTGCTCAAGATTGATCATCAATACTTTTACTTTTCTCCATGAATGGTCTGAGCAGGATGTCGTAAACATCCATTTGACGATACACTTATGTAAATTGTAACCGTGGTGTGACGTGAGCGGAGTTTCGATTGTTACAATCTTTCTATTGTCGACGCGCGGAAGAGGTGTGTCAAGTTAATAGAATAAATAAGTAGGTAAGTAGATAGATATATAGATATCTAAACTCTTTCTTGATAACATCAGAAATTACAAGCAATAGAATAAGGATGACTAAAACTTCTGTAACAACTTGCGCACCGTATCGCTAATCTCGATCGATCGAGATCGTATCGCTATCGTATCTCTGCTAGGAGTAGTCTGCTGCTGTAGTAGTAGGAATACTCTTGTATGTATTCTTGCTATAAATATATGAAGTGCATATTATTGCTTATACATTAATGAGAAAGAGATGGACAATATTTACCTTTTCACCGAAAGAGACACCAACTAAAAATACGTTGTTAGCTTGTAATCTGATATTATTTTTGTTTGTATTATTTTAATTCCAGTTTTTTGTAATCAAACACTCCATTTCATAAATTTTAGCCAAGTTTTATTGCACATTGGATTGCACTAGTCACTATTGAGTAACTAGGTGATTTAATACTTTTAATTTTACGACATTTCAAACGCAAAATCAGAACGCATTGCAAAAGATATCAAATTTCGAGTATTGTGCATAACGCTATGTAAGAGACCGTTAACGTTATGCTATAGTTCATGCTATTGCTATATCGCAAGCTATTGCTAAGTGATAAATAGCAGTTGTAAAGTGGACAATCGGTGCCGTTAGTTATATAAATCGAAAGTTATAGATCTGCCGCTCTATGTGGCTCCACTGCACGGCTCTATCACAAGATCACAAGATAGATAAATATGTTATAATATAGAGTTATAAGGAAAGGGTAAGCTAAGCCAAAAAGGCTCATACTAATCATCAATGAACAACTTTTACCACAGAGCAAGCCCTGTAATCGTGAAAAAACAGCTGTTCTATCCGTTTTTTCGAGTGTCATAGACATTTTCCTATGGAACAGCTTTTATAAACTCTGCTTAAAATTCTTCGTCTTGTTTTCACACGTGACGTTTCACGTCAACGAGAAGTTTTCAGAGCATTTTAAGCAGTGACTAAGTTTAAGCAGGGTTTATAAGTCCCAATAAGCAAATATTAATCGAAAAAAAACAATCTGTTACCAAATAATATAGCTTGTAACCAAACGCCATAAAGTAATTTAACTATGGAATTTCGAAATGAATCATAAGGTTTCAATGCCAAGGTACTGACTGCATCTAATTAATACAGCGACCCCATACAATGCTTAATCATATAGCGCAAGGAACATATTCATTGTGCCGTGGGAAAGCCTGACCCTGAATCTGAAAGCTGACCTCGCTGATATAAAAGCTTTGCCGGAGGAAGGTAGACGTTTATTATTCTATGTTTTTGTTGATTTTTCGTTTTACCTCTCGTCAAAAGATTGTCTGAAAAAGTGCACTATTAGCGATGCGGTGCTATCGCTAATAGTGCACTTTCTCGCGTTTTTCTCTAGATTAATAAAGAATTATTGTATTGTATTCTTTTAAGTATGTCACATCTTTCTACAGCATAGTAAGAATTATTTATTGGGCCATTGAAAAAGGTTGCAATATTTCTCGAAACTCATAGACTTAATATTTCTCATTAATATTCATTAAAGCCATTAAAAAGAACTAAACACAGAAAATCTTAATATTATTAAAGTAATGTCATCACTGCAAGTTTTGGTTATGTTTCCTAATCAATTACAAAATTAAATTTATCACGACATGAATCACTGACTGGACTTATCGGCTAACTTGTTCGATGTTCAAGATTTTGAACCCAGAACTACTAAGTAGTAGTTGTGTTTTGACATAACGTCGTATCCGTGGAAGACAGCCACAGTTGCAAAACCCTAGGTTTCCAGGAGGCGGTTTTTTCTGATTATCTCGGAAATTTCTTAGACAACGTATGTTTTTTAGTATTCTAAACAATTCCTTGACACAACAGGCAGTGAATCATATTTTTTTTTAATTTTTGACGATAGTATTTGTACGTGTTTTGTCCCTTAATACCTTACTCCACGGAATTTTCTCAAGATCACGTCGGCTTAACCGCCATGAGGGCTTTTTTCCGAGTGAGAAATGAGAAACGCGGTGAATTTAAGAGACATTGCGCCTTTATTCCACGTAAAAAGCTGGGTGGTGGCCTTCTTACGACAAAAATATTAGAATTTGCGGTTTAATTTTTAGTGTTCGTGTACAAGAGATGAAAAACAATGTTGTTTTAACCGACTTCCAAAAAAAGGAGGAGGTTCTCAATTCGGATGTTTGTATTTTTTTTTTTGTTAATGGTTGGATGTTAGATATTATAACTGTGCGCGACTTTTTTTATTTTGACCTGACCGCGAGCGCGTCACGCTTGTAATCTCCTGATGAAGATCACCGAATATGATCAAAACTAGTCGTTATAAACGACTTAATTTGACGTTAGTAATCCCGTGTTAATTATATCAGAATATATTTTAATCTTTAAATATAAATAACAAGTCCTGACTGACTGACTGACAGACGACTTAAAGCCAAACCACAGGTCGTAGAAATTTAAATTTGGAGGGTGTATTTGTTTTGATGAGCAAAGGTGTGTACTAAGAAAGGATTTTTTGAAATTCAACCCCTGAAGGTGTGGAATAGGCTGTAAAAGTGTATATGGAGAAGCTTGTTTTGTTTTTTGATGCCACGAATTTAAAAATTTTACAATATGACTTAAGAAAATATTGATCACGTATTTCACCATTTTCTGGAAATCAACCCCTATGAGGGTGAAATGGCGTGATAAATATGGCAAGAAGAGAAAATTTGTTTTGATGCTATGTCAATGAAACTTTACACAGATGTACTAAATTTATAATAGAATCCCAAAATTTTCGAAAAGTCTCTCGAGCTGGAATTGTTAATTATCTCGAAAATTCAAAACGCTTTTACCAAAGCGCCAAGACTAAAAATACTCCAAAACCTTAAACTTTTTTGGGGAAATTGAAACAACAAACAACACAAAATAAAACAAACAAACTTTGAGGGTCTATATTCCCGAAACTATTGAAGGTAGTGTATTTGACCAAATGTTATAGGGGTTTGCGAGAGCTACTAAATGGTGGCGACGAAAATCCAAGATAACAAATTCAAAATGGTCCGAGGGGGCTGATTTATTGTATCTGGGGGTTTTAAAGGTCCCTAATTCCATTATGACGCTTTTGACATACTCTCAAAAAAGGAGGGTTAAGTAAATTTAACCCCAAAAAAATAAACGGTTTTTAAAGTGTAGTGTCCACGTGGTCGAAGCTAGTTTTCAATAAAGTAGCGTTGACTGACCGCGAGATGATTTATTTTTTACCCAACTGCAACGAAGCTAAAAAAGAGGGATATGTATGTATTTATGTGTGTATGTACGCATGTATATTGATTGTGGATGTATAAAGTAGCTCTTTGTTATGACCGAATAGTGGTACTAGACTCACACAAACAAATAAGACGCGCGACGGGTTCTAAATACTTCAATAAGAGATTTATGTCAGAATCTCCTGAAGAAGCAGGGGCTAGAAGTGCAACAATCGAAAGAAACACAAAACTACTACCAAAAAGAATAAATAAGACGCAAGACATACAGGTTCCTTAAGACCTTGACTGCTTAGCCCCCAAGCAACTGCTAGCCAAGAAAAAACCAAAAGGCTCTTCCAAAAGACTCTTTCAAATCGCTTAGTCACCGTAGAGGAGTAAGCCAGCACCCGCTAAACCAGACCGGAAGACTCAGGCTTTTCATAATGCAAACACTCTAATCGTAGACAGTAAGATCACCAAACTAAGTTTTTCTATAAAATCTATAAATTGGGACATCCTAGGGATATGCGAAACTAGAAGACCACAGACATAAAAAAAAACCATAGAAGAATATTATACTCGGACTTTATTCTATTCCGCACACCTGGAACAAAGTGAACAAACGGAAGAAACGAGGTTGGGTTCTTAAGGACAAAACCTCTGAAACACAATATTTTAAAATTTAAAATCGTGTTGGATAAATCTACAACTCTGGAAATAAAGACATCCAACGAAAATATTAGATAATTTGTACTGGGATATTAAAGCCTCCGAAGACAAAATAGTTAACGAAATTTTAAAATCATTATGAATGCTGTTGATAAAGCCACTACAACAACTATTTAACATAGTTATTGAAATAAAAACAACGTCAGCACAGTGGTCGAAGTCTATTATTATACTTGTACATAAAAAGGAGGCCAATGTGACATTAGAAACTATAAACCAATCAGCCTAATGACAAACTTGTATAAAATATTCTCAATGTTTTTACTCAACCGGTTGACAATAACTCTCGACGAAAACCAACCGAGAGAGCAGGCAGGTTTTCGAAATGTTTTCAACAATGAACCACATATAGGTAGTCTTTCAATTGATTAAAAATTCAATGAAAACGGGAAACCGCTATTTATGTGCTTTTTATAGACTACACAAAAGCATTCGATTCTGTAGACCACAACATGATCTGGACTGCACTAAAATAACAAAGCACTGACCAGCCAAAAGCCCTACATTAACGTGATCTGCAACATAATTATACTCTAAAGGCATAGCCAGAATGTGATTAGAGCGGGAAAGCATGGAGTTCCCAATGGAAAAATGAGATAGGCAAGGCGACCCTATTTCATCAAAAACCTTCTCGGCTGTGAGCGTGATAGAGCGTGTTTCCAGAAGTCTGAAATGGGAAAACAAAAAAGCGAAGATAGATGAATATTTCCTGAGCCACTTACGATTTGCTGAATGTGGTATTTGCTGAAAATGCATTAGACTTGGAATCCATGGTTAGCAAACTAGTAATAGAGAGCAAGAAGGTTGGTCTAGAAATAAATGCAACAAAAATAAAGGTTACCTTACTAATCGTGAGTCTCATGTCATTGAAGGTGTAAAAATTGAGTATGAGAACATCTATGTTATCTCGGACATTAAATTTGGTTTCTTTTAATGATTGTACAGAAAAAGAGGTACACATAAGAATTTCATCAAACTGGAAAAATCATGAAATAAAGACATAAAGAAATGCTTAACATATGGGTGTCAAACATAGTATTTGAGTTAAATGGATGAAGAAAAAGTTCTACAAGAGAAAAATGCAGAAAAGTTTATCAGATATAAAAAAAAACAGACAGATTAAATATAACTTGTAAGAAACAAAATCAAAGTACCTGATGTATGTTAAGATGTAAGACAACAACGATAACACTACTTAAATATGTGGTCTGTGATAATGGGCAGGCTACATACCTAATTATGTAGGATGGAAAGCAACAGATGGACAAAAATAGTTACGGAATGTATTTCAAGAGATAAAAAAAGAAACCAGGGAAAGCAAAAGAACAGATGGAGAGACATATATTATTTACGGAACAATACTGACCAGACGAGGAAGACGAGAGAGAGAGAGAGAAGAGTGGAGAGTTTTAGGGGAGGCCTACACCGCAGAGGCCACTTCTATGATACAAACTAATTAAAATTATATGTTATGTAGTATTTATAAGGTAGAAGAAATATAGACTTATTTATTTAATTTATTGTCTTTTTTTATATATAAATGTAGGTATACAAAGATGTTTATTTTTGTTTAGTCCTTTAGCGTTGATTCTGACTGGCGCGTGACTTGTAATGTAACATATTTTAAAAATTGTAGTTCATGTACACCCAGTTCCCAATAGCATTAGAAAACAAGTTTTTCTTCGATTTTATCTACTGTGAGTAGCATTGTTTTTAGCCATTAAGTTATTGCACAAATAAAGAATGAAGTTCAAAATATAGAATATTTGAATTTTATTCACCCTCCCGTGACATATTAACCAATTTCCTGGAACGTTTAATTACTCAAACGCGCCCGCACGCCCGGTAAATCCGTCAAGTAATGGCACAGATGCGCTTACGACCCTGTCGGCCGACTCCCCAAGCAACTTTTACCGTCGAACACGGCCGCGCAGGCGAGTGTGGCCGTAATTGCCGGATAAATTTGGACGCAGTGGTGTTAGTGGCTGTATTCTACGGAGTATTTTGGAGCGTGGCTTTTTGTCAAAATTTTAAATCGTGTTTTTTTATATCAAATACAGGATTTTCCGATTTTCTGAAAATGTGAGTAGATGCGTATGTATTTAAGGATTCCAAAAATGCAATAAAAGAAAAAAGCCACAACCGCCAGTGTGGCAGTCTTCCACGGATAGGGCGATAAAGCTTTGTATGATTATAGCTAATTTTGAAAACCATCTGAAAATCGATTTTGGAGCTTCGAGAATTAGCCAATAACCAATAACGCTGCTGTATAACTGCTGGATGTACGGCTGAATTAAACACGCACTCTGCTCTAAACTAAACGAAGTGACTTTAGCTAAGTTCGAATTACAAATTCAACATCTCAAAACTGGATTGCAGTGCATCCTCATACCTCATACACTCATACAAAAAGCTCACGTCCGCGGCTCCGCGGCGGCTGGCGGCGAGTTCAATAGAAACCAGAACAAACCAGTTCCGAACCAGCAGCTTTTAGAGGCTTTTTATAGTGGAAGTGCATACTGACCCGACTGGTATGAGCCGTTCCCTTTCGACTCGCGTGGAGTCGCGAGCCTCGCCGCGAATGATCACTTTAGCTGCCATTTAAGCAAACAATTCAAAATTCGAATCCTATAATTTTGGCTATATATACGTACGTAGTTTATTAAGGCATGTATGTATATTCCGTAATACTGGTAGTAAGTATGAGCCATTGGTTAGTGGTTTTATGCGTGGGCTCTACAGTCTACATACAAAAGAAGCTCTGGTATTAGCGCTAGCTACATTAATTTTAATCTAACTAGCTACATTTGTCATAATTAACACGAAATATTCCAATTCTCGTTTTAAAATAAAACACGAATCTAACACAACAACGGCGTTAACGTTTTCTCTATCAAAACATCAGCTTAATTTCAATAACGGATGATTCATTCGTATCACAAACTGGTATCTCCCAAATCTCTCCGCGCCAGTAAAGAGTCACCGATTCAAATCTCGGCAGACGACAGGTCGACAGGTCACCACGAGGCACGGAGCTGGGTCACCGAGACTGCGATGCCCTGCCACTTTCACCGGTCACCTACTCTTGGACAATGGTGCATATTCAGAGCCTTCGATTTCTTGCGTAATGCAGCTTCTATTTATAGTTTGTAGGCAAAATTATGTGCATTTATTATGTGGAGATGTGGTGAGTAGGTACTTTTGCTTGAGGCGGTAGGTCTAACTATGTCCTCATTTAATAGGATTAGCATAAAATATAGATAGGAATACCTTTTCATAGTTCTTCTACGTTTTTGAGTCTTTTAGCCGCCGGCCCCCGACGCATAAAGAGGTGTGTCTGTCTGTCTGTGTGTATCTTATCTTATCTGTGGTATTATACCTCTCAAACGGTTAAAACGATTTTAATTTACGAGTAGTTCGATTTCGATTGAGAGTGTTCTTAACTCAATTCCAGAAAAATCGGTGCATACCTTTGAAAATTATCAGCTCTTTTCTACTTCAGGGTTATTTTTTTTGTCATTATTAAAGATTAATTATTTTACTATTTATTTTATAATTCTATTTAAAATTTTGTATTTTTCGCACTTATTTCAATCACTCTGTGGTCTAGCCAAATAATACTAAACCGGTTTCATCTAGTCAAGCATACTAGTTTGCGACAAGTCACTGCACTCAACTTTTTAGCGCACGCTGACTTTACGAAAACTTGCGGTTTTAGTAAAAGTTCCCAAAAAAGCTTTAGGAGTTTAGGTCACAGCCCGAGTCGTATGACCAGCAGGTAAGTACTTACAGCAGGTAGGTACTTTGACCTAGCATCAGATAAGAGACCCATAGGTCATCACGATACTGGGTCTTCGCGACCTTTGGCATTGATTCTGAACAATAAGTCGGCGTATTTAGATGTGTGAAGAGTTAAAGGTAAAAGTATGGTCACGACGCGTTGGACTGATGATACTAATAAATTAAAAGGCTGGTCTCACAATTCGTATTCTTTTAGTACACATAGAAAGATTTATTCAAGATGTTTCCTTTAAAATTTTCCTTCTGCCTACAGTCAGTAAAATTTTAAGATTTTCCAAGTATTTCTCATGATTTTACTGCCTCGTGTTAATAAATTTTTTTGGAACTTCACCGTTTGTTTTTGACTCCAGATTTACTCTCTTTACCGAAGGTTTGGTCTTTTATACTAACTTGATATACTGTAGACCATTACACTTATTAAACCTCTTTTTGTTGAATTTTCAGCTAACTGTGGTCGCAAATACTGAGCTTGTGGTCCCCTTTTATTTAGCAACTTTGCTGGCGTTTATCAAGTCGCCTGGAGAAAGTCTCCGGATGTCTGAACAATGCATGTTCAGTATTGATTGTCCAATCGATGTTGTGTAACAGTTCGTTTAAGAAGTGTGTGATTACGGTGCTTACTTGAAGGCTTTTGGGCTTGTCTCTGCATGAATGAACTTCCGGCATGAGATACCTATCTGATTTTCGTATTTTTTTTTTCTTTTTGAATATATATATCTGCGTCGTTATTGTCTGACTTGTAATCGGAATCAGCATCATTTTGTCACTCGAGGTAAGCTGCAAGTTTTAGCGTCAAAATGAAGCGATTGCGTTTATCAGTTAGTTAGACAATTAAGACGCTAGCTTGAGTTTGATTGCTAATTTTCCTGTCTGATGTTTAGTGATGCAGTCGTCAGCGCTTATATAACGCTTGCCTTCTTAGAAATAACTGACTCATTCGTGACTTGAGCATACCCAAATCATATGCAGGTAGTAACGAACGTGCTAAGGGAAATAGTGATAGAGTCACCTTAATGGATACCTAAACTTACAACAGACATTACCTACTGGTGTTCTTTAAAAGAGCCCTGCGTCCGGTCCCTACAAAGCATGATGATTATCATCAGTTGATGTGATGATTACAGCAGCATATTGGTAGAAGTGAGAATATAAACTTATCCTCCTTTTCCAATTTTTTTACTAAATTAGATTACCTACCCACGTTGTTTTACAACGATTTTCCGCCATTTACCAACGAATACATGTAGACCACAAACTATGATGTAGACATAAATTACTTTTAAATCTTGTAACCAATTCTGAGCTCCTAATTTCCATAAAACTACTTGACACGATCTCCAATAAATAAAACGTAGTATCATATCGCACAGGTGGGACACCCACAGACGCTGTCCCACATCGAGCACTTTCCATCGCCGGCGGCGCGCGGCGCATGGACAGGTTGAACGAGCCACTTGTGCTGATTTGTATGAGAACCACACGATTTTAGTAACAATAATGTTTATAGATGCAGGGAAGTTTTCGAGAGGTTTTTGTCGAATTAAAGATAACCCTGTTAGTGTATTAGTTTTGCGTCGCATTGTCACCCGGTGTCCTAAAGAAAACGCAGATTTTAGATGAAAAAAGTGTAACGAACAACTATTCATTTGTAACAAATAATAATTAAGTAAGTTAATAGTAAGTTTCATCTAATTCCTACAAGCCACTTTGGTATACTCTACATAAAGTTAGTTACGTAAATAACATTAAGTTATTACTACGGTAGCAAACTTTCGTATTTAATAAGTCTTGAAAGTAGCTGTAATGTTGCTCACACCATAATTTACCTATCAAATTCCAAGTTTGTTATTACAACCTCATAGTTTCGTAGCCGTAATGAGTGAGTGAGTCAATGATCTCGCGTTACTTGCATAAGTTTATAGATTAGTGTGACATGAAGTGTTACATTACCAAAGTTCATAAAGCGGCGTCCGCGCTTTACACAGGTGGGACGCCCACGCTAGGCACATTGT
Source organism: Alcis repandata (assembly GCA_949125135.1). Taxonomy (NCBI): domain Eukaryota; kingdom Metazoa; phylum Arthropoda; class Insecta; order Lepidoptera; family Geometridae; genus Alcis; species Alcis repandata. The sequence continues at coordinate 2,141,367 of OX421233.1, forward strand.
CCCACATAGAGTTGTAGCGGCGGCTTGGCGTGGGCAGATTAACTTGCTACTCTTGAGGCTCTCACGACATTATTTACATCTTTGGAGAGCCGCATGATTTTTATTTTTAAAGAATATAGCTACGGCTATAATTAGAAAATGTCATAAGTAAGTTATAGTATAAGATCTAGCAAGGATTAAACGTACCGTGACCGTGATGTTATTTAAATGCAAAAAAAGAAATTCATTAATTCTTTATACCATTCATATTACTGTATGGCACATTTTTCGAATTAGACAATTTTAGTCCTGTCATTGGTTAAGTTTAGTTTAATAGCACAATCGACGTCCAAAACCAAATTATTTTAGAAAATATTGATATAGGCAGTATTCGTAATGTACAGGAAGGTAAGGGCAAGCTTATTCTACTTATCAATTCTTTGAAATCAAGACGAATTTCAACGTCGAAACCATTTAGGTCTTCCCGCGAAGTCCCAGCGCTTCCCTGCCAACGTCATCGTTATGGTTATGAGCACCGAGAAGACCCACAGCGCCGGTGTCGCCGTGATTTCGCACCTGAGAATCCGCGAGCTTCCGCCGGTGTACTATTACTCAAGTTGTAATATTATAATGCGGTGCGGTTTCTCACAGTAAAGCTAATGGAATATCTATACATGACACATTATATTCACGTCATGATTTCATTAGCCGGTAAGGTACTTCAAGAAAAATATTTTATGAATGAATTTGTACGCTTTGATAAAGCTGGATATTTAGACTGTCTCATTGACTTAATATTCATATTCGATTTCTTTAGACGCTACTTTTCTTTTTCACATTATTTACATAAGTTTAATCCCTGGCGTCAGCTTGACACGGAAGAAAGAAAGAAAAATCACGTTGTGATCGAACTTTGCATATCTGGGCAAGTTAATTTAATCACTAATTATAAAATCAAACATCGATAAAGTAGTATAAATGGCTAAATTAATCATTTCCGTAAGTAGTTCTTATTTAATCCCAATCATCTTCAGTTTCATTAAACTCTTAATTTATACTTTTACTTATAATTCGAGTAAAAGTTTCCTTTGTAATTTGCCTCATTCAGCGAACGTATACTCGGCGACTATCTGAATATCAGCCTGGGAACCGGTTCCGGGACCGCCGGGACCTTTGCTCCCGGCGAGCGAGCCGCTCGTGACATGGTTAAGGAGGGAACCCTTGACTTGAACTACCAAGGTTAAAACGCAGACGATAGAACATTTAGCCTCTAAAGAATAGATGCCATAATTGTTTTAAGGAAGGTTTGATTAAGTTGGTGTCTAAATGGTCTATGGAATTTCGTGAATGGGCTGTGATGATACCGTAGGTTATGTTCTTTTTGGGACTAAAATCAATTTGTATTCTAATCGGGCAGATTTACTTTTGTTGGAACGGTATGTTATTTGAAGCAGTTATTAAGCCATTATCATTTTTGATGCTATAATTTAGTTGAGAAAAAATAAAGATTAAAATGATAATGAAATTTACATAAAGGCAATTTAACATTTGTAGTGGTAGGGCTCTTTTGCAGAGCCCGCCTGGGGAAGTACCACACCTTTGCCAGTTATTCCACCGCCAAGCAGTAATGTGCAAACATTACTGTGTTCCGGTTGGAAGGGCATTGTTTCCAGTGAAATTACAGGGCAAATGGGAGATTAAACAACTTATATCTCAGGGTGACGAGCGCAGTGCTGTGCCGCGCAGGGTCTTGAATTTAGCGAGTTCAAAATTCTGGGTGGCGCAGACCTGTTTTGGGCAAACGTGACGTTTAACATCAGGCGAGCGATTTGCTCGTCTCGTCACTCAATTACATAAAAAAAAATCTGTATAAAAATATTATGAGTTTGAACTAACATTGTTTAAAACTAAAATAAGAAAAGAAAATCTTTACTGCTTTATTACAAAATTTCGTTTAATTTAAGGTACGATAATTGGCCGTAACACACAGACGAACAGACATACAACGAAGTCTCACTATAAAGAGTTCCTTTTTATCACGTTGGTACGAAACCTAAAAATGAAGCGCACAATCAGCGAATCAATCAACTTTGAGCAAATATAAAGAATGTCCCTCAACATTGTCAAAATGTTTGCCGTCATGGCAAAACAACTCGTGGAAGACGAACTCGAAGCTTTTGAGAAGGATTGACCCTCATTAGCAATAAACAGAGATGTGTCGGAAAAGAGGGAATAGGGGCCTTTGCTCAACAATGGGACAAGCCGGGCTGAATAATAATAATAGGGCAAACAAATGAAACTCACTCTGAAACCCCATTTCTCCTCCTCCTCTACCTACCTTTAAGCCTTTAACTCCACCTTTAACTTTAACCCAATACTCTAGATCATAAAACTCGTCCAACCTGAAGCTCAGGCCCATCGATTAAGGGTAAGTACTTCCCGAACGGAAACATTCGCGTTTACGTCTCGCTGTAAAAAGCATGTGTCGTATCCGATCCAAAGGTAATTTAATGACAGGTTAGATCTAATTCCTTCGAGTTTTCTAAGACGGATGCCTAATGGTACTTCAAGAGGAAGTTAATAGCGTCTATACCAAAGTTAAGCTTTTAAGGGCTAATTATACAGTAACGTAAATAAGAGAGATGTGAAAAACAAAACTAAGTATTCATTCTTCAAATATCGAGAAATTTGTTTCCGGATTTCATCTTAAACAGTTCGAAGCTGTTACATCCTTACGTTTTGTAACAGAGAGAGCTTATCTAGATCTTGATGTTACTGTAGTTCCAAGTAAAGTGAAGTATAAGGAAAATGATGTGAAAGTCATGGCAAAGATAAAGTACATAAGCTAAGTAAGCTACCTACCTACTAGCAGTTTCCTCTTGGAAGAATTTCATCAAACATGAGAACAAGAGAGAAAAAAGAGAAAAGCTACTTTCAATTTAATAGAATCATAATATACGCTGTACGCACATACCAAAGTTGCAATAACATTTGTGAAATGTATTGTTACTAGACTAAAGGATATGGACCTAAAGGTTCAGGTTTTCACATAGTAAGTAGAAAATAGTCTAACACAACCCATACTAGTTACACTTGAAACTAAAATCATTTTCTATGAAATCAGATAAAATTAGCAGTAACACTTTTCCATCCTCGGGTCTTGAATACCGTTGAGCGCCAACCGGTCTGCCGACACCTCTTTCGACCCAAGATTACGGTCGGTGTATAGACCTACCAACTTATCCGTGAAGTCGGCAAAATGATTGAACTAAAAACTTTCAACGGAAGAATGCTACTTTTGTAAAAAAAAGCGATGATGGCTCCTCCATTCAACTCTGTAGACAAGTTGGCAGTGGTGGTTACTGATGGATGGCTTTCTGAAGCCACAGTAACCGTTCGCACATGCATAATTTGCGAAACCGGGTGCATTTTTCGGTCAATCGAAACTTGTGCTACTGAACGACCAACTGACTCCTTTCGGTTTTTTGCTCAGTTATAAAATTGGGCCCTCTACACCATTATTTTGCTTTTTGAAGTCGACAACACCTTCGATTATTTTATGTTTCTATTTCTTTTCGCGATCTGATCTTAAAGCAAAGTATGTTATTGCTTGCAAGACCCATGCCCATGCAAAGACAAAAATACAAAAGATATAACAGTTTATGTTATCAACTCAAAATATTATGCTACTAATAGTTAAAAGTAAATGATACGAATATGCAAGAGTATTTTAAATTTCGAATCTGTCAACGACAAATCAAATCCACAATATCCGCGACTTTAATTTGTGAAATATACGATCCAAGATTTTAATACAATATTTTAAAATATTTGATGCTTGTAAAAAATAAATAAAAAGCCTCCACTAACGAACGCTAATGATGACAAACGACTGCCAATAACGTAACCTCAATTCGCTTACGTCACGACATAACAGAAAAAAAAAACAGTTATCTGACAAGATCAAGAGACAAATCACTCACACGTCAAAACAAACGAGTGTTATTAACGTTACATAAACTAATTGCCGTCAATTCGATTGGTTATTAAGTTAACAATCCAAAAAGAGAATAAGTCACTTTTCAAATCTTTTTTTTTCGTTGGTCGAAAGGAGGTCGCATCGTGGTCAAACTTTTGGGATGGAATAAAGAGGTTTATAAAATCCCGAGAACCTGCTTAAAAAGGTGAGTTCGTATACGACAAATAGCCAGGCCATCGTGTTAAAAATTTGCTATAAGGCTAGCAAAAGCCGATGCGTCGGTTTTGTATCGAATTTACGAGTAGTGGCGGAAAGTTAATGATTTTTGTATAATTATGCACCACATTTTACAATATTACATAGTTCTGATTATATTTATTTACTTAGTTTATCGCAACAAGCTTTTTTATCATATTAAAGTGGTTTAACAGAAAGCTATCTGCATGGTTATAAAATGTTGTCAATTATTTTTCAGCAGCATAAACGACAATTGTTTTACTACAATGGCGGCGCCACTAACCGGCAGCCGTTAAATCATCTTTAATTTCAATTAATAACCTTTATTATTTCCTCCTGTACACAAAGCCGCAAGAAATCTTATTAACTTTGTGATGGTCGAAAAACGATGAAGTTTGATCTATTTTTATCTTTGTACTAATTCGTCTTGCCGCATTTTTGCACCAATTAGTGCTTCTATAAATTACAAAACACCAATTAAGCCACTATAATCTTAACGGTTTCATAGAGCTTGTTTTAATTGATACCATAGCTAAAGAAACCATTTTATTTGAATGTCAAGATAACAGTATTCAACCAATTTCGTTATTTGCCTGAACAGTAAACGAGTAATGTTAGCACGTAGCCGCTGGTAACCTACAATGAGATCAGTTTTTCTACTGACACCTGGTAGTAGAACCGGTTGTGCAATTGGTCGATTAATTTGACAGCTGTCAATTTGATCCGATATGTCAAGACCGCGAGCGATTACGCGCGTGCGCACGGTATACTTATTTTTGCTAGATAGAGATAAATTAGTACAATTATGTGTTGCAGCTGCATAATTTTTTCATCTTTAAGGGCGACAATGGAACTGAATGACATCTTCTGAAGTTAATTTTGTCATTATAAATAAATGAGTTTTGTATCAATTAAATGCTAATAAGAATACTGTTTATAATAGTTGTATAGAAGCCAAAGAAAATGCAATTTTACCTGATCAATCCGCAGTTTCCTGCTGAGCTCATTCGCTCCGCACTCCATCCTTTGTGCCTGAAACAATTAAAATAAACATAAGTCAATAAATTGATATGATAAAAAACAATTATTATACTTCTTAGTTACAGTATCACATACTAGACATCATTGCAAACACAACGCCCAACGCGGAGATACACAGGAAAGCAATTGCATCCGCTTTGCAAACACCGCGAATATTCATCCGGCGAGAACCGTCACTGGAACTTAAACCTTAATCCAGGGGAAAAGGATTGAAATCTACTCTACAAAGATTATCTTCTAGACTTTTTTCCCAAGAGTAACGACATAAACAAATTGTAATCTTAGAAGGAGGGAATAGAGGCTGAAATCGCTGTACTTAGAAATAATGCAATGGAAAGCTCTTTAAATGAGTAATGACGACGCTGTCGGGATCTCGCTAATCATGGTCAAATGAAGTGAAGATAGGCATTTGCTAAGATATCTCTTTAATGACGGAGTTCAAGATAATGTTGCTTAAGTCAGCATCAATAACTTTTATCACAGTTTAATAGATAGGAATGCCGATTAAAATGTTACTAGGCGATAACTAATATGTAAAATGGTAGTTACAAAATGGCAAATTGTATTAAGAAACAAAGCAAGTACACAAACAGTCTAAGTCAGTGAACGGAAAAGGAACGGTCGAAAAGTCCAAGGCCTAAATTCCAAGAAATCAAGTTAACTCCAAGAAGATCTACGGTGTCCGGACAAGACGGTGTCGTGACTGGGTAATAAAGGCTCTAGATATCGAAACCATTCCTTTTTAGGAGATTGTCGGACAACCGCAGTTACATCCCGCATTTAGAATGCCGATATGCGGCTCCCTTCCCCACTTCGGGAACCTGGTTTTCTCTCATTTGAAACATGTTTGCTTTCAGGATTTATTCCCAGTGAGGAGCTATGAGTGTGAAACGTTTACGTTTACGTTTTTTACGTTTTCCTTTTATATTTGCTGCAAAGTACGAATTGATTTAAAGTTATACAAAAGTACTTTTGTGGTTTCGTTTTACAAAAATTAGCTTTGCAAAATAATTTTGGCAAACTTAGACGTAAAATAATACAATCTATACTAATATTATAAGGAGGAAAGATTTGTATTTTTGTATGTTTGTGTGGAATAAACTCAAAAACTACTGGATCGATTTCAAAAATTCTTTCACCATTCGAATGCTACATTATCCCAAAGTAACATAGGCTATATTTTTTTTTATCCACAGCGAAGCGTGGCAGGGACAGCTAGTCATTTCTATTTATAAGTCACGTGTGTTACGTTAAGCTAATCAAAACCATACTAAAAGTTGCCTTATACTGAAAGTAACCCATTGTGTTCACTAATAAGAATTCTACCCACAGAGGGGTCACCATTTTGTCTGAATAAGAAGTCTTGCGAAAATTTGCATCGTGAAAAGATGACATGATTGATTACTTACTAGACTACTGGGGGGTACCCTGGGGGGTTCGAAATTATCTCGGTCACTCTTACTGTCATGACATTTCTAATGAGAGTGACAGTGACAAACACAATATTTTATTCGCCAGAATAGAGCCCATGAATGCTTGTGAAGTTATGACCTAAACTAATCAACCAACCATGTTGATTGATTTCGCAAATGGCGGAACATAATGCCCGCGTCTAGTATCGTTTTCATTAGAAAATTGAATTATATAACGAGCCTATTGTGCTGTATGTCTGTCCGTCATCATATAGCGGCAACTAGGGCGTGACCACTCCACTGGTCAAGTGCAAAACTAACGAAACCAAAAGTTAATTCCATTTAGGTCACTTGGCTTTAGTTAATTAAAATGGAGTGTTACCGTGATACTAACGTAGAAAAGACTTTGCAGTATTTTGAATTCAGCCAATAACTTTACCTGCCATTTTGTTTATACGTACTAACGTGATTTATGTCAATACAATAACTCTTTACACTTTTCTTCTGACATGAGTGGTATAAACTAGTATCTATCAACGTTTGAACTTTATTAACATTAACAGCCAAGCTCGATTAGTTTTTTTATTAACAAAACAAGCGTGAATATCTGAAATTAAGGTTAAACTCGTAGTCGGCCATAGCGTGGAAAGTGTAATTTGCTAACGCGTGTTCTACACGCAACTTATTGAAATACTTATAAGTAGACAAAAAACTGAACTTCATTTATCTTTTTTCTGTATTTACATCATAGAAAGAAGTAGAGAAGCAATTACATAGAAATCGAAGACGGATAACGAAAAGAGTACACAGAGAGCAATAAAAGAATCTAAATAATATTCTTTGGCTTACACTAGTAAATTATAATTAATCTGCGTTACTTTTAAAGTTGCTTACATTGACAAATGTTCATTTAGCTTTTGCGCAATACAAAAATGAAGTGTGCTGTACTAATGTCACGTAACTTTAGGCAGCGGTAATAAGTAAGACCATTTTGCTCGAGTAACTAAAATGTGTGTAAATCAGTTTTTGCAAGCTAAAGAATATGAATAAATATTTTTTATTTCTTTGACAAAGTATCGTATGCGTGTCTGCATATGCCTATGTCATATACAATGAATACTCATGAGCTTCTCATGCATTTGTAAACGCCACACACGACGTTCCTAATGTCATAACACTCACTATGCCTAAGAGATAAAGATGCATGTTCGTCTGTCGACCGTTCTGTCTATGTCACCAAGATATCTTTATTGTCATGTACTAGCCGTTTCTACGGTTTTACCAGATATCCTACAGGAACCATATATATTAGTTCACCGTTATCCAGGATTAAAGGTTTGGGTATACCAAATTTTATTCAAATCCGTTCTGTTCAAATTCTGTTTTTGCATATTTGAGTAGCAAATATCTAAACATAGTTGACACATTACTTTCACATTCATAATATTAGTAAGATTACTTTTAAAACAGTACAGATTCCATTACCAAACAATTCACAAGACTACGTTAATGCTGCCGCAGTTTAACACGTTGCCTCTTCACAATGATGTAATATTGAAAACTTTATTACGTAAAGAAGAAAGTTTACCACACCCAGCGCCCTTAATATATTATGAAAACCAGATAAGATAAAGTTCAGGAAATTGAAGCGCCGAAAAGGCTTGGGTCGTTAAAAAACTGGGTTAAACATACATTAAGCATCAGACATTTTCACACTTCATCGAGAAGAATAGCTCGTAGGTGGTTTCGAAAACATTAACCTAAATAATAAAATGTTAACTTGAACTTTAACTGGCTTCCGACTGTGTGACTAAGTCGTAAAATGATATTTATTTTACTTTTTCTTCGGCTTTCACTTCCCTATGTTTATTATCAATATTATGGTAATGTTTGTAAACCATAAGGAACCTGAGATTTACATTGTTAGGTACTTACTTATTATTTGGAGGGACTTTCACAAGGAGCTATTTTGGGGCCGGTATCTTTATTGATATAGCGGTAATACAACATTGACACTTTCGTTAGATACAACGATCCATTGCATTTTCCAATCTTGTTTTGAATTCAATTCGTTGTAACATTTTAGTAACTAAGACTCATGTTGATTATAATTTAACATTGCGATTAGTTATTTAACCACTTATAATTAACATTTAACCTATTGAATAGTTGTCAAAAACAGTTGGTTAATTTAATGGACTCGTCAAGTTTCGGTGAATTAAGGTCTGAGTTTTGAACTGTCTTAAAAGTTAAAAACGATGCCGATGCTGTAACAGTTATGTCAGCCGTGTACTTAATACTTTATGAATTTTCATGAGGTTAGGTACATGCGCCCTCTATAAATATTGTGTTACGCCATTTTCCATTAGTACCTATTTAAAATTATTTAATTCTATTACGCAATGTTAGTAGACCTATTGCGATTGTTTTGGGCAATAGACATTGCCGACTTTCTTGTGAATATTCCGCATTCTATGTCTATATTATACGCAATAACTTTTAAAATATAATAACATTTTGTAAGTCACGACTACTGATTTGTGTCGGTTATTAAAACGGGTGCTTTCATTTAAAACGTTTTAGATGTCTCTTCCTTATATTATGTAACACTCCATTCATCAATAACGCGTCACTCTAAAGTTAGCCTTAATTAAAATGTTAACTGCTTTTTAATCAGAAATCATGTTGAAGAAATTATTATGTCATGTTGTCAGCTTCTTCAGATTTATATCTTATCAATTAACTAAAAGGTCAAAATGTAGATCTATTAGCTAATTTAGAATATTCATAATATACTGCCGTTTTAGTTCCGTCCACTTTATTTACATGTTAATTTTGACGAATACAAATTGATGAGCATTACATCATAGGCCACTTTTCCCTTAATTTAATCAATTGAGTTAAAATGTGCTGATAGCTCATTAAAATTATATGGTTAGCTTAAATTAATGAAGTGTTGAATATGAGATAAATATAATCTGAAACTTTCATCTGCTTCTGGCTCGTACTTTGACTTTTTTTAAATATTCCATTAAAAACAATATGACTGTGCCTAGAAAGATAGATATACGTTTCCATTAGTGCAGTCTAGAAATTTTAATAGCATTAGGTGCTCAATGAAGTAATATAAAAGATGTACAGGTGATATAGACAATAACTTGCACAAGAAAAACTCACTAACAATAAACACAACTTCTGCAGTATAAAAGACTTCGCCATAAGAACTTGAACTAGGAAAGCTCACCTACAAAACATAACTTGTTTGCAAGAAGAGCAGCTGTTAATCGACACTTCGGCAGGTGAAAGCATCCAGCCAGCTGATAGTCTGAACCGGTCGAAACTCATTGTTTCAGTAAACGGCAGAAATGCGAAGCTGATGTTATGCAAGGCACGCGAGTTGTGCAATTATCGAAAGATGTCTGTGCGGTCTATAAATGAGGATATATATTTTGTAGGACGCTAATTGATGATGACTTAGAAAGTTAAATATCGTGCTTAGTTTATTTGGCTCATCGTCGATAATTTGTTTTGCAAGAGATGGTTAGCTGCATGGTGTTATTATGGTTAACTTAATTACCTAAGTGTTATTCTGAAGCTGCCTATTCACTAAGATACTGACTCTTTTGTTGTCAAACTATGCTTCAAGTAAGAAGTCTTTAAGTATACTATACTTAACTATATTTTATGTACCAACATTTACATTCCATTCCAATAGCCTTTCGCTTTGAATCTCACATCTAGAACGTGAACAATTACGCTGTCAACTTCAGTTTGCAAAACAAACTCATTGAGTTTCTTTTCATGTACGGTGCTTTACCTCATTCGTCAAGCGATGAGGCAATGGTTGCAACTGTTTCAGCAGCCTTCAGCATTCGTCACGTGTGATCTGGTTAATTAAAGATTGTGTAACAAAAGTGAACTGACATGAACCTACAAGAATATAAGAAAAGGGTATGCGAAACCGAAAAGAGCTCACAGCACTTATGAACAACTTTTAATGTGGGATCAACCCTGAAAATAGCGAAAAGAATATTAGCAGTTCTATAAAAAGATGCCAATGACGCTCGACAAAATGTATTGATCAGCTGTTTTTTTTTGCGATTTCAGGGTTGATTTCATAGTAAAGATTGTTTATAATGATGAGTACCATGAGCCCTTTCGCCTTAGCATACCCTTTCCTCATAACCGCGTACATCTATTGGTGTTCATCTTAGGTTTCTACTCTAATAAAAATCTTAATTAGTTGAAAGATGAAAGTAAGCTCATTACTCTTGGTCTTATGCTCTATCTATTTATTTCCTTGGTTTTTCTGTATAACTATATATTACTAATGATACGATTAAAATATCAAATTGCAGTGCGAATGCTATTAGCCAGGGTGTAGTCGCAGGATGCAATACATAATGCCTGCGTATCAAGTGTCCTTTACATTACATTAGCGATGCGTCTATGTCTAACCCAACCAACGGTGCTTTTGGAGCGAATGACCTATCGTTCGTCATTCTGATAGGAAAATTAAAGTAGCAGGTAACAGAGTGCTAAAAGAAATAAGAGGTTATGTTAGATAGAAACTTGGAATTGTTTTAAGATTGTTAGAAGACAACTAATTACAAACTGATTTGAAAAATACTAGTAAATCATTGGTAGGGTTATCAAATTCACAATCTTTTGATACTTTACATAGAAAAAATTTACTACACATTCTGTTATAATTAACATGGGGACTCACGTAAAAATTAAGTCGTTGACTACGACTAGTTTCGATCACAACGACTTAACCACTTAATTTTTACGTGAATATTCCCATGTTAATTATAACAAAATGAGAAATAATCTTTCTCACGATACAATTATTTATACAGATGAATTAAAATAAATTGACACATCGTCGCCTTGAATACAGTCAGCGATCAATGTAAACAACTTACTAATCCCACGCTAGCAAATACAAAACAAAATATTTTGTTCTTTATTAATTATGCATTTATTCATCACGCATCCATGAGACTGAGCGACGCGACGTGACGATGCGAGGGCTTTTCTGATCACGTCTGCAGAGGTTTAGCGTGAAATTTCGACAGTTGAACGTACGGAGGCGCTGCGAAAAATGTCGTGGTTCCCAGGATCGGAAGATAGCTTGGAATTCCAATGATGATAATAATAATTATTTTTACAAAACAAAAAAACAAAAACCGACTTCAAAAGACCGACTATTGAGTTATTCATCTATTTGTCGCGCACGCGCACGTACTTAATGCAAATTTAAGACTTATATGGTTTTCTCATGGATACCATTATCAGAACTGGACTAAATTGAAATGGGACCACACGGGAAGCGTTAGCTTTCTAATAAAAAAAGAATCATCAAAATCGATTCACCCAGTCAAAAGTTTTGAGTAACAAACATTAAAAAAAACATATACATAGTCGAATTGATAACCTCCTCCTTTTTTGAAGTCTGTTAAAAAACAGCAAAAGTCATGGTAAAGAGATGTATTATAATATTATAATTCAAGATCGTGATAATGAATAATTTTGAGACTGTTGAAGGAAGTAGGTATTATGAAAAAGTAAAATAATACAGTGAAATGAAACATAAAATTATTTTTAAATATATATTATTGTTAAAACGGCCACATTCTTAAGCTTTTGCTCAAGCATTGGGGTTTATTCTAATTTCTAATGCTAGTTTGTTCAGTTATCAAGTTTTATATTCACTAAATTAATTTATATTTATGTTTTCATTTTTAAGTAATGGATTAAATTCAATTAAAATATTCACAGGACATTTAACACTAAAACTGGCCACTACAACTGTTATTTAAATAAATAATAAGATAATAAATTCCGTGTTATCACTTGTGTCAGAGTGTAGATAGAATAACAAAAAATGTGCCTACAACCATCTCAATCTCACGTACTTAACGGCAAAAGTAACTTATCGGCTTAAAAGCTAGAACATAAAACATAACATAAATCAAAGCACTTGAAAGTAAGCGCACCATTAAGCTATGGGGCAATGACACTAGGTATAAAAGTCTTAATATAAGACTCGTTTACACGTTTTTGTTTTCTCAAAGAAATATGCAAAAGAAGCTCACGCGTAGTTTCGAAATCTTTCTACGTATTTTCGGTACATTGGCTCTTTTACGTACGTATATTGATTTAATTAGATTTAAAATGCAAATTTCAGGAAAGAACACGTTAAAGCATTTGCATATAACGTTCTGTGCTAATCACATACTCACATAGACGAACCAATCGTAATCGAACCCGAAGTATCTGTGCTAAACAAAGATACAGGGGTCAAAGAATGCAAATTAAACAATGACAAGTCTAGCAGTACTAATGGATATTAACGGTGAATAGTACATTCCTCTTCTAGTTCTTCTAGTCTAGTATAAACAAGGCTATAAGAAAAGGAGCCGAATATGCTAAGCCGAAAATGGCTTTTATTACTCAATACTCATCATTATGAACAACTTAAATCGCGAAAATAAAATCAACTGTTCAGTACATTTTGTCGAATGTCATTGACATTTTTCTATGGAACACACTGAGAAAACTCCTCTTTCTCCTCCTGCTCCGTCCTTTAGGTTAATCCATCGGAATTTTGATGGCCATTTTACTCAGTGTAGCTTTTTATTTGCAAATTCCGGGTTGCTAAAGTTGTTCATAATGAAGAGTACCTACTAAGAGCCATTGCCGACTTACAATCACCTTTCCTTAAAACCTTGTATATACGAGACGATGCACGATAGGAATGATAATGAAATTATGGAAGGTCAAGAAACTTTAAAGAAATGTAAAGTTTTTATGGTCATTTGAAATGTCACGCGTCGAGTAGGTACAGGTGCGGTAAGTGAATACTAAAATGGTATCGCATCATCGCTAGCCATCAGGCAACAAAGGAGAATTCCTTTATAGATTGTTTGTTTGTAAGCGAAAAGGTAATTTCGAAAAAAAAATACACATTCTTGAGTTACAAACTTACATACTTATTACTTGCTTAAGTTATCTACTTAGTACATGATATTTCTTCAAGCACATAGAAATATAGATAGAGTAATATCTAAGCTCAAAGAAATCTCATGTACGGCCTATAAAATAAAGGTAAAAAAACTTCCAACTTTCCACACACTGGATGTTTCAAGTTTGTGTTGTTTTGGCAAACAAAAGCACCCACTCGACGACAAAGCTTTTGTTGTCCTCTTTAAGTTTAGCATAGTTGTTCGTACCTCAAACATGTTTAATGGTTGTAATGGTCAGTTCCACACCTTCGTAAAGTGTAAGTTAGCGATTGTTGACTGTAGCGAGAACCAACCGACCCTAGCTTTTAAAATAAACGAACATTAAACGAGTAGACAGACCATCAATTTGCAGCCCTGCTCAATTTTTGTTAAACACAAGTGAACTGTGATGACAAGTGATGAACTGATTTTCATAAATCATAGCGAACACTCCATCAAAACATTGATTAAAAAAGTACGGTTTAGCCTTTTAGAAGCAATAATGCCACAGACAGACACACACACACTTATACTCGTTAAACTTATAACACCCCTTTGTTTGTGTCTGAACTTAAAAAGTTAACTAAAAAAAAAGTCATTATCTTTTGACATGACATGGAAAATGAAACTGAAAGCTTCGCTACTGCTTACTTATTATGGATATTCATAACATACTTTTGATGAATGCTAATTTACAGACCAACGTTATATGCAGCAGACTATGTAACGGGACTACAAAAATGAAACAATACACGAGAGTCCAATACCACAGGCTTCACAATTCGGGAGTCATTAAAGAGAGAATAAAATGAATACAAAAGTGTTTCTCATAGAAATAATTGGTGTAGTGCTGTCTCGCAATCACGAGTGTCCTAGAAAACCAGTGACCGTGCTCGATGCTCGGGTTTCTTCGCACCAATATTATAATAACTATAATTTTATCCTATACTTTGTTTTATAAACAGTCATGAAGACTTTGTCATTTCTACAGTACTCGTAAAAGTATGTATTTTGAAATTTTGATGATAAAACGATTCAATTATTTGATTCTTGTTATTTGACAAGATCTTTAAGTATCAAATGAATATTTACCGATGTTTTTTTTTTATTTGTTTTTTAATTCACTTTAATTAATTTTTTTTAAACTAAACAATTCAAAAGCTATATCGTTAAAACATTATATGTATTAAATCAATTTTGGATAATATTAAAATAATAATCTCAGAATCCAAATTGACCTGCTTCTTACACATCGTAACATCTCTACCAGCATTCCACACCTACGTCACAAGAAAGGGACCGGACGTGGGAAGAGCAAATAGAGAGCTTTGTGGACAAACAGCGACTTGTTAACTTGCCAGGTGTCGGCAGGTAGTTCTAAAATCACGTAGAGCTTAGCTGTGAATGGCCATTGTTGGAAATCTGTTAGAAAGTTGAGAAAATCGTTTGTCTTCACATTACATCCAGTAATTAGTGGATATGTTAAAACCTTGACAGTCTTGACATTCTTGACAAGTGCTTCTTCTAGCTTCCTGCAATTGTGACCTTTATTTGATACGCCTACTAAGATATTTGATTTCACATCAAATTACATAGTGCCCAGTGAAACTACCCAGTTTCATCTATTTCATCGAAATCGTAGTTATTAATAACATAGGAAATGCCTAGACATTGTATAACTCAATTAGCGACTGGCAGTTCTCTTTTTCGAAGTTTTGAAAGAGCTTGTTGGGAACATTTCTAGCTGTTGACTTTTATTACACAAGTTTAATTACTTTGAATAGTGTTAAAACACTTTAGTTGATTAGTTTGTTACATGACTTGGATATTCGTAACATCTAGTCTAGGTTCATAGTATTACGAGTTACAATAAAGTCATGCTCACAATTGATCTAAAACTGAAGCAAGGATGGAAAACTAACTAAGAGTTCCAATCTGATAGTTTCTCCTACATTACTAGCTGTTTCGAAACTTTCTCGATCAATCTTGAACCCAATCAGCCAACAACGGGATAAATACACTCGTGATGATGATGATAACAAAAACTTAACTGATCCCTTCAATTAATTACCAACCCATTTAACAAAAGCATGAAAGTAAACATAGATGAAAGATTCACTCACAAATGTCAATCACCTCGTCATAGACGCAGAGAGTGCACTCTTGCGCAATGACACCGCAGACTGCGGTGGATTGGACACTTGATCTTCGCAAACTACTGTTACACGCAATTGGGAACACGTTTGTAATGTAACCGATCGATAGCGTTACAAAATAACTGATTTATGTAAACTAGAGGATAACATAGTATGGATTACTACTTGTTAAAATATGTACATTTTGTAATTATATGCTAATAGTAATATGGCAAACAAGGCTGTGAATTAATGAAAATGTCGAAAGACAAGACATTATTCGTTTTAATAGAATATGATAAAAGTAAGAACCAAAATTCTCATAGAGTGCCAATTTTATTTGTATTGAAAACTGTAACGAGAACCACAAGGAAAAACAGAATATGACGAGGTACCTACGATAAGTCGTCAAGGCACTCTATCATTAGCTCCCCATTCTGCCCATCAGGCAGATTGAATACGTGTTCCCGGAAAACCCAGACAATGCACGCGGAAATATTCAATTCAAGAAACTTTTTCATACTCCTACAGAAATGTAGTAATAATTATACAAGCGCATGACTAAACGCCGTTTAAAACACAATTGAACCCTGACCCATAGGTTATGTATGTATTCTCACACTTCTTCATATACGTAAGCACTTACTTGTACCTTCTGGTAATAAAAATACGAACAATGAAATTAATGATAGACTCTGGCACAAACGCAATACTAATTTCGTCATAATAAAAGAACATTGGTGAAAGACTCTAAATTTTTCAAATAGAGAAAAAAATAAAGACAATGAAGCATCAACAAGATTCAAACAATTTCGTGTTAGTTAGTTAGTACATGCATACTTATAAATAACACGTCAAGTTAAATAAAAGCTTGTAAAAGTCAATTAGAACTTATAGAATTAAATGTTAAATGTAATCCCAACTAAGACAGAAAAGCAAATAAGAAGTAAAGTCCCTTTGAAAACTATGAAGAAAGAAATTTAAGAAAAAGTACGGGATTTAAGTAGAATTTAACTGAAGAAAAAAAATATTTCTACAGTAATTGTTTCACAAACTAGTATAGTTGCACTAGTTTCAGTCAGAATAAATTAAAACGCTTTGCTTTTTGAAATTGATATTGTTGTATGGCGGTCTTCTGCTGGTGCTTCTGCCCAGAAATTATCTCACCGAAAAACGCAACGCTTTAGAAAATTGAAAGAATGAATTGGTATCTGAAATAAATACTTTCAATTGAATTGAATTTAACATTTTTAAATTGCTCTAGCAAACGGAATATTATGATACAAAGACAATAATGGCGTGGTGAATAATAGTGACAATAATGGTGACAATAATATCAGCATACAGCGACACCGTTTGAAACAGGTATGTGAACATTTTTAATTGTTCTGAGATTCCTACAACTTGGCCAAGGGAAATGTGAATTACTTCTTGCTTCTTTTATAATTATAACCTTGTCAACACTTCCTGGTTAGAATTCTGATTCAGCTTTTGTGCATAAGTAGGCAGAAACATCAATTGTTGAGTCTACTTTTCTGAGATTTGCTCAAGAATCAGTTCGGAGGTACAAACTTTAAGTAGGTAAGACTTTTATATTTATGAGGAGCTTTTCAATGCTAAAAAATAATTTTGTATATTGCAACAACATAAATCTTTGTTGCTTGGAACTTGGAATACAGTTTATACTAGTTCGGGAGCCATTGGGTTAAATTATAATTGATTAATGTAAAGCCATGTCACAAATAAACCATTTCATTTGATTTGCTTACTAATCAGGTGAGATGGCGGTCAAACACAAGCCTATTACTGAATAAAAAAACCTAAATAAATATTGCAGATAAAAACAGAGCTCAAGTCAGTAACCGCGGGCAACAATAAGTCTAAACGTTACCTCGTTGAGTAGCAACTAGCAATGCTAATTTTCAGGCTGAGGTGAGCACCAGCCCTTTGGCTGCGTGATCTTTCTATAAGCTGTTCTATTTCTTAAAGTAGTATGCAGATTTTTTTCCCGATTACAGGTTTGATCCCATGGTAAAAGTTATTTATAATGATGAATACTATGAGTTTAATTTAACTATGCTTTTATTTAACTGTATACAAGGTGTCACGGAAAGGTGCAGTAATACTTAAGGGTGTTCTTCTACACGTCAAAGTGAACAACTTCTAGAACACAAGTTTGCTAAATTCGAGAAAGTAAATAATGAATCTCCATGGAAAATTGATCACGTGACTAAATATTTTGTATGGTGACTCGATATTTTTTTTCTCGAATTTTATCAAACTTGTTTCACAAAAGTTGTTCACTTTGACGTGTAGAAGAACACCCTTAAGTATTACTGCACCTTTCCGTGACACCTTGTATAATAGTAGATATGTTTGTATAATATATTATGTAGATATAAGAGATATTGAAGCAACTCCCTCCCGGTCCGTGTTGAGTCCAGTTGAGCTAAAATTTGGTATACTTATTAGGTACCTGATGTGTAACTCCGATGACAATGCAATAAAAAGTTTGCTTTCTACAACCCTATTTTGTGGTTTGCTTAATTTGCTATTTGCGCCACCATCGCGCCGGGTTCGTATTCGCATTGAATTGAATTACAAACAAGTTTAGCAAAGTCAACACCGACTTTGTAAACCAATATTACACCACGAAAATATTATCCTTGCCTTGCATAATAATTATGTGCATTTTACTTTTACCTCAACGTAATATTTACTTGTCTGTCCTACTATTCCTACCATTCGTAACTTTTTACTTAAACACATTGTAAGTGAACAACAATGATTTAAAAAAATGGGTTGTGTCGTGTGTCATTAATATTATTTAAATAATGCGAAAGTGACTTTGTTACGTTTCTACTCAACTGATTTTCATAAAATCTTGCATAAACGTTGTACAGAAAAGGACATGCTCCACCGTCATCACCGCGCGAGTGATGCCGCCAGGCGCAGCTAGTTTGTTAGAACTTATGTTATATCTAATATATTTTTGATAGATTATAACCGAGACATAACTTTTTCAATTTTTGACCGAGCGAGCGAAGCGTCTCTGCAACCACCGAAGTCGGGTCTATGGCACAGTCGATGGCAACAACTGACAAAATTTGCTTTTATCTGTCCGGATGTTTGTTTGTATGTACATGGAATACTGGTTCGACGATTTCATAGATTTTTTTGTCATCGGATTTTTTGATTATGGGTGTGAAAAGCACCGAAGTCGGATTATAGTGAAACTGGGGAAATTGCTGAACTTAGAGAAATGGCCATCAAAATTCTGATGGATTTTACCTAAAGTACGAAACTGATAATTACCAAAAAGTATGATGGTTAATTGGTTAGCACCAGTTGACGGTTGAGTGACCAGTTGAGCTCGGTGACAACTAAATGGTTGTTACCGTAAAAACTGGTGCCAATCTTCGTACTTTTTGTGCAGTAGTGTGCAGTGCCATTTACCAGAGGTCTACTGTTCCCAGAACTACTAGTATTACTATAATCAAAACATCAGAAGTACAGCTAGCGTCTACAAATATGTGACTAAATGCACTTTATGAGCCGTACAACCTTTCGATTGAGCTGGACCGGTCGGTCTCCGTGATTAGCACGTTGTCACGATTGTAGGCTTCAGTGATGCTAATTAAAAGGTTCGTGAGTCCGCTTTGAACAGGATTTGATTTGCAGATTTGGTTAAGACCATTCACACAGTTTAAATAGGCGTTTAAAGCAGCTGTTAATTTAATAACATAAAATAAATTAAACTGGAGAATATTATTCAATCCATGATATTTATTTAATTGAGAACAAAATAAGAAAATATATAATCATGATCAGCTTTTTTCAGTATTAATAACCGAATTCTACTACAATATATTTTCGATTCTCTTACAACAGCTTTTTGCATGGACAGGAAATCGTAACTATTTGCGATAAATACCTAACGCGTGTGAGATGGTGAGAGAGATCGTTCTGTCACTTTTGCACCTGTTAAGTTAGATTTAACAGTGGCCCTGCTTGCGGGCTCCAAGCATCGCGCTCACATAAACGACCTATAGTTCCTTTATTTCAAAATGAATCTCTACGACTTAAGGTTTACTAAAATTCTAATAACAAAACAAAAAATATATATATATATACTTACAGGGTTATTCATAAAGGGTATGCTAAGCCGAAAAGGGGTCATAGTACTCATCATTATGAACAACTTTTACTATGGGACCAACTCGGAATTCGCGAAGTAAAAATCAGCTGTTGCATACATTTTGTCGAGTGTCATTGACATTTTTCTATGGAACAGCTGATTTTTGTTACGCGAATTTCGGGTGGTCCCATAGTAAAAGTTGTTCATAATGATGAGTACTATGACCCCTTTTCAGCTTAGCATACCCTTTATGAATAACCCTATATAATATATATATACATATTAAAAAATCAGTTATTCCATAGAAAAATGTCAATGACACTCGACAAAATGTATGGAACCGCTAATTTTTTTTCGCGAATTTCGGGTTGGTCCCATAGTAAAAGTTGTTCATAATTATGAGTACTATGAGCCCTTTTCGGCTTAGCATACCCTTTATGAATAACCCTGTATAATCATCATATTTTTTTTATATTTTCATTTTCACAGTTCACACTATGGTCCCTGATCAAAAATGGTAGCTTGGCAACACTACTGCCATGTGCTTGGAGTTACAAACCGCTCCGCTAAGTTTACCATACCATTCTCACGTGAACCTACATGGCCGCCGCCGGCGACTCGCATCGCAACCTAGCTCATCTCACATGCAAATGTACATCAGCAGTCATTTATACTGTTCACTCGCGAATAATTAACTTTCCTCGATTCACAGAATACCTGAGCAGGCAAATGCGAATGATGTTTCTGTAAATGTCGAGGGAATTCGTCAAATTGTTAAATTTCTGTCAGAAATCAGAAATAAATTAATGAATGTTACAGGTATCAATCAAAATCTACATGCAAGGTTTTGAAAAGTAGGATTTAAAATTGTGGTTACCACTGAATCTGATCTGAACCCGTACCGCGAGCTCTTAGCGTGAGCCTGAACTGAATCGCGTTGTCTTCCGTCTCGCTCTGTCTGCTTAAGAAAAAACGGATATTCAGTTTAGGCTCACTAAAAATTCGCGGTCCCGGAGGCTTCGGAGGTAATTATGCGCAATTTATTTAGGTACTAGATGGACGTGGTCAACAGTAACAGATTTAGCTGAAAATTAGGTAATTAAAGAAAACGTTTTCGAGAACCCTTTCAATACAGATACAAAGTTCATAAAAGTCGTAAATTATGTACCTACCAGCTCAATTTTAGTAGAAATAAACCTCTACTGATACTTCAACAAGTACATTAAATTCAAAACAACCAGACACACAGACACACACACATTATGTTAATTTTAATTAAAAAAAAATCAAATTGCATTGTCATCGGAGTTACACATGTAAACCAAATTTCAGCTCAATCAGACATCGGGAAGTGGATCAAAATTGAGTTGTAAGATTCCACCCAAACAAACATTAAAGGTAGGTTCACACGCGCGCCGTGCAGCCCGGCGGGCTGCCTGGCGGGCTGCGCGGCATGCAGCCCGTCCCGGGCCGGCGGACATTCAAGCTGTTCACACGCACGCCGTCGTGTCAGTCAGTGCCAGAATGGCGAGCAGCGAGGATCTCGGTGTTGTTGCTGCCATATCCTTTGGCTTAACTTATTTTTATTGGAAAAAGAAACAAAATTATGAACGACGGAGAAAAAGAAAAAGACTGCAAAGAAGGTGGTGGATGATAACAGTTCACAAAAATCGTACCAAGTAAAGCGCGGGAGAGACTGACTGCCCGCGCGCGTGTAAACAGTCACCGGGCTCCCGCACATTCATCCTTTGAACTTTGCCAAAAAACCGACACTTGCCCGATTCGCGGCATTCACAATCACAGGCGCGTTCACGGGCTCGGGCGTACCGTTTACACGCTCGTGAATGTGAATGTGCACGTTGAATGTAGAGTTGAACGCGCGCGTGTGAACCTACCATTACATTTATTGCAAGTTAAATAAAAGCTTGTATGTACTAAAAATTAAAGTCAATAACCTCATGAATACTTTGCACAACCCCACAGACAATAAAACAAACAAGAAATCAAAGTTATGGTCAACAGCGACGGTGAACACACGTCGTGACGGGTAGAAAGTGCATATTACCCTGTACTATTATTTATTCTACGAGTATGATATTACTACACATTTACTCGTATCTTAGTTATAAACTGTGTGCAAAGGAATCACGACGATATTATGCAGAAATTTTGTTCTTTGTGCTACGAAATTTTGAAAAGATGTGTTTCTGCATTCTACGTCTAAGAGTCTATTAAGACTTAGTTTTCATTTTGGGGTTATTTCCCATTGGTCGTCATTTAACCTCCTAGTGTCTGGGCGACCGAACTTTGGTCGAAAAACTGGAAAAAATTCGTTTTACAGAAATGAGAACTAGCCAAGTTAATCGTAAAAAAACGTAGATCGATTTTTCGCAACCAAAACCCGCTGTATAGTTTGTTCGTATGTATTATGTATATTTATGAAGTTGACAGACTCACCAAGAAATATCACTGACTACTAAAACTTACATGGCTTTGCCGATACTGCTATGTATAAACAACTATTACCTGTAAAACAGAAAAAAAAAACATTAATACTCGTAGTAAAAAAATTGCAAAAATTAATGAAAAAGAAATAAGAGAAAAGTAAATGTGCCAAAACTATGTTCGTTTTCGTAGTCAAGAGAAGTTGAGAAAAGATAATATTTGATACGAGACAGATCGTATTGTAGCAAATAACCAGGTTTCAAAGAAAGAAGATAATGAAAATGAAAAAGAGGAGTTTGGATGTTTGTTGCTAAATCACGCCAAAATGGCCCAATTGATTTGGTAAAAATTTAGACCCTGGATTAACATATGGGCATATTGGCCTTTTATGTCTTAGAACGTGGGTGAAACCCCTGTGCGCTATTAGTAAGTACTCGTACATACATAGTTGAACCTGTCGAACGGATGACAAATCAAATGCTGATGTTATCGAAGACACACAATGAGGGGTATACTTGCAGCTAAACAATACATATTCAATTGTTTTCTGTGGCACAATTCATAAACGCGAGCGAGGTTTGCACGATTCACGACTTACTCGTACTAGTAGACAATGTTTATATTTACAATACTTTATTACTTATGGTTGGAAGACGAGTAATTTGACTCTGTTAAATTAACAAATGCTACTTGAATGGAACTTTCAGAGTCTTAAAACCCTGCTTAAACCTTATAATTTTTTAACATATCCAATAAAAAAATAATAAAATATGAAATGTCTATTATTGTAAAAATTTAAATTGTAATTTCTCGTGACTTGTTCCGTTTACAAAGCTATGCCATTGAGTTGCACCATGAGTCCTGTGATTCATAGAAAGAGACATTCGATGGGGTTACAAAAGTTGAACCGTTTCTGAATAATAAGTTAGAATGACGTGACCAAAACGATAAATATATACTTCGATAATAAACAGCCTCAGCTAGGAATTTCAGAATGACTAAGCATTAGTTTTAAAGGTATTATTAATAATGTTATGTATTTTGATGAGATTGAAAGTAAGTACTCAATTTTTTTTAATCACGAATAACTCCGCGTTTGACCACCAACGCGCCTGATGGTAGACGACAATGTGGTCAAAGATGAAGCAGAGGTGATGAAAAACGGTGATGATGATGATGACAAATTCGAAATAATAATGAATGATCGGTAAACTGCTTTCCCATCTACCTAAAACCTAACAAACAATCATGTTACTTATCATATCAAATAATTTTGAAACGAATTAAGTTCCGGTACACAAACTTGCGAATATCTAAGCTATAATTATATTGAGTCAAATCGTTACCTACATAATTTAACAACGTAACCTACTTTTAAACCCATTCACCCGTAGCCCGTACATTGCTCTTTAAACTCGATATGTTAAAGCAAACTGCAAATGATAAAACTGTAAAGCAACCACATCATTTCGTAAGAGATAAAGCCCGCACCTAAAATCAACCTAAATACATAGTTTGCACTTAGCCAATATTTACATACCCACAGCTTCATTTGCCAACTTATCTTTTAAAATTAAATTATTTAAATTTATCTTAATACCTTTAAAGGAAATGTTAATACTTTAGTAAATACATTAGACTTTGAAGATGCTGCATCCGAAATTGCGTTGTGCATTAATTTTATCGTAAGTCTGTTAATAAGATACTAATGAGACGATTTAATATTTGGCTTTGATAGTGAGTAGGATGTAGGCATATAAGCAAATACTAATAGTATTACAAAATCAAAATTTGTGCTAAGTTTTTAGAGGTATTTCCAAGAAGTATGCTGCCCTCAAAAGACCACGAGCGGTATCTCAAAGAAAAATTGATTTCTGTTTGTTCAAGCTATCAGATCCATGAAAAAACAAAAAAAAACATTTTTTTTGTGATACCGCTCCTGTCCTTATGCACTCCTTGTTCTTGTCTTGGCCAGTATGCATGTTTTTGGATCCACTATTCCCAAGTAAGTTCTTAAAGTCGAATGACTGCAATTTTGGCCAGTACCAACCACTATTTAGCAATAAAGCTACATCTTTATTAAATGCTAAGTGTACTTAAATGGAAGCAAGAGAGCGTGCATTGCTATCTCTGCATCAGCTCACCACTTGACATCTTTGTCTCGTCTCACAATGATCGTTTGCGCAACCATCATTACTATTCATATTTTGATCGTGATTGCATAAGCGTTTTATTCATATGTTTGTACTCGCATATACGCAAATGAGATGTTATAGTGGAAAGAGTAATATGTTTGTCGTGTTATTTGTTTACGAAGCGCATAAGGTGGAAACCACGTGGATACGAACTATTGTACACTGCGCTACTCTGACATTTCTTTTCGAATTTTCTATAGTTCATTCACTAAAATCTTACAAACGCAAACAAGCAAACGGTCAAATGAAACTATTAGCCAATTCAGTTTCTATCGCCTGAACTTTTCAAAAGACTAAGTGTACTCAATCTTACTACATAGTGTAAGAAGTTCAACAGGGCATAACATAACCTGCCACTACAAAGCATACAATGAATAAACCTGCCTGTATAATATTCCAACCAGAAAATCTTGTTTACTAGTCCAGCTACCGAGGCAAGCTCCATTCAAAGCATCTCCACGCTCGGCTGGTCAGCGCATCTCTAACAATGGTGGACGCCGCCGGACCTCAGGCGAGCCTTGACCGACTGGTAAAAAATGCCTTTGTGTTGTCGTGCCCAGCCTTCGGGGAAAAAGCGTAGATACCCGAGATCACGGAACATCTAACCGTTCAGGCTTTGTGGTGTTCAGAACTATAGCATTAAATGAAACACGTCATTAAAGTCCAGAATACTATTGCTTAATAAGTGGGTGATCTAATTTTCCTGTAAGATTCGATGTTATTTAAGGTCAATAAATATTTCTGATATCTGATTTATTCTTCAGCAATTTTGAAAGCTAAGGTTGTTCCTCTCAAACAAATAAAAATTGGCGGGCATAACACTCAAAGAGGCGGCATGAATCAAACCCAATTATTATTAAGTATCGATGTGAATGAACTAGGCACTAATCAATTGCAATTCAAAGCTAATAAAATATAGGTGCTCTCGCAGATTCCGTAAAAAAACAATAGCCATTCTCGTCAAATCATTTTAATTGAACCCCAAGACTGAGCGATCAGTTTTTGTCAATAATCACGGTTCCCAAAGCTAGCCTTTGTGCATTGTATGGTTACAGCCGGTGCAGTGGCGCAAATTATAGTCAATTGATTTTTTGAGGAAGTCGGATCGACTCCCACGGAATCCGTCACGGAAGGGCAGTTGTGGTCGCGGATAATGCGTTTCATAAAACAAAAAAAAACGGATAATATTTAAGCGAAAAGTACCCAACAGAAATAAAAAGAATCAACATACCTCTAGAATGTAAGATCCATCTAAACCTCAACAGTGAACGATAAAAATGAGCAATAAAACGAAGCATTACCTAATAAATAGCACTTCAAAATAGGTTCAAAGTTTAATTGCATACATTTTCGCGAAGAGAATACAGCATGACTAGACAGGAAGCTATAAAAGTAAAAGCTTTAATCAATTTGTAATTACAACAAAGGTTATTGCATAACACGTAATCATAAACACGTGTTAGACACCTCGGAGTTTAGATCTTATCTGGAGCCTACATTCGCTATGGTGCAGTGCATCGCAAAAGAGAAACGACACAAATGATTGAGAGCCTTTGCAAAATAGAGCTAACGTATTTAGCGCTAGACAATAACTATTAATTTCTA
This sequence comes from Alcis repandata, assembly GCA_949125135.1. Classification (NCBI taxonomy): domain Eukaryota; kingdom Metazoa; phylum Arthropoda; class Insecta; order Lepidoptera; family Geometridae; genus Alcis; species Alcis repandata. The sequence continues at coordinate 2,167,543 of OX421233.1, forward strand.
ATCGCAGAATTCGCACAGCAATCAAAGCTCTTTGATATTCCATCAAAATACCCTGGACCACTTATATGGCCCTATAATAACATGGTTTGTCCATAAACTTCACCGTCTATTGAATAACTAATAAAAACAATGCATTAGGGACGTCGCTTTGGACCACTTTCATTGCCCGTAGCCAAATGCATCATGCAAATCAACTTTACCATTTTCGGTTCAGCATTCTAGAACAAGCACTTTCAAAACATGTACACAATCAAAAAATGTACAGAACTTTGTTGGAACCTTGATATAGGTACCATTGACAACTGTTAACGAATCGACACCATTGTATGTTTGCTTTGAATAAGTAAATCATCTTTAGTACAATAAACATGCATACAACACGCGTTTACACGGAAGCAAATGTTTATAAATTATAATGTGAATCAAAACAAGAAAAATTTCAATGTTACATTAACATGAAGAAAGACAATGTGTCTTGGTATCGTTCCCTGGGGGACTCCGCAGTTTGTCTTCACAAGAAGTACCTACGATGTTAAGCAGCTTGAGCCAATCTTCAAACACCTATTCTGCTATAATATATAATAGTGTGTTTAAAAACAAGTTAGGTAACTGTTTCTGATTTTATTTTAGTAAAGGTGGCTAGCCCTAGATCGCCATGTAAGGCTCTGTCCAAAGAGTGACTATTTTCGAATACATTGTTTCACTCAGCCTCGATTAGTTTATTTACAAGGAAAACACCTAAATAGGAGCGTAAGGCCTGACTGGATTTGGTACTGAAGAGTGAGCACTTCTTTTTACCCAATTTGCAACTAGGCCCTTAATATATTTGTTGTAAAATTTTTCGTGGTAATGTTGATTTTGATCCTTGAGATAGAGATTAGTCTATCATCATAATTTATCGTTTTGAGTTTATGCATTTTTAAACCTCAACATATCTATTTGGCATTTAATCCCACTAATATTTTAATGGCAAAAGTTTGTGTGTGAATGTTTGTTTCTACTACTACTAGTGAAATGAAAAAAAAACAGCTCAATAACCTATATGTCATTCAGGCAAGTCCAAACGCTAAGCTGTCTCAGCTTTTAACACTTTGTTAACATGCTTCTGATTCAATTTACGTTGGCCGCCACATCAGCGTATCGTCTTCAAAAGGCTACGTCCAATTACCACTAAAAAGATTACCAGAATACTCACGATTGACATTTCGAATCTTAACTATTGCTAAAGAACGCTTTGATAAATCAATAAGAATTTTAAAGTTTATAGTTGAGAAATAGAACCTACCTGTTTAATTCTATGTTAAAAGCGCCATTAAATACAAATTTAGACAGTTGTTTGATAACATCTTGCACACGAATCTGTGGTGATTCATATTTAACTAACTAAAGGCGTGGACAGAAATTGTGAAGTTTATTTTTGCCGCCTACATAATATTGATGAAGACTCCGATTGAGCGTCTGATTACTTTTGACTATTTTTTGCAACAGGTCCCAGTTTCCATATAAGTTTCGGACCCATAAAGAGCAGACTATAGAGGCTCCATGCAGGTAACGCGGACTCAAAAGGATTCTATAATATAATAACAGTAAATCAGAGGATTTGGCGTGGATGTCAGTTCAGTCTCAAGGACGAATTGGTAGATCACGAAGAACATAATTCAAAGTTAGGATGTATTGTTTGTTAAAGCATGTTGCATCTCATCAAAGGCTTTTCAAGTTGAGAATTTATGTTTTAAAATTTAATTTAATTCCTTTTATATAGCTGTCAAAATCAAACTGCTGGGATACAGGGCTACCCTCGAAGGGTGAATAGGTCGTATTGCCGTATTCCACCACGCTGGCCAAATGCGGGTTGGTGGATTCACATTCATCATTCAATTTCTTCTCCGGTCGTAAGCAGGTTCCCTCACGATGTTACCCTTCACCGAAAAGCCAGTGGTATGTAAATAGGCTATAGTCTTAATAAAACCTCTTTCAACGAATAATGACCTTTCAAATCAGGTTTCTAAATGAAAACAAACATGAAACGAGACAATCACTACAAACTTCGTCACAGTGACACCACAGATGCTACAAGATGTGGGCTGGACGCAGCAAGCAAATACAACAATAGGTAGTTCTCAGACCAGTGCCTACATAGAATTAGTCATACTTTGGTTTCAGGTCAAGATCAGGCTGACCTACCTAATAAAATAGGTAGTCTGTAAGCCTAATAAAATCTAGACAGCCAATTACTAGACTTAACATAAATCTCCTACGAAGGCTGTGGCACACTTTGGTATCAGAAGTTTTTTACAATTATAATTAATTATTTGCCATGAAAGAAGTGTTAGCGTGGGCAAAGCTTTTTATATCCGTTCTTCTAGAAAAACCTAACGATATGAATTAAAGAGAAGGCAAATTTCATGTCGTACTGGGAGGTACAAGCACTAGCAGAGGACCGCCAAGCCTGAGAATTACTCCATCGACAAAAGCAACGCTCGTAAATTTTGAATAAATAACGACGTGGTCATTCGCCTGTTAGTGAAGGTATATTTCGTACAAAACCATAAGGTTTCACTCCATAACGTCATATAAAGGTGCGCCCTTGCCCTATGCTACTATTACAGCTAAAATATAGCTATTACCTTATGCTTTGTTTAAAATGGTCATGCATGCCGCGAATTATCGTGCTGTCCTTGGCACAGAAAAACAACGTAGAAAATTAATGATTCTGTAGTCAAATTACGTATTAATTTACGTTAGGTGTGGAAAATTAAAGATGGGAAATCATATTTGATTGTATCGTTGAAGATCATTAACCTTATTATATTCCAAGGCTCCTTTATATTATACTAACCTAAATCAAATAAATAACTTACTTTAAGTGATTGCTCTTAGCGATAAAACCATCTTTTCTTCCCATCTCTTATGTCTTTACAATATCCGTTTTTTTTTGTGGTATCCAGAAAGTACTATTGTATTCTACCTATTTACGCGACTATGCAAGAAAGAGGGTCATAATTTTTTTTTCAGCGCTTTTCAAAGATAACTAATTTCCCTTTGTCAAGATTTAGTATATCTCACGTACCATTATCCGCATTTATTCGAAATATAATCAAAACCAAACTTCGTCATCGAAGCTTTTCTTGCTTGATGAATATGAAAGTATCAATTCAATACATCTTAAAAACAACATTAACAGTTAATCCATCTAAATTAGAAACAAAGTTGAATAAACTGCATTAATTGTACAGATCTCTCCATTTCACTTCATTAGAAAATACCGAACAGATTGTAACAAGCCACAATTACACCGTTTAGCTGTCTCCGGCGCCAGCACGGATCTTATTTAGACATCAGTAGAACATAACATTATGTTGGACACACTCACACACAGGGTTATACAGAAAGGGGCTCAAGAACTTATAGTAAATAAATAAAATAAATAAATAACTAACGTTTCACACTCATAGCTCCCCACTAGGATAAATTCCTGTGTCGGGGATGCCATGGAACATACACAAAGACAAGGACAACTAACACCCAGACCCAGAACAGATATTTAAATTCATCATTCAAACATCTGCCCGACCGGGAATCGAACCCGGGACCTCTGGCTTATATGGCGGATATTATTACCGCTGAGCCAAACAGTACTCTTTAACATATGAACAACTTTTACCGTGTCTGTTAAATCGCGAAATAATCAGCTGTTATATAAATTTTGTCCACTTTCATTGATATTTTTCTATGGTAGGTACACATCGATCTGATGGTACAGCTGATTTTCTTATAGGCGATTTCAGGGTTGGTCCCATAGTAAAAGTTGTTTGTAATGAGTGCTATGAGCCTTTTTACAAGCTTTTATTTAACTTGCAATGTAAGTAACTACGAGTATGTTTGTTCGGCTGGAATCTTGCAAGTCTTGCAACTCAATTTTGAAGGAGATATCTTTTTCGGCTTGCATACCCTTTCCTTCTAGCCCAGTGTGTTAGACACGCTGGTATATTGTTACGTGCCATGGTCGTGTCAAGCCCGATATGTTCATTACAACACGCGATGTCTCGGGAGATTGGATGGAGGTGGGCGTAAAACAATGGATGATAAAACGGAAACCTTATAATACATTTATGTATTTTATACTAGCAGCGCTCCGCGGTTTTCTGGAATAAAAAGTAGCCTATGTTAATCCAGACCATGAACAACCTTCATTCCAAATTTCATGTAAATCTGTTCAGCCGTTTTTGCGTGAAAGAGTAACAAACATACATCCATCCATACATTCTTACAAACTTTCGCGTTTATAATATTTAGCAGGATAAAAGGTGATTTTTAAGTAGGTACTAGCAGTTTTTATACGCAAAGCCATTATTATTGGCCGCTATTTCCGAAGTATTTCTTTTTCAGCGATTAAAAATAGTCAAGACATGTGGTCAAAATAGTCAAGACAAATTTAATGACAATTTTGTAAGCGTCTCTTCTCGACAATCATACTTATTTCCATAACGACAAAAAGTAAATAAACACTCACCTTTTTAAGTTATTTGCTCAACGTTCCAAGAACACATTTTTACGAAATTAACTCTCACCTGAAACAAGGAAAAAAACATTTTAACATGTATAATGATACCGATTAACTTAATTATTATAAAAACTATATGGTGCTTATTTAAGGGACATTATACAATTTTTGTGTCCGAGGTATCTCGGTGACTTATTATGTTATGCAACGCATACCGAAGAAAGTGGTGTCATAATGCCCGAGGCCCATGTTATTTTACGGTAGAGTTTTTTCCAAAAAAACTACTGACAAACTTTACAAAAGCCCCATGTCCTACTAAAATTATAAACGCGAAAGTTTGTGAGTATGTTTGTTGCTCTTTCACGCAAAAACGGTTGAACGGATTTACATGAAATTTGGAATGAAGGTTGTTCATGGTCTGAATTAACACATAGGCTACTTTTTATATCAAAAAAACGCGGGCGAAACTGCGGGGCGCAGCTAGTGAATGATAATTTACCATATTACAGTTTAACTCGTCGTGAAAAATAATTCCTAACGAGTAAAGTGTGACTGGTTTGATGTAACTGGTAATCGAGTAGGTTCTCCCCTACTCGATTATGTTTCGTGCTAGCCGATAGAGCCGCAGGTCATAAGTCTAGACTGTAAAGTAGTTTAAAAATACACACACATCGTATTCCGATGGTGAATACTTAACTCTGACAATTTTTAAATTGAATAAGTCTACATTAAATCTGTTTTAACATTTCAGTTCCAAATCGTTATTATTTTCGTATATATTGAAAACGCCGTTTTAAAAAAGACAGAAAAAATAATTCAAACAAAACAGCATAAGACCAACTTGATGTTCAAAACATAAAAGCCCGAGCAAAGGCAACTCAAAACTCCAACCGCAATTAAATTTGTCCATCTGTCCGTCTCACATACCCACGTGTGCGTTTCAAAAATTGTTCACAAAAATGCGACTCGGCTGTACTCGTAATGTTGCAATTTGAAGATAACTGTGAACCGGTGCGTGTTCTAATTGTTCATTTTCTACAAACATTTGTTACATATTTGCTTCTTTTTATACGGCATTGGATAGCACAATTACTTTAATTGGTTGAAAGAATACATTTCCTTTGAAGTTTCCAAATACGTAGTCATTAGTTTTATTGCTCGTCTAATACCTATTATTGTGAAACTCGAGAACCTTAATATAAATATATTTCATCATCAAATGCTTTGTACTTTTAGTCACTAACTTTAATATTTTAATGTAGATACTACAATAGTAAGTATAACTCGGAAATTAATCCAATAAGTTTCGTCTTCATAAAACAAAACGACATACTTCTGTAGTTTATGTACAGGGACAGTACTGAAAACTCTTAGCGCAAGTCTGAACTCAATTGCGTTGGCTTTTGTCTTGCTTTTTCTGTAGCTGATAGAATACGGCCACTGGAAGAATTTCATTATATTTAGGTAATACTTTGGAGCTTGATTAAAAAAATAGTAACAAAAAATTACAAGTCTTTGAAAGCTCTATGGTTCGTTAGCTCTATGGCTATGGTTGGTAACAGAGTCCAACAACATAGAGAGTTACCATTAGTACCGTACAATAACTATAACTACATACGAGTATAACCATTCACAATAGTAACAGATTACCATGACTGTCCAAAACAAATGTCCACGACCGTATGACTCTCCATTCACGAACACGAGTTGTATAATAATGACAGTGCGTCGCAATCAATCAAACTTTCTCGATCATTGTGAGGACGTACTCGTAATGAAACCATTAATGGAGGCGATATTAACTAGTAAAAGGTATGGTGCGTTACAGTTAGGTGTAGAAAGTCAACTCAACCTTTAATCATCCCGCTGCTAATATGCCAGGTTTACCATCAAAGGGTGATTAGGCCGTTTCCACCACGCTGGCCTAGTGCGGGTTGTTGGATTCACATACTAGAAAAAACCTTAACCTAATCAAAATATGTACACAACGCAGGGATTTAATGTTTAAAATTAGTGGATTCTGTAATACAATGTAGTGGAAGGGCTCTTTTGCAGAGCCCGCCTGGGGAAGTACCACACCTTTGCCAGTTATTCCACCGCCAAGCAGTAATGTGCAAACATTACTGTGTTCCGGTTGGAAGGGCATTGTATCCAGTGAAATTACAGGGCAAATAGGAGATAAACAACTTATATCTCAGGGTGACGTGCGCAGTGCTGTGCCACGCAGGGTCTTGAATTCTGCGAGTTCAAAATTCTGGGTGGTGCAGACCTGTTATGGGCAAACGTGACGTTTAAAATCAGGCATTTAAAAAAACATTTAAAAAAAAATACAAACAGTGTGCGAACGCGTAAATTAGTGTTAAGAGAGTTGGCAAAAAGAGGAATATAATAAAGACGAAGTTATTGAAAAAAAAGTTTGACATACCTTTTCGTATCTCTACATAGAATGAATCTCATTCCAATTACAGACACAAAGAAATTCAATTACCAAAGCACGTTTTTCTACAATGGAAAGTAAAAATATTTAGTCCAACACCATAATTTTACAAACAGGTACTTCAACAAGGTCAATCATCATCTTTAACCACACCGTCGATTACCGACAGCCACCAAATCGTTAGTGGTCAAAACGGACTTAATCACAATAAAAAAAAACTTTCGTAGTATCAATTATTAAATCTGTGCTCAGTTCAATTTGCAATAATCTCTGTACCTCTCAACATGGAAAGCAAACCAATAAGTAAGCGAAAGTGGACCTGATCGTTATCACCTAACCTGTTGATAACTGTAGTTTCTTAATCGGTAAAAACTACTGGTAATGTGAGAAAAAAGGTGAAAGAGGTAAAAAGTAGAATGACTGAAGCTAGTCTGTTGCGCCACAAGTAGGTATCTAATCATGCGCGTTACAAGAACGTAGCTAATCAGCCGTTTAGTGGACAGGTTAATCGACTGTTACACAAAGTTTCAATTATGACAGCTAAAGATCAAATACTGGATGTTTTAACCATAGAGGTTGTAGGTAAAGCTAAACTCTAAAATGATAAAAAAGCAGTAAAACGTGAAATTAAAACCAATTAATTGGTACTTATGTCGACATCAAGAATCCAGAAAATAGAAGCAATTCATTTTCTGCATATTACAATGAAACAGAACAATTCAAAGGAATTCAGAAAATGAAATTGTTAATTTTAAAGTTACAAATATAACACAACCGAGGTGGCGGCCATCGGCCCAACCAGATCGGAACCGATTGATTTCTCGCGCCAATGCAATGGTAAACCATAATTTATTGTTGGAAACTCCAGGCGGCTTTGTAAAGCCAGTTTTATACCGATATCAGTTGCTAGCATCTACTTAGTTTACAGTCAGAATTGTCAGTATTTTGACCGCTAGTTAGCAAGTATCTTGTTCAATTATATTAAAGTTTATTTTGATATAACACGGTTTAATATTTTGACCCTAATCTATGAACTGGTTTTAAACATTTTACTCATAACTCGCTGATTCTATGTTTTTATTTAAACCTAGGTTTTAACATACTGGCAATATAGTTCCAAGAAAAACTATATTTCAACTTAGAGGATTCTCCCAGCTTTTAGATGTCGATAAACTCAGAATGGCTAATAAAAAATAATGCAAACTCAATCTTTAAACTAACTGCATTTTTACCATCCTGATACTACAACATTAAAACAAATTGCTTAGCAAATCTCATAAAATACAAATAGAACTTGCCTCTAGGGCTCATATTAGCCACCCACGTAAAATACAGGGTTATAAGGAAAGGGTATGCTAAGCCGAAAAGAGTTCATAGAATTTCATTTTATTATGAGTAAGTTTACCTATGGGACCAACCCGGAAATCGCGAGCAAAACAATCAGCTGTTCCATAAATTTTGTGGAGAGTCATTGTCATTTTTCTATAGAGCAGCTAAATTTCGCGAAATCCGAGTTGGTCCCATAGTAAAAGTCGTTCATAATGATGTATGGGAATAAGCCATTTTCGGCTTACCATACCCTTTACTGACAACCCTGTATACTCGTCGGTTATAAAAGTGAAACCAGTTAGAAGACCAGCTAATTGAACAAGTTATTTGAAATTAGTTCGCGCTGACGGTAATTACTAGAATTATTCGTTCATCAACCGGCTGCAATCAGTGAATATTAAACGAGCTTGCAGTAATAACCCTTTATATTACCACTGGTATTACTGTGAACTTTGAGTTATAAAGAAAAACCCACTAAAGAAATGAATAGAAAATTACAGAATTTCAAAACGACTTCAGAAACGTTTTGACAATTGTAACTAAACATAATGAAAATGACATTTAATTTTGATCTTAACTTTTATAAATTTTAAGCTATTGCATAGATTTTATCGCGGGCCTTGAGCGTGGAATGCAGAAATTCCGTTCCAAAAAAACCTAACACCCCCCACCGAAGTCAAAAAATAGTTCAATGGAGGCGCCACTATTGCACTTCCAAAACAAAAATGACAGTCTTTCTTAGAAAAAAATAGTTCCTCCATTTATCCACCTATTACAGAAAAGTATGCTGGCTGGAATAATAAAAAAGTAATCTAATTTGATATTCGGTAGCTTTTTAATGGGTACTGGCTGGCAAGGTTTCAGTATATTAGGATAGGGCGTAAGGCGGGGGGGCCTAACGTGTTTGCAATTAAATTTGGAATAATTTATTTAAGTATGCATGACTTTAATTATGGAACCTTCTTCATTATTGGCTCGTAAGATATTTCTTCACATAGAGAAGGCAGCGTGGTAGAGAAATCTCTAGGTTGAATTTTTGGCTACTTTTCAGGAGAGAAAAAATATCTACTGTCTTACTTTTTACTCATTTGCAGTAAGTACAATTAGTATTTTTAAACTATTGCATAGCTTCTATCTTCTTCTATCTATTTGCAAAAAATATGCTATGCAATAGCTTTACCGCGGCAGTCCCCGAGTGCCACACGTCTTTTTTATTTCTATAAAGATACAATAAAATACTGAACTACATAGAAGCATTTTTCAAGAGTATTGTTAAAGTTAAAAACGAAATATGATACGTACAAGTTCAAGGGTATCAACGTACATTTATTTTCAGTCTACTTTCAAAGACAACATAAACCAAGCTTGATCTCAAAGTTGCCATATTTAGAATTCTCGCCGTAGCTCGAAAAAGTTGCCAGTAATGTATTAGCTTAGCACTTCAATTTCCTGTACGGCCAACCCTATACCACTTATGAGAGGGCAAAAACTTCGATATCTCAGAGGAAGTCTTTTTACGATATTCCTGAAACACACACTAAATGAGGTCCCAAGCACCAGCTAAGAACTACTTAAGGTGGCTGTTAAACTTGAAATGATCATGTTTCTCACTTTAAATCCCACTTCTCACCAATATTGTAAATATTTGTAAATAATAATTTTTTTGTATTTGGATGTTTTTTGCTCAATCACGTTAAAACGGCTGGACGGATTTGGATGATATTTGGTATGAAGCTCATTTCGTGGATTAGCATATAGGCTACTTTTTATTTCGGAAAATGTGGGTGGAACTGCGTGGTGCAACTACTCAATTTAAAAAGTTGAAGCAGTGCATGTCACGTCTACTAAAAGTGCATGTTAGTTATTGATGTTCAAACTACTTCATATTGTGAATTATTATGTTATGGGGTGCACTGTGCACGCAATCTTTCAACCCTTGCTCGTAAAACCTATCGGGAATCCCGGTTTCACCCCTCAAGCCTCAAATATTGATTCGTGACAAGTCACATCAGCTATTAAATTCTATTAAATGGTTTGTATCCTAGCATGAGCAATTGAGCATTAAGCAGTAGTTACTTTTATGATCTTTATTTCATTACTTAACTTACTTGAGAACTTTGCATTCATATCTATAGAAGTCTTTGACATTTTGTTATTAAGTACGTACGAGTACGTTTACGTGAGTATTCCCGTGTTAATCACCTAACAAAAAGTTTTAAAACCACATTCGTTTTTATTGTCAAGTCTTTGACAACTGCGAGTGCTGTAGGAGGTCTTTGGCAGTTTTTGTAATATCGGCCCACTTCGGCCAAATTTACGTTTTGCATCCTCCCAAACTTATTAACCGACTTCAAAAAAGGAGGAGGTTATCAATTCGTCTGTATGTTTTTTTTTGTTTTTTTTTAATGTTTGTTACCTCATAACTTTTGACTGGGTGAAGCGATTTTGATGATTCTTTTTTTATTAGAAAGCTGACGCTTCCCATTTGGTCCCATTTCAGTCCAGTTCTGATAATGGTATCCATGAGAAAACCATATAAGTCTTAAATTTGCATTAAGTACGTGCGCGACAAATAGATGAATAACTCAATAGTCGGTCTTTTGAAGTCGGTTTTTGTTTTTTGTTTTGTAAAAATAATGTTCTTGTTTTTTATAGTAGATACTGGAATGAATCTGCATTTTCTCTGCATTGAGTACCACTGTTGTGCACTCCGGCTAATAACGCCACTGATGCCTATCGAGACTGCGCCACATTGCCAGCACTGTATCCTACTTTTTCTGTCTCAGCAGATACGAGCACTTTCTTCGGATATGATAGTTCAGTGATCTATGATTTCTTTACCATCAGTGGCATTAGAGATGAACTTCGTAAATGATAATTGTTAGATCTTGATGATCAGGGAGAGAGGCCACTGTTAACGCCGAAGCATACGCGACCGCTCGTCACATATGCTCCACGGCTGAATACCCTTGAGGACACGAGCGTAGCCCACCTACAACTGCGCACTCGCATCCGTGTGACATTGACAGTCGCCACACGCTACACGGCTAAATGCCCCCGACGGCCAGAGTCCTGCCCGTTTGACAGCTGCGCACGAGTGCGACATTGACAAGTCGCGCTGTCACCACGTCGACCACATCAAGCAGATATATAACACGAGTGTACACGGAAATCGCTCTCTTTCAATCTTCTCGCTACATCGAGACGGGAGTCGAGACTCCATTTCATTTCACGGGAAAGAATCGGGACAAACCTACCTTTATATAGAAGCATCGTATATTTAATTGACTCGTTGTTAAACCTGAAATACAGTCCACTCATATCAAAATCAAGACGTTTCATTCCGAAGACACCTTAGGAAGGCGTAACTATCCAGTTTGGTCCTTTTCGAGCCGGATTCAAGAACAAGAATCGATCATCACCGGGGAGCCGCCCGCCACGTCATAAAACACATGTCCCTGTGCATCGAAGCGTGCACGTCTGAAGCTAAGTACCGACAGGAGGAGGCAGGAAAACCGTGAGTTCGTTCCAATCATCCTCCTTAGCTTCCGTTTTGTGTTTTTTTTCCCGTTTTCCGTGAAGTCCACGCCCAACAACGTCGTCACGTTGTGGCGTGTCAATTTTCAATTCGTAAAGTCAATTCATTAACGCCATTTCGTCTCCGCAAAATCATGCAGCTTACCATGCGTTTTGCGGCATGTTTCAGGCCTAGTCCATGTGCTAGTCGCCACGCCCGCAGTTCATAAGCGCGCTTACTATGCCACTGCGTGGCAATCATTTTGCATAACCTTATCACACCTTCATTAATACATGCTTGCCTATTTTCAAGCGCTCACACCACCACTGCGCGACGCAGTGACGTTTTTTATATGCGCACACAACATGTCGTTAGTGGAAAGGTAAAACTTCTAACACGCCACTTTTCACGAAATAGAGTTATATATATCAGTGAACTGGATTTTTTTTTCTGCGTCGATCTGTCTAGGTTTCAGATTGATCCGAGCAAATTTTTGGCGTTTTAGAAGTGCAAAATTTACCGACGTTTTTTAAATAGTACTTCTAAAGCGCCAATTTTTTAAGAAATTTAATGAAATGTTACTTTAGACTTAAATTTAAGAAAGAATTCGTTATTAGTCATTTTAAATAGTTACAGAATTTTAAATGACCGTCGGTCAGTCTTTTTAACTTTATGAATATACATTTGATCATGACTTTTAGTCAATTGAAATTACAGATTTCCTATGGTAAAACGTTTTAAGAATATTTCGAATAATATGAAAAAATGTCTTTGGTATTGTTAGAAAAAATGCATGCTCGTGTTTTAGCTTAAGTTGGTGTTTAAGAAATTAACCCTTCATATATTTATAGCGGTGTTGGCGGTTTAGACATTTTGAATTATTAGAATTTTAAAGTCTATGGCGCTTTAGAATTTATGCACGCTTATTTCTTATCATTCGCAGCACTTACGGCAATTTACTCCGATAAATTATTAAAGGTATTCTTACTTAAAGAAAGTTTAAATTATGAATATGAATGCTATTATATCCGCTTCAGTATTAATACCAGGATACAAAATCAGGTGCAATGTTTCGTTAGATCTAAATGCTCTTCTGATACAACGGTGATGCGACGGATCAGACAAGTTGAGACCTTGAGACGTGTTTAGTTTGAAATCGCGAGCCGAATAAGAAGCATTACTGTCGTGAAAATAATAGTTGGTTGTGAATATTAGTGCTTGTTGGACTCGTCAAGGGTAAGTGACATGTTTTTTACATTGTTCAGACTATGAGGAAGAATTTTCACTTGAAATTAGATAAAAACATTCATATTTGGTTACAACATAACATCAAATCTCAATTTTGTTGATTAAGTCTATAGTACCTACTGATGTAGAATTTACATTACACATAACTACGTTTCAACATCATGAAATCAATATTTGATATGGAGCTTTAAACGTTTTTGTTTTTTGATGCGGTATGTTTGTAAGGGAAAAAAATTGAGTGAACACTATAAGTAGGTAGTTTATAGTAGGTAGTTTGTGATAAATTCAATAGAAATGTAGCTGTATTATAGGCACGATAATCTTACGGTTGTAATAGGTGTTTTTATGTAATTTAGTACCTACGTAATTATAGATAAATTATCAATACCTACCTACCTGTTAAGTTAACCTAATCTTGTCATAACACACAGGAACAAATATTCTTCCAGAATTAACTTTGCGTACTTCCATGCGAGACTGACAGTGACAGAAAAATATAGAATGTGCCAGCTGCATCTTCTCCCGGGCAGGCTGTAAAAATCAGCTAAGAGATTCGAGGGTTTCAGTATGGTAATTTAGGCGATGATGGGCTGACAACCTGTCACTGCAGATGTATCTTTGAAAAGTAGTAAAGAGTCGTATGGTTTTTGATACTCTGCTTACCTTAGTGGTTTTTTTTTGTGTACCTGCGTTATGTTTCTTTGTTGGTCAACAATAGACGAAACCAGTTCTGCTGTCAGAGTTTGTAATCATCTTATTAGGTATATAACGTCATATTTAATGACTACTGTAACAGACAAATGATACTCGTTCAGGATAATTATAAAGTAAAACAATTTTAAAGAAACTTTTATATTTTGCCTGGAAACTTATATGGTGTACTATAGGATGAGCAGAACAGTTGTCTTTACAGGCTGGAGTGCATCAGCTAGCAGATCAGAATTATAAGTAGGTCATAACATAATCAACAAACTATTTGTTGTGGTCCATCTGTGGCTTTACTCAGTGACCATTGGTACTACTAAAAACTGTAACTTGATTTTTTAATGATTTCAGGTACCTACAATGGAAAATGAAAGAAAAAAATATTTCATAGAATACACGAAAAATGTAAAGGAAGAAAAGGTAGAACCAGTAACGTCTAATATACTACTCTGTCAAGAAAGTACCGGGAAAATATCAATAATACACAAAATGTTTGTTATTCATCCAAATTTATTTTATCACCTTCAAAGTATGCTCCTTCAGAAACGATACACTTACGCCAACGAATAATCCAATCATCAAAACATTTTTTAAACGCTGTTTCCGGAATTGAGTTGAGTTCTCGCTTCGAATTCTCCTTTATGTCTCCTACCGATTGAAAACGGGTGCCACGAAGTGGTAATTTGAGTTTAGGAAAAAGAAAGAAGTCGGCTGGAGCCATATCTGGTGAATATGGTGGTTGCTCGATGGTATTTGTTGAGTGTTTGGTCAAAAATTCGTTCACAATGATGGCCGTGTGCGAAGGCGCACTATCGTGGTGCAAAATCCAAGAATTTTCTTTCCACAAATCTGGCCTTTTTTGTCGAATTCGCTCTCTTAAATGCCGCATAACACTCAAATAATATTCTTTATTTACCGTTTGACCTTCCGGCAAGAATTCCGAGTGCACAACACCGCGATAGTCAAAGAAAACAGTCAACATAACTTTGACTTTTGATCGACTTTGGCGTGGTTTTTTCGGTTTCGGTTCAGTTGGAAGGCGCCACTCCGAAGCTTGTTGACTAGTTTGCATGTCAAACTCGTAAAACCACGTCTCGTCACCAGTAACAATGCGTTTCATAAATGTTGGGTCGGAATTGACTCGTTCTAGCATGTCCTCAGCGACTCTCATGCGATTGAGTTTTTGGAGAAAATTCAGGTCTTTTGGGACTAGCCGAGCGGTAACATGTTTCATACCCAAATGATTACTTAAAATGGTACGGATCGACTCGTGAGATACAGAAAGTTCGGCGGCTATCTCTCTCAAAGTTGAGTGAGGATTTTCAGTCACTATTTCCTTCACTTTTGCGATGTTAACTTCAGTTGCAGACGTTGATGGCCTACCAGAGCGAGGCAAATCTTCCATCACATCTCGACCGCTTTTGAACGCTTTGTACCACTCATAAGCACGTGTTTTTGATAAAGTCGATTCGCCGTAAGCCTTCTGTAACATTTTTAGTGACTCCGAACACGAAATTCCATTGGCGATGCAAAATTTAAGACAAACTCTTTGTTCGATGTTTTTGTCCATGATGAAATTCGTAATACACACTAGACATGACCTAACTAAAAACAGCACCATATTTAATCTAAATAACAGACGCAACTCAAACTCCGCGCCAAAATGGAAAACAGTTGTGCCAATCTAACAACAACAATAAAAACAAAAATTTGAATTTGGAACCCAAAACAAATCATCCATTCCCGATACTTTTTTGACTGAATGTAAAGAAGAAAAGGTAGAACCAGTAACGTCTAATATAAAGAAGAAAAGAAATCTAGAACACAAAATTTGTAAAGGAAGAAAAGGTAGAACCAGTAACGTCTAATATAAAGAAGAAAAGAAATCTAGAACACGAAATTTGTAAAGGAAGAAAAGGTAGAACCAGTAACGTCTAATATAAAGAAGAAAAGAAATCTAGAACACGAAATTTGTAAAGGAAGAAAAGGTAGAATTTCCATTAGAAAACATCTCCTTTAGAAAACAAAAGTATTTATACCAGGTGTAAGGTACATCTTACCAGAAACTGTTAGGGGTTGCTAGTCAACGAAACTGAACCACTTTCACCAGTTTTTTTACAGGAAATGAAAAAAAAAAGAACTTTTCCATAGTAAATTCCCATCTCGATCAAACAATTTGTATGTCCCTTACACCCGGTAATGTCCGTTTACACAGAGTTGTGTTTAGTTTATTTTTATTGTTTGTTTTTTAGGTTAGTCTTAATCTTTTATCTTCAAATTTGTGCATTCGGAAATATTCCATTGTTCACTTTCTCACTGTTTCATTAAAATACGTAACGAAATATGGATAAGTTTAAAACTTTTGTTTGACAATGATTAAAGTTATAATTTTATATTTATTTAAGGTATACTCTTACCTGATTCAACCTGATTTTCAATTTTGTTTTTAATAATTAAGGCACGGCTTTTAAGTCATTTTGAGGATGGGGTTCCTGTTTATGTTTATTTTAAAATAAATAGTTAAGTTTAATGCTATTCTGAAAATCACTTTTATTGGAAGGAAAAAATTGTACCATGATTATGTCCGCCTACACAAGGTTGTTGTGAGTAAACCGTCCATAGTTTAGTCATATCTTTAATGTTTAGATTTAGATTGGTTAATTCGGAAATTATTCTGCCGTTTACTTTCTAATTTGTTATAATAATTGAAGTTATAGAAATACGAAAAAGATTTAAGATTTATCAACAATTAATAAAAGTAGGTACTATTTTTGTTACACTTCCAGATTTTATATTTTGTTTATAATTATTAAAAGGATTTGTTTTGTTTTGAGAATAGAGTCCTCTTTATGTTAATTTTGAAATTAATAAAGTTTTCAACTTATTATTGTCTATTATTTGGCGGATTAGAGTTCGAACTCTAAAAAGTACTATCATATTAGACATCTTCTTAGTTAATTCATTGTACATTAGTCATACATTAGTACATTATGTAACACTTGTAGAAAAAAAGCTTAAGGTTAAGTCATTTAACCTATTTAATTTGATAGTTTGTCGTATCCGTTAGTCTTATTTCCTTTTCACGTAACATATTTAAAACATACTTAGGAAAATTTCCTTACTATTCTCAACGTTTATTGTATTCAACAGAACTTTTTGATCACAACCCTTCACCATCAATTTAGATGTTAGTAGATGTTCTTGATTATGTTGGAAATTTTTAGAAGCCATTAGTATTTTAAAGTCACTATTTTTATCTATTGATGAACAGTTTAGAATTTTTTACCTGACTACGTTTAATATTTAGAAGTGCACCTTTTTTCTAAAGCGCCATCTATCTCCGTAACCAAACAGTTTACGTTCTTTTCCATAACACGTAAAATAGGAGAAAAAATAAATAAGCTATATATAAAAATTTTAATTAAATATTCTTATAAACAACAAAGCTATGATTTTTTTTTTTAATTTTTTAACTTTAAAACTTTCTCCTGTAAAGTTTGTATAGTGGCGTGTTAGAAGTTTTACCTTTCCACTAACGATGTGCTTTTTGTCATGCGCCATCAGCCATGCTTCAGGTGTCGAGCTCTCATAATCGCCTCCATTGTGTGTAGCTAATTCATTAAAATTAATTTGTGCATTTTCGCATTCCAGCGCTTCGGTCACGTTGCACCGCGCCGCGTGGCATACATACCTCGTGGTCGTGCGGGTTGACAACTGACCATGCTTGCCCGCAATCGTGTGCGGCACCTTCACAGCGCCATTAAATCAAATTTAAGTACATTTTGACTTAATTTCCGCGTCAGTGCACGTGTCTAACCTTCAACCTAATCAAGGTCATTTTTCCAGACAACTTCTGTGGTGAACCACTAAGTTATCATGGAGTTTAAGGTTCTTATCGAAAAGCGAAGAAGCCACAAGGCTAGATTAACACAATTTAAAGCATATTTAGATATTGTTCAAAGCTGTCCGCAACCGAGTTTATTACAATTGACCGAACTCATGGTCCGGTTAAATAAGATTGAAGATTTATATTCTGAATTTGATTGCATCCAAAGTGAAATAGAATGTGTTTGCGAAATTCCAGATGAGCAGTACCAAGAACGTGAGATCTTTGAGATCCAGTACTACCGAGCAGTCGCGCTTGGCCGGCAAGTGCTGACCACCAAGCAGAGCACCCCAGCTGCAGTCATCGGGTCATCTGCAAATACGGGTACCGACTCTGGATATGCAGGTGGGCCACACCCAAAACTACCCTCAATAGACCGTCCTGTCTTTGCGGGTCAAACACACTTGGTTAGAGCAGACACACAATACAAATCTCCTTCAGAGACACAGCGACACTACACACAACAGGCAAAATTCATTCATTCCATCGCAGGCGCCGCTTTCAGAGCAGCGGTCAGTTGCATGTCTAAGGTTTCAATTTAAAGGTTCATGCCAAACATGTAGGAAATCTCACAACACATTACTGTGTGATCATTCCGCAAACTATAATTTACCTGAGGCATCGGAGCATCTAGGCCCGACCTCTTTCACTACCCACAATCCATTTGTGACGAATATTAGGTGCTGTATTGCTCAGAGTGACACAGAGAGGTCACCGGCAATGACAGTCGACCGCATTAGGTGCTGTATTGCTCAGAGTGACACAGAGAGGTCACCGGCAATGACAGTCGACCGCATTAGGTGCTGTATTGCTCAGTGTAACACGGAGAGGTTACCGGCAATGACAGTCGACCGCATTAGGTGCTGTATTGCTCAGTGTAACACGGAGAGGTTACCGGCAATGACAGTCGACCACACTAGGTGCTGTATTGTTCAGTGTAACACGGAGAGGTTACCGGCAATGACAGTCGACCACACTAGGTGCTGTATTGTTCAGTGTGACACAGAGAGGTCACCGACAATGACAGTCGACCGCTCCACACAAACCAGGTGCTCTACTGGTCCGTGCAACACACAGATGTCACGGACAGTAGCAGTCGACCACTCTATACAAACCATTTCTCTAGGCCCATGCAAGCCTACGCTAAACAAATCTAAACTCGGATGGTCAATATCCGAGCCCACTTGTACACCACACAAAATTCATTAAAACATACAAATTCAAATTCAGATCAACATTCTTCCACATGAACATATTACGAAACACACAATTATTTCAAATATAGCACAAGTTACCAGAGTTAAAATGACGACTCATTCATTACTCATTTAAATGTTGCAGAAACAGAATCAGTTGAGTTCATTCCACGTTTTTCAAACTTTAGCCAACTCCGGCAAGTCACCGCATACATACTTAAATTTAACCACAACGGTGGTCCATCCACAGACCAGACATGGTATTGGTTCATTAACAACAAATGAAATATATCAATATGTAAAATCACCTTATGTAATATGTCACAGTTAGAAAGTTTCCCAATAGAATACAATTACTAAAAACAAAGAACAGTTGCCGTCCTAGAACAACCTACTCAAGCTAACTCCATGCATAGATGATGATGGTAGTCTGAGAGTCAGAGGCAGATTGTTAAATTCACATTATAAGTTAAATTCATAACTCCATTCATAGATGATGATGGTAGTCTGAGAGTCAGAGGCAGATTGTTAAATTCACATTATAAGTTAAATTCAAACACTCATGTTTGTTACACACATCACACTATCTCACAGTACTCATCCTGAGGTACTTTCATACTCAACTGTTCTATCCAGGTCCCACAACGATTTGAACCGCAAAGGCAGAGGCATCACACTTATAACGGCCTATGCTCTAATGTTCGTGTGTGCAGCGACCAGAGTTGATACTCGGCTTGCAGGTGACCCGACCTGCCAGCACATGCATTACTGCCTTCAGCAGACTTATTGCCCACAGAGGGACACGGTCAGCCCTTGTCGGACAACGCCTTGCGTATTTTTGGGGCTCATACCATAGTAATTTAATTTATGCAGTCAAAGTCAAAATGTTTACAATCTTATGCAGCAGAGTTGTCCATAAAGTTGTCTAATAATTATTTAATTTTCCCCAGTTTTTAATGGCGTTGTGGAAGGTGCAGTAAAATCAACATTTAACATTTTACATTTTTATTTACATTAATTAACGCATTTAAGGAGAGCATTTGGTCTTGGTAACTTTACTTACGAATAAATGAATACAGCTCTCACACAATGAAGGCCGATTTTGAATTCTCGCCCTTTATCTCTTAAGCCTTCAGATCTTTCAGATCTTTCAGTCCCCACCCCTTGTTTATTTTCTGATTGGACGAACATTAACGATTTTGCCTTCTCTTTAGGTACAAATGCCAATCAGATGAGCACGTTCTCACGATGAGACTGCAGCAACTGAAACCGCATTTCTGGGACAGAGTTTATGAAGAATGCATTTCAGAACTCCAAAAAGGGCAGAGATGACGCACGAGCTTACAAACGATTGTGCTCACTGCCAGTCACAAACCAGCCGGTGCAGGCCAACCGGCAACGAGCCAGTTCCTGAGCGAGGTGCCAGCAGAACCCGCCAGCCAGCCAGTTCCTGAGCGAGGTGCCAGCAGAACACGTCAGCCAACCAGTTCCGGAGCAGGGCGCGCCAGCAGCACGACAGCAGCGCGCCACCAGCCAGCCAGACAACCAGCCACCCCAGAGCTACGAGAAGCAGCACACGAGCCTACGACTGCGACCCAATCGATCTCCGGCGAGGTGGCAACCTGTTAACGCCGAAGCATACGCGACCGCTCGTCACATATGCTCCACGGCTGAATACCCTTGAGGACACGAGCGTAGCCCACCTACAACTGCGCACTCGCATCCGTGTGACATTGACAGTCGCCACACGCTACACGGCTAAATGCCCCCGACGGCCAGAGTCCTGCCCGTTTGACAGCTGCGCACGAGTGCGACATTGACAAGTCGCGCTGTCACCACGTCGACCACATCAAGCAGATATATAACACGAGTGTACACGGAAATCGCTCTCTTTCAATCTTCTCGCTACATCGAGACGGGAGTCGAGACTCCATTTCATTTCACGGGAAAGAATCGGGACAAACCTACCTTTATATAGAAGCATCGTATATTTAATTGACTCGTTGTTAAACCTGAAATACAGTCCACTCATATCAAAATCAAGACGTTTCATTCCGAAGACACCTTAGGAAGGCGTAACTATCCAGCCACATTATAAAACCTTGGGACGCCTTATATGCTTTCAAAAGTACTATAAATATTTAAGATACCCAAGTACAACCTTGTGCTATTCTTTATTGCGTTATACGACTCCCTAGTACTTAGACTCAACCTAGTACGAAATGAGAGAACGTATGTTTCAAGGTTACAACTATGCTTCGTGATTTATAGAATTCACAAACGGAAATATCACACAACGGAGGAATGTTCCAGTGAGTTTTGCCGCAACGGGAAAACCAGAACGCTCCAGACACTGTGAACGTCATCTGTCAACGTCAAAGAAGAATTATGTGGCTTTTGAGATGAGAGGTTTAGTAACCGTTAGCAGTGGCAAAAGAAAAGTTAAGTGCTAACGCTTGTTTTCCTTTTATAAATCTCAGCCAATATACGAAGACAAATTTCATCCAAGATCTAATATTTGTAGGCACTCAAAACACTAATCGTAAATAATCAAACTAGTCATTCGGTCACTTAGTTTCATCATGTAGTAACTCAATTCCGTAACGACAAGGTATAGGTAGGTTGGGTTTCTGATATTAACACGTATTCTTATCCCTAAAATGTAAAAATCCTGATGACAGCTGGTACATTGCAGCAAAACTAGGGATCGTCCATTAATCACGTGAGACTCGAAAGAAGGTGAAGAAAGTTCGGAAAAAATATCACGTTTGTTTTCACAGAATTTAACGGCCATAAGGCCGTTAAATTCTGATAAAAACATTACGTGATAAATGGACGGCCCCCTAGATGAGCGCAGGCGCAGCAAGTGCCCAAATATTTTTCTGTGGCCGTTAAATTCTGATAAAAACATTACGTGATAAATGGACGGCCCCCTAGATAAGCGCAGGCGCAGCAAGTGCCCAAATATTTTTCTGTATTGACCGCAGATTTTCAACAACTTTATTACCTGAGTCATGCAGTAAACAAACGAGAGCAAAGTTGCACAACTCACAACTCACAACTCACAACTCACAATCACAACTCATAACTCACACCCACTAAAGCGCAGCCTGGGCGCATCTGGGCGCGCGCATCCGGCGCAGTTATTATTTAATCTGTGTCTCGGAAGCTGCGCCCTACGGTCTATTGTTCCGCCTACAGTGGCACTAAGCTCACTGTTTAATGAGAGTAATTTGTTATGTGACTTAGGCTAATGATTGTGTTCATTAAACGTACTTTATTGCCCATGTCTGCGCAAATCCAAAACTTTAAATAGTTATAAGATTTATCGATGATATCGTCACCATCAGGGTCGAAGTTGACTTGGCTGGTAACTAATTCAAATAGCGTCCTGTAGAGAGCTTTCTTTTAACAAGCTAGCTGATATCCACTACTTAGCTATGAGATAAAAAAGGCTGCGAATATAAAGTGAAACGTAGACAAAACTGACTAAGCGCTGCTACAATATTTTTTTTTGTTACAACAGCTTAATATTTTATTAATTTACATTTACTCTTAATCTAAATATAAAATAGTTTTAAAACACTATTAAAATGCCGCCATAACAGGTTTGTCAAATCCTGACAAAAATGTCGCATGTATCTTAGTAAAACATAATATTATTTAATTTGAATAGTTTTACATAATAACAATTTCGCTGATTTTATTTTTAGACTTGATTAGAAATAGAATTACTGTTACATTTTTAAAACGTTGTAAACACAAATTTTATTCCTATTATTTTCTACTGGGAAAGAACATTAACAGTACCATTGAACTTTATGAGCCATTTCTACCATAAAATAAAAGTTAGCAGTTAAACGAAATGTTATTGCAATCTTAATTGCAACTGACTGCAGATTCGAATAACTAAACCGAGCGTACAAAAAACGAGAGAATTAACGTTACATAACTACATCACAGTCATGTACATTGTAGAGGTACATACATACAATTTATGGAAAGGGTATACTAAGCCGACAAGGGCACTTATCTAGTTTTCATCATAATTAACAACTTTTACAATGGGACGGTGGGACCAACCCGGTAATCATGAAAAAAATCATTAATAGTCCCACACATTTTATCGAGCGTCATTGACATTTTTCCATGGAACAACTTGTAAAAGTTTTTCATACTGACGAGTACTATGAGCCGGCGTAGCACACCCTTTCCTTATATAACCCTGTACACACATTCATAAGCAAGTACAATCACGTAAGAAAAACAAAATTCCGTCAACATTTCTAAGAAATTAATTTTCTTTCAAACAGAGTTTTAATAACATAGAAGGTATGTTAATCAGTTGTAAATACAATAATCAACACAATTAGCATGTTTCTTGCATATTTTTATTACGTCACAAGTACGTAACTATAATATGTACGTACATAGGTACAAAGTAAGTACACGACACGCTAGAACCTGTAACTATGTAACTGAATATCTTCAGTCCAGTGCGTCTGATAAGTAGACCGGAGTTGAGGTTAACACGCTTTTATGAGACAAGTGATCGACTGTAAACTGTAATCTAATACATGATTTTATATGAATACTAGCTGCACAGGGCGGTTTCGCCCTTTTTTTTTACTTTTAAACCTTCCCTGAACTTTCACAAATATTTCAAGATCAATAGCGAAATCGGCCATTCTCCAGTTGTAGCCAGACAAACGAACACCGATTCATTTTCAGTAAGAGAAGATAAAGGGCGGTGATGACTTTTTAACCGACTTCAAAAAAGGAGGAGGTTCGTCTGTAAGTTTTTTTTTTTTTTTTTTTATGGTTGTTACCTCATAATTTTTGACTGGGTGAATCGATTTTGATGATTCTTTTTTTATTAGAAAGCTGACGCTTCCCATTTGGGGTCCCATTTCAATTTAGTCCAGTTCTGATAATGGCATCCATGAGAAAACCATATAAGTCTTAAAATTGCATTAAGTACGTGCGCGACAAATAGATGAATAACTCAATAGTCGGTCTTTTGAAGTCGGTTTTTGTTTTTTGTTTTGTAAAAATAATGTTCTTGTTTCACGAAAAATTACTTTTTGGACTACCGATTTGCTTATTGGTGAGCAAAGAACAAATAAACAAAGAAACAAAAAATCTCTCACCCTAAACGCTAAAACGTTGTCAGTTCTGTCGTGGATAATAAATTGCGGAGCAGGCAGACTTGAAAATACCTAATTAATCTTGAAAAAACACAAGGTTGAATTTCTCAGGAAACAAAGAAACTGGTGGAAATATGTTGCACGAAACGGTGTTCCTATTTTTGACTGTTTTAAACACTGAAGACATAACAGCTGCACTGCTGCCAGCAGCTATAGTTACATACATATACAGGGTTATTCATAAAGGGTATGCTAAGCCGAAAAGTGCTTATAGTACTCATCATTATGAACAACTTTTACTAAAGGACCAACCCAGAATTCGCGAAAAAAAAATCAGCTGTTCCATACATTTTGTCAAGTGTCATTGACATTTTTCTATGGAACAGCTGATTTTTTTTCGCAAGTTTCTGGTTCATCCCATAGTAAAAGTTGTTCATGATGATGAGTTACTGTGAGCCCTTTTCGGCTTAGCATACCCTTTATGAATAACCCTGTATACATTTGATCACGTTAATTTTAAGCCGTGTTGCAATATAGCCATCATCATCATGAATGCCAAGTATTTTCTTATCCACCCACCAGGTTTTCTCATCGTTGCACCTTATTTTCCCTTCAGGCTATATTGAACTTAATAATAACAGTAATACATCATCTATTTGCTCCCATTAAAAATAACTGCTCGTGTCTACAACGCCTACGTGAGGTAATTTTGACAGGTAATTGTTTTGTGATCTTTTCCACAGAAACTCGCGTGGGTGAAATGCTCTATAACCGCTGCCTTTGGGCATTTTTAATCGTGGCTTTAGTTTCTTCTGTTTCTTAACTGATTAGATTAGGTTTCGTTCATCTTTTTAAAGTGTAGCAAGTAAGCTTTAAATAAATATGTAGAGTTAGCTTTTAAACAGAGTTAGTTACAGTTAAATAAAAAAAATAAGGGTTAAAAAAATCTGGGTAATATTTTTACCAACTAGTAAAATACCTCATAGAATGCAACTTCTTAACCAGTCAACCAGATTTAATCGACTTACCTGAAACAAATTAAGAAGAATCAAATTAAAATTCTCATCACAATGTTGCTACTTAAACAGTTATAACAACAATAGCGGGTAAAAAAGTAAAGTAGACGCATCATTGTTCTCTGTGCTCTATTTACCCAAAGAGACAACAGCGGACCGCTACATCTTGGTACTTTATGAGAAAAAATGCCGAGATTGTACGATATGTGACGGTATCAAATCAAGTACTCAGAAGTTTGCGGCACTTATTTTAGAGAAGCTAACGGCGAGATCTAAAACGATAAACTAGAACAAGTTTTGAATTGTGTAGAAAGAAAAATACAAAACAGGAACTTACGTGACTGAACTTGAAATATAAAAGATATGGTGATGTTATTATCTGACAGATAATTTAACTATTCTCGTAAAAAGATAATTAGATTAAAAATTAAATTATTCTTAGAATTGCAACGCCACACGATGATACGAGTGTCAATAAACATACTAATGACATAATGTATATGAAGCCCATACCCATCAGTGTGTCTTAATACAGACTGCAGGTGATGATGATGATGACTACCATATGTCTATTCTTCAACTTGTATACAACGACAACCCAAACAACATTACAAAGTAATCGAAAAAAAGTCCAACTATGGTAACAAAAGTAATTCCAACATAGGACCTATTATGACTTGATCTATAGCAGATGATGTCTCTGACGACATACACATGCAAAATACGAACACACGAAACGATAGTCAAATACGTGTCGTTATTTATATCGCTCGCTAATAATTATGGAGTGTGACAATAGAACGTGTCAAAATGGAGTATTTCTCAGGCAGTGGCGACATTATCGGTGCAGTGATAATTATATTCCTAGTTTCTAGTTTCGAAGAAATGTGCGATAGTGACGAAATTGAATGTTGTAACAATGCGGTCATGTGTAAAATATCAAAAATTCTTAATTTATGTGACGGGAATAGACTATAAACAATATTGGATCCGATCTCAGGATGCAAGTCATGCAAATCTTAAATATTAATACTAAGTTCATAAAATTGTATTATAATAACGTAGACAAGGTAGATGACATCAATAGCGAAATTTCCATGAAAATAGAAAAACTAAGTCAATGAAATGGATAGATCTGATATTCGTATAAGAAATTTAGAAACCACAACACAATAATGTTAAATGTTTACTGATCAGATGATAACTATAAAAACAAAAGTGGCAGAACAAGTCTAACCAAACCCATCAATGGTAATGGTAATTCCATTCAAGCGGTCCTCCAAAAACCTAAAACCACACTTTCCACGGAAACCAGTCGTAGATCAAATAGCAAGGGAGTCGCACGCGCCGCTAACGGAACCGCGCATTAGAGCCACATTTGACACACCTCGCCGTTCCGGTGGATTCTTTAGAAAGTACCACTGTTTGCTGACGCTTGTTGGTTAGTAGCGGAGTGGTTGAAGATGCCATCATCATCATCCACGTTTCTTTTCCACTGCTGAGTATAGGAGTCACTTTTGCAATGTTGTTAGCCTCGTTCTATGCTATTAAACA
Organism: Alcis repandata; assembly: GCA_949125135.1. Lineage (NCBI taxonomy): Eukaryota > Metazoa > Arthropoda > Insecta > Lepidoptera > Geometridae > Alcis > Alcis repandata. The sequence continues at coordinate 2,194,082 of OX421233.1, forward strand.
TTTATGATCAATCAACTTACTGTACTTCTAGGTCTTTTATATGACTTACTTTAATTCCCAAATTAACTAATTGGCAGAAATATGATATTAAACCAAAACTTAATCTTATCTCATAAATCAATAAATAGAGCATAATGATAAAAAATTAAACGATACTTAAAAACAAAACTACACTGAAGCTCAGTTGACCCTGACTGATGTTCCAAAGCCTAAAAAGGAGACCTACAAAAAACCAGCAGACTAACCGAAGACAATAAAGTAGTTAGCCATTTAGCCATAAACCGTCACACCACATGGGAGCGGAACGCACGTTCTGACTCATTGCCAGTTTATTATGTATTTATCTATGGTCATTACCCTCCCGTGACATTGAACAGCGGTTGTGTAATAAATCGGTTGTTTCAAAACTGTGATTTACATAGAACGAATCTACTGAATCGCTGGGATAATCGTATCAAAATACACGGTTCTGGATTTCACTAAGCTTTTCACATGTTTTTTTAAGTGAATATTCTCAGCAGGTTTTAGCTGATACCGTGAGAGAATCATAGATTAAGCCTTGAAATTAGTGGAATTTCTTTGCTTTTTAATCAACTGTTTAATTTCTTGGATTGGAAATCAAGGAAGCTTGTCGAAGTAAAAAGAGTAATTGATTTTTTTACTTCTCACGATAATCCTAACGAATTTTATGGTATTTGAATTCTTTTAACTAGTTCAGAATAGGCTTAATTTGTCGGTTGAAAGCTTCAAAATTAGTTCCTATTCAGTCAACTCTGCAAAAGGAATGAGCTGGTTTTTTGCCGGCTAGTTCGCGGTCGATCACCTCCAATGCTAATAATACGAGTTAAGAACACAATATACCTAAAGATCTAGAATCGATACGTATCCCGTTTGTGTCTAGTCTAGTTTATATAGATCTGAATGTTTGAGTTAAATTAGTTTAAAATTCACATCTTTTAAAACACTATTCATTAGCTAGAGATAAAACAGTCTCTGTAACCATATGAAAAGCCTTACTTTAGACTTTAGATACTCAATTAGTTTGATCGTGTTAAGTTGTGAGTCGCTTTCTTATTACGATGTGATCTTATTCCAACCAAGCATAATCATTATCAGTAGCAATTACCGTCAACACTTCCGCACCTTCCGCATCGTAAAAGCCTTGCGGCCAATATAAATGGTCTAACTGATCAGCAATTTATCGACTAATAAAATAACTAACACATAACACGTTACGATATACGATATCTCTACACCTGTAGTACTTTCTCTCCGGTTGCCGTTTGTGCTACAATCGTCACGAGGTAATTCGATATCGGACTGTCTCGATAGGATCGTGACTCGAATAAGGTGGAAACAAAGTGGTTCTGCTCTGGTTGAATAGGGCTAGTCATTTGTTTATATAATCATAGATATTGTCAGGTTCTTGAAGTGGGTGATGAATGCAGCAGCGATGGAAAGCGCTAGCTGCCTATCTATCTAACTTAGTAGATAGAGGTTGACCCTTTTAAAACCGATCTGAAGTCAATGTAAATCAATCATCATCAAAATTAATTCATTGTCTTAGATTGAGTCAAGACAAGACTCAAGATGTTCTTGATTGAAAACGTTGCTGTGTATAAAAATTAAAATGCAAATATTTTTTATTTTATAAAGCTTTTTTTTGGTATATTGGGTTTTTACACAACAACGCAATGTTAGCATTATTCTTATCTGTGTACGATTCAGTTGCAGCATCTTCTATTTAATCAAGATAACGTGACCTGTTAACACCAATTACAGTTAGTTGTATCCCATACCACTAACCATAGGAAAGATGATAATATTTCTGAGCCAGCAAATACATCTAAGTAAGTGAATTACATATTCAAGAGTAATTTGTTCCAAGAACGAAGGGCCAGTTGGCAGGATATGCATCCGTTTTATTGTTCTGTCCAGACCGAGCGGTTTCCTGAACCTATTACTATTGGCGTCTTTGGATATTCCTAGAAACACACCGTAATTAGGTTTGGAGCTGAAACCTGGATTACCATATCGCTCTAATTCACGTGAAATGCATAAAGCGAGTAAGTATAAACATGTAAATAATGTATTTAAAACAACTATGTCTATGTATCTTTAAATGAAAATGGTATTAACAAACTTGCTTCCCTGAGAGATATGCAACATTATGGTGCTAGCTATTTTTGGATAGTGAAATCAAAACGCATGAAACCGAAAGTATTAATATTTTATAAGTATCACAGAAAAATAGAATATAAATAAATAGGTCTACGGAAAAATCGTACTTACCAAAGAATACTGTGCTAATAATGATAAGATACTCGTTTATGGAATTCGTCACATCTTTTCTTCGCAGTGCTTTTTGACTAAAGCTATACAATTAAAAGAACTAAATCTCGATAAGAAGAGACAAATGCCGCTACAGACACCCATTTTCGTACAACCCATACAAATCATAGTGGTCCGGGGGCGAGCTTACGAAACACTTGACAGCTTTGGAGCCGCTACACGCATTGTATGCAAATTAATGTATGAATTAGAGCGCTTGGTGACTGTGGGTATCCTAATTATTACTTGGCATGAATGGTCATGCAATTGACAAGCTTATTTTGATCTGAGAATCAAAGTTTATGTCACTCATTACGACAGTAATTGTATCGGTGAGATCATCATTATTTCCCAAACTTCTTATCCGCCCTAAGTATACCCTATCTGACGTCATGGTCTAAATGGTATTAATATGAAACAATTGTTAGACACTAAGTAGAAAAATCAGTCTCTGTTTATTTTTACAAACTAATCGAATTGTCTTTAGCTATCGAATCAGAAATCAGTTCCTGCAGCTGTCCACTAAGCCATTGCTTAATATCCTGCAATGAATCCTTGGTTTTCCATGACTAAACCAAACCAAACAAGGAAATCTCACGGTCAGCTGTCCCCTTAACATTCATAACACTGCCTGCACCAACTCCATGTGACTTCACTTACTAGAAGTCAGTGTCGCAAGTGTAGAATTTTATTAGCACTACAGTTGGAAAAGGTTGCTAAATGATCTGTCTCGTGAGGAGAATGATCAATCACTCGACGATAAATTCGTTTTTAGACCGAACCTATGATAATTTGAGATAAATTTGCGCAATTCCGTCTCATTAGGACATCAATTAGTATAAATAGCTGAAGGCAATAACTTAGTACAGTCTAAGTAGACATATGACATATGATTATGACTTAAAATCAGCTTCCTGACTTAAAATCATCTCACAGCACTCAAAAATAATCATAAAACAGCTCACTATAAAATTTTGTAATAATCACAATGTACGAAAGTCGTCAATAAAGAGTAAAGAGTTGATCAGAATGAGGTACAATTTTCAGCATTTTGTAATGATGCAAACAAATTAGAGGACTCATGAGACGATGATGTTAGTAAATCAGCGTGCTTTACTGTAGATTAGAAAGCAACTTGAAAATTCGACCGACTTGCTTCACAAACTTCGTGACCTGTCTTGCCTTGCTCCATATCGGAGGCAGGTGTCAGGTTACTGCCTGCGGCCAGATTTTGTAGCAGATTAATTATTGTAATAGCACAGCATAGCTCATGTGTGCAGAAATTAATGACACACCCTGTAGAGGTAAGGCAACGAGTTAAACCTGAGTTGAGTTGCATTTCATAATTTTAGTTAGATTAGGTTAAAAAATAAACCGGCTTGAAATTGTTTCCTAGAAACATTATAAGTTGATAAATATTGCTCCATAAACTACCATAGCTAACATACCTACCTAGTAGTACCTAGCAAACAGGTAGTTAAGTATTAACAAAATATTTGTCATATTTGCCATTTTAATATCAACATAACTATTAACTATGTATAATTGCATATCTTCTATGAAATCTGAGAGTTGAGTTACTGAATTTACCTTTTCATTATTTACTAGCTGCGCCCCGCGGTTTCACCCGCGATTTCTGGGATAAAAAGTAGCCTATGTGTTAATCCAGACCATGAACAACCTTCATTCCAAATTTCATGTAAATCCGTTCAGCCGTTTTTGCGTGAAAGAGTAACAAACATCCATACATACTTACAAACTTTCGCCTTTATAATAGTAGTAGGATGTTTTACAATAAATTCTAGACAACTTAAGCTAAAACAATAATTAAACCATCAATCACTTCTTGCTCCGCCGACTGCTACAGGCGATCCAACACCGGCTGTAGCTCTAGATAACCCCATCAAATCATTATTTATTGTTTCGAATGCCGTTTCAACGATTTGATTCGAACCCAACAACCCGAACAAATGTAGAAACAATCAAAACTTATTACTACGTCAAACGAAACGTACTACGTACCGCTTTCTCCGGAACGCGCTATGCTTCGTTACCTATTCGAAACTATTACAATTCGGTTATTGCGTCATGTGCTTCAACATTATAACGAATTCTATTATGTGCTGCTTCATATTTCTCTCAAAGAGTTCAAATTGTAGAGAGAGTCGGTGGACGCTGCAGACACCAAATGAGATGGGAAAGTGAAATGTCAAAGCTTTTGTTACTTTTCCTGCAATTTCTGTAAGCAGGATGGTAATTAAGATGAGAGATAAGTATTCAATTTGCCAAGCTATAATTCTTTTGGCTTTCGTTTGTGGTATCGCGACATAATCGGCAATTTGTTACCAAGTTGTTACAATGTAGGCATGTCCTTTTCAATTTCGGCAGTAAAAGCGGATTTGGTTGTTTTGCTTTTGCGTAGTTCCAATATTGCGATCCTTTTCTGGTGGTATGTAAAAAAGGGTTTCTTAACTCATTCTTCTATTTCTTCATTTCTCTATGTCTACTAAAACAGTCCTATGTTCATTCACATTTCATTCATGTGTTCAGTTTAGTTAAGAATTACTCCCACGTCGTCGACGATCGCCTTTGTTATTAGGCTTTGTTTTATGAATCGAAATGTGTAAAGTGTTTTAGGTTTCTTCCGTGATGTTCTGACAGCTCCATATTGTTATCAGCCACTCATCTCTACGGGAAACTTTTGAAAGTGAAAGCATTTTAATTTGTTTGAACAAATAATATGCACGGTACTCTCTCATAATTATGATGGTTGCTTGTCAATACAAAATTACAAGAAAATAAATCATTTATAAATTGCGGGAAAGATAAACATATCCAGTATCTTCTACAATTTCTACATAATCCAATATTGCAATTATTAAGTGAGCGGATTGAAGAGTGTTTTGGCTGGAACGGCACATATAATTAAATTAAATAATACCGACTTGTAAATAAAGGTTGTATTCAAAGGTTAAAACTAAGTACATACTTGAAAGCATGATCTTTTGACCTACTCGTACCTTAGGAATGTCTACCAACGCAACGGCAACATTGTTTGATCTGTAAAGCTTGTTTGTTAGTAAAATATTCATAGTTAATTAAACGTTTGTCTTAATTTATATCAAGCCAATACACGTATTGAGATTTATGATTTAATTCTCGGTCTCGGTCTTAATTGATCGCTGAACCGATCATTAGAATTGTTTACGCGCGTTGCCTTGTGCTTGTAATCCAAGGTTATTGGCTGCATTGAATCGGAACTTTCTGACATTCGAAGCATGTTCGGATCTCACAAAGATCAATTCGAATTTACGATAATCACGATCCCGATAATACTTACAACAAATCATCGGTATTTTGATTACTTTGTTCCATTGGGTAACATGCAAAATATTGTATGAAATAGTTGAGAAACTATTCCTATTCCAAATTATATGCTTTAAATGCTAAATCAACCATGAAGACCATTTACGATAATTCAACAAGGCCCAGAAAATAAATAATAGTAAGACAGCGAAGACTGAAGGAAGTATAGAATTTGTCATAAAAAATGTTCCGTCCACTGCTGAGCTTTAATTTCATGGCAAATCAAAACATAATGGCGCCTAAAATACTCAAGCGTAATTCAAGTTATCTGAAACTTAATTCCCATGAAGAAATGTATTAATATTGGGTCCAGCACAGCCTTATTAGAGTCATTGACCCTTGGAAGGCGTCGACCGCGTTTCGATAGCCATCGTGTTCGGTAGGAACCAATGTTTGCACCGAATGGCTGATATCGCGCCGGTTACACTTGCTTGAGATAACGTTCGGGAACTTGAAATATCCGGTCTTGCAGCGAAAGGAGCTTTGTAACAGTGCCTTAATAGTATTGGGAACATAATGATGCAATGTGATGGGATACTTATGAAACGTGAAGGAAAATCTACAGGGTCTAGGGAAGTTTACAGGGTGTTTTCTAGTTTACTGGGAACTCAAGATCTTAGATATCTGAGCCAGCAAAATTGTAGCTCGAAAAACTCAGAAAACACGTATTTCCAGAGATCTCATCTCTGGAAAACCCTAGTCAAATCAATTTTTCGTTCACAAAAACCGCTTTGAAGCAATCTTTATCGAAATCGTTTGAACTGTTTTTGAGATCTCAAAATTTATAGGTACAATTGCAATTGCTCGTCTAAGAGTATTACATTTTTCCCAGTTTTTCTAATTGTGTTTAACAATGAGTTCCAAATCTGAAACACATCTCTTGATTTATCAAAAGATTTTTATATTGACGGTGTTGTGGTAACTAAGTATCCAGCCAATCGTTTAAAATACTCTACTGCAATGTTGTTGTTATATTAAGGATTATCTCGCTGTGTTTTATTTATTAAACGATTATTGTTTATAATTGGGATTTCAACTAGGTTTCATATCATCGCTTCGAATAAAATAATAATCTGCAATCACCCCGTGATATTTTTAACTATTCAGTCAATTAAAATTATCGAGCAATGGCGTGATCAACTCCACATTTATGTACATTTAAAAACAAGGATAACTATGAAATAACAATAGGTCACGATAAAATGCTACCTAACATTGAGTTTTATTCCTCACTTTATCAAATTACTGAAGTTTTGGCGAAGAATGAATCAAAGTTACCTAGACGATGTTATACAATGGACAAACTAAATATCCGTGAACAAATTTGTTAACTGATTTAAAGAGATCTGTAGCACGTAATGCAATTCATTTCCTTATCTTTATAGACTGAAAAAAGAAAACGTTTATTTTAACGAATAAAGGTTACCGCAACCTATATTCAGGTAGGTATAATAGTCACTGGTAGAATAATAATTAATGCTATTAGTTTCTACTAAACTGTTGTAAAATACTACGTTTATTACGTAAGTTGCTAATGTATGTCAAAGTCAGTAGATGCTATTGAATTTTGCATGAAAACGTCAGCACTGTCACTATCGTTGTAGTATTATTATGATAATTTAGTAATGTGATTTCTGTGTAGTATAGGTATTATTATTATGATTTAGTATTCTGGTTTAGTGTGACACAGCCTTTGTTTAAGTTTGTTTGTTAGGAAAGTGTAGTAATAAAGTGATGGTAGCATGTTTGAAAAGCAATTGTTTTCTTTATCGTGAAATTCAATACGCGATCGTCATTTTGTTTTAAATACACTGGCATAATATAAAGTTTGATATAATATTTTTGTTTTTAAATAGTTTGTCATTGTTTGATTGAAGCGAAGTTAGAGTCTCAGAGTGTAGGGTGTAGGGGAAACGATGTCGTTGTATGTATGTATGTTTGTATGTCTATAGGTTAGAGTAGAATTAGTTAGTTCCGATCTACAGCTCAAATCCTAACTTCTCCGAAATTCAATTGTTGCTTCAATTATGCAATTTAAAACGCAATCTAGCTTTCCTCAAACCTCCTTTGTGACGTCACTTTAGCCTTTAATTTTCAAACTTCTTGATATTAAAGCCGAACTAAATTGTGTATTGTGAGTGTGACAGACAAAATTAATTTTACAGTTTAATTTTCGAACTTCGAAAATAAGCCGATAACAGCCGCTTGTGTGTCTAGTAAAAGGATAAAGAAAAGTTCTGTGAAACTCTACAGTCCCCTCCCTTTAGCCTGTAACCTAATAAGCGAATCAAACATTCTCCAAACCATTGCTTGCCATACTGTCGCTTCGTTCCTCTCCCCGTGCATATGCAAATCGAAGAGCTGGCTGACCGGTCCGAGTTTCCAGGTTAAATGGATAATGAAAATGCATTAATTGTCTCGTTTTCGCGCTTGTAACAAATGCCGACGAAACGAACCCGTCTTAGAAAATATAAACAACACCATCAATCACACAAATAGCCAGCTTTACAATGATACACTTTCATTTTATAAATTAAAACTTTTTCATGGACAAATATTTTGATAAAGTTGGTATGTGTTCAGGGGGTTTTCTCTCTAACTTCTGGTTTCTTTTTTAAAATTCTTTCACCAATGGAAAGCTACACTACCACGGAGTATTTTTAGGTTTAAATTTTTAGTCCCAAACCAGAGGATACGAGATTATAGTTGTGAACTGGACAAAAGAAAATTCACCGTTATCTGTAGCCATTATACTAAAAATATTAATGGTAATCCAAATTAGCTAACTTATTTAAATCTTTCTGCGTTCAGCTAAAATTCCTCTGCTAAAATCGTCTGATACGTACATCAAAAACAAAAAAGATAACCGACATTTTCACACCCTTTCACATGGATTGGCGGTCAAGAACCGTTAGATTTCCCGATCGACTGTTACTCAGTAATTAGTTTAACCGACGGTTAGTGCGTAATTAGTCATCAATGATTGATTGCGTAATAAAGATACCTTAGATACTGTGGGTAACTGGAAAGTAAATTTACGACGTGTGGCAGTTAGCTATAAGGCTTTTTTCTTATTTTATTAACAAAGTGCATAGAAAGTATGAAAACAAAGAACAAATTGATTTTTTCATACATAATGTAGTCTTTGATACCCGGACGATAATATCGGAATATTAATACAAGCGTCAAAGATCCAATGCTCTCTGAAAACAAAAAAGAAAATTTCAAGCAGCGATTAAGTTAGCAGGCATTTTATGTGAGACCCATAGTCTCTTGTGAACGATAAGATCTGCTTTAACCTTCGATAGCATTACTTCCCCTGACTTACTATGTTATGGTGTATTTTATAAGCGTAATAAAATTGGAAGCTTCCTCCAATTCTGTTACAAAGTTGCGAAGGCGTTAATTGAACGGCCGTAAAATAAAACTTATCAAACACAATCTATAGTTCGACATCTGCAATTCTAATAAATTAATTGAAAATACGTAAAATATCGCAGGTAAAATAAATTTGTCGTTTTAAGGTCTTCATTATTAACCTCGCTTACTTAAAACACTAACTAACTAAAGGATAAAGAGCTATAAGATAAAAGCTACTTATAAGCTACTAGCTGACCCGTGCCCACTTCGTTGGGCATAATGTTAATTAAACCCGAAGCCATCGCGCGCCGTCCGGACCGTTTTTTCTCCGATTCACTTTGCAAAACGGACTACCACGTAAAAGCCTTTTTATTTTTCGGTTTTTTATATAACTTATGACACTCAGCAATAATGTGGCTTTCTATTGGTGAAAGAATTTTTAAAATCGGTTCAGTAGATCCCGAGATTACCCCTTACAATTTAACAAATATACAAACACACAAACTTTACTTCTTTATAATATTAGTATAGATTAGTATAGATAAGATAAAAAGCTCTGAGAACTTCTTGCTGACGTGATATGTCACGCGCAAAAACAAGACTCAAAGTTTTAAGCAGTGATTAAGTTTAAGCAGGCTTTATAAATAAGGCCCTTTATTGTTATTTTTTTACGTTCTTCCTATTGTACACTGTACAGCTACCTGTACCTGTATGTTACCTTTAGAATTCTTGTTTGCTTGCATCAAAAGTGTTTTCTGTGTCAGCGTATTTAATGCTTATTTTCTCGTTTCCTATAACGGTCGCATTGAAGCATTGAATTCGATACCCATCGGTTACTTTACACCAGCAAACGATTTTCTCTCATTTGACGCCATTCAAAGAACGATGACATGACATTAAATAATGCCTATTAACTTATACGAGTAAGCATACGATTTTCATCTATAACCACTTGGGAATAAGAACTGATTTTATTAGGTAACAAAATGATGCGTTTTAGTTTTTATTTGCGTGTAGTTTTCTGTGATTCCCACGGAAAATGAACAGTTTGTCAATGTAATGGGATAGGTGCATGATACCTGCATGCATTAGAATGATGCTTTTCTTTAATTATTGCTGAAGTTTTTGTGAAAATAGTTTAGAGATGTATCTGTCTGTATATGTGTGTATAAGAGTGAGTGAGTGAGTGAGTGAGTGAGTGAGTGAGTGAGTGAGTGAGTGAGTGAGTGAGTGTGAGAGTGTTTGTGTAGTAAGAGTGAGTGAGAATTAAGTCAGTTTTTTATAATTTCAAGCTAATCTTCAATATTTTAACAAATTTAAAATCAATAGGTAGCTTATGTAATCTTTTGGCCTTTGTTCGGAAATGGGACTCCCCACGAACAATAGATTTGCTCACAATCAATGTAGGTAAAACTATGTTTTATAAAATGGTTTTATCACACACACAGACTCTCTCACATTTATGATATCACACAAATACTATTTATTACTAAAGTTGACGCAACTATCCACTGTGGGGAGTGAGTCAGTATTTCCCTCTAAAACAACAAAATAAATAATAGCACTATAATAGCAATTGATTACTGGTTGCCCCAGGCGCTTTTAAACGCGTTTTCCAGGATAAAAAGTAGCTTATTATATGTAAATCTAGGATTTAAGCCATACCAAATTTTATCCAAATCCGTTTTTTCGTCAACATCTCATCACCTTTATGTACAATTTTTTGTGAGATTTATTATTTTTTCTATGACTAAGACACAAATGCTTTTAATTTCATACATAACATAATGCAATTCGATGATATGTGTTTTAGAAGCTGAAACTGGCTGAAAGCGATGAATGTTTTTGATAATCCTTTTCTTGAAAAAAAAAACGTAATTTTGTTCTCCTTGTAGGATTTTTGCTCTCCTAGTACATCACACGAAGTAGACTAGTCCAAGTTTTCTGTAAACATTACCTGAATCTACTTTCCACGAGCATCGTGATGGAACTATTGACACCTCCATTTCGGGCAGACATAATATTATTTCAGACTGCTTCTGTAACATCTTCCTACGAAATGGTGCAGGTGTCAGGCCGGCGCTAAACGGTCGTGAGATTACGTTTACATCAAAAATTCTAGGTTTTAAATGCACGTGGGTTATATTTATTAAAATCTCAAATCATTTTAGTTATTTCATTATTATTTTCATGCTATTGAGTAACGAGACGATCAAATTGGTTATCGGTACTTGTTTTATGTTGTTTCTTGTTGTGATGAAGAGGAACATTTAATGATGAATCAAACGAAATATTTGGCAAACAGGTAACATCTAACGTTTAGCTTTTGTAACGGAATTAAACGAAACTACATGTTTTATTGCATTGAAATGAACGACTACGCACAAGGAAATAAGAACTATAGACATGAAATACAATGTGTTGTGGTTAACTTGATTGTTTTGGTCTTCCTAGTTCTACGAACTTTGAAGCACATTGACACAGGCCTACTACTTTCCCCTCGGCTCAGCTAAATTGAGCAAAACAAACTGAACAATAACAAAGTAGAAAACGTATTGTACAATAATTGCGTATATCTGGCGATTTCTAAACCGGCTACAGCAGGCGAGACCGAATTAAAGTGTGCGAAACTCTTCGATCATGAAACTAACGTCACGCACGAACTTTATAATGTACCTGGTAAATGACTGGTTTGCAAATAAGCCTAGATCGAAAAGAAACTTGTGTAAAAGAAAGTCCTTTAAGAATAAGGAGAACTGATATTAAATGAACAGGATGACAAATAAAATGAATAATTTATTAGTGAGCTTAAAGCTCACAGTAATGAGAAGGAAACAAAGCTACAACCGGAAAAAAACCGCGCCAATTTTGGCATGAGTAGGTACTCAACCCATCAATCAGGGCAATTAATATGTAACTGAACTCGTAGCAAATACATTCACACCAATTTCTGCTACTAGTTACCACTCCATAAGTATAAACTACATGTAAACCTGCGGCACCAGATGAGAGGAACCACATAACGGCACCTTGAGATGCGCGCTCATTGATTTCAATGGAAATCAGAACTGCATTGAATCGTGAATACGGTTATTGATGATACTGTATCGACAGATGGGAAGTGGAACAAGCAGAGATGAGAGCGCTACTGCTAGAAGAGGTCAGGTTGAATGAAAAGTGTAAATGGGCCTTAAGGCTGACATTGTGATGTAGTCGTGACTTCGATGTGTGAGAAACTAGAAAGAGGTTAAAAGATAATGAAAACGTGTGTGTATTATACTTTAGCGCCACAACTTCCAACATAAATACACCGAGATATGTGGGTGTCTAAAGCGACGAACCCTAGAGTAAAAAGTCATCCATGTGTGTAGGTTTGTTTAATAACAAAATGGATTTACCAAAATGAGTTAGGAATTTTAAATGGTGATAGAACAAATGCCAAAGTTGCAAACGATGCGGACAAATCAACTTCACAATCAATCACAAGCATTCAAACTTGTAATAAAATAGAAAAGATAAACTTAATCTTAATTTAGACTTATTACGAATACCTTTCCTGACTTATACTTAGTCGAGCGGTAATAACACATGTGCTTCAGTTTCGCGTACGAATGGATATAGCAGTCTATAAAGAGATCCAACAAGAGTATTGCAGACGCATTCCGCTTTGGGAATGCAAACAAATAAACAACTGAAGTGGGAAAGAACAATGACAGTGCTTCCTGTATTATATTGCGTGTAGGGATGTCATTCATAGAAATTAATTGTTGCTTTGCTCTTACTATGACCGATAAGAACTTATGTTAAGAAACCTAATAAGAAAAGAAAGAAAAGAAAAGATTGTTAAGCTTTCAAATAAAATGCGTTTCAAAATATATAACTACAAATAATAATCTGAATAATTAGAATCAACAAAACGCTCTACCCACAAGTCTCGATTGTTTCCATACAGAATCATTTAATATCCTGGTTCTATAAATTCAATTGTCCTAACCTAAGTTCCTAACATTCATCTGACAAACATACCAGCCCTAATCTCCTCGTGTGTTTCCGCTGAACATTCGTTCGCTCGAGGTCACCTGTCAAAGAGCGGAGACCTCAATGTTTTGCCGGTTCTAATGTTATGCAGATTATTACCTCTACTCGTCTAATTAAAGAGCATTTAGAGGTTGGTATTAAGTTAAAGTGGATAGAAAGATTGGTTGATGAGAATTAGTTGGTGTCTTAACGAAATTAAGAAATTTAGTGCTTCAAAGAAAAAGTATTTGATGCACTTGACGATAAGAGAAACTGCACTACAACTTTCTATCCTCGAATGAAAAATTAAGGAGTAGACTCAGAATTAAACGAATTGAGTTTCCGAAGATTTCCGAAGAGGTTAAATGAGACGCATAAAGTGATAGATAGATGGATAAACTCTTTATTGAAAGTGTTGAAGAAAACTAAAGTGATAGATAGATGGATAAACTCTTTATTGAAAGTGTTGAAGAAAACTAAAGAAACTAACTTGACCCCGTCGTCGCATAAAAAGTGACAGAGAATAGAAGAATCAGTAGAAGTAGGTATATAAACTATGATTCTAAATATACTGATATGTAATGTCTATCTAATGATTCTCTGATTCTATTTGATGGTTATTTAATACTTCCCTGCCTTGCCTAACTCTAGAGTTTCGTGTTAAAACTAAACTTTTCTAATTAAAATTTGCAAGGTTTCGTAACAACCTCCTTTTTAGACAATGATTCGTTGGTCAACATTTACGTAATAGATATATTATATGTACAATTGTATATATCTGTACTTACTACGGTAATAGCGTGTAGAATAATGTAAGTGTATCATAAATTACACAGGCATTTGACAGGCGCCGCTGCATTTTTATCAGTCTGTATACAATGTTATCTAACGTTATCTGGTGCAAGCTTATCGGTACTCTAGTTTTTATCGCCACTTATACAAAAAATAATATCTTTATTTATTTAAAACTTTAGTACTTTCTGATTAAAATTATAATAATCACTGGCATTGCAGTTTCCTGCCTCACAGGTCTCAAATTTGCTTAACTATTATTAAAAAGCGATATGCAGAATGGGCTATAAAAAAAAAAAAAGAATTTGTGAAAATATTTGAAAATATTAAATAAACTGAAAGAATTGAAGTTTCATCATCAAACTAAATGAACACTCAATAGTAACGATTGTGTTACCGAAGCAATCATTTTTAGCACTTCCTATCATATCCTATTGCTATCAATAAAGGATGTCTTAATAACTGCAAATGGAACAATCAGCCAGCTACAAGTGATCGCTCAATCATCGCGTCCGGCCTCAGACGGTTCTATTCAATAAGCATCGACTGGCATCCCATCCGCAAATGTACGAGTATGTTATTAAACTCTTCTGCTGCATTTAGGCTTGCATTCTTCATTCTTTCAAATGAATAGGTTGAATTCAAATGAAGGAGAAAACAAATGCAGCCGCTATTTTAATTGGTAACGCATGATTGTTCTCAATGATGTCATTTTTGTACGGTTTTCTATGTTTAATCCTATTTTTCCTATGTTCTTACCCCAAATAAGGGTTTTGTTTTTCGAGCTTATATTTCATCTCTTTTAAATAGCTACACTTTTTAAGTAGCATCGCTTACCACTACGTTTTCGAATTGAAATCATTGTCAAGTATTACAATAATTACAACATTACAATAATCATTGTTATAACTAAACATGCTTCCATCCTCTTCCCTGTAAAATGTCACATAGATTGTTCCTACCCAACAAAGTGTAACAAAGCTTTAAAGCAGTCCATAAATACCTTTACGAAGATTATCCTTGCCTTCATTTCGCGTAAGATTCGCATACAATTCACCACACTGTAGTGAAGCTTAAGCCCATAAAACGTTATGAAAGCACGAATTACTATAAACGCGAGCTTGAAGTAGAAAGTTCTCTGCCACGAACGACAGTCATTTATTATGGAGTCTGATGTGGTGAGCCTCAACTTCAATAGTAATTTGAAAAGCGTAATTATATGCAATAGCAATTACATTAGTTGTTATCACATCATTGCAGCCTATAGACTAATGTTTTAAAAGAGCCCGTAACTACGGTCTATGTTACTCCGATCCAATACATCTTTCTTATACCAGTAGTACTTGTTTTAAGAAATAGAAATATCTTCTTCTATATCTTTGTGTGATTTGCTGTTTATTACCATTTTCTTATTTATTTTATTTAAAAATGAATGGGTGATATATAGCATGTGCCATCATTTTGAGAGAGTTTGACGTACCTATTTCTTTTCTCGGTTTCATAAAAGTATAACCTATGTATGACATACGCATTAATTAACTGTGAATTAACCTTAAACAGCACCGTTGTTACATCCATATAAGTATCTTCAACCATAAAACTTCACAATTAACTTAACTTGGAGAGCAAAATTTAATTGCCATATGAGTCTTTTCAAAAATGTTCTTTTATTTCCAACAGTACCTACCTAATTTAATTAAAAATAACGATTTTAATAAAAAATATTCAATTTAATCTTACACGTGTTTCTGATTACGAATTCTCAAAAGTAGCGCATTGTAAACTGTAGAGCTTACAAACGTGTTTATAGACTGTAGTGAAATGTAAATTGATACAGTTTTTAATGAATTTGTGTCGGTCACGTTGCGTACGATTGATTACAGAAACAGCCTTAAAGCTTATTTAAATTGCGCAATGTAACGTAATATCAGAATAACTAATAAACAAGTAATATTTGAGACTGGAAATTTGAAACTTGAAGAACCGATTACCGTTGGGGTAGACTGGGGATAGAGTTGAGACCACGGATCGGCAAACGTAGAGTAGGGCGCCCTGCGGCCAGGTGGAGCGTCGACCTGCGTAATGCGGCTGGTGGCAAGTGGATGCGTGAAGCAGAAGATCGAGTCTTTAGGAAAGGCCTGTGTCGAGCATTTTGTTTTTTTTTATAACGTAATTCCATACCCATCAAAGTTTTGTATATTACTTTTTTAAGACATACCTAATAATGATGACACATGACAGAAACATACACAAAAACCATGTTTGAGAAAATGTTTAGTCTAGACACAGAAGAGCTGCAAATAAAAAACCCACCAAAGCTGGCGTTTACATGCTCGATGTGATTAGGATAGGAAGGTCCTGCTTCACAACTACATATAAAGCTTACATACAGCTTCGATAATGCAAATGAGGGTTTAAATTATCAAAACTACTAACTCATAAAATACAAAATAATGGTGACATAATTTTAACCAAAAAATTAAATCAAAAACGTTATTTTTTTAATTTTGTATAGTCTGACCACAATAGTAACTACAGTGAGGTAATAATAAATTGCAATGGCTACCTATAATACCATTGCAATAAATCCTAATTAAGATGGACAAGAAGCTATCAGTAATAAATATAGAAATAGCCTTTTTGCTTGAACAAAAAGTCTGCAATGAGGTAACATATTGCTAATTGCTTTGTCGTAAAAGTCGTCTCAGTATGTGCTAGAGGTTCGTTAAAACTTAAACAAAACTTAGACCTCTAAGCACAAGCCATAAAGATCTTTAATAGGCTATCTTTAGTGGTAAAATACATCAAAATCCTGCTAGCATCTAAATTACTCGGGGTCGTAATATTAACGTGCCAGACAAGCCACTAAAACGACCATTCGTGCTGTAATATAATAATAGAGAAGCCTTGGGGGCCTACCGTTAAGGATTTAATTAAATTTACGCAATAAAATAAACATCAAGAGGCAGACCTATCGCAGAAAAACAAATTGGAAACGGCACGTAATGATAATATTAAAACTGTTAATTTAGACGAGAACGAGAGTCAGCTTTATTTATGTGAGAGCAAGTGAGTCTGATTAGAAATTGTAACAGGAAAACCGACTTTTCTTTCAATGTCAAACAAGCCATGGGAACTCCAACCGGTAGCTATCGCAACCACAAAACCCGGAGCTATCAGAGAATTATAGTAACCGTTGCCGCGTTGTTGATAACACTGTTTCCTGTCAAACAAATATTGGTATTCCGCAATAATAAATACTACTCAATCGCGTTTCAGTTATTTCTATTAATTAGCAGTTTTCCACAGTAATTGCTGTTATTAACGTTGCTTAATAAATCGGAGGCGCGGCACGTACTAAAGTCGGACATTTTTTATATCGAGTTGCTCAAAATTGGATATGCGAATATCGAATTAAATTATGAAAATGTATTCAGTTATTCTCTTGACCGACATTGTGATCAACATCTAATGCGATGCGTTTACTGTTAAAACTCCTTTCTAATTAGAATCTGCTAACACTAATTTTCTAGAGTTAATCAGAGAATAAAGCTACTTTACGATGTGAACTTTCTCTGGCTACCTACTAATCTATGACGGCAGATAATATAATAAAACGGTCACTTACAGCGATAGAAAGTAAATCCGAAACACCAAGTCCAACTGACGAACTTAGATCACGACTTCACAGTCACAAAGTTTTTGCTAAAGCACAACACTACCAATGTCACAGGTCACTTAGAAAATTAAAAAGTTAGTAAATAGAGTCAAGCAGACACGGTCGCCGAACGTTATTTTGAATCTGAACGCGGGAATTAAAATGACAGTTGAAAATGCAAAATGGCGGAGCGCGTGCGCCCACCGTCGCAACTGAACTCTGTCTGGCGGCTGAACTGGCTGGCCCGAGAGCGCGCTGCGGCCACACACTCATGGAGCATGCGGCACATACCCGTGATAATGACGATACTTTTTTATCAGCATCCCGAATCGTTTTGGTAATGTAAACCATTGTCTAACCCTTTAGTTAGGGAGTCGTGTGTGGCCCTGTGGTTCTCGAATTATGAAGAGTATGTTTACATTTCACACTCCACACCACACTTGGCTCTACATTCAGAGTTTGGAATTTCCTATTCTGTTTACTTTTTATTATACCTGACAACCTTTCAAAGTAAAAATATGGAATGATAACAGATGTTTATAAATATATGTAACGACAGAATGTACTCTACGATGTTTCAAGCCCCAACTTCCAAAGGCTTCAATATCTTGATCAAAGAATAGAACGAGAATGAGGCTTAGGTAAGCTTGATTTTAAATTTACCAAATAAAGCGCGGAGGAGAATAAAGTCACCGTGAAAAGCGCAAGCGCACGCCTCGCGTTAGAATCGGACATTCAAAACGCGTGTCGAACCGGGAATCGAGCGTTGAAACATTAAGCTTAGCGTTAGATAGCTAAACGGCATGTCGGAGCACCACGCCAATCTACCTACCTATACATAAGTACCATTACTAACTACGGTGATATGAACAGCGATCAACGGAAGATATACAGAATCCAGATGTTTTAGAAGGTCTACGCTAAAAGTTTTAAGACCATTCTACGAGTATCCCATGAAATTTAAATTCTATCGAATCAATCAATTCTAGTCACGCAGCGTGATATCCTCACGCCTAATATTCTTAAAAGCATTGTGCTCGGGCTTTGCTACATCATTAGAGACCTAATGAAACATTATTTGAATCATTGGCAAACTAAATTAACTTAACTATACATTTAATCACACCAGCACAAAGTTCATTTTACCTAAAAAAAAGTCTCACACGAATGAACAAAATACCATTTTAAAATGATTAAAAAGTTAAAGCTTTGAAGCCATAAACTTCAACGCGACTCGTCATAAGATTTACGCCAACAGCCGTCATGATAACTTTGTAACAAAGTAACAGGGTCAGGTTTGGAGGTGCAGCAAAAACTAACCAGTTTTTGCTGGAAACACTTGAAGAACTTGAAAATAGAAAGGAATTTTACGATTCTTAATGTTCTAGGTATTTGATTACAATTTATTCAGATTAGTGAGACGAAAAAATATAATCTTCAAACACTACAAATATGTGTTTTTGATTAACTGTTCTCGAATATCTTTCCAAAACTATAATACCTATATTAAAATTAATTTTGATCTAAATTATGTTTTGATGCTTTGAAGGGTTCTTTCTTCTAAACAAGATCGTGATAGGATAAAAAGTAAGTGCTCTGGTAAAAAAAACCCTGGTATCAGAGTACATATTTGGGACACTTGAAGACCTCTGACATGGTTTGGCGGTTCATATTATAGACAAACAAAATCTAAAATTATTAGAACAGCAGACTCTTCGTAAAGCAAAGCAAAAAACGTACAAAGCATGTTGAAACTTCAAAATTCGTTTAAAACATTAATTCGTATCAACACCAAATTACAAGACAAGAAACAATCGCAACGGAAATATTAAAAGCTCCAACAGACTTTCATTCTGATATTGATTAACTTTGCCAACTTTTAAGTAGTCCAATAATAATTTAAAAGCAATGGCCTGAGACGAAAGAAACAAGCATAATTCTTTCAACAGCTCCGTCAAAAATATAATTTACGATCCCGTAATAAATCCATCTTGAAACGGAAATTTCAGAGATTCCTTTTAGCTTTCCAAATTATGAACACGGAATATCGGTTTATTGGAAGGGACATTCGTGATGAAAAAGAGCTCGAAAAGGTTATTAGATCATAATGCTGATTTAACCATAGAGAAAACATTGATGCAAGAACTTACCAGCGTATTTGGTTTCTAAAATTTTAACATACCTAAAGCCATACTCGTAAAGCCTTTTAAATCTACCTACCAAGTTTTTTTTTCTCAATGTGATCAAACGTTTCACAGTCATAGCTCCCCACTAGGATGATCCTGTGTCGGGGATACCATGGAACACACACAAAGACAAGGACAACTAACACCCAGACCCAGGACAGATATGATGAGTGATTGTTGTTACTTGATATTGAAATAATAAAATAGGTAATCGATTTGTTTGGATGAGGTATTGAGTGTCCCAGAGAAAGCATCTCTGATGAATTAGGGTTGTATAGTTTTTAAAATAATCACACTTATTCCAAAGACCTATTCTTAGCCGTTCGATATAATCTCCGCCAGTCATGACATTTCTAATCAAAGCGATAGTAACCGACACAAAACTTCACTTGCCAGAATAGGACCTTAAATTAGATCACGATTTTCGAATGTCTCTTCCATCTGTTTTAGTTATTCCGTAAAATGAAACCACTCCTTAAGAAGCCCGTGATTGCCCCACTTGAAGCCCTAGGGCTATTTCTCACGGTGGTAGTAAATTTGGGCAAAACGGTTTAGAAATTACGGATTCCTTTGTAATAACAATAATTATATATTTAACAGCGAAAAGGCTCGAAAAGTCAGGTTTTTAATAAAATTGTTTGCGTTTCATAATTCCCGAAATTGTGCTTGAATTTTACTCATCTACAGTTATTTCTATTTCTCTAAAGGTTTTCTGTTGTCCATGAAAGTATATTTGCAGATAAACTGTTGTTTTAGGTACAGTCACGTTCAATTGTAGAAACATATCTAGGCACGTTTGCTTAACCTAAACTTTTATAAATTGTATTCAAAGTTTATATTGTTGTGTAGTTTGTTTTGTTCTTACCTGATCATATTGCTGTGCGGCCGCCGATCGCGCCGCCTCTCTCTTCAGTTGTATTATCACCCTCTCCTTCGATTTAATTTCCTCCAGCTGTAAAAAAATAATATCTATTAGTATTAGATTCCATTCCAATACTTTAACTAACATTACTTTCTTTATTGTTTGTAAAAGCCTGTAAATAAACTTCATACACTGCACCTGTTCTTAAGTGAGTTGCTCTCTCAATTACAGTAGGCGCTTTGTTGCACAATGAAAAAACACCAGCCCCGCTTTAGCAGCAAGTTTAGTCTATTCCTTGGTTGTGATGTTGTGTAAACTAAACCTAACAGGAGTTTTCTTTGTCTTTTTATTTTTAAACTATTAAATTTTGTTTAGAAAATAGCAACAATGTCATTTTAACGCTATACTTACAACTAAATATGCCGTGCCGATTTCAATCCTAAAAGCATTCTTGTTTGAATTCTACAGTGAACTTTATCTTGCTCACTTGAACTTAAATCCAAGTGCATTAATAAATAAAGTTCCGTATAAGTTTAAACATAAAAATATCTGAATACTTTGACTACGGGTAAATCCCCAAGCTAATCGCAAAGGTACATGTAAAGTTCTTCACTGACCAGTTGGTGGCAATGCGCACGCGCATCCCGGCGCGCTGCGCGCTCTATAGCGGCGTGCCGGGCAGCCTGCGCGCGCAGCTCCGCGGCGCGGGCACTCTCCGCTGCCTGTGCGACCTGGAATCACAAGATGCTTTAAAATCGACGAATTAATAAGAAATATTGACAAGTTACCTAACTTATCAATATTTCTCGTCTCGACACATAGTTCACAGACCTCAGGCTATAGGAATACAACTCGAGGAATTTAGGAGGTTAACTAAATTATGCTTAAAGTCCCGTATGTAGAATGAGCTCCCGTTCTTTCGTGGCTCATCGAAGTGAAAAAAAAACACGCTTCCCCTGAGGATGCCTATTTGCATTTATTTTGAAGACCTCAAGGTTGTAGGTACAAGTTTGTAAATAATACTGCATGTGTTTTGTTTGCCGAGGCACTTTATAGCACTGCATTTCATAGATTCCAACATGTGTAAGGGTATCGGATTACTGTAACTCATAACAAACGTTCATTTCAAGAGTAGGTATAATAAAAAAAACATTCGAACTGAGAAACGTTTTCTTTTTGAAGTCGGTTAAAAGTAATAGGTTTTATGTCTTAATTCGGTGCTACCACGTTGATGAAACATAATCAAGGTTGTGTCGACGATGGACG
The DNA here is from genome assembly GCA_949125135.1 of Alcis repandata. Lineage (NCBI taxonomy): Eukaryota > Metazoa > Arthropoda > Insecta > Lepidoptera > Geometridae > Alcis > Alcis repandata. Next base: position 2,215,920 of record OX421233.1, read on the forward strand.
GGGTTGGATAGAATGGCGAACAATTAAACGACAATATTTTCCCTGTAGCCTCTAATTGACATGCTTTTATTAAACACACAATGCTCACGTATGACATTCGCGCTAATGATTTCAAACGCTCCATTAACTGGCAAACTGGCCTTAAACTCTGCAGTTTGGTTCCCAGCACCCTCCCTAACTGGACGCAAACTTTTTCGAGAAATCATGAAATGCTTAAAATTTCTAATTTTGCTTTCAATAATCCATATAACGTTGGCTCTTGATTCTCATACTGCTTTGTACCAAGAAGTATTCAATTACCACAACGAGACAGGAACAACAGCCGAGTTCGCTTACGAAGTCGTTGAAAAAATTTTCAATGCATTCGAGCAGTGGTATTTCACCGTCACCTTCTGCAATTTCACATATTTCGAGAACAGGATACTGAAATACATCGAGACCCGAGGCAATGGTTACCCCGTGCTCCTCATCAACGGCTGTCCAGACACCAACAAAACGAGAGGGAAGCCAATAATGACCAGGCACGGCCAGACAGCATATTTGGTAACCTCAAGTGAATTGAACCTAGATGGAAGTGAGTTTGCAATAGAAGCTTTGGAAAGAACAGGATATTTCAAACCAAGGAGTACAGTTATTTTCCTCGTCAGTGACCCATTGGAAATTAATGAATACTTCTACTACGCAACAAAACTTCATTTCCAACTTCTTTGGAGTAGAAGCGTTACCAATTCAGTACTGATTCTGAAAGCAGATCGTTTGAAAATTTATACATACAATCCTTTCTTTGACGAGATTCGTGATCTTACTGAAACTGAAAACATCGATAAGGTTTTAACACAACAATACCATAATCTTTACGGGTCTAAATTGCGGCTTAGTGTTTTTAGAAAAATCTATGTTTCTGATGACAATGGACCCGTACTCTGCGATTCGACACTGGCAAAAACTGTAATAGGCTTTTTGAATGCTTCATGTGTGCCTCTGGTCCCCAGAGACAGTAACACCGTTGGTGATCTTCTGGATAATGGTACAGCTACAGGAGTAACGGCCGATTTGATGGATGGTTATACTGATCTCGAATTGAGTTCGCGCATTTTGAAGAACTCGTACTACGGTTACATTGATTCTACTTATCCCCTCACACAAGATGAGTTATGTTTCCTAGTGAAAAATTCCGAGAAGCAGTCAACATTCACTACCACACTTAACTTAATAACTTTACCCTTGTGCATCATATTCTTTTTAGTTGTCATTAGTTTTATTTTGTTGTCGATAATAGCCCGCGTAGCTGAAAGCAAGTTAATGAACCAGCAGGACAGGCAATCTGCTGGAGCTGTTGCCACAGACCTCATAATGTGCTTCTTGAGACAAACTGTGGACATAAAGTTTTGGGGACCTGTCTATAGAATTCTTATTGGAATGGTTGTTCTTTATTCTCTGATTGTGAACTGTGTTATTGACGTAAGTACTTAGTATCAGCGACTCTGTACAGTACAAGTGATATATTTATGATAGTGATTACTAATTGCAAAACATTGTTACAGGGCATCATATTCTCCGCGATTCAATCCCCTCGATTCAGACCAAAGGATGATGGGCACTTCGTCCCCGGTGTTGTATCAAGTCATGACATATGTCATTCGAAAGAGCATAACAATAGCATTATTTAATTATATGACACCGACCCCGAGTGACGTGCAGGGAAAAAGATATGACGGTTTTTAGATTCTAAAAAGTGCTGTTTTTTTTTCGTTTTAAAAACTATTTTATCGAATTTTATTATCGTGTATGCATTTTCTGTGACTATTTTATCACTCCCTTTTAACAATTAGTTAGTAATAGTTTATTTATAAACGTTTATGTAGTTGTAATTATTTTAATTTTGTACTGGCACATGCCAAAATCCTTACATTGCTGATTATCGACAGTTTTTGTCTGAATAATGCCATAATATAATATCGATTTATTAATATTATCAATATTTGAAAAATTAAGCGAACTTACCTGAAAGTGAAGTCTGATTAAGATTAAAAGTTGTCTTGTCGAAGGGTTAAAAGCCCGAACCTTTCGTCAAACTAGTTTGTTTTTTAATTATCTCACCCTTTATTATGACACTTTAAAAGCGAGCGAGATAAACTTTAAATAATGGTTACAGATAAGAGTAAAGGCATAGAGCAGAGAGCAATCATAGACTAAATGCAGAGATTTTTACTTTTTAAATGCTTTTGACTTTGAAAATAGTGGTCAATTAGGCCTTCTTTACAGAGCCAGCCATGAATTTGGCTCAAAACGTCACAATACTGCTAACGGTGTGACTACCGATAAAATCGGCTTGTTTCGACATTATTGATGTTCTAGAAAATAATTAAGAAATCTTATTGAGAACTGTATTTATTGAGAAGGGTAGTCGTGCTGAATCTGACTACATGCCTATCCCGATCATATTCATACTCTGCAAGACAACATACTATGGAACAAGCTACTGGCGTACCGAGAAGCTAATGACCTCGTAAGTGACTGGCAGTACGGATTTTGCTGAAACTGGTCTACTGGTGATCTTACCACTCACATCTGAGAGACTATCGAAAACATGAGGAAGCGCTCATATCACCACCGACAGAGGATGGTAACAGAGGTAATTTTAGTAGGTTACCCCACAAAACCCCCTTGACCCGGTTGCCCCCCAACGCAGCCGGTTATTTTCTTAAGGTTTCCCCCAGTCTCAAAAAAACTATCCATAATAGACTATCCATCAGTAACACTACTTTCGAACGTGTATCTTATACTATACCGATTGCAAAAACTCGTGTTTTTACTGTAGGTATTGCTTTATTATTCGATAAAATGTCATAGTGCGCATCAAACTTAACCAGGTTAGTACCGCCTCAATCGAAAACTGCCAAGAGACAAGCTTATGCGCTTGACCATGGCTTCTCTCGGAGGCTAGATTTTTCATCCGCTGAACCGCGCGTCGGATATACAACGGCAACGCGGGTTTGTCGTCTGCGTACCCAAAAACACCAGGCTTTAGCAGATAATTATAGTGAACAAGGAAAAGCGTTGTGGAGAGCACCGACCCCTGGAGAACACCGGCCTTGATATCTTTTAAATCAGATAAAGAACCACCAATGACCACTGCTCGAATCAAATAATCCCGCTGGAAGTTCGATATCCATGCAACAAACCAAGTGAACAAGCCAAACAAAGGGAGCTTGCTTATAAAGCTTTTATGCCAAACCCTGGTGAAAGCTTTGTAGGTGTTAATGGAAACGACTAGCTTTTTCATTATGTTTTTCAGAGAGGGCATATTCAGCTACTAGATACATAGCGACTGACATAAAATGCCTTTTATCAGACAGCACTCTTAATACTCTTTATTTCTTGCAAACTATTGCCAAAATGACTTCTACATGTTCCATACATTTTGTCGAGTGTCATTGAGATTTTTCTATGGAACAGCTGAATTTTTCCCGAATTTCCGGGTTGGTCCCATAGTAAAAGTTGTTCATAATGAAAATAATGCCTACTATGAGCCCTTTTCGGCTTAGCGTACCCTTTATGAATAACCCTGGATTCAATAATAAAAGTAATTTTTGACATACATGTTAATAAAATTCCTTATAATAACTTTAGAAAGCAAAAAATCAGCAATTTTTTTAAATCTAAAAACGATCATATCTTTTTCCCTGCACGTCATTCAAGGTTGAGTCATACAATTAAATAAAGCTAATAATATCATCTTTCAAATGACATATGTCACGACTTGATACAACACGGGGACGGCGCCCATACAAAAGTGCCCATTCTCCTTTAAACTGGATGTCAGACCTAGTAGAAAGCAATTTAACAATCGGCGTCCACAATAGAGACAAGTTGCTGTTCCTTAAAAGTTTAAGTTCTGAACAATTAAAAGTGCTCGAAGACCGAATCGAAATAATGGGTGACCGAAAAATCAAGGAGGTCATAGAAACGAGGCAATTTCAGTACGCGCTTCTGTTGAGACAGTCTGATGCAGTATACATTAGTAAAAAATTAAGCAACTTGCACAATGGTAGAGGCATATTTCACGTCATGCAAGACTGTCCCGTGCCCTGCAGCATAGTCTACGGTCTTCGTTACGGCAGCCCCTATCTCAATCGAATCAACTACATCCTCGACCGTTTGAACCAAGGTGGAATTTTAAATCAATGGAGTTCAACCGAAGAATTTTCTCTGCAACGAAAAATATCGACGAATGATAAAGAGAAGAGACCTTTAGACATGACTACTCTGCAAGAAGTCTTCTACGTGTGGCTGATTGGATTGTTCGTGTGCCTTATCGTGTTTGTTTCGGAATTAGCATCACACCATTACCGTCGGCGACTTCAAAGGCTTTTTTAAGATGACGTTTGATATCATAAACGAAAGAGTAGTGAATTATAACTTAGCTTAATGTGCATGCAAATTGCAAACCAACAAAAACATTAGACCCACCTTTATTTTTTCTTGAAGACCCTTATTTGCTGATTTTAAAGACTGAATTTCTGTCGTTAATTTCTTAATATCTACCAGTCTGTTGATGGATTGAGCATCCTCGCACAATCTGTCTGGTCTGACTGTTCGTAATTGTTTTTCTAAGAATTCCTCTTTCTTTCTGAATTCAGTCTTGAGGTTCCTCAGTGTGCTGTCGTGTCGGGCCTTTAGTGCTCTGACCTCGCTCCGCTCGACGTCGAGCGACTTCTTCAAGGTCGCATTGTCAAGCCTCAGCCGTTCGACGAGACCTTTCAACTTGTTCAGGAACGCTTCGTCGACGGTGCGCTTGTGGTTCTCTGCTGCCACGGCGGATATCTGACTGCTGGCGGTCGATGTGTCGGTGGACGCCATCTTGTGACGTCACCGGGCTCGTTTTCGGAGACGCGTCTCGAACGTCCGCGGTCTTTTGCCTCGTATTGTGTTCGTACGGATCGCTTTATTGACGTTTGTTCGTTGGATTGCGGTTTCTTGGTAATGGGGTTGCGTTGCCAATCCTGAAATGCGAAACATGTAATCATTAAAATTGGAGCAGAGCCAAAGTGTTCCTCGTAGTAAGATGAAAACAAGAGTGGGAAATGATAGCAACAGAGTCACTAGTTCCTGTTTACATTTTTCCAAGCGGTGAGGATGACGCTTGTAGATAGCTAGGTCATCTTCGAAATCACCGTCTAACTCATCAGATACATTTATAGATACCTGACGTCAAGCATCATCATCATCAGCCTATCGGATTTTTGTCCACTGCTGGACATAGACCTCTCCTAAAGAACGCCACAAGGCACGATCTTCTGCCTTACGCATCCACTTACTACCTGCCGCCTTACGCAGGTCGTCGCTCCACCTGCGCTCCACCTGTCCGCAGGGCGCCCTACTCTAGTAGGGCGCCCTGCGGACAGGTGGAGCGCCTAACGTAGACGTTTGCCGATCCGTGGTCTCCACTCTAGAACCCGTCCACCCTAACGGTTGTCGGTTCTCCTACAGATATGGCCAGCCCATTGCCACTTCAGCTTGCTAATCCTCTGAGCTATGACGTCGAGCATTTAGAAAACAATTTTCAACAATTTCAATACCCGACACCAAAATCTGAATAACCTAAAGCCGTAGATAAACTACAGATAAAGTAAGATGACGCTTACCGCAATCCTCGGTTACTAACTGGGTGTGTTTTCTTTAAGATCAAATAAAGTGGGTCATAGTATGTATCTAGCCTGTGTATGTGTGTACTGTGTGTACTGTTAGTATGTAGGCCGGTCGTGGGAGCAGAGCAACATTCAAACATTAGTACGAGATATGTAAAACATCGTTTAATTTGTGTTTCTAGCTAAATCGAGATTTTGGATGTTGTGCTTTTATTTCTTCTTGTTCTTCAAGTGTCATTTTGTATTACTTTACGTTCATCTGTACTTGGCCTACAGGTACCATGTCTTCACCAAAACTCACTGTAAAAACGTCTTGATTTGAAAAAGTACGTGATGTAGGATTATTTTAGATCTCTTTTTATTTGGTTAACATTTCTCTATACATACTTTTTTAAATTGTCTTTCACAATATCCATTACATAAGCCAACCAATTATTTTTTTTAATTATAATAATTTATTTCAGGCTTTTGACGCACATTTACACTTTGTAAATAAATTAAATTAAATAACACACAACCAATAGCCTTATTCCTCGTCCCAAATACCCAAAAGCTTAGTAAGTGGTAAGTGCCAACTCCTGTAAAATGGGCCAGTCAGTCGGCGCTGTGACATCATTAGTTAATGGCTTCACCACACGGATCATTAGTTCGGTGGGCTGGCGAAATTAGGTAAACACCTCATTATCCTTATTAGTTACACTAATATCAGAAGGTATAATGGGCCCATGTTTGAAGGCATTTTAAGACAGATCTAAACTAACTAAAAATATATCTGTCTTTATCATTGCAAGCCATTACACAAGGATGCCAATAGTTTTAGAAAATTTAGAGCTGTCTTAAAAAACCTACAAACTTGGGCCTAGTAAGTCTATATCAAATTAGAAGGTTCTAGTTAAAATTTCAAGAGTTGGAAAATAAATAATATGAAAAGTTGGAATAATTTTATTTCAATTAATTTAAATAATTATTTAATCCAATTATTTGAATAATTTACACTTCCAATTCCCGCTGAAACGTCTGAACCGATTTGAATTTTATTAGGCGTGGTGGAATTAACACGTAGGAATACCTACATTAAAAGAAAATTAACGGTTCCCCTAGAATAGCGAGTGAAACTACCGAGCGGAGGTAATTGTTCCCATAGTACAAGAACACAGACCAATGTTGTTCCTAAATCCTACTTTCTCTTTTGTTAATTTTTGAAAAGCTTCTGAAACTGCTAAATTGGTTTCTTGTAAATAGCTAGGATAAACGGAGATATTATATCCAGACGATTGGGCATCGCTAGTTTATAGATATGGAAAAACTTATCAAGAGAACCTCATTTCATTGCCCACTTCAAAATAAGCCTAATACAAGCTGATGACGTTGTGATTGTGATGATAATAGCTAACTTAAAATGCGCTAGAGTGATTGTGAAAACACGGATCACGCTATCACTTTACTATTAGCGAGTCATCGACCTATCACACTACTTGTACAAACAAACTTACACAATGTATTATAGCTAGATCACACTACATTCATCCCGGCATGCAGATCGCGAATTAAGTTCAATTTAACGAGGAAACCGCTTCAAAGGACGCTTGCAATTGGATCAATTGGCCTGGCTCGAACTCTGCGACCTGATGTGGACTGTATGCAGATTTCGTTACGACACATTATGATAATAGCAAATGGCGTTGTCATTTGACCTCTGGATATTTCAAGATATTTCTATAACCTGGATTAATTGAGTTTAGTAAGCTACACGAGTGCTATCCATTCATGTAATAAACGACAGGAAGCTATCAGAGGCAGCTAATAATTCTCATTGTTTAAGCCTGGTGGACTGTGACGTCATGACTCAAGCAGGACTGGACTATTATCTTTTGTGTGGCAGGAGTCGGTCATCATTATCAACTGAGTTACGTATTCGGGGTTAGTTAAGGGCAGGTCGTTCAAGTCTGAAAATAGGTATACAAGTTAGTAACTACCAATCTATCTTTGACCTTCCTTTCTTTTAATTTTTTTTTAACACGCTTTTATTAGTTTCACCTGTATGTTGGTAAGCGACCCTTTTGGACTCGGTTTTGCCCTACTTTGAACGATCAGATTTAATTCAAACTTTGCACACCTGTCAAATACCGATGACATCGCGTGTTTTTAAGTTTTTTAAGCTACATATATATTTTTTTAGTTTTAGTACTTTTACCTGTAAAGAGATTATCTCACCTATGAAAAGATATTTTCGCTTTCATTAGCTTCGTTGACGTTTATTTAAGAACCAAAACTAATTAGAATGAGATTGAACAAATGGGTAAGATAAAGAACTCTGTTTTTTCCGGTATAAAAAATACCTACTTTCTCATACATATACGCATACAAAATGCATTCATACGAGTGCGCATAATTTCCTTATGAAAATGCATCAGGAATTCAGCATAGCTTCAGTTTATATGGAAAAAGTATCGAGTAAACACATCTTGAGACGGTTTACTTTCGTAAAGAATGCATAAGAAATCAAAAGCGCGACTCATTATTAGAAAGATAGACTAGATTAGTCTATCCAGCTAAGATCTAGTCGGAAAAATAAATAAAAGCCCTAATAGCAATGGGTGTCGTCATTAATTTTATACATAAACATAATGTTTTACATTGTTATGCCAAAAGTTCTAAATGATAAAATAGGTGAATGCCTACAACAATATCCGACTCGCGAGGATAAAAATAAAGCCAGGAATTAGCAGTGACGTCAAACTACAGCTCATATGATCGCGCCATCGCATTACTCGACGAGATCAAATGAAACGAGCTCTGTCAAGTCTGATATTCAGACTTCTGATGTTCACATCAGTTCATAATAAAATGAGCTCTGTCGAGTACATAGCTCATTAGGTAGTGATTTTCTTCAGTATAAAAGTATGCAATGAGGTAAAACTATAAGTAATCAAGTCCATTAGTAGTTTTGGCGTGATATTTTGGCAAGGAGACGGACACATTTTAGTCTCCTCTACAGTATTATGTTTATTGTAACGCATTTGAATGATCAACCCAATCTAGATAGGTACAAAGTAACTAAAAAAAATTGAAAACAGTGTTTCTAAAATTTTTATGGAATAAAAACAGCTGCTCTATCGTTATCTTATTGCTGTCAATGCACACCTTTTAATTCTTAAAAGTATGGATTTTCAAGTTCTCGTGAATGAAAAGTTACCTTCGATCCTTTCTACTTGATCTGAGCCTTCGATAGGAACTTATTCGTTAATCTTCATCTATTACTAGCCCCTTTTTGTTGCCAGGCGACGGCAACCGCAAACACAAAATAAATATTTGGTTCAATATTTTTAAAAATAGTTGTAGCTGGTAGCATTGTGTCGTTCGTTGACCTTTCAACTTTGAACCTGCAATCAGGATCCGAACTGGGTGTAACAGAATCGGTAGAATTTGCATTGCTAATCAAACAGTGGTTTTGGCAACCAATATTATACAAGTTATTATAATTGCTTACTAAACATATTAGCATGAACTTGAGCAAGGCTTCTGCAACAAACTTAAGTATCGTTACAGAATCTATCTATAATAATGTATTAGGTATTTATGAATCTCTATTACCCTTGGTCATCGCATCACACGAGAACGGATGGAGCAATTTTGCTAATTCTTTTTTTGTTCTGTTAATTATTGTTAGGAGAAGGTTCTTATGAAAAAATAAGGAAATTGAGCGGGACATTAGAAAATTAAGACTTAGTTATGACAGGACAACCTCTGTCGGGTCAGCTAATAAATTATAAAAGCCTCCTTGATAGGAAACAGTAACAGACTGAGTAGTTACTCGTACAGCTTAATTTATTTTTAACCGAGCGTTCTGAATTATTATGTTATTACTACGTTATGAACGTCGCGGGAAAAATCAGTGGGAGTTATTCCCATCGATATCAATGGACAATAATAATACTTACTATAATATAGTAAGTATATTATTATTAATTATTATTATTTATTATTATTTATATTATTACATATTATGTACTATGTAGCGTATGTACCAGTGTACCTACTCTTTCCTATTATATTAAGATACGTATACACATATCGTATCCGGCGATCTCGATTCGAGCATTAAAATCGAAGTCGGCCGGCCTTCATCCAAACTAAATACTTTATGGCGCGCTGCCAGCCGAGTTTCACTGAATTTCATGATCTCACTGGAAGCTATTAAGTGGTACGTCAGGACCACCTTGTCAGCAAGGGCATTGGCTAGTGGATACATATCTATTTCCGATTGTTGCAGCGATGTCCAACCTAAGCTAAAAGGACGTTTCTGTAGGCTGCTTAGCGCTTAGCCTGAACGAAATGTGGTATGGGTTTGTACTATTTATTCTGAACTTTGGCACAGCTTTCAGGTCATTCAAGTATTATGTAAGCACTAGAGGTGGGTCGAGAGATCTTCGCTTCACTTATTTTTGATGACATGAAGGATGGGGCGGTCTGGATCGTGATTACGCAAGCAATATTTATTCGTTTACTTTTATGCAGTATTTTGTAGATTCTATAAGGACTAATAAATTAAAAAAATGTTTGTGTGTTTGTGGGAAAGATGGGGGAAATGCTCTTGATGGGGGAAGTAGGTCAAGGAAGTAATGATGCTTAAGTTAGCGTATATAGCGAGCAATTTCATTCACTGTCATAATTTTATTGCAAATACCAGCAATTTCAAAATGGTTTCAATAAATACTTACTTTGTCGACTGTTTAAAATACTCATCATTATATTATATACAACTTTAACTATGGGACCGACCCCGAAATCGCGAAAAAATCAGCTGTTTTACACATTTTGTCGAGTATCTTGACATGTTTTTATGAAACAGCATATTTTTTCGCGATTTCAGGGTTGTATTAGTCCCTTTGAAAAGTTGTTCTTAAAGATAAGTAATTGAGTACTATGAGCCTTTTTCGGGTTAAAGCCTTGAGCCTTTCAACTATGAGCCCTTTCCTTATAACCCTGTATCTACTCGTATATGAGTAAGACGAGGTGAAGTCAATCGACTTGCATTTCCTTTTCGATGCAATCTCACCCGCCTTTCTGTTCCTACTATAAAAGTATTAAAACTACTTTCAAATAGTGAATGTATCGTAAAACTCGAAACATTTATAAGCAGGCAAGTATAAATATTGTTGTGTACGATACTTTAAAGCCACACATTCACTTGAGAACTGAAATGATGCAAGACTTGTCGCCTGACAAACCTTATACGACAATCACATACCGTACGTAAGCAGTATGTGTAGATATATGTTCATGTTCAATATTCAGATGCCATAGAAACTTTAAAATATCGTTTTTAGATAAAAATAATTTGATTAATTGATTTTTGCAATTCAGCGCGGGAATGCAGCCAGCGTTCTTGGTACCTCGCCACGTGGGCAAAACCGGCTTTAAGACTTTGTTTTTTTTTTTAATTACTATGTTTTATTTATTAATTTTCTTATATTTTTAGCTTATTTTTAATTTAAGATGTAAATATACAAATATATATAAATTTATCTATTACTAAAAATTTCAGATTTAATAATTCCTTGATTTTATTCATCACGTACCTACTCGTAGTTGAGAACCCGAATTGAGCCTACAAATAGTTGGGATTTTAGGGGGGAAAAAGTCCTAACGGGTCAACTAATTGAGCCTTGCACCCTAGGCATCCCTAGGTCCCTACTCCCTCGGCTCTACTAATAGGTTCCGAAAGGAAAGGAGGAAGGTTTGAAGGTCACCGAATGTGACCGAAACTAGTCGTACTTAGTAGACGACTTTATTTTTACGTGAGTATTCCCGTGTTTAATTACTTACAACAAAAAGGTTCCGAAACTTATAAAAACGATTTGATAGAATAAGCAGTCATTCTTGGATTCTGTAGATAGCGGAAATAAGCACCTATCCGTGAAGCGTGAAACTAAAAAGAAATGAACTATAAAGGTGATCGCACACTTATTCGCGTCAAATGCGCTGACTTCAAACTAGACTACTTACTAAACTATGACCAATTGTAATAGATTAATATGTCGTTTCTATTTAATTTATTTAATTCGGCACGTGCCGTGCAATTTATTAAGCCTTACACGAGTCCTTTCCTTTCTTAAAAATACGTGACGAGCCGAAAAACTAGCTGTTCCCTGCCACGCTTCGCTGTGGATAAAAAAAAATAATAAATCAAAATAGATAAAAACAATCCTTGATGCGTATTATATATCATGCTAAAATTTCAGCTCGATCGGTGCAGAACTTTTTGAGTTTTTAAAGCGTACACAAACCAACATAACATTTTTAAAAACTTATATAAGATGGGACAGCGCACCCTGTCAGGGAAAATGAAAATTGCGTTTGTTCATACATTTTTCTATCGAATTCTTGCCACGTATTTTGACAAAATTCATACAGGAATTCATACTTGTTCGTTTACATTACAGCTAATGTCACACATGACGTATACATGACAAATTATGATAGCATGTCATTTTACACCGTCATGTCACTTTACGCCGTGTAATGTTGCCCTAGATTTGAGTTTTCAGTGAACATACGCCTTTAATTCCGCACAGTGATATACACACGGTTCAGAATTATCTTTATTACAGTACATGGCTTTACGGCACTTTCTTTCATTACTCTTCTAATTTTATGGGCTTCTTCTTACATAGATATGGCGAGTTAAAGACAACTTGCTCAGTGACCGAGGCAGTTTTCATTGCGATATTTTAAGATTACGCTGGTGGGTAAATGTGTGGTTACCGGTTGAATTGGCTGTAAGTTACTAATATAGTAACTGATTTAAATATTACACAGGTATAGCCAAAATATTTGTCGGTTCTGCTACTATTCTTCCCTACTATTTAGTCTCCAATAGCTTCAAAACTTGAAATAGCGTTTTTTTTAATTTTTTTTTAATTTTAAATTTTTATATTTTAGTTTAAGTACTTTTCCATAAATTGTAATAATTTGATAAGTAGAAATAATTGTCTCATATTTGTATGTACGATCATGAGTTAAGTTTGAATCTAACCGAACTTGTGTGTGTATTCTTTAGTGATGTAACGACAGACTAATATTTATTCAAACATCGATTAGATCGATGTCATCGTGTTGACATAGAAATAGGCGTAATAGAGTAGCTGATAGAAACATGGGAGGGTTCGTTACCCCAGAGTGTTAGGTCACGCGATCTCACACGCTCGTACTAACTGGTGCGTAAGCTGTGGTAGTCTGTTGTACTAACTGCTACGTAATCTGTGGCAGTGTTCTGTAATAACTGTTGTTTAATCTGTTGGTAGGCTTTTAATCGATCCTGCCTGACTAATGCCGATGAAAAACGCGTCGTTTCAAGGAAAGCTTGTGGCCAAAAATGAAGTTTTTGGTTTTTTTTTTATAAATCTGCGTCCTTTTGAGATAATCAGCATAAACTACCTACTTATACTATACCTAAGATCTTTGAAAAAGAAATATGATTTCAATGTATCTTTCTACTCCTAAATAGCAACATAGATAAATTACTTAGTGTTGTAATGGTAAAGTCAAACTAAAAATACTGCTGTTTACTCAGCTCGTCCAATAAATTTACTTCCATGATTTTAATGTTTGCCTCACGTTTCCGAAATAGCCTTCTTGCGCGTGGAAATATGCTTTCATGTTAACATGATGCATTTTCATTAGTCACCTAATTCATAATCTGATTCATAATAAATCTATTTATTTTTGTCAGCTAAAACTGTACCATAGATTCATCTCTTTTCTGTCTTTATCTCTATATTTTCTTTAAATCGGGTTTTTCAAATTTTTGGCTCCACACGTACAGGTCTATTTACCAGCGACAAAGTAAACAAGGAATGCGGCTTTGCAAATTGAGTCTATTCTCAACGTGCGTCCATCCATGGTCTCTACAAGTCTACATGGTAGTAGAGAATACTTTACTTCCCTATAATCCAAATAATTATAAAAAATCATTACTAAAAAGCTTTTTCCGTTGAATTTGTCAGTGGATGCTGTAAAGAGCAAAAGTGTCTCTCGAAAAAAATTTAAAACTAAAACAATTAGGTAAACTCACCTTTTGTCAAAAGAATCCAAACAATCCTTAATCAACGCACTATATCACCCAAGTTCAAAACACAATTTGGCTGAATGCAACTGCATTCGTCGTTTCCCTTTCGGAAAAAAAAAAGAAAAATTTGAAAAGTGGCGCAAAATTGTCACATGGATATTCGGAATGTTTCAGACTCTATTTTGTTATAGATAAGGGTGGTTGTTGTTTGAGTGGGGAAACGACAGGCGGACCGCGCGGAGTGGACGACGAGACTGGATGCGGCTGGTGAAGTTTCAGTGGGCGGCACCGCCCAGACGCGCGCCGTGACGCCGCTGACGTCATGCAGAAGTGAAGCAGATCTGCTATGTTGATTCAATGTCTGCACTGCACAAGCAACGGTGCAGCCTCTGCCCGGTCGTTGCATTTTGTAGCGGTACTTAGAAGATTCCGACATACTTAAGCCTGGATTGCAAGGAGAAGTTTTTTGTTCTACGGTTCCTACCGTCATTTCATTACTTACGAAAATTTTCAATGTTAACCATCGACTTTGAGTCTGATGGCTGATGAATCTAGGTAAAGTACCTTTAGGGTAATTAGGGTACCTGGGGTTCCCACCCTAGGGTCGTACTTAGGTATGTTTGTCAATTCCTATGTGATAACTTGTATGGCATTTTTGGATTTCAAGGTGTTATTAATTATTTTTTTTTCATGCATACTTAAGTACCAGCTGCGTCCTGTGGTTACACCCGATATCTTAAATAAACCGTTAATCGGTTCAAAAAATTGCCAATGAGTTAATCCAGAGATTCCAGGGTACAAACCTTTCAATGTTCACTCAAATCCGTCAGCCCGTTTCAGTGTGAAAAAACATGCTATCGTATCCCTAGCCACTCACAAACTTTCGCATTTACAACACGCGGAAACTGTAATTGAGGTGAGTGTATATTCTGTGAGGGTTCGAGCCTGGGCACAGAATAACAGTAGACTTTAGACACTATACTTCAGGCATCCATCATGTAAAAACACTCCAGCTATGATAAACAGCCACTCACTCTGCTCAGAAATTTTCTAATCCGCGTCAGGGCAAGCAGGAAGTCTATTTTCATTCCTTCATTCTAGCATTTATAAGTGATTCAGAAAGGACACGTAACTTGTATGAGAATAGCGTGGTGCGGTCGCGCATACCATTTAATTACAGAATACGTGCCAGTTTCTACATATCCGACGCGGTCACAGAATACGCTGCAGTGAGTATGGAGCGATGAGCGAATTGAAAGCTATTGGCCTAAAAATAAACTTGTACAAGAATTGTTTACTGTTCACGCCTGAACTTTGGGTGTGATAGTCGGGCATGCTAAAGGGCGATTACGGCTGGGAAACGTTCTATTTACCTGCTTCCTTGTAGTCGATAGAAGTAATTAAATAAAGCAAATAAGTACTTAGCTACATAGTTATTACTATCTGTTATACGAGTATCATGTAGATCCATCGGGTAAGCCCAGTTTATTGATAAAAAATAAATTCGATGAGCTCCACAAAGTACCTTTACCTACTAGCATTTTTAAACGCTTAATTTTTAATAAATTGTGTCATTAAACTTATCGTAGAGCAAAAGTAATTCGTATTATCTCCACCATCGTAATTTTGTAGTTTATTTCTATTATTATTCCATAAAATATTAGAAAGACAGAAATATTGAATGATTAAAAACTGAGAACAAACTGACAGACTGTACGATTTTGAGTGTAAATAAAATAAATGAAAAATTGATTTAAAAAAACACCGTACAAATCAATGGTACTAATGACACTAAGGCGATTTAAACAGTAAAAACATCGATATGACTTCAACTTCCCCTCACCCCAGCACTACTGCTAACAGTCTTTCTTTATCCAGGAAAACAAACAGTAAAGGGCTCCTGCACTCTTGACCTCAGCCACTGCAAAACCAGCTTTATTTCAATAGTGATACGGTCTAAGATTTCCAGATGATGCAACGGCAGTGGACCGTCATTTCCGTGAAAGTTTGAACAAATCAATTTGATGGCGTGCGTCTGGTCTGCGCTCTCATGATGGAAGCCAGGGCTTACAGGTAGAGAACATAAATCTGTCGAAAAGTATTACATGAGTTCTGAGTTGGTTATTACGCTACACACTAAAATAAATATTAAAAATGCGAAAGCAATTCTCTGTTTCATCATTGATCATCAACATTTAAAAACCAACTGCTGATTTTAGGCCTCCCTTTTATTGCGGAGCCATTCACCTCAGTTTGCGAATTACCTGTATTTACATACTACCTTTCTAATATAGTCAGACATTTTTACTCGATCTGGATTCCGCGAACCTATTCCTAACCTGAATAACCTCAACAACCTTTTGACGAAAAATTATAAAAAACCGAACTAAAAAAATAGAAAATAAAATTTTATAAATTTAAATTAAGAATAGGGTTGAAAATTTCAATAAATATAAATTAATAATAGTGTAAATAAATAAATATATGTATTTTATTTTTAAAAAGCGTGGGGTGCATGGGTCAATAGATATTATATATTTTGTAGATACATTTTGTATTGACAGACATGAGTAGAGTGATTAGCATTTTGATAATATCTTAGAAAGCACCCCACGCTTTTTTAAAAATAAAATACATATATTTATTTATTTACACTATTATTAATTTATATTTATTGAAATTTTCAACCCTATTCTTAATTTAAATTTATAAAATTTTATTTTCTATTTTTTTAGTTCGGTTTTTTATAAAAAGCGTGTTTTTTTAGTTTTTTTTTAACTATTATTTATTTTTCGCTTTTTAGTTCGATTTGCTAACTATTAACCATTATTAATATGTACAAATGTGTTGGTGTTATCCGATTTTGGCCGTCTGCTCAAGCAAATTAAAAATAAAATTGATGCGTAACAAAAAATATTGAGCAAAAAGATTTGTAGCCGCGTGGTTTCGATCCTCAGACCTCATAAAATAAAATTGATGCGTAACAAAAAAATATTGAGCAAAAAGATTTCTAGCGCGTGGTTTCGATCCAGGGACCTCAGGGTTATGAGCCCAGCACGCTTCCACTGCGCCACTCTGTTCTCTGACACGAATGACGAAATTACCATTTGTAAGTTAAACGGTATTAAAAGTTAAAGAAACTTTATAGAAAAAGCGTGTTAAACAAATTAATAGTTAAAAAAACTAAAAAACACGATTTGTTTAGTGTATTGTCATCGGTCCTCGATATATCTACAAAGTTTGAAAGAAATCTGACCGTTTAAAGTGGGTCAAAAACGCGCTCAAAGGAGTCGGTTACATACAAACATACAAACATACAAACATACAAACATACAAACATACAAACATACAAACATACAGGTGAAGCTAATAAAAGCGTGTTAAAAAGGAATATTTTCACCGCCTCTACAGAACAGACGCTGTTTCTACAAGTGAGATACCTAAGTATTTAGTAAATAGAGTATGTGGTAAGCTGGTAGAGCAAAATTGAAACGGTTTTGAGTTTCGGTTCCTTCTAGGCAAGCGTGCTCCATCGTAGACTGCATCATTGCTTACCACCAGGCGAGATGGCAGCCAAATGCAAGCCTATCAATAAATTTAAAAAAATCCGGCCTCCGGCCTGACTACTGACTTTAGGGCTGGCTAGTGGTCGCTGTGTGGGGTCTGGTTTCTGGTTTAGGCTGAGTGCATATACGATTTTTTATTTTAGTCGTAGGGGTTCCGTCAAGCCGTTGGCGTTCCAAGTGACCACTTGGAGGTTTCGGGTCATTTTTTAACCAGGCTGCTTACTAGCTGGACCATACGGTCCATCATTTTGTCCATGATTTTTTCCATCATTGTCAACATCGAATGTTGTAGTTTTTCGAACATTATGTCCATTAAGTCAGTAAGGTCGGCCAAGTCGTTCTTTATGTCTTTTTGAGTATATTGTTTTTTGGTTTTCGTTGCTTCTGAATAGGTTTTAATTATGTTTTGATTATCTGTGCAGTTAGGCTTTGAACCCGGGTGGGGACCCAGGTTTTTCATCTCTATATTGCTAGGCATTGGTGTTTTTTTTGTCTTAGGGTCTAATTTAAGAATTCTTTCTCTATACTGTTTGTACACTTTGCATCCTTTGTAACTAGCGGGGTGTTTTTCGTCACAGTTCGCGCAAGTAGCCTCAGTGTCTGGTTTTTTGGTACATGTTGTTGTAGGGTGAGCGCTACCGCATTTAACACAGCGATAGGGCCTGAAACATTGGTTCTTGGAATGCCCAAATCTCTGACACCTCTTGCATTGAATGATTTCCTTTTTCTTATATGGGGCTTCAAAAGTAATCTTCATGTTATTCAAGTATTTTACATCGAAAATGGCTTTGTTGTTTGGTTTTGGTTCTAAGTCGACATAAAAAACAGGCAACGGTTCCTTTGTAGCTCGATGTCTGATATTGACTATTTGTCTCACTTCATGTCCAATTTCATACAATTCTTTTGAAATTTCTGTGGTATTTTCTGAAGCATGGAGTCCGCGTAATACTATTCTGTACGCTCGCTCGCTTTTAAGCTGGTAAGTATAGTGTGAGATGTTATCGGCAATGAAATTCTCTCGAATCGTTTTGTATGTCTGGATGTCTTTAGGTATAATTTTTATGACGTGCCCAGATCTTAGTGTGGTCATGAGGTAAAGATCGCTTTTTACAAATTTGTTTAGTACATCTTTAAGAGAATTTACATTAATTACGCCCGTAACAAAGATGGGTTCTGGCTTTGGTACATATACTTTATCTGTATTGTTGGTTTTATTCGTAGGCTCCGTATCGAGTAGTTCAAAACTATTGCGTGTAGGAATCACAAAGTCTGGGGAATTTCTCTGTTTTTTATTCCCGTCATTGTGAATTGGACTTGTTTCTTTCCTTTTCTTTCTTCTGGTGGGAATTTCATCCCTTTGCCATTCTTCATGGTCTGATATTATGTCGTCACTGGCAATCGGCAGAGTATCGGTCTGTGAATCCAGATTGTCTTTCTCCTTGTTTTGTTGGTTGTAATTATAGTAATTAAGCTTAGTTGGCAGAGACGATGTCGAGTTGCTTCTGTTCCGAGTAAACATGCTTTCATACAGAGTTTGTTGGATCATGCTGTTAGGGTTGGTTGGTTTTTTAGAGTTTGGTAAAGTTTGTTGATTATTTGTATTTAATTGGTTCATTGTATTCCCACGAGTAAGGCCGATATAACAGGTCGCTAGGAAGGTGACGCCTATTCTCCCTAGAAGGCTAATGCAACGACGTTTGCCAGGTCCGTCGATGTGGATCGTTTGCGACTGGTCTCCCACCAGCCATGCAGTCTCTTGGCACGAATCTCACCGTAGACTTAGGGTAATTTTTTTATAGAAGTTGTCTTCTTCATAGTCCGGACAATTAAGCCAAGGCTACCGATCCTGCAGATAGAGTTCACAGGGTTGCGGTTTGTGTGAGTCATTTCCTACTCTCACTGTTAGACCAAGCTGATTAGGCTGGTTTGGTCGGGTTAATTCACCGCCGCCCGAGACCCGGCGTTGTTATTCATTTAGCACCACCCAGGGGGCACGTGTAGGGTAGTGGCTAGGTAGTTCCTACGGACGCGAATAACTCTGCCCCCCGTCAAGAGCTAGAAACTTTCCTCAGAACAGAAATGATTGATATTGCACTAATCTCTGAAACAAGATTCACACCGAAGACACACATAAACTTTAATAACTATACAGTGTATACAACCAATCACCCAACTGGGAATAGCCATGGAGGAACAGCAGTGATTATTAAAAGCAACATTAAACACTACCCTATTGAGGAATACCGAACAGAAAAAATACAAGCAACATCTATTAAACTTGTAGACAGCAAACTAGAAACAGTATTCTCCGCTGTATACTGTCCTCCAAAACATACTATAACTGCCAGCGACTTCGCAAATTATTTTTCTACATTGGGTAACAGATTTATATGTGCTGGCGACTGGAATTCAAAACATTTAAATTGGGGATCTAGGCTGACCAACACTAGAGGAAGACAACTCTGTAAAGCCACAGAAGAGATGAAGTTAGAATGTCATTCCGGCAGAGAACCTACCTATTGGCCTACCGACAGACTAAGAATCCCAGACTTATTAGACTTTTTTATTGTTAAAAACATAGATAGTAACTACTTAAACATAGAACCACGTATAGATCTCACATCTGACATCGACGACCTGTTTGGCTCAGCGGTAATATATCCGCCTTTTAAGCCGGAGGCCCCGGGTTCGATTCCCGGCCGGGCAGATGTTTGAATGATGAATTTAGATGTCTGTTCTGGGTCTGGGTGTTAGTTGTCCTTGTCTTTGTGTATGTTCCATGGCATCCCCGACACAGGATTATCCTAGTGGGGAGCTATGAGTGTGAAACGTTATTTATTTATTATTATTTATTATTACCACACACCAGTTATACTGAATGTTACTACAACAGTTAATCTGGTAGAACCGCCCCTTAGAATATACAACTTGAACACTACAAACTGGACAATCTATAAAAATATAATCACGACAGAGACAGAACTAAAGACCAAGATTAATACAATAGAAGAACTCGAAAGACAACTGGAACAACTTAATATGACTATTCACATTGCTGCCAATTCTGCAACTCCAAAAAAGACAGGTAAAGGAAAACCTATGAAACATAACTCATATCCAAAGGATATTAAAGAGAAAATACAAGAGCGCCGTCGTTTGAGAAAAACCTGGCATACTACTGGATATCCCAGTGATAGGACTGCATTCAATAGTTTCTCAAACGAACTCAAAGGCCTTATCAGCACCCTAGAAAATGATAATATCCAACACTATCTTTCGAACCTAGATCCAACGAGAGACACAAACTACTCGCTGTGGAAGGCTACCAAGAATCTAAAGCGCCCGAAAATCCACATATCTCCTATAAATGATGGAAAAGGAGGATGGGCAAGATCAAATAAAGAAAAGGCAACAATCTTTGCAGAACATTTGAAAACAGTTTTCCAACCATTCCCTGAAAACAATCCCGAACAAACTATGGAAATCAAGAAATACATTGAATCTGCGAACCAAATGTGTCTTCCACTAAAAAGTACCAGCCCAAAAGAAATCATGAAAGAAATAAGGAACCTTAAGGAAGGTAAAGCACCCGGCTATGACCTCATTGATGCCACATTACTTAAAAACCTGCCTCATAAAGGTGTAATGAAATTAG
The DNA here is from genome assembly GCA_949125135.1 of Alcis repandata. Classification (NCBI taxonomy): domain Eukaryota; kingdom Metazoa; phylum Arthropoda; class Insecta; order Lepidoptera; family Geometridae; genus Alcis; species Alcis repandata. The sequence continues at coordinate 2,236,863 of OX421233.1, forward strand.
TTAACATCTTTAATGCCAGCTTAAGTCTAGAACATTTCCCTGGGCAATGGAAAATTGCACATGTAGTCATGGTACCGAAACCCGGTAAACCCCCACACGAAGCTACTTCATATAGACCTATCAGCCTGCTACCAGTTATTGGCAAACTGTTTGAAAGGATATTGCTTAACAGGATGAAAGAACATCTAAGTGCAGTATTACCGAACCATCAATTTGGATTTCGGGAAAAACACGGGACAATTGAACAGGTACACCGTATAATTGACACCATTAGCAGATGCCTTGAAAATAAATTATATTGCTCGGCAGTCTTTTTGGATATCAGCCAAGCGTTTGATAAGGTATGGCATGACGGCCTCCTGTTCAAGATAAAAAAGCATCTCCCGCATTGTCTATTCCGAATACTTAAATCTTACTTAGATAAAAGATGCTACCAAGTGAAGTACAGCGATGATCTCTCAGAAGTACACGAAATAAAATCAGGTGTCCCTCAAGGCAGTATCTTGGGCCCTGTACTATACCTAATTTTTACAGCAGATATCCCAACAACTGACTACACCACGACTGCGACTTACGCTGACGATACGGCATTACTGTCGGCTCATAGCAACCCAGAAACGGCTTCATCACAGTTGCAAAACCACCTAACAGAAGTTGAGACGTGGCTGAAGCGTTGGAGAATAAAAGCCAATGAGAGCAAATCGGTACATGTAACATTTACACTTAGGCGAGAAACATGTCCACCAGTAACGCTAAACTGCAAAGTTATCCCTCAAGATAATAACGCAAAATACTTGGGCATGCACCTAGACAGAAAACTTACATGGCAAAAACATATTTGGACAAAGCGGATACAACTAGATGGAAAACTGCGGTCACTGAACTGGTTATTGGGACGCCAATCACAACTAAATCCCAACAGCAAGATGCTAGTGTATAAAACTACCATAAAACCAATCTGGACTTACGGAATACAGTTGTGGGGAACTGCCAGCAATAGCAATATAGATATCCTGGAAAGATTCCAGACCAAAGCTCTGAGAACAATGTTTGGCATCCCTCATTGTATAAGTAATAGATACATATACTTCGACTTCGGCCTAAAAACAGTTCGGCAGGAAATAGCTCAACACAGCCTGAAGTATCAGGAGAAGCTGACCGTCCATGTAAACAAACTGGCACACGCTCTAAGTGGAGAAGATGCTCTTCAGTATACCCGGCTAAAAAGAAGTGACATACCGAGCCTACATAAAAGATTTACCACTTGACAACAAGAGAGTCGTGTGAAAAGAATTTTTACACAAGTGTGGCTCTTGAGGAAAACATAAACTGAGAAATCAAACAAAGAAGTGGCTTATTGTTGGAAAACAGATTGCCATGAAGCAGAAATCATCAAAAAAAAAAAAAAAAAAAAAAAAAAAAAAAAAAAGTCGTAGGGGTCATATCTCTGCCTGTTTCACTAAATGTATTATTAAGTAGTAATTAATCAAAAAATACTATTAGGACACCACTCTAAGGGGAAGAATGTAAGAGCAAACCTATACTAAATATTGGCGAAAACGTTTTTTATTGACATTTCTTCAAAAACATCTCTACTTTTTTCAGAAAAATTGCACATAAACCCCCCAAGCGCAGTTGGTATGATAAATCATTTCTTACGCACTATTGTCACTTCTCAGTTATTTTTAGCCCTTGTAGTCTGCTATGCTACAGAATACATAGCAGTGCCTACTAATAGTCGTGCTAACTACAGCGTTTCAGTCGAGCAGCTGTTAAATGAGTTATATTGGACAACAATGCTGGGCGATGACCCTTGCGACGTAATTTAGTGGTAGGTACTGCTTCCAGACGGATAATCTTGATCTTGACTAAATGGTTTGATAAAGGTCCTTGTCACTCAGAAGGACTCGTAAGTCGTATGTTATCTAAATCTATACAAATATTATAAAGAGGAAAGGTTTGATTTTTTGTTTGTTTGTTTGTTTGTATGAATTGAATAGGCTCCGAAACTACTTGGCAGATTTGAAAAATTCTTTCACTGTTGGAAAGCTACATCATTTCTGAGTGACATAGGCTATATTTCATTTTCAAAAAAAATAGGCATCCTTACTAAAATTACGATAACGTAATCCAAGGTGTGAAAAAAATATCAAAAAACTACCTTACATCGCGTGCGCTGCGAAAACTATTGATGATAGAACAAAATGATATACTACATTTTTTTAGAACACACCATTATCTACAAAAAATCAGCGGCAGCATATCTCTAACTATTACAGTCATGTCACAATAAGCGTTTTTTTATTGAAAAAAAGAAATTAAAATACCACCGCTACAAAAAGCTCTTTATTTGTACCTTGGTATTAACCCTTATCAAAATAAATGATACAAAAAATGATACATAAAAGACTGCTTCAATATCTTTATATTACTTTTTGAATTATTCGATTCTGACAATCCATTCAAAAGATATCACGAGTTAAAAAAAAATTAAAAAATAAACTGTATTCGGCTAGCTATGCGTTGTAGGCGTCACTCGGGCAGGGGTACGGGAGGGGGGTTAAGATCATCTATCTATATATATAAAAGTGAAGGTCGTGACTGACTGACAGATCAACGCACAGCCTAAACCGCTTAAGCTACAAACGTCAAATTTGGACAAAAGTTTTATATCAAAAAGCGGACGCACACTAAGAAAGGAATTTGCCCAATTCAACCCCTAAGAGGGTGAAAAGGGGTGTTTAAGTTTGTATGAAAAAAATATTTTTCTTAATGCTACGATTATCAAACTTTGCGAATATACTAATGTTAAAAAAATAATCGACACCTATTTCATCATTTTTCAAAAATCAACCCTTAAGAGGGTGAAACGGAGCAATGAAGTTTGTATGAAGATTTTTTTTTTAATGCTGTGGTTATGAAACTTTGCAAATATACTAAGCTAAAGAAAATATTAGACACTTATTTTTTTATTTTTTGAAAATCAACCCCTAAAGGGGTGAAACGGAGTATTGAAGTTTGTATGAAGAATTTTTTTTTGATGCTGTGGTTACGAATCTTTGCAAATATACTAAGCCTAAACAAATAATAGACACTTATTTTTTTGTTTTTTGAAAATCAACCCCTAAAGGGGTTAAACGGAGTGTTGAAGTTTTCATGAAAAATGTTTTTTCCTAATACTACGATTTTTTAACATTGCAATTGTACTAAGCTAAAAAAAATATTAGATACCTGTTTCATTATTTTTTGAAAATCAACCCCTAAAAGGGTTAAACAGATAAAAGTGAATGTCAAGACTGACTGACAGATCAACGCACAGCTTAAACCGCTTAAGCTACAAACGTCAAATTTGGACAAAAGTTTTATAACAAAAAGCGGACGCACACTAAGAAAGGAATCTGCCCAATTCAACCCTTAAGAGGGTGAAAAATTGTGTTTAAGTTTGTATGAAAAAATTTTTTTTCTTAATGCTACGATTATCAAACTTTGCGAATATACTAAAGTTAAAAAAATAATCGACACCTATTTCATCATTTTTGAAAAATCAACCCCTAAAGGGGTGAAACGGAGCAATAAAGTTTGTATGAAGATTTTTTTTAATGCTGTGGTTATGAAACTTTGCAAATATACTTACTAAGCTTAAGAAAATATTAGACACTTATTTTTTTGTTTTTTGAAAATCAACCCCTAAAGGGGTGAAATGGAGTATCGAAGTTTGTTTAAAAATATTTTTTTCCTAATAATACGATAATTTAACTTTGCAATTGTACTAAACTAAAAAAAATATTAGATACCTGTTTCATTATTTTTGGAAAATCAACCCCTAAAAGGGTTAAGCAGAGTGTTGAATCAACGCATCAAAATCAACAGATCAACGCACAGCCTAAACCGCTTAAGCTACAAACGTCAAATTTGGACAAAAGTTTTATAACAAAAAGCGGACGCACACTAAGAAAGGAATCTGCCCAATTCAACCCTTAAGAGGGTGAAAAATTGTGTTTAAGTTTGTATGAAAAAATTTTTTTTCTTAATGCTACGATTATCAAACTTTGCGAATATACTAAATTTAAAAAAATAATCGACACCTATTTCATCATTTTTGAAAAATCAACCCCTAAAGGGGTGAAACGGAGCAATAAAGTTTGTATGAAGATTTTTTTTAATGCTGTGGTTATGAAACTTTGCAAATATACTTACTAAGCTTAAGAAAATATTAGACACTTATTTTTTTGTTTTTTGAAAATCAACCCCTAAAGGGGTGAAATGGAGTATCGAAGTTTGTTTAAAAATATTTTTTTCCTAATAATACGATAATTTAACTTTGCAATTGTACTAAACTATAAAAAAATTTTAGATACCTGTTTCATTATTTTTGGAAAATCAACCCCTAAAAGGGTTAAACAGAGTGTTGAATTGAATCAACGCATCAAAATCAACAGATCAACGCACAGCCTAAACCGCTTAAGCTACAAACGTCAAATTTGGACAAAAGTTTTATAACAAAAAGCGGACGCACACTAAGAAAGGAATTTACCCAATTCAACCCCTAAGGAGGTAAAAGGGGTGTTTTAGTTTGTATGAAAAAAATATTTTTCTTAATGCTACGATTATTAAACTTTGCGAATATACTAAATTTAAAAAAATAATCGATACCTATTTCATCATTTTTGAAAAACCAACCCCTAAAGGGGTGAAACGGAGTATTGAAGTTTGTATGAAGAATTTTTTTTTGGTGCTGTGGTTACGAAACTTTGTCAATATACTAAGCTAGAAAAAATAATAAACACTTATTTTTTTGGTTTTTGAAAATCAACCCCCGAAGGGGTTAAAATATGGAGTGTTAAAGTTTGTATGAAAATATTTTTTCCTAATGCTATGATCATTTAATTTTGCAGATGTACTAAGCTAAAAAATAATAGATACATGTTTCATTATTTTTGGACAGTCAACCCTAAAAGGGGTGAAACGGGGTATTAAAGTTTGTATGGAAATATATTTTTTTAATGCTACGATTATTTAACTTTGCAAAACTAAGCTAAAAAAATAATATATACCGGTTTCATTATTTTTGGAAAATCAACCCCTAAAGGGGTGAAATGGCGTGGTAAATATAGTACGGAGAGAGAATTGTAATGACTCACTGACAGACAACGCACAGCCTAGACCGCTGGTCGTAGAAATTAGAAATATGGAGTGTATAGTCTTGATGAGTAAACGTGTACCAAGAAAGGATTTCTTGTAATTCAACCTCTAAAGGGGTGAAATAGAGTGTTAAAGTTAGTATGGAGAAGCATTGTTTTTGACGCCACGGTATTGAAACTTTACAAATATACGAAGCTTAAAAAAATAACGAACACCTATTTCACCATTTTTGGAAAATCAACCCCAGTGGGGGTGAGATAGCGTGGTAAAGATAGTACGGAGAAAGAATTTCTTTTGATACTAACTTTGATGCTAACTCAATGAAACTTTACAGATGTACTAAACTTAAGGCGGGTAAACAACATCCGGAAAAAATCCAAAACCTTCGAAAAGTCACATCCTCGAGGTGGAACTGCTAATTAACTCGAAAACTAAAAACATTTTTACCAAAGCGACTAAAAAGTCACCAAAACCTCGGACCTTTTTGGAGCCATTGAAAAAGAAGCAGGGATGCTTCCATTGTATGACGCTTTTTACATGCTCTCAAAAAAGAGGGATAAATTAATTTCATCCCGGAAAAATTATCGGTTCCCGAGGTATAGTCCACGCGGGCGAAGCCGTGGGCGGAAGCTAGTTAGAAATAAAATAATAAAACTAAATTATAAATAAACGTTTCACACTCATGGCTCCCCGCTAGGAATAGATCCTGTGTCGGGATGCCATGGAGCACACAAAGACAAGGACAACTAACACCCAGACCCAGAACAGATATTTAAATTCATCATTCAAACATCTGCCCGGCCACGAATCGAACCCGAGACCTCTGGCTTATAAGGCGGATACACTATCGCTAAGCTAAACAGGCCGACAATGCCATGACTGTGAGAGTGATGGCAATGATCACGAGCGCCCAAAAATACCCCATCCTTGAGTGCTTATCTATACTAATCTATACTTCTATACTAATATTATAAAGAAGTAAAGTTTGTGTGTTTGTATATTTGTTAAATTGTAAGGGGTAATCTCGGGATCTACTGAACCGATTTTAAAAATTCTTTCACCAATAGAAAGCCACATTATTGCTGAGTGTCATAGGTTATATAAAAACCGAAAAATAAAAAGGCTTTTACGTGGTAGTCCGTTTTGCAAAGTGAATCGGAGAAAAAACGGTCCGGACGGCGCGCGATGGCTTCGGGTTTAATTAACATTATGCCCAACGAAGTGGGCACGGGTCAGCTAGTGTACTATAATTTCCAAGCTTTTATTTAGCTTGCCCTGTTATTTTAGGGTCAAATTTTGCAACTGAATTATGGATCACTTCCCGATGCCTAATTGAGCTGAAATTGGTATACCTGTGTAACCAATTACAATGCAACAAAAGCTAGTTTTTGAATTTAGGTACTGTATAGAGATAAAATTGGTATGTATATGGACATTTGGTGGGGTACTATTCAGAGCTACTAGTTCGATTTCTTACACTATATGAAAGCGATCACTGTATGATATAGGCTATAATTTATAGCCCCTAAACCTGCGATGGGTAAGACCAAACAACATCACACTCCGGGCAGTCGGTACTTACTCGGTTTTTAATTTATTAGAAGCAGATACTTACTTTGTAAGTTTATGTGACTGTCTTTCAGTTCGTCATATTTCGCATTTAGTCTTACTTTTGTTTGTCGTGTTTTTTTATTCTTAGTAGAAATTTATGTTGTTAGTATGTGTGTTTATTACTTCTTTACGCTAATGCGGCCGTACGGAGTCTGATAAAATTTAATAAGGACATAGCTTATGCCCTATGCCTAGGATACTATCTATCTCAAATAATTATACGGTTTCTGTAGGAGTAAAGTGAAACCGCGGGACACAGCTAGTTCCTACATAAATTGGCTGAGCAATCGTAACACAATGAGCAACCTCATGTAGGTACCTACTGCAGAGTATGTGGGTGTAGCTGGGTCATTCAGAGATCCAGTCGCGACGTCTCTTCATCCTTGACTTTAATTAAAGATACATTCGGTTTCGTCCCGCTCGATTGTAGTAGGTAATCTTGACTTGTGCACTTGTACCCTGTACCTACCTACCTACCTACCAATTGAACTGCTTACTCACGTTTGGCGAGGCCAAGACGTTTTGGATTCAAGAACTTGCGGTAATTTTGCATGACTATTGACGATGACGTCGTCATCGTCAATGACGAATTAACTTCAATTTCTACTATGATTGTGAAGAGATCACACCTACTCGATCATGCTGATGCACGTTGAAGATTAGGGCCAGCCAATCAGCCCGTACAAACTTACTAACGCTAGTCGTGAAATTAACTATAAGCTTGAAAAAGTCTGAGACTCCAAGAGTTTTTACAAATAGCTAAGCAATAAGCAGGGCTATGGGTGAGTGAATCATCAACTGATCAACCTACGATTTATCAGCAACGATAACGCACTCAGGCATGTCAATACGTTACATTCTACGCTAGTTTTAAGTTTATCTTGTAGGTAGTTCGACTTCCTCATAATATTGATACATTTTTTTAAAGTCTAATTGTTCAATTTATTCAGCAGATGTACCACCACAACACAAAATAGAATGGAACTCATAGCGAATAAAATGTTTATTAACTCGAATTTTATATTTTAATCAAAAAATAAAATTATGCTTAATAGTATTCCCCTGCGTGATACAGAATGTATTTTATAAAATCTCTAGTGCTGCCACTTCATACATTTTTGATTGGACTTAGCAATTTTATGGTACACAATAGGAGATATTTAGCCGTAGTATAACCAACATGCCCGATGAAATAAGTAACTTCTAGCATGCTGCTATGAAGCAATTTTTCTTCTTTTCTTTACTAAACTCTCTTCTGCTTTTGAAAGATAGTATGAATAAAATTATGAGTGCTAACTACGAATTCATATTTTCCAACTTAGAACCATTTAGCAATTTTTATAATGGCTGAGCAAGCAACCCTGTTGATTCTGGTTTGACATTTACTAGATTTTGACAGCTGATTGATAAAGTGGCTGCCGTCCGAGCTGCAATCCGTCCTTTTTTGCCACTCCTATTTTGGCAAAAATATCCAAAATACTTCCTCTTGGAGTAATTTCCGAGAAATGTAGTGTTGTGCCTTGAGTGTAACAGTGAAATGGCCTTATAGTTTAACGAAGACAATAGAAACAATCAAGATGAGTACTCGATCGGGTCGCGGGGTGTTCGGGAAGCTCTTCGCTAAGAAGCAAAACAAAGACAGGGAAGAGAGGGCGACGGAAATCGGGATGCCTACTAACGTAAAGCAACACATTCACGTGAGTAAGAATTCGGAGACAGGCATGCTAGAGGGGCTGCCGTCTTCATGGCAGAGGCTGTTGAACACACAGATCACACCAGCCGAGCAAAATGAAAACCCTGATGCTGCCATTCAGGCCGTCAAGTTCCACATGTACTCGATGAAAAACAAAAAAGCCGCTGGAGAGCCCTTCAAACCTTTCGTCACGCCCGAAGCTATCACAGAAGAAGATTTAGAAATCGAGAAGCTGCTAGATCACAAAAATGCTCACCAGAGCCAGGACTCCGACTTGTCTATCGGACAGAGCAGCGAAGATGAGAACACTTCAAGCAGTACAGTGACCATGGACATGTTTACTCAGCGGCAAACTATGCCCATATCACCAACGAAGCGTAGTCTAAAGAAAAAGGACAATATGAAAGATATGACTACCATGGCTGCAGTGGTCGAGGATTTGTCATTGATAGGTAATGATAAACCGGATGATGAAAGCCCGATACTAAGGAAGAAGGAGCTTCAATATGCAACATTGAACGATGAAGAGATTTACGAGGAATTGAAAAATATTTGCAACAAAGATGACCCCTATGTGAGGTTTGAGAGGATAAAGCAACTAGGGGCAGGTGCTTCAGGTAAGATTACTTTTATTTTCTACTAGAAATATATGGTTGTTTCACCTGTATGACCTGTTTCACCCTTCGAGGGTAGACCTGTATCCCAGCAGTGGGAGGATTAAAGGCTGAGTAGACCTGTATGAACTCACTTGAATTTTAGGTATGAGAGATAATAAGCATCATCTTTAGTCCTTATTTATCTCAGCACAACAGTGGCTTGTGGTTGGTCACTGTGGTAAGTGACAAGTTGCCCTTATTCAGTGTAATCGGATGGGATTATCAAGATTTCCATTGACTTGATGTGTGACCACTTGCAGCCATCGCTAGTGGCTCATTTATATCAAATGTAAATAAATAAATACCATGGTCCATTGCCTTATTTAGGTACTGTATAATAAGGACAAACAAACATATTTTTCCCATTACATTGATATTACAAACGTGATTGTCTATCTTTGTTACTGCTAATTAACAACCAATCTTAATAAAATGTGGCTTAGAAGTTCTTGTATGTCATGAAAATGGACAAAGTAAACTTCTGACCTTGTGAAACTCAGGAAAACACAAAAATTATGAGTGAAACCGTGGGGCATTAACAGTTGTAGACTTAGGTAATAGAAGTTGCTTTGAATACAGCAATGCAATCTTATCTCTCTTTTACAATCATGTCCTGATAACAGTAAATATGTTGAACAAATTAAGATTTGTCTATGATAATCCTTTACTGCCAGTTGTAACTAAAATATTTGTGGGTAAATGAGTAAATTTTTGTGGCTTTAGGTGGCATTCTACCAAAGAGGAGCTAAATAAAGATGACTAAACCAAACTGAAACCACATGTATCAATTATTCAACTAATTACATATATCTATTCTATTAATAAACCGATTGAATTACACAAAACAATGGTGTGTTATGTCTATTTGATCCAAATCATACAGCTCAGCTTTATTCACACTAGATACTTGATCTGCTTAACTTGGAAATAGATTAAAACAAAATATAAAGTTTTCAACATGGACATTACAAATTGAAGAGATCATGCTGAAATATAAATGTAGAAGATACTTAATTAGAACCAAAATGTATGACTGTATAAACTTCCACATGGTTGACAGTGACAGCTTGATACAAACAAAAAACAAGACACAACAACAGCTTAAAACATGACATAAGTTTATCAAAAACTATCCACACTGCTAGCACCTAATTTGTAATACAGTCAAAATCTGTTATAACGACATCGAAGGGACTACTCATATTTAGTCGTAAAAACCGATAGTTGTAACAACCGGTGACAGGTATTAATAGGATCACAGTTAACTCAACAATATGTTTTGGTGCGTCTTGTGTAAAGATAAGTAATAAACTGACTTACGAGTAAGAGATACTTGAGGCTACCGCATGCATGTGCTTTGTTTCTGAGAATTACAAAAGACCCTAAACTTTGTTTACTTTTTACTCATACAATAATAGCCATTGACTTGACCATTATACTGTGCCAGATGTGGATACTGTTACCTATTCAAATTGTTTACAATACAGCTGAGCCGGTCGTTCTACAGATATAATTCTCCGAAAACATTAACCAAATCTGGTCGCTTAATGCGGTATGTCGTAGTAAACAATGTCGTAAAAACCAATGTTTTCGATAAGGCGGTCATATAGCATTCAGCCAGGACCTTTGATTTCGGTCAATTTAACCGGTATGTTGTTCTAAACGATGTCGCCATAAACGGTTTTGACTGTATATGCCAAGCAGCATCATCATTTCCAGCCTGCAGTTGGCAACAACATGTTACTGAGCATCTTTTATAAGCCACTTTTCAACCTAAAACTGATTCATTTAGTAATTTCCTAATATTTTCTTTTTTAGGTGTGGTGTTCATCGCAATTGACAGTAAGGACAACTCCAGAGTAGCCATCAAAGACATAGACTTGACGAAGCAGTCCAAAAAGGAACTCATTCTCAACGAAATCAATGTACTGAAAGGTTTTACCCATAAGAACCTTGTGAACTTCCTGGACGCTTTCCTGAGTTACGAACACCTGTGGGTTGCAATGGAACTTCTTGATGGAGGTTCCCTGACAGACGTTGTCACCGAAGTTGTGATGAAAGAGGGCCAGATAGCCGCCGTGTGCCGCGAGACACTTCAAGCCATCTCTTTCCTCCACTCCAAGGGCACAATACACAGAGACATCAAATCAGACAATGTCCTACTTGGAATGGATGGCACCGTCAAAGTGACTGACTTCGGCTTCTGTGCAAACATTGTGGGCGATGAGAAACGCCAAACTATGGTCGGCACACCATACTGGATGGCTCCAGAAGTTGTTACAAGGAAGCAGTACGGCAAAAAGGTAGATGTATGGTCACTCGGCATAATGGCTATTGAGATGATTGAAGGCGAACCGCCTTACATGAAAGAGACCCCGTTGAGAGCATTGTATTTGATTGCTGCTGTCGGCCGTCCCAAAATACCGAGGTGGGATAACCTCTCGCCTGATTTCCAAGACTTCCTAGACAAGTGCCTGCAAGTAGACGTAGACATGAGAGCCACGGCCGACGAGCTCCTGGCGCATCCGTTCCTCAACTGCTCGATGGAGCTGAGGACTCTGACCCCGCTCATTAAGGCCGCCCAAAAGATACTCCACAAAAACTTTGAATGAAACTATGACTTGCTTCCATTCCTTTTTTACCAATATACCTATTACACTTTTGTAGCAGTTTACATTTTTGTACGTACAATATTTCGGATTGTAATGAAGGTGCCAATATTTGATAATTTATGGCTTAACATGCAGTTAAGTTGTATAGTGTTGAGACAATTTACTGTAGTAATATTTTACTGAAGTAAAATGAATGAAGTTGGGACTAATGGAATAGTATTCTGAAAATAGCTAGTTTTGATATAATTATGCTAAATTTTGTATCAAATACAAGCATTTGTTGAAGGAGGGATCAGATTGCATTAGGTTTGCTCAGCAATATCACTCTATATTAGCTTGTATTTAGTTTCTGATTATGGTGTTCATTATGTTTAAAGCATGAAATTGCAAGATATTTTGGCAATACGCAAGGCGCGCTTGGCTTTGTCTTATCTCTAGGCTCATGTAGATATGGTATCTACTACTGATATAGATATTCAATTTCAGACATCACATTGCAGTATAGTATGGTTGTAAAGATATTATGAGTAATGTTCAACCAGCCGAGGGTACAAATATTGCCATAAACAAAAATGGACTAGTTTTAGTTACTTAATAATATCTGTCCAAATTTTTTGTTATTCGTAGTGTCGGTTATTGTTTATGAAATTGCCAAATTATCAATATTATCTGACAATAGTAACATTTTATCGTCTGAATTCTAATGATAGGTAATGTTTATTATCAGGTGCACTGTTCACAGTAATCTACCAAAAAAAGTGTACATAAATAAATTACATATTTTTTTAGCTAGTCGTAGTTTTTTGATTTAATTTTTATAGAGTTTTGTAGGTAATTTTATAAGGCACAAATTTATCAATATTATTTTTAATTTCAACTGGTGACTGTATTTAATTCACATTCCTTCAATATGCACTTCATTCTTTTTCAAAATATATAAGACTGTAAATGTATTAAGAATAAAAAATAGTTTTCTGTAACAATAGATCATTCCTTAATAGACTGTTCTCATTCTTCAAATTTCATGTTACGGTATATTTCAACACAAGGAAAATGTTCTAAAACTAGATTACATTTTGACTGTTTTTTAATTTTTCAGTATCTTCGATGTATTATTCATGTAGTCATATTTTTGTTACATTCTAGATTTAGGGAGCTTAAGATGTTCAAGCTGGAATACACATGTGTATTTCAGCCCTTAGGGTCGATGCATATTGACGCAGAGTGGAACATATTGCCTATAATTGTGCCCTATCTTTATTAGAGACAACTTTTAAAGTCTAAAAGAGTAGACTATTTTGTTATTTAAAATACAGTAACTATTTTGTGTAAAGATTTAATTGCTACCACCATGTGGGACGCAGTCACGATAAGCGATTACAGTTTGCGGCCAAACAGCTTCAGTCCGTGAACGGTATACTCGCCTACCGACGTCATGAGATCAGTTTGTGTGAAATGTCGCACCTGTGGTCGCATGGGTTTACCTACATAAACATAAGTATTTGTAGGAATGCTAACCTAGTAGCAAGTTATAATTCCAAGCTGGGTTCAAGTGCTAACAATAAGCTTGTGAGCTACCGGTGTAGAAACCAAAGCACTTTGCTACCAGCAGAGCTGCCACCGTAATAGCTAGCTACCACCACAAGTTGAAAATTGTCACGAACCATCGAAGAATGTTCCGGCAACGATTTAGTCTTAGACATATTAACCGTCTTCGACCGCTGTCATTTGACATCATGTGAGCTGTGGTCAACACCTAGCCTGTAATAATTTTCGGTACATCCACTCTGCATCAGTCTGTATCAACCCCATATTCCTCCACCATGTGTGCCTGCTTTGTATAGCTGTCAGTCGGAGAATTATGGTGCAATGTACTTTGGTACAGTTCATTCGGACAAAAATGCTGGTCACTAGAAATTATTTTATAAAATACTCATTGTTTGCGTGTCGAGATGTGAAGTTCATTTTCAAGTAACCATTGGTGGGCAAGATATGTTTTTATTGCCTATAGCTAAGGCGCAAGGTATGCTCATAAGATGGGTCACAGACGCGAGCGCTCACCTCACCTGGAAAGTAATTTTGACCTTAGTTTTATGATACAAAAGTATAAAACTTTGCACACGTGTCAAGCGCACCATACCGTAGCGCGACATGTCTTCACACTGGCATTTCCCATTTCTGATACATGGGTGCTAATACCACCTATTACACTACGTTATCAATAGGTAACGATCAAGTTATTTTTGTTGTTTTGAGTGAGGGAGCCACGGAGCCACCATCACAATCCCTAAACAAAACGAATAGTTTCGTCATTTCACCACAGTAACATATAAGTTGGTCGCTCTGTAAACATGAAGTGAAGTTCAAGTTTCTCAGTCCTAATTCTCTGACGCCGGTGTCTGCTATTATTTACGCATAGCTGTAAGCATTTAGGCCACACAACGAATGTATAATGTTAATAAAGCTGTAATGCTATAGATATAAGTTTATATACACCAATGACACTTTTTAAGCATTTTATTAATAGAATTTGCCTATTAAATTATTTTTTTAAATGGAAGTTGGTTATTTTTCATTTACATCACCACTGTAAATCAGTAGGTAAAGCATTAATTTAAGTATTGTACCTACAATGTAAGAACAAAGTTGACAAGACTACTTAGGTATCTCTAGACTTTAAATGTAATAGCACTGTTATGAGATAATAAGGCCTATTTATAATCTTCATTTTTAAGATTGTCTTAATTACTTTTAGTACAGTAGCAAGTCTAAATTAAGAAACTGAAAAAAATACTGGGAATTTCCGATTTCCTCATTTATGTCATAACAAATCTATTTGAAATAATGTAGGTGTTAGGGATACGCAATATTTTCCTTAGTACTAAGCCATGAAGTGGTCATTCCAAATGCATTGTAACTCGTACAAGGATAGATAGGTGTACTTATCCATCCATATTATTACAGTATGCCTAGCATAAACGTTGACGTAAAATACGTAACTAATATTCGAGAGATAATGGGACCGTGCCCCTGTCAGGCATAAATGGAAACTGAGTTTATCATTCATTTTCTATAATAATATTACAAATGTGAATGTAAGTTTGTTACGCTTTCACGTGAAAACTACTTAACCAATCATCATGAAACTTTGTACACATATTCTTGGAGATATTAGAAGTAACATAGGATACTTTTTTGTCCCGGAAAACGCAGGTGAAACCGCGGGGCGCAGCTAGTTTTCTATACAATACTCGCTATGTATTTTCCGTCAATTTGTGCTAGTACAGCATATTAGGTAAGTATAGTAATAAAAACAACAGACAATTTTGTAAACAAAACTAACATTTATTTAGCATTAGCTCCAGGCATCAACAACATATTTCTTATCCTTCTGCAAACAAGACATAATTTCACTTGCTTCATCTGATGATTTTCCAGAAGTAACCAAACACTCGGTGAGTGTGGTTATCACAGA
Source organism: Alcis repandata (assembly GCA_949125135.1). Taxonomy (NCBI): domain Eukaryota; kingdom Metazoa; phylum Arthropoda; class Insecta; order Lepidoptera; family Geometridae; genus Alcis; species Alcis repandata. The sequence goes on from OX421233.1 coordinate 2,252,052, forward strand.
AGCTGCCATGTTTTTAAGATCACCACATACATATATCGAAGCTTTAGACTGTATTAATGTAGCTATTTTTTCGCTGTTTTGCTTCAGAGCATCCTGAGAAAGAAAGGTTCAATTAATAAAATAGTAATTTCTGTCTTGTTCTACTAAAATGGTAACAGTAAGGAAAGCAATGATTACATAGGTAAATAATCATTAAAAACTTGCCTAGCAATACCAAAGCATAAATTGACATGTAAGTGGATAAATGGCTCATCAGTTTCAAATCTTGCTGCTTATGTTCTTACCATTAAATACAAGCAAATGTGACTGGAAAAATAGTAAAGAATAACTTTAAATTACCCACCTGAATATACTTGGTATTGCCATTTTCAACTCTTGAAAATGCTGCAAATAATTTATCCAAAATCCTCTTCTCCACAAACTCATTTAGCTCTTTCTCATAAATAAAATCTATATCTGGGTTTCTACATCCAAAAAATAACCAAACCTCTCCTAGTTTTTTGTGAGGGTTTTTATCTTTATATAGTTGTCTTTCTTGTAGGAATCCTATAAAAGGAGCAACTCCAGTCCCAGGTCCAATCAATATTAGAGGAGTTTCCACACATTCTGGTAAAGAAAACCCAGACAAATTCTTTCTCAAATAAATAGGTACTTTAGTATCACAGTCATTTGTTATTGTTAAATTCTTCAACCTCTTTTCGAGATCGAAATTATGATTTAAAATCATTTTTTCTAGCCAGCCAGTGGTCAAACCTTTTCTATTATTTTCTAGAAGCATCACAGAGAAGCATATTTTAAGGACTCTCGCTTCTTTCAGTCCACTATTAACTATAGAATATGGTCTGGGCAACAACCTAGGAAGATTGGCTAACAAAACTTGTATGGGTGGTTTGCAGGTCTTGAAGATTGTAAATAAATCTAGTAAGCATAGGTTTCTGTTTAGAATGTGAGTTTGGTATGCAGCAGAGCCTTCTTTACTGCAAAAATATTCTAATATCTTCCTTTCATTTTCATCTTTGGTGTGCCTTGATAGTGCTAGCAGGAAGAGCTGAAATAACAAAAGTTGGATTAATCAATATGAATTCTTAACTGTCATGACTTTTTTCCAGTCATTATCACTAGCCATTGTGATTTCACATTGTAAATACAGCCGTATTTATCATGAAGAATTTCGTGAATTATAAGCACCTATTAATAGGCATAGGCATCGGGTAGTATGTAGATTAAAATAAATGAGCTTTTACCTTTTTCAAAACACTTCTCAAGTCCACACAACATCTCAAAACATGCCTCAAGCTTGACTTGCTTGGTATATGGGGAGGAAACTTGCTGCCTTTCTGTGCAGTATTCAAGCTCAGCGTATAGCTGTAATCAGCCACCGCTGTCAGATCTAAATGAGCGAGAACAAAGCTCACATCCTCTTCATCATTTTGTGGAATTATGCCAACTGTGTCACCTGCTTTGAATTCAAAATTGCTGCCCTGAAATAAAAAAAAATACAGTTTCTAAAGTATTTTTCTTGTCTAGTAGAATAACTTTGCCTCAGTATACACAAAATGAATAAAGATAACATTACAATGTATAAATGTAATAAATAAATACTAAGATAAATATGTTATGTACCTATATAAAAGTAAGTACTACATATTCACTAAGTTATGTCCAAACTTTTTTACATGCACACCTGAGAATTGAGTATTGTTATCAGGGTTCTTTCACATCTGTCTCTTCAGTTCAGCATAACCACACAACTGTTTAAGATGTGTGTGGTATATAACCACATTTTTCTTGGATGACATGAATCATCAACATGAGACATCGGTATTTCCCAAATTAATAGGTACGGTAGGTAGGTATCTAGTTACATTCTCAGCTCCGGTTAGGAGCTTACCTGGGTATCGAAGGTGACTTCATAAACGGTTTTGCAGGCATTATCCTCGGCGGTAAGACGTCTCCAACTCAAAACATCAGCTTCGAACACGTCACTATTAGCGAATGGTAAAGAAGTTTCGGGACCATTATAAATCGGTTTAACCTCCTAGAAAATTAAAGCACATGTTTTATTTGTGAATAAATCAATAATTTTACCAGTATTATCGATAAATTCTGTATAAACATGGAATTACTGTAAATAATCAGGAAAACTTACATAGTCTTTTTCGAACTCGATTTTCAGCGGATTTTCCTTGCATACAGGTAAACTAAACACTGTGTTTTGTGGCAGTGAATCAAATATATCTTGAAAATAGCGTTGTAAGACCATTGTGCTGATAATTGTTCATAAAATACTCGAAAATTACGAATTCAAACGAACGTGTGTTTCATTCCCGTCCCGGTGGCAGGCGATGGCTATTTGACATTGACATAACAAGAACAAGACAATGACATTGACTGACAGTCTATGGCTCTATGATAAAACTCGGAAAAAATTGAGAAATAAAACGAATAATTGGTGAGATTTCTTAGTTTTTATTTCCTTGCATCGGTATCAGTAACTGAAAAAAAATGATATAACTTAGCTACAAATTAAGAAATAACAAATCGAAAAATACAAGAAAACTTACGTTCGACTTCCTCTCGACCTGCATCATCATTGAATCCTTCCATACATTCAGGACACATAGTAGTGTCACAAGGATCGCTTGGCGTAGTCGGGAACGATGGTGTCATTTCCACGGGTGGCGGCTGTAGCAAAACATATATTTTTTTATTAAAGCTAGATTTATAATATTATCCGCTTGATGCACCCTTGGGTACTGTAGGTACCCAAAACGCGTAAGTGTTTGCTGTAATACAGGAAAGGTTTAAAAGTAAAAAAACAGCGGGTAAAACCGCCGGATGCAGCTAGTAAAATATAAATAATATGTACATATTCGCAATATGACGACCTGTTTGGCTCAGCGGTAATATTATAATCCGCCTTATTAGGCCGACTTTTGGCCGGGCAGATGTTTTTTTCTTTTTTTTTTTTTTTATTTGGGTCCGGGCGCTTTTGGCCCGTCCCGCGAACTTAGGGCCGGGCCACACGGTGCGGTGCGGTGCGGCTCTGGCGCGGCGCCTGAGCGGTGCCGCAACGTTTTCCTACATATAAAAATGTATGGTATGCCACACGGTACGTCCGGCACCGCTCCGGCGCATCACCGCAGGCGCACCGGACAACGGCGCGAGGCAGACGAAGCGGGGAGGGGTGCAAGCAGTGCGGTGCCGCAGCGGCGCCGCTCAGTTGTTTGTACGGCATAGACGAGAGTGCACGCTCGTTGATGATAATTACGTGACTTTTGCAACACTGGTAGACTGTCGTCAACTGGGCAATGTTGCGGTACCGCAGCGGCGCCGTAAGAACATTGCGACGCCGCACTGCTCGTGTGGCCGCCAGTGCGGTGCGGAGTGATGCGGTGCGGTGCGGTGCCGCACCGTGTGGCCTGGCCCTTAAGTGGTTATTAGACTTTACTAAATTTAGTAGCCTAAATCAGAATTCAGAAAAGGAACGAAATAAGAAGCTTCTAATCACACTGTTCTAAATATAGTTACTAAATCAGTTGCCTGCTGAAACGCAACAAAGGCAGACGTTTTACTACTATAAACACAATGGCTCCAGTGCTGTCCAAAAATCAAAAAATTGGCCTCGCCGTGGCTGTTGGCTCAATCAAAATAAAGAAAAAAAAAATGAATAGTTAAAAAAACTAAAAAGCACGCTTTGTTTAGTGTATTGTCATCTGTCCTCGTTAAATCTACAAAGTTTGAAAGAAATCTGACCGTTTAAAGTGGGTCAAAAACGCGCCCAAAGGAGTCGGTTACAAACATACATACATACAAACATACAGGTGAAGCTAATAAAAGCATGTTAAAAAGACGTGGGTCAAGAAATATTTATTACATCCACACGCACGAAGTGTTCCGCAGTGCGCACCGACTGAAGCGACTAAACGCGATCGCACCTTCCTAAATTCGATTCTAATTAGGTTCTTAGATGATTTAGTGAGTCAGTAGCCGTACTTTTTCCTAAATTTAGAAACCTACCTTCCTAAATGCGATTGCATTTGTCTGAATTTAGTAACTGAATCATTTAGACGACTGAATTTAGTAAAGTCTAATAACCTCTTTATTATCCCTAACTTAACTAGGGGTTTTTCTACATAAATCTATTTATGAGGTCGGTGCGCGGACAGGCGGCTATCTTCTAATTACATATTATAAGTCTTAATCCGGGCAGATGTTTGAATGATGAATTTAAATATCTGCTCTGGGTCTGGGTGTTAGTTGTCCTTGTCTTTATGTAATCCATGGCATCCTACATAGGATTTTCCTAGTGGGGGGAGCTATGAGTGTGAAACATTCATTTATTGTATTTATATAGATGATTTTATAAAATAATACATAGGTAAAGTTTATAAATTGACAATATCTACATTCTCGCACTTAACGAGATAGATGTTTCTTTTTTTTGTATAAATGTCCTAAAATAAGTAGAGTAGCGCAAGAGTAGCGGCGATTAATCAACTGATGCGATGGTTAATGCTAAAACTCGCATCGCAAGCAACGGAGTACTAGGCGCTCATACCAACAAGGCATCGACGCTATTCAAAAGGGGGTCGCTAGGGGGCGGGTCGAAAGTTTCCTTCTCACTGCCCAATATCTCTAGACCCATTTCGTCCCCCGAGCCACCTTGCTCTACATTACGAAGGGGAGAAATACGATGTTTTGCCGTAGATCTTTGCACAATGGTCACAGTCTGCTACCTCTATCACAGAATACTGACCTCTATCGTCAATGTGATGCCCTGGTAAATAAGCCAAAATCGCTCGGTCCAACAAACCCTGACGAGTTTGTGAGAGGGTCGACTTTGTAGAACAAAATGGCTGTTTGTTAACCGACTTAAAAAAAGGAGGAGGTTCTCAATTCGACTGTATGTTTTTTTTTAATCAATAGCTTTCGGTTCAAGGTAGTCATAAAGTTTGAATTGGACTTTTTTATCATTTAAAACTTACTTCAAGCCTATACAAGTAGGACAATCGACAAGGATCCCAAGTGGTGCAAAGCGTCGCGTTGTGCATCATGTCCTTTCTTGGCTCGTCTCCGAAATAATCGAATGTGATCACAATGTTGTTATCGATAGCGCATTTGTCCAGAAACTCTGCAACACTTACCTAAATATAAGTCACAAATTAAATCGAATCGATAAACAGTGAGTTAGACAAACTAGTTGAGTGGAACTATGGGTTTTTGTAAATGAAGTTGTGAAAATAAAGACTGAATTTAGAGCCATTAAAAAGAGGCCAGTCCAGCAGTACACAAATACAGGGTTATACAGAAAGGGTATGCCAAGCCGAAAAGGGCTCTTAGTACTCGTCATTAGAAACAATTTTCATCGGTTCTATACATTTTGCCATTTTTCTATGGAGTGAGTCTAATGATTGAGGGTTGATTTAAGACATTCTGTAATAATAGTCGTTAAAATCTGTCCTTGTTGAGTAACATCTTAACTACTTTTATGAAGAAAAGAAAGAGGTGCTGTCACTCTTACTTTGACCTTACTCCCGCAGTCCAACGTTCCATTCTGGAAGTAATTGTTCTCTCTTTCCCCGTTCCCCAAACAAAACATCCAACCTTCATGGAAGGAGTATTCGATTGGAGCCACTTCAGCTTCAATGCAAGCGTCCACTGCCACCGGGATGGACTGTTTGCCGAAGGTGCACTTGCGTTCGTGCATGTTTGCTTGAACTCTATACGCGTCTATGTCCGGCTCAGAACCTTCAGGGCATTTGTAGTAATTCCCTGAAACATACTTGTTACTGTTACGTTATTTATCACGTAATTTTACTTTCGTATTTGTAATGATTCAATGCTTCGATAGAAATTGCGTTTTTCAATTTTTACGTGAGTATTCCCGTGTTAATTATAACAAAAACAATGCTTGATCGTTTTCGAAAACTATCACAACTCATACTAAGGGAACGCGGTGAAGAGAATCAAGAAAAAGATGGTACGGCTGTGCCTTTCATTGTCTTGGCAGGGGCACTGCCGTACCTCCAGATAGAGAGCAATCAAATAAAGTACTTTTTTGTGGAATTAAATTACCATTCTGTATAATATAAATAGTTTTCTTGGTGGAGCTGACGACGGTTCTCACTGTGAGGCCGTTGCCGCCACTCTTGATATTCTCCATGAGCACTTCTTGGGCCGCGCGCTGTTCTCTCGACCATTTTGCTGCTTCTTCTGCCAGTATTTGACGACTCACTTTGCCTGGCGATTGGGTAGACTACAAAAAATTACAATTAGGACACTTAAATCAGACATTGTTGTATATGATTAATGACTGAACATTCTTAGACTGTTAAAACAATAAGATTTATGATATCCTTTAGAAAAGTATCAAAGGGGTACAAGAACAGAACTTGTAGTTACTGTATTATTCAAGCATAAAAACAAATAACTTCCAAAATAACATTGTCAATCTAAACTTGGATCAAATTAGCACAGGACTAAATATGTAGCACAGAAAGAAAGACCAAAATCCAGTATAGTGTAAAAAGGCCAAGTTAAAATATGGTAAACTTTACCTGTGGTGGGTTCTCCAAGATAACGTGGGGCCTGCCCAGGGTATGCTGCCAGATCAACTGTGCCGCCACTTTGTGCTTGCCACTGTGGTGAAGTGGCTGAATTTGAAGGATCCCATACCACGCTAGTTCTCTGTAAACGCTGTCAGGCAAGTATCCAGTCTAAAAGGCAGAATTTAATATTTAACTAGCTGACTCGACAGACGTTGTCCTGTCAAAAGCCATTGCGTAACTATAGCAACCGTAGTATGTTGATGCTTAGTAAAAATTATCAGTATATATATAATTTGCAATAAATTAAAATTGCGACTATAATTTGAGATTTAAACTATCCTATCTCTCAAGTTGGATCGAACTGCACATGGTGTGCGAATTTTATTATAATCGGTTAAGTGGTTTAGGAGTCCATTGAGGACAAACATAGTGACACGAGATTTATATATAATAAGATATTTCCTATTTTTTTAATGTTCAAAACACGTAAAAATATAATATTATACTTACAGGCATAAAGTCCATGTGCCACTGAAAAATTAAAGACAGTTATATGGTTAGTTACATTTTACGAGTGTTTTTTCACAACATAAACTTTAAACTATGTATTTAGAATATTTACTTCTTCTTCAGCAGGTTCTTTGGTGTACGATTCTGAAAATTATAAATAAATATTTATATTCTAGGTACTTTAAATTACAGCTAGATTTGTTGCATAGCCATTGAATACCTTCTTCATCGCTTTGAGTGTCACTTGATCCAATATTATGCTGGAAGAAGAAAAAACTCATCAGTCACGAACGGAATCCTAGAGATCAGTCAATGATCTCAAAAACTGCAGACAGCGCGTCTGTGTAAATTAGTAAATTTATGTGCAGGCAAACTGTACAGTAAAGTATGAGCATAGAGTCTGGCTAATGAAAGTTGGCAATGACAAGGCGCGGCAAATTAAAAAAATATCAGCATAGCAGCCCTAAACTGAAAAGGAAAGTTGGAACAACTCACTTTAACTCACTCACTCTAGAACAAAAATAAATGTTAAAGTATCAAAGTGAGTTGTTCCAACTTTCCTTTTCAGTTTAGGGCTGCCATGCTGATATTTTTGAAATTTGCCGCGCTTTGTCAGTATCAACTTTCGTTAACCAGACTCTACTAACTTTACAGTAGGTATGCCTGCCAAAAACCATACTTACCCAAAATAACAATATGGTTAAACAAAGTGAGTATTTTTTCATATTGCACTTGTAGCCAAACTTACTAGTGCTGAAAACAATATTTCACTCAATTTTAAATTATATTGTTAGCTGCTATCGCAACAAGTACTAAAATAGTTTTAATTGGAGCAGTTGTTAGTGAAATGGCTGTTTGAAACGGTTTTATATTTTAACAACTGTTTCTATATTGTTTTAACATATTATACACTAGCGACCTGCCTCGGCTTCGCACGGGTATGAAATCTCAGATCAATTTCTACTTGATCTGAGTATGAAATATGGTCTATGTTACTCGCTAATGATGTATTGTTTACTGTTTAGTACCTGTAAAAAATATCGTAACTAATGTCAACGGTGGTCGCAAATTTCATTGTTCCCTAATTTATTAACTTCAAAAAAAAAGTTTGAAATTTAAATTTCGCGCCATAAGCGAAACGTTGCACTTTAGTAGATATAAAATATGCGGGTAATGCGGGTAATTTCCGTAGAATTATATTATTAGTAGAATTATATATAATTATATTTTTATTTTCGTAGAATATTTTCCGTCAAAGGAACGAATGAAAAAAGCCCACCACAAAAAAAGTCCTGAGCTTTGAAGATGGCAAATGCACCGAACGTTGAAAGCCAATAGCGTAGAACAGAAAAAAAACTATTGTGCAACTTTTTGTCACTGTCAACTAAATGAACTTGTCAAACAACCAATTATCAATTTTGCATTTGAAGTCAAAACACAATACGAAGAGGGCGTAGTGCTACAAATTTAATTTCCAAAATAAATATGATTCATGAATAAATACCGGTGGTTTATTCTCAACTGCGTCGCTATAATAACACTGTAACGATGAATACAATCGACAAACAACTGGCTGACCTCAGGATTTATGCGAACGAGCTGGATGCTAAACTACAAGACGATATAAATGCAGCTAAGAAGAAGCCCTCTATTCCGCCTAAAAAAAGCAAAGCACCGCTCCCTCAAATTCCGCAAAGCTGCATGGTGAAATCTGCTTGTGAACCGTCCTACTCGTCGAGGCTCGAATCGGGAAGTCGGACGAGTTCTACGTACTCTAATCTAGTGCCAGTCAAGAGTTGTATCGTTAGGAACAACGCTCGAGCTCGGAGCGGTGATGTGCTGCTGTACAGTAACGTGCTGCCCCCGGGCGGCACTAACCATGTCTACTCCAACATGATGATGCCTCGGAGCAATTATGGAACGGAGAGTATCTACGGAGACCGCGATACTCGCTCTGAGGTGTCGAGAATAAGTGACTTGGGTGCGCAGTCGAATTACAGCGAACTACGACGGCCGGGCTCCGCGTACCCACCTTCCTCGGCCTCAGTTAACGCTCAGGATTTCTCCACCTATGGAGGTTCTCAGACATCCTCTACTTATGAGTCACTGTATGAGCCGATCAATCCTAGACCTTGCAGTCAGTTGTCAGGAACATCACTATATGGTGGATATGTTGGTACAACAACAGAGCCTACTCCAGAGCCAGAAGACGCACTTTACTGTGGCAACTGCTACAGATGCGGTCAGAAAATCATGGGAGAGACAACTGGTTGTACTGCCATGGAGAGGATTTATCACATTAAGTGCTTCTGCTGCCAACAATGTCGAATTAATTTACAAGTTAGTGTTAAAAACTATTTATCAGTTTGATTCCTAGCTCACTCGGCAGTTCTTTCTTATCACAAGTAATCACTGTTGTTATAAGGATAACAGGAAGAGCGGGCTTAATCATTTTCAGTCTTTATAACACAGTCATTTTGAATTGGTCCTGTTTTGTGAATATCTTTTTCATGCCTTTTTGTAAGAATTTAAATTAAAAGGAGATCTATTAATAAAATGTTACCCGACTTATAATGTTCCAGGGCCGGCCATTCTACGCAGTGCAAGGGCGAGCACTCTGTGAGCGAGATTATTTAGACACCCTAGAGAAGTGCTGCGTGTGCCAGGACCCCATCCTGGACCGCATCCTCCGGGCGACAGGGAAGCCGTACCACCCGCGGTGCTTTACCTGTGTCGTCTGTCAAAAAAGCCTTGATGGTATACCATTCACTGTTGATGCGGTTAATCGGATTCATTGCATTGAAGATTTTCATAAGAGGTAAATTAGAGGGCTGATATTATTTCCGTAAAAGTTAACAAAACATTTTTTTAACACTTTGGCTGCGGGAAACACATACCCTGTGTTTTCCTTTGCGCGACGCGAGTGTGGCTGCACACGCCAGGCACGTAAAATATAACGCGTTTGACTATTACCTGCGTCTGGGGCAAGCGCATGTGATTACCAGCCGCAGCCAAAGTGTTAACTAAAGAATTGCACATGCATAATATGGCATTGTTTTGTCTTGGACCAGTGCTCAAAAAATGATCTCTTGTGTTACTCTAATAACACAGACATATACCATAAGTCATAACATTAAAAAGAAAAAGTCCTGGACTCCTCGTATATTATCAACTTCGATGCATCATATGACCATGATACTTAACTCAGTTGTGAATAAAATCATCATAAACCTGCATCATCATCATCATCTTGCTATTAAAATATCCAATTGCTATCACCATTCTACTTAAATATTGCCAGTATTCAGTCTCTCAAAACCTATGATGTTGAAACCATATACAAGCATGCTCCATTGTAGACCGTATCGTTGCTTACCATCAGGCAAGACGACGGTCAAATACAAGCCTATTACTGAATAAAAAAGAAATACAAAAAAATATCACTTGACTCAACAACCTTAATTCACGTTACTGTATTACAGATACGCGCCTCGCTGCGCCCGCTGCCGCGAACCCATCGTCCCCGAAGGCGGCGCCGAAGAAACAGTTCGCATCGTCGCGCTAGACAAGAGTTTCCACATCGCGTGCTACGCATGCGAGGACTGCGGGGCCTCGCTGTGCTCGCGGCAGGAGGGCAAGGGCTGCTACCCTCTCGACGACCACCTCTACTGCAGGGAGTGTAACGCCAGGCGCATACAAGACCTGTCTAGGAACATCAACTGAGATAAATCAGAGATTTATTCAAATAACTGTTTTCGAATGGATTCCTAGTGTATTTCCACCTTCAAATCGCGTCGGTGTAATCAAGAATTTTTGGTATTTAGAGATTTAATACAAATGAGATAGTATCAGTGAGCCTAGCAAAATGTCAAGGGCGTCCCTGGCGGCGTTTTACCATCAGTACTACCTGATTTAATATAAGAAAGTACTGATATATGGCTAAAGGGTCTAGAACCTACAAGCATATGGCAGTATCGAAGTGATTGCGTAAGAGTGCACACATCCAAAAGGCTAAATTTGCGAAGGTTTGCTTGTTTGGTCCTGTTTACATTACAGCATTGTAATGTATAGTTATAGAATGTTATTATATTTTACACAAATTGTGATTAATTTTATTGAACACGTAGGTACTTAACATTCACTGCCTAAAATTATTCGATGTTATTCATGATATTGCTAATCGTAAGTATTAATTAGAAAATTTAAATATTGGCCTAGAGTAGTAATTTTGAGCCTAATAACAATTTACATTGTTACATTTATTATTACGTTAAAGTATTAATTAGTATGTAGTTATCTAATTATACACATTAATAGTTGTACCATGGATGTGTATGCATCATCCTTGGTTATACTTAGGCTAAAAATAATGTTAAGTAACATTCCCGTGCGCATTTATTGTAATTTTTTATTGCATTTATTGTAATTGTAATTTTAGAAGGCTGTGTAGCTGTTTAGATACATTTTTGCAGTATTATCATTATTTACATTAGTATGTTAGCTTTCATAGTTTCCACCTACAGAAGTTGTGATTTGTTAGTGTATATTCACCTAATTAGTGCCATGTGTATTAAAGTAGTAATTGTGTTAGTTGTAGATGTTTTCGAATTAGGTTGTGTCATTTGTTAAAGGGTACCTAATACCTATGCTAAGCCGAAAAAGGCTCGCAGTACTCATTATTATGAACAACTTTTAGGGATCAACCAGAAAAATAAACAGCTGTTCTAAAAAAAAGGTCAATGACTCAAAAAAAGGTAAGTATAGATCTGCTGATTTTTATTACTCTATTTCCAGGTTGGTTCCTTAAAAGTTGTCGATTATGATGCCCTTTTCGGCTTCGCATACCCTTTCCCTGTATTACGTAAAAGTAACTGTTACTTCATTTAAATACTTCAGACTACGGGATTTCCTTTCTGGGTCAACTTGTGCTCCGATTAATAAATTCCTATAACATAATTTTAGACTCTTGACTTCCAATTAATATAGTTAATAAAGCATACTAGTCAGTTTTGTGTATTGTATGTATGCAGCTAATTAAATAAAGTACCTACACCTCAATATTGTATTTTTCTTGAATACATGACCAAACTTACACCATTAAAATACACAAGATTTATGCCAAACAGTGAGTTTATTGTCCAGGTATTTTTAGTAATACTCATTATTGGTGCGAAAACCAAAAACCTTCCTCAAAATATTAGTTTGTGTTGAGGCCTGCACACTACGCTATCATGGTGTACCCTTCGAAAATCGAGATTCGAAGCCACCACACCAGAGTTTTGCACCACACATCATTTGCACCCAAGATACTGTTCGTTTCTGTCTGCCATCTCGGTATAATAACAAAACAAATAATATAATAACATTAGACCCTTAGTATGATGTCTCTTGATAGTTTTTGAAAAAGAACAATCGTTTCGTAAAGCTCTCCATACAATATAATAGTTCCTTTACGTTTTCGCCAGGGGCACTCTGTAGTATGGAGCCTTACAAAATGTTTGATCGTTTAGAAAACTATCAAAACTCACTAAGAGTACAGATTTTATAATGTTACTAAGGTAGAAAAAACACAAGGAAAAAATAAAATGATAGATAATTCATTAATTTTACTGCTTTATTTCTTTACGCTATACATAAACTTGTATTCCCGTACAAACCTTATGCCGAGACAAGTTATCGTCTTAAAAAACTTAAGAGCTACAATTACAGACAAGAAGACTTTGGCTTCTCATGAAAATAGAACTGTTCAATACAAGTATAATTATACATTTTATTCCTCTATACGGGGTTTTACAGCAAGGGTATGCTAAGCCGAAAATAGTACTGATCATGATATCATTAAGAACTACTTTTACAAAAAAAATCAGCTGAGTTTTTTTCGCAAATTCCCCCACAGTAAAAGTAGTTCATAATGATGAGTACTATGAGCCCTTTTCGGCTGAGCATACCCTTTCTATATAACCCTGTACAGTTAGACGCTTTTCAATAAACTTCATACTACAACAAATTTAAAACAAAGTTTCAGTGCATGTGTGTTATTCTAACTTTAACAAACTGTTTCTAGAAAAAGATAAGTGAAGATGTAAACAATACTTTCATTTGCTTTTAAATGGCTCCATATCAGTTGCACATTGACCAAAGTGGAACAAGGAAACAACCGGTAAGTATTATACAAGGTAGAAACAGACTGGCCATCTTATCTCATTTAGATCTAATGACAATTAGTTCTCAGTAATTTAACAATATACTAAGTTGGACTACTGGGACGAGAGTCCCCATTAAAAAGTTCAATGGGGAGTAGCAATTATGTACGTCAGACTTTTGATTCAACATTCTACTCCAAACTATATGGTCACTTCGAATAATGCATCAAGCACAAAATGCAGTATAGACATTTTAATAGCAATCACAAATTAAAATCTTGGCACAAGCAATCAAAATCAAACACACAAGTGCTTTTCTTAAACCTTACGCTAATCAGTTACGCCAATCAGTAAGAAAACGAAAATGTAAAGCAATTACATAGCTTAGTATACTAGGAAGGTACATACAATTTCAACAAGCTTTGTTCTCTATTTGGAATAGTTCAGTGAAATATTACGCATTTTTTCTCATTTCAAACATCCAAAATTTAAAATCCCAAACAATTTACCATTTTAACTCTCATAGAGATTCAGAACTTTAGCAACAAACCAGTCTATTTGTTAGTGCCCTATTCAGTTATATTTACAATCGCTTAGCGTTGAACGGGGCTAATTACTAGTTCATTCACACAGTTGGCCCAACTTTGAAGGCTTTATTTGACAGATCTAAACTAGCTCAAAATATATCTGTCTTTGTCATTGTAGTCTATAAGATAAGGGACAACAATACTTTTCGAAAAATTAGATCTGTCAACTTTTGCCTTCAAACTTGGGCCCGGTAACCTACAGATATAAGAAAAACATGTCATAGATTTACATTTGCATAAATGTTTCACTGCCACAAGTCTCCAGGAAAAGAGGCAATGGATGTTTCAACATCAGATAACATTACTACAATGTGTTTGGAATATGAGAGAGCATACATTCTCTGTTCTATAGGCTTAAGAAAAACAATGACCTTCGTTAATTACTTCTTATGCAATCTACATACAATCAACACTCACTTAAATATTAATTAAAATATCAGATAATGAAGTTCATACTTACGGCAACCATTGAAATTCATTTTAAACGTTTAAATATAAGCTTCGTTTGACATTTATTTTAAGCTGAATATATAAACACTTATAATTAACGTAATGTAAGATTACAAATTATTTAAATTGTTTGTATGCCAAGACTATACAAACTTACCTAGGTTGTAAAATAACCCTAGAAAGAGATTATTATCTTAGTTGAACTTATGAACGACTTTTAAATGTTTAGTAGATACCAACAAACACCAAGGGAATGTTCAAACTTATTAAAAAATGTAGTTATTCAGAAAATTAGGCAAAAGTTTTCAATCTTTTTTGCCTGTATATTGTTTGGTTACCAAAATAAAAATATCTAATTTTAACATTTATTCTATAGTTTACATTTACAGTAACACTGAGAACAAAGTGATATTTCCAATGTATGCACAAAGGTAATGAGAACTCACCGCAAAAATAAACCATCTTAGAAAGTAAAAATAAAGCTTTCAATTTTAAACTACACCTAAAATGTTTCTTACACAGGGCTGTAAGAAAAGGGTTTGCTTAGCCAAAAAGGGCTCATAGTACTCATCGTTATGAACCACTTTTACTATGGAACCAACCCGGAATTTACGAAAAAAAAAACAGTTGTTCCATAAAAAAGTGTCAATGACACTCAACAAAATGTGTAGAGCAGCTGATTTTTGTGATTTCCAGGTTGGTCCACTAAAAAAAGTTGTTCATAATTATGACTACTATGAGTCTTTCTGCTTTGCATACCCGTTCCTGATAACCCTGTATATGACATGTAGCTTAACTTATCTACAAATTTATACATAGGATGTGAGAAATCCGAAAAAAATATTTACAAATTAATATTTTTAAAATGTAAAAACAATGCTGAGGCAATACTAATAAGATTGTGTGGAAAAACTAGGTACATGCATGTAATTTAACCACGAGTTTTATTTTAACCAGCACTTATGTTTTCAAATTGAAAAATATGAAGTAATACAAAAAACAGCAATCTTACAACCTAAATATTTATATTACTACATTACAAGCAAATCATGTTTAAAACCATCTTTACTCTAAAGTGCCTTACAGTCTATACATATCGGAGTTATTAATCATTATCAAGAATATTTTTTTCGCAAATTATAAAAACTAGCAAATGTTCACTGGTTAGTGCTATCACATCAATATGCATACTTATATAAAGTGTACTTAAAAAATGAATGCATTTTATTTCACACTAAATTATTAACTTCATTCATTGTATAAATGCTTGTTTCTCATATAATCCCTAAAACTATTCAGAAAAAGTTAGAATATTCTGTCAATTGATTTGAATCTTGTTCTTGTCAACTGAAATGTATGTGTATAGTATTGAGTCTATTCACTTCAGTAAATATATTTTACAATGTCAATACAACATGCAATACAATATTCCACATCCAACTGCAACTATTGGCAGTTTATTTACCAATCCAAAGCCAAGTATATTCCAAGTATTGAAAACAGTTATTTGGCAAAAATGATTGTTTATTTAACTAATTGTGGTCTCGCCCACAGAAGACTATCCAGTGGGGCTAGCACAACGTTGACGTAAAAATACGTAGCGAGTTTTCGATAGAAAAGTGTACGCCATTTACGACTGTCAAGTGTGCTCTTGACGGGTGTAAATGGCATACACTTTTCTATCGAATACTCGCTACGTATTTTTACGTCAAAGTTGTACTAGGCCCACTGTTCAACATGCTACACTATATTTTAACATCAGTATCAAATACTGACTGTATGAAAATTACAATAAGCTTTATTGTCATGCGTCCACTCACTTGGCAATGTGTTTTGCAAAATCATGTGAACATTGCAAAACAATATTTTACATCATCCAAAATCAGTATATCGTCAATCAGAAGCAATAAAATAGTTTCCACATTTCGAGAACAGTTCACTGGCAAATCAATTACACTACTGCAATTTAAAATTCGTTTCTTTCAAAGCACTCACAGTTCACCTCACTACTAAAATTCTTATTTTTTAATGCAGACAAGCAAGTGGGCCGCCTGATGGTAAGCTATCACCGTCGCCTATGGATACCTGTAACACTGGAGGCGTCACAGATACGCTGCCGACATTTTAAGACTATTAACAGCCCTTTTGAAGAACCCACTCGGGAATATCGGTGGAGGGAGCTCGTCTCCGAGAACGCATCTCTTGTTCACAATTTGTCGGCGATTTATCTGAAGGTGCTTTTCCTCCTCGGCTCCGATCTCTCGACGCTGGGATCCCACTCGATGTCGTCGGGGTCGTCGCCCTCGTATACAGACACAGAGACCGGCGACAGCGTGCTGCTCTCGTCGTCCATCGGGTCGGGGTCGGGGTCGGCCTCGGGCGGCGGCGCGGGGCTGCTCGGCCGGTAGCCCTCCGGCATCGCGGCGAGCATCTCTTGGTAGGCGTCGTCGGGGAGCGGGAATTGGCGCGGGGAGTACGGTTTGACGCTCTGAAATGGTGAGTAGTTTAGGTAGGCAAGAAATTACATTACATTGAATACAGCCCGTAGCTCAGACATATCATATCTTTGACATCACGTTTTAATTCAAAGCGAGGCAGCAGCGACAGTAGTTTCATTATTAGTTGATTGTTTTTGTTATTTCACTCAATGAACGTGGAATGTATAGCCTTTTATCGTGCCGCTGTTATGTGTGTGGCTAAACATTTTTTTTGTAATGAATAAATCCACGATTCACCACTGTCTCGCCTGTCGGTAAGCGACCACGTGATCGAAGATGAGGCACGCAATTTCGTTCGTTTTGGACGATGCCTCAAACACTGCCTACTCGCGCACTGTCACTTTTCACACGCAGTTTAATATAAGATCGTATATTGACCTCTTGCGGCGGCGGCGGCGGCGGCGGGTGGAACGGCGGCGGCGGCGGCGGCGGCGGCGGCGCGGGCGGCTCTGCGCCGGCGCCGGCGTCGAGCTGCAGCGAGCGGCGCGCGCGCTGCTTGCGCACGTACCGCGAGCGCTCGCGGCACTCGGCGCGCGCGTGCCGCGCCGACACCGCGCCCTCCGACATGTCCTCGTCCTGGGAAGACACACCTTTATGATAACCACCACTACCTACCACCTATAATAATCTGGGTGTCTTCAAGTCGCGAGTGAATCGGTTCCTTCTAGACAAGTGTGCTCCAACGTAGACCACATCATTACTTACTATCAGGCGAGATGGCAGTCAACTGTCGTCTTAGATAGTCGAAAGCATCGTTTCTAATGAAATTTCAGAACAAATAGACCTTATTTCTCGGTGTAACGAGAGCAGTGCTGTGCCGCACAGGGTCTTGAACTGTTACGGGCAAATGTGACGTTTTGAATCAGGCGAGCGATATGCTCGTCTCATCACTTAACAGCATAAATCATGAATCAGACTCAGACTAGTTAATAAGTTAAATGTTTCTGTTCCAAATACAGTTAACACTTACGTCGCTCTCTTCAGTAGACATACGATTGAATTTGGAAATGCCGTTGTTCATGGGCGTCTCCGGTATCTCGTTCACTCGCCACCTGAGAGAAAATAACATTATTAATTTTATTAAAATACATATCATAATATCACAAGGAAATTTACACACTGGAAAATAGAGAAAACTAGCAGTTATGAGAATCACCATCTCTCCGGGCTGGCAAGCATCATTAACGCCGCTAGTGTCGCAGGTGTTTATAGGCTACGGTTTTGCTTACCATTAAGCTGACAGAAATAAAAATCAGCAGTTCCATACAATTTGTCGAGTGTCATTAACATTTTTCTATGGAACAGCTGATTATTTTTTCGCGAATTCCGGGTTGGTCCCATAGTAAAAGTTGTTCATAATGATGAATACTATGATAACCTAGAATATCTCAAGTGTCTAAGTCATCCTGTATATAAAAAAGGCCAAGTGGCGTGAATCAGTAGATGTCATGTTCAGCAGCGGAGTGATGGTGCGGTGCGGTGTGGTGTTGGGTGGTGTTGGTGCTCACTTGGGCGTGATGATCTCCTTGTAGGTGAGTATCATGGGGCGCGTGTTGGCCGCCACGGAGTGCGGGATCACGATGTTGTCGATGTCGTACGAGGCGCGCCGCGCGCGGGACTCCGTGCTGCCGCGCCCGCGGTATCTGACACACGCACGCCTGGTTAGTGGGACACTATCTTATAACATACGAGTACTGCTGTTTCTTATCAAATTTACCAACTATACCACTGGAGTAGTGACAGCGGCTCATATTTATAGAGCTGGTTTGACCCGGGTGACCGCTGGCAAACCAAAACGTAAAATGCAGCCTGTGCAGGATTGCGTAACACTTATGACCCCCATATTGAAAAATATGTCAATGATCTTTCAAGTTTCATTTTTGTGGTAATTAGAATTCAATGGTAACTGGTCTAACATAACAGTGGCTTACTATTGTCAAATCAAAATTCCAACAAAGATGTGTTTATTGATGATACAAATTCAATACATTTTGGAAAGCTATTGATCACTAGGGGGCGGTAGAATACAATTAAATGTTCAAAATCTAAGTTTACTGCACTATGAGGTCGTATTTCATCAAGTGATTTCATAAATAAATACACCTACTTTAATCAACACAGTTAACACTACATTAATGTCATAACATATTAACATTAACGAAACTACAAAATGTTTTGTAACTATTGTAACATAGTATGAAGGGTTTACTATTTTTTTACTATCTGTAAGCCTCACTTACACTGATAGTTAAAATCCTGCGATTGGATCAATAAGCTGCTGCTATCTTAATCCAGCACTGGATGCTGAACAATATTGAAATGTTACCACTAGTAGACAAGTCCGCTTACGATTCTCGATTATTCTATTCTATACTAAGTATACCAATGCAAATCAGCCTAAAAAATACTTTTCTCATAATACCTTCAAAGGTAAAATAAACTAACTCCAAACTGTAGGACTAAACTAAACTATTCCTACTACTTTCTGATACCTCCGACTTCTCCAAAAGTCTTCCATACGCCTTTGTATTTTTTGCCTTTGCGCGTGCGACCACATAACGCGGTTGGAGGGGTACCCCAGTTTAGGCGAGACGTAGCTAGCGCCCGCGTCCGGACTAAACGGTCGGCTGGAAATGTAACTACGCCGGCTTTTATATAAGTTTATATTTAACTTGCAACTTTAATTAAATATGCATTTCGTATAACTGTTTTCAAATGTATTTCTAGTGTATTTCCGCCTTCAAATCAGGCGTGACGAAAGATTTTAAAATCCTCTTCCATAATGTGAGTACACATTTACTATTTACAAAAAAGCCTTAATTTCGGTAATAAACTTAAGTTTAACGAAGTTTGAAGCCATTTTTCACATATTTTTTCAACAGTGCCCGAAAACAGCTTGCTTGTGTCATGGCGTCGATTTGACGTCACGACTAGTAAACATGTCATTGTGTCTATGCGTGATGAGCGGCGGATGACCTGAGTTCACTGAGGCGTGACGTCATACGCTGTGATTGTTGTTTCTGACAAGATGGCCGATTGCTGTATTTTAATGTTTTAATTTATTGAAAATCATAATAATCTGTTTTTTAAAAATAAAACTAAACATGTGTTTTAATTTTTTTTAATCTGGCTAGTCCCCCCTGAAAGCATTGAATCGGCGATTTTTTGATACTGTCGTCATGCCTATTTCAACTGATGGAAAGCGGATGATAAAGATATAGGAAATACCTATTCACTTTTCTATAATCATTTAATATTAAAAAATTATTGCGCTTTTTTAGTCCGCATTTGATAACTAACTGAACATCTAGATTCTAGAAAACCTTTGTATTAAAGATAAAATCTTGGGACTTTTCAAGATCAGCGTGAAATAATATCACATAAAGAAAAGCGTCCTAACATATAATATAACATAGCATTTATGAATAGTTCCTCACCTTTCTACAGTCGACGCTGAGGCGTCCTCGTCGCGTTCCCTCTCCCGTATTTTTCGTGAAAGCGGCGGTCGCCCTCTTTTTCCTTCTGTAACGGATTAACATTATTTTTTACATAACTTTACATTATTATTAAGGATGAATATTAAAATGTTTATGCTTGCTATTTCCAACAATCTTATCAATACTGCATTTACGTAATTTTCGACAAAATTGGTCTTCAGGACAAACAAGCACTCAGGCGACGACCTGGTACGTGTTGAGGCTGAGCAGCAGCGAGCACGAACTTCCTCGCAACAGCTAGGGTAGTTAGTTATGTTACATAACTACAAATTTAAGTTAGATTTAAATTATTTATTAACCTGAGTCTAGATTGTAATTTTATAAAACTAGCTGCCCCGTGCGGTTTCAACCGCTGTTTTTTATTTACTTTTAAACCTTCCCTGAACTTTCACAAATATTTCAAGATCAAAATCAGCGAAATTGGTCCAACCATTCTCGAGTTATAGCCAGCCAAAAGAACAGCGATTCATTATAATATATAATATATATATATTTAAAGATGATTTTTAAACGTTTCTAAAAATTAAAAAAATAAAAAAAAGCTAGTGTAACATGGTAGTCATGGTGTGTTATACTCACTATGCTTCTTGAGCGGCTTGGGCGCGGGGTGGAGGGGCGGGAGGGCGGCGTGCGAGGAGCCGCGAGCCGCCGCCGGCCTCCCGCGCGCGCGGAACCAGCCGCGCGAGCACAGCGCCGCCAGGTGCGTGCCCGGGGACACGTCTGCGGGGGGACAACTTGTTACAACGAGGAAGTGTCATTACACGGACCGCGCGCGCGGAACCAGCCGCGCGAGCACAGCGCCGCCAGGTGCGTGCCCGGGGACACGTCTGCGGGGGGACAACTTGTTACAACGAGGAAGTGTCATTACACGGACCGCGCGCGCGGAACCAGCCGCGCGAGCACAGCGCCGCCAGGTGCGTGCCCGGGGACACGTCTGCGGGGGGACAACTTGTTACAACGAGGAAGTGTCATTACACGGACCGCGCGCGCGGAACCAGCCGCGCGAGCACAGCGCCGCCAGGTGCGTGCCCGGGGACACGTCTGCGGGGGGACAACTTGTTACAACGAGGAAGTGTCATTACACGGACCGCGCGCGCGGAACCAGCCGCGCGAGCACAGCGCCGCCAGGTGCGTGCCCGGGGACACGTCTGCGGGGGGACAAGTTGTTACAACGAGGAAGTGTCATTACACGGACCGCGCGCGCGGAACCAGCCGCGCGAGCACAGCGCCGCCAGGTGCGTGCCCGGGGACACGTCTGCGGGGGGACAAGTTGTTACAACGAGGAAGTGTCATTACACGGACCGCGCGCGCGGAACCAGCCGCGCGAGCACAGCGCCGCCAGGTGCGTGCCCGGGGACACGTCTGCGGGGGGACAACTTGTTACAACGAGGAAGTGTCATTACACGGACCGCGCGCGCGGAACCAGCCGCGCGAGCACAGCGCCGCCAGGTGCGTGCCCGGGGACACGTCTGCGGGGGGACAAGTTGTTACAACGAGGAAGTGTCATTACACGGACCGCGCGCGCGGAACCAGCCGCGCGAGCACAGCGCCGCCAGGTGCGTGCCCGGGGACACGTCTGCGGGGGGACAACTTGTTACAACGAGGAAGTGTCATTACACGGACCGCGCGCGCGGAACCAGCCGCGCGAGCACAGCGCCGCCAGGTGCGTGCCCGGGGACACGTCTGCGGGGAGACAAGTTGTTACAACGAGGAAGTGTCATTACACGGACCGCGCGCGCGGAACCAGCCGCGCGAGCACAGCGCCGCCAGGTGCGTGCCCGGGGACACGTCTGCGGGGGGACAAGTTGTTACAACGAGGAAGTGTCATTACACGGACCGCGCGCGCGGAACCAGCCGCGCGAGCACAGCGCCGCCAGGTGCGTGCCCGGGGACACGTCTGCGGGGGGACAACTTGTTACAACGAGGAAGTGTCATTACACGGACCGCGCGCGCGGAACCAGCCGCGCGAGCACAGCGCCGCCAGGTGCGTGCCCGGGGACACGTCTGCGGGGGGACAACTTGTTACAACGAGGAAGTGTCATTACACGGACCGCGCGCGCGGAACCAGCCGCGCGAGCACAGCGCCGCCAGGTGCGTGCCCGGGGACACGTCTGCGGGGGGACAACTTGTTACAACGAGGAAGTGTCATTACACGGACCGCGCGCGCGGAACCAGCCGCGCGAGCACAGCGCCGCCAGGTGCGTGCCCGGGGACACGTCTGCGGGGGGACAACTTGTTACAACGAGGAAGTGTCATTACACGGACCGCGCGCGCGGAACCAGCCGCGCGAGCACAGCGCCGCCAGGTGCGTGCCCGGGGACACGTCTGCGGGGGGACAACTTGTTACAACGAGGAAGTGTCATTACACGGACCGCGCGCGCGGAACCAGCCGCGCGAGCACAGCGCCGCCAGGTGCGTGCCCGGGGACACGTCTGCGGGGGGACAACTTGTTACAACGAGGAAGTGTCATTACACGGACCGCGCGCGCGGAACCAGCCGCGCGAGCACAGCGCCGCCAGGTGCGTGCCCGGGGACACGTCTGCGGGGGGACAACTTGTTACAACGAGGAAGTGTCATTACACGGACCGCGCGCGCGGAACCAGCCGCGCGAGCACAGCGCCGCCAGGTGCGTGCCCGGGGACACGTCTGCGGGGGGACAACTTGTTACAACGAGGAAGTGTCATTACACGGACCGCGCGCGCGGAACCAGCCGCGCGAGCACAGCGCCGCCAGGTGCGTGCCCGGGGACACGTCTGCGGGGGGACAACTTGTTACAACGAGGAAGTGTCATTACACGGACCGCGCGCGCGGAACCAGCCGCGCGAGCACAGCGCCGCCAGGTGCGTGCCCGGGGACACGTCTGCGGGGGGACAACTTGTTACAACGAGGAAGTGTCATTACACGGACCGCGCGCGCGGAACCAGCCGCGCGAGCACAGCGCCGCCAGGTGCGTGCCCGGGGACACGTCTGCGGGGGGACAACTTGTTACAACGAGGAAGTGTCATTACACGGACCGCGCGCGCGGAACCAGCCGCGCGAGCACAGCGCCGCCAGGTGCGTGCCCGGGGACACGTCTGCGGGGGGACAACTTGTTACAACGAGGAAGTGTCATTACACGGACCGCGCGCGCGGAACCAGCCGCGCGAGCACAGCGCCGCCAGGTGCGTGCCCGGGGACACGTCTGCGGTGGAGGCGGGGACACAGGGGATTATTACCACTAATAACTTTAATTAACGTAGACCATAGAAGAGGTAGAAAAGGGGACACGTCTGCGAGGAAACGGGGGATTGTTACGACGAGGAAATTACAAATATGTATAAGGATAATTAGTGATTAAACGAACTTACCTTTGTGAAGTTCTATCATAATTATACGTAGCACTTTGTCCGAAGAAATTAGTATTAGTAGATATTATATACACATGTAGTTTCGCTAGGTGACACCACTCTTTGCACTAATTGTTGAGAGAATGTAGGTAGAATTAAACAAGTTAAAATATCCGAGGGTAGATATAACCCACCTCGCCATTTTGTCGTTCTTATTCTTCATTTAGTTTAGAGATATACATATTTATACACCTAATTACACCTTTGTCATTGGCATGCTTCTTTAGTTCTAATGATATTCAAGGGTTGCGTTTGCTCCTGGGGGGGGCGGGAGTACATACTAATTTCTTCGGACAAAGTGCTACGTATAATTATGATAGAACTTCACAAAGGTAAGTTCGTTTAATCACTAATTATACTTCGCACTTTGTCCTCGAAATTAGTATTAGTAGATATTATATACACATGTAGACTTTGAGAGTAATGTAAAGAAGTATTGTCAATGACACGTTAATCGTGTGAAATCAACTTAATGTTTATTAAGCACAACCATAGGTACTGTAGGTATATTTTACGTGAAAATATTCATATTTTACGTTACTACCTTATTACTTAACTTAATTGTTATATTTAGCTTAAACAGTATCTAGGCATCTATTCGCCTGATGGTGTATTATTATTATATTAATAATTGCTCGAGCTAAGGACAGGTGACAGGCATCGGTAACAACCCTGTTGTAAAACGGAACGAAGGTAGTGGAGCTGTGGCTCCATCCCGCAGTGTTGCGGATAGTGTCAAGACTGACACCAAGCGAGCGTGCGGCAGTCGCAGTTTGCCGACTGGTTTAAGTGAATAAAATATCGCATTTGTCTATGTATGCCTGTAGTATTTTTGCTGGGTTTTCGTAGAAAAAAGGTAAGAAGAAAACTGACTGCTTGAAACCAGGAATGTTTATTTATATCAAGCTTTTCATTACCAATTGACAATTGTCAATTATGCATAAGTGACCTAAAACACTGTTGGTGCCCCAGGTAGCGTTGTATTTAGGTAAAGGAGGTTTACCGTCGCTAAACATTTTCGATAGAAAGACAATTAGGTACGCTAGGGATTGAGGCCTTATATAGAACAACATTGTAATTGTTTAAGCAATACGACCACCACTTCCAGAGAAATCCGTCATGTTGTTTATTGGAGCTTTTAGTCAGTGAGGCAACTTGTAGGCTTCGACTTGATAAAGCCTGATAACACTCCTGCAGCCAGGGTAAGATTGGAATATATCTGCGATTTGTAATGCGATATCAAAATATTATCGTTAGGTGTAAACGTAGCGATATCAGACACAAGTAGGGATTTGAACAAAGAGAACCATGCTTGTGTAGGAACATTGGTACAATGAAACATTGCTACAATCACAATGCCACATGCGTTGTTTGAAATGTTTTTTCGCAGCCTTCTTAGGACTATTGAAAATGAAGGGAAGGTGTAAATAAAAATAAGATGTCTGACCATGACTGCAAATGAATTAAAAGCGACTGCGTCAAGATCTTTGTGTGACGATATGTATCTATTACATTTATTGATGATTCGACTTTCAAATCTATTTCAGGCAGCTCAAAAGATGCTGCTAAGTATTGGGAAGCCCAATCAGCTAACTCCTATTTGATATCTGGGTGTGTTTTACGTGATTCAAAATCAGCGAGAACATTGATACATGATCTACTATAGGACGTGAAGATAAAAATCTTTGTAGCCGTGAGGCCAAATTTCTTTTGCTGTTTTAGTAAGATTGGAAATAGAATTCCATCCATGCGGTTAATGTAAGCTATCGCAGAATTGCGGTGGTGTTGTCGATGCGCAAAAGTATCAGACAGCCGTATAAATCCTTGGAAAAAAATTAAGAGCTATGAAAGCAGCTCGAGGTAATTTCAATGCCTTTCTTGTTTACTACTTGACCATTGAGCACTTGCAGTTTGACCTTTACAGTTCGCCCCCACCCCGTAGTTGAGGCGTCAGAATAAATTTCTGTAACGTGCACAGCACGTCGTTTCTGATATGGTGTGTTGATTGGCCTATGGCACTAATCCACCACTTAATATCGGGCAACAGAGTGTCGGGTACATTCATAAACTTATCACAACATCATAAGTTAAGATATTTGCAGCGTTTTATTTCCTTAGTATAAAGCCCATACCCATACTCAATGGCTGGACAAGCCGACACTAATAAACCTTTGATTTGTGTGAATTTCCTAAATCAACAGCGTCTCTTTTTAGTAAAATTAACTATTTCAGTTTTAATGTGTAACTTTTTGTCCGAGGTTAGACTTAGCGACATCTGATAAGAGTCTATGATCATGCCTAAAAATTAGCATGTAATTGAAGGTGTCAACACACTTTTCTCCTCGTAAGACTCAGAGAAGTAAATGTTTTTCTCGTCATTTCAATATTTATCAGTAGCATTTCAGGGCACTGACTTATTAGTAGCCAATCGACTAAATACAGATTCATAATGTTTGTAAAAGCAAACGGTGCAGTTTGCAGTACTTAAGCCGAACGGCACAATGTTACATTGGAATAGTCGTATTTGTCGTTGAAAATTAACCGAAGGTTTTTATAAAGCCATTGTGATATCTTAAAAGAAAATATGCATCTTTGAGATCAAAGGTGCCATATAGCATTTCTGAGAAAATAATTTTACTGCAGTGCGTAAGTCCCCATCCAAGTTTAAAATGTTCAGTTTTTCTAAACTTATTAATTATTATTTTAATTTAAATACAATTATTTCGATTGTTTATCAGAATTTGTATATATGCGTGGTTTAGGAACAGATTCCTGAACGACCGATGAGGAAAACTTCCAGCTATCCAAGAGAGGATAGTACTATGGTCATTTGTAATTTATAAGAACCGGATTATATGCAACATAAAAAGTTTATAATAATTATGTATAATAAATTGGTGAAACATTCGTGAAATTGGTAAAATATGCATCAACATAAGTAAAATATGCAACATTACCTGTTTTTATAAATTTTTAATAAATTTTAGAAAAAAAAATAAAAATTACAAGAAGAAAAATGCTGTATTCAGTTTTTTTTTTTTTTATTTTTTATTTTTATTTATTTTTTTTTTTTTAAATCAGCGCAAAAAAGCGCGCGACTGATTGCGCTTTACAGACCGAGCGGTTTATGTGCTCGTATGTGTAGGTTTGACCGGTAAATTTTTTATTTATTTATTAAATGTTTCTTAATTACTTATAACAAAAATGTATATTTTTATTTTATTTTATTTTTTGTGTTGCAAGTTGCTAAGTCGCCATATAGCAAGTAATAGTAATAACTTCAGCAAGGCATGATATAACACGTGCCATTTGTTTTTGTTCGGCTTCGATTTCTTTGTCCGGTTTCAGTGCCGTTCTGGAAGGGCAGCTTTTGTTTCAGGGTTAAGCTGTGGAGCATTGATGTGCAAGCATAATTGCTGGCATAGCAAGCAGGCATTGAGTACTTAGTCAAAATATTTGTATATTGTAACCTTCAGGCGCGATATATTTGAGGCGGTTGCAACTCTGAACGGGTGTCGTTTGCAATTTTCATTGTGATTATCGGGTGTTTGCCCAAAACCTCCAGTACCTCTTCATCTAATTTTAAAGGTTCTGTTGTCGATGAAGTTGGATCGTCGACAATTATGTCCGCGATATTATTTGC
Organism: Alcis repandata; assembly: GCA_949125135.1. Taxonomy (NCBI): domain Eukaryota; kingdom Metazoa; phylum Arthropoda; class Insecta; order Lepidoptera; family Geometridae; genus Alcis; species Alcis repandata. The sequence goes on from OX421233.1 coordinate 2,279,317, forward strand.
GGTCCTGAGATCGCAAATACTAACTATACTAAGTTACTGGTAACTATAGGGACCGTCGCCGCTTTACCTCCATAAGTGTCGACGAGATCTGCGCCGAAATTATCAACGTCCTATACAGTCACGTGATTTGGAGGCTCTGGGATTCAGTCGTCTGGGCCCAGGTTTGGTTGGGGTGACTCAGGAATGAGTCGATATTGACTTGTAAGTATAGGTTTTTAACCTTATATAATATACGTTTAGTTTATATAATAACAACAAGTCCAAAGGTCTTAAAATTTTGCTCAAAGTAAATGATTAAAAGTTATTGTGTTTTCAGTTTCGAGTAACTGATCAAATTTTGAACGCGGTGGTTAGTTCGGTTACATTCATTGACAGATTAGTGGACTTTAAGGCTGTCTAGTGTCAGCAAAAAGGTTATCAGTTCCAACTGATAAAATGTCGAATGCGGTGAAAGAACCCCAATGGTTAGTTCGGTTGCATTCATTGAGATAATAATTGAACTTTAAGGCTGCCCTAGTGCCAGCTAAAAGAAAAAAGGTTATCAGTCCCGGCTGATAAAATGTCGTATGCGGTGAAAAAACCCCAATGGTTAGTTCGATTGCATTTATTGACAGATTAATGGGCTTTAAGGCTGCCCAGTGCCATCTAAAAGAAAAAAGGTTATCAGTCCCAACTGATAAAATGTCGTATGCGGTGAAAAAACCCTGATGGTTAGTTCGGTTGCATTGACAGATGTCGTATGCGGTGAAAGAACCCTGATGGTTAGTTCGGTTGCATTGACAGATTAATGGGCTTTAAGGCTGCCCGGTGCCAGCTAAGAGAAAAAGGTTATCAGTCTCAACTGATAAAATGTCGTATGCGGTGAAAAAACCCTGATGGTTAGTTCGGTTGCATTGACAGATTAATGGGCTTTAAGGCTGCCCCGTGCCAGAGGTTATCAGTTCCAACTGATAACAATATCGAATGCGGCGAAATAGCACCGCTGGCGATCTCGGTTGCATTCTTATGAACTTTGCTTTATAATTATTAAGGTAATGAATACATAGTAATACCACTACATACCTTGTCGATGTACCTACTGTACTTCGTACTATTATCCGTTGCTCCAATGAGTCCTCGGAATCACTACTAGAAACGTCACTTATTATTACTTATTATTACTAACACTTATTATACTTATTATATTTTCACTTTAATTTTTTAATTTTACGCATTAAAATTCCGCGGTTTTCTTTGACAGCTTTCGAGCGTTTTCTTTTAGGTATTTTTTGAATAACAAAAAGAACACTAAGTATTATACTTTTGTTGAATTGAAAGTGTCCGGAGTGGTTGAGCACTAAATTGCGAATGAAGAATAAGAACGACAAAATGGCGAGGTGGGTTATATCTACCCTCGGATATTTTAACTTGTTTAATTCTACCTACATTCTCTCAACAATTAGTGCAAAGAGTGGTGTCACCTAGCGAAACTACATGTGTATATAATATCTACTAATACTAATTTCGAGGACAAAGTGCGAAGTATAATAACACTTAAAACTAGTGCAACAACTGACAATCGCTAAGAGCGATCTCTTCCGGGCAACCTTAAGATGTAGTGTAGTATAATTTTGATATCAGAGAGCACAGGAATCAACTCCATATCATTATAGAATAAGAATCACATTTCACTTTGGATTTGGTTTCAAATGTCAGCACTGTAGTAGTGTAAGTTGTGTGGGCCTTTGATGTTGGAGAGCACAGGAATCGACCCCATATCTGTCATTGCAGTGGTAGTACAAATTGTGTGTTCACCGTTGGCATCAGAGAGCACAGGGATCTGTTATCCCAGTGGTAGTGTAAGTAGTGTTCACCTTTGATGTCGGAGAGCACGGGGTGGTAGGCCGGGTCGACGCGCGCGCGGCGCTGCGCGGCGCTCAGCGCGGCGGCGGGCGCGGCCGGCAGCGTGGGGTCGGCGCGCCCCGTGCACAGCGGGCAGCTCTCCAGCGGGTACTCGCAGCTGCATCTGAGGGGGGAATACTTTTAACACTGGCTGCGGCTAGTAATCACATGCGCTTGTGCCCCAAGCGCAGCTAATAGTCACGCCTTTACGCGCCTGGCGTGTGCAGCCGCACTCGCATCGCGCAAAGGAAAACACAAGGTATGTGTTTCCCGCAGCCAAAGTGTTAAGGAGGCGTTCATTAATCTTGTAATGATATTTAGCAACTTTTTCATCCCTCCTACCCTTGCTTGTGATACGTGCATACGTGGTAATGCTATGGTATGCATTTTTCATGACCCCTTCCTCCCTGGTGATACACGGTAATGCTATGCACTCATGCTGTCCTAAAATGAAGGTAGTTCTGAGAAAAGTAGTCTAGTGTGTCATCCTGACCAAAAGTGGTGTGTGCTCAGTTATTTATCGGGAATTGGTGCGTATTTAGGTTGTAAATTACCCCTCCTCCCGCTGCCAATATTACATGTATTTTTTTGGTACAAATTGTCTTTAAAATGTTCAAAATGTAACAAAAAATTAATACACGTGATATCTCACTATAACCCCACTTGTGGTATTTCTTGATGTTTTCCAAACCCCCTTCACTTCCCACTGGAGCAGTTGGTTCTTTACTTTGCAGCAAATTTTTGGAATAAAAAATCTTATATAGCAAATACGTGGCGCGTTCACCTTCTTAGTGTTAGCACCGAATGACGAAATGGCTTACCTAATATCAGACGGTTTGGCAGCTTTAGAAGTAGCAATATGCAAGTTATGCATCTGCAGCAGCTTCCTCTTCTTGAAAGTCTCTCTCCGCAGCGGACGCACGCGCGCGCAGGTCCCTAGTCCATAGTCCCCGTCGGGCGGAGCCCCGGGCAGGGCTCCTTCATAGCCACCTGGAGCGTCGGGCTGCAGCGGCTGACCTTCGAACTCTATGGGGCCTTTGGCTTCACGCACCTGGAATGCAAACGTTTTGGTTATTAAAGGTTTTTGTAACCGTAATTTGAGTATTGAGACATTATAATCAATGGCATCGACGCTGGATTTTAGGCAACGTTTGACACATCACACATGTACAATTTAAAATTTTCCATGGGCCAAAGCCTTGGCAAAGGGGACTCACTCGAAGGCCAACCCTCATCACATCACTCATCACCCGAAAAGGTGGTGGAAGGACCGTTATGATTTTAACAATATCGCCTTCTTATCTCATCTAGCTTTCTGAGACAACCAGCGCTCTACTTGCCTGAGCTCCCAAACATAAGCGAAGTTGAACAACTTGGTGAAAGAAAAAAAGTCCAAAGAACGACAATGGATATCTATCATTCCTAGTTCCTAAAACGAGTATTTTCAAATGAAGATGTGAAGAGCGAGTCTGGTACTCTTCGGCCTTGGGTAACCAAGACCAAGGAAGCATTGGAATAAAAAACATACATAGCATTTTCTTTTCACAAAGATTCATTGATTCATTTATTCAAATAGATCTCAAGAGCACTATTTGTTGCAGTATACATAACTCATGCTAGGGACTTCTTCCCGATGTTTATGTGCTTTGTAGCTATAAAATATAACGGCACTCAGGGATAATTTAGATTTCCATTCGTATGTTCTCTGATACACAGGTTTCTGATTTCTATACGGTTATACGATCTCGTATCGCGTCTTTTTGGGACAGGATATGAGGGTCGAATAACAGCATACTGCGGTCTGTCCGAAAGTGTTGTCCAATATTTATGTTCTGGATCTCTGTCCACCAGAACAAAAATCGTAAATAGTTGTTAGTTTTTATTGTATTTTTATATGGGTTGTGTACCTGAATTAAACGATTTTATTATTATTATTTGAGAACTTTTAAGATCGGTCCAATAGTTTCAGAGATCACCCTCTACAAACGTTCATATAAACTTTACCCTTTATAATATTAGTATAGACAGTATAGACACAATATGGCTTAAAAGTACGAGGGGTCGATCCCTCGCTTATAAGATAAGAAGAGTGACGACAAAGCAGATGGTACTTCGATTTAAAACCGGATAAGTGCGTGACGGGTTCCGTAGGTTTTGGAGCGCGATTACGTCAGCAAATAGATATCATGATAATCGATTGTTAGGCTTTGTTTACTAATGTATAGATGGGTAGGATGGCTCGTTCTATTCAGTTTACTTGAACGCGAAGTTTAAAACAACAACCAATTATAATTAAATAACTGAGGAAGCATTTGTTTACTGTTTTTTAATTAACGCTTAATTTCCTTTCTGTAGAATGAACTCACTTTTGCCTCTATTTTTAACATCAATAAATTAAGTTTTGAATAACTGCGTTTCTTATTTTCGACTATTAACCTGTAGGTTACACAGGGATGCCGAACCAATGGCACGCGACCAAATATTTTAGGCACGCCACCACCCAAATATCACTAGGCAAAATTATTGAACGGCACGTCTAAAACCTCATTACACATTTTTTTGAAAAATTGACAGGTTGCTTTATAAAGGTTCGCCTCACCCCTGACCTACAAGGTATCCTAAAATTGCGACTAGTGAGTCGGCGTAGTCACAGAACCGACGTCACTCCAACAGCCTTGAACAACGCCACACAACGCTCTGCGAACGCGTAACAACTTGTATAGGTTTCTCGGAATCTGATGAACTATGCACACGTCAGACAAACAGTATTATCAGAGGTCAGATTTTTTGGTAGGATTTTTTTTTTATGTGATTAAGTGACGAAACGAGCAAATCGCTCGCCTGATGTTAAACGTCACGTTTGCCCATAACAGGTCTGCGCCACCCAGAATTTTGAACTCGCAGAATTCAAAACCCTGCGCGGCACAGCACTGCGCTCGTCACCCTGAGATATAAGTTGATTAATCTCCCATTTGCCCTGTAATTTCACTGGAAACAATGCCCTTCCAACCGGAACACAGTAATGTTTGCACATTACTGCTTGGCGGTGGAATAACTGGCAAAGGTGTGGTACTTCCCCAGGCGGGCTCTGCAAAAGAGCCCTACCACTACAAAATTACAATTAAATCACTACAAAATTAATTTACAATAGAGTAAATAGTATACCTAGTGCAATCAGAGACCTGAATAGATAGATACCTACTCTATATTGTTCACACTAGACAATGTCTATTGCCAGCAAAAAGGACAAGAACACTTAATAGTGCAAGCACTGGAAGCGTTATTGTTAACAGTGATCTCTTCTATTTAGTTAAATAGCGCAACCATTATGTATTGTTTACGCAAACAATCAAAGTGCGATTTGATTGATGGTAAAATCCTTAAACATTAAGAAATAAACAAATGCATCGACCCATAAAATCTCTTCGACGTCGACGGATGTCGCTTAAAAGGGAAATTAGCCGTCGCCGCCGCCGGCCCTAACAACTTTAAACCAATAAATAAAGCACTTTAGCAATCAAATGAGTCAGACAACAAGCTGTAATCTTATCAACACTACGTATTTTGATAAATAGGGACACGTTTTAAGAGACGAGACAAGCTAATTAATTTCCGGATGGTAAACGCCACGTCGGCGTCGGCCCACACGTCTATGAATCGAGATTAATTTGTGCCACATTTTACGTTATCATGTTACAAGAAATGCGAATCTAGTTTCAGTGCGGCAGAGATGTGGTTTTGAAACATTTTGCATCTAGCGGTCGAGTTTAAATTGTATATTGGAAATTGCTCTGCACTGCAAGGGAATCCTGACCCAATTACGTTGAACTCTGTTGACCTCAACAGTCCTAGTTACTATTTATAGAACTAAAGGCGTTAGCTCGCAGGGCAACTAGGTTATGCTTGGAAAACCTTTCTGTTTAGATACCTGAAGCAGGGGGTTAGTCATATCCTAGTAGTCGACCAATGTAAGTTGACCCTTTGTCTGCTTTACGTACTGAAATTGAGAACAATTTTAATATCATGACAATGAACTGTTTAATTTTCATAAGAACCGAGACGCGAGCGGAGACTACGAATCAGCAAATGCGACGCCCACATTAGTCTATCGATTAACGCTTCTAGAAAATAAACAAGTTATTTTCCTCTGATATCAGTTACCAACAAGGTAAAACAACAAATAATATTGTCCATAAAAATGTTTACCAAAATAGATATTACCGAGAAAGGTAGCAATTGTTTCGTAGCTTCAAGCCCGCACGTTCCATCTTCCCACGCGCAGGTATAGCTTACCTCGGCCTACGCGATTGTCCTCACTTTTCTTTGTTAGAAAACGTTAGAAAATTGAAAACGTTGAATTTTGTATTCATCTTTATTTTCTATTTTATTTTTTAATTTGGCTACTGTGAACATATCTAGCTTAACTAAGGTTTAGGCTGGACAGTAGCTAGATGATAAAATTAGCGAGCATAAGAGGCAGTATAAAAGGATCAAGCTCTCGCAATAGTCTACGAGGCACCGAAGCTGCAATTGCAGTACCTATGAATTTGACCTTAGCTTACTAGATAACCTTCAAATTAATCCGAAACTTTCGCTCCGAGATATCTAAGTTATCCTAATTTAATAGTAAAATTGCGAAAGTGAATTAGTTTGCTTACTACGCTTTCACACCTCATCTAACTACGATATACGTTTCTAACGTTGCCATTGTCGTTCCCATCAAAGAGGACGTTGGGAAACACTAAAGATAGCTGCAAAAAATTTGGTTTTCTGTAAAGTCGGTTTACGGATAGTTTAACGTGACTACGTCATAACAAAACATTGATGAAAACTTTTCTCGCTCCGATCTGACGTCACAATGAGCGTAACGGGACACCTTTTCGTGCGTGCACCCGGCGTTCATCGATTTATTACACGTTGTCACGTCAAAAAGGACAGGTTACTTTTCATCTGTATATCACCTGACGCTGCAACCGCGGTGCACAGTACTGTAGTTACCGTACCTGTTTGTGCAGGTCGCTGTGCTGCCGTATCTTGTACTCGAGCTCCTGCACCTGCGCCTGCAGCCAGCCCCAGCGCGCCGCGATGGAGGCGCGCTCCCTCTGCCACGACCACAGCGCGCGCTGCTCGCTGCAACGCAACATACAATATTCGTAAATCGCCTGCCCCTACGAACAGTATCGAAACTGTTAAATCACGAATTTTTTTCATTGTACCAATTATACGAATATTTAATCAAATAATCCTAAAAATCATGTTTTAAATCGAATAAAATTGATACTACACGTACTAACTTATTAATTTAGGTCAAATTTTGCCTTGCTCTTCTGTAAAAAATACCGTTTGCAGTCACGATACTTTACGTAAGGGTAGTCGAAATATACACGCCCATCATCTCAATCGAGTTGTTTGCGTGTTATGGGAGAGAAAGTAGCTATTATTTAAAGAGAAACCAACTAACCAAGTGAAAAATGTAGCTCATGTCACTCTAGACATAAAAACTACTCTTCATCCTCTCCTATCTGCTATTTAAAATTTGCCGAGATGTTTAGGCGGTAGATCTGACCCTGGAGCCAGAGTAGCCAGAGTTTAAGAATACGGCTTCGGTATCGTAAGGTCTATCGTAAGAGCCGATTCAAAGGGGCCGTTGGGCTTGCGTGCCCAGTGAAGACCAAGACAGGGTGTGGCCCGCACCGTTGTAAGAAGTAAGGGAAATACAGATTCCCCCCATTACAAAAAAAAGGTCAGACAAAATATAAATCTACTTACATAAATATCTGTAAAACATTGCCCTCTTTTTGGTCAGTCGATCACAAAGTAAAGAAATAATGTTAATTATTTTTTCCTTATTAAAATGACCTTCGCATAATTGAGCAATAAGAAAATAAACATCAGCTGATCAATGTATCACTCAGTTATTATTGTTTGTACTTTGAATGTGACTCAGTGTACAGAGCTTTTCAATCCAAATGACAGATCTAAGAGCTATCATTCTGATTTTGTTGGCTTACTGCAAGAAGTCATTAACTGCAAAATCAGTGCCAGGCTGGACGAAACTTTAAGAGCATCATGCTTGTAAATTACTTCTGACTTCTTGCACTAAGACAACAATTTAGTCTTATTGACTATTTAATTTTCAAGTTTTATCTACCACTTCCAAAGACTACAACATGTCCAAAACGGACAATTGCCAATACAGATAAATCAAACCAATCAAGACAATCACTGTGAGAGTTCAGTGACCTAATACATTCAAACATTGTAGTCTGAAATAAAATAATTATGTATAATCGAATAATAATAATTATTTATTGGGTATAAGTTATATGTAAAATCAGTTTTGCCTGTCCATTACCTATTCAGGACTAAATGGCTTAACCTTTGATTAAAAATTTGGCAATTTGTATGCTTGGAGCCTTGGACATACAATACTTACTATCAAAATAATAATAGAAAAACTGATATATTATATTGAATATGTATACTTGTATAGCATAGGGCACAATTAGGGGTTATTAGGGGGCTTCCTGGCTTTATTATTTATTTTGTTTTATTCGTCCAGTACTTCCAGAGATGTATAATTATCTTCATTATATTAGTATGGATAGGGGAGGCAAGACATAAGGCAAGATGCAATTTTTCTATACCTAATCATTATTACTCAATTAAACTTAATACCTACTACCTTGGTTTTGCAAGGCTTTAGTGTTTAAAATAGCTGCTAACATAATCACCTACATAATAGGTACCTACATTTTAATTTCTAATTAGATAGACTGAAAACCTAATCTTGTTCAAAGTCACTTTTCGAAACCTAATATTTTTAGTAATACTACTTTAATTGAAGGTAAAATGTTTGAGCTAATATGTATTTTCAAAAATATGAGTTGTTGAACCTATTTTTGAATAATATTAAACATTGATAATAAATCAATCTATTCAACCATAAAAAAGTTTCAAGATGTTTCTTCAACAGTAAAAATCAACAGTCAAATAGTAAAGGGTCTCTTTCTGGTTAGCCTTAACCTACAAAAGGTACTCTAACCACATTAGAAAACCATTGTGTAAGAGACGCATGATGCAATACCTAGCAACGACGAAAGCTCACGACAATTTTCGAAAACCTATCTGAAACTATTGTGTAATCACTGATAACAGTGTTTACTATTAATCCTTATCTGTATAAGGGTTCAATGGCTTTTCTACGATCATAAATTTGTGTTTAGTAACTTTTTGATTATGTAAACAGATGTGACTGTCGAACTGTTAGGCTTTCCAGGTACATTAGAGGTTATCCATAAATTTAATATCAGTGGGTAGTTCATTAAACTAATTAGTGTGGTATGTTTGCAATTGGACACCAATTTTGTACTCAACTTCACTGTTATTTTCTTAGATTATATGCAATATTTCTGTGAAGGTCAACTAGTAGACAAGCATGGAATACTTTTAATTCTATAATCATGTTGCAAGTCACAAGGCCAGTTAGTAATGTCATAGGTTCTCATATATCTTTGCCATTGTTTTGTGATACCAATAAGTAATCTAGCAAAATACAAGCTGGTATGGCAAATTTATAGAAATCCTATCCTACTCATATTATAAATGCCTAAGTTTGGGTGAGTGTGTTAATGTTTGTTACCACATATCGCTGTACCTAGTAAACCAATTCTGATAAAATTTAGCATAGAATTAGCTTATGCCTTAGATTGACACATAAGTCACTTTTCATTATCACCGTTTTTCATCACTATATGGGTGAAACTGCAGGGCATAGCTAAGTATCATGTGGTAGTGGTATTCTTATGACTATTTTAAACTAGGCTGACAATGCAGGCATTTTCCAGTTTTATTGTTATCTACCTCTCACTACAAACATTGCTACAAAGTAGGTGATTTAAGATAAGGTACTCACATAGGCATAGGTTGCTGATGTGGGTTATTGTATACGACAGCCTCATCATTGCTCTCGGCTCCTGACGACGAGGCTGTAGCATCCGAGTCCAGCTCATGCTTTATCACAGACAGGTGAGATCGTAACGCTCCGGCAGTTTCTTCCAACCCTGTCAGGGTCCCAGAAGATATCCCAATGGAGGCAGACCGAGATGCATCCCCTCTTGATGACCCAGCATTGTAGTATTTAGGCCCAACAACATTCCTAGATGCAGCACTGGCTTGCAAAGCAGCTGTGGTCTCCACTCTTTTTAGCAAAGCTTTCATCCCCATAGGCCTTCCACCTCCATCTTTTCGAGCCCCACGAGTACATTTTTCAAATGCCTGCGTTACCTCCTCTGATACTCTCTTTCCTATAGCTCTTGCTTGTAAAATTCGGAGCCGCCTTCTTAGGAAAGCACACCTACGCTCCAAACGGACCTGTGATTGTTTTATCCTTTCATCAAGTGAATCCCCCTCCGTTTCTACTGCTTCGGGCAGATCTAGAGGGAATATGGCTTCGGGATCGCCAGTCGAAAGCGAGTCAGCATTGTTTTCGAGACTTTTCATGGCTTGGTACAGGTCATTGTTGGAGATGCCGCCGAGAATCGTGTCCAAGGAGGACGTGTCCCTGACGTCGGTGGGCTGGTCCTGGACGCCCATTGCATTGGCGTCCATATGCGACGTGAGGTTACCGACGGGTGCGAGGATCTGACGACGCGCTTGCTTGTCGATGTCTGGTGCGGGCGCACAGTTGGGCGGCTCTCGGGGTGCGAGCGACAGTGCCGGGGCCATCACACGAGCCTCTAGCCCGCGCTGCCCGCCGCCCCAACCCTCACTAGACCCGCCCGTTCCCGCGCATCTCGACCCTTATGTAACACTCTTACTTGCACTAGTTCACTTTTATTGTTATTACACTGTACGACACAACACATGAGTTTGTAAACGGATCAGTCCCCCGCCGGGTCCATAGCGGCCCGAGAGGGGCGGCTGCCCACGGTCGTTTCGGCGCGCACCTGAAAAACGACGTTCAAGAGAGTTACAAGCCGGTCTTTGTCATTTTCAACTGCACTGTCTCATTGCACACTACTTCATGTTAGTCTTTTAGTAAAAATCATCACACACGGTTATTTAATTCGAAATTTGACCCACGTGATAACAAAAAGAGTACGCTAGCGGTCGCAGTAGCTTGTTTTACCACGGTTTGAAACAGGAAATGATACACTTCAGGATCGATTTTGTCGATAGATAAATATGTTTTAGACCATTATGGGAATTACTCAGCAAACACTATTTTAATGAAAACATCAGAATAAATATTTATAGAGCTCTAATGGCGGAATTAGGGCAAAAACACTATTGAATTGGATTGGGAAGGTCTTCTCGCATCGCACGCATCTAGTGACAAAACGAAACATTTTTGTCGCTTAAAGCTAGCATAGATGACTATTTACAAAGAAAGAGATAGCATGCAACGTCCTTGAGAAAGTATGGCGCGGTAAAGTCAAAATATTGTTGAGAATATTTTTATTTCACATTTAATACAACATTTCAAGTATTATCTTCATTGAAAATAGAATTATTAATTATAACATTATGCTATGATAAGAAGTAGTTTGTTTATTCAAATAATAAGTGGATCTAAAGAAAAAATGTCGCAACGACTACTCGCAAATATCGCAGACCACATTCAAATGTTATCTCTTAATTGTAAGTTAGCAAGTAATTAGAAAACAAATTCAATATTGAAGTAATTTTATATTTTTCTAAATTATTACAGACGACTACATATCAAAACTGTTTTTAATTCAATAAATAATAATCTAGTTTTAAAAAAATTACTCAAATGCTTCCGCCATAAAATCACTGTTGTGTTCCAAAGCAAACAGAAAAGGGTACTATTTTAAGCATGCTTTGGAAATAGTGCATTTTCGTTGCGCAATAGAATGTTATGGTTTGGTATCTAATGAACTTGAAATGCTTTTTAATTTGAACTATTATTAAAAATTAATTAGTGATAAGATCATTATTTTATGTTCTAAAATTTATAACAATTTAATAGAATAAAACATGCCTTGGTTTTAGAAAAACGGAACGTTAGGCCATACGTTCCGTTTCACCGAAAGTTATAGCAATTTGTGTACGTTCCGTTTTTTGTTTTAACATTCGAGTCATGTCACACACCATTGACGAGTACACCATCCAATAAAACATGAAATGCCCTAAGGTTCCGTAGATTTTTGAAAAATTATGCGCTTGGCCCTTAAATTGAACTTTATTGAAGATTTTATTTTTTCCAATTTAAAGGCTGATTTTAACTAAACCCATTATCTAGATAGCTGCAAAACCAACTCTAGTCCAGCCAAATTAGACCAAAAAATAGAAAAGTTATAATAATTCCCTTCCCACCCAGTTGAAAATTGGTAGATTGTTCAAAACACCATCTTATGAAATCTGAAAAGTGCTCTTCGATCCGACGCGTGCAAAAAATTTTACACCGGGTAGAAGGCTACCAAAACGGGTTTTACGCGATTATCTCAAAAACGGTTCAAGCTACGAGGAAACTGTTCGAGACAAGTATGTTCTCTCTCTATAACATTTTCTACAGTATTGCTTTCAAATGCATGTTGATAGGACTCATGGTTCTCGAGATATGTTGATATTCATTTCAGACCAGGCCAAAAAATCGACAATTTCTCTTAAGAGGCCTCGGTCAGCAGTAGATGATATCACAAGTTTGTAAATGAGTTTTCCCGAAGTTTCAACATCGCTAAATCCGACAACCTCAAGAAACACTTTGTAAAATGACTCCTTGTGGCTCAAATCGGATAAATGATGATGATGGCTGACGAAAAACAAAATATAGATAAAGTATGGACCTTGTTTTTTTGGCCTAGTCTGAAATGAATATCAAGTATAAACATATCTCGAAAACTATGAGTCCTATCAACGTGCATCCAATAACAATACTGTAGAGAATGTTTTAGAAAACATACTTGGCTCAAACAGTTTCCTCGTAGCTTGAACCGTTTTAGAGAAAATTGAGAAAACCCGTTTTGGTGATGTTCTACCCGGAGTAAAATTTTTTGCACGTATTGGATCGATGAGGACTTTTTAGATTTCATTTATGATGTTGTTTTGAACAATCCTACCAATTTTCAGCTGGGTGGGAATTAATGTACCCTCGAATGTCTGGACTATCACAATATATATTTTCTGCATGATATATGACAACAATTACATCATACACCTAATTCTGATATATTTATTGAACAACTGATAAATTATTCATAACCTAGATGTCAGTGTATGAATTAATATTATCAGTTTATCCTCTCCGGGTATTCAACGTTGAAATTTATAGTCAAATATAGATTTGAAATAACACTATTGAACAATTTCTAATTTTATGCAGAGGTGACATTTGCCTTGACATCCCTCCCAGTCTTCAATGTATATAATTTAATGGTTATTTTGAATTGACAAAAAATCTCTCAAAAGCAGCTTCCCATTTAACAATTTTCTTTTTTCCATAACTTTTCACAAGACTCAATTTGCCAAAAAACACTAAGTTTGTATGAAAGTTAAGCTTTGTAATTTGTAGCTACATTAAGAGTGGTTACTATGTCTCACCAAACCCCCCAAAATGTGAGACCACTTATTACCATTTAGTTACTCAATATAAGTAAGTTGCCTGTCAATTGGTTTGATCAATAAATATGGTCCTGCATAAATTTCTTGCATAAAAAACTGATCTGATTTCTATAATTTATCTATATGCAATGAAGACAATTAGTCTTGCTCCGATATCTTGTTTGGCAAATAGAGGGCATCGGACATTCATGTAACACTAAATTATGTTCTAATATTTATGGTATTAAACAAGAAGAAAACTGATACCCATGCCATCTTTATTCTTCTGGATATAATAACATTCCATGGCACTCTATTACAATTACCAAGAATAGGGTTCCCTAATACAGCGGGGAACTTTTTTAAATTTTGTCCTGTCAATCTGTGTTACTTATAGGTTTGTATTAATAAATGATTGCCTGCATTGTTTTTATTTTATATTTTCAATAGGTAGGTACCTTATTATATTTTATTTGTTAACTAATAATTTCAAGTTTTAAGTTTTCTAGGTGCTCAATTTACAATTTGGAAACAAATGCTTTCTTTGTAACATACAGATGGCGCCGGATTATCTATTTCACTTAAATTGTTAAACAAATCCCTTTACTAGGTTTTATTGTTTTTAGGAAACAATTTTTATGTATTTTAACAAAAACCTAAAATTGATTTTTATAGGTAGGTACATGTCATTGGACCAACAAATACATTTTCATTAACTATACAAAATTACCCACTTAATTATCTTCTAATAAGGTCTATTGGTAAAGAATAGAGCAAAACAAATCAATTAAATATTCTAATAGCTAAGTAAAGAAAATTCAAAATTCCTTACCTGCAAAGCATTTTTGGTAAAGTTGTTCTGCCCACTGTCCAGTACCAAAATGCAAGAGTTGACCTCCAAACATGGTCTTGTACACCAACCCCATCCTAAAATAGAAATTAACACACCAATGCTACAATTTTCATTTAAAACCCTCACAGAATTAATTCCTATGAACAATCACTACAGTGACAGTTGACACAAAAGTTAAAGAATATGTCTAACTAAAATGTCATGACAAAAAAACAAACTTTATTTTTATCTTAAAATTAAACACTTTGGTAACTGCAAGGTTCACCATGAGACTAAAAGAACAAGACATGATCAGCACAAATATAAATAGTTGTAAGGACATTCAGGCTGAGTTAAACATCTGTAATGGGCAAAATGCAGGTGTTTCTAGTATAATTCTTTGACAATCTTAACTATTTGAATGTAGAAAGTTACATTTTTGTTACAATTAAACAACATAGCAGAAAGTTTCAATGTAATAACTCTAGTATTATAACCATATGTCTAGTTAGACATAATTGATTGTTAAAGTTAACTTAAAACACATATTGCCTAGTAAATATGTTATGTTAGAATCTGCTTAGGCCCGAGATCAAGTAATTTACCTTCAATAAATAAAGGAAAAATATTTCATTAGGTGATTAACTCTGTGATATTATTGGAAATACATTGAGGAGTTTTCAACCGTCTTTATTGGTTGACAAAATTCATCTCGTACAAATAAATACCTACTAAGTAGTAAAGATTTTCTGCAAACAATTAAGAAGTAACACATAAAATAAAAATAAAATAATTTGAATGGCAGAGATGTGGAACTCATTGCCGTCGTCTTTCTTCCCGAAAAAGTACAACCCAGGGTTATTTAAAAGTAGAGTAAATAGGTATTTCCCGGGCAAGTGTGCTACATCTTCAACCACATCATCACTTCCCATCAGGTGAGATTGTGGTCAAACACATGTCTAGTTAGTTGTAAATCAGATCGACACAGATTTTATCAGAGGATAAAAATACAAAGAATAACAATAATAGCAGACTGAAATTATTCCTGTTTTCTTCGTTCCAACATTTTAAAATAACAACAAAACATTAGATTATTTCAAATTAGGTAAGAAGTCGAAACAAAATGATAAGAAACAAGTTATAAATGTTTTATGCTTAACTTAAAGAGTGAACAAGCTCTTCTCTTTTTATAATTTGTGATGTTAAAAATAAAAATTGTATTTATTTTCAGTTTCTTATTCTCATAAGTTTAATATAAATATCGCGTGTAGTAAATAGAAGGCTATGTATGAAAATTTGATAAATGTAAATAGGGAAAGGCAAATATTAACTTTGAATATTTTTGTGGACTTGTCTGTTAATGTGATATGTCGGATCAGCAACAAAGAGAATTTTACAAATGTTTGTTTCTAACAAACTTTGTTAAAAATAGTTGATATATAACTAGATGGTAAGACAGATAAACTCCTTAGTGTTCACACCATACATTACAAACATTAGAAATTAGGAATTAAAAAAAAATAAGCTGCAAAAATAAGCATTAATAATAAGCTCAAGATCAATAAAAAAATCTATAGAAATGAATTGAAGAACAAGACAATATGTACCTACTGGACAAACTGACTACAATCCAATGGAAAGTATTTACATTATTCCTTTACATACTTTTAATATGACTCTGTCTAATTCATGTTAAATAGAAGATTTAATCCAGAATTCGTTTGGATTTATTGAGTATAGCTTAAAACCATAGTTCTGCTGCAAAGATTTCTATTAATTACGTAGGTCGGTAACTACTTGGCTGTACTGTTAGTGTAGGTAAGTAGGTAACGCAGGAAAATGTATCTACTGTCTTTTTACAATTTTTAAAGATATTAGAGACAGGGAACAGCAACAAAAATATATTTTACATTTACCTTTGCACGGAACTACCAAAACGTCTTTAGAGCAATGAACAGACAGACCGACCGAGCCAAAGAAAATATATGTATAGAGGGGAATTTTCACTTGTTTTAAAAATAGATTAATATTATATCCTTAAATCAAAAACTGGTTAGTCATTGGAATAATTAGAGATTTAAGCTCTTCAGACAATAGGTACATAATAGCAGCCTTACTTTTAAAAATAATTTAGGACAATTTAAAAATTGCTGCTTCGCAAACTTGCTTGAAGTTAAAAGTGCGTTCAAAATGTTTGCACTTTTACTATTTTTCAGAAATTAATCAAGATGATTTAGATCACGTATTTTAGCAAATAATATTTTAGCAATAGTCTCAGGCAATAAAACAAAATTATTAAAAAAAAATCGTACTTTTGTAACTTTCAAAACTGTTGTTATAGTCAAATAAGTGACCTTTTAAATAAAGTGGAGTACAGTCCGGCAAGTATAACTTGGCGCGGCTGTGCGCCACTGTGTACTTTTATAACTGCTTCTCTTGTACCACTTTTTATCACTTTAGGCATGATGATAGCACAGTAGCAAATATAATAGTAGCAAAAATATTCGCAACGATGTTTACTATGAACTCGGAAGTGTCAAAGTAAATTTTCAAGATTGCCGATTTAGTTCCTCAAATCGCCACCGCCAACTTATACTTGTGGCACTGTAGGTAATTAATTTTAGTATTAGAGCGTACTTTTATGAGCGGAGCATAATTTGAAATGATAACTTCTTCACACTCTTACGATTTGTCATGTTTGTTCTCGTTTTTAACACGCTTTTATTAAGCTGAAGTTCTTTTCTATTTCTATCTGTCTTTTTTACAAGACCTTCGAAGGGAGGCAATAATTATTGTAAGTCGTAATAATGCATAGTCTATTAAACCCGGCATATCGGTACACCAAATATCAATGTTTACAATATCACAGACAATAAAAAAAAAATTATAACTTTTAATCCTCCCACTGCTAGGATACAGGTCTACCCTCAAAGGGTGATTAGGACGTATTCCACCACGCTGACCAAGTGGGGATCGGTGGATTCACTTAAGCCATTGAATTTCATCTCCGGACATAAATATGCAGGTTTCCTCACGATGTTTTCCTTCACCGAAAAGCCAGTGGTATGTAAATTCAAAAAATCTTATTGATACGAGTCGGGGTCTAAACCCACCACCTCAATAATGCGAAGCGGCTGTTCTCTCACCGAGCTACCACGGCTTTTTTAATGTTCATTTTTAACACCAAAAAAAAAATCATCCAAGTGTTACGTGGACATTTGATCTATTGCATACAACTAAATTAAATGACATGTTATTGAGGCGTTTTTTTAATAAGGTTTCAAAAAGTACATTTTAAGGCGTGGACTCGTTTGAACTAGTTATGTCATATCTACTTGTCATATACATCACTTGTAAATGGGCCAAATGCCTGATGTTTTCCGCCTTATAAACAAAAATTATAACAAAAATAGTTCTTTTGTACAAAACATGTATTGCCTGTGCATTAAGTATTTACTTCCAATTAAATGCATGGTAATTAATTATCTGATTTCCAAATACTATTAGATCAGTGGATGAAAACAAATGATATTGAAAATATATTTTTTCGTAAAAATAAACATTGGCCATTCGGAAAAAGTTTGTATCCAAAGCCTTTCTAATTATTACGGACATTTTTCCCATAAGACTGTGGAATTGTTAAGGTGACCGTATTTAATCGATTTTACAGAAGTAATTTGATGCTTACCACGCGCCACGCCAAATACCACGAAATATGAAAAAAAATACCTCATGATCAACTGTACATGGGCATCAATTATCACGTTGTCTAGAGCTGTGACGTACAGTATTATACTTCGCACTTTGTCCGAAGAAATTAGTATTAGTAGATATTATATACACATGTAGTTTCGCTAGATGACACCACTCTTTGCACTAATTGTTGAGAGAATGTAGGTAGAATTAAACAAGTTAAAATATCCGAGGGTAGATATAACCCACCTCGCCATTTTGTCGTTCTTATTCTTCATTCGCAATTTAGTGCTCAACCACTCCGGACACTTTCAATTCAACAAAAGTATAATACTTAGTGTTCTTTTTGTTATTCAAAAAATACCTAAAAGAAAACGCTCGAAAGCTGTCAAAGAAAACCGCGGAATTTTAATGCGTAAAATTAAAAAATTAAAGTGAAAAATAAGTCGTATAAAAGTGACGTTTCTAGTAGTGATTCCGAGGACTCATTGGAGCAACGGATAATAGTACGAAGTACAGTAGGTACATCGACAAGGTATGTAGTGGTATTACTATGTATTCATTACCTTAATAATTATAAAGCAAAGTTCATAAGAATGCAACCGAGATCGCCAGCGGTGCTATTTCGCCGCATTCGATATTGTTATCAGTTGGAACTGATAACCTCTGGCACGGGGCAGCCTTAAAGCCCATTAATCTGTCAATGCAACCGAACTAACCATCAGGGTTTTTTCACCGCATACGACATTTTATCAGTTGAGACTGATAACCTTTTTTCTCTTAGCTGGCACCGGGCAGCCTTAAAGCCCATTAATCTGTCAATGCAACCGAACTAACCATCAGGGTTCTTTCACCGCATACGACATCTGTCAATGCAACCGAACTAACCATCAGGGTTTTTTCACCGCATACGACATTTTATCAGTTGGGACTGATAACCTTTTTTCTTTTAGATGGCACTGGGCAGCCTTAAAGCCCATTAATCTGTCAATAAATGCAATCGAACTAACCATTGGGGTTTTTTCACCGCATACGACATTTTATCAGCCGGGACTGATAACCTTTTTTCTTTTAGCTGGCACTAGGGCAGCCTTAAAGTTCAATTAATAACTCAATGAATGCAACCGAACTAACCATTGGGGTTCTTTCACCGCATTCGACATTTTATCAGTTGGAACTGATAACCTTTTTGCTGACACTAGACAGCCTTAAAGTCCACTAATCTGTCAATGAATGTAACCGAACTAACCACCGCGTTCAAAATTTGATCAGTTACTCGAAACTGAAAACACAATAACTTTTAATCATTTACTTTGAGCAAAATTTTAAGACCTTTGGACTTGTTGTTATTATATAAACTAAACGTATATTATATAAGGTTAAAAACCTATACTTACAAGTCAATATCGACTCATTCCTGAGTCACCCCAACCAAACCTGGGCCCAGACGACTGAATCCCAGAGCCTCCAAATCACGTGACTGTATAGGACGTTGATAATTTCGGCGCAGATCTCGTCGACACTTATGGAGGTAAAGCGGCGACGGTCCCTATAGTTACCAGTAACTTAGTATAGTTAGTATTTGCGATCTCAGGACCGCAAATAATATCGCGGACATAATTGTCGACGATCCAACTTCATCGACAACAGAACCTTTAAAATTAGATGAAGAGGTACTGGAGGTTTTGGGCAAACACCCGATAATCACAATGAAAATTGCAAACGACCCGTTCAGAGTTGCAACCGCCTCAAATATATCGCGCCTGAAGGTTACAATATACAAATATTTTGACTAAGTACTCAATGCCTGCATGCTATGCCAGCAATTATGCTTGCACATCAATGCTCCACAGCTTAACCCTGAAACAAAAGCTGCCCTTCCGGAACGGCACTGAAACCGGACAAAGAAATCGAAGCCGAACAAAAACAAATGGCACGTGTTATATCATGCCTTGCTGAAGTTATTACTATTACTTGCTATATGGCGACTTAGCAACTTGCAACACAAAAAATAAAAAAAAATAAAAATATACATTTTTGTTATAAGTAATTAAGAAACATTTAATAAATAAATAAAAAATTTACTGGTCAAACCTACACATACGAGCACATAAACCGCTCGGTCTGTAAAGCGCAATCAGTCGCGCGCTTTTTTGCGCTGATTTAAAAAAAAAAAAAAAAAAAAAAAAAAATAAAAAATAAAAAAAATAAAGAATACAGCATTTTTCTTGTAATTTTTATTTTTTTTCTAAAATTTATTAAAAATTTATAAAAACAGGTAATGTTGCATATTTTACTTATGTTGATGCATATTTTACCAATTTCACGAATGTTTCACCAATTTATTATACATAATTATTATAAACTTTTTATGTTGCATATAATCCGGTTCTTATAAATTACAAATGACCATAGTACTATCCTCTCTTGGATAGCTGGAAGTTTTCCTCATCGGTCGTTCAGGAATCTGTTCCTAAACCACGCATATATACAAATTCTGATAAACAATCGAAATAATTGTATTTAAATTAAAATAATAATAATATAATTAATAAGTTTACAAAAACTGAACATTTTAAACTTGGATGGGGACTTACGCACTGCAGTAAAATTATTTTCTCAGAAATGCTATATGGCACCTTTGATCTCAAAGATGCATATTTTCTTTTAAGATATCACAATGGCTTTATAAAAACCTTCGGTTAATTTTCAACGACAAATACGACTATTCCAATGTAACATTGCGCCGTTCGGCTTAAGTACTGCAAACTGCACCGTTTGCTTTTACAAACATTATGAATCTGTATTTAGTCGATTGGCTACTAATAAGTCAGTGCCCTGAAATGCTACTGATAAATATTGAAATGACGAGAAAAACATTTACTTCTCTGAGTCTTACGAGGAGAAAAGTGTGTTGACACCTTCAATTACATGCTAATTTTTAGGCATGATCATAGACTCTTATCAGATGTCGCTAAGTCTAACCTTGGACAAAAAGTTACACATTAAAACTGAAATAGATAATTTTACTAAAAAGAGACGCTGTTGATTTAGGAAATTCACACAAATCAAAGGTTTATTAGTGTCGGCTTGTCCAGCCATTGAGTATGGGTATGGGCTTTATACTAAGGAAATAAAACGCTGCAAATATCTTAACTTATGATGTTGTGATAAGTTTATGAATGTACCCGACACTCTGTTGCCCGATATTAAGTGGTGGATTAGTGCCATAGGCCAATCAACACACCATATCAGAAACGACGTGCTGTGCACGTTACAGAAATTTATTCTGACGCCTCAACTACGGGGTGGGGGCGAACTGTAAAGGTCAAACTGCAAGTGCTCAATGGTCAAGTAGTAAACAAGAAAGGCATTGAAATTACCTCGAGCTGCTTTCATAGCTCTTAATTTTTTTCCAAGGATTTATACGGCTGTCTGATACTTTTGCGCATCGACAACACCACCGCAATTCTGCGATAGTTTACATTAACCGCATGGATGGAATTCTATTTCCAATCTTACTAAAACAGCAAAAGAAATTTGGCCTCACGGCTACAAAGATTTTTATCTTCACGTCCTATAGTAGATCATGTATCAATGTTCTCGCTGATTTTGAATCACGTAAAACACACCCAGATATCAAATAGGAGTTAGCTGATTGGGCTTCCCAATACTTAGCAGCATCTTTTGAGCTGCCTGAAATAGATTTGAAAGTCGAATCATCAATAAATGTAATAGATACATATCGTCACACAAAGATCTTGACGCAGTCGCTTTTAATTCATTTGCAGTCATGGTCAGACATCTTATTTTTATTTACACCTTCCCTTTATTTTCAATAGTCTTATGAAGGCTGCGAAAAAACATTTCAAACAACGCATGTGGCATTGTGATTGTAGCAATGTTTCATTGTACCAATGTTCCTACACAAGCATGGTTCTCTTTGTTCAAATCCCTACTTGTGTCTGATATCGCTACGTTTACACCTAACGATAATATTTTGATATCGCATTACAAATCGCAGATATATTCCAATCTTACCCTGGCTGCAGGAGTGTTATCAGGCTTTATCAAGTCGAAGCCTACAAGTTGCCTCACTGACTAAAAGCTCCAATAAACAACATGACGGATTTCTCTGGAAGTGGTGGTCGTATTGCTTAAACAATTACAATGTTGTTCTATATAAGGCCTCAATCCCTAGCGTACCTAATTGTCTTTCTATCGAAAATGTTTAGCGACGGTAAACCTCCTTTACCTAAATACAATGCTACCTGGGGCACCAACAGTGTTTTAGGTCACTTATGCATAATTAACAATTGTCAATTGGTAATGAAAAGCTTGATATAAATAAACATTCCTGGTTTCAAGCAGTCAGTTTTCTTCTTACCTTTTTTCTACGAAAACCCAGCAAAAATACTACAGGCATACATAGACAAATGCGATATTTTATTCACTTAAACCAGTCGGCAAACTGCGACTGCCGCACGCTCGCTTGGTGTCAGTCTTGACACTATCCGCAACACTGCGGGATGGAGCCACAGCTCCACTACCTTCGTTCCGTTTTACAACAGGGTTGTTACCGATGCCTGTCACCTGTCCTTAGCTCGAGCAATTATTAATATAATAATAATACACCATCAGGCGAATAGATGCCTAGATACTGTTTAAGCTAAATATAACAATTAAGTTAAGTAATAAGGTAGTAACGTAAAATATGAATATTTTCACGTAAAATATACCTACAGTACCTATGGTTGTGCTTAATAAACATTAAGTTGATTTCACACGATTAACGTGTCATTGACAATACTTCTTTACATTACTCTCAAAGTCTACATGTGTATATAATATCTACTAATACTAATTTCGAGGACAAAGTGCGAAGTATAATTAGTGATTAAACGAACTTACCTTTGTGAAGTTCTATCATAATTATACGTAGCACTTTGTCCGAAGAAATTAGTATGTACTCCCGCCCCCCCAGGAGCAAACGCAACCCTTGAATATCATTAGAACTAAAGAAGCATGCCAATGACAAAGGTGTAATTAGGTGTGTAATATAAATATGTATATCTCTAAACTAAATGAAGAATAAGAACGACAAAATGGCGAGGTGGGTTATATCTACCCTCGGATATTTTAACTTGTTTAATTCTACCTACATTCTCTCAACAATTAGTGCAAAGAGTGGTGTCATCTAGCGAAACTACATGTGTATATAATATCTACTAATACTAATTTCTTCGGACAAAGTGCTACGTATAATTATGATAGAACTTCACAAAGGTAAGTTCGTTTAATCACTAATTATGCATGCTTTTATTGTACCGCGGTGGTGGTGCCGTATATTATTTTATCGCCTCCCGCCCGCCTGCGGCCGTCCGCTCGGTAAAGACTTTAAAAGTGAAGGAATAAAATTGAATCCGTGATATTTTAACGTGAATTTCTTTAAAATGGCCAGAAGTTCGGAAGCGAGCTTCCAAATGCATTCGACTCAACATACGCCACTGACAAATAAGCGTTCAAGGCACTTATTGCAACGCGACGATACACTAAACTTGTCGCCGATCCTCAACGAAACGTCTATTTTCAAAAATCTCAACGATACCAGTCTGAGGCAAGTTCTAGATGAGTCGTCGATTTTGGTCAATACTGGTAATGCCGGCCAAGGTATAAGCGAAGCTTTTTTTGAAATAATACAGTCTAGCCGACCCAGTGATGTTTTGGAAACATTAGCTAGGTTAGGTCAAGTTTGTTGCGACTCCCTCGAGCTAGTGGATCCTTGGCATAGATACAACACACAGAATTACTGGCTTGCTGAAGAAGCGAATACATGGAAGATCTTGCACTGTTTATATTCAGATTCTATCACAGAGCATCCTGAATCACTTGAGGATTTAATAAAGGAGGCTACCCTGTCTCAGCAAACTTTAGTAAGTGCCTTGTTCAGAAGCGATTGCGAGCTGAGATTGCTTCAATTGATTGTTGACTGGCTGGAAGCCAGTGCAGCTTATCAGGAAGAAGCCACCAAAACATCTGCACCAGTGATCGGAAACAACATTCACTGGAGTAACACTTTACATCAGCTGCTGATTGGAAACAGTTTATTCAACAAAGAAAACAGCAAATCTATGGTCACATGTATGGATCCAGATGCGCCAAAACGCCAACAGAAAACTGTTCATTCAGATGATCAAAAAGATGACAATGATCTGTGTAAGAGAATCTTCACTGAAGTCAGATGTGGCAAGTTTAAACAAGCCGTTTCATTGTGTCTTAGTGCAGGTCAGGCTTGGCGAGGGGCCATTCTACAAGGATGGGCATTACTACACTATCTGCCTAGAGAGGACACTCTTTCACCATTGGAAATTGCTGGTAACCCATCAAGAGATCTCTGGAAGTGGTGTGCATTGGGTATTGCAAATAGCCCAACAGAAAATATGCACTACCGAGCGACAATTGGCGTTCTAAGTGGCCATCTGCAGAGTACTATTTCAGCTTGTCAAGGAAACTGGGAGGACTTGCTCTGGGCTCATTTGAAAGTACAGATTGAGTATAGAGTTGACAGATTCTTGCGAGAACATCATGCCACTGTTGATGCCACCACTGCTACTCCAGATGTCCTGGAACTTTTGCAATCTGAGCTCCAAGTCGAAGAACTTTCCTTGCAGCAAGCTCTGAATGCTGTTAAAGCTCTTATGGATGGCAAAAAAGAGTCCTCATATCAAACTTGCCAACGCCACTTGATGCTTGGTCATATTCGAGCCATAATGCAGGATGCCTTGGAGTGGATTGACAGTGGAGAAGAAAGGTTCATAAGGTTTCTGGCTCATCTCATACTTGTTCTGCGATTAATGGGAAAAGATCCCCAGCATGACATAGGAGACAAGGTTTTGGAGAAATATGTTGCCCAACTCATTAATGGACTGATTGACGGGTCAGTGGAATGCCCAGAGCTCATAGCATACTACACTTCAACTGTGCCAGTTACAAGCCAGATCACACTTTATGCTGAATTCATGGACCACATTTACAAGAGTGAATACAGGGAGGGAGTAGTGAAAGCAGGAGTCAGGGCCGGAATTGATGTTGCTGCATCGGCTAGACTTGCTGTGAAAAAAGCAATCACAGATATCCAGCAAGGCTATGGCAATTTGGACTTGACTTTTAATCAAACCACTGCAGTCGAAAAAGATAAAACACTAATCCACAAAGTGATAGAGTCATTGGAATGGCTCTCACTAATTTCCAACCAAATGGAAGAAGCTCTATGGCTAAGCAATGCTATGATAAGGACATTTATCTTCATTGGTAACACTGATGGAGCACTGTCCACCGTGAACAATGTCAACAAAATGTTTCCAGATTTTACAAACAAAGTTTCAACAGATTCTGCAGAGTTGAGAGAGCATCTCTGCTTGAAAGGTTACTTGGTAGCTTTGGAAGGGTTTGCAACATGGTACAGGCACTTTATTAGTGGAAAACCAAAAGATATAGAACCATTGCCGTCAGATGCATCTTTTGCTGACAAAGTCCACCATGAACAGAGGTGTGCACAAGTTGAACAGCAAAAAACAAGATGGACAAATGCTGTGATGCACCAAGCAAAACATACAAAGGGCCTTCTGTACAATGTCTTGATGTTCCCTGGAGGCTGGCTCCAGGATGAAAGCGACAGTACCACTTCATCAAAGTTTAGCGAAGAAGAAAAACAAGAGAGAACCAAGCAGTTGGAAACTTTGAGACGTCTCTGCATTCCGGAAGTTGTCATCTTGATATTGAAGATATTGCAGAGTAATGATGATATAGAAAACCATAAGGAAGCGGTAAAATTGAGCAACCTGATAGCAGCAGAAAACAGGTGCCTATACAAAGTGTTTACAAAAAGTAAACTTATGGAAGTTCTGGAGCGAATCAAAGAATCTTCTTTAGTTCTGCTTGAGAAAGGGTGCGATATCTTTGGTTATGAAATAAATGATGATTAGTGTATGCTTGCATTTTGTAATAAAAAGTTTGTATTTACATAGTATTTTACTTTCCTATTTACAAATTTATCACCTGGGGGCATTAATCTATAAACACATGGATTTTGGGTCTAGTACAAAATTAGAAAAAGGTGTAAGTTTTTTTCGCAAATTTAAAAGATACACATTTACATAGAGATACTGTAATTTTATTTAAATATACCTATCATTGCAACAATACCTACTTCAGTTGGCAATATTTTTTTTTGAGCACTAGTTAAGTCTGCCTTTATTTCAGGAATTTTCAAGCACTGCCTTGAAATCCAAGTGTTTCTAGATTGATGGAGGCAGTTCTCAGTTCGTAACAGGGTTTAAGTTGATCAAGTCATTGCTACTTTCCGCAAGATCTGTAATAGAAACTCGTCCTCTTTGTTTTATGAATTTTGCTACATCTTCTAATTCTTTTTGCGAAATATAGATGAATTTTCCCCTGTCGTCAATAACGCCTGTTAGTTCTCCCGAGGCTTGCAGATCCGATATCCTGTCGATGGCAGCTTGGGTTTTCAGCTTGAATTCTGCTGCCAAGTCTTCTAGCAGGACAACCTTTTGTTTCTGAAAATTAAACCAAAAATTGAATTAATGTTAAGGATGAGGACCACTGGCAGTTTGGTGCAAACTATGAACCCAGGAAGTCCAACAGTAGTATGGTCCATGTCATACGAAAAGTACTTCTAACTATGCCATGACGTTCACCCTAGTAATCCTATGGACTTTTAAACATTTTAATTATTTTAACAGTGCTACAAGCTATGACGTTTGTCAGCCAAACCAACACACAACATATTTCGTTTGGCCGAGTCTACGGGAGCCAGCAGGCAGCTCGATAAACTAGCACAACTTGGCCAACTCACAAACAAGTGCTTCTACCGTGTTCCTTGCAGTATAAAGTACTCATTTTGTCAAACAAATAGGCTGCATCATAATTTTTTAGGGGAATACTCACGTAAGTATTAAGTTGTTTAAACGACTAGTTTCGATCACATTCGGTGACCTTCATCAGGTGAGTTACAAGCGTGACGCGATCGCGAACGTGCCACACATTCGTCTGTTTGTACTACAGCCGAATGTGATCAAAAGTAGTCGTAAAAAACGACTTGATATTTATATGAGTATTCCTGTGTTAATTATAACAAAATGTTTCTAACCCACGTTAGTTTCCATAGTAAAATAGCCACTAACCTTGATATAATCAATAAAGTCCCTCAGCAAGCTGTCCTGATCCTGCTCGTCGTTCTCTTCAAAGCCCTCTCCCTCGACGGTGAAGGCTGCCCTCAACGCCTCATATTCCTCCTGCTCCCGACGCTTGCGCTCCTCTTCTGCTTTTCGCTCGGCTTCTTCGCGAAGACGCTCTTGTTCCTGAGGTATAAGAATTATTGAATGAATAGGTTCCGCATTATCTGATTACCCCCTATAGAAACTGCAACGAAATTTGGGGGAAGCGTGGATTTAAATTCAATTTAATTCAGAATTTTGGCTTTCTTGTTTCCTGAGATACAATCTAGATCCTTTCAAGGTCAGAGTGAATAGGCATCTTCTAAATCTGCGTGTTTCTACTTTGACCACAACGTTGCTTACCAATAAGCGAGTTGGTGGTCAAACGCGCATTTATTCATAATAATAATAAAAAATAAAAACAAAATTTTATGAAACAAGGCAAACTTGCATCAAAGGGCAGAATGCCCTTGAACTAAATTTTTGATTAATTTAGGTGGTGCATGATAGGCTTGAGAGGATATGTGTTAAGAATAAAGTGGGGTTAATGGTGGATGGTGACAATAAATGATTTACTCTGTTGCATTCATCATCTTCAACTAATTCCTATTCACTGTTGGGTATGAGTCTTCTTTTGTTGCATTTATTCAAAAAATTAATGGCAAGTTTTTTTTTGGTTTTCGAACATGCACAGGGTGTTGGTAGACTCAGGGTCAGAGGAGAAGACCAGCCTACCGAAGGCTGCCCTACAGTGTAGAAACGGACCAAGTGAAATCACAAACTTACCTCTTCTTTTTCTTCAATCTTCTTCCTCTCTGCTTCTTGTTCTTCATCCTTCTTTTTCTTCATTTCCCGATACATTTCCTCTGCCTCTCTCATTTTCTTCTTTTCCTGCTTGGCTTCCAGCTTAGCTCTTTTCTGTAAAATTTAGAATAGCTTGAATAAATAACACAAAAAGAATGAAAAGATATTGGGTGCTCTGCACATTGTAATAACACTTCATTGCTTGATCAAACAATTTCAGTTTTCTCTGCTTATCAAAAAATTGCATTTTACGCCCAAGCTTACCTTAAATTGTAATTGCACTTTTAGCCAAATAAGGAATAAAACAAGCGCAAAATGCAATATGTAAATAAAATGTGATTTTTTTATACCCTAAAATTGTTTGGTCAAGCATCAAGAATGAAACAATTACATCTCAAGGTAAATAACTCACCTTGGCTCCCATTTTGTCATCAAACTCTACCCGCTGCCCTGCCTCTGCCACATTTTCTTCTTCTGCTTCGTCTGCCACTCCGGGCTCCTCTTCCAGCACGTCGCCTTGTTGTCGAGCAGCTGCATAAAACAAATAGTTCACTTGGTGAGTTCTTTGATAATTTTTTGGTGTTCAAACAATATTAGAGCATACCTTACCAATATTTAATTTTTTAATACTTATTTTAAGAATGAAACAAGAAAATGGATGTTTGTAAACTGCAATATTGATATAAGGCTTTGTATATAAATTAAGTATGTGAGAAGTTACCAAAAATTTAATTAAAATGTTTAAAATATATTTTCTGTCCTATTGTATCTATTCTTACCATTAGCTCTCATCCTAGCCCGCTGGTTTCTGACGGCCTGGACTCTTCCAGTGCCTCCATCTCTTTGTACTACGGCTCTAGGTCTAGCAGCAGCTGAGGAAAACAGATGTTTACATTGATGGGAACATGGTGTTGGACTTTTAACATGGATTGTGATACTCTCAGACGAATCTTTGCAACAGTGATTGTGCCGGCGTGATAGTTACCTTGTGGTTTGACCTGAGACACTCGGAGAAATGCAACAGATAGGGCGAGAATGACTATGGCACTAAGAATAGCAGCTATGATAAAAGGATCCATGGTTTTTGTGTGCGTAAAGTCTGGCTTGATATATTTGTCATTTACTTTAGTTTCATGTTAGGTTTATAAAACAGGATATTTTATCTTGACTTGTTTTTGTAATTATTGTGAGATAATTTCTGCTAATTTCACTGAAATTAGCAGAAACAGAAAATAAACTTGAAATTCGTTTCGTTCGGACACGACACACAGCCAGAGTTGCCATTGCCAGATGGCTGTCTCATTAATACAGTATGGCTGTTTATAAACAACCCTCATACCCCATTTACACTCGCGTACGAGTCGCGAGGCGAACGACGAAGCGCGGGGCGAGGTGCGAGTGTGAACAGACGCTCGTGGCTCGCCGCGTCATTCGCCTCGTCATTCGCGGCGCTCGCGTCCGGAGCGGTTTTTGGGGCACGAGTCAAAGGACCTCGCGTCGCACGCGAGTGGATGTTTACATTCGCCCTCCCGCTTCATTCTGGCTTCTACATCGTGCCGCGCAGGTTGTGTTTAGTTTTAACAAATACGCAAAAATTTAACACTTTGACAGCCGAAGGTTTTAAAACGCGCCTTCCCTGGTTCGCCGGCGATTTTCGCCGATATTGCAACATGTATAAAATGAGAACTATCAATGATGGATCTATAATTCTTTTTTTATTTACACTATTGATTTGTTTATTTTTAGGATAAAAATAAAAAACATATGTAAATTGTTTTTTTTTTATTTAAAAATGTAATACAAAAAAGGGGGTTTATAAAAAAAATAAAAAGTCGAACATGAGCTCTCGAGATAGCGGTGCGGTAGCACTGGCGGAGCGCGCCACTCGATCGCTTGTTCCACTCACACCTAGCGCCCCGTCTGGGTAAATCATACATGTGTGCGTAACTAAAGCATCATACTGCTATACCAATACACGCTAAACACGCACCACGGACGTCGTTTTCAATAAACCCTAGGAAAGTCAATGCCGTACTGAGTGGTCAGCGTCCTGAGGCAATCAACCTGACACGTACTCGGTACGTGACCGGCAAAAAGAACGAATAATTTGGGACCCTAAACATAAATGCCACAAGAATTAATAATATTTAAATTCATTACCCACTGCGTTATATCTCTCTTATCCTATCTATCTTACGCCACCGGTCCAGCAAGCCTAGTATACGCATAATATATTAATTATTATTAATTAATATTTAATATTTAAATTAGTGACGTAGCAGTATAAGCCCAGTGTGCACAAACTTGTTGCTGCTAAGACTTCGACGTCCTCCATTGTTGCTAGCTCAAAGACGACTGAACTCGGCACGCGAGTGTAAACAGGCAACTCATTTACCATCGATCAACACGAGCCTCGCACGAATGACGCGGCGAGCCACGAGGCGCGGGACGAAGCGCGAGTGTAAATGGGGTATCAAATATGAACAAAAGAATTTTTAATTATTTATATGTGATTGTTTTTCTTAATTTAACTCTATCATTGCATCTAGAGCCACATCTTCCAAATCTACGACATCCTAGTGATCCTAGTCTGAAACACGTTCGCTTTAAGACTGCGGTTTCAAAATGAAACAACTCGGTTACACGTATTAGTTATACCAGTATTTGTTTGCGATAACGAATTCATCATCTGAAAACCCTTGTTCCACTGGGGTCGATACAGCATGTACATTATTGCGAAAACGAAAAAAAATAATTGCAATATTGCCCAACATTTCCTCAATTTTTTTTCCAAATCAACGAAAATCTCCCAAATTTGAAGGAAAATCTCCTGATCTGGCACGACGTCCTACACAGGCTTGCAGCACGACGACGACGGACGTCATCAAAACAATGTCAAGCTCATCTTTGACACTTGACTTTGACTGTCAAATTTTCCTTACCTTTTTATAGCTAGCAACATTACTACATGTGTTCCGGAGCTATTAAAGATTTCGGCACTAAAAAGAGACACCATGAGCAATATTAACTTGACAAAGAAAGACAAAACATTGGTACCTTTAAGGTACATTTGATTTGACTGAATTTGACATTTCATTTCATACGATGACGTGTGTATGAAATGTCATCAATATTTTTCAGATTATTGCTTTTAGACTTTTAGCCGATTGTAATTGTATTGTAGAACAGAAAACATGGAATTATTCAAATTATCTTCAATTTTAGTGCTATTTCTCGTTCTCGACTTCACTTCGGCGCTTTATTTCCACATAGCCGAAGGGGAAAGAAAATGTTTCATAGAAGAAATCCCCGACGACACCACTGTTATTGGTAACGCATTTGCCTGCTTTCTTCTACTCTATTCTTGTAATATCTGCAAGTTTCCTAAAGTTTAGACAGTTTGTAAAGATGACTACTCAAACACTACATAAATAACGTGACGCTTTACATCAGGCGAGCGATTTGCTCGTCTCGTCACTCAATTACATTAAAATTATTAAAAAAAAATGCTCCTGCAGCCTGAGCATGACCAGCATAAAGAGTATACTAACCTGAATTCCTATAATAGCTCGTCCCGTTTTCAGTAAACTACAAAGTGGAACTATATGACCCGAGGTCTGGCGGCTTCATGCCTTCGACGCCGGGTATCGGCATGCACGTGGACGTGCGAGACCCCAACGACCAAGTCGTCCTCTCCAGAGTCTACTCCTCGGAGGGAATGATCTCTTTCACTTCTCATAACCCTGGAGAGCATGTCATTTGCATGTACTCGAATAGTACAGCATGGTTCAGTGGCTCACAACTGAGAGTAAGTAAAGTAGTAATAAATAGATAGATATTTTTAATAAGTTACATTCAGCGATCACAGCTGAGTAAATAATTCTAAATGAATGTGACTGTTTAAAACAAGTAGGTAAATCTTTGTTTAATATGTTAGAGTGATCATATCCTCTTTATTGTGGTCACATCTTCACCTAGATTTAGCAAATCATACAATTGGCATGCAATCTTTTGATATTTGCTATTTCTACTATGAAATATTTTGTTGTGATCGTAGAACAACGACGGATTTGAATTTTTTTATTTTTTTTTTAGTTTACGTTTTATTGCTAAAAATTAATAAAAACTATCGAACTCCAATTTTTTTTGTTCAGTCGATGAAGTAGAAAAATGCCCTTCATCAACTAATTGATAGTATTTATTCAATTTATAGTTTTTACTAATTTTTGCAATAAAACTAAAATCTGAAAAGTTCACATCCGTCGTTGTTCTACGATCATGACGATCTATCAGTTGCGTTACTTAGTCTTAGAGGGACTAATAATATACCTAGGCATTTAATCCAAACAAATTTTTTACTTGATATTATTAGTTAATATTTTTATTTTAATGATTTTTATCTGTTTGGTGTGCCTTTCAGCATTTTAGAGGGTAGAATGTTTAAAAAAATTAGATTCCAGAAAAAATGTAGAGCGCAGTACTAAGCAATGTCACTAACTTTGAAAAAACTTTATAAGTAGTGCCCCAAGTGTTTAGCCAGTAATCTTCTTTGTCTTCTTATATATAAAAATGAATCACTGTTTGTTTGTCTGGCTAAAACTCAAGAACAACAACCAATTTGAGCAATTCATTTTTGTTTTGTTCGCTCTAATACAGGGAAGGTTTAATAGTAATAAAATTAAAAAAACCGGGTGAAACCGCTGGGTTCAGCTAATAACTATATAAATATTTTCCAGGTGCACCTTGATATTCAAGTGGGTGAACATGCAGTGGACTATGCCAACGTAGCGCAGAAGGACAAGCTGACTGAACTCCAGCTGAGGATCCGCCAGCTGCTCGACCAGGTGCACCAGATCACTAAGGAACAGAGCTATCAGAGAGTAAGTTTTGAAAACTCACACATTGATTCAAATTTTTTAGTCGCATGTATTTGTATTTTTACGACATCAGACCCATTGCGGGTCATCCGTGGATGGCCCAAGACAGGGAAAAATGGCACAAGGGAGAGGAAGCTGACAATGATGATGACTATAACAAAATGTGTCTAAACCAGGTTAGTTTTCATAGTGACACATAGATTTGGATTTCTAAGTATTTTGATATTATTGAAGATATGATCTTGTCTAATATTGAGTGACATTCAGTCAGAGTTAGCCTGAATTTTTCATCTTAATATCAAGGAAAGTAAAGCTATAGGAAAATGTAAATGATAGAGGAAATTAGGACAGATGGATCGGAAATGGCTTGGGTAGGCTCTGGTAATGCCAACACCTAGTAAAGTACTTTTAAGGCCAACATTATCTAGAATAAGACATGGTGCTTCAGTCAAGCAATAAGTAAGAACATAAACGTGAAAGTAACTGAGTACATTCTCTTGTTTACATGTGCATTTTATTTCAGCATCGTGAAGAGCGCTTCAGACAGACTTCAGAGAGCACAAACCAGCGGGTGCTGTGGTGGAGTCTTCTCCAGACCGGAGTCCTTGTAGCTATCGGCTACTGGCAGATGAGACATCTGAAGAGCTTCTTCGAAGCCAAGAAGCTAGTCTAAACTACCTATTCATAAGATTTAGTTGTGAAATTTTTTCATTTAATTTATCTGTATCTCTTGAACATCATCATCATTGCATGAATTGTGAATGTCTTTGTAAATGATTTGTTTTGGAATAAAACTAAATTATACAGTTGTTACTTTTTAATCCTAAACCAGTATAAAAATGATTAATCAGTATCACAGATCATATCTTAAAACCTTTTCAGTCCACTGATGATTCTTTGTTTATAAAAACTTTATCAAGGTAGTTTATAAACATTCTTGGATTTGCTCTAGGGAAAGGACTTAATAAACTAAAGTCTACTATATTAAGTGTGCTTATCAAAGTATCACATGTGCAGTAGTACAGATGGGAGTCGATTTGCAGCCTCTCCGCTAGTTCTAACTGATGGTTGTCCATTAGATCCTCATTCACGACCACTAGAAGAGGTTTGTTACATTCAAGTGCTTCCAAGCAGCTCCCGGCCCCCGCATGACTTATTACTAGGTCGGCTTTCTTCATATCCTCTTGAATAGAATCTTTGTAACGGTACAAACATAATTGAATGCCGTCTTTTTCATAATTTCCTGGCTCCACGTCACTTTTTCCTATCTGAAATATAACCTCTTTGCATCCAATATTCTTGAAAGTGTCTAGCACTGAAGGCCTGAAAATATATTCGCATAATAAATCGAATTTTGTGGTTCCAACAGTAATGAAGATTGTTTTGTATCCCTCCGACATTTTTATAAAATGCTCTATACAAGCAAAACTATGAACGTTTTTAATATGAGCAAAAAAAATAAAAATAAATAAAATTTATTTCAATTATTTCATTATTTTGTCTTGGCTGTCAATGTCAATATTTTTTTTCTTTTTCTTAGTTGCCATGATATAACCAGTTTGTTCCAGAATTTCAACGGATTTAAATACATTTTTAGCATTACCCAGTGAAGTTTTTTTTCTGTTCGTAGTCTGTGGGCCATGGTATCGCTAATTCCGAAAGTACCACCACGCATTTTATTCCCGCCATAATTTAAAATTACTTAATACTTTATTCAAAAATAGTACTTATTTCTATATAATAATCCATTTACTTATAGGTAAAGACTGTTTAAAGTTAGTCATTGCTTAAAATGCTCTGACAACTTCTCGTCGACGTAAAATGTTTTTGTAAAATTGCGGCGACAGAGTTGTTCTCGTGGTTGTACCTAATTAACTTTAATCTTCTGCGTAGAAATTAGCGTACTATTATTTAAGTAGATAGATTAAAGTTCGTATTAAGGGTTTTTTCTTTAGGTTTAGGTACCATTGAAAACAATTACAAATGCACTATAGGTACTGCTTACTGAAACTGCTAGAAATCTTCCAAGATAAAACTTCGCTAAATAAAAATATGCAATCATCATTTCTCCTTAGACCACCTGACTAAATACCTACGAGTATGGTAGGTCTATTTGTTCTCTTTGCCATTATACAGGGTTCGTTATAAAGAAAAGGCATGCTATGCCGAAAAGGACTAATGGTAGAGATAGGAACTCATTATATTGAACCACTTTTACTACGAGACCAACCCTGAAATCGCGAATAAAAATCAGCTGTTCCATAGATTTATTAATCTAAGAGCTGTTCCATAGAAAAATGTCAATGGCGTTCGACAGAATGTATGGAACAACTGTTTTTTTTTTGCGCGATTTTAGGGTCCCATAGTAAAAGTTGGTGATAATGATGAGTATTAATGACACCTTTTTGGCTTGGCGTACCCTTTCCTGATAACTCTGTAGATTAAGTTAATCGATACGCCTTCCTGCTCAAAAAGTTGTTAAGTATTTCTTACAATTAAATTAAATTGGAGCAGGTGAACAAGCTAAATCGTGACGTCGCGATGAGCCAAATCTACGTTCCCGCATTACGAGGCCGACGTAATTATCGTTAATTTTTAATCGATTTACTGACCTTTTGCAGGAACGTACTTACCTACTCGCCTTGCTTTCGAAATAAGGGTGTTCTAATATCGCTGACTTAATCTATAACTTAAAGGGGTAAAGTTTGTATGTAGGTATGTCTGTTTGTAGAGAGTACTAGAGAGTAATCTAAGGAACTACAACTCAACTGCAGGCCTAGCATAAATTTTGATGTAAAATACGCAGCAAGTATTCGTTAAAAGTAAAAAAGGGCAAAAAATGAAACAGCGACTGTCGGGTGTAAACGGAAACTGCAAAAGCATACATTTTTCTATTGAATATTCGCTATGTATTTTATGGCTGGTCCGATGTCATAAATGATAGGAAAGAACAAAACTTACACTAATGGTAAGCCTAATGGTAAGCTAGTTATAAGCTGGGGGAAACTTGCGGTGACGACATAATTAAGGGTCACGCAAAAAAAAAATCAGCTGTTCCTTACATTTTGTCGAGTGCCATTGACATTTTTCTATGGAACAGCTTTTTGTACTAGGTACGAGTCCTTTTTGGCTTAGCATTCCCTTTTTCTCATAACATTTATTTTCGTATTTAGGGAATATACATACCTAGTCTATACTAATATTATAAAGAAGTAAAGTTTGTGTGTTTGTATATTTGTTAAATTGTAAGGGGTAATCTCGGGATCTACTGAACCGATTTTAAAAATTCTTTCACCAATAGAAAGCCACATTATTGCTGAGTGTCATAGGTTATATAAAAAACCGAAAAATAAAAAGGCTTTTACGTGGTAGTCCGTTTTGCAAAGTGAATCGGAGAAAAAACGGTCCGGACGGCGCGCGATGGCTTCGGGTTTAATTAACATTATGCCCAACGAAGTGGGCACGGGTCAGCTAGTATAAGAAAAGATGAAGGAGGTGTTGAGAAATGAGACAGCAAAGATTTAAAAAAAGGTTTGCTAAGTATTCACCTACATTTTTCTTGAAGCACTCCCTATATAACCCAGACAGCCGTGTTACCTCACTCCACCCACCGTCTTGCACATCACCACATGAAACCTTAACATGACACACGTGTCTTAATGAATCCCTAAATAATAACAGCCAATATACAGCTAATAACTGATATTTCGGATTATGAGTGAACAGTCGTGGAAAGTGGACTTTAGGAAAAGTCAGTCAGTGAGGGTTGAACAGCCGAAGATAACTGTAAGGAATCAGCGTTGACGTTTAAAGCACAAACAAGATTTTCCTGTTATAGTCATTATTTAACACAAATTGGACGCTTTCCCATGTACTATTAGGAAGTTGTAGTGCCAAATTTCCCACTTTATTTTCAGACTCGCCATTATGTCTAGTGAAAAATGCCACCTACCACCAATATATAGTTTCTCTGTGCACTCTCTGCACCTCCTCCTACCTCCTTTCCTAGTTCAGCTCAATTTAAATCATTAATACCTTACTTTTATTTTCACCTCAAATTGGAGCTGCTCGTTCCAGGCGCGATTGGCTCTGGATGTTTTCGCTTTTTCTCTTCGAATTCGCCAATCTGATAAAAATAAAATCAACAAATTGTACTCCTGGTCTCCTTGGTTAGCTCCTTCTTTGGTCTTCACTAGTTAGTTTCATTATATCCGAGGCTGGTATTCCAATATATGAACCGAAACCTAAATTTTCAGTCGATATTGGATGCGAAGGATTCAACAGGGAAGACAGAACATGCGTCTTTGGGAAGTGTGGGTGGTTGTCGGAGCTTTTACGACGGTGAAGGGAGAGGATTTCCCTTCGCTGATCACTGCGAACGCTTCTATTGGTAAGTCTCGACTATAGCACTGCTTATTCCAGATACTTGTTACGAGTATGTCTTAACAGTCCATACCTCCTCCTCCTTTAGTTGGGTTGAGATTGAGATTCTACCACCGCGTCGCAGGGCAGTATGCTCGTAGGTTCCAGTGAAAGAAAACTATATTATATAAATAATAGGAGTGCGTCGTGTCACGCTTCTTTTAGGGCGTCCGCTGCGTTAAGCACGGCTCCGTCGCGGGGACCCGCGCCGTGCTCCGTCGCGGACAAAAACCCGTCGCGGACGCCCGCGACGGACTCCCGCCTCTCGCAGCGCCGCCAGTACAATTTCGATCGCGCGGGTCGATATCATGGATTATTTGTTGATATACTACCTAGCCAAAAGACGACGTAGACAAGAGCGACAGCCAATATGTCACGTCTAGATTGTTGTGTGGAGAATTTATAACCAAGTTTACGTTATTAAGAGAAGATGAGAAGAAATTTAATAATTACTTTAAAATGTCAACGTCTACATTTGACGAATTATTTTGGAAACTTGAAACATATTTGAAACGTAGTTTTAGTACTTTGAAAGTAAAAAGTGTATCAGTTATATCACCAATGGGGGGCGACATTGTACTACAATGACACGTTCCGTGTCAATAATACTCATTGCTTACAAATTATGGATTAGACTGTACGAGCACGGAACGTGCGGCACGGATAACACAACGGCGCTCACTGATTTCCCAAAAACATCTCCGCTCGCGTGCTCCGTCGCGCGGACACCCGCCGCCCGCGGGGCGGGTTTCGCCGCCCGCGCCGCGTGCGACGGGCACCCGCTGCACGCAGCGCTGATCTATGGAATTACAAGAAACAGCACGCCGCGCGGGCGCCCGCGCCGTGAACCCGCTTAACGCAGCGGACGCCCTCAAACCAATTTATTATAAAACTATTTAAGTTTATGCTTCTGGCCGTAGTTAAGTCAGAATAATGTGAATATTTATTTCACCATTATTTTGCCATGTATGACCAGGTGATGCTATTATAATTAAATGACAGAAAATTTGCATACTTATACCTTATTGTTTTTTTTCTAGCTATAGTGCTAGATCACCAGTTTCTGGGTGAGAAGTACCAAGCCGTCCTTGATGAACTGAAGGACTATATAAAGGAGCTTACCAGGGTGGAGCTCAAGCATGGAGGGGTCATCGTCCATTACTACTCCTGGTCTTCCATCAGCCTCAAGAAAGGTAAGACAAAAAAAAGAAGGTAAGGTGGATATCCAAAAAAAATGTTAGGACTTACCGAGGAACACGTGCTGAGAATGGTAGAAGAATACGCATTTTGAAATTTACATTCTCGAAATAAGAAGCTATGCCTTCCGGTTTTACTAGCTATCCAGTTACCGTGCCGTGCCAGTTATCGTGATATGTAATGCATATTGCAGGTTTTCTCGCTGTGTTCAGTATCGCATCATGCGAGGACACCTGGGAGCTGTTCTCGCGCACGCAAGAAGAAGAGCTGCTTTTGTTCGCTCTCACTGAGGTGGACTGTCCCAGGTACGGCTCTCACACAGCTTTGGAGGTTCTTACAACTGTTTTATTTCGCGTTATGGGTGGACACTTCAGAACTGCTCTACCCATTTCAAAAATGTACCTATGTGACTGTACTGCGGACGTTACGCCCTCTAATTTCATTAAAAGCTTGCCCTTCTAACCGACAGGCTGGTACCTTTACTGGCTGTCACTAGAAATTGTAATATGTAATTTTGCTTACTCGTATAATTAGTTTGCGATTGGCAGTTAACGTAATAAGACTGCAGAATTGTGCAATTAACAACTCGTACTGCCAGACAGCCGATTGCCAAAAGTGCGCTATTTATTTCCCAGGCTGCCTACTCGAGAGGCCATCACGGTGACATACGCTGCACCGGGAGAAGAAGTACCTCAGCTGCTGCTAGACTTAAGGACTTCAAACGCTTTCAAGTGGAAGGCTGCTGTCATACTGCATGATGACACCTTGAGTGAGTGCTGTTGTTTCGTACAAAATATTGGTCGCTACGGAACTGACAAACCAAGCTTCTCTCGTTCTGTCTAGGTCGGGACATGGTATCCCGTGTGGTGCAGTCCCTAACTTCCCAGATTGACGACGACAGCGCAAACCCTGTCTCAGTCACGGTGTTCAAGATGAAACACGAGATCAATGAGTACCTTAGAAGGAAGGAGATGCATCGAGTGCTGTCCAAACTGCCGGTTAAGTTTATTGGTAGGGGTCTTCTATATATTTTAGCTGACTTTACGCTTAGTCACTCCAAATAATGAAAAAAAGGCTTCGAATAGAAAAAAACTTGCGACATACAAACTAGTTGATAAGTTACTAAAGTTGGCTTTAGGCTTAATGTTGCTTTTTGGGAAGAGTTTCACGAAAAGACTTGGTTATTTAACCTCATTGCTAATAGCTATACCTGGCATTAGGCTTGACTAGGTTTAAAGACTAAATAATATTGCTTTTGGGAAAAGACTTCGAAAAGACCGTCATTCAACATTTTTCCAGGCGAGAACTTTATAGCAATAGTGACAACGGACGTGATGACGACGATGGCGGACACTGCCCGTGAACTGCTCATGTCGCACACCAACGCTCAGTGGCTGTATGTTATATCGGATACCAACAAACACAACGGAAACATATCGGGGCTGATCAACTCGCTGCACGAAGGGGAGAATGTGGCCTATATCTACAATATTACGGACGATGATCCGGAATGCAGGGTGAGGAAGATTCGCTTTCTTTATAGGATCATTAATAATCGTACTACTAGCCTGTTTCATGAACTCGGTCAAACAATCTCTATTGCTTTTAAATTGTTTTTTTTATTTAATTTCTCTGGGGATGGCAAGTTTTTGATGGTTTTTACGGTGAGAACAAAAGTTTTGATTGTTAGTTAGCATTTTGTTATAAATTGGTACGCAGGACTACACACACACGTGTGTATGATTCCCAACTTAATCGTATATTTATTGCGCACTTCAAATATCGCAAAACACTCACACAAATACATTTAAGGTAGAATTCTAAAAAATAGAGCCATGGCTGCTTAACCTGTTTTAAATACCTAGTAGGTAGTAGAAAATAAAACCATTGACGTAATAGCCCTAAAATAGTCATCGATCATTTCACTCCGCCAACTTGAGCCAGTACTGAGAATACCTGTTGAGCCCTACCGTCTAAATTAGTGACGTTCTCAGCAATTCGTATGAATACATTGCCTTTGTTACCCGATGCAATCACCGAGTTGATTTGCATTCTGCATTGTTTTGGAACAGTTTTTTTTCACATTTCTATGGAATTTTACTGAAATAAATAATTGAGTATTGATTTATCGCGAAACACGATTTTAAGAGATTTTAAGTATTTTAGTCATAGCAAGTAAAATTTAAAATATTTTTAAAAACAAGCTTTTACTTAAATACTCTGAAAATAATAAAAAGTACTCGAATCGAACGAGCCCAAACTCGGTGGAGTTGCATTGTTTTATTACAAAGATTCCATGAGCATCTTCCGGCTCC
This sequence comes from Alcis repandata, assembly GCA_949125135.1. NCBI lineage: Eukaryota > Metazoa > Arthropoda > Insecta > Lepidoptera > Geometridae > Alcis > Alcis repandata. The sequence continues at coordinate 2,320,139 of OX421233.1, forward strand.
ATCATTAGATTAACACCATGTCGTTAATATCATTGCAATTTCATCCGATTTACCTATATCTGCATGCAGGAAACTCAGATGTGGATCTAAAACTCGGAAGATCATATTGCAGACAAACACCCAAACAGGTGAAACTAAGTAAAATCTTGTAATAATAAGGTTAATATTTCCCCAGAACGGGCTAATGTGCTACGGGCAGGAAATGATGAACGCGTTTATATCGGCGCTGGACGCGGCCGTGCAGGACGAGGTCGACGTGGCGGCGCAGGTGTCGGACGAGGAGTGGGAGGCGATCCGCCCCGACAAGCTGCAGCGGAAGAACGCGCTGCTCAAACATATGCAGGTGGAGATCCTCATCATATACAGTCACTTGTTGTCTAAGATCGTCTGGTCTAAAACCTCGGATCAAGCATCATTCCAAATTCTCGGTCTAAAATTACTGAACTCCAATGTGTTTCTTCTCACAAAAAAAATGTGTTCTCAACCAGTAACACGAAAACTGCCCAAAATGCTATTTCAATCACTTGTAGCTTTTTAGGCAAGGTTCAAGCAAAATTAGCAAAATTGTGTTCTCAACCAGTAACACGAAAACTGCCCAAAATGCTATTTCAATCACTTGTAGCTTTTTAGGCAAGCTTTTTAAGCAAGGTTTATTAATAAGTAAATAACCCTATCTTAAAATGAATCTTTGACCTGGTCGAACTTAAAAAGAGACTCCAAGAAAGCCCAAATACCAGACCCGAAGGTGCATGATCTCTTGCCTAGCTGCAAGAAAGTATGGAGATCCGACCCCAATTAATGAGGTCCAGGTTAAGAACAAAGAACACAGACAGTTATGAAACATGTATGAGTAAATGTTTGCTATTGTTCCAGCAACACATCCTCGCCAACAGCCGCTGCGGCAACTGTAGCACGTGGCGAGTACTCGCAGCTGATACATGGGGCGTCACATACAAGGACATCACTGAGGAAAACACAAACAAAACCTCAAACAATTCGGAACCAGCTTCCAACACTAACAGCTCTGGACCTGCGACGGGCGTAATTGAGCACATCGAGCTTTTGAATGTACATAAGTCCATATCTTCTAGCCACCACCAGTGGCCGTTATACTTGTGTATATAACATCCTTTAGAGTCTAGTCTTACAAGGATATAGAGACAGCATCATAGACCACCTGATTCGAAAAACTGTCGCTTTAAAAATTGAAATGGTTCAGCTAGACTTTTTATTCGTGTGCATTTTTCGTAGGCTTTTTTAACCAAGATTCCTTTACAAACACATCATTCCGCGACAACGCGGGCCACCTGACGTTTTCGTCCTTCTAAATCTCGTTAGGGCGGATGGTTAGAACCGCAACTCCAATCACCTCAGAACTACCTTTTTATTAGTTTATTTTTTACCGAAATCTTCTTCTCTAGTGTCCCGCCCTCAGGGTGAAGTGAAGATTTTAGTATCAGAGATATATATATTTTTTAGGTTGGATTGTGGAGACCTATCGACGCGGTGAGTTTCACAGACGTGCTGTTCCCTCACGTGGAACATGGGTTTCGAGGAAAAGAGCTGCCCATCGTCACATACCACGTAAGCAATTTTGTTACTTCACTCAAGTTACTAATAGGCACTGTGCTGTAGACTGCTGCTTTAGGCTAGAATTTCTTGGGGTGCTAGGTCGGGTAACCTCCACGTAGTGCACCCTGGGCAACAGCGTGCGGTACTACTGCATAGCTTTTATGCAGTAGTACCGCACGGTGGCCAATAACCCGACACGGTGGGCCCGTCCGCGTGTCCCTCTGACTAGCAGAGGGCACAGCGGATGGTGTGTGGTGGAGTGTGGAGCGTCGGAGGATACGGCGCTCCACGCTTGGCTGGTGGCAGCAATGCCACCAGGGGGGGTTTTCCTTGTGCTCCTCGCCGCGTGTGGGTCGCGGTCGGGAGTGCAAGGAAAGGAGGAGGGGATCGCTCGTTGCCGGGCGTGGTGAAAGCCATGCTCGGCGGCGAGAGATCGTGGCAGGCCGTGGTCTCCTTCTGCGAAGAGGTAATGTCGCAGAAGGGGCCGCGGGGCGGATCGGGGAGGACGACTCCCGCAGGATCCGCTCCGGCGCAGACGACGGGGAGGGAGGAGGGGGCGATCCGATCATCGCCTCCTTCCCTCTCCAGTGGGGCCACTGGCGGAGGGTCGGGGGGCTCTCCGCTGGCTTGCACCGGCTCCACACGTCTGGGGGCGGCCTTGGGTGACCAGGGCCGTCCCTCTCTTGACGCACGGAAGACGGGGCCGAAGGGCCGACCCTGGCTGAGGGTGGCGGAGACTCCGAAAGGGAACCCCGCTGCCCCCGGCCACAAGGGAATGAGGTCAACTTCCCAGTGGTTGTAGTGGGTATGCCGCCGCAGGGCGGAGACTCCCACATAACCCCGGCTCCCCCGGGTTAGGGGTATCCATAAAGGATTTCCACTGGGTCAACAAAAAAAAAAAAAAAGGCTAGAATTTCTTGCATCCAGGTTTACTTCTGTATGAACACATGGATGGATAATCTCCCAAATCTTGATCAGATTATATTAAATCATACTTACTCTGTACCTGCTGTTACCACATCCAGTCGTGCTCCCATGATTTTAAGAGCTTTGACGACATGACGCATTCTTCTTGCCAACAATTTATATCAATGTTTCAGAATCCTCCGTGGACAATACTGAAGAGGAACGAGTCTGGCGCCGTGGTGGGTCACTCGGGGCTCGTGTTCGACATCATCGACCAGCTCGCCAAGAAGAAGAACTTTACGTAAATATCTACTTAATTACTTATGTCCATGATACGTTTGTAAGGTAATTAATTTCTATGGGCCATATTATTATTACGAAAATAGCTTCTACTACGTTAGGTTAGTCAAGATTACGTCTTCGGTAATCTTCATAACTTCGTTGTCTAATTGTCTTCTGTATTTATTAATATACAATATTTGTCCTAAAATGATTGTTTCAGAATCAAAATAATACGAGTACCAACCAAATCGAAACATGATTTCAACGACACGGCGTTGGATGTAAGTTAAGAAATTTTAGTATGTGAAGTTATGTAACGATTACTTTTGGAACGAATTTCCTTTTATAATTTTTCTGGAACAAAAAAATCACAGACATGAAAAGTCTCCCAACCCTCACAGATGGCGCACAGTAAGAGCGCACTGCTGACGATGTCCGCAGTAGCGAGGGGCCACGCGGCGCTCGCGGCCGGCGCCTTCACTGTACTGTACGATCCTTTACCAGGTATGGAATCCTGGTATACCTACGTGCAGCTACGTATCCTAGCTTGAAAAACTATCTTCGTGCATTAGCCATTAGATATTCCCGCGATATACGAGGATAGTTTTTCAAGATAAGATAGGTAACTGAAGTCCTCTGACATGGCTTAGCGGTTGTTTTTAAAAACACCCCGGGCCTGCAATTGAACTTGTATCCGACCCACGCATTCTATTATTGGTACCCAATAACTAACTCACTAAACTAACTTTTCTATGCTAGTCACTGATCGGTTCTTCAATTTAAAAACTGGTTTCCAAAACCAAAATAAATTGGCTTTCATCGGAAACTAAGTTAGACGAATTAAGTTAGAATTCTGACTGTTTCAGGTATAAACTACACGATTGCAATCAGCACTCAGCCATATTCGTTCATGATAGCTCGACCTAAGGAGCTCAGCAGGGCCTTGCTCTTCCTGCTGCCTTTTACTACGGATGTGAGTATGATTTATTAATTTCCTCCTTGGCTTTTTCTATTTTGTCACTAGGCTTAGTCACTTTGAGTTCTGAAGCTACACAAAGGCTTTTGTAAATCAATTAGCTTACAAAAATATCGTTTCCATAGTCATCAAATTAGCTCAACAAGATGTGTGTTCAGCCAGTGTTATGCCACCCTTTTCAGTCCCTTGTCAATGACAGTATCGTCAATTCATTTAGTATTTGGTAGATATCATCATTATCACGACTTTTCTTCAATCGATTGCTAAACAATTTACAGGGCACACCCCTTAACCCGATTTTCTGCGTTTTCAATTACTGCGAAGTCATGTGTCCGTTGCCCAAATAATCATAGGCAAATAATAATCACCATTGTCTTGTATTTCCAGACATGGCTCTGCCTAGGGTTCGCAGTGCTCCTCATGGGTCCGACGCTGTACGCGATCCACCGAATGAGCCCCTACTACGAAGCCAAGCACATCACGCGGCAGGGCGGCCTGGCCACCATACACAACTGCCTGTGGTATATTTATGGAGCTCTGTTGCAACAGGGTGAGTCTTCTAGCTTGATCAATATTGCTGTTACTTATCTCCTACTAGCTGCGGCTCGTAGTTTTGATACAGCAAACATTTTATTTTTCCAAGATAGAAAGTAATTTATGCCTTGTTCCATAAATATTATAGATACCAAGTTAGGTATAACACACAAATTCACTTCTCTTGCTACAAAATCAAAAAGTTCGAAAATTTAAAGCCAGACTGACGTAACCTCGAACTTGAAAAAAGCTAGGTTGTCCAAATTTCACGAATCGGAAAAGTTAACAGAAAGGGCCACTGAGTGTCTAGTGCGAGATTATTTCACTATTCGGTCGCGTTAACGTAAACTACAATGTGTATGGAACTATATTATATAGTTGTAGCTCATATTACAAAGACTAGGTGGCGCGGTTTTTATTCCATACAAATGTAGTTACGTTAACGCGATCATTAATGAAAAAACTCACACCAGGCACTCAGGGGTCTTTTCTCATACATAATTATATCTCAAGATAACTGTTATCCTCAACAGAGTTCTCCGTTCTTCTTGTTTCTTCTGTGTCATTTTCTGTCCTATTATCTACTCTGTCCTCGTCCATGTTCACCCCACACCCCGCCTACCGTTCACCAGGCGGCATGTACCTCCCGCGCGCGGACAGCGGCCGCCTGGTGGTGGGCACGTGGTGGCTGGTGGTGCTGGTGGTGGTGACCACGTACTCGGGGAACCTGGTGGCCTTCCTCACCTTCCCCAAGCAGGAGCTGCCCGTCGCGCGCGTGGCCGAGCTGCTGGACCGCCGCGCCACCTACACCTGGTCCATCAGGAAAGGATCGTACTTGGAGATGGAGCTCAGGGTTGGTGAACTAGATTGATACTAAATAGCGTAGTAGGGTAAGACGTAGTAGCTAGAGTCGATAGATATAATGCTTTGTTTGGTTTGTTTAAAAAAAAAATTACTTGTTTTATACATACATCGAAGATAAAATATATAATTACTCGAGTTTTACTGTGGTTGCACACACAACCTTTTCTGACATGTGTAGACGTGCAAAAGAGAAACCACACCTATTCATCTAACCTAATTTTTTTAATGAAACAAGTTTGATTGATTTAGTCTATAAGTTTGTTGAAGTTAATGAATTTGTGGTAATTTCAGAAATCTGAGGAGCCAAAGTACACAGCGTTGTTGAAAGGTGCCCAGCTCAACTCTCTACCAGGGGGTACGGGAGGAAGCTCGGACAGCAGTAAGATAATTAGAAAAATATAATATACGTAAAAATACACGTGTGGTTTCTAACGGATATTTTTTATTCAGTTTTAGTTTTGTATTGTACGCATAGTAACCCGTCACCCTTTAGCACCCTTTTTAACTAATTAGTTTTAAATTATTTATTTATTTTCCTCAACCCACCTTATTGCCCACAATTCATAAAATCGCATAGCAGACGTCTAGGTTTAGCCTATAAAAATTTTTCTTCCAAATGCCAAGTTTGGGCTATTTTATGGTACAGATTTCTTAATAAGTGTTGTCAGTGGCATTTCATTTTTATAAACTTTAGACGGCTATAACGATATTTTATAGCTTCCAAATGAAATGACCAAATAAATGATTTTGGTGCGGTAATTGTTTATTTAATAACTTGTGTTAAAGCTGCTGCGCTGCTGCAGCAGGTCCGCACGCAGCGGCACGCGATGTTCGACTGGCGACTGCGGCTGTCCAACCTCGCCAGCATCGGGGCTTCAGAGACCGACTCTTGCGACTTCTCCCTCAGTGAGTCTGAACAAATCTAAATAATTGACCAACTTCTCTTGTTCTTTCTGCCGCGGATCCCAATATTTGGGGTCGGGTCTCCTCACTTTTGTGCGCCAAGTCATTCGATCTTGGGTTGTCGGGTCTGGCAATTAGGCCAAAATCTAAATAATTGACCATAACAATATAAAATTAGAAGCAGTGGTCTTGTAGTAACGATATCTCGAATGGTTGGTTAAGTAAAATATTGGACCCTCAGTCAGAAACCAACAAAACCAACAAAATATTGGTCCCTCAGTCAGAAACAAGAACTGACCTGAATAAAATACTCGAAAGAGTTGTGATCATGTAAAAACTATAAGTCATCGGTTCAGTGAACTATTATGCCTTTGTGAATGCAAATTCCAACGATAAAACTGTGCTGCCGGCGAAAGAAAAATATTGTGGGGAAATTATACCATGACGGCACTTTCTTGTACTTAGCTAGCTTGCTCACACTCTAGTTGAGAATCTGTCACGAACCACTTAAAAATGTTTTCCGGCAGCTTCACTTAAGAACCGTTCCCATTCTGCAGGCTGATTCAGCCATCCGAACATCGAATGTATTCGACGATTATCTCTGAAAAGTCTTCCGTCTTCGGAAAGAATTCGAAGACAGGAATTTTTCGTGATTCATATCGTCGGAACGTGGTCTGATTTTTTCCGAAGGTGGAAGACTTTTCGAAGGTAATCGTCGAATACATTTGATGTTCGGATAGCTGAGTCAGCCTGCTGATCTATACAGAAATAGATTGTAAGTGTGTTTAGTTTTTACCACTCCTTCATTCTCATAATGAAGGAGTGGTAAAAACTAAAACAGTTGAGTTGTGATCAAAACGCACAGTGTAAAAATTTATTTGAAATGTTTAGGTTCGGAAGAGTTTTTGAGTGAAAAACTGGCTATGGTAGTTCCAGCTGGAAGCCCATATCTGGCGGTTATAAACAAGGAGTAAGTGTAAAGAACTAGAATGAAGACTACGTAGTGAATGTATGCGAACGTTGTATCTCATATCTCGCTCATATCTCGCCCATCAGAATCGCCCCTGACAGGCGTATGTAATTGTAATCTAATTAGAATTTATGCACCTACTGTACGACAGATTTTTGGAGTAGAATGAAACATAAAAACAATAATTGTAACATTGCATAGAGTTGATTGAGAATGAATGTAGGTAGGTACCTATGAATGTAGGCTTATTTAATTTTACAAAACCAGTAGCGTGGAGTACCTACATATTTTGAGAATACCATGGAGTAGATTGAAACCAAAATTATTATTAACAATTTTATTGTTTTTTTTTTTTCGTGGAGTACCTACTTTGGAACCTTATTTTGGAGTACTCAGGGAATAAGCCCGTAAATGGCATACACTTTTCTATCGAATACTCGCTACGTATTTTACGTCAGAAGTTTCACCGATCACTGCACAAACGTGTACTCCAGGATCAACCGCATGCACAAGGCGGGCCTGATCCAGAAGTGGCTCTCGGGCTACTCGGGGCGCCAGTCCCGCTGCGCGGCCGCGGCCGGCGCCGGCGCGCAGGAGGTGGACAACCACACCGTCAACCTCAGCGACATGCAGGGCTCCTTCTTCGTGCTCATACTAGGTGACTTTATGGGATTTCTTTATTCATATGCTACCTTCAATCTTCCTACTGCTGGGATATAATTATAGTATATTTCTGCTGATTTTTTTGTTATTTGCTTATTATTATTTATTAGTGTTGACAACGACGCGGTTGAGAAGTAGGTACACTAAAAAGGATTGAGAACTACAATAAAGGGGATAGAACTACACTAAAAGAGTATGCAACTATACTACAGAGAACTACATTGAAGAGGATTGAAAACTAAACAGGAAGGGATGGCAACTACAGTCCAGGATACTGAGAACTACATTAAAGGGAATTGAAAACTACACTACAGAGAACTGAGAACTATAGGGGATTGAGAACTACAATAAAGGAAATTATCGACTACACTACAAAGTACTGGGAAGCATATTAATTTAATACAACCACTCGTGTGAGCATCGAAATTTTCCGCACGCCGCCGTTTTGATATACACACTGCTTTTCTTTTGACTATACTGCTATGTGTTGCACTACACTCAAACTTTGCTTTCGAAAATCGATCTATCTGACAGTTTAATTTTTCCAGGGTTTTTCTCAGCATCCACGGTTCTGCTACTGGAGTGGTTTTACAACAGAAGAAAACGACGCCACGAAGAAATAATTATCAAGCCATACGTAGAATAGTAGGTACTCCATTACCAGATGAACTGCTGAGGTATAAAATGTGATTCGATTTGGATTTGATTTATTTTGTCACTAGACAAGCGAGTGACACGAGGCGAGTGATACTGACACTCGCTATCCTAAAGAAACCATTGAATTTTCCGGGATAAAAAGTATTCTTTGTTTTTGTCTTTGCGTCTTTGTTTTATTTTTAACCGACTTCAAAAAAGGAGGAGGTTATCAATTCGTCTGTATGTTTTTTTTTATGTTTGTTACCTCATAACTTTTGACTGGGTGAATCGATTTTGATGATTCTTTTTTTATTAGAAAGCTGACGCTTCCCATTTGGTCCCATTTCAATTTAGTCCAGTTCTGATAATGGTATCCATGAGAAAACCATAATGAGTCTTAAATTTCCATTAAGTACGTGCGCGACAAATATATGACTCTCAATAGTCGGTCTTTTGAAGTCGGTTTTTGTTTTTTGTTTTGTAAAAATAATGTTCTTGTTTTCGCAATGGTTTTGTCTTTTGTTCGTCAATCATCATCAACTTCAAACCGCGAGGCTCAGCTAGTAGGTATGGTAATAAATAACGATAATAATTTACTTATACTACGACAACTTCTACTTTATTACATCTAATAACCAGATAAGTTACTTTCCGACAAAAACATCTCTCGAGAGAAGTAAATAATTTTGTTTTCACATTGTTTTGTCAATATTCCACCAGTTATAAAATTAATGCAAATTTTATATACTTAATAAGTAAACAAGTCCACGTTCCGCCGACGTGACTAGAAACACGTTTGTGGATTGACAATATTACTGTAGCGTGCTTGCGCACACGTACTTCTGTTGCAAATTTTAGGGGTGTTTTAGGGGAAAAACCTATAGTCTATCTGATCTCCATAGTCAGGAAATGTCTTGTGTCATTCATGATTGTCTGGAACAAATTTCACTTAGCGATGCTATTGAAATTTAATAAAAATTATTTGACATATTTTGCATTGAGTTAAAAATTGAATTAGAAATTGTTAATTATTATTATTTTTAAATCTAGGTACATTGTAATATTGAATGCCCGATGTAGATGTAGGTAAACTGATAATTTCAATTAATACACTAACATCTAGCTTGTAAATTACAATGTATCAGTTTTGCACAATAAATTTATCTGAATCTGTGTCTGATAAGACCGCTTTTTGTGACTGTATGTATTTTATTTACTAGGTTTGCGATTCCATTTTTGTGGTCTCAATAAAAAGTTTTTGTTTAGTATTGTATCGCAGACTGATCGACGATCTGAGATCTACTCATATCTGATTGGAATTTACTCTGGGCTCGGTTTTTGACTCGCCTGAGAATAAGATTTTCGAAGGAAATTAATTTTGTTTTCGAAAGTCGTTTAAATTCTGTCTCATATTCAAGTCGGTTATTTCGCATGAAAATGCACAGGCGAGCAAACACCTATTGCCTAATTTTCGAAGTTCGAGGATCAAACTTCAGTTATTATGAAGCCAAATTTAAACATCGGGGAAGTTAGCTGATAGAGCTGCTGGTTAGGATGATTACGTTCGACAGCGCTGATTAACAATGTGTTTATTTTTGACGACTACATCTGACTGTCTGTCTTCACAAATTCTATCTTAATATATATAAATCTCGTGTCACAATGTTTGTCCTCAATGGACTTCTAAACCACTTAACCGATTATAATAAAATTCGCACACCATGTGCAGTTCGATCCAACTTGAGAGATAGGATAGTTTAAATCTCAAATTATAGTCGCAATTTTAATTTATTGCAAATTATATATATACTGATAATTTTTACTATAAATTGACAAGTTAGCATCAACATACTACGGTTGCTATAGTTACGCAAATAGAATTGACGCAATGGCTTTTGACAGGACAACGTCTGTCGAGTCAGCTAGTGATATTATATATAGCGCGTTTTTTATGTTGAAAGCTAGTTTCATCGGAATAGTTTTCAGCTATGAATCAGTTGTCAAGCTGATTAAGAGACTCTTCGAGGTAATTTCTGAAGTGGTCCAAAATCTGAGATCGTATTTAACTTGCAATGTAAGTTAGTTCGTTTGATAGGGTCAAATCTTGCAATTTAATTTTGAACCACTTCTCAATGTCCGATTGAGCTGAAGATATCCTGTGTAACAATTACAATGTAATAAAGGCTTATTTTTAAAGGTATTTCTTTTTTATTTAAATAATACTTGTCATTAATACTAGTACCTAGAAAGGCTTGAGGATGGATTAGACATGCCAACAATAAATTACGTAAATGATATTTTCTTAATTAGGTCTCTTTGTTTTCTACATAAACAAGAACATTATTAACCGACTTCAAAAAAGGAGGAGGTTATCAATTCGTCTGTATGTTTTTTTTTTACAAAACAAAAAACAAAACCGACTTCAAAAGACCGACTATTGAGTTATTCATCTATTTGTCGCGCACGTACTTAATGCAAATTTAAGACTTATATGGTTTTCTCATGGATACCATTATCAGAAGTGGACTAAATTGAAATGGGACCAAATGGGAGATTGATGAGGGAGATGATTCTTTTTTTATTAGAAAGCGTCAGCTTTCTAATAAAAAAAGAATCATCAAAATCGATCCACCCAGTCAAAAGTTATGAGGTAACAAACATTAAAAAAAAAAAAAAAACATACAGTCGAATTGATAACCTCCTCCTTTTTTGAAGTCGGTTAAAAATAAGGCGATGGCTAGCGACCTGGGTAGAGCGTACTATTATTTATTCTGTGGTAGAGCAGACATGTTTGTCAATCAGCGGAAGCAATAAAATCCTTCGATTATGCTGTTACTGAAATATACATTTTCCTTTGCACAAAGAGGCACAGTCACAGTCACTCGTTCATTCTACTTCCTACTAATATTATAAACGCGAGAGATATAAGCATGGATGTATGTTTGCTACTCTTTCACGCAAAAACGGCTGAACGGATTTACATGATTTGGAATGCAGGTTGATCATGGTTTAGTTTAGATTAACACATAGGCTACGTACTTTTTCCCGGAGAACGCGGATGAAACCGCGGGGCGCAGCTAGCTTCATTTTAAATCACTACGACATTTTCCTTTCTTTGTATCTGCATCTATAAAAACAGCAATTAAAACTTATGATGTCCATACCCACTTAGTTTTATATGTATACGAGTTTACCTACTTTGGGTAGGTATTAGAGGTATCCATAAGTGGCGGGGATCATCTACCATCAGATGGCTTTTTGCTTCTAAGCTACTTATTTTGTAAAAAAAAAAGAACTTTATGACTGTACCTCCCAAGTGGTATAGGTACATTGTAAGACTCCGAACAACTGATTACTGTGTTATCTCCCAGTAAACAGGGTTAGAAGGAAAAGGTAGGCTAATACGAATAATGGCTCATTGTACTCAGCATTACGAATAACTTTTACTATGGGGTAAACCCCAAAATCGCGAAATGATATTTTTTCGCGATTTCAGATTTTTTCACCGAAGTCGGATTATACATACTAGATCGATGGAGTTGGTCCAATAATTTTGAGAACCTATGAACTCATGGATGGACTTCATTTATTCTACTGAGAATAGAAAAGACAAGAGCGCTATGTGGAACATGCGGTAAATTTAATTCCCGTTTTAGTATTTCAATAAAATTAATTCAATTTGAATATACGAATCTTTGTCTCAACTTCAAGGACACTCAATGGCAGACGATGCGAGTTCAGCAACAATGTAACTTCCACGTTCTTTGTCCGGTACTTGCTTTAATCACCATTGAATAAACATTACCTATCAATTATTTCTTGTTATTTAATAGGTACCTAACACGTGGTAGGTTATATGCATAATATATGCATTACCTTGAACAAGTTCTACATACCTAACATAATTATGCTTTTATCCCTAAGAAAATGAATATGGTGTTGAAGAATTAGATGATTCGGCTAATTTTTACCTTTTTTAACTTATGGTGATGGGCAAGATTGAGAAGAAACAATGCGACAGAAGGGAGAAGAAAGAAGTCTTGGTTACTATTAACCTGCTCTCTAATGTTTTAAATGTAGAAGTTTTTGTGTTTGTTACTCAATCACGCAAAAACAGCTGTAAGTTTTTGGACGAAATTTGGTACACAGACAGTTCACACACGTAAACTTTTTATGAAGATACGGAAAATTAACAGTTCCTGTAGGAGACCGAGTAGAACCACGAGGCACTACAAGTTATCAGAGAGCCAGTAAAAATGAGTAGGTATGTTCATATGTAATATGCTTAAGGAATGCAGTTGTCTACGGTCATATAATATTCAAAGGCGGTCGTTACCAAGCCAAACTACAAAGGTTATTCACACGTTTGCACCACATCGCGTCACTCGGTCCATGCGTGAATCCAAAACTAGATCTAATTCTTAAAACCATTGGAAAAATCCACGCGAATACGTCCGAAAGACGAACCAAAACTAATTATAAATGCGAAAGCTTGTTGGAGTATGTCAGCGTGTGAACACCTTTGTTACTTCTTCTCTCCGAAACGGTTGACTAGATCGGATTGAAATTGGGTGTGAAGATGGATAATTGATAGAATTAACTGATAGAATACATTCAACAGAAAGTTATATGGAAAATTCAGAGTAAAACTTCAAGAGACGCAGATGCTACGCTAAGAACGCTCATTAATAGTCATCGTATTCGAAATGAGATACAAACGTAACAGCGAGAACCGGTGCTGTCGTAGCTACTCTAGCTACATAAATGGAGGTGGTTTCCGCGGCGCAGCCAGTTACTTTCCGTCCTCCCGTCGATCAGCAGCTAAATTCTGTTATCAGAGTGTAATTTGTTAATTTTTTTCAAAATTTGTATGTGTCAATGACAAAATCGAAGAGAAAATTCGCGATCACCGACAAATTTCTTCCAAGGTCAGTGTTACTAATAGCTCGTTAAGAGTGATAGATGATGGTGGAGTGATGGTGCACATTACTATCTGAGCTAGGGTTAGGGTTTCTGTATGTCATGTTTGAGATTATGTCGTTAACTCGCTTTCTATGTAGGTGACAGAATTTAGGACAGATCGTTTGTCATATTCAAACTTACTAAAATTTTAGCAATTTCCTAACGTTAAGTTTTATTGTGTTCTTAAAACCAATCTTCAATTTAAGTTTTAGTGTGTTCTTATTAAGTAGACATAAGTAAATGCCAAACATGAATCCGAAACTTATGATCAAAGATGCAAATACCGGTAAAGTTCAGAAAGTTGAAAACTAAACTCGATTTTGTGAAATAGCAGATGAAGTTTTCAGCACTTTGTAGCTGACTTGTGTGTGGGTTGTGCATAAGTTTGTTGTCTGCCTTGATTATTGCTTATAAAGATCATAATAATAAATAGTATTTATAGGGATTTTACTCGCTAGTGAATTCTTAGACTTTAAGACCAACTCTAGGCACTAACCTATGCCAACTTTACTCGTACTAGTTTTTGTCCTAATTCAGGTTTTATATCAATTTTTGTTTGTTGCCACTTGACATAGTTGAGTCGAGTTATCTACTATATAAAAATAAGTTGGGTTTTCCTTCCTGACGCTATAACTCCAGAACGCACGAACCGATTTCCACGGTTTTGCATTCGTTGGAAAGGTCTCGGGCTCCGTGAGGTTTATAGCAAAGAAAATTCAGAAAAAAATTCAACATAAAAGCGGGAAAATCTTTTTTCAGAACAATGTCCACCCGTGCGCCGCCGGGATGGGCCGCTAGTTAGTACATAAAGATAAAGGTCACAAAATACTAAATCTTTTTAAATAAGGTTATCAGCATATAAACAGTTTCCTACTAAATCGTACGAATCGAATCAAAAGTCGAATGAAGAAGCCTACACAATATACCCTTTCTCTTTAAAACTTCAAACTATATTTAAATATGAATTAAAATTTTCACAATACGATGTAATATATTTTTTCTAAAATCTCCAAATCAAAACAGAGCCGGTTCCTTATTCTAGCTATCTCGAGATTACCTTGGTCCCTGTCTCTCTAGTTAGAAACGTCTTGAGTGTGAGAGTGACAGAGATAATGTCTAGCCCGCCAGAGTAGGGCCCGACGGATTTGCATGAGTCGGGGTCGGCCGACCGGTTTCATGTTTACCGGTCGGTATGTAAAGCGATCACGCACCGGTCGAGTGATGGACCGCGTTTGATACTGCTTTGACGAGCGGGATCAGGGAAGTCCCTGGGTGGGAATTGTTGGATTTTGATAAAGCGTGTGCTTTATGATTTTTTCCTATCCTGACCTAAATCAGGTTTCCAATTGCATGCTCTACCGTAAGTTATGTTATTGCCTACTATTAATGGTCTTGGTTTTGAATGAACACGAGAGCGAAATCAAAACCAGTCTTGTCATAAAGACCAAGTTTACATTTATGAAACATGAATAACCTCTATTTCTAGATACCCATTAAATAACTAAGTGCGTATGGGCAGAGAGGCCTGACTTTGCTTGGCTTCTTGACTCGGTTGTTGTCATAGGACAAAAATGTATCCCTGAACTGGGAAGGGTCCCAAGAGACTAGCGCCGCCGGGGTCGCGGACGGATGGCAGAGCTTTCTCTTAGTCTCGCACATGGACGCCCGGCGCCCGGCAGAAACACCCCAGGGTCTTAGGGGGTTAGCCGCCACTCTGGTGGAGATTCCCACATAACGACGACCGGAGCGCCCGGGGCCGGATCTAAAAAGGATTTTCCCTGCGCAAAAAATAAAACAAACAACTGTTTTATTGGTATGACACAATTACCTAGATACATTTGTGACATAAATCCAAGGCAAAAACAAGTTAATTTTAGGCATCTATAAAGTAATCTGAGAGTGTCATTTCGATTTTAGATCTTACATGCCGTTCCTTCTGAACACAATACATATACTCATTCTGTACAACCAACCCCTCACCTTTTTTTTTTTTTGTTTACCCAGTGGAAATCCTTTATGGATACCCTCGGCCCGGGGGGACCTCGGGTTATGTGGGAGTCTCCGCCCTGCGGCGGCATACCCACTAAAACCACTGGGGTGTTCGGCATCCGCCTGAGATGGGGCAAGGTGGGGTCGCGTTAGCAATCGCCACCTCGCCCCGGCGATGGGCCCGATTAGGGCCCCCCGCGCCTATGGAGGGATGCAATCCACTAGGGGGGTGCAAACCCCCCTGGTGGCAGCAATGCCACCGTCCAAACCATCACGCTGTGCCCTCTGCTAGTCAGAGGGACATGCGGATGGGCCCACCGTGTCGGGTTATTGGCCACCGTGCGGTAATACTGCATAAAAGCTGCAGTATTACCGCACGCTGTTGCCCAGGGTGCACCACGAGGAGGTTACCCGACCTAGCACCCCAACCAACCCCTCACCCTAGATCAACCCACCCAGCAACAAACCCTTTTAAAAAGGAGGTTATCAATTTGACAAGGATGTAATTACGAATATAATATTATTGGACCCGTAAAATATTTACATAAGCAAATTTATTAGTTTCCAAAAAAAATGCTAAAAAAAAATAGGTGTATGTTTTTTGAATATTTATTCACGTTAGGCCGAGTAACGCAACCTATTACCCAAAACCTTTAGAGCCAGCCATTTCTTATACAGACTTCTTGTAACACAGTATGCCTGAATCAAAATACATCTGGAACGAAAAAACATATTCAATGTATCTAAAATGCATATTATGTCTTTGAGACGCCTTACATAATAATCGGAAGGAGTGACATTTAGGCCCGGCGCCCATTATCGGCATCGGCACGACTGAGGATTTTAGGTGGCAAATTGTATTACAATATACATTAACATAATGGCAATAAAGTAGAAATTGCCGTGTACCTATATATGGTGGTAATAACAAAAAATACCGCTTCGGTATGCTTGAGGCTGCTGTATCGGCAGCCTTGAGAATGCTTCGGGATGCTTCGGTATCCTTCGGTACGCCGCCGGCGCCGAGGCAACACTCGTGGGGATAGCTTGCCTAATGCTTAAGGACGCCTCGTCATCCCTAAGAACGTTGCAGCATGCCAAAGCATAGTTTCCGACAGTGTGCGCTTGCATGTAGGATGCCGAAGGATCCTTTTCCTTGCCGATGCCGATAATGGGCGCCGGGCCATAAGAGACAAGACCGGTCAATCACCGCTTAGATAGTTAGCATTAAAACCTCGTTATCGATGACATTTAGTCTTAAGATATAATACAAGAAAAACAAAGCAAAGAATACTGAGGAAAAATCTCGAAAAAATAGACTGAAACTAAAATTACGTAACATGCCTGATGTCAACATAATGGTGCAAAAAGGACCTTTGTTGCATCACCCAGTTGAACCGGTTGGAAGGATGTTAATACATATATTTTATTCCTTATTTATGCTAATTTATGCAGGTTGCTATGCATCTGCAAGCTAAAACTTGCATGACATAATAACTGCAATTGCATTTGTGCATTACCATTCGTTATACTCGTAAGTGGGTAAATAGGTATCTAATATGCTGTTCAGGTTGAAATGTTAGTAAAGTCAAGGCTTCGTACTTACACTTATAAATGAAATACTGAGCTTAATATATTTAAACCTGAATGTCCCTCTTAGATAACTTACAGCCTTTGATATGTATAACTCCTCAAAGCCTACAGCCATCTAATATTGAGAGAGGCTGGATACTTACCTAATAGTCCTCGAGGAACATGGCCATAGTTCGATATTTTTAATACTTACTTTAATTAATAGTACGATAGGTACTCTTTTTCATGAGAGATTTTTATTTTACTGTTTTTTAATAAGTAAATTTTGACATTAGTAAATTGGAGAAGCGTGTAAATAACATAGCTGATCAGTTGTGTTCAAGATCAAGTAAAAATATTTTCACACTCTGTTTCTGCCGGGGAAAGGTATCGCTTAATTGGCACTTCAAGTCAATAAAAGTCAGTAAATGTTGTCATGAGTACCTTTTGACAAAAGTGCTTTTTCCCTTTTCCAGGCTCTGCAAGAACCTTACCACGCGTAAAGGCAGCCGCCGCGCTAACACCGGAAACCGTCTGGAACACGCCGTCCTCACCCACCTCCAGCACGTGCCGTAGCTTCCCTGCGTACAACTACCTTCATCTTGCATCTCCCTTCCGCCGGCGAGAAGCGAAGCAGCGCAACAGAGTCAGCAAGAGACAGATAGTACATGCTAGCCATGGCCCGTGGAG
This sequence comes from Alcis repandata, assembly GCA_949125135.1. Lineage (NCBI taxonomy): Eukaryota > Metazoa > Arthropoda > Insecta > Lepidoptera > Geometridae > Alcis > Alcis repandata. The sequence continues at coordinate 2,337,658 of OX421233.1, forward strand.
ACGAATGCAAGACCGCCAGCAAGGCCAACTATGCCTGCAAAGCGTATGATGTTACTGCTCCCCTGAAGTAAGTATTACCTTAGAAAAGATCTAAAAATCTGGATTTTTATCCTCTCTTATATCGGAATATTCCCGCCCTTCTGTTTCCATCATGGACCTTCAAAGATAAAGTCCTTTCACATGCCTCCCGCTTCATCTTTTTGTAGCTAACGTGCTCCATTTTCGTATGAAACGTTTTGAACATCATACGTACCTACTTAAAGCACAGGTAAATCTTTGCAGCCATTACATTTTTAAACGTCTTATTCTAGAAAATCAATGGCTGCACCTCCCACCACCTACAAGGTGAAGCAAGAAGAGCCCAAGAAGAGCTACGGGTCGTGGGGCCCCGTGTTCAAGGACAAGAAGACCTTCACCGACATGCACCACTGCTGAACCTTCGAGCCGGATCATTTCATCGCTTCGCCATTTCACCGTCACAAACACACAAGCCACATTACCTTTTAAGTCTCGGAAAATTCCTTGCCTCTACTAAAAACTACTTTTATTTTCGGATAGATTCAATGAAGGTTGAAAAGCTGTGATTTTCATCATCAGCCTATCTTTCGTTTGTCCACTGCTAGACCTTTTCTAAAGATAGCCACAAGGCACGATATTCTGCCTTGCTATCTGCCACCTTACGCAGGTCGATGCAGGCGTGATTTTCATTTGTTTGTAAATGATGCGTATTTTCCACCAGCCATCTAGTTGACGCCCCTTTTCAGGGGTTTTTTCGTGATTTTGTGCAACGATTTGTTAGCCAAGCGTTGGTCTTATAGTTCGGCCTATACATCTGAGGTGAATCTGACACCGGTTAAAATCATATAGTTTTTGGTACAATCGATGCGTTTTCTAAACATTTAGTTTTAGAGCTTCTACCAAATTGTATTACTAATCGTACAAAATTGAATAAACTCTGTACAACAGCATATTTCTTGTTCCTGTTTGTGACGTAGCTTATCATATTGTTTCTAGGGTGCAGGGTCTCGCGTACTAACACCATGTATTTCATTATTAACGTATTAAACTCATCTTCATTGGACAATCTTTTTGTTGTTAGACCTGGAGCTAAAGACTCAAGAAAAACTTGAGAAGAAAGACTTTAAATGATTGAAGAAAATTAGTTAGAATTTTGTAAAAAAATGAAATAAAAGTATGACGGTCTCATTTTCATATGCAAAAGAGGGCATATAATATATTAGGACTATAGGTATAGGTACACTACAAAAGTAGAACGAAACAGTTTTCTTCAGAAATTATTCTAAGAAAGAAAATATATCAAAGAAAATATTCTATTTTTGTATGTATGTGCTGAACTTTCGTAGCGTTACCTATATGGAAATGTTATGACAAGTTTGGTTAGAGTAAATATGAGCCACAGTTGAAATTGGCCTGGCTGCTTATGTGAGTGAGAAGTGAGGATCCTCACCAAAGGTCAAAATACCCAGACTTCTGGACAGACTAATGAAACTAACAATTATCACAGATCACAGAGTGACAAATATAAGTATTTAAGCAGGATTATGGAGTTCATTATTATATATGTCTTGTGGATTAATGTTATGCAGATGGCTATATTTAGTTATGTAGTGCTGAGAAACATGAGTGAGTGCAATCTGTCCAAAGACGATGTCGAGGATAAAGCGAAGTCGAGAAGAAAAGTAAGGAAGGCTGACCACCACCATGTGGGATACATAGCCAGGAAGAGAGAGAGAGAGAGGGAGAGAGAGAGAGAAAGACGGATATCTTTAGGCAAAAAAAGTCAAGCTCATACGCACTTCTAAGTCGCACAAAAATCAAGCCAATATTTTTTTATAGGATTTAGTAGATTAGCACAGCTGAAAACCAATTTTTGGTACTTGTTTATCCAATATGAGTGTCGAATGTTGTCCCTGAAATTGGCCTATCAGACCGACACTGATTTCACGGGTGTCTGACGCAAATCCAATTGGTTTGTCTGATGTTTATCTTTATTAAAAGATAAACATCAGACAGACGAGGCCACGTTAATCCCTGTCCCAGCTGGATGATACTTCGATCCTGTCACACGAGAGCAGTTTTCAAAATATATAGGTAGATACCTAATTTTCATTATGAAAATAGTACTTGCTTTAGAAAGCGCCCGTGGCGCTCGTGGTTTAGCTTGCTTAGGTGTTCGATTACCGATGTATTAAGCAATGGACGACAGGGTCTGCGAATGGGTGGCCGCGGATGACATTTATAGCAGAGTGCATCGTGGGTTGCATGACACATTAAGCTGCAGTTCTTGGTTATTTTTCCTGTAACAACAACCATCAGGCCATGCCAAAGGCTCTAAAAACTTCGACACCAGGGGCCGTACTGTGAATTCTTAGCGCGAGCTTGAACTAAACCGCATCGACTTTTAGATAGAAAAAAAGCAAGACAAAAGTCATCGCGATACACTTGAGGCTCGCGTCAAAAGTTCACAGTACAACCTCAGAGCTAAAAACTCAAACTTAACCATCTCTAGTCACTGAATGAGATCAAAACTGGTCGGAGTAGCCGCTGCAATATAACGTAACTGTTCCCGTTTTAATTACAGCAAAATGTTTCAAAACCCCGTTAGCTTTCACAGTAAAACCATCTTTAGTATTTTTAGACCTCATAAAATACCCTATGACCACTAACTCGTCTGCAATGATATGGTGGAAGACTGAGCCGGCAGACCTAGAAAATACCTATTCTATCTAACATTGGAAAGATCTAGGCTATAATATCTCCTTAGAGAGGAGAAAACCGGCAGTTTGTTCAATTTCTTGGATGTTACTACGCCGTACGGATTAGAAATATCAAGATTTTAAGTCTGTAAGGAATGCTAGTTGGTTAAGAAAAGCCGACGATCGAGTTACGTAAGTATCGTAACTTTGAAAGGCAAAGAGTGACTACTGATGATTATAACGAGCTCTCTATGAAATAAAACAATAGACAATAATTTATTTTGGGGGAAAACCATAACAAACAAAAATAAAACACAAATAATAGTTAAAAAAACTAAAAAACACGCTTTGTTTAGTGTATTGTAATCGGCGGTCCTCGATATAATTATATCTACAAAGTTTGAAAGAAATCTGACCGTTTAAAGTGGGTCAAAAACGCGCTCAAAGGAGTCGGTTACAAACATACATAGTAATACATACATACAAACATACAGGTGAAGCTAATAAAAGCGTGTTAAAAAGGGAAACCATTTTTCACAATTGTTTCACATTTACAACAAAACTAATAATGAGATTGAATTGTTATTCTCGTATTTATTTTGTCTTGAACCTGTAGTTGATGCAAGCTCTAGGCGCTTTAAAAATAAAAGATGCATTTCCCTATTTGAACGCGAGCACTTGAGCGGCATGTTTTGAGATTGAAATGAAGACTCTTCCACAATAGTTTGCTCTAAATAACTATTGTATGATAAACAAACATTTTTTAAAATGAAGCAAAGAAAAAGAAAAAAGAGGAAATTTACTTCAGACTTTTCTCGGATCTTGTTATTGTTACATGTGGGTTGTCTGGAAGAGCTCGCTCTTAGCGATAGAGCCGCTCTTTATGCCTATCTCAATTTTTTTTCTATATTTCTACTTTCTTTTTGAAGTGTCTTTAAAGTGGTCACGCGTATTTTACTATCTTAAATGGCAATGAAACTGAAAAACGACGGTTTTATTCCTTCTATATATCGTATTGTACGCAAATAGCAGTATTTAACCGATTATTTGACTGGCGGTCATCGTTAGCAGTTATTCATGGCCCAAACGATACAGCAGAGCTCTTTTCATCCATGAAACAGTAATGTGGAGTCGAGTCAGCGAGTATTCTGCGCTTTTAGTATTACGTATTCAGCCGCACTACTCGTCTTGCATTTATTCAGAAAATTATTTCATATTCAGCGTTCTGAACCCGCCTTTTACCAGAAAAAGGTATGTGGATGTAGCCGTATAAAAAACGGGGTCGGCAGTTGGTTTGTTTGATTCTATACTCTATAGGTACACAATCTTGGGTAAAATATAAAGGTGGAAACTGACTTGAGATTTATCTGTTCCTCTGTAACATTTGGAGTGAGAAGTTAGATGTTACGTTACGGCTGCATTACGTTCTTTTAAAATAAGTTAATTTAAAAAAAATAAATTAAAACAAGCTTTATTGCTTTGTCATCAGAGTTACGAGTATACACGTAAGTACCAAATTTCAGCTCCATTGGATTTCGGGAAGTGGTTCAAAATTGAGTTGCAAGATTCCACCCGAACAAACACAGTTACATTAATATTAATTATTATTTAATTATTTTAATTATCATACCACATATTTATTTATTTTCATATTTTTTAAATTTTTTACAATATACATAGAATATCAAAAACAATATATTATAAAAAACTTAAAAACTAGAGTGCCACCGGCAGCGGGGCAGGGCCCAAGCATACCGGTGGTTAAGGCTGTAGAGTGAGGGACCTCACTATTAATAGCTTAATAGCTTATCTTTTTAGTGAGTCCTGTTTCCATGGCTGACAGGATGGGCACCTTGACCACAGCTTACCCGATGTTAAGTGATAGCGTGGTTGAAGATACTAAACCAGCCTAGCTTGGAAAGAGCTCTCAAGAGAGGCTGCTTCAAAAATGGTTTTTAAAAGAAACCTACTATAGTAACACGTATTGGCACGTCTAACGAGCGACGAACAACTTTACTCGTATGTGTAACAAGTAACGTGTTACAAGTAGTTTTAAAGATTGCTACCTGTAACAAATACATGAGTTCTACGAGTATGTTGACCCCTTTCTCAGCATAAAGCTTAAACCTAGATATGTGAATTCAAGATTGTCAGAGTCAATAAGATTGGACGTGAAAGATCCGATCTTTAGAATTTGTATTTTAGAGGTGTACTTCTACCCTTTTTTACAATTCCAGCCTGCGTCAATATATGATGTATTAACCCAATATTTTTATGTCTATAAAGACCTTTTTATGTTTAAAACTGTTTAATCCACATTTAGCTACCTACTTTTTTTTTACTACATTTAGTAGTGGTAGGGCTCTTTTGCAGAGCCCGTCTGGGGAAGTACCACACCTTTGCCAGATATTCCACCGCCAAGGGCATTGTTTCCAGTGAAATTACAGGGCAAATGGGAGATTAAAGAACTTATATATCTCAGGGTGACGAGCGCAGTGCTGTGCCGCGCAGGGTCTTGAATTCGCAAGTTCAAAATTCTGGGTGGTACCTGTTATGGGCAAACGTGACGTTTAACATCAGGCGAGCGATTTGCTCGTCTCGTCACTCAATTACATAAAAAAAAAAATACATACCTACTTATTTTACCTGTAAATTGACTTTACAAAAAAATTGTCTCTTTCAATTTGAAACCCTATCAGCCAATCTTTTAACAAAAGCTGAAAAACAACCTTTCAAGCCTAAAGGACTGCCAGATAGATCCCAGATGGTATCTCAACGGGCTTCAAAAGCCGAGTGAGCGTATCAGACGATGTCGAGTCCAGCCATCTGTATAACAGATGAATAATTTAGATTCTGAGACCTTTTGTTTGTCCGTTAACTGTTACAGCTGGATTGTTGGTGCCCCTTTTTTTTTAGAGAGTTAGTTAGTTTTATGTAAGCGTAATTTAAATTCGGTCAGTGGCTATACAGCAAACTCTAAGCGCGAGCCTTAAAAATAGGTATTTATTCTATTTGTATTTCAAAGCTGCCAGTTGTTGCAAACAGTTTTAAGCGTTACTTTCTCGGAAACTGCAGGTCCTATTTTCATAATTATTTCACTAATAGAAAGCTACGCTATCCCTGACTGCTATGGGTTATTTTTATAGTTCGAGGCTTAAGACCGAGCCGCTCAATATGAAGTTCCAAGCATCAGCTATTTTTATGATAAATCACAATTTTACGATCGATTTGAAGCCTGTTTGTAATGTATTTTTCTACTAGGTAAATGTCATGGAGTGTAAGTATATACATGCAGGTACATACATAGGTATAACTTCATAGTATTGAGTCGATGGCGTTACCCTAAGTAAATTAAGTAAGAGAGCAAACTTAAGTGTCAGTCCAACCGGTGTGTATGAATAATGCAAACCCGGCTTTGTTTGCTTTCGGCTGGTTTGTCTAATTGAATACCTAAGGTATTCGGGCCGGCTCGGGTAGCTTTTATCGCAGACAAACCTAAAGAGAAAGATAGAGCACTGTGTTAGATTTGGATAAAGCCAAGAACTCCTCTACTTTCCTTTCGGGTGGCATTTTCAACTGAGCGCTACAGTGGGTCGGATAACACGTTAAATTGTACGTCCCGCGGTTGTTAGTCATTAATAATAGCCACCAAGCTGTGTCAGAGGCCTTCAGGCGGCCTTCGAACTCTAACACCAGGGGCAAGCCACTCGGACTAAACGAGCTTACAAACGCGAACGTATAATCTCTATAGTCAGTGTCTCGAGTAGGGGAGTATTGATATGTCAATTGTGTCTTGTGTACCTACTTGTGAAAGTAGAGGAGTTCTTGGCTTCACCTAAACCTGACGCAGTGCTCCATCTTTCTGTCTAGGTTTATCCGAGGCTTTTATAGAGATTACCCCGGCAGAGCTGTTGTGAATTGGCAAGCAGTTAGGGACTTCGCGAGTTAGGCCTCATAAATAAACCTGTTATTTTTCGATAATGACGTTGTTTAGGTTTCTGAGGAATAGAATAGCTAAGTAGTCATTTGGCGATCTTGATATGAATTTTATGAGTGAGGGAATCCCATCGTTTGTCTGCTAAAGTCCAATTATTACGATTGTTTACGGAGCGTTTTAAGCCTATACATATTACAATTATGGTACTCGGATATTTAGCGTGTAGGAACAAACTTAAAAACTTTCGGATTTTTAATTTTTGTGCGATTTTGTTGAAAATGCTTTGTAGTTGTGATAATGAGCATTGTGCATCCACAGCATCCAGCATGCTGGTACACGTGGTATCGACCGACAGCGGTGCCCTCGTACTAACTGCTGTTTAAACTGTGGTAGTGCGGAACCTGAGCTCGCCGGGTCCGCGGGAAATTGCGCGCGCACGAACACTTGGACCCTAAGTAGAGTTGCGGCGCCTGTATTGCCTGGAAACTTTTTTTAGACAAAATTCTGGCCTGAAAATGCACTTGAAATCGTAAGCTTTTTTATATGTTTTGAAATTGTTATGTAAGTTTCATAAAGAAGTTCAAAAATTATAAAGTTTTCAAACATGCTAAAGATTTTATATTTTTTGATTGGAAAAAATGATTAGCTTTGCGTGACCTCCGCGAGTAGTTTTTAATCTAATTAGCTACGAAACCTTAGCATATTTTCACAAAAATCTAGAAAGTAGGTCCACGTAAATATTTGAGTTAGCAACAAAAATTACGTGATTGCGTCACGTCTTTAAAATTTTAAACGCAACATTCTAAGCGCGATGTGCGTGTACGAGGTACTTCTACCTAAATATTTATAAAATCGCGCCTAAAGCAAAAGTTGGGATTTGGGCTTCGAAACACAGATTAAATGGTAGTCAAAATGTTCCCGGTCACAAATGGGCAGCTTTATCGATAAGAGGTCGTCACGCGAGCCACAGATGGCAAGAGTTAGTACGGCTGCGGCGTCGGTAGTCTCCCATTGAGCCGGCACGGCAGACGCCGCATGGCCGAGCGGGGCAAACACCGCGTCGCGCCCGTGCCGGCGCACACAAAGAAACAGTACGCGTATGTGCCGTGTCCGCGATCGGAAGAGGTCGGCACGGAGTTCGCGCTCCAGCTGATCCGGGGCCAGCCGCGGCTCCTCGACGAGCCCGACTCGCCGGTCAAGCCGCCGCCACCACCTGGTGAGTTACCACACCACCGCAAAAAAAGTTTTAAAACTTTCCCGCGGGAAACTTTTTTTTCACGAAAAAGAAACAAATACTTTCGAAGAGTTTTGGCGCGAAACGAATATAAATATAGGAAAACCAGAGCGATTCCGCTTCGCGCGTTTTAAGCATCGGGACAGATGTGTGACATTAAATAGTTAAAAAACATATTCATGTGCTACATGAAAATTTTCAGAGTTATTATTAGTATCTTCCGGAAAGCTACTGAATATATAAACAAGCGCTTATTTTATTCGTGAGAAGTGAGTAGGAGATGAAATATGCAAATCCAAAATATCCACGCGTTTCAGTAAACACGTGAAGTGTTATGACAACATGACACACGAGAATTAGAAGTTATAATGGTTATAGAGTTTCAGCCAAATTGAAATCGTTGGTGGGCGGAAGCAATGTGACTCAATGAAAATAAAATAAACTTGAGTATAAATGTTTAAATTTTGTGAAATTATGTAATTCATAATAACTATGGAGCATTGCTGCATTTTCCTATTACATACTTTGTATCTTTATTAAATTGGTAATTTGGCTAATCAATATTTTAACCCTACATTGATGACTTGTCTGTGTATTAGATTGAATATTATCTCAAAATGTTGCCTAAATATGTAAACTCACTTACCTATTTGGTACCTTAGACTAAAATAAAATAAACTTTAGTCTAAGTTTGGTACGCGAGAATTCTGGGCACCTTACCTACCCATTATCAAAGCAAGCAAGTTATTGCCTTGAAGATGTGGTATTTTCTCTCAGATTGAAGAAGACAAAATAAGATGATTATGAATTGGGTGTTGAGTCAACACCAGCCACCCAGTTTAGGCAACAATGAGTTGTGCAAGCCCCTGTCTTGCCAGACATAGTACGGCGATGCGTCTCACCCACTGGCCGAATTAGACTAATGAGAGCAAATGCGTTGGCACCATTCAATGATCTATTAATTCGACGAAATATACATATAAGTAGGTATAATCATTTGTAGATGGCATATACGTCTAGATCTTTTTACATTCGTATATTTGCAAGCGTAATCTGTTTTTATCAGCCTTTCTGGACTAAATTATTAAAAACAGAAATCTTCTAAAATCGGACTTAAGTCCAAATAAATAATAACGCTCTAGCTAAATATAAATAGAAGTTGTAGTGCTTTCAAATACTTTATAGTAGTTGTTCTAGAGGTAGAATGTTTAAAAGCTGTCTAGTTGTATAAACACGTGGCAGTATCAATAACCATTGACACACCCCAACATGATTTATAAAATCGATAGAGACCAAGGTTTATATTTATAACAGCGTGGGATACGTAGACTGAACGTCTACAGAATTAAGGTTATTATTTATTTACGAGCGACGAATCTTGCACTTAGGCTCCGCTTAGTACCTACCATCGTAAACTGTGCTTCTTGCTGCGATAGGCTGAGGACGATCTGACAAACTTTTATTTTGTTCAAAACAACGCGTACCTAGCTATAAGTTCAAGCATACAAACGTTAACTCAGCGTTTTGTTGCAGCATCTAGACGCAGTGACAAGATCTGTGCATTTTCCTCTGCCTGCATCCTAACATTTGAGCCAAATTAAAAGAAAATAGTGTAAAAAGTTCAACTGATTGAACTAATTGGACTACACCTTCTTTAAGTAGCGTAGTTCTACGAGTAGGTCACTCAGAATTATAATCAGAAATCGTTTACCGCCACACTACACAAAATGGTGTTGAAATTAGGTAAAGATACAACAGTGGACCCATTTCGGGCGTGCAACATTTAGTACTAAAAACTTTTAATCGTGTACTATTAATAACTGTAACAGAGTTACAGTTTACAGTAATTAATGTGACGTATTAATCCTGAAGACGATGATAAGAAAAGTTCAGCTGCTGCCGTTAAATGATTATGTGGCTGTCTTATTACCTCAGATGAAGTGCAAAGTAGATATAGTGCTTCCTTAGATCCAGGTGAAGCCAAAAACTACCCGCCTGCCCGTATACTAAAACTACCCGAATGTCAAAATGTCATTTAGACATGTGTATTCGAAATTACATCTAACCTAACAATTATGTTGTTGATGTGTTCCATGAGATGTTATTTACGATAAGTAGGTACTTACACCTGGAAAGTTATTCTATCAGACTTCTGGTTTACTTTTGCGTAATTTTTGTTTTATTTATTTATAATTTTTTCTTGTCCACGTTCTATGAGCAACTAATAGTACGAGATCCGGCTGCAGGATTAGTGCGTTCATCGCTTTTTTGCTGAAAACCGATTTTTTATGTATATTTATAATTAGGAGAATATATATTTATCAGGTTGCCTATCAAAATTTGGCCGCCAGTATTTTTAATTAAATTATTTTTAATTGATTTTTGGGAAAAAATTTCGTTCACTTGTTTTTTAAATAAAATAACGTCTACATCACGGCAATTTATATGAAGATTCAAAAAAATCACGGTTGCCGTTGCGCACTTGGCCGCACCTCTTCGCAGCCATGTGTAAACAGGTATGATTTCGATACATTTATACGTTCATAACGTTTATTTATGAATTATATATCAAATTAAAGCTAATTTTTTTCTATTTATTATCATATATGGTTGCCTAATTAAATCTACCCGCAAATAAGGGTTGCTGGCTTTTAAAAATTATAAATATTTAAGGTAGAGTGAAAGAGAGTTAGCGCGTAACATCATTTGTCAGACGAGGATAGCGATTGCCGGCTGTGCGACGCTTTTAAGCCATTGCGCATGCGTCGAATGTTAGTGTTCTCAACCACCGAGGAGTAATAGAGACGACTAATAAATACTCCAAAAAATATGTCTTCCTTTTCAAAATGACAAATTTAAAAATCACAAAAAAAAAAATTTAGATTGTACTACGTTACCGCGTTTTTCCATAAAAATAAATATTAATATATTTTATTTATTATTTTTAATTTAATTTAAAATTTAATGTTTTTTTTTATTAATTAGTTAATATTAATAACTTAAACAATTACCTAACGCATAATTTGAAAAAAATAATTGATTAATTTAAAAAAAAAAATAATTAAATAAAAATAATAAATTTAAAAAAATATATATTTATGTTTATTTTTATGGAAAAACGCGGTAACGTAGTACAATCAAAATTTTTTTTTTGTAATTTTTAAATTTGTCATTTTGAAAAGGAAGACATTTTTTGGAGTATTTATTAAGTCGTCTCTATTACTCCTCGGTGGTTGAGAACACTAACATTCGACGCATGCGCAATGGCTTAAAAGCGTCGCACAGCCGGCAATCGCTATCCTCGTCTGACAAATGATGTTACGCGCTAACTCTCTTTCACTCTACCTTAAATATTTATAATTTTTAAAAGCCTGCAACCCTTATTTGCGGGTAGATTTAATTAGGCAACCATATATGATAATAAATAGAAAAAAATTAGCTTTAATTTGATATATAATTCATAAATAAACGTTATGAACGTATAAATGTATCGAAATCATACCTGTTTACACATGGCTGCGAAGAGGTGCGGCCAAGTGCGCAACGGCAACCGTGATTTTTTTGAATCTTCATATAAATTGCCGTGATGTAGACGTTATTTTATTTAAAAAACAAGTGAACGAAATTTTTTCCCAAAAATCAATTAAAAATAATTTAATTAAAAATACTGGCGGCCAAATTTTGATAGGCAACCTGATAAATATATATTCTCCTAATTATAAAATACATAAAAATTCGGTTTTCAGCAAAAAACCGATGAACGCACTAATCCTGCAGCCGGATCTTAGACTATAACGTAAGAACTGACGATTGATTTGGGTAGTTTTTATGCGTCCATATATACTTGAATTCTACGTACACGGGCGATAGGGTATTTTTTGACTTCACCTGGATCTAAGGCAGCACTACATCTGCTTTCTACTTGATCTGAGCTTATTACCAAGTTGATTCCCATGACCAAGTGATTGATGTGGAAAAGCGAGGATTGAATCGAGTCTTGACAGCATCATCAACAATGTAGAGGAGTGGCTTCGATTATACCCGTGACAGATGTGTGTGGTGACTGATTAATGCTGGACCTGTCTCAATATTCAAGTAGCGGCCAATTGTCATTCAAACCTGATTGACGTTTGTGAGTTAGCTTTATCATACCAGCCAAGTATTTGCAGCCAGGCAAGATTAAAAAAGAAAAGTAAAAAAAAAATTAAAAGAAGGGGAAAAGTAAATAGTTTATAAAACTACATATAAATTCTAGACACGTAAAAATATTTGGTGTGCGATGGGGGTTTAAAGTTATGTTTTCTCTTTATTGTGGACATCAAATAAACACTCTAGGGAGTAAATATGACCCTCATTATGTTTACGGGCATGTAAACAGACTGTAATTGTATGTAAAATTAAAATAAATAAGCCTAAGTTACAAGATACAGTAATTAAATAGTGCTTGTAGAGCGTAACATAGTTAAGTTTCAATTAAGTTAAAGGGCCCTACTTTATTAAGTAACTTTGCTCAACATTTCCATAATCAAAAGCTCTATTGAAAATGTAGGCGTAACTAGATTTCAGTCCGTAAATATAGTTGATGAGGGCCTAAATGTGTAATCTGAAATGCCCTAACGGCCGGGTTCGAGTGTTAGTGTTTCCTAGGCGGCCTTATGGAGTACCGTTTTCGAATTGAATATTTGTTCGTTTTATAAAAGGTGTATTAAAATAAAATAATGTATAATTAACCTACATAGGTATGATTCTCCTATATGTACAGTTAAATACATCATTAATGTGATTCAAAAAAATCATATCTTAAAAATGAAACTGAGTTTAAAAACGTTTAGTAGTACATGGGCGGTTTTATCGCCTAAAGCGATTACTTTTTTTTTTATAAAGAATAAATCCGCATTTGACCACCAACTCGCCGGTTGGTAAGCGCAGATGTGGTTAGCCTTTGGATCCTTTTTCCATTCCTTTCCAACTATCCGGTGTATTCCTCTGGAAATCCTGGGCCTCTTGCCTCTTTGTCAAACGCAAGGACCAGCCAGGGTGTTTTAGTGGGTGTAATCCCACATAACCTGGTTTAATAATGTACCCGAATAACTTGAAAGAATTTACCCCTTGTCAAAAAACTTTACCAATGTGTAACATTTAAGCGCCTAACTTGGGTCCTTCATAAAACCAAAACCACACGAGGTTATATTTAGTAGGTACATACGTATATATATATATGTATATATGTATAATTGAATACGGGGTTATTAGGAAAGTGTATGCTAAGCCGAAAAAGGCTCATAGTACATACTTTACTAACTTTTACTATGGGGTCAATCCTGAAAACCCGAAAAAATAAGCTGTTTTATACAATTCGTCGAGTGGTCATTAACATTTTTTCATGCAACAGCTGATATTTTTTCCCTAATTCAGGGTTGGTCGCATTCTAAAAGTGGCTCATACTCGTAATTAGGAGTAATATGAGCCCTTTTCGGCTCAGCATACCCTGTCCTAATAACCCTGTATTCAATTATACATATATACAGAGTAAAGTAGAGAGTTGTTAAAACAATAGCGATGGACGATCAAACTTCCGCTAGACCACCTGTGGCGGTGAAACTTCGCCGAAACGAAACCAAGCAAACAGATGGATAGAAGTGCGAAAGTTAGATTACACTTCTTGGCTAGACTACGCTTAAGAAGTGAAAAAAAGTTTTTCAAATAATATTCTGCATTGAAATTTGTCCATGATTGACCATCACATTTTTTAAACGAAAATATTAGTTACTATAGTCGTCACAAAATAAGATGCCCGTTATGACGTTTGTCATTGCGACGTAACTAGTGATGTCACCATACGACTCGGTACTCGATACTCACGATAAATCAATTCAAGTTTGTTTGAGTATTTGATCGATTTGATTTTGTATTGTAAAGTACATTGGATTAAGGTTACGATTCGAAAATTTAACTTAAACTTGAATATTATAGGTATATTGAAATGATACGAAATGGTGCGAGAGGTAAATTTGTCTTTAATTTAATATTTTTAGTTACAATAACATTCATTCAAACACAAAAAAACAAGAAAAAACGAAAGTGATTTAATCTTCATTCAATAATTTTCTTCGGATGATGAGCCAAAATCGTCAGTTGAGCTATCGTCAATTCAATAATTAATTGGTTACAAGTTACAACACTAATATTTGAAAAAAGAAGACTGAGGACGTAACTGTTTTTGAGAGTTTCGTTATAACTTGACATTACATGCTACCATAAAGTATGCGCGAAAAGCGTTCCAAGTTACATTCTACGGTCTTTCTCAAGTGTCATAACGGGCATCTTATTTTGTGACAACTAAATAAAATAAAATAAAATTAAATAAACAATATTTTTTTATATTGTTTATTTGTTGTTATTTGTTGTGTTGTTAATATTTGTTCCGGGAAGCTCAGTGAACAGTATAATATTATCAGCCGCAACTTTATATCTGCTACTTTGTGCTTATATTATGCAGAAAACATACCTTCCTTTAATGTTTTTTTGAACCAGTGGTTACGGCTGTGCGATTGCAACTCCGACTTACTTAACAAAGGTGAAGAAGACAGCTTCATTTTGCTTCAGTTTTTTCCTTTTTTGTCTTACAAAGTAACGGCACATTTTTTTTCTAGTTTATGAAGGATCTTCCAGTACATAGAAAGCTGTTTAGCTTTACAGTTATGAGTAGATAGAACGCACCGTGTCGTAGACCGTTAATGCCGGCTCGACACTTCCGCATTGCGTCGCCCGGACGCATCCGGTCATCCGACCACATACCTACTGCTCTGTTACTACATCCGGGCTAAAGCTAAAGGCTCAGCTGTTTCATCTGCGTCTCATAAGAATACACTTATTGTTATTTGTATTATTATCTAGCTTTTATTTTACTTGGCTTGTTATTTTTAGACAAATCTTGCAATTAATTTTTGAAACACTTCCCGATGTCCAATTGAGTTGATATTTGGTATACCTTTTACTATAATGTCTCCAATGTCAATGTAATAAAAGCTTATTTTTTTTAATATGGATAACACTTAAACTCTTTGTCAGTTTCTTTGTTTTCCTGGCCTGGTGACAACTCGCCCAAGATTTTTCAGGAAGTCATGTAATTTCCTTGTAATTTTATTAGAATGAGTATTTAAGCGCCTGTGTCTAGTTGATAATGAAAGTGTTTCTAATTGACAAACAATGAAATGGGTTATCATATAATAAACTAGCGATCTGCCCTGGCTTTGCACGGGTATAAAATATAGCCTATGCTACTCAGGCATAATGTAGCATTCTAATGGTGAAAGAATTTTTGAAGTCGGTCCAGTAGTTTGTGAGTTTATTCAACACGCTAAACATACAAAAATACAAATCTTTCCTCTTTATAATATTAGTATATAGATGACTTCAGATACTGAAATATTTATTTTCATTTTTTTTTAATTTCTTTATTACAGTATATTTCTTACACAATAATTGCCTTAAAACCCAGTCAGGTTTGTTTAGGGTAAATTGTTGGTAGTACCTATTATTTTTCACACAGAACCACAGAATAAATAATCCATGCTCCTGCATAGTCCATTCTGATTTGTGTTTCATGTTTTGTTAAGAACCACAAGCTTATTATCACGTCACCCTTGTCTCGAACGCGACTAATTGCTATGAGTTTCCTAGCACCTACGGAAATTCTCTTGTATGCACGACCGACCTAACCTTACTTTCCTAATTAGCCGGGGCTCCTGCCGCGTGACTTGCATTCAAATCTAGCAATCAGGGAGCAAGCTTGAATGCGCTGCTTTCTGTAGTTTGAATTGTATTGAAACTAAATTAGCCGCGGTGTAATGCATCTCTGGCGCTTTAAGCTTACCTGTCGCATTATTTATGATTGGCTGGAGGTGAAATATTAAGCTGCAGGTGAGATATTACCAACCAGTTCTTACTGTTAGTTCTAAGTGAATGACCTAGATAACGGATTTTAAATGTTCCCTTGCTTTTTCTTTAGTTTTTTATTATTTTGTGTGTTCGCGCGCAGCAATATTGCAATCCGGGAAATATTTATTTGTATTTGTTTGTTATGAAAGTTAATTTCCTAGTAACTGTATAAAATTAAAGAAAGGCTATTGCCTAGACAAACCCGATTGGGGTTTTAAGGGAATTGTTTAAAAATATACTGTAATACTGTAAAAAATGCATAAAAAAACAATGGATCATATTTTACTTTCAGAACGCCTAGTCTTCCAGTTTCCAGTCTAAATCACATGCAAATCCATATTATGGTCAATAATGTCATGCACTTTATGAAACTTTAATTCATAACAAAGATTTTTATTAGCGAAGTACCGGAAGCACGCTTCAAAAATTAGGTGACGTTACTGTGAATAATAACAGTAAACAGTTTTACTAACAAAGAAAAGCTTATTGCGTGAACTATATATCACACTACAATAAAACCGTAACTTTCCTTCCTTTTTAATACACAAGCTGTAACGCTTAAAAAAACACGAACGTTTGGCTGTAACATTTTATTTTACCTCCGTCGCGACATAATTTCATTTGGCCAATATTGCGTTGGGTGAAACCAGAGAGCACAAAACACGCGTTTTATACGAACTGAGGGTAAAAGTAAACAACACGGAATTGTAGAGTCGACCAACAAATCTGTGCAGTTGTCAAATGAAGACAACAAAAGCATTACACGGGTTTTGTTCAGAAATTTCAGAGGTGGCGCCCCCATTCGATTTTACAGATAAATTGGTTGTTTTGTAAACGCACGGCTGCGATTGGTTTTTGGCCATAGATAAAGAATAACCCGTGTTTCCGAACGACTTGAACGAGATACGGGGTACCAACTGTGCGGCAATAAAGGGAGGGAAAATCGGCATGAGGTTTTAGGTATATACGCTGTACCAACCGTGCGGTAATCGTTAAAGGCGGGAAAATCGCCATGAACTTTCACTGCAACTTTTCTTGTTTCGATTCCAGATTATTACGAAATTTTGGAATGTGACGAGATTACCTAAGTAACCAAGATTACTAATTATCTAGCCTAGTTATAACCGTCGATACCTTATTTTTTTGCGCACTTGTGCATGAGAAACTCGCATCTGTCAAAATCGATTCCGAAGTTTTTAACGCCTTGTCAAAGGCATTTTTGCTGAATATTGTATTGGAGTTATAGGCAAATTAAACTATTGTATTTTGCAATAGGTATACATGGTTATACAGAAAGGGTATGCTAAGCCGAAAAGGGCTCATGGCACATACTGATATTTTTTTCGTGAATTCCGGGTTGGTACTATGAGCCCTTTTCGGCTGAGCTTTCCCTTTCTGTATAACCCAGTATTAGAACTACACGACTCGCAAGCATATGATTATTTCATTGGGTATTTATTTTGTGTGATATAAAAGTAGACTCTACAAAGAACACTAGAAGATAAGATGTAAGTTGACTTTATGGTATTGCAGTAGATATAAAGGTTGGCACCGAACAAACACGATCGGCCTGATCATTGGTTATTGGATTTGGAACGAGTATGCTCTCTGGGTGCCCATAAAGGCATAAAGGCGGAAAAATTGTCTTAGCTGCGATATTGGCGCCATCTATCATAGGATGTGTACTATCGCGACACTTATTTACTTTGGAGCATAGTGGGAGTGGGATGGTAGTAAATAGACAAAGAAAATTAAAACTAGATAGATTTCTTTTCGGCTCGGTGTGTTGATAAACATGATTATTTCTGTAGTTATAACATAGTATTTATTAGTACATTGAAGTAGCTATCACGAGGGAAGTCCATCGTCATGCCACAAGCACTAGCTTCTGCCTGGAGACTTCTGGCGTAGTATTTCAGGCGTAGCACTTCTGGCGTAGCGATACTAGCGTAGCCCTCTAAACAAAATGTTCCTACCAAACCGCTCCTTGCGTAGCGCTTCTAGCGCAGTCTACGTTTTGATTATTTTTATTTATCTATAGAACTTTTTAATTCTAGTTTTTATAACACCACAGGTGAACCAAACGTTTGCAGTAGCCTGCTCTCAGTGAAGGTCTCTCAGCTATACCTAAGTTCAGATTCCCAGGTCCTAAACGAAAACATGCCAATTTTCCAGGTTTATAAAAATATCAATTGAAATCGATCACGCCAACAGCGCCGTTTTTCCGGCGTCCCAGCTGCTGAAAGAGCCTCCGATATAGTAGCCTGCCGCCCGAGTACACTGATTTATATCCCCCTCTGAAAGATATACGACTGCACTGCAGTTCCCGTTTATTAGCAAACACATGCATCATAAACAATTGTCTATGTATAAAAGCACATAACGAGCCATGGAGAGGGCTATGCTCGGTATTTCTCTACGAGACCGAATCAGAAATGAGGAGATCCGTAGACGAACGAGAGTAACCGACATAGCCCAGCGGATTGGCAAGTTGAAGTGGCAGTGGGCTGGCCACATAGTGCGCAGGACCGATGGCCGTTGGTGCCGGAAGGTCCTGGAATGGAGACCACGTGCCGGCAAGCGCAGCGTAGGACGTCCACCCGCGAGATGGACCGACGACCTAGTTAAGGTCGCCGGAAGACGCTGGACGCAGGCCGCTTCCAACCGGTCCCGTTGGAAATCTATGGGGGAGGCCTATGTCCAGCAGTGGACGCCCTACAGGCTGGTATGATGATGATGATGATGAAAAGCACATATCGTGATTCATTACCTAGGTATAATTAGCCTGAACAAGTCCGTATCGATTCTAGAACAATATTCATGTTGAAAGGTAATGTATGATTTATGTATGATTGACATGAAGAGCTTTTAATTTTTTAGGGTTTCGTACAAAAACAAAATATGGAAAAACCTTTACGGTGAGACTTCTTTGTCCATCCATCCTTCAGTCTGTATGTCTATTTGTATGTTTTTTTGCCAAGCGACAAAAAGAGGAAAGGTAGAATAGCAATTTTTTTAATCAACTCACCAGGGATGTACCTACCACGTAAAGGGGATACCTACTACATATTTATTTGGTATTCAAAATTCGATCCTAATTTCAAAAGTGCCCAGGCATAACGCTTATTGAACCTTAGGTTCTTCATAATAATGTATATCCCTAATACTTCTGACCTACCTTTTTGAAGAAAGTCCATAAACAACTCCGCTCAGACGCCAGATTTCATATGTTTTTACAAATGGCGTATTCATAAGAAGCCAAGAGTAATAATTCTTGATTAGACCCCGGGACTTGTTGCGCGGAAGTGATGAAATATGAATAATAAATTATCGCCGCTCTGGCAGGGATGGCGTTTTTATATTTAAAGCGTTTGGGCCGCGGCCAGGTCTCGATGGCGAGGTTACAGCTGGACGGGGGAGGGGGGGTTAGTTTACTTTAATCACACTTGGTTTAGTTTTTTTTATGTTATTGAGTGACGAGACGAGCAAATCGCTCGCCTGATGTTAAACGTCACGTTTGCCCAGAACAGGTCTGCGCCACCCAGAATATTTTATTTTTAGAATGCAAAACCCTGCGCGGCGCAGCACTGCGCTCGTCACCCTGAGATAAACTCGTGAGATGTTTAATCTCCTATTTGCTCCGAAATTTCACTGGAAACAATGCCCTTCCAACCGGAACACGGTAATGTTTGCACATTACTGCTTTTTTTTTTTTTTTTGGGGGGTGGGAAATCATCAAATGACCCCTCCCACTCTTGGGCAGAGCGGAAGGGAGTGTCAGACTTCTACTGACCAAAAACCACCCATGTTCCTTCTACGCCCTTGTGACGCCGAGGCCGCGGTAACTTCTACCCGCAGCCCCGACGGGCATGGGCCCTTTCGGGCCCCTTCCATGTTGCTGACATCTCTTTGAGGCGCGCGTGGAACACGAACGCGCCGTCGACACGACCTGTGTCGTCATAAGACGGACGGACAGCGAGCTAGCCCAATAGCTCACCGTCCACAGGCCCGCGTCTATGGTGGCCGGAGGTCGTCACGTGACCCCCGACGCCCGGAGCGCCTCCCACGGCGGCGGCTGGTACGAGAGGTTCTCTCCCTCTCACGTTCCGCCACCTCCTTCGCTAGCATCAGCACATTACTGCTTGGCGGTGGAATAACTAGCAAAGGTGTGGTACTTCCCCAGGCGGGCTCTGCAAAAGAGCCCTACCACTACAAAAACAACTAGTGTCACAAAATGTGAAAGCGACGCCTTTTATATTTAACTAGCTGACCCGACAGATGTTGTCCTGTCTTAACTATGAATATTGAATTCGAATTGTCTTAAAATTTCTAATGATTTGCACAACTTTCTTAATTTTTTCTCTCAAGAAACTTCTCCTGACAATAATTATACCACAACAAAAAAGAATTAGCAAAATTGTGAATATTATTAATGGAGGGAGATATAGGTACAGATATTTTTATCTAGAAATTCTAGAAGAAGTCAAAAAGCCCCAAAAGTTCAAAAGGCTAAGTAGGTAGGTACTCACGAGTAGGCATGTTAAGTAATCTATATCAAGTTCTTGCAAAAATATCTTGTTAACTCTTTTATCTTGTCAGTAATTTGTTTGGATGATTCCATAAAAACAAATTACTTTTTATATAGCCAAATATACAGACTTTTACATACAGCTCATACCTAACGTACTTCAGTACCTATCTCATTACAAAAATTACTGTCTATTTTTGTACGTAACTTCTTGCTAGATTTTTGATAAAAGCAACCACCATTTTATCTTTTAGCCAGCACTATTATTTTGTCTACATTGATGTGAAAATAATGAATGCTCCATTTAGTTCATACCAAACTTTA
The DNA here is from genome assembly GCA_949125135.1 of Alcis repandata. NCBI lineage: Eukaryota > Metazoa > Arthropoda > Insecta > Lepidoptera > Geometridae > Alcis > Alcis repandata. The sequence goes on from OX421233.1 coordinate 2,358,339, forward strand.
TAGTAATAAACATGGCTATGGCACTTTTACTGACAATAGCAGTGGTGGCTTAATGGCTTTTCATATTTAAATTTATATTTATAGAAGTATGAGCATTCCACAATTTATGTACCTAATCACTGTTCTACTGTTCTATGAATTTAAAATTCTGGGTTTCACAGACCTGTTATGGGCAAACGTGACGTTTCACATCAGGCGAGCGATTTGCTCGTCTCGTCACTCAATAGCATAAAAAAACCTACTCGTAATTAGCGCGCGCTTTTGACAAACGTAAGTCCATCAATAAAAAAAAACATTCACGATTGTCAAGCTTAATTTTTTTTTACTTTTTCATTTACCATTATAAAAGTTTTTCAATTTGTAGGCTTCGTTAAGCCTTTGTGTGATACAAAGCTCGTTAAGTCATAGAAGTGGTATGAAAAGCGTTAGTTTCTGAGCTTTCCGGCTCAAAGGCGTCTGTTTGTTCACACAGTCTGCGGTCGACAGTGCTGGCGAATACAAGGAATGGAAATAAGTAGAGAAAAACAGAGATTGAAGCAAGAAAGTGCACACTCATTTTTAAGCGCAGGCTCGTACCTATATTGTTAGAAATTTCATTTCAGATCAGCCCTACCAATCTATTTTCGATGTTCAGTTATTGTCAAAATTTGCCGATTCATTTTTTATCCGAACACCGACTCACCGACCCACACTTATGCGACTTCTAAATCATGAAGTTGATTCATGATTCATGAAGATTCATGATCAATGATCACGAAAATTAAAAGCCAGCTGAAGTCACATCGGGTTTGAGGAAAGTCAGATTGAACCACTTCGAATTTCACGAAGCCAGAAACAAACATCGGAGAAGTTAGCCATTAGGTACGCTGATTTGCTAAAATATGTAATACTTAGCGAAATAGGCATTAAATATTCTGTAAGAACTCGTATCCTCCACGCTGAAGTACCTATAAAATAAAGCCTGCTCATAACTTTGAATCTTAAGTTCCGGCAGTATCAGTCTTTGGTTCAGGCACGTTAAGGCTACGATTACACTGATACAATATCTTACAGCACGTACGTGCGGTTTGGGAAGACTGGCGGTAATGCACAATGCATAAAACGCCCCGAGCTCCGACGTCCTCGTCGTCACAGGTCGTATCTGTTAGAATATTCAACGTAATTAGAAGTAAACGAATTATGCAATTTGTGCTACAAACAAAAAATTAAAATTTAATTTAACATTCGATACAAATAACAGATGCTGTAGCATGTGATCACAGCACCGAAGTGCAAAACTTACTTTCCATTCCACAAAGTGTGTTTACTTATATTTACGAGTATTTTTAATTAGTGTTTTAAAAAATAAAGTAAATGGATTTTGAAAAACAAAACCAATTTATAACATAAAACATAAATATAAATTATAAAAAATTGCTACTAATGTTTATACTCGTATTTGTTTACATCTCTTTACGTCGCACGGTGTTTCTGGGTTTGATTCCATCTTTATGTTTCCTACCACAATGATTTACGAGCGTCTCGAGACCTCTTGTACCTTTATATCCGCTTTGCATCGAGATAGGTATTCAATTTGGTTTTGCGACAAAGTCTTTGGGCGGATTACATTTCTGCGGCAAATTCTGTACAAAAAGTTATTGTTCAATTGAATGTGCTCATACCGTAATCGCATTCTGATTGACAAAATAGTGATGTGTCTTATCACAAATGTTATTTTAATTAGCATATGGGTATATGCTAATCAAAATAAAATTTTGGATGGATTAACTCCTACGTTACTTTTCATTCACGAAAAAATAGCAGTGCCATCAGAAAACAGGGTTTAACCACGGGGTTCAAGTAGTCATTGCATAGTTTAGATTCCCAGATCGGTTAGAGATCTCCTAAAATAAAATAAGTAAAACTGTAGTGTAGTCGTAGTTACTAATAGTTGGTACCGTATTTCCTTGAAAACTGACCAAAGTAGAGCTAAAACCTAAGTTGATGCGAAATCAAGCGTCACTGCTCGGCGCCAAAGACATAAAATGTATCTTTTACGTTCTCGTGTTAACTGGATTAGAGGTATAAAGAGTTGGCGAACTCGTGCGGTTCCGACTCCCTCGAGAAGCTTATTAATTTATGTTCGATACTTTCATTTTATGCCCGTGCATAGGTGGATTGGATTTGAAGACTTTTACTTTTTTATTTTATTTTATTTTTTTTTACTTTTATTTTCAAGAGTTGAAAACTGACCCGGTTTTGAAACAAGAAGGGCGAAGGGTCAAAAAACGTTAAAAATAATACAGGAAGTGATTGAACCTAGTCGGAGTGTCCGACTCAATAATGCGTCAGTACTCGTATATAGACGCATGTGATGTGATTTGAAATCTTCTTAAAAGTGAATAACAATGGCAAAGAAAAACTTAATCTAAGTATCTATCAATCTACGTATATACTTTATCTTTATCAAATGTTTTACACTTGTTAGTTCTATTGAGTCATTGATTTAAAATGAAGTTAGATATACCTAGTAAATTAAGAAATAGTTTCAGCGATTTTTAGGAACCCTTTTAGGCTGGTAGGACCTACCTGCCTAATCTTTCGTACGGATATAAAAAAATTCAGTCTGTGTGACTGAAACTCATAAATTCGAATAATTTCAGCAACAATTTTGCCTTCATATTAAGTATAATAATAGCTAGAATGTAGATGAAGTTTGAAATATACTCAACAGCCTGCATGATCGTTTTTCTTTGAAAGCCAGATGGAAAAATGTGGAAATCGTTTAAACAGAAGTTTACCAAAAAAGTTTAAAGTTTCCACTGCAATGCAGTTTGCATGCAAGCTCATTCGAACTGGTGCCGAGTTATTTTCATATTTAGGTGTTAGATATTTTATTTAGCGGCAATGTGGCGGCGAACAGGCGACGTTTAGTTGAATAATTGTTATTTACGACAGCTTTACACGTAGATAATTCTTTTTAATCTTTTATTTTTTATAGGGTTTAGTTGATTCATTTTTCCGCATTTTCCCTGCATAGTATAAAGTATTCTATGTCCGTTTTTGTGATGCATATAATAATTACACACTCCTTGACAATAAAAAATATACTTAAATGATTAAAAATTTTGAAAGCTTTCGAAAAGTTGATAATTTTACAATATCTGAGCCGATTTTCTTAAATCCAAGAACACTTTCAATCATGTCACCATTCAAAGACAGAACACCTCAATTCAAACCAGTTCAGCCTTTTGGGAGCTACGATGCGACAGATAGTTACACAGACAAAGGTTAAACTTATAAACACCCTCTTGTTTGCATCGGAGGTCAAAAATCAATCGCCAACACCAACATGACCAAACTTCGCCTGTAAGACCAAACTTCACCGAAACTTGACAAGGCTATTAATTATTTAACCAACTGTTTTTGACAAGCATTCAACAAGTTAAGTGTCAACATTGGGCGGTTAAATAAATTTTATCCGCGTTTAAATTTTGTTGAGCGACGGAAGAAAAACAAAGTCAGTTAGGTACTTGTCTAGTTTACATATTTATATCCAAAGTAATATTATAAAGGACAGAATTGAGCGACTTTGTTATGCTCTCACGCCTTGACTACTCTATCGACCATCATGAAACTTTGGATACACATGATTGTTATCGGAACTCAATGTGACAGAAAAGGATTGCAAAAAAACAAAGGCAAAAAAAGTCACATTTTAATTATGTATTACCTTGTGGGAAACCGCGCGGTACTAGTTAATAATAAAGGCTCAATATTTTTTTAGCACCTGATAAAATACTGTATTATCCCATCCATCCATAAGATAAATACTTACTCGACTGTGAGCTAACCCTCGATGTATGTAGATAATGTAATACATCAACGAGCTGTCGCGGAAAATAAAACTCAAATAGAAGCTCCGGGATCACTCGCGTGAAAATCGAGAAAAAATATATTTACGTAGACTACACACGTGAAATATTTACCCTTTTTACACGTTAGGATCATGAAGTCAAGTCGAGTTAAGGCTAGCAACGCAAAACGTTTTGGATCTACGTTTCTGATTCGTACAGCCAGGGAATGGCACTGCCAGCTTCCTTGTTTCTTGAGAGATATCTTGGGCTTTTCATGTTCAGAGTGAATAGGTATCTTCTAAGTCTGCGTGCTTCATCTTCGGCCGCATCGTCACTTACCAACAGGCAAGTTGGTGGTCAAACGCAGACTTAGGAATTGGCGTTAAAAAAGCAAGAAATTCCTGGAATTTCTTGCACTTGTGATTTGCCGCAAGTAGGTACTTAGGGAACTGAAGCTCGTGAAGTTTTATCGTACAGATTTCGCTGCTGAAGTCACTTTTGTAAGTTTCCTTGCAAGTCAAAACTTAGCTCACGTGTGGCCATGTTACGTTCGCACTTGGAGCCATAAAAAGACAGGGAGGTTAAACTGTGTAGACTTGGCTAAATGGCTCAATGTGGAAGTTAGTTTTAAGGAGTAACAATTAAGATACGCTTTAAGTATCTTCTTACGTTAAGTGTTTCACACACTTAACGTGAGATGTTGAATATTAAGTAGATATTAACTGAGTCCTGTACTTTTCAAAATTAAGCTCCAAGAATTACACAAAAAATCTGTACCTAACTAACTAGAAATGAATGTTACATTGCAAGTACCCAAAATAAAGGCTCGTAAAATTTTAATACCATCGAAAAACCACTATAAACTTAACTGAAATTTCGTTCATAATAATTCTAAAATATTTAGCTGCAAATTGTTCGGAACCGCAGGTGTTCGGGCCGAGCACCGCTGCCTGGGGACTCATCAGCTCGCTGCATAAATTACGAGCTTACCACCATTAGCTTTCCCATCAATATAGGATGTAATAAATATGATAATGTTCTTTTTTTTATTTTTTTTCATGTCAGAAGTTGGAGTACTTATCACAGTCGCTGTAATATGCACCTTGCATGAAATATGTGTTATGCATATTTTGTAAAGGTCGCAGTTTTTATGTGATTTTACTCCGTTTATTGCCTTGCCTTGTCAGTTGTCTGTTTGTAGGTATTTGGCCTTTGCCATGCCAAAAATAACTTTAACTACTTAATTACTACTTTAAGATTAAGGCTGGTCTACAATTTGGGTTTTCCGAAACGCTTCACACTAGGTGGCATAATAGTTATCTTAAGTTTTCAGTTGTCTTAGATACCTTTAACTAACTTTACCTAGCCCGCGTTGGCGGCAGGAAAAAACGAATATCCTCATTCTCTTTGTACCTTATCGCATAATGCGACGATAGAAATGTCACAATGAAGCCACCCAACAGCGACTTCACGCTGCTGGAACTCGACAGTGAGCAAAATGTCGAAGACCGAGAAATGTCGACCAACTCGCCGAAATGCCGAAATATTATTCGAGACGTGTTGTTGGTGTCATCAGTTATGGTTTGTAATTTTGTATTATATCCGAGGAAGCCCCTCATCAACATAACGACGTTGTATGTCTCGGTTATTTGAGCAAAGCCTCTTTCATTCCGCAACTCTTTTAGGTAACATTGTATGAAAGGCTGAATCAAGCGGAAATTGTGAGCAAGATTGACTTAACTATCTCAAAAACACTTCCATGTTTGTCGCAAATTCAGATTGGCCCAGTTTGTGGTTTTTGAAAAATTATTTGCTCTCTTTACGTATTCAGCGTTTCACTAAACGTGAAACTAGCTCTCTGTATGCCTTTGCTGTGCAAATTGCAACAACGACTTGCTAACTAACGAGTATCATAAGATAGGACTTACTTTGTTTAAAAAAAATGTGGGATAACGAAAAAATTGAGATTCGCCTGGTACTTAAGAAACTGTTTTAGATTCGATTTTTATTCTTTCATGGTCTTCCCAATTCTAAGCAATGTCCATCTGATTATACGAAACAAATCCACCCTACTGCTAACAGGGTGCAAAAAAAAAATTCAAGCTTATTAGTTAACAAGGCACGGAAAAGATTCTCAAGAAACCCAGAAGTTGAGGCTGAGAGGCGAATCGATCGAAAGTATATTTTATTCAGCTTCTCGTTTCGGCAGCGGTGCTGGTGTGCGCCATTTACTGGGCCAGGCTGCTGTTTTGGCAGCCAGTTTAAAAATGTAAGAAGACTGCCGGTTCAAAGATTTTTGCACAATGGATATCGGATCAGCAAGAGAAAAGAAGGCTAAAACAGTAGGGACTATTTATATGTAGTGGATATAGTTTGCAAGTGCTGTTATCTAAATTGGGTATTGGTTTGATAGTAAGTAGGATATAGAGTTTAAATCTTAATACAAATACTCAATACTTTTAAAATATATCGGTGTCTGTATAGGTAAATAAACTTTGGGTATTTTTATTGTGATTTTTTGGGAATCAGTGGTTTCTAATTTCTTTGGACATATAACGTTTGTGACGTAACAAAATACAATTTCGTTACGTCACAAACGTTATATGTGGACACATAAAACAGCTATCCGAAACAGTAACCTTGGCCTAAAACGGCGAACACTACAAATACCACAAAATCACAAATTCAATAAAGTCCTCGCATACAAAATCAAAAGGCGAAAAAATACTAACTTTAAAACCATACTAAACTTAATTTTAACGTTGAAACTTTCGACGTCGACTCGAGATTGTTTATGAACAAAAATTCTCTAAGCGTCTCCAACCACGCTAACAGAAAACATCTGAAGTGTAATAGTCGCTAAGTTTCCAAGTTTTAATTTAACGATATCCATAACAGAACGGCTCACCACAAAGCGCAATTATAATGTATTACGGTGGTATTACCTACCTACCGACGGCGGCGGTAAGCCTTGTAAATCTTCGGGATACCCCGGGATACCTGGCCCTTGCTTTACATTAGGAGAGTAAACGGAAGAGTATCGTATAGAGCAAGTGACCTAGCCATCAACATAAAATAATCCATTTGATAACCATCACTCAAAACGAGAAGGAACTGAAGGAACTGCTTGGAAATGCATTGCGTGAATGCTTGGCTTGCAAACGGTCTCCGATTCAAGAGTAGATATGACGGAACCGGAGAACTTAAAACTGGAGAACACGCCCGATATTTCATTCCAATACGTTTTAAATTTGTGTTGCCTCCGATGTTACAGATAACCAATAAGCAATGGTGATCGCTTGGCCTCTGGCGGCCTGTTCGTTTGTTTGGCCACCAATGGCATTAACACTATTAAATCTTCTCAAAGGCCTCTAACGCAAGAAGACGTTTTAGATCTCTAAGGGCCTGGCCACGGGACATTCGCCGATGCGAATATTCGCGCGGTGCGAACGGCGAAGCGTCTAGCGACTGAAATAAACTCATAGCAATGTACTAAGTACTAAGTGCTTCGCCGTTCGCACCGCGCGAATATTCGCATCGGCGAATGTCCCGTGGCCAGGCGGTAACGGTCTTTGTCACTGTTGTTTGAATGCTTACCCTGTTAAAAATGTTTTTATATCTGTAGTATTTCCATCTATCTATCTTTCTAATGAGTATCAACTTGACCGCTTACTCTCTCCGTGTGAAGGCGCCATGCCCGCTGCGGTAAATCATATCTCACGTGTCGGTCCGCAGCCACTTCCGCGGTTTATCGGTGCGAATAAAAATACCAATACTTTTTCTGCTTTTTTTGCTCTGTGATGACCTGTTTTATGCTTTAGTTGTTAGCAAAAAACTGAAGATAAAAATTTCAGCGTTCTGTTTATTCAATATATGTACATAAATAAAGTCGCTCCGCTTTACGGTTATATTATGATTACCCGCAATTATACAGTTTTTCCGCATGGTCAATTTTTCGGTCCATCTTATTCTTCTTTTCCTTTTTCTTATGTAAGTATAATGTTTTTTCGTCAAATTTATTCGAGAGTAGGTAACTAACTAAAACACATGGGACAGACAAAAAACGAATAGAGATAGAGATTTCCGCATAATGTTTTATGATGATTATTGATACGTATAAAATGCTTATTTACTAACCTACATTAACTTTACTAATTGGTATTGAACACTCTCAAAATTAAATTCGCTTAGTTTGTTAGAGCATTAATTCTGTAAACTCGTAGCAGCTTTCCGGCTTAAGTTAAGACATTTACTTAGCAAATACCTAAAGACTAGCTATTTTAAGCTCACTTAAACAGCAAGAGTGATAAATGTTCGTATAAATTAAATTTTAACTAAAGTTTATTTTTGGCGCCCAACATGGGACCGACCGCCATTTTATACGCATTGCGAAAGGTACTCTGTGCTCGAGGTTTATTTATTTAATGACAGAGTCTCCATTGTAGCTGGTGCCAGGCCGTCCAGGCACGGGCCCGCGTGCAAACAATGCTGAGGACATCGAACATCCATTTGAATCAATTAGCTTTGTGTCGGTTCGCGGATTCTATTCAAACGGTTGTCATTTTCATGGTTGTTGTTTGTCATTTGTTTGCGAAGCTCATTTGGGTAGTGTGTTTTATCTGTAGTAGTACGTGCAAGTAATATTTTGTTCATGTTGTGACTGTGTAGCTGACGCTACCGTCAGAAATTTCAGACTGCCGACTGCCCCTGACATGGCCTAAAAATTGTTGCTGTACATTCCAAAACAAACAACTGGAACATTTTAATATACTTACCAACCAGCCAGTAGCATTTCAACATTTTCAACATATTTAACAACCGAAACATCGACCTCGAGATCAGAACTCAGTTGCAACTCGATCTCGAGGTCACCTATCAACAGTGAGATATTCATATTAACCTAGCTAGATAATTATACTAGGTAATTGATTTTATCGATGACCACCAAATTAAAGTATACCTCAACACTATTTTCAACGCCCTCATAAATACCAGACGCCTGATAGCATCATTAGTAAATCGTACAGCAAAAGCTAGGCTTTTCCAGCAACAGGTATGAACCACAAATTACCGGTACGAAGTTTATCGTACATTTGAGCTCTAAAATGTGGGCTGCCGGTCTACAAACACTATTGCCTACCAAACTGCTAATTAGCCTAAAATTAACTCTTGTTTTATAAGTAATTTGCTAAAATAAACATTTTATGGGTCTAACAGGTGTATACTCGTAGTTACTCTATTCTATAGTAGAAACATTTATTTATAGTTAGCTTTATGAAGCAAGCAATATTATCAAAACGTAGTTTATGTGAAAAATGATACCATTGCAGCATAAATTATAAATTTATTATCATTTTGACATGCTAATAAATGTGCGATCAATAATTTATTTAAATATAGGTAGTTAAAGGCAAGTTAAAAGAGACGAATAAGTTAAGAGTTAGTTAAAGTTTATTCACTAAGAAAAACATACGGAATAACCACAAACATCAAGGCCTCACTTATAAAAACTGCTTAAAATTAAGTTTTCCGTCTTGTTTTTGCTCGTAATATTTCACGTCTTAAAAGTTAGTTTTTAAAATCCTCTGACAACTTCTCGCTGACGTGAAATGATATGAGCGAAACCAAGACAGAAAACTTTAAGCAATGAATAAGTATGGCCGCCAAGTTAAAACCAGCTGTTTAAGCGTTGGCAACAGCAGGTATAATCTCCTCATAGATCCCGATGCCCCGGAGGAACACGTCGGCCCGCAGGCTCTCGTTGTGCTCGTGCAGGCCGGGCTCGGTCCGGTTGATGGGGGAGAACCCGAGCGCGGGCACGCCCAGCTCGCGCGTGTAGCGGCTGTCGGTGCCGCCGGGGAACGTGCGCCGGACCACGTTTATTTTGCTGGAAAAGAGTACATAGTTGTCGATCTTTTAAGACAATTATCAGCCCTTTTGAAGAACCCAATGTTGTAGTTACTCGTAAATACCGGGTACTGCTTATAAATGTGTACACGTGGCTGAGCAAACAAATTATGGTTCTAATGCGACTGTCGTGCCTCGAAAAAATGTTCATACAAACCGAATACTCGTCTTAGAGTACTGTCTCGCCACTAGACTCGTTAGACGTAATCAACGCATTAGTTCCCCAATTCAGCCGGGTGAGTAATTTAGTCAATATGGTACTCACAGCTTGTCCGCAGCCGCTTTGAACGCGATCCAGTACGGGTTGGAGTCGTCCAGCCGCGTGGGTTCGATGTAGGGGTCGCGCTGCATGAACTCCACGCGCACGCCGGGACCCGCCTCGGCGCAGATCCGGTTCAGCTGGGGGAGCGAACATCGTGATTTTTGTGGAGGGAGTGATAAATGAGAGATGAGAAAGAGAGAGAGAGAGAAATATAGAGAGGGAAAGAGAAAAGGGAGGGAGTATAACGAGTTTGGGTTTAAGCTGAATGGTGGTCACTGTGCTATATCATTGTGCTTATCATTTGAGCTTAGAGAGCTTAGAGTATAAGAGTAACCCTAAAATTGTGAAAAAATTGATATTGAGTTAGCGTCTCCATAAATTGCCATCTGGGATAGGCTTGGTTTTTTAGATCCGGAGCTGATGTTTTCTGAACTAAGACAGTGTCAACGAAATTATATATATATATATTTTCAAATATGTAAAAAAGAGTACTAAAAAACTTTTAAAATTAAATACCATATCTTCGAAGTCCTTCGGCTTGAAGTCGAGCGCGAGCCGTATGTCGAACGTAGCCGTCAGACTTTCTGGAATCACGTTCTGTTGGACCCCTCCCTGTAATAAGCAAGGCTATAGAATATAAGTACTATTCAGATGTTTTTTCCATAAAACGCGTTTTCCCAGACATGAGGGCCTAGCTAGATCGCTCCCAAAAACCTCCGCATAGCAAATTTCATCGAAATCGTTGGAAACCTTTTCGAGATAAAAAAATATTTATTTCTTTATTAATACTTTTAGATAAGTACGAGTACATAGGTGCACAACTTTGTTTCCGCCGTTTTATCCGAAATACGAGGCTTTATTGTAATAAGTTAATTTTTAAAATATTTTAAATACAAGCTTTTATTGCATTGTCATCATTGTCAAGTTACAGACGTATACCAAATTTCAGCTCAATCGGACATCGGGAAGTGGTTCAAAATTGAGTTGCAAGATTCCACCCGAACTAACATACGTAGTTAATTAACTAGTAATTTGTAGAAATTAATATTTCAATGGTTGTGATATGTAGCGTAGATTTAACGCTTAGATCTTTTACCCATTTAAAGTTTTACTTACGTAGATTTCATCTCAGCTCCAATCTAAGAACCAAGCAGCCCCAGCCAAGGTAAAACTTCTCACGGGACTTCAGTAAAGTTCGATACAACTTACCGAAAGCATAGTGAGGTTGTAAGTGGTGACGTCACCGATGTTGAGCTCAGGGTTGTCAGCGAGTTTCTTTTTCGACTCTTGACGCAGGTCGAGTAGCTTGTCCATTACGTAGCGCAACTATAACACAATTTAATAACTATAAAGTCTTAGTGCAAAGAAAAAAATAAAAAAACCTACAAAAAAATATATACAAAAAGTTTGTCAGAAGTGGGATTCGAACCCACGCCCACAGAAGTGGACTGCGACCTGAACGCAGCGCCTTAGACCGCTCGGCCATCCTGACTTATGTAAAACTGGCGTAATTAGTTTTTGCTTTCTCCAGTCGTAAAACCGCTAATTTTCAGGAGATTTCAGATTTCAGGATTGGTTCTATAGCAAAAGTTTTTCGTGATATAATATTCTACAACGATATTCTAGAACAAGTCAAGTGTCAAACCAGCCATACTGTAACGCAAGACTACAATTTACTACACATTTGATCCGATCTTGGTTTTTTATTTTTTTAATACAGTATCACAGTATATTTTTACACAATAATTGCCTTTAAACCTAGTTGAATTTGTCTAGGCAAAAGAGGTAAATTAACTGTAACTCAAGACTTGCACGGTCTTGCACTACACATTTGATCCGATCTTGATTTAATGCAAGCAAGTAACATAGTAGCAGATAACTAGGATATTTAACTAATTAAATTTCCTTGTTGCAAAAGATAAAGCAACAAAGTCAATGAGCAACTAGAGCTCCCTAGGCGCATTACCATCTCTTACAGCAGCACGACAGCCTGGCATCTCGCCAGCGCCTCTAAACCTACGACATGCAGATTAACTCAATTACCGATACTACGTGGTTAACTAGCTACGAGCACACGGTATACTTACCTAATTAATAAGTTATGCATTACATGACGCTAATTTTATGGAGGAAAAACTTTTGGCTATCCTTCATTTCTTTAATAAAAGCAATAATTATATATGTGGCAAGAACATGAGCGTGTAAAGTAATTATATACTCCTTGTATTTTTGTGTAAAATGTTAAATGGTTAGCATTTTCTGACAAATAAATAAACTGAATCTGAATCTAAAATTATGCTGTGCCCGGCGGTTCCAATCTCGCAGTGATGAAAAACGATGATGATGAAAAGTAGTATGTGCCCATTTTTGACTTAAGTTATCTCTGTTCAAAATTTAATCAAAATCGGTTATGCAGTTACGGGGCTACGTGGTAACAAACATTTACACAAACACAAACTTGCGTTTTATAATTAACCGACTTCAAAAAAGGAGGAGGTTATCAATTCGTCTGTATGTTTTTTTTTAAATTTTTTTTTTTATGTTTGTTACCTCATAACTTTTGACTGGGTGAATTGATTTTGATGATTCTTTTTTTATTAGAAAGCTGACGCTTCCCATTTGGTCCCATTTCAATTTAGTCCAGTTCTGATAATGGTATCCATGAGAAAACCATATAAGTCTTAAATTTGCATTAAGTACGTGCGCGACAAATAGATGAATAACTCAATAGTCGGTCTTTTGAAGTCGGTTTTTGTTTTTTGTTTTGTAAAAATAATGTTCTTGTATTTATAACTAGCTGCGCCCCGCGGTTTCACCCGCGTTTTCCGGGATAAACAGTAGCCTATGTGTTAATCCAGACCATGAATAACCTTCATTCCAAATTTCATGTAAATCTGTTCAGCCGTTTTTGCGTGAAAGAGTAACAAACATCCATACATACTTACAAACTTTCGCCTTTATAATAGTAGTAGGATTTTAGTAGGATGAGTAGGTAGGTATACAGAGTTATAAGGAAAGGGTATGCTAAGCCGAAAAGGGTTCGTATTACTCATCATTATGAACTACTTTTACTATGGAACCAACCCGGAATTCGTGAAAAAAAAATCAACTGTTCCATACACTTTGTCGGGTGTCATTGACATTTTTCTTGGCATATTAGTTTAAGAGTAAAATTAAGAGTGATGTAACAAAATACATTAAAACAATGAAACATTAGTCCTAAAACAAGCTGCTGGGTACTTAATTAACTGATGCCGCATTCTGACGCCTGCGTGCTTCAGCGGACGCAATCAAATTATAAACTCGAGCGCGGGCACAATTTGTTTGTGTTGATGCAATTAATTTTATTCCTGTTTTGATCGTTGCTGTTGGATGATATCACATTTTGCAAATTAAAAACATAGAATTATTATTACCTATTATTTAACACTGGAATGCTGACGTATTAAGTCGGCTGCTACGTGCACTCACGTTCACTGTGTTAATTATAACAAAATGTTCCAAAACCACGTAAGTTTTCATAGTAAAATAGATAGGATATCTTTGTCATTTAAATAGTCTTTATTTAACGACAGAATTAACTATTGCTGATTCTCAGCTTTTACTAAATTTTGGCCGCTCAGAAATTGCTGAAAAACTTTGCTGCTCTCTTCTTTGTACCTACGTCTATTTAAAAGCTGATTGTGTTTTCAAAACAAAACACTGTTTTGTTTAAAGAAGTACTTTGTAACAGATTCAGTTCATGCTTATTTCGCCGCGTTTAAACTTTCAGATCGGCCATAATGTTTACTGCGGATTTTTTTTCACAGTTTTCTCTTTTAATGCAGAGCCCGTTTTTCTTTTGTTTTATGTATTCTCTCCATCCTAAGGTTGCTAACAAGAGATTGCTCTTAGCGATAATTGCACTAGTTTTAGGTTTTATTATTCTTTTTGTGTGTAATTTTGGTGTTAACAATAAAGAGTTTCTCTATTTATCTATTTACCTGCATTAATCTCACTAACCTTCTCGCCACAGTTGTCTGGGAGCAACAACGATCCGTGCCCGGATTTACCCGGACAAATAATTCTCAGATCTGAAAAAAAGATAATTTTTCTAACTCAAGCTGGGCCTACAATCCCTTAAAAAATTAAAAACCACAACATAAATCTACATCTACACTTCTACACTAATATTATAAGAACGAAGAATTTGTATTTTTTTATGTTACTCAAAAACTACTACCCGATTTCAAAAATTATTTCACCATTCCATTTCATAGAATGCTACATTATCCCTAAGTAACATTATGCTATATTTCGTACCCGTGCAAAGCAGGGCAGGTCGCTAGTATAAGATATATTTGTAAAACTTCCTTACGGTATATGACCCTCTCACAGTTGAAGATGAGGAAGTCTTCAGTGGGGCTGGCGATGCCCTCGTCCAGCCCGAACCCCACGTTCAGGTCTTTGAAGGCTTGCGTCTTCACGAACTGCCCCATGCCGGGGGTTCCACCTATCTCCTCATCTGGAAATGTTAGAAACTTATGATAAAAATTATATGCTACTAGCTGTTCCCTGCCACGCTTCGCTGTGGATAAAAAAAAAAAGATAAAAACAATCCTTGATGCGGATTATATTATATCATGCTAAAATTTCAGCTCGATCGGTGCAGAACTTTTTGAGTTTTTGAAGCGTACACAAACCAACATAACATTTGTATATAGGGTTATTCATAAAGGGTATGCTAAGCCGAAAAGGGCTCATAGTACTCATCATTATGAACAACTTTTATTATGGGACCAACCCAGAATTCGCGTTAAAAAAAATCAGCAGTTCCATACATTTTGTCAAGTGTCATTGGCATTTTTCTATGGAACAGCTGATTTTTTTCGCGAATTTTAGTTTGGTCCAATAGTAAAAGTTGTTCATAATGATGAGTACTATGAGCCCTTTTTGGCTTAGCATACCCTTTATGAATAACCGTATATATAGATTTGTGACTTACTTGAGAATATTAAACTTATAATCTGACGGCCTGTTTGGCTCAGTGGTAACATAACCGCCTTATAAGCCAGAGGTCCCGGGTTCGATTCCCGGCCGGGCCGATTAATTTTAATATCTGTTCTGGGTCTGGGTGTTGTCCTTGTCCTTGTGTGTGTTCAATGGCATCCCCGACACAGGATTTATCCTATCCTAGTTATGAGTGTGAAACGTTTATCTTAATATATATAAATCTCGTGTCACAATGTTTGTCCTCAATGGACTCCTAAACCACTTAACCGATTATAATAAAATTCGCACACCATGTGCAGTTCGATCCAACTTGAGAGATAGGATAGTTTAAATCTCAAATTATAGTCGGAATTTTAATTTATTGCAAATTATATATATACTGATAATTTTTACTATAAATTGACAAGTTAGCATCAACATACTACGGTTGCTATAGTTACGCAATGGCTTTTGACAGGACAACGTCTGTCGAGTCAGCTAGTTTATTATATTATATTATACCTACTTCGGAACGGATGTATAGAATTGGCAAAACTGTTGTTTAAAGTTTTCGACGCACGGAAAGACTGCTGAACCGAAAAAAAATCAGTTTATTAAGAAACAAATAGAAAAGTGCTCATAGTACTCAATACTCATCATTATGAACAACTTTTACTTGGGGACCAACCCTGAAACAACAAAACAGAAATCAGCTGTTCCATACGTTTTGTCGAGTGACATTGATATTTTTCTATTTTATTTTAAATAGGTAAAGTATAAAAACTATGGAACAATTGTCAATTTTTAACGACTTCAGGATTGGTCCCATAAAGTAAATAGTAAGTAGTAAAAACCTATTTAAGAAACACTAAACAAATCTTACCTGGAACAAAAGTCAAGTGCACCGTCCTCTTGAGCTGAACTCCCTTGTTCTTCAACCGCCTGATGGCCTCGATGTACTGGACGGCCACCGACTTCATGTCCTGGACGCCGCGCCCGTAGACCACGCCGTCTTCTAGGTGCGCCTCGAATGGAGGGTAGCGCCAGCTTTTCTGTGGTAAACAATGAGTTTATTATCTTATAAACTCCTTGGTAGCATACGAGAAAATTAACAAAGTTTTTACCCTAAGGAGACAAAATATGGAAAGCTTTAGGGCCGTTAAGGGCCTCAGAAGAAGCCGGGTTTAAAGGTTTTGTTTCCAGTAAAAGTACGGAGTATAAATAGATGTATTATTTTGTATCTCCGGGTGACGAGCGCAATGCATTGCCGTAGGTACAGCGTTTTGAAATATTGAAGCTCAAAATCTGGGTGGTGCTGAACTATTCCTGACAAACAGGACGTTTAGACGAGTATCAGAAATCGACTTAGGTACTCGTGTTCAATCTCAACTGCTATTTTGCCTTCAGCGGTTCAATTAAAATAATTGACCTTTAAAATAACATTAAGTAAACAAATATTTTTACAGTAACAAATAGATTAACTGAAGGTTCGGAAAGTTTCTAATATCTAGATACACACTTTCGTTCCCTTTTAAAGTTTCCAAAAGCAATAAAACACCCACGCAGCTAAACACAATAGCGTCAAAGCAACTTCAAGGCAAACTGTTTGTCAAATAAATTATAATGCTGAGAGTGCACGAAACTTCGTCGCAATCTCGGCTTAGCCGCTTTGCGGCATAAAACTCTCTGTTTATGCTCCGCAGTATCATTTCAAAGTTTAAGCGGTTTCTTATCGGAAATCCTTTTGCACGAATGCGCAGTTCGACTCCGTTGCAATGGTACGAGTACGACTATAAATGGGTACTGTAGTGGTTCTTATTGCTACTGAGATGTGATGCTAAAATGAGGACATGGCCTTAAAAATTATTGCTCAGTTATACTATCTCTACAAAGCTAGACAAGTGGTGTAAGTAGTGATTTTTAACCGACTTCAAAAAAGGAGGAGGTTATCAATTCGTCTGTATGTTTTTTTTTTTTTTTTTATGTTTGTTACCTCATAACTTTTGACTGGGTGAATCGATTTTGATGATTCTTTTTTTATTAGAAAGCTGACGCTTCCCATTTGGTCCCATTTCAATTTAGTCCAGTTCTGATAATGGTATCCATGAGAAAACCATATAAGTCTTAAATTTGCATTAAGTACGTGCGCGACAAATAGATGAATAACTCAATAGTCGGTCTTTTGAAGTCGGATTTTGTTTTTTGTTTTGTAAAAATAATGTTCTTGTTGTAACAAATGATACTGTACTAAGCCGTGGTAGCTCAGTGGGAGAACAGCCGCTTCGCATTCTTGAGGTGGCGGGTTCAAACCCCGTCTCGTACCAATGAGTTCTTTGGAACATACGTACGAATTTACATCCCAGGCTTTTCGGTGAAGGAAAACATCGTGAGGAAACCTGCATACATCCGAAGAAGAAATTGAATGGTGTATGTGAATCCACCAACCCGAACTTGGCCAGCGTGGTGGAATACGGCCTAGTCTTCAAGGATAGACCTGTATCCCAGTAGTGGGAGGATTAAAGGTTGCTGATGATACTGTACTTGCGTGAAACTTTCACACAAGCATACCTATAGCTTAATTCTTGCTGTACATCGATCTATTCTTAATATATATAAATCTCGTGTCACAATGTTTGTCCTCAATGGACTCCTAAACCACTTAACCGATTATAATAAAATTCGCACACCATGTGCAGTTCGATCCAACTTGAGAGATAGGATAGTTTAAATCTCAAATTATAGTCGCAATTTTAATTTATTGCAAATTATATATATACTGATAATTTTTACTATAAATTGACAAGTTAGCATCAACATACTACGGTTGCTATAGTTACGCAATATTTGACATAGAATTGACGCAATGGCTTTTGACAGGACAACGTCTGTCGAGTCAGCTAGTAATTCTATATAATCCGACTTCGGTGTTGCTGTATAATTCTTCTTAATATGCCCCTTTAAATTTATTTGCTTCATCAGTGTATTTAATGTTCGCCCAACTGCTAGACGTTTGCAGTCGATCTTCTGCTTACGCCTACTTCCAACCTTTTTTTATTCTACTTATTACTTATACATATATTTAGCAGAAACACAATCTGTCCATCTCATAATCCAACAATCTTACTTCATAATAATTATAAATGTGAAAGTTTGTTATGATATTTGGATGTTTGGCTGTTTATTCAGAATCACGCAAAAGCGTCAGAACAGAATGAAATTTGAAATGAAATTCGGTGTGAAATTCAGTCAAAAAAGTATCGGGAATGGATGATTTGTTTTGGGTTCCAAATTCAAATTTTTGTTTTTATTGTTGTTGTTAGATTGGCACAACTGTTATCCATTTTGGCGCGGAGTTTGAGTTGCGTCTGTTATTTAGATTAAATATGGTGCTGTTTTTAGTTAGGTCATGTCTAGTGTGTATTACGAATTTCATCATGGACAAAAACATCGAACAAAGAGTTTGTCTTAAATTTTGCATCGCCAATGGAATTTCGTGTTCGGAGTCACTAAAAATGTTACAGAAGGCTTACGGCGAATCGACTTTATCAAAAACCAGTGCTTATGAGTGGTACAAAGCGTTCAAAAGCGGTCGAGATGTGATGGAAGATTTGCCTCGCTCTGGTAGGCCATCAACGTCTGCAACTGAAGTTAACATCGCAAAAGTGAAGGAAATAGTGACTGAAAATCCTCACTCAACTTTGAGAGAGATAGCCGCTGAACTTTCTGTATCTCACGAGTCGATCCGTACAATTTTAAGTAATCATTTGGGTATGAAACATGTTACCGCTCGGCTAGTCCCAAAAGACCTGAATTTTCTCCAAAAACTCAATCGCATGAGAGTCGCTGAGGACATGCTAGAACGGGTCAATTCCGACCCAACATTTATGAAACGCATTGTTACTGGTGACGAGACGTGGGTTTACGAGTTTGACATGCAAACTAGTTTAGTAGGCACCCCTTTTTTAATCGGTAGGAGACATAAAGGAGAATTCGAGGCGAGAACTCAACTCAATTCCGGAAACAGCGTTTAAAAAATGTTTTGATGATTGGATTATTCGTTGGCGTAAGTGTATCGTTTCTGAAGGAGCATACTTTGAAGGTGATAAAATTTGGATGAATAACAAACATTTTGTGTATTATTGATATTTTCCCGGTACTTTCTTGACAGAGTAGTATATACCCTGCATTAACGCATAAGCTACTTTTTATCCCGGTAAAATTAATTATTTCTGTAAAATATAGGGAGAAACTGCAGGGTGCTAGTAAGTAGCATCTGTTTTGATCTATGAAGCCCAGCAATCTTTTGCACTTTTATGCAAGATAGGACGGCTAGGGTTCTTTAAGCCTCATCTAGATCAGAGACCACATTCTGGGCCGTTCGAGATTTTCTCCGTCAGTCTCACACTTTGCTATTTGTAATGAGAGCGACAGTGACCGAGATAGTGTCTCGCTGGCTAGAACAGGGCCCCTGGCGCGGTGCCAATACTGACAATTAGTCACAGCTCTCCACGAGATTACGGACCACATGCCGGTCGAGTTACGAGGAAATTCAGGGAAAATACGGATTAAAGTTGAATTTTGAATTGCTGTGATTTGGAAAGCTTGTGTCAACATTGAGAAGGGTCAGTTGTTGTTCAGAAAATGTTTACGATTGAGTTGCCAACTGTAGAATAACATTTCACAGTAAACTTTGAAGGCGCCTTTGTTAACCGACTTCAAAAAAGGAGGAGGTTATCAATTCGACTGTAGGTATGTTTTTTTTTCTAGGCTCTATGAACACAGGACTGTAGAAAATATCATTGAAATAGAAAATAGCTTTTTGAAAGATCAGGGGCTGTACCGCTAACTCTTAGCGCGAGCCTCAACTGGATCGCTGTGGCTTTCGTTTCGCTCGTTTAGAAGTGTGTACAATTCCACGTAACCCGGCACCCCATTGCAGCTGGCCATGTTGTAAATATTTCCTCGTCAAAAACCTACCTCAAAAACAGGAACAACATCCATATGCGAGTTGAGCAGGATGGTCGGCAGGGTCGGGTCCGTGCCGGGCCAGGTCATGACCAGCACGGGTTTCTTTTCCAGCGGCTCGTGCACCTGCACAGAGAGACCCAGCTGCTGGGCCTGACCTCTCAGGTAGGTGATGCATTCGTCTGAACAGAAGAAAATATTATTACTATGGAAACTAAAGTGGTTTTAGACGACTTAATTTTTACGTGAGTATTCCCGTGTTTAATTTTAACAGAAAATATTAGGTATTACTATTCGATATTCGGCTTTCATATACATATTCACATATGAATCGAATTTAAAGTAATTTGGATGTAATATTGTTTCCAGTTATTTTGATTTAAAAATCAAACCACTGAACCACACGTACCTATCTTATGGAACCAATTTGAAAGTGTCAAAAATATTGTTAAAGTGTAAACCAGCAATTAAAAAATACCAATGACTGAGTTTTGAGCTAACAAACTTAACAAACAACCGAAATAAGAACCACTTCTTTTTTTAAGTAGGGTAAATAATACATAGTTAGGTACACCATATTTGTTTTCTCGGACTAATTATAGCGTTGATACGAATATCATAATAATAATATTATTATTCTATTGCACATGAAAGGAAGGAAATAACCTAATTACGGAAAACAAAGATCCTTCACAAAGTACGAGTAGCGAATGTTTACGAAACGTAATTTCCACATTATCAGCTCCGAATTCATAACACTAAATTCTGGAAAACGAGCCGCTTTTCCAACCATTTAAGTATATTTTACGTTACTTCTGGACTAAAATGTAGAATTACCGTTTATTACTATTTAGTACACCTTATGCACCTTATATATAGTAATAGAGTTGAAATTCAACGCTTAAATTCTCAGGTTATAAATGTAAAGTGTACGGCAACTGTTCAAAATAACAATGCAACAAATAATGACTACAGCATGAAAAAGCGCTGTAAAAAGCGCTTAAACTTGTGCTGATTGCGCAATAAACTGCAGCAAACCATCGCTGTGTGTAATTTACACTAAAACACATTTAAAAGCTCAAAATTTTATTTGCGAGTGCTGTAGGGTTTTAACTTAATTATAGTGCTTATACCTAGGACTTATCTCTCATCGGGCATTGCAAATTACAAACATATTACATATATATTACAATAACATTGTGTACGAAAAATATTCGTATGTCAGTTTGTGTTTCTTGGTATACCTACTCGATACCTTACTGTTAGCTTACATCCTAAAATTCCTAACACAAATTTAGATTTTAGGCAATGTCATAACAAATAATGGAATTTATGCTGAAACATCCCTTTGGACATGATTTCTTTATTGTTTGTTTAATATAAACAATTTGTTGTAGGTTAGATATTATCGTGTCAATTAAATATTTATCTTTAATTTTTATCAAATTTTTGGAAATAATATTGTATTATTCTAGTAAATTAATGCACACGTATAAAACTAGAGAATATCTTCAGTTCTATAAAATATTTCGTATTGCAAGTCTCGCTTTGTTTCCCACCAAGATTTCCTTCACCCGAGAACAAAGACTTCAGGACATAATAACTAAACTGCATCGTGGCTAGTGTTTTGTGGCTGCCGGCTGTTACACAATACAGGGTTAACTCTAAAACACTAAAGACCTTCCACAAGCAGTCTGAGTTGTTTGAAACAAACAAATTTTGTTCCACGACTTTTTAAAATTCACAAAAAATGGTTCACTATCCTATGTATAACTATCTTAGGTATGTACACATATTTGCTTAACTATCCTAAGATAGATTTCGTTTAAATGTGAAAAAAAACCTAATGAGAAAGAGTATTTAATCCTAGGTGTACATAAAGAACCGAAAACGCTTTTAAGCCATTTTAATTCTAAATGTCTGCTAAAAAGTGGTTAATTATTAATATAGAGTGTTGAACACATGTAATATTTCTGGCTCCACTAAACTCCAACCCGATCCCAATCATCATCATATGCAATTCAAAAACGTCCAGAAAAATAGTGGAAAGTAAACCGAAATGCTTTTTATAATAAAACTAGCGACCTGCCCCGGCTTTGCACGGGTATAAAATATAGCCTATGTTACTCAGGGATAATGTCCTCGTAGCATACCAATGGTGAAAGAATTTTTGAAATCGGTCCAGTAGTTTTTGAGTTTATTCAACACAAACATACAAAAATACAAATCTTTCCTCTTTATAATATTAGCATAGATAAATAAACGTTTCACACTCGTAGCTCCCCACTAGGATAATCCTGTGTCGGGGATGCCATGGAACATACACAGAGACAAGGACAACTAGCACCCAGACCCAGAGCAGACATTTAAATTCCTCATTCAAACATCTGCCCGGCCGGGAATCGAACCGGAGTCTCTGGCTTAACCGCTGAGCCAAACAGGTCGTCAAAAAAAGTCTTTTAAAAAGAACCAGATGAAAAGTTCCAAACAAACGTCTTTTGGTATTGCTAATTGATTTACGAGTACTGGAGTTATATATCTAGTACATATTCTCCAATCAAATTTGTAATTAACCCCGTGTGATCAAAGTAATCACTAATTAATAATCAGCGTTAATAAACGCAGAAGCAATATCAGTAAAGATTTAATTAACTGCTATTAGTACAAGATTACGTAGCAGCCGTGGGTGGAACATGGTTAATGATGATGATATAATGTTAGGTTAGGTTCAAAGCATTCAAAATAGAAACAAATAATTATTAGTAAGTATTCGAATGCTATGTAGGTTTTGTAGGTAGCTTATACTTACCCTAGATTAACACATAGATACTATTTGGTATTCTGTGACAGGCTACTTTTATCCCGAATAAAATAACGACGCCCGAAGTATACTCGTATATTCCCGCTTGAGATTTATCAAAACTGGGACCCTATTCTTGCGAGTGAGATTACTATCTCGGTTACTGTCGCTTTAATTAGAAATGGCATGAGAGTGAGAGTGATGGAGATAATTTTGAGCGTCCCTGAGTGGTTACGTCCAGGAGTATTGTCGCTTTAAAGTGGTTAAATAGTAGAATAACTTACCATAATTAATGTTAGGATGCTCGCTGCGGATCCGCAAGTAGTTCCTGAGGTTGGTGACGGCGGGGTCTGCGCTGTAGTCGGTCGACATGTCGCTAGATTTGACACTGCTTGACGATGGTCCCAAGTTTTGCAAATACATAGGTCTAGAAGTATGTGACAATGGTCCGTTTCGTCAACACAGCGTTTCGTCCAGAAGTGTTCTCGCTTAAGAGTGGTTAAATTGGAATGAATTTTCCCACTGCGCTTATATTTTATATTTTATGTGATATCGGGTGCAAAACCACACTGTGGTTTAATAATTAGAACTACTCGTATACACTATATAGTTTTGCTGTGATATGTGTGAAATACAGAGAACATCATCCAAAGAATAAGTTTAATGGCACATGTGAATCCACCAATCCATCTGCACATGGCCAGCGTGGTGGAATACGGCCTAGTCATTCTTCGAGGGTAGACCTGTATCCCAGCAGTGAGAGGATTAAAGGTTGAAAATGATGATGATGATGATGATGATGTGTGAAAGAAGGTTGATACGTAGAATGATGATCATGAAATGTAAGTTTTGACACATTTTTTTATTATTAACGGGATTTGTTAGCTACTTCCGTGTGTGAGTTCAAAACTAGGTGTGACCTGTGGTTGCACCCGCACTGTGATAGCCTGCGTTCCATAGTGGTGTAGTGCGTTGCATGCGATAAATTCATGCAATAAATAAAAACTGCATGCACACCTATTATGACCACCGGTATGCTTGGGCCCTGCCCCGCTGCCGGTGGAACTCTAGTTTTTAAGTTTTTTATAATATATTGTTTTTTTTTATTCTATATTGTAAAAAAAATAAAATAAAATGAAATAAATAAATATGTGGTATAATAATATTTTTGATTTCATTTGATTTGTATTTGTGCTGTAAATAAGTCTAAATTTGAAATGATACCCAAACCTTCTCTTGCATCACGACAAAGCTGATAAAACGCATATACCTACCTAAACTATGGCTACTACAGGCACCGTTCACCGCACCGTTATCTAATTATTATCATAGAAGTAGCGGTGAGAATTGTTTTATACAAAACATTTGATTGTTGCGTAATAGTGAGAAAAAATATCGGTAGAGCTAATGAGTGAACTTAAATCCAGTTTTTGTAAGGAAATACGGTAGTGTCGCCCCTTTTCCCTGAATTCAACTTTTCGGACCCAAGATCTATCTATATCTATATCTATCTATCTATCTATATATATATAAAAATGAAACCCGTTTTCCTTGGTCACGGCCTCACGCGTGAATGGCTGGACCGATTTCACTAATTCTTTTTTTGTTGTATTTGTTATTATTAGGTGAAGGTTCTTACGGAAAAAAATATTAAGAAAATCTCTCAGAAATATTGAAAAACCCTAAAAACAGCCCTTTTATTTTCCCATACGTGTTCTAACTAAAACGAGCTTTATTGCTATTGTATAAAGTTCATATAGAATTGCAAGCACTCACTGTTGTTTAAGCAATGTAGGTATGTTCCTAACGTCCAAGAGTCAATTTGCACTTTATTACCTCTGTACAAAGTTCAAATTCAATCATATCTATCAAAACAGTGTGCGTTTTATACTGATAATTTTTACTATAAATTGACAAGTTAGCATTAACAAACTACGGTTGCTATAGTTACGCAATAGCATGAGAATAGAGGTTATAACAAAGAGTTCCTATAATTATCCTCAACACCTTTGGTCACGCCATCACGCGTGAACGACTGGACTGATTTCAATTTACTCTACGTTTATCCCAAAGTCTACCCGTGCGAAGCCGGGACGGGCCGCTAGTAACAAATAAATACGCAATGTTAAAATGTCTTTAATTTTATAGACACATACGTACGCATTACGTGCCCACACATTATAAGTCTGTCAATCACTTAGATAACAGCCGTTATCATTAAGGTTGTCTAGATACGTCACAATCGAACATGTCAGGATGGCCGAGCGGTCTAAGGCGCTGCGTTCAGGTCGCAGTCCACTTCTGTGGGCGTGGGTTCGAATCCCACTTCTGACAAAACTTTTAATTTTTTTTTATTCGTTTTTCATTTTTATTTTCTCCAAAGCCAAATTTTCTTAATAATAAACCAAACTCGTAATCGTGATTTTTAAACTCCGCACGCAATTAGACAGATATTCAGGTAGGTAGCCCATAGCTACAACGAAGTCTTTGATGAATAACTACAGGCCGCGAAACATCAGAAATAATATAAAACTTAAACGTAAATCTACAGTTACTATACTCAGTTACCTGTCCTGATTATGCATATTCTAATCTATTATTTTTCCGAGTAGAGTTAATAAATTGAAAAACTGTGCTTGGCGCATTTTCAGATTTTTAAGTTAAAAAAAAATGTGATTATGAAAAAGTTAAAATCCCGTCGGTTTATCCAGTAGGTAACACTATAATAATGACTTAAAAATAACGTAACATTTTGTGTTTGTTGATTTAATGTAATGGGTGAACCTCTACACGCAACGGGTCATTAGACTTCGTTTCACATTATTATCAGAAGGCAATTCACAAAATGTGTTGTTTCTGAATTATTTAATTCTATCTACTTATTAAATATTACATAAGTTTAAGTAGGTTATCTAAAAATTACATATAATATGAAAAAAATATATAGGTAAACAAATATGTTGCATTTTTCTAAAATCATAACCAATTTGATGCCTACTAAATATTAATTTAATGTCTACCTACTTGAATTTTCATGCGTTTGCCAAAGCTGATCCGATTTTATAACTTAAAAGAAAATTCATTTCAGCGCCATCTATGGACGCAGTACGTAACTAGGAAAAGCTTCAGACTGGCAAGGAAAGCTGCGTGGAAAGTTTTAACTCGCTTTTCTTTCGTTGCGAGACTATTGTTATAGATGGCGCTTTTTGTGAATGCGGTAATTTTTGTGAACAAGTCGCGTCGTTCACATGTTTTTGTTTTTCAGGACTGAAAATTAATAGATGGCGCTTGAAAGCATTAAAAACAGTTGAGTTTTGTGTATTGTGTAGCTTTACTACGGCTTTATGGTGCCCTTTGGTGATTCCCGTTCTGTAGGTGGCGCTGGCAACTTGGTTGCCATGTAAGTATTTTTTGAAAATTTTTCCACCATTAAGTAGGTACTTTTGTAGATCTTATTTGCGATATGGTCGTTAGTTTGTCAATTTATCTAATACCTAATACGATTACAAAACGAATTACTTTTGGTACGTAAAAACTAATGATATCAATATTAATCAAATTCAAAAGGTTTTTGAGTTTGATGAATTGTTATTAGAATAATAATAAACGTCGAAGCATAGGTTCGTACTATGACTATACTCACGTCAAGTGTAAGTAATACTCTAAAGTGTAACTTAATACTCCTTACAGACTCTTTCAATCCTGAAAGGCCTCAATAAATATCGCTGTCAAATCAATATAAGAGTTCTTCTCCAAAGGAGGTTCAGGACTAATAATTTAAAGGTAAATATCGCGCATCATATTTACGGTTCGTAACAGTAGGTATCAAACATCCTCTATAACTATCCCCGTGCCGATCCCGTCAATATTGTCAATCCTCCACGGGATAGCAGCCCAACAAACAGAGTTTTCCTGTCAGTCCTCTTCAAACAGACGTGGTTGTTTACTCGCAGTTTCACAAATAAAGCTCTCCGCTCAAACGGACTCAAACTTGGAATAGATTTTAATTTAATTAAGCGGGTTAAGAGTTTTGTGTTTGTCAGTTGTTACCATAATTTTTTTTTAATTTATTTATACATTTTTTACAACATATTAAAAAAAAATTGCCTTAAAACCTTAATCAGATTTATTTAGGCTAGGCCAAACCTGAAATCGCGAAAAAGATGATTCATAGAAAATGTCGTTAATTTACGATTGAATAACAAATATGAAATAGCTGATTTATGTCTCGTTTTCAGGATTGATTGAAATGTAAAAGTTGCTCGCAGTAATAAATACAACGATATCTTAGAATAATTAAAATGTCTATAACCGGTCAACTTAAATCGTTTTTTTTTTTTGCAAATTAATGTAGATCTAATAACATAATATTATACTTGTATAACTTAATAGTAGAGCTATACACCTCACAGCGACAAACGATCGCAGCATATTAATTTTCCAGAAGGGAAATTTCCCAAATAAATCACACGTTCTAACTTTATTTAATCAGATTTCCGGATTCGTCTTTCGTGTAAATTCGATTTAGTCCGTAATGTAGACTGTACCTTAGTAAAAGATTCCGAGACAAATGAAGAGAAGGGAAGCTTGATCAGTGCGTGTTGCCGCGAAGACTGATGCTGCTGATTAGGAACATTTTTTCTATAGAGTAGTTGTTTTGTTTGCGATTTCAGTTCTAGTCCTATGTAAAAGTTGTTCATTACGATAAGTACCTCCCATGAGCCCTTTTCGACTTAGCATACCCTTTCCTTTTAATCCTGTATTTAATGACGCTTTTTATGATAGAGCCCGATTTACTAAGAACACTTTTTTTATCCAATTTTACATTAGCCTATTTTTAAGGCTCACGTAGCCGCTCAAATCGTCAAGTTCACTTATCGAAATAATACGAGTAATTATATTACTTACCTATAAAAATGTCCACCGGGAATCCATCAGCGGCCCCTCGCAAGCATTTCAAAGGAACCAATTACTAGAGAAAGCCCTATAAATGAATTTAATTTAGCACTCCATAGCCTCGCTTTCGGGATATAATTACAGACTCCATTTCTTCAGACCTCTTTCAAGATAAAAAATAAAGAATCTAAAAAAATAAAAAAAAATTATCGTTTGTATTTTAATTTTATTTTATCATTTTTATCATTTATTAGAAAGATAATATTGTAGATTAGAACAGAATATGATTTATTATTCAAAAAGTCACATCCATTTTGAATTATCAAAGAGGAAGACTTGTTTCTGAGTAGTGCCAAAATTTTTAGACACTCTAAAATGTCCTATTAGACCTTGAATTGAACTGGACAACCACGATAAAAAGTAAATAAGATCGTTGGCTAGCTGTAGTGTCAGAGTTTTAGGCCGCCTGAAGCCCTCTGACATGGCTGTGCAGTTACTGTTATAGAACAAACAACCGGGACCTACATAACAATCCGATTAACGGTGTAGCTCAGTTGTAAATACCACCAGGCTAAAAGCAAAGCATTAAAATGTAAGCCCTAATACTATGTCGACTTTTGAAACATTCAGAGCGATCATAAAATTTGGCTTGAACACTATCTGCAATTTTACGATAGTCTCAATGGACACTTTACAAGACGGAAGTATCCACTTTAACTATTTTTATAGCTGTAATTTTATGATGATGGATTAGTTTTAGAGACGACTAGTCTAAAGTGTTGCCAGGTGACTCATTCGTTTCTACGAGAGGTAAACTTTGAAATTGTAGTTGCGAAATACAATTAGGGCCATTGAAAATTCATCATCATCATCATCAGCCTATCGGATTTTTGTCCACTGCTGGACATAGGCCTCTCCTAAAGAACGCCACAAGGCACGATCTTTTGCCTCGCGCATCCACTTGCTACCTGCCGCCTTACGCAGGTCGTCGCTCCACCTGGCCACGTTGAAAATTACATGATGGCAATTTGTAATTTATTTTGCAAATAGTTCCAACCATATTAAATGAGAAAATCGTCTTGTAGAAATATGCCATTTTGGAACATTTCTCAGTTTAAAAGTAACACAAACAGGATATTATCTAGCGCATTCGAGATGCGTCTTTTTTTAGAATTCAATTATTGTTTTAATTATAAAAGTCTACACGATGCTGTTATTCAACACAAATAATGCTATCCTTATGCAAGAGTGGGTGACAAACGGCTATCTCTCTGAAACACTGAAATAATATAAGCCTACGCACGTTTATTCTAGTCCCCATTATTATAGCGTCCATGTGGCTGAAGTACCCAAAACCAGAATAAACTGGGATCACGCCAGACGACGTTAATAATACTCTTTGAAGATTGAAATATCTTGTAAGACTATGCAGATATCAATGTTTGCTTGTACACAAATGCTTCTATGTTTCCAAAATCTTTCTCAATGTTTTAAAGTATAAAAATAAAATATATAAAGGCCATTTGAGGTTTAAATAAAAAAGTCCTACGCAGATATATTACTAGAAAATAAATACATTAAAACAAAAACTTCACATACAGCCGAATTATGCATCTGAACATAGAAACTCCTTGTTTTTGAAAGCCGGTTAAACATTAATTCCAAGTCGCATCCAAACATTAATTTAAATTATCCTATCAAAATCAGACTCAAATAGACTTCAAAGCGCTGAATTTCGTTCACTGAATTTCAGAAATTAGGTTATTACATTATTGTCAGTCGTAGCGATAACCAGCGGCCTGGCAAATTAACTTCAAAACGATACGCGTGTGAAACCGATACGTAATTAACTGATCGATTTTGTGAATCGAAAAAATATTGTTCCAAAACAATGCCTTTGATATAAAAGTGGTTTGGTTATTCGAACAAATTTAAGGCCAACATTTTTTTCAAAATTGCGAATAAATAATAAATGTCTATTTTATTCTATCCTATTCTTATCTCATCGAGTATCAGCAGAAAACGGTTCTTATATAAAAGGCCAGAAAGTAACTTGTAAAAAAATTGTGTTGCCATGTCGTAGCTGGTCCAGTTTTCTACAATGACGAGGAAGATGGTCATTGTTTATGGTAAAAATTTCAAAAGGTACCAACACCAAAATATGTTCACGCGATTAATTAGACTACTTACTTAATTAGGTACTAAAGCTATTAATATACGTCTCGTTCAGCGTGAATTTCAGATGCTTTTTGTTTGCGATTTCAGGGTTGGTTTCGTAGCGAACATTTTTCAGAATAATAAATAAAATAAGAGCCCTTCGGCTTAGTTTCAGTTTTCTATTTTATTAGCTGTGATGAAATTGTATTTTTTTTTCGAATTGTTACATAAATGTGCTACAAATAAGACTTTGACGACATTTAAATTGTTATAATTTTTCAATTGTCAATTGTACTTAAACAGCTTTTACTTAAACAATCGAGAATAACTGACATTTAAATATTAAACCGCTGGTCTTTGAGAAATACCGTTGTGGTTCGTAAAATATTCATTGACATTTCAATTGCAAACGTGGGTGATGTCGTAGGCGAACGCTAGTTCAATCGAGCCTATTTTTAGACTACTAACATAGGTACGTATTTTAGTTTTCTGTTCAACATATGTATAGCTCTAATCTCTAATGTTAGGTGTCTCATAGTACAAACTTCGATATATTTATGCCCCAGACCATATGACCCACATTGCAAGCGTGTGGCGAGTGACTGAGTGAAGTTAAGTAAGGTAGCTCAATGAAATGGAGTATTGTGGCTAAGAAAGGCACCATATCCAGTATTCTGAAGCATTTTACAGATTTTTTCTTTCTTTTTTTTTCATTATTTTGTCATCAACATTTTTTCCTCCTATCCATTCTCGCACCTGTAAAGCACTCGGTAACGCGCAGTCGTAAATGCCACTACTAGATATTTGAGAGCTTATTTTAATATGAATGTTAGCGATTTATAGTCTCCATTAATATATGTAGTAACAATATAATATCACAGTAGCAAAATAAACTTCAAAACTCTGTAAAAGTATCACGTTCAAAACTTATAGCCTCTTTGCGTCTATAAAATAGACACTAAGTTATAAGCTAACAGCTAGTACGAGTTGTTTCTTTTAGTGCTCGAACATCAATGAAAATGGCTCGAATAGAAGCCTGGCTGGCTTAAACATGTACTACGTCGGTAGCATTTGAAATAAAGGTAGGTGTTGTGTGCACTAAGTCTCTTCAAAAAATAAAACAAGAACATTATTTTACAAAACAAAAAACAAAAACCGACTTCAAGAGACCGACTATTGAGTTATTCATCTATTTGTCGATCTATTTTAATGCAAATTTAAGACTTATATGGTTTTCTCATGGATACCATTATCAGAACTGGACTAAATGGGACCAAATGGGAAGCGTCAGCTTTCTAATAAAAAAAGAATCATCAAAATCGATTCACCCAGTCAAAAGTTATGAGGTAACAAACATAAAAAAAAAAAAAAAAAAAACATACAGTCGAATTGATAACCTCCTCCTTTTTTGAAGTCGGTTAAAAAGGTCTTGGAGTCAATTGAAATGATCGTCGACTAACATGATTTGAATCTGCTCACTTCTATAAAGGCCCTATTTTAGAGCGCGTGCAAACTATCTTGGTCCTTCTCGCACTGGCAACATTTTAACGAGAGACAGCGGTCGAGACTGTATCGCCTGCGCGTGAATAGAGCCCTGGCATGTAGGTATATTCCAGTAGTTCTGGGTTTTCATTAGAAGTTTTTTATTCGATACCATTATCAAAATAAAGTTAGTAAGTAAACAGATTCCTACATGGATAGAATAATATGTGGCTACGAAAAACTTTTTCACCCCCTAATCACCGTTTCGTGGATTCCCATCACTGGCATAGATTAAATAATAGTCACTACGTTCTGGCTATGAACCCTGACCCTATTCCACGTTATCAAGATCTGAATCATCGATAGCCACTGACCAAGGAGTTCGCGCGTCGGCTGAACGTACCTCCGTTCAGTTGTCACAGCGACCGCGAACTGAAAGCACCTTCGCGTAGCTATAAAAAAAAACTCACGACATGAATTAAAACTGGCCGATTTGAAAACAAAATTGACACTGACGCAAGTTCTAAATTGGAATTTGGGCGGCAAACAAGCGCTCAGCTTTTTTTCGCGCGCATAAAGTTTGTTGTTTTAAAAAAATGACTTGACAAATCGTAAAATTAAAAACGTTGTAGTGGTGTAAATAGTTGTAGAGTTAGTGCTTAGTTTAGTTTGTGAAAGTGCTCAGTGTAAATAAATAATAAGTACAAGTCGAAGTTGTGAGTTTGGTTATGGTAAGAAGTTAACATTGCGAGGTGATATTTAAGAAAAACTTGGGCTTACGGGAGCCTACAATAGGTTTTCAAAACACATACCTAAACTTGTTTTACCGAATCCAAAAAGTTTATGTAGGTACTCTTCTTCAATTAAGATTAATCGTAGTTTCTAAATTATAAATAAATAAAATCAATTTATTTCAGACATGTTTGACTAATGTTTGTTAGTCGAAATGTCAGCAAAAATCGATCACTGTCTCCTAAAACAAATAAAATATAAATGCTATACTCTTAAAAAATGTAGACCTAAGTTAAACACCGATTAACATTGTGCCCAGAAAACGCTAGAAAAGTTTTTAATGAAAAATACAGTTTTTAGGGTAGGATACGTTTGGTACGTTTGGTCGTAGGGGAACTGTGTGGGATGGTTTGTGATTATGATGATGCGTTTTTCATATTTGACCATATATGTTACTTTAAATTTTATTTTACTACGATATCATATTATTTATAAATAAAAAGATTCTCATTCAGCCATTTTCAGGTTGATTTAGTATAAAATGGCGTAAAGAGTAGCAGACGTGAATTTTATACAGAAATCATACTTTAAATAGTAAATGACCCAAGAAAGAAAAAAGAAAACGTGAGCTAAATAAAACCGTTTAATAATAAACGCCCCCAACGTCGTCTCTGGTGTTGCAATTATGTCCAAAATCGGCGTCGATTGTGCTAACCATTTACCTTCTACCTTCTTTTTGACAAAAAAACCTACGACGGTAGGTTCATATTTTATTTATACAACTTATTTTTCTTTAGTATACTGTAGGGTAAGTCAGGCCACTTGCTGCTACGCTAACAAAAACTTAGGTATGCTTTTTTGTTTATTTTTGGGAACTTTTTAATAACCAGTCGAAAGATGTGTCAGTGCCAGTCGTTATAATTTTGGAATTTAAAGAAAAAATAAAAGATAAGCAATGTAAGGTACCAAATATAAATTATAAACATACGAGTATACGTAATATATAAACTACAAAACTGAAATATCGTTTTCAGAATTTTTATTACAAACTTCGTAAGTCTACCGGCTCGTATCACCCAATCTGCTTGTATCGATGAAGTAACAAAGTATTTTCCGCTAAAAGGAAATTTTCACCGGCCATGAAGAAACTTCTTAACCAAGTCGAAGCCTTTGGAACTACTTACAAAACTTTTGAAAATCCTTGAAAGGAGTTTTTCCTATACTTTGGAAAAATAAAATAAATAAATTAATAAATAATAGGCATGACGACAGTATCAAAAAATCGCCGATTCAATGCTTTCAGGGGACTAGCCAGATTAAAAAAATTTAAAACACATGTTTAGTTTTATTTTTAAAAAACGGATTATTAAGATTTTCAATAAATTAAAACATTAAAATACAGCAATCGGCCATCTTGTCAGAAACAACAATCACAGCGTATGACGTCACTCTTCAGTGAACTCAGGTCATTCGCCGCTCATCACGCATAGACACATAGTCCAGGCGCTAGAGGTAGTTGAGTATGCATAATGTGAGTACCGAATTTCGCCAACGGATTTAAGTGAAGAAAAGGTCAAAGAATAATAATGTGGATCTTGCCGGTCAATTTTCTGGTCCATTTTTTTTTTACCCCCTCTTTTCTTATTCGTAAAGGGAATGTATTGAGTACATGATATAAAATCATTTTAATGATTATTTTCGTAATGATTTATAGTTTTTTCTAATGGTAAAAGTCAGGATGGATTCTTAAATAATAAGAAAAAAACAAAAATGAAAGTAATAATTTTTTTTTATTAATAAAAAAATTAAAGTTACATATGAAAAACTAGCGAATTCAAGCATAAATGTATTTAAAGTAGGTAAAAAATTACTCATTTTTATTTTGACATTTGTTATTGATGCATTTACATAATGAAATACAAAAAAATTCTGATTTTTTGCAATTACAAGTCATTGTGCGACAATTTGCAGTACATTTACATGGTGGAATTAATGACTCTGGTAAAGACGGCTTCGTCATTTGTCGTGGATGGACGATTTCGTACAAACAGCTCTCATGCCTTTGGGAAACTTTGACCTAAATAATCAGCAATTCAAAGAGTTAGAAGCAGTTTGCACATATTTATTTTCGAAGAAAAAATTATCTGCTGATGAACTCAGATTTATACTGATATCTCAAAATATAGGTTTTAATTTCAATTTGATGAGAGTGATATGCACTTCAGATGCTTTGCATTTGCATTTATTAAGGGCTACAGTACAAACATTTATATGGAAAAATGCTCATCAAACACAATTACCACCCATTGATTATTGTGCATTTGGTTACGAAAAGCTCAACGGTGACTTACGTCCATCCACGACAAATGACGAAGCCGTCTTTACCAGTGTCATTAGTTTCACCATGTAAATGTACTGCAAATTGTCGCACAATGTCTTGTGATTGCAAAAAATCAGAATTGTTTTGTATTTCATTATGTAAATGCATCAATAACAAATGTCAAAATAAAAATGAGTAATTTTTTACCTACTTTTAATACATTTATGCTTGAATTCGCTAGTTTTTCATTTGTAACTTTAATTTTTTTAATAATAAAAAAAAATATTATTTTAATTTTAGTTTTTTTCTTATTATTTAAGAATCCATCCTGACTTTACCATTAGAAAAAACTATAAATCATTACGAAAATAATCATTTAAATGATTTTATATCATGTACTCAATACATTCCCTTTACGAATAAGAGAAGAGGGGGTAAAAAAAATATGGACCAAAAAATTGACCGGCAAGATCCACATTATTATTCTTTGACCTTTTCTTCACTTAAATCCGTTGGCGAAATTCGGTACTCACATTATGCATACTCACTTACTTCTAGCGCCCGGTCTAACAATGACATGTTTACTATCCGTGACGTCAAATCGACGCCATGACACAAGCAAGCTGTTTTCGGGCACTGTTGAAAAAATATGTGAAAAATGGCTTCAAACTTCGTTAAACTTAAGTTTATTACCGAAATAAAGGCTTTTTTGTAAATAGTAAATGTGTACTCACATTATGGAAGAGGATTTTAAAATCTTTCGTCACGCCTATTGGGATTCCCTGAGGATTTAGGCTCGTCGACGGGCTTAAATCTTGATACTTGAAGGTTTTTGTAAATACTTCATTATTTATTCATATTTACAAATCGTATATTAAAACCATAAGTCGAAATAGACTGATTTCATTTTTCCGTTTTGATAACTAGATTTATGACTTGCCCACCACTACCCCACGTGGTACTTCAGGGCAGAATGGATACAAAAACTTGGATAATAGATACAGGGCGAATCAAATTTTGGATGCATATAGGTAGCTGAGGATCGCATTAAGTAAGAGCTTTTTGTTCAATCTCTTCATAATCAAAATATTCTATACAGGGCTATTCATAAAGGGTATGCTAGCCGAAAAGGGGCTCATAGTACTCATCATTAGAACCAACCCAAAATTTGCAAAATAAATCAGCTGTTCCATAGAAAAATGTCAATGTCACTCGACAAAATGTATGGAACAGCTGATTTTTTTTTTCGCTAATTCTGGGTTGACCTTTAGTAAAAGATGTTCATAATAATGAGTACAATGAGCCCTTTTCGGCTTAGCACACCCTTTATGAATAACCCTGTAATATTATAGTATCAGGAAAGACTAGGTACAGTATGACGATCAAGTTTCATAGTCTTGATGGAAATTATGACGACTTAATTTTGCTAGTATGAAAGATTTGATGACATTAATTATAACAAATAATGATTAACTTTAGCACAATCTTCTAAAACAATATGACACAAATCTTTTGGATATGACAACAAAAAAAACATTAGGGTAGGCCGACATTTGATGAAAATATTCATGTCACACATAAAAGCGACCTCTAAACAAAATCGAGGTATATTCTGTTAAAGTACAAATCTCAGACGTCGGTTTTATCCGCAAATCGAGCCAAGGGCTATTTCGGTAGTCGTTAAGACAACAAATAATAAATTCGGGAATCCACGACACGGTCGTCCGCCGGTCGCTGTCGCTGTCGCCTGCCGTAATAAGATCACGGTCAAGATGACAAACACTAATACACACACTCTTATACGTATACCAAGGTACTTTCTGAATATTCATTATTCCGGCAAGGTGAAATTTACGGAAGAATTAAGTGTGTTTGAAAACCCCGTTATTTCCATGGTTAAAAAGGAATAAGGAAGTTAAATAATTACTTGGCAGGTAAAGGACATATTTGTAAAGTAACTCTAATTAAGATATCAATTAAATTATCTTTGATAAAGACAGAACTCCTACAAAAAAAGTATCTTAAGCAACTCTAATTAATATTTCAATAAAATTGTCTTTGATAAAAACATAATATAAACTCCTCAAAGAAAATTATAGCCTACTAGCTGACCCGGCAGACTTCGTACTGCCATACGTTTGTATGGGAAAAAGAAAAGGGCTGTTTTTAGGGTTTTTCAATATTTCTGAGAGATTTTCTAAATATTTTTTTCCGTAAGAACCTTCTCCTAATAATAACAAATACAACAAAAAAAGAATTAGTGAAATCGGTCCAACCATTCACGCGTAATGCCGTGACCAAGGAAAACGGGTTTCATTTTTATATATATAGATGTCATAATGTACGTAAAAGTTGACTCAATTTTTGAAGTCCCAAAAAACACCTTTATTTTTTAAATTTACTTACTTAATTACAGCGAGGATACACAAACAATAATTTATTAATAAAACTAAGCTTTCTCAGAAAAATAAAACTTTTATGCAAAAGACGTGTACCTACCTACTGAAAATCTCATCATTCATCATTACGAACAAATACTACGGCCTCATTTCGGAAATAACGACAAAAAAATCAGCTGTTCCATACATTTTGTCGAGTGTCATTGACATTTTTCTTTAGAGCAGCTAATTTCTTTTCGCCATTTCATGTTAAAGTTGTTCATAATGATATAAGGTAAGGGTGGTATGGTAATTAAAAGCTTGATTGCTTCTGATGAGTACTGGAAGCCTTTTTGGCATACATGCCCTTTCCTCATAACCCTGCACAAGACCCTCACGTAGTTTATAGAGCAGCACTTCCTTTACATAGTAATTTGATGCCCCCAATATAATATGAGCCGAGTATTCATACTATAACCACAAGCTGTGAGCCGTGCCAACACAATGTCAACAGAAACCGGATGGTTGTGACACCCTGACAATACTATACAGTTGTCTGAAAAGCAATTTAAATGCTGTTAATTTTTAGGGGCCCGTACCAAAATGGTAAAACGAGACCCAATGGTGAGAGTCCAGTGTCCGTCTGTATGTTTTTAATTACTTAAATCCATATGTGTTTTAAACGGGTACAGGTTACAGAAAGAATCTCTCCAAAAATCAAAAAAGCTTTGCTAAACAATTTTCAGTGTTACATAATAGACGCATACACATTCGTGCTATCTATACCTCTACATATAATACTAGCTGACTCGACAGACGTTGTCCTGTCAAAAGCCATTGCGTCAATCTATGTCAAATGTCAAAAGTTATGCTATTGCGTAACTATAGCAACCGTAGTATGTTGATGCTAACTTGTCAATTTATAGTAAAAATTATCAGTATATATATAATTTGCAATAAATTAAAATTGCGACTATAATTTGAGATTTAAACTATCCTATCTCTCAAGTTGGATCGAACTGCACATGGTGTGCGAATTTTATTATAATAGGTTAAGTGGTTTAGGAGTCCATTGAGGACAAACATTGTGACACGAGATTTATATATATTAAGATAGTACTCAATTACACATACATTCTACATCCCACGCTAAGGACCGTAAAAATAATAGCACCACTACAGCTACAAGGTCTTAAACTACAATAAACTACGGAGACATACTTGGTTATCCTACTATATACTATTATAAAGGCGAAAGTTTGTAAGTATGGATGTATGTATGGATGTTTGTTACTCTTTCACGCAAAAACGGCTGAACGGATTTACATGAAATTTGGAATGAAGGTTGTTCATGGTCTGGATTAACACATAGGCTACTTTTTATCCCGGAAAACGCGGGTGAAGCCGCGGGGCGCAGCTAGTACAAACATAAAACAATAAGAACTCGAGTAATGAAAATCGCTTGAAAGAAATATTATAAGCAAAGCCGAGTATAAACTCGGAAGAACTTCCTGCAATTTACATTATTACGACTTGCCGCAATAACTACGAGTAATAACCACAAAAACTTGCCGGAATAAGTTTAAGGGTTGGTTGTTTCATGAAACAGTTCGCTAGCCAAGAAACTTTTAGTTGTTGTATTTGTTTGTAAGATTTATTGTCCTTTTGTTTGTACTTTCTGATGTGACTATTAGCACAGAATACTAAGGTAGTATTAGTCTATATATATATCTATATTCTACCTTCTATCTAATTTAATTTCCAACTATTAACTTTTAAAAGTCTAAATCTGTGCTGCCCTCTGACCTTACAGTTTTTATATCTCCACGGCTGAGTCAGCGAAAATGTTATTATATAAGCTAGTAACTCTTAAAAAAACTGGATATGTAAGTAGCATTTCCACGCAGAAGTCAAGTCGGAAAGTTTCTCGCAAGTCTAAACCCCGCTTTAGCACAACAATATTCCGTTTCACAACTTCAGAAGTTCAGATCCGCCCCGTAGCAATTTGTTACAAGACTTCAGACTATTTGAAAGTTAAAACAAGTTTAATATTATGCAGCGCTAAATGAATACGTTTTCGTATCGTATGAATAAAATAATGTATTAATATACGAATCTCACTAAATATTTTAAACGCGAAAGTTTGTAAGAATGTATGGATGTATGTTTATTAATCTTTCACGCAAAAACGGCTGAACGGATTTACATGAAATTTGTAATGAAGGTTTTTCTTGGTCTGTAAAAAAACGCGAGTTGAAAACCAGCTTGTATATAAATATGTATACAATAATATGCCTTTTCACACGTACCGGTTGCCGGGTAGCCGGCGCCGGTTACCCGGCGGTGAAGTGTCGCAGGATATCAGTATTGACTAGTTTCTGAGTAGAGAGTAGAGACTATAATTGGCTTGGTTATACTGAATTAAAAAAAAAGATATGCTAAGCCGAAAAGGGTTCATAGTACACATCACTATAAACAACTTTTACAATAGGACCAAACCAAATTCGCAAAATAAAAAATTTGCTGTTCGATACAA
Source organism: Alcis repandata (assembly GCA_949125135.1). NCBI lineage: Eukaryota > Metazoa > Arthropoda > Insecta > Lepidoptera > Geometridae > Alcis > Alcis repandata. Next base: position 2,397,581 of record OX421233.1, read on the forward strand.
AAATGTCAATGATAGATACTCAACAAAATGTATGTATGGTTTTTTTTCGCGAAGTTCGGGTTGGTCGAATAATTAAAGGGTGTTCATAATAATGAGTAATATGATAGGAACCTTTTTCGGCTTAGCGTACCCTTTTTTTTATAAATACTAGCTGCGCCCCGCGGTTTCACCCGCTGTCCTGCAAGAATAGCGGAAAGCCGTTCAATTTTCTGGGGTAAAAAGTAATCTACATATTACCTAGGGCTTAAGCTACCTTCATAGCAAATTTCGTCAAAATCTGTTTAGCTGTTAAATTGTCATCCATACGTCCATTACATAGCTGTCATTTGCGCAAAGAGTATAATAAGTCGTTTTGTTATTCCAAGTCTGATTCTTTTTTGTTATACCTCGTTTTATAGTGACTGATGTTTTATGTCAATTCACACTTGAATGCTATCGAATTTATTTAACAGAAATAAATAGTATAATAGGAATAAATAGTATCCTATGTGCGTTTCCTGGCTCTAAGCTACCTCCTCACCAATTTTCAGCCATATCGGTAAAGCCGTTCTTGAGTTATAAGTAGTGTAACATAACACGACTTTCTTTTATATATATAGATAAACATTTATTTTTACATTGAAACGTAATATAATATGTAATAAAACTTAATAGTCTAGATACGTGTACAATACAAATGTACGAGTAAGTGTTATTTTATTAGTTTATCGAATAGAAATAGAAATGTTTTGTATTCAACAATAAGAAGCTCTAACCTGATGCACAATATATTCCACGTTTTGAAATTGAAACTTTAACATATAAGATTAAGAAAGTAGTAGCTAGCTCGCTCTAGCTCGGGGCATTCTGGCATCGTTAGGTCACTCTAACTTTATTTTCCTTCCTCTAAAATAATAAGACATCGTGTTCTGTACATGTAACGAATTACTACTAACGATACAATGTCATCCCATTATTTTTAAGTAAAAAGAACTTTATGTAAACGTATATAGAGTCTCTTCTCTACCTACCTTCTTGGCTTAAATATCCTAAGAAGCTTATTCGGTCCAACGGATACGTCTCTAAAACATTCTTAAAGCTATTGCAAGCTTTTAACACTCAGTTTAACTAAGCAGAGGCGATTACTCCATTTGTATAATGTTGTTTGCAGTCTTGTGCCAAATCTACAGTCTTCATTACCATACGCATAATTTTTCTATTTGCAGAGCGATAGCAATGGAGAGCACAAGTTTTAGAACTGAAATAATAGGAAACTTTCGTTAATGCTTTTGTTTTAAGGCGTTCTTGAATGCGAAAGCATTTTCGTTTTGTTTTCGAAGTAGATAAAAATAGTTTTCACTTGAAATCTCAAGTCTAGACTGGACTAGTTTACTATGTTTATGGCAGTCTTGATTGCTAGTCTTGGCCAATTAAGACTTGAGATTCCATATAAAACAGTCTTAAGACCATTTTATCACTAGTAGTTCTGCAAACAGCTGATTTCGCGAGAACTTTTTTGCGATAATCACAGTCTTCTTTTTATCTTGCCAACCTCTTGACTGGATTTACTCATATTCCAAATTCTTGTTTAGAATTATGTACCAAACATTTCTACCAAATTTTATCAAAATGGGCCGGTAAATGGCACTGCAGCAAATTTCACCCTTTTTGAAAGAAATACCACCCGGTCCATCAAAAATTCCTGACTACTTAAAAAAATATGAAATCGTTAAACCTGTATACCAAGTTTCGTCGATATTCGTTAAAAATTGCGCCCTGTACGCAAGTACCAACATCGACTCAAATATCCAAACAGATGAGAGAAAAAATTGCCAGTTGTTGTAGAGACGCTTCGCTCGCTCGGTCAAATATGTCTACTTTAAAAGAGCATAATTTTGAATACACAAACCATTGTAGCACTCTTTTCAAACTAGAACAAAAATAATAAGCAACATTGAAGTCTACAAAAATCCTAAAAAGTTTCAAAGAAACTGTCTACGTAGCCTAAACTTATTTTAACTTTAACTTATAAGTATCTTCTAGGCAAGCCTGGTCCATCGTAGGCCGCATCGTTGCTTCACATCAGGCAAGATGGCGGTCAAATGCAAGCCTATTTTTTAATAAAAAAAAAAGCTACGCTTCTTACCCAAGCACTAAAGGGCCGCGGAGAATGTAAGGACGATCTCACAGTTGGAACAAATGAGTAGAACACGGAACAATTTGTCGAGACCCTTATACAGGGTTGTAAGGAAAGGATATGCTAAGCCTAAAAAGCTCATGGTACTAGTAATTATCATCATCATTTTCAACCTTTAATCCTCCCACTGCTGGGATACAGGTCTACCCTCGAAGGGTGATTAGGCTGTATTTCACCACGCTATGGCCAAGTGTAGTTTGGTGGAATCACATACGCCACTGAATTTCTTCTCCGGACTTATGCAGGTCCTAATAATTATGAACTGTTTTTACTCTGAAATCTCAAGCTGTTACATTCGTAGAGGGTCATTTAATTATATGGAACTGTTGACTTTTTATCGCTATTTCAGGGTTAGTAGGGTTTCTCGTAGTGATTTTTTTTCAAAATGATGAGCACTAAAACCCCCATTCAGCTTAGCATACACTTTCCTCATAGCCCTGTACTTCGCCAACACCTCACTAGGGCGTTCCAAGCCGTCACACATTTCCCTGAACGTTGCTAGATTCCGGAACAGATATTTTAATGGCTTTACCGTGTTACTGTTACACATATAAATAAATACCTACATTCGTATTTCTTCGAGGTACATACAAATGAAACCGCTTACCCACGGGAAAGCGGCTATTAGTAAGAATTACTAGCCAAATACAAGAAACAAGGACGTAGCAATTGGAGTTCACTAGCTGTGCCCCGCGGTTTCACCCGCGCGGTGATATAAAACGGTTCTGATAAAAAGTAGCCGATTCAGTATGCATACTTTACAACTGTATTATGCTATCTAGGGCATAAGCTATCTCTATTAAAATTTTATCAAGATCGCGTAGGTAAGTAGTTACGAAGGTGCGCGTTAACAAACGTTGAGACACACAAACAAACCTTCGCATTTATAGATGGATAGAAAAACTCTTTATCTAAAAAAACTCCAGAAATTACAAACAAAAGTAAAAAAAACACTCAAAACTATATAGTGCAACAACTGGTGGCCTTATCGCTAAGAGCGACCTCTTCCAAGCATTTATAATATTAGTAGGACATAATTATTTGGTCCGTCATATACATTTCCGTACCAATAAGTATCACAATAAAGTTCAATCGTCGTACTAACCAACAGAACGTGCCGAGCTCGCAACTCCTCATCTCTGCCGCACGCACGTGCCCGACCGCCGGTATCGGCTGTTCTAGTTAGTCTTGTTACCAACCAAATCATTCTGTCGTTATCAAGAACACCTCTTTTGGTTATTGAGGATTCATATTATATCATTCATTCATTCATTGATACGAGTATGTCATTGAAAGTGAATTAGTGATTGATTTTAAAAAAAATTTGGATCGAAGTGTTCCTTGTTGGTGTAGATTTTTGTACGATTGTAAAATATAGGTTTACCTTGTTTATTTGTTGTACTATTCTCCTATCTTATTCTTCTTCTTTTATCTATAAAAACGGCAAAAATCACGTTTGATGTATGGGAGCCCCCTTAAATTTTTATTTTATTGTTTTTTAGTATTTGTTGTTATAGCGGCAACAGAAATACATCATCTGTGAACATTTCAAATGTCTAACTATCACGGTTCATGAGATACAGCCTGGTGACAGACGGACAGACAGACAGACGGACAGCGGAGTCTTAGTAATAGGGACCCCGTTTTACCCTTTGGGTGCGAAACCCTAAAAATGACATACTTGCAGTATACTACCTAATTCTGAGTAATTCTACTCCTTCGAATTTCAACAGCAAAATACATAAACACCTAATGCCCTTTATCAAAAGTGTCTTGCATTACCCGTGATATAACAGGTCTGTTCCAAACCAGATGATGTCAGCGTATCCCGGTTAAGTAAACAACTTCGAAGGTCTCTGTCTCTCTCAGGAAGACAAACAGATTTACATAAGCAGACAAGTTATTATAGTTCTCCTAAATTGAGATACTCTGAGGGTTTTGTTTTTCGGAAACGTTGCCGTGTCCTTCACAAAAACCAAGACAGAAACGTTTGATATTGATTGATTGAAATAAGTAGGACTGTCTTTACCTATAGCACTACATAATAATTTAAGTACGGCTATTTGTATGAAAAAGAAAGAGATCCTATCTACGAGTAGTCGAGTTTAAATATTTCAAGATGCTCTAAGACGAAATGGGTGCACTTTCATCATGATCAAAATCCAAAAATAAGACTTTAGAACACACAACACACCTACACATATGTAGGTACATACGAGTACATCACACTTCACACATTTTTTTCCCAGCTTATTGCTTCACTACTTTACTAATATAGATGGAAATGTTTGTGTGGGAGTTTCTATTCCACCCCTAATAATATGAACTGAACTGACTTTGATTTATGGATGAAAAGTATGGTTGATTAGTCTTATGTACATGGTTTCGTGACCTTAGATACAGGTGAAGCCAAAAAAACTACCCTACTGCCCGTGTACTTCAAGCACACATTGACGCATAAAAACTACCCGAATCAATCGTCAATTCTTACGCCAGTTGCTCAGAGACCGTGGACAAGAAAAATAAGTAGTAAAGAGGCTAGTTTTTATGCGTCAATATGTGCTTGTAGTATACGTACACGGGCAGTAGGGTAGTTTTTTTGGCTTCACCTGTATCTAAGGCGGGACTCTATCTGCCTTTCTACTTGATCTGAGCTGGTAATAATGTACTTCACTCGAAAGGTCGTTTGGATCGCTTCATCCCACGCCAACATTCCTGCGTGAGGCTACAAAGATTACCTTAAACATGATTTTCCTTTGATAATACACGTGTCGCGTTCATTACTTTGTGTTTTTTTCTTGTGTTATTACAAATAATAGTAAATAGTTGTAAGAAATCATGTTACTATGTAAAGCAAGACTATGTTGTTGATTGGTTGCTGGTAACACCGAATCGTAAGATGATAGATACAATTTTGAAACAACACTGTCAGTATTAAAAAGTTTTATAGCATTATTATCATTTCTTTTATCATATCTACCTACTAAATTCTACTTAAACGGTTGCATTTACAAATATTAGTCTATTACGAGTAAATGATAGTAACAATTATTAAGATTAGTAGCAATTAGGCTTGCAATAATTCTTATCAATTTATCAGCGTTCAGAAGTTCGTCTTGATATCAGGAGGCAAGTCAGCAAATTATCGTATTATCTGACTCTCCTTATCTCCAGGCTTTTTTGATGACAATTTCTCATTTTTATCTTTTCTTTGGAGCAATCTTCAATCAAATATATTCTATCTATAAATCTATAATAGATTTAATGTAAATATTATGTCTCTATCTGTAGGTAAGTACGAGTATATGGATAAATGAATGTATATAAAAAACCAACAGTCAGTCGGATTGAGACCTTTCTTCTTTTTGGAAGTCGGTTAAAAATCAATCGCTAGACGTTAGTCTCGGAAAAACTCTAAAATAGCTTGACCTATTCGAAATTGTTTTGTTTTCTATAGGGTTTACTTTTAGGCTTTGTTCAATATAGGAGATGGTTTACGAAAAAAACGAGGTCCCCAGCTTGAGAAAAAAAGTCGCTAGAAAAATATATGTATTCAGATTCATGACAAATGCCATAAGAAACCCAAGGTATTCCAATATTGATGTTTTCTTACAACCATAGCAACTCATTCACTAAAAAATTAGAGAAAACTCTCTACTATTATTTTTATTTGTCTGATAAAATATTCATAACAACAAAACTAAAGCTTATTTTATCAATTACTAAGACCTTTAACGTGAAATGTGTTAGTTTACCAAAGGTCAAAATTACAATAACGTTGCCCTAACGAATCAAAGTTCGTTCCGCTACAATAATTTGGCCTTAAAGGGGAAGCGAAGGGTATTAACATTTCTTTGGCAGTGGTGTTACCAACGTGCTTGCTACTGCTACCTACTTCTTTTCATATATATCGACTGCATTTCTCTAAAGCTGGAAACAAACGACCAGACTTCGCACATGACACGATTTACGTGTAATCTGATATTAAATGACGGGGTCTCCCATGAAATGTGAAACCCGGTGTGTGTGAAACTGGTCTTATTTGTTTATTTATGTTTCTCTCTTGAAATTACTGTCTAGCTTTTTACACACATTATGATAATACAGAGTTGCACATAAACTCATGCCAACACTACTACTTACTGTTTAATTTCCATGATATTGCTCATTTTCACTTTAAACGCCTCGAACGTAGCACATCCACCACTAATAGAAACAACTAGTAAGACAGATCATAGAGTTTGAGAGATTATAGAATTACACCTTGGCTAGGGGCTGGTTTTTTATAAGAATATTGTACTAAGGTTTATTGAGTATGGTTCAGACAAAGTTGTATCGCGTCGGATAGTTTGTATCCAGCCTTATCCCATAAACCCTACAGCCCTAGCCCTAGTGGCCGTGACCCGCGTAATGGACAGCCTTGCGTCTGTTTGTGGGCCGCTAATGGGCGCGGGCTGGGTTGGGCCCATTGTGCCGGTATCCGGCCCTTTGGGCCACTCGAGCGGCCCATTGACGAGTCAGATTTGTTGCGCGGAACAGTTGTCACGAAGATTTGTGAGCTAGCTAGATACAAGTACTGAACCCTATTAAGGAAGAAAAAGAAAAATTTGAGTAACCCAGTGGTACCTTTACTAATTAGTATTACTGGAACTCTTGGATTTATTAAGAATGTTCTTATTCATTCATAAAGTTTGATCTAAATGTTTTGTTCCGCCGAAATATCATACGCTCAGGACTTACCTACTCTTATAGCAAAGACTGAAACTTTGCTGATTTTATTATTAATGCTTTCAGTAAAACTTTTCTGAAAATCCCAACCCTCGTCCTACACCGTAATCAACTAAAATAAAATAACCCAATGAACCAACAACTATGATCAACCCATAACACTAACTCACTTTAAATTCACTAAGTTCGGATTGTTGTTCGCAACTCGCTTATCAGATTTGTATGATGGCGTAGAGAGTGTACCCTGAATATCACTTTACAGTAATGTAAAAGTAACTCTGTCTACTTGTCCCTTTATCCACCTTTACCTTACCACCTTTACACGAATAAACTACAACTACTGGACCGACCCTGCAAAATTTTAACAAGAAGGTAGTGTCATAAGCAACGACTACAAGACTATCACATAAATTGTATCCCAGGAAAATAAAGACAAACGCACAGTACATGCTACGCTAGACGTCAGTGCAGGACCAAACTTCCCCCACATATTGTAGACAAACTGAAATCACAAGAAAAACCACAGGACTCCATTAGTCCATATAATCCGATTACAGCGAAGCTTTCAGACGTGCCTTTCGTTCGTCCTCGCATGTCTTATCTACAAAATATCCACGCGTCAGCATAACATACATATTTTACTTTCAAATTGCCGCACCTTGCCGTGTATGTCGCTCGCTGTTTGAACGAACTAATGAGGTTTTATAAATCATGTTTCAGGTTAAACCTTAGCAAATGGACGGTAACTAAAAATGGCGCCTGAACTGCGGCACAAAAGCGAAATTAATGTGTAATCAGCAAGTCAATCGGTAATCAGAGTTGCGGAAATTGTGGTTTCTAGAAAAACTAATGACCATACAAATTTCTTGTTTTTAACAAACTAAAAATGTAATGGTAAGCTAGGTATTTAACCTAAGCTAAATCCTCCAGTTGCCATTCTAATGGCTGGCCCATCGTAAGTAGTGCAGCCGGAACACTCCGTAATGCTCTCGACGACAGATTTTTGACAAGCATTAAGAACTGTACTACATACACAAATTTTATTCAAATTCTATTTGAATAATCGGTCAGCCTTTTCATTTAAAACAAAAACAAGGATGTAATACATTGTTTGTTGTGGCATATTCTCTGAATTCATTATACAAGCTCTCCCGAATTAGCTACAAAGTGGAGCATTCCTGATCCGCACCCATTTGTTTTCTGGCGACAATTTCATGGAAACACATCAGCATTTGCACATTCTCGTCATGAAAATGAGAATAAAAACTATGCAACAAAAGATAAATGCCAGCTGATCTATTTCTGTCCGTTGAAACGTTTTCTGCAACGATTTACTCAATTACTGTGTCCACCGCCTACGTATCGGCGACGTGCGATTTTTTTTACTTCGTCCAATCTGTTTTGGCGGGAATCCAAGCCTTTCACCACAATATGTCGCGAAAACGTCATACCTCTCGGTCACCGCGGTTGAGTAAAACAGAGACAAATGCCATTTCTGGATTTGAGTAAAATTCTACCAAATTTTCAATGGAGTTGAAAAAGGGAGCCACCGTAGAATTTTATGAACTAAACTGAGAGCTGCCGCTGCAAATTTTAGTTCCATCATATAGCCAACTCTTTAAATAAGTCTGTAAGTTTGAAATGTAAAGCTGCACGTGATGAGTGGCCGTCAGAATGTCGTGCAAGCTAATATTCCGGCAGTTGAGACCGGCAGCTTGCAGTACCATTTATTCTGTGCCGGTAGTTGTTAACAAATTGCTTGAATGTAGAGTACTTTAGAAACTGTTTTTAATTGGTCAATTTGAAAAGTTAGCTACATTTCACAAATTGTAGTCACTAATGGTTTGATTATACGAGAATGTAGGCATACCTTGAAAACTTTCTTAGGACACGCTTTTCATCACAGCCACCACTCTGTTGTGTCTGTCACCCTGTCTGGTTCGAAAACACGAGCTTAAAATGTAACAATATAATACAGACAAATCCAGAAGACCAATTAGATTGATCTGTAGTGCTATTTAAAATAGTAGTTTTAAATATTTATTCTAACATCATTTATCGCATTTTTCGGTTCAGCACGAGCCCACGCTACGCTAATGATCAGCTTACCAAAAATTCTTCCGGTAAAAATTTGAAGATAAACCGGTCATTAGTTATCTATTAACTGCACGACGCGGCATTCAGTGAGTTCGCGTGACATCGCACTGATGTCGGAAGGTCATTGTGGCGCCCAACGTGGTGCTCGACCCTTGACTAGACATTAATCATCACTATTGAATAATAAGTATAGGTCTACTTTTGGTGAATAGTTATTTATTTTGCTATCTATAATCACGTTCACGGTTTCTGAATGTTGGAATAGATAAGCTCGAAGGACCAAACGCTTTCGCTCACATGCAAAGTATCTATACATAAGTGTTGATACAATAGGTTAGCGTCATTGATCGTTCAGTCACCGGAACGCACACAAGTAAAGTGCTGTCGAGTGGAGGTTTATTTTTAGATTCGATGACCAATAATAATTATTAATTATACAATAATGCAAATATTATGATGTTAAAATTATTTATAATGTTGTTTAACAAGCAGTAACGATTTATCAAATTCATATGCACAGCTTACTGACCGTATTTTCTAAACAAAACTAAAACTACCCTCGAAAATTACCTAAATTGATAACTACGGAAATCATTAGTTCCTTCATATGCCACTACTACACATATAATCATACTATACATACGTTTATCGAATACTTGCTGCCAAGGCCTTGAAAGTGTGGCTTGTACGTAGCAAACTATCTAATCAATGGTCATCAAATATTAACCAACATCTGCTCGCTCGAAATTACTGTCGGTCACTAAAGCTGCAATTAACTGTGATGTCCTTCTCCAAAAACTTACAATAAAAATATTATAAAAACATTGATATTAACCAATTCTTTAGTATATTAGAGGTATACTCGTATTAGCATCGAGTGTTCGAATCTCGTTCACAGCTCTACGGATTAGGATGAAATAAAATAAGGTAAAAACTGTTTTTCAAATTAATTTTTAGTGGGTATTTCCTTAAAATTGTGCCATTTAAAAAGGACTTAAAGATAGTCTCATAATTAGCTGATTTTATGTAAATTAACCAGTAGATAAACATTCTAAGGAGTTAGGTTAGGTATAGGTTATACAGGTATACTTCAGCTATAATAATATAAGCTACTTTATATCTCGCCAAAATTGAAGATTGCTGTAAAATAGCAGACTCATGTAGTGCAAGAATATCGTTAGGATGTAGTCTCTATAAAACCTATTTTATATGTCAAAAATAAGAATTTATCTTTCGGTAGTAAGTACTGTTTTTTTACACACCCGCTTATCAAAACCTAACGAAATAGAACTGTTATGAATTTAAGCTCCGCAACCATCAGCAAATTTATCCTCTGTGCCTTATATCGTTATTTCAATACTGTACTAAATTGGAGTCGCAAATCTCTCAAGCCTTTAAGCCGACCCTAACAATTATATTCCCGATATTGGACCTTCGTTCCCGAATTACTCAGCAATACCGTTTAAGATTTGGCACAAAGTATCCTTGTAATTACGTTTTGAGCATTGTTGAGACCGTATACAAGTGTTGGCATGGCGACTGTTTAAGTACGGTCAATTGGGTCAACATTATTTTTTCCGATAAGTTTACAATGTTTCTGTGTCACCGGCTAAGTAGAGCCTTACATTACCTTATTTATAAATGCACAATTGCCCATCATCAATCTAAATTTCCAAACACTCAAAACTCTAAGTTGCATTGATAAACGTATACAAACTTTTATTTAAATGCTCTTCCATCATCAGATCAGCAATACTGTTACTATGTGGGCCGGTATAGGCAAACGTGACGTATAACATCAGGCGACCGATTTGCTCGTCTCGTCACTCAATGGCGTACAAAAAACTTTGATGGCATATATTGCATTGGTGCATTGTCATCGAAGTTACACAGATATACTCGTACATACCTTTCAGCTCAATCGGACATCAAGAAGTGGTTCAAATGTAACTTGCAAGATTGAATTACAGCCCGATACCGGGCAGGTGAAACTAAATATGAACTTGCAAAACGAAGGCGCATTTCAAACTGCACTCGGAGCAAGTGCCTCCAGGTGTCAGCCTAGCTTATAAAACGAAAAAATCAAGCATTTGGCACGTGCACAGTTTGCGATAGATAGTGACAGAACGATATGAAAGTGTCATCGGAGAATCGCACTCCTTGGATCAGCTCCAAGATCTGAACTCGTAAACTGAGCACATAACTGTCGCGATCTTGGAGAATAAATATAACTTAGGGCATCTATATACATACAAGTACATAGGTATTACGTACATTACACAACAAAGCATAACTTCTGACGTAAATTACGTAGCTAGTATTAGATAGAAAAATTTACCCGTTAATACTGAAACACGATTATAAAGCAAGCAACTTAAATGTCCAGATGGACAAAATTTGAACCAGCCAATTCTTTGTCTAAAGTTAAGCGTCCGATATTATTGAAAAAAAAAACCGTTAAGTGTTTACCAGTGATACTGTCAATTAAAGAGCTGGAAGGAGCAAACATTTAAAGAGCGTTACCGATACCTTTTAGCGCGGTGTTGCGATTCAATTTAAGCACTCAAACCTTTGAGTGTTTTTTTATCTGAGCCTTAAACAAATTCCGCTACCATTTGGCAATTACTTTTAAATATGATACTTAATATTTACAAGAAATTTAAGCAGCGTTTCAAAATCGAAAAAGTAGCGACAAATATAGTTTCACTAGTGACGCTGTATAGTAATAAATGTACTCACTTACTAGCTGATGCCCGGTACTTCGTCCCCGGTGCTACTCGGTCTTAGCATTCTTAAGTTTGGGGCAAAATAGCCTATACGCCTATAGAATTCCGGGATAGCGCAGCTTTCTATTAATGAAAGAATTATCCTATATAAAATCGCTCCAGTAGTTTCCGAAAAAATCTTCTACAAAAGAGGTACGAGTAGAGTACCAAACAATAAATTAAAATATAACGTATAATATCACTAAGTGGTTCAAATAGAAACATTTTCATGTACCTTATTGTTATTGTAATTATCTACCGAAGCATTTAAGCCAGTTATACATCAACTGTTAACGACGCCACAATAACTGTTAGTAGCCGTAAACAACGTTTATGTCGTTCATCCATCTGTAATCATCGTATTCATGATTCAGTCGTAAAGACAATTCGAGACCTAATAAATGGGACGAAGTTATAAATCCGCCGATTTGGATCGTAAATTATATGTTGTTTGGTTTTGTAACGATTTGAGATTAAAGACGTAAAAGCAAAGGCAAGATACATTATGTTGTAATTGACACGGGAATACTTACGTAAAATTAAATCGTTTACTACGACTAGTTTCGATAACAAAACCATGTTAGTTTTCATAGTAAGACACATTATGCCACTTATACAAGTACGTAGGTAGTGGCTATCTAACGATTTTTCTCAGCCACAGATACTCAGATTTCTTAAAAAAAAAGTCTGTCTTGGAAAACGAATTGAAAACAATTGTCCATCCAATGAAATAAAAGAAAATAAATTAACAAAATATTTTCCTTTTACAAGTAAAGCATATTTTTGTAAAACGCTCGGCCGCAGTCATGCATACATTCAACAGATGCCCAGCCGAAATGAGGGCTAAACTCTCGACCTCACAAAGAGCCGGCCTAGAGCCAGCATAAATCTTTGTTAGCGATCTTTCAGAGTTGGCTACACCGCATTCAATATTATGACGGAGAGCAGACGTCTATAAACGACTGTATTATTTGCACAACAATGAGGCACTGGCGTACCTACTTACAGTCGACGATGAGGCGCCTACAAGAGTGGCTACATTTTGACATTTTAACGACCTATTTGGCTCAGCTGTAGTATAGCCGCCTTATAAGCCTGAGGTCCCGGGTTCGATTCCCGGCCAGGATGTTTGAATGATGAATTTAAATATCTGCTCTGGGTCTGGGTGCTTAGTTGTCCTTGTCTTTGTGTGTGTTCCATGGCATCCCCGACACACGTTATCCTGTGGGGAGCTATGAGTGTGAAGCGTTGTTTATTATCATTTATTTGTTTACAAGCAGTTGATCTCACGGTCGATTATAAAAATGTCACTCGGTTCTGAAAACAGTGATCAGATGAGGTCGATGAAAGTGTCATCAGATGATGAAAATAGCATGTCTTTTTCTGTACCTCTGACAACGTGTGCAAAATTTAATGATGGATTGAGTTACTAACGCGTAAGAGCGAAGTAAGTAACAAGAACATTATTTTTACAAAACAAAAAACAAAAACCGACTTCAAAAGACCGACTATTGAGTTATTCATCTATTTGTCGCGCACGTACTTAATGCAAATTTAAGACTTATATGGTTTTCTCATGGATACCATTATCAGAACTGGACTAAATTGAAATGGAACCAAATGGGAAGCGTCAGCTTTCTAATAAAAAAAGAATCATCAAAATCGATTCACCCAGTCAAAAGTTATGAGGTAACAAACATAAAAACGAATTGATAACCTCCTCCTTTTTTGAAGTCGGTTAAAAACACATTTGTATTATTAGTTAGGATTGAGTGATGAAACGAGCAAGTAACTCACCTAATCGGAAGCATCGCGCTTGACCATAACATTCAGTGTGAACTTCAATAATTCAAAACCCTGCGTGATATATTATGTATATATGTATATTGTATGGCATTTGTGTAGGATATACTCATAGATAATTGGTAGATTTTTGTATAGGTTGTTGTATTCCATTTGAATTCCACGTGCCGATAAAGACCCATACAATATTAATTAGGTCCATGCAACACAATAAATAATTAGGTACACATAACAACACACCTGCCACGATCTTCATATTAAAACTTTTTTTATTGTTTTTTTTTATAGCTTAGTTGGTCAATAGGTGATCGCGTCAATCGCATCACCATTTATCGTGATAGTCGTATCATGTAAAGAAGATCGCTACAATTTTGCAAAATTATTTTACTTCTTTTAACACAATGCTGATTATGGTTTGTGTCGCAATCTTCGTCATAGTTTATTTGAAAAGTTAATAATACGTGACTGGCCAAAACGTTGCCAGAATTCTGTAAATGTGCCTGGGCATTGCTTGACCAAGATAATATGTATATCCGTATTATACGAATAGGTAGCATCTACTATATTATCGAGCTCTTTATGTATAGATAGTACAAGTAAATGTGTATTTTTGTAAGCTTGACCTCTTCAGTTTGTGTCTTTTTAAATGTCCAACCACGGAACCAATCATTGCGAACAGACAGCCAATCACAAATCACTAGCGAGGAAATTCAGAGCTATTATTGGTCATAAAACGCCTAAAACGGCAAGTCTTTAGATAGTTTATTTTTAAATCTACACCCTTCTAGGCAAAGGTCTCCCCAATAGTTAGAAATCCAAATTGAAACAGACTCTATACTACGTTCCAACGCGCATGAACAAGCGGTTACCTAAATTCTCGTGATGTGAGTAATTTTACTAATGGTATCCGAACCGAAACTACTGAAGACAGATGTACTCGTATAAGCCAGAAGATAGATAAACCCTAACTTACCTTTCTACTTCCACTTACCTCCGCAGTATTTCTCAAGGAAATATCTTCCTAACCAAAAAATACGTACACTACTCGTAAGTGCTATATTTTATTCTAGGCTAGGCTTTCACTATACTATTGCTATGGAAAAGTATTGGGAGAGTTTTAATGTTAAGGTTAATCACAAAGGTTTTGTAGATTTTATGAAATAATAAAAAAATCACAAGAAAATTTATAATATTTCTGAAAAAGGCTGTGTCGTGCAGTTAGTGTAATCTACAGTACAATCGACCGCTACTAATTGAACTATTAAAGCACAATTGTCTCACTAGTACAGGCTATAAAAATAAAAGTACAGCCAATGTTACTGATTCATGAAATTTGCAGTAATGGATATCAACTAAAATCACTCTTCACATCAATATACTAATACAAATATGAAAATAATTCTGTATAAATTTATAATTGAGTTGGCAATTATTAGAAAAGAAATAGGATGCTATTTATCCCGGAAAATGTCAGAAAAACCGGAAAATTGCAGATAAAGCCGCAGAGTGCAAAAATTATTTTTTTACATTACATTACATTTTTTTGTTGGCAAGAAACTTTAACATGGAATATCTCGCGACTCACTTTTATGAAGTTATCGGGTTTTATCACTCACCCCTCGATATTCATAGATGTATTCATCATAATCATAATGTATCATTTAACTTACATACATTCTTTCACACATTACGTGTCTGCTCGCATAGATACAACCAGCCAGGTACATTATGTGACCTTCACAATCCATTTGTAGGCACTACCTTATTTGCTAGAGATGTACAATGTACGTATGTATGTACAAGATGTATGTATGTACGCAGGATACTCGATCACATGAATGTTTAGGTGCGTGTTGTGCCATATTCGGTTATTTCTTCTCGAATTATGTGGTCTCTGCAGACGGATGCTCAGACTAAATTGTACAAGTATTTGTGGGCGCTAGGCTGAATAATAGCTTCGACTAGTTATGCTTTGCGGTTTCACACGCTCTTCTACATGAAGAGGTTTTTTTAAGAAATTAATAAGAGTGTGTACTGTTTATCCATATAAGCTACATCTACGTCAAATGACCATCATTAAAATGTATTGTTTTATTTTAAATTGAGTAGTTTTTATATATTTTACATTTTTGAGCAGGTAGTTTTTACGTATACTAAGTCATTAGATATGCTCAGTTATTTTGACTCCAAAAAAAGATGTTGACTCACAAAAGAGAGCCAGACATTGATCGTATGTATTAGACCTTAAATACTAGTAATATTACTAGCTGCGCCCCGCGGTTTCAACCGCGTTTTCCGGAATAAAAAGTAGCCTGTGTTAATCCAGACCATGAAGGACCTTCATTCGAAATTTCACGTAAATCCGTTCAGCCGTTTCAGCGTTCATTAAAACAAACATACATACTTTCACTTTTATAATATTAGAAAGAAGTAAGAAGATATAACTCAGTATTAGATAATAGATAGATAACCATTGTTTACACCAAAAAAAAGATTTTAACTCTTTCTTAACTCGCTTGTCCACAAGCTACGAGCTTGCCTCCG
Organism: Alcis repandata; assembly: GCA_949125135.1. Classification (NCBI taxonomy): domain Eukaryota; kingdom Metazoa; phylum Arthropoda; class Insecta; order Lepidoptera; family Geometridae; genus Alcis; species Alcis repandata. The sequence continues at coordinate 2,413,694 of OX421233.1, forward strand.
GAGTGTAGTCCACACTCGGTCAACAAGACAAGGTCGCCATAGTTCAACGGTCATATGAATCCGCTCACTTAGTATTTACACGTCGCGCCCTGCCAAGGGCGAGCCCTCAAGGGCGAATTGTTATTTAAATTATAACTGCTTTTTAGCCTAGTACCTATTAAAGTGGAAAGATAAGTGGAGATGTTTTGTTGTTCTTTCCATCACGCATTCTCGTTTCTTTTTAGTGGAGGTACTGAATTCGAATCCCCTTCCTCTTCTCCTTCCACCGAGTTTAACTACTCGTATGCTAGTCTGAAACAATCAGTCATGATGTGTTTTTTGAACACTTTTTTTTAATCCATATTTATCTCATTGCAGTCCCTATGATCAAGCCATACGCTATCAAAAACCCATTCAATACAAAAATGACACGTGTAGAGGGGCTACAATGGCGTAGCACGTAGAACAATGTAGCTACGGTGTTCACATCGTAGACTAGCTATGAATGGATTATGGCTACACGGCTACGAACTGGCTGTCTTTTATATAGACTGTCTTTGAAAGGAATTTAGCTGCAGGCTATGAATTGGGTATCTACGGCGTATCTACGGCGCGTACAGGATAGCTAGAATAAAGCGACACTGTTTTATGGTTGATATACCAAAAACTCGTACGAAACTACTACGAAACGCTTTGATTCCACCTTTATTGTGCTAACCGCTAGGGTGTGGAACGTTTTGCCTGAATGGGTGTTTCCCGATAGATCTAGGTGTCTTCAAGTCGCGAGTGAATCGGTTTCTTCTAGACAAGCATGCTCCATCATAGACCGCATCGTTGCTTACCATGAGGCGAGGTGGCGGTCAAATGCAAGCCTATTATTACTAAATTAAAAAAAAAATGTAGAATCACCAAAATCGCAAATGGACTAATTACAATGCAGTTGTAAATGTAGACGCACTTCGAAATGACTGGCTACAACGGCTAGCTACGAATTAGCTAGTTCCAACGTAGGTGTGCTACGAAAGAGCTACGTAGATGCACCACTGCTTTTAAAAATACCGTAGCAATCCTTAAAAATTCAATTGTTGCAATTAGCTGCCGTTATTGTAAAAATCAACAATAGTTATTTTTAAACGCAAGTCGCTTGACATCATGAAATGACCATTGAAAAATAAATACAAATAAAAAACAAACACTACAAAAATTAAATACTAATGTTGCCAGTTTCAAAAGGACACTACGATATGATACGAGTACCTAATTTATTCTTCCCATATTTAAACTAGTCTTTTTCAAGCTCCTCTGGTAATTAACGCAGCTTTCACATGCGATCAGAATATTAACATACCGCCACAGTTTGCTAGTCAGTTAGTATTATTATCATAGATTAGTAGGCAGTTTGGAATAATTAGTTTAACAACCTTTCGACACGTACTGTGTGTGAAATAGAGCGCATAGGTAATTAAAAATCAAATAATTTATTTCAATAATTGAATGCTTACTCTAGTTTTTGCAAAAGATTTGATAATTTGCTCAATGACTCATGACTGCTTCATGAGTTACCCCGGACTGCTCTATGAGGTCCCGGGTTCGATTCCCGGCCGGGCAAATGTTTTAATGGTGAATTTAAATATCTGTTCTGGGCCCGGCTGTCATGGCATCCCCGACACAGAGAATCCTAGTGGGAAGCTATCAGTATGAAACGTTATTTATTTATTTAAATGCGGTGCAAAAAATACAGTTTTGAAAACAACCGGTTTTTATAAGAACCGTAAATTAAGTGTTAACCGAAACCTAAACCGTTTATTTCGGGGTCACATGATATATCTCCGGTTCTGATCCCCGATAATAACTGCTACCTAGTCTGTGGCGCTAGTGTAATTATGCTCTTATCAGCTCGAGTGATCATATTTGCTGACAACGCTACCGACCGATAAGGTTTTGAATGAATAGCTTCAATATTTCATTGATAGAACTAACATTTTGGTTAGTTTAGTTTAGTTCGTTTAGTTCATAGTTTTTATTAATAACCAAAATTTTACATGTCAATAAGTATTTAAAAAAAGAAACTGTAAAAAATTATTATAGTCTGACCAATTTCCTCTAGTTTCGGTTTTGTAAAAGGGTTTTTTTTGTGTCAAATTCTTTGTTTGTTTTCCGATCAAAGATTTTATAATTTGGATAATTACAATTATTCAGGTCCAACATATGTACGAGTATAGTCAAAGTCATCCTTTAATAAACTATATATAGCGTTATTCATTCATATGGTAAACCGAAAAGGGCTCATAGTGCTCATCATTATGTACAACTTTTGCTATGGGACCAACCGGAAATTCGCGAAAAAAAAATCAGCTGTTCCATAGAAAAACGTCAATGACACTCGACAAAATGTATGGAACAGCTGATTTTTTTTTCGCGAATTTCGAGTTGGTCTCAGTAAAAGTTGTTCATAATGATGAGTACTATGAGCTCTTTTCGGCTTAGCATACCCTTTATGAATAACCCTGTATTAAAAAAGGTAAACGTGATATTTGAAAGCCGTTTCTTTTTTCGGGAACATTAAAAAAACAAACCACTTTTTCTTTTTTGTTATTTTGAATCGAGATCGCGCATTCTTTACTCGTAACTTTCAAAATCAGACATCTAACTGAACAACGCCGAGACCGTAAACCGTTGGACCTAGACACACGAAAGTATATTTTCTGTATGATGTAGACATCACCAAACAAGAACATTATTTTTACAAAACAAAAAACAAAAACCGACTTCAAAAGGCCGACTATTGAGTTATTCATCTATTTGTCGCGCACGTACCTACTTAATGCAAATTTGAGACTTATATGGTTTTCTCATGGATACCATTATCAGAACTGGACTAAATTGACCAAATGGGAAGCGTCAGCTTTCTAATAAAAAAAGAATCTTCAAAATCGATTCACCCAGTCAAAAGTTATGAGGTAACAAACATTAAAAAAAAATAAAAATAAAAACATACAGACGAATTCCTCCTCCTCCTTTTTTGAAGTCGGTTAAAAACTACCCCAGGTATAATGATAAATGTTTACTGTAGTCAACTAACTACACGCGGACGAAACCGCAAGCAGAAGCTTTAAACAACATAGCAGTAGTATACTAAAATTATAAACGCGAAAGTTTGTGAGTATGTTTGTTGCTGTTTCACACAAAAACAGCTGAACAGATTTACATGCAGTTTAGAATAAAGGTTGTTCATGGTCTGGATTTACAAAGAGGCTACTTTTTATCCCGGAAAACGCGGGTGAAACTGCGGGGAGCAGCTAGTTCTGTGGTAATCTATATATATAAAAATGAAACCCGTTTTCTTTGGTCACGGCATCACGCGTGAATGGCTGGACCGATTTCACTAATTCTTTTTTTGTTGTATTTGTTATTATTAGGAGAAGGTTCTTACGGAAAAAAATATTAAGAAAATCTCACAGAAATATTGAAAAACCCTAAAAACAGCCCTTTTCTTTTTCCCATACAAACGTTTTCTAACTAAAACGAGCTTTATTACTATTGTATAAAGTTCATATTGAATTGCAAGCACTCACTGTTGTTTAAGCAATGTAGGTATGTTCCTAACGTCCAAGAACCGCGCCAACAATAAGTTTATAAAGTTATTGCAATTTAATTAGGCAGTACCATAGAGAAGTACTGTATGGCAGTACGAAGTCTGCCGGGTCAGCTAGTATATTATAATAGTAGAAGAGCGCTCCACGCAATGATATGCACGCGTCGGAACTAGCGATACGAAACGTAGGGCTGGCTCGCAGCCAGCGTGCACACAAGCATAGCTAGCTAATATACGTGCTTACGAGCAGGGTTGCCAAATCATAGTATTATAATGTAATGCGAGTACGATGTGTGCACTGTAAACTGTACCAGGCGCAAGTTGCCTGTAGAAAAAAAAATAGAAAACATTAATAGTAAAATTAAATAATTTGGTTCCATTAGAACCGTTTGTAACTTTTTTTTAGAACTATTAATATTTACAAAAATACAAAAAAAAAATACAAAAATATTTATTTTCTGAAAGTTTACATTGAACCTTATACTAAAATAATAAACAATCTAATAATAACCAAAAACATACTACAAAAAGAAATAATAATTAAGATAACAAATGAAAAGGGTAATAAAATAATAATATGTACCTATACACTATATAAATAATATTATACGGATATAAGGTTATTTTTAGTGCTCATGCGAGCCCTGCACTAAGTATGAAAACTTGTATCGCAGGCGCCCGCGTATACAGCTTTCCTGTAAGTTATCCCGAGAGGGCGGAGAGGATTTCCGAGAGGATTTCCATCTAGAGTACGTAGAACTGTACGATGCACGTCCGTTGAAATTGATTTATAAAATGTATCAGTCACGTACGTGTCGCGTCGTGTCGTATACGTATGTTTGAATCTTGCCTGAAAATCATACGAACAAATATCAATACTGATTACTGTCCCATACACGAGCACTAAAGTTCTTTAAGTGAGTTTTTTCATATAATCAAGTAACGAGACGAGACATCGCGTACCTTCATTTCTCCTTCACGTTCAAGTACCCGGCGTTCACCTTTGGGTAATACCACGTCTGCATAACAATTTCAAACTTACAATGTCACTCAGAAGTATTTTCTAAATTGCCCCATACGTTCTGTAAATTTTGAGATTAATGCCCTAAAACCCCTGAAAACCATTATGCAAGTTTTATTTAACTAGCGGCCCGTCCCGGCTTCGCACGGGTAGACTTTGGGATAAACGTAGAGTAAATTGAAATCGGTCCAGTCGTTCACGCGTGATGGCGTGACCAAAGGTGTTGAGAATAATTATAGGAACTCTTTGTTATAACCTCTATTCTCATGCTATTGCGTAACTATAGCAACCGTAGTTTGTTGATGCTAACTTGTCAATTTATAGTAAAAATTATCAGTATAAAACGCACACTGTTTTGATAGATATGATTGAATTTGAACTTTGTACAGAGGTAATAAAGTGCAAATTGACTCTTGGACGTTAGGAACATACCTACATTGCTTAAACAACAGTGAGTGCTTGCAATTCAATATGAACTTTATACAATAGCAATAAAGCTCACGTTTGTATGGGAAAAATAAAAGGGCTGTTTTTAGGGTTTTTCAATATTTCTGAGAGATTTTCTTAATATTTTTTTCCGTAAGAACCTTCTCCTAATAATAACAAATACAACAAAAAAAGAATTAGTGAAATCGGTCCAGCCATTCACGCGTGAGGCCGTGACCAAGGAAAACGGGTTTCATTTTTATATATATAGATATATAGATTTGCCGTGTATGTGTGGGTCAAATCTAGCAACTGAATTTCGAACCACTGCCCAATGACCAATTAAGCTGAAATTTGGTATATCTGTGTAACTCCGATGACAATGCATTAAAAGCTTGTTTTTTAAAATATTAAAAACTTTTTTTTTTAATTTTTGTAAGCTACATCTTACATCTGTGCTTCATCTTCGACCACATCGTCGCTTCCCAACAGGCGAGTTGGTGGTCAAATGCGGATTTATTCATTAAAAAAAAAAAAAAAAACTACGCCGCGTGGTAACCCTACTCGCGTAGATGACGTGGCACAGTTCTCCATTGTACGACCGTCATTCGCTACTGTACGATGCATCGATTCACTCGATGACAGCTAAACGTTAATGTACACATTGATGGTCCATTCGTACTGTTATTGACTTTTCTTTGTGTTTTAAAGTTTCAAAGAGTTAATTCACACTATTACCATTATGAGCATAATGTTCTAAATCAAATGCCGTGCGTTAGTCTCGCAAAAACTCGGAAGTGGCTAGATTTTCTATTTTTTTTGCCTCAATACTCCCCAGTATCAAAATAGTGGTCAAATTAGCGAAAAAAAAACTTGTCCAAATACAAATAGAGTCTGTTTTTGTACGATCGAGTAACTCACAGAGCAACAGCAACATCTTTTACATTAAATAAATAAATATGATAATACATTTATGTGCGAATATGTTTGTGTAATGTGTCGTAAAGTTTAAATCAAGCAATTAATACAAGATTTCTATCTAAAGCCGAGGGACTCGACTGATTTTAAAGTTCAAACCTTTTATCTCAAAACAGATGAGTCGCCATGTAATTAATGCTACCTTCATTTTTTCTCTCAAGAGACTGACTCAGACAAGATTCACTGTCTTAAACGTTTTTAATTATTTTTTTAATTTAATGATGGGCTTGCGTTTGACCGCCATCTTGCCATTATTAGAAGCTATGCTTTGCTGATGCGGTCTACGATGAAGCACGCTGGTTAAAAGATACCGAGGCACGTTTTAACGTCCCTAACCCTAATACATTTTCCAGACTTTCTAAATAAGAAAACTTTTATAATTCGAGTGCTTTCATATGCCACGGTCTAACAATACTTGTAATGGGATGACGGCGAAACAAGCGTTCAAAGGACACAAGTTTGTCAAAGGGTTACGTATTCGAGAATAACAAAGTTGCCAAAACATTTATACAAGTACCTATTTAATTAACTTTAAAAATTCATCCTTTCAGATGATTTTTTGTGCTTTGCTAGTTTTTTTGCTAAAGATACTTATTCTAGACTTTTTCTGACGTTCTTAGTAGTAGAGTAGAGTTTATTTACGCAGAGGGTTCAAAAGATTGCATCTTTTATAGCCTTATCTGTATATTCCAAAGAATAACAATATCTTAAAACAATTTTTTCTCAAATCTCACTCGCCGAAATCAAGTATTACTGAACCAGTTAAATTAAACTACATAAACTATTCTATAACAATTAATCCAATTACATAATTGCCGACAACCAGCTCCACCAAGCGATACAAGCTTATCAGTCGGAGCGTGACGCGTGACGTGTAAATCAGGGCTCGCTGGATTGCAGCGTTATCTCGCGCGCGCACGCGACCAGCCCACTGACTGCCCAGTGGCTATTGCCCATTACATTGGATAGCCGTTCTTATCTCACGACGCACGGACGAGGCAACTGGAAGACTAAGGCCTGAAGCGCACTGGTAGGTTGCTTAGTTGCTAAAGACGAGCTGAATACTTAGTTCTTACGAGTAATAGGTTCTAAAAAATAAACGAGCTCCGGGATCCACCGATATTCCCGAGTAACTACAACATTGGGTTCTTCAAAGGAGCCTAATATTCTTAAAAGGTCGGCAACGTATTCGTGACGCTTCCGGTGTATCATGGGTATCCATAGGCGACGGTGATCGCTTACCATCTGGATACCATCAGAGTTATTAAATATTTTATTTTATTTGTTGCTTAACAAAAATAATAAAATCTACAAGGCATTCTAAAGGATTCTGAAAGATGTAGCGAAACAACTCGCTAGCAGCTAGCGCTAGAACGAGCTAGGTTTAACCCCCCTAGCAAAATTGCAATTCTATAATCGAAACGCTACAGGAAACTAGGAAAATCTACAGGAATAACATTTCTGTCTATTTATGGATTGTATATTCTATGACTGAAATGTCATTCACAAACATTTTCCTAGTTTCCTATATCGTTTCGATTATAGAATTGTAGTGCAGTCGGGGCAGACATTTAAATAGAAAAAAATCCGGGGAGCGATTTTTTTTTAAACGTCGGGGGGGGTTTTCTAACTAATCCCGGTAGAGGATTCGCCGCCATCTTGTTTTAAAGTTCAATTTTTTTTTACTATGGAAACTAACGTGGGTTTCACACATTTTTGTTATAATTAAACACGGGAATTACTCCCCGGATTTTTTTCTATTTCAGGCTAGTTGTATGTATGTCTGCCCCGACTGGACTATAGGTAAGGGGGGCAGGTCTGCTAGCTATCTACCAGTGTGGATTTGTCCTAAGTTTACGCCGTAGTAATAAAATTACTTTTATTGTGAATTTTCGTCAAAAAAAAGGTTACTCAAGAGTAGATACACTACTCCAGAAATCACCTCATTACTTATATGAACATATTATATCGGATCATATTATTTTAAACAAATTTATTTAGCAAGGAATGTCGATACACAACAGTTTAAATAAACTACTTCAGTTTACTAACTTACTGTAAAGAGAATCTTCACGAGTACCTACTAGCAAGTTTTAACAACTCTCCTGTCTGGGTCCGTCCGTACCCACTTTTCCTGGTGACAGCAGCGGCCAGTATCACAAAGTAGAATATACTATCTTGCCAGTATCTTCACCGAAAAGCGATGGAAACAGTTTGACCCTTGTTTCGAAAACGCCTCCCTTAATGTCTGCCTCTTTGCATTTTACATGTAAGTACAAGCCCTCGAGAATTGCGTGAACACTAACGTAGTAAAGAAGTTTATCTTGAAGTCTTGTAGATTAAATTGCAGGCGATTCCACCATTAATTCGTAGCGTAGCCTTTTGTAGTTCGACATTAACATTTCGTAGAGCTGTAGTATCTACATTTATAAAATAATATCAGTAGTATGGAAGCTTTTAACGCCTACGAACTTTATAGGTACGGGTACCTACGAGTACGTGGAATTTAGATTTTCAAGAACTTCGGGAATTTTATTGCACTTACCAAGCTACCGAAATATGCGAAGTACCTATACTTTATCTAGAAAGTATTTTAAGTGAGTTCGCTGCGATTGTTCACACGGTAGGATTTTTTAAGAAAATGTTGAAAGAATTGTTTGTTACCTTTTTGCAAGTTTTTTTTAGTCTGAATTTTTATTAGTGCCTGTTGATCAGCTAAAATAATAAATTAAGCATATAAGTTAAAACTTTCAGGTTTGTTTAGGCTTACTTAAAAACTTTAGCCTGAAATATTATTACCCCATTCAAGAACGTTCAAAGTTCGTAATTTTTTCACTTTGTACTTTGTGAATTTTCGTAAGTAAAAACAACTAATTCTTTTTATTAGAAAACCTTTTAATCAAAGAGAATTTTTGGGGCTTTGAGAGTAAAGCTCAACAAAAGAGGAAAATTCTACACGAGTGACAACCGTAAAGTTCGTCAGCCGGAGTGACCCTTTGCCCGTTCTTTACGTCAATTCAGTTTAGATGTACAGAAGTAATTCCTGCGAAAACCTACCTTCCCTAAAAAACAAGTAGGTATTCTATTTCAATCGCACAAATAACTTTAACTCGTTCTCTCAAGGGATTAAAGGGAATAAAGATCGAAAAAAAAGTACTCTGAGAGATTGTAGCATGGCACCAAACTATCTTATCGATATGAGCAAACGTTCAAAGTCTGGCACGAACTAACTGTGATTTAATCTATGCCCTTCAGCTCAATATCAAAGCTGCTCCATTACATCAGAGCATGCACTTAGCGATATTGGAGTTCAAGTCCCGTCTGCAACCGGTTACAAATGGCGGCGCCGGCGGTGCTTAAAAATCAATTAACCATTCTATCTGCGAAGAGATTAACTGAAATTAAGACCGGAACAGACATTTTAAAGCTAGGAACAGACTATTGCGTGAGACTGTGACGCGTAAAGTCATGGACTTTGAGTTGCAGGATGTGTGACAAATATCAAGTTCCCATTTTAAGACACACATTTTTATGAATATAGCATGTGGTTACATGCTATATTCATAACACTTAAGAGAAATTAGATTTATTCTACGAGTATGTTAATCTTTTACGGAAAAGTAAACAGCATAGGATAGCGGATAAAACTGAAGGGCGTAGCTAGTTCTTTCATAAAACGGGACCATGGACCATAGATTTCGACAGTGCAGACTAAGCCTTTCCATAAGATTTATATAAGTCGCGAGATATTTGTACCTAGCCGGCTTTTCAACTTATAAGGTTCAGGAAACTAGAACGCAGACATTGTAACGGGTTTAAGTTGGGGAGTGCACTTCTATTTTGCTAATTGGACATTGAAGTTCTTCACGAGATACTTTGTAAGTCTGCCGATGTTCCAAGATTTCAAACTACACTTTGAAATACCGATAAAATATTAGGTAATCATCAGTCATCGAAGGGAACAATTTTAATTAGAAGTAAACATAACATACTACCTACCATATTGCCAAGTTTTCGTATTACAAAAAGTTTTTTTATATTTTTTCTATATTGAGAAATCTATGGTAGAAAACTTTTTTTTATTATTTTTTCTTTTGAACTTTTTTCACTTAACCTCCGCGCCACACTAAACTTACGGTACGAAATGTTGCAATTCCTTAACCGAAAGGTTCCAAATGAAAGTTATCCTGCATCCCTATCTTAACACTTTCAGTGGGTTTTGGGAAACGAGGCGGACAAGCCTTTTACGGTGTTTGATAACATAGAGTCTATGGTTGTACGTAGACTATGGGACGAGATATCGGGTGAATAAGTGTTTTAGACATTTAGTAAAGCTTTTGGTTTTATTTGTGCGAAATTTGTTCTTATTTTATCACTTACAAAATAATATTACTTACTTACAAAATAATATTTTATTTACAAAATACCTACAAACTTAAAACCAAAATGAAGTTGTTGTCTGTATGGCAAGGTATCAAAACGCTGCATTCCCGCGATGAATAGCCAAAGAATAAAATAGCATGTGGCTTTATTCCACACCCAACAAAACTAAAACTAACTACGAGTATAATAATTATATTTGGTAGCACAAGGGCGGCCTTATTGCAATAAAATGGCGCTAGTAAAAGTGCAAGTTTTATGTAGGTAGGTATGTATTAAATTATATATGTCTTGTATCTATGTCTCAATGGATATAACTAAACGTAGATATTACGATATGTAGGTAATTACCATACATAATAACACTAATAACAGATCGATAAGTTGTCCGAATCGACAAGAACCGGCAATTGAAATTGCCCTCATGCGGTAGCTTCAAAGAAAACATGAAATTGCTTCGTGGAAATGTTGATTTATGTATGGGTCTGTCTAGCCTTTGTCTTTGACTGGATGCTACAAATAGCGTAGTAACAATAATGATCATTTCTTTGTTTATAACAGTTATGACCATAGGTACTAACTAATATTATTAAATCTAAGATTATTTCATATCACTGTTATCAATGCTAAAAAATGTCACAATACTCAACCAATCATCATGAAATTTTGCATACAAGTTGTCAGGAGTACAGAAAAGGACCTCAAGGCTACACCGGCTTTCATAATCATCATCATCACCGTTTTCCATAACTGCGGGTGAATCGAGCGCAGCTACATAATAAAATATGTACCTATAGGTAAGTGATTTTATTCGCTTATTTATAAAGGTTTCTATGATAACATTTATGATCACTGGTATGGAAATTTTTATAGTGGGTTCAGTAAACTTAGTTGTTTGTAAAGCGGCTATATGGCAGGTAAATACAAACTGCTCAAACTACGTTAAATTTTAATAAGATTGTAAACCGAAGGTTTATGGGATATCGTTCACCTTTATAGAGGTGGAGGCATATCGTAAGTAATGTTATACTGTTCGTGTTTTATAGAGTATAATTGTTTTGAAATACTTTGTAACAGTGGAATATAATGCCCGCGAAGAGAGGTCAAGGACATGATAATTTTAAGAGTTTTTCTGTCTTAGATTAGAAAAAAGACCAAACTGTCCAACCAACTGTCTTATACTTTTAATCGTATAGTGACGAATACCAAATTAGGCACCTCATGTACTCGTACCTACCTACTTTACTTTCTATAGTTGAAATTTTACGTTACACTAAGGTTTCACTAATAAAAATAAATTAATTCCACGTCGCGCTCTTGACATTTCGTGCCAACGAAAAAGTTCACCGCCTATCATCAAATCCCAGTTTCCGAAACTAATTTAAGTTTCCAAATAACTTCCAACGATATCACCTCGCAACCGTTAACAACCTCACAAACAAACTCTTAACCAGACGTAAACAAATCCTGTGCAACAGAGACGGAGAGTGGATGAGAATTCTAATCTGAACATAGGCGAGGCTGACTTGCATAGTGTAATTAGCCCCGATATTTAGAGCGGGAGAGCAGGATACGACTCTATTAGTGCGAAAGGGACCGATTCGGGCAAATTTCCAAGATGAATCTGATGTTCCGGAAGAACTTCAGCACTGAGAAGACTTTGTCGAGCAGCGGGGGTGGCGGCAAGGCGCGCGGGGCGCTCGGCGCGGGCAGGAATGCCAAGCGACGCGACCGCGACCGCTTCTCCTGCATGGAGGAACATCACTACAAGACACACATATTCTTCTCGGCGGCTCCTCGGGCCAGCACGCAGTACAACGATGGCGGAGGTAACAACACATTAAACAACATCAACAAACAACAGCAGTGGTGACAGTGCGCGCGATACAACAATACGCGTTGTTTTGTTTCCAAAGTTTTATTTTCAAATTTTGTGACCGATAAGTGTGAGCTTTTAGTAATATTAGCTGAAGACCGACGCGGCCGGAAACTCTATAAATACTTTCCGTGAGTGACAGCGGCCAGTGTTCCCATTGGTTTATTGAAGAAACTTCGATATTGAACAAGCACGGGAGTCCTCCAAAATGTGTTTTTATTTTTTCAGATTTATTGTAATTGGTTAAATCCGCTCGTAACTGGATTCTTGTTTTGGCTCCACGCACACACGCCGAGGTTATTTACCACACATGCGCCTGTACACGGCATCAATGTTATTTAAGGTAAAAGTACCCTTCAACGGACGTGCCCTACCACCGGAAACGTCCTATTTTAAGCTATAAGTCAAAAACTTAGGGTTGAAAGTAAGTTGCGATTTTTTTCTCCGATGGCTACATATCCTCCCCTTCCTTTACGTGACCTAGCCGACCATTTTGGGAATCAGTGGGACCGTGATAATCGATCGAGTCGGTCGATCGCAGTTTTGTATGGAACTCCTTACGAAAATCGTTAAGAAATCGCGTGTATTTCTTAAGGTTTTTATGGCGTTTAAGCATAGCTTAGTGTTTGAAAATAGGGTTTTACGGTATCGTTACTCAATTAGTTATTGTGTTCCGATTAAATAAGTGAATTTGGTTCAGTGGTATTTACAGAAATTGAGTAAAATACAAATCCGGTGGTGAGTTCAAGCATATTTTGACTGGAAGGTTTCGCCGAACAGCGTCCGGAATCAGGAAAAACGTATGTTTTTTTAATTAATTTTGTACTGATTGATGAAGAATTATTTCAATAAATTTCTTTGCAATTTAAATAACTAGAAGTGTTAAGAACTTAGTGAGCAATTACCGAACATTAATATACAAGCCAATTTTTTTTAAACTGTGATTGAAATTTAACATTTTAACAAGTTTTTGGCATCAAAATAAGCTTTTTGGAAAGGCTATTTTGAAAATGCCATAATAGTTATATTACATCAATAATATCAAAAGCCACATATATTCATGGATTTGTAATAGTTCTAATTACCAGTAACGATGTCAGATTTGTAGTTACATTGTAATGATTACAATTTATAGACTATTTTCAAAATCTGTTCGGGTGATACGTTCCACTAAATTTGACTGTTTAATTTACCGAACGGGTGACCGGTAAATGGTACCCATGGGCTCTATTACCGGATTTTTATTATCTCAGCTATTTTATTAAGCGGTGTTCATTGAAATATAATCCTTACGGAATTGACTACTAGGTCGATATTCAAACGTATTCTCTAAAGTGATTTTTTGTAAAGCCCAGTGCTTCTAAAAGTTAAAACAAAAAATGGATATAATGTGTATGTGTGTGTAATGTATGTGAGTGTGCTTGTGTGTGTATATGTGTATGTGCGTGTGTGTATGTATATGTATAATGTATCTACGTTATTTTAAGATTAGTGTGGAACCGTTTTTCTATTTATTTATCGGATATTATACAGGGTTATTGATAAAGGATATGCTAAGCCGAAAAGGGCTAATAGTACGTATCATTATGAACAACTTTTACTATAGGACGAATTTTAGGTTGGTCCCACAGTAAAAGTTGTTCATAATGATGAGTGCTATGAGTCCTTTTCGGCTTAGCATACCCTTTATGAATAACCCTGTATACATTAGAGCTTTTTGGTTATGGTTTCGGAAGGTGACGAAAGGATGTCAATACACAGTGTATTTTATGAATTCTGAGAACGTTGACATATCAATATGCACATTTTAAGGTTTTTTATACTCAATTGGTTGTCATTTTATTTTTTGTAGAGGAGGTATACTATATATAACCGATTAAAAATTAACATTTATAAGCATAAAAAGTGCTATAAAGACTGTTTAAAAATTATCAAACCATATCTTACCTACCTCAAAACAAGTGTGATAGGATTGATTAAATAAATGTTTTAGATTAATGTTTTTATAATACGGGATGACTGGTTAGACACCCTGAATAAATACTAATTTGAGTTAATGAAATACAAATACATGGATGACAAAAATAAATGATATATCCGTTTAATGTAAACTTATCGTTTTATTTTAAAACTTTTTTAGTATTCCGTCAATATTAGTTGAAGTTAAAAAGCTAGTGAAGTTAGGTTGTTATTATAAAGTACTCTTCAGTAAGACCAACGAAAGTTTGAGCACCACTCAACAACGCAACTCCATACATTTTCTTTCCTAGTCCGGTAATACGGCAGGCCGATCCGGTAGTAGGTGCAAATCACGTTTCTTAGTCCGGTAAACGGTACAAATGAGACTAAACGGACCTAAAAACTTTAAAAATACTTTAAATATATTTCTAACGAGTAATTAATTTCCAAAAAAATTTAAATGAAGACTAGTTTATCTAAGTTACCGCTAAACTATTAATTATAATCGTGTAAAAATCCCAGACCTTATTTTAAATAGAAACGTACATGCAGGTCTTAAGCGTTCGGTGAACGGTACATTTACCTTATAGTCCATCCAAGCCACGCGATGTACCTAATGAGTCCCTCTTCGAAATAATTATTCTAATATTTTATGGAAACATTAGAGCACGCACACGCAAAATTTGATTTGATAAGGAACATGGTACATTTCAGTTTTGGTCTTTAAAACCTCCGTTAGATATGGAAAACATTACAGAAGACTATTAGCATTTACCATCACTTTCTTAATCTCCATTTACTTATTAATGCCCCACATTAAAACAGAGTCACGGAAATCTGTTCAATATTACAGTCGATCCAATTCGTTTCTACTGATTCAATGTTTACAAAGATGCTACAGACCATATCTGCATTATTCGTTTCGGGCAGAGGATAAATTTAAGAGGCTTTTGAATGTACTCTCAAAAATTACTGTAAAAAAATTCATGGCTCTTCCTCTGTCAGTAAAATGCGGCAAATGTATTTTATAGAACTGTGGTCAAAACAGGGCAGTCCAATTCTGGGCGATTAAATGTCAAAGATTTGTATGTTTAGATGTTTGTTGCTCAGCCACGCAAAAACGGTTGAACTGAATTGGATAACATTTATGGTGTGAAGGTAGCTAATAGCTTAGATATCACATGTGCTACTTTTTATCCCTGAAAATGCGAGTGAAACCACGGGATTCAACTAATTTGAAATCATAATTTGATTTTTTAATATTTTCTTTTGTTTTCTCGTTTCCAGAAAGATGCGGTCCAGTGCTGGGCGGCGGAACAGGGACGGAACCGGAGCCCCCGCAGCCGCTGGTCACGCGCGAGCCCTCCGTGTCGCTGCTGCGCTGGGACCGCGACCGCGAGCGCGCCGCCGCCGCCGTGTCGGTCTCGGTACCGGACCGGCGCCGCACGGAGCCCGTCTCGCTGGCCACGCTCGAGAAGGACTGCTTCGTGATACCGGCCCACGCGTTGAGCAGGTTCCTGCCTGATGGCGTACCGGTAAATACGATGCTTTTTGTCCTTAATATCATCATGAGCATCTCTTTCCACCCGCTGTTGTGAATTTAAATATCTGCTCTAGATCTGGGTGTTAATTGTTCTTGTCTTTGTGTGTGTTCCATGGCATCCCCGACGCAGGTTATCCTACTGGGGAGCTATGAGTGTGAAACATTATTACATTATTTATAGGTCTCCTCTCCAGCGCGGCATCTTTTTCGGTCCTGTGCCAGTCTCATCCACCGCCTACTTGCCTTTGTCTTTATACTGGTGGTCAAATGTTGGCCACTGTCTGCTGTATCCGTCCATGCTGCACCGCCTAGAGAAGCGAACGTAAGCGCACCGCATCGATGTCTGGACTTTTATCAGGGGGCGACGGCGAAATCTGACTTCAAAACTTGTTTGGATTAAGTATATGGACACCTTTTTAATTTTTTAGCTACTAATCACATAGTTCAACAACGCAAAATATTTTATTCCAGCTGCCGGCACCACCCCCAACCCCAGAAAAAGGACTAACAACAAAGACTGGACAAAACGCCCTCAGCATCCTCGAAATCGCCGACCCGAAGCTCTGCATCCTGGCGCACCTGATGAGCCCTCTCGAACCCATAGAGCCTATACTAGAATCTCCACTTGCCAAGCCTTTGATCAAGCAGAAGATAGCGGCAGCAGAACTGGTAACAGAAGTGGCGCAAGCGAACACAGCTGTAGGAGGGATGTTGTTGGCAAATATGGAAAGGAGCGCTGAATTCCCTTTCATAGCCTATTACGTGATAAATACAACGCAAACTGATCCTTTACTATTTTACAATAACATGAGGGGAGCTTCCTTGAACAAGTTTGATCCGAAGACGATCAGGTATTCTGCAGCGCACACATTGGATCTGTACAGCGAGGTGGCGATGATCTGTCGGCCGCCGTTCACAGACCTGGCGGGAGGACCAAAGAAGTCGCACACGCCTAGTACGGGGTTTATCATTAGTGTTTATAAGGTCGGTACTTATATTCCTATGTTCTTACTAACCTAGCAATAGATTTCCGAATTGATTTAATCAAGAGCCCTCATCATGATATTCCAAATAAATTTCGAAGATAATTGAGGAAGAAAAATCCTTACCACTTACCCATACTGCAACATCAAAACCAAAATAAGAAAGACTATAAACCATTTCAAAAATTCGTAGAGAATTCATTCCGAATGAAAACCGATTGTTTTTTCAAACGCCTGAGCATAAAGCTGCAATTTTTCTCTCTGAACGATTTGCTCCACTCGAATCGCTTGAACCATGACTAATCTCGAAAACACATTTCACCTGAAAGCTCCAAGGCAATCGTTACCATAATGGCTTCGTCTG
This sequence comes from Alcis repandata, assembly GCA_949125135.1. Taxonomy (NCBI): domain Eukaryota; kingdom Metazoa; phylum Arthropoda; class Insecta; order Lepidoptera; family Geometridae; genus Alcis; species Alcis repandata. The sequence goes on from OX421233.1 coordinate 2,430,798, forward strand.
CGCCATTCTAAAGGGTATAGACGCCGATTAGACAATGTACAGAAAAACTGCTTTTTCCAGCGTAAAACTGTAGGGAACTAAACTTATCTGTAGAATCTGACAGCCATTATTTAAAAACTTTTAACTTCAGTTCAGATTTGCATCAAACTTGACCTTGTGTGCATACTGGGGATGTCAAGTTCCTCCAGTTATCTCTTGTAATTTAACCCTATCGATTGCTCGTCTCGTCACTCAATTACATAAAAAAAAAAAAAAAAAAAACCCTTTAGTAAGAACGCTTCTCACCGCCATCACTGAACTTCACGCGTACCTACCTACTGTAAAGCGAAGCACCCAAAGCCTTACGTTCTTGGGAAATGTTTCTCTTTACTTTATCTACTTTGGGCCACAGGGTACAGAGACCCCATTTATTTCAAGCAATATCGTAATATATGCAATGAAATATTGACTCCAATCAAAATGTAAATCTAACCCAAGGTTACATTTGAAACCAGTGTTATTTTACGGGTGTTCGGATAGAGCTTAAATGCTTAAGGGGCGACAGATTTATTACTTAGTTTTATAACTCTGCTCTAATTCCAAGGCGCCGAAAATAATTTAAGGTCTTTAATTGAAACTATTTTTTTGTAATATTTGACCGAGATTAGTTACGAAAGTTTCCTGACCTAACCTTACCTACAAATTGCGAACCGTGGTTGCTAACCAAAGTAAGATAAAGTAGAACGAAACGAATGCAGCTTTAGGTACATTATTTCTGCTTTATCTTCCTTCCTTTTAAACTTAAACAACTCAACTCAACTCTGTTATTCTTCCCCTGTTTAAATCGTGTTCATATTTGAGGGGCGTGAACACTTCCTCCGAAAATGTTATCTTCCTTTCCTTTTCCGTCCTGTCATCAATAAAACCGACAAACCCTAACCCTATAACCGGTGGACAAATAATGATAATGTATTTAATCATTTATCCATTAAGAGACACCTCAGTCAAAAATAATGAATGATACAGTTCGGATGTTTGGATATTTATTGCTAAATCACGCAAAAACAGCTGAACGGATGAAGCTATACCTACCTACCCTGAATTACCCTGTAGGCTACTTTTTATTCCGGGAAACGTGGGTGAAAGCGCGGGACGTATAACTAGTATTGTATGATATAAAAATTACTACTAGGTACTACATACGCCTCTGGCGCGGTGACCCAAAGGCACCAGAGGAAACCATTGATTACGATCTTGCGCTGCCTCTTGCCAGTCGTCAGCTTATAGTATGCATAAGCCGAATCACACGGCGCGCGGCGTATTGTATAAATATGTAACGTTAACATTTTGACTGCGGGAAACCCATATCTTGCGTTTTCCTTTGTGCGACGTGAGTGCGGCTGCACACGCCAGGCGCGTAAAACACAACGTATTTGACTATTAGCCGCACCTAAGGCAAGCGCATGTGATTATTAGCCGCAGTCTAAGTGTTAAATGTTGTAATATGTTGTGTTCCAGGTGTTCGAAGGCGACGACGGCGAGCGGTTCGAGCGCAACTGGCTGTACTGGACGGGCGCGCGCATGCTGTACCGGCACTTGCCGCACAGCGTGGGGCTGCGCAAGATCGCGCTGCACAAGTCGGTGGCCAGCCACGGGGACAAGATGTACCTGCTCGTGTGCGAGTGCGCCAACTTGATGGACGACTTGTCAGGTGGAGTGGACTTACATTTTAATTATTTTTTTCTTGTTTTAACCGACGCTATTTCTTTCTCCGACGCTTCTGACTTTGATGGGCCAACTTCTGGTTTCATTTGTTGTTCCTTCAGGTGGACGACTTACAAGTTTACCACACTCACCACTCTTAATTCTTTAAATTATCTAGCTTTTTCTCAATTCCAGGAGCAGCCATGTTAATCACAGCGCTGCGCGCGCGCCTGTGCGGGTACACGGGGCTCTACCGGCCGATACAGACGTTCTAATGTCGGCGGGCGGAGGCCTAGCGCTAGCATCCAGCGGCCACGGAGGCCTACGGTGCTCGGGGGAATCTGTGATATAACAACTGACTGTTGGGAATATACTCGAACTACATTTTTAGATGTAAAATGCTCATATTTACCGCGAATGATATTGCAGAATTAATGTATGGATATAAGAGGGATATGGGCTCAAAAACCCGTAACACAGAATCTGTGTTATGAAAATTCTATCAGTTTTCTTATTAACAATTGTAGGACAAAACTACTCTACTGTCTTCGCTCTTTATAGCGATATTCAAATCACCTCGGGGCTTTTTAAAGCACATTCGTATGTCAATCTTAAAATTACTTTCTTCCGCTTTCTTTCTCTTTCTACTGTTGATAGAGCGAAAGAAAAGTCAAGTAAACGGAAAAAAATCTCTAAGATACAGGCCCTTGAAATAGCCTACGTTTATAAACTGAAGAAAAACGAAAACTAATTCTCACCTACCTTTAACATAAAAATCTCTCGCATACCCTACTTCGTAACAGCAAAACATCTATTATCCAGCCAGACATTTCCCAAAGTTCACGGCCAGTCTAGACCTTTGCCGGCTAATCTAGACCCAGCCTAGACCTAGATTCCTTTATAGACCTACAGAAGTCCGCTATAGGTCTCCAGTCACTCTACTTGTGAAAACGGACCAAAGTATTATATGTAAGAGGTGTGAGTGAAGAATCGATTCGAAGTGTTCTGATCAAGTGACACGGGTAGCGTATCGTCGTGTGACGCATCAATATACACTGAGTGTTACTTCGTTGGAAATATTTTTGGAAAAAGAGTAGCAACTAGTAACATTGATAACAGTGTAAATATGGGGACATCTAGGAAAAAAATGGAACTCACAGTTCTCATATCTTTCACTGATTTAAAAAAAAAAATTACCTCCTTGGGCAATCGGATAAAAAGAGACGTTTATATTTCAGATCTTAGTAAATATCATCGTATCAGTTTATTGGTAACATTTTTTTACTATCCCGATTTTTTTTTCAAGTAATAAAAATATTTGTTTATAAAACAAAAATTATTGCAACAAAAAATATGTGTGCGGCGCGATGATACGCCTTCCTTATCACACTAGGTACTCTAGCTTTAAGACTTTTAAGGAGTGACATTTTCACAATTCATTAGATTAGACGCTTGATTTACGATAAATAATTAAAATTCGCTTTCTTAATTTCATTATGCTCATATTTTTCTAATAAATAATAGTTAAAAAATAGATTTCTAATTCCTTTATTCGATAAAATCTAGATTACCTCGCTTTCTTTGGTATGTCTTCCAAATCTAAAGATATTGTTTCAAAAACTGCCAATGAATAAATAACGTTTTCACTTCAATTAAAATATCCTCAAAATGGTACTAGCGGACTCTGTCATCCAACCCAATCTGATGGGTCTCTATTTGTATCTCTTTTAATTTCCATATGTGAGAAAAAGAAAGCAGTCATTTTAGAGATGTATTTTTGTGTTGTAGAAATGTTAAAAAAATGAAAAAGGGATCGATATAATTTTATTTCTTATACATATCCCGCGATACATATCATCACGAAAACGTTCTAAAAGTTTCAATTAGAAACCGTACTTTATTAAATTCTATTGTACCTACCTCTCTATTTTCTCCACAAAGGAAAAAGCTTTACAGTAAATCTTTAAAAACTCGATATATATAATTAGATACGCACAAAAATATATCTGAAGGCAGCATAAATACATTGTCATTTTAAAATTTGTAGAAAATAATGCTTACTGCACAAATAAAAAATATTATGTATTTATCTAACATAGGCACTAGGCTAACTTTAAACTTAAAAATTAAACTGAAAACCTATATTTACATAGCATAAATATGTATAAATAGGTACCTAACCTAACTAAATTATAAAGAGAATAACCATCTATTTTCAAGCCCTATTGGTGCTTAAATCGAAATTATTTTTTAATAATGACCAAATATTTTCAGAATCTTAAAAATCACTTGCAGTTAAAAACTATTTCCTAATATTAGAATGTCTAAATAAAGTAGAAAAACTATCGATGTTATTGATTATAGAACTATCGATAGTTTCACAACACTAGTTTCCTGTAGACATATTGTATTATTTTGTAAATGACACGTTTTTTGTAAGCGTCTAACTTTCATTCAATTTCGTTATAAGTGCGGTATTTTTATTTTCTTTTGCTATCCTTTTATAAAGAAGCGACACTAACAAAATGGCAAATTACGTAAAAAAAAATAAATCAAAAACAACGATGTTACATTTGTGAAAGTTAGATGCCAAATGTTATTTTGCGATGGTGCTAAGTGTAGTCGAATTAAATAAATGAAATTTAATTTAAATTTAGTCGGTTTGTAGCTAGAAATATTGGGTCTTGGTTATAAATAAACGCTACTTAAACTTTATCACTGTGTTATAAATTATAATAAATTAGTTCATTTGCCAAAAAAAAATATACAATAATGTTAGAGCGGAGATCGCCTCTAACCCTGAATCTCGCACTAGGTGAGTCCTGTATTGCAAGATCCAATTATATCCTTTTGTTTCTAATTTCTAGTGTGAACAATAAAGAGTTTATCTATCTACCAGTTTAAAATGCGAAATAACTTCTCCGAGACCTGAAATGTAAACCTGTATGTGGACCTGAAACTTGCAAAACAAGATAATTTTAGCACTAATTAAATTTTGGAAGCGTTTATAGTAAGACTCTTATAGTTTGCAGATTGTTGCATCGCTTACTTTGTAGTTGAAACATTGTATTGGAATTGATTTATTTATTAATGTTACAAATGGTTATAATAATAGTTTAGTTAGTCGTAATCAGATAATCAGACCTATGATATCAATTTGTTCGTATTTTATAAAACTTTGTCAACTTACCGCTACACTATCCCTGAATGCTATATAGCTTATGTTTAATAGCCCCAATCTTGCAAGGCCGAAGACCAAGCAGCCCCAGACAGCCAGACACGAAGGCTCGAGTGTCAGCTAGTGTATATAAAATCAGTTTATTTCTTTGACTCTACCTTGTCAATTAATTTTTAATTAAAATGAGGACAATAGTGGCCATTCTGTTTATAGTAGGTATATAAAGTTGTGTCTAGAAAATAAGTTTTCGGTTATGGTTTTCAGATATTAGTACTTGCCGCATAAAGTACATATTTACTAATCAAATTAATGTATTTGCTAGTTATCATAGTTTTTATTGTAAACATAGGTTTACAAACTTTTAGAACTTAACGGCTTCTAATTCTACTTTTATTATTGTATGACCCAGCAGTGGGTCGTACAGTAGACACCTAACTGTACCATCGACCTGAATTAAAAAAAAAGAAATTCAGAGAAACTGAAAAAATAAAAGAAAAATTTTATCCACAATAATATTTTTACTTGGACATTTGTTCAACAATAAAACACAGTAAAACTAAAATTACGTGTTCACTAGTTATTTGTATGCTTTCTGCACTTATTTGTACTTGCTTACATTTATTATATCTTACCATTACGGACCAACGTTTTCTGTACAAAGATCAATAAGAAAAACTAGCAACCAGTTTCAGAGGAACTTGATTATTGTCCTCAGCAATATATAGATATGTATAAATTTGTATATTTTCGAGAGGTGTAAAAGTATTAATTTTCAACAGAAATGGTAAAAAAATATTTCTAGTTAATATATCCCAATAGATATAATTTGGGAGTCTTTAAGTCACAAGTGAATCGGTTTCTTCTAGGTAAGCGCGCTCCATCGTAGACTGCATCATTGCAAGGCGGTCAGACGCAAGCGTATTATTGAAATAAAAAGCAACTGGTAATACGTGGCAAGAAATGACAGACCACCGAACAAAGCTGGGGATGCCTTTCATAGTATTAAACTTTCATGCACAACAATGAATGGACCAAACTCTACTATAAGAATACCTCGCGGGCCTGAAGCCTGCACCCCCACGCTAATTGCTAGTTTTTTAAAGTACGGAACCAATACCTAGCACCTTCTTTAATAGAGAGAATTCTGTGGTACAAAAGAACATTTTTTTTACCATTTCAATTTGAGTAATCATTTTAGTATTATTTTGAGTACACAAATAAGAACATGTAAAATATTATTACCAAGCATTCAAGTCCTTTTGAAACTAGAGTCCCTATTCTGCTATTGATTTTTGTAACAAAAACGTTTAACCTCTAGGTTCATTACAAAACCTCAGGTTTAGACATAGTTCAAAGTTGGTTCAGAGACCATTAAATTTTGGCTTGTACTGTCAGAGCGAGATGTAAAAGCATTGTTGATAATGTAACAAGCATGTTGGTGTTGTAACAAGCATTGTTGATGATGTTACAAGCATGTTGGTGATGTAACAAGCATTGTAATGTACCAAATTAATGTTCAGCTTGAAAAGCTAGTTTGTAATTACGGGCTAAGCTCTTAGTAGTTTACGAATAGACGATTCAATCAAATTTCAATTATTTTTATAATAAAAGTACTGAAATGTGTGTTGTTTTTTTCTTTCTCATTGCCTTCCCTACAAAAATGTCTAAATATAATATTATTTAGGAACCAGTTAAATAAAAAACTAATCTTTTTTCTTTATCTAATACCTACTTATCTATTTTACTTTTTCTGATTTCCGATGATGAGTTTTTATCATTTACCCGTCTTATCTTATCCCTCTTATACCACTTTAGCATGTTGCTTTTTGCAGCTACACTATCGGCTACGCTCCTGTGAGAATTCTTTTTATCAGCCCTGATTCTACAAATACTTTGGACTGCCATTGAAAAATTTGCCTTTCATCTTTCTAAGATTTACATTTAGTCATTCACAATCACAAGCCACACTAATATGGTTTGATTTACAGATTAGATTTAAAAATGTTACAGTACAAGTGGCTTTAAACGGCCATTAGGGTCAACAAGTACCTACTAGACCAGGGGTGGCAAACATTTATGAATCAAAAAGACAATTTCTAAAGAAATGTTTAATGAGGCTTTAGATGTGCCGTTAAATAATTTTGCCTATAGTCACCGCATTACCAACTGAGTCGTGCGGCCTTAAATCATTTCTCTATGTCTATGTCGCTCGCACTTGTAGGTCTTAGGGCTTGTACACAAATCTGCGATGCGATGCCGCAACGCAGAAACTTGCGACGCGAATTTCTGCGATGCGATTTCTGCGGCAAGGAAATTCTTTGCCGCAGAAATCGCATCGCAGAAATTCGCGTCGTGCGTGCTCGCAGATTTTTGCGATGCGACGTCGCACCGCAGTTTTGTGTACAAGCTCTTAAGCCGGCGTAGCATTCGAAACGAGCGTGGTGGAGCACGCGGCGCTCGCAGCGAGCGGATCGGCTCGGCATTTCGTCGTAACGTTACGTTACGACGAAATGTTACAGGTCAGTCGCCGGCTTTATGGATTTGTTCCCCATCCCTGAGTATAAGGCTTAGTGTTTAGGTTAAACTCATAATGATATCATCTGCACATCTCGCTACTAACTAACACTGCACTTCCTGTGCTTTGTACCTACTCAAAATTAATAAAACCTTTTTTAATAACTTTCAACTTTTATTCAACAATATCACAATTGTAGCAAATACAACTTAAATAAAACCTATTTTCAACCTAAATTAATGAACAAAACTTACATCTTCAGTAACCTCGGTTCCCTCGAAATCTTCTTCTGTTGTCCAACTGGAAATTTAAAATGAAATATAACTCCCAGTAATAATAATAATAGTAGAATTGGTATTACTTCTCACTCAAGCTTTTAAATTTATTATACAAATAAGATAAGCCTTTAGTATTTTTAATAGGCTTGCGTTTGACTGCCATCTCGCCTGTTGGTAAACAACAATGTGGTCTATGATGGAGCATGCTTGCGTAGAAGAAACTGATTCACTTGTGTTTTAAGCATAAGCAAGTTGTTTAGGGGTTAGTTCCCTGTTCATCATATTACCAGTACTTTTCTGTTTCATTCTTTATTAGTTAGAACAGCACTGCTTTACAGTCTTCACCCAGAGATATTGTTTGTTGAATAATGTAGCATTGTTATTTTATTTAAACATTAAGTTTTATTATGGAACAGTAAACGGATTCCGGATTTTGGATTAGTAAAATTTTGCGTTTGGATAAACAATTTGGTATACTTTCCCAGGGCTTAGGTAGACTGTTAAATCCAACCACAACTAACTATTTACAATTTTTGTTGATAGGTTAAAACTTGGATTGGAAAAAAGTACATACCAAAGACCGCTTACATTCGAAGAAAGATATGCGCAGTTGAGCGCACTCATCGGGCACACTTCCTATCATTAGACATTCCTTAGGAGTCTTCTTATCCTGAAAAATTTGAAAACACTGAATGTAGTGAAGACATGGTTAGGAATTGTTTTTTATGTCATCATAATTTGTCGAATTCATGATCATGGCTGCTTCATAATCTTCGTATGAATATAATTTAAAAATACAAAGAAAAAACCGGTACAAAATTTGTACCGGTTTTTTAAAACATATTAAAAAAGAAACCCACCTTCTTACAACAATCACTATTCAGTAAACAAATCTTGAGATCCGCTCTGATCCCGGCGCAAGGTGACTGATCTGCTAGACCAATCTCATCTGGAGCAAATGAAACCATTTTTTTTCGGCTCTAATCACAGTATGTTTTTAAATTTTAATAAATTAAAGAAATCAGTAAGGTAAAGGTAAGTAACCAAACAAAATTATTCGCTCATTTTGATTGAGCTTTGATTCGATAAAAAATGTCAAACAAATGTCACTGTCAAAATCAGCTGTGTGGGCTGCGTATAGGCGACGGAAGCATTTTCTATTATGTAACATTATGTTAGCCTCTAAACATTAAACTCTAAACTTTAGACTTTAGTGATAAACTTAGTTTAGACTTAATTAAAACAATAAATCGGAAAAAATAAAACGACAGGTCAATAGAATCAGCATTTGTAAAAAGTACGCTATGTAAAATAATACAGTCAAAATTTAAAGAAAAAATAAAAATCGCTGTCAATGTCAATTGTTGGTTATTGGTACAGTGATGCCAGAAGGGAAGGCAATTCCCTGTAAATTCAGAGGTATTTTGTATTTGGGAGGAATGTTGACCGGACAAATCTTCACGAAAAATAGTTCAAAATGGGGGCTTCTTCCGATAATGAAACTTTCCTACTTAGGCGATTAGGTAACCTTAAAGAGAAAGGTTTCGTGAGGATATTTTGGACGAGGTTTAGGGAAAAATCATTATCTACCTAGCAGCACTGAGCGTAGAACAGACAGAATCAGCTGTTTTGTGTTGTTCGTTTTCGCCATGTATGTTTTCGCGGACGTGTGCTGAATGAAAACCAAAAAACCTATCAAGAACAAAGAAAATGACAAAAATGTTTCCCTTATTCGCAAGGAGATTATCACACGTGTGTACTTTGAAACCCTACAAAGAGACGAGATGGCTTATGCCAAACGGTAATCCAATCGGCGCGTACGTTTACAATTGTGTCGCCAACGAGAAAGTTCCGGTGATCCTCAGTGACCCTCACATCGCCACCTGGTACTCCTGCGGCCCTACAGTCTACGACTCGGCTCACATCGGCCACGCCAGTTGCTACGTTAAGCTGGATATTATACAAAGAATCCTGAAATCGTTCTTCAAAATAAAACTCGTTACCGCTATGGGCATAACTGATATAGACGACAAAATCATCAGAAAAGGACTCGCCACCAAAACGCATTTCACTGCGATCGCAAAGCAATACGAACACGAGTTTTGGCTCGATATGTCAGCGCTTAATGTCGAAAAACCACTTATTATTACCAGAGTTTCAGAGCACATAAATTCTATAGAATCTTTTGTAAAAGGGCTCATAGAGTCTAATATGGCTTATGTAGCGGGCAACAATTCCGTCTATTTTGATACAAGTAAGTTTCCTTCCTATGGAAAATTGCAGACAATGCAAGAATCGGGAGAACCATCAGATGAGGCTAAGAGAAATAAGATGGATTTTGCAGTGTGGAAGGGATATAAAGAAGGAGAACCTTACTGGGATGTTTCCTGGGGTAAAGGGAGGCCTGGGTGGCATATAGAATGTTCTGCCATGGTTAGCAAAGTGTTTGGCTCTCAGTTAGACTTCCATGCAGGAGGAATAGATTTGAAATTCCCTCATCACGAGAATGAAGAGGCTCAGTCTTGCGCTTTCCACAACTCCAGGCAGTGGGCTAACTACTGGATACACATTGGTCACCTCCACATCAAAGACGATGTTAAAATGTCCAAATCTCTGAAGAACACTATTTCAATTCCAAATATGCTAAATTCATACAGTGCAGACATTTTCCGAATGGCCTGCCTACTCTCAAGATATAGATACACCATGGAATACAGTGACGGCATGATGAAAAATGCAGAATCAGTTCTAAACAAGTTTAAATTCTTCCTCAGAGACGCTGTTAACTATGTAAACAATAATGACCAAAAAGCAAGCGGTGACTACAAAGACAAGTTATTACAAAACTTGCAAAAGGTTGAGGATGCTAATTATGAAGCGATAAAAACGGACTTTGACACAGCATTTTGTATAAACTCACTATTGACTCTAGTGAATGATACAAACAAGTTTATCAGAGGAGAAAGCAAGGATTACTACCCTGTTCCCATCATGTTAATAACTGAGTACATCACTACTTTATTGACTCAATTTGGACTAAAACTACAAGAAACTTCACAAGACAACTCTTTATCCAACTCTTTGGTAGATAGTTTAGTAGAATTCAGACATACAGTACGGTTGAATGCAATTAGTTGTAAAAACAAAGAGTTATTGAATGCTTGTGACATAGTCCGAGATAAAATGAAGTCAATGAGAGTTCAAATCAATGATAGTAACAAGACTCCATCGTGGGTATTTACAAAGTAACCAATAAATTAAGGGCAATACATATTGAACCTTTGTTATCATTGTATAGAGGAACTGGCTAAGATAAGAAATATTCTACTAATGTTTAACGAATTTATCTGTAAGTTTATACATAAACAAATTAGTGTGTTACAGAATTACCACACTATTAAAACATTACACATTTGCTGTATAAATTATAAACTAAGAGAACAAAATAACCAACTTAGACGGAGTTTACATATTTAAGAAATGTTTCTATGTAATGCCGTAAGTGTCCTGTTGTGTTCAACTATAATACTACTACATACTTATTTGTTCTATAGTTAATCATAAATTGCCAAGAGATACTTGTATTATTCTTGTAGTAGTATTATTCTCATCTATAGTCGTCTCTGATAAAAACAAGAAATTCTCTTACTTGGTCTCAAGGTTGAACCGCTGTGAAAGGCTAATGCATTATTAATGGACTTCTAAAGTCGAGTCATATTGATTTAGTTATAAGTATGTAATTATTGATATTGTTCCATTTAAATAAAAAAATTGGTTGTCTGTAAAGTCGGTTTACGGACGATAGTTTAACGTGACAACGTCATAACAAAACATTGATGCAATATTGCATACTTTTCTCGCTCCGATCGTAACGTTACAATGAGCGTAACGGGACACTTTCGTGCGTGCAGCCGGCGTTCATCGATTTATTAGACGTTGTCACGTCAAAAATACAGAACAAGTAATGGTCTGGTAATAAAGTACTGCTTGATCCAAAGAGAATAGGCATATTTAATATACTTGAGATGTAATTTAATATTATCATTGGAAACATTTTCCTTGATTGTTGCTGTTCGTAAAAAAATTGTTAAATTGAGAACCAAATTGTTTAACTATCGCCCACCATTTTGGTTCCCAATTGCCCATACATTATTCACCAAATAAAAGAAATATGTTGTTCGTCCAAATGTTTATTTTGATTACACATTCATGTCCGCTGACTACAATGAAAAACGAGATTTCAGTTCAACTTATCACAAGGTAAGCTTACTCTATAGTTGTTCTGTGAAAATCTTTGGAAAAATTTATAAAATAATGAGCATTCTTGTATACATTCTTTGAAACATTCTTGTTTACTTACAAGATATGCATTACTTTATTTGCTGACCCCATGGTATGATTACCTTTGACTTCACACCTTTTCAGCATGTTTTTAAGGAAAATAATATCATTTTTCCTCGTACATAGTACAGTCTATCTTCACAACAGCTTCTATCCAAATCTGTCCAGCTATTAAAGAGCAGAGTGGCAACAAACAATAGATATTTCGTATTAATGTTTTATGCAGTTTTAAATATAGTTTTCATACATCTGCTTTTAAAAAAAGTATTATAGTAATGCTTGTAGTATTTTTTGTGATTGTGGATATAAGAATTTGGACATACATTTGCATATTTCAAACATTAAGTACAAACAGCAAGTTTTAACAGTTGTTTCATCAAGGGATTGGAATGTTTTGCAGTCGAATCTCATGAATTTTTGTGTATGAAGGAAAAAAATGTTATAGTTTTTTTTTCAATGATCATGTGATGTTTTTTTAAATTGAGAGATTCAATTAATTCCTGTGATATTTAATCATACCAACCAAAAAAATCGTTTATTACAAATTCGATAGAAAACGTATGAAAAATGTTAGTAACCATCACGCCCGATAAGAGCGCTGTTCTGTTTTTCACACAATTTCCATCGAATAATTTAAGATGAATCTAGTCAAATATTGATCAAATGTCCGTAATATTTTATCCTCGCGTAAATGTGACAGAGCTACAATATGGATACGTCTGTCTCTTATTAGCAAAAGAAAATAATTTTGATTTACTAAAACACAATTTCAACTTCCGTTCTGTTCTGTTACAATTTAGAAAACTTGATGAAACAAAGTAACAAATCCAAATTTTGTGCGAACAGTTACTTAGGAACGGAGCAATCAATTGGCCAACGCCACGTTATTCTTATCCTGTATCATAATCTCCGCCTTGTACACCTTGAACGCTATGAGGTAGTCCCGTATCATCTTGAAGAGAGTGTAGTAGTTGATGAAGAGTAGGATGACAATGGAGAGGAAGTTGTGCCACGCCAGCGAGCTGAAGAGTAGGCACAGCTGCAGGACGATGAGCGCGAGCTGCGAGCACACAGCGCAGCAGAGGAGGGTCGACGGGTTGTGGAACACTCCCTGCGGGAAATAAAAAGGTATAAGGTTTAAGTTTGATGATCCTTCTTGTCTGTAATTTCGGATGTGAACAATAAAGAGTTTATCTATCTATCTACAATAAGTTATTAAAAAAACAAATATTTTATTACTTGTCATCGGAGTTACAATAGGTCACAACATAGAGCCCTCACCGTAAAAAATATAATTTTGCGTCCTTGTTGTACATTCTACTATTTGCAGCAGAAACACACTCTACTTTTCATCCCCATCTTTGTGTAAATTAAAAATAGTCCTAAAACTTTTAATACAAAACGGGAGCTATCACCTCCATATCGATCAAGAATCGGAGCTATTTCTTTTCCATATTTTTCCTTAAGAAAATAGTAAAGAGTTTTACATAGAAGCGGTCGTGCTTGTGGTCCCCCGGCGCGGCGGCCACGGCGGCGGCGCGCGGCGCGGCGCTCCACGCGGCGCCCGCGCGGGACACGCGCGCGCCGCCGCGGTACAGGCGCGCCGGGCTCCACTCCGGGGACTCCTCTGCATATAACGACAACACGATTAGTAAAAACTTGAAATGACAGCAGCTGGGATATGTCCAGAAATACAGAAACATTTTTTTATCTAATTTGATTAGGGTTTGATTCGCTTTGTCCGATTTTGTTTTTTTTTTTAACGTGAACAAGCCCGCGTTTGACCACTTACTCGCCTGATGGTAAGCGACGATGTGGTCGAAGATGAAGCACGCAGACTTAGAAGATACCTATTCACTCTGACCTTGAAAAGCATAAGATTGTATCTCTCAGGGAACAAGGAAGCCGGCAGTCCGTTCCATTCCTTGGCTGTACGTTGGCTGTACGAATCAGAAACGCGCGGGTTTAGGCTTTGCGACTAATGTTTGTCGGCTGGCTGGGTGGCTGGGTGGCTGGAGTAGCTCGTGCTCGTGGTCGCGGTCGTGCTCACCGCTGGAGTCGGGCAGGCGCGTCCAGCGCGCGAGGTGCAGCGCGGCGCGGTGCGCGGTGTCGCAGTGCGGCGCCGCGAGCAGCTGGCTGGAGTAGCGCCCGAACACGCCGCACCACACGAATGCCACCTGCTGCGACGCCGCGTACACGTCGTAGTGGAGGAACGACTGGAATTACATTAAAACAAGTACCAATTTTAAAACCTTGTAACCAGACTACCGAGCGCAATGTTGTGCCGCGACGGATCTTGAATTACAAGAATTCAAAATTCTATGTGGCGCAGGCCTGTTTTGAGCAAACGTGACGTTTAACATCGAGCGTCATATTGATTTTGTTTAATTTAATTTTACAAACATATTTGACTGTATCTTAAACTCAGTCTGGCATAGGCCAAATTCAAATGCAATTCTCACCTGTGCAAACCAGCAAGGTATAAAACTCGAGTAGTACGCCTCTAGTACTGAATTAAATATCATTTTCTTGATCCTCATATTGAAGTCCTGCCGTAAGGTTTCCACTTCGGCCCTGATTTGTTCGGGGTCTGACGAGCAGCTGTGAAGTGGGGGCGTGTCGCTGTGGTTCAACTCTAGGAACGGGCCCGGGGTTATACCGAAGAGGAAGAAGTAGATCACTGCACTGAAAATTGAAAAATATTGATTTTGATTTTATCAAAACTTTTTCATGGTGACAGTTTCAAAAATTGGTGATCAGCCAGCAGTTTCGATTGGTAATGATTTGAGTTTACACTGTCTACACCACCGTATCATTGCTGAGACGGGGTATGCCCGAATAGTAAAACCTGTGTAAAAAACCAGAGGCTTATAAAACGTGCATATGCCTATGTGTCAATCAGGGTTATGAGCTACCCGCATTCCAAATTTCATTAGTATGTTCTGAGGTGTTAGTCTTCAGGATTAACTAACATACAAACTTTCACATTTGATATATTTGTATACATATATTTGTATTAAACCTACTATGATAGGGTTGAGTACTAAGTGAAACAACGGCCTATTTATAAAGATTACCTAATTACGTTTTCCTTACTATTTAATGACATCACCCAGGCTGGCAAAATATTAGGTTATTTCAAACAATGTTTGGTTGTGCATAGATAAGCAAGTGTGGATACTTACGGATAGCACAGAAAGAATATTTTGATGACTGGATGCTTGTACAGCATTACGTAAGTACAGAACATCAGTATGCTGAATATCATCCCCATTATCAGTAATCTGAAACATATGAATCATCGTGGACTTGTAAGAAGAAAGCTTGGTGATTTGATGAGATATGGTGCAACACGGCAATAAGGATTTTTAATCATAATGGAACAGAGATTCGTTTAGGATGAGAGATTGATTGCTTGTTGGACAAATTATCTTCTTAAATTCCAGTTTAATCTGGTAAAATCCTCTTATTTTCAGGGGCAATTTGTGGAATTAGCCCATTTGTAGCAGTACGAAAGTAGGTCTCAGAGGAAGCAGAGGTTGTTTAGTTTAGATTTGTTATAAAATTAGAGCCAATAAGGAATTCTTGAAGGTGATGTCCTATTTTTATTCATAGTAGGCATTTTATGGGCAACTATTTTAAAATGTTTCTTGGTTGTTCTTGGCTTCCTTGGTTGTTTTAAAAGTTAATTGGCTGCAATGAAAAAATATTTGATCGCCTAAAACGTCTGAATAAAAAATACTTAACGTAAAAATTACATACCTTGTAGCAGCTAAAGCATGCGGCAGCAACTTGGGTGCCAGGAATCCTTTGACAGTTTCATGTATTGCACACAAAATGAAACGCCGGCTTATCAACGTCACTATGAACACCACTAGGTGTATGTCAATCAAATAGAAGTTCTGCAAAAATTAACCACGAGTCAGATACCAAACCACAGAGATATTCTAGAATTGAAATATGTATGAGAATAAATGTTATGGAAGCTATATTAGTTGATTGAGTCTAGAAGACATAATTCAAGCAAGCATAAACTACTGCCGAAGTATTCATACAAACTTATTCAGATTTTGATGTTAAGTTACTTGATATTTTGTCAATGTCACAACTAATTGTAGCACTGGACACAATGATAAAAAGGTAATTCAACTCACCATCGCCTGATTTGTATATGAATGGGGCAACCACCAAGCTGTCCTGTACAGATTAAGAAACTGTAATCCCGTAGCAATCAGTACAAAAAGAAATGTCATGGCCTCAAACAGCAACGTTCCGTCTTGTGGTATGTAAGGGAATGGAACATGCTTGGGGTGAATCGGGCCCTCAGTTTTCACGTCTGATGTGGTTACTAGGGGAGTGTTGGCGGGTAATCTTGGACGTCCCACCCGCTTACCCCCATTCATTTCTTCATCAGCCACTGGTAAAGTTACCTGGAAGTAATTCAAACTGTGTAAGATGATCTTAAACTTTTTAGCCTGGGAAATGTCAGAAAACACTGCAAGGTGTAGGCACAACAGTTTATGCTGCTCGCTTATCATCAAATAAATAAATAAACAGCATCAATTTAGATTAAACCAAAGGGCATAAAATCCCTTAACCAGTAAGGACGTAATTCTTTTACAGATGATTTGAACAGCTTCCTTTCACTGTAAAAAGCTCAATTCGGAGAGTAAGGAAAGGACCGAATATAATCACCAGATAAGCAAGTGAAAGGACTCTAAGCCACTATACCTTTTTGGTAGCTCCAGCGGCTTTTTTCGTTCCGGGAGGCATCATTTTACAAGTTATAGGCGGCAGGGTCCGCTTCGCCAGCGGGTCTTTGATGATTTTTCGCCGCCTGGATATGGCGTTCGAAGTTGTGTTGCTCACTTGAGAAGTTGCCCAGCGTCTAGCCAGGAGTATCGTCAAGCAGCCCACGACTGCTGGTAAGAAGAACACGACAAAAGAGCCACTTTCATTTTCCGTACAACTCATCACTCACATGTTAAAATGTTTGTAAATTAACACGATAACACAATTTTTCCGGATTTATTATAAATTTGATCAACACAACACACTGGCTCGGTCGATATTCTCTGAAACGTCAACTCAACTTTTTTCCAATGAAGAAACCAATGACACTGACAGTAACGTAACCTTTGTTTTACGTGCAGTTCTGTATTTTTTTGGGTTTCAAATATACTATTTAATTTTTTTATTATTTTTTTTATTATTATTTTTAAATTTGAAATATACTGAGAAATCTTAAAAGCCATATCCGATTGTCAAGCTAAATGCCACAGAACTTGACAACAACAACATGACAACTGACAACAACAATGCTATCACTGAAACGGGAATTGATAAGTTTACACTATACAAAGCAATGAAAGTCATAAACCAATTTGAGATATTGCCAATTTTTCTTGTTATTCCAAAACAACAAAAAAAAACTCTCAATCAAGACAAGTAATAATTCTTTAGGTTATTTAAAATAATAAAACTTATTAGCACCTTTAAAAATAAATAAGACGTTAACAACAACGACTGACAGCTAAGCTAGAGCCAATTAGACAAACAGGTGAATTGGTGGTTATAGGCCACCAACTCAATATAGTTTTATTCACAACTCTAAAAAATAGATACGGAACTTTACCATGAGTGTTTCACAGCTCGCACTTGACAATTTTTTTTTTTTATTAATTTCTGTGTCAATATTTTCAGTTTTCACTGCCAAACTATGAATTAATGTCACTGTCATTTTCGCGTGCCAGTTGGTACTACCACCGGCTTTGAGTGAGAATTACCCATATATTTTCAAAATTTACTTCAATAATTATTTACTATAATACTTTTAATTGACTGAAAATCCTAAGACAAATTTGAATATAATGTCTTTCAGTATATTGTGTTCATTGGTGGTAGCATTTTACGCAGTAATTTGGTTCTTTGACTCATTTTTCAAGGTACCGCATAAAATAACTTTCAGATTTAGTACTTACATCTTTAATGATGAAATTCCATGAAATTAATTATTTTATTTGGATTGCAGAGTTGTATGCACTATCCTTACTATGCATTCATGGAAGGAACTGGACTCAAAATTGGAATTCTGAATTTCACATGGACAACTACGGCATTCAATCGATTTATATTCAGATGGAGCAAAAACTTGACCTCACTGCTAAGGAAATGGTACACATACGGTTATTTAATCACTATCTGGATATTCCTGCCGTTTTCACTCTGGACGTTACTCACTATCATATTTGAACACTTCTATGAGAGCATTCAAATCAACAGTGCAACAGAAGTCACAGCTTTGTTACCTGGAATTAATATCCCTACATCGGATTTTTTTGTGTACTTTCTGTCTTTAGCAATAAGTACCATTACACATGAGCTTGGCCATGCATTGGCAGCAGCTCAAGAAGATGTACAACTAATTTCTGTGGGGATTTATGTCTTTACAATAATTCCTGTAGCTTTTGTGCAATTAAATACAGAGCATTTGAACAGTCTGCCTGTAACTAAAAGACTGAGGATTTTCTGTGCAGGAGTGTGGCACAACTTGGCTACAGCCTTCATAGCTTTACTGCTGTTTTTCTTCTCACCTACATTATTCAACATAGGATATGAAACTGGTGTTGGTGTAAAAGTAACTCATTTCACAGCCGACTCTCCTCTAAAAGAAGTAAGAGGCTTAGAGGTAGGAGACATAATAACTTCAATAAACAGTTGTAAAATTAAAAATTCGTATGATTGGCCATACTGCCTGCAAATGGCCCATGAAAGATTTGGTATATGCACCAGTGCAGAATTTGTTGCTGAAAATGATGAAATCATGATGGAAACTGTCAAAGAGAATGATGTTGTTGAATGCTGCAGGAAGGATGACTACTACAGCTTCTGCTTTGAATATATGGAGCCAAAAGTGGTAGCAGATTCCTTATTGCCAGGACAATTCTCCTGCTTAAAACCAAGGGAAATGGTTAAAGAACAATTTATAAAATGCACTGAAGATTCCGGCTATACTTGTCCCAGAAGCATGCACTGTTTGAAACCTTCAATGAACAATCACACATACCTTTTAATAATCGAGAAAAAAGACACCAAAGCTGTTCTTTATTTGGGGCTGCCATATGATTTACATAAGACTGTCTTTGTTGATCAATACTTCCCTAGAATAGCTTTTTTCTCTATATTTTCTCCATTGCAATTTGAGAAACTTTTTCGATACATTTTTATATTTTCTATGGGTATTGGTTTCCTGAATATCATACCATGCTATGGGATGGATGGCCATCATATAGCCAGAAACTTAATTCAAGTGTTAGCTAAGTATCTGAATAGGAACGGTGATTTTGTTTCATTTTTCACTATTTTTACAGTTGTAATTGGGACTGGTTTGACAGGACCTATACTTATGTATTTGTTTTATAAAGCAGTCTTCTTAGATAACTAGAGCTAGAATGCACAACTCTTTGACTGCGGGAAACACATACCTTGTTTTCCTTTGTGCGACGCGAGTGTTAACACTTTGACTGCGGGTACTAATCACATCACATGCGCTTGCCTTAGGCGCGGCGAATAGTCAAATGCGTTGTTTTATGCGCCTGGCGTGTGCAGCCGCACTCGCGTCGCGCACAGGAAAACACAAGGTATGTGTTTCCCGCAGCCAAAGTGTCCAGCCAAAATCCAGTGAATTTTTATGGCTTTTATAAACAAATTCCAAAGCCAAGATTCAATTGAAACATTGAAATATTAGACTAATTTTTAATCCGCCTAAGCTTTAGAGGCACATTATTTATTTAAGCTTGTTTATGAAATATGGTTACAGTGGAATCTACTAACTTTATAGGTTAAGGTTAAATGAGCCACTTTTACTTTCTTAACAAACCTGACTGCCAGACAAAGAAAATTATATTCTTTTTCACCAGTTCTTGAGAAAAAGTTGTACTATTTCTAAAAAAATAAAAGAAAACACATTAAAATGTTAATATTTATTTATTTTAATTAATATTTAGTTTTTAATAATTTACTACAAACAATTGATTTTAGTTTTTTTTTCCAGTCACACTGAGCTTTGCTACAACAAATCAACATTTAATTAATAGTAACATTTAATTTATTTTGTAAATATTAGCACCTAGATAAGTCCCTACTTATAAGTAGCTATCTATTAGAATTGTATTAAAATGTATAAAAAATATATTTATATTTTTTTCCCACTTATTTTTCCTTTTCGAAGGGTGACCTACCTAGATTTAACGTTTTTTATTGACATGATGCGCTGAAACTGGTTGATACAGTTCTAGGGCTCTTTTTTTCCAAATTATATACTTATTTAATACAGCTTTGAGTAATATTTAAACAGTTATAGTACTATTATAGTGACTACCTACTGATAGAAGTCTCTTTTGCATGACTTAGACCAGTCCACTTAGCAGTTTCATTGGATATTCTTTAACTTTCTTCTTTGAGCAGCTTATATTATCTTATGCTAGCTTTTACTCAATGCTAATGAATGCTGGAGATCCTTCAATGATTTCTTTCCATAATGAAGCAGTGATTTAATAGAAGTTTCATCAGTATAATGCTTGTTGTTCTTGAAGTCTGTTCTAGCCCACTCTTTGAGCTCATTTCGTGTGGTTTCGTCTGGAACCAGCTTGACGGTGCGGAAGATTTGCCTGTAGAGTTTTAACACCTCTTGTCGTAACATAAACTGAAAAAATAGTGGTAATTTTAATATTTTAATAAACACTTAGGTGCTTATTAATCTTAATTAACTATAAGTTTATTGCTAAAAGCATTATTTAAATAGAGAATAATTAGATAAAAACATTTTACCTGTTTCAAACTCAAGGCTGCTTTAGGCAATTTTGATGACATTATATGCTACTTTTGTCTTATGCCTTTAATCTTTATTAATCTGGCGTTAAGACGATTTCTTGGAAGTATTTTATGCAAACTTAGTTATAGTCTCACTAGCCATTCCTAAGAATTATTTTAGGATTTAATTTAAAAATAATTCAATCCATTTACAAACCAAAACATCAGTGTTGCCGGCAGTCAAACAATAAAGTCCGAAATCAAAACATAAATTACCCGAATTACCCTTTTTTTTTTAAGTAGTAGGTACAATTTACAGGGTTAAAAAGAAAACAAGACTGTTGTTGAATTTAGGAAAAAATACTTTACGGATTGATTACAACGAAAATTATACATTAAGAATATACAAACGTAGCGAGCGCAAGATTTTGAGTTAGTTTCGGTAACATTGAAAAATTTTTTTACGCGGCAGGTCGCAATAATATAAAAGCATATCTCTTTCGCATGTAGCTTATGTGAGGAGTACCTTCGCATGGAATAGTCTCACAAAGGCAGACACACATTGTTAATGTTGTGGTAAAAAAATAATAAAGAAAGTACAGCGCGTTTTGTTACATGGCGTGTCGTTCCTTAACTTCCACTTGCTTTTGGACAAGTTAAAAAAACTTTGAAGGCTGCCATCGTTTCCCACAAAGAACCTGTTTGTTGTCAAAATTACCCGAAATCGGGTAAAAATACCGGTATCGGCAAGGCTGGTATTTTCGTCAGCAAAAGAGAAGAGGTGATTTTATATAGTTCCGTCCCGATGCACTAGATGGCAACCGCATGCGAGACCACACTTTTCTGAATCGCGGTGACGAGATTCGCCACGAATGAGTAAGTTTAGTATTTTTGACGTTTCTCTTCATGATATCGCTTCTCGGCTTATTGGCTAAGATCAAAGAGTAGTATCTGAAAGTTCCTTTACTAAGGGACCAGTATAATAAGCTGATTTTTTTAACACGAGGGGATGTTCGGGGCTCGCTCCACTCCCGTCACGGGTCGGCCCGGCCCACCAGAAAACTGAATAATTATCAATTTAATGCGTGCAAAGATAAAGAACCTGTTTTTATTTTTGCAGTCAATAACAATTAAAAAAAAAAAACTAAAAATATATCATTGACTGCAAAGATAAGGACAGTTCTGTATCATTGCAGTCAATGTTATATTTTTAGTTATTTTAGATCTGTTAATTTATTTTGATATGTAATTGATAAATGCGCTAGGCGTTATTTTAAGAAGTTAGGTTTAGAATGTGTATCTACCCCCGAAATTTCCACCGGGGCGGCGCAAAAGCTACAAAACGGGCACTTATACTTCACTTACATTTACATAAATATACCCAAAGTCACATAATGTCAAAAGCAGATTAATTATGATACAACGTTGCAAACTGTCTAAAGTGTTACGATCAAAGAGCGAAACGTCCATTGCGTAAAATGTTCAAGATTTCAACATCACCCTCCTTTTGGGCAGTTGGATATACTTAAAAAGCATTGCCTTCTTTTAATATAGTGTACCTGGACCGACTCCCAAGTAGTTGGGATATGGGTAGAAAGATGATGCTGTCTTAAGTGTCTTTTAATATATCTAATTGAATTTATTTATTATTTATTTTTAAGAACAAAATAAAGCCCCTGAATAAAGATTCATAAAACAACAACATATTTAATGAACTTATTCAACAAGATGCACAAAATACTGTAAACAGAGCGCAGTCCTAGAAGTTAATCTCGCTGCACTTCATCTAAATGGAGTACATACCTACCTAAGCTCCGCCCTAGAGTTTAGCTTACGCGGGAAAATGAGCTTTTCTAACTAAAGGGACCAATCATAGACGCCACGGTCAGTCAGTCACGCTGCGAACGCCGCGCAGCGTAGTCGCGTCGTGGAAATATTTTAATCGTGATCGTGAGAAATGTTTACGCGACCGCACTGTTAAGAAAACGGAACATTCTAAAATAAGTTTAAATTTTTTTGTTTTGTTTCTAATTTTAATAGACTTTTAAATTCTAAAATGGATGGAAAAACGCCAGCAAATCAGCCATCTCCACCAAAAGCTCAAGTCAAAAAGGAAAACGAAGAAGAAATCAAGGTATGATTATCCCAATTTTTTTGATGACATTGACGCGGAGTTTCCGTTGGAAAACCATCATCTTGTTACGGTTTCGTGTTATTGGCAAGCGGCCTGTTTCAGCCCATCTCGTAACAAGAGACGTCGGAATCGTATTTTTAAATTCGATATTATTCACGTTGCGAGGGGCGCCTTCACAAAAGCAAAAATCTCGGGGTAACTCCGAATAAATTCTAGACCCGAAACCCATAAGCACTTAAGTCAACATTCAAATATTTTGAAAAGTTTACAGGACGATGTTTTTAACGACTGGTATAAAAAAAAAGTATGGAGATGGTATATTTTTATTACATAATATTACTCACTTAAGAAGTAGTTATACTCTTAATAAAGTTTATTGCCCTATGTTTATTAGTACATAATATAATCTGACTTAAGTTTATTTGACCGCCTCAACTTTTGGTTAATGTAGGTTAAGACATAGGACTTAAGTGTTTCTTACAAACTTACAAATAAGTATGTCCTGAAAGTCTCACATACTGTGTTTACTTAAATTTAACTGTACAACAACTAACTACAATAAAATAACCTAATCACTCGTGCAAACATAAAAACATAAACAAAACATTAAAATTCACTATCTTCGGAACTATGCAAGTCAGGGTCAACGTTCCTAACATCTGCAGCGGTTACTAAGTTTTGATAAAAATTGTGAAAGCATTCCGGGACTAGAGGTAAGAGTGAAATGATATCTCTTTTTTTTTCGACACTTATGGGCACTGGGTTCGTTGCAATAGGCGATACATTTAGATTTATAGTGTCGCCAGTTCGTGTGTTCCTTTTAAAGTTTATGACACTGAAATCATCATCTCTGAGAAGTGAGTTTTTGTATTTTATCAAGCCAAAGTCCGCTTCGTAACACAGCCATTTCACATCATGCCACTTGAAAACGTTGTTCATGGTGTTTTTTTTTCGGGCGATTAGTGGGCCCTTTAGCAAACTCGCAAAGTCCATAAACTCCGCTTGTTGCATCTCATGAACAGTAAACTTTTTACTGCTCGACCTTACTAATTGCATCCAATCGTGGGGGTGAAACACTTGAATAGAAGTTTTTTTCTTTTTTTTTTCAATGATTGCGTGATCTAAATCCACTTCCATGTGAGTGTGGCCTGGCACCATAAATTTGTGGTGAATTTTTTTTAGTGAGGGCTTCAGTGTCATTAGGTAAGTCAGCATTGCAGCCACGTGGGTATTCTTATTCTGACCTCCACATGTATCAGAATACAAAATAACTTCTGCAATATCCTGAGGTAGTCCTTTGAGATGAATAAACAAGCAACATGCTATTTGATTAGCACCTCGACCCGAGATACATTCATGCCACATGTAATGGGTAGACAATCCCGTTGCATTGTCATGGACAGTAAGATTGAATGTCCAAAGCTGCCTTTTATAAAAAGCTACGGATGACTCTAAAGCTGGAGTAGGTAGGCACTGCTGGAGATCAAAAGTAAGGCACTTTATGGTTTTATCTGAAGATGCAGTCATTTTATCGTACTTTTTTTCATTGTAGGCCATATCAGCTGCGAGCAAATGTGACTCACGTTCCGCTTCTAGGGTTGATTTCACAGTTTCGTCGTCGGCAACACTTATCTTCATTTTAATGACGTCACAGTTGTGGCAAGTATCTACTTTTGGTTTTTTGAAGCTGAGATTTAATTTATGAAACTCTCTCCGATAAATTTTGTCACTGACGGGGTTTTCATGAGACGCCTTATACAGAGAGTACATGGTTGAAATAGTTAAATGTGATGGTAAATACTTCCGGCTACTTCTTCGTCTCGTGTAGTGACTCTCATATAACGGGAACGAGTTAATATGACTAATGACTTCAAGGATTTTTTGTTCGGAATGTTTATTTGTTGGGGTTCTCTTTCCACGTTTGTCTGGTTGTATTATTCCACTAGAAGTGCTTCGTTTCTTTAAACCTATCAGTTTTACAAAATTGTCGGTTATTGACAAGGTTTTCAAAAAACAACCTTGACAAACGGATATCTTGTCACTGTTAATGTCTAAATGATAGCTGTAGGTACACTGTCTAAATTTCTGCCGTTCAGGATCCGCGACACGTCGTCGTTCTGTTTGTTTTTCCTGGATGGTGATCAGAGATGAAACAAAGGCTGCTCTTAAATCATATGAACCAAGATTCCAAAATTCTTTATGAATAACAGCACGTTGCACATCACTTATCTTTTCTCGGCATTTATTACGACATATGGGTAACTCTTGCATTTTGCGTTCTTTTATATTTTTTCCTGAAGCCGTCACATACGAAAGACCAAGATTTCGTTTCAACTTATTTGCTCGTTTCCTTTTTTGACTGTGTACTGATCCTTGTTCCAGCATTTGTGGCAGTTCTTCATCTTCTGCAGGTAGGTTAGTGCTTGGACCGTGATGGTCGGGCACAGAGTATGTTGGGTCAGCCACAGAGTCATCACTAGAAAAGTCACTTGGTATTTCGTTAATAGGTGTCGTATGTGTCTGTGTTCCAGATGTGCATGGTTCAGGATCAATTAATATACATTGATCACCTGTTACTCTATTTAGTTGATCGTTATTTTCTGTTAGCAGACTGGGACTTGATGGTGATTTATTTTGATTAGCCATATAGTCAACGTCAGAGAAAGGTTCGTTTTGTGGCTCCTGCATCCCAGACGTACTTGCTTGCACAGTTGTAGTAGTAGCATCTTGGTCACTAGTACTAGATTTTTTTTTATTTAGAACAAGTTTCAGTAACTTTCTTCCCCTCGATTCCATAATAACTTATTCACAAATCGCACAACACATCTACAGCAGAGGACAGAATAAACTATAATGCTGGTTCAAAACAAAATCTTCAAGAGGCACTTCACATTTTTGTGTAGTAAAATTCTTACAATATTTTAAAATGCTTAAAAAAAGAGGGTACTTGAACATCATGTATGAACCAGACCACTTAAGTCAGATTACTGAAGTCAAAACGACAGTCATAACTGCTTCGATCAAAACAACTTAAGTCGACTTAAGTGCTATTAACCGGCGCTGAAAGGGTTCCAATAACATAAGTTGTATGGTGCGTAAGACTGTCACCTCGTGTATTGAAGCCCTGTGACTTAGTTGCTTATTCCCGTCGACGGATAACGCAAAAAGCAAAGCCCTGCGAGTTTTTAGCATTTTGAGAAAAAACTGACTTAAGTGCTTGTGGATGCCGTGTCTAGAATTATTCGGCGTCCGATTTCAATATTAATTACATTTAGCGATACACAATAAAATGCGTGTAATATCACGTTTTCGAGGCCTTTTCCAGCCATTAAAGTGTGTAACGCGATATCCGAAGCGCGCTCGGATCGCTGTAACCAGAGTCGCTGGATGTTTTGATAATAGATATAGGCGTTGATGCTGTGTTGGTGTGTACAGACTGGTGGCGAGATCGGTGTGTGCGTGCGGGTAATTTTAGACGTTCCTTTGCTCAAAACGTAACTCGAGACCGTCCCAGGCCGCAAGCCGACGCTTCAATTTATTGTTTTCATCTGTTTGTTGTAATTCCTTATTTTATACCTACGAGTGAAACATGACAGTATGACTTGCAAACATTGCCTACGATTTGGCGGCTGTCGATTCGCGCGCTTTTATTTTGGCGCCACAGAAATAGTTTTACATGTCAATAACCCCATTGAGTGTGTCCACGCGTTGCTGACGTCACGGGACTCACGCGTAGATTTGACAAAAAATTTGAGGTCAATTTAATTTATTACTTTTTATTGTATTTTAAGCCAGCTAACACTGCGCAAATTAAATCTCTTTATATTAGTCTTCCTAAAAACACAACGCAAGTCGCAAGTATAGGTAGTTTTAGTATTTGAATGTACAAATTTCTAAGTATTTATTATTATTATTTTTTATGTATGTTTATATGATGATGTTTTTCTTCTATATTGCACACCCCGTTTTTAATATTTTTTTATCTATCCTCTCCATCCTAAGGTTGCCTGGAAGAGATCGCTCTTAGCGATAAGGCCGCCAGTTGTCGCACTAGTTTTTAGGTGTTATAATCCTTCTGTTTATAATTTATGGTGTGAACAATAAAGAGTTTATCTATCTATCTAACACTTAACAATATTATATTTGCCACTAGGCACTATTAGGCCGCGGCTACAAAATTCTCCCTATTACCACAAAACATAGTTTTAGGTACACAGGGCCTTCAAGGACTTAAGCCGAAGCCTAAAGCACCGCTCAAAAGTCTACACTTAAATAAATGATAAATAAAATAAAAAACTAAAAAAACACGCTTAAAATGGGTCAAAATCGCGCCCAAAGGAGTCAGTTACAAACATACAAACAAACATACAAGTGAAGTTATTAAAAATCGTGTAAAAAGTTTAAGCCTGACGCTACCCATTCAATAGTCAATTCTTACATAAAACTCTTTTTATCTAAGAAGTTGTACCTCAAGTCCTCTAACACAATACGGTGCTCGGTAGCAATAAATTGAAATAACGATCTGATAACATTTATAAAATGCTTTCAACCAGTTATTACGGTGTCATAAATATGGTGCTGTGCAGCAACTTGGCATTGAGGATCGAAACACGACACCCTGATAAGGATATAATATTTTAATGGACGTCGAGATTACGAAATATATTTATCTTTATTGCTTTACGAGAAAAAGCTTTCTTTTAGTTTTTTTCGCAAAAGCACAACTTTGACGTAAAAATACGTAGCGAGTATTCGATAGAAAAGTGTACGCCATTTACACCCGTCAGGAGCACACCTGACAGACGTAAATGGCGTACACTTTTCTATCGAAAACTCGGTACGTATTTTTACGTCAAAGTTGTGCTAGCCCCACTGCTATCCGTGCAGAAATTTAAATAAGTAGATAAGTACTTCATCAATGCTTACTCACAACAACGAAAATTTTATTTTACTATAAAAGAATAACTACTACTACTAAGAAACTATAATATATGAAGAAAAAGAAAATAATTTGCTCCGCAGAGTGAGACAAGCATCAGGCGAAATGGCAGTCCATCGCAAGCCTAACAATTGAAAAAAAACCCGGCCAAGTGCCAGTCGGACTCGCGCACGAAGGGTTTCGTACCATTTTCCATAAAAATTGCAAAAATCACGTTTGTTGTATGGGAGCCCCCTTAAATATTTATTTTATTCTGTTTTTCTTTTTAGTATTTGTTGTTATACCGGCAACAGAAATACATCATCTGTGAAAATTTCAGCTGTCTTACTATCACGGTTCATGAGATAAGTACAGCTTGGGACTAGAAAAAAATGTTTTAGTAGGTACCTATTAATCGTCATAACATGTATTGTGGTACATAGTAGAAAATAAAAATAAAAATTGTATCGATCATTATTAGGTCAAGATAAAGTCAAGACTTGAAAGTCTTGAAGTACATTTCTATAATTTATAGTTTGAAGACATCGTTTTAATAAAACACACTCAGATTCCTATAATCAGTTTACTCTTATTAGTTTCACAAATATAAAAATTAGACGGAAACGGCGGCCTTGTTTGATTGGTAATAAAATGAGGTGGCAATTTTACAATCGAAGTTCGCTACAAGTGTCAAAATGAAACCGATTCTTAATATCTACTTGGACAATAAGTCTGCAGATTGGTCTGTATGTATTCTATAATCAGCCTTTTTTTAAATTTATTTATTACAGTATATTTAAACAATCCCACCCAATCCCATCCCCATCCCAATCCCATCCTTAAAACCCACTCAGGTTTGTCTAGGCAATAGGTTCTCGTAATAATGAACCTACAGTTACTAGATTTCTAAATAAAACTAATACAAACAAGTACAGTTTACAATAATAGGCGCCGCGTGCGGTCAAACAAAACAAGTCAAGCCTTCAAGTTCCAAAACTTTCTGAACTGAATTCAAAGTAAGAAAAGCGCAACACACGATTCTACACATGTGATGGTGACCTTGGCCTGTTAAATCTGCGCGAGCGCATCAAGTGCAACCGCGCCGTTGCGCAAACGATTAGCGGAAAACTTTCTAGGGCACGGCGAACATGCGCCACTTCTTCAGGTAGTGTCTATGAAACAACGTAGTTCGTTAACATAGCATTGTTTGTCTCTGGTTTTTTGTCGTGACAACGTCTAATAAATCGATGGACGCCGAAAGTATGGCATCATTTCATCAGTGTTTTGTTATGACGGTGTCACGTTAAACTATCGTCCATAAACCGACTTTACAGACCACATTTTTTTTGATAAAGCTAGGTATTTGTAGCAAGATTGCAAAAAATCTCGCTTTGCTCATTCGCAACTGTGTGTTGTACATTTAACTGAAATGACGGCAGACTTCATATTTCATTTATCAATCGTGGTTTCAGTCTAAAGAAAGCTTCTAAAATGAGCATAGGTTGACATTTTCACCATAAAAAAACCCTTTTGCAATCATGAATTTTTTCAAGTCTATAAATACTCGAATAAGATTTCTGGAACGTAGTTTTAGTTTTTATTACACTGACAACATACCTACATTTTATTAATCACTAGCGGCCCGTCCTGGCTTCGCACGTAGACACTATAAATTGAGATGTGAGCTATCCTATCTGTTAAGTTAGATCGAACTGCACACGGTGTGCAAATTTGATTGAAATCGGTTAAGTAGTTTAGGAGTCTTTATCGGACAAACAACGTGACACGTAATTTATATATATTAAGAATATCATACGTACACGTAGAGGTTAGACGTAGAGTTAAATTTCGAAACCAATGCCGTTCGCGTGTCTAGTTTAATTTTCAAATTATACCGTCAATTTCCTGTACTGTCCTTAACGACATGATATGGTTGAAAACTTTGATGGCAGACAGACAGCAGACACGATACTTTTATGCATTATTATGCATTCGATATTAGCATTTAGATGGAAAATATGGTTCCAATTCCAATATTGCATCCAAGAATTTCAGCCGCAACCGTAAGCAAGAGTTGTGCTGTCAAACCTAACCATTCTATATTTAAAATTTGGAAAAGTAAGGTGTCGTTCGTGCAAGCAAATATTAATAACTTTTTCTTGCTTTACTGTAGCCAATTTGCCCTTAGCATGTCCACCCCCAGATTTGAAGTCTTGGCAGCGGTTTTTATGTATATATTATAATGTTATATTTCTTGTTTCTTTCTGGTTACGTGTATTTCTAACTGCTTATTTTACATTTTCTTCATTTGTATTTAATTTTAAACACAGTAGAGCATTAATTTACTCTCCAGTTACATTGTCAAAAAAGGGCTACACGCCACTCAAAAACGTACCATCTCCTTTAGTAAACTTCATTACCTACTTACTTTTTTTTTCATTTTTGTCAAAGCTACGCACTGATACGTATTGGTTAATTTAGAATTATTAAATAGAATTAGTTTATTTACTTAGTCAAGCTAAATTGCACGGAGCAGATGTGTCCGACGTTGGATTTGATAGTCGTTTTAGTATGAAAGGTCGTCGAGCGCATGGCCAAGGAAATAATCTTGCTGGCATCACATTCACATTACAACGTAACGTACTACAAATGTAGTTTGATTTTTAATAGAGAAAGACAATGTATGCAGCAACATTGGTATTGTAAAGCCAACATGTTTTGCGAACGTAATTAAATTGCTAACGATGATTGGTTCCGGATCCGGCAGTTTCCATTCCGGGTTTAGTTTGAAAATAGTGGGGCGGCCTTTTGAGTAACTTTGACAATATTTCTCCCTGATTCCGTGACACTATAATAAGGCATCGATCGGTACCATGGTTCTAATAAAAGCCTCTGAGTTCAGGAGCAGTTGATAGATAGATAAAAAACTCTTAAATCTTTATTGTACACAGAAGAGATGTACCTGGACGAGATCGCTTTTAGCGATAAGGCCGCCGCTTGTTGCACAAGTTTTAAATTTTATGATTCTTTCTGTCTGTAATTTCAGGTGTGAACAATAAAGAGTTTTTCTATATATCTATCTACACAGCAGAAATTAAAACCAAAAGATTAATAAAAACTGTTATAAGTTACAGTCTAAAAAACAAACGTTGAACTTAAAAAAAGTAACACCAATTTAATATACAATACAGAACAGAATAAATGAATTGGCAAATAATACTGTATGAAACAAGTTTATTTTATCGTCTCTCAGATTCAGTTTTTAATCACTACATGTAGGTTACCTACGATGAAGAGATAATCACTACATCGTGTAAAAAGTACAATTTACCTCGTGTTACACATATTTGCCTACCCATTTCCTAGCAGATCATAACAAACATGATATCGATAGTTCGTATATTATAACAAAATAATTGCATGAATTTAAAACGGGCAGAGTCGCAGTGAAGTCACGTGATACCCGGTTGTAATGCACACCGCAGTGTGATGCGCGCTCTGCATTGTACGGGCAAAGAGTAGGTTACATGCAGAGTTGACTTTTGTGTTGACTCTTGATATGTTTACCTAACGGAGTAAAGAATGGAAAGACTATATATTTGACATGATAAGTACAGTTGATAATTAACGCGTACGTACTACGATACGATGCACAATTATAGACAGTTACAGGATTTACGTACGATTGAACCCACCACTATTACTGTAATTTAAACTTTTATTTTGTTGAAATAACTTGAGTGATGTTCTAGATTTTAAATGACAAATTAAAATAAGGTTTTCAAATACGTGAGTAGAAACAGTTCAGTTTTTGGAAATGTGAGATAATATTAGAAAATAGAACTACATATATTAATATACCTCCCGTCTGAATTCCAATTCGGACTTTATTAAGATTTTGTAGCGCCAGAAATATTTATATATCAATAAACAATTATTTTTTTATCTACTCAGCTCTTCTGTCTTTTTATTTAAATCAATAAAGTTAACTTTCTAAATTTAAATACTATAAATAAACTAATAGGCATATAAGTTTGACTCCACTTCGTTAATCTTTGCTAGGGGGTGAACCAACACCACCTCAGGCATGGGAGGCGTGCGTTAACGTATCAAATGGACGTCCATGCTCCCCCTCACCAACCCTTACAAATCTCACCCTTAAAACAACCGCATAGGGTAGAAATTCCTGTGAAAATGCTGCAACTAAGTTTGCTCGCGTCCAGTAAATCTAGATCACAGCTTAGGTTTCTGAATTGGAGATGCGAAGTTTGTTTACTGTTTTATACTGAAGTAGATCTTAAGGGCGTTGTGAGGTTTTTTATGCAACATACTCGTAAGTTTTAGTTCTGATGTAGGTTATTCCTTAAAATGTCTTGTCAAGAATTCGGTCAGTAAGGGCGGAAATAATCTTTAGTAAGCAAGAATAATGAGAATTAAAGTAGGCAGAAAGTAATTATCAAACCGGTAAAATACATTGGACCTTAGTTTTTCACTGTGTAAGATTGACAAATGTCATTAACTAGAGCGCCTACAGTGTAGAGCGCAATACAAAAATATAGTGCGCAATCCTAAATTTATGTCACTTAACTTTTCGAAATCCATTGAGAGTTGTCGTATTATCACTTAAATACATGACGTTTGTTTGACGGATCCGTAATATTCTATCAATCGGATCTATTCTATTTTTAAACCACCCTTGTGAGGGTCACGTTAGGGTTACGGCTACGGGATAGCGTGCTAAAATTTCTATGGATAAACATATTCCTAGTTACGTATCGATTTATAATAAGTCTACAATCGAACGCATCATTAAAAAGAGACACGAGACAAGAGTTGCCAGTACAAATAAATTACCAGATCATAAATACCTATCATTTATTAATGTGTTTACCAAATATCATGTGACAATAAAAACTGCGTGGGTCAAGTTTCACTCGTTTCAGTTATTCGATTCTCATGGCTGGATGTTAAATTCTGTATGGAATGTTTGTAATATAATTTTTACTGTCGTACTAAAAGCGACTGTCTTGAGTATTTTAGGCACAAATATTAGCGTGAGAATCTGCGTGAGTCACGGTCGCGTATGTGTTGCAAGGAAACTCTTGTATCCTGTATGTTAATAATTAAAAAGATATTTCTGTCTACGTTGGCAAGCATTTATTTTTGCGCTTTTATGTTAAAAATTGTAACTGCTTCAAAATACAACACTCTTTTATATAACCTTGTTTTTTGAGGTCGGTAAAAATATTAATTCAAACAAGATCGAAACGTATAAAATATGCAAACACTGATGATATATAACTTCTCGTTTATGATATAACTCGTAAGTTTAACACGTCGATATAATCGATATTTAGGCCAGTTGCTGTAGGTTGCATTATTTTTTGTGTCAAAAATATCATAATCGAACAATATTCGAAGATAGAAATATAGAATTGTGATGCATTCAAAACCGCACACGTAAAAATGCTGGGTCATACTGACAAACTAATTTAACTGCGTAGAGAAAGATGTTGATGATCTTGACTATTTTGGGGCTTCTTAATAAAAGCACAAAATTCACTAAACATTTACAATTATCTCAATAAAGCATATTGCTCAATATACATAATTATTATTATTTTTAATATATACGATTTATGTATGGTAATATATAGATGGGGCGAAATATTCCCTACGGATTTGAAGAAGGGACAACTGGCCAGTTCGGGCGAAACTTACCATAGCCATTTAAAAAAGTCGCTGTGGTCTAGAAGTTGAAGGGGCGAGACCGGCGAGATGTATCCTAACCTAACCAATATTTTGACGGAATGTTTTTATCGAAAGGTTTTTTTATGAGATAATAAATTCAATTTAGTGATAAAAACGTGTTAGACTTAGAACCTTTCGACGGCTTAAAAACTAAAAACTCTGCCACCAATCAATAGAACCTGCTTACCTACGTTTCAAGTTTAAGCTCCGGTATGTCCTATACCCATCTATATCCGTTTCCTCAACTTACGCAACAAGCAAGTAACAAAAACGAATTAAAACAACTTGAACCAACAGTTTGAAACAATAATCACCGTTTGCTTCGCGACCAATTTATCTGTGAAGGTGATCAAACGAGAGAACTAAAAACTTACTATTCAATTTTGTTTAGAGAATACGATGGGTGCTCCTCCACTCAATTCCTTAGATAAGTTAGTCGCGCTGTAACGCAATGCCCGGTGTATGGTGTCCGGACGGTCGCTTTTAGCCCGGTATCGCCTTACTACCGTCTCCAGTTTCCTACGGACTGACAATAATTTGTCAAGTTCTAGTTACTTTAAAGTTATTGTTTGGAAACTATTGTTATGCTATTTTATATTAGAACGACTAGGCGTTTGACCACAGCTCATCTTATAATGTCATTGAAGCTTACATATTATTATATGTAGCTAAGTTGGACTTGGAACAGATATCAACAACAGGCTCGAAGTTGAATGATAGACAGATTTTCACAGTCTAAAAAGTATTTGTAGATATAGAAGAAAGTCATTCATTATTAATTTTATATCTAGCGACTAAAGCGTCAGAAGGTTTACGTCACCCAATGGCCGGATCCATTCAGCGTAAGTTTATTTGGAAGCTATGAGCCAAATGACGTTTACATATAGGTATTTTCTGGTACAGTGAAGACGTAGTAAGTATTTAATTGTACATTTTATTGACCATATCTGTAGGAGAACCGACAACTGCTGGGATAGACGGGTTCTAGAGTGGAGACCACGGATCGGCAAACGTAGAGTAGGGTGCCCTGCGGCCAGGTGGAACGACGACCTGCGTGAGGCAGCTGGTGGCAATTGGATGCGTAAGGCAGACGATCGTGCCTTGTGGCATTCTTTAGGAGAGGCCTATGTCCAGCAGTGGACAAACATAAGATGATGCGGTATTTAATTGGTGCCAGCTCTAGCCCTAGATCACAATGGAACGGTCACTCTGTTCACCGTTCGTTTCACTCGCCACAGTTACCACGCCAGTTACGTTTAGCATCAGGCGAGCGATTTGCTCGTCTCGTCACTCAATTACATAAAAAAAAACCTCTAAGTTCTAACCCCCCATGTTTTGCAAAAGGCATTTGGCCTAAGGCGACCGCTTCTCTTGCTCTACCCTAGCTAGTGGGCCTGGCCATACCGAAACCTACACTAGTATTATAAGGAAGGACTTGTATTTTTGTATGTTTCAAACGAATAAACACAAACACTATGGGACCCATTTTAAAAATTCTTTCACCAATATAAAGCTACGCTACGAGTACATCATTAGCGAGTAACAAACTACATTTCATACCCGTGTGAAGCCGGGGTAGGTCGCTGGTATAAAATATTTTTGTAGGTTTTTCCGATACGTTTAATCAGGAATGTTATGTATATTTTGGATATTTTGAAAATCATGAACCTCGTGTCAGAATAATAATAATTTTCTACCGATGTTACACGGGTGGCGTATAAAATTTCAGCACAATTTTATTTACCTGTTATCTTCGGCAGATATCGTGATTCCGTGGAAATATAATTTTAATATTTTTCACAGCAAGCAACACAATATTCGGTGTAGTAATTTTGTGGGTGTAATTAAAATATTTTTAATTATATAATTTGAGAAGGAGGTTTCAATCGCTGCCTTAATTATGTACGTAAGTTCTCGCAGACACCCGACGCGAGGTATCGCCGTTCGCTGTTAATTTTAGTGTAAGCGGAGCTGCGCTTTGCCGTGCCTCGTTTATTAAAAAATAGCTTTGTGTTAATAAAATTTTATCGCGATGGAATATCGGGTTTGGTTAATCTTGTCTCGAAGATCGAGTAACAAAAAACTCAAAATATGATGTTGACCTGCTAATTTTGTTAGTTTGATTAGGTATGAATAAGCAGTGATGAACCATCGTTTTGAATTCAAAATATGTCAAACAAAACGTTTAACCGTAGTTAAAACAAGTTTATTCTGGCAAGGAAAGTACTTAGTACAAAAAAGTGACGTCTTATCTTTGCATAATTATCATTCATCATCATCATCATCCCTTCTCTCTCCCACTGCTGGGTATAGGCCTCTCTCCCGTTAAGTCATCTGCCTCGGTCACATGCTAATTAAAATTATCATTACCTACTCTTGCTAAAAATTGCTAATGACATTTGCGCGAAAATAAATAAACAGACTTTGTTTTACATCTTGTTTTTTCGGTTCAGTTAAAATTTCAAACAAACAAACGACAAAATACGAAAACAATTTTAGTGTTCCAAAAGTTCACTAAGAAGTATATAGGTACAATGTCATCATCAACAACCTCGTTCCTTCTACATTATGATAATTACAATGTAATTTGTTCGGTAGCCTAGGCGTAATAGGCGCATCCAATTATTTTCCCCTCTAAATTAATATGCAACTTTAGCCGCAAAACCTACGGGCGCGGGCAGGCTAACAAAGCGCTCATACGTCATAGAGTAGGTGTAAAAGTACAGACGCGCCAGACGTTTCGCATTACACGAAAATTAACGTCAGAGCCGGAGCCGAGCGCAGGCGTGACGCAACCGGGGTCGGGTGACGGCCGCCGGTTAGTCGAGACGAGCATTAATTATACCGGATCGTGTGTACCCGGCAGGGTGTGTTTGAAATGAACCCTTAGTGATGCCATAGCGTAAATAATATTTTAGCTATCCGGCATAAAGTTTTGCCGCAAGATGAAATTTGTGCCTTCTGTGCAAAATGAAATGTGTGAAACTCGGAAGGAACAACTTCTATTCAGAGTTGTATCATTTTGCATGGGAGGCACAGAAATTATCTGTACTATGGTGAAGCTTCTAACTATAACATTCAACGTTCATAATTTTTTTAACAGAAACGCTTTTTCTCTCGCAACTTCACTCATTAGTTGGTAAGAATTACCCTTTCTCAAATAGTCTTTGTTTAGAAACGAATTCTACATAACTCGCTGAATACCCAGTCGTGCCAATTTAAAAAAAAAAGTTGTGCGGAGAAAAAAATTCTGATCTGGCAACACAAAAAATTTTGTTTCACAATCGGCAAAGGATTCGAGATTCAAACAGTCGAATGCTACAAAAAGACGTGGTGTTTGATTACGAGATATGAAGAGGCGACGCGACACGTCTCCAATGTCGGAGATCGGGTTACCTCGTGGAACGCTGCTGAGTTTCTTCATATTCAAACTAGCTGTGCCCTTCGATTTTGCTCGTTATTTTTTTAATTTTACCGCCTTTCTCATTTTGAATATCGGTCCTCTTCGTACTAGATTTCTGAGCAAATTTCAGTTCTGTCACAAACAGGTAAAGGACAGACATAACGGATAGACAGAGAGAGGGATTTGTAGGCTTTTTCATTAGAAGATTATAAGCCGGCCGTGATATCACATCGAATTGTTGACAAGACAGGCTTTTAGGCGACGTAATAACATAGACTAGGGTTGACCCATGGACTTTTTTTTTTTTTTTTTTTTGGGGGGTGGGAAATCATCATAATATGACCCCTCCCACTCTTTGGGCAGAGCGGAAGGGAGTGTCAGACTTCTACTGACCAAAAACCACCCATGTTCCTTCTACGCCCTTGTGACGCCGAGGCCGCGGTAACTTCTACCCGCAGCCCCGACGGGTGACCCATGGACTTACGTTATTATTTCCACAAGACATTTATGACCATACATTGAACTTATTTTTTGTCTATGACTTGCGATAAGCACAAAATTAAAAGTAAATTAAAAAATAAGATGGGTTCATGTAAGCGGTACCTACACTAATATTATACTATTTATACTTAAGTAAAAAATGTGTCTAGACAGTAAATTAATTAAGTCAAAATGTATCAACTCAGAATTACAACTTTGTCAGTTCGCAAACCCGAAATAAAACCGTCATCAAAGGTATCATGTGACAAAGCAAATATTAATAACCACGTCGCATCGCATGTGGTGTACAAAAATACATTCGATGCGATTTAGGTACTTGTTTTGTTTCTCGGTTGATATTTTGTGCACTTAAAAAGCTCATAAATTATTATAAGACATTGGCTAAATGTAACTACTCTCGTCGAGTCAATAAAAATGTGACGCTTCGCAAGACATTTGTATTTAGCCAGTGTCAATGTCAAGTAATAAAACCCAACTAGAAAATGTAGCCTACAGCTAAATAAAAAGTTTAAAAAAACGCATCCAATGAAAACTCGTAAATATCGTAATAGCAAATTAGTCCATCAGTTTAGGTGGAATAGAATACAGAAAGAGACAAACACATACCTATATTCTAGTCTAGGCAGTCTAATAAAATAGCTAGTATTTTTCTTTAGATAAAAGTACCAACGCGAAGGTTTTTATCATTTTGCATGCAAACTTCATCTCTTTCATTAAACCTCCAGCATTACTTTACAAAAGCATAGTGTTGCCAGCTAAACAAGTCTTCCCCGAAAGTGCGGTGTTCTCGCGTGACCAAAACAGTCAGCTCCCGCACTCGGGTTGCCAGAAGAGTAATGCACGTAACTCGACGCGCTCTTTGTTTCGTACCAGACGATATAATGAGAAACATGTGAAACATAATCGATAGGTTATAGGAGACGTAACGTAATGCCGCGGTTTTGTGCTCCTTTGTGTTGCTCGGGATAGGGTTTTATTTGAGTTTGTAGCTGAGAAATTATGTATAAATTGTTTGAAAATGTGTTGATATTTTATTGGTAAAGGTACCTAAGTTCTGGAAATTATTTAAACTTTTACTCATCTTAATATATATAAATCTCGTGTCACAATGTTTGTCCTCAATGGACTCCTAAACCACTTAACCGATTATAATAAAATTCGCACACCATGTGCAGTTCGATCCAACTTGAGAGATAGGATAGTTTAAATCTCAAATTATAGTCGCAATTTTAATTTATTGCAAATTATATATATACTGATAATTTTTACTATAAATTGACAAGTTAGCATCAACATACTACGGTTGCTATAGTTACGCAATGGCTTTTGACAGGACAACGTCTGTCGAGTCAGCTAGTTATATTATATATTTGTTTCTTGCTCATTACTTTTATAACTTTTTGAACGCCAAAGACATCTATAGGGTTACTCGTATATAGAAAGGGTGTGCTAAGCTGCAAAGGGCTCATAGTACTCATCATTAGGAACAACTTTTACTATGGCAGTTATGGCACCTATCCGGAATCCGCG
This sequence comes from Alcis repandata, assembly GCA_949125135.1. NCBI lineage: Eukaryota > Metazoa > Arthropoda > Insecta > Lepidoptera > Geometridae > Alcis > Alcis repandata. Next base: position 2,469,841 of record OX421233.1, read on the forward strand.
AAAAAAAATCAGCTGTTCCATACATTTGGTCGAGTGTCATTGACATTTTTCTATTCTGCGAATTGTGGGTTGGTTCTGTAGTAAAAGTTGTTCATAATGATGAGTACGATGAGCCCTTTCGGACTTTGTTTACCCTTTCCTTATAACCCTGTATTGTATACTTGACAAGCGCCAATGTCGTTTATAATTGACAAAAACCGTAACCCACCAAGATATAAAATAATTATTATTTTATTCCTACGTCAACGTTGTCGCCTATTTGAGAATATTCTCTTATTCTATTTCTGGAAACGGGGACTGTTTGTTTTCTTACCAGCATTGTCCTCATTAGCGACATTACATCGTTGAGTAGTTAGTGATTTTCTGACCGAGATAAGCACCCAATACCAGCCCTTTGACAGGTAATTGAAAAGAACGAGTATGATTGAATTTGATTACTATTTTCATTTATTTAGTAGTTTTTATCGATTTATATACGGATACCTAAATAAAGAAAAATATTATTTTTTTGCAAAAAAAAAAATATCCAGAAACTTTATTTCTCATGTTAAGTTTTTTTTTTATGTAATCGAGTGACGAGACGAGCAAATCGCTCGCCTGATGTTAAACGTCACGTTTGCCCATAACAGGTCTGCACGAGGGGTTCCCAACCAGTCACACCAAAACGAGTCAGTGTATGACTTGGCACCACCCAGAATTTTGAACTCGCAGAATTCAAGACCCTGCGCGGCACAGCACTGCGCTCGTCACCCTGAGATACAAGTTGTTTAATCTCCCATTTGCCCTGTAATTTCACTGGAAACAATGCCCTTCCAACCGGAACACAGTAATGTTTGCACATTACTGCTTGGCGGTGGAATAACTGGCAAAGGTGTGGTACTTCCCCAGGCGGGCTCTGCAAAAGAGCCCTACCACTACAAGAATGTTACATTAATATTTTTGTGCCGCGAAGTTAATATTTTAATTATTCAATGATATTATGTTCGTAGCCATTTCAACCCCTTTGAAGTACGTCATGGTATCAAATTATGACCGGTTTTGCACCTTCTTAACAACAGTTCCTGACTCACACATTAAGGCCGCGTTCCCAACCAGAGCTATCTCTTTCCCACAATTCCGATTAAAAAAAAATTAGATTAAATTAAAAAAAAACAGTCATTAATGTCCTATATCAATAAGATGTCCTAGAGCAATTGAATAACATTCAAGAACAAAAAAAGTTGTTGTAAAACAATTGAATAATGTTATTTATTTTTAATTTGATTGTGTTTTTTCTTCTACTTTCGCTAAAATAGAATATTTCAAAGTTAGCGTGGTTAAAAATGCGCAAACAAGACACCTTATCAAGGAAGCGGATTCGTAAGTGCCTACTTCCCACGGTCAACGTGTAATTTGACACTGAAAAATGCGCATACACAGCATTCTCGTATGAAATTCATTTGTTTGAATAGTTTGGGGTAACAAATTTTGGGACTCCCCGGAATTAGTGGCCTAACATAAGATCGCTAGGTACCTAGACCTCACTTAATAGTTAGGTATCTAGTATCTAGGTATTAGGCCCAAGTTTGAAGGCATTTTAAGACAGATCTAAACTAACTAAAAATATATCTGTCTTTATCATTGCAAGCCATTAGACAAGGATGCCAATAGTTTAAAAAAAACCGGTTGTCTGTAAAGTCGGTTTACTGACGATAGTTGAACGTGACAACGTCATAAGAAAATACTGATAGAATGGTTTCATTTTTCAAAAGAAAATTTTAATTTGTACAAAAAGATCGTACCAATTTCTGAACAGACCTAAAAATATTTGATAACCAAATGACACTATATTTATTTCTAAAAAGACAAAAGAGATTGGATATCCCGAATTCACCGTACCGATAGCGATAGCGGTAACGCCTCATCGAGGTAACGGCACATACGTCACACTTTTTTCGTACTTGCACCCGGCTCCATCGAATTATAAGACGTTATCACGTCAAAAATATAGATCTGTCTTAAAAAGCCTTCAAACTTGGGCCTATTAAATAGATATGACACGTGTAACTTATTGTCCATCATGACCATCATCATCATTATCTACAGCTATCATCCCAACGTTAGGTAGGTATAGGCATTTCTTTAGCTTTGTCATCGGTCTCTGCTTATCAGTTGGACGGCTTAATACGTAGGTACGGCCTTATATTACCAGCAACATGTTTTAAGTCCTTAGGTTAAAGTCTAAGTCTATTGTTACTTTTGAATTAAAATAAAAGTTTTCTTACATATTTTTAGGACTAGGACCCAGGTTTCGTCGAGAATTGTTTAAAATATGACCTGTAGAGACAAACAGTACAGTAACAGAGAGGCCTATAGTCCACCCAGCAGTGAGATAAGTAAGGCTAAGGATAATGATGATGATGATGATGTAGATGTACTTAGATTTTACTATGCCAACGATGATGACTAATCCAAGCCACAAGCCTTCACATCCAAACTCCCATACATACATACCAGCATCGAAATGTCATCATCTAACACATTTGAAGCTTGTCCATATTCTACATTAGCGCAGCGATCAGTTTACACGGCATTAGGTAAATTATAAGCTCCACTAGTCGACACCCGATATGTTTGCCGACGGTGCCGTCTCGGCTTCACCCTTGGCGTAGCGGAACTACGGCTAGTAGGTCATGTTGGTTCTTTGTTTCATATCTCTTCTTCTTTGATTAGACTACTCGTATCTGGTTCTAAAAAGTTAACCAAAGTTTCTTCTGAAATTTTAACTTACGAATTAATATTTCAATGCTAATGTGAGTTGGTTTCTTTGTTACGCTTTCACATCTCTCATTATCATACAGAAAAGGACATAGGCTATTTTTCATCATCAAATTATAAAAAAAAAAATTATTATTATTATTATTTATCATATTTTTTTTATTTATCAAGGTCGTTTTTTTTTTATATTATTGTTATATATAGACACAAGTATAGGTATAGGTAATATCCATTGCAGTTTGCAGTGTAATGTAAAATCCACCCATACTCGTTTGACTTTACGTTCAAATATGACGACTGAAATATTTCAAAGGTTAGGTTAGTTGTCCCGCTTGTATTTTTTTGTCCTGTCTCCACCATATCCAAGCAATACCTACGTTATTTGTGATCCTGTTATTATTACGCAATTTTTCAAAAGTATACATAATCTACAGCATTATAAGTTCTCTCACTATGTTTATCACTCTATGGATTTGTTCCGACTCCGCCTTTTTGAATGACGAAGCTCACGGATGTTGGGACACAATGCCGGTTATATGACTATATTTAGTCTTTTGTAAGCACACTAGGTCAAGGGTTCACAAATAAGGACATTTTATTCTTCTCTAAATGCCTTCATTAATGAAGATTAGCAGTCAGCTTCTGAAGATTTTCTTTGTCCAGCGCGAGCCTGAACAATTGTTGCATCGTCTTTATGTCATTCCACTCTCTGATGTTACGGAGCTAGGACATTTTACGTCTTCCGACCTTACAAACATTGTTGGAAGTTGTTAATACCATGAGCATGAATAAACAAATGCACGAAAGGGCAATAATTGTTTTTTAAGTGCAACGACAAACACTAAAATAGTAATTGTAAATCCATGCTACCACAGTGACATTTAATTGTCTTCGTGGAAATAAAGTCCTAAAACCTAAATTACCAAAACATTGTTGTTAGTTTTCCCGGTTTGACGTCTAGTGCTGTGGCTGTAGTCTATCTCTATACCTATTCTGAGCTGATGAATAACGATGATCGTGGATGTCAGAGCATGATATCGGTAGTTGCGTGAATGGTGGGATCGTTATAAACTTGTTAGGTTCAAGAGCCAAGTCTGTGCCAATAGCAGGCTTCTAAGGGTCAGAAAGTCAGAAGCTTAGAAATAACAGAAGCGTCATTTTTTGCAAGAACTGCTAGGTATTATTGAAAAATAGGTGGTACAACAACCATATCTAGAATCAGAAGAAAGTTCCTTTACATAACATTTTTTTATTTATTTTTTACTTTTTTTAAGGGTACATACCTACATTAATTACTATACATACGAGCAAGTCAACTTACTTTTTCATCTGTAAATTTAAATGTAATATATTACATGTAATGTAATTATAATATAATGTCATTTTAAATTTGTAATCTGTAAATGTCTGTAGGCTGTACCTACTGTACTTAGTCGATATGTCCTTTACGATTGTTTTTCTTTCTTGGTTTTTATTTCGTATCTTTTGGCAAGTCAATTTACGCCTTTACACTGAATTATATTAACTAATAGTCAGGTTGGCTTAGCTACTGTAACCAATCTCACTACCTACCTCATACAAAGAAGGCAAAATGTTTCGTAACAAATTATAGTTATAAATCGTGATCCCTATCTCCCTGAACATTAAAATTAATTATAATATTATCCAATAACTAATGATGTATGTCTAAATCAGAATTCTAGCTGGTATCGGTAATCGATCCTTCGAAAACATAGTTGGTAGATGGTAACATAATATGCGCGCGTTTGGGCATAATTTATGTACTTTCATAATATACCTCGCATGGAGAAAACTGGGTAGCGTAGCGATCGGCAAACGAGAATATTAGGTTTCGATTTCTCAATAACAATTTTGTATTATGTTTTAATTTAATGTTTGCTTTGCCTACGTTAATAAATCTAAAATCTAGGTTGTCTGAATGACTAGTATACTAGACTAGTATACTGTATCGGATGAAATAATGTAATGTTTAGTTTTCAGTTTCTATGCAGCCACTTTAGCCAAGTTGAAATCTATGATCGCAAACGCTGTAGAAAACTAAGACAATAGTCCCAAGTTTGAAGGCTTTTTAAGACAGATCTAAATTTTCTAAAACTATTGGCGTCCTTAAGTAATAGCTTGCAATGATAAAGACAGATATATTTTTAGTTAGTTTAGCTCTGTCTTAAAATGCCTTCAAACTTGGGTCTATTGTATGGTTATGACATTTCTATTATCTTCTTAATATATATAAATTACGTGTCACGTTGTTTGTCCGCTATAGACTCGTAAACTACTTAACCGATTTCAATCAAATTTGCACACCGGGTGCAGTTCGATCTAACTTAGGAGATACGAGTAGGATAGCTCACATCTCAATTTATAGTAAAAAAAACATGAAAAATTAGAAAATTTAAAAATACTTAAACCATAATTTAACTTTAGCGCTTTGGACAATGTAAACTTTTTATTGTAACTTTTGACATTTGACATAGAATTGACGCAATGGCTTTTTTACCAATTCGAATTAAATAGTCATCGAGACAGGACAACGTCTGTCGAGTCAGCTAGTGTATTTATAGATTCTATATTCTATTACAGAAATATCTCGTTTCTCTCTTATTCATCATTCCCATGAGAGTCCAAAGAGTCTTAGTTTTCTATAGCGTTTGCGATTATGGAATTGCAACTTGGCTACTGTCTTCAATCACATTCATACCTTCATATTTATTCCGTCATAAGATCAGTTGCTTCATCTAGCTACTCGATAAAAATGTTGGAACTTTTAAAACTATTCCTTTCAGGGTACTTTTTCTCTAACTGACCGAGTGAGACAAAAGCCAGGGCGATCCTTTACGGTAGATACACCCCTGTAGGTACCTATAATTAGTTAGGCACGAGGTTAGCAATTGATATTTGCTCTTATACAATTGAAATACAATTGAATACAGCTTTTGGAAGATGAATTTCCACTGAGTAACGTCTGAATCAATAAATTGCATCTATTATTTAAACATCCATCAGTAACGTACAGTCGCCTACACAACAATATTTCCCCTGAAATGAAAACAGCTTCCAACATAATGCAAGTCCCGCTGCAATAGCCAAGTTTTCAGTACTGGCAACACCGACGTGCGTAGGATGCCGTCTCGGGTTGCGAGCGCTCCTAAATTTACCTTTGCCAAGCTACTGCCATTAAAAGCATTTATGTTATATTGGATAACACAATATTATCGAGCCGGATAGAGTTACTTTGACCGCGTCTTTGTGACGATAATGCTTGTAGGTGCTTTGACAGGGGACGCAAGGTAGCTAATTGCACTCGAGCTTTTGGAAGGAGGTGACGTAGGTCCACATAAACTATGTAGGTGGAAGGCAGATGGTAGTGCTGTAGAGTTTGTCACCTTTCATTTTTATCATACGACACAAACGGCTAGAAAATCTTCTTTACCTAATACAGGGATGTAAGGGAAGAGTATGCGAAGGCGAAAAAGGATCATAGTACACATTATTATGAACAACTTTTTACAAACAAATTGTATCGAACAGCTGATTACTGTTTCGCGAATTCCTGGTTTGTCTAGTAATATTTTGGATTCATTGATAGATCTCAATTATTAATCTAAAAGTATTGATGTCTTCGGCTGATAGGCCGCAATGACAAAAAACTGCTATATTTTTGGTAAGTTTAGATTTGTCAAATAAAGCTTTCAGAATTAGCGTAATTGTATTAGGCCGCAATGACAAAAAACTGCTATATTTTTGGTAAGTTTAGATTTGTCAAATAAAGCTTTCAGAATTAGCGTAATTGTATACTCGGGAAAGATGTTTAGTTAGGCAAATACAAAACTATTACTTTAAGCTTACGCTAAATTTGGAGTGTGTTATAGTGATGCATAACTACTAGGTAGGCACTCCAACCGTAACTGATATTAGTGCTGCCGCCAGCATCATTAATGTAAATACGAGTTCTATCCGAATATCGAATAAATTCGAGTATATTCGAATCAAATATCGAATATTAATTATATCGTAGGCGCACGGCGCGGCGGCTACGTACCACAGAGAGTTAAAGTTACCGATACCGCGCCTAATTAATATTTCGGAATAGGGAATATGTTCGTGTGTTAACTGGGATTTATTTTCGCCTGTTAGAGATAGTCAGTTTTGAATTTCAACATTACGAATAACTGGCTGCAACCCGCGGTTTTATTCGCTATCCTATAAACATCTTTATTTTTCGGGAAAATTGTTGCATGTGCCTTAAACTAAGTCATGAATTACTTTTATTTATTTATTTTGAACTTCTCAAACACTTACAGTTGTACACTAAAACGCATTTGAGACAATTTAAAAATATGAACTTAAAAACTAAATACTTAGGTACCTACTACATTTGATCCAAAACCGCAACCTCACTAATTCACTATCTCTCGTTCTTAAACTATTATCGTTCGCATTTTTTCCGAGCTGGTAAAATATTTGCTCGTATTTCACTATTTTACTTAGAGACTAACATAACATACAGGGCTACATCTATACTAATATTATAAAGAGGAAAGATTTGTATTTTTGTATGTTTGTGTGGAATAAACTCAAAAACTACTGGACCGATTTCAAAAATTCTTTCACCTTTCGAATGCTACATTATCCCAAAGTAACATAGGCTATATATATATTTTTTTTTTTTTATCCACAGCGAAGCGTGGCAGGGAACAGCTAGTTTATGATAAAATACTTATTGGCTCTTTATTACGTACGGGTAGGCAGTAGGATGTAACGAGAAAAATCGAACAAGCCCGTGTAAATACAATTATTTTCTATATATAGTGGTAAGCTATAGGGCCTAGCCGTAAGCTGTGCCGTAAGTATATACAGGGTTATTCACAAAGGGTATGCTAAGCCAAAAAGAGCTCGTAGTACTTATTATGAACAACTTTTACTATCAGACCAAACCAGAATTCGCGAAAAAAAATCAGCTGTTCCATACATTTTGTCGGGTGTCAATAACATTTTTCTATGGAACAGCTGATTTTTGTTTCGCGAATTTCGGGTTGGTCCCATAGTGAAAGTTGTTCATAATGATGAGTAATATGAGCCTTTTCGGCTTAGCATACCATTTATGAATAACCCTGTATTGTAGTAAATATTTTATACCTTAAGCAAAAAAATAAAAACTAGGTTACACAGAATGGTGGTACTAATCTGAAAGGAGCTCTTTGTGTCTCTGAATTTTAAGACTAATGTTTGTGATGTAGCCACGGACTTGTTAAAAAATTCCTTGTTTGCTACCAAAACCCTAAAACTGTAGCTCTATTACACAGTCTAGCTCTATAATCCACCAATTTCATCTACTTTCTTTGAACAAATATTTTGTCGCCCCATCCGTCAGGAGCGGGGTTCTTTCTGTAACTGGAGCCCAATTATCTTAGCACGGTTGGTCATCTTGTCCCTGAAACCATAGATCGGATAGCCTGAAACATTAGCCGTCAGTGTTGCCAGCTTGTCACAGGATTAATTAAAATAGGTTATTTTGACGCTCAGAGATATAGGATTACTGTGTGGTATAATGAAGGCGTCTTCGTTAGTCTTTCAGTTAGATTTGCAAACGTATGTAAGGGGATATTGGTGTTTGAAGTGAAATGAGGTGTTTTGGCGGTTGAGAAAATGCTCAGCTGGGCTCTAGCTGTTCTATTTTCAAAACTGACGAAATGAGTGAGACAATAAACTTTTATACTTCAATGCGAGTATGATGATCTAATGCTCTCTGGCCTTTTTTACCTAACTAAGGACATAACATATATTTATTTGTTCAATTTATATTCTTATTTATTTCAATTAAAATAACATATATAAATAGACTATTAAATTACACATAAAAAACAGAACTCAAGTCGCTATTCGCGGGTAAAGTACCCAAAAGGCTGGCGACGTTACCTCGTTGAATAGTAATACTAATTTTGTGGCCGAGGTAAGCACCAGCCCTTTCATCGTTAATTATCTCCACTCTTAACGCATGGTTGCTCATTGAAGAGCAATTAAACTTAAATTTATTTAAATTGTTACATTCTTAAACTTTCCTATTCCTGTCTTTTCGTTTTTCATTTTCTTATCTTACGAATTACAAAAAGAAACGACCGACACAATTTGAGATCATTCCAATCGGCATCAAAAATGCGAGATCTCATTTCGTAATGAGCTGACGAAGTAATCCAACACAATACCGCGACAAGTTAATAATACTCGGTGACACAGATATCGTTGAGTTACTACGCGCCGTGGATCACACACTTTGTATCCACGAGAAATTTACTGTCGCTTCATCGGCAATAAAATCGGCGAGTAGAGATTTGCAGAGAGATAGCTTGAGATTCTGGCTTCTCTACAGTAGAGGAGTCCTCTACAGTTGAGTTGAGATTGAGACCAGTTATCATCCAACTGCCAAAATATGCCAGTACGCTGGCTAAGTGCGGGTTGGTGGATTAACATATTTTATACCGTTGAATTTCTTCTCGGGACGTATGTGGTTTTTTTACTAATTCTGTACTAATAATTATGCAGTGATATAATTAGTGATCTACCGTTTTCGTGTGAGCGTTTACTTGATTGGAGTACAGAGTGAGAAAGCTAGGTACTAGGTAAGGTAGTAGATAAATATTTATTGTCATTGTAGGTAATTTTTACAGAATAATATAGACTTGCGGTTTATTACGGAACTCTTAAAACACGTCAATTTTGTTCGGAAATATATTGTCATGACATGTCAAAGCGAGTGCCGCACTCGCTGTTGGCGTTCGGCCGGACTTGCGCTGAGATTTTTGGTACGTGTTACGTGTATATGTATGTATGTGTGTGCGTCAGTTTTCGCTGCGTATGATACATGTAACTGGTCTTTCAATGCCTATTTATTTTGTGTTTTACTTATACGTCTCTTTAGCGCATCTTTTTCTCCTCACATTTTCTATTCAGCAATAAACCTGTGTTAAGGAGGTCATCTGATCACACATTTATTTGTACAAATCGTGGGTTTATTTAAAGTGGCATCAAAAATATCAGTGTTATTTGTGGCGCCGCGAGGGTGTTATAAAGTTCGCGTGATTTATATCATCAGCATAGTGAGGCAAAAATGTTACACGAAAATATCTTCGAGAATTTAAACGGGGAAGACAGGAAATGTGGATCAACAATGCTTGAGGACAAGGTCTGAGATATTCGTTATTTGAATCATTTTACCACAAATATTTAGTAGAGTTACAGGAATTTAAAAGATGCCGCGTCTCTACTTTTTTTATTGATACGTCCTCAATTATTTTTAGCTGTTTTTTTAATCTAAAAATATTTCGGGTAAAATAAATATTTTATGATACATAGTTGATGAAGGGCAGTTTGATTTGCGTTGGTAGTAAGTAGAACGAAATCTCCAAACTTTATTTTTAACGTAAAACCGTTTTTTAAACGTGCGATCTGGTAATTCTTACTGTATTTAGTACATTTTTCGTTTACGTTTTTTAGGGAGAATCGTGCATACTATCTGGCAACTGGAAAAGTGTCAGTTAATTTTGAATTTTTGGTGTTAAGAAGGTTTAGGATTACCTAAGTTTTTAACACAGTTTCACAGTTCGCCGAGTCGGTCGAGTTTCACAGTTCGTCTTGTACACAAATCTGCGATGCGATGCCGCAACGCAGAAACTTGCGACGCGAATTTCTGCGATGCGATTTCTGCAGCAAGGAAATTCTTTGCCGCAGAAATCGCATCGCAGAAATTCGCGTCTTGCGTGCTCGCAGATTTTTGCGATGCGACGTCGCACCGCAGTTTTGTGTACAAGCTCTAAGGTCTTGGTAAAGCGACATCTAATGAACACAAACCACCAAAAACCCAAACAAATTGCCCCCCTAGGCTCAGTCAATAACAAAATTGTATTTTTTTTTTTTATTTAGGAATAGGCTTGCGTTTGACCGCCATACATATTTCGTGGTATTTCCACAGGTATTTCTAACAATGGCTGGTATAGCTACAGAACCATACCATCCGAATATCACCACACGTATTTTACAGCCATTTTTACGATTGTCCTCGGTTGTTATTCCAGGAGTTTGCGGAGACAGCTATGAACGAGCTGCTCGGCTGGTACGGGTACGAGCGGCTCGAGCTGCGCCGGTGGGCCGCCTCGCGCGCGCGTGACGCCTCCAGCCCCGAGCAAGCCGAACAGAAGAGCAAAGGTACCTACCTAACTAGTATTTTTTTTCATATTAAAAATTCTTCTTCTGTCCTTATCATGAAAATATTTGTAACGCGCTAATGTCGTAGCGTGCGGGGCGTCAATTGCCGGTCCCAACCACCGAAGTCGGATTATATCGAACCGCCCCAACATCACATTTGTATCAAACCGCGGAAAGCAAAATCCGGGGGGGGGGGGGAGGGTGCGGGCCGTATCGGGTGTTGGCTCAAGAGTACGTTCTGCAGATTGTTTTTGTAATTTTTCTGTGTTTTTTTTAACCCAAAATAAATTATCGGTATCTGTAACTGAACCTAGCGACCCCTAAACCTCCACCAATCCCTGGATCGATTTTGCTTAGACTTACACTTAAAAATGTGCTGATACGAACTACTTATCTGCAAAATGTCACGAAAATCGGGTGAACCATTTTTTACTAGTTATCGTCGGATTAATAATTTACAAATGCTGATTTTTCCTATTAACTCTAAGACCTTCGCTTCGGTCAATTACCCTATTGTTTTCACCGATTTTACAACAGCATAAAAATCGAAGAATGTCTCACTCAAAGAAAACGGATCATCCACGATGTAGGTAAATAAAGCCATTGAATCAAGCAAGACGTAGGTATTGCATATTGAATAGAAAAGAGCCCAACGTGCGAAGCCAAATTACTCTCGCTGAAAAATAGTAGATAACATTGATAAGTATAGATGGGTAATGTAATTTGTTGTTCATGCTATCTAAATAGAAATTGATGAGTACGTTTGTGCCAAATGATTAACGAAGTAGGTAGGTACAAATACGTAAAAGATATAATATCAGATACGCAATGAAGTTGGGGAAGCTTTTAAATTAAACGAATGTCTCTAATATCATGGGTAATGATGATACCCATCCCTACTTTTTGTACTTAATTGATAAATAAAACGTATTATATTTCTTAGAATGCGCACCCCTCCTTTAATTTCACAGCTGTATTTCTATGAATTCGAATGGCGTTTTGAACGCAACCCTCCCGCCCTTTTTATTTTGACGTTAGAAACGGCGGGAAATTGAACACGATTCTGACAACTGCCAGATAGGTGGAAGTAGTAAAAGTGAAATAGGGCGTAGAGCGCTGATTCGTATTATTGGTTAATGGTTATCCTTATCTGAAATCGTCATCAGGAAATTGTTGAGTAATGAATTAACTTTTCTATGAATCAAGAAGCAATGCAAGTCAACCGACCAACCAAACTAATCTGTTTGAATAGGGGTAGGATAGGAGCAGCATTTGCAGCAATGTGCCCAAAGAAAATTAATAGTGCTTACTGCTTAGTCCTTATAAATTATTACACAAATTAATTGAAAAAAGAGGGAATAGATAGGGAATAGGTATTTTCTAGACAAGCGTGCTACATCTTCGACTACGTCGTCGCTTCTCATCAGATGAGATTGTGATCAAATGCAACTAGTCCGATTTAAAAAATATATTATATTCAAATTTTGGCATTTTTGAACATTAACCTCTTCCAAACTGCTCATTTACCTACACCACTCAGCCCGCTCATAAAACAAAGAGAGCAATATTTCGTGGCCCGTTCTTCGGCTTTTCGTTAAAATGAAATCTCCAACTACTTACCTACAACTAAATAACAATCGTTCCATAGCTTTCAGTTTCCTATTCTCCATCTCAAATGTCCCGACTTCCCGAGTATTCGATCACAAATCATTAGTTCTGCGCTATTAGCGACCATAACGAGCTATCGGCTAAAGCCTACTGTATAATGAGAATTATGAGGCCGGTGTCATGTTGCGTGCTTTTTTCTACCATTCGGTATCACTCGCCAATTAATTGGAACGACATTTGAGCTGGCTCTCGATATTTTCGAATCTTGTTATTATTTTCCGTTGTGCCAAGTAGGAGGTACTTTCATTCTAAATTGACAAGCGTTGCTCTTGTAGGTGAAATTCGGGGCTTGGCGATCCTCTGCTAATGCTTTTACCTCTCTGTACATAATTATGTGCTCTTTTATCAGAATTTTCTTTTTTTTAGGTACCTAAGGGGTACAATATATTTCGGTGCTATGTACAGCCAGTACCTACCTACCTATGAATACTTTTAATCTTGAAGAAAGTATAGTAAGAAAGCATAGTGTTTAGTTTTCGTCCTGTTAATCTCGTATACAGGGTTATACAGAAAGAGTATGCTAAGCCGAAAAAGGTTTACAGTATGTACTCATCATTTTGAACAACTTTTACTATGGGACCAACCCGGAATTCGCAAAAACAAGTCAGCTGTTGCATAGAAAAATGTCAATGACACTCGACTAAATGGAACAGCTGATTTTTCAGCTGACAACGACGGAGCGACGTTCTACGAAAATAAAATAATAGTATTTTCGCAGGACGTCGCTCCGATAGCAAGAGGTTCCTATCCTAAGTTTGTTGATTACGCTTCCATTCTTGGAACTCGTCAGCTGTCTACCCTAACAATTTTAGGATTTCGAAATTTGTGACTTAATTCCAGCCACTTTAGTTTGAGCTAAGTTACCTCCCTAAATCGTTATCTCGAGTAGGTACTTCATATCATAAACTTCAATTTCAGATTTTATCTTTTTAAGAAAATTAGCTCATAAACTCTTACATTTAAAATTTTGTTTTTCCAGACGAATGTTCGTGGTGCAACAAGTCGATATCGAGCGAGGGCGGCGCCGGCGCCCTGCAGCAGGCCGGCGCCGCCTTCTGCTCCGAGCTGTGCTTCAGCCAGTCGCGGCGAGCCAACTTCAAGCGAGCCAAGACCTGCGACTGGTGCCGCCATGTCCGGCACACCGTCGCTTATGTTGACTTCCAGGTAAAAAATGTGTTATTTTTCATCATCTCATCAACCTATTTCCACCAACTGCTGAACTCTGCTCTTCATCGCGCCATCCTTTCCTGTCCTGTGCCAGTCTCGTCCACTGCCTTCCTGCCGTTTTTACAATGTCATATGGCCAGCCGGGCCGATGGTTAGCCGGTGTGTTTTTTGTAACGAATAAATCTGCGTTTAAGCCAGAGGTCCCGGGTTCGATTCCCCGGCGGGCAGATGTGTTAATCATGAGTTTAGGCTTGAAACGAGATTGTCTCTTACCGTATTCCGAATTTTTGGTTTTTACTAAAACTTCGACCTGACAATTTTCTCACCAACTCGTCAATTTTCCATCAGCTATCTAAATATTAAAATATTTCATAAAATGGCTTCAAAAATGATTTTTTCTAAATTTCAGGATGGTGCAACCCAGCTGCAGTTCTGTTCTGACAAATGCCTGAACCAATACAAGATGCACATCTTCTGCCGCGAGACGCAAGCGCACCTCGACCTCAACCCGCACCTAGTCAGCGCGTCCTCCACCTCCAACCTTATAACGCCTGAACTCTGGCTCAAAAACTGCAAGAGCCGGTCTGTTTCACCAAATTCTGAACGATCAAAATCACCAGCAGAAACTACGTCCAAGCAAAACCCAGAAAAAGACCCTCCAAAGATTCAAAAGTCCCCACTACCGCTGATAACTGTAGCTCCAACAGCGAAATTAATGAAGCAAAAGCGGCCTTCAGAAGAGACGGTGCAAAAGTCCCCCGAAGCCAAAAAAGACGTTAGGAATAAGATGAATTTGCGTAAACGGCGAACGTCGAAATCGTCAACGGTTACGTCGCAAAGCGCCCGTCGAACGACGACCCCTAAAGCTCAGGATTTACGCATGTGCAGTCCTTCCGAGGGATCCTCGCCAACTTCGAACGCTATCCATTCGCCCCCAAATCCGACCACCCATCACGTTCCGCCTCAGTTTCCTAATCAAATGTTCGGAATGCCGCCCCCGGTGTTCATGGACACTGCTCATGCCCATTTAAGCGATGTCCGACATCCCGGCATGTTCCCTCCACGGATGCCTTTCATGCCGCGTGCTGGCATCCCGATGCCCCACGAGCGGCCTCGTTTGCCGCCGCCCATAAACTTCCCCCAACCTCTAGGCCAAGCTCCACCCGTTACCGTTTTGGTCCCATATCCAGTTCTCCTCCCGTTGCCGATTCCCATCCCGATCCCGATACCTTTCTCGACGTTCCTTCAAGCGCACTGCGCTAGTAAAGTAAAGACGGAAAATAAAAGTGAAGACACCGAGGGACCTTTAGATTTTACTATGAATAGCAGTAAAAGAGACGAAGAGGAACCTCCTGCCGATAGTGAACCTGGTGGCTCAACGACTGAGAAGAGTGGTACTCCTGAACAAAATAAGTCTGAAGCTGATGTAAACGAAAGATTGGAAGACGAAAGAGCTGAAAATGAGACTGCAGAATCTGGTAACCCTGAACAGACGCTGCCCAAGTTTAAAATAACTCGCCTAGGAAATAAAATGGCGAAAATAATCCCAAAGCCGAGGGAGCCTTCAGAGTCTTCTAGGCCTTTGAGGAAACGACGGAGATTGGTGGAGGTTGCTACGGAAGATGAAGCTTTCATTCCAAAAACTAGAAAAATAGTCGAAGTTTAGGAAGTCAGCTGGTTTTTTTTTACATAATTCCATCTGTCTTTCGGGTATTGTATTTTATTTAAATGATGTCGTAATTCTGAGGAAGTAAGACATGACTATAAAGATCTTACTGTTCATTTGTTACCCTTGAACCCGATGTAGGTAATGATGTAGGTTAATTTGCAGTTTTACTTGATTTCTTAGATAAAAAGATATTATTATAGTCTACTAGGGTTTATGGGATATGAGAATAACCCGTCATGGAACCTGTTTAATGCCAGTCACACCTAGTAAGGAAGACCTAACTCATCAATACATATCAGTATCACAAAGCATGATAATCCGAACAGAGTTCATTTTTCATAATCTATCAATTTGCTAGTCTTAGCTGTAAGATTTGATCTTTGTACTTAGAGAATAATAATTTTACTATGTAATAGGGCGCACTGTACATGTGATATTAGTTATTTATTCAATTATGTCAATAAAATGTTAAGATGCTATCTGAATGTTTTTATTTCCTCGAAGATAATATTGTGGCTACAATCTTCGATAGATTATAAGTTGAAAAACAAATAGATATGGGTAACTTTAGTTTAAAATGGATTGGCATTCAAAAAATTCATCATATACATACCAGAATAATGGAGAACATTAAAATCTGAAAACAGACTGCCTGTTCAGTATAAAGCAGCTGTTAAAATTATGACTCAGTCTAATGTAGACACAGATGTTATTCAATATTGGCTGAAATGTTAATGTCAAGAAAACAGTTTGTAAAGATTTCACAGGCTTTTAATGTCTGGATTTTGAAGATAATTAAAAACATTGGAAAATATTGATTGCTCTATTCAAAAACTCATTTTTCTTACTACCTAGCTGCTTGGCCACATAAGGATGATACCTCTGGTTAACAAAATTTGTACATTATTTGAGATCGAATTAACAAATATAATTTGCAATCTAAAAAATTAAAATTATTTCATTTCAGCATTTAAAATATTTGTCATGCTATTTATGTAAGGCAATAATGGCGTAACAATACCTATTAACACTTTGAATGCGGAAAACACATACCTTGTGTTTTGCTTTGTGCGACACGAGTGTGGCTATACACGCCAGGCGCGTAAAACACAACGCGTTTGACTATTAGCTGCACTTTAGGCAAGCGCATGTGATTATTAGCCGCAGTCAAAGTGTTAAAAACAGCAAAGTTGTGGATGGGATCTACTTGAAAAGATGTCAAACGCACTACTTTTTAGTGTTGTATAAATCCCACAGTGTTATAGCACCGTCTAAACCTCCCGCTGCCATAATGTGAGCGTTCCACAGAGATACTTTTTCAGTAGAATATGCAACATCCTGAATAGCTTGTTTGTGCTCGGTCAAGACCGCAAGCGGGCGTAGAGAATACCATGAGAATATACGAATGTGACCATCCCATCCACCAGAAGTGAATACTTTACCATCCAATCGAGACTGGACCTTATTAACCCCAGGGTTCTTGATAGTTATATCCAACTTATGGGCCAAGCTTAAGTCTTTTCTCCCTATATTAAATACTTGTATCACATTTGATGCGTTGCCAATGATTCCTTTCAGCTGTTCCAGGTAAAAGTCCACTGACATGGGACATTCTTTTGTTTTAAGTGTGGTGATGCATTGACTAGTGTTGAGATCCCATAAGTGGAGCCAGCCGGCTTCGTAGCCCACTAACAGGCACGGTCTGTCGCAAGGAAACTCGACAAATTTCAAGCACATCGGGTCTCCAAGCTTTATTGCTCCGTCTGGCTCCAAACATCCTATTTTTTCACCAGAAAAATTGTAGATGCTAACTTTCGATTCTTTGTCAGGTACATAAAGGTTTTCGAGTTTTGTGTTGGCTTCGAATCGGCAAAATCCAGGATAATCCATGTCAATAGCAGCTTCTTCTTCATAGCCGCTGTTTGTCAAATCAAAGATTTTATACTTTCCACCTTTCTCCTGGGTGATGAGCCGGCTGTTTGTATGAAGTAGATGAAGGATAGGAGCTTGACCAACTTGAATCTTCTGCTGCACTCGATTAGTCTATAATTTACAAAATAATATTTTTAGTCAATTAGTTATATTTTAGTCTACAAATAGCGACAGGTTAAATCAAAATAAAATCCAGCAATATCTGCGTTGATTAGGCGGATTGGCGACGCAGCCAATTTTTTCTAGGTCAAAAATTGAGGGTACCACAACTCGTAAACAAAGGCACTACGCAACAGATCGGAAGCGGTGGGACGCGAAGCGATAATAGATATCTGCGTAGTTTTATATGGTAAACGATATCCTTGGAATAAAGTGGTTACCTGAAGGTTGTATGCATAAACATAGCCGTTTTTAGAACCGGCTAGTAACCTCTCGAGACCTCCCGGTAAAAAGCTGAATGCCAGCGAGTAAACAGGTACGTTATCCACATTTCTGATCGTGTAGACTGGGTCCGGAGGTAGCAGTGCCATCTCTGGTCAAGCTCGAATCGAAATGTCGTGTG
This sequence comes from Alcis repandata, assembly GCA_949125135.1. Taxonomy (NCBI): domain Eukaryota; kingdom Metazoa; phylum Arthropoda; class Insecta; order Lepidoptera; family Geometridae; genus Alcis; species Alcis repandata. The sequence continues at coordinate 2,487,816 of OX421233.1, forward strand.
GAAATTAGGAAATAAACCAAAAACTAAAATAATTAAGCCATCAGAAACTCAACCACAACTACGCACAACACAAAACTGACATAAAAACAAATAATTCTTGAGTTGCCAGCTTTGGTTCCACAACACCCTAATAAAATTTAAACAAAAATTTGGTGTGGCGCATGGCGCAGCAGTGAAGCAGTAGTTTAATTATGATGGATAATCAATGACTTCAGTTTAGTTCAGTAGTTCTAGGTGGATAAAAGTTTTAATTTAACTTTATAAAGATTTGTCATGATTTAAAAAAATATGTAATTAATGCATGAGTTATCAGTTATTCTTTCCTTACCGTACATTAAAGTTGAAATAATATTGTAATTAACGTTAAAGGCATCATATCATAAATTCCTATTCTAACAGCGATCGTCAGTTAGATAATTTTGTCAAAAGTAGTAAAGGAATACAATATTTTTCAAACTTGGCAGCACATCATATGCGGCACGTTCATGGTACGTTCCAAATCTGAAAAAAACAATAATTTTAAAAGATTTTTTAATAATTTTAAAAGATTTTTTATCATTATTATTTAGATACTTCTTTTGCATGACTATTTTTCGTGTTTTATTTTTCACATATTATTTTATGGCTATCAAGTTCTATCAAGTAATGTATGATACAAATATTTGTTAAAAATAAATCAATAATGCACAGCTTTGATAAATCAAATTAATTTTGTGATATTTTTTTTTTAAGTTTTGGAACGTCCTTCTTTCATTCATAGTGAAGTCTATTTTAAACTGATTTTATTCAAGTTGTCAAATTCGATAAAGAAAGCAAGTAATCGATTTTTTTCCAAGCAAATTTCGATTTGGTCGTGCGCTGGGCGCAGCTTGTGTACATAGATAAATTACTCATAGATAGAACCAAAGTGTAACCGCACATGCGACAGCTATATTCTTGAAATAGATGCCAGGATAGGAAAGCTTCCCCCATTTTAGAGAAAAAAAAATCATAAAATATTCCTAATCTTTAAACTTCACAAAATAAAACATTGTTATACAGGGTTATAAGGAAAGGATATACCTACAAGCCACAAATTGCTCATAGTAGGAAAAAGTCTAATAGTAGGAAAATAACTACTAGTATACTAATCTACTCATAATTATGAACATCTTTTATTAAATAAGTAATCTTGCGATTGCGAAAATAATGTACCTTATCCAGTGACGGATTAAGACTACTAGATGCCCTAAGCAATCCATGCCTGTGGGCCCCCCTATCCGTATGTCAACTAGAATCGGTCTTTAAACCTTTACCGCCTAAAAACATTAGTTTTTTGTAAAATAAGATGATGAGATATAACCTTACATACTAGATCGATGGTAGATCGATGGATGTAACATACTTTAGAAGTGGAGTAGGTGCGACAATAATAAAAACCAAAGCATAATTTATTTATTTATTGAAATGCGCCTTGCGGCTTTTCCGAGCATTGAATTCACGCAAGATAGTATTAACATCTAACGTTTTTAACATATCGGACTCTATGTACAATATCGATATATCGAAATAGTAACATATAATCCGGGCAAATTAGACCAAAAAATAGGAGTAACCTTACATTAATTCCCACCCAACTGAAAATTGGTAGGATTATTCAGAACACCATTATAAATGAAACCTAAAAAGTCCCGAAACGTGCAAAAATTTTTACTCCGGTCCGGGTAGAAGGTCACCAAAACGGGTTTTTCGCGATTTTCTCAGAAACGGTACGAGCTACGAGGAAACTGTTCAAGACATGTGTATTCTCTATAACATTTCCTATAGTATTGCTCTAAAATGCATGTTGATAGGACTTATGGTTTTCGAGATATGCTAATATTCATTTCAGACCAAGCCAAAAATATTACATTTTTTCTTAAGAGGCCTCGGTGAGCAGTAGATCACATCACAAGTTTGTAAATGAGCTTTTCCAAAGTTGTAAACATCGCTAAATCCGACAAGCTCACGAAACACTTTTGAAAAATGACTCCTTGTGGCTCAAATCGGTGTAATGATGATGGATGACGGAAAATGTATAACCTCTCGTATCTCGGAAACAGTAAGAGATAGAGGAACACACCTGACTTTTCAAATGTAGATCAAGTATGGACCTTTTTGGAGAAATGATAAAAAAAGATAGCTGCCATACAAAAAAGTTTGACAGTCATACAAATAAGTAAACAAAAAAAAAGGAAATGCTCATAGCTGTGGAACTGCTGTAGATGGATGGAGTGTGCTTGAACAAATATTATAGAGGTTCATAATAACAAACGAGATTCAACAACAAAAATCCAAGATGGCGGATTTTATATTTTCGTCAAATTTCAATGGATCTTCCAAATTTTAAAGTGATGCTAGGAGGATGAAATTTTGGATCTGGAGGCTCTTGAGATCCATAAATCCATTCCTGAAATTATTTTTATGATTTGGCCATTTTTCAAAAGGCTGCCATACAATTGAAATTTTCCAAGTACCTACCAATTTGTATGGAAACTGTTTTAAACTAATTACCTACCCACGAAATGCAAATTTTTCAACCTTTACCTCATCATTATTTTTCAATAACCGCATTTAAAACTAATTGGTATTTGGAAAATTTTAAGTGTATGGCAGCCATTCAAAAAAATTGCCAAATCAATTTTTTTTTCAGGAATGGATTCAAGGATCTTAAAAGTCTCCAGATCCAAAATATCACCCTCCTGGGATCACTGGAAGATCCATTGAAATTTGACGGAAATATGAAATCCGCCATCTTGGATTTTTGTTGCTGAATCTCGATTATCATTATGAATTTCTATAATATTTGTTCAAGCACACTCCATCCATCTACAGCAGATCCACAGCTGCTATGAGCATTTCCCTTTTTTTTGTTTATTTGTATGACTGTCAAACTTTTTTGTATGGCAGCTATCTTTTTTTATCATTTCTCCAAAAAAGTCCATACTTGATCTACATTTCAAAAGTCAGGTCTATCCCTCTATCTTTTACTGTTTCCGAGATACGAGAGGTTACATTTTCCGTCAGCCATCATCATCATTTCACTGATTTGAGCCACAAGGAGTCATTTTTCAAAGTGTTTCGTGAGTTTGTCGGATTTAGCGATGTTTACAACTTCGGAAAAGCTCATTTACAAACTTGTGATGTGATCTACTGCTCACCGAGGAGTCTTAATAAAAAATGTCATATTTTTGGCCTGGTCTGAAAGGAATATTAAGCATATCTCGAAAACCATAAGTCCTATCAACATGCATTTTAAAGCAAATTTCCTCGTAGCTCGAACCATTTCTGAGAAAATCGCGAAAAACCCGTTTTGGTGACCTTTTCCCCAAAGTAAAAATTTTTGCACGTATCGGATCGATGAGGACTTTTTAAGTTTCATTTATGATGGTGTTCTGAACAATCCTACCAATTTTCAGCTGGGTGGGAATTAATGTAAGGTCAGATGTCTAAATTTACCACGCTAGTAAAAAATTTGAAATGTTGTCAATTCCGGGGCATTCGAATTGTCGAATGCACTAGCGGGCAGCGAGTGGGCAAGCGGGAGTGGGGTTATGACTCTAGGTCGGACTCTATGTGAACTTAAAACGCGCGAATTTTCAAATTAGTCCTAGAAACTTTTTTTGGTGACGTGAGAGTGAGACGTGATGCCCTAAGGACGGATTTTTTTTGTGCTTCTTCTGGTGCCCCCTCAGACGTGATGCCCTAGGCAATTGCTTAATTTGATTAAGGGTTAATCCGTCACTGACCTTATCTTAGTTTTGGGTCAGCTGGAAATATGAAATAGTCCAATAAATTAATTATTTATTAATTTATTGGGTACAATCCTGGGCAAACATAATTCACAACCTGGCAGCTACAAATCGTAGACGGCTCACGTAGTAACTATTATTCCTAATCTGTGGTTTGCCTACCTTGGCACGGTTACAGCGACGGGGACAAAAAGTAAAATGTCTGTCTCTCTTTTTCAACCGTGTTTGGCACTTGCCATCTTGCTCATAATTACAAAGTAGCAATTATGGTTCTATCTGTTAATCTGAGCTTGTGTAGATATTAGAGTATTGTACGTAACGATTGAAGATTTTTGAGCCGTGATATTATTTCGAAATGCAGTGGCTAAGACTGGCACAGAATCGAAAAAGATGGCTTGTTAACAAGAAAACCTTTACTCCACAGTGTTAGCAAAATGGTAACATCACTTATTACAATTTGTATAGTAGCCTTAGGGCGCGTAACGGAGCTTTAATTTAATTAGAAAACTTTAAAACTTTACCACGTTCACGCCACACTACCACAACTTATCAACAGGCGAGTTGATGGTCAAACGGGGATTTATTCGTTACAAAATATAATGTAAACCAAACTTTAATTGGAAGCATTTGTATCATTATTTGCTAATCTTTTTATGGCTTGAAATATTCTTCCTACCTATCTAGCTATCGAAAAACCAAAAAAGTCTTAGTTTCGATTTTTTAAAAGTATCGGCAAATCGATTGTTGGTAAACATCACTATTGGCTAAAGCTTATGTCATCTAAATGTCAATATCACTGTCTGTTTCAATTCGTGTTGTCAATGTCATTCGTCATTTGCTCGTATTCGCTTGCTCGCTAGAGGCCTAGAGGCTGCGTCAGTTTCCTGGGACGGCAGTGATATCGTGTTTTACAATTTACATGATTTTTGAATGAGAATAAATTGATTTTGCTTAATAATGGGTGCCATAAATAAAAAAACAACATTAATTTAATCGTCGAAATCACAAATGGCTGGGGAGTTGCTCCTGAAAACGAGCAAGCACTCGAAGTATACATCGTATAGGAAAATATTGTATCATAGGTTTTTCGTGGGCCTACTAGTGTTTATAGTGATATCTTTAGTGTTTACTGTCGTATTTAATGCGTTCTCCGGTAGTTCGCAGCGGACAGAAGTGTTCAAGCCAGTGAGCTTAGATAAAAGTGTGGAGGTAGTGAAACTAGACAAGAATACGAAAGCGTCTACACGACGCGCCTTCAATTGTACATATTGGGACTGTTTCGACGTCTACAAATGCGGGAGAGGCGGCCACGACAAGATAACAATATACATATATCCTCTAAAAGACTACCAGACTGAAAATGGGAATTCTATATCACAGTTTTCAAGGGAATTTTATATTATTTTAGACACAATAAAACATAGTAAATATTACACGCCTAACCCTGAAGAGGCGTGTTTACTAGTGCCCAGTATAGATACTCTGAATCAAAACACTTTCTCAAGTGATTATGTATCAAGAGCATTGTACTCCCTTGAACAGTAAGTATAGCATGCTGCTATTTACAGAATATCAGATCAGTTGCAAGACAAGTTCTACCAAAATAGAAAAAGATAATTAATTAAATGAATAACATATTACTACAACATTTAATAGAATTGTTTCTATTAAGAGTCAGTCTAAAAATAAAATGTGGTCTATGCAAATATCTCTCTTGAATATTGGTTGTAAAAATTTAAATAAATTACATAAATCTTATTAAAACTGCTAGTATTGGTACACAACCTAAAGCTACTTAAATTTTGAATGAGAGCTATACTTCCCTATACACAAGTAATATCATAAAAGTTTGTAAACATACTGCACTGGCAATCAATATTATGTTCATATTGTAATACTTATCCAACAGTTGGAACAATGGTGAGAACCACCTCATCTTCAACATGCTGCCCGGAGGACCTCCAAACTACAACACCGTTGTTGATCTCGACACCGGCAAGGCCATCATTGCCGGAGCGGGATTTAACACCTGGACATTTCGATACAACTTTGACATATCCATACCTATATTCAGTCAGACATCGACAACGATTTCTGACTCACAGCCGAAGCAAAAGAACTATATGATAATATCATCTCAATTAAACATTCCACGTTCATATTTAGAAGAATTACAAAGCATCGCATCATCATCAAACGACTTATTACTATTAGACCGATGCAAGACTGACGATAAAGTAGATCATACAAAACGCTGTGAATATACCACTGGTAGAGAGTTTAATTATCCTCAGATTTTGAAAGAGGGTATGTATTGCTTAGTTATACGGAGTGGGCGGTTGATGCAGTCTATATTGATGGAGGTTATAGCGTCGCAGTGCATTCCTATCGTAATTGCGGACTCAGTCGTAATGCCGTTTAATTCACATTTAGACTGGAATAAAATTGCAATTGTTATACCGGAGGATAACATAAAGAATTTGCTGAAAATAGTCCATGCAGTGAGCAATGAGAGACGCGGTGAGCTGTACTGGCAACTCAGATGGGTGTACGACAGATATTTTGCTTCCATGGAGAAGATAACGTTGACAGCTCTTGAGATTATTAATGAGAAAGTTTTCCCTTTGGCCAGCAGAATGTATGAAGAATGGAATATGCCGGAACATTTGGTAAGCAATACTCTATTTTCTATTAATACTTAGGAATACTTTGTTCAAGGATACCACAACATTACGTAACTACTAAGTACCTACATACAATGATCAAAATTAACTATTTCTTATAAAGCATGAACAAAGATTATATCTGTTTTTGTTTACTAATTTCATGTATCGGACAACACTCTTAACATAAACTTATCTCTATGTAAAAATCCACTAATAGGGGGCGTCCATAAATTACGTGAGGTGTTTTTTAAAATTTTCTGTCCCTCCCTCTTCCCCTGGTGAGATGTCGTGAGATTTTATTCAACCCCCTCCCCCAACCCCCAATCTCACGTGAGATTTTTCAAAATGTGGGTTTCTTAAGTAAACGCGTTGGATTGTTATTGTAAAAAGAAAAAAAAGTTGCAAAACAGTATAATTTTTTTTTGTTTCAATCAGAAAAAAATTGCGTGATATTTGCCGAGACCCCCCCTCTCTCCAACGTAAGATTAGATGAGATTTGACTCGACCCCCCCCCCCCCCCCCCCCCCCCCTTAAACATCTCACGTATTTTAGGACGCCCCCTAACCTACATATTTCAAAAGTGATGAAATAAGTTTACATTATTATAGTTTACGATACGAAGACTTAATAATCCAAAAAACTCAAATCATTGTGAACTGTCACTAAAATCCTGTAATACAACACTAACAACAAGTTAACATAACAAGTTTAAAAGATTAACATTATCCAATAGTTTTGCATCTATTTGTGATAAGGTTCTTATCAGTATGAGAAACCGGGCCATTGAACTCGGACTCAGGTAAAATAACATTACAGTCACATCTACTCAGTAAACTCGTAAACTGGCCCATTTTGAAGCCAGCTTATATTTTAACTGGCAGGCATTTAATATTATTACCTTCTACCCAATTGATCTACGAAAATATGGATGTTAGATCTTCGACAAAAATCGCGAAGAAAGGTCATTGCGCTTACAATCTTCTCAAATATAAAATTCAATAGAATTTTGAAGATTCGACATTGTTTAGTCGTCTACTGTTATGTTTTTTAACCTTTAGTTCGATCAATTTGATCGTTAGATCAATGTTTCTCCTGGGAAAGTTTATTGACTTAATTGTTAAGGACGAGCAGATATTTTTTTAGGCTTGCAAAAACGTAGTTTGTATTAGTATTTTAGTATAGAGGCAGCTTATATCCCGGACTACCTTTTTTCCCTAAACTATGAACAGCTTTTGTGAAACGGCTCGGGCGAAGCCGCGGGACGTAGCTGGTAGTTGCATCTATATCTGTCTTGTTTTCACGCGATAAGTTGGGAAAGTTTTATCTATCTCTCTATCTCTATCTCTCTATGTCTTTCCATACTGACTGAATTAAAACTTTGCCACTCTACGATTGTAGATCTTTATGTATGTACGAGTAGATTGATTGACCATTGCCAAACAATTTGAAGCAATTAAGGTCGCGCTGCTCCAAGCCAATTAATAGTCATTGCACTCATTCATACTCGTAACTATTATTTATGAGCATCGTAATAATCTAGTGTTTTATGAATGAATGCATGTACAGTAAGAACCATGCCCCATCTGGAAAACCTTGAACCAACTTAAAGGCGCTCCGGTGCGCTCTTGTCCCGCCCGGTCACTCACTGTCTACTAGTACTATACTAACAAACATAGTCACAAAACAGATAGGTACAGATGTCAATCTACATACAAAGTGCGTTCGAGCAACGCACACATAGACACCGCTCACGGACACAATATTTCGGACCAGTGCGAGCGCTTATTTTAGTTATTAATGGTTTATATTTCCGTTCTTGTTTAATTCTCAAAAATAAATCAAACAACTAAATACGAGTGCCAGTAGCACGATAGTTTTTTGTGCATAAGCCAAAGTTGACAATACTAGCGCAACCGCCGAGCGTAGGTATGAAAAGTGAAGTACATACATGTGATTAACTTCTGTATCTATCTGTTTTGTGTCGTCGTATGATCGAAAGTAAGAATAGATGTGATCTGTCAACATATCAGTCAAGTCGAACATATTATTGAGAGTACAGAACTGAAGTTAAGCTTCATAGGGCGCGCGCTCGAGTCTCGGATCACTCACCTGCACTCGCGCTGGCGATTGATCCGAGACTCGAATCCGGGAGCGCTATCTATGTGTGCGTTGGTAGTACAAGTAATACTTGAGCTTTACTTCTGTACTCTCTGGGCCTTATAAAGCCGCTCTTGTTTTCGCACGATACATTTCACGTCGTTAAGAAGCAATCAGAATTTTCAGCAGTGACTAACTTTTAAAAGATAGTAAGGATAGTAAGGCCCTCTATATTTTATATGTGGTCTGTGTTTCTACCTATCGCAAGTTATGACATCCCCTTTCTGTCTACAGTACGGTCCCGTGAACCCCCTCTTCCTGCCGGTGACGGCTCCGAAGGCGCCTGGCTTCACGGCGGTCATACTCACGTACGACCGCGTCGACAGCCTGTTCACGCTCGTGTCCAAGCTGGTCAACACGCCCAGCCTGGCCAAGATCCTCGTCATATGGAACAACCAGAACAAAGCGCCGCCTCCATGTAAGTGCATATTATAAGTAGTAGCTCTAAAGCCAAAAGGCTTTAGTTTTAATTTTATTAGTTGAAAATCCTAATAAAAATACCGCACATAACACATTGAAGTAAACACAAAACTTTTGTCATAATGACAATCTTCATTCACTCGCGTACTCTTAACAATCAATAATTTCATACTACAATTTAATTAAAAAAACCCCAACATTGAAACGTTGATTTTGAATGATAAAAACACCGCTAGTAAGCCTGCTTCCAAATTGAAAAATCGCATCCAAATCTGTTCACCCGTAGAGCTACGATGCCACAGACAAACACAAAAAGACACACGTAGCGGCTAAACTAAAAACATCCCTCTTTTTGGATTAGCAGTTAAAAATAAACCAATTACCCAAATAGAAATTCTACGAGTGCTCCGTACATTTAGATTATATAATATTTTCTATCCCCGAGGCATCTCCGAGATGGCTCGTTGCTCTCAAAGTGAGATTCGTTGACGTTCGTCTGTGTTATTATTAAGTTAGCTGGAAAGTGGAATCACAATACTGAGTTAAGGTGTAACATTTGGTTTAAAAAAGCCGTGGTAGCTCTGCGGAAGAACAGCCGCTTCGCATTCTTGAGGTGGCGGGTTCAAACCCCGACTCGTACCAATGAGTTCTTTGGGACTTACGTACGAATTTATAATACATAGGTACCACTGGCTTTTCGGTGAAGGAAAACATCGTGAGGAAACCTGCAAGTGAAGAGAAGAAATTCAATGGCGTATGTGAATCCACCACCCGCACTTGGCCAGCGTGGTGGAATACGCCTAATCACCCTTCGAGGGTAGACCTGTATCCCAGCAGTGGGAGGATTAAAGGTTGCATATGATTTGGCTTACGGCAAGAAATTTGAATTTCAAACTGTTTTTTCGTTTTTAGAGCTAAATCGGGTAACTAAATTAAGTGATAATAAAATTTACGAAACCGCGGAACGCAGCTAGTTACTTAATAAAGCCAAATAACCGTAAAACCAGCGATCGAAGATGATATTGACATATTTGAGTAATCAGGTGTATTACTGTATATCACCTCTACAAAATATCGTAAGTATGTAATACTTAACGGTTGTCACAAATTTCATTTCAGTTACTCGGTCTAGCTCTAAAAACGAAAAAACAGTTAGAAGTTTTAATTTCTCGCCTCAAGCGAAACGTTCCACCTTAATGCAGTCAATTTTGCTACATCTGCATTGGTTAATTCAGTGTTCCCCAGGGCCGACTGCGCCATCGCTCTGATATTATAAATGCAAAAGTTTGCATGTTTGTTACTCCTTCACGTCGAAATGACGGGCAGGAATTGAAATTTGGAATAGAGATCGCTTATACCCTGGATTAAAACTAAGGCTAGTTTTTATCCGTCCGGCTGCCTGGGAACGAATTTCACAACCACTAGTTTAAAAAGAAAACGTGTCACTTAGCCAGTTTGCGAAAAATATCACTGTTTTTAACCACGGGTGAAATCGCGGGGCGCAGCTAGTCAATCTACTAATAAACAAGGTATAACGCAAAGGTGTAGTAATACTGAAGGATGTTTGTCCACACGTCAAAGTTGTGTCAACTTTTGTGACAATAGTTTGCTAAATTCGATAAAAAAAACTAGTCTCTATCGATCTATATACCTATCTATACTAATATTATAAAGAGGAAAGATTTGTATGTTTGTGTTGAATAAACACAAAAACTACTAGACCGATTTCAAAAATTCTTTCACCATTAGATTGCTTTTTTTTTTTTTTTTTTGTTTACCCAGTGGAAATCCTTTATGGATACCACGCCCGCCCCGGGGGAGGCAGGGTGGTTATGTGGGAGTCTCCGCCCTGCGGCGGCATACCCACTAAAACCACTGGGGTGTTCGGCATCCGCCTGAGATGGGGCAAGGTGGGGTCGCGTTAGCAATCGCCACCTCGCCCCGGCGATGGGCCCGATTAGGGCCCCCCGCGTCTATGGAGGGGTGACCCTGTTCCCCAGGATCACCCCCCAGACAGTCAGTGTGGGGTCGTGCAGGCCGGGAGAGTCCCCCGACTCTCCCGGCAACCCCACTGCAGAGGTGCGAGGAGACGGGCGAACCGCCTCCTCGCTCCCCCGTCTGCGCCGGAGCGGGTCAGATCGGGCATCGTCCTCTCTGACCCGCTCCGCGGCCTCCTTCTGCGTCATCACCTCTTCGCAGAAGGAGACCCCGGCCTGCCACGATCTCTCGCCGCCAAGCACGGCTTTCACCACGCTCGGCAACGAGAGATCCCGGCCTATGTAGGCCGAAAGCGTATGCCGCTGGGGGGGGCCCCATGCGGCACACGCTTCCAGCGTCCAACCTCCTCCTTTCCTTGCACTCCCGACCGCAACCCACATGCGGCGAGGAGCACAAGGAAAACCCCCCTGGTGGCAGCAATGCCACCGTCCAAACCATCACGCTGTGCCCTCTGCTAGGTCAGAGGGACACGCGGATGGGCCCACCGTGTCGGGTTATTTGCCAGCGTGCGGTAATACTGCATAAATGCTGCAGTATTACCGCACGCTGTTGCCCAGGGTGCACCACGAGGAGGTTACCCGACCTTGCACCCCACCATTAGATTGCTACATTATCCCTGAGTAACATAGGCTATATTTTATACCCGTGCAAAGCCGGGGCAGGTCGCTAGTAATATATAAAAAAAAAATGAATCCCTATTTCCCTTGGTCATCGCATCACGCGTGAACGGATTTAGCAATTTCGCTAATTCTTTTTTTGTTGTGTTAATTATTGTCAGGAGAAGGTTCTTATGAAAGAAAAAAACAAGGAAGTTGAGCGGAACAAAAAAAATTTAAGACAATTCGAATACAATACTCATAGTTAAGACAGGACAACGTGTGTCGGGTCAGCTAGTACAAAATAATTATTCACGTGATCAATTTTTATAGAGTTTCGATATTTTTAACCGACTTCAAAAAAGGAGGAGGTTATCAATTCGACTGTATGTTTTTTTTTTATGTTTGTTACCTCATAACTTTTGACTGGGTGAATCGATTTTGATGATTCTTTTTTTATTAGAAAGCCCATTTGGTCCCATTTCAATTTAGTCCAGTTCTGATAATGGTATCCATGAGAAAACTATATAAGTCTTATTGCATTAAGTACGTGCGCGTCAAATAGATGAATAACTCAATAGTCGGTCTTTTGAAGTCGGTTTTTGTTTTTTGTTTTGTAAAAATAATGTTCTTGTGTTTTTCGAATTTGGCAGACTTGTGTTCTAGAAATGGTTCACTTTGACGTGCAGGTAGTACTACACCTTTTTAATCGACTTCCAAAAAGGAGGAGGTTCTCAATTCGGATGTTTGTATTTTTTTTTATGTATGTTCGGGCATAACTCCGTCAAATATAGACGGTTTTGCAAAATTATTTTTTTCGTTTGTATAATAGTTTTTCTAGTAAATCGTAATATTATAAAAACACTTATAAAAACTAGAAATCTACTAATTATAGTACATGTTTGTACGTTTCGTTTAAAGGCTAGCCGAGTATTCCAGACATATAATCAAGGACCAATTACGAAGCTAAGTTTCAAGAACAATACTGCCTTCCACCCTCTTTAGCTAGTGTGTGTGTGTGAGTGTGTAAGAAGGGGAAATTTTCCCACACGTAGGGTTGCCCAATCATTAAAACCTCTAGCTTCAATAAATAATTAATATCGATGTTTTGATTAAAAAAAATATCGGACAGTAGGATTTGTAGATGGGGTTTGGACTTCAATATACTTGAGGGCTTTAGGGTTTTCGTGTATGTACTTCTAAAAATAAACTAGTCCTTATTCATGAGAGATTATTGTTAACCAAGAAAGAATAATAAAAATGTTGAATAACCTACGGATCTCAACAAGTCGATAAATAACTAGTAGTTCTGCGAATCCGATAAAAAAATCCACTTACTTTTCTGTCATAATCACAACCCTTTTTAACACGCTTTTATTAGCTTCACCTGTATGTTTGTATGTTTGTATGTTTGTATGTAACCGACTCCTTTGAGCGCGTTTTTAACCCACTTTAAACGGTCAGATTTCTTTCAAACTTTGTAGATATATCGAGGACCGATGACAATACACTAAACAAATCGTGTTTTTTAGTTTTTTTAACTATTAATTTTTTTAACACGCTTTTTCTATAAAGTTTCTTTAACTTTTAATACCGTTTAACTTACAAATGGTAATTTCGTCATGCGTGTCAGAGAACAGAGTGGCGCAGTGGAAGCGTGCTGGGCTCATAACCCAGAGGTCCCTGGATCGAAACTACGCGCTAGAAATCTTTTTGCTTAATATTTTTTGTTACGCATCAATTTTATGTTATGAGGTCTGAGGATCGAAACCACGCGGCTACAAATCTTTTTGCTCAATATTTTTTGTTACGCATCAATTTTATTTTTAATTTGCTTGAGCAGACGGCCAAAATCGGATAACACCAACACATTTGTACATATTAAGGATGGTTAATAGTTAGCAAATCGAACTAAAAAGCGAAAAATAAATAATAGTTAAAAAAAAACTAAAAAAACACGCTTTTTATAAAAAACCGAACTAAAAAAATAGAAAATAAAATTTTATAAATTAAAATTAAGAATAGGGTTGAAAATTTCAATAAATATAAATTAATAATAGTGTAAATAAATAAATTTATGTATTTTATTTTTTAAAAAGCGTGGGGTGCTTTCTAAGATATTATCAAAATGCTAATCACTCTACTCATGTCTGTCAATACAAAATGTATTTACAAAATATGTAATATCTATTAACCCATGCACCCCACGCTTTTTAAAAATAAAATACATATATTTATTTATTTACACTATTATTAATTTATATTTATTGAAATTTTCAACCCTATTCTTAATTTTAATTTATAAAATTTTATTTTCTATTTTTTTAGTTCGGTTTTTTATAAAAAGCGTGTTTTTTTAGTTTTTTTTTAACTATTATTTTTCTCTATAACCTCTTGTCCGATTTTCCTCGAAATACTTGTCTAGAATTGAGTACCAAATATTTCTGCCAAATATGATCATAATAGGCCCGTAAATTTTCCCCCTTTTTGTTGCCGCAGCAAATTTTCCCCTCTTTTCAAGGAAAATAATTGAAAACCAAACAAAACGCGCAAAGAAATGTATGAAATTGTAGAACCTGTATTATGAAGTTTCGTCGAGATTAGTAAACAAAATACGACTTTATCAACAGCAAGAAATATTTGCTGTAAGCAAGTGCCAGCACCCAGCAAATGCAAGTCGTTACAGAGACCCTGCTCGCTTCGCTCGTTCAGTCAATAAATTTGTCTCTTTTTGGAGTGGCTTATTTTTGTGGCAATGAGCATAACTCTCATAAAAGCGAATCCTCACATGTCACGAGATTTAAAGCAGTCCCAGGCCTACTTTTAGCGTTTATTGTGCGTCAATTAATCCGAGGATTAAATATTCAAAATGGAAATTGCCGCGGCAATTCTCGCCCGCCAAAAATGTGTGAAATGAAATTGAACCCAATTACGCGGCGGCGCTTCTGTATTTTTATCTTTTATTCTTGTTTGTGCTTACTGAGAGACCCGGGGCGCTGAAATTACGGTTAATGCACAATTAGCTTCGTGTATTTGTCTGTTTTTGTCTAATAGAGTTCGCTTTTCAAGCAGACGCAGGGTAATTTCAAACACAAGCTCTGTAGCGAGTTATAGTAGCTTACTTTAAGCTAACACTATTATCCATTTTCATTTAGATTTTCCATTTTATCCATGCTTAAGTTGTTCTCTCATTGGTCGGTGCACTATCGTTGCTCGGTACGCTCCGCATTCATTTGCTCTAGATTTAGCTGAGCCGTATATTTCGAAGAGTGCCCCCTGACTCCCTGACTCGCTAATCAGAAGTGTGGCCAGATGGAATTCGAAGGAAAAATACCGCACATACCTTACGTACCCACATACGAGTACTCGCAGATTCCATACCGTCATTTTACTTTGTAATTTCTAGTAGAGATGCTGATGGCAGAATTTGAAATGTATTTTGCAAATAAATTAGGTGTAATTTGCATTGGCGCTACTCGCAGATTCAAAGCGACCAACTTGTCTGAAAAGTTTGTTGATGGAGCCACCATAGTATTTTCTGAACAAAAACGTTTGCCTTCAGTGCAATATTTCAGTTCAGTTCATTTCGCCGACTATACAAATATTTAGTCGCTCTATAGATGTCTGCCACTGGCGTTGACTGAATGCTACTCATCGATCTAGTATGTAAGACTTCGGTGATGCTACTGAATGAATTAAAATTGGGATGTATTTAGTTGCACTTTAGAATTGTTAATTGCACATCAAAATGTCAAATTGATCCATCGAATAAACTATGCTGAATGAACCGCGCCCAGCCAGTTTTTAAATATTAATAGGATAGGATTGATGTGCAATATAGAGTCCATTATAATTCTGCGAGTGATACGATTGCTCATTTTCATTGTTTTTATTGCACGGTTTCATTGGCGTCTAACAATGCAGTTTTATAGCCGTGGTTTTAGTCAATATTTTATTATTTAAAATGTGTGTGATGTCTGAATAACAAGTGGCTAGACATCGAGTCTGAATGACAAGTGGCAGACATAATGTTGTAATACTGATTCTCATTTTCTACATAAAAATGTAGACGAAGGAAATCTGTCCGTCCTTTTATTACCATAACATGATAAAACTACTGCGCGCGGGTTTAAATTAATTTTGGCAATAAATCATATAAAAAAAATTAAGGAATGGAAGTTATGTTTTATCTCATGATACTTTTTATACCGAAAAAAATTAACAGTTAAAAAAACGCACAGATAGTTATGCAGTAAAATCAATATTTTTGAGTTTCAAGTTATTCAATTTTAGTTGTGTTAGTTTTTAAAGATCGTTCGTATATTTTAATACAACAAACAAACAACAAACAACATATCTCCAACAACACAATCCTCTTACGTTATCGCAATAAACGGAGTGAGGTTCCACAATTTGAAAAGCCCTAATAAAAAACCCAGCTTAATCGAGCTTCGATAGGCTTAGTTTCTATCCTGAAAAAACGTGGAAAACCGGTAAAAGCGGATAATACGCATTGTACGAGTACATCACTGACGATCGGTCCGGCCGTACCGAACTCTTATATCGCGAGCCTGAACCCGCGTCGGCTTTTGTCTCGGTTTTTCTTTAGGTGACAGCGATCCAGCCTGCCGTAGTCAAGTTGCGATTCCATAATCCAAACGCTATATAAAACTACGACAATGTATGGGAATGATAGTTCAATAAACTGTTTGTAGATTCTATATTCTACTAGCTGACCCGACAGACGTTGTCCTGTCTTAACTATAAATATTGAATTCAAATTGTCTTAAAATTTCTAATGTTCCGCTCAACTTCTTTATTTTTTTCTTTCATAAGAACCTTCTGACAATAATTAACACAACAAAAAAAGAGTTAGCGAAATTGTTCCATCCGTTCACGCGTGATGCGATGACCAAGTGAAATAGAGATTCATATAGAAGATGACAGAATGTCATGCGTCATTCTCATTGTCGTAGTTTTCTATAGTGTTTCGATTATGGAATCGCAACTTGGCTAAGGGGGGTTGTTTAGACTTGCGCTCGGGGTTAGTGGTACAGCTGCTGTATAACTTAGCTTAGTTGGTAGAGCGACTGATTCCTGAGCAGATTGTTATCGGCTGGGGCGGAGTTTAATGGGCATATTTTACTTGCTACTAGCTGCCCCCGCGGTTTCACCCGAGTTTTCCGTAATAAAAAGTAGCGTACCTATTATGTGTTAATCCAGACCATGAACAACCGTCATTCCAAATTTCATATAAATCCGATCAGCCGTGTTTGCGTGAAAGAGTAACAAACATACTCACAAACTTTCGCGTTTATATTATTAGTAGGAAGAAGGATTTAAACTCTTAGTTTAAAACTAGCTGCGCGCTGCGATCTCACCCGCGCGGGTGAAACTGAAGCATGAATGAGTTGTCTATGTTTTTTCTGTACCTCTGACAGCGTGTATGTAAAACTTCATGATGAGCGGTTGAGCAGTTCAGGCGGGAAAGCGTAACAAACAAACTCACTTTCGCATTTAAAATATTTAGATGATTACACAGACTTCCTGTCTAAAAATGCCTAAAAGAGGATAAAAACGAGGAAAAGCAAATTACTTTATGCGCTTCAAACGTCTTGAGTATGGAATCTATACAGCCCTCTTAGCCTACTTGCAATTCCATAATCGAAACGCTATAGAAAACTAGGGCAATGTATCGGAATGACATTTCTGTCATAGAAATATAGAATCTATACATCTTAATACATATATATAAATTACGTGTCACGTTGTTTGTCCGCTATAGACTCCTAAACTACTTAACAGATTTCAATCAAATTTGCACACCGGGTGCAGTTCGATCTAACTTAGGAGATAGGATAGCTCACATCTCAATTTATAGTAAAAAAACATGAAAAATTAGAAAATTTAAAAATACTTAAACCATAATTTAACTTTAGCGCTTTGGACAATGTAAACTTTTTTAATGTAACTTTTGACATTTGACATAGAATTGAAGCAATGGCTTTTGACAGGACAACGTCTGTCGAGTCAGCTAGTAGATTATAGAAATATCATTCCCATATATTTTCCTTCTTTTCGCGTTTCGATTGTAGAATTGCAACTTGGTTAAGGGGCTGGTACCTAATCTGTGGCCACAGGTGTGGGTCACACTCACAACACATCGTTATATGTTTTGTCTGGGTGTTGTGCTTGTGCGTGTCCGTGTGAACGTTCCATGATCCCCCAACGCACAGCTTTTACGTCTCAATTTTCCATCACTTATTTATTAATGACGAAACCGCGTAGAGCCACTAATATGTAGGCTGTACTGTACAGTGTACACACTGTACAGGGTCGAAGGAAAAGGTATGCTAAGTCGAAAAAGGCTCGTTTTACTCATCATTATGGAAAGCTTTTACTATGGTATTGGTACCAACCCTGAGATCGCGAAAAAAATCGGGTGTTCCATAGAAAAATGTTAATGACTCTTGATATGTATTAGTATAGTAGTAGTAGTATAGAACAGCTATTTTTGTTCCGCAATGTCAGGGTTGATCCCATAGTAAAAGTTGTTCTAAATGATACGTAGGTACTATGACCCCCTTTCGGTTTAGTATACCCTTTCCTTGTAACCCTGTATGTGGCTGTTCCCGTTCCCATGATGCTCATAAAATAATAGTAGATCTCCGATCAGTTCATCAACCAGCCAATAAAACTGTTCAAACATTTATGGGGAAATTACGTTTGGAAGCGCCCTCGGCCGTTATGCTGCCGATAAATATTTACAATTCGTACATTTACTATGAAGAGCTACTGTACCTTTTGATTACTAATGGACAAAAAAGTTATACAATTAACTGAGGTATGAAGTGGTACAGTTTATTACTAATTACTAGGTCTTTGTAAAAAAGCTCTTGATTTTTATCACATTGTAATCGGAGTTACACAGGTATGCCAAATTTAAGCTCAATCGGACATCGGAAAGTGTTAAAAAATTCTGCCTCAAGATTTGACCCATAATAACAAGGCAAGTTAAATAAAAGCTTGTTAAAATATCTTTCTTTGTCCCCAGCATCCGAGTGGCCAGTGATAAACAAGCCGCTAAAAGTGATCCGAACCAAAGAGAACAAGCTGTCGAATCGATTCTACCCCTACGATGAGATCGAGACGGAGTGCCAGCTGACGATCGACGACGACATCGTGATGCTGACTCCGGATGAACTCGAGTTTGGGTGAGTTATAGAAGTAATTAAGTTAGCTTGACATTTGGGTGATCTGAGTGTTTTTTAGTCGAATATCGGAACGATTTTACCCCTACGACGAAATCGAGATAAAGTGCCAGATGACGATCGACGACGATATCGTGAATTCGTGATGCTGACGCCGTATGAACTCGAGTTTGGGTGATACGAGTGATTTTAGCGAAATGTTGAATCGATGAGATCGAGACGGAGTGCCAGCTGACGATCGAAGACGACATCATGGTGCTGACGCCGGATGAACTCGAGTTTGGGTGAGCCAAACTAGTGGGCTAAGTGAAACAAGTGAGTTAGCGAAATGTTGAATCGGTTTTATCTCTACGGCGAGATCGAGACGGCACTCAGCTGACGATCGAGGACGACATCGTGATGCTGATGCCGTATGATCTCGAGTTTGGGTGAGTCTAACTAGTGGTTTGAGTGTGTGTGTCATTTGGGTGAAAAGAGTGATTTTAGCGGAATATCGAAACCCTTTCGATAAGGTCGAGACCTCGAGACGGAGCTGAGATTCGATGACGATTTTATAATGATGGTGCCAGATACACCCTAGTTTCATGATTTTATCAACATCATCACCGTTAGCCAGTTTCTATGTACCTACTCCTAAGCTGGGTGCCATTTTTCCGTCACTAACCTGTCCAAATAAAATCTGCGCCTGTCGATTGTCTTCCAATGGAATGCTAGCCCGCTCCCGATAGGAATATCAAAGGCTTACTTTGACATATTGGGGTATATAATAGGAAGCGTTCATTCTTGTCAATATTGGGTAGTATCATAAAATTGGCTCAGCTGTGAGTGTCGCCATAAAATCAGGGCAGAGTTGTAAAAGTCAGCGGACCGGTGCGAGTGATTAACTGCTACAATAGGCTTTATGGACTCTTAGTGTTCCAGCGAACGGGAAGTGCCATTAAAATATTGGGAAATTGTTTTCGGACGTGAATCAAAATTGGTAATCAAGATAGCGCGGAAGAGGAGATGGGTGAGAATGATTGATGATGATTATGATGATGTTGAAAAAGAAACAGTGAAATTAGCTTAACTGTAGTATAAGTACCTAAAGACGTAGTAGACTCGTCTTTATCCTATCCGTCTTGAAGTTGACTAGAAGAGACCGCTCTTAATAAATTGATAAATCCGCGGATCGTGAGCGTGACACTAGTTCTTTAAAGGCATTTTGGTTGTCGTTTGTTGTGGTTCAATAAATGTGAAAGAAGCTTTCTGTTGGCAACTTTTTTCTGAACGACTGAATCAATCTTGTAATATATTTGGCGAGCACGTAGTGACCATCATGAGTCATAATTAGTTGTATTCTTTGACTTTCCTCATGATTCACGTCGTCGGAGGACAAAGAATACAATTTATGGAGCGACATGCAGCGAGAATTAGTGAGCATTGTGACGACAGATGTTTATACCTATATAAAACAGTGTCGATTCGGGTGCAATGTTTCAGAAGGATTCATTGTCAAGGATAACGAAGCAAAAAAAAACCGCAAAAACAATTTTTTTAACCTTTAAAAAGGTTTAGTTCTGAGTAAAATAAATTGACTCCACACCTGTATTTATAAACCCAATTTGCTGGTACTCTGGCCGGTGCGGTACTGTAAACTTTTTTGCAACAAACTTTTTTTTTCGACAGCTTTTCGATGAGTTTGCCAATACTCGCACGAAACTCTTGTTTATAATTGAGTACCAAATGTTTCTGTCAAATAGTGTCAAAAATGACGATATTCGATGGAAAATAGTACCTGTACGCGAGTATATACAAACATACATACATCCAGACAGATGAAAGCAAATTTTGACAGTTGCCCCGGCTAAAAAGCGGAACACATTTAAACCTACCTGTAGTAATCATAGTAAAATAAATTGTTTACTGTCGTAGCTATGAGATAACTACAAATCTAGCTCAAAACGGCCTGTGAATAACTCATGTCCGTGTGTCGCAGGTTTCTTTTGAACGTTCCCTGACAAGCTCGCGTCTGAATAAGTAAGGATCTCTCAGGCTCAGTACAGTTGTACGAAAACAACTTCTTTTCTTTTTAAAATCCCTTTCTTTACACGAAGACAGATGTACTATGTAGGAATAGCAGTAAGCGTCTGTCACTGTCTGCCTGCTGCCTGCTTACGACTGAACGAATCAAGTTATCTTTGTTTGGAAATATGGCGTATATTTCCGAAAAGTTTGGTTTTTGTGTTTAGAAAAACTGTCTCAGTTTAACGGGGCATAGCTAGTTAACTAATTCAAGCGTTGATCTTATTGGTAAAGGAATTTCAAGACTTGGAGGTTTTCAAATTGTCTTTTTACCTGCTTGAACGACATGATATCTGCCTGATTCTACCTCATCTATGGTCTAAGAATCATCTTGGTGTTCCTGATCCTTTCTTTCCTTATTCGATGGAAGTTCTACTATTATTTATTATGTGATGGAACTAAGTTAACTAATAACAGTACATAAATATAATATATTAGTTAATCTCCATTGCTAAGGTTCGAGTATTGCTTTAGTCGTCACTTTGCCTGTGTAGTCCAATCGGGCGGGTCTGTGAAATATTTTGGGAATAGGATCCGTCAATATTTTGTTACTTAGGCCTGATACCCACTATCTTCAAGATAGTTTGGACTTTTGGAGACACAAGTTGTTCTTGTGAAGAAACTTCAAAACTTCGCCAAAGTCACGTAGATAATTTGTATGGTTTAGGAGTATTTTTTGACCACTTAAAAGTTGTAGAGTCTTATTCGTAGTTAATTTAATGACATTTTGTTTGATCATCGCCATCGTTATCCCACTTCTGAATATAGCCTCTCACTTGTTTTCCATCTTCATTGGTACTATCCCAGTTATCCGTCGATTCATCTTACTCTGTCTTACAGAAGAATGATAGTGATCCAGTTTCAAAGATATATCGTCTCTAGCTCTCCTGTGCAGTGGAGTCCAACCTTTAATCCTATACGGCCCATGAGTCGATTGACATATTTATGTGTCCCGAAGTCCCGTTTATCGCGGAACAACGTCATAAATCTGCAAATATTATATCGGCAAATACGAACGAAGTTATTAATCGCACGGATGGAGGGTCTACGGCCTAACTCTACTGCGGATCGAGTTTTGTTTGGTTCTATGTAGAATATTTATTTTTATTTAGTACTAGCTGACCCGGCAGACTTCGTACTGCCATACAGTACTTCTCTATGGTACTGCCTAATTAAATATAAACACTGCACAAAACACTATTTACAATTTTATAGTTTTTCAATATTTCTGAGAGTAATATTTTTTTCCGTAAGAACCTTCTCCTAATAATAACAAATACAACAAAAAAAGAATTAGTGAAATCGGTCTAGCCATTCACACGTGATGCCGTGACCAAGGAAAACGGATTTCATTTTTATATATATATATAGATACACATATACATTTATACATGTATTGTATATCCTGACTGTGTTAGCTATCCTGTCCTATAGTGTGAACGAATGAACAAGCCAGGAGACACTAGACAACCGCCGGTGTCGCTATCATCGGACACGATGCGGACGATATCATCATCATCATCCTATCGTAGTATCCTAGAATAGGAAATACTAAGCTATTGCTACTATTTTGATTTTAAGGTTAGGTTAGTTTAACATTATGATGTGGTTTCCTTACGACGCTGAGACTTTCTTTCATCGTGAAGTCAGCATAAAATTTTTATTTTACGTTTGTAAGTTTGGAACCATCTTACGAGCACGGACGCGGCGTGGTGTCCAACCGCACCAATCACTGAGCTATTTCTACAAGAACTAAGCAGGAGTAGGTACCACATAAATCTTCAATTGGAAGCATACAAGTCACAATTTGTAAAGTAAATGAGTGAATGCAAGGAAAGTGAATGATGAAGCGTTTTCCGTCACGGCATGTTGGCACGAGATGTGTGATTGCGTAGCTTAAGGTGCAGCGCAGACGGCACACTTTTTGTGCGATCGAGTCTGCGGCGCTCAAAAAGTCTGCATGGCGCGCAAAAAGTCGGTCGCGGATTTTTCACACTCAACGCACACGACGCACATCTTCGATCATTGAAATGATCGAAGATGTGCGTCGAAGCGTCGTGTGTGATATTTGAAGAAATTTGAGATTTATGATACTTCTAAGTGTGAAAAATCCGCGACCGACTTTTTGCGCGCCATGCAGACTTTTTGAGCGCCGCAGACTCGATCGCACAAAAAGTGTGCCGTCTGCGCTGCACCTAATTAGCTCGCTGGACTGAATAGAGAGGTTTATGTCGGTCTCTCTCATTTTCATGAATTTTTCAACATGGACACAGGGACAGTGTCACTCTTGGCTGTTTAGATATGTATTTATATTTTATCGATGTTAAATTATAAATTAAAACTAGCTTTTAATAGTTTTTGAACCTAGTTTTTAAGTTATTTTTTTAGTTTTTTTTTAGATGATTTTTTTTTAGGCGCAGGAGGTCCTACTAAAGAAAATACCTCATATTAAAATTTAATCAAACTTGTTCAGAATGAACATGCATCGCGACCGCGTTTCTACACCAGGCATAGCGCCGGCGGAATTTGCAGAGTCCGCAAGTCCGCGACCCAGATCAACGATCGACGGCTCGGTGCGGTGCCTTCTTAAAAGTGGACGGTCAGCGTTATTGACGTAGATTTAAAACCAATTAGTCTTAAGTGCTATATGTATAAATAGAGAAAAATGGTTTAAATAAAGTAATGGCAATTTGAAGGTTGTTTCATTCACTACTAGAAGGGGTGCAGTGGCGAGTCCTACGGGCGGCTGCACTGGAGTGTTAGGCAGGCAGGAGATTGCAGTGGCGAGTCCTACGGGCGGCTGCATAGGGTAGATGGCCCATCGATAGAGCAGTCAGGTCAACGAGGCGACCAGCTACCGACCAGTGAAGGATCGGACGGCGCCCAACTACGGCCTGCTGTTCGGTGGACGAAGCCGCGCCCAGCATCATTCCGCTGGCCGGGCGTATTACCTACCTCATCCATCCACTGTGGCAAGAGCTACTTTGATACCGTCACCTTAGGTGATCGTGACGTGAGTCTGCGTCACGGCAGTGGAATATCGTGCCTTTCCTCGATTCCCTCCCACTCCGCCTGGTACCAATAGGTCTCCTGGTAGCCGGGTTTCCTGCACCTATCTATATAAGTATATATTGATGTCATATGGTAGGGTAGGGACTTAGGGAAGTAGGGAACGTAGGGAACGTAGGGCAAACGTAGCAGAGTAGGTCCCCGGTTAGGGCCAGTCACCCGACGAGTACTCCATGCCCATACGGAGTTCCGCGGGAGTCTGGTAGGTTAGTCAGACGTCACAAAGAACTGAGTTGTTCCTGTGACGGCTGTGCTAGCTGAAATTCGTCAGGCGTTAATCATTTACTTACAATAAATGGCTAGCGCCTGAACATTTGGTCCTTCGAACAATTTTGAACTAGTAGGTAGAATACGCGGTCCTCTTGTCCTAAGTAGGTGACACTTGACTGACAAAAACTTAGACGTATCGCGGCTTAGCGTACTCCAAAAAGCGCTAAGTTCGTGGTGCGTCGAGGTACAGACGTAACACTTGGCTGTAGCGGACAGTAGCGAGTCGGGGCCCGGCCTCCCACAAGCGGGAATCACCGGTGTCTTTGAGAAGGCGCAGAAATACTGATCCAGGTGGAGATAAACAGCCAAGTGTGAGCTATCAGATCAGGAGTAGGGCCTAGGGATTAGGGGCAGCAAGAAGAAGAGAGAAGAAAGAAGAGCGAAGAAAGAAGATCGAAGAAAAAAGAGCTAAGATGGAAGTAAAAGAAGTTAACGAGTTGTTAAAGCGACAGGAGGGGTATTTCAATGAATTGCAAGTAATATTCAGGAATATCAAGAAAGATTCACCGTCAAGGAAAACCAGCGCGTACATCGCTCAGAAAACGGCTCAAGTAAAAGATGTGTTTTCAAAAGCGAGCTTCAATCATGACAGGCTGCAACAAGAAGATATTATCAAGGAGCATAGCTACAGCAAGACAAGGTATTTCCAAAATATCTGCGACGAGTACACAGACATAATGAAGTATCTTGATACGTGTAAGGAGCAAGAGGAAGTAGTTCCCAAGAAGGTAGAACCAGAATCAGCATCCAGAAGCGCTATAGAGAAAGACGACTCACCGATTCTTGTCACTCAACTAGCCAGGATTCGTGACATTCAAGTGACGTTACGGCAGGCTACAGAAGCGATGTCAGAAGGCAAGAATCAGTCGTATTTGCAACATCTACTATCAACGTTACAAAGAAAATGGCAAGACACGGAGGGTCTCCATTTTACCCTAATCGCAGACAGGGCGGTCCAACAGCATGAGTACATTCGAGAACGCGTATTCGAGAGCGTACAACGCGATGTTGACAAGGTTATACAGGAGTTATGTTCCAAGACGAGCGGTTCCAGTCAGTCAAACCAATATCATGGAGTCAGACGGGTAAAATTACCAACAATAGAGATGCCGATATTCAACGGGAGATATGAATCGTGGACCTCGTTCAGCGACTTATTTCGGAAGATTATCCATGAAGACGGCACTCTAACAGCAACAGAAAAGATGCAGTATTTAAAAACGCACGTGAAAGGTGATGCAGCCAAACTGATCAGCCATTTGACAGTAGGCGAAGCCCATTATTATATAGCGTGGTCATTGTTAGAAAATAGATTCAACAATGAGAGGTTGGTACTTACGAAGTACATCAATGCAATATTATATGCAAAGAAGGTTGATAGACCGAATGCAGAAAATTTAAGGGGTCTGTACGACTCAGTTAATGAAAGTCTCGAGGCCATCAAAACTCACAATATTGATGTATCGACATGGGATCCAATATTAACGAGTATAATAGCGTCAAAATGGGACACAGAAACGAACGAGAAATATGAACATCAGTTGGCCGATCCACACAAACCACAGACTTTTTCAAGTATGATGAAGTTTCTTGAAAGGAGATTTATGTGTCTTGAAGCAGCAGGCAGCAAAAAATATGCCACAAATTATACACCATTACTGCCTGGAACTAGCGCACCGGTGGCTAGTGCGCAGTCAAGAGATCCAGGATGCTGGTATGGTAGGAAACCGAACCATTCAATATTGGCCTGCCATGAATTTCAAGCACTAGCGCCGATTGATCGAAACAAAGTGGTACGCGACAACAACAAGTGCAGAAAATGCTTAACCCACAATAGTGAAATAGCATGCGCAAGTAGAAAAGCGTTTCCTACATGGAGGAGGCAAGGGCAGCATTCGGTACTCCATGTAAGTGATAGTAAACCAGTGCATAGTGGACAGTATATGCAAAGAAGAGAGGCGTTACAAAAGCTATCAACAGACAAGCAAGCTTCGCAGACCAGGTCGAATGTAGCAACAACATCAGATGCAGACGTAGCATTGCTTGCAACTGCCTTGGTGCAAATTCAGTCAGCAGACGGCACTCCACATGTATTCAGGGCACTATGCGACCAAGGATCCGAAGCATCGTTCTGTACAGAGCAAGTAGCTCAGTTGCTGGCATACCCTCGTAACCAAATACAAGCTCAAATAAGCGGTTTAGCGGATGAAAAGCCGAAAACATCAAAATTCTCAATAAACGTGGAAATACAACCCGCATTCCAAAGTCGGTACAAACTTCGAGTTAACATGATAGTAATGTCAAGACTGACGGGAGCTGTACCACTAGAAGATGTACCAGTAATAGACACTACAGACATCAAGAGCGGGAGTTTGGCAGATCCCAACTACTACAAAAAAGCACCAATAGACATAATATTGGGAGTGCGAGAGTTTGGGGAGATATTAACAACAAAATGCAGGAAGTTAAATGGTGGAACCATAGCTCAAGAGACAAGGTTCGGGTGGGTTTTGTCAGGGATATGTAGAAATCATACAAAAGCAATAAAAATTGTAAGCCTGACAACCAGAACTACGGAACTACAGCAACTGCATAAGTTTTGGGAGCTAGAAGAAGTTGAAAACAAGATTCATAACAATAGTGAAGACGAGGTGTGTGAAAAGTATTATCAAGAAACTACAGTTAGAAACGAAGATGGTAGCTATACGGTGAGAATTCCGTTTCAAGATCAGAATAAAGAATACGGAGACTCACGAAGGAGAGCAGCGGCAAGGCTGATACAGTTAGAGAAGAGATTTGCAAAAA
This sequence comes from Alcis repandata, assembly GCA_949125135.1. Lineage (NCBI taxonomy): Eukaryota > Metazoa > Arthropoda > Insecta > Lepidoptera > Geometridae > Alcis > Alcis repandata. Next base: position 2,514,842 of record OX421233.1, read on the forward strand.
ACGAGTCACTTCAACAGAGATATCAAGAATTCTTGAGTGAATACCTCAAAATGGGGCACATGAAGAAGGTACCCAGAGCAGGTAATGGTCAAGGTAAATTTTACTTTCCACATCAACCCGTAATAAACGAGAACTCGCTAACTACAAAATTGCGAGTGGTATTTGATGGCTCCAGTAAAGCAAGTAAGGCCGATGTAAGTCTTAACGAAAACATGCTTACGGGCCCAAGATTACAAGAAGATTTGACAACCATTCTGTTGCGTTGGCGAAAGCATAGAATCGTATTTATGGCTGACATAGAGAAGATGTATCGATTCATAAGAATAAACCAGCAAGACTTAGGTTATCAACGCATCCTGTGGAGGGAATCGCCAAAAAATAGTATGGACGAATACGAGTTAACAACGGTGACATATGGCACAGCTTCGGTACCATATTTGGCAGTCAAAACGTTGCAACAATTAGCAATTGACGAAAAGCACAGATTCCCAGAGGCAAGTAAAGTGGCATTACAGGACTTTTACGTTGATGATGTACTGTCAGGACATGATGACGTCCAAACAGCAAAGAAATTGCAGAAAGAGTTAATACAATTATTGCAAGCGGGCGGATTTAATCTACGGAAATGGTCATCGAACAGCGCAGAACTGTTGGAAAGTATACCAGAGGAAAACAAAGAGGATAAATTGCTTACGATACCACTAGATGAGACAAGGAAGTCACTAGGTGTATTATGGTCACCATTGGAAGACAAATTTAGCTTCCAGGTAACGGTAAATAAGAATGATAAACCAACGAAACGGTTCATCCTGTCAGAAATAGCAAAACTTTTTGATCCATTAGGATGGCTGGCGCCAATTATAACAAACATGAAACTGATTATTCAGGAATTGTGGACGAATGGCACAGAATGGGATCAAACAGTAGAAGGTACGATAAAGACCAAGTGGTTGGAAATACAAGACCAGCTCAAAGCAATAGAAGGAATTTCAATTCCAAGATGGTGTCAATATACTACGACGGCGATTGTAGACTTGCATGGATTTTGTGATGCATCCGAAAAGGCATATGGAGCAGTGATTTACTGCAGGGTTCAAGTTAACGAACAAACGTATAAAGTTGCAATGCTACAAGCTAAGTCAAAAGTAGCACCTAAGAAGCAGAAAGCGACGTTACCAAGACTAGAGTTGTGTGCAGCAGTATTACTAACTCAACTAATGGAGAAAGTACTTGGTGCAATGAAATTCGAAAATCCAAAGATCTACTGTTGGACGGATTCGATGATAGCGTTAGGATGGATAAAAGGAGAGCCGGAACGATGGAAAACTTTCGTTGCAAACAGAGTAACCGAAATACAAAGAACGACACCGCAAGCGAAATGGAATCACGTAGTTTCATCCCAAAATCCCGCAGATGTCATATCAAGAGGGATTGCTCCCAGTAAGTTACAGGAATTTAAACTGTGGTGGGAAGGCCCAGAGTGGTTAAAAAGTCAGAAGATTCCTACGACAAAAACCATTCCAGAAGTATGTGATGAGATCAAGCGGTCGTTCCATGTCAGTATCTCGTCAAAACCAAGAAATGATATACTGGAAAGGTTCTCTAGTTTTCATAAGATGGTACGAGTAGTGTCATATTGTATGAGATGGAAGTACAAGTTAAATAAAGGGAAAATAAGCTGTGAAGAAGTTGCAAGAACAACGAAGCAGATACTCAAGGTAGTACAAAAAGAATCGTTCAAAGAAGAATATAAGGTAATAAAAACAGAACTACCAGTAAACAAGAAGAGTAAGCTATCAAGCCTAGACCCGTTCATCGATACGGATGGGTTGTTGAGAGTAGGAGGAAGATTGCAAAACGCAAATCTGCCATATGATCAGAAACATCCAGTGATTCTGCCATACAACCATCACATAACAAAGATTATTGTCCAAGACGCTCACACGAGAATGCTACATGGAACCAACAACCAAACCATGGCATATTTACGTCAGAAGTTTTGGATTATCGGTGCAAAAATAATGGTCAAGAATTGTTACAGAAAATGTGTCAAGTGTGTGAGATACAATGCATCTACAATGACGCAAAAGATGGGCATGCTGCCAGCTGCTAGGGTTACGGAATCATTTCCATTCAGTCACACGGGAGTAGATTACGCAGGACCGATTCAAATTAGAGCAGCAAAAGGCAGAGGACACAAATCCTATTGTGGATACGTAGCAGTCTTCGTCTGTTTTGCGAGCAAGGCAATTCACTTGGAACCAGCTGGAGATTTATCGGCAGAATCGTTCATTGCAGCGTTCCGAAGATTCGTTGCACGCAGAGGCCCGGTAGCCCATATCTATAGTGATAACGCTACGAACTTCGTCGGAACAGCAAACATTTTGTATCAAGAAATACTTGAAATAAGTCAGTCCAGTCAAGTGCAGAATATAATGACGGACATGGGTATCACGTGGCATTTCATACCACCAGCTTCTCCCCATTTTGGAGGAATTTGGGAAGCTGGAGTAAAATCGATGAAACATCATTTGCGCAGAGTCATAGGAGATCAAACATTAACCTTTGAAGAAATGACAACGTTCCTAAGTCAAACGGAAGCGTGTCTTAACTCCAGACCACTATGTGCGTTAAGCGAAGAAGTAAGTGACAACATAGTGTTAACACCAAGTCACTTGTTGATTGGAAGAGAAGCGGTTGGAACAGCAGACCCAGTATCTAACATTTTTACAAGTTTATCAACTCGTTGGAAGCAAATTCAAAAAATGAAGAAAGATTTTTGGAAAAGCTGGACAAAAGATTACTTGCACCAGCTACAACAGAAGTACAAGTGGAAAAATAATCAGGAAAACTTAAAGATAGGCGCAGTGGTGTTAATGAAAGAAGACAACATAGGTCCTAGCAGATGGCCAATTGCAAAGGTAATAGAAGTTCACGAAGGAAAAGATAATCTAACAAGAGTTGTCACGTTACGGAAATCGTCAGGGTCAATAATGAAGAGATCGATTCATACATTGATTCCATTACCCATAAACGAAACAGAAAATAACGAGCAAACATCTCAGAGTATCCGAGCTAACAGTGTAACTATACGGAAAGGAAAGCAGGTACCGCATTACCAGACATCAGCTGAAGACATAAAATAGAGAGTTCGTGAGTTGAAAGATAACGTTTTTTGGTTGTCTGGAGGGGTGAAGAACATGCAAATATATGAAAATTGCATTGTTGAACCACCCTTCACTCTTCACTAACATCAATCAACATAATCACTAAAAGTTGTAGATTATTTATACATTTAGCTCTTTAGGACCAACAGAAGATATCATTGGCAGAGTGCATATTGGTTGCAAGACGACGATGCAATCGGCAACCACGAGGGAAAGCTGAGCAGAGCGTGCAGCCAACCAGACACCACTACCAGGGAACCAGTTCGAAGCCTGTAGCAGTACACCCACCCCAGCAGCCAGCCAGAGGGAACGAGGCATAAGTTCCTCCGGCAGAAAAGGCCTAGGCGATGGAGCTGCATCAACCAAAGGCCGTCCCGGAGAGGCCCCAGAATGTTCAGAATGAACATGCATCGCGACCGCGTTTCTACACCAGGCATAGCGCCGGCGGAATTTGCAGAGTCCGCAAGTCCGCGACCCAGATCAACGATCGACGGCTCGGTGCGGTGCCTTCTTAAAAGTGGACGGTCAGCGTTATTGACGTAGATTTAAAACCAATTAGTCTTAAGTGCTATATGTATAAATAGAGAAAAATGGTTTAAATAAAGTAATGGCAATTTGAAGGTTGTTTCATTCACTACTAGAAGGGGTGCAGTGGCGAGTCCTACGGGCGGCTGCACTGGAGTGTTAGGCAGGCAGGAGATTGCAGTGGCGAGTCCTACGGGCGGCTGCATAGGGTAGATGGCCCATCGATAGAGCAGTCAGGTCAACGAGGCGACCAGCTACCGACCAGTGAAGGATCGGACGGCGCCCAACTACGGCCTGCTGTTCGGTGGACGAAGCCGCGCCCAGCATCATTCCGCTGGCCGGGCGTATTACCTACCTCATCCATCCACTGTGGCAAGAGCTACTTTGATACCGTCACCTTAGGTGATCGTGACGTGAGTCTGCGTCACGGCAGTGGAATATCGTGCCTTTCCTCGATTCCCTCCCACTCCGCCTGGTACCAATAGGTCTCCTGGTAGCCGGGTTTCCTGCACCTATCTATATAAGTATATATTGATGTCATATGGTAGGGTAGGGACTTAGGGAAGTAGGGAACGTAGGGAACGTAGGGAACGTAGGGCAAACGTAGCAGAGTAGGTCCCCGGTTAGGGCCAGTCACCCGACGAGTACTCCATGCCCATACGGAGTTCCGCGGGGGTCTGGTAGGTTAGTCAGACGTCACAAAGAACTGAGTTGTTCCTGTGACGGCTGTGCTAGCTGAAGTTCGTCAGGCGTTAATCATTTACTTACAATAAATGGCTAGCGCCTGAACAAAACTAGTTAAACAATTAAAAGCGATTTACAAAAATTGCGTTACGAAAACAATTATTTTCAATCAACTCAACCTTTTAATTATTCCACTGGGATACCAGTTCGACCCTCGACGGGTTAATAGACCGTATTCCACCACGCTGTCTAAGTGCGGGTTGCTGGATTCACATACTCCATTGAAATTCTTGTTCAGACGTACGCAGGTTTTCTCTTGATGTCAATTCTATAAAATACGCTATAAGCGGCCCTACTGAACGCTAGTGTTCCACCCCCCTAGCCAAGTTGCAATTCTATTATAGCAAACACAATAGAAAACTAAGACAATATATGGGAGTGACATTACTACAGGCTTAAAACGAAAGGGTATGCTAATCCAAAAAGGGCTCGTATTGCTTATGATTATGAATAATGAACTTAATAATAAAATAAAATATGAACTTTTAGAAAAAGAACGTGAAAGTTTCAGAAAAATTTCATTATACATTGTTTTGGTTTTCTATAGCATTTGTGACCATAGACTTGCGACTTGGATGGGGGGCAGGTGACACTTTTACGAGAAAAGCCTTTTAGCGGCCTAATAATTGATACAAAGAGCACAGGGAATCTTAATGAGGAGCTATGAGTGTGAAACGTCATTATTATTGGTAATTACTAGTGCTGGCTGAGCACGAGGAAAGTGAGCAATGTGCTCGATGTACTGAGCATATTGCGCGGTCACGCCACCTGCCTCGACAGTCGACAGATACCGAGCGTGATTGTGTTGTGTTCTGCGCACACTCGATACTACATCTCATTTTTTAAATGTCACAGGCTATGACGTACGGTTTCAACCGGTATTCTGCAGGAAATTGTTAGCTTTTCCGGCGCAAATACTAGTCTAGTCAAATCAAGGGTATAATGCTATCCCATACAAAATTTTATCCAAATCAATTCGTTGTAGTTATAGCCAAGGAATGAACAGACTGCCAGCTTTCTTGTTCCCTGACAGATACAATCTTAGGCTTTTCAAGGTCAGAGTGAATAGGTATCTCCTAAGTCTGCGTGCTTCATCTTCGACCACATCGTCGCTTACCATCAGGCGAGTTGGTGGTCAGACGCGGTAAAAAAAAGCTGCGTGAGTTCCTAAAAAACATATACATATACATCACATTTATATTATTAGTAGAAAGTGAAATTTCGTACTGTTAAAAAAACAAAGCATCACAATCGATGCGGTGGCGATGTGCAAACGACGAATCAACGATCCCGAGACGGTGACGTTACGAACGGTGATTGGGCTGCGTATTAGCTGATCGCAAATCATAATCGATCTTGAAACAACTTTGTACCCGAATAATCGCTTGTGTCAGCTAAGTTCCAACCAAGATGCCAGCGCGCGTCGTGCATTACTCTGTGTTTACATTGTGGAACGTGTGATTAACAAGCGGGAACGAAGCGTAATTGATAGTTTGATAATGGACTTGTGTTTGAGGTTTTACGTGGCGGAATTATAGGAATCAGGGGACGTTAGGGCTCGTCGAGGACACGGTAACTGGGGCGGCTTTCGACAGGGGTATTTACCTACTTTTGATTTTACATTAGCTGTGACCCGATTTTTTCCGTTTTATCATCGTCATCAACCTACTAACGACCGCTAGATATAGGCAAAGAAACAAATTGTTAATGAATTTCTTGTATGAAAGTAACTTCGTATAGGCCGAGTGGTTAGTCCTGATATCAAAGTTTTCTCTATTTATTGTTATAGGTACTTTTGAGGAAAAAACAATATTTTTTCCTTAAGGCACGCCTTACCTCGATTTTCGTCGTTTCGCTACCAGTTAATTGTATTACATAATCGTCGCACCATTGAGCTCTCTTTCAAAAGCACATACTCGTAACAGTAGATAATACTAGCAGGCATACTCGTATTATAATGCGCCCTATTTTATGAGAATGATGGATCCGCGTACAGGTTCTCAGCCGAACACAAAGGGCTATTGTCGAGCTCGTTGTGAAGCCAGCGCGTTTATCGTGTATCTGGGGCCCTATTCTGGCGTGTGAGATATCTCGGCCACGACGACCTGTTTGACTCAGCGATGGTGACCGAGCAGATGTTTGAATGATGAATATAAATATCTGCTCTGGGTCTGGGTGTTAGTTGTCCTTGTCTTTGTGTGTTCCACGACACAGGTTATCCTAGTTGGGGAGCTATGAGTGAGGAACATTATTTATTTATTGCACGTAACGAGTTCATAAGCTAGAAGTGCCCTCGGCCGAGTACTCGGTTTGTACAAATAGTTTTACGAGGCGAGACAGTCGCGAAAACCATTAATTGTTTGCTCGGCCGAGCATGCCATTTACTGTCTCGCCACTGTACTCGTTACGTGGAATCATGACAGTGAGACTGAGGGATATAATCTCGAGCGCCCAAGAATAGGGTCTCTGAACCGAAAACCTATCAATTTTTGACACTGCTAATACAATTTTGGCAAGCTAGATAGCTTATTTCTTGACTCATAGGTATCAACTTGACTGGCTTGTTTATTTACCCTGGTGACATGGGCCGTTTGATCGCGAATCAGGATGTCCTTTGATAAGGAGTGACGGCGCGGCTTAAACAAAGGTGTAGCTCGCCTGCTGTGTCAATACGAATACAAACAACGTGTTACAAAATAACCGAAATAGATTTGAATACTTTCTAAGTAACGTATATCTATAGTATACAGTTGTAAAAAACGAAACAAAATGGAACAAATCAATTGACAAAACAATATGTTCCCTTTTTTGTGTCATGTTACTTTTTTTTTTCGTAATAGACTTGCGTTTGACCGCCATCTCGCCTGATGGTAAGCAATGATGCGGTCTACGATGGAGCCCGCTTGTCTAGAAGAAACCGATTCACTCGCGACTTGAAGACACCCAGAGCTAATCTGGTACGTTTCATTCCAGAATAGTCATTATGTGATTTCAGTCTAACTTGTACTATTACTTATCCTGTGGCTATACCCTAAAATCTATCGTGTACTGGATTAAGTATCTTAATGTAAACCAATAAGATTTAATTCAAAAAAGTTCGTCGGAAGTTCAGAAGTCATAAACCAAAACAAAACCACGGAAACGTTTTGTATATTCCGTACGCTCGCTAAAGACTAGGGGGCTTGTAAACTCTTGAGAGCCCTAGAGAAAAGCCTGGAGCGAAACACGACTCGTCTTAACGCGGCACGAATATTTTAATGAGAAATTAAATAGAACTTAGAAGTTGTACTGAATACATTCTTACTGCAAAGCTTTCTTAAGTATTATGGTATTGTAAAAGCTTATACTCGGTTAACTATTTAAACATTTCGTTATGAACCCGGGAATATTCTTTTTGTAGTGGTAGGGCTCTTTTGCAGAGCCCGCCTGGGGAAGTACCACACCTTTGCCAGATATTCCACCGCCAAGTCGCCAAGCAGTAATGTGCAAACATTACTGTGTTCCGGTTGGAAGGGCATTGTTTCCAGTGAAATTACAGGGCAAATGGGAGATTAAACAACTTATATCTCAGGGTGACGAGCGCAGTGCTGTGCCACGCAGGGTTTTGAATTCTGCGAGTTCGAAATTCTGGGTAGCGCAGACCTGTTATGGGCAAACGTGACGTTTACCATCAGGCGAGCGATTTGCTCGTCTCGTCACTCAATTAAATAAAAAAAAAAAAATCAAGTCGTCTATTACTAGTTTCGATAACATTCGCTGATCTTCATTAGGAGATTACAAGCGTGACGTGCTCGTGATCGCGGCAAAGTGAAATCCAATCGAAATGTTTTGAAACGTTTCAAAACCACGTTACTTAGTAGTCCATAGTATTTATTTAAACTTAGCATTAGCTTTAGTAGAAATTCGATAGTTCTACCATTCTACATCATTCATTCATTTTGATCACTTCTCTTATTGTCCTTGCGAGTAAAGGGTTTGCCGATCTTCAAAGAGAATAATCTCCTTTCATCTCTGACCATTTTGTTATCATCGAAAATATGACTATTTGAGTATGTATGTTGATATACAAAAAAATTATAACGCTCTCACAGACTTAAAGATTTAGAAATTATACAAACTACCCAGAAAAAAAATATATACCTACCCAGATTTTTCTTACTAAAATTATATTATTGTTATGTATCATTCCAGGTTCGACGTATGGCGGGAGTTCCCGGATCGAATAGTGGGGTTCCCGAGCCGATTGCACGTGTGGGACAACGGGACCCACTCGTGGCGGTACCACTCCGAGTGGACCAACCAGATATCCATGGTGAGTGGGGTCGGGGGGCTAGAGCCCAGGGTGAAGACCAACTAGATATCCATGGTGAGTGGGGTCGGGAAGTTAGAGCCCAAGGTTGACGAACATCCAGATTTCCATGGTGGGTGGGATAGGAAGTTAGAGCCCAAGATGACGACCAAACAGATATCCATGGTTAGTGGGGTCGGGGGGCTAGAGCCCAGGTTGACGTTCAACCAATGGGCCTTTTTTTTTTTTTTTTTTTGTTTACCCAGTGGAAATCCTTTATGGATACCACGCCCGCCCCGGGGGAGGCAGGGTGGTTATGTGGGAGAGTCCCCCGACTCTACCGGCAACCCCACTGCCGAGGAGCAAAGAGACGGGCGAACCGCCCTCTCGCTCCCCAGCCCCGCTCGCTCGCTCGCACGTGGTGGGCAGTGTGGTTAGCACCACCCATCCCGCCTTAAGCCCACGTTCTTTTCACACCCGGCCGCAAACCTCACGCGGCGAGGTGAAAAAGGAACCCTCCTCTTTCCCTTGCACTCCCGACCGCGACCCACACGCGGCGAGGAGCACAAGGAAAACCCTCCTGGTGGCACCGCTGTTACCGCCCGAGCGTGGAGCGCCGTTTCCTCCAACGTCCACCACACTCGTCACCGGTGGCAGCAATGCCACCGTCCAAGTGTGGAGCGCCGCATCCCCCGGCGTCCACCACACTCAGACCCTCCTCCTTTCCTTGCACTCCCGACCGCGACCCACACGCGGCGAGGAGCACAAGGAAAACCCCCCTGGTGGTCCGAGCCATCGCTCAGACCCCGGCTCATCCGCTGTGCCCTCTGCTAATCAGCCCTCTGCTGCCAGAGGGACACGCGGAAGGCCCCACCTCGGGTTCCTCTTCGTTTCACCGGGCTCAGTGCCACGGCTACTTATCCCCCCCGCCACGGAAAGGCGGGAACCCATCAACCAATGGGCCTAGCATAACTTCCGACGAGAAAATTGTACGCCATTTACGCCCGCCATGAACACCCTTGACAGGCATAAATGGCGTACACTTTTCTATCGAATACTCGCTACGTATTTTACGTCAGAAGTTATGTTAGGCCACAGATATGTTAGGCCTCAAGTGACGATCATCGGTCCAGTACGATGACATTAAGTCGTGAGGAAAGAGGGAAAGAGATTAGTCCGCGACAGGAATAAATGGCAACTTTTTGCGACGTGATAGGTAGATGTACCTTTTAGTAATCATTTTACTATTCAACATAATTATCGTGCTTCTTTCATAGTCTTTTGAAACAGCAATATTACACAGTTCTTACAACTAAAAACTCACTTTTAAAGTTACGCATTTCACGCCTCTAATAGTACGTAATAAAACGAAATTTCAATGTCTAGGATACGACACGTAAGGCACAGCTTGGCACAAAACTAATCTGTCAACCTAACACCGCAGGTTAAATTAGAGTTACTTCACCGAAGTTTGCGTAATGACGCTATCAATTCTCAACTTTTCCTTGTGATTTCACACTGAACCCTTTGACGATGCTCGATCACGCACATTGTTTGTAAACATCTAATCCGGGAGTCGAACCCGTGACCTCGCGAGCCAAAGCCGTCAATCACGCTGTTAAAATACACCATCAAACAACACTGGCCTACGCTGGAGTGTGGACGTAGTGCAAAACAAACAGTAGGTCGAGTTCTGCATTCACTCTTGAGACAGGAGGTAACTATAAGATTTCAACATCACATGATGATGGTGAATTCCATGTTGATTTGGACTGCGGCGACCATTTACAGTACAACGGCATATGTATACGAGTAACACTGACAATAAGAAACACTTGGGCAAACAGCATACTATACACGACACCACAGAACACTTGCTTGACTAACAGCCAAGTAAAAGTTCCAAGAGGTACGGTATATGTTCCAAGCGTAATATAGGTACAAGGTCCAAGGTAACCTTCATAGTATTTGTTTAGAGACTCCAGGCTCTCTACCAGGTACCAAAGTTTGCTAACAAACTTTGTTGGCGCAGCAATCCAAATTGTGTCTTAGCAGAGACCGAAATTAATTACATCGGCATATATCTAAATTACAATTGCATTTTGAACGTGGATTTAAAACTATATCAGCGATAACCTTCGCAAATCTTCTTATATATAAAAATGGAATCGCTGTTCGTTAGTCTCGCTAAAACTCGAGAACGGCTGGACCGATTTCGCTAATTTTGATCTTGAAATATTTGTATAAGTTCAGGGAAGGTTTAAACGGAGAGAAACATGAATAATAAGTAAAGAAAAATACTAAAATCGACAATTTAATTTTCCAATACAAACTGTTCCTACCTTTGAAACATTTGATGTTTGGTACGGTTAACTCGGGATGTCCAATCTCTTTTGTCTTTTTAGAAATAAAAAATAGTGTCACTTGGTTGTCAAATATTTATAGGTGTGTTCAGAAATTGCTCGGATCTTTTTGGTCTGTTTTGTTGGTTTCTTTTTTTTTGTTTGCTCTAATACAGGGAAGGTTTAAAAGTAAAAAAAACACAGCTAGTGAAACCGCCGGGGGTCAGCTAGTAAAGAATAGCATAAAGCCAGGTACATTGTACAAACTTGTGTACACCTACACAACCTATGAAAAATATGCTTCGTCATTTCCCAGTAGCAATCCCTCTGCTATCATCCCCCTGCGTCCACGCAATTATGTTCCACAAGTGTACATTACACGAGCCAGCTAATTCAATGAGCCAATTGATTCAGCTGAGAGGATTATACTGCATTATACTTGAGGTATTAAAGTCGAGAGTTGGCGTACTGTTTTATTGATATTTACTGGCGACGTCCTGCATACGCAGGCTTAGGTGTTTTTTTTAAAGTAATCTGTGCCACTGGCTGGCGAATTTTAATATCCCCCCAATTTCTTGCATTTTTTTGTTCTGGGCCAGCATCGTCCAGTCATTTTAAACCACGCAGCTCGGCGCGACGCGACCTGGTCCCGTCCTATGAGTTTAAATTGAATCACGTTGGCCTTTATTTCGCTTTGTCTCTAGTTGACAGAACGGTACAAAAGCCAGTTTGCCGCTGGGTGGTCTAATTAAGATTCTCTCCAAGAACTCATGGTAAGGATCCTAGGGGTCCACTGTAGGGAGGCAATCACTCAATGGAGACTCTTAACCACTTGGATACTTCATCATCCACATCCACAGCCCTCTCTCTTCCATTCCTGGGTATGGGCCTCTCTCCTGTCATGCCATCTGCCTCAGTCACATGCCAATCGGGTTTAGGATGTCTTGGATACTTATTTGTTTTTAACCTGTAGTCTGTAGTTAAAACTATAGACAATGAACCACTAGTACGAGTGCTCCGCCCAAGTTGTTTAAACATAAGTCCAGTTATGCTATTGTTCTAAGCTTCTAGAACAATTTTGAACAACTGTCAGTTAACACAATCTAATTGAATCGAGCAATTAATCTTGGCCAAGATTGTAAACTATCCGAGAGTTGGCGCCTGGTTAATTGCTGTAATCATTTTAATGGGGTTTTTATGTGGTGATAGATCACTTGTGTCAATAATGGAGCAGCTGCGACGCAGTTTTATTGATTTACTTCTTGTTTAGTCTATGCTGATCTAATTCCAGAGTGTGAGAGGCAATGCCTGAATCTGTTGGACACAGTTTTATTACTAAAAGTTTTTAAATAGCTTTGTTTTGATAGATTTATGTTGTTGTGAAAATGTTTGCCTTAAACTATATTGCTTGACTGTACATCATCGGCCTGACAATAGAATGTATAACAAATGATTAACTGACAACAACAATTATAGTCTTGGTATTCTCAAGTCGCGGTTTCTTCTAACAAGCGTGCTCCGTCGTAGCTTTAGACTACGCTCCGGCTGCCTCATATGATACGAAAATAGACATAAGATGAAGCTATACCAATAATTAAGTATTGCCTAACTTACGTGTCATAGTAAGTTCTGTAGCCTGGACGAACCAGAAAAATGTTTGTAAGGCTATGGCCACGTGGTTCGATTGCGTGGTTCGATCAATCGGATCATCTGAACTTTTTTTCCATTTCGTTCGATTGCAAAGTCGCACCCCCCGGGCTATTAAATCTCAGGACCACATAGTTCGACCTCACAGTCGAACCCCAGCACCCAGACACCCTGGTTCAGTTCATCGTAACAGTCTCCTCCATACATTCCAGGTGCTGACGGGCGCCGCGTTCCACCACAAGCTATGGTCGTGGTACTACACACACCGCATGCCGCGCGCCGCGCGCCGCTGGGTCGACGACAACTTCAACTGCGAAGACATCGCCATGAACTTCCTCGTCGCTAATGTTACTAGGAAACCTCCCATCAAGGTATAACTTTATAATTATTTGGCTGTCTTAACACTAACTGCTGAAAACACATAACTTGTTGTTTTCCTTGTGCAACGCGAAATGCGGTTACACACGCCAGGCGCGTAAAGCCCACTTTCAATAAAACTGTGCGGTAAAACACAAACGATAGATGATTATTAGCAGCAGTAGTTAAAGTGTGAAAGCCGCGGGCGAATCTGTGTTTTATTTTAAATAAATATGTAAATAGTAAGTGTCACACAAGTGATTGGCCACCTATGCCACGATGGTACTTAAGTGGTCACCGCCGCCTATGGACACCTCCAATACCCAAGGTATCTTCAGAACATTGCCTACCTCTCACGACTCTATTAACACTTCCTTTGAAGGAGCCAAGATTAAAAAGAAAAGAAAAAAAAAATAACAAAAAACATAGTTCAAAAGAATAACCGAATATTGTAGGACAAGTCTGATGTGTTTACTAGCTTTTCAAATATACACTATCCCATTTTAAATGCAATATAGCTTCATTGTCCATTAAACAAATTACAAGAAAAAAATCTCTTCTTTCGCTTTATGTGCCTCTCCATTAATGAAGGTCAGTAGTCAGCTTCTCGAAGTTATCTTCATCCAGCGCGAGTCTGAACAGTAGCTCTACCGGCTTTATTCCTGAAAAAAGAATACGAAGACTAACATTCGTCATTTTGTATTTCCAGGTGACTCCTCGCAAAAAGTTCAAGTGTCCGGAATGCACCAACACGGAGATGCTGTCCGCCGACGCGCGCCACATGAGCCAGCGCTCCGCCTGCATCGCTCGCTTCGCGCAGATATACGGGCACATGGCGCTCAAACCCATAGAGTTCCGGGCTGATCCGCTGCAGTACCGGGAAACGGGGACTGGAGTCCCGCTCGCTTACCCGGATATTGGAGCGTTGTGAGGGTTCCGTATTTCTATTGTGTATCTTGGTGAAAGTCCGGGATTGGTGAGAATTAGGTACCTTACTCTGTATGTGTATCTTTACTTGGAGAGTACCTTACTGTGTTTACCTTAATTGATCGTTTTTGATGTCAATCGGTATCGTGCGGTTAGCTGTCAAGTTTGCTGTAGTTGTGAAAATTCCGCTCGTTCAAATATGGTGATATTTGAACGAGCGATATTTTGAGCGAGTGATATTTTACAAGATATTCGATCATATTAGGTGTTTTAATTTATTTTTACAAAATGTGAATATTCGAATAAGGCGTTCTTAAAAACTCAAATTGCGATTCAATTTCAACGCAGTAACAGAGACCTGCGGATTTAAAAACGTGAAAATCAATGGTTGGTGAATTTATGAAATCTTTTTTATTTAATTATTTATTTTCATAAAGTGAAATGATGATGAAATTAAAAACCTGTACAAATATTCACATAAAACGATTTACTTCTACATTTTGAACTAAGCATTTTTATCATGCAATTTGTATGTACGTTTTTATGTAATTTAAGATCGGATTCAAAATCATTCGCAGAGTTTTTTGTACCCACACTTAGGGACTTGTATTATATTATATACTAAAAGAGACGATTTCAAAAGCTTACTTTACTTGGTATTTTATCGTATACCAAGTTATATCGCAAAAGCTAGGAATCTTTAGTAAAATTTCTACCGAAGCCAAAAATCGTGGCAGCTAATAGAAAAAAAATGCAGACTATATCGTTACTTGCCACAATAATTTATCTTATCTCATTACAAAATAAACAATGTATAAAATAATGGAAGGTTCTTAGGTAAGGTTGTTTGGGTACCCTCAAAATTTAGAAAATTATAAACGAGCTAAATCAGTAAAAAAAATATATTAGCAGTACCTTTTCAACCCCTTTGTTCGACAGCGCCGCTCCATCTGAAAATGGTCCTTATATTTATCGTAGAAAGATTGTCAAACACTTTATCATTAACACCAGAAACTGCAAACTAAAGCATAATAACGCTTAAAAACTCATTCGACTACTTGCGCCCTCGCTATCAGCGATCTCTCCCAGACCCGTATTGTATTTATTTAAAATTCGTTTTTAAATATTTTTTTCAAAAAGAGGGTACCCAGAAATTAGCGTGTAACGAACATAGGAGATACGGACAATAAATAACAAATTGAAAGAAGGCTGTAAGAAATTAGATTGGGATTTCGTCCCCCAGTACCAGGGTAACGTAGAATAACTGCCGTTTTATATTTATTTCTGCATCCCCACTACAGAACTTCGTACAATTGTGATCTACCGTCATTTTGAAACTTTTCAGATTGGATTAAATTTTTTGTATTAGGTTTTATTTTTGTTAAAAAATGATTCTGATTTTGAATACGAACGACTATAGTCCGTTTATGGTTTGATCTCCAGGAGAACATTCGTTCGTTGATCTCTTTCACTCACGTGTCATAGAAAATTACATAAAACATAGCCTAAATCCTTGCGGTTTTTGGAACTGAGCGAGTGAAATATTATCTGTCACTGTCGCTCACATTAGAAATGTCATGACAGAGAGAGAGAGAGACGGAGATAGTCTCTGTGTCGTCTCTGTGTCATTAGCATAACTTTTCATTTCCACGTTAACAAAGAGGAAAGGAGATAGCGATATTGTCGGGAATATCACACTGCGACTTTTTAAAGTGTTTGCATTATTTATTTAATTTTAGGAAAATCGTAAACAATCGTTTTTTTTTTTTATATTGCAATTTTTTTGCAAAAATATTGGCTATGTTTAACTTTTTTCTTTCGATCAAAATGGCGTAACACGCCATGTATTTTTAATTTGCATCAGGATTTAAATGAACAAAATGTATGATATACCTTTTGTGAATGTGAAATTTTAATTAAAACATATCTTTGTACAATAAATAATATTTATTTAGGCTGAAGAAAACGAAGCAATAGTTTCTATGGCGAATCGCTAAAAGTTAAAAAGCTGATAATATTTGGCTTTAAAACTCAATATAAGGCCAAAATAGACGATGAAATTCAATTCTACAAAACTTCTTTCAAAAAAACGTTTTTAATAGAAATATTATGCTCTCAAAACTTGCCATTCTGTAACACAGATTACCTTTTATAGATACCGTACCGAAAATTGAAACGCCTCAAAAACATAACTACGTAATCCTAATCATTAGGTTTCATTGGTTTATTACTAGGCGCTTGTAGGCGTAACCAATGAGAACATTTTTTGTTATGAGTAACACGGGAATACTCACGTTAATATTTCAAAACCATAAGGAAACTAACGTTTTTCATAATGATAAGACTTTGTCTCATTCCGCTCAATTGGCGTTTTACTCGAACTTTGGCAAGCTTTAGTTTGGAACAAAGGTCTTGTAATGTGGTATCTATAGAGGTATCTGTGGTTAGAAACGTCGCAAATCATTTGAATGACAATAAGTTGGTAGGTAGAGATGTCCCCAATTGCTTTCAATTCAATTGACTAAACGTCTAAGTGTCAATTCTTAATGATAAATACTCGTACGCGGAGTTATAATGCTGATTTGGTTGTCAAAAACATTATTACTTGGGTAGTTAATTTTACAATGGCTAAAATGATGCTAAGTGATTTACAGTTTGGCTTTTTGTCTTAAACTATGAACAAAGATGTGTAGTTGAAAAAACTTTAAAATGATATCTATTGGCATCTCGCTCGCACTCGACTAGAGCAAGCGAGACGGAAATATGATGCGTTAACAGTCACTTGGTTTTTCTATCGTGCCATTGCTTGGTTAATGAAGCGAGTGAGATAGCGCGATTGCAATTTCAATTGACAGCTGACGTAGACAAGCTGCTGGTTGATTTATTTTATATTTCTATTTATTTATTGTTTTTCATTGAAAAAAAAATATAGCAATGGTCGGAGATTTTGCCAGCTTTGAATTGGTAAGATATCGATCAAGTTTTTTATTTTATCAAATTGATTTTTATTAGCAGAGCGCTAATACAAAAAATTGTGTATAATAAATATAATAAAAAATAATGTTTTTGACAACGATGAGGTTTTACCCCAAAATGTTGTACCTAAATGAAGATGCCATCTGTCCTTAGGAATTTAATTGTAAAGAAATGATATTCTAAAATGTTAGTGAACGTAAAAGTTAGTAATAAATAAATAAATAGAAAAATTAGTGAAATTAATTAGTCCATTTCGACATATCGGTGCTTGTGCGTTAAGGAGAATGAAAAAATCCTAATAAATTAATTTTGTAGGGACGATAATTATTTATTTTGAAATAAAAAATGCGTGTAAGATTGTAGTTTCATAGATGGCATAATTTAACGCTGAATTAATGTTTAGTGGAAGTATAAAGAATAGTGTAATTTTTAATGTAACTTTTATAAGTACATGGCCCGATTTTGGGCCATCCGCCCTTTGAGGCTGAGTTTAATCGCAAGAATAAGCAACGGAGGAGTAATTTGCACTTTGACATCTGTCAAAGTGACAGCTGTCATTCTGTCAGCTTTGTTCCTCCGTTGCAATTTAACGATTATAAACGTCAGCCAATGATGTCGATTCCGTAGGACTGTTTCCTAAACTAAATTTTACAGCTTTAGAAATGGTGCCGTTTCTTTGTCTCAAATTGAAAGTAAAGAGCTGCAGGTATTTTTAGTGCTGTCAGATTCGAATCGACCCCATTTTTAATGAGATTGTAAATAGTTATAAGAGATAAGCAAATTTTATAAAGTTATCAATTTTATTTTGTGGAAACTCCAATGTGACTATATTTATTTTAAACCATGAGTACATTTTTACATAATTCTCATATTTTATGTAGAAAGTTTTATTTGATCAATTTTATAGTCTGTTTCTATTTTAAAACGGTTTATAGAGTAATTTTGGTTTTGTATAGAAAAGAACAATTTTAGGAAATTATGTGAAAGTTATTTTTAGATTTGTTTATGAGTATTATCATGAAATCTGGAGATTTGTCAAATAGATTTGATAGTACAGTTCACTAAAGACAAGGCTGGTTAACTTATTCTGGAGGCGGGCCATGATTTCAATTCCATATTTGTTGATCTCCTATTTGCTGGGGCTCCTATCAAGATTATATTACTGAATATGATAGAGGTTTAGTAATAAAACTTTCAGTTTTGATAAAGTCAAAACGTCACTGAGATTGTATAGGTCTCCTAGCAAAAAGTATCTACCACCATCGCATCATTTGGTAGGTCAGTTTAAATATGCTGACGTACCAATTTTGACCCGCGGGCCATGAGTTGAGCAACCTTGCTTTAAATCCTTTACATACTGTATGGGCTTTACTTTTAAACATTGCTTAAAGTTAAGTGACGTTTAGTACTGCGCACTACATTTTTGTATTGAGCAGAAATTAAATGACATATATATTATATATCAATCGAAGCGACGCGTCGTTAAAAAGTAAGGCCGTTTTTTGTCATAATATCGTTTGACATACATTTTTATAGTTTATTTTATTTAAGAATTAATTTAATTTTCCATATCTTTTTAAGGAATCATAAGCCAAAGACGTTAATCGCTAGTCTGAGAGTATTTATGATTCTATCGCATTTATTATTATTTTATTATTAGACGAATATTTTAATGTATGCGTGTTACCGAAAACGACTGACTGGACCTTATTAGTTATTATTTGTTAAGTACATATTTTAGTATTTATACGGGGTTACTTTGAAAGGTTATGGTAAGTTTAAGTTTAAAGCTTTACTCATTTTTAACAACTATTACAATGGGACTAATCCTGAAGTCGCAAACAAACCTTCGTTACTTTTCGTCGAGTGAATGACTCAATGAAAAATGAGCTGTTTTTCGTTTAACATACCCTTACTGAATAACCCAGTTGATAGAAGCGTATGAAAATGGTGTCAATTCTGTTACATGCTCTATTTCTATCTAAACGAAAGCTAAACTAATTTAATATATTCTGAAATGATCTGCTTCTTATTTCATAGCAATTTCAGATCTGTGAAATTGTGAAATCTGGGTTACAAGGAAAAGGTACGCTAAGCCGCAAAAGGCTCATAGTACTCATCATTATAAACTTCAAAATCGCGATTAAAAATTCGCTGTTCCATACATTTTGTCGAGTGTCATCGTCATTTTTGTACAGAACAGCTGTTTTTTTATTTATTCCGGGTTGATATTTTAGTAAAAGTTGTTCATGATCATGAGAACTATGAGTTGGTTTCGGCTAAGCATACCCTTTCCTTATATCTTCAGACATAAAATGGCACAATAGAATTGACGGTATAAGTGAGATATGAAAAAAAAATGAAGTGTCATCCGAGTTTTTGTTTTGTATGAATGGGTTTATCTCTCTAGAAACATAATTACCTTATTTATTTTAAGTACCTAATTATGATGTTACATATTGACATTATTTCTTTTGAAAAACATGAGACGCACTCTTTGGGTCTTATAAAGCCTGTTTAAAGTTAGTCACTGCCTAAAGTTCTCCGTCTTGTTCTCGCTCGTGACTTTTCACATTAGCGAGAAGTTGTCAGTATTTTAAGCAGGGACTAACTTTAAACACTGTTTATAAGTAATACCCTGTGTTGTTTAAACGTTACTTTTGGGTTACGATAAGTATCTTGTGCTTTTCAATGTTAAAGTAAATAGGTATGTTTAAGTCAGCGTGCTTCATCTTCGACCACATCGCTTACCAACAGGCGTGTTGGTCGAACGCGGACTTATTTGCGATAAAAGAAAGGATCGATTCTGTTGTACCGTTTAAACTAAACTAAATTATCACAAAGTGAAATAATAATCGCAAATAATTTTGGTGCTGTCAGATTAATTTTAGTTTAAACAGGGTTACAACAAAAGGGTAAGTCGAAAATGCCTCATAGTGCTTATCATTATGAACAACTTTTACTATGGGACCAACAGGGAATTCTTAAAAAAAATTGGCTGTTCCAGAAAAAAATGATAATTACACTCGAAAAACTGTATGGAGCAGCTGTTTTTGTTCTTGATTTCAGGATTGGTCCTAAAGTTAAAACTGTTCATGATGTAATAAGATAAGATAAGTACTATGAGCCTATTTCGGCTTAGCCTTTCCTTATAGCCCTGTAGAATCGAATAGCAGAATCGATGCTGTTTTAAATAACTGTTGTGTAATCGTTCGGCCTAATAATTGAAATAGGTTTTGTTAAATATCACAACGATAATTTTCAAAATGCTGCTGTAAACTAATAAATTAGAAATTACAGATCAATTTATATTGGTGGAGTTAAATGGTATACTATTTTTTGGGTTTTAAACTATTTATCTCGTATATTTTTGTTTTTGGATAAATACAGAGACAAGTAATTGGAATAAAATGATTAAATAATGGAGAAAACGTGAAACGTATGGAGTCGATTTTGTTACATTTTAGACTAAACTAATCTAACTTTAAATTCAATATCTGCGTCTGTTTTCGTTTTAGTATCTGCGAGAAAATGGCATTTAGAGCTGTCAAATTTGGTTTAGTTTAGACATTTAACAGAATCGACGTCGATATTGTTTCCAATATATAAAATGGAATTGCATGCCACTGCCAAATAGCATGTCAGAAATTAAAATTAGTAAATTTGTGTTAACTCTATAAGTTCATTAAAAATCTGTATTTAACTATCTCTGAGTATATCGTACATTTAGTCATGTTGGCTTAAAATAAACCCCAAGTGTTTTATTTATAAACACTGCTTAAATGCTCCGACAACTCGCTGACGTGAAATGTCACGTGCGAAAACAAAAGAAGAACATAAGCACTAATTAACTTTAAGCAGGCTTTACAAGTAAGGCCCGAAGTGTGGGTAATGTATAGGTATTGCTTAGAATCGCTGTCTAAACTTAATTACTGCTTGAAACTCTTCGAAAACACGCCGACGTAAATCTCACGTGCAATATCAAGATAGAGAATTTTAAATACGAATTAAATTTAGGCAACGTTTAAAATTCAAAATCATTGTTCCGTATATGGGTACATCAATGTACACTTATGAATGTCATATAAAAAAAAATAATACGTAAGGCCCTCCATACTCGTATATAATGAAGTATTACCCGACTTGGATAAATTGAACATATCAAGGCACATCCTAAACCGCTGCTCCTAAAAAACCTACCTTTTGTCCCGGAAAACGAGTGTAAAACCGCAGGGCGTCTAGTGTCTAATAAAAACGAAAATACACACTTTCACAGATTAATTTCGATAGACTCTGACCTCGCTTCGCTTAAACTTAAGTTTCTCACATAAGTACGGCTTTACTCAAAACGAAATTTACTCAGAGATAAATACAGTATCTTCCCTTAGTTATGAGTTTTGATTGTTTTCGAAAACGATCAAACCTTTCGTAAACCTCCATACATAACAGAAAAGCGCCCCTGGCGGAAACGTAAAGGAACTACTATAATGTATAGAGCCTTACGAAACTTGATCGTTTTTGAAACTTAAAATATTAAGGGTAAATATTAGGCCCAAGTTTGAAGGCTTTTTAAGACAGATCTAAATTTTCTAAAACTATTGGCATCCTTGTCTAATGACTTGCAATGATAAAGACAGATGTATTTTTAGTTAGTTTAGATCTGTTTTAAAATGCCTTCAAACTTGGGCCTATTATGTGATTACATTTAGAGGCATAGTCAATTGGTAACTGATTTATAATTTGTATAGTTACAAACGTAGTTAATGTAATGTGTAATGTAAGTACTTAATAGTCGTTTAGTTAATGAGTTGTTGTCATGTACAGAATGTAAATAGAACACTTGCGTATGGAGAATAAAAGAAGACATATCAGTTTGTAACAATTTGTTTTATTTTACTAGTAAGATATAAATATATATTTGTAACTATTATTTTACCTACTATGAAATTACTGAAATTAGAACAAGATGGACCGGTTCACATGGTTCACTTCATACTGCCTAAAATGTTATTTTTTGCCTGTTTCTTTGGATTTTCCCTAATTTTGTTTCATCTAAAACCAAAGAATAAGTGAAATTAAACAAAACCAAACAATTATTCAGATTTTAAATTTTTATATTTTATTCCAAATTTTATAATACATTTTGAAATATGTGTATACTATCCCCCTACTAATATTATAAATGTGAATGTAAGTTTGTTTGTTACGCTTTTACGCGAAAATTACTCAACCGATCATCATAAAAGTTTGTACACATAGGTATTCTTGGAGATATTAGAAGTAACATAGAGTACTTTTTATAAAACAAAAATTGACCGCCGGTGAAACCGCGTGGTGCAGCTAGTTATGAATATATAAATATGATCGATCTAGCCATTTTCGAGTTTTGCGAGACTAAGGCACCGCAACTGAATTTTATACATAAAGAAGAAAGTTAGTCTTGCTCCATAAATCTAAAGAAGTAAAGTAAAAAACCTAATAAAAATAAAAAGTAGTGCAGTAAAGAATGAGCGGAACGCGCGACTCCCGTGTTCGCAGCGCAGCACGCGAGTTGATACAAGCGCACGCGCATGCCGGGACGCCTAGGTAAGGGTAAATCGAATACAGGGATTACAGGAAAGGGTATGCTAAGCCGAAAAGGGCTCATACTTAGTACTCATGATGAACAACTTTTACACTCATGATGAACAACTTTTAATATGGGACTAACCCGGAATTTGCGAAATAAAAATCAGCTGTTGACATTTTGTCGAGTTTCATTGACATTTTTAACCGACTTCAAAAAAGGAGGAGGTTATCAATTCGTCTGTATTTTTATTTTTTATGTTTGTTAGGTACCTCATAACTTTTCACTGGGTGAATCGATTTTGATGATTCTTTTTTTATTAGAAAGCTGACGCTTCTCATTTGGTCCATTTCAATTTAGTCCAGTTCTGATAATGGTATCCATGAGAAAACCATATAAGTCTTAAATTTGCATTAGTACGTGCGCGACAAATATGTAGATGAATAACTCAATAGCCGGTCTTTTGAAGTCGGTTTTTGTTTTTTGTTTTGTAAAAATAATGTTCTTGTTATATGGAACAACTGATTTTGTTTCGTGGTTTCAGGGTTGGCCCCATAGTAAAACTTGTTCGTCATGAGTCAGCTGTTTAGCATACGCTTTTCTTAGACCCCTGTATATTCATCGTAGTGCCTACCCATAAAAATACATGCTCCTAGGTCTGTAATCTGTATAGCCAAGGTAGTCGTTCAGAAGCTTTTATTGACCACTATTCTGATAGCTGACTCATAAAAATAACAATAAAAATCAGCCCCAGACCGCGCCCAGACACTTTATACCACCAAAGCCACATTTATCTGTATCACAAACAAATGACAAGTAAGCCCGCAATAAACCAGCATTGAAACAACAAACCTATTCTATTAGGCGGATGCGATGCGATCGCGGGAACAAAGCCGCCGGAGGGCCATATATCGAAGATTACCTTACTTACGCGCTAACTTACTGTGTGTGGCTCTATAAAGCCAGTATGGACGGTTTATTCCCAGTTCTACACACAAGTAGGTAGTACCTACCAGCAGAACACGGGCCGTGGACCAAATCTTTCCACCGTTTTTATCCACGCGTAGTTGGGTCAATGCTAGAATACGGATGTTTCTAATTTTATCGCGGGATAAAAACGGTGAAATTATAAGACAATTTGTCCACAGACAGCTTTGTTTTTTCGCTTGAAACATTTTAGGAGGAAGGAGGGAGTGGGGGGTTCTCCACCGTAAAGTTTAGAGATTTCTAGAGTTCAGGTGAAATTATGTAGTGGAAGTAACTGTTGTTAAAATAGACCATTTTCAAGCTAGCGCTAATATTGCTCTATTGAAAAGAGCGACGCTGCAGTTAGTTCGAACTGCCCATACTCTACCCGTCCGCGTAGCGTACAGGCGATATATTTAAATCGCGCCACCTCGCAAATCGTCGCCCTAACCGTCCTTTGTCCTACCGCGAACGCAGCGAAGGTGTTAACGTCAGCCACAAATATGTAGCACGGTAAAAACAAACCACGACACAAAACAAGCAACCGCATCCGAGCGTGCCCGATTTATTTACACTTTACTCCAAGCAATTTTAATTAGTATGGCCGCCATTTAATCAATAGAGACATAAACTGTGTTCGCGGATTCCGCGGGTCCGATCCCCTATTTGTGCGTTCCGCAATAATTGGGTACTAGTCGATGATATTTGAGAAATGTTGGATATTCTTGCGATTGTTCGGATAGGTTTGGTCGGCGGGAAGTGCATTGTGTTGGATAGGACGGCGTGGTACTTAGAGCTTACTTAGCGGCAAGCTGCTTAGTTAAATTGGCATTGTTTTATGCGCTTCGGGTACAAAGAAGGTTGGAAAGTGGAGATAATGGATAATTTGGGTAAAGGATGTCTAGAACGAACCTGTAGATATTACGGTAAATTACCATAAGGTAAGTTATCATCGTCATGAAAGTTTCATCGGTTAATTTGGGACGATCTCTGAAGA
Organism: Alcis repandata; assembly: GCA_949125135.1. Lineage (NCBI taxonomy): Eukaryota > Metazoa > Arthropoda > Insecta > Lepidoptera > Geometridae > Alcis > Alcis repandata. The sequence goes on from OX421233.1 coordinate 2,539,344, forward strand.
GACTAACGAGAACTTAGAACTGGCTGATCGCAGTGGAGACGGCGCGGGCGCACCCATCCTGCATTCACCCATAACTTAAAGACACCTAGATTTGTAGATAATCAATATGACCTAAAACAGCCTCCTTATTGCATTTTCAGTTCTACGACTGTAGAATCAACTCTTTACTCATGCGCAAAAGCTAGAGCTTAGTAACACTAAAATCAAAATTCTCAGAACTATCATAGGTACAATACCTAAGCAGCTCGATGACATTATTATAATAACATTGAAACAATAGCCGATGCTGACGCAAATTCATCATGTTTTCATAAATATATAAAGTACCTATACTTATGTAATATATGTTGCTAATGTGGAAGACATCGCCTTCCACATGAATCAAAGTCCGCGGTCAACGACTCCCGCATCTACGAGTATGACAGCTTGACAACTACCCTCAATACGGTGGCCGTGATTTAGCGCCGCGCGACTGCGGATTGTTAGCTTTTGGTACTTTCTCAGGAAAAAAATAGGTAGGTACTTGCTCTAGCTATGTTCTCTCGCATCTCTACATATGAATACTTGGCAACCGGTACTTGGCTTGGTTGCCGTGATTTCTACGGATTTTCTAAGCTTTTCGCACTTTCGCAGGAGAAAAGTAGGTGAGCTGTACCAATATCCCAAAAGCGCTACTCCACGCTACGCTAATTTCTGGACGTTGGGTAGTGCTATTGATAAACTACACAATTTTTACCTCGTGAAATTGGCGGTGTTCAAAAAACTTATTTCACCAAACAAATACATAGGTATTTATGATACTGATTAGAGTTAGCCCAAACTCATGCCCTTATTTTTTTAAATTATATGTTCAGCTTTAATTCCTCCGGTAAAGGTCGGAGACGTTATTCAGTAAAACACAGTTGCATAACATCTTAATAGTTAATAAAATAGTTTAATAATAATTTGATAATTCAAACTCATACTCCCCGTACGTAGCGTGTCGTGTTGAATGGTGTTGCGTCAACATTGCCATCTCTGGAGCCGCCGGCGCCGATTTTGGAACGGAATGTGCGCTGTCGACCGTATGATGGCATATGATGGCATATGATGGCTCGGCTCGACAACGGTAGGCCTAGCATAAATTCTGTTGTAAAATACGTAGCGAGTATTCGATTAAAAAAATTAAACATATGCAGGTTCGATTTACGCCCAGCAGGGCGCTGTATTTTCATAAGTTTATCTACCGAAAACTCGCTACGTATTTTACAATAGAATTTATACTAGGCCTACGGGACGATACTCAGTATTTGTAACACGTAAATGTTCATGCTAGGTCTGTATCTTACTCGCTGCGTCCTGCGGTTTTGTGTGTTTTTATTACTGCATGTTTTGGGTTGAAAAGTAGAAACCTAAACGTGTATTTATACTAAAATGTGCCAACACCACGTTCGTTTTCATAGTAGAAAAGTGAGCACTATGAAGTGTAAAAATTAAAGTGAGGTATGATGTAGCAAAGCGGCCAGCTGAGGTTTAATAGGACTAAATCTCATCTCTCTCCATAACATTTACCTACCTTATTATTTACCTATTTATTTTCTTGCCAAATATGGATGAAAAATCTGCTACATCGAGGTGAACTGTGTAGGTGGGCCATGGGCAGGGAGCGATCGCAAAGGTATTCAAATAATTTGAAGTTGCATGAAGCTCTCACAATCGCTCCGTGGTAGATTGCTTCAGTATCTAGGTAACCAGAGAGCATCTAGATATCCAAAGGAAAATACATGCCAGGCTTCCGTACATGCACATCACATCGCACATCACACCGACGACGCTCTTATTGGGATCATCAATAACATAAGATAGATAGATAAACACAACAACAACAACAACACAACACAAAAACAACAAACAACAACACAACAAACAAAACAACAACAACAACTAACTGTTGATTAACATTATTTGTTAATAATAACTGTTGATTAACATTATTTGTTAATCAACAGGCTCCAATCTCGTTTAGATGGCGTTTTAATTTCTGTCTTCCCCAATGCCTCATCCCAATGATAGGGACAAAGTTATCAATGGTCAGAGGTCCCTTAGACCCTTAAGTGGTTATTAGACTTTACTAAATTTAGTAGCCTAAATCAGAATTCAGAAAAGGAACGAAATTAGAAGCTTCTAATCACACTGTTCTAAATATAGTTACTAAATCAGTTGCCTGCTGAAACGCAACAAAGGCGGACGTTTTACTACTTAGGTACTATAAATACAATGGCTCCAGTGCTGTCCAAAAATCAAAAAATTGGCCTCGCCGTGGCTGTTGGCTCAATCAAAAAAAAAGAAAAAAAAAGACGTGTGGCACTCGGGGACTGCGGCGGTAAAGCTATTGCATAGCATTTTTTATCAACTTATGCAATTATATTTTTTTTTTGTATAAATATTGCAAGGCCTATTTTTCAAAAAAGTATCCAAATTAATTTCTGTACTAATAATCAATAATTTTCAAAATAAAATAAAATTGGCGAAAAGTCAACGAAACTCGACACCTAGAGGCGAGTTGCTGAACTAAAGAGACAAGCGTGATATTTCAAAAAGTCATTAAAATTTCTGCTATTCATCGATAGATGACAAAACTAAAAAGTATCACCGCTGTGCCGGTCGGAGTAGGGAGTGTTAGGTTATTTTCGTTATGGAATTTCTGGATTCGGTCCCCACGCTCAAGGCCCGCGATAGAAGCTATGCAATAGCTTAAAAAAAAGAAAGTCGTGGGTCAAGAAATATTTATTACATCTACACGCGCGAAGTGCTGCGCACCGACTGAAGCGACTAAACGCGATCGCACCTTCCTAAATTCGATTCTAATTAGGTTCCTAAATGATTTAGTGAGTCAGTAGCCGTACTTTTTCCTAAATTTAGAAACCTACCTTCCTAAATGCGATTGCATTTGTCTGAATTTAGTAACTGAATCATTTAGACGACTGAATTTAGTAAAGTCTAATAACCTCTTTACTCTAGTCTTGCTTCTCATCAGGCAAGATGGCGGTCAAACGCAAGCATGTTTTTGAATTAAAAAAAGGCCTTGGTCCCTTGGTCCAGGCTTTTGCCACCGTCAGACTCTACCAAAGTTACAGGAACTGAAATTTAATTAGGTAAGCATGTCGCTACTTACTCTATACCTACATAAGTGGTTAATTCTATTCCAGTGTTAATTAGTTTTCACGTACGTAAGAGTAAAGCATTTATAGAACTAATCTTCCAAGTTATGCCCATAAATGAAAAAAAATGTAAGATTAATTAGGTCATTTTTATAATTTTTTTATCGGGTTTTTGTGGATATCTTAAAATGATAAGTCCAGTTTCGTGCAATTAATACCTATTTAGAACATACACGAGATTATTATTTAAGCAGTTATAGTTCAAGTTCTCTAATAATCAGAATGACTAATTAGATAAGCTTATTTTAGAAAATACTGGGCAGTCTATTTTAGTTAATAATAAAACAACGTGTAATTATTACATCATTTCAATTAAATACCTATATCAATACCCAGAAAATAGGGAGAATTCTGGGTATGTAGGTATTTATTTAAATCTTTCAACTTTTCAGAAATGTGTAGAGTAAAAAAAAGAAAAAAAAAATCAAAGTAAAAAATAACATCATAAATGTAAAGGTTTGTGTTTGTTACTCAATTACACACCAGCGGCTGAACGATTTTGTATGCAGCTTATATTGGGATTCTTTGGAGGGGGGGGGGGGGGGGGGGGTCACCCCCTGGCCTCCCCATGGATCCGCCACTGAAAAGCTCTACAGTGCCGCGAGTAGAAGAGTATTGATCAATGTGTGTGTCTTGTACGTAATAGAAGAATTCTTTGTTTCACCCAAATCTGACAGTGGTTCTTCTATCTCTCTATGCCTAATTGCCTATCAGAGACAATATTATTGTTAAAAATAACCCTCAATTTGTCTGTAAACCTTCGTAAAGTTCCATTAATTCTTGGTAAACAACATTGGCACGGTCCGGAGTAACGAACTGTGACTAAGCTCTATAAAACATCCTCTAAATGGAGAAGCAACGCAACACGAGTCGGTGGGCGGCGCTGTTACGCGGAGAAAACTTACCAATTTCAGACGCAGACCACGAGAGCAGAGGGAGAACTTTGAAGAAAGTTTTTCCCTGTTCAGAAGCACCATTTGATGACATACATTTTCATTGATGATGCCATAATGGGCAATATTTGTATCTTATGATTTATTTTCTAACTACAACTACCTACTTTATACAGGGTTATTAGGAAATGGTATGCTAGAGCTAGACCAAAAAAGGCTCATACTACTCATCATTATGAACAACTTTTACTATAGGACCAACCCAGAACTTAAAAAATTAGCTGTTCCATAGAAAAATGTCAGTTGACTCTCGACAAAATGTATGCTAAATGTATAACAGCTGGATTTTTTTTTTAATTCTGGGGTGGTTTGTAAGTATACCTAATACTTGTGTACTGGATTACTTAAGATACAGTCGCACAGAGCAGGTAATGCAAGTACCCAGAAAGTACAGATTTAGGAAAAAATAAATATAAAATTACACTTGAAAATCTTGTGCAGTTTGATTTTAATAATCGGTACAATAGTTAAGTCAATATGTTACCGCTTTCGTATTCGTTTGGAGATATCCATCTGTCCATTTCATAGTTTGTGTCCCCGCTAATATCGCCATAAAATGGCCATAAACGCGGCTAATTTTAATATTGTCTTTGAATCGCCATAGATTGTGTCTGTGGGCAGGTGACAATTTCGCAGACTTTGGACATCTTTCAATTTCCCGTTAGGTTTTTTTTAATGTATTTTAAACAATCAGATCAAGGAACTCTATCAGAGATATATTTATTTTTAGTAGGCCTCAGTAATAGGCGTAAAATATTAGATTTAATGCCATATGGCATAAAGGAGAGTAGATAAACATTACAGAGGCTGACGATGTTGATGATTCCGAAAGAGGTTTATTGTCTCTCTGATAAATCAGGAGTAAAACTGTTTAGTGGCTAGCGTACTGGCTGGTGAGAAGAAAATAATACATTACTCTACAAAAGCTTGAAGTTAAAAAATTCAGACAAAAGCGGCATTTAGGTACGGTTTACAAATTCTTCTCTTTGACGTGCAGCTATTAAGTTTATGTGCTTATTTAAATAATGGTTTTTCATATAACTATAAGATTTATTTTTATGAATCTCGTACATATTTACGTTTTAAATTCTAATGCATAAGAGTATTCTAAGATTAAACTTACCTACCCTTTTTTATCACTCTTTTCTTTTTCTTACTTTAACCTAGTGGAGAAACAAATACGTTTTTTACGCCATAGGTGGCAAACAAGCAAACAGGCCGCCTGATGGTAAGCGATCCCGTCGCTTTTACGTTTGTGCAATGGCGTACTGTACTAAAATTAGTCAAGCGGTAATTAAACTATTAACATCATATCCTGAACAACCGCAAAGGTAAATCCACAAGGAAAACCCAAATTTATGAGTGGAAGTTGCGAGGCCTTCGAACTGTCCTAAAAGTAGGTACCAAACCAAACTTGCCTAACGAAAGTCAGACTGGTCACGTAGGAGGATTATATGTTACAGAAAAGTAGGTACAATAAGTTTCCAGCGATGGAAAATATTTTCCTATAATTAAATTGTAGGCATGGACAAGTTTACAGCAGCCTGTCTAGGTACGAGTACCAGTTACTTACCTGTAGGTAGAGGCAGTTAGTAGGCGAGGTACCTGAGTTGAAGGCAATGTTTGTAATGCACGTACCTATCATTCAAGACGTGACGAAGTTTTTAATTACGATTAGACGTGAAAATCGTCAGCTGCAAGTAGGAGGGATTTCAGTGGCCCCCATTTGACCGTCGATTGCCATATTTGGCACGGCTGCGTCTAAATATGGCTCTGGCACGGCCCACCGCCCCGCGCGGCGCGTGCAATCGCTCCACTTCCGACTCTATTATTTCTATTTACGAAATAAACTCAAAATAAAAGCTCTATTTTAAATACGGATTTCAGCCGCTGAAAACTGTTCGCGGGTTCCCGGTTTTTCCTACGGATGTGTCGGGTTACCGCACGCTCGCGGCTGTCCCCCTCGCTCGCGGCCCCGCCTCGCGTGCGCGAGCGAGACGGGTAGACGTCAAGGCGCGCGGGACGCAGCCACGCGAAGTCAGTCGCGGTCCGAGCGGCCGACTCGTCAGTCCCGCCCTCGGTGTATTCGCGTTTTCGGTCAGTCTCCGTTCGAAGTTCGGACGGCGAGGTGTGTGTAGCGCTCTTGCGCACGGTTACTGTGGCGTACTGCGAGGTTATCATGGACGCGCCCGGCGGAGCGCGAGACCGCTTCGGGTCGCCTTACGGCATGGGACTGCAACTGAGCGAGATGCCGGAGATGTACGGAGGCCGGCCGCCGAGCTCACTGGCCGCCGGCGGAGGCCTGAGGCCCGGCATGCAGCCCTGTCCGATGCCGCGAGGAGTCAAGCGGCCTTCGGACCAGTGCTACGACGACAGGACCTCGCAGAGCGTAGGCCTAGAGCACTGCCCCATGCCCCCCGACATTGCAGACGACGGCTATGCTTCCCTCCAGCCTAAGAAATCTCCTCCGTCCAACGGCAAGAAAACCAAAGGCCGTGTCAAGATAAAGATGGAGTACATAGACAACAAGCTGCGTCGGTACACCACATTCTCCAAGCGGAAGACTGGCATTATGAAGAAGGTGGGTCGAGACCGCTTTTGGCAATATTCCATGTGGGTCACACCGAGCCCCAACCTATGTTTGTGGGACAGTGCATAAAACTCCTATAATTTCATAGTAAAAGCTAGTGAGGGAAAAAGTTATAGTGTTGAATAAATATTGTAAACATTGGAAAAAATTGTGTTCAAAGTTGTTAGCTAACTGCGGGCGGATGGCAGTAAAATTTTATATCTAATATTTGTGAGATCTTTTCTCAAAATGTCTTGTGTTTCATACAATTGAGTTTTTATTTTACCAATATGAAACACTTAAATTTAATTGCTTGTAACAAACCTACTCCAGACAAAAATGTTTTGAGCGGGTTATGAGCCTGAATCAATGTAAATAACACCAAGTTATGAAAAGTTTTGGTGAGTTACATTAGTACAGTTTAAATCTTTGGCTTGAACTCATAAAATAACATTGATTATTATGAATTCTATCAAAGCACTCAAAGATTAGGAGGTTTAGCAAAACATTGGAACCTGTACATTCTGGGTACCTCAAAACCTTTTAAACATGTTCAAAATGATTTTTTCCGACAACGATCAAAAATTAGTTAAAAAGATGCCCCCCAAGCCATGCAAACTAGTTAAAATTTCTCTAAAATCAGTATTTAAACTCATAGATAGGCTATGTTTTGGTTTATAGGTTATGTTATTACAACCAGTGAAATTTATGGAATATTGCCAAAACTGAGTTAAAATGATTTTTTACCTCAATAGTCATGTAATTAACTGCTGTTGTAAGCTGTCATAACGTGTTTTTAATGAATTCTGCGTGTTTTTGTGAACATTTGTGATGAAAGTTTTGACAGATGTCAGCTGATACAAGGTTATTTTCGTGAGTATTTCTTCGTTATTTACATAATTCTCCTTTACCATATATCGTTAAAGTCAGCTTGTATTCATGCAAAATAGTTTTTTTGCTTCGACAAATACACATTTTGTTAATTTACTTTACGTAAATACGGTGACAGCTGGCTGTCACGGGTGATTTAAATCTGACTCGATAGATGGCGCTACGTGTTGCGATTTCGGAGTTTTACGTTGATTTTTCGAAATAAGTAAGTCTAGGGATGTGCAAACTTTTGGAAAAATGCAGCTCAAGCTGAATCGATTGCGTAAAAAAGAGCTGTATAATTTTGTGATTGGAAATGATTCTAGTTTTTTTAATCTTACAGAAGTTTTTATGACGATTTCGAAAGGCATGACTTGTTTATAAAATTAAACGATAAATAAATATACATAAGCCAAATAAAATATTCGGATAAGAAAAGAGTTCAACTCAACTGTAATTTATTTTATGAAGGGATAATTTTTAGTTTAAGTTTAATTTACTGATTTAATTTTAACTTCTTTTTTCTTATTTTGACTATTAATAATAGGTAAAGTAAAGTAACTTAAATAACATTAAAGTTGCTAAAAAACTAACTACCTAACTTGTCACTTAGTACAAAAAGTTTTTCCTACAAACTATTTTATATGAACCGAACATTAAATACAATAAAAAAGACTACAATAACAGCTACAATAAGAAACAATCTATAAATAAACAGGAAATATTACTAAATAGATTTTATTACAGAATAGTAACTTCCGGGGTCCCTAGTTACTATCATGGCATCGAATTTACGTACCTTAATTGGTATATATATTCAATAATTTTATATTATGATTAAAATTCATATTAGAGTACACACACGCAATAACAGGGGCTCCCCGTCGGGTTCCTGCATGCCTATTTGCCTTCTGTTCCGCCTTTGGTTTATTTAATCCTTGTAACTTAAAAGGTTGTTTAGTTTGCATGCTTAGTAATTACCTGGTAATAAACTCGTTATTGGCACGGCACGCAATAAAGGCGCCTATAATGATTCAACTTTAAAATGAATTGTTAATCTAATTTCGAAATAAAAAAAAAATTACTTTAAAAACTATTTGTTACTGGTGATCGCATTCATTATTTCTGGCATTGAAATATATTTCTAAAAATTGCGTATTGATCCAGCTGAAAATGATGATGGCACGCAAAATATGTAAAATGATTATCTCGCAATTATTTTGAGTCCAAATCAATAATTACGCTGATAAACAACCTGATCTTTATGCAATGATTAACTGCCGTTTATTCTACATTTTCTCAAATATTTCTCGTCGTTGCAATGCTTGATTTCCTTCTTAAATTTATTACTCTTGACAATTAGTTTAATTAAGTCAGTTCTGTACATCTACCATGAGTTTTTAGCCATTTTACTCGCTATCGACCGCGTTAACATTTTGTATGGCAAATTGTACAGCGCCCCTAGCGGTCACTCGTAGAACTAAAATCGGCACCATGAGTCGCTGAGTAAACATCGTATCGAGAACTAAATGTCAGCGAGTAACGTCTTTAAGCCGTTGCCATACAAAATCGGCACCATGAGTTACAAATTTGACAGATGCCATCGATAAATACCGTCTCGAGTGTAGTTAACTTACTCACTTACAAATTGTAGCGTGAAATTGTTTCGATCCTCCAGTTTTTGTAAAAGTAAATTTAATTTAGAGAGTTATATTGTCTAAATAGTGTCGATAAAACGTTATTTTACATGAAACTTGAATGTTTAAGGCGCGAACAAGAAAAATCTTAAGCTGGCATGAGAATGATACTTGAAAAATTTATTATGAATTTATTTAGGAAGACATTTTTATATCAAAGAATATGTATTATGCTCCATAGGGATACTTTTGAGGATTTATTTCGTGACTATACAAGATTTGAAATCCACACAAAGGATCTTATTGGAAACAAAGTTATGTACTTACTTAAGGAAGTTTCATTTTAGTTATAAATCATCCAAAAATGTACATTCCACGACTTTGCCGGTTTTATAATGTATCATCACAGTTATCACCATTATATTTTAGGCAGTTCAATTTACGCCGGCGAGTACCTAGCTACGTAAACAAACACTGACGAAATCTAAAACCATTGCCCATTGGACACGCACTTGACCTTGGCCGTATATTAACCAAATAAATTTAAAATCACTAACTATTCAGGCTCAAGCTCGCTTCTATGACGCTTTCAATTAGCAGGGTTATTTTAAAGTACTAAGATTTTTGTCAATGTATCCCTTACTCCGTCTTGTGAGTATTAGTTGGAAAGAGAGAGCAATAATCGGTGTGAAGTTAGAAACGGTGTAGTGCTGCCAACATAACGATATCAAAATGTACTCGACAGAGTGAGCTAACTCGAGCAAGCAAGTTAACTTTTATGGAACTCATGGTGCCGTTTTAAAACAAAACAATCCGATGCGCGTTTATTCGGTCCCGACTGAAGTAAGTTTTCGATGGCAACTCATGGTAGATGTACTGACCACACAAACCTAGTAAAACGTTACTACTCGAATCTAATCTCGACTCGATGGAAGATTGTCATTCGTTCAAACTATCAACTGGAATCGAAACAAAAATAACGAAGTCGAACATTTCCCCATGTGCCGGGAAAATGTTCCTACGACTAGCTTCATTAAGTGAGCAGACCAAGCAGACATTGTCAATCGCGCGTCTCAGCGGTCCGTGTAGAAATGTCTCCGCGGCCCGTGTAGGGATGTCCGTCAAAATCCACCATTAAGCTCGAATGCAAATGGCGAGTGAACCGTGATGTCCTGACTTGCGACTAGGGTTACGCTCGTCAATCTAATGAAGGAAATAGATTGACTTTTCTAAAAGAGGCACATTAGAGATAATAGGCCTATGAAATTCTGTCTTGACATGTGTATATACAATTATAGACAGTCATATTCAATTTGTGTTCCTTAATTGTTATCCAAACATGATACTTACCTAAATGTGACATCTTTAAAAATAAAACTATTATCAAAATCTCTTTAAAACTTGATGACTAAGAGTATATTATGTTGAACAAGCCAGGCACGACAAATAATCTTTGTGACATAAAATTTCGTACTACCACACCAAAACATAATTTCTGAAATCAAAAACTTCTGAATAATTATCAATTGGTTTCAATAAAGTTCTCTCTTGCACCTCAAAGCATGCAGCTCGGTATCGCGTAACATGCACGCAAGGGTCCTGTCTCGCAGCGGGTATCAAAGTCGCCGGAGCTCTCTGTTGTTCCATACTTGTTAGCCGAGCCGCATCCGTCCGCTCTTGTTATCTCGTGTATACTTAGGAAAATAGATAATTAACTAATTGATGTGCTTTTTGCAGTTCATGTAGATTTTAAACAGTAAATTTATTTAAAAACGTGTGAATGAAAAAGCATGTTTAATCGACCTTTAAATTTATTTCAAAGTCTAAAACAGAATTTACTGCATCAAGCTATTTGACAAAACATGGGGAAACAATATGATAGTAAAACAGCCGGTCCACGGCGACTTTTAGAGAACAATATTTTTATTAGTATTTTCTAGAATGTATTTCAAATTCCATGCTAGGATAACAAATACATTGGATAATCGTTAAATAGCTCGCTTACCGCATCCGCGAGGCTAAAAACCGGCGATATTTGTTGTGGGTTGTGGCTACTCGTACTGACTATAGCCGCCCGGCCTCGTTATTCCAGCTATGCACCATCCATTCCTCTTTTTACCATCCTAAATTCGTAATTAAATTTGTGCACCGTAAATTACCTTTTTATCGTGGGCGAATAATTGTTCGTTAATTTCTTTTTAGTCTCTTGAACCACGATTTTGGTAATTGATTCTAAATCACCCACGCGTTGAATTTCGAAGATTTTTGTGTTTCTCTCTTGAATTTAGTGGTCGCTGACCGTTATTGCTTTATTTAGTTTGTTTTTTATTATTTGTCGAAAGCTCCTTTAGCATAGCATGCAATTTTAGGCTAGATGGTAAGTAGGTGGTTATAGTAATAAGAAGTGTCCTCAAAAAAGGACATTTTTTGGTGTTCATTTAGCTTTAGAGTTGAAAGTCTGTCGCTAAACACACAACAGTGTGTTTTCATCAGCATCACATCGTACCCACTTACCAATACAGCCTGTTACCATATTAACACACTGTCACTTAACATAGGGTGTTTAAAATCTACTTTCAAGCTATCAATAAATAAATATGCTTCAATAAATCAATAATAAATAAAAATATTTGTAGGTATTCATTTCGAAATAGTTGTGTTGAAAGTTTTGATTGTTATCACGGTATGGCATAAATCTATTCACCTTCCAGTAATTCATCTGCAGGATCAGGCGGTCACCTTGCCAGGACTTTAATTGTGACGCCCCGGGGGCCTCGGGCTAACACGACGGCATTTGTTCCCGGCGAGCTCCGCCGACTTTGTCATGAAAATCGTCGGCGATATGTTGTTAAAGCCTGACCGTTTAGTTCAACAAGCGTTTAGACGGCCCATAAAGAAACGTTTCCTGATGTTATTTATCAATAACAACGGGAAAACTTTGTTCTAAGATAAAATTATTTGTTATGTACGATATCAAATTGATTGAAGAAACCTATGGTTGTGTTATTAGTTACCTAATCAAAGTGTTCTAAATTGATCGTGCTACTGATACATCAAATTCAAGTGCATAAGATCAATATTCGCAGTTTTTAACTGAGCTGTTTCTCAGCTTCGAATTTATAAATCAAAACGTGCTTCTTAAGAAATGATAATAGCCTTCATTGTTTAGCCGCTGCCTTCAATGCAAGAATAAATTATACAGTCCGATATAGGCGTTCCGATATAGTCCTTAAAGAGGACATTTTAATAAATTTAAAATAACGATTATCGTTGTCTTGCAGAGTCGTGATTTCGTTAGGTTCGTGGTTCGCTCTTGGGCCGGAATAAGTCGTCACGAACGATTACTAAATTAATTAGGACCTAGCTTGGATGTAGATTGCGCCTGAGATTATTTTCCCACACGACCTGACGACGTTTAGATTCTGAGATTCCGCAAGTATTGTTTATATTTTACTAGATAAACGTCGGTGTCGACTCGGGAAGTTTGACTAACAACTCTATTAACGCTCACGTTATCTTCCTGTCGACTCCTTTGAACCCATGCCGAATAATTAATTATAATTGAGTTTTACAATTTCAAATATTTAGTAATTTTATTAGTGTTTGTTAATTTTTTAATATACACAACGTAGTTGTACATTTTATTGTTTTGTAAAACACTAAAAATCGTATCAGTTCGTTTCTAAAATTAACTTTACTCAAAAACCGTGGAGTGAGCAGCAAAACGGGTAGGCCGTTCTGAAATGAAACAATTATATGTTGCGTGAGGTAATTACGCGGGCGAGCATCTGCGACCCATATCTCACGGCCCGCAGTTTTGTAAATGCTAATTCGAATGCTGCGACCCGCACTTGCACTGTTATGAATTTCGGCTGCTCTTTAATCTCAGTTCTCTAATGTTTTCAGTGTTGAAATAGAGTATTCTTGTTGCGTTCAAAATGAAACTAGAAATTGCGGAGCGATGAATGTTTGAGTCAACCGAAGAAACGAAGTCTTTTTATTCGTTTTCAAAACCCTGAGTACTAACACCAGCCAAGTAATACTTTGTACTAAAATCGAAAGTTCCAAATATGGCACCAAAACTACCAGGAGCGCATACATTACAAAGAGTTCACTGGGATTCACGCCCCACCTTTGCGCAAGTCAATGACACGGCGCACCGGTTGCCTGACAATTTCGGGTTCGCCTTTTGTGAGCAGTGCATCCCTCGCGTCACAACTTTCTCAAATAGTAGATAGATGGCGCTTTTATAAATTGTAGGTAATTGTTGATATTTATGATTAGTATTATTTTGTATACCGTAAATAGAGTTTGTGACAATACTCAACAATTAAGCTGGATAGAATGCTAACCAAAATTTATTTTTGTAACAAAATATACGATCTTCGAAATGTCTAAATGAATCCAACAACTAGTCTATAACAAACAGCCATTTTGTTCTACAAAGTCGACCCTTTCACAAACTCGTCAGGGTTTGTTGGACCGCGCGATCTTGGCTCATTTACCAGGGCACCACATGACGATAGAGGTAGCAGACTGTGACCATTGTGCAAAGATCTACGGCAATACATCGCATTTCTCCCCTTCGTAATGTAGAGCATGGTGGCTCGGGGGAAGAAATGGGTCTAGAGATATTGGGCGGTGGGAAGGGAACTTTCGACCCGCCCCCCGTACTAGCGTCGACGCCTTGTTGGTATGAGCGCCTAGTACTCCGTTGCTTGCGTTGCGAGTTTTAACATTAACCATCGCATCAGTGGATAAATCGCCGTCGACGCCTTGTTTGTTATGAGCGCCTAGTACTCCGTTGCTTGTGATGCGAGTTTTAACATTATACCATCGCACCAGTTGATTTATCGCCGCTACTCTGCTTATTTTATGACAATTACTAGTTGGCTATATTGTTAACTAGCGACCTGCCCCGGCTTTGCACGGGTATAAATATAGCCTATGTTACTCAGGGATAATGTAGCAATCTAATGGTGAAAGAATTTTTGAAATCGGTCTAGTAGTTTTTGTGTTTATTCAACACAAACATACAAAAATACAAATCTTTCGTCTTTATCTAGTTAAAGTGCGAGGCCGTAGGTATTGTCAATTTATAAACTGTACCTATGTAATATTTTATAAAACCATAGTACGAATATGTACATACCTATATTTTATAACAGTACTTAGTAGATTTTTGTGAAGTGCGAGAGTGTGTTTTAGGGTGCCGTACCAAAAGGGTAAGGAGTTAAGGACCCTACTGCTAAGTCTCCGCTGTCCGTCCGTCCGTCCGTCTGTCACCAGACTGTATCTCATGAACTGTGATAGTAAGGCAGTTGAAATTTTCATAGATGATGTATTTCTGTTACCGCTATAACAACAAATACTAAAAAACCGAAAAAAATATTTAAGGGGGCTCCCATACAACAAACGTGATTTTTTTACCGTTTTTATAGATAATGGTACGAAACCCATTGTGCGCGTGTCCGACTCGCACATGGCCGGTTTTTTTTATCTTAGAAAATTAATTATTAATTCGAGACTAGCAAAACTGCGGGAAAGCAAAAACCAAATTCTAAAATAGAACTGCGTGATCAAACCAATTTGCTGTTCTAAAACCAATTTGTTGTTTGTTCACTTTGATTGATGCCCGACAATCAATTGGTGATTTGTAGAGCTGTACAAGTCCCAGCACTAGAATAGTGAAGCGGGCGCAGTAGCAAGCGGGCAAGCTGTCATCGCGAGTTGTCACTGATTAGTTGATTATAGTGACGTGCGCGTTGCATCTGTCATTAAAATAATCGTTGAGTTTATTGGCTTGCCGGCCTGTGGTATGGTCGGACCATCAAAGAGTTTGGGCTCACGACTGCGACGGTTTTCGAGAAATTTAAGTTATGCGCACGAATGTGATGTTAGGACATTTTGTCGGAACTGGTAAAAATGCGATTGTCTTTCGGATAAATAGAAGACCGCATACTACACTTTCAACGCCGTAATCGCACAAAATTATCTTTGTTTCTCTATTCAGAGTTAGTGTCATGTTCGTATTAAATTATTAGTAGTAGTTTTTTAACGTTTGTTTTCGGAAACTATTATTCATTGAAAATGCATGGCATTGGAAAACCAAAACTCAGCACACTGCACAATAAAAAATTGTATTTTTATTATAAATATACCGACTTTTAAAAAGGAGGTTGTTTTCTCTAAGCATTGGGTCAACAAATAGTTACAGAAAGCTACGTATTATAGAGTCATTCTCAGCTCGTAACATAAGTACCCAACATTTTATTTTCAAACGAAATTAAAATTCACGAAGAGGCGTCGTCGGGTCTCAGAGCTGTCTATTAAATTAAATTGAAAAGGTGTTACTTTGTTTTAGTTCAAAAGAACCTGTTACCAGGTGGTAGAAAAATTCTAATTCAAAGAAGCAATTACAAGGTAGAAAATATTACATCTAGCGTGAGCAATTGACAGTTTGTAATTTCTGAGAAACTAGTTTCGGATATCTATTTCACGTACCTAACGAAGAAACTCTTCGATTAATTTACTAATCCATAAATTAGGAAGGAATACATCTCTAGTCTTTTTCTTCTGTTTCTTTAGTCTTTAGCCCATCATAAGTAGTTTATTATTTGCTTTGCGCAGCTGGGTTTCTGGAAATAGCCATCTGAATACATTCTACGTTATTTTGTTATTTGTAGTACCTACTTACTTACAATTTTTTTTCATTATTAGATATTGAATGAAAAACTCTTCTGTTTACACCAGAAAGAAGGAACAAAAGGAATATAACGCTTATTTAAAATAACAAAGTTATCCTACTGTATACCTTATCATATGGAGCGTCTCATCTAGGCTTATTATATTAATTTGATTAATAAACAATAAAAAAAATCATCAAATCATCAACATATGCAACCTTAAATCCTCCACTGCTGGGATACAGGTCTACCCTCGAAGGGTGATTAGGCCGTATTCCACCACGCTGACCAAGTGCGGGTTGGTGGATTCACATACGCCTTTGAATTTCTTTTTCCTTCCACTGGCTTTTCGGTGAAGGAAAACATCGTGAGGAAACCTGCAATACGTCCGGAGAAAAAATATTTAAATATACAAACATTTAAACACATTGACGTACGTCCTACAACCCGTTTATTTCTCTAGCTTCATTCTAAGATCTTCGCTCCTTCGGTCAATTCGGCCACCTGCAAAGACAGGTTCTCAGTACACACCCAGGTGGCCAGCTCCAGCATGGTTCATAAATCTTGCAAACATACAAACTTGCAATGATCTTTATACCTAATTGATTTTTAGCACCTGTGACCTACCAGGTTATTCCATTAGGTTAATCTACATATTTGATCATCATTCGTCATTCATCCTTGACTTTAATTTCCCCAACCAACGAAAATCGAAACAAAAAATATTAATTGTAAAAGTGTTTTTTAGTTTTGTTTGGTTGGGTTTACAAAATTTGCAGTTTCGGAATTTCCAGAACTTTCATTAAACCACAGTAAAACGTAGCAGCTCTCAGCGTTTTGCTGCTTAAATGCAGTCGTTAATTAAGAAAGCCACGCGTAAGTGATCGGCTAACCATTCGATCAACGTAAAACATGTGCATATTATCTGCCGACAATCTCTCGTTAATGTCCAGAAACGCGTGTCGCGAATAAATCACGTATTTACCGAAACAAATATTAACATATTTAGGTAATTCTGGTTCCAACGTTCCGACGTTGCTCCGCCGAGATCTTATCGAGGGAGTCGCCAGAAAAACGGTAACCGATCGGTAGCCACCATAGAGATTACCGATATGTGACGCTCCGTCAAAATTGGCAAAGCGGCCGTGCCAGCGGGGTCCCATCCATAATACATCGTCCTCGGGAACGTCATACATAAAACATTAACGAGTAAAGTTTTTATTTGATTGCGATTCGAGACCACGACGAGTCACTTTTTACTTTTTTGCGATCAATTAAAAAAATCTGCCAGATTTCGGTGGGAAACCGCGGAATGCTCGTTGTCATGCAATTGGACAATACCGACGGTTTTTGTCCTCGGTGTTGTTTCCGAGGAATCTGGGATATTTTGAAACTGCGACTGCGTTCTGCGTGCTTTCGAAATCGATTTTGTTTTTGCGGCGGGCCTTGAGCCGCCATCGATGAATTGAAAGTTGACAGCTGAGATAAAAACAGCCAAGAAGTAGGTACTCGTACCTAGCTACATAATGTTAGGTTCCTCACCTTTAACTTTGTTTGAAGTCTTAGCTTCTACATACATTTTGATTGATTCTCTAGTTTATCTTCTAGATTAGATTGACCTCCTCGTTTGATGTTCCATCTTTGACTTATGGCTCAGAGTCAACTTTATACTGTATGCAAATTTGAGGATTTAATTTGGTAATAAACAGCCAATCATCAGCTTATGATGAGCATTCAAGTGCAAGGTTGGAGGCTTCCAGAGTGATATCCTTGCCAGTGTCTCGCTGGATGCCCACGCGCGCAGTCGTGCGCTGGCACGCAGTCAGTCACAGTTCGCTCACGTGCGCGCCCACTTCCCGCCTACAAACGCACAACATTGCGAAAAAAACCAAATCTCCGAGCGTAACTCTCGTCTCAACCTTGAAATTTAATGCCTTCGTTAAATTGCCTCACGTGGGCTACTTAGGACGACTCATAAGTTCTCCGCAGTACCATTGTCCATTGTATTCTGACTATTCGACTTTCCATTTTTACACAAATAATTAATGAACCGATCGTCCTGTGACGGCGTAAATATCGCTAATTGGACGTGGATCTGTACAATAATTTGCGACGATCTTCCGAGTAATCAATCGGGCGCGGAAGCCGAAGCATTCGGATTATCTCAATAAGTTACGTGTCGTATGTTGCCGTTAATTAAGCTATTTGTCCAGCGGCGGGACAATTTACATTTCTCCCGGAGTCCTGGGAGTCGCGCTCCCAGCTCGGAAACGACGCATTATTATCCTTTTAGGGATGGCGGCATCCTCAGACGCTTTCCTAACCCTTTATCGAGCCCACCTGTGTTAGCCGCTGGACGTATGAATTGTCCAGTAAATAAGTTTTGCGGAATATTTGCAGGTTTAATGCTATTTAGTGACACCGCTGGTCATTTGCATGCAACCGAGACGGGAATTAGCATTTAACACGGAGCGCTTGCGACCATCACGGGAATTAGAAATTCGATCGGACGGGTGGGAGTAGGCCTCGTAAACTGAGGACACATGTACGCTGGTACGCGACGCGCTGTCCGGCAGGTATAAAAATGTCTCGCATGCAACACAATTCACGCGAACTGGTTCTGGAGACAGCCCATCAAGCAGGTCCAGCTCTCGCAGGTGAAGTGTATTGACAAGTGGTCTTCCTTGATCCGTATCGGCGTGATGGTATCGAGGTGGCGGCGCTTCAGTCGGCTCCTGTTACCCTCGGACCCGTTGCATTGTGGAGATCACAGATAAACCTTGTTTATTTAGCGCTAAAATGTATTCCAGGCCATTAAGAAAAAGAATTATTAACAGACGGACAGGTTTACGTTCATAAGCTCATAATAACGTGCCGAGTTTGTTTTTCGTGTTTCATTAATGAACATGATAATATATTTAATAAATTCATAACCGGTACGGTATACAAAGTCTGATCGATTAGCGTTACTATTGTGCGGATTTTCTTGTGAATGAAGCTGATTATTCAAGGTCGGGTTAGGCTGCGAAATGATACGCGTAAACAACATTCGATAAATGGTAGTAGCAGGAAACTGGTGTTGTCTGGACTGGCGACAATATATTAAGGATATGCGACGGTCATTCATAAAGCGCTCTTGTTTATGAATGAGCAGTGTGTAATTACTGACGCTGTTGCCGATCTATCCACGCCGGGATTTGCACACGGCTTTAGTTACCAGTGCCACGTCTATAATGTGGTCATAGAGAACAAAGAGCATGCGTACTTTTATTGCAATCGGTCTCAGTTCTATCCACACACGAAAAATGCAACTATTTGCGTTTATAAAAGCTCCTTTAGAAAGTTTTATCATTCTTCATCGCTCTAAAAATGTCAGAGAATATATAAGAGCTACGTATGATTAATAATAATTTAAAACTTCAATCAAAAAGGTAAAGATCCAGTATAAGTTCTCTCTGCAGTTTCAATTAATAGAAAAATGCTTCATCTGTTATTGCAATGTCTTATTGATTTCGCTTCATATACTCCACTCCATTGTCAGATAGTAAGCCACCCGGCTCCTTGCGGTATTTATTTGCATGTGTCCTACTGTTTAGCGATCCACTCGCCTATATTGATTCAGGGATGGCCTATTGTTCGGTGGATTGGGCATTGTCGCTAGCCGCCCATTGTCGCTTAACATTCGGTCGTTTAATTGGATCTTCCTTATATTGTTCTACGGATAATAGCTCTCAAATTGCTCAGTGATTTTTGGTCGCCATCCTATCCGAAATCAGGTAGTGTTGTCTATTTTTCTATAAGAGTATTTTGTTGATTTCTATCACAATTAAGATTAAATTAAAATATGTGTACATGCTTGTAAACGTAACTTTTAATATAGTATTATCCATAACTCGATCATTAAATATTGATGATATGATATCGATATTTTTATTGCTTATATATATATTGTATATTTTTATTTTTATGAGCATCAGCTCAATTAAAAACGTAAATATTCATGATCGAATCAGGAAAATTACTTGTGACCTATTAGAATTTTTTAACACTCGCAATAGCCATTAATCTAGTGGCAATTCAGTCGCTGCCGGTGTTACACCGTCGATAATACACCGGTTCTAGTAATCGGTAATTATTGTTTAAGCGGCGTTTAAAGTAATGGCCCGAGGCTCGGCGCTAACCAGCCCCGCCTGGCAGACACCTAGTGCCACCGCTAGGGCAGCTTTAACCACTAACCAAGTGTTCATGCCCTGAATGACACTCGATACTCAAGATACAGATTTTTGCTTAATGAACAAGACTAACAACATTCACTTCGTAATTAACGCCATAAGCTTTCATTATCAGCTAATTTAAGTCTTGCTTTACGCAATCCGCTCCCTTTTGCTTTTCATTATTTCCCTTTTTTACTGTCGCAACCGCATCCCGAGAGGTTTTATGATCATACTTTTATAAGTATTAAATTATAATGCTTAGACATTTTTATAAGACACGAGTTGCGACCAAATATCGATATTCCGCTAGACGTTTTCATATTCGTGAAAAGTTTTGAATTTCAAATCGAACCCCAATTACATATCGGCCGTATCGAAATGAGCTTGAAATTTTATTGTACCATTGTTGGTTTTAATATCACATTCTTCGTATGCGTAAGTTTTCATCGCAGACTCGTGCGTATATCATCCTGGGACATTTACATATTGTACCGCTATTCAAGGAAAGCTCCGACTCCGCTCCGCGCCGAATCATTACTTTTTTTCTGTAATCAAGTTTTCGTACTCATCTGACGAACCCTCAAAACAAACAAGCCGCCAATTTTCGCAAAACCCATTCGAACCTCTCTCGAATACAAACTTATGATTTTCGATCTTAAGCGGTCGGCATTCTTCGCTGATGATTATTTGTAACTGCACGGTTAACTTAGCATCGTTTGCGGTTATATTTGAGTAGTCTTAATCGTGATTAAACGTGTGGCTTCCGATTGGATTGCACCTGCCGATAATGAGGCTTGAAACTTTCCCTTTTCGATCATTACTGGCGTCGCGGTTGACTCCAAGCACTCGGATTGGCCCTACAGCTTTTCTCATGACATGTTTAATTTATGTCTATATCAGCTGTAACTTTGCAGAAAAGCTACTGCTAAATCGCCATTGAAATTATGCTAAAATGTATGTTTGATGTAAAGGTGAATCAACTCGCTGACCTTAATGCAAATAGCAGGGCATCCTTGCCTTACAGGGTGTGCGATGACGTCGGCAACTGGCAAACAAATAAAGCCACGTGGCGTCGCACGCTCGAGTAGGCAAAAGACGAACTCGGCCCGTTTAAACCTTTTACGACTAATCCAGTCGAGAGCCGCCCACAAATATGGCAACCTGGCCTTTCATAACCTGTTTTTGGGGTTTCCTGCGCCCCCGGCGCTTGACTTACGCTATATTTTTATTCACAAGCACGTGCTTGCTATCTTTTATCAATATAATCACTTCTTCCGTAACAAATATGAAAGTGTTCACACTGTTATCACGCGATGCGTTACTTTAACAGTTTCCTATTTCTTGCTTACGTTATCTATCATCGGTTTTATTTTTGCTTGTGGCTGCGTCCGAGCTTAGAGATAATTTAATAGGTATAGTTTCCTGAAAAGTAATGAATGTAAATGCGAACGTTTAGCCTTGGTTCGGCGTCAGTGGACCAGTCCCGGTGACTTCGATTACCATGCGAATGGCCGTCGTCTAGCCGCTACTCGATAATAGCTAACACCTTAGGGCTCAGTGAAAGTGGTTAGATCTCATTGAAAAGCTCAGGGAATCGTTCTAAATTCCAAGAATTGCATGTTCTCGGGACAGTGAAAATTTACTCACAAATTCTTGGAATAAATAAATTTAAGATTCTATAATTTATGATCATCTAGAATTATTGTTTAAGTTTCGTCGATAATTTGTTACTGAAATCAAATATATTTTAGGAACTGGCTCTAAAATTACTAATACTATATAGCTAAAATCGTAAGTAATTCTGTATTTAAATCAATCACTCCATCAGTCTTACTCATAAGTCACTGCCTAATCAGTACTTTCATGTTTGACGTGAGTTTGATAACTTAATTAAAAGTATGTGTTGTCATTTCAATATCTATGCTAATGACTCGTTCTTAATTATCGTCTCGTATTCTTATCTCGAATATTTATAGTGGTACTAATGCGGTTGTAACCGAACGTATATCTCATCGTTGGCTGTCTGCGCCGCAAGATTAACATTTATGTCATATTTGATGTTTTTAATACAGTTCGCAGTTATGTTATCATCTCGCGCATCTGTCCGATCCGAAGTGTTACATTCAACATTGGTGAAGCGCTCGCATCGCATCCAAGAAATGTCGATACTCCCAGCTATAAAGTTGTAAAGCCAAAATTGCACAATATCGAACGAGCGCTCTCGCTAAAATGTAGCATTAACCAATAAAATTAAAATGTAATAAAACGTCAATGTGCATCGAAATCGACCAGAATCACGGGGTATTACTTATATTACATTATTATTATTCGGTTATTGCGTATTTTATGAGATTTCTGGTTTTCGTTTCGTCGAAATGTTACTGTTAGTGTGACGGGCGGTGCTCTGGGGGCCGAGTTAAACAAGACTGGCTAGCAATTAAGGACTGTTTACCGGGCATTAATTTTTGGCAATAAAAGAGGGGCACGCTCGAAATGATCGGTACGCATGCGGGACGGATGCTCCGTGGGAAAAGCGGCCGCTTTGTACTCCATTGTAGTCGTAATTAGCCACTTTTTTGCGGCGATGTCGCAACTCGCACTTGTCAGCGAAATGTCGCATATAGCAAATTCGCAATGCCTCCTCCTGAATATTTTCGGTTAATTTGTGACTTACGCACAACTTATTCCACAATGCATTCATTTTTTTGTCCTGGAAAGTTTTCTCCCGAAATTTGCACAAAGCCACTTGGGCATCAAAATGGGCTTTTTGCAATTCATAAGTGGTTATTCACGTGTGGACGGCTTGACTGACGTTTTTCATTGTCAGTTGACCATTTTGAATTTCTCTTTATGCTTTTTGGTTGTTTGTTTTAACTTGATTGCTCGGTGCAGTATCATGCCGTTAGGATGCAATCTTCTTTTATTAATGGCGTGTCACCGTTCATACAATAAAATGTTTTGGACGTGGGATATGATGTTGTGTTCTCTGAATTAAGTACACGATTTGACCATTGCTTTTTGTCATGTGAAAGTTACTAATATTTTGTACTTTTAACTTGCACTTACGTTACGTGGCCATACTTATAAACTATTCGTAAAGTTAAGTGACATCGCTTAGTACTGCGCACTAGTGCACTACATTTTTATATTGAGCACAAGTTAATTGTTGTTGTTAATTGTTGTTTTGTCGTTTAAAAGTAACGCCCTCTATTCTTAGTCTCAAACTGATAACAGTAATGTTTGATTCGTATATTATAATATCATATTATATTTGCATGCACAATGTTTCCAATAAGCCACAAAGTCCTAATATCGGTTTTTCCAACTTCTATAATTTATATCTAGACGACGTCATCATAGATCCCGGGCATCTAGTTAAACACCCGAAATCTAGGTCATAGGTCTAGAGCAGTCGTCTTTTTCACCTTTTCATAGAAAAGCACAGCATGTTCCCAGCGTTAACTAGCCGATTATCTTGTTTATAGAGCTATTAGTTGCAGGCTATCGGATTCTATATCTGATCCGGCAAAAAGTGCCGTTTTCATCGCCGGCCAGGCACCGGGGATAGCGCCGCGGAGGAAATTCAATATAGGGCTGCTACTCGATAAAATACTGATACATCTCTATTTGATCCAGTTTTTGAGAAAATACGTTAAAATGAAAAAGCTTATTAAATGCGAGTTATGTTTAAGGTTTTTAAAATTGCCTGTGTGATGTGAAATGGTTTTGATAAGTTTGATGATAACGTCGGTTAACGTTATATGCTTTTTAATGTTAACGGTAAAATGTGGTACACCCCCGTTTCTTATCGACAAAACTGCACTACCTTAGGTCATATAAGCATTCCATTTTATTACTATGCTCACTCTTACAGAATCATGCTGACATTTATGCCTTCGTGCGATCTTTTATTGTAATTTATCTGTCAGATTATTCAAAGAATTTCGTCTTTAAATGAACCGGACGAGTTGCCTCCTTGTTATGAAATCTAAATGCTCAGGACATGCAAGAGAGTAATGAATTCATAGTATTCGCGTTAAATTACTTAACAACACTGTTGTTAAAAAAAATACAAAATTCTGGTTCTCTACGCCTTGTTCCATTATCACGACGCTGACGACAGTAATCCCTTCGTAGTGAGACTGGTGACAAGCGATGAAAAAATGTCGATTAAATGAGTATATAGCTTGAATTATTTATTTAAACCGACAGACAGCCGTATCTTAAACACTGTTAAAATCGCAGCTGACGATTGCAAAGCGATTATTCCGTCCTCGCGCATATTACGCTTGGTTTTGACAGGCGTAGATCGGCTTTCGATTCTGATTCGGCACCAGTTCTGACAGACAGTATCGAAACCCTCGGTACCCTCGAAATACTTTCTTGGCACACTTCAACAATCTCTGACTTAATTGGAGCATTTATCGCGTACTTTTTTGCAATATCGATTTTAATAATTCAACGGGAGTCGGATCTGTCAATCTGGCTCGTAGTTTTTAATTTAAGATTATGATTGCGTCACTGATTAGTTGATTGGACGCGTTTAAAGGGATTACGGGGAAAGTTGATGTGTCATTTTAAAGACTAACTAGGTCTGCTTTAGCGTAGGTATTAGTCAAGCCGGTCTCTTTGATGACACCTTATTGCCACATCGAATTAAGTTTTAGCTAGACTTTTCACAACACACAAACTAAGAAAACAACAAGCAACTGTTCTCAAATCAAGCATTTGGTCAATGTCTTGATTGTTAGTAGTATTAATTTAACTTACTTTGATAAAGACATCTTTATCAAAATAGTCTTTCTAAGTGTTTTCTACGAATTATGATCATCTGTCTCGTCTCTACCAATTTTGAGTATTGTAGAAAGTTAGGAGACCGGAGTGTGACAGGCGACAGCCCTGAAGTTCTGAGATCTCAGGTCAAGTGGCGGAGTCAAACGGAGGTTAGGCGATTGTTTGCTCCGACTAATCATCGTTTAAACTAAGCTATTTGTTTAACTTCAACAAAGTAATTTCAGAGTAACTGTAAACAGCGAAGATAATTCGTTAGACCGTAGTATTTATTTTTTTAATATTTACTTTCAAATGTAGAAAAAAAGTGATCTTATCACGAGATAAACTTGTCTCCTCATATCTATTGTCACAGTCTTTTTTGTGATGAAGTTTTTGTTTTATTTCCAAACTCTTTAATTTATGCGTGCATTGCTTTTCAATCTGTGTTTCAGATTTCAAAAGTTTAAAGCCTTGTTCGAGCTTAATTACAGTTTTAATTTGATAAATGTTTATTAACTTTGCTACTGTTACGCCGCGTGCAAATTTATTAACTCTCGAATAAGATAATAAAATCAATTGAGGTAATAAACCTGAT
Source organism: Alcis repandata (assembly GCA_949125135.1). Taxonomy (NCBI): domain Eukaryota; kingdom Metazoa; phylum Arthropoda; class Insecta; order Lepidoptera; family Geometridae; genus Alcis; species Alcis repandata. Next base: position 2,564,841 of record OX421233.1, read on the forward strand.
TTTTAATGCGTTTTGTTCAGTTCTGTAATCGTTAAGTCATTATCTTAACTGTTGATTATGTTCTTGTTTTACAGTTAATTTAGTTTGAACTTTAAATATAAGGAAATATTACGTTAGCCCTAACATATTAATCTTAAAGTGATTTATTTAACGAACGTTTCGTTAATGAATTTAATATCTTTATGTGACATCTGCCAATTTTAGCGTGACCTTTAGAGATTCATATTGAGAAATATCGACTTATCACTTTTAATTAACTCGACTTTTTTCTCAAAGTAACCATCGGGAAACATCAATGCACTTTCGTCGTATTAATGAGATGTCCATACGCCTCGTTACCGAAAAGAATATCTTAAATACGGGTTTTTATATTGAAATATATCGATCTTCGGAAATTTCACTGAACATTCATTAATCATGTTTTAACAACAAAGCTCATTATAGGTGCATTTGTAATTGTCAATTTTGGCAGCGTTGCGATGGTATACGCAACGTTGATAACGGTGTTGGTGACAGCCTTATTTTGGGAGCAGTAAGGGTTGGAATGGGCTGACTGGGTTGTTTCGTGCTTGGTGCTAGTGTCACGGATGCAAGTAGAGTTGCTAATTACAGAGTTATCATCAATCATCGGAAGGGAAGTGGTCTTAGGGCGCGGAAGCCGTCTCTCCGAAATTAAATTGAATCGTACCTCTGACAAATGGATCGTCGGAAACAATTTGCTTTACAAATCAATTGGTACTACCACTACTATTGATCTGTAGTAAATTTACTTTTTTACAATATGACAGACTAATTTGTTAATACGCTTCTATTTACCACTAAGTTATTTATTTTATTCTGGCGGAGATAGGCGGACTAAAATTCCCCCTGTCCCCCAAGTCTGATCTACGAGCGAAAAGTCCCCCAGGGAGAGAGCTTAAGAGGGATGAGTGGAACAGCCTCATTATTTTATCAAGGCCGACAATCTATGATAGACCAAAACGATACGTGCTCAGCGAATACTAAACAAATAAAGATTAAAATAATAGCTCAATATATTACACAAATTGACGTATGAATGCTATGTTGGGTTTCACGACATATTAAACCCAACATCGCATTACAAACAAAGAATACGATAACATCAGAGTCCTACAAACATCCATCCAACGTGAATAATGGTAAATGTTATTAAACAGTTTACACACAACTCCGTTACCATCGCCGATAATAAGTGGGCGAATTGTGTCGCGACCGCAGCCTCCATTATGCAATGGAAAAGCAAATTAATAAAACCAATGTTAACACAATCGGCATCCTTCACACAGACCTCTATTGCCTACGCACTACGGTTTACTATCTGGTTAACATCAATTTGAGGATCGAATGTAACAGCGTGGCAATAGCTACCTGACTTTTGTCAATTGTCCGACGTTTTGTCATGCGGCTGTCGCGCTGCTCTTAATTCGAGAGCACTTGAGTCGAAATTGGTATGCGTTGAAACGGATAAAGGTGTAGGTGTCAGGGCGCCAGTGGGTGTGATAATTCGTCGTGCATACACAAAGAGTGCCGTGAGAGAGTGATATGCTCCCGAAACCGAAGCGGTAGGTTTACACACGAATTAGGGCGTGGGAGAGGTGAAAGGTCGGGGGAACTCGGGATGTCTTCGGTAATGGAGCTTTAACTTTGAAGTTTAGCCTCTTAACAAGTAAACGGACTCTATAATAAGCCACTTCTTCGCTGTTACAAAGAAAAATAGGAACTAGCTTCGTAAACCGACTCGAAAACTTCGCCAACTCTAGATTATCCGAGTTCTATGAATTCACGGAAACTTGAAGCCTTGTCTAGAGATCTGGACGATCAAAGAAGCGGCGTAATTTATACTTTTAATCGCCAAGACTTTCACGAAACTGACAAATGTTCACAAAAATTACGTCCGACTTGGAACAACTTAACTGGATCATAATTTAGTTTGAAATGCGAGCTCTTACTTCGTATGCTAATGAGAATGTTTGTTGCAGGCGTACGAGTTATCAACGTTAACGGGGACACAGGTGATGTTGCTAGTGGCCTCAGAGACGGGGCATGTGTATACGTTCGCGACGCGGAAGCTGCAGCCGATGATCACGTCAGACTCGGGCAAGCGGTTGATCCAGACGTGCCTGAACTCGCCCGATCCGCCCACCACCAGCGAGCAGCGGATGGCGGCCACCGGCTTCGAGGAGACCGAGCTCACGTATAACGTTGTAGACGAAGACATGAAGGTGAGGCAACTGGCGTACGCGGGTTCCGCGCAGTATCCATTAGAGCATCACCCAGGACTGGCGCCGTCGCCGCTGCAGCAATACCACCAGCACCCGCCGTGCCCCTCGCCGCTGCCGCTGGGTGCGCTCGGCCAGCCGTACTCGCACGCGCACCTCTCGCACCCTCACATGTCCCACCACCCTCAACGGTAGTTCCGATTAGAGTCAATCCGGGAGATTCCTCCGACACGACTGTTTTGACCGGGACCCCTTTGAAGAGACCGCTCCTCATTCCGGCTGTAATCGCTACGGATTTACCGCATGTCTCCGAGAGATGCGGTAGATAAGTACGCAGATTTGTCAGTTTTATGAGTTCGCGGAGTAACTTTCGAAAATGGGGCCCAGATAGTCACGTTCTAGATTAGCTTTTAAAATATAGTTAAGAAAAGATTAATATACGAGCGATAAAACTATTTTGTTAATATATTTTTGTAAATACCGTGCGAGTAGTTGTTCGCGATGTCTTCACTGTATGGATTTGAGTTTCGGAGCGAGCTTTAGAAAGTTGCTTTGATTTACGTGATAATGTTACAAACATACCACAATGTGGACCGTTTCATAAGCCCGATTGCGAATCGAGACTGACGGATCCATTCAGATCGAAAACGATAAGCGCCTTGGAACAAAATGAATTACAATGCTAAAATAATATTCTGTAGAAATTATTCGTTAGACTAGACATGACAGGTGAATATGTCGACTCCCACGAGATGATATTGATTGCAGGTCACCATATTTTCCGATCGACTAGACTTTAATATTCAATTTGAAGACGATAAAGTAATAAATCATCTCACTAAAACAGTCTCGAAAAAATTGATGATTTACCCGGTGTCGAAACAGATAGAGATGTGTTCAGTAGCGAAATGATCAGATTTAAATCTGTTTATAATTAACGTTAGGAACCGGTTGGAGCCGCGGAAGCGCCCGCTGCGGCTACCGGACCCTCATTATGATCAATGAATCGGGCTTTTATCTAAAAACCCCATACACAATCGAAACGGGGCTTAATAGTCTTGATTACGTACCAAATTGTAGGAAGTCGCTCGTATTGATCGCTCTATTAGCATACACATTGCCCAGGACCTCGTTAAAATACAAACTGACAATCAAAATGGAAAACCACACATTTATCTAAATTACAAAAAGTAACAGAGATAGAGCGGCAGGTGTTATTTGTAACTAGAGACAGTTTCCAATTAAGAAGGGGCTCGATCCGCTGTCGCCGCGGGTTCTGAGTCCTCTCGCGTCCGGATTATCAAGAAACTTAATTGAAAATTACTTTCGGAGGTACTAACGGTGATTATTATAAATCTAACCGTCGAGGCCGACGCCTGCGATCGTGTCTACTGAGAAAATCAATCTGTGTAACGCGGTAGCTTTCTCGTAGTAAACGTCGCCCTCCGCCACAATCCGCCGCTTCGCAGGCATCGCTATCCGGCTCGATGATATCTGCTTCCTGGAGTATCGATTCGATCTGGTGCGAGCTCGTATCGCCTCCTCCGCGCTAACAGCTAATCAATGAAACCATACAGCTGATCAAATAGCACCAAATACGGCGCGGTCGACGCCTCGACTCATTGAGCCGCTCGGATTCGATTCATCCATTAAACTGCGCGCACACCTCGCGCCGCTAATCGGACACTATTTATTCATCGATTTGTACCCAGTAGCTGCTCTCGCCGCTGTCGACTCGATTGCACCGATCGATTAATTCCCGCTCCTCATTTGCATATCGTTTTAATTTCGAATCCATCCGGCGGCGCCCACTGTGCCTTCGCCCCCGACCTCGAATATCGCTTGTCAGCTTCGATATGTTGAAATCGATTACGTCGATTCCTTATTTTCGCGATTGCGTCGATAAAATCTTTTCTTCGGGTGGGTCGTTCGTTCTCACCGGGACGAAGAGACGTTTGACGTACGGAAATAATACGTCCTCACCGATATCGATCATCATTGTTCGCGCATCGTCGATAAGTCGATTCGATTGAAATATTCACGCGGTAATTACGATTCTGAAAGATAAGCGCGTCCCGCAATGACCGCGCTCGGCGCTCCGAGATCTTAATCGTGAGGGTCTGTGTTCTATGCTTCGTCGTTGTTCATGTTTTCGTGACCGTGTTGTGTGTCGGACATACCGTATCTCATTTTATGCGCTTTATTATTCAAAGGCGGCATTTTTCTCTCACTGTAGGAACAATTTCACCTGTCATCGTCGTGCCGTCGTTTACATAAATACGTATTCCTTACGTATTCCTGTCGTGTATTATGCGTCAACCAGTGTCTGTTTAGTGAATATAAACAGTATTAGAGGGATTTGGCATAACGCTGAGCAGCGCTGGGATGCAGATGCATGAATTAGCGGTATAAATGTGGAAGTCGGTCAGTGGCCTCACGTCGGCCGTATTCCCTAATCGAGCCCGTTTCGTAACATCTCGCACAGCGCAGCTCTTGAGATTTCGCTTTCGGTGCGCGCACGTTTCTTAATCGCATTCTCGGGCAAATTCTTTCGAAGATGCGTCGGGATTTTAGGGTTCAGCAAACATCGCAGGTACCTCTAGGTAGTGGTGGACACGAGTTTTAAATTCTTGATCTTTATAGAGACAATCGTGGCCGGAGAGCGCGCGGTGAGTCACGCGGTAACGTATTCAGTCTCGGCGTGCGCGACGCGTGTCTGTTCCCCGGGCGGTGGTAATCGCTCGTTAGTCTCGCACCTCGCTTTATTAACTTATCAATACTATTGTTTTGATAAACGCTGGAGACGCAATTTCGTTGACTCATCGCATTGTACCACATAATTGTCCGCCTCTAAGCCGATTGGCCGTCTTGTGCAACGCGAGACCAACAATAAAGCTAATTTGACTAATAGGTGCGTTGTAATCATCGCCGCGTGTGGTTCTAGGATTACAGAGTAGTTGTGCACGCCCCGCTCGTCCCGGACTAATGAACGTCTTTCTACACCTATTGTTCTAGTTCGTCTTTATTTGTCGTTTTGTAATCTTAATGTCAAATCGTTAAGACTCTTTTTTGTTCATTTACATTTTTGGAGGTCACAGGATTTGTTCAGCGTCGGTGTCGCGGCCGGTGCTTTTAATTTATTATTCAGCGCGTGAACGCGCTGTCGCTTCGATTAAAAAAATAATGTTAGCGAAATTTTTGTTAAATGATCAGTTCTTCCTTGTAATTAACGCGGTGCCGCCGACCACCCGGTCGCAAAATCGATGGACTCAAATCTGATACCCATAAGGACAATATTGGCAGTACTTTTTCAACGACATGGCGGACAAATGAAGAGATTCACCGCCTTCGTCGGTGTCGGACCCACCCGGGAAGCGCCGCAATTTGCCGAAATTTCCACAAGAGCAACGACCATGATGAATTCCATTCGCGCCGTCATTAAAGTAATGGATCTGCTTATTAATTTCTTCGGAGACAGTTTACCAAAACGGTTAATTGCCTTTTGGGCGGCGTGTTACCTCGAGGCAGGCGCGGCTTCACATACCCGTATTATTTTCGGAGCCGCTCGAGTGCACGAGCGGTGAACAGTGAACACTGGGTGCACTATTACGGAGCCTGCGCCCGCGCCGCTTCTTGCATAATGCAGGCACGAGCCCCGCCGTTTGCATTCCGATACTTGATATGTGCTTTCACATGTATTTATGGACGAGATTTTGTGTCTCCGTAATGTTTGGCGAATAAATAAATTGCGTTTGAGGCATAAATACAATGGGTGAGTCGGCGGCTCCCCTCGTTACGTCGGCGAATGTAAAGTCCGATGCTTCTTGTGCTGTCGCCGTGTCAGTAGAGAGATACAGCCGGGGCGCGCGCTTATAGCGTTGTTTAGGACCTTCGTTACACTGTCCTCGGTTTATGTCGTCGCTTACAAATTGGCCAGCGGAGATTCATCGCTCCGCCGCGTTGCAAATCTCGAAGGAAATTATGCTCGGACGTTTACATTGTCCGTCATTCTTCCTCGCTCAGAGTCTGACACGTTTATTAATTCCGCTTATTTTGCTGTTTTGATGCTCTCCGTCGCGAGGCTTTTGGATGTAACGTTTCACGGAGTTCAGTGGCTTTCAACCGCTTCACTCGCTAATTTATCATGCAAAATCTGACCCTAAAAGCTCTGACAGTCCTCCAGTAAACATCCTGCAGCGCGCTGCCAACTAATCCGAGTGAGCGTTCATTATCAGCAGGCTGGATCAAAGCGAACAATTCCGCTCACATCTCACTTACCGCAATTCTAATGATTTGCGGCTGAGGTCCTTCTTTGTATGCGCAGGAGGAGATCATTCTAATGCGCGAGCGGCCCTTATCCCGCATCTGTCGATACTTCCGCGACGACACTCCTGATTGCTCTAATTGAAATTTATTCGCTGCGACGACTCGTCGCACGCCGACCGTTTACCTAATCCCTAATTCTCGATTACCGAGTAAACTTCGCATTAAGTATGCGGCTGCGCTTATGCGCTCTCGTTTACTGGATTGACGCGGGACGCGCCTCATCCATTATAGATCTAGTCCGAGTATCGTCTAGAGCGGCCGTCTGTGTCATTTCGATAATTGGACCCGCGATTATGTTTCCACTTGCGCAATTCTCAACATCTGCGCCAGATCCTTTGATTGGCAGCTCTTACGTCATTCGGATTTTATCTAGCTCCAATTACGCTTTGTTCGTAATTAAATTTTGATCTGTGAAACGAGCTACTGATTTGTTTTTTCTCGGTATCGATGTGTAATTTAACCTCGTCAAAATTCCAGCGCGAAGTGCTTCATCATGATGATCGCGTGCCGCGTGGTGTTCTGTATCGGTGAGGCGTTTGATTCGGCGAACGCGGGCCGGCCCACTTCCTAAAGCTAGTCTGGGAGACGCAGATGGTTAAAATTAGTCCCGCGCCCAGAATAGCGTAAACTCGCGTCCCGTCACCGCGCACCGACCTGCTTTCGATATTGTGTTACAAATCAAATCGGCGGCCGTTTGTTTGCACATGCCCATTACTCATAACACCACTCGTAAAGAAAACACTCGAAACCAGTTCCACAGCGCCACCGCGATACCGTTCTGGAGCCTAGCGAGATTTGTCAAGGTTGTCAACTACTGGAAAAACAGAAATAAAAACATTTATCGGTGTCGTTTTGGGAGCGGCGCTAATAAAATGAATAGCTTTTATTATAACCGCATCGACGACATAATCGCCGAGTTTATTCGCGGAAGATACACAAGGATTGCCATCATTAATCTCTAGAACGTCTCCGGGCTGGTTTCGCATCGTAATTCCTTATCGCAGCATGACAGCGAATTTCGAGCATAGTTCAAACAATGTTTTCTTGTGTTATTGAAAGAAGCAACTTATCGGTCATGCTTTTGTATCGCGATCTCTTTGCGCCGTTTTGGCGGTAACGATTTGCGGCGGTATCGTTTGTTTGCGCTACATCTCCGGTTTATCGAGGAGGGCTACGCTGTCGTCGAAGGGAAGGTGGGATTCGACAGCGAACGGGTCGATAGTTCCGCGAACATAAATTCAAACTAGCGTCCCGGTTGAGGCTCGACCGTTACCGCGTGGGAAATGATTGGGTCCCGCCGGTAAGGCTTTGTTAGGACGATTGTCCACTGGAGTGGTAGATGCGGCGATATGCCGCACACCGGCTCCGCCCGCGGTGACAGCTACGTGGGAACATGGACCGGGATTGTGTGTAAACACCGCGGTTATTTGGTAACAATTGTTATATTTGTGCGCTTGATTTATGCTGGGATCTTCTGCGTTCTGCGCTTTATCATTCTTATAGCTCGCGGCTCTTCGAGTTTCGAGCCGCTTTATGAAATCTGCTCTCTCGAAACATACCTACGTCAGGGCTGGCTCATTAGTATTACTATCATATTCTAAAGTAACGATCACAGAAATGTCCATAACAGAAAGTTGTGGTAACGGTTTAAGCAGGTTTCAAAGGCTTAGAAGTTCAATTTTCAAAGACATCTACGGCTGGGGCTGATACGTGGCCGTGTGTATTCCATATATTGTGTTGCAACTTCATTTTTCCTCCGAGCACTTGTGTACACGGTCGGCGCGGCGTGGAAATGGAGCATAATGTATTCCGGCCGCGTACGCGACTAACTCGACGACTATTCAGCTCTGAAAACAAATCTTCGCTTTTGTGGCGGCGCCGATCCATCATACTTTTTCTATTGACCGGTATCACCGAGCTTACACAAACAAAGAGCTTTCAAATGCTAATTCCGAGTACGTGCCGCGGATTAGTTCCGCGTGGACACTCTCACGTGGGAAATTTTGACGCGAGCGTTCGGAGGAGTTCGGGCAGGTTCGGCACCAAACATTAACCTTATAAGGCCACCTACATAAACGGTGATTTAATCGTTGTATTGGCTCATGGCTGCATTAGAATGAGGCGTGGGCGACGTCCTTCCCCGGCGGCGGCGCTGCTCTAATGCCGCGGCGCGTGCGCGGCTCCGAGCGCCGATACTCCGCACTCCCGCGCATCATTTATGCATGATGCTATTCCTCGGCTCATTTAACTAGATATATTCCGGAATTATTGTGTTCGCAACGCAACTCTCGTACCTCGCGGATCATGTCGTGAATGCGAATGATGCATCGCTCCGCTATCCGATCTCGTTCTCTCAATGCGTAATCGATGCCCGTCGCCGTCACTTTAATCGGGCCCGTTACCGAAATTGCCTTAATTAACGTAAAAGGACCTTTCTTTTCTGAAAAAGAAAAAAAAATGTATCAAAAACCCGTTCGTCGAAACTCTAGAATCGAATGTTGCTTTCAAAACTGTAGCAAACGAAGCCGATGGAGTGGTTTCGAGTCATTATCGGAACCTGATTAACCTATAATACGAGCGGCATTCTAACCGCCTCGAGTTTACTTCCAAAAAGCTGAAAAGGGTTTCTGTGGTCGTTAATTGCGCATTAGACTTTTAATTGAAGGCTGGCTGCGTAAATATGGTGTGAGGTAGGAAATGTGGGATTCCTGACATAGTCGCAACCTCGCAACGGCGCGAGGCGCGGATCGCGCACCAATACTGTTGTAAATATGCGAGGGCGCCGCGCCGGTTGCACCATAGCTGGTAACGCATCATTTGATTTAAATAACAAAAATTGATTGCAAGTACCACTTTTCAAAAAATAAAGATAAAACTTTGCTTTACATTATTTCTTAAAATCTTTCGACTTGTCCCAAAACAAATGTAGATAAATGTAGACAAGTTTGATTCGTGTCCTCTAACCAGCTTTATTGCCGTACTTATCGAGACCTATTGTTTCTGATACGGCTATTAACTCTTCGTTACTAATCGAGAAAAACGACCCTATAAAAAAATTCATTGGTTACAGTTTCTAAGCAATCAGGTTTTGTCTTTTTGGTTCTCACTTTGAAACCATTGTGCTGGTTAAAATTTTGTGGGTTCTTTATCGATCTCCATCGACGCCACTTTCTCCACTTTACGTGCCCGACTCTTATGAACATATCTCAGAATTAACTCGGTAAGCCGAGAAAGATCTTCATCAAAACACATTCAATGTTTCTTAAAAAGCATTCATATTTCTTTACTTCATAATAAAGTTATGTGCGCGAATTTTGCACGCGAATTTTAAAGTCTCCTGATTGATTAATGGTATTGACTCTCCCATATGAGTAATGAGCGAGACGCGGCCAAATTTAAAATTTGCACTCGTATGATCGATTTGATTCGATCCCTATCAAGATTCATAAAACCCATGTTTATTGCGATTTTTGCGAGCGTTCACGACAAAACGTGACTCGAATATTGTATGCAACGACCACTTACACGATAATGACCATATTTTTCTCAATGAAAGGCGCGTAAACCCCGAGTTACGAGATCCGACATTGCGTCACATTTGCGACCGAAAGTGGCCATAAACCAAAGAGCCTTGGCAGTGACGATCTGTCAATCTATTCTTCGTCTCGCTCGAGTTTGAACGTTTAGTTAAATGCTAGATAAGGACGCTAAATCTCGAGTTGACTCTCACTTCCGCCCGCCCACGATACCTTCTTCCTACGCGGCCTAACCTACCTTTTTTTTTTTTTTTGAAATCGCAAACCGGTGGTCTTGTCGCGACAATTGTTTCTGTCACAGCTTTTATATTATGTTTCTCGTTTTTCGAATTTAGCCCTTATCTCGCTGGCATGACATCAGACCGAGGCCGTAGGTGGCTCGAGATAAAATTCGCGGGCACTTTGCGTGGCACGGCCTTTCGAAATGACCATCCTCTTTAAATTATGACTTAATTCTGAAAGTATTTTTTTGTGCTGTTATTCGAGACATTTTGTTGTAACGGTATGTCTACTTTGTGACCGGGAGTGCCACTATTAGTGCCTTTTCACACGTACCGGTTGCCGGGTAGCCGGCGCCGGTTACCCGGCGGTGAAGTGTATGGGCATGGTACATAGCTTTCATATGTACCGGCGTTATTTATCCGGCAGGCGGGTACATTTGACACCGGGTATCCGGCGCCGGCTACCCGGCAACCGGTACGTGTGAAAAGGCACTTATTGTTGCAGTAAAGAATCGAGTATCGACAGCGTTGGGACTTGGACATCGTTTTTTAACTCGAATGTAGTCGGGCTATAAACGTGTCACGTTCCGATATTTAAGAGCATAAGTTGTACGATTTCACATCGATAAAAGTTCGAATGAAAACCTCAAACCTATTTAAAAAAAAATATATATATATTTATTCGATTTTCTCGTAACCGTAACTCAAATCCATGCAGACGAAGACGTATCTCTAAAAGTGATTACATTAAAATCATAACAAATAGTCGATATGAAAACCGATCGATACATGCAATGTATCTAAACATGAGGCAAGCAAGACAAACAAACATACATTACGTGACTCGATTTACCAAATCATGTGAGACGCGAGGCTTAGCATAATAAACGATCGCTATGTAAATTTTGTTTATATTTCGCGTTATTTAACTGTAAGTTTATACTCTAATGCATTTTACTCATTAGTTCTCAGGCCATTACAGAAGTGCCATCCTCTATGTAGTTTTTAAGTACAACGATCAATCTGAGCAACGAATAGTTTTATAGATCTTTTTACACGGTCATTATGCGGTCAGTTTTGTCATTGGTGCTATTTGGTGCTACTGCGGCGGCGACGGAATCATGGGTGATCTCTATTTTAAAAATGTTTCTTAATATATTTTATACTGTAGTTTGTAGAGGTCCTTTTGGACGTCCTGATATTGATACCTGTATGAGTAACGTAACATTCCCAGTGTGCTTCAGTGTTGTAACATGTTTGTGATCCATCCAACTTAACGAGAACAATTTAGTTGTAAGGCATGATGTGTGAGAGCGGGTGTTCTTCGAGCTCGACTGACGCTTTATTGGACGTTCCAAACTTTACAAAACAATAGTTTTGTTCAGATATTCGTATGTTTGTTCATACCCTATAGTTAATAGAGAAAAATTGCAAAAAAAGACGTTTTAGGTTTAAGGCTTTGTTAATAAAATGCAATGAAGCGTCAGTCGATAGTTTTCAATTTTACTAGTATCCAAATTAACGAATTACCTAAGTTTAGAATAGAAAATGTTGCTAGTAAAATTGGATCTCGTGACTTTGATACATAATAATAAATTAATATATTAATTGCTAAGTAACGAATGTATCCTAACAAGAGAAGCGGCAGTGCAATTGGCTACAATACTTATGAACTATTTAAGAGTACGTCATTTAAGTCGTTTAAGTGACTCAAGTGTCTTAAAAACTTAAATATAATAGTTGTGTTGTTAAAAGACTTATAAAGTGTCTTATTTATTGTGCCTTAAGAACTTTAAAGAAGGCTACCATGGTACTTAAAATCAAAGAAACGACTGTTGTATTTTCAGTATTAAAGGCGACGCAAGCCGGAGAGGTATTTAATTAGTGAATTTAATGTGAGCCGCTGTTATAGGCTCATTAGTCTCGATGCTCATTGTTTAAAAGATCTGTAAATCAATATAATTGTATATTTAACTTAAGTTGTGGAGTCGGATGGGATTCTGCTAGACTTTAGTGACACAAAAGCAGAGAAAGTGAAATGACTCATAAAATAGAATAACAGCTTGCATCACTAGTAAAGTGGACAGAATAGCCTACTTTCGTATTCGTTAATGCGTTCCACGCGTTTGTCTCAAATAACATGTGCTTTTGTAGCGCGCTTTCCACTCTAATGGTGATGCAATCTAGAATCACACGTTCAGTGAATTTAGTTTCCGAGATGGAAATGTGGATCATTCTCTACTTCGCTATTTCCACCATCTTGATAACATTTTAATTTGACTGACCGTGTGAACGCTCCACATCCGAACATCGAATCTGACAGAAGCATCAATCGTGTCGCAATCAGGCGCGCGTCGACAGCGCAGTTTACCACACTCACGAAAAACGTTAAAACAAAAAGCCTCGAAAACATATATTTAAATATGAAATTAAGTTTTTCGACGGACGCTCATTTCTTTCCGACGCGATTATTCATGTTCCCTGATAAATGTGCGACGTGCAATAATTTCATTCTCGTTTAAAAGCTTGTCCGTGTTAAGGCTTTTACACACGGCCGCGCACGCAGGAGCGATGTATATTTTTGTATAAAAATTTATAGCTCTCATTATAATGTTTATAGAGTTTCTGTCGTGGCTTTATGGAGTGTGTATCGCCTTAATTCAAGTTGTGTTGAATCAAAGGGATCTTTTGATAGGGGCTTAAATGGGGATTAATAACATTAGATAGAAGGCATCGTGTTGTTGAATGTCAGGAATTGCTTTAAGAATCTGATGTAAGTTCTCATTCGCACCTTCTCATCGAGGCTGTTTCGGCAACTCTCTAGTAATTTATGTAATAACATGTCAAGTGTTGTGACAATATTTTTTCGAAAATAATTTATGGTTGTGAAATGGCCGCCTGCAAAGGTTCGAGTAGAATGATTCCATGAATTAGTTTTACTTTCAGTCACCGCAATTTCTAAAGTGACTATCGATATACAATGTGATAGAAACAATACCTAAAGACGCTAGATCATTGTTACTGTTAAATACATTTTTTGTAAATATGTACAATAAATAACGAAGTAAGCAAGAATAATTTTAATACTAGATGCAATGTTGTACAAGTTTTTTCTATTTAAAAATATTTTTGAAAGATTTAATCTACTCTATTTTTAATAATGACTTATTTTTATCGTTTCGAATAATTTATATTATGTGTTTGTACAATGTCGTAGATGAAATCGGAAGAGACATTAAAAAAATTATAAAAAATAAAATGTTAAAAAATTTGTTCAGGTTTTGTATTGTGATTTGTGAACAATCTCCTTCCTTAGGTACCCACTGTCGGACCGTCCCGGGAACTGATCCCGTGTGCGTCCCGTGCCGGATGATGAACTTCCAATAAGCCTTACGGTGTCCTTGCACCGTCTCTGTATCTACTACGCCTACGGTGTCAGCTTCTTATCCAATCTTCATTACCGGCTTTAGAATAAATTGGAATTTCAACGTACGGCATCCCATAGAAAACGTTGTATTAGGGGCGGCGATCATGGGGCCCCAATTGATTATCGACACTATTTTATCGATATTCGGCTCAACACTTAAAGGCCTAAAGTGTTGTGCTCGCATTCGATAGAATTTTGGCGAGAGTCGATTCGATCGCCGCCACGGACCGCGCGGATCATCCTCCCGCCGCGTATCCATATTTATTTTATTATTACAACCGTAAAACATTCGGTTCGAAGTTTTTAATTACATCGCAAAATTAATATCGACGTTTTAAGGGGTGTGTCCGATAGTGTTTGCTTTTATCGATATCGATACTCTGGACGGATTCGAACGACCTCGCCGGCCCCGTGTGCGGTCAGAGAGGTGTGTCTTCGAAATCGGCCGGTTGTTAGTCCTTAGTCCGTTCGATGCCAAAAGCAGTATCGCTGTCCCCATAATTACTTTCGCCGTTCGATCTTGAATATTACAATCATAAACATGCAATAATTGCTCAATGATCCACCTACAGTTTGCGACCGCGACAGAGGAAAGGCGTTTTTGTCGAACAGCTTTCTTTTGGCATCGACTCCGTTTACTAGAATAAGATTGGCCAATCTCTCGCGAAGTGAAAGAAGAAGGAAGAGCGAAGAAAGAAGGTTTTCTAAGGTAAGTGCTGTTTTGTTTTTCAAGTTAACGACTAACGTTTTATTGTTTGCATTTTGTGTTTTGATGTGTCCTTTTCAGATTGCTTACAGGTATCAATACGAGTACTTTAATTTCAGCAATTACAAACGCTATATCCAATACACACACATACACACCCCAGCATACAAAGAAACACACTCTCACATAACATACAACCATCGATATCGATATAAAATATAACAACCTTTTATGCATACTCGTCGACAAAATCTCGCCAGTAAAAAGGAATGCCATTTAGATTTATCAAAACCTTTCATAAAGCGTAAGTGCACCTTCGACAATTCTACTTATGTTACGCAAAGTCGGAAGTAACGTTTATTCAGAAAAGAGCTTTATTCGAAGTGTTTGAACAAATTCTCACAAAGAGCACTTTTACATGATAAAGTGAAACATTTTCATGTATTTGTCGAGGATTTTCTTTGAAGCTTTAACATATTTTTCTTGGAGGGCGCGGTGGGACCTGCACCGTCCCGCTTTGGGTATTGTGTTTAATAGATTTGAAACGTGATGTAGGAACGTTTCGCACACACAATGAAAAGTATTTGAAAAAAGAAATACCATTGGTATTATAATGTGGAATACTATTCATTTGGAATTGTTAGTGAATTTCCTATTTACAGCCAACGCAAATTGGAAAAATTGAGTTCGATTTACTTTATTTTCAAAAAATATTTAAATAATGCCGGAATGAATACGCCTACTACTGCATACAGAATATCCACCAGCACTACCATAAAAGGTCCATCTGCTTTTCTATTATAGTAGGTATAGAAGTATAATCAAATAGATTAAAATTAAAAGTCAAACCAAAGAATCCAACTACTACTCGTATTTTGGGGCACGGGAGTACCCCTGCCAAGTCGAGCATATATAGGCACAGCCTTTTACTTATACATTAGACTTATACACTTAGCCCTTGGGGACCAAGCACATAGTCGCTCTTACGGTTGATGGACAGATCAAGCGACCAGAGGGCTGGTGCTTACCTCGGCTAGAGAATTAGTATTGCTATTCAACGAGGTAACTTCGCCAGCCTTTTTGGCACTCTAGTGACTTGAGCTCTGTTTTTTTATCTTTAATATCTCTATTTAGGTTTTATGTGGTTTCCTTCTAGTATTTATTGACTGATTACTATTAACTCAAGTTCTTTGCTAAGTACGTATACTCTAAACTTATGGCCCTGTATTTCAATGTTAACTTATAAAATGGGAAAAAAGTTTAATACCTACATCGATATCAGAAAAAAATCATCGTCATTTCCAATAGTAACGCTCCATATGCTCCTCGATATGTGGTATCCACTCGCTGAGTGATTGCTTATTGTCACATTATGTAAATGAACACAGCGAGAGTCGTCGGTTGCAATTAAAAAATGCCGGCGTAATTATTCGTAGTCATTTTATTGTTTTCTTCACATTCTAGCTGTTGTTTCTGTTTCTTTGATTTGTGTCTACAGGGTTATAGGAAAAGGTTATGCTAAGCTGAAAAGGGGTTACAGTACTCATCATCATATTTTTTTTTTAAATAGACTAACCGTGAAAACGCGAAAAGAAAATCAGCGGTTCCATAGAAAAATGTTAAGTAACACTTGACAAAATATATTGAAGCAGCTGATTTGATTTTCGAGATTTCAGCGTTGGGCCCATTGTAAAAAATGTCCACAATGATGAGTGCCATGAGCCCTTTCCAGCATAGCATGCACTTTCATTATCACCCTGTATGTCGTTTCCTCGCTGCGTACCTAAATCGCAGGATGTCTAAATCTTGCTGTACCTAAATATGATTCCAAATAAACGTTTGAACTGAGTGGCCTAATCTTTGTCGCTATTTGATCTATTTTCAACATCTAATGGCAGTGTCAGTTATGTTTGAGGTTAAAAGCATTTGATAACCAAAAACTATCATACTGATCCTAAACTATCATCTGAATCTGAATTTACTAGTAAAAGAAAAAATAATAAAGTTAAAAAATCTTTTTGGGTTATTTGATGCACCGGCAACACTCCTATTTAGGCCCATGTTAACCAAAAATTTACGTGAGATGAAACTTCAATTGCTGTTAACTTGAGAAAGAGTTTGTTAAAATGTGATCGCATTGTCAAGTTTCAGTAAACTTTGGTCTTAGATCCGTTGAGGTCTAGCCCTGAACATAGATTTACTTTAAACAAAATTTATTTTAGGCTTCATGTAGACATCATTTTGGTAAACTCTCCGACAGTTTCAAAATGTTATTCCCGCCTAATCCAACTTTGTTTTTTTTTACTTTAAAAAAAAATTACACATTATTTTTTACTGTTGGCAACATTATTCAAGTTTGACTCTCCTCACTGTTCGAAACACTATCAACAGCCCATCCCGTCTGCAAAGATAACGTGTACGAGTACACGGTATATTAATGCAAATTGCCGCCGAGACCGGCGACGTTATCAGCGGTCTTGTGCACACCGACAAATGAACCGTATGAAAAATTACGACACGTTTTTATTTTGTGAAAATACTGGCAATGATGTATGGTGATGACGACAATAGCCAGAAAAAGTTAAACGTCAGGTTTGTTTTTTATGGCTGGGCACGGTTTGTGCATTTAGCCAGAGAAGTAAAATAAAAATTAAACGAAACTTAAAATAGCTCTTGTGTTGTTATAAATTCCTAAACAAAATAGAAACAATCTAAGTAAGCGTCTTATTTCTGTGGCGAAGAAATACTAGTTTAAAGGAAAAGGAAAAATATGCAGTTTAATATGTTTTTGCTTCACAACATAAAACGATAGTTGTTAGAAATACTTTGAACGTACTCTTTACTATTTTAAATGTACCATTAATACCCATTACTAGGTTCTTTTTGCTAAAATCGATCGTTATTCACAAAAAGTCAACAGAACGACTGCGGTGCAGACACAAGTTATGGTTACGGCCAGACGTGTAATATATGATTATGACGTTGCAATAATTATATAGTGTAAAAAACGGTTGTAAGTACTTGTCTATAAACTCGTCTTGTCTATTCTAGTTAGGTATTTGTTATATGCCTAGGTAGTTAGCTAGGAAGGATTTCTGATTTCTATAAGCACAATAAAGATAGGCTGTACTTTTGAAAAATGCTTACACATTATTCTAAATAGTGTTACTTACCATAATATAACTTTATTATTAGCACTATTATGTATTCTGTGACCTAGTAGCTCTGTTGGGAGTTTTTGGCCCCAGTTTTTTACCCGGCAGTAATTGTAGGTTACTAGTAGAAAAAAACCAGTTGAAAAACTAAATCTACCGAAAAAGTCTCTAGAAGTATGTATTTGTCTAAGTCTTACCAAATATATCTAGATTTATTGACTACCAAAATACTTTCCTAAACTTAGGTACTAGTAACATCCCTAAAACATGTTATTTATAAACTTTTCAGTAACTATAAGAGTAGTTATTTCTTTGTATCGATAGTCATTAAAACTAACGCACTGAGCAAGAAATTTTGACCTGTCCTTTACTAGAAATAATTTATATACTTATATACTTGAAAATTAGTTTATTAAATTAGTTTTTATTTTCTGGGTAGTACGTCCAACTAAACCTTTAATCATCCCACTTCTGAGATACCAGGTCTTCCCTCGAAGAGTGATTAGACCGTGTTCCACCATGCCATCTCAGGTATCTCAGGGTGATGAGCGCAGTGCTATGGCGCGCAGGTTCTTGAATTCTTAGAATTCTAAATTCTGGATGGCGCAGATCTGTTATGGGCAAACGTGACGTTTATCATCAAGCGAGCGGTTTGCTCGTCTCGTATCGTAAAAAAATGTTATCCAACTGCGTACAAAATAACAAGTGCTCAGCATGCCCAGATTTTAGGACGAAAAATACTTCGTAAATATATTATTTTTGTCAAATAACCCACCTACCTTCACCTAGTAATTTTTGAAAGTTTCCTCGCGAAATAATCGCTCTTACTCTACCATTTCAATTAAGTCATGAGGCTTTATTTCAATTACACGTTACGGTAATTGATGGCCCCAAAACCATCATTTAAGAGTTACGAGTTTGCTACAGGACCATACGCAGTAGGATAACTTTAGGTGCAAGTTGAAAAACTCACACAAGCAACTGCTTTTGACAGGCAAGCTTACTTATCAAAATGTTTACAATAACTTTAATGTAATTGTTGGTAAGTTAATTTTCATATCTAGTGCATAGTCTTCACTGCGAGAATGGCTGCAAGTGGTTGGCGCCACTTCTACAAACTTCACTCAATCCTGTGCCAGACGAAAACTAAATTGCGCTTAAATTCAGACAGAGAGAAATATTTTAAAAGGAATATTTTTACACGGAAACTTAAAATCTGCTCTACGTTAGAAAGGTTCCAGCAAATTTTCGAACATTCGCAGATGTTTAGCAACAGAGTATTAGTAAAGTCATCGAATGTTAATTCTTAAGGCAAATATTAAAAACGCAATGTTTAGAAGCAAAATTAAGTCATAAAACTTAATTTTGCTTTAGAAACTTAATGATTGGAATTCAAGATAAATATATGAAGTATTCGTATTGAACGTCTCCTTGTGCCAGTGAAATCCAGCGTGGTGTGCGTGTAAGAAACGTACGCTTCTTTACGGAGTTGTCCTACTGTTCTTTGTTTTTGTGAGTGCAGGCCACATTGGAGTATTTACAGTGGGCAGGCGCGAAATCATATGGATTACACAAAATGTTGGCGGTAAAATTATAATTTACGCGTTACGCTTTTTTACTTTGACATGCAGATAAAAATAATTGCTATGAAGTAGATACCTACGGACCTAATTTGTAGCAATCGTGTAGTGAGATTTAAAGTCACTTTATTTAAATTAAAAAAAAAATGACTTTGTAGTATTAAAATATCTTACTTGCAAACTGGGCTAGCTAGCATTTGAGTATTAATAACCTACATGATTTCAAATTAATAAAAAAAAACCAATAAACTGAATTGCAGAGTCGTACGTATAGTATGTAGGTACTGTAAGTTATTTATTAATACATTTTCCATATTTTGCGCGTTTAAAATTTCACGCATGCAAATTACGCGCCACATTTCTTGTCAAGATTTTTTAACACTCGAAAAGAAACCCAAACGAGTTTGCCATCAAAGAGGATCGATAATTACAGTTGCCATTAACTCAGCACTTTCATTAAAATGCTAACATAATGCGAGAGAAATTAAAACGTTGTCGTCAATTCCCTTTTTAATCATCGCTCGGTGAAGGTATTCCATTTATGAAATTTGTAAAAGTGGAAATAAATACAATGAGTACAGGCAACACTGTGGTAGAAACGGAAGTAAAATTTTTATATTTTTTCTATTGCCAGCCCGATTTCGCGCCATTAGTATTTTTTTTTACAAATAAATGGTCATGTCACGAAATGTGTTCTGTATTGTAACTAATAAATAAATAAACTTGTAACTTTAGCTAAATACAACTTTTATAGAGAAGTTGGCTGCCGTCAAAAGCACGTGGGCGTTTAATTTAGGTCAGAATTAAATTCGTTTCGTTGATTGGACGTAATTTCCCTATATTGGCATAAACATGTTTATATAATATCTAAATTTTCGATTTATTGAAGAGCCATCTCGATAATTAGTTGTAATCTTTTTGATTTATTTCTCAATGCATAATAGCTGTCATTATATAGGCTTGGTGTAATAAAAATTATAAAAAGCGTGTTTATAAATTAAAGCATAAATGTTTTTAGTTATTTTTATGTTTTTTTTAAAGGTCAATTCACAATGCAGGCGAGGCTAAGTCTGTTAAGCTCACTTGACGTGTGCAATAAACTGTAAACTAATCTGGGTACACACTTGTTAGTCTGTTCAGAGGTCTACACTGATAAACCCACAAATTACGCGTGTAGCTACCTTATTTATCGCGAAATAATTAATAGTTAAAAAAAACTAAAAAACACGCTTTGTTTAGTGTATTGTCATCTGTCCTCGATATATCTACAAAGTTTGAAAGAAATCTGACCGTTTAAAGTGGGTCAAAACGCGCTCAAAGGAGTCGGTTACATACAAACGAGTACATACAAACATACAGGTGAAGCTAATAAAAGCGTGTTAAAAAGGACGAGCTGTCGTTTGATTGGCTGACTCAGCTTTATCCCTTGATGTTAAAATTTGAGGACGTGACGTGACGCGAACACATACTATCTCGAAGTAAGACGTCACAAATAAAAATATTATTAATGAGATAAAAAAAACTAGCATTCTAAAGCTCTACAATGAGAAAAATGAAAAAAAAAACTAAAATCCGCTAAAAGCACGATATATTCACCTAATTATTAATAAATTAGCACCAGTTTATGATAATTGTCACTGTAAAAACTAGTGCTAATCATCGTACTTTTTGGTGATATCAGTATGCTCCGTACTTAAAGTGAATTCATCGGAATTTAGATGGCTATTTTTCTCAGTGTATAAAACTGCCTAAACCGACGAAAAGAGAAACCGCTCCTACGCAAGCTAAATAAGCTTTTCTCTCAGTGTGAATCGTGCCTTAAAGCTTGTTATGTAAACTAAGCTGATAGGGCTCGTTGACAGGTGCGTTCAGGATTTATTGTAGTAATTACGAGCGCATTGTGGTAAGTAATATGCAAAAAGCCTAAACGCCTCGTACCATCTCTTATGAACAGCTACGGCGGTAAAACTATAGTAAAAAATAAACAAATAGGTGAACGAGTACTTTTATTTTATGGGTAGATACGAGTAACTACTGTCGTAACACTTGCATTTGTAATAATGAAGTAAAAACTCTCATTATTGTCATCGTTCCAATGTTGGACAGTTGGACATCGTCGCTTCATCTGGAATTAAATAAAACTCAGTCTAAAAAAATACTTAGCTTCAAGATATTTATTTCTTGGTAATGGATACAAACTCTTTATTCAATTTAATTTGCGTATAATTCCAAAAGCGCACTGTGAATTTTGTAAAACTTAAAATTCCTGACCCCGTTAACTCAAGTACCGCGTTTCCTCAGTAAACTTATCGATATGTCGATTATCTTCTCACTTCTGGCGCGGCCCATCACTACAGTGACTACACTTAGCGGCTCGCCATTGACAAGAGAATTTACATTATCGATAATCTCAGATGAAATTAAGAGTTCTGTCACAATAAATGGGCTGGTATTGTATTTTTTTTTAATGTCCTTAATATTTTAAAACATTCACATGTTAAAGTCATGTGAATGTTTGCTTTTGGAAACTTTCGAGCGGCGTAAATTAGATGCGAACGCTTGTTTACCACAAATAAATTACGGCATATTTTTTTAACAAAACTGTTTGATCGTACAGGACCCTCTTCCAACTGAGTCAGTCACTTGTCGAATATTTATCGATAACTTTTTTCGTTGATCGTTAATTCTGTCCGCGAGATTGACGCCCCATTACTAACAAGAAGCTGTGGGTAATTTTACGGGCAGTTTCTTTAGCAGTTCTTTTTTGAAGTCCTAAGTAAGATCACGTGCCTTTCTTCTTTATTCTTCGGCGTTCCCAAAATTCTCGGTAACCTCTCTACCTAATGAATCTACTGAAAAATAAGTAGTTTGCTTACGTCGAGTAGTAAAATGAAACTAGTAAAAAGAAGTAACATTTCGGGAGAAATAAGTTGATTTAGCTTATTTACAGGCAATAATTAAAAAAGTCTAGGTCGACAGATCTGAATTGAAAAAAAAAATGTTTTCGTCTACAACTGAAATCACAAAACCAAAGTTATATTTTGCTAAAATTAACAAAACTTTTCGCAGGCATAGCTCTCGACTAGAATTAAAAAAAAAAACTAGTAAGTTTAATAAATAAACGTGGTGTTAGTGTAACTTTAGATCTGTCAACTAAAGCTTCAGAACTCTAGAATTGTCTATAATATCACTATATTACATCATATTACATCATTGGGTAAGCTTGCCAATTTAATAATATTTTTTACTGGCAAAGTAAGGCTGACGCCCCATTGCTTCAGAAATGTGTAATTAATTTCATGTGCAATTTCAAGAGACGACCACCCGATGGTAAATTGTGGGAGTGAATGTGGTCGAAACTCGATGTGGACGGAGAATGTTGAGATTTCTGACAAGAAATGGAGCAAACGTGAGTAACCGTTTCAGTTACGTATCAAAAATAACTTAAAAGGCAGAAAGATGCTTATTTCAATTTTTCCATGGCTAAATGCAGTAAACTTGTCAAGTAGAGCTCTCTAAAAAATATATTATGAGTAGTTTTTTTTTCTGGCTCAGCGCGGTTTTGCTTATTTAGCAAACATTTATAAACTCCTTAGTCACTATATAAAATGTATACGTAATATAATATTACAAGTCTGTCCTAAAGAACACGACCATAGGCAAATATTGTGTAATAACTATGCAAATAAAAAAGAACTACGAAATGATTATTCGAACAAAAGGTGTGAAAAAGCTCGTAAAATATGAAAGGGTAATTCATAACCTGTATAAAAAAAACATTGATTAGCTTTAAAGTTACGATCAAATAGAATTACCTGATAATGAGCCTATATTTTTACCCTAAAAATATAATTCTATTTTGTTTTTCTTTGTGTGTTGTGAAGATAAAATTAATCTTTCGGTGCAGGCTCGCGCTTGACAAATAAAATTTTAAGAAGCTGACTGCCAACCATAGACATGAAAAAAATGTGTCTGCCAACCTTAATTAATACAGGGTTATAAGGAAAGGGTACCCTAAGTCGAGAAGAGCTCGAGAATGATGGGTGCTTAATGTGAACAACTTTTACTATGGGGTCAACCGAAATCGCGAAACAAAAATCAATTGTTCCACATTATTTTTTGAGTGTCGTTGACATTTTTCTATGGAACAACTGGTTTTTATTTCTCCATTTCAGGGTTGGTCCCATAGTAAAAGTTGTTTATAGTGAAGAGTACTATTAGCCAAATTCGGCTAAGCATACCCTTTCGTTATAACCCTATAATCATACAGAGAGATGGCACTTTCTACTTTTCCAGGTGAACCCTACGCCATCTCAATCAAGCCCTGTCAGCCTGCAGGTGCGTTGCAGATGCATCGATAAGACAAAACATCGATTATTATCGAATCGATCTAGTAAATCGATTATGTTGTTAATTGATTAAATTGACGTGAACTAATGTATCGATTCTTATCTGAGTTGTCGGAACAAGTAATGTAAAGAGTGCTAAACTGGAACAAACGAGTAAGTAGGCATTATATTTTCAAGGTTCGCCAATCAGACTGACTTCACCAGTTTTATACGGAATAGTGGTACTAAACCGATAGGAGCTTGTAGTGAACAATAAAGAGTTTATCTCTCTATCTATAGACTAGCTCCACCCGGCGGTTTCACCCGCTGTATTTTGTTTTACTTTTAAACCTTCCCTGTATTATTTTGTTGAGCAAACAAAATAAATAAATATTCAAATCGGTCGAGCCGTTCTCGAGTTTTAGCCAGACAAACGAACAGCGATTCATCTCATATATATAAAAATGAATCGCTGTTCGTTAGTCTCGCTAAAACTCGAGAACGGCAGGACCGATTTTGCTAATTTTGATCTTGAAATATTTGTAAAATGAATAGAAACATGAATAATAAGTAAAGAAAAATACTAAAATCGACAATTTAATTTTCCAATACAAACTGTTCCTACCTGTGAAACATTTGAAGTTCGTCCTATCGGTACGGTTAACTCGGGATGTCCGATCTCTTTTGTCTTTTTAGAAATAAAAATAGTGTCACTTGGTTGTCAAATATTTAAAGGTGTGTTTAGAAATTGGTCCGATCTTTTTGGTCTGCTTTGTTGGATTTTTTTTTGTTTTGTTTGCTCTACTACAGGGAAGGTTTAAAAGTAAAAAAAAAACCAGCGGGCGAAACCGCCGGGGGTCAGCTAGTTTTTAAATAAATATAAGAAAAAGAAGATAGATAGATCTATAGATAAGTAGATAGATAGGTATAGTATTATTCAGCTATCCGAACATCGAATGTATCCGACGATTATCTACGAAAATGTAGGGAACAGCTGATTTTTTTTTGCGAATTTCTGTTTGGTCCCATAGTAAAAGTTGTTCACAGTGATGAGTACTATGAGCCCTTTTCGGCTTAGCATACCTTTTATAAATAACCCGTAGAACAGTGATTAGTTCATGATTTTGTTCACTAGCTCTCGCTATAACGACGCTTTGAATTGCAAGAGTATAGATTACATCTGCATAATCAGCCGGGGCATGGAATGGCTAGTAAATGGCACATAAACACGTGCATAGGTAACTATAGGTCTAGCTTATAATATTATCATCGTCACCATATTCAACCTCTAATTCTCCTACTGCTGGGCTGGGATTCAGGTCTACCCTCGAAGGCCGTATGCCACCACGCTGGCCAAGTGCGGATTGGTAGAATTTACATACGCCATTGAGTTTATTCTTCTTTCTTTCTTCTTGTAATATTATAGTTAATTTATGGGTAAAGTACAGTCCATCTAATATTAAAATGAGCCTTCTACTAAACAACATTTGCCGGCCGAGAAGATGTTTGACGAAATTAAATATCTGCTCTGGGTCTGGGTGTTAGTTGTCCTTGTCTCTGTGTGTGTTCCATGGCATCCCCGACACAGGAATTTATCCTAGTGGGGAGCTATGAGTGTGAAACGTTATTATTTTTTATTTTACATGATATGGGATGATGATGAGCAATTTGTGTATTACGTCACGAACAATAAAGAGTTTCCTATCTCTATATCTAAACAGTTAAAATACAACCTAGTTGTGAACCTCTTAAATATTTCAAGTCAGTCGAGTAGAAGAGGTAAGGCTGTGGATAATGATGAGTAAATAATCTCTTTGTTAGAAGTAACATCTAAGTATAGAATGAAAATAAAAGCTAACTGTAATGTGGTTCTACTTCCTACTTATATTATAAATCCGATTTGTTTGTGTGAATGTTTGTTAGAATGTATCTCCGTAACGGCTCAACCGATTCTGATAAAATTTGGAATACATATCTCTTATGCCATGGATTTATATACAGGGTTATTCATAAACGGTATGATAAGCAGAAAGGGCTCATAGTACTCATCGTTATGAACAACTTTTACTATTGGACCAACCCAGAATTCGCGAAAAAAAAAATCAGCTGTTCCATACATTTTGTCGAGTGTCATTGTTATTTTTCTATGGAACAGCTGATTTTCTTTTCGCGAATTTCGAGTTGGTCCCTTTGTAAAAGTTGTTCATAATGATGAGTACTATGAGCTCTTTCCGGCTTAGCATACCCTTTATGAATAACCCTATATAGGCTACTTTTCAACATCACTGTTTTTCACCATCGCGAAGGTGAAACCGCGGGGCACAGCTAGAAATAAGTGGTCAAAAAACGATTGAATGAAATCGAAACGTCGTTTAAATTCATAATTATGTACATATTCTGAGCAGTTTGGCGTAGGCGATAGCTAATTGCCTCGGTTACAGCTCGGACGAAATAATCGCTTTTGATGTTATTATCAAGGACTGGTTGTGCTCCGCGGTTTCCTGCACATTATAGATATCCTATTAACTAAATTATAAATGTAAAAGTAAGTTTGTTTGTTTGTTACGCTTACACTCCTTAACTGTGTAACAATAAAAAAAAAAACATAGTGAAATTTAGTATACGTGTCCGCGAGTGAAACTGCGGGGCGTTGCTAGTAAATAATAATTTGGGCTAAGCCTTTCTTTTATGTTTGTACTTACCCTGTAGTATCCATAAGTAATATTGTACTCTTCGTAAGTAGGTATGATAAAGTTAGACATATTATTAGACAAAGAAGAATGCTAACAATTTTAATTCCTTTTCTCTTCCAAAAATATCAAAGCAGCAAAAACCTCCGGCACGTAACAACCATCGGTTAACGCCGCGAACTCGCCACGATCCGACAAACTTATTTATGCAGTTGAGTAGGGAAGCCACTGTCGCATTCGTGAACAAAACTGAAAACCACCCGTTGGAAACTTCTAGTTCCCTCATTTCGTCCATAGATAAAATGGTCGCATTGTACTGAATGACCAACTTATAGGCAAAGTTGTCGAAACCATTAAACTAAAATTTTAAGCGGAAAACTTTTATGTTGTACTGAAAACGCAACGGTGGCTCCCTCTTTCGAGTTTACAGATATGTTTGTTTTGTACTCGAATATCCATCGATCAAGAATCGAATGGTTCGATTATCGGTAATTTCGTCCGTCCAAAAAGCGAGGCCGAATGCCTGCGACGAGCGAATACTTCTATAATGAAATGACAATTACTACGGCGACCGTGTGGATTCCAAGGGAGGGACTCGAATGACCGTTCGTTTCTCGATCGTAATTAGCTTTTGATCAAAATTCGAACACAGTTTCACCGGAATACTATGCTAATAATGTACCCAAAGATAGTAAAAAAGTAGCTAAGTAGTAAGTAAGTAGGTTGAGGTAATTTTTTAACTTTTTTAATATATATTTTTTTAATTTTTGGCCCATAAAATTATTTATTTATTCACAGTAGTGAACCATTGCTGAAAATGAAAACGAAACTATTTTAGCAATCAGTGCATTTAGTCTACAAGAGCTGCAAGCTAAATTGGTCATAGTTAAATTAGTAATTGTTGACGACATAGAGTTTAAATTAGATTGTCGGTATTTGTGTTAAATAAATGCAGATCCTGAATGTCTTTCAGTAAAATTGTTGTTACATTTTATTGATTCATTTATTTGAGTTTTAAAGTAAGAAAGTAATATATCTTTATTTTTCCTAGATAGCGCTCTTATTTCTATGGTTTGGAGTTTCTTTTTTTCGATTTTTTTTCAGCACTAAGTCGCGGTGTCATTGTCTAATTAGCCTGGTAATCGTAAACGATACCGATTTATTTCGATCAGTGTTTTAAAGTAAGAAAGTAATATATCTTTATTTTTCCTAGATAGCACTCTTATTTCTATGGTTTGGAGTTTCTTTTTTTCGATTTTTTTTCAGCACTAAGTCGCGGTGTCATTGTCTAATTAGCCTGGTAATCGTAAACGATACCGATTTATTTCGATCAGTGTTTTAAAGTAAGAAAGTAATATATCTTTAACTTTCCTAGATAGCGCTCTTATTTCTATGGTTTGGAGTTTCTTTTTTTCGATTTTTTTTCAGCACTAAGTCGCGGTGTCATTGTCTAATTAGCCTGGTAATCGTAAACGATACCGATTTATTTCGATCAGTGTTTTAAAGTAAGAAAGTAATATATCTTTATTTTTCCTAGATAGCGCTCTTATTTCTATGGTTTGGAGTTTCTTTTTTTCGATTTTTTTTCAGCACTAAGTCGCGGTGTCATTGTCTAATTAGCCTGGTAATCGTAAACGATACCGATTTATTTCGATCAGTTTTGATTTCTACTACCAGTTAGACGAAAAAGCGGCTTAGTATCCATTGCTAAGATTAGATTTGGTGTCTTTTCACAGTATGGTAAACAGTAGAATACGCATTTACCGACAGATTTTTGGATGTAGATTTAATTTGCAATTTAAAGATGCGAGATAAAACAAGAATTATAGTGTCAACAAGTACATCGCTCATGGCGGTAACATAAAAGTTTGGGAGCATTCAAATTATAAATCACTCAACTATTCAACACATATCTTGATAACCTTTATATTTCAAGAGTTTTTTTTCGAAATCTGCATAAAATTTCAAAATAATCATTATTAAACTATTTGCATCTTATTTATATTTTTTTATTTTTTTCGCAGTTATAGAAAAAAGCCGTGTTGTTAATATTTTTGATTTTCCTGTGCCATTTGCCTAATAAAGAGAGCTAGTAGTAAAATTAATCCCTTTTCTTAACAAAGTGAAAAACTCTAGTTTAAGAAGCCTTGCGTGAGACGAATAGTCTTAAAATATTCCAAATTTTTTCTCGTCTTCTCTTGAACATTTTTTGCCAGACCGTGGTAGGGACTTTGCTTTTATCGCGAGGGAGACGTTCAATTGTTTTATAAATAAAGCCCCAGCAAAAAATACTATCGATCAATCGTGCGAATCTCAAGCGATGGCACCAGATTGGTATTCCACCACACCATTTTGTACCTTCTCGTCAGGTACAAAGGTTTTCTTTCCCCCGACAATGCTGTAAATGTTCTCGTCTTCCAAGTATGTAAGGTAGGGGAATTGGTACTTTTTCTCGAAGAGAAAAGGGAGGTTATTGACTGAAGCGAACTCGACGAAGATGCGTCATATTCTACAAATGTGAAAGATTCTATACGAGAACTGTCCAAACAGTTTATACTTTCAAAATACTTCCTTATCTATAGTGATGATCTGAAGAGACTTATCTCTGATCAGCTTATGGTTCTATCTTTATTAAATGCGCTTCAGAGCTGAGATTTTGACGTGCCGTCAAATTATCCCATTGTGGGACGTGGTCACTTTATTTCCGATTGTCAGGGCTCTGACGTATTTATTGGTGAAGGCTGATAGATAGCTGATGTTGATAAGATTATATTCAGTTTTTCGACGCCAAAACGATGGGAGAGCAGGCCCTTAAGGGGTCCACAAAAAATCATGAAAATTATTCTGTGATGGCGTTGTAAAAAGTTTCCAGCTTTCTGAAGACTTCTGACAGTTGTTTATCAACCTCCTTGCAACAATGTATAAATGAAGTTGAGATAAGATTCATTGCGTCTCATAACTGTATATTTTTAATCTTCTGCTTCGTTAATCGAATGGCTCATTGCTCACGTGATCATCACAACAAGAAAGTTCAAAAAGAATCTTCAAATGGAAAACACATTATTTGGCTAGCTAGCTGTTTTTTCATGCCAAAACGAGTTTTCTATATTTATTCTGAAATAAAAAATACGAGAACTACATTACACATACAAAGATACAAAGTATACTTTTCTATAAAGTAATCTACAGCTATTTCTTCGACGAATTACATAATAATCAGTACAAACTTTCAAGCGTGAGAGCGTCATCAAATAAACAAATAGACAGATTTTCTTCTGCATGTATAACTTTAGTGTGTTCTATGCTTATATAATTATTAACCACAAATTTATTTAAAAACGCAATCTTCATAACAATCGAATTAGTTTATAATTACAACAATAAAACCAACAAAAACAATACCAGACTGTCCGCGTCCAGACGAAACTTAGCAACGCAAAGATCAAGGCAATTTAGATTTATTATTGGATGAAGTATGACACGAGACATTAATATTAGACACTAGTCGCGCCCCGCGGTTTCACCTGCGCGTTTAATAAAAACGGTAATAAGGATGACGATGAAAAGTATCTGTATGTTATTACAAAACCATTTCATGTTTATTAAATGTATCCTCTCCATCCTGAAGGCGGGTCTACGCTAGACGAACCGAGCACGAGCGAAGCACAAGCGGAGCCGTTCTCGGCTTCGTCGTTCGCGGCGTCAAGTGTGGACGTACAACGAACCTACAACGATCACTGTTCTCGAAAGTAGTTTTCCGCAGTGAGTTCGCGGCTCTTTGCGCGGTCCGCGAAGCAAATCCCTTTGTGTTCGTCAAAAAACCGACAACAGGCGGAACGCAGCCGAGCACGAACAAAATGCTCGCAGCGCGCTCGTTCGAGGCTTGTAAGTTGGTCCACACTAGACGAATTGTGTTCGGCTTGTGCTTCGCTCGTGCTCGGTTCGTCTAGCGTAGACCCGCCTTGAGGTTGCTTGGACGAGATCGCTCTTAGAAAGAAGGCCGCTAGTTGTTGCGCTAGGTTTTAGTGTTTTGATCCTTTTGTTTCTGGTGTAAACAATGCAGAGTTTATCTATTTATCTATCCATGTATAACCCAAAGTGTCCACATTATAATTTCGTCAAATCGGTGTAGAACTTGCGAAGATATGTTAAAACAAACGTTCACACACAAACTTTCGCATTTAATATTAGTAGGAAGTAGGATGCTAGGCAAAATTGCTACAACATATTATAATTTTAATATTGATAAATTCGTTTTACTTCGCCCACGTGTTAATAATAGACATGTGGCCGAGTTCTGCGATAAATAAGATTATATTGATATAAATAGTCATAAAGACGATTGGATAATGATGGCAGGTCCATTTGAATCAATTATCATAACTTTAACTTTGTAACGGCTGAACGGATTTCTGTGAGGAGTTACCTAAGTAGTTTATAATCATGGGTTAACACATTCGCCCGATATCCATTTTATCCCGGTATTTCATAGAAATACGGGTAAAATAGCAGAGAGCAGCTAGTCTAATAAATTCATGTTCATATTCAAAGTAATTTATTCAAATATGGGTACATCAATGTAAATGTACACTTATGAATGACAAATATAATACAATTTCTGTGACGTCAAAATTTTCACCTGCGTAAAAACTTGTCTAAGAGATTCTTTATAACCTAGCCTATAAATAGCCCTAACAGCGCGTTTTTGTAAAATAATATTATCTCATCTCCCTAATATTATAAAAGTGAAAGTATGTGAGTATGTTTGTTACTCCTTCACGCTAAAACGGCTGGACGGATTTAGATAAATTTTGCTACTTTTATAACGGAAAACGCGGGCGAAACCGCGGAGTGCTAGTTTCTCCATAAAACCTAAAATTATTATACTAAAGGTACACCTAAATATAATCTGAGCTGTGATAAAGTCTATCTTCTCTATAGTACCAAAAATAATTATACCGAAAGTACCAACATCTCACAATATCAACCCCTAAAATTACGTTCAAAAATTTAACTTTAGCCTTATAAAGTAGTTCCAGAATCACTATTTTGCTAAGTGAGGCTGCATAATTAATATACAAGACGGGCAACTTCTCTAACACTGAAAGGAGCAACTTTCCGCAAGTAATTTTTCCAGTCAACAAGTTAAAGAGGGTAGGAGAAGGGGGGGTGACTTTAATTTACGTCGTGCACTTCACTGGGAAAACAATATTCTGAAGATGCGAGAGCTCTTCATTTTCTTTCGTCTTGTCGGTATTTGTTGGTTTTCAGCTCTGGTAGAAAAAGAGGAGTGTTTAGTTTAGGTTAACTTGTGTTGTTGTTAACTTGTTTAATGAACAAATGGAAAATTGTGTAAATTGTTGTGTAATTGTGTTATAACTGTAGTAGCTTCCAAACTGCTAAAACAGTTTGATTTCGTTTTGTTTTTTCTTACATTCATAGCAATTATTTTTTACTGTGAAAATGTACGTGGTTTTGACACATTTTATTATAATAAACTCGGAAAACGGTAACAGACTATTATACGCGAGTACTCCCGTGTTAATTAAAACAAAAAAGTCGGTGACGTTGTTTTGGCAAATTTTAATCTTGGCTTTCTTAACGCTGGTTCTTCCTATAACTCTCTGCTTTTGTTTTCGTTAGAACCTCTTTGCATAGTACATCATTTCCTATATTCATTTTGTAAGCTACCTACCATTGATCACAACAGAATAAATTGCAACAGTGCCACAAGTATACACATTTCTCAGTTATTTTGATATGTATCCGCTTGGACCTAAGTCCTAACTTGCTCTACCGCAGTTAGTTTACTACTCGGTTTTCTTTGACCGCACATATTTATAGTCCAACGTCAGTGGAGCCATTCTCATTAAATACCAGTGGAATCGTATTACTGCCTTATGAAATTACGATTTCGATTGTGATTTGTTTGATTTTGCGATCGATTCATATTTTTTCCGTTCTTCCTATACGATTTTGCATCGTATCGATAGGTTGCAGTATGGCAACTTTGACAGCACAAAGACATGGAAATATTTTCCTTAAGTCCTAGATAGAAAAGGTTTGACAAATATTTGTAGGACCGCTAGAGGAACGTTGTGCCGTCAAATAAATTGATGGTATTTTTAAGGATTTGGGCTAATAAGATAAAAAAGTTAAAAAGAAAATGCCACGAAAAACAAAAAGTATACGGTACACAACTACACAGTACACACACTTTAACTCTGAACAGAAAAAATCCAAATTTTTCTACTTGAACATTAGACCGACCGCGAATCATCGTCAGCCTATATCGTCCCTGCTGACTATTTATACCTTCTCTCCCTTGTGCCATTTGAGTTTTTAATTACACATTTAAGTTTTTAATTACCTGAAGTAAATAATTTTTAATGGCTTCCTGTCTCAAGCTGAACCCTTACACGTGACCAGCGATGAGTCTGAAACTACGATAATTTTGAATACAAAATTGTACATGTGAAATTATAAAAAACTAGCTTCCGCCCACGGCTTCGCCCGTGTGGACTATACCTTGTGAACCAATAATTAATTTAACCCTCTTTTTTTGAGAGCAAAAAGCGTCTTATAATAAATAAAAAAGCAGGGTCCCCAAAAAACCCCCGGATGAAATAAATCAGCCCCCTCGAATCATTTAGAAAAATGGCGGCCATTTTGAATCATTTGGATTTTCGCCGCCACCATCAAGTAGCCCTTGCTAACTCCTATGACATTTAGTCAAACACCCACCCATCTTCAACCGTTTCGGAGATATAGGCCCTCAAAGTTTGTATGGCGGCCATGTTTTTAAGGCGGCTATGTTATTTTTAATGACCCCAGAAAGGTATGAGGTTTTGGTGACTTTTTAGTCTCAGCGCTTTGGTAAAAATGTTTTTAGTTTTCGAGATAATTAGCAGTTCCACCTCGAGGATGTGACTTTCCGAAGGTTTTAGATTTTTTCTGGATGTTGTTTACCCGCCTTAAGTTTAGTACATCTGTAAAGTTTCATTGAGTTAGCATCAAAACAAATTCTTTCTCCGTACTATCTTTACCACGCCATTTCACCCCCACAGGGGTTGATTTTCCAAAAATGGTGATATTGGAGTTCGTTATTCTTTTAAGCTTCGTATATTTGTAAAGTTTCAATACCGAGGCGTCAAAAAACAATGCTTCTCCATACTAACTTTAACACCCTATTTCACCCCTTAAGAGGTTGAATTTCAAAAAAAAATTTCTTGGTACACGTTTACTCATCAAGACAAACACACCCTCCATATTTCAAATTTCTTCTACCAGCGGTTTAGGCTGTGCGTTGTCTGTCAGTGATTACAATTCTCTCTCTGTAGTCTGTACTATATTTACCACGCCATTTCACCCCTTTAGGGGTTGATTTTCAAAAAATAAAAAGATAAGTGTCTAATATTTTCTTTAGCTTGGTATATTTGCAAAGTTTCATAACCACAGCATAAAAAAAAATCCTCATACAAACTTCATTGCTCCGTTTCACCCCTTTAGGGGTTGATTTTTCAAAAATTATGAAATAGGTGTCAATTATTTTTTTAACGTTAGTATATTCGCAAAGTTTGATAATCGTAGCATTAAGAAAAATATTTTTTTCATACAAACTTAAACACCCCTTTTCACCCTCTTAGGGGTTGAATTGGGAAAATTCCTTTCTCAATGTGCGTCTGCTTTTTGGTATTAAACTTTGGTCCAAATTTGACGTTCGTAGCTTAAGCAGTTTAGGCTGTGCGTTGATCTGTTGATGTTGATGTTGATGCGTTGATTCAACACTCTGTTTAACCCTTTCAGGGGTTGATTTTCAAAAAATAATGAAACAGGTATCTAATATTTTTTTAGCTCAGTACAATTGCAAAGTCAAATAATCGTTGTATTAGGAAGAAAATATTTTTATACAAACTTCAACACTCCGTTTCACCCCTTTAGGGGTTGATTTTTCAAAAATGATGAAATAGGTGTCAATTATTTTTTTAACTTTAGTATATTCGCAAAGTTTGATAATCGTAGCATTAAGAAAAATATTTTTTTCATACAAACTTAAACACCCCTTTTCACCCCTTTAGGGGTTGAATTGGGCAAATTCCTTTCTTAGTGTGCGTCCGCTTTTGGGTATAAAACTTTTGTCCAAATTTGACGTTTGTAGCTTTAGCGGTTTAGGCTGTGCGTTGATCTGTTAATGTTGATGCGTTGATTCAACACTCTGTTTAACCCTTTCAGGGGTGGATTTTCAAAAAATAATGAAACAGGTATCTAATATTTTTTTTAGCTTATTACAATAGCAAAGTTAAATAATCGAAGTATTAGGAAAAAAATATTTTATACAAACTTCAACACTCCGTTTAACCCCTTTAGGGGTTG
Organism: Alcis repandata; assembly: GCA_949125135.1. Classification (NCBI taxonomy): domain Eukaryota; kingdom Metazoa; phylum Arthropoda; class Insecta; order Lepidoptera; family Geometridae; genus Alcis; species Alcis repandata. The sequence continues at coordinate 2,599,423 of OX421233.1, forward strand.
ATTTTCAGAAAACAAAAAAATAAGTGTCAATTATTTTTTTTAGCTTAGTATATCTGCAAAGTTTCGTAGCCACAGTATCAAAAAAAAAATCTCCATACAAACTTCAATACTCCGTTTCACCCCTTTAAGGGTTGATTTTCAAAAAACAAAAAAATAAGTGTCAATTATTTTCTTATGCTTAGTATATTTGCAAAGTTTCATAACCACAGCATTAAGAAAAAAATCTTCACACAAACTTTATTGCTCCGTTTCACCCCTTTAGGGGTTGATTTTTAAAAAATGTTGAAATAGGTGTCAATTATTTTCTTAAGCTTAGTATATTCGCAAAGTTTGATAATCGTCGCATAAAGAAAAAAAATTTTTTCATACAAACTTAAACACCCCTTTTCACCCTCTTAAGGGTTGAATTGGGCAAATTCCTTTCTTAGTGTGCGTCCGCTTTTTGATATTAAACTTTTGTCCAAATTTGAAGTTTGTAGCTTAAGCGGTTTAGGCTGTGCGTTGATCTGTCAGTCAGTCACGACCTTCACTTTTATATATATTGATATGTGACGTCACACTAGAGAGGAGGGAGTCCTGAAATTCACAAAAATTCGTGTGTCGTAATTTATGGTTGACCTCTATGTGTGCGTGCGTACTTTATCACGTCTACTGCACTTGACGTCAGCATCCACGTCTAGCCACTTCTATGTGTGCGTGCGTCGAACCAAATCTCCACTCGTACCAAACTGAGATTCTCAACCTCTCCCGTACTGCCGACGCTTCCTACCGCTTACGCTTGAGTAACGTCATTCAATCATCTGTGCAATAAATATTTCGCTCATGTTTTCATAATGCGTACACATATCTCCCGTAATGTGCACATTATGACATGAGGAGGCAGTAAAAAGCACTAAACGGTCGGCTTCCACTGAACTGAGTAGCGATGCGTGCATCAGTCTTTTCGGAGTTTGGGACACGTGGTTGGTTGTAAAAGTATGGGTAAAGTGGTACAATAATTGTTAGTAGTAACTTAAATAGATTTACTAATCTTTAGTTTGATGTTTAATTTATGATATCGAAAGTTTTAACGATAATCCAGTCAATAACATTTTTTTTTCAAATCAAATTAAATAAAAGAGCCATCTAGTTTATTCACTTCGGATTAGAACACATATTTGGATGATATTTTTTTACCAAACAGCTATTAAATTTATAACATTAATACTTTGATTACAGCATCAGATTGACTGTGTCAACTACCGAACGTCAATACTGTTATTAAAGAGATCGTTTTTAGCGACAAAGACGCTAGTTGTAGCACTATTTTAACCGCGATTTCCTTATTTTCATAATTTCTGGTGTGAACTAAATAAGTTTTTCTATCCAACTTCAAGAAACGTAAAGAAAATAACCTTCATTATTCAGCCGCTCACCAACCTTTCTACATGATCATACTTACTTTAAAACTTTGGAAGTGACTCGAGCTAGATACTGTTCACTGTTCAGCCCACCCCCGGGCCATGTAAATATGTATGAGGGTGTATGATGTCAGCGGTGACGTGGAATAGAATCATATTGCGAAGCAGGTCGTGGACAAACGTGTATGCAAAGTGGAGCCGGAGTTAGGTAGTAAGCAGCGCGGTTCTAGGCTTCAGGGATCTTTGGTTAGGTTTTTTAATGTTGGCATTTAAGCCGTTTTCCTTTTTGACAGTTTATGAAAACGTTTAGTGTTTTGACTATACTAGATGGCGTGGTTTGGTTATCAATGGAAAATATTTCTCAAAGTTGACGTAATTTTTAAACAATATCTGTTCTAGGCTCTGATAAATAGATATGGGTTCCAGGTTTCGGTGAAATCTAGTTATTCTTATTTTGTTAATCTTACTGTTTTGCGCGTTCAAATGATATTAATAACAAATACTTAGGTAATGTTAAATCGATAACCACACCTTATTCTTTTCTTCACACCATTTTCGTTGTACAAAACCAACAAAATGAACCCACCACTTATTACACCCCGTTGTTTTTTACAACCTGCTTACACCTAATTAAGTACATTAGTGAAGTGCCAAAGTCAATTTTATTATCATAACACATTTACTATACAGGCAAACTACTTAAAAATAGGGTATTAAAAACACCTTTTAGTTCAAGTTGTATTAGCCCAGACACCTGTTCGAATGGTGATATTTTTCAGACATTTTGTTACCTTGTCACAATATGTACTCGTAGAGTTGTGTGACATCTCGTCAGGTTAAAAATTATAATAAATCAATGGCTCACCGACCACGTTTACTCAAAAAAGTCGGCCTAGTTCGCTTGTGAGTAGGGTCCTGTAAATATATCAGAAACAAATAATCATCAGCATAAGTGTGTAAAGTTGTTTGTGCTGATTTTGCGTCGGATTGACACGGTGAAACTATAAGGTTTCCTACTTTGCTATGGTAAACTAAAAACTTACAGTCGTATGCATACCCATTTCTATGCAAAATTCAATATGGAGTTTTTTGGAAGCTGAAGAACAAGAGCGAGGTTTCGTTTATCATCAACTTGGAAAACGAAGAAGATTCCCATTTCTCAGTTTTCGTAAGTTTGAAACTTTTTTGACTTCGTTAGTGTAACTCCAGTAAAGGCAAATACAATGCATTCACCTACTTTTCTTAATTACCTCACCTGTTCTACCATTGTACTTACCCAATTTCATAGCATTTTCTTCAGTTTTTATCCACCTAAAGTTTTTATTGCGGCATGATTCCAAGCGCAGTCCTTCAAGCCAACTCGAAAACGAAAGCTCAAACATTAAACAATTTGAGGGAGATTATAAATCGCTTAGCTGATAACTCGAGGCATGCTATATATCAATTACTGCTGGCTATATTTTGCATAATATCGATATTAGTCTGTGTCAGAAGAAATGGTGCACTTGCATAACACCTTGTTGATATTTATGTGATAGTTTTCAGAAGAGGTGATGTCCTTAAATTATGAGGGTAGTCGTAAAAATAAGTGGGATTGGATGAAAGTGACAAATGGGATGGTAAACTAGTTTACTTATAATCTAGTTTAAACTAACTTTAGCCTGAGGCTTCATGGAGCTCAATGCGACGTGGTTTTATTTCTATGACCAGCCGTGCCCTGTGGTTTCACCCGCGAGGCTATGAAAAACGCTGATGTTAAGTAGGCAGTGTTAATCCAAGGCATAAGCTGTCTTTACTCCAAATTTTATCAAAATCGGTTTAGTGTAATAGTTAAGGGGATACGTGGTAACAAACGTTGAGACTTGAGTCACGCACAAACTTTAGCGTTTATAATATTGATAGGATGAAAATGCTGTCGACTGATGGTGGTAAGAGTAACCAGCTCTATTTTAGTTAATGGTTGGGCTCTACTCACCTATTTCCAAGTAGTAGATGTTATTTTTGTCACCTGTCACACTCATTATGATAGACATATGAGTGACGGGGACATGTTGATTTTGTATTTTTCTATTGGTAACTATTTGTCTGTTTAGTTTCTTTCTGTTTTAGTAGATACCGGGTCTTTTCGTGACAAGTTTTTCAGTTTTCTTGTGTGTGTCTTTATAATGCTGTAGTTGATGCTTGGAACTTCGTACCCGTGTTTACAGTAGTTTTTACCCTCTACATTCTACAACATACACACAAATATAAATTGTATAGTTTTTTTTATACCGGTGCAGGGGACTGAAGTACCAGTCTCACATACCTATATATAATAGAATTATAGATAGTATAGTTAGTCCTTGCCTTCCTTTTTCGAGGTGGATCTTACGCCGGCATCATCTATCCGAATTAATAAACTAGCTATCTACCCAGCTAACTGCTTTTATTATCTGAGGCTCTAATACTAATGGTATCGCTAATGCAGTTCAACGCTCCCACAAATCAACGTATGATTTAGGTTCCAATTTACTTTAGAGCTCTAATCTCTGCGGTGAGGCGGCTTTCTTCAACGCACTTATTCAATTTACACTGTACTCTACATTCGCTTTGGGATAGGGTTGCCTCATTTCCAATCAATTTGTCTTGGGTGACTACTGGCTAGTAGTTTAAAATAGTTTTCTCTCAAAGGCTGTAGTTTTTCATGCCAAAAGCAAAGGTAAAAAATGATTTAATTTCTTTATGTACTGTGTTTGCATCACGTTACATCTAATATTTCTGCTATCAAGTAGACTCCAATAATTAAGAATCACGAGAACAATATAATATTTGTCCTAGCTTTTCTGGTTTACCTTACCTGGTGACTTTCAGACCAAGCAAGCCAATCTTGACACTCTTCAACTGAGACATTCCCTGTTTATCCCTTTCGCTGCCCAGATTTGCATCCACCGTATTAAACTACTGGCAACCCTGCATATCCCAAGCTGGAGTAGAACAATAAGCGGGAGCTACACGGGCGAGCACTACTGGCCATTACGTATTCCGACCACGGCATATCTCCACACCGGGACTTTGCAGCCGCACCACCACGCGAGCTAACCATAGCTGTCCCTGCATACAGAGTCCAGGAAACTTTGCATGCGATTCAGCAATGGGTGTCGAGTCGTGCGATCGGACAATGGAAGTGAATGCGTGCAAACATCATCGGCTGATAATTGTCGCTCTGCAGGCGTACCCTTATCGCCCTAGATAACCGACTCCATCTTATTGTAAGCCCACAATGCACTCGGAATATTACTAATTAGGCTCTGTTTATAAACGCACGGCCATTGTTGAAAGAATGAGATAGTTATCTGTGCGTTGTCCGAATGAGATTTGCGATGCCGCTTTGTCGGTTGGCGAAATTGTATGAGCTTTGTTCCATCTGAAATATTATCTGTAAACCAGTGCGGGATAAGGTTTCTGGTAAATGTAGAGATGTGGCTGGTACATGGTTTAACGGAAAATTACAATGTAAGAAAATACTGCAACATGTGTATCTACTTAGTTTACCTTAAAGAAACTTCGGCACCTGATCTTGTTCTGAAATGTCTTTGAAGTTTTGTTCCCATTATTTATTTCTTCTGTGGTTCTGTTTAATTACAGATATAAAAATAGATAGATAGATAAATTCTTTATTGTTCACACCATAAATTTCAAACAAAAGAATTATAACACCTAAAACTAGTGCGACAACTGGCGGCCTTATCCCTAAGAGCGATCTCTTCCAGGCAACCTTAGGATGGAGAGATTGTCAACAATAACAATTGAGACAAGCATAAAACTAATTTAACTTGTTTAAACTTTTAATAAATACGTCATTACAAGAATTCTCAAAGACTATTGCAGATTAAACACGTCCCAAATACCGAATACCGAAATTACTCCATCGTATAAAATTCAGTTTTAAGTCGGCATACGAGTATTCCATCTCTAGTTTTTACGAGCGCACTATCTGATGGTGTAAGGTATAATGTCGTGGTCACTCGTTTTCGGGAGATTGCGTGATTGAGGAGTGACCTCCGCCCTCGCACGTGGGGGTCAATGGATCAGTGCCGGTTTCGTTATCTAGCGAAGGAGACGATGGAAGGATTTTGGGGAAATATTACTATGGGATTTACTACATTATTAAAAGGTCTTGCCTTACCATGGGAACTGCGTCTTTCGGTGGTCCGTGAAATTTATCAATATTTTTGATTTTTTTTTCAGGAAAGTTAGATTTACAAACTCTTTATTGTTTTTTGTTGTGTTGGTTGTATAAGGAGCTTGATTAACCAAGATATGGTCATTTATCTTGTTTGGTAGTTAGAGCAGAATTAGATTTAGAGTTAGATTTGTTACTGTATATTTTAAGATTAGTAAAATTATTTGCTAAACGTTTTCCAGGCAATTCTAATAATAAAAGCGTTTCTAAAATTAATAAATTCCTCGTTTCAGTGATGAGCACTATGAACCAATCCATCGATTCAATCTATTATATTAGATCGCACCAAATGAAAATACACTTATTTGATAATAATTTTCTGCTTTTATCGAAAAACGGTACAATAAAATCGGAGGCCAGGACGAAACTTTACTTTTATTTCTCCTTTTGACCTGTAACAACAGTAACAAGCAAACATATACATAAAAAAATCAATACACTCGTAATCAGCATCGAAATGCTGTTGAATCGTAAAATGCGATGTGGAGGTGTAAGTGCCGAAGTGGCAACAAGTTGGGCCACATTTTATGCTTCGCTTCATCGTGTGGTCTGCAGACCACCTCAGTTATGGCTGCAGTATTTCCAGGTTTAATTCGATTTTAGTTACGGTACATACCTACTATCAATTTATATGGCTATCAATTTTACCTCGAATTTTAAGTTTATTTTCATGATGCAAACTATTACTGCCGGCTTCCTAACTAGTTTCCAGCACGATTGGTTCAGACGGTTAGTTGTGTTTTCATTTGTTCAGAGACACGACGTTAAAATCGCAGACAGAAAAAATAAAAAACAAAAAAATCTGCTGTAGTAGTTGGTTTATGAGACATACTCGTACCTACCAAAAAATGGCAACACAAATTTTTAACATTCATTTGCAAAATTTCATGTACCACCAAGATACTACAAGAAATAAGTACGTAAGTACACCACGACTGTACGAGTAAACAGCCTATAGATTTCGCCTAAAAAATACGCGAGCGAATTTTACAGTGCCATTTAGCTGCTAGATAAAATCGCATTTCGCGTTTATTGCACAATGAATTGTGTCGTTTTATGTTAATAAGTGTACGTGGGCCGGAATGTCGAAATACTGACTAATCGAGCCGTGGGTTGCCACCAGAAAAAATGGCAATTTTAAATTATTCCCGCTGCCCACACCGACCCAACCGATATAAGTTCTTTATATCAAATATATCGAGATTTTTAATTACTTAATCATTTATTAATCGCGAATTAACATGTCGATTTTCGCCCACGGCGTTTTGCAAGTTTTTATTTTATTGGTATTTAATAAGGACGATGTTAAACGAGTCTAATCAGTCATTTTCTTTGTAATGGTCATCTATTTGGTCAAAGCTTGTTAGTATGTTTGTACGTTATTTTTCATGTTGCCAATTAACAATTAGTGATTTAAATCGTTTTCTCTTCCTTTTCACAAGGCGATTTTTTTTTACGAATTTCATAAAGATCACTTCAACCGTTGTCAGCTATGAAACATCGTCGCTTACAAAAAGACCTTTGTTGGCCAAGCACGGACTTATATTGTAATAAACACAATACTGGTGGAGAAAGGAGTTAATTTCGCGTTTGTAATTTCAGTGTGCATTTTTGCATCAACCGGCATGAAATTATCACTTTATCAAACCCCAAATTGTCATGGTCGGTAATGTACAATCGTTTCCGTATATATTACTGACAATATACTTAACTGCGAGTCTTCATAAAGAGGCGAAATCACGACACCCGCAGTTATCGTCGCATCATGCTTGACTCTCTCGTTAAAGGTATCTGCAGACGTGGCGACTTTTAGTTGCTTGTGGCAGCAATAATTTACCAACATGCAGGTGTGTCTAACAAGTGTTATGTGTAGAACTGCAGAATAAATAACGTTATTTTTAGAATATACCTCTAAATTTGGTCTTTGGTTAGATTTCTTGAGAAACTAAACTGAAAAATAGAATGGAATTATTCGGACTACTATAGGATAGAATACTAGACTTGAAGCTTTATCAAGTAGGCTCAGGCTCAGTTAAGGATTTGTTTTAGTCGTAAGGAACTAGCGACCACCATCACACTTTTTGATAGTAGTAACAAACTTTTAACTCATGATTGCGTTTTACAAGTCTCAGTCATCGGCGCAAAGTTGCTAGGCAACAAATGTCGCCCTGTCGAAACAGTCACACCATCGGTTACATCGCATCGAAAGTAAGACATCGAATTACAATCGATTACGGAGTATCGAGTGAAAATGTTAAAAGCCCCTGGTGCCCGCCCACGGCCAAGTGTGAAGATACCCATCTTATTAAGTCGTTACGTTCGAATAGTTGCTGTTATAAGTATCTTTTGAACGTAGATTACTGGTTGAAGGTGCGACTATAGTCCTTTAAGAGTGATAAAATGTGCCTCGCCGATAATCTTAACCGATCTTTACTTTTTATTTTAAAAGCAACAGATGGTATACCATATTGCAAGCTCAAGTTGTAGTAGGCCAGTCATTGCGAAATATGTCTCTGTTAAAACAATACCGTTCTTTTAAATTTAGTGAAAATGCTTATAATAAAAACGCAGCAATACGTAAGTGGCTCACCCTGGTGTCAAAGCTATTAAACCGCCTGAAAGCCTCTGAAATTGCGCTGAAATTGTGTCGACATTTTAACACATGTTTCGATGTCGACGCTTAGCTGTATGTGTGCCCAGTGCTGTTAAAACAGCTTCACAACAGTGTATGAGATCACGGGAATGTAGTTAGCTTGTTGAAGGTTTTATGGACTAAATTAAATGTCTATCGGAAAGGCTGTGATGGGGAACAACTTGTAAAAGAATATGGTTTGTTTTTTAATTAAATGGTTTAACAATTTCTGTGAACCTATAAAACGTCACTGTATTTGTGTGTTGTTTTGTCGTTTTACAAACAGCGGAAAGAGCACGATTTTACGCAAAAGCAGACTACACTTTTCTTGATCATGTCATTATTTTTAACTTATTCGTATTCAATATGCCTCTACGTTGTAAACCTTTTTACTTCGTCACCCTTTTCCTATCATTCACTTCACCTAATGAATAATCTTGTTGCTAATTGATATTTCTACTTCATTAAATTCACGAAGTTGAAGTAAACAAGACTAATAAACACTTTTTACTGGCTTCAATGTTGGTAACCTTCAACATGTATGTAAAGGTGCGTCCAGACTTGTAACAATACATTGGACCGGACTGCGTAACACCACTAATATCACCACGGACTTGTTACGCTATATTTGAATACTTAATAATGATTACGCGTATCAAATACAGTCCGCTCTACCGTACTGACTCGCGTATATGTCACGGTCACGGAGTCTTGTCGCCGTGAAATGTGCTTTGTGGACCCACCTTTAGCCAATGTTACGGTGCTGAGAAATAATTAACTTTTTCAATAAGCGATCAGGTTAATGGATGTAAAGGATGACATTTTTCTGAAGTATTGATACAATGATAGTCACTTAGTCAGGTGCACGCATCCCGCTGTTAAATTGGACAGGCAGAGTTACACTTTACAATCAATAAATTAGCTACCTACACTGAGAAAAATGGCCATCTAAATTCCGATGAATTCACTTAAAGTACGGAACATACTGATATCGCCAAAAATTACGATGATTAGCACCAGTTTATGATAGTTGTTACCGTAAAAACTCGTGCTGATCATTGTACTTTTTGGTAATATCAGTTTGCTCCGTACTTTAGGTGAATTCATGATTCTTTTAGCGGAATTTAGATGCGTAATTTTTTCGGCGTATCTTTTTTCAATTGCTAAGCTATTTTTGTGAGCTGAATACAACTACTATTAAGTATTACTACGAGAATCGGATTTCGTATGTTTTTCTCGGTTTGCAGGTTTATCATATGCAACCTTTAATCCTCCCACTGCTGGGATACAGGTCTACCCTCGAAGGGTGACTAGGCCATATTCCACCACGCTGGCCAAGTGCGGGTTGGTGGATTCACATACGCCATTGAATTTCTTCTCCGGACATATGCAGGTTTCCTCACGATGTTTTCCTTCACCGAAAAGCCAGTGGTATGTAAATTCGTACATAAGTCCTAAAGAACTCATTGGTACGAGTCGGGTTTGAACCCGCCACCTCAAGAATGCGAAGCGGCTGTTCTCCCACTAAGCTACCACGGTAATTTAAAACCTTATATTTACAATCTCCATTCAAAAATGTTTATTCGCAAACGAGACAGTTTTCCAAGGAAATGGGCAAAAAACAAAACAGCTGGCAAAAGTTACAAAGAAGCAACAGAATAACAAAGTTCACTTTTTATCTCCAATACAATGAAATAGGGTTGTAAGTGAAACTAATGCATCAGTTCTTTGAATTTCATAGTTGAATGATCTCGACGACTACCGATCTCATAGACATCACATAACACTGTAACGTAGCGTTTTTCCAAAGATGAGACTTAGCTGCCTTGATTTTTCACTCCTTAAACCGCCGCACTAAAACTGTTAGAATCATTTTTGAGACCTCAAAATATATGTGTTCAAATAAAGCTCGTCTAGAAGTAATATTTTGTGAATGCAAAAGTTTTTTTTTAATCTACATTGTTTAGGAACGCAAAAGTTAATAAGTGCGTGTGAGAAATTGGTCATTTGACATTGGAATGGCTTATTGGGTTTGAGTCTTTAGAATGAAGCTTTAGCATGGGTACTTTTTATACCAATAAAACTAACGGTTCTGTAGGCTAGCAGGTGAAACTGCGGGCGCAGCTAGTTTGTAATGCGATTTCTTTTTTGTCACGTCCATACGGTAAATGCAGTCGTTGGCTGATCGCCCACAGACAGCAGGGCGTCGGGCGAATTCCTTGAGAAAATTCCTATTTTCTATAGGGTCTCAGAATAAAGAGCCCAAGGTAGGGGAGAGTACAATGACGTCTATCTACTTACCTTATTCCAAGTCCCAGGGATGATGTCTCCTTTCCTTTCTTTATTTCTGCGCTATTGTGTTCTAACATAAAGGTGGAGTAATCGTAATGGGTTTCTTTGTGTTATTTTCAGAATCGCTGAATTTTAGCTGATAATAATTCGACTAACTGTTAGTTACATAGTTTCTGGAATGTGACGATTTAAATTGTACCTAACTGATAAATAAACAATGCACGATGAATGAATTACATTTAGTATAATTTACGTACCATGGGTATGTTTTTTTTTTACAACAAATATTAGAAAAATAGACGCCAAGTTTCTTGTTATTCTTAAATTAAAATCCTGTTATATTCTAGTCACCACTAAATTAGTCAATACTATTAAAATTATATTGTGCACAGATTTGCCTACAACGTTACAATAAAGGTTATCTCACATTATGGGGCGCGCCGCTCCGTTTCGTATTACAAAACATACAGATAAACGCGTTGAGCTGTACTCCTGTAACATGTCACTTTACTATAATTATACTCTACGATGGTTCATCTAAAATGTGACAAAACTTTTAAGTTAGCTTTAGATTTTCAATATGAATAAAGAAACAATGATCAAAAAAGAAATAAAAAAGAATGAATGAAAGAATGATGAAAAAAATATCGCAATTAATACTAGAATAATTAATAGATTAGTGTGTGTCTTCAAAACTGACTACACCGCGTAAAATTGACTAACAACTCAATAAGTATTTCATTGTTTTTTTTACTTATTTTATTTCATGAAGCATTTTGTCAACAATGGCAATGACACCCTGTAATTATAACAACATATAAATAAACGATGCCGGATCATTTTATAACGACAAAAGCTAATGAATTATTGAAATGTTGCGTTGCCATGCGATTCGCAGCCTTAAGTGTGCGCAAGCCTTTAGAAACGTCTGCCTTTAATGACGCTCGGACTGGACTTAATTAAGGGCGTTGAAGGGTGCGTTTAGGGCCCTAATGGGTAGGATGGGTTCGGGGAGGGTAGTTAGACGTGTAGGTAGTTTGATTAGGGAAGCTTTGAGGAATGCGGCAGCGTGATGTAGTTACTGCTGGTTGGTTAGGTAGGAATTAATGTATGGAATGGAGCTGTTCTGTTTTAGGTATAGATAACAGTACTGAAGGGTGAATTAGGCAGTTAGGACGTCAGTGGTTAGGAGAGGGGTCAGGGAGGGAAGATACGGATGTGCCGCAGGTAGTTGGATTGTAGCGTTGTTGTTGTATATTTGATGTGACACTTGAAAGCTTTTGAAGTACAAAGGTATTTTGTTATTATAGTTAGCCATGTTTATTATAGTTGTTTTGTTATTTTGTATTTTGTTATTAACTAGCCGTGGTTTCAACTGCGCGATGATGATGATAAAAAGTAACCAATGTGTTAAACCTAGATGTTAACTACCTTTTTTCCAAATTACATCGAATTCTGTCCAGACGTTTCAGTGTGAAGGAGTAACAAACATGCAGACAAGCTTTCGCATTTATAATGTTAGTGTGATGTATTAGACAAAGAAAAATTATCTTCTTTCGTCCAATGGATAAGACAAGGTGAAGTGAGAGATAGACACTGACTTTATATTCATCAATACTTAAATACACACTTCGTATGTGCTATTATCGTTTGTATGTGTGTGCCATTGCATGCAAAATAAACCCCATGCGGCGATAAGTTCCTCTTTTAATCGGGCATTTCATCACAAAGCTTTTGCTCAAAAATGTATTGAATTTCTTAAGATAATAAAAATACCAAAATATACTTTCAAATAAGAGTAAGTTATGTGTCAGGGTGAGCCTGCAATATTGCTTTGCAATTGGAACCACTTATTGCATTTGCAATATTTTAGGACAAACTGTTAACTAGCTGTAATAGTTTTAAAAATAATGTAAAGTTTCTTAATAGCTACTTTGTAAGTGCATAATTTCATGTAGCCTTAAATTTAACTTCAATTATGAAGCCGGACTAGTGAAGGTAAATTTTGACATAAAAATTTGCCATTTTTGACGACAACCTGAAGTTCGATAGTAAAAGCGGTTCGTAATGATGAGTACTATGAGCCCTTTTCGGTTTAGCATACCCTTTCCTTATAGCCCTGTGTAGATACCAATTAGTTTTACTCACATCGTATCGACGCTCACGTTTCTTCTCATCTTTTTTCGACGCATCTTCGACAGATGATGACTTGCGTAATGAACTTTCCACCGATTTCATGGAAATAAAATTTCGCGGTTAATTATCACTTTTGTGCATGATATTTTTTCGACAACACTATACGTGTCAACGCAATATTTCACAGGCTAATAACACAGCGGCTCCGCGCGACGCTCGGCGAAGATGCGCAGGAGTGTGTAGCGTGGCCTGTGGTGCAAGGCAGGAGAGGAGCGATCAGCACGGTCAAATGCGACCCCATAGTTAAAAAAAAATATGGCGGTCAAACGCAAGCCCATAGTAAAAAAAAAAGTATCCAGCCCCCTTAGCCAAGTTGCAATTCTATAATCGAAATGCTATAGAAAAGTAGGAAAATGTACGGGAATGACATGTCTGTCATAGAATATAGAATCTGAAATGTCATTCCAATATATTTTCCTACTATTCTATAGCGTTTCTATTATTGGAATGCAACTTGGCTATGCGGGCAGTTGTTGTTGAACCTGGTCATCATCATCATAATCAACTTATGTAATGCTTAGACGCCACAAGGCAAACACAAACTGTTCAACATTTTTAAATCAAAAAGATACCTGTACCAGAAAACGTATAAAGTTTACTTTTACAGCAGAACCATGCTACCATTTTCCATGCTAACACATTCTAATGAAAATGACTAACTTAAAGAAGAAAATTAAGATAAGCTGGTAGGTAACCAACAAGACAAGATAAAGAATATCGATGTAGTAGAGTAAACCATTCATGTAAAAGAGAAGCGTTTCTTCTACTAGTGTTTAACTAACAAGCAATTAAAACTTTCAGCAAGAACAATTACTGTTCCACGACCAAAGCAGAATGTTCCTGTCCAATTTAGCTAATTATAACATCCTCAAAGATTTATGGCGCTGAAAATTACGGTACGGACACTTGAGTCTACCCGCTTGTCGGCCGTCGCTTCCACCGAAGCGCGCCTCGCAACCGTTCATTAACGTACGCTTTTCGGATAATTACGTACTGATAAACCAAGCAAATTGTTCGCGAATTATCTTCGCCGACCGCGAGTGATGAATATCATCGAGCGTCCCAAAAACGTTCTTTTTACCGACAAACTGTCACCGTAATTGCGCTATTTAATCACATACAATTATCCAGAAAGCTTTATTGTGTGTTAAAAATGTCAAAATACGTGGTCTTCATTAAAATAGACGGTGGAATCGAATGGAAGAAAGTGAACTTCGTACTTGTGAGTCATTCGACCATATGGGGCGTCCTCAATATTCGGTTCAATGTCAAAATTGCAGACAAGTTGTGTAATTATGCATCAATCATCGATTACCCCTCGTCAGAACCGATTATAGTGACACGTTCGGAATCAGGTCGATTCACCATAGTAATTACCCAAAATCACACCTTATTCCACTGAAATTACAGTTCAGGTTAAACACATAACCTTGAAAATACATAGCCTCAGGTATATCCAAAAATCACTGGTCCCGGCCACTCGTTGCGTTCTGTTTACTTTGAACAGGCCACTGTTAATTATCGTATCCAATTTAATTTTATGCTCTCGATTTGTCGCTTTCTCTTTCAGATCATATAGGAAGCGAGTGAGATAGCACGTAAAGTGATACAATTTTATATGAAACGACAATGTAAAATTTTACGATATAATCGGCTCGTTCGTAACGGTTTGATAGGCGGCGCGAGAAAAATGGTGTTCGTGTTAAAATTCGTATCGCGCTTGTAAAATAATCAATGGTTATTGTTTCTAAGAAAAGCTGAAAAGCTTGGAGAAGATTCTTGACGAACTGCTATATATTCTGTGGTTCGCCGTAGTTAATTATTGTATTGATCACTAGCGGAGTTTAAACTTCCGATGTTTATGTTTGCTGAAGAGGTGGGCGGGAACTTTGTATGCAGGAACTCGGGAAGTTCTTAATGTTATATTAGTGCTATTTTTGTTTCGATATACAACGTTGTTTCCACTAGACATTTTCTTTTGAATTTCTAGACGAGACCGAATATTTTTCAATAGCCGAAAGACTGAAACTAAATCACTACCTACGAGTAACCAGCGCATGCTTTACTCTTAACTTTTTTTCAATGTGTCATACAAGAAGACATACTGCCTGTCGGTAAGCGATCACTGTCTCCTATATACCACTACAGGCACAACTGTAGTGATATATAAGAGATTTGATATGCTGCATCATTGCTTCCCCCTATCAGGCAAGATGGCGGTCAAACGCAAGCCTACCTTTGAATAAAAAAAAAATACTGATACATTGTAGATATTTTAACACTATTAACAGCTCTTTTAAAGAACCCTATGTGTGTTAAACTTGAAAGAATAAACACAAAATAACCTTAAATTCCATAATATCTATCGAATTCTTGCACATGCTTGACCCGTCATTGTAGCTTGAAGCATAGCTATATATAATATAGTATAATATGTTATGTATGTTTGTGTCGCTAGACGTTGTGTCCGATGTATAGCAGCACTTATGATGATAAATGAGAGAGGACATATTGTATAGAGTACAGTCGGAAGAAAAGTGCTTTCGAAGTTAAACCTAGTATGGAACTTTGAGATATGATAGAATTTTTAGTAAAGTAAGCAAAAGTATTAAAAATGCATGTAACAAAAATTTGTTGTATTTTTCAATTACCATTAAATTTTTGGACACCTTTTTAGCCAGGAGTAGGGTAACAAAAAAATACATATATCTAATTATGTATTTCTAAAATTGTATGCTGAATCAAAACCAGAATCTTATGTTAATTTAAGAAATGGACCTGTTGGAGCCATTTTAACTCGATACTTTATTTTGCTGATGTCGATTCTATTGCATCACCTTGTCTAAATTAAACTTAAGTTCACAGCTCTACAGTTGTTGTCTTCCTTTTTTTCACATATAGATATGAAAAGAAATGCGAATAATTTTAGTCATGTCAAATCGATTTAGTTAAGTAAGTCAAACAACAAACGACGCTAATATGTTTTTGTGCTAACACGTGGTTTTAATTATTTATTAGCAATTTTCAATATTGGTATTTCCATTCACTCATTTTATCTGCGTAAACATGTACGCAGTAAATCAATACTTATTTAACCATACTGTACTCTTCTGACAAGACAAGCAAAACACTCTCTTGATGGTAATCGCTACTCTCGCCGCAGTTGTCGTGCAGCCTTGAATTTAGAGCGATCTAAAAAAAAAGGAGTAAATTAAAATTTGATAAATGATGGAAACGAGTGGAAGAAGCATTATATTATACCGACCCTACATAACTGGAATAAGGATAGAAAAATAAAAAATAAACAGTTCTAATCCTTTCCACTGTAATAGGAGTAATAGTACTTTGTATGAAAACCTGTGCGACACTGCACTGCACTCGATATAAATTAAGCTTGATTAAATTATTTCTTATATTTATACCCTCTAATACAGAGGGAAATAACTAGCAAATATACCTATTATACTTATCTAGACGAATTCTCGAAACTACAAAAGTTAGATCAAAAAGGTTTACCCGCAAGTCTTTCTACGAGAAAACCTACAAAGTTCCCTACAACCACCTACTTTATATTACTCCAATTCTTTCTACTAGAAAACCCTCTAAAGTTTCTCTTACCAGCTCCCGTTACCATTCGTCTTGCGAACGGTACCCATGTGTGAATCGTTTTCAAGAGACATCGGACAATATCTTTTCGGAGGTGACCAGACATTGTCCGAGAAGCGTCCATCATGCTGTCTTCGGGACGGGGTTGTGCGAGAGCGCGCCATTTTACTACCACTACTGTTAAGAAGTAGATTCCCCTGGATATGTATGAAACGTTTCTGATTCGCACAAGGAATGGAACAGACACCGTCCACATCGTTGCTTACTAACAGGTGGTCAAAAGCAGAACTATCGTGTTATTTTTTTTTTACTGATTTTACTAATACTTAGGTACTATTAAAACTTACTGGAAAGATAGATAAATTATTTATTTTTCATACTAGCAAGTCCAATTGAAAGGATAATTTCTGTTAAAAAATACATGTACCTACCATGCTCAACACTTCAAAATCTTATCTTAGAGACTTAAAAACTATAATAGATAGAGTATCTAACACAGTTTTTCCAAAAAATAAATAAAAAAAATAATTACAGAGATAAAAGTTATAACGTAGTCTTGATAAAAACTAAATATTAGTTAATCATACAATCAATTACATTGTTGCGTTTAATTTTATTAATAAAATATAATACAGAGACTAAACGAGAATGCATACAGACAAAGAAATATAGCTACGGACATAAAAAATTAAACCTACAATCGATATATTGAAATTAATAACGTTTTGCATAATTAAAAGTATTAATACGCTCCATTTTAAGTTACTATCTGCCGAGCAATACGCCAAAACAATTTGCAAAGTAGGAAAAATACCAAAGATGCAATTATCATGCGGTGTGTTTGTACACCTGTCATTTGTTAACGGAATAACAAAAGTTGTTATACCTTATTCAAATTGCGCACCTACAGTTCTGCAACGCGGATGGCATTAGAATAAGAGCGCTGCTTGCCTACGTCTGTCTCTCTTTAACTAATGAGAAAATTAAACGGCGGCTGTAGTTCACTTCTATTCATTTAGAACTTTGTTTCATTATACAGGGTTATTCTAAAAGGATTTGCTAAGCCAATAGCGTATATTACTCATCAATAAAATAAGTTTTACTACGACACCAATAATGTTATCGCGAAAAAAGTCTATTCTATTGGAAAAGGCAATTCGCAATCGTCAAAATTTATGGAAAGCTTACTTTTTCGCGATTTTAGGATCAGTGCCAAAGTAAAACTTGTTTACAACTATGCTACTCTATTAGCTAATCATACCCTTTTAGGATAACCTTGTAATGTTAATACTACAGTATTAAATAAACTTGACCACGCCTTTTTATAAAAAGTGCATATAGATTGCACGAGCGTTTCAATATTAATGAAATGGTAATGTAAACCAGATCTATAATTCCTGGTTTGGTTATGTGTATATTGTATACACTTAATTGTTACGAGGTTATACAGTTTATTACATAAAGATACGAGCCCATTCAACGTTTTAGCTATTAATAATTCATGGATATTGAAATCATGCAGCAACTTTTCCCCTGTAGTTTTCTTTTGCTGCACTTTTTTTGCATTATTTCTTATTGCACTTAGAAATGTATTTGTATATACGAAATTTTGCTTCAAAATTAATATGTATTAATATATTATTTTGTATGGTTTCAGGTCAGTGTTGTGTCAGTGCTTCGTTAAAAGGTCGGTCGATGCATGGGTGTGTCGTGTGTTTTACGTTGATGTTATACTGCTTTGTACCGATGCATTCGATGTGCTTTATTATTTATTATTTGTGTGAAATGTGGTATGAGGACTGGAAAATTCTGTTACATTATTTATTAAGGAGTTTAAAAAGTTTTTATTATGTGTCGCGAATGTCGCGATACAAATATTTACTTAGGGGTTCACTGTTAATAGATTTGGTTTTCGCCACCTTAACTTGCGCGGAAAACTTCTAGGCCTGTAGACAGACGGCCTAATATTCTAACACTAATGCCAGCTACTTGGCTTATATATCAGCCTCGTATTTTTTTACTAAAAAAAAGTCAATAAAGTGTTTTTAAAATCTTGGTTCGTGCCTGCATGCCGCCGTCCGTTTGACACAATTTCCCAAGTTTCGGTCCACGATTCGCCGGCCCACGTGGCGTGATGTATGGGAATACAACACGTGACGCGATAGATCGACTCGATGACGACTTTACAAGTTTCTCCCTTTCAACTTTAAAATCGATCTGAAGGTGACAACCATTAATTTTGATAAACTTCAGTTTTGAATAGAAGAAGAATATTTGGTTGTCCAAATATTCTTCTTTGCGATGATGATCAGTTTCGATGAAGATCAGAAATTTTCTCGTCGTTTTGTTTACGGAGATGGTTTCTTGGCATCATTAAAAGGTAACCGTCGCAATTTAAAAAAAAAAACAGCATAACATGTTGACTATATTAACATTGTTAACATCTTTATTCTCCATTTGACATTTTAATTTAGTAGAGGTAAAATGGTAGAAAAGTCTTTAGCCTTGAATTATATTCTTATTGAATTTCAGAATAGCAACGGCAACAAATGTTCATATTATTTTGAATGGCTGATTCATAATTTCGCTTGCAATGCTGCCCAAAAGGAGGTCCACCGCCTCAGGGCATCCACTGTAATAAGTCCTATAAAACAAACTTATCGCCGTATAAAAATTAATCAACAAAATCGGTTAACTCGCCGCATGTACATTTCGTCGATTTTATTAATTAATCGATTGGATTCGCAATAAATATCGAATCGATATTAAAGCGCAGCACTAGTATTTATTGAGGGGAGTCACGAGCTCTGTTGTTTCTGGGGGCGAAGTGGCCCTCCGGTGATTCGAATTTGATGGGCCAAAGTGAAATAAACCCTTGAAAGATAGCTCTTCATTTGTAAACAGCTAGCAAGCAGCCTTTGCTATACTGTTCACATTTTTTTCACTTTTCTTAAACTAACTAAGTTTGGGACGACCCAAATTGTGTCTTGGCCTCGATACTAAGAGGCACCATGCTTCTCTAGCTTGCGATAGTTCATCCTAGTTTTCCCAATTCTTTAGCCATTTCATCCACTTTTCCTAGACTTTCCTATAAACTGTTAACCAATTTGTCCCGGGTATTATTATATTTATTATACTATGCCATTATTTTTTAATGTCTACAAACTGACAAACCCATCCGCCTATCCGCCGAGATCTTAGCAGTAGAGTGAGAGAGTTCACTCGTATGAAAAATTTTACATTAATAGATGACTCAAAGCAATCGAATAATAGCAAAGAGAAAAAAAGGCTACCTTTCCAAGTGACAAAGTATAACTTACCAATAAAAGTGTAACTACGAAGAAAAGTAAATCCTACCAAGTAAAACAGTAATAAAACACTTTTCCCCGTCTTACATAAAACTTAAGCCCTATTATTGTGACCCACATAGCGCTTTAATCACCGCCTTGAGTCTAGCGCCACCATTAGAGACGTATTTTAAACGCCGCGCTACGAACTGGCACCTAACCTGTGGACAAGCATATCTACTCGACCAACTCTTCGGAGTTGAGTGGAGCCACGTAGTTTCGGTACAAGGATTTTTTCAGGTACCCAATTGAAATTGGTCTTACTTATAAACGTTGGTTTGTGACAATGGGATTTGAATTAAGTGCAATGCAAAAAAAAATTAAGTGATCTGTACCACGCAGTACTAGACAATAGACAAATGAGTTTAACATGCGCGTAATACAAAAATGAAGTAGGTACGTAGTACTAACTACTGTCACAAAACTAAGCAGTGTTTATAACTAGGATCCTAAGGGCCGGTGCAGATGTGCCACTGGTCACTGGACTACCACAAGTGGCTAGGCGATACGCTGTTTTCAACGTTTTTCATGTATTTTGTTTGGATACGCCGCAAACAGTGAAGCCGGTCGATGCCACAAACGACCGTCTGGCTGCAGCCGCCACGAACTGGCTTCTCTTTCTTTCTGGCTGTCATCGGTGCCTCGTCTGCGCTGAGCCTAAGGTTTTTCACTTTTCATTTTATGAATATTTAATTAGTTAATATTTCGCACGTCTAATCTCATCTTAAGGTAACGGTTCTTCTTTCTTCTGTATTTGTATCTTTGGGATGGCTTCACTTTCGTTTGCTGTTTTATGGTTTCGCGTTTTAACTCGAATTAACAAAATTTCATTTTAAAATCAGTTTTGGAAACTAATGCCTGAACAGATGACCGATTAAACTGCTAATTTTTAGTTCTCTCTCGCTCTAACTCATTCATTCTCTTATTCTTCTCTCACTTTGACAGAACGTCATCTGCGCATTCCAAAGTAACTATTATCTAATCTGTGCCCAAAGCCATGAAACCGCGGCTCTAGTGAAACCAGGGCCCTTATTCGCTATCTACCATCATATTCCACGCCAAAAACGCGTGACGTCATCACACGCACGTAACGTGAACGCGGCTCAGTCTTAGCGTGGCATCGCGTTTTAAATTTTGACATTGGCATACGGAATACCATTCCATGTCGATTCCATGGATTTGACGTAACGCGGCGCGTTACGTGCTCGTGTGCTCATAGCGAATAAAGGCCCAGGCCTTTATGAAATGGATAATGTTTTATTTATCTCCTTTCCTTTACTCTTAACTGGATGGATCGCAAAGTAACTAGCACTGCTTTCCAATAACAATTTTCTCGCATTACTAACTATTAACGTTTTGCTTTTCTTTTTTCCTCTCCAGGATATGGCACGAACACTGCAAACTGAATATAGGAAAATTAAAAAGGTAAGTGGAATCAAGATAATTTCAAGTTCGTTCGTTAGAATTCAAAAAAATGTTCCAAAAAAGTTTGGATTTAAAGAGTTATTTACAAAATAGGCCTTGTGCACACGAGGCGACGCGATTCGGTGACTGGAGTAGAGTTGTAACTCCGCCTCAGGCTAACAAACCACGACGACGTCGCGTCGGTCGTCGACATTTTATCAACTCATAAAATACGTATACAATTTGTGATAATAGTACTTAAGTCCTTGAATACCCAAAAAATGTCCATGAGACAGACAAACTGCACAAAAAGTGTAATTAGATCTAAAAAACTATACATAAACAAATAAAAGAAAAGGCATTTTGCCACATTTCATTGCTCATAGCTGCTTTATGAATCACACACGGGTTATGATTGTTTCCACCAGCATGTTCACGGGAATATAGTTGCTAAAAACAGTCGTAAAGCACAAAACAGTAACCGCTCGTGACGACATCGTGCCGCTGTCGTGACGACATCGTGTCGCAGTCGTGACGCGAGCTTTACAAGAGAACATCTGTCCGGGTCGCTAACTCTTCAGTTCTGCATATTGCAAGATTTGCAGCATGAAGTCGAATTCTTTATTGGTTTCCAATTGTAGGATCTAGCCAATCGTGAATTCGTGACTGAGTAGGAATGTGAAAAACTTTAGACATGTCGAAAATGTTCTGGCTACTAATTGTGATTTGATAGCATTAACTTTGGTGTCAGTTTTTGATGTCACCTTATGCTAATTGTAAGTACAAGATAAGTTTTGGTAAACCGATAAATGAGAGGTTATCATTATTATTGGTTGACCATTTTCTTCTCGATGAAGCTTTGTTTCATTTTAGATTATTATTGTAACCACTGACGACGAAAGAAATGACATTTCAAATAGTAAATACTCGTACCAACGTGGAGTCAGGAAAGTCCGCAAATATTTTTGAAATGACCTAACTCAGTGAAGTGCCATTTTCTGACATATCTAGACACTCGTAGTCTCAGTGCGTCTAAACTGTAAGGTTAGGAAGAGAAATGATTCAAAATTGTTCTTTAGGTAGGCCAGAGATGCCTATGTCGATGGTTAAAGAATAGTGTTCTGTAGTGGTAGGGCTCTTTTGCAGAGCCCGCCTGGGGAAGTACCACACCTTTGCCAGTTATTCCACCGCCAAGCAGTAATGTGCAAACATTACTGTGTTCCGGTTGGAAGGGCATTGTTACCAGTGAAATTACAGGGCAAATGGGAGATTAAACAACTTAAATCTCAGGGTGACGAGCGCAGTGCTGTGCCGCGCAGGGTCTTGAATTTTGCGAGTTCAAAATTCAGGGCGGCGCAGACCTGTTTTGGGCAAACGTGACGTTTAACATCAGGCGAGCGATTTGCTCGTCTCGTCACTCAATTACATTAAAAAATAAAAAATAAAAAAAAAACAATTTGCAATGAAGTATTAGTAGACTGAATCCGGTAACACGTAAACTACTTTTTATCCAAAAAAAAAATAATGACTCCTGTACTTTAGCAGGTGAAATACACAATCGTCCCAAGCAAAAACACAAAAAAAAAAACTAGCCCTTACTAACATTATCTACCTCGTGCAAGCCTGCAATAGATGTAAAACAGAATCAAGTAGCAAGCATTAGTATGTTGATTTATAAAACCAAGGCGAGTTAATTAATACCTCGATATTACTGAGCATTAAACGCAGTCGGAGCAACCACTCGCCGGTAATTGGTTTAATCTCGTGGTAAACGGTCGATGATGAAATCAGTTGAACAGAATTAATGTAATGATGGTGAGGGACAAAGGGGAAGCTAGAAGATGGATATCGACTGCCCCTACGAAAAGTATCGAAACTACAAAAGGCAATTTTTACAGGACAGCAATTTAAAGTCTAAATTTGACCTAAATTAATAAATTAGAATGTGTGTGTAGTCATTTTTTATAATTTTACTCGATTTAAAAAATCTAAAATATATTTATTTTAGAATTATTTATTTTCCTAAAAGTATATTAAATATTGGCATAATTGCTACAATAAAAACAATTGTGATTTTGCAGTTTGCTACTGTTTATTAGCAGTTGATAATATGTCAAAAGCCAGAGTACTAGCTCCCTCCACCGGTATTCCCGAGTAACTACAACATTTGGTTCTACAAAAAGGCTGTTAATAGTCTTAAAAGGTCGGCAGCGTATCCGTGACGCAATAATAGCCGTAATTTAGATAAATTTAGCACAAAAGTAATCTGCATCATTATGCCGCAAATAGAATACCTTTAGGTAAAAAAATGCGGGGAAACAGGAAAATTAAGGGGAAAATCGCCCTAAGATGACGCTGACAACAGTTACATACAATTTTAATAACTTATCATTTCTATTTTCTTAAAAACTAATTTCTGAAAACTCAAACTCGATTCTTTGAATAAACTCAAAGAAATACGCTTCCAGCATCCTAATTTTATTACCTTAGTTTATTACATCTTTTTATGCATTCAATAAATAATCCTTATCACGCGCGAAAAGTGGATTTCTTCAAAACTGATCTGTATCGGATGTTACAAATGTGATGAGACTCTTGCGAAAGGATAGCTAATAATTTTGGAGATTAATCTAAAAATATATTAAGGTGCTACTGATATAAATAACTTGACAAATGAGGCTTGGCTTGATCTTTACGGTCTTGTCTTCAAATAATAAAAATTACGAGTGTTTTGGTCAATGCAGATTTGCTCGTCATATTTTATAAGTATAATTTGTGCAAGTAAGTTGCTATAGGACTAGTGGTGCCGTGGAAGAGTGCGACTAGCGCCAAGGGGGAACATCCCAGGGTTTTTGGGTAGGCCGCCACTAGGGCGGAGATTCCCACATAACTACTACCCGCGCTGGTGGTATTCATTAAGATTTTCCCTGGGTCGAAAAAAAAAGGACTGATGGTTAGCCTTGGTGTCAGAGTTTTCAGGCCGCTTCTAGACCTCTGACATGGCGTTTGTTGCTAGGACAAACTGCCGAGGCCTTCAATTTAACGTGTCATCCGACCCATGGTTGCGCTCATGGTTGTAAGCGCCTT
The DNA here is from genome assembly GCA_949125135.1 of Alcis repandata. Lineage (NCBI taxonomy): Eukaryota > Metazoa > Arthropoda > Insecta > Lepidoptera > Geometridae > Alcis > Alcis repandata. Next base: position 2,623,609 of record OX421233.1, read on the forward strand.
TCCGAAGTCACCCATCCGAAGTCTGACGTCGTCGTCCGTTGCTTTACATCGGTGATCGGTTATGAACACCTAGTCAAGATACGCTATGAACGCTACAATCAAGTTAGAAGCTGTCGCCAAGTTACATCTAAATGTACCGCCAGCCTTACTGAAGAGTAAAGAACTTTGTGCAAGTTTAGAACTTTGTCGATCGACAAACTGAAGTTAATACTCGACTAAATTCTTCTTATTTTTATTCAAAGACTAAGTTGTAAAAAATGTAATTTGTAAAATTTAAAAAAAAAATTAGGCCATAGACAAGACAACATAACTGCGGAAGAAAATAAAACAATGTCTTCTAATTTCTCAGTCCAAAAGCGATAGATTCAGAAAACACTTCGCCTAGTCGTAGATCACACTTGTGTGCTTGCTTGTACTATAAAAACTTTAAACGACGACTAACTCACGAGTCAAAACATGCAGTCTATTTTACATAATCACCTACAGGATGATCTTCAGATATCTGCAAACCCAAAAGAGTCATGTTACTAATAAATGTCAAAAACTTTGACGAAAAAACTCTGATATCGCGAACAAAATTACCTGCTCCATTTACATTTTACAAACGTCAAATTTAATAGTTTAATAAGCTTTTTCAATGAAACAGTACAATTTTCACCGATTTCAGGGTTGATCTCGTACTAAAAGTCGTTGAAATTGACAAGTACTTACAACGACCTACTTTTAGTTTAGCAGCTATCGGAGAATCAGCCTGTATAGTGTATAGTTTGTGCTGTATACATACTTGCTTAGTAATATTAAATCAGTAGAGTCTGCGTACTAACTATTACACAATCTGCGGCGCGTCAGCGTGAATTAGTGTTGTGCGGGTTCGCGTGTCGTCAGCAGCGGGTGTCGATATCGATATTTATCGATGTGACGCGGCGACTTATAGCCTCCGATCGGCTGATAACGAGCCAATTTGTTAGCCCGACTGTCCCGAGAGTCGACAAACTTTTGTTTGTTTTTTCGCCGCCGTGAAGCTTCGATGATGAGATTGTACTGTACTTACAAGTTTTACAAGGTACTTCGTTACGTGTGACTGAATTTAAATGTAAGGTTTCTTGGGTTGTTTTATAGCTTTGTTTGGTGTGTTATTCCGTGTTTCGACGAAAAAACTAAAACACAAAAACGAAGAATTGCTTCTGCCTGTAATGAATATAAAATGTCTTTTAACCCACGATCAATGATCTTCAGAAGTACCTAACCTATTAGTAAAACATGTCTGTAACCCTGAAACCATTATCTTACCGTATTACAAAAATCACAAAGATTATCACTGCCAACTTAGTTACAGTTAAATATAAGCTAGAGTAAAACCAGCTCTCATATCTTCTCCATCATTTATTAAACGCCACAACCGACCTCCAGCTTCGCATCATTCCGCAACACAGTATGATAGTTAACTACCCGCAAATGATACACAAACATGTGTTTTTGTACCTGATAAAAAACACAACAAACACCACAACACACGCGATCTCACGATCTTTAAAACCTTAACAGCCACGTGCACAATACAAAGTGGCGGCGCGAAGTGATGACTTTTGAAATTCATATTTTCATCGTAAAAACGATGATCGATAACGAATGTCGACACTAGCTCGTTAGCCGCCGGTGATGTGTCGACATTACTGTCGCCGCACTAACGGGTGCGAGCTGGTCGGTTAGCGCGAGATTATATTGAAGATTAGAATTACTCGCCCTAGGTCATTTTATGAAATGGTTTTGTGAAATCAAATGCAAGAAAATAAACAAAAATCAGCTGTTCCATAGAACAAAAAAATGTTGCATAAAAAATATTAATGACAGTCGACAAAATGGATGGAACAGCTGATTGTTTTTCGCGAATTCTGGGTTGGTCCCATAGTAAAATTTAAGAAGAATACCAAGAATTAATTTACCAAGAAACAAGATATATCGCTCCGACAAATGAGGGGGAACAGACAAAATAAGTTTTTAATACGTTTGCCTGAATTATTATATCAGAGATGCAAAAAACAGCTAAGTACGTAAATAATTTAAATGCACAAAATCAACATTGCTTCTGAAGAAGTCACAATGACACCAACTAAATTAAAACTAACCATTTCGTTACCACTTTATAAATGCACACCCTTAACTTCTCCTCTTTTAATCGCTATCATATAGCTGAGACCATAAAGTTTATAATAAGATAAAAAAATGCTTTGTCCAATTTAACACCTGCATGTATAATTTGGCGTTGCATCAGATTAATTACAAAGATTCATCTCGGCAGACAGACTGGTTGCTGTTAAGAGGAAGAAACCGCTTTAAGAAGCTTTAGCTGTAATTTATTTCTGTTCCCACTGTTAATTAGAGTTTTCATGAGAGAAGGTATTTGCTTAAAATTGAAACAAAAATGTATTTAGGCAATTGTATTTGAGAGCATCTATAAACCTAATATATTTCCCAATTCACTCTCGCCAATATTTACATATCATTAAAAAGTAAAAACCCAAGCCATAAAAACATTAGCCTAAAAAAAAGTAAAAAAAAAAACGAACGGGAGAGGGTAAAAAGCCATCTCCTCCTCTTAACTGGTAACCATCTCATAACGGTTAAGTTGACACTTAAATAACGCGAGTTTAGCGGAAAATGCAGCAATTAATTAAATTTAATTCTTTGAAGAGATAAAATCCTCGGCTTTGTGGGTCAATGCGAGCGCTGGTATGAAACTTGGAGTCGGAGCTCATCTGTTGTGAGACTTCTTATTGTCATCTGATACTAGCTGCAACCGACGGTTTCACCTGCTTTTTTTTTTACTTTGAAACCTTCCCTGAACTTCACAAATATTTCAAGATCAAAAGTAGCGAAATCGGTCCAACGATTCTCGAGTTTTAGCCTGAAAAACGAACAGCGATTTATTTTTATATATAAGAAGAAGATGAAGGGGATAGGTCCCGCAGAGGATTGTTTTGAGTTCAGAAACCTATTTGAGTAAGGGATCGTCGTTAATCAACATCGGGTTCGGAAAACAACACTAAGGGTGACGAATCAACATCGAGCTGTGCTGCGCTGTACTGCGCTGTGCTGTGCTGTGTTTCTTAAGCTACGTTTTTTTAAGAATCAACATCAAGCTGTGCTGCGCTTTGCTTAACTCAGTATAAAGCCGAACGTCCACCGCCGGCTAAACTAAATGAAAACTAAACTCACTGAACTAAGCTAAGCTAAACTAGAACTACGTTGTCCGTCCACCAAAAAAGTAATCAGCACATAAAAATCCATAAAAAACATAGCACAGTTCGGCACAGCGCGGCTCAGCACGGCGGGTAGCGCTCCTCGCTCGAGAGCGTAGCCTCACACAGCGCAGCACAGCATGGTTTGTTTCTATCCTCATTGAAATATTAGACGAGCGAGTTGACCAAACATAGCACAGCGCAGCACAGCGCAGCACAGCTCGATGTTGATTCGTCACCCTAAATATCAGAGGGGGGATGGGGGTGTAGTGAGTATCACGAGTATTCATTTTTTCGTAACATTCTAAAAATTTTAAAAACAATTTGTTCCAAAAAAATACACATGATTTATGGAAAGTCCATTTTTATCGTTCCCAGTGGTGACCAGTGAACAAATTATCGGAAAATTAAATTCGTAGGCACGTCTTTAGTTGTAGCGACGAATCGCTGGCGTTACGTAAAAATAACCCACAGTGTGAAAATAAAAAGAAACGAAGTAAAAATTGGTAAAGAATAGTTTGCTATACTTTAAATGCTTAATCACAAAATTGCCTTAAAAATGTTGATGTTGTGAATAAAAAAAATTACCACAATAAATAATCTAGATCAAAACAGGCGCAGGAGACGCGTCCTTAGACAACAACAGCTGAAATGCGATCAAACCCGTCGCTTGCTACGTTTTATTTATTTGAATATTAATATAAATTAAAATTCTCGTAATTTAGTAAAAAGTTACGTTTCACGAATTGGCGGCCTAATTTCCAACAAAAGCCAAATACTAATTGCAATAATTTCAACAATTTAAAAGTATTTTACTTTTAAATTAGGTACTATTAAAGTAGATACTTTCAAGGTGTACCAACAGACCTATATCACCTACACTTACATTATTAATATATTTTTTATGATGAAAGATCAATACAGCCGATGCGATAGGCAGGTGTTTCCAACATTTATACGAATTGAAAAAAGTAGACTAAAGTATGTAATAAAAACGGGAAAATAAATAAAGCTTAGACTAGCGAGCCATGTATACAGCGTGTTGACACTAAGACCCGAATAAATGAGGTACGAGACACCCTGTATAGAATTTTTTCTTTGTGAATGTTTCACTGCAAGCATTAAGTTTATTTATGGTGCTGATATATTTCTGTTTATTTTGAAGTGATAGTAAAATATCTAATAGGTTTGCTTAGATGGTTTGATTTTTGAAACATTTGGATTATATTTTATTGTCTAAAAAATATACGCGACTAGAGAACCTCCTCCGTTTTTTCGTCGGTTAAAAACTAGGACTGGCCACTCTTCCCATACGAATCTATGTTCTACCTGTGAATTAGAGCTTTTCTAATCAGTAAGATATAATAGAACAGAAGTATACCTAATTTATATGCAGTTAAATTGAGAAACCAGAAAAGTTTAACAAAAGAGCTTTTGTAGTCGGTTGACTAATAAATCTTTGTGCATAAAAATTAGTCCTAAGCTATTACGATTGACATCAGTTTCATTTCAATATACCATTTTATAGAACTCGTAATTCTAGTCTATCAACGCCTCTCGACTACCGTTGCATGACGTCACCAGAGCGAGATAGACATGCATCATTACCAAGCGACAGAAAAGGACGGGAGAGCGGTAAAAACAACATACCAAATAGGGTGGTCACATGTGGCTAAATATCGAGATAAAAGACGATCGCAAGAAGATACCCAAACAGGAGTTTCACTGTTTATTCAATTTTCGAAAAGTTTTCCTTTTTCAAAATAGCGCTGATTGATAACTGTCACTGGATGCGCGAGAGTTGACGTTTTGGTGACATGTGGCGTGCAGATGTGTGCGTGGAGATGGTCGTGCTCGTACGCTGTTACCAACAAACTTGTCTTGAAATGTGGCGATATGAGGGAACTAAGACTTTATTGGACGCTATCAGTTTTGCTTGGAAGTTACGATAGTGGCTCCCACTACCAACTTTGCAGATGAGTTGGTCGAACTGTATACTTTTTTGAGCTGAAAATTCATGTGGCAGGTTTTCTAGCGAAGACACCTTTTCTAATGAGATGATTAATTAAGAGCGAAGTCTTGTACAAGTCCCGTTATTGCGTTGAATGGTTTATTAAAGTCTAGAAATCTCAGGGTTTTTCTGGCTTGAATGATCAGGCTAAGAACTTTGTGTTAGTACAATTTTGTAAAAACTAAAAAGGATCATAAAAAAAACACAGTTTATTTCAGACATCGTTTTACTCATATACAATAACAAATCAATTAATTTATTGTCCAAATTGAGAGAAAATTGAGAAATTGAGTGATTGATTTATGGGCTAGGAGAACTGGTAGAGGCAATAATAGCGTTACTCGATTTGGTTTTAGGAAATGTAGTCAGTCTTCAAATAGGTCAAATAGGTCCAATCGCATATAGGGTGGTGTCCTGTTTCATGAAGCACTGGTTGTTTGTTATTGAATGAATAGCACAGCGAATCGTCTTTAGAGAACTACAAATAACATAAAAACTGATGGAAACTAACGTGGTTTTCACACATTTTAGTTATAATTAAACACGGGAATACTCACGTAAAAATTAAGTCGTCTACTACGACTAGTTTCGGTCACATTCGGTGACCTTCATCAGGCGAGTTTACAAACGTGACGCGCTCGCGGTTGCGTCTCGTTTGGCACGCCGAATGTGACCGAAACTAGTCGTAGTAGACGACTTAATTTTTACGTGAGTATTCCCGTGTTTAATTATAACAAAAATAAAAACTGTTCTTTACATTTTCTTAATAAGTTTTTTTTTCAACGGTTTTCTGGCGGGTAAAAATCCTTGTAGCAATAAGACAGCCCTTTGTGCCTATCTCTCCTTTTGTAGTATCTAGTTTTACTAGTATTTCATTGAAGTTTTAGGGCTTTGACATGGCTTATAAATACGAAGGTGAGTTTGTTACGCTTTTACGCCTTAACTATTCAAGAAATCATCATGAAACTTTGCACTAATTTTTCGCGATTTCTGGGTTGTTCGCATATTAAAAGTTGTTCCCAATGATGAGTACTATCAGCCCTTTTCGGCTTAGCACATCTTTTCGTTTTAATATTATATTAAATAGATAAAAAAATGCAATCTAACTGATTCATATTACGTCTAGTCAGTACTGTCGCCTACTTTACTTAACTACCTAATTAATTTGAATCACAGCTGTTGTAATGGGGCCAGTGTGGCGCCTATTCAGATCGATTCAGCTTAAAGTGTCAATATGTAAACAAGTGAGTAAGCGCGTAGGCGGACCAGCCTTGACGAAATATTGACCTTTATTGGTTATAGTTTTAGAGAAATTGATTCTACGGCTTTTGTTTTTTTGTTTTTTGACCGAGCGAGGTCTCAGATTGGCGGAGCACATTGGCACAGCGCTGTATGTACAGGAGGGACCAAACCGAAAATCGAGAAAAAAATCAGCTGTTCAATAGAAAAATGTGATAGATACTGGACAAAATGTATGGTACAGCTGATTATTTTTTCGCGATTTCAGAGTTGGTCCCATAGTAAAATTTCGAATTTGAGCAAAATCGGTCCAGATAGATGGATAAGTTGATAGTGCGACAAGAGCAGAGATAATTTCTCACTTAGATAGATAGATAAACTCTTTATTGTTCACACCATAAATTACAAACAAAAGAATTATAACACCTGTTATGGGCAAACGTGACGTTTAACATCAGGCGAGCGATTTGCTCGTCTCTTCACTCAATTACATAAAAATAAAAACCTAAAACTAGAAAAAATAAAAACCCCTTGTTAAAATTGCCCCCTGTTTCGATTCGCGGTTTTTTCGATACGTTATTTACCGATGTTGGTTTTAATTTTGTACTCACTAGACAATAACAGTGACTGTATCCTAATACTAGGCCGTGACCACACCTTCGTAATAAAGCTGTACAGTGGCTCCAACGCTCCTATCTTGACTATTATCTATGTTATTATACCGCTTATAGCTGTAAATAGAGGTTTAAAAGTTTAGGACGTGAGCACACTGTCAAACACAAAAAATAAATTAAATACCCGAAAAATTATGCACCAGATTCTTACTATGAAAATGTCTTGGATTTGATTGCATACTCGTAAATAGAAAAGGCCGAGGCCTGATTTAATTATCATAATCATTAGCAACTATTTTCCACCAACAGGGTTATAGTGAAAGGGTATACCAAGCCAAAAAGGGCTCTCTACTAAATAAATATCTAAATAACTACTCATCATTATGTACAACTTTTAGAATGGGACAAGGAACGCGCAAAAAAACATCAGCTGTTCCATAGATACATGTCAATGGCACTCGCAAAACGTATGGAATATAGCTGATTTTCGCGATAATCAGGTTGGTCTCTTAGTGAAAGTTGTTCATAAACTAAACTAAAGTACTATAAACCCCTTTTCGGCTAAGCATAGCCTTTTCTTATAACCCCGTACATTTGATCACTTGTAGCCGCAGCCTAACAGCGGGCGCCGTATCAGCCAGATAAAATACTAGTTAGCTTGTATCAGCTCCATCAATGCGCATGCGCACAAACATTAGCTCTGTTTATTACTCGCTGATATCACACTTAGATTTCACTTAACACGCACTTAGGGTCGGCGCAGACGAGAGACTGGGCTTTAGCTTGTCAAGTCAAACTATAACGTATAACTTATATGTAGTTAGTTATACAGAGTTAAAAGGAAAGGGTATAAGGCCTAAAAGGAAAGGGCCTAAGCCTAAAAGGGCTTATAGCACTCATCAATATGAACAACTTTGTCTATGGGACCGATCCGGAAAAAAAAATCAACTGTTCCATAAAAAAATGTCAATGGTAAGTACTATAAAGGCAGTAGTACTATGATCCTTTTTTGGCTTAGCACAGCTTGCTGAATGTTTATGTTACTACAAAGTTGAAAAGTAGTGCTAGTTTGGTTTATTATGCTGTTTTAGATTAGTTTTTATGGAAATTACATCGATCGATTTAAAATCTGTAGCATACGAAAGCTCTTAGATTTCATCCTCGTACAGAAAACGTAACTTTGCACTTAATCGATTTCGATTTAAATTCACTGAATATAGACTTACGACCTTTGTTAATTCCGATAACGATGCTGATAGGATGAAAAATAAATCCGTCTCTCTCGGACCTTTGTAGATAAGGTGTTGGCGTCTCGTTTCCTCATTAGTGATATTTTGCCACTTGCAAAGCGGACGCAGACGCAGCTGTCTAATGTACAAATGTACTCTATTGGGCTTTAGCTTTTAGGGTTCCGAACGTCCTTCAGGGAAGAAACCTTAAGGCGAGCCTCGTGCGTCTGTCTGTATGTACCATCACAGCCAATTATTTATTACTAGACTGTAAAGTATTTAGTTTCACTAATAAATAATGATGGGTTAAATGACACATACTTATTGTTACAGCGCTTATTGTCAAAGCGGTGTACTTGTGCAAACATACAAACTTTCAGAATCATGATATTAGTAAGATTATTAGAATAGTAGTATAAGTTTCCTTTAGGGCCACTGCAGAGTACCACGGGACTCTAGCTAGATAGAGTCCAGTATGTGTAGCACAAGTTTTGACGTAAAATACGTAGAGAGAATTCGATAGACATGTCCATACATTTTTCTATCGAATTGTCGAAAACTCCCTACGTATTTTACGTCAAAATTTGTAAGAGGCATACTGGACTCTTGCTAGATACAGTCCTGCTCAGTATTTCCTGTTTCTCAAAATTAAAATCCCACGAAATCAGCATTCAGCAGTTCTTCCAAACACCCTGAATAAATTTAGCATTTACGTCTTTCATTGTAAGCACATTAAAATTCATGGAAAATAAATGCTAAGACGAGTGGCACCTTTTCTGAAATGTTTTTTTGTTGAAACAACAATGAACTGTAAAAGGAAGGGATAAGGTTCATAAAACGAATGCAATTGACATTCTTAGTTAAGGAGACCATGTCTCTTTATATTACTAAAGAATAGATAGTGCTACAGATAGTTCAAAAATACTTACAAGATTTAGGTCATATTTAAGAGGTATAAATTAGATAGAGGAGCTCTTTTTTGTTCACACTAGATAAAAACGATTGACAAAAAAATAAATAAAATAAGCACCGGACAAATACTTTGACAAATGCTTGCCTGTCAACCATAAAAATATCTCGGTATTATATCATGTTTATTTATAATCTGTATAGTATTACCTACCCAAGACAATTAACCTGGTACAATTAACTGCTGATGCATTACTGTCACCCAAACACATTATAGCTAATAGAATCAGTTTAAAAACCCAAAAATAATCAGCTTAATGACTAAAATCACCTTACTCGTAACTAAACTCTCCCTTGGCTCCTCACCTACCGTGACAGATAGACGGCCGGATGAACATGTTTACTCACTCGTTAGTAATGAGCGGTTATTTTAAGCTGTTAAGGTGTGATTTTTTCCAGCTTAAACTGCTTGCAGTTCGCATTACCAGCTTTAAGGTGCTTTTCAATATTATGGAGGGTATTACAAGATGTTTGAAAAGATTGTTTGCTTCAAGCGTGTGTTTTAGCTTAATTTTGAAAATGTTGCGTTCAGCACACTCCGATGCCTCAGTTTGTTACTTTGTAACATTGTTCTATTCACGTATTTTAATTCTGAAACAGGAAAGATTTTCCTGTTTTCTAAAAAGGTAGAAAGCTTTCCTGTTTTCACATTTTTTTTGTTGATTTATTTAATCATTTTAATAAAAAAGAATAACAGAGTTGAAATTAGTTATATTTGTGGATTCGAAATGTAAGTAAAATGTAGTGTATTTTGTTATTTATTTTTAAAACTTTAGAATATCCGTGAAATAAATAATGCTCTATGTAAAAAAACCAATTGATTTAGGTATTTTTAGAAACCCATAATTATATTTCTAAAATTCATAAATGAAAAACTATCTATTTGTATTTTTTTTAATAATTTTTATTGACATTATTCAATTATTATTTCAATTTTGAAATCCCATACTTATTTAAGTTAGAAATCATTAATATGATCTATACATCTAGACCAGTCTGCCCGCCTGTCTGTCACTCTACGGGGGAATGTACAATACAGGAAGTAGTGTGTGGATGCTGGCAACACTGGATAAGGCCATGGCATGCAATTGTAAATTTATGAGAATTATGAACTGGCATCAATCAATACAATGCAATCAATATTGACAAGTGACAATGTTACAAGTACCTACCAGCGGCGGTTGAGACGAAAATAAAATAGAAAAAAATATAGACATGGTAGATATTTATTTGTAGTTACAAATAAAGTTACAAAAAAACAAGCTCGCTTCATATATTTTATCGAGTGTACTTTTTTATGAAGCAGCAGGTTTTTTCCGCATATCATTTTCTTAAAACTCTGTACAGGGTTATACGGTAAGGGTATGCTAAGCCGAAAAGAGCTCGTAGTACTAATCATTATGAACAACTTTTGCAACGGACCAACCCGGAATCTGCGAAAAAAAAGGTCCCGTAGTAAAAGTACTTGATAATGATGAATACTATGAGCCTGCTTTGGCTTAGCCTTTCCTTTTAACCCTGTATGATCAAAGTTCTGATCCAGTTAATCATATATTTCCTTCAGAAAAGGATTCGACTGTATATTTAACAAAAATTCATTACATAAAATATCTCGGTTAACATTTTCTTAGCATTTATTACAAAGTATTTTCTCAGATATATTACTCTTCAATACATATTTATAGCTTACTAGCTGACCCGTGCCCACTTCGTTGGGCATAATGTTAATTAAACCCGAAGCCATCGCGCGCCGTCCGTACCGTTTTTTCTCCGATTCACTTTGCAAAACGGACTACCACGTAAAAGCATTTTTATTTTTCGGTTTTTTATATAACCTATGACACTCAGCAATAATGTGGCTTTCTATTGGTGAAAGAATTTTTAAAATCGGTTCAGTAGATCCCGAGATTACCCCTTACAATTTAACAAATATACAAACACACAAACTTTACTTCTTTATAATATTAGTATAGATGTGCGAGTGAGTGAGTAGGATACATTAAAATAGTCTAGATTCCTCAGATAAACCTAGAAGAAAGATGGAGCACTGAGTTAGATTTGGGTGAAGCCAAGAACTCCTTCACTTTCAATTTGTAGTTCTAGTTTTATTTATTTATTTATTTATTCATTTACAACTACTTATTACACTAACAGCAGTGCCAAGGCGTGTGTTTTAAGTGTTTCGTTTGTTTGTATTTTCTGGTGTAAACAATAAAGAGTTTATCTATCTATCTACTTTCGTGTACTATCACTACTATCAATATACTCGCAGCACTGTAGAGCTTAAAAGCTTTTTAGCCAAAAGGCTATGCAGTTAACTAAACTGTTCTCGACATATGCACGAGCAAAAGTAAATGAGTTCTAGGCTTCACCCAAATCTAACGCTGCGCTCCATCTTTCTTCTTAGGTTTATCTGAGCTAGATGATGAATGTAGATTCTTGGTGTTCTTGATGTTGTGATTCTCGTTTTCTACATCGATTAATATTTGGATCGAAAATGTGAAATATTTTTCGTATTAGTAAGTACTACATATTTGAGATGAGCGTCGAATACTTACGCTAATTAAAAATGCTAATTTGACCATGTTTATGGAGTATGTTAGCTCATATCCTCTTTGGAAATATAACATTCAAGTTTTAAAACATTGTCGGAACAAAATGGTTCCAACTTTTTTCAACTAAGTAATATTTTCATATGATTTCATACCAAATTTCATGTAAATCCGTTCAGCCATTTCAGCGTTCATTATAGTCACCGCGTTACCAACTGAGTCGTGCGGCCATAAATAATTTCTCTATGTCTATCTCGCTCGCACTTGTGGGTCTTATGGAGCCGCATAGTGATGTGCGTAAGATGGTTATAGGCGAATATCGATTATCGATACCATGTTAGGACGCGTTGCACATTCCTATCCCTATTGACGTTTATGGCCCTACGACTCAGTAGCTAACGCGGTGACTACGCTCCCTCCACTTGGATCCACAGCTCGGCTCCACATGTGGATCCATGGATACTTTTTTTTCCACCTAAATCCACAGTGGATCCATAGTAACAAACATATATACTTTCACCTTCATAATATTAGTAAGATTCTGGCTATAAATTGGAGGTAAACTTAGTCGAAGATGGCTTACCTAGAGTTTAATGCAACAATGCACCAAGCCAAATGTTATTAAAAACATCGCAGATCGCGCTGTAATCGGATCCGCCGCCAATCAGAGATCGACAACATTTTGCATTCGACGTGAGTATTATATTTAAATAAATAACGACTCGCGTTGGAAATAAAGTATATTGAGTGAAGGTACGTAAACTTGTCATCGCAATCTTCGATTAATTAAATTGTAATCAAATATTACGTGCTTATGTTTAATTATGAATAAATTTACTTTGTTTACGAATAAGTGGTTATTGTTGTATGAATATACTGGCTACCTAGGTTCTACCTAGGTTTGACATGATTTTTATAGTTTTTTTTTTGTCTAATTTACTATGACAACCGATGTGGTTTTAAAAGATATTTTTAATTGTAGTTTTGTTGTTTTGCGAAGTTTTGTGGTGCGTGGTCTGGTCACTCGCGCTTTACACTTAAGACGCATTTTATACAAATGTATAGGTATGCTAATATAAAAAAAATATTAACCGAAATGCCCATAGAACTCATAGAATTATTTAGGTACTGGTACGGTCATCAAAGTAACTTAGTTAGATGGGCAAACTCCCTATCGGATCCGTATAGATTGGATTGCGGGGTGAGGCAGGGGGGGTTAACCTCACCCAAACTTTTTAACCTGTACGTTAATCGGCTGATTGGGGAGCTTAGTACCTCCAGGGTAGGCTGTTCCATTGATGGAGAATTTATAAATAACATCAGCTATGCCGATGACATGGTTCTACTGAGCCCCTCAATCAGTGGATTGAGAAAGTTAGTGGGTATTTGTGAGCGTTACGCGGAGGCCCATGGCCTTAGGTACAATGCTAGTAAGAGTGAGCTGATGGAGTTTAAGGCAGGCACAAAATACTATCCATGTGTGCCTGAAGTAATGTTGGCCGGAACTCCGCTCAAAATGGTCTCGCACTTTAAGTACCTGGGGCACTGGGTCACCGACACGCTCAAAGACGACATGGATATTGAAAGGGAGCGTAGAGCGCTCGCAGTTCGGAGTAACATGTTGATCCGGAGGTTTGCTAGGTGTTCCAATGATGTAAAGCTGACCCTGTTCAGGGCGTACTGTCAAGCTTTTTACACCTGCAGCCTCTGGATCAACTTCACTCAAAAGGCTGTGAACGCTCTGCGAGTACAATACAATAACGCATTCAGGATGCTGTTGGGGCTGCCACGCTTCTGTAGCGCATCAGGTATGTTTGCAGAGGCACACACAGACGGATTTCCTGCAATAATACGGAAACGTGTAGCCTCCCTGATGCGGCGGGTGCGTGGTAGCGGTAACAGCTTCCTGAATATAGTGGCAGAGAGGAACGATGGACCCTTTCTTAACCATTTATTAAAGACTCACGTGCTGCCTTGGCGTCACTGTCTCAAATAATTTGTGTCTGCGTTGTTGTTAGTATCCTTAAATATTTAATTTCTGAATTTGTTTGTGTAATTATTTTATTCTAATTATTTTATTTTTGACTTGAACGTATTTGACTTTATTTGATTATGATTTTAATTTTAATTTGTGTTTCATTTGTATGTTTAATTAATTGATTTTGATTTTATTTGATTATGATTTTAATTTTAATTTGTGTTTCATTTGTATGTTTAATTTTAATTGTAATTTTATTGTATAAAACTATGGATTATTTCCGAAATAAAATATTTGAATTGAATTGAATTGAATTGAATTGAATTAAAAAGATCACCGAATGTAATCGAAACTATTGTAGTATCCTAATAGGTTATAACAAAATTTGTCCAATTTAGATATTTGTCATAAACAAACACTGTTTCAAACCCCTGAATCGGTGAGATATCTCCGTTATCTGCACTATCAACAAAATGAGACATTCCTAGAAGCCAACGTATTGGATAACGATTGTAACTTGATTAATCACATCAATACGAGTACGTCCAGACTAATATAGGCAGGCACATGAGACTAAATATATATCATCTCGACGAATAATAGTAGATTGTGATATACAGATAGACAGACACTGGACTCTCGTTATAAGGGTTCCGTTTTATCATTTTGGTACGGAACCTTAAAATCAGGGTACAGCCGTATCGTGGACACGGTGTTTTACGTGAATACGTGTACGTAACGGGGAATTCTCGTATGTTATTTCAGCGTATTGTATAAATTCTTCGATCCTTGAGCTAATGAGTGATGTAATTAAACTTTGAAGTGGATGATAGATATTAAGCTGCAACACCGAACTGTTTCTAAAAATTATGCTCCTGTTTTCTGAATTGTCTCCCAATATAGAAGAAAATTTAAAGACGTACGTAAAACGGGGTGAATAAAACCTCAGGGGTGAATAGATATAAAACTAAAAATGATTTTCTACAGACAATAGCCAAACATTTCGAAAAATAACAAAGAAAGGTGACAGGGGGTGAAGGTTTCGAAACTTTCGGTACTTTTACTTTCGAAATATTTGACTTTAGTCCGTAGAAATATCTATTCACCCCTGCGATTTTATTCACCCCGTTTTACCGATACCTATATTTACGTTACACAATACTTAGTAACAACGTACGTACGCGGCTTCTAGAAGCTATATGAAAATGTATATGTTATAAGATAGTGCAGTGTAGTTAAGACGTCGTTAGCACGTGTCAATAAGGCACAAACTATAGGGTAATAGAGAAAGGGTATGCTAAACCGAAATAGGCTCATTAGTACTCATCATTAGAATCAACTGTTACCTTGGGACCAACTCCAAAATCAAGAAAAAAATCAGCTGTTCCATAGAAAAATGTCAATGAGACTCGACAAAATATATGGAACAGCTGATATTTTTTTCGTAAACTCCTACATCTACTTAAAGTAAAGCACCAGTCATGCCTACGCGCCGTTCGTGATCCATGTCAAAGACCAAACCACCGACATCCGAGCCACATTTCAGTACAAACTCTTCAACAGAAGGAAGTCTCCGATACTGAGAACGCCATGATTATAACCGTCAGCGCCCATTCCCAGCGGCCTACATGTCATCGGTTCTCCGTATCACGGACATCCTATAACGCGTTGAACTCTTTTACTCGCCGCTAGGGTTACAAACTTATACACAACTAGCCATTGCGAAATAGACTTTAACACCTTCACCTAAAGTGCATCAAAAGTGCTTATTCAAAGTTGTCAAACTCGGAAAACTTTGCAAGTTTATAGGTGAACTTGAAATAGGAAAATAGGCTTTATGGTAAACGCAATAAGGTGATAGGTAGGTGTAGAGGTGTTTGTTGTTAGACGGAAGCGCTACGGCCTCGTGGTTTCTTGTGGTGCAAGTGGAAATTCAAAAGCGAATTCTAAGTACTACCTACTGTTTAAAGTTAAAGTGGTAAAAGCTTGATGTACGTCAGACCTTGAAAATGTTAGCCCTTATATCATGCGAGTCACAAATCAGCAGCAGAAAGTCTACCTACAAACTTTGAACTTGTAATATAAGAAAAACAATAAAAACAAGCGCCTGTCGTTTGTCATTTGATTGACATGAGCCACTCTATGTAGTTTCTTATCAAACAATTGGTTCACAATACAGGGTTATTCATAAAGGGTATGCTAAGCTGAAAAGGGCTTATGGTTATCATTATGAACAATTTTTACTATGGAACCAAGCCGAAACTCGTGAAAAAATCAGCTGTTCCTTAAAAAAATGTCATTGACACTCGACAAAATGTACGGAACAGCTGTTTTTTTCGTGAATTCTTGGTTGGTCCCATAGTAAAAGTTGTTAATAATGATGAGTTCTATGAGCCCTTTTCGGCCTAGCATACCCTGTATAAAGCCCATATGATAATCTTATGGCCAGGTCACCGAGGTGTGATGTAAATCAAATGACCACAATGAAAAATGCTACAAATGACGCATACTTGCTTCAATTAACTTTTTCTCGGTAGAAGCTATTAGTAACCTTTTATATAAACCGTCTCCAACTAGTAAGTTTTTAGCTTTGAAGCTCGCGTCTAGTGTCAGTAGATCGCTCGCGCACGCGCTGACACGGAAATGACGTCACGTCGCGCCCGTCCGCTGTTATCTCGGTCTCGATCGAAGTTTCCGCTGGGTCACATCGGGACTGGCTTAGTTTTTTGTAGCTTTACTAGCGCTCGTAGTATGTTACTAGTCGAATGCAGCAGATGAGCAGGTCTGGCCAAGTTGCAATTCTGTAATCGCAACCGCTGTAGAAAACTAAGACTAAGACAATCTATGGGAATTATTGTACACTAGCTGACACCCGGCGGTTTCACCCGCTGTTTTTTGTTTACTTTTAAACCTTCCCTGTAGTAGAGCAAACAAAACAAAACAAAAACCAACAACAACGATCGGACCAATTTCTGAACACACCTATATATATTTGACAACCTAGTGACACTATTTTTTATTTCTAAAAAGACAAAAGATCGGACATCTCGAGTTAACCGTACCAAACATCAAATGTTTCACAGGAACAGTTTGTATTGGAAAATTAAATTGTCGATTTTAATATTTTTCTTTACTTATTATTAATGTTTCTCTCCGTTTAAACCTTCCCTGAACTTTTACAAATATTTCAAGATCAAAATTAGCGAAATCGGTCCAGCCGTTCTCGAGTTTTAGCGAGACTAACGAACATCGATTCATTTTTATATATAAGAAAGAAGAAGAAAGAAGTTTTCTATGATAGAATACAGTTGTTACACGGAGCTTCAGTTGAGCAAACAGCATTTAGTCATTCACAAAAAATATACAAGCTTAAGAATTGGGTATGCTAGGCCGAAACAGGCTCATAGTACTCATCATTATGAACGACTTTTACTACCAGACCAACTTGAAAATGAAGAAAAAAAAGAACAGCTGTCCCATACAAAAATGTCAATGACACTCGACTAGTTGATTTTTTTTGGAATTCCGGTCGGTTCAATGTTTTACATAATTTTTGCCTACGCTCTACCCGATGTCCGATTTACTCTGCAATAGTGTATGCTTACAAAAAACACGTTCACTCTAAATTCAAAGACGACTATCTGCAATTCACAAGTATTGCAGTCGTATGTTTATCAGTAGGCGTCATGAAGCGTTAACTGTTACGACTTTCGATTGGTCTAAAAACTTCACCACTAGGGCTGCCTAATAAGCCTACATAAACTTATTTACAGTCTACCAAGAATTTGATGTACAAAAAATGGCCGCAACAACTTGCGACATCAAATACTTTTTGTACCAGATGCTAATTCACGAAGTTTATTTAAGTTAATTAAGATCGAATTAACAATTCATGAGGCTGCGGGGGTCTTACGTATATGCAGTCAATTTATTGAGGGCTGGTGGAGAAATTGACGGCAAAAAGTGCGTGTTACGCCTGCGGTGGAACGGACGAAACAGAGTGGTATAGATAATCTAGCAGTAGTTTTCTAGAGCTAGCTACTCATACTAAGCCTCACTATTGGATTATTATTTGTACAAGTTCATAAGTAAATTGTATGCTAAGCTGGAAAGGCTCGTATAGTACTCTTCATTTTGAACAACTTTTACTTTGGGACCAACCCGGAACACGTGAACAAAATATGAGCTGGTCCATAGAAAAATATCAATGTCAGCCGACAAAATACATGGAACAGCGATTTCCGGGTTGGTCCCATAGTAAATATTGTTCATAATTATGATTTTCATTATGTTGTATTACGAGTTCTTTTTGGCTTAGCATACCCTTTCGTTATAGCCCTGTATTGTGTTTTACAATCGGCCTCAGTATTGATTTATTTCGGTCAGCTTCACGACCTGTATCCACGTTGAGACAGCCCTATTAAGTAGTTAATATTATACATTTACCATTTTGAAAACGACGCATAAGGCAAAAAAAAGTTTGAATATAGGACGACATTAATAAACTTCGTTACACAACTTGCTGATAACACATTCATACGAAAGTTTGAAAATGCATCGATTTCACAAAAGATATCGTAATGTACAATCCCTTACTGATTTGTTCTATTATTTCGATTAGTCACTTACGACATTTGGTTTACAAAGTCGATTATATCACTATCGAATTGAATCCCAAGTTTATCTCAGAACCCCAAATTGGCTTCATCAGCCTAAATCATCGCATAAATTGAGTATTCGATTTCACGGTATCTCCGAAACATAAATATTCACAAGGCAATAACCCTTGTATTTTAATTTAATGATAACAAAGACAATTAAATAGATCGTTAGCCCTCCACGGTTAGCATTGTTAGATACCGAGAAATTACCAAGGAGGAGATATAAAAAGAGAAGGCATTGTGACGTTTGGGAAAAATGTTATGCTGCATCAGAATTTGCTTTCCAGTCGTGCGCGGATGCATGCGTTTGTTACAGGGCAGTTTGTTTGTTTGTTGTTTGCAGGGTTGTTTGTTGCAGGGGTTTGTTACAATTTTCTTGTCCACGAACGAATAGACCAATTTGTCAAATACCATTAAATACCAATTTAATTTAATAATAATTTAAATTGTGAAAGACGTACGTGAAATACGTTAATAATTATATGCATATTATATAGCGCAACACAGCTAGAGAGCTTTATTTTGTTGTTATTCAAAGTTTGCTAGGCTGAAGATTACGTCATTCCTAGGTTCGTATCATGAGTTCGTAACGATGTCTAAGCTAGATCGCTCTAGCTCTGCCGTCGCTCTGTCGTCTTGCTCTGTCTGCTATAAAAGAAGCGAGACAAAAACCAACGTAATACAATTGGATTTAGAAGATTTGGGATCACAGTGCAGACGCTTATGCCACCTTCTCTTTATTATATAATCCGTGGAAATTAAGTTCGCTTAGCTTAAAAAAATTCACGCTCTTCTAATAAAAAGCGTAATTAACTACTAATTATGATAACGGCGATTGTTTACATACGACTAAATGTTTTGGTAGTAATTAAATGTACAGACAATGATGTAATCAAACTAAAAGTTGCGAGAAACAACTTTGTAGCGGGTGGATTGAAAGGAAAGTGGTCCTTCCTTGTAGGGGAATAGAGGTTAATTTAAATAAGCTTTACAAGTATAATGTATACGCGTGAAGTTTCGAGAAAGGAAGCGACCGGCCTACCTTTCTTTGAAGGTAAAGACTGGTCGGAGTCTGGCCACCTAAGCTGTCGTGCCGTCTTATAGCGGTCTTTATTCAGCTATGAAAATACTTCAAATGTTTTCTATGAAAACAACGTTACTTGTCCAGGAAACAATACTGCTTTTCAAAAAAATGCAATAAATTTTTACTTTACTTTACCTAAAAGTTTTATACACCTGTGTGCAGAAAACTTTTAGTTAAATGATTTTTTGGTTGTTTTCATGTTTGAATATGTGACGCAAAAAGCGGCTGAAAGCAGTCATCAGGATTATTTTTTGTCTTGGAAAAATTAACAGTTCTTGTAAGATTGTGAGTGAAACAGCAACGCGCAACTAGTATATTATTTAATGATATCA
Source organism: Alcis repandata (assembly GCA_949125135.1). Classification (NCBI taxonomy): domain Eukaryota; kingdom Metazoa; phylum Arthropoda; class Insecta; order Lepidoptera; family Geometridae; genus Alcis; species Alcis repandata. Next base: position 2,643,517 of record OX421233.1, read on the forward strand.
TTCAGCGCTTTTCGGTCCCTTTGTGGCGACACCACTATTCTAAGAAATGAGATAAATCTAGTAGGTATCTTGTACAAGCCTTTGTGCACTGAAATACAAGATAGACGGCTAGATAGATCGAAAAGATTATGCACACTATGAAAACACGATAATAAAATTAAAAAAAAAAATCTTTTTATTCCTTGCAAAAAATTAAACACATCTTTTAGAAAAAAACTTAAACTAATTTTCTTTGTAACATAAAGAAATATTTTTTTTTATAAAGTACATATATATAATTAAATGTTTGTTCATGTTAATCCCCATTTGCAAGAACCCCTCCGCAGGTGAAGGCCTCCTCCAATGGAATACCACTCTTCCCTATCCTTTGCTATTTGCATCCAGTTTGGTCCAGTCGTTTTTATAAGATCGTCTACCCATCTCATAACTGAAAACACGATAACTGCATTAAAAGTTTACCAAACTTTCAGAAAGCGTTCCCTTACAATATCGTTTACAAAATGATGCGAGTTGAAATAAAGCAAGTCTGTTCAAAGAGTTGCATCATTCGGAACGATATCAAGGATCTGCGTAATGAAGCGGACTAAAGACGAACGGCTCCTTCGTTATACAACTTTTGTACAATCTTATCGCTCTCGGAACTTTCCGAACGCGGCGAATCGGTATTACTTCCGAAATTCGAGGGCACAGTGTTTGCAGAAGTAACCGAAGTTTTGGTTTAAAAAAATAACTTATTTGATAGTTAATTTTATTGTGTAGTACTATGGTTATCCGAAATAAAATATATGTACGTTTGAATTTAAACTTGTTAAATGTAGAGGTATTATTAGGAAAGCGCCGTCGGACGTAAATAGAAACTGATTTTTGCACACATTTTTCTATTCAATACGGTCTACGATATTTTGGATGGAAGTCACGCTTTAGCGCTTTCAACAACATGAGTTTATTAGTTTTTATATTATTTTTTTATTTATATTTATTTTTATATTTTTTATTAGTTTACATATTGTCGGTGTTTTGTAAAGATATGTCAATCGCAAAAGTTTTTAAGAGACTAGTTTTACAATAGAAAATAATCGGAATAAAAACTAAAATCTGCTCTGCTGATTTTTTAGTTTAGTATCTCACCCTTTCTACAAACCATCGACGATTTACACAAAACCACAGACTACTAAAGTTACATACCTCATATACCTTCCAATAGCAAACCTCCAACTTCGTCCACCGCTACCTCTACCCTATGGCCTCCGCGTTAATAACCGCGAGTGTCAGCGGGAGAAAGTCCCAGATTTACGCCGCGATGCGACCGGACCGAGACACATCCTTACGCAACAATTGCACGAAGTAATGGAATTTATTTACATACATAGTGTCTGGACACCAATGGTCTGTCGTGCCACTGAGCTGAAATACACCCAGTGAGCAAAATGTGCTTAAAATGTCGAGACATTTCTTTGCCTCTCAAGGGATGATGTTAAAACAGCAGGCTTATTGTCTAATTGTTTGCTAATTGGCATCCGCGATTTTGATGAATTTGATCAAAATGAAGCCGATTCCAACTGTCGCATACGACGATGTGATCGAAGATGAAATACTGAGACTTAACAGATATCTAGTGGAAAAGATTTATACAAACAATATACATACGTGTAAAATAAATTATCAGAGCTATAATATATTGTTTTTTGGGGTCGGTTAAATAACTATGGTACATTCATTGGCATAGGTAAGTAAGGATTATCGGATCTCAAACTAGACAGCCTGTATCTTGGCATCCTTGGTACCAGACCAGGCTACATATCTACCTTCCCAAACTACTTGTAATCCGTCATCAATCACGAAGTATTTCTACACACATTCATTAACAATCAATCACGCTCACCGCAGATATAAGAATCGGGACGTGTCCCGCGTGTAAACACGCCGTGAATCACGCATTCCGGGCGGATAGCGCGTCTCATGTTACGAGTTACGTATGCGGAGGTGAGGCCAAGGAATAGGTTGGGTTGCATCTTACTGGAGGTTCTGTAGGTAATTTGGTTTTTCTGTTTTTAGGCAAGCGTGCTCCATTAAAAACCGCAAAAAAATAAAATTAAAAATTTGGTCTCTCATGAGAAAAGACAATGGTTTTACAAGCCATGGCTTTCGTGACAAAAATAAGCATTTATCTTTAACGCTAAACGTGCTCTTTGTGGACTAGGCTGGGTGCTATTCGCGCAGGTGCTATTCGGACGGGTGCTCTAAGTGGACTACTTCAAACATGTGTATCTGTGTGTCAATCTGTCGCATCGTAGCTCCCACACAGCTGAACCGATTTTTATTTCATTTTTGTTTGAAAAGAGGCTCAATCAAGAATTACTTTTACTATCGATTCAAAACCACGACAACAACGTTTGTTTTGAAAGTGAGTCCAAACCACACTTCTTTCCATTGTCTCGGCATATTTAAAGGTAAAAAAAGATGCCCATTAATGGCATGATACCGATGATATCGTCTTCTAAAGACAAAGCTGATTTAGTTAAACAGATGAGAAGTTATTCAGTACTCAGTAAGTTTTGCTGAGTAAAGCCTTTGTCTATCTCAAACGGACAGAGACGGTTCTCAATTCGACTATTTGTTGCTTTTTTTTTCATGTCATTTATGCCTAAATACAAAAGGCTAATAATCATCATCAGATTACGGGGTGATGCCGTAATCTCGGTCCTATAGTCCTTTTTTTTTTTTGTTTACCCAGTGGAAATCCTTTATAGATACCACGCCCGCCCCGGGGGAGGCAGGGTGGTTATGTGGGAGTCTCCGCCCTGCGGCGGCATACCCACTAAAACCACTGGGGTGTTCGGCATCCGCCTGAGATGGGGCAAGGTGGGGTCGCGTTAGCAATCGCCACCTCGCCCCGGCGATGGGCCCGATTAGGGCCCCCCGCGCCTATGGGGGGGTGACCCTGTTCCCCAGGATCACCCCCCAGACAGTCAGTGTAGGGTCGTGCAGGCCGGGAGAGTCCCCCGACTCTCCCGGCAACCCCACTGCAGAGGAGCGAGGAGATGGGCGAACCGCCTCCTCGCTCCCCCGTCTGCGCCGGAGCGGGTCAGATCGGGCATCGTCCTCTCTGACCCGCTCCGCAGCCTCCTTCTGCGTCATCACCTCTTCGCAGAAGGAGACCCCGGCCTGCCACGATCTCTCGCCGCCGAGCACGGCTTTCACCACGCTCGGCAACGAGAGATCCCAGCCTATGTAGCCCGAAAGCGTATGCCGCTGGGTGCCCCATGCGGCACACGCTTCCTGCGTCCACCCCCCTCCTTTCCTTGCACTCCCGACCGCAACCCACATGCGGCGAGGAGCACAAGGAAAACCCCCCTGGTGGCAGCAATGCCACCGTCCAAACCATCACGCTGTGCCCTTTGCTAGTCAGAAGGACACGCGGATGGGCCCACCGTGTCGGGTTATTGGCCACCGTGCGGTAATACTGCATAAAAGCTGCAGTATTACCGCACGCTGTTGCCCAGGGTGCACCACGTAGAGGTTACCCGACCTAGCACCCCGGTCCTATAGTCCTATGCCAATCTAGTCCAGCAGAGCAAGTATCGAACTTTATCGATCGCGAATTGACGTTCAAATTCGGCAACATCGTAAAAAAATTGGAATTTTGTCTATGGTTCGAACAAAATTGTAGAAATTTACGATTTTGTAGAGTCTAAACGTCTATTTCTCGATCGACAAAGTTTATTTTATTTATTTTATTACAATATTACAGTATATAAGGTATTTTTAAACAATAATTGTCTTAAAACCCAACCGGGTTTGTCTATGTCTATTGTCTAGCCCCTCTAGGCAATAGACATAGACACGTACATTCAGTACATACGATTGTCTATGTCTATTGCCTAGAGGGGCTAGACAATAGACAATCGTATGTACTGAATGTACGTACGCTCGAATCTGCAGCGTACGTATGGAACGTGACTTTTATTATATCGAACGAATTGAAGACAGTTGGTTTTCCAATCGTTGTTTATCTTAATACAAAGTTTATTCGTCACCGTGACTGCGTCGGTTCAGAATCAGCGTGGCCGAGGGGAAATGGCGCCGCGTGGGTGCTGCATGTCTAAGTGGACTCTTGCTTGTTTTACCTTCGTAACTTCTCTAATTTGCGGTTTTACGTTAGTTTTATTTTTAGTGGCGTTTTTGTTAAACACAGTCTTTTTCTTGGAATTGTGCTAAGCGCCTACATTTTGCTGGTATTGTCTAAAAATTTGAGATGACTCGTAATTATAGCTCGTAAGGTCTCAGTAATCGGTAATCAGTTTGTTGTATCATGGTCGTATGTATATAGTCTTAGTATCGAAGTCTCTAGTGTTGCTTGCGTACTCGTATGTCTCTGGCGTGACAACTGGGAATGATCCGTACTATGGAAAATAACGTGGTTTTGACACATTTTGTTAAAATCACATTTTGTCACCGAATATGATCAAAACTAGTCGTAGTGAACGACCTAATTTTTACGTTAGTATTCCCGTATTAATTAAAACAAAATGTCTCTGATAGTAGTTTCTCGATGGTATAATGTAAACATCAAATGCAGTAGTTCGAGGTTTATAAGAGGTATTCCAAATGACCCCTCTTTGTTTCCATGTTTGCGCTACTTAAAACACGCCACGGAGGAAATTTGAAAGCCTTCCTTTCTATGAATTATCAACCTATCTCATTTTGAAGCATATGTCTCCCCGGCTTCTTACCTCAAACAGATTCAAACAGATTTGACCATTTTACCAGAAACGCGTCGGAGACATTTGTTTTAAATTGCCTTTTTGATGCCAGAAACAGATGGAGAATACACCTTTTTATATCCTCAACTTTCCAATACCTCTCGTCACCAGCACTGGACTACTAACAAAAGCGGTAAATACGACATATTACCCTTGACCGCGTGAGTCACCGCGCAAGGGCAAGATGTCACTCGGCGATGCTGGCGAAACTGCCTCGACTTGTTCCGTGAACTTTGCCAGCTTTGTTGCACAAGTTGGGAGTGTACTTTCATTGATGAGGCGACTTGGTTTTTTTAACACGGTTTTATTTAGCTTGACCCGTTTTACGTTTGCCAATGACTTAGTATTTTTCACTTTGTCACTTTGTTTTATTTTTCATATTATTATGGTGATGACGTCAGAGGCATTCAGGCATATAGACTTACACAAAGGCTAGCCATTCGGCTTATACGAACTTACTATGACAATTTTAACTAGATTTTTTATCTTCTCTGTTAGACATACCTAGTACAAACTTATTTGGTAGGTTAAATAGATTAAGAATTGAACTTGGAACTAAATCAATGCTAATCATACGAAAGCTCTTTAACAAAACTTCTTGTTTAAACTGAAAGTCACATACTCGTAATCCAACCCATACGTTCCCAGTCCCAGTATCAAAGAAGACCAAAAATTACCAGCCACTAAGAGGAAAAGCAATCGCTGCTAAATCAAACAGCTCCTTTGTTCGAGTGTAAAACAATTACCCCTCTCGTTTGCCACTTAACTGGGTTTGTGTTGGTGTTAGCGTTTAGCTGATTGGGGGGTGGTGGAAGCTGGGAGGGACTGGCGGTTTGTTAAGGGTTTTAAAGTTTTCAACGGTCTTTGAAAAAAGCAAAAAAGTTTTGGGCTCCTTCTACAAGCTAATTTACCTACTTCCATACCTTTTGTCTAACGGTATGGCTGTTTTTTTTCTAAATTTTCAAAAGTCGTAGATCATCAGTTTGGTTCAAGTATCTAAGTCCTAAAACACTGAATACTCTCTATAGACGTTAAAGTTGCCCCGGTTATTATTTGAAAAATGAAATGCTATAAATATTTGTTGAAATGGTATTTGCAGCACTTTACAATGGCTGGACCGACTTGGATATCCAAGTAATCTACATACATATTATATGTAACTCCATACGTATGTGCGAGAGCAAAGTTAGAGTAACACCGCGCCAGCTCCAAAATCCCTTGCATCAGCTAGTTTTCATAGTTCAGGATATAATTATCATAAATTAAAAGTTCCAACGAACACAAAATATGCATAGCAAGTCTTTTGAGCGCCTTGAGCCCAGTTTGCAGCACCTGTTTACAAAGCTGCTTCCCACGGCGATAAAAACTAGTTGTTTAGTAACAGTTTTGTTTCCATATGAGGTTTGTATTGTTTATTTTGATTTGGGTTCAACGGATTAAGTGTTAAGAGTCCTTAAGGGTTGATCGTAATGAGTACAGTGGCGAGACAGTTCCCGCGGCTGAGTACTCGGTTTGTATGTATACAGTTTGACGAGGCGAGACAGTCGCTAGAACTTAGAACTAGAACTTGCTCGGTTGAGTGTGCGAATTTACTGTCTCGCCATTGTTTATGTCGTTATGTGTAATTAACCCATTTGGACAGAGCTGTATTATACATAAATCTCCTGGGCAGAGTGATGTCTCCACTCCGCTCTATAATATATCAGAGCATGTCTCCCACAACTTACACCAAGCCCCGATTCCTGAAGAAGCAAGAAAGCCAACAAACACCCCCGTCCCATGCCCCGCCCACACGATACTCACTCAAACACCTTAATTAACGATAATTAGGTAACCGCCAATAGGTAGCCAACTAGGCATTAACCACATTGCGCTTTGTTATGCTAATTTCATGGGTGGATACTGGATATCGATATGTTAGTGAAGCGCGAAAAACGAGACGGCCATTTTTGCATCATTGTTGCTCGCTACTTTGTGTTGTGTTGAATGGAGAAAGTAAACTGGAATTTAAAAGGGAGGATTTGCCCTGCAGTGGCCCTAATGCCTCAATCTTACTAATATTATAATTGTCAAAGTTAAATCACGCAAAATAAGGTTGAACGTATTTGGTAGCTTATACCCTATTATAGCTAGAATAACATATACGTTACTTTTATCTCGAAAAATTTAACGGTTCCCGTTGGATGCGAGATGCGAGTGATACCGCAAGAGCAGTAGTATATCTAATAATAATAAGTTGGAAATACTACTACTAGAGCGTAGTAAAAAAACCTTAACTTTTTATGGCTGTCAGATCCGTTCTTAGCTTGACTCGAGAACAAGTATAATATAGGTGTACATAACAGTCCAATCCACAGAACTAATATGAAAAGATAGGAGAGTAGGTACTTATAAGTATATGATAGGTTACCATAGCTGTAGGTATAACAGTCCAATACACAGAATGAGAAAATAATTAATAGTTAAAAAAACTAAAAAACACGCTTTGTTATGTATTGTCATCGGTCCTCGATATATCTACAAAGTTTGAAAGAAATCTGACCGTTTAAAGTGGGTCAAAAACGCGCTCAAAGGAGTCGGTTACAAACATACATACAAACATACAGGTGAAGCTAATAAAAGTGTGTTAAAATAGGTGAGTAGGTACGTACATAATATTACGATTGTGTTCGTTTGTTCTGATGAGATCGATGTGTAAGACCGGCAGCGAAAGTCCATTGTTCCGCTTCTTCTATTCGTCACTATCAAAGTGGCTTCAATCTGACGGATGGGTGTCGCAAGTGACCTTTCTAGTGGCATTTTGGGGTATTAAGACTTGTATTGTTCTGGCGAAAATTCTAGATATCAAATACGATAGAGACAGATCTGTAATTTAAAAATAAACTGTGCTTGTCCCAACGTCTATACGCATTTTTTTTTTTCATAGAGGTCTGTTAAGCTGACTCGACGCGGAACAGTCAAAAAAAAGTACATTAGAAAAATGAATGGCCTTAAAAAAGCCCTAATTATTTCAAACTAGAAATCGTAAAACACGCTAGCCAGTTTATAAACTTAAAGAGTAAAGACTTATTCTATTTTTACCGACTTCTTACGCTTCAATTAAACAACAACTCCTTCAAACTTTTCAGATTAAGTCTAGAAAATTCGAAAAGTTTGAAAGTTTGTCTATTTTTGTTCAGGTGAAGTCAAATGCGAAAGCTAGTCTCAAAAACACAATAGTAGCATGTAATGTGTGTTTTACAATACACCTACACGCGCCGATACGATCAAAGCAATTAATAAGGTGGGACACTGGCAGGTCACGTGTCACAGGTAGAAGGACGGCGGAGGCATTTTTGTGGTTTTACGATTTCGTTAGAAAGTTGAAGGCAACAACTAAAGAATTTGCAGTTGCTGGATAGCAGATTTCTGTCGTAATTTTTATTACTTAATTTCATCTAGTGAAAAATAAACTTTGTGAAATATATATTAAGTATACTTACATTTTTTGCTTTTTGGGTATTACGTAGCTGTAACCAAATTATAATTGTTTTTTTATTGTATCAATATGAAAATCTAAAGACACGTACTTAGAAACTAATTTACATTATATGATTATCTCGCTATAAATAATGTTTAATTTATCTAAACTAAAATATAATAATTAATTACAAAAAAAAAACTGAGCAAAAACTTGATTCAACGTTACCAGTCGCCTACACACTGGGCTTTAAATACCGGCTCTAATATGACGTTATTTATTAAGCCAAGTGTGCGGTGGCCCTTATCTGGGTTATCCTTTTGTTGCCGCGGTTTACAACGAATAAATATCAAGTTGAATTAGTTAATATGAATGTGAGAAGATGGATGTTACTGAATAGGTTGATTGTTTGTTAGAAACGGCCAGAGGTGGAGTATTGTGCTATGAGATTCGTATTTGTTAAGTGTTTTTAATGAATTAGATAATATTTTGTGGACGACAACAGCGTTGTCTGGATTTATTTGTTGCTTTGTGGCGTCTATTTTATGACGTTTATTTGTTACTTTGTAAGTTCGTGATGTATTTGTGTGATGTTTTCACAATGGTAAAGTATCTAAGGCTAAAGATGCCCTGTATACCACTAATATTACACACATCGATTCTTTTATTTCTATATTTATATATATTTAAAAGATATATTACTTGGCTGACTTATCAACGTAGGAATAGCCTGAACGGTTGGTTCCAAACAAATTTTGGACGCATGTTTTCACTATAACGTAGGCACCGACTAAGAAAGAAATTAGTCGTATTATCTCTTAATAGAAGTAAAATGTAGTGATGATATTTGTACAGAAAATAATGCCATAGGTATGGTCAACTGTAGGGTACATGAATGAAGCCGCGAGTAAAAGCTAGTCTATATGTATAATACAAGACAGAATCATTTTAATAAAACACAACAACAATAAGTGAACACGATATTTCGGTCTCATCCAATCCAATCCAATTTCTCCTCATGCATATGATAACAAACTTCAAGCGAATGAAGCAACAACAATGCACCACATTCGTAGCAATTTCACAAATTAAAAACCCTCGGAACGAAACAAGTTCAAATCACGAGCGTGTTTTTCGACATTGTTGCGAGAAGCATTATCAGTGTAGGTGGGACGTGGGTGTGTCCCGCAAAAAGGTCCAACTTTTAAATTACTGTTTTTGTGATAAATCATCACACTAAATGTTATAAACGCAGTGTTCGAATGTTTGTTGCTTTGTTTGTTATTGCTGAGTCGTATAACTATGGATATACGCATAATGAGACGATGACTGATACGTATATGGACTGACGCAAGTTTTCTGTCCAAGACACGTTTGGAAATGAAATGCTTAACATGATTAGTCAGTCAGTTTTTCATAGAAAAATAATGTGGAAAATGAAAAACCTCGAGTGAAGCAGTAGGGTGCAGCTAGTAGGGGAACTCGTAAGCGTCTGCCCGCTGCCCTGTCCGTGACTTTTGTTTACCCGTTCCGCAGATTGCGTGTTGCGCAACGCGCGATCGCTTCGATTTATAAAGGTTTTTCTCATTCGTTTTTGTGCGTAAACAAGTCGTTGTTGGGCAACTTTTACTTTTGTGTTTTCTCCTTTATTGAAATCTGGAGCTGAAAAATAAATGGAATTAATGAGCATCGGGTATTTTAAGAAATATTTAAATTTAAAACGAGAATTACGAGCTTTTATATTTTTATGTATTTATCAACGCTAATCGCTTAAACTGGTTAGTACAACTTAATTAAACTAGGTTTAGTCTCTTATGAACGCTTTATTAAAATAGTTAGCAAGCCTTTGATAATACTAAAAAAAATATAACAAAAAGAAACAAACGACCCAACAATACAACAGAACAATAACAAACGAGATTAATACGATACAAAGAGCTATTACCGCGATATCTCGATGTTATCTCACAGTTTTGTCTCATACAGTGCTCCGCATGTAAACAGCTGTCCTGGTGTCGTCGCGCAAGCATTGTCCTGTCATAATAATTATGTATCGCGAAGCGTTAAATATCTGCCCGATTCGAGATTTTGCAGTTGCCTCGTTTTGCGTTGACCATACAACGGACGGCGTATCTACAACAGATTATCTTAAATGGAGCAGCTTTTTACGTAACGGAGCTTTTTTAAAGTAGATAACGTTGGAAATTATGAAGGGTTGTTTTATTGTTTTAAAAATAAAAATGATGTCCTTGTTGTGGGGTACCGTTATATTCCGCCGCTCGCTCGGTGATCAGATTGTTCGCTGTTATGGTTGTACCGTTCTATCGGCCAAGTATTTGCCGCGAGAATTAGGTGATTCCGCGAAGTTTCGTCGTTTTGATTTGTGAATTGTATTGTCACTGTAACTGTGAAATCGCTCAATAACTGGGTACTATAATATTTCAGCGGATTTTACTTCATTTTTTTCAACGAATTATTATAATACGGTCTACTAGATTCTGTGTATCCGCATTCAATCTAGAAAAAATCTATTCAACAATCTACTTAAAAAGAGGATATTGCATTTAGATGCTATTTAAAGTCTCTTATAAAGCTTGCGGTGAAAAATACTTAGTACCAAAAAGCTACTATCAGAACATAGTACTAATTCAACATTTAAAAACAGTTTCAATAGATTGATAGTTTCGATAGTGTTGCTATCTCATTCTCTCTTCATACAAAGTTGTCTCAAGCTCATCGAATCGACTCCAGAAATCACTAGTAAACAGGCCCGATGTACAAAGCAAATCTTGTTGCGATATATCAGCAAATACTGTGTATGTATGCTTGTGTATCTCCGTCGGTACAAATATTTGACTTCCGCGCGTCTTCCCGTCGCATTTCCTCTTCGTTAGTCGGAACGTTAGTCAGCCTGTCAGGGGTTTTTTATGATGGTTTTATTTTCAGTTCTATTGTGTTTGAAGAATTTGAATATATAGTAGGCTTTTGGGCCATAATTTGATTAGTTTGTCTAACTTTAGTTACTTTTATCTGCATCTGTACCTGTGAGTTAGGAAACTCATTGTTGTTATTATTCTTAAAATGAGTTTTAAAATTTTAATACATAGGTGTGTACACCTAAGTATTAAAATAAATTAATAAATTACTTTGCTTAAAATAAAAAATAGAAATTAGTTATTAATTTAGTATTTTTTAATTAATTAAAGTTGTAAACTACGCATCGCTGCGGTACATACAGGATTTCCAGTATATTTTCTCTCAAATTTATAAAGAAAAATGTGTTCTAGTTCTAGGACAACATAATACCCTAAGAGATCCCTTTACAAAGGCGAAACACTGCCACTAGGGTCGCTAAGCCCACACAAAGTATTATAACAAAGATTCTCTCGAATCAAAAATGCACGTCACACGCAACACCCATCGTATTCAAGCGAGCTAAAAAGCCTAGGGAAAGCTTCTTTATCTCCCTTGAATACTCACTAGTTACTACCTAAACAGCCACAGATAAAGCCACAGTTACTACGTAAATAACCACAGATGAAGCCATAGTTTCTACGTAAGCAGCCACAGATAAAGCACCAGTCAGTACGTAGATATCGCGATGTATCGCAAGTGTTATCGCGCAGTCGTGTCGCGCGATGCAACGATTGTCGACAAAAAGGGCACCGCGCTTTGTTGTTACCGCGAGCACGAAAATCTCGGCTTGGCGCGCTCTATGGGACTCAGTTGGTTTCTAGAGATAATAGGCTTGTCTGCGTAAACATTTCCCTTTATATCTGTTTAAATAATGAAGTGGCTAGAATAATTAAATGAAAACAAAAAAGTGGATAGAACATATTTTTTACTAGAAAATGTAGTAGAAACATAATTATTGTAATACAATTAATTTCGCAGTTCTTAATCATATTAGACGTTAGTAAGGTATTATACGACAGCTTATCCGATGATAAAAACGGTGTGATTGAATAGAATATGATAACATGCTCTTATTTGACACAAACTCTGTTTTGGACTTAAACTCTGTTTTAGAAAACTAAATAAAAAAGGCTCTATTATTATTTTTCATCAAATAAAGAAAAATGTAAAGTTTTACAAAATAAGCTTTATTTTAACAGTGAACATCCTTTGAACCAATTGTTGCACTAGTTTTAACTGTTATGTTCATTTTGTTTGTGATTTATGGTGTGAACAATAAAGAGTTTATCTATTATACGAGTATCTATCTGTCTGTCTAACCTGGTTCAAAGCTCTGATAGGAGGACCGGGAACCATGCTATCTTAATCGTTTTATCCCTATATCAGCGTTATTTTTTCTGACACACAAAGAAAACTTAGCTTACATCTTTAAGTTCATTGAATCCTTACAGACTACCCCACACAACTTTCAACAGGTAACAAATGTACAAACTTATTAGATGCGAAGATAAGTTAATAACCATAGACAATCCGTTTCTCCACATGGTCACGGAACATTCGCCACCCATAGCTACTGCTGGACAATTTATAAACATTGGCCACTGTACGCCCACCCATTCAGCGGGATCGAACTCGCACAATTAAACGATGCCTCGGGACCTCTCGGTCATCCGATACTATCTGTGTGACCCTAAGCCGCCTGCGGAGATCTCCTTTAATACTAAATTCGAGCTAAAACGGCGTAACTTTCAACCAACTGCGTGCGACTTCACGCTTTGAAAACTGGAACATAAAGCTTAAATTCAAATGGAACGGTATGAAAATTTCTCAGTCATGAAAAGTATACTCTAGCTCGTTACGATAAGTAGCAAAGTTGATATTTAAGTATCAGATCCGGTAACTATATAGTTGTCTTTGCACAGTAACAGTATCGTAGGGTACGCTCTGACCCCGTCCAGTGGTCATAGTTAGGGCTTGAACTGAAATATGGAGCCAAAGAAATTGGTTTGGGTCGTGCAGCCCGGTAGAAAGTGGGTAGTTAGTGATTTATAGCGCCAGCCTGTTATCGGTTTAAAAGTTTAGGGCCTGAGATGATATTTGAGCAAAAAGTTATACGTATTGTCACTTGAGAATCATATGGTATTCAGAAAATATATGTAAATAATCTAGATGTAGCATTTGTGTTAAAGCAACTCGATTTTGTCTGTCAGCTTGTAACTTTTTCACATCTAAAAAGGGTGACTAAAACTGTATAGTTTTGCCAAAAAAGTAACGTGCGTCGCGAAAAAGGACCTAAGTTCTCAATCAAAAATTTGAATTTTGAAATTTGTGTGCGATGGAATGTTATTTCGTTAAATAGAAATCGTTATAAGATCGTCATTCTGTGTGGCCAGCAATCATTTCAAAAGCCTTGAGCCACAACTAACAGGCCGCAATATAGAATAGTCATAGATTGTAAATCTCCTAACAATATGGCGCTACGCAGACGATCAAACCAAACTGATCAATAACGATCTCGTCAATTAATAAATCAATCGCAGAAACAATTCGGTATTCAAACGCCAACGGACGCTTCTATTGGCCAATAAAACAGCGCGCGGTGGCGACATCTGCATAAATCTGCGCGGCTGTGTGGATGCGTAAGCGAGTCTTTTTATAACAAGCTTAGGGCCAGTTCATACTCAAACGCTTGTAAAAGCCATACGAACTTTCTCCCGAGAATCATAAACCAAAATAGACCAATAGCGTCATAGACGAATAGTTACTTTGTCCAAACGTTTACTTGAAATGGCATTTAGGCACAGCGCGATTTGGGTTAAGCCCAATGCGTTTTAGGTACGCAGCGTGCAAACGTTTCTTTAGACTGTAACTTGATATAAAAACATTAGAATAGATTAGCACTACCTCGGTATGACACGGCTCTCAGGACAAACGAAAACACACAACTTTCCTTTGTCCATCCATAGTCTACTTTGTAATGAGACTAAGAAATAAATATTAAAACTATTATACGATACGGTTGTCTTTTTAAAACTAAACATTTGACCCTGCATGTGTCAATTGATTTTTGATACAATCCAAAATTGCTCAAAATCTATTTTGAAAATCGATCCTTTATTTTGCTATGCTTGTTTAAAAAATTGCAGATACGACTTTTTTAAAGTTAATCATTTTGCGTCGTCATGTTTTATATCCTCCTTTTCAAAGTTCATTTTGCTGATACTACTTTTTAAAGCTGAGTGTTTGCGCCTTTTTTCCTGTCTTTACAAAGCTCATACTCCTTACAGCTCGCATAAGGCGTCTTTCTATAATTATTCAGAAAGCGGTGGCGGCCATTAAGGGCATATAAATCGGAAGGATAATAGTGTGGACATGGCATACAATACCGCCGCGCCGTATTATGACTTGCGAGCCGTGACGCGGTACCAACATTGAGTTATCTGTTTCATTCAAAATTTAAGAGAGTGTCTCTTTTCGGCGGAGTAATTTAAAAGTTCAAATTGTCGAGTTTATCAGTAGCTTTATTTCTAAACTTGTGCCCTCTTTTGTTTGAGCTTTAATAAAACAAAAACAACAACCATTAGGATGGAAAATTACTGAATCTGTGTAGTTAGAGTGGGTGATGCTATGATTTCGAGGAGAAATGAAGAATCTATAATTTCTGCTTTGTTCACTTAGGTAATTTCACTCAGGTGAACATAAGTGAACGGGTGATATTACTGTCGTAGATTTTGGTTCTATTAGGTATATAAAATCATCATTATCGTCAGTCGAAATATCATCGTTTTTGTCCAATTTGTCTCTAATTTACATTCTAACAATTTGCAGTAAAGAACAGGGAGTAAACGAAGATTCCTAACAAAAACAAATTCAAGTTTTGATTCAATTAAGACTGTCAAGACTCATTATAAGTTCTTAACTTCTTAATTTACCGACCAAATAAACAAGCGCCTACGACCGCGGAAAGTCAAAAAAGTTATTCCATTCACGTGCCGAGTCATCTTTATGGGTCCGAGCAGCGTGCCCGTCGTAAATAGAGCAGTGTCACGCGCGGGTACAATGTACAAGCCACCCCGGGAGCCAAAACTAGCTTTGAATCACTGCGCTGACCAATACCAACACTCAAATAACCTAAACTCAACTTTAACACCAACAATTTGAGGTTAGTTTATAGAACTGCGAATTTGCACATACGACTTTATTCAATGGAGTCGCTGTAGTAGAGAAAATGGACATGGACTGAGAGCGAACTTTCTAAGATTGGACTTTATGGTACAGTGTTAGGGTTGAGTTTTATGTGGTATTTGGTTTATAAAGAGATGAAACACAATTAAATTCGCGTAATATTTATGCAGATTCAGCGGTGGCTGACTCATTTTACGGAGTAGAAAATTTACAGAGGTACAGTGCTAATGGACACAAAAGTATTTAGATACTTTGCTACATGTACAAGATGGCGTATACAAGGGCAAATTAAGCAGATTTATATTAAAAACCAAATTAATGACTATTCATTGTAAAAAAATACCATATTTTAAATATATGGCTTGTCAAACGAAAACTAGACATGCATTTGTTATCATAGTAAAATATCTGGATTGCATAATTCCTCCACGATAATGTAGCGTAGAGTATTGTGAAGCCGATTGGAAAAAGCCTTCCTATAAGGTTTTAACGTTTAGATCCAAGTACTGATTTATTTAGTAAAGACTTGACGAGATAGTATGCGCGAGATGCAGCTATGCGCAGCGATGTGTGACGTACATCCACTGCATGCATACATACAGCTCCGCGCATGTAGTGCAGCACCTACAGTTTCACGCTCTCCCAACCTGTCTCTCTGTACACATTAATACTCAAAGCTTCTCTCTGAAACGGGATGCCTATGAAAACCTATCTATTGTTTATACTAATGAGGTGGCATTGCTGATTGTGATGTCAGTTGTTTGTGCTTGCGGAATAGGGAATGGTTGCTATGGAAGACGGTTTCAATATTCCGATATTCGTCAGCTTTGAGAAAATATGGACCATCGATGCTTGGCATCAGATCTTTAGCTTTGAAGTTTGGTTTTTCTTTGATTAGATTGGGTGAAGTGGGAAGAGCTTTATAGCCTTGCCGCATGTTTATGATAAGAAAACATCACTACAAACAAGTCACATGGTACGCCAGATAGTAAGATCTTCTTCCGTGTGCATCCACCTTCCACTAGCCGCCTCACTTAAGTCTTCAGTCGTCACTTCACCTAGAAGCACTTTTTTTTTAATTCTGTGGTATGCATGCGTTTGTCCGTCATCTGGCCTAATAGTAAGCAATGATGCGGTCTACGATGGAGCACGTTTGCCTAGGAGAAACCGATTCACTCGCTACTTGAAGACACCCAGACTTCGTACTAATTACAGATAGAATTATCAAAACAGGATTGTATGTCATGATAACTATAATAAATAAAATTAATATGGCGCTACTGTTACTTATATAATAAATATAATAATAATCCTATCTTATTCCACTGCCGGGCAAAGGTTACCGTATAATGGTTGGCAGAAAAAACTTTCCTGGTTGTTTCACGGATGCTCCTGTGAGCCTTAGGGGATGATTACTCAGATAGCTATTCATTAATTGGTATTAAGATCACAATCGTCTCATCCCGCATACCGTGAACTTTCGCATTGCATCACCAGATCTGTACATGGACCACCAACGGAATTTCTTTAAACGGCACCGCCACCTCGAAAACACACCTTAAAGTTCGACGAATAAAGACGTAATTACTTTGAGTTTCAATGGTCAGATCTGAATTCACTGAATTCTGTACTAATAACTTTGTTGACACAAAAGTATACTCAAAAGTTGAAGAAATAAAGTCGAAAATGGTCTGTGTATTGGTCGGTATCTGAATTCACTTCAGGCTAAACCTTTAAATTGATGCGCATTTAATTCGTTAACATCGCAAATTATTTTGGTGAAATTAAAATCGTATTATTGCTTAAGTAGAAAAGTGTTTTTTCATGAGCAATTCAAGTGATTTATTGCGGTAGAGAGTGGTTTTTCACGATTCAGATTAAAAAAGTGTAATTGAATTGTTTATTAATGATACTCGTCTAGACGGCGACACTGGTGTGTTGATTAAGAAACAAAAAATGTCTTACTTACAGATTTGGGCTTTAACAACTTAACTTTACTTAACTTTGTTATGTAAAATAAGTTTTTATTACTCAGTAACAATATAACTCGTTTGGCAAGACTAGTCGGAACCCCACAATGAACATTTGTAAATACTTAACACGCAAAATCTTAATATATATAAATCTCGTGTCACAATGTTTGTCCTCAATGGACTCCTAAACCACTTAACCGATTATAATAAAATTCGCACACCATGTGCAGTTCGACCCAACTTGAGAGATAGGATAGTTTAAATCTCAAATTATAGTCGCAATTTTAATTTATTGCAAATTATATATATACTGATAATTTTTACTATAAATTGACAAGTTAGCATCAACATACTACGGTTGCTATAGTTACGCAATGGCTTTTGACAGGACAACGTCTGTCGAGTCAGCTAGTTAACATTATAAAAATAAAAATACAGTAGGTACTTACTTGAAATATTTTACTTGATAATTCTGTCGTGTAACAAGTCAATAAAACCCATATACGCATTAAATGCTTTTCTTAATACAGCAATGGTTACTCATAAAGGGTACGCTAAGCCGAAAAGGGCTCATAGTACTCATCATTATGGACAACTTTTATTATGGGACCAACCCGAAATTTGCAAAAAAATCAACTGTTCCATAGAAAAATGTCAAAGACACTTAACAAAATGTATGGAACAGCTGTTTTTTTTTCGCGTTGTTCATAATGATGAGTAATATTTATGAGCCTTTTACGGCTTACCCTTTATGAATAACCCTATATTCAAATTAGACAAATAGTAGGCCCAAGTTTGAAGGCTTTTTAAGACAAATCTAAATTTTCTAAAACTATTGGCATCCTTGTCTAATGGCTTGCAATGATAAAGACAGATATATTTTTAGTTAGTTTAGATCTGTCTTAAAATGCCTTCAAACTTGGGCCTAGTACCTACTTATCTTAGAAGTAAAATATTTTTAAAATACGTTAAAAATATTGCACTTCCTTTTTTGGATGCATATTTTGAAATGCTAACCATTGTTATTATGACGTTTAGTTACCATGTCTTCAGTGGTTACAGCTACAAATAAAGTTACTTTTAAAAGGAACGGAAAACTCCATTGTAAAATATGATTCGCCTATGATATTCTACACTAGTACAAACATACACACATACATAACACACGTACACGTTCATTACTATATCTGTAAAGTCGTTCAAGCTACAGAAATACGAGTATACCTCACTATTGAATATGTCAGAGTGCCTCAATGTGCAAAGAGTGCTACACTTTATGTAAATAACTTCACTTTACAAAGAAAACAACGTTTAGAGTTGGTAGATTTATCACATGTTACACTTATATAGGATTATATAGAAAGGGTATACTAAGCCGAAAAGGGCTCTTAATACTCATCATTATGAACAACTTTTACTATGGGACCACCCCGGAATTCGTGAAAAAAAATTTGCCGTTTCAAAGAAAAATGTCAATGACACTCGACAAAATGTATGGAACTGCTGATTTTTTTTCGCGAATCCCGGTTTGGTCTCAAAGTAAAAGTTGTTCACAATGATGAGTACTATGAGCCCGCTTCGACTTAGCATACCCTTTCTGTATAACCCTATATATCCAAAAAACAGTAGCGGAATCTGGCAATACCAGTGATGTACAGTATAATTCGTTATAACGTACGATACGAGATAGCTTCTTATCTATTTACTAGGTTCGGTGTAAATGCAACCTTTCACATTCGCAAACAGTTTTCTATTTTATGGAAAACTCTCCACTTTAGAGTTGCAATTTTAAGTGAAGTGCTATCCTGCAAGTCTTGCTAGTGAAGGGAAAGAAGAATGTATAAAGCTATCTAGTATTAAACTAGTTTTGGCTGTATGTCTGTTTATTCAATTTAAAAATAATAATTTTACAATTCGGATAAAGTTTAAGCTTTTTTTTAAAACTACTAAAATTATTTGACTGTGTACATATTGAATGCCCGATGTGGGTAAACTGACGATTTCAACTAATGCACTAAACATCTAGCTTATAAACTACAATGTATCAGTTGTTCAATAAATATTTCTGAATCTGAATCTGAATCTTATTTTAAGTTTTTACGACAGACAATTTGATCTAGTTTCGTTATCTCTGTGAAACTATTGTCTATACAGGACTTTACTTCAATTAACGAGTAATTTAAAAACTTACATACGAGTAAGTATCTTGAATAGCTGATTCGTAGCTCTTACCAAGAATGATCTTGGCCAATTTTACAATACTAATTATTTCTTAATGATTTCAATTAAAAATTATCTGTAATGCGACAACCAATAAAAAGCTTGTTTAGGAAAAATTGCAGCAAACAAACTGATTTGCCGATCTTGCAAGACTACAACCATTCTTTTCGAGCCGAATCGTTACTTTGAGGAAATGAAAAACGTCTTTCTCTCGAACACGTTTAATCCCTTGTTATTTCAAGACTGGTCGCGCCAGTCTTGCAAGACTGTAAACATGCTCTCTACACATCACTAGTAGTATTATTATTTACTGCGTCTTCGTAGGGCCGACAAAGCGATGTCAGCTACACTAATTCCGATTTACGCTCCAATCCAGCTGTTAACTTGACATTCTTGACGGCTTCCGTCATTTTGTTTTACGACTAGTAGATTAGATTGTTGTTACCTGTTACCTGTCTCTTCTATGAGTATATCCTAGAACTTGAAAGATTACGCTTGAGTTTTATTTTTTTTTTTTGTGTAGGAAAAAAATCTTAAATTTTTAGGACCTAACAAAACGTTGATTTTTACCTGTAGTGATAGCAAAGTCAAACGACTGTTTAGCTTCTTCAAGATTTATTACTTTTATTGAAAAGTCTGTAGAAAACCAAATTGAATGCTTAATTTATTTTTCTGTGCAGGAAAGTATAAGGTTAACTAAATTATTAGGTGGGCTTTGAATTGTTTTTTTTTTCATCAACCAAATACTCGAATCAAACTATGTAATACTCAATCAATATAGGTACATAAATACTTTAAGCTCTAAAATATACATAGGTACATATATATATTACTAGCTGACTCGACAGACGTTGTCCTGTCAAAAGCCATTGCGTCAATTCTATGTCAAATGTCAAAAGTTACATTAAAAAAGTTTACATTGTCCAAAGCGCTATATGGTTTAAGTATTTTTAAATTTTCTAATTTTTCATGTTTTTTTTACTATAAATTGAGATGTGAGCTATCCTATCTCCTAAGTTAGATTGAACTGCACCCGATGTGCAAATTTGATTGAAATCGGTTAAGTAGTTTAGGAGTCTATAGCGGACAAACAACGTGACACGTAATTTATATATATTAAGATATTATATATATTTCTATAAGATTTTGATCACACTTTAAAACAAACTCCAAAGAAAACCAGAATTGTTAAAAGTTTCACAATAACTTTGACTTATGTAGGCAGGGGTGAGTCCAGTTCTTTCTATGCAAAATTTATGGCACATTCGTACCATAAAATGAAATTTGTCGAAACGCAGCAGGACTAACAACGCGGCAAAGAAACCAACCGAACCCAGTGGCAATTAGTGTGGTAATCATGCCTCTCCAGCATTGTTTTTGGCCAAATTAAATCCTTAAAATTCACACCTCACCATCCAGTCGCGGCAAAAATCTCGAAGCCTTAACGACCCATTGATTCGGATAAAGATGTACCCGAAAAACTGGTGGTGAGTGGTCCTCTTCACCATTGTGGTGGCCACAATAGGCTGTTAGCGGTAAGGCCGCCACCACACTTGGCGTTTAATTGGGAACCTGGATGCCCATAAAATTGGTGTATAATTTCGGGAAACAATACTCGAATCTGAGATAATGTTCTTGAAAACCATTTTGGCATGGTAATTAGGAATTTAGTCATTGAACAAGCTAGTTTTTGTGTATCGGCGGAATTGCAAATTGGGGAACTTGTTCTAATAGAACTTTTCTTATGTCCACCATTGTCACGATCAGTAATAAAAATGACCGGTGTGGCGCTTAATTGAAATTACGCAACCGTTTTGTTTTGTGAACTAAAATCTTCCCAAGTAACAAAACTTCAAGTTTTTAGTACGGCAGTGCTTGGGATGACAATCACAATAGGTACGATCGCACCGTGAACTCTTAGCATGAGCAGAAACTAGATCGCTCTGGCCTTCATCTCGCTCTGTCAGGTAGAAAAAAAGAGAGACGAAAGCCACCGCGTTTCAATTTAGGTTCAGTCTAAGGTACCGGCCCTTTAGAACATACAACCTGCAGGTCTCTCTAGGTACAGCTTGAAAAGTCTAACACTACACCTGTCGCTCAAGCGTAAGGACTTGTCACTTCGCAGACGCGATGACGTTGCCCGTTCTTGGACCACGGAACACTGAGCTTAAATACTGACGTTAATTACCACGAGACGTCGGATTGCGGTCACCGTTTAAGGGTGTCACCACCAGGGGGCCTTTAATGAGCCCATCCTGATCCCCACACGTTTTTGTGGCCTATCAAGTTGTGAGAAAAACCTCGGAGGGTATACCAAGTTGTGATTTAAAAGCGGTCGGTTTTGTGATAAAAGTTATCTGTTTTTTTTTTAACTTTAAGTGAATTGGTTCTCTTATAGGCGAGCTAGTTCCGTATTGTAGCTATTATATTAGCAGTAAGCCGAAATAAACATTTTGACAAAATTAAGTTGCACATTTCGTTTGGCTGTAGTGTCAATGCTCTTCGTAAATTTACTTTAAAACAAGAGGAGAATTCTTTAAAATTTCGTTTTTTCAATTGCAAATAACTTAATCACTTTGAAATTTATTTTTGGTAACAAACCTGGCTCAGTCAGATTTTAAAGTGCAAAATGGCCAGCATAAGGAAGTGATGAGATATTCGGAATAGCATAAAGTATTTTAAAACAATATACTCTTTATAAAAATTGTAAACCCTTATAGCTTTGATTTATATTGAATAGACACACCTCTAGTGTGAACTCACCGTTCGTCAATCGCCATAAAAAGCGCCGACAGACGAGCGGCGACGCGGCACGTGTTATGTATGTGGCAAAAAATAGCGGCGCACGCGCATCGCGTACAAAATCCGCGCCAGCACGAAAAAGTGGGAAAATACCGACTGATATCGTAGTAACTATTTTTTTTAGTGCGTTTTTTTTCAGTTTGATCACCAACTCGGCTGATTGTTAGTGCCTATGTCCCGAAGATGGAGCTCGCAGATTGCTTTCCTGCTAGAAAAATACGTTTTTTACTTGAAATCTAGCTGTTATATTTTAAAACTCGTTGCACACTGCGCGAGAGGCGGTAGTCGGATCTGCTAGTAATAATTTATTTATCTTGTCAATTTGAACGAAAATCATCGTCTTTTTCTGATTTGTAAAAACAAGTACCTATCTATTGTACAGATGATTATTATCTTATTATTGATACAACGCACAGCCTAAACCGCTAGTCGTAAGGACTTCAAAAGTATCCTGGGTATATTTGTCTTGACGCGCAGAGGTCAAAAAATCCTTTCGTAGTACATTAATTTTTTTTTTTGAAAATAACGTTTGATGATTGAATGTTTGTTATCAGTTATCTCCATAACTACT
This sequence comes from Alcis repandata, assembly GCA_949125135.1. Classification (NCBI taxonomy): domain Eukaryota; kingdom Metazoa; phylum Arthropoda; class Insecta; order Lepidoptera; family Geometridae; genus Alcis; species Alcis repandata. The sequence continues at coordinate 2,666,407 of OX421233.1, forward strand.
TATCTGATTTTGATAAAATTTAGGATAAAGCTTATGCCCTGAATAACCACATAGGCTACTTTTCATCTTTACCTTTGTCAATGCCGCGCGGATGAAACCGCGGGGCACAGCTTTGAGTTTTTATGAACTCATAAAAACTCAATTCTTTTGGTATGTTCCCAACTAGTCACTCTGTTTTCAAGTCGTACAATACTACATAATCAAGGATCAAACATTTATTTCAGTTATCTTAATCAAATATCAGGCTTACAACACTAAAACTATTGGTAAAGTTCGGGACTCTATGACTAAAGTTCACAAATAGGAAGTCGAAGATAATATCCGCGTCGAATTCCTATTGGTTACTCGTATCTCGGGAAACGACGGTAGATGACAACCAGATAAGAAGGAAAGTTAAGCTGAGTTCACACTGGCGACTAAATGCCAGTCACTTAGTCTGCTTGCTTCACAATTATAAATAAATACAAAAATGTCATGCACCAACAAATGAAACGATTTTATGATTAAAATTTTACACGTGACATGGTGATAAAAAATGATGATAATGATAATGATTCTTCTACTACGGAAAACATGAGGAAAAATGTGACAAATAAAACAGCTGTTTCATCATCGATATGAGCCTAAATTTTCACGTCGATGTGTTTCATAGAAAAATGTCTATAACACTTGACAAAATGATGATTTTATTTTACGATTTTAGGGTAAATCCCATAGTAAAAGTTGTTGACAATGATGAGTAGTATGTTTCGGTTTACAATTTTCTTATGAGTCTGTATAATTGTTTTACGAATGACTAAATTCTACTTTGGAAACTAACGTGCTTTTCACACATTTTGTTATAATTAACACTGAATACTCACGTAAAAATTAAATCGTTTACTACGACTAGTTTCGATCACATTCGGTGACTTTCATCAGGTGAGTTATAAGTCAAGTTCGATATGCTGAATTCTGGCTAAATTCTGTTTGCCTGTATGCTTGTTTGATACGGTTTGCTAAAGCGTACTAGGCGACGAACGCAGACCTTACACCTTAGGTTTTGAGTTGAGTACACTCGCGACTGAATCGATACCGATCGGCTCCGCTCCCACGGTGTCGCGCGACAAAAACCAGGCCTCATTAGAATGCGGCGCGCGACACGGACGTGCGACCCGCCGCATTGTGCCGGACAATTGCGTCGTTCACCAAAGCACCGCAGCTGCACTGCTCTCCGCCACAATTATACAACTACGTTGTGTCTCGCGGTTTTATTCGCGTGACGATGCAAAACGGCAATAAAACTAGCCAATGTAGTATGTATTAATCCGGAACATAAGCTATCTTTACTTAACTAAATTTGTTTAGTATTTACAGTGATACAAACATTAACACACGTTCGCGTTTATAATAGGAGTCTGGCTAACGAAAGTTGATCTCACAAAGCGCGGCAAATTTAAAAAATATCAGCATGGCAGCCCTAAACTGATAGGAAAATGTTCTAGTAAGTACTTCAAGTGTTCCTAAGTACTTTCTGCTTAAAATATCCCAATTTGTAGGGTCAATACCCGATGGTAGGAACACTTAAGTGTTGCCAGGTAAAAAGTTTGCCAAAAATTCCAGTATCTACTTTTGTTAGCCAGACTAGATGTTTCATTGCCTCTGGTAACACCTCTGCTGTTAAAAGTCAAGGCGACGGTGATCACTTATTATCAGGCGGCCCGTTTGGTTGTTTGCCACCTAAATAGCATTAAAAAATTGGTACAAAAAAGTAAGTAAGAAGTTAACTTCTGTACACGCAATGTTAATCGATTGCCTCTACAAACAGTATCGAAACTGCAATTGGCATTATTTAGAAGACACCACCAATATTTGACCTAAATTAATAATTTAAAGTGTAAGTGTCATTTTTATTCGGTTTTTTCATATTTTATTTACATGAGAACATGTAAAAAAATGAAATCTATACTAATACTAGCTGACTCGACAGACGTTGTCCTGTCAAAAGCTATTGCGTCAATTCTATGTCAAATGTCAAAAGTTACATTAAAAAAGTTTACATTGTCCAAAGCGCTAAAGTTAAATTATGGTTTAAGTATTTTTAAATTTTCTAATTTTTCATGTTTTTTTACTATAAATTGAGATGTGAGCTATCCTATCTCCTAAGTTAGATCGAACTGCACCCGGTGTGCAAATTTGATTGAAATCGGTTAAGTAGTTTAGGAGTCTATAGCGGACAAACAACGTGACACGTAATTTATATAATTATACTAGCTGACTCGACAGACGTTGTCCTGTCAAAAGCCATTGCGTAACTATAGCAACCGTAGTATGTTGATGCTAACTTGTCAATTTATAGTAAAAATTATCAGTATATATATAATTTGCAATAAATTAAAATTGCGACTATAATTTGAGATTTAAACTATCCTATCTCTCAAGTTGGATCGAACTGCACATGGTGTGCGAATTTTATTATAATCGGTTAAGTGGTTTAGGAGTCATTGAGGACAAACATTGTGACACAATTACAATTATCCCAAAGAAACATGGGCTATATTTTTTTTATCCACAGCGAAGCGTGGCAGGGAACAGCTAGTATTCGAATAAAATTTGGCTCTTTAGATATATTTGTTTTCCTAAAAGTATTATATTTTAATTATTCGTATATTTGTACGAGGAAAAAGTTGATTTTGCAGTTTCGATACTGTTCGTTTGTGACTTAGGTTTGTGACATGAGTGAACAATACAATAATCGGCCGATATCGTTCGGTCGCCGGTCGTGCCCCGGCCCCGATGCGATCTGATCGCCTTTTGTCTGTTCAGATCTTTTTGTAATCTGCTGATCGTACTGTAATGACTATGTAGGTACAAGGTACTAATGGAAAAAACGTCGAAAATAAGTAGAAAAATATTTTATGTCACAGGTTTTCAAATTATACAATGTTATTGAATGTATTTTTGCGCTATTAAATATGCCCATTGAATTCTGTTTTCCGATTTCATAGTAGGAATTTTTTTGAATAAAATAATAGTAGCAAAAAAATATGTCAGTTATATTATTCGGCAATATGTTACTAGGCTTTGAAAACTTTGATTTTATGACTACATTCAACAAACATTACAAAAGTAAAAGTTCGTGTATATGTCAAGTAGCCTAGCTAGCTCTGGTCTCAGAGTTTTCAGGTCGCCCAAAGGCCTCTGACACGGCTCTAGCAATGTTATGATGAAAAAACTCAAAACCAAAACAAACAATAAAAAAATCGATGTTTCGTAACGGGTCGTAGTCCGTTTTTTTCTGTCTGTACAAATTAATTAATACAGTATTTACGTGAGCCCACTGCGTCGTGTAGGAGCCCGACCCGCCCCCTGCCCTCCGAGCACACTATAAACAGTATGGGTCTTCAACTCTTCACTCTTTTCTCCGTTTTACTATCCAAAACTAAAACCACAAAAATGTCATAGTTGCATGACTGACCTTCTAAAAACAGGTACGAAATGCTTTGATTGCACGTTTATTGTGTAAACCGCCAAAGTGTGAAATACTTTGTCTGTGTGAGTGGCGTCCAGTCGGTTAACCGTGTCATTTTACCTTTTCTACCACATCAAATTACCTTCTACCTCTATATTGATAGGATTGTTTTTTGACAATTAAGCAAGTTCTGCAGAGGCTATAGAATTCGCAATTTAAAGATCACCCATCTTTCAGAATCTCAGAATCAGCTACACTATAGTGTAATAGAGTAATTTATTGCCCTTAAAACTGATTACATACTGTTACACTGGACAGCTATACATATTAGCCTAGCAGTCCATACTGCATGTAGGGTGGTCGTCCGTGGCGCACGCCTGAAGGCGACACTACATTGTTGGTCGTGATCTGTGACACTGCACTCAGCAGCTTGAAAATTACTTTTTTCAGTTTTATAGCTTAGCATACCTTATTCGTCGAAACAAAGTCGAAGTAGAAAATTAATTTAAAATCATAACATATTGAAATGGATACCTATATTAGATTCCACAAAAAACCCTCCGTTTTCTATTTTTTTTGTCCAAAAAAAAACTAGTTGAGGGTCTCTATTTCTATGTATAAATAACAAGAGTAGGTTAACTATAGTATAAATAAGTTATATAATAATTATTCCAAAGTATTATTTATTTATGGCAATCTTGAAAAATCCATTCAAAAGACTTCAACGCGCATACTATCAGAGATACCCCAGTCTAAGTTATTATGAGCTTAATAACTTTTCTTGCTGAGCCTGTTTATCGTATTAAGATATAATCAATGTAATCATCATATAAACAAACAAGAATTAAACTTTATGTAAACTTGCTAAAATTAGCATTTAGCAATTTTCATAAAGATTGTGGTTACAATATTTTAACAGGATCACAAAGATTATTTTTAAATTATATTGGATGATTATGAAAATGGCTTAACTTGATCTATCCAATGGCTTTTTATATATTATGTACTCGTAGGTAGGGGATCAAGATAATCTTGTAGTATTATCATATCTTATGATAACCAATAGTCGCTTTGATGGTCGTATTAATTGGTGTTGATTTTGTTGTATTATTTTGTAAACTAAATTTAATTTCATGGCACTGAAATCGGAAAAGAAGATGTAGATAATTTTAGTATTTTTAGTCCTAGAGAGAGTTCTAGATAATGCGTTTAGGTTAGTTTAGTGAGTACAGAATTGACACCAATATCTGGTCTTATTAAAATTTGTATTAAATTAAAGATTTGAGTTATTATAAAATACTGTAGCGTCATTGAGGTTTAATCCTACTTAAGCCAACAAAAATCATAATTGTCAAAGCTTGCATGTCTAGATATTGGTTACTAATTCACGCAAAACCTGAACGGATTTAAATAAAATTAGGTTTGCAGGTAGGATAAACTCCTGATTAACATATAGGCTACGTTACATCCCGGGAAAATTGTTTTTGCAGTGTAGCGGGTAAAGCCGCGGGCCGCAGCTAGCTTCATATAAATGATCTTACTTCCAGTCTTATTCTTGTAACATTTTTATCATCGATGCTACGAGCTGATAATGGAATCGTGGCATTAAAACGACCCTTAATAGTTGAATTTTAGGGCTCATTTCGCAACCGAACGACGTTTTGAATATCAAATGAGCTGTTTCTGACAGTTATTGTCCTGAGCATTTCGGTTGCATTCTTATGATATTGTGCAAAGATTTACTGATATTAAGGGCCAGACTTTACCGTGCCGCTATCTTGCTCGCACATTTTAACATCTTTGAAGGTATAAAGTTTAGTTGCTTAATACAGCTATGAAAAAATCACAATTGCTCGTGTTGCAGAAAATAACATTAGAAAGGTTCAACAAAAGTGTATTTGTAATTTAAACAAATTTTCGTACATAAACACGGACAAAACATAAATTTCGATTTTTAGGTTTTGAAACTTATGAGATCAAAATTTAATTTTTGAACCTTTGTAATGTTAATTTAAGCAACTTGACCGATTGCGATTTTTTAAAACTGTATTCAGCGATCTTGGTGAAATGTGCAAGCGAGATAGCGGCACGGTAAAGTCATGCCCTTAAGACACTTTTATTTATCAGGAAATGTAGTCCAAGGGCTGTTTTTGTTTATTAATAGTTGTTAAGATATTTTTATACGTTGTCAGTGTCAAGATAATTTTAAGTAAATTCAGTTCAGATCTGTATTTAAACTTACTATTTGGCGCCACAAATCATTATATTATCGGTGCAGAGCTCTGATAACAAATTAATTCTGTCTGTACCCTGCAGTTTTACTTGAATTTAAAGATATTTGAATATTGAATTGCTCCAGTTACTTAATCATAATCAAAATTTATGTAGTGAGACTGCTAATTTTCCAAAAACGTAAAAAAAACACAAAACATCTGGACACAAAATAAGTCTTTGATGTTTATTGCAGTAAAATGTATTCTAGTATGAAGGCGCCAATAGTTTTGCTTTGGCAGTAAAAACTAAACTTATCTTTCCTTGTTTCGTGTTACTACTAGAGCAGTAAGTATACGGGCAAAAAATACCCATGTTACTATTGCTAGTATGACTGACTCGGGGAACGAAGGTCAGAACAGTTTGCGATAATTTTGAAAACCACCGGTTTGGTCCAAAATCACTAACAGGTGGCTCACGGTTGACTCATTATTACAATTTGTTGTTTACTAAAACATTGGCCTATTCAAAGCAAACACCACCAAAGGTTTGATAGTACGAGGGCGTACTATCAAACCTGACCAATAGATCTCGAGACCACAAATCTCGGTCGCAAATAAACGAGCAACCTTTAACCGACCATATTCCAGATCCACTGACAAAACTATCCGCAGTTCATCTAGCAGTAATCGAACACTAGTGCTGGGACTACGTTGAAAATTATATTAAAATAGTATACCTAATCACTTAACTGTCAAAAATTCTACATTTGAAATATGGTTTAAAATATTTATTTTCATAAAAATAACAAATGCAAATGCTAAATAGCATATTATATGAAAGTTATTACCAAAGTATGTATAATTAAATGAAAAATTTTAAGCGCTCTCGAGTAGAAAAGAGCATAAAATTGGTCAATTTTCAAACGGCTGAACAGATTTTCTTGAATCATAAGAACACACTAGGTCACTGTGTTCTCAAATAAAACATTTTCTATTCAACCCGGAAATATTTACCAATAAATGTAATAACTATGTAACTAGTACACCTAGTCGATGTACCGAGACGGAATAGGAAACGGTTGAAGTGAAGAGGGGGCGCGAATTACGAGAGAGTCGCCTCGAGCGCGCACGCGCACCGATTTACGCGCCTCATAGCTGTAGGGATGGGAGTATCGATGTTTTGTGTTGGTATCGATAGATTTGGAGTTTGCAGTTTGATATATTACACAGGTATTCCAAATTTCAGTTAAAATTGATGTCAAGTAGTGGTTCTAATTTAGCTTCTGAAACTTGACTCATACAATCATAAACTAACCGAGTAACTTAAATGAAAGCTTGTGAATTAAATTAAGTGTTCTATACATATTTTTATGGAAGTGTAATATTATGATTATTATGATTATTTAGTAACCATCGTAGATATCACATATTGGTCAAAGCTTCTCCTGTTTTTTCTTCTTCTCTTACATGCTTCTCGTACATGCATTAAAGTAGAGATTTCAAGAGCACACACTCACATAATTGTAAATATCTCATAAATTTTGTAAAAACTACCATTATGGAATCAAAACACAATTATGGCTTTGCTTATTTATTAAAATAAAAAGGATACGAAAAACTTATAGGTTATTTTTAGTGAATATAGAACATTTTAAGGCACTGTTTTAGATGTAAACTTTTCATTAAAACAAACGTTTATTTACAGCAATATTTTAATTTATGCAGATTGCTCCGCTATTTCTATCGATACCCCATTAGCAACGGCTATCGATAAACGATAAATCATCGATAACATCATCTTTTCCCATCACTAACAAGCCCACGGCAACCACGCGCGTTATCGCGCTAAAAATGAACCATGACCCCCGACACTAACCGAATTATTCCCGCTTAGCTCACGGACATGAGACTTCATAGATCAACTGGGTACTACTGATCATCATCACGACATTGAGAGCATCATGCCATAGACGAATAGTTTTACTTCTTTTCAGAGAAGACAAAAACTGTCTAACTTAAAGTATAAGGTTAGACATTGTCTCTTCTCTAATAGGTTATACTTATTTTTAAATGAATATGGATGTGCAATTTGGCTTTAGATAAGTAATAAAATAAATAGTATGATGCATGTAAGAGCTAATGAGTTGTTTACACGTAACGAGACGTGGCGAGACAGTAAATGGGTATACTCGGCCGCGCAAACAAATCATGGTTCTAGCGACTGTCTCGCCTCGTCAAACTGTTTATACAAACTGAGTACTCGGCCGATGGCACTGTTTCGCCACTGTACTCGTTACGTGTAATCTACCCATTAGCACAGTCAAAATCGCAGGTCGAACCTAGACCCAATTAGCATGTAAACGAGGCAGATATCTTATAGCACAACAGAAGAGATACCTAGGTACGTATCAGTGGGAGAGAGAAGGTTGTGGATGAAAAACATCACAATACAGGGTTATTCATAAAGGGTATGACAAGCCGAAAAGGGCTCATAGTACTCATCATTATGAACAACTTTTACTATGGGACCAACTCGAAATTCGCGAAAAAAATAAATCAGCTGTTCCATACATTTTGTCGAGTGTTATTGACATTTGTCTATGGAACAGCTGATTTTTTTTCGCTAATTTCGGGTTGGTGCCATAGTAAAGTTGTTCATAATGATGAGTACTATGAACCGTTTTCGGCTTAGCATACCCTTTATGAATAACTCTATATATGTCAAGTCGCAAGTAAATAAATAACCTCGTATAATTTTATTGAAGAGTATAGGTACCTATGGCCTTACTTTAATGCAATCATTGGATTGCAGTTATTTCAATCGGCATTTAAAAGCGTTGCTTTTGTCGGTGGAGTAATATTAAAACTTGGCTTCTGTCTTTTTTTATCTGGGCTAAAAATTGTAGTACGTTAAATTCACTTTCCTCATGAAACAAAATATTCTCCAAAGTTAAGAAACCTATGAATCGTAAAGAGTAAAGAGAGACCGTAGAGAGTGCAGAATTTCGCTGATATAGTAAGTACAAATAAGTACCTTTTTGACCGTCCCATTCATACTGCGAAGCCATCACATAAATCGAAATCACTATAAATTGATTAAACCTCCTTACAGTCCTTACGAATAATATTGTTTATCGACTACTATAGCTCTGCCTTGCGGTTTCATGTCCATATCCTCTGTCGTGCAATATTATCTCGGTCACTATACTGAAGACTTTTCTAACGAGAGAAACAGTCACAGAGATAATTTTGCAGGTTCGCAAGATTTCCAAATGTACTTCATAGATCGGTAGTGCAATTAATGGAACTTTGATTGATAAATTAACGTTGGAACTCTACTAAACCGATATCATCATTTTATCTATGGTCCAAAAAAAATAATTGTCCAAAAAGTCCAAACGTAAGTTTATCAATCGACAAAGTTTCATCATACCTTTGGTAATATTTAGAAAAAGAGCACCCAAAAAAACAACAAAAAAAGATGACTGTGTGGAAAATGCATTAAAAACAAAATACCCTATCGATTGTTTTCGCTACTCTAGAGTGGTCCGTTCACAAAAGACGAACAAACGTACAAAAACACTTATGCATTTATATTATGATTCGCGTACATCAAGCATTTATTCATCTCTCATTGTCCGGCACGCCTTGACTACGCCCCGTAAAAAAGAAAAAAAAAAGAAAGAAATACGAGTAAAAAAAGTCCGCATATGATTATGGCGAGCAATATCCGAAAAGATTATAATCTTATCCCGCCATCTTACATGGTGCATCTCTGATCTTTTAGACCTTGCGACTCTTTCAGAACCGGACCTTTGACATCCGACCTAGGGCGTATAAACTGTATGCTGGCAGAATTTAAATTAAAAAAAAGTTTTGCTCTATTATGACAGCAGATTTACCTGATTGACTACAAATCACGTGGGCTGGGCCCAGAAAGTTAATAGTAGAACCATACTTATTTTTCTTTAAAACTAATTTCAAAAATTGTTGATAAAAACAAAAAAAAAATATATTAATCTAGATTTTGACAGTCATGTGACCTAAGTCATGCCAGAGAATCGGAATGGAAGGGTCAAAAATAGCGTGGTCAACTAGCACTTTTGAGATTATCTCGTAAGTTAGACTGCCGAAACTAAATATGCAAAATCGTGTCGCCCCTTTTAAAATTCATCTTATTTATGCACTTCACTGTAATCTGTCTCGTGAAACCCTGCATTGTGTCCACTTTCTTTTCACTGTCCGCGAAAATACACGATTTCGAACGCAAAGCGTCTTTTCACGAAGAATTAAAACAATTGACAATGAAAGAAAGACTCATTCCAAAAACAAATTTAATTTTCTGAGATACTGTCTTTAACTTTTTAAGTTTGGAATGCAAAAGCAACAAACTAAATTCTCCGTTTTTCTCAAAGGAACAATTGAAAAACGCTAAACGTGAAACTTGAATGGAACTCATCCGATGTCGATACCATTGAGCGTTCGAAAACCAATTTCAATTTGGGCCAGCTTTCAACTTTTCAAATTAAGAACGCAGATTTTTTTGTCTATAGCGGCGCAAATAATAATATAAAGCCACGTCTACATACAAAAACTTTAACAATATTGTCTCCGGCTTTCAATTAAGGGGATCGCGACTCGAAAAGATATTTTCTCAAAGAATTTCTCGCGCACAGAGCGTCGTCGGCTTGCGGCCGTCTTGTCAATAAACTCCATATAAATTGCCTTTACCAAAGTGAATTTGAATATAATAGTCCCCATCCTATGGGTTCCTTTTTACCCCCTTTCCTTGAAGTCGGTACGCAATCTTTGTCCGATTATATTGTAAGCAAATTATCTGCTCGGATCTGGCAACTGGCAACGATTGAAGTAATGAAAAAAGTTTATTCGTTGACATATTTTATTTGGTACATTAATATTTGTGGTATTGAGTCATTATTGGAATAACTCATTATAAAATAAGTAAATATGTAATTGTTTGTACGTTTGGTCAGCGTTCGAAGCAGTTGATATTTCTATTTATCGATGCGTGATTGCAAATTACGCGTTTGAATGGAGTTGCGGCCACTATTCGCAGGAATGACAAATTATTTGGAAATTACTACTTGCCAGTTAAATAAAATGAATAGCTTGGAATTGTTTCGTAATGCAACAATTTGTTCGCGTTAATTCTACATATTTGCGAGTTTAATTTATATTACATGTAAAAATTATTTTATGAGCAGTGCTGTATTCATTTGTTGTTTGAAACATTTGAACTGAGTAATTTAGCAATATTTTGATGCTGTGTAGTACAAAATATAATAATTTTTAAATATAATATTTTTACAAAGTTCAAAAAAAGCTGTTTTGTTAATTAAGATCTTACTCATTTTCATTTTAATGCTGTTCCTAGATTGAAAAAAGACGAACAATAAGTTTGCTGATTTCCTTATTTTATCATTCAAAAAGTTTTTTCGGTTCGCACTTAAATGAACGAACTGTCCACACTGTCAATATGTAAATGAGTATGTGTCGAAGCTGGCAACATTTACGCGTTCCCGCCACGCGACGCGTCACCACAACGCCCGTTTTCGAAATTCGAATGAAATTGCTCGAACAGAAATTACGAGAAAATTTAATACGACATGGGAGCTGTCAGCCAGTGACAGGGTGGATAAGCGATTCATTATCATGAAACACTGGCTATATGCATAAACCGTGATGAGCCAAAAACAATATTTTATTTCTTATTTTATTATTTATCTCGACTCGACCTCGAATGACAATTAGTGAGATATTATCATTTAAAAAACTATGGTTTCCTTTCGACATGTTTAAAACACTCGCTTTTTATAAATAAAAAAACTAAATGTTACTAAATTGGATAATAAGTAACCGATATAAACTTTTTATACGTGTTTAGTAATTGAATAAAATTTTACTGTGTACCACAAATATAAATCAGTTTAAATTTTAACACTATCCGTATTTAAAATGAAATTAATACTCATTTTTAGTGACGAATAAAAATTTTATTCTCTGCCAATTAAATTTATCGATAACACTAAATTACAAATGTAAAAACACTTTGTTGTACACATAATTACTTTTCGCGTTAAATAAAACTAACAGAATCCAGATTTTACAGCCAGTTTAATAAACGAATAATTACTATATTACCGGCTCTTTTGAATATTTTTTATTGATAAAAAACACAATAAAATCGCGTATTTACGATAAACGAAAGTAGCGTATGCGTCTGATTTACATGTTCTCATTTTAAATTAAATTCGTTTGACCAATTAAGTTTTTTTTAATATGTTAAGTACAATTAAAACGGTAGCATTTAGTATTGCGTCATAAATGTGCAGTTAAGTGAAGTGTTACTTAATGCATACCAATAACAAAAGTGTGTTATGGTATTAAAGTAAAGGGAATAAAGTTAGAGAGCTACCTATATTATAAATCTATATAGTTTTTAACCGACTTCAAAAAAAGAGGAGGTTATCAATTCGACTGTATGTTTTTTTTTATGTTTGTTACCTCATAACTTTTGACTGGGTGAATCGATTTTGATGATTCTTTTTTTATTAGAAAGCTGACTCTTCCTATTTGGTCCCATTTCAATTTAGTCCAGTTCTGATAATGGTATCCATGAGAAAACCATATAAGTCTTAAATTTGCATTAAGTACGTGCGCGACAAATAGATGAATAACTCAATAGTCGGTCTTTTGAAGTCGGTTTTTGTTTTTTGTTTTGTAAAAATAATGTTCTTGTTACTTGACAGTTGACACCCGGCCTTTGGTCAGCCTTTGGTTTTGCAGGTTTAGGACTTGGAGCCGACGTTCGGCTTAGTTTTTCTTTCTCTTAAAACCTTACGGACTATTGCAAACATTAAAAAACAAATTCAAGGGAGGTCATCTAATATTTACCCAAAACAGGGGTGATTTAGGAAAAAAGCGAGTTTAAGAGTGATCAATCCAATATCTATCTAATAGGGTGGTATAAGAAAAAGATGGGTAAAAATACGGAGCTAGCAATTCAATAATTACAAGCTTAGACATGTAGCAAGTAAACGCGATGATTAACAGGGTGGCATCGCAGTGCGCGGACAAAGTGCAGCGCAAGTCGATGAATGGCTCGCCACGGGGCGGACGCGCCCGGCCGGGCTCACTGTGTGGCCCAAATAAACTATAGACTATAGACCAATATTATATTAGCACAGACACAGATGCACACCGTACTCAGATCATAGAACCCGTTGACAGATCATAAATCTATTACCTATTATCCTATATATCCTATTTATTACTGCGCGACATGTGACCGGGTGTCCAAGACGAAGCGGAATTAAGAATAATAAATAATCAAAGAGCTATTGCAATGATTTGACTAGTTTGCATAGCCTGGTGGGATGAATACACAAGGCACTCTAAGCCAAAGATACGTCAGTGCAGCTGTCATACTGTTTAATTAACTGGTCATAGGCATCGATTTCATTTTGACACTTGGAGCTAGCTTCAAGTCTGATCATTGCCATAGAATAATAATGAGCGAGCCCACACGACAAGCGACTTGGCAACTTCTGTTTATCCATAAAGAAGAATCAGTCTTTAATGTCATCGCAACAAAAACGTTTATTCAAGTTAGTCCTGCCCGAGGCAGGGCCGAATTTAAATATCCAATTATTGCGAACAGGGCTGAAGCCGCGGGGCAGATTTATCGATCAATTCACCCAGTGCAGGCTGACCAACTTGTCTGAGGAGTAGGCCAAATCATGGAACTAAAAGTTTCTTTGGATGATTGTCAGATTTGTTTAGGAAATAGTATGGTGGCTCCCCCTCATTCGACTCTGTAGGAAAGTTGGTTTCGCGGTACACTGATTGTGTGGCCGGTGAATGTTGACAAGTGCATTTCACCAGCCCTTCTGAACTAGCCCTAAATACTTTTTTGGCTTTGACAGTTTGAGAATTTAGCCAGTACTTTTATTAAAATTAATTTATTGTTAGGGTAAAGTTGCTGAATGCTTAACAAAGAATTAACTTTTAGTAGATGTCAAACGAGACAATAAACATCATCATCATAATACTCTTAGATTAATAACTTGATTACAGTAATGAGCTTCCTATATTTTTATTTAGGACCATCACATATACTGACACTTCACTGATTATAAAGTTATACAATATACAACAACAACCTCACAAGATAGATACTTTCTTGGCTGAATCGCGCAAAGATGACAAAAAAAGCAAAGCCAACAAAGAGCATTTAATGTTAAGAGCCGTTACTTTTATGCCAATAAAATACTAATTAAATAATGAATCTTGCATCGCCTTTAAACACAGCATCTTGTACTAATGCAACATGTCCGCCATATTTTCTCGCAAAAAAGTTCTGATGAATTACGCATCACGTGGTTTGACCCCTGCTGTTTGTAAGTATTCTGTTGTGCAACTACTGTAAAAGTGATTCTAATTCGATATTGAACTCGGTGTTTTTTCACTAAGTTTTAAACGTGTAATTTCTTTAATGTTTTGTTAACTAGGTTTTCACAAAATGGAACGTCAAGCCGCAGTTTAGTTGTTAAAAGAAAAATCCTTATAGTTTTCATGTAAATAATAGCGCGTGAATCCCAAGGTAGGTATCTACTTAGTATATTTGTAAAAGAGTGGTGAAGCAGTCGTTTATTGCGCTAAATGATATAAACTTCTCTTCATAGAGATACGTAAATAGAAGTATCTTCCTAGTACCACACATAAAAATATACAATCAAAAGAGTAACGAAAACTTTAAATCGAATTGCTATCGAAGCAACTTCAATTCCTTCCAAACCGCTACAGAATAAACACCATCATGGCCGGTGGTCGCTAAAATGTATATCGTGTGTCCGGCGGCATTAGACAACAAAATGTCGCATCCTAGCTGTCTCGGACACTTGAGACATTCCGCAGAGCGTCTCGAGAAAGTGTCTGCATGTTTTATTTATCGCAGTTTCCGCTAATTCGATTAATTACTCGTCAATGCGCTGTTAAAAGAAATGTTGTGAAGGTTTTTGCTCGAGAAATGTCTACTGAAGAGAAGAAAACGTGCAATTTTAATCATTACTCATTACAACTGTACTCGAGGATTCTGCTCAATAGCTAATAATTTCTATGTATTGGATAAAAAATATGAGAAATGCATTTTTCTTTTATGCCCGATTTAGCTCATTTTTCATTAATTTTTCCATCAAATGTGAGTGGTTGACCAAAAAGGGACCTCAAGGGAAAATAATTGATTTCGAGTAAATCGCGTTTGAAATTTCGTGTAGAAACAAGTTTCGACTCGTGTCGGCTCACAAAAAAAATCATAAAAAAAACACTACGGCACCTAAAAATATTCAGTTTAGACCAAAACAAAGCTAAAAGACCACAGATTAAAAAATTCAAAAAAAATAAATAACGGTTTCCAATCCCTCCAGGTCCCTTTTTCGTCAACCACTCACAAATACATACTTTTTTTTATGTTATGGTGTTACCTTATACATATTTTTTATTTAATTGTTCTTTTCTATTCAAGATAAAGTTCGATTGTAACTTTTTGTTACAGCGTGTATTTTGCATTGGAACCAAGTTTTATGTTGGCAGTTTCCTTGCAAGGTTTTTTTTAACCAGAAAACTTTTGGCGTTGAAATTTTAGTTCCTTAAATGTAAAAACTAGGTACATCATCACATCCTTCTGTATCCCACTGCTGGGTAAGGTCTATAGGCATCTCTCTCCCACATGAATCTTGCACGTGTTCTAGTAGAACATGAAATCAATAAATCCGCAGTCCGACAATGCGTCCTATAAAGCCCTTATAAAGCGATCAGCTGCCCCCCATTTGTCTAAATAACATACGATAGTATTGTATTAGGAATTCTAGTTATTCTACTAATAATATCAATTTCAGTTTGAATGTTTGTAGCTCAATCTAGGTGTCTTCTAGGTCAGCGTTCTTCATCTTCGACCACATCGTCGCTTACCATCAGGCGAGTTAAGTGGTCAAACGCGGACTTATTCACGTCAAAAAAGTCCAAAAAAAAACGTCCGAACGGATTTGGATTAAAGGTAAGAAGGTAGCTTAGACCCTGGATTATTAAATAGGCTACTTTTTTGTTCCGGAAAATGCGGAGGAAACAACGGATACGAGTACGCAACGAGTTACAACTTACACCTAGATATACAAAAAAAAAGTGTTGTTGTCCGTCTGTTCATTTATACTCGTAAGTATATTGAAAAAGATAAACTTATCAGTTACATCAATCATCATCATTATCATCAGCTTGTAAATGTCCCACTGCTGGGTATAGGTCTCTCCCTAGCCATTTCCCCTCTCCCAGCCTGTTTTTCTATTACCCGTTTTTCCCGTTACAATTTATCCGTGAAGTCAAAAGAAGGAGCTAAATTGCCCACAGTTTTTGTTCAGTAAATACTACAGTGGCTCCCAAATTAAACTCTTGAAGCAAAGTTAGCCGCTTTCTAAACTTATGAACTACTCACTCGCCCTTAGAAGTTGTTTGTAATTCTCAAGAAACAAGGAAGATGGCGGGGTATTCAATATCTGTTTTTACTTTTTTAGGAGCTCTGCTCCGTTTTACGCCTGATATTCCAGTTTTCTACCATTTTATGCGCTAAAGGTAATCCACATACATTTAATATGCGCACTGCTCTTGTGTCAAATTTGAAAACTGTTGGTTTTTTGTGGAGATGATTACAAAACGGAATAACTAAAATGTTTGTGTTTACATAAAAACCAAAATCGTGTCAAAAGTGATGAACGACTATTTTATAAAAGTGATCGAATCGAATCTAATTTATTCACTTGTATTGTACGAAACCGCAGTCTGCACTAGTATTAGCTCGAAACACTTTGCCGTTTCGAAACGTCAAATTACATGAGTAAGCTTTTGTGTGATAATCGCGCAGATCTGTGACGTCATAGTAATTGAACTAGATTGCTGCGCGGGAGTGGATCGCTTTAATGCGCCGACTGCAGGATCATTTTATGACTAACACTATTTAGATAACAATTACTTTTAAGCTAAGTGGGTAATTAAGATACTTAGGATAGTTGTGTTTACTACTAAATACTTGAACTTAAGTTGGGTCAGACAGTGGCGGAAAAAAACATCGAAAGGGTCTTTTAGTCTTCTACGTCATGATTGCCGATTCATCCTAAACCACGTCTACCTCAACATCTAAATCCGATCGGTCCTGTCCTAAGTATAGGTACAGTCGGTACAAACATACAAACAACCAATCTCTCACCCCAAACGCATATACTTTGTCCATTCTTTCATAAATCAATATGTAATTACTCGTCGAGGTCTTCGCGTGAGTTTTAGACTCTGGTTTTCGACTTCTCCACGCAGCGCAGGGCAGAGCAAATTTTGTACTGATTGAAGGTATGAAGGTACTGAGCTGTGATGCGGTGTAGGCACGTGCGACGCAGACATGTGTCTGTCCTGCTCTGCGACCTATGTCTGTCTCGCCTGCTCCGTCCTGCAAGATCTGTTCTGTGCTGCGCACCTGCGTCTCAGCGTACACTTAGGTCCTTCGCACACAATCTTTGATACCGAACGATTTTGGTCTCAAAGCGACCAACGCAATACAAATTCATATAGATTCGTACACAAGCACGCAGGTTATAGGTCCGAAGGGGGTATGGAAGATTTGTGTAGCGTTGTGTACGAAAGGTCTAAGCCTCACGATAGGGTGTCACCAGGAGCCGCCGTTCAATAAATTCCCACGTCCAGTTTAGCAGATGATGTATTCATTCATTATCTCGTCAGGCGCGGGTTTGACGCGAAAATGACAATTTACAAGCTTTAACACGCCATGCAAAAACTTAATTGAATCTAGGGTTGCCTCTAGAGCCGTCAAGTTCTTTACTAGGCTACCGTAGTCAATTCTACTGTCTATTGTTTTATTTTTTTACGAAAAACAGTTTGAGAAAATAAAGATTCTTTGATTTTTCGTGTAGTGTCAAAAAGTAAAATAATGTTTCAAAATTTTTTCCAAAAAATGTTAAAATGAAAACTGCTTTTTCAGCGTCTGTTTAGGAAAAGATAAAATGGTTGAGCACCCGTAAATAAATATGTTTAGGCATCGACATTTTACTTTTTTGGTTCGTCTTTGAAACAAAGCTAACTAATGGAACTTTACCACATTGCAGATTACTGCTATTAAGAGTAGTATTATCTATTATAAAAATATTTCCCTAGTAACATGAACAGTAAGGTGGCAAGAGGCAACCCTATAAATTGTTTTTGCATTTAATCTATTCGAAATTGGATGGATTACAGGATGGCCGGGAAAAACTGAACGGAACAAAATTGCGATTGTTTTCAGCATTTGTTGTCGTTTATTTTATTTATTGGCTCTTTTAAAGTGATTGCAAAAATATTGATTATTTCTTATTGTTTACGTATATTTCTTTTACAGTACCGCCAACATAAATCGTTTAGTAGGAAAACGAGAAAAATAAATGTAATAGACTTGGCATTTATATCTTAATTTTATTTTTAGGTATATGTATAAATTCTTAAATTTTGAAGGTGTGCGGTTTGCTACCCGTGACACAGTTTATTTTTACTGTTGCAGGTAGCATAGTTTCTCTATGTTTTAGCCATTAAGTTTAGTTATTGTACAAAATAAAGAATTAGAATTTAAATTTGAATTTAATAGTCTGAGATTTTGAGTCTTGCTGGCTTCGTACTTTACTTATTTTTAAACGACTTCAATTCTTTGAAGTCGGACGGTTCTCAATTTTACTGTTATTTTTTCTTCTATTGCTTTGCTTCGCCCATGCCGTCTTGGTCCAAGGGCCCTGTTCTTAAGCGCTCGAGATTATCTCCGTCACACTCACTCTCATGACATTTCTAATGAGAGCGTCAGTGACCGATATAACATCTCACTCCCCCGAATAGGCCAGAGGCCTGTGTTACAGCCCATCAGTTAACTCAACACTCACTTATCACCTATTTAACCGTATCATGTACTCTGACAAATCGATACAAAACAACGAGCTATCGATAATTGCGTAGATATCGATCGATTGAGCGACTCGACTGCACCAATTACCTATTAATGATCGGTGGAGGTGTAATCATCGATTCTTATTTGTCATTCATCGAAATTGATGAGCGTGTGGGTTAAGTTATTGGCTTTCGAGATTATGTGTTATTTTAGAAAGTCTTGTAATATCTAACGGTTGGTCAAGGGATTATCTGAATATAAATTAGGCCTATTTGAAAGCAAATCATTTTACTGTTGTTGACGAGTTCATCGTCATAAACATTGATGAATATGCTACCTGGCAAATGCCTCCCTTTGATTTCTAGAAACATCTTTGCTGGCAGTCGATTTAAATTGTGTTTTAAATGGCAAAAGTACCTTATGTGTATTACACCAAATTAGTCCAAATAACGCACAAAAATTAATTAGTCTCTTTATTTTCTCATTTGCCTTGCCTGCACAAAATATAGTTTTTCACTAACAAAATCTTGAAATATACATATCTCTCTAAACGGTAACATTAATCTATAATATGTCATAAAATACGCTCCTCACTTTTGAGTTCCACCAATCCACATCTACCCTCAAAACATAATAGATTTAAACAAACATCCTATTACACCGAACGGTTAAATCCTCTGTAAAAAATCATCGTTACGTACTTTCGAAGATGATCCGGCAAATGATAGTGATTTAGAAGATGATAGTGATGTGGCGAGGTGATGGGGTTGTGTGATGTTGATTGTTGTGCTAAGAAATAGAGATGAGGGCTATATTTATGGTTTGACCGGAAATGGGTACAGTCAGCAATTTAATGAACAAATTAGAGATTAGACCCGCATTAGTGTCAGAAAAGTGACACAAAAATTTTGTTATTTTAAATAGTCAATTTCAAAATATCTGCTGCTAAAATTTTAAGGATAGGTTTCAAGTTTTAGTGGCTTTAAGGTGGTCAGGAATGAGAGTTAGAAGTGACTTGTTAAAAGATCAACTTATGATTATTCTTTGTACTTTATTATCATACTTATAATGCTTTGGCTGATGGCTGACGTTCGAGACCATGTCCTAAACTGCTCTAAAATGTCATTTTAACGACCAAGAAAGTCTTTGCTAAGAACATGCTCATTGAACAGAAAAAAACTGTAACTCAAATTGATCAAAGAAAAACCCCAATCTTTTAACCTAGAACCCTCGAAACAATGTTTACGGAACCCTCAGAGCGTGAGCTCCGATTGCGCCTGACCTGTTTTTCTGTCGGTACTTTCTCGAAGACGCTCCTAAAGCGTGACCAACTTATCTTTACAGTTGGGTGGGAGAGTCACAGAAGTAGTTTCCAAGAAAAAACTGAAAGCTCTTCATGAAATTTTTTAGTTCCCCCATTCTGCTAACTGTACAAATAAGTTGGTCGGGCTGTAAAAGAAAGTACTGTTGGAAAAAAAGAGAATTATTTTAAGCCTCGGGCGTCCAGCGCGACTCGGAAACAAAATGTACAATTCATAATTATCGACCTGATCGCTAGTGATGGGGTACTATGTTCATCGATAAATAATTATTTATTACTTGTTATGTACAGTAGGTACGAGTATTAAGTTATTTGGCCATGATACATTTTTCTTGAACTTGATTTCGCTTCTAACAGTTTTTTTTTATTAAGCTGTACCCAGTTCTCGACCAGACGTTTAAAATATTCTGATTAACAAACAGATATTTTGAACTAATACTTTTATTGTCATAAAAATATACATTTGAGATTTTTTAGAATCTGTAAAAAAAAAAATATAAATATCTGCATAAAATGTATACCTCGACCTCAATCTCGATAGTCACGTAGTCTAACGTACCGTGCTTCAAAATTGAATTTCAAGTTAAAATCGCCAGTTTATCGACATTCAATCGGGCACCCCTATTCAACGTAATTACCTGTGCGATGAGCGTCACGTTTACTTAGCGCATGAACATCAAAGGCGCCGCCGCTCGCCGATATTCGCGCCAAAATTTACCAAATTTAACATTTTTTGCCTTAATAGAGCCCAATTTTACCATACCGCTGTCAGGAAGGCTTATTTATTTACCACGCAATATATTTAAATTGTATTTTCTGGTGATCGAATTTAATAAAGTGAATTACTTACGCTTTTAATGAAATTGCTTCGCATTAACCCGTAATGATGAACATTCGTTTAATTCCTCGCTGAAAATTTATGGTGAATTTGCCAAGAATTTTACAGATTGTCGATTGTTTTCAGTCCAAAATAATGTCACTTTGGAAACTACACACGTACAAACACTATACCTACAGACTATAGTTAGATACAGGTATCCAGAGGAAACGGTGTACGCTTATCATCAGGTGGCCCGTCTCATGTTTTTTGGAAACAGCACCTAAGGCAAAACAAAACAATATTTCAAAAATTATATCGATGTTGAGTTGATTTTTTTTATTTTTTGAAACCAGCCATTTAATCACAGCTCAGCGGATGTTACAGACTAATAAAAAAACAGCAAATGCCATCTTAACCCCGTAATCCAATAAAAATAACCCCACCGCTGCTTGATTACAATAACTGATTCTCCATTAAACAAAACAATAACAATAAATATGTTTATTTGCAGGTAAGGCAGCGTCCCGGGATTGAGGTGAGGTCTTCCCGCCCAGCACTTGGCCGCAACTTGTTTGTAAAAGTCATTAATAAATATTCTGGACCGTCAGTTGGGTGTAATCGAGAGGTATAGCTTGACCACGTTGGTAAAGAGTGACTTCAAAAATTACGGGTTTTAAAGTTAAAAATGCTTTTTTTACTTTAGGTCTTTATAGCCAAAAACATTGACATGTTTTCAAAGAGTTTCCCTTTAATTTTTGCCAAGTACTTTCACGCACTGGCATTGGACTAGTTTATTATTTTATAGATTAGCTAAAATGTAACTAAAGAAACTAGTGACTACAATACTATTTCGAAAATATATAATTCTAAACGTATTTATTATTTGAACACTAAAATGCATAACTTTCACGATTCAAACTAAGTAAATTTTTCAAATGTTAAAAAAAACTTGTTAGTGTTTTAAGATCTAGATGTTCCATATTTTTTTTGAAGTTTTAATAATTCTGTTATTACAACAACTTTACAATGTATCCTGATCAAAGATTGCTCTCGTGCCGACTAATGAAAGTTCGTTACATTTGCACATGCGACGTCGAGCGCCGATTTATCGATACTTCACCGCGCCGCCGCGACAAAGTTATCGACAAATCTGATGCATGGGCATCACTAGTTTATGTTACTTTATTTCGTTACTATCTTTATGAAGATATTTTGTAAATCAGATAATTTTTTGGTAAGACTAGAATTTGATGCTGCGGTTGATAGGATTTATTTATGACTACCAAGATTTTTAAAATAATGTGAGTACGAGTATTGTGAATACTGAAACAAAGATACTTCGTTTTAAAGTCCAATTTAGACTTAAGTGAAAAATGACATAACAATTTTATGTGATCTCTCGATTTCTTTTCAATATGATTCTATGAAGAAAACTATTTATGAAAACCCAATAAAATTCCATTGGATTTTTCTTAATATATGTTAGGGTACGATCCAGTCTTTCTCTCGTTTACGATCTATATATACTAATATATATATACTAATAATACTTTACTTGTAAGATTGACCATTCGACAAAATAGCTTCATAGAATACGTAGATTTTTTTCTATAGGTTAAAATATAGAGTTCAATGATGCAGGGTATGCAGACTCACGTTTTAAAATAATCCAAAGAGCTAGAACCTACACTTACTCCGACATCCCAAGAATCTTCGACAAAGCGAAGCATACCTGCCCTATCAGAAATAATTGGTAACCGCGGCAACGTCTCTATCTAACGAATTTCTAATTTATTGTGTGCGATAGTCCACACCACGCATAAATCCTGCGCGCGCGCATCTAATCGCGCTCAGTGGCGGTATCAAGCGGCGCCTTTGCGAACTAAGATGCTGAGGCGCGCCGCTTGGACGTAGCTCCCTTAAAATATTTCTATTCTTGCTATCTAGTGTTGGCGCTGTTGTGATAACACCCTGTATTAATTGACCATTTGCGTTTGTTAAGTGCGGTGGTGCGTTTCCGTGAGTTGTGTAATGTTTGCGTAATTCCACGGTAATCGGTAATCGAATTATTCGATGGTTGGAATCTGGATTTGCTAAAACTAAATTCGGATAGAAACCTGTAAATTTAGATTTCTACCAGTGTTTAATTGATTAAGTAAGCAATGCTAGATAAGGCTAGACACTATCTTTGTTATTCTTAATAAAAAAACAGATCTATGCTCGCACAATAAAAGAGATCACTCTTAGCGATACGGCCGCCAGTTCTTAGTTATTATACTTTTGCTTGTAATTTCTAGTGTGAACAATAAATCTTATCTATTTTTAGATTTACGATATAATTTCATGTAGTTTGGTACACACATACAGTCACACAGTTACACATATGTTAAACATATGATGCTCTACCAGACGCCAATACAATCTTACAAGAGTCCTTGTTTTACGATGAAACCCTATTGACCTTACTAGTCGCAGGCCTACGGGCACCCTAAAAACTGTAACCACGTGATTTCTTGTTTTACCAAATAAACTCTACACTGAGAAAAATTTCACCTAAAGTACGGATCATAGTGATAATTACCAAAAACTACGATGATTAGCAAAAATTTTAACGGTGACAACTAACTTAATATATTATGGTTCTCACCCTAAAAACTGGTGCTAAACATCGCTAAACTTTTTGGTGATTATCAGTATGCTCCGTATAGGTGAATTCATCGGAATTTTGATGGCCATTTATCTCAGTGTAATAACCTATGGCCCACGGACCCTAAAAACACTCCAGCCAGCCACTCGCCCGGCCCGAACTAGCTTAGCAATTTCTTCATATTTCTGGCATTTGTTTAGCATTCGGCCCAAGATCCCGTGATCTGATGTACCGTGTTGCCGCTTTTGTAAGCCCGACGACTTTATCTGCCTGGGGTTTACTAATGTTACTTTGGACTCGAGGTTTGGCAGTACCCTATAGTAGCTTCTAAATAAAAGGTAGCTTGCCTTAGCTATTTGTGACGTAAATTTGGTAAAATAGGGGAATATAAGTAAGAAAAGATATAAGATATATACCTATATAAGAGTAAGTAATGTCACTAAACCGTAAGTAAGTAAGTAGGTATGCATATAAGATGGTCAGTTGCACGATTTCGTTAACTAAGTTCTAATTTATTTCAAAAATCAGTAATTAACGAATATTTACATATACTAGGGAAACCAGTTGAAGCTGGTTTTGAAGTCCTCCAAAATCGAAGGGTAAAATAGTTTTTAGCAAATCCAGATTCAAGACCTACTTTTGTGGCAAGGTAGAGTTCAAGCAGCAGTCTATGTTATCTTACTAATATTTTCAATGCGAAAGTGTATGTGTGGAGTAATGTTTGTCATAACGTATCTTGTCACTACTAAAACAATTTTGAAAAAAAAAATGGAATTAAAATAGCTTATGCCTTGGATTAGCACATGACTACACATAAAAGCAAGCGCAGTCCTGGTCGATCACCAACTCGATGGACCGACTTAATAAAAAAGGCCACGCAGTCCACTGTGGTTCAGTGTGCTCGGGATGCAACAAACCGCCAGAAATGGAGAAGCATTGCGAGACGTGCAGCAGCAATGGAAGGGGGCGTCGACGACGGCGAAGAGCCTCCGTGTAACATTGCAACCACGACCACTCTGCCGAGAGTGAACGACTAAGAAGAAGAAGATACTACACATGTACCTACTTACTTTTCATCAGCGTTTTTAATCTCCACACTGGCTAAACTACGGGTCTCAGCTAGTTTTAAATAGGATACTACTCCTAAGTAACCCCCTGTATATTCGTAAGTTTGTACCGATTGACATTTGTTAAGAGTTTGTTACATTTATCACTGAAGATTGCAGTACTTTATTGCCTTCGTGATTTGTGAGCTCTGTCCCAGAATAAGTAATAGTGCCTCGCCCCATTTAAGGCAAGAGTTGTTGAGAAAACTTATAGATGAAGACATTTTTCTTAGCGATATCATTTGCCCTAGTTGACTATGTAGAAATGTTTATATGTAGGTATTATGTATTATATTATGTAAGACCATCTGATGATAGATATGTGTACCTATATAAACTTTTTATTGTCTTCAACAAGAATTGCAAGCAGAAGTATAAAACGCTTAAAAACTAGTGTAACAATTGGCGGTTTTATTGCAAAGAGCGATTTCTTTCAGAACAATGTCTGATGGTAAGCGATCACTGTCGTTTATAACAGCTTCATATCTTTAACCAAGTGGTATCATTATTTTAAGTGTTTTTTTAGAACGTGAATATTTATTTACTTTTTAACTATATCAAAGTAGTCAGAAATATGTATGTTGGCGACTATTTAGGACGCTATCAACAACCCTTGAATAACTCCATGTAATAAGTTCTGCGGAAATCCGCAGATGGCGCTTGTTACACTTTTGTGGATGCTTTTATTGCATTGTCATCGAAGTAACATTTGTATCGGAAAGTGGTTAAACATTTAGTAGCAATGTTTGACCCAAAAAACAAATAGGGCGAGCTAAATAAATGCTTCTAAATAGTGAGCTCATAATTTATGTTTGTCTCATTTTGCCCAAAAAGGACGTAAAGTTTTTCGTAGATAAAAGCATTGTCAATTAGCTTTATGCGTATGAGTAGTGTGTTTTCTCAAATTTTACTAAAAGCTGCACCCGTACACGTAGTTAACATTATTTAATACTTTTTGTACTATAACAAACAGAAATAGATTTGATTTGTAAAATATCAGTATGAAGTGTGTTAGTGTGATTCAGCGGAGATGGCTCGTACGCATTTCAACACGCGTCTCCAGTTACCAGGCATACCGTTTAAACTAATTTTGAAATTCTACTATTTCGAAACAACATTAATTATACGAAGCTATTTAGTCGTGCGCGGCTGCTATGCCACTTTTTGCCCGGTGATCTATAGTGTGAAAAGCCTTGTAGACCTCGACCATTGAATGGACCGACCGATTATCTCCCCAGTTACCTGTCATTCCACAGACTAAGATAAATAAACCTGCAACAAGCAACAAGTCTATCATGTAAATTCATTGACAAAAAACGCCGGCGCCGACACTACGTCCGGCGAACGAAAATAAATTTTATTACCTCGGAAAAAGCGTAACAAAAGTGCACTTATATCATCTATCAAGGAGCCTTGAATCTTAAAACAATCGCAACATCGAACCTTAAAAAGTAAAAAAAGTTAAAACAGTTCATCATTATCCCTAATTGACGTCCTCCACGAACAATGTCGTCGGGACTAGTGCTGTACCCGCAAAAACTATAATCTATCGATTCTTTCCCCGCACGTAACCGTTTTTATTTCCGAACGCATGCCGATCGCTCCCGAGTTCGAATTGCAAACTGTCGTGCCAATTACAATATCGTCCTTACGAGCTCTACAAAAATTCACCAACAATTTTAGTATTAGTATGAAGCTGGCAATAAAGTCGAAACTGCAATACAGAATCCACAATACGCACTTTACGCAGCAAAAAGCTATACTGGGAGTCATGAATTAATCATGAGCAGCGACAAATAGTGTAGGTAAAGGTCAGTCGCTTTATTATAGATGCGTCCAGGTCCAGCTCACCTGTTTGATTGGGCGAGCTTTGTTACTACGCTCGTTAATGAAATCTCTTTAATAGAGAAAATAAAGATACTGGCAAAACTAAAAATTGTACCATAGATAAGACGGTTCTTAATTTGAAAAAGAGCGGGAAAACAGTGATTGTCGTGGTGTCGCGGCGCGAAGTGTCAGGCAGTCTCGCTCGTTGCGGCTTGGCGC
The DNA here is from genome assembly GCA_949125135.1 of Alcis repandata. Classification (NCBI taxonomy): domain Eukaryota; kingdom Metazoa; phylum Arthropoda; class Insecta; order Lepidoptera; family Geometridae; genus Alcis; species Alcis repandata. The sequence continues at coordinate 2,692,996 of OX421233.1, forward strand.
GCACTGAGCACACCCAGGCCCGCCTCCGCTCCGCCCACTGTTGTGTTGCCAACTTCACGGCGGTCCGGGAAAGTGGGAAACTCGAGGTAAGTGGGGAAGGTGCCATGGTGGACGGCCGTTGGTGGGGTAACGTGTGAGCGCGATTTGTCAACGAGTTTGATCGATAGGCCCAGGCTTGCAAGCTGTGGGGCTTGCTGTAGCGCTCCTTGCGAAATTTGCCTTAAACGCAGTTTTTCTACTTTCAGAATTTATTGGCGTGTCCTTTTAGCTTAACATTTAAATATTCAATTTCTAATGACGGCTAATGACCTAACGGTGCCAGAATTGGTTGGCGAGGTCGCTGATGTTTTAATCTTGTGAAATTAAGTTTTCGTTTGCAAGTTTTTGTAATTCAAGATTGGCAGTTGCTTGACGATACATATAATTACTAGTATTCATTTAAATCTGAAAATATAATCAGTTCTCAATTATGCGATCTACTAAACGACTTACTTGATCAACATATCGTTATTAAATATAACATATTGGTAATAAAACTGTGTTCACATGTTCGATATGTTTGAAAAATAAGCAATTTCGTTCTCCTTCCACTTACCACTTCAAATATAGCGCCTAAAAGCAAAAACTTGTTACTAAAACACATAGGTAAAACCGTATGCACGAGCAATCGCAGATTTCTCCCGAGACATAACCTGGTTACACGGCGATGCAAATAGATGCAGAAGGAAAATACTATGTATTTTGCGCTTTTTTCAAGGTATAAAATAACATATGTCGTATGCAGACTGCACTAGGAGATTTCCCTAAAGATCCAATACGATATCTAGTAGCGGAGCCGGCGGAAGGAAAATAATAAAGGTGTATCCATGTAATCTTAGAATTTTCTCAGTTCTACAAGCTGAATATTTGTCGGTGAAGTATCAAATTAGAATTGTCAAGCTGTTGCTGGTAATAGGATTCGTGACATCTTAGACTTTGGACCTTATGAGCGTCATATCATGTAAACTGAACCGTCATGTAAACTGTACCAAAACTTAAGTGACCAAAACACTATGGGGAGTTTCTACTGGGTATATTTTGTAAACATACGACTATGCAAACTCTTGGTTCAATTAATTTTCAATTAATAGGGTTTGTCTGGGCGCGAGAATTTTAATTCCAGCAAGTAAGAAGGTTCGTATAGGCCGCATGGCTAGCGGCATTTAATTTGAATAAAGCCCACTCAATAAGAGCTGGCATAATAAGTTTAACGCTTGAAGTCCCAAAAAGAGTCCACATCTCTATTTCAATTAAATCATAACATAACTGTTACCAATTGAAATACTTTGTTCAAAATATTATTTACTATTGAATATCCTGATATTTTAAACGAGAAAACAAGTTTATTTGTTTGTTACGCTTTCACGTCTTAACTAATCAACCATCATGAAATTTTGCATAGACGTGACGCGTCGTCAGGAGTCCAGAAAAGTACATCACTTTACGCTACTTTTGTCATCATCATCACTGTTTATCATCGCCGTGTAGGCCGCAACTATTTTGTCTGTAATAAATACCAAAAGAAAAATAAAGTGAAAATACTGACAAATACAAGCAATAGATAAAAACAGGAAAGCGACATTTGTTGCCCCATCTCATGTCGATCTCAATTAGAGTTGAGCTAAGTAGAAACAAAGAACAATAAATGTTATTGAACCACATCGATTAGTGACAAGTGACAAGTTCCAGGGGGTATTCTGGGCCGTTCGAGATTATATCGATCACTCTTGCTGTCATGATCTTACCGTCACTGTCAGAGCTGCGTACGCGGCGGCGTAGGCTAGGCACGTGCGACGCAGACATTGTGTCTGTCCTGCTCTGCACCCTATGTCTGTCTCGCGTCTCTGCCCTGCAAAATCAGTTCAGTGCTGCGTCACCTGCGTCTCAGCATACGCATATCTTTACCAAGATATCCACACTGGCCAGAATAGGGTCGTAGTACGGAAACGCCCGCCACGTCTCTCGGCTCACAGGAACAGTAGTGCGCGGAATTATTATGACAGGTGACAATGAGGACCTCCCACGTGGTGCCGGCGCGCGCCGAGGATGTCCGGCTCGCGGATGGGAATATTGCTAATTTGTGTTATTCGATACAGGGAAAAGAAATCTGGGAAATACGCTTTTATGATTCTGTCGACGTGAATACCATAATAAATGAGGCAAATATTCATTTTTAATGAAATGGTATTTACGATCATTTATTTGGTGATAATAAATTTATCATTGTTTTCGAGTTTTTCATAAATACATTTGCCAATACCGTTGTCATGACTTGAAAATGGTAGCGCAAGGCGTGATAGCATCAAACAATGCCTACGCCATATATTGCCGATCAGAACTGTTAAAAATACAATAATTAAGAACATCGCAGAATGTTTCACTTTATATGTTGTTTTATTTTTATTTTTGTAGGTTTTTCTTACTCGTCTTCAGAAAACTCTTGAATTATTTACTTTTCACTACCTATAGCAATTGCAGAACTTTTTAATATCGATAAAAAATCGTTACAAGTAAGTATAAGTATAGTCAAACGTATGGATCATAATTGATTGTGCAAACAATCCTTGGCCGAAAACAAAAACAGAAAACCGCTATAAAGTAACGTTGCAAACCAAATGAGAAAACAAACATTAACATAACGCTGAAAGCAATATCTTCCAAACAAAATTAATTTAATCTCGTCCCAAGTTAATTAAATCTTCATTGAACTTATAACGCCAGAAGTTCTTCCTAACAAACGGGCCCGTTCATTAACATGCCAAATTATATCTTCATATTAACATACAGAATTATATGTTAAATCAGTATAAAATATTCTACGGCAACCGTTAAATATAATGTGATGATTTAACTAGTAGTTAGGCTATAAATCGTTGGTTAGCATAGTATTTGCTGGTGGCACGTTTCCATATTGGTTTTACTAATTTGGTAACTTGATTTTATGGTCCATTAGGGTTTTTGATTTTCTATTATAAGTTAAATCTAATCGTGTATTTTTAATAATTTTGTCGTATTGATAGGACATAATTTTTTTACGAATAATCCGCGTTTTGATCATCTCGCCTGTCGGTATGCTACGATGTGATCAAAATGAAGCAGATTTATAAAAGATACGGTTCCACTCTGTCCTTCAAATTTTTTAGTAATCATTTTATGTCAGAAATTATCACATGTGACTCAAATTGTTACATCCTTACTAATATTATAAATGTGAATGTAGGTTGTTACGCTTTCACGCGAAAACTACTTAACCGATCTTCATGAAACTTTGTACTCATATTCTTGGAGGTATTAGAAGTAACAGATACTTTTTATTAAAAAAAATCGCGGGTACAACGCGGGGTGCAGCTAGTACATTATAAATTCAACCCATAACTATGTGCGAGCTACTCGTCTTGTCTAATTTAGCTCTACCTTCCCTAAACCATTTGCCAATATCTCCAGAGTTTTGAAGTAATCTCCTACGGATATGAAATTTGGATAAAACTCTTGTTTGAGCTCCGGAGTGCTCCAAGTTCGATGGCAGCTGTTTAAGTGGATGTTGTATAACTTTGTTCCTCGGGTATCACTTTCAATATTGGTTTTAGAAAGCGGGTGGTTTTTTTTGTTAATTTTTCCTTTTGGGAGATGGAAGAGATTAGGTTGTTGAAATTGAAAATTAATAGCAGGCATAACTATAGGTACATACCTACATATAAGTACAAGTATCTAAAGCTTTAGTTAGTTACGTATATGTAGTTTGTTAGTGATTTAGTTTCGTTGTAATTTAACATTTGTATTTAACAAATTAACACCTTGTACTATGTATAGGATTATATTTATAATATAGCTGCTATAGCAGTTAATTTGTTAGATATTTTTGAATAAAGGTAAGTTTTATAATCTGGCTCTATTCAGCAACAGATGACATACAAAATTTACATCCTAAAGTTTTAAATCTCTAATCATCGGAAGAAAAAACCAGCAAGTTGTCAACTTACGTCCAAAACGAACCATTTACGAGTACCCGTACAACCAAACAATGTCCGTCCAGTAAACTAGTAAACAAGCCGACATTCAGAGTATATTCATGTAAATTGGCCCGGATCGGGTGTTAGAATCAGCTCCCGTGTGGGCGAGCGCTCCTTCTTTGGCCATTTCGTCTCCTGGGCCGGTCCAAATACGACTAGAAACAATTAAACGTGAGTTTCCGTCCAAATCTCAGTATTTTACCATTTTTGGATGTTCTGAATCATGGTGAGATGTGGAACAGGTTTTTACAGGTACGGAGTGATGTAGAGCTGTGTTGGCTATGATATTAAATTGACAATATTTACAAATTAAGCTGACAAACGCCTAAACCGATTTTCAGCGATTATAGTTAACTCTCTAAAATAATCTAGTTTAGTTATCGTACAAAACAAAAAACTTTTTGTTTTTTTTTTAAACCTTTCAAACAAGAATAATCTAAAATCAAATCTGTTTAGCAGTTTGATAGCTACGATACCACATACGGATATACCTACGTTAAACTTACTCGTATAAGAGAAGGCTGTTTGCGTTCGGGGTTAAAACCAATAACACGCCATACTTTAGTAAAAAAATAAGCTAAAATTTAACTAATGAATGGGCCCAAGTTTGAACGCTTTATTTGACAAATGTGAATGTCGAGGCCATCCAGCTCCTCGATCACACAGATATAGTTAGAAGACTTAAGAGAACAAAACCGTTCGAGCTAGTGTAGTGTTAGTCATAAGTAGTGATTATAGTGAAAGTGTAAAGTGTAGAGAACACGTGAACATTGTGTCTTCGCCTTAATAGAAACAATAAGAAAAGTGTTAATGGACACATTCTTAGTAATTAGTTGCCTAGAAATTTAAGTTAGATTTAAATTACTTATTAGCCTGAGGCTAGATTGTAATTTTATTAAGAAATGTTCTTTTGACACTTCTTAAATAATAGAAAAAAAAAAAAAATTTGACAAACCTAAACTATCTAAAAATATATCTGGCTTTGTCATTGCAACCTATAATATAAGGACATCAATACTTTTAGAAAAATTAGTTTGTCAACTTATGCCTTCAAACTTGGGCCCAATTTCTTTAAATTTTAGCCTGGCTTGAGTTTGAATACTGACTGCGCTTGCCGTCATTAACCGTTTCGGGTGGCTACCGTGTCCGCGTGGACCACTTGGTCCTCATGACAGTCGTAATTGTTTTTGTCCTCGGATCTGAGATGGACCACTTTGTTAGGCTTTTTTGGACAACTTTCTCTTATTTGTTTATTGTAGCTACTTTAATTAAATGCTATTGTTTTTTTTACATTTTGTATCTCAGGGTGACGAGAGCCTTGAATTCTAAGAGTTCAAATTCTGAGTGGAGCTGACCTGAATGGGCAAACGTGACGTTAAACACCAGGCGAAAAATTTACTCGTCTCGTCACTTAATTAATTTAAAATGTTGCTATGTTGTATGTATCTGTATGTAGGACTAGGTAGGTACCTATATTCGGGTTATTCTTGGAACTGAATTTCGAACCACTACTGCCCGATTTCCGTCAAAGTTCAAAATTGGTATATCTGTGTAACTCATACGACGATAAAAGCTAAGCTAAGCTAATTATATTTCGAGATATTTGTTGTTGTAGGCACAGACAGTCGCAATTCTAAATTTCCTGGCCATTATCCTTTAAAGGAAAACCTATATTAAAACTTTTAAGTGGGTATTTAAGAACATTTAAACCCCATGTAACAATTACGGACGTAAAATTACGCATGAATGCCCCAAAGTTGGAATTTATATAGAACTCGCTGCGGAAACTGCACATACCTAAACGTACCCATACGTATCAACGTACATAAACGTAAATAAATAATTAGGTACATAGATTTTATAAACTTTTTAACCTAAAACTTTCTAAACATTTCTAAATTTAGAAAAATATTTTTTTCTGAGATTAGAGATGTAGAAAGAGAGTGTTTTCGACTAAAGTGAAAAAATATGCACTTATCCTTTTTCTTTTAACTCTTTGTTTGAACAAAGTAAAATACGTCAAGCTTTCAACCACATCATCGTTTACTATCAGATATTTAAAGCGATTAAAAAAGCTTCTCTGGCACAATAAAGTCAGTAGCTGTTAAGATTTAATTTATTCCACCATTGTACATAGTTTTATGCAATACATTTTTACTTTACTTGACTTTACTTAGAGTACAGTACGTAGAGCGGCAAGACCTATCGTCAGAGTTTTTAGGTCGTCGTTTTCAGACATAGCTGGTAGTGGTTATAGGGCCAACAAACATTTATAATTATAGGCTATTCAATCAGTTCTATATTAATCTGTAATCTGACCAGCAGAGGTCGTCACTGGTCTCTCGCTGACGTCATCGGCGCCTGCTCATCCCACACAAAGGTCCATTTACTATAAATTGCTTTAAATATGATTTATTCATAGCGAAATATGATCGTTCTAAAGTTAACTGTCTGGTATTACTTTGTAAATAACATATCTGATTTTATTAAGGTATGAAAAAAAAAGTTCACATAGTCCGATTGATCCAACCAAGCGGTCGAACCACGTAGTCATATCCATTTTTCTATGAGAAAAAAATTAAAAAATGTATTTGTGGAGACATATCCTTTTTTTAGAAGATTCTTTAGTAATTTAGCTTGTCTTATAATTTCACCACTACTTGTGAAACAACACAAGCTAAATTACTGATTAATCTTAGTAATTAATTTGACTACTCGCACTTCTTTGTATGGTTCGAAATCTTTTAACTATTATCTTAATCCTAATAAACAAATATCTAAAACTAGAACAAAAACATAAATATTTACCTTTGCCTCTTTAAAACTCTTTTTGTTTCGTTTAATATTTTAACGATATTAAATCACTTTCCACCCGCGCTGCTAAGTACGAGTATAGACTTCTGTTTCTGCTTGTAATTTTTAGTATGAACAATAAAGAGTTTGTCTACCTATCTATATATCTATCTATATACTAGCGGTCCGTCCCGGCTTCGCACGGGTAGACACTATAAATATATTAAGATAAGGATTTCTTCAATTGATACTTTGACAACTGCTTTATTTATCTGACAAAAAATATCTGATAAAAACTTTTTTAATGTAATACTAAAGTAACTGTCAAAAATTGACAAATGACAGTTTTTATTATCTATACGTCAAATGCGGCTGACATACCGTAAGCTGTTGATATTCAAGAATTTTTAAACTCAATTACTTATTAAACCATGTTCAAAAACTATAAATTGAGATGTGAGCTATCCTATCTCCTAAGTTACATCGAACTACACACGGTGTGCAAATTTGATTGAAATCGGTTAAGTAGTTTAGGAGTCTATAGCGGACAAACAACGTGACACGTAATTTATATATATTAAGAAGATTAAGAAGAAGATTATTTATTATTTGTGAGGTAATTGTAAGTGCTTAAAGCGTTGTTACTTCAATAAAATTAAATAAATAAATCTGTCTCTTGTATTCCACAATATAATAAGACAATTAATAAAATTTATCCGTATAATATCCATCAGAATCAAAACACAGGCGATGCTGATCGAATACTAAGGACATCAAAAGTCCGTGACGTCAGTTAGGAAGTTCCCAAATCACGTACAGAGCTTCCGTTTCATTTCGACAGGTGACCAGTGGGTACGCTTCAAAAAAGTTCATTTAAAAAAATATTATTATATTATTAAAAACAAGTTTTTATTGCATTGTCATCGAAGTTACCCCCAGATTTCGGCTCAATCAGACGTCGGGAAATATTTCATAATTCAAGATTTGACCCAAATAAATATCAAACTTGGCAAGCTAATAAAATAAAAGCTTGTAAAAACGTGTCGATTCTGTTGAAACTTCTTGTCCCATTTTTAACCGACTTCAAAAAAGGAGGAGGTTATCAATTCGACTGTGTTTTTTTTTAATGTTTGTTACCTCATAACTTTTGACTGGGTGAATCGATTTTGATGATTCTTTTTTTATTAGAAAGCTGACGCTTCCCATTTGGTCCCATTTCAATTTAGTCCAGTTCTGATAATGGTATCCATGAGAAAACCATATAAGTCTTAAATTTGCATTAAGTACGTGCGCGACAAATAGATGAATAACTCAATAGTCGGTTTTTGTTTTTTTTGTTTTTTGTAAAAATAATTATTGTCGTTTCGCGTCTCTTTTTGTTACACCATGTAGGAGAAAGACGGCAACAGTTCTTAAATTTAGTTTAGTTCATAAAATTGTACCGCTGAATCAACTCTTTTACCCAACAGTAACTATTAGGTATTATTATCGTGTTTTAAATTAAATTTTTAAAGCTTTTCACTCAAGGATTTTTATGTTGTTAACGTTGTATTAAATTCCTTGTTTCTGTAGAAATATTTAAACTATTTATATCCTACTAATTTAATTATGTTAAATTTAATATTACTACATGAACATAAATAGAATAATATTAGAGATAAATATTATATATTATACCGTAATTGTATATACAGGGTATAAGGAAAGGGTATTCTAAGCCGTAAAAGGCTAAAAGGACTCATCAAAACAAACAACTTTATACGGGACCAACCCTGAATTCAGCTGTTCCATACACTTTAACGAGTGTCGTTGACATTTTTCTACGAAACAGCTGATTTTTTTTCGCGATTTCAGGGTTGTGTACTATAGTAAAAGTTGTTCATAATGATGAGCACTATCAGCCCTTTTCGGCTCGGCATAACCCCTTAGAACCCTGTACATACTCTACAACTCTTAGAGCTCTGCCTCATTAAGACGCCATGGCGACGTCGCCAGCGGCGCAGGCCTGGCTACTTCTGGCATCCGAAGGTCGCCAAGTCGAGTGGCCATGGCGTCTCGACAGTCAGTTCGTTTACGTCGTCAGGAATAGATATAGAAGAAATCGCACTTCTTTGTTATCTACGTCGTAGAAAAATAAAAATAAAAAAGAAACTATGGGTTCATCCTTTTATATCAGATCGAAGCCGAAGTGGTTTTTTTTAAACTGTAGCTATGGAGATTTACGAAAATATCCTGAAAAATTTTTCAATTACACGAGAATGTTAATAGCATCTTTTGACGAATTATTCAACTTATGTAGTATTTTTCAGTATCGATACTCATTATTTACAACATCAACTAGGTACTATATTTCGAGTGAGCGTCCAAAATGGCGGCTGACGCTGACTGGCGACTGAGTGAGCGAGGTGAAGTTTACCGTGTACATTATAGTGGCAACGTCGCCAAGCCGCCAGAGTATCCAGAAGCCACGTAGAGAACTGTAGCTCGTGGCCACGCTTCCAATTTGGCGACGTCGCCAAACCGTCGCCAAGTGAGTTAGGTACCATACATTTCAATATCAACTGCTTGGATATGTAGCTGGCGACGTCGCCATGGCGTCTTAATGAGGCAGAGCTCTTAAACAAGAACATTATTTTTACAAAACAAAAAACAAAAACCGACTTCAAACGACCGACTATTGAGTTATTCATCTATTTGTCGCGCACGTACTTAATAAAAATTTAAGACTTATATGGTTTTCTCATGGATACCATTATCAGAACTGGACTAAATTGAAATGGGACCAAATGGGAAGCGTCAGCTTTCTAATAAAAAAAGAATCATCAAAATCGATTCACCCAGTCAAAAGTTATGAGGTTACAAACATAAAAAAAAAATAAAAAAAAACATAGAGACGAATTGATAACCTCCTCCTTTTTTGAAGTCGGTTAAAAAAAGTGATGTTGCAATCCTAAAACCCCAAACTCAGCTAGCCCATACCGATGAGGTAATTAAAGAGTTGCTAGCGTCTTGCATCTCAATTTCCGAATAGAAGTCACCGACCTCTTTCGGCGGCGGAAGCCGTCTGCAAATGAACCAGGAAGCGAGCCTCGCTGTGCATTTTATAATATCTATTTAAGTCACATTCGCAGGATATTACTTTTGTCTTTTCGGCGACCATTGACTCGGGTTTTGGCGTGTTTAGAATGCATGCTGCATTATTTTCTTCCGGTTTAAACTGTTGCTGGGTCATTAAATCCTGCGACGCTTTCGTCTTTGAATTTGTTCTAAATTGATATTCTTATCGAATTACGGAGGTTTTATTACGAACTTACGTGTATTTTTTTTCTGAGTGACACGAGCAAATCGTTCGCCTGATGTTAAACGTCACGTTTGTCCTTAGCAGATGTGCGCCAACCAAAATGGTATTATAGAAATCAAATTATTGGAATAGAATATGGTTATCATAAAGTCAAATTAATCCGTAATGAAATTACTGCTACAACTAACAACAGCCGCAAATCGTTGTGGAAAATAAGTTTACATTATTTATTTTAAAACCAATATCCACAGGAAGGTATTTCTTAAAACCATTTAAAACTGAGAGTCCATACATACTTAGGTACTATAAACACACGCATGCAGGTACTTATTAGGACCACACGTAGATTACACACATTATTTATTTTACCTATATGTGTAGGTAGGGTAGGTATTTCAAAAAACTATTTAAAACTAATTAAAGGTCTACCCATTGACCAAATAAGTACTTACTATTAACACATCCATGTAGGTACTTATTCAGACCTCACGTAGCCTTTACATTAATAATTTAGTTCAAACATTTCATGAACAGGATAATTGCAATGTTCGAGATGTAGAAAATTATTAAATAATAATTTTAGGTATAGCATTTTCCTTATAAATTAGTGAGATAAGTAAAATATATTTGAACTTAGTTACCTCTGGGTACTAACTACTCACGCAATTGATTGGAAATTCCAATAAATTATGGAATTAATGATTAACAATGTTCGCGTGAAGTAAAACGTGACCTGAGTTAAGAGTATCCTTAATTGTTACTAGGCAAGTTGCGTTAATTTGGTAAATGGGATATTTTTTATATAATATATTAATGGATTTGCGTCATCCTAAAAAAAGTTTTTCGGTTTTGTATTTCTGCGGCGAAGCCAAATTTTTAGGTTAGTTAGTAAAAAGTTATGTGTTTGCATTGCATGCATGCATTGAACTGCGTCTGCTGGGTAAGCATTCATTGAAAACCCATGAAGGTGGTATTTAACCTTGTTTTAGGGCACTATATATTTTTCTGTTGCTTTATCTAAATTTTTTTTTCATCTACATTTTGTTGAATCAACCTTCACGCTTTATTATGATGACCATAAGGCGTAGGTTTTTCTAACAATTTTATTGATATAACATAAATATGTAGTAGGTTCATCGTCATTATCATCCACAGCCTTCTCTCTCCCACTGCTGGGTTTTAGGCCTCTCTTCTGTTATGCCATCTGCGTCGGTCACATGCCAATCGGGTCCAGGTTGGACCCGCGACTCTGACTATGTCGTCGACCCATCTTGTTGCTGGACGACCAACGCTCCGCTTGCCTAAGTAGTAGGTTAGTAAACCCTAAAGATTGGTTCAACCTTTATGGTTTTTCAATGCAGGCCTCTCATTCACAACAGTTTTTCAGATGTTGGGTGAGTCTCAACCCTTTGCTTACTATCTTCTAAATACAATACAATCAAACCATTTCTAGGTCTAATTATAATTTACGACTAAAACTTTATCTCTAAATAAAACTAAAGTAAAGCCTATTTATAAATAATAAAAAAACCTTTACACTTGACACTATAAACTTCCTAATATTTTAGTAACGTCTTCCGAAAAGTGCATAAAACTTCATATCACGTCTAAATAGCCATTATCACGTATACAGGACGCTCCTAATTGCACCGGTGCATGGTGCATAATCAATTCATCATCAGATTTATGGAAAAGTAAGTTTTCACCTTTATAGCGATCGTGTAAAGTTCAATTTCGTGCGCGTGACGGTGGCGCCACCGCTGCTACACAGGCCAGCGACTGTTTAGTGATTTAGTTGATAATCGCAAACTAGCTTAGCTTTGAGGATTTATCTAAAATTATCTAGATGTTTCGTCTTCACATTAGAATGAAAAGCCAATGTAAAAAACTAAAATATTCCTTAAGAGACCTCGGTGACGCACATAAGTACTCTTAAACTCCAGTTTCCCTTCCACAAATTAATTTATTAAAACGCATTAATAATGTAATTCTCTCTATCAGAGCCAATTAATTAGCTGCTGTTCTAATAATGCTAATAAAATTGATAATAGAATTTATAATAATTGGGTTAATATAGTCCAATATTAACCGAGAAGAATTATCCGGACGGAATTCCCAGAGGTTTCCGTCATTTCATTTCATTAATCTATAGGAATTTATTAAAATCCGAAATCGAAGTATGAGGAAAATTTGTATAGTAGGTATATAACATAATATATAGGTAGGTATACGCTTAGTAACAGTTTTGAAATTGGTACTTCCTTAATACATATACCTACCAAAGTTCCGATTAGCTAAAACACGTTTGTCCGGTAATAGGTAAAATTTTTAGGAAAAGTCAATTGTGTCATGGGGATAAGGTTGAGTTTAGATATAGGTATTGAAGAGTTTTTGGCGGGAACGTGGAAGAGTCATGTTGCTTCATTTTGTTATTTTACTAAACTTGTGTAATATTGAGTGTTAATGTTTATTTTAAGTGGGGAAAATAACCATTAAGTGCTTGAGGACGTGCACGAGTGTGGGCAAATCATAAAATGCAGTGAATCGTGTCATTTCGTGTTGCTTCCAAAACTCCTTAGAAAAGCCCCTAGTAAAGTCTCCACTACTTTACTGTGGCACGTATCTAACTACTATATCCACTTGACACTGGCTAAATTGTGGCAACCCCGCAGAAGCCATAATAAAAATTGAAGTTGAAGTTAGGTATTGAATACGAGTAATAAACATTATAGTTTGTGAAAAAGCCATTTTTGATAACGCTCCTTTTGAAGAATGACTTTGAAACTTTTTTATCTCTATTTTGTTGATGTCCGAATAGGCAGAAGAAAAATTGCAATTAAAATGTAAAGTGAAAGTGAAATGATAGACAGCACGTGAGGTAGTTTTTTTTTTTCAGAAATTGTATGGCTTCTTTGTTCGATATAAAAATAGCCGTCACCACCAGCAAATTAGAACTTTTATTCATTAAAATATATCGTAAAAAGGTACAAGCACCTCGTCTTCCTGATCGCCAACGCGCCTCGAATTCTTAACTCACACCGGACATTTGAGTGAACTTTCCAAATCACAATCCTAACTTTGCGGCCCCCAAATTGAACCAACCACGACTCTCGTTAGACCACAAGGTTTTTTTACCTTGATAAGTTAAGAAAGTAACCGCAAAAGGTAATTTTGTAAGTTTTTCATGTAAGGAAGCAGTGTTGCATCGATGACATAATAGTCTACGCGCGTGCTTTTAATAGTAAAATAACTATTTCGGTACTTGTAATAGTGTAATATGTCTTGAATAGCAATGAGGTGGTGACAATGGACTTTGCAAATATTGTGGTCGGTGCTTTATGGACCATTGCAATGTTGTAAATGAATCACACATACTCACATACTTCAGTTTTGGCAATATTCATTTGAACGAGTGTTTCTTAATTATTCAGACGATAAGTTATTACAACACTTAATAATATTAGATACACAACTTTGTCGTTCGTATATTTTCCTCTCTCTAGTTATCATTAACTTGTCACCAGACAAATTCTTGATAGGCATAAAGGTTATGACAAATTCTTCATTAACGTGGTTTTGAAACATTTCATTATAATGATCACGGGAACGGGAACTTATATAAAATTAAGTTGTCTATTACGACTAACCCAGACTATCTCACTTGTGGGATAGTCTGGGTTAGTCGTAATAGGTGTCTGTAAAAGTGTATAAAAGAGACAGTAGCCCGAATTAGTTCTAAACCTGTTCTAAAGGACAGTCACATCATCACTTACGCTGCATTGGCTGGTTTATTCGCAAATTACCAGGAATTTCCCCGCTGATACTGATTTTAATTTAGGAGTTAAACGCAATTAAGATTACCTTATTAAGAGTTATAAATATAAATATATTTCTGAGTCAATGACGGAAACAAACTGCAAGTAAAGTTCAAATACAAATACAAAATCGTTTATTCAGGCATCATATAGATATACAGGATTATAAAGAAAGGGTGTGCTAAGCCGAAAAGTGCTAATAGTACTCATCATTATGCACAACTTTTACTATAGGACCAACCCGGAATCAACTGTTCATTTTACAGCTTTTTTGCAAATTCCGGGTTGGTCCCATAGTAAAAGTTCTATGAGCCCTTTTCGGCTTAGCATACCCTTTCCATATAACTCTGTGCAATTACAATCATCGTGCGAGTGAAGCAGCGGGATGCAGCTAGTTTATAATACCTATTAATACTATATGTGTTTGAAAATCCTTAAAAACAAATTCCAAAATAAAGTAAGGTGTTAAAAGTTTGCGTCATTAGTCATTTCATCATTCATTCATACGCAACCTTTAATCCTCCCACTGCTGGGATACAGGTCTACCCTCGATGGGCGATTAGGCCGTATTATACCACGCGGGCCTAGTGTGGTGGAATAGTCATTTACAAGTATACAATTCATTAATTGCTATAAGTAATTATATTAATAAGAAATGCGTTAATCGAATTTGTACGTCACAACATTATTTAATGTTGACGTCAAACTTATACAGTTTGACGTCTGAATCTGAAAATTTGGAGGGTTATGACTGCTGGTTTATTTTAAGTAATGGTTTGATCATACGTAACGAGTACAGTGATGTGACAGTGCCCTCGGCCGAGTATTCAGTTTGTATAAACGGTTTGACGAGGCGAGACAGTCAATAGAACCATCATTTGTTATTTCTCAACCTCCTGTTATAGTTTAACTCAACTACCAATTATAATGAAATTTGAAATGAAGGTACTTTAGATTCTGGAATAACATATAGGCTACTTTTCATCATTATCACCGTCTTTCAGCACGGCGCGAGTGCAACGACGACGCGCAGTTAGTATTCTTCATAAATGTAAAATTCGCGGAGGAGCTATCACCCGTCACTCTATCTACTCTACTCTACTTTGTTCAGTTCAATTGTGTAAGTTGTAATATAGTCACGTACGAGTATTTGTAATATATGGTCATTTGATCATACGTGACTATTTATTATATCAAACTTCCCCAATTTGATTGACGTCTCTATTCCCCTCACACGCCGCGTGTGCGGACTCCAAAGCCGATATTTGGCAGGTAATCTGCGCGACTTCCTACCGGCCGCCCCGGCACTGGCCGGATGCTTTCCCGACGTACCACGGCGCGAATACTGAACGGGGTCATAGTTCTGTGGCGTCAATGACACTATTGACATTAAGAGAAGAAAGAAGTCTAGAAAATGAGGCTAGAAATAAAAACAAGGAGAACGTAGAATCTTAAAAGTCGATAAATTCGATAATGTATCCGTGACGCCTACAGTATTAAAGGCGAGAGTGATCGCTTATCATTACCACCATACGTGTTCCAGGCGGGCCGTTTTCTTGTTTGCCACCTATGGCATAAAAGAAGGAAAAAGTCTTAGTTGCGAATCATCCGAGAGTGGACAAGCGTAGCCAGCGTTGAACAACTTTGCCGCTTGTCTCAAGATTTAGGAGAAGTTTACTAAGCTGACGGCTAACCTCCAGTAGTGGAGTGGCATCAGATGATGATAATAAATGACACTGTATTTTTTTTGTACTTTTCTAATGTCTAAAAACAACAACGAAACAATAAATAACTTGAATCAAAAAACCAATACAAAACTTTCAAATCTGCATCTTTTAAATAACAAACACTCACAAAGACGTCACCCCATCTCAGAAGGTATCAGGTATCTTTCAAGAGTGCACAATTTCCTCTCTTCAGCAAAACACCACCTTTAAGTAACAAAACACCAAGCTGCTTTCAACAAAGCTTTAGTCTCCGAGTCTAGTGTAAAGTTTCCTTTAAGAAAAGACATGATTCGATTCTGTAAAGAGGTGCTACGATGCTGTGAAAAGACCTGAACAGCTGTTTTTTACACAAACACAAAAGGAGAGTTTTGTTTTTAAAATTTATGTTATTATCTGACCAACACACATATAATATTTTATGTACTCGTATAGAGGTAATGTATTGTACTTCTAACTGTTCTCTATGTATGCTGGGTATTTATTTCCATTATAACTCCTGATTGCCAAAACCGATTATGATGCTATTTATATCGTTAGAATCGTTGGATTATCCCGACTCTCAAACGTCATAAGATTTATTCATTCTAAATATCATAATTATTACTCGAATTTTTAGTTGATGCAATGTTGGATAACTTATAATCATCGAGATATACCTACTTACGAAACGATTTCCATGTATCATTCAATGGTTGTAAACAAATAGGAATCACTTTTCAAAACTAGTCGCAATAAACAATTTAATTTAACGTGAATATTCTAGTGTTAATTATGTAAAACAAAAACACGTATGCGAAATAAAAAAAAACCAAACCATAGGTAATTGCTTTACCATGATATTGCTTTACCTTGATAAACGAAGCCAACAAAAAGAAGCGTAAAATCGTACTGCGCTTTTCATCATAGCTTCAGTCCTCCGGCCGTATCGCGTTCTTTTACCGGGAAATACACCGGAAACCGCAATCTGATATCCGGTAGAGCTCCGCGGCGGCTTCAGGGTCGGATTGATCCGGGGAAGCTACACTGATACTAATGGAGACTGATTTAACTTCAGCCTCTGGCAAGGTTGCCGCCCGGATAAAATGTTGTCTGCCTTTTTATCCGCGCTACAAAATAGGCAAAAATATAAATTCAAAATTCTTTTACTTTTACCAAAATATGATCAAACAATTAATAAATTGATTTGGTTTTAGTTATTTTTCAATTCAGTTTTTTTTAAATTAGCTTAAAAGGTTTTGGTGGTCAATTGTAAATGTTTAAAAAATTTATATAAATAATAATAAATACTTGGAGGAATAAATGGAAATAATAAATTATGAACAATACTACATTTGTTCATTAGTCAACAGAACAGGTATTGTTTTCAGTACATGAACCACATAGCAATGGTTCGTGTACTGAAAATTAAACCTGTTCGCAAATACATTTACGAGTAGAATGGTGATAGCTAGATTGTATTTAGGTAGGTACGTCTGCCTCATTTTCACAGGATTAGAAAAGGACAAAACATTCATCAGGGAATACGAGGAGAGCTATAAATTTGACGCCTCTGTCTATGACTTCGTAGCTAATAGCTATACAAAAGTGCTTAATTATTTGGTAGTCTTACCACGTGGGAGTTAATAACGATGGCAATAAATCAGTTTAGAGCAACACTAAATAATCGAATGTTAATCATTTCCTTAATCATTGTTTATATTTATAGTTAAACATATTTCACCGGCTCGATTGAGGTGGTAAACTGCTTCCCGTGCTGATATGAAGAAGTATTTCTTCTTTGAAGCTTATGTTTGATACTAAGCGTGAATTGTGATCTTCTGCGCGATTTTCTATTTATGCAGAAATTAAATTGCTTCTACATTAAACTTGTTATCTTAATTCTACTATTATGCTTTGCTTGATAAACTTTCTCTAATGAATCTCATTTGAGTGGCGAAAATAGGCTGCAAATAATTTATTCTTTCTTTTTCTTGACGTTAGTTTGACATTATTTACTAATTTTTGGCATATTTATGGCATGATAAAATAATTTAAATATTTTTCAATTTCCGGAAGAAAGTTTCGTAATTTTATTTTACAGTTACAGTTGATTTCTTTGACTATAAAGGCAAAAAGTATGTTATTATTGAAGATTACTACTCAAACTACATAGAAATGTCTGTAGTACCTAGCACAAGTGCTAAATCTTTGATAATGGTTCTAAAAGCAGTCTTCAGTCGACATGGTATCCCAGTTGTCCTGCAAAGTGATAATGGACCTCCATTTTCATCAGCCGAATTCAAAAGCTTCATTCGTGAATGGGGAATTCAACATACCACTTCCAGTCCATACTTATCCAGATCCAACGGGTTAGCAGAGTCAGGTGTCAAGATAGCTAAAAAGATACTCACAAAATGTGATGAAACAGGTACAGATCCTTATCTTGCACTATTACAGTATCGTACTACACCTAGAGGTAAAATAGCGTCACCAGCACAGTTATTAATGTCACGTTCACTCAGAACACAACTTCCTACAGTGTCAAGAAATTTGAAATCTAAAGTTGTAAAGTTTAACGATCACATAGAGTCAAAACAACAAAATATAGAGAAAATGAAACAATATTATGACAAGAATACTAAGCCATTGTCAACTTTACAAGAAGGAGAAGAAGTATTGTTTAAGAAAACACCAGAAAGTGTGTGGTCTCCAGCTAAAATTAAAAAGAAATGCATAGAGCCTCGATCATACATCGTAGCAGCACCTGATGGTTCAGAGTGCAGAAGAAACAGACAGCATCTTTTAAAAATACCAAGTCCTATTAAATCAAGCCAGGTACCACTCGACGAACCTATGAGTAACGATAATCAAACTGTTCCTATCACTCAACAGTTGTCTCCGATAGTTCAGTCAGCTTCAAGCACCGAGCAGCAGAGTAGTCTACCTGTTACACCTCCAGTCCCAGGTAATGTTCAGTTCCCATTTGTGACAAGGAGTGGGAGAAAAGTCAAACCTGTTCAAAGATTTGTAAACTGAAAAGTTGTTTGAGGTTGTGTTATTCATTATGCCTTTAGTTACATAAGTTCTATGTCATATTTTATATGTAAGTTGTACCTAGAGTTAAGTAGATGTTAAGTTATTATTATGGTCCATCTGAATTATAAGTTAGTCGTTCACCCTATTGTATAATCCTTGCTTAATAATTAGTCATTCTGTTTCATGTCGAAAGTTAATAAAAATATTAGGTTTTTTTTAAAAAAATAAGAAAGATGTTGTACATTCAGATCTAGTAATGGCCACACTATGTGGAAGTGTTATATTATTAGATTGGCAACACTGCCCCCCTTCATGTCATGTCATCCAGACAGTCTGTACGTTATCTGCTTCTAATAAATCATAATTAATTATTCAGTGTTTCTAATTATCTACGACTAATACCAATAATATTACACATACATTTGTCTACTTACTATTACTTACTTCGATAGCACGTGACTAAAGCATACAGCAAACCAATGAAGATACCTAAAAACTCCGCAAAAGCTAAAGCCGAGGCCTATCAGAGGCGAATACGAGAACTGCAACGAGAGTTAGAAGCACACGATGCTCATCAAAGCATTCTTGACGATCTTTTGCAAAAAACGATGACGGAAAAGAAAGGACCAGTGTACACGCAGAATATAGAGGCCATGTTCCGCACTTTCGATCGAATCTACGACAAAAAGGACTACTTAGTCTGCAACCACTGGGAACTAAAACGTACCGCAGACGAGCAGCATCAGCGAGCAATCGCCAGCTTCGCCGAAGTCAGAGATGGCATTGTCGGTGACTTCCTCGCTGATTTGGAATCTATGAACAAGCAGAATGAGATAAAACTTGCGATCCTCAAGCAAGGCTTTGATTAGTTACTTTTTATTATTCTGCAGATATACCTACTTATATTTTAACACATATATTTTAGCCAACACTCGTCTCGCTTCACTATTTCTACTTATGGGAGAGTCGGTTATATCGTACCACTTTTTACTTTAACTTAAATATTTCGACTATGACAAGACTTACAATAATTAATGGATATGCAAAATAAAGTTTTATATTTTACCTTGCTAAGCCCGAGAAATCAGTTCCATATGTTTACTCTAACATCCTTAAAAATGTTTTTTTATAAAGGATTGCCATCGGTACGATTTAGCCGACTAGTCGTTTTAATCGTACCACCAAGTTTTTAAATCGTACCATGGGTGTTTAAGTCGTACTACTGAATTAAAGACAGTAAAATTTTTAACCAAATTATTTATTTTTAACTCTTAGGTAATAAAGAAATATTATGAATACCTCTTAGGTGATAAAAGAACAATGTTATCAACACATCTATAAGGTTTCTTTTAAGAATAGCACGATTGTACTATAATATTGAGATCAATCAACACAACTATAATAATAATGAGCTCTTTCTGTACTAATGAGTTCTGTAGAAACAGTTTAGTGCTTTAGCTCTTTCTAGGTCCTCCTTGTTCCAATTATAATATTTAATTTTAGCTTCTGGGTCCGTCATCTATAACAATATAAATACTGTCTGTAAAATATAAGTACTTTTAGACCAGTCGGCTAAATCGTACCAGTACAATTTACCCAACTGCGAGTGGTACAATTTAGCGAACTAAGCCATTTTCAAAAAAAAAACAACATTCCCGGCATAACATCAAAACTTAGACACGCAACAAAAACCACCAATAATCTAGTATAAAATTGTAATAAACTAATGAAAACTGTGTATCTCTATCTTACCTTGTTTACGAGTCATATCCTTACGAATTTACGACAAAATTTGCAATAACTTCCACAAAAAATGATTTTCTCACTCACGCGCACAGTTGTCAAGTCACATCAATTACAAATGGCGGGTGGCGGAGGTTTGCGCAGGGCCACGATTTGGTGTTGCTAGTGTAGAAAAAAATACCCATTGAGAGGGAAATTTAGAAGTGGTACGATTAAAATGGCAGTACGATATAACGAACTCTCCCCTATCAATTAAAGCTGTAACTATTTTACAGAGTTCTTTTAATCTATTCAACACAAGAAATAGATGGATAAGTCAAAGAGAGAGAGACAAGTTGTTTTAATCGAACTGCATTGAAATGAATCTAGTTTTACAATTGGACATACTTTACATTTTTCTTCAAAAATATTGGTGCGCTTACGCCTGATATGCGTTTAATTGCTTATTAAAATATCTTCACATTACGTGTCGGGTTTTATGTCTTCATTAAGGGTAACGTGATTTTTATTAGACTTAAATGACCCATTATTGTTTGAGGAGCCCATTTTATAACGCACTTGGTGGTGGCCTTAAATTCTTCGGGTTTCTAAGCACCTATTTGACAGCCTACACTACGTAGTTAACGCCCCCAAAATTTTAGGCTCTGCTATTGTCTTGGACCTTTTTTCTTAATCTTAGTCATTTTTTTTTCTTGTTTTTGTCTTTTAACTTTCTACATTTAATTTTTTGTGTTTCTTACCAAATAGTAAGGAAGAGCGTTATGGTGAGAGTCCGATGTCTCAGTCTGTATGTTTTATTTCATAGTTAGGTATATAGGTATATTAAAGTCGCAAGTGAATCGTTTTCTTCTAGGCAGCTATGCTCGACACATCACATCACATCGCATCACTCATTGATTGACGAGAAAGCGGTCAACCGCAAGCCTATCACAGACAAAAAATACAATACAATACCTCTTTATTGACGCCACAAATAGGAAATCACAACATAGTAAAATATATAAGATAAAGACACAAAAGTCGGACTTCTCTTCTGTTTGTTTTTCTGTGTTGTGCGACTTGCCCGTGGATAAGTAGCCAACTCTGTGTTCAACCGTGGATCATTTCTGTCCAACGATTTGAGTCCTAGAGTAGGTCACATTTGTTCCGACATGACGTCATGATGTGAAATGGAGTAAATAACAGAGTTGCTGTGAGCTTACCCCACTAATAGGCCAGCCAACTGAAGCTGGTTTTCCGTCATATCTGATTTTTAAAAGCTTTTATTTAAATTGCAATGTGTGTAGGTAACTATGTTTGTCCGTGTGGAATCATGCAACTTAATTTTGTACCACTTCCCGATGTCCGATTGAGCTGAAATTTGGTATACGTGTTTAACTCCGATGACAAGGTAAAAAGCTGGTTTTCAAAAATATTTTTAGTTTTTTTACGTGATTTTAGGGGTGGTCCCATAGTAAAAGTTGTTAATTTTGGATAGAATAGAATAAAACAAGGGCTCGATTAAAAAAAATTGAAGCAGAAGAACCATAGAGCTATTACGGTTGAAGAAGAGACCCAGCAGTGGATAGAAAATGGTTGATAACAATGATGATGAGTTGAGTACATTTTTGACCTTTCGCCATTGTTCCCATCCGGTCCGTCATCAATTTATTAGATTAAATTAATTTAATGGAACCATTCATTGGCATCGATTGACGTATGTTATTATTCACAGGGTTATTGATTGGTGTTAATGCGGCTTCAATGTCATTGTTTGCAAAGTCGTCCAGCTACGAAATAAGGTACCGCTGGAGAACTATGTGGAAATAAGTCTGTGGACATCTTAACACAATCAGCGTATTCTATGGACCTTTGAGTAGCTTCGAAACTGACTAGCATTAAGACTGGCCGCGAGCTGATTTCGGCATTTAGCTTATTCGACAATTCATAAACAATGATAATATTTAAGAATCTGTAGTGTAGAAATGATCGAGACCTCAGTCTACGATGATCTTCACATTGCTTAAGACAGAAAGAAACGTTGGCGCAACATCGTGTGAGAGAAACTCTTTGCAGGTGGCGGCGACCCTCAGACATGAGGAGCATGAGTGTGAAAATGTAAAAAAAAGCAGCTTATAAATTACTAGCTGTTCCCTGCCACGCTTTGCTGTGGATAAAAAAAAAAAAAAAAGTTGCCTATGTTACTTTGGGATAATATAGCATTCGGATGGTGAAAGAATTTTTGAAATCGGTCCAGTAGTTTTTGAGTTTATTCCACACAAACATACAAAAATACAAAAATACAAATCTTTCCTCTTTATAATATTAGTATAGAAAAGCGGTAGACAAGATGGACTTAATTTAGTCATGAAGTCAATTAAAGCTATGTTCAATACTTAGAGCGACAAAGTGTCAACGTTCCGACATTGTTTCAACAAAATGTGTCGTGCCAATATCTGCATACGTGACTACAATGACGAAGTGTCGTGTGGACATTAGTCATGCAGTCAAGGTTGCAGGTTCGGTGGCGGGAACTATCATAGAGTGTTTAGTAAATTATTGCACCGAAAGTTTCTTTACCGAGTAAGCCGTGTATCGGCTATCACTGTATTTTCTAGTTGTTACCGCTGGTGTCAATTGGGAGTTTCACAACATATCGGCACCCATAGCACGGAAAACGGCCCTTCGCCCCTTCGCGCCCAGGATAGCTCAGGCGGAGGAGGACACATGAATTAGCCTCCTACTTGAGAGACTGGACAGTAGGTCTAATCGATTAAGTTAGTCTTTGACTGGTATTTTCAACTGAGCTCTATCATTCGGATAGTATTGTTACCTCAATGTCCCGGATCTTATCGTGCCATAAAATAAATGGTCAAATTGCACTTAGAAACAAATACTTTAGGAAGTGTTACGGCGCCCTAAAAATGCTGGTCCAGCCACTCAATTTAAAAAAGTAACAATAACAATTCACGATATTCTCATTCAACCTACTTTTTAAACTTATTCGTACGACTGTACCTCAAACAACACTTAAAATCGCAGGTGTTTTAGTCGTAAACAAATATTATTCATAATCTGCACTCGAAAAGCATCAAATCTCAATAAGTGGCAAAAAGATATCAGCCGCATCCAAGTCGTGTCTTTAAAACCATAAAAACACATTTTAACCATTTCAAACAACTTCATGGCTATAATTTACTTGTCATAATCTGCGTTGGCGGTTGCACACGGTACGATTTTAATAACTGTACCATATTTTATTCCTTATCGAGCAAGCCATAAGGCTGAGAATTGCTTGTAGATTTCGATATAAAATCCTTTCTGGCCTGTCCTTAAAAGGCTACAATAAAATTGAGGTTACATTTGCTTCTATAAACACTACTATCTCGTTCTATCGCTTCTTTAGTTTATATCTTTGTCCTTATCTATTTTTATTAATTTGAATTTGATAGATTTGTTAAAGTGTCGATAATTATACGGAGTTCCTAATTGGGAATTAAGGACGATCGGACGTTTTTACGATGTTTTGAAAGAATTTTTTGTTTGGATTTGTCATCGGTTGTGAAAGCGTTGGCAATTCCTTTTTTTGGAACAAACGGGTTAAAAGAAAATTATTCGTTTCCGGTACAAAATTTACTTCCTCTTGATTTTATAGCTAAATTAGAAAAATTATAGATAAAAGAATATACTTAGCCATCGAACTTTTAACATTTGTCCAATCCATTAGACAATTTTGATAGTTTGTTGATATAGTTTGCAATTCAATCTTCACATAAATATATTTTGCAGTTATGACACTGTATACCAAGTCAGTTCGATTAGCTATACGAACTTACGTATTACAACTCAAGTTTAACATCTTAAAAACATAAAAATAACTGAACCGAGTACCAAAAGCAAAAAGGGAACTAAAAATAGCTGCCTCAAAGAATCGGAACGTCATTTCCGATTCTGCATAAGCAGACATGCTTCTACATGTCAACAAAAACGTACGACATGGCCTGGGCCGTGTTAGAACTGTGTTCGGGTTCGCGAATTTCTTTTTTGACGTACACACTAAAGAATGGGATAAACGATGGAGCATTTCACGACATGTGTAGCTGGCATTTTTCGGCAATCTTGTGTATTGCTCGCAAAATGTAAAGGAAATTTTATGCTTCTCTGGTAATTGCTGCAAAATAAAATAGAAATAGAAAGACACAGAAAACAAAGCACAGTATAATATTAAATCGTTAACAATGTAGTGATCAGAAACCTAAGCAATTTAGCAATACATTTTTTCTAAATTTTTTATTTAATTTCGAGATTAGGAAAACAAGTCTCAGGGAAGTAGAAATCTGTGTCGATGGTTTTTCTGACGGTGTTCGGTTGATGTGTGTATTTGCGTCATTCAATCAAATTATTTTACAATAATTTAAAATTAAGATTAATTATTGTACAAAGATTAGAATGTTTAAGATCAGCATTACATAATTTTGTGAACATTGCTGGTTATTCCCAACCGAACATTGCAGTAAAATGTTAATTCGTGTAGACGCATCTTTAGTACCAAGCATGTTCCAATATTTGCAAATTTCCTTTTTTGACGTATCATGTTAACTTTTATCTCGATGTTTGAACATTTCTGCCTACTGATTTAATTACTTATTTTTACGCCAAATATTGTGAGGCTGCGGCCGAGATTCGGTTCTTGCTACACGAATATTTGACGATTGTTTATTCTGATTTTATTCAATAAACATCTGATAGGACGTGTGCTGTTTACCTTATACAGCCTTTTCTTGCTTTATTGCCTTTGTAGAGTGAATTTTTCAAATACTCCTTCGGGTTTTGTCCTGGACAACCATACAAGACTTTGCAAATTTACATTTCGCCATCTTTTAAAGAAATTCCTTTTAAAATCGAATAATTTTCTGAAATATTTAAGTACATACACAAAATAAACCTACAAACACTTCACATTGTTTATTAATTTGAATTGGAAACTAAATAGGTATCTAAACCTAATATTTCTGGAAGAACCATCTGGAACTCAAAAAACT
The DNA here is from genome assembly GCA_949125135.1 of Alcis repandata. NCBI lineage: Eukaryota > Metazoa > Arthropoda > Insecta > Lepidoptera > Geometridae > Alcis > Alcis repandata. The sequence continues at coordinate 2,718,460 of OX421233.1, forward strand.
AAGTCGATCCGAATACTAAGTCAGGTCGGCTATTCAAACTACCACACACTACAACTACATCAAAAAGCTGGCTCCAAATTGCCGCCCATAAATAAGTCCAAAGTGTCAAACTCCTGAATGCAAGTTCTTCCCATAAAGACCCAGGCCACGTAGAGCCATAACCATCAAACCTAACAACCTCATGTACAGTCCGACACAGCTACTAATGAACGTTGGATGGAGGGATGGAAGGCGCTATCTTTGTCTCTCTTTAACACTGGAGAGGAAAGAAGATGACAGCTGAAATTTCGTTTCAGATTGCGAGAAAAATCGTATCGCAGCAAGACACTGCTCTCAAATGACGCAGTACTGAGTGGTGGTAAAAGTGGCCAGAATGTTGCGCAGCCGTTTGCAACAGTTGCAAATGTTTGTTACACAATGTCGTTTATAATGATACGTTTTATGTGTTAGAAGTGAACTGATTTTTTATATCCACACTTGAAATACGTATTTTCGTCTTTTACGTGTTTAAATTGTAAAACTCTTATATATCTTTTCCTGGCTATCTGTTTGTTACGTTTGGCATAACTGAGAAGTTGAATCAATCTCGATAAATTCGTCTTTTAAGTTGTGCATCTTGCTAACAGCCATACTGACGGAATATGAAATAAAAAAATCACTTATATTCACAATGATGATTTTCCTAAAAGAAAATTTTGAAGACACAATTTCAAAGCAAAGTTTGCTCTCACTTAACTAAACTTATCAATGCATAAATAAACAACGTAACTTTGAAAATAAAACTGTAACGTCTCGTTCACACGCACCGATATCTCCGCCCAATCTATCAGGCCATTCATTAAGAGCTGATCTATCATACAGACCGATCAAATAAATTTTACAGTTGGCAAAATTAAGAACTAAAAAATGCAATGAGCTTATGGCAGCTTTGTTTAGAATCTACAATAGTGGCTCCCCCATTCAACTCCACAGATAAATTAGTACTGTAACCAGTCATTAGAGTATTGAATGAACCCGTGAGCTGTTGAGTGAATGAACGTGCTCATTATAATAATTTCACACGTTGAGAGCAGCGATAGTAATTACCAACTAAATAAGGAGAAGCGAGCGACGGTGGCAACACTAGGATGAGCTTGCATTTTAGGTAATAAGCATTTTAGTAGTTCGTTCATTAATAAGTATGTTCGTATTATGTTGAGTGTTGAATAGTTAAGTAAAGTAAAATTTTCGTTTTAAATGCACAATGCCTTAAACTGTGCTAATATACGGGACTATAAGAGGAAAACGGATGCTAAAGCTCATAGTACTCATCATTATGAATAACTTTTACTATGGTACCAACAATCAGTCGAAAAAAAAAAACATCAGCGGTTCCAAAAAAACAACAGCTATTTTTTCGTGAGTTCTGTGTTGGTCCCATAGTAAAAGTAGTTCATAATGGTTGGTACTATGAGCTCTTTTCGACATTCCATACACTGTACCTATACAGTATCAATGTAAGTTAACAGTGTCAAAGCTTCGTTACTCCAACTATTTTACTCTCTGGTTACTCTTAAGTCTAAGGCTTCACAACTCTTAAGATGATGGAATCAGGGCCTGAGATATTAATAGCCCTGACTAAACCAAAGGCATCAAACCAAGATCAACAGCTCTGCATCATTACGCGTCCGATAGCGTCCGCCCCCGATCAGATGGTGGCCGGTAATAGCCACCTGATACACCTAATTGCTACCTCGCACTCGCGATCATTGTTGGGAATGAGTTTTGAACTTGATAAGTGTAATTGGGGGCTTTATTTATATAGACCTGATAGGTTGATCTGGCTTTGAAAGTTTCTTAATAAGAATTTAAAATATAAATACCTCTTGGTATAAGAAAAAATAATAAATCGTATATTATTTTTAACTACTGGTGCTTCTTGCTAACCTAATTTATTCATGATTTCTAGTTACCGTCATTTTCCAAAAAAAGCGAAACATTTTCATCAAAAACAGCAGAAAAATTGTTTAACATTTATGACATTTGTGTGAAGTGTGATCAAAGTTTGATCCTAAATCTTGTTTAATGATCTAACAATTATTTTCTTTCCGAAATCCTCCTGACTAGTTGTATCTAATTCGAATTGAAACCATCAAAGCCTGTCCCGCCCAGTATCCCCACACCTCCCCACCAATCGACTCCACCGCGCACAAAAACAATCGGCAACGTTATAGCTTCTTAAAAATTCATCGATTTTGATGAAACAGTCGCCAGAGGCCTCAATATCACCCCCACTGGGCACCACCAGGGAGGTCCCCCTTTCGGTGAATTTTTAGATTTATTCACCAAAAACCTTCTTTATTTCTCGCGATTTATTTGCCAAAAACCTTTCTTATTTCTCGCAATTAATTGAAGATATCGGTCGCGACGAAATCATTTCGCTTTGACAGTTTCTAAGGCAATTATTTGTTTTTTAGTGGGCTTTATTTTGAAGGGTTTAAAGACTATATTTGCGGTGTAGTTGTGTGTTGTAAAAAGTGGTTGTTTTTGCGAGTTGATGGGCAGGGACCACACAAGAGGTCTGTCCGTCGCGACTGTCACGTGGACTCAACTTTCGAAATGTAATCGAGGAGACATAATGTAAAAGAAAAGAAGCAACCGAAGTGGCGCGATTGAGTAATACACATGCAATATTTTAATTTATTTCATTAGGGCGGTTTGAGGTAGGTATTTTTATCAATAAATTGATTGTAACCTGGTAAAAATTACGACGTAAATAGTTTTGAACAACAGAAGTAAACTGTCGCTTACAAAGAGTGAGCATTTTAACCGACTCCAAAAAATTAAATTTCTTAATCTGGTCGTATGTTTTTTTGGATAATATTGGCTCAGAATTAGCTTAAGTGACGTTTTACAGTGGCCTATAAGTAGCATTTGACAATTAATGAAAGATGTTTTAGATACCCATTTAAATGATACTTAAATCAATCATTTGTGTACACAGGCATTTAATTTTTGAAATGTTTTTTTTTTTGTGGAATAATATTTCAAAGAACCATTATATCATTTACCTAGGCAACATGGCTGCCCGAATCCTTCCTCAACGTCGGGTCCTGTGTAAATAAGTTCCCTTAAAGTCCTCAATTGTGAATAAGTCCTCGTTTGAGTACTAATTTGCTTGTATAGTAAGTAGTTGTATGTAGTTAAGAATGGCAGCATGCGTAAGCTAGAAAACAGTAGACTGACACGTGTCCAGTATAAGTAAACCCCTTTTTACCTTAGTACGTAAAATAAACCGGGTTCAAATAATATTGGACAATTGTGCTAGCTGTTTTTTAGCTTACGTATGGTGGCTTGATTCTTAAGGTACCTTTATAATAACTTCATAAAGATATATTATCAGATCGCATGACCCCTCACTCCCTACAACCCACTTGGGTCGCAATAAACAATACAATGAGGCTTTCCCTTTACTTTTTATATTACGAAAAATCGTCTTAATGAGACAGGATGATGTGTGACCCGACTCATCGCGATCGAAATTCGATTCGAATGAAAATCGAGAAAAAATCGATTCAACTCGAGTGACGTAAATCAGTGTTATTCAGTTGACATCGATAATGATTAATTTCGGTGAAGTTCGATTTAATAGTGGCTTGGAATGCGATTAATGTTAAGGTTAATAAGTAAGAAAGTAGGGTTCGACATAAATATTTATAGAGTCTAGTTTTATGCGATTTTCGAATAATAACTCCTGCAGGCTTAACATGGGCCGTGGACAAATTGTCTTTCCACCGTCTTTATCTCCTAAAAAATGACCTAAATTAATTAGTTGTAGTATCAATTTTATTCGATTTTAAACATGACAAAAAATATTTGGGGTGTTGTTTGTTAATTTGTGTTTAACAAATGTTTAACTAATTGTCGGAAACACTGGCTAAGTATCGAACACATTCGGTGACTTTTTTACAAGAAGTGATTACAAGCGTGCGCCTAATCCACGCAATATGACAAAATCTAGTCAGTTTTCATAGTAAAAACAATATCTACCGATTCTAATACCATCCCTTTTTATCTTTTTATTTTAGTATCATCCCTTGAAAGAACAAAACGAGCAAGTCTCCTTTTTCCCTCAATACAGCTCTCCAATAAATGTGTCTCACGAAACCGTAGTACCGACTCGAACCAATTACCGAAAAGAGTAAATCCCACCACTTTACTCTAATTGCAGACAGAGCTTCAGCTTTATTTAACTCCCAATACCATTTTCCGGTTAAACAGTTACTTACTGACTGAAAATCACCACCAATACACATTCGCACTCGAATTGCAAACATAAACATAATTCAGGGTTGCCAAACACCTCGACGCATATCGTTCCCCGATAGGATAAATAAAATTGATTTGGGTAAGTAATAAAATTTTCACGTTCAACCCTTGTCTTAGGCGAATAAAGTGTGGGACTTGTCGCAAATGTTTCGACCACGGTTTTTGCTATGAATCGAAAATTAACCTCGGTTGTTGGTGCTATTGTCTATTCTGTATTATGGAACTAAAAATGAGTGTATGTCAACTCTGCAAACCTTAAATGATCATTGTAACTGTTTTAGTCAGGCATGGAATGGCACTTCATCAGGACAATGATAATACCCTTCATTTCATTACTGCATATACCTATTTGTTAATATTCTTCTCATAAAACTTTTTTATTACTTAATTGCAAAAATATGTACAAAACGTAAAAAACAACATCCTTTCGACTCCCAGTGTAAGCCTTCTCTCGAAAATGCTCTGATATAAATTTAATATTGGATGTACCCAATATTGAATTTATTTACATTTCTGAAGTTAATATCTCACGTGCTTTATTCGTCCGAGGTTCGAGTATTGGAACGAGCCTGTCAATATTTCGAGGTATAACCGTATATAATTTCCGCTTCTGTGGGCCTAGCACAACTTTGACGTAAAAATACGTAGCGAGTATTCGATAGAAAAGTGTACGCCATTTACACCCGTCAGGAGCACACTTGACAGGCGTAAATGGCGTACACTTTTCTATCGAAAACTCGCTACGTATTTTTACGTCAAAGTTGTGCTAGGCCCACTGATTATCGGAACGCTTTCCACACGTCTTCATTTGGCCGTATTTATGGGTCCATTTTGTTTTTAAAAACTATATAGGGTTATAAGGAAAGGGTATGCTAAACCGAAAAGGCCTCGTAGTACTCATAATTAGGAACCACTTTTACAGGACCAACCCGGAATTTGCAAAAAAATCAACTGTTCCATCATAGATTTTGTCGCGTGTCATTGACATTTTTCTATGGAACAACTGATATTTTTTTCGCGAATTCCGGGTTGGTCCCATAGTAAAAGTTGTTTATAAAGATGAGTAGATACTATGAGTATACCCTTTTCTTATAACGCTGTATTTTGGCCTCAGTCGGCTCCCGGTGAAGAGGTTAGAACGTAAGTAGTTTGACTAGGAAGTTCATAACCGAAAACCCATGTTAAGCAACAAACCTGTCGAATTTTATTTTTTCACGCATTATCTAAAATTGATTATGAAAAAACAACTGAAAATACGAACATATCAATCATCATCATTATCATCATCCTTTTTCCACCCACTGCTAAGTATGGATCTTCTTTGTGGAGTCTCCTCTTCAGTGCACCATCTTTTCAGCACTTGGGTTTTATCAATGTTATACTAATGTGTAATTAATGAGCCCCATTAGTGTGTAACATATCAAATATCAATGTTATACGTAACATAAATCATTTCCATTGTATCTTGCATCTTTTCCGAATTCTATGACAGAATACGAATAGTCAAATTCTATAGAACTTCATAAAAAATAAACTGCTCTTATCGAATTTCAAACACAAAACAAGTGAATTCCATTCCAGTCTTTGACGGCACGCGAAAATACGACTACCGTTTGTTTTTTCACCTGACTTGTATTTGCAGATACATTGCTGACTAATACCTAAAGTAACAAGTATGTGACAATGGCCAAGAATCAATGGACACGTCGCTAGGGAGAGAACTCGTAAAATGTCCTCTTTAGATTTATGAATACGAAGTCGCGCTGCAGGACGCAAAACTGCCAATGGAAAAACAAGAGTTTTACTACGAACACCATGATTTTTGAGGACATTGGTCTGGTTAACAAGCTTTTAATTTAACTTGTCGTGTTAATTATGTATGTTTGTGTATGTCAAAAATTTCATTATAAATTATAACCACTTTTTTGGCCAATTGAGCTGAAATTTGGTATAGTTGTGTAACTCTGATGACTATTTAATAAAAGCATGTTAAATTTTTTTTTTTAATATTTTCGTTTTAACAATCTTTTCAAATAGAGCCGTATCGTTGGTTGTTACCTCGGTCATTCTTCTGTTCCCTGGTAGGGTACTTGGTTTTTATCGTCCTAGACGACGTCTTAGATGCTCCAAGAAAAGTTCAGACGACGCTGTACTTAGAAATATTTCAACGTTATTTCAATTTAAAATTTTAGAACGAAATAACATTTCAACGTTGTCTTTGTACGTGAAGTAGTGAATAGTCACCCCAGAGGTCCCGGGGTGAGGTATTTGAGATGACATGCTCGATACAGTGTCGGGAGGTCCTGCTCCCGTATTGAGCTCCATTGTCTAAAGTGACTCCTTGCCTCTGCTGGTCTCCTGGTACTCGATACCCAGACAAGCATAATTTTGCTTGAATTACTAAGTTTAGACAAATTTTGAGTAACATAAAAAGCATTGTTTTGGAGTTTAATTTATGCCTAATCTAAAAATAAATATCAGGACCATAGAGAATGTCTCTTTTTTTCATCCTACCAAAGATAATTTATCTAAAGTAAGGCGCATAATCTATGATATGATCTGGATTCTAGTATAGTCTTTAAATATGTTTTTAATTAAACTTCATGAAAAATAATACAAACAAATTTTTGACGAGATGATAATAAAAGAATTGAACTTATTAATTCTACAATCTTTCTAAGTTTTTGTGATTTTTAAATAACATCCAAATAACTTGAAAAATATTTTGATAACATCAACAATGGGAGATTATTAATAACCGAAAGATGAAATGTAATCTCAGGATAAGTTTTTTGACCCTGTTATGATTTTGATCTAAACTGACATGTTGTTTATAAGACTGTGTGTATGTTTGTTTGTCGAAGCACTGGTGTTTTATCCACTGAACTTTGGCTTTTAAAAGTTTGTCTATGAATTTCACAGTGGACCAACAAAAACAAAGCAATCAATAACAATCGTGTTTTAAGAACTTACTGGCGCTTCTGAGTTTTATGGATATAATTTCACATTAACCTAGTTGTTATTCTATTATTAATTCTGTGGTCAAAAGTCAAAATTTGGTGTAAAGTAATAGTTTGATTTCCAGAATTCCAAAATGTAAAATCATCAAATATCCCACTTACCTACTGATAAATTCACTGATCAACTTTGCGGGAATAATTAAATTTACCTCATTACTATTTCCTTAATTATTTATAATAATTACGCACGTCAAGAGGAAAACTTAATTACTGATTCATTTTAAAAGGATAAGATTAACATGAGTATATACTGACGTATTTCAGAGAATAGGTATGGTCTGGTTCTAACTTTATGGCAGCTGTGAACTGACAAGGCGCTGCACTAAAGCAAATATTAGAAGTATTTTAGCTTTAGTGACGTTTTGCTGCGCACTTCAGGGCATGCTTTCAGTGCACTTCACAGTCACCATTGAATTTAAATCGAATAATGACATGAATTCGGCCTGTCATGCATGTCCTGCGTGGTCGGCCTGTTTGGCTCAGCGGTAGTGTATCCGCCTTATAAGCCAGAGGTCCCGGGTTCGATTCCCGGCCGGTTCTGGGTCTGGGTGTTCGTTGTCCTTGTCTTTGTGTGTGTTCCATGGCATCCCTGACACAGGATTTATTCCTAGTGGGGAGCTATGAGTGTGAAACGTTTATGTTTACGTAATTAATAATTAGTTCAGTGAATTAAAATGTTACCTACTCAATACAGGTAAACTTGTGAAGTATGATTACAACATCCTTCCTTACTCAATTACTCATATAGGCAATGTCGTAATTAGGCATCGCGTCATTTGCAAATTATGTATACCTATCATTTGTGAACTGATTGCACGAATATTCAAAGGCTAATTAGCCTTAATTTCAGATTTCAGGCCATCATCATCATCATCGGCAGCCTCTTCTACTGCTGAGTATTAGATATAGGCCTGCTCTCTACAGTAGATTTGACGCCAATATAATATAATTTTAAATTTACTCAAAATCAAGTTATTGATTTTTTTTCACTTTCCTGTAAAGTTAAGTGAAACCAAATGAAACAGCTAGTCTACTCAAACTTGGTCTATATTCCAAATGTCCGACCAAAAACGTATCGGCCACATCAATAATGTCGAAGGGTCCTTTTACTACGAAAATATTATGAATCGAATATTATTCGATATTAATCGAATCGATTCACGTATTAATTCGAATTGACCAAATCGATCATCAATCATAACCGTCGTGCTTCGCGGACATTATCACAAAGTGCATCGACGAGACTCGAACCAGCGATCTTCGTGTTTCTTGTCGTCCCCAACAACAATTAACTATTGTTTATTGTATTGCAAGCGAATAAAATAGCAAAAAACGATTATTCGATTCGAAAATTTATTTAAGTTTAAGTAAATAAATCGAATCGAAACGGTGCGAGCAAAAAGCAATTTTTGAAATTACATTCTTTATATTTTCCGCTCTTGTTTCAATCAGTACACAATGGATCCTTTTTCTGTAATAATTGAATATTGAGTAATAATTGAATTTCGAGGTACAATTATTTCGTTTTTCATTTAAAACTTATTAAATCTTGCTTCGAAAATTCTATTGTAAGTAAATAACAATTTGCATCATCATTACGAACAAAAAGTTATATCTTTAACGTGTGTATCTGCGTGTTTGTCTGTGGCATCGTAACTCCCAAACGGCGGAACCAATTTTGATTTAGTTATTTTTAAAGATGGCTTAATCGAGGATTCCCTTTTAACCAACAGAAGCTTAAAACTTTTATTTAACTTGCCGTGTTGGTTAGTATAAATATCCGTGTAGATCAAATCTCGCAACTCAAAATTTGATCTACTTCCCGTTGGCCGATTGAGCTGAAATTTGGTATGCCTGTGAAACCCTAAGACAATTCACTTAAACTTGTTTAAAAAAAGTATATTTTAAAAATATAACATCTTATTTGTTTTCTTCAGTTTTCGTTTTTGACACAAAACTGCTAACTCCTAAAATCTTAGCGGCACTGTAACTCATACTGATGATGAACAAAACCCACATTCAGCCTGTCACATTAGGAGTATTAAATACAATGGTATGCCATCAGGAGACGCCGCCAGAGAACGCGCTTTCCATTTCTTATATTCATACGCGTAGCTATACTTACAAGACTTGAAAGTTTGTTTGTCTGGTGACGAATGTTTTTTTGGGTTCCGTACCCAAAGGGAAAAGCGGGACCATTACTAAGACTTCGCTGTATGTCTGTCTGTTCGTCTGTCACCGGGCTGTATTTCATGAACCGTGATAGTTAGACTAAAATAGTTAGTCTAAAATATAATGTGGCCAAAACAGAGAAACTCGTATTTCGTGCAGGTAAGGGTCCGGAGGCGGTGCCAGACGTGTTTTTGTTAAACTCGCCAGTATGGGTTGTCAAACAATTTAAATATCTCGGGCACATCATGACAGAGGACATGTCGGACAACCTGGACATGGAGCGGGAGAGAAGGAACCTGTCCATCAGATGTAACATGCTCGCGCGCAGATTTGCTAAATGCTCGGATGAAGTGAAGGTCACCTTATACAAAGCATACTGCATGTGTTTATACACATGCCAGCTATGGGTAAGGTACACCAGATCGGCATATAGCACCATAAGGGTGCAATATAATGATGCATTTCGCATCCTTATGAAGAAGCTCAGATTCTGCAGTGCGTCGGGCATGTTCTCTGATGCACGGGTTCCTGATTTCTTTGCGGTTATTCGATCTCGTATTGCGTCTTTTTGGGACAGAATACGGAGATCGAATAACAGCATACTGCAGTGCCTGTCAAATAATTTGTGCTGTCCGATTTATAGATCATGGATCTCTGTCCACCAGAACAAAAACCGTAAATAGTAGTAAGGTTTAGAATTGACTTACTTACTTAAATTTAAGTAATTCCTTAGATTAGATTTTATTTTATTTTATTGTATTTTTATGGGTTATGTTTGCCTGAAATAAACGATTTTATTATTATTATTATATTAGACACTTGAAGTTTTATTCAAGTCCGACTCGCACTTGGCCGTTTTTTTTTATCAATTTTAACTTCTGGACTTTTGTGCTATACATGACGTTGTAGTCCAATTTGTTCAACTATTCAATCAGTTTTTGGACGAATTTCTTCCAGTTTGTTAAACTGTACAAAATAGTTGAAATGATTGGAGTGAAAATTCCAATTTATTCAATCACAATATTTTTCGACAGTCTCATTGAATAAAAAATGTTCAAAGGATATCTTACAAAAGAAACTGTGAGTACCTAATCTACGGATAAATAAACTTTCAAGATAACTTTTAACTCGTTGAAGTTGGTGACTTTTCTTTGACACAGATCGATGAGAATTTTTTTTTATTTCAAATAGTTTTTATGTGAGTAGAAATTGCGAAATACAGTTTAACATTATATTTCGTGGTGCGGTCGTTTTGAATTAGTTCGTGGTGCGGCGCTGCTCGGCTTTCGTCCTCTCAGAAACATTAGCATAGCAAATCATTCAAAATGTATATTTGCATCAAAAAAATTTTTTTAATCGGACAAATGTGTCCGAAGATTAGCCCCCTACAATCAAACAAAACCACTATATATTTAATAATAAAGAACAGATGAACCATAAACCGTGGATTATGATTTCTGGTGTGAACAATAAAAATGTTATCTTATCTATGTACCGTTTAATTTAAGAGTAAAACTGAAAAATGCAAACAGAGTCGCGAAGAAATAGCTAGTTTAAATTTAAAATATATATACAAGCTAAAGGTTGATCCATTCAGTCATCTTTTTGCTAAACCTCTGCCTATCTCAACTCGTCCTATCGTTTGGATGAACTTAGAAAACAGGCTATGAAAAAATTACCGATACTGCAATCATAATAAAGCAGAAAGGGAATTTATTTTATCAGTGAAACACAGTGAAATTGAAGAAAATCAACTAAGAAATAATGTTGAGAGCTAAGTGGAATTAAACTTTGTTCCAAAAATTGTTCTTGGTTGAAACTAGTTCTCTATTTTTTTCAATTATAAGAGCCTTTCGTTTGAAAATGAATTAATGCTGCTCACATATCATATAATTATGTACCTTTATAAACCGTTTATTCAGAGAAAACCTTTTTTCTTGATTGTTATAAAATATTGATTCGAAATGTATTATCCATTGTATAAATATTGAATTTCCTACAATCTCCAATTTTGAAGTTTTAATGAAGTGATATATATATTATTTACTTACTCCCGTAAATATTCAGCTTTTCCCTCTGATTTCTCTTACAATCTCACATATCCTGCCCCAAAATTCTTGGTCCAACCCGTTTCATTGCTTTTTGCGGCTATACACGAGCGCAGGCGCCGGCAGCCGCTAGTCTAATATGACAATTTATTAATAATATTAATATCCCCTTTTTCTTATCAAAACAGGGACATAAATATGTCATTATTCGCACTGGTCAATTAGGTCCGAACTTTTTTCCTTTGAGATGTATTTTTTTAAATACGATTTCTGAGATTATGATGAATCCCAAATTGTGAACATAAATGAATATTGTATTGATTTTGTATGATAAGAGCTTTGGTTTGGATGAAATATGACGGCTGCTTTCATAATAGCCATTATGTTATAATGAAGTTTGTATGAAATTTTATTCATGAAAGAATTTTTATGTGGCTACTTAATTTTTCGCTTAAATTATGTGAATTCAATCGATTGTTTTTACTTGTTGACTAAAATTTAATGTTACAATTATAAGTAGCCAGAAAGATTTAATTAAATTTTTCCGTTGTCTGTCAAATTTCTGTGAACTCGGTCTAGGACTAAAATTACTTTAAATGTCTGTGTTGTTGAATAAAAACTTGTTTTACTAATACTTTTCCTTTTTTTTGTTTCAGGTAAGCACATTTTAACTGTCCCGAAGCATTGGTAATTAGTAAATAATGGAAAAAGGAAAATAGTTTTACATCGATGTTTCGATATAATTCAGGTATTTATTCATTTTGGGCTGTACTTATAACGGTGTTTAGCAAGTGCTTAAATTGACAAATGCTAAACACCGCTAAAAACTGCTAAATTTAACTAAGTAGTGCCACGTCACAAAACTTTATAAGCAAGGTGCAGGTGCTATGTGTTAAAAAAGTAAGTAAGTAACATTTGTATATGTTTATAGCGACAAATTAAAAGAAATCCGATACAAATTGCAGACATTTACATGATCGGATTGTCCCGAATTCTTATAATTACTACAATATACAAGTCAGTGTGAGACTTTTGAACAAATTGTATGCATTAAACCTACTTTTTGTTACACGTACAGAATTAAGCTGGTTTTGCATCGCTTTCAATTAAATAAAGAAACAACATTATTTTCTTATGAGGTGTCGCTCTCGAAATCATCTTTTGTTGAACTTTTCTTAAGGGGGTTATAACCGTCATCTATCTCTTTCGCACATTTTTTAGATATTTGAAAATATAAAATCATCAAGTAAGAATTAAAAAAATTGAATCGAAAACTGTTGCAAAAGTAAATAAATGTTGTTTCGTTTTAAATCATATTGTCAGAGAAATAAAAAAAAAAACGATGTAACACCTTTTTTAACCGACTTCCAAAAAGGAGACGGTTATCAATTCGACTGTACCTATGTTTTTTTTGTTTACTTTCGCTGTCAAATTAAGAGAAATCAAATTGCAACGCACGCGTTCATAACAACGTTAAAATCTTTTAGACTAGTCTCTTAGATCTGTTTCCCAGCTCAAATACCAAGAAGATTAAAACTGGCGAAGATTAAGTCTGACAGTTCCTATCTCCACTTCACAGTCGCGCGAATCTCCAGGACCTACAGTTAAAAAGCTGAAACCCGTTGTTTGGCGAACGGTAAACCGCGCTCCGAGGCAGATGCGCAGATCAATGTATATTAATCACACTTGTTACGTACTCAAGATGCGGAGATAGCAGAATAACGCTTAGCTGTGAAATATACGCCTTTCGGGCTTTTAAAAATGTACTGTTTGGGTTGCGTGCTGTATAGAGAGAGTCAGTAAGGACGTTGCTTAATTGCAGCCGATTTTGTTTTAAATATTTTTTCTTAACCTATTTTTATATACTACTGGTCAAAGGTCTCCTTTATCTCCTGCTGGAATGTGCGATCACGCGCTAGATTGCAGCCGATACTTTTTATAGTAGTTCGATGATAGGCTTTTGGCAAGATGGCTTTTGACCGCCATCTTGCCTGATGATGATAAGCAATGATGCAGTCTACGATAGAGCTCGCTTGCCCTAAAGAAATCGTTCCACTCTTGACATGATAATACCCGTATTATATCTATAACAAATTTAGCTCGCTGATTAGCGCGATCAGACGACTTGTTATAAAACGTGGATTCAAATACCCACAGCAAGTATAGCTTTCTTTCTTAACTTTAAGTCCTATGCTGCTAGCAGTTGAAAATCTATCAAATCAAATCTATTGTTGTATTTTTAAAGTTAAAAAAACATTATATTTTTCTCTGTAAATCAGAGTTTAAAAAACGTAATAAACTCCAAACCGCCATACTCGCCATACTGCCAGCGCAGTGATACTGCGTCGCGTGTATTAAAGGGATGTTATCACAAATGATAATTTCCGCGTGTTCCGGCGAGTGTAATGGGTGCTTTAGCGGCGGCCCACACTACAGCCTGTAGCTATATAACAGCCTGTAGCTGCGTAGTGTGTATTAACTTGAGTTATTGAGGTGGAGATTAACAGCAATGTAAGTGGGAGCCGGGATGGCGCAGGTTGGCGAAATATTTTCGGAGTAGGAATTCATATTCATATTTATTTAGTAGCTTGCACAATGTAACTTAGATGTTAATTATATTATGAAAGATAGTATGAGGAAACATAATAATTATATTAGGAAAGAGGAAGCAGACCCTGTCGGGCACAATTAAAAACTAGGTGTGAAAATGAGGAAGACATTAATTTATTTTTGAAACACATGTTGTTAGGGAGATTATGAATATGATGGATATAACTCAAAATGTAAATGAAGCGGAACAAAACAAATCCTACTAGTATTAATAATGTCAAAGTTTAGGTGTTACGCATGTTGCAAGTATGAAGCTAGCTTGCAATTTGGATTAACATAGTATAAGCAAATTTTTATCCCGATAAATACAGATGAAACCGCAGGGCGCAACTAGTCTTTAACAAATTTCGATTAAAATATAAATCGACCAGAGGTCGAGTACACGAACCCATACGTTACAGCACGAGTCGAAAATGGAGCATCATTACCGTAGTGTCATGACTAAAAAATAAGGAATCGAGTCGCGTACTCGATGAATTGGGTATAATGATCGGTAATGGACGCTGGTCGAGTCGCCGGACGGTCGGCCACTACAGCCCTACTCTCGCACGATCGAGATTATCTCGGTCACTCTCACTCTCGTAACATTTCTAACATGACAGACAAGGACCGGGTTAACCTCGATCGTGTTAGAATACCCTCTGGTCACAATATGGGGGACATTTCTAATGATCCTTTGTGACGTGACGGTCGCGTGATTGAGGAGAGCTTCGAAAGAGGGATGACAGTGACAGCCGACCGATGGCCATTAGAAGTGTCACCTGCAGTAACCTCTGGATGCCTCATCGGTGTTATCGATTTGGATCGTGAGAATATTCAAAACATGACCCAGCTTGAGTCATATAATTTCTATGAAAATTTAATACGATTGCAATCGATTCTTATATTTATAACTTTTGTCAGACTGATGAGACTTAATAGTACTTCTCTATGACGGTATAAACTTTTTTACTTACCTAATTTTAGAAATGTCTAATCTATACACACTAGATCGATGAATCTATATAAAATATAAAAATGAATCCCTATTTCCCTTGGTCAAGCCATCACGCGTGAACGGCTGGACCGATTTCACTTTTTATTTTTTTGTTGTGTTTGTTATTGTCAGGAGAAGGTTCTTATGAAAGAAAATAAAAAAATAAAAATTCGCCAAAAGTTAGAAAATTTATTGAGAACTTTGAGAACAAAAATAGGTTTACTTAAAGATAAAACATTTAAAATAAATATAAATAGAAATAAAAAAATCTACCTATTTCCCGCATAAAGAAACACTCTACGTTTATCCCAGCATGTTTAAAAATTAATGTCTACCCGTGCGAAGCCGGGACGGGCCGCTAGTTAAACAATAAATATTATATTCTATTACAAGAAAGTTTGTTAGAAAGAGACTTTGCTATTCACCTATACAGGGTTTTAAGGAAAGGGCTATACTAATCCGAAAAGAAGTAATTGAAGGAGATATTTATCCGTCAGCACGATGTTCTCTTTTTTTATCCACAAGTCTATTTTCTATAGGCTACGTGTCTCTTAAAACTCAGTCTCATGAAAAAACACTCAAATTCCAATCGATTCTCATCTACGAGTATTTCCCGACTCAAAAGCAAGCATACCCAGATTACAATCCGATAAAGCTGTACACCACGCTCTTATATAAATTGCGTTCGTTGTCAAAACAAAAATTACCCTACAATTCTCGCTCCATCAACAATGTCCTCGTATATCGAGAAAACCGAGGACCGTATATCGAAGCCTGCACTTGTAAATATCTTATTGTATCGAGCTCGTCTGTCCGACTGTCTGTCCCCTTGATTTGCAGCGAGCTCCCGTATAGTAATGAAGGTGCAATTCCTTGACAGCGCACTCGCGCCGACCTCAAATCGAACGATGATCGATTCGACGATTATAATCGATTGTGTGTTTAATCGATTAAAGGTTTGTTAGTGTTGTTATGTGGTTTTACTGGTGTTGCAAGGTTTGCAATTAGTAACGAAATTGTGTTCTAGGCTGAAATGGTTTATTGTTTCAAGTTAGTAAAATGGACATCATTCGAATGTAATGCGACCATTTTGAAAATTAAAATATGCAGAAATGGGAAATTATTAGCTAGTTTAATATTTTGAATTGAATCACTACAATCTGAAAGATAATATTGTACATACTAATTATTTTTTAAGTCTAGAACTCTTATAACTAAAGCAATCCAAAACCAAATAGGGCAAAAACCTATTCCACAATTTTTGAAAAGACTTCATTATATTTTTCCGAGTCCTAGCAAATTATTCTACCTACGACATAATCTAAAATCAAAAGAGTTTAAAATAAACATCCTTCAGACAAGATCACGTTATTGACTTCATTAATAATCTTTGCATAATTTTTGCATAATATCTTTGCACACAAGATTCTTTCCGGTCCGGTTTTAGGTAACATTTGGGCAGCTCCTGAATAATGTATCGTAATGTTTTATTGAACGACAATACGTTATATCCAACGGTATCGTGCTCTGTTGGAAATTAATATCAATATTTTGGCTGACTAGCGTGCCCTAGTGACAGTCTCAAGCCGTTTAAAATCTTCTGAAGTCGTTTAACTACTGATATTTAGTTTGTATGCTGAATCGCCAACCAATGTTATTTATGATGATATTTTTGCAACTAATTTAAAACTAGTAATTTGCCCCGAACTGTGAAATCGCCTATTTGCACACCCAGCTGCCTTTCGAACGATTTTGCTCGACAATTGCATTGGCGTGAATTTTACTTTAGCATAAAAAATGTTTTATGCAAATTAATCTCGTATGTATGAGAATAAACAATAATTGCAATTGTATTCCCTAGACTTTGATACCTTTGTTTTATGTCGTCCCCGCCGCCACCGCGCGTCGGCGTCGGCGATCCGCTGCCAGCTACCATGTACGGGAGTCGCGCGCCCAACGCGTGGCACCCAAACTTCTTCAGCCCTTTTTAAAACTTAATTGACGACGAAAAACTCGCCTCGCCACTCGCGGAATCTCGCCCCGTAAGGCCACCACCAAGGTTTTCTGGATACACATGAATATTGATCCAAAATACTTTAGATTGTCGTGTTTTTCATAGAAATTCTACCTCGCTGTGGGTGTTCACAGAACTTTATTAGATATCGAGCAACGTACTGATTGCTCGGCTCTTTGTCCCTTGATTGGTTTGAATGGTAATAATTGTTTTTTTAATGATGCCCATATCGAAAGAGGAAGTTTTTGATGCTAATGTTTTATTGATGCGGTTAATTTATTATGATGCGGAAAAACTCGAACGCAGTGTGATTACACTGACTTTGACACTTTTTATAAGTGCACAAGGAATAATAAGAGTCTTTAAGCAGGCTTTATCTGGTATGAATTGTATTTCACTTGAGGCATAATGTGACAGTACTATTTACTATGTGAATAATTACATACTAGCTGAGGTCGGGACATTATATGCCCGGTCCGGTGCTGCTCAGCTTAGCTTCGTTCTAGTAAATCCTATTGTATATTTTTCACTTTGGAAATTGTAGCAAACCTAAATAGTAGGTAAAATACTGTAAATTATTAACTATTATTATTGATGATTGAAAATGGCGACACAATGGAATCGTTACTGTGAAACGATAGTTGTTAAACTGGAATTACACGAAGAGAGGTAACATGCATCGTCGTTGTCTAAAGTATGGAACCTTGTAATTGCAGTCTAAATTCCTGAGATATGAAGACGATAAATGCAAGAATGCACATGCGTAACAGAAGTGGATTTCATACAATAAAATCACACTAATATTATAATTGTAAAAGCTTGTCTGTGAGCGTGTTTGTTGCCATACAACACCGCAATGGCTTCTTGGATTTAAATAATCTTTATAACAGCGTAGGTATGCCCCGGGTTAAAACAAGCTATTTTTATTCCGAAAAAAAAAATGGATTCTATTGTAAACAAAGTGAAACCGAGGGACTTAGTATTATGATAAATTATGAACATTCGGCAAAAATGCAGAGTACTCAAGTTCGACCTTGCTCTATATATTTTTATTCGATATAAATGCACGGGTTGCGAGTATATTTTCTACAGTACCTGCTTGAAGAAACATTACCATGTGGGCGCTTGTCTTCGTCCAAACGCTCATCTGCACTCTGGTGGCAAGCGAGCCAATCCGTCCACTAACTGAGGGACCCATTTTAGAAGGTAATAAGAAAACTGACCAATATTATAGCAACTTAGCCTACATGAAACTACCAGGTGTAGTGGTAAAAGAAACTCGTCGTCCTCAGAATTTGCCGTCTGTTATACATGATAAAGCGCTAATAAATAATTTACCGGAGTCTTTTGATCCACGCGACAAATGGCCAAACTGTCTGTCGCTAAAAGAAATAAGAGACCAAGGGAGATGCGGCAGTTGCTGGGCGCTGAGCACCGCTGCAGCGATGACCGACCGAGTCTGCACTTACTCCAACGGGACCAAAAATTTCCATTTCTCTGCCGAAGACTTAACGGCGTGTGGTGGTCAGTTTGGTTGTCATGGCGGGAATCCGTATGAAACATGGCAGTTCTGGGTCGAGAAAGGTTTTGTGTCTGGAGGAAACTACGGTTCTCACGAAGGCTGTAAGCCATATAGTATACCTACATGCTTACATCACATGAAAGATTGCACCAACTACTCGACAACACCGGAGTGCAAGCAGTCCTGCGCAGATGGATACAATGTCTCTTACGAGAAAGATTTAAGACACGGAGTGAAAGCATATCGAATCGGAGGCGAGGAAAACTATATGGCTGAACTATACTCGAATGGTCCCTTCGTAGTTGCATTTGAAGTTTACGAGGACTTTGCAGATTACACTGGTGGTGTCTACCAACACGTCCATGGTAGGCATGTGACCGCACATGCCGTGAAGTTGATGGGCTGGGGCGTGGAAGACGGTAAAAAGTACTGGCTCATAGCCAACTCTTGGGGGACCGATTTTGGAGAGAAGGGCTTTTTTAAAATCTTGCGTGGAACTAATGAATGTTTCATAGAAGGTGGAGGTGCAGCTGGCGAGCCTCGTTTAAGTGAGTACTAAATCTGATGGAGGTGTCCACAAAAATATGTTTTCATGTCGATGAGAAATAGAGAAAATGAGTAATCTAGCGAGTCCTTCGAGTTCTCTGTATTCCATTTCCATTGTGTGCATACACTTAAAAATATTTAATTTTGTGGTTTATTATTTTTATCTATGCTCTTTACTTTTTTATTTTAAAAACCTTTGCACTACTAAAAAGCTACACTATTCCTGATGCTATAGACTTATGTGTTATAGCTCCAAACCTACATCCCTGTAGCAGTAGCTTTACAGAAGTACATTCTGAAAGTAGTCTAACTCTTAAATAAATCAGAAGTAGATAGTCCTACATAAATTATGTATTTGTCACACACATATGCAGTCTTTGTTTTTCTTGATAAATAACAGCTAGCATAGTATAGATTATGTACAATTAGTTGTAATTATTGAAGCAAAAACAGCACAGAGTTAGTTAAACCGATCCAATAACTCCCGATTTTTTCTGGCTTAGCACGTAGCTGGTTAAGCCTCGGAGACATATTTAAAGCTCATCGTTTCCAGCTATCACGCACTATGTCGTATTTAAAAACTGCCAGACACGCTTCCTTATTTCTTATTAGGTACGTGATTTAATCCTGGAATCGGTCCATTAGCTGCGGAGATAGCTGTAGCAGTAAAGCAACTTTTACCAAATGGGTTGTTTTTCTGAAGTGGTAGATAGGTACTCTATTCTGTTAGCTGTATTTGTTTGTCTATTGTTTTTTTTCCTGCGATGAGTTAGTACTCGTATTTTAATTTTATTTCTTTTAACATTCCTACTTAAAATCTTGTGTGGTTTATACATTTTATTTAAAGAGATTTAGTCGTAAATTATCTGTGTTGCCAATTTAAATAATACCTGGCACTTTTGATTTACGTGCTGTCGTTATTTATGAAATAATAACGGTAAGTAGCTATACATTTATTCTTATACCACTAATAGCAAGTTACCACTTTGTAAAGTTTTGTAGTAACCAGAAAGGATAAGATCTAACTTCGTAGAGCCCTTACTGTTAACACGTCGAGGCATATCCCCCGTGCCACGCATACTCGAACCACAGTCGCACAGTCTACTGCCTAGCTTCCAATATCACGAGCATTCAGCGCTACTAATTTATCTGTGAAATTCATTGAGGGAGCCACCATCACATTTCTGTAAAAAACTCGAGGAAATTTTCAGTTCCATCACTTGGCCACTTCTGAGTACGAGTACATCCTATGCGGGTATGAAGTGATTTTTTGCCGCCCCCAGCGGGGTGCCATCTCCGATAGTTATAATTGCAATGCGCATTGAATTGTAGATGCGCTGTGATTAGTATTGTTTGTTTCTATAATGATTAGGCGAGATTTCTGGGATGGTTCAGATAGTATAGCAAATGTGGAGTTGTAATGCGGAATGGTTTGTGCGGAAATGAGTTCGGGATTTATGGAGACTTTGAATTATACAAACTCTAAAAAAACTATTGTAAGTAGTTAAAAATTACTTGTATGTCATATTTCTTCAGTTCCTTTGTTTTAAAATATAAATAGACATAATTTTAAATTTAACGAAAATCAAAACGGTGTTTATATGAAATTCTGAAGTAACAAAGATAAAACAAACAATCAAATTGACAATTACTTTTTTTAAGTCGGTTTAAAAAAGAAAAATCAAAATATAATCACGTTACGACAAGGATTAACAAATATCGGTAAATGTTTTTTGTACCGAAAGTTCGGTATCTATAGGATAGCGACTTCAACCAGCTGAACATAGCTAGTTTACTACAAGTATATACATAGTTTCTACTGAGATGTTTGTTGTGCAAACTGGCCTGCAACAAACAAAAAAAAAACAAACAAACAAACTGAGCATCGTCATATAATCAATAATGAAAGTTCCGTATTCCTTTTGAAGTAAAAGAGGTACTCTCTGACTAGATATCTCAGTCTTTAAGAGCCAAAATAAAATAAAAAACTTGAACTTAATATTATACGAAATAGAATTGAGTATCTCACTTAACCCTTTCAATTTTATTTGCCAATTCAAAGTTTGTCGAAGTTGAATTGACGATGGAAAGTTTGTAAACGAGACTTCAAACAAATTATAACTTCAAATTGAATTATGAACTGAAGCAAATGCTAGCAACTATTTTTATTACGAAATCATCTAATACTTAGATAAAGCATTTTCTGTTAGAGCCTGTTCTTTAATGAAACTCCGTGACCTGTCGAACCTTACCTTCGGTGATGTTTTCTCAGTAAAAAGAGAGTGGCAGTGGGCACAAGTTTTGAAAGGTGTTGGTCTTTTAATCAAAATTTTCGCCCATTCCTAAATCGAGCCATCAATAGGTACTGCTTCATCCCCAACGAAACTGAGTCCGTCCGAAACTCATTAACTCGCCAGACTCCAAAGCATAGACTACAAACGATTGTCCCGACGCACCGTCAACTATAATAATGTATCCCTGGCAACACCGCACCTACCTGGCAACTCTCGGCATCCCGTACGGCACAACATGGAGTACGCTCGCGTAGCGTAATTTTTTGCGGCGTCGCGCGACGTCGAACGAATACGAAATCTGTGCAGTGGTCCCCCTACCTTATAAGGAGGACCCTTAAGCGGGATTCCTTCTGGGGACGTGTGCGTACAATAAAAAGATTTTATATTTATTTATCGATAACATAAGAGACGAGCGCGCGTTCCGCGAAAGTGTTTAAATTAGTATTTTCTTCCGTGCCGCGCGAGGCAAATTGGTTTTGGTTTTTTAGTGATAGGCGTGAGGGAGTTCGGGATACGTGATGAGCTGTAGTTATGCTGTTAGAAGCTTGTAAGACTCCTAATTTGTTGATGACGTTGTTTATTTTAAAAGCTTTTATTTTGACTTGCAAACTATGTAGGTAACCATGTAACTATGTTTGTTCGGGTGGAATCTTGCAACTCAATTTTGAACAACTTCAAGATATCCGATTGAGCTGAAATTTAGTATACTTGTGTAACTCCGGTGACAATGCATAAAAACTTGTTTTTAAAAATATCTTTAAAATTAACTTATTATAAAGTGTTGTCGTTTTGTTTGGGAGGCAAAAGGGCAGGCTCGAACGGCCAACAAAGAGTGCATATTTTAAGACAACATAGAGGCAGCGAAGTCATTGCAACAAAGTAGCTTTTATTTATATTAATACTTGGTTAGCGAATGTAAATGAGAACAGTATAAGGTCTTTTTTGGATTTTTTTTTTCTTTTTTGGATCTTCGTCTTCACTAAAAATAAAACTGAAATACAGTAAAGCAATTTATAAATCAATTAAAATATTTTGTTTATCTTAACGCTTGGTTAGTTTAATAAGGCATATTTAGACCAGTTTGTTCTGAAAATATGAGACTTCTCGGATGTTTATTGAGTCTGATAAATGATTCAAGATCATGTCTGATTCCAAAACTAACCTAAGAATTAAAAAAAAGTACAGTTTAATATAAAAAAATATATCGGACAACCTTGTAAGGAGTCGTTCTTCACGAAATGTTTGTGTTACCTAACTAGATGAAATAGTGGGACCGTGATAATCACACTAAGCTTACAAAAAAAGCTTATACGAGCTCGTAAATGTGAAAGTTTGTTTGTATGCATATTACTTTTTCACGCTAAAACAGCTGGACTGAATTAGTTGAAATTTGGTGAGATAGCTTGATGCTTGTACCTTGGATTAATACGAGTACATAGGCTACATTTCACTACCTTCATCATCACGGGTGAAACTGGAGGGCGCAGTTAGTTAGTATTATTATACAGTCACAATAATCCTACTATTCTATTCAAGCCTTAACACATGCCGGAACTTAAAAAATCATAGTGATTATCTCTTTGTGTAACAAATACGGGCTCGAGCCTCAATTTACTTCCTGATTACTAAAACAAACTGTATAGTTATCGATATTAATATTGTATCGGTCGTCAGAGCGACAGCAGGCCTATGTATAGAAATGGACGAGTGGTCGGTGGACACAGCATGCCGCGAATACTAGAATCCTAGTAAGCTGTAGGGAGGGGCTTCGGTTTTAGAAGTTGTTTTTATCGATATGTTGATGTTTTTGTCGTTAGCATTTTGTATGATTTTCATTTCATGATTCTGAAAATAGTGCTTTAATGACACATTTTAAGGCACGTTGTGATAATTAGTCATGACTAAATTGTTATTGGTTTTATCAATAGAAACATTTATTTTTGCTTTTTTAATTAATTAATGACATTATATTATTATAGCATTGTTCCAAATCTTAGTAACCTCCTTATTTCAAGGTAATAAACACACAATTTATCATATTTAAATCAATGTCCATCATCACATATCATCAAAAGTTACGAGTAGTATTTTTATATACTACATTCTATCGATATCACCCCATCCCTAATTAAGAAAATCCTAGAAAAACGCGCTAAGCTGTCCACCACTATTCCCAGCCCGCTGTTCCGGGTTTAGTTCCCCGTAGCACGTGGGAAAGCTGCGGCCATAAATCTAGCTTTTTTCACCTACCCTCCTAACTGGTAGGAATTATCGATTGGTCCTTCGAGCTTGAAATTAATCGGTAACCGTTTATAAACAAGTCGGGACTAAAAAGAGAAGATTGGGATGTGTAACGTATCTCGTGAAAGGTCGTCCAGTGGCGGATTCGTTTGAAAGAAAAATGGTTTTTTTAACCTCTAAGGAGAAAAGGTGTGTTACAGCTTTAACGAGTGTATCTGTGTGTCTGTCTATTGCATCGGAATCATTTTTGAGGTGGTTCATATTCGTCCTTTACCTGGCTAAGGACTAACCCTTAGCCAGGCCTTAAGCCTTAATACAGGTGAACCGATTTTGATTTAGTTTACGTTGTTTGAAAGGTGACTCAATTCAGAGTGTTCTTAACTTATCAGCTTTTCTAGTCGGGGATTTTTTTATTTACTTGTGGAGATCGTTGGGATATTTTTTGTTAAATTATAACTTAGCAGTAAGAATCTCCAAGGTTTTTTTTTTTATAACTGCATGTGGTCAATATTCAACTCTATAACTCTAATTACAAGCCAGCACCGTCTCGTACTTACTAATTAGTTGTTCATCCTTCAATACTTTTGTTTATCTTCATGACTTTTGTTTTAAAAGCTTTCAAAAGAACTTGTAAAACTGACAGCATCTACAAAGTTTTAAAACGCAGGCCGAAGGAGCCGGGTTGTACCCTTTATGACGAGACTGGTATTAGCATATAGATTGCACTTCTGATGCTACGCCCCGCTACTCGTCTTGTATCTTGTGTTAAACTAATGGGTTGATTACACGTGACGAGTACAGTGGCGAGAGAGTAAATGGGTATACTCGGCCGAGCAAACAAATCATGGTTCAAGTGACTGTCTCACCGCGTCAGAATGTTTATACAAACCGAGTACTCGACGAAAGGCACTGTCTCGCCCCTGTACCCGTTAAGTGTAATCAACACATTAGGTACAATAAATGCATAGCAATAATTTTATTTTGTTATTGGCTGCGCCTCGCGGTTCCACCCCCGTTTTCTGGGATAAAAAGTGGCCTATGTTAATCTAGGGTAGAGCTAGAAACAAAAAAAAAATATTTCAGCCATTTTTGCATGATTGAGCCACAAATATTAAAACTTACAAACATCCGAACCATTTACGTTTATGTAGTTGTAAAACATATTATATGTTATGTTAATTAAAAATTATTGCTGAAAATATACAATGCGTGGAGGGACGGTACACCACAATATTTCATGTGGTCGAATCCATAAGTCAAAATAAATATTAAACAAACCGATGATGCTTTACCGAAGTGCTTTTAATGGCCTGCTCTATAATTTGAGTAAATTGAGACCGAGTGGAATTAAATGCAAAATGAAATTATTAATGTTTTTGTAGGTAGTGAATTTGATACTTTCGTAATAAATATGTTTGTAGGTAATGGCCGACCCTAGTGTCAAAGCTTTCAGGCTGCCCGAGAATTTCAACATGTCACCTGAACCAAGGTAGGTTATATTATAAGTAAATAATAAGGCTTTATAAGTAAATAAATAAATATCGTTTATTTACCCAACACCCAGAGCATATATTTAATTTCATCAATCAAACATCTGCCCGGTCGGGAATCGAACCCGGGACCTCTTGCTCATAAAGCGTACTACCGCTGAGCCAAGCAGGTCGTCGGTAAGTAAGTCCCATCATATTTTAGGTCGATCTAAGAAATCTACAAGAGCATCTCGTGCCATAGATAAGTGGCTTAATTGAATCCGTCCGGTCCGTGTTTAATTTCCACCTTAGTAACATAAGTTCTGCTAAGACCAAGCCTGGGCGGGACACTAGCCATAATTTTTAGTTAATACAAGACAATTTAATCTACACAATATACTCAAACATACACAGTAACATAACTCCTTATACTCCCTAAGTTATATGTTCTTCTTTCTGGTGTGTGAAAAGGTTTTTGTAAATCCTTGCGACAAACGTTAACGTTGTCTTGAATGTGAAACGTGTTGGATAGCAAAAAAATATAGCGGTAGTCTATATATATAAAAATGAATCCCTATTTCCCTTGGTCAAGCCATCACGCTTGAACGGATGGACCGATTTCGCTAAATCTTTTTTTGTTGTGTTTGTTATTGTCAGGAGAAGGTTCTTAAGAAAGAAAAAAAAAAGTTAGAAAATTTATTCAGAACTTTGAGAACAAAAATAGGTTTATCTATAAAAAATTTAAAATAAATATAAATAGAAATAAAAAAAAATCTACCTATTTCCCGCATAAAGAAACATTAACTCTATGTTTATCCCAAAATGAATGTCTACCCGTGCGAAGCCGGGACGGGCCGCTAGTTTAACATAAATATGTTCTGGAGGTACAAAATTTGTGAACATTTTAACATTGTGCTTGACAATGTTTTTAACATTCTGCTGTCACTAGGTGACCTGGTGATCTTTGTACCACCATAAATTATATTTCAATTTTTCGACTGTTCCTTTAAGTTTTTCCATATCTCTCTTTATTTATAGGTATATTGAAATCTATGTAGCTGCGCCCAAAGGCTTTCTTCCCTATCCTACAAGAACCATTTTTTTTTTTTGGGATGTAAAATAACCTATATGTTGATTATAGGTATAAGCTACCTACCTTTCTACCAAATCCGTTCAGTTATTTAAGCGTGATAAAGCAACTTACACAAACGCAAACTTTCCCAATTAACAAGAACATTATTTTACAAAACAAAAAACAAAAACCGACTTCAAGAGACCGACTATTGAGTTATTCATCTATTTGTCGCGCACGTACTTATGCAAATTTAAGACTTATATGGTTTTATCATGGATACCATTATCAGAACTGGACGAAATTGAAATGGGACCAAATGGGAAGCGTCAGCTTTCTAGAAAAAAAAGAATTATCAAAATCGATTCACCCAGTCAAAAGTTATGAGGTAACAAACATAAAAAAAAAAAAAAAAAAAGAAACATACAGACGAATTGATAACCTCCTCCTTTTTTGAAGTCGGTTAAAAATTAATACGAACCTACACTGAGAAAAATACTACTACTTAGCACCAGTTTTTAAAGTGAGAACCATATATTATGATAGTTGTCACCGTAAAAACTGATGCTAATCATCGTACTTTTTGGTGATTGTCAGTATGCTCCGTACTTTAGGTGAATTCATCGGAATTTTGATTGCCATTTTTCTCAGTGCAATTAAAGTTTATACGAACATACCTACTGATACACTGCGTCCTGCGTTTATAATAATTTATTACGAGCTTCATTTGCGGTTACGCGTGTATTTACAGCTTTAGTTATTCAGTTTTCCTCTTTACAGCGGTAGTGGGAGTGCAAAATTAATTGGGATTTATTTCCAATTTCATGAAATTGTAAGTCATCGGATTATTTGCTTTCAATCATTAGCATGGGATTTTCTGCTTTACCCGTGTGATAAACTTTTTCTTGTGGCCTGATGTATTAGTCATCCTTGTCATCATCGTCATCGCCAGCCCGTATCGACCCACTGTTGGGTATAGGCCTCCTCTCCCTGGTGAGTATAAATATATCTTTTGTGTTGTTGTCTATATATTATTGTAAATGTCAAAATTTTACACTCAACCATGCGAAATCGGTTAAAGAAATTTTGATTTCGGTTACCAACAGGCGAGTTAGTAGTCAAACGTAGACTTATTCGCGTTAAAAAAAAACAAAAGATGTAATTTTCGGGTGGTAGCTTATACCCCGTATTAACGTATGATCAACCAGTTCCACTCTTCTGAGTATAGGTTTCCTCTTCTGCGCGCCATCTTTTTCAGTTCTGTGTCAGTCTTATCCACTGCCTTTCAGCCGCCTTTACAATGTCATCCGTCCAGCTGGATTAACACATAGGCTAGTTTTTTCCGGGAAAATTACCGGTTCTTGTAGGATAGCGGATAAAACTGCGGTAGCTAGTTATTCATAAATGGAAAATCAGAAGTGCGGTTAGAAGGTTTTCACTGGAGAAATTAGACGACTTTGTTTTTTAACCGACTTCAAAAAAGGGAGGAGGTTATCATTCCGACTGTATGTTTTTTTTTTTTTAAGTTTGTTACCTCATAACTTTTGACTGGGTAAATCGATTTTGATGATTCTTTTTATATTAGAAAGCTGACGCTTCCCATATGGTCCCATTTTAATTTAGTCTAGTTCTGATAATGGTATCCATGAGAAAACCATATAAGTCTTAAATTTGCATTAATAACTCAATAGTCGATCTCATGAAGTCGGTTTTTTTTTTTTTTTGTAAAAATAATTATAATACATTGGTAATCAAACAACCGTTTAACTAATTAACCTCTTTTATTATATAAAAATGAATTGCTGTTCGTTTCTCTGGCTAGAACTCGACAATGGTTGGACTGATTTCGCTAATTTTGATAGTGAAATGTTTGTGGAAGTTCAGGGAAGGTTATAAAGTAAAAAAAAAAACAGCGGGTGAAACCGCCGGGTGCAGCTAGTTATTTAATGAAAGACAGAACTGGGTTAAATGTTCAGTTATTCGTGTTTAATCGATATTTATAACGAGCAATGATTTATCAACGCATTAAACCATGTCTAAACCTTTTAAGCACGATCCTTCGATTAAACCCCGATCATGAAATTGACGAATGGTTTTTTACCGATAGGAAAAGTTGGGTTTACGTAATATAGACGCAATCTATACTAATATTATAAAGAAGTAAAGTTTGTGTGTTTGTATATTTGTTAAATTGTAAGGGGTAATCTCGGGATCTACTGAACCGATTTTAAAAATTCTTTCACCAATAGAAAGCCACATTATTACTGAGTGTCATAGGTTATATAAAAAACCGAAAAATAAAAAGGCTTTTACGTGGTAGTCCGTTTTGCAAAGTGAATCGGAGAAAAAACGGTCCGGACGGCGCGCGATGGCTTCGGGTTTAATTAACATTATGCCCAACGAAGTGAGCAAGGGTCAGCTAGTATTGTATAAAAGAGTGAATGAAGCTATGCGAATTGAATGTGCTTTCAACTGTATCCTCGCCTTCCCCTTAATTCTTATCTAGGTGAAGTCGGCACAGAGCGTTTTCTTTATTTTTTCCACTTCTGTAATATGAATTTAAATTACGCAAAGGTGTCGTATTAAAAACATCCTTTTTTTAGTTGGTAAAAAGGATAAAAAAAAAGTAGCGTTCTATAAACATGTCATAATCGTGTCATTTAAATTACATTTTCCTTTTAGGGTTCTGTACCAAAATCGTAATAAGAAACCCGTATGATGAGTTGATAATTTCAGCCTAGAAACAAACTTTGGTTCTGTGTTCGTTTAAAATTAAAACACAATTATTGTTAGTTAATAAAAAAATACAAAAATAAATGATAAAAAATATAAATCAATATTTTTTTCAAATTCAAAGGTCGAACCCTTGACAACCGTCATGAAGCGAAAACTCGTCGCTTCATGACGGTTTCGTTTGTATTGTTTCATTGCATCAAATTCCCGCACAAGCACACGTACTGTTTCGTACCACAGTGTGTCGATGGATAGTACAGCCAGTGCTCTAGTCTAGCCCAGACTCGTGATATGCCGGCGGCCCGCGGCGCAGCGCTACCCCTAAATCATGCAGTTTGGTAGAGCTGTGCAGAATTTAGATTTTCGGCTACAATGTTACATCAATGTGGGAATAGATAGATGAAGCACCGTAGCCAACATTTTTAGCCCATAATCATCTAATGAGCATAAGCAGAGGCATCTATTCGTATACGTCAATTAAAACATGAACCGTTATGAACGTAGTCGACTTATCGAATTGTTTAGTATAATAACATAATTGATTTTTAAGCTACTAAGGTATACCAAATTTCAGCTCAATCGGACATCGGGTAGTGGTTCAAAATTCAGTTGCAAAATGTGATTCACACCGACAGACTTTCTAACACGGCAAGTAAAAAAAGCTTGTAAAAATATGAGAAATTTTCCTTTAAAATGAGACAAAATAACAGCAACGATACTGGGTCATCCGGAAAACGTTGGCGATGCTGATGTGGTGAAATGTTGCGGGCAGAGCCGGCGGCGCGGGCGCACGCTCCCACGTGCGGCCGCGCTGTGGTACGTAACTACGTAGTACTCGCAAACAGTGCGGTTTTTGTTATAATTAACACGGGAATACTCACGTAAAAATTAAGTCGTCTACTACGACTAGTGAAAAAAAAACAATAAACACCAAAAAACGTGGTGGTTTTCACCAAAAAGGTTCGAAAACCACGTTAGTTTCCACAGTGTAGTTTTCGTCGTTTTATTTAAATAACAGCTTGCGCGTGTGCACAGTGTGCAAGTGCTTTTGTTTTTAATTTAGTAATATTTATCATCCCTAATGTTTGACGTTTTGTTACTTATTTTGATTTTATTGTTTTTATGACAATTGTTTTATTGCCAAGTCAATGAATTTTTAATTTGAAAATAAATTTATTAGGTTTGATTTTTTTAGTAGAAAGTGGCCTCTAACGATGTAGTTTTGGACAACGTCAGCATTGAACGTATGAGTACATAACTATATTCGAAGTTTGAACACAGTTATTGCACTCTGAGGACAGTAGAGCATTATTTCCAAAATTCCCCGCTCAGTATATGAGGCAATTCACCAAAATCAATAAACAGTTGTGAGCAAAGGTTGGGAATCTATCGGGAACCAGCCATCCAGGAAATTGTCATGCGGGATTAGGTTGAGCCGATCCCGCAGACCGACCAACTTGTGTTTACAGTTGGTGAAATGAACGAACTAAAAATTTGCAATGGCTAGCTGGAAGTTTGTTTAGAAAATACGGTAGTGGATCTCCAGCTCAACTCTATATATAAAGTGGTCGGACTGTACCTGCGGAGTGCGATACCCATTTGAACCGGGCGGGGGACGGTTTTAATTTAAGAAATATGTGAAAAATATTTGGAGAAAAGTGAGTGAATTTACGCTACGCTTGGATAGTTCATGCTTAGTCTGTGCTACAATCTCAAAAAATCTAAATCAAAATAACACCTATTAGGTTATGTCTAAGAAGACATGACACCCTATACTATACTAACGAGTGTGATGTCCCGGTCACTGTCTCTCTTGATAGAAAAGTAATGAGAGCGAAAGTGACCGATATAATATTACGTGCGCTAAAAAAGAGCAACGACATTTAATTTCAGATGTCAAATTTTCCAACTATAATTGTTTAGCATGAAGAAGCTGGTTTTTGATAAATTTTAAATAAATATTTATATTACTTTAGGCATGGATAGATTTTATTCAACAAACCGCATCCCATTGTTCCTTGCACAAAGCGGCCTCGGCCAGTATTTGCCCAATAGATAAGGAAACTTCGGTGACAATTGGGAAACTCCTCAACTGGCGCTGGAACAAATATTTGTTCGCTGGAGCCGTCGAATGTGACCGTGAATAAATCAGGGGTAGCTCCAACAAAACAATCATTTGTTACCCGGTCTCTGGAATCATTCATTTATTTTGGTTATAATAAAAGCAGTGTTTTCTTATAAACTAGAAATTTTCATGAAAAATTGACTAGTCATTAAACCTTAAAGTATGCTTTTGTGATCTAATAATCAATAACTAATTTAAAAACTTTATCATACGGTTTTCCATTTCAAATATTTCAATGCAATCAGTTCAGTTGTGTTTCTTTTGTTTGTAATTTATGGTGTAAACAATAAAGAGTAACTGGGCCCAAGTTTGAATGCATTTTAAGACAGATCTAAACTAACTAAAAATATTATCTGTCTTTATCAATGCAAGCCATTAGACAAGGATGCCAATAGTTTTAGAAAATTTAGATCTGTCTTAAAAAGCCTTCAAATTTGGGCCTACTATCTATCTAAAATTAGTAAAATTGTTAATAAATTCGAAAGTTTTTCTGCATTTGTTAGTCCTTCACGTGATTGCGGCTAGATGGAATTTAATGAAATCTAAAAGAAAGCCGACATAGTTTATATCTTGGATTAACACAGTAATACTTTGCCCATTCATGGTCATCAATTCATCATGAATGGGCAAACTTGGGGCGCTGCTAGTTAAAAATATAATGAGACGAGACGGCTACATACCACACGCTCGTCAAGTGTGAACTGTTTATCCGACGCGAGCGTGCTAGATTGCTCTGACGTAGCATCCGTTGCTTCCTGTGTATATAGCACTGTCTCTGTACATTGCTTCTTCTTCTTTTTTCCTGTTTTCCTTCTTATTTCTTCTTGTTGATTGCTTTTTTCTGTTTCAGGTTTACTATTCTTCTTACATTATAAAAGTGTACTAAGCGCGTAGACCTAATTTGTAAGCGTACTAGATTGCTCTGACCTAACGTTATCTTGCTCCTCATGAGTTTTTTATTGTTTCTGTCAATAGCTTTTTTTGCAACATTTGTAGAGATTTCAAACAATATTTTTTTCGACGGTAATTCGTAAACTTTCGTAAACTAACTCACTTCAATACTATGGCCCCCCCTGCCTGCCTGCGGTGTTTGCCGCTTCTGATGTTGTCAACGTTGTTGTCAAAAAAGCGATCGTCGCAAACTCGTCGCAAAGCATACAAACACGTCGCTAAGGATTTTCTATAGACGCTTGCGCTATACAGACCGACGGCAGAAACTTTAGACAAGGGCAAGGGTAGTCAACGTGTTTGCGATGATCGGTTTTTTGACAGCGACGATAGCAAGAGGCGAAAATCGCAGAAAATCGTAATCCCAAGTCAAAAAATATATGATAAGAAAGCGGGTTGCCCTGTCAATCTTCACTCGAACCACTAAACAATCGATTCCCGCGATGTATTTCCCCAACTCGATAGTATCGTTGCGAATCGATGCGCCCGCGGGCCGCACGACAGGCCGATCGGACCGCCACCGCCTGTGATTTGCGTTATTCGATGTTTGTGCTGCATCGATTCGAATTCGTCACGTTCTCGCGGATATCGATATTGTGGTGCAAATTTTCGAGGCGGAGTTGGGAACGACGGCCCCAGTGTGAACGGACGCTTTAAGCTGGCTACAGGGTGATAGAGAATGGAGTGAATTTCTTAATCTTCTTAGGTTCATGAAATTTGGTGTGGCGATGGATAGGTAATTTTCATCCCGAGAAAATGCTGTAAATGTAACGGAAAAAATTACAGGGCACAAATCACAAGTTACGATTTTAATCATGAAAAGCCTGATATGACATTAAATGTCCCATAAACGCATTGAGAGGTGACACTGATTTTCTCACTTGTGCATACGTTATACCTAAAATGGGCATATACGAGTACATTAAAATGTAATGTATGCTCATTGCACATGTATCTAAGTTCTGATTTTATTAACTCCAATACATAATACACATTATCACAAAGTGAAGGTTTTTATTCTCCATTTTCTTATTTAAAACAGTAAAGAAAAGGCGATATTGCCTCATCGAAAAACACAGCTCGATAAAAAACCGTTTTGCATAATCCAGCAAGCAGGGTTTTCAATTTACCTAAACAGAATAAAAAGGAGGTTCTGCGTATATTTAGTCACGAGTTCGTTGCACCTACGCAAATCTTGAAGCGAATTCAAGCGCTACAGTTACCAAGAAAAGTAATACTTAAAATAAGTTAAAATTAGAGTTATAAGTTATAGCGAATTGATACCGTAGCTATCGTCATCATCACCATCATCACCATTTTCCGCCGCACGCACCATATTCCGTGTGAATATCAGTTTTACTCTATGTAGAGTAACACCTCTTTAGGTACTTCTGTATTTATCTAGTTATATGTGGCGTAGTTACTCTACATATATTAGATACGAGTAAATACAGAAAAATAGATAAAACAAAACTAGAAAACAAAGATTAGAACAAACCTAGATAAAATAAAAAACAAACCTACATAGGTACTTCTGTATTTATCTACCTATAGTTATGTGTTGCGGCATGTTGCCCATCTATGATTACTTGATGTAATAGGCAAAAAAGTCTA
The DNA here is from genome assembly GCA_949125135.1 of Alcis repandata. Classification (NCBI taxonomy): domain Eukaryota; kingdom Metazoa; phylum Arthropoda; class Insecta; order Lepidoptera; family Geometridae; genus Alcis; species Alcis repandata. The sequence goes on from OX421233.1 coordinate 2,752,172, forward strand.
ATCCGGCTAGAAGAATGAAAGCAGCTGTGTAACCCTGTATACATTGAAAGCGCTTCGCTACACTTGGCTCACTTTATTACCAAAACGAAACCTAACTACTCAGATACAGATTAGCCGAGAGTTATACCGCACTCAGCCAAATGGGTTCTGAGTTGCCTTAGAAACGGCTGGCCTTATGCCGGCGTTACACATTTGCCAAAAAAAAATGTTCAATTGTGGGTACTTTCGGATTTTAAGATGTCCTAATTCAAATGCGTCGAAAATAAAAATTGCTTCGAAATTTAAATTTCATTATTTTCAGAGCGCTCCATGTAAATTAGATAAATAAAGAACTGAATGTAACAAGAAAAATGTCAGAGGGCGGTTTGAAACAAACAGGCAATGTGTAGCGCCGAGTGTACAATATACTAGAGAGTTTTTAAATTACTATTCTCTTTTAGGGTTTAGTATTTTTGATGCAAAAACGGGATCTCGGGTCTTCGCATATTGAGTCAATTTGAATTTTCCTTTTTTCTCGTGATAATATTCTCTAGCGACTGAAAAGGGTCATCGTTCGAGAAAAATGTGCGATCCGACATTCTTTCGAATCCCTTATTTCATTGTGTAGGTGTTGTGTTTTTATAGGAATTGGTGTGTCTACTCACATTTTATGAGTTACCCTTTTTTTCTTCCACTATTTTTTCCAATATTTATGAGTTTTTTGTGAATTTAGCTTTAATACGCGCTACATCTTCTAGCCCTAAATCAAATCATCATATTAGTTTAGTAAAAATATTCGTCACAAAATAACTGCTAGTTTAAATGTAAACATTATAAATGTCAAGTAGCGTAAATGTAAAACAACAATAATAAACAACTGCAGTGGTTTCACTGCTGCGGTTTTTACTGCGAAGGCGTGCTACACGCATGGTGCCACAGCCGCAGTTTTGAGTAAAAATTGGTTTTATTCAGAAATTATTGGTTTTTCATCGAAAATCACACAGATCGCAATCATAAATTACGCAATATTTGTAGCTTCTGTTATACGTAATACAATACGATAGCCCTATATTTCTTTTTTCGAAGAACTGGGCTCTTTATACCACAACTTTGCTCACTACACTGAGGGTCGAGCGTCCAATGTTGTGTTTAATGTTGTCTTTTAAAAGCTTATATTTAACTTGCAATGTATGTTACTATGTTTGTTCGGGTGGAATTTTGCATCTCAATTTAGAACCACTTCCCGATGTCCGATTGAGCTGAAATTTAGTATTCGCGTGTAACTCCGAAGACAATACAATAAAAGCTTATTTTTAAAATTAACTTAATATCATTTAAAACATCACCCTGTATCGTCACCGCGAGTGGGCAGTGGGCAGACTCGGCGTCGGCACCGGTGGTGAGGTAACGGACCGTTTTGCATTCTATCATGCCCATTTGGACATATTCCATTGATATCTAGTGGCCAATTTCTCTAATTTGATTGATGAGTTTGGATGTAATGTATTCAATAGTCATAGGTATTATGTAGTTCTGGAGAAATACTTATGAAAGTGATGAGTATGAAACGTACTATATTTTATTATAAGACATTTAGAGCTTGTAGGTATTTTTTATGATAGTTAAATAAACTAGCAATGCTTTGTAATGCCTTATATGAGGTGTCGAGGATAGTGAAAATTTAATGAACGCTTCTGCTCTCTTGTTATTTTTAATTGTTTTGCTCCTGAGCTATAACACCCTTCGAAGTCAAAGTGAATAAATAAGCTTTCTTAATAAATAGACCAATTCCAAAAAACACATTGAAATTCAAAATATATTTCGTTACTCATTTTGAATTGTCTCTACAACATTCTTGCCAATCTCGACAGCACTTTCCATGGGTAATACGGCGGTCACTATTTCCATCTACCATAACTGGTCTTGTAATGCTTCTAATCTCCATTATAATCGGACCTCAACTATACAAAAACTATAATCGAGCCTGAACCCTTTTATAGTCGCCATAACCATACCAGAAACAAACACAGATTCACGAATCCATGCCATACCGGGTCTGTATCGGTACAAAGGCGCGAGTGCACCCGCGGGACGCTGTTAGCGCGTTACGTCACGCATAAGCCCCTTTCATCTGGCCGCCTATTGTGTGCCGACTTCCGTGTGCCGGCCGAGCGGGAGAAGGCGGTAAGTGCGAAATTACGAAATTACTGGCAAGAATAAAGTTTTAGGCTGAATTTCAACAAAAAGGCGGAAATTGATAAGGTAATGTTACGGTGTTGTATTGTTGCTTTTGCTACTTTTCAGCCGGGTCTGTGCCAGTCAGTTTTAGTCGACGGTCACCGCATAAACGGAGATGCTACAAAAATTACAAAATTAAGCTAATCTGAATAGCATTGAGACTGTTGAGTTGTAATAAACATTACCCTGAACCCCGACATTACCCCCTAAATTACCCCTACATTAGCCAGAAATAAAAAAAATCGTATTGGACTACGTTAGTGAAATCATAAGTTAATCTACATATTTCGAATTAGGTAAGTAGCTTTTTTACAAAATTTCTATTAATTTTATTTTCCGTTTCATGATAGTAAAGCTAAGAACTTGTACTGTGCTATATTGTTATTACCTATTTAATAAATAAATACAAAAGGAATTATTTATAAACAATCAAGAAATTACTTTTCGTAATATAAGAAAACAAACAGGGTAAGTATAAAAGTAGTCGTTTATCAGAACATCCAATTAAATACAGGTCCGTCTGTTCCTGAGGACTATTGTTTTTTGGATTGGAAGACAATGGAATAAGTTGATCACTCAAAGGGTTTGTATTTAACTCCATTATGAACCAATCCAATCATTATATTTAATACCAATGATTATTAGAATTGTATACACAGAATATAAATACAGAATTGTATACAAATGCATATAATATTTCCTAAATCAAAAATGCTTAAAACTTCAGCATTTATATTTATTTACAGCTAAATGTACCTAATTTCTTAAGCATTTTAAACCACATAACAAAATATATCTTAATAAAATCTAAAATACCCGATAGATCCTTGCTTGCCTATTTATAACACAATGATCAAAACGTTATTTGAAAATGATCGTTTAAATACTACACGTAATTTATGACCAATTAAAGTAATTAAGCACACCAACAGCCCCCGCACTACGCTCGCAATACATTAATCGCCGGGACAGTGAACAAAAGCCGCACAGCCGGACCCGAAATAGCCGCATCGCTGGCTTTCCTCCTCAAAATGTATAAAAATATGACTACCAGCTTTCAACGTTTATGTATGGAATTTTCCGCAACGAAAAACAAGAAAAAACAGTCGTGTCATATTTAGTTATTAAAATGTTTGGCGCTCTCGACAGGCAGCTTGGACGGAATATTACAGATAGAAAACTGTAACTAAATGATAAAAAGAGTTATATACGTAGCTAGCGCAATAGTTAAATCGCGCACCGCAAAATGGAATGCCTAAAAACGAGTTAGGAAGTGCATTTCAGTGTATTTTGGCTAAGACAGAGCCATCAAACAGCCAATTAGTGAATATCGTAGATTTTAACCGTAGGCTTACTTCAATGACTAACATTAGGCCGAAGTTGGACTAAGCAAAAAAAAAATCACAAAACCACGGTAACTTCTATAGTAAAAAATGATTCGTTTTTTAGCTCTTTTCTCTTTCTTTCACACTAAAGGTAAAAAAGGATCTGGTTTCAACCTTTGATCATGTAGCAGTCTTTAGTTGTGGAACTCTCTTGGAACATGATAGTATGTTGGTCTCTGTCCTTTCTGTGATCTTCGGTGACTGTTAGACACGTGCGTGTTGTGAATGAGTTTTAAGAGCGTTTGAAAAAGCTCTCATTGTGGGAAAGTTGTTTTTAATTGAGGACGAATATTCGGATTTATGAACTGTGTTGCATTTACCGTGCTTGTACAAAATTAAGCTTTGTATTTTGCATTTCTGAGTTTATATTTGACGAAGTTTTGACGCTTGAAGTTACGAATCGGATCATACGTTGCATTTACTTAGTTGTTATGCTAAATCCTTGAAAACTATACGATAAAAATGGTGTAAAGACAATTTCTCTGCCGCCCATGCTAAGCTTATTCATAGGCTTCCATAAGGACCCACCCAGAGAGGATCCGATCTTTAGGACCATACTTATAAAACCTACTTAAAGTTAAATTAGTATAACCATGCTTAAATTTTTCCGTCTTTTTTTCGCAAGTGACATTTCACGTCAGCGATAAGTTGCCAGACCTTAAGCAATGTGTAACTTAGAGCATCTTAAGCACTAACTTTAAGCAAACTTTATAAGCAAGGTTCTTAGCCTTAAAATTATAAATTCAACATTCTCGAGTTACTCGCTTTTGCCGCTTGCATCGCGACAACCCAAGCTGCCTCAAACGGGCTCCTTATTATGTTATTAACATTAGAAATTACGACATCTCATTGTGTTCTAATCGGTTTGCAGAGCAACTGCGGCTTATAATCGCCTCCATTGTCGCTATTTGTAATCTAATGATATTGTGCTTTGATATGTGGAGCTTTTGTTCTGGAAGCTCGGGTGATATTAATCTTGAGGTATGATTTCTTAAAACATTATTTTCATTCTTTTCTTTTTTCTCTAGTAATTGTTTTTTGGTTGCTTTATTTGTAGTAAAAAAACGAAAAGAGAGCGCTTTAGTGTCTCCAAAAATACTTACAATGTCTACAATAGACTGATTTTAAATGAATTTCTTGTGTATTATCGCCTTAAAATCGCGTTAGGTAGAAAATGGTAGAGGAAAGAAAAGTTCGTTTTTTGAAAATAAAGTTTCGCAAAGCTTTGTTTTAACTTTTGGCTTTTTTTTAACTTCAATTATATAATTATTATTGTTTCATTTGTCATTTCTGGTGTGAACAAAAAGTGTTCTTTAATTATTTACATTATGAAATCATTAGATCAGATTATTATATAGAGCTTCATTTTGTTATCTAAAGTTAAAGACGAATATAAAGGTATAAAGCTTTGAAATAATTTCATATATAGTTTTAAGGACCACTTTTTGCAACCAAAATATTCACTTAAAACAAAAACAACAAAAAAGTTTCGAGTCCTCAATCGCATGAACAAGTAATTGGCACCCCAACTCGTTTGAAATTCAGGTGTCGCGCACACTACTACAGAAACAGGGGATGAGGTCGGGATTTTGAAATTATTTCATTGAGAAAACTACACTATATTGTTAATTTTATTTTATTTTTTTAACACGCTTTTATTCAGCTGTATGTATGTAACCGACCTTTTTGGATTCAATTTTGCCCTACTTTGAACGATCAGATTTTATTCAAACTTTGCACATCTGTCAAAGACCGATGACAATGCGTTTTTTTTAGTTTTTTAAACTATAATTTTATTTTATTTTTTCATTCATTTTATAACTACTATTTTTATTTTATTTTATGACTTTATTTTAGCTTAGCGTCATTCTATCTCGGATACACGGTGCTGCTTGCACATTTTTTTTAATTGTAATATAAGGGAAAAGTTTTAAATTTTTTGTCATTCCGCTCCGTTCAGCTTCAGTTCCGTTTTTCATAGTATAGGGTAGATGTTTGCTCTCTCAGACCTCTCCACTAGCTTTTTAGCTCTTTCGCCGTCGAGCCTCAACTACGAAATCTATCGTTGCGAGTGAAGCGGGCTCCTTAATGGCCTCGCTCGCCAAGTTCCGGCTTGAATGATTCACCTGAAATTCAGCTACTGCACTCCACCGGTCAGCGTCAGATGGTTATCGGCGGGATCGAACCCGCACTCACAATGGACACGCGTCAACCGGACACCGACACGCGCTGTATTCACACCTCTAGGTTTACCCCGTGACGTCTGCTACTGGTTAGTCTATGGGCGGCATTGAGGCAGGATCTTATCTGCCTGCGGTCTCTTCTGTTAGAAACTTGTTATGTAAATACGAGAAGTTTGCATTACAGTCTTTTATTACCCGACTGCGGCGAAGCCAAAAAAGAAGGGTTCTATATTTGAACTGCAAAAACAGAGAGAACAACTTTTACTATGTGACCAACCTTAAAATCGTGAAAAAATATTTGCTGTTTCACAATAGATGTCAATGACACCCGACAAAATGTATCTCATAATCCTGTATGTATGTAGTCCGTGTCTATGTTATCTCGTAACTTCTAAATGGTTGAATTGATTTTGATAATCATTTGATGATATAATTACAGCTTACGGTAAATTTACTCTAGTTACAGACCTGTTATTGGCAAACGTGACGTTTGACATCAGACGAGCGATTTGCTCGTCTCGTCAATCAATTACATAAAAAAAAAACTATGTAAGATTATAAGTACTTAGCCAATGCATATTACTTGTCTTACTAATTGCTAATAGAAATAAAGCATATTATCATATTCCTATCCTTATTCCACTTATACAGTACAGTATGTACGTCTCACTCATGTCTCAGAAATAAAACAAACTCAAATAAAAGTAGCACAACAATCTTTTCATCCACAAATTCGACCATTAGCCACAGCACTTAGCCTTACATCCAGCATCTATCACATCCCTTATAAGGACCTTTCAATTTCAAACTACACTTTAATAACGAGCTACAAGTGCTAGGACTGCAAGTCTGCAACAGAAGCGACTACTGAACAAATACATCAATATTGTTTGGTCTATTAAACCTTTATTGGGCTATAAATTATGAGTGCCAGCTTCTGCAGCAAGAGCATAGAATCTATAGAAGGTATATCATTTTGTCCGTGCATTTCAAAGATTGAGAAGTATGGCTTAGTTTTTACACTGAAAGAACAATTAATAACAAAACCACTAGTACCATTTTTACTAAAGCCTTTTTTAGGGTTCCGTACCAAAATGGTAACATGAAACACTTATGGTTAGTCTCCGGTGTCTGTCCATCCGTCTGTCGGTCTGTCTACCTGTATGAATACCGTTACGTTTGTAATTGTTTTATACTCGTTTTAGTTATTAGTAAATAAATAAATCTCACAGCCATTTATTTATTTATTTCAGAAACTTTGAAACCTAGCGTGCTAACTTGTGTTCTCTTTCTTTAATCTTCTTACTTTCTGCTTGTTTCACTAAACAACAACATCGCAAAATTGCGGACGCAATATTAAAATGACTGCGTAGTACGCACTACATTATTGCTAGGTGCGTACTGCGTACTGCGTATCGAGCGTATCGAACAGTGGCCGCGAACATTAGCGCGATTGACAGGAACACGCCGCTTGTTACCGCGAGATGCGTATCGAACGCCTTTCGGCTACTGTTTACGTATCATTGGCAGGGATGTAGAGAGGCTGGATGTCGTAAGAGGTTGTTACCAACTTTAGAGGATATTGTTGACTGTACGACTACGAATATAGAAGATCTTTTCTTAGTACTTTACGTAGAGTAATAAAATTAAGCCTATTTAGTACTTTGTCGGTTTTTCCGAGAGAGTACAACCCGGGGTTGTTCAAAAATAGATTGAAAAGGTATTTCCTAGGCAAGCGTGCTATATATCTTAGACCATATCGTCGCTTCCCATCGGCTGAGATTGTGGTCAAACGCATGCCTAGTCCTATGTAAAAAATAAAGATCTGATAATAAAACCAAAAGATAGCGCATGCAGAAATTATCCTTTTGTAATATTCACCGTGTCATGCGCGAAACGAGTAAGAAATCGCATTTACAATTAGTAAGCTCAAAAAATGTTTCGCGTACAATCTGCGCTCTGCTCAGAGGCGACTCAACTTACAAGTTTAGGCTTTAGTCGTTTATTTTTGTATTAGGGTAAATAGGGACAAACAGTCCACTGTTTATGTGATCTGTCTATGATTGAAAATAATTGTGGTCTAACGATTATATTATTTTGGTGAGTTGTTCTGTACTATACCTGTATTTTATTGGACGTACCTATTTATATTTTCAACTCTTTTTTATTCGAATTGAGTGCAAATTCATAGTTCAAAGTAAAAGTGCTGTTTCATTTTTAACCTTTTTGTTCACATATTTGCGTTTCTCAGATATCTCGCCTGATGGTAACCAATGATGCTGTCTAAAACGTAGAGCGCTCAAAACATCAATATTTATACCGTCCGGACTGTCTCATCCAGTCCCCACTACGTCCGCGTCCCAACTCCTGGGTGTAAATGGGTGCATAATAAGGGACCATTCAAAATCAAGCAGACACATTCCACCCCAGTATAATAGGAATGCTATACACATGTTTGTGCGTTTGTATGTGTGTCCGACATTTGTATGGGGTCCTGAATAATGATTTACAAAGCTTTCTGAGCTTTTGGATTCTCTGATATATTCCCTTTTTGAAAAGATCTGGCTGATAAGAAGTAGTCACTTGTATCCGAGAGTTTGCAAAGGAGTGTAAAATACATAGTAAGGTACAAGTACCGAGTTCGGTTCTCGATGCATAGCCAATGATCTTGTGTGGTCTTTGTAGCGACTACAATTATTCCGGTTTCGCAGGTTTTCTTAATTAATTAGTAAAGGCATTGAATAGGTACCTAGATAATGCTCTTTATGGTTTACTTTAGAAATTACAAAAAAAAATACTGGCGGTCTTATGGCTAAGAGCGATCTCTTCAAGGCAGGAATGTTTGCATTTCTCAAAGCTGTGAAAAACTATTTTTAACCGACTTCAAAAAAGGAGGACTTCAAAACATCAATTCGATTGTATGGTTTTTTTTTATGTTTGTTACCTCATAACTTTTGACTGGGTGAATCGATTTTGATAATTCTTTTTTTATTAGAAAGCTGACGCTTCTCATTTGGTCCCATTTCAATTTAGTCCAGTTCTAATAATGGTATCCATGAGAAAACCATATAAGTCTTAAATTTGCATTAAGTACGTGCGCGACAAATAGATGAATAACTCAATAGTCGGTCTTTTGAAGTCGGTTTTTGTTTTTTTGTTTTTTGTAAAAATAATTATTGTGATAAATAAAAATAAAAAATATGACACAAATTACCATTCAAAGCTCTATTTTGTAACAAACAAACTGATATTTTGCATGTTTGCAATATAATACAATTTTAGACTTTATTTTACAACGATAGATAGATAGATAAACTCTTTACTATTCGCACCAGAAATCACGATCAGTGATTATGTAGTTTGAATCGTATAAAGTTCTCGCCAAATCAAACAGACAGGCCGCAGTAAGGACAATAAATCACGCAGTAATTAGCTGGTATCAGCGCATCAAACAGTACAATTGTTAATAAATACCTACGGATGAAGCGGGTCTGCGCGCGCGCATGATACCATCGCTCTTACTGGCGCGAGGTTTGTATGGATGTTACTACGCGTTTGTGGTCAGGATATATATTAATAAAAAAGTATTTTTATAACGAATTAATCCGCGATTGGCCACCAACTTGCCTATAGGTCAGCAACGTCTTCAACCTACATAATATCTCTAACACAAAATAATAAAAATATTTTAATATAAATTGCATAATCTAGACTAAAAAAGTAAAATAAATATATTTTAAAAATCAACCAAGAACAAAAATGTGCTTTTCAAGTTCAGCTCTTAAGCTAAATTTGGTATAGGTACTTGTGTAACTCCATTGACAATGCAATGAAAGCTCGCGTTTTTTTTTACTTTGTCATCTCATACAATAAAGGCGTATCCACACGCTGCGAGCGCGAGTTCTATGATCCGCGTGGGTGCCCTTTATTCCCCAACGCACTAAATAATAATAATTGTGCTTAACTAACTACCGTTTAGCGCAGAGCCTTTCTTCTTACATCTGATATCTCGGTACGGTCCACATAAATAAATTACAATCTGATATCGCACTTAATTATTTTTATCGATTTTTGGAGAATGGACGAATCGATTCGGATTATTGATACGTTTTTAATGGAGTTTTATAGCTTATTCAGGGGGTTAATGTGCTGTTCTTCGATGGGGGCTTCGCTGATAACGCGTGTAATTCGAATGATAAATAATAAGTACTAGTGCGTGAAGGCGCGGGCAGCATGCAGACCTCGGTTCATGGAACGTTCTCATTGGATGGCATGGCATGAAAAAGCCAATGGCTTAAGCATATGCGGTTACCCGTTATTAAACTTTATTTATTTGTGACAAATTTAAAAATGTATTCAAACTATACGACAGGCGAGTGTTCTAGTTTTTGATGCTGTCCGTACCTTTGGACAACCAAAGCTTAAATTACCACAGTTTAAATAATGCCATTACTGCCTGCCCCGCGATGACGTCACAATGCGGTGTTGCCTCATTATTGCTCAAATAGTAAATTAATGGGTTGCTACTGTTGCTGCTATTGTGCTTCGAAAGTGGCTTTTATGGTTAGTTTATGATGTTTACATTAATTTCTATGGCATTATTGAAATGGTTAATAAAATCAATGAAACAGAAAATGTGGCGTTTTATTTCTTCTTATTATTTCTACCCTTATCAAATTAATTTTATTTGTAATGAACAATAAAAGATTATGATATTTTGCGTTTATGCAAAAAAGAAAAATTTGGTATTAACTCTACTTGTTATTTTCCATTCAAGCACCTCTCAAACAACAAAGTTAGTTTGTGAAGCCGTAAACAGTGTTCCAGTGTTACGATAAGGCCTACCCAGATCAATATCTAGCGAGGAAAAACTTGTTTTCTTCGATAACCATCTATACGACTAAGTCGCAGATTAGGAAAGACAGACTAAACCGACTTCCAGAACTTCGAATCACGAGACTTAGATTGCACGATAGATATGGCCGCGTGTTTTATGTGAATATACAGTTATACATGTAATGAATTCTTTGATCCTTTAGCTATCGAGTGGTGTAATTAAGTTTTGAGTTTCGAAAATAAAAAAAAACCATTTCCATTTTAAAGTCCATTAAAAATGACTTTAGCTGCAACACCAAATTTTGTCCCCCGACTGTAATTTATTGTAAATTTTTTGTATTGCCTCCCACTATCCTCACATCCCATTCTCCAATTAAAAAGTAATCATCATCATCATCATCAGCTCGTTCGCCAACTGCTAAACATAAGCCTCTCTTCTTGTACGCCACTCATCCCGGTCCTGTGCCAATCTTGTCCAGATTCCGCGATTTTGGTCATATCGACATATCGATTTTGGACTCAACGAGGTCGTAATCAAGTTTAGTAATCACGTCAAAAAAATAGTGCTTCTTTTTTCTTCTTCTCTTACTGGCCAGTATTTCCCAGTCTCTGTATTTCTTCATAATCTGTGCACATGTTTGTGTAGTTCGGCCAAATATTTGCGAGGCTGTGACGTGTCGTCACTTTTTATGGGAGGTGTGAAGGTCGCAAACTTTTATCAGAAAGTGAAAGTATTACATAAAACATGTTTATCATATTGGTTCAGGTGACATATTTCATGATGTTTTATATCTCTGTTTGTTAGCTTTTATTTGTTGGTTCGGTTCTGTATCTAGACTGAGATTTACTAGTTTCGCTGATCGGATTTTGTTTATTCTTTTTCTTATGAATAGGGTTATTATGAATGGTTATGCCAAGCTGAAAAGAGATTATTATTCTTTGAGACTTGAAAGTAGTTTCCATTATTATATAATACTACTAGCTGACTCGACAGACGTTGTCCTGTCCAAAGCCATTGCGTCAATTCTATGTCAAATGTCAAAAGTTACATTAAAAAAGTTTACATTGTCCAAAGCGCTAAAGTTAAATAAGTTAAATCGAACTGCACCCGGTGTGCAAATTTGATTGAAATCGGTTAAGTAGTTTAGGAGTCTATAGCGGACAAGCAACGTGACACGCAATTTATATATATTAAGAAGATAATTGAACTATGAAATTCTTAGCTTAGCATAATTATCTTTTCCGAAAAACACTGTACAAGTACATTGAAACGAGGCAATAATTTAAGCGTAATCATATTAGTTTAGTACAGGAAAACAGAATCGCCAATAAGCTAAGTAACTAAGTAAGAACAGTAACTTTAATTCTAGGATTAATTCTAGTACACGTTAAAAACCATTATCTATACTAATATTATAAAGAGGAAAGATTTGTATTTTTGTATTTTTGGATGTTTGTGTGGAATAAACTCAAAAACTACTGGACCGATTTCAAAAATTCTTTCACCATTCGAATGCTACATTATCCCAAAGTAACATAGGCTATTTTTTTATTATTTTTTTTTATCCACAGCAAAGCGTGGCAGGGAACAGCTAGTTTATTTATAAAAAAAATATCACGAAAGTTACAAAGTTTAACAAGCTCTTAAGGCACAGAAACACATCGCCCTTAACTATTTAGCAGCATCCCATCTGCTTCTATTTCTGTTGGTAATTTCGGCGAAGTTTTTCGTCAGTTGGCTCGTAAAGAGCCGTCGCAGAGCGCACCTGAGACGCAGAGTGTTTTTCCTTCGAATATTCTGAGAAAAGTCCATTTAAGGAGACGATCTTTGCGGAGATGTGCCCGGTCCTGTTAGGTAATTCTTGTCATGCGTAATACAGTTATGTTTGATAGTGTTTAACAGACCTTTTTAATTCAATTGTTTGCTTAAACCCTGGCAGATCCGCTTTCAATGCCGTCTATTTTTCTGGAATTGAAATGTTATGAATTTAATTATCAGTTTTGATTTGTTTGTTGTAAATAAAATATATATTTTGGTTTAAGTTCCGGGGAAATATCGAACAATTAAAGTCTGAATCCAATTAATATGAAATGGAAATTGAAACTGTGCTTTATACGTAATTCTGATAAACTTTACTGAGAAAGTATTTAAAGCCAATTACGCTTTTCCGAAATGTACTACTCTAGATCAGAACAGCATTTCTCTTTGTTGATTAAGTACTATCACTTTAAAAACCTAGGATTTTTTTAATTTAAGCCTACAGAATGTCGCCGTACTTTGATTGATAGGTACGAGTACATCATAGGACACGTTTGACATTATTTTCCAGTAGAGTGCCAAACTAATTACAATACATTATTGTCTTTCTTTAACTCGAAACAATTACACAACACTATGCTAAGCGGGCTAAGCTTATTCTTGATTAATACCACTGAATTTTTCAAGGAAAAAAAATACAAAAAACTAAAAGGAATTAATCTAATAATGTTGTTACAGGAAGAGCCAGCGTCGTCCGGCGACAGCGGCGACGAGAGCGGCAGCGAGCCGGAGTCTCCCACCGAGAAGCTGATGCACCTGCACAAGCACGAGTACTGCCACGATGACCAGATTAAGAGGTTAGTGATTCCACAGAACTCACTCTACGACCAACTTTTCCAACAGTTTAGTTGGAAAACAGTCTTGAAGTGGCGAGCCGTCAAAACACGAAAAAAGTAGTGAACATGGCTAAACTGCTAAACATGGCTAAAATGCTCCGGGTTGCCAAGCATTTTGTAAGCATTTTATTTTTAATTTTTATATTCTTTTTATTAATATGATATTGGTAGAACCTTCGATATGTAAACTCAATCAGTGAATTTAGAAATTAATGAATCACACCTTTTTTACTCCGAAAGTTTGTGAATCAAATAATGAAACTTTAACGGTCTCATTACAAAACGCAGACTAAATGAGGGTTTAAACCTAGACTAACTAGTCCGAGTTTGTTACGGTACTAAGCAGTTAATCCTTGACTTTATTACAAATCGTGGACTAATCCAAGACTAGTTAGTCCGAGGATCGTCCATGGTTTAAATATTGACCATAGATTAAATACGAAAAAAGTTCCTTCACTTTGCCTCCATTCGTTCACAACGTTCCGTGTATTACGCACTATAGATTAAGAATTACTATTCCCGTTTAAAATATACGTTTATTGGCCTTCGAAAGCGCATTGTTTGCTTAATTTTTAATCAATAAATAATCTAATTCATGAAAATCATCTTTGTAACAATATTTTCAAGGTTGTTAGTTTTCTTAGTTGGCAAAGAGGCTTGCGACAATCGGAACGTAAATATGACGTTGCGCGACGCGCGAAATTTGATAGTTCTTTCCATTGATTGTTGTATTACTTACAATAAACAATAAACAATTTTGAGGTTAGTACCATAGTTAAACCAGAGTCATCGGAGGACTAACTTTAAACCATAGACGATCCCCGAATCAACGATAAACCAGGTTTTGTAATACGGATTTTACTTAATCCATGGACTAAACCCAGTACTATCTACTATCGTTAGTCCACAGTTAGTCTACGTTTTGTAATAAGACCGTAAATGTTCGTATTAGTTGATACGTTTCTTCATATCACGTTCTGGCCATAAGTCTGCTCTTGAAATTTTTGATTCTGATCTCGTCTCCAAAATTTCAAAATTTTATTTCCGCAATTGTTCAATAAATAATAGATACTTCCATTGCTTATTTTATGATGATTTTTGCTATGTTCAATGACTTGCCCAGTCTATATAAGGCCAAATTAGTCTATTACTCTATTTAATTAGTATTAATTAGTATGACGGCCTGTTTGGCTCAGCGGTAGTAATATCCGCCTTATAAGCCAGAGGTCCCGGGTTCGATTCCCGGTCGGGCAGATGTTTGAATGATGAATTTAAATATCTGTTCTGGGTCTGGGTGTTAGTTGTCCTTGTCTTTGTGTATGTTCCATGGCATCCCCGACACAGGAATTTATCCTAGTGGGGAGCCATGAGTGTGAAACGTTATTTATTTATTTTTATTTTATTTATTATAAATAAATTTCTCTATACCTACTCTTCATTTTCAGGGACATCCAAGAGCCCCACGCATCAACGTCTTCCACGACCCAAGAAGCTGACAGCAGTAAGTCCAGCCAGCCCTCGTTACCCAAACTGATGCCGAAGATCGAGATGCCAGGAGGCGCCATGCTGTACCCTTCGGTGCTGGGCCTGGACGGGATAGGGAATAATCTGGGCTTAGGCAATCTGGCGATGAGCTACCCTCATAGCTTTATACTGGGGCTGGCAAACCAAGGACAGGAGGGAGGTGAGAATTGTTTTTTTATTGTTTATTCAAGTATATTTTTATCGTTAGTGTGGAACTGTACATTAAAATCCACTCAAAAAAAAATAAAACAAAAAATGATCAAAATATAAATGTTCAATTTTTTTTTTTAATTATAATGGATGTAATAGTTAACACGGGATCATACTGGCGATTTACTGAGTTGAAAACTTCGACTATTTTCCCTATTTTGTTCGTACTATATTCCTGGAACTGTAAAATAGTTGACGTGACCGGAGATAAAACGAATCGAGTTATCTGAAATCCGAAAAACGCGGGCCCAATATTACGCAAATATTTAAAAAGCAATAAAACATGAACCGTGTAAATTTCATACGCAAAAATGCCCCGCTTATTGTCGACGAGAATGTGAGTGAAAACAATATTTTGATAAAAAGTAAAATTTATATGAAAACAAATATTTCATTGGAATGCTTAGCTTACATAGTGCATAGTTGAGTAAAATAAATAAACCGTGATACACTTCGATTAACAGAAATACCAATGTTCTGGATAGATAAATATCCTTGGTCTTTATTTCCATGCTATAATTGACAATTTGTCAAATTAAGACTGGCCTGAATTCATAATTAATTAAGTTTCTTAACGATATATAGGTACATAATATACTCATTTGATTCGGAACAGTGACAAATACGAGCAATAAATATAACTTTTGATATTAGACTCAAAGTCGTTTTCTCATCTCGACTAAAATTTGGTGTCGCAGTTACAATCTTGTTTTTAACTTCTTCTGTGAAGTTTGAAAAACTAGGTTAATTCGACACTATTAATAAAGAAACGTCTTGTAAAAACTTTTACGTTTCCTAAAGTGATTTCCTTAGAAGTTTTAGTTCCGATGTCGCATTTCAAAATTGGGTTAGTGTCCGGAGACGGTTGCTTTCCTCTATTTAATATACGCTGGAAATAAAATCTTGGACGTCTGGAGTTGGTGAAATAAAATTCGCTTTATTTTATACCGCTACCAGAATTAACTGTAGTCTCTTTTTGCTTAGCTTTGTAGCGTTCTTTTGAAATAATTATTGGGGTTATTTTTCTTGATAACAATGTTTTAAATTATAGCATTCAACTTTGGTAATGTTCTGTTGGACTAATCACTAAACTAAGTTTGTTAGGACTAAAATCATATACCTACACCTCATTTTATTTCGAAAAAAGATGACAATAATAATAGAGCTGTCAAATTTAGTTCATAAAATGACACACCAGAATCGATGCATTATTAAAAGTGATTAGTGATGACTAGATATTTATCAATCTGTTCAAACGTATATGTAGTGATTATGGATCGCCATCGCGATCCGAACCACGTGACCATATGACGAACTGGCCAATTCTAGGATATGGCACGCTACTCCTGTTAACAACCAGATCAATGACAAAAGCATGTGTCACGAGCTCAGATGAATAATTTTGTCTGAATCTTGTAATTTAATTATCTATCTGAATCATGAGAAATATGTTTCTCAGTGTTGTGAATTATCTTCACGACACTAAGAAAAACTCACTGTTCACTGTTGTGTTGTTGAGTTGTTGTTATGTTGTGGAGCTAGAAGTCCTGGGTTCAACTCCCGGCCGGGCAGATGTTTGAATGATGAATTTAAATATCCTTGTCTTTGTGTGTATTCCATGGCATCCCCGACACAGGGAACCTTAGTGGGTTAGCTATGAAACGTGAAACGTTATTTTCCAGCATCATCATCGAACCAGCCGCAGTTCATCACGATACCGCTGTCGATGGCCATGGCGGCCGCCAACCCTGCCGCCTCCAGCGACGACAGCTGCGAGCTGCAGGACCTCACTACTGCTAGGAAGTGATAGGTAGGTATTGAGTGATAGCAAGTGAGATTGAGTGACGGGTAGCAACTTAATGAGTGATAATAAAGGAGAACAGTTGCTCAAAACTGAGCGAGTGAACAAGTAATCGAAAATGAAATAGAGAATGATAACTACTTGGTATATAAGGCATTAAATCCAGCTAAGTTTGTAAGTGTGTAGGTATGTCAAAGTTTGGTACCGTATCTACGTAACAAATCTCCGTAACCACTAAACTGATTTTGCTACAATTTTAAATATAGATAACTTATTTCATGGATTAACACATAGGCTATTCATCATCACGACCAGAGGAACCACGAGCAAAACTAGCGAAAAAAAAATTGTAAAACAGCGGTCATAAATATAATAGTACCTAGTTTAGTGATATAAAGTATTACTTATAGGTTAGATCACTGACAGAACTTAAAATGCATTACTTACTTACTTTTTTCTTTTCAGATACGAACAAGGCTGGAATAACTTAACTATGTATATCCTACTATCTTATAAAAATAAATAGCTTAACATATTTATTTTATGTACCAAAGTTTTGGACTAAACACTATAAATCTACTTGTAAAGATTAGAACCTACTTTTCTATGCTCTTAAAATGGTTGTAAATGTTAACCCCAAAATTGTAATAAAGAATTACATTAAAATTAGATACGTATCACTATTAGTAAAGAGTGGATAATTAATAATTAATACTCATCAAAAAAATACATTATTTCTTCGAGTTCAAGAAATAAAGGAATTTTGGCTCTGATATTTGAAAAGACCTGAAAATTGTTTAAAACATATTTTTAGCCAGTAGCACTGCAATTAAATAGCTCAACGTATATTCTTGCCACAATAAAACGAATTAAAAAATACCACGTGCTTTAAATACAGGGATACAAGGAAAGGGTATGCTAATCTCACATTTCGTGTCGGGTGTCATTGACATTTTTTAATGGAACAACTGACTTTTTTTCGAGAGTTCAGGGTTGGTCCAATAGTAAAAATTGTTCATTATAATGAATACAATGAGCCCTTTCCTCGTAACCGTGTATTGTAATTATCAATTATAATATTTATCAAAGTAGGTTAAATTGTTTTGTATTAATGAGCAATGTGTATTTTTATACCAAACAATTAACATTGTTAACTATTACCAATAAAGTGTTTAATATCTAGAATTTATAGATTATTTAGTAGACACTTATTTTAAGTGCATTTTCTTGTATTACTCTTCCATTTTTTTTATTATTTAGTCTATGTTTTTTTTATTTAGTAAACAAATAGGCACTTGACGGATGCAACATAAAACATCTTTGTAGATACAAGATGTTATTTCTCAAATTAGAAAAACAACTTATTATAATTCTGAAAAGAAAAATAAGAGAATCTTTGCTCCGTGTTAAATAATAATAACCTTTCATTTCACAGTTTTTAGTTTAATTTTGCAAATGACTTATTGTAAAGCATTTATCAATTATTTTTTTGTTAGTTAATTTTTATCACAAGCAGAATATGCTTCTAGTGAAAATACCAAACGTATTTGTAACTTATCAAAGACTTGGAACTATAATATTTGAGTCTTGTAACATTTGAGTTGTATAAATCAAGTTTTTTTTCTTTTATCTTAAACTTAATGTTATTTTCCCTTATTTTGTAATAAAACAATTGTAAAATTTGAAACAGTGTTTTTCTTTAATCCAACAATCACGTTTGCACCCTTTCGTAGTAACGCATTTCTGTGTAACCTTGAACCATCGAACTTTAAAAACAAGTTGATAGAGCATCTTTTATTCGACTGTATTTTTCTTTTACGTAAACAAAAAACAAAACACAATCGGCCATCATCACAAAATCGATAAAAAACTCACTCCTCACTAGGACTCACAAAAACTAAGACCTAGCCAGTCCTGGACAAAAAACATGTTTTAAGCGATCTTCGACCAGCGTAAGAAGATCTCCAATTTATCCTTACTATGAGCCCGAGACGCGTTAAGTTATACGAAATTTTAAGCCTCACTTTCAAACTAAATACACATTGCTTCTCATAGCTTTACTTATGTACAACTTTTCCGTTTAGAACAACTCAATTTCATACATATTATATGAATACGTTCGGTCGTTCATCCCTAGATACACACACTTTGTGACATGCAAATGCGACAGCTTGGCGACCATACACAATAACGGCCTGTGACCGATAATTTTCATACATATTGATATAACGTTCAATGATCTCCTATCCGCACAGTATAAGCATCAAATTGCTGCAGTGATGCAAGCGGCAGCTATCTTGTTGCCGCGTACGCAAAAATACGCACAGGTTCCATCGGCACTTTTTGTCATATTAAGGGCAATACGGAGACAAAAAAAACATAGTCTAACTTCTTAACTCACAAAATGTATGAAAAATGGAACAGCTCTGCGTCAAATGCGTAAAGTTATTTTGATAGTGTTCTATTCTCGCGGAAAAGAAGTCAAATTCCACATATGTTTTCTTGCTAGTGCATTTAACGCTTAACTGGGAGGTCTGAAATAGCTGGCTTTTAATTTAACATAGCTATGTGGCTAATATTGATCATCTTAATAACATACTGGCTCGACGCTGATTGGTCAGCGATCTGCCAATCAAAAGGCTTGATTGGGTATAAATTCTCAATAGTAATGGAGCTGTGGAGTCGCGAAAATTTCAATACCTACTACAACTGAATAAGGTACCTTCTACTACAGCCTACTAATGTTGTGAATGTAAAAGTTTGTACGTAGATACCTTGTAAATACTCTGGATTAACACATGCTAGTTTTTATCCCGGAAATATTACCGGTTATAGATGCGGGTGAAACTGTGGCGCCTCGAAAGAGGTGGAATGACGAATTCTAGGTTTCGAGACGCACTGGTCCGAAGAAGCGATAAATAAAGATGATTGGAAGAAGGGAAGAGATGCCTTCGCCCAACAGTGGGACAAGCCGAACTGATAAAAAAATAAGTAAAAAAGGTATTTGGAATAATCCTATCAATTTTTTTTTTTTTTAATAGTCAACATACAACCTCTATATTAATCAAAATATCGAAATACCTTCATATATTATAGCTAGATGCTTATTCCCCGTAAGTGTCCACTTATTCTTGCTTCGCATTCGTTGAGTTATTTATGGACTATAGGTAATTAATTTTACATTAATCTGCCAGTAATTATACATGTAACAAGGGTAATTGGTATCTAGAAGTAGATTTAAAAATGCAAAACCTTTAGTAATTTATAGTTAGTACTATTAAAAGGCATAGCTTTCGTAGAATACAACTCGGTATTTTTTCACTCTTTCGGGGTAACAAGTAGTTAAAAGTACTTATCCTAAACCTGTCCCTACTATAACCTCGATTTGCATCAATATCAGTTACTCGTAAAAATAGACAAAGCAAAGATAGTCTGTTTTTGTTTGTTAAAACATTATACTAAAACGTACTTAAAAACGGCCATGTAAACTTTTTGTCTAACAAAAAAAAATGTTATCACAAAATCTTTATGTAGGTATTCACAATATTTACTGTCATTAACATGATAACATGATCGAGTTGACTGATTTATCTCTGATTTATACTCTTTTTGGTAAGTATCGGTTTCTGTTTAATATTCGTTAATCAAATAAGGTGGCTCTACGGCACTCGTGTTCGTTGACTGCTCCTTAAAAGGGCTGCATTACATATTCCATACAACTACATTGCTGCTACATAGTCTTCATACCTTCGTTTAATAAAGTAGCTACCTACTGTTAGCTGGGTTGATACGTTTGTCTGCGAAATAGAGCGGTGAAATGGCCGGTCAGTCTGATGGTAAGTGAACCTGATAGAGGCTTATAGACAAGCAAGCATTTGAGACTTTGTAATACCTACACGTCTTGAAATCGTTAAAAAAAAATGTTTTGATAAAACGTTTCTTCGTAGAAGATTCGAAGATTTTGTCTGAACAAAAGCAGCCTATTCTGATGTCATTAACATATTTTTTTGTTTATAAATGAAGATCATGACTACGTAAGGGCCGGTTTTAATATAAGTTTCCCTTTTACTTAAGGGTTAGGTTTTACAGTTATATTATACATGCAGTATAAACGAACCTATCTAACTTCGAGATATTTTTCCTTTACCGAAATGTCGTGACTGCTTAGTTACTGAGTTTTTCGTGTTTTTCTCGATGTTTTTCTTCGACTACGACTGCACGTTTACACATCTCATTACCCCCCCCCCCCCTCCCCCCTCCACTTTAAGTAAATGAGCCTCCCCTAATAAAACACTGTCCGAGTCAGTTACAAGTGAACAAATGACCGCGCTGCGCCGCCGGAATTCATAATTTTGCAATTATTTTCAGCTACAGAACAATGTTTAATGTCCACCAGTTGTAATGAAGAAAGGGGGAGAGGAAAGTCGGCGGTTTTGTTATTAGTTAATTTATGTGCTAATATTTAATTGCAAAGTATTTTTATATCTAAAATTTTATTTTAACCTTTGCGTCTTTCTTAAGACGACAGGCTCACCAAAACACATGGACTTTATCGGAAATAGAGTAATATTACAATAGAATAAAAACCAAATAATTATATTAAACGCGTTTTGATGAAACTGCTATATTTGGACGATAGGCTACCCCTACTTATCTAGCTCTGTGCCTTTAGAATAACCTTAGTATTTAACTTAACTTAGTAAAGGTAAATTAATAAGTAATTAAAGTATAAGTAGGTATAATAAAAAATAATAGTATTGAAAATAAATAAACATCAAAAAATTAACAGCAGTAAAGTCATTAAAAATAAGTAATAAAAAAATAAGTTAAGAATTTGGTTTTCATCACGTTTTAGTTGTAGGTATCACCAAATTAATTCGGCATTTTCGCGTAACCAAAAACGTTTCCTAGGAGTCGTAGGCTTTGAGAAGACTTATACCAGATCAATAGTCCTAGGTATTACAAAGTAGTTCGTATTCTAACGTAACATAAAGCGCTCTCCATCATTGCAACTAGCTCATAAACATGCTGCAGCCACGTATTTATCACACAGTGCAGTATTGTCTGTTGTCACAGTGGAGGCTGATGTAGAAGGCTATCTACCATCGGGCGCTGTCACACTGTCAATGCATGGTTTGTAAACCTAATTTCTGTACACAAATACAAATACATGATGAATACGGAATAGACAAATATGTATAGGTAGCTGCATGGTAGTTGCCGATGGATTTCCGATCATTTGAAAACTGAAGACTAAAAGTTTACATAATCTTAACAAGGCGATTAAATTTATCATTACCAATTAGACTAATAGATCCTATGGGACCAACTCTGAAATCTTGAAAAATCTGTTCCATCTCGTCTAGTGTCATTAACATTTTTCTATGGAACAGCTGATTTTAATTCCTTGATTCCAGGGCCAACACAGGAATCGTGGAATAAAGCAATTGGAACTTGGGACCAACCCATAGTAAAAATTGTTCATAATGATGAAACAAAGACGCCTTTCGGCTCAACATATTACCCCGTAGTAAAAGCAGTCCAGATTTACGGATACTCGTACAACTAGCGACCTGCCCCGGCTTTGCACGGGTATAAATATAGCCTGTTACTCAGGGATAATGTAGCAATCTAATGGTAAAGAATTTTTGAAATCGGTCTAGTAGTTTTTGTGTTTATTCAACACAAACATACAAAAATACAAATCTTTCCTCTTTATAATATTGGTATAGATAACTTTAGGTTTAGCACCATCGTTCCGTGTAACGCCCCATAAGTTTGCCAGGTGAGACTTGTGGTCCGGGTAGACCGCAGAGCCAACAGTACCACGTGTGATTTAGTTATGCAAACTCATGCTGGGGTGATATCACCTATTAACACGCATGTAATTATGTCAACTGAAATTATTTGATTAACCCATTTACCATTTACAAACCACCGTGTGTTGTGTTACAGTTGATTCTCGGGCAATCGAAATTTACAACTTTTTTCTTTTTAACGGACTTCTAAAAAGGAGACGGTTCTCAATTCGACTGTTTGTTGCGTTTTTTATACCACATTAGCTTATAAAGCCTGCTTAAAGTTAGCCACTGCTTAAAATTCTGTAAACTTGAAATGTAATGTGCGAAAACAAGACAGAAAATCTTATACAGTGATTAAGTTTAAGCTGGTTTTATAAATAGGACCCTAAGTCATTAGAATGTGAAACTTTCAAACCTAAAATATAAAAAAACATATAGGTATATTACAGGCATAAAAATCAGTGTGCGTACTGCGTTCTCGCTGTTTGTAACAGCTGAACGGATACAGATGAACTTAGGTTTAGAAGCAACTTAAAACCAATACCTACAACAAATACATCGATTCCTGGAAGATCGCATGGAAAACTTTATGGAGTAGAAAAAGCACCCTGCCACATATCAAATCCTGAAAGAAGTAGCGGCGTTATCACTTTTAGCGATAAGCCCGACACTTGTGGCACTAGTCAAACTATAATAGTTTGTATTTTTTCAGTTTTAAGACTTTTATTATTATGTTGTGCATAAAAAAAGTTTCTTTCTAACTATCTGATCTGAGTTATTCAATCGGAATAGATCCTATCAATCTACTTATAGAGATAGAAATATAGATAAACACTTTATTATTCACACCAAAAAATA
Organism: Alcis repandata; assembly: GCA_949125135.1. Taxonomy (NCBI): domain Eukaryota; kingdom Metazoa; phylum Arthropoda; class Insecta; order Lepidoptera; family Geometridae; genus Alcis; species Alcis repandata. Next base: position 2,775,642 of record OX421233.1, read on the forward strand.
CGGACAAGAAGAATCGTAAAACTTAAAAATCTAGAGCAACTCGAAGTTAGAAGGCATGTGTTCTAAAAATCTAGAAGCTTCTATAAACCTTGTTATCTTGATATCCTTGACAACGTGTCATTGTTCACCTACTAACAAGATATATTTTTATGTAATTGAGCTATAATCGTACATGTCGCCTACTTTGTCGGAGGTTGGACGCGGTCTTAATTATGTAGCCAATAGGAGAGGATAAAAATGTTATGTTTATTTATTTTATTGTCAGGTGTATATTTCAGTTACAAGGCGAGGCACTATTATGTTTATAATCGTAATAATATTGTTTGGTATGAATATTTAATACATACATAATCATCATATCATATGCAACCTTTAATCCTCCCACTGCTGGGATACAGGTCTACCCTCGAAGGGTGATTAGGCCGTATTCATTAATACACACATAATAATTTATATTAAGTGGAAGGAAAACAGCCATTTATTTTTCATTGTAAATGTATTGTGGTTAAAGTATGGCTGTTTTTTTACGATTAAACGGAACTCGTTGGAAACAAACCAACATGTAAAGGTGTACCACTGAGTTTTTTGTTAAAACGTCTTATTTATCTATGCACCCTTGAGCTTGAGTATATTGCTTTATTAAAATTATTGACAGGCAATGGTCATTGAATTCTCATTCTATTTTAATTTTAGTACTTATTATTTTCGGTATTCGTCGCTTTTTTATTTTTTGTAAAAATGTGTTAGGTATTTTGTTATAATTGACACGGGAAAACTCACGTAAAAATTAACGACGTGATTTAGTCGTAGTAAACGTGTTAATTATAACAAAATGTGTCAAAATTACGTTAGTTTCCATAGTAAAATGTATTAGGTATGTCTATTTACTTCCCTAATTATTCGTATGTTTTATTTAAATTACCAGACAATGGTCATTGAATTTTCATCGGAAAATTTTCCTGTAGCGTGTAACAATGTGAAAAAGAGCATTAAAAATTCATTGTTGTTGACGAGCATTTTGCCGATGCTCTAACTATGGGCACGCTACTTTAATAATGGAAGCCTTAGTTGGGCGCGCGCGTCATTTTGGGCGCAGTGACCACGATTTGCTTTAAAATTGAGACAAAGGGAAATATCGTCTTCCATGCGTCGCCACCGCACTAGCGCCCGAAATTGTGTCAGAGTGGAGAAACGTCAGCTGTCAGTTAGGTTCCTTGATCCTTGCCACTCTAATACATTTTGGCTCTGTGCTTTGACAAATACCTACCTATTGTCCATGCGAAAGTGAGTTTGTTTAATTACGCTTTCACGCCACTCCAAAGATCATATAATTGCATGTATACACATTGTCAGGGGTCCAGAAAATGATATAGGCTACTTCTTATCACCGTTTTTCATCAACGCGCAGGTGAACTGTTAGGTGCAGCGGGTAATATTTAAAATGGAACACTTAATCTGCCGATTGATCTGTCGGCACGAGACAGTGATTTAGGCCCCACCGGGTTTGTATTAAAACAAATACCAGCGCTGGCTGATGCTGCTTCTTCACCCACTTAAACCCGAGCGTTGGCCCAGCCTCTGTGATTGAGGATTGAAATAATTTTAAGTCGAAACTGACTACTATATACTATACCACGAGTTCTACTCAGACAACCTACTTCACTCATGGCCCCCGTACACCACATTAGTATGAGCGCACGCGCCCGCGCCGCCCATACGAGCGCGTCCGCTCCGCGTAAGGCGCGCGCGCTCCTCGAATAACGAAGGACGATTTTCATGTGGAAAATATGCGACGAGCGATAAACTGGACGGTCATTATGTTTTGATTTATATGAGGCACAGTCTGAAGAAAACGGGTTACCGATTAAAATTACATATATTTTGACGTGACAACGTCTAATAAATCGATGAACGCCGGCTGCACGCACGAAAAAGTGTCCCGTTACGCTCATTGTGACGTCACGATCGGAGCGAGAACAGTATGCAATCATTTCATCAATGTTTTGTTATGACGTTGTCACGTTAAACTATCGTCCTTAAACCATTTTTTTTAATTATAGGCTTGCGTTTGACCACCATCTCGCCTAATGGTAAGCAATGGTGCGGTCTACGATGGAGCACGTAATAGTGTAAGTAAGTAAGCCCGTATAGGCCGAGTGGCTAGCCCTGGTGCCAGAGTTTTTAGACCGCCTGAAGGCCTCTGATATGGCTTGCCAGTTGTTGTTAAAGGACAAACAACTAGGGCCTACAATTTAACATATCATCCGACCCATAGTATTAATTAAGTAAAAACAGATAACAGTCTCCGCTATTCCTGAACGAGATCACTCTTAGCGATAAGGCAGGCAGTTTTAGGCGTTATTATATTTTTGCTTATTATTTCTAGTGTAAATAATAAAGAGTTTATTTATCTTTTCTATTGATTTGGTTTCTTTAATATTCTTTACCATTTTTATTTGGTTCAGTGGACGTTTGGTAATTTCGTCGTTGGGTTCAAATAATTGTAATATTTATCAATAATCAATGTCGCTACCTCGAAATTGTATTCAAACGCATACAGCTAATACATAGTTGAATAAACGTAAACTTTAAAACAAAAATGAAAAGCGCAGTACTAATGTCACTTTACTTTATGCATTGTTTATAAGTAAAGTCAATTATCTTTATGAGAATGAAAAATAAATGAAACTTACTGTTATACGCCACCCTTCACAATCCTACTCAATACAGAACACTGCACTAATTACAAGGCCTACTCTGATTCTGCATTGACCGGCCATCGGGACCCCTCTACCTCTTTTTACCCCTTCGTACCCATTTGTGCCCCTTCGCACCCCTTCGCGCCCGCTTTCAGCGACTACCGCCTTTGCGAGCTACTAATTAAACCTCACCTACTTTCTCTTTGGTAGAGCGACTAAAAAAGTGAGGGAAATAGCTCGTTGTTGCTGCTTTGTGCTTGGAGTTAGAGAAAATAGGATTTGTTTGTTTACTGAAAAAGTGTACGAAAATAAACGAAAATTGTCGAAAATACAAAAGTACCTATTAGACAAAATCGAATCAACTTATCTAACTACTCAAACGATTTTTGAAACTAGATGGCACTTTTATAATGCTTTTACTTCTCCAACTTTATTCAAATGAAACTTATTTATTCATCATCAACATTAACCTGTGGAATATTATATTAGTCCACTGCTGGACAGAGGCCTCTCCTAGAGAACGGCAGAAGGCACAATCTTCTGCTTTAAGGATCAACTTGTTACCCGCTGCCTTATTAATTACCACTCCAATAATAGATAAAGATAATAAAAATAATGCACAAATTAAAACATAACTAATTTAGCTTTACTGTGCAATCACAATTATTCATTACTAGCTGTTCCCTGCCACGCTTCGCTGTGGATTAATAAATAAATAATATAGCCTATGTTACTTTGGGATAATGTAGCATTCGAATGGTGAAAGAATTTTTGAAATCGGTCCAGTAGTTTTAGAGTTTATTCCACACAAACATACAAAAATACAAATCTTTCCTCTTTATAATATAGAAGAAGATAGAAGATAGATAATAGATAACTTTATAGATAACCAATAAATTATCGACTATACCTCGATCTTGACTCAAAAAGAGAACATCTGAAAAATAAACCGCCTTCCAACATCTCCTATAATTATGTCAGTGGCGTCCTCACATGTAGCAATTGTTCTAGAACATTTACAGCTAAAATTGGGTATATGAGCCATGTGAGGACGCATCAGCATCAGTAACCTAGCAACGGAAATGTGGTCGCCGTAGCCGAAATCGGCATGGAGTTCATCAACATCATATACGTACTCTGCTAACAGACCGCTCCACGGACCGCAATACTAATCATATAACAAAGAGGTAAAAAACAAATTTACTACCACTGTCTATTAGGGAACTAGAAGTGCCTACTAGATAAAATATTATTCTTCCGCATTTCACTCTAACGTTCCTCGCTTTCTATCCATCTACGTCCACAATAATCGATTAAACTACAACCGCGTACTAAATGTGATAAAAATGCTTTTAGCAGCAATATAAATAGACGCCTATGTATATGCAGGGTTACACAGAAAGGGTATGCCGAAAAGGGTTCATAGTACTCATCATTATAAACAACTTTTACTATGGGACCAACCCTAGAAAATATCAGCTGTTCCATAGTAAAATGTCAATGACACACGACAAAGTGTATGGAACAGCTGATTTTTTTTCGCGAATATCGGGTTGGTCTCATAGTAAAAGTTGTTCATAATGATGAGTAAGTACTATGAGCCCTTTTCGGCTAGCATACCCTCTCTGTATAACCCTGTATGGGAGTAAAATAGACAGTATACATGTGGGTAGTACGTGCAGATACGCAGTTACTGTTATCTTATGGGACACTATTTGTTTTATCCTAAGGGTGGGTGGTATTACGTATCGGGTTTTGATGAGAATTGAATTGCTATCATTCGTATTTCAGGGTGGAGGCAGAAATATCTATCGACTGGATCAATGGATAATAATGGATATTAATAAAAAATAATAGTCTGTTGAAATGTTGGAGAGTTTAGATGTTATTTGTTTGATTTTACACTCACTATCGTGATATTATATTAGTTATGAAAAAAATCATTATTATAATTAAAGATAGATAGTTACGTTTTTAAATTGTTTATATCAGAAATCATAAACAAAAAAATCGAAAAAATTAAAAAAAGGCAAAGTAATAAAAATAAAACCTTTCTTCATAGCAATATTTTGTAGTATTTTTAGCATTTTTTTTATTTATCAAATGCATACGTTCAAAACTTACTTATTTTACTACAGGCTATTTACTGTTCAGTATTATTCGCCTCATAGCGATAGAGTCTAACCCGAGCGTTAGTCGTAATAGCTCCCTGCCAGCTTTAATAAGGGAGAGGTGGGAAAAAACGTTAAAATTACGAGATGGACCGATCGTGTTACGAGTGCTGATAAAAACGAATCATGCGCCGTACGCGCAGCGTAAGGACGCAGTTGGACCCACACACGTTTATAGCACACGATTTTGTACAACTAATTTTGTACAAATAATTAAAAAAAAACATATACAAAAAATAAACAGTCGAATTGGGAACTGTCTTCTTTTTCAAGTCGGTTAAAAATAATTATTAAGAAACTAGTTTTTATGGCATTGTCGTCGGAGTACCAAATACATATTTGGCACACATGTACCAAATTTCAGCTGAATCGGAAATCGGGAAGTAGTTCAAAATTCCGTTGCAAGATTTGTCTCGAACATACTAACAGGGCAAGTTAATAAAGCTTGTAAAATTGGCAATGTTTTATCGTGTACCTGCAGCACAAATGGTAAAACTAAATCAAAAGCTAAATAAAATCGAACTATTTATTGGTCTACATACCATTTATTTTACATACACGACACAGTTTGACTATTTTACAAGCTTTTATTTACTTATTATAGTTTTAAAGTAATCGTGTCGCCCCCAGTAAGTGAGCCGGCGAGTCGTCCAGTCGTGAGGCGAGTAGAGGGCGTAGCACTGTCTCCTGCTCCTGTAGTAAACGCACACGGGGGGATTGTGGGGAAATATTGCTAAAATACGTTCCTGTGCGAGTGAGACAAAAGAAAATTGCTTTTAACCAATCTCCGAATGTTATATGAACCTATAGCGTCACTATTTTTTAATGCTTTAGTGTAAATCGTTTAAGCTTCTGCAACATGGGAGTATTTTGAATTAGGATCTAAAGATTAGCACGAAAATTGTAATAGTAGGTACTGATTTTCAAAATGCGTTCTGAGTATTTGATATTAAAAATGTATGAAGATTGCAGATACCATTAGAGCTGTGGCTGTCTCATCTTTCATACTTTATCTATCAAAATGTTAAACGTATTTTTGAACAGAATTCACGCTCGATGAAATGAAAACTTGAAGAAAAATGCGCCCGTGTGCTCGCCTCCACGCTTATGATATTCAGCGTAGGTCGCAGCGCAAAAAGCAGCCCTTCCCAATTCGGGGCCGCGCGCGCGGGCAGTGCGGGAAACCTCATGTTAATTGCGGCCCGCGTGCCAGTGGACGCAGTGGCTGAACTTCGGAGAAATGGGAAAGAGAAACAGAAAATTATTATTATGAAGGGGAAAGTACATATGTATGTTTATTACTAATGAACGCTGTAACGGCTGAACGGCTTTGCATGAAATTTGGAATGAAGGTCGTTCATGGTCTTGATTAACACTCAGGCTACTTTTTATCCCGAGTAATGTGGCGAAACCACGGGGCACAGCTAGTAGAAAAAAAAATGTGAGCCGTCACGGGACGCCTGGTAGATGTGAAACATTTTAATCCATTCATGCTCCCGTTGTCCATGGCCATACAGATTTTCACAAAACCGTTCGAAAATTGAAACTCAATTAGGTACGCGCGTCGTCATTTATTTTGGAATAACCCTGTTATTTGCTTGAATACTGCATGCCGTGGCGACGCGTCGCCACGCCAGAAATCTAGACACGCGGTAGCGTGTCAAGCCAAGTTCAAGTGACAGATCGATTTTACCTACGTGCGCCAAAAGATGTTTCACATCAATAATGCTGAGAGATCGTGTTTGTGACGTCATTTATGTAACGCAAAAGATAGGTTTGTTAATAATTGGTTACTCACACCAGAAATTACAAGCAAACGGATATAGTCAAAAACTAGTGCAATAACTGACGATCCAACGGCACGCGAAACCACACCAAAAAATAATTCGGAATAGTAATGAGTGACTACGAGTAGTTATTAATGGGGCCGTGGGATTTTTACAATTAGCGTGGCTCGCGCTGTGTAGAATAGTTACCTAGCCTTAGTAATAAAAAAATATATTTCTTAACACTTCTATTTACAAAACTAAAACTACTATAACTACTAAGACACTCATATACTAACACACCCTCTCAATACCAATACACTCTGCACACGTTCTACACTACTCTAATATTAATTAGTTATTCACGCCACGAATATCTAAGTAAGCATCTAACGCTGTAAACCCGCTTTGATTTTAATGATTCACGATAAAATCCAACAAGAACATTATTTTTACAAAACAAAAAACAAAAACCGACTATTGAGTTATTCATCTATTTGCCGCGCACGTACTTAATGCAAATTTAAGTTATATGGTTTTCTCATGGATACCATAATCAGAACTGGACTAAATTGAAATGGGACCAAATGGGAAGCGTCAGCTTTCTAATAAAAAAAGAATCATCAAAATCGATTCACCCAGTCAAAAGTTATGAGGTAACAAACATAAAAAAAAAACATACAGACGAATTGATAACCTCCTCCTTTTTTGAAGTCGGTTAAAAAATATTCAGTCTTTAGCTATTTTTTTAACAAGGAAATCTGTTCAGCCGTTTTAGCGTGAGAGGGTAACAAACATCCATCTAAACTCACAGACTTTCACGTTTAAAAATAAAAAAAATAATTAATATATAATATTAGTAAGGATTATTTAATGTTAATGTAATCTGACTGGATGTATTGTATTTTTGTTGTTAAGAATCGAGACATTTGAAATAAATTAGAATTGAATTTTAATGTTAAGTTCTGTTAATTTCTCAAAACGAGCGCAGATGAGCTACTGAAAGTCCCGGTCCTCAGTAAGGAGACTCCTTCACATACGATACTCGGCAAAAAGCGGGATCCTATACAATTTTAATGCGAGTTCAGGTATTTACGGAGCATGCCGGGGTGGAAAAAGATGTGTTGTGCGCATGTGATACGCATGCGATGAGACGCGTACCTTGGTGGCAACTCGCCAAGGTCACAGAATACATCAGAGTACGATGATTCGAAAACTTTCAGGAAGCGGCGCTTTGACATCAATTTCTACTTTGATCTTTGACTAGCTGCGCTCCGCAGTTTCACCCGCGGTCAAAAAGTTAACATGAGTTTTTCGGGATAAAAAGTATTCTGTGTTGATCCAGACTATGAATGATCTTCATTACAATTTTCATGTAAATCTGTTGAGCCGTTTTAGCGTTTAGTGGTACGTATAACTGTAACTTTTATAAAATTGGTAAGATAATACAATACAATACAATAACTCTTTACTGACACCACAAAAAGGAAATCACAAACAGTAAAATACATAAGAAACAGGCACAAAAGGCGGTCTAATCGCTAAGAGCGAGCGAGCTAAGATCTTCCAGAAAACCTTAATAAAGAACGTTTCATAAGGCTTTTGAATGTTTACAGAAGTAAATTGTTTAAGTAAAAACCTACTAATTTCCTTTTAGAATTTCATCCTGGATGAAATAAGTAAAGTACCCAAAAGGTATATTTTAAATTGAAATTTACAAAATAAGTGCAATAAGAAACTTTCCTTACTCTGAATTTCTTTACTCTACTCGTTATTTTCTCTACTCTGTCTGTAAATGTGTTTGTTTCTGCATTTATGTTTGTGTGATTTCACAACACAGAATAAATACCACCAAAAGAGAAAAAACTAATTAAACAGCCCCAATTAATCTTAGATCCATCGCAATGTTCCTCGACAAGCCTAGAAACTCGCGAGTTTCACGTTTTTCAACCTTCAATCTAGTCCTTCCTCTGCATGGACTGAGTTAGACACATTAATTATAATATTTATAATACATCACCATACAAGCCTAATGAAAACCCTGCAAAAAGGACAGATAGTAATCTCCTGCATCCAACGTATGCGTCGATAATAAAAAGATCATATTTTAACTGATAGCTTTACAAAAACTTGACGGCGGTCTAGTTACGTCAAGTCGGACTGGTCAAGCTGGGGGTCGTCTATTAATCCCGAGAGGCTTGAGAGGGGGGGACGGGGCCGAAAAATATCACGAGGGAGGGAGTAAAGAAATATCACGTGTATTTGATTGCGTTAAATTTTGAAAAAAATTCAAGCCAATTTTTGAGAATAAACACACGTTTCATTGACAGGTAAGGGGGTTATTTATAAAATCACCATATATCACCGAGAGGGTGGGTTGAAAAAGTTGCTAAAAAACATCATGTGATTAATGGACGACCCCCTAGGTCTGATAAAGGTTGGTCTATAGTAGGAGGGGCTTAAGACATCAGTACTGGTTTGACCAACCCCAGAGTTGAACTAATGGGGTCTCTGCAAATGACTTAATGTTTATTTATTTATTACTAGCTGATGCTCGAAACTTCGTGGCCGGTGTTGCACGGCCTCGCAGTTTCGGTGTTTTAAAATATAGCATATAACATTCTGAGATGGTGTAGCATTCTATTGGTAAAATATTTTTTTAATCGGACTATGCTGTACGGTCTCGCTGCTTTGATGCTGTAAGATATAGCCTATAGCACTCAAGGATAGAGTGGTTTTTTGTGGTTGAAAGATTTTTTAAATCGGACTGGTAGTTTCAGCAATTATTCTTGACTAATATACATACATACAAATTCATTTTCAAAAATATTATAAAACCTTTCCGTTTAAATTATTTTAGGTTATTTAACTGAACAGTTTGAGAAATTCTGGAAAATTTATTTTCTTTTCTTAATTCAGGAACAGAAAATGAGGAATGTCGTTGTGTCAGTAAAATAATTATTGACTGTTAAGCTTGATTTAACCCTCCTGTTACTCAGTCGGTAAAGCAGCATCTATCGGTATTATAAGAAAAACTCCCAGTAGTAGGTATATAACTCCATGTCTTTTAAACCTACTCCGTTAAAGAGGACACTAACTATCCGCTATAAACTTGTACTTAATAGTAATACCTATGTAAGTGCTCTTACGACATACCTACATACAAAGTAAGACTCTTCACTTACTTGTCTGATCACATTTTATCAATAACCAGGTTAACATTATCTTTAACATCTTCAATGCGCAATTACTCCGCAATTTTCTAGCAAATGCTCAGCCATTTTCGACGGGACTCTATCGAAACGAATTATATCAATTAACTTCAAGAAGCTTCTTGCTGGTTTGTTAATTATTTAATTGAATTTTGTAAGAATTTGCAAAGAGTTCTTAATTGCTTTAATGTTCATTGGATGTATTGTGAGGATGATGAGTTAAATTGGAAATTGCCTATCAATTTTTTTTAGGTTATTTTTAATTAAATGTAAAAGTTTAAGTTTTATTTAGTGCAGTTTCGTGTAGTAGGGTAAGGTAAGATCATTTGCTTCATAACAACTATAGATAAAATTTTAAATGCGATAACATTTAATTACACATCAGAAAACTAAGTTTTTAAACCAAAGAACCTAATCTGCTGACTTAAATGTCATAAATACCCGCAATTCAGAAAAATAAGTCTTAAAACCTAAGAGCAGAATAATTATGTAGAATTTGTCATATTAATTAAATTAAATAGACTCTAAACTTAGAACAAATAAAAGAGAAGGCAAATATCATTAACTTAACTGATTAATTTTAAGCGGTGTTTAAATAAGTAATGTCCAAAATTATGTACGTGTCACGTTTCAAAGTGTTCTAACTCTTCTAACCAAGCTATGGTCCGTAATCCGTAGTATACAGGGTTATTCATAAAGAGTATGCTAAGCCGAAAAGGGCTCATAGTACTTACTCATCATTATGAACAACTTTTACCATGGGACCAACCCGAAATTCGCGAAAAAAATATCAGCTGTTGAATAGAAAAATGTCAATGACACTCGACAAAATGTATGGAACAGCTGTTTTTTTTCCGCGAATTTCGAGTTGCTCCCATAGTAAAAGTTGTTCATAATGATGAGTACTATGAGCTCTTTTCGGCTTAGCATACCCATTATGAATAACCCTGAAATGAATAGATCGCTTACATTGTACAGCTTAATCTATTTACCTATTTACTACAATGTTTATACCATTTTCCTCGAATTAATCCATCGTTTCTAGCAGTCCGATTCGCATGCGAGACCGCGGGTGCAGCTTAGTTTACTTACGAGTCCGTACGTCCGGCGGACGCGGCCCGTTTCGCCCGATTTGGCCCGGCCCGGTTATAATGGCGGGACGGTGCGCGTGTGACCTGATGAGCTGGTGGTTAATCCATGAGCTAGAGCTAGAGCTAGTCCTGGTTTTTGGGAACTAAAGTGAGTTTAGGCTAAGTGATGATGTCAAAGTTTTTTGGCGGCGTGAAGGTATCAGATATGGCTTGGCGGTTGTTGTTGTTAACAACCGCCACGCCATTTTAACAAGTTGTTATTAAAGGTAACCTAAGAAAATGTAGTGCTAATGGAAGAGAGTGTAAAGTTTCCGAAAACGATGTCGAAGATAGAGCGAAGTGGAGGAGAAAAGTAAAGTAGGCTATTCCCATCATAAATGAGATGAGAGACTGAGAGAGAGGATATAGTTATTATTAGTATATTTTCTTTGTGGTAGGACGCTTTAAGGGTGTTCTTTTTTAGAAAGCACGTTAGGGAACGACTACAACACGATGCCTACACCAAAACAAAAGCATATACAAAATGAAAGCTCCAGTCCAATCTTGCAAGCACGTCCCAAATTCATCCACCACCCCATAAACCATGACGCCTCCAAATACAAAATGGAAAAGTGAAACTTCTCCCTTTTCGTCGCCCATTAGCCATCTACAGGCTGTATCTATAGCACTTTCCTATCATTAAATTTCAATGTCAATAAGCTACCGTTGGTCGCACGTGAGGGGGCTACAAATCGGGGTCTTTGGTGTAAGTTGGCCATATCCGGTGGCACAGGAAGCCGGTGGACAGTTACTTTCCTGACGTTGCATAATAAGTGACAGGTGGCGGAAGTGCGAAACTCCTGGCGAGTTTAGATTCGTGGATATCGCTATGGCTTATTTAAAATAAAAGATATATCTTTTATAGGTGGTATGTTTATTGTAACTGCGCTTCTTTGCACAGTGAGTAAAGGTGTGTAAGTTTGTATAGGCTGGGCTAGCCTTGTGGTCAGAGTTTTTGGGGTCACCAGAAGACTTCTGACTGCAATTATCAATCTTAATGCTTGATTGAACTTTTAGTAAAGAAAGCGACAGTGTTCATGTCTTCAGCTATTAATGGTGCTGGGTTACTGATGCATCTTCACATGGTTGATATGGTTATCTACCCAATTTGAGCTCTAAAGAAAGACGGGGTGCTCCGAGATTTCGGTAATGCTCGTTTAAATCTACGACACGAGTCCAAAACCTGTCTAGAATTGGATAGTGAAAAACAGCTACATTTGGAAGCCAGTTTCTATTCTAGGCTTGGATAATATTCTATGAAAAATTTGTAAACTCTTTTGGCCTACGCTTAATAATTTTCGTATCGACATATAAAATAATTTTAGATCTAAAACTTCCGTCATAAATAACTAAAGAAACCTTTACTCTAAGTGGAAGAACTACTTATTATTTTCAGGCACTCTTGATTACACGGTTACGGCAGTTACGGTCAAAGCGATCACAAGAACTGACATTTTATATTCCAAAAGTTCCAGTTTAGCAAGCTCGCCTGAGAAGACTAGAAAAACATTATATCAAAACGTATGCCATGCAAACAGCTGTATCTACCTCCCTACAATAAAACGCATTACACCTACTAGCCACTACAACACAACGATAAACAATCAACAAAGACTTATAAGTCGGTAGGTACTCTAAAGGTCACTCGTACAACTTTCCAAAACCATCGACAAATAAAAAAGGATCAAACTGGTACCGTAAACAGTCCAAGTCCATTGACCATTACATAACAGACAACAGACAAGCAACCCATTTGAGGTATGAGACCAAAAAAGAAAATCCCACCGGGCTAAAAAGAGCATCTTTAGCGACCACCTATTTAGGTCCCCTACCTTTAACAGAGGCCGACCCAGCTAAATAAGTACTGGTTGTAAGTGGAGTAAGTCATCGGTCCCTTGGTTATTATGGATCGGATCCAAAAATATGGACCGTCGTGGCTCTAGTATGGGAATGCACGTGGCGTCTTCAGGCCGGGTCTGGTCGAGGGGTTTTCTTGTTTGATTGCTGAATGACTGAGTCACGGACTGCGGATGGTTTGCTTAAGGATCGCCAGCTGTTTGTGCTTGTTCTGAATATGGTGGAATCTATCGTAAACCTGCTCTTTATGGAGGGGATATCCTTTGATTGATACGTTATGTTTACGATCAGCTTGGAGTTCCAGCCGCGCACGTGGTGGAAGATTTGGATAAGAGTAGAGGTTTTATTCTGTAAAAGCTACTTTCTGCATAATACCGTCCGTCTTCATAGAAAACCGTTGATAGTCTAGAACTCTATTTTTGGATCATTCGTAAGAGTATTTATCGATAGTTGAGAGAAATTCTGTTGGTATAACTTAAACCTAATGGGTTTTCTTCTGGAAGTCTAAAATACTCATTCGAAAATCAAGTCTACTTAATAGTAACTACGTGAAAATAAGGTGAAACTGGTGTTTCCTGAAAAAATAAATAAATGAAACTGAACCACTTTTTTCTTTTTTTTAATTTCTATGGAACGCAAAGTATTTTTACGTTCCGACTGTAGTTAATTAGTTAATTGCTTACATTATTTACTATGAGAAGTGATGTTATTTCATTTGTCCGTCAGGCCACGCTTGATGCCGACGGCGACGGACGTGCGATCAATACGATTTTAGGCCTATCGTTTTAAAACGATATTTATAACTGCCGTAGCGACTCTTTTCAATTTGCTAGCACTTTGCACTGTTTCACTGAAAAAATGTAGGTTTCATCAAATATCAAATACGTCATCAAATTCCCACAATTTGTAAATTATCATCATACTAAGTAATCACATATACTTAGTCATAGTAATATTGTAAAGGCGAAAGTTTGTCCGTTTGTTTATTACTCTGTCACTCTGAAATGGCTGGATAGAACTGGATGACATTTGGAATTAAGATATCTTTTGCCATACAGGGTTATAAGGAAAAGCCAAAAATTTCTCATTGTCTCATCATTATGAACAACTTTTACTATGGAACCAACCCGGAATACACGAAAAAAAATCAGCTGTTCCATACATTCTGTCGAGTGTCAATGACATTTTTCTATGAAACAGCTGTTTTTTTCCCTTGATTTCCGGGTTTCATTTAATTTCATTTTTTTTTCGTTACTGCAAATGTGAAACCGCGAGCCGCAGCTAGTTACCAAACAATAGACTACTTGACCAAATATTGACTCTACGATGCTTTACAGCCCAGTTGATAACAGACCAGCCTACCTACGCCGGCAAATTGTCAAACAATCCTTCGATTTCTGACATAATTCTATTAGCACTCAAAAGCTGAGTGACCAACCACTTGGCATCACCAAATACGCCAACATGTTTGGCCCAACAATTTGGACCACCCGAATAAGGTCCACCCCTTTTTGAGACACCTCTCTAACTATTGTTAAACTTGTAAAACTAATTTGACTCGTTTCGGAATTGTTTGTTTGGTGACAAGTGACGTAGATGTGATCAAATGTTGTTGGCCGAGGTTGGTAGCATGCGGGGTCGTCGTGATCGCGAGCAGAAAGTTGGTGACGTCATTGGGTATCAGTGACGAAAGCGTTTGTATGGTTTCAATTTGTAGTATTAGTCAGAGGTGACCAAAGGTTGTTCAAACTCGCAAAAGGTGGAGAAAGCACTGCCGAAAGGGAAAGAAAAGCTCTACCGTCCTTTGCAAGGCACTAGGAGCTTCGAAGTGACCAGAATAAAACTGGACACTGCAACTGTTGCTTTAGGTATGAAAAACCAAAAAACGCAAACAAAACCATTTTTTTTTTCAAGTTTTTTTTTTCAGAAATTTTACAGAAGGTAAGGATGTTTTTATACGTAGGTAAGTAAGTCCTCGCATTGTAAACCTTGTACAGAGCATGCTACAAAAAAGCAAGACTGTTTCATAAAATACTGAAGATACCAGCGATCACCCGATGGCAAGCGGCCTATGCATAATGTACCTATATATTTCTAGTTTGTGCCAAATAATTATAGAAAACCAACTAAACTAACCTAGGTACCTATTTAAGAAGTCAATAAAATGTTCTTACCGTTTCCTAACCCATGTAAGGTGCAAGCACCGTTACATGATCTCACAATACATCGATATCCGTTACGATTTCCCTAAAAAAGCCGTTTTCTCTCGCAAATATCCGTAGAAATGATCGTAAATCGCCCAAAAAGGGTACAGCCGTTAATAGAGCGTTGGTTTTGGAGTTAGCCCGCTTTGTTTGTTTGTACGATGAGGTAAGCTCGGGCAGACTTTAACTGTAAGTATTTGTGAAGAAAAGGAATAATCTTAATATCCTATTTAACAAACTTATTATAAATGTGAAAGTTTGTGTTGTGTTTTGATGTGTGGATGTTTGTTACTCAATTATGTAAAAACGGCTGAATGGATTTGGATGAAATTTGGTACAAAGTAAGCTTTACGGTTTTACTAAAGGTTTGTATAAAAAAACTTACCTACTTAGTTTTATTCCAAATTCATATTTGAAAATTCAAAACCTGAATCTACATTTTCCGAAGTAAATACGATTCTTCAAATCCTCATATTAGGCAAAGTGTAATAAAACCCAAACTTATTTAGGACAAAACAAAATAGGATATATTGGAAAATCATTCAGTGTAACTGCGGCGCTGCCATTTCCTGGTGTAAAATGTCTGTAATGTAAATAAACAACCTCTTTACCAAGTATTCAATACTGTGTAGGTATATCGAATGGAAACGGAATATCGGTGGAAACCACTATAGATACAGAGTTATTAGGAAAGGGTATACCTACTATACACCTACTATACTAACAGCGGTAATAGCACACATCGTTATGAACATTTTTTTATGGGACCAGCTCTGAAACTGAGAAAAAAAGCAGCTGTTCCATAGGAAAACGTTAATAACAGAAATAACACTAGGTAGACAAAGAGGAATGAATATTTTGATATTTTAATATTTTGTATATGAACAGTGGGGACAAACCTGAAATGAAGAAATGGCCATCAAAATTCCGATGAATTCACCTAAAGTACGGAGCATACTGATAAATCACCAAAAAGTACGAGAATTCATAAAGATTGATACTATTAGCCCTTTTCGGCGTAGCATACCCTTTCTGTACCACCACTATCCCTATATAGTGGTTTCCACAGTATATTTTAGAGTGTATTCACAAATGAACCAACCTTAACATTGTTTTCTCTTAGATGCGAATGTACAAACGTTATAAATTCGTACAAGTTCAACATCCCCATCGAACAAAACAAACTGCCAGCTGGTTTAATAAGAGATACATTCGTAGGCTTTTCAAGGCTAGAATAAATAGATGCATCTTCTAGGTCTACGTGCTTCATCTTCGACCACAACGCAATAGTAACACTATTTTTTTATTCATCTACATAATAGGCTTATGTTTGACCGCCATCTCGCCTGATGGTAAGCAATGATGCGGATAGAGCACGCTTGCCTAGAAAGAACCCATCTATTCGCCACTTGAAACATACACAGACTAATTCACGATAAAAGATTAAGCAATAGTGTCTATGTGGCTTTTGATCGGTTATTGACTTCTTGTGTGGGTCGCAAACTGTGCTGCTTACCCTACGGTTTCCTTTTTCGATAATGTGTGGTTGTATGTTTGTGAAAATATTGAGAATTATCTCGATCGTAATCGGAATAAAAGAATGATTATATTATTATGTACTTAGGTACCTATAATACATACTTACTTCTTACCTTTCTTTCATTATCTTACCTTATTTATTTAAGTACCTAGGTAGACTACCTAGGTACATAATCATATTATATTATATATAGCATGTGTGGGATCACAAATATATATATATCTATACCAGCTTATATTAAGTACTGACTTGTATTACATTCTATACATGTAGTTAAAATAATAAAATGCCCATAAGAACTACAGTTAGTGGATAAACCTTTGGGTTTTTGAGAATTTTTTGGTATATTTTTGTTTTTTTGGTATGGATGAGCGGAAATATTAATTAAAGAAACACTTTGATCATCACAACACTCAAATTATAGATGAAAATAAATAGGCTAAAAGTTTCTGAAAATATTTAGATATAAAAACTACACCTAAACTTTCAAATAGCACGCAACGAACAGCAGCAACATGTAAAAATGTTTAAAAACTTATACACTGAAAAACATAACTTTTTAGACATGTGGCGCCATCTATATTAATCGCGCGCTAACTCATCAACAATCGTTGATGAACATCGATTTTTTATCTTTCATTTTCCGCTTAACAAAAAGCTTCTTATAATTTTTACTAGATGTCGCTAGTTGTATAGAGAACCACAAAAGTTTTATATTATGCTACATTTATACATATTTTATTACCAGCTTCATCCGTTTTTCTGAAAAGCAAATCACTTACTAAAATTAAAATAAAATTACGTTTACCTATTCTAGAGAATTTAATATAATTTCGCCCACATTAATCAAATCAAAATGTTCTACGTAATAACTTAGCGTGAAATCGGTTGTAGTAAAATAAAAATTCTATTAAATAAACTCCCACACAATTTCGTGTTATTGGCATTTTTTATGAGTTCGCAGAACGAATGACATACAATAGCGTATAATGTGTCATGTCGGTTTATTACACATACCTACACTACGTAGTACCTAGGTAGCTAGATAGATAGATAAACTCTTTATTGTATCTACCTACTTATTAACATGGGTAGAAGTAGACAGCGCTATCCCCGGAGAACAAAACGACAATTGCAAAAAGTCTACTTTCCAGGAAAAATCAAAAACCGAATTTTGTTATTTGCTTCTGAATCGCTGGACATTATTAGCAGTAAGATAATTCAGATTAAACTTAATTTTTTAAGTATACTTTTCATCTTAGTAGATGTTTAATTACATTAGTAATTAAATAGATACTAACAAAATAAGATAATACGCAAAAATTAATCAGCTAATATTATTACATTGTTTTACAACTTTACAAATAACCGCAAGAAAAATATGAAAAAAAATGTATAGATCTATTAGGCTTCACTAAAGTCAAATAAAGCTTAACATTAACAACAAGACAATGGCGATTGTCATTTTGTTCTCCGGGGACAGCGATAGATAATTTTACAGCTTGCTTTCGGACTCTCGATTGGTATAAAACAAATTTGAAAAAAGTTTCCATACTTGCCTGTCTTGAAATAAAAAAAAACATGCATTCTACTCGGCCAGTACTCCTGGGAAAAAAGGTAAAAATAATAAGGTTCACATACCCCCCATCCCCCCACCAGTCATAATTATACTTAGTCAGAAAAATTACAGCGCCTGACAGTATTTTACCACCCTCCTCGCCCACCACGTGAGTGTAGTCGTGGGAACTGGTCAATCTAGTCATTACTCAGTGGTGGAAAAAAAAAATATCTACGGGAATATTATCACTACTGTTAATATTCCCGTAGATATTTTTTTTTTCATTTTTATTTTTTATTTTTTTTTATTTTTTTTTTGGCATTACCTTAGTATTCTGTGGCTTTAGCTGCGATACTTTTATTTTCCTAGAGTATGGAAAGTCCTGGAAATCTTCATTTCGAAATCCACCTATTACCAACGCAAAGAAAATTCTAGAAACTCATAAAATAAGAAAACCACAGTACAAGTTCATTCTGAATCTATTATTGGCAGGTACTGTGATAGCTGTGCGTGCTACTTGATTGGCTGTTACCTCAAATACATCTTTAATTTAATACCGATTTCCGAACCCAGGTTCAAACCCACTCGATTGAAATCCACTTTAATTCTTAATCGAGCAGAAAAGTCACAAGACTGACGCACCCATTGTGACAACCATGTAATTATTAAAATCGATCGACGTGCATGCTCGACCAGCGCATCTTGATCCTTCACTATATCCATTATGGAAATGTAGTGGAATAAAAGGTTTGAAATAAAAGCATTGTAGGGGTCGCAGTAAAATGGTGGTTGTGATAATTTGAGGACAAGGGGTGGTATTGGGGTGGTAAAGTGGGGTTGTCTATGCATTATGTAGTGGCAATCAATGGTAGGTGTCGGTGATTGCCCGTCAGACGGATTTCAAAGGAATGGAGTAGATTAGTTCGGTATAAAGCTTTTTATAAAAATTCATTAGTTCTAGAGTAAATTTGAATTTTGTTTTCTGTGTTTTACTTACTTCTTATTAATTTTTATTTTCGTCTGGAAAGCGTATTATTTATAATAGGTATCTATCTGCTATTAGGTATAATTTAACTAATTACCACAAGATTTTCTATGGAATTCTACGACAGATCCTTGATGGCGGTATTTCGGCATTAGGTATAAAGGTATAAAGATTTTTGTTTTTTTTTTGTTTGCATTCCAAAACTAACAGTCGAAGATCAAAACGATTTTGCAATAGGTAACTTATTTATTATTTTTAATTTTTACCATAAATATCAATATTTGGCGCTTTTTACCTCTTTGGCATTTGTATGACATCGAAAAACGACATTGCAAAATTCTCCGCATAAACTTTCTTCAAATTACCTACCTAGTTTACGTAATCAAGCCGAATTTTACCTGTAAACAGCGTCGTAATTTAGTTACGAAACCCTTATGAAAGCCCCCGAATTCCTACGGTATCTCATTGGAAACTTTAACCAAATTCTGTGGAACGTTTACGTAGGACAATTAATTTTGCACAATAAAATTGAGGCCAGCGTAACGCTTTATTATTTGAGTTTCAAAGGGATCTCAGGGATTTGCGGTTTTGTTTTAGTAGGTAACTGAAGTAACGTAACATGAACTGAGGGAAATAGTGTTTGTAGTATTAGATAAAGTATTTAAAAATATGTGTTGCCTTTGCTTGGGTTTCCAATTCAAACAATGTTGACATAAAGTTTAGTTAGAAGCAAAATTAAGTTTAAAATCTGTGTTTTCTAAGAATGATGTAGGTACTAGGTAGGTATCTAAATATGGTGCTTTTTACCCAGTGCCGTAACTAAGGTGATACCAATGATGTCCAGGCATTAGGCGCACAGTGCAGAAGATGAAGCAGCGTAGAAATACCAGACTAAGACCAAGTTTTGAGTCATGGTGGGCGGATATAATGTTTATTTTTTGAACCTGAGAAAAAAGACAAATTTAAAATTAAATTAAAGAAAAATTAATTTTGACTAAAAAAATTCAACGATGATTTTCAAATTATGTCTTTTTTTATTCTAAATTTGTTTCCTTTATGTTATGAATTAAAATAGTGACACGGTGACTCCGTAGCTTTTTAGTTCCGATAGTAGGGCAGCGGGGTAGCATGTAGGCACTCGCGATGGTAATTTTTATAAGCATTGTTAGTCCTGGACGACGGAGGAATGTTAATCTTGATACTTATCATACGTGGAAGTTAGGTAGGTTTATAATAATTAAGAAAAATTTTTTTTTCACCAGTTTTTTTTTCGATAATGAAGTAATATCATCTAAAATATTTTGTGATTTTGTAATTCGTCAAATTTTAGTTTCCACAAGACACTTGACTTCTCTAGACTCATATTTTGTATTATTTTTTATTAAGTACCTAATTTTTGGTTAAAAAAAACTATTAAATATTTAACTAATATAATTCCTAGGTACCAGGCGTTAAGTAGGTTAATTTTATCCACAGATTCCTTTTATACCCACCCAAACTTCAACCCAAAATCCTCACAATATCCTTTTCCACTGACATGTTTGCTCAATGATCGCATTGTATGGAAATGTCACTAAACCGAAGTATCAAACCCTATCCGTCCAACTACCCACAGCTGTCAGGGTTGGTAGGGTAGTGAAATGAAATCCACACTAATCGCCTAGTCGATGCGACGATGCGCCTCCGGCCGCACGAGGCGGGTTCGATTCTCGACGGAACCTCGAAGTTCTTCTCCGTACATACCTATTAATTATAGTGACGTGAAAATTCAAGTGCAGAAAATCGTGAAAAAAAATCCAAAGTATGAATAAAAATAATGAGTAGACACTGAAAACTGAAAATATTTACCTATAAAAATTGTGATTTAAACTTTCTACGACTATACTAGTACGTGTAGATTATTCAATACCTACTAGGTAAAATAATTTATTATAGAAACTTACGTGGAGAAACAACAGCGAGCGTAGATTCTGTTGCGTCTCTGGAAACGGAGTTGGTATCCTTTTCTCTCGTACCTGTACCTCTCATCAAAAAATGAAACGTAGATTGAGCTTTTTCTATTGGCTCTTTTCTCTCAGGTTTTAGTTAATGAATCAAAAAGACAAGACGAAGGACCAAAAGAAAATGGTCCATCAACATCAAAATTTTACCAACACGAATCACTTTTTTAATTTCCACAGTTAAAAATAAGTTTCGACAAAATTGACCCTCAGTTGAACTCTAAGCGTACTTCGAGTTTGTTATCGATCACAGATTGCTTAACCAATGGACAACACGGCGAGTCTTCCTGGGTGACCGACCACGGGTGGTATTTACACCCGAACGTTACCATGAATTCGATGTCACATAAAATAGTAGGTTCAGGTTGTTTGTCTTACAACAACCACTGCCATGTCATTTCAGAGGCTTTCAGGAGGCCTATAAAATCTGACAGCAGGGCTATCCCTGGCTAGAATAGGCCACGCTAGCTTAGGCTAGCCTAAGCTTTTTTTTTTTTTTTTTGTTTTTTGTTGACCCAGTGGAAATCCTTTATGGATACCCCTAACCCGGGGGAGCCGGGGTTACGTGGGAGTCTCCGCCCTGCGGCGGCATACCCACTAAAACCACTGGGAAGTTGACCTCATTCCCTTGTGGCCGGGGGCAGCGGGGTTCCCTTTCGGAGTCTCCGCCACCCTCAGCCAGGGTCGGCCCTTCAGCCCCGTCTTCCGTGCGTCAAGAGAGGGACGGCCCTGGTCACCCAAGGCCGCCCCCAGACGTGTGGAGCCGGTGCAAGCCAGCGGAGAGCCCCCCGACCCTCCGCCAGTGGCCCCACTACGGAGAGGGAAGGAGGCGATGATCGGATCGCCCCCTCCTCCCTCCCCGTCGTCTGCGCCGGAGCGGATCCTGCGGGAGTCGTCCTCCCCGATCCGCCCCGCGGCCCCTTCTGCGACATTACCTCTTCGCAGAAGGAGACCACGGCCTGCCACGATCTCTCGCCGCCGAGCATGGCTTTCACCACGCCCGGCAACGAGCAATCCCCTCCTCCTTTCCTTGCACTCCCGACCGCGACCCACACGCGGCGAGGAGCACAAGGAAAACCCCCCCTGGTGGCATTGCTGCCACCAGCCAAGCGTGGAGCGCCGTATCCTCCAACGCTCCACACTCCACCACACACCATCCGCTGTGCCCTCTGCTAGTCAGAGGGACACGCGGACGGGCCCACCGTGTCGGGTTATTGGCCACCGTGCGGTACTACTGCATAAAAGCTATGCAGTAGTACCGCACGCTGTTGCCCAGGGTGCACCACGTGGAGGTTACCCGACCTAGCACCCCACCCCCAGCACCCCAGGCTAGCCTAAGCTACACTAGCTTAGCTTAGCCTAAGCTCCGTGTCCATTCAGTCTTTACGAATTTACTCCCGTAAGCTGAACTTTTGCCAAAGCTTTGATTTAACTTTTGAGCACAGACTAAGTTGGCCGGAACTTTTAACTACCCTGTCCGACTAACTGGTTCCCAATTCTCGCTCGTCGTTTGTAAACTACTGCAGGGAACGCATGTAGTGGAATTCAAACTACGTCTGGAATTTAGTGCATTACATTGAAAACTCATGAAAGCCGCCTGAGTAAGGACTACATATTTTTTAATGGGCTGTGTCTCAAAAAATGGGAAATAAATTTAATGTGAAATTGGAGTATTTACTGACCTAAACAAGTCAAAAATATTCCATACTCATTACTCCAATTCCATTTAAAACTCTATTTGAACCGTTCAAACGCAAAGAAGTAACACACATTTTCACTGATAAAATGTTCCTTTAAGCCTAAAACCACCAAAATAAACAGACTGATAGTACTTAACCGCCATCAATAACTTAACCCAGTGAGTTTTCGAAGCCACCGATCTAAACAACTTTCGGTGCCCTTCCTTTTTCCAATCAATTCGAATAAAACCTAACTGGCTGTAAATAAATCTATTATCCGTAAAAAACCTACTTGGAGTTTCCCGCGTAAACTTCGTTGGTTGGAGAGAAAAGAAAAAAACAGAGCCTGTTTGTGAGCTGGTCACACGAAAAAATACTTGAATTGTTTGAAACCAATGGTTGAGGCAAAGATGTTTGGGCTGATTTAGTGTTTGGGTTCTCTCTTCTAATTCCCAAGTGCCAAATTTCTTATTACTTATATCAAAGAAATAACAAAATATAAACCAGTTTTATCCCATATCTCTTTCTTTCTAAAATATTTCTTATCTACCAGGAGTTAGAAAACTGAAACTTTTTCTTTTCAGTTTTTTATTCTCAACAGCTTTTCTATAAAGAAAAGATATATCAAAACTCTTTGTGAAATAAGTAGGTAAAATCAAACAAAAAAACTAGATCAAACTACGGGATGAAATATCTTCCTTTCCATCAGCTCTCTTTTCGCTTGACCACTCACATTTTTTTATTCCTTTATGGCGCCGGATAATCAGGAAAAACGACCAGCAATCCATCCTGTTTCGCGCGCTTTTGCCCGAGATCGCCCGCGGAGTTTATGCTGAAAAATTGGTATGCATCCGAACTGAACGTTTTGCTTCGCCGCTGGCACTTTCGCTTGATGATCTTATTTGTAGGTTTTAAAAATTTAGTTGAATTTATGTTTCCGTTAGACTATAATATGAATTGGGAGGTAACATGATTTAACTTAGAGATTATCTTCTCAGTGCATGCTCAAACTTACTGGCCCCAAGCGTGGACTTAAAGAAAATTGTAGTTCTTCGGATCTTACCATCTAAAAATTTTGGATCCAATAAAATGAAAGTACGATTGGATGCACAGTGCTTGTCATTACGATATAACTTTTAATAATTTTAATTTGTTTCTAAACCTTTATCACAAACATAACTCTACGCTACACTAGATATTATTTATCAGTAGTTAAAGTTCTCAATAAGTAGGTCACAAATTTTATTTTCAATCAAATAACTTTTCGGCCGCCATTTTAGCTGAGCATAGATAATTAATAATTTTGTTTAAAAAGCTTTCCACATTGTGTCTACGTTTTTATTTGACCTTTACGTGCTTAACCTCTTTAAAAAGTTATGTGAAATAGACAGTTGCTTATTTGACGCTCACTTATAAAGTAGAAATCGTAGAAAAATAGCAAATAAATTACCGTTGCTTTGATAATAAAATGTCGGTCGCCATTATAACCTACTTAAGGTGGGAATACGCAGTTGTTAGTGATTTCTAGTTATAGGTAGGTACTAATTTAAGTTGCTAACTGTCACACGGGGTTCAACCTACCCTCATTTCAATAAATATAGAAAACAATTCATCCACACATGTGTACGTACCTACTCGTATATTTATATATATATCGTTTTTCTTAGAAACTATTTCGACCTTTTACGATTTTCTGAAGTAGAAAATACAAAAACACAAATACGCATTTTTTAAGGCCCAAACTTTAACTTTCTGGCTCCTACATTTTCGAAGGTAGAAAATAACTGAATAAAGAAAAAAACCGCAGTAGGTTCAGCTAAAAAAATATTTGATCAAAACCATTTTCCGTACCTACCTTAAAATAGGATTTTATGTTTTGCCTATCTTTACGTCTAAAAACTTGTTTGGATCAAAATAATATTAAATTAGCAAATAAACCGATTTTCAAATAATGTTTTCACTAAACAATAACAAGATAAAGAACGATAAAACAATACAGTAATAGGCATAACACCATTTATTTCCTTCAATCTCATTTTACTGCATCAATTCCTTTTAAAAATTTCACCTCCTATGAAAAATGGCTCCCTTTATCAAGCCAGGGTTGATGGAAACCTCGGGACTATTAATATGATTGCATTTATCAGGTTAATGGCCGTCGCACACCATAGTCACTCGACGCCGCCGCGCCGTCCCGGCTCGACTGCGAAGCATCGAAATGTGAGAGCTAACATAATTAGTGTCTCGTAAAGTGGAATTTCAACTCGTGAACCTGTGTATTACTTTTGTATATCTTGTCAATCGTGTACATTTAGCTTTGTAGTAAGTCATATTATAAACTACAGATTTTTTGAATGAGAAAAATATTTAGTTGGCGTCATTTCTTTTCTCACATCAGACGAGTGATCTTCTTATGGTAATCGCCATGAAAACCAATTTGCACAGACAACAGTCAAGAAAGAAAAAAAATAGCAATTGAAAACTTGGGATATTTTTGTATTCTGCTAATTTATTCTTTACTGGAAAAATAGTGAAAGTTCAACAACGGAGATGTAGACTACATTATATTATAACCTATACGTAGTATTAAAAAATATCTTTGACTAGAACTCGACTACGCTACCTCAATTGTACATAACGATTTAAACGCAACAATCTAATATAGCCACTCCATTTGAGTCGGCTTCGACTTGTCTAGTCAATACGGTGTGAAAGGCCTTTAATTTGATTGCATTTATCAGGTTAATGTGACGATGGGCGGACAAAAGGCGGAAGAAGGTCGTCAGATTGTTTGATTGGAGTCGATGTAAATGAGGGCTAACTGAGGTAAACTGGGTTATAAGGTTAAGCAAAGGTGTCTAAACTTTATAAACCTAAGTCTGGGGTTGAGGAACTATAGGTACCTACATTGGTTTCTAGGGAACTAGACTGCGTTCTAAGAAACTTAGGTTTCTTTGTGTAGTACTAACATTGTTTGGTCAAAGTTTGGTTCTAGGTTAAAACTGTCGATAAGTGTAAGGATACAAAACTACCTAATGTAACGTTTAATTAGAGTACCTTTGTGCGAATTAGTGACATGTGTGAACATTAAAAAGAAGTGAATAAGGCGGTTTTTATTTGTTCATGCAAAAAGTCTAAGTTTGTGTATAAAACGTGACTGATATATAGAAGAAAAACAATATAATAATGAGTATATAAAAACGAAGAATAAATAGAAAAAAAAAAATTGTGGGAAATAAACAAAAATACAAAGGTATTATGGACTTGGACATTGGACACCATCTAACTTCAAAACCAAAGAAATGAGTGCTCCCTAAGATGGGCTGCGGAGCTTCCAACAACGTGGTGCCTGCCCAGGAGACGGCCAATGGTCACGGCAAGGCTGGTAACGGAGTGGGAAATGGTCATGACCACAACGACCATGATGATCACCACGATGACAGCCTACCGACCGTTGTGCTACCGGAAACTCCAGTGCAACCCAAACCTCGTAAGTTTACCAATTTCGCCTTTGACTATTACAAAAAAATGGCCAAGACAGACAGACGGAAGGATAGACGGATAGACACTAGAGGCACACCATAAGGGTCCCTTTTTACCATTGTAAGGAACCCAAAATACTACCTATAAATATGAAACTAGCGATGCGATGTCTTGTGTATAATCATTAATAAGTAAAAATAAATGCCTTGATTACGTCACAACGATTGTTACTTACGATGTCAACAAGTGTCGCAATAAACTTTTTCTTTTATATTTGCAGCCAGGATTGTAAATAAAAAAGTTTCATAATGGACTTTTTTCTTTTTATTTCCAGCCATAGCTTTCGAGATCCCCGTAGAAGAGTTCGACGGCACCAAGCGGCCGAGCACTCCTCCAGCTCACCTCCAGAGGTTGCTGCAGCCGCCTCAGGCTGAAATCAGTCTGCCTGTCATCGAGGAAAAGTTGGCTGAGGCTGAACAGCGGAGACAATCGGTGGGCAACAGTTAAAGGCTAATGCGAACTATTTTATTACTATACTGTGACTATTCTACTTCTACTATTTCAGTTTTTCTATTATTTTTTACTGTTTTATTAATTTTTTTTAAATGGCCTGAATGGCTTCGAGAATAGGCACGGCAGTTTAAGATTTTACGGCTGCACGTTTACTCGACTTGGCAAAACTTCGGAACAGATTGCCGTGTCCCCACTCTCCCCAGAGATTCATCATCTACTTCCTCGCCTCAGCTTATAGTCTCTCGGTAATTCGGTATAAGTCGTTATGAAGACTGGATAAAGAAATAAAAACTTTTGAAAAGAAAATGATTATTTTTAATCAATAAATATGATTAGGGCCAATTTTAAACTTATTTTAGTAGACAACGATTTACAAATACCACTTTATTTCTAAAAAACAAAATCAATCGTATCATAGTATCATTGTTCATTCAATAGTCACTTATAAGTGGTTCTCCAGCAGAAACTTGCATTGATTCTATACCATATTCGTCAGTTCCACGCAAGATTTTAAAAAAGCCCTTCTCTCCAAAAGCGGTCCCCCAAGAGTTGGCCATGAGCCAGTACTTTTTACCTTCTTCCACGCCCCAGCCCATCAGCTTCACGGCATGTCCACCCACTAGTTTACCATCGACGTGTTGGTAGACGCCGCTAGTGTAGTTTGCAAAGTCTTCGTAAATATCAAAGATGACGACAAATGGACCATTCAAATACAATTCAACCATCATACTAAAGACATCGCTGACCAGATACGCTTTTTTCCCGTGCTTTTTATCTTTTTTGTAGGAAATTTTGTACCCATCTATGCAAGAACGTTTACATTTTGGTGTTGGTAAGTAGGTGGTACAATCTGTAGTGTGATTTGGGCAGGCAGCTATAGTGTATGGCTTACAGCCTTTGTGAGAACCATAGTTTCCTCCTGACACGTAGCCTGTCATAACCCAGAACTCCCATGCTTTATATGGATTCCCGCCATGACAACCACCCCGTTTGCTGCACGACACTAAATCCTCAGCAGAGAAATGGAAGTTTTTGGTCCCGTTGGAGTAAGTACAGACTCGGTCGGTCATAGCTGCAGCGGTGCTCAGCGCCCAGCAACTACCGCAATTCCCTTGGTCCCTTACGTGCGTCAAAGGACTTCGGTAAATCTTTGACTCGATTTTTGTTGTGTACAACTTTTCGATAGGCTTTGGTAGAAAAACTAAGACGTTGTCGTCGATCTACGAGTACACCTGGTAGTTTCATGTAGGATAACGATCTCAGCTGTTTCTGTTCTTTTATAATTTCATCTTAAGAAACCGTACGGAGTGGCTCGGTAGCTACCAGATTGCCAATAAGCGTGACAAAGAGAACAGCTGCAGATACCCACATGATCACTTATTACAAAGTCGTGAAATGGTATAACTGTAGAAGTTTAAACACAACTATGCTTTTATACAGAATGAAAATTATGTAAAAGCAGGATGGGACTTGAGTTTTACGACCGCAGTTCTGTATTTTACATTTTTGTCTGCCGTTATTGATTTATTTATTTTATCTATACTACCCACCTAGTCCTTCTCTGTTTACACGTGTGCATTCTTACTTTGCTTTAATATCACTGGAATTTTGACTATGTGACGTATCATCATTAACTTTCAATGGACAAACTGACGTAATCGCAATGTTAAATGGAAAATGAAATAAAAATCGTACTTACCTACTATTTCATAAAAACAATACGTATTAATTGAGTAAAGCAAAAGTCTTTCTTTCTTTTTAGGCTTAAAATTTTAAATCTCCTACACAAACTGAGGGTGTTATAGTTTTACGTATATATTTTTGTGTCTGTCATCGTAGGTGCCAATCGGTTGATCCGATTTTGTTTTTGTTTGAAAAGTTAATCGAGTATTCTTAGCTATGGCTCCATTTACTTTTTAGAGAGACGAGTTGCCCTCTAATCCGGTTTATAATCATTATCACCACCATCGTCAACCTTTTTCTATTCACTACTGAGCATAGGTCTCCTCTTCTGCGCGCCATCCTTTCCGGTCCTGTGCCAGTCTCATCCACTGCCTTTCTGTCGCCTTCATAATGTCATGAGACCAAAAAGGTTTTATTATAGGTTTACTATTTCCTAATTTACTAATTTTAATATTAATATATGGTTGTTATATATGGTTGTTGTTTTTTCAGATACTGCAGCAGCGGGCTGCGTCTGCGCAGAAGAGGACGCAGAAGATCTTGAAGGCTGTCCTAGACATAGGCCGGCCTGATACCCGTAATGTAAGTAGCCTACATACTAAACAAAAATATATATATTTTAACCATTAAAAAACAAAAAAATAACGTTTCACACTCCTAGCTCCGACTAGGATACCCTGTGTCGGGGATGCCATGGAACACACACAAAGAACATAAACATATATTTTGCTAATAGGTTGATAACATGTAACGAGTACAGTGGCGAGACAGCGTCCTCGGCCGAGTACTCGGTTTATATAAACAGTTTGACGAGGCGAGACTGTAGTGTATGGCGGTACCTACTTGTTAATACCAAATGTAGGGTAGGGCAGCCGCCCGCGAGCGGCCATGGTGATTTCATTCTAAATAATAGACGAGTCACTAACAGCAGTGTTTCACTCATATTCACCCTCTGCTAGGTATTTCTCACTCTCTCAGTCACTAGAACCATAATTTGTTTGCCGAGTATGCCCATTTACTGTCTTACCACTGTACTCGTTACGTGTGATCAACCCATTAGCGATTGAACTGTAGGTACATATGCATGACTTCTTTCTAAAAATACGCAGTGCGTTAGGCGTTCGATGGAAAAATGTTATAATGACACGAGCGGAAATGAAAATGTAAAAAAATACAACAAAATATGGAAATCCATTCATACTTTTATTTGATCAAATACGTTACTGCCGAGTATTTTTGTCAATGTCCACGTGTTGTTCGTCAGAAATTGTCGGTAGTCAGATTTGGGGATCTGTCCCCCCCCCCCCCCCCCCCGCCAAGTTGCAATCTATGATCTCAAACGCTAAAGCAAACTAAAACAAAGGATGGGAATATGACATTTCTGTCTATATTATCTAATTCCATACATTTTGTTGAGAGATATTGACATTTTACTATGGAACACTAATTATTATTTATTTCAGGCATTCCACCCATTATACAACAGCAAAATTAATTGACTATTGTATCGAAAATTGGAAAACGCTAGCGAAACATCGTTAGAGAGAGGCTACTTGGAGGTTGTGGTCACGACCCTCAGACATGAGGAGTACGATTTTAGGAGGAGGAGGATCGAATATTGGAATACTAATATTATTCCTGTTCCCAGGAGCAGGAGGGCGGCAAGCACGGGAACTCACTCACCATCCCGCCCGAGCCCAGCGCCTGGGAGGACAAGAACATAGCCTGAGGACGACCTCCTTTTCCAACGCTTTCATACAAACGATTAAATACTTTCTTTCGGAAACTCGTCCCATTTCGATGAAACTTGGTGTAACTTATTTCAAGTGTATTTCTAGTGTATTTCCAGCCTTCAAATCGCGTTCAAAACTTGGTGTGTAAAAGATAGAGTAATTTATTGGCCTTATAAGAGAGTGTTAAACTGGACAAGTTGTTTAACATAATAAAAACCGTCTTAAAACGATTGAATTGAACAAAGATTGATTGTGTTTTTAGGTTAAAAGGGTCTTCTTGTGAATGCTCCTTAATTAAAATGGTCTGACAATTTCTCGCTGACATTACAATCAAACAGAAATTTAAAGTTACATTAATTAGGTCTATACAGCGTTTGTAAGTAAGACCTATTGTGCAAAGCTTTATGAAAGTCTTGTAGGAATTTATTAGACCTGATTCTTTTAAACCCAACAAGAACATTATTTTTACAAAACAAAAAACAAAAACCGGTTTCAAAAGACCGACTATTGAGTTATTCATCTATTTGTCGCGCACGTACCTACTTAATGCAAATTTAAGACTTATATGGTTTTCTCATGGATACCATTATCAGAACTGGACTAAATTGAAATGGGACCAAATGGGAAGCGTCAGCTTTCTAATAAAAAAAGAATCATCAAAATCGAAACACCCAGTCAAAAGTTATGAGGTAACAAACATAAAAAAAAACATACAGTCGAATTGATAACCTCCTCCTTTTTTGAAGTCGGTTAAAAACTGGGTATTTGATGTAAATTCTAGTGACAGCACTTAAATTTTCTGCATCTCTTTTCATTTTAAAATGCAGAAAAAGGATAGCAAGATTTTTAGAGCTGTCAAATTTAGTTAAGGTGTTTAAAGAAGTACAAGCGAATTGATGTCATTGTTGTGGTTACACACCAAGTTTGACTAAATAATTAAGTTAAACATGAATTAAAGTTTAGTTAAACTTTAAATAAAAAATTCTGAAAACCCACCAAAATGAACGTTTGTATGAAATCGGCTGAAATTGGAAACTACGTTTTATTTGTTTTGATTAATTATTTTAGATAAGTATATCGACCTAATACATAAGTTTTCTACATTTTCATTCTTGCTCTGAGCATAATAATTAAGAAATTTATAAAGTAGCTATGTAATAAATAATAAAACTACTCATAAGAAGAATGTTATAACCTCTTAATGTTATATTTTCTAAAAGTAAGTTATTGACAAAGATAGGTTTAAATTCTTAATACTCTTTTAAAATTATCTATTTAGCTTGTTATAATGTATAGTGTTATAAGGAAAGAGTATACTAAACCAAAAAAGGCAATAGGACTTATCGTCATCATGAAAAACTAAAAAAACAACTGTTGTTCTATGCATTTTGTCAAAAGTCACTGACATTTAATATCTAGGACAGCTGATTTTTTTTCGCCATTTTATGGTTAGTCCTATGGTCAAATAGTTCATAATGATGAGTACTATCACCCCTTTCAGCTTAGCTTACCCTTTCCTTCTAACCCTGTACCTGTACCTGGTCTACGTATTATATAATTTAAAAATTATGCGTTTATTAGTTAGGTATACATTGATCTTTTTTTAAATTGTTAATTAACTTAATTGTGTAAAATGAACGAGAAAAATTTAAGTAAATCCTTTGCTTTCTACATCACTTATACTTTTTTTAAATAAAATACATAAAACAGATAAGTTTGTTTATCTTTACCAAGGCGCTTATTTTCTTAAAGAGGAGATTATGTTGATTCTTAAAATATAATTTTGGATTTTCCTCGTCTATTCCTGGTAGAGGTAAACACAAAAAGGAACTTAAGGGGGATAATTGGTATAAAAAAATCAGAAGAAGTTTTAAGTTATGAGTAGTATGCAATAGTGACGAGACGAGCAAATCGCTCGCCTGATGTTAAACATCACGTTTGCCCATAACAGGTCCACCCAGAATTTCCTAGTCGTAATAGAACCCATATTTAGGGTTTCATACTAAAATTGTTAATAGATCTGGCAAATAGATCTTGCCCCAGACGTGAACGTCCGGGGTCCGTCTGTTTGTCAGTCTGACTGCCTATTTATCCGTCTGGATGTCCCAGCTACTTAATACTAATTAAGTAATCTTTATACAAGTAAATAGAAACTTTCCTAAAAACCAAACAACCACAGCAAAAATACTCAAGCGTTTTGCACCAAAATTCTTTCTTCTCCCCAAAATTAAATCCAAAACGTAAGAGACAACCAAGTCGCCGTCTCGACGTAGATTTTCCAAACGTATTCTCTCTGGGATGAAATAAAATAAATGTTAAATGTTCTCCAATGGTTTTGCATACAGGCAGCCTTATTCTGGCGAGAGATATGAAGGGTACAGGCAGAAAACAGGGAATTACCTACTGAATTGATCTTAAGAACACGCAAGAAGTATATTTATTTAGAACGATTTTTTTATTTCTTTGGAATAAAAGTTTTTTTGAATCCTTATGAGTGTGAAACGTAAAAAAATCAAGACAGTGAAAATGACCGACAACCTCGAGCGCCCAAGAATATGGTTCCAGGCAGCCATTTTATACTCGTGAGACGGTTGCCGTGGCTGGAGAACGCTGGTTTCTGAGAAAGGATAAATAAATCACATTAATATTAAGTGGCGTGTGTTTAAGGCGGAGATGAGCGGTTGTAACAGCCGCCTCTTTCGCGCATTGAAGATATGAAATCGCCGAGTAGAAATATTTTATTTCTACGAAATTTTCTGCAAACATTTTTTATCATTTTTTTTATTTTAAAACAAATGATAAAAAATGTTTGCAGAAAATTTCGTTTTGACCTTTAGGACGTCTAACTTCTCTTTCAAACGAATAGATCAAAATGAATTGAAGCACAAAAAAAAAGCACAAAATGATTTTTTTATTATTTATTTTTTATTTCCAATCAGAGGTCTTCATAAATGTAAAAATTATTGAAAGAGATGGCTGGCAACCTTTCATCTCCCCTTGGTATTAAATTGCATGTATTTAAACCTTCCCTGTCTACCTTTTCCCGGGCGAGCAGATTTGAATGATGAATTTAAACATCGGCTCTGGGTGTGGGTGCTAGTTCTCTACATCCATGTGTTTTACTATCGCTGATAAAAAGTTTGTACAAGCCGAGTGGTAGTCCTGGTGGCAGAGTTTAAGGCCACCTGAAATACTCTGCCATTGTTTGGCGGTGGTTGTTACAGGACAAACAACCGAGGCTTACAGTTCTACGTATTGACAACTTTGTTTTTCATTGCAATGGTGTCAGCGAATCTACGGAAGCGCTCAGTTATGAACGCCACCTTCGGTGACCCATCCGAAGGTTGTTCTCTATTAACCATCGCCAAGCCATGACAGTGCCAATAAGCAGGCTAAAAACTCTAACACCAGGGCCAGCTACTCGGCCTGTAAGAACTATTATTATCACCCATAAAACTTCCACCTAAAACATGCCATCACCCGATGGCATCTCGACAGCGGAATCCTATAAGCGTAAACGTTATTATAAAGTTAAGTATTTCAGTAAGCCGGACTTAGGAAACTTGCGCCGTGCCTGTGGACATAGGAACTTTATTAATTCAACCCTTGGAGTTTACCTCGCATGTCTAAATGTCTATGCTTCAGGGACGGATCTAGGAGGCTAAAGACTGGGGGAATGGAAAACTAGCTAGTAAAAGAGCTCTGAATGTATAAAGGATACTATATGTTACATTTAGCTATCTTTATATTATTCCAACTAAGATATAAATTCAAGAATTGAACATCAATTCACTTAGATAGCTACGCCTCATTATTTATTTCTGCGACAATATTAAACGGATCCTAGAGTTTTCTTCAGATGTCCAGTTTGGATATTATGTAAGCGTGTATGTCACAGTGAATCACATACACACACACACTCACACCACATTGGAACCGATATATCTTGGAGCTGGCTACGAAACTTCAAGCAATTGAGCAAGGCAGTGCCCAGTGGTTGAACATCCTAATCCACACACCACGGTTTTACTCGCTATCTCACAGGAATTCTAACCTTTTGTCTGTTTTTTAAACTACAAGCATTTGCCTTCAGTACACCTACGCAATCGCATGCGGCAGCGAAACGACGAAAAAACTGTAAGTTGTATGGCAACGTTTCGCATGTGTTATGTCTCGCTCTACTATATAGCTAGATGAAATAGTTGCGTCCTTGTCGGGATTGTTTCGCAACTAACTGCGAAATGGCCGTTACACAGACGCAGCAGTTTCGCTAGTGGAGTTTCGCATCGCAAGGCGTCACCACGCGTTCTGTCGGTGAGGGCAGAATTTCGCACAATGGAAGCCGAAAATATTGAAATATTATTGAATTTGATTCGAAATTATCCCGAGTTATATTTAGTTGGGCATGTTGATTACAAAAATGCATACAAAAAAGAGGTGGCATGGAGGAAAATTCAAGAAAAGACGGGGATAGTTTCATGCACCCAGATTCTACGCTTTCTCTTTAATACCGACGCCAGCAACAACAATTCTTCCTCTTCAGAATCTGAAAGCGACGACTGGGACGACTCAGATGACATTCTGAAACGACATCTGCACCTACAGCCCACAAAAGCTACAATGACATTTCCTTGCGAAAGAACTGCAGTGTACTAACGTTCCGCAGATGTTTCGCTACCGCATTATTTCGCAAAGACTCG
This sequence comes from Alcis repandata, assembly GCA_949125135.1. Classification (NCBI taxonomy): domain Eukaryota; kingdom Metazoa; phylum Arthropoda; class Insecta; order Lepidoptera; family Geometridae; genus Alcis; species Alcis repandata. The sequence goes on from OX421233.1 coordinate 2,810,555, forward strand.
CAGCCGCATACGAACGCGTAGGTGTACTAAGGGCACATCCAAATTCGTTCAACTGTTTTGACGCAACAAACATATGAAAAGCAGCAACAGTAGGATAAATAAAACTGTTTTTCAAATGAATTTCTAGTGAGTTTTCTGTTTTTCAGAAATTCATTCGAAATCAGATATTTGTAGATGAACTTCCACGAAGTCCCTGATACGTTGCGAGTATTTGATAGACGCAAAATGTAAAATGGGACAGCGCCCCATGTCGAGTGTAAATAGAAACATTGTACATTTTTTCATCGAACACTCGCTACGTATTTATTAACATCAAAGTTTGTAAGACAAGACAAAATAGGAAATTTTGTTTATTTAAGTACTATCTTTTTTTAACTTTGTTTTTCAAATTAGTACATTACATGTACTAATTTGAAAAACAGTTTTTAGAAAAAACAAAGTAAAATTAGTCTTTCTTAAATAGATAAAGTAACACCCCCCCCCCCCCCCCCCCCTCTTCCCCTTCACTAGGTCCCTGCACAAAGGGTCGTACAACCTACATTTACTTAACATGAATAGTTGAGCGAGCGCCGAGGATTGTCCTGAGGGAGCTAATCCTTGTTCAGGTAATACGCACGCACTTATGAGTTAGGGGCAGGGGGCAGGAACGGTATTTATTGTTCTGGAGAGAATATGAGGAAGGATTTTGTCATGTTTAAAGAAAAGACGCAGGTAACTAATATTCTATTCCACTAATATTAGAAACATTACATATACTAAAGAAACAACAAAGAAGATTTAAAAACTATTACACTACTAAAAGACAGCTGCCCTGCCTGATCTCAGGGTGACGAGCGCAGGGCTGTGCCGCGCAGGGTCTTGAATTTTGCGAGTTCAAAATTCTAGGTGGCGCAGACCTGTTATGGTTTAACATCAGGCGAGCGATTTGCTCGTCTCGTCACTCAATTACATTAAAAAAACACTACCGTTCACTTTCATACTCTACTCTCTACCTTACTCCACTATAGGTACTTGTCACACTTTCTTAAGATATTTTCTGCACACGTAGAGCACTTTATGTGTCTCGTTAAAGAAATATCAACAATATACCCCAAAGTACTTTTTTATTTGCTCTTGCTATAAAAACGTGGAGCCATCTCTGCAAACGATGACTTACCACGGTTTAAGGGCCGGTTTCCAACAAAGTAGTGTGTTTCAAATCATATTCAAATAAAATAAAACACGAACCAAATTCCAGCAAAACATATTTCAATCCAATCTCGCTTTAGATGGCTTTGGATACCAGATCTATAGGTAAAAATGGTTGATGGTTTTTTTTTTGTTTGAAAGGTGACTTGATTGAGTGCTCTTAGCTATGATTAAAAAGTCTGTTCTGCTATGGGGCTTTAAAATTTAGTTCAAATTATTGTTGGATAGTTTTTTTATTATATTATTTTTTTATGTCATTGGTGGCAAACAAGCAAACGGGCCACCTGATGGTAAGCGATCCCTGTAAGCGATACCTGTAACACCGGAGGCGTCACGGATACGCTGCCAACCTTTGAAGACTTTTTGACCTTTTGAAGAACCCAATGTTGTAGTTTTTAGCAGTTTATTCGCTAGTGGAGACGGCGACAAAGCTGTAACGACGGCGCCATTTTACCGGAAGCGCACGTGTTTCCGGTGGAGCTCGAATGAATTGTTTATGTCGCAGACTCTACGTTTTTTAGGAGAGCTCTACGAAATGGAAACGAGGGGTTTAAGGCGTTTTATTGGAGAGGAGGTTTTATTTATTTAGTAATTCAAGCAAATAAACAAGTAGCGATGAGGGCATGGCTTTCTGGCCAGTGAGATGCTACCTCGGGTACTGTTGCTCTCATTAGAAATGTCATGAGAGTGAGAGTGACGGAGATAATGTTGAGCGCCCATAATTAGGGCCCCAGTATGAGAGAATCCTAAGAATGAGCTTGATCTGTTGGTAAAGGAAAGCATCGTAAGAAAATATTATTTGAAAACCCATTACTTACTTAGTTTGTAATTTTTAAGCTATTGCATAGCTTCTATCGCGGGCCTTGAGCGTGGAGACCGAATCCAGAAATTCCGTAACGAAAATAAACTAACACCCCTGAAGATTATTTTTTTAAAAGAAATATATAAAAACTTTTACATTTTTTTTTTAAATAGAACTACGGGGTTACACTCGGAAGAGAGAGTCATGACGTTTGAAAAAAAAAAGAAAAGAAAGGTGGAATTTTGGTGACAGACAACGACACTCGTAGACTGAGAATTGTAAAATTAGGAGTAAAACTCGTATATATATCATTGGTTTTGGACAATATAGAACCTGCATAAATAAAATAAGTAAATAATTATAATTGCATAAGTTGATAAAAAATGCTATGCAATAGCTTTACCGCGGCTGTCCCCGAGTGCCACACGTCTTTTTTTTAAGTATATCGGTCCTAAGAAAGTGTTTAATGAGCTGTGGTTAAGTGCTTAGTCTGTCAATTAAAAAATGTGACCGGACCTCCGCATACCTAATGTAACGTGACGATGTGTTTAAAGTTAAGACGAATGGTCTCGCTATATCACTGGTTCTCAAGCGAGGCTACTGAAATACATCGCGCGTTAGGCACTTGGCGACAAATTGCAGAATGTTGCCAGTGCAGGTTCATCAGGGTTGCCACCCTCAAGTCAACGATCTGGCGCCTAGCCAGTTGAGAAATGATATACTATACTATGAGATATTTAAGTGTGGTAATCATACAATTTACTTAATCGTTATTTTTTTTCAATTAAGCTAGAAAAGAATCAGGAAAAGCTGAGACAGAGCTGATTTTAATGTAATGCATGAACGTATTGAGAGTTGCGTACTGCGATGTAGACACGTGCGACGCTGACATGTGTCTGTTCTGCTCTGCGCCCTATGTCTGTCTCGGTTGCTCAGCACTGCAAAGCCTGTTCTGAGTTGTGCTGCATCACCTTCGTCAAACGTCTACGCTTAGTCTCAAGGTTTTTAACCTTAGAAATGAATAAGGCAAAAATACACGAACGAGTTTTTATGCAAATCATCATTCAACGAGGCAGTACATAATATCCTTCCAATAGGGATAATTATCTGATCGGTGTTGCGCACCTCGTGTTCAATATTTCATTATTTTGGAATAATTTTCACGCTGAATCGAGCAGGTACGAGTAGGTAACTGGAATTAATCATATTTGTATCTCGTTGATTTATTGCATATATATTTAAAAAGTAGGCTACGTTTATTTATATATTTATATTTCCGGATTATATTGAGATATCTAAATACATATCATAAGATGACGGTAATCAGGCAGGCAGTTTGTTTACCTATTGCATGCACCATAAAAAAGGAGCCAGACAAAAATTTATAATAAACTAACGGCCTGTCCCGGCTTCGCACGAGTAGACACTATAAATTGAGATGTGAGCTATCCTATCTGTTAAGTTAGATCGAACTGCACACGGTGTGCAAATTTGATTGAAATCGGTTAAGTAGTTTAGGAGTCTATAGCGGACAAACAACGTTTTTTTTTTTTTTTTTTTTTTTTTTTTTTTTTCCTTCGTATGGACCTGCGATCAGTCATCGTGACTATAATCAGGTAAGTTGTGAGAGGTTGGCGTTTGGTGATTCAGAGCCACTGCTCCGTCTCCCCTTATTAAGTCAACACGTCGGATCTTTTGAGTCTTCCAATCGGGTTTGGCTGCAAAAGCATACTGGATAACGGGTTTGGGTGAGTTGTCAAGCGGTCCCTGTAGTTGGCCGAGTATTGTTTGATTTCATCCAGGATGGTTGAGATTCCCAGGTATTCGTGGATTTCCGAATTGCGAGCATACCAGGGTGCAGAGGAAAGTACCCTTAGAATATTGTTTTGGGCTCTCTGCAGGCACATGATGTTAGATTTGCTGGCTGTCGACCACAATTGGATACCATATGTCCAGATTGGTTTTATTATGGAGCAATATACCCTTAGCTTGTTGGATAGGGATAAGGCAGACTGTCTACCGAGAAGCCAGAGTAGGTTTTTAAATCTCAGGTTAATTTCATTGCGCTTCGTTTTTATATGATCTTTCCATGTCATCCTTCGATCCAGGTGAAATCCTAGGTATTTAACGCAGGTTGATTGGGGCAGTGTGTCGAGGCCTAGGATGACCGGGGGGCAGGTTTCACGTCTTAGGGTAAATGTGATGTGGTGAGACTTTGGGGCGCTTGCTTTTATGCGCCACTTGGTAAGCCAAGCACTGGTGGCATTTAGCTGAGATTGCAACAGTCTACTCGCCTCAATTGGATCACTGTTACAACTGAGGAAGGCTGCATCGTCGGCAAATGTTGCTACAGTTGTTTCGGGCGACTGGGGTAAATCACTAGTGAATATGTTGTAAAGCACCGGACCAAGTACGGAGCCCTGGGGCACTCCTGCTCTGCAGTCGAAGAGAGAAGATCTTGCGTCACGAAGCTTGACTTGGAACTTTCTGTCACTCAGGTAAGAGTCCATCAGCAGGTAGTAGGAGTGTGGAAGGAAGTTTTTAATTTTGCAGAGTAGCCCTTTATGCCAAACCCGGTCAAAGGCCTGTTGTATATCGAGAAATGCAGCCGAACAGTATTCTTTCTTTTCCAGACACTGCCTAATTGTGTAATAGACTCTGTGGACTTGTTCTATGGTTGAGTGGTGGTACAAACAACGTGACACGTAATTTATATATATTAAGATTAGCTGCACCCAACGGTTTCACCAGCTGCTTTTTTCTCTTCCTGAACTTTCACAAATATTTCAAGACCAAAATAAGTGAAATTGGTCCAACCAATCTCGATTTATAGCCAGACAAACGAACAGCGATTCATTTTTATACATAAGAAAATTATTATTTAATGCCTTGGCGTACAGGGCATGGTGATGTACCTACTTATGTCGTGGCAGCCAAAAGGTTAACATCTAATTTTAACATACTTGGGACAGAAAACTTATTAATAACCGTACAAGTAAACTTGTGTAAAGGCCAGGATCAATCTCGACGAAACAATCTTAACCTTAACTCTTTTGTAATCAAAGTATTGAAGTCTAAGTAGGATTCATTTTAAGAACAAAGAGATGAAGGAATTAATCTAAATAAACGCCGTTTACATTATAATTGGGCGGTGCATTGCGTGTCGAGCACGGACGCATCCTTCGACGCGAGTTCTAGGGCCGAATCACATCTACCTATAGTAATAAATAAAATAAATAAATAAAGGATTCACACTCATAACTCCCTACTAGGAAAATCCTGTGTCGGGGATGCCAGGGAACACACACAAAGACAAGGACAACATCATCACTAACAAACATCAACATGGACAAGATAAGACAAGGATAACATCATCATCATAATGATGGTCCTCGCTCCACCTGGCCGCAAGGGCTCTCTCTACATTTGCTGATCCATACTAAGTATTAATGTTATTAAGGCGAAAAGTTTCTATGTAGGTACCAGGTTGTAAAGGGTCAGAACTACTGGTCGTACTTTTGAAATGACGACCTATAGAACCGATAGTGTAGCCACACTATCCGTGTATCCCTGCTACAGGCCGTAATTTATATCCCCAAAACTACTTCGGCGAAAAAGCAACATCGGGTACGAATTGCCAAAGAACATGTAGATAGTTTTTTTTTTCTTATTTTTTGATATCAATGCCTTTTTATACAAAATAAAAAGGCTGATATCAATGCACATGTAAGAGGCCTAGGCAGGCGGCCTAAGAACTCTGACACTAGGACTAGCCACTCGGCCTATACTAGCTTACTTACGCACACAGTTCAAACCAACCTATAAATCCTATAAATTCGACCAACCTCTAAGAAACGAACTTGCAATATATTTTTTTAATATTTATATTAGAGAGTGAAATGGGGCGATAATATTTGTAAAAAATTGCGAACCTACGCTACGCGGGCGAAACCGCGAGCATTCTCTAAGTAGGTATACAATATACATAGATAGATACATAAATCGCATACCAGTTATACCAACACCGCATGTTTGGCCGCGATTCAAATATTAGCAATGCTCGAAATGCCGCTAATTATTATCATAGGGCATAATTATTTATAATATTTCTAGGGAATTCTAGCGCAGTTAGGTACTTCTCCGTCTTCTTTTCTTGCATTTTTATGTGGCTTGGCAGGTCATTCTAAGTGATTAACAACCCTGAAGACCTCTGAAGAGTTGCCAGACGGATACAAATGGTTCGGAAATTTCTGTTATCATCTTCCGGTCTATAAGCAATGTTGATAAAAAGCCGTTTTTATAAGTAAAGCCCGAGTTATGCCAAAATGCTTTGGTTTGATTTTCGGATATTTGAAAACATAGTGTAAGGTAAATTAAAAACGCAGCATTATTCCTAACCAAAAATTAGATTTTTTTTATGGAGGCAGAAAAATGCCATACAGGTGTGAATATGCCCTTAATGTTCGTTTATTAAGTAATTCCATTTAATTATCGTAATTATTTAAAACTCTAATTGAGTTAAATAATGATTGTAATTAGCGCGTTCCTTTGTTGAATAGAACAAAAAAAAATTAAGTCGGTTCTAATAAAATTTTGTGTTTTTGTCAGTTGGAGGTGGACAACGATAATACACACACTTTTATACTAATGCTAAAGTTTGTGTGAGTTAGAGAAACGGCTGTATGAATTCGGATGAAATTTGATCTGAAGGTCCTTCAGTAAAAGAAACGGCTTAATGAATTCGCACGAAATTTGGAATGGAGCTAATACATATATTTTTATTCCAGAAAAAACGTTAACAGGTACTAATAATAAGCAATACTTTACGTACACTTTCCTAGTACGGTTTGGTCCTTAAAGTAAGAAAACAAGTTCCTGTGGCTTACAATCTACAAAATCCGAGGATTCCTATTTGAATTTCTGTTGGGTTTCTACAGCAAGTCTTCAGGAGTAATATCAGATCTTGTATAGTTTTTCATGTTTGTTAAGTCAAATTGGCCTCAGCAATGCGAATTTCTACCCTTGGTGCTCATCAAAGGTTCGGAAACTTTGAAAACCCTTAGTTAACCCTTAAAATGATGGAAATTGCAATAGCACCACACGCACTTGGAATGTCTTTCCACCGTTTTTATCCAGCTAGAAAGTGACAAACATATTAATATTCTAACTTTGTTACGCGTGGATAAAAACAAAGCAACTTGGCAAGTTGGTTTCCACCCTTATTGCTGTGGAAAGCAATTTCCCCTCCTACTAGGTATGCATGCAAAGTTGCTTGAATCTCGTACATAGATACCAGAAATTGACTGAGTTGTACTCAACTGGAGCCCTATTCTTGCGACTGAGATATTATCTCGGTCACTGTTGTTCTCATAAGAAAAGTCATGACAGTGAGAGCGATGGAGCTAATCTCGAGCGCACAAGAATAGGGGACTGATTGGATTAAGCCTGCTAGATATATACGAGTAGATAAACTCTTTACTGTTCACACCAAAAATTACTAAAACAAAAGGGCGGCCTTTTCGCTAAGAGCGATCTATTCCTTGCTTCTTCTAGGCGGGCTGAAATTTAATCCTCACAAATTGCTCTCACAATTTAAACCTTTCTCTTGAAAATTCCTTCCGTCAGTAGAAGATGTTTCCACCCTTACAAATTGCTCTCACAATGTAAACTTTTCTCTTGAAAATTCAGTAGATGTTTTCAAAAGCGAAACCCGTGATCCCGCAAGGATGCGAGATGCAAATGCGTGATGCAACGCTTCGTGTGTTTGCAGCAGCTCGCGTGCCGCCGGCTTCCGGCCGCGCTCATCAGGTATTCAGGATATCGATCCGTTTCGACTATATAATTGCCGAAATTTTCAACTGAAGGCACACTTCGTCTGTGATCAACGAAGAAACATGAATACCTACGTTACCGTGAGTTTCTACAGATACCTAGCTAGATATTGCTTGAAATTTTCAAGAGTTTTGAAAGTGTTCCAATTTCAAATAACTGTCTGTCTGTTTGTCTGGTTCCAAATTGTAATTTGAGATGTATCAAAATTAGTCCCTTTTGACACGATTTTTATTGTTTATTTATTTACTTGTTCTCTTCTTCATTATAACGTTAATCTTTAGCTCATAATAATCGACTGTATTTGTTATCGTGCCACATATATCTTACTTTGTAGGTTATTTTTTTACCTCTTTGTGTTGGAATAGTATCAGTAGAAGCTGTATGAAAATAATTTCAGTAATTTAACTAATTTTCTGGCTAAGGATGGGAAATTATGAGATCTCCTTTTAATTTAAATTGCCATAAGTTTCAGAATTTTATGATGCAGTGGCGGCTCTTTGTAATTTTGTGGAAAAAATGCCTTTTACTCGATTATTTTTTTCATTCCTCAAAAGTTTTAAACATTTTTCTTTTGAGTATTCTTTTGATTCTTAGCTTACTTTGTGAAGATTCTGAAGTACGAACTTTGTTAAATTTTTGAGCCGAGTCTGAATGAAAAATGTTTTATCTGACTGATTTGTTTGTTTTCAGTTGGCTTGCCTTTTGGCTGTGCTGGGCGCCTGCCACAGCAACCCCGTCGGCGTCGGCTATGGTAAGTATCCGAACCTGGGATGTTTTTACCTGACACCTCAGATCAAGTAGAAAAGCAGATGGAGACCCGCCTTAGATACATGTGTAGACAAAAAAACTACCCTACTGCCCGTGTGAGTATACTTCAAGCACTTATTGACTCATAAAAACTACTCGAATCAATCGTCAATTCTTACGTCAGTTGCTCAGACAACGTGGACAAGAAATATAAGTAGTAATAAGGGTAGTTGTTATGCGTCAATGTTTGCTTGTAGTATACGTACACGGGCAGTACGGTAGTTTTTTTGGCTTCACCTGTCTCTAAGGCGGGACTCTATCTGCCTTTCTACTTGATCTGAGCCCGACACATAAAACAAGCATCCTTAACAATCATATTAACTGACACTGAAAGCAATAGTAGGTGTCTCTCAACTATATCGTTGTTTCGTTTCAAGCTGTGTGAATAGCATATATTATATATTACTAGCTGACTCGACAGACGTTGTCCTGTCAAAAGCCATTGCGTCAATTCTATGTCAAATGTCAAAAGTTACATTAAAAAAGTTTACATTGTCCAAAGCGCTAAAGTTAAATTATGGTTTAAGTATTTTTAAATTTTCTAATTTTTCGTGTTTTTTTACTATAAATTGAGATGTGAGCTATCCTATCTCCTAAGTTATATCGAACTGCACACGATGTGCAAATTTTATTGAAATCGGTTAAGTAGTTTAGGAGTATATAGCGGACAAACAACGTGACACGTAATTTATATATATTAAAATAACTTACCGTGACATACAGAGAGACGAACGGGTAGACACCGAAGACCACATAAGGGTTCATTTTTACCATTTTGATGACGAACTCTAAAAATGGAGTCCTTGCCGCGAGTATAAACGGAAATTACATTTCTCAATTGATTTATATCGTAGACGTGACGTTCAAATATTTTATTTACGAAATTTTACACATAGAGACGCACGTACATGGGATTTCTTCATTGGGGATATTGTTTTATTTATTAACTTTTATTTCCCAGGTCTTGGCGGCCTAGGCTACGGCTACGGAGGAATCATCGCTCCAGCCATCTCCACCGCCAACCTGTACAAAGCGGCTCCCATCTCCGTCATCAGAACCGCTGCCGTCTCCCCCATCATCGCCCCCGCAGTCTCCACCGTGCCTGTTCTGAAGACTGTCAACATCGGCGGCCTCGGCGGCCTCGGCTATGGAGGCTACGGAGGCTATGGCATCGGAGGCTACGGCCTCGGAGGCTACGGCTACGGCCTCGGAGGCGTAGGCCTAGGCTACGGAGGCCTCGGAGTTGGCGGTCTTGGCTGGGGCGGCAAAGGCCTTGGTTGGGGCGGTAAACTTTACTAAACTGACGGAATGATATCTTTCCTTATTATTCAAAATTTCTTCTTAAATAAAAGAAGTTTCTTCGATTCGAATCCACAGTAATAAAAGCATTCACAACTATATTTACCTTTTTTTATTTAAAAGTAATACACACGAACCCACACATTATTCACAGTTAGTTTGCCGACAATATTCCAATTAGGATGAAAAACCCCCTTTGGTCCCAAATGGACACTATTTTCTATCCAAATATGAAGACTGATAGAAAACACAAACCCAGTACACCTCTAAGCCTTTGAGTGCATTAACAAGAACATTATTTTTACAAAACAAAAAACAAAAACCGACTTCAAAAGACCGACTATTGAGTTATTCATCTATTTGTCGCGCACGTACTTAATGCAAATTTAAGACTTATATGGTTTTCTCATGGATACCATTATCAGAACTAGACTAAATGAAATGGGACCAAATGGGAAGCGTCAGCTTTCTAATAAAAAAAGAATCATCAAAATCGATTCACCCAGTCAAAAGTTATGAGGTAACAAACATAAAAAAAAAAAAAACATACAGACTAATTGATAACCTCCTCCTTTTTTGAAGTCGGTTAAAAAGCGTTCTAAATCCATGGAAAAAGGTCATAATACATTTTTCAAAGTACTCTCGGAGGCGGCTTGTTTACGTTCTACTTTAATTGGTTCCTTTTTTTTTACCAAAACAAAAATCAATTAATATAAATTCGTGCTACAATAACTTCCAATAATTTCCTACTTCGTAATAAACACATAATGTACTTCTTTCTGGATTCTGAGTGAAGCTTAGCAAAATATTTTACTATGGAAAGTAACGTGTATTTCACACATTTTTGTTAGCAAAAGATATTTTCCCCACAAAATACTAAAATAAAAAATTCAGAAAAACAACAATTTTTGACCAAAAGTTATAAAGAGAAGCCGCCTGCAGAATTTTAGATGAGTGAAAAATAACCGTATAAAACTCACAAGTCTTATAACTAGATTGTGTCCTCAATAATGCAGGTCGGTGGAAGTAATTAAAGTTTTTCAATGATTCAGAGGTTACGTTCCGGCTCCATCGGCCATTGTGAATAATTGAGAGCTATCTACTCGCTAATTGACTTTGGAAATGAAGCTGCCGATCGGTTTTTGTTTTGGGAGAAAATTGATCGATCGGTAATTTATTTTAAAATTACAAAAATATCATAGTATTTATTGATTAAAGTGTAAACCCGAATAGAGGTTGTTTGATCATTGTTGAGAGTTATTTGTTGTTGTAGGAGTCGTATAAAAATGAGAATTCTAAAGACGACAACCAATTTCTCAAACTATGCACCCTAATTATACACTTTGCAATACAAAATTAATTAACCCGTTGAGACGTTGGCGGTTACATATACATTTGTTAACTTGAATGTTTGCAAGCTAATTAAGTTCTTACTGGTATACTCGTATCTTTGCGTGCAACTTACAGTGTTATTACATAGCTTGTAATATCTCAAGTACGCTTTGTACATATGCATTTGCTAAATAAACACTAAGTACATGTACTTACCTACGTCAAAGAGAACTCGTCACTTTGCTGCAACTGCTATATACTGGGAAATGCCTTACTCACCATAATTACCTTGATGGACTGTGTCCCAAATGAAGTTTCTAGAAGATTCTTATTTTACGACAGTTTCATTATATGCAATTCGTATTTGGACTATCCTACACCAGACATGTACTACGTAATTAAACGTTTTCTTCATACCTACTTGTGCGAAATTAAAAAAAAAATAATTAAATACTTTTATCTTACTTCCAGTAATTTCTTGGTGCAACAAAAAAATAATCTATGTACGTAAAATTACAGTATATTAAAAAATAAAAAAGCAGTCGCATAAAAAGTGTATCACAGATTCACAGAATGCTACGAACAAGTAAGTAATTAAATTCAGCGCAACATGAAACGAAGCCTGTCGAATGAAGTAGCAATGTCATTTTCCAAGAGACGTCTTTGAATGGAATAAAATCCCTTTCAACACTACAGTATACTATATATTATTATATAGTACGGTAGTTACAGTAGCTACAGTTATAGTACTCCCTGAGCAAATGGAATTATGGACGTCTGAGTGTCGACGCCTCACTTACCATAGACTAGTTATCAAGTGTAGAATAGATAACTAATAGTTGCCTGGATAGTCAAGATATTGGTTTTTATTCTAATTCTTACTGTCCTACCAATTAAATGTCATAATTGTGAAAGATATGTGTTAGAATGTTAATTACAAAATTACGGAAAAGTAGCTAAATCGATTTGGTTGAGGCATGCAGGCATAGACTATTTTTTATAAATCTCGGATAATTTACTGTTTCTATAGTATAGCGAGTTAGACTACCAAATGCCACAGCTGTTTACAAAACATCATCATTGGTTACCATCAGGCAAGATGGCGATCAAACGCAAGCCAATAAAAACAGCACACAAAAAATTCATAAAACCAGCAAAAATAAACACAAAACAAAACTCTCCCTACTTTTGCTGCTCGATCATAGTCTACTCTGCGTACTTAATCTTTGCCCGTCCATTACTTCGCCGGGATCCCGAGAGGAGCATCTTCGTTAATTGAAAAAGCAATTAAATCCTCCCTCATCTCTGCAACTATCCCGATAGCTATTCGATAGATCATATTCAGTTTCCTAATGAATTCTGCAAGTTTCCATGTCAGACTGAAAAATTCTTACAAACTTTCATTTGAATATTGGATTTTATCGGAAAATTCCGGTTTCCGACGGATTTATTGCTAGCGATTGAGATTTTAAGGATTTATTTTTAGTTTAGGTGCTTTATTTTCCGATGTATTTTCGATATTAAAGCAAGTAGAGTTCTACACACTTGTCTATAACAGTTGTTTTGTGTGTTTTGTGCAACGCCTATTGTTCCAGGAAATATGTTTTTGTACTGGTTTGTTATGAAATTTAATTTACTAGTAACTGTAAATTATTAACAAGAATATATTATTAACTAGGTTTTAGTGTTAAGGCAATGATTGTTCAAAAAGATACTCTAATAAATAAATACTGAGATACTGTCATAAAAAGTACTTTATTTACACGTTAAGAACAGGTGCAAATACAGGAAGGTACAGCGGATATTACAACGGGTGCACTTCCCCCTGAGTCACGACTGAAGTACTTCATTTTGATTTAAAAACATTTCAAAATCTCACGGCCACGTTGCATGGGTGGCGTAATTTTTCGAAAAGTCAAGTATTTACTTGAATTAAATCTTGGATCTGCGGCAATGTTTTAAATATGCAAAGTTGCTTTTGGGCTATATTTTTCATAATTTGAATATAGATTATACTCGTAGGCAGTAACACGGAAAAATAGAAGCAGCAAGAAAATTGTCTGGGCGACAGACGAGATATTTAACTTGAATGAATTACTTATTGACATGAATAATCTTAAATTAAAATTTCCTACTAATTATGACTTAGATCTAAAAATTAATGAATTTCAAAATAAATTTGACGAGCTATTGATAAATGAGCGAAGCAATTATTATAACAATTTTATAAACAACTCTGACAGCGTTATTAGATCAATGTGGGACGTAGTAAACACTGAAACTGGTAGGGCTAGAAATTATAGTGAATACACTGAGATTTTGAGGAGACTCGACGGGTCTAAATTCGCATCTAAAATAGATGCCGTAAATGCGGTAAACGAACACTTCGTAGGCGCGGCGGCGGCGTGCGGGGCTCCTGCCGCTGACGTCGACGCCGCGGTGCGCGCGCTAGTTGCAGCGTGCCCGCCCGCTGACCGCTCACTTAGATTAAAGCCTTTTACAGCGCTAGAAGTCTTTAAAATAATTACTTGCGGTGTTGCGCGAAAAAAAACAAGGGATTTATACGAAATGTCGATCTCGCTGCTTCAAGATGCAGCGGAACAGGTATCGCCCATTTTATCGAGCCTGTATAATAAATGCTGTAAAGAGGGAATATATCCTAGTACTTTAAAACAAGTAAAAGTTTCCCCTCTATATAAGGGCAAAGGAAAACAGGAGGAAATTAATAACTATCGGCCGGTGTCGATCATTCCAGGTATAGCCAAAATTTTCGAATATGGTTTAAGTAAACGACTGACGCAATACCTGGGCGACTGTCAGGCATTGAGCGATAGGCAATACGCGGTAGATCCACGACTTCGCTGGCCAGGGAATTAGTCCGACGGATACTCCAAGCTCGTGAAGATCAGAGGCAGGTTGCGGTCATTTTTTGTGACCTCTCTAAAGCCTTCGACGTAGCCGACCACGATGTCCTGGCAGAGAAGATGGCGCGGTATGGAATTATTGACTCTGCACTGAAACTACTCACGAACTTCATGACCGGCCGAAGTCAAGTCGTAGTAGGGGATGGAGGCCGAGCGAGGTCACAGCCACTAGGGACAGTTATTGGAGTCGCGCAGGGATCCTCTGTCTCCAATATTATGTTCTCCCTCCTACTCAACGACCTGCCGGAGTACATTCATGACGGACATGTCCTTATGTACGCGGACGATGTAGCTGTGGTTGTAACAGCGCCAACTGTAGACCAGCTCGAGCAGAAAATGAACAAGGTGGCAAGTGATCTCAATGCCTGGTTCAGAGCTTCTGCTTAACACCAGCAAAACTCAGTTCATCCATTTTAGCTTATCCGGCCGCTCCTACAGATCACTCAGAGTTAGAATTGGCAGTGCTGAAGTGGATCAAGTGAAATCGACAACCTTTCTAGGCTTCCAGCTGGACAGTGCATTGACCTGGGAAGAACATATAGACAGGCTATGTAAGAAAATGGGCAGCGCATGTTTCGCACTGTGGCGTGTGTCCGCAATATTGCTGTATCCCATGGTCCGGCAATGCTATTTCGCTTCTGTGCACTCGTTACTACAATACGGTATCGAGCTTTGGGGGCGTGCTGCCGATTGGGAGCGCGTCTTCATAATGCAGAAAAGAGCCGTACGAGCCATAGTTCGAGTGCCGCAGGATACTTCCGCGTCACCGTATTTCCGGTCCATGGGTATACTTACCATTCCGAGCCTTATCTGTCTCCAAGCGGCGCTGTACGCCAGGGACCACCCCGAGGAATACTCGCGCCTGGGTGACGGACGCACGTGCGACGCACCGCGCCACGCGGACCGGGTGCGGACTATACCTCACCGCCTTGCCAAAACGGCTAAATTAGTGCATATTACTGCGACGGAGGTGTACAACCGATTGCCGATAGACATTAGAGACTCTTCCTCTAGGGGATCGTTCAAACAGAGAGCAAAAAGATGGCTTATCGAGCAGGCATTCTATAAGTTCGATGACATGACCAAACTGAAAGTAGTTTAGAGATCGAATTAATTAAGTATGACTTTATTTTATTTTGTTTTTGTATTTAATTTATAATTATCAATGTATGATCATTTAATTTTATTTAATAATTTATTCTATATGACAATTACTAAAGGTAATTGGACTATCATAATTTTATACAATTTTATTTTTTATTATTATTGACATGTAACATTTTTGTTATAAATAAAAACTATGAACTATGAACTAGGTATGTACAACACAAAACTGTAACCCCAAATTTTGTTAACCATCAGTTTTTTGAATTGCTTCCCACTAAAAAAGAAGCAAAAAAATATGTTCAATTGTTCAAGTAAATATACGTTTTAGGAAAAAATACCCCGTCGTAACACATAGAGTTCTTATCAATCTTTTCAATGCGTGCTAGTTTCACCTCGTGGGAACGTAGTATACCCATTACACAATAAACTACATAGTTCATAATAATATAATACATCACTCAAGTGATGGATCACCGTGAAGGTTCGTATGCCTATTGTTTGGTTGCACGAACAATAATGGAACATTATGATTTTTAATGACTGATCACCGGTGTTGCAACGGACGACACGGTCAGTCTTCGGATGGGTGACCGCAGATGGCATTTACAACTGAGCTCTGCCGTGGATCGGATGGCAGGTAAAATAGGAAAAATTTTCAAAGAAAAGATTTTAAAATCCTCTTCCATAATGTGAGTAACACAAAAAAGCCTTTATTTCGGTAATAAACTTAAGTTTAACGAAATTTGAAGCCATTTTTCTCATATTTTTTCAATAGTGCCCGAATACAGCTCGCATGTGTCATGGCGCCGGCTTGACGTCACGGTTAAGTAAACATGTCATTGTGTCTATGCGTGATGAGCGGCGGATGACCTATGATCAGCGGAGTTTACTTAAGCGTGACGTCGTACGCTGTGATTGTTGTTTTAGTCAAAATGGCCGATTGCAGTATTTTAATGTTTTATTTCATTGAAAATCTTAATAATCTGTTTTTTGTAAATAAAACTAAACCTCTGTTTTAAATTTTTTAAATCTGACTTCTCCCCTAAAATCATTGGATCGGCGATTTTTTGATCCTGTCGTGATGTCTATAATATTGTAGGCTCAAATGTTTGATCTTTAACAACAACTACCCACTGTCAACAACTGTCAAAGACCTTCAGGAGTTCAGGCAGCCTAAAAGCACTGACAACAAGTCTTAGGTATATGAGCTTGATGGATTTAGGATGAAACTGCGATAAGAAAGTCGAAATTACAAAAAAGAATATAAAACGACATTTCACGAATCTAGCAAATTTGAGGTATGAAAATCTCCTTAAAAATTATTCCTAATATAAAATTGAATTAGTAATGTAACTAGGTATATAATTCCATATCTGCCTTACTTAGAGACGTGCCAGTAATTCCAGGCAATCTACTTTTAAATTATTTCATAATAATTTCTCACTCCATCGCCGGGTTAGCAAAATGATATCCGGAATTATCCAGGCATCAAATTGGAGGCGCAACTTATATTATAAAAAAATATTATAAATTCGAAAATTTATGTGCGTCTGTACCTAAATGTTTGCTAGCACGTATTTCGATCGCCGTAACTACTAAACCGATTTTGATTAAAATTGGAATAGAGATAGCTTATAAACCGGATTGACACTTAGGCTACTTTTTACTATCACCGTTTTTATCACCGCACGGGTGAAGTCGCGGGGCATAGTCAGTCATACTATGTTTGCTGTATAACTAACAAAGTAATCACAGAGTTACGTCTTGCTCTTTTATTAGCGATTTTCAATTTTAGACAAGTATTTGCTCGTGCGGTTAAAATGAAAAGTGAGTAAAAAAGGTTGATGATGATGAATTTCTCTCTAAAAATGCCGTCAGAGATACAAAAAAGGAGATAGGCTATTTTGCATCTGCATATCAATGATTAGCTGCGCCCCGCGGTTTCACCCGAGTTTTCCGGTATAAAAAGTAGGCTATGTGTTAATCCAGAGCAGGAACAACCTTCATTCCAAATTTTATGTAAATTCGTTCAGCCGTTTTTGCGTGAAAGAGTAAATCCATACAAACATACATCCATAGTACATTCTTACAAACTTTCGCGTTTATCTCCATTTCTGCGGGCCATCTTTTTTGGTTCTGTGCCACTCCCATCCAATGCCTTCCTCCCGCTTTTTCAATGTGATCAGACCATCGAGCCGAAGATCTGCTCGGTGATCGCTCAAAGGAATAGGTACTACTAAAAAACAATTACATCTATTTTGATTTTCTGTACAATCTAACACCGCCCTAAATGAGACTCAATCAAAATTAAATAGAGCAGTTAAAGGTCCGATTTCATCAAAGCGAGCAAAACCCAAGGGGGCGATTCTCCAGATTGAGCCAAAGTAGGTCGCAACCCCGTGCGATATCGAGTCGAGTATTAAACGATATCAAAAGGGCTACGAGGATAAACTACCCTTCCTTTGGTCGGGTGAATCTATATAATACGTGTGTTAGTTACTACACTTTTGTTATAATCATAACAAAGGCGAGCATCTGGTAGGTATGTTGTAAAGTATACAATAGTCTGTGAATAAAGTATTGCAATTCCTTGGCAGTGGAATGCAATGGCTTCAAATTTCATGGAGCATAAACAATACATTGTAATTAAAGTATAGCTACCTAATTTACTAGCAGCGATTTCTACAACATTTATAAGTTGAGAGAGATATTATCTGTACTTCAGTTTCTGTAGTCATTTCACTGAAATCAATAAAACACGTCCCAGAACATAGAACACACCTATGGAGACACTGCAGCCATAAATTTGCTGCGCAGATATTTACGGCACAACTTCCATACGAATCGGTGCTTCGAGGTGCGGCGTGCTTGCCTGTACCTGTAGGTTAGGGTATGGTTTCACTGCTGCGACTTGTTTGAAGTATGCTCAATTGCACATACTGGTTTCTTAGGATATTTTTCACAAATGAATAAGAAAAGTAACTTAACATTTAATTGTGATTATGACAATTTTAGTTTAGTTAAGTATTATTCTTTCTCTATGACACAAACTACCTATATAAATAAATACCTATCTAGAAACTAGATCTTGGGATAGAAGAACCAAGGCGCTATTGTTTCATATCTTGGTTTAATTCTTCAATTATTGCGACTCGCTTACTAATAAATTAATTACCTACAAATCAGTGTCGTCGCAACAACAAAACATCACCTTAAGCACATGCTACAGCTTACATTATTTCCTTGCAATCAATTCCCGTAGGAAGTATCGAAGTTACACGAACAAATTAATGGAAATTTCCTAAAATTTGTAGCTTTGTTTTGGCGGAAACCCGTTTAGCTTGGTGATTTGCAGTCCGCGCAACTTGTGCTTAACTGGGGCTTTGGCTGCAGTTTCACTTAGCTGAATTTACATAATAAGGTAGAAGTTTGCACTGGGAAAACAATTTAAGTAAGGAAAACACAATCAAAAATTATATTATTATATGGTTGTGACGTTGGCAGTAGGTAAGTTTTAGGGGTTACATTGTTCACAAGTACGAGTATGAAATTTGGTATACACTGATAACTGTGTTGTTTTATAGCAATGACGACGATGATGGATTGATGTACGTACATATTTTATCCATTTTGTTTTTAGTTAAACAATCTTGTGAATTCATAACTTACAAGCTTTGTGTAGCTTATTAGGCGTTTGATGAGTTTAATCATCTAGCTAATAATTCAATGTGTAAAGTCGTTGAGCTTTTTGATAATAAGCTTTTAAATGCACCTTGCTTAGAATTTTAAAAATCGCATTAAATTTTATCGATCCCTGAGATTTAGTAGAATGATTATTCCCTCAGTGCCCGCCCTCCTGTTAGGTACTACTTATGTTTTTTTAATTTTACCAAGGACAATAAGCATCAGAAAAGATTTTTTCTTACGTAATACAAACGTGACTTTGTAATCAATAATAGAACATTTCAAAACAGTAACATTACAAAGAATACCTACACAATTCGCTATCCGTGATAAGCAACTTAAACTCTCTTTGGCACATGTCACGAGCACAAATGAAAATAATATTTTATGAAACGCGCGAACGGACAACGGTCGGGCACAACTGGCGGCGAAATAATCGGGAAAATATCGGGAAAGCCGGGAGTCGGGTAATATAGGGAATATTGGAAAAAGCCCCGTTTCATAGTTTACGAGTCGCTTGTGATGGAAACGTGGTTGAGACTACGGTTAGCTGAGTCGCGCAGATGACGCAGGTCCACGCAGTGCAGGGCAGAGCAGATTTTGTAATGCATGAACGTACTGAGAGCTGCGTACTGCGGTGTAGACACGTGCGGGGCGGACATGTGTCTGTCCTGCTCTGCGCTCTACGTCTGCCTCGCTTGCTCTGCCCTGCAAAATCTGTACTAAGCTGCGTCACTTGCGTATCAGCCACCGAAGTCGGATTATATCGAACCGCCCCAATATCACATTTGTATCAAAACCGCGGAAGCCGAAATCCGGGGGGGTGCGGGCCGTGTTCGGGGAGGTAAGGTACTTGGTCATTATTATCCAACATTTTCAAAAATCATATTTGTGATAGCAAATAGTTAGTCGATTAATAGCTTTATTTTTAACCGTATAATAAATTGACGTTAAGTTTTGACAGCAAACGTAGTGATGGGATCTGAATATATTAAGAGAAAAATCGATCGATTTTGTCGATGACGTCATCATAAAAATAAGGACGATTTCCATAAGTAGGGAAACTACTGACTAACCTAAATACTTTTATTTTGATGAAATGTTTTAATTTCATCGTTGTGACGTAATTATGGGATGTTATCAAAATGCTCCAATTAGACTTCCTGGACTAATCTTTTCAGAGGTGTGTTATTACAACAGACAGTCCATCAGATGAAAAAGTGCATTTTTACCGATTGAAACAAAGGTAGGGCCAAGAAAATCGGTTACTAGATTGTGC
The DNA here is from genome assembly GCA_949125135.1 of Alcis repandata. NCBI lineage: Eukaryota > Metazoa > Arthropoda > Insecta > Lepidoptera > Geometridae > Alcis > Alcis repandata. Next base: position 2,830,809 of record OX421233.1, read on the forward strand.
GGTTCCTATCCAATATCGATTTCTTATATTTGGGAATCGATAACAGTTTCACCAACTAACATTGTAAAGTTTTATTATTTTTTCAACTATCGATTTTCCCTTCACTAGCTTGGTTACAGAATAGGGAACATAGGGCTTATACCGGACTGTTCTTCAATGGTCAATGGAAGATTCAAGTTGTAACAATAATTTAAAAATGCAAATGAAAGAGTGTGTATCCTTCAGTTAAAAAATATGTTCTACCTACTAACTATGTCACCCAGTTTCACCCACTATCCCAGGAATCTTTTTTTGGGTTCAAAAAAATCAGCCCATGATGTATTAATCCAGGGTATAAACTTAATCCATCGCTACTCAATTTCATTTAAATCTGTTCAGTCATTTCTATGTGATTTTTTTTGTGATTAAGTTACGAAACGAGCAAATCGCTCGCCTGATGTTAAACGTCACGTTTGCTCATAACAGGTCACAACCATCCAAACATTTACATATATAAAAATTCAAAATTTAATTTATTGTGCCTGTGGGCCTTTTTTTTTTTTTTTTTTTTTTTTTTTTTTTTGGGGGGTGGGAAATCATCAAATGACCCCTCCCACTCTTTGGGCAGAGCGGAAGGGAGTGTCAGACTTCTACTGACCAAAAACCACCCATGTTCCTTCTACGCCCTTGTGACGCCGAGGCCGCGGTAACTTCTACCCGCAGCCCCGACGGGCGTGCCTGTGGGCCTGGGTTAGAGAGGTATTTAAATGATAAAAAATCTCCAGACTCCGCCTGTAAGCGTACAAGCGGGAACTTAAATGACTAATTACATTTAATTAAATTAAAAAATTAAATTACAGAATTAAAAATGTATGTCAAACTTATAATAAAATTATTAATTATATTATACCATGTAGTGGGATAGTGTGATGGAAACCTGAAATTTAATAACCTATTTTATCACCTTAATAAAGCCTGTTTTGTTAGTCAGTATTTTACTGAGAATGATTTTAACTAGATTTAATTTAATTAATGATTTAATTTTACGTTGTATATGCATGCCATTTTACCCTAATTTACCCTTGACTTGTTTTTGACAGTTTTGATATCGAGATTGAAATGAGGTAAAATCAGCCTAAATCGTCCAAAAATCACCCTCGACTCGTGATTATTGTCTCATTTCTAATTTTTTCGTTTGACAAATGTCGTAAACCGCACCTCTCAGTAAAAAGCAAAGTAAGTCAATATTTCCTTTTTTTAGGAGAGCACAAATATCACTTTTTTATAATTTTATTTGGATTTGTGACTCAGAAATGAAAAATTGGGCCAGAACCCAAAATTAAAAGACCATTTTGAACATCATAAATATTACTGATTGGGTATTTTTCAATAACAAATAATGAATTATATAATTTAAAATTCATATAATAATATATAGTACTGTTGTGGAGTTATTATAATCAGCCTATGAAATCCCATTGCACCTTATTCAGGCTTATTGCTTAGATACTATTCAGTCTCAGTGTAGTGCTTGAATATTATGTAGTCAACAGGGACCAGTAACAACTAAAGGGACAAGAAAATTCTACTACAAAATGTAGCCTATGTCAAACACAAGCGAGTTAAGTTGGTGGTCAAACGCGGATTTATTCATTATAAAAAATTTCAAGATTAACATAGCAACATCTCATAATGCAAATTTGGTCGAGCCGTTTAGGCCTGCATGCCTTCATAGAAAATGCATAATTATATTAGAGACATAATTACTAATATTATATAGGTGAACAAGTTTAAGTTTAGATGCTTGTTACTTAATAACGTTAAAACGACTGAACAGATTTAGATTGAATCTACCTCATCTGATTAATAAATCACTTTCTCTTTGAAGAAGAGTAACCATTTATTCAATTAAAACAATCATATATATTATTTAGATTTTTTTATATATTTATATAATTAATATTTATGTAACATTTTTTAAAAGAGTGACTAAAGTGTGGTAGACAGTCAAAACATTCTAAAAGACATTTTTTACATTTAAAACATTCAAACGCATAAAAAAGTGCTCCGTTTAAAAAATAATAAGTATTGTGTCTTATGTATGGTCTAACTAGTTGCCTGGCTTTTCATTTCATTTTTGTTTGTAAATAAATTAAATTGAGTTGTTGAATCGGAATCTTTTTTTATTGAAATCACTTACTCGGTTTTTGTATCAGATATGAGATAATTTACAAAAATATTAAATTACTAGAATATTAAGCACTAGCACGTGAAGCTACACATTTTATTTGGATTGGTTTGTGGTTTCATTTCTATTTTTCAATATTTTACAACTTAGAATGCCTTGTTTTTCATGAAAATTGTGATTTTCTTCACAAACTTTGACAGTTCAGCGACATCACTTATCGATGGCTGCCAAAACACAACTGATTGACAGTTGTGACGTCACGGCATCATACTAGCATTTTTGCTAGTATAGACGGTTGCCCTGCGAAGCTCCGAAAGGCCGATCTACTTACATACTAGATCGATGGTATCAGCATACGCTTAGCCTTTCTCTAGGTGACCAAGCATTAGAAATTTTAAAAAGAAGGTGAAAACGGCTATTGGTGATTGGTGATTCTTCTGTTTTATGATTCCTATCCTTTAATTTTTACCTACGCCTTTGATTGTTTGGCAATAAGACCTCCTATTTGTATCTGTTTTATATTTTCTATAACGTTTATCTGTTGTTATGTATCAACTATACCATGAAACGTATATTCGGTATACATATGTATATCACAGTTAGATAGTGAAATGAACAGATCAAATTAACAATTTTTTTCTAAAAACGAACTAAATTAAAAATTTTCGACATACCTAGTATCAAAAAACCAGGGTTCGGTAGATAGAATAACCTTTGATTTAAATTTTCCTTCATCACATCACACACAACACAAATAACATCATAACTATTTCACAAATTTTTGTACCTACAATGTTCAAAAGATTTCATTTTTAAAGTATTTTAAAAAACGTTTAAAAATTCGATTTCACGGTACCGTTCGCTACCGGAAGGAGGTGATCCCGGCCAGTTTGTTTAGCACCTGACAGCAATGAATGCCGATCGCCAAAATAGTGGAGAAGTCAAGGTATTTTCAATCTTAAACTGCAAAGTAAGCTCGTACTTTTAAATAGTTCCTAAGTAAAGAAAAGGTGGACAAGTTTGTCGTGAAAAGGAAGAGGTGTTTGTTCCCAGATCTTTTAATAGCTTACTTTTACGGTTGTGAAAGTTAGTTAAACGTTTTTTATTTGGTTTTCAAGGTTTTTCATTTACTTGAACTAAATAAAGGATTCTTAATCTCATTCGGAATGGAAGCTATAGGTCCCACAAAGGGACGTGCGTTTCCCCTTGCCAGCGATTACCCGAGCCAACCCAGCTCCTTAAAATAACGGAGCGAGGCTCTGGGCCGCTGGCACAACTGCTCCAGTAGCAAACAAGTTTGATTATGATTAGATTAAATAAAGGATATATAAATATATATATATATTAAATAAAAAGCGCATAGATTTTTAGTTAAATTTTTATTGTCTTTGGTTATACAAAAACATGGATTAATTTTTAAAATAACTTACAAAAACACATTTATTTTTAGTTTTAATAAATATATCGTGAATTACTAAACTTGTACATCGATAATCGTAAATCCTAATTTCAAATTGCAAAATTCTCTATTTCGACGTTTCAGTTTTACATTACTTCAGATATATAACTTGAATTATGGTCAGCTGTGGTTAAAAATAAATATTAATGTTTCGTATAATTAATACAGAATATAAAAAGAAATTATAAGTCCAATAGAAGTATAAATAAATATAATTATTGAGCCAACAGTGAATTTATATGCAAACTAAAAAACATGAAATAATTACAATAACAAAACTGAAAAAAATATATATTAAACAAGATGTGGTATGATAATATCGTTGATATTATCGTACAATATCTTTGGGTTACATTTTGTTACCATTAATAAAATGTTCAATATTTATGTTAAGTTATTTAACATACAAAATGTATAACACAAGACAAAGTGGATAGAGAGAGCGGCAGCTACATTTAGAGGAGTAGTGCATTATATAATATTATTTATATACTTTATACAAATCCTCAAATATATTTTCACAAACTACTCTTACGCCATTCAAAATTCCATCAAATATCTATTAAACTTACTGACATTCAGTTTAGTTTTCTTTATTTTTAATCTTTTTTTTTTCATTTATATACTTACTACAAATACACGACAAATATGTAGTTTAATTAAATAATTCAGTTCATTTTATTCCCTTGTCATTATATAATTATGATTTGAAATATGATCATCTAAAGATTTCTTTATAAAGAATTTGTCAAATTAGTCATTTATATTTGATTTGACATATGATTTGAAATACTTGACAGAGAGTGCATTATACAACAAAATTTGAAGTAACTGTAAAATATAATGCAAACTAGAAGTATGCATATTACAAAATATAATATATAAAATAATAATAAAGCTTTAAAAGTTTTATAGACATTTCTATAAATGTATCTATAAAAGTATTATTATTTTTTAAATTGTAATTAATGGGAATAATTGTACAAAATAATACCATATTTTTGAGCGATTTTCATATGCTTTATTGAAAGACTCATGACACCACAAAAAACTTTTTATGCGATTTTATAAATATGTATCTTATTCAATAAAACATGACAATTTTTACACACTGTTTTATGTTTACCACTTTATAGTGTGCATTTAGGATTTATTTAAGGATTTTTTGGGATTTTTTTTTTGTTTTTAATAAACTTGACATAAATATTTATCAATTAGGTCCAAATTAGGTTACCTCGAAAACAAATGCAGATATTTTTTAATAAATGTTACATTTTAGATATTCTACAAATTAAATGGACTCTAAATCTATAAAGAGGGACACGAAACTGACATTGTCTAATTTACTGTGCGCATTGACAATATTTTTAGGAATTAGAAAAAACACCAATATATAATTACAAATCGATACCATCGATATAGTTTCGTTAAATTTAAAGATGGTTTAACCTCTTGAACGCCAGAGTCTAAATAAACTAAAAACGAGTCTTGTGCGGCCACTCGTAGTTCTCAGAAACAGACCAAAATATTACGTTTATTCAAAATATTATTCAAACATTTTGAATATTAAAAATGATCAAAATTTTTTCAGGTATTGTAATCTTTTGAGTTTTTTATTTAGATTTAGCGTACATTACACATCGAAGCAATTATTTATGCCGTGACGGCCAAAAGGTCAAGAACGTTATACATTAGTCTTGCATTTCTTCAATTTTGTATTAAAATTTGGCCACTATTTTTACAGGTGTATTTGTAATATAATTTAGTCACATTTGTATATTAGTTTTATTCATTGTAGTGTTACGCATTTTAAAAGATGTTAATATTTCTTTGGAATTATAAGAAGAATAATCACAGAAAATATAATACCCATCCTCGTGTTTTGCGAGTTAGGTACGAACAGTATTCATTCTTTGACCAACAAAATTTTATTAATTATTTGTTCAAAATAATATTTACAATACAAAGTCAACAATAACAATAAAAATAAAGTTAGTCTCTTAAATAAAATGCGTAGTTCTCCGGGAATGGTATAAAATTTCAGGTATAATTCAAATCTAGGGCTTAATTATGTCTATGGTTAACTATCTTGATATTATTATATAAATACTATCTCTACACATCCAATATTTTATAATAATAATAATTTAAGGTTAAAAAACCTCTTTCACAACAAAAATAACGTTGTACAACACTCAGATTTGACGCGTAAAATAATTATTTGTTATATAGTCATTTATATAAATTTACTTATACACCCTTATTTGTACACAAAGTAAGTTGTCAATTAATTATAACATCTATTATATCATATAATTTATAATACTGACACATTTATTACATATCTAGGAATATCGAATCATAAATTTTATTGTATTTACAATTATTTGTAAAGTAAGTACGTAATAATATTTTAGAATATAATCCTTGGAACTACATTTGACACATATAGGTATTTCATATTATATATTATTTTATATAGCGTTGTAGATGGGTAATCCATTGATTCACAGACAATAATATTTCTAGAGCTGCCTATTTAACTCACTTTGTATTATTTTAAACTGATTCAGTTAATCACAAAAGTGATGGATATCATAAGTTTTATAATAATAAAAGGCAATTTTAGATTAATCATTAAACGTAACTAAAAGTGAGTTAAACATGCTTCTATCTAGAAGACCGTTCTTAAAAAGTTTTATTAATTTGAAATCGTTGTATGATTATTCACTCGTGATCCACCCTCATATTATATTTGCCCTATTAAATGATACCTATATAGCAAAACATCGAAAGAGAAAAAGATATTCAAATAGTGATCGCAATAATTAAAATTTATTACACCGATGATAATATTATTTTAGTAAATAGTATGAGTATTGCTTAAAATTTCTATATTAGCAAACTTACCCAAAAAATGGTTAATTCTATATAGATAAACGCACATCAAGAATTAAAAACAAGGCTTTAGGATTCTCTCGTCATACATTTATTACAAATTCATTAAATAGGAGTCAACACATAGCTAACAAAATTTTGACAAAAAATGCTCTCCATCAACATCAAATCACCTGAAAAAATTCCGTTAACAGTATCGATTCCACTCCAAAGGATCATTAAAAACACAACAAAATACAATTTGGCATTTGAGAATGAACAAAAACCTCATTAAATTCGTTCATATTAATCCTAGAAGCTCAAGAACTCGGGACTAGAAAATCACACGAAGGACTAGCTTTGGCACACACTAAGTACACAAGATCCATTAATAGCATTTTTCATCTAACTAATCTACTCACCATTTGGCATTATAGATTTATCTTTATTCGTTTTGTTTTAGTCTTCTTCTTAAAACAGGAGAAGATAACCGATGTTCGAATATCGTAACTGCCTTAGGTCCGACCGCGCAGGCAGCAAACGGTACAAGAAACGGCCGAGAAAATAACAAACAACTTCCAGGACGAATGTAAAATGTACAAACCATAGTACTACATGGACGGGACGGAAAAATCACATATCAAAACCAAATTGTTCCTAATAGTAACAAAGGTCGTAACAAACTAATATGAAGGGTCATCGGGTTAACCATTTTTATAATACACTTTTAGTCCATATTAAATAGTATATTTATTTAAATGTCCATTTAAAACTTTTACACTGCACAAAAACTTAACATTTACCATAGACCTTCCACAAAAATGTTTAACCAACTCAAATATTTACTCAACGCTTTGGTACCAAAATTGGGCAATTTTAATCTTGGTACCGAACCCCGAGTAAATAAACACACTGACACTGTACCATAATTTCACTAATTGTACACACCTCTGGTCATCGCTTCTCGATTCCTATTGTGCCATTTGCACGTCAGGATCCTCACGTAGGTTCGTCTGAATGTTGCATTACACAGCGCGTAGCAAACCGGGTTAATCGTCGAGTTGATGTAACAAAGAGCATAGAAAAACGACCACAGCTCATCTGGAATGCATCCCGTCCCGCAAGCCGTCAACGGTTTTAGCAGCACTAGGATATTGTACGGTGTCCATGTGATAATGAACGAAAGTAGAATTGCTGATAGCGTTTTAGCAGCTTTTGTTTCCTGCTTTTTCTCTTGAGTTTTCTTCTTCTTGGGTTGTTTCGATGTTATCCCCTTTCCAACCAGTTGTTTAGGGATAATTTTGGCATTAAGTGGGATTCTGACATCTTGAATATGCGATGTTCTTCTAGTGAGCGCTCCGTGACCACCGGGATGTAGATTGAACTCTGAATCTCCTCTGGTAGGTCTATAATGTGGTCTGTTGGCGGAAGGCGGTGATTCTTCTGTAATCATTTTGATGGTTGCTCTTTCCTGGTCTGATTCTGGTAGCCTTATAAGGATGGTGTAGACAGAATCTGCTGAGGCAGATTTAGGTGCGGGTGAAGCAGTGCTGTTGATTCTCGTGTTGGGGGGCAGAGATCGACTGTCTCTCGCAGCAGGTATAGGAGGGGGGTCGTAATTACGGCGGAGAGGAGAGGTGCCTCCGTCTCCAGAACCCTGTGACGATCGCGTGGCATACGGATCCCTGATTACATTCAATGATGTACACCTGTGAAGAAAAAAGTAATTGGAGTCATTTTTTTCTTACAAGTTTCATTAGGTGTTTCTGGCTAATTGGCTGATTTCTAATTTACGGTAGTTTGGATGATCCTACATCCATACTCATATTCCAAACGGTACATAATATATCTAGCTTGAGTGTGACGCTCATGCACGTACGTAACACTAACAACCTACGAAAAGCGGCAAGTCGTGCCTTTCATTCATCATTCTCAAGTTCAATGATTTTCTTACCTAGAGACTGTGCTCTGCAGCGGCGTCTCGACGGAGACTGGCGTGGCGTACCCCGGGTCGGAGGGCTCCTCTTCCGGCTCCGTGTCCTCCAGGTCCTCCCGGCCGGAGTGCCACCACGCCAAGCACCACGCACGGATCGTCTGCCAGCCGCGCTTCGGGCGACGTGAATATAGACCCTGTGGGAGAAATAGATTCATGAAAATTTCATTGTTCTATCAGATTTTACATTTTACGCTGAAGCGATCTTGTTGAAATTTGACGAAACGATAGAGTAGGTGTTTCAACATCGATGAGCGAGAAACCAAAACTTTCAAAAAAGTATTGACAGCACAACACAGTTTGCAAGTAGCAATCCCTTTTGTAAGCAACATGCTCTAATCGTTTGTTACTTTTCGGAGTATTTTCGTGCTTCACACCTACGTGAGAAATGGCCAGATGTTCCATCAATTAGCTGTGAAAATATTTTCCATGAACCTCGATCATCTTTGCATCTTTTCCTGTTTTCCTTTTACTTTTACACATTTTATACAAAAAAATGTATAAAATATATAGCCACCACCTACAAATGTACCTACTATCCACCCTCATCATTGTATCATCAGCAAGCAAATCGACTCTATCGTAGTGCCTTTGATACTGCGATGTATCAGACATATGTAGTAACTATTAGAGTATTCTGTGCTATTTATTAGTAACTGGGCTTATTCTTCATACTGATAAAGATCCCTACTAAGATCCCTCGACAAAAAGTTTGCAGTTTTTTTTATTATTATATTGAAAGACAAGACGAGCAAATCGCTCGACTGGTGTTAAACGTCACGTTTGCCCATATACAGGTCCATGCCACCCGGAAATTTGAATTAGTACGAAGAACCTTAGTCAAACTAAAATCACCAACAAATTTCGCATGAAGCCGTGTAACTCCCATTATACACAACTCCAAGTCATTTCTACCTCGCCTCAGCAATTTCCCCCTATTTGTGTTTTCATATTTTTCCACAAGCCCCTTAAATCCTGCAACGGAAACAACTGGTTGTGACATTTCGTGCCAAATGATGGTTCATAGCAGCCACTACTGGCAGGCATCCAACTGGGTTCACTTCAACGATTTATGTGTCAAAATAAACCATAATACCTGAGGATAAAGCCTGAATAACGACCATGTATTTGTGTGAATTCCGGGTTTGCACAAAACACAAATCAAGCTTATATTATAAATGCAAATTTAACTCTTCCTGATCATTCTCCGTTTCATACTTTTCAGCAAAACCGCTGAGCTGGTCTTGATGTTTGATTAAAAAAAAGTAATAGAGTACTAAATAAGTAAATAAGTCCGTATAGGCGGAGTTGCTTTGGGGTCAGAGTTTTTAATCACCAACGTAAAAGTTATTTATAGTGTTATGTAAGAATTCATATAAATAAATGTTTCTATGTAAATATGAATTCAAAGAGTTCCTACATGGCTTCACTTAATCTTACATCGGGATTCTTAACGACAAAATAATTGAATGTAAAGAGTTGGACATGCAAGTATTTTAAATTTTTTTGAAACGCAAACGACAGGGCGTAATCCTGAAAAAAAACTTAAATAATATTTTTCTTTGTCTCTTACTACTTGTGCTACCTTCTTATCTCGATTTGTAAAACCAAATCTCTACTATAATATATTCATTTCATTTCACTGTGTGCTTTATACTATTTATAATAATATTAACATCTTAACACTCGTTTGAGTGCTTAATAAAACATTTTAATTGTAACACTAACAATAAAGGGTGTTAAATGAAGTACCGACACAATCGGCAGAGCGGCGGTGCTTGTATGAAGGCTAAGCGTAGGTAGGTATGCTTAGACGCAGATGACGCAGGTCCACGCAGCGCAGGGCAGAGCAGATTTTGTAATACATTGTTTTGTGTGTCCATGGATGACGAAGATCGTTACTCAATGGAAACCTACGAGACGGCCGACGATCTCCTGGGTTTCGATTCAGTTAACCGTTGCCGTTCCTAAACGGGAACGTTGATTCAAATTCAAAATTCAAATTCATAACTGCATTGCTGGTCGGCCCCGAACGAGGTGGCGAACCTATCTTTGTAGCTTCCAGCCTGATTGGCCCACCTTTGCGAAGAATAGAGATAAAGGAGGGAGATGAGGGAGGCCTTCGCCCAGCACTAGAACACAATGGGCTAAGAAAAAAAAAGATCGTACATGTACGTATGTACGTGAGCTGCGCACGTGTGACGCAGACATGTGTCTTTCCTGCTCCGAGCGCTATGCTTGTCTCGCTTGCTCTGCCCTGCAAAATCTGTTCTGTTCTGCGTCACCTGCCTCTCAACATACGGTAAGCCTAAAGGATGTAAAATGAAATACCGAGGCAATCGGCAGAGCGGCGGCCGGCGGTGCTTGTACTAATATTTGGTCCATGGCGGCGGTAGAACAAACTAATTCAGCACGTTCGACGGCACTTGATGCATCGCAGTAAACTGGTCGAGTGGGTGCTATGATAGTAAAGCCATATTTAATTTTGTGCTCGGAAATTCAAGTTACATTTTTTATAGTTTTTTTAATACCTACATTAAATATTATTATTTTTCAGCGTTTACTTGTTTATCTGCATGCGTTCTCCTAATTTTCAATGCTGGAGACCGCTCGCATCACACACCAACATTAAATAAATATGCTTAATTTTTTCGTATTTGGCCTTTTGTCCCTTTTCCACCCGGCGCCTAGAGCGTCCGTTCCTCTCGCTCTACCCTGAGCCTGGCGTTGCTGATGTTTGTACGGTTTCCACGTGTTTTCATGGAACTCAACTTCTCAACTGACTTCCTACTTTATCTTTGTTTAAATATTCATAAAATTGGTACAATGACAAAATTTCGTGATTTTGCAGTTTCAAAAGTGTTCGTAATAACAGTCGATCTATGTAAAATTGTAAAGGTATATTATCGTAACTGCGAATAACTCTAATTAACCTTTTAATTAATGGGCTCGGCCATCGGTATTGTTGTGCTGGGTGCAGTGGTAAATTCCATTACGGATAATGTGGTGCCAATTTCAGGGCACTGAGAAGCCATCGTGAATGACGAATGAAAATGCTCTCAGTGAATTCTGCCTGTAAATCTGGTAAACTTTTAATGTATTAACTGGTAAATTCCGAAAGTTGGTGCCTATAAACTGATATGCAGTCTACTGCTACTTTGCCAGTGGTATATAAATTGTGTTTTTCAAAAGGACGTCAAATATAATTGCGTTAGGAACAAAAAGGAATTGAGGAATTTGCTAATCTTTTAATAAATTGGTTTTATTTTTTATGTTACCTAAGGCAAACAATTAATTATGGTTTTTCAGTAATAAAACCCGAAAAATTTTGTCTTTCACTCTCTAAATCCATAAAAAATCGGCGAAAAGTAAAAATCGAATCAAATTGAAATAATTTTCCATCAGACATAAATATAAATACTCTTATGAGCTCATCCACAAGTTTTAAGTTGTTCCATAAATTGAAAGCAACAGAAGAGAAAACCCTAATTTATATCGCGCAATTAAATGGCAAAATTATGGCAATAACTTGCAAGAAGTACTCATTTCACTTTGGAGAATTCTCAAAAAATTAAATAGGCGATGTTGCCAGCCATTAGAAACTTTTATCACATTAAGGAGCTTGAAAGCGCGGCAACTTGCAAAGTTGGACAGTGAGGAAGTAGAGTTCTTGCGTGAGCGAGCACACCATTTATTATGCTTGGTTACTGAAGAAAATGAGTGGAAATGGGTGTAAAATGGGCGAGCCAATTAGAGAAGACCATCATACTCTTTCTTACATAAAAATGTTACGAGCTATCTACTTTTGAATAGAAAATATAGAATAAAGAAATAATAAAGAACGCTTCTCACTCAAACCTCCACAGTATGATACCCTGCGTCGGGGATGCTGTAGAACACACACAAAGACTAGGACAACTTAACACCCAGACCCAGAGTAGATATTTTAAGTCATCATTCAAACACACCCGGCCGGAAATCTACCGCTATATAGTATAGTATATACTACCGCTGAGCCAAACACAAACAGAATAGTATATAGCTTTATTGCACACGAAAATTGGGCTATTCTCTTATGAATTTGACGCCTTTTCATGAATATGAAGTTTGGTTTTTTGATTTGTATATTCATGTTTCACGCAGCAACAGAGCAACGAATTGACATGATTTTTGCATGTGTATCGCATCCAATTCCGAAAAAAATTATTCCTTTAGAATTCTAAACAGGTGTGACCGCAGACGTTAAACAGTGTAAACGTTCGAAAACTTATTTCTCATTCTTCAGGTAAATTCAGAAGAGGGCTATACAATTGTTTGCTGTACATCACATAAAATACGGTTACGTAATACAATACTCAGCTTCAGGGTTGGGAGAAAATATAGGGCAATACCTATGAACAGAACTATAAATACAGACCTGCATTGAAGTTACTTTTGTATCGAAGATTCAAACAAGTTCACTCGGAACAAACAACCGGAAAAAACACGATGTTAAAGTTGAAACCTTTGACATTTATGACCTTATGACACTCATCTACGAGTCTACGAGCACTTTTATTTCATCTATACTGATTGTCCAATTGCTGGGCAAAGGTCACTCCAAATTTTCTTCATATCTTTCTGTCTCGGCCCAGCACCGTTTAGTCTACCTCCATACAAATAGAAAAAGCCATGATAAACTACGAGTACATACGAGTACACATCATCATCATCATCATCCACAGCCCTCTCTATCCCACTGCTGGGTATAGGCCTCTCTCCCGTTATGCCATCTGCCTCGGTCGACTGCTAATCGGGTCAAGGTTCGACCCGTGACTCTGACACACCGAGTACACACCTACCTACAATCTACAACTACAAACTAAATCTATTGGAAAGAGGCAGATCCAAAGATTTGTTTCTCTACTCTAAAACTATTGAATACTAGCGGCCCGTCCCGGCTTCGCACGGGTAGACTTTGGGATAAACGTAGAGTAAATTGAAATCGGTCCAGTCGTTCTCGCGTGATGGCGTGACCAAAGGTGTTGAGAATAATTATAGGAACTCTTTGTTATAACCTATATTCTCATGCTATTGCGTAACTATAGCAACCGTAGTTTGTTGATGCTAACTTGTCAATTTATAGTAAAAATTATCAGTATAAAACGCACACTGTTTTGATAGATATGATTGAATTTGAACTTTGTACAGAGGTAATAAAGTGCAAATTCACTCTTGGACGTTAGGAACATACCTACACTGCTTAAACAACAGTGAGTGCTTGCAATTCAATATGAACTTTATACAATAGCAATAAAGCTCGTTTTAGTTAGAAAATGTATGGGAAAAATAAAAGGGCTGTTTTTAGGGTTTTTCAATATTTCTGAGAGATTTTCTTAATATTTTTTTCCGTAAGAACCTTCTCCTAATAATAACAAATACAACAAAAAAAGAATTAGTGAAATCGGTCCAGCCATTCACGCGTGAGGCCGTGACCAAGGAAAACGGGTTTCATTTATATATATATATAGATAGATATATAGATATAGATAGATAGATTACCAAACTGTAATCTAGCTGATCTGTGAATAATTTACGCCCAAAAAGGTAGTGTTGATACTACCTACACTAATATAATGTGATCTGTAACATACGAGTAGACACAGCTGACAAAACGAACTTGTTTATTGATAAACAATAACCGCATATCTAAAATATCAGGGCGTTCTAATAGTAGCGTTTAGTCAAAATACTAAAGGTATACTTCAGTATTGTCAATTGGAAGCCGGTAATACTCGCCAGATAATATTGTTTCCTGATCTGATCCGCTCTGGAATTGAAGCTGAGCCGAGAAATGATATTAGAAACCCGACGCTGCCGCAGATTTCGTAATAGTTGGTGGGTAAACCGCGTTGTCTGTTGGAATTCGATTGAAATGCGGTAGTTAATGTTGCGTTCTAATACTAGAGATATTTATCGAAATATTAGTGAGACAGTCTGTTTAATGCATTTTTATTAGAATAAGCCCATTATTGTGTAATTAAGACTTATGCGAAAATAAAGAAAATTTGAACACTCAAAATATCAAAAATGTATTTAACACCATCCATGGGACATACTCCTAGTCACATAGATAATAGTTAATGAAAATATGACACGCCATCTTCTCGTTAACCGCATGACGACCGCGACGGCTATCTCGATAGAGCGCTTTCAATTGCGTCGCGAAATTTCACGATGAAAAATAAATAAATTTCATTTACCGTACCAGTACGACTACGCTCTATACCTACATGAAAAAAAAGTTGCTCTACACTCGCGAAGTTACCTAACACACCACAGCTACCACACTACCACAGTTTACCTGATATCGACACGGTGGAACGCTGGAAAGCACGAACGCGAAGCCGTAAAACTTAACTAGCACTTTTATTACGAGACGAGAGTGTAGAGCGCGTGACATCATAACATAGTGTTAACAAGTATAGTTATAAATGCAGTAACAGCATAGTGTATCCTAATCCTCAAATCGTGCTCCTCAGGGTCGTGACCACCGTCAAATATTTTCTCTCTCACGATGTTGCGCCAACGTTTCCTGTCTTCAACAATGTGAAGAGCATCGCAGACCGAGTTGTCGAAAGTGTTATAGGGACCGGTTAGTATCGTATCTCAACCAAAAAGCGACAGAGTGGCGTTAAGTCAACGCACGTACACCTAAATCCCTTCTTTTATCGTTTCAGCGGTACATCTTTTGCGCAAATGATGTAGTTTTTAAGGTTTCCTACGCATGGGGCAAAACGGGACCCTATTACTAAGACCAACAACAAACAAATGTGTTTTTTTTTATAATGGTAAGGAACCCTTCGTGCGCGAGTCCGACTCGCACTTTGCCGGTTTTTTCACGATATTAGCAGATTTGTTACCTGGTTGTCCCGCCGTGTGTCGTGCAGCGCTCCCCTCACGTGGTACACGCTGTCCGCGTCGCCAGACTCCGACCGAGCTCTTCCATCTATTTCTTTCGTCTCGTCACTGAAACAAATGAAGATATAATTAGACTCGTAACAGGCAATTACTGTAAGAATCCAAAATACTGTCAAAAGTTATAAAAAAAAGTTTAATTGTATAGATTGATGACCAAAGTCGTTAAACTTAAAAAGAAGAATACCTATATTTTTTTAAATTTTAAACAGAATGAATAAATTGATGAAAAATAAACATTATAGGGCCCCTGGAATTTATTAATTCTGCAATATTCTTCTATGCTACATTATTTTACCAATCCGAGTCATAACGGGTTTTTTTTCGTAAAAAAAAACAATCAAACAATACTTAGGGGTTAAACGTAGAAAATACCAATGCAACCAGTAGAGCATAGCGAGCTTTGCCCCGCTTGTGGCCCTTTTGAAATAGTATGAATGGGTAAAATGATTCATGCATGTTGTTTTGAAGCGTGATAAATATTCGAGTCCGGGCGTCTTCATCTTCAGTTACACAGGCGTTTATACATAACAATTGGTGCAAACGTGCATTATGAAGCGCGCATTTATGCACCGGATACACAAAGTTTTTTTAAGCTAAGAAAGGATAGCAACTAGAAACTGGTATACTGTCCTGGCTTGATATCCTAAAATAGAACTCCATCCTATTAAGCTACCCTAGCTTTGTGACCCTAGTTTGCTGAGAAATTAAACTAGTTCTGTATACACAAGTGTTACTTGCTAGCTTACTAACACTAGCCTTAAAAAGTAGCCTGGGATTATCATCAGACTCGCGTTGTAATTGTATTTGCACTAGTATTTCGCTGTTTGCGGACTGCTGAAAGCCACCGTGTAATAGATGAAGACGCCCCTGATTGGAGCAGCTCAATCTATACTGTTATATATAGCTTATAACTTTGTTCCTCACTTCCCCAGTAATATTGTAAACTAATTGACGCTAACTTCGCATCCTCTCGTAAATAACAGTCCGATTCGCATCCCTGGACACGGAGCATTAGCAAGTTTATAATACAGTTTAACAAACTTATAGATAGTCTAACCTCAGCTATTCTAACAATAACGATAACTCATAACAACGGAATAGGGCAGAGATATAACTTCGGATATTTTCAAGATACGGCAAATAGTCAAAATGTACTGAAGACTAATGAAAAAAGCTTTTTTTTTTTTTTTAATGTAATTGAGTGACGAGACGAGTAAATCGCTCGCCTGATGTTAAACGTCACGTTTGCCCATAACAGATCTGCGCTACCCAGAATTTTGAACTCACAGAATTCAAGACCCTGCGCGGCACAGCACTGCGCTCGTCACCCTGAGATATAAGTTGTTTAATCTCCCATTTGCCCTGTAATTTCACTGGAAACAATGCCCTTCCAACCGGAACACAGTAATGTTTGCACATTACTGCTTGGCGGTGGAATAACTGGCAAAGGTGTGGTACTTCCCCAGGCGGGCCCTGCAAAAGAGCCCTACCACTACATAGAGATAAGATACGGCAAATAGTCAAAATGTACTGAAGACTAATGAAAAAAGTCTCAGTACTAAACCTTCATATCAGTAACTAGCTGTACCTGGTTTACTGTACCTCTGACACACAACACACAACCTCTGAGGTTTGGACAAGTAGTAGCCGAGAGAGCTTTTTCAGTTCATTCGACGTTTTGCATCTGTCCTTTTTTATTCTTCTATAACGACACAGAATGGGTTAATCAAAACCACCTAAACTCTGTAACTACTTGGCACACTGCCAGAATACACCCTCCTGCTCACACTTAAAGTGTATGATAGAGAAGGACGTAGGGGTAAATTGAAAATTAATATAGGGTGGGAGGGTGATGCAAGATTTGAGGGGAAGCGAGAGAAGTTAGTTTAATGTAGGGAAAGTTCGTTTAATTTAATTTTAATTTGGTTAAATAGTGCCATTTGAGTAAATTTACGTGATTTATTAAATTTCATCTTGGATCTCATGAATATACATTAATTTCTCAGCTAGTCCCCTGAAAGCATTGAATCGGCGATTTTTTGATACTGTCGTCATGCCTATTACAATTAGGGTGTAAAAACCAATGCTAATTTTGAATAGGGATATAAAACAAAACAAAAAAAAAACAACGTTTCACACTCCCCACTAGGATAAATCCTGTCGGGGATGCCATGGAACACACAAAAAGACAAGGGCAACTAACACCCAGACCCAGAACAAATATTTAAATTCATCATCCAAACATCTGCCCGACCGGGAATCAAACCGCAACCGAACCGCCTGTGTCTTATAAGGCGGATATGTAACCACTGAGCCAAACAGGTCGTCACAGGTATGAAAAAGTGCAAAGTGACTAAATATTGTGAAATTGTGCATTTTGAGAATGGGTGTAAATACTCTGGCGACCCAGATATTTAGTGTCTGGTTTTACCCGTCTCTCCTCCCACGATCGACCTCTGTACCTCCGTCACTGTCTCTCTCCATAAATATGTCATGGGAGTCAAGGTGACAGGCATAGTTTCGATTGCACTTGACAGTGACAGATCATCTCAAGAACCCAACAATAGTTAGCGTACAGAGAGACCCGAATATAATTCAAAACTACCCACTCATATTGGAAGTATATTTTTCAAGTAAAAGTAGGAGGATTTTCCTAACAAAAAAGTCCATAAAAAGCAATACCAATAAAGTCGAAACTGGGGCAAAACAATATCGATGTGGAAAGGACGCACAATGTTAGTGGAACTCCAACAAAAACATAAAACAAGGATGCAAAAACGTTCACATCACGTCTTTCCCGAATAACGATTTCAGTCTGCTGAAAAACCACTTACACGACCAAAACGACTCAAACGCCCAAACATTCCAACTTAAATTAACCCCTACAGCTAAGCAATAGAGATGTAAATGCCCTCACAAACCACGGGTCTCATAATAAGTACTATACAAATACGTCCCGTCTAAAAGTTAAAACTGTACGCCCCGTACATCAGGCGATTATGAATCCTCTTTCACGAAACAAGAAGTTGACTTTTGGTTGTGACGAATCTGCGCAAACGATTCGATGAAGAGAAGTAAGTGACAGGAAACGCTGTTCTATTCTGAGATGTATTGTTACGGAGTAAGATGGGAAGTTGCTTGTTGGAGTGGCTAATGTTAACTTATTGAGAAAGACTGCTGTTATAAAATAGTACGAAGCTGGAAATGCTTGTACATTTCCCGGACGCGAGAAGGGTTGCCCCCCTCCTCCCTAACATGTGCCACCGGCACGATAGCGGTAGAGGAGACGACTTGATACCCTCAAGACATGACATCGAACTTATTAGCAATACAAAAATAAGGTTCACTACTAAAATGTGGTGCGCGGAGGATATTGAACGATGATTGGTCCACTCAAAGTCGCAACATCAAAACTGGAGTATCATTGGTGGCCGAGAAAATTCTACTGGCAATTTGTGCCAATGAGTTCACTGAAAGTGTTTGCCTTGTTCCATGTATGATATTTGTCTATAGGGTTAGGAGTCGTTGGGTAGAGTAAGATGCCAAAGAAACTGACAATCTTGACTGGCTTCAACTCTATTACACGTTAAGATTGCTCGAGAGATAATAGACTTATCGTAATCGATATAACGCTGGAATTTGAGACGAGCTCGTTATGACAAATTGAATTGGGGGCGCATTATTTTCCTTGTTATGTGCCAAGGATATTTCGTTGGCTTTCGTACGGCTTAGAAAATCTAATTTCGAGAAATTTTCATAACGCTAAGAATCATTTGAGAATTGCTTTTTAGAATAATCTTTTGTATAATTTTGCTTACGTGCCTGTAGGTATTCGCATTTCGGTTTCATCGAAGTAAAAAAGATCAACGATCGTTTCAAAGACGTAACAATTGATAGATGGAAAGTCTTTATCGTTCGAACCAGAAATTGAATCCATACATAGTTCAAATACGGCTGGGACAGACTGGGGCCTACTACTGGCCGGTGCGTTCGGGATTATTCCACTCACTGTCTCATTAGACCAGCCATGCGGGTAAGAGTGAACTCGACAATCTCCACCATAAAAACCAGCGAGAACCATTGGTTAGCTCTAACCAAAGTATTCGTGACGAATCGAAACTGAGCTCATTCGATTTTCTTGTTTGATTAGTTTCGACATCGCACATTGAATCGCGCTGAAAGTATGGTTGCCTCAAAGTTGTAGCTAATGAACCTTCACACAGCCAAACTAGCGAGCAGGTCGTCACGGCTCCATCCTGAGAGACGGGCAGGGTCCTCCCGCGAGGCTTCCCTGAACTCGCTGATTACACGACATTTACTTGACAAACTGTAGCTCTGAATTAGTTGACTCCGCAGGGGACTGACCTCGTTGGAACGTGCTGATCTGTAATGACGTTTGGCAAATGATATCGGTTTATTTCGGTGGCTGAGAAAATTTTGGGGTCACAGTCTGATCACGGTATTGTAACGATGCGATTTTGCTAAGAAATTATTGATGTCTTACGACCTGGGAGCCCTAAGATATTTACAACTCCTTTTCCAATTTTGCCTATTAACATTTTTAGCAGAAAATCTTAAAAAAATTGAATCATCGTTACGTAAGAAAGTAATTGTAGAATACAAATAAAATAATATATAAATATACAAACAAACATACACACCAATCTTAGACTAAAATAAAATGAATGGACGGGGCTAAACCGTTGATCGCGTTCAGTCGAAATAAGTCAAAAACTGTTCGACTATAATATATAGGGTACTGGCACCAGTTATAGTCAGCCTTTTAGTGGTAAGTCTGAGTTCAAACTCATATAAATCAATATTAGAAAGAGTAAATTGAAAGTCTTTTGTATAAATTGACTTACTCATTTATTAAACTTTGTTACTAAATTAACAAAATTTACAAACTCATCCTTTAATAATAAATATACCTAAAATAATAATAATAAATATACCTAAAAATACATTCAAATACTAAAACTACCTATAGTTGCGAAAATAAACTAAAACATATAAAAATAATATTTAAATATATAATAATACTAATAAGGAAGAATAAAATACATAACAAATAAATAAAAACCAAAACAAAACAACAATTACTAGGTAATAATAAATAAATAATCACTGAGAAAATGGCAATTGCGACAAGTAATATTTTTTTAGCTGATTCTTAAAACATGCAAGCGATGTGCATTTCGGTTAAATCATAAAGTGAAAAATACGTTTTAACAAAATAAGGGACTTTTCACCAGTACTCGGCCATATTGCCACCAGTAGTCAGCCACTCTTGAGATCAATAGTTTCAAGCTTAATGTACATACACAGTGCTATTATATTATCTGTAAAGCGCAAACCCGAAATATCCCTGGTCATCTTTCAGTTCAGTGTTCACCCTCATAAAATATTTTATTCTCAATCATGACTATCCATTAAAACTTCTCCTTCTTCCGATTGGTTCGATAAAGCTTGGTAACTTTGTTCGGAAACTGAAATCCAGCCTGATTTACCTGTCAATTCGTTCCTATTAATACCTGACCCATCCCACTGTTACTAAACCCCAAATCCATGTCAACAGAACTGGGTCAACTTTCCGTTTTAAACTTGTTATTTAAGTTGAGGTCAGACGTAAGAAACTGCCGTATTATCACAGAATAATTCATAGTGTCAGTGGATTAACTAGAGCCATTATTTCTAAAAAAATATGTAAGTTACTAATAATACATTAATATAAGATCGTATAGCAATAAACTAGACTTTGATTTTAAAAGTTTAACTTTTCTATATAGTTAAATGTTAACAAAAAACAGTTAGATATACCATATCTCACATTATAATATTAAAAGTGTGATGTGAGTCTTTAGACATGTGTGCTCCTAAAAACTTCACAAGTAATCACAAATTGCTACAGTTAAAATTTTCTTTATAAAGTTCCTTGCAATTTTTCAACAAGTCTAAACTACGCCTTAGCCGCGGCCGCCATTTTGCGGTTAAGTAATTCCAAGACTTGAGAAAAGGATGCTAATTAAATTATTCTCGAAAACATTAATGTTCCGACAAAAGTCAAAGACAGAGATGTTTGCATTACAGATGAGCGAAAGGAAGAATAAATAAACGACTGCAAAAGGGAAGCTTAGAAAAAAGGCCTGTTGCTTACCCTCGTACATTTCCATCAAAAAAAAAAACTTTGTTTTCTCACGAGATTTCATACACAAAAGGTTACATGGTTATGCTTATTTTAGTTTTTGTTTTTACAAAATTGAGCTAGGCGTTTCGGCTCTCCCTAGATACAGCCTTGACCTACATAAAATAGTACTGAAGTTCATTTCACAAACCTACTGCTATTATCATAAATGAAAAGTTTGTTTGTGTAGTACAATAGTACATTTAAAAAATTGTATGAGTTTAACGGATTTGGATGAAGTTGTGGTTGGAGGTAGGTTTTGATAATTTAGTTTTTTTTCGCAAGATTGATCTGTGCTTTGTAGAGCTATTTTACTAAACTGCCACTTTCATCGTAGCAACATAAAACTTACCATAGTATATACAATTTTATAATTGTAAGCGAGTCTCTTTTTACAATATTTTGTACTGATATAGAGAAAAGATGAATAAAGTAATTAAAATTTATTAAGATTTAGCTATGATTTGATTATTTATCAGAGAGCAAAAGAAAAAAAGAACAAAGCCAAATGAACACGGCATACCAGGCGCGCAGATATAAAAGGAGCTTCCTCTCTGCATACAAACTTGTAAACAATCGAAACGCAATACAAAGACGGCTGTCCTTCTCTTTCGAGCGTGACACATGGATATAACGCTGTCTCGCTCACTGACACATCCTTCCTGAGACTATAATGGACATAGAACCGTCGTAGAACTAGGGGACGGTAGCCGATAGCATCGCTCAGGGTTGTCACTGTCTCAGTGGTTGCTGAATGGGTCTCATAACGTCAATAGGTATCTGCACCTTTTGTCTCCAAGTGAGAGAGACAAGTATGGAACTACGATACAGTTCCATTGAATAGAACTGAAGCGACTTAAATGGAAGACAAGTGTGGAAATGGCTTTTTCCTGCATTGTTTGTTTGCTGAACTAAAGTAACCTGATATCTTTACTACATAAGTCCATTTATTTCAATAAGTAAGAATTAGGTGGCAATGACTTTAGAAATATCTAATTTATATGTAATAGTTTTCAATGGCGTCGATTTTGTTCACAGAAATAAACTATTTTGACAGAAATAAAATTTTAATTGAAACTTTTTTAATTTAAAAATGTAAGAAAAGGATAATAAAATAGTGTCTATAGACAATCGACGTCAATGCTAAATTGTTATAGAAGTAGTTAACAGAGAGAACCTAAATTTTTTTTTGAGTCAGTTTTGTTCAGAAAATGGGATAGTGGCTCCACAACCCTATTATATAGTTATAATGTAGAACTAAATATCCCAGAAGCGACTATAAAATAGACTATACTGGTGTCACTTTATGGTGGTTATACTCGTGAAGTTACGATGACGAGCATAAAGAATACCATTTCTCTGGAATGAAGTTTTTATGGCCATCAAAAGAATTGGTAATAATCAGATATACAAGGTGTAACGGAAAGGTGTAGTAATACTTAAGGGTGTTCTTTTACACGTCAATAGGTACACGTTGTCTAGAGTACAGAAAATAACATTTCGGCTGCCCTTACGAACGGCATCGAAACTGGAAATGGCATTTTTACAAAGCAATTTAAAGTCAAAATTTAACCAAAATTTGTAAGTTAAAATGTGTAATATTTATTTTATTCGATTTCAAAAATATCAATACCTAATTATACTTTTTTCTTAGAATTATTTGTTTTTTTTTTTAAAAGCATATTTAATATTCGTATAGTTGGAACAATAAAAAAGGTGATTTTGCAGTTTCGATAGTGTTCGTAGTGTGATAGTACTCTTCGTCATAATTATCACCGCGGGGATAAAACCGCGGTGCGCAGTTAGTCAATTAGATTGTTAAATCATCTATTTATTTATTCGACAATATGGGAATTACTTGTAAAGCCAGCTCAAAGTTAATAATTGCTTAAAGCGTTCCGTCTTGTTTTCGCAAGTGACATTTCTCATCAGCGAGAAATTATCAGAGCATTTGAGCAGTGGCTGACTTAAAACAGTATTTATGAGAATTTGTTAATATTTTATAGAAGCAAAACAAAACACGAACTGACAATAGCAGCACTCTGGGAAATGTTAAATTGACACACTATGTAACAGTTTATCTTCGCTCAAGTGAACACCGCCCTTAAGGGTAAAGCGGACTACACACGAAATGTGCATTTCAGAAATATTATAAAATATTTGCATAATTATTTTTCAAATTTCTTTAAAAAGAAAAAATGTTAAATTCGTAATTTTAAACAAATCCAACTCTAAGGATGTAAAATGCTTGCGTATTTAGGCTGGCGTTTGAACGCCATCTCGCCTGATGATAAGCAATGATTCGATCTATGATGATGCATGCTTGCCTGGATGCTTGCGTGGATGAGCTCGTGACTTGAAGACATCAAGATTACATCTATCGAAAAACACCCACACGGGCAGAGCATTCCAGACATTTTGTACAATAGGAGTAAAGACATAGCATTTCATATTTCTGGTTAAAAATTAACTCATTTTCTAGTAAACACGCCCTTATTTTCATCTCCGGAGATAAAGAAAGAGCAGTGTCATTGGGCGTGACTCTTGGAGATAATCTCGAACACTCGGCCCTCTCGAGCCTGTGGATGGGCTCTTAGCGTCTTGAACACGTTTTTAAACTGTTCAAACCTTTCTGGAGTTTTTATTTATTTTTAGATACCTATAAATAAATTGCTAAGTGTGTTGTGACATGCTTGTGATGCCATGTTAGAAAAAAGTGTCAATGCGGACAATGCGAAAAGTCGCATGGTGAGGGCTCGTATTTCTCTCCTCTTCCTCTCGTATTTTCAAAGAGCGCGGAACCCTAAAATTCATACAACATGGTAATGAGGCTACATTAACATTTTAGCAACATGTCTAATTTCTTCTAATTTATGTGTCATGTTTTATGCAAATAAATAATTCTTTATCTTTCTTCTTCTTCTTCTTCTTTACTATACTACTCTACTATCTTTACGATACTAATGCTCACTCTTTGACTTTCTCGCGTTCTATCACAGATTTTTTATTTTCTACCTCTCATTTGTCAGAGTTTCATATTATCCTTCTGTAAATCCGACGTCACTGGTGCTTGGCTAGTTCTTATAATTTAACATTAAAAGTCCTTCACATCCATAATTACTTTTACTTGTAACAGCTCTTAAATTGCAATTTCATGGAAAAAAGTCTTTACTGCAAAAGCCATAGAGCCACGCCTGGGTCTATCTATCAGTGTCCAATCGACTCAAATGAACAAGAGCGTAACAACGAGAGAACTGCAAGACAAATTGCGCGTTAACACAACGGGATAAAATACAAAGTAGGTGAGCGAAAATGTAGGTCAAACCGGGCTAATGTGTGGCACGGTGGCGCGGAAATAATGTGTTTCAATATTGTTTGGAAATTTTTGAGAAAAAAGCTTTTGAAGTTGCAACTTTGGAAGGTAAGGTTTTGGATGTGTGATCGCGAGGCGTTTGTAACTGAGCGCTGGTGTAGTTCGAATGATATGGTTCTTGTAGGTCCTGGATATTTGTTTAAGCAATAATAGATTTATGTTTTAGATTTTCAGGAATGATAAAACAATGAAAATACTGAAACTGGAGGTAGCATGCTAAAAGCCATTTGATAGAATTTGAGACCAAGACGGTCATGCTTACCAAATCACACTTAATTAGACCTTTGTACAAGAATCAATTTTTTATTCGATTTGTTAGATTCGCGAATCGCGAAGTGTCACACTCGTCACACTTAATTGAAATAATGAGAAATCATGGACCTATTCTTGGCGCCAACTTTTATATCCTCTATCTATCCACGAAAATTCCACAACGATCTTGCATCTATTGTTATTGAAATAAACTTTCATGCAGAGCATTATTATAGATACTATTACTTCTATAGGTACTGAGTTTGTTATGAATTTTTTCCTTAGTGTGCCGCGACCAAAGAGATCCAATAAAAATATTGTTTGAAAAATGATACTGGCCAGTTTCTGAGCGGCTTTTATTTCTTCTTTTTTTTGCAAATTGTGGCTTTGTATAACACATAGGTATAACATCTGCAAACGCATATTTCTTGCGTAATTACGTATAAGATCGTATCACGGCAACTCCACGGTAAAGATCACCTCGTATGGTTAAATTATACCGCATTCATGGTAAATTACCGTACTTCACGGTAAACACGGCACTTTACGGACTCGGGTAATGTGGCCCATTGTAAACATCGTGTCACAATGGTGAGGTTGCCAAACGTCCTTGCGAATCACATCACTAACGCAAATGTTGGTGTGGATGTTTATCCCAAGTGTAGCGAAGCCAAAAAAAGTTCGTGTGTTGACCTGGGTTTATAGTATGTAAATAGGTACCGTCCGACGTCCGTCTCTAAATTCCTTAATGTTCCTAACTGTGGCTATTATACGACAGAACCGATTGATTAATGGTAGGTACCTATACGAGTATGTCGTTAGGTTCGTTTTCTTTTTTGCTCGAGTGTCACTGTGTATCTATATCAAAAATATGAAAATAAAAATTGTGAAACTTGTAAAACAATGTATCTTTACTCATCCATTCACGCCTAACCTTATTTTGTAATTACCTATATTAAGTATATGTATGTTTTCTAACTCAACTCTCTAACGGCTGAAAAGATTTTGAATATTTCAGTGCTGTTTGCGTTTCATCCTGGAGAGTGTAAAGCCTGCACTTTAGCCTGTATCGAGTAAAGCCACTGTGTGTAGTTCATGAATAAATACGATAGTTTGTGTGGAAATCCGCGTACTTTGAAGCGATGATAATTTAGTGGTTTGCGTTTGACTTTTGAGTCGCGGGCGTGGGCTGAAATTGAACCCAACAATGAGCTTAAGTAGAGGTTTATCTCCGCCTTAATCCCTTTGTTAAGCTAATAATGTTGTTTGAAATTGTATCTATTTATATTCTAATTTTCCGTCATTCAGTTTCATTTTATTTTTGCATAAGTTATATTTAACGTCTACTTTCCTGTTTAAGCTGCAGCGAAATTTTTTGAGGAAACCATTCCATCTGATATAGTGATGGGTGGAGTATTTTTGTAGTATCGATTGGCTGGCTACCCACCATCAATTTGTACATATGTCGTCAATTACCTACCCGAAGATGTTTTCTGGTACTTCCGGTAATCTAGCTTAAAGTCAATTTATTCAGTATCTTGGACAACAACCTCGTAACATCAGGAGTTCTATGTCGCTAACCAACAGGCGAGCTGGTGATCAAACGCAGATTTATTCGGTATAATTAATAGTTAAAAAAAACTAAAAAACACGCTTTTTGGGTCAAAATCGCGCCCAAAGGAGTCGGTTACAAACATACAAACAAATATACAAGAGAAGCTAATAAAAAGCGTGTAAAAAAGTCCATCTTGTATACCTCTATACGAGTATCTTTCTTTTCTTTGTTTCTTTAGCTAATAAAGTAACAGAAATGCAAAAAGGATAGCATGATGAGTAAGTTTTGAGGCAGCTCAGGCTGTTTCACCACAGAGCGGTACAATGAGGGTACAACATGGGTTTAACATTTCCATGGGTTAACATTATCCATACCTTTGTCAAATTGCATAAACCCACATCAATGTAATCCGTTTTAGTGCACTCTATTTAATAAGCTCTCTCTGTTATCCTCCCACATTTATATGAAACCTGATTTTGTTCCATTCTAATGTATACTGTAGTGTAGAGGTACACTTCAAAGTAATGTTATTCCGAACGAGTGAACCCGATACACCTTCGACCCAAGGTTGGAGGTATCCATGGGAAATGGAATGGTCTCGCAGACGGATGGTATTCTTTATTCAGCTCTATCGTACAATGGGAAGCAGTATAAGAACTGGCGGTTTTATTCAGGAATGGAATCATTTTATAAAGGCTCGCCACATGGAATGCCGCTGCGGATAGTCCAAATGTGCGAGTTAACCATCGATATGAATAAAAATTTGGGTTTCGATGGCATAAATGTACGTAGCCTAACGAAAATTTGCGAACCCTACGCTCTTATACATAATATACATTATGTGGATGTCCGTGTGTGATTCTGATTGAATAGTGATAGAAAGCTAGAAAGAGCGTGCATGGTACAAGTAGGTTGGAGCGAAAGGAATAGCATGTGATTACTTTCACAATCCCGATTAGGATAAACTTTACATAAATGACCTGCAAGCCAGGCTATTAAGTAATTTGCGACTTGCGGGTATTGCTGTCAAAACACGATAGACGCAAAGACGTTGCTTTGTGACATTAATTGTACCGTGAAACAGATACAAACAGACCGACTCACTAATTTTAGTTCATTAAAACTCACACTCAACCTATTTGGTAGCAAGACCGGTTACTGACTTGTGCAGTGTACGGTACTGTACCACGCACGGTCTCGCAAACCTCTCATGCAATATTGAACAGATAAAGCGATTGTTTAATACCTACACCAGATGCTACATTTTACGTGAATATCCAAATAAGGGTACTTGCATTTTTTTTAAACTTCTTTAAGCTAAGCAACCTGCAGCCAAAGCGCCTAACTTCTGTGATGTTCGATTCTGGATGATGCATGAAATTTAAAATGGGCCAATTTGGCTTTCTTCTGGCCCGAGGTGACATCATTCTGGCCTTCAATTTTCGAACATAATTATTTGGAAACCGGATGAGTGAACTAAACTGTGTGTATTGAGTAGTTTGACATAAACATTGATATCGGCTAATTTCAGCGACAATCTGAAGTTCCTCGAACTTCGGGAAACTACAGCACTATATTGCAGTAGCTGCGCCTCACAATTTTACTCACGCGGTAATGAATAACGGTGATAATGATGAAAAATAGCATAATTTTGTGTTATTCCAGAAGACAATTTATCTTTAACATTTCAAATTTTGTACATAAATATCGGTTATCGGTTTATTAGTTGCGGAGATAATAATATGTGGCAACAAACACTCACATACACAAAACTTTCGCATTTATAATATTAGTAGGAAGAATAACAGACCTAACAGACTTAAGCAACTCAGTAAGTACACCTTCCAGTCAGTGTGTTTTCAGTATCAAAGAGACTACTCTCTACTCTACTCTCTACAACTCTACATTTTCCACGAAAAGGATGGAATTAAAAATCCATTTCCTTCCCTCTCCAGTCCAAACTTGCGAACATTTCGCACTGATGTTAGTTTTAAAACAGCTATTTCGTTTAAAATTCCCACCAGCGAACGTAGTTAAGCTCCATAAATATTCATTGCTGTACGATTTAGCGTTGCTCCAGTTATTTCGACTTTATTCAAATGCAGTAAGGTCGGGAATAGGGTGAAAGGGCATGCTTCCTTGATTGTACCGTGGAGTTGCCAGTCTATTGTTACAAGTTTGCAAATAGTTTGTAGCGACGCTTTATATTGCTATTAGGTTTACCTGAATTTTTGTGTTTACAAAAAACTATTTGCACCCAATTCTGATGTGCATTTAAAATTTGGCAAATTTTTGGGTAGTTGGTTATAATGGCAACAGAGGCGTAGCTAATTGTAACAAAAGGCCTGCAAGAAAAAAAAGAAATAGATGAACTAAAGTCGAAACTTGTTGAGAACTCCCCAGTATTCTGTCAAATGAGACAATGAGTTGCCATGATTCATGTTAAAACCTATTTTATTTACATTCCAAAGCTGGGTAAAGTTGTAGCTAGTTCAATACGAGGTTTTCTGGTCAGAGTCCGAGGCCTCCCTTCCCCTAAGCTTAGGGGCTTTCGCAAAGCACGGTCTAGCGGCTAGATCCTAGATTCTAGTCCTTCGGTAGCCACGCCACTGGATAGTAATACAATAATTCGATGCAATTGACGGGATCCATGGAGCTGAAAGGTGGGCAACGGAGTCTTTCATAAATACTAGAAACCATTAGAATTTGGGCACATTAAAATCGAGTTGTTGTTATTGAAATAAAGGTTTTTTTCAACCAGATTTTTATTTATTTGAGATAAATCATCCTAAAATCTCTCATTGGTCACTAACGATTTCATAAAAGGACTGATTTGACCAAAGACCTATAAATGACAAGCTGATTCGGCTACACATGAAACATGGCAGTACTTAGTCAAAACTCGAACTACATCAATGGCACTTACTATGCCAACGGAGTAACGTTGCGAGTGCTCTCATTTGACAATGCCAGTTATACGCGCGAATAAGTACTTGGATTAAATTAAGCGAACGTTCTCGAAAACAAATAGGTACTTACGAAATACGGGATAACGTATACATACGAGTACGTCGACACGAAGACCCGTATCTTAAAGTAATGTCTTTTACATCGGCCTGAAAGCCGGGGGTGTCTTACTCCCAACGTGGTTTGCCAGGCTAGGAGTTTCCCACGATTTTAGGGAAAAATTGGCTTTGTTTTAGAACTTTGACAGGTTTGCTCTATATTATGAAAATATGAAAGATAGTAACTAAATTATGTATGATAATCTTAATGCGATTTATTTTTGGGATTTCACCCAAAAAATAATTATAAATTTATTTCTGGAAGTTTTGCCTTGACGACAAACTTTCGGTAAAATATACGAGCCACTTGGAATTTTTATTTCTTTGGTTTTAGTTCTTTAGTTATTAATTTCCATAATACTCTAGGTTAACTAGAAACTTCAAGACGAAAATAATTTTGTGGCAAAATGCAAAAGATTTGTTGATGATATTTAATCATCAACAAATCTTTGTGGGTATAATTTAAAAATTCACATCTGGCAACCCTGCCGTGGGGGTATGACAGGCCCCGCTCGAATGTGCCCCATTCCTAAGGTGCGGACGATGAAATTTTTAAAGGCCCTTAGAAGGCAAGCATTTTTATTAGATCCGAGTTCGGGCGAGGCAGAGGTAGGGTTAAATTTATCGTTTATGACAGACTCGGGGTTGCTTTGCCGATTTTAGGGAGGGTCCTTGAAAAGGAAAATATACAAGTTATAATAAACTTTGGTACCTACGCGGGTAGAATGTGTACCTTCATTTTTGGGCACGTCATGGTACATTGTTACAGTAAGGGGAATGCAGAATTGCAGATGTTATACCGGCCTGCGTAACGGCTCGAATATACCGAACCCGTTATCTACCGATGTACCTTATTATCTTCGGTATCGTCAAATTAGAAAATGTATTTAGGCGCGGCTTTACCAGGGGTGACTTAGAAAAAAAAAAGAAACCAGTAGCAGTTAGTCTTTGAACAAAATAAGTTCATTTTAAAAATATTTTAAAAAAAGGCTTTTATTGTAATCTAAGCCAAATTTCTGTTCATCAATCAATCAATCAGGAAGTGGTTCAAAATTCTGTTGCTAGATTTGACTCGATACAAACATTGCAAGCTAAATAAAACCTCGTAAAACTTGTAAATTCTTCTATGTCATACCTAGTATAGAAATATCTAACTATGATACAAGACCGGTATCAGCTGCGCCTGTCAGAACACAAAGGACGGTCCACAAAGCGTTTCCTTACGACACACAAAAGAAAAGGCCGCATTATCTCTGTGATAAGTGATAACGCATCGTTTGTATAGAGTCCTGCAAGACAGCCTTGCTGCCAAGCTTTGAAGCTGTTTCACAATAGGTAGGTTCTCTTATTTGAATCCATAGAACTTTGAATAACATTGCAAAATATTGAAAAACATAACCGTAGTACTCAGTTACAAATATAAAAATTTACCCTTCTTATTTTTATCAGCACTACAAATTAGCCACAGATTTGTACTATTTGAATAGTTACTAAATTTTGACTAAAGTTTCTAAATTATGCTTTTTTATAATCTAATTTTTTAGGGCTTTTGTCTCTTTGCGACTGTGTCAGCTCCATTTTTTACATTCTCATGTACTATTCCCTAGTTAAATACCTTTCACAACAGCTTGTACCTACATATAGTGTGCGAGCCGCATCACTCAGTGGTGCGGACAGGACACTTGGACGCCGACACCGAGAACATTCCATTCGTATCGAGTGAGCATAGTACATAAATGCTTAGACGTCATATTTGTCATAAAATAGTTGGTACGAGCAAATACGGAAATCAGCTCGACTAGCGACTGCCTGTGTCTATTATCTATTTACAACGAAATAGCAATATTGATCATGGTCATTGACTTAAACAAAACTAACATAATTAATGTTTTTATGAGGATCTATTGTTACATAGAATGCCTATTTCTTGCCTCTTAAAAAGTGGGAATACTAAAAAATTCACCGGAAAACCGCAAGGCGTAACTAGTTCCGAAAAAATATGTTTTGTAGATGATTACGGTAATGTTCTCAGTAAATTATGATTATTTATGAATTGGTAAATAACTCATAAATAATCATTTCGTTTCCGTTACGTAGGTTGCGTTTATGGAGATATATTATAATGGTTTGTTTCCTGCATTCAACAATCATTATCTCGAGTTTGAATCTCTTAATTACACTTCCGATGTTCAAATCTCAGGCCATCAATATTCCGAATCGATTGGGAGCAATTACCGTTTTGCATTTTCCTCGTACCACAGATTACATAATAGTACAGATTCGTACCCTCATTTTCTATGCATCTACAGGCCATGAGTTCAGCATCTGGGGATCAATAAAAAAGGTTTGCGGGCTACATCAGGCTACGATGCTTTCAAACTCTGGATAGTTAATCTTGGTTACGTCGGCGAAGTAACGCTGAACTCGCTCAGTTTGCACCCTTTAGCAACGTCTTTTATGGTCGTCAGGATATTGCCACTTCGGGACAACTACAAGGTAGTTTGGCTAAAATATGCACGTCATAAAATCTAAGCATAAGTCAGAGAAGAACGGCGTAGCTTTGTGTCTATACCCTCTACCCCAATGTGGGGAATTAGGTTAAAAAGAGAGATAAAATGTAGCCTTTTTCTGATTTGAAAGGAACTTTCAAGGACTTTTGAAGGAAACTATATTTGCAAGATCGATACTTCCTTGTTTAATGTTATATCATTGAGCGGCTTATGTTGTTAAGCACGATTGTGTGGAAGTACTGAAAACACTAAAAGATACAATCTTGCAGTCGAAGAATGAGACAAACACGATGATGATGATGGACCTAATGACGATAAAAATTAGAATAAGAATTATCAAGGATCAACATTTTCCAATAGGTAGGTATATGTTTGTTATAAATATTATGAAGAAAAGGTATGCTAAGCCGAAAAGAGTTCAAAGTACCTAATCATAATTATGAACAATTTTTAGTATGGGACCAACCCTGATAGAAAAATCAGTTATTCGTAGAAAAATATAAATTACACTCGACAAAATGTATGAAGCAGCTGATATTTTTTATACGCGATTTTAGTGACGGTCCCATAGTAAAAGTTGTTCATAATTATGAGTATTACGAGCCCTTTTCTTCTTATCATACCCTTTCTTTATAACAATTACGAGTATAACCCTATTTGTATCAAAGGAGAAAAAAATAACTCACCTAGAGTTAGACCTTTTCGACGAGTCATGTTTCTTCCCACCCTGCAGATTCGGCAAGTCTTTCTGCCGTTTCTTCGTCTCCTTCCATATCCTGAAGTACAGGTAACACATCACAGACACTGGCAAATAGAAGGCCGCTATCGCCGTCCCGAACGTAATAAACTGGTTCGTCTCTATGAACTGAATGTAACACTCATGCGGCGGCACTTTCCGTTCACCGTCAATATAAGGCCAGGCGTAAATCCACGGTGGCCACAGCACTAGACTAAACCCCCACGCCCCGCCTATCATCACTGTCGCGCGCCTTGTAGTCCTTTTGGCGCGGTAGGTGAGCGGCCTCGTCACACTGAAGTATCGATCGAAGCTTATGATCAGAAGGTTGAGCACTGACGCGTTCGATGCCAAGTAGTCCAGAGCCAGCCAGGTATCACACACGTGCGGCCCCAGCGGCCAGTACCCGTAAATCGTAAACATCGTGTACAGGGGCATCGATATCAATCCGACAGCAAAATCCGCAACAGCCAGCGAGAACAGGAAATAGTTGCTGATAGTTTGCAGCTGTTTGTCGATTTTGAAGCTTATCATGACCAAGGAGTTGCCGACGACGGTGAGCACGGAGAGGGTACTGCCGATCATGGCAATGATGATCGTCTGGACGAGGCTGAAGGGGCTGGAGGGGAGCGCCGTGCTGTTGAGGTAGGTATCGTTGGTACCGTTTTGCATGCTGTCAACTCAGCGAGCGACCGCCCGCGACGGGTCGCGGGCGCCCCGCCCGCCCACGCACGCCGATTACACCTGAACAACAAAACACATATTTTAATCTAGGTACTTTATGTTGTTGACACCTCATACAGAGGCATGACACAATTTGATTTGATGCGGTAATTTTAGTTTCATCTATTAGGAAATTGTAGACTGACTAGACTGTAAGTTTATGTACTTACAAAAACAAATACATCGAGGTACTTTTTGCATCTGTGGGTGTGATTTGACATTTTTGTATAATGCCGGCTGTTAATAGTGCCTAACACAGAGGGCCTGAACCAAGGAATAATTCTATAACATACCTAACCTATAATAATATAAGCATGAGAGCAACCGCGAGCATTTTGAACTTAGTTTTGATCTACAAGTACGTAAGAGGAATTGCTGAGCTGAATTAAACATAGATCTTAACACCAACAATACGCGAACGCAGTGACCGTGAACATTTTAACAAAGGAAAACATTTCAACAATGTGCATGAATTCATTCGTTTTTTAATTATCATTATCATCATGTTCAAACAAATTAGACAACTATCAAATGACTTACATGTATGTATTTTGTAATTTATGTATACACCACTGACCGTTTTCCATACTTTCATGACCACTCAAAAATAGTCTAGAAGAAATCACTTTAGGCGATAAGGCCGCCCTTGTACTATTGAATCTGCTATTACCTGGTCAACTACCTTAGTAATTTTTTTGTAATTTGTATGATGTGCAACAAAGTAATATTTTATTTAACTGTGCCTATCCTCAGAATATGAATATGAAACCGCTTGATAAAAATGATGATAACTGGCCTCATGCCTTTATATTCTGTTCTATAAATACAATACAATAGACAGGCCATTCTGTAAAAATGAAAATTGGAGTGACACAAGTAAACAGAGTTTACAGTTTCGGAATTTTCAAACGAACGTAGGCCGTTCCATGAATACGCAATGACGTGTCGAACAAAACAACATCAACTATAAATAAACACACTACACCCTAGCCCAAAAACAGCCTCGAATGGAGGCAGATCTGTCGTACAACATGACACGTGACCTAATTTGGTTGGCCGACAGATCGGCCGACTCGTAGCAAATCGTTAGCGCCTCTTCGTAAGATGAGAGTATTCTTGATTGTAAGTGAGAATGTGTAAATGGGAATGCCCAGAATTGTAGCAAATGTAACTTAGAATGTAACACGATATTTTATAGGTTTCCTGTAGTTGGAATATTATAGGCTTGGTGTAGAAACCAGGTGGCTTCAGGGTGATGGTGCAAAGTAGCCCATGTATTAATCCGAGGAATAATATCTCTGATTGTTTTTTTTTTATTGGTTTATATTAGTAGGTATCTGTGTAACTCCGATGACAGTGGAATAAAACCTTTTTTTTATATTTTTCAAGTATCTAACAATAAGTATTATAATATTATATGTAACAATTTACAATTTTTGTTCTGTGGCACTCCACACCCTCAGCTTGTCCAGCTGTGGGTGTGAAGTAACAGAAATAATGATGTCCTAATGAAGGGACTGAATTGTATAACAGTGGATAGATAAGGGTCGAGAATTCGAGACGAACATAATTTGATATACAAACTGGAATATCAATTGAAAATTCAGTGGTATAATTACAGTAGGTTTACTTGGTATGCCCGCGGTTTTACACGAATTTTCCGGTAAAAGTAATCTAAATGTTAGGTACTTCTGGGTATAAGCTACATAAATCCAATTCATACTAAATGTTATGTATGATAGGTAACAAACATGCAAACATCAGATACTGACAGCTCTGTGTAATAGGGGAATTCTGGTAAACATTTAAAAAGAGCAAAGAGAGGAGTAGATAAGATTTATATTATTTTTTGTTTTAATCAAGCTTTTATTGCATGGCATCAGATTTACACAGGTATACCAAATTTCAGCTCAATCGGATATCGGGAAGTGGTTTATGATTCAGTTGCAATATTTGACCCAAACACCAAAAAACAACAAACAGGGCGAGCTCAAGAAAAGCTTGTTAAAACATTAGTATGTCTAGGAACAGCCTTGGTACCTCCTGTTGGTACTACAGCAGTCTCCGGCAGGTTTTTTTATGCAATTGAGTGACGAGACGAATAAATCGCCGACCCCGCCTGATATTAAACATCACATAATATGTTCATAACAGTGTGCCTAGCACAACTTTGACGTAAAAATATAATACTTACGTAGCGAGTATTTGATAGAAAAGTGTACGCCATTTACGCCCGTCAAGAGCGGGCGTAAATGGTACTAATTTAGTAGTAATCATCATCATCAGCCTATCTAATGTTTTGCTGGACATAGGCCTCTCCTAACGAACGCCACAAGGCACGACCTTCTGCCTCACGCATCCACTTGCTACCAGCCGCCTTACGCAGGTCGTCACTCCACCTGGCCGCAGGTTAATACTAATAGTGGTAGTAATTTCTACGTCAAAGTTGTGCTAGGCACACTGGTCTCAGCCACCCAGAAGGTTCGTATCAGGTGTGTTCTGTTGCTACCAGCCCCTCCCGCTCTTTAAGGCTATTAGCTTAAATTATAGCGTTCTATTTAGCAAACAACTACTATAAATCTCAAGTACAACAAGCTGCCAGACCCACATGCAAAGTTGGCCGTAAGCCGTTTCAACTAATCCACATTTTGTTTGCTAAGCGCATGTTTGAGCTTGCGAAGTTGTCCAGCGAAGGATAGTGGTTCAAACGTTCAAAGGCATGTTTGATCCTATACGATGTATCTAGAAAGTTTACGAAGACAAGATATCGCTTAACTAATTAAGTACTTAAAAGTAGTAAAACATGGATTTAGTGCACTAACAGTCCTGGTGATAAAACTAAGTAAAGTGAGTTGAATAGTTAAGCATTTATGGGCATGGGCGCCGGCAGCAGGGTGCAAGGGGGTGCACTTGCACCCCCTGTTAGCAAGAAAATACCTACATAGATAGTTTACATAAAAATACATAGTTTTTAGGTGTCGAGTTTGATGGCGCCATTTAAATACTCGCGCGATTTGAATTTGACATTACATTTATTTTCTTAATTTACACGTATAATTCTAAATTAGTTAATATCAGATACAGATGCACCCCCTGAAAGTAATCCTGGCGGCGCCCATGTTCAAACGCATGTTTGATCCTATACGATGGGGATCCAGAAAGTTTACGTAGACAAGATATTGCTAAACTAATTAAGTACTTAAAAGTAGTAACATAATTATTGGTTTAGTGCAGTTTACTAACACCAGTCCTGTCGTTTTCATTCCAAAACTGGCAAAAAACTAAGTAAAGTGAGTTGAATAGTTAAGCACTATGGGCCTTAGGTACTTATAAAGTCTACTTAAAGTCAATGGACATTAATTAGTACTGCACACTACATTTTTGTATTGTGCTCAAGTTATAAGACATTTCTAAATCTAAGCAATTGCTAAGCAGCGTTTATAAGTATGGCCCTATATCGCTATAAACAAGCTGCAACAAATTTTATTACGCACGATAAAAGTAATTTATTCATTTTATTTTTATTAGTCCACAGCCGGACTTTTCCATTCCACTCCCTATCTTACGTATATTAACATCTAAACGAAACGTGACGTTTGATTTAATACGATTAGCGAACAATTAAAATCCATACTAAGGGCTCTCTACAGCGCATAAAGCTCGCCCTACATACATGACGGGAACCAGCCGTAACCAGATTAAACCGCCCGTAACTAGTTTACGTTGCCACGTGCCGGTAACAAAGCGCTGAAACCCTGTCAAAGACACCGCGGTTAGTTAATTCCATGTAGGTGAAATTTCAAAGACTTAATGGCTTGATTTAATAGACCAAGATGGATACAAAAGAAGACGTATTGATTTTTTGGTCGATTTCAGTCAAAAGTCTTCGAGCATGAATTGCTCTATGTCTATTGTAAACTATTAAACTATATTATATTTATTTGTTTTTTGACTTTCATGACTATGGTCTTAGTTTTTCATTATTTTGATAGGCTTGCGTTTGACCGCTATCTCGCCTGTTGGTAAGCAATGGTGTCTAGGACGAAGCACGCTTGTCTAAAAGCTCTAACCTCTAGCTCTTGCTCTCGCTGCCTCAATATTAACAAGAACATTATTTTTACAAAACAAAAAACAAAAACCGACTTCAAAAGACCGACTATTGAGTTATTCATCTATTTGTCGCGCACGTACTTAATGCAAATTTAAGACTTATATGGTTTTCTCATGGATGCCATTATCAGAACTAGACTAAATGGGACCATGAAATGGGACCAAATGGGAAGCGTCAGCTTTCTAATAAAAAAAGAATTATCAAAATCGATTCACCCAGTCAAAAGTTATGAGGTAACAAACATAAAAAAAAAAAAAAAATAAAAAAAAATTAGAAAATTTTAAAAAAAAACATACAGACGAATTGATAACCTCCTCCTTTTTTGAAGTCGGTTAAAAACACAAAATGGGTGTCTACTAACGCCTCTCCCGGCTGGTAAAAGCATCGTCAACACAGCTAGTGTTGCAGGTGGTCAAGCAAACGTTTGCTTACCATCAGACTGACCAGTCTGTTTGCTACTCTTTCTATAAAAAAAACTTGTACAAACGTGCGTTTTTTTTAAGTTTTTACGTGCGTTTTTACGAACATGTTTTTTAGAGCGTC
The DNA here is from genome assembly GCA_949125135.1 of Alcis repandata. NCBI lineage: Eukaryota > Metazoa > Arthropoda > Insecta > Lepidoptera > Geometridae > Alcis > Alcis repandata. Next base: position 2,869,317 of record OX421233.1, read on the forward strand.
GAGTTTTTGAACCCGAGCGTTGACCCTTTCATTCACCTCTCGTGTAGGTGCCCAACCAACTAACCACAATGTCGTGCTCGGCAGTGCGTGAGCCATGTGCATGGCAAAGCAAGTGGAAAGACGAGCGAGTAGTATGAACTGAATATAGAGTCTATGCATACAGAATGGAGATAGATACATACCTAAGGTAAATAATCTCTTTGAGCCATCGACATAACATTTTTTTTTTCATGTGGATGCTTTGCTTTACTTATAAAGCCTGCTTAAACTTAAACACTGCTCTAAATTTTCTGTCTTGTTTTCGCACGTAACATTTCACGTCAGCGAGAAGCTTTCTAACTTTAAATAGGCCTTAATTTTTTGTATTGTATTTTTACAACTTCACAAATTTACAAGCAAAACACTTAAACTAGATGACATGATCAGATTTTACAAAGACGACTAAAAAACTTTCTCAGACAGAATCGATAGACTGCTCTATTAAAGTTCTCTTTTACGTGTGTTAAGTTAAATAAATATTAAAATTTGAATAAATTTAGACTAAAAGAAATTCCAGTCGTAGCTAGTTATTGAAAGGCATTGGTCCTTCGGCCGGTAAAAAACTCAATTACGAGTATTCCCAAAACTACGAAGCCGATGAGTATTACCGTGTACAAACTTCCGAGCATCAGCTAGTTTCAGTATAATAGAGATTAGAGAACCAAAACAGCTAAATTCCAAGTATTAGAACATGATTGAAGTTTCCCCAGACACACGGGATTACAAACAGTTTCTATGTAAAGTTTATACTGTGTAGGGTAGTGTAATAGTTATCGACGGTAGGCCGGTGACAGGCCGCGTGACCCCGCCGTGACCCACTTCCTGTCTCCGTGTGGGGATTTCATGCTCAAATATAGCGTTAAATCTGCATTCACTTAACTTTTTAGTTTAAAAAAAATACGAAACCCGCATGATACTCGTAACGAGTACAAGATTATTCGTAACGAGTACAGTGATTATTCGTAACGAGTACAGTGATTACACGTAACGAGCACAGTGGCGAGACACTAAATGGGCATACTCGGCCGAGCAAACACATCATAGTTCTAGTGACTGTCTCGCCTCATCAAACTGTTAATCCAAACCGAGTACTCGGCTGAGGGCACTGTATCGCCACTGTACTCGTTACGCGTAATCAACCCATTACTATGAAAACTAACGTGGCCTAACCCGATTTGTTTTTTTAACCATTTCGCCATTTTGCGAGCGCGTTACGCTTTCAGTCACGCCCGCCCTGAAATATATCACCGAATATTATCAAAACTATAGTCGGAGTATCAGACTCAAAAATACGTAAGTACTCCCGTTTTAATTATAACAAAAATTCTCTTCTTGAAACAAATTATATTTTCTTTTTATTTTAAAAATGTACAAAAAAAAGGCTTTTAAGGTTCCGTACTAATATGATAAAAAGCGACCTGACTGTCTGTCTGTATGTAACAATTTAATATAACCAATTATAAAATGGTGGTGATCAAACGCAAGCCTATATTGAATAAATAAAAATAAAAAATGTTGCAAATTTAGTTTAATATTAGTTTATTTAGTAATCATAAAGTAATTACTTTGATAAAAACGTAATTATGATATAGGATAAGTGTAGGTATTGCCGATTTAATTGCATAGTAATATTAGATGGCACGAGTAAACAGAGTGCACTGATTTATCTTTCGTTATCACTAGATACAGGATGTTACAGAAATGTGCTAAAAAGTATTGAAATGTGTAAAAAAGTGGAAGAATATTGCAATGTGATAGAAACACAGATACAGTGTTTCTATCACATTTCAAATCTTATAGATATTATCAAAATTCAAATCGAAAGTTTGTTTATTTACAAAGTTCAAAACATTTTTTTTTTACTTCCTTTCTTCCTTATATTGTCATCTCTGACTGCGGTTGTCATACTGTACCGAAATGGTGGGCCTGTTATGGGCAAACGTGACGTTCAACATCAGGCTAGCGATTTGCTCGTCTCGTCACTCAATTACATTGAAAAAAAAAACGTTAAAACTCACGTACCGCGGAATATATTGTGTAAGTGATGTTAATAAATGCATGAAAAAAATAAAATCAAAGAGTTTACATAAAAGTTTAGCTTGTAATCTAAACTGACGGATGAAGGTCGCCTTATCTTGCGGAAATGAATTCGGTCTCGGCAATTATCACAACTACTTTGTAACACCATGTTTAGTACTTATATAATTCATTTATGAGCATAACTAGTCATTCAGAAGTAATACTGCCCCGGATATGGGCAGTTGTGATTTTAATCAAATGCAGTCAAATACCTCTACAAAGTGATCAAGTCTTGATAATTCATTTTGACAGTTTATAGATAATTATATTTCTATGACTCAATAAGGAAAAACATTGCAACAAAGAGATTAGAAACAAATAATACCAATTAGTTTAAAGTGTTAATAAGCAATCTTTTCTATATCAATCTACTGCATACATAGAAAAATATAAACGTCAAATTAAGTGTTAAAATGGTTCAAGTGAGAGTGAGTGACGGGATTTTAGAAGGAGCGGAGGTGGTAAATGATTACGACTCTGGGAGGACGTTCTACAGCTTCAAAGGTGTACCTTATGCTGAACCTCCACTCGGAGATCTGAGATTCAAGGTAATAACTACTTTCTTTCTTTTTTTTTAGGTACTTCTATAGGTATCTATTCGTAGGTACGAGTAGATTGTCATTAACTCTTGTGGTTGGTTGGTTTCTGATTAGCTGATTTACTGCAGTAAACCTTTACGTGATAAAATTTAGGTATACAAATTGCATAATAGGTAGCGAATAAAAAACTACTAATACTTTTACAAATAATATTTCCAGGCGCCTCAACCTTGCAAGCCATGGAGCGGAGTACGAAATGCCAAGACCCACGGCTCAATATGCTTCCAATTCGACATCTTCAAGCACTTCCCCACGCGAGGCAGCGAGGACTGCCTCTACCTCAACATTTACACTCCCTCGCTAAGCCCCCCAGAACCCCTGCCCGTCATGTTCTGGATCCACGGAGGTGGCTTCGTCAGTGGCTCAGGAGATGACGATTGGTACGCTCCAGAATATCTCCTCAAAAAAGATGTCGTCCTAGTAACGATAAACTACAGACTCGAAGTACTTGGTTTCCTTTGCCTGGACACCGAGAAGGTTCCCGGCAACGCCGCCATGAAAGACCAAGTAGCCGCTTTGAGATGGGTCAACAAAAATATAAAGAACTTTGGAGGAGATCCCGATAACGTCACAATTTTTGGAGAGAGCGCTGGTGGTGCTTGCGTTGGGTACCATTTAGTATCTCCTATGACTAAAGGATTATTCAAAAAAGCTATCCTTCAAAGCGGCGCTCATACGTGCTGGTGGTCTTATGTCTTAGACGCTAAAGAAAGAGCGTTAGCTCTGGCGAGAAAGCTCGGCTTCTGTTCTGAAAATGACGAGGAACTATTCGACTTCTTTAAGGCACAACCTGTTGAATCACTCCTTATGCAGCAAACCAATACACCCATAACACTAGCTCAAAAAGAAAAGATAATCTTCGACCCGGCTTTCGCTGTTGTAGATGAAAAGAAGTTCGGCGATAATGAAAGATTCTTTTACGGAGACTTTAGCTACGACCATCTAACTAAAATTCACGAAGGTGTTGAAGTTTTTATCGGCTCCACAAAAGACGAAGGCATAATATGTTTGAGCATCGCCAGTGATTTGGAAAAGAAATTTGATCAGATGAGCAATTTCTTGGAGGAATTTGTCCCTAAGCCTATTGTTAATAGATGCCCTATATTTGACCAGCTCAAAGTAGGGAGAACATAGAAAGAATTATATTTCAATAAAAGAGATATTGGTAGCGAAGACTGGGAGAAAGTAGTGGAGTTTTGCAGTTGCGATTACTTTCACTACGGCCTGATTCAATTGGCAAAGATGATTGCACTACGAAAGGAAAACAACGTGTATATGTATCAGCTGTCCTGCATATCTAAAAGGAACCAGTTTGCTAAATATTTAGGATTTGAATCCTTGATAAAAGACAAGCCAGTTGTCTCCCACTGCGATGATCTGCTGTATCTGTTTTCTGGAAAATCATTCGATGATTGTTCTAGCGATCCTGAAGTGGTAGAACTCGTTGATAAAGTAACTACAATATGGACTAACATCGCTAAATTTGGGTAAGAACTATACAATTATTTTTTTTGGTAGAAGAAACGCCTAGTCAACCAACTACAAATGCGTACAGCACCGCCATCTTCCTGGATACTTGCGGTCTTTCTGGATTTCTTTAGGTTAAAATAATGTGGTATATACTCGTAGCTATTGAGATGTAGATGTACAGTAGTCTGGTTGCATAGCTGAACTGTCTTTTAGCTAACTAGGCATCCTGCTTTCATGTGTTTCAACTGAATTGACTTTATGCAAAAAGGTTTTTCTAAAAGAGACCCGCAAATACATACGAGTATGTAGGTAGAAACCAAAATTCCAACGTGGCGAACAATCAATTTTTTTATTGTTGCAAAGTGGCCAACAACGATCTAACCTTAATGATTACTATATACGAGTAGATAACATAATTATCTGGTTTCAGAAACCCCACACCGAACGATGGTCTTGGGGTGATGTGGCCTCCATACACCCTGGAAAAGCAAGAATATCTAGACATTGGCAACGAGCTGGTGGTCAGAACAGCTCCTCACCAGCTCGAAATGCAGCTTTGGGAGAGCATCTTCAGAAAATATGCTCCGGATTTTGTTAGCAAATTCAAAACTGAAATTAATGAAACTGATTAGCTCAATGAACTACTTACTCTTCCAGACTTTTGCGCACCCTAGCAAAAGTGTAAAAGAAAAAGGAACAAAGTAAAAGAACAAGTAAAATAACGTCTAGCTTACCCTTCCCAGAAGTTCTGGGCTTTATTGGCTTTTTTCTCTTATCTATACTAATATTATAAGGAAGTAAAGTTTGTGTGTTTGTATATTTGTTAAATTGTAAGGGGTAATCTCGGGATCTACTGAACCGATTTTAAAAATTCTTTCACCAATAGAAAGCCACATTATTGCTGAGTGTCATAGGTTATATAAAAAACCGAAAATTAAAAAGGCTTTTACGTGGTAGTCCGTTTTGCAAAGTGAATCGGAGAAAAAACGGTCCGGACGGCGCGCGATGGCTTCGGGTTTAATTAACATTATGCCCAACGAAGTGGGCAAGGGTCAGCTAGTTCTCTATATAGGTACAACTTGCAAAAATCAATAAGGTAGGTTTAATTTGACCTGTTACTTTTTTGCTTCAATTATAGTTGTTCTAAATACATCTCACTAACTTGTTTTTTTTAATTCTTTTGGCAATAAGAATAGCAGCACTCGGTTGTGATTGCTACTTATAGGTTGATTACAGGTAACAAGTACAGTTTCAAGACAGTAAACGGGCATACTCGGCCAAGCAAACAAATCATGATACTAAGACCTCGTCAAACTGTTTCTACCTATACAAACCGAGTGCTCGGCTGAGGGCACTGTCTCGCCACTGTACTCGTTAAGTGTAATCATCTCATTGGGATCAGCTATTAGCTGTATCCTGGCTGACCAGCCATGACTGGCAAACTTCTATCTTCATTTAGACCGTGACTACTACCGCAGACTACTACGATAGTAGTCACGTAGTAGCCGTTACATTTTTCTATTAAGCTGGAAGAAAATTATAATGAATTTCAGTAATACCTGAATTTAATCTAAACTACATATATTTTAACAGAGTGCGTCTATCAGCGCTCAATTCTGGCGCGCTAGAGATTATTTGAAGCTCTCTCTTACTCGCATGGCATTTCTAATGGGAATGACAGTGATGGACACAATGTCGAGCGTGTCGGAATGAGGCTGTATTGCCTAATAAGGCTGCCGAGAGCGTGGGTGTCGCCTCGGATGCCGTGGGAGTAATCTGCTCGCTCCCAGATTTTAATTAAATACCAGCCGATTCCAATATTACAAAGGCCTTTGTTTTTTTTTTCTGTGGCCGCGGTGATGGCATTCTTTTTTTTTAAAAGCGAATTTTTTTGGTTCTGCCAATCAAAACTGGCATACCATACGTCAATTGAAAAATGTTTGAATGCGTAGGCATGGTAGTGTTAAATTATCAACAGAAACAAGATTCTTACATAAAATATAGATAAGCATCTTGAAACAATTTTTAAACTTCATCCCCTAAAGGGTGAAAGACTGCATAGAAGTTCCTTATTTTTACTTCGTATTTGCGAGGCCAAAGGTTGAGCTTCACCCGATACTTATTTCGAGCAGCACCGCGTACAAAATCGTGAGTATCAGCTAATAATATAAATAAAACACGTCCTACCATAGATAAACAAATACGGTTTACAGGTCATCAAACTAAGCCGGGGAGGGCAACACTGGGATCTAAATTCCAATCAGTTGCGATGCGAGCCATAAACTTCGATCCAGCATTAATGACCACAGACTATTTATGACCTACGCCATGTTGGTTTTGCTGACACAAAATGGCGGGTATTTTATAGGTAGCTCTTAGATTAGATTAATATTATGATCTATATGATTAACTTGGTTTAGATAAAAAATTGTTTACTGCTAATTTATATTAATTTGAGTAAAGATAACTGGAACTAAATGAGAATAACTGGAATTTTCATTACCTACATTAAACGTTCTACATTTTCATAATAGCAATCAACTTGAGTTTGCTTTTATTTCACAAACCAAACATATCAAAAAGCGTTCTTTAAATTTACTTATACCTATCTCAAGTTTGTTTAAGACGAATCCCGTCTATTAATTTTTCATCAAACGCTCTAGGCTTAATAAACCTTACCGTTTGTTGCCATAAAATCAAAATGGCGGCTGTTGGCAGCCATCCCGCTTCACAGTTCAGGCCAGTTCATTTTCCCGCCATCACAGGACCTTTACAACTCAATAACTCCGATATTAACACCGGAACGATTTTATCTCTCAAGTAATTTCATTATTTTTACGATTTCGTAACCCACCTTTACAGGCCATGAAAAAGTATTGACATTACTGCTGAAATCTGTACATTCACCGTCTATTTTACAATCTTTTTGGTTGAATAGTACCTAACCTGGGACACTCTAGATATAAAGAAGAAAATTAACGACGCCTCACAATCTCAAATTGGTAATGGAACATACGGTATTTTATATTGGGTAAAAACAGGGCAAAGTGAAATCAAACGCATGACTGACTGCCTAGCATAAGATTCTGTCAAAAAATACATAGTAAATTTTCGATTCAAAAATCCTCTGTGGAAACATGTGAATATCGAATTTTTCGCGCATTTTTTAATTATTACTTGCAGTTATCATTCGTGTTTAAATCCATGAGTGTCATATCATGTCATGTCATCATTTTAAAGACCTGTCTTTTATATAGTTTATTTTTTTTTCTAAAATACTTCTTATTAGACTAAATTGTGTTGATATTTAAGATCAATAAAACTGTAAAAAAAAAAAATTATGATGCGTACAAATGCACATTATTTATGATAGATCCTTCACAAAGTACCTTGGCTTTATGGACTAAATTTATCACAATTTACTAAGCAGAAGAATCAGCGCTTCCCCGCATAAATATCTAGGATTAACTAACAGCAGCCCAGCTTTAGTTTCTAAGTAAACGCTAAATAAAATCCCACAACGTCATTAAGATCAAATGAAATAACGAAACCTCTTTGGCAACTTTGGAAACCACCGTTTTTGTTGTTTGAAAGACAGTTTCCAAAAAACAAAAATGATGAGGGATTACTCATACGATAAATTCACGTCACTGGGTAGGGCTCCGATAATCTGAGGCTCCGATGCGTATCCTATAACAACCACCGCCAAGATATGTCTGAGGCCTTTAGGCAGAAAAAATCGGACACCAGGGCTAGGCCCCTCGGTCTACATAAAATGTAATCCACAAAATAAAATCACAAACCACACGCCCAAATTTAAAGGTTGATAGGTAATTTTTTTCTAAAAATATTGATGTCCTTGGTTGCAATGACAAAGACAGGTATAGGTATTTTATTCAGTTTTAATCTGTCAAATAAAGCCTTCAAACTTGCTCCCATTACCTGTTTAAATAGAATAGTTGGACGAGTTTAAATAAGCTTAGTCTCCCCCACTGTCAGAACTATTCCGGAAGGTCTAAAGGCTTCAAAGTTTAAGAGCCTTATCACACTAGCGGTTCGGAAGCGGATACCGGGCGGAGCGGACGCGCCGCGAATGCGTCGCGAAAACGCCGCGGTTGCGCAGCGAATTCGTTGCGGACGCGCAACGGGATCGCCGCGAACAGCAAAGTGGACGCCATTTTGTACTGTCTCGTACAAACGTAATAACGAGCCTTTCTTCAGGTGACACTGATGACTGATAGTCTCAAATGTGTGTCTTTATGTCTTATGTCAGTTTGTATCAGATGCAACAACTCATAAAATGTAGGTTCGACATTCGCAGGAACGAAATTGTTTTGGATTATTTTTTATTCGTTTGCAAAACAACACAAAGTAGTCGCTCTCCTCCATTCGATTAACTGTTAATGGATCTTCCCAAATTCGTCGATGCTTTCGTTTTCGTCTCCGGCGTCTTCGAAGTAATAAAGCCAAAAGCAGTGTTTCCTCGTCGGAATCCATTTTGTTACTGAGTGTATTGTACAGCGATAATTTGCTACAAACACGCGACGAAAACGTAACGTATTCGCCACGCGTCCGCAACGAATTCGCTGCGCAACCGCGGCGTGTTCGCGACGCATTCGCGGCGCGTCCGCTCCGCCCGGCATCCGCTTCCGAACCGCTAGTGTGATAAGGCTCTTAGACTTAAGACTGTATAAGTATCTCCTATTTCTAATATTACTTAATTTACTATTATTCCACGGTATCCGAGGAATAGGAGCCCAAACAGAGACGGAAATGGCTGGACAACATTAAAAAGTGGAAGTGGTGGTTTGCGTTTGGCCGCCATCTTGTTTGACAATTTCTTGCATATATAATATTAGTAGGATTACGCTTTGACGCCTTAACTATAATACTCTACTGATTATCATGAATTGAATGCATAGACCTTGTCAGGGGTACCGAAAAAGTCATCGCCCACTTTTCATAGTCATACTCTAGTCAGCACCGTTTATCCCCGCGAAGGTGAAACCGCGGGGCGCAGCTATATAGGTAGTAACAATTAAGGCGGGCTTATCCAAGAAGTTTAGGTATTTCGCGCTACCTCAGCCCCCGCATTTGAGCGCGCGACGTATTTATTTACGCTCCCGGCGGCGGCGCGGCAACTGCACGAACCACGCTCACCGAAGGTCATTATGCGTGGCGCTAAGCACAGTATATGCTTTACATTCAGATAAATCACGTACTCTACGATTAGAAACGAACGTGTTTACATTATATTACTGCATACACGGTCAACTGACCCCTAACTAAGCAAAGTTTCGAATACAAAGTGTATCTGTTTAATTTTTGCGCAGTAAACAGTTTTTTCGATGAAATACAGAATGAAGATTGATTTAATCTTATCTTAGCATCATTATAAAGTTGAATGTTAGTGTGTATGTTTGTAACTTCTTCCGCTAAAACGGCTGACCTAATTTTGAGTTTGGTATATAAATAGATTAAGTCCTGGAGGCTACTTTTTATCCCGGCATACCAACCGGTTCTAAATAAAAATAAATATTCGATAATATTTCTTGAATCCATCCAAGGCCGCTTCTCAAGTGCCTTGCTTTATTTTAGTAATACAAAAATAAGAACATTAAAAACATATGGAAAAAAAATGGGGGAGACCTTTGCCCAGCAGTGGGACAGCATAGGTTAGATAAAAAAATAACCTACAATATTATGCGAAAATTATAAATCATAATAAAACAAATAGGTACGTCTCATTTCAATCAAATTTAATTATCTTGTACATTTTTTACAATTTATTAGTTGGACATTTAATTACAATTTCAGACTTCGTTTTTGTTGTACGCAATAATCACTAAAGCGTGAATTTGGTGAATTTCGCCCAATGAATTTTGACGTACGTGTTTAGAAGGTCGGCATCGTATCTGTGATGCCTCCAGTGTTACAGGTATCCATAGGCGTCGGTGATCGCTTACCATCAGGCGGCCCGTTTGCTTGTCTGCCACCTATGGCATAAAAAAAAGCTGGTATAGACTAACAAACATAATATGTATACAAAAATCAGTCAATTTTAACAATATAACTGTCGAATTGATAACCCCTTTTTAGAAGTCGGTTAAACATTTGTATTATACAAAATATCACAGACTCAGATTCAGAAATATTTATTGAATAACTGATACATTGTAATTTATAAGCTGGATGTTAGTCCATTAGTTGAAATTGTCAGTTTATCTACATCGGGCATTCAATACGTACACAGTCAAATAGTTTTAGTAGTAATTAAAAATAATAATAATTAACAATTTTCAATTCTACTTTAAATTCTATGCATAATATGTCAAATAATTTTAATTCAATGTCAATAGTATTCAATTAAGATAATATAATGTCAATTCCAGAAATGTCAAATTTTAAATTGTCTATTTAATAATGTAATTTCCGTAGATCTATCTCTATTTACAAATTCATTCATGTCATAAAATACGTTATTTAATAGCCACTTCTTCAGATTAATCTTGAACTGTTTATTACATGGTATGTCTGTTATATTTTTTGGTAACAAATTGTAAATGCTAATAGCACTGATAAAGGTGCTTTTCTCATATTATATATTACACAATTAGTGCGTGGCATAAAAAGGTAATCATTGCCCCTCATAGTGTTTTTTCTCGATCGCGCATCTGACTTGTTTTTGAATAAAATAAGTCATCATCATCATCGACAGCCTTATTTATCCCATTGCTGGGTGACTTTTCTTTTACTATGCCACACCCAGAGCACGTTTCGAGAGTCGATAGATAATGTATTATATATTTATATGATATGAATATTTAGTCATATCATTTGTTAATAAGGTTTGCCAAGAGATATACTTACTCTCTATCTACTGGCTCTGCAGAGGTGCCAGGTTGGGCAACATCTATATCAAGTTTGCGCTTCTTTGACCTGAAATAAGTAAGTTAAAAGTAGTAAGTAAGTTTGTCTAAAAAAAAACAAGTTTTTATACGCACTCCTCCGTTTATACAGGGTTATTCATAAAGGGTATGCTAAGCCGAAAAGGGCTCATAGTACTCATTTTTATGAACAACTTTTACTACGGGAGCAACCCGAAATTCGCGAAAAAAAAATCAGCTGTTCAAAAAAAAAATGTCAATGACACTCGACAAAATGTATGGAACAGCTGTTTTTCTTTTCGCGAATTTCGAGTCGGTCTCATAGTAAAAGTTGTTCATAATGATGAGTACTACGAACCCTTTTTCGGCTTAGCATACCCTTTATGAATAACCCTGTATAATATTTTTCTATTTAAAACGCATTTTCGTTATTTCATTTTCTTATTTGATATCAAAAACTTAAAACTATTAATTTATTATTGATATGAGATGAGTACACAATGAATTGTTTGATTTTTTTGCATATACTACCACAGATTGCCATAATAATATACTACCACACTCTATTTGCACTTAGTGCTCTCAAAAATAGACTCTATTTCTACCGTCATAGGGTGTTACATTATTTTCAAACTATTCTAGTATGATCCGATCTATACGGCAAAGTATTTATAAAGTTACGTGTTAATAAATATAAGAAATCAAACTCTGTAAGGTAGGTACTACCAAATCCAAATATTGGTAGGTACCTAGGTAGGTATATTACAAACAAAATACTTACAGAAAAAGGAGTAGGTAGATAACGTACTTACTGCATACTAGGTTCTTACCTTATAACTTCTATCATTTGTCTTTGTTTCTTCTGATTACATTTCTTGGCGGCAAGCCGCCGTTTTGATGCTTGTTTATTGCCCATTTTTCGTTTCTCACATCTGTACAACCCGTACAATACTTCTCGTATAAAAGTTATTTGTAGAAGCAAATCTTTTTCACTGAATTGACAGAGAGGGAGGTAGGTACACTCTTAGCAAAAACACAATCACATAAATTAAGAGAATCACAACGAAATGTCACTTTATATTTTTGTAATTATTGAATGACGGAGCGACACACGTCCGACAGGCAAGCCGCATCAGCGGTCACTGTCTCTCAGCATAGAAATGAGCGAGAAACGCTATGACGCGATACCGCAGCGATACGAATTCATGCGATTTTTGCGAGATATGTTTTAAATTAATTTATTATAATTGAACAAGACATTCATTTTAAAATCCCTTTGTAGAAATGAAACATCAGAATATGTTTTATTACGTCAATTAATTTTATAAATTTATTTCCAAAATTGTTAAACAACTTATGTGTTTAAAAACACACATTGTTGAATTACAATTTGAGCTTGGACCTTACTTTGTGATTTTTTTCTATCGAACAAAGTTATCGTAATCGCGTTTTGAGTTTTATATAATAATCAAATATATGATCAAGATATTCAATTATTTTTTTTAAGGTCGTCATTTGCATACTTTAGTCTACACTCGTCTTACAAAGGGCCCGTTTTCAGCTCTCGGACCCCCTTAAATCATTAAAAATCAATCAAGTACAAAAGAGGTGACCTACTTAAATAAATCCTTTACACGTGTTTAATAATATTCCAATTTGCTATGTTTCTTCTGTAGATATACTCACAAGGGACATAGTAAATTAATTGAAGTAAAAATTCTCGTTCGCTCGGAATATTTGTGTCTTTCTCACTCTCGAGGCATTTGTGATAAGATAGACAGTGACCGCGATAATATCAAGTGTAAAGGTCCCGGGCATCATTTACATATTTTGTCGGAGGACGAATTCATTATGATACCTTTATTAGCGCATACCTACTTATTTACTTAGGAGATACGTTAAAGTAATATTAAATAATTGCGTCTATGATTTTACCTACCTTATATACAGAAATCCTTATTTTTTCGAAATATAAATTTACTTACTTGTGTGATGTTAATCCATTATTTTTCAAAAAAAAAATAACTACCTATGTAATATTAATCTGTGCATGACATAAGATACTTCCATGCCTAATTTCCGAAATTGGAGAAAAAACGAAGTGCAGTTAGTATGTATACAAATATATTTATTGAGTTCTTACAATCTTTACAAATTAAGATTAGGAAACTTTTTTACTCTAAGACGACGTAGCACAGCTATGATTGCACGTAGCATTTCTACGAGCTACGAGTCTACGAAACTGCTACGACTTTCTCCACACTAATTACACTTAAAAGTAAGTTTATAAATGTGAAAGTAAGTTTTTACCTCTTTTTCTTCTGTTACTTTTTCACAACTATATAAAATTAAATAGCAGCACAAGTGTCTACAGTATTCTATGGTACGACATGCAGTAATTTATCGATACACAAAAATAATTGCCATGAACAAAATCCATTTTATCGATTCTAAACATCTTACTCGTATTTGACATCTTCGTCAACAAAAACTATTCTTTACGCGAAATGTTAATATTTTTTTTGTTGAAATCTACCTGATACAGTAGAAAATGCACTCGTTGATAAAGTCAGGGAAATAGTGTAAATTATAAAGGACATTTACATATATATATATATATATATGTTTTATATACACATTTTAAGTACAGATCTATTTTAACATTTATTGCTGACGTAGGGCAATGATAAAAACTAACAACTAAGAACGTCATCCTCACAGGGGAGGGGACCACCCATTGGACGGTACCATTAAAAGCTGCCCCATTATAGATTCCTATTAATAATCGACCTATTGCGTGGAGGTATATGGGCCGGATGACGTCACGCGCTCCGTGAACTATGAAACTGGAACGTTTTATCTAAAGGTAGTATAAACTGGCGACCTTATCGGCTAACTTTTCTGAAGTTCAATTCTGGCGTCGTGAAATTCAAAATGGGCGAATCTATCTTTTTCAAAGTGGCGACATACTGGCCTTCTGTTTTCGAACTTCATGATTGAGCCGAATGGGTAAGTAAACCGAAGTGTGTTTTGACATAAAAATCCGCTTTGGCAAATTATCCGATAGAGCCGCTAAGCGCTTGTTTATATGACTGTACAACAGCTCTAGGCATTTTACAGCCTCATAGGTATAGTAGGTACCATAAAATTGTACCTTTTGCTTGTGCTATTATTTTATTCTGTGATTCATTCATTCCATAGATCAATCTAGTGACCTTTTTTATCCCACTGCTGGGTATAGTGTAGGCCTTTCTTGCTATCTGCCATTGGCCATCTGGCTTGGTTCTGTCGAGCCCTGTGCCAGTCGGGTCGAACATGGACCTGATCATTCATCATCTTCTTAATTGGTATTAGAAAATTGATATATCATTACAAACCAAAATTTAAAAAAAAGATTTTGTACCATTCGCAATTTTTATTTTATAAAATTTAAAAAAAAAAACAAACAATTTTTAGAAAATTGAATACCCAAAAGCTTTTAAACTATAAACAAGAAGTACATTAAATGTTAACGGGTGAAGTACCTAATGAACCGCATTTAAACTTCAAAGTAAGTTAAAACTCGAAAGTATCGCAACTATTCAGAAGTCCGATAATAAAGTATTTTATTTTCGAGTTTAATCTACCGTTTTACTGCAAAACTCTAGTTAACCGTGGTTTAACGAGACCCGAATGCAAGCCAGAATTTATAGCCGCTCTGAATGTATAGGATGGTTGTTAAACTTAGTAAGGTGTCTATGAAAGTGCGAGATAATTACGAGTAGCATCTGTGTGACGTCACACAATCGTATCAACATTTTGTTATTTATTTTTTAACACAGTTGCCCAATTCGTCAAAGCGACATAATTAAAACAGCCGCTGTCAATATAAGATTTTCATTTCGTATAATTTTATTAGTGAGGCGAAATTCCATTTTTGCTCTGTACTCTGTGGTGATAGAAAGCGTGGTTGTAACGGAGTATAAGTCTTTGCGAGATAGATAAATAGACACCTTTATTGTGCACACCAGAAATTACTAACAAAAGGACAATAACGCTTAAAACTAATGCAACAACTGGCGGCTGTACATTTTCAAGTAGCAAGGGAGGCGAGTCTTACCCCGGTTCAGAGCGACCATAAAACTTGGCACGGACTAACTGGCGGTTAGTTTATGTTACTGTAGAAGTTTGACTTTTTTAGTACTTTGAACGCTTTAATTGTGGGGTTAATGTTTATTTTGTTATAAAGGTAGGGATGCACTTGGATCTTAATATTATAAAGAAGTTTCATGAGGGTTTTTATTACAATAGGTACAGAAAAAGAACAAAAGTAGGCAAGAATAGTAAATATAAAGGTCAGAAAGTTTTTGAAAATTTAATGCACTAATTCTAACAGTATTGACTTTTTTACCTGCTTTTTTCCTAAGCTATCTGTCGCGAAAAAACTAAAAAATATCTTTTTTTTATGTTATTGGACGACGAGACGAGCAAATCGCTCGCCTGATGTTAAACGTTACGTTTGCCCATAACAGGTCTGTGCCACCCAGAATTTTCCCAGAATCAAATCGCACAAGCCATTTTCGTGTTTTTGCGAAACTGACTCACGATAATTGATTTTTATAATCATTACAATTTTTTTTGGCACACAACAGGTCATACTCGTACATTAAATATCGCACCAAACATCTACTATTATTTTACTATAATCACACAGGCACACATTCTAACACGGTTTTTAATGAGGCAGTCAACATTTCACTCGCTCGACAACCTTTCACAGAGCTTCAATGAAGACGAAAAATAGGCCACAGACTGATCATAAAGCGCTGCTTTACAAATAGGTACATAGATCTAACTCACTTCATCACTTCTTGGCACTAAAATAATGTCGTAAAGGGCTCTAAAGCACCTAATATACATTAAAAACGCGCTCCGTGAACTAAAACGGCGCATCTCATGAAAATTTAAACAAACAATAAAGTTTACAGCTGTTTGGCGTGATAGACGAGCAGGAAATTTCTGAGGAATTGGGGACGTGGTTTACCATGGAGGAATGATCCACGCAAGTAGTGCGTGATCCATGAAAGTGATGTATGATCCATATGCAAGTCGAGAAATAATAATAGATGAAAGTATATTAATAGTATAAATTTATAGAATTAAAGTTTGAGGGATTGTATTAATAGTAGATATTGTAAAAATATAGAGCATTATGTTAATAGTGGCTTTAGTAATAGTACATTTTTAAAATATTAAAGAGTGTTTCAATAGTAGAGAATGAATAGGTAATAGTAGAAGAGTTTTAAAATCAGTTACGACTTCGTTTTAAACCGGCTGGTAAAGTAAAGTAAATTCAGATATCCTTGTACAGATGTGTGGTTACAATAACTAGCGGACGGCAACAAATCACTGTGTAAACGAGGGTTCTTGAGAGGTCGTCGCCATTGTGGCCCTTCGAGGGTCTTGAATACGAATGCCGAAGGAAAATGTTAGTGGAGGGGCTTGAGTGGTTTGGGTGATTTTTGTCGGTGCTATATACATACACATACGAGTATACCTACGTTAAAAAAATAATATAGATACACTGAAAGAACATAAAGGTTGTGTACTTGTGTCAACCTTTTTTAGGGTTAACATAGCACGGGAAAACAATAACAAAAGCTATGCAGTAGAAATATATTGGTAGGTGCTATATTACCCCATATAAGGTTGGCACAACCTTTGTGGTTTTCCGATGTAGCAATGTTTATTTGTTCATTCCGCGGCGCAAATCAAATAGAAAGCAAAATAAGCGAGTATGTGGCTTCACCTAGATCTAAGGCAGCTCTATATCTTCCTTTCTACTTGATCTGAGTTCCACGGTAGTATTCGTCTGGTGATGATGATGATGTAAAAGTAGCCTATGTTAGTTAATCAACGGTATAAGCTATCTTTATTTCAAATTTTATTCAATTAGGTATATTTACTCGTTTCAGCGTGAAGTAGTAATAAACAAACAGACAAACTTTTGCATTTCTAATGTTAGGCTGAAGTGCTTAGACGTGTTTTTTATTTATATTCACTAGCCTTAAAGCCTTGGGGCTGTCCATAAATTACGTCATCGATTATTGCTGATTTTCGACCCCCTCCCCCTACAATCATCCTATCGTAATTTCCTAATGACCCCCCCTCTCGCGAAACTGTCGTCATTACCAGTTTGACAAAATTTAAAACATTTGCGGATTTGAGAAAAATAGGGTAACAACAGGGGGGGTGTTTGATAACTAAACATTAAAACATTTTGTTGTAGAATCATCTTTTATTATTTTGTAGGTACTTTGGCAATTTTCATGAAAATTAGCGACGGCAATTAGCCGCACTCGCTTCGCTCGTGCGTCTCACTGCCATCGTGGGCAATCGCCTAGTTTCTACTCTAGTTGTACAATCTATTGTACATTTTGGAGTAACTGGTATCACAAGAATGACGTCAATTTTGAAACGCCCCCCCCCCCCCTATCCATCATTTACCGTCATCTGCAGACCAACCTCCCCCCCCCCCCAAATTTAGAATGACGTAATTTGTGGACAGCCCCCTTTTAGATCTTATATAATAGTGTAATAGATACATCAATCGAGTGCAATAAAAGAGCTCACTCACGAAAGTTTTTGTAAAGTGTAGTGCCTTAGTACTAAGCAATGTCACTACAAAATACTAAATGTAGTGCTTACACTACATTTTGATAAAGACAAAATTGGTCATTTGACTTGTGCGCAACAAGTCAAATGACCAATTTTGTCAATCTCAACAACATCGTTTATAAGCAAAGGCCAAAGAGTTTATCTTTTTAAACAAGTAAGTATGCAAAACATTAAAACTTCCGTATCCCATTGTGCTTATTGAATAATAATAACGTGAAAACCTAATCTGAGCATGAAGTAAGTGCTCATCGCAAGAGCGGTAAGTGGGCACCTAATTTTCTACGCGGATGGGTAGCTTTGATGTCCAAAGGGGGCCGACTCACCACTGGATTAATGATGTTACCGCGCCGAGCTTATTATTTCATGTAAAAAATATAAACGTAGATAAGTGATCTACTTAAGTAGGTATGGTATAGTATAGTCTGTATAGTAAGGCTTGGTAACATTAGGACTTCTCTTAATAAACGCTCCTGCCCTGAAAAGTTTTTATTTATAACACTGTCGTCGAAGCTACACAGGTACATCAAATTTTAGTTCAATCTGACATCGGGAAATGGTTAATTCAATTACAAGATATGTCCCAAAAAAACAAAGCAATTATTAATATTTTATTCAGAAAAATTGTACCTACATTACTTTTATAATCACTGCCTTCCAAACTACGTAGATAAGGAAATCCCGTGTCTTGGAAGTCAGTGTCTTTATCCTGTTTCATCTAGTCAATGTGTATTCCTAGTGGTTCCTACATCTAACTCTATGACTATACATACAAGCTGTAACGGAAAGGTGTAGTATTACTTAACGGTGTTCTTCTACACGTCAGTACACCACTTCTAGAACACAAGATTGCTAAATTCGAGAAAGAAAATATCGAATCTCGATGGAAAATCGATCACATGACTAAATATTTTGTATGGAGACTCGATACTTTTCTCTCGAATTTAGCAAACTTGTGTCACAAAAGTTGTTTACTTTGACGTGTAGAACACCCTTAAGTATTACTTCACCTACATAGTTCTACCTTGTATAAATACCTATAATCTATGGTAATCTAATCCGTTATTTACCGTTAGTTAGTTTGTAGTGGTAGGGCTCTTTTGCAGAGCCCGCCTGGGGAAGTACCACACCTTTGCCAGTTATTCCACCGCCAAGCAGTAATGTGCAAACATTACTGTGTTCCGGTTGGAAGGGCATTGTTTCCAGTGAAATTACTGGGCAAATGGGAGATTAAACAACTTATATCTCAGGTTGACGAGCGCAGTGCTGTGCCACGCAGGGTCTTGATTTATGCAAGTTCAAAATTCTGTTATGGTCAAACGCAGACCTGTTATGGGCAAACGTGACGTTTAACATCAGGCGAGCGATTTGCTCGTCTCGTCACTATATTACATAAAAAAAAAAAAACCATATCTAATGATGCGTCGCATTCGTATTAAATACTAATCAAAGGGAAGCCTGCAAACTCCTGCATTAATTACAGTATAACTGGGTTTGATCAAGCCAGCGACTGTCAATTATGCAATGATTGTTTAATTAGAGTTATGACAGAATTTGCGGACATAACATTAAGATGAGTTGTAAGGGATATTTATTTATGTTTTTTAATTCAGCTACTCTCTATTAGTTTGTATCAAACTTTGAAGCGATTGAGCACCTTACAGTTGAGATATTTTCTTGAATTTTTTTAATATATCATCGCAATAGTACTTGTAACAAAATTAGGGTGTGGTAAAAAACTTACCTCTGCAGTTTTTTTTTTTCATACAATCGTGGACTACAATAATGAGCTGTGATGTTTAGCTAGAGTAGAGGTATCATTATTGTTTTTAAAGTATTCCATTACATGAATTGATAACAGTTACTTTCTTCTAAATATATGAGTAAAAAAATAATTTAGTCAAATAATGTCTGAGACTGGATCAGAAGTTTGATAAGTCTGTTACACTTAGACTTAAAGTTAGCGACCATGAAGAGCGACTCTACACAATATTTTCTAACCCGAACAATAAACCTTATTATTTAAAATCTACAACCATAAGGAAAGATATCCACAGGATAATTTTTTAATTCCGGAAAACATACGTGAAAATTGAAAATCGTTTAACCGCAGCCTAAGACCTATAGGAACACTGTAGAACTTACTAAGGTATTCACAAAAGATAATTACGTTTTTACATCACGAAATTCCATTTAATTAAAGGAAACTCGGGTAATTGGATCCTTTAACTTGGCAGAATTAAGTACGCTATTCACTTAGAGAAGGACCTAAAATAAGAGCGCGAGTCTGAGACTGCGTTTCTCGGCGTTTGATTAGATGGTAAGAGCAAAACTTAATTCACTAAAGTGTTTGGTTTTAGGTGGAGACACCGCAGTGTCAAGCCAAGTTCGGGGTTTGTGGAACAGCAGTGCAAGTATAACTTTGTCGATCGATAAACTGACTTTTAGACTTCTAAATCGAGTAAAAATCACGACTTTCACAAAAATTGGGAAAATTTCATAAGTATGGACAAAATTTTAATTTTTGTCAAATTGTAGAGTTCTAATTCTGAGTCAGTTTCTCGATCGACAAATTTTCATACTTTTTTTTTTATTTAATTGAGTAACGAGACGAGCAAATCGCTCGCCTGATGTGCTTATAACAGGTCTGCACCACCCAGAATTTTGACCTCGCAGAATTCAAGACCCTGCGTGGCACAGCACTGCGCTCGTCACCCTGAGATATAAGACTGAAGACTGCTTTTACTGCTGAACTGAAATCAATTTAAAAAGCACACTCAAAAATGTGCTTAACGTTTGGCCACCGAGTAATGTTTTGCAGTTGATGAGAAATGATACTATAGGAGCCCGGGTATGTTGATAAAATGTCCCAAGGTTCCTCTTATCAACAGACCGGACTAAAATGACATCCGGGATTATTATTCAAAGTATGTTCTCAAAGATACTAGGTCATCTATATCAAGCAGAGCAGCTAGCTCCAGAGAGGTTAGGTCTAGTGATATCTTAGCACTGTGATCTCCAACTTAGCTTTTTAATCCTAGATCCTAGATACTAATATTATAAATGTGAAAGTTTGCATGTTTGTCACTTAATCAAGAAAAAGCGGCTGAACGGATTCGGATGAAATTTGGTACAAAAGTAGCTTATACCCAGAATTAAGATATAGGCTACTTTTTATCCTGAAAACCCTGGATGAAACCACGGAGCGCAGCTAGATAAAAAAAAAGTTATTGACCACGTCAAAGCGAAAACTCGCATGTCAGTTCTCTATATAATCGAATGCTTGCCGAACCGATGTCTGCCGAAAAACGATAATTGGACTTTCTATAAAAATGCCATGAATATTATATAATTTCGCTTCTGTCCTGTCATCCCCCGTCACGTGCCGTCCCTGTGACGCCGTCACTCGAAGATATGACGAGAATGAAAGCCCAAATACGTCGGTAAAAGTGCCGAGAATATTGTAAAAATAAATAATGCACAACATAACAATGTGTTGGAAGTTGGAACACGACTAGGGTTCTCGCTTCTTCGATAACATTGGGTATTTTTACTGTGACTATTTTGACAAATGGCAATTTTTTTTTCATCTGTCCGGATGTTTGCTTGTTTGTTTGCATGTGGTACTCGCGTACAGAGCAAATTTTACATCGAACGAAACGTGATGAAACTCGGTATATAGTTTCTACGATTTTATAGATTTTTTGTCGTGGGGAATTTTTGATTAGGGAAGGGGCAAATTTCAGCAATTCAATTGCAGCGCAATTCACCGGCCAATTTTGATAAAATTTGGCAAAATTATTTGGTATCTAATTCTAAACAAGAATTTCGAATATAAGTAAAATCAGTCAAGAGATTGTCGAGATAAAAAACTGTGATTGTGGCAAAAAAAACCTCGCGATGTCTACAGTACTGTTCGCAGAACTACTAGTATAACGCTTTGTTTTTTCGCGTTTTATAGTTGGTATGAAAAGTTGTCCTGGGATAAACAAATCAAATACATACTTACATTAAAAAAACCTGCCAAAAACCTTCCGAGCTGAAAGTACGCGCCCTCTACTAAATATGCAATGAAACAGCGCGTAGATCTACCTACGTCGGACTTCTACGCTACCCATAAGTATTGTAGCCAATTTATATCCTTATTTACATACAATAATAATAAATTACACACTTCCATTTAAGGGCAAGTAGGAGATTAAACATCTTATATCAGGGTAACGTGCGCAGTGCTGCGCCGCGCAGATTCTTGAACTCAAAGCCGGCGACTGACCTGTAACATTTCGTCGTAACGTAACGTAACGTTACGATAACAGGTTAGTACAGCGAGCCGATCCGCTCGCTCATAGCGCCGCGTGCTCCACCACGCTCGCTTCAATTGCTACGTTACGGCAAAATGCTCAGGTCAGTCGCCGGCTTTAAGAATTCAAAATTCTGGGTGGCGCAGACCTGTTATGAGCAAACGTGACGTTTAACGTCAGGCGAACGATTTCCTCGTCTCGTCACTCAAAAACATAAAAATAACACCTATTTATTTATAAGCGAAGATGAAAAATAAATATTTTAAACCATAGAGCGCCCAAGATCACTAGCAATCTAAGCAGGTAAGATGAGAAATTATAAAATATCTGAAAATCCGCATAAAAGAAAACCTGTGTTTTGAGTTTTTGCTCAACTTTTACCTCATCTCGTATAGGCTATTTTTATCCTGGAACATTTAACAGTTCCTGCAGGATAGCGAGTCAAATCGGGGAGCACAGCTAGTTTACATTATTTTGATGGCAACGCGCGCGCTTGGTGGTGGTATGTCACGATGTTTGTTACTTAAATCTGAACAAAATCGTCTGAACTAATCTTGAAAATAAGTTACGGAGGTAGCTTATAACCTGGATCTACACAGGCTACTTTTTATACCCAAAAAGCTACCGGTAGGAAGGCTGGTGAAAACGCGTAACACGAAGTACTTCACTAATATTATAAAAGTGAAAGTTGTTGTTTGTTGTTGGAAGGACTTTCATGGACTGAATTAACACAGGCTATTTTTTAATCCCGGAAAACTCATGTCAACCTTTTAACCGCTGGTGAAACCGCGGGGCGCAGCCAGTTATAATATAAAATCAAGATATAAAGCAGCAATCTCCTAGAATTCCACTGCGTCGGTAATTAAAGGGCATTTATTAAAATTGATGAGCGCTCATCCCAACGAAACGTGATACCAAGCCCTTTGTAGACCCGTTATTAGACCGGCTTCGACTTGAGGAAAATGAAAACTTGATGATTTTTTCTCTTGTGAAAACGAATATTAACGAAGCTGTACCTAACTAGAAAGACCTAATTAATTGTTATTTGTGTATTGTGGCCAGTGTTTCTTATCAGTGTCCAGGTTATTTCAAAAGTAGGTACGTAAATGTGTGTACTAGATTCAAGAAACCTGTAAGAATTTTACAATTGCATCTTGTTGAACGCTGTTTCTTCGTAAAAATAAGCTCTCAAGTAATTGAAACACAAACCAAAAACCCGACCGATACGAGACGTTGCCCGACCTTCCAATGATTGATAACGAATCTAAAAACAGTCACACTTCAAAATCTGCCATCATCATCATCATGATCTTAGTAACATCTACAAAAGACGATTATTCTATAGAGTAGCGTGGCTAAATAAATCGATGCCGGAGCCACAGATGCGGTCACATTTAAAAATGTGAAAATAAATGTAGATAATATACAGACTAACAGATGAAACTTACACTCATTCTTCCATATACTTACTTACTCGCAAAATATTAGACCTAATTTAAAAATATTGTAATATTATATTTTAAATTTGCGTGTCACAAAATCTGTGTGGGAAAAGGATGAACGGAGTCTTGAAACTAAAAAGCGAACCGCTAGGTTCACTTTTTTTTCACAAACCTACGACTGTTTTCTGTTTCAAGTCCGATTAATTGGCGAGACATCATTTTGAATGAAATAAGTAGGAATTTTTAATAAGGAATTAAATTATTCCAGTATTTGTACTGCACAAAAAAGCGAGAAAATAACAGGAGCTAAAAACAATGTTACAGTTTTGATTTGAGTCATAAAACGTGACTCAAAACACAATGGAAACATTTCATGTCCACGAATACTTCTTTCAGTACCGATCTTTCACTTTAAGTACCAGATACGAGCGAGCTGATGAGAAACGTAGAATAAGAGAAATACGAGCATTCTTATCATTCTTACACTTTCACACGCTATCACTCAAGACACCTCGGAGGCTGTGGGCTGTTACATTGAGTTTTCATAATGGCTGTGGCCTGAAACCGGCCTGTCAGGAGAAACGTGCTGCGACTTTCAGAGGTTATCGGTCAAAACCTGCTGAATTTCAGAATCAAAACTCAGGGATTTCTCAGATTTTCCTTCATCATCTTATGACATGTTTAATTTAAGGTGTTCTGCTCAAAGGTGATTATTTAGGGGTGTAAGCCTTCACAGGGAGTATAATCGGTACGTGGCGACCTTGGTGCTTACCTACGGCGGCGCGCATGGTCTATATTGGCCGGGCCCGTGGGAGCGCTCGGCCATAGCTGTGATCACGCTCGTACCATCACTCTGATGACACTATGCACTGGCCGTCACTCATAGCAAGTCGCGGGACGTGCGCGCGGTCCGCCGGCCGTCCATTCACTGGCGGCAGAGCCCGGGCGAGCCCCACTGCGCATGCGGTGACATGCGTTGACGGTCCTCCGGGTTCGGGCGAGGATGCCGATGCCTCAGAGGTCACAAGGTCATAGGTAGCCCGCGAGAGCACGCGACCGCCAGCGCCCTAGACCGGCGGTACCGCGCCGGCTAGCTGGGATACGGCCACCTTGTCTTTTACTTTGTCTGCTTCTTGTGATTATTCCATAAAAAGTAATTTCGATCCTTAGGTCCGCACTCGGACTTACTTACAACTTACAATTTCTTCGAGTGATGGTGTTAGTCGTCACAGAATAACGGACTCTTCTAAATTTCTTGGTTGTTTCTTACCCTGAATCCTAAAGTTCTGTCGACTTACACAAACCTTTAGCTAGGTTGATTTAGAACCTATATAAAATATTCATATATAAAATATTTAATTAGGTACCTACCAAGTAGTCTCCATAACTAAGCATTAGTCCATCGAAGTTTTTAGTGAAAATAAAAGCCTCCGTTGAAATTAGTTTCGTAACTCTAGGTTTCTTCCAGGCGCGTGTTTCGTCTTAGACCGCATCATTGCTTACCATCGGGCATAACGGCGGTCAAACGCAAGACTATAAGCGAATTCAATAAAATTCATTTTGTCGGTGGCCGCAGGGGCACAAAATACACATCGTTAGTGGAAAGGTAAAACTTCTAACACGCCACTTTTCACGAAATAGAGTTATATATATCAGTGAACTGGATTTTTTTTTCTGCGTCGATCTGTCTAGGTTTCAGATTGATCCGAGCAAATTTTTGGCGTTTTAGAAGTGCAAAATTTACCGACGTTTTTTAAATAGTACTTCTAAAGCACCAATTTTTTAAGAAATTTAATGAAATGTTACTTTAGACTTAAATTTAAGAAAGAATTCGTTATTAGTCATTTTAAATAATTACAGAATTTTAAATGACCGTCGGTCAGTCTTTTTAACTTTTTGAATATACATTTGATCATGACCTTTAGTCAATTGAAATTACAGATTTCCATAAGGTAAAACGTTTTAAGAATATTTCGAATAATATGAAAAAATGTCTTTGGTATTGTTAGAAAAAATGCATGCTCGTGTTTTAGCTTAAGTTGGTGTTTAAGAAATTAACCCTTCATTATATTTATAGCAGTGTTGGCGGTTTAGACATTTTGAATGATTAGAATTTTAAAGTCTATGGCGCTTTAGAATTTATGCACGCTTATTTCTTATCATTCGCAGCACTTGCGGCAATTTACTCCGATAAATTATTAAAGGTATTCTTACTTAAGAAAGTTTAAATCATGAATATGAATGCTATTATATCTGCTTCAGTATTAATACCAGGATACAAAATCAGGTGCAATGTTTCGTTAGATCTAAATGCTCTTCTGATACAACGGTGATGCGACGGATCAGACAAGTTGAGACGTGTTTAGTTTGAAATCGCGAGTCGAAGAAGAAGCATTACTGTCGTGATAAAAACTTAAATTAAAAATTTAAAAAACCCCCGACACAAAAACCTACCTAAAAAAAGTACGAAATAATAATTTGATTTATTTAACAACCTGTTACATAAAAACTAAAACACTACTAAAAATACGTCGCGTCGGTTTTCTTCTGGATAACAATATACTAATCAGTCTTGGAGTTATACTCATCGTGGTAGCTTTGTTGTAAATACTAATATTTAGAAACGGTCCCCCCGACGCGACGTTTTCTTTGTAGAAATATTAATAGGTAGGTACTTAGAATCTTCCTAACTAATATTTTGTTGTAATTATTATTAATATTTTTAGCGGTGTTTTAGTTTTTATGTAACAGGTTGTTAAATAAATCAAATTATTATTTCGTACTTTTTTTAGGTAGGTTTTTGTGTCGGCGGGGGTTTTTTAAATTTTTAATTTAAGTTTTTATTTAATACTTTTTGTATGTTAGTACCAACATTGGTATATTTTTATAAAGTACTTTATTTTAGATTTAGTTTAAAAATTAAGTGAGGGTCAGCTGATCGCCAGCTTTTTAATTAGGAACTATTATTATTATTATTTTATTAATAGATAACTATTTTTTTTTATACTACTCAGTGACAAACGAGCAGACAGCCCACCTGATGGTAAGCGGTATCTGTCGCCCATAACACCCACGGATCACGCATTCAAGCTGCTGGCAACAATTTTTTTTTCTGTTTGTAAACAAGTTGAACGGAACACAACAATGCAAGCATTGTTGCTTGGCGGCAGAAATAGATAAGGCAGTGGTACTCACCCAGGCGGACTCCTCAGGCTAGACAGAGTCCTACTACTGATAAAATATCTTATCTTTCATTTGACAACCATTTTGGGCACATTTGTAGAATTTTGGTTCTTCCATCCCCACTTTAACCCACCATAACTCTTAAACGGCTCAATCGATTTTTATAAAACATAGCTAAGAACACTCTCGATTAAGTCTCCTTTCATCTAAACTGAAATCGGTTCAGTGGTTCGGGCGCTATGATGCCACAGACAGACAGACAGACACACAGACAAACAGACACGTCAAACTTATAACACCCCTCTTTTGCGTCGGGCGTTAAAAATAATAGTTGGTTGTGAATATTAGTGCTTGTTGGACTCGTCAAGGGTAAGTGACATGTTTTTTACATTGTTCAGACTATGAGGAAGAATTTTTACTTGAAATTAGATAAAAACATTCATATTTGGTTACAACATAACCTCAAATCTCAATTTTGTTGATTAAGTCCATAGTACCTACTGATGTAGAACTTCTTTATTATTTATATTACATATACGTTTCAACATCATGAAATCAATATTTGATATGGAGCTTTTAACGTTTTTGTTTTTTGATGCGGTATGTTTGTAAGGGAAAAAATTGAGTGAACACTAGTAGGTAGTTTGTGATAAATTCAATAGAAATGTAGCTGTATTATAGGCACGATAATCTTACGGTTGTAATAGGTGTTTTTATGTAATTTAGTACGTAATTATAGATAAATTATCAATACCTACCTACCTGTTAAGTTAACCTAATCTTGTCATAACACACAGGAACGAATATTCTTCCAGAATTAACTTTGCGTACTTCCATGCGAGACTGACAGTGACAGAAAAATATAGAATGTGCCAGCTGCATCTTCTCCCGGGCAGGCTGTAAAAATCAGCTAAGAGATTCGAGGGTTTCAGCATTGTAATTTAGGCGATGGGCTGACAACCTGTCACTGCAGATTTATCTTTGAAAAGTAGTAAAGAGTCGTATGGTTTTTGATACTCTGCTTAGTGGTTTTTTTTTGTGTAGATACCTGCGTTATGTTTCTTTGTTGGTCAACAATAGACGCAACCAGTTCTGCTGTCAGAGTTTGTAATCATCTTAATAGGTACCTATATAACGTCATATTTAATGACTACTGTAACAGACAAATGATACTCGTTCAGGATAATTATAAAGTAAAACAATTCTAAAGAAACTTTTATATTTTGCCTGGAAACTTATATGGTGTACTATAGGATGAGCAGAACAGTTGTCTTTACAGGCTGGAGTGCATCAGCTAGCAGATCAGAATTATAAGTAGGGCATAACATAATCAACAAACTAATTGTTGTGGTCCATCTGTGGCTTTACTCAGTGACCATTGGTACTACTAAAAACTGTAACTTGATTTTTTAATGATTTCAGGCTATGGAAAATGAAAGAAAAAAATATTTCATAGAATACACGAAAAATGTAAAGGAAGAAAAGGTAGAACCAGTAACGTCTAATATAAAGAAGAAAAGAAATCTGGAACACGAAATTTCCATTTCATCTCCTTTAGAAAATAAAAGAAATATGGGACCTGGTACTAGTCCTTCAAATACATCTTCTATAAAGAAGAGAAAAAGTATTGAACTTGAACCTTCAATTTCTATCAACCTTCAACTCCTATCAGTTTCTGGTACGCTGTCCCTTACACCCGATAATGTCCGTTTACACAGAGTTGTGTTTAGTTTATTTTTATTGTTTGTTTTTTAGGTTAGTCTTATCTTTTATCTTCAAATTTGTGCATTCGGAAATATTCCAATGTTCACTTTCTCACTGTTTCATTAAAATACGTAACGAAATATGGATAAGTTTAAAACTTTTGTTTGACAATGATTAAAGTTATAATTTTATATTTATTTAAGGTATACTCTTACCTGCTTCAACCTGATTTTCAATTTTGTTTTTAATAATTAAGGCAAGGCTTTTAAGTCATTTTGAGGATGGGGTTCCTGTTTATGTTTATTTTAAAATAAATAGTTAAGTTTAATGCTATTCTGAAAATCACTTTTATTGGAAGGAAAAAATTGTACCATGATTATGTCCGCCTACACAAGGTTGTTGTGAGTAAACCGTCCATAGTTTAGTCATATCTTTAATGTTTAGATTTAGATTGGTTAATTCGGAAATTATTCTGCCGTTTACTTTCTAATCTATACTAATAGTAATAATATTATAAAGAGGAAAGATTTGTATTTTTGTATTTTTGGATGTTTGTGTGGAATAAACTCAAAAACTACTGGACCGATTTCAAAAATTCTTTCACCACTCGAATGCTACATTATCCCAAAGTAACATAGGCAATTTTTTTTTTTTTTATCCACAGCAAAGCGTGGCAGGGAACAGCTAGTTTGATAGAATAATTGAAGTTATAGAAATACGAAAAAGATTTAAGATTTTTCAACAATTAATAAAAGTAGGTACTATTTTTGTTACACTTCCGGATTTTATATTTTGTTTATAATAATTATTAAAAGGATTTGTTTTGTTTTGAGAATAGAGTCCTCTTTATGTTAATTTTGAAAATAATAAAGTTTTCAACTTATTATTGTCTATTATTTAGCGGATTAGAGTTCGAACTCTAAAAAGTACTATCATACCTATTAGACATCTTCTTAGTTAATTCATTGTACATTAGTCATACATTAGTACATTATGTAACACTTGTAGAAAAAAAGGCTTAAGGTTAAGTCATTTAACCTATTTAATTTGATAGTTTGTCGTATCCGTTAGTCTTATTTCCTTTTCACGTAACATATTTAAAACATATTTAGGAAAATTTCCTTACTATTCTCAACGTTTATTGTATTCAACAGAACTTTTTGATCACAACCCTTCACCATCAATTTAGATGTTAGTAGATTTTCTTGATTATGTTGGAGATTTTTAGAAGCCATTAGTATTTTAAAGTCACTATTTTTATCTATTGATGAACAGTTTAGAATTTTTTACCTGACTACGTTTAATATTTAGAAGTACACCTTTTTTCTAAAGCGCCATCTATCTCCGTAACCAAACAGTTTACGTTCTTTTAAATAGCACGTAAAATAAGAGAAAAAATAAATAAGCTATGTATAAAAATTTTAATTAAATATTCTTATAAACAACAAAGCTATGATTTTTTTTTTAAATTTTTTATCTTTAAAACTTTCTCCTGTAAAGTTTGTATAGTGGCGTGTTAGAAGTTTTACCTTTCCACTAACGACATGTATATTATAGAGCACTTAGCATCTAGTTACCTACCTTCTTCTAGCGCAAACACTATTATAGTTTTAATAGGCGCCACAGTCATGGTACCAAACAAAAACTTTCAATGCAAATGTTGCGCTTAGAAAAATGTTGTCCCTAAATAGAATTAAGTAGATACTTTTTTGGAAATCCCCATGAATCAGACACATTTTATTATTCAAGATTCTGTGAGTACAATACAAAACATGACTTCTGTAATTTTGGCACTGTAAATTCTAAATTAAATGCTGGTCAATTTAAACCACGATAGTATTTAGCGTTTAGCGTTTTGTGTGTTTTTGCAAAAAACAAGTAAAATACCAGATAGGCAGTCTAAAGAAAAAAATATCTACAAATACCAAATCAATGTTGATACGCCTTATCAGTTTTTAACATTCCCCCCAAAACTTGACTCCACAAACCACGTAGTGCCGGCCCTAGGCTAGGCAAAGCGATCACTCCATCATTAGTACCACAACGCTGACGTATTATTTTCAAAACTTCAGAGTATTGAAGAAAATCTTTTACTACTTTGTTGAGCCACGTCTTAGAATCGGCAGTGACTGACTTTGTTGGCTAGGACATTGACTATGATTTTTGTTTATCGATGTTTTCTAAAAATGGAAAATATTAAAATACTTAACAACCCCTCACCTGCAAATAAAATGCACAAAACGTGCCAAGCCAAGTAAAAGAAAAAACTAAACTGCGTGAAATGAAACGTAATTTTGACAGCCTTTTTAAAAATTGCCAGCTAACAATAATTCACCTAATCTAAGGTAAGATTATCTAGGAGAATCTTGAAAAAGATTACAGAAAGAACAGTTTTTCTATGAAATTATAGTGATCTTAAAATTAATGTTCACTTAAAAACGTTATATATTACCTTAGTATCAATATATTTCCTTGTCATAAATATTTCCGAAAAGACAAGTAATATTTTGTGTTATATCATGGCAACACTTTAGTAAGAATTCTTTTTGATTCGGTTCTTTGCCGTGTCGTTCAGGGTGCGTTGAAAAATCCGTGAAAATCTACCTAATTCTGTGCTTATTTTTGTTACAATAGTTTAAATTCAATCTAATGTTTCATATCATGTCATTCTCCAAGTATATTTTCCGTAGTTTCATTGTTGGTGATCAAAATAATAGCCGCGGCAATTTGACAGATAGCACGCAGGAAACAGTAACCTAAACATTTGGACTTGTGAAATAAACGTGGTAATTTGGCTTTTCAGCAAAGAGCGTCAGGATGAAGTTCAACAAACTCGTCACATCCTCGAGGAGGAAAAATAGGAAGCGTCATTTCAGCGCTCCCTCTCACATTAGACGAGTTCTCATGTCAGCGCCTCTCTCCAAGGAGCTGAGACAGAAATTCAACGTCAAATCGATGCCCATCCGCAAAGACGACGAAGTTCAGGTACCTATGGAACTAGCTAAAACCTAGGAAACTTAGCTTTGATAGGTTATGTTTGGTGGCAAAACAAAATGATGAAGAATAAACCATTCACAGACTTCGGACGTTTGCTGCTGCGCTAGGGACGAACTGCAGGTTTTCTGCTGTAAGTCCCGAACAAGGCTTGCTAGTCCGTGCCCTGGTTAAGAATATGGCACTGATTGTTTTGCCTCAACATAGCATGTTGTTTACATTTTCATTTAAATGTACGATTGACATTAACTTCTTTGTTACGCTCACTAAGTTCTTGTTTTACGTTTCACCATTGCTAAGTATGACTGGATTTGAAAAGTTTGGAATTGTACCAAAATTATTAATTCATGATCACATGGTGCTAATAGTAAATTAATTATGTTTGATTTTTAAACACAGAGATGATGAATAGAACTCTCGCTTTAAAACAGATCTCAGTTATCATTAGTTAAAAGACTGATTTGTAGCATAATCACTGATACTTGTTTAGTTGTAATTAAAAACTGCATTAAAAAACACCCAGCTATCCCATAGATTTCAACCATTTTAGAGCAGTATCTAAATTTTAATGCTATTGGTGTAATGAAGTATGTTTTTTTGTTGCAAAACCTCCGCTGAAGCAGATTTATAATTTAACCTAAAATGAACTGGTGTTTCATGTTTTCAGGTTGTCCGTGGACACTACAAAGGCCAGCAGGTTGGCAAAGTAGTCCAGGTGTACCGTAAGAAGTTTGTTGTCTACATTGAAAGGATCCAGCGAGAGAAGGCCAATGGTGCCAGCGCATACGTCGGGATCCACCCTTCCAAGGTATTTAACATTATGAGGCAACTCTAACCAAAATAAAATTGTAAAATATAATAAGGCAAATGAAAAATGATTTTCTTTCACTGTTGGATGATATGCTGCAGTTATCAACCTGTTATCCAATAGCAACAGACTATACCTAACTAGATGTTATTAAGTCCTATTTCAATTTATTAAAAAAGGTGGATTAATTTTTAACAACAAAACCCAAACTAAGTTTTTTCACTAAACATTTCACCTAAAAAAAAATATTTTGTCCTAGTGTGCTATTTTGACTATAAAGTGAAACTTGTGTAACCTAAATTAAACTTTTAATCGACACAATTGAATGAATAATAGAGATATATTCAAAACTAGCGGCCCGTCCCGGCTTGGCACGAGTAGACATTCATTCTTTAAACATTTTGGGATAAACATAGAGTAAATGTGTCTTGATGATATTTGAGCACGCAATTCAATGTCAAAACTAGCGGCCTGTCCCGGCTTGGCACGAGTAGACATTCATTCTTTAGACATTTTGGGATAAACGTAGAGTAAATGTGTCTTGATGATATTTGAGCATGCAATTCAATGTCAAAACTAGCGGCCTGTCCCGGCTTGGCACGAGTAGACATTCATTCTTTAAACATTTTGGGATAAACATAGAGTAAATGTGTCTTGATGATATTTGAGCACGCAATTCAATGTCAAAACTAGCGGCCCGTCCCGGCTTGGCACGAGTAGACATTCATTCTTTAAACATTTTGGGATAAACATAGAGTAAATGTGTCTTGATGATATTTGAGCACGCAATTCAATGTCAAAACTAGCGACCTGTCCCGGCTTGGCACGAGTAGACATTCATTCTTTAAACATTTTGGGATAAACGTAGAGTAAATGTGTCTTGATGATATTTGAGCACGCAATTCAATGTCATATGTTACATTAAAAAAGTTACCTATTCTTAAATTTTCATGTAATTTTTTTTTTTCATGAAAACCTGACAATAACAAACAACAAAAAAATAAAAAGTGAAATCGGTCCAGCCGTTCGCACGTGATGGCTTGACCAAGGCAAATAGGGATTCATTTTTATACATATAGGGTTATAGGGTTATTCATAAAGGGTATGCTAAGCCGAAAAAGGCTCATAGTACTCATCATTATGAACAACTTTTACTATGGAACAAACCCGAAATTCGGGAAAAAAAATCAGCTGTTCCTTAGAAAAATGTCAATGACACTCGACAAAATGTATGGAACAGCTGTTTTTTTTTCTCTAATTTCGGGTTGGTCCCATAGTGAAAGTTGTTCATAATGATGAGTACTATGAGCCCTTTTCGGCTTAGCATACCCTTTATGAATAGCCCTGTATAGATAGATGAATTATTTATTGACACAAAACCTAAAATGATGATAAACTTTCCCTTAGACTTTGTCTTCATGCATCACCGAAGCCCAAAGTTACGACTGAGGGTGGGAGCGGTGCAGGGACTCTGCTAATGCTGCAACACTTCCATGGCTCTGATTATACCTTCTAGAAATTTCTATAATTATCATAACAAACACTAGAAACTAATACACTTTTTTGTTGGCAGTGCGTGATCGTCAAGTTAAAGATGAATAAGGACCGTAAGACAATCCTGGACCGCAGAGCCAAGGGCAGACTAGCAGCCCTGGGCAAGGACAAGGGCAAATACACAGAGGAGACAGCCACCACGGCAATGGAGACCTCGTGAACATAGATTTAAGACTAAAATAAAACATTCAAAAGCTCTTAATTTTCTTTTCATTTATCTTGTTAGATACCTTTGTAGGTAAGTATTGCCAAAAGACTAATGCATTATATGCAGTGGCTTTGCATAAGATGTGTTTTTTGCTCAATCACGCAATAAGAATTAAATGGGCTTAGATGAAATAGGTTCGAAGTTGAGCCTCAACCTGGACTCATTTGGTGCCTATGAAGTGCTTGGCGTGTCCTCACGTATTCCTATCATGCCACGAACACTGCGTTTCCTCGTGGTCATACATGACACTTCCGGCGCGGCGTGTGGATTTTACTTGCGTTTTGTATAGGGCGTATGACGGGAACTAGAAAATAGTGGTGGCATGGTTATCCAGGCTACTTTTTATCCTGGAAACCTGGGGCACAGCTAGTCCCCATTTGTGATTGTTGCTAGACCTATTAGTTTAGACTTTAGATTATACTTTGGGTTAGCAGATGCACAAGCGCGTGGAGTGCTAAAAGCAAGCAGTTTTAAAAATATAAAACCAAGTTTAGGGAGAAGTCAAGTCATGACATCTATAATCATTGAAATTCAAGTCAAATGAATAACTTCATTTATTTACCAATACACTAGGCAATTATTAGCTAATCATTTATAACTTGAGTAAAAAATCAGATAACAGAAACATTTGATTTTAATTATGATTATTTGCTAAGTTATAATTAATTATGAGACATATCACTTCTTGCCACTTGTAGGCACATTTTTAGAGATGAACAAAAGTGTTCGAAATGTTTGCCAGGTTTAGGGAATCTGTACAAGGGTCTGTGCACCACTAGGCAGATTCTTGTGCCTTCATACTGATATATAAAGGACGGGTGCCGCGCGCAGATTCGCCTAATGATACACAGTCCCTGAAGATTGTAAACTATCATAGATTACTTAGAATATAGTCATGCACTAACAAAATTCATAAAGAATTATAAATGTACACGATACAGTGGTGCGACATCTGTAGATCCGAAAACTGAAAGATTTCTGCCAAACAATTTGAGTTCCTTATTTACTCAACTACCTACTGCATACAGAATGAAAGAAGTATTTAAGTAATCAGTTGATTTCTAGCACAAACTATTTAAACTACTTATAATATTCCATAGAAAGTGTACTAAAAATGGATCAGTAAATGAAAACTACATTTTCTATCAAAAATGTAACAAAAGTTATGTTTTTGAGCTAGTGTATCATTCCAGCTGATACTAGATTACATACAACTAGGCAATACAGAAATCTTATCAAATTAGGCTCATAAAATCACAAGGTATAGGCTTTGTTTCTTACTGTGAGGCCTGGTTTTTCAAGTCAATATTAATTTTTACTTTGACAGTATGACAAATTTATAGTATTTCCATTATCAGATGATCACTGACAGCTGCATTTAATTGAATAAAGCTCAATTATCATTCATCAAGGATCATCTAGTAGTGAACATACTATAACTGAACAATTTTGGCCAAAACATTTATAACTAAAGACATTACAGTTGAAAAAACCAGCCCGAAGGATCAATAATTTACACAGCTTCACTTTTTTCTTGCACATTAGCTTTGGACGAGCATTTGTACCGTTTCTTAACTTCATTATTCAGACTTTCCCTGTTCCTCGCTATTTCTATCGCATAGAACTGTACTCGAGCAACTAAAATGGTGTTCGCCTCTACATAGTCTCCTTTTGTGTCGGCTCGTAAAAGTGTACCAAAGCTGTAATCTTCTACAATGTTTTTAAACTTTTCGCAGAACACTCTCCACTTTGCCTTGTTAGTGTTGTTTTTGATGACATCCTCTTTTATGTAAGAGACATCCAAGTCTGGGAAATCTTGCCGGAAGTGGGTGTATATAAGGTCGTCATGAGGTGTGAGCTGCAGCCATCTGGTGTCTACAGAACATAGTACCTGTAATTTAAAGATATGTTATTTGTATTTTAAAATGAAGTTTGTTACTTTTTTCATTAAAAATAGGCTGTGTTTGTTCAGCAATGATGTGGTCTAGGTGCTTTGGTAGTTCTGGTCTAATCTTACTGTACATATAAGTTTATCTATCAGTTATTTTTGAGGACTTCAGGACAAACTTCACCATGATCGGTTAATTCGTAAAAAGTTAATAAACCGCCTAGGTAACCTAAAAACTCTATGGCATTCTCAGTAAGGTAGACATAGATAACCTATCCAAAAACTTACGTTGAAATAAATATCACTGTGTTCCATCGCCCGCGCGGCCCACAAATGCTCCAGGGTCTCGTCATTGCCGAATTCTTCCGCTGGTCTCGTCAGCACGTCCTGGGCACAGGGATTCATGCATCAATATGCACACAACAGAACAGCATAATGTAGTAGCTTACTTAAGCTTTCTAAGCGAAAGAAATTGGGGCAGCTAACTATTTAGATTTATAAAAGTTACAGCACAACAAAATTATTGTACGTTTTGGAGACATTTCTCTTATTATGAGACCTAATATACGCGATTGAAATAAATGTCTGTAAACTGGAAGTATAACATATATGCTATTTACCATGATAGGAATGTGATTCCCACTTGTACGCAAAACTTAATTGATGAAATACTGTAAAAATTGTACTAATGATAGGGCTGAAAACGACCTTAGTTGAGATTGTAATTTTCACTATTGAAATCTTGATTTTCGGATCAGCGGGGTCAGTGTGCTTTACACACTATACAGTGTTACACTTTCCTTGAAATTCGAAAAGAAGCATAAGCAGAAGGTATGATTTTTAGTTCAAATTTTGAACGTCACAATGTGACGTTTCCTACTTCCATGGTCACATTGTTAGAGGCTGACAGAAATAAAAAATCATGCTTTGACTGCATCACCACAACCAAACTTAAACGTTTTGGAACATTTTTGACATTATTGTTTAATCATCTGTCAAAGTCAGTTGTCATAGCATTTGTCAAGTATTTTTGTGCCATGCCTGAGCCGGCATTTTCTTTGTTTTAAAAAAGCTTTTAAGTTCCCAAGAGTACAATAGATGGCATGGATTCGTTTAAACTATTTATGTCATAACACTTCTAGATGGCCCAAATGTTTTTATTTAAAAAAACATAGTTCGTTGTATTTTAATAAATGGTAAAGTGAGCATCAACTTTGCTTTTTCAAATAGCATAGGTACATTGGTCAACTTATTAATTGCCCAGTCAGAGTAAAAAATATGACGGTAATAATTAGAAAGACTTTTTACACAAACTTTTGTGGTAAAATTGTAGTATGACCAATGTTTTTTGTAAATAAGTTTATTATCATGATGATTTGTGTTTATTGCATATGATTTACTTAAAACTATGTGAAAATCAGATTTCAATGAGAAGTTTAAAAAAGTTTGAGTTCTTTTAAGTACAGTAGATGGCTTGGCACTGGTTATGTCATATCTACTTGTCATATCACTTTTATTGGGCTCAAAGCCTGAAGCCTGTCCACAATCAAACCCAAAAAATATGTAAAATTCAATATCATACATCATGATTTATCAAAAACAGGTCATTCAAGTTCAAAATACTTAGATTTACGTATCTCCCTGATAAATATACCATTAAGAAACACCAAGTGTATTTTAAATATACTGTGGGCTACTTTAAGAATGAAAAAAAAATGGTTGAAGTTTTCGAAAAACAATTTTGAATTTTTCACTCCCGGTTTTGTACACATATTTTTTATTCAAATACAATTTTTTCTCAAAAATATCATTTTATTAAAAAAGAAAGAATCCATCGAAATTGCTAGTATAAGTAAATTTTTGTATTTTTATCCTTTTCTAAGATCGACATCCAAAATATTAAATTAGATTATTATTATTTTTTAAAGGCCCAACTTAAAAATAACAACATAGTAAAAAAATACTCCGTGTTCACTTTCATACACAAGAGAGTACAAGAGGTTTAATTTTTCTATGATATAAACAAGGAGTTTATCCAATTGAACCTACCTAATTTTTATGTTTATTTTAAATTGTTGAATTTAAATTTTTATTTATTTTGATAATGTTTTGTGTCAAAACATATAATTCTTTTTTACTGTAATTTGACGATTATTACGAATAAATGAATATGAATATGAATTTTTAATTTTATTTTTTAATTAATAACTAGCTGCACCCAGCAGTTTCACCTGCACTTTTTTTACTTTTAAACCTTCCCAGAACTTCCACAAATATTTATAGATCAATATTAGTGAAATCAGGCCAACCATTCTCGAGTTTCAACAACAAACGAACAGCGATTGATTTTTATATTATATACGAATAGGCTTTCGTTTGACCACCATCTCGCCTGATGGTGAGCAACGATGCGGTCTATGACGGAGCATGCTTGCCTAGAAAAACCGATTCACTCGCGATTATTTTTACTAACCCAAATAAAAACAAATTTCAGAACCTCACTTATTCTTCCTGTCTGCTGTGCCTTCATCTAAAATGCGCCTCCACGCCGGCTCCGGAAGTTATTCTAGCTACCGGCTACGGCAGCCGTTTCAATAGCTGGTTCCGGCACTGGAGGCACGGTGTTTGTAGGATAACTCAACCGTTATCCTACAAACATATACCGATATATATCTGGCAACACTGATTTAGAAAGAGATCAAGCGATGCCATTTTGTACGTGTAAACAAGAGAGCGAGCTATTTAGAAATAGATTCAAATCTGGCATTTTTCTGGGCATCATTTCGTCACTCTCACTCGTCACAAGTTTTTATTGGCGGACGGGAAAAGAGGGTGGCGCATGCGCGTTATGCCGACGCCATCTCTGAGAACTACACTGTGTGGCTATTATGTCTTTTTTCCAAAGTGAAATAAATGCTAAATCGTGGTAAAAAAGTGTAATTAAGTCATGGAAGTACATTGCCGTGTATAAGATCGAGTGATAGTTGAGTGTGATCGAGAAAATCAGCGGCGTCTGCGGGACACGACCAACGGCGGGTCGTACCTTGCGGAAGTTTCTCTATAGCGACGCATTTTTTGTGGTTCCCTCCACCGCGGATCGCGACATAGGACTATTTCATGGGCATTCGTCATCAAATCAATTAGCGGTAACTTTCCGAAACACCTATTTCCCTCTTCACCCGTCCGTTGAACGCGGGCTCGTAGCAGGCATAGCATAGCTCCCCGCGCACTCGCGCGCCGCGTAACTATGTATGAATTATTGTTATGGGTCAAAGACATCGCGGCGCGCTAACCTGCTATGAAATCCTTGTAACTCCGAGTCAACGTTTTTGTGTTTCAGTTCGCGTGAGGAGTTAATAGTGGTTAAATATGAATTCAGCTTTGAAGCCGGCGCTGGGTGGCGCGGGGGTGCCGGCGGGCGGACAGGCGAGCCCCGCGAAGGGGAACGTGGCTTCCAATCACGCAGCCGCGGCCGTGGCGCTGCCTCAGGGCGCCCAGAACCACTCCAGCACCCTGGTGGGGCAGAACCTCTCCCAGCACGCACCTCCACATCACGCGCCGCCGCACGCCGTGCCTTCCATGGCACCGGTCTCCGCCAACATGGCTCAGATGGCACAGAACATGAGTCACCATGGCAACCTCTCTCATCTTAACCAAAACTCGGCTGTTCCCGCCAATTTGACTGCTGTACCTAGCCCAAGCAAGGCCGCTACCACTAGCTCACCACTGAGCCTAGTGCAAGATAAAGTAACAAATGCTTCACAACCCTTGGCATTAACTAGAACTCCGGAAAAGAAAGACCCTGATTCATCAGGACATGCTAATGGCACGATAGACTCGCCCAAATCTGGTGCAAATGCTCCGGCTGCATTGAAGCCTCAGAATCCAGAGCCGAACAAAGACAAACAAGATATTGCAAAGACTTCTCCGAGTACTCCCAAACCTCCTGAAAAGCCTTTAACTGCACCAAGCACACCACAGAAACCGGAAGCAGCAAGCCCCGCGAGTCAAGCATCAGAAGGTCCAGGTCAGCCTAAAGTGGCCACAGCTAATGAGCCTCCAGAGAAGTCCCCGTCAAAACCGACAGAGCCCACTCCAGCACCAACAGCAGATGTTGCCCCTTCCCAGAGCAACAGCAAACCTGTGCCGGAGTCGGCTAACAATCAACCAACACCTCAACCCCCGAGCCACTCCAGTCTGCCCGAGAAAGCACCTACTCCTGTCAAACAAGACCCTCCAGTAGAATCAGCAAAACCAGAAAGTGCTAAAACGGAGCTGCAGAAAGTGGAAGACAAAAAAGACACTCCAGAAAAACCAAGCCCAGAAAAACTACCCAGTGCAGAAGACAAAAAAGAGGAAGTTAAACCGGAACCTAAAAAAGAAGACCAAGTTGATGGTATCAAGCCTGAAGTCAAGCCGCAGCCTCCAAAAGTTGAAGAAAAAGTGGTTGAAGAGAAGAAAGAGATTAAAAAAGCCGAGGCAAAGCCCAAGTCTACCTTAAAACTGGCGACAGTGACTCCTCCGATGAGAAAAAGACGTCAGACGTCGCCGCCGAAGTCTAGCGAAGGTCCTCCATCTAAGAAGGCTGCTGAGGGTGACTCCACGCCGAGTGCAGAATCTAGGACTAAAAGGAACAGAACTAAGGTAAGTTCAATATTTTATTTAACAGATCTGGGATCTGAATCTGGATCTATACTATCTTCTTTTTTTTATTATATCTATTTGTTTTCTGCCTGTCAGGTTCTATTTAATTTTGTCATATATTAGCATTTTGGGGGTTGAATATTGAAATATAATTACCAGTATAACCATAGCAACCCTTTCAATAAATAGGACGCCTTCAAATTATTTACTTATCATTGCTTACCATTTTACTTTGGGAATTAGTCAAAATAGTCAAAAGTAAGTTACTCATAATAGACAGAAATTATTTAAATAGAAAAGACTGATTCTGATAATAGGTATTATGTATACCCAATAAGAATAACCCATTAATTAATAGGTACTTTTTACAAAGTGTAACTAGGAAAGTATGAATTCAAAAAACTATCATCGCTGAGTAACTAACTATTGTAAAAACTATGTCAAAATCATATCACTTATCAATCAATTCTGCCTTAGAACAATCAGATGTAATTGCACTTTACAAGTAAAGTGAAAGAAAACAACTTTTACAATTGAAAAAAATACTCCAAACTCAGTAATTAACTATCCATAATCCATACTCTTTATGTATGTTACAATTTTTTACCTATTTTGTGAGTTACTTAATTTATTCTGTGAGAGGCTTGTATTTGACTCAATATTACACCCAGTGCCGGTCCTATTAACATTTTTAACTGGTGCGAGGACCAAAAATGGCGCCCCTCTAAAAAAAAAAATGTTTCTGCAGTTGCTTTATTTTCCATCAGAAGAAAAGCAGTGGCTTCAGATTATTCAGCTGTCAAAAGTTCGTTTCACCAGTTTGTGCGAATACTATACCTATAAGTGAAGTGGTGGACAACTGAAATAGTAGATTGTATAACGAGGGCATAAAACAAGCCATTTTAACCGACTTCAAAAAAGGAGGAGGTTATCAATTCGATGTATGTTTTTTTTTTTTTATGTTTGTTACCTCATAACTTTTGACTGGGTGTATCGATTTTGATGATTATTTTTTTATGACGCTTCCCATTTGGTCCCATTTCAATTTAGTCCAGTTCTGATAATGGTATCCATGAGTAAACCATATAAGGCTTAAATTTGCATTAAGTACGTGCGCGACAAATAGATGAATAACTCAATAGTCGGTCTTTTGAAGTCGGTTTTTGTTTTTTGTTTTATAAAAATAATATTCTTGTATTTATGACGTTTAGCTAGCCCGAGCCGAAGGCGAGGGCGGATATAAAGTCGAGGATAAAATGGGTTTTATGCCCGAGTTTTACACTCGACTTTTCACATCGATTGCGAGGAAATAAATTAAAATATAATAAAAAATATATTATTATAATAAAATAAATAATTAGTGTCCTACCGAAACTAGTTTTACGGCCGAAACCGAAACCGAAAACGAATTTCGGTAACGGTCTCTGTTTCGGCCGAAACCGCCGCTTATTTCTAAAATTTTCAGTACACATTAAGTTAATAATAATTAACAGTAAAATATAATTGTGATTCAAAATGACCACCTTTATTTTTAATACTGGCCCTTAGACGATTTGGTCAGTCATCAATGGCGGCACGAATCTTTTCCAGCGGAATTCGCTTTGCTTCTCGGATAAGGGCTCGCTACAGTGACTCCAAGTTTGGGTGGGACTTTCGACAGGCCCTGAGCTCTAATTCAAGCCATAAAGAATAATCCAGCGGGTTGAGGTCAGGGCTAGAGGGGGGCTATTCGTTCGCCGCGATAAAGGCCGGCACATTTTCCCTCAACCAAGCTTGGGTGGTTTTTGCCTTACAGGAGTCAGGATGGCGCTGAGTCTTGCTGGAAAA
Source organism: Alcis repandata (assembly GCA_949125135.1). NCBI lineage: Eukaryota > Metazoa > Arthropoda > Insecta > Lepidoptera > Geometridae > Alcis > Alcis repandata. The sequence continues at coordinate 2,911,598 of OX421233.1, forward strand.
CCCAATCCTTGCTGTGAAATAAAGTTTGAGACAGGGGTTTCACAACAGGCTCTAAGATGTCACTTTGGTAATTCTTGGCTTTCACCTTGACGCCTTGTTGACAGAAATGGAGCGGAGTGACACCTTCATATGAAACTCCCCACCATACCATCACACTAGCCGGATGATGCGTACGCGAGACATTCCGTGCTGAAGCTGGGACGTCCTTGCTGCTTTTGGCATACACTTTATTGTTTTGTCGGTTAAACTTTTCTTCGACAGTAAAGACTTTCTCGTCGGTGAAGAGTATTTTCCTCGCATCGTGCCTCCTAAGCAGTATTGGACAACGTTCGCGTCGCAATTTACGAAGACGTTCGTTTAAAAAGTGAACTTTCCTACGGCTATACGCCTTTACCTTAAGATCATATTTCAGTATTCTGTTGACTGAAACGCGGGAAATATTAGTCTGCAGAGCGACTTTCTTCTGAGTGCGACATGGATTTCGGCGAAGTTGCTCTCGGATGATTTTGATGTTCGCAGGCGTCCTCACAGAGCGTGGCCGACCACTCCTTTGGTGATCTTGCAAAGAACTCGTCTCCTTGTATCGTTTGATAGTGTAATACACGAAGTATTCACCTCACGGAAAATCTCCATTGATTTTTTTTCCGCTTAAATAGCGAAATCATCACCAGAAAATTGAAAGAAATTAATTTGTTAATCAAAGAAAACAAAAGTTAACATTCCAAATTCAAAATTGGAAAAAGAATTAAATAGCAGCCAGTAATATTTTATTTTATTTTTTAAGTACAAAGTTTGTCTCAAAACTTATGAACACACGAGGTAGTAAGCGAATCACGACATTGGCTCTGATGGGATTATTTAATTCATTTAACGCGCCGAACACGACCGATCACAGCGCGAAAACTCCCGAATGCACATTCGGTTTCGGTCGTAGTTTCGGCAAGTTTGCCGCCGAAAACGAAACTAAACCGAAACTCGTGTTTTTGCCGAAACTCAACCGAAAACGAAACCGAAACCGAACATTCGGTCGGACACTAATACACACAAATAGAATAGAAAATCACAGTTTTTAAGTTTTGTGCACCAGATAATTTTTTTGAAGGCGGTGACATGTTTTTTATCTGTAAAAATAAATTTCGAATAAATTTAAAAAAAAATTCCAACTTTATAATTACATATATACTTACATATTTTAAATAAATATAAATAAACTAGCTGACTCGACAGACGTTGTCCTGTCAAAAGCCATTGCGTAACTATAGCAACCGTAGTATGTTGATGCTAACTTGTCAATTTATAGTAAAAATTATCAGTATGTATATATATAATTTGCAATAAATTAAAATTGCGACTATAATTTGAGATTTAAACTATCCTATCTCTCAAGTTGGATCGAACTGCACATGGTGTGCGAATTTTATTATAATCGGTTAAGTGGTTTAGGAGTCCATTGAGGACAAACATTGTGACACGAGATTTATATATATTAAGATAAGTAAATATTAACAAAGTTGCTAAAATATTAGTTAAGTTAATCATAATGGATTGTAATTATAGAAATTGTAAATTAGAGTAACATCCCTAGTGTTTAAAAAGAAAAAGGGGTTAACTGACGCAACATTGTAACAACGTTCAGTTCTTTACGAGATCGTAGATTATCTCGTAAATCACTAATTGTTTATTATGTTTAAAACGGTTTATTAAAAAAACAAGTCATAAAATAACTCGCATCGGTCATTATTACAATAAATATGTAATCGTTATTGAAAAAAGTTAAGCAATTCTGCAGTTCTAACAAAACGAAAAAAAAAATTATTTTATGCCCGCCGTTACAAGGTTACGTTGTTGAATTTTGATGAATTGTCAAATGTGACCTATTAAAATGGCCTGACTATAATAGACGATGCCTGCCTAGTGAAACAAGTGACGGACGAAAGTTCACCCCGCGGCCCGTTCCCCCGCAATTTTGTTCGTGCGTGTTACGCGACTCGCGCGTCTTTTGTTTCACGTTTTGGTTCATTTTGGCGCCCCCCCCTTGAAGGCGCCCGGTGCGGTCGCACCGCTCGCACCGCCCTAGGACCGGCCCTGATTACACCTAATGGTGAACAATGGTTGTCTATGATAGGTTAGCTTAGAATAAACCGATTTACTTGTAGTAAATCTTCATAAAACCAATACCATATAATTAATCAGATGCAAGCACAAACTTGTCACAACTTACTTTCCCCCCATTCCCCTTACATCCAGCTATGATAACCTTCCTGCCCTTGGCTCGTCATTCTCGACGTCATCCTAATATGTAAGACAAACAGTTGTCGGAACATGCTCTCAAATCACACGGTCAAGGTAACTGACTAAATCAAGTTTAAGTACAAATAAAACCTAGCTGCGCTTCGCGGTTTTACCCGCTATAAAACTACAGAAACTGCTGATAATTCAGGTTAAAAATTAGCTTGTGTTTATCCTGAATATAAACTACATCCCCGTTTAAACTTCGTCTAAATCCACCCAGCCCTTTTGTATGTGATGGAGTATGGAGTAACAAACATGCAAACTTACACAAATATAATATTAGTACAAATTTCGATTATCATCTCACTAATGTAATATTTAAGTAGGTTGATTGATTGTTTTAAAACAAACAAATAATAAATTGAGTTAGGAAATGATTTTCAGATAACTGCAAACTGAAAGGGGTCATTGTACATATCACCATGAGTAACTTTAAATTGGGATCAACAGCTTAACAACTCTAAAGATTAACATGGAACAGTGCATTTTCTTCCGCGATTACAGGGGTAAATTCAGCCGCCAAAAATTTACTAGCCGCCTAAAAATAGTCTAGGTTTATCATGGGAAGATTAAAATTCGGTTAAACCGCAGGATAGCTTGAGATTCCCAAAAATTGCATAACACACTCAGTTTGATGGTATGAAAGTGTTTGTATCTAATCATAGTAGGTACTATTTGAATCTGTCAATAAAGCTTTCTATTCTATAAAATTCTTCTATAAAACACATAAAAATGGCTAAGAACACTCCCGACTAAAAAAAACAAAATCGGCTTGCAAAATCCGTGCGGGAGCTACGATGCCACAGACAGACAAACTTTTTTTTTTTTTTTTTTTTTTTAGTTAACCTGTAATGTCCCACTGCTGGGCAAAGGTCTCCCCCAAGTTCTTCCATAACTGCCGGTCTTGGGCCAGCACCGTCCAGTCCTTTTCAAACTTCCCCAGTTCGTCGCGCCATCGCGTCGGAGGGCGGCCTGGGGGTCGACTGTCCGGGGGCACCCACTCTGTGGAGACCTTTGCCCATCTCTCCGGGTGCATTCGGCTTGTGTGGCCCGCCCACTCCCACTTGAGCTTGGCAAATCTTTTACCTACGTCAGCGACGCCTGTCATGGAACGCAGTATGGTGTTACGGACGCGGTCTTGTCGTTTGATTCGGAGGATACTGCGTTCCATGGCTCTTTGGCAAACTCCAAGGCGGGACCTCTGCATCTTGGTTAGTGACCATGTTTGCGCACCGTAGGTTAGGATGGGCAAGATACACATGTCGATGAGTTTTCGCTTCAGGGAGATTGGGAGATCTCCCTTCATTAGCGTTTTCATGGACCAGTAGCTTTTCCAGGCGTTATCAATACGACGACTGATTTCTTTGTCTTGCCTGTTGCCGAAAGATACTATCTGGCCCAAGTATGTGTACTCATCGACATAGTGTATGGCTTGCCCATCTACCTCGACCCTACGTTTCGTGCTATTTGTCATTGTTTGCGTTTTTGACCAGTTCATCAGAAGTCCCACCTCGAGGCTCGCCCTGCTCAGGTCTTGGAGCATGAGCTCTAGCTCAGGCGCTGATGAGGCAAAGAGTACGATGTCATCCGCAAATCTAAGATTTGTTAAACGTTTGCCACCGATATCAATGCCCTTTGTTGCCCAGGGTGCTGCCAGAATTTTAAAAACCTCTTCGAGGGTGCTCGTGAACAGTTTTGGAGAGAGCGGGTCGCCTTGCTTAACTCCTTTTGATATTTTAAATAAAGGGCCGGAAGAGTGTAATTTGATATTAGCTGTGCTATTGTCATAAATTATTTTTAAAAGATTTATGTATGTGGTTTCTATGTTTTGTTTTTGTAATGCAGAAAATATGGCTGTGTGTTTTAAGCTGTCAAAGGCTTTTGCATAATCCACAAAAGCTAAATATAGTGGTTTTTTGTACTCTATGTGTTTTTCAATTACTTGGTTGAGTGTATGGAGATGGTCGGTAGTAGAAAAATGTGGGCGAAATCCAGCTTGTTCGGGTGGTTGATGTTTATCGAGTATTCCAGCTATACGATTTTGTACGACTTTGATAAAAATTTTGTAAATGTGTGATACTAGGCTTATTGGTCGGTAGTTGTTAATATTGGATGCGTCACCTTTCTTGTGAAGCAGAATTATATTTGAATGGCACATATTTTGAGGACAGACAAACAGACGCGTGAAACTTATAACACTCGTTTTTGCGTCTGGGGTTAAAAATAAATGTTAAAATCTCTATTGACCATTACAGTTTATTTTTATCATGAATAAAAATTAAAAATAGACGACTAAGTACTTATGAGTTATCTGTCATGAGTTAGGAAACTCAAGCGCGTATTTTTACCAGTTTATAGTTGTACCTACGTTAATGACTCAACCGTGAGCGGTTTATCTAAGTAGGTACTCCAATTCTAAACTCGTTCTCTGCAATTTTTGTAGATGAAAAATTGTGTGGAAGTGGAAATAAAAGTAGGTTTAGGTCACATATGTATATTTAGTATAGTCGAATTAGTGTTTCCGATATCAGCGGGCATTTTAGCAGAAGGGAAGGGGGAGGAGGGGGTGGGGGGGGGGCAGTGCCTTCATGTGTAGAAACTTCGCCACTGCTTCGCTATCATCGAAAGTCCCGTGGCAAAATAATAATTCTGAAGAATATTGTTACGTTTTTGCGGTTCAACTACGTTACAATGTCGATGGTTTAAATCATGGGATTGACGAAATTACAAAAAAAGCTTTTCGCGGGAAAATTTATGTATTACAAAAAGTTTAGGTATTGATTGAAGTTGGTCATCAAGCTTCGGTTTTTCTATGGAACCAACCAACCATGAAATTACAATAAAAATATATTCCATATAAAAAACCTATGCATTTGACTTACCATGAAATAACAAAAATTATGAACTTTTTTTGCGAAAAGAATCTATTTGCACTTTCAATTTTAGTCCTACAATAAAAGCTTTTGATGAGGAAAGACCTTTCTAAGTTTGCAGACAACCAAGTAACACCCGGTATGAATTCATATAATTACAAACACTTTAAAAGACAAAGAACAACAACAAAAACTTATGAATTGTGAAAATTTGGGAATATTTTACAAATAATAAGACCAAAAGACTTGAAGGAAATTGGGGGAGACTTCTGCTCAGCAGTGGGACAGCATAGGTTAAATATAAAAAGTGTCAAGATCACCAGCTTTAATTTTAAAAGCTACATAGCTACAGTATGTGTAACTGTCGATTCCAGTGGAATCTTGCAACTCAATTTTAAACCACTTCCCAATGTCATAAGGCTGAAATTTGGTATACGTGTGTAACTCCGATGAAAGCTTGTATGTTAAAATATTTTTAAAATTAACTTAATTGAAGACAATAAAGAAACTTGAGATTATCGTTGATTTGACCCTATAGTATATTTTCCCTCTATTTTCCAGGTGCAACTGTACCAGTCGCCGACGCCCGAGCTCGCGATGGCCACCAAGCTGTCCGCCACCACCGGCCGCGCCACGCCCACCAAGCCAAACGATGAAAAGCTGATCGTTTTCTACAAGTTAGTCGCTTTTTTTACAAGGCATTTTTTATAATTGCATAAAAAAACTAAAAAACACGCATTGTCATCGGTCTTTAACAGGTGTGCAAAGTTTGAATTAAATCGGATCATTCAAAATAGGGCAAAATCGAGTCCAAAAGGGTCGGTTACAATCATACAGGTGAAACTAATAAAAGCGTATTAAATAAATACTAGCTCTGAGAACATGTCCGTAATTTCTCTGCTATAAACAGGGCTGTACAGAAAGGGTATGATAAGCCGAGAAGGGCTCATAGTAATCATCATTATGAACAACTTTTACTATCGAACGAACCCGGTATTGGTCTCACTCCAAAAGGCATTCTATGTCTAAACTCGATTTTCTGACAAATTGCTTCCGTATAGGTAAACTTCGGAAATGCGCGCATAGCTGTTTCCATGCATCGCTAAGTAACTTTGACCTTGCATCGTGATATATTACAATCCAATAACAGAAGCCTAAAGAAACGACAATAGATGCACTTTAATGAAAAACCAATACCCAGTAACCTTCCGTGCAGCCAAGGCTGGCGTTATAACACGTTATAAGGTAATAAGGGACAACGCGATTACTCGCTGATCTTTTATAAGTCTCGTGTAGTTACGTTGTAGGTCGCGTAGGTACTTATAGTACTGATAGTTTTTTTTTTATTATTCGGCTTTATAAGGAAAAGGTTATGGGTCATTCTACTTTTTAGTGCAGGTTTTTGCACTGCTAAAAGTGGGCTTTAAAAATTTTATCATTAGAGATAAATGAAGTAATGTAACTGTATTTATGCGTAATTATACCCACACAATTGAAATTAACTGCCAGCAGCGAATTTTTTACATATTTCTTTCTGAAAATAAAGATTTTGGCGACCAAGGTAGAAAAATCATACCACTTTGTTACCAATCTAAATATTTTTATTGAGCAGCTTTAGTCACTCATTACAAACAAATAATTAACAAAACGTATTTTAGGAACATAAATCTTTCTCTTTCATAACTAAAATTAGAAATTATCATTTATTAAGTCTTATAAATCACATTTAAAAGACAACTATGTTACTGTTGTGCACTTTTGTTTACAAAGATTTGACATAAAATGTATATATGTAAAAATATCTTAACAACGTATTTAACATTGATATTAAAAAATATTATCTTGCATCTGATATATCTGTAATGTAGCTTATTATGCCAATTATACAACTCAAATTGAAAAACCTTTACTTAGAAATAGGGACATAATGGTTACACAGTTGATCAACAGTAACAAAGTTGTTTCAATAGAGAATTCTCTTCTACAAAAATAGCTAATCAGTCTCTTATTTACCACAAAGGTTTAATTTTCGCTTGTTTCGGTACCGACGTTGTTTTTCGGCTGGAGTTAGCGGCATTATCTTCTGTAAAAGATAAAAACATGGCATTGTAGTACTAATTTTACCGTCAACAAAGAAAGTAAGTCAGCAAACAATTGTAAAATTGTTAAAATATTAACCTATGGGTCGATACGAACTAATCAAGTTAAATAAAATTAGAAAGAATCAGTGACAGAGTATATTTACAACTGCGTTACCATCTTTACAACTGCGTTACCACAGCAGAGTAACAAAGTGGCCGGTAACACAGTTGTAAAATAACATGATGCTACCTGATATTTACGAAATGACCATATAATTTGCAAATCCAACAATAGAATACAATTAAGTGACATAAATGCCACGTCTCAACAGTTAAAACATAAAGTAAAAGTTTAGAAACTTACCTTTTCGCCGGGTAACAAAGTGCACACCAAATAAACACACGCGTCTTGATTCACAACATGGCGGTGACTGAGTGGCGGCACGTGGCTTACTGCCATTCCCCTCCACCCCGCTCTTGTAATGCGCAACCTACCCAATCGACCCGACCAGTGGCGGTACAGCGACATCTAACGATTTTTTTAAGAAATACCAGTAACATAGTAGTACCGTATTGAGCTTCTTCCATAGGGACAAAACTAAAGTAATTATTTTGAAAAAGAAATAAATTGTTTAAAAATATATGAGGCCTACATAAAAAACGCAAACATATCAAATAAACTTAATAAATTTTTGAAACATAGGACTACACTGCAATAAGAATACTTTTTTTGGTTAAGTTAGTCCGCGTATTAGGTCGGGGACACTTTGCAATACTATGGAAAACAACTATGTTACCATAAAACTCCACTTTGTTACCCTTAATTATCTTAAAATAGGCAAAATATTTAAATATAAATGATAACAGAAGTAAAGGAAATATTACGGAAGTTTCGTGTATTGCGCAATATTTTTAAATTTTATGAAGAAAATGGCAAATCTAGATTTTTTTGTCTGGGGGACACAAAAACCTGCACTAAAAAGTAGAATGACCCTTATGCTAAACCAAAAAGGGCTCGTAGTACCTACTCATCCCACTTTTCACTTCCCACCTCCTTTCTTAGTCTACTAATGCTGTAAACGTATGTTAAAAATGTTTAGTTGTTAGTTATCGAATCACGCAAAAACAACTTAGCTGATATACTTAGACTTAGAGAACAATTTAGATATTGTTTGGATGGAGTTAGCTTAAACCCTGAATTAATACGGTACTTTTTATCCCGAAAAAATAACGTCCCTGCAGATTAGCGGGTGAAACCGCGGGGCGCAACAAGTTGTTATAATAAGTCACCCACAATGTTAATGGTCTTAAAAGTCGTAGAAATTAGCGACTTAGCAGCTCTTCGGAAATACCGCTTATTGCATATTATACATAATATGCAATAAGCGGCAAGTAAGCGGCTCTTGCTTATCCTTATCAAACGGATTCGGCTCAACACTGGAGGAAGTGTGCTCCACCGACCTCGCCTGACTTTAATCTAACAGCCGTCACAATTGCGGTTACTCTCATCGTTCAGTCCCTTCATACTGTTGGCCTCACTTATATACGCTTAGTAGTTGCTTAGATTGGCAAATGTTATTTAACTTCTGCGCAGTACAAAAATGTGGTGCGCAGATCTAAACAATGTCACTTAACTTTATAAGTAAGACTCTTTGTTTCTACTTCACCTGGTTCTACAACTGATAGTCATTCCTAGGACCATCTTCGAGTTAAATCGCGTAAAATACTCTTTTATTTTTATTCTATTAAGTAATGAGACGAGCAAATCGCTCGCCTGGTGTTAAACGTCACGTTTGCCCATACTCGTAAGAGGTCTGCGCACCCAGAATTTTGAATATTAAGAATTCAAGACCCTGTGCGGCACAGCACTGCGCTCGACGCTCTGAGATATAAGACTTGACTTCAATCGCATACCATCATCCGTACAGCCTTAGTATGATATAAATTGCGTAAAACACTTCAACTCAACCTCTAATCATCCCACTTCTGGCATATAGGTCTACCCTCGAAACCTAAATAGGCCGTATTCCACAATGACCAAGTGCAGGTCGGTGCAGGTTGTAAACCCCCTTTTTCTCTTCTAGGAACGAATACCTGGCCGTACGCAACGCCGAGGGCGGTTTCTACGTGTGCCAAGCGATGCAGAACGTGTACCGTACTACAAGAAAGATCAAGATACGCTGGCTCTCGCAGGACAAGGTGGCTGATCCGCACGGGGAGACTTACAAGCCCGACTTTTATGACGTCACAGGTATGTACCGACTGGAGTTTTCGTTACAGTTTCTTGTTAGGTTAACTATGTAACTGCTTCAGTTGAAAATTCACTAAATTTTGATTTAGACAGATTATTGCTCTCACCAGAAATAGCCTATAATAAAAATAACCAATGAATAATGGTCAACAAAAGTTGGTACCCATTTCATGATAAGTGTGTCATCTTTTTTGACACTATGAGACAACCACTGCTGGAGAGAAGAAATACTAGATGGATAAACAATAACATCAGCGTTTCCATGTTATCGGATTTGTTTAGAACACAGCCCCCCATATAACAAAATCTTATATACAGTATGTAGATAAACCATAGACAAAATATTCAGTAATTTAATATTTTATGTTGTTTAAAAAAGTTTTACTCTTTCGGATTTCGGATTCTATTTTTCATAATCTCATGCCACATCTATCTCAAATATTAGTCGAGAATAGAGAAAAGTATATGTCTATTTCCTAACTGTAATGGCATCTGGCATCCACTTGATTATTAATTAGCATACATACAAGGCCGACTTAAGCACTTGTCAGGCTAGGAGCGACCACTCCCGCTCTACCCTAAAGCCTACATCTCCCCCCGCAGACATGGAGTGCGTGCTGACGACGCTGTCGCTGTCCCGCGGCGGGGGCGGCGGGGGCGGGGCGCGCGCGGGGGGCGCGGTGCGGCTGGCGGCGGCGGAGCGCGCGCGCGCCACCTCCATCCTGCAGCGCGCGCTGCGCGCCGAGCAGGGCGCCGGCGCCGCCAGCCTCGACCTCACGCCGGAGCACCCGGACGGACGTGAGTACACACACATTCAACACATGCGGGACACGTGTTAACTAGTAGCTCTACCAACAGTAGACCTCGTGTGAACTTTTTTCACAGAGAAATCAGTCTTTTATCTTGACAACCTCTTGACTGATTAAATTCATATTCGAAATTCGTGTTTTATATTACATTCCAAACATTTCTGCAAAGTTTCATCAAAATCGGCCAGTAAATGGTGCTGCAGCAAATTTCCCCTCTTTTTGAGGGAAATCACTAATTCTATAAAATCGTAGAACCTGTATACCAAGTTTCAGAGATTTGTTGAAAAATTCGCCCTTTACGCGAGTACCAACATGCAAACAAACATCCGGACAGATGAAAGGAAATTTTGCCAGTTGTTGCAGAGACGCTTCGCTCGCGCGGTCAATAAAATTCTAATACATCTAAAAAAAATCAAACTTAATCTCTGGTCATTGTCTTGGTCCAAATGTGAATAAAAAAAGGAAATAGCTCGTTCCTAAGACAACCAATATAGCTTTTTGCACGTCTGCTTTATGAGCAAGGGGAATCCGATCAATTTCTAGCGGGGTAGATATTTGAATAATAATTCTAAATATCTGCTTTAGGTGTGTCCTTGTCTCAGTATTTGTGTTTCCTGGCGTCCACAACGAGGAATCCTGGTTAATGAGTGAAACGTTATTTATCTATAGAAACTAACGTGGTTGTTACTAGGTATTCCCATGTTAATTTCACAATGTTTTACTAATTTTTTTTTAAATAATTTATATTTTAAATTTCTAAACCTATATTACAAATTGTTATTCACCTACTTTGCAGTGGACCTCTCCCTCTACACGGCGGAGTCGCAGCTCGACAACAAGTCCCGCAAGCGGCGCGCCGACAAGGGAGCCGCGAGCCCGGAAGCCGCTGTAAGCAACCGATACTAACCAACGCTTCACACCACTTTCGTACACGCCCCATCTAAATTATAGCAATTACGAAAAAGTATTTGAAATAAAAAGATCTCATTTTACAAGTTTTTTATGATCTATGGAAAGTAAATATGTCGCTATTGAAAACTATCAATCTGCCCGTGTTCAAATATGTAAACTTCAAACTTGTTACGAATGCTATTTCGTCAGTTTGCTCACTTCACCTACTGATCTACTAAACGGCATGCTGCCATCGATAGCATGAGTACAAATTCGATCTAAAGTAACTCCGACCGCTTCTCACGATCGGGTTCCGCGAAAGCATTATAACATGTCTCTTGCAGAAGGAACCTCCGCCCGCCAAAAAGGCGCGAACGACGCCCAAGCGCAGTCCGAAAAGCTCACGAAAAGCCAAAACTCCGACGAAACAGACAAACAATAATAAGAGAAAATCGGCAGGTAGTACGCCCGTAGTGGCGAGCACAAGCAAGGTAGGCATAGTCCGACGGATTTATAGAAATGTACGTATCGCCATCACCCATTACCGTTCATGTACCGCCGCGCCTCTCGGAGGATTCCGGGCTCGGGGCGCCGCGCCGCGCGGATACTCGCAAACCTAATATTCATGATTCTTAGCAATATACAGTAATTGGGGCTGCCATACCACCGGTTCGAACTACTCGGATTTTCGCCTTAGAAATGTTTTGTAAGTTATTTCAAATAGCTTCAAAATAAAACTCATTTGATATCAGTCTGTGTAAGACATTGTGTAAAAGTCACATATGAGACATATCAAATACTTACAAAATGTCCGGACTTTTTGAAATATCTGGTCTTTTGTGGACTTTTAAAATTTTGTAATGGTAACCCTAAATGTCAAAAACGAAACCAAACCAAAAACATGTTTTAAACCTTAAACTTACAGTAATTTCCAACCAATACAATATTGGTGAGAAATTATCGTATTGGTACTAAAGTCGAGAAACTTGCAAAGTTAAATTGAAAATAAGGTTTGTGAGAAAACGCGTGGCTAAACCCTCAGTTTAAGGCATTTTATTCTGGACAGCTCAGCAACAACTTAGTTATTATAATTTATATTGGGGTTAATTTGGAAAAAAATATGCTAAATGTGAATCGAGAGTGACTTTCGCTAATTCTCGAAATTCTTAATTGCTGTTATACAGCGTGAATCGTGATACTTCTAAGACTGAATATTCCAAAGGAAACAAACATTGTTGTTGTTGTTGCCAAACATGTTGTTAAAAAAAACTATTTTGTCTATGGTTTATGTTGCGCGGCTGTCCTAGCCAAATCCGAAGAGATGAAAGCGCTGATTTTATTGATTTGTTTTCTAGATAGATGATATATTTTAGTTGAGAATTGAATGAATGACCGTGTTGAATATTAAGAGTAGTTATAATTGATCTGCATGTCAATTTACAGTATGTCTCAAGATTTTATTTTAACAGTCTTTTTGAGAGGCATCCTATTTATAGCTGCGCTATTACGCTTTGCCTCAAAGTTCAATCGTGACGCTATTGATTGATTTTATTAGCACATTCGCGGTAAAGAAGTCATCTGATTAACCTGAGAAAAAAAAGAATAGATATAGTTTATTTAGAGCGAAAGCGGATAGGTATGATCTTGTTATCTTATGAATATCCATTTGTCAATTGAAAAAGCTGAATATTCGAGTAAGTGAATTTCAATCAATGGCTTTATTATTGACATGACTTTGATGCAAAGCGTAATCGGCCAGCAAACCTTTCGGATGGTAATAAATTTGATCACATCGAACCTTTTTAGTCGCAGTGTCGTAAAATTTACGAAACAAACACTTATAATTCGACACTGCGACTAAAATGGTTGTATGACTTTTGATATGAAATTCAAAGTTTGATTTTGATATCGTTAATATTTATTCAAAGTAAATTTTGAGATGTACTGTATTCTTTTTATAAAATTCCAGTTTATTTAAGAACTCAGCATAATTCTTGGGTCAAGGTATTATTTTTTAAAACGCACTGTCACTCCATACATTTGGAAATCAGAATAAAATATTACTAATGTAATAATAACAGTGCTCGAAGTGAACTATAAGGTGATAAGGATGCATGATGGCATGAGAACCTTCTCTGTCTCTCTCAATTTATTATTTGTCTGAATAAAATATTAGATAGCTATTTCGCAATCGCTTGATAAATAATTTAAGATACTGAAAATAAAATAACATAGTTTTGAAGTTGAATTAAAATATTAAATAATGAAAATTTCTACCCACTTTTAAAGTATATGATTTTATGAGATTTAAAACCAACTGTAAATTTTTTTCTAACTAGCTGCTTTACAAGATTTTATAAGGATAAAAATATGTGCTAATAAGAGATGTTATAAAATGTTAATCCTTTTGAGCTCGTGAATTGATATTTGAATCTTATTACAATATGATTGAATTGAACAAGCCCTAACAGCGATTTTCACCTTAATTATCTTAAAAAAAAATAAAAATAATAATATTTATCAAGTGATAAAAAAAAATGTATCCCTAGTATTTACTCTCCCTTTAGACTAAATTATTTTCTCAATAGTTTTTAAAACTTATAAAACGTATATCTATTCTAGACTAGGTAACTATATTCCTAAATTACTAATATTTCAAATCATGTTCATCTCACCACATCATTCATCATCGCTTATTGTTTGTATTGATTTTATCTGTATTGGCTTAGTTCTTCTTTGATTTGCGTTTCTTCTGCATGCTATGACGCATGTGTATTTATTTATTTACTGTTGTTTATGTGAGTGATTGTGTTATTTTTAATTATGAAACTGAATTATGTTTAGTTAATAGGATAAATTGAACTACCAAACATATAGTACGGTACAAATTATGTATGTATGTGCTGAAAACCAAAACCCCCAAAGAACGAAAATATTGATCACTTTTTCTGATATAATTTATTTGGTATGATCAAGTCCTAATATAGTGGACAATTCAAAAATTCGGTGATCGCCAGCATTCTGATTACAAAGGGAGTTGATTGCAACCTTATAGGTTCAAAAATTTACGAAATTCTTGAACTTATCAGATGCTGACTTCTGACAAAGACATATCTTTGTTGATAACACAACAGCACTGCAAATACGATATTTTGTCAATCTATTGACATAATATGTCATTTGACATATTATGTCATTTGTTTGTCACATTTGGCATTTTTTCAACAACTTTAACTTTGTCAACAACGCAATGTTATGTTTGTTACTTGCAATGCTGGTGTATAAGTCCCGATCATTACAACTTTGAGCCCTACATATTAGACTCGCCGAAATTTTGAATCGTCCAAAATTAAACTTACCTACTTGAAACGCAACTCTTATCCAAAAATCTTAGCAAAAAACCCAAACTTAAATTTTTACTATAATTAGCAAGTATGGCAACTTTCAGACGGCAACAGCGATGCTAGAGAAAGCGAAGCCCGCGGCTAAGAGTACGCCCCCGAAGCGCACGCCCGCCAAGAGGCAGGAGACTCCGGCCGTGGGGTCCGCGCGGGGACGGAGAGCTGCTAAAGGTGAGTTGCAAATTCAATTTTCTAACTACCCGCAACTTTAATAGATTTTTTTTGTTTTGTGATGATGATCACTGTTCCCTCGTAATTTTTTTCCCTTTCCCTCGTAAGTTTAGTTTAGGTATACTAATTTCAATTAATCGAAGTTACTATCGCATTTTTACAATATCATTGTCATCGGAGGCATATACCTTCTCCCTTATGTTATTTTGCCCTGTAATTATGATTATTTTTCCACTATACATTCGAATATCCCATTAAGAAACTTAGATTTTCACATTGCAAACCAATGCAAAGTAATTAACTAAATTATTTCTTCCACAGAATCGAAACCGTCCCCGATAGTGTCGACGCCCTCCACGTCGACCGGTAAGACTACCCGCACGCCGCGCAAGCCCCCCTCCCGGAAATAAAACCCCGCGCCAAGCGCACACGTCCGCCGGAATCCGCGGCGCGTGCGCAAATGAGGGTAGGACTAAATAATTAGGCTAGTTTTCTTTTAGCTGTTCAACTATGTACACGGCGACTATCATATCTGTAATCTAGCGTAGTGCTAAATCTGTAGTGGTACTCTAGCCTACTGGTTAAGGTTAAGGTTTCCACGTTTTTCAGTAATAACTGTAAGGAGCAAAGCTGTATGATCTAATATTTTAGAAAAAAAATAAATATAATAGATAAAACAAGAAAGTTACTACGGTCAATCTCTTTTTGGTATAGGCTATACACCAGGTCTCAGGACCAAGTCGAATGTACCTAATTTGTATCCCGATACATGGGATTGAATTAACATAATAAACGAAATGGTTAGCTTTCTTCTAAAAAATAAAAATTTAACCCAGATTCAGGTCACAGGGCCCGCTATGTAGTGGATACCGGCCCCAAATGACTTGCCTCAAACTTTCTTAGGATACCACCAGGTTTGTTCAAGAAAAATGATAGTGTCTCCTTCCCCACTCAACCCACAGATAGGTTGGTCGCACTTTAAAAACAATTATAGACAGACAGTAAATAATAAACCACAACGATTTAAGTAACGACTAGCAAAAACTGCTCGCAATTCTTAAACATGTAATGCTACTTGCGGCAAGTATTTGAAACTTGCCGTGACTTGGTTGTGGACGTCGCCAGTCTGCCGTTACGTAGTTGAACAATTAATGGAAAACGGAACATAGAACATGGTAGGTAGTCGATGGTGTAGAAAAGGTAAACTGTGTTAGAACTATAAATTACTTTTTGTTCACGATTCCTCTTGGAAAGATAGAAATGTAGTTAATAGCTTTCTGCTTGGCAGCTGTCTACCAAATTATGAAAATTATATAGAAAAATATCACTCAAAACTTAAATGTTTGGTTAGGTTAGCGCTGCCGTTTCAATACAATCTCCTAGCATCGTTTCTCAGTTACTCGTTTTGATTTGCTTTAATGAAAATGTGTAATACTATTCAAACTTAATAGCAGCTGTGAAGTGCGCAGAAAGCGCAAAATAGTATGAAACAAGTCACGCGTGTCATGTAGCGCTGCTCATACTGTTTTTCTAAGAGGGTGAGGTTTAGCGCAGTGCCTTACACTCGTGCACACATTATATTCTCTATGTCGCAGCGCCTTGTGCCTAACTTCACGGCCGCCACAAAGTTTGACTCTCGTTGTACCGTCGACTACCTACCGTGCAATGCACGAGTGCATAATGAATCATGCTATAAGTGAAGTGTCTTACCTAATGTTTCAATTAGGTACTGAACTGGACAGATGTACCTAATATTAGAAGTCTAGATTGTAGCTGGACGGTGAATTGTTTTAATATTTGATCTGCCGCCTTACTTATGGTGTCTAGTTAAATAGTTGGGGATATGCTCTGTGAATGGATTGACTCGAAATGGAATGAACTTGGTGACAAGGAAAGACGAAAGAGGAGTCGTCTTTATCGTTCTGTTAAAGAGAGACAGACGTAGCTCCTTCGTTCAGTTTTTTTAAAAACATTTTAGTTCTATACTTGTTGGTCGAAGTGCAGGTCCACACCTGCGCACGCTCCGCGTTCGAATGGCTGTAACCGTGTCACATGTCACGCGAGCGCACATATTCCTAAGAAACACGCGAACCGCATTGTTCATGCGTACCAATAGGTGTGGATGGACGTACCAATAGAGCAACAATCAATGTCACCGATTCTGTTGTACAATTTTCTGAACTAAATGTGATTTGACAGCTTTAAAATTGTTGTCTTAAAAAATAAAATGAAACGCAGATCATTTTAATCCGGTCAGTTTAGTTTAGCGAGTGGTACAACGGAAACGATGCCATTATGCCATTGGCCTTCTGGCAGCCTTAAACTTGTAACGAAGAAAGTTTCCAGATTATTCGATACAACGTCGGTGCCAGACGCCGATACGGGGTAAAGTTTGTGAATTATGTACCTGCCGTTATCCGATACCGGAATGGACAATCTGAAAGGCAGGCGCGTTATTCATACATTTTACTTGCTCCGATATCGTATCGGATAATCTGGAAACATTCCAAAGCTGACCAGATTTAAAAATATACATTATTTTTATATCGAAGTTACAAAATAAGGCGGCTACTGTTGTAAAAGGTCATGGCTTTTTATTTTTTAACAAACATCAGAAAAAATTGTATTTTTTCTAAGGCCTAACAGGCCTAATATTACCTGCATCTACAGAATCTGAAATTCTTTTCGGATTATTGTTTTGTCAACGTCGATATCTGCATAATCATGACTCGTCTGCATTTTAAACATTAAACAAATAAAGATCTATTAATAGCTCAGATAAAGTACACAATTAGCATTATAATACTAGCACAATTATTATATTGTACAAGGAAATTTTGTAAAAATAAGTTGCTTGATTATTTATAAGACAGATTGAATATTAGAGTATGTCCATGAATTCTAATAAAATGTTGACGTGTTCTAAATAATTATTACGATCTAAAGCTAAAATTCGAAGCAATAAAAGCGTACTATGCCTAGAGAAATATGTACATGCATTTTTCACTTGTAAAAAATGTATAAGTGCCTTTTCACACGTACCGGTTGCCGGGTAGCCGGCGCCGGATACCCGGTGTCAAATGTACCTGCCTGCCGGATAAATAACGCCGGTACATGTGAAAGCTATGTACCATGCCCATACACTTCACCGCCGGGTAACCGGCGCCGGCCACCCGGCAACCGGTGCGTGTGAAAAGGCACTTATTGTGTGTCCACCTACCACAAGTCTTCTTTACTGATAGTATTTCAGATATGAAAGTTTTTGTAATCGAATTGATAAGGTTAATCTAGTTTTACTAACAGGACTAACTACTAACTTAAGCATTCGATAATTTCATGTAAATATATGATTAACAATGTTAACAGTTAACATGTTCTTTATTACACTGCGCGGGGCTATTGTATGTATTGTTAAAATGGATCTTGTTAATTAAAGAAAATGTACTTAGATTATTAGAGTTTTTGTATGGATTTAATAATAAAAAATAAATCCACAAAAATTATCTTTCCTGCACTTGATGCAGAAATAAAGAAACTTGGTAGCCTTGAAAGCCTTTGTAGAAAAAGCCTAGTAGTTCTTAAATAGAACTACCTTAGTAGTAACAAGTACATTTTTTACACTTGAAACATCTTCAAATTGTTCAACTGTCAGTGTTTGTTTTTAATTTTTAATTTGTATCTTATGGAACTAGATATATGCAATGCCCCTGTAAGTGATTAGGAAAACGTTGGAGGATATTTTTTGCCTCCCAACACTAGGCAAATAGTTAATAAATATTTCTTGTATAAGTCTAGATTTAAATTCAAAAAATTGATAATTAGGTATTGTGGCAAAAATCTTGTATATCAGTACAAAGAATTTAAAATTACCTGATAAATGTTTGTCTTTGGACAGTTTTTGCTTCAACATAAGAAATATATTTTGATATGATCGATGTTTATTTTCGAATTAGATGTAGTATGGGAACGTAAAATCAAGGAAGTGAAATGATATACTTAGAAGACATTTTTGAAATATCTTCATGTTTTTCAATATCCATTTTGGACCAAGATGTTTTAAAATAATGTGATCAGTCACAAAACATGTACATGGGTATGTATTTCGGTCACTCCTGTCTCCTAAATAAATCTAAATTAAGACCATCTGTACCATTATTATTTTCCTTAGGCTTAAGAAAGCCTGGAATACTGTTTTGTTTTGACAGAGTATGTTTTATTTTCTTTAACTTGTCATACTATTGTATGCTATGTGAATATTTTTATTCATTTCATTTAATTAGGTACATCACTGTGTTTATGTTGTAAGGTTTTTTATTTTGTGGTTGCGGTGATGACAGTCCCATAACTAGTTTTGTTGAGTTTTCTGTAAAAGGTAACCCATAAGTTGTTAAATCATCTAACTGAAGCTCTCGTGAGCGTGAGTGTGTGTGTAACATGTTTAGAGAAAAATAAGTACCTAAGTTTTAGGTGGTATTTTTAAATAGATTAATTTCTGAGAAAATAAGATTAGTATATAAATTATTGTGTGTGTATTTTCTGTTAATAACATGTACCTAAGTGAGGTGAATGTTTGTGAACTGAGCAAGGCCCTCTGGTACAATACTTGTAAAACATAATTTAGCATTTTATACAAAAAAAAAATATCAGATGGAGAGTACTATTGTAACAGAAAGTCCACAAATTTATATGCAATTCAGAATAAATATAATAATTTAAGAAAATTGAGTGTTTTATTTTAACACTTTAACTTCTGAAAACACCTTGTGTTTTCCTTTGAGCAACGCGAATGCGGCTACACGCGCCAGGCGCGTAAAACACTACACATAACATTGTAAGCCGCAGTTAAAGCAAATGCGTGTGATTATTAGCAACAGTTAAAGTGTTAATAGCTTAGAATCTAAAAATCTGGTATAAGTGATAGTCTCCTCGGACCAATTTCTGCACCGACCAGATAAATGTAGACCCAGAAACTAAACAATACTTGCAGTCCGAACAGGGTGTCTTATGTGTATCAATAAAATACAGTTATTTAAATACTGGTTTCAAAACTTTAATCATCAATGTTTTCCAATGGCTGATTAGTCATAATCAATCCTCTGCTCCACAATGCATCTGCTAACTGGATCTTGTCAGAATCCGTCGGCAAATCAAGATTTTCTACCATCACATATTCTGGGTATGCAGTTATCAAGGTTTCCACTCCGGGGGCGAATTCTGGTTCAATTTCCAGGAAAGGCAACTCATTGCCGTGATACTCCAATGAATTCTCAACATAATAATATAATCTAATTTTCTCCTCTGAAACCATTCTGAGTATATTTTTTCTTAACAATCTTATTCCATCATCAAGTCTTATTTCAACTCTATTCGACACCTTGCCTTCTTCAATCATTACATCCGAGTCACCGAAAACTGTGACAGCTTTTTCCAAATCAGTCAAAACTGGTGGCAAAGCATCATGCAGGTAATTCTTGTTCATTTGGTCCACAGCATCGTCAATTGGTAAGTAGTCTTTTATTTTGTCAAACAGAGACAGAGCCAATTTGGTTAATCCTTCTCTACTGGGTGTTTTTGAATCTGAGTGAACTAGCCCAAAGTCGTCATAGATGGAAAATGGCAAACCTCGTCGAAACTCAACATTTTCAGTTATTGCCATTTGTAAAGCAGCTGGTACTAGTTTCTCAAATAAATCTGCCCAAGAGTGCTTCTGGTACATGCTAACTGTGACATGTAGTGAGTGCTCTCCATCAATCGTCTCACCTTGATGTATGTAGCCTCTTGGAAAGTATAACATATCACCTGCTTCAAGTGTTATCTCCATTATTGGCTCTCCGATTTCTTCCTGGTCAAAATTCTTCGATGAAACTCTTGGCAAGGTCTCATTTTCAAAACGAGGTTTATATATACGCCAGCGCTTTTTGCCTTCTGCTTGGAGAATGAATGCTTCAATGTCATCATAATGAGGAGCAAAGCCCTGGCTGTCTGGAGGTGTTAAATATGCATTAGCTCCAACAAAAGAGTTGAAAAACTCCTGCATTGTGGCATTAAGCAGGTGTAGTTTAGGAATATAAGTCTGCGGGTTCAACAGCCTGATGCTACAGCCATTTAGGTAGTAATCCCACACCAAATGTGGATGAGCTCTGCCTTCTGGATTGTGAGTCTCCCTTTGACCATCCTTATATGATGTGATGTCAATGTTCTTTGTAAATTGTATAGATTCATTTCTAAGCATGTTGTCTATGACAGGTGTAGAAATTATTTCTTTATAATATGCAGGTTTGTTTCTTGCAATGTGTAACGGCTTCTTCTCCCACACTTGGTTAAAGAATTCCTGTGGGTTATAAGGTGCTATCATCCAACTGAAGACTTTGCTACCCTCGCCGACACTGTCAGTCTCAACTGTTGTGTACGGTATGTCCTGCTCGCAATCCGAGGAACTGTCGCTTTGATCATTCTCATTCTCTCGTTTTAGCCCAGAGGGTAATAAAGCAGCTGGTATCAATACAGGTACATCTTCAATCTCAGTAGCTTTGACGCTCTTTTTACTTAATATGTTATTTTTTTCACTTTTTGACTTTTTCTTCTTATGAGTCTTCTTTTTACCTATATTTTTAGGCTCTTTAGTGAGTTGTTTCTTGACTTTTTGGGCGACTTGAATCAAAGTTTCAACGGGTATATTTTTGGGAACATCAACACTTACAGCCGCTGCCGCACGATTTCTCTTTTTTTTGTTCTTCTTCTCCTTATTCGAGTTTTTATTTGTTTTATACATGGCAAAAGCAGAGACAGGATAATCCATATTTGATTCTTATGGATACAATGAAAACCAGGCGCACATGAGAATAGTATATTCTCGCTATTGTTTTTCACTTATTTATTAGATACACTTATAGGAGAATAGGTAAGTTATTTCCTATGTATTTAATAATTTATATTTGCTCAGTCCGAACGGGACTGAACTGTGTTGTGTGGTATTTGAAAAATATTTGAGGTTAGAAAAAACCGTTCCGTTTCAGTTCATTTTTTTGCTTCAATCATCCAATTACGTAAAATGTAGTGTTAGCGAGCAACGCCAACCTTCCACACGCCACACGCCACCGTGGCGTGTGGAAGGTTGGCGTTGCGTCGCCACGTAACTTGGGCTATGTCAGATTTATATACATAATTAATTTTATTTTCTGTGGTAGAATGTCGATTGTCAAAGTTATTTAAATTTTTAAATATGGCAACATTGATTTGAGATAATTTGGACAAGAAAGAAAAAAAGGTTGCTAAAAAACATCTAGCTAAAAAAATAATCCGTTGGTTTAAAAGTTAGCGAGTTTAAAAGTTGGGGAGGAATCAGTGTGAAATACATAATTATTTTGGTATAAATCTATCAATCGGGATTTTGGTGGTGTGATTTGTGTCATCCTGACCCTATAATTACATAGCCTAGCTTAGTTGGAGCTTTGAAGTGAAGGTCGCGTCCACACGGGGTGATTCGCAGTTCCAAGCATGCTATCCTAGAGTAATAATATTACTATACACACAGAATACAGAAACATGGATAGTCAGATTTTTTCATTGTATTGTAAATACGATATGTACATAGACGTTTTTATTAAATAAAATTAAGAATAGTTCGCCTCACATATACGCGTTCGTTATAGATGGCGTAGTAAGCATCTGTTCTCGATCGATCGATCGATTGGGGTAAAATGGGGTGTTACCTTATCAATTCATCATTAATAGTAGTTTATGAAACTGTTGCATAATGTGAGAATAAAAACCGAGCCGTAGGAGAGGTTTTTAATAGTAATAGTACCATACGAGTGTTTTGATAACGAGTTATGTGCAGTTTCATACACTACTTTATCTACTCTCATATCATAAAATGCGAATTACAAACTTCAATACGAATTTATATTGACATACTTCATAAACACACCACCAAAATTTAAAAATGGAATTTTATTTTATTTTTATTTTTATCTTTTGTAATTCAGTAATAGGCTTGCATTTGACCGTCATATTGCCTGATGGTAAGCAACGTATACCGTATGGTCTACGATGGAGCATGCTTGCCTAGAAGAAACCGATTCACTCGCAACTTGAAGACACCTAGATTATATCTATCGGGAAACACCCACTCAGGCAAAGCGTTCCACACCCTAGCGGTTCGCACAATAAAGGTGGAATCAAAGCGTTTCGTACGAGTTTTTGGTATATCAACCATAAAACGGTGACGCTTTTTAGTGCCCTTGGTAGACAGATAGTAGAAAGGGCTAGAGGGAATTAGATCATGCAGATCAGAAGCACACTCTCCGAAATGTATCCGGTAAAAGACCGACAGACTAGCAACTTTGCGCCTATGTTCGAGAGTTTAAGTCCGAACAAGGGAGTCTTTATCAATGGACTCCAACGCCTCAAGCTGGTATTTGGCCGATCCATCCCAAACAGCGAGCAGTACTCCATGCACGATCGAACTTGTGCTTTATAGAGTAAACAGCAACTGTTCTGGCGTAAAGTACCGCCGCACCTTCGAAAGGATACCCAGCTTTTTGGCAGCCAATTGAGCTTTGGACTCAATGTAGGAGCCAAAGTTGAGGGTTGACGTCAGAGTTTTTTTTTTTTTTTTTTTTTTTTTTTTTGTATTTTCTGCACTATGGCAATCTGCTCGGAAACAATAAGCCACTTGTTTGGTTGGAGCTACATGTCCTGGTTATTAATGGTTTTCTTCGAGGGTCAATCAATTGCTGAAATATCCAGCAAACCCTCCTTTTGGCTCAGTTTGCAAATCTTTGGGCGAGTCTGACAATGCCTTGTCTCTTTAGGCGGTTATACTGGAGTCCACCCTCTCCACTTAGGGCCTGCGCGAGTTCGTTTGCATGAGTTGCTAATTTCTCCTGGTATTTTTGGCTTGCCTGGACTATTTCCTCACGAATAGTGTTTATGCCTAAGTCGAGATACATGTATTTGTTGCTAATACATTGGGGTATCCTGAATATTAATCTTAGCACTTTACTTTGGAATCTTTCCAAAATGTCGATGTTACTCCTGCTAGCTGTTCCCCATAGCTGTATTCCATAAGTCCAGATAGGTTTTAAGATTGCTTTATATACCAAGATTTTGCTGGTGGTATTGAGTTGCGAGCTTCGTCCGATTAACCAGTGAAGACTACGAAGTTTTGCATCTAATTGCTTTCTTTTAGTCCAGATGTGCTTCTGCCATGTGAGCCTTCTATCCAGGTTCATTCCCAGGTACTTTGCATTGTCTGTTTGAGGTATTTCTTTGTCGTTAAGCTTAATCGATCGACGTCAGAGTAACGCCCAAAAGCTCAAGACTGTCAGCCGTCGGAATGGACACATCTCGGAAAGTAGGAGCCAGTTGGAATGGGCTCTTCTTTGCGGAGAACAGACACGCCTGGGTCTTAGTCGCATTAAACCTGACCAGATTGGCATCACCCCAATCTGAGACAGCCTTAAGAGACAAGTTCAAGCGCTCGACCATAGCCTCTCTCAGTAACTGGATTTGAGGACCACTGGACCGTGCGTTAGAAGTGTAGCTCTCTACAACAGTGCTGTCATCTGCGTACCTAAAGATACCGGGCTTTAGCAGATCGTTAATGTGCAGCAGAAAGAGCGTCGCAGAGAGCACCGACCCCTGGGGACAGTGGCGGATTTACACATTTGCCGCCCGTAAGCTATTCAACATTTTGCCGCCCCTACCGACCTAAACAATTCAATACACTAGCCTCGTCCCCCGTCCCTGCTCACAATAATACTTTCTTTCAGAAATCAGGTCCGAAATTAAAAAAACTTGCCCCAAAATTTGCCGCCGCTGAAATCTGCCGCCCTAGGCTCCAGCCTACTCAGCCTGCTGGTAAATCCACCACTGCCTGTTGAACACTGGCATTGATATCCATTCGATCAGACGAGCAGCCATCAATGACTACTCGAATCGATCGATTCCTCAGGAAGTCCGAAATCCACGCAACAAGACCAGCGGGCAGGCCGTATGAGGAAAGCTTGCTTATAAGGCCGTCATGCCAAACCCTGTCGAAAGCCTTCGAGATGTCAAGGGAGATAGCAAGTGCCTCCCCATGCCTCTCGTCTCGATGACCTCACTCCAGAATACTCCAGATATACGTGGCGTACGCTAGAAGATCACCAGTGGACCGGTTTCGGCGGAATCCGTATTGCCGGTCACTGAGAAGGTCATTAGTTTCTAGGTACGCCAGGAGCCTGTTGTTCAGGACACGTTCCATAGTCTTGCAGAGTATGGACGTGACCGAAATAGGCCTGTAGTTGGCAGGGCATTTTGTTTGGGCAATAGTGTTATAATAAACCTTTTTTTTCCATAATGGTATTGTGTCTAATAAAGTATGCCATTATAGATTCGTTTTGAAGTTTGTAATTTGAATTTTACGATATGAGACTAAAGACTTTTGAGGTTAAATTGCCGTAATCCGTATGAACAATGTTTGTTAAAAAAAATATGTTATCAAGATTTATATTTATTGTCCACTATTCTAATAGATTTGACGTGACATTTCACGCCAATGAAAAATAGTCAAAATATATAAAGAAGTGAATAAATTTACGCACTGTTTTCAGTAAGGCCTTAAGTGTTTCATAAAGTGGGTTAAATTTTGAATTAAAATTAAAATTTGTTTGTTAGTTGAATAAAAGAAAACTTAATTTCAAACCGATTTATTCAGGTATTTTACTAGTAGGTATGTATAGTTATTAAGTTTAGTTTAATACAGGTTTCTCTACACATGTAACCTGGCAATCCGTTTTTATTTATATTCCCTAATGTCTCTGGTATATTTTCTACTCATATTAGACACCTAATCACAATAAAATATTTTTCTTGATATTTTTCCACTATGACACTAAAATATATTTTTTAAACTTTATATTACTCTTATTAATCAATTAAGTATTCAACATACTTTACATTAGCACATTAAATTTATTTTTTCTAAACCATCCACATTTATGATTTTATAGTTTACACTGTTTGTGTTAGTGAAATCTAGTTAGGGTGTGCTTTTAACTCAGTTAGATATACATATATATTTTTATCAAGTACCTACAGGGTTTTAGATTAAGTACCTATGCCTTTTTTGTTTTACTAAAAAAACACCTATAATCTGATAGAAGGTCCTTCCCTTATGATATAATAGCTTTGCTTGCGTATTTATAATTCTGTGCTGTGCTTCCTGTGCAAAATAATATAATACAACTCGAAGAACACTACTTCCGAGTTGTATCATTTTGCACAGGAGGCACAGAATTATACTACATTACATTGCATATTAAAATAATTTAAATGTGTTTATATAAGAATTTTACTAGCTTCATAAGTATTGTTTATATTGTCATTATTTGCATGCCAATTTAAAAGTAACAAAACAATATTATTTTGTTAAAAATAAACGTTCACAGCCGCATAATACATATCTACTAAAGAAAAAGTTTAGAACTTTAAGACCAACTTAAATAAGCAGGTGGTATATTTACTTTAAAAAAAACAATCTAAAAACAAATCATTGATTTTACTTTAATAACAATCCAATAGATATCTGAAGTGTATTATTATTTTTATATTCTAGATATTATTTCATAAATTTATTACGTGATAAATAGACGTTTGCGACAAATATAAAAGGCATCTAAACTTCCATGATCAAAATACAGATAGATATAATATAGCTGTTATATTTAATAGACATGCATAATTTTTTACTTATATTACAATAAAATAAAATGTCATTCAATAGGTAGGTACATTTTTATTTCTTTTAAGTATAAAATATTGAAGAATCTAAGAATTGGTCATCTATCACACTTACTGATACGTAGTACGTTACGACAAACTTCTACTATATATTCATAATTTGTAGGTAGATATCTACTATTAATAGAGGTTTCATTTCATCTATATTTTGCAATAATCAGTTAAATACTATGACAATCTATTCGAAAGTCAAAAGAAAAATAAAATTTAGAAACAATATAGAGACAGAGTAGAGTAGGTCCAGAGTAGACGTAATTTTCTATATCAAATAAAGGTTCTAACCTTTATTTGATATAGAAAATTACGTATAACGTAATTACGTACGTGTAATTACGTATAACGTATAACGTAATAAATTACGTTTAGAAAATTACGTATTACGTAGTTACGATATGACAGAGTAGTTGCGAAATTACACTTGCTCAAAGGGTTCAAACAGGTAAGCATAGTTGTTACAAAGAGTAAAGAAAAAAATATAAAAACGAAGTTGTACAACGTATACGTTAGGTTGTAGGTAGGACTTTTCGATAGTCAGTCTGTCTGATATTACATTGTTCTCGTCAATATTTAAAACATTTTAGTCCGCCATGTTACCGTTCGCGGGTTTTCATCGATTTATAAAAAAGAATTAGAAAAGTGTGAAAATTTGCAAAACTTCTTCAGTCTTATTACAAACATTGTTCACTAGAGTGAACCACTGCCAGCATGTTGGAAACTTTCAGTTTTGTAAATTTTAAATTTAGTTTAAGCTGGTTGGGACGGTCGACGAAGGGGTAACGAAAAGACTTAGTTTTCTAAGTGTTTCTTAAATATTTAACTAATCTAACTTAGATAAACACAGATTATGTGGTTTAACACTCTAACTAAAACAAACTACCGCGCCTATAATATTCACATTTGACATGTATGAAACATTTTTTGTAAGCAATAAGCAAAACATTTATTAGCGATTGGAAAATAAGAGGAGATTCCAGCAATACGATCTCAATATCACCGCCGACGCAACGAAACAGCACCTTCATCACTTCCAAATTATAAAACAGCAATATTTTTGAGTATTATTCTGACGTTGGAAAAGATTCCTGACACGATTTTAAAATATATTGTTGTAGCTGATAAATACTCTTCAGACGAAACACATAAAATTATTAGTCGCACGCTATTATTGAACAATTAACATTTTTTTCAAGAGACTAGGTACATATTTTTCTTATCAAACTTATATCCTATTCACACAAATCAAATACTTAAAAATATTGTTTACAAGATTATTATGCATCTATAAATCTACGTCACGACTAATTCAAACTAAAACGAAAGACCGTGCCTGGAATCCGTAGGTAGGAAACAAATCGAACACCAAAAGCTTAATGAACGCGCATATCACGAGCGTGAACGGGGGTAGTGTCTTCAGGGCTGGGGCTGTCGTCCAAATGCGGTCGGATGTGCACCACGGAGCGGCGCTGGTCGTGGTGGCTGTAGTCGTCGCGCATCACGAGGCCGCCGATGCCGTACCCCGGGCCCATGGTGCCGCTGAGACGCATCTTCTCGGGGTCCTCGTCCAGCTTCACGGAGGAAAACACGGTGCTGAGGTTCAGTTGCGGAATGTCGTAGAATACGGTCAGGACCAACATCACGAATGCCAAGCCGATTATCAGGTAAACTGAAAAAAGAAGATAAAAGTTAAATAAAGTTAACTTAGCTAAAGTTAGTTTTTTAAATAAATTTGTAAAATACAAAACAATGTTGAAAATGAGTAAAATTTGGCATAAAAACTTATTTCAAAATAATTTTAAGAATCCACCCGTGTGACTCTTCTCGGCAGTAACAAAACTATGTGGGTATCGCCATTGTCGTTAGTATGTAAAACGAAACGCATTCCATTTTCTTTCCTTCCTTGCCACTTTAATAATTTTCTCCCCAAAATAATGGAAAAATTAAATACTTCATAAGCAACATAACCAAATTTCGCTTACATGAAGTCAAGATCTTGTAATATGGCCTGTATTCCTGTTCCGACGGGTCATCACCAGGGATGTAGTCTCCCAGGCCGATGGTGGTCAGAGATATGAAGCAGTAGTACACAGAGTCGAGGAAGTCCCAGTCCGTTTCCAAATACGCAAACAGTGTTGATGGCAGCAGGATGAACAGGATGACTAGAAAAGCCACTGGAATACAAATAAAAAATATGTATGAGGGGTCAGGATTATTATTAGGTAGCTACATCAATAGATTTGCTACTTCATGAAAGAAACCTCGCTGGCCTCTGAGCAAAATCGGTAGGTACTCTTGAGATTCTCGTCTTAGGTATAAAAGAAATCGAAAAATCGTCTAAAATTAAACAATGAATCTTACCCATAATGAACAAGTGAAAGAGTCGTATAGTGAACGGACGGTACAAGTGCCCGAGACCGGCGTTCAGGGCTCTCAACATGGCCGTGGTCGGTTCTAGAAGACGCTCCACTATGGCGGATACAAGCACCAGAGTCAGCGGGATGCCGAACAAAGCGAATACGATGCAGAATAACTTGCCAGGCTTTGACAGTGGCGTAACGTGGCCATATCCTGGAAAAAATAGATAACTAAATAGTGTTCGAACAGCAATGGAAATATATTATGTACAGACTTAACAGTGAACAGCTTATTTTAATTTATTTTTGTTTATTGTAATTCTTTTTTGACTGTCGTTGACGGTCTGGGAATACGATGATCGGTCAATTTTATTGATGGTATTAGGTAAGGTAAGTAACTTCATAGGCAATGTGGTTAGAAGTTAAAGAAAAAATTGTTTGGCGCCAAAAATAGTGAACGCACTGTTTTTGATTCCACGCGATTTGACGATACCAAGATGTTAATTGGACTAGGAAAGCGCGAGACAGTGACGTATGGCGGGATTTGGGGGGGCCTATGCCGCAGAGGCAACAGCTACCGAGACAGTCATAGTTATCTACTTTAGATAATAATATAGTGTAACCAACTGTATAACTGTAATCTTGAATAAAGGGTTTTTTATTTCATTTTATTTAAATGTTAATTGAAATTCTCACCAATAGTAGTGACGACGGTAGTGGAGAAGAATATGGACTGCCCAAAGCTCCAGTTGGGTCCGGCAGTCACGTTCTTGGAAGCGGACACGCCGCGGTTACTCGCGCGGACCACTTCGTCCAGCAGGGCTTCCAGATCAACATCTGGAACAATAATAACAAATTAGGAAATTTAAAATGAAAAATTAGGTATTACCTGTCACTACTCTATAATCCTGGAGACAAGTATTTTGCACGATAATGTTTTATTAAGTCCTCGTAATTAGAATATAATTATAAAATATTTTGTGAATTGGACATACCTCTACACTATCTGGGTGGGAAAAATATCTACCTTGGTATTTCGAATTAATCCTGAATGCAATAAATAATACATAGCCAGTACATTAATGACCACTTCAAACTATCAGGGTCGATTTTTTTTCCACCTTGGGCAGTTCAAAATTAGAATTCAGACAGGGCAGCCCCAAAGTAATTTCGTTTTCGCGCCAACACGACAAACAAGAAATAACGTTCCATTCCAGGCATTTAAATTATTCAACAGCACGGTTTCTAGACCGCGAGTACCAAACATTGAATCGTAGTAGCTTTAATAAAATCGAGTTTCTTCTAAAAATTATATTATAACACTGCATTGCAAGTAAAACAAAATAACAATACACGAGAGCTGGGAAAAATCTAAAAGCCAGCGAGCGAGTTAAAGATAGAAATAAAAAGCGTAGAAAGCATAGAGCCGGCCCGACATACTTAAACATATTAAAAGTTTGGCGCCATTACATACCAAACTTATGCGCGCGAAATAAAATAAACTGTAAAATTTGTGTTCCTTCATCTTGGGTAACGTGATGAAATCATAGTGGTGGTGGAAACCAAGATCTTTATTTGTATGTTGTGATGTAAAGAAGCAAGGTATTAAAAATAAATTCAAACCAGTATTTATGTGTATAACCAAGAATTAAATATTTATTATCGTGTTATACATTTACCAAGGATTTATGATAAAGTAGGTATAGATAGGTACTTAGGTAAATTAACGATAATAATATATGTATATGCACTAAGTTAATTAATGATTTTGTTGTTTTCTTGATTGCTGCATCCAATGTTTTTTTTAAAAGGCACTTAACAACATAATATTCTTACGTGGAATTATTATCCTCCCGGCGTGTAAATACCCCAGTATCGTAATTACATAAATTACATTAATAAATAGTTAGGTAGGTATCGTAAATGAGTAAGTATTGTTTACAAATTAATAATAAAATAAGGGTATGTACTGCAGACTCGCGTCCAAGCTGACGGCCAACTTATCTTTGCAGTTGTGTGAGGGAGCGAGGGAGGCAGAGGGAGCCACTAGCGCATCTTCTGAACTGCACTGAGGGCAATCGATTGAAAATGCTTTAGTTCCTCCATTGAGCCACCTCTGTGGATAGTTTCTTGCACCACACCGAGGTCACAGAACAGATAACAGTAGGTAATGTCCTGGGGGTACAAGTACAATTCGCCAATTTATCCGTAGCGTTGGACGAAGGAGCCACTATCGTTTTTCTGAAGCAAATTGGTATCTGTTCCTAGAAAATGTTGAGTTGTATAATTTGGCCAACTGTTAGGGAAAGTTGGTCGGCCTGAAAGGAGGTGATAACCTCACATCGGGGTCGGTCGATGTGACGTCGAAAGTGGAGTGTGCGGAGACGTCACAAAGGGGCCAAAGAGCACTTGTAAATAATGATTTACCTATCATAAAATACTACATTTGATTTGTGTAGTTCGATTTTATACAGGGTAATAAGAAAAGGGTATGCTAAGCCGAAAAGGGCTAGTAGTACTCATCATTATGAACTACTTTTTACTATGGGACCAACACGGAATTTACAAAAAAAAATCAGCTGTTATAGGACAGCTGATTTTTTTCGATAAAAAGATTTTTGATAGATATTGTCGATTTCCTACGGAGCAGCAAATTTTTTCCTTGCGATTCCAGGCCCCATAGTTAAAGCTGTACCTACATAATGATGACTACTATAAGCCTTTTTCTGCTTAGCATACCCTTTACTTATAGCCCTGTATTATTACACCCTGTTTTATTAAATTAGTTAGGATATTCGGAACATCCGACTCAATGATATTTAAACAAAAAATGGAGTAGGTAAGCGTACCTACTCGAAAGTTAATATAAACATAATAAAACCACTTATCGAAAGTTACTACGTATTTTAGTCTTGCCTTATCAATTTATCTATTAATATCTCGAAAACCTTGATAACCCTACAACTACATATTAATAACAGCGTCAAAAACAAACGGTGGAAAATTTACAAAATAACATAAGGACCTACACAAGTACTTGGTTGTTTTATTTACTTAGATATTTTCTAACGCAGATCTTAACATCATACGTCAATCCAAAGGCCTAATATGATTATTTTATCATAAATAGGGATTAATAATTATAATAATAATTGTCTATTACATTCAGATACCATTCCATAGTTTAGGTACCCCCGTGCGTTGTCCTTTCAGAAACAT
The DNA here is from genome assembly GCA_949125135.1 of Alcis repandata. NCBI lineage: Eukaryota > Metazoa > Arthropoda > Insecta > Lepidoptera > Geometridae > Alcis > Alcis repandata. The sequence goes on from OX421233.1 coordinate 2,943,724, forward strand.
AATTTCACACCAGTGTGCTTTTGAAATGCAGTTACAAAGCTACGGTTCAGGTGCGAATTTTTTCCCTATTATCGCGTTAACGTAAACTACAATTTGCATGGAACTTAGTTGTAGTTCATATTATGAACACTAGGTGGCGCGGTTTTTATTCCATACGATTTGTGGTTTACGTTAAAAAAACTCGCACTGGGTACTCATTGCGAAACCTCCCTAGAAACATGGGGTACGTTATCTTATCTGTAAAGTGTAGTCTAGCCACAAAGAAAGGAATTCGCGATATTCAACCCACAAGAGGGTGGAATGAGAATGGTGTTTATATGGTAATATTATATTGTTTCCTGTAGGCTACGCGAGCGAAGGCGCTAGTAGAAGCTACATATAATGTGAAATAAAATATGGTGGCATCGATACCAATTATTTTTCCAACCGAGATATAAATGAAAGCCTGCTCTTGACACCGCGATATTAGAACTTGTCGCTAGAATAACGGTTTTTTCTGTTATAGTTCGTATATCTACCTATTGCTTTCGCTATTTTTATGGCTGGCTAGGCGTTGGACTATTTATAAATAACGTTGTGTATGTTATACATCGACTACACTTAAATTAACCAAAGATAAATACTACAACTAAATTAATTAATACCTGTAAACGAATATTAATATAATTAATTTATAATATTTTACAATGAATTCACTAAATTATTATTACTATTCAATGATTTAAAATGAATAATGACAATTATGTAAAGAAATATGTAATTAACAGTGTACTTAACTAATTGAACCAAAAGGAAGACACTGACTTCCAAGACAGGGGTTCTCCACACCCAGTTTGGAAGACTGTGATTTTTAAAACAATGTACAGTTAAATAATTACTTAATTCTGATTGAAATATTTTGATTTTTTTTGAACCCATGTAAATATGTAGGCACAAAGCACATAGGCGCTTCATTTATATTGCAGCCTGTGTATTGTATCTGTTGTAGATTGTATGGCATAGTTTAAAAATATAGTGGGTACGATACTTTGTAGCTATTTATTCCCAGCTCACGCGATAAAACAAATAAGCATTACCGCTTCCGAGATTGCGCGATAAATTTTATTAAAGTGGAAAGAGATACCTATACAACTAAATGAGCTTAGAGCTAGTCTGCAGTAGCTTCCTATGAGTTTTACTAGTTATTCAGGGTTAAGAATAAAGGGTATGCTAAGCCGAAAAGGGCTCATAGTACTCGTCATTAGGAACAACGTTTACCATGGGACCAACTCGGAATTCGCAAAAAAAATCTGCTATTCCAGAAATAGTAAGATGGCCAAAGATTTTTTTAAGGAAAAAGCTGCGCACCAGTTTCTATTGCAACCGTTATAAGATATCATGCCGATTTTAGTTAGTATCTTTTATGTAGGTAATATTATACTATTACTAATTCTGTGGTAATACAGATTGACCAATGACCCTGATTGGGTACAACAACATGCGGAGCGGCCTAAACTACTCTATAAATGCTCCTTCTGTAGTTTGTGTGATATGGTAACATTTAGTAGAAGGATGTGTAAAGATAAGCTCTCTACTGTATTTTGCTAGGTAGGTATTATATAATACGTACAATATTGCAGTGATAGTGAGGTCGATTCATTTTGCGGCGATCTGTGCTAACGCTCCCGGGCTGGGTCATGTAGGCCGCGTTACGATGATAAGCGCAGCGAGAGGCGGAAGCGGGTAACGATTTACAGCAGCTATATTTAGGTTGTATTGTATGAATACAGAAAGATGTGTTGATGGAATGTAGAATATAATATAGGCTATTATTTCGAAAATAATATAGTTTTAAAAACAATGTAGGTAAAACTTTTTTGATTTATGTTATGAAAGAATGTTTAAAAAATAAACGACTGATTAAAAAGATAAATGTTTGAGCTGTGTGTAATAAATTAATCAGTGTTAATAATTGAAATTTATTGACTACTTGTTGATTGTGTTATATTCGGATCTTCATTTTCATTTATAATACGCACGAAGGTATGTAATAAAATAATTGTTATCAAATTATATCTCATTAATATTGAAGTAAATACAAGATAAGATTACGAAAGCGTGTGTAAAACTGTGACACTGTCTTACAAATGTGACAAATAAGTAGAGGTAAGTATTTATTATAGTAGCTAATACTGTGATTATAATTTTGATTACATAGCTGCTATTATCAGTAGGTATAGACTCGATCTGTGTATTTTGGAACCAAATATAATACATGGATTTTAATAGGCAGAATATCGGATGTTGTTCTACATTAAAATCCATGTATAAAAAAAAATGTAGTAGTATTAGTATGTATGTATGTAGTGTGTGTGTGTGTGTGTGGCGTTCTCTGGTGTCGGAGGCCAAGACCCACTTTGGGTCGCTGCGCCAGAGGAGTAAGTAAGAGCCTTATCACACTAGCGGTTCGGAAGCGGATGCCGGGCGGAGCGGACGCGCCGCGAATGCGTCGCGAACACGCCGCGGTTGCGCAGCGAATTCGTTGCGGACGCGCAACGGGATCGCCGCGAACAGCAAAGTGGACGCCATTTTGTACTGTCTCGTACAAACGTAATAACGAGCCTTTCTTCAGGTGACACTGATAATCTCAAATGTATGTCTTTATGTCTTATGTCAGTTTGTATCAGATGCAACAACTCATAAAATGTAGGTTCGACATTCGCAGGTAGGAACGAAATTGTTTTGGATTATTTTTTATTCGTTTGCAAAACAACACAAAGTAGTCGCTCTCCTCCATTCGATTAACTGTTAATGGATCTTCCCAAATTCGTCGATGCTTTCGTTTTCGTCTCCGGCGTCTTCGAAGTAATAAAGCCAAAAGCAGTGTTTCCTCGTCGGAATCAATTTTGTTACTGAGTGTATTGTACAGCGATAATTTGCTACAAACACGCGACGAAAACGTAACGTATTCGCCACGCGTCCGCAACGAATTCGCTGCGCAACCGTGGCGTGTTCGCGACGCATTCGCGGCGCGTCCGCTCCGCCCGGCATCCGCTTCCGAACCGCTAGTGTGATAAGGCTCTAAGTATGTAAAATTAATGTGTAGATATATACCTCTATACTTTGTTTGAATGCATCACAGTTTCACAGTTGAAAATGAGTTTAATCGCGTTTCTCATGTAATAGATGGCTGGTCTTATTTAGAGATAGTTCTTGGGGTCAGCCTATCTGCTGGCAGGGGGTGTGTCTGCCGATACCTACTGCTGTAGCAACTAAATAAAAAAAAACCTTTAGTGACTTCGGTCTTTGGGCTGAGAAGTTTGACTACTTAATTGCATATTGCAATGTTTGAGACTTACCTACCCCGGTAGCCCCATTTGTAAATCGTGGCTGACAGTGCACTAGTGTGCAAAGAAAAAACGAGGGCTCCTTTAATTTTAATTAATTTTAATTTCCTTTAATTTTAATAAATTTAAAATTAATTAATTTTAATTCCTTCACCTACAAGAAGACACTGATAAAAATAAATCTGATGAAACTGATGACGCTCGTATAAATGTGTGCAATATCAAACGGGAACTAAACTCTAAATCGATTTACTTGGTAACCAGAGACGAAACATAGGTATAGTATAGATAGAACTAGGTTAGGTTTAGATATTAGGTAAAAGTAGGTCAACCGTCAATATGTAGATATTGTAGGTATCTCTCATATCAAGCATACGCCCGCAGGCAGACCTTTGACGTCAAACCAAGACCGGAATACGAACTCAGATAAAGATCTCAAATTAGAGTTCCCTAACAAAGATTTTGATCCTGAGTGAAGCTCACTGAGCACTCGGGTCAGTAATCAAGGAGATTACCAGATTACCTAGACGCAGAATAAGTAATAGTACAAGCTAGGACGTAGAATAAATTGTACAAGTAAGGTAAAGGTACCTATAGTCACCGCGTTACCAACTGAGTCGTTTATTCATTACAAACGGCCCTTTTCATTGCCACAATACTATCTACTATGTTTCTATCTGATTTTATTCTTATCTATCGGCGATATGCGCCTATAATCATCTTATGCACATCACCATGCGGCTCCATAAGACCCACAAGTGCGAGCGAGATAGACATAGAGAAATGATTTATGGTCGCACGACTCAGTTGGTAACGCGGTGACCATAGTACCTTTGGTCCTTTGGTTGCTAAGGTACCTTTGGGTCACGAAGATGCCCACTGGCACTGGTACAAAACTGAAAGCCTAGAACAGTTATTAATATAGAGGGTTTTTGTATTCCTTTTATCCCCTTTCGTTGTCATTTTGTTCGGCTTCTACGCTGACAAAGATCGGAGATAATAACATACTTAAGCCACTTAATTATTAGGTTGTGTTAGTTAGTAGACAGCTGTAGGGTGTAGACTGTAGGTATGTATTAGGGACGTATTTGATACAGTTAAATAAATATGGTAATTATAGTGTATGTTTATGGCACGTTTGCTAGGTCTGCGTAACATTTTTTTTTGGCAAAATTCCGGTAGTATAGAACACTGCAAGCTGATTCAGCTATCCGAAATTCGAATGTATTCGACGATTATCTTCGAAAAGTCTACCGCCTTCAAAAAGAATTCGAAGACGGGAATTTTTCGCGATTGTCTCCCGCACGGAAACATGATCAGAAATCGAAAGTCAAGTTGTTTTTTTGTGTGTTGTGTTGTATTCGATTCGAAAGCATGCGAATTTCAGATAGCTGAATCAGCCTGCAGGTATTGTTTCTTTAGTGTTATATAGACAAAAAAAAGATTGACACATGGGCTACTTTTCATCATCATTATCATCACCGTTTTTCAACACCGCCCGACGCACATAAAACCGCAGGGCATCTACCTAGTAGCTATTCTATGCATAAATAAAATATGCAAAAAATATAAGTTTTGATGAGTAGTAGGTTTTTACGATGAATAAAAAAACATCTATTAAGACGAGATATAACAGTCTAACAGAATAGGATGAACACACAAACCAGTTTTAATAAGTACCCACTTATACTTAGTTTTCGAAGTCCTATGTATACCCGAGGAGCGAGCGGTAAACTTTTGTGATCTCCAAGTTCTTCGAATAAGAAATTCCCAAGAAATCTGAAGTCGCTTGTTGTAGATACCTACTTATTGTGTACACGCTGTGCTTCTTTTCTAAGTACGAGTAAGTACTATTTGCTAGCATGAAACGAAGATTTCTCTATACTAGGCACGTAATCGATACATTCCTAACATCTAAGAAAAGTGGTTTCGTGTTACCGTAAAAAAATCGATGAGATAACTTGACAGTATGTTTTTGTACTCGCAGATAAATCATATTTTTCCATTAAACTAGGTAGGTACCTATAGTAAGTTTAACAAGCAACAAACAAGTTAACTGATTGTAACGTATTTACTATCTAATATGTAAACTACTTACTCGAATTTGACTTTGAAAAGTTCGTGTCAATACATAAAAAAGCTAGCAACGTGAACCAAATCAATAACTACGGTTAGGTATGGTCTGCCTACCGACGACTCACATTGAATTAAAATCAAGTTATCAAACCTCCGCCTCCTTGCGTCATTTTTTATGGTGTCTACCCACGGCCCTCCTCATGGTCAACATTCCTTTCATGGTACTTGAACTACTTGCCGCTTAATTTGATACTGGCTTGTAAGAATCTATAAAAAAAACCTTCGATTTCAAAAGAGATAAAAAATGTAATATTTTTCCCGCGTTATTTTTTTTCTGTTGAAAATTGTTGCAGTTTAAAAGGAATGCATTTTAGCGTTTTAGAAATTAAGAAAACGAATTAACCAACCTGTCACATTAGGGTATTTCGCCACGAAATCTTGTTTTGCTCGTATCACCTCGAGTCGGATTTCATTTTCCATAGGACTTTCTAATGCAGAGAAGACCAACGCACCAGTAGCCATGTAGCAGAGGTAGAAAATGCCGTAAATCAATAGTAGGCACGTGAATCTAGCCTTCCCAAAGATTCTGCTTGTAGCCAACAAAGGCTGGAACGGAGGATGCTCTTCTTCATACAAAATTTCTCGTTGTACGACCATTTTCTTGGGGTAAGGAAACAGTTGGCTATGCACCGTCATGTCATCCTCGCTTCTGCTTGAACCCATGCTTCCATACGATTGGATGCGACTGTACTTTTGCTTCTCCATGTTGTTAAAAAAAGTTGTGGCAATAAATTTAAAAAGTAAAAGTTCCAAATTTAAATTGTTGACGTCAGATCAGAAAAAAGTTTTCATTCCAAAGTCAAAAGTTTGTGGTCAAATTAAAACCTTGTAAGTAGTTGAGCGCAGCTTCTTCGCTAATCGGCTTCGAATCCACAGTCCCAGAACAAGCCGAAAATCCCGGAACGGAACAGCACTCCGGTCAACTGTACTTGAAAAACCTCTTAGGATGATTAGGTTCGAAAAACAGCGCGAATGTTTCGGTCACTTTAGTGGCGCGGCGACAGTTCTCGAGTTTAAGAATCATCATTTTGATGCATTTTAGTGGATTTTCGACGTTTGAATTATAAAATCGTAACAAATAGAAAAGGTAACGGTAGTAACCGGTTTCGAGCGGCTCTCGGTGAATCTAACCGTAGACTGACTGTGGTTTGTGACTCGGAGTCTCGGACCCAAGTGGGTACCTTATCGCTATCTTTCTGTGTTGTCATGTCTTATTTGCAAGTACCTCAGAGATATGAACGATTACAGCTGTCACCTACTTATTAATATTTGTTTGGAGATAATGGAGTTGGGATAGGTATCGATCAAGTTTTTTAATCTTTCCATTAGTTTTTATCTTTATAATACTATTTTTATCTATTCATAGAAACATAATCTATAGGCTACTTTATACTTTATCATACTAAAAATATTAAATTAATTAAAGATTTGGAAAATATTTTTTAATAAAAATACATCTTTATTATTATTGATTTATTTATAATTTTGGCAGAATCTAAGTATCCACCTGCTTGTAACAAATGTAATTTTTTTTTAAACAGAATTATTTCATATTTTATTTTTTTTACAAAGCAAGGCATTTCATTTTAATAATCGAATTATTTCATTTCGCCCTATGTTGAAAAAAAATAACAAAAAATGAAACAAGCATATTCGAGAAAAAAATAGTAATAATAATTATACATAATCAAATTAATAAGTTAGGAAGTACAAATTAATACTTAGGTTAAAAACGTATGGAGTAGGTATCGATCACTGAATATCAAAAAATTTAATAAAAATGAGATTTCCTTAATATTTGGGAAACAAAACAATATTCTAGCAACACTTGAGGTCAATAAAATATCCAAACAACTGCTACACCCACATTTTATGAAAGTTCAAACTAGTTCATTATTTCATTATATAAACGCATGACTTGTTGCGATAAAAGTTAAAACAGATTAAACTTATTTCAAAAAGTTCTTGTTTATTTAGTTATTAGTTAATTACGCTTATCTTTGACAAGGTCGGTTAGTTACGGTAGCAACTAATCGACCGACCTAATTATTGAAGTATTTTGTGTAAATAGTGCATACTTAGGGCCTTTCCTGATTTGTCGGCGTGGCCGGCATCTAGCCGTGAGTGACGCATGTTTGCATCATATGCAGCGTGGATTGAACGCTCGTAAAATTTTATATTTGTAGGTAAATTCGTCAACAACTGAAACTTAGTATTTCCTTCTACAGAAACTTAGATAACCTAAGTCAGGACACGCTTACAATGTTAATAGATAAACTTATATAAGTAGCCACTAGTAGTCAAACGGCGCGTGAGCTCGCACGTGATTGATTTGTGCTATTTCTTAGTAATGACAAGTTGACGACAATTGACTTATTAGTTAGGTATTTAACCTAACTGATGAAGTAAATAGTCAAGTTAATTATATGATAATTAAAGACCTCATAAATCAAATTATTTCAGGTCTGCAGTTTTTATAATTATTAGCGAGATTCCTAAGTAAAAAATCGCTTTGGTGGTTAAGGCCACGCATAGGGAAGTCCCTAATCTGGAGCGTGCGATATTATCTCGACCACTCTCTCTCGTTAGAAAAGTCATGAAAGTAAGAGTGACCGAGATAACATAAAAGATAACATAGTTAAGATGCTCATGCTTGTATTGGTATTGGTCGCAATGTTTTTAATTACTCAGTTGTCACTTACCACGAGCACCTTGTTTTTTTATTTAAGTATTTGAACTCAAGGGTTTCAAAATTTCAATTTTGAATAAGGTTTAGAACTACTAAAAAGACGAAGAATTATTGTTCGTTAACAACAAAACTCAGCCTTTAAGCGGATTACGTTTATATTTCTTGTAATAAAAGTGTGAAGAATAAAAGAGTGGTTGAATGAGTGAATGTTGAAGATATGTGGGACAAAAAAGGGCGAGTAAATTAGGTATCTTTGTTGTCAAATATAAGTGCAAGGCCTTTGTAGACCAGGAAGTGACCAATTGAACAAGATGTATTGACCTGTCGTCGACGCGCTGGGGCCCTTTCTGGAGTGTGAGAAATTATCTCGGTCACCGTCACTCCCATTAGAAATGTCATGATAATAAAAGTGACCGAGATAATTTCGAACAGCTCAGACTACGCCCTTCTCTGATGTTCAGACGTACCGTCTCGGTCAGTGAGTTAATTTCAAAATCAAATTCTTTAATCTTATTACAAGCAACTTTACAGTTTCAGACACCAAGGCTTTACTTGAATTAAAATCTTATAAGCAAAACAAAATAACATGACACACGTACAGAAATAAAATAACATTACAAAAAATTATCAAATAAAAAGATAAGATCCGGGACTTTGACTAAATAGTCTTGGTGTTATACGACTTTGGTATATCGACACTATTAATCATTCGATAAATAATTGACGAATCTAATGTCTTGTTATCAATTTGTCATTATTATTATTGACTAGTTTCTTGTTTGTGTGTGGTCCTGGTAGGTAGTCAGGCGATATACAATCCAGGTCTGTTTCCATAGTAACAAAGAAATAACATCATTATAATCAGTCACGTAGACTTCTTCTTCTTCGATTATATTACAATACACGGTTATTCATAAAGGGTATGCTAAGCCTACAAGAGCTTATAGTACTCAATAGTACTCATCATTATGAACAACTTTTACTATGGGACCAACCCGAAATTCGCGAAAAAAAAATCGGCTGTTTCATAGAAAAATGTCCATGACACTCGACAAAATGTGTGGAACAGCTGTTTTTTTTCCGAATTTCGAGTTGGTACCATAGTAAAAGTTGTTCATAATAATGAGTACTATGGGCCCTGTTCGGCTTAGCATACCCTTTATGAATAACCCTATATTTAGTGAAGTTGTCAATAAAGGTAATAGGAACTGTCGTTCACATTTTTCTATGGAACAGCTGATTTTTTTTCGATTTCAGGGTTTCCCAAGTAAAAGTTGTTGTTGACTGTTTGTTGTTGACTATGAGCCCTTTTCGGCTTAGCATACCCCTTCCTTATAACCCTGTAGTCAGAGTTAGCCAGCCCAGTGCTGGCTGTAGTCAGGCGACCAGTTCTGCACTTCTACCGCCATGCTTCGATATCGGTGAAAATATGTTCGATATACAGCGGATATAATTTTGTCCCTAAGTACCTCAAACTACTAAACTTTTACTTTACATCCAATGGTTGCGTGTAAGAGCGATAAGGTCTATCTTACGATGATTTAAATTGAATATTTATAGTAATAAATGTTATAAAACCCACCTGTAACACTCGGATGTTGGTTGATGAACTTCGTCTTCGTCAGCTCGAGGTTCTGCTTGGTCTCCATCTCCTGCGGACCCTCGATCCTGTTGAACACCGCCGCGCCTGATGCAAACATACGAGCAAATTATTAATACATCTTAATATATATAAATCTTCTTAATATATATAAATCTCGTGTCACAATGTTTGTCCTCAATGGACTCCTAAACCACTTAACCGATTATAATAAAATTCGCACACCATGTGCAGTTCGATCCAACTTGAGAGATAGGATAGTTTAAATCTCAAATTATAGTCGCAATTTTAATTTATTGCAAATTATATATATACTTACTGATAATTTTTACTATAAATTGACAAGTTAGCATCAAGATACTACGGTTGCTATAGTTACGCTTTATTTGACATAGAATTGACGCAATGGCTTTTGACAGGACAACGTCTGTCGAGTCAGCTAGTTCATTTATAAACATAGCGACCTGCCTCGGCTTCCTAATTACTTACTCATTACTTCCTAATTCCTTACTCGCAATTAATGTAGCTTTATATTGGTGAAAGAATTACTCGAGTTTGAAACGGCTGAATCGGTTTTTATAAAACATGTCTAAGAATCACTGCTAGATAACCTGCTTTCAAATTATAAACCACATCTAAATTGGTTTATCCGTTTAAGAGCTACAGTTCCACATTCAGACACACATAGAGGTCAAAGTTATAGCACTCCTCTTTTGTGGAGCGTGGTGAAAGCCGTGCTCGGCGGCGAGAGATCGTGCCAGGCCGGGGTCTCCTTCTGCGAAGAGGTGATGACGCAGAAGGAGGCCGCGGAGCGGGTCAGAGAGGACGACGCCCGATCTGACCCGCTCCGGCGCAGACGAGGGAGCGAGGAGGCGGTTCGCCCGTATCCTCGCTCCTCTGCAGTGGGGTTGCCGGGAGAGTCGGGGGACTCTCCCGGCCTGCACGACCCCACACTGACTGTCTGGGGGGTGATCCTGGGGAACAGGGTCACCCCTCTATAGACGCGGGGGGCCCTAATCGGGCCCATCGCCGGGGCGAGGTGGCGATTGCTAACGCGACCCCACCTTGCCCCATCTCAGGCGGATGCAGAACACCCCAGTGGTTTTAGTGGGTATGCCGCCGCAGGGCGGAGACTCCCACATAACCACCCTGCCTCCCCCGGGGCGGGCGTGGTATCCATAAAGGATTTCCACTGGGTAAACAAAAAAAAAAGGGTATAAGCTACCTCCATATCAAATTTTGACCGTATCTGTTTTTGCGTAACAAGCATCGAAACATACATTTTTTTCACTTAAATCATTTTAGTAGAATAGTAATAGGATCTACAACGTATTTATTAAATAATGTAAGAAAGTGAGTGATAATACCTCTATTATAGCCTCCTATAATAATTATAGTCCTTCGCCTAAAGGAAAGCGCTCGCTTGCCCTCAAAAATTCTATAGCATTCATTTATTTATGATAAATGAAACGCAATTCAAAACCTTGCGTGAAACACTTGTAATTTCCCACCACAGAAATAGAATAAGTAGATACAATATACGCCCTATATATCACACACCTAAAAGAAACAAAAAACAAAGTACGGACCATAAATAATTAAGCTTCTATACTTTTATAAGAGGCCATTCATTAATTAGATACGTAAAGGTCCAGAGGCGGAGGGTTGTTAAAAAATCGCTATATGCTATTTTCTTGGTAATATTTTGCAAAAAGAAAAATGATAAAAATATAAAAAAGGCAAGACGTAATTTGAGAAACGAGATATAATCTAACGTAATAAAATAGGTTAGAGAAATCATCTGTATCCTTACATGTAGTTAGCGAATGTCAAAAATCGGCAAAATCATATTACGTAGGTTATTAATGAATGGCCCCAACAACAATTTAACTTACCGTAACTTATCTAAATTCGTGGGCGTCTGCCGTGATGAGTAGCGTAATACGTTTCGTTACGTCTGATAACTTTGTATATAATTTATACCGCGTTTCAGTGCCTACGTGAATTCTATTTCTGCTTTGAATCGTTCGTTAGTTGCTTCTTGATTTGTCTTGTTTTATTTAAGTAGGCACCGGCTTTTAGATATATATAATTATATCAAGTGGAAAGGAAAACTCAGTGAAGGTGAATCATTCGTTACAACCGCCCAAAACCATGCCACCTTGCCGGAGCAAAATCGAATGAGAAAACTGCTACGAAACTACTTATAACCGTTATCTACCTTTACATAACTGAACAGTTGGATTGAACTCGATAAAGTAAGACATTATTTTATGCCTGGAAACGAAAAAACTGGAAAATCTCTGGTAAAACCTCGTACAAAATCTACACTAATATTATAAAAAATAAAGATTTGTATTTTTGGATGTTTGTAATGACTACTCAAAAAACTACTGGACCGATTAAAAAAAAAATTCACCAATATAGCTATGCTATTACCGAGTATCATCTATACTTCTATACTAATATTATAAAGAAGTAAAGTTTGTGTGTTTGTATATTTGTTAAATTGTAAGGGGTAATCTCGGGATCTACTGAACCGATTTTAAAAATTCTTTCACCAATAGAAAGCCACATTATTGCTGAGTGTCATAGGTTATATAAAAAACCGAAAAATAAAAAGGCTTTTACGTGGTAGTCCGTTTTGCAAAGTGAATCGGAGAAAAAACGGTCCGGACGGCGCGCGATGGCTTCGGGTTTAATTAACATTATGCCCAACGAAGTGGGCACGGGTCAGCTAGTAGACTATATTTCACTTTGCGAAGCCGGGGCAGGTTGCTAGTTGGGTTATAAAAAGTACGAAAGTAATGAAGACAAGGAGAAATATAAATGTGTTATTCCCGGGAATAAGCTATACCTATTTATAGGTCCATACGAGATTTCATCATGAAGAAATAACAAGAATACACACTTACTCACAACTGTCTACTCATAATATAAGTCTGATATAATCGTATTTTATAAATAAAGACATTTAGAGAGAGCTAAAAATAGAATTTGTGGAATATTTAGGAAGGTAACAAAAGCTACAGAGCGCTTTAAAAATTCAGAAGCAGGATTAACTATTCAATGAAACTTTTAAAGCGCGGCGTGAACTCAGACCCCTAAAATTTTAAGCGCATTAACTAAATTAAACAGCTTTTAACACAACTTAGGAGGAACTTTGTTTGAAAAACAAGAAGTGATTTTGGACGAATAAACTGCGGACATCAAAAAGCGGAAAAAAAACTTTATAACTCGAGGAGTGCGAAAGACAAGTCTGTCTGAAGCCTGTCTTTCGTCCAACCAATTAAAATATTCAATGAAACTTAATGAATAAAAATTCATTAAGTTTAAAAGTTCTCAGTTTAAGACTGGAAAAGTTGAGACTAGCCGAGTGACCAATCCCATTATTTATTCATTCATTTTTCATTATTTTTATTCCAGAAAGAAAAACACCGAGAAGCCTTGCAATCTTAAATCTGGATCTAATCTGACGCTTCTAATCTTCGGTAGTGGGAAAATTCACTGAGTCTAGTTTTCGGTTCAAGAAGATAAAGGCCGAGTGACATATCCCATTCTCTATTCATTCAAGGAAGAAAAATACGGAGTTCGCAATCTTGAATCTGAAGCTTCCTCTAATCTGGTCGCAGGAAAAATTAGAAAAGTTTAGTTCCAAGACGATTTATAACGTTCAGACAACATTAATAAGATGAAAACTCCACTGAGATATATCGAGCTTGTTATTTTCTTCGATTGGAAAAGTTTTATCCAAAAATACTACAAAAATACGAGCTAGAAAAGCTATATAAGGACGCGGGTAAGTTTGGAAAATTCTATTTTTATGTAGGTACAAAAATAACAAAATTAACATGAAAATTGTACGAATAGTACCCCTTGCAGGAAAGTTTACAAACTTTTAGATACGAAAATGGATGTGCATGTTTTTAATAGAAGTTCAAAGGACTGACGGAGTAACCTACCTACAGAATTCTGACGTGAATCCAATGGAGACTCTGTGCGTGACAGGTGGGCATGGAGAGCGCACAAGGCGGCCCCACGTCCCGCGATTCTCTTTGGCTTTTCTCACTTAAACTTGATTTCACACGAAAGGGTTATCTAGACATTAATTTCAATAGCGAAAAAGGCTAAGATTCAGTTGATCTTTTTAAATTAAGTTTACAGCGGTAACTACCAGGGATACCTATATACTTGCGCGCCGCAATCATCTACGCCGCTAGTGTTGCAGGTGCTCATAGGCGGCGGCTTTCATTACCATCAGGCTGACTCTGCCACTTTCTTGCTCTAATGAATAAAAAAAAAACAATTTCTAACTCACCCAGGCAGATGTAGAGACACCAGCAGAACATGAGCAGCATGTTCCTCAGCAGCGGCATCCCGCGCATCGCCTGCACGATCCCCGGCACCACCAGCCGCATCGTGGAAGTTCGATCTGAGAACAAACAAAAACTGTTACAAAAAAAAAAAAAACATCCATACAGTTTACAAAAATGTAAACGGTATGTGACAAGAAAGTCTGAAATAAAGATTATTATTTTCAAGCATGGTATCTTAGATATCTCTGGTATCTTAGTTGTAGTATCTTCAACATATTTTTATGGCGCTTTACCCGATTAGAGAAAAAAGAAAAAAATATTTTTGTAAAATATTTTATAAACAAGATTTTTTGGTTTTATTTCTTTGTGCTCTAGTAAAGTGTATGTAAGCTTAATCGAATATCGAAAAGTGGTTCAAAAATCAGTTTCAGATTCGACCCATACCACAGAAGTTCACAGAACCTATAGGTATCGTACCTACCTACTTACAACGCAAGTCAAATAAAAGCTAGTAAAAAGCCAAAACCCTTTTGGCAAAAGGGTTTTGTTTTTAGTAGCGTATGTAATGAATATGTGTATGTATTTAAATATGTTCCACCATATCGCCTAAACTATGTGTATACTCATTAAATTTTCAATGAGAAGTATATCGTAATACCAGCTTGAGGCGTTGGAGTCCATTGAGAAACGTGCCAAAAAGCTCATAGGCAAAGACTCACTTGTTCGGACTAAGCTCCAGAGTCTCGTGCATCGCCGCAAGGTTGGTAGTCTGTCGGTATTCTATCGGATACATTTCGGGGAGTGTGCGTCAGACCTGCATGCCCTTATTCCCTCTAGCCCATTCTATTATCGGACCACAAAGGGCACAAAAAAGCGACATCGTTATATGGTAGATATACCAAAAACTCGTACGAAACGCTTTGATTCCACTTTTATTGTGCGCACTGCCAGAGTGTGGAATACTTTGCCCGAGTGGGTGTTTCCCGATAGATATAATTTGGGTGTCTTCAAGTCGCGAGTGAATCGGTTCCTTCTAGGCAAGCGTGCTCCATCGTAGACCGCATCATTGCTTACCATCAGGCGAGATGGCGGTCAAACGCAAGCCTATAAATGAATAAAAAAAAAAAAAAAAAAAAAAAAAAAAAAAAATCGATTCGTTAATTGACCAAGTGGCATTGGTTTGAAAATCAATACGACAGAAGTAATATTCATAAAGTGAAGTTTTGATATTTTTCCGTGATCGAGTTAGTTTTTAAAGTTTTACTTGTTTAATAATCTAGTACTGCTAAAATACTGCTGGTATGACGTTATGCAGCAGAGCTATTTTTCTATTCACTAATAAAATAGGTTTGCATTAGATCATAATCTCGCCTGATGATAAGCAACGATGCGGTCTACGATGGAACACGCTTGCATAGAAGAAACCGATTCACTCGCAATTTGAAGACACACAGATCTATCAGGAAACAGAGACTCAGGCATAGCGCTACTCACTAGCTAGCTAGCGGCTAGCGGTTCGCACAAAGAAAGTGGCCAGCTTTCAGCTAGCTTAGCTGCTTTCATGTATTTTTTTTGGTTTGCAATAAACCTATATTCTATTCTATCCGATTGACATAACAGCACATCGAAAATTACGCCACTTGTAAAGTGACGCCTTTTTTTCTTGATCAATCTTCTACATTGATTCAATCTGCAAGAACAAAATTGTTGGCAATGTTGGCATCGCGCCACCTTAAATACAAGTATTCTGTAAGTACATACTTTAAAATGAAAGCCTATTTCATAAATTACCAGCAAACTGGATGTTAAAATACAAGGTGTAAACGAGGTCAATGCCAGTAGGTACCGTTTTAATTCCGCTGGGAGGATCAACTTGGCCTTTTTTAGCTTGCTTAAATATTACAGACTATTAAGTTAGAGAGAAAGAGAGGTAACTATAAGGTAGGAGAGAGGTAAGAAAGGCATTCTCTAATTATAAACGAAACTTATTCGCGATAAAAAAGCGGTGATGTTTGTTTCTCAAAAGATTAGCTAATTTTAAGAGTTTCAGATTTCTATTCGCTTCGGAAAGGCTGAAGTTTCTAAGTAAACGAAAACATAACCTTTTTCTTCGGGTAGTCGGGTGAATAGGTTAAAAAGCTCACAGTAGGTAACCATTTTTTATTCAGTCAAAAATGCAAAAAATTTATAAAGTGTAATCAGCCAAAACATAATAGCATGACTTTGACTAGTCAAGCAAAGAAGATTATTTGAAAAGAAATATCTTTTGCCTGTGTTAAATCATAGTTTTACAAACGTTTGAAAATCTGCAAAATTCAAATATCTAAGCTTTACTTTTGCCAGAGTAAAATATACCTAAGAATACCTAACTTAAGTGCTAGTATACCTAAGTTAGTGCTAGAGTATATTTTTCGACTGAATTGACATCAGACATAAGCCTAAATTCAATAAACTGCACAAAGTCTTGTCAATACGAACTAAAATAATTTTATAAATTCGGTAGCTATTTTATTTACTGGTTTGTTACACTTTCACGCTTTAACTACTCAACCGAGAATTTTGAAAATGTATACAAAATGCATACACATTTTGTTAGTTGTAGTTGTAGTTTAAAAACAAACACAACAGACAAACAGTAAATACTTTTCATCATCATCAATATTATAGGTATATATCTAACCACAACAAAACCATTTTTCACCACCTCGCAGGTGAAACCGCGGGGCGCAGCTATTAGTGGATAAATTCGAATAAGTAATAAAAGTAATGCCCAATACTATTGGACTAATAATATCGGAGTATCCAATTACTCGTATTTATTGCGAGTAAAGCACCGGCGATATATTCCAATAAAAGCATCGAAGACACCTGAGCGAGCCAGGCAACTGCGCGACTAACCACGTAACCAATAACAACAATAATACAATGGTATACAGTAGAATACCAATTTTTTGGATACCAATGACGTAATAATGACAGGCTGACAAGATAAGTAATGACAAGTCTACTCTTGTCTAGAACCTTTCTAAGAATCTACAAAAACTATTTTTGTAATTATAAATGCGCAAATTTCGATATAATAGAAGAAAGGTTTAATTCGTACAAAGTCGGAGTCTATTTTAAGTACAAAACCTATGATAAAATTACATGGTTCAGAACCACTAAATTACCTATATAACCCTTATCTAAGAAATCAAGAAGAAAAAGATTTCTAATAGGTAATTGTGATTTTGCTTGTAATAAATACTGAGGAGAACTGCAGTTACGTTGTAATTTTTCAACTTGCAATAATGTCACGCTGTCACCGCAGTCGCAACGATCGCTCAAACATATCTCGTATTACACGCTGACCCGTCGGACTCTTTTAAATCGATTTCAATTTATATCTCGCTGATAAAGCACTTTTAAGAGGATCAGAGCCGCATTCTCGACCGTTCGAGATTATCTCGGTCACTCCCACTGTCATGCCATTTCAAATGAAAGCAACAGTTTTTTTTTTTTTTTTTTTTCTATTATTTAAGAAGTGTCAAAAGAACATTTCTTAATAAAATTACAATCTAGCCTCAGGCTAATAAGTAATTTAAATCTAACTTAAATTTCTAGGTAACTAATTACTAAGAATGTGTCCATTAACACTTTTCTTATTGTTTCTATTAAGGCGAAGACACAATGTTCACGTGTTCTCTACACTTTACACTTTGACTATAATCACTACTTATGACTAACACTACACTAGCTCGAATGGTTTTGTTCTCTTAAGTCTTCTAACTATATCTGTGTGATCGAAAAGCTGGATGGCCTCGACATTCACATGGTGGTGAAGTCTGTTTTCGTGAGCTTCTGCATACCTTTGTATAACTTTGTCTACAAACTCTACTTGAAGGTCCCGGTGGAGATCTATGTTTCTTACGTACCATGGTGCATTCGTTATGTCCCTCAGTACTTTATTTTGAAACCTTTGTATGATCAGTACATTGCTCTGTGCGGTACAACCCCATAGCTGGATACCATAAGTCCAGACTGGCATTAGGACTTGTTTATATATTAATAGTTTATTCTGTAGTGACAGCGAGGAGTTTCTTCCAAGTAGCCAGTACATTTGCTTATACCTAAGGTTCAGCTCATCTCTTTTCTTCTTGACGTGGGCTTTCCATCGAAGTTTGGCGTCAAGAGTCATGCCTAGATATTTGGCTGTATTCTCATAAGGTATTACTTGATTATTAATAAAAATCTGAGAATACCTGTGCTGCTTATAGTAATAAGCAGCACAGAGTCTAAGAAAGAAAGAAAAAAAGAAAAGAAGAAGAAGAAAAAGAAGTAAGAAGAAGAAGTCTATGTGGATGGATTTTGTTTCATTTAACTTAATCTTCCATTTTTTTGTCCATTCATAGACTTGGTTTACAGCCATTTGAACCTTTTCAACTGCTTCTTCATGGCTATTTCCTATGGCCATTATGGCAGTGTCGTCAGCAAAGGTAGCAATGGTGTTGTTTTCTAGCTCTGGAATGTCGCAGGTGTATAATAGGTACAGGACCGGCCCTAAAACACTTCCTTGTGGTACTCCAGCTTTTATTTCTTTCAATTCTGAGTAGGAGTCTTCTTGCCTAACTCTGAATAGTCTGTTGGTAATATAAGACTCTAGTATATCCACATAATGTTTGGGGAGCATATTTCTTAGTTTAATTAACAAGCCTTTATGCCATACCTTATCAAAAGCTTGTGCTACGTCTAGAAAAACAGTAGAGCACACTTTTTTATCTTCGAGACTTTTTTCTATCATATTTGTTATTCTATGCACTTGATCGATAGTCGAATGCTTTTCCCGGAAACCGAACTGGTGTTCCGGTATAAGATTTAGTCTCTCTATAACTGGCTTTAACCTTTTGAGAAATAACTTTTCAAAAAGCTTTGACATTATTGGCAGCAGGGATATAGGTCTGTATGATGAAGTTTCATGAGGCGGTTTCTCTGGTTTTGCTATCATGATTACCTCTGCAATCTTCCATGAATCTGGTACATGCTTTAACCTTGACGCGGCGTTAATTAAGGTTGTTAATTTAACTAAAGCCTTCTTAGGGAGATTTTTGAGAATTTCTCCTGAGATTAGATCATATCCAGGTGATTTTCGTGAGTTGATATTTCGTCTGATTTCATTAATCACTTCCCGTGGGGTTACTAGTTTGATTTTTTCTTCCTCTGTTATGTTATTGTCATCATTCAAAGTTGGAGTTTCATTTGACTCGCACTCATTTGGTTGGAATATAGCTTCTAAGTGCTCTGCAAATCTTTTAGCTTTTTGCTCGTTGTTTTTTGCCCATGAAAGCAACAGTGACGGAGATAAAAAAAAAAGGTCATGGGACCAAGTTTGAAGGCTTTTGTTGACAGATCTATTTTTTCTAAAAGTATTGACGTCCTTGTTTAAAGGTTGCAATGACAAAGACAGATATAGTTTCTCACAGATATAGTTAGCTTACAGGCTTTGTGAAATAGGAACACATAGTTTTATTGTATTGTTTTTAGTTTAGTTTTTATTATAATTATGTTTATTTTACATTTACGAGTATATGTAAAGAGACAGTACCGTCTTGGGCTCGGACTCTTAAGGGGCTATCGTAATTGTTTATATAAATAAATAAATAGTTTAGATCTGCCAAATAAAACCTTCAAAGTTGAGTCCAATATCTCACTGGCGAGAATAAGGGCCCACTGCTGCGGCACTTCACCCGTACCTGTAATAAATATGTCGGCCTTAATGGAGTGTCAGGACGTGTTGTAGTCGTCGAGAGATTTTAAGCTTTAGATTGGGGTTTCGCCCGCCGCCCGCCGTCATAAATAAAATTTGAGCCTACATTTTGGAGTAGTTTCTGAATGACTATCTGACTAAATTTAAATACACGACCTACACCACACAGAACCTACGACTAAGAGTTTAGAAACAAACGTCTATTCATTGTTTTAAGTAAGTTTGTATGGGCCAAGTGGCCCTGGTAGTAACTGCTCTAAAATAATGATATTTGTTTATTCAAATCAAAGATGATATTTTCATTGCGTAAACATTTGTACTATGATATTATATTTTCTTCGAGCTTACTCCCGAATTTCGTAACCAGTGCAGTGTCATACAGGCTTTAATTAGAGGTTCCAATCAAATCGGTACAGCTGTTTAAGTGATGCAATACAACGCAATATGCAATATACATAATAATATGCAGTACAAATACAGAAACTGAACCATTTGTTTTGTATTTACCTAATTTAGTGATAAACAATTCGAAAATTGCTTGAAGTTACAATCTAGAAAACAAAACAAAACTCGTGCATTTTATTTCGTAGTCATCTCGTAGCCAGGTGCTACGAAACGCTACGATTGGTAAAACAATTTGTTTCTTGCTATTTTCAGGTATTTTCCATCTGGTTTTGTAGTTTCATAGTGGAGAATAACCAGGTGTGATGTTAGAAGCTATTCTTTTCAGCTTTTAGATCTAGACTAATAATAAAAAATAGCGAGCTAAGGAAACCAATTAAGTTAAGTAGGAAGTTAAAAAACGGTTTTTAAGTGAATTACGCTGTAAATTGGCGTCGGGTACGGGTAAAGGTATAGACATAGAATTATAATAAACATCTGCAATATTTTAGTAAGGAAACTAACGTGGTATTCACACATTTTTGTTATAACGTTGTTGTTGTTTTTGTTACATGTTTGTTTGTTAATTTTACGTGAGTATTCCCGTGTTTAATTATAACAAAAATCTGCAATATTTTTAACATTTGACATTTTTCATTATTACAACACATTTTTTAACGTTATGTATCCAATTATCCATAATTTTTTTTTAATAAGGCCTTGTGTTATATATTTTTTTTATGAAGTACCTACAGAGTTTTAGATTAAGAATGCCTTTCTTTTATACAATTCGGTGACGATACGAGCAAACCGCTGGCCTGATGTTAAACGCCACATTCGCCCATAACAGGTCTGCGCCACTTAGAGTTATGAACTCTCAAAATTCAAGACCCGGCACGGCACCGCACTGCGCTCGTCACCCTGAGATATATGATGTTTAATCTCCTTAAATACCAGTCATATATTATAACACAATGGAAACAAACATCCGTACCAACTTGGTTCTGCAGACACGAGCCGACCTCTTAGGAAGTGTTTCATAATTGTAGAGCCTAGTTAGCCCGGGGCGTGGGTGGATACAGACCGGACGACCGCCGGAAGTAGCAGACGTGGCCACATCCGGTGGCTTTCAGCGAGACGAGCATTTATTAATGCTGGCTTCATCTGGTCATGAATTATATGAATATGAACGTGAAAAATGGTCAGTGGCAATTCCGCCCAGAAAACCGAAAAAATCGACTGTTACCGGTATCTCTAGATCCTAAACGAAGTATTATTTTAGATATACTATTATTTTAGTTTAACGTATTATGTTAGTAATATTATGATCATATCATCAATTAGAGTTAATCTAGCCATATAGACAGACACACATGCATGAGACATAACAAAGCTTTTTATTCAATTTATTTCTTAATTTTTAAATATCTATAATCACAATTCAGTCAAAAAAAAAACAATAATTACAAAAACGAACAGACCTTTGCTTCTTAAATAGGTAGATAGTACCCAATTCAAAATGCCAAGACACCTGTTGATGACGTAAGCTGATTAGAGCCGGTAATGCCCCGGGTTCCCCCCTACGGACGGACGTGACCCAATTACACGGCATTAGTGTAATTAAGTAGGTATGTAAGTGATACCTCTATAACCTTAGAGAAAAAGATAGAGAGTGAAGCTAAGAACTCCTCTACTTTTACGAGTACTTACACACGTACACGAGCAACGTCCAGCAGGCTGATTCAGCTATCCGAAATTCGAATGCTTTCGAATCGAATTTATCCGAAAAACAACTTGACCTTCGATTTCAGATCGATTCCGTGCGGGAGACAATCGCAAAAAATTCCCGTCTTTGTTTTCTTTCCGAACGCGAAAGACTTTTCGAAGATAATCGTAGAATACATTCGAATTTCGGATAGCTGAATCAGCCTGCAAGGGCCCTATTCTTGCGAGTGAGATTTTGCTGTAGCTCTCATTAGAAATGTCTTGATAGTAAGAGTGACAGAGATGATCTCGTGCGAACAGGAATAGGCTGCCAAGTAAGTGACAAGCAAGTCGAGACGAGAAGAGTATTGAGGTATCAATGTGTCTGCTTAATCTTTCTCTTTAGGTTTATCTGGGTAGTAACTATAATCTTTATGCTTAACCTTCTGCCATACTACACTTACTTATTACCTATATACTCTTTGACGCAGCGACCTAAATTAAGTCTTGTCCTTCGACACCGGAGAGCGCCATTAGCACTCACTTTGAGATTTAGAGGTAGATAGAAAAACTCTTATTGGTCACAACAGAAAATAAAAGCAAGAGAATAATAACGTAATACTAGTGCACCAACTGGCGGCCTTATCGCTAAGAGCGATTCCTTCTAGGCAACCTTAGGGCCAGAAATAATTAGGTCTTTGCGATAGGTGACGTATGTATTTACAGTTGAGTGGTACAATGTGTTGACACTCAATTTTTAACCGACTTCAAAAAAGGAGGAGGTTATCAATTCGTCTGTATGTTTTTTTTTTTTTTTATGTTTGTTACCTCATAACTTTTGACCGGGTGAATCGATTTTGATGATTCTTTTTTTATTAGAAAGATGACGCTTCCCATTTCAATTTAGTCCAGTTCTGATATTGGTATCCATGAGAAAACCATATAAGTCTTAAATTTGCATTAAGTACGTGCGCGACAAATAGATGAATAACTCAATAGTCGGTCTTGAAGTCGGTTTTTGTATTTTGTTTTGTAAAAATAATGTTCTTGTTTTGTTTCAAAATGCACCAAATTAGTGTCAACATGATACTCGTACTTATGACATTAATTCTACTCTGCCATTTTCTATCTATACATTAGATAGGTAAAAGGAAAATAGCACGCACCAAAATTAACTGCGCATCTTTTCTTTTGTGATGTGTGTGAAATTATGTGAATACAATTTAATTTAGGTACAATTTTACAAGGAGAATGAGGTCAAATTTAGTTTAAGTTACATAACAAAACCGATATCTTAACAAATAAAAAAGATATCTAACCTACCTAAATATAAATGCTAATGCCTCACTTATTGCCTAATGCTTTTCCCTAACAAAAGTGCGTGTTACTTTTGTTATTTTTACTCGCAAAATGTCCGTAACAAGCTCTCTTATAACGAGATTAACAATGTCGCTGTCCTTTAACAATATAATCTATCTACAGCGTTTTGCCAAAAAGGTAAGCGCCTATGGCTAAGTGCTTCTAATTGGAAAAGGTAGGTAAAGTTCACGTTAAAGTTTATTGCCGCTCTGAACAGTGCTACAAAAAATCCTGTATCTTAACAAATTATTGTACTTTTTTTTTATAAAAGAGATAGGTACGTGTATTAAAATGTACACCATTATTACCGATAATATTCTGAAAGCGATCATTACTAGTAGGTACAAAACGTATCTGCATAATTCGTCTTTCAAGACGTGTAAAGCCATGTACGTATACCTATTTAATAATAAAAAGCAATATGTTGTTTTATTATTATCATGATATGAGTGTGAAATGTTTATTTTAGCGTCAACATAAACCCATACAAGGCGTACAACACCGCTTA
Source organism: Alcis repandata (assembly GCA_949125135.1). NCBI lineage: Eukaryota > Metazoa > Arthropoda > Insecta > Lepidoptera > Geometridae > Alcis > Alcis repandata. The sequence goes on from OX421233.1 coordinate 2,967,486, forward strand.
TATCCAACACATGCTATGATTAAGTCGAAATATACTCCGGAAATATGTACATTTCCCATGGGATGGCGGACAATACTATGACAGCGGCAAGGTTTACGCAACAGTGACCACAAGACGGATCTCAGTCTTTCAGTGCCTAGTGCGAGTTTTTTTCACTATTCGATTGCGTTAACGTAAACTAAAATTTGTATGGCACTAGTTGAAGTTCAAATTATGAACACTAGGTGGCGCGGTTTTTATTCCATACAAATTGTAGTTTACGTTACTGCGATCGTTAGCAAAAAAACTCGCACTAGGCACTCAGGTCTCTCCGAGCGGTCCTAAAGCTTGGCCTCAACTATATCCTAACTAATTCACGCTGTGCTACATGCAGCACCAGAATAGACCTTGAAAGGGCCCGGAATATAGAATTAATTTAGGTATATTATGTAATGTTTAAAATTATTTAGCTACGTTCGAAGTATTACTTGCCATTTTTCATTTTCCCGCATTTTTTGGGATGAAAACTATCTTACATCCTATGAAAAATGATATACTTAGGTACCTACTCGACTTGTACTTGTACATTTAATTTGGTTTTTCCATCCCACACTTTTTCTCATCGTAGGTGCTTAAAAACCTTGTATCTTAAACTTAACTTTACTTAACTCAAAGATATTTCTAAGTTCTACATAATTTATGTAAAATACACAAACTTACAGAATAGTTAGAAATTTTAAACACAAACACAACATAAAGTAACTTTATAAAGATATTTATAATTAAGCTTCCTGTTTAATTTAATCACGAACTTCCCGTAGATGATTAATTCCACCATCGAACGTAAATATAAACCAATCAGGTTAAAATATCAAGTTTATTAATGTTTCGCCGAAAATAGAAGCAAAATATAATACCCGGAGCGACGTCGGTCTGTTAAAAGCTGTGACGGACCGGTCGGTGAGGGCACCTTAAATAAACATGCCCAAAATAATTTTAGGAACTGGCGAGAATATTATCATATATACTAAATACATTTGGTACGTTTTTTTAGACTAGCGTATTTTTGTATGTGTTTGAATATTGTTTGTGTTGACTTGTGACTTTATATAATTAAATAAATGTGACAATTTATAAGCTTTTGTACGTAAGACAATAATGACAAAGATTGTTAAGGACAATCCAAAATTAAAAATATTTAAAGTTTCAGAAGAACTGTAAAAAACTACAATTGAAAAAAAATCTTTGAAAAAATTTAATAAGTAAGATTAAATATACAATTTTACAGTTTTAAGATCGTCTCAAGTATGAATATCTAGACAACAAAGATCTGTTTTTCTCTACTCAATTCATTAACAAGCTCTTCTATAATTTACTTTACACTGTTTATCTAAGACTTTACGAGATAACTTAGGTCCTCCTCTCTAATATACCTATACCTGTTTTTCCGTTCTTTACTACTAGTTTTTTCATACAAGTACCTATGCATAGAGTACTGTCTTGTACTGTTATCTATTCTGTGACATACAAGAATATGTGTGCTCCACATGTCTTTATATACCTACTCTCGCACGTCTCAGCATTCTTATTCTATAGGTACATGTTTATACCTAATGTAAACAAATAACATACGAATATACCAAACGTTACTTATGTACTACTTACTCTCATTGACTTCAAGCAGGCTTCACCTTTGATGTCAAATTGGATAAAGTTATTCAAAAAAGTACGCGAAAACAGGGGAAAAGCCGTCATACCTACTCGTAATAGAAAAGGAAAGCAGATTTGAATGTTAACCAATATAGAAAAAGTCAGGAAAACTCTGTACGCATGATTCGGCCAATACGAATTCCTTCATAATTTTACTTCGGCTTTCACGGAAAAGTCCCATTTCGTCGGGAGAATCGAAAACATCTGGAATTGAGTAGAAAGTCACGTTCAATCGCGTTATTTTAATCAACCGAATTCGACATGTTTTTCTTTTGTAATTGTATTCCTGAGCACGTCCGAACCTTCCCTTTTGCCCTTTAGAGCCCTTTAACCCCAATCGGGGTAACGATACTATTACTTCCTAAGGGCTACAATACGTACATACAATATTGGTTATTGTACCGCTATATCTCGGGTCATTTAATTACCTAAGTGTTAAAATGATTTTTCTCGACACGGGTCGGGTACTTTCAAAAGCTGTAAACGTGGTTAGAAAATTAATTGCGATTTCATTTTCATTGTTTTGTTGCGAGTTCTTTTTTCACGATAACTTCTCACACAAGTTTAATCTTAGCAGAACTTATGTGAATACTTATATTACTTTTTCTTATTACTTTTAAAGAGCTTTAAATAATATGAAATTGTTTCGGCTTTAGACACCTTGCTTGAAAAAATAAATTCGCTTTTAAAACACTTGGATACCTAAAAGCTTTTATGTCGGCAGGTCTGTAAAGTTAATAAAAGCATAATATAATTTATCCTAAATATACAGACTTTGAACGTGTACATTTTTATCCACAGAGGTAATCCATTCGCTTAAGTTAAGCGAAGTAAAGATATGTGCTGAGTTGCGTAGAACAGTTTATTTTTTTAGCATTTTACACGCCAATTCATTTTTCTAAATCTATAGTTGACATTTTTGATACTTTTTTTTTTAATTACTTTTTTTGCTGAGTATAGTTTTCTATACTCAGCAAAAAAAGTAATTAAAGTAAAAAGTAGCTAAGCTGAAAAGTTTAAACGTATGTTTTATTTCATCCAATATTTGTATCTGTACAGGAATAATCGAAACTATTGGTCCGATTTTAAAAATTATTTCACTAATGGAGTGCCAGACTATCTCTTAGTTCTATAGGCTATGTTTTAACCCTAAGCCTGCGAAATTAAAGGTCGAGCAGCATAGGTACGAAGTCTCTAATAATAGTTAAATTCTAAAAACATTTGATATTCCAAAACTTTGAAACAAACCTCTTTGTCACGCTTAGAAATAAAGACGAATTTAGTCAAAGTCTACGAATTTAGGTTTTGTTGAACTCAAAGTTTTTCATTAAAATATCAAGTTTCGAAACAGACAACTCTATTTACATACAAACTGAAGGCGTTCATTGTGTTAAATTTCTAAGAACCTGTGTATTTAGTAAAGTATGTTTTATGTAGTTCTATTGTTATTGTTTCTATAAAGATTAGTATTATTTAAAGTATCGTTTAATTTTAAGTACCCTTGAGTGCCTCGTCACTAAGTTTTCTTCTTCCATTCTGAATTTCAGAGAATCGCTCTATATAAGTTTTTTATCAGCCTTTTTTAACTCGCCTCGATCTGTATCGAACTTTTACTAGTTAAGATTTGAAAACAACAATTTTTTTATTAACTTGCCGAAAACGACAAAATTCTGTTGTCTACGAGTACAAAACGTAAAACTAGGTGTTTTGTTAGAGAAGCGCCCTGTTGCTGTAGTGAGCTGTTGCATCTATGTCCTGTCGTAAAAATGCCCTAATGGAGAAGCGCTCGTTGCAGAAGTGCCCTGTTGCAGAAATGCCCTATTGCAAAAGTGACAAATTTCAGAAATACCCTATTGCAGAAGTGTTCTGTCACGAAGTGTTATTGATCTCTTATTGATTGAAGAGGTTTCAGACTACCCACACCACTAAAAGCAAAGTCACCTGGCCATCGCACTCACCAATTGTAATAGAGTTCTTTGAACTGGCCTTGCAAATCAAAGCTAGGTAAATATGCAAATGTACCGTATTTTATTACAGCTTTCATACCAAACGGCCCGTCATGGTGGACAACAGTTTTACGAAGTGGCAATTAATCGTGATTTTATGGTAATCGCTTGTTGGTATTAGTACAGAATGAATAATAGTAAAAGGTATTAGTACGGTCAGAGATATAAAATATCGGTGTGATTAACTCCTACACATTAGCAATTTGTATTGGTGTGAACTCTGATTATATTCTCCTCAGAAACATTAATACGAAAATGAATATTGATATGAAATTGGGATAGGTTAGAGTGAACAAAAAAACTAAAATCATGGACAAACCTCTAGGCTTATAAAACCAAAGTAACCGTTTGCTAATATGTGTAAATACAATCAGGTATGCAGGCTATTTAGCCTGCATGACTTAATAATAATATGGCATAATATGACTGCGTCAATGTAAATATTATCTTATAACTTCTTCTTAATATATATAAATTACGTGTCACGTTGTTTGTCCGGCATAGACTTCTAAAATACTTAACCGATTTCAATCAAATTTGCACAGCGGGTGCAGTTCGATCTAACTTAGGAGATAGGATAGCTCACATCTCAATTTATAGTAAAAAAACATGAAAAATTAGAAAATTTAAAAATACTTAATATAGCGCTTTGGACAATGTAAACTTTTTTAATGTAACTTTTGACATTTGACATACTCGTAGAATTGACGCAATGGCTTTTGACAGGACAACGTCTGTCGAGTCAGCTAGTATATCTATAAAATTCTCGTGTCACACTGGTAGTTACCATACTCCTCCGAAACGGCTTGACCGATTTTTATGAAATTTTATATGCATACTTAGGGTTTTTCAATATTTCTGAGAGATTTTCTTAATATTTTTTTCCGTAAGAACCTTCTCCTAATAATAACAAATACAACAAAAAAAGAATTAGTGAAATCGGTCCAGCCATTCACGCGTGATGCTGTGACCAAGGAAAACGGGTTTCATTTTTATATATATAGATTCAGTAGGTCTGAGACTCGGCTACTATCTATTTTTCATACCCCTAAGATTTATTTTTATTTTTTGGACAAAATTTTTATTTTTTTATAATGTGGCTTATGTGGCATTAAAAAATACATACAACCCTAAATTTTCACCCTTCTATCACTAACCCCTATTTTTTAATAGTCACATTAATAGTCAATTTATATGGCAAAACAACGTTTGCCGGGTCAGCTAGTTTATTAAAAAATTTACAATCGATTTATTTACCTAACGACAGCAATCAAAAACATTTTATTTGCTTTCGTAACAATAAATGACAGGTAAACAAGTGAGTCTATTTCTAAAAATACTTGCTTTAAAAGACCTTTAATGTTATTCTAAAAGATGTTATTTTTGACTTGAATTCATTTCATAAGCATTACATCAAAGCATGACGTCATATTTTCACAAACCATAAATAAAGATTGTGATCGAATTCGACCTCTTTTGATTCTGAAATAAGAACCACACTTTTTCCTGAAAGCAACAAGTTCAAAGTCATTCTTTCTTTTATATTTCTTCTACTATCCACCTTATTTATAAATAGCCTTGAAGTTAGGTACTTGAAAAGTCAAAATGGAAAGGTTTCTGACGAGGTGTTATTAAGTTCCTGAACTTTCTTAAAAACGAATGTAATGTAATAAAACAACGCACATGATAAGATTTTTTTCCACAAACACTTTATTGATACTGCATTTGAACTTTGTGTTGGGATATTCCAAATTTTTATGAGTTAGGTTGAACCTATAGTTTCAAAGATCTTTGGTAAAGTGTTTTTTTATGCCAATTTACATGAAGTTCTGCATAAACGTTGTCAGGGGTACAAAAAAGAACATAGGCCACTATTGTCATTATGGTCATCATAGTAGGGCGCACTTAATCGTAATAGGCATAATATTTTTGTTCTAGTAAATAATCTTAAAGCATAAAACTGCGAGCTAAACTAAGTTAGTCAGTCAATTAGTTCGAAGCGAAGCTTTCAACTATTCAAATCGAATTGGTGTTGAAACGTGACACCTCCATTATCCATATTGATGAACCAATATCTCGAACAAGATCACCGCGCCCTCGTTTAAATTTTATTTCTGAGACACCTCTGGGGAAAATTGAATGACAATATTGCTATTGGATATTGTAATGGAGCTACGGAGAGCGAGAGAGAATATGGACCGACATCGTGTAATTGCGTCGAAATTAGGTCATGTACCATTCCGGGCGTGATCATTATATGCCATGTAATAAGTGGTAACTGCATTTTTCCACTTTTTCCTTCATTGTCCGGGATAAGGGATCGTCTATTGATCACGTGAGGCTCGAGAAGGGGGAGGGGGTTCGGAAAACATCACGAAATGTCACGAGGGGGGAGCGAATGTGTAGAGAAATATCACGTGTATTTTTGCACCAAAAAAAGTGATATTGGCGGGAGGAGGCAAAATTTATAGCCTCCTGGGGGGGAGGGAAGGGGGAGATTAAAAAGTTGCTAAATAATATCACATAATTAACGGTCAACCCCTAACAAATATCTACTCTACCTACACTAGCTGCGCTCCACGGTTTTACTTACCTACTAACTAACTTTGTTAGCGCAGCGACCCAAATAGTCGCTTGGCCTTTGATATTAAGAGCTGCCATCTTTCTCTAACTTTCGCAAGACGACGGTTGACGGTTGAGTAGTTTGACGGTTTGTTTTAGTTTCCAAGATAAAAGTAACTTATGCGTTAATTTCGTCAGGGTATAGTAGGTACTCTATGCCAAATTTGATCCAAACCGTCCGTTCATCCGTTGAACCGGTTCAGCGATTAGAGGTACCTAACAATTATACTCAATGACTCACATACTCAACTTTTAAATTTAATATTAGTGTGACTAAAATGCTTCAAGTTCAAACTTTGGGCTAGTTTATTTACCCATTTCAGGGTTCAAAACGGCCATTGATTTATTAGGAGAAAACCGCCAATTCTCAAAGCATCAAGTTTCCTAAGACGTCAATTCTCGAAACCTCATTTTAACTCTTTAGCTTTTAAGCAAAAGTTAACTAAGAATATTAAGTTTACCCATGTAACAGTGCACCTGTACTAGGCACTTTTATACAAATCTCTTAATTAAGTTGCGTAGAATTTTTTCATAAATACGACAGTCATTGTTGTTGACACTAAAATGGGCCGGCACGCGGCATGAGACCCATTCTACGCAGTAACGCAGCTATTGTGATAGTACTGCCACCTGTTATTGTGCCACTTACATATTCAGCCTATTGTTTGATCGCAATATTCGCAATTCGCATCCTCGTCAGGCTTGGACAGCTCCTGCCCGATACACGCTAATATAAATAGGTTATTTACGGGTATCAATACTTTGTTATGTTAAACTCTTTATTGTTCACACCATAAATTACAAACAAAAGGATTATAATACTCGCGAGTCTTAATGAAAAAATGAAAAAAAAAACATTACCAACCTATCTGTACCAGCTGCGTGATTTTCAGAAATTTTTGCATGAGTTTGGGATAAACAATAATATGATAAGCTCGTCCTCAAGTGAACTCAAACTTTAGAAGTAAATACCTACACACAGATTGAAAGAAGAAGAAGAAAATAATCATTTAAGTAGGTATTATAATTTTGGTTATATTGAACTTATTTATTGAGATAGGTACGAGTACGTATATTAATTTATAATTTTTGTATGAAAATGTCTGAAATAAGTCTAAGACTTTCAATTCCCAAACTTAAATAAATGGCTAAAAACTGCCAGATACCTACGAGGAAATTACCATAGTACCAACGTAAACACAGGAAAGCTGAAACTATCACTTTGTGATATAAATAGACTGTTTCAGTGGCAGGCAGCTCTAATTAATGCTGAGAGCGAAACTGTTTCGTTTTACGTAACGCTATGACGTAACTTAAAGTACTTAATTTACCTACTATTTTGTAGTACCTATAGTTTTAATATATTATAATAGTTATAAAAGTAACTCATCAAGAAAATAGAAAGTGTAAACCTGCACTTTCGATACGCAGACACATTATTATTAAAATATTAATAATCCCTGATTATATATCCCGATCCTAACAAGGACCCCTTGGTCATGATCCGAAATCTCCTCACCTTCAATAAGGACTCCGATATCGTCTCGTCTCTCAGGTCCCAGAACAAGAGCCTCCTCCGGGACCTGACAGACGACGATTTCAGGGCGACGGTCAAGTACCGTCGCCGGGCGCGGAACCCCCACGAAAACCACGTCGTGCTGCAGGTGTCCCCTAAGTTGTGGATGAAGCTGGTTGAGGCCATGCGGGTGCACATCGACCTGCAGTATGCGGTCGTACATGATCAGTCTCCGCTCGTGCAGTGTACACGATGCCTGGGGTATGGGCATGGGCGCAGGCAATGCACAGAGTCAGCCGACCTGTGCAGCTTCTGCGCCGTCCCACACCTCCGGGCGGACTGTCCAGCACACACAGCGGGCGAGACTGCTGTATGCCGCAACTGCAGGTCGGCGAAGTATCCCGACTTTGGCCACAATGCCTTCGACGGTGAGTGCCCAGTGCGTAAGCGATGGGACGCCATAGCTAGGTCTAGCGTGGCGTACTGCTGACGTACCGGGCACTCTAGTCACCACAGCTGAAGGGACGAAGCCTGCGCACACTGGTGGTTACGTGTGGGGTTCGAGGACGCGGGTGATACCAGAAGCGATGGATGGTATGCTGCCAAAGTGTCCCATACAAGACTCTCACAAGTATGACCTGGAAACTAAACAACGCATGAGGCTGACCAGACCAACATTGTGTCCGATGATGGATGGAGAAGAGTCCAGGTCGTACTTGTTTGCAGTCGGCACTAAGGCAGCTCAGTCTAGCATGGCTGAATTAAGAATGGGTGACACTAGGTGTCATCCAGACTTATTCAAGGTTAGTTGTAGTTGGGAAGGTGCGTGCAACACCTATTTCTTAGAAATAGGAGTATGCACGCACGTGGGAAAGTTGATAAAAACGTAAGATTCCATTCCGTATTCTAGTCAATCCACCTAAGTATTTATTTATTCATAAGTTGTTAATTTTAAATTTGTTGTACATAATTCTCTATGACTGGATATACTCTTGCGTATGAAATAATTGTTTATATTCATAGATATCGCTATTTATTTTAGATTTACAATTTTAATGACAATAATTATACAATTTTATCTTTTGCTTTAACTCATAATTTATAGATACTTATATTTTAATTTTTTACAATTTTAACTTAGCTTAAGTTAATACAATTACTATTTTAGAAATTTTTGGAAATAATAATCCTAGCTCAAATTTATTCATAATTTTAAAAAGATGCAAATAGGTTACTTATTTTTGAATGACTGAAAGACCACATAAGTGGCAACTATTAAATAAAAAGTGTTGTAGGATTATAAACCCAGACAAGGGCCTCGCAAAAACTTAGCGAGGGTACATAGGCGGAGGAGGAAGGCAAAAAAAAAAAAAAATATCCCGATCCTGAGCCCTGATACAAAACACCAAAAAAATATTTCGGAAAAACAGCGGAAACTAACAGGGGAACACAATGTGGCAAACAAGCGACGGACCACCTGAAGACAAGTGGTCCGCCGCCAAAGGAGACCTCCAAAACTCAAGGCATTTACAGTACGCTTTTTGAATGCTTACTGTCCAGGCCCGGCAGCTCTCACATAATGTATTAAGTATTTCAGAAATGCAAATTACATCTAGCATATTATACAGTTACTAGTTAAAACAAAGAAAACCGACCCAAACTACATTCAACTAGAGCAACAAACCAACCACAGCCCACAGTTGGCGACCACTCGCGACACAATCCCCGTCATCCATTACCAACAATTCCGAGCTACGCAAATAACGTTCCATTTCACGCGGTTCCGATTCCGGACCACATTTGCGTAGTTATATTTAGTCTGTGACCACACACAAACTTTTGAATAGGAACATTAGGAAATCCGAACAGTTGATGTGAAAGCAGTGGTCTAGCCTGATTGAATAATAATTACATACCCTTTAACATAACAAAAGTTATCTTTCGTAATGTTAGGTTTGATACCATTTTACGAGCTTTTATGATCGTGAGTTAATGGAAATAAAAGTAACAAACAACGATCAAACAATAATCATAAAGACAGACGAAGAATCTCCAGAGTCTATCCTATGAATTACTTATATACGCTCTACGGTTTTATATCTCACTATGTTTGTTGTAAAGACGAGTAAAATCGTAAGGCACAGCAAGTAGCAACAGTTTATTACTCATCTACCTAGAGCCTTTTAACCATTAGATACTTTACTATCTAGCCATCTAGCTATTTCTGAATAGAGAATAGTACTTATGAAAGTTAGGTACTAAGCGCAACAATGTTTCAGGACTGCGTAGAGCTTTGTGGTGGAACATCAGCTGTTATGAGATGGAACATCAAACATGAGTCTAAGCCGGCTTTGATAAGTGCTTCTTTTTAATGTTGTCTATTATCACTCCTATCTTATCCTCGGCAGAATTCCAGGAATTCCAGCCCAGGACGACAGAGACGAAATGGCTGGACGACATTAAAAAGTGGACCGGACTGAGTTATCAGCGTTTGAAAAGCACATCATGGACCGCAACAAGTAGCTTACTGACCTCCAAACATCGATTTGAAGATGGCCACCTGATGATAATATTATCACTACCTGTCTACCTACCAATCACTCATTGTATTCATAAAACAAGTTACACTAACGATATTTGAAAATAAATTCAAATTTATTCATATGCTTAAAATAAGAACATAAAATATTTTTGACTTTATCACAAACTCCATAAGGTCTAGATTTCATTCTGGCATTATTTCAGCTACGGCCGAACGAGAGCTACGCTCCAACAGTGTGCTCGCGGGCTTAGCGCTGACGTCATTCCGTCCGCATCGATTTGTTCCAGACTTTATACCGTACCTATAATACCTACAGCTTTCATGAATACTCCGTAGTTTGAGAGTACTTATAACTCGTATCGACTCCGTATTAGGCTATGCAAATGACTGTACATTCTAGAAGTATAGTACGAATATAGTTTTTGGTTGCTGACCACGGCGTTCAAAATTTCTAACTGCTTATTTTTGTTAAAATTAACACAGGAATACTCACGTAAATAGGCGTTTACTACAAGTAGTTTTGATCACATACGGTGACCTTCGGTTTTTGGTGGTTGACCGCGGCTTTAAAAAGTTCTAACAGCTTTTTTAAAAGAACATTATTTTTACAAAACAAAAAACAAAAACCGACTTCAAAAGACCGACTATTGAGTTATTCACCTATTTGTCGCGCACGTACAATGCAAATTTAAGACTTATTATAGTTTTCTCATGGATACCATTATCAGAACTGGACTAAATTGAAATGGGACCAAATGGGAAGCGTCAGCTTTCTAATAAAAAAAGAATCATCAAAATCGATTGACCCAGTCAAAAGTTATGAGGTAACAAACATAAAAAAAAAACAAAAACATACAGTCGAATTGATAACCTCCTCCTTTTTTGAAGTCGGTTAAAAACCAGTCAAAGTAACTTAATTGTATGGTTAGAAATACTTACGACAGACATTTAAGAGCACACATCGTAGTAGCTTGGAATTAGAAGTAATAGCTCTGTAGAGACGCTGACAAAACACGCTTGGCGACCGACTTTCAACACATTTGGTACTTACTCGCACCTACTTAGTGATTCCATTGTTTAAGTTGACTTGTTACTTGTTCTATCGTTTATGTAAGAAGTTTTAGCAGTCCTGTAAGTTTGATTATGTGTTTTTGGGTTAAAAATATCTACATACATTAAATCTTCGTAAAACCTTCTCAAAAAAAAGTAACTCAGGAAGTTACATGAATGCTATAAATTTCTCGATTTTTTCCGGATGAAACAAAAAATTTTTTTTTTGGCTAAAATCGATTTTACTTAGTTCATAGTTTCATAACAGTTTTTATAGCGCATATAGGTATTATGTACCAAGTAGGTATAGTCTTCATTCAAAACTAGCCGCGCCCCCCAGGTTTTCCCGCTATCCTATATGGCATTACTTTAAAAAAGTAGCTTATGTGTACCCACTGTACCGATGTGTATTGTGTATATATATATATGTGTGTACTGATTCTAAGATTATAAGCTACTTCCATACCAAATTTCATCAAAATCTATTTTGCATGATTGAGTAACAAATATCAATTTAAAGTATCAGTAGGAAATAATATTATGATAGTAGTACAGTCAATTTGGGTAACTTTGACACTGAACCTGTCAAAGTTACCATGGCACCATGGCACATTATTGCTTATAACAATGTTAGTAAAAAGTCGTAGATTCATGTGAAAAAGCAAATTTGTGTTTTTTTAAACATTCTGGGTATCTTTAGCAAACATTTTATAGATTCTGGGTAGCCTTAACGCAAAATAAAACACGTGGAAAATAAGAACACGTTTGTCTAAAACAGTTTGTCTAAACTAATATTATAAAGAGGAAATTTTGTATTTTTGTATGTTTGTGTTGAATAAACACAAAAAACTACTAGACCGATTTCAAAAATTCTTTCACCATTAGATTGCTACATTATCCCTGAGTAACATATACATATAGGTAGCTATATTTTATACCCGTGCAAAGCCGGAGCAGGTCGCTAGTTTTTTAATAAAATGGTAAAAAATTGAGATCGAACCAACTAGACATTGAGCTTAGAACTATTGACAACTAGCTGTCCCGACAGACGTAGTCCTGTCTTAACTAAATCTTAATTTTCTAATGTTCCACTAAACTTTCTTAATTTTTTCTTTCATAAGAACCTTCTCCTAATAATAACAAATACAACAAAAAAAGAATTAGTGAAATCGGTCCAGCCATTCACGCGTGATGCCGTGACCAAGGAAAACGGATTTCATTTTTATATATATAGAAAGATACAACAAAGAATATAAACAAAAATCATGAAACATCAAAACTGTCAATCTTACCCAGAATGTCAAAGTTACCCAGATTGAGCTTAGTAGAATAGTAGAATAGTAGAAAAGTACAATACAATAACTCTTGATAAAAAACACATTACACACACTCACACTCATCACATTACTCTTGTAATGTAGTCATACATTACAAGCTCAAAGCTATAACAAAGCCTACTGACCTACTATATCTAGATACATATGTATACGTAGAAGGTTGTATGTTGAAGCTATACAGATCTTCAATAAAAGACTCGTAAGTCTCGAGGACTCGATAAATTGGATTGTAAATCTGTTATTGAGTGAGATATCACGTTTTCTAAGAAAGTACCTACAAAAGATTTGGTTTATTAGGATTTCTAGAGCTTTACTTGGAATTAATCAAAGTAATAAAGCTGTAGCCTGTTGCTTTCTAAAACATTCAAAGCAAAAAGCAGAGCAGCATTTCTCATAGCAGATACAAAATATAGCTCAGAATTAATTACTAAAACAATGCAAAATACCTACGTAGTATAGCTTTTAAATTTCAAGGTAGGCTGCCTAACTTTCCGATTAATATTTAACAGTACCCGACTGCGTATTGTGCGAAAGTGGATTACAAATTCGCCGGATGCTTGTTCGGTTGGAATTTAACTTTTATATTTGCTGTTTGAAACAATGCGTAGAGTCCAGAGATTACCCCTCTATAGAGGTAGATACCGCATTCCGATATTTTTTCAAACCGACTAAAAAGAGCTGATAAAATAATTAAACAGCTAAACCAATTTTCTTGAATACCTAAGAGGACTCTCGTCGTCAAGTATCCTTTAAAAAAAAACAATCTAAAAATTTATTCGGTTCAGCCATTTGGGAGCTACTATGCCATAGACTAACAAACGTTAAACTTATAACACGAACTGTTTGTGTCTATTCCCGCTCGTCGCCACCGACTTCGACACTACAGGCGACGATCAAGACTAAAATTACATGTTGTGTTTTCAAGAAGTTGCCACCACGGAAGAGCCTTATAAACAACAAATAAACTAAATTGTTCTTAGTAGCTATCTGAAGACGACGTGTAGCCGCACCTTGCAACCAACCAATTACAGCCGTTAGACATTTTTATGTGTTTTAACAGTTGCGTGGTGCGCGTCAACCGTCTTGAGTGCGGAATCTATAGAGTCCATGTAGAAAGTAATCTATGGTTCAGCTTTATTAAGGGTGCTGAATGAGGCTGAAAAGGGCTTTTCAGTATATTTAAATCCACCCACTCTGAATGGGTGACGTCATGAAACGAGGCTATTTTAATATTCCTAATATGGAATTATTCAGTTGGTATTATTGACTAAATAATAACAATTAAGAACTAAAATTTATGTATATGATGTAGTGTAATATATGAAGAAGCCTACAGATAGAAGATATCATGATTGTCCAAAGAACGAAAAATGTTACCACGTTGTAACGACTGAATGCACATTCACAAAAATCAATGCAAAATTAGGTATTTTTACTCCACCAAAATTACACACTTTATTTGTGCCTATGAAACCCAAAAAAATCTGTAGAAAAGCGTATAAAACTGCAAGAAGCTACTTATTATATCCCGTTAATTAACATAAGGACAAACGAACGTCTGGGTAAGTACAACAAAACAGTACAATATTACATCAATAAGTACAACAGTTTAATTATTAGTTTAGTACTATTTTCTCTAAAACCATAGACGTCATAGATCATTAGATCTTTTTTTAAGAATAAACCCGCGTTTTATTTCTAAATCGCCTGTTGGTAAGGGCCGTTATTGTTTTTTTTCGTATATATTTTTTCTGCTTCAAACATGGAAATATTGGAAATATACTGTGTCATTTGATAGATTGGTTGTTTGCTCCAAGCCGTCAGTATTGGTGCGTTTATCGACAGCCGTCGGCCGAAGGGATCTCGGTGCCAACTGCCACGGAAATATCCTATCGGGAAATGACGAACTAATCTGAATAGGTTTTTTAGGTTTAAGAACTTTATTATCACGAAGACAATTTAACGTCACTTATGTGATAACATGGATTAACAAAAAGTTTTTTGCGTTCGTTGTCGCACTTAAAACACATTTTTACCCACTTCACGCATTTCTTTTCTCATGTTGTTACAACAACTTATCATCGATAATGTATCGAGCTAATTGTTTCTTAAATACGTGAAATGAGTTAACATTTTTTTTTTTTTTAATATATATAAATTACGTGTCACGTTGTTTGTCCGCTATAGACTCCTAAACTACTTCTACCGATTTCAATCAAATTTGCACACCGGGTGCAGTTCGATCTAACTTAGGAGATAGGATAGCTCACATCTCAATTTATAGTAAAAAAAACATGAAAAAATAGAAAATTTAAAAATACTTAAACCATAATTTAACTTTAGCGCTTTGGACAATGTAAACTTTTTTAATGTAACTTTTGACATTTGACATAGAATTGACGCAATGGCTTTTTTTACCAATTCGAATTAAATAGTCATCGTTAAGACAGGACAACGTCTGTCGAGTCAGCTAGTATAATATAGAAGGTAAGTCTGTACATGATTCCAAGAAAAGGGGATAGGTACTAAGACGAAAAAGGATTATGGTAGGTACTCATCATTAAGAACAATATTTGTTATGGGACAAAAATGTTGTACCTAAGTTATGAAAAATTTCTGATGTTCAATATCAATAAGAAAATATCAATAAGTCTCAAAATAAGGTATAAAACAGCAGCTTTTATTTTCCGATTTCAACTTTGATCCTGTAGTAAAACTTATACATTAAGATACGTACTATGAGCTCGTATCAAGAAGGGGTATGCTACTAAGCTAAGCCGAAAGGATAAAGAATAACCCTGTAGAAACGAAGTCTATATTATGCTACAAACAGTTCGCAGTGGATTTTCGTATTTCCGTGCTTAAGCAGAGAGCATAATCAAATCTGCAAAATCAATCAATCGCTTTAGAAATCTTTTACCTCTATATAGTACCGTGATTGTTATCTGAATTAACATAGATTTAGACAATTTGTGCCGATTCCACTGTACTAATTTCTAAATTTATCTGATAGCTGAATTAATGATCTTCGTATTTTATCGTCTAA
Source organism: Alcis repandata (assembly GCA_949125135.1). Lineage (NCBI taxonomy): Eukaryota > Metazoa > Arthropoda > Insecta > Lepidoptera > Geometridae > Alcis > Alcis repandata. The sequence continues at coordinate 2,983,294 of OX421233.1, forward strand.
GAATTGGTAGATGGTTTCAAGTTAAGTTTGGCTTGAAATAAATTACAGACAGACAGATACTTCTTAAATGAAGAATAATTACAGTTACAGAGTTATTCTTCTAGATAGTTTGATAAAACTGTAAAATAGAACTAGTATGAACCGTTCCACTAGTTCAATAATATATAAAGTTACGGGTTACGTTCTATGTCCATACGACCGTGACCTTGGATCGATCCTGGAAAAAGAATGCCCATTTGTTGACATAGGACGTAACGCCCTTCGGCTTATGATTACTGGAGGGTGGCGGCAGTCGAACCAATTCCTTGGTATGAGTGGTGTGCGATTTCAACAATGGAGCCACTATTGCGTTTACTAAGCAAAACTAAAAGTAGTCAGTAGAAATTTTTTAGTTCAATCATTTGGTCAACTCCACGGATATGTTGGTCGGTCTGAGGTACTTGTTTGATCGTGTGTGAGAGGAATGTTGATTGGAAGAGGCTGGAAACAAAAATATCAAATGGAAGTCTCTAGAAGATTCGATGGATTTCGATGTGTTGGAAGAGATTAAAATCGTGATCCATTTGTGCCAGTTTTAGAGAAAAACACTAAAGGAATCTCATCCTAAGTATGGTCTACCGTTTATTTATGCACTACTACTTACTTACTACTACTTACTATTACTTACTTTTTTATACTTATTTGCCTTTCAAAGTCTGACAATGAATTATTGAATAAGCTTTTTCAAAAACAGTATTAAAAAAACCGTCCAAGTGCGAGTCGAACTCGCGCACGAAGGGTTCTGTATCATTACATATAAAAATGGCAAAAAAATCACGTTCGTTGTATGAGGAGCCCTTTTAAATATTTATTTTATTCTGTTATTTAGTGTTTGTTGTTAGAGAGGCAACAGAAATACATCATCTGTGAAAATTTTAACTAAGTATCGTTCATGAGATATAGCCTGGTGACATCCAGACAGACAGATAGTGGAGTCTTTGTAATAGGGTCCCGTTTTACCTTTTTGGTACGGAACCCTAAAAATAAGGCGATTGCACCACTTTTACAAATATTAACATTATCTACATCCACATCACGCAACTTTTCTCATTCTAAAGGCTCATTTTTCCAAAAACCCGCTCGCTCAAAGTGACAAATGATTCACCTAATGCTTTTTGTACAAACAGTCAGAAGTTTTATTTCTTAAAAAGCAAAGTCTGGAAAGTGTTGACAATGAAATATTAATTCATCAATGTCACGATGCCATTGATTTATTCAATTTTCAGTTACTGTTGAGGTGTTTTTTCAAAACCTTTTTTTATTTTTTTTTTTTCAAACAAGAACATTATTTTTACAAAACAAAAACAAAAACCGACTTCAAAAGACCGAGTATTGATTTATTCATCTATTTGTCGCGCACGTACTTCATGCAAATTTAAGACTTATATGGTTTTCTCATGGATACCATTATCAGAACTGGACTAAATTAAAATGGGACCAAATGGGAAGCGTCAGCTTTCTAATAAAAAAAGAATCATCAAAATCGATTCACCCAGTCAAAAGTTATGAGGTAACAAACATGAAAAAAAAATTAAAAAAAAACATACAGACGAATTGATAACCTCCTCCTTTTTTGAAGTCGGTTAAAAAACTGAAAATACATACAAATAATGAAATTATAGTTATTTATCCTAATTCCTAACTGAGTTGTATGTTACTCTTCACTTTACGAGTATTTTGATAATTTATATCATTATCTCGACCGATTTTCAATACCTCGTGGTTAAAACCGCAAAGCGTACCAACGCAGCTAGTAGGTATAGAGCCTACATAATCACTAATGGAATTTACACGTCGCTAATTGGAGTAAACAATTATAAGGTAAAATCTAAACACATTCCTAAACGAGACTTTAAACTACACAAAGACATGCTTCTGGTATCTGAGCGTTCAAAACTAATTAATCCAGCAAATATCTAACTACTTACTCTATCCTTCTTTACTTTAACTTTTGGGTTGATTACATGTAAGGACTACAGTGGCGAGACAGTGCCCTCGGCCGAGTACTCGGTTTATATAAACAGTTTGACGAGGCGCGACAGTCGCTAGAACCATGATTTGTTTGCTCGGCTGAGTATGCCCATTTACTTCCTCGCCACTGTACTCGTTACGTGTCCAAACTAATTGTCGTTATACATAATTAGATTTTGCACTTAAGCATATCAAAAGGTTTTCGACGAAAAAAATGTGCGTAGGTGTAACCGCTCAAAGTATTTTAGGCATAGCATTTCGAAACATATTTTTAGGTACGATATTGCTACGAAAATCTAAAGCATTTATATTTAGCACAAAATAACAAATTCTACTTCAAGCTGTCTACCCCATTCTGGATTTCCAAGAAAAAAGGTTCGCTAGACTACACGTTTACTCAAATACAGTAGGTATTACCAATACGAAACCAAACTTACCAATACGAAAGTAAATGCGAAATATCAATTCAATAAGTCGATTGCTAAGGGTTGCCAGATTAAAGGTTTTTTTCGAAATTTTGGAGAAATTAAATTTTTGGGGAAATGGGACAAAATTTCTTTACTTACTTTGAATTTTTAGGGTTTTTTCTTCCATATAATTATACTCGTATGTAGATATATTCATTCATTTTGGGAAAATAAATATTCGATTAAAGGAAAATTAAAAATTTGACCTGGCATCCGTGCGTTTGCTCGATCTATAAATAAAATGTGAGCCCTCGATTCTCGCAATCATTTAATATTCCCGTCAAAAGAAGAGCCTTGGAAGTCTTGTAGATTTAGGTTGTGTATTCGCTAGAGGCGAACTGTGAATAAGTGTCAAACATGTGATATCGGCAAAAATGTGACGTCAGCTGGCCTTGAAGTGAATTTAGCCATGTTAGCGATAGATCGCCACTTGTTGCCCATCTCAGATCAAGTAGAAAGGCAGATAGAGTCCCGCCTTAGATACAGGAAGCTAAAAAAACTACCCTACTACCCGTCTACATATACTACATCACGTATTGATGCATAAAGATATATTACAGCAATAAGGATCATAACACTCAAAACTAGTGCAACAGCTGGCGGCTTTATTGCTAAGAGCGATTCCTTCCAGGCAATCTATAATATAAAATATCAATAATAGTTATGCCTCTATCTAAACGTCGACGTGACGGAAACATTGCATAATTTCAATATCTTCAAGAACACTCGATAATGTATTTAACGCTGACGTCAATACGCTCATATATTCATAATCTATTCATAAGTTTTGTAAGTACGATGTACTCGTACGTACATTAATATTTATAAGGCAAAGCTCTAGAATGTTTAGTTTGTTTCTGTGATCATTGAACAGGCTACGCCAGATCGCTATTAATTAATAAAAAATAATAATTATACAATTAAAATAAAATAAATAGACGAAAAAATAGATAGACCAAAGCAGTCACAGAATGGTGGCAAAGGAACTGAAAGCGATGACCGGGAGACCACCGACCCGGTGCAGCGGTGGTCGGATGACATTGTGAAGGCGGCAGGAAGACTGGCACAGGACCAGAAAAGATGGCGCGCTGACCTATCATATAGTAAGCAGTGCGTAGAAAAAGGTTGATGATGAATAAAATAAATAAAGAAACAAAGTTTAGTCTAACATCCCGCCCCTTTCTGTTCTTGCAGGCTTTTAATGGCCCGTGCGCAATTTTTGTTTTTAATTTTGTTTACACCTTTTTAGTCCCGCAAGAAAGAGACAAACATCTCCATATTTGAGCTCTGTCACATCTACTCGCGTATAAAACGGTGGACGACATTTTGTCCACGGTCCATGACAAACCTGCTGGTGTATTATCAAAGGTGCCCCGCCCGCTTCGCTGCACTCAACCATCTGATTTTCTTTTTCTCGGTTTCAGGGTTGGACCCATAGTAAAAGTTGTTCATAATGTATTAGTGTGATTAGTTTGTAGAGTGACTGACGTAGATTGAATGTGACGAGTCCAGCGACAGACATCACAAACTTTGTATTTGTTGAAGTAAGTTATATTCAAGACACGCGACGTCGACCTCCGAACTTGTAGATACCTTACAACTTAGACCCATGACGTATCATATATCAACCATATATGTGTTGAATATTTATGTGAGAGATAAATTACGTTTCTACGAGACCAATATGCTATATAAGTTCTTCGGATTTCCATTAAGAGAATTGGAATGAAAAGTAATCGAAATATGAGACGTATATATACGTCGCGGTCTGAGTCGCAATTTTGTAGTACCTATTCGCTTTTTTTTTGTCGAAATGGATAATATCATACTTAGTATGTACTTTCGTAATAATCGTGACCAACCATTTTCGACCCTTAAGAATACATAAATCCTTCAGCGTACCAATCCTAACTAATATTATAAACACGAAAATGAGTTTGTTTGTGACGCTCAGCTTAATTACTGAACTGAGGCATCATGAAATTCGTATACACGTTGTTAAAGGTACAGAAAAGGATATAAGTAAACCATAATACTTTTTATCTTCCGGTCATCATCATTTTTCATCGCCGTGGGTAAAACACTAGTCTAGTCATACCTTTTTAAACAAAATCAGTCAAGTCGTGAAAACGTAAGGCAAAACAGAAAGCTACTTCGGAATACCTACCATGTTTATCTATTTTACTTGTAATCACAATCGCCATTTCAAAACACAAATGTAGTTGACATTTGGGTCTTAAAATGGCGACATTATTTTGTTCTCTTATAAAATATAAACTGAAGATGGCGTGGGCTCTAATAATGTACCTTAGCCAAGCTCTTCGCAATTTTTCTTCCCTCATTATTTTTCTAGGCGAGTAACTCGTAGAGCTCCGCGTACTAGAGTCTAAGGTTAGGTACTGGAAAGTCTAGCTAGTACCTATGTAACTAGGTTTGTAGGTAGAGCCACTAGTAAAATACCATTTTACTAAATAATGTGGATATAGGAGGTTAGCACAGACAATCGACAAAGTTGGTTTTGTGCATTGTAACCATTTGCCATTAAATTCAATGGCAAAACTTTTTTTGATGGATTGTTCCGATTGAGCTGAAATTTGGTATACGTGTATTTTTTTACCGAAGATATTATTTAAAAATCATTCAATAGTGATTTGATTTTTTTTTATATTTTAATACCCAATACCTACTCATTTTTTGCGATGTGCTTTTTCACTGTAATATATGTATTTATAAATGATGCCCAGGACTACAGTTCCCGTTCCCATAGTGGTTGCGTTGTGAAGACATATAAAAAGATCATGAATAGTGTCAATTTAAGAAACGTATGTTTTAAATATTAAACATTAATATTTATACATACCTACATAACTTTGTCTCAATGTCCGAAGGTTGGCTAATTATTAAGGCTACCACAAACAGTCGGCACAGCGTCCGGTTTCAAAGGCGAGCCTTTGTGGAGCGATGAAAGGGTGTCCAATTGAAAGCGCCGTTTGATTCGATATTTAAATTAATGGGGATTGGGTCGGGTCGCTTTTCTGGCTACATCCTTAAAAGTTAGCCTATTTTGTACAAAAACGGATCATGTTAATTAATTCCAATTTAAATAAGGATACATAACGAGAATTGTTAATCGTTTTCTGAAAACACGTTTTCGTGTACTTGTCTCATATGCCCTTGGCGACCAAACTGGAAGAACCCAAAAATAATTTCAATTCAATTTAACTCAACTTTTAATAATCGCACTGCTGGGATACTAGATCTACCCTCGAAAGGTGATTAGCCCGTATTCCACCACACTGGCCAAGTGCTCACAAGCGCCATTTAATTTTTCTCTAGACGTATACAATATTAACATAATGTTAAAACATAAAATCTCAAAAATACTTAGTGCATATTTAGTATTAGTCCACGAAAACAACTAAAACCTGGGGCAAAAATGACTTCACAAGTATTTAATATGACAAAACAAAGACCTGATTGCAAAATGTATCCCGACAACCATAGAAAGACGTATCTCAACGGTAACTCACAACACAAAATCAGTCAACCCGTTTAGGCGGTAGAAAGTCATATTAGTACTTACATGAAAGTCCTCTCTGCCAGAGAGGCCCGAAAGGCCTAAACCTTTACCCCGAGGACCGAATCCTACAGTGGAACAACAAACTTCTCACTGCTTAAAAATACAGAGAAAACCTTCGTAATTATGAACTGAATAACCATTATATTTGCCAAACTTCTCAGGGCTGAGCCTACATTATAATTTCAAATTCCTAACTGATTCAATATTACTAAATATAAAGCGAACGCAAATCGAGAGATAACAAGTTGGGGCTTAATATCGGTGTTGGATCAATTGATTTTGGATTTGCGTTGTCTTGATGCGTACTGCGGGGACGAAAGTGTCTTAACCGCAGATATATTTTAAGGGGCTGTTATTTTATTATTTAAGACAATTTTGCCATTTTTAGATTTCTTCAAATAAGGCAAGCTCTCTACAAGTCAAAATCTTAATTCTAACTAATAATAAATGTGTGAAAGTTTTGGTTTTTTACGCTTCAAACGATTATCATTAGTTTGACGTTGGAGGAGTACAGAAAAGTACGTTGGCTAATAAATTTCGAAGCGCTGCTATTCGTCTCTAATTTCGAACTGTGAAGCCAATTAGAAAACTCAAGAAAACCGAGAAACAATAACAATAAAAATTATTAGTTATACCAAACACTGTATTTGTTTCTTTTACTTTAGTAGCTTTTGGTAGCTTTTTTGTAGCTAAAAAAAGCACACTTCCTGATGATGGGAATATTAGTTTTGCCATTCATTCTGGGAAATTACGGGAGATCTTGAAAAAATACCTATGATAAGAGATAAATGCCTGTTAGAGATACCTAAATATTCAAAAGCAAGAAATTCGAGTTGTCCATTAGCACACAAAAAGAAAAAGACGCGAAAATCCGAATTTAATTCGATATAAATCAATCAAGACAATATCCTGAAATCTTTCAAGAATCTTTTGGAAATCAGGATCAATTTTCATCAAACCATTGTCTGGCTCATTCAAAATTGACCATTATACTCGAAGCAGGTAGGTATATTATTCAGTTGAATTGGATTTGCAGTCTTTTATTACCCCTAAGCTTGTTCAGGGGAATTTCGGACTACATTATACTCTCGTTAGAGTCTTAGAGAGGTCGGGTAATTTGGGTTGACGTGTGACGTTTTATAAATGTGCTGTGAAATGTGTGAGTATGGGGGAATTGTGGAGCCAAAGGATTTTTGTAGGTTGGTCTATTTTTGACCTTAATCACTTAGCTTTGGGACGATTTTTCTACTAAAGCGCCAGATCCAAGACACCAAATCCTCAGAGGTGCTAAATGTCCACCTGCGAATTATTGTGTATATGTAGTACATAACAGATCATTCGATATTATTATTGTGAGAGCGAACAAAGCATTTCTGCTGCGTCTAGCAAAATTTGCTTTTATCTGTCCGGTGTTTTATCTGTCTGTTTATTTGTATGGATGTTATTAGTACTCGCTTAAAGATCGTACTTTAAACCTGACTTGATGTTTTGAACTTGATTCCATTTCATTTTTTTTTTGTCGTCGGTTGTTATGTATCGATTGGATAACCGCCGACATATTAGTTCTACTTAAGCTTTGCTTAGCTTTATTTACTTAATTTAATTGTAAAAGCAACTGGCCAGTTCCAATTGCCGTAATATAAAGTCAATTAACATTTCTAATTTCCGATTTCTTATTAATCATCAATGACTAGCAATTAGCATAGAATCAGTCGTAATCCGTGGGTAGGAAACGCGTCACACCTCCCACTCACCCCCCCCCCTCTCCCCCACCATGACAGGCGTCGGAAAATATCCATACCCGGCGTTTCGAAACTCCACATCAGGACCATCTTTCCAAATGGCTGAACTCTGAAATTTGGTATCGCTCTATATTTTCCTGACGCTGTGTTTTTAACCTCCGACGCAAAAACGACGGGGTGTTATAAGTTTGACGCGTCTGTGTGTGGCATCGTAGCTCCCGAACTGATGAACCGATTTTGATTTTGTTTCTTTTTATTGTTTGAATGTTGAATTAGTCGGTAGTGTTTTTAGCTATGTTTAGTCGTAGTTTAAAAAAATATATTTTATTAATTTACTTTTAATGTCTTTTTTTATCGCGAATAAATCTGTTTTTGTTTTTTTCTGTATATTTCTGTAAAAAGATTAGCAGGTTTTAAAATTTTTTAAAGGTTGGTTTCTCTAACTCCAAACCCTTTATCATACCAAACCAAACCAAAATGTATACATCATTATATCAACCGTTTTTCACCTACTGTTAAGTGTAGTTCTCCTCTTCAGCGCGCCATCTTTTAGTGTCTGTTATCTTTTTTTTCTTTGTTTAGGCCAGTCTCATCTATTTCTTTCCTGTTGCTTTTTGTTTCCTCATAATACCATGAATAGACTTATTTGAAGTAAATAAGACCCTACATTAAGTTAATGTACACATACTTAAGAAGTAGGTCCATAGACAAATATTTCTTTTACTGACTTGTAATGTAACCTGTTAAAAAAATTATAAAACCTAGAATCATTTGGTTTTGCGGACTAAATTTAACTCAAACCGGGAAAGAGCCTAAATGTACATACAAAAAACCTAAAAGTCGGTGTCAGTATATACTGAAAAATGTAATACGATAGTGACGGTATGCAGGTCAATTTAATTTTAACCCAGGCCGGGTCTTCCTAATAATATTTCCTCTACCTACAGGTGGATCCAAAAGAATACGTTGTAAGGTACGGCTAAAGAGATTTAAAACATTAAACGACTTAAAGTATACATAGGTACTAAGTTTCAATAAAATAAGTTATAAAATGTTAAAGAAGAAATCTAGGTACCTACAATCCTAGTATTATATAGCAAAAACTCTTTAGTCACCTCCTTTTGCAACTTCAACTACACAAATGCTCAATATAATACAGAGACCGAGACGAAATTAAAAAAAAACAATAATTAAGGAAATAATGCAATTGCATGTAGTCGTAGCATCGCTACGAATGACGTAGCACGTAGCAATGTAGCCCTGTAGCACCGTAGCCTAATTCTACGCTCCGTAGACCGTGAAACAGATACCAGCCAACGATTTATTTAAGAAAGAGAACAAAGTTTTATTAAAAAAGGATTATCCATCTAAAGTATAACGATTTGTCAAAGTTTTCCTCAGTAAAAAATATTACACATAATTAAGTAATATAAGATAAGTGCATAAAAATCACAACACAAACAAAACTTACCACAATTCCAAAATAGAACCTCGAAGCAGAATCGCGTATATCGCCTCTGCCTACAACTTCGTCTCAATTTAAAAAGAAATCAGCGTTCGAAATTGAAAAATAAAGTTGTCAGTTTCCCCGCGCTCGCGAATCGACCGTCCGTCCGTAGGCTTGGGCCGGTTCTGGTATACAGCCCATAAAACGCGGGCCGAAATAGGCTCTTCACGAAGTGCTATTTACACGTAACGACCCTTGAGATTTATGAGAACGTACTTACTTGGGTGATGAAACTTTGTATTTGCATGGTTTATAATGGAAGTCCCTGAGTTTACAGCGTGAATTAGTCTAGATTTAACTATGTCATTAGACTTGATATAATCTTTAGCTCCTTTATAGCAGGAGACACATTAAATAACAAGGCTTTTATTGAGATCACCCTGATAAGAGTGTACGATGAGATTTGTCTCATTTCGCACACATGAGGCTTACTATCACCAAGAAGTTGACAAAGCAATTTGTATCTCTTAGAACGTATATGAATAAGAGAGTAAGCAATTACTTCGCAACCTAAACTCTTACTTTAATAAAATAAATCGAAGTTAAGTTTAGCCTTTTAATATCGTCCAGTACTTTTCATGTCGTATCGAAAATATCGTAAAATAAAATGTTCACCTGCATGTAGGTGTCAATGGAAGTAATATAGCGTCACGCATGCGCGGCAACACCGACTTACCGCGCATTTATCAATGGACCCGCCATCTTGCTGACGTCAGCAACATGGCGGCTGAAATGTTTGTTTTCATTTGAGATTTATGACAGCTATTGACCGATGGCTGGTTCTTTGTATACGCCAAATTAGAACGGGGATCGAGGCTTTTCAACAGAAATTGCTTTTGAGAAATTAAACGCTGTTATTTGGAGGATTAAACCGGTTTTGTTGCTGTTAGGTAAATTGAACGAGATGTTTGGGTCGATCTTTTGTTTTGGAAACAAATATTTTCTTCTGAAAGCTGTTATTAAATGTCGGATACAGAATTTGAATGACGTTCTTTGTTAACAACGAAAGCTTGTTAATAAACTGAATAAATCCAAACACAGCGATGATCGCCGAGTACCAAGTGATAGAATTACAACAAAACAAACCATAGCATCTAAGCACCTTAATTGGATTTGATTAGCAATTTATCTTTCGTAAACTAAGTTCGTGTTAGTCTGGAGTTTTCATTAATAATCATATCTTGTCTAACATTTCTAACCCTGGCAGTTTAAGTAATATCGAAAATGTTAATTGAAATAGTTGAAATCCTTTGAAGTGATCATACAATACACCACCAACCTTTACCACCTTTTTTTTTTATTAGACTTTTATTACATGCCAGGCCAGTGTTTTTGCAAATCACAACTTTTCCACCGTACATAACTTTTTTAGAACGTTTTTTTCGTAAAAATGGTAGAATGGTAAAATGGAGTATAAACCATAAAGGCATAAAACTACAGAGTATAGGTACGTAGATACGTCTAGAAACAAAGCTCCGACCCTTGCTGCGACACAGGACACGGGACAGATGCGGGTCTGGCATCTTGTCAAACCCAAACCCGGGAAAAAAATGATTTCGTTGGAAAATCGAGGGAAAAACTGGTATTTTTGTTCGTGTCTGGCTAATGAGATTTCCAAAAGATATTCCAGGGTATAAAAATTAAACAGCTTACGGAGAATTATTTTACTTAAAACTTACTTAAAAGGCTTGTCATTTACTTTCCTGTCAGCTATATTTTTTTTTTATATTTCCTGTTATTATAATGTGAAAGTTTGTGTGAGTTTGTTTGTACAAAACATCTTCATAACCATTGAACCGATTATGATAAAATTTTAAATTGAGATAGCTTATGCTCTGGACAAACACAAACATATTTTTATCTATTTGACTATTATCATTCATTAACATAATCACCGTGTGCAACGCAAAAATCATCTTGCAAAACTTTAGTACATTTTGTATGAAACCACAGGCCACAGTTTTATAACACAACAGTTTTATAAGTTAAATAGATATGTTATGTTCAATAAAGACCTTTTAAAAATCAAAAAAACAGGACACTACAGCGGGGGTGCTGAGCCAAAATTAGCATTGCAATATATCCTAAAGTGCGGAAACCTTTCCCATGACGTAGCAACATAATGCTGACGTCATAGAGAGCATCTGAGTGCAACCGTAGTGCAGCCACAGAATAAATAATAGTAGGTATAAGTGCAGCGAACGTAGGCTGCGAGTAATTGGTATTCAGAGCTTTAATCTGAGGTCTGCTCATTTCTTTAAAGTTCAGTAGGTTAGCGGAGGCGGAAAACTTCTCTGTATTGTATAACCCCCGCCCTGCCCGCTCTCTTCTCAGTTCTCAGTGAGTTGGTATTTGCTCCCCCCGGGGCCACTGGTATCCATAAAGGATTTTCCCTGGGTCAAAAAGAAAAAAAGGCCTCGTATAGGCCGAATAGCTAGTCCTAGTGTCAAAGTCTTCAGTGTCATAAGACCAACATAAGACAAACAACCCAACCTTGATTTCCGTACGTACGCAATACTCGTTGGAAAAATGTGTGAAAACAGAAACAATGTCATTTTTTGTACGTAGATATTATTTGACGTAATACTATGTCAATGAATATATATTTTACGTATGAATTTCAGTTATTCCAGGGATATAAAACTAGTTAAGGCGTGGTAGCAAACAAAATTCACTTTCCCATAGTTCATAGTTTTTTATTGGTACCAAATAAAATGAAATACGAGCATTAAGTTGGGATGTTTAGACTTATTGATCGTCCGCTCACATACCTCGGACCACATTACATACCAACCGCTCTGCGAGGTCTGAACAAGGAATCCGTTCTGGTAATAGCTGACCTTTCCCGCAGCTATTCAGGTAACCGCCGTTAAATATTCAATCGGTTTCGATCCAGCCGCTTCCAGCGTGGGAAAGCCTTCGAGAATATTGTCTATGTCTATTTATAGATATTTGACGTATGATTTGGATTATTTATTGTGTTTCAACTTTGAGACAAGACAAGACAAGGTGGGTATGTAATGTAAAAGTTTTATTATGAAAATTTTACCTAGAAATTTCATGAGAAAATAGATTAAAAGAAATTGCGTTATTTTTATTAGTCACATAAAGCTTACTTTGTTGCTATTCCTAGCATAAAAATTATCGTAGAAACTTTCTTTAACATTACTTAGAAGAAAATATGTTATATGTATTTTTTAAAGGCTGGTTTTTACCTTTAAGAATATAACTCAGTATAGAGAACAAGGTATCCAGAACAGAGTTATTATGTGTATTTATACGTACCTCATAATTTTTATAAATACTGAATTTCATAAGAATACTTTTTACGCCGAAAAAAGAGTTATTCCCGTAGAAAATCGAATAGAACCGCGGGGCGCTCCATAACATGTTTGTTTGGCTCCAAAGCCTGGCTGCGTAGGCCCCAGTTTGATGGGCCACCTGTTGTGGCTTTCCGCCGCCGCTCGTAAACCTGCCATATTGTGCCACGCGGGTAGTCTACTGTGATGCCATACTCCATACTCCACATACATATGATCTCAGACATCTATACTAATATTATAAAGAGGAAAGATTTGTATTTTTGTATTTTTGGATGTTTGTGTGGAATAAACTCAAAAACTACTGGACCGATTACAAAAATTCTTTCACCATTCGAATGCTACATTATCCCAAAGTGACTTATGCTATATTTATTACCTGAAAAAATTAGGGATCCATACCAAAACTTCAATAGTGTCCACCCGTGCGAAGCCGGGACGAGCCGCTAGTATAATATATTATTACTTACCTAAAGACAAAATAGAACATTGCGTTTGGTTTTGGTGAAGCCAAGAACTTCTCAACTTACTTTTAAGTTATTAAGTTATGTACAAGTACCTTAGCTTATCTTAACTTCGTTTAATTTAATTCTCAAATAATAAAATTATTTTTAAACGTAACTTACCTTTATCATTCAATGTTATTAAGAGTCAATAATAATTTCTGATTTCTGATTACTTGCGCGTAAGTACTGTTTTGACCGCTCTTAACTAAAACTCCCTAAAAAAATATCGACTACTTATGTACTTTCAGCCTGACTTACCTGGTACCTGGGTAAAGTAGTAATTTGTTTTACCTACTGTCATAGTTACGTGTCTTTCAATTTGCTTGGAGGAAATCTAGAAATCAGAATCGTTTATTTTAAAGGAACTCTCGTGGTGAGAGTCCGTTGTCTGTCCGTCCGTCGGTATTTCGCAGCCAGTTATTTTTTCCGTGATAGGCTTATCACGACATCATTAATCAGTATGCGTAGAACTCTACTAAAGCAATTTACCAATCCCAAAGAATAATAAACTTATCAACATATGGGTTGATTACACGTAACGAGTACAGTGGCGAGACAGTGCCCTCAGCCGAGTACTCGGTTTGTGTAAACATTTTGACGAGGCGAGACAGTCACTAGAACCATAATTTGTTTGCTCGGCCGAGTATGCCCGTTTACTGTTTCGCCACTGTAGTCGTCGTGTAATCAACCCATGCATTTTAGATATTTATTCTGTGCCCATTCCCAGCCCTTATTTTGGCGAGTGAGATTTTATCTCCGTCACTGTCACTCTCATTAGAAATGTTGTAAGAGTGAGACTGACGGAGATAATCTCGCCCAAGAAGGTCCCTGTCAGATTACAGGAACTTAGTTCTTGTTTGTCCGTCTCTAAGGGGCTAGCACGAACAACTGTCGAAAAAGTAGGTTCCTGTCGAATCAAAGACTTGTAGGTATGGCTTAGATTCTTTGCTTGTATTTTAAATCAACGATACACTTTCGGACATGGCTTTGAATCATTTCTGCTAGATCCTATGATTGATTGTTATTGTACTTTTATCATCATCAACCTTTTTCCACCCACTGCTGAGTATGGATCTCCTCTCCAGTGCGCCATCCGTTCTGGTCCTAAAATATGAAAAAATTTAATGCAATCCGTGGCGCTTTTTCTTTATGTTTTAAGTATTTTATCCAGATTTGTACTTGCCTACCTTTATCGGCGTTTGGGACCTCAATAATTATGCCAGCTCTTGGGTGTTTACAATAAAATGAATTATTTATAGTTTTTTGGGTCGAAGGGGTCTGTATAATCAGTCTTTAAGGAAGAAATCCACCGAACCTGTGTGAAATTAGTAAAAAGTGACACATTTTATATTTTGTTTGAAAATATACAAAATACAATACAAACTACAGTATAGTTTTTTTAAGATTCCATACCGAAATGGTAAAAAGGAACCATTCTGACTGACTGACTGACTGACTGATTTAGCTTAGACTGATATTATATCTGTCCGTCGGTCTGTATCGATGTCACAACCTATTTTTTAATATTGAAATTCCTTGTCATTTCAAGACTGGCATCTCATTTTTTGTTTGTTCCAAACCGCTTTTAGTTGTTTCTAAAACTTACCTCGCCATTTTCTAGTCAAGTTTAACAAATGACGTTATTTTAACATAAAACACCTCGCCACAATAATGGGTTTGAGTAAAACTTTTTAATTAGGCATAATTCCCGCCAATTTTACACCGAATCACCCTTCGCTGTTTTGGCGGTAAATGAATGTTGTTTGTGGTTTCTTTTTAATTGAGGTTTAGCCTTAAAACTAAAAACTTTTTTAGAATAGTAATAAGGTAGGATTTTTATTTGGCTACCTATAAAGGTTGAATTCTAAAACACTGAAGACTTTTTGCAGGCGGCTTCTATTATTTGCTATTTCATTCGAGCAACTTACGTTCTACGACTTTGGACAAAATTTATGGAACAGTTGTTTTTTTTTGTGAATTTTCTAAAGGCTTAGAACAAAAGTTGCCTGGATAAATGCATAGAAGCCGTCTGCAAAAGATCAGTGTTCTAGAATTGAACCTGTAAATTTATATTAGGTACTAGGTCAGATAAGTTAAGGTAAGTAAGATTTTTTATTTTTTTTCTTTAATTATACCTATACAATTACGTCTTAAATTAAAAATAAGTAAGTATATATTACGTTTCTGTAATATATTTAGAAGATGAAGGTCATTCAATGAATTAAAACTACCTATTTGATAAGATAGGCATTAGACCTCAGCTCTCGCTTCTCCGATAAATAATTAAACCAATTTATTATGTTGAAGTAAGTAAGCGATCAGGAGGTAGGTCAATTAATATCATTTTACGTATACCATTTATTACTAAATCAACTCAAAGAAAAATCACAGCACGCAATCTTTCGTGTGGTTAAGAAAAAGCTCTGTGGGGCTAGCACAACTTTGACGTAAAAATACGTAGCGAGTTTTCGATAGAAAAGTGTACGCCATTTACGACTGTCAAGTGTGCTCCTGACGGGTGTAAATGGCGTACACTTTTCTATCGAATACTCGCTACATATTTTTACGTCAAAGTTGTGCTAGGCCCACTGTTCCTTGTTCCTAAAATTACGAAATAATTTTAGAATATAAATTTATCTTCCTTCTCATCTAACGTAACGTAAAATCCCCTCGAAATGAAAGAGAGAGAAACACAATATTTAAGTTCAAATTGTACCCTCACCCTTTTAAATAGGGGTCGCCAAAGCGCTTGCGTCAATCAATAATAATTTACTTCGCACCACGATACTGCAGCACCCAATAACTACTTACTGTCAAAAATACATTGCTGGGTTTCTTTGTAGCCCTCATCACATTTTGCAACAAAGCAAGCAATGGACATTCTTATTTTAAAATAGCTGTCAAGTTGGAAAGCGTTTGTAAAGAGTTTGGTGCGAGACCGCGCCTGCGCCCTGCATCCGTGGACCATATCAAAGCAAGTGTAATTTGAGATTGAAGTAAAGTGCATCCATTTTGTGTTAAAAATAGAACAAAATACGTTTTAAAGTGAGTATTGCTGTGTTATTTATAGAATTTGTGACATTGAGTTTAGTTTTTAAAGAATCATCTAGAAAACACAAAGTTTCTCCGCTTGCTTTTCGGATTTTGTATGGTCAATCAATGGAAGACGTATTGACCCCGGTTGTCTTTTGTTTTCGTTATATAAACATAATTTATTGATCTACCCGCAAAATAGTTCAACGTTAGTTGGTTTCCTTGTTTTTTAGCTAATCCTACAAAATCAGGCATAAGATCGGTATCTAAACGCATTTATTCATACAATCAGTATACATACCTACCTAGGTACGTATAGCTTCCCAATCTGCTTAGGTACTTAATTTAATAACAATTAAAAATTAATCGTATTCCGGGTTTTGTTACTATCACAATCAAAACAAGTCGTAAGCTAAAACCAAGCAGGTTTTATTTGACAGCAGGGCGCAATTAAGCCTTTACGAGAAGCACATTCTTTTCTATTTTTCCAGTTAAGTGACTTTGCATTGATTAAATAAATAAATACCGCAGTCGACAAAAAACACAGAATTTTCTTTTCAATAAATGACGTACCTACTTAAAAATTTTGATTTTATTATTTTTTTGTTAAAAATATTTCTTACACTACATCATCATCTTCAACGTTTTTCACCCACTGCTAAGTATAGGTCTCCTCGTCAGCGCGCCATTCTTTCCGGTCCTGTGCCAGTCTTTTCTACTACACTCTTCTTACTTATTGATGTATTATTGTGGTTGATTTATTTTTTGTTTATATTACAGCAACATGACATGCGGCTCAGAATGCCTGTCCCTGGGCCCGCCGCCGGACTCCATCCTGCACATGCCCCCGCCCCCATTGCCGGCGTTCCTCGCCAACGCCGCGAACCTGACGCCCCCCTGCGGCCGCGCCTCCAAATGCCCCCCTCTTCCCAACACTGAAGACAACTCACTGTTTCCTGGTGTTGAGTACCATGAGCTGCCGCACCATGGTAAGACTAGCACGATAAACGGGTTATAAGGAAAGGGTATGCTAAGCCGAAAAGGGCTCATTAGTAATCATCAATTAATATGATCAACTTTTGCCATGAGAACAACCCTGAAATCGAGAAAAAAATTAGCTGTTCAATTTTTTTTTTCACGATTTCAGGATAGTAATAGCTGTACACAATGATGGGTACTATGAGCCCTTTTCGGCTTAGCTAGCATACACTTTCCTTATAACCCTGTATTTTTTACGCCCAGGTCCTCTTTTCTGTAGCAATCTGACGTTACAGAATTCGCCTTTAAATATATCTTTCAGTAGAGAGAGAAAGAGCCCCTCTTTCTTTCTTCCTTTAAAGATAGGGGGCTCTTTCTGTATCTACCGAATAACACAATTTATATGAAATGCAGTGGCACTTTAAACCACTACTGCTATAACCAGTAAATACCTAGCTACCTATCTACTGAGCATTTCCTATGAGGCCCGTCACTGAGATTGCCAATCTAAAGCCACCGTGTGGCTGTGAAGCCATGAAGACTATTTCTGGATCGCTCATATTTTGAATGTTATCGGTCGTTAAATCACATTTCAGAACCTTTATAAAGCTAAAGATACAATCCGAAACATGATAATAGCTTCAATAAAAAACCAATAACTACGGTACAAAGACATATTTTATCGTGTTGTGTGTTTTAGCTGTGTTGGGTCGTGTCATGTGTACTTGACTTGCATTTGACCGCCATCTCGCCTGATGGTAAGCAATACGGTCTACGATGGAGCATGCTTGCCTAGAAGAAACCGATTCACTCGCGACTTTAAGTTGTGTTGTTTTACAGAGCCGGCCAGTACGGATGACACGTGGTTCTTAGTGCTCATCACGTGTAGCGTCGCGGTGCTCTGCATCGCGTCACTCCTGGCGCTTTTCCTCCTGAGATGCAGAGAGTAAGTTACACACACAAATACCTAAGTTACGCATAAAAAATACACTTCTATAGGTCAAAATATCAATCAAATATTGTTTAGAAGTCATAGCGCCATCTTGAATTGGCTCTAAAACTTTCCGTGTCACCATCAATGCTTAAAGATCCATCAGATTATATCTTGTGGCCCCTATACTACCTAAATAGTTCTTGGAAACCTCATCTCGTACCATTGACAGCTTACTCAAATTCAACAGCTTTTTCAATGCCTTTAGTGCGCGAGGTGGCTGCAAGAGCGGCGCGGTCAAGGCCGGCGGCTCCAACGCTCTCTACGGGGGCGCGGCGCTGGACTCGCGCGTGCTGTGGGCCGCCCTCACCCCGCGCGGGACCCGCCACTTCGTCGCCGACACATACCCCCACGACGACACCGAAGATCACCACTACGAATGCGTAGAACCCCCTCTATACAAACTCGGACCCCCTGAAGATTTGGCCATTACCAGGCATTTCAACGTCGAATACGAAGACCCGGCGCCTTTGATCGAGAGCTACAGCGATAGGACGGAGGAGTATTTCAGAAATGGAATGGATACTATTCGCCGAACCCGTCCGCTGGTTTCGTCTCCTACCCGCATCGAGCGTCCGAATTTGCCGCCTCTGAATTTGCAGCCTCGCACGCTTCGCCGTGCGCCCCACTCTCGCCGGGTTAGTGATGCGAACAACCCGGAGAAATCGACCATCTGAACCGAGGGAGGCGCGGTATTTTCCGTCGCCGACTCAGCTGATATCGATTACGATTGGCAGCCGATTGAGAACGCGGGCGTCGCAGTCGATCGACTCGTGTAAGGACCGCTCGCTTTGGTGTTGTTTCTGTGGACTTTCTCAGTGAATTTTAATATTAACCGCTATTTAATATAGAGCATTTCACGGTACCGACCCGCTATAAACAGGGCTACTAGCGATCGACAAACTTCTGGCGGTATGCTAATAACAAGAGAGATTTCCATCTATGTTTTTTCAAATATTTTTATTTTCATATTTGGAGTAGGTACTGCTAAGAGGTCAGAGTGAGTCCAGGAAAGTCAGCGGATCTAGAATTCACCATCTTCCCCGACGCTCAAAATAATGAGACTCTTCTCTTAATACCTATAAGTACTCAACGAACCCATAAGAGCTAGTCGGGCGCTAAACTTATTTCATTTGTTGGACTCTATTAAAGTTATGAACAATCAACATGATCTCCAAAGGTCACCAATTTATCTTTTGCTGTTCGCATATCCCCAGGAAGATATTTGTGGAATAGTTTTAAATTAGATGCCTTCTCGATGTTAGTGACTAACCCATGAAGTAATTACATTTTTAACAAGTAATCGCAAAAATAGATTAAGAATGTACGTACCTTGTTAGATTTTTTTTACTCGTAGAAGCTGTACCTCACGCTTACTTTCTGTCGAAAAATACGTGTCGTAGTAAGTTCATTTGATTTAAATGGTTACGGTACTCGTATAAAAATGTAGGTATGAACGTAATATGAGTAACGGGATAGCACTCTCTATCAGGCGTAACATAAACTAAAATATTTATACATTATTGCGATCGAATTAGAAAGTACCTACTTAGATACGTATTTTTCAACGGAAGATATGTTTGGGGTTCGAATGTGTGAAAGCAAACTTTATCTAGTCTCACTTTTCTAGTCATACCTAGCTGCTAGTTTTACCTAGCTTAACTAGATTTTAAACTGTAAATGATAACTATAATTATGTCTATTTCACCAATTCTATTATATAATGAATGTTTGTACTTACTTTATATTTTAATGGAAAGATTAGACTGTGTGATTTTAAATTAATTAATTTAATAGTGTTAAAAACCAGTTTTGTACCATTAATAAATGCATTTTATTTATTAAATTAGTTGTTTTTTTATTGTACCATTATTTTACCTACCTCTGATAAGTACAACATAATTAATCAAATTAAAATAAAAAGTAAATTCATATTCATTTGGTGGCTATAGTTGGTAAAACACTATTTTTAATGTAAGCAAACTAGTTTTTGCTTAACGCACGACCCGTGCAAAGCTTAGAAACCAAAAAATACGTGAATTTGACACTGACAACACCAATCAAACCAGATTTGACATTTACATTTGATTGTCATTGTCATTGACTTGAAACTTGATGTATGTATACGTATCTAGGGATGCAACATCGTTCATAAAAAACATCGATATCTAAATATCGATGTTTTTAAAACTGAATCATCGATGTTAAAAATATTGATGTTTATGAATGATATATCGATATTTTTTCGATGTTTTTTTTATATACTAGCAGGGTTAACCAGCATGCAGCAGCATAATTAATAATAAAAAATTAAACAAAGCATAAATTAAAGCGTAATTAACCAGCAGTTAACTAACATGTTTGCCTAATACAGAAAAAAGGCGATTTCTAAAAAAAAAAAAACATTCAATAACTCAGCTAAGTTTTTTAACTTCAGTTTTTAGTAAAAACGCACATACGATCGCTGCGACGTGGTTTTTGTTTTCAATCAAACTAAACTTTAATGGTCTCGATCTCGAAAGCACGTGAACCGCGCGAGGTGAGAAAGAAATGGCGCGACTTAAGTCACATACCATTTCTTTCTCTCGTCACGTCACGTGACACAGAAGATAGTTACGTACATACAAAGAGATGGTGCTCGCAGCTCGATGCAATAAAACATCGTTCTTAATTAACGATGTATCGATGTTTTCTTGTAGTTCAACATCGATGTTTTAACATCGATGTTTATGAACGATACCTCGATGTCTTAAAACATCGATGTAACGTTTGCATCCCTATACGTATCTGTCGACGCTAACGGCGGCTAACCTCTCGCAGTGTTTATTTTTGTAATTTTATTAGAATAAATATGAAATAATTGTAATTTTACTGACCATACATCTTAAAAGTAAATTAAGATTAAACTGATATTAAAAATTAAGCAAAACATACAGAACTAAAAATGTCAGAGGACGTGATAAAACATTCTGTGCATACCCTGGTCTTCAGATCTCTGAAGAGATCCCACGATATGTTCCTCTCGAACCAGGGTGTGCTGCCGCCAATCGATGAGAAAGCGTGAGTACATATGAGTTGGGAGGGCTGAAGATACTAAAGATTCGTAGATAAAGCTTACAGCACTAACAACAAGCGCCTGACAAGCCTTAAACTCTCCAATATTTTAGTTATTTTGTCATTATATAGTTGTTTATGTAGCAAAATAGCAATTAAAGTTGTAATGATCTAACTTTACTGTTTCAGCTAACTATAACTTATATCACAAAATCTACTTAGCATCTAAATTCTGTAACAAAGTATCAATAAGCATAAGCATACAAAAACAGTAAACAAACGTTGTGATTTTTTAGAGAGCAAGTACTAAAAGCGGTTAAAGCAAGAGACAGCTACGGGCAAGTAATGGCAACAGTACAGAAGTCACAAATCGCAAAACAACATGAAGCACTGATCCGACCAGACACTCCATTGGAATTAACAGGTAGGTAGATGTTTTCCTTGTAGCAAATTATAGTTTTGATAGATATATTAAAATGTATAACTCCATTATTTATTTCTTTTATTCATTCTGTCGAAAATTTCACATTATTAGTCAGTATTTATACATTAGAACAATTTTCTCTTGTTTAATCCAATTGTCTAATCTATTTTTAAATGTAATAAAGTTAAGTCAAGGCTGATATCAAATATTTAGAAGCTAAGGCGATAGACACCATTAAGATTGTATATCTCAGTAGGGGCAGTAGAAATAGGCAGAATGGCATTAAATATTTATTCAACAACTATAACATACATTTTCTCACCATCAGATATAGCAGAATCAGCAGCCCTTGGTTCAGAAAGCGCCATGCTCCCCTACCCCGCCCCCCCGCCGTCCCCCGCGCCCGCCCCTCCCATCGGCGCACTCATAGCCCCGAGGAAAGCACCCACGATGCCCAAACCCAAGTGGCACGCCCCATGGAAACTGTTCCGGGTGATATCAGGGCATCTCGGGTGGGTGCGGTGCGTGGCGGTGGAGCCAGGGAACGAGTGGTTTGCCACTGGTAAGAACAAGTAGTTGTTGAAAGTAGAAACACGTTGATCCAAAATTTAAACTTTTGCGAAAACGAGGAAAACACTTTTGGACTTATTTGATTTCCGCTAAATTCTGAAGATTGACAACTCGCAATTGAAACAGTACTTGCACTTGGATCAGCAGAAAATAATTCTTTTTAGTGAATTTAAACAAACAATGTAATTTGAGAAAATGTCACTTGGATTAGTCTGGTTCTACTATCGTCAGTTCTCTTTGTTCATATCACATACCATTTCAAGACAGTCTGAAAAACCACCAGCTTGGGTGATCTCAGTTGCATTTAAATACATGCAAGAATGCTCACATCTCCGAGTAAACATTCAACCATTTCTGTATAACTGGAACCCACCATATATCACAATAATATAGTAAATGCAAAAATTGTGGGCTAGAAATTCATTACTTCTTATACAATATGTGGGCAATGGATCTCGTACCAGCGTCACAGCGTGTTTGGTTACTTCCTCTTGGCAAAACAGCCCAATTGATTTGATTGTTTTCTTATTCTCATTCGAAATGGAGGCGATAGGTCTCGCACTGGCGTCCTGCAAAGGGTGCATTGTACGTTTCTCCCTTGCCAGCGAAAACCCGAGCCACCCCAGCTCCTTAAAATAACGGAACGAGGCTCTAGGCCGCTGATTGATTGTTTTATCTTATTTATTACAAGTTTTCGTTTGACCACTAACTCGCCTGATGTTAAGCGACGATGCAGTCGAAGATAAGCACGCAGACTTAAAAGATACCTATGATTAAATAAAGCATGGTAAAAAAAATCAAAGATACCACATTATTCCACAAAAATTACAGTTCCTGTCGCAAAACATACATACACAAACAGACGTTTTGTGCAGACAAACACAAAATGCAAAACTTGCCCATTTTCCAGGTGCCGCAG
Source organism: Alcis repandata (assembly GCA_949125135.1). Classification (NCBI taxonomy): domain Eukaryota; kingdom Metazoa; phylum Arthropoda; class Insecta; order Lepidoptera; family Geometridae; genus Alcis; species Alcis repandata. The sequence continues at coordinate 3,006,395 of OX421233.1, forward strand.
ACAGAGTGATAAAGATCTGGGACCTCGCCAGTGGCAAGCTGAAAGTGTCTCTCACGGGACACGTGAGTACTGTCCGGGGGCTGGAGGTGTCCTCCCGGCATCCCTACCTGTTCAGCTGCGGGGAGGACAGACAGGTTAAATGCTGGGATCTCGAGTATAATAAGGTATGTTTTTAGCGATGGAAAATTAATGGACAACTTAAATCTATATTAATATTATAAGGAGGTAAATTAATAAATTGTTCTGACTGCAATTTCGACAAATATATATAGACACATCAGCTCAAATAAAAAAATAGAATATCTTGAAAAAAATGCGCGCTTTATTGATATTTATTTGTAATGTAAATTAATTGAAAATAATATTTTTTTATTTTTGTTCCAGTATGTTTTTGAACAATTATTACCCTAAAAACCTAATCGGATTCGTCTAGGCAATAAGTTCTCATTAACAATGTACTAGTTAAATCACTTTTCATTTGTTTCTTTTTGTAATTACCTATATTTAAAAAAAAATATTTTATAGGTGATCCGGCACTACCACGGGCACCTCTCAGCAGTGTACACTCTCTCCCTGCACCCCACCATCGACGTGCTGGTGACGGCGGGGCGCGACGCCACCGCGCGCGTGTGGGACATGCGGACCAAGGCCAACGTGCACACGCTGACCGGACACACGGACACTATAGCGTCGTTAGCGTGCCAGGCTGTGGAGCCGCAGGTCTGTAGTTATCTAGGTAATCCGAAACTACCAGAGGCGCCTCACAGTAGAGTACACGCTCTCCCTCTACCCCACTTTTGTCGGCGGCGCGCGTGTGAAACATGCGGACTAAGGCCAACGTGCACACGCTGACGGGACACACGGATACAATAGCGTCGTTGGCGTGTCAAGCTGTTGAGCCGCAGGTATTTATGACTTTCTTAGCATGTACCCATCCCTGTACAAACTCAAGAAACCTCCGCGTTAGCGTTTCCAGAATATCTGCGTTAGTGTTCCTGTTCATCAAGAATATGCAAAGATATCATATGATATTGGATCTCGGCTCGGCCGGCACGGCATCCGCCATTTTCTGTAAACGCTTTTAAAACATATACCCATGAAACACACCAAAGTTGAAAGAAAGTGAATACATGTTTCGTTTTCAAATAAAAAAATGTATGTTTTTCTTTTCAGATAATAACAGGATCGCACGACTCCACCATCCGCCTGTGGGACCTCGCTGCGGGGAAGTCTCTCTGCACACTCACCAACCACAAGAAATCAGGTACTCTTATAATTAAGTAAAATAACTTAACAACTAGCTCTGCCCCGCGGTTTTACACTCGCTAGAAGACGTGAAGCAAATCAAAATTATTTTATTTCTGACAAAAAGATCCACAAAAAATATGTCCAATAATAATATTACGCAATTAGATATTTATGTATAACAGTAGTAAAATGATATACATCTTATCACCCACGTGGTGACGATGATAATTAAAATAAAATATGCATTCGTCCAGGGGTTGAATAATAAACTGTCACTATTCCAATTTTTTTTCAACTTGGTCCAACTGTTTTTGCATAAAAGAGTAACAGACAATGTTTTTACTTTTATAATAATAGGGAGATGAAAAGTCCGCAATGATATTTCAGAATAGTGCAAATGTTCGTAAGGGAGAATCTATAACCAACTTCAATACATTTCCCAGTGCGCTCGATAGTCGTCCACCCAACGCTCTACACCTTCGCCTCAGCGTCACCGGACAATATAAAGCAATGGAAGTGTCCGGAAGGGAAGTTTATCCAGAACCTATCCGGACACAACGCTATAGTTAATTGTATGGCGGTCAACCCGGAGGGAGTGCTGATGAGCGGCGGGGACAACGGGACCATGCACTTCTGGGACTGGAGGACCGGGTACAACTTCCAGCGGTTACAGGTTAGTTACAGTCGAACACATCGTCGCCGTCGCTTACCATCAGCCGAGTTGGTGGGGTCGACGGAGTGTGACAATGTTTGATAAGGGGTAGAAAGGGGATCCATGTTACGTGACGTCATATTTAAAAACCTAAATCTGAGAATTAAAACGTAATTTTTTTTATGTATTTAAAATTTTAGATGTAAAATTACAATAAGTATGTGGCGTCACACTAGTACGCTTGACCACAAACTCGCCTATAAGCGCGAAAGTAGAGTTCATAGGTATACCCAAATCTAACGCAGTGTTCTTTCTCTGTGGGTTTATCTGTGGTGTGAGTAGATTTGACCCATATTTTTGTCCGCAGGCGGCGGTACAGCCCGGCTCGATGGACTCTGAAGCCGGAATCTTCGCGGCCACCTTCGACCGGTCCGGCGCGCGCCTGCTCACCGCCGAGGCGGACAAGACGGTCAAGATATACAGGGAGGATACTGCGGCTAGCGAGGAGACGCATCCTGTCAACTGGAGGCCGGAGATACTGAAACGGAGGAAGTTCTAAACATAATAAACTGACTTTTATTTCGAATTTGATGTTTTAATTGCTGTTCCTCGCAGTTTCGCACGCTATCCCGCAAAACTAGATTTAACTGAGAGGATACTGCGGCTAGCAAGGAGACTCATCCCGTCAACTTGCGTCCGGAGATACTCAAGCGGAGGAAGTTCCAAACATAAAACTTGTACCTATAATAAAATGCCTTTTATTAAATTCAAATTTGTCTTTCTTTAGCTGAGTCTCAGTTTCGTACGCTGTCCTGCAGAATCGTTTTTTATTCCGGATTAAAAAAACTGGCTCATAATAATCCAGGATATGTTGTTGCTATATTTGCTACGTTCAGAGCAGAGATCCAAATATCCAAACCCATTCAGCCGGTTTAGAGTGACCGAGTAACAAACATACCTTCAAACCTTAATGTTTAAAAAATTACTATTTTACCGCTTCAAAAACGATTAAGTATTTCTAAGCAGTGATTTTCAACAGGGTTCTTATGTAAGAAAGACCCTTAGGATTTTGATAAAAAATAAAACTCACTTTTTCTATTACATTTTATATAGTAAATATCTCTATGCAGATAATTCAACTTCACAAACAATAAAATCAGTTAAATTATAAAATTCAGAATCCCTTGCAGTTACAATAAAACATGGAATGTGTGCAGAACAAATTGTATTCGAATTTGAAATAATGCCGATAGGTTTAAGATCGTTATTTTATTTCCTTCACACAAAAAACTGACAAATATAATCATCTAATTTTCAAATGAACGCCCCTCCACTCAACAACACAATACATGACATGTGTATGTGCCGGTGACTGAACGACCAATGACAACAAACAATTTATTTATTCTATATTTGTATGTACCTATGCATCTTTACATGAGAGCGTTAACACATTGGAGTGGCGTTCATTTCGAGAAAACGATCTAGCAGCTATAACATGATTCCATAGTGTAAAAATATTTATATTAAGACTAATATTAAAGCGTAAAGTACAAATTGAGCCTGCCAGCAAGCTATACAATTTCCAAAACTTAGCGGACATTTACCCATCTACTTGGTTTTTTATTATACTCGTACACGATTTCTAGCTTCTAAAATAATTCTCAAAATATAATACAATAAGTAAATTTGTCTGTTTTCTTTCTTTTTGAAAACGTACCAATGAATCGACGTTTTTTTTAGCAACAATTATAGCGCGAAATAAAATTGTTTTTATAATTATTTGAACCATTAAAACGGTTCTGTCATTATAGTGAGATCGTTATAATTATGTTTGTTGAAATAAAAGTTCCATTTTACCCGACTGTTCAAGAGAAAGAAATGTTTTTCGGATGTATGTAAGTAACTACGATGTTAATGTGACCCGTATTTTCACCGGTTTTGAAATTCAAAGTCGTCAGATTCGTTTTAATATCCGAAGTGTCACAGCAATTGTAGCAATGTGCAGTCGAGTTTTTCCTTGAATTTACTAGTTTTATAAAAACTAATATGAAAAAAATATATTGTGTATAAAACATCAATGCAAAGAAGGCTCTTATTCACAAATTCCATCACAATAATATAAGACGACAGATTTTCCATATGTCTGTGAAAACTTGCTCATTATTACGAATAACGTGTATAAATACATTTGTACATTGAAGAATGTGTATAAATATACACATTTTATAGCCTAGGTTTTTTAATAAAGCTGTGATTGTAAGCAGGCAGTAAAAGTGAGTGTTAGGAAGACTGGTGATGTGATCAGATCTCATCGTCCAGGTCGAACTGCTCTGCCGGGAAGTCTCCAACAGTCACATAGACCGGCCTCACGAAACCGCCGTATTTAGGAGAACAAGTGAAGTAACGCTTTTCGTTTACTCTGAAACAGAGAGAAAGAAGTGTAGGTACTTAATTGATACGTTATAGGTATGAAAATAATATTAGAGTATAAAAAAAGACATCAAAAAATTAAAACAGAAATTTCTGCTTGTGCTTGTGCGTGGCTCTACTAATTGCAGATAAAGGGAAAAAATAATTCAGGCCTATAAAATCAAAAACAGCTAAAGCCAAGCAAGTCTGTCGAATGTTCAAAAGCTACAAAAAATGATAATTTTGTCAAGGTACAATAACAACATTAACTTAATTTTTTTTAACTGAATTTGCTGTGGACTTAGCTGCTTAAATATACCGTCCCTCCGTCCGTTATATCGCCCTCGTTCCGAATAAGATTAAGAATAATAGCTTGTGGACTCACGATCCGTCATTCTTCCCGAGTGGCTCGTCATACTCGACCCCGATCCACAGTCCCTTGGCTCCGTCCAGCGTGCCGTTGTACCGCACGGTGGCGCGCCGCACGGGCTGCTGAGGCACGCGGACCTCGCACCGCGCTCCTACTAGCACCGCCTCTGCTAGCCTGGACACAACATTCGATGTTAAAGTGCATTTAAAAAAAATATGAAATTTCATTAAAATTGAATTGATTTGAAATTGATTTTTCATTGAAAATATGAATTTTTCATTTTTTTTTTAATTAGACCCTGAAGTGGTTGTGGAAAAACGGTCATGGAAGTTAAATCATTCCTTGTGCCGCAATAATTAATTTGTGTACTGATAACTAAGAAGCTCGGAAATTTGTACCTGGTTTGCGGCTCCAATATAAATATAGCACTCAAAAATAATGCAGTTTTCCATTGGTTGAAGAATTTATTAAATTCGGATGTAGAGATTATTCTTTCCAAACATATACATGCAAACTTTAAAATAATTTTAGTATAGATTGAAAAGAAAAGCTATGTGAAAGTGTGTGCAGGTGTTTTTAATAGTTACTTTTTGTATTTCTAATAATAAATTGTGATATCACGTGGTACAATTTTATAGCTTTGATAGAATAACTCTAGAGTTAAACACAGCAAGCCAACATTGCATGCCATGTTATTTATTTATTTGATGATAGGTGAGCAGCACAAGCTTATGTGCGTCTTGCAGTGTTAAAACATTTTACTCTATTTGTTATTGTGCGATTCGCAACACAACTTCAAATATATAGAAGTCTGTCTAATTTTCACAAGGGGACAAAGTATACTATGACCCGTGTCTTAGGATGGACAGTTTTTGTTTCAGAGACCTCAGCAATTGCATTAGGAAGTTAATAAGCAAATACCTAGCCTCCTCCTCGAGCTCCTGTTGCTGTTGCTCCTTCATCTTAGACATCTCCTCATCATTGTACTTGCCGAGACGGTTTCGCTGCAGGAAAGAGCGTAGTGTGTCTCCTTTCTTCTCATATTCCTCCTCTGAGAGTTTGAACCTGTGATTAGAGTTATTAGTTTTCATTACCCAAACATACTGTATTACAGTCAGTATTATTTGTATGTAAGGTATCTTTCAGTCAACCTTAAACAAGATGTAATTCCGAAAATATGTAGTCTATTAAAATGTTTCCTACCTTTCACTGGAATCCGAAGAATCAAGATCCTTGAACAATACAAACTTATCAACAACATGTATCCTCATGCCATCATCAATGGGGTATGAACCGAGTAAAGCGTCGTCATTGTCAATATTGCACACGAATTCGTTTTTCTTCGTGTAAGCTTGCAGCTTCATTGTAGCTGCAGACCCACCGGTTACCAACTCTAGCTTGGTCTGCAAATTAATATTAAGTTAGGGTGAGATATATTTGGAGGAAAACTGTAGTGGCAAAAAAACAGGCAATTTATGTGATGGTAAATGGCAACAGCCACTCATAATAGGTATCAGTCCCATGTCATTGTTTTGGCGTTGGTAAGGTTTCAAAGTGATAATTTGTTACTTATGTATCACTACATTCTAAGTGAAGGTAGATGGTTGAAACAATGTTACATAGCTTTGGTTAGTCTTTAATTCGCCAAAATTATGAAATGTGTGCAGTATGAATCACTAACCTTAAAATCTAAGACGGTGATTCCTTTCTTGAATCGTCGTTCCACGGGGGCGGCATCACCAGCATCGGACTTTGTTATAAACACATTGATGAAATCTGGTGTTACTACTTGTATTCCTTCCATTTTAGCAGCTTTCACTTTTTTGAATAACAATATTTTCTGGCAAGTTCAATTGAAAAATCGCCAATCAGTCGGCTATAAAAACAAAACAGAAACACAAGAAAACAAGCAAGACAGAGACACTGACATTTAACAAAGTACTCTTTGACACTGACAAAGACTGCTAAGTTTATTCATGACATGGCAATTTTACAGTGCTGCCATGTCTTGTGTATGTTACGTCGGGCCGATTCCACGAGCCGCCGACCACACAGGTCGCCGAGTCACCGCTTCAAGTGCTTCAATCCAAGGGTGTTGCAACCGATTCTCCATAAAACATACCTTCCGATGAAGCCCTCGAGTCAGCGCTTCAATTCCAAGAGTATATTACTTTAATCCGCTGTTAATTCTACCGAACTTCATAATTCATTGTATTCCTAACATCGGGTGCAATCGCACATTTACCTAGCGAAATGTAGCTATAGATTATAATTTTATACATTAAATAGAGTTTAAGTCAATTTGGTTTTTCTTTTGGATCCTTCGGCTGCGGCCTATCATAATTGGCGCAGTCGGTAGGACAAAGTAGGTTAGCTAGGAGTGCTCCGACGCGAACAATCCGTGAAACATGACTGTCCGTGTAACGTGAACTGTCCGTGAAAGAACTTCCTAGTACTGTGCGTGCCTATACACTTATTGAGTGCGGCGCGTACTATTCCTGCTTTGTCCAAATGAACCTGGGCCCGTGGCTGAAGGACAAATCCAGACATCGATTCCAGAGGAAACCAAGAAGAAATATATTATGTAAGTGCATGAATCGCTCCTGTACTTGCTCTCCTTATACCTAGTTCTCCTAGAATGGTGAATTATTTTTCGATCCTGAAAAATACCCTTTTGTCCTGCATCGAGCAGACAATTGTTAGTAGAACTAGGCCATTTGTCCATTTGGTCTACATCGCGTAGACAATGGCAAATTAGATTAGAAGTATTTGTCCATTTGGTCTGCATCGCGCAGGCCATGGCAAATTAGATTAGAGGCATTTGTCCATTTGGTTTGCATCGCGCAGGCCATGGCAAATTAGATTAGAGGCATTTGTCCATTTGGTTTGCATCGCGCAGGCCATGGCAAATTAGATTAGAGGCATTTGTCAATTTGTCCTGCATCGCGCAGACAATTGCAGCTTAGACCCTAGGCTAGTGAAAAAATAAAATTTTTTTTCAATCTTGAAAAAATACCTATTGTCCTGCATCGCGCAGACAATTGGAACTTAGATTATAGGTAGACATAAGCTAGTTCAATTTGTCCTGCATCGCGCAGACAATTGGAACTTAGATTATAGGTAGACATAAGCTAGTTCAATTTGTCCTGCATCGCGCAGACAATTGCAACTTAAACCCTAGGCTAGTTAAAACATTTTTCATTCTTGGAAAATACCTTTTGTCCTGCATCGCGCAGACAATTGGAACTTAGATTTGTAGACCTAGACTAATTCAAAATTCTTCACCCAAGAAGAATATCCTTAAGCCCTGCATCGAGCAGGCATAGATTAGCAGATAGTAATAAAAATTTAGGTAGTTTAGTACAGAACTAATCAATCTTGGCTTACTCAATGGTATTTTAAATAAAATCACTGGGCCAACCGCCCGCACAATAAATTCTAAAGGTATTCCAGAAAGTTGGACGGCATAAGAACAGTCTTAATAAATAATTTTTCCGACCAGACTGGCGATGACTATTTAAACAACCCTCAACTCTTTAGTGGTTATAGCTCCCAGTATTTTCTGAAGGGCCAGAAATCATGAAATTTAAGATAGAAGTCAATCTATACATCGGGGCTAATCAGTCCTTCATCAACCCTGAAGCAGTGATTTTTTTTTTTTTCTAATTTACTTTTCAATTTTTTTTTGTGGTCACTAATGTGCATGCGACTACTCGCAATAATTATTTCGTTTCCCTGCCGTGCTTTTTGTATTTCAAGACTGATTTTTTTTTAAACTACTTGTGTACCTATCGATTTCAAAACTACTTTGACAGACTTATTGGACTAGACCTTTTAAAGAAATGGGAAGCTAAGATTGACCTTAAGAATAAAGTGCTTATCACTGCGTCAAGCGGCTAACCCTATTCAAGTGTATGACTCAAGCAACATTAACTTGTACGAAGACGTTATCGCGGCTAATTCTTCGAAATTAGTGAGACTTCCAATTAATTTAAATGACGACAAAGCTTATAGGTACCTGAGCAGATAGTGTCGAACCGTGTCATCCGAGACTTCCTAACAATAGTAAGAAATAACCGTGGTATTCTTGAGATCGTGAATCCATCCTCACACGGCGTAGTATTTTCGTTGAACCGACTGATAGTAGCCGGAGTTCATTCTAAAGAGTGCATGCGCACTGCACAACTGCGCTCACGTGCCGACGAAGTCTTATCGCGACCACGTACTTACTACTTAAACGCTGAGGAATGCGCGAACTTTGAATCTTTGTGTGCTTAGTATGCGGACGTTTTTTTTTACATAGAAGGCAACTAGCCCGATCGCTCTCACCTTTTACAAAATCGTAATAAGGACCGTGAAGCGGAAGCAGTATACGAACTAGATCAATAAGTTTTTGTTCGAAATTCTATTACCTGCAGACATAAGCTCGCCCCCGGCACATTCAAGATACTGTTTCAGCTGTTTTAGCAATTTATATTTATACTTCTAAAAAACGCGGCCCCGTGGTTGAGTCCCGTCTTTAAAGAGTTCTTAACTCTGCTAAATTGTTATAGACTTATTTTTTACTCTGACCGTGATGACAAGGCTGAAAACTCAATAGATCCGACTTGAAAGCTTGGACTGACTAGACTAATAACTACCTATCACACGACTTGACAATATTGAAAATCAAATTACTGATTTACAGACCCAGCTCTCCGACTACATGAATAGAATCGGAAACGATACGGACTTATTATATAAATTTCAAATTGACTATCTAACAGAGAAACTACATAATGACCGTAACGCTTTTGAGCCTAATCGTAAGAAGAGGGGTCCCATAGACGGATTAGGTTCTCTCGATAATAGTATAACGGGCAATTTAGATTCCACAGACGCAATTAAATTTGACAATGCCATCAAAATTCTGGAAAGAAACCAACACAAAGTCGCGGACAAATTTTACAATCATTATCAGCATCAGCTAAGATTGGATGGTTCAGCATAACACAGTTATAACGCAAATAGTTCAAAGTCAAGAGCAAACTAATTCTAAATTAAAACTTCTTTTTAGATAGTGACGCATATCGGGATACGAACTTACTCAAGTATGCGAGATTCGCTCAACTTTTAATTTTATCATCTCTTAAAATGCTGATGATATTAAGGCAGAATTTTTTTAAGAGTAAAATCTATTTTATGTTTCGTGCGTGCATCGAACACCCACCATTATTATAGTTAGATATACTAGCTAGAATAGAATGATAAATAAGTTAGATTTCATTTACCCCCAGGGTCATTCAAGTTACATTTCAAAGAATACTATGACGTAATCAAACCAGGTTAGGTACTATTTTTCGGGTAAACGCCCAGTTATAGCCCCGAAATTTCCCATAGTATCTCCCATAGAATAAGATTTATTTAGATTCACCAATCGTCCCTAACAAGAACAACCGATCTATCCTATCCCCGCATCCCCTTATTGCAAGTAACAGGCAGGCTTTTATGTATAATAGAGACAGAATGTCCGAAGTACAGCACATGGTTCCTTTGTGAAGACCTGAGACGATGACCACCTGCGAGATGACCACCTGCGTGATGACCACAATCAAGCTATCCAAGGGAGCTGTGGACCAACTGAACGAGAGAGATTACGCTATCCCCTTCCCCCAGCCGACGAAGATACAATTTCCTGTGGACACGAAAGCTACGTCACGGTACAAGGAAGCTACCTTGCTATCGCAGTCAGCCGCTCATAGAACACTCTTACTATCAGTAATATCTACGACAAGATCGAAGAACAACCTTTGACTATCAGGAAGATTTCGATGAACCTTGAAAAAACAACCTTCTCACCGCTGCCACATCTGAAAATCAACTCTATAAATTTACAAAACCTACATACTTATCAAGATAACGTGATGCTACAGCTAGCAGTACAACTAGATCCCATCGCACCGACACATACCATACTACGATACCAATCTAAACCTTATTGGTCGCACCGATAATAACAGCGTCACTGGCTATACGACGCTACTACGATCATTTTAAGAAGATGAACTGCGTGCAGAATGAAGAGGAAGAACAACACCATGAAGATGCCGAGAATCCTGGCAATCCAGACTAGAGCACCGGCAACATTTGCTCTCAAAGTTCTCAAATAGTTGCCTTTCTGAGGGTGGAGGTGTTACGTCGGGCCGATTCCACGAGCCGCCGACCACACAGGTCGCCGAGTCACCGCTTCAATCCAAGGGTGTTGCAACCGATTCTCCATAAAACATACCTTCCGATGAAGCCCTCGAGTCAGCGCTTCAATTCCAAGAGTATATTACTTTAATCCGCTGTTAATTCTACCGAACTTCATAATTCATTGTATTCCTAACATCGGGTGCAATCGCACATTTACCTAGCGAAATGTAGCTATAGATTATAATTTTATACATTAAATAGAGTTTAAGTCAATTTGGTTTTTCTTTTGGATCCTTCGGCTGCGGCCTATCATAATTTGTATAAAAACATAAAAGTTTTTCATAGATGTTTGAAGTTTAGCTGGGATTTTTAAGGGTTTTTACTGTCAAATCGATTGGGTATGGTCACCTTTAATAAAATTAAAATAATTAATATAATTAAAATTAATTATCACCAATAAAATTCTCCAGTCTAGGCTCAGATTATACAGATGGAACCATAATTGATACTTTGTAAAAAAAAAAGGAAGATAGCAAGTACCAAACACGGTTGAAAAAGAGAGACAGACATTTCATTTTTTTGTCCCCGTCGCTGTAACCTTGGATGAAAAATGATCCTACTTCCATGGCTGTAACCGTGTCAAGGTGGGCAAACCACAGATTAGGATTAGGAGTAATAGTTACTTCGTGAGCCTTCCACGATTTAGTGCTGCCAGGTTGTGAATTATATTTGCCTAGGATTGTACCCAATAAATATTAATTGGACTATTTCATATTTCCTTCGGACCCAAAACTAAAATTTAGGTACATTATTTTTGCGATTGCAAGATTGGCCTTGTAATGAAAGATGTTCATAATTATGAGTAGTACCTACTATTATACGTTTTCCTACTACTTTGCGGCTTAGCATATCCTTTCCTTATAACCCCATATAATAATGTCTTATTTTGTGAAGTACCTATGAAGATTAGGAATATTTTATGAAATTTTCCCCTAAAATGGGGAAGCATTTCTATCCTGGCATCATTTCAAGAATATAGCAGTGGCATGTGCGGTTACACCTCAGATATAACCATAATTTGCTACTTTGTAAAAAAGAGCAAGATGGCAAGTGCCAAACACGGTTGAAAAAGAGATACAGACATTTCACTTTTTTTCCCCGTCGCTGTAACCGTGCCAAGGTGGGCAAACCACAGAATGAATAGTTACTACCTACGTGAGCCGTCTACGATTTGTAGCTGCCAGGTTGTGAATTATGTTTGCCCAGGATTGTACCCAATAAATTAATAAAAAATTAATTTATTCGACTACTTCATATTTCCCGCTGACCCAAAACTAAGTTATGGTACATTATTTTCGCAATCGCAAGATTGCCTATTTAATTAAAGATGTTCATAATTATGAGTAGATTAGTATACTAGTAGTGATTTTCCTACTATGAGCAATGTGTGACTTGTATTATCCTTTCCTTATAAGCCTGCTTATCCGCCTGACCGCTCACCGACCGGATTCCGGCCGATTCAAAAAGACCGCATCTGCGGAGCGGCCGGGAAATGGTCGATTCGTCACATTCTGTAGATTTGCTATTTTTATTACATAAACAAAATACTGCCAGTGTATCAGTCTCGTAGTAACTTGGGCGTTAGCTTGATAAAACGACAAAGAACTAAACAACGAAGTGCCAGTGTCGGTCCCATGCTTTGTTTCTGAGAATTTTGAAGTGGATCCTGAGCGACCGTGGAACGAAAGTGAAGTGGGTGTTTGTTTTTTTAATATGCTAATAAACTATGGGAAGGTGTGATATTTTGGATGCATAACGTCTATTATCGTTTAGTTAGGTAAATAAAGCAATACACTTTTTAAAAAACAGTTTTATACTTGAATTATACCGATTTATTTGCTGTGAGGTGAAAAAAAAACCCTTTTTTTTTTTTTGAAGCCTAAACTGACAATACTTGTAGGAAAAAAATTACACGAATCGATTTATGATTCGATAGCTTTGTTCATAACGATTCGATTGAGGTATGTTTCATATATATTCGTCATATACATTCGATACAAAAACTTGACGAAATCTTGACTTTATTACAAAGCGCTGACATTTTGAAAATTTGCGGGGGGGGGTGAGTCAGTTGCGCCATTTTGCGAAAATGACAGCTCCCAGTCGAGGGGTTATCAATGTTTAATTTTGTGAAGTATAAAGATTAGGAATATTTTATGATTTTTTTTTCTCTAAAATGGGGAAAGCTTTCCTATCCTGGCATCCATTTCAAGAATATAGCTGTCGCATGTGCGGTTACACTTTGGTTCTATCTATATGTAATTATTATCTATGGGTTACACTATGGCTTTTAACCGTCTTGTCTTGTACCTGAATGTCAATAAAGCATTGAAATTGACATCTATATGTTGATTTTTTTCTAGGGTTTATTGGGCAGGCTTCGGGCTTTGCTCAGATTAGCAGATAGAACCTTAATTGCTACTTTGTAAAAAAGAGCAAACACGGTTGAAAAAGAGAGACAGACATTTCATTTTTTGTCCAAGTCGCTTTACCCGTGCCAAGGTGGGCAAACCACAGATTTGGAATAATAGTTACTACGTGAGCCGTCTACGATTTGTAGCTGCCAGGTTGTGAATTGTGTTTGCCCAGGATTGTACCCAATAAATTAATAATTTATTGGACTATTTCATATTTCCCGCTGACCCAAAACTAAGATAAGGTACATTATTTTCGCAATCGCAAGATTGCCTATTTAATAAAAGATGTTCTTATTTATGAGTAGATTAGTATACTAGTAGTTATTTTCCTACTATGAGCAATTTGTGGCTTGTATATCCTTTCCTTAAAACCCTGTTTAACAATGTTTTATTTTGTGAAGTATAAAGATTAGGAATGTTTTATGATTTTTTTTTCTCTAAAATGGGGGAAGCTTTCCTATCCTGGCATCCATTTCTTTTTTTTTTTTTGGGATTTTATGACCTGGTAACTAAGACCTTTAAGTCAAGACTTATTTGTTCAAGTGTATATTTATTCCTAAAGTTGCCCTAGTAAAGTAGTGGAGACTTTACTAGAGGCTTTTCTAAGGAGTTTTGGAAGCAACACGAAATGACACGATTCACTGCATTTTATGATTTGCCCACACTCGTGCACGTCCTCAAGCACTTAATGGTTATTTTCCCCACTTAAAATAAACATTAACACTCAAAATTACACAAGTTTAGTAAAATAACAAAATGAAGCAACATGTCTCTTCCACGTTCCCGCCAAAACCCCTCGGCATCCATTTCAAGAATATAGCTGTCGCATGTGCGGTTACACTTTGGTTCCATCTATAGGTACTTATTAATATATCTATGGGGCTTTGACATAAAAAATCTACGCCACCTATACGTACTTTTTGGAACTAATATTTTCAAACCCCTCACTAATACAAATTGTTTGGTTTCAGGAAATCGATACCTTCCCTGAAACTAGATTTTTTATAGTTTCTGCCGGTATCAAAAATACATTTTCGTGAAAAAGTGGAGTTATTAGGTTTGCAAATTAAGGTATCGAAATGCAATGTTGGCTCCTCCAACCCTTTACACTACAGAAACATTTTCGCACTTTTTACTTGCTAAAAATACAGAAACTACAGGTGGTACGTACTTCGAGTAGTTTCGTTCTCTTTTACGAAATTATAACATAGGAAAATAGGACATCAAAATGAGGATCTTAGAAACTCAGATCAAGTAGAAAGGCAGATAAGAGTCCCGCCTTAGATGCAGATGAAGCCAAAATAACTACCCTACTGCTAGTGTACGTATGCTTCAAGCACACATTGACGCATAAAAACTACCTGAATCAATCGTCAATTCTTACGTTAGTTGTTCCGAGAACGTGGACAAGTAAATTAGGCAGCAATAAGAGTAGTTTTATGCGTCAATATGTGCTTGTAGTAATGCGTACACGGGCAGTAGGGTAGTTTTTTGGCTTCACCTGTATCTAGGGCGGGACTCTATCTACCTTTCTACTTGATCTGAGCATAGGAATAACTAAATCGACAACGCAAATCTAGCAGTTTTTATCCTCCGAAGTGTCGACATTACGCATGTCGTTCGGCAATTCTCTTCGGGAGATAATGCTTCAGGGAATAGGGAATAAGCTGCTTATAAGGTTTGGGTCTGGCAGCAACGTCTGAGCTTGTAAATTTTCGTTTCCATCTCTAACTGTTAACTTCAGGCATATTGGGTGTAGTAAACAGGATTCTGCTGAAAATCAGACAAGAGGCAAAGCACAAACTAAACAATGTGTGCAAACTGGACCTCAGACGAACAACTGAGCTACAAACTCAGCCCTGAAACTGCGAAGACCCTAGCTAGTCAAACAAAAATATCCAAAGTGGATTTTTATAAAATTTTATTCAAGCACAAATATGACATTAAAGCATGCATTGAAAATAATTGCTTATCTAATCGTCTAATGTCTAAAACTAATTTATAATAAACACGGATTGAGTATCTGAATAACTCGCCGAATTTATAATTAATATAGCTTTCTGATAATTACTCTACTTATTTATAAGATTATTTTAGATAACTATTCAATAGGAAAAATAAAGAAAAAAGCGCTCCATAGGCGCTACTTCAATAGTCATTTCAACTGTAAAAACACCTACATTTCTTACTGCGATGAATATTCAAATTGTTTCTACAAACATAAATTCTAAGTCGTTCATATAATGAATTCATTTATCTATTAAATAGATTTATTTATATTTTATTGATCCGATCCCTACCTCCACCATATTTCTAGAATCCAATCGAAGCTTTACGATCTTATCTAGTTTATGTGCAAAAAACAATTTGGTGGATTTTAGTAAATTGCAACACTGAAGAAAAAATATGAGTTATTCAAAGTTTACCACCACATTAACAAAACAAGAATCTTTACACAGTTTGTCTGATGACAACAAAATGGTTAAATACTAGTATGTATAATAGAGTATAATTATAAATAGATAATTTCGAAGTTTCGCGTGACCGCAGGTCCGACGACTCGTCGTATTTCCAGGGAGATTCGGGTGACACGTTCCTCGCAGAGCCATTTTGCACACATTGCTAGCGATATTATACAATGTCGGAATGAAGATCTATTTCTTTAACTTAAAGTTTACATTGACTCGAATTAATCACAAAAAATTACAACAAAATTTAAATCAGATCCCATTCCGACATTCGAAATAACAAACAATTAACGCCCGCCGAGTACAATTGTGTTTTGTGATTTGAAAATATTTTTGAAAAGTGAACATTGCAACATTACAAGACCGGATTTAAAATGGAAATCATTAGAGTGACTCGATGCTCAAAGAAATGTCCCGAGAGACAGCTGAAGTAAAGCGGCAGATGTTGCAGCGTGCCTAGTTGAATGTGCGGTGCAATTGTTCCAGACGCGCGTCGTATCGTATATCAGTTAGCAACCGTACCTTGCCCGGATCACTCGACTTGAGCGCCCGGGCGAGTTCCTCTTCTCTCGGTGCGTCGTGTGCCGTCGGAAAAAAACACCATATTCGGTAACAAATAAGGCACTCGTATATTTCAACTTTCTTTCTTTCTTGTGTATAAAAGTAAAAATCTTTGGCGTTATGCGGTATCGGCGGTCGTCGGAGCCGCGGCCGCGGTTCCCTAACGCTATTGCTAATTTATCGCGCGGTTACGATTGTTGAATATAAACGTCAAGTGTTAGTAACGGCACGTGCTCCGATAGGTATCGCGGCGGGCCCGCGCGCGGGCGGCTCGCGGGCTACGTCGCGTCACCCGAATCATTTCCACTGGAAATATCCGACTTTCCATCGTCGCCGGTGTCAAGCGGCCCCTTCCTTGGCCTCCGGTGGTGTCCCGCTCACTTCACCTCGCTGCTCAAATATATCCTCGGAAGCACTTTCAGCAGTGGGAGTCTCAAAGTCGTCCGAGACTATAGGAGCTTTAGTAGGAACCTCGGCAGGAGCTTCGGATCCAAAGCTAGTGTCGATAGCATCACCCGCATCGTACAAGTCGGCCATCGGCGCCAGTTCTGGCGCTGTTTCTTTGATATATTCTTTTTCTGGAGGCGGAGACTCATCACTTGACTCTTCGCTGCGCATCTCTCTCTCGTCGTCATTGGGTTCAATATACTCGGGTTTCCTTAGAGGCTCGTCGCTCACATCATCGTTACTCCGTTCAGGAGTTCCTGTGTGTGTGTGTTCCTCCCAGTTTGACTC
This sequence comes from Alcis repandata, assembly GCA_949125135.1. Lineage (NCBI taxonomy): Eukaryota > Metazoa > Arthropoda > Insecta > Lepidoptera > Geometridae > Alcis > Alcis repandata. The sequence goes on from OX421233.1 coordinate 3,023,492, forward strand.
AATCCTTTCACTGACGTCACTGTCTTCAGGAGGCATTTCCATGGCGACCGGCGCCTCGACATTGCTCTCTGTTGCATCAGCGTTATCATCGAAGGGTCTCGATTCTTCCGGAGCCGGTTCCTCGGCGGCACCCCACCGAGATTTTCTATCCTTGTCCCTCCTGCGTTCTTCTCGAGGTTTTTCCTCTCTGGGCCTGTCCTCTCTGGGTTTATCGTCTCTCGGTCTGTCGTCTCTGGGCTTATCCTCTCTCGGTTTCTCGTCCCGCGGTCTATCCTCTTTCGACTTATCGTCCCTCGGCTTGCTGTCGTCTCTAGGTTTGCTGTCGTCTCTAGGTTTGTCATCTCTAGGCCGGTCCTCCCTCGGTCGGTCGTCTCTCTGCCGCTCGTTGCGCGGCCTGTCCTCGAAGTTCCTCCTGTTCCCGGGCCGCTCCTGGCGCTCGTCTCTCCTGTTGAACCGCTCGTCCCCCTCGCGACTGCGCCGGTCGCGCCGGTCCCACTCGGGCCGCTCGCGCCGATCCCAGCCGCGATCTCCGAACGGCGGCCCTTCTCTATCGTCGAACCTTCTGTTATTTCTGTCGAAGAACTCCGGCGGCCCGTCGAATGGTCGATCGCCGTCGAACGGGGGCCCGTCGAAAGATCGCGGCCCGTCAAAGAGCGGCCTCGGTCCGTCGAACGGAGGACGCGGCCCGTCGAATGGCGGTCTAGCTCCATCGAATTGCGGTCTCGGTCCGTCGAACGGTGGCCTCGGTCCGTCGAACGGCGGTCGATTCATATCGAAAGGCATTCTGTTAAAAGGCGGACGCTCGAACCGAGGCGGACCGTCGAACATCGGCCCGTCGAACGGAGGTCTTTCGAACGGGGGTCTATTGAAGGGCGGAGGGCCCATTCCGTTAAACCGCGGACCGAACGGACCGGGGGGGCCCTGCGAACCCGGCGGACCATCCATCCACGGCCCGGGACCTGAAACATTCAAATACACAATGAGACTTAGACGCTAAGCACTAGCATAAACTGAATTCAGCCGTCGTTATGCCGTACCTGACATAGGTTGCCTAGGTGGACCTCTCATTCTTAATTCTGTAAATTAAAAGAGTCTTTAAATATTTAGACTTCTTTACTTTTAACTTAGAGAAAAAGAAATGAAAATAAGTATAGAGAACGAAATAGAGTGAACAAATTAGAAGTTAAACTGAAATGTTATGTAAATGTTATAAGATAAGAAGTAAATTTAAAGATATTACAGTCACTTTACTACCACCACTACAAGCAATTTATTTCAACAAAATGTGTATTAAAATGGTTGCGTGCATTTTATTGTCGTGTCAGTCAATTTTACATTAATATAATTATGCCAGTCAAATCTGAAGCTGTCAAAAATTGCACAAACACATTCTTGTGTTGATTTGAATCATACTAAAAAAAATATCACATGTATTTTAGAATTTACATGTACTTTTACATGTATTTTTAAATACAACGCAAAGCAGTGTCAACAAGTTTTTATTGCGTTAATAGAAGGTCAACAATGTAGAGTCTACTGTCATCTGCTGGAATAGAATGTAACTTTCTTGCACACCAAACAAATTACAAGAAAAAACTAAAACCAAGTAGAATAATATTACTAGCTATGAACTTAAAGATGCGCTAAACTTTGGTAAAGAGTACTTGTAAGTACAATACAGGCCAAAGACAGCAGCTATAGAAAATGATAGACTTAAAGTCGACGAAGGGATAAAAACTTAGCCAATATGAGCGAAGAAGAGTGAGCGTGCATTCGTCTGGGTGTACATATCAATGTTCAAATGCAAACAGATGCGGAGTATTGAGCGTGCATTCGTCTGTGTCAATGTTTAAATGCAAACAGATGCAGAGTAATGAGCGTGCATTCGTCTGTGTCAATGTTCAAATGCAAACTGATGCGGAGTATTGAGCGTGCATTCGTCTGTGTCAATGTTTAAATGCAAACAGATGCAGAGTATTGAGCGTGCATTCGTCTGTGTCAATGTTCAAATGCAAACTGATGCGGAGTATTGAGCGTGCATTCGTCTGTGTCAATGTTTAAATGCAAACAGATGCAGAGTATTGAGCGTGCATTCGTCTGTGTTAATGTTCAAATGCAAACTTATGCGGAGTATTGAGCGAGCATTCGTCTGTGTCAATGTTCAAATGCAAACTGATGCGGAGTATTGAGCGTGCATTCGTCTGTGTCAATGTTTAAATGCAAACAGATGCAGAGTATTGAGCGTGCATTCGTCTGTGTTAATGTTCAAATGCAAACTGATGCGGAGTATTGAGCGTGCATTCGTCTGTGTCAATGTTTAAATGCAAACAGATGCAGAGTATTGAGCGTGCATTCGTCTGTGTCAATGTTCAAATGCAAACTGATGCGGAGTATTGAGCGTGCATTAGTCTGTGTAGATAGTGAGTGTGTCAAGGTCCCAGCGTGCACTCACCGGCTCGGAAGGGCGGGCCCAGCAGCGCGGGCCGCGCCGGCCACGCGGCGCCCTCCGGACCTGCGGGCGGCCGGCGTCAGTGGGTGCCACTTATCGGTATACAGTACGTGCTTATCTTTTTGAGGGCTCCGAAGTTCGCGCACGTGGTTACTGAGCATATTGTATGTGTCAAAGGGACGCATCGCGTGACGCGCGCCTAAGTTCCGGGACCACAAAAAGATTTACGCGTCTTGTTCCCGATTCTAACTTAGTAGCGGCTTTCAAGTCACGAGGGTTCCGGAATGTATGCTACAAGTGTGGCAGTTGTGCCAGCGACTTCGATCCGATATCTTAAAAAGCTGAGTTGGCTCGGCTGACAAGGAAACGCAAAATGCACGCCTTGCGAACGCTGGACGACTATCGCCCCCATGTCAAATATGAATGAGGTAAAAGTTTGTATGTAGGGTTTGTAAAGAAAAATCTCCGGAACTACAGGACTGATTTTAAAAAATCTTTTACCGATGGAAAGTTCCACTATTTTTGAGTGCTAGACTATGTTTTATAGTAGCACCGGGATCGATATCCGAGGGTTTGGTTAGAACCAAATATTAGATTTGCGTGGGCATTAGGGAGGTTACTCCGCATTTGCGCCGCGATTCGCGCTTTCTACTTGACGGCCGCAATTAAGCTTGAATGATATGCAAAAATTAAGCTACCCATAGACTAGATTCTAACAGATCACCAAAATTAAGCAACGGACAAACCGGTTAGGCTTTGAAAGGTTGACCTTCTCTCTCGATCTAGGCAAGCCGTATGGCATAGTAAAATAGATTCGTATAAGCCAAATGCCTAGTGTCAGCGTTTACAACTGAGCTCTACCACGGGTCGACTGACACATTGTGGGCCCTGATTATTTGCCCTATGTGACTGTTGTCCATTGCTTAAAATCGATAATCACCCAGTCCCCTCCCACCTCAGCCAAATTGCATTTCCATAATAAAAACGCCATAGGAAAGTAGGAAAATGTATGGGATGACATTACTATAATCTATTTATAGAAATGTAACTCCCATATATTTGACTTGTCTATAGCGTTTCGATTATGGAATTGCAACTTGGCTAGGCGGCCAGTTACGACCACATAGTCAAGCTATGCTACGAGGGTACAGCCCAGTATAAACTCACCATTATCGCTAGCGGGGGCTCCATCACTCGCTCTGTCTCCCGTCGGTCTCTCCTCTCTTTCTCTTTCGGGCTCTTCTCTCGGCTTCTCTTCTGCTCTCGCTCCGTTGCTGGTAGACTTCCCGTTTGCCATCTCCCAGAGACGCTCTTGTAGTGACTTCTCTGGGGCGTCTGTGTTGTTCGTTTGACGGGGCGACTTTTCTCTGCTTGCACTGTTGCAAAAAAAAAGAAACAACTTATTTAAAAGGGATTTGTACATCTGCTTATGTTGAATTCGACCACATCGTTGCTTACCACAGGCGGTCAAATGCGGACTTGTTTTCAATAAATAATAAATCTGAAAAATTTAAAACTCGCTTGTCGTCTTTGAAACGTCCATATTGCATAGCTTAGCTTAAAAAATTCAGGTCCCCATTTCAGAACCCAATTTTCAGAAAAAGACCTATTCTCAGCATGTTTTTTAATCTAAAAATTTTAGTATCAAACTGAAATCAAATCTCAGACTGCTAGCTTTTATAGTTCCTGACATAATAGGCTGTTACAAACAGATAGACAGACGCACGAGTCATAAAGTTTCTACCGCGAAGGAGGTTCAGGACCCTAACAAGTATGGCCGCTCACCTATTAGCGTCCCTGTTCTGGCCGAACCACTCGCGCAACTTGTCCCAATTTTAAGACATTACACATAGATTCATATCAAAACTAACAAGACAAGTAAACTCACCTATTGGCGTCTCTGTTCCCCCCGAACCGCTCGCGTTCTCTGTCCCGCTCGCGCCGGCCGCCTCTCTCCCGACGCTCGTCTCTAGCACCATCTCTGCTGCACAAACAATCATTTTATTTACTAGCTTCGTCCCACGGTTTCACCAGTTACATTTTCCGGGATAAAAAGAAGTGCCTACTTTTCATACCTTATACCCTAGATTCTGGTTAGTATTAGATTCTAGGGTACAAGCTATTTTCATACTAAATTTCATGTAAATGCTTTCAGCCGTTTTTGCGTGATTAAGCAAAAAACATCAAACTCCAAATTTAGACATTTATAATATTAAGTATGAATAGTAGTAAATTAGTAATCCAAGAAACGTGGAACAGTATTGGTCCCACTAACTTGAAATAGGTATTTAGCCAAATAAATGTTCCAGTAGTCCTATCATCATCATATATGCAACCTTTTAATCCTCCCACTGCTGGGATACAGGTCTACCCTCGAAGGGTGATTAGGCCGTATTCCTATCATCATAACTGTGATCTTATCACAAAATTAGTTTATATTGTTGTTTTATTATTTTTATTAATTTAATATTTATTCATGTAAAATTATTTTATCAAATATGTATATTTTAAGTTTTGCACCTCAATTGCTGCTGTACATCCATTATAATACTCGTCTTAACACTCTGATAAATAAAAACAAGCTCACTTCTCTCTTTCGCCCCTAGCGCCTCTCTCGTTCCCCCGTTCCCTTTCCCGCCTGTTATCTCGATCCCTGTCGCGGCCTCTGTCTCTGTCCCTCCTGTCCCGGTCTCTATCTCGGTCCCTGTCTCTTCTGTCTCTGTCCTTCCTATCGTCATCCTGCTTGTCTTCGGCCCCTTGTTGCGGGAAGGGCGGAGGCTCGGCCGCGTTGAAACCGGGCGGGGGCTCTGATGCGTTGAAGACGGGCGGGGGCTTCGATAGCATGGCTTGGATCTGCGGAGGGAAGTTTCGTTAGTTGATTGAAGTAATGTGACGTATTGGCCGCCATAGCATAAATACATCCTTGTAGAAGTGTACACCGAGGCTCAAATAAATTATCTCAATTTTTTAAATACTTATAAACAGTTTAACTCAGTTGTGCGCGCGGCGCTATGTGTGCGCATGTAAATATAGAACTTTCATTTGTGTGGCAGTGTCGCGGCAGTCGTCGTGTCGGGGCGGAGGCGCCGCCCGCGCCCCGCTCTCAGTCGCCCGCGCTTCTGTACCGCGCAGGCGAAGACTGAGATAAACGGTTCGGCGTCGGTAACGCTAGACAAGTGCTACAGTTAGTCCCCGCGTGTCACGGCGTCGTCGCTCCGGTTAGTCTCGGCCCCGCTAGACAAAGTGCTACAGTTAGTCCCCGCGTGTCATGGCGTCGTCGCTCCGGTTAGTCTCGGCCCCGCTAGACAAGTGCTACAGTTAGTCCCCGCGTGTCACGGCGTCGTCGCTCCGGTTAGTCTCGGCCCCGCTAGACAAAGTGCTACAGTTAGTCCCCGCGTGTCATGGCGTCGTCGCTCCGGTTAGTCTCGGCCCCGCTAGACAAGTGCTACAGTTAGTCCCCGCGTGCCACGGCGTCGTCGCTCCGGTTAGTCTCGGCCCCGCTAGACAAAGTGCTACAGTTAGTCCCCGCGTGTCATGGCGTCGTCGCTCCGGTTAGTCTCGGCCCCGCTAGACAAGTGCTACAGTTAGTCCCCGCGTGTCACGGCGTCGTCGCTCCGGTTAGTCTCGGCCCCGCTAGACAAAGTGCTACAGTTAGTCCCCGCGTGTCATGGCGTCGTCGCTCCGGTTAGTCTCGGCCCCGCTAGACAAGTGCTACAGTTAGTCCCCGCGTGTCACGGCGTCGTCGCTCCGGTTAGTCTCGGCCCCGCTAGACAAGTGCTACAGTTAGTCCCCGCGTGTCACGGCGTCGTCGCTCCGGTTAGTCTTTAGTCCCGAGTACCTGGTCGGGCAGCAGCGCGGGCAGGCTGTCGGCGGGCGCGCTGTCCGACGTGTGCTCCTCCGGGTCCAGGTCCATGGCGTCGTCGCTCTGGTTAGTCTCGCCCGACCGCTGCAACGTCAAGACTTACTATTAGTTATACGCTCGGTTGTTCTCGCGTTTGTAACGTGAGGCCCTGGGCTAACTTCGCGCCCGCTCCGTGCGTGAAACCCCCGCCGCAGGCGCGTGTGTAGCGCTGCTCATACTGTTTTTAAAAACAAACACGCGAGATGTCCCACGCGAGTTTTAGCACAGGCCCTTAGGTTAGGAGTCGTAATGTAACGCCAAGACATTATAAAATATATAAAAGATATAAAATATCCGTAAAAAAATTATACGAAATATTCAATATTTTGGTGGGATGCATTTTCTCAACTAAATTTAGTTAGCGCACAATGCCCGTCAGTGTTTGTCAAGTATACAGGGTTATTCATAAAGGGTATGCTAAGCCGAAAAGGGCTCATAGTACTCATCATTCTGAACAACTTTTACTATGGGGCCAACCCGAAATTCGCAAAAAAAAAAACAGCTGTTCCATACATTTTGTCGAGTGTCATTGACATTTTTCTATGGAAGCTATGGAAGCTGATTTTTTTTTCGCGAATTTCGGGTTGCTCCCATAGCAAAAGTTGTTCATAATGATGAGTCCTATGAGCCTTTTTCGGCTTAGCATACCCATTATGAATAATCCTGTAGAAACACTGACTGAAGTATAGAAACACAGCGCCTTTGGCCGCTTTAACGGTTAATATTACTAAATAGATAAAAAACGACAATAAGAAAACAACGGCAATAATGGATTAAGGTTGTTCGATTTTCATACTAATCTATTTGTACGTTCATGGGCGACGAGTGTATAATTTTACACTGAAATGACTATAGTTGGGCTTTTAAATTGTCTTTATTGGTGGCATTTTATCTTTAGTTGAAGAAAACAGTAAATTTAATAGTAGAAATAACATCGAATTTTAGTTAATTTTTGTCAATGTGTGAGTGAACACAGATAGTGTCGTACGGTGCCTACACAGAATACATAATAGTATTCTGTGTAGGCACCGTGTGTCGGCGATGACGCGCGACGTTGCCAGCTCGTGGCATACGCGAGTCACGCGCTGTTGCCGCTCTTCTCTGTTTTCGGTCTTCGAAATTCGCTCAGCTCAAAAATCAATTATTGAAATATTGGACAATGTATTGCCAGTATTTGAATTTGGATAAATTATAGGGAAATTATATTACAATACAAACAATAAATAATTATAATACTATGATGTAAATACTATTAAAATATACCTACAACATACAATTTATAATTTTTTTTTTCTTTACAAACGTCAATCGTCAAGTGATGTTCGTTGGTAAGTGCATCATTTGGGAACATCTGGACTGATTTGGTAATTTTTTTAAATTTAGTTATATACTCCTACTTAGATTTTATGGAATGAAAGCTTGGAAGTTGTCCAGAAAATTTGTATGTTTTTTTTTTAATTACGTCGGTAAATAATATATACGTGAGAGGAGTGTGGAGTTTTAGTTGTTCCAGAGTATTTACAAGAAAGTGTTACCTCTAAAACAAATCATTATGAGTTTCAAAAAATTACATATTTTATATTTATTTACTCGCATGGTTATAAAAAATAGTAGGAAAACATTATTTTAAAATACGATAATTTTCATGGATAATTTCAACTCATGGCGTTGGCAACACTGATTGCGTAAGTATACGCGCGTTTACGATTCGATTTTTCTTGAATTCTTGTTTTCAGTGTTTTGTTTATATGATACCTATATCAGAGGGCCATTCTATAAAGACTTTATCGATGTTTTACCAAAATAAACCATGGAACCACGTACATCGCAAAAAGCTTTCAAAAGCCACCAATACTCTGGTCCCAGGAAAAGTCGCAAACGGATTCGTGCGCAAATGAAACGATATCATGGAGAAATCAAAAGGTTAGTACTTTTAGTACAAATACGTACCTACTTGTTACTCTATTAGAATTACACACAAAGTTATCGCAGTTGATTATTTTCGGCTAACTTTCTAAAACATAACCTCTCTAAAGTTTCTAATTTACTTGTCGCTAATAACATTATTGCTTGTTGCAGTCGAAATGATGTGTGGTGCAAAAAGATGAAAACAGACGATTCCAGTGTGTGTTTCATCAAATTCTGTGTAAGTGAAACTACAATTTTCAAACATATAAATGTATGTTGAAATGATTTCTATGGGTCTTGATTAGAATACTTTTGGGTTATGGACTGTGGGAAAAGACTTATATGTGAAAGACCAGGGGTGGGTACTGAACTCCTTTCTTCTTGGAAAACAAGCATTCATCCAACTATGACATTATAAATACTTATTTAGCTGAAATGTGTATTGTCTCATTTTATATTATAATTGTTTTATACTGTATTTTTTATATAAAGCATAATCCAAATTATTATTCAATTAATTTCAGGGGTTATAGAAGCAGAAGCGATGCGATGGAAGCTTGCAAATGAATAAAAAACACAACTTCTACTATCAGGTTGGTAGTGATTAATTATATTTAGCAAAATAAAATAAAATTGAATAAATGTAATGTGTGAATAAATGGGTTATTTTTTTTTCAGATCCAGGGACAACTGCGGGTTTCCGGATTGGAGAAATGTTATTTTGTCGGATTTATTTCTCCTACTCAAGACATCACCGTATTGGAAATCGAGCGCGATGAAGTTTTCATCAGCAATATGTTACCAAAGCCGGAGAAATTTTATAAAAATTGTGTAGGTATTGCCCGAAGTTGTCCTACAAAGAGTGCGCAATAATCAAAAATGTTTACACATTGCATTGCGGTAGATGCGATTGTGCAGCCAGAGGAAGGCAAGAAAGTTGGTCGTGAAAGATAAAAAAAAAACATTGTAAATAGTTAAGTACGGAAATATAAACAATAAGAAATACATACATAATTATATCAACTACCTAATTGTTTTTTATTTTACCTGATATAAGGAATACGAACACACTTTCTCTTTACAGTCATAATATGTACAGAATAAGGTTATTTTAACTTTTCTAATTATACCATAATTCTGAATAAGAAAACATTTAAAAAAAAATTACAAGTGTCCTGTCATTATCAAATTATGCGCTTACTAAGTAACAGTAATTGATTTTTATTTAGAAGACAAAAAACATCGCAAAAAAAACATGCTAGGTGCGATTTGAACTCGATATCGCGGTATCTAATACCGGGACTTCTAACCACTGGTCCAAACTATGTAATGGATAGTATGTCGAAATTAGCGCATAGTTGGAACCACGTTCGAACACAACAAGAGCCTTGTCTCTGTGTGAGTGAGTAGTCTGCCGCGGCCCGCAATATTGCCCGGTACAAATTCAGTTCTTTAAAAAACGAAAACACTACTGAAATATAGCTGAGAAAATAGCAAATAATTTATTATTGTCGACAAATATATTACCATGAAATAATATGCACATTTTCATTTATAAAAAAATAAAATACGTCAAATTAAAACATCAGCGCCATCTATTGGCACTGATGTGCCTAGCTAACCGCAACCAACCACCTTAATGAACATGAACATGTCAGAGCACCGATAAGAACAACGCTCTCAAATAATTAATGAATAAAGAAGCGGAAGCAATGGCTTCTTTGCATATCCCTTCCCTCCATACCTGCTGCGGCGCGTGCAGCCCGGGCGGCAGGTGCAGCACCGGCACGCCGCCCAGCAGCCCGCCCACGCCCAGCAGCCCGCCCAGGAACCCGCCCACCAGACCTGAGCGAAACATACTTTAGCTTACGAGAACTGATTACAATATCTGTATGCTCTGAAATGAAGTGAAATTAATTGTACCACGAAAAATCCAATAACCGGAAGTTTCTTATCACACAAATAGTCTGTTTCTGTACCTATAAAATAAATTTCAGCTCAATCGGACATCGAGAAGTGGTTCAGCTGCAAGATTGGACCCGAAGATATGTACAAACATGGCAAGTTAAACAAAAGCTTGTAAAATAAGCAATTTCGGGTTTCCTACATCTGTGTAGTTTGGTAGAAAATTACTGTGATTATTGTAAAGGACTCTTTATCAAAATAAATATATATTTTGAAGTTACCTGGCTGAGCCATGGATTGTGGCGGCATGCCGGGGGGATACCTGATCATTGGATTGGGAGGTAGGCCAGCGTCTGCTTGTAAACCTGGGGGAAAATATATACTGAAAACAATTCTCAGAAGAGTTTCCGAAGCAAAGATTTGAACAATAATCAACCGCTTGAGTTTTGTAGATTATACAATTCGATATTGTTGCCGATACGTTGTGGCAAGTAAAATATATGAATCACAAGCGCGGTATCACCCTCCTATTGATGAAAAACAGTGATATCGATGATGATAAATTTTACTTTTTTTTCATTAAAATCGATATATTCCGTCCAATTCTGTTCAGCCGTTTCAGCGTGACTTTTACATTTATATTTACTAAATAGAATTAATAAAATAGTGGATTGATATTGAGTAGTGGGTGGATGAGCAGTTTACCTGGCACTCCAGAGGGTATGCTGGGTGGCCTGATGCCGGGTGGCATGCCCGGGGCCATTCCTGGAGGCATGCTGACAACAAACAAAGTGATCATTAATACACGCTGAAAGCATCTGTTGCAACTTATCTGGTCGGTAAGATCTGCCCCCCTAGCCAAGTTGCAATTCCATTATTGCAATCGCTATAGAAAATTAAGACAATGTATGGGACAGTTCTGTAATACAAACTTTCATGAATTAAAGAAATATTCTTCGCGATCATTGATTGCAACTTGGTTAAGGGGGCTGTTTTTATCCCCGTCGGGGGAATAGAATATAAAACAGCTTTATCTACACCATACAAATTACGAGAAGAGGGGTTGTATAACTTTAACATGTATAATAGGCCCAAGTTTGAAGGCTTTTTAAGACAGATCTAAATTTTCTAAAACTATTGGCATCTTTGTCTAATGGCTTGCAATGATAAAGACAGATATATTTTTAGTTAGTTTAGATCTGTCTTAAAATGCCTTCAAACTTGGGCCTATTGTGTATCTAAGTGTCTGTCGGTGACATCGTAGCTCCTGAATGGAGAGATTTTGATGTTATTTTTTGTTTGAAAGCTGACTTGATCAAGTGTTCGTAGCTATGATTCAAGGATCTTTGTGGTCATTCAAAGATTAGCTTTTTTTTCTAGTCGAAAGTATTTTTATTTTAAACTACATGCTCGAAACACCAGGAAATATGTTTTTAAAACCACCTCATTATAAATTAGTATAGATAGAAATGTAGTATTGTGTCTTACCCAGGTGGCGGCATTCGAGTTATGGACATGTTGGGCATGTTGGGCATCGGCGGCATGCTGGTCATGCTCGGCATGCCGCCGGCCGCGGGCAGGGCCAGCGGGGCCAGCGGGGAGCCCATCGCGCCGCCTGGCATGTCTGGAATATTGAATAACTCTGCTCAACAATGGTTTTGTTGCTCTGAATGCAATGCAATGCAATGCAATGTATGTCATTGAATATTGAATAACTCTGGTCAACAATGCAATGTATGTCGTGGAATCTTGAATAACTCTGGTCAACAATGGTTTTGTTGCTCTGAATACAATGCAATGTAAGAGTGGTTTTAAGTAATTTTAGGCCAACATTTTACGAATTGTTTTGGGAGTGTTAAGATTGCCTCTGGTTATTTTTAATACTCATTTTCACATTGGTCGCATAAATTTAGTTAAAAAATTTAGTATGAAAAAAAATTAAAAAGTATCAAAAATATCTTACCGGTCGCTGGTCGAGGCGGCAAGCCGGGAGGCAGCGGCAGCATACCCACTCCCATCATTGACATGTTGTCCATCATCGTTTTTGGTAGAATCTTGATGAAAAAAACAATGTTTATAAATTCTTGCTTATCAAATAAAGTATTTTGTCATTGGCCATATATTTATTCTCTTACACAAGGATCTCAAAATTAAAGTATTGACTGGACTGCATCTTCATTGCACGAAAATCTTTATCATAGACGATACATCTTTATCTAGTCAAGAATTATCAACATAATGTATCAACCCACTGCTGGTTTATAAGACTCCTCTCCTTTGTGCCATTTTTAACTGTCTCACAGCACAGACTCCATTGACATTACAAACCTAGGAATATGTTTCACTCATAGTTCTCCCCGCTAAAATATCCTGTGTCGGGGATCCCATCAAACACACTTAAGGATAAGGACAACTAACACCCAGATTCAGAGCAGATACATGAATTCTTCATTCAAACATATGGCCTACTGGGAATCGAACCCACCTCTTGCGAAATAGAGATGTACAGAAAAGAGAGAAAAGCACAGGAAAACGGTCCAAGGGACTTTTGATAAAAAAGAAATTAAAAGGCACATTGAGCGAGGATAACATAAAGGTACCAGAAGCTCAGAAGTTTATAGAAGGTCACTTACGCTATGCGAAACCCAGGGCGGTAAAGTCTCTTCATCGCAGACCTCTCCGTCTTCAAACACGTCCAACGACAGCTAGTCAGGAGGCAAACAGCCTATTTGACGAAATCTCGTAGCCATCTCGTCTAACAACGAACACATCTATCCAGTCGTATGTATATAGAAGAGATGGCTACGACAATCGAGGAGACGACTTTTTGTCAATTAGCCTATACGCAAAGCGCTCCCCGTGCCCACTGCGCGCGCAGATCGTGCCACGGCAGTTGACACGCCTAGTTCGGCTTCCCAGTAGTCTTTCCATTCGCAACCCTTCGCGCCCTTACCGTACCCAGAGCTACTAAGTTTATAGAGGGTCACACTTACTCTGGGTGGAAGCCAGGGCGGTAAAGTCTCCTCATCGCAGACCCCTCCGTCTTCAAACGCGTCCAACGACAGCGCCCCCAGCGCCCACTGCGCGTGCAGCTCGTGCCAGGGAAGGTATGACACACCTAGTTCGGCCTCCCAGTGGTCTTTCCATTCGCGACCCTTCACGCCCTTACCGGGGGCCCATGCCACCTGAAGAAGAAAGAAGTAGTTAAAATTACACAACACAATTACTCAACAATCAACATTCTTATACTTGAACATGGTGTATGCACTCCGAGGAGCATTATTATAAGCTTCTGTTTTTGCAACATTTAAATGAAATCTTTAATCTTTGTTCAAATTTAACTTCATTTGGCAAGTCATGACTTGCGTTTGTAAAGTTTCTGTATGTCATGTTTTATTTCAGGCAAACCGAAAAGGACTAACCAGTACACATCATTATGAACAACTTTTACAATGGGATCAACCCTGAAATCAACCCAACCCATCAACCCATCCTCACCGTAATCTCCTTCGAGTGCAGCTTATGTTTATTCAGCTTCAGTTTCGCCTTGTGCGCGTCCCGGCGGCGCTCCATGACCACGAAGGCGCAGCCCCGCGGCGCCACCACGTCGATGTGCTGCACACCGCCGACGGCCCCGAACAGGTCGGATAGTTCTTCGGGAGTGGCTAGTTTCGAGAGGTGGCCTACCCAGAGGGTCGTACTGCACACTGGGAACAAAAAGGTTCGAGTTTACGTTTGTGATCCGACAGCCCAGCCCCATTAGCCAAGTCGCAATCCTACAACTCGAAAACGCTATAGAAAAATAGGAAAATGTATGGGAGTGAAATTTCTGTCATAGAATATAGAATCTATAAATAGTTTATAGAGATGTTATTCCCATATATTTTTCTATATCGTTTCTATTATGGAAATGCAACTTGGCTGGGGTGAAGGAATGGAATAGACTTTCGGCTTCGTTTTTCCCTGAGATTTAATCTTGGACTTTTCAAGGTCAGAGTGAATAGGAGTGAATACCTAATCTGGGTGTTTCATCTTTGACCACATCGTTGTTTACCAACAAGAGTGGCTGAAAAGACGCGGATTTATTCATAAAAAAATGTAGTTACTCATTTTACTATGAAAACTGACGTGGTTTTGAAGCATTTTGTTATAATTAACACGGGAACACTCACGTACTATTACGTCGGCTACACCGACCAGTTTCCATCAGATTCGGTGATATCACGTGAAGCTCAGGGATATTACGTGAAGCTGATGTTAAACGTGTTTTTGCGCCATAATAGGTCAGCACCACACATAATTTTGAACTATCAATAATTCAAGACCCTGCAGGGCACAGCACTATGCACGTATGTAAGATATAAGACGTTTATCACCTATTTGCCCAGAACTTTCACTGGAAACATTATGCTTTTCCTTGCCAGTGGTATAAAATTTCTAATTAAATTAGGAATAAAAAATTTAAACTCACCACTAAGGTTTTCCTTCTTGATGGGAGGTAAGCCTTTCTTCTCCCGCTCCCTTTGTTTCTCTCTCTCTGCTTCTCTTTCTTTGTAGTTCTTTTCCTTGTCTCTGTCTTTTTCACGATCCCTACAAAATAACAATAGATTGTTAATTGTTAACTGGTTGTAGCTTTATTTGTGAACAGAAAAATACAATCCTGTTATACTGGGTTATAAGAAAAGGGTATTGCAGTCTCACCGGTCCCGGTCCCTATCCCGGTCTCTGCGTCTCCGCGGCGACCGCGAGCGCGACCGCGAGCCGCGCCGCCGCCGCTTCGGGGACTTCGAGCGCGACCGGTGCCGCCGGGACTTCGGGGACGGACTCCTGGGCATTACAAAAGAACACTTTTAGATAAATAATTATATATTTGACTTTACAAAGGTATTGTACGTATCTTCCTATGATCTGAATAAGTTAATTGAATTTAATAATTTGGGATTTTTAAAAACATTTTGATATTAGGTGCAAAAAAAATTGTTTTATATTTAAACTAGGTACATCCCACGGTTTGACCCAAGCTGATAATGAAAAGTAGTCTATGTGATAATCCAAGACAAGCTATCTTTGACCCAAATTTTATCAAAATCGGCTTGGTAGTTACAGAGATATGTGGTACAAACTTTCACACACATACAGAAACTTCAACATTTATAATTAAATTAATCCTACTATCTTATTTACTTCACGTATTTATAATTATCCGTTCTCACCTAGAATCATTAGCATCAGGTATTTCTATAACAGTGGGCCCGGAGTCCACAAATTCAATATCAGATTCGTTGTTCCCCGCGTCATCTTTGGCGTCGTTTTGATTCTGGTCTTGTGAATTCTAGAACAAAATACAGAATATTTTAGATATATCTTTATACATGTACATTGAGAACTGGTTATTGTAAGTTGTCTATCTATAGTATTCTTATTTCATCATCATCATACGCAACCTTTAATCCACCCACTGCTGGGATACAGGTCTACCCTCGCAGGGTGATTAGGCCGTATTCCACCACGCTGGCCAAGTGCGGATTGCTGGAATTCACATACGCCATTAAATTTCTTCTCTGGACGTATGCAGATTTTTCTTTGGAACTTATGTACGAATTTACATACCACTGGCTTTTCGGTAAAAGAAAACATTGTGAGGAAACCTGCATATATTCTTATTTACAAGCTTTTATTTAACTTGTAACATATGATTTCTTGTAACTGAATTTTGAAACACTTTTTAACATTTGATTGTGCTAAAACTTGGTACACCTGTGTAACTCGGGTGACAATACAATAAGAGTTTGTTTTAAAAAGAATTAAGTTTCTTGTTCTAATTTCTTTTTTTTTAAAACTACCTAGACATGCGATTGACCATAATCTCACCTGTTTGCGCTACTCATTTATTCAATACCAAAGTCAATCTTATTTTGAATGTGGCTGTGTGGACAACAGTGTCCCTTAAGACCCATGAGCCACTTAGCAGTCGGCTTACTCTTTTATAATCACAACATCATCCACCTTTGCTCGTCCTGCTGAGTAGTCCATTTGTATTGTTTACGGTAACTAACACTCCATACTACAACAGTCCTAAAAGTCTTTAATCATTTAGGTCATCAAACGCAATTTATCTAAGTGCCTGACCATTGTGCATTCACCATCCGCACTGTCACCATTTAACAACGGTTCGCCTACAAGAATGTGACCGGGTATCAGTGGTAGAGGGTTGTTTGGATCGTTACTAATTACGGTTAATGGACTTAAATTAACACATGCTTTCACTTTCTATGCTGTTGAAAGTTTTTCATATGTGAGTGTGGGGTCTGCTAATGTGATTTCTTCTAAAGAAATCCACATTGGAGAAGGATCTCTGCTCGGAATTGCTGACGGTAGGACACTCAAAATGTATGTTTTAATTTGGATTATTAGGGTTGTGATTTGATTCCACGTTGAAACCATGTGCTTGATCCTTGTATGACTGTCCCCTAAGCCTGACACCCAACCACTTATTAGTATATGTTTCAGCCCTAGTAATTGAATGGTTGCTTCAGTCACAAAAGAGGCTTGCGAGCCTTGATCTAATAAAGCCTTAATTACATATTATTTGATTCTGCTTATCACCTTCGCTTTGAACATAGCCATTTCCAGCAGCATTTTGTAGTTTTGATGCTGCTCATTCCTTGAAAAGTTCGCTACAATGGGTGAGTCAGAGAGGCCTGCTACAGCCTTCTCAGTTGCTATAGGTTGTTGAATATGTTCTGTCGCCATGGCCGTTATGTTTGGTGCTGTCGTGCAAGATGTAGCGACTCCTACTTCCTTGGCAATATGTAACAGTGTGTGATGGTGTCCGCCACATTTTCCACAGTTAGTAATCTCTGTGCAATACTTTGCTGGATGAGTTGATCCGAGACAGTTGAAGCACAGTCTTCTAGTTCGAACAAAATCAGTTCTGTCTTGAACCAATTTGGTACTAAATTTTTTGCAATGGTAAATGTTATGAGAGCCATTACAACATGGACAGGTTGTAATATTATAATTTTTCTTCTCTTGCACAGTTTCATTTACCTTGGTTTTCACTGTTTGTTTTGCGCCCTGCAAAGCACACTTGTTAGTTCTCTTACTGCTTTCAATCATCTCTAATCCTCTGAATCTTGACTCCAAAAATTCTATAAGTTGGGTCCAAGTAGGTAGTTCTTCAGATAAGCTTATTTGGTACTCCCATTGTTTGCGAGATTCTTGATCCAGCTTAGATACAACCATATAAACAATGATTGAGTCCCATGTGTCTGTCTTAATTCCCATGTTATTCAGACTCTTTAAACATGAGGATGTAGTGTCTAACAAGTTTTTTAATGCAGTTGATGATTCGGCTTGTATCGGCTTCAGGGAGAATAATATTCGCATGATGGTGTTGCAGTTGTACTTCTTATTATTGTATCTCTTTACCAGCTGTTCCCATGCCTCAATGTAGTTAGCGTCAGATGTGGAATAGTTACGAATCAGCAGCTCCGGCTCTCCAGATAAACAACTCTTTAGGTAGTGGAGTTTTTGTACTGGTGGTAGGCTAGCGTTCTGATGTATCACCGAAGAGAACATGTCATAGAATGTCTGCCATTCATTGTATTTTCCACTAAAAGTAGGCAGCTCAATTCGAGGTAACTTAACAACGTCTTTGCAGTCAGATTTGGATGTCATCGTCTTCATATGTTGAGAAGAAGACTCCACAGTAGAAAGAGTTTGGTACACTTCTTTTAACAAAATTTTATATGACAAAAAATGCTCCTCAAACTGATCATAGACATCTGTCAGAAAGTAGTCCTCTTTTTCTTTTTGCTCCTTCGTTGTTTGTGTAATAAATTCTTTATGTCCTGTTCTAAAGTCTTTCCATAATTCTTCTGCCGCTTCTAACCGTGTTTCTATCAGTGTCATTGTAATCATTTCTTTTGCTGTTTTTCTAAAGTTTTTTTCTGCTTTCATCAGTCTTTCATATAAATCTATTTGAGGTGCAACAAGCTTTGTTATTGACTCCATTTTGAATGAGCGTATCCAGATAGTATAACTGTTTACTCAATACAATATTTCAGCTTCACACTAACACTTCAAAACTAGAAAGTCTATGAAAATATTCAATGTCTCGTAGGGCATAGAAGTTGATATGTTAATAAATTACCACCCGAAAATATAGCCAATGGAAAGTTCACTTGAATTTGAATAATCAAAGTTAATGGAAAGTAGCCGTGAGTAACTCAGCTCCGAATCGGTTCAAACAGGGTTTAAATATACAGATCAAGTAATTCAACTCTGAAACAGGCAGCACATTTGTGGCTTTCAGCTCAACGCCGCCATTACGAACTTAAAAAACGTTGTTGTTTCCAACTCATTGTCGCGTCCTGACAGTGACATTGGCATGTGAAAAATCTTCATAGACCACAAACAAGAGTTGAAGTTAAAAAAAAAAAACAGACTTGAAGTTGACAGCAAACAAAATCTGGACGCACTTATTTACAAGACACCACAGACGAAAAATTCAAGAAAAGTGTTGCCATAACAATTGTTTGAGAGGCATATTCAAACGATTCCACGCAAAAAACAGGATTTTTTTATGATATAACGAAAAGTTGATCTTCTACGGTAATAAATCCATAAATGGTTTGAATCTAGTTTAGCCAATACATATTTATTTGATTTTAAAATTGTGCTACGAGGGCAATACTGTTACACAATAAAAAAACTGATAGCGACTTTTGCTGGCAGCCCCGGGTTTTTGTTATAGGTGGGTGTAAATGTTTCAATGTGTTGTTGTTTTTGTCTATGTATGCGTTTTGAATCTGACGCAATGGGGTTCGTTTATGCTATTTCTATGTACGTCATACCAGGCTATGTAAGGCTGTGTTAGCCATTGGGTCTATTGCTATGCGATGTCTGAATAAGCGTTTGTTTTTGTCGAAATATTTGTGTGTGCTGTAAGTACAAGCCCCAGTGTATGATATGATTATGTTCCTGTATAACTACTTCTACTACTGAACTATCACTAACATTTATTAATTTAAATCTCAAACTTTATAATCTTTGGGCATAAAATGATTGAAACCTCTACTTGATGATTGAAAGAGAATAGATTATTTAAAAATACCTAAAATAAGTGTAGATAAAGTGTAGCGTAACAAAATAAAGTTGGGCAAAAAAATGCCACCTCAATAATTTCCACAATCAATTGTTTTGAAACATTGTTTTTGTTTCGAAACTTTGTGTCGGCTGTCAGGATTCTCAAGCCTAAATCAATATCCTTCATTGTAGTAGGGGAGCCCACGATGCTAAATGGGGATGTCTTCGAGCGTCATAGAGACTTATTGGGTTGCAAAGCTTAGATAATAAGAAGAAAAAAATGTTAAGTGCTATATACCTTTTCATCGCTGGGGGAAGCGGCTATAGATTTTTAAATATGTAAAAAAAAACTGTTGCATGGACATCTTCGAGCGCGTCAGATATTGATAGCATCAATGCCCTATGTATCTTTAATTCTTTGTACGTATGTTAATCTGATCGTTTGCATGATGCGGGTGGTTGTATGCAAGGGTTGAAAATGAAAAAAAAATAAAATTAATCGAGCGCGTCAGATTTTCTATGGGAGTGTTAAGTGCACCAAAAAAAAGCTCTCATTCACTAATCTGACGATTTCGATGGGACGCAAACTCGCGGCCATTTTCATAATGTGCAAAAAAAATTCGCCATTTTGAAATACTCAAGCGCGTCAGATGAAGATATATATGGTTCATCTTTATGTACTAAACGTACTGTTTCATAATCTGACGATTATCTAGAGGGATTCGCCTGATCTGACAAAAAAAAAATAGAAAAACGGTTCACCCTAAAGGCCATCCCTGCAACTTCCCGCTAATTCCATTCCTGGGCGCTTAAAATTGTACTTTTTGAGCTCAAAATATATTTTATGTGATGTTTGGAGCTGGCTGAGTTCAAAGAAATAATATTTCTATGCATTTGAGCTCTTCCAGCTCAAAAGTCTGATAGAAGTTTCATAGAACACTATTTTTGGAATTTTCAAACCGCAATAACTTTTGAATGGATCGAGCAATTTTCACGCAGTTGGCGGCATTCGACGCAGTTTTATCATCCTCATAAGTAAGTTTTAATTGATCGAACCAAAAATTTCGGAGTAATCCCGAAAAAACACTTTTTCGGGTTTCTTTCGTTCACAATATCTCTCGAACGAATCAACCGATTTTGACCGGCTTGGTGGCGATCGACGTGGTTTTTTAAGCTCAAGAGCGGATTATTTTTTGAAGTTGATCGATAAAGCCGTTTAAAAGTTATTCCAAAAAACCTCTTTAAAAAAAAAATCTTATTTTTTTGAGATTTTTCAAAATTTCTCAAAATCTATAGGTCCGAATCGGTTCAAATTCACAGGAAATCTAATTTTGAGGGAACAGACTCTTTAGAACGCCGTTTAGTAGATTTCTATCGGTTTAGTCGTTCAAAAGTTTTAAGCGAGTCACATAGTCACACACACATACATACATACATACAGACATAGTGACAACATCGCGGAAACATCGAAACAGGAGCATGTGTTTCGGAGCTATTTCCCGAAACTTCCGGTGCATTGCCATGTTCCACTACACTTTGCTCTTGTAAATACTGAAAGTCTCGCGGTATTTTAATTGCAGTAAATAATTTATAGCACTGTGCGTGATGTAAATCATTTAATGATGATTCCATTGACAATTCGAGGTTATCAAAATATGTTCCTCGAGATTTTCGGAAAACCGGCTTGCTCCGATGATATTCCAAAATATTTACACATTTTTTTAATGTTTCTACTGTAAATTTAATTGTTTTTTGTAAGGTACTTTCACCGCAAAATACACATTTTAAATTAATATCATTCATATTAAATATTTATAAACTTTAATTCACTTATATAATATTACAATATTTAGCAAAAAAAAAGCCAAAACGTTGGAAACACATTGTAAACAGTATGCCACGAACGAGTCTTTATGATCAGCTGTGATGGCGTCATGGCAGCAGAAACCAGAGTGGGGACGGAGTGAGAGAGTAATAGAAACGCGGAGAGCCGGAGAAGGAAATGTAGGCATCACGCAGCTCCACGCATATAACTTTATCGACGAATTTTTGTTATTTCGGCTTGCGGAAATCATCAGATTATATATTATTCGTTATTCTTGAATTATTTCCTTTAAAATAAATAAAAATTAGCTACGCTTGAGAATGTCGAGATGACGTTTTTTTTTACAACTTTGCTGCCCTCCCCTTTCTTTACGTCACTCTCAAATTGTCAGATTAGTGGAATATACATTTTTTAGGATGTAATTAACTCTACCCTACCTTAATCTGACGCGCTCGAGAATTTCTGATGGTCAATTTTTTTTTACTAATCTGATCCTGCATCCTTCACGGGCGGCCTTATATTTGGGCCTCATGTTTGGTGGAGGTACTTAACCGGGTACAAGGTATCCCCCTGTATATCAATCTGCCGCGCTTTAGCACAACACGAAATCCCCGCTTGGGCTCCCCTACTATTGTAAGAATTTGAACTTGCACACAGTAAACGAGGCTGACATTGACATTTAGTTTGCCATGTACACGGAAAACGGGCTGTACAAAACTGGCCGTACAAAATCTGCACAGCTTGTTTTGTATGATTAATTAAGTACAGCTTGTTGTTCGAGGACATGGTTTCGTAAAATCGGGTTGTACAAAATTGGTCGCGTAAAACTGTTCCTACATTATCGGGCTGTGTATAATTGGCCGTACAATATACGGACTCCGGGGAACGACGACGTCGTTTCATAACGACTTGTTAGGTAAATAATGTACTTACCAAAAATGGTAAACTATGTGGGTTTGGGTTTTGTTGCATTTGTTGTACATCAGTCATCATGGGCATTAGATTCTGGAAAAATACATTCTCTAAATCACATCTTTTTCATCATCATTTTGACATTTCTGACCATTTTGCTGCATTTGATATGTAGTTTTTTTATTTTTATTTATTACAGTATAGTATTTGTAAACAATAATTGCCTTAACACTTTGACTGCGGAAAACACATACCTTGTGTTTTCTTTTGTGCGACGCGAGTGCGGCTGTACACGCTAGGCGCGTAAAATAACGCATTTGACTATTAGCCGCACCTAAGGCAAGCGCATGTGATTATTAGCCGCAGTCAAAGTGTTAAAGCTTAGTTAGGTTTGTCTAAGCAATACTGCTATCCTAAGCCCAAGCGGTTTCTCGAAAAAAACTTTTTTTTTGTTTTTTTATGCATTTGATAGCTTGAAAAATTACACACGATGCGTAAAAAAACAGAAATTACCTTTTTTTGAGATCCGCTCTTGGGCTTAGGACGGCAGAATAGGTTTCTCATAACAATGCATAATTACTAGTAAATTAATAAATGTTAATACAAAAAAGTATTTCCCGGATTGCAATAGGTGCTGCGAGCATACAATGAGTACTATAGTAACCGCGTTACCAACTGAGTCGTAGGGCCATAAACGTTATAAACGTAAACCATAAACATCTATCTGATTTTATTCTTATCGATATGCGCCCATAACTATCTTACGCACATCACTATGTATGCGGCTCCATAAGACCCACATATGCGAGCGAGATAAACATAGAAAAATTATTTATGGCCGCACGACTAAGTCGGTAACGCGATGGCTATAGCAAACAAAAATGAAAATGAGTACTTACAGGTAGATGCATGCCAGTCATCATTTGCATCTGTGCCTGCAAGCTATGCAGTTGTCTCATGATTTCCGGATTTGTTAATATGCTGAAAAAGGACAACAACACTTTTGTGAGTTTCACTAAATAGTTGCAGCTCAGATTCAACTATATGGACAATACGAGCGGTACAATTTTTAGAGAAAAAATTCCTTCTTTCTGGCTTCATCAGAGACTTTGTTTTATTTCTTTATTTTTATGTGAAAGGACCAACAAACTTTAGCATATTTGTAAGGAACTTTACTTTCTTAAGGTATCTGCTTAGGAAGAGCTTATAGCTTAGTCCAGAGATGACGAACTAATGGCACGCAATAAAATATTTTCGGCACGCCACCGCCCAATGATCACAAAGCAAAATCATTAACGACATGTCTATGGAGTCATTAACATTTCTTTTGAAAAATTGGCATGTTCATTGTTCATCCATAAAGGTTCGCCACCTCTGGCTTAGTCCATTGATAAAAAAGAGCAGCCCTATTTTTCTTAAGCTCCTATTCAGCATGTCAAGCAAAAATTATATTCCTGTTTTAGTCTATTTGTAATATATTTTTTTTATACATTTTTTTAATTTATTTTTATTATTCTGCAAGAACTGGTAAATTGGGGGAGACCTCTGCCCAGCAGTGGGGCAGCGTAGGTTAAATAAATAAAAAATTAAGGATTCAAACTAAACTAAACTAATTTTAAAAACTTACTTGGCCATGGCTTCAGCATTCTGGCCAACTTGTTGCTGACTCTGTCCATGGCTCTGACTTGTATAAGTTGCATGACTGGACGGGTGATTTGTATGGCTTGTTGAATGACTTGTATGGCTGGTAGAATGGCCGTGGCTGGAGTGTGGAGGTAACGGTGCAGCGTCCATCATTTGCTCATCTTCGCTGTCATATTCAAAGTCATTCAGCAGTTTACGGTTGAATTTGAGATTGGGCTGGCCTGATGGTTCGTCTTGGAACTGAAATCAATGTAATGTTTTTGTTTGAAGTATGATTTATCAATAATTTAATTTTAGTAGTTTCTAGGTGTCAATTTATTTGTATAGCATTCTAGTTTGCATTTAAGGAACATAAAACCCAAGATTATGCTAAATGGCATTCTTTGCAAGAGGCTTATAGCCAGCAGTTCATTAAGGTGGGCTGCATTAATTTACGCTCGTTTTTTTTAATATTACATTCTATGCCATCTATCCATATAAAGGACACCTTTCCTGCCAACATGATTTAATATTTTATATTGGTTTTACTTAAATCATGAAACAAGAAACGGGCAAAGCCCTTTGGGAAAAGCATAGTTGTCTTTTCTAACTCTATAAACAGGTTTATAAGGAAAGAGGAAGCCAAAAAGGGCTCATAGTTGGTACTTATAGTTGTAAACAATTTTTGCTATGGGACCAACCATTGCGAAAAAAACAGCTGTTCATTTAGTTGAATGTCATTGATTTTTTTTCTATGGAACAGCTGATTTTAATTTTTAGATTGTTTACCTGGTCTCCTCCCATGGGCGATGACATGTTAGGTGACTGCTGATCCCCTCCGGGAGATAACTTATCTGATGTGTTGTGACTTATGTTTAAACTCCCTGGAAACAGAGAAAACAGTGAAAACTTAAAAATTTACAACAACATAAAAAAATTAAGTGTGAAAAGAAAACAGTAGTTGGAGACCAAGAATACGTAAAATAATAATATTGATTCTATCTATATGACTTTGAAGCTAAATTATACAATTACTAGCGACCTGCCTCGGCTTTGCACGGGTATAAAATATAGCCTGTGTTACTCAGGGATAATGTAGCATTCTAATGGTGAAAGAATTTTTGAAATCGGTCTAGTAGTTTTTGTGTTTATTCAACACAAACATACAAAAATACAAATCTTTCCTCTTTATAATATTAGTATAGATTATATTTTTTACAATCGGCTAGTCTAGGCAATTAGCCGCTAAACCATTTCATACCAAACTTTATAGTAACCCTGGTTACAGTCTCTGAAAGTATCACAGTATTGAGTAAACTTCAGATACTTGACAAATGGGTATGCAAATTAATTGAGTTAAACCGTTTTTATGGCATCTCTTATATATAACAACAAGTGCGGTCAAGTGCGAGTCGGACTCGCGCACATAGGGTTCCGTACCATTTTCTATAATAACAGGCAAAAAATCACGATTGTTGTATGGGAACTCCCTTATATAATTAATATATTCTATTTTTCAGTATTTATTGTTATGGTGGTAACAGAAATACATCATCACAGTTCTTGAGATATGGCCTGGCGACAGACAAACAGACAGCGGAGTCTTATTAATAGGGTCCCGTTTTACACTTTAGGTATGGAACCCAAAAAATTACCTACCATTACCATTATTCTGCTGGTTCTGTATCTCCTGGTGCAGCGGGTGTGATGGGTCGGCCATGTCCATGAGCGGTTGGATCACTTGGGGACTGAACACATTGTTCTTCTGCCACAAGTTCAGCACGCGGATTATGTTACGCTGGAATTAGAAAACATTTAATTGAAATACAAACAATTTATAAAAATAATACTGGCCCAAGACCGCAGTAACTGGAAAAAATTGGGGGAGACCTTTGCCCAGCAGTGGGACAGCATAGGTTAATAAAAAAAACTGTAATTTATTTATGTACTGCAACATGTCAGAATGGTGATATAAACCATATTAACTATTTCATACTAGCTGTTTTTTACTTTAAAACCTTCCCTGAACTTCCACAAATATTTCAAGATCATAATTAGCCAAATCGGTAAAACCATTCTCGAGTTTTAGCCAGACAAACGAACAGCGATTCATTTTTTACTATTTCTTATTATTTTTTAATAATGTTTGTTTTGGCACAAGTGCCAAAATGCTAGAGTATACATAATAATTGTTGCTAGGTGTTGTTGCAAATTGTTATTAGGTGTTGTTATGGTAACAGAGGATTTAAATTAGTTTGTTTGTTAAAGTACTTCAGTACCTTGAGCATGAGTTTTGATAGTTTTCGAAATGATTAGGTTCGAAATTAAATGTTTCGTATGGTTCCATGCATTACAGTAAAGCGCTCTACGCAGAAACGCGAGGAATCTATTATAATGTGGAGCTTTACGAAACACCTGATTACTTTAAAAAACTATCAAAACTCATACTAAGGGTACAGAACCTTATCTCATGAAAAACTTTAAACTTTGTGACTTTAAATTAGTAAACAATGCAAAACACAAAATTTAAATAGGGCTACTGAAATCTAATAAGAACATTTAAAGTTATATTTGAAAGAGCCTGGCAATAGTTTCAAGATAGGTACCAGTAAAAAAGTTTTGAAACAAAAATATTGTATCGGGATGTCTTCTATCTCAAGCGTCCAAGATAACAGGAATGTTTGCCGTTATCCAGTGCACTGATAAGAGCGAGACAGGCTACTTATAACCTAAAACAATTTTACATAACTAACCTTATCTTCAGGAGGGCATCTGAACAGGTTCGCAAAGGTCTGCTGCATGTTCTTTGCAAACCGCGGCGCGAACACATCCTTCTCTTGTCCAAACTGGTGCCGCGACTGCCGTACTATCGAGTCAATCACGTAAAGACCTGGCACTTTATACTCTGGCTTGCACTTTTGAATAAACTTTTCCACACTGTGCACTACATGCTTGTAGACCTTTATGGCTTTTATAGCACCTTTGGTGATAGCACTCATCTTCGCCTTAGATATAGGCGGTTTGTTGTCGTACAACCCGGATAACTGCAAGGAAATCATAGTTACAATGATGCCACGGAACACCTCCATTGAGACCAATGATGATCAGTTCCAGAAAATTTACCTCCGCGTTGAACGACTTTACTTCTGGCAAATCCATTTTGTTGTTTTTTATATCTTCTCTGAAAAATTAAACTAAAGAACACAGTCAATGAAAATAAAATGCAAAATTGAAATCATTCTTGCAGCGAAACAACATGCTTAGAATTACAAAATGGCGTTCCTAGAGGAATTTCTTTATGGTTTGGTTTGACAAAGGTATGAGTAAAGCTCG
This sequence comes from Alcis repandata, assembly GCA_949125135.1. NCBI lineage: Eukaryota > Metazoa > Arthropoda > Insecta > Lepidoptera > Geometridae > Alcis > Alcis repandata. The sequence continues at coordinate 3,050,438 of OX421233.1, forward strand.
ACACACACGATCAGTTAAATACATCAGTTCATACGAATGGAAATCAAAACGATTTCCCCACTCACTGGCTTCAAATCAGACTTCATAGATTAATTTTATGAGTTAATTTTAAAGTTACGAAATCGGTTTTGAAAATGCAGTTGGGTACTACTACACGTCCAGACGAACCATCGAGGTGTGTAATCGGATGTGAGCACGCGCCTTTGGTCACTTTGGCGGGATGCAAATAAACTGAAGCCAGTGGATTATCAGTGTACCCAGAATAATCCGTGGATCTATCCGAGCCATCAGCAAAAATGACATTTCTACGATCATGGATGTCCGTCAGTGAAGTGATCTGTTTACTACTGACCGTGAGTGTCGAGCTTAAGATGTTCACTAAGTTCAATTTGGTGTGGCTCGAAAGAAAGCAACACTTTAATTTATGTTTAAGATGCGTAAAATTATTGACCAATCACCTAACAACTATTAAGTAGAATTTTCATTTACAGCCAATCACATCAGTAAGATTACTATCAAGCTGTCAATCATTTGCTGTCACATTGGCGACGATTCTCTTGTACCACACTATTCTGACAGCAAGAAATAGGTATCTGCAATAATCTGCATCTTTTTTTATTTTCGTAATTGAGAAAAGAATAGCAAAAATTTTCGATTTGTCAAAAAAGGTTTAGGAAAATCGTAATAGAATCCACGTCAACCAATCCAAACTCAAAACCTCAGTCTATGCTCAAAACAAACATGAAGCTGCATGAAGCCAAGATAAGTGTCAATCAGTGTTGCCAATTTAGCGACTTTGTCGCTAGAACTGGCGACTTTTGCTCAAGTCTTAGCGACTAAAATAAAGTTTTGGCGACAAAAATTGTTTAGCGACTTATCTGGCGACTGAAACATTTGATTTTAATTCGCTGCGTATGTCATTCCCTGCAACTTGCCGTTTCACATGCCTCAGTAAATACGATACCTAGAAACATAGAGTTTCTTGTTCGGGAAACCTATAATTGGTTTTCGATTTCGCCAAAACGACAAGAAGAATATAAAAAGGTTTATGAGACTATAAATTGTGGAAAACAGCCGCTAAAAATTTTAAAAGTCTGCGCAACTCTTTGGCTCTCAATTGAACCAGCTGTATGTAGGATTCTTGAGCAGTGGGAAGAACTAAAACTACATTTTTCATTTGCAATGGGTAATGATACTCGTAATTGCTACACAGCTGATCTTTTGTACAAAATGTATTCTGATGACTTCAATCAACTTTACATGCTTTATCTAAAACATACTTTAAAAGACGTACAAATAGCACTAAAAGCATTTGAAGGGAAAGACAACAACGACCCTACAAAATTATTAGATACTCTAGTCTTTCTCATGCAGTCACTCGGAAAAAACATAATTTTTCCAACTGTTGATTTGTTGACAACACCAGTTCCAAACGAATGTATGTACGCGAATCCATATCTTAGCTACACGTTTGAACAGAAAATGTCCGAGTCAAGCTTGTCTCAAGAAAATAAAAGTGCTATAAAAAAAAGATGCATCCAATTTAGTCTTAAACTCATTAAGGAGATTCAGCAAAGACTACCAAGTAACATTACCATTCTGAAAAAAATGTCTATGCTTAGTGTTGATGAAACATTAAAAGTTAATAAAAATAATTCAATTGCCGAAGTTGCCAAAGAACTAGGGTTTAGTAACGAAAGTATAAACGGTATGCTGCAAGAATGGCATAATATTAACTTCATCAAGTGGGAAAATACAACTAACACTGTTCGATTTTGGAGTGAGGTTTTTCAGTTTAAAAATGCCGCGGGAGAAAACCCTTTTTCTTTGATTTCACGATTGGCAATCACCATTCTGTCACTACCTCACTCGAATGCTGAGGTTGAAAGAGTATTCAGTGCTATGAATATTATAAAAACAAAACAACGCAATAGATTGTCCTTAAAAACTATTAATACGTTAGTCCTGATATGAGATCAGTTGAAAAAACAAAATAAAGACTGTGCATCGTTTGAAATACCGTCGGAAGTGCTGCAACTTATTGGAACAAACCAAAGTTATTCCTTTGCAACAGAAAACGTTGAACAACAACTTCAGCTTCAGAGCTCCGCAGTAGACGTTCAACCGTCTACTTTAACTGCGGCTGTATCAGATGAGACTGAAGAATTATTTGAGTTTATAAGTGACGATGATGAATAGTAAATATTTTCTAATTAATTTTTTTTTCAAAGTAAATTATGTAAGTTATTAAAACAATTTGGTGTTATCAACTGCGGAGCTCTGAAAGTTTTTTAGTAAGTAGTTTTTTAGGACAATCTATTGCGTTGTTTTGTTTATGTGATTGTTACAAAAGTTAGGTGTTGTATGTTGTTGCACCTATATTATTATGTACCTACTTAATTATAATACAATTATTATTATTTTTTCAACTATACCTACCCCCCCCCCCCCCCCCAAACAAAATCGTGGATCCGCTCCTGGTGGAGTCAGTTTTAGCGACTTTCTAGCGACTTTTGATTAAGAATCTAGGTACTCGGAATTTTTGGAGTTGGCAACACTGGTGTCAATGAATGTCGATTTGTCGAATGTCGGTCGACTAGCCTAACCTATAACGGTAACAACAATAATAGTAACAAAATTAAATTCTCATTCTCAATTAAACAAATAGAAGTTGTTTCTATTTCTTTACTAAGTGCATTATTATAAATATACATATAATTTGCTAGGATTTAAACTTTTATATAAATTATCATAGAAATATGGCTGATGAGTACGCTGCAGTCAAACGGGGAAAGCTAATACTAAAAGGAGACAAACCCAAGTAAGCTTCGAGCATAAAAAATGTATATTCCGTAACAATCAACACGCACTTTTCTTGCTCTAAGTACGATACTAAATATGTGCTAACAAAATCCATGTTTCTATTTTAGAGCAAAGAAGCGCAAGCACAAAAAGAAGGATCAATCAGAAGAGTCAAAAGTCGACTCAGATGCCATAAACCACGGTGGCTGGTGGCGCGTCGAAAAGATTGAAGACATCACTGGGTCCATATCGATAGAATTCGGCAATGGTTCATATGTATCTGCACTAGACAACGGTCTTTTTACAATTGGTGCGCCGCACGGCGACGGCGAGTGTCCAGCTCCAGAAGAGATCTTCACTGCATTTCCAGCAGGAGATAATAAGTTTGCTCTAAAGTCAGGCTATGGGAAATATATTGGGATATCTAAAGATGGAGTTGTCACGGGTAGATCAGATGCTGTGGGCCCCATGGAACAGTGGGAACCTGTTTGGCAAGATGGTAAGTACTCACAGTGACTAAGTTACTAGTGTAATGGCTAGTTTTTTCTTTTTTTTTCGGAATTGAAGCAAATCCTTGCCATCAACTATTTAAGAGTTGGTGGTAATTAAACATGCATGTAATAAATGAAGTAGACAATGTTTGGCACTTTTGTCAGATTTTATGATTTTGGAATGATTGTATAATTAATAATTTTCTAAATTTGTAAGCAATAAGTTTGCTAAAATAGCCTTTCAGCAAAAATATCACAAGTTGATTTTTATTACAAATATTTTCAGGCAAAACAGCAATACTCAGTTCAATAAATAAATTCATGTCGGTCAGCGCTGACGATGACTCACTGGTAGCTCAGAGCGTGTCTGCTGATGACCAGGCCTTCTGCAACATACGGAGCAACAAGAGCAGGGAGATCAGCCGGATTGTGGTTGCTGAGGAGGAGGGAGATTTGGCAGAAGTAGAAGTTAATTATGTGTAAGTTCAATTATCAATTTATTTACTTTGGCTGCGGGAAACATTAACAATACAACACGTTTCACTATTAGCCCGCACCTGGGGCAAGCGCATGTGATTACTAGCCGCAGCCAAAGTGTTAAAAAAAGTCTAATAATATTTGTACTATTGTATTTCAACCAAATTGTTGCTTACCAACAGGCGAGTCTATGATCAAATGTGGACTCATTTGCAAAAAAAAACAAAACTAAAAATTTACATATTGCTGAAGCACAGTATACCCAGTTGTGTAGAAGAAGGCTAAGGATGATGATGATGAATGCTTATAACTGTGGTTCTCAAATTATTATTAAAATGATTTTATTAAGTCTGGAAAAGTAGGTACTTGCTGATAGGATATATTAAATAAATAAAGTATTACTAGCTGACTCGACAGACGTTGTCCTGTCAAAAGCCATTGCGTCAATTCTATGTCAAATATTGCGTAACTATAGCAACCGTAGTATGTTGATGCTAACTTGTCAATTTATAGTAAAAATTATCAGTACATATATAATTTGCAATAAATTAAAATTGCGACTATAATTTGAGATTTAAACTATCCTATCTCTCAAGTTGGATCGAACTGCACATGGTGTGCGAATTTTATTATAATCAGTTAAGTGGTTTAAGAGTCCATTGAGGACAAACATTGTGACACGAGATTTATATATATTAAGATTATAAAATGTAGAAGTGGGTCTTTGAAAAGCTGAGGTGAAGGGTATTGGTTGGAGTGCATTTTATTATCTTTGATATTTCGTAAATAAGCAAGTACATAGTATGATTTAAGAACTGAAAATTTTATTTTAACTGATCTATGTTCTCATGTGTAACTTTGCCCATAGTCATGATTTAATTTCACAACTTACTAAATCTTGTTTTTTTTCAGCAAAAAGTTCCAGAAATTCCAAGACAAGAAGCTTCGCGTCAATGAAGATGGAGTGATTCAGCTCAAAAAGGCCAAAACAGAAGGCAATTTACATGAAACCCTACTTGACCGCAGGAGTAAAATGAAAGCTGACAGATATTGTAAATAGACTTAAGAATAAATAATTGTGAATAAAATTATGAATAGCTATGTATTTAGCATTGTTTTGAGGTGATCCGTTATAACAATTTTATTTTTTCATGCTATTGAGTGACGAGACAAGCAGATAGCTTGCCTAGTGTTATACATCATGTTAGCCCATAACAGCCAAATATAAGCCAATAGTGCCCATGAGGACCATGAAAATTTCTTTGTCTACAATAGGTTTATCCTATTGTAGACAAAGCTTCGTTGCCTAAACAAATTACAAGAAAAAAACTAAGACTAATACAAGGGCGGCCTTTAAGCTATTTCTTTCAGACAACCTTTAGAGGGACAGGACTGCAATGGTGTATCAATATAGATTGAAAGGTCTGTTATTTTCAGCTTAGTTCGATCTTGAACTTCATCCACTAAAATGCCATTCTTCTCTATTTTTGTTAATTACTAATTTCACTTACATTTTTACCAATTCACGACTTTTCTAATCTAACCATTCTTATTATGAAGGTAAACTATAAAATGCTAGCGACGGACTCGTGGTCACACCGTTTTGCTACACCAGTGTGACTACGAGTAATTTATATTCCTCGTGGTTACACTACTCTGAAAAGGATCGAGATTGCAAGATACTGGACGAATAAATTAATAGGTTAGGTTATGTTAGAACATGAAAAACAACGCACGAGCCGAGCGAGCGTAGCGAGCGTGCCGCGGCAGCGGCCGGCGAAGTGCTAGAAAGCCAAGTAGTGTAACCACGAGGAATATAAATTACTCGTAGTCACACTGGTGTAGCAAAACGGTGTGACCACGAGTCCGTCGTCAAAATGCTGTAGTTTAAATTCATTTACTATGCCCTATGCACTGTCTTGGCACACAATACCTACTTTTGCTCCTAGTATTATTATCTTATTAGAAATCTTAGCTGGCGGTGAAAGATAAGACTTAATTCGCGCAAAAAAAATGCTGGTGTCAAATACTTGTATTAGCAAAAAATCCCATTATACTGTATTCAAAAATTTATTCGAAGCAGAATTACATACGAAACTTACAATTCTCAATCTTTATGATAAATTAACAAAACGAAGACTTCCACTAACGACCCTCTCGATAATTCCTCTAAAATATTTAATGGCCTAAACACTTGAGTTAATTTTGTAGGTATACATGTCAAATGAAATAATGCAAGCTTTTCATAGTAAGATTCATGTTTTCAAATCAACTATATAACAACTTACATCCTTATTAAATAATTTACACAAGTATAATCACATAAAATTTGTGGAATCCAATCCAATAAATTGAAGAAATAGTAAATGAAAACGTAAATAGTGCAAAAATAGTCCAATGTAAGTGGGCAAATCTTCACTACTTAGCGCTATTTTATGAATTTTTATGTAGGCTCTAAATAAACTTTAAATGCAATTAGAAATAGCATTTAAACCGAATTCAAGCGTCATTTTGAGAGCCTACATTGAATCGCGCTAACATATAACTAACATATGAAACACATTTTTCTTACTATGAGAGCATACTCATGAAATCAGTGAATTTGAAATCTATCTACATTTCTTATACAAAACTATATCTACAATAATTCTAGTATAGACTAGACCTAGTCTATTGGAACATGATTCAGAAGTGACCAGGGCAATAGGAAACCTAACTATGTAGAAACTGGCAGTTGTTAATAACTTTTATTTTTATCAGTAATTTTTATAATTAAAAAAAACTAGCAAGATTTTGTTAATCATAAAACCATGCATGGTTTCAATTACAGTAACAGCGCTTATGACAATCGCCACGTCACGAAGAAAACTTATTTTATGCCGTGTTGTTTCTCGTTAGCGTCGAATAGACTCTGAGATCCGATGAGATAGCAAATATAAAAAAACAAGTACATGCAATCGACAACTATATTTTCAAGTAGTTTTTCTTAAATAATAATTAGTATGATGAGTTTACCATCAATTGTCAGACCTGCTCGTAGATTGTATATTACCAGTAACACACAGTTAGAAGTCTCATAGAATAAGTCATTTTTGGGTATTCCACAGGCTTAATTAATATTATACTGTACTATTATAATGTATCGAATAGTTACCATTATATTTTGGTGCATTTATTAAGATTTTCTAACAGAATTTACATTTTGAACCAAATTGCGGGAGTGAAGTTAGATTCCATTAAAAACGAGGGGTCTGAAGTTTCAATAGGTTTTTTTTCCCACTCTAACGTTAGAGTGAGCTTTTCATAGATGAGTGAGAACAAGTATCTCTAGAACTTTGGTTGCGTTAACACATTAGATAAATTATTCCGACCAATCAGTGTGCTCTTATGGCGTTTGGCAAAAATCGTTGACCAACAAAGATTGTCATGGATCCATTGACCTTGAAAAACTGAACCACCACTGCAAACAGAAATAACAATCATAGATTTGTCCCTTTCCTTCATGAGATTTCTTCAACATACTATTCCTTTGTTTTAGAAAGAGTTTACCCGTCACTTTTTGTTTTCACCGATTGATCATTTTATTCCTTTTCTACCTCCGCGTAAGTGTTGTATGTATAATAATTAAGTATGTGCGATTGTTACGAAGCTAACTTCACAGCCCCGTTTATTTCGTGTTTGTCGCATAACTCACTTTGAAGCGCCATTATTAAATGTCAAATATACCCGCTCGATTTTGTCATGGGGCTGAAAGATATCTATAAGTGACTTGTAAAAATCGGGTTCTTGAATTTGCATTATTTTTAGCCGTTTTGAAGTTACATACATACCAGATGCATAACAAAAACACAGGATACACTAAAAAATTTATCTGCCCATACAACCATTTTGGTTGCATTGTGGACATGGTTATTTCTTAATGGTTACAATACTGACGAAAATGGTTGTATAGGTGAGTTAACATAAGACTTGTTATATTTGTGTGCTTAAAATCAGTCGTAAGGCCATCGGAAGTTAAAATACAAGCAAACTATGTTGAGTCTTACACTTGCGCCAATCCTATTGCACCAAAACAAGGACAAATTGTCTTAACTGACATGAAAAGGATAGATCATTTTAGTGCTCGTCAATACAGGGTTATACAGAAAGGGTACGTTAAGCTGAAAAGGTCTCATAGTACTCATCATTATGAACAACTTTTACTATGGACCAACTCGAAATTCGCGAAAGAAAAATCAGCTGTTCCATATATTTTGTTGAGTGTCATTGACATTTTTCTATGGAACAGCTGACTTTTTTTCGCGAATTCTGGGTTGGTCCTATAGTAAAAGTTGTTCATAATGATGAGTACTATGAGCCCTTTTCGGCTTAGCATACCCTTTCTGTATAACCCAGTATAAAATATCGTAAGTACAAAAAAATCGACGTATTTTTTCATTATTTATTTATTTCTACAATAAATTCCCACCAAATCTCTTTGTTCCAAATTGGTGATCTAAATATAACTGCTCACGCCTTTCACGGAAAAGTAGCCTTTTACATCGGTTGTACTATGGTCGATAATTAAATAACATTTCGGTGGGCAAAATTAACAAAGGGGTTCCATTTGAGATTGCATAGTTTTTACATAAAGATAAGTTGAAATAAAGAGGAGCGGTGGCAATCGTAATACATCTAAGGGAGGACGGTAGTAACGAAAAATCGTGGGTATTGAGATAAAACATTGAAATATGAGCCTTATAATGGTCACACATATTACATAATTTCAAATGACAATCTCCAAACGGCTGCGGCGCGATAAGTTTGCCATTTAGAATTCTTCTGTAACACAGCATAAGGTTCATATTTCAATGCCCTCATCACCAGCGCCCCGACTTTTCATCAGCTAGAGTGCTCCCTGAAATAAATGCTAAAAATATACACATAACTATATCTAACAAGTAATACGAAGAAAACATATGAAATACATACAAAGCAGGAATATTACTGACCCCTCTAATGATTACTTTATCATATCGCATTTACAAATTCATATTTTTACATTTTTGTGAGTAAAAGAAAATGTAGAAAAAATTGAAATCATAAGCTCTTTATTGACAAAAACAAAAATCTAATTAAAAATATTAAAATTAAATTGTATTATCACAAACAATATTGTGTAGAAAAAAACGATTTAGATAATGTTACAAATCTGTGCAACATTGTTACAAAAGAGCCACTTTCGAAAAAAGCTTGGGGCATTAAGTACAAAATTTATCGAGAAAATATTCGTATATAAAAAAATGTACAAGATCGAATGATAATTTCGAGACGTTAGAATCGAGATGTGTTTACTTAAATAGATCATACGCTACAAGTCTCCATAGACAATTTAAAAAATTGAATTAAATTTCATACTAATTATTGTTACAGGTACAGGTATCGAAATTACCGTTTTGTCGTATCTAAAAATCGATTTATTCAATTTGTATCGTTCTTTTTATCAAGTTACCAAACGATTATACTCGTAAACGATGTTAGATTTCGATAGATTTTGTACTTCCCCTAAAAAATAATTACAACTTATGACAAAAAACTAAATTCAATTTAGTTTTCGCTACATTCCTAAATATATTGTATTTTGATATATAAATGGTGCTTGAAGAATACAGAGTTAATTAAAACTAACAAAATGGTTCTAAAACAAAACCAGCAATAATCTTGCTATTAAACCTCGAGGAACAGAATTCTTTAATATTAACTAAAAAAAAAATTTTGATTTACAAAAGACTGATTATTTTACATTGATAATTCTGTATGGAGATGAGATTATATACGAAACCCTAAAACTCGTTAGAAAATACCCCCGACGCAAAAACGAAAATCATTTAACCCGCTGAATAGATTTTATAATTAATTCTTAAAACCTATTATGATTTAATCCCGCATCGCAACACTTTTTTCGTTCAATGATGACAGAGAATGTAGAATTTTTACATTTTCAGATATCATCATCATCATTAGCCTGACTCCCCGCTGAGTGTTCCTAACCTTGTCCCATTTTTCCGTCTTGGGCTGAACTCCTAGAGCCCTGGATGACATCGCCTTTGGCGACAAAGCCGCCAGTTACACTAGTTTTGCCATTTTATCCTTTGCGTCCGATTTCTGGCTTGTATATTAATTATTCTATCTTACCCATCTACATATGAATGAATCTGCAAACCTTAACCCTAGCAAAAATCATAGAAAACTACGTAGAATGTATTCAATACAAATTGTATGAAAAACACATTTTCTATCGAGTTCATACTACGTATTTTCCCATAGTTTTTGTGCCAGTTACTGAAATCCTATCAAGTAGTTTTTGCGTCGGAGGTTAAAAACAATAAGAAATCGAAAAACTGCAGCGCGCTGTTACTTGTATAGAGTCGGATATAAGGAGCATTATGTTTGATCCAGCGCGTGTCGTTAATTACCGGGTGTGGCGTGTCGTGTGGCGCGTGGTGTGGCGCGTAGTGTGGCGTGGCGTGGCGTGGCGCCTCAGCTGGCGGGCGGCATGGCCGCGTCGCCGGAACGCTCGGTCCGCAACCACTCCACGAATTCGTCTAACATCACTGGCCCTGGAATGATAGACGTTTTAGCGAATTATTGTACAAGTTATTGAGTGTAGTATTTTATTGATTTAATCTAAAAGACGGGTCGTCGGTATACTACAAGAAGTCGTTAATTGCAAAAAGTCACTAACCAATATAGTCGTGGCACTTTTTTGATCATAATTAACACTGGAATGCTCCAGTTTTATTGAGTCTGTTACTCAGACTAGTTTCGATCACATTCGATGATCTTTTTCGAGGAGTAATTACAAGCGTGATACGTGATGCCTGCGCGGCGCGCCTGGCAGTGATTCTGAATTTGATGACTTCTTCCAGTAAGCCGACGTAATGTTCGTCGGGTGTATTTATGCGAGGTGTCCACCGTCCTGGAGAACTCGAGTATGCGAGACCGGGCCCAGTCGACCACCCGGTAGCGTTAGATAGCTGGCTATAGACAGTGAAAGGTTCGACTAACACGCTCCGTCCGCATCGTAGGCCGCGAGCGTGGCGTCCACCGTCCGCGAGAACTCGAGAATGTTGCACCACTGGTCGCGGTTGACGACGCGGTACCGCGCGGCGCGCGCCAGGAACGAGCCGAGCGCGGCCCGCAGCGCCCAGCGCGGCAGCAGCACGCCCAGCAGCGCGCGCGCCGTGCTCGTCTCCAGGGAGCGCTGCTCCTTGTCCTGGGGAGGGAGACGATATAATGTCATCATCAAAAAACAAAAGACGTGTGGCACTCGGGGGCAGTCCCCGAGGGCCACGGCCGCGGTGAAGCTATTGCATAGCATTTTTTATCGACTTATGCAATAGGCGTGACGAAAGATTTTAAAATCCTCTTCCATAATGTGAGTACACATTTACTATTTACAAAAAAGCCTTTATTTCGGTAATAAACTTAAGTTTAACGAAGTTTGAAGCCATTTTTCACATATTTTTTCAACAGTGCCCGAAAACAGCTTGCTTGTGTCATGGCGTCGATTTGACGTCACGGCTAGTAAACATGTCATTGTGTCTATGCGTGATGAGCGGCGGATGACCTGAGTTCACTGAAGAGTGACGTCATACGCTGTGATTGTTGTTTCTGACAAGATGGCCGATTGCTGTAATTTAATGTTTTAATTTATTGAAAATCTTAATAATCTGTATTTTAAAAATAAAACTAAACATGTGTTTTAATTTTTTTTAATCTGGCTAGTCCCCTGAAAGCATTGAATCGGCGATTTTTTGATACTGTCGTCATGCCTATTATAATTATTGTATAAATTAATAATATTTGTATAAATATTGCCTATTTTTCAAAAAAGCATCCAAATGAATTTCTGTAATAATTATCAATAATTTTCAAAATAAAATAAAATTGGCGAAAAGTCAACAAAACCTTACACTCGACACCTAGAGGCGAGTTGCTGAACTAAAGAGACAAGCGTGATATCTAAAAAAGTCATTAAAAGTACTGCTATTCATCGATAGATGGCAAAACTAAAAAGTATCACCACTGTGCCGGTCGGAGTGGGGGGTGTTAGGTTATTTTAATTACGGAATTTCTGGATTCGGTCTTCACGCTCTAGGCCCGCGATAGAAGCTATGCAATAGCTTAAAAAAACAATGTAATCATGTCATGTGTTCATTTTTTTTAGGGTTCTGAACCTAAATGATCAAGATCTGATCAAGAATTTCAAACATGAGTAAAATCGATCACGAGGTTGTTGAGATAAAACACTGTGATGATACACAGAATGTGGTGAATCATAGTGTGTTTTATCTCATTTCATTCGAAATTCTTGTTTAGAATTAGGTACCATTTACTACTATCAAATTTTATCAAAATCGGTCGGTAAATGGCGCTGCACCAAACTTCCCCCCTTTTTGAGGGAAATACCCCCCCAATCAAAACATCCCGACGATAAAAAAATCTATTAAATCGTTGAACCTGTATACCAAGTTTCGTCGAAATTAGTTGAGAAACGAGAACTATACGCGAGTACCTAGATACAAACAAACAAACATCCGGACAGATGAAAGCAAATTTGGCCAGTCGTTGCAGAGACGCTCGCTCGGTCAATTAGCTTCATAAGCATAGATTGTCCATGATCCTACTGGTGGTATCATGAGTAGTAGTTTTTCGGTGGTACTACTATTGAAATATTTACGGATTTGTATGAAATTTGGTATGAAGGCAACTTAATTTTTATCCCATAAAAGAAGATTGACAGAATGGTTGCTCATGACTAATTTATCACCACATTTATTGTAGCAACACAAGCAAAATTATTTATACTTATCCCTTTTCATAGGAATATAATATTGTAGATATTATTAGGTCCTCTTCCTCCTCCTCAAATCGTACTCCTCATGTCTGAGGGTCGTGACCACCTCCAGATAGTTTCTCTCTCACGATGTTGCGCCTCTTATTTCTGTATTCATGGTAGGTGGGGTTTTCTTGGGAAACTAATTACGGTGGGCTCCCACGTCCTTCCGCAATTAGGTCTTCTTACTTACCCTTGCAAAGTCGTATGAATATCTGTAGATGGCCTTAAATGTTTGAGGGTCATTCAGTAGATTGCGTAGGTACTCTAATTTGTTCTGTAGTTTCTGGACAGTGTCGCATTGGAGCTCCGTGAGACCTAGAAACGAATAAACATCTATATATCTTTGATTTCATTATAGCTTTTATGTAACTGCTCTTTTACTTAAAGCTTTTATTTAACTTGCAATGTATGTAAATGAAACTGTTTGTTCGGGTGGAATCTTGCAACTCAATTTTGAACCACTTTCCAATGTCCGATTGAGCTGAAATTCGTATGCGCGTGTAACTCAGATGACAATGCAATTAAAGCTTGTTTTAAAAAACTAATTATGATCGCCATCTCGCCTGTTGGTAAGCAATGTTGCGGAGTACGATGGCATATGCTTGTCTGGAAAAAACCAATTCCCTTTCGTCTTGAAGACGCAGAGCATTCCACAACAGCAGTTTGCACTATAAAAGTGGAATCAGAGCAATTTGTATCGGTTCGTTTCCGAGAAGCAAGATTACAATGTGAACAAAGTCGTGGGCAACAGCCAGTTAAATCTTTACCAAACTGACCTTTTATCCATTCTTCTTGTGTGAAGTAGCCCATTTGTTTAGCAGCCATCTTGTATGCGATGACCAGCATCACTACATTCTCCGGATCTACTCCTATGTCCTCGCAGAACTTCTCCATTCCTTCTGGACCTGTTAAGAAGACGCAAGTAAAAGAGTTTGTTCATGTTTGTATATTTAACATGCAAAGTATGTTACTTTGGATGTTTAGGTGAAACTGAAACTGAATTTCGAACCACCTCCCGATATTTGATTGAGCTGAAATAGGGTACCAAACTCCGATTAAAGTGCGTCAAAAAGATCGTTTAAAAAAAATAATAAGAATCTTGTTTTGTGTTATAAACTCTATAAACAAGATACTTATTCTTTTTAACACTTTGACTGAGGCTAATAATTACATGTGTTTGCCTTAGGTGCGGCTAACAGTCAAATGCATTGTGTTTTACGTGCCTGGCGTGTGCAGCCGCACTCGCGTCGCACAAAAGAAAACACAAGGTATGTGTTTCACGCAAAGTGTTAAACAAGCTTTTTGATGTATTTTCATTGGAGTTAATCTTACCTTAGAGTTACATGAATTTAGATTCCAGGTTTGGTGTTTTTGAATGATTATGGATTTAGCATCACATGCCTTTATCTATCTATCAATTTAATGAGATGGTAGCTTTACCATAGTACCATAAATAAAGAACAAAGATTTTTGCTTTGCAGTTTTCTAAGATATTAGTGATACTATTTATTTCGATATTTTAGACCCTAAAATTTAGAGGATTCTTACCTAATATATCTGGTTCAGAAGGTGTAGTGTATTGTTTAAACCAAGTGAGACATTTCTTTGCATTGAAATTAGCTTCCTCCGTTTTGGAATGTCGACGTGAACTGAAACCAAGAACGATAAAAATAAAAGCTTTTATTGAACAATCTTCAAAAAACAGAAACCTTAAACATATCACAGTTCATTTGTTGTAACAGAACTTTGAAAACAACTTTGCTGAGCTTTTATAGAGCTTCATTTGGTTACGCAAGCTTTGTTTTAGTAGCATTTCATTACAAATTGACAACTGCCCAATGGTAAAAAGTAGGTAAGCTTGTATAGGGTGCGTGGCTAGCCCTGGTGTCAGAGTTTTAGGCCTTTGACATGGCTTGCAGTTGTGGTAAAATAACAAACAACCGGGACCTACAATTTAATGTGGAATGGTAGTTCTTCTGAAAGTTACAAGTCATTCATCAAGGCTTGGAGTATAAAAATATTTTCCGATAGATTTTTCTCGAACAGTGACTACCTAATCAATATTCTGCTTCAATCTCAGAGACTCCAGTTACCATAATTTTGTACAATAGTTGCCTAAACAATATATTTTTCTGCATAATCATTTTGATGCCAATATTTAGAATACGGCTTTGGTAGCTCTGTATATCATAAGAGGTGTAATATGAGGCATGTGAGATTGTAAGTGATTAGATATTGGGTTTTGATAACTTGTTCAAAGTAGGTTAAAGACGAATGGCTTGCAGCAAGGTAGCTGGGGCATTCTTTTATGATATTGGGGCTACAGGTCCCGCACTGGCGTCCGGAAAGGGGTGTAATGACCGTTTCTTCCTTGCCAGTGGTCACCCTAGCCAACCCAACTATTAAAACACCAGTGAGACTAAATATAATAAAAATATTTCTGATTTCTGTAAACCTATCTACTATATTTTACCATCTATTGGGTAGTTTTGAACTTATTCATGCGTTTGCGGCTCAAAATTGGCTAGTTATTGGATCTAATTGAAGAGTAAACTATTTCAATGCAGTGATTTCGTGAGACGGAAATATGGACTGCCTGTCAACAGTCCCCCTAGCCAAGTTGTAATTCTATAATCGAAATGCTATAGAAACCTATTGAAATGTATGGGAATGACATTTCTGTTTTAGAGTACAGAATTTATAAGCTGATTATTATTTTCCTAGGTTTCAATAGCGTTTCGTTTTTTTTTTACAACAAACTAGACATGCGTTTGGCCACAATCTTACCTGATGGGAAGAGATGAAGATGTAGCATGCTTGCCTAGGAAATACCTATTCACTCTACTTTTAAATAATTATGTCGGCCTGTTTGGCTCAGCGGTAGTGTATCCGCCTTATAAGCCAGAGGTCCCGGGTTCGATTCCCGGCCGGGCAGATGTTTGAATGGTGAATTTAAATGTCTGTTCTGGGTCTGGGTGTCAGTTGTCCTTGTCTTAGTGTGTGTTCCATGGCATCCCCGACACAGGATTTATTCCTAGTGGGGAGCTATGAGTGTGAAACGTTTATTATTATTATTTATTATTATTAATCGTGGGTTGTACTTTTTCGTGAAGACAGACGCCGGCTATGAGTTCCACACCTCTGCCGTTCGAATTTAAAAGTTTCGATTCTGAAATTGCAGTCTGGCTAAGGGTGGAGTTTTTGTAGTCTGTGCTTGTAATTGACCTGCTGTTCCGTGAGCGCTTGTGGTGGTGGTGGTCCTCTATGTGAGTGGCGCCCTGCAGCACGTCGCCGCCACTGGCCGGCGCGCCGCTCCGCGTCCGTTTGCTACAGCGAGGCATCTCTCCACCACCCTGCATTATGATACCATTTAATACCTTTATAATACAAAACATATTCACACTCAAGGATGTCAGAGACAGCAGAAGCCATAAAACCTTGCTATGGCCGCACTATCCCACACCAACACTGCACACATCCTTAACAACAATGGTCTACAACTGGAACAGATTGCCAGAAGTTATCACATCAGACTTTGAACACTTTGAAAGAAAGGTTAGACTTGTGGATTAAAAAAGAGAAAATCGTGATAACAGATAAATACTGACTGATAATGAATAGATTTTGACACTGCAAGATATAGACATATCAGCTATGCTGCTCACCTAGCATCAAGTAAATAAATAATTTTAGGGATACGACTCTGAGTGTATAATGTATATGGAGGTCAAACAAATGGAAGCACATAATTACTCTTGAAAGCAGCAGCTGGGAGAATGCATACAATACTCAGATCACCAATGATGCACCAGGTCTTTGCTGGCTTCATCAAGTTACTGGCCTTTCTGAACAACAAGTAACCAAACTGAGCTCATGCAGTACACATAGTATTGGCCTGTCTATGGCCTAAGTGTGGAAAAAAAAGTTTAAGCTCATCACTTTTCGTAACTTGTTAAAAAAACTTGCTATTTTGAGGCAACTTGGGTGGGTGACTGTATCATGTTACCTCTGATGGGCATTTTCTCGATAGACAATTGATCTACTGAAATTATCCTAGGTACCTTCACTCATGCTAGCGACTCTTGTAGAGATGACATGTTATTGGTCACTAAACATAATAATCATGCCAGGAACAAACAATTTTATCTATCACTGTCATTGAGTAATAAAATTTTACAAAAGCATTAGCTTGATTTTAGTAATGTAAACATGAATCAGTAGTTTTTCTGAGTCAGTACTTCAGATATCCAGTTATCAGACATACCTAGGGTGAAATATATGGTTCCTGATTACCGAGTTAGTGGAGTATTGTAATAGTTGATGAATGATGACCATGGTCCATAGTCAGGGCACAATGAAAGTGTTTTCTTTGCTAATCACTCTACTTAGGTATTTATGAGAGAATGTGAGCAAACTGTTTGTTTATAACAGTATTGTATTGTTTTGTTTTCCAATGAGGAAAAACATTGAATCAGCTGAAACTGACAGCTGCGAAATGTTTTTTGATACAAATTGGAGAGGTTACATTTCTCTACCAGAGGTTCTGATAGGGAAGCAGCTTCAAGGCGTGCATAGTGACGGTTTTGTACAAATGTAGAACAGTTACAAAACTGAAATATTACTGGTGTTCAAACGTAGAGCGTGTGTTTAATACTTTTTTGACTTTTCTTCTCTATAAAACAGAAACCGAATTAAAAGAGCGTAAATCAATAGGGAAAATAAATAATAACGATCAACTTACTATTGGTGGTAGATTCGATATGAAATTGGAAAACTTGAAAGGATTATCGTCTCCTATTTTGCGAATCTTGATAAAACAGCCTCGCGAAAAAATGTCTTCTTGACAGGTCGATAATAACCTGCAACAAAAGTTCAACTATGTAAAATTTATAATGTGGATCATGTGAGAGACACGTAATAAATAAAATTTGCCGACCAGACACACTCGCAAATATTTGATGATACTGTGCAAAAATCGATGGGAACGGACTTGCAAAACTTGTATTGAAAAAACATAGCTTTGGAATGGTCGATGTGAAACAATTAGGAATCATGTAGTACCTTTTTGTAGGTTTCAATGATGCAGAATTACATCAATAGATTATTGAGAACTGAATTGTGTCTACTAAAATATTCTTTAGATACGAAATTGAATAAATTGGCAAAACTAAACAGCACACACAGCGGCCGAGAAAAACTCAAAATGAAATTGACGTTTCGTTAATGCAATTGCAAATTGCTCGTCGACTAGCGTTGCGTTTCTCTAAACGGTTTTGAGTATCACAAACTTACTTCAGTACGCATAGAAAATCGTAGTTATAGAAACACAATTTCAGTTAATATATTTTTTTAATGTTTTGGCCATACTACAAAGACTAAGATTTAAAGTTTTAGCTCATTATACTGTACAAATAACAAAACGTAATTTATTACGACGTACAGAGAGAACAAACAGCAGTTTTTACGTCCACAGACTACATCATAGGGATGCGACTTTTTTAAGCTCGATCCGATCCTCTGGATCGTATCGGATCGTAACTCCTCGATCCGATCCGCGGATCGGATCGCATGCATTCGATCCGATCTTCAAAAGAGATCGATCCAAAGTATCGTATGAAAATACAACTTCTAAATATTATTAGACATTTATTTCAAATAAAACGGAGGAACTAACATTTTGTGTAATAATAATATATAATAGGTATAGATGGATAGACAGATTTTATAGATGCCAATCTTCAATTCCAATGCTTTTTAGAAACAATTATTTTGATAGGCGTTGTGGATCCAGCCTGTTTCGAATCTCAGATAATTAATTAAATTTGCTGACGAAAAGAGTTTAATGCACAAGGAACAAAACAGTAAATGAGATAATAAAATAATCTGAATAATGTTTTATTTGTCTTAAATAAAAAAATCTCTCTCCTGCCACCACTTCTGACCCTGCCTCCGCCTCCGATTCCGGTTCCGACTTCGATAAATCAAATTTAAAAACTCCGACACCGCCTTCGGTTTCGATAAATTCCATTACATCCCTGAACGAAATAAGAAAACGAAAAATGACACAAAAATTAGCGCATCTGCAATTTTCATTCAATGAAAAATGTCAAACAAATGGCACTGTCAAAATCAGCTGTGTGGACTGAGTATAGGCGACGAAGGCATTTAGTAATGCGTTGGTAAATATTTAACCACCGTACCTCCCCAAAAAATTAACTTATCTCAGAGATAAGTTAATTTTTCGTATCAAATAAATGACAATTGTCTGACCCATCAGAGAACAGACAAAAAATTATCTAGGTCAAAAAACTTATACCTACCCCGGGCTAAAATTTATACCTGCAGAAGTCCGTAGGGGAAAGTGGGGCAGATTCATACAAGGGGCACTGTCATACACTAGAGATAACTGTTGTTATAATCATCACAAAATAAGATGCCCGTTATGACGTTTGTCATTGCGACGTAACTAGTGATGTCACCATACGACTCGGTACTCGATACTCACGATAAATCAATTCAAGTTTGTATGAGTATTTGATGGATTTGATTTTGTATTTTAAAGTACATTGGATTAAGGTTACGATTCGAAAATTTAACTTATACTTGAATATTATATATATAGGTATATTGAAATGATACGATATGGTGCGAGAGGTCAATTTGTCTTTAATTTAATATTTTTAGTTACAATAACATTCATTCAATCACAAATAAACAAGAAAAAACGAAAGTGATTGAATCTTCATTCAATAATTTTCTTCGGATGATGAGCCAAAATCGTCAGTTGAGCTATTGTCAATTAATTGGTTACAAGTTACAGCACTAATATTTGAAAAAAGAAGACTGAGAACGTAACTGTTTTTGAGAGTTTCGTTATAATTTGACATTACATGCTACCATAAAGTATGCGCGAAAAACGTTCCAAGTTACATTCTACGGTCTTTCTCAAGTGTCATAACGGGCATCTTATATTGTGACAACTATAGGCGCACATTAACTGAACGGCTTATGCGTGTACGCGTGACTTACTTATATGTGTGTTGGCTCACGGAGTTTGACAGCTGTCGGTGTGAAACTCGCGAGTCGCGACGAGGTGACACGGAACGTGATTCGGCCACGCTTAAGTAATTTTGACCTCACTTTGAACATCTTTATTTTAATAAATATATTTATATATTTTTTTTTATATATAAAAAAAATCTAGATTAATAAGTACTAATCTATTTCAAAGATCTATATCAATTCTATTTCTATTTTAAGGATCAAGTACCTAAGTGAATTGATACGTGAATAATGACATACACGGTTTTCATGGTTACATGGTTTTTTGATACATTAATACTGTATGAATGTATGATATTACTAATACATATTAAGAAAGAATAACATGACTTAATTATATTTGAACGATTAGACTGATCAGAAACACTGTTAGGTTAACTAGGTTCCTGCAGAGCCCTAAAAAGAAAAACTATCAACGTTTATGTTATTCTCTTTTTTTCCTTAATATTACTTAGTATTAGCTGCTCATAGAGACTAATTGCTTTTGATTGATTCGAAAATGTTGTGTTTTGATACTTTTATTTTCATAGATAATTAAACATTTCTTGCATTTGTTTTGTGTATTTTTTCAGAGGTATGAATCTGTCCCATAGCCTGTATGAAAGTGCCCCGCATGTGGGGTACATTCATACATTTTTTTAAAACTTTTATAAATAGCACCACATGTGTATTTACAGAAATTACATGTTTTTGATACAAAGTCTGATAATTCGAGTTCTAGCTTTTAAATCTATACAGATATTGATACCAAAGAAAATTAATAAAATCGAAATAAAGAAACTGTATGAGGCAGCCCCATCTTCCCTTAACAACACAGATAAATTTTCGATTTGTATGATTTTACGTTTCTATTTCTTCATTTTTTTTTTTTTTGGGATTTTATGACCTGGTAACTAAGACCTTTAAGTCAAGACTTATTTGTTCAAGTGTATATTTATTCCTAAAGTTGCCCTAGTAAAGTAGTGGAGACTTTACTAGAGGCTTTTTCTAAGGAGTTTTGGAAGCAACACGAAATGACACGATTCACTGCATTTTATGATTTGCCCACACTCGTGCACGTCCTCAAGCACTTAATGGTTATTTTCCCCACTTAAAATAAACATTAACACTCAAAATTACACAAGTTTAGTAAAATAACAAAATGAAGCAACATGTCTCTTCCACGTTCCCGCCAAAACTCTCTGTCTCTATTTCTTCATTTTTTTTTTTTTGGGATTTTATGACCTGGTAACTAAGACCTTTAAGTCAAGACTTATTTGTTCAAGTGTATATTTATTCCTAAAGTTGCCCTAGTAAAGTAGTGGAGACTTTACTAGAGGCTTTTCTAAGGAGTTTTGGAAGCAACACGAAATGACACGATTCACTGCATTTTATGATTTGCCCACACTCGTGCACGTCCTCAAGCACTTAATGGTTATTTTCCCCACTTAAAATAAACATTAACACTCAAAATTACACAAGTTTAGTAAAATAACAAAATGAAGCAACATGTCTCTTCCACGTTCCCGCCAAAACTCTCTATTTCTTCAATAATTAGGATTTTCTTGAGAATGCTGCCAGCTAACACAAAGCTATGTTCCGTTTCAAAAAAAAAATATTGTAGAAATTATCTTTTGATCATCAAGAGGCTTCAGTCTTTGCCTAAAGATTACGAAGTTTTTGCTCGTAGAGCAATTTTAAAATCAAATTAATATTAAAAATCAAATTAATAATCTACATTTAAACCATTCTAGGATTAATTTCAACTTAAATGGGCAACTTTTCGTGGACAGCAATATATTTAAAAATCTTTTTTTTTCATGGATTCATCTGAATAGGTATTTTTAAATAATTGTTATAGCAACACTTTTCATGAAATTTGGTCTGTTCTGTGGTGTCGTAAAAAGTGGTGCAGCTGCAGCAGCCTTTTATTCGTATCATAATTAATTTTATTGATTTTTTTCTTGCTGCTACGACTATTTAACTAAAACTTAAAGTGTCAAGAATTCACAAATTGTAAAATGGCATTTCTTGAACCATCCCAAACATCGAGTGTGTACAGTAACATGCTGAAAAAGCTATCTGCAGAGGTTAGTAATAATGTTTTTAGTCACGATGTTTTGGGCGGTTTGTCGGTTTACAGTTTATTAATCAACATTTATTTTAATTTCAGCGTGGCCGTGTGTTTATAAATGATCCCCGAAAGCGTAGGGTAGGTAAGTGAATTATTTACATACATACATACATACATATTATCACGCCTCTTTCCCATTGGGGTAGGCAGAGACTACATCCCTCCACTTGCTATAAATTATGAATTATTGGTATGAATTATTTATCTAAAAATAATACATACCTAGACTGCTGGTACAGTTTGGGACGTAAACTATGGCCCTACAATCAATTTTTTTTAATAACTATGCTTTTAAAACCCTAACTTATGCTTTTTTTTAATTTTAACATGGCCTGGTAAATGTCTCAGTCATTAATTGATATCAAAGGTAATATAACCTAATAGTAGGCCCAAGTTTGAAGGCTTTTTATGACATCTAAATTTTCTAAAACTACTGGCATCCTTGTATAATGGCTTACAATAATAAAGACAGATATATTTTTAGTTACTTTAGATCTGTTTTAATGCCTTCAAACTTGGGCCTATGAGCCTAAAATTTGGAAGAACTTTGGAGATAACATTTCTTTTCACCTTCATGAAAATTAAATATGAGAGAAAAATCCATGTTTGACACAGTGCCTTAATAGGTCTTTCAAAACCCCTATATTTTTTGATTATTTGCGAAATGTAAGCAATCATAACTTAGAAGTTTCAACACCTCTCCTTAACACAATATAATTGTAAAACCTATTTGTTTATTTTCAGAATTGTCCTTTATGCGGACAAAACATATGTTTGTATCATTTGGACTTTGAGGAAAAGGTACTAATGTGTGAGAACACACAATGTGAGTATCCATTTGGCTATGAACCATTCCAAATAGTCACTGACGAAAGTGAATTAGTAGAGACTCCTGTGCAAGCTACTACAGAGTTCTACATGTACCCCACAAACAGAGGGAACAAACCCCGGTCTCATACAACTGACAGCATTATAGGTGCTCCTACTAGCTCAGTGTCAACTATATCAGAACTGGATACATCCAACCAAATAAGCGATGGAGATGAATTATTATCCCTAGAAAAGCAGGAAAGCTATGCTGCAAAACTTGCCAGAAAAGCATTGAAAAGAGAAAAAGTGGAGCAGGAAAAGAAGGAGGAACAAGCCATACTGGAAACTTTAAGAAAGAATGCGGAAAAAGTAGCCAAGCTCAGTTCAGATTCGGGAGACATTGGTACAGTAATTACGAACCCGAAATGGTTGAAGACCCTAGAGGCCTGGGAAAAGAACACAGGGAAAAAAACATTAAAGGAGCATGAGAAGCCCCAAACTGAGAACCAGCTGACTATCTCCATCAGTGCAACCAATGAGACTGGTGGAAGTCTGAGTGTTAATATTCAATTATTAAATTAAAATAAAATTAATTTCATTTTTATTTTCTTACTAGCTGACTCGACAGACGTTGTCCTGTCAAAAGCCATTGCGTCAATTCTATGTCAAATGTCATATTGCATAACTATAGCAACCGTAGTATGTTGATGCTAACTTGTCAATTTATAGTAAAAGTTATCAGTATATATATTATAATTTGCAATAAATTAAAATTGCGACTATAATTTGAGATTTAAACTATCCTATCTCTCAAGTTGGATCGAACTGCACATGGTGTGCGAATTTTATTATAATCGGTTAAGTGGTTTAGGAGTCCATTGAGGACAAACATTGTGACACGAGATTTATATATATTAAGATTAACCCCTGACGCAAAAACGACGGGGTGTTATAAGTTTGACGTGTCTGTAGTATGTCTGTCTGTGGCATCGTACCCGAACGGATGAACCGAAATTGTTTTTTTTTTTTTTTCTGATTGAAAGGGGAATTATTTGTCAAGAGTGTTTTCAGTTTAGTCGCGTATTTTTAAAATTAGATCATATTTTTGATATTTTATTTGACGGCGCGTACTTAGTAATTTTGTAATAATATAGTTAAGCGCCGTCTAGTGTAGTTTTGGTGGATTGTTCCCACTACGCCGCTTCTCACTACGTCGCTCCGCGCCTATGGACTAGTGCCACGACGTCGCGCGTCGCATCTCCTATACATTTCTTCCCGCCACGCCGCTCGCCGCCTCAAAGGCTGTCCCATAACGTTGCTCTCTCATTTAAGGCGACTTCGTGGTTGGATTCATGAATACTCATGAATACTTCATGAATACTCCTTACAAATCGCACAAACGATTTGTAAGGAGTCATGAAGAGGTAAAAACACTCGTACATTTTTCAATTAAAATCTTTATTTAATTAACAATTAAAATCTTTATTTCATTAACATTTTTACCTGACTGACTAAAAGGTGCATAATGCTTTAGGAGCCCGAAGTAGTTGTAAAATTTTCATGGGTGTAGAGCATCAGGAAGAGGTAAATTAACTCGTATTTTTTTTAACTGACAGGTAAAAATGTTAATTAAATAAAGATTTTAATTGAAAAATGTACAAGGTTTTCAGTTAAGAAGGCGGTACATTTGAAAAATGTACCGCCTTCTTAACTCATGAGTTGGAACGGAAAAATGTACCGCCTTCTTAACTCATGAGTTGGAACGTGGCATGAGTAGTTTACAGAAAAATAACACCCGAAGAAGATGGAATATCAGCAGATACAATTATTGCAATGCTAGAGCCTTTAGCGTCCCAGCTGACCAAACTTTTCAACAAAATTATTGATAACGAAGTAATTCCCGAAGACTGGCAGTATTCAATTACGTTGCTCTACAAAAAAGGCGACCCAAAAATGATGGATAACTATAGACCAATAAGCCTATTACCAACGCTCTACAAATTATTCTCATCAGTAATACTGTACCGAATAACAAAGGCCTTAGATGAACAGCAGCCTCGGGAACAAGCTGGGTTTAGGAAAGGCTATTCGACTGTGGATCACATATTCACACTGACTCAGTGCCTAAAACGATGCAGTGAACACAACAAAACAATCTACTTGGCATTCGTTGACTACACCAAAGCTTTTGATTCCATCTCGCATAAACTTTGGGAGAGCTTAAGAGAACAGGGCATAGAAGAAAAGTATATAGCAATATTGAGAGTGATATACAACAAAAGCTAAAATCAAAACTGAAGCAATTGGGCCTCCATTTAACATTAAGCGCGGCTTAAAACAAGGAGATCCAATCTCTCCAAAAATGTTTACAGCCATCCTAGAGTCGATGTTCCGCAAGCTCGACTGGTCAAAATACGGCATATCAACGGAGAGCAATTGACTCATCTTCGTTTTGCTGATGATATAGTCATTCTATCAGAAAACCACAAAGATCTTCAAGACATGTTAACTACTTTAGATGAAGCAAGCAAAAAAGTTGGCCTACACATGATTTGTCCAAAACCAAAGTAATGACGAGCGCAAGTAAAATACCTATTACATTAAACAACAGCAGCATAGAGTATGTAAGCGAATACATTTACTTAGGCCAACTAATTTCTTTTGAAGAGGCTACTACCAAGGAGATAGATAGGAGAATAGCAATCTCGTGGAAAAAATACTGGGCTAACAAAGATGTATTCAAGAGTCATATACCGATACATCTTAAGAAACGGTTAATGGATAATACTATATTACCGTCCTTGCTTTACGGTCTCAAGCTTAAAGACAGGGTCAAAAATGTGGACATAAGACAGGAGACCAAAGTCATAGACGCAGTAACAATGCTCTGCAGACTCAAATGGAGGTAGGCTGGCCACCTAGCTCGAGCAAAAGACGGTAGATGGAGCGAGCGTATCGTCCACTGGCATCCCAGAGACCAGACTCGGAGTAGAGGACGGAGAAGAAGACCTCGGAGAAGATGGTGCGACGACATCGCAGAGGTTGCAGGAGCAACCTGGACTCGCCTAGCATAAGACCGGGAAGAATGGCAAGGCATGGAGGAGGCCTTAACCCACATTTGGGTGCCCTAGATATAATTAGATAATATATTCAATAATTTTCATTTTTATTTACTCAATTTTATTTTATTTTTTATTATTATTATCTTTTTACTTTTTCATATTGTACTGTTACGGGAAATAAAGGCTTTTTATTTTATTTTATTTTATTTATGATAGGAAATCCTATGGTGGTCCATATATATATACCGCACTTCTCTATTGTTGTCAGAGTTAGATATTGTATTGTAAAAGTACCTATGCTACTGTTTACATTACCCAGAAAATACCGGTGAAACCACGGGTTTTTTTTATTCAGTAATAGGCTTGCATTTGACCGCCATGGGGTCCAATTATTTAAGTATATGGAATGATGAACATGAAACAAAAATAAGAACTTTTGAATGAAAACATTCATAAGTGGTTCTGTTTAATCGCACTGCATATAAATACGGCTCTTGTCTATCACTAGTTGGGGTAGGAAACAAAACAAAGTGGTAAATCCGCGAGGGCGCGAGGGTGACCTACCCTACCCGGACGCCCCTGTCTGCTGTGAACTCCATATCGATTTTAAATTATGCAAGTGGCAAATAACGATGTCCTCAATATAAAGCGTCGCGCCGTCTTGCAAAACGATAATATTCGATTGATGAGTCTGTCTCAGGCAATTTTATTTCATCTTTAAAACTTTATAATTAAACGTTTTAAAATACAAGGTATGCTAAGCCGAAAAGGACTCATAGTAGGTACTCATTATTATTCATGAACAACTTTTACTATGGGACCAACCTTAAATTAGCGAAAAAAAATCAGCTGTTCTATAAAAAATGTCAATGACACTCGACAAAATGTTTGGAACAGCAAAACGTAAGGTGTTTGAGCCAAAGATGGTTTGTCAAATTGTCTAATTTTGTAAAAATATGTAGGGCAGCAACTATCGTTTACCAAGTTGGTTCAGCTCTAACACTTTGATCGAAAAATACACAGTGTGCCTAGCACAAGTTTGACGTAAAAATACGTAGCGATTCTATAGAAAAGTGTAAGCCATTTACGTCCGTCAAAGGCGACTGACAGACACTACTCGCTAAGTATTTTTAACCGACTTCAAAAAAGGAGGAGGTTATCAATTCGACTGTATGTTTTTTTTTATGTTTGATAACTCATAACTTTTGATTGGGTGAATCGATTTTGATGATTCTTTTTTTATTAGAAAGCTGACGCTTCCCATTTCAATTTAGTCCAGTTCTGATAATGGTATCTATGAGAAAGCCATATAAGTCTTAAATTTGCATTAAGTACTTGCGCGAAAAATAGAATAACACAATAGTCGGTCTTTTGAAGTCGGTTTTTGTTTTTTGTTTTATAAAAATAATGTTCACGTCAAAGTTGTGCTAGGCACACTAAGTTTTCGATAGAAAAATGTATGAAAAATTGGACAGCAGCGGGCATAGATGGATCCTGCATTCTTCTTTTTTTTTTTTTACGCATTTTTCTTCAAAAGTTATGCAGTGCTGCTACTGCTTGTAGTATGAGCAATATTTTTATCTATTTTGAATATAATTATCCAAGCGACAAACAATAAATGGTCAGTGGGGCTAGCACAACTTTGACGTAAAAATACAGAGCGAGTTTTCGATAGTAAAGTGTTCGCCATTTACGCCTGTCAAGTGTGCTTCTGACGGGTGCAAATGGCGTACACTTTTCTATCGAATACTCGCTACGTATTTTTACGTCAAAGTTGTGCTAGGCCCACTGTATTGCAAAACGATGGCGACTCGCTGTTATTAAATTGGGTAGGTCATTGCGTTAATATCGATTTAAAATTCGAATTCAATGGGTAGAGAAAATAATAAGTTTTGTTATACTCGTAGTATTGTTACTATAGCCATAATATAGCTCGTAGCTGAGATTCGTAGCAGATACCTGTAGTTGAAGCACGTAGCTGTAACGCGTAGCTGGAGCCCGTAGGAGTAGGTCGTAGCAACTAGCCGTAGTAAGATTTCGGTAAAGTTGAGATAATTAGGTAGAGGTAGAGCGTAGGTTCGAATAGTTCTTAGCAAGTACTTTTGTAAGCATATTCAAAATTATTTACAAGCGCCTCAGGAGTATAAAATTAAATATGTTTGCAAGCGTCTCTGTACAATAAAATCAACTCATGGTAAAAAACTTCACCCAATAAATCATTGCATTTCTTATCCCTCATTCCTAAAATATTGTACAAATCTAGTTACAGAAACGTTAATTAGAGCAACATGGAAGAGACGCAAGGGTATACCCGATGGGGTGCGCCATTGCCGTGCTGCCGCTAGCTGTCGTGCGTTTAGCCGGCGTCCATTCACGTCACAGGTTAAATAATACTTGCCCTACACCCCCGTCTGCCAACCTCATTTCCACCCCCACACAGTCCCGACTGGAATCCATCTCCGAACCCTCAGTCCGTGTTTGAACTTCGCAGAGACCGCTCGCCTTGCGCTCTCTCCGTGCGGAATTCCCGCGATCTCGTTGCAAACTATTCTAGTGCAATAATAGAATAGAACCTTTTATGAACGTTAAAAACTTCTTTTATTTCTAAGAAAAAAAAATTGGGTATCGTCTTTACAGACAGTGTTCGTTTTAGTTAATAATCGCGTTTGTTTTCGGTGTTGTGTTGAGTTTAGTGGACAGCCGCATTTGGCAAACTTACGTAAGTGATATTTACTGCATTGCGTTAAATTAATGATGAATTATAGATGTATATTCCTTTTAGTATTCACTTAGACACTATTCTGAAGACCTAACTTCTTTTATAGGTTAAGTACATCCTTAAAATCCAGCTAATGTTTGCTTTCACAGGTCGCCTTTTCGGCTTCACTTTAAGCAGAAATAAAAAGTAAAATAGAAATGAATTTCAGTGCTTTGGAAGTAAAAGAAATGTAAAATCTGAGCTCGTTATTTGCTGTAAAGAGGCCGGCATGAAAGATTCAATTAGGAAAGGAGCCGAGACGGCAAACTGGGGTAGTTGTGTGACGTAGATACCTACTAGGGGGAATCTATATGTACATACCTACATAGGTCTAGACAATTCGATTGAAGCAATTTCTTAAACATACTTACCTATAGCTCTTGTCTTAGCTCGATTAGGTCTCAAACGGCTAACTACGAGTAAGATCGTTAACAGAAATTAGCACACAAGTGCGTTATTTTATTTTGGGTAGTTGGTTTCCTCGTTTATAAGTTCTAGAGTAGGTATAAGCTTCGACTATAATATCAGTACATCGAGTGGTTATAAAGCCCTGATTAGCAAATGAACAACTTAAGGGCAAGAACCTCAAGGACAATAAGAAAGGCAAGAAAGCAGCGCTTTAGAATTGACGACTATCTTTGATATTGATGTTGATGATGATGACTAAGGACATTTTTCAAACTGGTTACAGATTATTCTAGTTTACATAAAAGTATGATGCTTTTTATTGCAGTGAAAACAACCCAAGTTTATTGACAGTTTTCGCGATTTGTTTTTAACCGATTTCTAAAAGAAGACGGTTTCAATTCGACTGTAGGTAAGTATGTTGTTTTTTGTAATATTTTTTTTTTCGTATATATTGCGCAATAATTGTTGGTTGAGGCTAGGTGATCAAGATTTTTTAGTTGTAACGTCGTTTTTACTTAACTGCTCAAAAACAGGGATTACGACGACGATGATGAAATTTAGTGTGATCTCCTTTAGACTAAAAAGCTTGGGAAATTTTGCACTGAGGTTTAAATTTAAAGCCTAAAATTTTTATTTATTTTTTAAAATCTTTTTTGTCATATGTAAGTAACGTGTAATGCGTTTTTCTTCTGTGTTGTTTTGTCCATGTAATTCCTGCCTAGTAATTAACGGGATATTGTGTGATATACTGCCTTAATTATTTAATGCATTTGGGGTGAAATCCTAATGAAATGGTCGCCATGTTGCGGGAAGTAGGCGGCGACTTGATTGAAATTTATGTTTATGGACTAGTCGATTTATAGGATCGGAAAATAAGTGCTTTCGAGACGACGATGAAAGCTTTTCATTACTTTGCTATCAAGATAAACAAAGAGCGGAGCAGAGCTCAAGAACGGTTCCGTCGCTGTTGGAGAAATTTTCTCAAGTTTTAGTTTTGAATAAGTAGTGTAAATAGTAGAACATCAAAAACAAAAGTTATTCATTACCGGGTTATATAATAATGACGTCTAAATAAGCCAACGAATAAAACTGCGGTGAAATCAATATAACTATAACGATTTGCTATAGAACCAATTTATTGAGGGCATTCATCACTCTTCAGCTGAAATTTGGCCATAATTCATACTCTCAATGCCCACTTACCTTAATATCGGCAATTTAGGCGGAAGATATTAAGGTGGCTTACTTTTGCCATAAAGATATAATTTCTCTACGCTTTTACTGAACAAAAAACAGCGAGATTAGGTAGAGGGTGCAGTTAATATGCAAGTGGGATGAGTGCAATGCAGCAGTGCAGGAATTAATAGTTCAAAACATTTGTTGTATTAGTAGGTACCTAATGGTACAATAGATACTAAACAAATAGGGAGTTAGGTACACGCAAATATTTCACATTTTTATTATTTTTACGTTACGTACCTATAGACGTTTTTGTACTTAGTAGGTTTCTAGGTTTGTTAGTCGGATGAAATCATAAAAGCTACTCAACAGTGGACAAAATGGTTGAAGATGGTGATGACGATAGATATATAGTTTACGTTCTTGCTTCTCTACCATATCGTTTTTGAACGAAACTAAACAGGAGAGTGGCTACTTTTTTTTATTTAGTAATAGGCTTGCATTTGTCCGCCAGTTCGCCTGATGGTAAGCAACGATGCGGTCTACGATGGAGCACGCTTGCCTAGAAGAAACCAATTTACTCGCGACTTGAAGACACCTAGATTATATCTATCGGGAAACATCCACTTAGGCAAAGCGTTCCACACCCTAGCGGTTCGC
This sequence comes from Alcis repandata, assembly GCA_949125135.1. Taxonomy (NCBI): domain Eukaryota; kingdom Metazoa; phylum Arthropoda; class Insecta; order Lepidoptera; family Geometridae; genus Alcis; species Alcis repandata. The sequence continues at coordinate 3,081,141 of OX421233.1, forward strand.
ACAATAAAGGTGGAATCAAAACATCAAAGCTATTCAACCGACCATTATGAAATTTTGCATACACGTTGTCAGGCGCACAGAAAAGGACACTGACCGTGTTTTATCGCCGCGCTAGTGAAACTGCGGGCGCAGCTATTGATTAAATAAGTAATTGTTTACTTACTAACTAATGCAGCAACTGAAGTGTAGTGATTTTGTTGCGGTGCTGCTCAGCCTTCCTCCCAGATGGGGGAAAATACATTTTTTTATGCTATAGGAGGCAAATAAGCAAGTGGGCCGCCTGATAGTAAGCGATCAACGGCGTCTATGGAGACCTGTAACAGGCGGCGTAACCAGTGGCGTATCCGTGACTGGCGTCACGGCCACCGAGCTTTTAAGATTCATTAACGGACTATTAACAGCCCTTATAACATATTCTATCGGCTGTATTAACAAGGTCTCGTGCTTTACAAATAGGTACGCGGTTACAAAGTTACAACTCAATTAGAGTAGGCTGCGATGGTAGGGTCACGTAAAACGGCGGCCACCTGTCTACGTAGAGATCTTAGCACTACAACATTCCATTCCCCAGTTCAAGATCCAGAAGCAGACCCAAGACATGAGCGAGTGCAATGTTTCCGAAGACGATGTCGATGATAGAGCAAAATGAAAAAGGCTGGCCCCACTACCATGTGGGATAGGTAGGTACATTGTCGAAAAAAAAAGATAGTTTCAACGCAAATGAATAAACGATCCGTAACCTAAATATTTGTAGATTAGATAAGCTACCTAAATTCCTGTTTTATTAGCCAAATAATGATCAAAATCGCTGGAAACGATTAATATCTCCCATTACAGGAATGAAACCAATCAAATAGCAACACCAACAATAATTTATATTCCAACGTTTTGGAATACAATTAATTTGATTTGACTAATATTTGGAAACATGAACCATCGGCTCCGGTTCGCAATCAGCAAATTAATATCAGCTTTACATTCCTAACAAGATGTACCGTTCCCTGATAAATGGAGTTTCATTAAATATTCCGTACATAGATACCTGGCTAAGTATTATACCCCAGGACGTAGTTTAGGAAAACAGTAGAAGGACTCGATCGACCATAATAAGCATCGTGAGTCGTGCATAGATAGATCTACGAGTATCTTTCTATCTATCTGTCTATTATCGTGATTACTAACCATTAATTAGACTCTTAGACTTAAGCGGTTCGCCAAAAATCATAATTTTGGTTTAGGCACTCAAGCTCACCAACCACGCCATCTATCAAGATTATTCTCATTATCAGGAATTGGGTGATGATAGTTGTTAGCTCTTCACATAAATTGCATGTGGTGTTTTAAGCAAATACTCACTCGACGAAACGTTTTGAAATGTTGTCAACTGAAGCTAAACAGACAAGAAAACTAAACTTTACTGACGAATTCTGCGTCTCTATTTACCAAAGGAGGTCAATAAGGGTTTGTCTAAGTTTCCTTACTCTTGTTTTCCTGTGGCCACCTGCGTAGCTGCGTAAATAAGTAAATTGTCGGGGAAAATCCGAGCTAATAGGTTAATAGGACAACTTAATGGGGACTCATGTGAAACATCTGATTTCTTTGATCCGGAATGTCGGATCTTGTTTTATTTGTAACGAGAAAGCGAAAGCTGGGCCTTTAGTAACTTTTGCAGTTTTCGTAACATTGGCTGTGTTAGGACTGTTGTGTGTACGTGAGTTCGTAGTTTTGATAGCATAGGTGGCTCTAGCTTACCCACCGATTACAATATAGGTTTTTAATTTTATTTTTAGGTCTAATCCACAACCTGACTAAAACAGGAGCCTGCATTTTTTTTTTGCTTTTAACATTTAATTTAGAACGTCCTTTGTTTCAGCTGCAAGAGCTACTCGTGTTTAGCCAATTCTCTGGTGGTGCGTGTGCGTATCATTATTGTGTGTGACAGAATGAACACACTAGCAAAATATGGCATAGCTACTCGCACTTAATTAGAAAAAAGGGGGGATCGTGTATTCAATATTGTAGACTACCATACCACCTACAAAACATAATATCGTTTATCTAAAAGGCAAGCATCAACTCGAAGTGACTAAGGAGTCTCCTTGACTCCGCCGCTTCCCGACCTTTGTCTCGTCTAAAAACGGCCCACCTTTATTTCTCAGGTGTCATTCTTTTAATAACCGTTCCGTTTCACCAAAATTTTCGCACGGAATAAAACGTTGCAATTTATAAAAGTGTAAAGCCGAGTGGTGTCACTCGGGTTTAAAGGATGGCCATCCTCATTTTTCAAGTACGGCTCGGTACTGAGATTTCTCATTATGTATTTTTTTCATTCTCAGCGTTTTGATTAATGAAAACGTACCTGAACGGTGCTGAGTAGAATTGAACGGATTTTTCTTGAAATGAAAGTTTCGTTTTCAATTTCCGGTAGCGTTGGTGAGGATTTATCTTTGTTTTGTCGTTTCAATCTCCTACGGCTTCGGAAGGTAAATAATAGATGGAGTTATGAGATGATTATGCTCAGTTATTCAGGGGTCGAAGCTTGACATTGTCTTCGTATCTTATGGTTTCCTGGTATTGTATTTCGCAGCTAGGGAGTCACGAGTGACTACGTTACAGCTAATTCATTTCAAACTTTTAGCTTGTATGTGGTGGCGATAAAACATGAACAACTTTGAGTAGTTCAAGCAAAACTAGAGTAGAATAGTGCATAGTGCCAGAGAGATAACTTACCCGAGATTTTATTCTGACTATCTCAATATTTGACTACCTATTCTATTATATTGGTTCTTGTCTATCTCAAACCTTATCAATTCCATCGAATTCCGTCAATTCTCTCAAGCTTCCCCGATCTAAACCAACCGTCCACAAATTTTAAAGGCAAACCATCGTGTTTATTTTCGCAATATGATAAGTAAGTAAAGCCCTCTGCTCGCTGGTCCAGTAGACCGTGAACAGCAGGCCTTAATTGGAAGCTCTCGGGAATAGTACGCCGAATTCAGCCTGAATTGATTCCTGTCTGCCGGGGCTGGACTGAGGTTCCTGTTACTTAGTTATCGAACTGTTTTTGACTGCGTTATATCAATCAGTGAGAGTCAGTGACAGGTTTATTGATTTTTTAGGGGTCTGAACCAATACGGAAAGTACTCTTATTTTAAAAAGGTTAGACGAAAAATTATACCGTCCTATCTCTTTGGGCTTAAATGTATTATAAACTACTTATTTATCGTAGCCGATTTTTATGGTTAGCTATGTTATGTTTTCAAAGAGCCGCGTTGGCTCGCGTAAATGCTGATAGTAAGGGAAAAGCACAATACACCCCACGCGGGGTGTCAGTCTGTCAGTGCTGGACGTCGCCTCACCCCCATCTTGAATAAGAATAAGCTACCAAAGTACGGTTCGAAAATCCTGTAACAACAGAAGGTATTTTCCGGGATTCAAAATATCTGAGGAACTGGGCCTTCGAGGCATCTGGGGTCTTAGGCCCGGGTTCTTAATCTGTAAGGTTAACTATAACTATATTATTATCTAGAGATGTTTGTCAGGTCAGGGTCTTGTCGTAGTGATAAATATTTTGCCAAACTAAATCTTTCATCAGAATGAAACGCTAGCTAAATTGATTTGGCTCGAAGCCACAGTGTAACAGTAACTTACGGCTTGGCTTGGCACGTTCGATGTACTTATGATGGCCACTGTTTTTGCTTTCTGATCTATAGTTTTTTGAAGAAAAAAAATCTACCGATATCCTTATGAGATCCGTTGAAAGCTTGAAGCTGAACAAATTAAGCAGCGTTTTGTGTGGAGATAGATTAAACCCTAGATTAGACATCGATATGAAAACATATAAACGTAAATAAACGTTTCACACTCATAGCTCCCCACTAGCTATGGATCACACACAAAGACATAGACTACTAACGCCCAGACCCAGAACAGATATTTAAATTCATCATTCAAACATCTGCCCGGCCGGGAATCAAATCTGGCTTATAAGGCGGATATACTACCGCTGAGCCAAACAGGTCGTCTACTATATGTATAATTACTAGACGGTTGAGTCAAGTGACTCTTATAGTTACTACTGACAGTTGTCCAGAGACATGACTCATGTCAGAGACTGGGGTCCGTGACGTTTTTCATACTTTATGACACTGCTTAGCTACGCTAGCAGTTAAGAGTTCTGTATGATTTCTGCACGTCTTCGTTCATTTCAATGTTAAATTGTTATGTATGTCATGGCATAGATCCTTACATGCCTTATCATTAATTCATACTGTACAAGTGTACGAGCGGTCTTACTGCGACGGTCTCTGAGGAGGCAAGTGAGAAATTTGAACTTCTCTAGACCTCTCATTGTAACACCGCGGGGCTTTTCACAAGTGGTAATAGTGAAGTGCAAAGTTATTTCTATAGTGTGCCAATCAATGTCTGACTTGGTTCGCTGTTATAGAAGAGTATGAAACAGTAAAAAAATGTTACTTTCAAATTATTAAAACAAAAGCGAAAGCTCTTTGTCACCGTTTTACAATTAATCCACAGTGCTTTATGAAATGTACAGAATAAGATATCTTGATAAATCTTGATAAATCTTGATAAATCTTGATAAATTGATAAATCTTGATAAGATGATGGTGATACCTTAAATGTAAAATCAATTAAAATATAATCAAAAATAAAAACCACAAACAGTCTCTTAGATTTACTTACAGCCCAAATAATACAGCACAAAGAAGACAAACTCTATATTTTAACGTTTGTAACAGCTATCCAAGCCCTACATTATTAAACTCTGTTATTCTCCAAAACGGAAACCCTCAGCCCTAACAGCTACGTAACGTCATTATTCCTCTGGGGCTTAATTTACTTTCTAGACTTGCGTGGGCCCAAACCCATTTGTGTAAATTCCAGACCACATGCTCATCCCAAATCTAAGAATAAACGTTTGTATTTAAACTATACGTACGGTCGTTTTGTAACATATTAGTTGCGACGCGTGAAAGTTTCAGTTTAAAAAAAACTTAAATAAGATACATAAAGGTCAAAAATAAAATAAGTAGTTGCTTACCTGAAAAATAGTAGTAGTTACGACGTTTTGTATCCCAAATAATTCTTGAAGATAAGATAAGAGCTTTTCTAGGCATTATTTTATCATATTTTTGTTATAACTAAACACGGGAATACTTACGTAAAAATTAAGTCGTCTATTACGACTAGTTTCGGTCACATTCGGTGACCTTCATCAGGCGAGTTTACAAACGTGACGCGCTCGCGGTTGCGTCTTGTTTGGCACTAGTCGTAGTAGACGACTTAATTTTTACGTGAGTATTCCCGTGTTTAATTATAATAAAAATGTGTGAAAACCACGTTAGTTCCCATAGTATTTTATCATAGTTTGACATAATATACGAAGTGATTTATTGTAGGTTAGAGCATGAGTAATTTATTGTAGGTTAGAGCATGAGTAATTTAGTTTTCAATCACTGCAATGCCATCGTTATTTCTTCTACTAGAAAACCTAATAAGACTAAACTGTAGGTATTGTTTTTTTATAATTTCTTTATAACCCATCTAAGTTCAATAACTTTTCTAATCGAAATATAAATATGTCTTTTGCCTCATTATTTTATACTTGCTAAGTTTCTTGCTTTGTTATTAATGTAATCCTTATGTGATTCCTTTAAATCACAGGAAATATGGAAATTAAAAGAATTACTGGAGTTATAACATACAGGAATATCAGGAAAATACAGGAATTACAAAAAATACAGGGATTACAGAAATACCGTGGGCATGGTACAAATAACAGACAATGAATAGCTTGTCAGGGGTCAGTTCTGTTTAGTTTTCAACAACTCTGAGCAGCAACGATTCAGTGTATTTTTCTTCATGAATGCTGACGATAAAGTTTCAGGATTCAACTGAAGCTCAAGCGAAAAAAACCTGCAAACACAAAGCAAAATAAATTAAACCAATCTTCAGCTCAGTTCCATTCAAAGTTTGCAACAAACTTTCATATTTTCTTTGCGTTTCTCTGTCGCGCTGGGGGTGAAAGTTTTTATGCAACACTTCTTTCTTTTAGGTTTTTTATTTGAATATTTCTGGACAACTTCGGGGAATGACGGGATAATGCTATGGGAAAGAAGGTTTCGGAATAAAAGATTTAATTTTATTATTTCTTGTTGTTTTTATTTTGTGTCCTAATTGATACTTTGTTTATGCATCACGAATGGTATAACGAAACGAATTTAATAAGCCGAGTCGGGCCTTGGTGTCAGAGTTTGAGAGCCGTCTGAATGTTTTTTAGATGGCTAGAGGGAACAACCAGGTCCTACAATTTTACGTGTCATCCGGTCCTCAGTATCGGCTCGTATCGGTCAGATGTAAATACCTCCACGGTCACCCATCCGAAAAACTGACCATGCCGTCCGTTGCTTAACTTCGTTGGTCAGTTACGAGCATCTAGTCGAGCTAGATGCAAGAACTATTGCAAACTCATGTGATATACATATATTTGTTTATTTCAGATTATATTCGAACCATAGACAAGTAATTGTACCTACTAGTAGGTTCAACCGCAGAACATAAGTTGTTGCACTCTTCTTTGTAGATCTGCATAATATCTATAGTTTTAGAATACATTGCACCTTTTCAATGCAATAGACCAAGTGGTTAGGTATAACTCGAGTCAGACTGTCGCACGATATTTGATACTCGACTTGCAAGGCTTCGTCCTGACACATGAGTATTGCAGTTTCAATTCTATTCTCTCAAGCAACAAGTCTTATTATTGCTTAATTGTCACTTTGTAATTAATTATCAAGTCGTTGTACCTTATAGTCTGTAGGTGCGTAAATGTGTTTTTTATCGAACAATAAATAAAGACTGATATGTGTTGACGTTCAGTACACATGTACCTAACAACAACTATCATTTGTTTCATGCCAATGAACCCATCAGGTTCAAAAATCAGGCGGCTCACACGAATTTATGGCTATAGTCAATTTGTCCAGGCTAAAAGGTGTAACCATAGAGTTGAAATCAAGCCAGTGTAACATTTACACACCATAACAATTCCTTTAGGTATTTACATAATCCATTAAAGTAAATCGGCCGTCGAGTATCTACTACGTCCTAATAAAGCCCATTACTTTTTCTCATATACCACAAACGCTTCGATCGTAATCTTGAGCGCACAATGGCGCACATATGCGATTTTTGAGCACACAAAATAATAATTCCATCAATGTTCCCGTTTCATTATTCCATATTACAGAAACGTGACTGTGAATTAAACGATTTTTTTCTCCTGTTTACTGTGCCATACGATTTAACGGTCCTCTGGGAGAGGACGATTTAGAAAATATTTTATATAAGTTCTTTGCGAATTTTTATATATTTTTGTCTTTGTAACGTAATGTGGAGCAAAGTCCCGTATATATTCTACTCTTTGCAAAGATGCTGGAGATGTAAAGACTCAGGAGCTTTTTGTATAGTCAAACAAATTCGATAAGTAGGTACCTACATATGTATGACATGTCTAGAAAAATATAATATCGAAATGTGTCAGAAACTACCTATAAATGGCTATGCGGACAGATTTGATAGCATTTTACGAGTAAATGATAGTGCTAAATTAAATAGGATACTTTACATCTAAAAGGTACATAATAAGCCTAGCTTATTTGCATATTTGTTTAACAAAAGCATCGTCAAGAGTGTCTCGCAAGTTTCTAACTAGATTCATAAAGAACCAACGAAATTATAGGATACGGCGGGCAATTTTACTAGGTGAGGGGCAAATTAGAAGGGGAGAAATAAGGGTGCCCCTACACTATCAGTTTTGCATTGTCGAAGTTAATAGAACGGTGTACAAAGCAGATAAAAATTTAACATTTTTTCTTGCCAATTTCATAATTTCGTTTATTTTGCAAATTATAACTGCTTTTTATTAAATTAATCATGTTTTTATGCCAAAATGTATACTATACTGAAATAATTATTCCACATTCCGCAAGCCGAAAAAGAATTTAATAAACTAAAATACTTACTTATTATTTAGCTGTCCGTTTCAAGATTGAGGAAAAACGCGTAAATAAATCGTTCGAAAAATATCGTAATTTTTTGTTTCACAAGGAAAAATTTGCGTGATGTCAACGTGAAAATAGCTAAGTACTTATCACAGAGTCTGTAAAACTTGGTTATTCTGTTTTATTCTAGTGCGTATAGACTCACATGATCTCGGTCACTGTTTCTCTCGTTGGAAAAGACATAGGAGTGACAGTGACAGACACGAAATAGCGCGCGTTAAAATGCCCCGTTCTGAAAACGTTACGAAAATGAAAAGTTATAGTACGAATCGTAAGTGTTAGCCAGACGTGTTTACAAGTATAGTGGGAGGTCAACCTATCCACAGCAATTCAGAGATCATAAAATTACACGAGCTTTTACTTTCCTTCTTTGAAAATTAATTAAATACCCAAAACGCTATAAAACGTGCCCACAACACGCAATAAAAAGCAAATTCGATGAAATTAAAAGTGTACTCGCGTGATTAAAACGCCCTTTGGCTGACCGTGTGTACCGACCCTTACGTCGGGATGAATCAATAAATTCACCCTAAGTTTTCGTACTACCACTCCTGTTTTATACGCACATCCCTAATCTATGCATGTGTGTATTACAATACTGTGAACCAACTGTGCCCCGCGGTTTTACATGGTATCATGAAGTCATTCACTTTTTTGGGATATACTCAAGTAACTTAATTGTGAATTCTGGCGTTTGAGGGTAAGCGGCTTGGCATAAGAGAGACTTATATATCAGTGAAATGAGGCAGGCTTATTATGAAGATGATTAAGTGCGATTTATTGTTTAAGCTACATCAGTAATGGGTTCCGTTCAGTGTGGGCAGACATACTCACAAACTTTCACATCTATATAAACTGTGACTAACACACACATGGCACATCCCTATAATGTAAAAGCGTGCATTTTGTGAATGTAAGGGTGAAGCGGACATTTTTTTTGGACATGTTGCGATAGGTCAGGACTTTAAATCGATTTTGTACTCGAAGATATGAATCAAAGGTCAAGCAAAAAGCATAAGTTTTACCATGTCTCTGAAATGGATGCATTCGTAAGCTTAACTTTTATCAAGAACTCATTCAAGGTACACTTTAGCTACGACTCTATAGATATTAATTTACAGTAATGGACAAACTTGGAAAGTCCACGGTTTGGTTAAAATATTTTCTTCAGTCGAATCACTAAGTTTTTAAAATAAGAGTTTCCAAGTGAAGTTTCATTGAATATTTTCAATTGAAATACTAACAGCTCTCAATCTTAAACATTTTATTAAGATTAAAATCTCTTCTAAGAGCAAAGTAGGTAAGTTAAGCGACTTTTGAAAATTTCCAAAATTAAAAGCAAGTCGCAATCATAGAGTTAATTTAAGTTTTTCTTTTCATAAAATGATTCAAAGCGCAAATACTTATTTTCCTTATTTATTGGACGACTTAGGTAATAAGAAGTACGTAAGCAAATTCTACGAACCGCCTTTTCGGCTAACTTATCTGATGTTGGATTCTGGCTTCATGAAATTCGGAATGGTCCAATCTGGTTCTCTTCAAACCCGAGGTGACGTTAATCTGACGTTATTTTCTATCTTCCTGATTGAGTCGGAGGAGTGCACAAAATTATGTGCAATGAGTTCATAAAAAAATATTAGTTCAAATAAACTAAAAAACACACTTTGTATAAAAAACCAAAGGAGTCAGTTACAAACATACAAATAAATATACAGGTGAAGCTGGTAAAAAGCGTGTAAAAATTCGTATTGGCTAATTTAGTGGGCAACCTGAAGATTTAATCCTCGAACAAAAGTTAGCCGATATGGCCACAGCTAATAAATGTTGCTCTTGCTATTTCATTCAAGCTGGCTTCGTCTTTTGACTTCTGACTATTTCTTTTCTGGTTTATCCAATACAATGAGAAACACGTACTTTTAAAAATATGGACTCAACTCAGCCTCAAAACCGCTGGAAGCCAGTAACGAGAAATAATGGCTAAAATAAATAATCTGAAATTTAGTCCCAAATCATTCAAAAACTTCCAAAATCACAACAAGTCTCAATCTCAATAATTACTGAACAGTAACGACTTATAATAAAATCAGTCTGTGCTCAGACACTGCTTAGGGGGCAGCCCTGACGCTCGAATAGGGCTGCCTCGCGTGACTAATGTGTTTTATTTAATACGACCGTAGCCGAGACAAGATTACGGCTAATTTCACATTATATTCGGAGCGTGTGTACGAGCTATTAAATTTGTGATGACGTCACATGTTGCTTTTCGGAAATTCTTGTTTGTTTTTGTAATTGGTTTGGAAGGAATGTGTATATTGCTGACTGTTGCCCTGAAGGCATGATATTTTATTACTATTATGTTATACAACACATAAATATATCATTCCATGTCAAATGATGGAAAGACAAAAACTGTATTTTAAGGTTTAATCATAATTTATTTTTTCTCCACGACTTAAATGTAAAATTTTATTAATAGTAGATACCTCAAGCATAGTTTAATAAGCCTTTCTACACGCTTAAATATAAAATACTTTCATTCCGCCTTGCTATCAAAACAAGCAACCAAACAAACACCAAATAAATCAATTTCGAGAAAACAAAGCGGTGGCAGCCCTAACACCGGCGCCTTTATAATTTACGCGCTATAGCCCCCGCCGCGACGCTCGGTAGGGTTATCGCAACGCTTTCTACTTCATTATAAACGAGAGGAGGAAATTTGATGGAGGTGGTTTGGGAAAATGCATTGCAGAAAAGCAGAAAGGCAATTTCAAGTTTTTTAGTCTACGTGAGCGTTTGAGTTTTTTGTCGTCTGAAAACTTGGCTGGATAAAGTGACGTCATAGAATATGGAGGAGACTTTAGCATTATTTTGTAAGTATGAAATATCAATCAATACTTAAACTAATGTAAATAAAACGAAACACCTAAACTTACAGGCCACACCAGCCTACCAGAAATACCTATTGAGATATGTCACTTAGAAATTCGCATGTTTTTCTCAAATTTAATATAAGCAGACTGCAGTTTGTGGTGACGGTCAGTTTGTTCCGATAACTTATTTCCGTTTTTGTTATAATGACGTGTTATCTGTTTAAAACTAGTAGTAACCGCAACTTTGTTCGCAGTCGCGATCATTTTGGGCATGCCAGGCAGATATCAGGCAGGTATCTATTTTATTCTTCTTCGTTCTAAACGAAGAACCTATGTCGAGCAACAAATCCCGAAACTCTCTTGTTACATAAATTATTACAATATTTTCCGTGTATTGTTCACAATATTGTGTGAGGTCTTCTGCAATATTTATTCTACATGTAACATTGAGTAAGTGTTTAGGATTTAGAGCTTTGCTTAGAACTTGTCAATAGAGATATTTTCGTAATTCTACCTACTAGGGACCCTATTCTTGGGCTATTGAGATTACCTCGGTCACTCTCACACTTGTGCCATTTTTAATAAGTGCGACAGTGACCAAGACAATATCTCACTCGCCAGAACAGGTCCCCAGGATCACTTTAACTGCGTCCAAATCCCCGTAAAAAGTAAAAGTCCTATCAAACTAGGCCATAAATGTCCGAATCAGGGCGTGACGAATTTGTCGCCGAATATATCGTATCTGGGGACCATTTATATAGCTGTTCCAACCTCTATCTTTATTGCCAATTTATTACTTTCCCCCGCAAATATGGCGGCTAAATAATAGGATATTTATGGCAACTTATTAGTAATGCGAGTAAAAATAAGGGTAGGTACTCATTTTGTGGCATTACTATGAAGAAAAGTTAATAGTTAAGTTAAGTTAGTTCGCTATACTTAATGGTTGGAAATGCAAAGATTTTGATGTTTAGTTTAGTTTAAAGTGTAAATCAGAAACTTAGTCTATTCAATAAAAAAATAGTAAGATTATTCAACATCATCATTATCATAATCAACCATTTTCCACTCACGGCTGAAAATAGGTGTTTTCGTCAGCGAGCCATGTTTTTCGATCCTGTACTCAGTCTCTTGATCTCTTCCACTGCCTTCTTGCCACCATTACAATATAATTTACCCTGGTCCTGGCAATACCAGTGAGCCGATGGTCTGCTCGTAAGATTATTACAACCCTGAAACTTACTTATTATGTCATGTATCATCTAAAATTCTATTATTATTATCTCTTCAATTTCCCGTAACAACAAAAGCAGAACGCTTTTCGAGTATTAGTAAGACACATAGCTATTTCCACGGCAAGGCGCTTCGAAATTAGTTAACAAAGCGAAGAGCGCTAAATTGTCTCACAAAAGGCAGTTCGGTCGACTTGATCCATCGGTTGAACTCGCTACATGTCGGCTTGAACGTCTCAGACAGACGCTTCCATTTACTTCCCGCTTTGAACCGAGTTCTTTGAAAATGCCTACTGAAGAAAGCAAAATTCTATGTAGAGTTAAGACTATAGGTAGGCACTAAATAAACCTTAAGTCAACGCATTAAGGTGCAGAAACGCAGGTTTGTACAGTGAAGATTGCGCTTGAAAAGGCAGTATTTCACTTGCAAGTGGAAGGATTATCGATCGCAAGATTTAGAACGCAGTAAAAGCTAAATGTCGGCCAGATAAAGATTGATGTTGGCACAAGACGTACATTTGACCTGGGAGCATCACGATTAGCAGAACGCTTACCTGCCTACTTCCTACCTTACACACTTATTTAATCATCACCATCATCATCGTCAGCCTATCGGATTTTGTCCACTGCTGGACATAGGCCTCTCCTAAAGAACGCCACAAGGCACGATCTTCTGCCTCACGCATCCACTTGCTACCAGCCGCCTTACGCAGGTCGCCGCTACTTACTTATTTAATAGTGACCGAATATTCTAGAAATCTAGAGTGGCGTAAAAGCTGGGTGGGGTTTGTAGATAAATTAGTATTTGCTTCGTGACCCCGGTCGGACAGCTATAGGGTCATTAATAAGGCGGGACAGACGAAGGTAGCTTTTTAATCAGGAACACCGTTTCTGAATTGGACTTTTGTAAGTAAACAATAGAGCCTAAGTTAAAATAATAATGGTTTTACCCAAATGAACGTGCGTAGCCGCCATGTAATTGCTTTATTAACTAAACTAAACTAGCTGCTGCCCCGCGGTTTCACCCGCGCATTATGATGATGACGATGAAAATCCTTTGTATTAATTCATAATCTAAACTATGTACATTCAAATTTTATCAAAAATCGTTTAGTAATGACGGAGATACGTGGTAACAAACTAAAGTAATACGCAATGGTGGTGTTTTTCTAAGAAGGAAATTAATAAAATTTAATTATCCTTCAGGATAACCTATAAATTGCAATTGCGCACCTAATACTTCCAGTAGTAAATCGAGTTGCTCAAGTCGTAGACATTTTGACTTTAAGTATTTCTGATATGCAATTAAATATGTCCCACTATATAATTTACAGAGGTGTTTTTCCAAGCATAGACACAATGGGTACATTTCCCCAGAAATTTTCCAGGAACCAAGCTCCCCGGACTCTATTCTTGTGCGCTCGAGATTACTTCCGTCACTCTTACTCTCATGACATTTCTAATGCGAGTGACAGAGACCGAGATAATACCTTACCCGCCAGAATGAGGCCCCAGGTCGCGTGCCGACACAGTTCGTGTAAACTCGCCCATAATTCATTGCCATACCGCCGCACGGCATGTTTGCTCTCATATTGTGTTTTCATAACAGAAGCGAACATAAAATATTGAAGAGAAACCTATTTCTATCAGGTAAGGAATAGGTTTTCTCTAGGAGCTGGTAGGGACATTGGGATAAGAGGTATTTGAATACCTAAGCTTGCCGGCCTTTTGCTTTACACTTTACAGCCTTGCGCTGTTTAAACGTAGTTAGGTAATGTTTTTTTTACATCGGACTAGGCTTGCGTTTGACCACAATCTCACCTGATGGGAAGCGACGATGTGGTCGAAGATGTAGCACGCTTGCCTATTCGCTTTATTTTTGAACAACACCGCGGGTTGTAAGTGCTTTCTCGGAAAAACAGACGCACGTAGTGAGTTCCATACCTCTGCTGTTCTGCTATTTGTTCTGTTTAAATTCTTTGTCTTATTTTTGAACGTGACATTTCACGTTAAATTTTACGTTCTAAGCAGTGATAAAGCTTTGTGGCGTTTGACCCAAGTACTCGTATGTTATCACAATTCACTTTACTTGAACTTTTGCAATTGTGAAGTACTAAACTAAGAACATCCTAAAGACACCTACCCTGGGACGTGCTTCGAATTCTTATCGCGTAACTAAACTGGATCGCCCTCGCTTTCGTCTCACTCTGTCAGCTGGAAGATATCGAATACAAATCAGTTCAGGCTCGTGCTGAGAGCTCACGGTATGGGCCTTGGAATGAAAATTGGCTCTCAAGTAAGACTTTTGGACTGAGTAAAATTTTTAGAATAGTAAAACAGCCTGTATTCAACAGAATCAACAGAAATCGAATAATATATATATGAATGCCTGGAAGATTATCGCTGTTAGCGATAAGGCCGCCAGTTTTTTTACTTCTTTCTGGTTATAATTACTGGTGTAAACAATGAAGAGTTTTTTTATTTTATCTATATCTACATATAGCTACTCGTATCGAGAAAGTAAAGTTTTATTCTTTTTGTACTACTTTTCTAGCCTTTTCTACCTTTTGTGTTTAGTTCAAAGTAAACTTGCCAAGCGCAGCTGTTTAAATTTTTATAAAGTCTCTAAGTAACCTTTTTGTGAGGAAGATGAGATTTCCTCTAGATATTGCGTCGAGACACCCTTTCAAGGTAGTTTTTTAGCTTTCATACTCTTTATGAAACCGAGGTGGAATTTTTCAAAAGGCTTAGACTATTCTTTACAAGGATAAAAATATTATTAATGTAGATACGAGATAAGAGCACTTCTTACAATTTTATTTTAGGGTATAAAAGTAAGACATGTCAAAAATAATTTGAAATTCTCGTTGCAAATATGAAACAGTAATTGTGCCCCGTGGTTTCACCCGTTATTCTACGCTGTTCGCATTACTTTTTCCGGAATAAAAAATAGTCTGTATTTTTAACCGACTTCAAAAAAGGAGGAGGTTATCAATTCGTCTGTATGTTTTTTTTTTTTTTTATGTTTGTTACCTCATAACTTTTGACTGGGTGAGTCGAATTTGATGATTCTTTTTTTATTAGAAAGCTGACGCTTCCCATTTGGTCCCATTTCAATTTAGTCCAGTTCTGATAATGGTATCCATGAGAAAACCATATAAGTCTTAAATTTGCATTAAGTACGTGCGCGACAAATAGATGAATAACTCAATAGTCGGTCTTTTGAAGTCGGTTTTTGTTTTTTGTTTTGTAAAAATAATGTTCTTGTAATCTAACTATTAGGCGATTCTCCCTAGAGTCGATTAATGGTTCGCTACGGCACAGCACTACGGCGCCGGCACAGCACTGCGCCGCGAGCGAGCGAGCGGGAGAGACGATCCCCGCGCAAACAACGAAGATGGCGTGCCTCCTTTACGATATGATTGTTAATTAATTAATCGGTCCTGACCTAAAGTAAACCAATACGAGTTCAAGTAAAAACAGTGTTTAATTCATAACTAGTATCTACAATGATGTTGGAGCAAGAAATCATCTAACATAATGTACACGTTTTTATACTAAATGTTAAGTATGTATATCCGTTGAGCCGTTTCAGCGTGAGAAGTAACGAACACGCACGCACACTCACTCACAAACCTTATATATATATAATAGTAGTGAATGTGATAGTATCATTTTCTGACTTAAAAGCAACAAAAATTTAAAGCAAAGCAAGCATTTTTTTAATTCGTATCTAAAGAAAAAATTGAGTGCAAATCAATATCTCAGCTTTATACTTAGGTACTACTACGTCCTAACTGGTAAGAAAGTTTGCACTTTATGATTGCAGTAATAACTCCTTTTATGGGCTGTAATAAAAGCTTTTAGTGTAGAATTTTGTATGAGTTCCTACGGAAGTGGCTGTAAAATTTTAGGTTCTTACTAAAAGTATACTTTACTTATCTAGATTTTTTGGCATTACCTACAGAAAGTAATCATTGTAATGTAATTTTAAAGAAACCTTTTCCCAGCGGTGGGACATAATAAGTCAATAAAAAAAATGAAGGAAAATTAAGATCGGACTAAGTTTTGCTTTTTCGCAAAGCGATCGGCTTTGCGAAAAAGGAGAAAACGAGATTTTATGTTGGCAGGGGTATAGAAAAGAACATGGGCTACTTTTCAACATCCTCTTTAGGTTACGCTGTTTTTCAACCCTACTGTTTTTCAACGCCGCCGAGTGAAACTGCGGAAATATTAATATAATAATTCAACAATGAAAATAATTCGTACCTAAATGATATCTAGAAAGAGACCTACTTCTTAAACACGAATAGATTGGGCCTTAGGTACTTAAAAAGCCTGCTTAAACTCAATCACTGCTCTTTTGTCTCGTTTCCGCACGTGACATTTCACGTCAGCGAGAAGTTGTCAGGGCATTTTAAGCAGTGACTAACTTTAAGCAGGCTTTATAAGTAAAACCCAAAAGGTCCTATTACACGTGTCGCTACGCTAACCGACTGATTAGATCACTCCTTAGATGAATCAAAAGAGATACGTCGACTAACAAGCGCTTACCGTTTTTTCCCCTCACCCTTTCGCCTAATTATTTGATTCATTTGGTAGCCTGCCGCGTGATTTCAACCGAGCGGTGATGAAAATGCATTGTAAGCAATTTTTTTTCGTGAATAAATGGTCGTTTGATCACCAACTCGCCTGATGATGCGGTCTACGGTGGAGCACGCTTGCTTAGAAAAAACCGATTCACTCAGTCCTGAAGACACCTAGATTACAGGAAAGTAAGTACCTAAGTGTATGTTAGACGGTACTCACTCAGCATATACGAACTTACTTACTTACAGCCTAATAAGTATTAAGCTCTATTGTTATTAATCTGTCTAATCTATTGTCAGAGTTTTAGGTCGGCAGGCTTTTGACATGGGTTAACGTCTATTCTTAGGACTTTACTAAGGAAACTAAGCCAGATCTACTATTCTGCTACGGTCGAGCTCATTTGTTAAAGCTAGCTGAGTCGAGTCACCATTAAACCGATCGTTCACTGCCAGCCGAACTAAGTTAGTTTAGTTCAGCCGGCATATTGAGTCAGTTTTTAGGGTTCCGTACTCAAACGGTAAGACGGGACCCTATTACTAAGACTCCGCTGTCCGACCGTCTGTCACCAGGCTGTATCTCTTGAACCGTGATAGTTAGACAGTTGAAGTTTTCACAGATGATTTATTTCTGTTGCCACTGTAACAAAAAGTACCTACTAAAAAATAATAAATATTCAAGGGGCTCCCATACAACAAACGTAATTTTTTCCCCGTTTTTATAGATAACGGTACGGAACCCGTCTTGCGCGATTCCGACTCGCACCTGGCCTTTTTTTCCACTTTAGTTTGCTTAGCTAGCATAGATATAAAAAATTGGCTTCACTATGTGAGCTAAACTAAACTATAATATACTAGCTGACCCGTGCCCACTTCGTTGGGCATAATGTTAATAATCCTTTTTTAGTACAGAGTGTTATGTTTTAATTTCTAACTGCCAAAAGGAGGGTTATACGTAGGTATAGTTTGTATTTGCATGCTAACACAAAATTCGAAAGTAACTCTGTCCGAAAGAAAAAACATTTTCTGCGGGATTTGCGATAAACGAATTCCATGAGGACCAAGTCGCGGGAAAAGTTAGTTTGGTTATGGTCTTAGTTTTTTTTTTTTTTTTTTTTTAATTACTATGTACCTATTTATATTTTCTCTTATAATTTTTTACATTTTTATCTATAAATAAACGTATTTTTATTCTCATCTATCGTAACTTTATTTTTTATTTATTGTCCTATTTTATTTATATTGTGTTTAAGATTAAATACTTTATTTATTTTTTTTAGGTTTTCGGTTGCAATTTTTTTACTTGATCTTATTTTGTTAGCGTTCGACACTCGACTGTCGTTCGAATAGCTGCGATGATCTTGCATTTTATTCCGCTAGACGAAGTGAACGTTTTGCGGTACATTCCCTTGCCCGTGCTTGCGATTTTGGGGTCGTCTATTAATCACGTGACCTTTTTAGAGTTCCGTACCCAAAAGGTAAAATGGGACCCTGTTACTAAGACTTCGCTGTCCGTCTGTCACCAGGCTGTATCTCATGAACCGTGATAGTTAGACAGTTGAAATTTTCACAGATGATGTATTTCTGTTGCCGCTATAACAACAAATACTAAAAATCAGAATAAAATAAATATTGAAGGGGGCTCCCATACAACAAACGTGATTTTTTGCTGTTTTTATAGGTAATGGTACGGAACCCCTCGTGCGCTTGCCCGGCTCGCACTTGGCCAGTTTTTAGCAACCCCCCTCTCGCCCTTGGTGATATATGGTGAGGTTATAAATTACCGCCCTCAATATCACGTGTGTTTTTATTGGTACAAATTATCTTTAAAATTTTCAGAAACAAACGAAAAAATAAAAACACGTGATATTTCTCTACAATAACCCCGTCCTGATATTTCGTGATGGTTTTTTGAACCTCTTCTTCCTCTCTCGAGTCTCAAGTAATTAATGGACGATCCCTTTCTAGTCTGTTTGCAGCAAGGCACTGTGAGCGTTTGGCACTCGACTGTCGTTCGTATTGCTGCAATGATCTCGCATTCTTGTTTTGCTAGTAGTACTACGAAGTGAACGTTCGGCGCTACATATAAAAATTATAACAAATGTAAAAGTATAAAAATACGAAATAAGTCACGAAAGGTTTAAGTAGGTAGTTCTGAAAAAAAACTTGATAAATACTTACAATAAAATGTGTAAGAGTACGATGAAAATTAAACAGTAAAAGTTAAATAAAATAATTCATAAGTAGTTCTAAAAATAACTTTTTAACTGGTACAAAAATGTAATGAGAAAAGTCAAAATATTCAATGTCGGTTGCGTCCGCTGCGTAGGGGCACGTTGACGACCGCAGGACTCCGCCGCGAGGTAACCTATTTCTAGATGTGTGCACGCGGCATTTATTTTTCTTCAATTTTAAACTCAATTCGTAATATCTTTTGAACGGAATGTCCGATTTAAATAATTCAAAAAGAAATCTTCAGGTATTGAAACAGTCTTAAATACTAAATAGTTTATTTAGATACGGATTAATACAAAAGTATGTAAAACATGGTCTGATTTTAGTCGGCATTTTTATCAACTTTTAAAATGTAAAAAAGTAGTTATAGTGACGTAACTACAATAGTTGGACATATGGTATCGCGACGTTTTTTGTAGATATCAATTTGTTCTTTAATATTGTAGAACATTTTTCAGGTCTATCATCAATAGTTTCCGCAGTGTATGTGATGAAAGACATTTTATGGATAATTTTTTTACACCTTGGGTTACAATATTGAAGTTTTAGTAAGGATCCCTAATTTTTTCAGGTAATAAATATAGCATATGACACTCAGCAATAATGTGGCTTTCTATTGGTGAAAGAATTTTTAAAATCGGTTCAGTAGATCCCGAGATAACCCCTTACAATTTAACAAATATACAAACACACAAACTTTACTTCTTTATAATATTAGTATAGATAACTTAGCTGGCGGTGGACGATCGGCTTAAGAACACTGATCGACTCAGGATCCTTTGTTGCTTTATTTCGGTAACTGGATCAGGATCCTCTGTTGTTTAACTTCGATAATGTTTTAGCAACGTCTGATCGGCGACCCTGGCTTAATTATAGTCATCTTTTAGAACCATAATGGGCCTTAGTTATGAAGCCTGCTTAAAGTTAGTCACTGCTTTAAATACTCTGACAACTTCTCGCTGACGTGAAATGTCAGTTGCGAAAACAAGACGGAGAACTATAAGCAATGATTAACTTCAAGCAGGCTTTTTTTAAGTTAGGCCCATAAAGACTAGTTTCTAGTCGGCTACGCCGCGCCGCCGCGATTTGATAAGATAGCATAAAATAAACTTTATTTCCAAAAAGATAGGTACTACAAACAGTGAAAACTTAAACATTAAAAATAATAACAAAAAATTAAATGTGAAAAGAAAATAGTAAGTTAAAACTTTTATATTTTGCTGCGGCCCCACACTAGGCACAGGGCCTGTAAAGACCAAGAATACGAAAAATAATAATATTGACAAATACATGTTTGGAGGTCTTTCTGTATTCTGAGTTTGGAGGCATCCGAAACGAAGTTGTACGTAAAACTTGTGCTATTTATTCTATGGTATACCATATCCTTTTATGTCATGGCAGGTATCAAAGGTAGCGAATCAATACACACGCTAACTTGGCAGTTCTAGGGCTTCGGATTACTCACGACCTTAGTTCGCGAGGTTGTTGACATCCGCCCTTCCATATCGGGCCTCCATCATTAAGAAGTTTTCGTTTCATATTTTGTGATGCTTCCTTGATCTGAACGATGGTTTGCAAGTTAACAAAGAAATAATCTGGTTCATTTATTCAAGCCATAGGTTATTATTTCCGGCACGTAATGTCAAATATTGTATGTGATTTTACAATTTTGCCAGAATTAATAACGGTTATGAAATGCCTAAATTATTCACCTGAATTACTGATAAGACTTTATTCATAATCAAGTCACCTTAACAAAAAAAACAAATCAAAATTGGTTCAGCCGTTTGGCGGCAGACACACCCGAAACTGCCCAACAAACACAGACACATTGTTAAACTTAAAAAACAGCCCTGTTTCCATCAAAACTTAAAAGTAAAGTACAGATATTATAATTCAATCCTTTTCAAAGGTCGTCCCTTACTGTCACGCGCTCAGAGCCCTGCATCCCTAATCGGGGCCTGAATATTCTGAATATTCTTCAGGTAAAACTTTTCACCAACCCTTTTTAATTAGATCATGATCATTCATTCTGCTCATCAGAGCTGAAGAGGCTCTTAGCGTAGGTAATGCTTTCAAAACGAAAACGGACATCAAATTAATTCGGCCATTCAGTTCCACATAATGATATTACTCAATGTCCACTCCGACTTCTACCCTCGTAGGGTTGGCACACCAGGTAAATAATAATTAGAAACAACCGGTAGCGAGATTATAAGACATTTCATAATAAATTGCACCACACCGTTATTATCCCATGACGAATCTTAATTTTTTTAATCTGAAGTTTGTCTAGAAAAGGGATATAGGTAACTTTTTTTTAGTGTTGTCAATAAAATGTATTTGTTTTACAAAATTAAGCACTTAATGATTTTATACCCGCGCGCGATCTTTTTCGGTCCTGCACCAGTGTCACTCTACAATTTATTTATTTTTTGTTAACATTTTCTATCGGTAGTTAATATCTCGTGACAACCCTACAGCTACATTTACACATGAGATACAACAACTGTGTCATAGTTCTCGTATGATGGTCGCAGGGCGTCAATGAGGACCATTAATCATGGCGACGGGCACCTCCATTTATCATATTCGGACCTCCCGCCGCTATTTACATTTACTTGTAATATTTCGCTGAAAAATCTGCTTTTTATTACCACGCGGTGATGCGGCGTTTCCATATGATGATAATAACTCTTTGGAGCAGATTTGTATTGCAATTTAATTTTTATATTAGTAGTTTTATTAACTGTGGAAAAAACAAAATGAGTAACATTTTAGAAATTATAAAGTTTGCGGATTTTTGCTAACGTTCCTCTGCAAAATCAACTCTGCTTTTGGTGATTAGGATGGCAACATAGCAACGTTAAAATTATTCCACTAAACTTTATGAAATTTATACTACAAGGAATGTGTGCTTTAAGACTAAACTCTTCACTAACAAGCTCTGCACTATCTGGAAGATTCCAGGATCTACGTAGGAATAATGCGGTGCATCCGGCACATCTTGAAAAAGTTTGAGTCAAGTGCCTGAGAGAAAAATAAATAAGGATAGGGCTTACAGGTATTTGGGGTAATTTTTGTATTTGAGGGGGCTCAAACCCCCTAGCCACCCCCAAAAAGCAGCCCCTGAATCCGCCACTGATATTGCATGTTGCATGACTCCTCTCTATTCTACGCATCTCACTATATGCCGGTTCGGTAGTCAAACAGCCGAAAAAGAATGGTATTTTCCACCCTTTGTTCCAACCAGACATGCTTCTCGTATTCTCCTAGGCCTGCTTTGAAAGAATATAACCGCAAATGTGATTAAGTTTCTGCGGTACATTCGTTGCACGCCATCTCAACGCGGTGTTCCTTTGCTCTTTGATAGGGCTGCCAAGTTTTTGAACAAAAAATGAAGTGTCGTACATTTAGGTGTCAGAAGTGAAATGAACAAAACAGCATTTCATTTTGTTATTATTAAAACGGGAATACTCACGTAAAAATTAAGTCGGTTACTATGACAAAAACCAAAAACCACGTTAGTTTTCATAGTAGTATTTTATTTTGTCAAAAAAAAAAAAATAGAAACCAGTGCTACTTTCATTGGAGCTCTGGGCTTCAAGCAATCAACGCTAAATAAAGTTATATATTGATCGAGATTTCTTTCTAAATACTCGTACTGGTCATTAAACAAACTACAATTACTACATTTTTGTATTACGCAAAAGTTAAATGACATTTGACATTCTTAGCAGTTGCTAAGCAGCGTTTTTAAGTGAGGCCCACAGTGTTTTGTTTACTTTATTTTTGATGAACAGTAAACAGTATATAAAAGTAATGAGCGAAAAACTGTATTAAACTGTTTTAACAGCATGGTTGACAACCCTAGTCTCAGATTGCAGCCGCAGCCTGAAATACCCTTTGCTTTAGTATTTGCGAATGCTGTTGAGTTCTAAAAGGAGTTAAATTGAAAGATTTCTGTAAAAAACTGATGAAATGTTCAGTGGATTAGTGGAAGAAGATAAGTCTGCATTTTTTTATTGATTATAAAAATCTTTAGCTGATACTCGTAGTAATAAATAAAATAAGTACTAACCTACCAATTGGTTACGCTTTAGCACAAGGTATTTAAATCGATAATAATCTATTAGGTGTAAATCTCAGTTGGTCAAACAATAAAAAATACTGATAATAAATTTTATTATGGCTCTAAAAATATGTTATTAAAACTTGTAGAACCGACAATTTTTAGGTTTTCTTAAAAAAACTCCCCATACACCTAGACCACAGGCACTCACCCAAATTAGTTTAACATCACAATACGAGCACCACTCAGCTTGATTATAACTCCATCCATTTCATTATATTTCCACAAATTTAATACAGAATTCGAGATTTCCAAAGTAATTTTACCATTTCTGAAACCTAGGAACCTGAAAATCCATTTCGAATAACGCTGAAAATTGACGACAGAACACGTTGGAAGCACGTACATGCGGTAGATACAAGTTTTCTCGTCGCATGTACCACAAAGGGGACACCCGGGAAAGACAGGACGTCGGGTTTAAATAATTGGAAACGAGTGGACTGCACTGGCATAGAATAGATGATAGTAGAGCGGTTGCACACGACGATTTTTTGCAGCGCTTTTGCAGCGATGCTGTCACTTGACGTCTGTACCTACTACAGCTACAGTTACTGTTATAGACACAATAGTGATGAAAGTTTCGATGCAAATCGAAACTGCACGACGAATTTGCGACGGAAAATAAAATTTTACTAGCTGCGCCCCATGGTTTCACACGCGAGCTGATGAAAACGGGCGATTGTAATAATTAAAATTAGCCTTTCTGTTACTCCAGAACCGGTTAACTATCCGCAATCCTCATTTCATCAAAAGCGGTTCAGTAGTTACGGAGATACGTCGTAACAAACAATCACATACACAAACTTTCGCATTCATAATATTAGAAGGAAAGGAAGACTCCTTCGCCAATAAGACAAGTACTGCAAAAATGCATTTCATTTCTTGGCAATTTATACCTACACATACGAATCTATAGCAATACAAAGGCGAGTCTTCATCGAACGTTATCTCAAGACCACAAACATCCGTCTGCAACGCTGCAACGAGTCTCCGTGTGTAACCGCCCTAACGGCTCCGTGGACGGTGGAACAGTGGACACCGGACAGTGGACAATAGACGGTCAACGTACCGTGCATCGAGAGCACGCTTTGTTACACGTATAGACTGAACCTAACTGCCTTGACTAGATAACTGGTTTTGTTTACATGGTTACTGGTGTTGTTTACGTGTAGTCGTTTTCTTGTAACTGTATGTTGCTACTGAAAAAAAGTATCCCATTTTGCTAGCTGCTCCTCGCGGCTTTACCCGCGCGGTTATGAAAAATGGCGGTGATGGAAAAGCCTACGTGTTAAGCCAGGGCATACGCCATCTCTATTCTATATCAAAATCAGTTTGATAGTTATGGGGAACAAACATTCAGACACACTGAAACTTTAGCATTTTTTAAATTAGTAGGACTTAATCCATCATCAAGTTTAGATTACTTTTTTGGGCTTTTTAAAGGTCTGAGTCAAGCTTCATCTTCGACCACATCTTCACTTACTAACACGCGAGGTCAAACGCAAACTTATTCTTAGTTATTTTTCCAAAAATTGTCACATCCTACAAAAACTGTCGAAAAATGATTCCATTGTCGATTTCCATAGAACCCTCTAAAAGTTTTCCATGTAAACCTCTCAATCAAGCGCACCGCAGCCTATCGTCTCCTATAACCACGTCCGGACGAGGGTCTCGCGTAACAGTCGGCGGGTGACCCTCGCAGGTAGCTTGGAGGTACGGGTTATGGGAGGGCCGGTGATATTCGACGCCTCGTACTCACTGGGTACGATGTAGCTGTAGCTAAGCAAAAATTGCAACGGCTAGTGGCAAACAAGCTACGGGCCAGCTGATGGTAAGTGTCTGCTTCATAAAGTAAAGAAAGAAATGTTTACTTTGAAGAGATCGCTTTTAGCGATAAGGCCGCCAGTTGTTCTACTACTTTTTAGCCATATTTTGATTCTGCTTGTAATTCCTGGTGTGAGCAATAAAGAGTTAATCTGTCTATCTAAAGTTATTTCTGTCGTTGATCGTGTCTGACACAGTGCGTAACAGCCTACTACAATCCGTATTGGTCTGACCACTAATCGAAGTTAACCACTTTGTACCAGCCAGGTACTTTGCTTTGATTAAAAAAGGAGAGCGACCTCTGGCCAGGTGTGGCGAGGTTAGTCTGGAAGCAGACGCTGATTTTGTTTACTTAGTTGACAAAGGTTTACGTTAGCGTTACTTTGTGTTAAGTGTGCTTGAGTGCAATTTGTTTACTTGAGCGTCCAATTTGTTTTAATTCGGGCGCGGGTTGATGAGCAAAACGAATGTTTGACAGTTAGTGCCCCGTTCCTCCTATAAAGTGCAAGTAGGTACAGTAGCAGGCGATAAAACTTAATATATGGGTAAAAACTTGCTAAACTACTTTGTACAAATATTGGCAGTTTGGAAAACATTACTTTTACTACGCTCTACCGAATGACTATGTTTTTCTATTTACGAATACTTTGATTTCAATGTAGTGTGAACTTTAATTGTACGGCTTTATAATATATTTAGATTTAGATCAGCAGAGGATTCAAACGGTTGAACATGATAATGATAATATGGCTTTCGACTTACATGATTCTTGTTTTACGTCACATTTTTTCAGCATTGGCGGTGTGTGAAATGTATCTACTTGTTTACTTAGACTAATATAAAATAAATGGACGGACCTAAAAGAAGCGCATTATTGAAGACTATTTAAATGAGCGCCGGACGCTTACGTTTAAGCTTGTATATTGTAAAATACAAGTAAGTAAGACCGAACACAAGTATTTATCGCCAATTTCTAAAATCATCTACCAGCACTAAACGTACTACAACAGTCTCGGATAAATTTGAGGCGATTATCAATTCATAAATGTAGCCGTGCCGGGGTGCATGACCCAGGCTAGGGGTTGAAAGGTTGAAATATAATGTTTCATGCAAATGCTGTCTGGCTCGCTTAAACTTAGCTAAAACATAGGGAAAATCGGTTTGAATTTGCCTGTTGTGCTTAAGACTGGTCCATTATAGCGCGGGATAGAGTAGAGTCGAAAATAGGAAAGATCAGTGCCTTGCATTGGTACGACCGAACTAAAATAAACAAATGAACGCTGTCCTCAAATTGTAAGCAGAATGTATGATAAAACTGGCAATTTTTTACAGAATTCTGACCAGGATTTCCAGCCCGCCCTTACAGGCGCTGTTGGCAGGAACCCTGCTCTTATCAGCAAAGTGGAGGCTCGGCGCAGACTGCCGGCTACCTGCGCGGGTCCGTTCCGAATTTCCGATAAGCGTTTGTTCCTACCAGCTATTGTGGGTTGTCGGTTTTCCACATGACTGCGTGTATTGCCTCAGACATAACAAAACATTTCAAATTTTATTACAACGTGTTAAAACATTTATTTAAAAAATTCTACACTTATCACGTTCTCATATTGACTTTATAAACACCTCTGGGAATGCCATCAAAAAGGCTTAATTACACCAATAACAGTAAAAAATTAAAAGAGCGCACGTTCGCAATTTCAAGCCGCGTTTTATCTTGATGAGACTATGCAAAAATAACGATCACGCGAAACGAAATGAACCGTTTTTCATCGGCCCTTCACAAAGTAACCCCACCGCTCGTACCTTTGGAACAGAGTATGTAGGCAAAGAGAGAACCAGTCGATACTGTGGCAACCTAAAACCCTGCCACGTCACGTCCCGTCACAGCTATCATCACACTAAACACTGAATGCAAAAGTTTATCCTTCAGTTTATCCATCTTCGTAGCTTTTTCGTCGGAAAATTGCTTGTTTGAGTGAGCATAGAGAAGCGGAGTGGAGCTTGCTAGCAGTTCATCAAATTCACGACCGGCGTCACAGGTTAAGTAGAGTAAATAATGCTTAACGTGTTCATTTTAAATTGATCTGAAATGCTTCCATAATGTGATAAAACGTTATAGTCTTGGAAGTACTGCTGAAATGCTGACTTGTTCTTAACCTTCCTCGGTTCTTCGGGTCATATTGACCCGAATCTGAAATTTAACTGTCAATAAAAGTCGTATTTTTTTTATATAATTTATTAAGACTTCATGACAATTATTAATTATGCATTCACTATAACATTATTACTGTAAAATTATGGTGAAGTCTCTTATTTTAAGAAAATTAAGTTTTTTCCGCCTTAGGTTCCTCAGGTCAATAAGTAAAGAGTATGAAAAAGGTCCTCGGGTCAAAAAAGCCCGTGTTTTGCAAACAATAATACTTTGTTGCATTCTAAGAATACACTTACAATTTATAAATGTTAGTTATATCTCAATCACTTAGCGTGTTATTGTTGAAGGTACTTTGAGATAATTAAGATTTTGTATTTAATTTAAACCAATTGCGTCATTTTTTTGAAATTGGGTCAACATGACCCGAAGGCCTCAAGTGTAAATAGTATTTGAAGAACCGAGGAAGGTATAGAGGGGTTAAAAGTCAAGGTAAGGTTAAATTAGAGCAAACGCAATGAATAATTGAATATTTACTCTGAAACGCTAGTATAGTTTCCCGTTCCGAGTTTTCTATCTGTTCCTATTTAATCCGAACCTTTATAGCCGCGGTTGATGAAGTGGGATTAAAGTTGTAAGGCTCCTGTGGGTTTTTGCTGCATGTTTTATTGCCTGGAAGGGTCCAGGACTGTGGTTTAAGGCCGGGATTACTGATCGACGCGCTAAAACATCAACAACGGAATGTTAAAGTATTGGGCTCAGGGTTATAGCCTGTAAAAACTTACTTATGTATTTCAGCCGTGGTAGGGTTATTAAAAAGGTGAAAGACAAATGTACTCGTATATCGTAAATAGTTAGTTTTGCATTTGTGATATACTTGTAGCGTCCCTCTGTTTCACCCGATATACTGCAAAAACCTTAATATGTATCTATTAATAAAAGTAGTCCGGATAAATATAAATCTACAATTTACGTTATTAACCCACCTAAATTATTAATTTTATTCAAATCTGGTAAGCAGTATTAGCGTGATGATGTAACAAACAAACATACCTTTCCACACACTCTAATCCTTATTTAGGTACATGATAGAACTCCTGTGGAAACTTGAATGATTTTAAACCTCAGAGAAATAAACTAGACCGACCAATAGACTGCGTTGTATGCCAGTCAGTCGTTAAACTTTTATAGATCAGCATGTATTCAGCGATGTGATGATTAGTACTCGTATGATCACGAAATCACATTTTTCTATCGGCAACTATTATATTCAGGTAAAAAATTACAAAGACAAAGTTCATTCACCCCCCAAAAGTCGACGATGTAACATTTACCAAGACGTGTCAATTACAAACTTATTAACGACTTCTTGCTTCCATAAAACGACCCTTAGTTATCAGCGATAAGGGTGTGAAAGTGGTTTGTGAGGTGTTGCAAGATTGTAACGCATCTCTTGAGAGGGGGATACATTGAACAAACAATGTATTGCAGAATGGCAATGAAAATGGAATAGGTTTGGTGGACGAAAGTCAGTGGTTTTCAAACTGGGTACTATAAAGGTGAAAAAGTTACGTGTAATTCATCTGAGGCTAAAATTCAAAATAAATGTTTCTAGTACTTACCACTGTTTTAAAATTGTTCTAAAGGTATTTCATTACTACCAATTTCATTTACCATCAATTTAAATTTGATATACCTACTTGTGTTTTACACTTTCAAAAGTTTGTTTGAGTGTGAACGAATTTGAATGAAGGGTTGATAGTTTTATATTCTCTAGATAAATATATAGGCTATTTTCATTCTTTGAATTTCAACCTTTGTTGTAGAATCGCCGCATAACTATGGCACGTAGCAACTACATATGTTTCATTTTTTTTTAACAAGTGGCTCGTCAAGTTTAAAATGTATTGTTCATTGTTCAACACAGTAGTGCTATTCTCGTTAGAGATAGTGCTTCCAGCCACTAAACCCAATGTAGCCTCCATGTTTCACTCGCTGGAAATTTCCAGACACGTTCTAGACTTTATATTTAAGTACAGTTAGAAACAGAAGTAAAGTAAAATAGTCGTCTGAGAAAAAACAGCACAATAAAGAAGCCTGTTTTTCATTCGCATCATCGGTGCTACGCCAATCAGATTCAGGTTCGACCCATGGCTTTTCGATAAAGTTATTATTACATTCTTGTTGATGCTTTAAAATATACGCTCTCAACTTCAAGAGTGCTTATAGTTCAAAGGTACTATAAGCAGCTCCATGGAAATATACATTAAATACTTTATAAGAAAACAAATAATTTTGAATTCCCAGCATCGCATTTTCTAGGTCTACGTCTTCACAAGCAAGCCTATGCCGTTGTAGAGAGAAAATAGAGGAAATGCTTCTAGCATTTCCCGGGAACACTGACTAAGGCAATGTGCTACGAGCATCGAAGCGAGTTCCTAGAGAGATCTCGGTGCCCTCCGTTACGGCACAGAGGTGGGCCACTGAGAGGGTTTTAGTAGGCCGGTTCTACACTACCCGGCTGTACCCAAATTACGCATTACCTACAGCCGAGTATCTGTCGAAGATCCCTCCCCCCCCCCTAAACAAAAATAGAGGTCTACGAGTCTACGACTTCTGCAGCAGTCAGTACGAAATAACTATCTCCTAAGACCTCGGTTTTACTTCCCGTTAGTTCTCAGCCGCGTTGGGATTAAAATTTAATTACACGCGACAAGTTTCATTTTCCTTCTAATAAGAAGGGAAGCTGTAAAGTAAGGATTCCTTCCCTCTTAACTTAGTGTCTGTACCCAGCTTTAGAGTTAGATTGTTTTAGGTTTCCTCTTATTTTAACCCTAAAATTCAAGAGTGCTCGTAGAAGTGAACTTTCACAAGTAAATTAGTTTTTTTTCATGTTTGAGGTGGCGAACACGTTTGTCAGTTATTCAACCGCCAAGCAATAATGTGTAAATATTACTATGTTCTGGATTGAAAGGCAATGAATCCAACGAAATTTCAGCGCAAACAGAATATAGACAATTACTCGTAGATTAGACAAAAGACAAATATTTATTAATGGCAAAAAAAATTACACATAAATAAATATTAAAAAAAGATAGAAAGATGATGTAAGTTAGATGTTAATGATAAGTTGTATGATATTGTTACATCTCAGGGTGACGAGCATATTGTTGTGCCGCGTTGAATTTTGAATGGAACAAATATGATTTTTAAACTCATCATGTGATATTTAACATCGGGCAAGCGATTTGTTCGTCTCGTCATTTAATTGTATAAAAAGACAATCCTGACTTATAAGGTCATAAAAAATTGTGCAATTTTGTTTAAAATAAATAGATAGAATAATAATATATAATTAATATGGGTATCTGTTAAATAATTAAATTTAATGAAAATTTTCAACTTTCTTTAATTTTCTTAGTTCTTTATTTTCATTTCCTCGTAATCGAAGTGAAAAGTCGAGTGTATAACTCGGGCATAAAACCCATTTTATGCTCTTGTTGTACAATATACTATTTTGTAAAAACATTATATTTACACGCAATATACTTTTTTGAAGTTGGTAAGTTGTATTTTTGTCATTTCATAATTTTTAGTTTTAAATAAAAACTAGATTATTCTAAAGTACCTAGTGGTAATAATCTTCTTGCAAAATAACATTTTTATAATTCAATTATTTATTATTATAATTGATTTATTTCAGGCAATATAACTTGCATACAATATAAATTACAGAGGCCCATCGAAAATAAATACCTTACAGACTGACAAACATATAAATAAAAACACACTTATTATTGCTCGATGATTCGTAAGAATCGCTTTTTAAACGGGAAATGTGCAGCAGTGTTCGCGGTCAGTACCTACCAATTACCTATAGTAACGAATCTGAATTGGACCCATTTATGCAAACAAGAACTGACCCACTGTTTCAGTGAAATTGACTTAGGTACCTACATAAAAGGAATTTAAATTAAATGTTCTAGCTTTTTGAAATCCAATTCTAGCTTTCTATAGGCTAAAACATAAGACTGCCATTAGACTACTTTTTTTTTAAACTATAATTTCTATACGTTTTGCACACTATTTTCACAAAAGTTTCGATGTTGAGACATCGAAACTTTTCGAAATATTGGCTTGCTGTGGGTTAGATCTTGTTTGCGTAAATGGGTTCAATTACTGGTCAGCTACTAAAAGGAGACCCGGCCTGCTGGGCGTCCTTTCAGTAACTGCGACGAGACCAGAGTCGCACAAAACCACGCGCCGTGCCGTCGCCGTCGCCGCCGCCGCGCCGCCGCGCCTGCGTGATGGGAGCCAGCTCACGCAGCGCGTGGTTTTGAGCGAGTGGCAGCGAGTGGCGGAGGCGTTCTAGACCTATCGATGCAATAAAGACGCAATTACAGTAAATTCGATTCGTGTGTCGTTTTAGCACCGGATAAAATTCGCTATTGCAAGATTTGTGGCATACATAACTCAATTTTGAAAAAAAAAAATTCAATTACTTCGTTATTGCACCATTTTCTCAAAAACTACACGAACCTATTCGTAAGCGCTCGAGATTATCTCCCTTCCCCTGACTGTCATGACATTTCTAATGAGAGCGACAGTGACTGAGAAAATTTCTCACGCGTAAGAATAGGGCCCTGGACCGATTTCAATGAAACTTGCACGGTTCCTTAATTTATTTATCGAAACGATAACCTCCTTTTTTGAAATCGGGAAAAAACTGTTGTTTACTTTATTTTATTTGTAAGACGTTTTCTTAGCATGGCTTGGTGTTTCTCAATGTTTGTTTAGTGTCCAACGAAGGTTTCCTAAGGATTAAAATTTAATTAGAGACGGCCCCAAGAAGTAGACAGACAGCGGGCAAAATGGAGTAATAAGAAAAGCAAACATTTGTTTTGTCTGTTAGTCGGCCCTTTGTTGGAAAATGCATCGCTTTATCGATTACCCTACCATTATTAATTAAACTGAATTTCACAGTTCTATACATTTCACCATTTCTCATAAAAGAGAAGTAAATAATAAAATAAATAAATAAACGTTTCACACTTAAAGCTCCACTAGGAATAAATCCTGTGTCGGGGATGCCATGGAACACACACAAAGACAAGGACAAATGGGAATTTGGGATTTTTTTTAATTTGGGTTACTTTAGAATTTTTGTGTTTGGAAAGTTGGATTTAAATCAAATTCGAGGTTACTTTTCAAAATTAAAGCACGTTACCTAGAATGTTGTTTATGAAAGTATGATAATTAGATTAATAGATGTAGTTTATACTAGTTGCGTCTCGCAGTTTCACTCGCACAGTAATGATGATAAAAAGTAGCCTATTCCCTTTTCTGTACCCTGACCTGACTGTCCTGACTGTATGCAAAAAATCATGATGATCGGCTGAGTAGTTAAGGCGGCAAAGCGTAACAAACAAGCTTTCACATTTATAAAATTAGTCAGGATTTATATTTTAGAAAGTGGCCCCTTTCTACCCTTGTTCCGTATCTGTATTTGACCATTCGTGGCTAGTCAGGAATTTTCTCCAGCTCTCACAATATTAGCCTTTGTCTCCCTGACAGTAACGAGACAACTTTGGAGCTGGGATTTCCAGATATCGTCACACGGATCCCTTTTTCCTAGGGCTGCTAGTTGCTGTAAAAGTATGTAAGTTCGTACGGCCGAAATGGCTTAGTTAACTAAGTTTTTTGACCGCTTGACGGCCTTTGACAAAGCTGCGCCGTTGTTGTTATAGTTTTATGCGTTTTCGGACAAAAAGATTCCCAATAAGTTAATGTTTCGCAAGAATTGTCAAGCTACAAGGCCCTTAAATCCTTGTTTGGTAACCCTACGTTTTACCTGACGGACTCTGACCACGAAGGCTAGAGGCTCGGGCCTATATTTTAGTACGAGATCCGGCTGCAGGATTAGTGCGTTCATCGGTTTTTTGCTGAAACCGATTTTTTATGTATATTTATAATTAGGAGAATATATATTTATCAGGTTGCCTATCAAAATTTGGCCGCCAGTATTTTTAATTAAATTATTTTATAGTGATTTTTGGGAAAAAATTTCGTTCACTTGTTTTTTAAATAAAATAACGTCTACATCACGGCAATTTATATGAAGATTCAAAAAAATCACGGTTGCCGTTGCGCACTTGGCCGCACCTCTTCGCAGCCAGGTGTAAACAGGTATGATTTCGATACATTTATACGTTCATAACGTTTATTTATGAATTATATATCAAATTAAAGCTAATTTTTTTCTATTTATTATCATATATGGTTGCCTAATTAAATCTACCCGCAAACAAGGGTTGCTGGCTTTTAAAAATTATAAATATTTAAGGTAGATTGAAAGAGAGTTAGCGCGTAACATCATTTGTCAGACGAGGATAGCGATTGCCGGCTGTGCTACGCTTTTAAGCCATTGCGCATGCGTCGAATGTTAGTGTTCTCAACCACCGAGGAGTAATAGAGACGACTTAATAAATACTCCAAAAAATATGTCTTCCTTTTCAAAATGACAAATTTAAAAATCACAAAAAAAATTTTAGATTGTACTACGTTACCGCGTTTTTCCATAAAAATAAACATTAATATTTTTTATTTATTATTTTTAAATTAATTTATTTTTAATTTAATTTAACATTTAATGTTTTTTTTTATTAATTAGTTAATATTAATAACTTAAACAATTACCTAACGCATAATTTGAAAAAAATAATTGATTAATTAAAAAAAAAAAATTAAAAAAATAAAAATAATAAATTAAAAAAATATATATTTAATGTTTATTTTTATGGAAAAACGCGGTAACGTAGTACAATCAAAATTATTTTTTTTGTAATTTTTAAATTTGTCATTTTGAAAAGGAAGACATTTTTTGGAGTATTTATTAAGTCGTCTCTATTACTCCTCGGTGGTTGAGAACACTAACATTCGACGCATGCGCAATGGCTTAAAAGCGTCGCACAGCCGGCAATCGCTATCCTCGTCTGACAAATGATGTTACGCGCTAACTCTCTTTCACTCTACCTTAAATATATATAATTTTTAAAAGCCAGCAACCCTTATTTGCGGGTAGATTTAATTAGGCAACCATATATGATAATAAATAGAAAAAAATTAGCTTTAATTTGATATATAATTCATAAATAAACGTTATGAACGTATAAATGTATCGAAATCATACCTGTTTACACCTGGCTGCGAAGAGGTGCGGCCAAGTGCGCAACGGCAACCGTGATTTTTTTGAATCTTCATATAAATTGCCGTGATGTAGACGTTATTTTATTTATAAAACAAGTGAACGAAATTTTTTCCCAAAAATCAATTAAAAATAATTTAATTAAAAATACTGGCGGCCAAATTTTGATAGGCAACCTGATAAATATATATTCTCCTAATTATAAATATACATAAAAAATCGGTTTTCAGCAAAAAACCGATGAACGCACTAATCCTGCAGCCGGATCTTAGACTATTTGTGGAACGTTTTCAATTAAATTAATTCTCGTTTTGCTTGAAAGGTAATGATATTTTACATTGTTCTTTTTCGGTCTGTGAGAATTACAAAGGGTAGAATTTAATTAAGATAAATAGGTAACTCTTGTGTTATTCAGTAATTATTGGTTCACATTTTTCATTTACATGAAAATATAGTTGAAAACTTAGGTAATCTAAACTGTCGCTCACTATATCATGCACAACACACAATTTCACTAAAATTACTAGTCACCACAAAAACCAATATTATGTAGCGCCCAGTAAACTGATTAGTACGAGCATACATTTATTATTTCAAAAATACTTCTACAGCCAAACATATTTTATTAACGCTTATGTAGTATTTGTTTCTTACACAAAAAAGTTTGAGCATCTCTGGTTAAAATGACCCTCTCAATATTTCACGGTAGATCGCGCGAGAGTATGGAGGGTCGAACATCCCAGCCCCCCTTGCATTCTCTTCCCTGGCCGCGGCCCTGTAAAATACTCTCGCCAGTCAACAGAGTCAGCAGAAAACTTGCTTCATCTAGCAAGTTATTAATTGAACTTTATACTCTATGTCAGAGTGAATTAAATTGAAATTCCTATATAACGATCTTTGAGTAGTTCAAAGGTGATCAAAACCAGTGTTCCAAGTAATTCTTTTAGCATTTTATTTGTAACTTCTTCAAGCTGGAACGCAGGTGACGCAGCGCAGCACAAAACGGATTTTACAGGGCGGAGCAGGTGAGACAGACATATAGCGCAGAGCAGGACAGACACTTTCCTCTTTCCTGCCTATCCTATCCTGCTGTCCTGCGTCACCTGCGTCTCAGCCTACGCTTAGCCTTATTTGTATCTTGTTTGTATCTATTTTCCCAGTTTGGTTCAGTTTTATGAAGATAGCCGATTGATAGGTATTCCCTTCTACGAGTTATGCGGTCTCCTTATCGCAATCACCCGCTATCTCGTCTTTACCACAGTTTTACGGTATTGTTTTCAGGAAAAAACCGTGATAATATGCTATCCTTTTTCAGATTTGCTATAAATAGAGTAACGGTGAACCGGTTCGTAGTGGAGAAAGATTGTAGTTTACAATAACTAATTTACCTTCCAGAATGAACTACTGTAAAGTACTCTTAAGGAGTTTGTTACTTCTTCAAGCTGAAACAGCTTATCGGATTTAAATGAAATTTGAAATGTAGATTATATACCTACTCAAGATTAACACAGGTTTCTTTTTAAGCCGCTTAAGTCAACAGTCATATTATAGGATATTGAGTTAAGCCCCAGGGTGCAGCTACTAGTTATAAGTCGACGAGTAAATTACGGCTTACTTGGCTAATGTTACTTTATTTATTACTCAATCACGCTTCAATAACTGAACGGATACTTTTGTTTTCAGGAATCACGTGAGAAATTTTAAAAACCACGGGTGGAAGAGTCTGCAGTTAGAGTGAAGTAAGTGTTAATTATTTAATACCATTTATAAAAATATTAGTGCACCCCACGGTTTACTCGCTGATTTGTTTCTAAATACATTTAAAAAAGAAGAAGATTGGAATCTTGAACTTCCCCTTGAGGTGTTTATTTACTTATTCGTCACGATGACATAGTTATATTCAGACAATGTAGCTTGACTGATATAATTTGCTTATTACGTGTTAAGTGACTAATTTGATCATAAAATTAAATTTAATCCCTCGATCACACAGTCAAGGCCGTAATAAAAACTGGCATCATATTTAGGTACAATATTTACTAAGCTTTTAGCATACAAAACACTCCGCACAAACCTAGTTAGTTAGTTAGGTATCAGTAGAGAGCCGACCAAATTAAGTATCAGCAAAGAGCCAAATGACTGAACTAAATTTTTATTACGCTGTTGTCATTTTTATTAGGAAAACGCGTCGGTGGCTCCCTCATTCAATTCTGTACATAAATTTGTGTATGCCTAGGGTATAGTATATGAAGCGTATCGCACGCCCTTACAAAATTGCATAATAAAAAATAAAATCGGCCATTAACGCTATCTATGGGTCGAGACATAAAAGGGTCCTCTAATCGCTCTTATGTAAATATCACGCGACGTCGTTTCGATTCAAAACGTTGTTGTTTACTACGTAACGACTAGCTCGTAATATATTTTCAATAGGTATCTTTTTAGGCATTAAACATTTCTATGGAACCGGATAATGACGACACAAAGTTTGTGAACGTTAAGTTCTGCAAATAGTCTAATTAGCTAACCGTAATATATTATATCTATGAGCGAAACGTTTAATGAGCAAAATATAACCTTCAAAATATCTTTAAGCTGTAAATGACAAAACGGTAAACGATGTGACAGATGTACAAGTCAAAGTTCGACATTATGATCAATCAAACGGTCTTAAGAACTACATTACTGAATGATCAACATAATTGTTAATACCTTCAATAGGTAGATAGAGTCAATTAGTGATGCCGTAGGAAAGCATGCTGAAGAACTTTATTTACACGAGCGCGAGTTCACAGCGGTTCATGGCAGTCAAACGATCCTGCCGAAGCCACACAGCGATAATTAAAACGTTACAACATCGCCTCATACTTTGCTTCGCTACCAACAGCCTTCGTTAAACTCTCTAGGCCTCTAACGCTGTGCTTTCAACAAGAATTTCATCAGTTTTAATACACGCCGAGGCTTCACCGCAGTATGTCATGCCATCATGCCAGGCAATATCAGGTGTGAAGCACCAGATTACAAGCACAGTACTGATGGATGAACAGTAAGGATACTGGTACAATTTGATGACAAAAAAAACATTGATGGTCATTATGGGTCGATATTTGGGTAATTTATCACAAACTTGATCATAAAAATTTTTACAGCATTAGTTTTTTCTTTTGTAGGTTTTTTTGAGACAAAACTATTTTCATTACCGTACAGATAGACAACAAAGTGATGTTACAAGAGTTCCGTAATTCTACCCTGGGATATAAAACTCCAAAACAATATCAATTTAATAAGGTGTTGCTAATTACTAACGGCTGCGTAAATTAAATCTCAAATAAAATTAGGATGTGCATAATAACGTGTGGAATCGTTTTTGGAATAGTCCATACTGCAAATAATATTACAGAGCAAAGGTTTATGATTATGTAAGCCGTTTTTATTAGGTTTTTATGCTGTCTTATGGAAATATACGCAGATTTGGGCAACGCGAGCGGTACAAATAAAGGTTTCATTTGCACTTGCAAATATTCATATCATAAGTATTTGGCTGAGATTTTTGAGTGAAGATAAATTTAAGTTTAAAAGGGTTATTTTATCCTGAGACATCAACTGGTAAAAAGCGCACGCACAGAAAATGACAGATTTTTTGATCTACCAAGTTGAGTTCAGTCGACAAGACTTCGTCTTTCAAATACGAGTAGGTTCACCTAAATAGAAGACAATACAGCAGCAGATATTTTATAAAATGTATTGTTTAAGTGTCTAACGTTGTTTTTTTTTTGCATTTTTAGGGTCTTTAGGTTCCAATCTATGGAATATTTTATAGTTTGGAAAAACCAAAAATGGTTCAAAACCATGCAAACTATCATTGGAATATGCGTTTTTATTTTCAAGCAAAAACAGCATTTGGTTTTCAGTTTTTAATACTGTAAAAAATGGCATTCATAAAATGCTTAAATACTACATAATAGTAGGTAATTAGACGTTTTTTACCATTATCATGTACGCAAGAAATCTATAGGTTTGCCGCTTTAGTAGTTTTGAGACCGCATAGCAAGCCAGTGCTTTGATGCAAAACTGCGATGTTTTAATCAAGCCTTTATTTGTCTAAAACCGTCCAAAATTACCAACATTGCGCTAGTATCTGACATGCTCATAAATTCTCTCTCGCTCAATATTGAGTTTGCTCCCGCTAGTAAACTAGAATGTCACTAGTTTCCCGGTATCGTGCCCCTGTATACATAAAATAAACAGCGGGAGTTACTGCTCAGCAGGTAGGGCTTCAGCAGCCGATATTAGACGGTTTTACGACTGCTTGGCTGGTTTTTACCTTCGTGGGGTGCGAGATGTGAGAGCAATCACGCATTCTTTGTTTATGTGCCTTTAATGTCTTAGGTCAACACTGTCTGAGCTAACAATGTCTTTGGTATTAGGCCATTTATATGAAATTTTATAGAGATGAAAACTATAAAGCTGCTAATATATAAAATTGACGACCTGCTGGCTCAGCGGTAGTACGAGTATATCCGCCTTATAAGCCAGAGGTCTCGGGTTCGATTCCCGGCCGGGCAGATGTTTGAATGATGAATTTAAATATCTGTTCAGGGCCTGGGTGTGGGTGGTGTTAGTTGTCCTTGTCTTTGTGTGTTCCATGGCATCCCCGACACAGGGCATCCTAGTCGGGGAGCTATGAGTTTGAACGTTTATATAACGTTTTATTTATATTTATTAAGGAACTAGACCAATTCTACTGAAGTAGTTTAATATTTTTCCAAACCATTTAACAAAAACAACAAGATGTCCTTTTCCCTTTTACATTTTGGGATTCTCTAGGCAACATGAGCAGGAAGGTATGTTTTAAATATGGTCTCCCAAAAGACCTCGTCTTCAGCATCAGGGTTGGTTCTGGCCACCAGCTGGTTCCCAATATCCAGATATGACTTCTTCTCGACGGTGTATGGGGTCCACTTTACGCCCAAGCTGTTGTCTGGGGTTGGGTTACTGGAAATTTAATGTTAATAAGTTAAAAAAAAAGAAGAAAAACAAACATACTCAACGAATTAATAAGTGGGCTAGCAACGCCCCGCAGTTTTAGTCACCATAATTTAAGACAACCATTGTACAGAGAATATATATATTACCAAATACATTCTCATCTTATAGCACACATTCCTTCGATTAATTTTATCTCATCACATGCACCTAGAGTTATTTCTGCATTTATAGTTAAAATATAACACAATTTATTAATGTTCAAACAGATATTTTTGTATACAACCTCACTTGATGTCACATGAAGTCTTCACTTACCCAAATTTAGCAAAATTAGTCCATAGGGTCGTCATTCTATTGATGTAGTCAAATGATTCTGAATTTTGATCCACAGGCGTATCATCAGAAAATAGATAGAAAAGATCATCAGCGTGGCAGACCAGTTGTTTATCACCAATACATTTTGGTAGGGCGATAAAATTCGCCATGAGGTTCCTCTCACATTTACACGTTAATTTGTACAAATAAACATCCGTCTGCCTCGACATAATCTTGGCCGATAGTAATTTTTCATAAATGTACATATCCCAGTTTAAGAATGTCATGATCTGATCAACATTTTCTGTGCTGACGATATCTTTCTTGAAGTAAAACTCTTTCACCTTTCTTCCAATTTCTAACTGATCTTTAATTGAAGAGTTCAACTGAATTTTTTTCGGCACAAAGAATTCTTTGAATCCGTTAGCGTGACTTACTAACTTTTCAAAAGGAATGCCAAGTGAAAATGCTGTGGAACCCTCATCTTGAGTGTAACCAGTCATTACTTTCACATTCTCATGAATTCCATTTTTAAAAATTTCAATTTGATCACCGTAGAAAAACCTCTCGTTATCACCGAACTTTTTTTCACTGACGACTGCAAAACTAAGTTCATATAGCTTAGTAGAATACGTTACTGGAACTTCAATTTCTATTAGATTTTCTACCGGGACGTTTCTGAAGAACTGAGCTAGTTCTTTATCATCTTCTGAATTACATCCTAGCTGTTTGGCCAGCTTTAGAGCCCTTTCACGTGGCTCATAAATATGTGTCCACCAACATGTTAGAGCACCGCTCTGAGGGATAGCTTTCTTAAAAAGACCTTTACTCATTGGTGAAACAAGATGGTAGCTCGTACAACCCCCTCCTGCACTTTCACCAAATATAGTTATGTTCTCAGCATCTCCACCAAAGTTTTTGATATTATTTTTCACCCATCTCAGCGCTGCCACTTGGTCCTTCATGCCTGCGTTGCCAGGTATCTCTTCTGTATCCAGGCATAGAAAGCCGAGTACTTCAGTTCGATAATTGATTGTTACAAGAATAACTCCATGTCTGACTAGGAAATTTGGCCCATAGGAGTCATCATTTCCACTGCCATATCTGAAAACATTAACAAAATGTATATTATACTATTTACAACCGCAACTATTTGTTCTAAGGTCTGTATTTTCTACCTAAGA
Source organism: Alcis repandata (assembly GCA_949125135.1). Classification (NCBI taxonomy): domain Eukaryota; kingdom Metazoa; phylum Arthropoda; class Insecta; order Lepidoptera; family Geometridae; genus Alcis; species Alcis repandata. The sequence continues at coordinate 3,121,942 of OX421233.1, forward strand.
GCGTGTCTTACTTGAATGCTCCTCCATGTATGAATACCATAACTGGCAGACCCTTTTTAGGGTTCAGGTTAGGGGTATAAACGTTAAGGAAAAGACAGTCTTCGCTACCGACGAGGCTTCCATTCAATATGTCGCGCTGGTAACACACTGAGCCGTGCTCTGTAGCACTGCGGACTCCATCCCATGGCTTTTTAGGTAGCGGTGCCTGTTAAAAATTGGAAAAGTATAGAGTTCTTTATGCAGGAGGTGGCTATTAGTAGACCAAATAAACCAAATAATTGTAATTATTGTAATTTTCAAATTATTATAATTTGTGTGTGTTTATTATAGTTTGTGTGATAAATTAATTTTTAAACTCAACTAATGAAAATTCTTTCACCACTCGAATGCTACATTATCCCAAAGTAACATAGGCTATTTTTTTTTAATTTTTTTTTTATCCACAGCGAAGCGTGGCAGGGAACAGCTAGTTAGTAAATAAATGAACTCAACTGGGTTATTCTCTAACCGGGTTTATCTATATTTGAACATTAATGCTTGTACTAAATGCTTGCCTGACTGTAATATCCAAAGTGATCGTACCTTAAACCTCAGGTTCCTGATTGGTGGTTCTGCGTAGGGGATCCCTTTGAAGCTGCAGAACTGTCCTCCTAGTGGATTCTGCTCCACCTTTCCCGCTAGCGTGCCCTCGTTTACTTTGACTTGCACCATGACTAATGGCTATGGCCAAGATTATTGAGTTAAATTATTTTAAGCCCTATGCAAGGCAACTAACACCTGATATTTGCTCAACTGATAATCGCTTCCTAATATATACAATTATACACGTGGGGCTTATGTAGAGGTAATTATCTGTCAATTAGGTGCAAAGCGCAAACTAAATCTGATAACGGCATGTTATTACTAATGTGACCAATCTAATCCTCTGATGTAGGGTTTCCAGAAGCGGTACTGATTCTAAGAACCGGTATATTCGGTACTTTTGTTCGAAAGAACTGGGAAATCCCGGGATTTTCGGTACTTGCAATTTTTTGTTTTCCAATGGCGCAAAAGTGAATCTTACATGTAATAGTCATTCGTCTAAGAAAATCTTCACAGACATTATTTGAAAGGTGATAAGTTGCTTACTAACTATAATTAACTTTTATTTGTGATATTGTATTATGTTTATGCCTATTTATGTGATATTTTTTAAATAAAGTACATACTCGTACTTAATAGTTAGTTTATCTTTTGCGTCTTAAGAAAACAGGAAATAGCTGGTACCGAAAATCCCGAAAAATCCGAGACAAGATTTAAAAATCCCGGTTCTTTTAGAACCGGAATTTCCCGGTTCTCGGATGACCAAACAGATCTGTAAAGATATAAACATTGTCTTTCGTAATAAAAATATTGCATTTCGTAAGTCTTGCGGTGTGCGGTTGACAACGAGCAACGAGTTAATAATCAGAATCCGGATAAAACCCATTCAGTCCAGTTTACAGCGATTCTGATATATTCGCTCCTTGAATGCAAAACGGCCACAAATCAAAAAAGTGTAAAAACGGTTTTATTCGAAAATTGAGCTCTAAATCGATGATCCTAGAGAGTTTATATAAGACACCCACAGTTTTCGCTAAGTTTGACACCAAACCGCTCAAGCGCCTTTTTTGCATTGAGCCGCTTTGCGCACTGACTTCATTGCAAGACCGCCATTTTGTCAATTGTGACCCAGACCTCAAAGAGAACGCGCGTGGTTTTACTGCAAAACAGCCACAATCCAAAATGTGATATGAACTTTACCATAGTTTTACCTGCAATAGTGCCACATTTTGGAATACGTCTTTTTTCCATTCCAATTTCAGGTGAGTTTATTTATAATTTAAAATGCAAAGGTGCCATATTTTAATATGTGTTTCTTTTACATTCCAATTTATTTAAGACTATTTATTATTGATAATACAAAAGTGGAGTATTTTAACAAGTGACCATTTTGCATTCTACTTATTTAAAATTACTTTTTATATAAAATACAAAAGGGCCATATTATAAATAAATAATTTCTGTTCATGTTATTACAGGATGTCCAGCAGATCAAGAACTATTTTAAACATGGCTATTTCTAACGCAACAATGGTGTACGAAAAACACTCAAGAAACCTGAGAATCCCATTTTAGATGATGCTTTGTTTACATGGTTTTTGCAATAAAGGCGATTAGGTACATGTTCCAATAAGTGGTGATATGATTTGCGAGAAAGCCCGTATTTTTCATCGCCAGATCACTAACTCGAGTACTTACTAGCTTTAATGCAAGTAGGGGATGGTTAGATAACTTTAAAAAACGCCATGGAATAAGACGCTTGAAAATGGCCGGTGAAAAACTATCAAGCGATGAAGCTGCTATCGGACCAATTCAGCAAGAGCTTCAGAAAGTTATTAGAAAAAAAAACCTAACAGCAGAACTGATTTACAATGCAGATGAGTCTGGTTTATATACTAGCGATTGTTGCCTGATCATACTTTAGCTTCTGGTGATGAGCGGTCCGCTTCCGGGAGAAATATGATGAAGATGAGGATCACATTCATGCCGTGTGCTAATGCAGCTGGCACTCACAAGCTTCAATTGCTAGTTATAGGAAAAGCGAAAAACCCGCGTGCTTTTAAATCAACAAATCTCCCAATATGTTATCGAGCACAGAAAAATGCTAGGGTTACTAAAGACTTGTTCCTTGAATGGTTCAAGATGGATTTTGTACCTGCGGTCCGACGCCACCTTTTATCGGTGAACTTACCAACACGGGCATTGTTACTGCTGGATAATTGTCCCGGTCATCCATCAGCTGAAGAACTCATAACTGAAGATGGCAACATTTTTGCAATGTTCCTGCCACCTAATACCACGACGTGTATACAACCCATGGATCAGAATGTTATACAAAATGTAAAACAAAATTATCGCAAATCACTGTTAATTGATTGTCTCGCCAATCCATTGAGTAATGAAAATCTCGCTGATGCATTAAAATGCATAACTTTAAAGGACACAGTTTTTAATTTAGCAAACTGCTGGGCGGCTGTTAAAGAGTCCCTTATAAAGAAATCGTGGAAGAATTTGTGTCCTCAAACTTCACGCAAATGAAAACTTCGAACCAGAGGATGATATTCCCCTGGCCGAGCTGATTAACAGATTAAGAGGAAACACTTATCCGCAAATAACTGAGGCAGAAGAACAAGCGTAGGCTTCTGGTGGCGCCGATGAAGAATTGCAAAGATGTGAGGTGTTAACTGACGAGGAGATCGTACAATCGGCTATGTACGAAGATGACGAGCAAGATGTCGACGAATGCGTTGAAGTCTCCACTTCCAAACATGTGCATCTGCAGTGCAGAAGCTATGGGAGCTTTAAACATAGCTTTGAAATGGGCTGAAGATAATAATTTAGAAAGCCACGAAATTATGTTACTTCGTCGACTGAGAGACCGCGCTTTCGAAATGAAGAACGAAAATCTCAAGCAGGTATTACAGATTTTTTCACATCAACATAAGCTCTTTTTTTACTAAACGCATGTGTGTATCTTTCTATTTATAATAAAAGTCTTATGTCACATAAATTAGTATTTTATTTAATGTCTTTATGTACCTACATATTTGTATGTATTTATATATGATAAACCTCAACCTAATTTTGCAGACTATGATCCGGACACCTTGATAATCTGGCAAGGGCCGATTTTTTGCCCGTCCGGATTAGTGAGGTCCTACTGTACTTATTTTGATAATTTCTCTATTTTTATATACTTTAAAAGAATTTAACGATTGTTAGAATAGATACTTTGTTTTTTTTAATGTTTTATGTTTTTTTCCTTTTCCTTAGAAATTGTGATACTACAAAACTAATTTAAAAGAAATTAGACATCTTTGGATAGGTTATTGGTTCCTACAAAAAGCTTGTACTACATTAATTTTCTTATTCAAAATAAACATTTTAATACATATTAGTTAGATACGTATAATGGTAAAATTAGATAGTTAAACGTTTTTTTTTGTATAATAAAAAACTGTTTGTTTGATTTTCATAAAGAAATATTAATAAAGAAAAATTTTAAAAATATTCGTTTCATTTTTGGAATATTTCTTCTAATAATAGTTTGAATTTTGAAAACAAAAGGGACTTATTTGCATTTTTAGAGCGTGTGAAATAGATTCCAATATAATTTATAATACAGAAAGATACAGCAACAAATCACGCTTCGAATGGTATATAATAGTATACAATTATTTACTACATACATGTTTTTTTTCAGAAAATTCTTAACGAAATTTTGTTTTAGCTGTACCTACTGTAAAAAATGCTTTTTTGCTTTGTGGCTCTCTTGCATTCAAGGAGCGATTATGCTACAAATTAACCTCGTGGACGAGAATTTATGACTAAGCACCCTATTGTAACTGATTAGGGGTGCGCATGCATACTACCTCTGCATAATGAAGCCTAGATAGACTCATGCACTTATACATAGATATATTTTATATATACGAGTATATTGAATTGTTTATGTGGCCATTTATTTGGTTAAAAAACATTCCATGATGATTGTACGGTTCATACAAACCGCACAAAATAGAGCCGATTACATGTTTCCACGGATCAGCATTTTACTCCACATTGGTTTTAATTATAAGTTGGTACACTTACGCCACCGCGCAATAAACTTTCGTACCGTAACTTGTCGTACTCATTTTTCTAACTACTATCAACTTCCTAACATTCAAGGATTGTAAGACACGCATACGCACCCTACATTTTTGTGATCCGGCTCGAAGGACCTCGAGGGGTCGAGTTTTGAGTGTTGCAAACGAGAATTAAACTATTTTTTTTTAAATTAAATAATTACTTCATTCTATTACACAACATTCACTTCATATTTGAGTGTATTCTAATCTTTTAGATTTAGTTTATGCCCATTATAAATATGCCTTTAAGGCGACTTGAATATTAATAATTTCGAAAACTATACTTGGTTTAAACAGCTATTTTTGTAATGTTTTGTAATAAAAACATTATAGCATGGACGTATTCAGTGAAACTATCTTTAGTATGCAACATAATTCTAAAAAAGCCAAAAGTCAGAAAAAATATTCGGGGAAGGCACAGACGTCCAACGTATTAAGGAAAGGCAATTTTCAAGAATACATCAATGTAAACCATTTTAAACTTTACTTGAAGGGAGCAACTACATATAAAACAAAATCATCGAAATAGGTACTAAGTATTTATTGGCAGATTAAAAGATAGCGTCGTGAAGGTAACTACAAAACCTATTTCATAGTAAGAGTAATATTTTTTTAAGATTTCGATAGTGTAGTCATATTTTTAATTACTTTTTACATCTTATAGCGGCAGCATCTAGCAAGGTTAAAGTTATATTAATTTACAGAATTAGTTGAAAAAAAAGCATTAATTTTATAATCATGTTGTTTATTTGCAAAAACCATTCGCAACTCTGCTATCAAATTGTTCTTTATTAATTAGGCAGCGTAACTGGGAAGATATTCTTTGAAGATGGCGTCCCATACGACTTCTTCTTCGGCATTAGGCTTAGTTGCAGCTGCCAGCTGGTTCCCAATGTCCAGATACGACTTCCGGTCCAAAGTGTACGGTATCCACTTCTTTAGGCTGTCGTCTGGTGTTGGATTACTGGAAAGTGAAATTAATTATGAGAGTAGTTCATTCGGTCGTGAATCTCTTTTTCTCTAAAAAGAGAAATACATTGGGGATTTGAGTTTGTTGGTTTGGTCGATTACTTCTACGAACGAAATTGATTACGTTGCAATATTCATTTTAATTACTAGTAACTTCTTCAGGAAGATTTTGGTTGTGATGTGATTCATTCACCTGTATATTGGAATATAGTATTTATATCCCTCCTTGGATATATTATTTGATATTTTCTTTAATATATATTTTACAAATTTTAGCGTCTTACCCAAACTTAGCAAAGTTGGTCCAAAGAGTCGTCATTCTGTTGATGTATGTGAAAGTTTCTGAATTTTGATCTACTACTGAATCAGAAATACTGTCACAGAACAGGTAGAAATGGTCATCTCCATGGCTGACAATTTGTTTGTCACCTATGATATCAAGTAAACCAATAAACGACGCAAATTGATTTCTCTCAGATTTACAAGTAAGTTTATACACATAAACATCAGTCTGTTTCGAAATAAGTTTCGCCAAGAGTAAGCTGCCATGAATAAACATATCCCAGTTCACAAATTTCATAAGCTGGTCAAAATTGTCTTTGCTGATAACTTCTTGCTTAAAGTAAAATTCTTTTAACTTCCTTCCGATTTTTAACTGATCTTTAATGGAACAGGTAAATTGTAGCTGCTTTGGTACAAAAAATTACAAACTCATTAGCTTGGATAAGAAAATCATCGAAAGGGCTGTCAAGGGCAAATGCCATAACACCTTCATCTTGTGTGTAACCAGTCATTACTTTGACGCCTCCATGGATACCATTTTTGAGAACCTCAATCTGATCACCATAGAAAAACCTTTCGTTTTCACCAAACTTCTTTTCGTTGACAACTGCAAAACTAAGTTCGTAAAGCTTTGTAGATTGGGTTACAGGAAGGTCAAGACCAACAAGTTTTTCTACAGGCACGTTTCTGAAAAATTCAGCCAGTATATGGTCGTCTTCTGAGTAGCATCCAAGTTGTCTAGCTAGTTTTAAAGCTCTTTCACGAGGTTCAAATGTTTGCGCCCACCAGGAAGTAAGGGCGCCACTCTGGATGATAGCTCGCTTAAAGAGGCCCTTACTCATTGGCGACACAAGATGATAGCTCGTGCTCGCCCCTCCTGCACTCATTCCAAATATGGTAATGTTCTCTGAATCTCCTCTAAAGTTTTTGATATTCTGTTTGATCCACCTGAGTGCTGCCACTTGATCCTTCATACCTGCATTGCCGGGTATCTCCTCTGTATCCAAGCAAAGGAAGCCGAGAGCTTCAGTTCTATAGTTAATTGTTACCAAAATAACTCCATGTCTGATTAGAAAATCTGGTCCGTAAGAAGTATCGTTTCCGCTGCCATACCTGAAGATTTTTAAAAGAAAAAGTGAGAAGAATCAAATACGAGTACAAATCTAATGCAGCTACCAACTTACGCTGTGCTTGGATGATATTTACCTAAAACCTCCTCCATGTATGAACACCATGACCGGTAAGGGCTTTTTAGTTTTCAAATCCGGGGTAAAAATATTGAGGAATAAGCAGTCTTCACTACCTACTAGGTTTGGCTGAAAGGGGTCGCGCTGGTAGCACACTAAACCGGGCTCTTTAGCACTGCGGACTCCATTCCAAGGCTTCTTAGGGAGTGGTGCCTGAAGAAAAAAATAATTGCAAATGTTTATTACAGCTTATACCAAATATAATTATTTAAGGAGTCAAGAGTAATTTATGAAGTTTTGATAAAACCTTAAATCTGAGATTTCCTATTGGCGGTTCTGCGTAAGGGATCCCTCTGAAACTATAGTACTCTCCACCGAGTCGATTTTGATCGACCCTGCCTTCCAAAATCCCCTCGTTTACTTTTACTTGCACCATGGCTGTTATCGCTGTCAGTGATTTTATTTTAATCGAAATATTAATCAATGCATGCGTCAAATGCAAGACGACTATCTAACTGTATTTTTTTTTCGACTAATTACTGCTTCATATAAAACACAAACTTATAAACAACTGGAGCTGGTTTTATCAGATTTTCTATTTTTTTGCTTCGAGCTGCAAAACAAACTCTATTGCGCTTGTTATTTAAGTATCAGATTGCTTTGAAGTGTTTATTTTGATGAGTCACGAAATCAAATAGGAAAGTTTAATTACACTGATAAAAATATAGTCTTTTGTGACAACAACAACACAGGCTTTGAAAAACACTGTGGTTGACGACTAGATAAGCTTAATCAGGATGATTCATATGCAACCTTTAACACACTTTTGTACAGGTCTACCCTCGAAGGTGATTAGGCCGTATTCCATCACGCTGGCCAAGTGCGGGTTGGTGGATTCACAAACTCCATTGAATTGATAGCCAGGATGAATCAATAGCTTCTTATTTCGGTAATGACTACATTAGCGAAATTAGAAGCTATTATTTATTAAAATTATTATCGCTACATCTAAGTACGAGTATATCTTCGAGAAACAGACACGTTAGGAAAAAACTGTAAACATCGATATTCACTGTTAAGCTACTTAAGTACATCTATTACCGATTTCTCGAGATATCAACTCTTTTTTAGAAAGTATTTTTACGTCTATTATAATATTTCGTAACATCATAATTGGGTTAAGTTTCAAAATTTTAAATTTTGCTTAATTTTATTTGGAGGCACGAGGTGTTGCCCTGTTCCACAACCATTCAAACATATTTTATGATATATATATTATTTTCTTTTCCTTAGTCTTTTTAACAACTAAACAAAATATTTTAATTTTTCTGTTTACAACATTATATATATGTCCCACTTTAGTATTATTATACTATCCTTCTTTTTATATCCATTTATTATTATTTTCATTTCCCTTTTGTCCTATCCCGATCACTGTACCATCACATTTCCAATAACCTTTGCACTTGACTTTGATCTTCACAGCACAGGGTATCCTAGTGTGAAGATCACTGTGCATCCTATCCAACTTTGTAGGAAATTAATCTTGTTTTTAAATCCAACTGTACAATTATTTTTAGTTATGTTTTATTATTATTATTATTTCAGACTTTTTAGAGAGTATATAGATATACAAATTATAATCTATATAATGTGTAGGTAAGATCTCGCAAAAAAATAAGTGTGATTCATCCTACCACATAATATTAATACAGTTGCTTTCTGTTGGTTTTTGTTCAGAATTGGTGTCAATACTCTTGAGACTATAATATTTGTGTTTGAACTCTGAATTCAATGATGACATAAGCTCGGAGTACCTCCACGCGGTGAAGGCGGAAACAGTTCCTAATACTGGCTAAAACTCCCTAAAACACTATGAATGTCGATGCAGTGTGTAGTAGTATTAGTATTATTAGCATAGCGTTGGAAGCATTACATAGAACGATTGAGAAGCACTTTACGCCGATCGCAAAGTGATGATAATACGAGTAAAATAGAAGAAAGATCGTAAGGGCTCTAAAATCCATTACAAATACGCCGTCTAGATATCGCTATGCAGTAATTTTGAAATTTTACTCAGACTATTACATTAAACATTGTTAAAAGTTACCTCTATAACACTCATCTGAGAACATGCACCAATCACCCACGAACTCATTCCTGAAATCCGCATTGAAATCAGACAATACGTTTTAATTTTAATAATATTGCAATATAATCGTTTCACACTAATATAGCAGTGCCCCCTAGTGAGTTAATATCATAAGAGTTATCTTAGACCATGCACCAATCAACTACGAACCCATTGCTGAAAACCGCATTAAAATCGGACAATTCGTTTTAATATTATTGCAATATTATTTTGCACTAATATTGTAGCACCCTCTTGTGAGTTACAGACGTAATTTTTTGACGTGACAACGTCTTATAAATTGGTTTGCCGGGTGACACTTCAAGAAACTGCGTTACGCTCCGCTCACGTTATGCGCTCACAATGAGAGCGAGTGAGAGGCACGCGTCCCTTCCACTCGGGCATGGTTAGCCCGCCTAAGAGCGAGAGAGACAGACATAAAATTTTGTTAATATGAAATTCAGTGCGAGATTCTTTGTATAAATTAATGTTTTAAATATAATTCTTTGTATAAATAAATGTTTTAAATTGTTACTATTATTTCATCCTTCTTCCTACTATACGAATGAATATTCACATTAAAATTATTTTACCACTCAAAGTCGTTGTCACGTAAAACTTTCGCCCGTATACCGACTTTACAGGCAACCAATTTTTTTTATTATTTGGGAACATGCATTAAGCTACCACGTACACATTGCTGATAATTGAGTTAAGTCGGGGGTTTTGAAATATTTAATTCTTTTTCGATGAGATTTTTACCGTCGTGGGTTTTTTTCAAAATTTTTAATTTTGCTTAATTTTATATCAGACTTTTTAGAGAGCATATACGAATTATAATCTATATAATGTGTAGGTAAGATCTCGCAAAACAATAAGTGTGATTCATCCTACCTTATAATATTAAGTTCCATAATAAATATTATACAGTTGAGCTTCGATGATCTTGCATTTTATTCTGCTAGACAAAGTGAACCTTCGGCGGTACATTCCACACAAAACAGAATTGTAATCGGACATTTCGTTTTGATTATATTGCAACATTGTTTTGCACTAATATTGTGGCGCCCCCTAGTGAGTTACAGCCATGACACCTGTCTAAGAACATGAACTCATCAAACACAAACCCGTTATTGAATTAAAACTGCATCAAAATCGTATCATTAGTTTAGAAGATAGGTGGGAACATTACTTTGCACAAACGCACACACAAACAAACATCTTTCACCCTAAACGCATATACCTGCTCCGTTCCGTCGTGGGTAAAAATGGTACTTATGAGTATCTTTGTTCCTTGGTCAAGTATTTGTATAATATGGCATAAGATTTTTTTGTTTATGACATACTATTTTATCAGCTACAATTTTAGCTTGGTTATAATATTATCATACTTACCTACATTATACAAGCGATAGTGATACTTCGTGGGTAAGTATTTTTGTAACTTCTTTACACTGAAACGGTGTAACAGATTTGGTTAGTCATATCTAAGGGTAAAGGTAGGAATTATTTAGGATTTGCTTATGCTATCAAATAATTTCAATAATCCTAATATAAATATATTTATATATTAGGATATATAAATATTATATTATTATACATATATTTTTATATCACCTATTTATAAAATGATATATCCTAAAATAAAAAAATATTGAAAAAACCATTCCAAGACGTTATTGAAAATCCAGTTTTAATGTTTAAATCCAACCTTTAATTTTAAATATTCACTCCCTAATTAAACTCCTTTTTATTATGTAGCATAGTTAGGCAAATATTTATTGAAGATTGCATTCCAGAAAACTTCGTCTTCAGCATCAGGTTCAGTTCCAGCTACCAGCTGGTTCCCGATATCCAGATAAGACTTCTCTTCTAGGGTGTATGGAGACCACTTGGCACCCAAACTATTGTCTGGGGTGGGATTACTGAAAAATGGAAACAAAATCATCAGCACAATCCCGTGATTGCCAACTTCTTGTATGCTACTTATCCCGGTATTATGCCAATTGTATTCAGGTTTGATCGGCGATATACAATAATAGTCAAGTCAAGAAAAATATAAAAGCGACCAACGACGCTATAATAGGCTAAACGCGTCCACCAATCCGTCAACGTTTTAGTCCACCTGCCATCACTCTGCCTGGCAACATGTAATACCAAATTCCATTTAAGTTTCCTAAAAATAGCAGAATCATCTCATATCTCACGTTATTAAACAACAATTGGTGTAAACTGTAAATATATAGATTTTTTGAAGCCTTACCCAAATTTAGCAAAGTTGGTCCAGAGAGTCGTTATTCTTTCGATGTAAGAAAAAGTTTCTGAATTTTTGTCTACGACCAGTCTCGAAATTTTGACTGGAAATAGGTAGAAAATATCATCAGCATGGCTGACTACTTGTTTATTCCCAATAATCTCAGATAGTCCAAAGAGATGAGCAAATACGTTCCTCTCAGATTTGCATGTAAATTTGTAGACATAAACTTCGTTCTTGTCCGAAATAAGCTTAGGCAGAAGTAAGCCGCCATATATGAACATTTCCCAGTTCAAGAATGTTACAAGCTGATCAAAATTCTCTTTGCTTACAATATCTTTCTTAAAATAAAAGTCCTTGATTTTTCTTCCGACTTCCAATTGATCTTTGATTGAACAGTTCAATTGAATCGGTTTTGGCACAAAGAACTCTTTGAACTCATTAGCTTGAGTGAGAAATGCATCAAGAGGTGCCTTTTGACCAAATGCTATGAGCCCCTCATCTTCAGTGTAACCAGTGATTACTTTCACATTTTTATGGATTCCTTTCTTGAGTATGTCAATCGGATCTCCGTAGAAGAATCTTTCATTCCCACCAAACTGTTTTTCATCGGCGACTGCGAAGCTGAGTTCATAAAGTTTGTTAGATTGCATTATGGGAAGCTTAAGATTTATAAGCTGTTTTGCATCAACGTTTCTGAAGAATTCAACTAATTCTTGATCATTTTCTGAATTGCACCCGAGTTGTTTGGCCAGTTTTAGGGCTCTTTCACGAGGCTCAAAGTATTGCGCCCATGCACAAGTGAGGGCACCGCTTTGAACGATGGCTTTATTAAAAAGGCCTTTACTCATCGGGGACACAAGATGGTAACTTGTGCTAGCTCCTCCAGCACTTTCACCAAATATAGTAATATTGTCTGAGTCGCCGCCAAAATTCTTAACATTTTTTTTGATCCATCTGAGCGCTGCCACCTGGTCCTTCATGCCTGCGTTTCCAGGTATATCCTCAGTTTCTAAAGATAGAAAACCCAGAGCTTCGACTCTATAGTTGATTGTCACGAGAATTACTCCATGTCTTACGAGAAACTCTGGTCCGTAAAAATCATCGTTTCCACTGCCAGTCCTAAAATCAATAAAACAGATTGTTGCTTTATTTAAAACGTAATTTTATACCAAAGTACATAAATGAATATAGTAAGTCTACAATAGACACTGTAATCTGTACATACGTGAAAGCTCCTCCATGTATAAACACCATGACTGGAAGTGCCTTTTCAGGGTTAAAATCCGGGGTGTAAACGTTCAGGAATAGACAGTCTTCGCTTCCAGTGACATGGCCCCCAATCATGTCAATTTGAGTGCATACCGAACCAAACTCTTTCGCGCTGCGGACTCCATCCCACGGTTTTTTTGGCTGAGGTGCCTGAGAAACAAAAATCAGCACCAGAACGTTTGAATTTAGATAAATACAAATTACTCGATTAGCATGATTTATAAAAATTACAAAAATTAGCACTGGTCCATCGTTCAACTTGTTTATCGGTTGAGATATTTAAAGAATTAAACACAGACACAGTAGATTTTATTAATTTATAAAATAACGAATAATTTTGTTTTTATCAGCCAGGGCTCTACTTCTGAGTGCCTCTATCTAAATATATCAAACACTAGCGACCTGCCACGGCTTTGCACGGGTAGGAATAATTATAGTCCCGCTAATAATGTACCTAATCTATATTGGTGAAATAATTTTTAAAATCGGTACAGTACTTTTTAAGTTTATTTATTACAAACATACGAATCTTTCCTCTTTAAAATATTAGCGTAGATTACTAATTTAAGTAACGCAATTATTATCATCATGGCTATTGTTATTGCCAATTTCAGTTTTATAAAAGTTATTCATTACACCAAATTTTCGCAGTCTCATCACTTACGATACAATTATGAACTCTTAACACTTAACGATTAACACACGTACCTTAAATCTGAGGCTCCCCAAAGGTGGTTCTGCGTAAGGAATTCCTTTAAAGCTGCAAAACTGGCCTCCATACTCATTCTCTATCACTACTCCTTCTAATATACCCTCAGTCACTTCCACTTGCACCATGATTCAAACTTTTAATAATTTTGGTTTTATATTTTAGATATTATATTTGGTTTGGTTTATTATAAAGCAACCGCTATATCACAAGTGGACAACGTTGTGTAATGAATAGAGATAATAGCAAAACTGATTAGCAGTGGCGCCCACTGGTGATTGTGGTTAAAAACGATACGAGTGTACGAGTCTCTGTAAAAGTACTTTAAAGGAGGACTTTGGTATTAATTTGTTGATATTAAATACATATGAACTCGAAAACACTTAACTAAAGGTTATTTTTGTTACATCCGAAATAACCTTTAGTTAGGTGGGGGGTTTTTTTTTTTAAAGCAATATCGATGTATTTTGCAACGGATAGATGTCGCTTGACGCAATATTAAGGAAGATTAAATAAAGCGTTATACGTTGTGGTAACTAAAATAGCCATACTTATTTCCCATTAAAAATTATGTTCAGACCGGTATGTCCCGCGCTATATCTGTTATGGAATGTTTGGAATACTAATGTTTGGCAAACATCTTGTCTACGAGTATGTTTACGTTTGGCCCAATACTTTTGATCCTTATCTATATTTGTGTCGAGCTTGAGTGTAATTTCAATTGACTGAGCATTATTTTGAACGTTAGATTAGATTAAATCAAAGCAAAGATGTGATAATACTTTGGACAGCACATTTGACTTTTATATCCATACTAAGGCAACTCAAGGTCACAACTAGACTCTCGAAGTCTTAACCATCTTAAACGTGTCCTTGAGTATTTTGGTCACATTGCTAGAAAACAAGGCAACCTGAAGAAACTGATGATAACAGGGAAAGTCGACGGAAAGAGATCACGAGGCCGCAGCCCAATACATTGGTTCTATCAGATTCATATCACACTCGACACCGCAATCTACGAAACACTCCACATTGCTGAAGACAGGAAACGCTGGTGCAACATTATTAGAGAGAGACTACTTGGAGGTGGTGGACAAGACCCTCAGGCATGAGGAGCACGATCTTAGGAGGAGGATATGAAAAGAAACAACACTTTTTGAAATATTGACGATATGGAATCCAAGAGCCACGTTCGATGCTAGTAATACACCTTGGCGTTATGTAATAAGTACAAGTAATAACCTAAGTGTTCTTGATGATGATTGTGTCAATTAACTAAGTGAGTATAACTAAGTAAACAAGATGCTATCTATGTAATTGGAAACAAGATATTGTTTTATTGGAATATTTGAATTATAAAAAGAATAGCTATTGTTTGAATTTAATACCTCTCTTTTGTTTCGTTAGCATATTTATAAATATAAAGACAACTGCCCGTTTAAAACTAAGTTCAAGCAATTTAAAAACTAAAGAGACATCTTACGTTAATTATAGCCCAGTAGATTACCCTCTAGCAACACATATAGGTATTTTGACTTATTACTTCTTTTGGAGAACTCAGTTATTCAGTAGTTATACATAAAAGAGAAACTGCAACATTAAACTATATAGATAGGTATGATGCCAGCTTCGTACGGCAAAGTGATATTACGAGTAAAATCGTTACCTTATGAAATTCAATTGCAATTACTAGAGTGTTGAAGTACATATGTAATTGTAAAGGTGTGACGTACCCGAATATTTAATTGGCTTACCGTCAAGTTTTCCCTATTTCTATTACAGAGCGACGGACTGTCAAAACTCATTTTGAAACTCCCTTGAAGTTTCAAAATCTTAAAAGCCTATCTCACCCCTTTTATTTTATCGACAAGGCGTGAAGACGGAAAAAAAGTTAAAAAATTGTGCTACTTTCCATCTCAGGTAAGGTAAGTAAATGGTTATTTAAGTCATATTTTTTATTCTTTAAGGTACAAAATACATCAACCCAAAGAAAGTTTTTAAATCTCAACACCAGCGTTTGCGTACACGCTCTTCCAGAAAGCAAGTTCGTCAGCCTTATAGTTGGCTCCAACTATGAGGTCATCCTCGATGTTCACGTACTTCTTGGTACGGCTGGTGTACTCGGGCCATATGACTCCGAGGGACTTGTCAGGAGTCGGAGTTCTGAAAATGACATAAAAGTTTATTAAAAATTAGGCAATCTAGCTATCAATCTAGTTAAATAGCTTGCTATTGAAACTTAAATGTTCTATAGTACGCTATTTACTCGTACGTTTCCATTAATTCAGCAACGTCATAAAAATTTCATTTTGCTGATGATGTGTACTATTTTCTTGTCAAAATTATCACTATCGGAAAGATAAAATTAAATTTACGATTCGATTAGAAAGAATTAGTACCATAAATTAGAAAATGCAGTCTCACCCGTATTTAGCAAAGTTGGTGAACACGGTGTTGACTAGCTGCACGAGTTTGTATTCTTTGCTGTTTTTATCAATTTTCATGTTCAGCCATTTAGCGTCGAACAAATAAAGCAGGTCGTCCAAATGAGATGCTCCGTACAAATCGTATTTTGCTCCTTTGTTCCCATAATAATTTCTATCAGAGATAGATGAAAAAACATAGAAAAATGTCTTACTGTTCTTATTTTCACTAAATTTGTCCGCGAATCCATGAACGTCGTATAGGAAACATGCCTCGCTCATGTATTTAACAAACTGTTTGAAGTTATTGTCACCAATTGCCTTCTTTCCGAAGTAATACTCGTGAATGCTGTCGGCAGCTTTTAAGATAGTATCTGGCGAGCATTGCAACAAAAGTTTTCGAGGCACCACCATCTCAGGGTAACGGTTGTAATGTTTGGCAAATTCTGCAACCGTGTCAATAGCAACCAATATTTCTTCACTGGTGTGACCGATGAGCAGATCTACGTCATTGACATTGCCTTTTTTAAGAACTTCGAGTGGTGTTTCTGTCAGGAAATGTTCCTGTCCAAAATTTTTCTCAATAACAGGCGTAAAGTGATACATTTTAGCAATGTTATTTGTAAGTTCTTCTGAAGTTAATACTGCAGGATTTTGACCTATCAATTTTTCCGCAGGAACGCTTTGTAAAAATTCAAGGAGTTCATTGGGGTCGGTGGTATCTTTGCCTAAAAGTTTCCCGAGTACAAAAGCTCGTCGTCTTGGCTCGTAGGCTTGCGACCAATCGCAAAGTGGGACTCCACTCATCGGTATAGCTCTCTTGAACAGACCTTTTGACATCGGCGACAGAACATGGTAAGCAGTAGAAGCGCCTCCAGCACTTTCGCCAAAAATTGTTACATTTTCAGGATCGCCTCCAAAGCTTTTGATATTATTTTTTACCCATCTCAGAGCTGCGACTTGATCTTTTAGGCCAGCGTTACCAGGGACTTCTTCCGTATCGAGGCAAAGGAAACCAAGTGCATCGAGTCTGTAGTTGATCGTGACAAGAAGTACTTCAAAATTGACGAGGAAGTCGGGCCCGTAGTGTTTTATATTGCCAGAGCCTGATTGGTAACCGCCGCCGTGGATGAAGACCATGACTGGTAAAGGGGTTTTTGGAGTTAAGTTTTGTGTGTAGACGTTTAGAAACAGGCAGTCCTCGCTGCCGGGGATCATTTCATTGGTGAAGATGTCTTTTTGTGTGCACTCTGCACCGTGAGTTGTCGCCTTTCTGATGCCTTCCCATGGTAAGGGTGGTTGTGGGGCCTGTAAAAGTCAATAAAACAATGCTAATCATTAATCAATTCATAATACTGATTTTTACATTATGATCACGTTTCTTTTAAAACTTAAGACGAGAATATTGTAACCATAAGAAAAATATTGCCAAATTGAAAATAATTTCTTGTCTTTACAAAAATTGTATATCTAAACTATTTACTATCTAGGTACTTGTCTTTTTAAGAATAAAAATAGGATTTTATTAATTTTTAAGTTAAAGGTCCTTGGAAATAATTGATTCACTATTTCTTCTACCCATTGATGTGCGTAAGTCTGACAGCCAACAGCAGGCTTTATACACCTGCCCAGCCGGCCTGTTTTTTTTTGTTTGAGTTACTCCTTTATGTAGGTATTTGAGTTATTTTTTATACTATTTAAATATTAATAAAAGAACCCATTTGGCTGTATAAGTAATAAAATTAATTGCTATTTACCTGTTTGACTCTACGACTATCATAATTATTAGTCTCATAACTGAAGCAAATGTTTGTTGTAAGTGTGTGTGACCACAGAAAAATTGATTAAACCTTGAAAGTCTGTTACGGACAATTCAATTCAAGATCTATTAAATAGAAGATGTTTTATCGTCATAATGATGCTTAAGGACATTCTATCAAACATACACACAATTTTTGATACATATTATAATGAATGAAATGCAGTTCGTACAAGTTTGCGATTCATAGAATTTAATTTTAAATTGATTAATGTTAAGCTAACACCGCCACTAAATCGATATAAATAATCTATTTGATTTGATCCTAAACAGAATGAGTATTATGTGTATTGCTATACCGTTGAAGGCTATAGTCGCGACAATATTTCTCACCAACCTTGAACCTTAGTTTGCCCAGTGGAGGTGCCGCGTACGGAATCCCCTTGAAACTGTAGTACTGCCCGTCACCCGTCACCAGATCCAAGAGCTCACCTTCGAGCCATCCTTGCGATACTTGCACTTTAGCCATTGTTTTTAACTTCCACTGGAATGTTACCTAGATTAACAGTAGCGTTTAAAACGATAATATTGATCTTAGACGTAGGTATTTATATCCTACATTTATCTTATCGAGGCACTTGCACACGACTGTTTTGCCACGCTGCACGCGGCGGTCTACAGTATTTATCTAATGCTTGGTTTGAAATAGAAGCCTTTAAAATTACGCAATGTCATATAAAATCAGCATCTACGGCTTGATGATTGAATTTAAATAGTTGAGAAACTAATTACATTGCTATAATTTATACTACCTGATTTTTGAAACTTCGTGCCCAGTGTTGCTCGACCTTTGGCTTCGTAGGTTTTGGGCTACAAAATAATGATGAAATAACTGTCTAAATCAGGACCATGTTTCGATAAAAATAAACAAACAAACAATTTACCTCTGTAAAATAAAGTATATCTTTAAAATATTAGGAACTAAAGTAGTAGTGTAGCTGGAGTAGGTATATTAGTATTAGAGTTGGTTTTCAATATTAAGTGGCAATAATAAACTAAAGAGAAAAGTATATTGTTGGAAATTATCTGTACCTATAAGTTACAACAAGTGCTACTTTAAGCAATAAATGGTATCCTATTCTTCTTCCTTCTTCTCGCATTCGTTTTGGAATCTGTGGCAAAAGTAATTGTTAAAAATGACAAAATCGTTTGCATGTGTATCTACTCGTGTGTGTAACACATGTGAAAGATTGTGAGCAAAAGTGGCGTTTTTTACTGTGTTCGATCCGAAAACGAACGCGAGGATAAATGCGAAAGTTTGTGAAAGTTTCTGTGTATGAATGTTTGTTATCGCGTATTTCCGTAACAGTAAAAGATAACGGTTTAATAAAACCGATTTTAATAAAATTAGAAATTGTTTAAGTCCTGAACATAAGCTTCTTTTCATCGTTAACGCGAGGCACAGCTAGGCTTCTTATTCTTCTTCTTATATTTAAAAATGAATCGCTGTTCGTTTGTCTCGCTAAAACTCGAGAACGGCTGGACCGATTTGAATATTTATTTTTTTGTTTTGTTCGCCCTAATACAGGGAAAGTTTATTGGTAAAAAAACAGCGGGTAAAACCTATCTTAATTGGCTGAAATAAAGCCATAATATGTACCTTCGAGTTTTATTAATATGGGTTAGTTGCCAAACGAGATGGATAACTACCTATAAATTAACTTCTTAATTGTCGTTAATAAAGTCAACAACACCACTAAGTTTATTTGAAACTAAAACGAAATTCAAGTTTTTACCTGATCCTCTGGCTTCACGTCCGACTTATTCGAAAACTTGCCACTTTGTGGGATATTTATTTTGAAATATATTGTTTTTTATCGTTTCATTGTCAGAGTAATATTTGATAGTCATTACGTTAATTATCTTATCGTCGATAAAAAAAAAAGAATTAAAGATCTCCTTCACATCTCAGTACATTGTAATGCAACGTTTTTATTTGCATAATAACAAAAGGTAGGTACCTATTTGTAAAACAGTGCATGCATCACAGAGTTATCTAAATCTATAGGTAGTTTGACCTTCATTTTTTCAGGTATACAGGGCTATAAGGAAAGGGTATGCCGAAAACGGCTCGTAGTACTCTGTTTTATGAACAACTTTTACTATGGGATCAAGCCTGAAATCGGGAAAAAAAAAACAACAGCTGTATAGAAAAATGTCAATGACACTCGACAATATGTACTTATGGAACAGCTGATTTTTTTCACGATTTCAGGCTAGCTCGCATATAAAAAAGTTGTGCATGATTATGAGCCCCTTTAAACTCTTTATTAGTTAAAATTCATGGATGTTTGTTTTTAAAGAAAACTCAAATTTACGTTTCTAGACTCGTCAGTTTAGGTTGTCAGGTTGATTT
This sequence comes from Alcis repandata, assembly GCA_949125135.1. Classification (NCBI taxonomy): domain Eukaryota; kingdom Metazoa; phylum Arthropoda; class Insecta; order Lepidoptera; family Geometridae; genus Alcis; species Alcis repandata. The sequence goes on from OX421233.1 coordinate 3,142,056, forward strand.
TATTAAGTAGGTGGATAAAAAAAATATTAAATGCAGTTTCAAAATGTAAACAGTTACCTACTTTAATCAAGAAAATAAAACTATTTCAAAAACCATTTATGATCGAACAGTTGGGGTCTTACTTATTAACGCTGCAGTTTATTATTGTTTTTCAAATTCAAAATTCAAATATATTTTATTTCTGAATATAGAGGTTCAAAATCCATAATTCTTCATATTAAAAATATATAATAATTCAATACACAATACAAAGACAGATTTAGCCTTCAAACTTGGACCCATTGATTGCCTAAGATCTCAAGATACGTATGTCTTATATGGTAATATTCATCGTATATTTTAACCATAAAGCACAAAAAAAACCAAACGTAATTTAAAACTCAACACCAGCGGTCTCGAATACGCTCTCCCAGAATGCCAATTCATCAGCTTTGTAGTTGGCCCCAACTGTGAGGTCGTCCTCGATGTTCACGTACTTCTTGGTGAGGCTGGTGTACTCGGGCCAATCGACACCGAGGGACTTGTCAGGAGTCGGAGTGCTGCAATTGATTTAAAAGTTTTGTTATAATTAAAACGGCAACACTAACGTACTATTACGATGGAAATTAAGATTTTATTAATTACTGTTTAAAAAAACCCCGACTTTCAATCGGCTATAAAACATGTCTTACAATCGCCGCGCCGCTAGAAAATCTGATTTCAAATAATAAAATCGTATCCAAACATGAAATTGAAATGATTGTCAAATTCAAAAAAAATATAATCTACCAGAATAAAATAAATGCAGTCTCACCTGTATTTGGCAAAGTTGGTGAACACAGTGCTGACTAGCTGCACAAGTCTATATTCATTGCTAGGAGTATTTGTATCAATTGTCATGTTCAGCATTTTAGCGTCAAACAAATAAAGCAGGTCGTCTAAATGAGATGCTCCGTATAAATCGTATTTGGCTCCTTTGTTCCCATAATAATTTCTATCAGAGATAGATGAAAAAACATAGAAAAATGTCTTACTGTCCCTATTTTCACTCAATTTATCTGCAAATTCATGAACATCGTACACGAAACTTGCTTCGCTTATGTATTTAACCAACTGTTTGAAAGTATCGTTGCCAATTGCCTCATTCCCAAAATAAAACTCGTGAATGCTGTCGGCAGCTTCCAAGATAGTATCTGGAGAGCATTGCAATAAAAGTTTTCGAGGCACCAGCATTTCAGGGTAACGGTTATACAATTTGATAAATTTTGCGACCTTATCTATTGTAAATAATATTTCTTCACTGGTGTGACCGATTAGCAGATCTACGTCATTGATATTTCCTTTTTCAAGCACTTCGAGTGGTGTTTCAGTAAGGAAATGTGTATGTCCGAAATTTTTCTCAACAACAGGCGTAAAATATAACATTTTGGCGACGCTCTTTGTAAGTCTTTCCGAGATTAATACTGCAGGATTTTGACCTATCAATTTTTCTGCAGGAACGCTTTGAAGAAATTCTAGGAGTTCGTTGGGATCGGTTGTGTCCTTGCCTAGAAGTTTTCCGAGTACAAAAGCTCGTCGCCTTGGCTGGTAGGCTTGCGACCAATCGCAAGATGGAACTCCACTCATTGATATGGCTCTCTTGAACAGACCCTTCGACATCGGCGACAGGACATGGTAAGCAGTAGAAACACCTCCAGCGCTTTGTCCAAAAATTATTATATTGTCAGGATCGCCACCAAATCCATAGATATTTTCCTTAACCCATCTCAGAGCTGCGACTTGATCTTTTAGGCCAGCATTACCGGGGACTTCTTCCGTGTCGAGGCAAAGGAAGCCAAGTGCATCGAGCCTGTAGTTGATAGTCACGAGTAGTACTCCAAGAGTGACGAGAAAGTCGGGTCCGTAGTATTTTACATTTCCAGAGCCAGAACGGTAACTACCGCCGTGGATAAAGACCATGACTGGTAAAAGCTCGGTTTGATTAAGATTTTGTGTGTAGACGTTTAGAAAGAGGCAGTCCTCGCTGACAGGGATTCCTTTTTTGCTGAACATGCCTACTTGTGGGCACTCTGCGCCGTGAGATGTCGCCTTTCTGATGCCTTCCCATGGCAAGGGTGGTTGTGGGGCCTGTTATACATAATGACATAAAAGTGATTATTTTACTAGTACACCATTTTTGCTGGGCTTTTAACCACCAATTTACATCCAAACGTGTCACAGTGATACTCGTTTTTTTTCACCTTTGTGTAAGTGTGACTCGTTTGGGAATCGTTTTGGCAAAAATGACTCCTAACTACGAGTAGTAGCAGTGTGGTTAAATATGGAAAAAAACTTCCCGACAGTCACACCAAACAAGTAAAATTGTAAAAAAACAATCATTCATTATTTCGACTATAAATTATAATTACCTGAAAGATTTGTGATCGTGATCAGTGATTTAATACAGATTCAATGATTTTTTCATCGTAGTTGTGACTATACTTTTTACGACACGCATACATATGTACACTTATTGACAAACTAACAAAGACGGTATTTTGTCAGCATCTAAACAGAATGTATAATATAATTTGTAAATATGTGCCACAAAAAGGGGCACCAGTCACGACAATATTTTTCCCTACCTTGAATCTGAGTTCTCCTAGTGGAGGTGCAGCGTACGGGATCCCCTTGAAACTGTAGTACGTCTGCCCGCCACCCGTCACTAGATCCAAGATTTCACCTTGTAGCAACCCTTGCGACACTTGCACTTCTGCCATTGTTTTCACTTCCGCTGAAATGAAACTTAGGTGTTAATGATAACTGATAACATTCTGATTTTTGGACGTGTCTTTTCGAATTTCACGAACCAAGTAGGTAATACTGTTAGAAGCACGATATGTTTCTAAAACGTAGGTGACAGAGATGGGGTGTAAGTTGTTAGTATAGTAGTGATACGATACAGATACTGAAATATAGAGATAGGAGGAGGATAATGTAACTAGGAGAGAGAAACTAGGTGAACAAGCAGCGTGTGCCTCCGCAGAGTTCTCGAGATAAATCATTGAACTTTTAAACTGGGGAGTTTAGAGGCTACTCAGGAGGAACCACAAAATCACCAGATAGGCAACAGCCCCTCGCTCACATAACATAGAGAAACCAGAACTTCAAAGTTCAATGAATTATGATTAGGGGTAATAGCCAGCCCATGCGTCGGTGTCCTGATCTGATTCATGAACTTTGAAAACCAACCGTGCTGATTCTAGCCAAAAGTATTCCTGACTTTCAGATTTATTTATTTAATTATTTATTACCCATAAACATGAAATCAATGGTCTTTGATGATGAAAACTCGTACAAAACGCTTTGATTCCACCTTTATTGTGCGAACTGCTAGAGTGTGAAACGCTGTTCCTGAGTGGGTGTGTTTCCGATTGATATAATCTGGGTGTTTTCAAGTTGCGAGTGAATCGTTTTTGTCTAGGCAAGCGTGCTCCATCGTAGATCGCATTGTTGCTTACCATCAAGTGAGATAGCGGTCAAACGCAAGCCTATCACTTATAAAAAATATATACATGGAATATTATGTTACTTGCCAATACGGGTAGAGCCCACCTGCTACTCACTCTTTCCAAGCACGAACTATGCCGCCACATAAATGTACCGCCAGCCGCGGCGCCCACACTTGGGTCAACATTTGAAAGACTCCAAATTCTTGTCTAATAATTTTTTCGAGAATGTGCGTACTTATGTATTTTACAAGCTTTTATTTAAATTGCAATGTTTGTATGTATGTAACATATGTGCGGGACAAATCTTGCAACTGAATTTTGAAGTACTTGCCGATGTCTGATGGAGCTCAAATTTAGTGTACCTGTGTAACTCCAAAGACAATGCAGTAAAAACTTGTTTTTAAAATTATTTTTAATAAGTGTTACTCTAAATAGTGAAAAACATAATCATCGAAAATGTTGCTCTCTATACCACGATGGTAAATAATTATTGTCGGGTCAGCTAGTTCTTGAATGGAAAAAATTGACAATTAATGCCGGGCCCGCCAGACCTCACTTAGTTTCTGCAAAACAAAATGTATTGTAATTATTGTATTGTATTGTAGTGTTAATATCGACTTTGAAGTTAAGCATATCTGCTACCTTGGATATTTACTTCAGCATTCCACAATGTATGTGCGTAGGTGGTATGGTACTTAATTATACTGTGGTATTTTAATTGTATTTTATTGTTGAAAATTCAAAATCAACATTGTTGACTGACTTGAGCCGACTCTTCTTGTCGGCGGTAACATAATAATTATATGCCAGACACTTAAAACTCGAAAAACACTTAACTGTACTGCACCTACTTATATTTTGACTCTTAATTTTTTCATGGCGTTTTGTAAGCAGCTTGATTTATACTAGACCACAACCACAAGCATCAATATTCACAGTCCAGGCAATAGCCATTAATTAAATAAAGTATATAGGTATTAGTCGTCAGGTCGACAAATATACATTGACTTATTGCAAAAGTTACTCCCAAGCTATTCTGACTAATCAGTTCAAGATCAAATACCAACCTACATTGTCAACAAAGAAAAATTTAAAATAATTTTAACTCATATTTTATTATAATGGTTCAAATACAAAGTTAATACTCTACACCAGCCTTATCAAAGACGCTCTTCCAAAAAGCGAATTCTTCCCCCTTATGATTGGCTCCTATCGTGAGTTCATCTCCTATGTCCACGTACTTCTTGGTGCTGCTATCGTATTCCGGCCAGGTCACTTTGAGAGAGTCGTCCGGAGTTGGAGTTCTGAAAATGGTACAAAACAAATCATGATACATAATTAAAGCCGCAGGTTCTGTAGTCAGGATCAGGATTAGAATGATGTCCAACATTCGTAAGAAGCTTCGTCCTTAACTTACACATTCCATAGAGTTTGATTATGATTATGACGGATATGATTTAATAAACATCGTAAATGCGTAATCAAAATAGTGAAGTAAGATTAGTTAAATATAACTCACCCAAATTTGGCAAAGTTTGTAAATAGTTCGTTGACAAATTGCACTAGCTTGTACTCTCTGCTGTTCTTATCGATCTTCATGTTCAGCCATTTAGGATCAAATAGATAATGTGTGTCGTCCAAGTGAGATACTCCGGTTAAACCGTGTTTCAAACCTACGTTGCCATAGAAATTTCTTTGAGAAACACATGAGAATATGTAGAAAAATCGTTTGGTATTTTTGCTTGTTGGTATTTTCTCCACGAATCGATGAATATCGTATAGGAAACCTAATTCGCTCATGAGTTTGATTAACGTTTTATATGTATCTTTGCCTATTGGAGTTTTTCCAAAATAATATTCATGAATGCTGTCAGCAGCCTCCAAAATAGTATCTGGAGGGCATTGTAGCAAAAGTTTTCTTGGAACAACCATCTCAGGGTAGCGGTTGTAATGTTTAGAAAATTCTTCGATCATGCTTGCTGCAAGTAATGTTTCTTCAGTTGTGTGACCAATTAACAAGTCTATATCATTACTTTTTCCTTTTTTAAGCACTTCAAGAGGAGTTTCAGTAAGAAAATGTTCCTGTCCAAAATCTTTTTCAACTACAGGTGTAAAGTGAAATATCTTGGACATGTTGTTTATCATTTCTTCAGATGTTAAAATTGTAGGATTTTGAGCTACTAATTTTTCTGCAGGTACGCTTTGAAGAAACTCGAAAAGCTCTTGAGAGTCGGTTGTTTCCTTGCCTAGTATTTTTCCAAGCATGAAGGCTCTTCGTCTCGGTTGATAAGCTTGCGACCAATCGCACAATGGAACTCCACTCATTGAAATAGCTCTTTTGAACAGACCCTTTGACAACGGCGATAAAACGTGGAAAGCTGTAGAAGCACCTCCAGCACTTTCCCCAAAAATTGTCACATTTTCAGGATCGCCACCAAATTGATTGATATTATCCTTAATCCATCTCAAAGCCGCCACCTGATCTTTAAGGCCAGCGTTACCGGGGACTTCTTCCGTATCAAGGCAAAGAAAACCAAGTGCATCAAGTCTATAGTTGATCGTGACGAGAAGTACACCATGATTGACGAGAAAGTCGGGTCCGTAAAGTTTTTCATTTCCAGAGCCACAGGCGAAACCACCGCCGTGGATAAATACCATTACTGGTAGAGCGGTCTTAGGAGTGAGATCTCGAGTGTAGACATTCAGAAAGAGGCAGTCTTCGCTTCCAGGAATCATTTCATTGGTAAAAATATCTTTCTGTATACACTCCGCACCGTGAGATATCGCTTTCCTGGTGCCGTCCCATGGTATCGGTGGCTGTGGGGCCTGAAACATGAAAACACATCAAGATCACATCCAAGAATCATTATAAAAATGTACACCTAATGTTTGAATGGATTGTCATCCATGTACATAAACAAGTTAACCTGAAATACTCGTAGTATAATATCTTTTATTGTTAGGTTAGAGATTTCGGAAGGGCATAAATACAGCATATATATTATATTTAAAGGTATAGTAGTTTTAGGCGCTTTGAGCTACCGTTTTAGACCCTGAAGATATATTTTTTTTATAAATTGCATTAAGTATAAGCCTTAATTATACCTACCAACCTTAAATCTGAGTTTGCCTAGTGGAGGCGCTGCGTACGGGATCCCCTTGAAACTGTAGTACTGCCCGTCACCCGTCACCAGATCCAAGAGTTCACCTTCCAGCCATCCTTGCGACACTTTTATTTTAGCCATTGCTCTTCAATGCCACTGAAATATATATTCAATTCGAAATTGGTTCTTATAACATAACATAAAATTAGTTATCTCTTTCTGGTATCATATCACGTATTAGATGTAGATATATGATTACTTATGTTATAATGATTTACAGCAAATTATTATTAATAATAGTACTTTATGAGTTTTCTGAGTACATCATGAAGCGATATTTATTGCTTACGTACTAACCATGACGGTATGTGTTTGTTTGTATCTAGCGTTGGTTTTGTTTTGAATAAGTGATTATATTTTTCTATTCTATTCTATAGTTTGATCAAATTTTAAGCTAATTTAACCTACAAAAGTATTATAAAATTAGAAAAATAAAATATCATAAATATAAATAGGTAAAGAAGTCATATAAAATTTATTATTTAAATAGGTAAGAAGATAGTCTTGGTTTTGATCTGATTACTTAGATAGGTGACTCCATTGGTATAGAAAAGCAATCCAAGGATAATTATCGCCTAAGGTAACATATAGAAGTGGCAAAGTAGTACCTAATAGTAATACTAGCAGTACTCTATAAGGATAACACTGCAGTTACAACCTATGAAGGTTGTCTTAAAGTCAAAGTCAATATAACATTTTGCATGAAAGTTAGCTAACATCATTTGCGAATTGCGAGTAATATATTCAAAATATCAAAATAAGTAACTATCAAGTTATACTAAGACGAGTAATATTAGCACTTACCTGGAAATCTTATATGTATTAGGATAACGTTTGTATTCGCACTGTACTTGATATATTAAAATTTGTTCGAACTAAACCTTGAGCATCATGTCACGACTGACTGGTTTGGAAACCGGTCACTGTGTGAGATGTTTGTTTGTGTAGCTACATATTGTATTGTTATTATTGCAAGTCATTGACCTGGTGCTTAGCCTAGTGATAAAATAAACGGCAATGAATATGTAGTGCATTACATAACATAAATGCATTTTAAACAGGTATGCTGCGCTGAACCGTAAAAAATAATTATTAAAAAGGCATTAATACATCTATAGTGATAATATTTTAAAATATCTTTTACATGTTGACTTAAATGTAGGTAGATAATTACTTATCTATAGGTATGTTAAGACAACGACACTGGGAATGACAAAATAAATCCATTTTATTTACAAATTTTTATTTTTATAACTTTTAAAGTAGTTGTATCATGTATCATGTGGTTGCGCCATTGACGATCACCATTGACGGTTTACTAATTAAATGCTTATAAATTAAGTTTACCTATAATAATGTACCTATGTTTAATGTATGAATAAATCTTATAATTTTAATGTAGCTTTAACCTAAGATGTTTTACTCGGCTTCTACTAAAATGATACTTTGACTATAGAAGAGCCAAAAGCACAATTTTCATCCCCTGTAGCTAGATTTTACTTCTTTCCTTTTAATAAAGACACCTCCAAAACATGAGGCATAAGGATACCTTTTGCTATTTTCTCTAAAATGGATAGACTTGTCTATATGTAGTATATAGAATGGGTTGAGGAAGATCTGCCATCGTCTAACTCTTTTAGAATTCCACTCCAACGTCATTGTAGATTTTCTTCCAGAAAGCAACTTCGTCGTTGAGCAGGTTGGTCTTGATCGTGAGCTGGTCTCCGATGTCCACGTACTGCTTAGTGCCGTTGTCGTATTCAGGCCACGAGATGCCGAGAGATTTGTCTGGAGTTGGGGTCCTGGGAAGTGAGAAGGTTGACAGATGTTTATTGCAAATAGTACAGTATGACTACAGTATGTACAGTGTAGCAACTCGCTGGTTAGTGACCATAACACGGGCAATGAAGCACACAGGCGTTGATTGCACTTGCCAATAACATTGATCAATGCTTGGGTTTAGCTCAGATCTTTTTATTTTCTAAAAGTTCTATATATATTTTTAAAGTATTTTTGTATTTTAAGGAATAATAAAGTATTAAGTTGTAATAAAGTTTCTTACCCATATTTAGCGAAATTGGTAAAAACAGTGTTGACCAACTGGACCAGTCGATATTCTCTGCTGTTTTTGTCAACCTTCATGTTCAACTCTTTGAAATCAAACAGATATAGCAGATCATCTATATGTGAAGCGCCGTACAAATCGTGCTGTGCTCCTTTGTTGCCATAAGCGTTTCTTCCGGACAAGGAAGAAAATAAGTAGAAAAATCTTCTGCCGTTCCCAACTTTTGGAAGCTTGTTAACAAATCTGTGAATGTCGTAGGTAAAACAGGCTTCACTCAAATACTTGGCTAATTCTTTAACAGTTTCTTTATTGATAGGTTTCCCTCCAAAGTAATATTTATGAATTTTATCTGCAGTCTCTAAAACTGCGTCAGGGGTGAGCTGGTATATGAGTTCTCTAGGAACAAGATGCTCAGGGTATCGGTTGTATAATTTGGCGAAAAATTCAACAAGACCTTCCGCAGCAATCAAAGACTCTTCGTCTGTATGACCAATGAACAGATCTGCATCGTTGAATTTACCTTTCTTTAAGATTTCAAAAGGAGATTCAGTTATAAAATTTTCGTTTCCAAAATTTTTCTCGATGACAGGCGTAAAATGATACATCCTTATCATATTTTTTGATTGAGATTCTTCTAACGTTAAAATTGTTGGATCTGTATTAACGATTTTTTCAACTGGAAGATTTTGTAGGAAATCGAGAAGTTCCTTCGGATCATCAGTTTCTAGTCCAAGTTGTTTTCCAAGAGTGAAGGCTCGCTGACGAGGCTTATACGGCAGTGACCAGTCACAACTTGGTACTCCACTCATGGAAATAGCCTTTTTAAATAGACCTTTAGATAATGGAGATAAAAGATGAAATACAATGGAAGCGCCTCCAGCACTTTCTCCAAAGATCGTTACATTTTCGGGATCCCCGCCAAAGTTACCAATATTCTCCTTAACCCACTTGAAAGCAGCCACTTGGTCTTTGAGGCCCGCGTTGCCGGGAACGTCTTCTGTGTCCAAGCTGAGGAACCCAAGTGCCTCAAGCCTGTAGTTTAGAGTGACGAGTATTACTCCATGATCGACAAGGAAATCTGGTCCATATTTGCTGTCGTTACCCGAACCGCTTTTGTAACCTCCTCCGTGGATGAAAACCATAACAGGTAGAGGGGCCTTAGGTTTGAGGTCTTTGGTGTAAACGTTGAGGTACAGACAATCCTCGCTGCCAAGGATGAACTTGTCCGTGAGAATATTGTATTGAGTGCATTCTGGACCATGCGCTGTGGCTCTTCTTACACCGTTCCATGAGAGAGGCGGCTGTGGTGCCTGGAATAAACATTCTCATTGAGTAATTTTACATAACATACATTTTGTAATATCATACAAATAAAATATGATAAAGGTTTCAGTGATAAGATAAACGTTCTATTTCAGCACGTTGTTTACACATTATATCGAGGATTTTTTGGTAGGTAGCAAAGTTTGTGTATCTCGCTTTAATGAAAATATTAGCTAAATAAAAATACGAAGACTGTTTATTAAAGTTTAGTTGAACATCAGTGTTGATTATTATTTTATTTACATGATTTCATAACTTTTAATTTTTATCTTAGGTAAAAAAAGGTTTAATAGTAAATAAAACAGCGGGTGAGCTATAAACCTTTTTACTTTAATAATTATTATGATTAATTAAAAATTAATTTATCAAGGCACTTGCTTGCTTAGAATAGCTAATTTTATTTTAGTAGGCGTTCTAAGAAGATTATTAAGAAGAGAACCTTGGTCTCACCAGATTAAAGAGAAGGCAGATGTCATGTCGTTGTCTCCTCGTAATAGTCTGGAAATTACTTCACCGATAAGAGCAATGCTCTTTTTAGAATTAATGTATGAATGACGCGCACGCGTTATAAGTACGTACTAAAATAATGTACTAACCTTGAACCTGAGCTTCCCCAAAGGTGGCGCTGCGTACGGAATCCCTTTGAAGCTGTAGTACTTGCCGCCTCCTTGGATCAGGTCCAGAATCTCACCTTCCAGAAGGCCTTGCTTTACCTGCACTTTAGCCATGTCTTAAAACTGTTCTGTTGAGCTGTAAAACGATGTACATTTTAAGACATTAAAAACTAGAGAAGTTTACGGATACTTTACGTTTACTTTTTATACCTACTGAGCTTTACTCAATTGAGTATAGTATTAATTAATTAATTATTTAGTTAATAATATTTACCTGAATACATTTTTTACTGTGCAAAAATAAAAAATAAAGTAGGAATTAGGCTGAACCAAATTTTTCATTGATAGCTTCTCGACTAAAATCTTTTATTATCAAATCTCAAAGCACCTAGATCTATGGTCAGTTAATAAACAAGTTAATAATAAAATATAATCAATAGTAATAATAAATACTAATCAATAGTTAATAATAACAATCTATAGTGATAATTATTAGGTGCTCACTTACATTGATGTATCTCCTCGCTGAATAATATAAGCTTTGTGCCAACAAAATTTAGTTTCAAAGTATTTATATAGGGCTGTAAAAACACACCACTCACCACTGGTAGTGATTTATTTGTGGCATGAGCACAAAAATATACTTAACGCTGTATCATTGTAAGTCATCAGCTATTCTCTTGTACTCGTATGTACTACTATCTCATTGACAACATACGGAGCAGATAAAAATAGGATATGGCATTATGTTTTTTTTACAGCAAAGCGTGACATTGTGGGAGAGTTAGTTTAGTTATTTGGTATTACGATGACTTCGTTTTTTCTACAAGGTTATAAGGAAAGGGTATGCTAAGTCGAAAAGGACTCGCTGTACACGTCATTATGAACAATTTTTATAATCGAGCCAACCATGAAATTGCGAAAAAAATCTACTGTTCCCTATTTTTTGCCGGGCGTCATTGCCTTTTTTCTATAGAACAGCTGAATATTTTTTCTCGATTTCAAGGTCGATCCCATAGTTAAGGTTGTTCATCTTGATGAGTACCAATTATGAGCCCTTTTCGGCTTAGCATACCCTTTCCTTATAGCCCAGTAAATGATACACAGCGGGCGCATCTAACATGTCGCATCCAACTAAATATCTTGAGTACAAAATATCTCAACTTTACGCTTTCATTGTGTGGTGTCATCTCTTGGTATATCTATAATTCTATAACTTCGATAGGTAATACTTAGTGTAACTTAAAATTACCGCGCTAAGTTAACCATCTTGACTTTTTTTTCGCGATGAAATATCACGTAACTACGATATGGTGTTCATAATATATGTACACAAACATTAGTAATCAATTTTTTTCGATATCTTATCGAATAATGGCAGTGGAGAAAATTGCAGGGAACCGTGACTTTGCCTTGGTTTGACGACAGACACATCGAAAAATGATAATTATGGACATAACGTATTTTTCCTGAACAGTAGATATGATTACAAGCGTTGAAATTGTCCCAAAAATGTTACATAAACACCCTTGATAACATAATGCTTAATTTGGATAACAATTAATATTACAATACACAATATTTAACGTAGTTTCTTTCTTCAGAAGATTTAATTTTTTTTATGAACATAAAAGCGGTTATTGTGACTAAACTATGATAGTTAGATATGTGCTCGAGGGGACTTTTTTGTAGATCTTAATAAGACCTACAAACTCGTATTACATCATTTTGTTCTATTGTCGATAGTTTTTGCAGCGCACGCATAAATAGGTTTTCGATTTTACACCTTGGGTTACAAAATCTGAATTTTCTTACGGATCCCTATTTAAAAAAAAACAAATATAGATAAATGGATATAGTCCATTAGTTTCATTATTTTTTGAAAATCAACCCCTGAAAGGGTTAAACAGAGTATAGAATCAACGCACAGCCTAAACCGCTTAAGCTGCAAACGTCAAATTTGGACAAGTTTTATGCCAAAAAGCGGACGCACACTAAGAAAGGGATTTGCCCAATTCAAACCCTAAAGGGGTGAAAAGGGGTGTTTAGGTATGTATGAAAAAAAAAATTCTTAATGCTACGATTATAAAACTTTGCGAATATACTAAACTTAAGAAAACATTAGACACATATTTCATTATTTTTGAAAGTCAACCCCTAAAGGGGTGAAACGGAGTGTTTAACATAATATTTTTTTCCCAATGCTACGATTATTTAACTTTGCAAATGGTCTAAGCTTAAGAAAATAATGGACATCTATTTCACCAGTTTTGAATATCAACCTCTATGGGGGTGAAATGGCGTGGTAAAGATAGTACGGAGAAAGAATTTGTTTCGATGTTGTTACATTACAGATGTACTAAACTTAAGGTGGGTAAACAACATCCGGACAAAATCCAAAAGCTTCGAAAAGTCACATCCTCGAGGTGGAACTCAATCAATCAACTAATTCAACTAATTATCTCGAAAACTAAAAACACTTTTACCAAAGCGCTGACACTAAAAATTTACCAAAACTTCGGACCTCTTTAGAGCTATTGAAAAAAACATGGCCGCCTTAAAATCATGGCCGCCATACAAACTTTGAGGGTCTATATCTCCGAAACGGTTGAAGATGGGTTGTTTGACTAAATGTCATAGGAGTTAGCAAGGGCTACTTGATGGTGGTGGCGAAAATCCAAATGATACAAAATGGCCGCCATTTTTCAAAATGATTCGGGGGGGCTGATTTATTGCATCCGGGGGTTTTTGGGGTCTCTGATTCCATTGTATGACGCTTTTTACATGCTCTCAAAAAAAGAAGGTTAAGTTAATTTTATCCCGGAAAATTATCGGTTCCTGAGGTTATAGTCCACGCAGGCGAAGCCGTGGGCAGAAGCTAGTGAATATGTAGATAAAGAAGTCTTAGAAAAATCTAGTAAATTGGATTGTGATAAAACTTATTCGTAAATATTTTTGTATTTGAAATTCGTAAGTGTACATTGATATACCCATATATTTTGAATAAATGTTTTCGAATTCAAATTTAGTTACTAATATTTATTAATAGACATTAGATAAGAAGATAGTCTTGGTTTTGATCTGATTACATAGATAGGTGACTTGGCATAGAAAAGCAACACAAGAATAAAATTATCGCCTAAGCTAACATAATATATAATATTTAACTGGCAAAGTAGTAGGTACCTACTAGTAAAACTAGTAGTACTCTATAAGGATAACACTGCAGTTTCAACCTATGAAGGTTGTCTTAAAGTCAAAGTCAATATACGAGTAACATGTGACATGAACTTCGTAGCTATAACATCACTTGCAAGAGAAATATATTTAAAAATAAGAATTATCAAGATATACGTGGTTATACTAAGACGAGTAATATTTGCTGCACTTACAAATCTTATATGTATGAGGATAACGTTTATATTCGCACTGTATTGATATATTAAAATTTGTCCAAATTAAACCTTGGGCATCATGTCACGACTGACTGGTTTGGAGACTAGTTACAGTATGATATGATTGTTTGTGTAGGTACATAATATTGTATTGTTATTATTGCAAGTCATTGACCTGGTGCTTAGCCTAGTGATAAAATAAACGGCGATGAATATGTAGTGCATTACATAACATAAATGCTTTTTAATCAAATAGGTATGCTGCGCTGAACCGTAAAAAATAATTATTAAAAAGGCATTCATACATTTATAGTGATAATATTTTAAAATATCTTTTACACGTTGACTTAAATGTAGGTAGATAATTACTTATCTATAGGTATGTTAAGACAACGACACTGGGAATGACAAAATAAATCCATTTTATTTACAAATTTTTATTTTTATAACTTTTAAAGTATTTGTATCATAAAATAGTGATTGCGCCATTGACGATCACCATTGACGGTTTACTAATTAAATGCTTATAAATTAAGTTTACCTATAATAATGTACCTATGTTTAATGTATGAATAAATCTTATAATTTTAATGTAGCTTTAACCTAAGATGTTTTACTCGGCTTCTACTAAAATGATACTTTGACTATAGAAGAGCCAAAAGCACAATTTTCATCCCCTGTAGCTAGATTTTACTTCTTTCCTTTTAATAAAGACACCTCCAGAACATAAGGCATATGGATACCTTTTGCTATTTTCTCTAAAATGGATAGACTTGTCTATAAGTAGTATATAGAATGGGTTGAGGAAGATCTGCCATCGTCTAACTCTTTTAGAATTCCACTCCAACGTCATTGTAGATTTTCTTCCAGAAGGCAACTTCGTCGGTGAGCAGGTTGGTCTTGATCGTGAGCTGGTCTCCGATGTCCACGTACTGCTTAGTGGCGTTGTCGTATTCAGGCCACGAGATGCCGAGAGATTTGTCTGGAGTTGGGGTCCTGGGAAGTGAGAAGGTTGACAGTCAGATGTTTATTGCAAATAGTACAGTGTGACTACAGTATGTACAGTATGTAGCAACTCGCTTGCTAGTAATAATAACACGGGCAATGAACCACACAGGCATTGATTGCAGTTGCCAACATTGATCAATACTTGGGCTTAGCTCAGATCTTTATATTTTATAAAACTTCCACATATTTATATTTTTAAAGTATTTTTGGATTATATGGAATAATAAAGTATTAAGTTATAAAGTTTCTTACCCATATTTAGCGAAATTGGTAAAAACAGTGTTGACCAACTGGACCAGTCGATATTCTCTGCTGTTTTTGTCAACCTTCATGTTCAAATCTTTGGGATCAAATAAATATAGCATATCATCTATATGTGAAGCGCCGTACAAGTCGTGCTGTGCTCCTTTGTTGCCAAAAGCGTTTCTTCCGGACAAGGCAGAAAATAAGTAAAAAAATCTTCTGCCGTTCCCAACTTTTGGAAGCTTGTTAACAAATCTGTGAATGTCGTAGGTAAAACCGGCTTCACTCAAATACTTGGCTAATTCTTTAACAGTTTCTTTATTGATAGGTTTCTCTCCAAAGTAATATTTATGAATTTTATCTGCAGTCTCTAAAACTGCGTCAGGGGTGAGCTGGTATGTGAGTTCTCTAGGAACAAGATGCTCAGGGTATCGGTTGTATAATTTAGCGAAAACTTCAACAAGACCGTCCGCAGCAAACAAAGACTCTTCGTCTGTATGACCAATGAACAGATCTGCATCGTTGAATTTACCTTTCTTTAAGATTTCAAAAGGGGATTCAGTCATAAAATTTTCTTTTCCAAAAATTTTCTCAATGACAGGCGTAAAATGATACATCCTAACCAAATTTTTCGATTGAGATTCTTCTAACGTTAAAATTGTTGGATCTGTATTAACGATTTTTTCAACTGGAAGATTTTGTAGGAAATCGAGAAGTTCCTTCGGATCATCAGTTTCTAGTCCAAGTTGTTTTCCAAGAGTGAAGGCTCGCTGACGAGGCTTATACGGCAGTGACCAGTCACAACTTGGTACTCCACTCATGGAAATAGCCTTTTTAAATAGACCTTTAGATAATGGAGATAAAAGATGAAATACAATGGAAGCGCCTCCAGCACTTTCTCCAAAGATCGTTACATTTTCGGGATCCCCGCCAAAGTTACCAATATTCTCCTTAACCCACTTGAAAGCAGCCACTTGGTCTTTGAGGCCCGCGTTGCCGGGAACGTCTTCTGTGTCCAAGCTGAGGAACCCAAGTGCCTCAAGCCTGTAGTTTAGAGTGACGAGTATTACTCCATGATCGACAAGGAAATCTGGTCCATATTTGCTGTCGTTACCCGAACCGCTTTTGTAACCTCCTCCGTGGATGAAAACCATAACAGGTAGAGGGGCCTTAGGTTTGAGGTCTTTGGTGTAAACGTTGAGGTACAGACAATCCTCGCTGCCAAGGATGAACTTGTCCGTGAGAATATTGTATTGAGTGCATTCTGGACCATGCGCTGTGGCTTTTCTTACACCGTTCCATGGGAGAGGCGGCTGTGGTGCCTGGAATAAACATTCTCATTGAGTAATTTTACATAACATACATTTTGTAATATCATACAAATAAAATATGATAAAGGTTTCAGTGATAAGATAAACGTTCCGTTTCAGCACGTTGTTTACACATTATATCGAGGATTTTTTGGTAGGTAGCAAAGTTTGTGTATAGCTATCTCGTTTCAATGAAAATATTAGCTAAATAAAAATACGAAGACTGTTTATCAAAGTTTAGTTGAACATCAGTGTTGATTATATTTTTATTTACATGATTTCATAACTTTTAATCTTTGTCTTATACCAAAAATGAATCGCTGTTCGTTTGTCCGGCCAAAACTCGAGAACGACTGGACCGATTTGAATATTATTATTTTTATTGTGTTTGCTCTAATACAGGTAAAAAAAGGTTTAATATAGTAAATAAAACACCGGGTGAAACCGCTGGGTGAGCTATATATACCTTTTCACCTAAATAATTATTATGATTAATTAAAAATTAATTTATCAAGACAACTTGCTTGCTTAGAATAGCTAATTTTATTTTAGTAGGCGTTCTAAGAAGATTATTAAGAAGAGAAGAGAACCTTGGTCTGACCAGATTAAAGAGAAGGCAGATGTCATGTCGTTATATCTCCTCGTAATAGCCTGGAAATTACTTCACCGATAAGAGCAATGCTCTTAAATTTAGAATTAATGTCTGAATGACGCGCACGCGTTCTATGTACGTAACGTACTAAAATAATGCATTAACCTTAAACCTGAGCTTCCCCAAAGGTGGCGCTGCGTACGGAATCCCTTTGAAGCTGTAGTACTTGCCGCCTCCTTGGATCAGGTCCAGAATCTCACCTTCCAGAAGGCCTTGCTTTACTTGCACTTTAGCCATGTCTTAAAACTGTTCTGTTGAGCTGTAAAACGATATACATTTTAAGACATTAAAAACTAGAGAAGTTTACGGATGTTATACTTTTTATACCTACCTACTGAGCTTTACTCAATTGAGTATAGTATTAATTAATTAATTATTTAGTTAATAATATTTATCTAAACTAATTTTTTTATTGATAGCGTCGCGACTAAAATCTTTTAATAACAAATCTCAAAGCACTTCGATCTATGGTCAGTTAATAAACAAGTTAATAATGAATTAAAATCAACAGTAATAATAAAATAATACATAATAATCAATAGTAATTTATAACAATCTATAGTGATAATTATTAGGTGCTCACTTATATTGATATATCTCCTCGCTGAATGATGTAAGCTTTGTGCCAACAAAATTTAGTTTCAAAGTATTTATACGACTGTAAAAATACACCACTCACTACTTACTGGTAGTGATAATATATTTGTGGCGTGAGCACAAAAATATACTTAACGCTGTATTAGAGTTGCAAGTCATCAGCTATTCTCTTATACTATCTCATTGACAGAACACGCGGAGCAGTTTTTTTCTATTTTTTTATGTAATTGACTTTTATTTGATTTTTATGTATTTATTAATTGACGAGACGAGCAAATCGCTCGCCTGATGTTAAACGACAAAAATAGATAAAAATAGGATATGGCATTATGATGTTTTTATTTCATCGTGACACTGTGTAGGAGCTAGTTTAGTTTTTTTTACAACAAACTGGACATGCGTTTGACCACAATCTCACCTGATGGGAAGCGACGATGTGGTCGAAGATGAAGTACGCTTGCCTAGGAAATACCTATTCACTCTACTTTTAAATAACCCTGGGTTGTACTTTTTCGGGAAGACAGACGCTGGCAATAAGTTCCACACCTCTGCCGTTCGAATAAAAAAGGTTGTCGTTTGGTGAACTTCAATTGGTTAGTTGCCTTCTCCTCTTTTTTCTATGATATTTATGGCGGGTGCATCTACCAGGTCGCGCCACCTTATGAAGAGTAAGTACTAAATAATTTGCGCTTTCATTGTGTGGTGTCATCTTTTGATATATCTTACAGCTTCGATAATAGTGTAACTTAAAATTACCGCGCTAAGTTAACCATCTTGACTTTTTTTTCGCGGTGAAATATCACGTAACAGCGATATGATGTTCATATCTTTATAAACATAAGTATCAATATTGATCGACTTTTTATCAACAAGGAAAATGACAGTAGAGAAAATTTCAGGGAACCGTGACTTGGGTCTTGTTTTGACGACAGACACATCGAAAAATGATATGGACATTACGTATTTTTCCTTATAGATATGATTACAAACGTTGGAATTATCACAATAATGTTGGAATTAAACGTTCTAATGCAGATACATAATACAGAGAGGTTTTGGAGGTGGCGGTTACGACCCTCAGACATGAGAAACACAATTTGAGGAGAAGGACTAATACTCGTACAGAGCAGAGAGCTACATAGTTGTGTGGCCTTGTCCTTATGTTTGTATTTGAACGACAAAACCAGTTTTAAAAATTCTCTCACTGATAAAAGTGTTTTTGACACAGGCTGCGATATTATTCAGGTAAGTTGGCCCTATGCGAGCAAAACTGCGCCCAAAAGCAAGTTCCCCGATAAAGTACGAGTATGACTGTTATTTTTGCCGGTGATAAGATAAGTAATGCTTTTCGTTTGTCATAACAAGTCTGCGGATAAGCGAGTTAATTTAATACGGCTTATCGTTTTTGTGTACCTACTGACAACAGACTTATAATGACTCTGATCATTAAAAATATTATGATACACATTTATTTAATTTGGAGACAATAACTGAAAATAGAGGATCGCATCAGTCAAATATTACATGTTGTTTTGTTCGCAAGCAAGAGAAGACGGGAAACAAGATTTTCAAGACTATTTATTATTGATACAAAAAAATGCTTTAAAAATATTAGATTTTTTGTTGATGACACACTCGCCGTCACTCGCATTAAACATTATTCTATGGGTACGTTATTATGCTAGACCAGCAGACTGTTCCCCGCAGAAAAAAAAATCCGGTGTAAAAGTATTCATGTGCAATACTGTTAATCCTGGGAATATGCTGCCACCTTACATTTTTGCATAAATTCATCTGTACATCTTTTTTTTCTATCCAAATTGTGTTGTATCTGCAGGAACCCTATTCTACGAGTATGACACTCGAGATTGTCTCGGTCACTCTCAATGTCATGACATTTCTAATGAGAGCGACAGTGACCGAGACAATTTCTTACTCACTAGAATAGGACCCCAGGTAATTTTCTCTAACTATTGGACAAATCCGTATGAGCTTCAATATGGTAACATAACATAGTTAGGGATAACTACGTTTGTCCCTCTCTCTCAGTTTATTAAGTTACCAAACTAATAAACCCGGATAAGTTCTGTTTAAGCTCTACAGCTACCAAGGCGGGTGTTGTACGAAACCGTGTTTGTGTTTCAAATTATGAACTTCTAGATTCTTGAAAATTATACTATTTAAGCGGAAGAAGATACTATGATGACTGTATGTAATTTTCATAAACATGAAACTGGTTAATTTCATTCAAATACTTATGATTAGCAGTGCGAGCTGATTCTAAAAGTCGAGATTGTGCCTGTTCACGTTATCTACTCGTAAGAATAACTTTGTTCGAGAATCGCAGTTTTTTGTACCTCAACTACCTACCTAAAGATACATTTTACTCTGCTTAGTCATACCGTATGTTTTGCCTCTATTATCTTTGTATTGAACTTGTCCATGTCCATGACCAAACAGATAATAATGACAACAGAGTACCTATCTAGTACGAGTTTTTTCCACTATTTGATCGCGTTAACGTAAACTACAATTTGTGTGGACTAAAAACCGCGCCACCTAGTGTTCATAAGATGAACTCGTAGTTCATACAAATTGTAGTTTACGTTAACGCGATCGTATAGTGAAAAAAACTCGCACTAGGCACTCAGATCGAATAGTCATGTGTCATGTTAGGTAACAATGACACTTTTTGCCGATGACCGTGATTAAAAGTGATTATTATCATTGGACAGTATGTCAAAACAAGTACCTACCTTTTCTGATAATGCGTCATTTTCAATTGTATTGCAACTTTATTCGCATTCTACTACCAGACTACCACACATATACAGGGTTAAAAGGAAAGGGTATGCCAAGCCGAGAAGGGTTCATAATACTCACCATATTGTACAACTGTTACCTACTAAGGAACCAAACAGAATTCGCAAATAAAAACAGTTGTTCCATAGAAAAATGTCAATGACACTCGGCAAAGTGTATGAAACAGCTGATTTTTTTTCGCGATTTTCGGGTTGGTCCCATAGTGAAAGTTGTTCACAATGTTGTACTATCAGCCCTTTTCGGCTAAGTATACCCTGTCCTTATAACCTTGTATACATGTACTTGCACTACACAACTATAAATGCTGCTTCTTCGTAATCGACGACACTATGTGTATTGTGTATGTTAACATGACACGACAAAACTGCGAATCACTCGAGTTGCTCGCTGCCGATAAATGATAATCGTTATTTAAATGCCAATTCAAGTGGAAGAAATAGGAGTTTTCTTATCGATATATGTTTATCAAAAAACGAGTCAGTGACAGTGCTGAATATTTGCATTAATGAATATTTCCATCAAATGCTAGATGTATTTCGAATGTGTATTAAGTATTTCAAAAACACGAATATAATCTTATGAAAACGAGAATGAAAACTTAAAAATACGTTTGAGGTCCAAAAGTAAGACGCCCATGGAACTGGCGAGAAAGGCATCAGAGATCCATCCCAACACTCGAGTACAGCTGATGCCAGAAACCTATAGAAGTGCTTTTGCTGTACGAAACAGTCCCTGTACTCAAGTTCCCGGTCTTTCCGATGGTTACAAAGCTCCTCATAGGGTCATATTCCGGCCAGATCAAGCCTAGAGAGTCGTCTGGAGTTGGAGTTCTGTGAAAGTAGTTAAATGTCAAAAAGGATTATTTTATATCAAATCAGACTGTTTTCGGATATCTTGTCTTTTTGTGGTTTTTGTCTTTTTGTGTTTTGGGATTAAACAATTAAAATGATCTCGTACCAAATTAGTTTCCAATATTTAACTTTTAACTTATCCTTACTCTTTATCTCTCAACCAACTTTACATCTACTGCATCAACTCTAATCGTAAGACAAGTTTTTTGAATAAAATATTTTTGAAGTTAAATCTACTCACCCGTACTTCGCGAAATTGGTATACAATTTGGTCATCAGTTGAATATACTTATACGCCTGCCCTTTGACATCCACTGTGACATTATAGCCCTTCCCGTCAAACAAGTAAGGAAGATCATCCAAGTGAGTTGCTTGGTTTATTCCAAACTTCATGGCTCCTGACTTAGAGTAAAAGTTCCTCGTCGAATAAATCGCAAACTCATAAAAATATCGTCTTTTTAACGGAAACTTAGGCAACTTTTCGATGTATGTATGAATGTCATACACAAAATGAGCATACGTGTAGCTTGTCACTAAATTTTTAATTGTCTTCAAACTAATTGGCTCGTTCCCAAAATAGAATTTTTGGATCTGATCCGCAAGTTTTAGAACCGTTCGAGGACTTCGATGATACGAAATTTTGAGAGGAACCAGAAGCTTTTTGTAATTTGGGTAATACTTTAGAAAATTATCTGTCACAAGAGCTGCGACGAGTAATCCTTCAAGAGCCGTATGACCAATGAGTATATCAACTTGGTTTACTTGCTTCTTGCGAATCAGAGAAGCTGGATACTGTGTTAAGTATTGACCTTTGCCAAACTTCTTTTCTACCACTGGCGTGAAATAGTTGGTAATCAAAAGACTTGCTGAAGGTTGGTCCGATAGGAGTAAGTAAGGTCGCGTAGAAAGAAGATCTGCAGCGGGCAATTTTCGTAGATATTTAATAAGTCTATCCGTATTATTGGTCTCTAGTCCCAATTTTCGACAGAGGGTAAAAGCTCGTTTTTCTGCCTCAAACGCTAAAGACCAATCATTTAAGTAGCTTCCACTCATAAGGATAGCTCTGTGAAATAAACTTTTCGCTGCCGGTGATAAAATATGTAGTGAAATTGAACTACTTCCAGCGCTGTTCCCAAATATGGTAACACAGTTGGGATCTCCTCCGAAATTCCTGATATTTCTCTTAACCCATTGCAAGGCTGCAATTTGGTCTTTTAATCCGGCATTCCCTGATGCTTCTTCATTGTTGACAGAGAGAAAACCGATAATATCAAGCCTATAGTTCAAAGTAACCAGAACAATGCCACGGTCTACAAGAAAATCTGGCGAGTAAAAGTCATCGTTCCCGGATCCTGTTCTGAAGAATCCTCCATGAATGAAGACCATAACCGGGAAAACTGTTGTAAAATTAATATCGGGAGTATAAACGTTGAGAAAAAGGCAGTCTTCGTTGCCGATAATGTTATCGCCTAAAACATCATTAAACTGAACGCACACTGAACCGTGTTCTGTAGCATTTCTTATTCCTTTCCACTTAAGAGGTGGTTTGGGAGCCTGAAAGTATAAATATTCGTTAGGTGCATTAACTCACATAATACTTTTATCATGTCAGTGTTACTAATCAGAGGCCTTCAGGCGGTCTATAAACTCTGACTTTGAATACTAGTTATCTTACAGGATGAGCTGTTTTGTTGCAACAAAACGGCTCGTAAGTGAAAACCGTACTCGTAAAAAAATTGAAATTATCCGTATCTGTAAAATAAATTCAATTTAATTAATAGATCTCAGACCATAGGAAGATAAGTACGACACTTGGTAACGTCAAATATACAATTTTGGAAAAAATGATTTAAAAAAATAAATGCATAACTACTACTACTATGCTTTCATAAAAAGAAGTAAAAAACGTACCTTGAACCTCAGATTTCCCACAGGGGGTGCAGCATAGGGAATCCCCTTGAAGCTGAAGTATTCCCCCTTGCTTGTTGAAGTCACTAGACGTTGTCCTTTTAGCCATCCTTGCTCCACTTTTACTTTCACTGATGTTACGTCATCACACCACTGAAAAAAGTCTAAGCTTTATAGATATTTATAGAAAACTAGCTGTGACCCACGGAAATGATGAAAATGATGATAAAAACGGTGATGATGAAAACTCTGTGTGTTATAGCCAAACCGTTTATCTTAAGCCGGCGACTGACCTGAGCATTTTGCCGTAACGTAGCATTTGAAGCGAGCGTGTTACGGCGTTACGGCCTACCTGACTGACCTGTAGCCTTGCTCGTGGCGAGCATAGTGCTCGACTGCGCTCCGCTCTGTACCCACTTGACATGTGGATTTCAAACATTTTGCCGTAACGTAGCATTCGAAGCGAGCGTGTTACAGCGTTACGGCCTACCTGACTGACCTGTAGCCTTGCTCGTGGCGAGCATAGTGCTCGACTGCGCTCCGCTCTGTACCCACTTGACATGTGGATTTCAAACATTTTGCCGTAACGTAGCATTCGAAGCGAGCGTGGTGGAGCACGCGGCGCTCGCAGCGAGCGGATCGGCTCGCTGTACTGACCTGCAACATTTCGTCGTAACGTAACGTAATGTTACAGGTCAGTCGCCGGCTTTAGTCCTCGCCTGCGCGGTACAGAGGCGCGGGGGTATGACGGCGCGGGGGACTGCGAGGGCGGCGCGCACTACCGCGCAGGCAAGGACTAAGATAAATGGTTTGGCTATAATCCATGGCATGATCTATAAATATAAATTTGGAATAGAGATATTCAAATTCCAAATTTCATCAAAATCGGTTTGGTGGTTATGGAGATACGAGGTTGTAAATATTTACACACATACACATTCACATTAATAGGATTAGGATTTTTTTTATTTTTAACCGACTTCAAAAAAGGAGGAGGTTATCAATTCGTCTGTATGTTTTTTTTTATATATTTTTTTTATGTTTGTTACCTCATAACTTTTGACTGTGTGAATCGATTTTGATGATTTTTTTTTATTAGAAAGCTGACGCTTCCCATTTGGTCCCATTTCAATTTAGTCCAGTTCTGATAGTGGTATCCATGAGAAAACCATATAAGTCTTAAATTTGCATTAAGTATGTGCGCGACAAATAGATGAATAACTCAATAGTCGGTCTTTTGAAGTCGGTTTTTGTTTTTTGTTTTGTAAAAATAATGTTCTTGTTTTATTTAGTATTAGACCGGGC
This sequence comes from Alcis repandata, assembly GCA_949125135.1. Lineage (NCBI taxonomy): Eukaryota > Metazoa > Arthropoda > Insecta > Lepidoptera > Geometridae > Alcis > Alcis repandata. The sequence continues at coordinate 3,166,784 of OX421233.1, forward strand.
GCTAGAGGTAGTTGAGTATGCATAATGTGAGTACCGAATTTCGCCAACGGATTTAAGTGAAGAAAAGGTCAAAGAATAATAATGTGGATCTTGCCGGTCAATTTTTTGGTCCATTTTTTTTTACCCCCTCTTCTCTTATTCGTAAAGGGAATGTATTGAGTACATGATATAAAATCATTTTAATGATTCTTTTCGTAATGATTTATAGTTTTTTCTAATGGTAAAAGTCAGGATGGATTCTTAAATAATAAGAAAAAAACAAAAATGAAAGTAATAATTTTTTTTATTAATAAAAAAATTAAAGTTACATATGAAAAACTAGCGAATTCAAGCATAAATGTATTTAAAGTAGGTAAAAAATTACTCATTTTTATTTTGACATTTGATACTGATGCATTTACATAATGAAATACAAAACAATTCTGATTTTTTGCAATTACAAGACATTGTGCGACAATTTGCAGTACATTTACATGGTGGAATTAATGACTCTGGTAAAGACGGCTTCGTCTTTTGTCGTGGATGGACGTAAGTCACCGTTTATTTTTTTATTAATAAAAAAAATTATTACTTTCATTTTTGTTTTTTTCTTATTATTTAAGAATCCATCCTGACTTTTACCATTAGAAAAAACTATAAATCATTACGAAAAGAATCATTAAAATGATTTTATATCATGTACTCAATACATTCCCTTTACGAATAAGAGAAGAGGGGGTAAAAAAAAATGGACCAAAAAATTGACCGGCAAGATCCACATTATTATTCTTTGACCTTTTCTTCACTTAAATCCGTTGGCGAAATTCGGTACTCACATTATGCATACTCAACTACCTCTAGCGCCTGGACTATATCTAATAGGCTTGCATTTGACCGCCATCTCGTCTGATGGTAAGCAACGATGCGGTCTACGATGAAGCATGCTTGCCTAGAAGAAACCGATTCACTCGCGACTTGAAGACACCTAGATTATATCTATCGGGAAAACACCCAATATATATAATAGGATAACATTATTCAGAAAAGAAGTTACCTACTAGGTACAAACATAAATAATTATAGTCCCATTTATTGAAGTAGTGACACTAGAATTTAATTAAAAATTCAAAAAACCCCCGACATAGCTAAGAACGCTCCCCACTAATTCACCCTATAATAAAAAAAAAAGAAAATCGGTTTATCAGTTCGGGAGCTACGATACCTCAGACAGACAAACACATAGACACGTCAAACTTATACCTAACACCCCGTCGTTTTTGCGTCGGAGGTTAAAAATATTTTTATTAGTTTGGTTTATAAAACTCACCAACAAAAGTGAAAAAATTAAGACGCTTGTGATACTCATTTGACACTTCAGATTGAAATAACTCGAATTTTAGGTATAGTGTCGAATTGAGGTATTTATTTGGCAGTTAATTAAAAACCGTGAATATATTTGAATTAAAAGGCAATAAAGATTAAAATTAGTAATTTCGGAATCGTTCGTATGCTAAGTACTCAGTTAATTGTTAGAATAGTTAAAAAAATGTTTTAATTATGTTCTAATTTGTAGGTATATTTACTACAATTTAAAGTACATATCCACTTTTAAACATTTAATAACCCCAATTCTGTGGATTTAGTTGACAAATCTAAGTTGACTAAAAGTGTGCTATCATGGTTTCCGTCTATTGAACCACAAAGTCAAATACTTACATTTATATTTTTAGTAAGATTAAATATATCAATTAAAGCTTTCAGAATCGGTTGTCATACAAGGTTAGAACGAAAGAGTATGCTAAGCCAAAAAGAGCTCATAGTACTTAACATTATCAAAAACTTTTACTGTGGGACCGACCCCTAAATCGCTAAAAATCATCCGTTCTATAGAAAAATGTCAATGACTCAACAGAATGGAACAGCAAATTTCTTTTTGCCATTTCAGGTTGGGTCCCATTCCCATAGTAAAAGTTGTTCAGAATGGTGAGTACTCTATGTGTATCTAGTATGGTAGCGAGTTCTTTGGCTTAATATACCCTTTCGTGAAATCCCTGTATAATTCTAAATATACCTGAAGCCGCTTTTTCAGGGTACGATACCTTTAGATCTTCGTATGAAATAATATTATGGTTACCTTAGCCATCTTTCTACATATCTTTGAGATAGAATTTCACAATATGATCCTGAAATAACATGAAATGTTTCAATGAAAACCTACGGACGTATTATGTAAAAATATCAATTTCGTATTATTGGTTAGTTGATTGGCAAGCCCAGCAAGGGTCTTAACCCTGTGATGACAAAGGTCGCCCCCAAGGGTTCTAAACTTGGAGAAATAATAATTTACGAAGCTCGACATCTTTCGTGTGAGATATACAATGTGAGCACAAATATATGTAACACTTTTTGTGCGGAGGCAATTTCCAATTGTGTTCCTTGAAACGCCTTCATAATATTAGGACTGCTATGAAAAATTGAACCGGAAGACTGTTTTTTAACCTCCGACGCAAAAAGAGAATTGTTATAATAAAGAAACTGTAATAAGTTGCACCGCTATGTCTGTTTGTCTGTGGCATTATAGCTCTTGAACGGGTGAACCGATTTGGATGCAGTTTTTTTATTTGAAAACATGAGCAACAACAAGTCTGAAACTCGTCCCAAGAAGGTAATGATCCACTTTTTAAATTTTAAGTTCCTGTTTTTTAAACTTTTTGCTTATTCCTGAAGTATTTTATTTAAGTTTATGTGCGTTTATAATGAGAAGATAGATCACAAAGATTAGTTTCTCGTCGGCGACATCTAGATGATTACCCGGCACCTGTGGCAGCCATTTGCGGGAATTAGCGAAGCGGTGAAACTCGTCGCGGCAATATAAGTCGACGTAAATCATCTGCGTTGGTGCTTGAACAACTTGGCCATCTCTGAGTTGAAAAGCAGTTAACCGATACCGCGCCCAATGTAATCTTGGCTATTTTGCACGTTAAGCTATATATGTATATATATTCTTTAAGTTTTTGTAAGAATGTACAGAGCTTAATGTAAACTAAACTTGGTCTATGCTATTTTTTTTAATTTTAAGATGGTAAGTTTTCCTAAGAATATGTAATTAATTAATCTGTAATAATTTTATAAACAGGTAATGTTTATAATATAATTATGTTTGTATGTATGTTTGTAGAGGGTGAGGGTACCCAACCTTCAAAGCTTCAAATTCGATTTGAAAATTCTGTCACAAATACAAAGCAACACTAAAACCTAAGTGCTAAACCCAAACAAAACTAGCGAGACCGAAAGCAAAGCAGCACTGAGTACAAAGTCTTGTGCATTCGCTGCCTGGTATAAAATGTGAAACAAAACTGAAAAAGTAAGCAGTAGCAAACAGCGGAAAAGTAAACACGTGAGTGAACAACGAATGTTGCAACCTTTTTTTACTAATATTTTATAGTTGCCAGGCTAAAATGTAGCACCACAGTTATGGGTTGATTACACGTAACGAGTACAGTGGCGACAGTAAATAGGCACATCAGCCGAGCAAACAACTGATGGTTCTAGTGACTGTCTCGCTCGTCATGTTTACACAAACCGAGTACTCGGCCGAGGGCACTGACTCTTCGCTGTACTCATTGTAATCAACCCATAATATTTTGTGGTTGAAGACCAGGTGTAACAGAGTTCATGACATAATTTCGAGTTATTGAAAACGTATCATAAAACGTTGTCAACAATCATGCAATGCTATTTCGAAAAGCGAACGGAAAATAATCTCCAAACTACGTTATAGGAAATGTTATTCAGAAGAAATAATTGGAGGACAGGTGTGAGCGTGAGGGAATCATCGAGGCGTTTGCACAGCCGCCAATCCGACATCAAACATAAAGGGAATGGTACAAAAAGCGAAACTTTGTGTTTGTTTGCACTTTCATGACAAAAAAGTTGAAGATATAAGCAAAAAAGACCATGCCATTCAGACAGACACGACGACACGAAGCGACTTAAACCATAATAATGTCATAGCTTTTTACGATAACCTAAAATTAGATCAAAAAATAGGATCGATAAATTTTATTCCGAAGAAATCTTTCTCTGTGAAATGTATCAAGAATATGAAAGTTTGTGTGCAACTTACGTTGGTGGCGACTTGGCTCCCTTACGGTTAAACAAATTTTTTAAATATTTTACTTACGGTTGTTATATCCGAGTCAGTAATAATGATAATAAGTATACTATGTATTTCTTACTGTCATCCAATTCCGTCCAGCCGTTTCAGCGTGACATTTATAATATTGGTGTGATTTGTTGCGGGGGGAGGTATAGATAGGTAACATGTACATAGGTTCCCTATTTCTTCGAGACAACTTGACTTCTACTACGCGTAGTATCTAAATAGCAAAATGACAATTTTTTCTTTGTACCAATTATAGGAAAATAAATAAAGGTAAAGGAAAACTTAGAGGAAAACAAATAATTCTAAAAAGAACATTTTTTTCGTCATGTTTTGATTAAAATACACATTTTAACTTATTAATTTAGGTAAAATTTTGACTTTAAATTGCTCTCCTGTAAAAAATACCATTTGTAGTTTCGATACATTAAGACGCAGTCGAAATATGATTTTGAAAAAGAGCAGGTGAAACTGCGTGTCCAAACTATATCAACAAGGAATTTAACCTCTTGTAGCAAATGTCGGGGAATTTTCCTTATTCCACAGAATCCCGCTGAGATTTCCAGCGGCTCGGCGTTTGTTGTCAAATTGAATTTTTACGACAAGTGCCTCGTTATTCACATTTTCGCGAAGAATGGAGAATAAAATTAGTATCTCATACGTTTTTATATTAGACCCAATTAGCTTAGAGTGATACAGAATGATGTTGTAATTAAAGATAAAATTATTTTATAGTTAGAGCTGAGGAATAGATTAGAGTAAGAACATTTATATGTAGATTTGTAAACAACTTTTACTGGGACCAACCCGGAAATCGCAAAAAATCAGCTGTTTCATAGAAATATTTCAATGATTCTCGAAAAAATCACTAAAACAGCAGACTTTTCTCGCGATTTCCGGATTTTTCCCATAGTAAAAGTTGTTCACAATGCTAAATACTATGAGTGGAGATAAAGTTTAGTAAGGAAATGATCGTGCTGTTTGTTTTTCTATCGGGGTTAATTTGAAACAGGGTAACCGGATGTTCAGGATGATGAACGACAAGCGTTAATGATGACCGCTTACTATCAGCATGTCTGCTTGATTCTGTGGCTTGTTTGTCACAATAATATATGTTATTGGGCCCAAGTTTGAAATCTTTATTTGACAGATCTAAACCAGCTAAAAATATATCTGTCTTTATCATTGCTACCTACTAGACAAGGACATCAAGACTTTTAGAAAAATTAGACCTGTCAACTAAAGTCTTCAAACGTGGGCCCATTGTACATCCAAAATACATCTCAACTTTATTAGGAAGCTTGAACTAGTAAGAAAAACAGTCAAGGACTCTAGATAATAAATCAATAAACTGCCACTTAGTTATTCTGGTCAACGTGCTTACGCTTTTGCCAGTCGCAAATATTTTCTACAAGTACTAGTAAAGCCAAGGGGAAGTTTATAAGTATTTGTTCGTACCTATTATCTACGTTTGTTTGTAATCAGTATTAGGGCCTAAACTGATAAAAAATATATTTTATTAAATGGAAAGCTACACTAGTACTGAGTGCTACAAGGCTGTTTTTAACCCTCGACGCAAAAAGAGGGTGTTATGAGTTTGATCACTATTTGTGTCTGTCTGTAGCACCGTAGCACTTAAACGGGTAATTTGGTGTGACAGACTTTCTAGCGGTTGTTTTTAGACATGTTTTATAATAATCGGTTCAGCCGTTTTAACGTCGGAGGCTTTCACAGTTCAACATTTTAAATAACCCCAAACCTGCGAGACGAAAGTCCCGAGTATCAACCAGTAGCTAAATCTGAAACTACTCAAAAGTCAAGCAACGGCTTCCTTCTAAACTCATTACGTAAAAATAATTAATTCATCCAAACAAGTCGTCTAATCCGTCCGCTCCCGGAGTTCTCTGGGAGAATACTTGTTAATTCTCTAATTTAACCCAAACAAAGTACAAAGGTAAGTAAATCTGTACTAAGCCACGTAAATCTAAAACGTTTCCACGGTGCTGAATGCTTCGCAAATGCTACGGAAATCTCTTTCGAGTATTCTGTTTGAACGGTGGTTCCCAACCTTTCATTGTCCTGGGACCACTTTGATTTCTTTGTTGTTAGTAAGGACCACAGGGTTAAAATAAAGAAAACACTGTTCTAAAAATCCAATTATGATTTTGAACATAATTAAATATTAAAATCAATGAATTATTTGTGTAATAATTGAGATAGAAACACTTGTGGACACGAAGGAACCATGATTTTATGACGAAAAGAATATTTCGCGGACCATATTTCAGCTCTTATGGACCACTGGTGGTCCACGGACCAGTGGTTGAGAACCACTGTGTTAGAGCTTCAGGTAAATGCTGAATGTTCATTCATCCAATTTAAACTTTTATGTCATGTTAGCGTCCTAGTGGAGAGGAGTTAGCGTTTTTTAAATGAAGCAATGTTGCCATTAGTAATGTTGTTTCTTGCCAGTTAAAGCAAGGACTGGTCGGACTGAGCATTCAACTGCATCTACACTTATATTATAAAGAGGAAAGATTTGTATTTTTGTGTCTTTTTGTGTCTTTTTAAAGATTAATCACAAAAACTACTGGGCCGATTTTTAAAATTCTTTCACCAATATAAAGCTACATTATTAGCGAGTAACATAGACTATTTAATACCCGTGTAAAGACGGGGCGGGTCGCTAGTTTTTTTTATAAATGTATAGATACTAATAATACTGATACATATCATCATCATCATCATCTGTGAGTCTGCACTTAATTAACTGATATCATATTCCATCACTCAGCAATTTTAAGGCCACTCTTCAGTTTACCAAATTGAACCATTTGGAGTCTGCAATGGAACTCGTATTCGTAAATAACGCGATGTTTGCGTCTGGTGGTTCACTAAGACGGCTTCGAAATTTTTTGCCCACTGCCACCAAAGTTACACTCGCACAGTCTCTTCTTCTTCCCATCTTAGATTACGCTGACGCCTGTTACCTTGATCTCTCTGAGGAACAGCTAGATAAACTTGAGCGCCTTCAAAATTACTGTATTAGGTTTATATTTGGTCTACGCAAATATGACCACGTAGATAGATAGATAGATAAACTCTTTATTGTTCACACCATAAATTACAAACAAAAGGATTAAAGCACCTAAAACTAGTGCAACAACTGGCGGCCTTATCGCTAAGAGCGATCTCTTCCAGGCAACCTTAGGATGGAGAGGATAGATAAAAAATATAAAAACGGGGTGTGCAATATTGAAGAATACTCATATAAACCTACATAAAAAATAATAATAATAAATACTTAGAAATACATTCAAATAAGTACATACTAAAAACTACCTACATTTCCGAAAATACATATAATATACTAAAACGTATATAAAATATATGTATATATATATATATATATATATATATATATATATATATATATATATATACATATATACATATATACATATATATATATATAAATATATAATAATAGTAGGGAAGAATAAAATACATAATAAATAAAAACAAAACAACAATTAGTGAGTAATAATAAATAAATAATCACTGAGAAAATGGCAATTGCGACAAGTGATGTTTTTTTAACTGACTTTTAAAGCATGCAAGCGATGTAGCATTTCTTATTTCACGTATCTCATTATCGCGCAAAACTCAAGTGGCTTCCCATTCGCCTTCGGCGGAATGCTCACATCCTCTCCCTTCTCTACAATATTTTGTTTAATCCATCTACCCCACGTTATTTAAAAGATCTCTTCGCCTTCTGGCATGCCTCTCATTCCCATACCCTTCGATCTAAAGATACCCTCTCCCTTAAGACGCCTTCCGCGCGCTGTACAACTTTTTACGGCAAATCCTTTGCTTTCCAGGCGGTTCAGCTGTGGAACGATTTGCCTGTGACAATAAGAAATGCTACATCGCTTGCATGCTTTAAAAGTCAATTAAAAAAACATCACTTGTCGCAATTGCCATTTTCTCAGTGATTATTTATTTATTATTACTCACTAATTGTTGATTTGCTTTTATTTATTATGTATTTTATTCTTCCCTATTAGTATTATTATATATTTATATATATTTATTTTATGTACGTTTTAGTATATTATATGTATTTTCGGAAATGTAGGTAGTTTTTAGTATGTACATAATAGAATGTATTTTATTTGAATGTATTTCTAAGTATTTATTATTATTATTTTTTATGTAGGTTTATATGAGTAGGTATTCTTCAATATTGCACACCCCGTTTTTATATTTTTTTTATCTATCCTCTCCATCCTAAGGTTGCCTGGAAGAGATCGCTCTTAGCGATAAGGCCGCCAGTTGTTGCACTAGTTTTAGGTGCTTTAATCCTTATGTTTGTAATTTATGGTGTGAACAATAAAGAGTTTATCTATCTATCTATCTATCTACTTTTAAATTTTCCATTTTGCAAAGAAAACAATGCCAAAGAAAAATCTAATTAGGAAACACAAATAAACGAGCTTTAATTTGAAATAAATTTGAATTTGGAATTCCTAAGCAAAGAGCAGATATTTGGGATCAAAGTGGCCAGTTCGACATAACACCAATTTCATATGGAAGGACCTAATACAATATATCAAATACTTTTTTGCTAAATTGATTTTATATTTTTTTTAAGTTTCTTCTGCTCAGGGTTAATTGATTTAGACATGTTAATTTTGTACGGCATATACTAAAATATGAAAACTGGCCTAACTATATTTAACTCTCATATTTGTATTTCCATATACCCTGATCGTGCCATTCCTACATTTTCTAAACGTCCAGGGGTCTTATCGCGCTACCTCACTCACTCACATGACTTTTCTAACAAGACAGACTGAGACCGAGATATCGCTGGCATTAACATATGGCCAGAAACCAATCCCACTAAAATATTAAAGTTTGCATGTTTGTTACTCAATTACGCAAAAACGGCTGAATGGATTTGGAAGAAATTTGATATGAAGGTAGCTTAAACCCTGGATTAATACATAGGCTACTTTGTATCCCGGAAAATGCGGGTGAAAGCCAGTTATAGGTACTAATTATAGCGAGCCAGGTGAGTGAGCTGTCTGCTCACGTAGCGAGGTTGTATAGGTGGTTGTAGGTTGTAGGTGATTACAGCAGTTCCGAGCTCCGCAAGTCTAGTTGGTAACTAGCTAGTAACTGTAATTAGCACTGTGGTTACAATAGCAGTTTGCAGTTTACTTTAATTGAGTCTACTTTAGATAATAACGCGACGGTTTAGTGCACTGGGATGGACTTAACATTTAGTCTTGTTACTAACAGTCTACTATCTGGGTTCCGCGGTTGCAATCTGCGCTCCACGTGAATCTAGAGCTACAGAAACTGTTGATTTTTATAGCGTTAAATTTTAATGAAGTAAAAGCGACATCGTTTTATCTATACTAATATTATAAAGAGGAAAGATTTGTATTTTTGTATTTTTGGATGTTTGTGTGGAATAAACTCAAAAACTACTGGACCGATTTCAAAAATTCTTTCACCATTCGAATGCTACATTATCCCAAAGTGACATAGGCTATATTTATTACCAGAAAAAATTAGGGATCCTTACTAAAACTTCAATAGTGTCCACCTGTGCGAAGCCGGGACGAGCCGCTAGTGGTAGATATACCAAAAACTCACACGAAACGCTTTGATTTCACTTTTATTGTGCGCACTGCCAGAGTGTGGAATACTCTGCCCGAGTGGGTGTTTCCCGATAGATATAATTTGGGTGTCTTCAAGTCGCGAGTGAATCGGTTCCTTCTAGGCAAGCGTGGTCCATCGTAGACCGCATCATTGCTTACCAAACGCAAGCCTATAACTGAATAAAAAAAAAAATAGAAGTAGCTATTGAGTTCATCATCATCATCCACAGCCCTCTCTAGCCCATTGCTGGGTATAGGCCTCTCTCCCGTTATGCCATCTGCCTCGGTCAACTGCTAATCGGGTCCAGGTTCGACCCGCGACTCCGACTATGTCGTCGACCCATCTCGTCGCCGGACGACCAACGCTCCGCTTGCCTTGCCTCGGCCACCACTCCGCTATTGAGTTATCCAGGGTATAAACTCTATAAACTATGTTAACTCATAATTTTACTCAAATCCGTCAAGTTATTAAAATGCGAAGATATTTACAAGATTTTACAGGACTTTACAAGTTTGTACATTTACAAGATTTTTTTTAAGATATTTATTTTTATGTAGGTATAGGACGTACCTCATCATCATCTGCCTACCCTTATCCCCCACGTACGTGGGGTCGGTACAGTATGTACACTTCTTTCATTCATCTCTAACATTCGTCATATCTGAATACACAATGTATAATAGTACGTAACTATTAACATTTATGTAACCAGAACTGTAACCGCGATATCGGAGCGTTGCCAGCTCTTCAAAATAATTATTTTCCAATTACAACTAAATCAATCACCAATTAATCCAACCCAGCCTGTTTATCTTACGGAATTATTAGAATTTCATTTGACGAAGAAAGTGATATGATAACGTATAATGAAATCGTTTTTCTTTTGGAAGAACTTTTACTTAAGTTTTTCTACAATTAGTTTAAACTATAAAGACTGAATATCGGAATCTATACATAATCCAGCCAACTTACCGGTTTTATCTGGTTCTCGTAACTTGTGAAGTTAATCCGTACCACGTTTGCATACTAATGGTTCCGCGGCAGCTTACACCAGTTATAACGAGATTTGTCCGGATCGACGGCACCCTAATTAATGGCCACGTACGGAGCCACCCTTTGTCCGACGTCACACGTTGTACCGCTTTTGACCGTATATCCGGTTATTACTCAGTAATGTAAGGGATAATACTTAGAGTGGTTTAAGAGGAGATTTAGTAAAGCGGAATGGTCCTGAAATTAATTGTATGCTTGTTATTTGTAAATGCTTAGTAAACTTACTGTTTAGTTACATTAACTGTTCATCCCACTTGACTTTTACCTATGCTTGAAGACTTTTTAGGTACATTAGGTACCTACGGGCTTAATAGAGCCATGTTACGCTCAAACAGGCATATTAAGGCCAGAGATTTTTAGGCCATGTTGCATAAAAAAAAAAAAAAAACTTACCTACTAAAAACTCTGACACTAGGCTAATCACTCGGCTCATACGAATTTACTTTTTAGGGTTCCCTACAAAAATAGCAAAAAGGACCCTTATGGTGAGAGGCAGTGTCGGTATGTCACGGACAATTATATCAGGAACTTTAAAAGCTAGGGGTATGAAATTTGGCATGAGGCTCTAGATAATGCGAGCGAAAACACTTCTTAAGGCGGAACAATTTTCAATACAAATGTAGATAATTATCCTTTAATTTTCTTCCTGGAAATACCCAGTAGATAATATCCAGGCTGATAACAATTTAATTTCTATTACTATTTATTTTTAACTTCAGGTCCTTGGAGATTTTTTTCTTGCCAAAGATAAGGAAGTATTATTAGCATCGGTGGCCAAGACACAATTCGGGTCGCAGCGCCAACAAAGTTAATTAGTTTTTTTGAAATAGTAAATTGCTGCTTGAGCTTTTTTCCATTACAATAAAAAAAAAATAGTTTATTTCTGTTTGGCGACGTACTTTTCAATGTAATTAAAATTTAATTTAATTTTACCAAAAAAAAATATTTACTTACTGAAAAATAACCTTAAAAAAAACATAGTATAATGAGACTGCTTCTCAATACCCACCGTTAAGATATAGAATTAATTAAATTCATTAAGGTTTCCTTTGGAGCTCATTTCAATGGATCGGGCCGCGGTCGTCGAATTAAAATTAATTGATTACTGACCCAAAAAGTTTCCCTTTGTTTTTCCCTAATAATAGACAGGACACGATTCAACCTTGTTTATCTCGAAAATGTTATTCTGTTTTGAAAGTTTCAGTATTCATGAACTTATTTACTTATTGACATCAGAAAAATCTAGAAATAAAGATAGAGCACTTAGTTAGATTTAGGTACAGTTGTTATGGGCAAACGTGACGTTTAACATCAGGCGAGCGATGTGTTCGTCTCGTACCTATACATCGCACACAATAGCATAAAAAAAAGGTGTAGCCGAAAAAATCTCCTCTACTTTCGCGTACGAACACACGAAACGCACACATTGACAAATACTACTCTACTCTCTTGTAAGTTTGTACCGACGTTGTGCAGAGAATGTAGACAAAAACAAAACAATGATTTAATGACAATCCACAGCACACATATATGAGACTGTGGCTTCAGTGAGATAACCGCGGTACTATATCTTTTAGTCTATGTTTTTCTAAGTTATTGACATGATGACTGATTTTATTCTTGCGAACAAGTAAGCTACAGTTTGACGCGATTATATCGTAAAACTAGCTGCGCCCCGCGGTTTCACCCGCTGTCCTGCAAGAATAGCGGAAAGCCGTTCAATTTTCTGGGGTAAAAAGTAATCTACATAATTATTACCTAGGGCTTAAGCTACCTTCATACCAAATTTCGTCAAAATCTGTTTAGCTGTTAAATTGTTAAATCAAATTGTCATCCATACGTCCATTACATAGCTGTCATTTGCGCAAAGAGTATAATAAGTCGTTTTGTTATTCCAAGTCTGATTCTTTTTTGTTATACCTCGTTTTATAGTGACTGATGTTTTATGTCAATTCACACTTGAATGCTATCGAATTTATTTAATAGAAATAAATAGTATAATAGGAATAAATAGTATCCTATGTGCGTTTCCTGGCTCTAAGCTACCTCCTCACCAATTTTCAGCCATATTGGTAAAGCCGTTCTTGAGTTATAAGTAGTGTAACTAACACGACTTTCTTTTATATATATAGATGGTTTAATAATCTAAAACAATAGTCTAAAACTAAAATAAACAAAACCTTATTACTTATTTGAAAAATGTTATTCATTTCTCAAATCTATTCAAATTGAACTGAATACAACATACAATGGCAATGCTTTATTTTCTCGAAACAATGAGTTAGTTTTATATTTCAATATATGAAACATTTAAATTTTTCAAAAAAAAAAAAAACTAATAATATCAAAATGTTGAAATTGATTCATTGGAAACCTCTTACACTTGTTCCTCTTACTCTTACCTGGTGGAGAAGAGGGGGATATTCGGGGCCGTCCGACATTACCTCAGTCACTCTCACTGCCATGACATTTCTAATAAGAGCGAAAGTGACCGAGATAATATCTGGCTCGCCAGAATAAACCCCCAGCTAAGTACCGACGCAATGTCCGGAAACATTCCAAATGATTATCAAGTCAGCTAAGGCCCTAACCATTAAAATCAAGCACCACTCCTCAAATTACGTTTTTCCTCTAAAAATATTTTTAGCGAATACTTTTACTAAATATTTTTTTCTATTTCAGGTCACAAGTCGAACGGCAATCACAAGAGGGGTAAGATTTATTCAAGGATAATATTTAATCGTTCATCAAAAAAAATCTTATCATATTAAAATCTTAACTACAGAGTTGCCACATAAGTATAACAACAGTCATGTCGGGCACGTAGATGTGGGTGACCTGAAAATTCGGACGTTAGAGCCGGGCTCTCAGCTTATACGAACTTACTTTTGCTTTATTTATACAGGGTCCACTCTAAAACCCTGAAGACCTTCCACAGGCAGCCTGAGACTCTTGAACCAAACAACTCCAGTTTTACGACTTCCGAAGACTCATAAAAAACGGCTGTTCCATACAAAAAGTTCGTTGACCATGGAGATAATTTATGGAACAGCTGATATTTTTTTGTGAATTTTCGAATGTCGTAGAACGAAAGCTGCTTAGACCAATGCATAGAAGTCGCCTAGAAAAGGTCTTTAGTGTTTTAGAGTTGATTCTGTATATTATGTAAAGTAAAACAAGGGACTGCTTGTAGCATAAGTAGATCTATACGGATTTAAACAATTACAAGATTAAGGTGGGAGCATAGCAGGTATACAAATTATACGCCAAGTTTTTTGAGCTACTATCCTTTTTGATGCGCATTAAATAATTTTGATGGAAACAATTATTCCTTTTTCTAATAGAGATATTTTGATGCGCATTCAATAATTCTGATGGATCAGCAATTATTCCTTTTTATAATTTTTGCCCTAACTACATCGGGTTCGATATTAATTGTAAGTCAAGAAGTTTTTTAATTTACTCGTAGCTTATTGGAAATTTTTAAAGGCTTTTTTGTAACTTTAATCAAAAAGTGGAGGTGAATTATGTAAAGAAACTTGAGTGGAGCTTAAAAATGGCTTCTAATTAAAAATAATTAATTACGGATTTTTTGTGTTGTTTATTGAAAAACTAATTATCTGCTTAAATAAAAAATTATAAAATTGATATTTCTGCTCTGACTACCTTTGTACAGTACCTATTTATTGTATTGGAATTCTAAATAGGTACGAAATAGGACATCAAAAACAATATGTCTTTATAATAAATAAAATATGAACAAAACACACTAATACAAGGTTACAAGAAAAGGATATGCTAAGCTGAAAAGCGCTCACCAAAGCAAACACTACGCCAAAACAAAACACTCGCCAAATTTTGTGAAACAGCTGATTTATGTTTTCGCGATTTCTGGGTTTGTCCCATAGATTCTGTGGGACAAGTTGTTCATAATTATTGGTAGGTACTATGAGCCCTTTTCGGCTTAGCATATCCTTTCCTTATAACCCTGCATTAAGTTAAACACACAATCATAGGTTTATAATAGTCTTATTAACATGAAAGTAAACAAAACCCCGTTATACCACCCCCCCCTCTCCCGCCCCTTCAGCCCTACGTCTCAACGGGATGCGGTTTGATACGTAGCGTAGATAGAAACGGCTCCATCAATTAATTAATTACATTAATTAGAAGCACGTCTCAGTGCCCCGTAGATGATGCGGTGTGACGTGAGGCCTTGGCTTTCGTAGCGTACCTACTATCTTAGACTCGCGGTCCTGCCTGCTATCCGATATCATACACATTTATAGTTATTTATTTTTTGGGTGAGCTGAGCTATAAATAAATACTAAATTTCATTATTAGAAAATTTTACAAAAAATAAATAAATATAAAAGCTAGTTAGAAATATTAAAAAGGTTAGGTTAGAAATGTTGTAAGCTGAAGGGAAACGTTTTTCCAGTATGCATATATTGAAAAGGTGTATAGTACCTATAATATAACTAGCTGACTCGACAGACGTTGTCCTGTCAAAAGCCATTGCGTAACTATAGCAACCGTAGTATGTTGATGCTAACTTGTCAATTTATAGTAAAAATTATCAGTATATATATAATTTGCAATAAATTAAAATTGCGACTATAATTTGAGATTTAAACTATCCTATCTCTCAAGTTGGATCGAACTGCACATGGTGTGCGAATTTTATTATAATCGGTTAAGTGGTTTAGGAGTCCATTGAGGACAAACATTGTGACACGAGATTTATATATATTAAGATATGTATACTGAGTCGAAATATGTTCATTTAAACATATCATTTTAGCAACACTTATCAACCAATGATTCCAACCTAAAAAAACATAGTACTAAATGATAAAAAGAAACCCTTATGGCAAGACTCCGGTTTCGGACCGTCCGTCTCTCTGGCGGCATGTCACGGCTAATTATTTTTTCTGACGGTCTTTGTGGCAAGGCTAACTATAAAATAGCGTTTAACATATCAGCTATTTTATAAGTTTAAATTATATAGATAATACTACGGAACAGCTGTTCATAGTAATGATAATGAATATAGGGTTATTCATAAAGGGTATGCTAAGCCGAAAAGGGCTCATAGTACTCATCATTAGGAACAACTTTTGCTATGGGACCAACCCGAAATTCGCGAAAAAAAAATCAGCTGTTCCATAGAAAAATGTCAGTGACACTCGACAAAATGTATAAAGGTCGTTAAATCGATTACAAAATTCGCAATACATAACGGGACCTAGTTTTTCTAGTTCCAACTTAGATCGTAGACCTAGTGACGCGCGCGGGGTCATTGCCAGCCAACCTACGTGCTCCGCCTCACAAACCCCGATATCCTCTGCGACGGCCTTTACCCACGCCTTTTATGATAACACAAAGCACCATAAAATATGATCCATAGTATAAAACAGTCCACCATCATCAAACCAGCATCAGTTACCGATTCAACCATGAAGTTCATAGTTCTCTCTTGTTTGGTTGCCTGTGCTCTAGCCGCTGAGCTGCCTCGCTTCCGGCCAGCGAGGTTCCGGACTTTCTCCAGGTTCCAGAGGATAGAGCTGGCGCCGACCACGACTGACGCACCAACGACGGAAGCATCCGGACCTTATCCAGCTTCCGGATGGAAACCTGCTGGCGAGCAGTTCAGTTTGCCGAACGAGCAAGCACCTACGGACACGTACGGAGCTCCCCAGGAAAGTGGACCCTATCCTCCTTCCGGATGGAAACCCAGCCAGCCGTTCGAGCTTCCCGACAACAGCTATGGAGCGCCTGACAATACTTACGGAGCACCTGAAGCGACCACAACTGAGGTTCCAACCACCACGGACAGTCAGGTTGAAATCCGATCGGGGCAACTGAATAAGGGTGACGATGGTAGAGAAACGATATTCTACATTGCGTTTGTGAACGGTAAGCTGGCACGTTATCGAATGTTATAGACCCAATTTTATTTCATGTCGATATTTAGACCGTGCCACGGACAACATGCGATACAAGGCGAGGCTTCAGCTGAAAGAACGCTCTCCTCTCGTATTAAAAAAGTCAGTAGTGCATGAAAGTTTATTGCGGATTCCAAAGCTAATAATTATTTGTTAATAAATATATTGCCCTTTACATTATCTTTTATGAAAATTAACACCTTACCTACTCGTCTATTGTTAGACTAATATACCTACAGCTAATATAACAGACTACCTTTTCGTATATCATTAAGTAAAGTATTGTTGTTGTACTGTTGATTTTTGCGTTGGATAGTTTTGCTTTCGATATGAGTTACTAAATAGCTCACATTACACTAACGCAATTTAACAGTAATTAAAGCAGAGGTACATTGACGTACAGTACTGATTTACATCGTTTTACAGGGTTATAAGGAAAGGGTATGCTAAGCCGAAAATGATTTGTTCATCATTTGTTTATCATTATGAACAAATTTTACTATGGTACCTACTCAGAATCTATACTAATATTATAAAGAAGTAAAGTTTGTGTGTTTGTATATTTGTTAAATTGTAAGGGGTAATCTCGGGATCTACTGAACCGATTTTAAAAATTCTTTCACCAATAGAAAGCCACATTATTGCTGAGTGTCATAGGTTATATAAAAAACCGAAAAATAAAAAGGCTTTTACGTGGTAGTCCGTTTTGCAAAGTGAATCGGAGAAAAAACGGTCCGGACGGCGCGCGATGGCTTCGGGTTTAATTAACATTATGCCCAACGAAGTGGGCACGGGTCAGCTAGTTCACTATAAAAAAATAGCTGTTCCATATCTTTTTTCGAGTCATGGACATTTTTCTGTTGATCACTTGAATTATTCAAATTCCAGGTTGGTCCCATAGTAAAAGTTGTTCATAATAATGAGGATTATAAGTCTTTTTGGCTTAGCATTGCCTTTCCATATAGCTTTGTGGAGACGATACTGTAATACATTGCGTAGGTATAGTTTTATTTCACAGTTGCGCCTGCGACCTGCGTAACATTATACTTAGGTACTCGCTAGAAATCTAAACCCATTCGTATATACTGATACTGGGGTGTCTCGTAGTCTTAGATAAATTTGATGCGGATACAACAGAACACGTGAACTACACGCCGAGTGCCAAGCGAGCGACCGAGTGCAATCTAGTAACGTAACATTGGGCTGAAGTGTAGTGCCATCTCTAGGAGACAGTAACTTGAAGTAGATTCTTGTTTACTACTATTTTATGAATTCTGAAAGATATCTCTACTTTGTTATTTTAGTTTTCGACTTTTAACAGAATTTCCTCAAAATTCGAATTATATTCAACTATTATTCGTTTACACCAAGTATTCTTAGTCGTGCTTCTCTGAATCTTGAAATTCTTCAAATTGTGTACAAAATTAGCGTAGTTTCTTCGGTTTGTTCGTTATTTGCCGAAACAATGTCGACGCCGCAATGTTTGCCTGAAACTTCATTACCGGACTTGTTAACTTCGGGATTGGTTTATTTAGCCTTAATTATACTGAATTATTGTTAAAATTGACTTGTTAATTTATTCCTAATGAATAAATTACGACCAAGTATAGCCCGTTTTTACAAGCTTTTATTAAAAGCTTTTATTTAACTTGCAATGTATGTAGGTATGTAACTACCTATGTTTGTTCGGGTGAAATTTTGTAACTTAAGTTTGAACCATTTCCCGATGTCCGATTGAGCTGAAAATTGGTAAACGTGTGTAACTCCGATGACAATGCAATAAAAGCTTGTAGGTATTCGTATTTCAAAATTAGTTTAATTTGTTTTTAAAAGCTTTGTTTCAATTAAGTTTTCGTTGGTTTAAACTATGAATACCGTGCATTATTGTATTTCTTTAAACATATCGGAAAAAAAACAGAAAAATATGGCGTGGCCATTATAGCCACGCTGAGCATTGCTGGGACAGAAACATACTAACTTAAAAATGGACCAGTCGCGTAGGACCAAATTTAAATCCTATAGTCTTCGAGTGAAAGTACCGGACAAACAGACAAACAAGGAAGACAGACGGACATGGCCAAGCTTTAAACTAAACTAGTGAACCCTTTATACAAAAGCACTTTTAAGTACGAGTTCAAAATTGATTGCCAAGGGCCTAAAACTAGTTAGCAGATGCACGGCACTGTAGGTACTATTATGATTCTAAATATACCTTGGTAAGTTGACATCGACCAAGTGGCTAGACCTGGTGTTAGAGTTTTTAGGCCGCCTGAAGGCCTCTCACATGCCTTGGCAGTTGCTGTAAACAAAGTGAGACAAACTTCCGCAATCCAAAGTCGATTTCATACAAAATACGCATTACTAAAACGTAAGACTTAGACCACAAACCAAGAAATCAAAGTTTTATCCAACACTATAAAAATAAAGTTTTCTCTGGTTCAAAGCTAGTTTCCAGAGAGAACCATATTGTTTCCACTCTCTCAGTAAAGCCGACTCTAAATAACCCAGATAGCGGTCATAGTAGCGGGCTCTATATGACTGGCAATAGAATATGTATGCAGAAGTCTAGTTTACTCAGGTTTGAGTACAATAGAACTAGATAAATCCAACATCGACCAATGAAAATTGAGCATAACCAATGAATAAGCTGAACTGGTTTAGAAATTCCCAGCCGATTTTTGTATCATTTATCTCTAATGATGTGCTGTGCTGAAGTTTTTTGCCGGTGGTGTTATTGCTTATTTGAAGTGTTGTACCCGATAAGCGATTTCAAATTATTAATAACTAGCTGACCCTTGCCCACTTCGTTGGGCATAATGTTAATTAAACCCGAAGCCATCGCGCGCCGTCCGGACCGTTTTTTCTCCGATTCACTTTGCAAAACGGACTACCACGTAAAAGCCTTTTTATTTTTCGGTTTTTTATATAACCTATGACACTCAGCAATAATGTGGCTTTCTATTGGTGAAAGAATTTTTAAAATCGGTTCAGTAGATCCCGAGATTACCCCTTACAATTTAACAAATATACAAACACACAAACTTTACTTCTTTATAATATTAGTATAGACTAACAACCTGACTGCAAATATACCTCGAAATAATATATCCACAAAAATCGACTCGAATATACCCATAAAAACAAATCTGACGATACTGAGCACCTCAAAATCTGTCAAACTGTTTAGAGGCTTTGGGAAGCCACATAGAAACGAACATACCTACATACATTTTGGTATATTTAGTAACGTACCTTGCATACACTCATAAAAATAATATTGCTCTCCTTTTGAGCATTCAGGGAAAGAGTTATGAACAGACTCATTTTGTTAATTCCTGTATAAATAAAAACGTGAAAATCTTAAAAAAATTAACAAAGGTTGGATAAAATCTATAAACGTAAAACTTCAAAAAACACATGAGGTTAAAAACTATCTTTTGAAAACTCATATCATATTCTTTTAATTATTTAAGGAAATCTTATTAACTGCCAATATTATTATAGTGTGTTGGCCGCGGCACGGATACGGTGGGATCTGCGCGATAATTATGTCATTTATAATGAAGCGCACTTTAATTGCTGCCACCCATTCAGGGGCTTCCGATGAACACGGCTTGCCACTTTCACCTTTATATCCATAGATCAGAGAGACGTAATTTGTCCGAAAGATAAGCTGCCACATAAGTCATAAAGATATGGTAGGCTTTAAAATATCTCACATTTTCTAGTGCAGTTGAAACTTAAAGGCAAGAGCTGAATGATGAAGTGTATGAGTTGAATTTGAGTTACTTTGAATATGTAGTTTGGTACTTATTTTTAACATAGCTACTGCCTAAAATGAGGGTGTTTTCAGGATTTCCAGCTTTATTCTAATATAATTTTCAAACACACCCGTTACGGTTAAGACTTGGTGACAAAAACCAGCCTTGTTTAATTTGATGGACAATAGTTAAGTTCAGTCATATTTTAGTGTAGAAATCACACAGAAACTAATAAATAAAATTCATGTGCTTTTGACACATTTTGTTTTCATGCTTGAGTACTTCCGTCCCGTGTTATTATAACACAATTTCGAGAATTGCTTGTATTAATTGCTTGTAACCACGTTACGTTTCTGTATTACATATGTAGTTAGAAAATTTAGATAAATAGAGTCATAATAAAAGAAAATGCTCAGCTTATGCTAAGCCAGAAAGTTCAGTTGTTCCATACATTTTCTCGAGTGTCACTGACATTTTTCTATGGAACAGCTGATTTTTTTTCGTGTTTAATGTGTACTGTAAGTCCTTATGGCATGGCATACCCTTTCTTTGTAACTCTCTCTATATACTAAAGTACCTATAATAATTATTACGCTTGTATTTTGAACAATTATTTTTAGATTAGTTAAAAATAAAACGACTCAGTCCAATTCCAACAAACTTGTGCGCTAACATCGTTCACGTAGAATTTTACATCTTGCTAAATTAGAAAGTGGAGAGTGTTCTCAACAATAATTAAGAGCTGACAGGTTGCCCTAACGAGGGTCGAAGGTCGATCGCAGCTAGGGTTACCATATTCAAATTTGAACAGTCCAAAAGCCGGACACATCAATATAAGTCCGGAAAGATTCGCGTCGTCCTTTAAATCGCGCACTGCGCAGGCACATTACACGAACTGGAATAGGCTGATTTGATACTGCTTGTGTAAGTTTTATTACTCGTATTCCATTTTAACCCAAAAAGCCGGACAAAATAAAAAGCTGAACAAAGTCTGAACAGAAGCCCATAAGTCCTAACATGTCCGGGCAAATCCGGACGGATGGTAACCCTAACGGAGCGCCATACTTCAGGGCCCTTGGCTTATTGATTGGGTGTATAATTGTGCAAACTAAAACAAACATAGCTGTTAACTAGAGAGACGTGTAACTGTACGAGAATTACTCAACAATAGAGAAACATCCCGCAAAATTTGGCTTTACCCGCAGAAACTTGAAGAAGCTTGGTACCTATAGTAAAAGCTGAATAGTAGCTTTTGAAATACAGCGTTGAAACGTGTGAACAAACTCTTTTTCTTAGTGATAAGTTGCGTCTTGAATCACACTAATATTATAAATGCGAAAAGTTTCAAAAGGCTCATGTTTAATAAATCTCAGGGTGCCGAGCGCAGTGCTGTGCCGCGCAGGGTCTTGAATTCTAAGAAATCAAAATTCTGAGTGGCGCAGACCCCTCCGATACAGTAGTTCAACTGGAGTAGTTCAACTAGTTGTACAAATAATACACCACTGTATCATTAGTCCAACGGTTGGACTAATGATACAGTGGTGTATTATTTGTACAACTAGTGCATATCGATGTTAATTTTCTAGCATATCAATATGTCTACTTGAAAATAGATACTTAACCTTCTTAGTAGATATTGAATAATAAACAATCGTAAATAATGAAATTGTCAGAACGCTGTCAAGTAAAGTAAAAGATCAATTCAATATTCAGTTTTGTTGTTGTTATAATTATTACCTAAACGAAAATACCTGTTACGGCCAAACGTGACGTTTAACATCAGGCGACCGATTTGCTCGTCTCGTCAATAGCATAAAAATCTTTTTTACATAAATAAAATAGGTATGTATTACACGTTTTTATTTATTTTTAGGTTTTAGGATACACGAATACGGTACATCTGCACACTTTTAGTGCAAGTTCTTCCTTTGTATGACATTTTTCGAAGTCGAGCTGAAAATAAACAAAGTTTACCAAACAGATAGATCAGTTGCTATTGTTTTATCGAACATTTTGGGTCTCACTTATAAAAACCTAAATTAACATAATCACAAAAATAAACGCTAAGTAACCCGTTGAGAAATACAAATTAGAAAATAAGATGAAAAGGTTAAAGGTATTCCAGATAAACATACTATAGAGAGCAAGACCATTGAAGTAGCTATCCTTCACGATCCAGAAGTTAAGGATCCACTGCACGACGCCGCGCAGGCTGGAGTAGGCCATGACGAGGGCGATCCAGGAGGTGTCGTCGGCGTTAGCGGGCCGCTGGAGAGTCACGTTGATGCCGTGCAGGTGGTCGGCGTTCGAGTTGATGTAGTCCAGGATTTCAGCTGGAACAAGATAAAAATGCTACTAATATTATGAACTGGCTGCGGCCCGCATTTTTGCCCGCGTGGTTATTAAAACGGTGTGATGATAATTCAATTCAATTCAAATAATTTATTTCGGAAATAGAGAATCCATAGTTTTACACAATAAAATTACAATTAAAATTTAAATCAAAATCAATTAAACACACAAATGAAACACACAAATTAAAAATTAAAATCATAATCAAATAAAATCAAATTAAATCCACATTCAAGTCACAAATTAAATATTTAAGGATATTATCAACAACGCAGATATAAATTATTTGAGACAGTGACGCCAAGCAGCACGTGAGACTTTAATAAATGGTTAAGAAAGGGTCCATCGTTCCTCTCTGCCACTATATTCAGGAAGCTGTTACCGCTACTACGCACCCGCCGCATCAGGGAGGCTACCCGTTTCCGTATTATAGCAGGAAACCCGTCTGTGTGTGCCTCTGCAAACATACCTGATGCGCTACAGAAGCGTGGCAGCCCCAACAGCATCCTGAATGCGTTGTTGTATTGCACGCGTAGAGCGTTCACAGCCTTTTGAGTAAAGTTGATCCAGAGGCTGCTGGCTGATAATGACGCAATTTAGCCTTGGTATATGTTAATCTAAAGTACGTCAATTCAGAATATGTCTACTCTAAATTGAATTGAATTTCCTCGAGTCGTTTCAGCGTGAAGGATTAAAATACATAAACTTTTGCTTTTTGTTGATGTGATGTGAAAGTTTGCATTTCATCACGCAAAAACGGCTGAATGGATTTTGAATGAACTTTGGTATGCAAGAAACTAATACCCTAGATTGACATATAGGTATTTTTTATTCCGAAAAATTACCGCATCATTCAGGATAGTAGATACAACTGCGGGCGCAGCTAGTTTTAAATTAAAATATCAAAAGTCCGTAAAGCTAGTAATCTTAAATGAAGAATATGGTCAACTTTCCAAATAGTTTCCAGTTAAACTTTTAAAACAGATAAGGTTCTTTATGAGATGACGTTAAACGAAGGCTTCTCGGGATTTTTATATGCAGTTTGAGTTAAAAAGTCGAGTTTTCCTTAATTAGTAGCGCGAAAGGAAAAATCGGAAAACTGAAATATTAGGAAAACTATTTCGGTCAAGATAAGTGGTAATCATCGATCTAGTAAGGTGGTAATACAGTAAATTATTACAAAATTATACCAGCCCGTATGCTATTCATACTAAAAGAAGTAAAAGAAAAAATAAATAAATCGTCATCGGAATTACACAGGTACAAAAAATTTCAGATCGATCGGACATCGGAAAGTGGTTCATAATTTAGTTCCAAGATTTGACCTAAAACCAAAACAAACAGGACCAAACTAAATAAAAGCTTTGTAAACAACAACATTATTTTTACAAAACAAAAAACAAAAACCGACTTCAAAAGACCGACTATTGAGTTCTATTCATCTATTTGTCGCGCACGTACTTAATGCAAATTTAAGACTTATATGGTTTTCTCATGAATACCATTATCAGAACTGGACTAAATTGAAATGGGACCAAATGGGAAGCGTCAGCTTTCTAATAAAAAAAGAATCATCAAAATCGATTCACCCAGTCAAAAGTTATAAGGTAACAAACATAAAAAAAAACATACAGTCGAATTGATAACCTCCTCCTTTTTTGAAGTCGGTTAAAAACCAAAAGATTTAAAAGCCAAAGTAAATACCAAAGCAACGTTTCATCTAGCCCCGACATCTCAACTATACAGAGTAAACAGTTTCATCAATATCTCACTGCAAATAGCAATTAATCTTCATCACGCAATCCCACTAAGCAACCACACTTCACAGTACAGTACCGAAACACCCTACCTATATACAGAGGCACTGAAACACCCTGTATTCTATGTACGGAGATACCCCGAGCACCCTGTACACGGCGCAGCTATTTGCTTCATTCAAACATATCCGGTAACAAGGATTGAGAAGGATTAGTTCAAGTATATCGGAACCGGATATCTGAGTAGGACTTACCTATTCAGGACAGGACTGATGTAGGTACTGTGGGCCTAGCACACTTGACAGTCGTAAATGGCGTACACTTTTCTATCGAAAACTCGCTACGTATTTTTACGTCACCGTTGTGCTAGCCCCACTGGTACTAATGTAGCGGAGAAGTACTATCTGTAATACTGTGTTGGTTACTAGCTAACACCGTGACCCAAAAAGTGGGTAAGTAAAAAGAAAAAGTGAGAAAAGTGGCTTTGACCAAATCTAACGCAGTTCGGTCATACTCAGTCGGCTACTCCAATTAGTTTCGATTACATTTGGTGATCTTCCTAAAGGAGATTACAAGCGTGACGCGCTCGCGGTCGCGTCCTGTCTGGCACTCACGACGTACACACGTCGACGTCATACGACGTGAGAGATACCGTACCTACAAGTTATTAAATTACATAAATTACGAAAAATCTCAACACAAGAGTCAAATAACGATGTATTTTAAGAGACAATAGTTATTTGTTATACAAGAGTGCAAAGTTGCTTTTTAACCGCGTGTTCAATTTTGATGACCGAGCAAGCGAAGGATTCTGAAATTGAATCACGAGCGCAGCGAGTGATTCAAAATTAGAATCCTGAGCGTTAGCGAGGGAATCAAAAGAGCACGAGGTGAAAAATCTTTGCACTCGAGTGCAACACGTAACTTTTCATTCCACCTCAGTGAGGAAAGAGTATTTTTAATCTTCAATATCTGAGTGGAAAAGCTCATTTGCGCATTATTAACAGTTTCAGTCAATTCTGATGGCGTCAAACAAACTTCCTCGTCGCTAGAATCATTCATTTTAGTTTTTTCACTTGTTTTCAAGTTTCTTGTTTTTAATTTAAGGTTTAACAATGACGTGAAAAAATGCCGCGTAAAGAACCGCGTACAAAGCAAATTGAAAAAAGAACACCAAGAAGGTTCCGAGTCTAAGTTTTTAACAAATTAAAAAAAAGTTGTATGATATATGCGGCACCATAGAGGTAGCAGTAAATAGGTTTAATGTTTTTTTTAATTCACAAACTTAGTGCACACTGCACACGATGTTCTAAATTCAATTTACTTTATCCTCTAGAGAATAAAAACGGCTTTTCCACTCAGATATTGAAGATTAAAAATACTCTTTCTGAGATGGTGGGATGAAAAAACACTTAAAAAAATATTGATTTCGTTGTCCGTCATAATATATCGTTATCATATTTATCGTTCACATATTGTTCGTCCAGTTTTCGCGAAGAACAAAGCTCATTTTGTAACAGCTTTGCCCGGATCGAAATCTGGAATGTCTACCAGTTCATCGCATCCAATCAAAAGTCGAAGCATTTTTGCCGGAGCGCTCGGACCAAAACATACTCGTAGTAAGAAGTACCTACGTGCAGTGTATTGGAACCATTCTGCTGCCGCGGCGCCACATGCATAGATATTTGGAATATTAACAGACGGACATGAATTTTTATTGCCTTTGTTGAGGCTGAGAGCGTAGTCAGTGTAATTTCTGGGGTCAACACCGGTACCATGTCATCAAGCTGCCAAAAAATGTTAGCGAACAACGTAATTCGTAATGCCAGCTTGGTTTTGTTCTGCCACGGATTTTGTTGATTTTATTTAGTAGCTAACGTTAAATCTGTGTATAATTTAGTTAAATCCGTTGTTAAGTTAGTTTTGAGTGTTTTGATTGGGGGTTTTGCCCCTTTTGCCTCCTAAATCAGACCCTGGAAGCATCCACGTTCCTGGTTCGATGACAAAATTGGTCCAATTTAGCTCCCGCCTCTGCGCGGATTTTATTTAATTTTCATACAATCTGTCGAATGGAAGGTACTATTTTTATTCTGATTCGCTTTTTTGAATTCTGGTTCGTAAGCCACGTGTCAAATGAATGCGTGATTACTTACGTGAAATGGAATGGAAAAGAGTAAAACAAAACATACTAAAATCATCCACATTTAGAAATTAGTACAAAAAATGCAGTAAAAACTAAATGACGACAATACGAGTGCATCATCATTAACTTCCAGCAAACGTGGCGGCCAACGGCAGATCTATTAGCAATAAAAAAGATAAACTTCATTAAACAAACATAGAAACCTAAAACCTAAAATGATGAATTTGCATTTAATTTTGTATTTTAGCAAAATAGTTTCTAACATACAAATAGAGATAGAACTAAATACACCTTTGGCCACTACTTAAGCCAAGTCAAATACAAAATACGGTGTATTTTCTACATTTTCGCAACAAAACTCATATGAAACTGGCTGGCAAACAGTTCCGGACTCGTTTTGAACCACAACGAGTAGTTTTATTTCGAATGTCCAGCTTTTAGGTCATAAAACGTTCCTGCAATTCCTGGAAAAGTGCATGTAGTGTTTGTGTTTTAACGAGTAGGTTTTTATTTGCTTTTATGTTTATTTATTTTATCTTATTTATTCATGTAAACTCTCTAAATAAATAATTGGCTGTGACATATTTTATAAAGGGTTATTCAGATTAGGAGCAACCCGGAATTAGCGAAAAAAAATCAGCTGTTCCATACATTTCGTCGAGTGTCATTGATATTTTTCTATAGAACACATAATTTTTTTTCGTGAATTTCGTGTTGGTCCCATAGTAAAAGTTGTTCATAATGATGAGTACTATGAGCCATTCTCGGCTTAGCATACCCTTTCTTTATAACCCTGTAAACAGACAGACACCGGAGTATCGTCTAGGTTCTTCGACGAAAGTGGTTCAGAAACATAAAAATAAACATCTGAAGGTTGACCTACCAACCCAAATTGTCTTGGTATCTGATAAATTATGAGAAAAGCCATTCTTTCGTCTCTTATTTATTGTCTAAAATTTCCTCCTCTAAAGGCAGAAAAGTAAGGGAAAATTCCCGTTTCAATTTTACAACCACTTCAAAGGTTTTGAAGTCAACATAGAAGAAATTAACTGCCAATTGCTAGCAGAAGGATGTTTAACGTGTGCAATTGTGCATCTGCCCGTGGCATCGTAGCTTTTAAATAGATTTAGATTTTTTTGTTTGAAATGTGACTTCATTGTGTGCTTTTAGCTATGATTCAAGAATCTATTTAATAGTTTGAAGATTGTTACCAGCTTGTTGGAGGTATAAAACAAATTTAATCTCTGTAAAAATTACTCTTTCTTTCTTCATGAAAAAAGTAATTCCAGTCTCACAATGTGATCGAAACTAGTCTGAATATTTGAATAAAACACAAGATTATACGGGGTTATAAGGAAAGGGTATGCTAAGCCGAAAAGGGCGCGAAATCTATCTGATGGTAGAAAAATGCGAAAAAAACAACCGTTTCATAAATTTTATCGAGTGTCATTGACATTTTTCTATGGAACAGCTGATTTTTCGATTTCAAGGTTAAAAGTTGTTCATAATGATGAGTACTATGAGCCCTTTTCAGCTTAGCCAGCACAGCCTTTCCTTACAACTCGGTACCTATAACACTAAATAGCTAAAAACATACCCTCAGAGCCAGTATAAGTGGTGTCAGCCAAGAACAGCCCGCAGAAGGCCACGTCCACCACCAGCAGGGCGATGCCAGTGAGTGTGAACGGTAGAAGGGTGAAATAGTACCCAAACGGGCGGTTCCCTTGGCTGATGTTCACGACGGCTAGCAGAGTCCAGAGGACGTGCAGGACGAGCCACACTTTAATTTTACTGGAATAAAGTGTGGTAAAATAACGTTTCAAATACATAGCTCCCCACTAGGTTTCTGTGTCTGGGGTACCATGGACATAACACCCAGAACAGATATTTAAATTCATTATTTTAACATCTGCCTGGCCAGGAATCGAACCCAGGACCTCTTGCTCATAAGGCGGATGTACTACCGCTGAGCCAAACAGGTCATCAAGAAAGAAGACTCAGTGACGTACTTAGATCCTGCAACTTATTAAGATGACTCCCAAATTGGTTTAGTTTCTAACTGCTGAAATATTGATGATACCCCTACTTTTTGTAGGTACGCGCGGACCGTCTGACCATATATACCAGCTCATATTAATATAATATGTGTAAAGTACACTCCTAGTGTGTTTCTTAACCCAATAGCCATCCCAAGGACTCTAAGGAGTGCATAATTCGGTAGCACAATAATGTTGATTGTTCAGAATATGTGTAAAAAACTCGATAGTCTTCAAACGGAAAAGATGATAGTAATTAATCAAATACTTTGAAAAATTGTTTATTCATAACAGTACAGTTTATTTAGCATTTGGCCGACCAGACTGGAACGTATCGAAACAAAAGCTTTTAGCAGCAAAATAATGATTTTTGGCATCCACTTTCGTGTACGTTTTCATAAAAGTTACCGTCGCAATTTCACATACGCCCGGGGCTTTTGATTGAGCTAGCAATATGAAACAATAGTTGTAATCAAGCAAATTGGGAAGCTTTGTGTATTTTGTATAGGTGGATAAACTTTAGACCACTCGAAATTGAGACAATAATAAATTCACATTAGAGATTATACTTACACATTAATAGCACAAAATAGACTAACAAAAAATGCTATCGGATTGAGATCCCCCTTTTTTAATTTAACAAAATGGACGCTATTGATCTCATTTCTGCGTAGTATTTGATAAGTTTGTGACTTGGATTATAGTCGTGCACGAATAATAACAATCATCTTCAACACCACTAGAATGCCGGTGCCAATAAGTGTGGCGGTCTGCTTACCATCAAGATAATCGTCTGCATGTTTGCCACCCTTTGAAAAAAAAACGTCATCTACATCTACTGCCTCTCCATTTCTAGAGGTAACAGTAACGAGTAACTTGTTGGTTTTTTCCCCCAACAAGTAACACTGTTATACAAGTGTGTTAGCCGTCAGCTTAGCAAAATTGTCCTTGCGTTTGCTTGTATTACCTTAGCTTGACTCACTTGGCATAGCGGTTCGCAAAGTGACCAACCTGCGAAAACCAACTGCAACATCATTCTTGACCGGCCAGACGACTGCCATGCTCGAGCCGGACACCACATCCGCCGTTGTGTAGTTGTAGAAATGGATCCTACCGCACGACTCCGGGTCGTATAAGTACAACAGCTTGATCAGGGTCAACTCCGCTAGTTCTGTAGCTTCAGGTGCCAGCTTGCAGCTCAGGGTGAACCAGCTGATCAAGACGCAAAGGAATGCTGGTAGAAAAATAAACAGTCGAATTCAGAACCGTCTTATTTTTAAAGTCGGTTAACAACCGCAAAAGTGTTAAGTACTCGTAGTTGAACTATGAAATCTGTTGAAACTAGAAATTTAAAAAAAAAATTAAAATTCATTTAATTCAGGCATAACCCATATCGGTACATTACAAATTACAATCAAATCAAATCAAATCTATTAATAGTCAAAAAATACAATACAATAAAATAATATAAAAAAAAAACACAACACAAAAACATAGAAACAACACAACACACAACAACAGAACAGAAATACATAGAGGGTTATTAACTAAGGGTAGGCGAAGACGAAAAAGGCTTACAAACTAACAATACATTGGTTATGAACAATTTTAGCTACTAAACCAGCTCTGCAATTGCGAATGCAAATCGGATTAGCATACACTTTCTTTATAACCTTATTTACAGCTTTTGCCACTTATTTTGAAAGTAATTTCAGACTGTGTACTAGAATGCAGAATGCAATTATAAATGGACATAAAAAACTCATGACAATTTTAAATTTTTAACTATAAGGCGGAAGATAACAAGATAACATGAGATGATAACAACACATAATTTTTTTTTAATATATTAAAAACTTACTCTGGTAAAATATGGCCAGAAAACTCCAAACACCAAGCGTATTATTCATTTTCACTTTATTGAGTCAAGCAACAATAAAAATAATGACAAACAAACCTAATCCCTCAATCATGAAGTTGTAGCACGATCAATTTGAGTTCTGTCTCAGCAAATAAATTTCAAGTAGGCCGTGGACCAATTTGTAGTCAGTAAATTGGCCAGGCCGTGTTGTGATCAGGTAAAGTCCCAAATTAATGGCTCCGTCGCCGACTCGGGTGATAATGAAAAATTTAATGGCGTCCCCAGTCCAAACCTAATTGAATTCCTTTTAGAACAGAAAACATTTCATCTCGAGCGCTTTCCCCGCTCGATTGAAATTAAATTAAAATGCGAATCAATCGTTCATAGGATACTTTTCCACGTACGGCTTTTTCTCACCAGCCCTGTAGTATAGCGTGTTTGACTTTAAATGCTGCTCTTCTATTGGGTCGGGTAAGGGTTGCTGACTCCAGAGAGTAACTTGTAGCATGACGAGCCTTTTCTTTATTCTGAATCGAATGCCATTGATTTTCTTGACGCTGTAGATGTTGAGACCTAGTATGACTAAACCTTTCATCCATAAAGCGGCGGCTATCATAGGCAAGTACCCAGCAAAGTCATCATAGTTTTTGATGTTGAGTTCCACGCTCCACCCGCTGTGTCTGACTATCATGCCCTTAGTGAGGGCTTTCTTGATATGTGTGATGTATACGATGGCCATAGTTAGATCGAAGATCAGTATCAGTATAAATATGACGAAGTAAACGTAGACGGTAATGCTGAGAAAGTTAGCGTGTTTGTTGTTCGTGGTGATGTATCTGAATGCAATAGTGAATATCGCCCACATGACGTGAAACACCATGCTTAACTTGATATAGCTGTAAAAGAACAAATTTTATTTATTTACCTTGTTCTGTTCTATACGGATGACAAAATAAGCGACGATGAAAGAAGTGAATCGTTTTGTTCTCCTAGTTTTTTGTTAGTGACAGCGCAATCGGTCCTCGCCTTCGTTTTGGAACAGTTAAAAATTACAAAATCGTTTGCATATTTTGAATTTTGATCCCAAAACGAAAGCGAGTTGTACTATTTGTCGCGTTTATTTTGCAACAACTAGACACGACGTTAAAAGAAAGTAAGATTTGCGAACATTTGCGCGAAAATAGGTACAAAAATAAAAATTAGAGTAATAAACCAAACTACTAGATTTCGTTTGTATTTTTTTTATGTAATTGAGTGACGAGACGAGCAAATCGCTCGCCTGATGTTAAACGTCACGTTTGCCCATAACAGGTCTGCACCACCCAGAATTTTGAACTCGCAGAATTCAAGACCCTGCGTCGCACAGCACTGCACTCGTCACCCTGAGATAAAAGTTGTTTAATCTCCCATTTGCCCTGTAATTTCACTGGAAACAATGCCCTTCCAACTGGAACACAGTAATGTTTGCACATTACTGCTTGACGGTGGAATAACTGGCAAAGGTGTGGTACATACTTCCCCAGGCGGGCTCTGCAAAAGAGCCCTACCACTACAACTCTCTGCAACTTGATCAGAAATACGCTGAACTATGAACAAAATATATGGGTACTGAGGCGTTTAGTCGTCGAGCTGTCGCAGTGGCAAGCCGCACAGTTGGCACAGGCACTTAGGCGTCATGCATGCCCATTGCCTGCCCATAACAGTTAGTCACAGTAGCCTGTTCCCACTGTATAGAAGGCTAGTTCGCAAACGCGTGGAACTAATTGCGTATT
The DNA here is from genome assembly GCA_949125135.1 of Alcis repandata. Lineage (NCBI taxonomy): Eukaryota > Metazoa > Arthropoda > Insecta > Lepidoptera > Geometridae > Alcis > Alcis repandata. The sequence goes on from OX421233.1 coordinate 3,199,281, forward strand.
TTCCGAACTACAAGTTTCGCATGGACTGTTAGACTGTTACGCACTGTCCATTAGTAACACGGAACATTCGAATATATTCCAATGTGAGCTAATAATAGTTACTGGAGCTAGTAGTAGTGTAAGCTAGTTGATTAAGTTGTCAATTTACATTTGATTGTTTTAATGATACTTAAGAAAGTTTTCAAAAAGTCAGTCAGATAGTTTTGACCCTGCACACCAGCTAGCTGCATTCAGCTGCAGTTACTACCTAAGTGCAAATACTTAAAACGCCGTCAAAACTGGCTTGTCTTTTACCCTATTTTCTTAACTTACTTCCTCGTCTTGTGAGACGTCCTCGATGATACAGTCACGGTTATCGGCTGCCATCGAATAGGAAGTACGTTGTACCCCAGCGTGTCAGTGCTGAGCTTCAAGTTCTCCACGATTTTGGTTCTATGTTCACCTTCTAGCTCGCAGACTCCCTTAAAAATTACTAATCCGTAGGTGCTAGTACTAAATATTGATAAAAATAGTAAAAGTGTAAAAGTTTTTATAAGTAACTCACTAAACAACGCATAAAAACTCGTAGCAAAGAGTTCGGAACAGTTAGCATGGTAGAAATTGGTTCGCGGAAGTAAATCTTTTCACATTTATGCAAATTTTGCTCAGTATTTATTTAGATTTTATGCTGAAATTAGCTTCGCAACACCAGGCCAATGACTTTATAATATTTTATTGAAATGAGTTTGCCTGTGACCGCTATCGTTGCGAAACATTACCCGTAGTCAGGGTCACACAGTCATCTAATTACAGACCGGATTGATGGTTTCTTAACTCCATTGATGTACTCCGAAATATGCATCTAACAACCACGAACCTTATCGTAGAGATACATGATACTGGCCAGCTTGTAAGGGTCGAAGGAGAACAGGTTCGGCCTCCAGGTGCAGTTGATGATTGTGTATCCCATTACACAAACTATTAGGCCTGAAATATTTACATTTCAAGACTGAACTGAAGTTATAATTCAACACAAAACTTTGGAGAGTAGAGCTTTGGAAATCAATCATTTTCATACTTCATGACTATCATTATTATCAAAAAGAAACTAGTCCAAAATTTTAATCGGGTTTGCTTTTGGCTTACATTTTCTATAGCTGATAGTTTCGTAGATAGATAAACTCTTTATCGTTCACGCCAGAAATTATAAACAAAATATTACTAAAACTTAAAACTAGTTCAACAACCAGCGGCCTTATCGTTAAGAGCGATAAGAGCGAGCCGAAAGCCAGGGCGATTCTGATTATTCTCACGCTAAGAGCTGATTGTACAGACAGCGCTTTTAGATTCTTGTATAATGTATATCAGATACGATGACTAGGTACTCACATTGTGAGATCACCAAGTTTGAGATCCAGCGGCATTCCTTCTGTTCCCTTAAGGTTAAGTGTAAAGTTTGGATTTGTAACGTGCTTCGCCTTATCATTTCCATGATGAACTAAAATTCGTAGCTCACTAAAATGTAGAACAAATTAAACGAATTGCAACAGTTTGACTTTAGTTGACGACGAGTCTTTGGAAATCTCTTGGAAATCCAAAGAATTAAGCCATCTTTTTGACATTGACATTACGGTTTTCTTACCAATTTTTATCTCATTGGCTTCTCATGTTTTTATGGCAAGACTTTCAAAAAACGTTATGAAATTTTTTTAAAGTGGCTTTGGTCATGGTTTATTTAAATAATACATTATGTTTTTATGGGTTACAGCAAGGTTACAATTTTTTTAACGTTTTACTTGGAGTTCACTTTTTGTCATAAGATGATGTGGCTTCTCAAAATCTTTCTATTTACAAGGTTATATGGAAAGGGTATGTTAAGCCGAAAAGGGCTCATAGTACTCATTATCATGAACAAATTTTACAACGGAACCATTACGAAAATAGCGAAAAAAATCGGCTGGTCAATAGAAAAATGTCAACGACGCTCCATAAAATGGAACAGCTGATATTTAGTAGATTGTAGTAGTGTGTGTCGAATCGTAGAGAACGATAGGGGTGGCCAAATTTTGAATACTACTGGCTACTGGCGGAAAACGTGTAAATCCACCACTGTCTACAGCATCAGAAATCAAAGCCTTCCTGAGGACTGGAATGTCTATCCTATACACGACACGTTTGGATCTTGTGAACAGGTCTGTTGTCCATCTCATCCCACGATCTACGGTTTCATGTGACTAGTGTTGAGGTAGATGAAATTGACGTGGTATCGATTATCGATAAATATTGTATCGATTTTCGGGGTAAATATCGTAATTTAATTTGATCCTAAACTCAAAACAAGTTCAATTTAGTTCAAGTTCAAGTTCAAACACGTTTCAATTTAGTCGAGTTTAGATTCGAATCGTTCGTTACTCGACGCAATGATTATTTACAGATACTGTCGTAAGCCGTGGTAGCTCAGTGGGAAAACAGCCGCTTCACATTCTTGAGGTGGCGGGTTCAAACCCCGACTCGTACCAATGAGTTCTTTGGGACTTATGTACGAATTTACATACCACTAGCTTTTCGGTGAAGGAAAACATCGTGAGGAAACCTGCGTACGTCCGGAGAAGAAATTCAAAGGCGTATGTGAATCCACCAACCCGCACTTGGCCAGCGTGGTGGAATATGGCCTAATCACCCTTCGAGGGTAGACCTGTATCCCAGCAGTGGGAGGATTAAAGGTTGAGTAGTGCGTAAGTATTACGCGTACAAAATTGAGATAAAAACAGTAATTTCTCCGTTTTCCTAAAAAAATACTACTACTTTAGTAGACACATTATGATTAGCTATTATGGAGTGGCATGATCGAGTGTCGATCAAACTCCGTTTAAAAATAAGATTAAAAAAAAAAAAATAAAAAAAAAAAAAAAATTAGTAGACAGTGAAATATTTTATTTACAAAGTAGAAGTTAAATGGGCTGTAGATACTCATCACAACTCTACGACATATCATATTAATCAGGAAGATTCTTGACAATAGTTTTCGATATCGATACGAATGTCTTGTTCAATTTTCGCTGCACTATGCTGATGTTTGTTTGGCCACGTTTGCGGTGGAGGTATGTTTAGCTAGGGGGCATCTGTAAGCTTGTTCAAGTTTGATTAATTTAACTAGACAGACGAGTATTAGGTATTAACAGAGGGGATTGCAATAGAGTTCGTATCTATACCTACTGACTTTTCGATATATCCATAGTGAAACTAATTCTTTCGTTGTCATTTAACACGTGGGTACTAAAAGAGCTTACTATAAACAATCGCTAACAGATTTTGAACTTTCGTAAAGAAATTTCACTCAAAACATAGTATTGTAGGACTAGTAGCAAAACGTCGTGATGTATGTACTCGTATAATAGTTAAAATAAATTCAAGTTATACATTGTTACTTCAAAAATAGCGAAAACAAATAACATGAAGTACCTACTTCTGATAAGTGGTGGCAACCTTTCGTCGTTTCTTTTGTTTCGACTAATGGAAACGCCTGCTCATGACATGACCTTTTTTGTTTTAAACAATAAGCGAAGAGCAGAAATAACAACATTAAAATCGGCTATGATGTGATACGCATAGGCTTCGGGTGTTCCGTATGTGTAAATTTAATTACTTGTTATACCTAGATTTAGCCGTGCAGATGCAGAGCTCTCTAAACGGCCTCAAAACTCTAAGATTTGTGCTAGCCGCATAGTCTAGATGGATTTATGTACTTGTTAGAGTTTTAAGTGTTTAGTTTCCCGCATTTATTATTATGTAATTTTCTATAAACACATTTGAGAATGGTCTGGTTGCATTTTAATTTAAATATAGTAATCGTAGTAACATCTCTAAAAAGGCTACGATTCTATTCAAACCTTAGGTAAGTGTTACAAGCGGACTAGTAGAAACATGGGACAGTATAAAAATGGAGATTACCTTGTGTCACCGCGGAACCCTAACATAACTTGGAAATTACCAAATCTGTGACGGAACATAACTTTGTGATGTTAATCTTTCTTCGTAAGTTAACAAAAGGTGTGTCACATAATGTCACCTCTCGTGACAGTGTTGACACGGCATCTTCACAAAAAGTTACAAAAAAACACTTGTAATATATGTACTTGAGTTTTTATTACCTTGACCTAAATAACTTAAATTTTTGGTACATCGCACACTCAATGTCATAATCTCATTTAAATTTTCAAATAACAAGCTCAGTCTTACGCAGTTTGAATACGATTTAGAAATTTTGGGAGAATGCCCAAAATTCAATGTAAGCTAGAAATACGTTGAAGAAAATGTTAAAGATTTCACGCACTTCATTACTTTTTCTTAGTAAATGTTTCCTTATATTTCCGGTTCGTGGTTAACAGTTACCTACGCGTTTTACGTACACTTGCTAATTCAAATTGCGCTTGTGTTTAGATAGGCTAAAGAAAGATCACCAGGGTTGGACCAACGCACCAGACGGAGTGATGTAGGCTGTAGCAGGAAGGTAGGTAGCCGAGGGTTGATAAGCCGTCGTGGGCTGTACTAGGGCTCCTGAATATTGCACGATGGAAGCAGAGGTCTGGTACTGCGGTATAGTAGTGTATACATACAACGGCGCTCGGTCTTCGTTCTTGTATTGAAGACGAGCGGTGTACGCCATATTTGCCAAGTCGTTTTCCGTCTGGTACTGCACACGTTGCACTTGCGAAGTCGGCAGCAAAATGTAGTATGCACCCTGGTTGCTCACAACATCAGTGCTTGATTCTTCTAGCTTCGGCTCTTCTTCTAGTTTCTCGTTCGTCAGACCTTCCACTTCAAGAGTCGGTGTTGTCACTTCGGGTGCTTCAGTAGTAGTGGTAGGGGTTTCTGGTGGACCATATTCGACAGCAGGAGGTCCGTAGCTAGTATCTGGAAGGCCGTAGGTTGTCGCAGGTGCCTGTTGAGTAGGCAGCTTGAATTCAATATCAGGTCTGAATCCAGCTGCAGGGTACGGCACAGGCCCCTCGACGTCGTCAGTTCTCGCTGTTGTGGGCTCTTGTTCAGTTTCCTGCCTCGCAAACCTGTAGTTCTGTCTGAACCAAGAAGGCTCGGCGGAGGCCGCGGCGGCGACAAGTAAAACACAAGCGAAAGCCTTCATTGCTGTTTGTTCGACTGACTGTAGACGAATGATGCTGTAAACGACCACCGATGCGCTTTTATACCGAATCCCGAGTTTCCTGTGGAGTTTCCGCTCGGTCCGGACGTGGTGCTAAGGTAAAATCCGTGGTGTTCTCCTCCATAATCGATATTCTGAGCGAGCGGGCGGCGACATTGGCCGCTTCGGGCGAGGATCGTGGTTGTGTAACGGATGCCGATTAGGACCTGTCATTGTGCTATGCGGACGTGTCCCGCGTTTCGATGCTTAGAGGTGGTAAAACTGGCAAACTTACGAAAATGAGCAGCTCAATATTCATGAGGCGCGAGAGAATTGCTTTCTTTCCGTCACTAATTAGATATAAGCCGTTTGTGGTAATTGCTTCTGCAGTGACGTGGTTTGGCAGCGTCAGCCAGTAACTAAGTGCCAAGGGTGTACTGGACGTAGAGGCAATGCATTATGTATGAAGGCAACTCCTTGGCGGTTATGGAGTTCATTGGGACATGAACCAAGTTACTAAGTATGCCGTGACCGAATTGTGGATGGATGAATCATTCCCTATTACATCACATATTTGCATATACTTAATTATTTTATTGTTTACGCTACTACTAACTGTGGGGCGATGCTATGTCTAGACCGCTATGCTAGAATATGGGGGTATTATTTCTAGTCTACTGAATTTGAGTTTGTTATTCATTGTGATATGTTGTTTTGTTCATTTTCAAAATATGTCGTAAATTATCTCTTTTTAATTAATTTCATTTTTGTAAATGTGGTAGTTTGTTACTGATGTTATTTATTACGCAATCACGTAAAAATGGCTTATTAGATTTTTATAAAAATATCACTGGTACCTACACATAGGTTTATTTTTTATCTCGGAAAAATTACCAGCTTCTGTAAAATAGCAGTTTATCATATTTTGTGAATGAGTTTTACTGTCCATTATAATTTTACTTACTAGTAAGTAAATCGATTCTTATCAGACCATTAATTGCTCGCTCGTATTCAATCATAATCGCTTTATTGTACATTTTTCCTGTATGAGCCGACGCGCGACCGCCGGCGCCATTTCGCTATTTTCCCGCGTAATTAAACGTCAGCCATTCTGCGAAATAAACATGCATGAGAGACGCCATGTTGTGCTCGTCACGTGTCCCGGGAATATGAATTTAAATACTTTTTTAACGACAAAAATCTAATTTAGCACACATTTACAACAGGTGATGTGTTTCGGCTCTCTAATTTGATTATTTTTTTAATCTGAAAGCTCCATACGACTTTTAAAGGAGTAGGTTTTAATGTTAGTGTACCTATTGACGTACAAAATAATACTTTGACAATGTTCCTAAGATGTAGTCAAAATACGACTTATTTGCTTATTTTACACCTATTAATGAGTTAGGGGTGTCTGTCTACATAATAAAACACGCCTTTATGAGCCTGTACCCTCATACATTCACTTCGAAATTACCCACGGAGGCATCAAACTTTCTGCATCTAATAATTTTCCAACTGTGCAAAAGCTCTTTATGTCGTGAGTGAAAACCGAATTGTTTTTTGCTTTTTTCGCTCCGTCTCTAATGTAATTTCGCTTTCATCCATTCGGGGATAGTAAATTGAGTTTTTAGATGGGTTCCATACATTTTATTGCTATGATTGTGTCTGTGAAAAGGCGATATATCGCTTGTTCGTCTGTAAGGGTCAACATTTAGTGGTTTTGTTTTGATTCTGTTAAGTAATACTTTGTACACCTATCGTTTGAAAACACATTTTTTACGTACTCTAATGTTAAAGTTTTTATGCTGTTGTGGCCTGAATTTCAGAGTTTTCGGCCGCTTGCTTTGACATTGTCTAACAATTATTGCTCTTTGATCTCTACTGTAGCGCTCAGCTTTAAATTACTATTGTAGCTAAAATTCAAATATGCTGTGGAAATAACAATTTTCTCTAGAAAATTCCGAACAAGCTGATTCATAAAATTGATTACCATTTGACCTTTCCTCCTTCAACTTAAGGAAGTATTTGGATCCTTCGCACATAGGCGGCGGGTACAGCCTCGGTACGTGATGGAAATTGCGTGATTAGGGTTTAATTATGCAGGACATTCAAAAATAAGAGGGAGAATAGGTTAGAAAACATTTTATTTATTATATAAAAGTTGTTATTTGTTGGTTTCAGAGTTAGTGAAGAGTCTGGGAAAATTTAACAATCGAGGAATTTAACAACTGGGGAATTGGATGTATTTTATGGCTAAATATCCAAAGAATAGGTTATTTTCTAGTAAATCGATAATCGGGTACGTAATAGATGTAAATAGTGGACCTAATTCAATGAGATTTCCTGATTTGAATTATAGATACCTACTGCTATGTTTTAGGTTAAACGTAAAGAGAGAATAAAATTAACAAGAGAGTACTCACGCATTATTGAGTCGGATACTTACTAATTCTATTCGATCACATTCGGTGCTCTTTTTCAAACCACCACGTTAAACTGAGTTACTTTTCATTGTCGAACAAAATGACTTTGCAACCTACTCAATTATAAAAATAAATATGTTAGGTGCAGTTGGATAAAATAAAAAAAATAAATAAAATAAAATAAATAAAAAAAAAAAAAAAAATAAAATAAAATTTATAAAATAAAGTATGTAGACGACCAAACCAAAAAAATCTGTTGGATCTACTAAAGTCTTTTGAAAAATACCTTATCTATTATGATCTACGGTAGACATTTCCAGGTCATGGCAGTTTGCCTGCAGTCCATTGGCTATCAACGACTATTTTTAAGCCAAACCGATGTCATTTTGACTTAAGTGGTACCTATCTACTGACTTGGCTTAGCTGGTGGTAATTTAGATATTAACCGAGGAAAAATGTTAAACGGTATTTTGACCTGGATTTCTGCAATTTTTAAAGTAATTGTGAAGGTATAATTTTTTTTTGTTCCTAAATGTATGAATTGCTAAAAAATACTTATGAAACCAGTTGAAATGATTAAATATCGATTTTGTGTTGAATGCTTTTATGGCGATGAGGCAAGCTAGTCTTTAGAAGGCTTCACGATTTATTAATGAAAAATAAGATTGAAAGAAAAAAATCAAAGGTGTTTTCTCCGTCAATTACTTACGTCTTCGTATAATGGAGAACTATGTTGCTTCAACGTACTCCTTATATTATTAAGCTATTGCATAGATTTTATCGCGGGCCTTGAGCGTGGAATGCAGAAATTCCGTTCCAAAAAAACCTAACACCCCTCATCGAAGTCAAAAAATAGTTCAATGGAGCGCCACTATTGCACTTCCAAAACAAAAATGACAGTCTTTCTTAGAAAAAAAATAGTTCCTCCATTTATCCACCTATTACAGAAACGTATGCTGGCTGGAATAATAAAAAAGTAATCTAATTTGATATTCGGTAGCTTTTTAATGGGTACTGGCTGGCAAGGTTTCAGTATATTGGGATAGGGCGGGGCCTAACGTGTTTGCAATTAAATTTGGAATAATTTATCTAAGTATGCATGACTTTAATTATGGAACCTTCTTCATTATTGGCTATAAGATATTTCTTCACATAGAGAAGGCAGCGTGATAGAGAAATCTCTAGGTTGAATTTTGCTACTTTTCAGGAGAGAAAAAATACTGTCTTACTTTTTACTCAGTTGCAGTACAATCAGTATTTTTAAACTATTGCATAGCTTCTATCTACTTATTTGCAAAAAATATGCTATGCAATAGCTTTACCGCGGCAGTCCCCGAGTGCCACACGTCTTTTTTTTTATTTTACAATATAGCTTACTAGCTCATGCTCAGAACTTTGTACACGTTCAAGGGCTATGAAATACAGCCTATAAGATAGCGTTGCTTGCCATTTGTGTAATATTTTTTAAAATCAGATCAGCATTTTTAGACGCCAAACCACAGACCATACATAAATAAAAACTTTATTACATCTTTACAGTATTAGTAGGTATAATAGATTTAAGCCAAAATTGATCCTTAATAAGTATATTTTAGCTCAACTGTCCCTTATGAAGTAATTGGTACCCCTCTCGTCCTATCGCCAGCTCCCTTATGCCACAAACGGCCACTTTGCATGGTAACGCCCTTAGGCCGAATTTATAGTCTCATTTCCGAATAGCAGAAATCATAAGCGCTGGCTAAGTAAGTGTCATTACTAAAATATGGAAATTGGTAGAAAATTATGAAATGAAATAAAATTTAGCTTAATAAGTCTATAGACTTAATATTTTTAGTTAAATTAAAATGTTGTTTTTGTATCCAAGTATGAAAAGTCTACTTTACGTGTCTTTTTCCAAAAATATTAATTTTCAGATCGATGTTTTTGCATAATTTTAATTAAATACATTAGTTATACAGATTATGTGAGATTTGTATGTCTATAGAATTCTCATTTTTCGTCAAACGAAAAGCTGGGATAGGTCGTTGTACTCGTAATGATAATTTTGAATGAACATTGAACAACTTTTAAGAAATTACTAAAGAGTTATAAACCCATGAACGCGAAAAATTATCTGCTGATTATTATGAATGAATTATCATAATCTTTGAATTAGTTTTTCTTTGAGTGGCGCCGGTTCATCCGTAAATGCTCAATGAACTTTGTCACGGTAATATACTTACCGTGACCGTGACGTGACAAGTGTCATATGAGGTTACAAACTTTACAAGTTGATACTTTACACATGACACATGCAAACAAACAACCAAAGAAACATGTAAATGAGCTAATCATTCCACAGCGTTATCTCCAAAGTGTAACAAAATAAATTACAAAAACATGTTCCGTTGATTCCCTTCTGTGTATCTTTCGGAGAATACTTGCAAATCTTTTCCAGACTCGTTCGTCAATTCTTGGAAGATTCCGGATAAAAGAATGATCGGCTTAGAAAGGTCAACCCGTCAGATTGAACGTTCAACCCTGCTTGACATTCGCCCACTGATCGGATGATCACTGCTTACCAGATGGCACAGAAAAGAAATACAAGTAGTACCTAGTAAGAAAATTTGTTATTTTTTTGAATATTTAGAGATTGTTCTGTTTTACTGTTTTCGATTTCATGGTTGCTTCCATAGTAAATTTGTTATCTAATTACGACGAGTACCTACTACGAATCCTTTTCAGCTTTGCATCATTCTAACCTTTCCTAATAAAAGAAATAAGAGAAAGAGAAGGATGGAAAAGATCGCTCAGAGCGATAAGGCTGCCAGTTGTTGCACTACTTTTAAGCGCTAATAATCCTTCTGTTTCTAAGTTTAGGTGTGAACAATAAAAAGTTTATCTATTTATTTTATTTAGCTTCGTCCCATAGTTCTCAAAAGTCGTACGAGTGACGACGTCACTGCTTTCAAGGAAGCGTGTCACACACAAATAAACGTCTACTTACTTTACTGACTGTATTTATCACGATATGGGTTGATTACACGTAACGAGTATGGTAGCGAGACAGTAAATAGGCAAACCCAGCCGAGCAAACAAATTGTGGTTCTAGTGACTGTCTCGCCTCGTCAAAATGTTTACACAAACCGAGTACTCGGCCGAGAGCATTGTCACGCCACTGTACTCGTCACGTGTAATCAACCCAGTATTGTGGGTTGTACTACGGTCGTGTTTCTCTTGATTCATTTGAAAGTCAAAAAAGGTCGGAATTATTTTCATTGATCCCCCAATATGTTTGCAAATCGGGCCGGAAATAGGGCGGGCGTATCGTTAACCTCATTGTTGAATCAACTGGTTTTAGTATCGAAGGTTTGCAATTGAAGATTTAAATCTTGCTTTATGTCTTCCTTTTTGATAGGGAAAATGTTCTTTCTGTTAGTTTTTAGATAACGTAAAATAAACGAAAATAAACGTTTTACACTTATAGCTAACAGAAGGATACTCTGAAATAATATGTTTTCAAATTGGAAATGTTTTCTTCTTGTATTGAGTCTATGAAATGTGATACCAGAATTAAATCACTTGGATAACTTAAGGAAATAGGCATACTAATTTAAGTTCGGTGGACTTTGTTGACTCTGACGAATTAATATTAAGTCAATTTTGTCCTTAACTCATTCCAAATTCTAATTTTACGCTTGACTTTTAATTAATTTTTGATAATTGAATGTCGTAAGAAAGTTATGGTTTCCACTAGTAGCGCCATGCGGTTTCACCCGTTATGAAAAACGGTACTGATGAAATGTAACTGTTTATCCAAGGTTTATGCTATCACTATTCCAAACTTTACTAAATTCCGTCTAGCCGTTTTTGTGTGAAGAAGTAACAAATAAACAGACAAACTTTTGCATTTACTAAATTAACGTGATGAGAATCTGAATCTACGGATGTTTCTTGCTATTATGGACAGATTTCATTTTGGGAGCCATTTTGCAAGCACCGGAATACATATTTGTAAAAGCTGATGATCAATCAAACCCTGACTACGGTTATTTACTTTGGCCTTTGTGGCTTTCAGCGTTTCGAACGTTAACTGTCTGGAAAATTTGCTGAAAAATATAGCCAGTATTGGAAAACGGCAAAAAACAACCGTACGAGCCGTATTGCGCATTAGGACCACTGAATAAAAACGGTTGAAATTTAGCTTTAAAAATGTTGATTAGTCTTTTGTATGACTAAGTATTTTTTACCATAAACGAATATATTTTCTAATCAAAGCATTTTCAGCAAAAGTATTTTTTTACTGAGCCTTATGTTTGGCCATTCTACGAGTACATTTTAAAACAAATACAAATGAACTCAACCATACCATACAAGGAAAATAAAATTTGAAAGAGCCTTTACATAAATTCGACCCTCAACAAATTCAACCTTGGACTCGTTGATGCAAACAGGCGTAAATACATAAAGCATGAAACCCTTTTCAAAAAGGGAATAAAAACGTTGCTACGTGTAAAAAATTGCGCCAAAACAGCGAAGTGTCAATAAATCCGGGGCAAGTGCCACCTGCCTTCCCGATGAGCAGAACAAATCGTTCTTTTTAATTTGTCACGAGGCTGAATGTCCGGGTGTCCGGGAGTGTCCAGGGGTGTCCGGGAGTGTCCGGGAGTGTCCAGTAAAGTGTCCGTAAGTAATGGACTGTCTAGAAACGCGACACGAGCAGGATTGGTTCCAATAATGTTTCATTTCAGTGACTCTTGATTGAATGACGTATTTGAGCGCTCAGTTAAGCTCTCTTTTTTAACGTTTTAACGTTATAAACATAATCTTTGAAATTCAGTTAAATTTAGTTCGGTAAACATTAATTTTCATAGATACGAGTACTTTTTACTACAGGAGGGTATGAGATCCCCTCCTGTAGATAAAAAGAATAATTAATAGATTATAATAATTATGTAGTTTATTTTACCCAAACACATTACTAGTATATTTTTTTTTTTATTTGATTAAGTGACGAAACGAGCAAATCGCTCGCCTGATGTTAAACGTCACGTTTGCCCATAACAGGTCTGCGCCACCCAGAATTTTGAACTCGCAGAATTCAAGACCCTGCGCGGCTCAGCACTGCGCTCGTCACCCTGAGATATAAGTTGTTTAATCTCCCATTTGCCCTGTAATTTCACTGGTAGTATACGTACTGGTATGTGTATTGTGTGTATGTAAGGGTGTTTACATACAAATACAAATAACTAGGTGTATAGAATTAGAGAGGCGTTCGGTTTTAGATAAGATGATCTCTACTATTGGGAAAAATAGGTATATGATTTCTATTGTTTGTTATTTGTGTTTTGGAGAAATTTTTAGAATTCAGATTTAGAAATATTTAGTTAGGAGACGAATTAGTATATACCTAACGCCTAAACAAATTTTATTTTCTTGTAAAACTTGAGTAAAGACTTTAGTATTGAGTTACAATTGGTAAGAATTGATGTAAGTAGGCCACTGTACGTTAATAATACAGACATAGAAAATCCACACTACACTGGGCACTGCCCCGATTACGTTCGCGAGTATGACTTTGTATGGCTTTCATACAAAGTGATTGTTACATGGAGAGCAGGGTAGGAAATTGTTAGTGGAACTATTTGAGAGTTCATTTCAGAACATTTGATTTGTGGTAGAATTCACAAGTCGAGCGTTAATCGGATAGTCTATTCAGTGAAAATAATCGTATTTGATTGTGTAAGTTTTGGCAATTTTTGGAGTTTTCTACGTCACTAACAAAAAGTACTGAATTTGGTATTTTGAGCTTATGGCTAACTCTTCAAGTAAAACAAGTTTTATTTACAAAAGTTTCAAAAGTATTTGTAGAAAATATAGATGTTGGATTAGTATTGGTAACTATACCTAGGTACTTACTTATGTTTAAGAAGGCTAAACGTCTTGCATGGAAATAGATAAGGTTTTACTTATAAAGCCTGCTTAAAGTTAGCCACTGCTTAAAACGCTCTGACAACGACGTGAAATATCATGTGCACAAGACACGAAATTTTAAACAGTGATTAAGTTTAAGTAGGCTCTGTAAGATAACCCTTTAACATATAAATTCTTATCTGTGCAACTCAAAAATTGAAATCATGTAAAAAACTAATTATAAAATGGTGTCAAAGTTGGCGGCATTATCGCTTAAAGCGATTACTTCCAGGGGATTTGGTTTAGTAGCTTTTTAGTTACCAAACTTAATTACAATCTTTTTATTCTCTCTCATTTAGTATTCTATTCAGTAGCTGTTGCTATGAGTAAAACGTAAGCAAAGGAAAGCTGCCGTACAGCCGCAGTGTGCGACACACTTCACTCAACAAAGACGGCCCACTGACTCCGGTTTTAATGGTTTCTTTTCAGGAAACAAGGTGGAGGGATCGCAAAACAAGTTTTAGTCACAAAAGAAAAAACGAAAACTCTAAATGTACTTACTGAAAAAAAAATGATTTAGAAAGAATTAACGTTGTGAAGTCTGAAAGGATATACTCGTAAGTGGAAGTGGTTGAGCCTTTGCCCAAAAGTGGGTTGAAACTGGCTCGAAACAAAGATTAAAAAAAAACCGTAACGCTAATTTTAATTATCCATCTTTTAATTGATTGATTTAATAAATGTTTCTAATTTTTTTGTGAGTTACGTGAGTATAACAACGATATTCTGTTAGTAGGTGATAACAAAATACTTAGTTAAAATCATTCTGAGTACCTAAGCCAGTTTTTAGGAAACTCAATTTATTTTTACTATAACATACCTTCTAAAATACAACCTCCAATTTGCGTTTCAAATGTAAAACACCCTTATTTCGCTTGCACAGACATTGTTTCTAAGTTGCAAACACGTCGCAAAGCAATAACAGGAAAAGAAACATTTTGTTTCAAACTTTCACAGCTAATTACAAGAAAGTTGCGGTAATTAGCACCAAAATAAAATGTATTTGAATTGAGCTGCTTTTTTCTGCCAACTGTACTTTTCTTTATGAAAAACGCATAAAACGAGCAGTACACCTCGTCTCGTTGCACGTATTCAGCTTAAGTAAGCTACTTTAATTTGCGCACCGTACCTACTTAAGGTGTGGTTAGTGTGATAGCGTTCATTTCGGGGTTCCGTAATACATTGGTAAACTTCCCTCCGTAGAGCGTCTCTTTCGCTCTTATAGTTCCAGCTGGCTTTTATTTTGATCCGATCGTTTGTATTTGATGTTTAACAAATGGATAGAATAATAATTAATAGTGAAGTGTCAAGAATTTCGGTGATCAGCTAAAGATAATAGATTCCTTGTTTCCTGAGAGATACAATCTTGGGATTTTCCAGGTTAGGAGTAAATAGTTACCTTCTAAATCTGCGGGCACCATCTTTGACCACATCAATAACATTAAAAAAAGTTGCGTTTTTTAAAGAGGTTTTTTTTTATTATTTGATTTTATCAAAAATTCTGAAATAGTACGCAAAACTAGTCTGAAGTAAGTTCCTAAGTACTATTATGTTTTTTCCCCGCTGTTCGCTCTCACTCGGACCACCGCCTCACACGCTACGGCTAATTAAACTTCTTGAATTCTCGATTTACGGCTGAAAAGAAAACTTTACTCCCGTTTTCACGGCTTTCAGCCGAAACTAATTAGATGAAGAGACGTTAATAAACTAGTAGTACATACTACTAGTAGTACATACTACTGGTAGTATTGATATTGCAGCTCCGTTTGGATGTATTGTACGGTGGATGGTAACATTATTATGCTACCACCGCGCAAGTTAACCCTTTCAAAACTGGCGTGCACAATTGTAGACATAAGATATAATTAAAAAAATAAATATTAAACTCTCAAGCTTTCCGATTGAAAACGGTTGTATTCATTTGTTCACTTATAAACTACTCAATTTAGTACTACTAACGCCATCTCTTAGCATATTCTAGCAATTTTTCGACAAGTGGCGACCAGTGCCCGTGCTTGATTTGAACTGTACAGGTGAGCTCCTTATTTTATTTCAAAAAAATATAAATTAGTGCAAGAAATCAGCTGGAAAAATTATAAACGGATATCTAATATTATTGGGGTCATATGTAACGTGATATTTGTGTATTTTTTTATCACCTTATATTGGTAATCTCGATTTTTATATTTGTACTCAATTGTTCCCATCAGGACTCAGCTGAGTTTTTTCTCATTGTTAACGGTTTTTTACGAAAATATGTTTTGTTTATATTTTTAACGTTTTGCTAATTATGTTACTAAGATAAATATATAAAATTAAATAAGACATTGTTTACTTATATTTTCAGATGCAAAAACACAAAATCGCAAAAAAGATTGGCTATGGTGCCTCGATAGTTGTATGTACATCTCGCAAAGAGAATCGGAGAAAACCAGGGTCATGAGCTTTACTTTGACAATTATTTTTCATCATACCATTTACTACAAATCCTAAAACAAAAGGGTATTATGGCCGCATGCACAGCTCGTGTTAACAGATTTGTTAAACCACCGTTTTTAAGTGACAAGGAAACAAATAAGAAGCCTAGGGGTTTTTCTCAAGAAGTATGTAGCAGAGACGGAGATGTAACTGTTGTAAAGTGGTTGGACAATAAGATTACCCATCTGGCTTCCAATTTTGTTGGTATAGGTGAAAAGGACTTAGTAAAGAGATGGTGTAAAAAAGAAGCGATATATTGAGGTTGAGCGACCTGAGGTCGTAAAGCGCTATAATCATGCAATGGGTGGCGTTGATTTATTAGATCAACTTATGAGCTATTACCGGACATTCATAAAATCAAAAAAAATGGACTCTGCGTATGATATTTCATGCATCGGATCTGGCAGTTCTTCAGGCATATCGAGAATACCAAATGGATAATGACTTATTAGGCACACCAAAAAAGCAACGACTTTGCTTTACTTTCGTCGTCGCTTGGCTGACAGTTTGGTGCTACAAGATAAATTTTCTATCGCCAAAAGAGGTCGACCAAGTAACAGCAGTAGCTCAACGATGCAAATTATACCAAGAAGGCCAGGAGAGATTCGCCCTGCAGTTGAAATAACTCGTGACGGTGTTGGGCATTTACCTACACATGACGATGGAACTGGGACTAGGTGTAAAATGGTGGGATGCAAGGGAAAATCCCGTGTCAAATGCATAAAGTGCAAAGTTCATTTATGCCTAACCAAAGACAAGAATTGCTTCTTGGCCTTCCACACATAGATATAGATATTTTTTTTCCTAATTATCGTTCTTACTATGTTTTTTTGTATGTGTGCCAATGACTGATTATGCCAAAAAACTAATAAATGTTTATTGTATTTCATAGAAAGAATTTAACTATGTTAATTCATTTATAATTTTGTAATAAAAATGTTTCTAAATTAATATTATTTCATTTCAGAACAACTTTGCATACCTTATTCTTAAACTATGTAGGACGGAAGTCCACATTTGTGCACATTAAGAAAAACTAGATTTTCCCGAAAAGTTTAAGGCAAATTTTTTTTTATTTATTTTTTTTATAGTCTCCTTATTATACTTTAGACGCATGGAATTTACCAAATCCATCGGATGAAAAAAAATAATTCAGGTCTGAAAGGGTTAACGAGGTTACGTGCGGGGAATGTAATTTTCTGCTTCTGTTTTAAACGAAGGTAAAAACATAATTGTACATTCTAGCTTATACAAGGTGTAACGGAAAGGTGTAGTAATCGATATTTCCTTTCTCGTTCAAACTTGTGTTCTAGAAGTTGTTCACTTTGACGTGTAGAAGATCACCCTTAAGTATTACTACACCTTTCCGTTACACCTTGTATACTCGCAGTTTGATTATGTAAGCTCTTAGTTGCAATCTCAACCGTATACATATACATAGTAGCATTCAAATGTACGAGTGTAACGTTTTCGAGGACGATGTCGAGAATAGTCAAGTGAAAGAAATGTGGGACGAAACCTGACCCCACCATGCGGCCCGCATGGTGGGGTCAGCTTTCTTTCCCGCATCATGCGGGATAGTCGGGAAGAGAGCGAGACAAAAACACACAGAGAAAGAGAGGGAGCATTCGAATGTACGGGCCATTAGAACCATGTATTTGAATGTTTATAATTCCTGACTACTCTCAAATCAAGCTACAGAGGCGACTACAAAGTAACAGCGACTTTTTTGGGTTTAATATGTAAGAATGTTTAAACGAAGAAGTAAGTATGTTAATAAATATGGTCATGGTGGCTTTTTTTCGCCTCCATTGCTTGACCGCTTTTGGATTGGTCGTTAGATAGATAGATAAACTCTTTATTGTTCACAACAGAATTACAAAGAAAAACGATCATAGCACTTAAAACTAAAACAAGAATATTCGGCCATATCGCTAAGAGCTATCTCTTCCAGCATCGTTGTTAGATTTGTTGCTGTTTTACTGTTGTAAGCTACATTTTGCAGTCGGGTTTTTAGTTTTTCTTTAAATTCTTAGGGGCAATAGATAGAGATGAAAAAACCGTTTTAAGTCGTTCCAGAATTCTTCTTATAGAGGGTAGTTAACCGAGCGGGTGAATAAGTCGACTTTTACTAGCGTCTTCTTTCAAGTTATGCGCATACTCTAGTTTCAATTTAGTTCAACTTTTACGGCACAAGTGGCAAACGACAGCAAGTCATACTAACTGCCTTTAAATTAAAATTATTTTAAAATTTTAGAAGATAAATTTTATTTAGGGATTGTTATAATGATTAATTGATTTTATTTACACTAAACTTTCCCATCTCAATTCACTTTCTCATATTTTGATTTCGGTTCGACATAATTTTCAAAAATAATTTTAAACTTCCCGATGAGCCAATTTCCAAGTTAACTTTCAGAGACTTGAAAAATAGCTTAAATTATAATTTAATACAATTGTCTTGGTTGTTTTCTGTTTGAGTACTGTGTAGAAATAACTTCATAAAATATTTTTTTGGTTATTGCGCCAGTAATTTTATTTCTGCACTTCACTGAGCAAGTGTGGCAATATGTTTAACAACAATAAAATCACTTAAATATTCAAAAGTAAACAACGACCTTAATGTTGATTAAGATTATAAAATACAAAAAACTGTATATAAATTAAAAGATAGTAATTTTCTTTTTGGTAAAATTCCTTGCACGCCGAATGCTTATGACTTGCCCAACCTTGCAACTTAGTTAAGTAAAACTTATTCCTTCCGCTTGATGAATGTGAAGTGAGCATTATTCACCTTGTTATGCAGGCTCTTTGTCGCTATTTGAAGCAACTTATGTGGAACTAAGTTCACAAGATGTTTCTAATTTGTAAATGGCATGTGTAAATTAATAATTTTTTGACAGGATTCCACGGTTGAGGTTTTCCAGACTTTTTTACTTTAGGAAAATTTTGCTAACAGTAAAAAATTTGTTGTACTAGCCCTATTAATATTATGAGTGTAAAAGTTTGTTTTTGGTTGTTTAGATGTTTGTTATTTAATCACGTAAAAACGTAATTGAATACCCTGGATCAACACTTAGGCTCCTTTTCATCCCGGAAAAATACATTATTATAATATCACTATGGAAACTAACGTGGTTTTCACACATTTTGTTATAATTAAACACGGGAATACTCACGTAAAAGTTAAGTCGTCTACTACGACTAGTTTCGGTCACATTCGGTGGGTGACCTTCATCAGGACCTTCCTTCCTTTAGTCGACTTATTTTTTACGTGAGTATTCAGTGTTTAATTATAACAAAATATTATAATAACAATAGCTTTTTGCCGCTGTTATTCAATTTAGATCTAGCTTATATTTTTTTAATCAAACTAAAACAGGCCTCGCTGTTTCGCATATCCTATTGTTCATGAGGGTTGTCAAGTTATCAGTAATCTTCTTAATTTAGATCGGTCCGGGAATCCCGACCACTGCATATTAATATCCATCCGTGGAACCCTCAAAATCTGTTTCGTACACGTGTTATTTCAACGTTAGAACTACGAGTAACATTTTGGCAGACATATTACAATCATAGCGGCCATGTTTGTGTTTCAAATATTTACATGTAGAGCGCGAGTGGTAGCGAGTGCCATAAGCGAGTAGCGCTCCCATATTAAGAGCGCTAGCGATTAATAAAATTTTCACAAAAATACTTTCAATTATTCCTTCTGAATAGCCGGGTAAATACTAGATGGACAGTGGTAACGGGGTGGTGATTTTGCTCTTTTGAACTACTATAAAGTACTATAGTCTGTTGGACTAAGGATCTCCAGTAGAGGCAGTAAATCTACTATACCATTTAAATGACAGTGACCCTATATAAAGTTTTTCTTAGAATTTAAGCAGGAATTAAATTTGCCGGCATTTGCGCAGTAATTCTTGGCCACCAAAATAACCAAAGATCATTTATCTGATATTATTTTATTCTATACATAACCTTATTTTATCTACTTCTTGCTTCTATATTATCAAAAAAATACAAGTGAAGAAAAAACTGAGTTTTACATTCACAACAAATTTTACTTGAGTTTTGAGACATCCTATGGTTTAGGCGCGGAAAACTGCCCAAGTCGTTCCATGTGCCTGACAGCCGCACTGTGGCGCGCTCTAGGTCCCCACTAATTCGCGCTCGACGCCATCTCAATGCACTCCTTTCCGCCAACACTGATATTGATATTTTTTGTGACAAATGGAATACTGTAACTAAGATATTATTGACATATTGTGTAAATTTGAACGATCAATTTGACAGGGACAGCAAGCCCTTATCTGACTTTGATTTTGAACATCACATCTAAGTATTAGTTTTATTAGTAATTATATGATTACTATTGTGGGGACAAGGAATGTCGGCGTCAGCAGTTTGCGCTCGCGGCGCATCCAGGTCGCCCCGCCGACACTTGCCACCCGCAGTCATCCTTAGGACACGGTCGGAATATAACATACATTTGGAGACACGTGTTTGCATTCACCCTTCCCCATAGTGATACGTAGAACCGCTACTGCAACCTAATATAGGAGATGACCCAAGGGTAGAGACGACAGTACTAACATTGGTGACCCCGACGAAAAAAAACTGATATAGTGGAGTTTAGTGAAGTATTGAACCAACTGAAGATTTAATTAGTACAATGCAACAACCTGGAAAAATGGCGACCGGAGTTACACCACAGACAAACGACTTGGCAGTTATTAGCGTCTCGGCAAGAATAGCGGAGTTTTGGACAGAACTACCGAGGTTATGGTTTGCTCAATTCGATGCCATTATGGATCCGCAGAAACAAGGAGACACCGCGAAATACAACATGGTGATAGCCAAACTGAACCGCGACGCGCTGTGCCAAGTGAGTGACTTAATCTTGTCACCACCGAACGAGAACAAGTACGAAACAATCAAATCTAGGCTACTAGTGGCGTTCGAAGAAAGTGCCGAACGCCAATTTAATAAATTGGTGAGTGAGATGGATTTAGGGTCTCAACGACCTTCACGCCTACTCAGAAGGATGACGGAGCTGGCAAACAATACACAGGTATCCAGTGACGCGCTTAAACGCCTCTGGATTGCGAGATTACCGAATGCAGTTAAAGCCGTGTTAACGATAGCCCAAGACACAGACATGGATGGCCTAGCTATCATGGCAGATAAAATTATGGAAAATCTGCACACTGGAGAGATAGCCGCGGTAGCAACAGCAAGCACATCAGAACCTGCGGAACTACCAGGGCTAGTGAAACAGATGACCTTGGAACTTAGAGAATTAAGGAACGAAGTAAATGAGATTAGAGGACGCAACATGAACCGCGAAAGCTCATGGAGAGGAAGACCACGGTCACTATCGAGGGGACAACGCAGAACACCAGAAAGTCCCAATTGGCTTTGCAAGTTCCACTACCGCTACAGGAGTCGAGCGAGGACATGTGAGCAGCCGTGCAATTGGAAGGCGCCGACAGGGCTGAACAACTCGGGAAACTGAATGCTGTGCAGTCGAATGAGGTGGGAGACTGCATAGCAGCGGCCGGCAACCACCGTTTGTGCGTGATAGATCGTACGTCGAAAGTGAAGTTTTTAGTGGATACAGGAGCGAATGTTTCTGTATTGCCGGCGAATCAATTTAAGTGTGATAGCAAAGTGAGTGACTATAAATTGTACGCCGCAAATAATACAGAGATAAAGACCTATGGTGTAAAATCGTTAGAGTTAAATTTGGGTTTGCGTAGATCTTTTAGATGGACATTTATAATATGCGACGTTAAGCAGGCAATATTGGGTGCCGATTTCTTAGAATATTTTAAGTTAGTGGTAGACTTATTCAATAAGAAACTGAATGATAGTGTAACGAGTTTAGGTGCGGATGGGTCCATTATAGTTTGTGACGAGCCTTCGATTAAGAGCATTCAGGACAATAATCCTTATCGCGAATTGTTAGAGGAATTTTCAGAGATTACAAAACCAATTCATATTAAGTGAATTTACAACCGACATACGACATATCAGCGGTGCCGAGAATACAGTCGCAGACGCGTTATCACGAGTTGAGTCTATTATTTGCCCCACAGCAATAGATTACGAGGAATTAGCGATGGCACAAGAAGGCGAGCATCAAGTTACGAGCGCGAATAACAGCGGAATATTTAGGTATGTACAGTTACCTAACACGACTAAGCAAATATTATGCGAAGTTTCAACGAACAATGCCAGGCCATCATTGCCATTAAAGTTTAGAAAAATTGCTTTTGATAGTGTTCATGGTATTAGCCATCCGGGCGTACGCACAACGAGAAAAATGGTTACGCAAAGATTCTATTGGCCAGAGATGAATAAAGACATAAGTTTATGGGCGAGAAGCTGTATACCGTGTCAAAAGGCGAAAATCAATAGGCATACAATTTCAGATCTCGGGACCTTTCCACCTTGCAGTAGATTTGAGCATATACATACAGATATCGTAGGACCCCTACCCACGACCAAACTAGGCTATCGATATTGCATTACCATTATTGACCGTTTTACGCGCTGGACTGAAGCAATACCGGTCTCAGACATTACAGCGGATACGGTTTCAAGGGTAATTTATGACAAGTGGATTTGTAGATTCGGATCGCCAATTAAAATATCGACGGATATGGGAAGACAATTCGAAAGCGATCTATTTAATGCTTTAATGAAAATACTAGGAGTACAGAGGATTAGGACTACCCCGTACCACCCCCAGAGCAATGGGATGATTGAGAGATGGCATCGTTCGTTAAAAAACGCTTTAACCGCACGACTAACAGGCAGTATGGACTGGGCAGACCAACTTCCGACAGTAATGCTAGGGCTAAGAGCCGCGTCGAGAACGGACACAGGGGTAAGTGCCGCGGAAATGGTATACGGAGAAACACTTAGATTACCAGGAGATTTTTTACATTCAGGCGACAGACGGGATGTTGATCAACACGACTTCATCAAGAACTTATACCATACCATGGAACATTTGAAGCCACAGGCTCGAGCGGTAAGTAATTCTCGAAAAATTTTCGTGAATAAGGATTTAAAAGATTGCAGCCATGTCTTTGTCCGAAATGATATGACAAAAAAATCATTATGTCCAAATTATAATGGCCCCTATCGCGTGTTAGATAGAAATGATAAAGTTTTTAAGATTAGGTTACAAAACAGAGATACATATATATCTATAGACAGGCTGAAACCAGCATATGTAATAGAAGAAAGTGATAATAATAAGAGCATAGAGGTTGAAGACACTGTAACTGTAGGTAATAACGAAAGAGAATCGACTATAAAATCGCCCCCGCTTTTAGTACACACCACACGTAGCGGTCGGCAAATAAAACCACCAGTACGTTTTGCAAACTAGCATAAGAAAAGTATGTAATAAGGTTGTTAAAATAGGTAATTAGGTCATGTTTTAGGTTTGGGCACACTGAGAAAGCGAACCTGCGCTACGCAACGCGAGTATTGTTATCTAACTAGTAAAACGTAAACATCATACAGCATAGCGCAGCATAGTTAGCAGTGTGAACAAGACCTAATATAGTATTATTATTAAGAAAATGTTGAGTTAAGATTTTGTATCACTTATAAGATGAATGTATTAGAATATTGAAACCAGAATCATTGTGACATAAAGTAGAGTTGGTACCTGTTATTATTTCATCACCAATTTAACATTTTTTTAAATTTTGCAATGGGAAAGCCAAACAGTAAAGAGGAAAAGGAGGAAATAATTATTGCTCAAAACGGTGCAAATGACGCGAAACAGTCGCATGCAGAAAGCAAAGTCGAGGTGTATGGAATTACGGCAATCAGCTTGACCACCATACTGTTACTGATCGGTGTATTTTTAATGTATAAACGATGTAGCAGGGGGGTCAAGAAATGGGCGAGAAAGGAATTGAGCGCAGTCAGCGTGATTCCAGCAGACAGAACCGGACCGCAGGCCGTGGTTTCAGTACCAGCACCAGTTCAGTACGCGTAGTGTATGGTGACGTTTAAGTGAAATTTCAGTGAAAAAGTAGAGAGAGATATTGGTGTGATAAAATTGTAATAGTGTTAAAAGAGTAAAAATATAATATAGTAAAACAAGTAAAATTTTTAATACATGTATTAATTGTGCAATTAAAGTATGTAAACGGTATAGGTACTATCATAACACATGCAGTGTTGTATTACAGTCTAAGGAATGCATGACAGAGCGTTGGATCAGCAAAAGACGATAAGTCGTAGTACTTGTGACTCGTATGATAAGTCAGCTTTGGTTATTTAGTAATAAGTTTGTAATTAGAATTTAATTAGTGAAGTAAAAATAAAATATGTTTTAAAATTTTTGTTGTAAGAGGGGGATGTATGTGGGGACAAGGAATGTCGGCGTCAGCAGTTTGCGCTCGCGGCGCATCCAGGTCGCCCCGCCGACACTTGCCACCCGCAGTCATCCTTAGGACACGGTCGGAATATAACATACATTTGGAGACACGTGTTTGCATTCACCCTTCCCCATAGTGATACGTAGAACCGCTACTGCAACCTAATATAGGAGATGACCCAAGGGTAGAGACGACAGTACTAACACTATGATTATTATTTATTACTATGGTATTATTTTTATTGACATATTGTTATTTTTAGTACTATTGTATTTTGATTTTTTGTTTTGAATAATAAGTGTTATTGGCGCTGCCGTTCTTATTATTGTAAATAAATAAATTAATTTCACAAATCGCTTTATCTCGCACCTCACCCTCAACTCCAGCTAAACGCGGCCGGTATCGGAGTACGATCAAGTCGTTAGTCTGAGCCGTCACTCCGACAATCGCCGATAATGCTACCTGCCGATATTTCCGGCGCCGATATTTTGTCGTACGCCGATTTCTGTCGGAACCCGATTTTTCATTCCGTCGGAAGTTGATCGGTTATCGGTAATTGAGCTTTGGGGAGTTGTTTAGAAGTTTTAAAACGGAAGATAAGATAAATTGAAGTGCGGGTTTTTGGAAGGCTCATTTGAGTCAAGATTTAGGGGAATAACAATTTGTGACTTAAAAAAGATATTAGTATTGGTTTCATTTGGAGTTTGGCTGTACTTGGTTATTTTTGAGACTTGTCATAGGGGATTTAGGGGAATTTTGTTTAGGGGTAAACGCGAAAGTAAGTAATTTTAATATTAATAATGCGTGTAGAGGCCCATAGAAAATAAATACCTTACAGAAGTTACAGACTAACATACATTTAGAAATAAATAAAACATTAAAAAACAAGCACTCTAAATCTTTTTCTCTAAATGTAGCAAGCACTCTTGTTTCGTAGCATCAGAGTTCCAGAATTTCGTAGCACCCGAGTTTCTTAGCACCGCGTAGCAAACAAAACATTAATTTGTAACGCGGACATGTCGCGCATTTAATTAAGCACATTCTAGACTTGCCTGACCTTATTTCGCGTCAGTCCTACGATCTTTGTCATAGTTCAAAACTGGTCAGAATACCAACTTGCATCGTAGTCAGTTTAACAAACATGGAAGGCTGCGCTTTCAATAATTACCTATAAGTACAATTTGTTACTGATTTTAGAAATGCAGAAGTTTGCTGTTGTTTGCCTTTTTTAACACTAAAGGTGCTCAAATACGAAGCAAATATTATAAAACCGAGAGTATAGAAACACCTTTATTTCGAACACTACAATTAGAGTCATAGGAGTGGCATCGGCTTTATTGTGCTATCACATGCATTATCGTCCTATTGTAGAGTAAAGGGCTGTAGGAAGTAGTGGACGAAGGCATTTGCTGTCTTCCACTTTTCACAATCTTGATCTTGAGTTGCTGCCATCAATACAACACAATAACCTCTTGCTGACACCAAAAAAAGGAAATTACAAACATAGTAAAAGAAGACGATAAGAAGAAGAATAGAAGGCACAAAAGGCTTTTCTATCGCTAAGAGCATTCTCTTCCAGACTACCAGCCATATATGTTTTTTTTTTAAAAGACCGTTCCTACTGTTATATTTAACTGTGCCTTCCACAAGTTCATTACGCTGAGCATGGAGTAGCGCCACTAATGCTACCATCTTAGCCCGAGTGAGATGTGCTCTCATCTCTTGTAAATAAAATTAAATGTAGGTTGCGAACGCTTTCCTGCTTCTAAGGAAGAGCTGGGAACATTACAGAGATTTTCTTTTATCATAAAATTTAAGGAAATAAGCTAGCCTCTGTCTTAAAAACGTTGATTGTGAAAAAAATAGTTTTAAGCCATTACTATTTTGACATCATCATCATCATCTACAGCCTTTCTTATTCCACTGTTGAGTATAAGCCTCTCTCTTACTGCGTCTGTTTTTTTTTGCGATTACAGGTTTAGTATATCTACTATATAAAAATAAGTCGGGTTTTCCTTCCTGACGCTATAACTCCAGAACGCACGAACCGATTTCCACGGTTTTGGAATTTCCACATTCGTTGGAAAGGTCTCGGGCTCCGTGAGGTTTATAGCAAAGAAAATTCAGAAAAAAATTCAACATAAAAGCGGGAAAATCTTTTTTCAGAACAATGTCCACCCGTGCGACGCCGGGATGGGCCGCTAGTTATATATAATTATATTATAGTTTCGCCCCATACTTATATTATGGTAAAAATGGTTCAATGATGAGTACAATAAACCCTTTTTTAACCGACTTCAAAAAAGGAGGAGGTTATCAATTCGTCTGTATGTTTTTTTTTTATGTTTGTTACCTCATAACTTTTGACTGGGTGAATCGATTTGGATGATTCTTTTTTTATTAGAAAGCTGACGCTTCCCATTTGGTCCCATTTCAATTTGGTCCAGTTCTGATAATGGTATCCATGAGAAAACCATATAAGTCTTAAATTTGCATTAAGTACGTGCGCGACAAATAGATGATCATAACTCAATAGTCGGTCTTTTGAAGTCGGTTTTTGTTTTTTGTTTTGTAAAAATAATGTTCTTGTTGCTTATCATACTCTTTCCCTATAAGCCCGTAGATAGCGAGGCTGGGTTTTAAACCTGCTCCCAAAATAATTTCGCAAAGTAGTTTACATTTCAAGGACTCCATTTTTCAAGGATAATCCCTTCAGACGTCACCGACCGCATCTCTGAGAAGGCTGAAGGGAGACAAAGCTACGGTCAGCCGCCTGGAAACCTGGGCCCTATTCTTACAAGTGAGGTACTATCTCGGTCACTCTCGCTCTCATACAAAATGTCATAAGAGTAAGAGTGACGGAGATAATCACGAGCGCTCGAGAATTGGTTCTTAGACGGATATTAATTAAAGACCGGCACCTTTGACACTACGTTCGGTTGGAGTGGTTTATCTTAACTAATATTCTAAGTCTTGACGGGTTGTTGGGTTGTATGTCCTACTATGTTAACGTGGAGCAACAAATTGATATGATTTATTTACGAAGCCAAAGGCATCATAAAAAAATAGTTTTATTCTTGACAGAGTTATAAAGACAAGCTGGTAACAAGTAGTAGAGCAATCTCTTTCAATCATATTTTGGATGGAGAAGGAAAACTTCGATTTGGGACAACGCGGCACACGTGCGTGAACCGCGAATAATAATTATTAATAATTAATTTCAAATAATGGTTGCTAAAGAAGACTATCAATCATTAACGGAATGCATTTATCAAACCTTCGTGATAAAAACTTTTCTTCTTTCTTTATTTCTTCACGTGTTTCGGAAGCGTTAAGACAGTTTCGTTTCTTCGAGAACGGGCTGACAAAGCCCCAAATTAGGACGGCAACAGCGTGACTGCCAAAACAATAACTGTCCATGTCATTTGATCAAAGTTTCCGTAAACATCAACCAATACATGCCAGTAGCGTGGAACCCACGTCATGCGTGACATGGGGTCGCGACTTCGCTAAACTGCCGTAACCATACAATATTTAGTGAGTATGTAGGTATGTATATGCGGAACACACGTCAACTGTCCGCCACAAGCTCTGAACTTGCTTCAAATGAAATTTGGCCAGCAACCTGACTAACAGTTTAATAGCTTGGAAATTTGGTTTCTGGAAACAGGTGAAGCCATCGTCATTTTCAGGAACAACTAATTTTGCTGATTTAATTATATCTAATAGTATGCCACATGGTTACTATTCATTGTCAAGCGTGCAATAAAATAAAAAATATTAGCTAAAAGTTTCAGTTAGAAAAAATGTGGAATTTTTGAAAAGTTGCTTTATATGCAAAAGTTTACCAGCACCTACTCGTATTTGTGTACTGCACTGTGCACGTTCAAATAAATGTATAAAATTTTATTAAATTATAGTGTTAGCAATAATTCAATTAATAACATTTTTTTGTTTTTGTTGCAGGTCGCCTACAATTTTTCTAAAATTGGGTAAGTACCTACTTAAAAAATCACTTTAATAGTTATTCGACAAAACTGTTTTTAACCACATCAAAAAAGACCTAGAAATTTAATACAAAACAGTCTTTTAAATAACGTTAGAAGACATTCTTTGTTGCGAGGATTGGCCCGCGTCGTCACTTTGTTTGGCAACATCAGACAAAGAGCGCTCCGGCCTTGATCTGAAGACGCTTTGAGGACCACTTCCTATAGAGGCGAGGGCTTTCACACGTGAAACTAGGGATCTTCGCTTTTGCCTTTGAAAAATAACGTGTCTATCGTTTTAGAAGCTAGGTTCGTTGCTAACGCTCAAATATTGCTAAGGTTATTGAAATTCGTAGCAACTAGCAGCCAATTTTGAAGGCTTTAGGTGACACACCTAAACTTACAATGCGATTAAAATAAGAATAGGACCGGCTTAGCGCCATGTTGTGACGTCACTACGGGAACTTGGTATAGTGTGAGCGAGAGCGAGAGTGTGAGTGTGAGCGAGAGCCCGTCCTATTCTTATTTTAATCGCATTGTACCTGCTATAAACAGGGTTATAAGGCCTAAGCCTGGTATAAAAAAAAAAATAATAATAATCATTTATTCAGGCAATTACAGCCACACACACACTAAACATTGTAATCAAATAAAATTGAAATTAAATTAAATTAAACAATAAAAATAAAATGTCAAAAAAAAAAAAAAAAAAAAGAATCAAAATGTCAAAAATAAATACACATATATTAAAGCCGAAAAAGGCTCAAAGTACTCATCATTATGAACAACTTTTGCTATGGGGCCAATCAACAGATAAACGTGTTACTGTTATAAAGACTTCAGATTAAAGAAAAAGATCTAAATATTTAAAATCTATTGATTAGATATTTAACTTTCGTTTTTAATAGAGATGCACTTGGTCTGATCATGTTGGCGACCGGCCTATTGTTCGACTTGTGTTTGTGTTCGAGTTCAGTCGAAGTATACACGCTACGGGGCCGGAAGTACCGGATATCCATTACGGTAGCACGTCCGCCACATATCTGCCGTAACTCTTCCGAGTGCCGCAGTGGACAGTGACCGTGGCACCGTTGGCCGGCCGCCAGCCTTGTGTCGTCATCATGCGCACGTGACGTCATTGCCTGCTACCCAGTGCGGTCAGGATGGCCAGATCGTAAACGTCAGTCGGCCGTGTGACGTTGTAGAAACGAGAGCTTGGTCTGGGATAGACAAGTCTGTGCTAGGCCTTTTATTTGGATTTTTAGCTATTTCATTTTGTTCATTTTTCAATTTACTTCTTCATTTGGAAAATTTATAAAAAAATACTACACTAAAATTGAACGTATTCCATTTCTTGGCGCTTTTTAAAATGACTGGCTGCGCCACTGCAGTTTTACTTGTGCTGTAATGATGATGATGAGTCGTTTATGACTGTTCCTGTACCCCTGACAACGTAAATGCAAAATGTCATGATAATTAATCATTTAGTTAAGGCGTGAAAGCTCACGCGTAAGAAACTAACAAAGACACTATTGCATTTATAATAATATATTGTACCTTAAATAATTTGTTGTAACTGTCGAATCGAGTTGAGTAATCGAGTCAGATACATAGGTATATATCTTTTCTCCTTTCTAACCCTAAAACAACATTACAAAAGTAAATGAGAGGCAATTTAAAGGTAAAGTTCAGTAAAGTTGCCTCTAATTTACCCAAAACACGGTGCAAATGCGCGAGGCGTGCATATGACGGCAAAGCTGCCATTTTGCTGGCTTCCGTCCAAGCAATCGCGAACATTCGAGAATTTCGAGAATATCGCTCATGCCAATATTTCCTACGAACATTTCGAACACGGAAAATGTTCTAAGTATTAAACGTGAATGTAAAATACTAAACTTTTATTTTTTAGTTTTTGTGAGTTTCCATTTCCATTTGCGGCTTTTCGATTCGGAATTTTTTTTTACGCGTAAGTATTTGAGCGTTCGATCATAGTCAATAATTGATATTTTCATTTGATGACTAGAAAAGTAAATATAAATATGTAATTAACTAAGTACCAAGATTGAAATGACACAAGGTTCATCTTCTTGCTGCTGGATAAGCAGCAATAAGATTGGTTTTAATTTTATTTTCAAGCTAATACCTTTTATTTTTAATGGAAAAATCAAATCTATTAGCTGAAATCGCACCTTTGCGCAAATACCTTCTCCGTTTCGTCGTGAGTAAAACAGTACCTATTTGATAATTATTTGAAACACCATGTTTTTTTTTATATAAAATATGTATTTTGAAACACCAGGTTGCATGTCAGCTAACTTTAAATCAGTAAACAAACTAGGAAGCAATAAAAAGTTCGTGACCTTCTAAAAAACAAAACGGTGGCATTTCCTGACAAGGTTCACTTCAAACCAATTGTTGTATGTTTTTGACTCTAACCCCTTATCGCTAAGATTCATAACCCAATCTTCAGATTTTGATCACGATACTGATCATTTTGATAGGCAGCTGATTTTTAACACGCTTTTATTAGCTTCACCTGTACTTATGTTTGTAACCGACTCCTTTGAGCGCGTTTTTGACCCACTTTAAACGGTCAGATTTCTTTCAAACTTTGTAGATATATCGAGGACCGATGACAATTACACTAAACAAAGCGTGTTTTTTAGTTTTTTTAACTATTAATTTTTATCAGTAGTGCCTACAGTATGCGTTTCAGCTATTGCTTTAATTTGCAAAGGTGGTGATAGGTGGGTTTTAGTATGTTGTGGGGAAGAACGTTTTTAATTTACTGAAGCTTATAAAACCCATAATGAAGGTTTACTTTTGAGAGCTAATTCACACTGAGACAGAAATGACCGAGCGAAGTGAGATCTTAGAGTAGGTATAGGGGATGGGGTGTTTATTATACGTCTGACAACCTTCAAAATTTTGCGGGTTCAAACATTGTTATAAAAATATGAGCAAAATAAGTCAAGGCGTGGTGGAGATGTAAAGGCGCAAAGTTCGCCGCTAAAAATTAGGTAGGCACTTATAATCCAGACAAAAAAAAAAGTTTTTAGTAAGTGCGATCAACTATTTAAAAGGTTAGATCGCAGACAAAGTGTCTGATAAAAGTTTGTAGCTGTGACAGGCTGGGTACAGTAGTTCTCAGCTTATCGAGACTGGCATCGGTCACGCAGGGCCGTCACAACAAACAATAGTAGGGGTTGGGCTCGAGTGCCAACGGGAAGTAATGAGGCAAGATCTCTTAACTCTTTTCAAACTGTTTGGGCTTTATTTATAAAGTTTTCCAAAAGTTTTTTTTTTCAAAAGTCAGAAGTCCCAGGTTCGATTCCAGGCTGGGCAGATGTTGGAATGATGAATTTAATATCTGCTCTGGTTCTGGGTGCTAGTTGTCCTTGCCTTGTGTGTGTTCCATGGCATCCCCGACGCAGGGTATCCTAGTGGGGAACTATGAGTGTGAAACGTTTGTTTGTTTTAATATAATTCAACTATAGGCTGGGGTTTGATTTCCATGTCGCCTGATGGTGGGTAAGGATGTGGTCTATAATGGAGCATGCTTGCCTAGAGAGTTAAGTTACATTGCGTAGTACCATATACCTACACTACATTTTTGTATTGAACTATATTTCTAAGATTTTATTTAGTACTGGTTGCGCGGTTGCGCCCCACTGTTTTGCCCACGTTATCCGGGATAAAAAGTAGCCTATATGTTAATCGAGGGCTTAAGCACAACACAAGTTAGTTAGCGACTGGTTTTTCATGTACTGTTTTTATTTGATTATGGATGTGCTTAGTAAACTATTTTTCATTTTTTTTTTCAAGCTAGCTTCATACTAAATTTCATCCAAATCCGTTCAGCCGTTTATGCATGATTGAGCAACAAACATCCTAACTCACAAACATCCGAACTTTGACATTAATAAAAAAACCTGCTAATAGCAGGATTTTTCTTGACTAAAATAACCAATTATGATAAAACTTGGCAAAGAAGTAGAAAATGAACGGACGATAGAGACCACTATATCATGCCAAAGGCGGAATAACATGCTAATACGAATAAAACTGGCTACAGACCAATCGAGTGTAGCCCAGCAAAATGTGATGACAAACGAAGAAAAACTAGACGCAGAGCATCGTTAGCCTACGTTTGCTTTGGCATAAGCCGCAATTTTATCCAAAATTATTCAATATTAATCCAGTTTGAACCAAACCAAACTGAAATAATTTACCTACCTAAAAGTTGTGTACGTAGTTTTTTCATTAAAATCGCTTTATATTTTATACTATGTATTTACCATAAAAATGGGCCCAATTTGAAAGCCTTACCGGAACCCTCAGTTGATTGATTTTATTATGTCCTTGTAATATATTAAATAAATAAACGTTTCACACTCATAGCTCCTCACTAGGAAATCCTATGTCGGGGATGCCATAAAACACACAAAGGGATAATTAACACCCAGACCCAGAGCAGATATTTATATTGCAAGGAGAAAGATAGATTTTTAGTTTAGTTTAGATCTGTCAAATAAAGTCTTCAAACTTGGGCCCAATATCGCTCTACGCCGTATCTAAGGCCGCTCCTTTACCTCGAGTTCAACGCCCCTATTATCGCATCCTTACTGCGGCCTTATCGTGCCTCAGGTAATCATATGAGTGCGGTACCGTGTACCTTCCTACCGTCAACCTTCCTAATCCGTTGTCCCACGTAAGCGACAATGCAGCAAAGCGACGCGATGCGATGCGACGCGATAAATGCAAAACTTAAGTTGTGCCAGAAAAAGCTATGCTACACACAAGAAAAGGGCAGTTATCCAACAAAGATGTCGATAATGACGTATAGTAAATAAGCTTGAAATGTAATTATTGTAGGTCTTTGTGTAATATAATGAATAATTTATCTATACTAATATTATAAAGAGGAAAGATTTGTATTTTTGTATTTTTGGATGTTTGGATATCCCAAAGTTATTTTTTTCTTTTTTTATCCACAGCGAAGCGTGGCAGGGGGAACAGCTAGTATTACATATTATAATGTAACTTTTGCCATCTAACGCTGCCTTGTGCAAACTGTTTTTATTTACGTAAAAAAACAGATTTATATTTGATTTAATTTTTAATATGAAGCAAAATAATAGAAAATAAAAGACTTGTATCTACGTTGTACCTACATATTGCTTCATCACGTTCTCGTTTAGAGTAGTTGGTGCGATTTAATCTTGATATAAAGAACATATCGCGTCGCTTTCTATCACTCATCTAGGACAATGGATAAGGTGGTCATGCGAGGGTTTACCGTACGATTAATACTGTTATCTATTCTATACCGCGCCCTTTTTAGGTACTGTGGGTGCACCTTTATAAGGCAGCAGAGCTGGTAATTCACATAATATAAGAAAAGAACAGATAATAACATAGGTAAGGAACGGCTAAGAAAACTGTTTGTTGTTGAAATAAATTTTAAAATGTTTCAGTGTGTTCAATTTTAATCGAAGTGAATGCGAAAAAGAGACTTATAAAAAGTGGTGTGAACAGAACCCGGAACACCTATGAATGAAAAATAGAATACCTATCAGCTTACTGATATAAAATGTAATTAAATCGTAGTTAACAACAAAATTTATAATTGATTTACTAATTAATTGGTATACTATTACTAACACCTATTAATTGGTAATAAAGAGTATTGGGGTCTCGATAGAGTCATTACGAGTGGAGTTAATGGATTTGTAATGTTTTTTAACTTCGTCTCATAATGAGTAGGTATGTGGACTCTGCATAATTTATAAGACACTATGTTTTAGAGTCGTGGTGGTCAGCTAAAGTAAGCCACTATTTATAATTAGGTGTGTACTTTATAAAATTTCCGAATATGTTTTTGTTATAATTAAACACGGGAATACTCATGAAAAAATTAAGTCCCCGAAATCCCCAAATCCGAATTGAGTTCCCGAATATGTTTAATATTGTAATAAACTAATCAAAGGCAAATTAGTAGAATATCATCTTTGACTTTTCAATAGGCATGGAATTCATCTAGATATGCGTGCTTCATCTTCGACTACATCGTCGTTTACCAATAGGCGAGTTGGTGGTCAAACGCGGATGTGTTCATTATTAACAAAAAGTTTCAGGTACACCGCTTACCATAGAATATGCGAAAATGTGAATATAAAATATCGGCATTAATATTCAAATTCAAATTCAAATTCAAAATAATTTATTCAAATATGGGTACATCAATGTACACTTATGAATGTCAAATACAATTTTTACGAATAAATTAATACACAATAAATTAAATGTCAAAGAAAACAATATTATTAGAATGTAAAAAAAATTAAATAAATTATTGCAATGTCAAAATATCAATGTATAAAATAAC
This sequence comes from Alcis repandata, assembly GCA_949125135.1. NCBI lineage: Eukaryota > Metazoa > Arthropoda > Insecta > Lepidoptera > Geometridae > Alcis > Alcis repandata. The sequence goes on from OX421233.1 coordinate 3,234,038, forward strand.
TACAATAGTAGGTATAATCAGTCAAGACACTTATGAATGTCAAATACAATTTTTACGAATAAATTAATACAAAGAAAATAATATTATTAGAATCTATAACAAGTTCTCCGAATCAAAGTACGAGTCTATGAACTCATCAAACTCGAAACGTTCCTTTTATGTCTTCGAAAAACAATAATAAAGCGCCCTCGAGACGTGACGACGAAATCTTTCCACCCCAAGCGTCATATTGCCTCGTAACCAAGTTTTGGCCGCATACAATTTGTATTCTAACACTTCTCCCCCCATTTCGTTCAGAAAACCTTTTACAAACTTGGCCCATATTATTTTACGTTTAATATTGTTTCAATTTTCCGAGATCTTGTTTCGGTTTACAAGTGACGACGACGACCAGCGACTGGTGACAGTAAATGGTGACAAGAAATTTTGATTATTTTTGATACTAAAGTCAAGAGTAGACATTACCTTCTTCTACTATTTTCTACCTATTTCCAAATAGGTATTTGACTTTTGTTTTTTCATGCAAATTAGGCTTCTACTGCTAGCAAAACGGTCACGGTCGCAGCAACACTAATGCAGTCAACATAATTATTATATAAAGCAACTAGCGGCCCGTCCCGGCTTCGCACGGGTAGACACTATAAATATACCTATTAAGATAAGGATTTCTTCAATTGATACTTTAACAACTACTTTATTTATCTGACAAAAAATATCTGATTAGAACTTTTTTAATGTAACACTAAAGTAACTGTCAAAAATTGACAAATGGCAGTTTTTATACGTCAAATGCGGCTGACATACCGTATGCTGTTGTTATTCAAGAATTTTTAAACTCAATTAATTAATAAACCATGTTCAAAAACTATAAATTGAGATGTGAGCTATCCTATCTCTCAAGTTGGATCGAACTGCACCCGGTGTGCAAATTTGATTATAATCGGTTAAGTGGTTTAGGAGTCCATTGAGGACAAACATTGTGACACGAGATTTATATATATTAAGACTAGCTGACTCGACAGACGTTGTCCTGTCAAAAGCCATTGCCTCAATTCTATGTCAAATGTCAAAAGTTATGCTATTGCGTAACTATAGCAACCGTAGTATGTTGATGCTAACTTGTCAATTTATAGTAAAAATTATCAGTATATATGTATATAATTTGCAATAAATTAAAATTGCGACTATAATTTGAGATTTAAATTATCCTATCTCTCAAGTTGGATCGAACTGCACATGGTTTGCGAATTTTATTATAATCGGTTAAGTGGTTTAGGAGTCTATTGAGGACAAACATTGTGACACGAGATTTATATATATTAAGATTAAGATTATGTCGAGTGTGTGAATAGCAATGGGTGGATTGATCATCCCTCGTGTCTATAAGTTTAGTCACTTGAAATTAAAAAAAATATATTTTTATTTTATCACATTTCTCGTCCTTCTATAATTTTATTCGATACGTCTACTATTAGGATCCAAGTTCTCCGTGTACAATACCCTCGCAAGATATTCTTCTTTGCACCAATTAGCCAAATAAGTCGCCTGTCAAGTCACTCGGGGCCCTATTCGTGCGAATGAGATGTTTTCTCGGTCACTGTCGCTCTCATCAAAAATGTCATAACAGTGAGAATGACGGAGATAATCTCGAGCGTCGAAGAATACGGTCCCTGAAGCTTGTCGATTTTCTTGTCACCATCAAAGTCGCTAGTCGCCGGTCAAATTGGTCGTCTATTGTAAAACGTCACTACTGTACCGGAAACCGATCCGGTATTTACCAGTTTAAGGGAATATTAATACATATTTCTTTCCTTTAACTTCTTTTATTGGTTTTTTAACTTTTGGGAGGCCTTTGTGTTGGGGCTTAGGATCTTTGTTCTTTTCAATTTAAGTTAGGAATTGATGGATTTGAGAGGTGAATGTAATCTGTTTATTTACATTCCACATGCCTACTTAGAAGTAAAGTTTCAAATACGATTTAGATTTCATGAAATGTATACATTCGTAATTTGTCAGATACACTTTAGTACAACTCAAAATAAATGCTAAAGAAGAATTGTCTTGTCTTGTCTTGTCGCGATTGTTGCAGAATTGGAATTTTCTTGCGGTGATTTTCTTTTCTTTGGTTTTGTAGCGGTATGAAGTTTAGTAACAAAGTAAGAAGCAGTAGTTTTGTTAGTTAATATTACAGAGATAAATTATATTTTGGTTACAGATTAATGCTTCAAAAACGTTTTGCACCCTGTCGATGTTTTTTGAATCAATGTGATGTAAGATAGTCACAATATTATTTGTTGTTTATATTTGAACTTTAGTATTCTTTTACATCTTATGACTTTTCGAAATACCTATTTTACAAGTTAACAGATAAGTTGAACACCGCAATAACTTCACAGGCTTTTCGGTAATCCTGCAATACAATGCGCCAGTCACAGATTCAAACAAGTAAGCTCTCCCAATTTAATCTCTATTCCGTTGGTCGTAACGATCATTTTAATTTTGTACTTCTCATCCTGAATGCTGTGGTTATTGCTATGGAAGTTTAAACTTTATGCTTGAAAGGTTAAGGTTGATTTTACAGATTTTTGTTAGCTTGCTTGAATAACAGAAAGGAAGCAGATGTCAAAGTCCCTGATCCAGGGAGCTAGCTATTGTATTGGGTTATTTTATAGGAAATTGGTATTGAAATTTTACTTGTACCATTATTTTTGGTTACTTTGAAAGTGAGCTTAAGAAAGGAAAATTATGTGAGATTGAAAAAGGGAAAATTGTATGCATGATATGATACGATACGGCAACACCCAACAAGAACTTCATCTCGGCGAGAGAGTGTAACCGGCATTAGATTACAGAATATGAAGCTCGTAAAAATAAAAACAACAATAAAACATGCTCGATTTATCTGCGCATTTGAATCGAAAAGTGATCCCAACTCAGCATTATGCTGGCTGTATACAACCACCGCTGGTATTCTGTTGAGATCGTTAGTGTATAGATAGATTGATAAAACCATTTATTGTTTTGACCAGATTATACAACAAAAGGATCATAACACTTAAAACTAATGTACCTAACAACAATAATACTGTACTGGTATATTCGGTTCCGGCTCTCTTCCTGCAAAAATACGTCCAAATACTTCAAAAGTGTACCTATAGACTATGTACCTTTGAACACGTTCGTAGTGGCCAATGCCATAACAAGTTACCGTATGTCGCTTACGTGCAGACACCATCGATCGGCTACTCATTAATTCATGGTGTATTTCCCATTGACTCAGGCCAGCTGGTGGAAAGTGGGGGTGGGGGGAGGTACAGTGTTTATGTGTCTGGCGAATGACCTTTCTTTGTCTAATAGTAATGTTTGTAAAAATGTTTGACTTCAGTGTGCTTATCTGATTCTAGTACTTCTGTTCATTGATCAGTAATTATTACAACTTTTGGAATATTTTATTGATTTTAATAGTGAGTCAGTAATTAATAAAGATTTTGTAGTTTTAAAACGATGTTTATGTTTATTAACTCTAACAACAAATAATATTTCTAATGACCCAAGTACCCAACATAATAATGTTCATCCATTTAAAAAGGTATTTATCGTTATAATATACCTATTAAAATCCAGTAAATTATTTTTATTTCAAACTAAGGACAATGAACCTATTATAATAATTATAAGTGCTATTCCAGCTTATTACTAGTTACTTCCCCTACGTACGTGACGTGACTCAACTGCGTGACTTTATTGCTCATTCAAATGTTTTTAATGTTGAGACCTGGCATGCGCGTATTGCGGGCCTAAAAACATGTCGGGTACAATGTGCAATAATGTACATGCTACGTTATGGCATGTCGCTAAAGGTGCAATTAAACGACGCGCTACAACGCACGCGGGTCGCACCTCGCGCCGTCTAAAACTGAACAGTCTCGTCAATACGCAGCTCGTGTTAACGTGCCGCCTGCTCGTCATGCAGATTGCATCGCGATAAACAGAGGCGCGAAGCAGTGCGCTGTCTCGTGTTAACTCGGCACGCTTTCCGCTGTACTACGCGCCGAGTTGAGAGTAGGCTCGCGGTCGTCATAACGCGAGCCTTGCTTACGCATGTTATTGACGGAGCTCGCCTGGCGCGGTGCGAGTTATTACGGGCTGTTTAAATGCACCATTAGATTCATGCCATTGACAGCCCAATGTACAGAGACCCGAGATTTATAAATCTTTTGTTCTAATGTTGACGAGCTGACATCAACTTTATATAGGTGACCAAAGCCCGTATTAAATTTATATTCCTCTCAATATCCTTTTCACCTTCTTTTTACACCCACCTATAACTCTGCTCTATTATTTGCCTGTATAAAACCGTGTTGTAAAACATAAACCACACCAGCCTCGGTTTCTCACGTAATTTCTGATCTCAAATTAACTTTAACAAGCATTTTCCCTGAAAAATTAAGCACCTTTTAAATTCAGCCCGCATTTTGTAACCTCAGACCTCTACTTCGCACCTTTTGTATTAAACCAAAAGTTTATACAGAACCCGGGATTATGTGCTTTCCTTTATGCCGAGATAAAAAAGATAGCTTTGGTTAATAACTGAGTTCGTGCATGTGTAAAAAGATGATGGAAATTTGGTCGTAAAATAAGGCTGGGACATAGAGGTTATAAATAAATTGTACTGACACAACTTATGATCTGACATTTTCTCTGATGATACAATTTTGTTTTATCAAAAGTCATAAAATATGAGGCCCAAGTTTGAAGGCTTTTTAAGACAGATCTATTGACTAATGGCTTGCAATGATAAAGACAGATATGTTTTTAGTTTAGATCTGTCTTAAAATGCCTTCAAACTTGGGCCTATTGTTTTTATTTTGTTGTGCCTAAAGTAACAATTCCTTTCAGTAGTGATTAATGTTTCAAGATACTAACTAAAATTAATGCAATAGAATAGAATATAGCTTTTCTGCACACCTAATAAATACAAGAAAAAAACGCTCAGACCAAATAGAATGATTCGATAATTAGGCATTCGAATATTGGCCTTTTCACCTAAGACGCTTTCTTCGCGAAAACCTTTGGATGGACAGCACTAACAAGATTGGAAATTGAATAAATACATTTCTGTTATAATAATTAAACACGGGAATACTCACATACACACACACACACACATACACACCCACACTCACACCCATACTCACATACATTTCAATACATACCACGTTCGCCACCCATGTTTGAGTAGTGAGTAGAGTAGCTCCTTATTTTAACCTTTTCTTCTCATTTTCATCACCAAATTAAAGCACACGGCCCTTGTTGTTTCAAGAGGCCTGAAAATTACTTGCTGAAATGGTACTCATTGTTCACACGTGTCGGACAAAGTTTGAAGTTAAGGTGTGGAATGAGGTAATTATTAAAGGGGAACAAAGCTGAGCTTGTAAGATTTTCTTTAACTGCTTTTACTCATAATTCGATTATGATCATTCGTAGGGTTATTAGGAACGGGTATGTTAAGCCGAAAAGGGTTCAAATCATCACCATTATTACTATATGACTATCCTATAAAGAGTTTCTCTGTCTATTTATCTACGAGTATCCCGTAATCGAGGAAAAAACAACTGTTTCGTAGAAAAATGTCAATGATACTTCACAAAATTTGATCAAAAGGGTAACAAAAGATAGTGAGTAAATAACAAAACAGACAATAAAACATACCATACAGCCACACCTTAATGTGTTGATTACGCGTAAAGGGGAACAGTGGAGAGACAGCAAACGGGACACTCGGCAGAGCCAAAAAATTGTGGTTTTAGCGTCTGTCTCGCCTCATCAAAATGTTTAATTTTTTTACTAAGTGACTATTCGACCGACTGCACTGTCTTTCCACTGTACTCGTTACATGTAATCAACATATAAGTTACAGTGACACTTTAAAGTCCTTGAGCTTTCACCAGAAAATTCCTAAAAGTTTTACGTTCTTGCTTTTAGCACAAAACGCAAACGAGTCGCCATAACAATCAAAATATACATTACGCGTGTAACGACGTTTTTATGTATTTTTCATACACCCCCGTAATATTTTCAGTTGACTGAAACTGGCACTCTTTCTGATAGCGTTCGTAACGATAATGAATGGGCTTGCCAAACAATAACATGTTTTGTTGAGTACCGGGGAGAGTGAAATGGGTCGGTGAACTTAACAATGTTTTAATGAATGTTTTTAAAATAGGAGTCTCTTATTTTTTTTATTTACTTTAAAAGTTTATTTACATATATTTACATCTTAAATTGAAAATAAGCTAAAATATAATAACAAACTAAAATAATTAAAACAAAGAAACTACAAAACTAAAAATCAAAAAGTAGGTTTTGCCCGTGTGGCAAGATAATAGGATTGAATGGCATGAGATTAAATTAAAAAAAAATCGACGAGGTCATAGTTTTCGAACAGTTAAACAGATTCAACGCTCTTTTATTCATTTTTTTTTTGTTCAAATGCTTTTTGATCGAGTCACCTTTCGAAGATATTAAATTAGTAGGTAGGTACTTTTGAAATAAAATATTTTTACTGTATTTCCTATATTCAGACATTTGACACCTTCCAAAATGAGAAAGACATCTTTGATGGTATTTATCTCCTCTCTAATTATTCCTACCTTTTAATATCTCAAAGTAAACGTTACCGCCGCCGCGCGAATTTAACAGCCGGCATATTTAAAGCTTTCGCCGAATTTAATTGATTTTCAATGCGAATTCCGACCGATTCAAAGCGATTTATCGCAGCTTTGGAGCTCTTTAAATTTATAGTAACCCGCTTTGCACATATTCATTTCATATTACATTTTTAATCCATTATAAATAGGTAACGCTTTGATCTGTTGCCAACAACAAATTGGTTCCTGAGAAATGGTTTCTGAAATGCATCCTTTTGTACAAAACGACAAAGTGTAGGTAATAACAGATTTGTATGCAAGTCAGGATCGTCAGTGGCACATGAAAAAACGCTACAATTTAGCTCAACAGATTTAAAACTAGAAAATCGTAGAGCAACATAGTGTGATTTTTCTGAACTAACGACAAAAACTAATAAAGTTTAATAATTGACTGAAAACACAACCGTTGTTTTAATGAAACATACTTACTTTTAGTTACCTATTTAAGTTAAAAAGAGTTGCTTTAACAATAAACACCCAAAAATTGTTAAAAATGGCCCATTTCCTTATCAAAATTAGTATAAAATGAAGCTTTCCCGGTCCAATCTACGGACAATAGCGCCAGTTTCCTGTCTTTACATAAGAAAAAATAGTCGGTAATTTGCTCCGTCAGATGGTCGTGATGAATGACTGACGGCACGCCATCAGGGGGTGGTGGGGGTGGTGGGGCTAGGGGGTGTTCTAGGGGGGAGATGGGGATCTAAATAATTGATAAATGCAGCGCAGGGTCAAAGACTCTTGTACGCGACTTCACAGGCGTTGGAATTTGAAGAGCAATTAGAGTTTTTTTGAGAGTTTTGATGTTGGGCTATTATTTTTTAAAATGGTACAGTATACAGGGCTATTCATAAAGAGTATGCTAAGCCGAAAAGGGCTCATAGTACTCATCATTATGAACAACTTTTACTATATGACCAACCCAGAATTCGCGAAAAAAAAATCAGCTGTTCCATACATTTTGTCGAGTGTCATTGGCATTTTTCTATGGAACAGCTGTTTTTTTTTCGCGAATTTCGAGTTGGTCCCATAGTAAAAGTTGTTCATAATGATGAGTACTATCAGCTCTTTTCGGCTTAGCATACCCTTTATGAATAACCCTATATAAGTACAGGGTCTTTAGGTTGGGGTGTACTGAGCCAAAACACCATAAGTCCCCAGAGTTTCGAATAACATTTAGTATGGAACCAACCCTTAAACGCGAATAAAAATCAACTGTTCAAAAAGTCGACTGAGCGACTTAGTATTTCTACTCGTATGATAGACAAGTACAAGTAGGTATCTACTTAAATGAGCAGTTTTTTGTAATGATATCTTTTTCTACCGGTAATACCCACAGACCGATATCGTACACTTCGCAGGAAACGCCACTACATTTTTTTTCTTCTATTTTAAACCGACGTTTGAACTTGCAAAAAACTTCGCAGGAGTACCTAAACTTGTACAATTGAATCGTGCATTAATGCTTGTTCCCAAAATAGGTATGTTTAATATGTACATGTGTTGATTATTATCAACATCATCAACCGTTTTCCACCCTGCTGAGTATAGGTATCATCTAAATTTACGTGCTTCATCTACAACGTCGCTTACCAACATGCGAGTTGGTCAAACGCGGATTTAATTAAAAAAAAAAAAACAAAAAAAATAAATTAATATCAATATATTAATTATTATTTATTTTATATATTCAACATATTTTTTTTTTTTTTTTTTTTATAATATTTTTATAAAAAGAGGTATGCGCCATTTTTGCAGTCCTGTACTAGTCTATCTACTGCCTTTTTGCTGCCTTTACAATGTCATCCGACCAGCGGGCCTGAAGTACGAGTATGCCCGGTGGTCGCTTTCCGGCCAGCGGCGACCATTCTATGACTGCTTTGATCTACTGCCCGTCCCGTCTCTAGCATGTTCCTAATTCCTATAGCACGTGTAATTAAATCAAGTAGTATTTTTGCTTATAAACCAAATAATTATGGGTCGTGTAATGTTTATTCGCATAATGTTACATGTCAGAAAGTTATTCGGCATGTTTAATTTGTCATAATCTATTGTAGTCGTATTGTTGGACTCGCATATTTTTATCGTAGTCATATTAGTTATGTGCACTAATGTTAGGCTATGTAAGCTATGTTAGGTTATAATAACGTTTCACTTTCATAATAATTTATAATGATATAGCAGCTAATATGTATTTATTTTAACATTAGGACAAATGATAGGGGTGGAAAAGTAAAAAATAGTATTGGGGTGTGAAAAGTTATGACTGTCAAAATTATGACTGACAATATTAAGCGAATAAATAGAGAATCATTATGTATAATACAATTTTGAAGACAACTTATTTTTCTTATTTTTACACGTGATTTTACTCGTCAGTACGAAGTTGACAAAGCACTTTATAACACAGATTAGCTGGTATGTTTGTGAGTCAGAATAATGCGGAGACCTTATTCTTAGGTGCTCGAGATTCTCTCTATCACTTTCATTGTCATGACGTTTCTAATGAGAAGGACAGTGATCGAGATAATATCTCACTCGACAGAATTGGCTCCTAGGGCCAGGAACAAAAAGTCGATCAATCTCTGCGTTTTTTCTCGCCTGACAGGAAACCACGTCGAACTCATTCGGGGAAGTTTTTCCTTCGGCTGCCATAAGTCATTTCCTGAGCCTTTGTAATGCTGATTTCACACTAGCATATTACAATTAGATATTATGACTTTGACTTGACTATGATAGTATTAGGTTTTTTTTATCATATTATTGTGTAAAAGCCCGGATAAGATAATGAAAGATCATAATATTAACATAATTATATTCAAATTCAATGTTTATCAATCAAATTCAACAAATTACATTCATGTTTTATACGCAAATATATTTGTTCTCGTGTAATTCATTTGAACAGATTTAAATAAATTCGGTGAGGTAGTACCTATTTCCTCGATTGTACAAATAAGGGAAGGTTTTTATTTTGTTTATTTATCTGTTCCCATGTTACCTTCTACCGCCTAAATGACTTGATTGATTTTGAGGTTTCGTTACGCTCGTCTTTGTATTCACGGAGGGTTAATGGCTACGTTTCGTGGCCGAGTTTTTTAATACAATTGAGTGACGAGACGAACAAATCGCTCACCTGGTACTTATTAAACGTCACGTTTGCCCTAAGCATGTCTGGTTTATAATAATACTTTTTGATACCTTTTATTAACCACTATCTAAGCCTGAAACGTCTACGGTCCTTTTTTGGAATGCCAGTCAAACTACAGACACAGATTGCGTCTAATAAATTACTTGTGAGTTTTACGTTTCCAAAAGTCAGAGCTGATCATTTCATCGACCAACATGTTTCATTGTACACTAAGCTTTAGTAATTTTCCGATCCTTTGTTATGCCGTTTTCCGGGAATGTGATATTTGTGGGTATTTCTTATTTCTGTGCGGGATATGATTTTATCTGTATACACATGCCAGAGGCAGGAGCGCGGCTTTGTTCGCCGATATGAGAGATATTAGTGAGGTAGTTGGTGGATAAAGCAGTGTGTTGTGTTGCGTTGTGTTGTTGTTGGTGCTGATTGTTGTAGTACCTACCTAACTGTTATAAATGTTTGAATAAGTAAATTATTAAAAACAAGCTTATATTGCATGGTCTTCGGAGTTACACACGTGTATCTCAAATTTCAGCTCAATCAGACATCGGGAAACGGTTCAAATTGAGTTGCAAGATTCCACCCGAACAAACATAGCTAGGTCATTACATTGGCAGTTAAATAAAAGCTTATTTGCTTATTTTTATTTAGCTTTTTTGTCGCATCTACGGCTCTATCCGCTAGCTTTCCCGATGTTCGATTCTCATGAAATTCGAAATGGACCAATCTGGCTTTCTTCAAGCCTGTGATTCCATCTGGCCTTTAATTTTCTATTTTTTGAAGTTAACTGAGTAAACTAAATGGCGTGAACCTCGAAAATAAACCGATAAGATGGTGGTGCTATTCAATCAACTCGATGCGTAAACATAAACATATATATCTGACAACCAAGTCTTGTAAGCCAAATTATATGCGACAAACATAATATTTTCTCCATTTTCCTTAAAATTACAGAGCAATCTGCAGCAGTATTTACGTACATTACAAAAAAAGAAAAACTTCCCACAAATTGCTAACAAATTGTGAGTGCATTTCCTCTGTAACTACCCCATTTTTTGCCAAAACAACTTGGAGTGCGAAATGCCCCATTCGCCCTGTAGTCGCCCCACCGTCGCCGGTTCTCCCCTGCTTCCCCTAAGCAAGTGACAAAAATATCAATAAAACAAATGAAATTGTTGGCTTGGGCGTGAAAACCGACTCCAGTCTGCCACCCCACCAAACTGTAGACACCTAAAATTGTTCTAAGAAACTGTGGACAAGAAAGCGCTTTTGCATTTATTTACAGCTCATTTTGAGACTCATGTTTTCAAATTATTGTCACGCTTTGTGACAATACATTAGTATTTGTTATTTTTTTTAACTAGCTAAAAACCAAATTAACATGCAACCAAAAATAAACGAAGAATGCGTCGTGATTTGTGTCGACCGCACCATGTGATAAAAAAAATTAAGTATGCATTTTTAATAAGTACCTACCTTTTTTGGGCATGCAACGCTTTACCATACCATGCAAGCAAACAAAAGTCGTCTTAATTGAACTTGTGAAACGATACAAATGTTACAGTGTGAAATATCTCCAATCGCTGGATACGTATTACGTACTATCTTTCTAAGTAGGTATTCTTCTTTGAAACTGAACTTCTCTTAAACTGAATTGACTTTGTGCCAAAAGGTTATTCTGATAGAAACCCGTCTGTCTCACTCTCTTGCTCTGCCATTTGCTTCCAAGTTACATTAGCACAGTCGTTCAATTCTCACAATTTATCTGTAGAGATATAATTATGAACCTTAAAAAGCTATTAAAAACAAGGTCAAGTGCTGATTAGTCCGCAGTGATAAACATTATTCAAGTAGGGTCTGGCTTGGATTCTTTTAATTTGGACTAAGTACACTTGTCGTTTGAGTTTGGACTCGTCCTTCCCGCCCTAATAATGTTCTGTTTATTTTTAATTTTACTTCGTTAGAATAGGACTTCAGACAAGTTTAAGAGTTATTAGGAGTTAGGTATTTCGTTTCCATGAAAAGTAAATTGTAAAGGCGGAAGGGAATTAATGAGACTGGCACAAGACTGAAAAAGTTAGCGTACTGTCATCAACAACCACACAATCTTGGAGCAGTTCTGCCAGCAGCTCAGAGCCTCACTCCGCTATTTTAAGGAGCTGGGTTGGCTCGGATGATCGCTGCCCAGGCACTATTCACCTCAGTGCATGACGCCAGTGCGGGACTTATCGCCCCCATATCAAATAAGAATAAGATGATAGCGTGCCGAAGAGATCTCTACTCAGTAGCTCTACGTAGCTCAACGGACGACACGGTCAATCTTTGGATAGACGCCCACGGGTGGCATTTGCAACTGAGTGCTTCCGTGGGTCAGATAATACCTTAATTTGGGGCTCTGGTTGTTTTTTGTCCTAAACAACAACCAAGCCACGTCAAATGCCTTAAGGCGGCCTATAAACTCTGACGCCAGAGTTACCCAATAGACTTTTAGGTACTAACTTACTAAGTTTTGAATTAATTAACATTAGTTAGCTAGTGATAAACCTTCAAAACACTATCTAGCACTGACTATGACTACTAGCACTAATTGCCTATTAACTAATGACGCACCTATCGATTGCCGTCATTATTTCTAATGATACCTCTCAATATAAGAAGCAGAATCTAGATTAATCGTTTACATTATTGTTTTATTATTCAAAAGAGTCACAAACAAAAAAAACGACATAAAAGTATTATAAAGATGCGAAGTTCGTATGTATGAAGAGAATCTTCAGTACGAGTACTGCGTAGTAGTGTGATTTCTAAAAACCTTTTAGTAAAAGATATTCAGATTTTATCACTGAGTGTTTAAAGCCATTTTTTGAGCCTGAACTTGCGGGATTTAAGGCCGAGCAGCATCGTACAGACCAATAGTCTCTATCATCAGCTAATTGCTTGCGACTAAATTACGAGTAAATGTAATCGGTCTATTATTGTTTAAAAGCACAGTAAAAAATGCCTAATAGGTAGGCAAGGCAAGGCACCAATTGTTTAGAACAGCCTGAAATAAATAATCTTTCTTTTTCAGATGAAAGCAATAGTGTATATCTGTCTCGTTCTAGTCTTAGTGGCAATTGTGCTGGCCAGCCCAAGATATCCTCGCCTCGATAGCTCAGGAAGAAACGGTCCCATTGAGGGATATTGGCTTCAATATTATATTTTTTTATAGTTTTATTATATTGTTAGCCTATACAAAGCCTCGTTAAAAGGCTTCCTTTCCCTCTCCAATCCTGCCTATTATAAAAGGTATCCAATTAAAATAATAAGTTTTGAAACGTGAATAAAATATTTGTTGTATTTATCTGTCTTTTAGTAGAAAATATATTTTTTATTTTTTTCGTATAACACCTAACTAGTAAGGTACTTCTATACCATGGCAGTGTGCTACAGCCATTCAATTTAATTAAGGCTGCTTTAAATTACTTTTTGTCTCAATTTATAAGTCACCCTACTGCTGGGATACCAGGTCTGCCCTCGAAGGTTGATTATTCCGCATTTCAGCACGCTGGCCAAGTGCGAGTTGGTGGGTTCAAACACGCATAGAATTTCTTCTCTATACGTATGCAGAAATCTTCACGATGTTTTACTTAACCGAAACAACTTTTACTAAGTTAATTCATTAGTCTGATTGTATTGTTGTAAAACCTAAATTTGAATCGTCCAGACATTACCAATTATACAACCAGGCTTATTATGATTGTTGAAAAAAGAAAATAAGCAGATATGTAAAGGATTTGACATGAGAGATGAAACATTTTTTATATATTTACTTGATTATTACTAATTGAAATAATATTGCCTAACTTAACGATGCTTAGATCAACTTAAACTTCTGCGCCACATAGAAAGTCTGCGATACTAACCTAATGTCACCTAAGTAAAATTCAAACATAACCAATATTTAAAACGTTTTTTAAGTATAGGTATAACTATTTGGCTTACCAAGTTTTCCTTATAGATAACTAATCAATTCTCTGTTTAGAACTTCTAGAAACAAAAACAAAATTTATAGAAAGCGTTCGTTTATTTATTTGCACATTAATAATACGGATAATCGATATTCTTCACCAGCTTGAAGTTGTATACGAATGGCTGGCTCGTCTTCAGTCCATAGCCAGGGAGTTGGTCTGCCCACAGTCGAGCCTGTTCATTAGCCGGATCCAAACCCGGGTAGTACCGAGGGAAGTAATACTGGTATTTTAGCGGTTCCTCGATCGGCTTGGACTGTTTCGCTTCCTGAATCGGTTCGTCGTCTAAGAGGCGGTATTGGCCGCTCGGGTCCCAGTACGGGGCGGCCGCGGCGACGGCGAAGAAGAATGTTAGCAGAAGAAACTTCATCTGAAAATTTAGAAAAAAATTAAATAAAAAAGTATAATTAGTAAAGTTTTTATAGGCCGAGTGTCAGTTTTTAGGCCTGAAGGCCTCTGGCATGATTGGCGACACATAATACATAAATATGAAATTAGTTTTTTGTTTTTGCAAATTTAATTTTCATGGTTATTTATTTTACACTTTATACAATTTTACACAAAAAAGAGATTATATTTCTTTATTTCCATAAATCACTTTGTGTGTGACTGTACGAAGTATTTCCGATTTCCTGGAAATTACTTGCTATATAGCTCGGAACTCCAGGATGCTAAATTATGAAGCTTAAGTTTGCTATACTATGTAGTAAGGGTAAGTAATGTTCGTAGCTCTAATGAGCATTATTAAGCTTTCACGTCTGATATCGGGTACCTACTCAGAATAGCTGATTTTCTTCACTTTTATTTTTTAACCGACTTCAAAAAAGGAGGAGGTTATCAATTCGTCTGTATGTTTTTTTTTATGTTTGTTACCTCATAACTTTTGACTGGGTGAATCGATATTGATGATTCTTTTTTCATTAGAAAGCTGACTGGTTCCCATTTGGTCCCATTTCAATTTAGTCCAGTTCTGATAATGGTATCCATGAGAAAACAATATAAGTCTTAAATTTGCATTAAGTACGTGCGCGACAAATAGATGAATAACTCAATAGTCGGTCTTTTGAAGTCGGTTTTTGTTTTTTGTTTTGTAAAAATAATGTTCTTGTTATAGTGTTTTAACGTCGAACTGAGACTGGTGATGCAATTTATATTTAACTGCAATGAGTTTAGAATTTGTGACGCTATTTAATTTAAAAAAATATTTGTTTGTTTGTAGCATTATTTGTTAATTTTTAATTTTATTATCATTTATTATTTAATTTTTCTTTTTATAATTTATTTTTAATTAATTTTTTATAAGGAGGTCAATGGGGATGTTTTGACAATACATAAAATTAAAATATGATTTCAAGTGTCTGCACCATTAATGTAATTAAAAGAATCTTGTCATACTTTTCTTTTACAAAAAAAAAAAATATCAAAAAATAAAAATAATCGTCTAGAAAACGTATTTTTTCAAAAGAACTTACTTTGGTTCGTCAAAAGTTTGATCTGTTTGCCTCAAAATATGGTTGGTTCTTATATGATTACTCGTTATCGGATTAATGTCAAACGAATTTAGTCTGACCACACATTTAAACGCTTTTTTATCGATCTTACTCGAAAAATAAATTAGTGCAGGATACGTGACGTAGGTTGATTTGTTTGTAAGTGATTGACATACTGCTAGTAGGGGGTCGTCCAATAATCACGTAAGGTTTTAAGCAACTTTTTCATCGCCTCCCTCCCCCTCTCCAGACGATGCATGGTGGGGTTACCCCCTCTCCCCCCGAAAATAAATACACGTGTAAGTATTAAATATTCTCTAATCCTCTCTACCTCCTCGTGATATTTCGTGATGTTTTCTGAACCCCCTCCCCCTTTCGAGTTTTGCGTGATTAATGGACGATCTCTAGAAAATAACTGCAACTCGCTAACTCTACGAAGAGCCTTGAATAAATTGTATTTCCAAGCTTATCCCCGCTTATATGAGATAGAGCTAGAATATAGATAATGTATAATTATATGTTTGTCTCATCTCATCTCTCTCATACACACGGTAGATGAATTGATGACTCGGTGATGATGAAGCCTATGTGTTAATCCAGGGCAAAAGCTGTCTCTATTCCAAATTTTATCAAAATCGGTTCAGTAATTACGGAGATACGGTAACAAACATTCACACATACACATACTTTCACATTTATAATATTAGTAGGATTATTAAATCCGCTTGTGATATCGATAGTTCTAGCACTTACTTTAACGATGTTGTTGTTACGCCATTAAAAATGAATAGAAGAAAATACTTAATCCATTATGATATTTGTGTTTATTATAAATGGAGCTGGTGTTATATGGAGCTACATCACATTCATCTGCTCAGTTTTATTCAGAACGTGAAACATTGACGTGCTAAAGGTACCGCATCTGTTTCTTTGTCCTTTAATTACTCTTAGTAAAGTTTATTCGGGTCTAACTTATTAAGCTTGTTTAAAATGTAACAACTCGCTGACGTGAAATGTCGTGACAAAAACAAGATGTAAAAGTTAAGGCAGTGATTAACTTTAAGCAGGCTTTACAAGTAAGGCCCTTCTAGTGTCTTTTGCTCTTTTTCTGGTCTTTGACATGGCGTGGTAGTAGGACATTTCTCTTATTTTTCCTACTTTTTTAGCGTATTTATTTGTTAGAGCTAAAATTACTTTACTTATTACATACATAATACTATGTAAAAACTGCAAGTAAAAGTTAAGCTCAATGGTTGAATACGATATTCTTATTTATTTTTATTCGACTTCAAAAAGGTGCCGGTTCTTAATTCGACTGTTTATTTTTTTAGATGAAGTTCAACATCTTTTTGTTACTGACGGTAGTCGCCTGCGCATTCGCCAAGTCAGAATCCAAGGACCCGTGGAGCAACCTCATTGAGGAATGGAAGGCTGTTTACGGCCAACACGGATACAATATCTATTACCCTCTCAAGTACCGTATTATTACCCGCTACTCCTACCCAACTTACCCGATAGGTCAACCCTCATACCCGATTGTCCAACCTGTCTACACCTACCCTACCTACCCGACCTACCCAAAACCTATCGTCACCTACCCGGTGCGCGTGAAGGCGACTTACGACCCGGATTATTTCAATGAGCTGTATGGATACTACCCAGCCTAAAATATTGATGAGACACTAGTCTCTTATTCCTTTAAAAATAAATAATTTTCACTAAAAAGGTTTCATTTATTTATTGTAATAACCAACGTGACAGCATCTAAATAATTAAAACCAAGCCAGTTTTATTATTTCTGATGAATCGTGTTTTTTGATTTTGAAAATATTTTTTTACACAATCTGTGAGCCGCTTCTATGAATTCTGCCAGATTGCATTTAAATATATCAGTGCTTTCGGAGATCCTATCTAAATTTATTTCATTATAACTGTAAGTAACAGATATGGTATAATTTGCAGAAAAGACTTTACCCTACTTTTAATAAAACGGGGAAAGACAACCCATGCTAGGCCTGTGTGTGCAAGTATAGTATAGAATCCTTATCATTTTAGTCTAAGGTGGAACCCAGTCTAGTGGAAACGTGAACCGTGATTTGACCTCCCTGGATCGGTGAATAAAAACATAGAAGGTGTTAAAGTTCAGTTGAGTTTTACAATTTCAATAAATTCTATACGAGGTACAACGGAAAGGTGTAGTAATACTAAAGGGTGTTCTTCTACACGTTAAAGAACACAAGTTTGCAAAATTCGAGAAAGAAAATATCGAATCTCAATAGAAAGTTGATCACGTGACCAATTATTTTGTATGGAGACTGGAGACTCCATTTTTTTTCTCGAATTTAGCAAACTTATGTCACAAAATACAATACAAAAATATTTATTTTATGAAAGTTTACATTGAACCTTATACTAAAATAATAAACAATCTACTAATAACCAAAAACATACTACAAAAAGAAATAATAATTAAGATAACAAATGAAAAGGGTAATAAAATAATAATTATACACTATATAAATAATATTATACGGATATAATGTTATTTAGTGCTCTTGCGAGCCCTGCACTAAGTATGAAGTTGTTCACTTTGACTTGTAGAATAATACTCATAGGTATTACTACATCTTTCCGTTACACCTTGTAGAACACGCTGTCAAGTTTAAACTCAAGACATCAACAATGTTATAGTTATCCTGCAAATGTATACTTTGTCGGTGCTTGGCTCCCTTTTTACGTTTATGTTGTTGCTGGGATAAATCTAAACAAATATATCGGGAATATAAGGACTAACTAAATCTGTTGGACTCATAATTATGAACAACTTTTACAATCGGACCAACCCAGAAATTGCGAAAACATATCAGCTGTTCCATACATTTGTCATTGACATTTTTCTACGGCACAGCTGATTTTTTTTCGCATTATCCGAGTTAAAGTTCCAAAGTAAAAGTTGTTCTTAATGAAGAGTTCTAAGAGCTCTTTTCGGCTTGGCATACCGTTTCGTTATAACCTTGTATATTTTTCCATTTTACTTAGGTGCAATCCGGTGTCTTTCGTTCTGTCCTGCAATTTCAAATGGGACTAGCACACGCGAACTCTGATAAAACGAATAAATTCGATTCTAGACTTCGTCTGACAAGTTGCAGCCGTGACGACTTCTTCGGTCGTAACCAAAAAGTTTTCGACATAAAACTAGGAAATATATTTTCTAACTTGAGATAGCTGCAGCTTGTTTGTTACGATAGTTCATGGTGATTGTTCGAAAATATTCATGGGAATGCCCAAAGTTTAGAATAATTGAAGAATTTGTGGTATTGAATTATTGTTCTATTTTTGAGGAAGTAACCGTCTGTCTATTTTGAAATATTCTTAAAAGAAACCATTCGATTAAAGCTGAAAGAACGCTGGATGATAGAGTTCAGAGTGCTCCAGTTTTTTGTTGCGAAAAAATCAGCGTATAACCACCGACTCCTTTTTTTTTTTTGTGACCCAGGGAAAATCCTTTATGGATACCACGCCCGCCCCGGGGAGGGCAGGGTGGTTATGTGGGAGTCTCCGCCCTAGTGGCGGCATACCCACTAAAAACCCTGGGAAGTTCCTCCAGGCAATGGACGGAGCCGCGGGCCCATTAAATCACCGCAGCCCCGCCCAGAACCACCGACTCCTGCCTGCTGGCAAGTGACGATGTGATCAAAGAAGAAGCACGCAGACTTAGAAGATACCTATTCCGTGACCATTATCATGAATTGCTAGATAACGCTGGATATTTTTTTGGCCGGAGCTGTTGCCAAACAAGAACATTATTTTTACAAAACAAAAAACAAAAACCGACCGACTATTGAGTTAATCATCTATTTGTCGCGCACGTAAGTACTTATTGCAAATTTAAGACTTATATGGTTTTCTCATGGATACCATTATCAGAACTGGACTAAATTGAAATGGGACCAAATGGGAAGCGTCAGCTTTCTAATAAAAAAAGAATTATCAAAATCGATTCACCCAGTCAAAAGTTATGAGGTAACAAACATAAAAAAAAAAAAAAAAACATACAGACGAATTGATAACCTCCTCCTTTTTTGAAGTCGGTTAAAAATTAGAAATGGTCAAGATGGATAGATAATAACTGACTAGTAAAATTTTGTAGGAAAAACTGCAAGCAGCCGCAATTTTTATTTGAGCAAAAGAAATAAATTCGCATAATACGAGTAATAGTGCTCATTTTGATTTTGCTCAGACAATTACGATACGAACTCTCCGAAAGACACAAGCGTGAAAGCATGAAATGGTTACTTTTCTAGAGCTATTCATGTATTTCATCACCTATTTTACAAGAAACGGAAAAACTTCAAACACCTAGGTAATAAGAGTACCTATTTTAACTATGTTACAAATGAGCTACAGCGACCAGACCTGTGCCCTACTTCTATTCAAGGAGTACATAACAAAAGTAAATAATATAAGTAATTATAAGAATAAAATTATTTTATTCAGTTGAACGAAATGTAAGGTTTGAGCCTTTCATAAATGATGGTTTAATTCACCGACCGTACCCCATTCCATAATAAGGGTATCGTCCATAGCCGCCGTAGCCGCCGTAACCACCGTAGCCAGGATAATACATGGAACTTCCTGCCACCTTTACTCCATCAGCAGGAGCTTCTGCGGCAGGAGAGGCCGGGGCCGAAGAAGGGTCCGGAGCATTCGTTTTAGCATCACGGGCCGCGCGTACTGGAGCTACATAACTGCTTAAAACGTTACGACGTGGCACTGTATGGCCCATGGCAGCATGGTCTTCTTCAGCGCTACGACGGCGCAGAGCATGGCCCATGGCGGCATGGTCTTCTTCAGCGCTACGACGGCGCAGAGCATGGCCCATGGCGGCATGGTCTTCTTCAACGCTACGACGTGTTACAGCATTGCGAGGTCTATTTTCCACGGATCTACGAAAAGGGTACATAGCATTGGCTACGCCAACTACGGCCAGAACAACAACGAACAAAACCTTCATCTGAAACAAAAATACTTTATTAAATCTTTTGTACATTTGCTAGGATAGCCCATTATCAGGGTTGGCTTGCACTACGTTCGACTATACCTGGGAGTTTTGACACGAAGATCTTACAAACGCTTGATATGACTTTTAGTATTACGGAAGGCTATTTTAGAATTTAATTTTCTTGTGCAAATTTGTACTTCTCTTTTTGGGCACGGAATTTTTAGACTATCTGTTAATGTGATATCTTGCAAAATTATATAAAATTTTAAATAGTGATACTATGATACTATCGAGTGGTTACAAAAAAATAACGATAATCCTAAAACAACACTTAAACAACTTATTGGTTGGTATTTAGTATAATCATTACCTTTTCTGCTGCTGCTGCTGTGAGAAGGTCAAACAAAGTATGCTCTAAGTCGTACCAAGCTAAATCTTTTATACGTAGACACACCATTTGGTACTTATTGATAAAGTCGTCTCCTAAACCTCTAATGAAAAAAGTGTTTAGAAAGTAATTGATTATTAATTGACTATACAATGATTCATCTATAAATTTTCCAACGTTAGGATAAAGTAAGGGTCTAGGAACACAATGCGTTGCGGTGGCACTGCTTAGAGGCATCCTATTGCAATAACTCGCTTACCAGAGGATCCGAATTTGAATGAAGAACGAAACTCCAAATGTGCTGCAGATTTTTTGAAACTCGATTGAAAAAAATAGTTTTTGCAGTAAATAACACACTGAACTCAGAAACAATCTCTTTTTTAATTTTAGGAATGTTTTTAAAACGCGAATGAGCTAAGTATCAATAAAGCTGTCAATGCGAAAACTTGCTTGTCGAGGGTTTTGAACCATCGTGATTTAAACAAGTGCGGAACCCTCAAATTGCTTACTTCCTTTTACCTACTTTTTACTTGGGTACTGCTTGTTTTTAGTGTAATGTAAAAATAAAATTTAAAAATGAACCGGATCCAAAATTCCAAAACCATTCATAATTTCCTAAAATGTTGGCCTAAAATTATTCGGAACTAAACTTATTTTGAGGGCACCAAGACCATGGTCGGCTAGTGTAATCATTCCAATGTAAAGATAACTGCCAGCAGCGCGGCAAATTTTTATAGTTCGCTTAGTTACCTATTTACTTGAATTAATTCAGATTTTTTCGTCGGTAAACATCGATCGGTGAAAAGAGGGGTGGGAGTCATTTTAAAGATTTTGAAATAAAAACCGACCAAGTGCGAGTCGGTTTCGCGCAACGAGGATTCCGTAAAAACCTGTGTATGTTTTAGTAAAAGTTATGATATTTTTTTAAACTTTTCTCAACTTTTCCTACAACTTTGCTATAAGATATTGCTTCGTACCAAATTTCAAGATTCTGAGTTCACGGAAAGTACCCTGTACCTTGCGAGTGTCGAAAATTTGCAGCATAAACGGTTGTATCTTTTGATTGCATTGGCTTAGAAGTTTGATTTTTTCACAGCTCCATGAGACAGTAGACTTGAGTATTTGATATGAATTTCAGCTTTATACTTTCACACGTTCACGAGAAAAAGGGTCATAATAGACAGACGGACAAAAAAGTGATCCTATAAGGTTTTCGTTTTTTCCTTTTGAGGTAAGGAATCCTAAAAAAGCTGTAGGTACATGTAAAAATAAAAATAAAAAGTTTTGAAATGGCCAAGTTAATAACGATTTGATTTGTCAGGAACCAGAAGTCGATTTATTTTCGACAAATTTTAATTGCTTTATTTGTGTCTAATTTTTTAAGTTATGATATTTATATACTCGTATAATAGTTTAATAAATTGTACACACTTTTTGGTATTCTGGCTTGCTGTGTGTTTTGGCTTCACAGTAAGCACAGTGAGCATCTAAATAAAAATAAATAAATGAATAAATACCTTTCATTCATTTGCTTGGCTTTAAAATTTTAGGTCTCAGTTTTGGGACCCAATTTTCAAGTAAGGACCTAATTCTTAATTTTTTTATTCTGAATATTATAGCGGTTAACATTGCCTAGCGCCATGCCAAATTTCATAGCCCTAGCTTTAATAGTTCCTGAGATAATTGGCTGTGACATACATACGGACAGACGCACGAGTCTCGCCCTAAGGGTTCGTCCCCGAAGAAGGTTCAGACCCTAAAAATATCTTCATCACGCCTTAATAGTTCTGGCCTTTGTAGACTATTGTCTCAGCATTACCTCCGACTTACGTTACCTATGGGTATACTACCATGGAGTTTCAGGGAATTATACACTAGAATCACAAACTCAATCGGTTTTCAATAAAACCAAGCTTCAATAAGCTACTCACAATTATAATAGTATCAAAGCACTTCACTATTCACAATCACAATCAGAGGACAGGCGGCTTAGCCTTCCCAATCTTCCATCTTTTATATCGCCTCCGTATTATAACCGGCACCGCCATCTTGTCGGTACCCTCACGACTCCGGAGTCGTGAAGGTGACACACCATCCACAAGCCAACCGACAGTAGTGCCACCATCAAGAAGTGGGGGTTGCCGTGCTAACACTATCTTACTCTGTAGTAGCTACCATTTTATTAGAGCTTTACTTCGCCGCAGACTTGCTTTTATAGCTTTTTAATAAATGCCTTTCTTGAGTCCGGTATTTTTCACCATATTATTTCCTTGCATGACCGAATTTCAAACTCTTATGCGTAACGTGACCATGACTCGCTACATGGCGATGGATAATGTTTTAGCCGGAGCTGCAGCCAAAAAATTGAAACGGTGAAGACGGATGGTTTATTGGTTTTATTTGATGAATTTAATTGGCAAAACTGCAACCACAATTTTCAAAAAAGCAAAAACATGCGTATAATATTGCTTGTTCTAATTTTGCTCAGACAATCAGCGCGAACACTCTAAGAGACACACGTGCACGCAAAAAATAGTTACATGGAGTATCTAACGAAAGTAAATAATACCAGTTATTATAAGAATGAAATGATTTTATTCAGTTCAACAACATGTATGGTTTTTCATAAATGATCGTTTTATTCATCGACCGTACCCCCTTCCATAAGGGTATTGTCCATAGCCGCCGTAGCCACCGTAACCAGGATAATACATGGAATTTGCTTCCACCTTTACTCCATCAGCAGGAGCTTCTGCGGCTGGGCCGGCCGGGGCCGAAGAAGGGTTAGGAGCATTCGTTTTAGCATCACGGGCCGCGCGTGCTGGAGCGGCTACATAACTGCTTAAAGCGTTACGACGTGGCACTTTATGGCCCATGGCGGCATGGTCTTCTTCAGCGCTACGGCGGCGAACAACATGGCCCATGGCAGCATGGTCTTCTTCAGTGCTACGGCGGCGAACAACATGGCCCATAGCGGCATGGTCTTCTTCAGCGCTACGACGTCTCAACGAATGGCCCATGGCGGCATGGTCCTCCTCGATACTACGGCGTCTTACAGCATGGCCCATGGCGGCATGGTCCTCCGCGACGCTACGACGATATGGCGCGGATCTACGCACAGGGTACACAGCATTGGCTACGCCAACGATGGCCAGAACAACAACGAACACAACCTTCATCTGAAACAAAAATACTTTTTTAAATCTTTCGTACATTTGCTAGGTCGCTTATTTCAGGGTTAGCTTGCTAACTACGTTCGACTATACCTGGGAGTTTTGACACGAAGATCTTACAAACGCTTGATATGACTTTTAGTATTACAGAAGGCTATTTTAGAATTTAATTTTCCTGTGCAAATTTGTATTTCTCTTTTTAAGGGCACGGATTTTTTAGACTATCTGTCAATGTGATATCTTGCAAAATTATATAAAATTTAAAATAATGATAAAATTTTAACTACTATGATACTATCGAGTAGTTTCAAAAAAAATAACGGTAATCCTAAAACAACACTTAAACAACTTATTTGTTGGTATTTAGTATAATCATTACCTTTTCTGCTGCTGCTGCTGTGAGAAGGTCAAACAAAGTATGCTCTAAGTCGTACCAAGCTAAACCTTTTATACGTAGACACACCATTTGGTACTTATTGATAAAGTCGTCTCCTAAACCTCTAATGAAAAAAGTGTTTAGAAAGTAATTGATTATACTAATTGACTTTACAATTATTCTTCTATTAAATTTTCCAACGTTAGTATAAAGTAAGAGTCTAGGAACACAATGCGTTGCGGCGCGCGGCGGTGGCACTGCTTGGAGGCATCCCATTGCAATAACTCGCTTATCGGAGTATCCGAATTTGAATGAAATACGATACTCTAAATGTGCTGCAGATTTTTTGAAACCAAATGAAAGAAGTAAAATGTAGTAATGTTATGTAGACACCACAGCGCACAGTAATCAACACAATGAATTAAGTTTTTGTTTTTCTTGATTTTGGAAATGTTTTTAAAACGTGGATGAGATTAAGATAAAAGTCATGTCATGCGAACGAGACTTGTTGAGTTGTATGTTAAAGAGAATTTATCTGCATGCGTCAGAGTCAGGGGTGATTTAACGTTTGATGGATAGTGTCAGCGTCGGCGACAGCCATCGATCAAGTATAATATCTTAATATATATAAATCTCGTGTCACAATGTTTGTCCTCAATGGACTCCTAAACCACTTAACCGATTATAATAAAATTCGCACACCATGTGCAGTTCGATCCAACTTGAGATAGTTTAAATCTCAAACTATAGTCGCAATTTTAATTTATTGCAAATTACATATATACTGATAATTTTTACTATAAATTGACAAGTTAGCATCAACATACTACGGTTGCTATAGTTACGCAATGGCTTTTGACAGGACAACGTCTGTCGAGTCAGCTAGTGTATTATATAATCCGACTTCGGTGGCGACAGCGGACTGCACGCGGCGCGGCGGAGCGGCGAGATGGCGCGGTGCGATAGGGCGAATGCTTATGTGACCTGGTCCTATAAGCATTCCTTTAGGTTTTGGGTTTTCTCAGAGTAATGTACCTTAAGGTTTCCCAACACACATTTATGATGTTAGTCGGACTTTAACGAAAAAATATATGTTCTGGAAGTTTTACTAAACATTCGATGAGTACCTACATACAGATACCTAATAAGTGTCAGTGAATAGCTAGTGGCCAGTTTAAAGCAAGTATCGAAGTCCACTAAGAAGATTTCTTGTTCTAGCTTCGATTAGTTTAAAAACGTAGGTAATAGGTACATTGCATGGCAGAACGTTAGCTACGAGTATTTTACCCTTTCTATTTGATAATGATTATGTTAGAATAACAAGTAGTTTTAGATTTTTGAGTTTTCTCTATATAAGTAGTAAGAACTTTTGGTATATTTTAAAATCAAACAAACTAGCCAATAATTTTATTAAGAGTCTTTTCATTTATAACGGGTTATTGTAGATTCGTCACATTTTGAAAACTCCATACATTGAACAGACCACCGCACTGAAACCTACTCCAAAAAAAATGCATTCGAATCGGTCCGCCCACTTGAGGGCTATTAAAAATACTTTCTCATAAAACTTTTTAATTACTCTCCTAAAGTACCAACATTTCAACTTACAAACAAGCTGTTACAATATTCCTCATAAAGATTTATAACTTGTAAAAATGTAACGATTTGACAAACTTTCTTTGTGTCAACACAATCTTTGTGTGTGTTCCATGGCATCCCCGACGCAGGATTTATTCCTAGTGGGGAGCTATGAGTGTGAAACGTTTTTTTTTTTTAAACTTATTTAATCAAAACGGCAGGACGGTGTTGGATCGATCAATCAAAACACAGGGTTACAAGAAAAGGGTATGTTAAACCGAAAAGGGCTCATGGTACTCATCCTTATGAAAACCTTTTACTAAATGACCAACCCAGAATTCCCGAGAAAAAAATCAGCTGTTCCATACATTTTGTCGAGTGTCATTAGCATTTTCTATGGCACAGCTGATTTTTTTTTGCGAATTTCGGGTTGGCCCCATAGTAAAAGTTGTTCATAATGATAAGAACTATGAGCCTTTGTCGGTTTAGCATACCCTTTCCTTATATTATAGCCCTGTATGGAGATATCGAAGTTTTCAGTTTTCAGTTTGTCTGGGTTTCAGTAATTCCGCGATTAATCAGCTGAACGTTCATATTACGAACTGTAATTTTATAATTTCCCAGCGCATCTCGCTGGCGATACAGCGGGGAAATGCCGCCAGTTTAATGGGTACTTTCGGTAGAAGCGTTCAGGATGGGGACTGATTGTTTCTAGACTAGATAGATAGATAGATAGATAAACTCTTTATTGTTCACACCATAAATTACAAACAACAGGATTATAGCACCTAAAACTAGTGCGACAACTGGCGGCTTTATCGCTAAGAGCGATCTCTTCCAGGCAACCTTAGGATGGAGAGGATAGATAAAAAATATAAAAACGGGGTGTGCAATATTGAAGAATACTCGTATAAACCTACATAAAAAATAATAAAAAGTAATAAATACCTAAAAATACATTCAAATAAAATACATTCTAATACATACTAACAACTTCCTACATTTCCGAAAATATAATATACTAAAACGTATAACAAAAAAAAAATATAAAAATAAATAAATAAATAAATAATAAATATATATAATAATGTATAAATATATAATACATAATACTAATAGGGAAGAATAAAGTACATAATAAATAAAAACAAAACAACAATTAGTGAGTAATAATAAATAAATAATCACTGAGAAAATGGCAATTTCGACAAGTGATGTTTTTTTAACTGAGTTTTAAAGCATGCAAGCGATGTAGCATTTCTTATTGTCACAGGCAAATCGTTCCACAGCTGAACCGCCTGGAAAGCAAAGGATTTGCCGTAAAAAGTTGTACAGCGCGCGGAAGGCGTCTTAAGGGAGAGGGTATCTTTAGATCGAAGGGTATGGGAATGAGAGGCATGCCAGAAGGCGAAGAGATCTTTTAAATAGCGTGGGGTGGATGGATTAAACAAAATATTGTAGAGAAGGGAGAGGATGTGAGCATTCCGCCGAAGGCGAATGGGAAGCCACTTGAGTTTTGCGCGATAATGAGATACGTGGTCATATTTGCGTAGACCAAATATAAACCTAATACAGTAATTTTGAAGGCGCTCAAGTTTATCTAGCTGCTCCTCAGAGAGATCAAGGTAACAGGCGTCAGCGTAATCTAAGATGGGAAGAAGAAGAGACTGTGCGAGTGTAACTTTGGTGGCAGTGGGCAAAAAATTTCGAAGCCGTCTTAGTGAACCACCAGACGCAAACAATTTGCAGCTAATGGACTTAAGATGACAGTCCCAGCTTAGCGTACGATCAAATATAACGCCAAGGTTTTTCACCGATTCGCAAAATGGTAAAATAGCTCCATCAAACACTACATTCGGTAATGTAGCCCAGTCAACTCTCGAGATCATGTAAGAACTGCCTATAACAATGACTTGCGATTTCGTAGGGTTGACTTTTAAACCATATGAATGGCTCCAATTGATAATTTTGCACAGATCAGCATTCATGGTTGATATGGCTGTGTCCAGGTCATCGAGCCGGGCTTGCGTATAAATTTGAAGGTCGTCGGCATAAAGGTGGTAGGAAGAAGTAAGGTATCGAGATATGGAATTTATAAATATTGCAAAAAGAAGAGGAGACAAAACGCCGCCTTGTGGCACACCAGCCAGTGTAAAACACCAAGAAGAAAAATAATCTTCAAGGCGTACACGCTGTCGGCGTCCACAAAGATAACTGTGAAACCAGTCGACTACCGATGAAGATATGTTAATAGAGCGCATTATAGCCAACAAGATGTCGAGGTTTACGGCATTAAAAGCATTACTGAAATCTAACAGGGTTAGAACAGTAAGCTTGCCGTCATCCATACCCAAGCGTATATCGTCAGTGATCTTTACTAGAGCAGACACAGTACTATGCCCAGGACGAAAACCAGATTGGAGAGGATTAAGGAGGTCTTGCCTGTTAAGGAAAATATTTAGTTGTCTGTGAACGAGACGCTCAAGGACCTTGGACAAGAAAGGAAGAATGGAAATGGGTCGGTATTCAGAAAAGGATTTAGGATTAGGTTTCTTAGGTAATGGTAGGATCAGCGCATCTTTCCAGATTGCGGGATATACCCCAGTTGAGATGGAGTTGTTGAATATTGTGCAAAGAATAGGAAGGATGACGTCAAGGATGGGCATAAGCATGTTCCGACTAATACTGTCACCGCCAACTGCATTGGAGGAGATCGACATTAAACTCTTCTTAACATCGCATTCAGTAAATCGATTAAAAACAAATGGAGGAAAATCGGGAGTTGATATGGCAGAAAGATTACAGATTGTCTTGTTTTTATCCGCATCTGACATAGCAGAGACGGAAGAAAAGTGTATATTTAGAGCGTTAATATCAATGTTATTAGGAACAGAATTCTGACGTGGTTTGCCAATTCCCAGTGATTTAAGGAACTTCCAGACTTTAGCTGGATTATCGTCATCTACAGAAGCATGAATATGGCGTCGCATTGCATCCCTACACACCTTATTGCAGCAATTACGTGCCTGAACATATTTAGCTTGGTTAAGATCGGTGGGACGCACCTTATACCGAGTTTTTGCCAAAGCTTTTTTATGCATCAAAGATTTTATATCACTAGTGAGCCAAGGTGCAGGAAGATGTTTAATTTTAATAGCACGAAATGGAGCATGCACATCATAAAGTTGCGTAATCAATGAGTTGAATATGGCTATTTGATCATCCACAGAAACAGCGTCAATGATGGGACCCCAGTTTATCCTTCTAGCATCTTCAATGAGAGCCTCACGGTCAATACCACCAAAGTTACGTTGCAGAATGATTTGAGGTTTAGATTTAGGAGGACGAATTTTATAAGAAAGAAAAACTAAGTCATGATAGGAAAAGTTGTCGGCAGAATATTGGCCGTGCTTAGCAACATTGTTAGAGGAAGAGACGATCATCAAGTCTAGAAGAGATGGGGTACAGTTAGGAAAGTGATGCGTAGCATTCAGTGGGAGAATATGCATGTTAAAAGACTTGACTAACGATTCGAGACAGGAAGTTCGATGGTCCTTCTTAAGGAGACATGTATTGAAATCACCCATGATGATGGAGTGATTGTAAGAAGGAGTGAAATTATTTAAGATGTTTTCGAAAGAGGTGAAATAATTAATATTTTTTGAAGGGCAATAATAGACGCCAAGGAGAACTTTCGTATGAGAGAGAAGTACTTCGATGAAAAGATGCTCACCAGCATTTGCAGGAGGTGGTTGTGGCGATTGGTTTAAGACCGAGAAGGGAATATTAGCTTTTAAGTAGATAGCCACACCACCGCCTCCGCAGGACTCGCGATCGTTTCGAACGAGAATAAAACCGGGAAGAGAAAAGGACGCAGTTGGAAGACAAGGACGTAGCCAGGTTTCGGAGACTAATATGGCGTGAATGTTACTGTGATCTAGAGACGCTAACATTTCTGGATAACATGACGGAATGCTCTGCGCATTTAAATGGACAACGTTGAAGTTCTTAGCTACATCAGAAAAACTGCATTCAAGGTAGTCAGACAGAGGAAGCAAGCTGTCAAAACTGTCGCCGCTACTAGTCGACGACGACGACGACGGCACTGCAGAAAGATATTCATCATCATCATCGCTATTGCCATTGTCGTTGTTAAAAATATTTAACATGTATAAAAAAAAAAAAAAATAATAATAATAACAGTTATAAATGTAAATATATATATCTATATATATATATATATATATGTATATGTATAAAAAAAAGTAAATATTACTTTTATAAATTATTATAACCTACACAGGCTAAGACTAATCAGAAAAAAAAAAACCAACTAATCCATCCACCTGCCGGTTGTGTCGGATAGAGATGCTAATAAAACATAAAAAACAGTACAAAAAAATAAAAAAAAACAATAATAGTAATGAAAATCAAAAACAGGAATCATTTTTGTGAACATAATTCTAGCACAGTCTTCAAAAGAAATACAAAATTGAAATGGCAAAACCACTATGGCCTGGTTCGCTAGCTTTTTATACTAGCGTATTTTTTTTATGTACATACGTGTTTGAATATTGGTTGTGTTGACTTGTGACTTTATAATTAAATGCAGTACCTATTACAGATATTATAGTATTATTAGTAACAAAATAATTTTATTAATTGAAAAATGTACTCAATAATTTTGTTCCATTGAATTTTAATTTTAACAAAAGGTGTCAAAACCTTGTTGGATTTCATAGTAACAATTAATTACTAGAGTTTTTGTTACTGTCTATTCGAAATTACAGTTTTATTTCTTCGTATTCTTTTTGCACTTAACCAAATTTTGACATGTTTTGTATTTAGATATTTAGATATATCTACGGGTACTAGGTGGGTACTTAGATTTTCAATTCAAAAAAGTTTTCAGATAGGTACACACTGAAACACACACTGGCACACTGGTGATTCAATATTCCCCAATCGCAAAGATAAAGGTCTCGAGATACTGCCGTCCGAAAACAGCCAAATTGATAAAATTTATGAGTGAGTGAAAACTCACTCGTCAAAATTCTAATCCATTTCCAGCTGAGTCGGAAACTTGAAATTTCGCATCCCATATTATTATGGTTGTAAAATCAGAAAATAGGAATTTCTATTGATATAAATATAAAACATAACTTCCTAAACTGTCCGAATAACATTAAAATGTGATGAAAATGGTTTGGATGCTTGTTACTTCTTAGCGCTGAAATGGTTTATCGAATTTGGACCGTATCTATACTTTTTACAGTGCGAATTCGCTTATCCTACTAAAATTATAAACACGAAAGTTTGTGAGTATGTTTGTTGCTCTTTTACGCAAAAACGGCTGAACGGATTTACATGAAATTTGGAATGAAGATTGTTCATGGTCCCGGAAAACGCGGGTGAAACTGCGGGGCGCAGCTAGTATCCTTATATTAATATAGGCTACTTTTATTCTAGTTTCTGTAGGTTAATAATAAAACATTTTGTTCTGTCAAACATCAGGCGTTTATTTCAAATCGGTGGTTTATTTCATTCAGCCATAGTGTTTTTTAGGATAACCTCTGTAATATGGCTTTCTAGGTCTGTGATACGGCGACGCGCTCGCTAGATGAAGCAGAGCCACCAGGGCTACGGTGATGAAGAAGAGGTACTTCATCTGAAAAATAAAATAATACTATATTAGAGTCGACGACATAGTCAGAGTCGCGGGTCGAACCTGGACCCTATTAGCATGTGACTGAGGCAGAGGCTATACCCAGCAGTGGGATAGAGAGGGCTGTGGATGATGATAATGATGATTATATTAGCTGTTAGCCCATTCCATGCCACCACTATTTTATAAGAGTTCCCAGTCAGGCTGTATTATATAAAAAGCAAGTAAAATCGATACGCTAGCCGTGCTCGCGGCATGGCATAAGAATTCGTCAGGACAGGCGTCTTGTCGGCACCGAATGATTTAATTCTTTACTAAATAAATTACATATAAAAAGCGCTCATAGTACTCATCACTGTAACCAATTTTTACCATAGGACTATTATTATATAAGCCTTAGATAAGCAAAAAACTATATTTAATTGTTATGTTGCCGGAGTTACACAGGTATACCAAATGCGGTATACAAAAATGCCAAGAAAAACTCGGTTTTCTAAAATTTAATTATTTCCACATGTGAACTCAATCAGGAGGCGTCGCCTGATTTGACATTTATTCGAGGCACGGATGCAATTTCTCCCGTTTTTATAAGTCTAATGAATTATTCAACAATTCGCGGAACTATTTTAAATTCGAAACTGGAAAAACGCACGTGAAGAGAGCATGGATAGTGTGAAAAAAAAACGTATTATGTTCTCAGTTATTAATAAAATATACCTTGATTATTAGGTGTCGTAGACCACCTGTCAAGAAAACGTGTGATAAAATCCTACAAACGAAACCTTATTTATACAGAGAGCCACTATTAGAAAACTACGCATCATCGAAATGTTGTCCTAATGTAACGTAATTGATTGTTAACTGCATTTTACATTCCTCATTTAAAATGCAGTTAACAGTTAAAGACAGTTCATGTGAAGTATTTTTTATTACCATATTATGAATCGAAATATAAGATAACGGTTCGGCTTCATAGAGTCGGAAATTTGATTTTCTACAAGGAGCTACTAACCTTTTTGAAAACCTTTATCTATTTAGACTTTTTAACAAATACCGTTTCACACTCACAGCTCCCACTAGGATAACCTGTGTCGGGGATGCCATGGAACACACAAAATATGGATAAGTAACATCCAGACCCAGAGCAGATATTTAAATTCATCATTCAAACATCTGCTCGGCCGGGAATCGAACCGGGATCTCTGGCTTTAAAGGCGGATATACTACCACTTAGTCTAACAGGTCGACAACGTAGGACGTTGGTCGTAGGTTTTTCTTTTGTGTCTTTCTTTTTGCTGAAAACTAAGCAGTTTTTGTTGCTATCTCAATAATAGGACTTATTTAGCTTGAATTCACGTCCAACTTCAACTAGTAGGTACTTGGTAACAAGTTCCTGTCTAAACCCCGCGGCCCGCAGCCATCCAATTGAATATTAAAAAGACGATTTTATACACAGACTTACGGTTATAGGTAATAGAAGTTGTCTTTCGATGCGTGTCTTGGATAGATGTGTGAGTAAACCATCAAATATTAGAGCAATTTTAATAATTAAATTGTATGATGATAAAAATAAAACATCTATCATCTACACAAAAAATCTTACATTTTATTTTGATGACATTCGATGACTCTCGATTCTTCATAGATTATTTTGTTTGTTTCATAAGTCTTGAATGAACTTTGAACTCTGCAATGACAACTCCAAATTTTTTTCTTAGACAAAAAATTATAAAAACAACTTTGCCGATAATCATACATACTGAAGATATGTTTCAAATTATAAAATTCCCTAATTTCGTAGCTCATAATTGCTTGTATTATAGCGCGGCGCTGCTATAAGCGTGACGAGTAAATAAATAAAAAATAAATAATAAAAATAAATAAATAAATAAATAAAAAAATAATAATAAATAATAAATAATAATAATAAATTAATAAATAATACCCTACCTACATCGACCTATCTACTATCTTGCCTAGTTGCCTAGGTAGTAGACCTAGGTACCTAATAATAATAGATAAACCTCGTATTGCCCGATTAGTTTTCGGAATACCTTCTCGTAAGTCTGTCGTTAGCTCGGATCAGCCGCGGAGGTTATTAGCCGCGGGATTTAAAACTAATTACTGGCTGTGGAATCGACTGGCTTATTTTACGAAGCAAAACGATTTCAAATTGGCTTTTTTATCATCGCTTCATTTTTACAGAACGCGAACGGTTCTAAAAGCACATTTTTTACGTTCTTCTATGTCTTACATACGTGTCTTTGTGTATCTTGCGTATGTAGGTAAATTGTAAATCGGTCGTAGAGATTTAAAGATAGATTGATATAATAAACTCTTTATTCACACCAGAAATTGCAAGGAAAATAACATTTAAACTATGGGTAGTCCAACAACTGGCGGCCTTATCGCTAAGAGCTAAGAGTGATCTCGTCCAGGCAACCTAAACGTTAAAAGGGATAAAGCTTAATAGATGAGTAGAGTTTACCGCGAACACCTGGTTTATTACCAAACTTGCCTTAAAAGCGCTTATGAGTTGACTACACGTAACGAGTACAGTGGCGAAACAGTTCCCTCGGCCGAGTATTCGGTTTGTATAAATAATTTGACGAGGCGAGACAGTCACTAGAACCAAGATACGTTTGCTCCGCCGAGTGTACACATTTACTGTCTCGCCAATGTCTGTACTCGATACTTATAATAAACCCAATAGCATAGCATTGCGAGTCATCGCTTTCCAACACCTTGAACCGCGGTTTAGTGCCAAACTATCAATACAGAAAGGGTCTTACTTATAAAGCCTGCTTAAGTTAACCATTGCTCAAAGTTTTCCGTCTTGTTTTCGCACGTGACATTTCTCATCAACGAGAAGTTGTCATAGCATTTTAAGCAGTGACTAACTTTAAGCCGTCTTTATAAGTTTGAGCAAAGCCCAAAATGTCCACTAATACGTTAACGACAGATATTTGGGATTCAGATTACGTTTAGGGCGTCTGCAGGGAGTTGGAAAGGGTTTAGGTATGTGATCTATTTCGGGGTTAGGTACCTATCGGGGTCTGATGGGTCCCTCGAATGTGTTTTAGTTTTATATGTCGTGGAAGGGTTAGGGGACAATTGGACCTTTTAAGCCGCGGTCGCAACTGACCCCAGTTCCAGCCTGCGAGAGGTGTAGATTTTATTAATTTTAGTTTGGTAATTAAACAAGCTTTATCGGATTGAAATAATTTTTGGCTGATAAATAGTATTTTGGTATTGTTTTGTTTTTCGTACGTACGAAAACCTATCACCAGTTAATACCTACCGTTACCTAATTGTAAAATGTAACCACAGATTAATGTTTTTTTTTTGTGATGGGCTTGGAATTAATTGCCATCTTACCTAATGGTAAGCAATGATGCGATCAGTAAATTACTTACATTTGAAGTGACTAATTACTTAAGTACTAAATTTTATAGTCAATAGCATTATTTATCATAAAACTCAAGTTTTGACCTAAAGGCGATAGATGAAATGATCTATCACAGATAAATCAGCTTTATACTGCCCTTGAGCACATTTTTTTATAAATTTGGCTATATATATAAGCGTAGCTCAGTCTCATCGTTTCGTTACAAAAAAGGGCATTTTAAATTCTTTACTCGTATTACTTTTCTTGGCTTATCGTTACCTAACTTTAAAAACATTTTAATAACTGCATGTTTACGAAGAACATTAAACGAAACTTTCCCTAAAACCTACCTCTTGCGGCAACCCTGGCACCTATGAGTTATGACGTCCACAAATCAGTGGCTCGACTGTAGGGCTGCCACCAAACTTCGACCATTACTCAATACAGCAACCATCAATAACTGCACGGAGTAGCTTGACTAAGTGTTTATTTTGTTTTACCGATTATAACTGAGATATGGTAGATGTGAAAGAAGATTGTTTACGTTATTGACAACCTTGATGACGATTTAAAAAGTGTTAAACAAAAGCTACTGTTTAAGTTCGATCAATCAAACCTAATATTATTTTTAATTTTCAGATAAAAATTCGAAAAGTTAAATATTAGTAGGTATTATAAAATAACATTAAAAACAAAAGCTAGGAAGAATTTTTGAGTTGTTTTTCCATACGGTAAAATTTGTAACAATATGCGCGTGAAAGGTTAACTATAGTTGGTTTTTATTCGCAAATTCCGGATTGGTCCCATAGTAAAAGTTGTTCATAATTCTGAATACTATGATAACCAAGAATATTTAAAGTTTCTAACCAGTCAGCCTGTATATAATTCGGCTAGTACCTACTCACAAAAGTAAAAGAACCCATTTAAAATTAAGCAAATACCTAGCCGGAATACTCCAGAATCATAAATGAATAAAAAAAATCCAACTTTTACAAAACAAAAAAAAACTTAGACAAAAGTTATAGTACAAACGTGATAAGTTGATCCTTTTCCTATTATTCCGTAGCACACCTGATTATTCCGGATCCGGATAAACAATAGAGCGCGTCTAATATTCCGGAATTACAAATGATCCACAAGACGTGTCCGGATTATTTCACGTCCGGGAAACAATTTCGTGTGTGGCCATTACAAAAATTCA
Source organism: Alcis repandata (assembly GCA_949125135.1). Lineage (NCBI taxonomy): Eukaryota > Metazoa > Arthropoda > Insecta > Lepidoptera > Geometridae > Alcis > Alcis repandata. Next base: position 3,270,164 of record OX421233.1, read on the forward strand.
CCTTCAAATCTTGGTTGTGGCTCTTGTGAAGATTCTTCCCAACTACGCCAACATTAAAATATAAGTGGGGTAAAACTGAAGTGGTGGCATAAGTATCTAACAAATAAGTGTCACTTCATAATTAAGAAAAAGAAAATTTTTTTTAGACGTAGCTGCAATTGTCTTTTGATTCTTCTGTGTTCTATATTTACAAAGGATAAATTAATTTTAAAAATATGAAAAAACAAGCTTTTATTGCATTGTCATCCGAGTTACACACGTACGAGTATACCAAATTTCAGCTTGATCGGGAAGTGGTTCAAAATTGAGTTGCAAGATTCCACCTGAACAAACATAGTTACATACACACAACACATATTTGTGGTACTTAAAAGTAAAATCTTATAAGACGAAGGAAAAAACTTAAAGAAAACGCGAAATTCTCAGCCCAACCCCAAATTTCTATAGCATTCCAGCTAAGCCTATTCCAGTATTGCGCGAATAGTTTCGCGAGTGGTCACTATCACGCTGTGACGTGATGTCGTGACACGGGTCACATGTCACGCTGACGTCACAGTGACAGCTCGTCACACGTGTAGGACAGGAATGGGTCACTGTGACAAATGCTGAAGTAATGGTCCATGATATTTAATAGTTAGTGCTTTGAGCCGGTTGCTTTTTTTTATGTAATTGAGTGACGAGACGAGCAACAACAACAACCGGACACAACAACAATGCCGGACAACAATGACCTCATACTCATTTAAATTACGTTTTGAGATATATCTAATTTTATGTTGGTAAGTTTAATGTATTTTAGTAGCAAATAAAGAACGCGCAAAATTTTTATTCGTCTATAATTCCCAAGTTTCCTTTTTTTTAATTTAGCAACTATATACTTGTTAGAAATAATGGTTCCAGAACACGGAAATATAACTCTTTATGTCGGTTCACGTAGTAGCTGCTAATGAGATAATTAATGCATGACGTTAAATAATGGCGTAGTGAAGCCTAATTACACGTCTAACTAGAATTTAGAACTGACTTTTAAGCCTTCACAATATTATAAAATTCTACCCGCAAAATAAACCGCTGTACATTTTTTATATGCCCTCAAATCCAGTATAATTGATTACACCATTTCACAGCAGATTCCTGACTAATACCAGGCAGGCGTATAACAAATTCTTTTACGAGAAGCAGATTAGTTCACCGCGGGGAGTTGAACCCGCTGCTTGTTACGTACACTTATTAACAAAACGAGTACCTACGAATAATCCCTTGGGAAGCGAGTACTTAGCCACTTAATTAGTGAACCAATGTTTTAATGGAACTAACCCGCAAGTTGTTTTACGCTTTGATTTTTCGTTTGCTTTGGTTTTCGTATTTGTTTAGTGTAACTCTAAGGGGCTTTCTTATGTCTAAATGGGTAAAATGAAAGATAATTAGGTGCATGATTTATTTATCTTTTCTCTAGTAACAGAGGAAAATACTATGTGAAACATATTTTTTTAAAGTAGTGAAAACGAAGTGAAACGGTTTAAAACTGCGATGGCTTAGTGGTTTACCTGCTAGATTTTAGCTGCTCCGCGGGACGTGGGTTCCAATCTCGACTATTAACTTGAGATTGACACCAAAGCATAGTGATGGAGTAGATATTTTTCCTTAGAAGTACTTATTCAGCTAGCTACAAACAAAACAACTTTTAAAGTTAGTTTTTTTATCACACTATTAATTTTACGTTACTCGTGTCATTTCAGCTCATGTAATCTAAGCTTTTCAACAGCTTAGTGGAATCCAATTTATTTTCTAAAATAAAAGTACACTTCAGACCGGTAAAGCTCTGAAATGTTATAATGAGCTCGGCTCTCATAATCCTACGTTTTGGCTCCGCGTTTATTAGACTACATAAGGTTTGCTGCTACTTTGGCCAGTCATGATTAAGATAAGCCCAACTGGAAGTAGGTACGATGTTTAATTATACACCTGCTTGATTGTTGAGAATTTACCTACCAGCTAAGCAGGGTTATACAGAAAGGGTATGTTAAGCCGAAAAGGGCAACTTTATTATTACTTTTTTAACGAGTACCATGATCTCTTTCGGCTTAGCATACCGTTTCTGTATAACCTTGTATGTTAAGTTTGAAGCAAATAAAACTAGATCATATTTTTTATCTATTTTCAAAGCAGACTAATGGATCGTACTCTACTTTGAAAACGCTCCGTGGGTCGCATTGGCTTGTCATTCTCCTATGAAATAAAACTAGTTTATGTTCAAAACAATACAATCCATATTTCAATATTTAAAGTAAAAAGGTAAGAAATATACAATACAAAGAGAAAAGTGATAGAATATTAATTTTGTTTGCATAATAATTAGAGTAATAATCCCCTGTGAAATGAGTGACAAATATAACCTTCTTAAAACTTAGACTACTTGCTTACTTAGATCACTTGTCTTGTACATTGTGCAAATACTTACGCACCTCTCAAGAAACTTAGGAATAACCGACGCGTGACGTGTCAAGTATGTACGTGACCTACACACTGTACAGGGTGTAACCAACATTGTAGGCAATAAAGTACACTGTTTAGCGACGTACGTGGACGTCGGGGTAGTGCGTAATATCTTTATTATTTATTCCGCGGTAATATACAAATGTCTGCCGCAAAAACGTGCTGAAGAAGATGTGCTCATATCTTATAATAAACTCTACGTAGCTTCTCGTATATTATAGTACTCGTCTCATCTCAGCAACTCAGTCTCATGTATTTTAATGTTTTCGGCACGATGTGTTCATATCTGTCACTTTGACATCTGTCAATGTCATTGACAGTGACGTAAAAAAGCAAACCAGAAACTCTTAGAAATTATATTAATTTCCGCGTGATCATATTTTAGAGACTTCATTTTCCATCAAGTCGAATCAAATACATCACGAAAAAATGATATCTAAAAGTTTTCAAGGAACGCGTCGATTTTTCCTGTTTCTATTACCTACATTGCTTCCTATGTACTCGTACATGGAAGCTACATTCAAAAAGGAAGAACAATCAATCACATCAATACTGTTCGTCGGTAAATATGTAAATATTGGCGACGCAACAAAAGCCTCCCTTCAAACGTTTCCATTGATAAAATATTATTGTCAAGTTTCAAATTCGTGAACTTGCCGTGACGTACAGTACAAAACAAGCAGTAATGAATTTTCTAAATGTAAAATATTTAATAATTTCATTTAGATATAGTAGACGTATAATGGATTTACTTGAATCGTAATTTAAAGATTGGAAAATATTAGCACTAGACTAGACTAGACTAAACAGAGCTAGATTAAAAAAAGGCATACAATCTTTTGCCCTGCATTAAGACACAATGGGCTCAAAATTCTAGAATATAATGTACAATTTCCATTGCATTTTATATTTAAAACTCCATTTACAAAAAACTTAAAAATCTTATTCAATTCTACGTCTCACAGACAGATAAAGGATCACAAGTTCAACTAGTTAGTGTAAATATAAACCTGCTTACCATTTTACAATGTGCCACAAGTTGACCTACTGTTATTACGCTTACGCACTGTGTCAATAACGTCTGTCACAGAGGGGAGTAACGAGCGAAATTCACAAAGAAATAATAGAGTCTCATCTTTCGAGAAGTTTGCTTTTGTCAATTAACAGAAATCAATGGTGTTTCGGCAACGAAGATCAAAGCCGGTGTATTGATGTATAGCTTCACTTTTTGACACTGGTGACTTATTTCACTTTCCTTTTTGTACTTTTCAGATTATTGATGTTGGTGTGGGCATATTTCGTTTTAATACATCAATGGTGGGCGTCATAGAGACTAGCATTTTGTGTCTAAGGTACGAAAAAAAATAATTGTGTGAAAATTGGCACAGCGCCTCTGTCGGGCGTAAACGGAGATTGTATGATTACCTATTTCACAAACAAATAAATGTTACAAGTTAATTTCATGTTTGTTTAAGATTATATTAGATATTCTATCTACCATTCCGTATTTTTTATTTCATACACAAAACACCCGGATGTAGCACAAAAATTATAGATTCAATTTAAAAAACAAGTTTTTTCATAAAATATCCATATTTTACGAGTATGTCCATATTTTTATCGATAGAAATTAAGTAGATTTTTTAATCTATCAGATATCCAAATAAAACCTAGCGATTTAAAAGTAAATAAAAGCCAGCTCTTTTGAGACATGACGCCTCAATAGAAAGCGCCATTCGATATTTTAATTCGCTCTTTGTTTTGTCGTCTTGAGCATTTTCTCTTTGTGAAATCGTTGGAAGTAATCCTGTAATAAACTTTCTTTTGTAAAGTGCAAATGTTTCTGTGCATTGGGATGAAAATAATTTAGCTTTTACAAGTTCGGCTTCGTATTTATGGCGGTTGTTAAAGTGAAGGACTTTGTCGCTGCTCCAGTTTAATGTATAGGTAGATAAGTATATAGTTAGAAATGATACGTAGGTGTAGTTGTAGGTTTTTTTGAAACAAAATATATGGTAATATAATATATCTATTCTGGGTCTGGGTGTTAGTTGTCCTTGTCTTTGTGTCTGTTCCATGGCATCCCCGACACAGGGTATGCTAGCTATGAGTGGGAAACGTTTTTTCAATTTTATTATTATTTTTTTTAAATTAACCTATGCTGTCCCACTGCTGGGCAAAGGTTTCCCCCAATTTTTTTCAGCTACTGCGGTCTTGGGCCAGCACCATCCAGTCTTTTTCAAACCGCCCGAGTTTGTCGCGCCATCGCGTCGGGGGCGACCTGGGGGTCGACTGTCCAGGGGCACCCACTCTGTGGAGACCTTTGCCCATCTGTCCGGGTGCATTCGGCTCGTGTGACCCACCCACACGAGCCGAATGCACCCACACACACATTTTAAATATATATAATAATAATAAAATAGATGAAGTTGAACATAAGAACCGTTACTAACTCATAAGTAGTTGAATCTATATATATAAAAGAAAGTCGTGTTAGTTACACTACTTATAACTCAAGAACGGCTTTACCGATATGGCTGAAAATTGGTGAGGAGGTAGCTTAGAGCCAGGAAACGCACATAGGATACTATTTATTCCTATTATACTATTTATTTCTATTAAATAAATTCGATAGCATTCAAGTGTGAATTGACATAAAACATCAGTCACTATAAAACGAGGTATAACAAAAAAGAATCAGACTTGGAATAACAAAACGACTTATTATACTCTTTGAGCAAATGACAGCTATGTAATGGACGTATGGATGACAATTTGATTTAACAATTTAACAAGTAAACAGATTTTGACGAAATTTGGTATGAAGGTAGCTTAAGCCCTAGGTAATATGTAGATTACTTTTTACCCCAGAAAATTGAACGGCTTTCCGCTATTCTTGCAGGACAGCGGGTGAAACCGCGGGGCGCAGCTAGTATATTCATAAGGCAAAGGTACGCTAAGCCGAAACCTTACTTATATTTTATTCAAAATCGTTTAAAATCCTGTGGAATAGGATTTACATCCAAGCTTATAAAATTACATGTCATTTCTTTCTTTCGCAACTTTCGCAACCCATTTTATTGCCAAATTCCTCAGTCTCAGTCTTCAGTTTTAGTGTGGCAATTTGTTAGAATCTCGGCTTTTTCTTAGTCCTTATTTTAGAGGTATTAAATCGCCCGTAGAGACGGTGACTAAGCGGTCAGGGACTGTGTCCATTAATTTCATAGGTTACACCTCACAAGCTCACAACTAGTTTACTGCACACATCAAAGTTTGAACTGCTGCGTTTCTAACTCCCCGCACGATTAAGAGTTTCAGGTAGTTTTAGGATTTAAGAGTAGTTTAATACCATAATTAGTTAGGTAGATACTTCATGGAAGTTTTTATTCGAAAGACTACTAAGTTAAAAAACTGACTTCATTATTGCTTGGATTTAAAAACTAGACCACTGAACTGATTTTCACACTTTTGTGGGACCAATCTGAAAGTATGTAGGTATATCCTTTCAAATGAAAATATATTTTTCCAAATCTACTGACAAAAACAATATATTTTTCCACCTTTGTCGCACCAAATTTTCTTTGAATATAAATGGGCCTGGACCTGGATACTCTTAAAACATAAATAAATAGGCTATGATAAAAATCATATCGGTACATAATTGGCGAAGATATCGCGTAAAATGAACAAAAAGAAAACAGTCGAAGAAAACTTCCTGTTTTTGAACTCTGTTTCAAAGTTAGATAAGAAAGGGTCTTTTTGCAGGTAGAACAAAACACCAGCTATAAGCAATTATACTTCGCACTTTGTCCTCGAAATTAGTATTAGTAGATATTATATACACATGTAGTTTCGCTAGGTGACACCACTCTTTGCACTAATTGTTGAGAGAATGTAGGTAGAATTAAACAAGTTAAAATATCCGAGGGTAGATATAACCCACCTCGCCATTTTGTCGTTCTTATTCTTCATTCGCAATTTAGTGCTCAACCACTCCGGACACTTTCAATTCAACAAAAGTATAATACTTAGTGTTCTTTTTGTTATTCAAAAAATACCTAAAAGAAAACGCTCGAAAGCTGTCAAAGAAAACCGCGGAATTTTAATGCGTAAAATTAAAAAATTAAAGTGAAAAATAAGTCGTATAAAAGTGACGTTTCTAGTAGTGATTCCGAGGACTCATTGGAGCAACGGATAATAGTACGAAGTACAGTAGGTACATCGACAAGGTATGTAGTGGTATTACTATGTATTCATTACCTTAATAATTAGAAAGCAAAGTTCATAAGAATGCAACCGAGATCGCCAGCGGTGCTATTTCGCCGCATTCGATATTGTTATCAGTTGGAACTGATAACCTCTGGCACGGGGCAGCCTTAAAGCCCATTAATCTGTCAATGCAACCGAACTAACCATCAGGGTTTTTTCACCGCATACGACATTTTATCAGTTGAGACTGATAACCTTTTTCTCTTAGCTGGCACCGGGCAGCCTTAAAGCCCATTAATCTGTCAATGCAACCGAACTAACCATCAGGGTTTTTTCACCGCATACGACATCTGTCAATGCAACCGAACTAACCATCAGGGTTTTTTCACCGCATACGACATTTTATCAGTTGGGACTGATAACCTTTTTTCTTTTAGATGGCACTGGGCAGCCTTAAAGCCCATTAATCTGTCAATAAATGCAATCGAACTAACCATTGGGGTTTTTTCACCGCATACGACATTTTATCAGCCGGGACTGATAACCTTTTTTCTTTTAGCTGGCACTAGGGCAGCCTTAAAGTTCAATTATTATCTCAATGAATGCAACCGAACTAACCATTGGGGTTCTTTCACCGCATTCGACATTTTATCAGTTGGAACTGATAACCTTTTTTGCTGACACTAGACAGCCTTAAAGTCCACTAATCTGTCAATGAATGTAACCGAACTAACCACCGCGTTCAAAATTTGATCAGTTACTCGAAACTGAAAACACAATAACTTTTAATCATTTACTTTGAGCAAAATTTTAAGACCTTTGGACTTGTTGTTATTATATAAACTAAACGTATATTATATATAAGGTTAAAAACCTATACTTACAAGTCAATATAGACTCATTCCTGAGTCACCCCAACCAAACCTGGGCCCAGACGACTGAATCCCAGAGCCTCCAAATCACGTGACTGTATAGGACGTTGATAATTTCGGCGCAGATCTCGTCGACACTTATGGAGGTAAAGCGGCGACGGTCCCTATAGTTACCAGTAACTTAGTATAGTTAGTATTTGCGATCTCAGGACCGCAAATAATATCGCGGACATAATTGTCGACGATCCAACTTCATCGACAACAGAACCTTTAAAATTAGATGAAGAGGTACTGGAGGTTTTGGGCAAACACCCGATAATCACAATGAAAATTGCAAACGACACCCGCCGCCTCAAATAATTATATCGCGCCTGAAGGTTACAATATACAAATATTTTGACTAAGTACTCAATGCCTGCATGCTATGCCAGCAATTATGCTTGCACATCAATGCTCCACAGCTTAACCCTGAAACAAAAGCTGCCCTTCCAGAACGGCACTGAAACCGGACAAAGAAATCGAAGCCGAACAAAAACAAATGGCACGTGTTATATCATGCCTTGCTGAAGTTATTACTATTACTTGCTATATGGCGACTTAGCAACTTGCAACACAAAAAATAAAATAAAATAAAAATATACATTTTTGTTATAAGTAATTAAGAAACATTTAATAAATAAATAAAAAATTTACCGGTCAAACCTACACATACGAGCACATAAACCGCTCGGTCTGTAAAGCGCAATCAGTCGCGCGCTTTTTTGCGCTGATTTAAAAAAAAAATAAAAAAAAAAAAAAATAAAAAAAAAAAAAACTGAATACAGCATTTTTCTTCTTGTAATTTTTATTTTTTTTCTAAAATTTATAAAAACAGGTAATGTTGCATATTTTACTAATGTTGATGCATATTTTACCAATTTCACGAATGTTTCACCAATTTATTATACATAATTATTATAAACTTTTTATGTTGCATATAATCCGGTTCTTATAAATTACAAATGACCATAGTACTATCCTCTCTTGGATAGCTGGAAGTTTTCCTCATCGGTCGTTCAGGAATCTGTTCCTAAACCACGCATATATACAAATTCTGATAAACAATCGAAATAATTGTATTTAAATTAAAATAATAATAATATAATTAATAAGTTTACAAAAACTGAACATTTTAAACTTGGATGGGGACTTACGCACTGCAGTAAAATTATTTTCTCAGAAATGCTTTATGGCACCTTTGATCTCAAAGATGCATATTTTCTTTTAAGATATCACAATGGCTTTATAAAAACCTTCGGTTAATTTTCAACGACAAATACGACTATTCCAATGTAACATTGTGCCGTTCGGCTTAAGTACTGCAAACTGCACCGTTTGCTTTTACAAACATTATGAATCTGTATTTAGTCGATTGGCTACTAATAAGTCAGTGCCCTGAAATGCTACTGATAAATATTGAAATGACGAGAAAAACATTTACTTCTCTGAGTCTTACGAGGAGAAAAGTGTGTTGACACCTTCAATTACATGCTAATTTTTAGGCATGATCATAGACTCTTATCAGATGTCGCTAAGTCTAACCTCGGACAAAAAGTTACACATTAAAACTGAAATAGATAATTTTACTAAAAAGAGACGCTGTTGATTTAGGAAATTCACACAAATCAAAGGTTTATTAGTGTCGGCTTGTCCAGCCATTGAGTATGGGTATGGGCTTTATACTAAGGAAATAAAACGCTGCAAATATCTTAACTTATGATGTTGTGATAAGTTTATGAATGTACCCGACACTCTGTTGCCCGATATTAAGTGGTGTATTAAGTGGTGGTGGCCATAGGCCAATCAACACACCATATCAGAAACGACGTGCTGTGCACGTTACAGAAATTTATTCTGACGCCTCAACTACGGGGTGGGGGCGAACTGTAAAGGTCAAACTGCAAGTGCTCAATGGTCAAGTAGTAAACAAGAAAGGCATTGAAATTACCTCGAGCTGCTTTCATAGCTCTTAATTTTTTTCCAAGGATTTATACGGCTGTCTGATACTTTTGCGCATCGACAACACCACCGCAATTCTGCGATAGCTTACATTAACCGCATGGATGGAATTCTATTTCCAATCTTACTAAAACAGCAAAAGAAATTTGGCCTCACGGCTACAAAGATTTTTATCTTCACGTCCTATAGTAGATCATGTATCAATGTTCTCGCTGATTTTGAATCACGTAAAACACACCCAGATATCAAATAGGAGTTAGCTGATTGGGCTTCCCAATACTTAGCAGCATCTTTTGAGCTGCCTGAAATAGATTTGAAAGTCGAATCATCAATAAATGTAATAGATACATATCGTCACACAAAGATCTTGACGCAGTCGCTTTTAATTCATTTGCAGTCATGGTCAGACATCTTATTTTTATTTACACCTTCCCTTCATTTTCAATAGTCCTAAGAAGGCTGCGAAAAAACATTTCAAACAACGCATGTGGCATTGTGATTGTAGCAATGTTTCATTGTACCAATGTTCCTACACAAGCATGGTTCTCTTTGTTCAAATCCCTACTTGTGTCTGATATCGCTACGTTTACACCTAACGATAATATTTTGATATCGCATTACAAATCGCAGATAATTATATTCCAATCTTACCCTGGCTGCAGGAGTGTTATCAGGCTTTATCAAGTCGAAGCCTACAAGTTGCCTCACTGACTAAAAGCTCCAATAAACAACATGACGGATTTCTCTGGAAGTGGTGGTCGTATTGCTTAAACAATTACAATGTTGTTCTATATAAGGCCTCAATCCCTAGCGTACCTAATTGTCTTTCTATCGAAAATGTTTAGCGACGGTAAACCTCCTTTACCTAAATACAATGCTACCTGGGGCACCAACAGTGTTTTAGGTCACTTATGCATAATTGACAATTGTCAATTGGTAATGAAAAGCTTGATATAAATAAACATTCCTGGTTTCAAGCAGTCAGTTTTCTTCTTACCTTTTTTCTACGAAAACCCAGCAAAAATACTACAGGCATACATAGACAAATGCGATATTTTATTCACTTAAACCAGTCGGCAAACTGCGACTGCCGCACGCTCGCTTGGTGTCAGTCTTGACACTATCCGCAACACTGCGGGATGGAGCCACAGCTCCACTATCTTCGTTCCGTTTTACAACAGGGTTGTTACCGATGCCTGTCACCTGTCCTTAGCTCGAGCAATTATTAATATAATAATAATACACCATCAGGCGAATAGATGCCTAGATACTGTTTAAGCTAAATATAACAATTAAGTTAAGTAATAAGGTAGTAACGTAAAATATGAATATTTTCACGTAAAATATACCTACAGTACCTATGGTTGTGCTTAATAAACATTAAGTTGATTTCACACGATTAACGTGTCATTGACAATACTTCTTTACATTACTCTCAAAGTCTACATGTGTATATAATATCTACTAATACTAATTTCGAGGACAAAGTGCGAAGTATAATTAGTGATTAAACGAACTTACCTTTGTGAAGTTCTATCATAATTATACGTAGCACTTTGTCCGAAGAAATTAGTATGTACTCCCGCCCCCCCAGGAGCAAACGCAACCCTTGAATATCATTAGAACTAAAGAATCATGCCAATGACAAAGGTGTAATTAGGTGTGTAATATAAATATGTATATCTCTAAACTAAATGAAGAATAAGAACGACAAAATGGCGAGGTGGGTTATATCTACCCTCGGATATTTTAACTTGTTTAATTCTACCTACATTCTCTCAACAATTAGTGCAAAGAGTGGTGTCACCTAGCGAAACTACATGTGTATATAATATCTACTAATACTAATTTCTTCGGACAAAGTGCTACGTATAATTATGATAGAACTTCACAAAGGTAAGTTCGTTTAATCACTAAGTATTCTCTGAAAAATTTTGTTACTCGAAGGTGTTTTTTAAAATATTATAGGAAGTTGCATTTTGGTGCTGTATTTATTATTAGAGGTATATTAGCTTAGCGGCAGCTGGCCAATCAATAATCTCACTGATTGGTGAGGAATAGTGAGAATATCAAAAACCTCACTTACCTATAACCGTTTACCGAAAAAGATCACTGGATTTGATCCACGTTTGCAATTTTGATCACGTCAGTTCATTTCAAGGAGATTTTCATAAAAAAAATATCAATGACAAAAAGTATGGAACAGCTGATTTTATTTTCGCGAATTTCGGTTTGGTAGAAATAAAATTTCTTCATAATGATGACTACCTATGAGCACATTTTGGCTTTAGCGCACCCTTTACTTATAACTTTTAACTACTAACTTTTGTATAGGACAGTGAACTCGCCAAAAAATAAGATTCTAGTATAGTACTTACCTATGTAGTATAAGATCATAATCTTCATAAACGTAGTAATGTGCTAAAATGAGGCACCTAAAACGGTTTTCATCTCGCGTGTAGTAACTTAGTCCTAACTAAAGCCATACCACTGTCCGTATAAACGGACAACCTAAATCTAATCTAGTGAGGTTGTGGTATAACTTTAGCCAGCACTATGGCACGACCCGCGGGTAAAAGCTAGTTTAGATGACACATCACGAAGTTATAACCGGTTGTGAACTACAAACACGTTTAGTGACCGAACTATACAGGGTTATTCATAAAGGATATTATTATGTTACGCCGAAAAGGGCTCATAGTTCTCATCATTATGAACAACTTTTATTATAGGACCACCCAGAATTCGCGGAAAAAAAAATCAGCTGTTTCATACATTTTATCGAGTGTCATTGACATTTTTCTGTGGAACAGCTGATTTTTTTTCGCGAATTTCGGGTTGGTCCCATAGTAAAAGTTGTTCGTAATGATGAGTACTATGAGCCCTTTTCGGCTTAGCATACCCTTTATGAATAACCCTGTATAGTGTAGTGCATAATATATTTATAGAGATGTAGACCCACTATATCGGATAATTTGATTTTGAATGGACTCGGGAACTGTGGCTTGTCATAAATGGACCAACAACAAACTTTGAACTTGAAGCTTTTAAAGACGAATTCGATTATCTCATGAGCATTGTAAACTGTTCTTAACACTGAAAATATTGCATTAACATTTTTGCCTCACTATTATCGGAGAAGGCAAGATGATGAGAATCTTCGAAGTTTTATCTTCGAAAAGACTCCAGTGAGTTTTCGTATATAGTTTTGGAAAACAAATTCGAATTTAGAGGTGTACGAATATTTGTGCACCTGTCACAATTTCAGAGCCAGCTGTGTACTCTTAGGTTTCTCGCCTTAGATTCTAAGTCGAGACTGCGCCCGGCAAGGAGCGAAACCTTATGAATAATCGTAGTAAGTAGGTATATCGCTTTCAGCCAAAATCGAATGTCTTGGCGATAGCGATTTTTATCGATGCACACAGAAAGAATTCTAATATTGTTCGATCCATCAAAACATGATCTAAACAAATTTCATGTTTAATATCATGAGGAGAAGGCAGATGTCATGTCGTACAGGGAGGTAAAAACACTAGCAGAGGACAGACAAGCCGGGAAGTTGCTCCACCGACAAGAGAAACGCTTAAATTTTGAATAAATGAATGAATTTCTTTTCAATACTAAATATAAGTTGTATTGTTCCAGGTATGGAGGTGCCGAGGGCGGGCGGGCGGCATTGATGGCGCGGTGACGCAGCATGCGCCGCGGGCTACTCGCCGCGCTCCTGCGGCTCATTCTCATTGCAGGTAATCTTCTAATCGATCTCTTCAACATCTAATCATCACACTGCTGCAGGCTTATTTTTCTGTTTACAAATTGTCTTTTTATTATTTTGGTTCAGTGAGAAAGAGACAAACATTTGTTTCTTCTTTGTCATAATTACGCGCGGATAAAAACGGTGAAAAGACAAGACAAGGTTAGCCTTGTTGGGATCATTAAAAGGTCTACCTTTGAAGGGTGATTAGGCCGTCCGGTGGTAACTAGTATCCTTTAATACCTCATCATAAATAAGATTATGTACGAGTATAATTGTTACGCTAAAGAGCAGACAGTAATTTGATAGGGAACCAGATTGAATCTATGACTTTTGGAAATTCTATTTGGTGAAAAACGAGTACTGGCATTTCTACTCTAGAACAACATTTGTTGAAATAGGTTTGTAAGATGTATCCATCTGATTCTACAGGTTAAAACGCAATGTAAAAATTAGCACAAGTAGCAAAACTCAAGATTTTTAACTTGAAAAGCCAATATAATACCGCAACGCTCGTGCTGGTAAGATGTGACTCTTAGTATCAGGCAAAAGTTCCTTGTTTCATCCATCATGGTTTTTACGAAAGGTTTACAAAGTTTTCCGCAGACGTGCAAAAGTAGAGTGTAAAGTGCACTCGCAAAACTAAAGTAATCTTTTCTTGGACTTAGGCTCACAAAGCAGGCTACTTGGCTTAGTCCGCCGATGTGTAGGTAGAGAATAATTTTCCTTCCTGAAATACAATATTTTTAAATGAATAAATCGGCGTTTGACTACCAACTCTCCTGTTGATAAGCGACGGACGTTGTGGTCAAAGATGAAGGACGCAAATTTAAAAGACACCTCGCTCTGACCTTGAAAAGCCCAAGATTATATATCTTAAGAAACAAAGAAGCCGGAAGTCTGTTCCATTCCCTGGCTGAACGGATCAGAAACAAAACGATAGATAACATTCAGAGCGTTTTTCAACTTCAAAGAAATTTATCTATATACAAAATCGTAAACTTTACAAAGACAAATTTTACTGATAATAAAGATCACAAACACAAGGTGGGAATTGATGGCCCGAATTCTGAACGGGAAAAATGATGAGAATTTGTTGTGTTCAAACGAACTGTTCCTGGGGGAAATTCCAAGATTCCCGTGAATAATCTGCTTGAGACAGCACATTGCGTGCGTACTTAATCTTGTAGGCGTAAATAAAGAGATTATCAGAGTCTGGGTTCTACACTTCCGTGTGAAGGTTGAAGAAATTATTTACTTAGCTCACTAGACGAGAGAAAAACAGCTGGTCAGCTGGTGAAATTGACTTGCACCGCAACGAAACGCAGTTCGAGCGTTCCTAAATAAATTGTGTATTTTAACAGTACCTTGAAAGTATCTTGAATTATTTAGTTCCGATAATTTATATTTTTGAAACTGGCGCTAGTTGTTGACCTAAGTCTTGTGGAAGTGTGAGAGTGAAACTGAAATCGGGTTTACCGTATTCTGACCTTTAGTTAACTAAAACACTACTGTTTGCTAGATAATGCAGTGCTATTTTTAACAGAAAATAACGATACAAATGGTAATTTTTTTGGTGGTAAGTAATTTATATTTTTAAGTAATTTTTATTTTAAATAAGTTGAAGGTTAGATCTTATTCAATTAACAAAACTTTTAAACACCTAACGTACGTCGAAAGTACGTACATTTTCTTGCAATTTACTCTTTCATTTGTCTTAAAGGCGTTAGAAACCGTTTCACAACACAAGATGAGCATTTCAGGTCTCATTGCTAAGAAAACGTTGAAGTTCTACAGAACCTCCTAAATTGATGTGGCTGTTGCGGTGAAAGCGGCCATCTTACCTCGACCTGTGCCATTTTAGAACCAAGAAGAAGTTTAGAACACCGTTTTAAGTAACGATGAAAAGTGAGGGGTCTACGCTTCCTGGGCGGGTCTGTTTGGAACTGTTTGCATAAATTAGAGGTTCCAGCATTAATGTTCGCAAAAAGCTGAGATAAATTAGCATTGTTGTTAATTTAATGATATTATCTATCGCTTTTGTAAATGGAGACAAAGAGACATTGGGTTTTCTTTGATTTACAAGTTTGTTTTGTTCATTGTTCCTAAATGCAGCGTTTAGGTAGGTGTTTACAACGCATAATACAGGGTTATAAGGAAAGGGTATGCTAAGCCGAAAAGACCTCATAGTACTCACAATCAATCTTAGACTGAATTTGAGGAACTTTTTTGTGCAAGGGAGTTATTTCGGGGGCAAAAATCGATATAACAAGGTCTCTTAAAACACGTCGTCTATCCGAGTTCAAGCAAAGCTCCTTCGCAGGCTTAAATTAATTTACAGCGCGTTTCCGGGATTCTACTAGTACTTAATAAATACAGTACTTAACATTTTTAGCGACTCAACAACTCCACAGCCCTTATGCTTTAAGCCGAATAAACATCATTATTTTGCTTTGTACGAATCGAATCTTCTCAGCTAACTTCACCACCGAGTCTAAGAAACAACTTTTACAGAGCATCTCCTGAAGTTCGAGAAAATCTTTTGACTTTAAGATTCTTGTTCACTTCAATCTGGTTATTGGAGTAAGCAAAGTACTTGTTGGAAGTACGCTTTTGGACTTAGCGAAATGAGATTGAAGCTGCTCATGTGAAAAATCTTTTGGTCTCGTTTTTATGGATCTTTTAGGAAATTCAGTACATTCTTGAGAGAAGGCACAGAGAATTTCTGCTTTTATTTCTTACACGATATTGAATACTATTATTGAACTATTGCGGTCTGTGGTTTTCGGATTTTTCTGGAATTATAACATAGATACTTTTCAAAATATTTTTTGGCTTACAAGTAGGTAGGTACATCTTATACAGGGTTGTAACGAAAAGATATGCTAAGGGTAAGGTAGGGTATGCCGAAAAGGGCTCATAGTACTCATCATTATGAACCTCATCATTACTACGAATTCAGGGTTGGACCCGTAGTAAAAGTTGTTCATAATAATGAGTACAATGAGCCCTTTTCGGCTTAGCATACCCTTTCCTTATAACCCTATATTAATGATGGTGGATAATCATGCTAAATCAAAGCCCACTTATTTTATCAGCTCCACGCTTCGCCTTATAATCGTGTGAATAAGAAACAGACTTGTATAGTGCGACGTAAAGTTCATTTTAGATTCGCAGGCAATAACGATGGACCGCACGCAGTCGGTGCGTTTTATTGTAAAATTAATTAAGTTTGATAAAAACCCCCTTTGAATTTCGAAGATTTTCCAATTAAAAGAGGGAAGCCTTTGCCCGACATGGGTTCAACTCACAATAGATATATGTAATAATATCTATTGAAATGATTTTCTAACTGTTTTAATTTTATTACGCGCTTATGATATTACAACATACAAATTTTAATTAAAATGAAGAAAACCTTAGAATGAAAACTATAAAATTTAGACTGAAAACTTAAAAACTTGTGCGGAACTAGTAATTATTTTAAACGGTATAATTTCCATATCGTTGCATAAGCTCTACAAAACCCCTTTTCTTTGTTCACGTAATGAACTTTTACATTATAATAAAATGCAAATGTGGTTTGAAACGTTGAAACGTCGCTTTCCCGCAGAATTATGCGCACAAGAGCTTTAATTAAGGCCTTTTGTGATTACGGATGACGAATAATGAAGTGGAAGGCGGCCTCGGACGAATGGCTATTTTATTAGCCCGTTACGAAGTTTGACTCGGTTTTGTTCGATCAGATTTCACGGTGTTGTGAACTGACTGTTCGGCTGAACGATGTCAAGAATGATAGCAGAATGGATTTGTGGGCAGATATGCAAGAAATGAAGTTCTGTTTCTGAGTTAATGTTGATAAGTTTCAGACGCCTTTTTGAATAATTTCAGCTAGCTTTTTGTAGTTTTTAAATAGAGTTGTTTTAGTAAGAAATGGTTTTAATTGAATACTTTGGGAAACTTTGATCTTCTGACGAAAACTTAGGTACCTTCCTGTCACTAGTTTGTTATGTTACCTGGTTGCCCTATGTCCAAATAGAAGCTAAGATTTCTGCTAAGATTTGTTTACTGATCACTTTATTCATACCTCAAAAAGGACTTAATAAACAGAAATAATAGAAATAATTACAAACAGCGGTCTTTGTATCAAAGTTTTGAGGACAACTGAAAGATAAAAAGGTCATCCAATAGAAATCCAGAAAAACTAAAAAAACTAGGGATAAATTGAGGTGTCAAATATTCCTATTCCCAGAGGTGTCTACACGGGAACAGCCGCAGGGCTTAGCTACTTCAGGGTAAGTTTCTGATTCTCCACGGGCTCTATATTAGTAGGGTAGTAGCGAAAGTTATGGATAGACCCTTTTAGGGCGCGAAGGGGTAAACATTTGCCGGGTATATGTTTGCTATGCCATCACTGTGGCGGTGATCAGATCAAATTACCGACCAGAACACGTTTACTTGGGATATGGACTGAGCTATTGTTATGGGGAAGGAAACTACTTATTCAGATCGAATTCATGAAATCTGTGCTACTAGATGATCCTAAATCTCATCTCACTAATATTATAAAGAGTTTGTATAAAGAGAGAGAAAGTTTGTATGTTTGTTATGCCGGCTAAAAACGGCTCAACGGATTTTTATGAATGTTAGAATTAAGGTCTTTCATAGTCTGGACTAGCATTAGGCTACTTTTTATCCCGGTCGATCTTGGGTGGAACCGTTGGGCAGCTACGAGTAGTGACATTATAAATGCGATAGTGACTCTATCGTTTCTTTGTTTAGAATTTCACGTCTTAACTACTCAACCGATCATCACAAAATTTTGTATTCGCATGCACGTTGGGGCACAGAAAGACATATACTTCATCATCATCATTATTATCATCGTTTTTCATCGTCGGGTGATTACCATCGATATGTAAACCAATTTTTTTTTCATGACGATGGTGGTTACGCAATTCCAAACTAACTTTTGCAACAAATTTAAACAATAGGATATTACTTTCCACTATTTTTGTCATTCCTGAAATCACATCAAGTAAATGTTACCTACGCAATACTCCATATTGAAAATTAGGTTAATAAGGTATTAGGATTGTGGTCTGCTATAATTTTAATCAACCATAATTACCATTAACTTAATTACATTATCATTGGAGACCCTCCTTGATTACGTAGCAACTTTGCGACTTGAATGGGGTGACGTCAGAAGTAAGAAAAGTTGGGGTCGTACCATGAGTTTTTGTGAAAATAGACTTGAATGTTCTGGCTTTGGTCTCGCTCTGTTACATCGAGAAAAAACGTGACAAAACCTATTCAGACTCAGTTTAACCTTGCGCTAATAGATAGTTTGTGGTAGGTACTACTAGAACGAAAAACCGAGCATTGGACTGTGTAGGAACGAGAAGTACGTTTCAAAGAAAGAGAGATGAATAGATACTATATAGCTGAACTTTAGTTTAGTTCACATCAAAAATTACAACCAAAACTATAGTAACGTTTAAAACTAGTGTGTCACTCGGTGGTTTTACCGCTAAGAGCGATCCTTTACAGAGAGTGAAGATCCTGCATCCTTTCTCAGGCACTTCAGTCCAGCACTTATTTATTTAGTCCATCTACACTGTTTATACTAGGTAATACATTATTTTAGTAGAAAAATAACTCTTACAATCAGATTAGCCAAATGTGAATGTGAAATGATTATTTACAGTTGATGACGACAGATGGCACGTTGTGATAATTAGGAAAAAAAAAAATAAATAAAAAACAAAATTATAAATTGTCATAAATTGATTGATTAATTATTCATTGCTCACGCAACTTTATGCTCGCTATAGGTAAATATGTGCAAATAATTACTTTATATTGAAAATGCGAAATCAATGCTTTTACGAAATTAATAACCTAATTTCGCCTTCACCTGTTCGAATCATCTCTCGGGTGAAATTCGCGAGTAATTTTGAAAGGCGATCATGCGTTTGATTCCTTTGATCTCATCCAATTACCCGTCGGGTCGGTGATCTGTGAGATTTGACAAATTGAATATAACGTTAATATTTAAGGGTGTGCGTTGGGGTTGTAACTGTGGATGATAAGCGGTAGACGTTGTACTGTTAGCTCTAGCGAAACATAAATAAATACATAAATTAGATAGTTTATCGAGCTTGGGCTTTGATTTTTGACATTGAAAATCAGTATAAGTTGCGTTATGAACACTTTATAAGTAATATATTTAAAGGCACTCATAGGTTGAGGTGTTGCCAATTATCAGAAGTTAGGTATTGTCGAGCGGTTCTGTTCATAATGTGGGCATGTAGTTAGGTTCTATTAGACAAACAGGCGTGGATAATCGGGCGAGAGGAATAAAACCATTACTTGCAACACACGTAGATTATAATCTTGAATGATGTCAGTACATTAATGTTACAATGATCCGTTCAACTATGATCTCCAATGAATATTCCAAGTATTCACAATACGACTCAAACAGGCACTCCGCCGAACACGTAACGCGCATAGGTACACGATACAATAAGATTCTATGACCGCCACTGTAATTCCAGATGTAATTGCAACTATTGTAATCAGCTTTCTACGTATCAACTTTAACTATCAACCCTTGCCCTTGTGGCTCTGGTCGAGATTCCTAAAGTATTGTTTCCCGCCTTTTCGTTACGGATCGTAGTTGTGCCAGAGTGGTAAACGTCAGCGGCTCAGAAGCTGTCACTGTCAGTTACGTTTTATAACCACTCTAAATAAAGATTGGCGCAGAGCGCCGACATATTAATTATTTACGCAGATTACGCTTAGTTACCGACTTACTTAAACATGTGATTTTAAATACAACTACAACAAATAAAAAAACAGTAATTTAATTAAATTACTCAAAAATGCTCTAAAGATGTAGTCCGCTACGCTAAACACGTCCCCAAACGCGAAGCCTAATGTTGACACGGCAAGATCCTCTTCATTATATCCGAAACAACTACTCAATTACCGTACCAATCAGAGTCCTATCACAGCCTATCAATATCTGCTCGAGCGTTTCTGCGGTTGGTAACCAATGGCATTGTCAGAGAGCCTTATTTGCGGTCGTTACTCAGCGGGAATATCGGTGATTCGCCATAAATGCTTCTATGTAGCTTAACCTGCTTTTAATTGAACACAGCTAGGCAAATTACGTTATACTTAGGTATATGTGAATACAATGCAACGCAATACAAAATAATAACTCTTTACGAACCGGTCGCCGTGTGAAACACCCCTATTCTGTCCTCAAAAGCACAAGAGCGATAACTCTAACTAAATTAAAACAAAAACAAAAACAAATTAAAACAAAAAAAACTAAACTAAATTATAGTAGTGGTAGGGCTCTTTTGCAGAGCCCGCCTGGGGAAGTACCACACCTTTGCCAGTTATTCCACCGCCAAGCAGTAATGTGTAAACATTACTGTGTTCCGGTTGGAAGGGCATTGTTTCCAGTGAAATTACAGGGCAAATAAGAGATTAAACATCTTATATCTCAGGGTGACGAGCGCAGTGCTGTGCCGCGCAAGGTCTTGAATTCTAAGAATTCAAAATTCTTGGTGGCACAGACCTGTTTATGGGCAAACGTGACGTTTAACATCAGGCGAGAGATTTGCTCGTCTCGTCTCTCAATATCATAAAAAAAAAAAACTAAAAAAAAAAAAACTATTTTTTCACGCAACATAATATTTATGCGTAATGTTTCAAGCTAAAAAAGCATGATAAAAACAGTTTTAGGTATCGCTCTTGGGCTTATATGACGGCAGTATTGACACCACAAAAAGAAAATCACAAACAAATTAAAATTAATGTGTTTTTTCTGATAAACTGTAATATAACTGCATTGCAGATTATTTTGCTGCCAAACTGAAAGGTGAGCGGAATTGGGTTCTGTGCCAATACTGTCTTTTGTTCTGAAGGACATAGTCGCGAGATAAATAGATAGATAAATTATTTATTGTTCACACCAAAAATTTCAAACAAAGGACAATAACACTTAAAATTAAACTTGTGAAACATCTGGCGTCCTTATTGCTGAGAGCGATCTCTTCCAGGCACGTAAACTAAGCTCCAGGAAAGTAGTACTAACTCAGCTATTTACTTTCTCCGAAGTATTATTATAAGTAGTGTAGAATAGTATCTTAGAGCAAATTTCATGGTATTATAGTATATACAATTATACATTATACCTGTCTAGGTAATAGTAGAAATACTCGAGAAGAATATACCGAAACACGATCAAGAGCACACGAGGCGAGGTTCAAACATCGTGAGACTAGCTCTAGTATCGTCAAGTACAGACGTCTAAAGTGAGCACAGTACAATCGACTTAGCATAACTTGTGACGAGTGTGAAAATACGCACAAAAATGCGCAAGTATTCGACATAGTGTACCTACGCCTTAACACTAGAGTACACGCCTGGCCTACTATAGTAGACCAGGGTTATTCTTTTTGCGGTAACTTTTTATTTTTGCGCGCTAGAAACTAGCGATTCCAGGTAAGCCTCGTCTGGTATATTTGTCGCAACCTCAGTACCCCCGCGTGATCCTCGATTTGACACCAAAGACAGGACGAGTTGGTCGATGTGCACTCTGCTCGAGAGCCCGAATTCGGTCGACAAAAAAGTGGTGCAAGACTTGCTACAAATGGATTTGTCCCGATCACCAAGCAGTAGTGTGTCCTGAATGCTACGAAAATAAAGAAATTAGTAATTAAGTTTAGTGTTAATTTTAAAAAAATATGTTGATCTCAGAAGTGCCATTTTGTTACTTTTTCTTAGATATTTAGTAAATTGCTAATTGTTCACTATTTTAAATATAATATCTAAATTGTAATGTTGTAATACTAAGTAAAATAAATAAGTTTTCCATTCCATTTATTATTTTAGTCAAATAATCATAAATATACAATTTATTGATATTTTAAAATGGCCTAATATAGTAAGCCACGCGTGTACTCAAGTAAAAAAAAGGAGCGCGTGTACCGTAGTGTTAACACTCATCAAGGGCGCCCCTGACGAGCGTTAATGGCGCACACTTTTCTATCGAATACTCAGAGATCAGTGGGCCTAGCACAACTTTGACGTAAAAATACGTAGCGAGTATTCGATAGAAAAGTGTACGCCATTTACACCCGTCAGGAGCACACTTGACAGTCGTAAATGGCGTACACTTTTCCATCGAAAACTCGCTACGTATTTTTACGTCAATGTTGTGCTAGCCCCATAGACCTAGCATAACTTGTGACATAAAATACGTGGCAAGTATTCGTATTATAAAAAGAAAAAGGAAGAAAAGTGAAAAGAAAAATGTGCGCCATGAACGCCCGTCAGGGGCGCCCTTGACGGGTGTTAATCGCGTATTTTACGTCAATGTTATGCTGGGCCTACTGATCTCTTCAATTTGTCTTCCAAATTCTTACGTGTCCTTGCAATTCTAAGCTAGAAGACGCTCGGTCCAATTTAAATTCCTCACTCAGAAGCAAAAACTGTTTGCCTTCCTAAGTACTTAAGTAAAATTATACGAGCAGCATGGTCAGTGGCTGTTCGTGCTTGTATCTTAATGCGAACTTTATGTAAATGTATCGTGAGTTGTCGGACTTATTCGTACACTGCACCGTCGGTATCTTATCGTGTGCGATAGTTACTGGACTACTGGAGGTAGACGGTAACTAATGTGTTAGATAGATGGGTACGAAATTATTCAAAGCTACATAGGAATTATTTAAAGGTACTTGAAATTAAGTACCTACTTGAAGTACTTGGAATTAATAAAAATGAGAAATCTTTTGATGTTTTAAGTCTGAACTTTAAATCTGTTTGTAACAAGCTCCTTGTGATTTCCGTCTTTACAACTTTTTGTGAAATCAGCAATTCAAATTGCAGACTTTTTACGTAGTCTTTTTCTTACTGTTCATTTAATAATATTGTTTGTTTCTCCATAGGCGGCGCTAACTTTGCAAACCCTTACGCGAGCGACGACAGGACAGACCTCAACCAAGTATGGGTGGACATCCCCTCCACCCTCGTGGCTTTGGGCGGAGACGTCCACATCGAGGTCCACGGCGAAATCGGGCCCGGATTAAGGGTCCGCATCGCCAGAGAAGACGACGAAGGCAGGACCCTTCTTGCCACCATGCCTTTGGCTCTAGACTCTGAAAGCAAAGTCACTTTACCTTGCGGGTACTTCTCCAGAGGCGGCATTTACTACCTCGAGCTTGTCGCTGATAAAGACACCTTTTTGACGGACTATGACAACAGTACAGACAGTTTAGAAGACTTTGTGAAACGTGATGTTAGTGCCGATAGTAAAGATTTTGGACGTGATAATAGTTTTGAAGAGAAAAACTTTGCCAAACGTGACAGTGAAGTGAGAGTTAAAAGGGACGAAGGTAGTATCATGGAGACTGGTGATAGTGTGGTGAAATCCTGGAAGTTTGACGTTCTCTGGCCGTCAGCTAATTTGGACGTGACACCGGAACAGATCGCGACGTATCCAGAGAGGCCGGTGACGGCTATATTGGAGTTCCCGAGGGTGGTGTGCACTCCGATGGAGTCCAGTGCTGACTTCTGGCTGGAGTTGCTGTACTGTGGACATTCCAGTGGCGGCGCTGTTCTGTGTGATGGGAAGAATACTAGTTCAAAAGCGCACGTGCTTTATTCTGAACAGGTAATGGATTGTTCACATTATTTTACTATTTCTTACCACGTATTTTGTAATATTGAGACATATTTAAAACTGTTGGGATCGAAATGTATGAACATTTTACAGGTTATACGATTGTACGTAACTAATTAATATTAGTGGCAAGCAACATTTAAAGTTGACAGACAACTTAGGCAGTGTGTTTACATGTCTTAGACTCATAATGGAGTCTGCTGCATCATCATCATCATTATCTACAGCCTTCTTTATCCCGCTCCAGAATAAAATCCTCAATCGTTTTACTCAATGCTTTGGTCCTGTGCCAATTAATCTTTAGTCCAGGCTCATCCTTAAAAAATCCGTATAGGTAAAGCACGTATCTTTGCAAATCACTAATTTCACCATGCCTCATAAATAACTATTAGGGAAATGAACAAAGGGATTCCACAATAAAAGGAAGTTGATATCATCCATAGAATAGGTAACAGTACTACGCCGGTACAAAAACTAATGAACATCATAATTTATGAGCACGAGTGCCATTTACCCGAGCCAAGGAAAATAGCCCCCCCCGCTTACACTCCATTTGTTTATTCAGGTAAATGAGATTTGCAATTTATGAAAGTAATAAAGAAAACTATAAAGTCCTTGAATTGTAAAAGAAACAAGATTTATTTCTTGTTTACGTTGGAAAATGTTACCGTGTACTTTGTATCCGGTTTGAAATAAATAACTTTTATGATTCAGAATATTGGATGCAAACGTAAATCGCATTTTGCTTTTCAATCTAACACGAGATCAGATACAATATCCAAAGACACAAGCTTTTGCAGAGTTAACGTAAAATATTTTGTTGTATTTATAGTTGTTGGTTATTATTTTGACTATCTGGGTGTACGATTTTTTACCCAATTTCAAAAAGGGATGACGTTTTCAAATTGTTTTTATGTTTACAAGGTGTAACGAAAAGGTGTAGTAGGACATAAGGGTGATCTACTTCACGTCAAAGTGAACCACTTCTAGAACACAAGTTTGCTAAATTCGAGACAGAAAATTTCGCATCTCCAAGGAAAATTGATTACGTCACTAACGATTTTGACGTGTAAAAGGACAGCCTTAAGTCGCCCTATCCGTGGAAGACTGCCACACTGGCGGTTGTGGCTTTTTTCTTTTATTGCATTTTTGGAATCCTTAAATACATACGCATCTACTCACATTTTCAGAAAATCGGAAAATCCTGTATTTGATATAAAAAAACACGATTTAAAATTTTGACAAAAAGCCACGCTCCAAAATACTCCGTAGAATACAGCCACTAACGCCACTGCGTCCAAATTTATCCGGCGATTACGGCCACACTCGCCTGCGCGGCCGTGTTCGACGGTAAAAGTTGCTTGGGGAGTCGGCCGACAGTGTCGTAAGCGCATCTGTGCCATTACTTGACGGATTTACCGGGCGTGCGGGCGCGTTTGAGTAATTAAACGTTCCAGGAAATTGGTTAATAAATGTCACGGGAGGGTGAATAAAATTCAAATATTCTATATTTTGATCTTCATTCTTTATTTGTGCAATAACTTAATGGCTAAAAACAATGCTACTCACAGTAGATAAAATCGAAGAAAAACTTGTTTTCTAATGCTAATAGGGAACTGGGTGTACATGAACTACAATTTTTAAAATATGTTACATTACAAGTCACGCGCCAGTCAGAATCAACGCTAAAGGACTAAACAAAAATCAACTTCTTTGTATACCTACATTTATATATAAAAAAAGACAATAAATTAAATAAATAAGTCTATATTTCTTCTACCATAAAAATACTACATAACATATAATTTTAATTAGTTTGTATCATAGAAGTGGCCTCTGCGGTGTAGGCCTCCCCTAAAACTCTCCACTCTTCTCTCTCTCTCTCGTCTTCCTCGTCTGGTCTGGTCTGGTATTGTTCCGTAAATAATATATGTCTCTCCATCTGTTCTTTTGCTTTCCCTGGTTTCTTTTTTTATCTCTTGAAATACATTCCGTTACTATTTTTGTCCATCTGTTGCTTTCCATCCTACATAATTGGGAATGTGAATGGGCAGGTATGTAGCCTGCCCATTCACAGACCACATATTTAAGTAGTGTTATCGTTGTTGTCTTACATCTTAACATACATCAGGTACTTTGATTTTGTTTCTTACAAGTTATATTTAATCTGTCTGTTTTTTTTTTATATCTGATAAACTTTTCTGCATTTTTCTCTTGTAGAACTTTTTCTTCATCCATTTAACTCAAATACCATGTTTGACACCCATATGTTAAGCATTTCTTTATGTCTTTATTTCATGATTTTTCCAGTCTGATGAAATTCTTATGTGTACCTCTTTTTCTGTACAATCATTAAAAGAAACCAAATGTCCGAGATAACATAGATGTTCTCATACTCAATTTTTACACCTTCAATGACATGAGATTCACGATTTGTAAGGTAACCTTTATTTTTGTTGCATTTATTTCTAGACCAACCTTCTTGCTCTCTATTACTAGTTTGCTAACCATGGATTCCAAGTCTAATGCATTTTCAGCAAATACCACATTCAGCAAATCGTAAGTGGCTCAGGAAATATTCATCTATCTTCGCTTTTTTGTTTTCCCATTTCAGACTTCTGGAAACACGCCCGTTCCCCGCCCGTTTCTATCACAGCCGAGAAGGTTTTTGATGAAATAGGGTCGCCTTGCCTATCTCATTTTTCCATTGGGAACTCCATGCTTTCCCGCTCTAATCACATTCTGGCTATGCCTTTAGAGTATAATTATGTTGCAGATCACGTTAATGTAGGGCTCTTGGCTGGTCAGTGCTTTGTTATTTTAGTGCAGTCCAGATCATGTTGTGGTCTACAGAATCGAATGCTTTTGTGTAGTCTATAAAAAGCACATAAATAGCGGTTTCCCGTTTTCATTGGATTTTTTATCAATTGAAAGACTACCTGTATGTGGTTCATTGTTGAAAACATTTCGAAAACCTGCCTGCTCTCTCGGTTGGTTTTCGTCTAGAGTTATTGTCAACCGGTTGAGTAAAAAAATTGAGAATATTTTATACAAGTTTGTCATTAGGCTGATTGGTTTATAGTTTCTAATGTCACATTGGTCTCCTTTTTATGTACAAGTATAATAATAGACTTCGACCACTGTGCTGACGTTGTTTTTATTTCAATAACTATGTTAAATAGTTGCCGTAGTGGCTTTATCAACAGCATTCATAATGATTTTAAAATTTCGTTAACTATTTTGTCTTCGGAGGCTTTAATATCCCAGTACAAATAATCTAATATTTTCGTTGGATGTCTTTAATTCCAGAGTTGTAGTTTTATCCAACACGGTTTTAAATTTTAAAATATTGTGTTTCAGAGGTTTTGTCATTAAGAACCCAACCTCGTTTCTTCCGTTTGTTCACTTTGTTCCAGGTGTGCGGAATAGAATAAAGTCCGAGTATTCTTCTATGGTTTTTTTTATGTCTGTGGTCTTCTAGTTTCGCATATCCCTAGGATGTCCCAATTTATAGATTTTATAGAAAAACTTAGTTTGGTGATCTTACTGTCTACGATTAGAGTGTTTGCATTAAGAAAAGCCTGAGTTTTCCGGTCTGGTTTAGCGGGTGCTGGCTTACTCCTCTACGGTGACTAAGCGATTTGAAAGAGTCTTTTAGAAGAGCCTTTTGGTTTTTTCTTGGCTAGCAGTTGCTTGGGGGCTAAGCAGTCAAGGTCTTAAGGAACCTGTATGTCTTGCGTCTTATTTATTCTTTTTGGTAGTAGTTTTGTGTTTCATTCGATTGTTGCACTTCTAGCCCCTGCTTCTTCAGGAGATTCTGACATAAATCTCTTATTGAAGTATTTAGATCCCGTCGCGCGTCTTAGTTGTTTGTGTGAGTCTAGTACCACTATTCGGTCATAACAAAGAGCTACTTTATACATCCACAATCAATATACATGCGTACATACACACATAAATACATACATATCCCTCTTTTTTAGCTTCGTTGCAGTTGGGTAAAAAATAAATCATCTCGCGGTCAGTCGACGCTCCTTTATTGATAACTAGCTTCGACCACGTGGACACTACACTTTAAAAACCGTTTATTTTTTTGGGGTTAAATTTACTTAACCCTCCTTTTTTGAGAGTATGTCAAAAGCGTCATAATGGAATTAGGGACCTTTAAAACCCCCAGATACAATAAATCAGCCCCCTCGGACCATTTTGAATTTGTTATCTTGGATTTTCGTCGCCACCATTTAGTAGCTCTCGCAAACCCCTATAACATTTGGTCAAATACACTACCTTCAATAGTTTCGGGAATATAGACCCTCAAAGTTTGTTTGTTTTATTTTGTGTTGTTTGTTGTTTCAATTTCCCCAAAAAAGTTTAAGGTTTTGGAGTATTTTTAGTCTTGGCGCTTTGGTAAAAGCGTTTTGAATTTTCGAGATAATTAACAATTCCAGCTCGAGAGTGTGACTTTTCGAAAATTTTGGGATTCTATTATAAATTTAGTACATCTGTGTAAAGAAAGTTTCATTGACGTAGCATCAAAACAATTTATTGTAAAGTTTTTAAATTCGTGGCATCAAAAAACAAAACAAGCTTCTCCATATACACTTTTACACCCTATTCCACACCTTCAGGGGTTGAATTTCAAAAAATCCTTTCTTAGTACACACCTTTGCTCATCAAAACAAATACACCCTCCAAATTTAAATTTCTACGACCTGTGGTTTGGCTTAAAGCCAAACCACAGGTCGGTAAGTCGTCTGTTAGTCAGTCAGTCAGGACTTGTTATTTATATTTAAAGATTAAAATATATTCTAATATAATTAACACGGGATTACTAACGTCAAAATTAAGTCGTTTATAACGACTAGTTTTGATCATATTCGGTGATCTTCATCAGGAGATTACAAGCGTGACGCGCTCGCGGTCAGGTCAAAATAAAAAAAAGTCGCGCACAATTATAATATCTAACATCCAACCATTAACAAAAAAAAAAATACAAATATCCGAATTGAGAACCTCCTCCTTTTTTTGGATGTCGGTTAAAACAACATTGTTTTTCATCTCATGTACACGAACACTAAAAATTAAACCGCAAATTCTAATATTTTTGTCGTAAGAAGGCCACCACCCAGCTTTTTACTTGGAATAAAGGCGCAATGTCTCTTAAATTCATCGCGTTTCTCATTTCTCACTCGGAAAAAAGCCCTCATGGCGGTTAAGCCGACGTGATCTTGAGAAAATTCCGTGGAGTAAGGTATTAAGGGACAAAACACGTACAAATACTATCGTCAAAAATTAAAAAAAAATATGATTCACTGCCTGTTGTGTCAAGGAATTGTTTAGAATACTAAAAAACATACGTTGTCTAAGAAATTTCCGAGATAATCAGAAAAAACCGCCTCCTGGAAACCTAGGGTTTTGCAACTGTGGCTCTCTTCCACGGATACGACGAAGTATTACTACACCTTTCCGTTACAACTTGTTCACACATTTCCTAATTTTTAGATAAAATTATATCAACATTTTAGTACATGCATAATAGACTTTACCTTTAAGATTTTTATGTAAAATGTTATTATGAAAAAAATATATTTTCAATGATATTTTTTTATAAAGCATGTTGTTTTTCTTTGAAGATGCACGGCTTCCCCGGCCGGAGGACCATGACGCTGCGCTGTGAATGGTTCGGGCAGGCGGGCGACTACGCGCTCACGCTGCGGCCGGCCGCCGCTGCCAGTCCCCAAGACGTCGCTACTGCTTTTATAAAGGTAACCTACTTCGTAACTTAGCTTTTATACTGGACTTACTTTGTTAGGTAATACTAGATTTATTTAGGTTAGCTGTAAATATAATTCCATATTTCAGTTTTTTGTATCGGTTAAAATTTGAGAAAGAGAGCTTTCAGCAGCGTCTCTACTTAGTTGTGGAACTCACATTGAGAATTAAATAGGTGTTTTTAAAAAAATCCAAAAAGGGTAATAAAGGCTTAAAGTTAGAATTTTATAAATCTGAACCGACTGAAAATCTTAACAATCACTGCATTTTGGCCTTTTTAAGACAACACATACAAATAGGTACTTTTTAATGTTCACACCTAATATTACGCAATACGAAAAAAATAAAACTTAACTCTTTTTAAAACCCGGTAAAGTAGGTTTTGCTATGAATATATTTGTCACAGTATGAACTAGGCTCCAATACTAATTATAGTTGTCACAGGGTACTTCTGTAATGATCAACCTTAAAATCTAACAGATTCTTTCAAAAGAAGACATTACAAAAATCTAAACATAATGAAAGTAATATAACTCGAAAATTCTCAAAATAGTCACTTACGTACAAGAATTTACCAAGCATAATGTGAGGGTATATTTACTTACAAATCCGTCAAAATAATATTGTCCGAAACAAAATTTCCATCCCAAAATGCCAGTGAGCAACGACAAGACACTCACCCAAGAGCCCCTAAAGTTTTATGTACATTTCCTCAAAGAACTTTGCAAATAATGTCTCAGTAAAATACAATTTTTCTCCCGTTCGGACCGCAGAAATATGCAACAAGAATATAAAAGGAAGCGAATCACTTACAGGAAGTAATACGAAATAAGGAAAGCGAGAGTTTCTGTAAACAGATTTATTCCATTCGTGTTGCCTGAAATTAGCTTTGTTTGCATAATTCGGTGAAATTATTTTTAGGAAGCTGTTTTTGTTACTTTTTTTGAATAAATAGGTATCTTACAAAGCCTTTCCATATTCTTGCTGAAATTGAATCAGTATTATAAGAATTAGGTAACAAGGTGCCCAGCATTAATTAAGAGGAAAATACGTTGTCTTATGTAACAAGTTACGGAAGAAGAATTTTCAAAATTATAATGAGTGGTCTCATTATTTTAATATTAATATAATTTTACTTGAGCTTTTTCAGAAAATTGTACAAAAATCATTTTCATTTTTATTTTAACGAAACAACGTTCGTTTTAAGCAAGACCAACGCTGCAAGTAGGTACTTACCACGAATGAAAAAGCTCAATAATAATTGATACAAGGCCCTTACGCGATTTTTACAAGCCAATTTCTGTTATTAGAGATCTATCTCGCCCACCTCATAAAATATTCTCGAGGGCATTTGCTTCGGCCCATAAATCTCAATAAGTGGACGTACCTTTCCTCGTGCAAGGAGTTTTTGTGAGAATTAAACACAATTCCGATATTCTGGGTGAAGTGGAGGATAAAATATAGAGTACGAGTAATCTGTAGGGAGGAGATGGCATTATCGATGGACGATTATTAAGTACTTGAGTTTTCTTGAATTTTCAATGTGTGTAAGCTTTTTTAATGTTGTTATACCCTCAACTTCTTTAAGTCGTATTTTTCATGAATGAATATTGTGATCACTGCCTCCTATTGGGTTGTATTTTTTTTACTAACTTTATAAACCTATTAGAAACGGTTAATTTGCTTTAGATAAAAAAAGCTGTGGAATTGAGTGGAAACTCAATTAATATCAGTGCGAAAAATTATCATAACACATCGTGTTTATCTTGGAATCTTGAATCTAGCCAACTTGGCCAGCCCAAATTCATATGAGTCACTTGACTGAAATGAATTTATTTACAGTTTCGACATGTTACCACATAAAAGTCGATTGAAGAGTATCTCGATTTTCGTAAATATAAACTGGAAGGCAACTTTTATCGATATCTATTTTCAAACTACTTTGTATTCTGCTCTATCGGAAGTAACCTGTGCTCACCTAAATATTTATTGGAGTTTATTCGAACCTCTCGTGATACGCCTCAACAGATATTGTTTATGGAGATTTTTATAATAAATTGGAGTACGTTTATGTGTAAACGGAAACGGAAAATGTGCTTAATCGAACGTAAAAGTAAATTTTGGCTTGACTACTTTTGTAGTAAAGCTGATATTAAACGCTGCACTGTTATTTTTGTAATGTTATCATAAAAAGCTGACTGATTATGTTTTCCTGCTTATAAGGTAAAAAATAAATCTGTTTATTAAAAAAACAGTTCCATAGTAATTTTATGGCTGAGTTACACCAGTGTATTAAATATCCCGAGAAACAAAAACCTTTACATTTATAATTTTGGTAGAAAGTAGAATAGTATAGGATTCTTGTTCAAGAGCTTAGACCTTAGTATTTTTTTACTTACAACGGAACGGATAAGATATACCTAAATACGCGTTTAGGGGCGTGCGTGCGTTTTTTTCTTTTTTCGAGTACTTAATTGGTTTGGTTTGCAATACCTATATATATTCTGTTCTATTTTACCCTTCCAGGCGGATTGGTCCGAGCAGTTCGTTCTGAACGTGCACGGTGGGTCCGTGTTCCCGTGCGGAGACGGAGTGAAGGTGCTGTTCCAGTACCCGGAGTGCGTGCTGGAGAAAGCGGACCGAGTGAGGGTGTTCGGACGAGACAACGACCGGCTGCGGTACGTCGCTGAAAGGAGAGTTAGAAGGTGAGTGAGAAAAGCTGGTGATTTGAGCGAGCGGGTATCGATTGAGTGAGCACAACCTTGTGTAGTGTTGTCTTGTGTTGTGAGCATGTAAGTTGGAGCCTACTTGAGCCTTAGTGAACAGTTAAACTTTGAGTGAGCAAGTAATTTGAGTTTAGAGTAAGCAGATACTTTGCACTACTAAAAGCAGCTAACTTGAACCTTATGTGAGCAGGTTTGTACCTCGAGTAAGATGGTAGTTTTATATCATAAATTGATATGTGATCGCATCTTAGTCCAAAGCTTTGAAAGCGTACAAATAGCTGTTTGTTTGTGTATAACAGCGTCATAGCCATCACAGACCTCTTCGACTTTTAAGTGGACCAATTACTCACAAAAGGATTTCACAGTTGACTACAAGCAAGCTCGTCACAGCAAAGCTGTAAATGCTCCAATACTCCAATATCCTGGAACGTTACTGTACAGTCCGCATCAGCTGCTGGCTTGAATCATGGAACGCATGCAATTTCCGCCCGCTCGCTAAACACTACTTACGAAAAATTGGACAGCCTTTTGCTAAGCATTTTCCTTGTATTTATTTTGTTAACAGGAAAATGAGGCTAAAAGTCGTGTAAAGATAGATCACGAGAATGGTGTAGTTGTGTTTTTATCTCCGATCGGAATATGCTATGTTTTATCAAGTGAAGAAGCTGTTGCTTCAAAGTTTGCGTAAGGGTCCGTGTATGGGTGTTATCCGTTTCACTTTCCCATTTGTTTTCTTTTTGATCCTTCTTCTCATATATACTCTAATCAAACGCAGCGGGAGTAAGAGCCGAGCAAAATATTGTGCCGACCGGAACTGTCTTGTTTTGGATTTTCTCAAATTTTGCTTTTGCGTCGTTCTGTTCCAGCATAATAATAGTTTTGTAATAAATATACTCGTAGTTCTAAAATAAAATGAAAAGTTCAAAGATTATTTTTCCGAAAAATCGAATAATCGAGATTAATTTTTGTTAAAATAACAAAATGTGTCAAAACCACGTTAGTTTCCATAGCAAAATCGAGATAAATTAAAATAGAGTTTGTGAAAATATATTGCGAAAATTTTGTACCTAAGGACTTTTTCTTGGTACTATAGAGACTGTTTCAGAGAACGCCTACTGAATATCTCGACTGACTGTTACTCCCAGGCCATACGTGATAGAAATAACAACTGCCAAAGTGAACCTGCCTCCCCAAACGACCAAATATAAGCCCTTTAGTTTTATCCCCAATTAAATTTTATTCAGCGCCCTTATCATAATCGTCAATATCACTGTATGGACAGTAAGTAGTAAGTGGTAACTAAAATACGTAGTATTTTATGTGACTGTGTGTTTATCCAAGGCTAAAACCTAAAATGGGTAGGTTTTGTGAAAATTTTGTTCTCTGAGTTGAGTACCCAAGAGTCTAGGCGTCACAGACCATTTTACATACATCCACTATGCTTGGTGCTAAGGATCCATAGACTTGTTGTTATTTCGAAAGGACTGAATGGAAGCATTGATTATTTCAAACTGCACTAATTCAATCCAAAACGTATCCATACGTGGCACCATTGCTGCATTGTGAACTCACTTGCACGCCGTTTTCGTTGGGAATTTACAAGCACTAAACAATTTTGTAAGCATAATTATTGAGACGCTACGTGCGAATTACCGCCTCTAAATATTTACCTCTATGTTTGCATGCATCCATCGTCCGTATTTTTTTGCCGAAGGCGCTTTATTACCCACCTGACCAACCCAACCTCGAGGAAAAATAAATAGATAAGTAAACTTTTCATTGTTAACAACAGAAACTTAAAAGCCAAAAGAAAATTTTGATTAAAATTGATTAGAATTTGTTTAGAGCAAGAACAGGCGGCATCATCGCTAAAAACAATATCTTCTATTTGTCGAGATAGCTAAAGGAATCTTTTCGGATGAAACCGCGTGGCACAGCCAGTCTACGCCGGATTTGTATTGCAAATATGTTCAAACGGCCCGTTGTCCTACAGTACTGACTATTATCGACATAACGACCTCATAAGATTTTACGTTCACACACTCGCAGTTTCCTTAGCTTTGTGATAATGGGGTAAGGTAAGGCCAAATGTTCGTTTTCTTCATATTAAAAATACAAGGAGCATTTTCTTAAGGTATTTTCGAGATGTATTCAAGAAGAACGGAATAGAATTTTCGAATATCGAGTTAACGTTTGAAATTATTAGTCTTTAGTTTAGCAAGTTTTCGATATCGAAATAACATAAATACCATTTTACTTTCGCATTAATTCAAAACAAAAACA
The DNA here is from genome assembly GCA_949125135.1 of Alcis repandata. Lineage (NCBI taxonomy): Eukaryota > Metazoa > Arthropoda > Insecta > Lepidoptera > Geometridae > Alcis > Alcis repandata. The sequence continues at coordinate 3,304,979 of OX421233.1, forward strand.
AGGTTGGAGTTAATTGTTTCAACCATTAGTTTCAGGGTTATAAGAAAAGGTTATGCAGATGTTGATGAAAGCTGTTTTTTGTTTTGATGAAAGTGATTTATTTTTGTTATAATTAAACACGGGAATACTCACGTAAAAATTAAGTCGCGCGTCACGTTTGTAAACTCGCCTGATGAAGGTCACCGAATGTGACCGAAACTAGTCGTAGTAGACGACTTAATTTTTACGTGAGTATTCCCGTGTTTAATTATAACAAAAATGTGTGAAAACCACGTTAGTTTCCATAGTAAAAGTGATTTATAATAAGGAATAATATAATAAAGAATATTCGGCTTAGCATACCAAAACCTTATAACCATGTACTTAACTATGAGACTACTATTGCTTTGTGTATATTTGTTTTGCTACGTTTGCGGTCCTTCTATCGAAACGTAATTTCACATTGTTCAGTTCATTGTTGTACAAACAAATTATTGGACTATTAAATTAATAGTCTGGTCAAAGCTCATCCTGTTCATTTAGTTAATTATTTTGCCCATTGGTTTGTGATTAATCATAGATTATAGTAATGAGCATTGTTATTATTATATCTTGATATAATTGGATTGGCCACTAATTTGGCTGGGCGTTGTATTGCGCATTTAGTTTAGTTTGTTTGCGTCGCGTCTTTTCTCGCTATTTTAAACATTTGCAGTATTTTCATGAGAAAGATGATCTCGGTCCTTTGATAGATACTCCTTTTTTACTTCTTTAAATATGTAGGTTTTATACGTAAGACCCAGACAAAGTCTAGGATAGAGCCATTATATCGTCTATAAGACCAAAACAAAAAATATGACAAACATTGCAAGCCGAGTGTGCCTATTTACTGTCTCGCCACTGTACTCGTAACGCGTAATTACATTAGCCTCAGGCTAACCGTCCGCGTCGGCCCGTTTTCCGCTCTTTCATAAAAAAAGAACATGACAAGATGAAGAAGATTCTTGTAGTATCTACGCACTACATGAATTTATGTTGATGATAACTAACAATTTGTCAAACACGTTCCTTATATAGTTTCGAAATAACAACTACACCTCAACCACGCGTGGGAGAGCAACCAGAAACCATCAGTCGTATTAAATTACCAAATATATATACGAACTACAATATGTTAAAGTTACAATTTACGTATCACCAAGCCGTATAAGTAAGAAGTCCCGGCAAGTTTAGTTAAGGGTCGCCCATCCGCTATAAAACTTGCCCGGCCATCTGTTCTCGACATAGTTGTAGATAGGGATGTACTGGGGAGTTTGGACGGTTGGCCGGTAAAGCCGGATAGCTAAATACTCATAATATTTAGGATGAAATGTTCAAGTGCCTTTATTCAGACTTATATATTTAGCTCAAAAACTCCAAACAAGTTTTAGATGAATAAGGAAAATTAAACAAAGTGTCGTAAAACATATTTCAGGAAATATAAACGTATTCATTAGTATTCATATTTATTTAAGAATATTATGTACCTAGGTGATATGATATTGTATTTTTGGTACAATTGTAGACCCGGTCAGGCACAGCTTCGCAAAAGGTTGAGGTAGAGAGAAAAATAGCGGTATGTTCTCTAGATAAATTTTTGTATTTCAAAAGGTTCAACTTATCTATTGCAAACACTCACTAACGTGGCGTTTTTCATATCATAAAAAATACAATAGAAAGTAGAAAAAATATCTCATACCGATAAGACCGCCTTTTTGTTCTAGTATTTTACTGTGTATGGTCAGTACTTTCTTTTAATGATGTCAATAAAGCGTCATTTTATTTGTTATATTGTTGTTCTGTTAAAAGTTGAAGTTCGTAATGTTCCAAACAGGACGGACCTTCTCCCATCCCTACTAGGCATTTTCTCGTAGACGAGCGGCTTTAACAACTCGTATCCTGAGTTAATCCTTTACATAACGTGTAAACTCGTGCGTAGTTTACACTATCAGAGCTCACAGTTACACTTAAACTTCAACTTAAATTACAGGAGTTGGTTCTACTTAAATTTTAATCCTCGTGGGCGGGGCCTTAAATCTGTGACCTAAAAAGCATGAGTATAATTATGTCCTGGTATAAAGTCATTATAACTTAGACTTGGTACTATTGTTTATTCTGTGTCTAAGTGAGGTTAATGAGTAGATGCTACTTACTCGTACTATAAAATTGTTTATGATGCAAAGCTGACTTCTTAAGTTCTGTTTATGCAAAAATGTTATAGAGATGTGCTAAGTTTTCGACAAGCTTTTGATTATACGGCTTTGCATTTATTCTGAGTTTGGTACCTTTTGTCGTGAATGTTTTCGTGTAGTGTAGGGGTTCTATTAGTGCGAACTGATAGTTAAACTATTTTGGACTACGCCCACGTTTGACATCACATCGACCACATGCTCTTTCATGTCACTGTCTCTTTTCTAAAGGAAGATACTGCAATTGCGCTTTATAATACGCACCAGAATAAAACATTTGATCTGATAGAAAATCTTATCACCATTTTGTTCTCCAGAGGGCAGCATACGGCATCATTCGACTGCCGGCTGTTCAGCGAGCGGTACCCGGAGTACTGCTTCGTGTACGTGTCGCAGGCGGTCACCGGAGCCGTGGCTGACGTCAGGATGGACTGCCTGCCCACACTGGCGACTACAGGTTTGTAAAAGTACTGAAAAAAATAGGACCCTTTTTAAAACAAAACTTTACGTTTAACTTTTTATGCTTCTAAACTTCCTTCGGGGAAGAACTCTCAAGGCGACGACACTTCTACGTCTGTCAGTCTGTATGTCACAGCCAATAATTTTTAATCCCCAGCGCAAAAACGATAGGGTGTTATAAGTTTATTTATTTACTAGCTGACCTGTGCCCACTTCGTTGGGCATAATGTTAATTAAACCCGAAGCCATCGCGCGCCGTCCGGACCGTTTTTTCTCCGATTCACTTTGCAAAACGGACTACCACGTAAAAGCCTTTTTATTTTTCGGTTTTTTATATAACCTATGACACTCAGCAATAATGTGGCTTTCTATTGGTGAAAGAATTTTTAAAATCGGTTCAGTAGATCCCGAGATTACCCCTTACAATTTAACAAATATACAAACACACAAACTTTACTTCTTTATAATATTAGTATAGATTTATTAAAACTATTCTGGTAACACCTTTACAGTAGAACCAAGGCGGTGCTACTTTTATATCTACATACTATGCAATTACAGAAATTACAGAAAATAAACTGAAGAACATAATAATAAAAATAAAAAACAATATAAAATAATTACATTACATTCCCATCTCACAGAGTCTGTGAGCTGCCCCTGTGAATTCCGCCAGGTTACAATGAAATATGTAATTATGTCCGTGTCTTCGGAGATCCTATTTAATAGGCTAATAGCGCGTGACGTAGGGGCAAACATTTTGTAGATTAGTCCGATGTCGAAGTTTGAGGTGTTTGTGTGTGTGTGTGTGTGTGTGTGTGTGTGTGTGTGTGTGTATTGTCTGTCTGTAGAATGGTAGCTCCCAAACAGATTAAACGATTTTGATGTTGTTTGTTTTTGTTTGAAAGGTGAATTAGTCGGAAGTGTTCTTAGCTACTATGTTTTATCGAGGGTTTATAAATGGTTGATTTAATTATAGCAGGTGGCGCCGGTGGGTGGGGCGAGTGGTCTCCGTGGTCGACCTGCCCCGCGCCGCAGCACTGCTCCACCAGGACCCGCAGCCGGCACCGCTTCTGCGACTCGCCGCCCCCAGCCTACGGCGCTAAGTACTGTGAGGTAAGCATACTTCTTAACAGTTACACATTCGTGTTACCGCGGCAAACTTTTCCAAAGTAACGGGACAAGAAATTGTCCCATACCGAGGGTGCTCCATGCGCCGCCCAGCTGAACTTTTTTTATTGAGTTAGGTGACAAGACTAGAAATTCGCTAGCCAGATACTAAGCTTCGCTCGCACTTGCCCATTAGTCCAGTGTCATACAGAACTTTGTACTACAAACAGCTCAAGATATTGCGTGGAATTGCACTGCGCACAAACTAAGATATAAAATACTTCGGTGACTATATTATGGGTAATGTAAACTTAAGTCTTTGGGCAACTATAAACTAAGTCCGTATGGGATATGCTACATTTTACCGCAATGTATCATTTCAGTAACCGTATTTAATTTCCCTCAGTCAGTCGCTATATGCTTGCCGTGTGGTAAAATTGTCCGTATTTTTTTATAAGCATGCATTTACTACAAGATACCCTGGTCACATTTGTGTGAATAAATTTTATTTGTCTAGTGAGCGACAAAGTGACATATTGAGCATACGCCAGTATTATCACCCCTACCACGAACGTAACTCATAATAGCTTATTGATTTGGTCACTCACTATTTGCACAGGAAGTGTGTGTAGCGTTCACTACTCACTAAGTAAATAATATAGACAAGACCAAAACAATGGGTATACAAATACATTCACTACACTGTACAGGGCACTATCGTCTCTCACAATGACTGGCACGATGGTCCATTGACCTACTGACCTTTGCATTGTTACTTTTAAAACAGTCGCAATAAGCGACTCAAGCCCTAAACGAATTCAAAAACAAATTAGATTAAAAAAAAATTTTGAATAGCTAAAAGAATATAGAGGTACTCGTATATACTGTAATGCTGTATTAATACGACTATAAATATTTCAGTAAAGCTTTTTGTACAATGAGTTGAATTATCTACCTGTTTTCTACAGAACTATAATATTTATTGTTTTTTTTTTCAAAGAGTATTTCATTAGGTCGGTCTCCATGGCACGCGTTGCTAAGCAACAACCAAAGAGTATTTTATCCATGACAACAGCTTTGTCAATAAACTGACAACATTCACGTTGCCAAACGGTGAACGAAACAAGCTTTTTAAAACATTTATTGTATATTTAAACCAACTTACAAACATGCCACCCAAAAAAGATGATAAAAAAGGCGGTAAAGGTAAGCAAGAAGAAGCAAAACCAGCTGCAGCTTTGAGCGAAGTCGAGAAAACATTATTTGAACTCCAAATCGTCGAGTTGAACAGGAAATTAGCCCGGCTCCGCACAACTGCCGACGACTATGAAGTAAAAAACGAGGAATTACAAAAAGCTTACGACAAATTAGATGAAGACAGAGCGGACATTATTGCTTACTTGAAAAAAACCCTCAACATTAAGACAGAGGAATGCATTGAGCTAAAAGATAAAGTCAAGGGTCTTGAAGAACTACGGGAAATTGAAACTGCGCAATTCAAAGAAACTGTCAATGAACTTGAGAGGAATTTCACCCTTATGAAAGATCAGTTGACTTCAGAAAATAAACTTCTTGCTGGTAAACTAAACACATTAGAAGAATTCAGAGCCATAAGAGATGACTTGATGAGGAAATTTGAAAGACAGGAACAAGAATTTAAAGATCAGGAGATGAAGTACAAGAGAATTATTTACGAAGCCGAAAAGAAGTTTGTAATTGGTAAAGATAAGTTGAAGAAAGAAATGGAAGCAAGGCTTTTGCAGCTTGCCCAAGATTTCCAAGATGCTACAGAGCTAAGAATTGCTGCTTCAACGCATCGAGTCATAAGAGAAAATATAGCTATTAATAACGAGCTTGATAATATACTATCTACACAAGCAAAGTTAGCGGAGCAAAACGAACGATACAGAGAAAGTGAAAGGGAAGCACGTGCTGCTAAAGAAGTAGCAGAAGAAGAAAGAGATACAACTATTAACAAAAATATAGTCCAACTCAAAGTTATCGGTAAATTATCTGACGCTTTCCAAGAGGTGAAAAAGGAGAGGGCGCTCTTCGAAAAGAAGACTTTTGATATAGAAACTTTGCAAGAAAAATTACAAAAATGTTCAAAAGATAATGAGAGTTTGAGTTTAAAAGTGCGCATTTTAGAGCAAAACTTACATGCCCGGTTGAGTGAACAAAATAAGACTGTCATAGAAACTTCGAAAATGACAAAAGAAGCTCAAAAATTGAGAAAAATTCTTAAAGAAGCTGCTTTTGCTATCCAAGCTGCCCTCAAACTTGATCAATGGGCAACTGTCGATCCTACTCGAGATATAATGGACCGACAAATTTTGTTATCGCGACTGCTAAATATTGTTACTCAGTACCGTGAAATTCAACGAGCTGAGTCTATGGACACAGTCGCGTCATATGGAGCAGTTTACGAAGAAGGAGATCTTGGTTTTATACCCAAACCTACCAAAAAGAAGTCTACCGTAGCAGCTGTGATCTCAGATGAGGATAAGGAAAGAGAAAAAGAGTCTATCCGTGGCGACTCTACTACTGTGTCTTCAGAATCACTTGGTAGCATGAAGACGATTCCGAGCGTAAGACTTGTGCCACCAACATCTGTACCAGACCTTGTACCGAAAGACAGTATTGAATCGTTTGTTACCTCGACTGCGTCTACTGTAAGTTCGTCAGAGGCTGTGGAGGAAGAAGAATTCCTTACTGAAATGGAAAAGAAGCTTGAGGCCAGTAAATTGGAGATACAAAAGTCTATCATGAAAGACTTAGCGTACTCGAATATTAGTTTCAAATCACAGGCAGCTTTACAATCGCAAGGTAGACTTAGTGAAGATAAAGAAGGAGAGAAGTCTACAGTAATCGTGGAAGAAGTAGAAGGAGAGAAGATAGAAGAAGAAAAACAAGAAGGAGAGAAACAAGAAGGCGAAGGAACCGAAATGACAAACGAACCAGAAAAGACGGATGAAACAGAAAAATCAGAAAAAGCGCCTGAAGAAGCAGCACCTGAAGAAGAAGAGAAATAAGTAAATAATGATTCCTTGTTATTCTACGGAACCCTAAAAAGAATATTTGTAATATTCTTACACGACTGACGAAAATAAGATACAAAAGGTACTAAAGAGCGAAGAAAACAATTTATTTAAATAATTAATTAAATTATAATTTATTGATAAAAATAAATTAACATTGTCGCTTCACAGTTCACATCAGGCGAGTTTGTGGTCAAGCGCAGACCTATTCGCATAAAAAAAATATGTGGATTTTTTTAGTAGTTTTATTATAGTTTATAATATTATGCTATTTCTTTTGTATCACTGGACTTGTTGACCGAATAAATAATAAATATTTTTTGAAAGTATTTTTTTATTTTATTTTAACAATAATAAGGTACACACTGTGATTTCTAGCCGCATGTTGGTATGGAGTCTTGTAGTCAAAATGCAACGCAATAATAGCCACAACATAAAAAAAAATATTATAGAACGTGTGAAATGTAATTAAAAAATATGTAAAGAGTTACGCACGATGTAAAAATGCGCATTAAAAGTCGCAGTATGTAACCAAGGCTTATAAATAAATAAAAATGTAGCTATAACAAACACCTCTATACTCAGATAAAATACCAATTTAATCTGATCCTTTACTTACGAGTATAATCTTTTGCATTTACAATACGAGTAATAAAATAAACATAACGTACGTACATATATATTTGATAACTAAATAAATAAAAAGTAACAAACTTTATTTGATAAGTTTATGAAAATTAATAAACGTTTCACACTCATAGCTCCCCCACCTTGTGTTTCTGATTGATCTGGTTTTGATTCTGACCATTGTTTTGATTAGGGACAAGCGGTCGAGCTGGCCGCCTGCGAGTGCTCCGCCAAGTCGTGGGCCGGGGACTCCTCGATGGTGGTGGCAGAGGTGGGCCCGCGCTGCCGGTGTGGCTGCGTGCTGCACCTGGCGCCGGCCGCCAGGCTGCTGGCGGGCTCGGCCAAGGCCTGCTCTGGGAGGAGCTTGTGGCTACTGCAGGTAAAGAAACGTGTATACTACGTGACCCGTTCAGGGGAGGTTTCTTAAAAAATACCACGCTTGGTCGCTGGGTTTAGGTTTTGTGACGTGGTCAATATCGTTTAGAAAGTCTCGCAATTTTAAAGCTTTATTCAAATAGCTCTTTTTAAAACATTTTAGAGCCAAATTAACTGCTTTTTGTTGCCTTCAGCGGGTTGACCCGTGTTCTAAGCTGCAGGCTTAGTATGGGCCGTGGACAATTTTTCTTTCCACCATTTTTATCTGCGTAGATTTAACAATACTAAAATATGAATAACGAATATACGTTGCACGGCCCGGGGAATAAATTATGACGTTGAAAAATTCAGAAGAGTTCTTTTTTGTTGTGATAAAAGAAAATCTAACCGAATAGTCGAGTAATTTAAGGCTCTCGGTTTAAAACGTTTTCGTCTCAGTACTTGCTAGCTATCAATATTATTATAACAATTTTCAGGTAATCAGTATTACTTATAGGTGAAGTTGATTATGATGATTATGACATCTTATGTGAAGCTTTATTGAAATACATAATTTAACAACGTATCCTAATTTTATTGATGTAACCTAGAATTATACGAGTACTTGAATTTACTATATTTTTCTAGATTTATCCGATCTCACGCCACACATACGTTAAAAGTATTTATTTAAAATTCTTGTTTCTAATTTCCAATCCACTGCCCCGACTGCCTCAAACTCAAACGCACCAAAATTCAATTGGTATCGCTGTAGAGTCATTAAAACTTAAATTTTAAAGGGTCTGTTAGCCAATCGCCGTCCGTTTTCGAGAACTAATACCAACGAGGGGAGGGATGGACCCAGGAGGGCTTCGGGCATCAAAAGGGTTTAGTTGTTTAAGGCTTTTAGGGGTAGCGCTAATGTTCTTCACGGTCGTAGAGTACACTCAAAGATATGGACTATACAGAGTCAACTCTAAAACACTGAAGACCCTCCACAGGCCAGCCTTAAATACTTGAACGCATTTTCAAGACTTTTGAAAATTCATTAAAAATAGCTGTTTCATACAAAAAATACATTGATCTTGGACAAAATGTGTCGAACCGAATAGAATAATAGGTTTATTGCACACCAAACAATTGAATGATTGAAATGTTTTTTTTTTGTGAATTTTCGAAAGTTGTTTGGATCAATGTGTAAAAGCCTACAAAAGGTCCTCAGTGTGTTAGAGTTGACCGTATGTAACATAGATCTAGAGAAGCTAATTTAGATCATACAGAGTCGAGTCTGGGACTCCAGTTGAAAGACAGACGCACCACAACCGCATTCTCAGTATCGTATCCACGTAACTATTTTCATATCGGTTTGTACCTTCCGTAGTTATCTCAACAATTTCTGAAGGCGTTCCCACGTCGAAAGCAAGCGATATTCAGATTCGAACTTTACAGCAGTGAGAGAGGAAAACCCAGTATTACAGTTCGCAGCCTGTAATAATACATTATGTAGCGTAACAGTGGTGAGAGCCGAGCATTACAGTGCGTTCACCACAGTCGCCTCCTCAGTTAGTGCGGCAGTATTGTAACGTATAACATGGTCATTACTAACATAATTTAACCGTCTATAATAGAATAAAGAAAAATAAATATAAATTGAAGAAATAATTGTTGAAATTATTCTTGAATAGTTATCAAAAACAGTCAGTAATAATCTCGTCAAGTTTCAGTGAACTCTAAAGTTCACTGAAACTAAATTAATCTAAACTAAACTAAATTTGTTTTGTTTTAACACGCTAAAACAAAAAACAGCTGTTCCAAACTGCTAGTTCAACTAGAACACAGTCTTTATGACAATTAAAGCTCATTCAGAATAATGAGTGCCAAGTCAAGCCTCCATTACGTCCACGCCCATCGTGTTTACCGCTGAACCGCTTCCTGACAATTTGGAGTTATTAAAATTTTAACCAAATTATGGGGAGAGCTTTGTGATCTACATTGACGGTTGACTGGGCGTCGCTCGCCCGAGAAATGGTTTAACGAGGTAATGGATGGCGAATAGTTGGAATGTTCGAGTCGGAAATGTGTAGCGTTCTCGGGGGCATATGAATAATGCGGGCAAATGATGATAAACTGCCAGTTTCCGGTCCATTTCCTCATTTCATTAATTAATCTTTGTGCGTGCTTGTTAACTGATTTATTCGCAAAAAGTTGCTAGTTTTATATAAGTATTGTTTTATTGCGAATAAGTTATATTCATTTCTTATAATACAGGTAAATACCGTTCCGTACCGTGTACTGCTGGTAAACTTTAAGTAAACGCTGGTGACTTTAAGTATTTTGTTTGGTTTGTAACTATTAAATTAGTCCACAAATGTCGAGGTAGGTATAGGTATCCGTGAAACCCTTTGAATTTACCATTGAAATCCAATTTCTTTATTTTAATCTCTACAAATTTACGGCACCGAGAAAACGGTAATTAAATTAGAGAAAATAAATTTGAGCTTGCTTTTCTTTACGTTACAATTTTAGATTTAATGCCTAACAACGTTTTCTGAGAATTTATCAATCTAAGCAATTGCTAAGTAGCATTTATAAGTAAGGCCCTTAAATTCCAAATAAAAAAAACCTAGAATGCTAGTTAGCAACATACTCATAGCTTACTATCAGTAGGCCTAGCACAAATACGACGTAAACTTACGTAGCGAGTATTTGATAGAAAAGTGTATGCCATTTACGCCTGTCAATAGCGCCCCTGACGTGCGTAAATGGCGTATACTTTTTTGTCGAATACTCGCTACGTAAGTTTACGTCAAAGCTGTGCTAGATACACAGTACTCATTCTTAGCCCACGCTTTGCTAAAAACAAAACATAATCAAAACATTTTAAATGTAAACCAATCCAACGTTTGAATTCCTTCTCCGCTAATCGTACCGGTAACCGAAGAAGCAAACAAACGCCTATTTCTAACACAAATAAGGATCAAAGAGGAAGTTTTTCCGCATCCAGCCGACTTATTAACTTGTTGATCCCGGGTTTAATCAAAAGTTACACTCGGATACAAGTTGGGGATTCCCGGAACGATTACCATGTTGTTAAAACTTGGCTGCCAGTTATATTTCAATTAAAACTTGGTCACACTTGGCCGCAAGCTCTGTTCGATGGATCCCTGTCGTGTTGATAACGGTTGTAATATCTTAACTGGCTATGCTCTACTGAATATTCTGGGAAGTTCAAAGTCTCTCTTTTTTCTCGGGATAAAAATGACCGGTCCTCTGTATTCAATTATATTATATTATTCATACATTTATTTACATGTCCAATATCATTAAGATCTATTCAACTGTGTTGTCGTGAAATGGTAAGAGATAGACAGAATTTCACGGGCTTAGATTTTCCGTTAGTCAAATTTCAATTTTCAAAGTAAAATCTATGAGTTCTCAAAAAACACTCAACTCAACAATTTTTCAAGTCATGATAATTGAGTAGGTAAATTCTTACATTTGTAGTGCAGTTATAGTACGATGGGTTTTTCAACTATAAAAATAACTTGAAGCCACCAATCCGAAGACTAAGGTATTAGGCATATCCGAACTAAACTTTATATTAAATAGGTATAGGTCTATAGGTTTATCCTATTTCCTACTATCCTATCCTACTAAATATTATAAACGCGAAAGTTTGTAAGAATATAAATGGATGTATGTTTGTTACTCTTTCACGCAAAAACGGTTGAACGGATTTATGAGTAGGTACATGAAATTCGAATGGAATGAAGGTTGTTCATGTTCATGGTCTGTATTAATGGATTTAGTAATAAATTTATTAATGAAAACGAGGGTGAAACCGCGCGGCGCAGCTAATCTTAATATATATAAATTACGTGTCACATTGTTTGTCCGCTATAGACTCCTAAACTACTTAACCGATTTCAATCAAATTTGCACTCCGGGTGCAGTTCGATCTAACTTAGGAGATCTCGTAGGATAGCTCACATCTCAATTTATAGTAAAAAACATGAAAAATTAGAAAATTTAAAAATACTTAAACCATAATTTTGGACAATGTAAACTTTTTTAATGTAACTTTTGACATTTGACATAGAATTGACGCAATGGCTTTTGACAGGACAACGTCTGTCGAGTCAGCTAGTATTATATAGGTATATCTAGGCTTATATTGTAGAGGTATAGGTCCACTCATCTAAAGAACTTCCCAAAGTCATAAGCGTAATTTCAGCCCCGGATTAAATAGGAATTCCGCCGAGCCGTAATTATCGAGTTTGATAACTTGTCCAGACATCTTTTTTGGGCCGCTGAATTTAGAAGTATCAATTTTTTCCGTTAAACTTTGATGCTATTTTAATAATTTTGATTGGATTCATTTAGTAACTTCATTTGCTTGTTCGAATGATGTTATTGCTGGTAGAATATAATTTGTACTAAACATTGTTGAATAGGTAAGTCAAAATTATTCGAAATCAAAATTGATTGTACGTAAATTTACTAAGTAAGTTATGATAAGAGTTCAATATCCGCTTAATTCTATTTATTGGGCACAGGCTCATCGCTTACATTAATAATTTGTTCTATGGGACAGTTAAAGCAAAAAAAATAACATTTTGAATACTTTTATTACTTTCCACTTAATTTTACTACGAACCCGAGGCTACATAGTAGGTACACATTTATGTATTCTCGAAATAAAATACAACACAAAATTAATCCACTAAAAAAGAGTACACGGGCCTGCACATTTCCAGCATTTGTCGCAATCAGAATCCTTAGTACATGAGACATATTCATAACTTTGCGAATACGACCTGGTTGTGTAGCACCATTCACTGTCTTTCAAGTAGACTCCGCACCACGCCCAGCAATAGCCATTGCGGCAGCCAGCTTCCTCACTGCATCTGTTGCTGTTGCCAATGGACTGAGCTGTTTTCGCGCCCAGGTCGTTCAGCACCCAATTCATCGCACTGGTGTCCCCCAATTGTCTTCTAGTCCGGTTCAACGAAGACGAGTGACAGCTGATGACCAACGCTGAGATGAGAAATAATTTGAAATACATTTTTGGGGCTAGTGCGCTGTCCAGTGATCGAATGAATCTGCCAGCGGCTGTGGTCCTTTATATGCTGAGTGACTACGTGACTTCTGAAACTTACAGCTATGTTAGGTACCTAATACTTACGTCAAATAAATCATTAATCTGCGTAATGGTAAAGTAGGTACCGATCCATCAATATCTGGTCTAGTTTTGTTCCTTTATTCATGACTAGCTGTGCCCCGCGGTTTCACCCGCGTTTTCCAGGATAAAAAGTAGCCTATGTGTTAATCCAGACCATGAACAACCTTCATTCCACATTTCATATCCGTTCAGCCGTTTTTAAGTGAAAGAGGAACAAACATACATACATTCTTACAAACTTTCGCGTTTATAATATTAATACTAGCCGTAACCCGTGGAGTCACCCTTGCACTGATGAAAAACGATGCCGATGACAATAGTGATTAAGATGGTTTATGTGTTAATCCAAAGCATAGGCTGCCCTTTGCCAAATTGTGACAAAATAGATTTAGTAGTTGAGGTTATACGTGGTAATATTATACACATACACACAGAAACTATCGCATTTATACTTAATATTAGTAGGAGTAAATCATAACTGTGACAGTGACTCATCTATAACTAAAATTGCACGTTCTCATCTTTATGAATACAAAACACAATCCCCAACCACTAATTTACGTCACGAGGTTTAAAATTACTAGTATTTATAGCAATACCCATGTATGGGTAAAAGCAGTTTTATTCCGCTTACGTTTAGTTACCTCTACTTCCTACCACACGCCACTACAAACGTTTTATCTTAATATATATAAATCTCGTGTCACAATGTTTGTCCTCAATGGACTCCTAAACCACTTAACCGATTATAATAAAATTCGCACACCATGTGCAGTTCGATCCAACTTGAGAGATAGGATAGTTTAAATCTCAAATTATAGTCGCAATTTTAATTTATTGCAAATTATATATATACTGATAATTTTTACTATAAATTGACAAGTTAGCATCAACATATTACGGTTGCTATAGTTACGCAAATAGAATTGACGCAATGGCTTTTGACAGGACAACGTCTGTCGAGTCAGCTAGTTGTTTACTAGATTTTATCTGCGGCTTCGCTCGCATTAATTTTAAATAAATAAAAAGTGTTCTATGTTACTTCTAATATCTCCAAGAATATGTGTACATAGTTTCATGATGATCGGTTTAGTAGTTTTTGCGTGAAAGCGTAACAAACAAACTTACATTCATATCCATACAATACATTCATATACATATAAGCTCCAGAGTCTCGAGCTTCGCCGCAAGGTTGGTAGTCTGTCGGTATTCTATCGGATACATTTCGGGGAGTGTGCATCTGACCTGCATGCCCTTATTCCCCCTCTAGCCCATTCTATTATCGGACCACAAAGGGCACAAAAAAGCGACATCGTTTTATGGTAGATATACCAAAAACTCATACGAAAAGCTTTAATTCCACTTTTATTGTGCGCACTGCCAGAGTGTGGAATACTCTGCCCGAGTAGGTGTTTCCCGATAGATATAATTTGGGTGTCTTCAAGTGGCGAGTGAATCGGTTCCTTCTAGGCAAGCGTGCTCCATCGTAGACCGCATCATTGCTTACCATCAGGCGAGATGGCGGTCAAACGCAAGTCTATAACTGAATAAAAAAATATACTTATATATATTTATAATATTGGTAGGGATTTGTATAGTAGTAAGTAAGACATGGATGATGACACAGAGATTGCGAAGGATTTGAAGCGCTTGCAGTTTAAAACTAGAAATGTAAAGACAATGAATAGACCAGGAAGTGTTCGAGGGGATAAATGAAAAGAGAAGCCTTAACGATCGTAGAAATCGAATAAGTAGTAGGCGATTTTGTACGCCATAAACCAATAAAAACATTTTATTAGAGTTGATGAAAACGAAGAGAGATGTCGAACAAGGAAGTAAAAACACAAGCTGAAGACTGCCAAGTCTGGTAATTGCTCCACCGACAAATGCAACGCTCTTAAATGCTGAATAAATGAATGAATTATTAAATAACAGGAACCAAAAATCCCCAAACAACCGGGACAAAATTTTAAAATCCCGGTTATTTTTCTGACCTCATTTAACCGGAATTTCCGGTTCTAAACCCTTTTAGTTACAATGTGCGTACGCAATAAGTACTTATTAGCCCATTTTGCGTAAATAGTAAATCCATAAATATTTTTTATGTCTATAGTAAAAACCCGACAAATCAACTATCAGCTTAGGTACCTACTAATAATATAGGTAACCGCTGAAATGCGGATTTCCGAAATTTAGTTAATTTTAAATTATAAGGAAAAGTAGTATAATATTATTATCCATATTTTTGTAGGCAAGAATCTATCCAATCTATTATTTACCATGCTATGAACGTTAACGACTGATAAAATGTCGTTCGGACTCGGACTCCATCCGGACTTTATTTCATTAGTTCTATGAGTAAATAAACTACATTTTATTATTAGTAGTGTGTTATTAGTACCAGGTTTCGTAACAATCTTTTGTTGAACCAAGTTAAATATAATATATCGGCTACTTTTATCCCGAAAAATGCTACTGTAGTAGAGTACAAAAATTACCTGCATACAAAATTTCATCCAAATCCGTTCAATCGTTTACATTTGAATATTAAACCTACACTTTCTAAGTATCTATCCACTACACTACCCCCCCCCCCCCCCCCCCCCCCCCCGCCCCCTTTCTTCTTTTTATCTTTTTTCTACCTCTATACTGTCTCTTCTTATTTTCCTCCAGGCCGAAGAAGGTCTGTCGGTACGCCTCCGCATGGAGTCGGTGCGGCTGCCGTGCGCGGGGCAGGCGCTGCGGGCTAGAGACGGAGACAGCCTGGGCTCCCCGCTGCTGGCGTCCTGGGACGGCCCTGACAGCTCCGCCGTGGTATGACTACTTCGTTATAAGCTACTAAAAGTCTATCGCCACGTGACATCGCTACAGTGAGTGATAGAGCCGTGGAGACAGCTTGTATTGGAGTTTGGAGTGTGTTAACCATGCGCGGGGCAGACGCAGGCCAGGGATGGAGACAGCCTAGGCCATGCTTCTGGCTACATAGGAAAGCCTCCTGGAAATATCACTTTATTATAACTGCTAAAACTTCATCGCCAAAAGAAAAGGATACAGTGCAAGAGTAGACACAACTTATCCAATACAATTTGTTTGGGTTTTACCCAAACAATTTTTCGTCAAAAGTTTAATACCACCACCGAAGTCGGATTACATACTAATATTAAATAGATCGATGAATACCACAGAGATAGTGAGAAAAACATAGGTAGCAGTGCTAATAAACGTGCTACCGTAGCACGTTTCTTATCACGCTTTATTTCCTTCAGGCTGGAGACATAGAGACTACAACAGATAGCACGGGCGCGATTGAGATCTCAGGAGGACGACACATTCTTGTGGAGCTCAGAACTGGGAAGCCCAATGACAAGTGCGCTGGAGGTTTTCTGGCACATTCTACTCAAGTCGGTGAGGATATCTGTGAAATAATTAAGCGACAAATTGAAAGTTGCCTCAAACTAATACGACAGCTAATTCCCTTCTTGTTCAGGGAACTGTATCTGTTTTAGATAATGTAACTCAAACTATATGTCATTTGCTGCTCGTTTAGGAAATATAATCCACCACGTCATAAGAAATCTTTCACCAGAGCCAATCCGCAATGCATCGGTTGCATGGGCAATGAGCGGCGGTATATGGTGGCGCAGCGGTGGCGGCGCTCGGGGGGCAGCGGTCGCGCTCGCAGCCGCTGCAGCGCTTGCGGCGCTCTGCCTCGCGCTGCATTCAGCGCACAGGACGAGGGCGTACCAACGCGCTGCTGACAAGGAATCTCTCACTGACAGCGATGGTAAAGGATGAAAGTTGAAACTCGGTGGAAGATTTTATAGCTAGGTTTACTCATGTGCTATTCGATGAGTGGTTTTGATAATTGATTAGATCAAAATCCCTGCATGCTTAGCTTTAGATTGATTTGAAATGAGGCTACTGGATGATTAGGTTCGGTCAAATGTCATAGTATTTAAATTTTAATAGATATTTTCTGAGTCATCTTCATCATTCGTCATCTTCGACGCTTACCAACAAGCGAGTTGGCGGTCCAAAGCGGACTTATTCGTGATCGAAATAAAAAATATTTTATAGGCCAAGTGGCTAGCTGGTGTCAGAGTTTGAAGGCCTTTGAAATAGCTTAGCAGTTGTGTTTATAAAACAGAGAACTTACAATTTTTGAATCTTATTTTAAATGTATTCCTAAGCAGTTTCCCATTCATTCCCTAGCCTGCTCAGCATCGCTCGAATTCGGAGTGACCCACGCCGGCTCCCGCAGCACCCTCCTCTCGGAGGTGGTGGGAGGAGGCGTCTCGTTGCGCCGCCTGCTGCCGTCGGGGAAAACCAAGCATACGAGGCTGAGGGACACGGCTTCAGAGACTGTGGAGCAGAGGTAAATAAATAAACGCTTCACACTCATAGCTCCCAACTAAGATACCCTGTGTCGGGGTTGCCAAGCAATACACAGAAAGATAAGGTAAAACGTTACGAAGAAAATGTTAGTGCTAGGAGCATAACAGACCAGGTTATAAACAATTTGACAACCTGTTTGGCGCAGCGGTAGAATTTCCGCCTTATAATCCATAGTTCGATTCCCGGCCGGGCAGCAGTTTGAATGATGCATTTATACATATATATCTGCTCTGGGTCTGGGTACTAGGCGTCCTTGTCTTTGCGTATGTTTTATGGCATCCCTGACACAGGTTATCCTAGTGGTGAGCTATGAGTGTGAAGCGTTAAAAAAATATACTACATTAACGTTTTACTTTTAACCAACTTCAAAAAGAAGACAGTTTTCAATTCGACTGTTTGTTTTTGTTTGTTTGTTATGTTACGTATAAAAAACAATTACATAACAAAGCAAACTTGCGATGACATACCGGAGATCAAGATAAATCCAACAAGATCTCTCATTCCAAAATCAATCGAGCCGTTTAGTCGCGAGCTCGCGAGGACTCACATAGAAAAAGAGCTAAACATACAGATTTACATATGCCCGGAGACCGGAGAACATTACTCTCCGTTTGGGCAGTCGAGCAAACACAGTCTAATCAAGACTAATTGGTTCACTATCGCTAGTTACGGCAATTAAAACAATCATGGCTCGATTCCCCCTACGTCACAACACACGTTCAAACTCCACGGTTCGTGTTCTGACAATGACATTGCATTCTTTATTAACAGCTGTTCTCCGAGTTGATTATCCTTCTCTGTTCTAGTGTATATTCATTACGAGTGAGCCTACGAGTATTGTTAAGGGGCTTTCGATGTGAGGACCTTGTTCATTGCATTGTTTACTTTTGTTTTGCTATGTTTAATTACAGCCTACTATATTGTAGTCATGTACTTTGGAGGAGTCAGGTATTTTGTCTTGTAATATTGTCATTCAAAATTGATTTGCAGCCTGGATATTTTTCATATTTTTTTACCAAAACATTTTTTTACATTCAGCAGTTACTGATTAATTTTGACTAATATTTAATACTAAAAAGTATTTCAATTATTATTACCTTATTATTACCTTGTTAACTGGATTAAGCGTTTATATTTCATCTCAAAACTCATAGTTCTGTAACACATCTTTATTGTAAAATTTAGTACTTACTACAACACGGTAGATTACAGTTACATGAAGTGATCAATATTACCAATGCTCAACCATTCCTCTTTTTTGTAGAGATGAAGAGGAAGAAGAAGAAGAGGAGGAGGAGGAGGAGGAAGAAGAAGATAACCCTTCAGACGCTGAGCCTCCAGTTGACACAGCTAGCGTTGCCAGTGGCGGGAGCGTCGCCAGTCAAGCGACTATCACTCCAGAGACTGTCTCCTCAAGCAGCGCACCCGCTGGGAGAGTGGCTATACAGTCGTCACCACTGAGGAGATGCCACACGGTCTCCGCTACAAATGTAACCAGTTCTCAAAATAGCTCTATGGTATGAGGAAAATACAATTCTTCGTGTGCTAAGTATGATCTAAATGGTTCAGTTAGTGTCTGCCAAACCAGTTATTCGATAAGACTTAAGATAGTTGTAGGTGGAGACTGCTCCACCACTGAAAAGACCCATATTGTATTGACTAATAAAATAATTAGCTCGAACACAAAATGCTGGCAGTTACAATAATGATCATTTTAAAATTACTACACCCATTTCATATTATTATATTTTCAATCTTTTCATCTTTTTAATTTCTCATCATTTTAAAGGTGATCTCTCCACACCAGCAATCGCAATGCGATACAATGGCAGTGGATATGAGCACCAGCGCCAGTTGCGCGAGCGAGAGGACAGATAGTGAGAAAGATAGAGACAGCTTGTGGGATAAAGACAGAAGCGAGAGCAGAGCTTCTTCTTCTATATCAGCTGCGACGCTGACTAACGTGAGTGGTAGTGTAGTATTAATTTCTTCAAAAAACAAGCAATATTGAAAAGTATCAAAATTGACGTAGTTTTAAATCACTTTGTTTAAAAAGTAAACAGCAAGTAAACAACACAACTAAACAAAACACGTAACATTTCGTGAGATTTCCCATTTCAATTATATCAACATTGGATAATCTGCGACTTCCATCAAATTTGATATTTATTCACAGTACTTACAATATTTTTTGGCCTCTAATAAGAAAATTTTGTAGTCAAAACTAGTGGCACAATTAAAACTCTTGTTTTTTAGGGCTGGTATTCTCCAGCACTAAGCGGAGTTGCCTCAGCCAAGATCCGCGACAACGCAAAGCAAACGAAAGAGACCTGCAACAGGCGGCTGCTCAAGTCAGACCTCAGTCTGACGTCACATCCGGAGATGGAGATCGACTACTATGACTACGAAGTTAACAATGCTGGTATGATTATTTTTGTCAAAGGCTTTTCTACAACTTCTAAAGCAAACTTTGTATCCTCAAAAAAAAAAAAAAACAATAATGTTTGTTATTTAACGTCTTAATCCCATGATGAATCAAAATATCACAAGCATACAGAAATAGATTTACTAGTTTTAGCTTCCTGACAAAAATATAAGACGATGCTTTCACATAATTACTTGTAAAGCCAAGTTTGATTGCAACAAATTAGGCATAATAAAAATTTTTTGCTAAAATCACAATTTCGCTATTTTCTATATTCAGTTGCTGATAGTTAGGCTGTGAGCAATTAAAAAATAATTGTTAATGATTCTGTACGGTTTTCAATGTGAAATTCATCATAATTGTGTATAAAACAATCCTAATTAATTTTTCTTAAAGTAAATCTGAATCTGACCGGAATTTCCTTAAAGTTTGCTGTAAATCTCCGCAATGTTTCCTAGGAGTTTTAGGCTCAACTAATGGATGATGCGCTAGTGCGTCGAGTGTGAAAGGTTGGATGTTTTATTAGACATTTCTCTGTTCTGGCGTTACGCGACCGATAATACGCGACACATTTTCCGTCAGATGTGTATCGTAATATACTCTAATAGTAAGGAATGTCTTCACAATCCGGATATAGATGTCCACGTTGTTACAGGCTCAGTCCCAGGCTCATATCTCGGCATGGACCCGGCGTTCCTCGTGTGGATACCACCTCTCGAGGAAGGAGATATTTTGAAGGAGATCAATGAGAATCAGCAGCCGATCTATGAAGTAAGTCACTATTCATTTAAGAAAACAGTAATAAATCTACAGATTATTGTGCAGTTCTTTGTTAACTTGTAAAATGAAAACTAGATATGCAGCGGGATATGGTATCTTAGTTCGATGCTTAAAAAAAATCTATAATATCGCATTAGCACACTGTTGAAAAATTAAAATAAAACAAAACACAAATCAAATACCAATTCTACATTTCAACTTACTCGTACATACATTTCAACTTACATTTCAATTTTTGTAGTGGTAGGGCTCTTTTGCAGAGCCCGCCTGGGGAAGTACCACACCTTTGCCAGTTATTCCACCGCCAAGCAGTAATGCGCAAACATTACTGTGTTCCGGTTGGAAGGGCATTGTTTCCAGTGAAATTACAGGGCAAATGGGAGATTAAACAACTTATATGTCAGGGTGACGAGCGCAGTGCTGAGCCGCTCAGGGTCTTGAAATCTGCGAGTTCAAAATTCTGGGTGGTGCAGACCTGTTATGGGCAAACGTGACGTTTAAAGCGATTTGCTCGTCTCGTCACTCAATTACATAAAAAAAAAAAATACATTAAAATGTGAAATGACTAATATGCTCATAATTATATTTAAGTATGTTTTTTTTTCAACAGGAAATCTTACCCAAAGAACTATTACCAGATCCCGGCAGCAACACAGAGTCACCCGAAGACCGGCCCAATTCTAGCGCTCTCAAGAGAAACGACAACCGCAGCAACCGATCCAACGAATCCATGAAATCGTTCAGAAAAGTCATGGAAAAAGGCAACATCATCCACCCACTGAACTTCAGTATCAGTGATTTGCAAAACTCGCCTAAATTTGGTAAGAGAAACCGAAAAAAGAAGGTCGAAAATCTTGTGACCATCCCTATGAAAGATTTAACACTTACTCGTTCTCCCGTTCGAGTACATAGAAGTAAAAATGATGATAAAGATTCAACACTGAAGAGAGTAAACGATACAACGAGAGAGACGAAAGATACAGATACATTGAAACGATCAGATTTTGCTGATATACGATTCGCAGATGAGAATTCTGATTCGTCAAACGATATAAAATTTGCTGACGATTCTTCGCCAGATAGCAACAGACTTGTTGATAGATATAATGTTAAAGCGTAAAAATATTATCTTTATAAAGGTGCAGACTACTATATAATTAAAAAGAATCATTACAATTATATAACACCGATTGTAATTGTTTTGTACGATGAAAAAGAAAAATAACAAAATAGTCACACCAATAAGAATCTACAACTAAATTTAGACTCTTGAGTAGCTTAATATTTACAAGAAGTATTACTAATGTGCAATATATCAATGCAATGTATTTGGTTTAGAGAATGCCAAAAATCTTGAGAAGTGATCAAGACTGAGTGTTAACCTTTGATTGCTAAAGAGTCATCTTTCATCATTAAATATAGTAAACAATCTTATAGTTTAGATAAAGTAGATCGAAGATTTAAATCTGGCACTTGAAATTGCGCTTATGTACGAATATTTAAAGGATAAGTGAACAATACGAATTGATATGACGTCATTAATTCGTTCCCTCGCGCTTGCGTAGGCAGGCATACTGATGAGTGGGAAAGAGATGAATAATGATGACATGTACTCGTATCATTTAGTGCATGAAATCACGAAACTGTATTTGTGTGTACAGTAAAACAAATAGCCAGTTTTAAATAATCGACACATATAATGTCCGTTTCAGTGTAGATTCCCTCTAGATAATGTAAGGACCAAAACTGTGAATAGAGCAAATATTTACCTAAATCTTTCATATCATGAGATATTTCATATACTTCATTTATCACAATAAAAACTTAGCGTCACCGTAGTTTGAGATGTAGAATTTTATAATAACAGTAAGATATTTCATGGAAATGTAGTTCGTAATGTAAATCTCAATTTTTCACTTCATGTAAATCGTTTTTATTAATTGTTTGTTACCTTTTTCTTTAAATGTTGATTGATGCTGATATGTAAGTTTTATAAGTAGATACCTACCCTCATTTATTACTCTCAAATTTTTTGAGAAGATTACTTTTTAATTTCTGCTCAATGCTTAGAAAAGCGGCCGTGTAATTATTGTTTACGTTATCAAGGCCTTATTTTATTAAAAATTTGTATTTGAAGTATTGAAGGACTGACTTTTCGGGCAGTGCAATATTTCAAAATATTGATTAAATAAAAAATATTTCACAATACTAAATACTGTATTGTTCTTTTTTAATCGTTTTAAATTACCTAAAAGTATGTTTTTTAAAATTAATCTAGTCAGCAGAATCAAAGAATTGTAATTAATTTAATTTCTTGCCATTGCATTTACTAATTTTAAGCGTATAATTGTAATGAATATAAATAATTGTTTTTAATATTAAAGAGCATTTAGCAATATTTATGTAGCGTAAGTGTTTCATGTTTGGTTTATGAATGCTCCAATAAATGATGTTTTTATTTTATATTCGAAATTGTTGTTTGCTTTACTCACCCCGCACACTTAATATTTATTTTGGTATAGTTTAAGGAAACTTAAATCTTAAAATATAATGGAGATATAATTTTGTTAAGATGAATAACGCTTTGATGTTCATTGTTGAAGTTAGGAATTAACTTAAAAACGAACAGATTTTACAGCAAGTCTTTGTTTTACGTATCTACTTCAATATTAAAGGTTACAAATTTCATTAATCCACCTGAATAAATACTGAACTATTTATTATAACTATCGTATACAATTTTATAAATAGACGCTTCAAGTAAAGGTTATCCGGTTCAGAATTTTGGCTCATAAACACAAACTGAAACATCGTCAGAGAAACAGCTCATCAAAGCTCACCAACTATTTATGATTACCATTTAAATTGTTATATTAAGACAATGTTCAAAATACTATATTGAGCATGTAGTCTCAAGTATGATAAAGAAAGTAGCGTAAACCCATGCTGTCCCGCACGATAATTGGGTATGTATGGTTTAATTACTCTAAAGTAAAATAGCTCCATTGAACAACGTCGATAAAATTATTTAGCCTTATAACGTTTGCGTTTACGTCACATG
This sequence comes from Alcis repandata, assembly GCA_949125135.1. Taxonomy (NCBI): domain Eukaryota; kingdom Metazoa; phylum Arthropoda; class Insecta; order Lepidoptera; family Geometridae; genus Alcis; species Alcis repandata. The sequence goes on from OX421233.1 coordinate 3,328,617, forward strand.
ATGTGATAACAACAACAGCAACAACAACAACAAGCAACAGGCTGCAACAGGTGTAGAATGATGCAATTAAGTCATAGAGTAAAGTTTACTATTGAGTTAGTAAGAACTGATTCTCTGACATATTCTCTGCTCAGTGCCGTTATTAAAGCGAGGCATACACGTAGAATCTCCGTGGGATGCGAGGCATGCTACATAATTGGACGATATCACATCCCCGCTATTATTAAATTCCTGACTGCCGATGAAAATATAGGTAGGTATCTCCAAAATTTACTAATCGTTGGCACTACCGACAAGTTTCTCACGCGAATTTAAACTCTAAGCTCGTTGGATAGAGTTGGTTATACAATGTGTCTGGTAGCTAGGTTGTAAACAAACTGCTTTGTTTTAGAAATGTCGTTTCTAAAGTATAACAGCCCCATTTCAATCAGGTCTGTTCGAACTTCGAACAAACGCACTTAACTTCTCAATCGAAAACTATTTTTTCTAATTGGATAGAATTTGGATTATGTGCAATTAAATAAGCTACATCTCTGTTACTTGGGTCTAATTTTGTTTTCGAATACAACACCCTTAAAAGGAAATAGAGTCATGAAAAATTTATATTTTCAGAAATGGTCATAAGACAATCTATATATAAAAATGTTATGTTGGTTTGTGTCTTCAAAAACTCAAAAAGTTCTGCACCGATCGAGCTGAAATTTTAGCATGGTATATGTATAATCCGCATCAAGGATTGTTTTTATCTATTTTTTTTATCAATCACAGTGTGCCACAGCGAAGCGTGGCAGGGTACACCTAGTTTTTAATAGAATTTAAACAAAAAAGCTAATATTTTGAAAAGAAGTTTTACATTGTCATCGAAGTTACACAGCAAAATTAAAGCTCAATCAGATACCTAGAACTGGTTCAAAATTTAGTAACTAGATTTTACCCATGCTAAGTTAAATACTAAGAATGTGAATATTAAAGAATAAAAATAATAAAGATAAAATATATAAAAGAGCATGTTTTAAAGTGAATATGAAGAATATGGGCAACACAAAAATGGCTCACTAGGCACAGTCTAATTAAAACCAGTGAAGTAGATATTTCCATTAAACAGTGAGCATTTTCATTATAGTTCTGTCCTCGAAATAGCAATTTGGAACCATCAACTCGTTGACTTGACAGAAGGGCAACTATGAACACGAAAAAATATTGAAAAAATCAATCAGAAATTCAGTCGGAAATTCTGTACATACTATTAAACATTTTGTGTCTTACTCAAAAAGCCTGTGCTTAAATTTTTGGATCTTATTTTTGCACGTGACATTTCACGTCAGCCAAGAGTTAGAGCATTTTAAGTAGTGACTAAGTTTAAGTAGTCCTTACAAGTAAAGCCCAAACAATGTTTAAAGTTAGTCACAGCATAAAATGCTCTTGCAACTTCTCGCTACCATGAAATATCACGTGCGAAAACAAGACCAAGAATTTTAAGCAGTTGATTAAGTTTAAACAGGCTTTATAAGTAAAGCCCTTTGTTTTTTGGTCAAGAAGATGTTCAAACAACTCGATGAACGCTTATCCTCAAAACCAGCACGATTACTTAATGGAGAAGAAATAAGGGTCACATAGGACCAACTTATTAGGTTCCGGCTTGAACTAGATACTGCCTATGATAAAGTAGTTCGAGATGATAATTAGGAACAGCCACTTAGTAGTCCCGCGATCGCAATTAGCCCACGAAATAGAGGCTGAAAACCGGACTTTGAATAAATGATAAACAGCAGATATTTGGATTCAGTGAAACTGGCTGAAATATGACTAAAATGGCTTTTAGGTCAGACTAGATTTTGAATACTTACCATGGCTTTAGTGACTGTCTCGCCTCGTCAAAATGTTTATACAAATCGAGTACTCGGCTGAGGGCACTGTCTCGCCATTGTACTCGTTACGTGTAATCAACCCGTCATTAAATCGTCCAGCCATTCCCATAGAGCGCAGCATGGGATCTCAAAAAGTTTGGCCTATTGGCCTTTTTTTTTTTGTTGACGGGGGGGAAATCTTAGAAAGATACCCGGCTGCTTTGGGGAGCAGGGGAGCAACCGGGTTATGTGAGGTTATACTCACTAAAACCCCCTAGGTGGCCAGCCTCTCTCTGACGAACTCACACTGGTGCCCCCTTAATTATCACGTTACCCTGAGGTCCTTGACGTTGGTCCTTCTCCGGCCCCTACAACGACACGAGCCACACCGCGCCGTTGTCTTCCCTGGGCTCGTTCGAGAAGGTAGCCAGATCCCCAAATCTGACCACCCACGAGCCCCGGCCTATTGACCTACTACTACACCAAAGTCCAAACATACTGACCAAAGGTTGTCTGGAAGATACGCCTTTTAGCGGTAAGACCGCCTTTTGTGCATTTCTCTTGTGTTTTACCTACTGTTATTGTGATTTCCTTTTTGCGGCGTCAATAAAAAAATATTTAATTGTATAGTTTTTAACCTCTAAACTTCATTGTGAAGATGAGTTCCAAAAGGTACAACATAGAGCCTAGCCTAGCCTTTACAGTTACTAACAGCTTCTATATCGCCTGACTGTTTAGGCTATGCACGGTCAAGCAGACTGATTAAAGTTGGGACAGGCAATCTAAGTTACGCTTGCTAGAATAGTTTAGGCGGTCAAGCTAGGAACAGCGTACAGCACGGCATGTAGGTATAGATTACACTTGTGCAAACCATCATTTTAAGCACTACTTACAACATCAAAAACTATATACCTTAATTTTTTTCCTCATTACATTTTTTTTTTGGTACATTAAATAAAAATGTTTTAAGGGCTGTTCCTGTCTCGGTGCCAACAATAACGACTCTATTTATGTAGGTATTTATCTCTATTCTTCTTTTCTTTCTTTTCCTCTACGTATTTTGAAAACTCATGTGTAAGGTTCTTAAACATAAAATATAAACTCATAAATACAAACAGCACTATATATTCATTGTTGACATTTAACACCATTTATTATACCAATTTACCTTAACTTACTTTGATACCTTATACCTTTGTATGTTCAAATACCGTTAAAATATTAAATTATTATGAAATGCCCATTGGCTTATTCCTTTTTTTTTAAAAGTACGATTTTTCAATATGGCCGAGTTGCTAGCTTAGTACCATCTCCACGACGACCATTCCCCCTCCATGACTTCCTTTTTAGGGAGTGGCTAAATGGGTATCGACCGGAAGATGCCACTACTCTGGCGCCCTCTATTATAAAACTTTATATAATTTACATTAATAATCAAACCTAGTCTATTTATATAAATTAACACTTAAAACTACCAGTAAATATTTATGTCACAAATAGGCGACAACATCCGGCCCTCCTGCGCACGGGGTCGTCCTCGGCCGTGTCACAGTCTGGTGCAGTAGCTGAGAACAAAATACAACAATGAGATATTTATCGTGTAGTAACCTTAGGTCATCCTATCATATTTTCTCCAAACCCGTTTCTAGAACAATCGTTAAACTAAGACAAGTAGTTTTTCCAAGCCGTTGTGCTGCCACACTGTCACAACCCAAGGTACGCGACTAAATGTCTTAGTCCAGACTCGAAACGGTGCCTTGACTTAAAGTTTTCCCTAGCGGATGGCCTTCCGATAACTCTTGGTACGCGGTTTCGTGTTTACACTAACACGAAACTTTCTCAAGCCGTTACAAAATTAGATCCACCCTAGGTACGTTACTTTAAGTCCGGGGCTTAAGATACTGTAAAGTTTTCATGACAAATTATCTTAATGTTCATTATTTCAAATACTTACTTTGATGTTCGAAGCAATGCATTAGACAGATTAAGTAAAAATTAAATTAAAATGTAAGCAAAAGTAAGTTTATTCAGAACTCTTAACATTATAATTTCATTGGAACATGACAACATCCGTTTCTTTGTGGTAACCGGCTTCCCTCACAGGTTATTATTTATTAGTCATCATTGAAGTCTGCTATTCGTATCCACGGTTTCATGTTTTCTACACATGTAGTTCCATTGTAGCGTCTAGAATTAGAACACCTCTCAGCACCTCTCATGTCTGTAACTTTATAACGGTCGTGTCCCAATACTTCTGTGATCTGGAATGGACCTTTAAACACCGGCATGAGCTTGGTACTTTGACCATCATTTGACTGGCTGGGTATTTTTATAACTACTAAGTCACCCACGTTATATATGCGAGCTTCTTTACGCTTTGAATCAAACGCCTGTTTTTGTTGGTTGGCACTTGTCACGATATTGTCACTGACTTGATTCCGTAATGCAGTAACGTCTATAACATTATCTTCATTTTCATACACCAATTTATCCGAGTCTGTTTGAAGTCTATATCCGAAAAAAACTTCACTGGGTACAGCGGACGTGGTTTTATTTACCGTGCTATTAATACCTTGTTGAATGTTCGGTATGTGAACATCCCATTTATTATTATCTGTATTTGCACCCATACTGCGTAAAGCGTCGAGAATCGTTCGATTGTAACGCTCCACTTGACCATTCGAACGAGGCATCGCTGTTGCTATGACGTGGTGCCGAATATTTTTATCATTACAATACTTGACAAACAAATGCGATGTAAATGCACTACCCGCATCACAAATAAGTCTTTTTGGGTTACCAAATATTGTGAAAACTTTGTTAAGTTCATTTAAAACTACCTCACTTTTTGTGTTGCGAACAGGCGAGATAAACACAAACTTCGTAAATGAATCAACAGTGACTAACAAGTAAGTATTTTTACGTGTGGTTTTTACAAACGGTCCTAAATGATCTATGTGTAAAGTATGAAAAGGTGTAGCATGTTTCGGTATAGGATACAATTTCCCCTCCTTTTTGCCGTAGATATTTTTGGAATAGATACAGTTTAGACAATTTTTAATGTATTTAGATACAATTTTTTTCATTTTGGAAAACCAATATATCGATTTAATTCTCTCAACAGTTTTATCTACGGCAAAATGACCTAAATCATCGTGGTTTGCTCGAATAATTTGCCAAATACATTGTTTTGGGACTACCCATCGCCTGCCATACTCAGTTCTACGATATACTTTATTACCTAGCAATTCGTATACATTAAATATTTTTTTATGGGGCTCGGCATCTCCTGACTCTAATATTTCTCTTATTTTACAGATACTTGGATCTTGCAACTGCACGGACAATAACCAATCGCCTTCAGTAATCGCCATCACGCTTTCGTTGGATACGGGAAGCGGAGCCTTTTCAATAGGAAGATTTCTACTCAACGCATCAACATGCTGCATTTGACTACCGGGCCTATGTAGTATTTCGAAAGTGAATTCTTGTGTCAATAAAACCCACCTACCTATTCGAGAATTTATTTCTTTTTTGTTAATAGTATACTTAACGGCATTGCAATCAGTTATGATTTTAAATGTGGTACCTAAAACGTAATGTCTAAATTTTTGAAGCCCTACAACAATAGCCAAAAATTCTAATTCAAACGAATGGTACTTTTTCTCCTCATTTGTAGTTTGTCGACTATAGAAATGTACTGGTCTTTCCCCTTGGTCAGTAGTTTGGGTTAATATACATGCAACGCCTTCTCGACTTGCATCACTGTAAAGTATGACTGGGAGTTTTGGGTCAAAAATATGTAGCACAGCGTTTTCTAGCAATCCTCTTTTCAGAACTTTAAACGCTTGTAATTGATCTACTCCCCACTCCCACTTAGCATCCTTTTTTAAAAGGTTGGTCAACGGTCTGGACAATATTGCGCAATTTTTCATAAATTTTCGAAAATAGTTAATTAACCCCAAAAATTGTCTAACTTGATGAATATTTTTCGGTTCCGGATAGTGTTCAACCGCTTTCAACTTTTTATTACCAGGGCGAACACCCTCGTAAGATATTTCATGTCCTAGAAAGTTGACCGACCTTTGAAAGAAGTGACACTTATCTAGATTTATAGTCAGGCCGTTTTTTTGAAAAATATCTAAAACAATTTCTAGCTGTTTAGTATTTTCTTCTATCGTTTCAGCCCCTATTAATAAATCGTCCATAAAACAAGCTATCTTGCCAAAACGTAATTTTCCTAAAACTGTATCCATCAACCGTTGAAATACTGATGGTGCATTACATAGACCAAATGGCATTCTGAGAAACTCGTAATGGCCATCCGGTGTTATAAATGCAGTTTTAGAAATTGATGACTCATTCACGCTCACGTGGTAGTACCCACTTTTTAAATCTAGTGACGTAAAAAATTTACAGCCATGAAATTTGTTAATTAAGTCATCTGCAATTGGCATTGGATATTTTTCTTTAACTGTGATTTTATTAAGTGACCGATAGTCGATACACAATCGTTTCTCGCCATTAGGTTTGTCTACGAGTATTACTGGACTGGCATATGCGGAACTACTTTCTCTAATAATACGATTTTTAAGGAGATCATCGACTAAATTGCGAGTGATTATTTTCTCGGACTCCGACATACGATAAGGGCGATGACACACGGGTTTGTTTGTAACGACTTCGATATCTAACTCAACAGACGACGTTTGCCCTAAAGTGGTTAAATCTTTTGCTACGACTCGAGGGTATTTACTAAAAACTTTACTAAGTAGTGCCACATGTTCTGTAGAGTTACAGTTAATCATGGACGGTTCAATTAATGCTACCTGCTCATAGGTGATTGGGCGGAATATTAAACTATTACCTACCCGCGTGTACATTATATTTTTATCTTCAGTAAAGTTCCTACCCACTAGTATTGGACATCCCGACAACTCACTAAAGATATACATTACTATATTCACTTTGGTCTCATCAATGACCAATTGCACATCGACACAATGAGTGACTGTAGATATGGCGTCAGTTTTGAAACCAGTTAATACAATGGGCTCTTTTAACAGACGTGGTGTTAGATTTAACTCTTGTACCAAGGCTGGTGTGATAAGAGAGCAGCTACTTCCCATATCAACGAAAACATGATGTTTACATCCATTTAACTGAGCCTCTTTAGTGAATTTATCCTTCGAACTAGGAGTCGCGACAAGTTTTACTTCGGCGTCTTTTTCCGTTTTCGATTTTGGTTTTCTACATATGGATTCTACATGACCAAACTTGTTACAATTATAACATTTTATTTTATCGCTAGTGGTGCAATGGGTCTTTTTATGCCCGGTTTCACCACACCGAAAGCAGACAATATTTTGGCCTAATTGCAAATTACTGGTTGATGGTTCGCTGTTTTCTGACGTGTATACTTTTTTTTCAACATTATTAAATGGTAGTGGCCGAAAATTTGCATTTCTAGGGTAATTATTGTTTTGTTTAGGTGGCGGCTTTTGTTCAGAGGGAGAGAATATCTTGCCATGTAAAAACGATGCTAAGTCATCGCAATGTCTAAAATTTCCAGCTTCAGCAGCCGTGCAAATGTTTTTGTCCCCAATAGACCCAACAACTATAGATATAATATCTTGTTCGGAAAAAGACAGCCGCAATCTATCAATACGACCTTTTTGTTGAAAGTAAAACTCATATAAAGATTGGTTTTCTTTAGGTTTAACCTGCATTAGTTCTTTAAGCATACTGTACATATCCGCTTGAGGCACCCCCTCCCGCGGGTTTTTTTCCGTAGAAGCACCGGCGCGTCATCGTTTGTTTATGTGACGTCACGCGCCGGGCGGCCGATCACTTGAATGGTTTTTATGACTTAAACATTCGAACAAGGACCCACTTGTAATTGTTTATTCTTAGAGCTGTTGAATACACGTGTCGAATGACGAATGTTATCATAACATTGGTTGGCCTGGTATAGATATAAATCAGCGTATAACCGCTTACTTTACAAAAAAACATGGACTTTGAAGTTTACATATTTTTACTAAAAAAAGTAAAGCGATAATGTATGTTTTTTACTATTTAGATTTAATAATAGACTCAATCTGCACTTTGTCACAAAATAAGAATACATTACTCACCTTAAAAGTATTTAATATCAGGCATTTAAAAACCAGCGAAAAAAAATTTTTCCGCGATTTTTTTTGTTCCCACTTCACAACACTTGTTTACATCTTGTCGTAAATTGTCATTTCACAAAAACAACTGCACACAACACTTCTAGGATGATTGTTTCACTATATTTTAAATAGATCATAACATCTAACACAGTAAATAAAATAAACTTTGAGAAATAAAAAACACGGCCGTCTATGATGATGACGCAATGAGGCCTTGGAAGAATGACTGAAGTCGAAACACTAAAACACTTGTATACCTTAAAATATATTGTTATCAGCCTTGTTAACAAGTATTTAAAGCTTATTAACCAAGAACACCACCAGAACCAGCATAACTAACGTTTTATTTACGTAAAACCCGTCGATGCACCGCCGACCAGGGAAAGTCAACACAAACTGACTTTGACTCACGGAATAATATTTAATTTTTAATCGAATATCCACCGAGTTTAAAGTTGTTCGACTACGGCATAATGGCACATTCAAGCGGAACGAGATGGCATTCATACTTATAAGTCTTTTGCCTTAGTAAAAGCAGGATAGAGACTTTTTCTGAGTCTGGCGCGAAATAAAAATCCGGACACTACAGTGTCCGCGATGCTTCTACGGGTTTTTTGAAATCGGACACTACAGTGTCCGCGGTGCTTCAAGCGGATATTACGATTTGCCTGGAACGTATCCAATAACGTATCTCGCCAATGTTTCCACTTCCACGTGGTCCATCGTGTTTCGTTTTTTTGTAATGAATCATACCACATTTTAGCGGAGTTCCTTAATTTTTGCAAAGCCTGATATTTGACTACCCGATCGGACCACCCGAAAGCGCGAGCATTGGCTTCCACGACATTCACCCACATGCGTATGTCGTCCACTAAGGGGTCAAATTCGGGAATTACTGATGAAAGTATTACATTTTGACTCACCGCGGGAGACGCACATCTTTTACGTTTACCTCTCCTGCGATGCTCTTCATCCGTGCTGCTGCTGCTACTGCTCGTAGAGCTCTCAGTACTGCGAGATCTCTCCGAGCTTGACGAGCTTGTGGAGCGCTGACGTTGCCTTTTTCGCTGCTTCTTGTCATGTTTCCTACGTTTGCGGCTTCGCGGCATGGCGTTTCTGGCACACTTCTGATGTAAGGTTCTTAAACATAAAATATAAACTCATAAATACAAACAGCACTATATATTCATTGTTGACATTTAACACCATTTATTATACCAATTTACCTTAACTTACTTTGATACCTTATACCTTTGTATGTTCAAATACCGTTAAAATATTAAATTATTATGAAATGCCCATTGGCTTATTCCTTTTTTTTTTAAAAGTACGATTTTTCAATATGGCCGAGTTGCTAGCTTAGTACCATCTCCACGACGACCATTCCCCCTCCATGACTTCCTTTTTAGGGAGTGGCTAAATGGGTATCGACCGGAAGATGCCACTACTCTGGCGCCCTCTATTATAAAACTTTATATAATTTACATTAATAATCAAACCTAGTCTATTTATATAAATTAACACTTAAAACTACCAGTAAATATTTATGTCACAAATAGGCGACAACACATGTACTTAAGGTACCTATGAAGATAAAATGAATTAACTTACGAGAGGTACCTGCTTATAATAGGTACGAAGATTAGACGAGTTTCATAATACCTTCTAGTCCATTTGTTCCAGTTCCTTCTATCGAACAGAATTTCGATCAGTGAATCGGGAATACATTGTTTTTGCCAACGACTATTCCAAATCATTAGATTATTAGGTGCCATTGAATCTCTACTGATATAACGTGTGCAGTCGCCGTGTTTTTGTTAGGGTACATACTATAATTCAAAAGTTTGCTCAACTATATATATAACCCTTGAACTATACGTTCTACTGCTATTTATCTAGAAAAAATACGGAAATAACCATGCAGATTAAACCACAAAGCACTGCTGTAAAATATTGTTCATTACCTACAAATTTCACATCCTAAATAATAAAAGCAAGTACCTATCTACGCATTAGAGTTTATCACACATAGTCAGCGTTATAAACCCACATATTTAATAACCCTGTAAAACGTTTAAACTTCCATTTTAGTCCTCCAAACTGACATAATTTAGGCCCGACGCAGGTCCCTGAAATTGAATACAAACAACTGAAACAAGTTTAGCGTTCCTGCCATAGAGAAAAACCAAAGTAGATATGGTCTGAGCAACTTAGCATAGCAATACCAAATTGATAAATTAATTATTGTAGACAATGTAGACATTTCATAACTCCTTTGATGTTAGTGTTCATAATCATGAAAACCAATGAATGAATTGAATTGTGAATGTTTATTTACCATGAAAATGAACGTGGGTTTGACACAATTTATTATAATTAAAACATGAAAACTGGCGTATTAGACCAGTTAGGACAAAGCGTGAGCGCGTCCGGCTTGTTATCACTCCTTTGAAATATCACCGAATGTGATCGAAACTACAGAAACTACAGTCGGAGTAACCAACTCAATAATACGTGAGTACTCCTTATACCAAAAGAACATAATTTCTCACTACAAGATGGCAGTAGGTACTAGGTTTGCGATAATGCGTTATGCTATTGTTGTGACGGTAAAGTGCGCCTGACATTTATTGTAGAGTCATTGATCAGCATCAGACAAGTTAGCGGTGAACCGCATCAACAAATTGTCAATTGTCGACCTGTTTGGCTCAGCGGTAGTGTAGCCGCCTTATAAGCCAGAGGTCCCGGGTTCGATTCCCGGCCGGGCAGATGTTTGAATGATGAATTTAAATATCTGTTCTGGGTCTGGGTGTTAGTTGTCCTTGTCTTTGTGTGTGTTCCATGGCATCCCCGACACAGGATTTATTCCTAGTCGAGCTATGAGTGTGAAACGTTTAAAAAATAAAAAGAAAAAGAAAATAAAAAATAAAAAAAGTATATGAAACAGGGTATTTTGTTCCTGTCACACTGCACTTCATACTTTACTATTAGCATCGATGCCGTCTCCTCTTTAAACATGCTCTGTGGTTCTGGCAAAGTACACTGAATATTTCTCAGGGTTAAACGAACCTAATGAGTTGCACAACCCTCGTCCGGGTGGAATTCATGGCGCTACACTGGACATTATTAAGTATTGTTAGTTTATTGTGATAATAAAGCTACTTGTACCTGACAGTGATAGCGAAGCTTTGTGGGAACTAAATTGCAGGCTTATTAATCGTGGAATTAAACTGAGCATTCTAAAACTTTCACAGACATAGCAAAGCTTCATTAGATCCCAAATTACGTCCAAGATACTTAGTTATGATATGTCATAGGTCTAACGTGAACCCAACGAGAAAAATGTTCGCGCTGCCAACGATCAATCTAGGCCAGATCGATTTTTCGCCCGGAAACCCGTCGTATATTCGCAAATTATACTAAAATCTTTAGAGTGGATTTTGAGACTTCAAAATATAAGTAATATTACATTTATTACTCGTAGTATTAGATAGTATATACCTATAAATGTAGGTATGTATAATAGTGAAGAGGTAGATTGGTCCAAATGCCAGCTCGTCGTTTCCGGAACTGTCACAAATTGTTTCCTGCAGGATGCTGTCAGCGTTTAAGGGGTGCAAGGAAACGTTTAAGGGGGAGGGGAGGGGGATAATCACAGGTCCTTCCACCTGCACGTAGATGTAGATTGAGATGCAAAGATTGCGTTTTTAAAATAAGAAACATCAAGACAAGCTCTAGATAAGAAATGGGACACTATTTTTGGGCGTTCGGGATTATTTTCGCCAGTCTCACTACATTTTTAAAGAGAGCAACAGTGACAGATAATATTTCACTTTATAATAGAATAAGGCCCCTGCTCTATTCAAGACAAGAATATTGTAAACTAAGGTAAATAAAACTAAAACTAAACTAACACATTGAACATTACAGACCTATTAAGAAAAATTGGTAATTATTCGTAAATTTCTAAAGCAACGTTAAATAGTTGATACTCTTTAACAAATATTACATAAAAAACATTAAACCAATTCAGAAAATAACACAGATTTTTGACGCTTTCAACGTCTTGAGATAGTCTACTGATTTCCTTTACATTTTGCCTTGTAACTACGATTCCCTGAATCACAGACGCTTCGAGACATCGCGACTGACTAGAAACTAGAGACAATATTCGACCAAATATAGGGAACCCATCGATTTATGCATGAGTTGGCGAATACGTCTGATGTTCATCAGAGGCTGTGATTGATCGCAAGTTGGGTGCCGTTCTATCTGATTGGTCGATAAATTGGTCGACTGTAGGATCTAAAATGGCAGTTATTCTATTCTATTCTTTTGCATTTATTTTTCTATGTTTCTTTTGGTCTTTGTTTCTTTGCCCTGAACAGATATCATAAAAATACGTGTCAAGCTCAAAGGTGTGAAATCGCGAAGCCGCAAAAATGTGGTTTTGAGAACCAGCATCTTAAAAATTTCGGCTAAACTTTAAAGAGAGACACATCATACTAGCTATGGAAATCAATGAGCTACTTTCAAAATTCTTATATTTATCAAAAAATAAATTCAACTTAAAAAAAAAAGGTGACATAAACAATTACTCAACTCGACTTTTTAACTTCCAACTTTACTTCTGTACAACTTTTTTCTTCAATTACACACACCATATAATTTTCAAATTTAAGTTTTATTACAGCTACTAATTGTACTTCAAATATTTCTATTCCCTCGCCAATGAAATATTAAACTGTAAACTCATAACGAAAACATACCCTTTCCAAATCCAATTGAAATAAAGTTTGATTCATAAATAATAATCAGTTCTAAGCGAAGAACTCTAATAAAAGTTATGGCAATGTAAAATCAAATGAATTCGTAAAGTTCATTCGCCGAGTTAAATTGAGTGTTAAGTAATTTGCACAGTTTTAGGAAACCATCATTGAAGAAATTAAAGATAAACTGTTTCTCGGTTTAAAGTTTGATTTAAACTAGAATTGAATTTCTAGAAGACAACTTGCGCAAGCCATTTCTTACATAAAAATAAATAATTTGACAGATTTTTTTACTTTTATTTGAAGAGATTGAAACTACGTTTTCATTGACGCTGTTTGAATATTCAACTTTTTCAAATAAATTTTAATGATGAACATAATTAGTACAACGCCCTTTGCAAAGTACTAGAGCTCATAGCCTCATACTTAATATTCACTCTCTTTAATTTTTTTTTACATGACTTTTGGTTCGGAGAATTTGTAAGAATCTAAATGTAGGTACATTTTTGCTTGTTAGTAACTTAAATATTTTCAATTACTACCCAAAGTACCCAAACCAATTCAAATTTAAATTTTAAATTTGTTTCACCCAAATTTCATCATTCTTATTTTTATTGAATTCTAAAACCGATACTCCAAACTGAAAATTAATCATGCAAATTCAAACGCAAAATTCGTCAGAAGTTTTACATTATCGAACTTTGTTCTCCTTGCAATTTTGACTGTGTCTCCTTGAAATAGGGTTTAGAATGGGTTGTGTTGCTTTTAGTGCATGTAAGGACCTAAACGATAGTCTGGGTTGAACAGGCAAAGTTTCAGGTGTTCGCCCGCTTTTGTATTAATTACTTGAAGGCTTTGTGAACGGAGCCGATCTTTCTAGCAGCAATAGCTCATGTAACTACTGCCAACTAAATATCCCTTAAAACTTAGTATTACCGTTTACATTTTGAAAGAAATATTAGGTTGAGGAAAAAGTCTCTTCGCATTATAGTATGTACCAGATGTACCTATGAACTTGTAATAAAATCTCTTTGGCTATACTATAATATTTGTTTCTGGCTGGTTTTGGTATCATTGAAAGTTTAAATTTTAAAGAACATAATTCCAATTTTTACATCAAAGCAAAGGCACAACAACATCAAACAAAATAAATGTCGTTTGGTTTGATGTGGCGTTTAACATCGCACCAACGCCATATTTATCTCATCAGTGATCATTAAGGGCCTTACATGAACGTTGCTTTAAGTTAGACACTGCTTAAAATTCCCAATCTTGTTATTTTGCACTTTACAATTCATGTTAGCAAGAAGTAGTCAGAGCTTTTTAACCCTAGGTCGGTCGCGCTAACTGTTGTAAAATCGTCGGTCGCGTGGGGTCTTTGAAAGCCCTGATTTCAATTTCATATATTTTGTAAGTTTACTACGAATTACTTTATTGTTTAATAATAATTAGCAATATTTTAATGTATATTTTATAATAATAAAACAGTTCGCAATCAAATCTTATTTATTTAGCATTAATTTCAATCACACAGGAAAAAAAAGAAATTTGGCACATTTTTGACTTCTTTGACTTGAAATTATAAAAGTTATAACAAAATTAAATTTTTCTTCAAAATTAAACAATAACTAACAAAATGGAGATCTTTTCTTTCATTTGAAACAATATAATCAAGAAAAAAAAAAAAGTCTTGTGAAGGGTCCATTTTATGCCTGATAATCACTAATTTAGCACTTCAACCAAAATGTTGCATGTTCGGTCGCATGGGGTCTTTGAAAGCCCGTGCGCAAAACAGACGTGTTTACTACGCAAGCGCAGCGCGCAAACTGACTTGCGCGCGCATTGTTTAGTACTTAAGTATATTTTAGAAAGCTACTGTGAGTTACAGATCTGTAACTAAACTTTAAAAATATATATATCAGTTTTCCCGTAAGCCGTGCTTTTAAAGACCCCGTGCGACCTACCGCGGGTTAAACAGTCACTATGACTAACTTATGAGAACTAAGAGCTAACACTAACACTAGGACCTTACACATAAACGTAGCTTAAAGTTAGACACTGCTTAAAATGCTTTGATAATTAATTAATAACGTAAGATTTTCTGTCTATCATCAGTTCTGTCCATCTCAACGTTTATCGTACCTTCATTTTTGTTCACTTATTATTTTGTTTAGATATATAGGTCTAGTTACAGGTATGGGTATTTATAAAGGGTATGCTAAGCTGAAAAGGGCTCATAATACTCATCATTGTGAACAACTTTTACCATGGACCAACCCAGAATTCGCGAAAAAAAAGTCAGCTGTTCCATACATATTGTCGAGTGTCATTGACATTTTTCTAATGATGAGTACTATGAGCTCTTCTCGGCTTAGCATACCCTTTATGAATAACCCTGTATAGATAGGTTACCTCAGGGGTCCTCCGGGACACACCGTTCCTCCTTTATCAATGCATGTAGATTGTAGGCATTGAAGGGTTGCGATCGAACCTCGTAAATTCACTCGAGACACCCGAGCTAAGTGGTTTTGAACCATTTTCGAACAACGTATGGGATAAGGTTTTAATATATTTATAGGCAGTTCCTGAATTGTTCCTTCTGGTAGAATTAGAGTTTTGAGAAATAGATAGAATACTAGTTGTATCCCGCGGTTTCACCCGCGCTATGATGTAAAACGGTAATGACAATGATGATGAAAAGTAGACTATGAATTAGTCCAGAAAGTAAACTATATACCTTACTAATTCCATTTAAATCGGTTTAATAGTAACGGACATTCATACGTTTTCAGAGTAGTATAG
The DNA here is from genome assembly GCA_949125135.1 of Alcis repandata. NCBI lineage: Eukaryota > Metazoa > Arthropoda > Insecta > Lepidoptera > Geometridae > Alcis > Alcis repandata. The sequence continues at coordinate 3,344,211 of OX421233.1, forward strand.
GATAATCACATCTTTCAATAGATTTCAATTGATTTTAAGTAATCTTAACCTAATTGTAAAAGTAGTATAAAGGCAGTGGATGAGACCGGCATAGGACCGGAAAGAATAGCGCTATAAATGAGACTTGCTAAAACTCAGTAGTAAGTAGATTTTGATTATGATGATAATTAATCTAAACAGCAGTTTTTTTAACGTATTTTATCCTCGAATGCATCAATATTGCGTTTGATATGGAACCTAAAAAACGAAAAGCTGTAAACTCTTCTAAATTGAAAAGCACCTCTTTCAAAAGGTACTGTACCAAGAGTCCATTTATTCTTATAGGAAAGGTTTCACCCTCTTCGCACCCTTTTATAGCAGTTAAATTATTTACATAAGTACTGGTACCTACCCTTTTTACTGGAAAGTAAATAGAGGTACAATAAAGTACGGAGCAAGTGGAGTGAACACTGAACAATGCTGAAATAGGGTTAAGCGCGAGGATCTGACTTGGTAGAAAAACTTTGGGTATAAAAGTCATTTTTGCCACAGAGTAGGTACAACAAATAAATCTACTAAAAATTAACAGCATAAATGATGAAAAGTACCTGTCCTTTATTCTTTTCTGCACTCTGATAAGAAGTATATACAAAATTTCAGGATAATGATGATTTCATTATTAGTTATTAGACAAATATACGACTTAATCAGCCCAAAGGTATTGTATCATGTCAGTGGAATGAACTACTGAACTTAAAAACTAAGATATAGATAATGTGGGTGTCTTCGAGTCGCGAGTGAATCGGTTTTTATGCAACCGTGCTCCATCGTAGACCGCATCGTTGCTTACCATCAGGCGAGATGTCTATCAAACGCAAGCCTACTGATTTAAAAAATAACAATAATGATACAAAAAAGCCTTAATAAATACACTAACTACACACTCGGTATTCAAAAAGGTATAATTTCGTTATCTATTCGCCTAATTTCGAAAAGGACAGCCCTTTTTGCGGCACCCTCATTAAACGCAATCGCCAAAACTCATCAAGCCATATATTTGTCTAAATACGGACCCTTCTGGACCCTAATTATTCATGTTTTTAGATAGGACACAATTATAATTTGTAAATTATTTAGATTTATTCAGATTTCCCGGATGGATTTTCGTCTCATCATCTTTAATCAAAGATTTGAAACACAGGCATCTGTTAGTTTTATCACCGAAGATCGTTATTTGTTCTATAGAGGGTTAAAAGGAAAGGATATGTTAAGCCAAAAAGGGCTCATAGTACTGATCATTATGAACAGTTGTTCACAATGAGAGCAGCCCGGAAATCGCTAAAATTTCTCGGGTTGATCCCATAGTAGAAGTTGTTCATAATGATCAATACTATGAGCCCTTTTCGGTTTTGCATACCCTTTCTCTATAACCCTGTATGTTTCGTTTGTTCACTCTTTATTACGAAACGTAGGCCTAGTCCAAACCTGGACCATGGTGCAGAATTTTTAGTCACAACTCAAATCGAATGGGGCTTATTTTGAAGACAGTTTTAAATGAGTTCAAAATATCTCATACAGTCTACGTAGCATGTAGTATCGTAGCGATGCTACGTGGCTACATTAGCTTTTTGTTAAACACTAAAAAACATTTAGAGACTGTCCAAACTGCTAAAAAAGCAGTTTTACCGGTTAAACTAAAGTCAGCCGAGTCGCCAGTCGTAATGGCGGTGTTTTAGGCCGTCCGAAGGCCTTTGTTGTTCGTATAGTAAAAGTAAACGGGAGTTCAGTGTTTGATTTATATCTCTACTGAAAAGCAGTAAGAATAAGAGTTCATTTACGCAATAAAATTATAACAAAATCATTAACCTCTATATTATGATGTGCAATCAAGCAATTTCCTTTAAAATGAGTTAGTGAAATATACAAGAAAGAGCTAAACGTTTTACAAATAAGTAATTAAAACATAATACAACCTTAAAATACTTGCCGATTTACATTGAGCGTCAAATTACAATCTGAAAATGTTTCACAATTTTTCAAAAAAGAATTTTAATTAGAAATCGCAATTAATTGCAAAAGAGGAAATTCTTTCTAGTCAAGATTTAACGGTTCAAGAAAAAAATTGGAGAGAAGGTTTTGGTAAACGAAGTTGCCAAAACCTTCAAGTAGAAAAGAAGTAGCAAAAGGAAAAGAGTCGTATGATCGTAAGCCTAGATAGCAAAATTTAAAAAAAATCCCATTAATTCTTTGCTAAAAGAAATAAAGTAAAAAAAAAACAAAAAGATTAAGGACTTAATATAAGGAATAGGTTGAACACATTGATTGAATACAGATTGATTCCACTCGAGAAAACAAATCATGGTTCTAGTGACTGTCTCGCCACTTTAAACTGTTTAAACTAAAAAAAAAACATATAATACGTCGAATTGAGAACCTCCACCTTTTTTGAAGTCGGTTAAAAAGACCACTCGGCCGAGGGCACTGTCTCGCCACTGTACTCGTTACGTGTAATCAACCTATAAATAATAGTCAAACAATTTATATCAACACTAGCTGCACACCGCAGTTTCACCAGCGGTCAAAAACTTAAGAGTTTTCCGGATAAAAAAAAAAAAAAAAAAAATCTCGAATTCGTCTGTATGTGTTTTTTTTTTTTTTTTAGGGAGGTTATCAATTGATAACCTCCTCCTTTTTTGAAGTCGGTTAAAAAGTAGCCTATGTGTTAACCTTTATTCCAAATTTCATGTAAATCCGTTCAGCCGTTTTTGCGTGAAAGAGTAACAAACATACGAGTACATACTCACAAACTTTCGCGTTTATAATATTAGTAAGATGTTTTTGCACAATAATCTTGGCTCCTGCAAACGTAGCGTTACTAAAGTCCTCAGAGGTAGGCAACTGAAGATACCTCGGGTATTGGAAGTGTCCATGGGCAGTGGTGACCACTTACCATCAGGTGGCCCGTCGCTTGTTTGCCATTTGTTATTTTATAAAAAAAAAAGAAGTGTGGTACTCGGGGACTTAGCATTTTAATCAACTTATGCAACTATAATTATTTATCGAAACCTTATACTCGACTCCTAGAGGCGAGTTGCTGAACTAAAGAAACAAGCGTGATATTTCAAAAAGTCATTATAAGTTCTGCTATTCATCGATAGATGACAACAATACTAAAAAGTATCACTAAAAAGTGTGAGATTATTTTCGTTACGAATTTCTGGATTCGGTCTCCACGCTCAAGGCCCGCGATAGAAGCTATGCAATAGCTTAAAAGAACATACTATCACACTTTCTCAACGATATTCCTCAAACAGCTTCAGTCGAATGCCACTAGGTATCTGTTTTGAAAACAATTCCAGTTTAATATTAAATCGCGGCGCTCTCGGCGCTTTGATGGATTTGGAATGCAATTTCCGTCGGATCAACTGTAGGTCAGGCTTTATGATAAAGGAGATAGTTTGATTGTATAGCCTAGTTATATTATTTGTTAGAGGCATAAATAGTATCTAATAAAGTATATTGCTTCAACTGTGTATAAAATTTGGGCTAATAAATAATGTCGTTATTGCCCGAAAGACATAGACTATCTACTAGCCACACTATATAATGTACTATAGAATGTTGTCCCTACTAATAATATTACTTACCTCAATTTATTTATAATTGTAGCAGGCCAATATTTTTTGTTATTTGTGTTTTGTTTTGTTATTTCATTTTTATATTATGTTTTGTTTTTAATTTGTTATAAATCACCCCTTTTTAATTTAATCATTTATTTGTTTGTTGTGTTTTCTTTTTTATTTTATTTGTACTCGTGTTTTGTATAACGTGCGTTACGTCACCCGCCAGTCTCGATGGAAGACCAGCGCCGGTTGTTTACGACCGGCATTAATGCTGAGTTGAGACTGGTTTAAGGCAAAAATTGTGTTGTTTCTTCTTTTAATTTTTTTAGTATGTTTGTTATTTTTATTTTTGTCTTAAATAAATATTTGTCTATTGTCTAATATTATTAATGTGAATGTAAGTTTGTTCGTTACGCTTTCACGCGAAAACTACTTAACCGATCATCATGGAACTTTGTACACATATTCTTGGAGGTATTAGAAGTAACATAGGACACTTTTTTATCCCGGAAAACGCGGGTGAAACCGCGGGGTGCCGCTAATCTATACTAATATTATAAAGAGAAAACATTTGTATTTTTGTATGTTTGTGTGGAATAAACTCAAAAACGACTGGACCGATTTCAAAAATTCTTTCACCATTCGAATGCTGTATGATGTAGCTTTATATTGGTAAAAGAATTTTTAATATCTGTCTATCAGTTTTTGAGTTTATTTGTTACAAACAATCACAAATACAAATCTTTTCTTTTTATAATATTACTAGCTGTTTCCCTGCCACGCTTCGCTGTGGATAAAATATATTTTTACACTATATGTATATATTTTTTTGTGGGGAGCTATGAGTGTGAAACGTTTACGTTTACGTTATTAACCGACTTCAAAAAAGGAGGAGGTTATCAATTCGACTGTATGTTTTTTTTTATGTTTGTTACCTCATAACCTTTGACTGGGTGAATCGATTTTGATGATTCTTTTTTTATTAGAAAGCTGACGCTTCCCATTTGGTCCCATTTTAATTTAGTCCAGTTCTGTTAATGGTATCCATGAGAAAACCATATAAGTCTTAAATTTGCATTAAGTACGTGCGCGACAAATAGATGAATAACTCAATAGTCGGTCTTTTGAAGTCGGTTTTTGTTTTTTGATTTGTAAAAATAATGTTCTTGTTTTATACAGACAAAATCTGCATGACGGATATTTTATTTAGTAGGGGTCCAGTGTATTTTATTTTACGATCATATCAAGTATAGAAAACAACGTTGGACATCGCGCTGGACTTGGAATGCAATTTCCGGTTGGAATCAACTGCAATCCGGAAATCAGATGGCTGATGGCACATGCTGACATCTTCAATCAATGGATCTCAATCGAATACCGACCGTAACGAATTAAAAATTAAAAAAAAACCCTAATATTGAAACGGCTAAGCCAATTTTGATAAAACATGTCTAAGACCAAAAACCTGCTTTCGGATAAAAATCGCATCCAAATCGGTTTACCCGTTAAAAAAAAACTTCCAAACTAATTACACCAAGCAATTCTTTTCATCCGGGTACTCGTATTAATAATATATTTTTTTTTTTTTTCAAATAGTTGTCAAATATAAATACGATCAAAGCTTGACAGCATCCAGAATCAAGCAGCCGATCACTTATTTCTAAAGCAATTCTCAGACACTTTAGACTTGACATTAAACACGATTAACAACATCAAACAGTCCGAATACAATCCAGGAATCAGCCTGTTCTGTTTGCAGAGCCCTGGAAGATGTTTCTCACCTACTAGTTGCGTGTGAACGGAGCGAGTCTATGAGAGCATTAAGGCCTATTCAGACCTGAGCGTTATTCGCTATCGCGAGCGATAGACATATCCCAGAGGTAATGCGTTAATTTCACTGTTCACACCAAAGCGGATACCGATACAGCGCGCGGTAGCGAAAAACGCTCGGGTACAGAATTCATATTTATTTCGCCCGTTAGTCATTTCGTTTCGCCAAACAAGAGAAAATACCGCCTGGCTACGCTAGGTGGTACAAGTTTCGCTGCAGTTATGGAACTTCATACTTTTTTATCGATCGAGTTCCGCGCGGTATTTTCCGCTACCCATAGCGGTAGCGAATAACGCTCAGGTCTGAATAGGCCTTTAATGTCGCACAAGTATGGTATTAACCCCCGAGACGTCGGCATGTTTCAAGGCATCCTGGCTGCACCCATGTGTGATGCGAGGACCTTGTATGGCGAGGTCTCGGAAATCCTTATTAAACGTAGGGACTACGATCATTTTTGAGATTGTTATTGTTATTAGTCTGTAATGGGGCTGGCATACTCACATAGTGAGAAAAGCTCCATAAAAATAATCCAGGAACTCTATTCTTTGGCGCTCGAGTTTATATCTGTCACTCTCATTTATTTTTCTTTTATTATAACGTTTTACACTGAGATTTCCACTGTCGGAAGGAGCACACTCAAAGGCAATGAAAACTAACACCCAGATCAAAGCCAGACCAAATAGATAGATAGATAGATAAACTCTTTATTGTTCACACCAGAAATTACAAACAAAAGTATAAAAAACTCAAAACTAGTGCAACAACTGGTGGCCTTATCGCTATGAGCGATCTCTTCCAGGCAACCTTAAGATGGAGAGGACACATAATATGAATAGAAAATGAATCCTAATACTTAATTTATCATTTCAATGCCCGGCCGGGAATCAAACCCTGGACCTCATGTTTAAGCCAGCCTACCACTGAACTAAACCGGTCGTCAAACTGTCACGAGTAGTCACGACATTTCTAATGAGACGACAGTGACCGAGATAATATCGTACTCGCCAGAATAGGACCCCAGAGGGGTACAATCCGGATAAGGAGGAAAAAACCGAGCTTAATTTGGTGAGACCTTTAATGAGGGCGAGAGCTGAAGGATCGTTTACCACGGGGTAACTCGGCGCGGTGCTACGACGCCTGTTGTGTTTACTAGCATCTACAATCAACTTGTTTTACGTTATGATAAGAAAAGTGTTTTACCGATAAATAAAAAATAAAAAACTTTCAACGTTGAAACGGTTGAACCGATTTTGATAAAACATGTCTAAGAACCACTGTCTTTCTAATGAAAATATGGCATCCCTAATACACTGAGATACACTGAGAAAAATGGCCATCAAAATTCCGATGGATTCACAAGTACGGAGCATACTGATAATCACCAAAAAGTACGATGATTAACCCAATTTTTACAGTGACTATCATAATAAATGGTTGTAACCGTAAAAACCTTAAACCTAATAACTGGTGCTTGTTAACCAAAAAAACCAAAAAAACAAAAAAATGATCACCAGGACAGAACCGCGGAAAACGGTATTTTCAGTGCAGTATTACCTTTATCCGGTACTTACACAATGCGTATATCCGGTTCAGGGCAGTCCAAACCGTACCGTAGCCAGAAATCAAATTAAACCGGAAATCAACATGTTTTGTTAAATTGTTACTTCGGAGGCACGTAAAAAAGGGATAACATCGGAATGGTAGAAAAATAAAGATTTTTATTGGCAAAATTACAACGGAGAGATACAAATGGTTGCAGGAAAACTTTCTGTGAAGGAATTCTTAAAGCGAGGTAAAGTTTTATCATGCATGCTTGTAGGCACGAAGGGTACTGTTTTCTTTTGAACCCAATTATTACAAGTGTAATGAGGCCCAAAAACTCAGACACCAGGGCTACTCACTCTACCAATAGTCGGCGTGTTTAGCTCAGCGGTAGTGTAGACGACTTATAAGCCAGGGGTCCCGGATTCGATTCCCGGCCGGGCAGATGCTTGAATGATGATTTTAAATACCTGCTCTGGGTCTGGATGTTAGTTGTTCTTGTCTTTCTTTGTGTGTGTTCCATGGCATCCCCGACACAGGATTTATTTCTAGTGGAGCTATGACTGTGAAATGTTTATTTATTTTTAATTATTTTTTTATTCTTCATAAAAAAAGTCGAAATATTACATACTTTAAAAAAGAAAAACAGTCAAATTGAGAAGCGGCTTCTTTTTGAAGTCGGTTAAAAAGGCTATTGAACCTAAAGTCCTTAACCTCTAAGCATTTAATTATGTTATTCATGTTCACTTTTCTGAAGTGGACACCGGTTCTGGTAACTTATAACTAACTTACAGCTCGAGTGTACAGCTTACGTGACCATGTCGCGCACAGGAATAGCATAGAGACTTCATTGTGAGTTTTTAGACATGTTTGTAAATTCAATTAGGTATTGAGAAACCAAAAAAAAATGTTAGAGTTCCAATTCAATTCAATAATCTTGTTTTAGATATGAATCCATACAGTTGTTGAAAAAACCCATTAGTAAACTTCGTTTCAGTGAAGGCGTTTTCTGCTTTGAGATTGATCATGCGTCGCCGTGGCTCGTAAACTACGCGTCGTGATCCTCCAACGTGACAGCTGGCGATACTCTTGTGGTTCTCAAGAATTAGTGACGGTGTCATCAAAGATAGGTGAACAGCTTGTTGTACTTACATGTAAATGATTAAAAACTTTTACTTTACACGCAAATAGTTTGACGTCACCGACAATTAGAAACGGTTTTTTTTATCCCACTCATCCATATATATACCTGGTTGCTGTTTCACTCCAACTCCAATTAAGTGACTATAGAGGTACATGTAGAGACATTTACAAAAGTTCTAGTTTCGTATCAGCTTAAAGACAAAGACAAGTATTGCTAGTAATCTTGTCTAAGTAATATTATCTAATAGGTTTATAAAGGTGGTCTAACTATTTCCTTTGACTATTATTTTCAAATTTTCGAATCTTCTACTCCATAGTTTTATCTTTTGTCCAAACCTCAAATGCAAGCATTAAAGTGGGTTTTAATAATGAGTTAGCATGTCTAGACCTAGCCTATAAGCGCACCTGTTCACCATCGCCTTAAATTATATTACCACTAAATTTCGCCACAATCTCTCGACCAACCCATTTGCTATTTTACCCACTAGAAATAAGATTTAGTTTTGATTAACTATTCAAGCAAGCTGGGGAAACTTTGCCAATCGATTATGGAACCAATTTGGAGGAGATTAAAGTTGGATCTCGGATTGTGATTGGAGTTTAAAACGGTATTATGACGACTTCGGAGATGGCATTTTACAAGGGTACTTCCTGAAACGGTTACAGTCTGAATAAGCAATTTTATGATACAAGTTTTGGAGTGTGGCTTTACGATTACAACTTCTGCGTAGTTTCGATTTCAATTGCAAATAATAGGTTAGGTTGGAATAGTAATAGAATTAATTTACCTTTGTTTTGTCTTGTACGAGACGGTTTGAATTCACGGTCCTAATATTTTCAGCCAAATCATGAAACAAACATTAACGTGAACGTTATACGTCGTTTTATTTTAAACGGTAAATTATACCTTAGATGGAAGACGCTGGCACTAGCGCAATGTTTATACGATTACCGTATTTAACAAGAAGTATAAGGAGGATTCAACAGTAACATTTTTGATGAAAAATTAAGATTAAAATTAAAGAGAGCGCCTTTGTCTTCACCATACCTTGCTCCAGTATGCGTCAGTCTCGAACTTGAGAAATCAAAATAAGACGGACTAACTCTAAACCAATTACATATTTACAAAAAAAAATATTGCATCAATTATGCATGATGTAATAATGTTTGTGGCATTACGTTTTCGACCTGTGTCGGAGGAGAATACTGATAAACATCCAAAAAACATAGCAAATAATTACATGTATAATTACGGAAATATCAACCTATATCTTATTATTCAAACATAAGTAAGTAAATAAGTAAATAAATAAATAAGTATAAATTAGACCTCTCATAGCTGATTCCATGGGGGCCGGTGCGATCAGGACTTTACGCGTGGTTACCGCCTTTGAAGACGATTAACCGGCGATATGCCCTGTAACAAACCGAAGTTAGAGAAAAATTTTCTGAAAGTTCCTGAATACATGTCAAATGAAATCAAAGAGTTTTATTATGTTGATTTTTGAAACATGCTTCAAAAGAACTAACATAAAATTTATTCGGCCGAGATTTTCGCTCCACATACTTACCTTCATCCCCCATTGGGCCTTTACGGGGCATTAACCCAAAAGTTTTCAAGACTGGCGGAAAATTAGCTAAAGAAAGTTCTTTACTGCCTTCCCGCATGTAACGGGGTAGTTAGGCGTAAACAAACGAGTTAAATATAGCTGATTTTGTGTGTAACCTACTTCATAATAGAGAAGAAGGTTCCCGATTTATTTTTTAATCTGGCGCTATTATTTGCGTTAGGCGTAGGTAGTACTTATCATATCTTTGCAGATTTTATAACAAGCATCGTTTTTCTAACGCGCCATCTTGTTATTTTATCACTCTAAAACCGAAACGTATAATATGAAATGGCTAATTGAAATTTAATTTATTTCAGGCTTTGACTAATAGAAAAGATTTCACGTCAAAACTTCAAACTAGTCTAGAAAATATGATTAAAAGTATAAAACGTTTTATGATTAGATTTATTCGGTACGAAGTGGCTATGTCGATACGAATAGGTACGATAAGGTTTATGTTCATGTTGTGCAAACAGTGGCAGCGTGCGCGGAGCGTCTGTGAAGGCACATTATGGAGCGGTTCTGCGGTTACCTGCTCCTAGTGAGAATATTAGAATATTTCGTCGGCTTACTGCTAGAAATCATTAATTGCAAAATCAGTGCCAGACAGGACGCAACGCAACTCTTCAAGCTTGTTTCATTCCTTGAAAATGATCACCGAATGTGATCGAAACAAGTCACAGTATCCTACTGAATAAAACTGAGTATTTGTGTGTTAGTTATAGCCAAAATGTTTCAAAAACACGATCGTTTTCATAGCAAAACAGTTAGTGACTTTTTGAAGTTAATGACTTTTTGCACTAGGCCCACGATTAACGTTATTAAGATCATTGATAAGGCGCCTGAAAGAGGTGATAAGGTAGTCGGGACAGGCTTAAGGAACGCTGGCGCGATGACATAGAGATTTTGCGGGTAGACTGAGCGGTTCTAGCGTGTGATTGCCACATTGTTCTAAAAGTTTTGCTTTTTGCAGTTTGTGGAGTGCGTAAATAGTATAGTATACTAATGGCTACTATAGAGGTATAGTGTACGCATGTCTTATGTCTTCAGGTGCTGGTTGGAGCCAGAGGCTCTCCGCCTTACGAAGACCTAATACGAGGTAACTGAAGATGCGGTCTTACGTGTGTGGCGGTTGAGAATGAAGGTTGCGCGATTACACCACGTATTTATCACATTTTATCTTTTAAAAAATCTTATTGGCCTAAAACATTGTCAAAAAAAGCTACTTAGTGAAGAATGAATATGTATAGTAATGAATAGAGACTTCGTCTTTGTGCTCACTCTCAGCCGTCACGAAACTTCTTTTCATGAAGGTATTCCAAATAAACAATAGCCACATAGTAGCTAATTCAACAAGATTTCTAACTTAATATCTATTTGTCTCACAGCAAATAATCAGTCACAAGGAGAGCTACCACCGTGTAAGTACAACAAAGTCATACTTAGGGTCACACACACAGCCTACTACATAATTTTATAAGCTATAAAAGATTTAGTTGTCTTATCACGGGCCGCACAAATCCCAAAGGATCCTAAAATACTTGAAAAAAATAATTGTAAATTCCAAAACTTATTGTTAATACCCGACGCAATTTGAAGACGGAAGTAGTTGAAAACTTGTTATGCTCTACAATTGTGTTGTAGGGTTTCCAAGCACGCGATGCAGCGCCGGTGTGCACCGTGAGTAGTCCTTCTTTAAATTGATATGATTGATTGTTTGAACCTCTCAGATTACCTCGACTAGACTAGTCCAAGCCTTAATCTAGCAAAAATCACGAGGCTTCACTTCAAACTTAAACTAGGTACTAAACTGTAAACTGGCATACTGTATAGTAACATGCATCTTCGTCAATTACCCGCTTTGTAAATGTAAACGATTGTCTAGTCCTATATTTGGTAATCCAAATTATTTTGATTAAATGTCAGAATGCAAGGAGTCTTTTAGATTTTTTGCAACCAGTTTGTTTTTCAATTAAAACACTTATTATTTTTATTTACTTGCGATCTGATTGGCACAATAAAAGGCTATCTTATTACTATATCATTATCGTTCATTTTCGAGTGCTTGCCTGTTTTAGCGAATGTGTGTGATTGCAGATACCACGCCGCCGACTACCACAGCCTCCTTGTCTGAAGTTGAAGAGCCTAGTACCCAGCCGATAGATGAAGCAGACCAGAAAGAGAGCAGAGAAACGACTCCAACAGTGAATACTGTTACTGACGAACCAGCTAATGAAAAAGGTAAGCTCTTCTGTATCGAATTGTTGGTTTCTCATCAGCACCTTTCTACCCTCATCCCACTTATGTGGAGTTGGTATAGTCTCCAAGGTTGGTGGTTGGTTGGTGGTTGGTTAGTTGGCCTCTATGTTCGCACTATTTGTCGTATTCCTTACAAGATTTGATTTAACTTACCGTAATGTATTATATATTTATGGTCTGTGGGCTAGTCAAATCATCTTGCAACTGAGTTTCTGTCATTTTAGATTTACTCTGTTTTTATCAATGTCGTCTTTCACATAGTCTTCCATACCTACTTTCTTAAATCGAACTGTTAGAGGTAAGTACAAAATATAAATGTAACAGAAGCTATAGGTATGTATACGTACGTTAGAAGGTTGTACCGCCATTTCTAAAAGTACACTTGGCAAAACCAGGCGAGTGCCTTTTACTCGTTCTCAAAATATCTACACTCGACTGTGACTGGTTCTATTTTATTTTGTTTCAGACGGAGAGGAACAGCCTTATACAGGTATTTTTAATTTAAATAAAACAGACTCATTAGTGAATCTTACATACAACTATAGGTAATATAAATAAAGATAGGAGAAGGGGTGGTGTTGAATCTCACCCAATCTCACGGTTGTCGGTGTCGGCTAAAATCACGTATGTAATTATTTTAACGTAATAAGAAAAGTCGAAAACCGCGAGAAAACTGTGTTACTTATAAATTAAATAAAATTAATTAATTAAATTAGGTTGTTATAAATAAATCCAACGCAATTCAGCACAGACTAAATTTTAACACTAATAATATGCATTTTGAAAAATCTTACGTGAGATTAAGGGGAGCCAAATCTCACTACGTCTCATCAAGGTCGAAAAATCGCCTAAGTGCCTCACGTAATAAATGGACGCCCCCTTACCTGACTGATCAGTATGTCTGACAATTATTTATTCTGTGACACCACAGCAAGTATAAACATAATATTTTTTCAGAAAATGTAATCGAAGATACGACTACTGCCAGTAAGTTAATATAATTTTTATTTTGTCTTTTCTACAATTAAATCGATTATGGCGGCCTACCTTTTAAATGAGATCAAAGGATATATTGAAATGTCAAGTACTTATTGTTATTGATAATCTGGTAAAAATAATATTTTTTCAGAAAACATAATTGAATACACGACTGTCACAAGTGAGTTAATCTGATTTTTATTTTTTCTTCCTATGAGTGCCTGTAGTTTAGGGTTCAGTTTCTTGTCCAAATTTAACGAAGCGAAAGGTGTCTCAAAAGCAGTTCTTTTTTTATAAAAAAAAGTCGGTTGAAGTTGAGTCCTGGTTGAAAACACTTATTTATGCATATGCTTTTTCAGGAACGACGGCAGAGTATCTCGGACCGGGACAGCATAAGAGTCCTACCCTCTACATCGATGACGAGTGACGCGTCCCGACAATACCCGGCCTACATTCCCCCCCCCCCCCCCTACGATACTCCAGGATAATACGTGCTACGCCAAACCTACTGAACCAGAGAAAAAGAAAAAAACGCGCCAAAATATACTTCACAATTTGACATTCTTTACAGTCCCTTACTTTCAATAACTTCAGTCCAATTTTCCATGAGACTTATTTTGTTTTAATCGTTTCAAATCGGTTCCTCTGTGTCTCTTACATAATACATTTTGTGTCCCAAAACGTATCTGCCTACGTTAGAATTGGATTAGGGTAGTCGTGCACTCTATGGACCATAATTTGGTCTCGACCAGAAATTATTTTAAATCTTTTTTACTAATAAAACTGTTGGTATTCTTTTGTGTTTTTTTATGTAAAATGTATCGAATTATTTATCAAAAAATAAAAATAGGCTTAAAATATGTAACTAGGGTCCAAAAAGTTAAAGGTTAGGTTAGATTTAAGGCTCGTTAGTGTGTTACGTTACGATTCACTATAAATTGTCAGTGCCACCAGTTTTCCAACCTCAACAGGCACCGGAGTAAGTACTCGATGTAGTCTTTGACACCAATGCCACCATTTACGTAATACTGGTATCTGGAACATATATTACTTTGGGACAATAAAACAGATGCTGGTCGGTGCAACCTGGTCTGGTCAGCGCAACCATTAGTGCAGTGCGCAATTACTAACTCCTAATACATTCTGCCCGGCACCGGCAGTATTTCCCGTGTTTTCTCGTTTAATCTCGTTACAAATACCTGCTCCAGTTTTTATACGGAATTAAAACAGAAAATTGTTTTCCAATATATTCGTTTTGTTAATCAAGCTCTTTTACTGTGCTTAATGGAGTAAAATCTAGGTTAGGTACCTATATTTTATCGTTCATTTTGCGATTAATTTCGAGTGATTGGATGTCTGTGTTTTTGATGAAACGGGTTGTTTACTTACACGAGGATTTGGGGGATTGATTTGTAATGGAGGGATTGGATTAGAGCGTCAAGGTTTTTGGATGAAATTTGGATTGAATTTATTTAGAAATAAATGCAAATACGTAACGTAGTAAAAGGTCAAAGTGTATCTAACTGGTGTGAGTAATTTCATGCTGTTGATACTTGCAACATTATCGGTGTTTCCGAAGCTTTGCCCAGTGAGGTGGCTGTAAATATATTGTAAGCAGTTCGAATGTTTTATGACAAAATCAATTCAAAAATGAAATACAAATTTTGCTGTAGTAAGTGACTACCTATAGTCATGCCGCCTGTTAAAATTTGTTCTCCAGAAACTTCACCCAAAATAGTACCTAAGTTATTTAGTTAGTGGGCTCTAATCATTGGCGTTTATTTAGGTATGCCTATAATTAAGGCTCTACCAGGCAGGCACATTCCTCAGATCATGTAACCTGGTAAAATTGGTGACAAAAAATATCTAAACGTAGCATTTAGAATATCTAAATGTATAATAGATTATACAATCACAGAATAGATAGTCTTTTTCTGTGATTGTGGTACTAAATCAGTCGCTCTGTCCGACTTAAGTTTTCTGCTCCACCGTCCGTGGAGACGACGTGGTTTCTCCCTTTTTCCCCTCCCCGGGATAGCTGTAAAGGGAACGTTGATTGCTTCGCGGATAGTGGCGCACTTACACTTGGACGGTTTGCTTTTTGCTTTTTATAGCGAGAAGAAAAGGATAACAAAACCGTCATTTTCTTGCTAAAATTTGCATAGAATGGCATTTTTCTTGAAACCATTATTATGTACATTCGATTTTCGACTTTATGAATGGTTGCAGTATCCCTTTTATTGTTACTTTCCAATAAAATTTCGAGAGGAAAGCATTGGGCTCACATATTTTTTTCTTATAGGTATAACTTTGAATTTTTAAACTTTAAATATTTTTTTGTTGATGTGAGTTTTGTGTGAAATAAAATGGAACAATAAATAGGTGAAGAATTAAACATAATTAATAATTTATGATAACTATTATACTTATCAAGTGCAGTAAAATATGATTTCTTCTCTATACCGCTTCATCATCTATATTTTATACAGGCCCTTGTCTGTCTCTGGCCTAAGGTTATGCCTTTTATGAAAACCTCACGAGAAAATACATCAATACAAAAGAAATAAAGCGAATGACATATAACTTGATACGCTAAGCTGAAAAGGACTCATAGTACTATGAACAACTTTTACTATGAGACCGACCCTGTAATCGTGATAACCATCAGCTGTTCAATAAAAAAATATTAATGACGCAGTCGACAAAACATATGGAACAACTAATATTTTGTTTGCGTTTTCATGTTTGGTTGCTTAGCTAAAGTTGTTCATATTAATGAGTTCTACGAGCTATTTTCGGCTTAGCCTTATAAATCTCTAGAACACTCCTCCACCTTTTCTACCTCAGTACCTTTACCTATTATAGCTTAGTTAGTCTATGCCTAGGTATAGGTATAGCCAGCTCTAGCCAATGCACTCTTATGAAAAAGACGTGTTCCCCTCGAGGTAAGCCGCATGAAGGATGCAGCCTGATTGCCGGTAAGCCTCCCACCACTTCTCTCAACGAGGATGCAGGGCGCTTTTTGTGACGTCCACTTGGTTGTCGTGTTGCGTCGGGATTAAACTACTATCACAAACATAAAGTACCTATTCTAGTAAGTGTTTGGTATTTAGATAGGTTACAAAACGAAAAACATAGCCGAAGAAGCTCATTTTTCCTCACTACGAGTAGGTAGTTAGGCAGGCAAGTAGCAAGCCACATTACAAATTTAATAACGTAAAATCCAATATATAGATTGTAGGTACGTCTTTAGTAGTTGCTGCAGATGCGTTTACTATTAACCGCGCGTCCTGCTCTTCACAAGCTTACAAACATGTCATATACCTATAATGCAAGTCATACCAAATTGAAATAAAGCAAAACTTAAAAACAAAGTTAATTAAAAATATTATATCATGCTACAATAATAGATACCTACCTACAAACATAAAGTGCTAACTTTGAAATTAAAACCAAAACAAAAATCTCCAAAAAATGTGGAACGCTTCACGATTTTGCGTGTCATCCTTGCGCAGGGGCCATGCTAATCTTCTCTGTATCGTTCCAATTTTAGTATATGTACTGCCGAAGCAAGTACACTTGTAAGGGAATCGAAGTTGAACACCATCGTCGCGGCAGAAAAACTTCACTTGCGCGATTCAGAACTTCTCGTAATATTTCATTATTTTATCAATATTTTTGTCTTTTTGCATTTGTTTCAGCTTTTTATTATAGTTATTGATTGTTTACATTAATAAAATGTTTATTTAATTCATAGAATTTAAAATTATTTTAAATTAAAGTCATTTAATGCTGCTCTAGCGTAACTAGCGCCATCTATGAGAGACTGCTAGAACTAACCATAGTGCTTTGTGGAAAATAGCTGCTGCTATTGAAATTTTAATCTTTTTTTGTCAAATCGGTAAATTTATTTAAACAAATAATTATTGTAAAAATTAAATAATTCAAAAATCCAATATGATTCAGTGAGCGCTACGGATGTGTTGACTATTAACTGCGCATTCTGCTCTCTACAAGCTCAATGAAGCGAATGAGACAGGAATAAGAGCGAGATGGCGATAGGAAGGAACAGGATGGATGCAAATATGGGAGCGATATGGGAGTGGAGTAGGACAGAATGGTTGAGACATAAAAAATCCGCTGTTAGTAAGATAATGACTCAAATGAATAAACTAACTAAGCAAATTAAATAAAGTCATCACATTCTTTTAAAAGTAGGTATGTGTTAAGTTAAGTGGTGTTGACAAAACTCCAAAGATTATATTTTTTTTACATTCAATGAAATGCTTGCGTTTGACCGCCATCTCGCCTTGGTAAGCAATGATGCGGTCTACGATGGAGCACGTTTGCCTAGAAGAAACTATTCACTCGCGATTTGTGACACCCAGATTATAAGTTTGGTTAACTCCAATAAGTTTCGTAGAGATCATTTGGGAACGTGTCGAATCCTATTATGTATTTATCTGTGTCTCAACTAGCTTTTGACAACTTGAATGTGTTTTGTTATTATTCTCAGCAACTTGACCGAAGGCGATTTTATTAAAAGCTTTTATTTGACTTGCAATGTATGTATGTATGTACCTACTTGCATGTTATAGTCATCACAAAATAAGAGGCTCGTTTTGACAATTGTCATCGCGACGTAACTAGTGATGTTACCATACGACTCAGTATTCGATACTCACGATAAATCAATTCAAGTTCGTATGAGTACTTGATCGATTTCATTATGTATTGTAAGTTCATTATATTAAGGTTTTGAGTAGAAAATTTAACTTAAACTTTAATATTGTAGGTATTTTGAAATGATACAATGCATGGTACGAAAGGTCTATTTGTCTTTAATTTAATATTTTAAGTTACAACAACATTTACTCAATCACAAAACATTAAGAAAAAGCGAAAGGTAGTAAACCACTCTGTGAATTTATTTGCGTCCATTTCTGCGTGATATTCTTTTGTACTTTTAGACTCGAATGCGAGTAAGGCATCATTCACAAAACCTCCCCCGGCTGATCCAGCTGATCAATATTTAATTACTATCAAAATCGAATGAAGCGTGATGATGTTCAGTAATTAATTGGTTACAACACTAATATTTGAAAAAAGAAGACTGAGAACGTAACTGTTTTTCAGAGTTTCGTTATAATTTGACATTGCATGCTACTATAAGGTAGGTATGCGCGAAAAGCGTTCCAAGTTACATTCTAGGGTCTTTCTCAAGTGTCAAAACGGGCCTCTTATTTTGTGTTCGAGTGGAATCTTGCAACTCAATTTTTAACCACTTTCTGATTTCCGAATGAGCTGAAATTTGGCATAAACTTCGATGAAAATGCAATAAAAGCTTGTGTTTAAAAATATTTTTAAAAATAAACTTATTTCATAATTTAATTCAGTGATTTTGTAACTTCAATAAAGACCCGGTGGCCTGCCCTGGTGTTAGAGTCAGACGACTTATTCAAAGCACTCATGTACTAAAGTTTCTGTTTAATCATTATCAAACTTTTAAATAGTGATAATGTTAGTTGCACAATTCCCGTGACTTTATTTGTCTTTGATTTTTATAAATTAATACTAAGATTTTGTTACCATACAAAAAACTGATAGTTGATAATTATGTACTTATGCAAAAATATCTCTGCAAGAAGCACCTGTCATTCTGTTTGTGTATAGGGTCCATCCGTCCGGCTTTTTGGTTTTGTCCGGCTTTTTGGTTTAAAATGGAATTTGAGTAATAAAACTTACGAGTACACAAGCCGTATCAAATCAGTCTATCCTCGTTCGATAGTGTGCCTGCGCAGTGCTCGATTTATAAGCGAAAAAAAATTGTCGACAGGAAGGGGGCGCGAGTCCAATGGATCCTTTTATTTTCTTTTATTAGCTTTTATTGATGGCCTGGCTTTTTGCCCGGACTTTTAAAATATTCATATGGTAAACCTATTTGTATAGAGAATAAATTGTAACGTAAAATACGTAGCCAGTAAGAAAGTAAACTGCACGCGCCCCTGACGGGCGTACTAGTAAATGCCATACATTTTTACCCTTTATTTGACTTGCAATGTACATAGGTAATATGTATTTACATAATGTATATAACTATGTATCAATGTAACTGTGTTTGTTCGAGTGGAATCTTGTAACTCAATTTTGAACCACTTCCCGATGTCAGATTGAGCTGAAATTTGGAATGCTAACTGCGATGAGAATGGAACAAAAGCTAGTTTTAAAAAAATTAACGTCTTTCTTTCGAATACTCGCTACGTATTTCAAGTTAAGTAGTTACTTAGTTTAAGCTAGGCATACAGGTTTGAGCTATAAAGTACTAAGCTTATATACTAAGCTTAAAGTTTAATCACTTTGAAAATTTCAACAGTAGAAGTTTTCAAACGCGTGCGTAAAACTGAGCTTTTGCAGGGCTCTTGTGGGGAAAAAAAGAGAGTTACCTATAGATAACTTGACCTCGAATTGCAGCATGAGAAATACTCGTACCACCTTCATAATGAGGGCGAGTTCGAGGGAAAACATTTGATGATGATGATGATGTAAATTAGATTTGGATATATTAACTCTATTCTTACAGAAACCGTTGTTTCCGGAATAAAAAAAAGGAAAAAAGAAGCTTTTTTAAACGTGAATAAGTCTACGTTTGACCACCAAAAACGAATACACACACGAATAAGCCATAATGCCTTCTAGGATATAAGCTATCTTTATATTTACCAAATTTCAAATTATGGAACATACAAACTTAAAAAAAAAGACGTGTGGCACTCGGGGACTGCCGCGGTAAAGCTATTGCATAGCATTTTTTATCAACTTATGCAATTACAGTAGAATCCGTTTATTATGACTCCGCCTATATTGACCAACCGTTTATAATGACGTAATTACACTACGAAGTTTGGTTTTCATATAAAATTCGTTGTAAAAAAGTCGGATATAATGACTTCCTTTACAGTGACATGTCGCTTATTATGACCCGTTTTTAATAAACTATGTCCGGTTATAGTGACCGACATGATTCTTTACACCTTCGGTAACGTTCGTTGATTCCCGACGACGTTCGGCACATGGCTGTTTTTGTTTTGAATCTCAGTCAGTAATTGACATGTGAGGGTCACGCATTGTTTTAAGTGATATCCTGTAAAAAAAATGTCATCTCAACGTCGTCGTAAAGTATTTACGATTGAGGAGAAAGGTGCAATAATATGCAGATTAGAAAATGGAGAAAAAGGCTGCAGAATTACTAACACGATTTGTTCATAGCTATATTGAAAATGATAATTTGACAATAGCGATGTCTTCTACACATAATAGTATCAGAGATTGTTATTACAATAAAATGAAAAAACAAAAGCAGACAAAAATTACAGATTACTTACATTAAAAAATGAAAAATAGTACCTAATTATATTATATAATTTTGATTTAGTATGTATACTATGTTTCTCTATTAAAATACTTTACATAATTATACATATTTACATAAAAGTTTTTTTTTTCACAAAACGCTTTGTATGACTTCCGCTTATTATGACGTGTTTGTCAATTCCTTTCGATGTCATTATAAACGGATTCTACTGTATAATTATTTAATTGTTCTATATTGTCCAAAACCAATGATATATAATACGAGTTTTACTCCTAATTTTACAATTCGCAGTCTATCCTTGTCTGTCACCAAAATTCCACCTTTCTTTTCTTTTTTTTCAAACGTCATGACTCTCTCTTCCGAGTGTACTCCCGTAGTTCTATTTTTAAAAAAATGTTTATGTTTTTATATCTTCCTTTTTTGTATAAATATTGCAAGGCCTATTTCAAAAAAGTATCCAAATGAATTTCTGTATTATTTATCAATATTTTCAAAATAAAATAAAATTGGCGAAAAGTCAACGAAACCTTACACTCGACACCTAGAAGCGAGTTGCTAAACTAAAGAGACAAGCGTGATATTTCAAAAAGTCATTAAAAGTTCTGCTATTCATCGATAGATGGCAAAACTAAAAGTCATTAGAAGTTCTGCTAGTCATCGATAGATGGCAAAACTAAAAAGTATCACCGCTGTGCCGGTCGGAGTGGGGGGTGTTAGGTTATTTTTTCGTTACGGAATTTCTAGATTCGGTCTCCACGCTCAAGGCCTGCGATAAAAGCTATGCAATAGCTTAAAAAAAACTAATTGTACTGCAACTGAGTAAAAAGTAAGACAGTATTTTTTCTCTCCTGAAAAATAGCAAAATTCAACCTAGAGATTTCTCTATACTATACTACCACGCTGCCTTCTCTATGTGAAGAAATATCTTACGAGCCAATAATGAAGAAGGTTCCATAATTAAAGTCATGCATACTTAAATAAATTATTCCAAATTTAATTGCAAACACGTTAGGCCCGCCCCACCCCAATATACTGAAACCTTGCCAGCCAGTACCCATTAAAAAGCTAAACCGAATGTCAAATTAGATTACTTTTTATTATTCCAGCCAGCATACTTTTCTGTCATAGGTGGATAAATGGAGGAACTATTTTTTTCTAAGAAAGACTGTCATTTTTGTTTTGGAAGTGCAATAGTGGCGCCTCCATTGAACTATGCTGATGTGTTGGTAGAGTTGCACTTTAGGGTGTTAGGTTACAATTTTTTTGTTACGTAATTTCTGGATTCGGTCTCCACGCTTAAGGCCCGCAATAGAAGCTATGCAATAGCTTAAATATCCACCAAGTTGTATAATCCAAGTCCAAGTCCAAGTATTACATATTAGTTTACTTTGACGAATGACAAATACACATTCAAACATTTAGTAATAGTAACGAAATTATTAGTCTTTTTGACTTGTTATAATATATTATAAACTGTATTTGTGTTCTGAAATATTGTAGTGTTGCTGTTGTTAGTGTCGAGCAGCAATATGGTGCTCAGACAATTTACCGTTGTTTTAATAATAATAAGTGCTGGCTATGCGAGCGAAGAAAATAATAGTGAGTTATTACATATCTAATAACTAAGAATCAATCTTAAATGAAGGGAGTCCAAGTGAAGTTAAAATGTCTGTCGCTCTTTCTGTTATGAAATCAGAACTATCATAATATATGATTACAACAAATATGACACATTGGGCAAGAATAATCATGATTTTGAAGAAAATATCCAGGCCAAATTACACAGACTGGAGAAGAATATACTCGATAAATTGGAAGAGTACATTGAAGGTAAAATAGATTCAATGGAAAAAAAATGAATCGTAATATTATATATCCATTAGAGAAAAATATAAATGACAGTAGATACACTAGAAAATAATAATATATCGGACAAAACAGACGGTATAATAATAAATCAAAAATTGGATGCATTGAAAAAAATTCATATTGTAGTATTAGATGGACATTTTGTCTGCGAAACAAAGACATCAGAAAATGAAACATTGTCAAAAATGAATGAGGAAATAAATCGAAAGATTATTATACCTATCATTGTGCAAAATATGGATACCTAGATTAAAAAGCCTGGTCACTTGGAAGAAAACATAAACGTATTTGATAAAATAGAGAAAAGTTTAATTACCTTAAATGAAAATATAAGAAGTAGGCTAATTAAACAATACGTGTGTACAGTTAATATTGTTTGTTTTTCATAGCTATGGAAACGAACAATCATAGAAGTAGCTGCTGTTTTTTTCGATTTCAGGGTTGTTCTAATAAAAAAGAAAAAAGATAAAGAAAGGTAGTATGAAAAAGGTAGTATTACTAAATGGTAGTAAAAGATGTTTATAATGATGAGTACTATAAGCCCTTTTTTGCTTAGCATACCCTTTCGTTATAACTTGTATATATATTTTCAGAAACGCTGGGATTCGGCCAGGTAGGTGTTAATTTACCGCCGATCATAAGGTATAGAGATGAACGCTTCCGAATAGTAAAGTATTTCAGCCTTAGTTCTTGGTCCGATGGATACGCGAAATTTCTTTACGACTGCCCGCCTAATTTTGAAGGTAATTCCATTATACTCGTATATGAGATCTAGAAATGTGATTATAAAAGATTGAAGATATAATGTATGGGAATAGAAGATTTTTTTTTCGCGAATTTCGAGTTGGTCCCATAGTAAAAGGTGTTCATAATGATGAGTACTATGAGCCCTTTTCGGCTTAGCATACCCTTTATGAATAACCCGTAGTCATTGCAAGTTCTATTATTTGGACGAAAAAGTGCTGGCTATGGCTACTTTGCCCGGGGCTGATGACCGCTTTAGGCGACCACTCGGGCAAAGCGGACTTTTTCCAATTTTTGCTAATTCCATTGGTCTAAAATTATTTTATGTTATAAGTCGTTTTGTCATCTAAAACGACAGTCAAAGTTAAGGTGTCCGCTCTGAGCTGACCTCCCGTACGTCAAAAGAAATTCGGCAATTCGTCGGCATTTTTAAAAGAAAAAAATTACACAAGTTGTTTTATTGTTACTTGTTATATTTTGGTGTGATTTAACCAAAAGTCATCTGCAGAAATAATGTTAGTAAAAAGTTATTCAGGGGTACTACGGTTTTCCTCCAAGATAGTAAAATAACTGATACTTTTTTAAACCTTATCGCCCGGGTTTTCTATATGACTGATATTTTGACCTGCTGGGTAAATCCAAATAGCTTTGTAAAAACAGTAAACAACCGTGTAGGGATATAGATAATATGATAAACTGAAATGTAAGTAAAAAAATTTTTGTTGTACCTACTTTATTATTCCAGCTTGACCCACAAATGTCATTTTGCAACTGTTATCATTCTTATATACGATGATTTAATTAGCACAATTTCCGTGGCTTTACTTGCTTTATAAGCTATTGCTCAGAACTCGCCATGATAAAACAAAATTAGTCGACTTGGATTTACCCGCTAGAAACTTAAATCTATTCTATTTTAATCCTAAATTTATTTATTTTTTATTAAATAACAAACAAAAACAACAATTAACAAAATATCTCAATCATCTCAATGATCTTTAAATATTGTTCGGTCATTTAGTAATTAAATCTGTATTCTACTTCTGAGCCATTTGCAGTTCCCTAAACTTTAAATGTAATTTTATAAAAATGTTAAATCATATACATTTATATCCATTTTGTAAATTTAATTGTGTATGTATGTATATTATTTTCTATCTGCGTAATTTACTTTCTTTGCCAAGTAACAAACATACAATCTAACATTTAGTTATAGTAATAAAAATATAGTATAAGTATAATGTAGATTGTAGGCATTATGTCAAGTTGGATTTATATTCTCGAACAGTGTAGTGCTGTTAGTGACGAGCGGCAACATGCTGCTCAGACAATTTATAATTGCTCTAATAATAGTAAGTGTTAGCTATGCAAGCGAAGAAACCCATAGTGATATATCAAATAACAACTTAGAATCTATCGTAAACGAAGGAAGTTCATTCGAAGTAAAAGTGTTAGCGGGTCTCTCTGTCATGAAGAATGAGCTATCACATATTTATAACAAATTTGACGTATTGGAAAATAATGATCAACATTTCGAAGAAAACATTCGCGGAAAACTCCACAGACTCGAGAATAATATCCTTAATAAATTAGAAGAGTATATAGGTGGTAAATTAAATTCATTGGAAAGACACATGAAAAGCGAAATAGATGCACTGGAAATAAATATGAATCACAGAGTAGATGCACTTGAAATAAACATGAATCACAGAGTAGATGCGCTTGAAAGAAATATGAATCACAGAGTAGATGCGCTTGAAAAAAATATACCGGACAAATCAGATATTATTCTAATAAATCGAAAAATTGATTCAATAAAAAAAATTCATACTGAATCAGATGGAATTTTTAACTTCGAATCAAAAATATCAAATGAAACACTGTCAAAAGTGAATGCGGACTTTGAAAAAAATATAAACGTAAAATTAAATGCAATTGAAAAATTTATAGTAAGCTTAGAAGAAAACATAAGTAGTAAGCTTCGTACGCTGAACAACACTTTTGCACAGGAGACATTGGTTGCGGGTCATTTAACAAAGAAGAATATGCAATCGAATGAAACAAGTGAGTTTAATAGTTGTTATTGTTACATAATATGGGTCTAAATAGAATAAGATCTAAATAAAAAGTATCAATATTAATAAGCATTCGCATACTCGTATACCGCGGGTTACCCGTGGATGAGATTAGCCCAAGACAATGACAAATGGATTTGATTTGACTATATTGTATACGATTTAAAACAGTGTAAAACAGTAAACTGTGTTAAAAGGAAGTGACGGGCATGAAATATTGTCATATACGAAAACTTGGGAAAACTGAAAAATTACGATAAAGCCGCGTGATTCGGTACTAAGTAGTACTTACGTTAAAACGAAAGAAAAAGCTGGTTGATTTCGGTTAATATTAATTATGACAATTTTTTCCAGAGGATTCTTGTGTTTATAAGAAGTATTTTGTATCCGGCTACGACATGCATCCGATCCGCATGGACAACAAAACTCTCAACCACGTCACGCTGGAAACTGATGCAAACGGCCTCAAACACTTTGAGATGCGCCTCGCTATAAAGAGCTCTTCTTTGTCTATTATTCAACTGTCGTCAAAGCCGTGTCCCGGAGGGTTAAACAACGAATATTTTGCAATTGGTAAGTAAATATAGTGTTTATTGTTGTTGTTATTTTTTTCGGCTGTATTCTGATAAAATTTGTTATTTGACTGTTTATAAAATAAAAATCAGAGAATACCTATGTTTCTTATAACTAAGACTACGTGGACCGATTTCGTTTCGCTCCACTTCATAGTCTATTTTTGTTTATTCATTCGCTGGTTTTACAGACATTCAGCCTTTTTCAATTAACTATTAGAGTAGATAAGTATTACAGATCTATTTAGATTATTTGGAACTTTTCATAGAGTATGGCTGGGCGAGCTATCATTACATTATAAAATATCACAAGTGATTTTTGTAAATGTGGATATTTTTTTCACCTAATAATATTAATGAATAAAAAACAAGCTTTTATTGCGATGTCATCGGAGTGATCTAATTTCAGCTCAATCGGAACATCGGAAAGTAGTCCAAAATTAGATTTGACCCAAAAAAACAAACAATAATAAACAGGGCAAGCCAAGTAAATGCTTGTAAAGATATTGTTCATTTTAAATGTATTTGTGTTGTAAATGCATTTGTTTTGTTCTTAGATATTAATGAGGGGTCTACAACTTCGTTATGGACAGCCACTCAGACAAACGACAACTGCAAACAATTTAACTACCAGCAAGTCCTACAATCATTTCCTACTCCGAATATAATATCTTCAAATGATTACACGGCATTTTACGTTAAAATCAAAGATCGTAAGTTACACGTTTCCTCTGCTGACTTTAATAAAAAGTAGAAATGAAAAAAAAATCTGTCAAGTGTGACATGCAGACTAAATCACATTTTTAACTAAACATTCAACCTGGAGTTTGATTTTGTACATGAAGGCATTTTTTTTAAATCTGAAAATAACAAGGACTAATACACTGAATTACACTGATACTGTAATTTTTACGATTTTCTTAATTTTTTTTTGTTCTCGATATATTATTGTTAACGAAACGAATAAATGTATGTACTTGTATAATCAGATAAAGTATTTCACCTAAGGTAAATAATAATAATATTTTTAGCATAGCATAAGAGTCACGTCAAAAACGCACTTGACAGATTTTTCAGAAGTATTATGAACAGTAGAATATTAATTTTTATACCATCGGGTCCTGGTTTATGTAAAATAAACAATAAATAAATTTTCAGAAACGCTGGAATTTGGCAAGGATGATGTTAATTTACCGCCCATTTTAAAGTATCGAGATGAACGCTTCAGAACACTCGAGTATTTCGGCCTGAGTTCGTATTCTAGTGGTGAAGTGAGTTATCTTTACGACTATCCACCCAATTTTAAAGGTAATTATAAAATTATTGGAAAACTTTACAATGCGGGCCGCATGCGACCCGCGGGGGCAGCTACTAATAGTAATGTGCACACGTTACTTTTTCACATGTACTTTCATGAAACAATTGTTATCAAAACGGTTTAAAACTGTTAATTTATAATTGGCACATCAGGCATTTACGGGAACATAGTAACTATGTAAGTATATTGCAAGAATATAGTGCACAAGAAAAGCACTGCGATATTTCAATTTTGTTTACTCCTGCGAAAACTAGAAAGTTAAATACACAATTTAGCTCTGTTTCATTACATTAGAACGAGGAAAACAAGATGTACAACACCCCGATTCGCATAATTATATGTATATGTTACAAGGGCTAGTGGGATAAACACATTACATTATTAATATCTACTTAATAAGTTTCAGATATGTTGTAGCCGCAGACTTACAGCTCCTAATTTCACCTGTATTTTTATTTTCAAAATGACTTACATTACATTTACATCTTTATATTATTTAATATCTATTTACTGGCGTTGTTAGTTTTTTAAGTACTTTAATCTTTATCTTATCGTCAACTTGACCCCTGATGTTTCACTTTGTGTTGTTGCCACACTTTATGCGAAGATTTGTGACATTAATTTTTAAATCTTACACATGTGGATCCGTGACGTTACCTTCTTTAATCTAGTATCTCCTTTAATCTGGTAGTAGGTTATCCATGATTCCCACAAGTACCCAAATCCAAGTCTACAAAAGTTAGATTAGATAGGTTAGGTTTTTTTTTTGATTTTTTTTTATCTTTTCTTTCCACAGACACCTGGGTCTATGATTTTTGTTTGCAATATTTTGAATTTATTAATTATTTTCTTTTCTTATTTTATAAAGTAGAGTATAGGAGGGGCACAACGTCGTATCCGTGGAAGACTGCCACAGTTGATTTAAAACAGTGTAAAACAGTAAATTGTGTTAAAAGGAAGTGACGGGCATGAAATATTGTCATATGCGGAAACTTGGGAAAACTGAAAAATTACGATAAAGCCGCGTGATTCGGTACTAAGTAGTACGTTAAAACGAAAGAAAAAGCTGGTTGATTTTGATTAATATTAATTATGACAATTTTTCCAGAGGATTCTTGTGTTTGTAAGAAGTATTTTGTATCCGGCTACGACATGCATCCGATCCGCATGGACAACAAAACTCTCAACCACGTCACGCTGGAAACTGATGCAAACGGCCTCAAACACTTTGAGATGCGCCTTGCTATAAAGAGCTCTTCTTTGTCTATTATTCAACTGTCGTCAAAGCCGTGTCCCGGAGGGTTAAACAACGAATATTTTGCAATTGGTAAGTAAATATAGTGTTTGTTGTTGTTGTTATTTTTTTCGGCTGTATTCTGATAAAATTTGTTATTTGACTGTTTATAAAATAAAAATCAGAGAATACCTATGTTTCTTATATCTAAGACTACGTGGATCGATTTCGTTTCGCTCCACTTCATAGTCTATTTTTGTTTATTCATTCGCTGGTTTTACAGACATTTAGCCTTTTTCAACTAACTATTAGAGTAGATAAGTATTACAGATCTATTTAGATTATTTGGAACTTTTCATAGAGTATGGCTGGGCGAGCTATAATTACATTATATCACAAGTGATTTTTGTAAATGTGGATATTTTTTTCACCTAATAATATTAGTAAATAAAAAACAAGCTTTTATTGCGATGTCATCGGAGTGATCTAATTTCAGCTCAATCGGAACATCGGGAAGTAGTCCAAAATTTAGATTTGACCCAAAAAAACAAACAATAATAAACAGGGCAAGCCAAGTAAATGCTTGTAAAGATATTGTTCATTTTAAATGTATTTGTGTTGTAAATGCATTTGTTTTGTTCTTAGATGTTAATGAGGGGTCTACAACTTCGTTATGGACAGCCACTCAGACAAACGACAACTGCAAACAATTTAACTACCAGCAAGTCCTACAATCATTTCCTACTCCGAATATAATATCTTCAAATGATTACACGGCATTTTACGTTAAAATCAAAGATCGTAAGTTACACGTTTCCTCTGCTGACTTTAATAAAAAGTAGAAATGAAAAAAAAATCTGTCAAGTGTGACATGCAGACTAAATCACATTTTTAACTGAACATTCAACCTGGAGTTTAATTTTGTACATGAAGGCATTTTTTTAAATCTGAAAATATCAAATTACACTGATACTGTAATTTTTACGATTTTCTTATTTTTTTTTGTTCTCGATATATTATTGTTAACGAAACGAATAAATGTATGTACTTGTATAATCAGATAAAGTATTTCAGCTAAGGTAAATAATAATAATATTTTTAGCATAGCTATGAGTCACGTCAAAAACGCACTTGACAGATTTTGCAGAAGTATTATGAACAGTAGAATATTAATTTTTATACCATCGGTTCCTAGTTTATGTAAAATAAACAATAAATAAATTTTCAGAAACGCTGGAATTTGGCAAGGATGATGTTAATTTACCGCCCATTTTAAAGTATCGAGATGAACGCTTCAGAACACTCGAGTATTTCGGCCTGAGTTCGTATTCTAGTGGTGAAGTGAGTTATCTTTACGACTGTCCGCCCAATTTTAAAGGTAATTATAAAATTATTGGAAAACTTTACTATATTATGCGGGCCGCATGCGACCCGCGGGGGCAGCTACTAAATAGTAATGTGCACACGTGACTTTTTCACAATATGTACTTTCATGAAACAATTGTTATCAAAACTGTTTAAAACTGTTAATTTATAATTGGCACATCAGGCATTTACGGGAGCATAGTAACTATGTAAGTATATTGCAAGAATAGTGCACAAGAAAAGCACTGCGATATTTCAATTTTGTTTACTCCTGCGAAAACTAGAAAGTTAAAAACACAATTTAGCTCTGTTTCATTACATTAGAACGAGGAAAACAAGATGTACAACACCCCGACTCGCATATTATGTATACTCGTATGTTACAAGGGCTAGTGGGATAAACACATTACATTATTAATATCTACTTATTATGTTTCAGATATGTTGTAGCCGCAGACTTACAGCTCCTAATTTCACCTGTATTTTTTTTTCAAAATGACTTACATTACATTTACATGTTTTTGAATCATTTCGTACCTATCTATTTACTGGCTGGTTGTTAGTTTTTTAAGTATGTACTTTAATGATCTTTATTATTAAAGTTATCTTATCGTCAACTTGACCCCTGATGTTTAACTTTGTGTTGTTGCCACACTTTATGCGAAGATTTGTGACATTAATTTTTATACCTTACACATGTGGATCCGTGACGTTACCTTCTGTATTCTAAATTTCAACAGTTTGCTTATATTATCAAAGTTACCGTTCAATTTCTCCCGAATTCTTGTCAATAGGTAGGTTAGTAGGTAGGTAGGAAGTAGGTTATCCATGATTCCCACAAGTACCCAAATCCAAGTCTACAAAAGTTAGGTTAGATTTTTTTTTTGTTTTTTTTTTAAATCTTTTTTTCCTCAGAGGGTCTATGATTTTTGTTTGCAATATTTTGAATTTATTTATTATTTTCTTTTCTTATTTTATAAAGTAGAGTATAGGAGGGACATAACGTCGTATCCGTGGAAGACTGCCACAGTTGCAAAACCCTAGGTTTCCAGGAGGAGGTTTTTTCTGATTATCTCGGAAATTTCTTAGACAACGTATGTTTTTTAGTATTCTAAACAATTCCTCGACACAACAGAGAGTGAATCATATTTTTGTTTTTATTTAGTTTTAATTTTTGACGATAGTTTTTGTACGTGTTTTGTCCCTTAATACCATACTCCACTGAACTTTCTCAAGTTCACGTCGGCTTAACCGCCATGAGGGCTTTGTTTTGGTGAGAAGTGAGAAACGCGGTGAATTTAAGACACATTGCGCCTTTATTCCACGTAAAAAGCTGGGTGGTGGCCTTCTTACGACCAAAATATTAGAATTTGCGGTTTAATTTTTATAGTGTCCGACCGAAACTAGTTTTACGACCGAAACCGAAACCGAAAACGAATTTCGGCAACGGTCTCTGTTTCGGCCGAAACCGAAACCGAAACCGAAACTTCCTTACAAGGATCGTATTTTGAGGGAAAAATAAAGAAAACGTTATTATAATCATGACTGAAAACAAAACAATAAAGACTCACGTCTTTATTGTTTTCTCTTAAATTACATAGATAAGCAGTCTTCGACATTTCCATTTATTAATAATCAACATACCTCGTGTGTGCATAAGTTTTGAGACGAAATAAAAGTTGTATAACTTTTAAATAATTAACTTATATTTTTAAAATTTTCAGTACCTACACATTAAGTTAATAATAATCAACAATAAAATATAATTGTGATTGAAAATGACCACCTTTATTTTTAATACAGGCCCTTAGACGATTTGGCCAGTCATCAATGGCGGCACGAATCTTTTCCAGCGGAATTTGCTTTGCTTCTCGGACAAGGGCTCGCTTCAGTGACTCCAAGTTTGGGTGGGACTTTCGACAGACCCTGAGCTCTAATTCAAGCCATAAAGAATAATCCAGCGGGTTGAGGTCAGGGCTAGAGGAGGGCCATTCGTTCGCCGCGATGAAGGCCGGCACATTTTCCCTCAACATAGCTTGGGTGATTTTTGCCTTACGAGATGGCGCTGAGTCTTGCTGGAAAACCCAATCCTTGTTGTGAAATAAAGTATGAGACAGAGGTTTCACAACAGGCTCTAAGATGTCACTTTGGTAATTCTTGGCTTTCACCTTGACGCCTTGTTGATAGAAATGGAGCGGAGTGACACCTTCATATGAAACTTCCCACCATACCATCACACTAGCCGGATGATGCGTACGCGAGACATTCCGTGCTGAAGCTGGGACGTCCCTGCTGCTTTTGGCATACACTTTATTGTTTTGTCGGTTAAACTTTTCTTCGACAGTAAAGACTTTCTCGTCGGTGAAGAGTATTTTCCTCGCATCGTGCCTCCTAAGCAGTATTGGACAACGTTCGCGTCGCAATTTACGAAGACGTTCGTTTAAAAAGTGAACTTTCCTATTGCTATACGCCTTTACCTTAAGATCATAATTTCAGTATTCTGTTGACTGAAACGCGGAAAATATTAGTCTGCAGAGCGAGTTTCTTCTGAGTGCGACAAGGATTTCAGCGAAGTTCTCGGATGATTTTGATGTTCGCAGGCGTCCTCACAGAGCGTGGCCGACCACTCCTTTGGTGATCTTGCAAAGAACTTGTCTCCTTGTATCGTTTGATAGTGTAATACACGAAGTTTTCACCTCACGGAAAATCTCCATTGATTTTTTTCTCGCCTTAAATAGCGAAATCATCACGAGAAAATTGAAAGAAATTAATTTGAAAATCAAAGAAAACAAAAGTTAACATGCCAAATTCAAAATTGGAAAAAGAAATAAATAGCAGCCAGTAATATTTTTTTTAATTTTTTAAGTACAAAGTTTGTCACACACACGAGGTAATAAGCGAATCACGACATTGGCTCTGATAGGATTCATTATTTAATTCATTTAACGCGCCGAACACGACCGAACACAGCGCGAAAACTCCCGAATGCACATTCGGTTTCGGTCGTAGTTTCGGCAAGTTTGCCGCCGAAAACGAAACTAAACCGAAACTCGTGTTTTTGCCGAAACTCAACCGAAAACGAAACCGAAACCGAACATTCGGTCGGACACTAATTTTTAGTGTTCGTGTACAAGAGATGAAAAACAATGTTGTTTTTAACTGACATCCAAAAAGGAGGAAGTTCGCGATTCGGATGCTTATATATTTTTTTTTTGTTAACGGTTGGATGTAAGGGTAAATATATTATAATTTTGCGCGTTTTTTTTTTAATTTGACCTAACCGCGAGCGCGTCACGCTTGTAATCTCCTGATGAAGATCACCGAATATAATCAAAACTAGTCGTTATAAACGACCTAATTTGACGTAAGTAATACCGTGTTAACTAATTCTAAGCAGAATATATTTTAATCTTTAAATATAAATAACAAGTCCTGCTCCTGACTAACTGACTCACAGACGACGTCTAGCCAAACCACTGGTCGTAGAAATTTAAATTTGGAGGGTGTATTTGCTTTGATGAGCAAAGGTGTACTAAGAATGGATTTTTTGAAATTCAACCCCTGAAGTGGTGGAATAAGGTGTAAAAGTGTATATGAAGAAACTTGCTTTTTTTTTGATGCCACGAATTTAAAAATTTTACAAATATGACTTATGAAAATGTTGATCACATATTTCACCATTTTCTGGAAATCAACCCCTATGAAGGTGAAATGGCGTGGTAAATATAGCACGAAGAGAAAATTTGTTTTGATGCTACATCGATGAAAATTTACACAGATGTACCTACTTAATTTATAATAGAATCCCAAAATCTTCGAAAAGTCACACTCTCGAAGTGGAATTGATAATTGTCTCGAAAATTCAAAACGTTTTAACCAAAGCGCCAAAACTAAAAATACTCCAAAACCATAAACTTTTTCAGGCAACCGATTTGCTCGTCTCGTCAATCATTAGCATTAAAAAAATTGCTAGCTAGGTATAGTAAAAAAAAATATATAAAAAAACAAAGTTATTTAAATAAATATTCAATCGTGCTATAATATAGCTCTAAGATCTTTGAAATCATAACCAAAATGAAATTCTCCAAAAAATGTGGAACCAAAACCTTAAACTTTTTCAGGCGACCGATTTGCTCGTCTCGTCAATCATTAGCATTAAAAAAATTGCTAGGCTATAGTAAAAAATAAAAACTAAAAAAAAAAATATTTAAATAAATATTCAATCGTGCTATAGGTAATAGCTATGAGTTTAGTTTTTGTAGTGGTAGGGCTCTTTTGCAGAGCCCGCCTGGGGAAGTACCACACCTTTGCCAGTTATTCCACCGCCAAGCAGTAATGTGCAAACATTAGGTACTGTGTTCCGGTTGGAAGGGCATTGTTTCTAGTGAAATTACAGGGCAAATGAGAGATTAAACAACTTATAAATCTCAGGGTGACGAGCGCAGTACTGTGCCGCGCAGGGTCTTGAATTCTGCGAGTTCAAAATTTTTGGGTGGTGCAGACCTGTTATGGGCAAACGTGACGTTTAACATCAGGCGAGCGATTTGCTCGGCTCTTCACTCAATTACATAAAAAAAAAAGATCTTTGAATTCATAACCAAAACGAAATAATCCAAAAAATGTGGAACGCTTCACGATTTTGCGTGTCATCCTTGCGCAGGGGCCATGCTAATCTTCTCTGTATCGTTCCAATTTTAGTATATGTACTGCCGAAGCAAGTACACTTGTAAGGGAATGAAGGTTGAACACCATCGTCGCGGCAGAAAAACTTCACTTGCGCGATTTAGAACTTCTCGTAATATTTCATTATTTTATCAATACTTTTGTCTTTTTGCATTTGTTTCAGCTTTTCATTATAGTTATTGATTGTTTACATTAATAAAATGTTTATTTTATTCATAGAATTTAAAATTATTTTAAATTAAAGTCATTTAATGCTGCTCTAGCGTAACTAGCGCCATCTATGAGAGACTGCTAGAACTAACCCTAGTGCTTTGTGGAAAATAGCTATTGAAATTTTAATCTTTTTTGTCAAATCGGTAAATTTATTTAAACAAATAGTTAATTAGGTATTGTAAAAATTAAATAAATTCAAAAGTCCAATATGATTCAGTGAGCGCTACGGATGTGTTGACTATTAACCGCGCATCCTGCTCTCCACAAGCTCACGCACTAGTTATTTACCTATAGAAAAAAAAATAGGGTGATGCAGACCTTTTATGGGCAAACGTGACGTATATCAGGCGACCGATTTGCTCGTCTCGCGGTCTCGTCAATCATTAGCATTAAAAAAATTGCTAGTTATAGTAAAAAAAAAAACTAAAAAACAAAGTTATTAAATAAATATTCAATCGTGCTATTAGAGATCTTTGAATTCATAAACCAAAACGAAATTCTCCAAAAAATGTGGAACGCTTCACGATTTTGCGTGTCATCCTTGCGCAGGGGCCATGCTAATCTTCTCTGTATCGTTCCAATTTTAGTATATGTACTGCCGAAGCAAGTACACTTGTAAGGGAATCGAAGTTGAACACCATCGTCGCGGCAGAAAAACTTCACTTGCGCGATTCAGAACTTCTCGTAATATTTCATTATTTTATCAATACTTTTGTCTTTTTGCATTTGTTTCAGGTTTTTATTTTAATTATTGATTGTTTACATTAATAAAATGTTCATTTTATTCATAGAATTTAAAATTATTCTAAATTAAAGTCAATTAATGCTGTTCGAGCGTAACTAGCGCCATCTATGAGGGACTACTAGAACTAACCATAATACCAAATGGAAAATGACTATTGAAATTTTAATCTTTATTGTCAAATTTGTAAATGAATTATGAAGAACAATTGTTGTAAAGGTTTAAAATTAAACAAAAATGTTTTATTACAAAATCTGCTAAATTAAAATATTTTATTAAACTTGTGGCATAGTTTTGCGCCATCTACCATAGTTACAAGTAACTACAACACAAGTAGTCGACACAACTGACACAGGTGTAGT
This sequence comes from Alcis repandata, assembly GCA_949125135.1. NCBI lineage: Eukaryota > Metazoa > Arthropoda > Insecta > Lepidoptera > Geometridae > Alcis > Alcis repandata. The sequence goes on from OX421233.1 coordinate 3,379,725, forward strand.
ACCTAGTTACCACCAAACCACCAAACGGGTTCTTCATAAAGACGACAGATGGCAGCATTATTAAATATTTTCCATAATGAGCTGTAAGTCAACAGTTACTAATTTGGTGTTAATTTAGAGTTCATTTGTTTTTCGCTGTTTCATACTAGTATAAAATTGAATTTAGCGCCATCTATATTTTCTACTGTTAACTAAACTATGAGTAAAGCTCGCAATAAAGCACTTTTTGTTGAATTATTTTTATCCAGTTCCTTACTAACGGTTACGGACGCATAACGACAGATGGCGCTTATAAAATTTAAAGCCACTTTTTATCTCAGCCCAAATAATTTGTTACATCATCATTAACAGCCCGTAATAGAGCGTAGGCTACTTTTCTTTCAAATAAAAATTTAAACTGAAATTGAACAGAATAAACAAAAACCCCTTCCTCTGTGGGAATTTAGAATAATATTCTAGAATGTCATTTTATGTTACCGTGTAGGATAGATGGGCCTAAAAATAATAAACGTATAACTACTATTATGTAGGTACATAATATAATTGCTACTTTTATACATTGCACCTACCCAAGAGCACATAATATCTACACAAGTAGAGGTAGTTCAACCCGGGCTATTTAAAAGAAGAGTGAAAAGGTATTTCCTCTACATCTTCGACCGCGTCGTCACTTTCCATCAGGTGAGATTGTGAAACGCATATCTAGTTTGTTGTAAAAAAAAGGTAGATGTTAAGGGAAGTAGAGCTTCGATTTTGTTCCTCTCCGGACACTTCATCCCAAAAGCAAACGTGATCCGCAAACTGCATAAAAACAAACATCCCAATAACTTTGTTTGCAGTTAATAAAATACCTAATTATGTAAGCTTGGCCACGTGTCTAAAGTAAAGCCGTACAATATCTACTGCAACAAACATACTGTCCATCTCTTCTGTATGTGTATATTATTATAAATTCGAGAGGGTGGCTTCACCATGAGTCAATATTTGGATCCAAAAACCGAAGCATCAAATCATGAACAAACGGGGGTTAGAGGAGATAATTGAGGCGCGACAATAAGATAATTAAACAATAGATACATTAAGTTTTAGTACTATTTAAGTATGCCTAGATATTATAATCGGTAAGATCTACCTCTAGGTATAATAACATACCGGCCTACCTACTCGCACCTCCGATGCAACGCAACGTCGTGACATATTTAATTGTTGAAGCCACAGTGCAAATATATTATATCGTAGATCAATAATGATCTGACGTTTGATAAAATGACTTTTTCTAGACAAAATTATGAAATTTTCACAATACGATTAAGTCGCGTTACGATAATTTTTGTCGATTGATAAAGTTTGACACTTGCACTACAGTGCTGGTGAGACCTAAGTATATGATTTTGCTATGGAAACTAACGTGGTTTTCACACATTTTTGTTATAATTAAACACGGGAATACTCACGTAAAAATTAAGTCGTCTACTACGACTAGTTTCGGTCACGGTTTCGGTTTCGGTTTCGGTTTCGGTTTTTACGTATGTAAGTATTCCCGTGTTTAATTATAACAAACACCTATATGATTTTTTAGGTAACTTATACCTTAAAGACACTGTTACCTTCTTTTGGTCTACCTGTTGACCAAAAAAGTTAGACCGTTTATAAATAATCTATTTCCAAAGAATTACTTACGTCTTGTTACACGTTGTAACAAATTGTACTTGTTGTTGTTGTTGTTGTTGTTGTTAGTAGTACAGTAATCTGTGGTCGTACCTACTTGTTACATTATTTTTACACCATCCCATCAGCTGTTCGCAAGCAAAGCTACATTTTTAACCGACTTCAAAAAAGGAGGAGGTTATCAATTCGACTGTATGTTTTTTTTATGTTTGTTACCTCATAACTTTTGACTGGGTGAATCGATTTTGATGATTCTTTTTTTATTAGAAAGCTGACGCTTCCCGTGTGGTCCCATTTCAATTTAGTCCAGTTCTGATAATGGTATCCACGAGAAAACCATTTAAGTCTTAAATTTGCATTAAGTACGTGCGCGACAAATAGATGAATAACTCAATAGTCGGTCTTTTGAAGTCGGTTATTTTTTTTTTTGTTTTGTAATAGTAGTTTATGCAACTGTCATATAATGAAGGGTATTAAAACACGAGTGTGTTTATGAAACGAGCGCAGCGAGTTTCATAATAGTAACGAGTGTTTTAATACCTGTGTTATATGCAGTTGCATACACTACTTTATCTACACTAATGCTGTTACATTCTACTTATGTTTCCAATACTTGATAAAATACGTTTATCTTCACTAATAAAAACGTGTATTGTCACAGTGAACTTGGCGCGCAATCAGGAGCGAGCGCGCATGCGCGCGCAGGGCGGCGGAGCGAGCGCGCATGCGCGCGCAGGGCGGCCAATCAGGAGCGAGCGCGCGATGTTATAATGACTCATTACGACATCGATGTGGATATTATAACATCATGTGAAATTGCTTAAATGTTGTCTGTGCTATAACAGTAGTCATTATAACACAAGTATTGGAAACATAAGTAGAATGCTATAACATTAGTGTAGATAAAAATAATTATAACACCATCCCATCAGCTGTCCGCAAGCAAAGCTACATTTTTGCATTACACGGTTCATCAGCCAGCAGCCGGCGTTCGCGTGCCATCGCCGGCTTTAATGATATTAATGGATCGGTATTATTGGATGTTTCTTTTAATAGCCCTATAATACAGGGTTGTGAAGAAAGGGTATGCTTGTCTTGTACCTACTCGCCTGAAATAAAAACATTTTATTTTATTAATTTATTATTTTAGCCGAAAAGGGCTCAACTCATCATTATAAATAAGTTTTACTATGGGATCAACTCTGAAATAGCGAGAAAAATAACAGCTGTTTGATAGAAAAATGTCAATGACGCTCGAAAAAATAAATGGAAATACTGTTTTTTTTGTGATTGTAACGTTTGTTCCTTAGTAAAAGTAGTTCATATTGATGAGTAGGTACTATGAGGCCTTCTCGGCTTAGCATACCTTTTCCTTATAGCCTGTAAGCTGTAGGTACGTAGCTGCGCCCTGGCCCTGTTATTAATAAACGTGGAGCCTCGGAATTTATAGTTGTACAGTCTTTTGTCTTATTAATCCCCAACACAAAGAGAAGAGGGTTATAACATAATTTAAACGTGCATGTATCTGTGGTTGTATCTCCCAAACGGCTGAACTCATTTTGGTTTAGTTTTTTTGTTTGAATGACTCGATCGAGTGTTCTAAAATTATGATTCAACTAGCGGCCCGTCCCGGCTTCGCACGGGTAGACTTTGGGATAAACGTAGAGTAAATTGAAATCGGTCCAGTCGTTCACGCGTGATGGCGTGACCAAAGGTGTTGAGAATAATTATAGGAACTCTTTGTTATAACCTCTATTCTCATGCTATTGCGTAACTATAGCAACCGTAGTTTGTTGATGCTAACTTGTCAATTTATAGTAAAAATTATCAGTTTAAAACGCACACTGTTTTGATAGATATGATTGAATTTGAACTTTGTACAGAGGTAATAAAGTGCAAATTGACTCTTGGACGTTAGGAACATACCTACATTGCTTAAACATCAGTGAGTGCTTGCAATTCAATATGAACTTTATACAATAGCAATAAAGCTCGTTTTAGTTAGAAAACGTTTGTATGGGAAAAATAAAAGGGCTGTTTTTAAGGTTTTTCAATATTTCTGAGAGATTTTCTTAATATTTTTTTCTGTAAGAACCTTCTCCTAATAATAACAAATACAACAAAAAAAGAATTAGTGAAATCGGTCCAGCCATTCACGCGTGAGGCCGTGACCAAGGAAAACGGGTTTCATTTTTATATATCTAAAGATAGATGGAATTGGTTCAATCGTTTGAAGATTATTAGTTATCAGTTATTTTCAATTATGAGGGTTTTTTTTTATTTAAACTTATTTCGAAGCAACACTGTGCAACACGGTAACATTAGATAAGTCTGTAACTTTTTGTTGGATGTTGCCAGTAACATTTGAAATGTTGTTCTACAAATAATAACTGCGGTAAGGTAAAGGACCGCAGGTAAATCGCACTTATTTAGTGCTATATAGGGTTATTCATAAAGGGTATGCTAAGCCGAAAAGGGCTCATAGTGCTCATCATCATGAACAAGATTTTTATGGGACCAACCCGAAATTCGCGAAAAGAAATCTGAAAACAAAATGCTGTTCCATACATTTTGTTGTGTCATTGACATTTTTCTAAGGAACAGCTGATTTTTTTTTCGCGAATTCCAGGTTGGTCCCATAGTAAAAGTTGTTCATAATGATGAGTACTATGAGCCCCTTTCGGCTTAGCATACCCTTTATGAATAGCCCTGTATAAGCCTACCTATTATATGGTAACTACCTACTTTTATCTTATCACTTTCCAAACATACCTAATATCCTTAAGGGTCTAAAAGAAAACAAGCACAGCCGGCAATTTGCGGTAACCATCGCTGTAAACACGATAAAATGAGATTATTCGAGATATTTTCAAATTAAGTTGGCCATTACCGGCTTAGCATTTCTTAGTCGGGGCTTAAACCTTCTTGAAGCCTCTGTTATGACCTGAATATACCGAGTTGGGTATCCTGCATACATTTAGAATTAAAACCTTGCAAAGGTTTAATATAAAGTTAGATCAGTAGGTAAGACAAGTATCTACCGTACCGCTTCAAAATAATTGTAAGTTGAGTTTTAGCGAGACTAACGAACAGCGATTATTTTTTTATATAATATACATATATATAAGTATATAGCTAGCTGCACGGCCAGCAATCAGCCGTTTTATAGAAAAATGTAAATGACGCCGCACAAAATGTATGTAACAGCTAATATTTTTTTCTCGAATTCGGGGTTGACCTCGTAGCAAAAGTTGTTCATAATGATGAGTACTATGAGCCCTTTTCGGCTTAGCATACCCTTTCTTTATAACCCTGTATTACAATTTATTTCAAATAATGCAGGCCTTTAAAGTAAGTTCCAGTCAGTAGAATCACCTTATTTTCACACTCTTGTAATTGTTCGATCCTCAGCTGACAGCCAGCTCCTTGGTTACACCTTTCCAATTTATCCCCGTCCTAAAACAACTTTACAAACACTTATACCGTATCGCATATCAAAATCACTCAATTTGAAAACCAATCAGTCATCGTGTATAAAAAACGCATCAAAGTTATGGATCAATGAAGGCACCTGTGAGCGGTCACCGTTAAATTGTCTCCCTCTATGGACTAGATTAGAGAAATACAGATGGATAACTTCGAAAGGATGACTCTGCAAGAATTCGTATATGTTAAGCTTGAGGATCTGATTTCATGCTCAAATAGGGCCACAGAATATAACTAACTGGCTATGTTAACTTGCACTACACTAAAAATAGTTGTGGTTTTATTGATGTGTAAATTCACATTTTATGAATAAACGACTTTATTATAATGGCGTGGAGTGGTTATCCGGTGTAGTAGCCAAGATTACTCTACAACGGTGACTAAATTTTAAGTATTAAGGATGCAGTGTGGTGGCTTCTTCCGCCTCTGACAGTGACAGTTGTTAGGTACTTATTCTCTCTGCGCTTTTCTAATCTGTGTCCCGTGGGTCATAGGCGGGAAGATAATGAAACGATTTGGAGTTCCTACATTAACTTTAATGGAATTTTGTATCGCTTTGCGGTTTGGGGTCATGGCGGTTGTAATATTAATGGGGAAAGTGGGGAAAGTTAAGTTGTACAAATCGAATTACAATATTGTGTGTTTAGATATCGGAACCATAGAGTATAATATTAAAACCTTTAAAAGAACCTGAGCATTTATTACAGGGTTATATATATTATATATACAGGGTTTTTCATAAAGGGTATGCTAAGCCGAAAAGAGCTCGTAGTACTCATCATTATGAACAACTTTTACTGTGGGACCAACCCAATTAAAAATTAATTAAAAATATTACATCATGCTACAATAATAGATACCTACATAAAGTGCTAACTTTGAAATTAAAACCAAAACAAAAATCTCCAAAAAATGTGGAACGCTTCACGATTTTGCGTGTCATCCTTGCGCAGGGGCCATGCTAATCTTCTCGGTATCGTTCCAATTTTAGTATATGTACTGCCGAAGCAAGTACACTTGTGAGGGAATCGAAGTTGAACACCATCGTCGCGGCAGAAAAACTTCATTCGCGCGATTCAGAACTTCTCGTAATATTTCATTAATTTATCAATATTTTTGTCTTTTTGCATATGTTTCAGCTTTTTATTATAATTATTGATTGTTTACATTAATAAAATGTTTATTTTATTCATAGAATTTAAAATTATTTTAAATTAAAGTCATTTAATGCTGCTCTAGCGTAACTAGCGCCATCTATGAGAGACTGCTAGAACTACTAGCTAGAGCTTTTTTGTAGTGGTAGGGCTCTTTTGCAGAGACCGCCTGGGGAAGTACCACACCTTTGCCAGTTATTCCACCGCCAAGCAGTTATGTGCAAACATTACTGTGTTCCGGTTGGAAGGGCATTGTTTCCAGTGAAATTACAGGGCAAATGGGAGATTAAACAACTTATACTTATATCAGGGTGACGAGCGCAGTGCTGAGCCGCGCAGGGTCTTGAAATCTGCCAGTTCAAAATTCTGGGTGGTGCAGACCTGTTATGGGCAAACGTGACGTTTAACATCAGGCGAGCGATTTGCTCGTCTCGTCACTCAATTACCTACATTAAAAAAAAAAAAACCAGAAATTCGCAAAAAAAAACAGCTTTCCATAGAAAAATGTTAATGACACTCGACAAAATGTATGGAACAGTTGATTTTTTTTTTCATAATGATGAGTACTATGAGCCCTTTTCGGCATAGCATACCCTTTATGAATAACCCTGTATATAAAAAATCAGTCTAATTGAGGACCGCCTCCTTTTTGGGAGTCGGTTAAAAATAGGATATGTTCAGTCGATAGGAGCAAATAATAGGACTTATGATCGTGAACAACTTTTACTACGGGCGGGACCAACCCTGATATTTTATCAAGAACAAGAACATTATTTTTACAAAACAAAAAACAAAAACCGACTTCAAAAGACCGACTAAGTATTGAGTTATTCATCTATTTGTCGCGCACGTACTTAATGCTTTAAGACTTATATAGTTTTCTCATGAATACCTACCATTATCAGAACTGGACTAAATTGAAATGGGACAAATGGGAAGCGTAATAAAAAAATAATCACCAAAATCGATTCACCCAGTCAAAAGTTATGAGGTAGGTAACAAACATAAAAAAAAATTAAAAAAATCACAGTCGAATTGATAACCTCCTCCTTTTTTGAAGTCGGTTAAAAAATCAGCTCTTCCATATAATTAGTCAGGTATTTAGTCTGAGAGCTTAGTCGATTATCATAGACTTTTTTCAATGGAACCGCATTTATTTTTCTTTATTTTAGGGTTTGTCTCCTAATAAAAAAAATTGGTTGCCTGTAAAGTCGGTATACGGGCGAAAGTTTTACGTGACAACGACTTTGAGTGGTAAAATAATTTTAATGTGAATATTCATTCGTATAGTAGGAAGAAGGATGAAATAATAGTAACAATTTAAAACATTTATCTATACAAAGAATTATATTTAAAACATTAATTTATACAAAGAATCTCGCACTGAATTTCATATTAACAAAATTTTATGTCTGTCTCTCTCGCTCTTAGGCGGGCTAACCATGCCCGAGTGGAAGGGACGCGTGCCTCTCACTCGCTCTCATTGTGAGCGCATAACGTGAGCGGAGCGTAACGCAGTTTCTTGAAGTGTCACCCGGCAAACCAATTTATAAGACGTTGTCACGTCAAAATTGTTCACAATGTTAAGTAACTACGAGCTGTTTTGGCTTGGCAAATCCTTTCCTTTTACCTGTATTCAGTATTCAACTTATAAACTTCACTTAGGCATATTAAAGTCATGTCTTTCTCGGAAAGTGTATGAACATCTCAGGAAAGCCGCATACAAGGCGAGCGTACGATAACTTCCACAAACTTCGCGAAATAATATCCGCAGTAATTCTGCGAACTCACACAACTCGTAAACGATCGCGTTTCGTTCTAGCCCAAGTTTATTCTCAACTTTCTGAGGATATAGGATCCCAAATGACTTGTGAAGATTCCGTATATTATCCACATTGCGTAAATAAATGGTATCAACTTCAAAATAAATAGGTACCTACTTAGAATAACAAGAACATTATTTTTACAAAACAAAAAACAAAAACCGACTTCAAAAGACTGACTATTGAGTTATTCATCTATTTGTCGCGCAGGTACTTAATGGAAATTTAAGACTTATATGGTTTTCTCATGGATACCATTATCAGAACTGGACTAAATTGAAATGGGACCAAATGGGAAACGTCAGCTTTCTAATAAAAAAGGAATCATCAAAATCGATTCACCCAGTCAAAAGTTATGAGGTAACAAACATAAAAAAAAAATAAAAACTAAAAAACATACAGACGAATTGATAACCTCCTCCTTTTTTGAAGTCGGTTAAAAATGAGGAATGGTCTGTGCATACCATAGACCATTCCTAATTTTTCTGTGGTGTGGTTTTTTTTTTTTTTTTTTTTTTTTTTTTATGTAATTAAGTGACGAGACGAGCAAATCGTTCGCCTGATGTTAAACGTCACGTTTGCCCATAACAGGTCTGCGCCGCCCAGAATTTTGAATTCGCAGAATTCAAGACCCTGCGCGGCACAGCACTGTCAGTTGTTCGGTCCCAGTTGACTTACCTACCCAATAGATTTAATCTGAGTCTTCAAGTCGCGAGTGAAAAGGCTTCTTCTAGGCAAGCATGTTCCATTGTAGACCGCATCATTGTTTACAATAAGGCGTGATGGTGGTCATTAGTCAAGCATGCTTGCTTGCATGCTTTTCTTTCAGCCAGGTTGGTGTAGGTACTAGGTATGTACTAGACGTAGGTACGTGCTACGTCCAGTGTGCGACGGCCTTTATCTCGACGGACCACCTAATTTCAGTATTAACAAGAATAAAATTAATATAAACAACACTCAGATTCAAGACACTTTGTACTTAGATATAAAACAATTAACCACTTACTCAAACTGTTATTACTTTTATCAATTCAATGTTTAAACTTTGTTCCTCAAACTTATGAAAGTTTTCATTAATTTCCATCTATCTGTCTCGTCCATCCAATATAACAAGATTTGGAATAATTAACAAGTTTGGAAATTATACCCGTCCAGGGTAAACTAGCGAACTGTCCAACTTGCTGAATAATGTACTGGCAGCCCCGGGACAGCCCCGGGACCGACGGCGACGGCTGATGAGAGACGCACAAAACTTACAGAGTTCAGTAGTAAAGCTTATGATAATATGAATGTACATACATTGTCACATTTTCAAAAATATCTAACTTTTACCATTCAAAAAATAAGGACAGTTTGTTGACAGTTGACAAATTTTGATGGTTGGGTAAGTAATTTAGAACACTTTGTTATTGCTTGAATGGTTAGAACTTGAAAAGTTAGATACTTTTGAAAATATGATAATAATATGTACCTATACCTATGATTCGTCATGTCATGACTGTACCTGGTACCTACTTGGACTACCAACGCACACATTAACGCCGTTCACAGACACGAGTCCGGGACCAATCGCCCGCGCGAGTGCACCGGCGATTGGTCCGAGACTCGGTAAACGATGTCTATGTGTGAGTTAGTCGAGCGCGCTTCCTATAAAGCTTAACTTCTGTATTTTCAATGGTTTATAAGAGAAGCGTCCCAACTCTCGGGAAAAAGTTTGTATTAGCCGGAACTTAAAATAATTATTTTTACAAAAAACAAAAACCGACTTCAAAAGTTAAAAAAAAGACAATTGAGACTTTAAAAGACTATTGAGTTATTCATCTATTTGTCGCGCACGTACTTAATGCAAATTTAAAACTTATATGGTTTTCTCATGGATACCATTATCAGAACTGGACTAAATTGAAATGGGAAGCGTCAGCTTTCTAATAAAAAAAGAATCATCAAAATCGATTCACCCAGGGGATTTTGTGCCACGCAGGGTCTTGAATTCTGCGAGTTCAAAATTCTGGGTGGCGCAGAGCTGTTATGGGCAAACGTGACGTTTAACATCAGGCGAGCGATTTGCTTGTTTTGTCACTTAATCACATTAAAAAAAAAAAAAAAAACCCAGTCAAAAGTTATGAAGTAACAAACATAAAAAAAAACATACAGTCGAATTGATAACCTCCTTCTTTTTTGAAGTCGGTTAATAAAAAGTAGAGCAATTTATTTTGTTGAATGCTGTGAAATAGGGAAATGTGGGAAGTGTTAGAAGGTGAATGATAGTTCTACGTCGTGAACCCATTCACGATTTTGATGATTCTCGCGGAAAACCCGAAGGTAAATATAAAGTCAGTACGAAATGAATTTACATAATTGAATAATTAGAAACATTTCACGTTACATTGGGCAATCGACAAAATTGGTTTTTGTCGGTCGATAAAATACCGCACGCTGCCCCCGCGGCGTAAGTCCGGCTGCACAGGTGATATTGGAAAATGAGCTAACGCTCTTTCTTTTTATAAAGTTAAATAAATGGAACGAGCTTTTATGAAAAAATCGACTAGTCATCGAAATTAAGTAGTTTTTTCGATAATATACGTATGTTATGACATCCGTATATAGGTTTACCCGAAAAAAAAAAAAAATACGTCATATCGGACTGCGTTCTTGATAGGTAGCTTTTGTTAATTCTGTGATGGGCTTGCGTTTGACCGCCATCGGCCTGATGGTAAGCCACGATGCGGTCTACGATGGAGCACGTTTGCCTAGAAGAAACCGATTCACTCGCGACTTGAAGTCACCCAGATCGAGGTTTAGTCGAGATCTATTTTATCAAATAGGAAGTTGGTCATTATAGGCATATAGGCGTAGTGTCTAGGATGTGATGATGAAGTCAGAAGGTTGCTATAGTAACTCCTCAACGAAACAAAATATCCCCATCGTCTTAACGTCCAACGCTGGATTTGTCGAGTAGGTTCTAATTTACAGAGCATTTCAATGAAACCGTAATTTAAAACTAAGTATTCTAAACTGTCTAATTGCTATCTTGACGACCTGTTTGTCTCAGCGGTTATATATCCGCCTTTTTTCCGCCTTGGTTCGATTCCCGGCCGGGCAGATGTTTGAATGATGAATTTAAATACATATCTGTTCTGGGTCTGGGTGTTAGTTGTCCTTGTCTTTGTGTGTTTTCCATGGCATCCCCGACACAGGATTTATCCTAGTGGGGAGCTATGAGTGTGAAACGTTTATTATTTATTGCTAATTGGTTACTCGAATTTAAATGTACCTACATCTATTTATAAGCTGGATTATCGTTGACTGTTTCTTCAACTTGAATAACAAACTTAATTGCCTTGAGGCAAAATTGATGATTATGAAATTTCAATTCACGAAATGAATCCCTTATTTCTAAATATAACTTGAGGTAAATTTGTACGTCTTCAAAGACGTCATATTTTTATGTTACCGAACTAATTAATTAAATTAAGTTATTTGCGACATTAGATTATGGCTTTATTACGTCATAATGTCACAAAAACAATAAACAAACAACAATTGTAACAAAAAGTCGTAATGTTCTTTGAGAGCAATAGGTCAAGTTCAAATGTCTTAGCTTTAATCATCATCTATAGCTTTTATTATCCCACCGCTGGGTATCTTATAGTACCATCTGCCTGGGTTAGGTATGTCTATTTGTGTCAATGGGGTCCAGCCCCCCCTAGCCAAATTGCATTCTATGACCGCGAACGTTATAGAATACTAAGACAATGTCTGAGAATGACATTTCTATAATCTAATACATTAAAGATACTATATTTTATTATAAAAATGTAATTCCCATACGTAATTGTTTTTTATAGCGTTTGCCATCGTAGAATTGCAATTTCGCTAGGGGGCTGGTTCGACCCGTAACTTTTTAACCGACTTCAAAAAAAGAGGAGGTTATCAATTAGCCTGAATGTTTTTTTTTTTTATATTTGTTACATCATAACTTTTGACTGGGTGAATCGATTTGGATGATTCTATTTTTATTAGAAAGCTGACGCTTCCCATTTGGTCCCATTTCAATTTAGTCCAGTTCTGATAATGATATCCATGAGAAAACCATATAAGTCTTAAATTAGCATTAAGTAAGTGCGCGACAAATAGATGAATAACTCAATAGTCGGTTTGAGGTCGGTTTTTGTTTTTTGTTTTTTTGTAAAAATAGTTATTACCAAATGCTTATTAGCAATGACATTTAGGCCCACTGCGTTTTAGGTAGTTCATTTTGCTGCTACACATCCAGCACCTCTCTTACTTACCGTATGCCGTGATATAAGCCAAGTAACGTATTTTTATCTATCTAACAGCTATGCTAAAACAGCAATTGCGATTTAAAAAAAAACATCTGAACGTTGAGTTCAATCTCAAATTATAAGTATAACGAAACTAAAATGGCACGATCGAAAGAAGAGACCAATATTCCGGCATTGGTGGAAAAATGTTTATAATGATGATGATGATATAATACAAAGATTAATACACTATACAAAACCTTCATCATATTTTATAGACATAATAAGTGACATTAAGTAGATCATTGCTATTATTGATTAACTATAATATAACGCAATACCCTTCCCCCATCGAAAATCACAAGCCCACATTGACAAAGGATGTAATTCGTCACACTTTGACATAAATTACCCATCGTTTCACGCTGACACACACTAATAGATATTATTGAACTAGATCCTCGATCAATGCTACGTATTCTATACAGGGTGTAGCGTAATAAATGTCATCATCATCGGCAAGTAAATTTTGGGCCAAAAAGTTCAATTTTGGCCTAATGTTCTTGAATTAGTTCAGATATTTTCCCTTAAAAGTTATGTCTGATACATTCTTACAAAATAAAATATCATTTTATAAAAAGTAAAAGTAAACAGACACCAATACGACGAGAAATCGTTTCTACTAGCTAAATTACATAACGTTCTGCTGGGAGATCCCTGTTTCCTGTTTGTTATTTGTTAGTTTGTGGTGGAGAAATGTCATTCATTAAAAATATAAGCAACTAGCTGACTAGCTGTTCCCTGCCACGCTTTGCTGTGGATAAAAAAAAAAATAAAATAAATAACCTATGTTACTTTGAGATAATGTAGCATTCGAATGGTGAAAGAATTTTTGAAATCGGTCCAGTAGTTTTTGAGTTTATTCCACACAAACAAAAATTCCAAAAATACAAAAATACAAATCTTTCCTCTTTATAATATTAGTATAGATTTCATTTTGAATGTGTGTCTACATTAAAACTTTCAGTAGGAAGGTCAGGCCGTGTGCTATTTTTGTTACATCCTGTATAGTTTAAAAGTTCAAAATCACAACTGATAATTCACCATGACAACACTCCTGTGCTTTTTGTCCTTAGTTTCTTACACCCCACTTTAATGTTATTTGTTACTTTTATACTTGAGTGCCGAGAAAGTGAGTTCAAAACTAAAAGACAGGACACAAATGACACAATAGCATTTCTTTATATTCCTTATTATTTTATTGTATAGAAACTATAGCACTTTACCTTTGATTAACTAAACGAGTAAGTAGTGTCTCTACAACAACTGGTAAAATTTGCTTTCATCTGTCCAGAGGTTTACTCGCATTTGTTTGCTTGGATATTAATACTCAGCCTCGCGTACATGTATTTTTCAATTAATATTGGCGAAACTTGGCATACAAATTTTATTTGTGAAGAAAAACCATTTTCACTAGTTCATTAGGTAGGAAAATTCGATCCCAGTAGCACTCAGGTGAAGATACCACTCGCGTCCACCGAATCCGAATACTTACCGTATCTGACGATACGGTAAGTAGGTATTCGGATGGGTCACAGACAATTAGTTTACAGCAGTAAACTGGTGTTTTCATGATGCTGTGGTTTACTACAAACAAAAAAAAAAATAACTGAAGAACTCATTGAACTCTAACAATGAAATATTAACCTGTTTCAGAATAATAAGTAGGTAAAATAAATTGATTTAAAATTGAAAATCATCTATTGTATAGAAGAAAAGGCTATTCTACAATTCAAATAACAAATGATCGCAACTATTTTCAAATAATATCGCCAAGTCTATTAAAAGTCTTTTATTCGATGTCGACGCCTTATCGAATTGATCGAACTTTGTTTCGCAAATACAAAATGAGAAAACAAATTTAAATTTTCATTTATCAAGCATCAAACTCGTTTCATTCGTCACACCGACGAAATGATATTGCATTGTATTGTGATTCCCATCTGGATTGCAATCAAAGGTTTCTGAGGGCATAAACTAAATTTTGAGTCGAGTTTGAAATTAAAACGTTGTTGTATTTGAAATAAGACTCCAAATTGAATGATAGTAATGAGACTGATATTCAAGTTGAGAATAACAATGACGTACGCTACGTTGATAACATTAAGGCAAAATACATTTTGTCACGTTCAGCAATATATTCAATTTCGAATGATTACATTATATCTGATGGGTGACATAAGTTTTGAAAACCGTAACCTATTAGCAGTGACAAAACACGGTTGTCACCGTGATATGGGATTTATTGCCAAAAATAACGTTGCAAATGCAGTTCCTATCACAAAGCTTTAAGGGTGATATTGCGTTGTAGTTTATCTGATTTTTCCTATGTTGAATCAAATAATTAGGATAAGCGTAACAAGGGCGGTAATTTGGAACGTGACAATGCAACTATATCTGATTTTATTTGCAAATGAGTACTTGACAGTTTCAATTGATGTTTTTAGTTGGAATTTTTAATTTATGAGCTAGATTATTCATTTTGAAAGTTAATAAAGCTTTTTTAGTCAATTAATGAGTGGTCCCACTCTTGGGCAAATATCTCCCCAATCTCTTTTCAGTTTGCTATTTTTAGTTTAAATTTGATATTATTTTAATTACTGTTGCAAAATATTTCGCATCAAAAGAAATTGAACCCGGTGGAATTAAAAGGAGAAAATATCAAAGTTCAGCTAACAGTATTGAAAAATGTATTTGTTTTAACGAACGTAAGAGTATTGAAATACACACCTGCACATATTGGAAAGCAACAGTGTAGAAACACATGAAAACGTCAGTAAGGTAATTTTATCAGATTTAGAGTTTTTTTTAGCTATCTTTGTTTTTTTAGGAAATTCTGCAGGATGAATGTAGATGAAGTTATATACATATAACAAATAGACAAATAAAAGTGTTGGTAAGTGCGAAAAAACAAAAATAAAAGTACGAAAAACAATGCAAACAGAAGTCTCACAAATTAATGGTTCAAACATAAAACCATAAGCAAACAATCAATTCCCACCCTCTAAGAGCTTTTGTACGTCACAATCACTACTAAAATTGCTGACCGAAAAATCTATACGCCAAATAAATCTAGAGTACACACTTAATGACAGTTGGATCGTAAAGAAGCACCGACTGATGAAAAACAAATTCAACATTTGGATGGGTTCACTACTCAAATAGATACCGTTGAAAAGAAGCCGCGTGGCCAACTAGAAAATGACCAAAATAAACTCACCGTCGCAAAAACCAATACCACTACAAATTTAGTCTTTATTTCCTACGCTATAGCAAAGTTTGATGTTTGCGAGGGTGTTAAAATAAAACGGGAGGGTAGATGGGTGCACGCGGCAGCGCGTCCCGCCATAGATAATAAATGCTTTGGGCAAATAATTACGTTATTTGATTTTAGATGGATGATGGTTGTTCGCAAACATTAGGTTTGGCGGCTCAAGGCTCGTGGGAGAGATTTGCAAATTGCGCAGAGTAGATAACACAAATTATTCTGGATAACTCATTTAACTTTTAGGCTTACCTACCTACTATATCAAATATGGCGCAGTAGCGCTCGTATAGCGTAGTACAATTAGGTGTTTGTGGCTTATCACTAATGGAGGACTCGGTCAGGTCGGTCAGTTTTCCGATGGGTGACCGTAAGTGACTTTGACAACTGAGGCTACCGTAGTTCAGATGGCACCTTAAAAATGCAAGTCCTGGTTGTTTGTTCTACTACAACTGTCAAGCTATGTGAGATTTCAGGTTGCCTAAAATCTCTAAGCTGTCTTTTCAACTTAATTATCTTCGTATTAAATAGGTAAATAAAAATAAATCGCTGTTAAAATGAACGGCTGGACTGATTTTGCTAATTTTGATCTTGAAATATTTGTAGAAGTTCAGGTAATGTTTAAAAGTTTAAAAAATATATCTGCGGGTAAAACCGCCGGGTACAACTAGTGTCAGATAAAATTTTCCTAGCTGCTGCATACACAGGTAGTTGAACAGTTTGCTTGCAGTTCCACTTGAATAATTCCAAAATTTACACCCATTCGGCAAGGCAGTCTGTTGGAGCGACTGAAACGTTTTGAAATTAAATGCACGCTAAAACAATAAGGTATGCACAGTTGCACACAACTGTTAAAGCGAAACTGTCAAACTTTTCTGATGGCTTAGCTTTCAAGCATTAATTTTTACTGGGTCCTTGCCCAGCCGAATTAGACGAGAACCGAACCAAACCCAGGAAAAATTATAAGTAGAATTTTTCCTTCGGAATTCATTAGAGGGGGTCACTGGGAGTCTACATTTCGTTTTTCGAATTCCCAGTGGTCTTGCATTTTCCGCCATCTTGATTTTAAGGGTGGTTTTTTAAATAACTCGTTTATTTTCAATTTTACACGAAAAATGGTTGGAACCAAAGTTGTTTGAAATTGAATGTCCTACAATTTCTGTCCTCATAATTTTTTTCGTAGGATCGATATTTTTCGATCGAGGGGGTGGAATTGTATTAGCGCATTATCACTTGCATTATCATTGAAATTTGCAATATTTTAAAATAAATTGTTGTTTCGACAGAGTGGTCGTATGGTAGGGACATTAGAGCATTCAAAATTGGAATTTAAGTTGTAAAAAAATAAAAAAAATATTAATAAAATATTTCGATGCATGCCTCACCTCTTTTCCGGGTGTTAAATGAAAAAATATCGATCCTACGAAAAAATTGATTAGGACAGAAATTGTAGGAAATACAATTTCAAACAACTTTGGTTATA
Organism: Alcis repandata; assembly: GCA_949125135.1. Classification (NCBI taxonomy): domain Eukaryota; kingdom Metazoa; phylum Arthropoda; class Insecta; order Lepidoptera; family Geometridae; genus Alcis; species Alcis repandata. The sequence goes on from OX421233.1 coordinate 3,396,929, forward strand.
ACCATTTTTTGTGTAAAATTGAAAATAAACGAGTTATTTAGAAAACAAAAAACAACCCTTAAAATCAAGATGGCGGAAAATGCAATACCACTGGGAATTCGAAAAACGAAATGTAGACTCCCAGTGACCCCCTCTAACGAATTCCGAAGGAAAAATTCTACTTATAATTTTTCCTGGGTAAAATAACAATTCGGCTGGGCTATACCACGAGTTCTTAAAACTAGACTAAACTAATGTGTGAGATTGATATTTATATAATCTATTATAGATTCTACATCATATTATAGACATATCATTTCTATACATTGTCTTAGTTTTCTATAGCGTTTGCGGTCAAATAATTAGACAAATATATTTTTAAATATACATAACTAGCTGTTCCCTGCCACGCTTCGCTGTGGATAAAAAAAAATAGCTTAAGTTACTTTGGGATAATGTACTCGTAGCATTCGAATGGTGAAAGAATTTTAGAAATCGGTCCAGTAGTTTTTGAGTTTATTCCACACAAACATACAAAAATACAAATCTTTCCTCTTTATAATATTAATAATTAATAATAATAAATAATCTATACTATAGATTATACATACAAACATACTAAATATTTAAAATGAAAGAACACTATTTTTGTCTTAAACCAGTCTCAACTCAGCATATTGCCGGTCGTAAACAACCGGCGCTGGTCTTCCATTGCAACTCCAATTGCAACTTGTCTGGCTGGTTGATCTGTTATTTGCAGCATTTAATCAAAACATCACGTAAAACTTTGTATAAAACTAACTAAGAAGTAAGAACACAATAGACCAACTTTGTACTCAGATAAATCCAGACTTCAGTCTGCTGATCCAGAAACTTCGCTTAATTCAGACGCAGATGTTCCAGTAGTTGCTCCGGCAGTTGCGATTGCATCGTTAGTAATTGTGTTTGTATTTCATATTGGTGTTCGTGAATTGATTGTCTAAATGAATTTAGTTCAGCTGGTTGGTTGTTTTTGGTTTTAAATCTATTTTGTTGTGGATGAAACAGAAAAGTAGACTTATTCTACTCTTAGTAGCATATTTGTAGATACCATAATCACGAGATGCAGTAAGTTATTTAAATTTTATAAAAAGCTAGCAAGGCCTGTGGTGTTATCCGCTTTCTTACAGAAACAGTAAAATTTTCTGGGATACAAAGTTTTTTTAAAGTAGTGAACACTACTTTAGCGTGTTTAACTTCCTAACTAACTAGATGAAGTTTAGTGTGATCTGGTAACAAGGGAACTGACAGATTCAGTTTTTTATTTGCATAGACGAAAATAAAATATCAATTTATAGATCAAATCTCTATACTAGAAGTACCTAAAGTTTGTAGATAAGGAAGGAAACCTTGGAATGTGGATCGTGTCTAGAAACTATTAGGTTCAAATAACTGTTTAAATAGAGGAATTCCAAAATGAGTTTATATCTCCAATTAGTTTCAAATGGACCAACCTTTGCCATGCCATGTTCCGTTATTCAAATTAACTATGCGACCTCTATTAAACTTTAAAGTCATTATCACAACTGTCCATATTAAAACCGATGTTCGAGGGTTTAAACTCTATTGGCAAATTGAATTACGGAATTCCATTCAAATATCACAATTATTACTCTCCAAACACACTGCCAAGGGGTATGACGTCATAACTTGTGTCCCCAAAATTCCTAACACTTGGCATTCCTCGACCCCGTATAAAATCATTCATGACAAGTAATTTGCTGAACCCTTAACAAATAAATATTAATTAAATTCCTAGAGAAAAAAAAAACAAGAATTCTCGCACAAAATTTTATTACTAAACTAACAGATAGTTAAGTAATTAGAAAAATATATTCTCGCCGAAGCATTAATCTTTACATAAATTAAAATTTACAGTTTAACAATTTCCAAATATTTCTTAAGATTAATGAGCTCGTTACCTCTATAAATATTCACTAACCATCACTTTGACTTAAATTTTAAAAATAAACATGTTTTTTAAGTTACTAGTACTGAGAAAGATTTTGTACTTCAAAACTTGTGTCGTGGTCACTGACTACATCGATCTGTTCATTTTCACACTGAGAATCTTCATTTTTCGACGAACAGTTCGATTTTGTGCAGCAACATTTCTTGTTCCTCCCGTCATTCGAGCTCATCGGAGACTCCTCCTTCTTCAGCTTGACTCGACGGTTTTGGAACCAGATTTTCACTTGTTTTTCGGAAAGTTTCAACCTCGATGCAATCTCGATTCTTCGCAGCCTGGACAAGTACATATTCATGGAAAACTCACGTTCAAGTTCCAATAGCTGTGTTCCAGTGAATGCTGTCCTGATTCTTTTACTGGAGTCTTCTTTTAAAGGCAAGCGCTTCATGTCTTTTGAATAGCCAGGTAGAAGTTCTTCAGGGTGGCCGAGAGGAGCGAGAGGCGGACTCGGTGTTCCATTTCTGCTTTCACTTGACAACGAAGGCGATCTCTGACCTTGGCTTTTTGATGGTGAAGTTGCTATCTTATAAGGATGATGCATATACGGTGACACAGATTTTTTTCTTCTATTCACAAAATTTATCGGCTCCTGGTCTTCGGTTTTCAAGTATTCAAAAGGTCTTGGATCTTGAGCTGGCTCGAAGAGATCTTGTCGTGGAAGCTGATGTAGCATAGGGTATCTGAAGTTTAGCTGCTCCAAAAATGGTCGGAAGAGTTCCGGTGACCTTTGAGGGTGTTGTAGTTCAAGAGTTAGCAGATTGTTCAAGTTCGTAGGATAATGGTATGGAAGAAATTTTGGTCGGGTTCCCAAGTGTTGACCAATAAAAGTTGTATAAGGATTCATCGGGTCACTTCTCACGTCTGTCTTCTTACAATCTTTCGTATCACTGATTAGGGTGTCAACTAGAAACGAGCGGGACATTTTGCTGGTGCCGCTCCGGCGTTCGATTTGCAACTGATCGTGTAGGGTGCGTTCTCCTAAAGTAACAATTACAAAAACTACCCCCACTTACTGCACCCTTTGTAAATGCACACAATGGGTCTCACTTGAAGCGTTTTGGCAATTATTTGGCCCGTCCCACCCTTTTGTCGGAGCCCGTCAACCCCAGACATTGGAAAAAAAAAACTATTATTGTGAATGGAACGTTTTAGTAGCTATGAATAATTTTGTATGGGACGCTAACATCCCTAATATCTATCTCATTAAATCCAATTTGGTTACTGTTTTTGATGCATTCAATAATTCATAACAGGAGTTTTTAAATGTAATTTGGGATGAAAAGATTAGCACAATGGATGTTTTGGTTTTGTAGCTGTTTCTTAATTCGTTTATTGTACATGTTTTTATGCGTAGAAACCATTTCGTTTTTGGTACAAAATAAAAAAAAATTAAGCGGCAGTAATGACTACTATACCTACTATTAAAGGAAGCAATCATTTGATTAATTTAGGCAAAGTTTTGTATTGCCGACCTACTCAAAAAACTTACAGTGTAAGTCATATAAATATTTAGTTAAACTTTTCAAAAATAAATAAACACAATAGCAAAAACTTACAGAATATTAAATCAATCCAAATCTCGCCATTCACCATCTCATCTTTCAATAATGAAAACCTTTCAACTGCACTACAATGAACCCTATTAATTAAGTATGAATACCCTGTAATAACAACCTTATGGTCTCGTGATCCCTTGCAGCAGATTTACAGAGCAACTAATTTATTTACCAATTTGACCAAACAGTAGAACTAACATTTACCTCGAACTTTGCTTTGCTTGCATAGAAAATACGACGGTGCTGCTAAACTCAACTGTATAGAAAAAGTTGGTCCCATTGTCAGTAGACATCGCTAAGGGCCGCCCAAGCGCAGTTCAGGCCCCGCCTTTTATTCCCCTTCATCTTTAAAACTAGTTATGAAATATTAAAGGGAATGTTTGGTAGCATTATAATTGTGAATCAATGCACGTTATTATCATGTCAGATCTAATTTGGAACATGTATTACAAGCTACTGTATAATAAAATGAGGTAAGTGGTTTGTTATAGCGTTTTTGTAGGGATGCTATTGCAACGGTTTGTGGTGTTCCTTTATGTGGTGCAGACATATTTGTGAGACCAGTTTTTACAGTTATAGAAACAAATTAAAATGATACATGTTACTTGAGAACCTGATCTTATTTAAATTTAATTCTGTAAATCAGAAGAAGTCACTTATGATCGTTTGTATTGTTGATTAAACTCGGAAACATTGTGTCTGCGGTTTTTATAGCAAAGGTGTGTTTCTTGCAAAAACTAGTAAAACTGTATAAACATCGGTTTAGTCATTTCTGAGTAAACTTTACCAAGAGAAAATAAAATAACTTTATACTGTACCTACTTATTTTATGTGAAAAATTAAGAAAAGATCTAAGGAGATAAAATCCAATCCAATCTAAGGAGTATGGTATCGTAAAAATAATACAACAAAGAAATTCGCGCTAACTTTTGAGCAAAAAGAACTTTTTGACAATGCCAAACTCAGGCCAACAATATCGTCCCAATCAAACATTTTTTGCAAAACAATTCTATCCATTGTTACAAAATCTGCCATACCCGTCGGATATCACGAAATCGTACTTAATAATGGTACACAGATAACAATATCAAGCAAACATTGGTAGCAACGAGATATTTTGATCAAATAAAGGATGAAGCATAAAATAAGGCACCCTTCAACTCATTACAATAAGGTTTAATACTGGTTGTTAAATTACTCTCACCAAAAGATAGTAAGCAAAGGTGGAAGGGTTATTATCGAATGAAGCCATCCAGTGGACGGTGATATACCAGTTGTGACACAATAATGAAGAGAAATTACCGTTGGATGCGTTTGTATCAACATTTATTGAAATTGTGGTATTATTTTGTAGAATTATCTTGTTGTTAACAATGAATAGTGGAAAGAAACATAACTACCTATGTAACGGAGCAGAAATTAAGCTTCAACAAAGAAATATCAGAGGTTATATTAGAGGCGTGTCACGCGCAGAACATGCACTGCACAAGCACAAAATGAACAAAATGCACAAAATGCTTCAAGATAACCTGAACTTCAAGTTACTTCAGAGAATTTATTGAAAGATCGCAAATGAAACCGCAAATCACCTTTAACGTTATTTTAATAATGATTTATTAAAATTCCCCAGACTAAAGGTCAGGGATAATGGGCCGTAGTTTCAGTTACAGGTTTTAATGAATTCTAAAGCGTTGGACGGATGTTGCGGTAATATTGTAACACTGTTGATGAAAGGACTTTTAGGTATTTGTGTCAGAATTTATTCTGTCGTAATCGTAAGAAAGCAAGTGAATTTAACGTGAAGTTTTAAAAGTAGAATAGATATAACTTGAATATAATTTACACAATTGAAATAAAATAATATTTATGTATAACTAGCGGCCCGTCCCGGCTTCGCACGGGTAGACTTTGGGATAAACGCAGAGTAAATTGAAATCGGTCCAGTCGTTCACGCGTGATGGCGTGACCAAAGGTGTTGAGAATAATTATAGGAACTCTTTGTTATAACCTCTATTCTCATGCTATTGCGTAACTATAGCAACCGTAGTTTGTTGATGCTAACTTGTCAATTTATAGTAAAAATTATCAGTATAAAACGCACACTGTTTTGATAGATATGATTGAATTTGAACTTTGTACAGAGGTAATAAAGTGCAAATTGTCTCTTGGACGTTAGGAACATACCTACATTGTTTAAACAACAGTGAGTGCTTGCAATTCAATATGAACTTTATACAATAGCAATAAAGCTCGTTTTAGTTAGAAAACGTTTGTATGGGAAAAATAAAAGGGCTGTTTTTAGGGGTTTTCAATATTTCTGAGAGATTTTCTTAATATTTTTTTCCGTAAGAACCTTCTCCTAATAATAACAAATACAACAAAAAAAGAATTAGTGAAATCGGTCCAGCCATTCACGCGTGAGGCCGTGACCAAGGAAAACGGGTTTCATTTTTATATATATAGATATTATATTAAGTAGATGAGAATAATTCAGCATGATTTTATTAAAGCAGTAACAACACGAGTAAAAGTCAAAGTCTAAATTAAATCAGTGGGTCAAATTAGTGGGACCACGAGTCATAGATCTAAAAAAGTCACAAAATTTTAAAAAGCGTTTTATTTCTGTTAACTTACAAGAGAATGAGAAAACGCAAACAAAAGTAATTTAAAGTCTCTTTATAATTTAGGCAGCAAATTAAATTACAAATATCCAAACAGCAATGTAATTTAAATTTAATTTAAACTACATCCAACAACAATGTGCCCCAGGAAACCCACTCGCAAATAATTGACCGAACGGAAATGAGTCCAGAAAAGTCATTTAATGACCACCTGCCAAAGTCCGAGACTAGTCAAGTAGTCCGAAAGCAAGATTTATTATACTAATCTTTTATACAACTTGACTTCTTCTAAATTTCTAAGAACGGCTATTGCATTTAAATGATTTTAACAATGCAGACGCCGCTCTGTCTGGACCAAATCACTACGGGGTCCACTTGCAGAGTTCATTCATAAATTTCTACGTTCATTCATGGTTTTAGACACGGCTGTATGAATGAAGGCTTTGTTAAGTTATCTATTGTGCTAAGCAGGCTTGTTTGTGGTACAGGTATCGATTCATTACAAAATTTTGCAGATTAAGAAAAAAATCTTTATGCAGTTGATTTTAAATGTTAAATTGCAGTGGTTTTTAGATTTGAAAAGTTAATCGTTTTCGTGAGTGTAAGTTGAAGGTATTTTTTGTACTTTTGAGAATGTTTAAGTCCATTATATGACAATGTCAGGCTGTGTCTGAGGCGAAAGTGTGTAACTGACCGCTATGAAGTTTAACTTTTGGGTTTGCATTTAAATGGCTATTTTGTAACATTAAATTAGCTAAAATATGAAAATTACTTATTATTATAAATGTAAAAGATTGTATGTTGGGATATTTGTTACTCAATTATGTAAAAACTTCATTCAGCTGAAGCTTTAGATGAAATTTGGTATGGAGATAGCTTATACCCTATATACATAGATATAAATGGGTCTCATTATATTTTGTTACAATTAATACGGGACACTCACATAATATTGAGTCAGCTTGTTGGGCCGGCTCTCATTATACTTATTTTCATTATCTAATAGTTTAGTAAGACAGTGAGTGGAACCGCGGGGCGCAGCTAGTAGAAAATAGGTAAAGGTGCGGTAGAGGTAAACTATTTTCGTGTTAGGTTGTTGGCAAACATTTTTCATCTATCTCATACGTGAGGATGGATAGGGACTTTCACAACAAGCCAAAAGCTCGTATTACGATTGAATACCTTTTGACTACAGAGAAACTACTATATAGACTACAGACATATGAGTAGTTGTCAGACATTCCAGAAATTTCCAGACAATACGATAGCTCTGGCACCCTATTCTTGAGCGCTCAAGATCTCTGTCAGTCTCAGTCTCGTGATATTTCTAATAAGAGTGACAGTAACCGGAGATAGTATCTGACTTGCCAGACGGGCCTCAACTCTTTACAATGGGTTGGTTACACGTAAGGAGTACTGTACAGTGGTAAGACAGTAAAACCACACTCGAGCGAGCAAACAAATCGTGATTCTAATGACTGTCCCGCCTTGTCAATATGTTTATACAAACCCAGTACTTGACCGAGGGCACTGTCTAGCCACTGTACTTACTCATTACGTGTAATCAACCCATAACGAGTACAGTGGTGAGACAGTACCCTCGGCCGATAACTTGGTTTGAATAAACATTTTGACAAGGCGAGACAGTCACTAGAACAACGGTTTGATAACTCGGCCCAGATTGCCTATTACTGTATCGCCACTTTACTCGTTACGTGTAATAAACTCATAAGCAAAGTAGATCGTAATTTCTAAATGTAGTGTAAAGTTTAGTTACATTACTCAAGGGCCTCGCTGCGTGCAAGACGCCAGATAACGCGGTGATCCATCTCACCTGTCTACATGTAATCACGTCAGCCGGGGTTGCCAGTATGCCTGATTACGCTGAGGTATAGATAACCTTGCCAGGTGTATACTGTATAAATGTATACATAGTACTAGCGTTTGCCTCAAGGTTTATCCGCGACTCAAGAAAATAAAAGACACAAGTAAGTAAAATGCGTGAAACGGGTAAAAATGTGTTAGTGCGAAGACGAACACATTTTTTTTTGTTAATCCATGTTATCACAAAAGCGACATTTAATTGTCCATTTAATTATCACGATAATAAAGTTCTTTAGCCTTAAAACCCAAGTTTTATAAAAACTCCCGACTATAGAAAGGATATTTTACAAACGGCTGGACAGAATTTCTTGAATTTTCTTTATACATTTTCTTTTCACATCATAGCTCTATTAGTTTGGGAGCTACGATGCCACAGACGGATACACACACTTGAAACCTATAAGATAACACCGCCCTTTTAGCATTGGAAGTTCATAAAACGTAGCCCACGTTATTTAGCGACAGTTAGGTATTCAGAATCGATTTGGCATTTTGGTAGTTTCAACATTTGTTCTGGGTTTGCGGAATTCCTAAATTTCTCCGGGGAAAAGTATCCTTTGTCCATCGATGTGATCCACTTCCGCTTTGACAAATACGAGTATCATCGGGTTTGATCACGCCGTTCGAGAAAGGGTTAATCAGAGAGACATCGTTTTTCTTTCTAATTTGTAATAATAGTAAAATGACATGATGCTTACTTAAACATGAAGTAATAACACAAGGAGTAATTGAGGTAAAGTGTACTGAGAGAAGAACAAGCCAAGGCAAAGTTTAAAAGGTTTAGAAAAGCATTTAGTTAATTAACTTACTTTCCTCTCTGTAATAAATCAAAGTCACCGAACTTGTGCGTGAAATATTTTGGAAACTAATTCGTTCACAAGATACGAGTAGAATACCGAAAAAATATCTATTTCGTTGTAAATGAAGTAACTAATTTTTAAGGTTTTAGAAGCTGTTCAGTTTGTTAATTATTAGTAAAAAAAACTCGTTGTAACAGGCGTACTCGATAAAGTCACCGAGCGACGTGCAAACTTATAACCCCTATAAAATACATTTCCCTTAAAAAAATAACTCAGAGGGTTGAGTTAAAAACTGAAAGTCAGCCGAAGCCAGTTAACTCGCGAAACATCAAAGCTCTGGGTTAATGGACCCTCAGTGCGAAAACCGTGTAACTTTATAATTGATAAAAAAGATTCATGTTTTCCAAAGTTGCGAAGTACTTCTACGTCGTGTACGGTTAATGTATATTTTAATTCTAAGTGTTGCTTTTTGGGATTAATATGAACATAATTATACGGCTTATGTTTCAGTTAAAAGTATTAGGTGAGACGAAAAATCCGGACACAACGGTTTTTAGCATTGCAGAATTAACATTTTATTTTTCATCGACATAATAATGAATATCAAGAAGAGAAGTAGTTCGTATTGTTAGATAACATTTGTTAAAACACAGTTTTCAATTACAAATCCTTCCAATTCATCTAAAATTAAAAGTGTGCTACTCTTAATCGCTAACTTAAAGCTCTAAATTTAAAAGCACACGCTTAAAACACGAAATTTCGTATCTCAAAATCGGCTAACTCTCACTTACCCCACTTTCCCCTCGCATAACTAGATTGTACAGTTAATAAAGCGTATTAGGAATGCTTTTAAGCAACGTCTAAATTGGTCTGCTAGTGCACGTGCACCGTGCAACATTACTTGCTTTAAACTTCCTTTACTATATTATTATATATTGTTTAATGTAGGGTTCATGTGGATGAGAAATTAAATAAGAATTTATTACGGTATCTAATGCACTAGACGACAACAAACTAACTTAACTAAACTACTAAATGTTAGAACAAGAGTCCCGTGGGCAAAGTTCGTGCTACCCGTTGGCCAACTCCATTCAAATAAGCTAAACTAAGTAATAGGTAGATGTGTTTGTCTATGGGTCACCCATCCATAGACTGATCGGATTTAACGTTTGCCTTGGATAGCCTTGGGCTGTTTTAAAAGTACAAATTGTCTTTTATTTTTTTTTCGCTATAAGCTTCAACAAATTGCTTCCGTTATGTAAATTGACTCGTAAATTGTAGGTTGCAGATTTTCCTAATTTATGTAACAACAAGCATGACATGTGTTAGTCTTTGAGAGGCCTGCAAAGATAAACACTAGGGCTGGCCATTCAGCCTGAACAAGTTTACTTAATACCGCGTATAACTACGTAGTTATATTAAAGAAACAGAAGTAGAAGAAAATATTCATCACCATTCACCATTCATCATCATCATCCACAGCCCTCTCTATCCCACTGCTGGGTATAGGCCTCTCTCCCGTTATGCCATCTGCCTCGGTCAACTGCTAATCGGGTCCAGGTTCGACCCGCGACTCTGACTATGTCGTCCATCGAAATTTCGCTAAAAGAATGATGAATTTTTCTCAGTTTGAGCATAGGCTAGAAGAGATTCTACGCCACTTATCCCGGTTCTGTACCAATTTCTTTTAAGCAATATATCACCTACTTTAAATTATGTTCACGTATTTCCAAACCCGATTTCGACAAAGAGTGCCTGAACAGTGCAAGTTCACAAGATTCCCATGTCACTTACTCTGGAGTGCCGTATTAATTGCTGGCACTGTACTAAACAACTGTACAACTGAACAGTTGAACTCCGAGTGGTACTCAAATCGTTAAAAACTAGGGGAGTTTGAGGCACAGGAATAAGCGGTTAATACTGGCCGTGCGAAGCCTGGGCCGCGGATAAATTGTATTTCCACCGCTTTTATTTCGTGAAAAAGAGACAAAAATTTCCATATTCTAGCTTTGTCGCATTGATGCGCAGATAAAAGTGGAAAAAAGACAATGTGTCCACGGCCTGTGCTAGGACTACTGAGGCCAAAGGGAGATCTATAGAATAGGTCGTTGAGTCGAGAATTCATATTAGCATAAGAATAGATTTACGCGACGATACGGTTTCTTACGCGAAGATTTTGTGATGTGAAATGTAAATAGATCAACGTCTATTTTCCCATTCGCCTAATGTAACAGATAGTAATAATAGATAGTACGTAAGAATGAAGCTCCTTCCTTTGATAATTCATTCTTTCTTTTCATCCCTTTTTATAATCATTGCTGCAATTTTTAATTGATAGATTTATTGATTAATTCCTTTTTTATTCTTATTGTAAACTTGAATTAAACGAACGGAAAATTGAACAAGAACTTGAACGGAACTTTCATCTATCCATAGAAAAAGACGTCAGTTTCCTATAAAATAACATTTTCATTCTTCAATTTTATAATAATCTAACTAATAAGTAGATATTATCTAATAACGCAGATAACCTCAACGTCGCTATAAGTATTGTTTTTTTACTACACAAAAGTTGGATTGCAATCTAGATTATAATTATGTACTAAACTTGTTTAAATTTTAAGAATTGTAATTTGTTTTGTGTGCAAATAAAATAAAATATTTTTTTTGTCTAACCCGATATTTTTAACAGGGACTTTTTACAGTCACATTCCCTTATCCCTTGCACCACAATCTCACACAAAGCCCCGCTCACCGCAAATGCAATCACAAGTAGGTACTATTGCCATTGTGCTCTATAAAATACATGAATCGATTCGTCGCTTTGTCGTTCACTATTTTTACAATTCTTTGTGTATTTTTTACCATTACCTTCTGTCAAAATCGCGTGTAACAATTTAGGACCATACCGCATTGAGCCGAACTTTCTTACTAAGCCCAGTGCTTTCAATACAAAATAATTTTAGTACGACAAGGTTCCAGGCGTGATATTATTTCATTGTACTTAGTACTTGGTTCCTTCTGCCAATCCTTTACAAGTATTGTTTGTGTTCTTTGATTGAGTAAGGCTGTTTAGGTTGTTTGACTTCTGAAATGACATTTTTGATGTAACAAAAGATTTGGAGTGGCCTTTTCACTGTGAGGAAGTCAATAGTATTGAGTTTTGGTTACTGAAATCTATTGAAGTATCTGAATTCTATTAAGATATTTCCGTCGGTCAGAAAAGAAAAGTCAGCCCAGACTCTAGAAGGTTATAAGGAAAGGGTATGCCAAGAAGAAAACGACGTATAGTACTCATCATTATGAACAACTTTTACTATGGGACCAACCCGGAATTCGCGAAAAAAATCAGCTGTTCCATACATTTTGTCGAGTATCGATAACATTTTCCTACGAAACAGCTGATTAACTTTTTGGCGAATTTCGAGTTGATCCCATAATAAAAGCTGTTTGTTCATTATGATGAGTAGGTACTATGAGCCCTTGTCAGTTTAGCATACCCTTTCTGTATAACCCTGTATACACGAGGTCAAGATACATAGCTATATATATATCTACTCTGTCTTTGTCTTCCCTAGTCTCATGTGGGCTACTTTTCTTTTCTCCGCCTCCACACTTTATTCGTAAGGACAGGTGAAATTCCTTTTTCAGAAGGGCGAGTATCAAATTTCCACAACTGACTTGTGACAAAAATGTAGGAACAATAATAATACGAAGACATTTTATTATAGTTCAAATGAATATTTATTATACTTACTAACTTATTATAATTCTTTATTTACTTTCCATATCATTTTTGAAACAAAAACAATTGTCAATGACATACGTACTAGAGATAGACAGACACCCGACTCTCACCATGAAAGTTCCTTTTACTATTGACACGGAATCATAGAAAGACCGCTATTATTTTCGCCAATAGTCATCAAAACTAGCGACAAATCATATCCATAGCTAAATAAAACCGCCAAATCCCTTGTGAATAAGAACCGGAAAGGATCACCTTTTCAATGGCAACCCTTTACTATAAATACGTGAAATGGCAGTAAGTATGTTTGGGTAGAAATAATAATTGCGGAAAACCCTGAGGCTTGTGATTGTTGCAGTTTTTACAAGCTTTTATTTGACTTGTCTTGTTGGTATGGGCTTACTTATGGTATAGGTCAAATTTTGAAGCTCAATTTTGAACCACTTCCCGATGTCCCATTGAGATGAAATTTGGTGTACTACCTACGAGTATGTAGCTCTGATTATAAAATGTTTTAAATATTTACATTTATTATTATGAAAAATTTTACAAAAATTAAAAAAAAAAAAAGTTATTTATTGCTAGATACGAATACTTAAGTTAGCTATAAATTAAAAAGTTAAGTTAATATAGCTAATGGTAACGAAAAAGAAGTTGCATCGGGTCCCAAACTAGGCACAGCATCCAGTATAATAATCTTAGAATAAGTTGTAGTAGGAACATATTAGATAAAAGCTTCTAGAGTCTTCTATTCAGTGAACAAGACGTACTTCCGCGCCTGTCAGCATAGATCTATCCATTTCCTCCCTATTTCATTTCAGTCGTACAGCGCCCTGTGTAACGGCAAATATTTGCATTTTGCACTGCAGTGCCCCTGTGCCGGCAATGCAAGGCTGCAATGCAGAAACTAGTTCTATTTGCGTAAAGCGTGGCTGGTGAATTTACGTTGGATTTTGTGGTGAATTCTCTACGTTCCTATTGCATTGTTTATCAGTATACTCACTCACTCACTTTCTGGGACTTTGGAGCGGAAGCTTCGGGTAATTTGTTTTATACACTCGCTGAATGGGCTAGCGGAGTTTTTATCAACTGAATTTTGGTTTTGTTGAGTGAACGGTCCTAGCGTAGCTCAACTAAGTTCTCGTAACCTGTGATAATCAGTCTTAGGTCAGACTTCGGATGGGTGACCGATGACCGTAGATGGCATTTTGAAATGAAAGCTACCGGACGGAAAAATAAAGTAGAGCCTGATTGTGGAAGCCTTTAGAAAGCCTAAAAGTTTCGACACAAGGGCACCCGGTATTAAGTTCTAACTATTTTTTTTTTAATTGAACTTAGAAAGATATTAACAGTAAAAGATTTTCATTTTGTTGAAGTTCGGTTAATGTTAAAAAAAAATATGAATTTTGTAACCTAAGCAGTAAGCCTGTATTTCGGAACAAACTCACATAACATAGGTAAATGTACCAGTGTACCAATGACAAAACTCATCAACCATCCCCCACTAATAAAATGACTCCGCAACATTAGTAGTCGAGCGGCTGGCGCAAGTAGCTGGGGCGAGTGCGCGGAACTAATTCTGTTTTGGCGGAACACATCGGGCATTTCATTATTAGGCAATATGCCGGCGATTCGACGTGGACTCGTTTGATAGTGCAATGATATTAGTTTCAGTTTGTTTTGCTACTGGTATCGTTTTGATGATGCGAGAGTGAAACTTCGAAAATATCTAACCTGTATAGTGTGTAACTAACACAAATTTTGTGGTAAAATACGTAGCGAGAATTCGATTGAAAAATGTATGGACAATGCAGTTACTATTTACGCTCGGGGCGCTGTGCCATTTTTGCGTACATTTATCTACAATATCTTATGTTTGATATAATTGAACTGGGTTCTAGGCCTGCTGCACCAAAAATCTTGATAGGTATTTTAGGTACAAACTAAATAAAAAAAAATGAGGGAGACCTTTGCCCAGTAGTGGAAAAGTATAGGTTAAATAAAAAAAATATACTAAAACACTTACTAACCTAAGTTTCAGTTACCTAAGCTTGGGATGAAGTTACGGTCTGATATAAAAATAATACAAAAACTCACTAGTACTGTACTGATACTATGTTTTACTATTCATAAAAATATTACAAAACGTTTTTTACAATTTAAAATGTTACTTGATCTCTTTGAAAATTCGTATAAACGTTAGTCAGGGTGTCCACACGTGTGACAAACTAAAGGGGTGACTACATGCTGATAAACTCTGTGAAATGACGATTAGTTCCTGCAGAGTATCAAATAGGACAAGTGTTTAATGTTAGATAATTAAATAAAAACTCTTTGTTTGTTATTTTATTTGTTCATTTTTCTGACAATAGTAGAAATAATTTTCTTTTTGTTCACTCATGATCGAAAATAGAGATAAAAATTCGTCCTTATTTGTAAATGTTAACTAAATTGACAAAATGACATTTAACCTTAACGCAATAAAATAATTAAATGAAATAATGTCACTTAACTTCAAGTAGGTTTTTTAAGTATGACCCTAAATCACTTTGAAGCGACTTTTATAAATAAACTGCAAAAAATTGTAAGGATGGATTGAATCCCGTATTAAATTATTGTTCACAATATTAATCCTAATTCATATTAAACGGAATGACCAAAGACTTAATATTAATAAGCCATTAAATTTCCTCCAACTTTTAAATATGGTGCCAAATTGAAACGCGCGGGTACTTCCGGGCGCGTGGACGCGTGTGACGTCATTTCCGGCAGTTCAAAACCGGACGAGGGGAGCCATTAGGCGCATTAAATGAGATTATTTGATGACGATGTTATAAAGTATTTTAGAAGGCCACAGTACCTAATAATAGTACCTATTACTGAGGGTGTAAGGTTGTAAACCAATTTGAAAAATAATTTATTATAAAGAAGATACTTTTAAACTGTTAAAACTGTTAAAACTTTTAAACTTTAAACTGTTTCCATCCTAATTTCATAAAAATCGGTTTGGTTATAAATAATTGACAAAAAATATTAACAATTTCTAAACAGTATCTTTGCTAAAGAACTGGACATCATTGAATCAATATTTATTATAAAATAATCCGAACAAAGATTGTCGCAACAACAGTTACCAAAACTTACCTGAAAAATCAAAAGCTCATTCAGAAATCCAAAATACAAATCGATCGTTTCTGGCTTGACCAAATCAGTCACGGGCACTTGAAGAATTCCATTCACGAAGGCGCAAATATCCTACGCTCTCATATTGAAGTTAACTTTATGAATGAAGTACAAAATGGTACAACGCGATACAGTAATGGTAGAATGGTAGATACAATGTATGTGAAAGAATTTGAATGTAAAATATAAAATTTTGTCTATAGCGGCATCTTTGAGCAAGTATGTTTGAGTGCGAGAGTGTGTGGCCATGAAATAGGAGACAGCGTTTTGTATTTTGCTTATGATTTAGATTGTTAGTTAGCAATAGTTTTTTGTTGTTTGACGAGACTCTACGACCTAGAAACACTTAGTCTATATTTTAAGACAATTGCAAATATTTAAAGAGTTTGCCGTTTTATCAATTAAATATGCAATAAAACTGTTTTTGCAAACAATTTTATAGTAGGCAACGTATCGTGAAGAAGGATAAATAAATACTTACACAAAACAAAGGCAATCTTTGTTATCATAAGTTGGATCAGATTAATTTATTTATTTTAAAGTATAATTGCATTGGAACTAAGAACCTTATTTTTTTAACTTCGCTTAAAACGTTGTAACAAACAATTTATGATTCCTTTTTAGTTGACTTTTTGAGTTATTCATTTATGAAAGTAATTTAAAAACGCCCTTGCGTACCTCATCGTTGACGGGATTTGAATCAATTTGTTTATTTATAACTCTTGTTTCTTCCTCTCAACCCTCAATTAAACACAAATGGCTTCAAATGTCAAAGAAATCAGATTTAGGGGATAAGCAAGAGTCATTGAGTTTCAATATTAAACCCCTTTCCTTAATGTTTGATTCGATTAAACAAAACAAGTCGAGGAACAATAATGTCTAATTGATTTTAAATTTGACTTACAAAGGTATTCGTGAACTTTGTAATTAAATTAAAATTTTGCTTGAACTTTGTGGACGGACGGCTTGTCTTTTGTCACAGTATAAGTAGTAGTATGGCGTTTTTTTTTTATCAAACGGGTCTAGAACCGCCCATTCTAATTGATTGCATAACTGCCGCTCCTTACATTCATTCACTCATTCATTGAACTCGTTTGACGTGCGGCGACAAATCGGCTCCCGAGATCCTTTTGTTAACGTAACCTTTTACAAACAACTTTTTCGGTCTTTACACCCATTTTCAACCTTATGACGTACATTATAGAGTTAATGAAAACGGTTGAATGTGTAACATTTGGATAAATTCTAAGATCTGATAATGGAAAAGATCACGGAATCTCAAAGTCCTATTCACAGCGTTTAGGGACCATTTTGGTATTTAATATCCAGAAATTGATACGCAGTTATCGTATTATAGTTATAGGAAAGAATTTTATGCATGCCTCTAGCTTTTTTTGTGTAATTTTGTGCGTAAAGTCGGAGATATTGTCGCCTTTTAGTCTGTGAGTGCTACTTGTACGGTTTGTATGGATGAATAGAAACGGATTTGTTATGGTGAACGATTTATCTGTGAGTTAGTGAGTTTCGTTTGGGCGTTGGATGTAAAGGGCAGATGTATGAATGTCACTTATTGTGTTATATTGTTGAGTATGTAGGTACAATGTACATTATATAGTTATGAATTAACTTTGTTGTCATGCTTTTTTACATTATTCATTGATATTTATGTGATTATGAATAATGTAAATTTTTATTTTCTAGAAGCAAAATAACTTCAGTTAATTAGCAGGAAAAAAGGCCTTTTTTGACAAAATAAAATATAGATAGGTACATAAATGCTATAAAATATAACAATATTATAACTCCGCTTAATACTGTCTGGATCTAGAACAATCGGGATCAAAACGTTAATCGTAACTATTTAAATTGTCATTAAAATTCCAAAAAACAAAGCCTCCTCTAATAAATCTTCAAAATCAATAAAATCCAGCCATCAATAAAAATCAATTCAACCCGCGATTCTAGTAAAATTAACAATAATAAATACCATAACACCATACAATACCATCGTCCTTATCGTCCCTCCAACAAAAATGCAGCACTTCGCCGGCTCGTGCAAAAACATCTGTTGCTTTTTATATCGAACCATCTCAAATTTGACGCATCATTTGCTTCCTCCACGTCACGCTTTCCACTTATTATCCATTTTTATATCATTTCTATAAATTTTATGCCAAATAAAATTCCTGCCACGCCTTAACTAATAAATAACTTAGACAATTTTTGGAAAAAACGCGTAAGTCCCTTTACGTAAAATGGTTGTAAATGCTATTGTTATTGATGAAATTGTGCTAAATGTAGGGTTTTATTTGGATTTGCGGTTTCGAAGGGTGGATAGTTTTAATGGATTTTTTGGTGTAAGTACTTTTATAGCCGTGTTGAGTACTTAGCGGCTTTTTATGAGCACTTATATATAATTGATGACAGTTTAGAGAGTAAAATTAACTGCCAAGTTTTAAAGTTCTAATTTCAACAGAATAGGTATATTCGTTTGTCTTATTTTTAGATTTTACGCTTTGTTTTAAATCAACAAAGAGATTTTTGCCTTAATCGTCATCATTATCGTCAACTATTTTTATGGGACCATATTAATCGTCTCGTTTACCGCAAAGACTTATTTACTATACCTAATATTTGTAACAATATTATTTTTGAAAATGTTTTTGTACAATTACTTAAATGCCTGTTTGGCATAAATTATTACTTAAATTTATACGCAAATATTATTCATATTTCTCATTTAGGTACAAAACAATAAGATTTTTTTACATTTATATTTACATCTTAAGTAAAAATTAAGTAAGCTAAAACAAAGAAATTTACATTTACCAAAAAATTTAGATTAAATTTTTTATTTATTTTTTACCTTTTTTATCTTAATATACTTACTCACACAAAACAAACTAATAAACAGTAAACTACATAGTGTACATCGATACTTACACCCTATATACGTAGCCGTCAGTCAGTTCCACCCGGGCCGGGAGCGCCCGGGAGCGCCCGGTGCCGGCGGCGCTTCTGCTAATGAAGGAAGCGCGTCCGGCACGTGACCTTACCTAAACAGATTACCTCCTAATTACGCAGTTTGTTTATATTTTACTCACTGTTTGTTTGCTTACTTTTAACTAGCTGTAGGCCGTGGTTTCACCCACACGGCGAAAAACATTTGTTTTTTATTTTTTTTATGTGATTAAGTGACGAAACGAGCAAATCGCTCGCCTGATGTTAAACGTCACGTTTGCCCATAACAGGTCTGCGCCACCCAGAATTTTGAACTCGCAGAATTCAAGACCCTGCGCGGCACAGCACTGCGCTCGGCACCCTAAGATATACGACCGACCTGTTTGGCTCAGCGGTAGTGTAGCCGCCTTATAAGCCAGAGGTCCCGGGTTCGATTCCCGGCCGGGCAGATGTTTGAATGATGAATTTAAATATCTGTTCTGGGTCTGGGTGTTAGTTGTCCTTGTCTTTGTGTGTGTTCCATGGCATCCCCGACACAGGATTTATTCCTAGTGGGGAGCTATGAGTGTGAAACGTTTATTATTTTTATTTTATATAAGTTGATTAATCTCCCATTTGTTTTTTTTTTTTATTTTGATGGTAGCGTCGAAAAAAAATGAAGTAATGAAATATGATGAAAAACCTGTCCTTTTCTGGACCCCTGACAACTTGTATGCGAAATTTTGTGATGATCAATTAAGTAGCGTAACAACAGACCAACTAACTTTCACATTTATGATATTATGTTAGGAAGTTAGTGCCCTTTGGCTCTGGCAGATATTAATTTCATCTCGAGGTAAGTACTATACTTATTGAAAACAAAAATAATATGGTTTAGCTTCCCCTAATAATACCTATGTTTAATAAAGTACAGATAAAAGTAAGTACATTTATTGTGAGAATATTTTAGGCAGATAATTTTAGGTACTTTAGCTTGTAGGTGTTACCATGAAAATAATTGTTGTTAAGAATTTATTATTAAGAATTCTTAACATTATTATGAAATTATTATATTCAGTTAAGTACTTTAAAAGTGTTTATCTGAACTTAGTTTATCCAACTGTTATGAAAACTCTCCCAATAGACTAGACTGGATTGAAGTTTCTTCAGAAACAATAAACTTTCAGCCACTTGTAAGTAAGTTTTATCGTTTCGTACATCCACAGTCCACAGTATAGAATGTCTGTTATTTAATTGTTGGTACTTTCTAGAGTTAAATCTTACCATTCACATAATTATTTTATACATATACCATAATACACAAGTACACAATACATGTATGTCACATTTTTCACCTAATGGGTTAATTTTATTAAACTTTAAGAACATTACAATTACACAAACCCAATCACTAAACTAAATACAAACGCACTCTAAACCACAATAACACAGTATTGTGTGAATTCACCCTAAGCTTTATAAAACACTTTTAATTCTTGATAAGTATTGCGCATATGTTTCTATTATTCTGTTTCATTGAATGTCGAATTTTTGTAATAAAGAAATTTGAACTTTAATGTTAAGGTTTAAAGTTCTACTTTAGCAAAATGCACACGTAAAAAGGACACATTTTTTAACTTAACCGACAAAAATCATTGTATTACGAGTAACAAGCAAAATAGTTCTTAAATTAAGCTCATTAAAACTCAGATTCAGAAATTTAATGGATTCATCAGTATTGTAATGTAACTACTTACTGGTTTAATTTTGCAATAGTAAAATAAACATTTTGCACTTATGTCGTTTTTGATTCTTACCTAGAACATTGACAAATGATTCTAGACTCTATGCCGTTTACTTTAATGCCATAATAAATTGGCCTTAGTCGTAAAGTAACTAATTGACAAAGTGTGACGAATGCAACCAGTTGGTATATTTGAATTAAACATTTAATTTGTTTTCTTTATTCCATTCTGAATTTATTGAGTGTATGAATGGCGACAAAAGCTTAGAATTTGATACGCTGACGTCATTATTGTAATTAGTACTTTTGATCATTTGGATGGTTTACATTAATTTTTATTGTTGCTTTTTTTTTCTATTTTTCTTTTAGACAATTTATTTCTATTATGTATCAATCAAGCGGCCAATATTTTTTTTTACATGATACTGGACTGGAAAAGAGGAGTAAGATTTTAAAAAGAGAGTGGAATGGTTAAAATTGTTCAAATCGGTAAAATTAAAAGTATAATTCAATAATCTTATGTAACTAATCTCAATCTCAATTTGTTTTTTCATTTTTGATAATTAATTTGGTATAACTTATATGTACCTATTTTAAATTGCATGCTGTCCTCGCCTCTAAATACTGCGACATTTTTTTTCTCTTTTTTTAATTTCGTTTTTTTTTGTGTACGTAGTGTAGGTAGACTTAAATAAATAAATCTGTACTGTGAGATGAAACTCCACGATCCTTGCAACATTCAATACACGACATACTTCAGTACATCTAACAAGTACCTATTGACACGCAGTTACGACGTTTAGAAACAACCGACTTGCACACGATTCTACTCCTTAATTCTCAGCGATAAGGTCTCTATTACTTTTCTTACTACATAGAAAAAAAATTAGGGCTTTTTGTGCTATAGCGTCTAAAACTTTGTGTACAAGACATAGAGTTGTTTTTGGATTGACACGTAAGGGTACAGTCAGCATCGTGCTATCAATCCAACAGCTGATTAGTACGGTCCGCACGAGAATTCACATTGCGTGGAAATTACAGGATACCTAGAATCGTTGAAAATGTCACTTGGATGTGGCTTTTTGAAGCTACCACTGTAATGTCACAAAACTTTTAGGTCATCTGAACTCTCTAAAATTAAGTCAAATAATTTACCTATTAATGATGAAATTCTTAGTTCAGTAAGTGGTTGAAAAAAAATTTCAGGTTTAGCAGAGGTCGAATCTGCCGGGTGGTCGCCTTTTTTGGAAAGAGACGAGGGTACTTTTGACCACGAGTTGACAGCACAAGGGAGAAGATGCCTATACCCAGCAGTGGGTCGATACAGGTTAACGATGATGATGATGGGATAGCACATGTTAAAAAAACCAACAATAACATCAATACTTTAATAATTTAAACATGATGCCATGCTTTAAAAAATCTCATATTTTATTTAAAAGTTTTTATTTAGCATGCCCTGTTTGTTGTTGTAGTTTTTTGGCTAAATCATGCAACTGAATTACGAACCACTTCCCGATGTCCGATTGATCTGAAATTTGGTAGGTACACCTATGTAACTCCGATGACAATGCAATAAAACTTATTTAAAAAAAAATAAAATTACTTGTTAGCATTTTTTTTTTCATGTCGCTCATCTTCCACTTTTTTTAGCTCGTTGTCCTATTTGTTACAGTTTTAGTGCTTCAGCCATTAAGTGCCAGGTTTATATCTCTGGCCTCATGCGTATTGCAGCCCTTCGCGATTTATCGTCGGCCTGCCTTTAGGGCTTAATGAAATTGACCTGATAATGAACTGTGGATTTAGTGCGCGCCGAAAAATGGTGGAAATAACGAGGTGGGTTGTAAATAATGACGGAGATCACGGAGATCTAGTATACAGGAGATATAGTCAGTATATTCTAGGTACTGAACACTGTGTAGAAGACACAAGCAAAGGGTGCTACAAGTCTACGAATATACGAGTAGTATCTACGAGTACCTACCTACATTTCCGTCTGTGACAATATGGTAAGGTTGTAACTGATTTTGATTGTGTTTTGTGTTTGAAAGGTGATTTTTGATCATAGGAAAATCTATTCATTCGTTTGAAGATTATCAGCTTGAACCTACCAAAAAAGTATTATTATACTACGTCTAATTGTAGGTAGTGATAACGGGAAGAGAGGAACTCATTCAACAACTAAGTTTATCTATAATTAACGTCTATAAAAACAATAAGCAGTCAAACTAACAACCGTCTCTTTTTTGAAGTCGGTTGAAATTGGATATAACCACATCATACTTCCTCAACATTATAAGCTGTTTCTAAATTTAGCTTCAATCAAAGTTCTACCTTCAGTTTTGTAAAGTACCGATGTCCTTCCCAGATAATTGCCTTGGACCCTGCCTCCCTCAGGAGTTGGTCTTCAATAAGATGTTATCTGCAGCTCCGCCGACCTGTTTTGAAGATAGACACTTTTGCAGGATAGTAGGTACGGACAGACGGTGGAGGCGTCTTATGAACTGCCCCCAGCGAAATTGCCATTTCATAATCACAAACGTTATGGGAAAATAGGACTACATTTGGTGTAATAGAAAAGTAGAATATATAATTTACTAGCTGACTCGACAGACGTTGTCCTGTCAAAAGCCATTGCGTCAATTCTGTCAAATGTATGTGAGTTACATTAAAAAAGTTTACATTGTCCAAAGCGCTAAAGTTAAATTATGGTTTAAGTATTTTTAAATTTTCTAATTTTTCATGTTTGTTTACTGTAAATTGAGATGTGAGCTATCCTATCTCCTAAGTTATGTAGATCGAACTGCACCCGGTGTGCAAATTTGATTGAAATCGGTTAAGTAGTTTAGGAGTCTATAGCGGACAAACAACGTGACACGTAATTTATATAATATTAAGAAGATAAATAGATTGTAGAATTGTCGTTCCCACACATTGTCTTAGTTTTGTGTTTCTATAGCGTTTGTGATCATATATTGCGGCTTGGCTAGGGCGTTTGACTTGATGTCTTGCCAATAGTTTGATGACGCTAACAACAAACTTTTTAAACGACTGATAGCTTTTTGAGAAAACAATCTTATGCATTGTAAAACTTGTAAACTTTTTAAAACGAGTTGATCATTCTTTGAATTCTTTTTCTTTTTTCACTTTTTCTTTTATGTTTTTTACTATTATCCTTGGTCCTTACTAGTAAATCGATTTGTTTCTGCTGTATTTCTATTGTTTGTCCGCCTCGTTACTATCTTACAAAACCTGTTTAATTTCTATCATGACTTGTTTAAATTCTGATAATTTCAGAGAAAATACGACAAATCAGCGAATAATCAACAAGCAATGCTCTGCCCGAGTCGGTATTTCCTGGTAGCTTATAATCTGGATGTCTTCAAGTCTCGAGTAAATAGGTACCTATCTTCTAAGCAAGCGCGGTCCATCGTAGACCGCATCATTGCTTACAATCAGGCGAGATGGCGATCAAACACAAGCCTATCATCACCTACTTGGGCTCGGTACAGTACGTACACTTCTTTCATTCATCTCTATCACTATATATCTGAATTCACTCACTTCTTTTTAACCGACTTCAAAAAAGGGAGGAGGTTAGGTATCAATTCGACTGTATGTCTTTTTTTTTATTTTTTTTTTATTATGTTTGTTAGCTCATAACTTTTGACTGGGTGAATCGATTTTGATGATTCTTTTTTTATTAGAAAGCTGACGCTTCCCATTTGGTCCCATTTCAATTTAGTCCAGTTCTGATAATGGTATCCACGAGAAAACCATATAAGTCTTAAATTTGCATTATGTATAACTCTAAATAGATAAATAACTCAATAGTCGGTCTTTTGAAGTCGGTTTTTGTTTTTTGTTTTGTAAAAATAATGTTCTTGTTTAATATTTTTCACACAGTTCTTCCACGCTAAACGCAAGCCTATAATAGAACAGTCTGTAGCGGCTGTTGTTTTGCAATCAGTACGTTAATTTATCAAACTACCCGCAACGGCGGCGACGCAGTGGCTTGGCTCTAATGAACGTAATCGAACGCGCGTCTGATACCCGCTGCTCTAATAACTTTCATAACAACATTGGAGCATGATTTGAAGCTTTTTACAGCAGAAAAGTTTAGGCTTTAGAAGTTCAATTTTTATTCTATTTTTATACAGGGTTATGAGGAAAGGGTCTGCTTAGCCGAAAAGGGCTATGTACTCATTATTATGAACAACTTTTACTGTGGGAGCAACCTTGAAATCTTGAAAAAATTATCTGCTGTTCCATAGAAAAATGACAATGATCTTCGACAAAATGTATGGAACAGCTGATTTTTTTTTACGATTTCTGGGTGGCTCCCACTGTAAACGTTGTTCATAATGATGAGTTGGTACTATGACCCCTTTTCGGCTTAGCATACCTTTTTCTTATAACCCTGTATCAATTAAGGCACGAGTTTCATCACAAACTTTACATGAAAAGCGACGAAGTAGACGAAGATGCAGCACGCTTGTCTAAGAAATACCTATTCATAATAATCGATGACAGACTTGCGTTTAAGCGTCGTCTCATCTGATGGTAAGCAATAAAGCGGTCTACGATGGAACACACTATCCTTGAAAAAACTGATTCACTCTTGACTTGACGACTCCCGTGTCTATCTTGAAGTCAAAACTCTATTTGAGCCTGTTAAAAAATAAAATACCGTTTCACGCTAATAGCTCCCCACTAGGATATCCTGTGTCGAGGGTGTGTTTGTTTTTGTTCTTTGCTAATGTTATTTTATTTAGTTACACAAACCGTACATACTTCGTAAATATTTACTGCTCATTATTCGAATGTGGCATGTTAGAGATTGCTTTTGGTTTAAGAACGGCTTTTGTGTATTTCTAAGTAATATCTAATCTCAGTGTTAGTACTTTGCCTTTGTGGTGTAAAATAAAGTGTTATTGTATTGTATTTTGAAAACATAAAAAGCATTCGATGCTTTATTTTATTACATTTCTACTTTTCTTTACTTTGTGCCTTTGCCTTTAGTATTTCTTAAAATTAAGTTAGTAATAACTTGTTTGATATTACAAACTACAATATTTTGTCATACATATATATATATATATATATATATATATATATATATTTTGTTTTGTCATGTTACGCAAATAAGTATCTACCTAAAAAGATTTTTCAGTTTTATTCATCTGTTTTTTAATTTTGTATCTTTTTCGGAATATATGATTATGCGCCTAAGAACGAGTGAAGCAAATTATAAACAAACATACATACAAGGACGACATTTTCTTTATTCTTAAAGTGTTATTACCAAATATGTTTTTACTTTTTTTTTCAATTTGTAAAGATAAATCGGAATCTTTACAAATGGCTACAAAACATCTTGCACGTGTAAATCTGTTTTTCAACCGTGAGGAGGCGTGGCCGTTTAAGGTTAATTTATTTTTATTAATGGCGACATTCAGTTGGTCGCTATTGGGCGAATCCAGGTGGTCGACACGAGTCATCCGAAAAAATTGTCTTTCACAAACCGGTCGTTCGTTTTTTTAAGTTACTGCAATTTAAAAGTAAACTTTAGTTACAATCACAAACATGCATTTATTTACCTAAGAACCTTATCTTTTATTTACCTTATCTTTGTATTTAATATTTAATCTAATGGGTTGATTACACGTTACGAGGACAGTGGCGAGACAGTAAATTACTACACCCGGCCGAGCAAATCATGGATCCAGTGACAGTCTCGCCTCGGCGAAATGTTAATTAATACAAACCAAGTACTCGGCAGAGCGCCACTGTACTCGTTACGCGTAATCAACCCATAATCAAGTTTTGTAGGTACTAATACGCCGAGCAGCTAGCCTTTGAGTCAGAGTTCTTAGGCCGCCTAAATTCCTGGTTCCAAACCTTGGAAGATACTTTTTATATGTCGCATCGCATATGTTATGTATTATATGTATGTTATATATTATGTACCTACCTAGTTTACTAACGCCAACACAGAAAGACGGAGGGCGGAATAGTTTAGCTATTCAATAATAAGCCGATTCAAAAAAGAAATAGTTTTAACTTCGACCGTCGTTCAAAGCTTTGCTCAAACTTATTTTCTATCCTAACACATTGTTTTTACAATCTTCAAAGACCAAAAAGAATGCCTAATAGACACTTCGCGTGCCAAGTCCTCGTAACACTAAACATGTTTAAAAACTAATACACGACGATATCCTCCTGTCTATGCATCCGTCTATCCATCATTGGATATCACACCTCAAGGTTTATTCGAGATAATCACGCGATCTATCGATAATCTAGTGATTAGTGTGGATAAAATATTGCCACCAATTTACTGGGAATGTTTTTGTAGTTCCGTAACAACTTTTGCAAAATCCTAGTGAAATGTAAAAGAAAACATCGTGAGGAAACTTGCATACAATACATTAACTCTTTATTATCAAATCACAAACATAGTAAAATATTTAAGATAAAGGTACAAAATGCGGCTTTTTCGCTAAGAGCATACGCGGGAGAAGAAATTAAATTGTGCATGTGTATTGTGTATTCACCAACCCACACCTAGCCAGTATGATGGAATACGGCTTAATTAACCTTCGAGGGTATACCTGGTATCCCGGTAGTGGGAATCTTATATTTGTCGGCCTGTTTGGCTCAGCGGTAGTGTATCCGCCTTATAAGCTGGAGGTCCCGGGTTCGATTCCCGGCCGGGCAGATGTTTGAATGATGAATTTAAATATCTGTTCTGGGTCTGGGTGTGAGTTGTACTTGTCTTTGTGTGTGTTCCATGGCATCCCCGACACAGGATTTATTCCTAGTGGTGGGAGCTATGAGTGTGAAACGTTTATTTTTAACATTTATTTTTTTATTAAAAGTTGAGCTCAATAAATCAATGAGTGAAATACGACACTAAGTCTTGTTAAAAAATAATATTAATACAGTGTAGTGTGCACCACTTAGTTTGCTCTTGATTTAAAGGCAATGTTTTAGAACCCACCCCGCCTTTCGGATTTCAGCTTCACCGGCACCGATACAATTCAGTCCGCTTACAAACTCAATTATTTTTCCATGCCACTGATAATGACAAAAAAAAACAAAATAAAATAGTGACGGGCACGAGCGCTCGCCAGCAAGCCACCGGATGGCAAGCAATTAATTTTAGCCTATGCTATGGACAGGAATTTCACGTTTAAAATTCAAAATTCTACATCGCCCAACCCGCACATCTTAACTAGGTAAAGTTATAACTAGTTTATAAAAAAGTAAGTAAAAACGTTTGGGCTGAGTAGCTGGACCTGGCGTCTTAATTTTTAGGCCACGTGGAAGGATTATGCCTTTTGTAAACTCTCACGTGAAAATTACGTTAGTATTTCCGTGTTAATCTTAACATAATGTGTTAAAACCACGTTACTTTCTACAGGGTTATTCATAAAGGGTATGCTAAGCCGAAAAAAGCTCATAGTACTCGTCATTATGAACAACTTTTACTATGGGACCAACCCAAAATTCGCGAAAAAAAATCAGCTGTTCCATACATTTTGTCGAGTGTCATTGACATTTTTCTATGGAACAGCTGATTTTTTTTCGCGAATTTCGGGTTGGTCCCCTAATAAAAGTTGTTCATAATGATGAGTACTATGAGCCCTTTTCGGCTTAGCATACCCTTTATGAATAACCCTATATAGTAAAATTATTCATTCATTTTTATTGCGCAGTTCTATATTTTTTGGTAAAAATCTTTCTCTACATTCTCCAAGAAAATCCCACCGAAATAACTAACTCAGAGCAAAAGCGTCTATAGGACCCTAGAGAAACCTAAGGTTTAATACAACTTTATTCTCAGTGAATCCCAAGTCTTCATCGTGTAAAAACGAGCTGAGGGAACTTGGCTGGTTTAACGGTAGTATTTTTCCCGAAAACTTAGTAAATCGAGATCAGGAAGCTCCGATGTTACCTATATTTCTGGAAAAGTTGGGAAACTCGGCATTGCCTTTGCAGTTGAGAAACTGGGATTACAGTTTGAAGTACTATTTTGGTTGCAGTAAGTCTTTAAAATCTTCAGAACAGCAGCTAGCTTTGAGGTATAGTCATGCGGGGCTATTACGTCTGCGGGGTTATTACGACTTTTGTCTATAACTTATGTACCATAATGTTTTATCAATAACGACATCTATGGGCCACTTCTTTTTTCTTTTTTCACTTTCCGCCCATAGATGTCGTTATTGATAAAACATTATGGTACATAAGTTATAGACAAAAGTCGTAATAAACCCGCAGACGTAATAGCCCCGCATGACTATACCTCAAAGCTAGCTGCTGTTCTGAAGATTTTAAAGTCTTACTGCAACCAAAATAGAACTAGAAGTCTGCTCAAAAGTTTCAGGTAGAATTTAAACACTGTTTAAATTTTGGTTATTGATGGTTGTGTCATCGCAAATTGTGAATTACTACAAAATGACAAAGCATTTTACAAATTGAATTCGGCATATTGTAATCCAGCGAGCTTTTATAAAGAGGTGACATCATTTGTTTTAATGATAAATCATTATTTACCGACGACAGTAAAGTTCTACATAATCTATTTATAAATGAATGATGATGATGATTGTGTAATTGTGTAGGTACGTCTGTAACCAAACTAGCCAACCAACCAATTCATCTAAAACCAATAAATTCAATTCATTGTTTTTAAAGATTTTTTGGTAGATTTCTGAGTTGATCCATTGCAAAAGTCGTTCATAATGATGAGTACTATGAGCCTTTTTCGGCTTAGCATACCCTTTCCTTAGAACCTTGTATTTTCAAATACCAGTTCATATTGTACTCTACTATTTCCTGCCAATAGGCGTGACGAAAGATTTTAAAATCCTCTTCCATAATGTGAGTACACATTTGCTATTTACAAAAAAGCCTTTATTTCGGTAATAAACTTAAGTTTAACGAAGTTTGAAGCCATTTTTTACATATTTTTTCAACAGTGCCCGAAAACAGCTTGCTTGTGTCATGGCGTCGATTTGACGTCACGGCTAGTAAACATGTCATTGTGTCTATGCGTGATGAGCGGCGGATGACCTGAGTTCACTGAGGCGTGACGTCATACGCTGTGGTTGTTGTTTCTGACAAGATGGCCGATTGCTGTATTTTAATGTTTTAATTTATTGAAAATCTTAATAATCTGTTTTTTAAAAATGAAACTAAACATGTGTTTTAAATTTTTTTAATCTGGCTAGTCCCCTGAAAGCATTGAATCGGCGATTTTTTGATACTGTCGTCATGTCTATTTTCACCTAAAACCGTTCAGCTGTTATTGAGTTGATTAGGAACAATAAATACAGAGGGATGGAAACGGTCGGCAAGGGTGATGTGTGGACGTGAGTGAAAAAAGAAAGAAAAAAAGTTGGCATTTCCAGGCAAGTTTTCTTTGTCGCTTATAAGCGATGGAGACGTTGGCGTTCAAAGGGTTAAACAAGCACCAAGGAGTATGTTACTAAAATGCAGGGTTATACGGAAAGGGTAGGCCAAACCGAAGAAAACTCGTGGTACTCATCATTACGAACAACTTTTACTTTTAAGCCAACCCTGAAATTGCGAAATGAAAATCAGCTGAACGATAGATATGTAAATATCAATGACACTAGACAAAATGTATGGAACAATTTTTATTTTTACGATTTCAGGGTTAGTCCCATAGTCAAAGCTGTTCATAATAATGAGTACTATGAGCCCTATACAGCTCAGCATACCATTTGCTTATAACCTTGTGTTACCTACTTCAAAGCGAGAAATATCACTTCTCCAGAGACATCCTAAGACAACTCACATGAAACTAAACAAAAGGAGCAAACAACTGAACAAAATCCCGATATCTGCCGAGACCGACTTTCATCTTAGTTCTAGTAGTTAGAACAAATAAAGAAATATGGCGGTGTGTGGCTCCAAAGTAAAACTTATCGAGGACATAAAAGAAAAACGGGATCTATAGGAAGTTTGACCGGTTTCTGGGGTTCGTAAACTTAGACAAAATAATGTATATAGGTACACTGAGAAAAAAATCCGCTAAAAGAATGATACATTCACTTATAGTACGGACTGACTGACTGACTGGTGATATCAGTATGTACCGTACTTTAGGTGAATGTATCATCACATCACAATACCAGGTATTTAGGCTGCTTAAAAACTCTGACCGTGGCTGTGTCTGCCGGCCAGACACTCGATCTAAACGATCTTACTGACTTGCTTTAATGCAATGCAATACAACAAAAATTTATTGGCACCACAAAAAACAAAAACATATTCTAAAATGGGATAACATTAGAGATTAGGCACGAAAGGTGGTCGTATCACTAAGAACAATCTCTAGATAAATATCATATAAATTGTTCTTTTGCTTCGTCTGCTAGAAATCCGTTAAAGTTATACTTAATAACATTTTTTATATAATCTTTAGCCAAAATAAAATGCAAGACAGCAACAACTTCCTACAGTTAATTGAATGAGAGACTTGCGGCAAATTGTCACTATTTTGCTGGTATCCACTTTCATACTTTTCTTCGTTACTCTACCAGCGTTATAACTTTGAGGAATTTATTAGAAATTCCTGAATAAATACATTTAGGGGTTTAATTGGATGACATTTTTGCGGTTTCAATCTTCTTGATTGCATATCGTCTAGACGCTATATTGTCGAAACTGAAAGTTTTATTTTGTTTTGGGCAAATCTGAAAGTGAATTTGTTGCATAAAATTAGAGTTTAAGAGACGTTTTTGGGAGAGTCGAGATGAATTTTCAGAAGAGATTTATTTCTGGTTTTATTGCATATTAGCCTCCTACGCCGATAGAGGGTCTCTGTCTGCATTGTAACTTTCAAACGACTAAACTGAATTTGATTTATTTATTTTATTTGAGAATGCTTTTGCTATGATTTAGCCAAATCTGTTTAATTATCCGTTTGAAGACTTATCTGCTTTAAAGGAACTTATTTTTCTTATCTGCTTTATATGAACCTCCTTAGGGGAAGAACCCTTAATAAGGCGGTTAATCTTCGGTGTCTGTCTGTATGTCCAGTCAATTATTTGTAGTTTTATTACTTGTTTAGCTTGACGAGAGTTAGTTGCGTTTCTGGGGTAAACCTTATTAACTGGTCTTAATACATCAGCAAAGTTCAGTAATGTTTAGTTCCTCCTGTTTGTTCATGCATAGCATTATAAGCTGAGGTCGTAGTTGTTTATTCTAGACTTAACTAGAAATCGTAAGGCAATGTTCAGAGAGGATAGAAAGGAGCTATTAAATTAGGTATTACAAAGATCATATCGCAGAAACAAAATATATTAGCAAAATCAATTTTGCTAATAATTCAATTTAGATTTCAAATCTCATATTTATTAGTCCTTCTTTTGTTTATAATAGCGCTTCATTCCGTTTTTAGGGTTTCCTGGGATTGTTTCCAATGGGTTCGTGGGACAGTAACTTGTATCACGCTTGTCTAGGAACTATCTATTCAGCATTCCTGAACAATTTCAGATTGAACCTGTTCGAAAAGACAAACGCAGGTATCGAGTTTCAAACCTCTGCTTTTCGAAATACGCAACCCAATCAAATTCTATTGACTTACTTATAAAGTCTGCTTAAAGTTACACACTACTTTAAATGCTTTAAAAACTTCTCGCTGACGTGAAATGTCACGTGCGGAAACAAGACAGGGCAACAACAACTGGCTAGGCCCACAGTGGGCCTAGCACAACTTTGACGTAAAAATACGTAGCGAGTATTCGATAGAAAAGTGTACGCCATTTACACCCGTCAGAAGCACACTTGACAGTCGTAAATGGCGTGCACTTTTCTATCGAAAACTTGCTACGTATTTTTACGTCAAAGTTGTGCTAGCCCTACTTTAGGTACCTACGCAATGATAAACTCTAAGCAAGCGTTAAAAGGTAAGCTCTATTCTCCTATTCTAAACTCATACTTACTACTTGCTTTATAGTTTATACTGTTACTTATTCTGTAACTTTACCCGCGATAACTCGTACCTAGAATAGTTTCAAGTTCGAATCAAAATTACACCATTTAACACCCTCCAGTGTCAAATTTCAAAGCCAGTTGTATGGGATTCAAATTACGAGTCCTTTATATTGCAGCATTGTGTGTATTGTATTGAGCATTAATCGCCACTTTATAGACATTTAAATGATCGCAGATACGATTGACAAGGCCTTTATTGCTCGCAATTTGATTACAGGGTTCCGTATAAAGGAATGAGACCGCTTTATGTTTTTTAATAGGTAATAATGGATTGGAATTTATGAAGTTAACGGAGTGGTAAAAAATGCAATTGTTAATGTTATTAAATAATGTTGTGTTAGTTGAAGTTAGTGTTACTATTCTAACTTTTTATTTAGTAAAACATTCAGAATCATGATTAGCAACGAACTTAAAAATTAAACAGTTAAGCCTGAGGCCTTATAAAGTGTTCGTAAAGTTAAGTTACATTACTTAGTAAGCACTACATTTTTGTATTGCGAACAAGTTTAATGACATTTAGATAGATAGATAAACTCTTTATTATTCACACCATAAATTATAAACAACAGGATTACAACACCTAAAACTAGTGCAACAACTGGCGGCCTTATCGACATTTATTAATTGTTAGCAACTGCCAAGCTCCGTTTATAAATAAAGCCGTTAATTTACAAGCCCCATAGTTGTTTGTCCTAACAGTAGCATCTTAATAATGGCAGAGGATTTCAGGCGGACCTAAAAACTCTGAAGTAGGACCAGCCACTCGGCTTTTATGAACTTACTTTTTATTTTAAGGACTTTTGGCCTGGAAATTCACGCTTCTTTTTTATTCTGTCCCTCGCACTCGCACAGTTTTTAAATTCTCTAACCGTTAGCTAAAATCGATTGCACGTGGTGGTTTACTTAATCTTGAATCTGAATTTCAAACCAATTTAAAACTGACTCCAAATAATTAACAGTAGGCTAGGGTTGAGTACTAGAGAAGAATATAGATGGAGTAATAGTACTCCTCAAAAGTAGAAAAAAATAAAATAAATTAAATTGAACAAAAACTAAAACCATAACCATAACGAAATATAAAATATAAAAAAATAAAAACGAAACTGAAATGTTTTGAAAAAATGTTAAAATGCTATGATGAAAGATTTAAAAAGCTCAGAAACAAAAGCACTTACTAAACCAACCGGTACTTTAAAGTAGCGATATTATCTGATACATTTTGACTTCGCATCCGTCACTGCATGACTGCATGTCTACTGTCGACACAATACCCACGTTTCGTCGACTCACGCGCATCTGCTTGCTGGGCGGGGCGTCGCTGTGGACACGGGACGTGGTGGAAACGCCTCTTTATGCATATTAGCCTAATTGTAAGTTATAACGGTGTTTGTACACTTTTGTGGATGGATTGAAGTACTCATAAAAATATTAAACTATTTATTTGCAGAAAAAGTAAAGAAAAATGGAAGAATGAGATGAATGGTGAAGCACAAGCAAGTAAGCAAAACAAGCCAAAGTCAACGCAGGAACGCCGAGGATCATTCTCGACTAAAAACAAAATTATACTCCCGAAAGTAGATCACTATGTTTTGCATTTGCAGAGCAGAAGAAAGTTCTAAGAGTCGATGTGGTGTCGTGAGCGGCATACTAATGTGGCGCTGAGTTAATTGGGGCAGGAACTTCGCCTTTACTTAACCTCGTTTAAGGAAATGACGCAGCAAATCTGATTTTTCCAAAAACAGCTTTGAGAAAATCACAATTTGTATGCCTTGCGAACATAACATGTTTTCCGCTGGATACAAATTGAGTTTTATGGAAGGTGATGCGTGATTGGTGATTTTATTGTGTTTTGTTTTGTATGTTATTGCAAGTAGTGGTTCCGAAGTTAGACAGTTAACAATTTTTTTGTAGTTCTTTTGGAGTACTCGAAGTGTTTGAAACAGCGCGTTCAAACCAGTTCAATGACACATACACAATAATTTCATTGAAAACTTCGCGTTTTAATTTTTAATTAATTATTGACAGGCTTTCGTTAGTTAGTTAGTTCTTGATTGATAGTAGGCTACGATATAACATTTTTGCCTAGAAGAAACGATCCACTCATTATGTAATAGATTCACTCGTGATTTGCAAATTATGGGTTCAAACTGTTTGCTACTCTTTTAATATATATAAAACTAGCTGACCCTTGCCCACTTCGTTGGGCATAATGTTAATTAAACCCGAAGCCATCGCGCGCCGTCCGGACCGTTTTTTCTCCGATTCACTTTGCAAAACGGACTACCACGTAAAAGCCTTTTTATTTTTCGGTTTTTTATATAACCTATGACACTCAGCAATAATGTGGCTTTCTATTGGTGAAAGAATTTTTAAAATCGGTTCAGTAGATCCCGAGATTAGGTACCCCTTACAATTTAACAAATATACAAACACACAAACTTTACTTCTTTATAATATTAGTATAGAAAAAAACTATCGTAACAATTATTGTTACCATAGTTACGCCTAGAACGTAAGTAGCTGTCATTTCACACGGTTCGACTTTTCAGCCTATGCCTAAAGAGAACCGAAAGTGATTTCCCAGAGGTCACATAACCATACGAAGTAAGCACTAACTTGAACCCTGCGATCAGTATACCCCTCGTGAAGATCGGACTTGTGCTTCGCATACTGATGCGGGACGAACTTTTACTTTATCGGAGACACCTGACAGAAGTGCCAGTTCGGAAGATAACTGTTAAACTGTTGAATAACTGTTGAATAATAGTTAAAGCTTAGCATATACCCTTTATGAATAACCCTATATAATAGTCTTGTGGGAAAGTTTTGCTCCTCTTTCTGTTGGATCAATGTCTCATTTTTACTCAATTTTTTTTCATAACTCTCAAAACTCACAATGTATGCCATATTATGTAGGCTTTATCATCTATCACAGATCAATGGCGTGTAAAATCATAAGATGTTATACAACTGTGTTTTGCTGAATGCGTCTCAACTTTGTCGGAGGAATAATTAATAAGCTGAACAATAAACAAACAAAAAAATCTAATAACTTATTTGTGGTCTTAGTTTTTTTTTGTAACAATAAGTGACAAACTACCTAATAGTAAGGGTTATAATTATATACCCGTACGTCTTTAAACTAGCAACAATTAAAACGTCATCAAGAATTTTTAACCGACTTCTATTTTAGATTTTATATTATAGTAAGATAAGGTACCAACTTATTTGAATCTCTCTGTAGCTAAGGTCATAATATAGGCTGAGTGGTAGCCCTGGTGTGCTGAGCTGTGCTAGTTGATAGCTTTTCATTTAAACAGCATGTTCCGCTGTGCCAGCGATGAACACTAGATTTCCCCGCGGGCTGTCCTGCAGTAAAGCGACCCTATTCTTTTTCGCTCGGGATTATCTCTGTCACTCTCACTGTCATGACGTTTCTAATGAGAGCAACAGAGACCGAGATAATATCTCGCTCGCAAGAATAGGACCCCAGGCTAGACTGTGACATGACATGCTTATACTCGACGCTAGAACATTGAATTAAGCTACATTTCTCTTTTGTCGCTTCTTTTAATAGAAAAGTTGTTTCTGGCAGAGAATAGGTAATGTTATAATAAGATCGGCAAGAGCGGCTGGAGTTGTGTTGATAAGAATAATTAGTAGGTTAAAATAACTTTGATTTGCATAGCTAGAAATATCCAACTAGCTTTATAATAGGCGTAACAGAAATGTGTGATAATACATGCTGAGACTGAATTAGAATTCCCCTCGCAAGGACTCCTTGTCGCCATCGCCAACATTTTAGATTAATAATCACAAGTTAATTTTTATATAGGGTTATTCATAAAGGGTATGCTCAGCCGAAAAGGGACTTTTACTATAGGACCAACCCACAGTTCGCGAAAAAAAATCAGCTGTTCCGTACATTCGGTCGAATGTCATTGACATTTTTCTATAGCGAAATCGCGAATTTCGGGTTGGTCCCATAGTAAAAGTTGTTCATAATGATGTGTACTATCTTTTTGCTTATCTTTTTTCTTTCTTTTTGCTATCTTTTATGCTGAACCTTTTTATGTATAAAATAAATGTAATTGTATAAATGTGATAATATTGAAAGATGGGTGTTGACCATTCCGGAAATGGCGAAAAAAAACCAGCTGTATAACCCTTTCTGTATAATCCTGTATAACAACCCTGTGTGTAAAAAAACATTCTACAAGCACGTTAGAAAATTTTAGTTTTACAAAAGGCACTTTTTGTTTTTTTGCGCTAACAGGAATGACGTCAGACGGACCTAAAGTTTTACATAAAAGCTGAGCGAATGGAACCGTCAAAAATAGAATAAAATCACAATCAGTTTGAGCAAACAATCCCTTTGATTCCCTCGTTACTGCGATCCGTCACAATTCGGGCCTGATCACGTCCGTCCCGGGACTGGTGTAAATGTACAATGGACAGCGATTTGGACTGGACTGCCCGGTGACTTGACACCGGTAAACAAGGTGTAACGGAAAGGTGTAGTAATACTTAAGGTTGTTCTTCTACACGTGAAGTGAACAATTTCTAGAACAAAAGTTTTCTAAATTCCAGAAAAAAAATATCGAGTCTCCAAATAAAATATTTAGTAGCGTGATCAATTTTCTATGAAGTTTCAATTTTTTTTTCTCGGATTTAGCAAACTTTTGTTTTAGAAGTTATTCACTTTGACTTTTAAAAGAAGACTCATAAGTATTACTACACTTTTCCTTTACACCTTGTATACTAAACCAGATATATGAAAGTGTTTTCAATCTTTCAACGACCCTGGTAGCCCGGCCGTCGGCGTTCACCGGGTCAGATGACACCAATCAATTTGTAATTGTAAGTGGGGGTAATACGACCTGCACTGACGTCCCGCTTGGGGTGTTCTGTGCATTGCCCCCAACTACCAGACTATCCATAACAGCCGAGCTCCCTAAAATAAAGGAGCACGGCCTGGCGTCGCTGGCATTGATTCCACTCTTATTGCCTCAAGAGTTGTGGTACTAAAGACTTGTTGCATAGTTTCAATAATAATAACGCCATAGTTTCAAATGAGATTCAGCTTCCTGTTTGATGAATTGAACGGTTCAAGTTAGACCGCAGTAGGTATCTCAATGATCCATAGATTACAAAGGGATACCGCGCGAATAGATCATTGGACCGAAACGAAGTTCCCAACAAAGGACAGCACCAAACTGAACAAAAACGGGTTACTAGTTGGTCAATTATACACCTGTCACTGTCTTGTAGATTTAAATGTTCACTAGAGCGAAAGAGAGAGCAGATGGCGCGCCTCTCGTTGAACTGGCTCCGTGGTACGCTACTCGCTCGCACTCAGCCCACAGAACACCCTTATTTGAATAATTCTGTTCCAACCGTGACACATAATTGCTCTGTACCTGCAATGATTGCGATTTATTGCCATTTCATTCAAACAGAGATACATCGCTTGAATAAAGCAAGATAAAAGACTCGTTAACGAACGTTTTATATTTTTAAATACTTTTGCAGAGCTTATTGTTGTTGCTTGGTACAATGGGACTAATTTATAGAAGAAGCTGATTGGCCACGGAGTCGGGTTTTGATTACGTATTAAATTTTCTGAGTTTGGTAATAATTGGTCTTCCTAGCCACGTTCTAATTTAATTTCTTCAATTCTAAGTTGTTTTGTACTGTTGTGAAATGTATATTTTTAGACTGCTTAGAAACTATGGTAGACACTTTGGCTATCAATTGAGTTTGGTTAATTTGTTAATACGAAGACGGATAAAGAGAAAAAGTAAATTGAATAAATAAAACTCAATTTCTAAACTAGGACTGAAAAGCTGTGAAAAATATTGACAAGGGTAATAATTTAATATTGTTTACTGTAGGCTACTCAGGCGAAGCTGTGGGCATAAGCTAGCTTATTTATTGAATCAGGCGTTACTTCGCGGAATACATCTTCAAATAACTAATTTCAAAAGCATTTCTAATGTATTTCCGCCTTCAATAAGGCATAAGTCAGGTATTATATAATCAAGAAGCGTTTATTATTGCTAAAGACTTTATTATTAAATAATAATAATTAAAAAAAAAACGACTTCAAGAGACCGACTATTTGTCGCGCACGTACTAAATGCCAATTTAAGACTTATATGGTTTTCTCATGGATACCATTATCAGAACTGGACTAAATTGAAATGGGACCACATGGGAAGCGTCAGCTTTCTAATAATATAAAAAAAGAATCATTAAAATCGATTCACCCAGTCAAAAGTTATGAGGTAACAAACATAAAAAAAATATACAGTCAAATTGAGAACCTCCTCCTTTTTTGAAGTCGGTTAACAAAACCAATTGTTAATGCCAAAAGATTCTTTATTTACCTATACCTGACGCGATTTGAAGGCGGAAATAGGTAGGTACACTAAAAATACATTTTAAATTAGTTCTAAAAGCTTTCAGCAGGTCTTATACTTAAACTCTAACAAGGTCTTTGTGCTCGACTTCAATTAGTATATTTCTATTTTAAACAAGAACCGTATAAAGCCTTTAAATTCTCTTCTCTACTATTCACAGAAATAGTACGGTTTTTATTTATTTGCCTCTCTGCACGGGAATTGGCTTCGGAAGTAATTTGTCCTCTGTGGACGCCGTGTCACAGTAAATATGAGTAGAGCAACTAGCATGCAAAATGTTCGAGAATAATATGTACTTCAGTTTATTATATTATTTTTTATACTAATATTGTGTATTAGAAAGTTTATGCGTGAGTGAGAATGTGCGTGTATTTAGTGTTTGTTTAATAGTTTATCATGCTACACTGGCTGAGCAGATTTGAATGAAACTTATTATGGAGGTAGCTTATATCCACAACCTTTGGATAACATTAGCATTGAATACTTTTTATGCTCGATAAAATAACGTTGCTTGCAGTATAGGGGGTGAAACCGCAGGGCGCAGCTAGTTATATTATAAATAAGTACATGAGTTTCAAAGTGAGCGACACACAAGTTTTTCATCCCAAAAAATAAAAGGTCCATTTCATTAAAATTAAAGCTATATAGTAGTTGTTCGTACTAGAAATCTAGAACTGTACCTACTTACTCCGCTTGTACTGTGACTGCTATGTTTCTAAAAAACACGAGAAATTATGCTTCACTTTTCTTTTTTTTCACCGGATTACCGCGGTCCCTGTGGCTGTGCCTTTTCATCTATTTGCCCTGGCTTTGCGGCTTTGGTAAGCAAAGTAATTCATTAGGTATTTTTAGACAAATTTTTTAGAATAAACTAGCTGTGCTCCGAAAGGTTAACTACAGAAATAGCGGTTTTACTCGTATATGTATTTTTTTAGCATAAAATAGCACCCGCAATCATAAGTATTGTATCAAGGTCATTTTATTTATTCACCAAAAGTCGGTAAAATTTTTTTGGACAAGCAAAATTAAAATTCAAAAAAAAGTTTATGTTTGTTTGAATATGTGTGTTATGTAAGTTACTTATTCATGTTAATCGGCTCAAAATTCTGAATTTAGAAATGAGAGCGAGCTTATTCAGGGTTTATAGCTTAAAATAACATGTACATAAACTTTTTAACCTGGTAAAATCAACAGTTTTTGTAGAACCGTGGCGTAATCGAGAGGTACAGCAAGCTAGTAGTAAAATAAATAGTCAAAGATAAAGAGCCTAGGATAAAGGATTTTCGTAAGTTAAGTGACATAGCTTAGAACGTGCTACTTTTTTGTATTACGCATAAGTTAAATGGCATTTCGATTGCCCCTACGAACACTATCGAAAATATCAAAATATGACCTAAATTTATAAGTTCAAATGAATAATATCAATTTTAATCAATTATTTTTTTAATAATTTTTTTTTTAAATTGTTTTCCCTAAAGTATAATTATTCGTATAACTGGCACAGTGAAAAAAACCTGATTTTGTAGTTTCGATACTGTTGGTAGAGGCAGTCGATTCTTAGCATCATCGTTTAAAAGGCCCAATAATAGCAAGCGGTGAGCGATGATTTTTTTCAGACGGCACACACCACAGTATTTCACAATAGAATTGCAAGAAGCCTTCTCGTATTGCCTCTCAAGTGCTGATTTGATCTCAGCCGCTTCAAATGAGCATGATCGATCGAGAGATTGCTATTTTTTTAATCTTTATGAGGCAGTGGTCCGACCGCCGACGATGAACGAGAAACGAGTAGAAATAGAAACTAAACGAGTTGGCGATCAGCGGGATGCGAGTGTGTAGTTTCGATAGTTTTGTTGCTGTCTATAAGCGACTGCGCAAGTGCGACGAGTACTCGTGCCACTCGCCCGCGGTCGCTCAGTCTGTACTGTGAAGAAAAGATCACTGTAAAGAAATGATCAAGCGAGCATCACTGAACGAGTATCGCTGAACGAGTTTATTTTTGAAAGCTCGTCGCTCAGCGACAAAACTAGTAAAGCGAGTCGTCGCCGGCAGTGTGAACAGTCAGAGAGCACTTTTTAATATATGCATCTCTTTCGTTTATACTGAATGTACGTTTATTGTGCTTTTCTTGAGAGAGAAAATCGCCGATAGTTAGTCGTTTTCTCGCCGGCGGTCGGACCACTGCCTTAAGCTAAGCAAAAGTTCAATGTCAAAATTGTCAGACAACCCGATCGATTCGGCGAGTCTTTTGGAAAAAACGTCATCGGCAACTCAAAGGCCATGCGAAAATGTGCGTGGAGTCTTTAAAGGGGTTGTACTTAAAAGTGTCTTTAAAAAACCTGGTTTGTTTGTGAGTAAACATTGCGTTCATAATTGGATCTCTTGGCTATTTCTCTTTTTTTTGTAGTTCGAGGTGGTTTTAGTAATTTGTTTTGTCATTGTGAGTTTTATCCAAAGGCTTTATGAAACTTTAGAAAAATCAAATGCAATAATACAAATACAAATAATACAGTACAATATTTTAAAATCTAATTACTCTTTATTGACACCAAAAACAAGAAATTACAAACAGCAAAATACATAAGAGGCATAAAGGCGGTCTTATCCTTAAGAGCGGTCTCGTCCAGACAACCATCATAAGCACAATCTTGTCTTCATATTTTGCCATAGTATTAGAATTTTTTAAATACATTGTGCAATAGTACCCATTTGGTTGAGAGTGAATCACATTTTTTTAAAATACAACTGTAATTTCTCCAGTTTCTGCTTCGTATTTTATGTCACAGTCAAAATCGTCCACGATGATAATTCCTTTCGGTTAAGTACACCTTTCCGTGTGAACCTGTACACCTGGAACACGTAACTTCAACAATAAAAAACAAATAAAACTCCCATTTTCGGGAAAGTAACGATGTTTGATCAGTTTTGTGTGACTCGGGATATTGGAGAATACACGAATGGTAAATATTTTTTGTAGCAGATTGTTTTCATTTACACAACACACACAGGTACCTACATAGTCAAATTACGACGGCCTAGGGACGACTTTTTAAAAAGACAAAATTTCTAATTTAAAGTGTCGTTTATTCGACGGATCTCTTAAGACTAACTTAATATTTAACAAAGACAACTCACAACGACTCGCCAGTCAAAACATCCCATGTCGCTCTCTTATCAATTACTTCTACGAAGACCACCCGATTGCGCTGATCAAGCGCATACCCTAAAAGCCACAGGGCCAGACTCAGGTCGCATGACTTCTCCCTCCTGAGATTCGAAATTATCCGAAGGATTCGGAGAGTTTCGAAAATTACATTTGTAGCCTAATTTTCTTAATCTAATATATAAAACTATCAATCCGCAGATTACAATAATGAGGTATAAAACAATTGTCCAAATACTGACGCTATAAATTTTCACTTCACTGATATCATTTTCACTTTCACTTTTAGATTTTAATGCACTCACACTTAATTGGACGTTCTTCAGATCTATGTCTTCTAGTTCTATAGGTTCTGTATCTTCAGTCTTGATGTAACTAATGTGTGGTAAGTTGATAATTGGTAGTCTAGCGTAATTTAGTTTATCCAGCTGATGTTGTCGAAGTTTTAGTACAAATCTATCAATTTTGATTTCACATTCTGTATCTTCTAGCGTGACAATATACGTTCCCAGGATATTTTCTTGTTGTACTTCACTTGAACAAATCCGTTGCATGAGTGTATTTTCTTTGGAAAACAGGATCCACCGGTTTGGTCGTATACGTTGGACCACGACGTTCTCAAGTTTTACTGGAATCAAGGTACAGGAACTCATGTTTTTGGAATATTTCATCAAATCCGAAATACATGGATCCTTAATGAATTGGGCGGTGTTATCCTCGAAGCAGAGAAAGCTGGATTCGCCTGTCGCTTCGCACGGCTGGGCTAACGGCTCAGAGGTCAGTCCTTTCACTATTAGGTAAGGATATTTAGGAAGGATGATGTATGTCATATGATCATGGAGAATAGGGAGAGGGTACAATTTATAGTATATGTAGGTCTCTTTACCAATAAGCGGAATTTCTAACACAAATGTTAACTGATTTTCTTTAAAGAATGACTTTATACCAATACTCTCTTCAATCTTTACGAGATTCTCTTGATTAGCAGGAAATACTAATCTATCTGTTTGTTCAATATTTTTAAGTATAATTAGTAAGCTGTCGGAATCAATTATAGATTGATGTAGAGTATTTAACTTACTAAAAGCTATCGCAGTTTCCAATTCGTTCAATTTAACAGAAGTACTTTGAAAGTTGTGTAAAATCATAGAATATACATTAATTATCATATTACTTGCGTAATGTACATTTTCTTCCTGTTTTGCTTTATCTAAATTGTTTTGAGATTCTTTAAATTTCTCAGAGATTTGCAATACATTATTTTTAATTGACTGTGTTACATTATAAAAACCTTGTACGACTTCGGAGACCAGAGTTACCTTTTTATTAGTGTATGCCTGTTTTGACTGAATTGTTTCGATTAGTTTATCGTATCTGTATGCATCTTCACTGTCCAAATTTCCCGTAATTATCTTAATAATAGAGCCTAAAGGATTAACAAGGCCTCTTTTTACTCTATACTTAGGAACTAACTGTCTATACTTACTTATAGTTAAATTCATAAAATATTCTACTTGAATTCTAAAATTTGAGAAAACTAAGTTTTTATATGTCTCATCATAATTAGCATCTACCTTACTATTTACGTCATTAAATTTAATGATATTTAATGTTAAGTCCTCAGATATCAAGTTAAAGTCTAATCTCTTCAGTATTGTCCATTTTTCAGTGCTAATCACTGCTGTTCCTTCCTTTAAGGGTAGGACTCCTGGAATGCCCTCAAGTGACTGCAGTTGAAGGGCCTGGAGTTGGGTCGCTGCCATCAGGACCAGCACCATGATTAGGGCGTCTCTGTGGAGGACGTTTGATGTCTTTAATAGGGATTCTAATATCGCGCTTCTTTGTTGTTACAGTCACAACATTTCTATCAGCTTCTCCTACTACTACAGCTTTATCATACCGGGGCTTATCCTTGCTTCGCCGAATATTAGTTCCTTTAAAGAAAATTGTGTCGTCCGTATTTATATCAAATTCTGTTTCACCTCCTCTTCTGTCTTTAGCGTTTTCCTTTATTTTAATCATTTTATCAGTTATATTTTTATACAAAAATTTGGTTCGTTTTTTATGATCGCGCATTAGCACCTGCATATATTCTTTGTCTAAATTGATGTCAAAGGTATTTTTTGATTCCGTGTGACCGAAAACTACCTCGAAAGGGGTTAATCCTGTTACGGAATGAATGCTATGGTTGTAGGCCATAATGGCAAAAGTCATTACTGTTGAGGCGTCAGTTAGTTTACGTTCGTATTTCGCGAGTCTGTAAGTCTCTAAGAGGGTAGAGTGAAATCTCTCTATCAGACCCATCGAATTTGGGTTATTAGGCGTACCTAAATGGAGTTCAATTTTGTAAAAATCCAATAATTCCTTAATTAGTGAATTGTTGAATTCTGATCCAGAATCTGAGCTTATTTTCGTTGGTGTTCCGTAAAAAGAAAAGTACTTAATCAGCGCTCTTACTACCTCTGGAGCTGATTGGTTGGATACTTCAAACGCTTGACCAAGCTTACTGAATGCATCGATGATAGTTAAATAAGATTTTCCTTCTATTTTAAATATGTCTATGAAAAGCTCTTCAAAAGGCTTATTTTGCGTCTGCGTTAACTGCAATATAGGTTTAAGGGGCTTCCTGTCATACTTTAATTTTTTGCAAGCTTCGCACGCATTTATTACGGCGGCTACTGTAATGTCTAAATTGTGCCAAAAATAGGTGCGTTTTATGTGTGTCACGGTTTCTTTGATGCCACGATGGCAATTTTTACCAACGTGATATTTGTTAATAATAGCCTTTTGCTCGTCCTCGTCATCTACATAAATTACCCGTTCTGTACATTCCAAAATGTGAACAGTTCCCTTTTTAAATAGTGATATCA
This sequence comes from Alcis repandata, assembly GCA_949125135.1. Lineage (NCBI taxonomy): Eukaryota > Metazoa > Arthropoda > Insecta > Lepidoptera > Geometridae > Alcis > Alcis repandata. Next base: position 3,441,877 of record OX421233.1, read on the forward strand.
CTGCTTCTGTAAATCTGGCTCTATGTAATGGATCTTCAAAGTATATGAAATATTTAATTTTAGTACGTATGTATTTTTTTAGAAAATCTTTAATTAGGTCAGGTCTATTTAGTGGCATATGGACTTCTAATATTTTTTGCTTTTTATTGGATATGTCTTTAATGGCGATTTCGTCTCTAAACCAAGTATACACTAAAATCTGGTTAGGCTTTGTATCGACCGCTTCATTTAAGATGGGGATTCCTGCTGAATCTGTATTACGTGCTGAATGTATGGTTTCAGATCCTACATTTGTATCTGTATCTGACGCTGTAATAGTCCCACTAGATGGCTCTGGTATTGAATATGGCGAACGCCGTTGTTTTTCGTCCGGGTCACTAATGCTGAGTGTACTTTCAGAATCTATTGAGATAGCTCTTTCTGATTTTGGGGAAACTGGGGTCTTTTTATTTTGTAAATTAACTATTTCGTCTGTAATTCTTTCACAATGTCTTTGTAAATCAAATTCTTCTTCGTCTAAATTTACTTGCATCGAACTACTATCCTTATCATCTTTACCCATCGCATTCACTTTTACTCTTGACAGAGCGTCGGCGTTTGTATTCTGTCGGCCGTTTTTATAAATTACGTCATAGTCGTATTCGGCAAGTCTCAAACGCCAGCGAGTTATTTTACTGCTCGGTTCTTCAAAGGAGTGTAACCACGATAACGGTCTATGATCGGTGTAGATTGTAAACTTTTTGCCGTACAGATATGGTCGGAAGTGTTTAATGGCCCATATGATAGCCAATGCCTCCTTCTCTATAGTGCTGTACCTACTTTCGGGATCGTTGAGGGTTCTCGATGCATATGCAACAGGACGATCGCTACCTACCGTACCCTGTGATAAGACAGCACCTATTGCATAATCTGAGGCATCCGTGGTTAAAATAAAGGGCTTTTCAAAATCCGGAAATTGCAATAAGGGTGCATTTGTTAGCAACTCCTTGCATTTTTCAAACGCTTCAGTAAATTCCTTATCAATCACTACCTTATGATTTTTCTTGAGGCATTTTGTTAATGGTCTTGTCAATTTTGCGAAGTCCTTGATAAACTTTCGGTAGTAGCCAACTAAACCAAGGAAGCTCTTAATTTCCGTTTGTGACCTTGGTAGGGGGAATTTTAGAACTGCATCGATTTTGTCATTATTAGGCTTTAAGCCGTCTTTAGTTACAGAGTGGCCTAGATAAAGTACTTCCTTACGAAGGAATTCAGACTTATCTAGCTGGACTTTAAGATTGGTCTGTCTCAGTCTTTCAAAGATTTTACGGAATTTTTGTACATGTTCTTGCAGACTAGATGAATAGATAATAATATCATCTAAATATACAAGACAGTGTATTCCTTGTAGGCCACGCAGGATACTATCCATGGCTCTCTGAAAAGTGGCTGGAGCCGTCTTAAGGCCAAAAGGCATACGTAAAAATTCGAAATGGCCTGCCTGTGAACTAAACGCAGTCTTTTGTCGGTCTGCTTTGTCAATCTCAATTTGGTGGTATCCGCTGGCTAAATCCAAGGTCGAAAAGTAGTTACACTTACCTAACTTATCGAATAAGTCAGATATATTAGGCAGCGGGTATTTGTCGTCAGTCGTAGTGTCATTTAAACGTCGATAATCAATTACCATCCTGTATTTCTTTTCTCCAGAAGCATCAAGTTTCTTTGGTACAAGATGTACTGGGAAGTTCCAAGGTGAGAAGGATTCTTGGATGACTTTGTCTTTAAGTAGTTTGTCAACTTGTCGATTTATCTCGTCATTTATTACTTGTGGTTGTCTATATGGTTTTAAATAGATTGGGTCTTCATTCTGGGTTCGAATTTGGTGTTTGACTTGATTCGTAAAGGTCAAAGGCAACTTGTCACAGTAAAATATGTCTCTAAATTCATAACACAAGGCACTGATTGCATTTCTTTCTTCTGTATTTATATGGTCGAGTCTAAGTTTTTCTAAATTGTCAATCAAATAGTCGTCAATATCGGGGTCTTTGTCAGATATCTTATTTACTTCACAGACTTGTGGTTCGTATTGAATAACGCTGATAAGCCGATTTATTTTTAATGTCACTACATTGTCTTGTGTATTTTGCACAACTGTATATGCCTGCCCATTAACGCAATTAACAAGGGCGGAAGGCATTCTAACGCCAGTGTCAAATTCGCGGTATTCTATAATACCTGTACCGTCATGTAAGTTAGTAGGTAAACTCACTCGGGTTTCAGATCGCGGTTCAAGTCGAATATTAATTTGTGGGTTATAAACGATTGGAATTTCGGTGTCACGGGTTCTCAGTACTTGGTTTCTCATATCTATATTTGCACCAAGCTGCGATAAAAGGTCGGAACCTATCAATCCATCGTAATCTTTGTCTACCTCGTATACGTAGAACGTATGTGAATCTCTGCATCTAAATGTTTCTAGCAAAGGAATGTGAATCGCTTCACCGTGAGAACTTCTGCCATGAGTGCTGATAACCTCAAATGGGACAGAATATTTATGTTCTTGAAAGTACTCATCCGCTTTGTGTGGGCTTATAAAAGATCGTGAGCTACCAGTGTCGATCATAAACTTTGCATTTATTTCTGGCAAACATATGTACGGTAACTTCGCGAAATTGTCACAATTTAAGTTTATTAACTCGAGGGATTCCTGTCCGAGGCTTGTTCGCGAAAATTTTGTTCGTCATTCATTGTCTCGTCATACTCGTACATCTCAGTCACATACTGCATGTTAGTTTGTTCGTCGCAATAAACGTTATTGTTGTAAGTCACTTCATTTTCGTAATCGTAATTGAAATGTTCTTCGTAATCGTTCTGTTCAGGTGAATATACTTGAATTTCGTTATGATGAGCTTGATTAGGGCGCATCGGTAACGCAGTGCGCATAGTTACGTCAGATTCATGTAATCCGCCTACTTTATTTTGGTTTGAATGAGGAATGCCGAATTTAAATTGATTTGTGGGGGGTTGGTTATAAAACTGTCTAGGGGCTGTTTGACCAAACGGAGGTCTGTAACCTTGAGGAGCTTGAGGCGAGCCGAATCTATGACCCTGATTATTTGGAATTCCAAATTTGAAGTTTTGTTGAGGTTGCTGAGGTCTAAAGCCACTTGTATGCGGTACCCCAAATTTAAATTGTGGTGCCTGTTGGTTTCCAAAATTCGAGTTATGAGGTCGGAATTGGTTCGGTACGCCAAATCGAAAACCTCCCTGATTAGGTGCATTAGCACTAGCAGTGTAAAATGGTTTTAATCCGAATTTTTCGACATAAGGATTGTGTGAAGTTGTAGCTTGTAATTTACTAGGCAACTGTCGCAACATTTTGCTTCGCGTATTGTACTGGAAATTGAAATTAACCTCTTCTAGTACAATACTAAGCGCTCTCTCCAATGTGTTACTTCCTTTGAGTCTAACTATACGAATAAGATCCTCGGGAAGATTATAGAGGAACACGTTCATGGCCATATTATCGTAAATTGTAATTTTACTGCGTCTAATATGGTCATCGTGTATAAGATTGACTTTGGCATATAATGTACTTTTCACTTGTTGGATTCGATTGCAAAACTCGAGATATGTTTCATTCTGGTTCATTTTCAAGGTTTCTAAATGTATGGCAATGCATTCTTCGGAACGCGGATCTCCGAAGTGCTGAGTCAAAACGGATTTTAATACGGCCCAAGAGTCTATGTCAGGTCTTTCACTCAAAAGGTGAGCGGCTTTACCGACCAATTTACTTGCCACTACATGAAGCGCATATGTATCTTGTGCCGGATTATTTTCCCTTCTGTAACAGCCTAAGACGTATTCACTTTTCTTAATGTATAAATTAAGAAGTTTTTCATCACCGTCAAATTTCGGTATAATGGAGGATATCTCCTTAGGAATGGCATCTACGGCAGATTGAGCCATTTTTGTACACAATTTAAAACACACAGTTGTAAATATAAAATACACACAGTTATCACACAGTAAAGTTTAATAGATTCAATAATCAAATCCTACACACTTAATTATTTCAAGATCGAAATAGTACACACTAAATTATTTCAAGATCGAAATAGTATAATAATAGTATCCTAAGTTACCTATAAAAATGCTTATAATAGTAAAATAGTATAATTACCGATGTTCGGTGTAATTATACAGAAAATCAGTTAACCAATTACATAAGGTGAAGTTTGACCTCAAATAACATGTAACAAATTTAAAGTGGAATAGGTAATGGAAACAAGGAATAGTGAATTTGGACTACTCACAAGCCAGCCATTATCCTCCTTGGGTGAGTCAGAAGCAGATCCCTCGTCCTGTGTATTGCGCGTCGCTGGAGACTTATTTATTTTGGTTCGTATGGATACCCGCACTACGATTTACGCACTGTTCACGCCACAAAACCGATTCAGGGGCTCTGTAGAGGCGACAGCAGCACGATAGTAGGACTTAAGGTATCCTACCGGCTGCGCCAGTCAAATTACGACGGCCTAGGGACGACTTTTTAAAAAGACAAAATTTCTAATTTAAAGTGTCGTTTATTCGACGGATCTCTTAAGACTAACTTAATATTTAACAAAGACAACTCACAACGACTCGCCAGTCAAAACATCCCATGTCGCTCTCTTATCAATTACTTCTACGAAGACCACCCGATTGCGCTGATCAAGCGCATACCCTAAAAGCCACAGGGCCAGACTCAGGTCGCATGACTACATAAATGGGGGAACATAATAGGAAAATCACTTTGTGAGGTACTTTTTACTGACTTCAAAAAAGGAGGAGGTTATCAATTCGTCTGTATGTTTTTTTTTTTTAACACGCTTTTATTAGCTTCACCTGTATGTTTGTATGTATGTTTGTAACCGACTCCTTTGAGCTCGATTTTGACCCACTTTAAACGGTCAGATTTCTTTCAAACTTTGGAGATATATCGAGGACCGATGACAATACACTAAACAAATCGTGTTTTTTAGTTTTTTTAACTATTAATTTTTTTATTATTAATGTTTGTTACCTCATAACTTTTGACTGGGTGAATCGATTTTGATGATTCTTTTTTTATTAGAAAGCTGACGCTTCCCATTTGGTCCTATTTCAATTTAGTCCAGTTCTGATAATGGTATCCATGAGAAAACCATATAAGTCTTAAATTTGCATTAAGTACGTGCGCGACAAATAGATGAATAAAGGGCTTCAAACACAGCAGCTATAATGTAAAGATGTATATTATAGCACGATACATCTCATTACATCTTTCCATTGAAATCGTCAGGAGACCACACACGACAGCTATAATGTATATTTTTACATCCTGACGATTTCTATGGAAAGATGTAATGAGATGTATCGTGCTATAATGTACATCTTTACATTATAGCTGCTGTGTGTGAAGCCCTTAACTCAATAGTCGGTCTTTTGAAGTCGATTTTTGTTTTTTGTTTTGTAAAAATAATGTTCTTGTTATAGTCAGAAAATAAAGTCTAAGAAGTATTATGACTATCCAATGATGAATATGACCTTTTTAATTCGAACGGCAGAGGTGTGGCCAGTCTAACTCATTGCCGACGTCTAACCGAAAAGGTTGGGGTTTAAAAAAACCCGGGGTTGTAAAAGAAGAGTGAATAGGTATTTCCTAGGCAAGCGTGCTACATCTTCGACCATGTGGTCGAAGATCACATCGTCGCTTCCTATCTGGACTAAAATGTTAGAGATTAATCAAAATGCTTACACCGGGAGAATATTGCAAAAACTTTCGCTGGCCTCCTTCAAATACTCATAAACATTTTCGGCTTATCAAACGCGAAGCAGGTAGACGCAAAAACTATCCAGACAAGAAAAAAACAACTTTCAAATAGCAAAATAAGCGACGCCAGCGCGTCTGACACTTGTTCATTCATTAGTTTTTACGTTCATTCACTATTACATTCTACAGTTCCATTCTTGTTCTATTCAACGTTACGATTCGATCTATTGTCAATTTTATGGTCTAAAAGACCCTTGTTTGTGGTAAAAACGATGGTGTAATTTATTACAGCTTTTATACGATATTTTAGGTTCATTCAAAAGGCCGAAGAGAATTTTGTGAATGGGTTTTGCGACAATTTTGCGCTCGAGTGTGTGAATTCGAAAAACGATTTGATGGAGTGTGGCGATCGTTTTTAATGGTGTAGTTTTTGAAAGAAAGTTTGAAGTGAGTGTAGCTAATAAAATTTACTTTAGTACAAAAGGTAACTATGGCAGCTTTAGTATAAAAGGTGGTCATATAGCTAATAGCTTAGTTTAGTGGTTTATATACTAGCCTTTTTGAATGCTAAGAAAAAAACGTTATACGCATTAAAGCATCCTAATTTCCAAGTATAGAACTAACTTACTGGACTAACTAACTTCGTAGATAGTACTATTGAGTATGGTAAACGTAATTTTTTTCGTAGATAATTACCTGACTAGCTAGTAAGAAATAGTAAGAAACCTATCTTACTACCTAATAAGTAAGTACCTACTTATCAGGTAGTAAGATAAAGTACTAATCAGGTACTGTGTTACACAACATGCCAACCTGTTTTAGGTACAGATGCCAACATGTATTGTACATCCGAATAGAGATTTCGACAGCATTAATTTCAATTATCCAATATTCAATAATTTCTACATTGTTTGGCTTCATCAAGTAGGCTCTAGGGAGATAGATTTCATCTGTAAGCACGTTGTGGGGTTATCCCTACTAATATTATAAATGTGAATGTAAGTTTGTTTGTTACGCTTTCGCGTGAAAAGTACTTAACCGATCATCATGAAACTTTGCACACATATTCTTGGAGGTATTAGAAGTATTATAACATAAGATACTTTTTATTAACGCTAATAATATATTATCTCGGAAAACTCATGCTATCTTTTACATGTTAACATTATGTTAACACTTCGACCGCGGGGCGCAGCTAGTAGTTTATAAAATATACCTACATAGGTAAAGCGTCTACGCCACTGAAACAATAACCCAATCCGCATAGAGTTCCGCTCCGGTATTTCAAGGAGCTGAGTTGGCTAGATAAATGATGGTGGGAGAAATGAAACAATCATCCCGTGTAGGTCTTTGATGCAGGACCTATTTGCGTTTTTTTTTTCTACTGACCGTATTCCATTCCTGTCATCCTGTCCTACAAAGGTTGTCTGGAAGAAATCGCTTTAGGTGATAAGGCCCTTGAACTGCCAAATGTAATTCTACATTTTTTTAGTTATTCTTTAATGTCCAACTGCTGGGCAAAGGTCTCCCCCAAATTCTTCCATAACTGCCGGTCTTGGGCCAGCACCATCCAGTCCTTTTCAAACTTCCCCAGTTCGTCGCGCCATCGCGTCGGAGGGCAGCCTGGGGGTCGACTGTCCGGGGGCACCCACTCTGTGGAGACCTTTGACAATTCTACATAGTTTTAGTTTTTTGCGTGTAATTTATTTGGTGTGCAAAAACGCTATTCCACTCTATTCTATTCTCTTACCAGAATAAGGATTCAAAATAAGGTATAGTGAATATTCTTCAACGTTTTGTAATAACTTCGTTCATTATACCTAATCAAAAATACTAAGGTACAGACTCTACCTCTCAGACGCGGGTAAGTGTAACGTACAAAAGGCAGCTATAACTCGTCAGTCTACGCACGCGGAGGCCTAGATTTTACAACACGGAGCTTCGTAATCGGAAAGGAAATTAACAATCAAGACGCGACGTGATTTGATTTTGTCTTTATTTATTTGCGTAAGAAGCAATGAGTAAGACGAATGCTGAAAGACATTTAAATAAGATATCGTCTAAGCTTGAAACAATGCTGAATCTGGTAGCGATCGTTCATTGCGATAAGGCCGCCCGTTGTTGCATTTTTTTAGTGTGATGATTATTTTTGTTTGTAGTTTCTAGTGTTAACAATAAAGAGTTTATCAATCTTAACCAGGCTTGTATCTTTCAATTTTTAGTTTTTTTATGTAAATGAGTTAATTTTTAAAACAAGCTTTTTTTCATTGAATTAGAATAATATTACCAGATTTCATTTAAATCCGCTCACCATTTTAGCGTGAAAGAATAACAAACATCTCTACATCCATACACACAAACTTTCACGTTTATAATATTATAGTAAAGAAAGGATAGTTACATAGAGGTACATTGCAAGTGAAATAAAATCTTTGAAAAAGTAAGAAAATAGAATATCTAGAAAAACGAAGCAACAATATTAAAAGAAAGTGGTCATGTATCACCCAGAGACATGTAACGTGATACTGAAAGACCCAATACCACCCGTTTGCGTCACGTTTGCAACCCGCTGTCTGCAGAATAAGGATGGGTAGAAGGTCAGTCAACGCCGGGATGAAATTTACCTACGCAGTGGTGGCTTTATAGACGCAAAACGTTAATATTCATACTATGGAAGCTAACGTGGTTTTCACACACGGTGGTGATTTTTCGTGATTTTTTTTACGTGAGTATTTCCGTGTTAAATTTATAACAAAAATGTTAATATTCCTATTTTTTGACATGGTTGTAGATTTAGCATCGTCAAAATGAATTCAGTTACTAAAAGATTAGTTTTAAAAACAATTACGTTATAATTTATTGCCCCATAAACTACTACAACTCGCCACACTAGGATTCTAACTAGCAGAAAATTATATTTTTTTGGACATTCTAGATAAACTCTACGTGAGACGAGACAACTTGAGTAAGATTTCAAAGATTTATAGGAAATACCTTTCCATTAGTTATTTATGGTTATTTATTACCATAAATAACTAACTTTAATCACAGTACTGCTTTTTAGGTGTAAACTAATTAAAGGACAGAAAAGTTAAAGTTCCATTAGAAATAATCAAAAAACAATTGTGTTTTATTATAAATAAAAAAATTTACTTCGGGAAGATAACTTAAGCACAGAGTAAATAATAGTACAAGTAGTTTAAGTCAGGCTGTCTTTATTAATAGGTACCTAAACAGTTATTTCAAACAGCTATCGCATCTGCGTCCACCACCAGTACTCGATCTCCGCCCCATGTCCCCGCACATCGATCTGCCGTGATTGATGTGACACGCGGGAAGTGCCGGGAATCCTTCCAAAGCGTCTGTAATTGCACACATCGAGGGCTTGCCTGTTTCAAGCGGACTTAGACTTGTCGTTTATCTTGAATCGACAACTTTTTGGAACACACCGTTAGATTTAAACTCGATTGAGACAGCGGGTGCTTACTGACTGTTTATGCTATTTTCTTTACTGGCACTTCAAGTTTTTGCGTTTTCTAGCTGCGTATAAACATATGCTTAGACGCAGGATGTAGGAGTAAGTCACAATATTTTTCACGTCACAGGTAAGACAGGTCCACGCAGCGCAGGGCAGAGCAGATTTTGTCTTACATTGACGTACTGAGAACTGCGTATGCTGCAGTGTAGGTACGACGACGTGCGACGTCTGCGTCTGTCCTGCTCTGCACCCTATGTCTGTCCCGCCTGCTCTGCTCTGAAAAATATGTACTGCACTGCGTTACTAGTTTCAGCATATGCTTAGCCTTATTACTGTGATTGGACCAAGTTGTAGTCTGCGGTGTGGCCGCCACACCCTGCGCTAATAAATAAGCTTTAATTGCTGATTCACGACATAATTAGATATTGTTGTTTCAAGAAATACGTCTTAATACGTTTCAAAGTAGACTATTCAAGCATCGAGGCATAATGCAAATTGGAACTGGAAAGTCGAGTAGTAAAATATATACTTGAACACTGAGCGTAAGTATGTCAGTAGGTACTGGGCAAATAAAATAAATACAACTGAGAAACTTCTCGAGTATCTAAATAATATTAGGTACTTATTTATAGGTACACTCGTATTTACATCTGGATTAATCTAAAAACCACACGGTAAGTATCCAGTAATCGAACGGAGTATCCATTCGATTTTTCAACACGCTTTTATTAGCTTCACCTGTATGTTTGTATGTTTGTTTGTATGTAACCGACTCCTTTGAGCGCGTTTTTGACCCACTTTAAACGGTCAGATTTCTTTCAAACTTTGTAGATATATCGAGGACCGATGACAATACACTAAACAAATCGTGTTTTTTAGTTTTTTTAACTATTAATTTTTTTAACACGCTTTTTCTATAAAGTTTCTTTAACTTTTAATACCGTTTAACTTACAAATGGTAATTTCGTCATTCGTGTCAGAGAACAGAGTGGCGCAGTGGAAGCGTGCTGGGCTCATAACCCAGAGGTCCCTGGATCGAAACCACGCGCTAGAAATCTTTTTGCTCAATATTTTTTGTTACGCATCAATTTTATTTTATGAGGTCTGAGGATCGAAACCACGCGGCTACAAATCTTTTTGCTCAATATTTTTTGTTACGCATCAATTTTATTTTTAATTTGCTTGAGCAGACGGCCAAAATCGGATAACACCAACACATTTGTACATAAGGATGGTTAATAGTTAGCAAATCGAACTAAAAAGCGAAAAATAAATAATAGTTAAAAAAAAACTAAAAAAACACGCTTTTTATAAAAAACCGAACTAAAAAAATAGAAAATAAAATTTTATAAATTTAAATTAAGAATAGGGTTGAAAATTTCAATAAATATAAATTATAGTGTAAATAAATAAATATATGTATTTTATTTTTAAAAAAGCGTGGGGTGCTTTCTAAGATATTATCAAAATGCTAATCACTCTACTCATGTCTGTCAATACAAAATGTATCTACAAAATATATAATATCTATTGACCCATGCACCCCACGCTTTTTAAAAATAAAATACATATATTTATTTATTTACACATATTTATTTATTTTCATATTTTTTAAATTTTTTACAATATACATAGAATATCAAAAACAATATATTATAAAAAACCTAAAAACTAGAGTGCCACCGGCAGCGGGGCAGGGCCCAAGCATACCGGTGGTTAAGGCTGCAGAGTGACGGACCTCACTCTGCAGCCTCATAATAGGTGTGCATGCAGTTGTCCTTTATTGTTTGCGTTTATCGCATGCGGCGCACTACACCACCGGTAGCGAGGGCCGGGCACGGAGCAGGTTGCCCCGCAGGCCCCAAGCGTGCCGGCGGTGGAGGTCCCCGTCGCACAGGTCGTGGCGGCGGCGGCGGCGTCGGCGGCCCGTCCTCGTCGTTCGACGCGCTCCTGTCATGGGGAGTGATGACCTCATCTCCTGACGAGGAGCTCGGAGACGACGGGGCGGGCGGAGGTGGTGGGCGTGCGCTACGTGTGTCCGCTTGTCGTAGTCGTTTTTGCAAACGTGTTTGCATTTTTTAATGGTTTTTCCATAATTTTCAGTTTGACGTTGTGTCAAGTAATGTCAAAATTGTTTCTATATTGTTATTTACACTATTATTAATTTATATTTATTGAAATTTTCAACCCTATTCTTAATTTAAATTTATAAAATTTTAGTTTCTATTTTTTTAGTTCGGTTTTTTATAAAAAGCGTGTTTTTTTAGTTTTTTTTTAATTTATGACCTTTTTCCCACAAACTCTCAGCTGTAGCATGTCGCGCTGAATCATTTAACCGAGCGATAATGTTGAGGAGTATTCCTCGACTTTGGAGGCAACAATATGTAAAATTCATGCTTCGAAATGGATCTGCAATGTAAATTATTAAACGTTATTCTCCCAGTTTGGCGAGGCCTGGCGTCATGGATTTTAAAATTCCATCCATTCCATTATAGCTAACTCTCTAGCGGAACAAACAGATATATAGGGTTGTAAGAAAAGGGTATGCTATGCCGAAAAGGACACACAGTACTCATCATTATAAACCACTTTTAATACGGGAGCAACCATGTATTCTCAAAATAAAATGTGCTGTTTCATAGAAAAATGTCAATGACACTCGACAAAATCTATGAAACAGCAGATTTTTTTATTCGCGCTTGCAAGTTGGTCTCATGGTGAAAGTTGTTTATAATGTTTTCGGCTCAGCATACCCTTTTTTTATAACCCTTTTAAAAGCTAGTAAACCAATAGTTTTAGGAAACTTAAATGCCTGTTCAAGTTTTAAGTTGTACATGATTTAAGTTACCAAAAATATTATTAATCTTTTTATCCTTATCCTTATCCTTATCCTTTTATTCTATCCGGTAAAATAGTCATACTGTTTGAATATTACCTACTGTCGCAATGTCTATACACTTCGGCGAAAAGATTTATCAAATTCACCTGAGATCGATCAAACTCAAAATGGATTCTTCCTGTAAACACACACAACGTATTAAGGCCAAACTGACGCAAGTTTCCCCTTTGTCTTTGGGCTCTATGGAGCCGAATTTAGACGGTCGCCAAATTCACTGTTGTGAATTTGTGATAGGCAGGTCCATAGAACGGTTTTTGATTGCAGTCAAAAACTATTTATGCAGCAACTATGATATGAATTCGGTGTTATCGGAAGCACCCAAGTTTCTCGTATGTACCCTAGCTCACAAATAGTTTTAAAAAGTTTAGTTGTGTGTTTCGTATATTGTCACAAAAAGTTGCAAAAGTTTCCAGTTGCGAAACACGGTTTTCCATCCAAAAGATTATTTGATCCGAATTCCATGTTCCGAATCGAAGTTGTTTTGACCAAGTTGTGACTCAACTTGTGAAATTCCGTCTGGAAACTTTCCACTACTTTCCGGCGAAGTAATTTTATTTCTATTTTCAAACAGATAAAGTTAAGCTGTCTCAGACAGTCGGTTCATTAAATACAGGATTGTTTTAAATTATTCCCCGAACAAACATCATTACGACTGCGAACTCGCTGCCTGTACAGCCATTAAAATAGCGTTAAATATTTAAGGTAGCAAGATGTGAGTTAATGATGTAGTATTTTTTATTTTTTTAGTGTAATTAATTTGGTGTAACTGGCTGGAAACTCGCTTTTTTTGGTCCACTCAAAGAAAGTAAAGACTCTCAGTCGTAAGTGGGTCTCAAATTCTCAATAGATCGTAACATAGACTAGTCAGGTTCAACGGATTACTGAAGTTTTAAGTAAAGTTAGAATCGATTAACCCAAACGTCTATAGCATTAGAAGTCGAGTATTTTTTTTATTATTTGCCTTGACTCTTGTAACATAATTTGTGAAATAGAGTAGAAATCCAAGACTTTTACGCAAGCTTACTAGAGCTCTGGCTTGTCTGATGTAGGTATAATATTTTTTAGAGTTTTAAAACTTTTCATATTATGGTAGACTAACTAGGCGCAAAACTTTAAGCTTATTTAAAAGTCATTTAACTCACCAATTTTTTTTATTAGTAAAACTTTTTTTTTAACTTAACCCTACGACTGGCAACTCTGCACTCAATCTTCCGACTCATTCCTTCATTTTATAGCCCAACAAATAGCCCGTAGCAGCAAGACAAACGATGTTTACGCCGCGTCCGGGCAAACACGGCGACGATTGGAGGTGTTTCCACTTTCTTTCCGCGACGAAATACTTACGACTGTCTCTGCAGAGCATTTTACGCTTTTAAGAATATTTTATTTTTCGGCAGAATGACACGCCAAGTTGTAGGTGCTGCCTATTTGATAGATAGTTAGACTTAACTTCTTTGTTGTTCACACCAGACGTCTTAAATGAAAAGATGGATGATAACGCTCAAAAGATGGATGATAAAACTAGGAAAACAACTGGCAGTCTTATCGCTAAGAGTGCATCTCTTCCAGACAATTTAAGATTTAAGATGGAAAGGATGCATAAAAGAAGAAGAAACCATAACACATCTGTCAAACTGTGTTAGAGGCTTTTGAGTGGCCTCAAAAAGGCTGACAATAAGGCTATTAAATTCAAACTTAAAATATTTTCCAACAAAATATGTCCTCTTATCTATCGATAAAGCTACTGCCATCCCAATAAATATTTATTAGGCCATAGACAATCTTCGGCGGCTAAAAAATATAGCACAAACATTTAACTCTAGAGACGCGCGGTAAGATAACGTAATTACCAACCAAAGCTGATAACGACGTGTCAAACACGTAATCCGAAAGACATCTTCTGAAAATAAGCGGTTATTTCTGAAAATAAGAGGTTATTTCTGAAAATGCAGCGAGAAGTCTTCGACGCCTCTTGAGACGGCGCGGCGCCGAGCTCGAGCGTAATCGAATCAGAGGAAACTTGGACCTTAATTATAAAGCCTGCTTAAAGTTAATCATTGCTTAAAGTTCTCCGTCTTGTTTTCGCACGTGACATTTCACGTCAGTGAGAAATTGTCAGAGCATTTTATTTTCAGCCCGATGTTGATCTATTTTTTACCAAGATTAATGCTCTTATTCTAAATTGTAATATTTATTTTAGTTCTAATTCGATATTAAAATAGCTTCAAGTAATACTGTTAATTAATTTATTTTAAATTTTTATTTAAATTGTCATAAACACGTTTTAGTGAAAGCTGTAAGTGTTTGAGAAATTGATATTAACAAATAAATAAGAAGTGATTAACTTTAAGCAGGCTTTATAATAGTAAGGCCTTTTATGTTTGATGTCCAACATTTACGAGCTCATCGTACGTAATATACCTACCAAATTTTTTGTTTACAAAAATAACCTTTTTTCTTGCCATTTTTATTCTTATTTTTCTGGGTTAAAAATTTGCCTATGGTTAAATCAAGGGTGTATTTATACATCAAATTTCGTCCAGCCCTTTTAACGTGAAAGAGTAACAAACATACAGACAAACTTTCACATTTATAATATTAGCAGGATTGTAGTTGGTAAGATTAGAGTAGGTACTTACTTTTACGAGGGGGGTAAACAAAAAAAGGGTACAAACTTACTTTTATCACTAAAACCTAAAGATTCATGTAGGATAGTGGCTCAAATCACTGTAACTAAACAGTAGTGAGTAGTGTAGTGTGTGTGTGTGTGTGTGACTAAAATGTACCTGAATTATTTCAAAGCCAGGCACGAAACTGGCACAGTTTCATAAAGTTGCAAAAGGCCCTCAAAGTTGTGTCATAACGTCAAATTAGCCCAAAATTAGGCTTAAATAGTTATGAGCGCGGCAGCTCATATTAACTCACATTTTGATGACGTGAACTCATTTCGGAAACATTTCATTCCGTAAATGTGAAACTGTCATCAAGACATAGAATAAACATAGTACAGGTTTTCAAGAAACATAAAACGCGTCACACTTTTTAGTAATAGCTACGCGCCACGGTTTTATCCGAATTTTTCAGAAAAAAGAAAAAAATTGGTATGGATTAACATAATTTACAGGGTTATAAGGGAAGGTTATGCTAAGCCGAAAAGGGGTCATAGTACGCATCATTATAAACAACTTTTACTATGGAACCAACCCGTAATTCGCGAAAAAAACTGCTGTTCCATACACCTTGTCGAATGGCATTGACATATTTCTATGAAACAGCAGATTTTTTTCTTGATATCAGAGTTGGTCCCATAGAAAAAGTTTTTCAGTCATAATGATGAGTTCTTTGGGACTTATGTACGAATTTACATACCACTGGCTTTTCAAGGAAAACATCATGAGGAAACCTGCATATGTCCGGAGAAGAAATTCAATGGCGTATGTGAATCCACCAACCCGCACTTGGCCAGCGTGGTGGCATACGGCCTAATCACCCTTTGAGGGTAGACCTGTATCCCAGCAGTGGGAGGATTAAAGGTTACATATTATGATGATGAGTACCTACTACGAGCCCTTTTCGGCTTATCATAACCTTTCCTCATAACCCTGTACCTATAGGCTACTTTTTATCCCAACATATCAACGATTCCTTTAGAATTGTGAGTAAAACCGCAATTCGCAACTAAAACAACAATAGAAATATTCCTATTCTTATTTGCACGCATTTTTCTTAATTTATCACGCCCTTTATCAAAGGAACAGTAAATCACCGACCGAGATACGAGCACATTTTGCGAGACACTTCATAAAGGATGCTAAAAGCATAAATTTTGTAGAAGACTGCGTGAAATAATAAATCTTGCTTTCCTTCTAATAGTTAATCTTGATATTAAAATGGAGGAATACTCGAGTATAGGTACACGAATAAACAAATAGAATAAAAGGTTGATTCTGCAGTTCTGCAGGGATGCAATGAGAATTATTCTTCTATTCATATTATAACTAGACTAAATCTAATACAGGTCAAAACAGTAGATATGTAATTGCTTTTCGTTTTAGAGCATTGTCAGTGGAGTACTTTCCAGGCATGGCAGTCTCCTCTTTGTACGATATGACATCTGCCTTGTAGGTACTCGTATTTTATCTAGTCTAAATTAGTTCTTTGGTTTTGGTTTTAATGATTCATTTTAACAGTAAATCATAACGCGCGTCGTGCTTGGTGGCTTGCTTGCAGGCGCGGCTCGCGTTTTTAACCGACTTCAAAAAAGGAGGAGGTTATCAATTCGTCTGTATGTTTTTTTTTTATTTATTTTTTTATTTTTATTTTTTATTTTTTTTTAATGTTTGTTACCTCATAACTTTTGACTGGGTGAATCGATTTTGATGATTCTCGCTTCCCATTTGGTCCCATTTCAATTTAGTCCAGTTCTGATAATGGTATCCCTGAGAAAACCATATAAGTCTTAAATTTGCATTAAGTACGTGCGCGACAAATAGATGAATAACTCAATAGTCGGTCTTTTGAAGTCGGTTTTTGTTTTGTAAAAATAATGTTCTTGTTTCTGACTCGTGTTACGAGTATGTATCGGCCGCGGCTTGTGGTGTGGCGGCGGACTACTCGCCGAGCTACCAATGAAAGTATTAAACTTCGTCAATCGAGGTTGATTTCACGTAACGAGTACAGTGACGAGACGATGGAGTGTCATTGCCCTTATATTAGGTTTGTAAAAACATTTTGACGAGGCGAGTCAGTCACTAGAATCATGGTTTGTTTGCTCGCCTGAGTGTGCCCATTTACTGTCTCGCCATTGTACTCGTTACATGTAATCAACCTCTAGACTCGATAAAATCGTAGAAAAATAGTTTGAGTCTTAGACAAATTATGAAATTTTCACCATTTAATTGAGAACAAACGTGGCACGGCCCGTGTCAACACGGATCGTTTGTTCGCACCTTAGAATGTTCTCCTTGTTCCTCGGTAATAATAAATTCCACGTACTACTAAATTATTGAGTCAGTGGACGCATCATAATAATAATAGTTGAGTGAGTTGTGTCATAAAATGTATTATTAAAAGCTTACAAAAATAGCAAAACTGGGTAATTACGAGTATAACTTAGTTTTGTGAAACCGGATAATGTTATGACGAACAATAGGGGTGTGCCATTTTGGGGACAATCATCCGATTTAGGGATTCGGATGAAAATAATCTGCCTTTTGTTGACAATCTACAATTAAACGTTCTTTGATAAACGTTTTATTTGAGGTTAAACCGTTATTGCGGAGTGAAATAGAAAAATATAATAATATTAAAACAAAACAAGCTATTGCACTTTTACTATGAAAACTAACGTGGTTTTGAAATATTTTGTTTTAATTGACGCAATAATTATAACATGAGTGTTCTCACGTTAAACGTAAAAAATGTTTGATTTCATTCAAAAATTCAATTCAAAAATTCAAAATAATTTATTCAAATATGGGTACATCAATGCACACTTATGAATGTCAAATACAATTTTTATGAATAAATTAATACACAATAAATTAAATGTCAAAGAAAACAATATTATTAGAATGTCAAAAAAATTATATAAATTATTGCAATGTCAAAATATCAAGGTATAAAATAACTACAATAGTAGGTATAATCAGTCAAGACACTTATGAATGTCAAAATATACAATTTTTACGAATAAATTAATACACAATAAATTAAATGTCAAAGAAAATAATAATATTAGAATGTCAAAACAAAATATATAAATAATTGCAATGTCTGAATATCAATGTATAAAATAACTACAATAGTAGGTATAATCAATCAAGTATTATTATTACAGTCTAAATACAATTTACGTAAAGAGACTTTATCAAAGACGAAGTCTTCAATTTTATAGTAAGCCCTTTCAATTAAAAAGTCTTTTAAAATTCTTTGAAAATCTGTGTCTTTCTTATTTACTAGAGTAACAGGCAACAAGTTATAAAATAGTACGCCGTTCCTTACAAAAGAGTTGCCAGTTTTGGTTAATCTAATTTTAGGTAGAACAAGTTTAAACTTGTTCCTTGTTATGCTAGTATATTCACTTCGTTTATGATATTTATGAATATTTTTACGCACATACATAATGTTCAAGAAAATATACAAACATGGTAACGTCAAAATTTTCACCTGCGCAAAAACTTGTCTAAGAGATTCTCTATAACCTAGCCTATAAATAGCCCTAACAGCACGTTTTTGTAAAATAAAGATGCTATTTACGTCTGCTGCATTACCCCAAAGCAATAATCCATACGACATAACAGAGTGGAAGTAACTGAAATAAACAATTCTTGCAGTTTTAATGTCTGATAGTTCTCTTATTTTCCGCACTGCAAATGCTGCGGAACTCTATTTGTTAGACAGTTCCTTGATATGTGCTCCCCATTGAAGTTTGCTGTCAACGATAAGACCAAGAAACTTAGCATCCTTCGACAAAGTAAGTTGATCGTCGTCAATAACTATACTAGGCAAGGAAGGATTATTAGTCAATGTGAATTTAATAGCTTTCGTTTTCTTGGCATTAAGCATTAAGTTATTGACGCTAAACCACCTATTAATTAAACTAAGCGACAAATTGATTTTGGATATATCATAGTTTTTTCTATTGATTCTAAATAACAGAGATGTATCGTCGGCAAACAAAATAATTTCACAATGCTTACGCGCTAAGAAAGGCAGGTCATTGATATAGACTAGAAAGAGGAATGGGCCAAGAATTGAGCCCTGAGGGACCCCGATTGAAACGTTAGCCGACTCCGATCGAACCCCATTTATGTCAACATTTTGGGTTCTACCACACAAATATGATTTCATCAACATTAACGCATCACCTGTCACACCATAGTGTGAAAGTTTACATAATAGAATTTCATGGTTCACACAATCAAACGCTTTCGACAAATCGCAAAAGATACCCAAAGAATCATGCTGAGACTCCCAAGCCTCGTAGATGCTCTCTACGAGATTCGAGGCTGCGTCCACAGTTGAACAGCCCTTAGAAAAACCAAATTGCTTATTAAATAATAAATTATTAATACAAAAGAATGAAGCTAACTGATTTAACATTATTTTTTCAAATACCTATTTTGCTAAGACATGGTAAGATAGATATCGGTCTGAAATTACTAGGGTCTTTCTTACTACCACTTTTGAACAAAGGTATAATCTTGCTACACTTCATAAGATCGGGGAACTCATTACTGTCGACACTGCAGTTAAATATATGGGCTAAATAAGGAGCTAAGTTATATATTATTTCAGCAACGAAACAGACTGACAATCCCCAGAGATCTTCCGATTTCTTTGCTTTGATCGATTTGAATGTTTTGATAATAGTGTCACTTGAGACTTCGTGGAATTTAAATTGGTTTGGGCTGGCAGCAACATTTTCAACTAATAAATGAGCAGCTTCCTTACAATTGGTTGCCAGTGATTTAGTGGTTTTATAAGGTATATCCCCAAAAAAGCCTAAAAAATGATTTGCAATATCTTTTTTATCACTCATATTTCATTATTTTTCTTAAGCTTGTATTCCGATTCTCGACTTTTGGTTTTAGCAGTTTCCGTTTTTATGATAGCTTTATTTTGTTAAGTATATACAAGGTTTTTGCATATTTGCATATCTTTTTAAAAGTTTTACTGTATTTGCGCACATAATTTATCAAACGTTCATCATTGCTCCCTGACTTTTGATTGTAAAGTTCATACATTTTATCTCGACTAATTCTTATATCTGGAGTTGCCCATTGATTGAAGACTAAATTGACGTCAAGTTTTTTGCAAATAATGGGGAATGTGGAATTAAAGTTTCGTATTAGAATTTGGAATAAATTATTGAAAGATTCATTTTGATTATTGCTAATTTGTAATTCAGATAAAAAGTCATGTCCTATATTATTTTGAAACTGATTAACTTTTTCTGAGGTAATGTGCCTTTTATGAATTTGTATTTTAGGGTTACGTCTATTAAGCGGGACAGTAATAAATTGACCAGTATGATCCGAAGTGAGGCATTTAAAGATAGATTTGTATAATACCTTGTGTTCACAGAAAACATTGTCAATACAAGTGGCAGTTGTATTAGTAATACGCGTGGGCTCGTTAAATTGAGGAAATAAATTGTAACTTTGAAACAGGGCAAGTAAATTATCTCTACTATTTGAATCCTTCAGCAGATTTATGTTAAAGTCACCAAGTACTATAACTTGTTTTGTCATTATTATTGGAGTTACCCACGTTTATCAAATTAAACAAAATCGGCAAATTGTTCAATTTATTACCACAAGTTTGTTTCTTTGAATAGTGTCATAGTGTCAGATTAACCAACAATTATTTCGCAAAAAGCTATCGGATTAGGTAAAGACTAACAATAGCCTCGTGCCATTTTGGGACAATCACAGGATTTGGAGCTTTGAAAATAACAGTAATTTGTGCTACATTTTCGGCGATTATACAAAAAAACATTCGCACCCAAATTTTTTAACACGCTTTTATTAGCTTCACCTGTATGTTTGTATGTTTGTATGTTTGTATGTTTGTATGTTTGTATGTTTGTATGTTTGTATGTTTGTATGTAACCGACTCCTTTGAGCGCGTTTTTGACCCACTTTAAACGGTCAGATTTCTTTCAAACTTTGTAGTTAAATCGAGGACCGATGACAATACACTAAACAAATCGTGTTTTTTAGTTTTTTTAACTATTAATTTTTTTAACACGCTTTTTCTATAAAGTTTCTTTAACTTTTATACCGTTTAACTTACAAATGGTAGTTTCGTCATTCGAGTCAGAGAACAGAGTGGCGCAGTGGAAGCGTGCTGGGCTCATAACCCAGAGGTCCCTGGATCGAAACCACGCGCTAGAAATCTTTTTGCTCAATATTTTTTGTTACACATCAATTTTATTTTATGAGGTCTGAGGATCGAAACCACGCGGCTACAAATCTTTTTGCTCAATATTTTTTGTTATGCATCAATTTTATTTTTAATTTGCTTGAGCAGACGGCCAAAATCGGATAACACCAACACATTTGTACATATTAAGGATGGTTAATAGTTAGCAAATCGAACTAAAAAGCGAAAAATAAATAATAGTTAAAAAAAACTAAAAAAACACGCTTTTTATAAAAAACCAAACTAAAAAAATAGAAAATAAAATTTTATAAATTTAAATTAAGAATAGGGTTGAAAATTTCAATAAATATAAATTAATAATAGTGTAAATAAATAAATATATGTATTTTATTTTTAAAAAAGCGTGGGGTGCTTTCTAAGATATTATCAAAATGCTAATCACTCTACTCATGTCTGTCAATACAAAATGTATCTACAAAATATATAATATCTACTTATTGACCCATGCACCCCACGCTTTTTAAAAATAAAATACATATATTTATTTATTTACACTATTATTAATTTATATTTATTGAAATTTTCAACCCTATTCTTAATTTAAATTTATAAAATTTTATTTTCTATTTTTTTAGTTTGGTTTTTTATAAAAAGCGTGTTTTTTTAGTTTTTTTTAACTATTATTTATTTCATACAATGTATTAATTAGGTATATCAAACTTTCAATTAAAGGAGAATGGGCACTTTTGTATGGGCGCCGTCCCCGTGTTGTATCAAGTCGTGACATATGTCATTTGAAAGATGATAATATTAGCTTTATTTAATTGTATGACTCAACCTTGAATGACGTGCAGGGAAAAAGATATGATCGTTTTTAGATTATAAAAAAAATTGCTGATTTTTTTGCTTTCTAAAGCTATTATTAGGAATTTTATTAACATGTATGTCAAAAATTACTTTTATTATTGAATCCAGGGTTATTCATAAAGGGTACGGTAAGCCGAAAAGGGCTCATAAGGGCATTATTTTCATTATGAACAACTTTTACTATGGGACCAACCCGAAATTCGGGAAAAATTCAGCTGTTCCATAGAAAATGTCAATGACACTCGACAAAATGTAAGGAACATTTTGGCAATGGTTTGCAAGAAATAAAGAGTATTAAGAGTGCTGTCTGATAAAAGGCATTTTATGTCAGTCGCTATGTATCCAGTAGCTGAATATGTCCTCTCTGAAAAACATGAAAAAGCTAGTCGTTTCCATTAACACCTACAAAGCTTTCGACAGGGTTTGGCATAAAAGCCTTATAAACAAGCTCCCTTTGTTTGGCTTGTTTGCTTGGTTTGTTGCATGGATATCGAACTTCCAGCGGGATTATTTAATTCGAGCAGTGGTCATTGGTGGTTCTTTATCTGATTTAAAAGATATCAAGGCCGGTGTTCTCCGGGGGTCTGTGCTCTCCACAACGCTTTTCCTTGTTCACAGTAATTATCTGCTAAAGCCTGGTGTTTTGGGTACGCAGACGACAAACCGTTGCCGTTGCACATCCGACGCGCGGTTCAGCGGATGAAAATCCAGCCTCCGAGAGAAGCCATAGTCAAGCGCATAAGCTTGTCTCTTGGCAGTTTTCGATTGAGGCGGTACTAACCTGGTTAAGTTTGATGCGCACTCTGACATTCTATTGAATAATAAAGCAATACCTACAGTCAAAGCACGAGCTTTTGCAATCGGTATTGTATAAGATACACGTTTGAAAGTAGTGTTACTGATGGATTGTCTATTATGGATAGTTTTTTTTTGAGACTGGGGGAAACCTAGAAAATAACCGGCTGCATTGGGGGGCAACCGGGTCAAGGGGGTTTTTGTGAGGTTATACCTACTAAAACTACCTCTGTTACCATCCTCTGTTGGTGGTGATATGAGCGCTTTCTCATGTTTTCGATAGTCTCACAGATGTGAGTGGTAAGATCACCAGTAGACCAGTTTCAGCAAAATCCGTACTGCCAGTCACTTACGAGGTCATTAGCTTCTCGGTACGCCAGGAGCTTGTTCCATAGTATGTTGTCTTGCAGAGTATGAATAAGATCGGGATAGGCTTGTAGTGAGATTCAGCATGACTACCCTTCTCAATAAATGCAATTCTCAATAAGATTTCTTAATTATTTTCTAGAACATCAATAATGTCGACACAGCCGATTTTATCGATAGTATCTCACACCGTTAGCAGTATTATGACGTTTTGAGCCAAATTCATAAAGATTCATGGCTGGCTCTGCAAAGAAGGCCTAATTGACCACTATTTTCAAAGTCGAAAGCATTTAAAAAGTGAAAATCTCTGCATTTAGTCTATGATTGCTCTCTGCTCTATGCCTTTACTCTTATCTGTAACCATTATTTAAAGTTTATCTCGCTCGCTTACATTGTCTTGGCAAAAGGAGAGATAATTAAAAAAAAGCAAACTAGTTCGGGCTTTAACCCTTCGACAAGACAACTTTTAATCCTAATCAGACTTCACTTACAGGTAAGTTCGCTTAATTTTTCAAATATTGATAATATTAATAAATCGATATTATATTATGGCATTATTCAGACAAAAACTGTCGATAATCAGCAATGTAAGGATTTTGGCATTTGCCAGTATAAAATTAAAATAATTACAACTATTTAAACGTTTAATAATAAACTATTATTATCCAATTGTTACACGGGAGTGATAAAATAGTCACAGAAAATGGATACACGATAATAAAATTCGATAAAATACTTTTATAAAACAAAAAAAACAGCACTTTTTGGAATCTAAAAACCGTCATATCTTTTTCCCTGCACGTCACTCAGGGTTGGTGTCATATAATTAAATAATGCTATTGTTATGCTCTTTCGAATGACATATGTCATGACTTGATACAGCACCGGGGACGAAGTGCCCATCATCCTTTGACAGGAAAATAAAATAAGTACCATAATGATAAATCGAACAGTTATGTTTTTTGCGCAAAAATTCTTAGCCCTCTTGGCAATCGTTTTTCAAGTCCAATTGAGCAATCAATAAGTAGCACAGTACCTCTGCGGAACCAAACGGTTGAGTTGAGGAGTATTCTTGATCAGCTCTTCCATCTCAGCAACAGGAGCGTATCTGTTATTCGCATAGAGTATCATGGTATGTCCTCTAAGAGAACAGTCATGCCACATGATGTAATCATTACCAAGCGGTCTATACGCAGTCACGGAGTATCCACCGGACAATACCGCAGCTTCCTTCGGATCGAAGACATAGAACTTGGCGATGTTGTTTCCAGTCACCATCCCCACCCAGTAGCTGTCGTTCCTGATCACAGGGTTGTCATCAAGCGAGTATGGCAAGCTGGGGTCGTTGTACTTCGCTTTGTATTCCTCTAAGACAGCCGCTGATGGTTTGGTGAAGACGTTTTCGGTGCACCAAGTGGAAGGTGGTAGGGAGCCGAAAAGAGTAAACCTGTACATCTCGTACCATGACCCGATGAGCATGTCGTTGGAGAACGACTCGCTGTTTTCAGCAATACATTGCTGGTAAACGTCAGAGAGGGCTGCCGCTGAGGTCAACAGACCCAGCAGTGTGATCGCGAGTTTTTGATACATTTTTGTTGACTTTCTAGAAAACTGTGCGTGTAAACGGTTGGTACTGTGTTTATATACTCGTAGCTACCAAGAAGTGTGATAAGATTGATTAGGTCAATGCAATAATTGTCAAAGGCGATTGATAAGAACTGATTGTGAAGAAGTACCTATATAATGACGATTGATTGATTCAAATAAAAATTGATTTTATTGTCCTTACTATGTAAGTCGTTTACAATGTAAATAATGGTCGCCGATGTACATATCTATAAATTATTATTCACATAACTAAATTCTAGCAGTTAGTTATTAAGATTACTAGCTTCCGCCCACGGCTTCGCCCGCGTGGACTATACCTCGGGAACCGATTTTTTTTCCGGGATGAAATTAATTTATCCCTCTTTTTTGAGAGTATGTAAAAAGCGTCATACAATGGAAGCAGGGACCCCAAAAACGCCCGGATGCAATAAGTCAGCCCCCTCGAATAATTTTGAAAAATGGCAGCCATTTGGAATCATTTGAATTTTCGCCACCACCATCAAGTAGCCCTTGCTAACTCCTATGACATGTAGTAAAACACCCATCCATCTTCAACCGTTTCGGAGATATAGACCCTCAAAGTTTGTATGGAGGCCATGATTGTTTTTGAGGCGACTATGTTATTTTTAATGGCTCCAAAAAGGTCCGAGGTTTTGGTGACTTTTTAGTCTCCGCGCTTTGGTAAAAATGTTTTTAGTTTTCGAGATAATTAGCAGTTACACCTCGAGGATGTGACTTTTCGAAGGTTTTAGATTTTTTCCGGATGTTGTTATACCCGCCTTAAGTTTAGTACATCTGTAAAGTTTCATTGAGTTATCATCAAAACAAATTCTTTCTCCGTACTATCTTTACCACGCCATTTCACCCCCACAGGGGTTGATTTTCCAAAAATGGTGAAATAGGTGTTCGTTATTTCTTTAAGCTTCTTATATTTGTAAAGTTTCAATACCGTGGCGTCAAAAAATAATGCTTCTCCATACTAACTTTAACACCCTATTTCACCCCTTAAGAGGTTGAATTTCAAAAAATCCTTTCTTGGTACACGTTTACTCGTCAAGACCTCAAGACAAACACACCCTCCATATTTCAAATTTCTACGACCAGCTGTTTAGGCTGTGCGTTGTCTGTCAGTGAGTCATTACAATTCTCTCTCCGCACTATATTTACCACGCCATTTCAGCCCTTTAGGGGTTGATTTTCATAAACAAAAATATAGGTGTCTATTATTTTCTTTAGCTTAGTAAATTTGCAAAATTAAATAATCGTAGTATTAAGAAAAAAATATTTCCATACAAACATTAATACCCCGTTTCACCCCTTTGGATTGATTTTCCAAAAATAATGAATCATATATCTATTATTTTTTAGCTTAATACATCTGCAAAATTAAATAATCGTAGCATTGGGAAAAAATATTTTTATACAAACTTCAATACTCCGTTTCACCCCTATACGGGTTGATTTCGAAAAATAAGAAAATAAGTGTCAATTATTTTCTTTAGCTTAGTATATTTGCAAAGTTTCATAACCACAGCATTAAAAAAAAAATCTTCATACAAACTTTATTGCTCCGTTTCACCCCTTTAGGGGTTGATTTTTAAAAAATGTTGAAATAGGTGTCAATTATTTTTTTAACTTTAGTATATTCGCAAAGTTTGATAATCGTAGCATAAAGAAAAAAAAATTTTTCATACAAACTTAAACACCCCTTTTCACCCTCTTAAGGGTTGAATTGGGCAAATTCCTTTCTTAGTGTGCGTCCGCTTTTTGATATAAAACTTTTGTCCAAATTTCACGTTTGTAGCTTAAGCGGTTTAGGCTGTGCGTTGATCTGTTGATGTTGATGCGTTGATTCAACACTCTGTTTAACCCTTTCAGGGGTTGGTTTTCAAAAAATAATGAAACAGGTATCTATTATTTTTTTTAGCTTAGTACAATCGCATAGTCAAATAATCGTAGTATCAAGAAAAAAATATTTTTACACAAACTTTAACACTCCGTTTAACCCCTTTAGGGGTTGATTTTCAGAAAACAAAAAAATAAGTGTCAATAATTTTTTTTAGCTTAGTATATCTGCAAAGTTTTGTAGCCACAGTATCAAAAAGAAAATCTCCATACAAACTTCAATACTCCGTTTCACCCCTTTAGGGGTTGATTTTCAAAAAACAAAAAAATAAGTGTCAATTATTTTCTTAAGCTTAGTATATTTGCAAAGTTTCATAAGCACAGCATTAAAAAAAAATCTTCATACAAACTTTATTGCTCCGTTTCACCCCTTTAGGGGTTGATTTTTAAAAAATGTTGAAATAGGTGTCAATTATTTTTTTAACTTTAGTATTTTCGCAAAGTTTGATAATCGTAGCATAAAGAAAAAAAAATTTTTCATACAAACTTAAACACCCCTTTTCACCCTCTTAAGGGTTGAATTGGGCAAATTCCTTTCTTAGTGTGCGTCCGCTTTTTGATATTAAACTTTTGTCCAAATTTCACGTTTGTAGCTTAAGCGGTTTAGGCTGTGCGTTGATCTGTTGATGTTGATGCGTTGATTCAACACTCTGTTTAACCCTTTTAGGGGTTGGTTTTCAAAAAATAATGAAACAGGTATCTATTATTTTTTTTAGCTTAGTACAATCGCATAGTCAAATAATCGTAGTATCAAGAAAAAAATATTTTTACACAAACTTTAACACTCCGTTTAACCCCTTTAGGGGTTGATTTTCAGAAAACAAAAAAATAAGTGTCAATTCTTTTTTTTAGCTTAGTATATCTGCAAAGTTTCATAGCCACAGTATCAAAAAAAAAATCTCCATACAAACTTCAATACTCCGTTTCACCCCTTTAGGGGTTGATTTTCAAAAAAAAAAAAAATAAGTGTCAATTATTTTCTTAAGCTTAGTATATTTGCAAAGTTTCATAACCACAGCATTAAAAAAAAATCTTCATACAAACTTTATTGCTCCGTTTCACCCCTTTAGGGGTTGATTTTTAAAAAATGTTGAAATAGGTGTCAATAATTTTTTTAACTTTAGTATATTCGCAAAGTTTGATAATCGTAGCATAAAGAAAAAAAAAATTTTCATACAAACTTAAACACCCCTTTTCACCCTCTTAAGGGTTGAATTGGGCAAATTCCTTTCTTAGTGTGCGTCCGCTTTTTGATATAAAACTTTTGTCCAAATTTCACGTTTGTAGCTTAAGCGGTTTAGGCTGTGCGTTGATCTGTCAGTCAGTCACGACCTTCACTTTTATATATATTGATAGTAGAGCCTATATTTTTAAATTATAATATTTACATAAATAATAAATGCTCATCTATCTATTTTATTCCAATCAGAATCTTTAAGGGTCGCTTAATTTGCTAAAAATAATATGACACATTTTTAGGCACGGAAACATGTTTGAAAAAATCAAGTTATTGCCAAACCTTTGTAATGTTATTTTCAGTAACTTGACCTATTGCAATTATTCATAACTATACCTATTTGTTGATTTTATATCTTTCAAAATGTTGTAATGTGCAAGCGAGATAGCGGCGTGTCAAAGTCTGCATCTTGAAGCATGTTAGGAAAATTTTAGTTTGCAATATAGTAACGAATCGGTGATTGTTTGATAATAATCAATCGATAAAGAAATAATCGTAGGTTAATGAACAATTTATCAAACTTGAAAAAGATGACCTACGAGATAACAGTTTTCTCTATCGAACCGTCGTCGGCTGTAATTACCTCACTTAGCAGACTTTTTGCGTGATACATTAATCAAAATGTATCTGATCTGATAATGATTGAATAGGTTAATAACAATACCTACTTGATACTTATAAAGGGTTATAAGCAAAGGGTATGCTAAGCCAAAAAGGGGATAGTACTCATTATTATAAACTACTTTTGAACAACAAAATAAATTAACTGTTCCCTGACAAAAGTCAAAAGCAGTCCTGCAGTTCAATTCTGCCTTTAGGGGCCTTTAGATTCCGAGTGAAAAAGCATCCTATGTATTTAAATACCGTATATTTCCGCTTTTCACCGGACTACTGTGAAAACCGACGTGGTTTTGACACCTTTTGTTTTGTTGTATCCAGCAAATAATTATACATCCAGAATTATACGAAACATAATAACATATGTTGTAAACAAAAGTTGTTTATAACAATGAGTACTATCAGCTATTTTTGGCTTAACACATTTGGAATTTGCGTATTCGCTTTTCCAACAAAACATCGATTTAAACCAGTCCAGGGGTGGCGAACCTTTATAAAAAAACGTGATTTTTTTTCTAAATAAATCTTTAATAAGGCTTTGAAAGTGCTGCTAACTAGTTTTGCGTAGTGATAATTAGGTGGTGGCGTGCCTACATATTTGCCATATGTGCCATAGGTTCGCTATCCCTGGACCAGTGAGAACATTCAAAGCCCAACAACTTTTTTGACGATATATCACCAACTCTGACGTTAACGACCTACACTGAGACTGGGATTATGGAGGGGATACCACCCCCACTCAATTATGAGGAATGGCCTGTACGCCCGTGCACGAGGTACTTAATTAAGATATAACGAACGAGGCTCTAATTACTCTTACTGGAAGTGCCTTTTGTTTTAACGCCTTTGACAGAACGACTTTTTCTAAACACTGTTTTGTACCTTTTGAGCCTTGAACATGTAATCCGGTAGCTTAGTCCGCTCGATTATGGTGGCATATAGGGTTATGACAAGCTATACTGACAAGAGCTCATAGTACTCATCATTACAACAACTTTTACTATGAGACCAACCCGGAAATCACGAATCACTTTGCAATCCTGTATAAAATGGGCACCAGTTTGAAAGCTATTGACAGATCTTTTTCTAAAATATTGATGTCCTTCTCTAATAGGTTGCAATGACAAAGACAGATATATTTTTAGTCAGTTTAGATCTGTCAAATAAAGCCTTCAAACTTTGGTATATTCTCTGTGTATACACTGTATACCATGGTGACATAATATCAACACACGGCCTATGCCGCTGGTCCTGGAAACATAAAATCTGGAAGGTACGTTCTTTGCGTGATATAGAAGCATTACCATTACCACAAGTATATTAAGCATTAGTATAAGTACAATAGGCCCAAGTTTGAAGGCATTTTAAGACAGATCTAAACTAACTAAAAATATATCTGTCTTTATCATTGCAAGACATTAGACAAGGATGCCAATAGTTTTAGAAAATTTAGATGGGTTTTTAAAAGTTATTAATATTCGATATACAAATATTCATTTAACTACATAACATAGATGGAATTCACAAGATTGAAAACACTTACTTTCAATTTTAGCTTGTTTCATACAAAACATAGAAATGAGCCAAAGGGCATGAGCCTATCTCATTGTGTTGCGCAAAAAACTGCACAAACAGTAGCGCAAACATCCTGCTGTATCTCTATTTATGATCCTATCAATTCATATCTTGTTTGACGTTCTCACAGATTGAAATGGACTAGCATAGGCACAATTAGATGAGATATGGGTATGGAATTAGCGAGTTTATAAGCGGAGCGGGAGCGGAATGGACTACTAGAGTCTTGTATAAGAGTGATAGAGTAGGAAGTTTGTCTTAAGATGTATTCGGAGCTAAGCACGATATATTTATATTTATAAATAATTTTATTAAAAAAAAAGTTTTTTCTTCTATTATGTTAGACGAATTTAGTATGCAATAGTAAGTTTATGTACCTATAGGTGCAGTACAAATAACATACCACTTAAATATCAAATCAACTGTACCTTGAAGATTCTGGTTTTAAACCTATCTGTATCAACAGAGAAAGACAAATAGAGAGTAGACTGTGAATGATGATGATAATTTTCATCAGACCTAAACAAGACAGTAACCACCATTTTGGTATTTGCTTTTGAATTTTTTTAAGACTTGTGCTCTATATAAATTTTACAATTAGCATTAGGTACACGTCTGTTTCGTGGCCCACAGTTTTAATATGACGCTCATATTTTCAACTTAACATTTCAATTGTGACCCCAAAGTTTGCACAAATGTAATATCCTTTGAATTATTACAAGTATTTAAAAAACTACAATGCACTGAGTTATTGCTGGGCAAACAAGATTAAACTATTTAGTTTAAAGCATTTAAAAACTACAGTTTAAGCGCTCTGCAATGTACATATTAAAAACTAAATGGCTGACGATTTGTTAACAGCTTACGTTTATTTGCATTTATTACTCATATTTAAAATAAAGCTTATTATATTTTAAACATATTTGATGGATAAAATATTGAACCCACATAAATAAGGACTGTCACAGAATCAGGTGTTTTTAATTGTAGTAGATTTTTTCACTTTTGTCATTGATAGGTACTAATTGTAAAAGATAGATTCAATAAAAATATTGCCCGCTATTAATTAAGAAACTTAAGGTTTAAACAGTTTGCTATGTTTTATTCTTTATTTCATTGATTACAGGACATTTTTGAAAGTTGATTTCGGAGATGCATTTCCTAAATTTTGACTCTGTTTGTTAACCACACTGAAACGGTTGAACGGTATAATTTGATGTGAAGGTAGTTAATACCCTAGACTAATTATAATTATGACTACGAACACTTCTTTTCATCGTCATTATCACGCGGGTAAAACCACGAGCCACGAATGTTACCACTTTAATTTGGTTATTCGACGGTCAAATTCGACATAACTTCTTTTTTGAAACATAAGTAGGTACCTATAGAAAGTAACATGTTTCTACTAAAAGTAGAGGCGCCATCTGCTCAAACTTTTGCTTACAAATGTTTACCCAGTAAGGTAAACTAAAAGGATTGTCTATTTTTTCGCGAGACTTGAGCGCGATACGATCTGCACAAAAGTTTTTTGATATCAAGCCATTGTTGTGGATTTTTGCTTATAAATATCTTTATCTTTACCTTTTATCTTTTGTCGTGGATGTTTATCTTTGTCGGTAGTCGTGTAGCTAGTTTACACACGGCTGGATGCGTGTGCAATCTTTTGGTGTAGTGTATTACTAGGAAAAGAAATTGCACAAAACTGCAACCTTATTGTTCAACTAACCAATAATAGGAATTGGTTTCATTTTGACACTTAAGTCTTGTTTCATGTCAAAAATAAGACTGATACCGAATATCGGTGATTTCGATAATGAGAGCGTTTACAGTGCGTGCATAAATTTTGACATTTTGCCATCAGAAGAGTGGCTTGCTCAACTTGTCTTGTAAATACTATTTTGCTTGAATAAATACAGCATCGCGTTGCCACTACTTGCCATATTTGCCTTGTTTCTCATTAATACTTTAGTATTATAATTATAATGTAATTGCGCACCGCGGTTTCACACACGTGCTTCTGATGACAATTACGAAACTTGACAAGACGCAAATGCAAAATTTTATAGTGTGGAGTGAGTGGTTCCGGCGCAAAGGCGTAACAAACGAACCTTTGCATCTATATTAATCTATTTTATTAGTTAGTAAGATAAAAAAGCTAGCTCAGGACAGGGACCAATAGAAAGAGTGTAGGGAGGCCTTTGCCCAACACTGGGACACATCAGGCACTCAATAATAATAATAAGGTATACAAGTTTACAAAAAAAAGCCGTGGTAGCTCAGTGGGAGAACAGCCGTTTCGCATTCTTGAGGTGGCGGGTTCAAACCCCGACTCGTACCAATGAGTTCTTTGAGACTTATGTACGAATTTACATACCACTGGCTTTTCGGTGAAGGAAAACATCGTGAGGAAACCTGCATATGTCCGGAGAAGAAATTCAATGGCGTATGTGAATCCACCAACCCGCACTTGGCCAGCGTGGTGGAATACGGCCTAATCACCCTTCGAGGGTAGACCTGTATCCCAGCAGTGGGAGGATTAAAGGTTGCATATGATGATATGATGATACAAGTTTGGATTAATATGTAAAGTTTTGAAGTGTGGGTATAATGTAATTGACACGTAACTAATTGTTCAGAGATCGGCTAAGTTCAAAGGCATGCCAGTCGATAGCTGCCTACGACAGAACGTGTAACCATAGTGCTCAGATAAACCTAGAGAGGGAGATGGAGCACTGCGCTAGATTTTGGGTGAAGCCAAGAGCTCATCTAATTTTTTAAATTCTATTATAGGTTTCCATCTTGCTTGATGGGAAGTAATGATGCGGTTTACGATGGAGCACGCGTGCCTAGAAGATACCCATTCACTTTCGACTTGAAAACACTCGTAATATTATAACCATCGGGAAACATCCACACATGTAGAGCATTCCATATTCTGGTGATTCGCATAATTAACGCGGGGACTTGCACGTACGTACACAAGACGCACAGGCTTACATATTCCTCTACTTGCGGCACTATAGAGCTTGTGTGCGTAGATACGCGAAAAGTAGAGGAGTTCTTGGCTTCACCCATATCTAACGCAGTGCTCCATCTTTCTCTCTTTTATCTGAGCCATAGCGCTCAAACTTGGATCAAACTAAACTATTGAACTGGTATTGTTTGAAGCTGGCTGGTACAGTGATGGATGGACAGCTACTGGAGAGAAACGGTATTGAAGGGAGTACACTGGAAGAGAGTGGTCTTAGTTTGTATCCAAAGAACAAACAGAGCAAGCACAATAAATGTATAACGGTGGTCAGTATGTTTAATTATTTTACTAATTAGTTTTTTTTAGATTTTAAGTTTTTGTATAAGTAAGCTTTACCTGCCTTTGTTATTAATCAATAAATATTCTGATTTCTAATTCAGCGGTTATGGGTTGAATACACGCAACGAGTACAGGGACGAGACAGTAAATGGGCATCCTCGGCCGACCAAACAAATCATGGTTCTAATGACAGTCTCGCTTCGTCAAAATGTTAATCCATACCAAACCAAGTACTCGGTCGAAAGTACTGTCTCGCCACTATACTCGTTACGTGTAATCAACCCAATAAGAGTAGCAGTTGTTGCGTGTATTATTTTGCTTGTAAGTTATGCAGGCTCAGCATGGATCGTGATCGCGTTTAAACCGTTTTTATCCCGCGAGCATCGATAATCCGACTTCGGTGCCCGCGAGATAAACATACCCTTAATATTCTAGCGATGTCACATCTACGCGTGGATAAAAACGGTGAAATGTCAATTAGTCACCTCGTGCCCGAGTTGCTGGTGCGGAAGATAGAGTTTATCTATATTTATAAAAGAAAGTCGTGTTCGTGTTACACTACTTATAACTCAAGAACGGCTTTACCGATATGGCTGAAAATTGGTGAGGAGGTAGCTTAGAGCCAGGAAACGCACATAGGATACTATTTATTCCTATTATACTATTTATTTCTATTAAATAAATTCGATAGCATTCAAGTGTGAATTGACATAAAACATCAGTCACTATAAAACGAGGTATAACAAAAAAGAATCAGACTTGGAATAACAAAACGACTTATTATACTCTTTGCGCAAATGACAGCTATGTAATGGACGTATGGATGACAATTTGATTTAACAATTTAACAGCTAAACAGATTTTGACGAAATTTGGTATAGAGGTAGCTTAAGCCCTAGGTAATATGTAGATTACTTTTTACCCCAGAAAATTGAACGGCTTTCCGCTATTCTTGCAGGACAGCGGGTGAAACCGCGGGGCGCAGCTAGTCTAATATATATCTAGATCTACCTATGTCTGCAAAACGGAGCAGTAACATGTTTGTTGGCCAACATAATTTGCAAGTAGGTAAATGACCAACCAACTTACTATAGATACATTTGCTATTCGATTATGCTAGTCGACGTGTTTGGCTCAGCGGTAGTTTATCCGCCTTATAAGTCAGAGGTCCCCGGGTTTGATTCCCGGCCGGGCAGATGCTTGAATGATGAATTTAAATATCTGTTCTGGGTCTGGGTGTTAGTTGTCCTTGTCTTTGTGTGTGTTCCATGGCATCCCCGACACAGGATTTATTCCTAGTGGGGAGCTATGAGTGTGAAACGTTATCTATACTAATATTATAAAGAGGAAAGATTTGTATTTTTATATTTTTGGATGTTTGTATGGAATAAACTCGAAAACTACTGGACCGATTTCAAAAATTCTTTCACCATTCGAATGCTACATTATCCCAAAGTAACATAGGCTATTTTTTTTTTTTTTTTTTATCCACAGCAAAGCGTAGCAGGGAACAGCTAGTATTAAATGTTGTAATTATAGGTTTATCAGTTTGGATGTTTGCATGTTTCTTGCTTCTTCTTCGTCTTCTTGCCATTTTTGCGTGTTTACGCAAAAACGTCTAAAGGGATTTGGATGTATTTTTGTTATAATTAAACACGGGAACACTCACGTAAAAATTAAGTCGTCTACTACGACTAGACAAACAAGTGTGAAAACCACGTCAGTTTCCATAGGATTTGGATGTAATTTAGTATGAAGATAGCTTATAATGCACTGTTCCAACGGCCACCACTGGGGGCGGTTTTAGTGGTGGCCGTTGGGAGTATACCTTATATCCTGGATTAACATATACCTCTAGGCTACTTCCCAAAAACGCGGGTAAAACCGCAGGGCGCAACTAGTAAATAATAAAGACGGTGTCTGATAAATAATACCAAGAAGAAGGTCTCCCGAGTATGGTCTATCTAAATTCCACCAAGTACACTTACACACAATCTACCTTATTTAATTGGATCCTGTAGCCAGTAACCACTGCTCGCGAGTGTCCTCACCGAAATTGTCTAACATGTCATGCGGTCGGGATCAAAGCCGGCTTGATTAGCTGTTATTGCGTGTATTCACATAATTGCGATAGGGATTTGAATTACCTCCTTTGATACGATTTCGATTGCGTATTGCAGTAATAGAGTTGAATATTGGACCGGAGTAGTTGGTTCGCGTGAATTGCACTGTTAACTAGGTCCTTGTGGAAATTGCGTTTGATTCTTGATCGCCTTTGTTATTAATCATTAAATATTCTGATTTCTAATTCAGCGGTTTATTAATTACACGGGGTAATTACTAGGGAAATGATTGTTATAAAACTGACTTAGTTTTTTTTTGTATTTTCGGCTTTTCCCACAACATGTACTCATGTTCATACTCCAAATCAAGGATCGTAAGAATAATAACCTTATAAGCCAAAGGTCCCGGGTTCGATTCCCGGTCGGGCAGATGTTTGAATGATGAATTTAAATATCTGTTCTGGGTCTGGGTGTTAGTTGTCCTTGTCTTTGTGTATGTTCCATGGCATCCCCGACACAGGAATTTATCCTAGTGGGGAGCTATGAGTGTGAAACGTTATTTAATTTATTTATTTTATTTATTTAATAACGTCTCTTCACATGATACCTGACTGCTATGGGTTGCAGTCGTCGGGTTATGATTATACATAGATAGGTACTAAAACCCCAAGTTCCTTGGCTCTGGGATCTCTAGAGAAACACACTGACCCCCTCAGCTCCATGCTGCAGCTCCACAGCTTTTGTCCAGTGATATGGTAAGATAAATATAGGTATTTTGATGATAATTTTCTCTGCACGATGTACTAATTTTCAATATCTTCGGGCCACACAAAACCCAGTATTAAGTACATAGATTCAACTCCAAATTTTAAAAAACCTCTCTAGCTGTGTTCATTGTATTCAAAATGAAAACAATCCGCTTTTCAGCTAGTTTTTTTTCCGTCCGTCAAAAGCTTATACAAAGCAAAATTACCATACTAACAGTAACTCACTACGGCAGTACTCTAACTTCACACATTTGAATTGACAAATCTAGTTGTCAGTAAGGGCCTGTTCATAAATAAATATTACGTTATATCACTCAGAGGAGGGGGTTCTAAAACCATTAATAACTAATCCTGTCCAACTATTACTAAAAATGCGAAAGCTTCTGTGTGTGAATGTGTGTTACCACGTATCTCTGTAATTACGTAGCCGATATAGCTTATTATTATTAGGTAGGTAAAACCTTTTCACTAACGTAATAAAAAACTTGAACTACTGCTTCCGTCTCTACGATTCACACCGGCATGCATTTTATTTGTCTGATGAATTATGAATGACAGAAATATGAATTTAATGCAGATCAACCGGCAGATTAATATGAATGATCCTGTTCGAGGTGAATTCGTTTATTCGAGTTTGTTTGGGAAGAGGAAAATATGGAATACATACAAGTTAATATTCGAATGATAGAAGAAACGTGAAGTTGAATTAAATGTATACCTTAGTAATAAGCGTAATTCAAATGTTTGTATAGTAAGAATTTAACGGTTTGACGTTTTTTTTTTTTTAGTTATCTTGTAATGTCCCACTGCTGGGCAAAGGTCTCCCCCAAGTTCTTCCATGCCTGCCGGTCTTGGGCAAGCACCGTCCAGTCCTTTTCAAACTTCCCCAGTTCGTCGCGCCATTGCGTCGGAGGGCGGCCTGGGGGTCGACTGTCCGGGGGCAACCACTCTGTGGAGACCTTTGCCCATCTGTCCGGGTGCATTCGGCTTGTGTGGCCCGCCCACTCCCACTTGAGCTTGGCAAACCTTTTACCTACGTCAGCGACGCCTGTCATGGAACGCAGTATGGTGTTACGGACGCGGTCTTGTCGTTTGATTCCGAGGATACTGCGTTCCATGGCTCTTTGGCAAACTCCAAGGCGGGACCTCTGCATCTTGGTTAGTGACCATGTTTGCGCACCGTAGGTTAGGCTGGGCAAGATACACACTACACAGGTACACAGATACACAGGTTTGACTTTGGTCGAGAAAATTCTATCTAAAATAGTTTCTAGTTTACCGGCATGCTAAAATGTTCATACATTTTACTTTCTTTGTTATTACCTACCTATTTCA
Source organism: Alcis repandata (assembly GCA_949125135.1). Lineage (NCBI taxonomy): Eukaryota > Metazoa > Arthropoda > Insecta > Lepidoptera > Geometridae > Alcis > Alcis repandata. The sequence continues at coordinate 3,479,365 of OX421233.1, forward strand.
GGATTTTGGCATCTGGTACACAGACTGATCTTGCTTAGATGCTCTTTAAATATTAAAAAATAACCTTAAAACCAACGCTCTATTTTAGCTTTTGTTGTAAGTGCTAAAAATATGAGCTCGTTAGTTGGGAATTGGGATAAATAAATCTATCTCATATAGAAGGTTCTCGAAAAGAGTTCGATATTGTTCCGTTTATAGAACAATCGACCTTTGTTTTGAACGATCCGATTATCATGGGATGATCGAGACTTATCCGCTTATATCCAAATATATCCGGAACGATCCGGTGCTGACGCGTGAGCTGCCAATAATATTCAAATTGAGGATTTTTGCGGATAAATGTTTTAATATTCATTAGAAGTTTCCTTTTTATTTGCATTTAAAATGTTCTAATTAGAGAGTTAATTAATTGAGGACTCTGTCAAGCAGAGTAAGATAAAAATGAGTGCTAACAACTTTACTAACTTTTAACTCTCACAAACACACTTTTTTTAAAGCTTTTATGTATGTTAGTTTCTTGAGATCAAGTCTTGCAACTGATTTTTGAACCACTTCCGAATATCTAATTGAGCTGAAATTTGGTAAAGGGTTACAAAAGTGTCCAATGCCAATGTATTACAATTTAAAAAAAATGTTTTATTAATACATAATAATTTGAAGTATTTTGTTCTTGTGTTATCCTAATTACTTTCACAAGGGCCATACCGTAAAGTAAGAATGACTAATTAAATATCCGTAGGTAAAGCATAAAGATCATTATATCGCTGTAGTAAGGTGCATATTTTCAAACCACTTATTTTTTAAACGGCTTTTCGATTATTATTCATTCGATACTTTAATAATACTCGACCCTGGATTAGCTCAGCTTCTGTGCTTGACAGAAATGCAGTTAACACACAGATTACTATGTAGTTGCTTTATTTACATTTTTCTACTTAGTACCCTTACTTTTGCAGTATGGATTCCGACAAAAAAAATCTTTGTATAATTTAATACACCAGAAAAAAGCGGAACCAAAAAAAAACATTAAAGATTAGCACAAAAGGTGATTTTATTACTAGGAACAATCTGTTCCAGACAACCTTGAAAATTGAAAGTGAAAAAAAATCTAAAAATCTTAAATCTTATATACCTATAAAATTCTCGTGTCACAATGTTCGTTCCCGTACTCCTCCGAAACGGCTTGACCGATTTTTATGAAATTTTATACGCATATTCAGTAGTTCTGAGAATCGGCTACTATCTATTTTTCATACCCCTAAGTGTAAGGGTTGTCCACCCCTAACATTAATTTTAATTTTTTGGGCAAGATTGTGGCTTACGTATGTGGCATTAAAAAATACCTACAACCCTAAATTTTCACCCTTCTATCACCAACCCCTATTTTTTAATAGTCACTAGAAATAATTTTTATTTTATGGCAAAACAACATTTGCCAGGTCAGCTAGTATAAAATAAAATAATCAAAAATTTGTAGTTAAATCTTTTTATAACATTATTTTTCAACGCATACCTAGATACCTATCTTTAAGTAGAAGGGAGTAATTATACTATGCATTTCTAAGCGCCCTCTTACTGGGACATAAGTTTAGTGGGCTGGTTGGGTTTGAAGCACGCGCTTTGTAGCGTCTACCCTCAAATCTAGAATAATTAATTTATAGACACAAAGCGCGCTCTCACAACTTTATTATGTATACCTAAAGGTATTGTGTTGACAAATGTAATTCTCATAGTCTTAGTTTTATTTCTTGTAATTTGTCTAGTATGCAATAAGGCTATATCCTATTCTATTTTGTTGATACATTGGCGGTATTTTCGATGACTTCAACATTTAAAAAGGGCTTAAATGAGTATTGAAAGGTCGGCGATGTATCTGTGACCATAGATAGAGATATCCATAGGTGACGGTGATCGCTAACCATCAGGCGGCCGTTTGCTTGTTTGGCCTATGGCATTAAAAACTTACAGATAAGATTCGGCTATTTTTTTAACCTCACCATTCACAATAGATGTGATGTGATGAGATCGACCCATTTAAAATGAGTAAAAACAGTTTTCACGATTATTTTGTTTACTAGGTACTAGCTGAGACCCTCAGTTTTATCCGCATTTTCCGGGATAGAGAAATATCTCGATATAGAGCTAAGACTTATCTTAATAATAGAGCTTAGCATAGCCTATACGTTCAGTCGTACTTGTGTGATTGACTAACAAACTTCCAAACATAAAACTTTTGACATTTAAAATATTACTAGCTGACCCGGCAGACTTCGTACTGCCATACGTTTGTATGGGAAAAAGAAAAGGGGTGTTTCTAGGGTTTTTCAATAATTCTGAGAGATTTTCTTAATATTTTTTTCCGTAAGAACCTTCTCCTAATAATAACAAATACAACAAAAAAAGAATTAGTGAAATCGGTCCAGCCATTCACGCGTGATGTCGTGACCAAGGAAAACGGGTTTCATTTTTATATATATAGATTTTATTATTTTACTAGCTGTTCCCTGCCACGCTTCGCTGTGGACAAAAAAAAATAGATAACAACATCCTTGATGCGTTTATATATCATGCTATATATATCAGCTCGATCGGTGCAGAACTTTTTGAGTTTTTGAAGCGTACACAAACCAACATAACATTTTTATCTTAATCTTAATATATATAAATCTCGTGTCACAATGTTTGTCCTCAATGGACTCCTAAACCACTTAACCGATTATAATAAAATTCGCACACCATGTGCAGTTCGATCCAACTTGAGAGATAGGATAGTTTAAATCTCAAATTAAAGTCGCAATTTTAATTTATTGCAAATTATATTTAAACTGATAATTTTTACTATAAATTGACAAGTTAGCATCAACATACTACGGTTGCTATAGTTACGCAATGGCTTTTGACAGGACAACGTCTGTCGAGTCAGCTAGTATAATTATATAAATTACGTGTCACGTTGTTTGTCTGCTATAGACTCCTAAACTACTTAACCGATTTCAATCAAAATTTGCACACCGGGTGCAGTTCGATCTAACTTAGGAGATAGGATAGCTCACATCTCAATTTATAGTAAAAAAACATGAAAAATTAGAAAATTTTAAAATACTTAAACGGTATAGCGCTTTGGACAATGTAAACTTTTTTAATGTAACTTTTGACATTTGACATTTGACATAGAATTGACGCAATAGCTTTTGACAGGACAACGTCTGTCGAGTCAGCTAGTATACCTTAAGATAACAACGTCCATACTGGGAATATCGGCATACTTAATTCTGAAGCTAGTGAAGTATTAAGTATTATTCAATTACACAGCATATAGTGTTAATAATAGAGTGTCGAGTTCACGCTTTACCAAAGTATGTTTATGTTACTATGTTTATGATGAAACGTTTTCAAAATTTATCGCAGTCTTCTCACATATTAAAAAGAGGGGAAGGTATAATGAGAATCTTTTTTCGCTTTTGCGGTTCTTACTTATAAAGCCTGCTTAAACCTAATCGCTACTTAAAATTCGGTATCTTATTTTGGCACACGAGCATGATATGACATTTCACGTCAGCGAGTAGTACCTATTGAGAACATTTTAAGCAGCGATTGAGCTGTGTTTATAAGTAAGAGCCTCTACGTCTATGTGCCCTTATTCAAAAGTCAGGACCCTACAGGTCCTTATGTAAGTATCCTAAAAGTTCTAAGGAGGAAAGAGTATTGAAAGAAAAAAATCTGATATTAATCATGCCTAAGGCTTTTAAAGCCGTTAAAAACTAGGTCAACGCTAATGAAATTAATAATGCTCGTATTCTTTTTATTCTTCTTCTTAGGGTGCCTCTCTAATTATTCAAAGTTGGCAGTCAGCTTTGCATATTTGGCCTTATCCTTGTACAGGCAAAAGAGTTCCGTGGCACTCGTCATACTCATCCTCTCTCTTCTACACAATCATGATTTTTTCCACAACTGGCATTTCTTTTTTTAACTTTTTCCATCGTTATTTTCAATCTGTCATGCCTGAGCACATGCTTCATATATGCAACTTTACTTCTTATCCTATTGTTGACAAAAACACACATAGTAAACAATCACCGTTGCCTATGACTCATAAAGAATTCATAAGTTATGAGTTAAATACACCTAACGAGTCTGTACTCTCCACTGTTGGCGAGACAGTGCCTTTGGCCGAATACTCGGTTTGTATAGGTAAACATATTGATGAGGCGAGACAGTCACTAGAACCATGATTTGTTTTCTCGGCCGAGTATGATCATTTACTGTACTCGTTACGTGTATTTAACCCATAATGGATACCCATATAACAGAAAAACAGACGGACCGCCTGATGGTGAGCGATCACCATTCCTTATTACCTGTAACACCGTAACAACACGGATACGTTCCCAACCTTTTAAACTCATGTAAACCTATTTATAAAATTCTACCAAAGCGATTTATCCATAAATTATGATGGACTTACCGGGTTATTGGGTCGCAGGTTTGACCGGACGTTGACATTTGATATAGCCCATCTGAATGTAGGTCAACTGTTCCACCCGGGAGAGCCTGTCTTACCTACTCGAGGGAATGACTATACTTATTATCTTCTATGTACTCATATGCAAGAGAAAGTCCTGAATGACTGGTAGACAACGCATAGCCTAAATCGGGTTTTAAAGACTTGACATTTGGAGGGTGTGTGTATATTTGTTTTGATACGAGGTGTAAAAATTATTTCTCGGTACAAGAAAGATATTTTGAAATTCTCTTTAAAGGTAAAATTGGATGAAGACGTTTGTTTTAAGGTATTTTGTTTTTGTTTAGTAATAGTTTATTATAATAGGTATGGTAGTTTCAATATTCTTCAGCAAAAAAGAATGAAGAAGGGAGTGAAATGGGGTGATGAAGTTTGTATTAAAATACAGGCGCGGAAAACAATGTTAAATTGTTTATTGTAGGCGGCGCGGGCGAAGCCGCAAGCAGAAAATGTATTTATATCATAAAGTGCACTTAGATACTCGACAAAATTATGTATATGATACAGTTGTACCTGCTCATCATGTTTATGACCCACTTTTACTAAGGAAACCTAGCCAAGTTGCAATCGATCTCAAACGCTATAGAGAACTAAGATAACGTGGGAATGATATTTTTATAATCTATTTATAGATTCTACATTGCATCAGAGTATCATACATTTTGTAGTGGTAGGGGAGATTGAACAACTTATATCGCAGTGCTGTGCCACGCAGGGTCTTGAATTCTGCGAGTTCAAAATTCTGGGTAGCGCAGACCTGTTATGGGCGAACGTGACGTTTAATATCAGGCGAGTGATTTGCTCGTCTCGTCACCCAATTACATAACAAAAAGATATTATAGAATCGTCATTCCCACACATTATCATAGTTTTCTATACCGTTTACGATCATAGATTGAAACCCGGCTAGGGGGCAGAAAATCTGTAGATACATACAATTGATAATAATCTATTGAATCAGGCGTTACTTCACGGAAGTTCAATGCTTCTAATTTGGACAGTAAAATAAGGAAAAATTGCAGGTAAACCCGTGGACGGTGCGTTGGCTAGTGCTGAGATTAGCTGAAACGCCAGCAGTGCCAGCATGTTACCCAAACTGTGTACGCAGTACAAAGTTCAATGTACAAGTTCAATTCAGAATGCTCTGTCGTTCAATATTAACATCTGTGTTCAGCCTCACATCATATGAGATTTTATTTATTTCAGCTACATTGATATTTCAAAAAGAAAGATATGGTTTGCGCTTAGAAAGGCATATTACAAGTTTGTATTCAACTTGCAATGTATGTGTTGAGTTCAACGTTCCTCTTTGTCAAATCTTAAAAATAAATTTTGAATTATTATTCCTAGTTCTTCTCCGAAAGAAAGAAATTAGAAGAATTTTAATGGTGTATGTGAATCCACCAACCTGCACTTGGCCAGCGTGGTGGAATACGGCCTAATCACCCTGCGAGGGTACACCTGTATCCCAGCAGTGGGAAGTTGCTAATGATGATGTTACCTAGTTCCTAAAATAAGATTGAGTTGAATTCATACGAGTGGGTGTTAGAGCTTTAAGGCCACCTGAAGGCATCATAAAGCTTTTAGGATATAGGTATTCAGGATTATTGTTATGGGACGTGTCATCTGATTCATCGTGGTGCTCAGTTAAAAATGTCAACCGTGGTCTCCCCCTTCCAAACTGACCAGGTCATCCATTACTTAACATCGATGATCGATTACAAACTGTTTTCATAGAGGCCCTCGCTACAAAAATTCCATCACCTAATGCCTTCAGAATGTAACGTATCTCTTTTAAATCTTATCAATTTTCATTTGAACGCTTGAAAAAATTTCCATATCAAACGCCCCGACACGGTCGCACGGCCGACTGAAGTTTATTCAAAATGGTTCAATTCTACGAAAATTCAATGCTTTGATTCACATTTGAAAGTGTTATTTTCCTTTGAATGCGTTATGAGTGCTTATAATAAAATTATATTAATGATTTTGCTTATTTCTACTTATACAGAGTGTGGCGTAAGGAGTGGATAACGGCTGGGAGACATCAACGACTGTTCGGAAAATGACAATTTGTATTCAGTAAAAGAGTTAAAATTGGACATTTTTTAAAATTTGAGGAAAATTAGACTTCAAATATATCCAATAAGTCGAAACCCGTGACACTTTTACAGAATACAAATTGACTTTTTCCGAACAGTCGTTATGTCCCCCAGCCGTAAGTAAAAGATTATCCACTCTTTACGCCACATCCTTTAAGTGTTAGAATCGACAAGGTTAGATCTTTTAGATCAATAAAATAGGTAGTAAGCAAATGTCATACACATAATTATGTACTTACTTTATGTGTTAAAAGGAATTATGCGAAAAATAAACAATGTTGATGAAACTAAAATATAAATATACGAGTATACCTGCCTACGCTACCAATAACCTTCGCAAATACCAAATCCTCTTCGATTCTGTAATATAATTTTGAATACTATAAATAATGTAGGTAGGTACTAAGCCGAAGATCATAATCGTAATACCACGTTTATATTTCTCAGCTTTACTAAAGAATTTTCTGAAAATTCCCCAAGAAAAACCATGGCGCTTGTTATCTGTCTATTACAAATCTATTATTGTTACATTGGTTATCCTTCTCTCTTCCGTAAACCATCACTTCGTCCGACGTTCCCAAACATAACGATAACAATAAAACCAAACCCTAAGTCGAACGCCGACGATAAAGTGACCCAAATTTTATTATGGGTCGGGACAATAAAGATGAATGTCGGCAAGTCCCGTTGTCACTCGGTTCTTGATATTATTATGGAAATTCTGGGACAGTTGACATGACCGATTTCCATAAGAAAATCATAAAAAAATGTTTCGCATAAAATGTTTTGTAAGTTTTGATCGGAAAGGATCAGCCACAATCTTTCAATCCCGTGTCGTGTCGCGTCCTTTACAATATAATATGTTGTATTGAAAATCTTTTACAATTTCAGGTAGCAAGTAAACAGATAGTCTGCCTAGTACCTAAGTGTATCTATAGTGTTGTAATAGTAGTCGGGCTCTTTTGCAGAGCCCGCCTGGGGAAGTACTATACCTTTGTCAGTTATTGTGTTCCGATTTGGAAGGCAATGTTTCCAACGAAATTTCAGGGCAAATCTATATGTATAAAAATGTTATGTTGGTTTGTGTACGCTTCAAAAACTCAAAAAGTTATGCACCGATCGAGCTGAAATTTTAGCATGATATATTTAATACGCATCAAGGATTGTTTTTTTTTTTTTTTTTTATCCACAGCGAAGCGTGGCAGGGAAACAGCTAGTTGGAGAATAAATATTATATCTTATATCTCAGGGTGACGAGCGCAGTGCTGTGCCTCATAGCCCCCGCAGGGTCTTAAATTTTTAAGAGTTCAAAATTCTGGGTGGCGGCAACCAGTTACGGGCAAACGTGACGTTAATATCAGGCGGGTGATTTGCTCGTCTCATTACTCAATTGCATAAAAATAATAGTCTTTACCGTCAGATTTTGTTTTTGTTAACCCTCGGGAGTGCTCACGTATTACTGAGTTGCCATACTTCACTGATTAGATATTTCGATCACATAAATATGGTGACTTTTTCTTATGTAGTTACCGATTATTTTGTTTTATGTGTTTTTAATGTTTTCAGTAGCTTTGAATGAATATAATGGAACTGCCATTATTACAAGGACAGTATAAAATTTTAATAATTATTTTCGTAACTTATTCTGGAAATGTAATCTTCCCTTTTGCGCGTCACGCTCATTTCTTCAGTAGCTATGTAAATATACTTTACCTTTTATTTAAGGGGCAGAAAATGACACTCCGCTATCTCGCTCGCTCATTTCAACATTTTTGAAGTACTGAAAAGTTTTTGAAAAATCATTTTGATCCGAACAAGTTTTCATACATAAAAATGGGTAAAACAGTCCCATGTTTAGGCATAGAAACTTGTTTGAATCAAAATTATTTTTTGTTGACGCTTCTTGTTATTATTCTAAGCAACTTGACCGAATGCGATATTAAAAAAAAATTTCGGTGTTTTAATAACTTCAAACAATTTGAAATGAGTTACCGAGATATTCTGCTCCTTAACAAAACGCCACCCGGGACGTCGTGGAGGTGCTTAATAAATTAGACTCAGTCAGCTACATGAGAGACTGGATCGGCGCGAATTAAGTTTTGTTTGAAATATTAAGTGAAATAAAATTAAATAAAGGTAAGTCAAATTTTGAATTTTGTTTTAGATTTCGTCATAAATTCATATCTCTTACAGTCTTTTTCGTAATTCAGGACGCGAAATAAATGATCTCGAACTAAATGATTTACTCGTGATCATTAAAATAGCTGATCACCGTCTTCAGATCATAAACGTCTGTCTCACTATATATAGGTAATTCAAAAAATTCTGCCATAGCGAAAACTCGCATGTCGAGGGTTCTTAACTATCGTATAGGTACTAAACGAGCGCGAAACCTTAAAGCATCTAAGACAATATTATACAAATCAATACGATAGGATATAAATTACGGAACTATTATAAGATTATATGACCAAGACAAAGGTTCGTAGGTAAGGTAGGTAAGCATCGTATTAGGATGAAAATGATATTCTAAATTTGAATCTTGAAGATAATATTTTTTCTTCTTGCGACCTCGAATGAATGATTTTTTTCAGATCTCACCTTTTTTCTTGCCAATTGGGTCGTAACAGGAACGGGTAATATTATAATTTGATTCGACTACTGCGTCGTTGTAACGCCGTTAAACGTCGTTATAGCGGGTAGGCCCGCGACGCCGGAGTCAAACGGTTATTGCGCCGTTACGACGTGCGATGGCGACGTCGCGAGACAAATTTTACAATTTCCGGTTTAAGATACTACGTGAAATGATAAATTGTAACAACTTAGAACGTGTGAAAATGAAATGGGTTCCTGTAGGTATACAGCATCTCTTTGAAATGTAAGAAATACGGAAGTGATGTTCTTTTTACAAGCTTTTATATAACTTGCAATGTAACATAATACGTTTGTTCGGGTGAAATCTTGTAACTTAGTTTTGAACCACTTCCCGATGTTTGATTCAACTGAAATTTGGTATACGTGTGTAAATCCGATGATAATGCAATAAAAGCTTCATATCATATGCAACCATTAACCCTCCCACTGCTGGGATACAGGTCTCCCTCGAAGGGTGATTAGGCCGTATTCCACCACGCTGGCCAAGTGCGGGTTGGTGGATTCACATACGCCATTGAATTTCTTCTCCGGACATATGCAGGTTTCCTCACGATGTTTTCCTTCACCTTTAAAAGCTTATTTTTTAATTAATCAAATCAACTTATTATAAAAATAGTTCTAAATATTATGCGTGTTTGCAAAGACCATTGTAACTTGCGCGTGAATTACTCGCAATAGATACCTAACAGCTGTTTGCGAACTGCATCCTTTATGCGCGTGCGCAGGTGTCGTGAGGACCTTATATTTAATTGAATAGCCTTTGTCTAGTATAGATTAGATCACGGCTGACTTGCTAGTTATCTGTCAACTTCGATTTTGAAAAACACTCTTATTGATACTCAACACAAAGATAGTATTTTTGCTTTTCGAAATCAGAAATCGCAAACATTTAATGACATTAAATAACAATGAATGCATTAATATATTTCTCAAAGATTGAGTGTTACAGGTAAGTCACTTTTACAAGGATAGATATACTTAGCCCGGTAAGCCCTGGTAATCCTCTTCAGTCTTTAGTTTTCCCCTTTAGTTTTTTTGTCTATCCTCTCCATCCTCAGGTTGCCTGGAAGAGATCGCTCTTAGCCATAAGGCCGCCAGCTATCGCACTAGTTTTAGGTGTTATAATTATTATTCTTTTGTTTGTAATTTAGAGTGTGAACAATAAAGAGTTTATCTATCTATCCATCTATCTAGTGTTGATTACTAGATACGTTGCCAGCCGCTGGAAGGACGTTAGCCAGAGCTCCGGCTATACCTTAAAACAAAACAACGCACAATTTCTAGAACAACTCATAGAATCTTCCGGGAAATACAAAACCTTGTTAAAATAAAAAATATTACATATTCAGAGTCAGAGGTCTTACTTATTTTGTTTTGCATGCTTTTCTATCGCTACCGAACGCTATTGTGTTCACACTTGAACGCTTTTTTATAAGAACGTGCATAAATACTTGTTTGTAAGTATACTTATTTTGTTAGAGGATTAGAGCGTTGATGTGAGCTCTTATCACGCTTTTGTTGAGGAAACGCCTGTCGTTATTTTTGTAGCAACGCGCAGTTTTAAATTTTGAACATTTTTGTACAGGATGTTTTTTAAAAAAATTGTTTAAAAAAAAAATGAAATCATTTTTAAAACATTTTTTTTTTTGGTGTAGTTCCTAAGGGGGCGTCCATAAAATACGTGAGATGTTTAAGGGGAGGAGGGGGTCGAGTCAAATCTCATCTAATCTTACGTTGGAGAGAGGGGGGGTCTCGGCAAATATAACGCAATTTTTTTTCTAATTGTAACAAAAAAAAAATAACATTTTACATTTTTTTTTCTTTTTACAATAACAATCCAACGCGTTTTCGTAAGAAACCCACATTTTGAAAAATCTCACGTGAGATTGGGGGATGGGGGAGGGGGTTGAATAAAATCTCACGACATCTCACCAGGGGGGGAGGGAGGGACAGAAATTTAAAAAAACACCTCACGTAATTTATGGACGCCCCCTAACTTAGATAAATACTTAGGTAGATAAATATTCGTATATTTGGTACAATGAAAATAATCATGATTTTGCAGTTTTGATATTGTTCGTAGCAGCAGTCGAGTTTAATATTTTGGGCCTTTCTAATAAACCCTGCTTAAAGTTATGCATTGCTTAAAATTTTGCGTCTTGTTTTTGCAGGTTAAATTTCGGGTAAGCGAGAAGTTGTTTGATCGTTTTAATAGTGACTAACTTTAAGCAGTGTTTAAAAGTACGGCCTTTTGTAATTAGCCTTTCTTATATCTACATAATTATTATTAATACCTCACTAGCTGCATCCCGCGGTTTCACCTGCGGTCATTTTTATTAATAAAAAGTATCCTATTATTACTTCTAATGCCTGCAAGAATATGTGTACAAAGTTTCATGATGATCGGTTTAGTAGTTTTTTCGTGAAAGAGTAACAAACAAACTTATCTGTACATTCACATTTACTCGAACCTCTATATGTAATGTTAGTAGGGATACCTACCTTTATTTTAGCTGTAGGATTCCCGAAGCTAACATAAAATTAATGAAGGTTTGACATTTTATTTGCAAAGATTTATTATACTTAATTATGTATATTTTTTTGTGAGTACCGAAGCAACAGAGAGCATTACAAGCAGATAATAGGCCCAAGTTTAAAGGCTTTTTAAGACAGATCTAAATTTTCTATAACTATTGGCATCCTTGTCTAATGGCTTGCAATGAAAAAGACAGATATATTTTAGTTAGTTTAGATCTGTCTTAAAATGCCTTCAAACTTGGGCCCAATACAGTTTATTTTTAAATTACTACCAATAAAAAGCTGCGCCCGACTCTGACTGTCTCAGAAACAGTCGCATTTATAATGCAGGGTTTTAAAGAAAGGGTATGCTAATCCGAAAAGGGCTCATAGTACTCATCATTGTGAATAACTTTTATTATTCTGGCAACCCAGAATTCGCGATAAATATCAGCTATTCTATACACTAAGTGTCATTGACAATGTTCTATGGAATACTGTTTTTTTTTTCGCGAATGCCGGATTGGTTCCATTGTAAAGGCTGTAATGATGAGAACTATAAACCCTTTTCAGCTTAGCATACCCTTTCCTTATAACCCTGTATGATATTTTATAGGTGGGGAGTAGGTACAATGTGGTATCAATTGAGTCATGAGTTATGTTATTATTATTATTATGTTAAATACACTCATTTATTCATTTTTCTTAAATTTAAATTTTTACAATATTTTTATATAAAAACCTAAAAACATTATAAAAACTTAAACCTAGAGTTCCACCGGCAGCGGGGCAGGGCCCAAGCATACCGGTGGTTAAGGCTGCAGGCTTTAATCGCATGCGACGCACTACACCACCGGTAGCGGGGGCCGGGCGCGGAGCAGGTTATGTTATTATTATTATGTTATTATTATTATTAGTTATTATCATGAGTTATGTTAAAAATGCAAAGAGACGTAAGGGGTCGTACGATTTTAATCAAGAATACTTTCCTAATGATTCCCGAATACCTACCTACCTACTCGTACAACAATGTTTGAAGCTATGTCGAAACTTCGCTTGTTACAAGTTTGGAATACTCCGTTAAATTACTCGGTTTACTTCCACTGTGATTTTTAACATACTGAACATCGAGATATTGAAGAAAAGAGGATAGTTGTTTGTTTATTTGTTACTAACTAACTATCTACCTAACCTATCCGCCTGGAAGAGATCGCTCTTAGCGATAAGGCCGCCAGTTGTCGCACTAGTTTTAAGTGTTATAATCCTTTTGTTTGTAATTGGTGTGAACAATAAAGAGTTTATCTATATATCTACCTAACTAACTTTAGTTGATAACAAGAACATAATTTTTACAAAACAATTAACAAAAACCGACTTCAAAAGACCGACTATTGAGTTATTCATCTATTTGTCGCGCACGTACTTAATGCAAATTTAAGATTTATATGGTTTTCTCATGGATACCATTATCAGAACTGGACTAAATTGAAATGGGACAAAATGGGAAGCGTCAGCTTTCTAATAAAAAAAGAGTCATCAAAATCAATTCACCCAGTCTAAAGTTATGAGGTAACAAACATAAAAAAAAAACATAATGACGAATTGATAATCTCCTCCTTTTTTGAAGTCGGTTAAAAAATGCCCTTAAAAGTGGTAGGTAAGAAATGTATCGATATTTAACTAACAAATTGCTTAGAATTTCAGGCGTGAGAGAGACTTGCTGTCTGAGTCCTAAGTATAACTTGAAGTTACCTCTAGGTTATTTGATTTTAATCAAACAGATATTTAGTAAAAATTCTAGGCTGCTTTAGATTATAAATTGATTTGCTTTATTCACTTAAGAACTTTATTAATAAAATTACTTTAATAACTTTTGAGGGTATCGTAGCAATACGAAACCATTCTATTTAAAGTTTTTCCTCTCGCTCTGTGCAACGGACAAACGGAAGACACATTGCTAAGATTGCCTGACCGCCAGTTTTTGCACTATAGTCGTGACAAAATAAGATGCTCGTTTGGACGTTTGTCACTGCGACGTAACTAGTGATGTTACCATACGACTCGGTATTCGATACTCACGATAAATCAATTCAAGTTTGTATGAGTATTTGATCTATTTGATTTTGTATTGTAAAGTACTTTGGATAAAGGTTACGATTCGAAAATTTAACTTAAACTTGAATATTATAGGTATATTGAAATGATACGAAATGGTGCGAGAGGTCAAAGCGTTCCAAGTTACATTCTACGGTCTTTCTCAAGTGTCATAACGGGCATCTTATTTTGTGACAACTATAGATAAGCGTCATTATCCTTTTGCTTGTACCTCTAATTTCTTGTGTAAACAACAAACAGTATAATATAAACAGTTTAATTTAAACCTTCCGCTGGTCTCAAAAAGAAAAATATATAATTGTCTCGAAATTACTAAATGTACACGCTCAATGTTGGTAGATGATAATATCAATTTCGTTAGTTACTGATTAGGCATGATGTATGAATCCCTTGAGTGTCCGGGTAGCTTTTGTATAATAACAAAATATGTACCCACCAGCTTTAGCTTACAGCTTCGCTTGAATCTATTACAATCCTGTCTAATATCATAAATGCGAAAGTGAGTTTGTTTGTTATGCTTTCACTATTATAGTCAACTGATTTTCATGTCATTTTGCATACGCTTTGTCAGGTTTAGAAAAAAGCCACAGGTTACTATAGTCACCGCGTTACCAACTGAGTCGTAGGGCCTTCGTCGTAGTCGTTAGTCGTATGTTTCTATTTGATTTTATTCTTATCGATATGCGCCTACCATCTTACGCACATCATTATGCGGCTCCATAAGACCCACAAGTGCGAGCGAGACAGACATAGAGAAACAATTTATGGCCGCACGACTCAGTTGGTAACGCGGTGACTATAGTTCATCACTACCCGTGAGACGCAGGTAGTTTAAATGGATGTATGGAACATCGCTCAAAAATGTCCTAGAAAAATAAAGATAGGCTGAAACCAAAGTAGGTAATCATGTATGAAATAATCTGTATAACGCCAATGTTCATATTCTCAGTATCAACTGGACCAAATATCCATATCTCGATTAACCTTACAATAAAACATTTTTATATGGAGAACGAACCATCTCCACAAAAGCCACCTGCAACAAACAAAATCACAAACTCTTCCCTTCATTCCTAAGATGAGTGTAGATTTTTATCACAAAAACAAACGCCGAAAGAGTGTGCAAAGAAAGATCCTATTTGAACAGACAATGTTTTAAAAGATTAAATTTACCACTCTCGAAAATCCTACCATATGAGCCCTAAACGTGTTTTTCCACTTTTTCCAGATTCGTCCACATCGCGAAAATGACGAAGGATTATTTTCAAAAAGGTTTTACGCTAAAACCACTGAATAATAAAACACAATAGTCGTAGAATCGCCGTAAATGTCAAATTGACTTTACTTCAAGTATGAGCAAAATAAATTAAATGCTAAGGCAGATTAGGTGGAGGAGCAATATCTTTTTCTCTTCTCTTCTCCGCTTCAGTGGACAGGCAGCCTTATACGTGGCTGACCCAATTTTTATGAATATCCGGGATTTATGCAATCCCGGCATAAAAACTACAAGCATCAACACAGTCTAAGCGCTCCGACATCAACGCTATCCACTCAGCTTATACAAAGTAATTCACATACTTTTCAACCGTATAGAAACGAATTATGAACTGCCTTTTCCGTGTTCCGGTAATCCACGGTTTTTACATCCCAGAAAGGGATGAAATTCCTCCGCGTACTTAACACGAGTCTCTGCGGGGGCGGAATGTAATTTTACCCCCGTGAACCTGGAACTATGTAGGAAGGTGACGACGGGGTAGATGTTATGTGGGCTTTTGTCCGTTTGAGGTGAAATAAAGTGCAGCCGATTCACTTCAAATATAAGATACTAAACGGAAAAGGGTCTGGTTCTCAACGACCCCGGTGCCGTTTTACAAAAGTGTTTCAATGGCCCCGGTGGTCCCGCCGTCGGCGTACACCGGGGCCGATGGCGCTGGCAGTGTAGTCCAAAAAGTTTCGGACTGCAGTCTTTTTTTTTTATGTAATTGAGTGACGAGACGAGCAAATCGCCCGCCTGAGGTTTCAGTTTCCGTTGTTTTTTTTTACATACACACCTGTTGGTAAGTGAAAGCGTGGTTGAAGATATTTAGAGGTTTTCTAGATAAACTTAGAAAAAAAATGCTATACAAGTTTGTCCTATTTACATAATATGAATTGGAAAAGAGAACTTCGGCGTAAACGATAAATTTTATTAATTCGACTCTGAACCTTATGATGATCATTACTCATCTAAAATTCAGCCAAAATATAATTTACGATATGCCAGTGTGAGATTTAATATTATTAAGAAGTTGGTAACATTTACTTAGCAATTTGAGCCTCTCCGTGTAGTCAACTTAGAGTTCGTTAAACTAAGTTATTAAAAGTTGTCGCAAGATTTACTCTTAATTAAAATTACGACAGCGCCCGTCTTCAGTCAACTCTAATAAAGTTTGGTTTAAGAAAGAAAAATATTTTTAAAAGTTTTCTTTTAAAAATATTTTTCTAGGTTATGTTTTTTTTCGAGACGAATAAAACCTCCTTGTTATAATTAAACGGGAATACTCACGTTGTATTAAGTCGGTTATTCCAACTAGTTTCGATCACATTGGGTGATCTTCATCACGAAGATTACGAATGTGATTATAAGTAAGATTTCGTGAATATTGCCGTGTTAGTTATAATATTTCAAAACCACGGTAGTTTCCATTGAATAAAACCTCGTTTGACCAGCCCACAAACCATTATTTAAACCATTTTTTAGTTTTGCCTCACTATTTAAGGTGTACTTATTTATTTTATTGCAAATTAGGTATATTTATAAATGAATCGAGCATTTTAATAAAATAAATAATTAAAATCGTAGTCGCCTGCAACTTGAAATTTTAACTTTTACAAAATGTGAAAAAAGAAAACACCAAGCTATTCAAGTGACTTACAGGACTCATTTTTAATTCTTAACTCCCAGGTGTTTTTGTAAAAGTTTAAAATGTTTTAGTTAAATACAAAAAGATTGCGAAAATTACAAAACAAATTACAAGTTTTAATAGATGTTATAATGAACAGCAGGGGTTTTAATTGGGGTTTTAAAAGCTATTTTCAGTACTTAATCATAAATCTAGTGTCTTAGTGGAGTTGGATACTATGGAAAATCTGCTTTCAAATAAAAAACCTGAATTGTAAAATGAAAATGAATGAAAAAACCTAAAAACATCTGAATTGGTTTTCTACAGTGCTACAGACAGACATACAGTCATGTACATTGTACATACTGTACATAGTGGGCAAACTTATAACTCCCCTCTCTTTGCATCGGGGTTTAAAAAATAGGAGAGATGACACGCTCCACACGCCATGCTCACGTCACTGCGGGCGTGTCGGAAGCGTGGCATGAGCGTGCGCGTGACGTGTCAATACACAACAAGAACACACATTACATAACAATTGCCTGGAAGAGATCGCTCTCAGCGATAAAGCCGCCAGTTGTTGCACTAGTTTTTAGTTTTATAGTCGTTTTTGTCAGTAATTTCTGGTGTGAGCAATACGAGTAAAGAGTATAGTAGATATCCATCTATCTATAACAACTCACATGTTCCGCCCCGTCCGAATGAGCTTTACGACTAAAAAAGATGACATATTAAAACTTCATAAAAACCTTTTACTGTCCCGTGTTTCGTTTATTTTTATTATACCTACCCATGCTAATTGGTTGTCGCTTTATTCAGCGGAGTCCACGCACGACCTATATTTAAAAGTGAGCTGGAAAACTTTTAACTTAATGGCCTTTTACGGCGAACAGGAAATTAACATTAATTGATACTTCGACCCGAAAATGTGGTGTACCGTTGCTGAATATTTTACTTTGAACTTGAGTTACAAAGTTTACTCAGATTTAAAAGGTTTTTAGCAGAAAGCGAGGCGTTTCCTAAATAAGTTACAATATCGAATTTGTCTACGTTACAGTACTGATTCAAAAGTTCAGAAAAAGTGTATAAAATTATACATGGTTATAGCCGAACAGGAACATAATATTCTTCGTGTTGTTCATTATAATGAACAACTTTTACTATGAAACCAATCCGAAAGTATATAAATAGAAAAATGCGAAAAATCTAGACAAAATGTATACACATCTGTTTTTCTTTCGCAAATTCTGGGTTGATCCCGTAGTAAACGTTGTTCATAATGATGAACACTAATATCCCTTTTCGGCTTAGCATACGACTAGTAATTGTTTAACCATGTATAACCTCAGATCAAGTAGAAAGGAAGATAGAGTCCCGCCTTAGATACCTACAGGTGAAGCCAAAAAAACTACCCTACTTCCCGTGTGCGTATACTTCAAGCACACATTGACGCATAAAAACTACCCGAATCAATCGTCGATTCTTACGTCAATTGTTCAGAGAACGTGGACAATAACAATAAGTAGTAATAAGGGTAGTTTTTATGCGTCAATGTGTGCTTGAAGTACCTATACGTACACGGGAAGAAGTGTAGTTGTTTTGGCTTCACCTGCGTCTTAGGCGGGGCTCTATCTGCCTTTCTACTTGATATGAGTGTTTATCTAACAACTAGCTTCCGCCCACGGCTTCGCCCGCGTGGACTATACCTCGGGAACCGATAATTAATTTAACCCTCCTTTTTTGAGAACATGTAAAAAGCGTCATACAATGGAAGCAGGGACCCCAAAAACCCCCAGATGCCAAAACAGATGCTAAATCAGCCCCCTCGAATCATGTAGAAAAAATAATGGCGGCCATTTCGAATCATTTGGATTTTTGCCACAACCATCAAGTAGCCCTTGCTAACTCCTATGACATCTAGTCAAACACCCACCCATCTTCAACCGTTTCGGAGATATAGACCCTCAAAGTTTGTATGGCGGCCATGTTTTTGAGGCGACTATGTTATTTTTAATGGCTCCAAAAAGGTTCGAGATTTTGGTGACTTTTTAGTCTCAGCGCTTTGGTAAAAATGTTTTTAATTTTCGAGATAATTAGCAGTTCCACCTCGAGGATATGACTTTTCGAAGGTTTTGGATTTTTTCCTGATGTTGTTTACCCGCCTTAAGTTTAGTACATCTGTAAAGTTTAATTGAGTTAGCATCAAAACAAATTCTTTCACCGTACTATCTTTACCACGCCATTTCACCCCCACAGGGGTTGATTTTCCAAAAATGGTGAAATAGGTGTTCGTTATTTTGTTAAGCTTCGTATATTTGTAAAGTTTCAATACCGTGACGTCAAAAACAATGCTTCTCCATCCTAACTTTAACACCCTATTTCACCCCTTTAGAGGTAGAATTTCAAAAAATTCTTTATTGGTACACGTTTACTCATCAAGACAAACACACCCTCCATATTTCAAATTTCTACGGCCAGCGGTTTAGGCTGTGCGTTGTCTGTCAGTGAGTCATTACAATTCTCTCTCCGTACTATATTTACTACACCATTTCACCCCTTTAGGGGTTGTTTTCTCAAAAATAATGAAACATGTATCTATTATTTTTATAACTTAGTACATTTGCAAAGTTAAATAATCGTAGCATTGGGAAAAAAATATTTGTATACAAACTTCAATACTCCATTTCAGCCTTTTAGGGGTTGATTTTCAAAAACAAAAATATACTTAGGTGTCTATTATTTTTTTTAGCTTAGTAAATTTGCAAAGTTAGATAATAGTAGCATTAAGAAAAAAATATTTCCATACAAACTTTAATACCTCGTTTCACCCCTTTAAGGGTTGATTGTCCAAAAATAATGAAACAGGAATCTATTATTTTTTTATCTTAGTACATCTGCAAAATTAAATAATCGTAGCATAGGGAAAAAAATAATTTCATACAAACTTCAACACTCCATTTAACCCCTTTGGGGGTTGATTTTCAAAATCCAAAATAATAAATGTCTATTATTTCTTTTAGCTTCGTATATTGGCAAAGTTTCGTAACCACAGCATCAAAAAAAATTCTTCATACAAACTTCAATACTCCGTTTCACCCCTTTAGGGGTTGATTTTTAAAAAATGTTGAAAGAGGTGTCAATTATTTTTTTAACTTTAGTATATTCGCAAAGTTTGATAATCGTAGCATAAAGAAAAAAAAAATTTTCATACAAACTTAAACACCCCTTTTCACCCCTTTAGGGGTTGAATTGGGCAAATTCCTTTCTTAGTGTGCGTCCGCTTTTTGGTATAAAACTTTTGTCCAAATTTGACGTTTGTAGCTTAAGCGGTTTAGGCTGTGCGTTGATCTGTTAAAGTTGATGCGTTGATTCAACACTCTGTTTAACCCTTTCAGGGGTGGATTTTCAAAAAATAATGAAACAGGTATCTAATATTTTTTTTAGCTTATTACAATAGCAAAGTTAAATAATCGAAGTATTAGGAAAAAAATATTTTTATACAAACTTCAACACTCCTTCTTCTTCTTCTTCTTTCTTTCTTTCTTCCTTTTAGGGGTTGATTTTCAGAAAACAAAAAAATAAGTGTCAATTATTTTTTTTAGCTTAGTATATCTGCAAAGTTTCGTAGCCACAGTATCAAAAAAAAAATCTCCATACAAACTTCAATACCTACTCCGTTTCACCCCTTTAGGGGTTGATTTTCAAAAAACGAAAAAATAAGTGTCAATTATTTTCTTAAGCTTAGTATATTTGCAAAGTTTCATAACCACAGCATTAAAAAAAAAATCTTCATACAAGCTTTATTGCTCCGTTTCACCCCTTTAGGGGTTGATTTTTAAAAAATGTTGAAATAGGTGTCAATTATTTTTTTAACTTTAGTATATTTGCAAAGTTTGATAATCGTAGCATAAAGAAAAAAAATTTTTTCATACAAACTTAAACACCCCTTTTCACCCTCTTAAGGGTTGAATTGGGCAAATTCCTTTCTTAGTGTGCGTCCGCTTTTTGATATAAAACTTTTGTCCAAATTTCACGTTTGTAGCTTAAGCGGCTTAGGCTGTGCGTACATGTGTCAGTCAGTCACGACCTTCACTTTTATATAAAATATATAGATAGATGTACAAGTATCTATAGTGTAGTGTACAAATAATAATTAATTCTGGGCTTTGCGCGAGTGCGGTTAACCGTAAACGAACTACTGTGGCTCCAGCAACTGGTGAAACCACAATTCAGTAGCGCAGCATTATATCGTATATCGGAGGCTTAAATTTCACTATAAATTATTGTTTCACAAAACACTATTAATTCCAATTGGGATTTGGAATTGTTTGGTACTAAAGCCGAGTACATAGTCATTCATATGACCTGTTTGGCTCATTGGTAATATATCCGCTTTTTTAAGCCAGAGGTCACGGTTTCGATTTCCGGCCGGGCAGATGTTTGAATGATGAATTTAAATATCTGTCCTGGGTCTGGGTGCTAGTTGTCCTTATCTTTGTATGTATTCCATGGCATCCCCGACAAAGGATTATCCTAGTGAGGAGTTATGAGAGTGAAACGTTTATTTTTATTTATGTATTTTATTTAGATCATTTAATTCTCATTACATATCACCATCATCAATATTAGCTCACATAGATATACCTACTTCTTTATTGAATACCTACATCAGTTGTCTCCAACAAGTGCATACAAATGTGTATGCATTTGAGAGTCATCGAAGGCGTGATCTTGACTCAAAAAGAGAACACCTTAAAAACAAACCGCCTTTCAACATCCCCTATAATTATGTAAATGGCGTCCTCACATGTAGCAACTGTTCTAAGACATTAACAGCTAAAATTGGGTAGATCAGCAATGTGAGGACGCATCAGTAATCTACCACCAACAGAAAATGTGGTCGCCGTAGCCGAAATCGGCATGGAATGCATCATCACCTACATCAGTAATTACAAACAAAATAATAGTAACGTTTAAAAACTAGTCGTTGCATTTAGTGATTCATTAATCACATTCGGTGATCGTTATCAAGGAGATTACAGGCGTAAAGCGTTCTAGCCAGTCTTGGGAACTAGCCGGGGTAGCCGTCTCAATAACAATATTACGTGAGTGTTTCCGTGTTAATTGTAACAAAATATTTCAAAACCACTTTAGTTTTTATAGATCACTAAATCAAAAGTCGAATAACTTTATTCAACTATGCTGATTTATTGAGATTGGCTATTTAAACTATTTCACAAGTATTTGTGGAATATTGTGTTGTGTTTATTCACTAGAATAGAATAGTGTGTAGTCTAAATAAATGAACGAAATGGCTGTTCCCGGGAAATACGTTTTAATAGTACTGATGATATACTGTGGCTCAGGTACTTGTGGTCTCCGTAGTAACTCCAAGCAATAAAAAGAGGCTCTCATTCCCCTTATTTATTCCCGAATTCGTGCAGCAAACACGAACTGCATTAGGGCCATTAGCTGTGATTGCCCGCTTTTATAGCTCGTAATTTGCTCTCAAGTGCGTGGTAGTTATAGCTTTTCTGAGTTTTCTTTAACGATGCTTCATTTTTTTATCAGGCGAGCGATTTGCTCTTCACGTCACTGAATAGCATAAACAAGAACACTATTTTTACAAAACAAAAAACAAAAACCGACTTCAAAAGACCGACTATTGAGTTATTCATTTATTTGTCGCGCACGTACTTAATGCAAATTTAAGACTTATATGGTTTTCTCATGGATGCCATTATCGGAACTGGACTAAATTGAAATGGGGCCAAATGGGAAACGTCAGCTTTCTAATAAAAAAAGAATCATCAAAATCGATTTACCCAGTCAAAAGTTATGAGGTAACAAACATAAAAAAAAAATTATAAAAAAAAAAAAAAAAAACATACAGACGATTGATAACCTCCTCCTTTTCTGAAGTCGGTTAAAAATGGTGGTAAACAAGCAAACGGGTGGTAAGATGATGGTAAGCGATCACCGTCGCCAATGGATACCTGTAACACTGGAGGCGACAAGGATACGTTGCCGACCTTTATTCATTGTGTGTTTGTTGAAATCTTGGTTGTGGTTTTGACAACATTATGTTTTACTATCACGAGTTTCTATATCCACATTTTTTCATCTTTTTTCTAATTAAACTGGCAATCTTACTTATTAATTTTTCCCCTTAAAATGAGCAAGTTTTTGTTTGATGACGTAGGTTGGTTCGAAGGTTACATGATCCAATACGATGCCGTAGCTTATCGAAGTTTCGTAATGTCTGAGGTAAAACTTGTTAATTAACTGAAACCGGTTCTCAGAATTAATGATTGGTAACTCGAAGAATTAATTTACATGTTTACTTAAAACTGAAAATACAATCATCCAGAATATATATTTCATTACACATTTATTCTGTATTTCGTAGACTAAGCAAGATAGGAGATAATATTTTAGTTTTTGAAATAACAACTGAAACTTTTTTGGGTTTTTTGTTTTTTTTGGGTTTCACACTTTTTTGGGTTTAAAACTAACCTAAGTATAGTTTTAAACCCAAAAAAGTGTGAAATATAACAAAAGGAAACAACGCATTGTAAATAAAACAACTAAAACCCCCAGACAAAGGTAAAACCGTGAATTCCAAACACTAAAAATCACGGCAAAAATAGAACCGTGAATTTCCTTTGTTTGACACTATTCCGAATTCGATCCAAATGGATTCTGTTAATTAAAACAACACCTGCATTTCAATGCGTTCATTTTCACGTCCCATCAGTAAAGCAAACTTCTCGCCAATTTGAACTCTATTTACATAGATTTACATCAATTTGTGTTAACCGTAAAGCGAAGTGACTGCTATCTGCTTCAATCAATCTAATTCAATAGATGGGCTCGAGAACTGGGTATAGCCACAGACATACGATATCATACTAATATTGTAAATTGACTAATAATAGTATCTATCCACTGATTGTTAGTATTTGACAAGTCCAAATAGGAGCAGTAGCAATTATTTTTATTTGAAAATTGAAATGTGAAACTGACTTTTCGGATAACAAATGATTTTCTATTCTAATAAGAAACTTTGTTAGTGTATTAGAAAAATACGCTGCATTTAGTGATATTTCTTGACGAAGAAATAGCTAAAAAAATTAGCTTAAATTTGGTGTACCAAGAGGTACCCTTGTGTCTTTATAATTTACCCAGTCATATTTGATTTATTAAATTAAAAAAAAACTTTTATGTATGTATGTGTGTTAGCAGGTGAAACCGCGAGTGATCTTGTGTTTTTCACGAATTTCTACGTTGGCAGATGATCATAAAACCTGGACATAACTTATCCGTCAAAAAATGTACTCTGAAATGATAAACAAATGGAATGTACAAAATTATATTACCGTAAAAATGATTAACAATTCACATTTAAAACAATGAACTCGTCTCTAAAAAATGAAAAACCTGAATAAAAGAAAACAATTCTTGCTCGTTCCTTTATGCCTAGAATTAGAAACAGCGTTATCTATGAAGTATACCAACCATGTCTGTGGTAACAGCAGTCCCAAGCTGGCGACATCAGACCCTACCACAGTCGGTTCCAGATTAATTGAAAATATTGACCTTGACTCGATTTGTATAAATTATCTGACTGAAATCAACTTGAGATTACTATTGTTCAAGAACAAACAACTGGAACGAACGGCTTAGCCTTTCTAAATATGACCGGAATTTAATCTATTTCCACATGAAAGCTCAGTCATTATCCGCTCAGCTTTTGGTTTGATTGAGTATGAAACATTTAGTAATTTGAAATCACTCAATTCTTAGTAAATTATTGTGCTTTGTTCCATTTAATTTAGCACTGCTACGGTATTCTCGTAGAGTATCAACAATATTTCGTAGAAGTATAATCTTCTACGAAATATAGCTCCTGTAATTATAATATGTTATAATGTCGTATTTCGTACGAAATTCCTCGATAAACCCGGAGTGGGTCTAAATCGTTTTGTAGCCGAGTTACAACATCTCTACGATAATCGTAGATGTCTACGGCACTTCGTAGCGAACATGTCGATTCGTAATTGGATGCAGCCGCAGACGCTAGTGTACACTAGTGTAGGCATTGTTGTGGCGGCTATTCGACACGAAACTAGTTAGCGAAGGTTAAGAGGGAAGGCTACGACTGCCGACTAATAGAAAGAGACAGAAATACCAAGGATTTTCACTGATAATCGGAAACGGCTCTATGAAAGCGTAACAAACAAACTCTTTTTTGGGAAATACAGGGTTATAAAGAAAGGGTATGCTAAGCCGAAAAGAGTTCAAAGTACTCATCTTTTCTTTTCTCTACTACTTTTACTATGGGAACAACTCTGAAACCGAGAAAAAAACAGCTATTCTCTACATTTTGTCGAGCGCCACTGGTGTTTTTCTATGGAACAGCTTTTTTTAATTAATTATTATTGTGATTTCAGAATTGGTCCCCTAGTAAAAGTTGTTCAAAATGAGCCCTTTTCGTCTTAGCATACCCTTTCCTTATAGCCCTGTATACCTCTAGAGTAATCGATCAGTATTACATAACTGTGAAAGTTCGTTTGAACCTAGACCGTTCCGCTTGAACGCACCGCTGCACTGGCTTCCATCGCGCTTGCTTCAGTGCTTCTGATACGAGGAAAAAGATGCAGGTTTTTTAAGTTAAGAATCAAAATTTGTAAAAAAAATGTAAAACAAAATATTAATTCAGAAAAGTATGCTGTGCTATAATGGGATGACGGAATGAGTGGCGTAAAGGAGAAAGGTCTATGCTGGGCTGTGGGCGATAAGCGGCCGATGACGATGATGCTGTGCTAGTTATGTATTTATAAGCAACTAGCTGACCCTTGCCCACTTCGTTGGGCATAATGTTAATTAAACCCGAAGCCATCGCGCGCCGTCCGGACCGTTTTTTCTCCGATTCACTTTGCAAAACGGACTACCACGTAAAAGCCTTTTTATTTTTCGGTTTTTTATATAACCTATTATGACACTCAGCAATAATGTGGCTTTCTATTGGTGAAAGAATTTTTAAAATCGGTTCAGTAGATCCCGAGATTACCCCTTACAATTTAACAAATATACAAACACACAAACTTTACTTCTTTATAATATTATTATTTATTATTTATAAGCAATTTGCTGATCAGATTTTGAACTGACGGGACGACCTTGACAAACATCGGAAAGACTACAGCTAGTCACAGAAATTAATAGAAAGTGGAAAGGGAGATTTATGCCTAACTAAATTTCCAGATTAAATTATTGGCTTTTGACAAAAATTTACATGTACAAATTACATAACACAACTGAAAAAATGACATCAAACATTTTACAGATAAAGCTTGGTAAGTAAAAGCTATAAATTATAAGAGGTTCTAACAGGAATAACTGAAACAGAAAAATTACGACTAACAAGGATAAATCCTCAATATAGGTCAAGCGATCTCAGCTCCAAATACCGACCTAAGTACCGACATTCTTCCGGCTCCAATCGACGCCCTCGCAAAAATGAAAGACACCTCTTCATACAAGTGGGGCGTGCAAGGCCTACAAAACTAGAGGACCCTGAGGACCCCTACAGGGGACTTACAGGGGATCCCGGTGTAGAATCAGTAGAGGACTAACGTGTAGAAGCGTCAATCTTTTGATTATGACTCACTTTCCACTCTCTACACATTTGTGTGAGAGTGGAAATTGACTCAAAAATTTCTTAAAATACTATAGTTTCAAACCTTAGGTAGGTAATGAATAAAAATGTAACCTAAGAGAACACTCCTCGTAAGATGCCAATGTCAACGCACATAGTAGAAGCCGGATGATTACTGCCGTGATCACGCGCTGTAATCCCGTACCGTGTTCAAAAAACAGACTTTCTCAGGCATATATAATAAACTAGCTGCGCCCTGCGGTTTCACCCACGCAGTCATGAAAAACGGTGATGATGAAAAGTAGCCTATGTGATAATTCAAGGTATTAGTTATCTCTATTCCAAATTTCATTTCATCAGCTGTTTCAGGGTGATGGAGTAACAAAAATACTAACAAACTTTCACTTTAATAATATTAGTGAGAAGTGAGATAGTAGCTGTTGTCGACGATCAATTCGCTGACCTACAGCGTCCTCTGATTCTTTCTTTTTCTTTTTTTGTCTCCCTCACTGCAAGCTGTAACGCCCACAGTCCACACTCGTCTTGTAGGCAACGAACTGCGTAGGTACCGCCGAGTGTCGCAGCCCGTCCCAGAGGCTCAAGAGGTTTAGGCCGCGAGCACACTCAGCCCTAATGGAGGCTTCTATTATATTGTCAGCGCTTCCAGCGGGTGTTAAGCGATACTTAATTATCGGGGATATTTCGTGTCTCATTACTCTTGAAAGGGAAATGTAGCAATGATTTTTATGACTGACAGGAGAGGAATTTTGATCATAACAGCGGAGAGAGAGCTAAAAAATAAAAAATATTGAGTTGATGGTAAAAATTGTGTTTTTTTAATGAAATGGTAAATACAGCAAATATTTTATATTATCTAAATGTCTATTATACGAGTACGTGTGGCTTTCCCGTCAGACAACGCATTGTAACTGTCGAAAGTGTCAATGTCAATGGATTGAATTCTGGGGGTTTATACAATTCGTAAGTTTTGATAATCTGTGAATGAATTAGAGGTCCGTTACAGTCAGAGTGAGGCGTTTCGGAAAACCCTACTTGAAAATCGGAAATCTCTCTACATAAATCTGAGCTATGTGTTTTTACGTGAGTATTCCTGTGTTAATTATTATATAACAAAATCTCTACATAATTTAACCGCCGTGGAATTACAACATTTAATGCCTAAAATTAATTTTCCTAACTTACTTCTGTTAAAGTTAAACGAGGTTCAACAGAACTGGATAAATCGAATCTATAAAAAATGTCTTCAATAACTTCTCGCTTTTTTCAATTTCACTACAAGCACTTTAATTTTATCAATCAACTTAGTTATTTTACTTTTAATAATTTCAGAAAATTAAGGCTTCAGCGAACCCAGACAAAGTCTAATTCACGTAAAATGAATATGAAACCAGACTTTTTTAACAGCTTCGGTCGACGAATGATAATGAGGGCTTAAATTCATTTGGAGACAAGCGGCTTTATTGTCTAACTGACTCTTAATCGGGATCAGCGTTATTTTGACACTTGGAAGCTTCAAATGTCAAAAAGAAACATTTTAACACCACCAGTCAGTTAAATAATTAAGCTTCAGTTTTATCGGACAGTGCGCAGCCACTCTTGCCAGGTTGCAATTCCATAATCCCTAACGCTACAGAAAACTAAGACAATGTTTGGGAATGACATTTCTGTGACAGAATTATAGAATCTACAAATCGATATCGATAATACGATCATAGATATAATCATTCCCATATATTGTCTTAGTTTTCTTAGTTAAAAATAAGTATGTCTTTGTCATTGCAACCAAGAACAACAAGGACATGAATACTTTTAGAATAAATAGATATGTCAACTAAAGCGAAACTTGGGTCCATTCTATGTAAAAATGTCAACTGTCTACGTAATACGGTCCATGAGATACAGCCCGCTGACAGACAGATTGACGTATGGACGGACAGCAGAGGCCTAGCAACAGGGTTGTTGGCACCCTTGGGTACGGATCCCTAAAACTAGTCACCATACTATCAAGTGTCACGAAACCTACATACTCAAATACATTTGACGGCCTGTTTGGCTCAGCGGTAGTAATATCCGCCTTATAAGCCAGAGGTCCCGGGTTCGATTCCCGGTCGGGCAGATGTTTGAATGATGAATTTAAATATCTGTTCTGGGTCTGGGTGTTAGTTGTCCTTGTCTTTGTGTATGTTCCATGGCATCCCCGACACAGGAATTTATCCTAGTGGGGAGCTATGAGTGTGAAACGTTATTTTTTTTTTTATTTTTTTATTTGTTGCCTCAAATTCTTTTAACCTGAAGAGTTTCAATATGCAGAAGAAGAATATGAAGAATACAAGAAATATAATATACCTACGTATGTATCGCCTTTTTGTTTCACCTATCAGCATTCAACGAATGCACAAAACGTACATAAACATATATAAAAGTGTCTGCAGCAGCCGCGGTTTAAGGGCAAACGTGCCGTGAAATGAACAAAACTACCCCACCCCGCCCCCCTGTTCCCTCCCCCCACTGTTGAGCAATCTACCGCAAATTGCATCGAGAATTACCCTGCTGGTGGCCTACATTACGAGGCAAGGGGTAATGTCGGCGCTGTCCGGGAATTCAATAGACGCGAAGAAAATGAGACGAAACATTAGACGTTATACTCTCTTGTCTTGTTAAGAAACGTTCAGAAAGCAATTTTTTACAAGAAAAGTGTACTTAGTGTATATTTTATTTATAGCTTTGGCTAAACTATCAAAATCTTATGTTCTTCACGCGCGATGAATAGCAAATGCTAAAATGAATGAATTAACAAACGAATGTTGAAGTCGTAACAATTATCAGCCAATCTATTTATCTATCTTTACTCTATGAATGTATGTATATAAAAATCAAAATCCGTGCGTTAGTTCCACAGAAACTCGAAAATGGCTGGACCGATTTAGAGATTTCTTATTAGTCGCTTTAATACAGTAAAAAGACAAATACAGTAAAGTAGTTAAAAGGCGAGCGAAACCGCAAGGCTCAGCCAGTTAGATAATAAAATTCTTAGTATTGAATTTTCTGTTATTTTAATATCAATCAGTCGCTTTCTACAAGCTTTGATCGTGAAATTAATTTTACTGGAATCAGAAACTAGCACGAAATGTTCAATACGTTCTGTGGGTTTGTCTCTTGAATGTTTTTTTTGTGCTATTCGTTAGGAAACGAGAACCAAACGGCTAGGACGATTTATCTAAAACTCTATATGGGTATGCTAAGACAAAGGCCAAGATAGATAGATAGATAGATAAACTCTTAATTGTTGTTGTAGCTTTGCTTTCGAGATCCAAATCTTTGACCCTGAAGGCTAAGAAGCACCACACCGGGTACAAAGTCCCAAGAACCAGCCAGCCAATTAAAAGACAAAAAACATGAAATAAGTTAATTTTAAAAATAAAGTATTTTTAAAATTAACTTATTTCATAAGCTTTTATTGCATTGTCATCGGAGTCATGTAAACCTCAGCTCAATCGGACATCGGGAACATAGTTAGGTACATTGTTGCAAGTTAAATAAAACCTTTTTAAAAAGCTGTGACCCAAACTATTAAGGTCACACATTTCTACTACCAGCTATTATTATACACAGGCCATCAGTACAGAAATCCTAGTATCATTAGATACTATATTACGCTGTCCCGCTTTACTGCCGTTGTTTGGTCGCTGAGTAGAAAATAAACAGAATACAAATAACGGCCTCCAGCATGCAACATCATTGACTTACAAAGAGCTTAAATTGTGGGTTATTTACTACCCCAATGTGATGTGTGTACAAACCCGGTCACAATATCTGTGCACCTCGCTGGAATGCGTATAGCCTTATATAGTCGCACTGTCGCACCGGAGAGGCTCCCCGGTGTAGGGTTACCATATCTCAGGATTTGTCCTGAGATTTCAGGATTTTTTGTCTTTTCTCAGGATTGCGGCCGGATCTTGCAAATCTCAGGATTTTCCATAAAACACAGGTTAGATTTTAAAGATCTCTTAAATTAAAAGTTAAACCAACTAAAAATTATCTGTGCGGGGCGACGGGCGGTGCCGCTGCCACCCCCCGCCCGCCGCTGCTTTGAGTGCGATTTGCAAGTTGCAACGCGTGAGCTAGATCCGCACATCCGCAGTGTATAAAACGATAATAATACGTTTTTGAGAGAAAATTCTCAAACTGTATAAAATCTCAGGACTTTTCCATGGAAATCAGGCCTTTTCTCCGGTCTTTTGATTTTTCATCTGGTAACCCTACCCCGGTGCGACAGTGCGACTATATAGGGCTATACGCATTCCAGCGAGGTGCACAGATATTGTGACCGGGTTATACAAGAGCATTTATATATATTACCTTTTTTGTAGCGTTGGTGTTGTCAAACCTTATTCACTGACGGTTTAGCGATACAATGAGTTACGAGTAGAAAGTGGTATTCGAGTGAAATTCGCCTCGCTGTGAAATTGAGTCAAGCTGAGTGTACACAAAGGCGACGCAAATCTACAACTTGAGGAATGTTGTAAGCTTTCGCGTACTGATTTTGTGATTGTACTATGGAACTCAATTCAAGTGAAATAAGTAGTACAAAACTTAGGTAACCGTCGTGTATGAATTATCTAACTTGATAAAGGTGTTGAATTCTCGCGGACACCGCTGCTAAAACAAGCATTCAAGAAACATGGTGCATGTAGTTATAGTACCTACCTAAAGATTATCGCTTGAAGCTATTTATTTGTACATTTTCTACTCTGAGATTTATACTCAAGACGATAAATTTTTATACATCAACGTCTATCGAGGTCTTTGGGGATTTATCTTTATTTTAAAGAGAATTGGGACGGTTTTTTGAGATTATTTTAAGCAAAATTTATTGTTTAGTTCTAGAAGAATGCCATTTTAGTATCCAACAACTATCTGACGCCGGTTTCATTCGCGCATTGTTGAATAAAGATGATGATAATGATAGTGAAAATTAACCTCTGCCCTTTTTGGGACCCCTGTTAACGTGTATGCAAAATTTCATGATGATCGGTTGAAAAAGTAACAAACGAACATATTTAAAGATAATATCAGATAGATACACTTTATTGCACACTAAAAAATATAAACAAAAAGATAACAGTTAAAATTAGTGCAACAATGGCGGCCGCCATTACGCCGCTCTTAGCGTTTTCAGACTTGGCGCGACGTGCGTGACGTAGCCGACCACGGAATCGGCGATACTCGTTTATGACACCCGTCGCAGTCGGCCAGAACTTCTCTTTCATGAAGGTCGGTAAACCCTGATAATATTTTTTAATAATTAAAAACGAGAAACGTTGCCGAAAAATCTGTTAAGTACCTATAAGATTTGAACCGTACGGACATCACACAGATACTATCAGCACAAGTTAAATAAAAGCCTGTAGATACCTTGCTACGAAGAGACAAGATAAAAGGAGGCAGGAAAATAAATATACCTGACCTTTTCATATTGATAATTAAATAAAAAGGAATTTCCTCATAACTGCAACCCGCGACGGTATAATAAAACGAGCCACCTTCCATTCAAGCATACAAAACGTAAATAACCTAATTAAATACAAAAATTCAGAGAAAATCTAAGAGGAATTTCACATTTTAATGAAACCGGGTATTTCTTCGATAAATAGGAATCAATATAAATGTTTAAAGTTAACGAGATTCAATTCCGCGAAAAGAGGTTTGTCAGGGGCTTGATTCTGGTATGCTCTATACTATCTGGGGCCCTACCCTGGTCGCTCGACATTATCACCGTCACTCTCTCTCATGACATTTCTGATGTGACCGAGATAAAATCTCACTCGCAAGGATAGGGCCATATAGTTCGATTGCTCTGACTCCTGACATTTTCTGAGAGAGTGGTCAGGGTGATTTGATCGGGCCATATTCATTCGGAGGAATTGAAACAAAATTTCAATGAAAGTTAGCCTATAGAGAGGATTGGTTGGGTATTTGTTACAGTAAAACAATATTTTATCAAGTAAAATACAGGACTATTAGAGAATGGTTATGCCAGACCCAAAAACGCTCATTAGTACACACTGTGAACAACTTTTATTTCGGAACCAACCCCAAAATTGCCAAAAAACACCTTTTCTATAAATAATGTCAATGACACTCGATAATAAATGTATAGAACATCTAAATTTTATTCGCGATCTCAGGGATCAAGTTTTTTTTCCTCTTTCCCTTTTCTTATAAACCTGTTTTTAGGAATCTTTTTTTATCTCAGAACAATTAAGAAACCTGAGTCGCTATTCTGGTACGCTTGAGACTCTCCTTCTCACTCTAATTACTTTTCTAATAAGCTAAACAGTGACGGAGATAGTTTCGATTGACACATGCTAGAAAACTACAGTTATACCACACTACAGGTATGCAACAATTTGTAGTGTTACACACACACATATAAACGCAAGTTCGTGCCATGAACACCGCCATGTCGATCTTTCGTTTAGTACTTAGTACTCTGAAACAGATATTCAGTAGCTTTTGTTTATACTAGTCGTAGTCCGTGACTGAACGTACTCGTATTCTATGTAATATTACTTCGTGACTTTGGTCTGACTTTCAATGACATTCCGACATCGTCGTTAGCCTTTATGCAGGCTAATTTCCGAAATGGATACGAGTAGGTATGATCGCGACATGTTTTCAACCGCTTACGATATAACTTTTTCCAATTACTAATAAAACCTGGGCCTTTGCTCTGAAAACTCGAAAAACGTGTTTTCCTAGAGATGAGACCTTGCGATCAATATTTCGTCCCGACAAAGTCCCGTATAGTCGGTTTAGTCATCGAAATCGAAACCGTTTGCTAAATCTCTAAATATGTAATTATAAATAAGCAAAATTGTTCATTTAGAATATACTACTTCTTGATTTTTAGTTTTTGTAAATTTCTTATTTCTATTTAGTTTAGTTTGTTATTTTAGCTTATTTTAAATTTAAGATGTAAATATATTTTATGTATTAGAAGTAGTAACCTTTAGAATTATTCCGCAATGTTTTGAGCCAATTACTGAGTGATTCAACTAATGTTGTGGTAGTGGGCTTAGGTTATGAGTACAACTATATTGTTTAACAAAAGTATTTTAATAAAATAAAACTAAGCTTATCGACATCTATTAAAATCGTGGTTGCAAACTTCAACACATATCGAAGCCATGTATAAACATTAAACGTATACTGATTCAAAATAAAGTTTTCATGCCTAAACATAGCACAATGTATTGTAGAGTACAACCCTCGCAAACTGAAGAACACAAATAACACAATACTGTATAGAAACCTCAAAGAGCTTTCCAAAGGATAATAGAGATATTGTAGCAATCGATAACACGATAGGGTTTCAAAGTAACTGATGGTCTGAGAAAGGGCAGATATACACTGACATCAAATAATCCCTGACTCGCCGCGTATGTCTCGAGGCGCGCTTTTGTCTCGTTCTAGCAGCCAAGCTTACCACGATTCTGACTGAGACAGGTTTCATGAGTGAAGACCGGCCAATAAAGATATTAAGTGAGGAGCTAAAAGTACCGTGGTGCATTTTACATATTTGATTATTACCATTTAATTGACCGAAATGTGGCATCAAGGCATGCGCAAATTGCACAATGCATGTACCTAGCTTGACATGTTTTAAAACATTTAAGTGGCATGTTTGTGGCTGTCAATCATGTGATGTGCAACATTGTGACATAATACGTATTTTTGAGAAGCAATACTTTACCTTTCACAGTGTACACGTACGTGCATGTACTGTTGATGTCCCATGTACTAGCGCACGCTAGATATTTTGCCAATTTCATTGTAAGTGTATTGCGAGCTTTATGACATTGTACTGGCGTAGGTACTACTATATAGTCTGTGAGTGGTAGGTCTGCTTACAAAAATAACGATTTGTTTTGTTGCGTTCAAAATCACTCGCATCATAAACGTGGATGGGGGTGGGGGGGGGATTATGCTATTTTTGTACGTGTATTTTTACTACATTGGTGAAAGAACTAACTGGCATTGCATAATGTCCCTTTCCCAAATTGTGCCCCGAACCCAAAATGTTTCTTTCAGGTAATCATTTTATAGCTTGTTATTTTAGACTTTATTTAAAAGGACACATTAAAATAATCAAAGTCAAAACAAAAATAATTTACGTAATTTTTCCTGATCGAAAAATGTACATTTTGTCAATAAAATCAACTTCTTTCATCCACTTTATGAAATTACCATTTTATATAATGGACATGTTCAGGAATTTTTCTGTGTGAAATTTTATAAGTAGCACATAACCCCTGGGGTCTTTGGGGACGGGGCCAAGGTTACAATAAATTGTTGTATGTAAGAAACCGTGTACACTATACAATTTCTAGTGCTTTAGTGTCTCTGGCAAAAAAACAATGGAACTAGAATTTCATCTTTCAAATGCCAGAGGAACACTCAAAAATATTAGTAGGTAATTCTGTCAAAATAATATTTATATGCTATGTTTTTCAGTAAGTCGCAACCGCGTGTGAAACGGTTTCTTCTAGGCTAAAGGGTTCCATCGTAAATCGAATCATTGTTCGCCATTTTTCAAGATGGCGGTCAAAAACAACTAATAAAAAAATACGAAAAACCCATCTCAAGACCGGAACCAATGGAGTTATCTGGTGTCGGAGACCAAGACCCACTTTGGGTCGTTGCGCCAGAGGAGTTATTTACGAGCACATGCTCGTAAATAAGTAATAATCCATCAAATTGTTACTGAAGGTATACTGGGTATACATCACAAGCTGTTAGGTGTGGCAATAAAGGGATTTGGCGACCCCTTCCGAACAAACAACTCGTGAAAAAGTCAAAGGTACGTCAAAAGCACATGGTGCTACATGCTGCTAAAAGGTCAAAAGGTTCTGTAACTCTTTGATTTGGCTAAGTTTTTCTTCGTTAATGAATGGTTTGGTATCGACTCTAAACTAAACTTATTTTAAATTTTTGCTCTTTTCTTATTTCTAAGTTTTTTTACTATTGTGTCATTTAACATTTTACTAAAAGTTCACAAGCCTCTATTGAGCACAGCTGTGATAAAATGTGAAACTTAATAAAACTTTAAAAGTTTTTTTCCATTTTCAGCCCAAAATATATTTGAACTTTACTTACCAAACTATCAAATTTATTGCTTTAATTTTGAAATTCAAACTAATTTTAATGAAAAATTTTGTATCGAAAACTATTCAGCTAAGGACTGAAGCCACAAGGTCAAACCAAAACATTCTTCTATTTCACAACTATTTAGACTTGCTTTTTCAACCTTTTTCATGATGTGTCTAGGCGTCTACATTTCGCGACGACACGCGCCTACATTTCGCTATTCAAAACTCTTGTTAATAAATACAACCTTTTAAACTGGAATAGTGATATTTTTAAACTTTAAAGCTAACTTTGATTAGGTTATAGTTGCAGTTACTTACTTACTTACTTAAACTAAAAGTAACTGAGTTGAGATCGCGATCTACAAGTTAAAAAACCAGGTTTACAATATTTCTGAAGCGCCTCTGGTTCAATGTACCTTGGTCTTTAGGGGCTACTGGTGACAGATATCCGCCCGGTGATGAGATTTTGGCTGAGAAATGGTACTTGGATGTCGGGACTTGTCCATTTCGTGACTTGCTTTAGTACCTTCATTCTATATAATATTATAGAGAACTTAGACGTAAAAAAATGATTTTGTACTGTTCTGCTTGAATGTAGGTTAGAAATACTAAAGAAGCTGTTAAACAATTTCGTTGATAAATAAAGAAAGAATAAGAAGAAATAATAATGTCATTGTAATTTGATACATGATTACTATAAAGATAGGCTAAAAGCAGCGCTGATATTCACTCGACATATGCAAAATATAACTAACCTTATAAGCGTGTTCTATATCGAAGACATAAAAATATACCATAAGAGCCTAAAAACTCACAACCGATCTAGCAAGTACCCAGTCGACCAATACGAACGCATTCGCTAATAACAACTAGTCGGCTAAAACATATTTCGAACCATATTTCCCTGCTACCGAAGTCGGCGCACGCCCTAAAAACGGCCGGTCAGGAAATGACGGCCATAACATGAGTCTCGGCTCTCGAGGCTACTTTGATAACGCCATTCGGTATCGCTCCTCAGATTACCGTGATTTGCACAAACGGAAATCATTTACCGAAAATGGGATGGAACAAGTTTTATGTTTCCTGGTTTTATTTTATGCTAGTTACTGTCTCGTTTGTCGAGATTAAAGTAGACCTATTTGTTATTCTAGAGTATAAGTTACCTTTACACAGAAAAAACATAATTATTATTATCCATTCAGCTGTTTTTGCGATTGAGCAACAAACATGCAAACATCTAAATATCCAAACTCACAAACTAAATTAAACAGATTAGTTTAGTTTAGTTTTATTGGTATAGTTTTTTAATTTAGTTATATTTTAATATTCATATGTATTTTCATAATTAAAGTCTCTGTGAATAAATTACTTTATTGTAACTCACAAACACTCCAAACTTTGGTTTGTAAGATTTTTATTAAGTAAAAGGAAATCTTGACTTCATGCGGATATAAATGATTGACAGCTATATATTTCATGCATTTTTTATCCGCGATGAATATCTAGTAAGCAAATCAAAAGAAAAAAAAATCGGTTGTCTGTAAAGTCGGTTTACTGACGATAGTTGAACGTGACAACGTCATAAGAAAATACTGATGGAATGTTATTTCGATCGAATAGTAAAGCAAATGGTTTTTTACTCATCGTGAAATAGTTCTTTAAGTTATTGTTATAGTTTTGTCAGTTATAGCATAACCTACAATCGCTGCACTAGTGGACCGATGCTATTTATTTTAATGATGAAATCACGAATATTCGACAATATATCACAGAACATACATTATATTTAATATCGAAAGAATTATTACCTTTATCGCCGCAATCATCGTTGCTATGAACAATTGACACCACATTCACTTTTCACTGCACTTCATACTTGACGAAAACATGTATTACGTAAATGTATTATTGTTTAGCAGCTATCCACGCGGACGCATTGCTCACTCAAGTAGGAGAGAGACAGATGTCGAACGCTGCCGAACGCGGAGGCCGATTGTGCCTCTTTGTCGCTCGTTGCGCGCTCTCGCTTGCACTTCAAGCCTTAAATGGAACGCCTCAGAGCGAGGTAACGCCGCAGGCGTCATGTTTTTTCGTGCGTGCAGCCGGCTCCATCGAATTATAAGACGTTGTCACGTCAAAAAAAAAATTCAGAAGATCATTTGAATTAAACATGTTGAAATCTACTAAATTGACTGACTTTTTAAAAAAATCTACAAAATCGTAATCAAAATCAAACAAGTACTTATTTACAACCTACCTTGCTTCTTTCCACAATTTGCGATGAGCGAGATGGCTACACCAGATGGCGCTCGTTACCCGCTATCTAATGTCAGTTAGCACAGAAATGTCAATTGAATCATTATTATAATCGTTGTCACTTCAATTAATACAAGCCAAGCAATTAAGCCTGGTCTCAATAACACAGGCGAACAGATGCGTCAGTTCGTACCTTTTGATCGAAGCTAAACACATTGCAAAATGATTAGATTTTAACAGTATATAGTAGATAGAAGACCGATTTAATTTTAGTTAGTATACAGAGTTATTCATAAAGGGTATGCTAGGCCGAAAAAGGCTCATAATAGTACTCATCATTAGGAACGACTTTTACTATGGGACAGACCCGAAATTCGCGAAAAAAAATCAGTTGTTCCATAGAAAAATGTCAATGACAGTCGACAAAATGTATGGAACAGCAAATTTTTTTTACGCGAATTTCACAATGATGTGTACTATGAGCCCTTTTCGGCATATTTATGAATAACCCTACAGACCTGTCGAAAACAACTTTAAAACTTGGGCTCACAAAGTTGTGATTTTGTGGCTCAACAGCACAATATCCCGGAGTTCCTCTCAGTGTCCGGTTACAAGTGTACCAACGGTCCTGTCAGGTTTGATCGATGACGCTTCATAATATTAGTTCAGGGTGGCCGGGACACGGCCGCATACTGAAAAGGTATGAAGGCAGAAGATTGGACACAAAATTGGCACATTGGCAAAAGATTGGATTGGCTTACATGGCTTTGAGTCTTAACAACAACGTTGCGTAGATTGACACATCTCATTTAACTTTTGCGTTGCTTTTGTTCAATTTAGAGTAAAACTAGCTGACTCGACAGACGTTGTCCTGTCAAAAGCCATTGCGTCAATTCTATGTCAAATGTCAAATGTCAAAAGTTACATTAAAAAAGTTTACATTGTCCAAAGCGCTACGGTTTAAGTATTTTTAAATTTTCTAATTTTTCATGTTTTTTTACTATAAATTGAGATGTGAGCTATCCTATCTCCTAAGTTAGATCGAACTGCACCCGGTGTGCAAATTTGATTGAAATCGGTTAAGTAGTTTAGGAGTCTTTAACGGACAAACAACGTGACACGTAATTTATATATATTAAGATGTACCTACAGTGTAAAAATAATTTGCTCACTGCGCTGTGCGTAATGCGTGCCTTTATTTAATATTGCAGAAAAGCAAATGTATAAGCATTATTTGTATATTACAAATAATGTACCTAATGAAT
Organism: Alcis repandata; assembly: GCA_949125135.1. NCBI lineage: Eukaryota > Metazoa > Arthropoda > Insecta > Lepidoptera > Geometridae > Alcis > Alcis repandata. The sequence continues at coordinate 3,518,513 of OX421233.1, forward strand.
GTAATATGCTAAACGTTGTTACATACATGTTCCCACAACTGACATTTTAATCATGCTACATTTAATAGACTACTAGCTGTTCCCTGCCACGCTTCGCTGTGGATAAAAAATTGCCTATGTTACTTTGGGATAATGTAGCATTCGAATGGTGAAAGAATTTTTGAAATCGGTCCAGTAGTTTTTGAGTTTATTCCACACAAACATACAAAAATACAAATCTTTCCTCTTTATATACTGATGTACTTAATTTTAAGCAGTGTTTATAGGTCAGACCTATTTCGTTTGCAATAGCTGAGGTTTGTGCTAATCAATAATAACTAGAATCCTAAGTAGAAGGAGTTTCCAAGTACAACTATCAATGATTACGTAAGTTTATCGGGATTTGCTAACGATGGTTAATCGAATGACTAATCACTGGTAGTTCTGCGAATAGCGGTTTTCTGAAACAACGACAATCTTAGTCTCGACAACCTCTTGACCGATTTTGCTCACATCTAAATATAGAAGTACTAGCTGACTCGACAGACGTTGTCCTGTCAAAAGCCATTGCGTAACTACAGCAACCGTATTAAGTTGATGCTAACTTGTCAATTTATAGTAAAAATTATCAGTATATAAATAATTTGCAATAAATTAAAATTGCGACTATAATTTGAGATTTAAACTATCCTATCTCTCAAGTTGGATCGAACTGCACATGGTGTGCGAATTTTATTATAATCGGTTAAGTGGTTTAGGAGTCCATTGAGGACAAACATTGTGACACGAGATTTATATATATTAAGATATAATGAATCTCTATTTAACGGATGAAACAATTTCGCTTTTCCTTCCTTTTTTGTTTTGTTAATTATATAGACACAAAAAGGTTCCTTTGAAAGAAAATATTAAGGAAGTGAGCGAAAAGTTAGAAAATTTAAGACATTTCAAATTCAATACTAAGTTAAGACAGGAGGACGTCTGTCGGGTCAGCTAGTTTGAAATAAAACCCTTTGACATATGAAGTACTCGTATCATACAATCCGGTTTGGTCTTGAAAATTTGACCACTCCTGACCCACATAACAATCCTATTCACCTAATCCACACGCCTCTACATAGCCGTCGTACAACCTATCATCAAAAGCACTTATATGCCACGTCGCGCGGCCGTGGCGTGAAATTGCCTTTACCAAATAAAATGGCTTTCCAGAAAGGTAGAGCCACTTCCCATGTCCGCAGTTTGATAAAAAACCCAATTGACCGAAAAGGGCTGGTTCTCGATATCTAGATCGCTGTGACCTATTTATAACTCGCGCCCTCGGCCCTCCATCACGCGTCTTCGGAACCATCCCTGAGGCGTCATTCTGTTATACACGCGGATGTGTGGAGAAAGATATAGCTCTGAAGATATTATGTAAGTGTTTTATACAGTACGAGTATAGCACAACTTTTAAAAGAAAAATCTTCGGATGAGATAAGTTTAGAATAGCTTTAGAGATTTACGGCACGTGTTACGTGCAGCAGTTTTAAAAGAAACCGATGGGCGCTATTGTTTACGCGCTAGGCTTGCAGAATGCGGAAGTAATCTTCTCCTATAGCTATGCATAATCTGTAAATAAATTGTGTAATAGAATAGAATACAGGTTTATTTTGCACACTAAACAAAGTACAAGAAAAGTTAAAGCAAAGATTTACATTGTAAAAGTGTGGAGAGCAAAAATGTATTAAAATGTACTCGTATAGGTATGTAAAATCTATATGTTTCAACTTAATAATGACTAGCGACCTGCTATAGTTTTGCACGAGTATAAAATATAGTCTGTTACTCGCTAATGATGTAACTTTATGTTTTCAAAAGAATTTTTAATTTTTAAAAAGTAGTTCTTGAGTTTATTCGTTAGAAACATCCAAAGATACAAATATTTTCTCTTTATAACATTAGTGTAGAAGCGTGGATGATGATAATGACCCTGTCACATGCTGATTTTTACTTATTTTGATATCCATCAAGCTAAAAATTTTGCAACGGTAAAATAATTACGTTTTCATTAAAGGCTGCAACTTAGGGCTGCAATATGCACGAACGCATCTTTCAAATTATGATCTACTAGTCTCATCATTCAATTTTCCTGTATCCAATCTACCAATTCAGTTTTTGTTTATCCGTGTTTATTTTTTCAGATTTCAAGTTGTGTCAAGCCGAAATAAATATTTTATGACTCCTTTGGGTGACGTTTTCATATTTTCCAAGATTTCTTGCAAAATATAAATTGTTGCGTGAGAAACGCGACACTTTTGGGAGAAAATCTAAGAAATCTAAATAACTACCTTCTGTGTTAAGGAAAAAAGTGCGAAGCGAAAAAGCTAAATCCAATTGTTATTTTTCCTAATTTTCTTATTTTTTCATCAGTGCCAACTATACTATACTATATTCAATACTAGCTGCGCTCCGCGGTTTTACCTGCATTTTCCGGGATAAAAAGTAGACTATGTGTTACTCGTAATCCAGGTTATAAGCTGCCTTTTTACCAAATTTCATCTAAACCATTCAGCCGTTTGAGTGTGAAAGAGTTACAAACATACATTACATACTCATAAACTTTCGCGTTTATAAATTTGTAGGATACTTCCAGGAAAACAAAAAATTAAAAAAAATATACATTTTTTAAATCGAATAAAATTTATGTGACGCATTTTAACATATTATCTATTAATTTAGGTCAAATTTTGACTTTAAATTACTATAGGGCAGTTGAAATCATACTTGAATTAATGATACAAATTGATGTGTAATCAATGATATTTATTTATGTGTAGTTGGAAAAAAAAAAAATTATTTTACTTTTTTTTAATTTTATTTTTTTTATTCAGTTATAGGCTTGCGTTTGACCGCCATCTCGCCTGATGGTAAGCAATGATGCGGTCTACGATGGAGCACGCTTGCCTAGAAGGAACCGATTCACTCGCGACTTGAAGACACCCAAATTATATCTATCGGGAAACACCCACTCGGGCAGAGTATTTCACACTCTGGCAGTGCGCACAATAAAAGTGGAATCAAAGCGTTTCGTACGAGTTTTTGGTATATCTACCATAAAACGATGTCGCTTTGCGCTTTACTATTGCGTTTGCAAGACTTTTCTTTGAAAATAATCGATGGCTGCTCAAAACACGCTCCCCTAGTACGTCGTATATCAGTATGATTGTCAAGCCGCGGCTGACCGTGACCTTTCCCCAATGGCCAACCATCATGTCCCCATGTATTGGGTATACCTACGCACCTACAGGGTTGTAGGCAGCGGAAAATGTGATTTGGGGCGTTTGAGGGGTCATGACGTTTGGGCAGATAATAAACTGGGATGTAACAAGTTGACGGTTTAATCGTGTACTTCATTTGTTGTTGTTATTGTGTGAAAAATACTGCACTCTCTTAATGAGTTGTAAGTTGTTCTTTTGTAAGTTGGGTGAAAAATTAAACAGGTTCTTGTTTAAAAAGTAGTTTGTTTTGGACACATTTTATCAAATATACTTGTTGCAGTAACTGACTCAATCATACGTGAGTAATCCGTGTATTCATAATACAATATTTTAGTGGTAGATACTTAGACTAAAATAAGGGTAGATATACGGAGAGTTATCCTGAAGTTTGACACACTCTGCCAAATACAGTCGGAGTTTCGACTAAATCTTACGTGAGTTAGTCTCGTGTATCTGTACAGCTACGAGTATAATCAAATGTTTTTAGTGGTATCTAAAGTTTTCGTGTAGTTCATGTGTTAGTCAAACGTTATTTTGACTTTGAATTTTGAGTAATATGTTCTAATACATTATTATTTAATACGTCCTTCAAAAAAGATAGGGACATCTTAATCTTCTGGGCGTAAGTGTCTGGCTTTACACAAATATATTTTACATAGTAGCTTACATACTTACGTGTATTTGTACTCAAATGAAATAATATTTTCTTATAATTCTAGGTACATTATTATTTGTTTCATCGTAAGCTCATAAAAGATCAACATTAAATTGAGGTGCGTCATCATGACGTAACGAAAATTATTTCCGATCTGTCCCTCTTCCAAAGAAAATTAGAAGCCGGAAGGAAAATGCCGTCATTAGCTTTAAATACGCCAATTAAGAAAGGCCTCTTTATCATTAACTCGCAAGCACCATATTTTTTCTCCGCGAAGTGTTGCTGAAAAATGTTTTGACCCGTGAGGGTCCGAATTAATTTGAAATAAACACGAATGAACCTTATTTTGGACCCTATAAAGCCACAATGCGAAAATTGGTAACCCCTATCAATCTCGTGGTATAAATTAGGGACAATGACTCATTTACTCTGAATCTGCTAATCAGGACGCGTACCTAATTATAATGTACTCACATGAACAATGTTAATTAATTGCTGAGCCTGGTACCAAGGTGCCAGGGTCCAGAGTGACAGAGTGCCAGTACCAAGACGCCAGAGTAATTGCATTGTATTTAAAAAAATAATGATAAATAAGATAATTTGTAAAAAAATAAATATAAAAAGTAATTAAAAAAAATATGGAACAGCTGATATTTTTTTCGAAATTTCCGGATCGGTTCCATAGTAAAAGTGATTCATAATGATAAAGTACTACGAACCCTTTTTGACTTAGCATACCCTTTTCTAATAACCTACTCTTGCCTTCTTCTTCTTCTTATGACCAAATCTTGCCATCTCCAATCTCCATTCTTCAACAACTGCACCAGGCGTACACAAATGAGACACCCTCTCACGGTGGATATTCCGTTCAGCACTAAGCGTTTCCATTTCACCTTTTTAATTCGAACGGCACAAGTGTGGAACTCATTGCCGGCGTCTATCTTCCCGAAAAAGTACAACCCATGGTTATTTAAAAGTAGAGTGAATAGGTATTTCCTAGGCAAGCGTGCTACATCTTCGACCACATCGTCGCTTTCCATCAAGTGAGATTGTGGTCAAATGCATGTCTAGTTTGTTGTAAAAAAAAAACCAAAATTCAAATTCAAATTCAAATTCAAAATAATTTATTCAAATATGGGTACATCAATGTACACTTATGAATGTCAAATACAATTTTTACGAATAAATTAATACACAATAAATTAAATGTCAAAGAAAATAATATTATTAGAATGTCAAAAATTATATAAAATAATTGCAATGTCAAAATATCAATGTATAAAATAACTACAATAGTAGGTATAATCAGTCAAGTATTATTATTACAGTCTAAATACAATTTACGTAAAGAGACTTTATCACAGATGAAGTCTTCAATTTTGTAGTAAGCCTTTTCAATTAAAAAGTCTTTTAAAATTCTTTGAAAATCTGTGTCTTTCTTATTTACTAGAGTAACAGGCAACAAGTTATAAAATAGTACGCCGTTCATTACAAAAGAGTTGCCAGTTTTGGCTAATCTAATTTTAGGTAGAACAAGTTTAAACTTGTTCCTTGTTATGCTAGTATATTGACTTCGTTTGTGATATTTATGAATATTTTTACGCACATACATAATGTTCAAGAAAATATACAAACATGGTAACGTTAAAATTTTCACCTGCGCAAAAACTTGTCTAAGAGATTCTCTATAACCTAGCCTATAAATAGCCCTAACAGCGCGTTTTTGTAAAATAAAGATGCTATTTACGTCTGCTGCATTACCCCAAAGCAATAATCCATACGACATAACAGAGTGGAAGTAACTGAAATAAACAATTCTTGCAGTTTTAATGTCTGATAGTTCTCTTATTTTCCGCACTGCAAATGCTGCGGAACTCAATTTGTTAGACAGTTCCTTGATATGTGCTCCCCATTGAAGTTTGCTGTCAACGATAAGGCCAAGAAACTTAGCATCCTTCGACAAAGTAAGTTGATCGCCGTCAATAACTATACTAGGCAAGGAAGGATTATTAGTCAATGTGAATTTAATAGCTTTCGTTTTCTTGGCATTTAGCATTAAGTTATTGACGCTAAACCACCTATTAATTAAACTAAGCGACAAATTGATTTTGGATATATCGTAGTTTTTCCTATTGATTCTAAATAATAGAGATGTATCGTCGGCAAACAAAATAATTTCACAATGCTTACGCGCTAAGAAAGGCAGGTCATTGATATAGACTAGAAAGAGGAATGGGCCAAGAATTGAACCCTGAGGAACCCCGATTGAAACGTTAGCCGACTCCGATCGAACCCCATTTATGTCAACATTTTGGGTTCTACCACACAGATATGATTTCATCAACATTAACGCATCACCTGTCACACCATAGTGTGAAAGTTTACATAATAGAATTTCATGGTTCACACAATCAAACGCTTTCGACAAATCGCAAAAAATACCTAAAGAATCATGCTGAGACTCCCAAGCCTCGTAGATGCTCTCTACGAGATTCGAGGCTGCGTCCACAGTTGAACAGCCCTTAGAAAAACCAAATTGCTTATTAAATAATAAATTATTAATACAGAAGAATGAAGCTAACTGATTTAACATTATTTTTTCAAATATTTTGCTAAGACATGGTAAGATAGATATTGGTCTGAAATTACTAGGGTCTTTCTTACTACCACTTTTGAACAAAGGTATAATCTTGCTACACTTCATAAGATCGGGGAACTCATTACTGTCGACACTGCAGTTAAATATATGGGCTAAATAAGGAGCTAAGTTATATATTATTTCAGCAACGAAACAGACTGACAATCCCCAGAGATCTTCCGATTTTTTTGCTTTGATCGATTTAAATGTTTTGATAATAGTGTCACTTGAGACTTCGTGGAATATAAATTGGTTTGGGCTGGCAGCAACATTTTCAACTAATAAATGAGCAGCTTCCGTACAATTGGTTGCCAGTGATTCAGTGGTTTTATAAGGTATATCCCCAAAAAAGCCTAAAAATTGATTTGCAATATCTTTTTTATCACTAATTATTTCATTATTTTTCTTAAGCTTGAATTCTGATTCTCGACATTTGGTTTTAGCAGTTTCCGTTTTTATGATAGACCAAACAGTTTTTGAGGTATTTTTTGACTGCTTTATTTTGTTAAGTATATACAAGGTTTTTGCATATTTGCATATCTTTTTAAAAGTTTTACTGTATTTGCGAACATAATTTATCAAACGGTTATCATTACTCCCTGACTTTTGATTGTAAAGTTCATACATTTTATCTCGACTAATTCTTATACCTGGAGTTGCCCATTGATTGAAGACTAATTTTACGTCAAGTTTTTTGCAAATAATGGGGAATGTGGAATTAAAGTTTCGTATTAGAATTTGGAATAAATTATTGTAAGATTCATTTGGATTATTGCTAATTTGTAATTCAGATAAAAAGTCATGTTCTATATTATTTTGAAACTGATTAATTTTTTCTGTGGTAATATGCCTTTTACGAATTTGTATTTTAGGGTTACGTCTATTTAGCGGGACAGTAATAAATTGACCAGTATGATCCGAAGTGAGGCATTTAAAGATAGATTTGTATAATACCTTGTGTTCACAGAAAACATTGTCAATACAAGTGGCAGTTGTATTAGTAATACGCGTGGGCTCGTTAAATTGAGGAAATAAATTGTAACTTTGAAACAGGGCAAGTAAATTATCTCTACTATTTGAATCCTTCAGCAGATTTATGTTAAAGTCACCAAGTACTATAACTTGTTTTGTTTTGTTGCAAACTTTACTTAATACTTCATCGGTTACAGACTCAAAAATATTATAATTACTAGAAGGTGGTCTATATAAGCTTACTATTATGTATTTATCTAATTCTACGCAGGATATTTCAGCATGACGTTCGGACGACAGACGTTCAATGTCCTTTCTTTGTTTGACTTTTAGAGATTTTTTTACTACTATCAAAGAGCCGCCATGAGTTGCAAGCTTTCTGCAGAAACTACTAACTATCTGGAAATTCTCGAAGTTCATTAACACCTGATGTTCTTTTAGAAATGTCTCGGTAATACACAATACATCAATATCGTAGTTTTCCAGAAATAGGCCAATTTCCAGTTCCTTGTCTTTCATGCCTCCTTGAATGTTTTGGTGAGCTATGGAGATAGTATGATCACTTGATTGTGGTCTAAAAAATTGGTTGGACGTAACGGTATGCATTGTTCCATCATTTCGCTTTGCGCAGGTGGACCTTTTTTGACATCATGATCCATATTTGGGCTACATACTATTTCTGTAATAGTCTTAGTCCTATTCCCATTATTGGGCGAGTCAATATTCCATAACAATAAATTACACAATCTTCGAGAAAGTGAATTTGTCAAACTTTGATTTTTGTAAACATTCATGTCAAGATTATTATTTATGTCAATTAAATGTATATTTTCCCGGAGCGAAGCAAAATTATACAGATCACAATTCAATTTGTATAGGAATTGATTGTAGTTATCAGAATATTTCCGGTGGTATGGCAAAGAGCAAATAATTAGTCTCGATGTCTTGCTTAAGGCATCTAATGAGCTTAGACATTGCAAAAAATCCTTGCGCTTAACAATGGTTTTTTCACCGACTATTAAAACATAGGTATTTTCTGGTGCCGACTGAGCTACCATACATAATGATTTCACAATATGTGTCAAATGATAACCAGGTGTGCAATGATTGTAAATTTTCTTCGATGTGCCATTTTGAAGACGTGCGCCTAGTCCGACTCCACAATTGTCGGAAAAAATGTGGATATATTTCCCTTCCAGCTTGGCTACTTCCCTCAATGTTTGCATTGATTTTGTATCTGCATCCAAATTTCCGGAAATTTTCTTCCCCTTTTCCACGTTATTTTCAGTAACTGCTACCATGTCAGTTTCTTCTTCAATTCTTTTGTCAATAATTTTCCCAATGGTATGTAATTTCCCTTCAATAAAATTTAGTGTGTTTAAAGAATTATCCTTTTTGTGTAAGTCAGTCCTGAAAAGTTCTAGAGTCTCTAATAATTTTTCATTTAACTGTTGTTGGGACTCAATTGTCGCGTTTCTTTTTTGTAATTCGTATATAAGTAGCGTGTTTTCTTGAGACAGCAGTTCGCTATTTAGTTTATTTATAAGATTTTGGTTTTCGGCAAGAGTAGTACAATCTTCGTTAGAAAATTTCGTTTGTTCTAGTTTGCACAGTTCTTCTTTTAAATACTTTATTTTCTTATTAAGCTTTGATATTACTTTCATTAGTCTGTTTATTGACTTATTTTTACCATGTGTACGGAATTTAATTTTGCAGTGTTTATTTTTTACTTTACTCGATTTCATAAGGTTTTCAGCAGATTGTACTAATAGGGTACTATATCTATTTTGTAGTGTGTTGTATTGGTCTTTCATATCAGCAAGTTCTTTTTTCAATGGGTTCATACTTTTCATTAATTCGGATTCGTATTCATTGTTGATACCAACTAATTCTTGGATTTTGTCTTCTAATGAATGAACGTCGGATAGTTGGTTATTTTTAAATGATTCATAGTCTGATAGTTTTTTCTTGAGTGTACTTATCTGCTTACACATATTTTCAAACTCATTAGAGTTATTTTCATGCTCTTCTGTTAATTGATCTATTAGTCGATCTTTTTCCTTTACATCTAATTTGAGGACATTAATAATTTTCTCGTATTCTTTGTTAGTTTGCTCTAAATCCCTATTTTCATGTTTGGGAAGAGATTGTATTTTTGCCGAGGCAGCCATTGCTTTTGCTCGTGTATTCATGTTGAATTTAGATTTCGATCGCTAAGGTAGTTTCTACTATAATGGTAGAATTTTAAAAGATGCTGGCAACCCTTTTGATGTCAGATTGATGCAACTGTCAGTTTCGAATTTGATTACGTTGATATTGTCACTTTTGTAATGTCATTTGAGAGACGTCTGTATTATAATTTGTATAATCACGAGCAAAAATGTTAGTCTTGGTGGGAACCGAGCACGGTACCAACAGCTTGCCAGCCAGTCACTCAGACCCCTGAGCAACCTTGTATAGCCTGTGGTATAAGCAAGCACGATTGACTAAAACGGAAGGTAGGTAATACAAATAACCTTGAGAAGAATACCACCGACCATTTGTGTCACTCAAAATGTAGTAAAAACAAGTTTTCTGTCATACTTTGGTATTTAGGGGGCGAATAAAGGTTACGTTTATTATAGTAGGGGAGCCCAAGCGGGGATTTCGTGTTGTGCTAAAGCGCGGCAGATTGATATACAGGGGGATACCTTGTACCCGGTTAAGTACCTCCACCAAACATGAGGCCCAAATATAAGGCCGCCCGTGAAGGATGCAGGATCAGATTAGTAAAAAAAAATTGACCATCAGAAATTCTCGAGCGCGTCAGATTAAGGTAGGGTAGAGTTAATTACATCCTAAAAAGTGTATATTTCACTAATCTGACAATTTGAGAGTGACGTAAAGAAAGGGGAGGGCAGCAAAGTTGTAAAAAAAAAACGTCATCTCGACATTCTCGAGCGTAGCTAAATTTTTTTTTGTTTTAAAGGAAATAATTCAAGAATAACGAATAATATATAATCTGATGATTTCCGCAAGCCGAAATAACAAAAATTCGTCGATAAAGTTAAATGCGTGGAGCTGCGTGATGCCTACATTTCCTTCTCCGCGTTTCTATTCCTCTCTCACTCTTTCTCTATCTATTACTCTCTCACTCCGTCCCCACTCTGGTTTCTGCTGCCATGACGCTATCACAGCTGATCATAAAGACTCGTTCGTGGCATACTGTTTACAACGTGTTTCCAACGTTTCGGCTCTTTTTGCTAAATATTGTAATATTACGAGTATATATTATGTGAATTAAAGTTTATAAATATTTAATATGAGTGATATTAATTTAAAATGTGTATTTTGTGGCGAAAGTACCTTACAAAAAACAATTAAATTTACAGTAGAAACATTAAAAAAATGTGTAAATATTTTGGAATATCGTCGTAGCAAGCCGGTTTTCCGAAAATCTCGAGGAACATATTTTGATAACCTCGAAATTGTCGATGGAATCATCATTAAATGATTTGTATCACGCACAGTGCTATAAATTATTTACTGCAATTAAAATACCACGAGACTTTCAGTATTTACAAGAGCAAAGTGTAGTGGAACATGACAATGCACCGGAAGTTTCGGGAAATAGCTCCGAAACACATGCTCCTGTTTCGATGTTTCCGCGATGTCTGTATGTATGTGTGTGTGTGTGTGTGTGTGTGTGTGTGTGTGTGTGACTATGTGACTCGCTTATAACTTTTGAACGACTAAACTGATCGGAATCTACTAAACGGCGTTCTGAAGAGTTTCCTCAAAATTAGATTTCCTGTGAATTTGAACTGATTCGGACCGATAGATTTTGAGAAATTTTGGAAAATCTCAAAAAAAATATTTTTTTTTGAAAGTGGTTTTTTGGAATAACTTTTAAACTGCTTTATCGATCAACTTCAAAAACTAATCCGCTCTTGAGCTTAAAAAATCACGTCGATCGCCATCAAGCTGGTCAAAATCGGTTGATTCGTTCGAGAGATATCGTGAACGAAAGAAACCCGAAAAAGTGTTTTTTCGGGATTACTCCGAAATTTTTGGTTCGATCAATTAAAACTTCAAAATTACTTATGAGGATGATAAAATTGCGTCGAATGCCGCCAACTGCGTGAAAATTGCTTGATCCATTCAAAAGTTATTGCGGTTTGAAAATTCCAAAAATAGTGTTCTATGAAACTTCTATCAGACTTTTGAGCTGGAAGAGCTCAAATGCATAGAAATATTATTTCTTTGAACTCAGCGAGCTCAAAATATCACATAAAATATATTTTGAGCTCAAAAAATACAATTTTAAGCGCCCAGGAATGGAATTAGCGGGAAGTTGCAGGGATGGCCTTAAGGTGAACCGTTTTTCTAATTTTGTTTTGTCAGATCAGGCGAATTCCTCTAGATAATCGTCAGATTATGAAACAGTACGTTTAGAACATAAAGATGAACCATATATACCTATCTTAATCTGACGCGCTTGAGTATTTCAAAATGGCGAATTTTTTTTGCACATTATGAAAATGGCCGCGAGTTTGCGTCCCATCGAAATCGTCAGATTAGTGAATGAGAGCTATTTTTTGGTGCACTTAACACTCCCTTAGAAAATCTGACGCGCTCGATTAATTTTATTTTTTTTTCATTTTCAACCCTTACATACAACCACCCGCATCATGCAAACGATCAGATTAACATACGTACATTATTAAAAATACGTAAGGCATTGATGCTATCAATATCTGACGCGCTCGAAGATGCCCATGCAACAGTTTTTTTTTACATATTTAAAAATCTATAGCCGCTTCCCCCAGCGATGAAAAGGTATATATCACTTAACATTTTTTCTTCTTATCATCTAAGCTTTGCAACCCAATAGGTCTCTATGACGCTCGATGATATCCCCATTTAGCATCGTGGGCTCCCCTACTATTACGTTCCACGTGTTACAAACGTATCGTGATAAGCCCTTTTAAGGCATTACGGCAAATCTTTGTAGGAATCACGGCGAATAAGCTTCACTTAGGATTTATTCTTCAGGATTTATATCTCGCTTTGAATGTAGTGAGCAAGGTCATAAGTACAAAAAGTCTTTCCCTAATTTGAAATTTTACGTCTTTAAAAGCTTTTATTTAACTCGCATGTCACAGTATGTGTAGGTAACTAAGTTTGTTCGGGTGGAATCATGCAACTCAATTTTGAACCACTTCCCGTTGTCCGATTGAGCTGAAATTTGGTATACGAGTACGGTTGTAAGTCCGATGACAATGCAATAAAAGCTTGTTTTTAAAGAAACAAAAAAAAAACTTCTTTTTAACACGTTCAAAATCATACAATTGAGAGAGTTGTTTTTACTTACTTTTTTTCATTTCGCTTGCAATATGTCAAAAAAAAAAACGACTGCCAGACACTTCTACTGCAAGATATTTTAGCTTCCAGATCTGTTGTCCGATCTGATCTGTTGGGAAAGTACCCTCAGAATCGAATACACTACTCACTTAGCTACGCGCCTTCTACCAGGGCCCTTAGCATGCGCTCATAGCGTTGGATCATCCTTTCTTTTGTCTCGCTTTTTTCAAGCTGGCAGTGCGAGACTTAAGCTAGGGTGATCCAGTTTAAGCTCACGCTATGAGCTCACGGTAAGGGCCCTGGTAGAAGGCGCGCAGCTAGTACCTTCTCATGGGGAAGTAGTTCTTAAGAGAACTTTTCCTATGACAGTGCATTTCAGGGAACTAAGTTGCCTAGTTAGTCACCGCTTCTTGTTTGACTTCAAGCAATAATCAAAGCTTGCCACTGCAATTTCGACTTTAATAACCAAGCAAGTATATACTTTGTGAAACTTACCATTTACACGATTTGCTACTTATAAGTCTGCTCTATTTCCAGCGGCTTAGCGCCCTAATTTCAATGCAGCTTTGATAAATTTCAAAGTGATTTTATCGTAATTACTCCCGCAATCGGAGCGTTCCGTGCTCGTTTGCCTAAATATTTCTGGGCTACGAACTAAACAAATTTGATCAGAACACTGAATATAACAGAGACACAATTTCTGAAAGCGAAGAGAAAGTCACTTATCCTACTACTATTATAAAGGCGAAAGTTTGTAAGTATGGATGTATGTATGGATGTTTGTTACTCTTTCACGCAAAAACGGCTGAACGGATTTACATGAAATTTGGAATGAAGGTTGTTCATGGTCTGGATTAACACATAGGCTACTTTTTATCCCGGAAAACGCGGGTGAAGCCGCGGGGCGCAGCTAGTATTAGCATAAAACAATAGTATTATGCGTGAAGCGCGGACCCGCGTAGCATTTTCATAGAAATACCTAGTCTTGCCATAAATATTGTAAATACCTACTACTGAATGTTACTCGTCTTCTTCTAAGTTATAGTTTTTTCTTGTAATTTGTTTGGTTAGCAATAAAGCTACACAGAGTTATAAGGAAATTCTATGCTAAGCCGAAAAAGGCTGTTGGCCGTTGGAAAAAAGTGTTGGTCCCATACTAAAATTTGAATTTATTTTATTTTAATTTCATTTGAAATATTAGTTATACTTGACATCGCAATAATATTTACTAATTTATAATTTAATTGTATAGTATGTTTTATAAATGTTTACTTTATTGTAAGACATAATAATTATATTATTAATGACATGTAATTTGACATATTGTGAAATAAATACAATACAATACTAAAAGTTGTTCATGAGTTTTGGCGGGAACGTGGAAGAGACATGTTGCTTCATTTTGTTATTTTACTAAACTTGTGTAATTTTGAGTGTTAATGTATATTTTAAGTGGGAAAATAACCATTAAGTGCTTGAGGACGTGCACGAGTGTGGGCAAATCATAAAATGCAGTGAATCGTGTCATTCCGTGTTGCTTCCAAAACTCCTTAGAAAAGCCTCTAGTAAAAACACCACTACTTTACTGGGGCACGTACCTGCTCTATCCACTTGACACTGGCTAAATTGTGGCAACCCCGCAGAAGCCATGAACAAAAATTGAAGTTGAAGTTGTTCATAATGGTAAGTACAATGAGCACTTTTCGGCTTCGCATACCTTTTCCTCATAACCCTGTATTCTAGTCTCACTAAGCTGTGTCCCAGTTTTTAAGGTTATAAAGAAGCTTTGTTAGTACCTACTGGAATATTTTTAATCTGTGCTTAAACAAAGCGAAGTAAACTACGTGCTAATGACTAGTTGCGAGCTTTTTGTCGGTCACGAAAATTTTCCGGTCGCCGATAAGAAAATAAGGAAATATTGCTAAGACCGCCCTTAAGAAATTATTATAAATTTTGATACCTTAATTAGCTAAGATTTATGGCTGCGGTAAAATGGTTTTAAATATTGAAATATGGTTACAAGTTTATTATCGGGCAGCTGTAACAGTTTGCAGTTTGGATGTACTTCAGTGTTTATTTATGAGTAACTTTGGTGGCGCAGTGACCCAAATTCTGAAACTATGAGACGCCTTCTTCAATACTCTATACCAGTCGATATTCGATTTTATTATATAATTAACACGTTAATTCTGACGTTAAATTGAGTCGTTTATTACACTGAGAAAAATGGCCATCAAAATTCCGATGAATTCACCTAATGTAGCTAAAGTACGATGATTAGCACCAATTTATAAGGCACCAACTATCATAATAATTTGGTTCTCACCCTAAAAACTGGTACTAGTACTCCGTATCAGTATGCTCCGTACTTTAGGTGAAATTTTTCTCAGTTTCGATTACATTCGGTAATTTTTGTAATAATAATAATTCGGTAATACTCACGTAAAAATTAAGTCGTCTACTACGACTAGTTTCGGTCACACCTTCATCAGGCGAGTTTACAAACGTGACGCGCTCGCGGTTGCGTCTCGTTTTGCAAACTAGTCGTAGTAGACGACTTAATTTTTACGTGAGTATTCCCGTGTTTAATTATAACAAAAATGTGTGAAAACCACGTTAGTTTCCATAGTACATTCGGTAATCTTCATCAGGACGTTTGTAACGTCTCGCTGGCACTGCAGACAGCGGCGCGTGGCGCGTGATGTCGACGGTTGCTCTTCGGGTGCGGACTGTAGATCTTCCTCGCTAGAGTTCTCTTGTCGGGAATAGGCATTAGGCATCACAGGCATTATAATGTTTACATGCAGAATTGCAGATCTGTGTTAGCATATTTTAAGTAGGGAAATCCAGGTAATAATGGTTGGTCACTTGGCCAGCGGCCAGCGTGATGGAATTTGGTCCAATCATGCTTCGAAAGTAACCCTGGAATAAAGCAGTGGGATGAATAAATGACTTCAAGTCTGATTTTGACTTCCCTTTGAACTATAATATAAGTATAAATCTGAATTACAACAATAATAATCGTTGGAGACCATACAAAGTTAATTTGGGTAGGTAATCCTTCTGTTTGTAATTTATGGTGTGATCAATAAAGAGTTTATCTATCTATCTATCTATAGGTTAGCTAGCCAGGTTAGCTTTAGTGGCGAAAATCATAAAAAAAAATATTTGTAAATGTTCTGTAAAATTTTATAATGTGTATATATAGTAAAAAACCTTGATTGTAAGTTGTTTGTGTGTCATTATATATTTTTTTATGTTCAAATGGGTTAGGCAGTCAATCGTTAGGTACGAACTTATTTTTAGGTCCCTTACATAAACAGAGTGAATGCACGCTGTAAAGCATGTAACTGCTGTGTAACTGTGTGCGTAATCTGGATCGGGCGCTTCCGGTTTCCGCACGCCACGACTTCCGGTGCGCTATCGGTGCCACTTCGAGCTTGACTGCGGGATCGTTTTAACCGACAGTTTAAAGAAGAGTAATGTTATTCGGATTTTTGTAAAAAAATAGTTGTTATGGTTCGTTTTAATTTGGATTTTGTTAGATTAAGTTAACATTCACAAATATAACATTAAAATATTTTACAATTACAACATTTTATGTTTTAAAAATTTATCTTGGTTTTAATAACGTACTAAAACGAAGTAACTTACCTATATTTTAAAAGCAAGCACAAAAAATTGCAAGCTATCCAAACAATATTGTAATCGTTCATTCAGCTACTGTCAGCAAAATGTAAAACTTAAAAAAAACCCCAAGGTTAAACGGCTGAACCGATTTTGACAACATCTCTAAAAGCCACCGCTAAAAAGCCTGCTTTCAAATAAAAAAACCGCATCCAAGTCGGTTCATCCGTTTAAGCGCTAAGCTGCTACAGACAGACAAACTTACAACCCAAACGGTCAAACTTATAACACCTCTATTTTTGCTTCGTGGGCTAAAAATAAAATAACAAACGGTTTCTCTTCACAAACCTTTCATTTCCCAAGTCTAATACTCGTATTTCACAATTTCACAGAAATTTAATTTATGATTGCCAAAAATAATATGCTTTTCTCAATTTTCTTTGCTACCCAGAAGTGTTGGATTAACTGGGTAATAGAGTTTAGGGACAATTTTATATTGTCTTAAGATATAAAAGAGGCAGTTTTGTCATCTCGCAGGTTAATGTTCAGGTATAGTTATTTTTTTAGTTTCATTTTTGCAGAGATGTAAGTAATTGAGCGCTACCGGGGGACGGATGACACGTTAAATTGCAGGTTTTGATTGTTTGTCCTATAAAAACAATCGTCAAACCATGTCAGAGGTCTTCAGGCGGCCTAAAAACTCTGACATCAGGATTAACCACTCGACTATACGAGTGTACTTACTTTTATACAGTACCTTTATACCTTTTATTAGTACCTACCAATTTGTAGTATAAAATTATGTCAAATGTTAAACACATAAGACTACATAACCAGTTGACTGATACCTATTCCCCTATCGTACGTGCTTAACCAAAAGTCTGCCCCAAATTAAACTAATTTCGGAGACTTTTGTGCAGCTAAATACACTAAAACTTACCTCTACTGGGCTCACTTTTCCATTTTATTGGCTTCGGTACTTTTTCGGATCTCCTAATTTGTTTTGGGAAAGTTGGCAAAACCATCCTGACGAAATTGGTGAATACAAGAAAAAAAGCCCAGAAATAAAAGATGAAAAATATTATGTTTGAAATATTGACAATTATAACAAACACACATCACATTATAATTATTATACATCTGAGTAGTACCAGTACACCACTTTAAGGGGTTCGTTTTTGGGATCGAAAACAATTAAAAATGCCAGTTTTGCGTGGTTTTGCTCACAATAGAACGACATAGGAACGTGTGCTTATGCAAACGATTTTATCATTCTTAACTGTTATTTATACCACCGATTCCAAAACGAACGCAAGGAAAGTAAGGAACTTATTTCAAACTCCACAACAGATTTTCGGACTTGTTTTTTAAAGTTGATAATTATATTAATACATCACTTAGGCCAGGTTATTATAAAAGGCAATTTGTAATTAATCCAATATTAAAGGCCAAACGTATTCCATCACGGCATTTGACCGAGTCCTGAACATGACTCCGCTCGCCCACGGCTGGGCGTGGGCGGATCGTGTCACACGGTTAATTAAAGGGCTGAACTCTCTACGTTAACTTGTAGAGCTGATTTAAGGACCATAAATTATGCTATAAGTAGCGGCGGTACACGTGCCTTGAAAAGAAATTGGTGCAAAATATATTTTACGAAAATAGAATAGAATAAATGTGCGTGAAACAATGGGTCGTTCGCATTAGATAACATAAAATGTGATTCTGAATTGATTATGATACTAATTAAGGATTAGAAAAACTAGCTCTAGTTTTGAGTGTTATTACCCTTTTCGTTTCTCTATGTTTTAACCAAATTATCGTACAAAATAAATAATTTTAAATTCTTTTTGTGTCTTTTTGTTTTGGTTTGAAAAATAAAGAGATAATTCATCTATCTAATTACCTAATACGTAAATCATCATCGTCATTGACCTCGTAACATTGAAAAGAGGCGAATTAAATAGCGCCCTAATGCATCTATGCTTGGCCATGGTCATGGCTGAATAAACCGATACACAAACCACATTTTAAACCTGTGTTTGTAATATATAAACCTAGCGTTTAACGTTCGAAGAATCTAACAGCTGATTTCCACATTTTAAATTGCCAGTACTATAAAAAATACGGATGTATACGGGATATTTCTGTTTTTTAACTATTTCTCAAAGGCAAAACCTTTAAACTTGAACATAAAAAATTAAAACTATTATAGAAACCTACAACTAATAAAATACAACCAAAAGCATACTACGATTCCTTGTACTGAAATATTACGGCCCGCCACTTCTCAGACATGCTACGTCACAACTACGTCACTTGTTATGTAATACTGTACCGCAGTACAGCCATAAAACAGTCCTGAAACCGAGAACAATCTCATTAACAGCCAGAGCTTAACATTTAAAATTCCTTCGTACTCAGTACTCACCTCCCCATTCTTATTATGCGCACTTTATTTGATGCTGAGAGTTTCGCAGCTAACGACTGCATACTCAATAGACAAACCACAACAAAAAGGTGGCCTAAAAATTTCTGATAGCCACTCGACCACGCCAGCCACCACCACCAGCCACCCAGCTCACCAGCAGCCAGCCAACTCAGCATCATCACCCTGCTTAATTACTTAATTACTTTTTTACTCAATTAAACTTAAAATCAATACTTGTGTATAGCCACTGGTATGTGTACACACATACTTATTTGGCTATATTACACACGTATATTTAATATAGCCAAATAGCAACAGGTATATGATATGCACAATATACATTTTTTATACAATCTTTAATTGTATTTTAATCGGAGTTACACAGGTCCACTAAATTTCAGCTCTATCGGACATTGAATAGTGGTTCAAAATTCAGTATCTAGATTTGACCTAAACAAACATACATACGAGTACATTTCATTTGTTATAAAAGTGTCTAATAAGATAATAAACAACTAGCTTCGGGGATATTAAACACTGATTGGTCTGCTCAAGGTTACGACATCAACTGGGAGGCGTTTCATTGGTAGAGCGTTTTTAATGGCACTTTTGTGCCAATGCGTTGTCTGAAAGTGTTCGCTCCTTGGCAAGATTTTGGTGTTAAGTCGCTGTTTCTCAGCATTGTCTAAGCGGTTCCATTCTATTCCGGAATGAGCCACTCAGTGCGATTGTTTGGAAAATTATCATCCACTTTTGCTTAGCGAAATTTTTATCTCGGAAATTCCTTTTTTCCAATGGCAGTTCCATAAAATAAGTCTGTTTCTTTTCAAGTAGACGCGTAGTAATTGTAAGTAATTAGACTCAGTTATAAAATTATACTAGCTGACTCGACAGACGTTGTCCTGTCAAAAGCCATTGCGTCAATTCTATGTCAAATATTGCGTAACTATAGCAACCGTAGTATGTTGATGCTAACTTGTCAATTTATAGTAAAAATTATCAGTATATATACTTATAATTTGCAATAAATTAAAATTGCGACTATAATTTGAGATTTAAACTATCCTATCTCTCAAGTTTGATCGAACTGCACATGGTGTGCGAATTTTATTATAATCGGTTAAGTGGTTTAGGAGTCCATTGAGGACAAACATTGTGACACGAGATTTATATATACTAAGATTTTAAATTGTATATAACGCATATCAAGGGTTAGTAAAGGGTATGCTATTAAGCCGAAAAAAAACCAGCTGTTCCATTGACAAAATGTATGGAACAGCATTTTTTTCGAATGAGTAGATACATATTTCTTCCGCTTGGCGTCGAAAAATTGTCAAGCAAATCACACCTCGCTTAGTTGATGCCGCTGGTGATAAGAGGGCTGACTAATTCCTCGCGCAAAGAATTTCACTGGCAATTCAGCGCGGGAATGCAGCCAGCGTTCTTGGTACTTTGCCACACGGGCAAAACCTTTTTGATTTTTAGTTTTGTAATCTTTGTCCTAGTTATTTTAGTTTGTTATTTTAGCTTATTCTAAATTTAAGATAAATACCTAGTAAATATATGTAAGTAATCCTAATTGAACCCAATTAAAATAAATCAAATAAATATAACATATTTGATCCCATTGTACAAGTTGTTCATTATAAGTACGAAACTTTTTCAACTCAGCATATACTTTCCTTGTATTCCTAAATTTTCCTGACGATTACTCACGTGTTATTTTTCGTTCACATAACTATTTTCTTTTGCTGAAAACATGTAGTTTCTGGCGGAAAGCCTTTGGTATAATTATGCGGTATGAAACCCATAATTTATATTTTGCACAAGTTGCCCCCACGGTTTCACCCACAGTCTCCCAAGACCCGTTTATTTTCTAGGATATAAAATAGCCTATTTGGCAATCCAGGGTGGTCTCCATGCCAAATTTCAGGTACAATTCTAGTGCCATAGCAACGGAATTTCAACCAGAAATTTGGATCTTTTACGGTTGAAAACGTTTGCTAATGGCAACATTTTAATTAAATCATAATTATAATGGCACGGTTTTCGCTCATATTTCTTAAGTGGGGACACATCCTATATCAATTATTTAATGCCTTCCACGTCCCAGAGATATACATATACACACACGCACATACACTCGTACGTTCCTTAAATAAATTAATTTCAGTATCGTAATCGCCCCTAAGTAAATTTCACATGTTTTGGTTCGAATGTACTTATTTCTCTACGTAGGTAATTATATAATTATACGAGGTGCTAATTATAGGCTAGGCCAAACTTGAGTGAATGGTGGTTTGATGTTACTATGACTTATGATGCTACCTACTCTACTCTCTTTTTCGTTCGAGTTTAAAATGTTAAAAAGGAAAAAAATAAATAAAAATAACGTTTCACACTCATAGCTCCCCATTAACCTGTGTCGAGAATGTCACGGAACACACACAAAGACAAGAACAGCTAACACCCAGATCCAAAGCAGATATTTAAATTCATCATTCAAACATCTGCCCGGCCGTGTATCGAACCCGGGACCTCTGGCTTATAAGGCGGATATACTGCCACTGAACCAAACAGCTCGTCAAAACACTAAATAGGTATGGATAATTACTTCAAGGCAACGTCGCTTATTAATTTATTTTTATTTTTCGTTTATTAATAAGGGGTTTGAGCGGTAACTGTACTGTGGCCCCAAGCGAAGCAACGTGAATTCATCAATGCCTATAAATATATCCTTAAATCAACATGCAGCTGATGAATATCGACATTGAATATTACAATAAAACCACCGCTTAAGTTATATCCGATCAAATTTAATAAATACAAGAAACGTCATTATGAACATTAACTATAGGACTAATCCTGAAGTCACGTAAAGAAAATCCGCAGATCCATAGAAAAATGTCAATGATACGCAACAAAATTTATCAAACAGGTGATTTATTTTCGCGTTTCTGGGTCGGTCCCATAGAAAAAGCTGTTTACAATGATGAGGACCTACTATAAGCCCCTTTCAACATGACTCTTTCCTTTTAATCCTATATAATTCGACGCATATATCTACAGTCGGAATGGGTCACGAGGGTAACTGCTGAGCCAACAAAGTATGAACAAAACTTTATCGGTAAGATAAGCAGCGAGTATTTGAGTTGTCGAAAACTTGTCAAGTCAACAGCGATTGTTGACCGACCGATGTCAGATAATGCCGTGTATACGAAACGCCAGTTTTGCTGGAGTATTTATCTTGGACACAATAGCTTAAGTTATGCTTAGCTGGGAGAAGCGTGTTTATAATGCTGGCTGCACGATCTCGCTGATGGGTTGATTACACTTTACGAGTACTGTGGCGAGACAGTAAATGGGCACACTTGGCCGAGCGAACAAATGATGGTTCTAGCGACTATCTCGCCTCGTCAAACTGTTCATTCAAACCGAGTTATCAGCCGAGAGCACTGTCTCGCCACTGTGCTCGTTACGTGTACGAGTAATCAACCCATGGAATGAGTCGAGGGTTAATTTGATTATACCGAAGTAGACGCTTGGTCTCGCTCGCACAGTTTCAGACGCGTAGTAAGTATCCTACTGATGTTCTCAGATATATAAACTCAGATTCAGGAGAAGCTTAGAACTCCTCTACTTTTGCGAATACTTAATACTTACACAAGTCGCCCACATTGACATATTGTACGTTCGATAGTAGGGGAGCTTTTGGCTTCAGCGAAATCGTATGACAAATTATAGTAGGTATGACCACATTGACCACGAGGAAACAGTGAAATCTAACGTATCTTTATCTCTAGGAGTATCTCAGTTTATGTTATATAATACATGTGAAAGTTTGTGTATTAAATACGTCAAAATGATTTATCAGATTTAGACGAAATAAGGCTTTATACCCTGGATTAACAGGCATCATTTTTATCTGGAGAAAACTGACAGTTCCTGTAGTATTGTTGTACGGGTGAAACCGAGAGGCATATCTAGTAAGAAAATTACTTATAAAGTTGCGTTTACAATAGCTGTATGACGTCACCCACACCCGCACCATTTTTACTAATAGGATGTGTCACTCAGCTGTCTCACGTGACGTTCGTGGAATCAGTAGAAAAATGATACGGATCATAGGGATTTTCGGTTTTCATCCCATGAGAGGTTATTTCCGAGTTCATTCAAAAAATATATTTTTGTTTCATATTCAAATTCATAGAAAAACTGACAATGCGTGGGCCGTGAACGGCTCATTTCAGATTTAGATTATGTTTCACAAAACTACTGTTATGAATTCAATTTTATTTCTTACCAGTTTCCGATTCACATGACTTTTTTAAATTATCAAATATATTTATATAGGATGGCAGAGTAAGTTTAATTGTATTGAAGGTGCTACTGCGTAGTCTATTTTCGCACCGTTCTTCCGACATACCTACAGTTGACGGAGCTGTGACTTATTATTTTTTAATATTTTTTTATTAAGTAGGTAAGTGCATGATTTTTATATGAAACCATCATCATTCTCAGCCTGCAATCACCCACAAAATCATTTAATGAATCACTAATAATAAAGTTATACCGGAAAATTTAGTTAAAGTCTAAATAATTTATAAATGAAACACCTTTTTTACAAAACACATTTAATACTCGTTTCATCACAATTAAGACACGCAATACATAGTTAATCATAAAAATAATACATTTAAAATTAATGATAATATTAAATTATATGAGTACTTAACTTTAAAACAATGCTTCGAGCTTTGGTTATATGTCTTCTAATATTTGTATCATAGTCTTTATATTAATTGTTTAGTGTTATATGATTTTTATATGAATTGATAAGTTTCTAATATCTACAATCAAATGTATCTATATGTTTACTACTAATGTTTACAATAAAATATTTTGCATGTAGTACATAAAGTACATAAGAATATTACAATGTATATTATGCACGCTAGTAAAGATTATTATATAACATAGATTACTAAAACTACTGCATTATTCTACAAATATTACTCTAAAATAACTACAAAAAAAAAACACGGCTAACTATTTGTAGTTTTATGAAATATATTTAGTAGATAATTTATAGATATAGTTAATTATAGATATAGTTAGATATAATAATCAAAATGCAATTAATTATAAATTATATAATTTAAAAGCAAAAGAAAATTGGGCCATACACAAGGGCCCATATTTAAAATTAGCTTATCGGTACAAGACTAAACACCTAATAATATTAGCAATAAAATCTGGAGGCAGGGCAGTACCCTTGCCAAGCCGAAGGCAGCAGCCTTTTCTCAAGTGCTATTATCTTCAAAGAAATTAATTACACAAAGTTAACCAAAGCTATTTGAAAATTTAATTACATTTTGATACATCTATTGATTTTCTACATCTACACGTTAGTGATCCCATTTCCCTAGTCGCTCTGTTATATTACAAACTTTACGTTACCTACTTTTAGTCTATATAAAACGCTAATGGTATTGAAGTAAAGTTTACCAAATCATAAGTGATAAATTAATTTCAAAAATCCATACTGACAAAGAATTACAAATTTACAATACGTGAGTATACTAAAGAGTGGATTTATTTAGGTCAGTAATCGTATCTTTTAAATGCTATGCGTTTCGATTATAGATACCTACTCCATTTGGATTTTTTTATTTTTGCTAAATAGTTTGCGCTAGAAATTACTGATCATCTATATTAATTTATTACTTCGAAATAAATTAAACTTTAGATAATAAATGACGCCTATTTGATTTGCTCTTAATTTCTGTATTTTTATCAAATTTTATCTCTTGCTTATAAAAATCAAGTTTTTCGTTAGTCTCGCTAAAATCCGAAAATGGTCCGACCTGTTCGATATTTTTGTTTTGTTCGCACGAGGATGGTCTAAAAACAAGCTAGTGAGTGAAACCACGGGGCGCAACTAGTCAAATATAATAAAATCTACTTTATAAGGTTATAAGTAAAGGGTTATATGTATGTTGCTTTTATAATAGCAATGTGAAATGACTGGATATTGTAATAACATGTATAATCATACAGGTCAAATATTTATAATCATCTGAATATTAATCATTGTATTCAATATAATTCTATTATATTTTAAGTTCCTATATAAAAATAGCTAAAAGTTCAACTATGTTCCCGAATTCAATGGTCTAATTTCCTAGATTTTTAGATATGGTAATACAATAACTACTACAGCGAAGATGATTTATTTATAAGTTTGTAAGTTACACAATAAGAATTTTTACAATTTATAAAATTTCTATAAACAAATAATTTATTTAGTACACAAGTAATTAATCGTATTAAAAGACTTAGCTCTAGAAAATGTTCAATTCAATTTGCATTGCTAGAATTTAAAATTATACAGAATATATTTTTAAAATACCTAAAATTAGATATAGATAGACATTTGTAATTTTTAGCAATTTGTGGAAAATAAAACTTCTAGAAAAGCTTATACAATAATGCTTTGGTCTATTAAGGGACGTTTTTATTACAGGGACGATAATGCAAAAATTTAAAGCTCCTATTTGTATCATAATATTATAATGTTATACTTTTCTACATTATAAGGATATCATACATATATTATATACATATTATATACTATCATAAGGAATCTTTTACTTAAATCTAAGAAGTTGATCGCACAGCAAGAAGAGTTCAGAGCTTTTTGATTTAAAAGTTTTAAAAGTGGTATTCATAAATATGCAATTAGAATTAAAATGGAATACCTTCTATATTGGAATATGGTATTCATTCAGAGTTCCTCTTCAAAGAACGTCGCGGTCTGACCTCTCGGTAGAGAGGATCTGGGCTCCTCAATTTCCTTAATCGAATTCTGAATGCCATTGTATGCATAAATTCATTGCATAACCACAGTGCAGGCGTTCTGTAGAGCTCTGAACTCAGATAGTTTGCTGTTGGATCGGTGCCTATAATGTCTAGATATAAAGATTCTCTAAATAATACCAGTTTCACAAAATGCAATAGCTTGCGCAAATAGTCCAGATCAACGAGGAAATTCTTGGAAGGGACACCCTGACAATAATTCCTGTCGCTGAAACTTTGCAGTGTGATAATGTTCATAGTTCACTGTTGACGAAATATGGGTTTTATTGTATAAAATGAGTCATTATAGTACAAAATGGTGGTGATGATTGTCATATCGTCTCAGGTTAGTATAAGTACCGACTTGCGCAAATACTGCATTTCGTGTACAACTGGATTTACAATATTTATAATAAATACATTCCTTTACATTATTTATTACTTCTATCAATAGTTCAAGCCGTCGCAGGGTCGTTTTAAGATTTAGAACTGATATATTATATTATTTTCATGATAGTTACAGATACTTTGGCAATATATACGAGTACCTACTACAGATATGAGATATGGCTTTAGAAATGGTTTAAGGTACATCAGTGTAGTGCACGTTTAAATATTTTCAAAATTATTACAAATGAATATCTCTAAAAGCACATCAAAATACATGTTCTATACAGCAAATTTTACAAAAATATTTTGTGATATACACAAAACTCTAGTTTTAAAGCCTGATCCATGCACTTTCATGTGTGTCTATATGAGTTGAAACTTGAGGCATACCGATTATGCCCATATACAGGGTGTTTCAAAACAGAGTAGATACTAATTTTGATAAAAAACAAAGTACCTACTGGTGCTGATAATATGCATTTAACCATGTATCATTTTCTAAAATAGGACATAGGTATGCAATTATTTATTATATTAATTGTTTATTAAGTTTTTGCCGTTACTATAATTTTGTTCTTGTTGATTTTAAAATGTTGACATTGGCAGGTGATGCATAGCCAAACACGTAAACAACAAAGCATATATTTTCTCGTACTGTTCTGGAACACCCTGTAGAATCAAAATCAACCGACAAATTTCATATTCATTATGTACTCAGCTATACATTTATAATTACTAAGTTAAATACTATAAATTCTATAATAGTATATTTTTATAGTTTTATATGTGCGCACAAAATGTAATATAGTTTTTGAATATACATACATGTTACATCTAAAATTTAAACATTTCATTACATGAACTCGGCGCTACGCATTACACATGAAATATACATACATGTAATAAATATACATTTTAAGATACAGATATTTTTATTCGTTGTATTTAGTGTCATTAAGTACATACATAATATATGCAAGTTAACTACTTTAGTCTTGCCTTTTGAAAAGACATTTTGATATGAGTTTATGTCTACTATCACATAAATCTACTAATTTGGTACATTTTTTTTGGTAAGTAAAAAGATAAATCAAAATAAAACATAAAATCAAGTTTAATTAACATAGCGAAATAAAAATAAACACTAACTAGAAACGAAAGTTTTTTTATAAGATAATCACATCTAGTAACTTTTAAAAATAATTATGACTATTTCTTTTTTCTCTAATATCTACTGATGCATTCTTCTGGAATCTCTTTATGTTCCAAAATATATAAGTACAAATGTATTTAGAAAAACTTTGTGTTTAGAATTTGTATTTAGTTTGTATTTTATTACTATTGTTTTATATTTAGTTTGAATTTGAGTTTGTCTTTGTATTTTGTATTTAAAACCAAATCTTGCAAATCACTAGTTGTAGATAATTAGGCGAAACAGATGAAACAATTCAACATAATAGAATGTATAAGATCAGTATAATTATTTAACTTCATAGAAGACTCCAATAACGTATCTATTTGTAACAAAAAAACGATTTATTAAATTCTCTTTAAAAGTTATTTGAAGAAATAGAATTGCAAATAGCCGTCGGGAAACTCCCAGACCTCCTTAGAAAGTTTTTTAACTTTCACTTGGAGATATTATGATAATAAGCTACACTTTGTAACTTATTTTATATTCTTAAATATGAATTCTCGTTGTTCTTATCCGGCAAGTTTTTTTAGTTACCATAATGTCTTTTTAAAATACTTAACTTTTAAAAGATTGTTTTAGGCTAAACGAAAGTTATCTAATAAAGTTTGGGCTAACAACATTTCTTACCAAGATTCAAATATTATTGATGAATAAAATTAAAATTTACTTAAACAATCTGACTGCACCAACATTTGTTCTTGTTTATTAATCTAAAATAGAGAATTATAATAGTTTTTTCTTGGTTTGCTATAGAACCCCAAAAATACTTGTTTCGTTATATTAGTTCACTGCAGTTAGAAATTAAAGTCCTTAAAACTATGTAACCTAAAATGGCACTAAAGAATTACGAAACCAAACCAATCTTCAATAGTCTCAAATTACCTTTCGTCACTCCAAAAGTCCATAAATATTCTTCGAATGGCACTTAAAATATGTCACACACCGAAACACAGATTAAAAGTAATACACTTTGTCCGTCGATTCAAAAGTCACATGCTTCTTGTCGTGCGAAGGCACCACCACCAACAACCATCAGGGGTTGCCATTTTTACCCTTGCTCACCCTCAGCTCCGTTCTCACTTTACCACTTTTGGCTTTGACTATTGTATTACTATTTTTGGAAGAATTTTTAGCCGGATTCGTTTTGGTAGGACTTTCGGGATTAGGGCCAATAACATTGATCTTGGTAGGATGAGGTTTAGTAGGACTTTTGTTTGGGTAATCGTCGTCGTTGGGTTCTTTGATTTCTGGAATGGGATTTTTGTGCGTTTCTGTATGATGGTCTGCCTGCGTGAGTACTTCTTGCACGTGAATGGTGAGCTCTGGTCGGACAACCTTAACAAATAAAGAGACTTTTAATCACACGGTGACAGAACTTATTACTAGAATTAATAGTCATTGTTGAACATCGATAATAGTGTAATCGATTTAGTGAAAAGGTATCCTGGTATAGAAGACGACTTAAGAAAGAATAACTGTATTGCATGTAAGACGAAGTGTATAAGAAGGAAGTGAATTCAGACATATCGAATGATATAGACAAATGGAGGAAACGTACATACTGTACCGACTCGTCTAAAGTGAAATATAGGTAAGAAGATCATGATGATATTGAATATCTATCTTGGAACTCTATTTGTCTTCTGTGCGCTCATTTAGCCCAGCCACACACTCTCTACTACAACTATTCGTACATGAAAGCGACCAAGTATCGAATAAGTACTCAATCAATCAAATAGCGTAACGACGCAACAAACTACGAGAGTGCGCTTTATACACAAATCAAACTATGAATGTCGACGACATGGGCTATATGAACTCACGACAAGAATTTTATTGCAACTTTAGTTGAGTTGCCGGTTTCCGTTGCCTGCGTTTACGAGTCGTTTGATATCGCAGAGTGACACGACACGACAGTGTTTCACATCGGCGTTTTCACATTCGTATTACATAAACAGGCCGATCACCATCAGACTAACTGTACCACTACTGCACCACAGATCTGTAGGGATCATGCTGTAGAGCTAGCGGTGGCAGCAACTGCATGGTATATGGCAGGTGAGTGACGCGGACATGTTTTTTCACTCCATACATTTACAGTACTATAACGTGAACTAAAAACACAAAAAACATAGCGCGTAGGTCCGCGTTGCCTCGTCACCCGCGCTGTTTGCCTCTTCGGTATAAACCACGATAACTCCTAAGCAACTTAGAGCGCTATGAAAGCTGGAAAAATCTGGACCAGTTTCGTTTCGTTGATGCTTAAAGCTGTGTACAATAAACTTAAAAGCTTTTAATTAGACTTCAAGCGCCAAACTCGAAGAACCCGATTTAAATCCTCCTATAAATACACATACGAGTAGAACAGTATGGGCCAGCTTTACTGTACGACGTACAACCAGATGCTCAAGACGAAGTTTGAATTTGCCAGCCACTTACGATCATACGCCAGGAGAAAGCCGGAGTCGCAATCGTTGCAGACAACATCATCATCGACAAACTTGTGCGTGGTTTGCATTTATATATTTTTCTAGCTGAAACAAAGTTTTATCATAACAAAATAAACTGATACCTGCGTGAAGGGCAGCAACGCGCCGGCCACGTCCATGGTGTTGTTGATGTTGCGGTGCCACAGCTCCAGCACGACGCTGCGCCGCTGCTACTTGTACCGCGGCGGACCCAGCCATCCGCATCCGAATACCTACACAGCATTACCATATTATACGTCATTCATTCATTAAAAATTTGAGAGCGTTACTTTTGTCAGTGCAGTAATTTCCAAGCTTAATAATGTGTCTAACCCTCGGAACGACACGACATCTGTCTTCTTTTTAATATTATCTAAGAATGGTCTTCTTGTTCTTCCTTTTCGTCTCATTCCTTTAACCTTTCCCTCTATGATAGTATTCATAAGATTGTCATGTCGTACAATGTGGCCAAACATCAAACGTCATGGCACAGACTTAATAATAGTACGCCTTATAAGTAGTTCGTAGGTCACGATGCGGGCTCTTGCTTGCACTCGATCACTATCAGATTTTCAAACCTACATCTCTAACAAAGGTGCTAAACTCTCTCAATCTAGGTCAGATTTCGTAAAGGGTTGAATTACCTTCTCTCTCTTTCTATTCCCTTTATTTATCAGTATATCGTTGTATACAGGATTATAAGAAAAGGGTATGCTAAGCCCAAAAAGGCTTTCAGTACTCATCATTATGAACAACTTTTACTATGGGACGGAACTTTTACTAAGGCCGGAATTCGAAAAAAAAAACAGCTGTTTCATGTATTTTGTCGAGTATCATTGCCATTTTTTAACCGACTTCAAAAAAAGGGGGGGGGGGGGGTTATCAATTCGACTGTAGGTATGTTTTTTTTTTATCATTTTTTTTTAATGTTTGTTACCTCATAACTTTTGACTGGGTGAATCGATTTTGATGATTCTTTTTTTATTAGAAAGCTGACGCTTCCCATTTGGTCCCATTTCAATTTAGTCCAGTTCTGATAATGGTATCCATGAGAAAACCATATAAGTCTTAAATTTGCATAAGGTACGTGCGCGACAAATAGATGAATAACTATCAATAGTCGGTCTCTTGAAGTCGGTTTTTGTTTTTTGTTTTGTAAAATAATGTTCTTGTCTATTTAACAGCTGTTTCTTTCGCCAATTTCGGGTTTATCCAATAGTAAAAGTTGTTCATAATAATCGGTACTATAAGCCCTTATCGGCTTATATAGCATGCTGTATATGTATTATGTACAATTGTACAATTCTATAATAATATCTTCAGCAGCATCACATCAGAAGGTTAAAAGTAAACATCCTTAAATTTTCAAGACAAACGACAACAATACGCAAAAGAAGCTTGACAGAACTGAATAATTGAGTGTTTTTTTCGCGTCGAGTGGCAGAAATAACTTGTGACCTTTAAAGGATGAAGTAATGCAAAGTCGCTCCCTCTAAGCTCGTATAACAGAAACATTTTTACTGGATAAAACACTCTGTAGGGTTGTTTTTGTACAGGCAATGACACGCGCAAAACGAAAATAAAGTCGGTCCTCGTTATTTTTGGGTGGACGTATTATGAATAAAAGCTATTTTATCTAGAGCCAACAAATTGTTCACGATTAAAATTTAAATTTACCAGACTTATCACAAAAATACTTACAAGCTTGAAGAGTTGCGTCAGCAAAATACAGAGAAACTAGTTTATTTATTCGAAATCGTGGAAACCAAATAGTGGCTGTAGAATCTCAGCAAGCATTCATGCTGTATAAGCGCGAACGCATAAGATTTGGTGACGTCACTAACTCAAAATATACCAACTAAAAATTGTGTAGGAAATGGGCTTAACCTGGCAAATTAGCTAAAGGCAGAAATGAAATCAATGTCAACACGCCAACATCACAACTCTAAGCTGAAAAATAAACACATCAACGGTCAATGATAGCAGATGACTCGTTCAAAAATAAGCCTTACCTGATAGATGATAAGAGCCAACAGGAGCAGCAAGAGCAAGGCTACAATGCCCCATATACTCCAACTTGCATCAGCGCGAACACGGAGTGAGTCTGATGACACCACTTGTCGTTCAAAAATAAACCTTACCTGGCAGATGATAAGAGCCAACAGGAGCATCAAGAGCAAGACTACAACGCCCCATATTACTCCAAGTTGTGTCAGCGCAAACACGTAAAGAGTCCTATGGCACCACTTGTTCGGCTCGAAGAGTGTCGGCGCGTAGTCCGGCCACATGATTCGCAGCGTCCAAAGGTTGCCAAACGCGAACCTGGTAACAAAAAGAAAGAAAAAGTAGATTATTATTGTTTATTAATAGTTAACCAGCTAGATCCACGATGGCCTGAAGACAGCGTTGCGCTAAGCAAGCTGCCGCTTACCGCGACAACAATGTGGAAGACGGGTGCCCTGAGTCGTCTGCAGCTGTTTCCTAAAATAATTATATCTTCCGCATTTTTTTTAACTTTAACCACACTGCCATTGGGTTTGCTTTTTGATTTCACTCACATTTTTTCTACTTTACATAAAACATTTTAAATATTTTGGTTGTGTCCACTGTCCACCCTAAACTTTCAAGCACTCGTTAATCAGATATTCAATAGAGTTGAATCCTTTTAAAACTGAGCTTTAGTATTGAGTTCCAAAACTGCTGGGGCAAATGCTGGACAGAACTTCAAGTACGCTGTCCCGGACATTAGCCAGTTATACCTAAATAAAACGCCACGTCACTTTGTCACTGTCATTCGCTGCTCGACCTCTTAAAACTGGCCAAAGCCGATCAGACAGCTCAACGCAGTCACCGGAAGCCCCAGAAGTGCAGTCCGGTTACCATTTCATGTAATGCCACAGCTTAGTAACGCCTGCTTAGACGCCAGTGGAAAAATGAGGGTACTTAGCAGGTGTAATATCGAAGACGAAGGATGAAGGTTTAATATTTCAGTAATTTTATTAGTAAGATTAGTTTTGAAGCTTTAGCGTTAATCTTGCTCGACTTTTTAGGATCTGTTCACTTAAGAGGAGCACAAAATTTAAACAGATAAATCTGCCAGTTTTGGCTCCCAAGCTTAAGGTAAATAGATTAAAACGCCAAAATTTGTTTATTATTACTACGTAATTAGGGCAAAATCATTGTTTCGAACTGAAAAAGTTTTGTTTTCTTTACCCAAGCTAAGCCGGTAAGTAACTGTTTGTAATACAAACGCTTACACGTCAATAAACTTATAATATACCTTGTGAAATTAGTTCCTAAAACAACAAAAAGCAATAAATTACGAAACCCTTTGGTTTGCTTCCGCAGTGGACGGATAAACAGTGGAAAAGTAAGCGATTCTGTTTGCTTGGCACTTGACCTCTGCGCGGATTAGCAAGGGAGAGAAGGGGAACTCTACAGAAATGTGCACGACACGACACGACAAACTATACATACTGTTACATAACTTACATATTATACATACTGTTGAAGCAGGATGATATGACACGTGCCGTACGCAAAGTGTCCGATATTTAAGTTATTTCGAGTTTTTTTATTATTTTCTTGTTAATTTATCTCTAAGTTATGAAATAATTCTGGACTTGTGCGCACTTGGAACTAATATTTTATTTTTACTTAGGTTTTAATGCTTGATTTTTTTCATCATTAAGAATATGATATTGTTTTAGATGATTTAGTTACTTTCTTTGGTTTGATTTTTAAAATTCCAGGTTAGATGAAAACATTGGGATACAAAACTTTTCTCATTCATTTCCGCAGTTGTCTATTACATCTATCTCTTTCTAATCTGTAGCCTCGCCCCTGTTTGATTAAGTCAGTTCAAGTGGCCTGCTTTGTGTAGCCTAAACTAAACGAAAGAACCGTCCGAATTAGGTTCAAGGTTTCAATGAGTGATTGCTTACTCATGGCATGGAAATAAAATTGTTAAAAGTCAACCTACACGTTTTTTTAACCTCCAACGTAAAAAGAGGTGTTATAAGTTTGACCACTGTGTCTGTCTGTCTTTCCTTAGCTCGTAAACGGATGAACCGATTTTGATCAAACATGTCTTAGAACCACCGCTGTTGTTATAACTTCGTGATATTAGCAATAATATTTGCAAATCAGTGCATTAATTGTAAATGAAAAATCTGTTCGTTACAAATTATTTCACATTTTGTGAAATTAACAGGACTTAATAACTGAATAATGATGTAAATTCTTCTGTAACGATGATTTATTTCCATTTATCACAGTGATATCTGTAATATTGTTAACAAAATTAGCCGTAGCATCGCAACATTTCATTTACCAATCTCGTACTCAATATTATCTATTCTGTGGCAAGACAAACCATGTAGTATTCATGAGTTATTTATTAGCTTCCACAATGTCACTTATCGCTCGTAACTTCAATGCAGGTCCACCTACTTGACCTAACACATTTTCAAATG
This sequence comes from Alcis repandata, assembly GCA_949125135.1. Classification (NCBI taxonomy): domain Eukaryota; kingdom Metazoa; phylum Arthropoda; class Insecta; order Lepidoptera; family Geometridae; genus Alcis; species Alcis repandata. The sequence goes on from OX421233.1 coordinate 3,552,804, forward strand.
CCTCGCAGCATCAGAGCAAGTATCTACTTAGAGATTTGTAAAAATGAGCAGTTCAAAGTGGCTACTTCCGATGCTAATTATTAGGGGGTCGGTCCCGTAGTAAAAGTTGTTCATAATGGTACAGAAATATAGAAGAAAATATTTGGATATGAAATGATGAGTATTATACTATGAGCCCTGTTCGTAATATATTCTTAGTCTTTCACTCTTGGCAGAATGGTCGTAGTTACAATGTTACACGGAGGCTCCTCACTTTCGTCGACACCCCTTTCCGTTCCATTTCATTTCCGCTGCCGCGCGTCTTGCAATGCTTCTTTAGTATTATAAAGTTTGATAATTCCTCACCAGCTCATCAAGAAGATAGTCAGCGAGTAAGCCAGCACCCGCTCCGGCACGCTGGCTGAGGAGTTCGAGCTTCGACTCGCCAGCTGCGTCCACAGCAGCCAAGCGATGCCGACGCTGCCCGCCGCGCCGCCCACCACCATGTACACCGGGAGTCGGGGCTCGGCGGGGCAGTCGCGGATGTATTGGACTCCTGGGGAAGGACTTGGGGAGTTAAAAGCTGTTATGATTTTTTTTTAACATTGTCTGTTTGCTTTTTTTAATGCGATTAGAAATCAGAAATATTAATTAGATACTCTCAATGAATTGAACGATATATTTTTACTAAAAAAACTAATTAATTAAGCAATTGAACATTATACATAATTACGATACGACGCGACGGTTACATACGAGTATTATTGTGCTGTGAGTTGACGGTATGATATTAATCATTAACTAGCTGAGGGTACAAGACGATGATGAGGATGATGATATTATAATAAAAAAGATTACGTCAAAATATTATATAAAAATGTAAAGGTACCTATTCCGTATTCCAACCCTGTCAAACCATCTGAACAATGTCTGGAGAAAATTGATTTGGGCGATCCTTATCGTCTAAAGCAATTTACTTAAACTATTTAAACTTTTACTATCGCATGTAATTCTACTTCTAAGTCTTAGTTCGTTGTTTAGCAATTTGTTTGTTGCGCAATAAAGCTTTATTCTACTCTATAGATTTTTGTCCCATCACCTCATTACGCCTCGTAAAAAATATCCATACTTCAGTCAAGTTTCAGCGATCACATTGATCTGAGTCAGTAATTCCATTACGTTTGACGTCTCCGCTCCGCTTACCGGATTTGCGTCAACTTGTTTCAAGATTTCCTTGCCGGAAATCGGCAATTTTAGGCGTTCCGACTTTGTTTTGAGGAAGTAGAAAGATTTGTCCATTTGATAAATTGGATTGTTGTCTTCATTTTTAGTATCATCATTAGACTACTACTATAGTCACCGCACTACCAACTGAGTCGTAGGGCCATAAACGTCAATAGGGATATCTATCTACTATGTTCTATCTGATTTTATTCTTATCGATATGCGCCCAACCATCAAGCACATCACTATGCGGCTCCATAAGACCCACAAGTGTGAGCGAGATAGACATAGAGAAATGATTTATGGCCGCACGACTCAGTTGGTAACGCGGTGACTATAGGCAAATACATTTTATTTTTTCTCCCAAAGCACGCCTCGCCTACAATACAATAAATAATTTGAACTGATAAACTTTACTGACTAATAAAATGGAAAGTAGAAACAATAAAAAACAGAGAAAGACGCAAAGGTGGTTTTATCTAAGAGTGACTTCTCAAAAATAAATAAACAATAACTCTAACTAATCTACCTGATCTAAATTTCCAAAAAAAAAAATTAAACCAATTTAAAAGCAAAATTTTTTATAATTAAAACTAGCTGACTCGACAGACGTTGTCCTGTCAAAAGCCATTGCGTCAATTCTATGTCAAATGTCAAAAGTTATGCTATTGCGTAACTATAGCAACCGTAGTATGTTGATGCTAACTTGTCAATTTATAGTAAAAATTATCAGTATATATATAATTTGCAATAAATTAAAATTGCGACTATAATTTGAGATTTAAACTATCCTATCTCTCAAGTTGGATCGAACTGCACATGGTGTGCGAATTTTATTATAATCGGTTAAGTGGTTTAGGAGTCCATTGAGGACAAACATTGTGACACGAGATTTATATATATTAAGATTATGAACTGGCCTAGTTGCCGTGATATAATAACTCCACTCCGCCTCTAAGACAAAAGATACACAAGTCGATTCACGACTTTCTTCTGAAAACTGAAATAATTTAGGTTCAATATTTCAGGTTTAAAAGATTTTCGTTAAGTTGATGAATAATTTAGGTATTAAAAAGGGATTTGGGCGCGGCCGCTGTTATTTAAGAAGCTTTAGCGATATTATAATTGAGATTGGATAATGGTGCAAAAAATTACGATTTTTTTGCAAATTGAATGGTGATGGAGCAGAAAAAAGATTACAGTAAAAGGTTGAGTGCGATGGGCAAAGGACTAAATATAGTAACAGAATCAATAATAATATGAAAACATGATATGTTTTAATATATTTTATCTAGTTTATACGATGAAATAATAATTTTACTTACCCATTATAAGCATGATGACCGGTAAAGTCGATAAAATCCCCAAAAACACCGTCATCAGAACTGAAACAATATTGCATCGTTAGATAGCTTCTCAATGAGACATTATGGCATGTCCTCGTATATTAATATTAAATTTAAATTATATTTTCTGCTTATATTAAAATGATTACTTTCCAAATTGTAAATCGATCATCTTAACTAGTTTAAACCACTTGATCTAAAAATTCTGACACTACGTGTTTGTACTCGGCCTTTACGAACGTCCTTTTTACTAAACTTCTCACAATACTACATAATTTACTTACTTGTCCTGTTCATGATCTTAGCAGCACGACACACGAAGTCCACAGTTCCTGAGGCTTCCATGTTGGCATCTTTTAGCTGGTACGCCACCGAACCGTACGTCGTGAGACCGATGCCTAACCCGAGTCCAGACCGGTCGTTGTACTTGGCCTGCTCGCCGCATAGGCGTCGCTGCTCGTCACCTGACACCTGGTAGTATGAAAGACTTGTTATTACTTATTTACTACTTTGCTAACTAACTTTACTACTAATAGGTATACCTACTACTTCTAAAACTTTTCTCTTCTACTGCTTTTTTAAACTTTTAATCATTTGAAAATTATGGATCTTATTAGACAGTTTTTTAATTGAGGAAACTTAAAAGTGATATTAACTAAATACATAGGTAATCTGAATCTCAATTTCTAAATAGTTGTTCGCGCGTGTTAATTCCAGCGGCAAATAGGTTCTGGTGACCAGAGGATGCTCTAGATACAAGCTCTGCTAGTTTGGGTCTCGATTTAATTGCTCTTTTAGAAACTTATGAAGTTTGTTTCTACCAAGTGTTTGTAGCTTTTAATGTGAACAATAAAGACTTATTTGTTCAGTTTCTGTTGTCATCAGCTCACCTGGCTAACAGAGCTGGAGGCGCGCCTAGAGCCCGTGTCAGAAGCCCCAGTGCCGCTCTGCCGACCGCCCAGCGACGCTCTGTATGGAGACATACTTCTGCCTCGCGTGCCTGCATCAAATTATTGTAATATTCAGTAATGGTAAGTTAACTTGGCTACTTTAACCAATCAATTACAATTTTAAAAAAAAAGAAGAAAAAAATATATGTGGCATATCTTGATCTCATTTATTATTAAAAGATGTCGTCCAAAGAAATTGGAGCATGCAATTTAATCAGAAGCATTAGAACTTGCACACTTAGTGGTGATGAATATCAGCCTACTGAGCTATCCAATTACTACAAATTGTCATCTTCAAATTGCTATGAATATTTAATGCGTGACCACGTTTTCAAGACGGAGCAGATTGCATCGCTAAAATTATGATTCATCTTTGCGCCTTGAAGTCTGAAAATCTCAGATCAAGTTTTATGACAATTTTGAACGTAACGAGGTTTGTCGCGACTCTCATAAAACCTGTTTTTTTCTAGACAAGCGGAGATAAAGCCGCGTTGTGATTTGTATTCCAAGTGAATATTCTCATCTCCAGGTATAAGTAGGGACATTTTCTAACATGACGTGTAAAATGTAGGCGTAATCTGAAAGACTCTTAGAGTGCGCAGGCTGAAAATCTTTTTAGTAAGTCCATATTTTTCCTTTTATTCAAATTCTCTAAAAATAAATACAATTTGGAGTGGGATTTGTAAGAACAATAAGTTGCTCCAAGAAATAAAAATGTCAAATTAACCTACCAGCTTGACTATCTTCACTTGGTCGCCTTTCTTTAGACACTAGTGGTTCTTGGAAGGTCAACGTCAAACTTCCCCGTGGACTTATTCTGGATGCATCCCCATCTCCAGCCACTAGACTTCCTCTAGCACTTCTTTCAGAAGGCGCAATACTTCCTCTAGGACTGCGTTGAGAGTCTGGAATCAGAGAACCTCTTGGACTCCTGTCAGAAAAATCTTTAGGCTTTACTGATGGCTCGATCGGTATGGCTATACTCCCACGTGGACTGGTTCTAGGGCTTGGTCCCATGTCTTTCTGTGCTCGTGCTGGGTCCAACTGAATACTGGCCACTGAGTGCCTTGGACTTCTCCCAACGTCAGGAACTAAAGAATTTCTCGGTTGGTTCCACGAAGTTCCTTCGGGTACCAAGCTTCTTCGAGGACTCCGTGCTGAATTGTCAGGCGTGATACTATTCCTAGGGCTTCTGTTGAAGTCTTGCGGATTAAGGCTCAGTCTGGACCCGTAAGCCATTTCTACGTTTAAGTTATTCCTAGATGGACCGAGAGTGTTTCGTATCGGCATGGCTTGGTCTGGGGTGATGGAGTTTCTAGCAGATCTGGCTTCAGGCGCTAGAGAGTTGCGTGGACTTCTGTGATAAGAATCTAAAGCTGCTTCTGGTGCGAGGCTTGCTCGAGGGCTTCTTTGAGGAATTGGTTCCATTTCCTCGTCAGTTTCCGCAGCTGCTAAAGAAGCTCTTCTAGAAGTTTGAGTGGATGCTCTCGGTGATCTAGCTTGAGGAGAAGTAGCAGCACTTCTAGAGGCTCTACGCCGTCTAGAAGATGACGTTCTATGAATCATCATGTCTGTTCACTTTCCTACAGCGCTGCCAGGCTTACTTCCATCTCAGCAATCTGTAACAAAATTAAGCAACTTTAAAACATTTTTCGCAGAAATTTCATTCTTTCACAAGAGTCTCGAAAGTTCATAATCCTGTTCAAAAGCCGCAATTTAACTTCTTTGTTTACGATACAGGCTGTGAATGTTAAAATGATGCTAAGCTCTCGAACAAAATCTGAATTATGGCCCGGAGAGATCGTACCTAAAGTGATTTATATACGTACCTTGGATCATTTCTAATGCTTTATGTAAAATAGGGCTCTATTGAAGCATAACAATAGGTTATGAATTCGAATTGTTCATACAAAGTCTAGGCAGGGAACTCGCATTGTTATAGAGCTGATAAAGATTTGAGACCTAAGGCCAAGTTCGAAGGGTCCAAAGAGTTAAGTCTGAAGAGAACAAGATTTCAATATGTGTAGACTAATGTATGCGATTAAAGCTACGAACAAAGACTATTCATGTACGCATTTTATATTCACCTTACGTATGAATTATTGTTTAATAATAGTACGTACCATAAAGCTACTTATCTGCACACATTGAATAATACACCACATTTTAGTCCTATCTTGTAATACCAACGACAGGTACTTAAATAGACATAAATTGTATATCACCTAAATCTCTAGATTTAATTAACCAGGTTTCCAGACTCATCTACAAAGTCAGCACGGTTAGAAAGTTCGAGACTTTTCGCCTGAATTACAGAAGTTCCGTGTCTTCATTATACTGAAAAGCTGTTTCATTTCAACATAGTTACTATTTAGAGCGTACATTTTTAAAGAGTTTTTGGATGTTTTTAACGAAACTGAGAGAATATGTTAAGCAGTTTTTATTTTGGACTGTAAAATAAATAGGATAGAATATTTTTTTATTGCACACCAAACAACATCATCACAACTTTTCATCATTTCGATTCCCGCCCGAGCAGATGTTTGGATGATGAATTTAAATATCTGCTCTGGGTCTAACTGTTAGCTGTTCTTGTCTTTGTGTGTGTTCCAAAGCATCCCCGACATAGGTTATCTAAGTAGTAGCTATGAATATGAAACGTTATTTAAGGATTATAACATACCCGCCGAAATACTATCTGACAGGTTTCACACCATCTAAATACATTGATCAAATTGTACTAAAAGCTCAGACCCAATAATGATATTTACTGAAATGGATGGTAGATAGTTTATGGAAAATACCACTAACGTAATTCGTAAGCAACAGGTAAACTGTTGAAATTCCTCTCCAACACAATTAACCCTTAAACAATGCTCCGCCTACCCGCATTTCGTATTATAATGGGGTACTTGACACAGATTATGAAAGCAGATAGATAATCTTGAAAGTAGAAAACAGGTAACCCAGAATATTTTCTCCTCTTTTTTTGATATCTTATAAAACGTCCCATGAAATGCTTCTCATTGCACATGATTCACAATTCACTGCTTTAAAACAATTTTATATATTTTACCAATTTCTTCCGATTCGGTTTTCAAAAGCCTTCTTTCAAGAGCATCTTAACAATGATTGGTCGGTTATTCGATATCAAGTTCTGAGCCGTGATTTCGAGTTGGACATCTCTCTCTTCGTAATCTGTTCCTGTCATCTACAAAGAGCCCGGATAGGTCAGGGCCAATCTCGCGCCTGTCACGAAGGATAGTACATTGTCATCCGTAAGCCGACCGATTACGAGTTTAAATTGAGCTAGACAAGTTATGCATTAGTTTCCAAATTTGGCGACATAATCCAAATTTACTAACCAACCAACTTACTAATAGGTAATAATATAGGTATTCTAAAAGGAGAAATCTGTTTTTTTACCTCCGATGCAAAAACGACGGGGTGTTATAAGTTTGACGTTTCTGTGTGTGGCATCGTAACTCCCGAACGGATAAACCGATTTTGATTTTGTTTTTAAGCTATTGCATAGCTTCTATCGCGGGCCTTGAGCGTGGAGGCCGAATCCAGAAATTCCGTAACGAAAATAACCTAAGCCTAAGACCACCCACTCCGACCGGCACAGCGGTGATACTTTTTAGTTTTGCCATCTATCGATGAATAGCAGAACTTTTAATGACTTTTTGAAATATGACGCTTGTCTCTTTAGTTCAGAAACTCGCCTCTAGGTGGCATTGGTTAATGAAATACTAATAATTAGATATAATTGCATAAGTTGATAAAAAATGCTATGCAATAGCTTTACCGCGGCAGTCCCCGAGTGCCACACGTCTTTTTTTGTTTGAAAGGTGAATTAGTCGGGATGTTTGATGAAAATCGGTTCAGCCGTTTCAACGTTGGCGGTTTTATAAATTTTACTAATGGCTAACTTAAAACCTAATCAAAATGATCAGAAGCTTTATTGTCTTACTGCTGATTGTCTTAATTTTCTACTCACGTCAAAAACTAAGTCGTTTATTACAACACGTTTCGATTAGTTACACTTGAAAGTAAGCTCTAATAGTCAAAATAGAGCCGATTCCGACTACCAGTCATTTAGGTAAGGGTAATAAACACTTCTTAAAGTTAAGTGATTATTAGTTAATACATATATTATAGTTGTATAAGTTTGCAAGGCTGCAGGTTTGTCGAGGCAATGGGTTCTCGTCAATCACTATTACAGTTAAGTCAATTAAAACTTTAACCTGCTCTGTTTTACAAAGCGCTATGCTCAAACACGAAGAGCTCTTGAAGCTACTCGTAAATTTAACGAGATTTGTAAGTATTTGTTACTTAGATGCAACGTGATAGTAAGATTCTAAACGTTTTCTTTGTCAATTTTTTTAATGTTTGTTGCTGAATCACGCAAAAATGGTTGAACAGATTTGGATGATATTTGACATGATACTCGTAGGTTAAACTCTTTATTGTTCACACCATAAATTACAAACAAAAGGATTATAACACTTAAAACTAGTAAAAGTAGTTTATACCCAAAACAACAAATAAGCTACGTTTTATTCCAGAACATTTGGGTAAAATTACAGGGCTCATCTATTCTAGTTAAATCATAAATGACATACTTTTCCACACAATTTTTTATCGACAGTTTTCTAATAATTTTTTATTGAATCTTCTGTAAACCATTTTTATCAAGAATGTCTTTATTGCGTCTTTGTTTTTCAAACTAATTTGTTACAGATTGCCGCAAGTTTCCCGGTACAAGCGAGTGATGAGCACAGAACACGGAACCGGCAGTTCCGGCCGGGATTCCTCGGCTGCAGGCGGATATTGCGCCTTGAGTTATCAGTTCTTCTATATTTAGTTAAGGAAAGGAAAATACAATCGATAGCTATTTTATTTATGTCGATGTCTCCAGCTAAACAAAAAATGTGGATTCATATCATCTTGGTTGTAACACTCTAGACAAAGCGGGCGTGGTCGTCCTTCAGTATTGTCAGGAAAGGGGCAGACGCACCTCACAATGTAAATTCATTTACGCCATTGAGTTACTTCAGACTTTTGTAGGTTTTTTCACCATTTTTTCTTTCATCATAAAGCCAATTAACATTTGTACAAATCAAAAAACCTAGTACGATTCGATGTTCGTTCGTAACCCATAATCATTTAGTATTATCGCAATTGAGTTTTCTATTAGCAAGATTGATGCTATGAAATATTCAATGTTCGATTCCGAGAACCTTAACTCCTTCTACAAATTACATCTGCGAGTAATTAATATCGTTGAGGAGATCCATTCAATTTGAAATTTGGACAACTTTGGCAGTCCCATTTGGGAAATTTTAATAAATATAATTAATAGGTAGGTAATTGATATTATTTTGTGGACAATTTTACAGGATTTAAGCTATTATAATATAAAGTTCAGTACATAGGTATAGAACAAATCCTAATTTTTACTGGTCAGATTTTTTTAAGCTATTGCATAGCTTCTATCGCGGGCCTTGAGCGTGGAGACCGAATCCAGAAATTCCGTAACGAAAATAACCTAACACCCCCCACTCCGACCGGCACAGCGGTGATACTTTTTAGTTTTGCCATCTATCGATGAATAGCAGAACTTTTAATGACTTTTTGAAATACCACGATTGTCTCTTTAGTTCAGCAACTCGCCTCTAGATGTCGAGTGTAAGGTTTCGTTGACTTTTCGCCAATTTTATTTTATTTTGCAAATTATTGATAATTATTACAGAAATTCATTTGGATACTTTTTTGAAAAATAGGCCTTGCAATGACTCATGCCTGCTTAGAGTTTCGGCGTTAGGGCACCTCCTCTTTGTAATTACTTCATGGTACGACTCTATGAAGCTCGCACGAATCGAGACGAGCTGCTCCGAAATCGGACGAATACGTAATCAGCTGTTTGTGAGAAAGTATATAGGTGTATAAAACAAAGGAAAAAAAATACTGCATAAATAAAATAAATAAATAATTATAATTGCATAAGTTGATAAAAAATGCTATGCAATAGCTTTACCGCGGCAGTCCCCGAGCGCCATACGTCTTTTTTTTATTTTAGATTTTATTAATTATTTCAGATTGAATAACAGTCTTTAGAACCGTCTCCTTTTTGGAACTCGGTAAAAATGCTGTTATCTTTTTTGTTTTCTTTTTATCTTTTTTTAACTTAAAAGATAAACAACAATACAAATTACAGTAAGTAAACAAGAATGTTTATTGTTTACTTATTGTTCTATAGCTCAGTGTTATTGTTCTCGAATCTTAATTTCTTAGAATCGTAAAGTTTCAATATATCTCTTACTGTGTTTTGGTCTGGTACAGCCGAACTTTCCGGTACTCGGTACTACGATACTTTGGGTACCAATAAATTCCGTAATTCGCTTTTATAATACTTGTTCAGAATTTAAAACGCCGTCTGTGAGTGATTCCAACTTTATTCCCCGGTGATAAAGCTTAAATTGCGAACTCGTTTTATATGAGGAAAAATAAAGGATGAGGGAAATTGTCTTTTTATTTAGGTTATAACTTTATAATAATTACTTTATTCCGTCGTTGATGGGTTATGGCTGGCGTCTGTGTTTTTTATTGGTGGGGTTTTTGTTACGAAATTATTTTAGAGTTGTTTTTGTTTATTCAGTAATAGGCTTGTGTTTGACCGCCGCCGCCTGATTGTGAGTAACGATACGTTGTTTAATTAATTTTGCACGTTTTTGTTTTTCGTCCGTTGCTTTTTATTAGGATTAAAGTAAAGTACCTACCAACTAGAACTTCCGTGCTAGTTATGAAAAAGTCTAAAAAATATAGTGAGTTCGTAAAATAGCAAAGCTGGCCCCGTTTTCAAAGTATTTAGGCCTACTGAAAAGCCTCACTGACATTGCTTAGCGTTAGCGGATGTCAGGTTGAGTCGAGATTTCTTTGTTATTTTGATTAATTATTCGACTTTTCTTAAGTTCTCTATCTTTGAACTTAATTTTTTTTAATGCAGACCCACTCATTTTCAAAATTAATTACATTTAATTATCTTACACTTACACTCACTCAAATAAATCAGCGTTAACGGAACCCTCATTAAGACGCCTCTTCAAAATATTTATCGCGTCGAATTGTGTCTTTTCAATTTAGATTTCATTAATGAATTAAATTACGAGATTCGAGATGCGAGCTAATTAGATATGATGCCTCGACACGCCTCGGAAGAAGTTTCGCTGAGAATTGTGGAAAAGTACGTATACAGAGTGTGGCGTAAAGAGTGGATAATTCTTTACCTACGGCTGGGAGACATCACGACTGTTCGGAAAATGACAATTTGTGTTCAGTAAAAGAGTCACGGTTATCGAGTCAATATTGGACATTTTTAAAAAATTGAGGAGAATTAGATTTCATATTATGTCCAATAACTCGAAACCCGTGACACTTTTACTGAATACAAATTGACTTTTTCCAAACACCCGTGATGTCCCCCAACCATAAGTGAAAGATTTTCCACTCTTTACGCCACACCCTGTATACGAAGGTTGTTTTGAAGTGCTCATGAAGGAAAGTTCTAGACAGACGGTGTAGTTTGTTTCTAATAAATACAGTGTTAATCTCCAACCCGCACTTGGCCAGCGTGGAATACGGCCTAATCACCCTTCGAGGGTCGGTATCCCAGTAGTTTATTAAAATGATTAATTTGTATCCAATTAAAAGTTGAAGTAGAAGTAATACAATCAGATACTTTAAAACTTCATTGACATGGCCGAAATTAAGTAAAAACGCATTAACTGTAACCAAAGGCAAATGGGAGATTAAACAACTTATATCTCAGGGTGACGAGCGCAGTGCTGTGCCGCGCATGGTCTTGAATTCTGCGAATTCAAAATTCTGGGTGGCGCAGACCTGTTATGGGCAAACGTGACGTTTAACATCAGGCGAGCGATTTGCTCGTCTCGTCACTCAATTACATAAAATAAACCTAGATTAAAAGCGAGACAAAAGCCATCGCGATTTAGTTCAGGCTCGCGCTAAGTATTTGCGGTACGGCCCAAAGTATAAAACCTACATTCATATACATTCCACTTGAGGTCACCCATCCCACGACTGACCACTATGCGCGTACCTTGATTCTACTCATCGTTACTCCAAGACTACTTCATCATACAAGTCTTCTACCAAAAGAGAAACCACGACCCTCTCTCTCTCTCTCTCTCTCTCTCTCTCCTCTCTCTTTCTCTCTCTCTTTCTTTCTTCCTCGCTATGTATCTTACATGGTTTTGTATCAGCCTTCCTTATTAAATCTCCACTTCACACTATCCTCGACATCGTCTTCGCACACATTGCATTCACTCATGTCTCCAAGCACTACATTTTCCTACCTTGTCTTTGGTCTACCTCTGGATCTTTGACCGGGATGATATGTTGTAGTACTCAACCACGACCGCTACAAAGTATAAATATTGTTCTACCAATAGAGAATCAGTTACATACCAAAGTAACAAATTTAAATTCTGGTTAATTCCGTTAACTAAATAATGGAAATAAAACAAAGAAATTGGCTGTAAATCTCGCACTGTCGAAGATTAGTCGTCGGAACAAGGGTAGATTCAGAGAAGAATCCAAGGCAGCGGATAAGATGAATTCGGTATATCAGTATTACGTTTTTTGGGTCGTTCGAATTTCAACACGCTTATATATACTCGTAGTTATTGCGACTCCTAAATCCTTCTTTTATTTCTTCTTTAACTTAATAAAGTTTTGCCGTGGGTCTGCAGTTAATGTTTTTTTTTTTGTTGTATTTCATTTTGAATTAAATACTCGAAGATGTACATTATACTTTATCTTTTTTTTTTGCAACAGTTTTCTAATATCTTTACACTTTACACACCACAAGTTCTTCAAAATCTGAACAGAAGTTTCTTAATTTTTCTGCAGCTACGTTTATACGAAAAATGTTAAACGTCATAGATATCTCGCTAAGCTAGGTCAAACCACACAAGTCACGTCAAGCCAAACAGGCTACGCTCTGTTAAGCAAGAACGTTTCAACTCCAAACCGAACCGAGATGATTCCGCCCCGCTTTACTTCGGAATCCGTAATTTCGTCGCCGACTAGCTCACTCGTACCTAAATTCGGGGTAACAACACAAAGTAGCTAGGTAACAGTAAGTGCTTGGATGAGTGAACTTCAGGATAGGAAACGCCCAAATTAATCATACTTAACTTCAATGTGGCCACGGTATATTGAAGTTTTTGAATTACGTCGGTTTCAGCGGTTTAGTCGTAAAACGGTGACAAATAGACATAGAGACAAAAGGCACGGAGAGTTACTTTCGCGTATATTACATTTATTATGTTATAAACGCGTAACATTACGCGTTTTGTTTTTTGGCAAGTGTGATACGAAATAGCTGTTAATTATTATTTAATTGTTGTAAGATTTTGTATGTAACCTAGACTAAAAATGTAAAATTCGACACCGCTATTTAAGTATCTGAGGTCAAAGTTTACAGTTCGATATTTTATGTTCATTTCTAGGAACAATGACACTCTTCGAAAAATCCGATAAATAAAAATTACCCAAATATAATTTTAGTAAATTGTTCCGTGTCCCTAAAACATATTTATTCAATAAAGCTAGTAACTTTAATAAAGCGAGGGAAGCTGCATCTTGTTTTGAAAGGAATGCATTCCCACGTCAAAAGCTTGCCTCAAAGTAAATGTTCACGTGACTGTTAGAGTCGGGTTTCTAGCAGAACTGAGCATAAATATAGTCATAGTTTTTATTTTTAACAAAAATGTTACATGTCAATAATAATTTAAAAAAATGAAATTGTATAAAACGGACGCAGCTAGTTTTACAAGCCAAAAATGTTATCTACGTCATTATGTTTCACAGTATTGGGATCAACATAACTTTGAATAATGTCTTAGGTATTACGTAATAAATAATTAACAGGTAAATAATAAATTACAGTATGTATACCTATCTTTGTTCATAATATCTGTCAAAAACTTGACAAAAAAAGTAATCAAGTAAAAACATCATACAAATGAGATTTTTAAATTCAATCCCACAAGCTCCAAATTCAATTGTAACTTTCCGAAGCTTGGAAGTATCGGTCGTTAATCAAAAGTCGTGCAAAGACGGCGAAGTTCGGAAATCACCTGCGTACGGAACATTAGTCGTTCTTTCATTCGTTCTTTTGTTCGTTCATTCGTCGAATTTTATTTTGAATTTTTGAAAGGTAGTATAGAATCTTGAAATAGCTTGCTTAATTGTTAATTATCTGGAAATATTTTTAAATATACGTACTGTTTTTTTAAAATGAAGAGGAAAGAGTAAGCTGGACAGAAAAGAGAGAGTGAACAAGAGGCAAAGGTAAAATGAAATAAAGGACCAAGGCACCAAGACAGGGAACATTCTTATAGACCAGATAAAAGAGAAGGCATATATCTTGTCGTCGGCGGTAAAAGCACTAGCCGAAGACCACCAGGTCTGAAAATTACTTCACCAACAAAAGCAAACACCCTGAAATTTCAAATAAAAACAAAAATAAAACATTACATAACATTATCAGATTCACTAATCCTTCTATTTCTCGAACTAAATAACTAAACAAATAGATAAGTTTACGGGAGCACGAAGTTTTATAAAAAAACTAATTTTTATTTTAATTCAAAATTTAATTGATTTTATTTAACTTAATAATTATTTAGAGAGCGACCGCAAAGAATTAGATTTACGTATCAACTAACTACAAAAATGAATTGCCATGAGGGCCTTAGGTGCTAAGTCTTAAAGATAGCGATTCGCAGAATCGCAGGAAGCTGCAGGCGCCCACGCCTTTCTCGCTACTGAGGCGCTATGTGCTGACTGTTGTTATGACTCGGCTGGGCAGCTGCATCATAACTCCTCCCTCCTCAAGTGCGAAATTATCGGGTTCCACAGAGATTGATGTTGGGTTCCGATAATTTTGCAAACGTTTATAAAGGCGAAAAGCTATAAAACTAATTATAATTAACACAATTAATACGTAAAATACAATGGTACACACGCTTAGGGTAACACTTTCAACACTGTATACTCTTGGCACTTTTACACTTTCACTGTCGGCTTGAGCCCGCAGAAGGTTGATCAATTGACGTGTTTCCCCCAAACTGATTCCTTTTATGTTAATAGGTTTCAGATTGGTTATGTTCTCTCGTTTAAATTCCGGAACTGCAGTTATCGGTGTTATCTCGAACCGGATATTCTCAGCCAAAGTCTTTCTGTAGGACAGTCTGTATTTCGATAGGTGTATGATACACTCCTTCTTGGTAGTAATGATGTACGTTCCCTGGAACGATTTCCGGATCTCCTCGTTTCCACATCTTTCCATTAAGACTGTGGGATTTCGGCAAAATACAGTCCAGCTGTCAAGCGTTATGCGTTGTACTTTAATATCTTCGATCTCGACGCTGTAAGGAGTACATTGGTCAAGGTTTGTCTGGAAGGTCATCAGCTGTTCCTCGCATGATGGGCCGGTAAACGGAACTACATTTTCCTCAGAACAAAGGAAACTGTCGTCGGCGGCTACTCGTTGACATGGCGTGGTGACCGGCAGAAATTTCCAACCTTTCACCATAAGGTAGGGGGATTCAGGGAATACAATTAAAGTTTTATTTATGGAATCATTGAAAATTGGAATAGGATATAATTTGTAATAATTGTAAACTTCTTTTTCTATTAGTGGAACTTCTAATATGAATGATATTTGGCTTTTCTTAATATATGCTTTAACAGTAATTATCCTTTCTAATTTCGACATATTTTCTTCAGAGGCTTCATACATTAAATTATCAACATTTTCTATAGATTTAAGTAAGCTTAACAATTCTGTTGTATTAACGATTGATTGGTGTAGTACTGATACCTTACTAAAGGCTAAGGCGGTTTCTATTTCATTTAACGTAGTATAAGTGGTTGTAAAAACATTTATAAACATGTCAAACATGCTTAACACATATGAAATGTATAAGCAATTATTTTGTTTGTCGCTGACGGCTTTGGCAAAGTCTTCAATTCTTTTAAGTCTTTTATTTAATATTTCCAAATTTTCCTGTAAGGTGTCCGTACTATTTACAAAGCTGTCAAATACTTTTGTTACTAAAGTAATTTTCTTATCTGTTGAAATCTGCTTAGCTTGAATTTGTGAAATGAGGGAATCATAGCGCACAGCGTCTTGGCTGTCTAAATTACCTGAAATTAATTTTATTAAAGACCCAAGTGGATCTACTAAGCCTCTTTTTACCTTGTGTGAGGGAAACAATTGCCTGAATTTATAAATTGTGTTGCTACGTAAGTTCTCGAACTGTGTTCGTATTCCCAAGAATTCATTAATGTAATCCGTTTTCTTATCAATAATCTTAGTAAACACATCATATTGTGCTACATGAAAATCCAGATCATTTGCTATGCCGTTTAAATCTAAAACCTTTATAATAATCCATTGATCCTCTTGGTTATAGGCATTTCCTTGTCTAACAGGTAAAATGCCTGGATTGTCCTTAATCTTTTGCAGATGAAGGGCCTGGTTTGGGATGATCAGGGTCATCACGATCAAGCACCACCTGTGGAGGACGTTTAATATTTTTAACGGCCACTTTAGTTTCTCGGTTACCTATTTGTACCTGTGCTATATTTCTTTCGATCGGTCCTTTAGCTACTGCTTTATTGTAACGGGGTTTGTCCTTACTCTTCCTTTTATTTACGTCCTTTGTAAATACTACTTTTCCTTCTTCTAATTCTATTACATCTTTTTCTCCTTGTCTTTCTCTAAGCTTTCGTTTGTTCTCTAACATTTTATTGGAGACGAACTGATACAATACTTTAGTACGTTTAGCGTGATCTTTTAAAAGCTGTTGGGTGTATTCTTTCTCGAATTCTCCATCAAAGACTTTATTAGCATCCGTATGTCCAAATACGATTTCAAAAGGGGTTAATTCCGTAACTGAGTGGATTGTGTTGTTGTAAGCCATAATGGAGTAAGTCATTATCGACGCGGCGTCAGTGCATTTTTGGTCATATTTGGCTAACCTGTAAATTTCAATTAAGGTAGAGTGGAATCTCTCCACAATGCCTGTAGAGTTAGGGTTATTTGGGGTGCAAATGTGTAGTTGAATTTTGTACATAGACGTAAGCTCTCTAATGAGCTCATTATTGAATTCGCTTCCGGGGTCACTACTAATCTTTCTGGGTACACCATACATTGAAAAGTATTTTATCAGAGCTCGCACTACCTCACCTGTGGATTTATTTGAAATTTCTATGGCTTGTCCGAATTTGCTGAAGGCGCATACTATGGTTAAGTAGCATCGGCTGTCTATTGTAAAAAGGTCAATGAATAATTCTTGGAACGGTGCATCTTGCGTTTGAGTTAATTGAATTGTCGGTTTGAGAGGTTTTCTATCATACTTCATCTTTTGGCAATTTTCGCAACTATTAATAACCGCTGCTATCATTTCCTGCATATTATTCCAATAGTAATTTCTTTTAATTCTAAGCATTGTTTCTTTAATCCCTCTGTGAACTGTTTTCCCTTCGTGATGTTTTAAAACTATCGCTTTCTGTTCTTTCTCATCCTCTATGTAAACTACTCTTTCAGTGCATTCAGAAAACTCTACCGTACCTTCTTTAAATAGCTGTATAATTATTCTATTAAAATCTTTCCTGTGCTGCTCGCTTTCAAAGTAAATAAAGTACTTCAATTTTGGTTTAATGTATTCTTTCAGAAATTGTTTAATCATATCATCATTATTAATTGGCATAAATACTTGTAAAACCTTTTGTTTATCACGGGATAGATCTTGAACTTGAATATCATTGGTATACCATTCGAAGAGTAATATCTGATTTGGCTTGGTGTCAATTGCCTCATTCAGGATGGGGATACCTTTAGACTCTAGATCATTCGTAGAGTGCACTGTTTCCGTACCGCTGGATGGCAAGGGGTATGGTACTTCCGCGGATTCAGGTCGGTCATAATTGTCGATGTCACTATTAGAAATTGTCCTGGATATGTCGCTGTCAGTCAGGGTCTCGACGCTATCTCTAACTAATTTAGCTTTATTTGTCAAATCAACCATTTCGTCAATAAGATTTTGGCAATGTTTTTCTAATTTCTTATCAACATTGACCTTCATGGACACGTCATCAGCGTCACCGATTGCGTTTAATTTTATTCGTGATAATGCATCAGCGTTTGTGTTCTGTTTGCCATTTTTGTAAATGATTTTAAAGTCATATTCTTGTAGGCGCAAGCGCCAGCGGGTTAATTTACTGTTAGGCTCTTTTAATGAGTATAGCCAAGCTAAGGGGCGGTGATCGGTAAAGATCGTAAATGTATTACCGTAAAGGTATGGGCGGAAATGTTTCACTGCCCAAATTATGGCAAGAAGTTCACGTTCTATAGTACTATAGCGCATTTCGGTTTCGCTGAGAGTACGGCTTGCATAAGCAATAGGCTTATCACTTCCTACACTTCCTTGAGACAGGACGGCGCCTAAGGCGACGTTGGATGCGTCTGTCGTAAGTATGTAAGGCTTAGTTTGGTCTGGGAATTGTAAAAGCGGTGCGTTTGTAAGAATTTCTTTACATTGCTGGAAAGCGTCAATATATTTCTGGTCAATTACTATTTTATTACGTTTCTTCAGGCACGAAGTTAATGGTTGGGTAATTTTCGCAAAGTCTTTTATAAAGCGTCTGTAATATCCAATTAGTCCAAGAAAGCTTTTAATTTCTGTCGTCGTCTTTGGGAGAGGGTAGCCTAGGATGGATTTGATTTTGTCGTCGTTTGGTTTTAGTCCGTTCTCTGTAATCGTGTGCCCTAAGTATAAAACTTCCTTTCTCAAAAATTCCGATTTGTCTAACTGTACTTTCAGGTTTGTTGCTCTCAGTCTGTCAAAAACTGTTCGTAAGTCGTTTAAATGTTCTTGTAAACTGGTACTATACACGATTATGTCGTCCATATATACCAAACAATGTAGCCCTTGTAGTCCTCTTAGTACATTGTCCATTGTTCGTTGGAACGTTGCTGGAGCAGTTTTTAGACCAAAAGGCATTCTTAAAAATTCGTAATGTCCAGCCTCGGTGCTGAACGCGGTCTTTTGTGAATCGTTTTTCTCTACCTCAATTTGGTGGAAGCCGTTGGCAAGGTCAAGAGTTGAGAAATATTTGCTTTTACCTAATTTGTCGAATAAGTCAGTGATGTTTGGTAATGGGTATTTGTCATCTATTGTAATGTCGTTAAGTCGTCTGTAGTCAATTACCATGCGATATTTAACTTCACCTGAAGCGTCCATTTTCTTGGGCACTAGGTGCACGGGAGCGTTCCAGGGAGAATATGATTCCTGAATAACGTTGTTTTTAAGTAATTTCTCGACTTGGGATTTTATTTCGGCAGCTTGTGCCGGTGCTTGGCGGTATGGCCTAACATAAATTGGGTCTTCATTTTTAGTCCTAATTGAGTGTTTCACTTGGTTTGTAAATGTCAAGGGAACTTGTTCGCAATAGAAGATGTCTTTATATTCTTTACAAAGTTGTGAAATGCATGTCCTCTCTTCGTCATTCATATGGTCTAGTCGTAGTCGGTGTAAATTGTCTCGTAGCATTGAGTCAATGTCAGGATCAATCATTTCTATGTCAGTACTGTTGACCTTGCTAGTGCTGGCGTTAAACTTGCAAGCTCTAGCAGGGGTGGTAAGTGTTAAGGTCATTGGAGTTTCTAGGGTATTTTGGATTACTGTTGTAGCGTATCCATTTTTGCAAGTAACAATGGCACTTGGCATTCGCACGCCTTCACAAAACCGTGTGAAATTCAAAATAGCTTCGCCAGCGTACAAATCCGTGGGAATTTTAACACGTTGTTCTGAACGGGGTGCTAGTTCGATCACATGATCTGTCGTATAAACGATGGGCAAGGTGACGTTGTTAGTGACGAGCTTTAGATGTTTCAGGTCAATGACCGCTTGTAATTGCACTAGCAAATCATTTCCAATAAGCCCGTCATAGCGTTTATCTACGTCATAAAGATAGAATTTATGACAGCCGCTGTCATTAAATGAGGGCAGCAATGGAATTTGAATAACTTTATCATGATTACTGGACGCATGTGTACTAATCACAGTAAAAGGTTCATGGTAAATATCGGACATAAAGAATTGATACGCCTTGTCTGGTTTGATAAAGGATCGCGTGCTACCTGTATCAATCATGAACTTCCCGTCTATCTCTGGTATATACACGTATGGTAATTTTAATTTGACGTCACAGTTTACATTTATTACTTCACGTTCCCTACCGTGGAGGCCAGTATGTGAAAATTTTCAACGCACTGAGGATTGTCACTTTCATTGTTGACATCCTGGGTTTCCTCAACTACATCGCTTACTTCCGCCTGGTAGTAACCTTCAGGCTCATAACAGTTGTAATCATAATTATCCTGATATTCGTAGGTATTCGGATAGTACTGCTCATAAAGCTGATTTTCATCTAAGTCAATTTCATTGAGGCGAAAACCCTGTTGCTGTGGTTTTGCGGGGGCTGCTGTTCGCATGGATACGTCCGTATTCTCGTTAGAGATCGGTTTGGCAAATGCCTGGGGTGGTCTATAACCGAACTGAGGTTGGTTGAACTGTGGGCGATAACCTAAGGGTTGAGGTCGCATGCCATACGGTTGCGGTTGCTGAGATGTCCTATAGGGTTGCATTTGCGTCCCAAACTGTTGGGGGCGCATACCACCCTGAGGTGTTAGCTGAGGCCTATAACCAAATTGTTGCGGGCCGTTAAATCTGAAGCCTTGATTTTTAAATTGTGGCACACCCTGTTGGTAATTATTTGGTATGCCGAAATTATAACGCGGGGGTGTAAACTGTCCCGGCCTAAAGCCTAATGCGGGGGTTGGTGTTGGTTGTGTAGCGCCAAACCTGAGGGGTGCGCTGGGCAAGGATTGCGCCTGTGGCTTATTGGAGTTAAACCCCATTTTACTACGCTGAGTAAACTGTTCGTGGAAGTCTACTTCTTCTAGAACGATTTCTAGTGCTCTTTCAAGAGTATCAGGCGTTTTCAGTCTCACAACTCGTACTAAGTTTTCGGGTAGGTTATACAGGAACACATTTAGAGAAGTGTGGTTGTAAATTATTTTTTTACTACGTTTAATTTCTTCGTCAGGCAATTGGTTCACTTTGGAAATTAAAACGGAACGTACGGCTTGAATCCGGTTACAAAATTCTAAATAGTTCTCGTTATTTTTAATTTTTATTGTTTCTAACTCGATAGCGATACATTGCTCGCTTCGAGGGTCCCCAAAATGCTGAATTAGCAACTCTTTCAATTGTCCCCAAGTTTGAATATCCTCTCTTTCACTAACGAGATTTGCAGCTTCGTCTATTAGCCTGCTCGTGACAGCGTGCATAACGTACTCGTCCTGGTCTTCCCCATGACCTCTGTACTTATTTATTATGTATTCGCTTTTTCGTAAAAATAGATTTAGTTGTCTTTTTTCACCTTTAAACAAAGGAATAATTTTAAGCATCTCAACCGGGATGACGCGGATAGTCGTCATTTTACACTCTTCAACTATCACTCGTAATCTAAAATGAACTAAGTATAATAAGTAATATGATGTAGTTAAAACCGTAAAAATTTAGATTTACGTGACTTATTCTAACACACACAGAAATTCATGAATAAAAATAAAACACACAAAAATTCATTAAAACAAACAAAAAGACATGTAATATACACAAAAATACATGTAGAAAAGCCAAATACGTTATGGTGGAAAAAGTTCGATTCCAAAAATAACAAGGGTGTGGGAAGGATGGTGAAAAATTGTACTCACCAGCCAGTCACCATTCTCGTACCCGGAACTCGTCAAATTTATTTGGTTCGAGGATTACCGTGTAGCGCGAGTAGTTAAGTAAACGCACTAACATATGCCACTCGCGAATACCACTTAGCACTGGCGTACTTTCGCGATGGCAACAACAGGTAATCCTACCGGCTGCGCCAGATAAGTTTACGGGAGCACGAAGTTTTATAAAAAAACTAATTTTTATTTTAATTCAAAATTTAATTGATTTTATTTAACTTAATAATTATTTAGAGAGCGACCGCAAAGAATTAGATTTACGTATCAACTAACTACAAAAATGAATTGCCATGAGGGCCTTAGGTGCTAAGTCTTAAAGATAGCGATTCGCAGAATCGCAGGAAGCTGCAGGCGCCCACGCCTTTCTCGCTACTGAGGCGCTATGTGCTGACTGTTGTTATGACTCGGCTGGGCAGCTGCATCATAACTAAATTGATTAGTTTACCTTCCATTACGAAGACCTTCCATACTAAAAAAACCTAAATACAAAGAAATGGCTCAGGCCGTAAACAATTTGCTCCTTCTACATAAACATTGGGAAACATAGGGGAAGTTTCACTCAATATATTGTGTTAACTGTGCGAAATAAAGTTCCCTAATCGAATATATTGGAAAAACAGTACGTAAAGTTCCTAAATATTTTTTTGATTCTCTGATGGGCTAGCTTTTGACAGCCATCTCGTCTGATGGTAAAAAATGTTGCAGTCTAATGGAGCTTGCTTGCATAGATGAAACAGATTCGCTCGCGACTTGAAAAATTCATAGGTTTATACAAATAATAAATAAAATAGGAAAGGTAATTGTCAAAAATGTAACGGTTTATTGATCACGAATTATATTAATCTCAGAAAAATTAAGAGTTAAATCGATCTAGTAAAATAACAAATTGTATCCATACGTATTATATTAAGTAGGAAAATATACGAGTACATACAATTCTGCGATCATATCGTAGTTTAATGGTAAGAAGGTAAGACAAAACTAACTTACCTTTTATGGTTTAGAATATTACGTTACTGTACTGTATTTTATTGTAAGTAACATGAGCTACCTACTGTTTATTTTTTCAACTGAGATAAACTCTCAAAAACTTTGACAATAGTCGAAAAAGTTTGTAATTTCCTTCGCTTACCAAATATCGCGTAAAATAGTCCGCTCACGAAGAAACTCCTCCGAATACACGGGATAAAGTCACAGACCAAAAACGGCCAGATGAACAACTCTCTCTAATTTGTGATGAGTTTTATTTGTTACTTAATAAACCACAGACTTTTAACAATCACAATATACAAAATAAGTCCACAATTCTACATAAAAAAATATATCACCAATTCTTTTATAATTGTTTATGAAATAGAGATAATTAGTAGTTGCTAAAATTATATAATAAAATTAAAAATTATTGTGTCTAGTAGTAATAGATAGACACAGAATTATTAATGACCCATCAACTAATTCTAGCACATGTAGATAGAACTTTGTGTATGAATATTACTTTTTATCAATAAATTACGATGACCAGAAAAACGAAAAAGAACTGTAAAGAATAAGACCTTGTTTTGTCCGCTAGCTCGCGTGATTCGACACGTTACTAATATTTCGTCTTGATTTGTCCCTCTGTGCCTTTTATGCCTATACGAGGGTTCAGTACATAAATGATAAGGGTGAATTCGCGCCTGTTTTTATGGTCTTCGTACATTTTTGAACAGCTCCGATTTACGTTCTACGTGCGAGCTCGGGGAGCAATGCAATCTGTATAGAAACCTTGTCGCAGGCCTGAAACTTTTATGGAAATATGTATTTTGTAGAGATTGCTTTTTGCTAACTTTAGCTCTTTTAGTACACTAAAGCAACTCCGTAAACTAACTAGATAGGTATTTATTTTTACTACTTTTTATTATGTAATTTTTTTTATTTTCTAATTTTTATACAGGGCTATTCATAAAGGGTATGCTAAGCCGAAAAGGGCTCATAGTACTCATCATTATGAACAACTTTTACTATGGGACCAACTCGAAATTCGCGAAAAAAAATCAGCTGTTCCATACATTTTATCGAGTGTCATTGACATTTTCCTATGGAACAGCTGATTTATTTTTCGCGAATTTCGGGTTGGTCCCATAACAAAAGTTGTTCAAAATGATGAGTACTATGAACCCTTTTCGGCTTAGCATACCCTTTATGAATAACCCTATATAATGTGTGTTTATGATTAAAGGTTAAGGTTAACGCCGTATTGGGCTAGAACTGTGAGGATGCTATCATATTAGTTTTTCTTATGAATAACTAATAAATAAAGATGAATTATGATCTTGTGTCCAATCCCCTAACAAATTTAGATTTAGATAGACTCTTTACTAAGTATACCTCCATAAAAAAAATGAGTTACTGGAATGTTGAATGAAACGCCGAACTATCGCAGAATGAGGTTTATTGAATGACAAACCTACCGTCATAATATTCAGCACTACCCACATCTTATTTAATACATTACATTATCCTCCTCTTAATTGTAACGGAAAAGTAATTAAACAGACTACTTAGGTGTGCTAAAACCATTTGTACAATTGCTTGAAAACAACAATATATATTAAATACATAACATATTTTTAAGCCAAAAGATCTTTCTAAGATAAGAAAACATAGGATAACAATGTGAGTATGTAACTCGGTACAATACATGCCTAGCTAACAAAGAAAAGATAGTTTGTTAGTTGCATTGACTATTAAGTACCTATGTACTGTACACATAAAAATAATTTAAATATAGTATTTGGTTTATTTTCTATTGCGTGGTCTTAGAGTCATAGTCATAGGCGCAAGTTCACGGTAAGCTCGGCGTTGGCGCGCCACGACCCGGTCCGGTGTCACTACCGGTGTGACCGGAGATGCTGCGGTCGAGCATCCACCACCCGACGCGGAGGACGGCGACTGTACCAGCGGAGTTGACCAACCATCGGTCGCGCTAACATCGAGGTTTCCTTCCCCTGGCGGTGATTGACCTACACATGCTAAGGAATGCCGTGATTTACGCGGATTTTTATGCAACAACTGATCGACATGCTTGTTAGCGACCTTATTGTTGTCAGTTTTAACAACGAATGAAACGGGACCAGTCTGACCTAATACTACCCCGTCCTTCCACTTAATATCTTTATCTGCGTAGTTGCGCACGAGCACCGCGTCCCCGGGCGCGACGTCGCGCGGCACGCCCCCGCGCCGCTCCTCCTGCGCGCGCTGCTTCTCCCGCACGAGCTCGCCCGTGTCGGGCCGCAGCAGATCAAGCCTGCCTCGCAAACGGCGTCCTAGAAGAGCGACTGCGGGCTCTTTCTGTGTCGTGCAATGTTCCGTGTTCCTATACGTAAATAGAAATTTGCAAAGGGCCGTGTCATAGTCATCGTTTTCTATCGTTGCCTTTTTAAGTGCCTGTTTGACCGACCGCACGGCGTTTTCGGCGGCGCCGTTACTCGATGGATGAAATGGAGCAACCAAAACACGTTTAATTCCATTATTTTCCAGGTATGACAAATACTGTTGCGATGAGAACGGGGGTCCATTGTCACTTACGACGGATTTTGGGAGGCCAAAACGAGAGAATATCTTTCGGAAAACTGCTATCACCGCAACTGCCGACGTAGTCGATACGCGTTCCACTTCTAACCATTTAGTATTAGCATCGAGTATGATTAAATAATATTTGTTTTTATACGGTCCCAAGAAATCGACGTTGAGACGCGTCCACGGCTCCGCGGGCCACGGCCACGAGTGCAGCGGCGCGGGCGGGGGCTGATCCCGCTGCGACGAACACGCGCTGCATTCGCGGCATATTTTCTCGATGTCACTATCTAAACCCTCCCACCATAAATAATTGCGAGACATCTGCTTCATTTTGACAACGCCTAGATGTCCACTGTGCAGTTCTCGAAGTACCGTCGCCCTAAGACTGGCGGGTATAACCACCCGATAACCCCATACTAAACAACCGTGTTCTAAAAACATATTGTCTTTTTTCGGTAAAAATGCTCGGTCTCGTTCGTCTTGCGAACGATCTGGCCAACCAAATTTAATATACCCCACAACCTTGTTCAATTGAGTATCTTTCATAGTTTCGGATTTAACTTCATTGAATGTAACCGGCATTTTATCTTCGATGAAGTTTAAATAACTTCCTTCTAATATTTCACTATCGTGCCCTTTCTTAACCGTTTGTTCGAGTGGCAAGCGCGATAAAGCGTCCGCAAATACATTACTAGACGACGGAACAAACTCGATATCAAAATTGTATGCTGCTAATCGAACCGCATATCTTTGTAAACGACTCGCGGCAGTCTGTGGTATACCTTTATTTTTGCCAAAGATATAACTCAACGCTCGATGATCACTGCGCAATAAGAAATGTCTCCCGTACACGTACTGATGGTGCTTAATCACCCCGAATACAATCGCCAAAGCTTCCTTATCTAACTGCGAGTAATTGAGCTCGTGCGAGTTGAGCGTGCGCGAGGCGCAGCTGACCGCGCGCTCCGAGCCGTCAGGGTAGCGGTGCCACAGTACCGCACCGAGTCCGTAAGCAGAACTATCCACCGAAAGGATCAGCGGTAAGCTCGGATCGTAATGCGCCAACACCGGACCAACACTCAATACATTTTTGATCTCATTAAAAGCTAATTCACATTTTTGACTCCACTGCCATCTAGCGTTTTTCTTAAGCAACTCATACAGCGGTTTTAATATATCGCTTATATTGGCACAAAACTTGGCGTAAAAATTTACGAGCCCCAGAAAGCTTTTTAATTGAGTGACGTCTTTTGGCGTAGGCGCCGCTACTATGGCTTCAACTTTCTTATCGTCCGCGTGTAACCCGTCCTTATCTATGCGATATCCCAGGTACGTGACGCTGTGTCTAAAAAATTCACATTTAGACAGATTAACTCTTAAACCTGCATCTCTCAATCGGCTTAAAACGGCTCGCAAATTTTCAAGATTACTGGCCCTATCTTTACCGGCACAACATATATCATCTTGAAACACTACCGTAAACGGCAAGCCACTGAGAATTTCTTCTATCATTTTTTGAAAATTTTCAGGAATGCATTTGATACCGAAAGGTACACGTTTGTACACAAAAGTACCTACATGTGTGGTGATTGCCGTCATCGGTTGTGACTCATCTGTCAAAAGCACCTGTTGATAAGCGTGGGACAAATCTAACTTAGAAAAAAAAACCCCCCCGGCGAGCGTTGCAAATATTTCTTCGATACGCGGAAGTGGATAATGGAAATCCTTCAACTTCGGGTTGATAGTGATTTTATAATCCCCGCAGATACGGATATCGCCATTTTTTTTTACAACGACCACTATAGGCGTTCCATAATCTGAGCGATCCACTTTGTAAATAACCCCTTCGGACTGTAAACGCTCCAACTCCGCCTCGACCGGGGCTCGCATGGCAAGCGGCAGCGAGCGAGCTTTCACAAAAACCGGCGTGTCGTCTGCCAAGTGTAACTGCATGCGAGTTGTACACGTCCCAAGCCCATCAGCAAATACATTAGGAAATTCTTTACGTAAATTTTCTACAGACTGATCACAAATGTCCGTCAGACTGTAGCAGTCATTGACATTGAAGCCTAACATTCGAATCCACATTCGTCCCATTAGCGGTGGACCACCGTTTTCTATGACAAACAATTGCAACATTTTTGAACGCGACGCGTATGTAACTTGAACCTCAATGAAACCTATCGGCTTAATAACCTCTCCGGTGTAAGACTTCAATGTCAACGCTTTCTTTTGTAACGGTAAATGCTGAAAAAATTTATCATAACACGCTTTTGAGATAGCCGTAAATTTGCAACCAGTGTCCACTTCGAATTTTAATGAATGCTTCTCGACCGTCAAATTGACATAATACGGGTCGTCTTCAATATCACACGATAAATTGTAAAAGTGCATGCCACCGTCATCGGAATCAGAATCAACTAAAAAAAACTGACCTTTGGTCTGCGATGAATGCGATCCACGACTGTCTTCGTACTTACGGCACATAACTTTTAAATGACCTTTATCACCACAACGATCACAACTGTAGTTTTTGTACCGGCACTTGGCCGCCGCGTGGCCGTCCCTGCCGCACCGCGGGCACGGGCGGCGCGGCGCCGCTGCCGCGGCTGGCGCCCCCTGCGCCGCCGCCGATGCCGCTGGCTGAGCGCGGCGCGGCCCGCGCGCCGCCGCCGTGCCCACGCGATGCAGGCCCTCGGCGGCGGGCGCGCCGCCGCCGGCGCCCGCACTGCCGCTCACCGCCGCCGTCGCCGCGTGCCTGTCGGCCGCCTCCAACGCCAGCGCGAGCTCGACAGCTCGTTTGTAATCCAACTCGCGTTCGGCAAAAAGCCTGGACCTCATGTCCTCGTGGTGGAGCCCCGAAACGAACTGGTCCCTCAAGTTGACCTCTAGCGAAGCCCCGAAATTGCATGTTTTCGCTAGATGTTTCAAACTCTGTAGGTATTCGTTGATGGCCTCCCCGGCTGCTTGCTTCCGTTGCCGAAAAACATGTCGTTCTGCGATTTCCGACCTCTGCGGTTCGAGATGCTGCTTCATGATAGCCTCGAGTTCATTGAAAGTCTTTGATTCAGGCAAATCCGGTGCACATAGATCACACATGAGCTCGTAACACGTGATTCCGACATGAGTAACCAACGTGGCCACATGCAACTCGCTTGCTATGTTATTTAACGAGATAAACTGTTTTATTCGCCTACAATACGCTTCCCAATTATGGGTGCCTATCTCAAAAACTTCTATTTTACCTATAGGCATTGTCACAAACACTAATCGCACGTAAATTCAATTTTAATCCGGCTGCGCCAAATGGAATGTTGAATGAAACGCCGAACTATCGCAGAATGAGGTTTATTGAATGACAAACCTACCGTCATAATATTCAGCACTACCCACATCTTATTTAATACATTACAGTTACAAAGTGCAAAAAGACTTGTAATTTCTCCAGCAATATTTATGTTATCACACATTTTAAATAACATATCGTCAATTTTAGTGTAAATTTACCAACTTGTTAACGAGTAAAACGTAAATAAAATAAACAAGCAGAGCAGAATGTTTGTCTGTGCAACTCTGTATTTGGTCGTTAGCTCGCGGGTGTGGTAGTTTATTGGTTGTTTACACTGCATGCTTGTGTATCCAATCGTGTCTGCAAACGGAGCAGCAAATTGTACCATTAAAATATACTACGAATTTTAATGTCAATATTTTCAACAAGCTGCGCCCTGTAGTTTTACACTCACACATACAATAGTTTTGCGTCACTGAATCTTGCGACACAGGACTCACCTAGTGCAATTCAGGGTTCATACACAATTGTAACATCTTTTTCTGACAAATAAACAAATTTATTTATTTATTTATACCTATTATCTGCTATTTAAAGTAACTTTTACTTTCTACATTAGATATTAAAGTGAAATCAATTCAGTCACTCACATACGCTCAGGAACCGACAGAAACAAAACTTTGGTCCTGCGTTAAAGCTCGTGTTAATTCTGTGATGACCTGTTTGGCTCAGTGGTAACATATCCGCCTTATAAGCCAGAGGCCCCGGGTTCGATTCCCGACCCGGCAGATGTTTGAATGATGAATTTAAATATCTGTTCTGGGTCTGGGTGCTAGTTGTCCTTGACTTTGTGTGTGTTCCATGGCATCCCCGACACAGGATTTATCCTAGGGGGAGCTATGAGTGTGAAACGTTTGTTTAATTATGTAAGTTTTGTAAGTTTTGCTGAATAACGTCTCCGATCTTTGACGGAGGAGTAATAAATAGCTGAACATAAAAAAAAAAATTATCAATATCATGAAGTATTTATGTGACCTAAAAACTTCGACACTAAGGCCACCCACTTGACCGTAACAACTTACTTACTCCGTCAGACATAATCTTCATATCAAAATATTCATATTCATCTTCACATGCAAAGTTCGAGGGTCCTCATATTTCAGAGGTTCTCAAAACTCGAGGATCTCTAGGGAGGAGCACACTCAGGCTTAGGGCAGCTTTGGAATCGGCTACAAATCAACTTGAAGGCTTTAACGGATTTCTACAAAAATCTAGTTTCCTTTCAAGATAAGTGGACGCTGAGCTTGGGAATATCGGGTAAGACAGGAGCGAGAACTGAATTTATTGTGGGTGTTTGTGAATTCGAAAAATGTATTGTACTGAAACATGTACTATAGTCCTGCTAAAGTAGTCCTACCAATAGTAGGTACCTACTACTATATATACATAGTATAGTACAGTACGTGTAGTGTGCACCTTCTTCAACTAATGCTGATGTTCAAGATCGAGGGTAAAAGATGCGCTGGGAGATGGCAGAAATCATGGTTGCGAAACATCCAAGAGTACTGCCTAAAGTAAATTAAGTTGTAAAAATTTGTAAATGTTAATAAATTCAATTGTAATAGTAAAACTCACGGACCGTGGAGTCTGTGGTGTTCAATAAACTTAATAAAAAAAAAAAAAAAAAAAACATCCAAGAGTGGAAGTGGACAGGCATAGCCAGCAGCGTCGGACAACTTTTCCGATTGGTTCAAGATAAGGAGGAGTTTGCTAAGCAAATGGCTAACCTCCAGTAGTGCAGTAGTACCAGATGATGAGGATGAAGTATTTACAAATTGATAACAGAAAACGTATTTGCTGGAAGTAGCCGGATTTTAACTTTTCACCAGGACCTAAAAACTGTTAAAAAGGTACTAAAAAACTTATTTTATTTATGTAATTACAATACAAACAAGAATCACGTCACCTTACTATCTTGTTCACTTTTATTACTCGTATTTCACATTATTCAATATTAAAATGTTTCTCACACAAAAATAAACTAAAATATATTTAATTTACAAACTATTTTCGTACATTCATGATTAATGTTTCTTAATAAAACCTGAATTATACTCAACGAAATTTAATTTAATAAAAATGACAGTTACTTCCAAACAGCTTCACGAGACTTCATTAGGACCCCAACTCCCCACCCCTTGGCTGTCGAAAAGGGGGTGAGACCCCCTTAAACCACAGGACTTATTGTGTTCATCATAATACTTACTTTGTCCCGCGTTTTTATGAAACACTTTAATGAAACAGGGATTTGACAAAATTACAAGACTGCTCTAAAGATTAAGAGTTCAGGGTATTCTTGCGAGTGAGATATTATTGCGGTCACTGTCGTTTTTATTACAAATGTCATTAGAGTGAGGGTGACGGCGATAATCTCGAGCTCGCAAGAATAGGGTCCATGAAATCTAATGCTTTTAAGCGTGTTGTACATTCGGATCTTGTAATGGCCACACTATGTGGAAGTGTTATATATTTATTAGATTGGCAACACTGCTCATCTTCATGTCATTCTCACTGTACGTTAACTGCATAAAATAAAATCTTAAATAATTACATATTCAAAGTGTTTCTAATTAACTACGACCAAAACCAATAATACTACAAAGCGGTGACAGAATGAGGCCGCACGTAAGGCTTTATTTTATTGGTTGCTGATTATATTACTACGAGTATTTAAAATGCACAATTTCTTACTTTTAAATTAATTTCTAAACTTAACTAATGGAATTGGTTTCTGTAATCGTTTTAGATATTAGTAAATAAATAGATAAATTGTGACTATTTATAATCTGTGATGAAATTAAACTAATTAAATTTAAATTATTAGTTACATGCACTAGCTACATGGCTTTACTCGCTACCCTGCAGAAACCGTTAAGAATGTATCTCAATCCAAGGTATAAGCTATCTATGCACCAAATTCCATCCAAATCTATTTAGCCGTTTTTGCGTGACTGAGTAACAAACATCCATAAGTACAAAATCAATAACAGTAAAGGTTTTTGGATCGATTTATTCTAGCGTTTGAAAACCAGGTCCGCTGTCATAAATTATTGATATGCTATTATTTTTTGTAAGAATGTAGCTTTTTGTGACTATATAAGAACTAGAACTACTCGTATCTATGTTTCCGGTTTTTTCTTAACATGTTTTACAAACTGTAAAAATACACGTAAATTAAACTGTTTTCGGTTGCTTCAAAATTTAACATGTTCTACAAATTGGACGTGTAATACACAAACATTGTTTCGCAATAAAAGGCAATTTTAGTAACGTTATGTTTAACAATGTTTTGACAGAACTTTGCCAAATTAGAACAATACAAAACTAATTAGAAATGACGAAGAGAATCTGCCTGTGAGAGCTTTTCGATGAATTCAAATTTCATTCATTCATCACTCATTTATTAGGAATTTTTGGTTGTACAGGGCTACAGCCAAAAATCCCTATTAAATGCGAAATCGCGTGATTTCGAGCCCTAAAGCGATATCTTCGGATCGATGAGAAGCCACGGCTCGCTATTATGGAACAATGGTTACGTAATAGGGCCATAATCTATAAACATCGCAACTGACCTCAATGTTAGTATTTCTTGGTAGATAATATAATTTGGAATATGTATTCAAAGGTGAAAGAAAATACCGTGAAGAAACCTGCATATATATCTGGAGAAGAAATTCAATGCCGAACACACACACACACACACACACACACACACACACACACACACACATATGAATCCACCAACCCGCACTTGACCAGCGTCGTGGAATACGGCCTATTCATTCTTCGAGGGTAGACCTGGTATCCTCGTATATTATATGGTATATAGTTGATTGATGTATTTAAATATTTTGTGAAATAGGTAATGTTTGGCATGCGTCAACCGTGGTATGGTGTAATGTAATGAAATGCAAAATTTATAGTAACAAAATCATCAAAATTGTATTAATATTGATGATGATGACGATGTCGTCGGCATCATGTCCCATGATGGCGACTCTGGCTAATTAATATTAATATAATATTAATATAACATCAGAACACTATCTTGTTAGTTAAATTATACTCGTCAATAGAATAATGAGCGTTAATAATTAAAAATGTCTGGAGTTTCTATTTGAAAACATCATTGTTCTGAAGTTCTTTTAAAGTTTCCGGTAGCTTATTAAAAATTTCTACCCTATTCACAAACGTATTTTTATTGTAGAGAGTTAACCTACATTTTGGTGCTCGTAACACAACATTATCTTCTTCTGACTGTTAAAGTCTTTTGACTGTTAAAGTGACTCATGTAACCCTCTCCAAGTTGGAATTCTATAAAAAACGCTATAAAAAACTAGGACAATGTATAGGAATGACATTTCTGTAATAAAATATGCTTAGAATCTATAAATCTATAATATGTAAAAATGTTTGATTTGTGTACGCTTCAAAAACTCAAAAAGTTCTGCACCGATCGAGCTGAAATTTTAGCATGATATATAATATAATACGCATCAAGGATTGTTTATATCTATTTTTTTTTATCCACAGCGAAGCGTGGCAGGGAACAGCTAGTAGATTATAGAAATGTCCATAAATTGTCCAGGTTTTCTCTGGCGTCTCGATTTATATAATTGCGGCTTGGCTACGAGTCTGGCAAAAATTGAAGAAATTATTGCGCACGGAATTAAAATTATTAAAATCATTGAAATTCAACACTAACTGTGAAGAGATTACAGTTAATACTAATTTTTAATGATTTCCGCACTTTATAAAGAAGGTGTAGTGTATGGACTGTGTTGTGTATGAGTATGACTTTGTATGAGAGACTTAGATTTTGACTTTACTTAGATTTTTGTCTTAGTCTTCATTTAATGAAAAGCACCTTTTTGTAGTCACTTGATTGGTATCATTGGACAAGTACTTAGCTCTTGGAGAACTTTAGTTTACATTAAAAAAAATCTTAAAAGAGTCAAAACATAACATCAAAAAAGGTTCACGGCATTTTTGTAGCATCTAAATTATTATTGCACGTTATCGATTTCAGCTGGCTGATTCTGCTATCCGAACATCGAATGTATTGAATGTACTATTATCTTCGAAAAGTCTTCCGCCTTCAATGTCAAATCAAATCAAATCTTTCCGAGATTTGACATATTGTTTCCGAAGGCGGAAGACTTTTCGAAGATAATCGTCGAACACATTCGATGTTCGGATAGCGGATCAGCCTACTGTTCACTATTTTTGTGATAAATCATTCCACTACTTATTATTAAACAAAAATAAAATGAACACTAACTACAAAAATATAACCCCAGTAACAGGAATTGGAAGAAAAACTGTTTTTCTCGGCAAATCGAATTTATCAATCTAAGAACTCTTGAGATACAAAAAAACTTTTTTTAAGATCTGCAGATGCCAGGACATGTCGCTTGTCGGATGTACGAAGGAAATTGGCCGCGCGTCGCTTTGAGTTTGGCCCCATTGAGAAATGATTGAGGAAGCTTCTAGAATGTTGCCCAAATTAAATCAGACCAGAAGCTCTACGTAAGCTACGGAATTTGAATTTAAGATTCTATGTGCTACGGGAGTGCTACATCGAAGCTACGGAAATTAGTAGGATTGATGGTTTTGAAAGCTACGTAGGTTAGCTTTGAAATTTTTAAATTAAGAATGTTTTATGATCTACGACATGGCTGCGGCTTCTAAAGTGGATATTGGTAATTTATTTTCATACTAATACGATCTAGATAAAGTTAACGTGATCATCAAGAAGTTCTGTGAAACTAAGAAATGAAGACGAGTGCTACATAAAGAAGCTACGTAATTGCTGCCACGAGTTTTATTTAGAGTCAGCTACGAAATTTAACAATGTGCTACGGAATAGGCGTGACGAAAGATTTTAAAATCCTCTTCCATAATGTGAGTACACATTTACTATTTACAAAAAAGCCTTTATTTCGGTAATAAACTTAAGTTTAACGAAGTTTGAAGCCATTTTTCACATATTTTTTCAACAGTGCCCGAAAACAGCTTGCTTGTGTCATGGCGTCGATTTGACGTCACGGCTAGTAAACATGTCATTGTGTCTATGCGTGATGAGCGGCGGATGACCTGAGTTCACTGAGGCGTGACGTCATACGCTGTGATTGTTGTTTCTGACAAGATGGCCGATTGCTGTATTTTAATGTTTTAATTTATTGAAAATCTTAATAATCTGTTTTTTAAAAATAAAACTAAACATGTGTTTTAAATTTTTTTAATCTGCCTAGTCCCCTGAAAGCATTGAATCGGCGATTTTTTGATACTGTCGTCATGCCTATTGCTACGTAGAGGATAGATAGTATGATTTTTCTTTTATTATAAAAACCGTTTTTAATAAATTTTTTTTTCATAGAAATGTATTGATCTGAAAATAATACCCAGTTATAATTTTAATTGCATAGTAAAATTCTAGAAAATATATATTTCAAGATCAATAAAAGTAATTATTCGACCTTTAAGATCTACTTACTAATATCCAGTTATGTTTCTTGCGAAGTTAATTTAATAAAGTTGGATGGGAACGAGTAAAGATAAGTGATTGCCCTTTTATAGCCTCCCCCCACACGCCGACATGTTATAACGTTTAACTTTATCGAGGCACTTACAACATACCTGTTAGACAGGGTTATACAGAAATTGTATGCTAAGTCGAAAAGGGTAGTACTCATCATTATGAACAACTTTTACATTGAGATCAACCTGGAAATCGAACGAAGAATGGAATTTTCTGGATTGGAAGAATGTTGACATTATTTTATGGAATAGCTGATTATTTTTTCGCAACTTCAGGATTGGTCCAATATTAAATGTTGTTTATTATGATGAGCACTATGAGCCCCTTTTTGTCTTAGCCCCTTTCTTTATAACCTTGCATACTCTTATCACATACTGCGTTATGTATATTATCAAAGGAGGGGAAAAAGACGAATTATGTAGGTTTACGTACTTCATCTTTGAGAACGTCGGGTCTTATTTATAAGCCTTGATTGAACTTAATCAAACTCTGTACTTTTGTGTACCGACCTTGTTCTGACATATAACTAATCTGAATTTGAATCTGTGTCTATAGCCAAACCGTTTATCTTAGTCCTCGCCTGCGCGGTACAGAGGCGCGGGGGTATGACGACGCGGGGGACAGAGAGCGCGGCGCGGTCGCCCTCTCTCTAAGATAGAGCTTGTACACAAATCTGCGATGCGATGCGATGCGAATTCGCAACGCAGAAAATTGCGACGCGAATTGCTGCGATGCGATTTCGTGCGGCAAGGCGTCTCCCTTCCACGATCAGGAATTAACATTAACATCGCAGGAACGCGCGATGCGAATCAATTCGCAAGTTCTTGCGATGGGTCGTGCGTGCTCGCAGATTTTTACGATGCGACGTCGCATCGCAGTTTTGTGTACAAACCCATAAACGGTTTTTCTATAGGTAATTGTTATTTGTAACAAGCCCTCTTTATCTCCAAAGATCCTTCCATATTTATCTATCGCACGAATCTCGACTCGAACTCGCTGGAGCCCGATAAAGTTGTATTTGAGTTTACTCGTATAAGCAAATTCCATGTTTGTATTTCCCCGGGGCACGCTCGGTAAATATGGGCCTGGAATATTCACAAATAGCCAAAAATGAACATCTGAACTTGGAACGGGACTTCCAGTTAGGATGGTACCTAACTTTGAAAATGTCAAGTCATACCTTCTCTGAGAAAATGCGAAAGTGGCTGGAGATTTTCGTGTGTACCTGTGATTTTCCTGTTTGGCTCAGCGGTAGTACATACGGTTCTCGGGGGGGGGGGGGGGGGAGTGTGAAACGTTTATTTATTTATTTAATTGTGCCATGTTTTGCGGATTTTTTGTGAATAGAATGGCGCATACTTTTAGTTCATTCGCTCGATCACAATGTATTTAGGTAGATATTTAGAATAAAGAATAGAATATAGATATAAAACATATATAAATAGATACAAGTCTTATGTATGCTTAAGTTGTAAGATATATGTATTTTTAACTAACTTTCAATACAGATAAACTATACCTATCGCAATGTAAATAAATAGAATAGCGAAAAGTCTGTTGCACTAGAAGAGAAGCCTATAATAATAATTATCATCTTTAATTTCAGACTAAGTTCATATTACACATTTTCAGATAATACAAATTATGTTTTAGAATAAGAAAGCGAAATTATTTAGACACACTCAGCAGCTACAACCACGGGCTGTTGATGGTAATATCGTAACCAAAATCAAACCGCCCTCATTATAAATTTCACCTCCACAATGAACTCCAGCCAACTTATTTATTTATTTATTTATTTAATGAAACACCAACAGTATATATATTAAAAATTACAAAAAACATAATATAAAAAATAGTTCTGATATATATACCCTTTATGGGTGTTTACAACATTCTTAAATAATAGGTAGAACAATAAAAAAAAAATTACAACTACCTACATTTTAAAATGAAATTTATACAGTGATTACAAAAGGATGAAATAAAAATAAATAGAAGATGACAGAGTACTATCTCTCAAAATGTTTTGCCAACTTAATTCCAATAATCTGACACGTTCTGAATAGTACCTACGTAAACATACGAGTAACATTGACACGTCGATATTTTCATGGTTAGACAAGAGAAAATTGACATGGAATTTTCCAGGCGAGGGCGACAACCGATACGAAACGAATGACTTGCACGCCCACGACTGTTTTCTTTACGTATTCAAAACACACCTTTGGCTATAAATTATTAATACAATCTAAGCTTTAACGCCTACGCGTAAGATTGCGTTTGGAGTGTCTTTGGTTGGGTTTAGACAATATAAACAATTACATTCGTTTTCGGCAGGTGAATAATGAGGTATGACACGTGTGAGGTGTGTCTGGCTCTGGGGTCAATCGATATGTCCTTAGTATTCATGTACCTACAGGGTTATGAGGAAAGGGTATGCTAAGCCGAAAGAGGCTCATAGTGCGTATTATGAACCACTTTTACTTTTTTGTATTGAATGGGAGATATTTCAAGGATGACACTTAAACTTCAACGGCAGTCTAGTAAAAGAAAGTTTTTTTTTTAATGTGATTAAGTGACGAAACGAGCAAATCGCTCGCCTGATGTTAAACGTCACGTTTGCCCATAACAGGTCTGCGCCACCCAGAATTTTGAACTCGCAGAATTCAAGACCCTTTTTTTTTTTTTTTTGGGGGGTGGGAAATCATCAAATGACCCCGTCCCACAGTCTCACGTCTTGGGCAGAGCGGAAGGGAGTGTCAGACTTCTACTGACCAAAAACCACCCATGTTCCTTCTACGCCCTTGTGACGCCGAGGCCGCGGTAACTTCTACCCGCAGCCCCGACGGGCATGGGCCCTTTCGGGCCCCTTCCATGTTGCTGACATCTCTTTGAGGCGTGCGTGGAACACGAACGCGCCGTCGACACGGCCTGTGTCGTCATAAGACGGACGGACAGCGAGCTAGCCCAATAGCTCACCGTCCACAGGCCCGCGTCTACGGTGGCCGGAGGTCGTCACGTGACCCCCGACGCCCGGAGCGCCTCCCACGGCGGCTGGGACGAGAGGTTCTCTCCCTAGAATTCAAGACCCTGCGCGGCACAGCACTGCGCTCGTCACCCTGAGATATAAGTTGTTTAATCTCCCATTTGCCCTGTAATTTCACTGGAAACAATGCCCTTCCAACCGGAACACAGTAATGTTTGCACATTACTGCTTGGCGGTGGAATAACTGGCAAAGGTGTGGTACTTCCCCAGGCGGGCTCTGCAAAAGAGCCCTACCACTACAAAAAATAAATAAAGTAGTTAGTATAGTAGGTGCTATAGTTTTTTATTAATATTAAAAATAATTTAAATATCATAAGGTAAGACGAATGCATGGAATTAAAAAAAACGTCCAAGAAAGTTACTAAAATGGTTTAATAGGGTAAGTGTGCACAATTGCACATATTACCTCATCATCATCATCATCAGCCTATCTAATGTTTGTTCACTGCTGGACATAGGCTTTTTCTAAAGAACGACATATTTTATGTATAACCTATTAGTGTGTAATGGCAGAATCAATATACCCAATGCAATGCCAAGCAGTAATGTACAAACATTACTGTGTTCCGGTTCAAACAGCAATGTTTCCAGTGAAACAGGGCAAATTAGAGATTAAACATCTTATATCTCAGGGTGACGAGCGCAGGGTCTTGAATTCTAAGAGTCCAAAACTCTGTTTGGCGAAATGGTGACACAGAACTGTTATAGACAAACGTCACGTTAAACCTCAGGCGAGCAATTTGCTCGTCTCGTCACTCAATAGCATAAAAAACACAATAACAGAACATTGCAAAGGGTAGAGAGTCTTCGTTATTTCTGTCTCTTTCACACTCATAACAACGGCCACTTGAGAAGAAAGGCCCTCCGCCTCTTTATGCCAAGCGCAGCAACACGTAGCCAGGCATCCAAGCCTTGTAACATATACCGAAAATGGTCAACAATATGAGGATACTACGCCCAAACATACAAGGTTGTAAAGTAATTGTGCTCATCATTGTAAACAACTTTTACCACTGGACCAACCTCGAAATCAAAAAAATTGCTGTTTCATAGAAAAATGTCTATGAAACTCGACAGTTTGTATGGAACAGCTGATTTTCTTATTGCGATTACAGGGCTAGTCCCATTATATAAGATGTTCATGATAAGGAGTACTATGAGCTCTTTTCGGCTTAGCATACCCTTTCCGTATAACCCTGTATAATGTCAACTGTCAGCTGTCAAAACCAGCAGCAGGAACTATGCCTTATCCTGGTGGACCATCCGGCACCGTCCACAATATTTTTACCAAAATATATACAGGGTGTAAACTGAGTGATGGCTTAGCGTTAGTTAGATGATTAAAAACCTTGATATGTGACCAACATCAAAATATTGTTTGACACGCTACAAAAGTATGAAAAAGTGGGTTTTATGCGATTTGCAACCTGGAGTAATTTTTTTTTGTCATACCAAAAAAAATACCCGTTTTGAACATGGCAGCATTGAGGTACCAGTATGTATTGGAGGTTTTCTACCATGCAGCTGTCGCAAATTATGAGTATGCTTCGAGCCATAAGGCCGCCAATTATTTATTTCTTCATAATGAGCCATCTAAAAACCACAATTTAAAAGTACCTGAAATGTGATTTAAAACCACTTCGCTTTTCATTGCTAAAGAGTTTTTAAAATAGTATGTTTATCTGATTCAAATCTCAGTTTTTTGTTGTTAAATACTTAAAATAATAGAATATCACTTTATTGTACTTACACCAAACCAATTATAAGAAAATACTAAGTATTACTAAGTAGAATTTCATTCGGACTAAATAAATAGATGTCTACTTACTTAGTTGTGAATGAAATTGTACTGTTCCATTGAACAAACAATTTATTTATTTTGTTTACACTCTGTATATTTGTAGAATGTTCTGTACCTAGTTTGTGTCGTCCGCTCCGACATGAGGCATTGTGAAGCCGTCCAGGGCCGCAAAACAAATCCTTTGAACTTTCGCAATCTTAAAACGAGAACCGGATTTTTCCGGAAATCTCTTGTTATTTTCGGTTCGTTATTATTTTTACGTTGGATAGAAAACTTTGTGGTATTTTTAACTTTGAAGAAAGCATAATGTCGACCACGAGCCGAAGTTGTCGAAGCGGAATTATGAAAACGAAGTGTGTTTTGCGTTGGAAATAATAAGACTATGTTTTTAAAACGAAAATGGTTTCTTGGAACGGTTTCAGCGTTCAGCCTAAATGACTGTTCAAGTAGTTTCCACGATCGAATCCGAAAATAAACCAATTAGAAAATAGACAAAAATATATAGAATTATTTAGCTTCTAATATTAGAAGCTGTCAATTAGGAAAGTTTGTTCTTAAGGGATACGACACCATAATCAGTGTGCCTAGCACAACTTTGATGTAAAAATATGTCAAAGTACACTGCCTTCCTTGGTTCCACATTCTATAGACTACTTAAAGCTTATAATGACTGAGCAAGTACTCAGTTGCAAATAACACACGTGGAGATTGATCTATGCAAGTACCTATAGCACTAACAGCGCCAACATTTCTGCTAACTTTCCTAACTAAAATTGAATAATTATAACTGTAAATTAAGTTTGTTTTGTTTTTCTTATCCATAGTAACGGAACGACGTGTCTTTTACATGAAGAAAGTTGTAAGACCAAAAAGTGGCAGGATTCCTTTTATCACCTTGGCAATCCAATCCTAGGAAAGTATTTGTTCATACAATACTATGTCGTAAAACTACACCGAGAAAAAAATCCGGGCTTACCTTTCCTCCAAAAAATGATTCCTTCCAAAATTAGAGAATAAATTTTTGAAAGATTTTAGAGTCATTTTTGGGAGCAAAGACTAAAAAGGTATATTTTTTCAGGGTACATTTATTCAGGGTTTTTTTCTCAGTGAATTTCAAAGAAAGTATTTTGACCTGTCATAGGAAAAACTGCTCTTTTGATTATCTCTTCTCTTTTGCTCTCTCTTTCTCTTCTCTTCTCTTGTTTGGTTTTTAGGTGTTATACCTAATCCTTCTGTTTGTAATTTATGGTGTGAACAATAAAGAGTTTATCTATCTATCTATCTCTTGATTTGATATATTGCTCTCTCTTTTTACTGTGATTGGCGTATAACGCCCTTTCTAGAAAACACCGACGCTATGTGTTATTATGTGTGTGGTACAGCACAGCGCTCGAAGCAACGATACGGGTTGCTAAGACGCCGGCACTCCCACACAACACCTCGATCGATGCTCACGGCAATATTCATGTAGCATACCATTCGTACGTAAGTACGTGGGAAAATACAGCACTGTTTATAGCAAGTACCTACACTACACACAATTATCTTGGAAGTGCTGTTTGGATAAGTATGGCGTCCTCTTTGACGTTTCGGAACGTATCTTTGACGTAGCCTGTGACCTTATCAGCTAACTGATCTGATGTTCAGTTCTAGCTTCGATTCTGGCTATATAAGGTGTAACGCAAAGGTGTAGTAATACTTAAGGGTATTCTTCTACACGTCAAAGTGAACAACTAGAACAAAATTAGAGTTTGCTAAATTCGAGGAAGAAAATATTGAATCTCCATAGAAAATTGATCATCTGACTAAATATTTTGCATGGAGACTCAATATTTTGTTTCTCGACTTTAGCAAAGTTGTGTCACAAAAGCTGTCTCTTAGACGTGTATAAGAACACCCTTAAGTTTTACCACACCTTTCCGCTATACCTTGTATATGAAATTCTAAATTGGCCTATATGCTCTTTTCCTTTGATTATTTACAGGTAAATAATCAAAGCTCTTTTCTTAGAAAGGTTTCTTGACGCCCGAAATGATGATCATTTTAGAACTTTACGACTTTGATACTGATCAAATAAAAAATAATCCCTTAAAGATCCAGGATATAGGTACGCGGTCTTTGACTGAATTATTTTACACTGATCGAAAAAAACCCACGCAAACACAATTTCCAAAAAGCAATAATACTAAAACAAACAACGTAGGCGTTCATTCGTTATATAGGTAATACTTATAATCACATAGATATCGATTTTAGTTGCCTATCGCCACGTCATTCCACGCCTGTGGGCTGCAAGTTATTGCTGTGCTTTTGATCATGAATGAATGAAAATATCCAAGTCCAGACTGCAAGTCATTCTATTTATTAAACCTGCAGGCTGATTCAGCTATCCGAACATCGAATTTAGCTGACGATTTATCTTCGAAAAGTCTTCCGCCTTTTTTTTCTTAAATATTTCACACTCGTAGCTAGGAGTGAGTCGGGGATGCCATGGAACACACACAAAAACAAGGACAACTAACACCCAGACAAAGAACAGATATTTCAATTAATCATTCAAACATCTGCCCGGCCGGGAATCGAACCCGGGACCTCTGGCTTATAAGGCGGATACACTACCGCTGAGCCAAACAGGCCGACTAAAATCTCTGTCAAATCTTTAACATATTCTTTCCGAAAGCGGAAGACTTTTTGAAGATAATCGTCGAATACATTCGATGTTCTGATAGCTGAATCAGCCAGCAGTAGGCCTAGAAAAAACTGTGACTTAAAATACAGTATTCAATAGAAAAATGTTTGTTATTTACGGCTGTCAGCGGTGCCCTTGTCAGGCGTAAATGGCGTACATTGTTCTATCGAATACGTACTAGCTACTTCGAAGAAAATAATATACGTCAGAATCAGAATAGATATATGCTAAGCCTACGAGCGATAAGGCCGCCAGTTGTTACACTAGTTTTTTAGGATTATTATCCCTTTGTTTGTAATGTCTGGTGTGAATAATAAAGAGTTTTTCTATCTATTTGTCTATCTACGACAGTTGGTGTACTGATGATGATAATACGTCACTCACAGCTGTCATAGACACAGCACAATATTATATGAGTCTGATGAGTAGGGTGGGATTAAACTATACTAATTTGTTACTCCTACTTTCCAAGCATTTCCTACTTACACTTATTTCCTAATCCATATTTCCTAATCCATATTTCCTAATCCATGCTTTCTTACTCTTATTTCCTTGCCCATACTTCCAATCCTGTTATTGCGAAGGCGTGATTGTTTTTTCTTTTTTAACGCAGCTATTTATGTACGGATTGACGTCTATTTTTCCAAAAATAGTTGAAAGGTTAGAGATCGATATAGGATACTTATCACCCCATAAAAATACGTTTTCTGAGCGATTGGCTACGAAACACACCTAGACAGTGTTGCATTTTTAGTGT
Source organism: Alcis repandata (assembly GCA_949125135.1). NCBI lineage: Eukaryota > Metazoa > Arthropoda > Insecta > Lepidoptera > Geometridae > Alcis > Alcis repandata. The sequence continues at coordinate 3,595,958 of OX421233.1, forward strand.
GAACTTATAAATAATTTAAAGAAGCCCTGAAGAAATTGATATTCAGATGATTTTCGGCAATATTTCAGACTAGCTGCACCCCACGGTTTCACCCGCGGTAATTTTTTTTTAATAAAAAGTATCCTACGTTACTTCTAATACCTCCAAGAATATGTGTTCAAAGTTTCATGATGATCGGTTTACTAGTTTTCGCGTGATAGCGTAACACACACACACACATTAAGACACATACACATTTATAATATTAGTAGGGATTAGGGACTTGTAATTCAGACAATTTCAGGCGATCTACAAAGTCGTCTTTTATAGGTGTACATGCGCCCCAATATGTTCACAATTACAAATATTTCAACCAAAATACACCATACCAGTATTCAGATTCCAGATTCCAGTACAAAGCTTTCTTGACTAGAAGCTCGTATGGCCTTGCACGTTTGACGTAATACCCTGATAAGTGGGCGATATTCCGGCTAACACGGCGCTCTTCTGGTGAATGTGAAGCGTCAAACGACTGCATATAATGTATACCTACGGGTACTCCTCTACTCGAGCTCTTTACAAATAACTAGTCAGAATTGACTGGTTCTTTAGAAACAATGCGATGAAGACTATTTTGCTTTATACCATTTATTTTGTTAGAATAAAAACATTTATTAACACGGGAATGCTCACATGTCACATAGTATTAAGTCGGCTAAGATCATCTGTCTCACTAATATTTTAAATGTGGAAAGTGTATTTGCTACTCAATCACAAAAAAACGCCTGAAACAATTCAGATAAAATTTGGTACATAAAATAATGTTAATGACACTCGAAAAATGAACAAAACAGCTGTTTTATCCCCTAGAAGAAACCGATTCACTCGTGACTAGAAGGCACCCAGATTTTAGCTACCTTAGTATACTATGTTGATTGTTAACTCCCACCTACTTTTGTTGACATTTGTTATTGTTAGAGCTAATTAGTTATGCCATGGTTAAGTTAGGTAAACACTCATTATGTTGTTATTATGACCCACTTTAGAAATTCCTTGTGCATTCATTCTGCGTGTGGGGAAATAACATGTTATTGGCTATGAATTTTATTGAGTCAATGTAAAATGTCAATGGCCGGGTTCCATCTGACCGAGGTTGCCTCGCGAGCACGCTTTTGTCTCACTCTGGTTTCTGAGCTTGTCACGGTTCAGAAAGAGATGGAAACGTGTCTCGTAAGGCATTTTCGATCAGTCAGGTCCAGCTATTGGATATTGTAGGTGTATCAAGTAACGTTTATCGCCAGTTCTGTCACTTGAACTTGGCTTGACACGCTACCGCGTGTCTAGGTTTTTAGTCTTTCATGTTTATTGATGGTGAAAATATTAAATAAGTATTAAACAATAGTGGACACAGCAACATTCATCTTGTATTGCCATCTCTATCTCATAGCAGGGTAGGCCTCTCTCTCTTGCTTTGCCATATCTATGTCCGGTGCCTATGTGCCTATGTCCGGTATCAAAATGCCTGAACTGCTTAGATTTAATAAGATCAAGTAAAAAGTAGAAATAGATTAAATAAAAAAAGTGTATTAAAGGTAAATTTAATAAATATTTGTACAGGGTAAATATCCGGAACTAGGTACCAGAACGATTTTTCAAATTATTTCATTGATAAAGACTTACTGCTATGGGTGCTATAGATTACATTTCCTAGTTGTAATCAAACAATTATACAACCATACAAATGCCGATTCATTTCATTAGACTCCAAAGGTTTCATAGAACGTGCTTCGCTCGGTCAATAGTCTCGGAGCATGAATATTACAAAACACTTAGGGCTCTCTTACACGAGCGGCACGACGCCAACGGCAGAGGCAACTGTAGCCGTCGACATCCGTCGGCGGCAGCCGTCGACACGTCGGCGGCAGCCGGCGACCAATGGCGACGCTCGCAGTTGTTTGTGTTTGTAACGTGCCGCGTCCGCCATTTTGTCAGTAGACTGCAGGTAGTCCAGGAGATCGCACGAGTTGCTGTTTTATAAAATGAGCTCCTACGACAATATTTAATATTTAATAAAATGAGCTCCAACGACAATATTTAATATTTATATATTTAATATTTAATATTCAATATTTATTTTATATTAATATTTCTTGAACCTACAATGCACGTATTTTCTCTTTCGTTTTTGCCGTCGTCGGTGGAGTAAAAGTAGTAACAGTGTTTCTTCTTCGGAATCCATTTTGGTCCTACTGGCTCTTGTACTAAAAGAGTCGACGATGGCTGCCGCAGACCTTCGACGTTAGCATGTCAACTGCTGCCGCCGACGTGTCGACGGCTGCCGCCGACGTGTCGATGGCTACAGTTGCCTCTGCCGTTGACATCGTGCCGCTCGTGTATTGACATCGTGCCGCTCGTGTAAGAGAGCCCTTATTAGCCGCAACTTTAGATCAAGTAGAAAGGCAGATAGAGTCCCGCGTTAGATACAGGTGAAGCCAAAAAACTACCCTACTGCCCGTGTACGTATACTTCAAATGCACATTGACGCATCAAAACTACCCAAATCAATCGTCAATTCTTACGTCAGTTGCTCAGAGAACGTGGACAAGAAGTAAGAAGTAGTGAAAAATAAGTATAGTAGGGTAGTTTTTTGTCTTCACCGTTGTATCTAAGGCAGGACTCTATCTGCCTTTATATTTGATCTGAGGCCGCAACATGTTCCTGAACGTCAAACGGAGCTGATGCAGTATTAGGCGGATTATGCAAATATTGAGCGGTATATTGTAGGTAGGTACAATGCATCGCTCGTATGCTCGAATTTGCCGGATTATCGGGTAGGTAGCTAATATATTATAGACTAGCTGCGCCCCGCGGTTTCACCCGCGTTTTCCGGGAGCCTAAGTAGCCTATGTGTTAATCCAGACTATGAACTACCTTCATTCCAAATTTCTTGTAAATCCGTTCAGCTGTTTTTGCGTGAAAGAGTAACAAACATCCATACATACATCCATACTTACAAACTTTCGCCTTTATAATAGTAGTAGGATAGTAGCTATACAGTGTTATTCATAAAGGGTATACGGTATAGGTACTAAGCCGAAAAGGGCTCATAGTACTCATCATTTTGAAAAACTTTTACTATGGGACTAAAACTAAAATCAGCTGTTCCATACATTTTGTTGAGTGTCATTGACATTTTTCTATGAAACAGCTGATTTTTTTCGCGAACTTCAGGTTTATTTCAGGATGAGTACTATGAGCCTTTTTCGGCTTAGCATACCCTTTATGAATAATCCTATATAGCATCTTGTATTTATCATGAAACAGAATTGCTAAAATGTAAAGGTTTATAGTCTACAAATAGCTAAAATATCAAGTTTATAGTATTCACAACAGGTTTATTTTATACCTACTTTGAAAACAAAACAAAATTGGTGGAATGTTCCCATTTTAATTATAACAAAAGGTTTTTTCTATATTTCATAGAATCGGTGTCCATAAGAGAGTGGGTCGACAAGTGTTAGTGAAGTCGCAGCGCATAATAAAAAATAGTAGGTACTGTCGTGGGTCCAAGTTGGACCGAGGTAGGCTCAGACAACCAGAGTCAGGGTCAGAAGTGGAATAAAGAAAGCTGCATCGTTTTAGGCTTGCTGTTTTACTACGTCAAATACGCTGGTTAACATATTTGTTGCATTTGCTATAATAGATCCAACCGTTTATTTTCTTTTTGACAGCACCAATAGAACGTAACTGCGTCATGTTACGCAAAAGTTCACTTTTAAATGCGAAAAATGAATCGATATCGTGTTCACTATAATCACTTGGTCACAACACTATAACTGTCAAATTAGATCTGTCAAATAGAAAATAAACGGTTGGATCTATTATAGGTATAGCAAAAATATAGTTAGATTTATCTATATTTTTGCCGAAAAACGTTTATCATATTTATACCGTTTATTTTTCTACGCAAAGAAAAATCAATTCCAAAAGAAAACGTACAAGAAACTAGCTTTCTTCACTCGTTACACGTCCACAACTAACCCATGATTCCCAAGTTACGAACAAGTTATCAAGTTTGTGGATAATATTTTTGCTAGGAAAGTTACGGCTGACTCAAAGTAAGGTCGATCGAGCCGGGGTTGGGCACAGAACATTGAAAGGCAGAAGTTAAACTTCTTAGGAAGCGCTCTCGACCGACGCACACCATGGCATAGAGGAAGCCAAGGAGAGCAAAGCCAGTAACAGAGTAAATAAATAAACGTTTAACCCCACTAGGAATAAATCCTGTGTCGGAGATGCCATGGAACACACACAAAGACAAGGACAACTAACACCCAGACCCAGAACAGATATTTAAATTCATCATTCAAACATCAGCCGGGCCGGAAATCGAACCTGATACCTCTGGCTTATATGGCGGATATATTACCGCTGAGCCAAACAGGCCGACAATTTATAGTCAATAGGAAGGTATGGTTATGTAAAAAAAAAAATAAAAAAAATACAAACATCCGAATTGAGTACCTCCTCCTTTTTGGAAGTCGGTTAAAAATACCCTTTGAGGTTCGGAGGATTAGCAGGATTACAACTACAGTGCACTAGCGCGGAAGTATTTTGGTGTGCGTTGGTAGTACAAGTACATACATGATCTTTATTTATTGAAGGAAAAACGCTTTTAGCACTTACAACTACCTCACAGAAAAAATACAAATTCAATTCACAAAAAAAGCTTGCCTTCTGTACTCTCTACGTTTTGTGTCTAGAGGCTCTATTCGTGCTCGCTCGAGATTATCTCGGTCACACTCGCTCTCGTAGTATTTGTAACGTGAGAGACATTGACGGAAATAATTCCAAACGCTCCAGAATCGGGTTCCTGGATGGAGTTTAATAGAATCTGTAGCCACATTTTATCCAGTTATTTAAGTGACTTATGGATTTATGAAGAGATTGCAAACTATGTAACGAAAATGTTGTCGCAGCGTAAGTAGTTTGTATGGTAAGTGATTTGTTTTACAAGTATCAAACATTCTCGTTGAATGTAGATTCAAAACTCTAGTTTTTTGATAGCCGCAGGGGTTTTATACACAAATAAATCATAAAGGTATTTGTAGGCAATTCCGCTATGAAGAGAGATGAAGATTATCTGAGAGATACATTATAGTAGCTTATTGCTTTAATTTTATCTCAATACAGTGTGTATTGAGTTAAAAGTTAAAGCAACTGAAGTTAACTCTACTGTAATAAATATTATGTGAAATATTAGAACCTCAATGTTTGATGTTTGATTGTTTCTCACTTATGACAGTTCTAAAAGAGTTAAAGAGAGGTCTGGCAACCCCTTTCCTTCCTCCTGGGGATTTATTTTTGCGCAACCCACAGAGTTCGAAAACGTGTCCCGTCGCCTACGCCCAAACCTATTCCATAATATCAAATTACATTAACTTCTACTCTTGCCTGGAAGAGAGCGCTCCTAGCGATAATGCCGCTATTGCACGTGTTCTAAGTGATATTATCCCTTTGTTTGTAATTTTTGGTGTGAACAATAAAGAGTTTATCGATCTATCTACTCTTTATCAATTGAAAATGTTGAAAATATTAAAAGCCCCCAACGTTGGAACGACTAAACCGATTTAGATAAAACATGTCTTAAAACCACCGCTAGAAAACCTGCTTTTAAATAAAACATCGCATCCAAATCGGTTTACCCGTTCATGAGATAGTACCCATCTGGTGCCACAGACAGACATAGCGGTCAAACATAAAACTCCCCACATTTTGCGTCGATGGTTAAAACTGATAAATAACGCTGGAACAAAAACAAGCTGAAATTAATGGTATCTGGAACATTTTCCAAACGAAGAAACAAAAGAATCTGCTTGACTTGGCGGACATTTTAGCTGGCCAGCTATGCTGCGCTTTGTTTTACTTCAATTTGCTCGACGTTGGCAACAAAATGAATACCAGTTACTACAGCAAGTCGAGTGGAAGCTGGAGCCGATTCCGCACTTAACTAGCTTCGAACTGCGTTGCAAGCGTATTGGATCGTTTGCTTCCATTTTCACATTTTCCGAACATTTTCAAACTACATAGATTTGTAGAAAAAAATGCTTTTGTCTGCTTTTGTCTTTTTCACAGACCAGTGTTTTAGAAAAGTTCGCTCGATGCATTGAAACTGTAGTCTAATCCAATCACAGCGAGGAACCCTGTTGTGACAATATGTGTCAAAACCAAGTCAGAGGCCTTTGGTGGACTTAACTCTGACACTAAGAAGTTTACTCATAAACACTGCTTAAAGTTAGTCATTGTTTAAAATGCTCTTACAACTTCTCGCTGACGTGAAATGTCACGCGCCTAAACAGGCTTTGCAAGACTAGACAGGACTGCCACTTGCCTTATATTTAACCAAACAATCACGTCGGTTTTCACAGTAAAACCAAATAACCTCTCTCTTTGAAATCCCTTATGCTGTAAACAGCATACTCTCGTCAATTGTGTGGTTGATTATTGACCAGTTATTAGCGTTGATTACACGAATGATTTGCCGCCCGATCGTAAGTGCCATTAATTACCCCGTTTATGCACCGGTCTGACCGCCGGCGATGAACTAGAAGCGAGTAAAACTAGAAACTATAAACGAGTTGGCGATCAGCGAGAAGCGAGTGTGTAGTTTCGATAGTTTTGTCGCCGGGCTATAAGTGCGACGAGCGAGTACTCGCGCCACTCGTCCGCGGTCGCTCAATCATCTCAATCATCAATGGTATCCATACGTCTACTCTCAATGCCGCACTGTAAAGAAATGATCAAGCGAGTGAGCGAGCATCGCTGAACGAGTATCGCTGAGCGAGTTTATTTTTGAAAGCTCGTCGCTCAGCGATAAAACTAGTAAAGCGAGTCGTCGCCGGCGGTGTGAACAGTCGGCGAGTACTTTTTAATATATACATCTCTTTCGTTTACACTGAATGTACATTTATTGTCCTTTTCTTGCGAGAGAAAATCGCCGATAGTTACTCGTTTACTCGCCGGCGGTCAGACCAGTGCCTTAGCAAGCGGAGCGCGGCGGCGCGATGACTGCTGATCAACTAGTACTTACCATGGTACAAGAGCACGTGCTTACCAACAGGCGAGTTGGTGGTCAAACACGGATTTATTCGTTAAAATCTTTTTGCAATTCCTTCCCACTAATATTATTAATGTGAAACTTTGGATAGATGGATGTTTGTTACTCAATCACGCCTACACAGCTGAACGAATCTGGATAAACTTGGCACAAACATAGATTATAGTCTGGAATAGCACATAGGCACTTAGGCTTTTTATCACAGAAAACTCATATTACCTTTTGACCGCGGGTGAAACTCTCCGTTAAGTTGCGAACTAGGCTCCTGCAATGCTACATCTGGCCTGTAGTTCTGTATGGATGTGAAGCATGGACCATGAAAGCAGAGCTCCGGAAGAAAGTTGAAGCTTTTGAGATGTGGTCTTACCGCCGCATGCTTCGCATCAGTTGGACGGATAAAGTTACCAATGTAGAGGTTTTAAACCGTATGGGAAAGAAATTGGAACTTATCCGTACCATCAAACAGCGGAAGGTCGCCTACCTCGGACATGTGCTGCGATATGACCGGTATCAACTTCTGCAGACCATAATGATGGGCAAAATACCGGGGAAGCGTAAGGTCGGAAGACGGAAGATGTCGTGGCTCCGTAACATCAGGGAGTGGACTGGGATAAAGACGGTGGAACAACCGTTCAGACTCGCGCTGGACAAAGAGAATTTTAAGAAGCTGACTGCCAACCTTCAATAGTGGAGAGGCACTTGGAGAAGAGAAGAAACCGCGGGGCGCAGCTATATAGTCAACAATAAAAAATCATAGTTTCAGCGACGAGGATAAACACATCGAAAAAGTCAGAAGAATAATCTCTTTGCCAAATTTAGACTATAATCCCGTATCGATATGAAGAAGTGGAACAGCGAGAAGATTGCTAAAGTTTGCGTCCGTGGTCGGTCGGTGTGCGGCGACGAACGGCGCCGGCGGTCGGCTCTGGTTGTTATCTTGGTCAAACACTCCTCGGGGAACGTAGTGCAATGAGAAATATAATCCTATTGCATCACACTATCACATCACACTAATTTTGTAGATACGAAGGTTTGTACCTATGTGTTAGTATTTGCTCCCACTCAACTCTGTAACGACTGAACGGATTAATATAAAATTTGGTATGAGTATAGATTATAGACTTTAGATTAATATATCATCATCATCAGCCTATCTAATGTTTGTCCATTTGCTGTTTGTCATCATCACGAGCCTGTAATTGCCCACTATTGGGCACTGATTCCGGTCCTAATCAAATCATGTGTACGTTCGATAGATACACTTAATCACAAAAAAATCAACAATCTCTGTACAGCAGTTATTTACACTACTTCGTTCTATTTACGAAACACTAACAACAGCTAAACATACTTCACAATTACGCCATAATAGTCAGCCAATTGATATCCCAACAACAAAACTCATAAAACGCCAACTTACATGAGGTTGGGCGAGCTGACCCCTTCCAATACCACTCGACCCCTCTCGACCCCTCTCGACCCCTCTCGACCCAGTCATCGCTTATTCATCATCGGAATGGATATCTCTTGGTGGTCATAAACGAGAATACGTTAGGATAAGGGTAAGTCTATATTAAACGGTAATAAGATTAAAATAAAATAATCGAAAATATAATAAAATAACGTGTGTGACTTTGTTTGTCTGTTGAACGCCAAATTCCGCGTCAAGCGGTACGTCTCGTCGTTGAGGTGCGTCAGTAGCAATCCACCCTTATTTTCTTCCTGAACACTATTAATTTTTATGAACTGAGCCAGTCTTGTTTTGAATATTGCCCACTCACTATTCTTGTGATCAAAAATAGGCAAATTCCCCAAATAAGCCGCAGCCATGGTTCGAACTACTAAACCTTTTCGCCAATGATATGTACGGGAATAGCAAATAACAACACGCTCTGTTAAGGAAGCTGGTTTATTACTGACCGGCGCGCCGCGCCGTCAGTGTTGCCGTTTTGTAAATGGAAAAAATGCTAGATTTTGGCGGTGATAATGCTAAAAATATGCTAGATCACACTTTAATATGCTAAAAAAAAATGCCAAATGCCAAGTCTTGTTTAAATGAATAAAAAATGATATTAATTGCAAGTAGTTAGTGTAATTAAAAACGCAGTGCAATTTTAAAGTACTTTATATTAATCATGAAGTTAAATCAAATAATATTTGTGAATCATTATCATCATCGTCGTCGTCGTGAGCTTGTGCTTGTGATGTTGAAGGGCCAACTTCAAAACCACAAGAGTCGACTGTCATTGGCATCACAGTCGACTCTTTAAAAATATTGTCTATGGGTTCATCAATCTTTTGCACAGAGTAAATATCATATAGAGGTGTGAACAATAAGTCAATCAAATGAAAAAGTTGCCATCAATAGTACTTAAAATTCGAAAGATACAAAAATTTCAGAAAATGCTAAAATATGCAATATGCTAAAGCTCATTTTTTAATGCTAACAGGCTTAAAAATATTCCAAATTTAGCATTAAAAATGCCAAAACGGCAACACTGCGCGCCGTGCCAGTTAACATGCGCCGATAGATGTGGAGGGGCGCGTATACATCATAATATCTTTGTACTCGTATATAATTATGTAAATTCAGAGTATTGGCTACCTTCATATCAAATTTCATCGAAATTCTTTCCGTCGTGTATGCGTTATTGCGTTACAAAATATCCAGCATCCAATAGTCTACATTTTGTAAGTTAGAAAAGTACATTTTACTTTTTTATTTTTAACAACGCGTATAAGTTTTGTACATTTTAAAGTTTTAAGAGTATCTGATAGTTCTTATAAAAATGCACTTTCCACGACCATAAACAACGACTTTTTACGATAAAATTTTAAGACTTTTGGCTTAAAGTTCAATCTTTGAAATCTTCGCGTTCTTTATTGCACAAAAACATAATTATAATACGCTATAGATCTCAGAAAAGTCGGTAAAAGCAACATCGGCGGAACCCTCTTTCAAAAGCATCAGACTAAGCCGAAACAGCTTAGTTTTTCTTGGAAATTTTAAAGTCTTACGCACTGCAGCTAAAATTTCGAATGAAAATAAAGTTGATTAAATGAATTATTCCAGTGAAAGAGAGGTCGTGGGTTCCCATCCCAATATTATTTCTGCTTCAATAAAAAGTAAAAGTTCTGTTGCGCCTAATATCGTCGTCTGAGAACAGCTGCTAAAAATGTTGGGACATTTACTTTAATTGATTTTTTTGTTTTAACACTTATCATAGAAATACGAAAGTTTGTTAGTGTGTGTTTGTTAATTTATTACTTTGAAATGACTAAACTGATTTCCGTGTTAAGCCTCGTACTTATAGCATCCCAGCAATCAATGGTTTCTGTAAGAAAGTGGGTGTAAATGCGCTAAGTTTTCCGGAATAAAAAGGTTTTACTTCACTTATTTTAAATAATAAACATTAACGAGTATAATAAACGTTTTACACTCACAGCTCCCCACTAGGATAATCCTGTGTCGGATGCCATGGAACACACACAAAGACAAGGACAACTGCTAACACCCAGACCCAGAGCAGACATTTAAATTCATTATTCAAAGATCTGCCCGGCCGGGAATCGAACCCGGGGCCTCTGGCTTAAAAGGCGGATATATTACCGCTGAGCGAAACAGGTCGTCGATGTAAATGTATTTATTTTCTAATCTTAATATATATAAATCTCGTGTCACAATGTTTGTCCTCAATGGACTCCTACACCACTTAACCGATTATAATAAAATTCGCACACCATGTGCAATTCGATCCAACTTGAGAGATAGGATAGTTTAAATCACAAATTATAGTCGCAATTTTAATTTATTGCAAATTATATATATACTGATAATTTTTACTATAAATTGACAAGTTAGCATCAACATACTACGGTTGCTATAGTTACGCAATATTTGACATAGAATTGACGCAATGGCTTTTGACAGGACAACGTCTGTCGAGTCAGCTAGTCATAATAATTATATATAAATTACGTGTCACGTTGTTTGTCCGCTATAGACTCCTAAACTACTTAACCGATTTCAATCAAATTTGCACATCGTGTGCAGTTCGATCTAACTTAGGAGATAGGATAGCTCACATCTCAATTTATAGTAAAAAAACATGAAAAATTAGAAAATTTAAAAATACTTAAACCATAATTATAGCGCTTTGGACAATGTAAACTTTTTTAATGTAACTTTTGACATTTGACATAGAATTGACGCAATGGCTTTTGACAGGACAACGTCTTTCGAGTCAGCTAGTTATTAATAAAAATACTACACTACACTACTTAAAGCTACCCTTACGCTTCTTTACTTAAATAGAACGTTTCAAGCTACTAATTCTACAAAATTATTATATCTAGTAACTAGCTTCAAAACACTGTGACCTCACTGAATAACATAGATATTATCAGACCTAATTGGTAGTCCCTCGGTTCGAGTAATTCTGCTATTATGCGTAATCCAGGTAGGTACGGGACGCATACTAATGGAGCACTTTGACGTATAATCCCGTGGGACGTGCTTAGCCGTTACTTGTCTTCTAACTCCTGCTATAAGGGTGGACGCACAACCAGTCACACTAAATAAATAACACTTACTGTAATACAGTTTTTACTAGTTCGGGATGATTTGAGTATCTATCATTGAGCCCAAGTATGAAAGCTTTATTTGATAGATCTAAACTAATTAAAAATATATCCCTCTTTGTCATTGTAACCTAATAGAAAAGGGTATCAGATACAATAGTTTCAGATAAATTAAACCTATCAACTTGCGCCTTTAAACTTGGGCCCATTGTATATTATTTGTTAAGCTACGTCTAAAATAAGCTAATCATAATTAAATTTGGAATAAACTGTACGTGTTGTTTTTTTTCCGCATCGAGTTGCAGTTCTTTTTTTCCGAAAAGATTTCCAACGAGTAACAGAGTAACAAGTAACTGCATACGAGTAGTAGAGGTATATCCTCCTTTTAATCATCGCACATTGTAGCAGAAAGCAAAAAAAAGTAACTGCGAATGAATATAATAATACCAACTTGAGGTGATCTTCAAAGACAATATAAAACTTACTTGCTCAACCTTATCGATATTGCCTTCCACAAATAGAGATACTTTTTCTATGTCAAGTTCTTCAACCTTTTGGTAAACGCATAAAACGCAATCATATAAAACGATTTGTTAACTAACCTTCATTATTCAAAAGAAACCGTCAGTAAAACTTCACAACGATATTCACGTTAGATAAGGAACATTATTTATGCGTTATAATTAATCAAGACGTTTGTTTCGTATCCAATGATTTATTTGTCTGAGAACATGGACGGATAATCTATTGTACATAGTCCTAAACAGGGATTAAGAGCTAAGGAAAACATAGGAAATACTTTTTTGCTTAACTAACCGTTTCCCGTGATTTTGCCCGCTGTCCTGAAGAAATATTTTGTAGCTACAGCAGATCGTAAACTTAATCTGTCGACACACTTGTGTTCGGTGAGAACAAAAACACTTATACATTTAATAATTAAGTAGAATTAGAGTGACTGTAGTTATTTTAAAGATTGGATGTATAAACTCATTTTTGTTTACATCAGAAATTACTAACAAAAAGAAAACAAACACTGAAAGGAAACACCTAAAACTAGTTGATGATAAAATAATACAATGATAATAATATGAACAACTGTTGGCTCACATCACTGAACAATAAATTGTTACAGACATTGTGTATTACGGAAAGTAGTTTAACAAAACATGGACCTTTCGTATAAAGGCATCGACGTGAAAACATTTTTGGGTTTAACGGCACACAACCCCATGTTTCTCTCTCTTGAAAATTGTGATTTTGTTGACCAACGTCGACACTTTGGCGACATTGGTCGTTCATAGCTGCGACAACACAACTGATTGACTGTTATGACGTCACGATGTTTGTCCTCAATGGACTCCTAAACCACTTAACCGATTTCAATCAAATTTGCACACCGTGTGCAGTTCGATCTAACTTAGGACATACTCGTAGGATAGCTCACATCTCAATTTATAGTAAAAAAACATGAAAAATTAGAAAATTTAAAAATACTTAAACCAGCGCTTTGGACAATGTAAACTTTTTTAATGTAACTTTTGACATTTGACATTTGACATAGAATTGACGCAATGGCTTTTGTTACCAATTCGAATTAAATAGTCATCGCTATGACAGGACAACGTCTGTCGAGTCAGCTAGTGTAGTATATTTTCTACTTTAAGTACACGGTTACCTATAGTAGAAAATATACCGATCTACTTACATCTTATATCGATGTACAATAAGACTTTTCAGCTTTCTACACCATACACTTTAGGCTCTATTCCCGACCAGGCAGAAGTACGAATGAAGTATCTGTGATACCAATATTCATAATACTTTTTAAAAAGCTCAGATCATTTATCATATCTAAAATCTCCAATTTACCCATACAAAAGCGAGCTAAGCGGCGCACAAAAATAATTTCGCTCTAGATTAAAAACGTCTTCGAGATGTCGATAGCAGGAGTTGATTTTAATGAATTCGTCCATGAAAAGACATGAAGGACGAGGCAAATTAGGCCCGACTGGCTATCAGACGCGACAGAAAGCGGGTGGGAGTGGACAGGACTGAAATTGGAAATTGAGACTACCATTTTACAATTTTGCGACGAGGAGACCAAATTAGCTCTGGATGGAAAGTATTCATCGGTTAATTTTCAAATTTCAAGAATTGGAGTTTAGTCGTCAAAATTAGCCGAAACGATTTTTATGTCCACGCAAATTAGTTCACTCACTGCTTCAACGTTCGAAAATTGAAGGCTAGAGTGACGTCTTGAGGAAACTAAGATTGACCCATTGAATTTAATTATGAACATCGCAGAAGTTAGCCGATAGGGTCAGCTTTGGCGTTGGCTTTCGAACTAATGTTGAAGCCTGATTTGTGAACTGTCATTAAATATCAAGTATAATAAGATATGTGAACTGTATTTACAGAAACACAATATTAAATTAAAGTTTAGTTTGGTTTTTAATTTATTATTTACATAGAATTTCTTTTGAGAAATTCTTCCTTTCTTAAATTTTTTAATGTCTTATTAGGCAAACAGTAAAATTTAGAGAATAAAGTTGAAAAGAAGAGTTGAATTGAGTTACTTAATTTTTATTTAAATCTAAAAAAATACTTTTCATTAATTTAGATAGACAGAAAAACTCTTTATTGTTCACACTAGAATCTACTAGCTGTATCTTTCCACTGGCTATCTGGAAAAATTCTGATACTTGGAATAGAAAATACAAATAGGTACTTACTACGATCATCATAGAGAATCGGTGACCGGACCAAATTCAGAAGGGTTGGCCGTTGAAAGGTTCTTTCATACGGGCTAACTAGGATTGTGCTTGATAGACCGAAGTTTTGCTATTGTTAGGAGTTTTCTTACCATTTCGATTGAATTACTGTGATTTTCCTGTAGTGTATTGTGTTTACATTTAGCAAAATTTCAGGGCAACAGGATATTTCACATCTTATATCTCAGGGTGACGTTCTGTGTGGGGTATGAGGGGGCAGTTCTGTACCGCATCAGGCGATCAAATTGTTCTTATTGTTACTTAATTGCACATAAAATAAGAAAAGCGTCGTATTTTTTTTTTTCAGTAATAGGCTTGCATTTAACAGTCATCTCGCCTGATGGTACGATACGGTCTACGATGGTACGCGACTTGAAGATACCTAGATTACATCTATCGAGAAACACCCACTCAGGCAAAGCGTTCCACACCCTAGCGGTTCGCACAATAAAGGTGGAATCAAAGCGTGTCGTACGAGTTTTCGGTATATCAACCATAAAACGGTGACGCTTTTTAGTGGCGTTGATAGTAGAAAGGGCTAGAAGGAATTAGATCATGCAGATCAGAGGCACACTCTCCAAAATGCATCCGATAAAAAACCGACAGACTAGCAACCTTGCGCCGATGTTCGAGAGTTCGTCATATTAATTGAACAGGCTGGACGTGGGTGGTTTAGCAGTTCATTAGAGAGCTTTGAAAAGGGATGGTGTAATATAATTAACTAGGTATAACTAATAAAAATAAACATAAATTGGCACAAATGGAGAAGTCTAAAAAACAGAGGGTTTTAAGGAAAAGCAAAACTTCAAAAAATCAACAGAAAAAAAAGCTACTCTATACATTTTGTCTATTTATTTTTTAATTTGTAATTTTTTTTCGACTTTGACTTTTAGCGCGTGTGATATTTTCTCGGTCGCTTTAACTCTCATGACGTCTCTAACGGGAAAAGGAGATAATTCACGCGACACAATATGGCCCGAAAAGCCCACGTTGAGTGCGAAAATCGCGTAATTCAAATCTTTGATGTTTCCGAAGCCTCCAAAATTCGCTAAAAGCTTTAAATCTATAAATTGGTGGACGACTGAACGAAATATCCAAATCGGAGAAATGATTAACAGTCCTTTTGTTCAAAGTCACTGAACTGGACAATTTTACTGAAATTGTCAGCGATTTTGTGATTTTCTGTTGAGTAGAACACGTGACGTGTTTTTCGATGTCAAAGTTCAAAGTTAGAATTTGTGGCTCCAACCAAATAAGGGCCTTGCTTATAAAGCCCGCTTAAAGTTAGTCACTGTTTATAATGTTCAGACAACTTCTCGCTGACGTCAAATGTCACGTGCGAAAACAAGACGGAGCACTTTAAGGAATGATTAACTTTAAGCAGGCTTTATAAGTAAGATCCTAATTGTTACAGTCCAACACATCCTTAGACCAGTTGTCATGTGGAATATTTTTACACATTCATAAATATTTATCATATTTATACTTTATCCAATGATTACGCTAACTTTAACGCTTTTCTTATGAATATAAGAAAAGCGTTAAAGTTGTTATGAATATATATGGTTATGAAAAATTTAAAACGGTGATGATGGTGATGAAAGTTGCCCATATTTTAATCTAAGGGGGCGTCCATAAAATACGTGAGATGTTTAAGGGGGGGCGGGGTCGAGTCAAATCTCATCTAATCTTACGTTGGAGAGGGGGGGGGGGGTCTCGGCAAATATCACGCAATTTTTTTTGTGATTGAAACAAAAAAAAAATTATACTATTTTGCAATTTTTTTTTCTGTTTACAATAACAATCCAACGCGTTTACGTAAGAAACCCATATTTTGAAAAATCTCACGTGAGATTGGGGGATGGGGGAGGGGGTTGAATAAAATCTCACGACATCTCACCAGGGGGGGAGAGAGGGACAGAAAATTTTAAAAAACACCTCACGTAATTTATGGACGCCCCCTAAGACATAAACTATTCCTGCTCTAAATTATATCAAAATAGGACTAATAGCACAGAATATTGCTAGTTGTTGCGGAGAAACGTTTTAACAAACATGCACACACATACACACACAAAACTTTCGTATTATAATGAGCCCTTTTCGTCTTATCTTACCATTTCCTTACAACCCTGTATTTTACTATTATTCGGTACTGATATTATTACTATCAGTGGTCCATCTCTCAGTTTACGCCCTTTACACAAATGTTACAAATTGTCGCCGATTTCGCCAACCAAGACCCAACATAACCCGGCTTTTCACGGTATACGGGTAAACAAGCTTTAAAAGCCAGTGAACTGTACTATTCAGGAACATTCGAGCCTGGGAGTCCAATTTATTCAAGTTTCGGTCGGGACAGTAGGCTTCCAAATTGCTTTGTTCGTATTCTGGTCGAGCAATACTTCTTTTCGACAAGGTAATGACTTTTTCGTTCGAAGCTCGGAGCAACCTTTCGTAGGAAAATTAAAATTTTATCGTCTGATGTTGGGAGTTTTTGTGAATCGGGCTTGCGGAGAACTGACGAAAATAAATGACAAGAAACTCTGATAATGTTTATTACAGAGGTACATTTTATGGTTGACTGTAATGTGGTCGAAGTTGGTAAGCCTGGAATGATAGTTGGCCCTCAATCTCAAGCGATGCAATCGGAACTAGGGTTTCGATTTAGTTTACAAGTTAAACTTTAACATTGGTGAACTTAGCCAGGTGCATCCCTGAAAGCTAATCAACAGGCGTACGTCCTTAATAAAGGCGTCAAATATAATTTATGAAGATAATAGTGTGACAAACGCAGCCAGAAACCACACAAAAAAAGTAAAATAAACGTGGCTGTCGTAAAATAAAATTTTAATTTTATTTTCATATTTCGTTTCATGATTCAAAATCCAACTAATATTGTTAATGCGTAAGTATGTTTGTGTGAATGTTTGTTTTCACGTCCCTTCGCAACTACTAAACCGATTATACTAAAATTTAGAATTTAGATAGTTTAGGTATTGCAATAACACATAGGCCACTTTTCATCATCATCACTGCGGCAAAACAGCGGGGCTGAACTAGTGTAACATTAACATACAGAATTACTCGTACACACCATTCAAAAACAAAAAAAAAATGAAAAGAGTGAAAAGTTTGATAATATAATACACAGTACACACACACTTTATACACACCCTACACACTTTAGTACACTTTTCTTTAACACCTTGTATACGTACGACTCGAATAAACACGAAAAACAAACAGACGGTTTGTTTATCCTCCTTTTATGTCACGGCAGTCATCGAAGTGAATTCTTGGACCCTGATAAAAGACCGGAAATTAGCCATGGGGTATATTCCACACTTCCCTTTATTATCTTTTCCGGGATCGTGCAACTTGTCTGTTGATTAGTTGGCCGCTGGGGCTTATGGGTTGATTACAAGAAACGAGTACAGTGGCGAGACAGTAAATGGGGACACTCGGCCGAGCAAACAAACTATGGTTCTAGTGACTGTCCCGCCTTGTCAAACTGTTTAGGTATATAAAACAAGTACTCGGCCGAGGGCACTGTCTCGTCGCTGTAGGTACTTGTTACGTGTATCAATCTATTAATTAAAACTTTAATTACGGTCTCATTTACCTATTTTTCCTTTGATACAAAGAAAAAAAGAAAATTAAATAGAAAAAGTAGAAACTTAGAAAAATAGTCTATGATTTAACTTCATTTTATTATTTTTCCGTTCCGTCGTTTGTATAAATGTACATACTCGTAGTATTAAAAAATATAATGAGTAAGAAAATAATTTGCAACATTACAGAAAAAAATATTTAAGACTTAAATTACTTAAAACCTAAAATCTCTTCGGCAGCCGCCAAGCAGTAATGCGCAAACATTACTGTGTTCCGGTTGGAAGGGCATTGTTTCCAATGAAATTACAGGGCACATGGGAGAAAACAACTTATATCTCAGGGTGTCGAGCGCAGTGCTGAGCCGCGCAGGGTCTTGAAATCCGCGAGTTCAAAATTCTGGGTGGTGCAGACCTATTACGGGCAAACGTGACGTTTAACATCAGGCGAGCGATTTGCTCGTCTCGTCAGTTCGTCACTCAATTTCATTAAAAAAAAAAGCCAAGATTGATCTTTCGTTTCCTAGTCCAAAGTTTATCTGGATCCAAAGAAGTAACACTTAATTCTGACTTTTTAAGTTCCAAGTGCAAGTTACGAATTAACGGCTGAACTTCAACTTCGTCGAAGTCGGAGTCCTACAAACTGTAATTTCACTTTTTCACTTTTCTACTTCCACCGAAGAATAACTTTTTAATTAGCGGTTTCCACAGGCGGCGGCACTCGGCGCGTCTTTACTGAGAGAATTTTATTTTAACCCTTTACGAGGAATTCTGCGAATAAGTCTTGAGAAAAGGTTTTTTTTTACTTTTTTGACGTTGACATTTTTACTTTTCTTTTATCACATATTTTAATTAATACATTTTAGATTTTTGTTATTTTACTATGGCGCAATTGTCGAAATTCGTTATCGTTGTACGAACTGGTTGTTGTCTGGATGATATCGCTCTTAGCGATGTGACCGCCTTTTGTGCTTTTCTCTTATGTATTTTACTATGTTGGTGATACTTACCCTTTTTGTGGTGTCAATAACAAGTTATTATTGCCAAACGAGATTGCTACGGAAAATATTACTAATAAAAATAGACGCCTCCAGACGTTCATATAAAAGTAGTTAATAAACTTGCTTGTTGGTTTTAATCAGGCTTAATATGTGATTTCCTATTCAGTGCGGTTATGCCACGAACGTGCTCCTGTGTCCCTTGCTTCTGTGTCCTTGTTCCTGTGTCTTGTGATATTAGAAGCCTTAGAATTATCTACATGTTGTATAGGTACTCGTACGTATCTAGACTCATACCTACAAATTTTCTGATTAAATAAAGTAAACAAAAATCGAAAATACGAATATTTTAATTTAAGTTCAGTGACTGAAACAAACTATTTGGCAGCTATTAAAAGTACAGCACTAATGCTATTAAACATAGTTGATAGTTCAATTAAAAGTTCTGCTGCTGGGCGGCCTTATCAGGCATAAATCGATATGAGCGCGATTCTGGGCGTGCCACAAAGGGTGCATTGTGCGATTCCCCTTTGCCAGCGATCAGTTCCTTTGGGCCGCTGACACATTTGCTCCAGTGGCAAATATGACGGGCATTGGCACAGTTGGTGTGTATCGGGTATCTTCTCCGATGATCGATTCTGCCTTTATTCTGTCTTCTAAATAACATTGGAAGTCCTACATAGATAAGTAATCAATAAATTGATAAACTAAACTTTAACTGACCTAAAATTAAAAAGAAGTCGTTGTCCGCATGGCAAGGTACCATACCAAGAACACTGGCTGCATTCCTGCGTTGAATTATTTGCGCAAGGAAGAGTCAGCTCTTTTATCTCTTAAGAGACTTGAAATTTGCAGGGTGTATTTATAAAGAGGTAAAAACGCACATTAAGAAAGGATTAAGGGTCCAAAAAGAATGTCAAAGTTGTGAAGAAAAATCAAGAACCTTTTATACTGTTGAAATTTTATGCGTAGACTCCTAACATCAGTTATGTAGTACAGTACAGTGATAATATGAAACCGCAAGACTGAATAAATTGCATTGTTTTTATTGATAAAATGTGTCGTATTTATTGTAAGATAAAAAATCTGAGATAACCAATATAAAAAAAATCTGTTATCATGTCACAATGCCAACACGTGTTTACGAGTATTTCTGGTTCAATGACGTCATGCGCTTGCGCACCTCGCGGCGCGCACTCGCAAGTTAGTTCTCACCGATATCGCTAGATGGCTCACAACAACGAGCGACGGAATCCTGCATCGCGATGACGAGATTCGCCGCGAACCGATAGACGATTTCGGCGCGCGTTTGTTTGGCAAGACCTTACTTCATAGGATCATTTCTATAGTAAGCTCTTCCCAAGACAGACACAATACGTGAGTCGCACCAAACCACGTTGATGAGACGTGGCGCGGCACCCTGAGCGTGAGGCGGGCGGTGGTCGTTTACCATCAGCCCTCGATGATCGTTCGCTCCTCGCAAGGGGAGAGTGGGGTGTTGTCGCTATCTGAGTGGTTTGTTTTTAAACACCTTTTAAATTAACCAACAGTCTTGACTGGACTTCTCCTATCCCTGATTTTATTCATATTCGAAATTCTTGTTCGAATTGGATTCCAAATATTTCTGCAAAATTTGGAATAGAGATGGTGGTGGATGTCCTGGATTAATATTAATATTGCAATTTTTCATCATCATCTTGCAGGTTAAACCACGGGTATTAGCTAGTAGGTACGAGTATACCCATAAACAACTTCTAAACTTCAAAAAGTATTTCAATCAGGACATCATAATGAAATTTTTCCTGGTAATGAAATACCTGCAGAGACCAAAGCTTCTCCAACTTTGTACCCGAAATCCTCGGTAATACAGAAAAATAATTAAAACGTTCATCCCTTGTTACGAAGTATGCTAATCTAAAGTTGCCAGCCAAAGTAAACATTGCCTGTGAAAAATAATATTTGAAGCGAAATTCAAAAGCGAACACAGATCGGCTTATGGAACAAAAATATTTTTACCTTCCCACATTTTAGAATCGGTTCTACATTAACTTTTGTAAGGCTTTTTCTAAAAATATGTATTTTATAAAGAGGACACATAAAAATTTCGTTTCGGATGTAGGTACATCAATTTTGTTTTTTTTTTTTTGACAAAAAATGCACAGTTAATAAACGTAAATATTGTTAGATACCAGAAATTAGTCATACCCAGACATTGATTTTGATTAAATAAGTATGTAGGCATTGTATGCACATTAGGTATATATACGACACTTTTTCCCTGTGTTACTAATTATACACGGAGGCACACTTCATGACGGCAAATACAAAAAACAGTATGAAAAAAACTCAGCGCTAATAATTTCCCAGAATTCTATAGCAGCATTTAATTTTATAATGAAAGCACACGTATTTCGAAGCCTTTTATTTCGCGGCGCGGCGTGTCAATTGAACAGCTGTGGAGGCTCGCTGCACCCTGCTGAATACTGAAATTACATTTTAAACGAGTTTTTTGGTACCTTTAATACTGAATAATGGAGGAGTTGGTTTTAAGTTGGAGGTCTGTACGAGTATCAATTAGCATGCAAATATTTTTTGCAATTAAGACAACAGTTACTCTTATCATAATTGCAAAAGTGTGCGTACCTACTCTACCTACTGTACTGCACTCATATGTCCAAAAGCGGTATGTATCTCAAATCTCAATAAATATAATTTATTTTTTTGACGTGTGAAAAAACAGAAATCTATTTTTTAAATCTATTTTTTCTTACATACGAGTACTAGATCGATGTTTAGATACCACTCTAGGGCTTCTGAGAGCTGTGACTGTGCAGGTAAGGTACTCCCACATTTTTTAACATGATAACCCACTTACAATAACACGCTAATAAACAATACCTATAATATACGTTGATATTTAATAGCCATTTAGTTTCAAAATTTAATAAGACATTATAATGCTCCTCGCTAAACATTATACGTGTATGTTGTACTTCAAAGCAGATATTCCTGCTTTACCATCAATATTCATGTACGATCTATTCCCTGTCAGTCGGAATTATTCCGGGAATTTATAACATAAGCCGTAATGTTCTTGTGCGAAGCGAATTTCACTGATACTACGAACTACTCTAGTGAGCATTGTTGTGATGTAAAAAGTATTTACGGCGGCGAAGGTACGTTATGGAAGTTTTGTAAATCTTACTAATATTGTACTCGTAAACGTGAAAGTTGTATGTTTGGAACACGTTTTTAGGGACATAAAAGGACAAAGGCTCCTCTTATCGACACCATTTTTTATCACTGCACGGGTAAATCCACGACTTACTGCTGCTAGATTTGTATTTATTGGTTTATCATCAAATTTAATAAACCAATGACAAAATTAATTCGAGCAGTAAAGATGTTCCCATTTTAAGGCAGTTCGCTTCACCGCAGCCGCCTGCAAAGTAGGCAAGCAGCCGCGGGACGACCTATGCCCTTCAAAAAAACGTTTCGCCCTGTGTAGGACATTGCCAAGAGTTACCAAGGCCCAATAATTTCCTTACTTAATAGATTGAGGCACGAATTGTAAACCGAATGCCGCGGATGTATATGAATTGCGCGAACGAAACGCTTGCGCGTTTTAAGACTGTACAGGGCCATCTATTGAGATTTATTGGAACTAATAAGACAAATTCTGTCAGGGCACAAGAGCACTTTTGTATGAATGAATGAACAAGTCCATTAATATTGTAATACTTTTTAACAGATTTTTATCTTACTGACGGCTGTAATTGACGGAGCGAGCGAAGCGTCTCTGCAACGACTAGCAAAATTTTCTTTCATCTATCCGGATGTTTGTATGTTGGTATTGGTACTCGCGTACAGGGCGTATTTTACGACGAATCTCGATGAAACTTGGTATACTGGGTTATTCATAAAGGGTATGCTAAGCCGAAAAGGACCCACGCGCCCAACCCACAGTACTCATCATTAATATGACAACTTTTACTACGGGACCAACCCAGAATTCGCGAAAAAAAAAATCAGCTGTTCCAAACATTTTGTCGAGTGCCATTGACATTTTTCTATGGAACAGCTGATTTTTTTTCGCTAATTTCGGGTTGGTCCCGTAGTAAAAGTTGTTCAAAATGATGAGTACTAAGAGCCCATTTCGGCTTAGCATACCCTTTATGAATAACCCTGTATAGGTCCTACGATTTTATAGTTTTTTTTTTGTATTGGGGATTTTTTGATTGGATGGATATTTTTCTCAGAAAGAGGGGAAATTTGCTGCAGCGCCATTTACCGGCAATTTTGATAAAATTTTGCAAAAATATTTGGAATACAATTCTAAACAAGAATTCGAATACGAGTAAAATCGGTCAAGAGGTTGTCAAGACAAAAGACTGATTGTCGCAAAAAAATTCACGCGAGGTCTACTGTTCCCTGAACTCCTAGTAATTACTGCCACAGTCTGGATTATATAATAAACTAGCTTCCGCCCACGGCTTCGCCCGCGTGGACTATACCTCGGGAACCGATAATTTTTCCGGGATGAAATTAATTTATCCCTCTTTTTTGAGAGCATGTAAAAAGCGTCATACAATGGAAGCATCCCTGCTTCTTTTTCAATGGCTCCAAAAAGGTCCGAGGTTTTGGTGACTTTTTAGTCGCTTTGGTAAAAATGTTTTTAGTTTTCGAGTTAATTAGCAGTTCCACCTCGAGGATGTGACTTTTCGAAGGTTTTGGATTTTTTCCGGATGTTGTTTACCCGCCTTAAGTTTAGTACATCTGTAAAGTTTCATTGAGTTAGCATCAAAACAAATTCTTTCTCCGTACTATCTTTACCACGCTATCTCACCCCCACTGGGGTTGATTTTCCAAAAATGGTGAAATAGGTGTTCGTTATTTTTTTAAGCTTCGTATATTTGTAAAGTTTCAATACCGTGGCGTCAAAAACAATGCTTCTCCATACTAACTTTAACACTCTATTTCACCCCTTTAGAGGTTGAATTACAAAAAATCCTTTCTTGGTACACGTTTACTCATCAAGACTATACACTCCATATTTCTAATTTCTACGACCAGCGGTCTAGGCTGTGCGTTGTCTGTCAGTGAGTCATTACAATTCTCTCTCCGTAGGTACTATATTTACCACGCCATTTCACCCCTTTAGGGGTTGATTTTCCAAAAATAATGAAACCGGTATAGATCTATTATTTTTTTAGCTTAGTTTTGCAAAGTTAAATAATCGTAGCATTAAAAAAATATATTTCCATACAAACTTTAATACCCCGTTTCACCCCTTTTAGGGTTGACTGTCCAAAAATAATGAAACATGTATCTATTATTTTTTTAGCTTAGTACATCTGCAAAATTAAATGATCATAGCATTAGGAAAAAATATTTTCATACAAACTTTAACACTCCATATTTTAACCCCTTCGGGGGTTGATTTTCAAAAACCAAAAAAATAAGTGTTTATTATTTTTTCTAGCTTAGTATATTGGCAAAGTTTCGTAACCACAGCACCAAAAAAAAATTCTTCATACAAACTTCAATACTCCGTTTCGCCCCTTTAGGGGTTGGTTTTTCAAAAATGATGAAATAGGTGTCGATTATTTTTTTAAATTTAGTATATTCGCAAAGTTTAATAATCGTAGCATTAAGAAAAATATTTTTTTCATACAAACTAAAACACCCCTTTTACCCCCTTAGGGGTTGAATTGGGTAAATTCCTTTCTTAGTGTGCGTCCGCTTTTTGATATAAAACTTTTGTCCAAATTTGACGTTTGTACCTTAAGCGGTTTAGGCTGTGCGTTGATCTGTTGATTTTGATGCGTTGATTCAACCATTCAACACTCTGTTTAACCCTTTTAGGGGTTGATTTTCCAAAAATAATGAAACAGGTATCTAAAATTTTTTTATAGTTTAGTACAATTGCAAAGTTAAATTATCGTATTATTAGGAAAAAAATATTTTTAAACAAACTTCGATACTCCATTTCACCCCTTTAGGGGTTGATTTTCAAAAACAAAAAAAATAAGTGTCTAATATTTTCTTAAGCTTAGTAAGTATATTTGCAAAGTTTCATAACCACAGCATTAAAAAAAATCTTCATACAAACTTTATTGCTCCGTTTCACCCCTTTAGGGGTTGATTTTTCAAAAATGATGAAATAGGTGTCGATTATTTTTTTAAATTTAGTATATTCGCAAAGTTTGATAATCGTAGCATTAAGAAAAAAAATTTTTTCATACAAACTTAAACACAATTTTTCACCCTGTGCGTTGATCTGTCAGCCAGTCTCGACATTCACTTTTACCTGTTTAACCCTTTTAGGGGTTGATTTTCAAAAAATAATGAAACAGGTATCTAATATTTTTTTTAGCTTATTACAATAGCAAAGTTAAATAATCGAAGTATTAGGAAAAAAATAATTTTATACAAACTTCAACACTCCGTTTAACCCCTTTAGGGGTTGATTTTCAGAAAACAAAAAAATAAGTGTCAATTATTTTTTTTAGCTTAGTATATCTGCAAAGTTTCGTAGCCACAGTATCAAAAAAAAATCTCCATACAAACTTCAATACTCCGTTTCACCCCTTTAGGGGTTGATTTTCAAAAAACAAAAAAATAAGTGTCAATTATTTTCTTAAGCTTAGTATATTTGCAAAGTTTCATAACCACAGCATTAAAAAAAAAATCTTCATACAAACTTTATTGCTCCGTTTCACCCCTTTAGGGGTTGGTTTTTCAAAAATGATGAAATAGGTGTCGATTATTTTTTTAAATTTAGTATATTCGCAAAGTTTAATAATCGTAGCATTAAGAAAAATATTTTTTTCATACAAACTAAAACACCCCTTTTACCCCCTTAGGGGTTGAATTGGGTAAATTACTTTCTTAATGTGCGTCCGCTTTTTGATATAAAACTTTTGTCCAAATTTGACGTTTGTACCTTAAGCGGTTTAGGCTGTGCGTTGATCTGTTGATTTTGATGCGTTGATTCAACCATTCAACACTCTGTTTAACCCTTTTAGGGGTTGATTTTCCAAAAATAATGAAACAGGTATCTAAAATTTTTTTATAGTTTAGTACAATTGCAAAGTTAAATTATCGTATTATTAGGAAAAAAATATTTTTAAACAAACTTCGATACTCCATTTCACCCCTTTAGGGGTTGATTTTCAAAAACAAAAAAAATAAGTGTCTAATATTTTCTTAAGCTTAGTAAGTATATTTGCAAAGTTTCATAACCACAGCATTAAAAAAAATCTTCATACAAACTTTATTGCTCCGTTTCACCCCTTTAGGGGTTGATTTTTCAAAAATGATGAAATAGGTGTCGATTATTTTTTTAAATTTAGTATATTCGCAAAGTTTGATAATCGTAGCATTAAGAAAAAAAATTTTTTCATACAAACTTAAACACAATTTTTCACCCTGTGCGTTGATCTGTCAGCCAGTCTCGACATTCACTTTTACCTGTTTAACCCTTTTAGGGGTTGATTTTCAAAAAATAATGAAACAGGTATCTAATATTTTTTTTAGCTTATTACAATAGCAAAGTTAAATAATCGAAGTATTAGGAAAAAAATAATTTTATACAAACTTCAACACTCCGTTTAACCCCTTTAGGGGTTGATTTTCAGAAAACAAAAAAATAAGTGTCAATTATTTTTTTTAGCTTAGTATATCTGCAAAGTTTCGTAGCCACAGTATCAAAAAAAAAATCTCCATACAAACTTCAATACTCCGTTTCACCCCTTTAGGGGTTGATTTTCAAAAAACAAAAAAATAAGTGTCAATTATTTTCTTAAGCTTAGTATATTTGCAAAGTTTCATAACCACAGCATTAAAAAAAAAATCTTCATACAAACTTTATTGCTCCGTTTCACCCCTTTAGGGGTTGATTTTTAAAAAATGTTGAAATAGGTGTCAATTATTTTTTTAACTTTAGTATATTCGCAAAGTTTGATAATCGTAGCATAAAGAAAAAAAAATTTTTCATACAAACTTAAACACCCCTTTTCACCCTCTTAAGGGTTGAATTGGGCAAATTCCTTTCTTAGTGTGCGTCCGCTTTTTGTTATAAAACTTTTGTCCAAATTTCACGTTTGTAGCTTAAGCGGTTTAGGCTGTGCGTTGATCTGTCAGTCAGTCACGACCTTCACTTTTATATATATTGATTATCAAAGCCCAGACTGTGGCATAATTAATTATAATAGTATAAGTCCAATCAAGACTTTTATTAAGTCAGCGTGTCGGTTGATTAAAAAAGGTTTTTAAAAACAAACCACTCAGATAGCGACAACACCCCACTCTCCCCTTGCGGGGAGCGAACGATCATCGAGGGCTGATGGTAAACGACCACCGCCCGCCTCACGCTCAGGGTGCCGCGCCACGTCTCATCAACGTGGTTTGGTGCGACTCACGTATTGTGTCTGTCTTGGGAAGAGCTTACTATAGAAATGATCCTATGAAGTAAGGTCTTGCCAAACAAACGCGCGCCGAAATCGTCTATCGGTTCGCGGCAAATCTCGTCATCGCGATGCAGGATTCCGTCGCTCGTTGTTGTTAGCCATCTAGCGATATCGGTGAGGACTAACATGCGAGTGCGCGCCGCGAGGTGCGCAAGCGCATGACGTCATTGAACCAGAAATAAATTACACGAGTTTTTAATTACACGAGAAATTACACGTGGCATAATAACAGTTTTTTTTATAATATTGGATAGCTCAGATTTTTAACTTAATAAAACTAATATGCTTATTCAGGGTTATTCATAAAGGCTATTCTAAGCCGAAAAGGGCTTATAGTACTCATCATTATGAACAACTTTTACTACGGGACCAAACCAAAAAACGCGAAAAAAAAATCAGCTGTTCCATAGAAAAATGTCAATGACACTCGACAAAATGTATGGAACAGCTGATTCCTTTTTCGCGAATTTCGGTTTGGTCCCATAGTAAATGTTGTTCATAATGATGAGTACTACGTGCCCTTTTCGGCTTAGCATACCCTTTATGAATAACCCTATACGTATAAATAAGTTACACGACTTTGCCAGTGCGTGTAATAAACCTGCCTAATTGGCCGCCTAATTACGCGCTACAACTTGGAAAATAAAAGATGAAAACTCAAAAACACATTTCAACAGTAAAATTAAGAGGCACACTGCATCATCATCATCATATCGCACATACGTTGCTATAACGTCACTTATGCAAATGATGTAATATTCCAGGAGAAGCATTTTAAAATTCAACATCCCATTGTAGCAATAGTTCTTCTCGACTAAACAAATAAAATGATAATTATTTAAACTACAACTTTAAACTTCATTTTAAAGTAAAATTTAACATCTCATTAATTACTTTAAAAAAAAAAAAACGTTTAAAAATTACAACCCTCCCAGAAGTGACGTTATGGCACTAGAAAACAATTAAAACCGGACAATTATTTCAAAACAAAGAAAACACGACATCGTACATTTCTAAAAAAATATTTATTGTAGTATCAAAAAAGTAAGTACCTATAACAAAATTTCTTAATTCTACGTAGAACTTTATTTGTTTTCAGGTTAATCAGTGGCGTTAAATGCTGTCATTGCAATTATCCGTAGAACTTTACTATTAATTAGGCGTTTTAATCACAGTCATTGTACCCGTATGGTATTTAAATCTAATCAAGTATGTAATAATCAACAGTAGTATATCAAATACAAATTCTTTTACTTATGATACCTCTAATTATTATCATTATGTTCATACTAATTTGGTAAACACTCTTAACTTAGAATCACTGCCACATTCCCAAGAAAATCAGGGAGTCTTTAGCGTTTTCCCTGCAAGTGTAAATGTGGCTTTGTAGACTATAAGTAAAATAAAAATTAAATGAGATAATTGTAAAAACTTTCATAGTAGTCATCTAGGTTGGCTGGTGCTACTTGCTTCTCGGAATTTGTATGATGAGACAGTGTATTTTTTTGTTCGGAATATGGAATACTTGTAGAGTTGGCTAAATCTTGCACTTCAACAGAGTCTTGATTGCCACTTGAAAGTGCCAGAAGCACAAGGTTTTTGCCGCGTTGGTTCATTTAAGGTCTGAAAGAAACAAAATACTTACATAATGATAACAAATAGACATACAAAAAAAATATGATAACAAAATAAACGATCGACTGGTTTATCAATATTATTATTATTTTAATTACCACAAAATAATTATTTACTAGATTGCTTAGGGAATCAATTGATCATGTTGGGCAATTATCATAAAAATATAAAATTAGTATAAAATAAAAACATTAATCCTTACTATACTGGAGCAATATTGTCACAACTGTTAATCTAACGTAATGGCCGGTTTACATTATTCCAGTCCAGTGATCTAGCGAGATTCCAGTCCAGTGCTGGACTGGATCTGTAACGTCTACATTATTCCAGTTATTTAGAAGCCGTTGAAGTGTGAACACTACAGTGACAATGATTTCAAGAAGAGATCAGTTTCGAAAATGTTTCGAAAATGTTCTCGCAAAAAAAAGTCCACAAAAACAACCAACACGTGTGTACTTCGTCAGCACTGGAATGGCACTGGATTGGCCGTCTACATTATTCCAGTTGCACTGGATTGATCGCACTGGGTTCAAAAGTAGACCGCGAATCCAGTTACTGGACTGGAATGCTTACTGGATTCAGTTCATTCCAGTGCCGGTTTACATTTTTCCAGTAAGCAATCCAGTACTGGACTGGATCGCTGGACTGGAATAATGTAAACCGGCCATTAACTTTGTACCATAAAATACAAAGATTGGGGAAACAACGTCACTAATTACACAAGTGTCATTGTTGTTTCAAGATACAAGCGTCACAAATAACTAAGTGTCATTATTGCTCCAAAAACATAAAAATAAATTGTCACAATTACCTTAGTAACGTTGTAGCTCCAGAAGACTGCTTCTTGAGCGGGGGGCCGCGGCCGGCCGCGCGCAACTGACCTTTGGAACGTTGTTTCTCCTAGTGGCGTCCAGATTCGCGCCAAAACCATAACGACACTAATGCCCTCACGCGGAAAGTATGCGTGCTACACAAGTGACAATAACGCACCAAGTAAAGAGGTAGATTAGGTGTATTTTCTCATACTCAGTTCAGTTTCGATAAAAATAGCATAAGTGACGTTATAGCACCGTATGTGCGATATTATGTAACCTTTAATCCTCCCACTGCTGGGATATAGGTCTACCCTCGAAGGGTGATTAGGCCGTATTCCAACACGCTGGCTAAGTGCGGATTGCTGGAATTCACATACGCCATTGAATATCTTCCCTGGACGTATGTAGGATTCTTATATCACACTGCATAGCAAAATTCAGTTTCTAACTGAAGAGCGCTTTTAAATAGCAGCAAACTTTTATTTGCCCGCGCCGCGCGCCGCAACAAATCGAATTTGCGGCGAGAACCGAGGTGGGAGCGGAGTAACCAGATTACTTTTTTAGTGGCAACTAGTTTTTACTCACGGCTTCACTTGCGTAGCTTATAGTACACTTTAAGGGGTTATATTATAATACTAGCTGACTCGACAGACGTTGTCCTGTCAAAAGCCATTGCGTCAATTCTATGTCAAATGTCAAATGTCAAAAGATACATTAAAAAAGTTTACATTGTCCAAAGCGCTAAAGTATTTTTAAATTTTCTAATTTTTCATGTTTCTTTACTATAAATTGAGATGTGAGCTATCCTATCTCCTAAGTTAGATCGAACTGCACCCGGTGTGCAAATTTGATTGAAATCGGTTAAGTAGTTTAGGAGTCTATAGCGGACAAACAACGTGACACGTAATTTATATATATTAACCCCTTAAGGGTATGCTAAACGGAAAAGGGCGCTTAGCACTCATTATTATGAGCATCTTATACAATGAGATTAACTCTGAAATTGCGAAAATAATTGGAAGTTCAGTTATTCAATACATTTTGAATGTCTTTGACTTTTGTAAGCACGCCTAAACTCAATTTAGAAATATGTTTGAAGCTTAAAAACCACAGGCTTAAAGAGAATGATCCAAATCGTCCAAAATAACACTTTACTGCTGAAAACACATGCCTTGTGTTTTTCATATGGCAACGCGAAAGCGGCTACACACGCCAGGCGCGTAAAGCCCACTTTCAACACAACTGTGCGGTAAAACACAAACGCATGTTAAGTGTTAAAGCAGTTAAAGTGTTAAAAGCTTACATTCAAATAATCCCAGCCAAACATTCCCTGATAACAACAAATCTTGAAGCCAAAAAACTCAGCATTCCTCATTCCATATTTCCTTCGTTTTTCTTTCATCCTTTTCTTATTCGACACTTATTACATCGTCAAAGACCCGTCTGTTGTCATAATTATTGAGAGAAATCTTATTACTGCGCCCCAAATCATCCTTTTTTATTCTCGAGACTCCGTTATGTCGGAAAACAAGTAAACAGGGTGTGGCGTAAAGAGTGGATAATCTTTTACTTACGGCTGGGGACATCACGGCTGTTCCGAAAAAGTGAATTTGTTTTCAGTAAAGTGTCACGGGTTTCGAGTTATTGGGTATATTTGAAGTCTAATTTTCCTCAAATTTTCAAAAATGTCCAATTTTAACTCGAAATCCGTGACTCTTTTGCTCATTAAAAATTGTCATTTTCCGAATAGTCGTGGTATCTCCCAGCCGTAGGTAAAGAATTATCCACTCTTTAAGCCACACCCTGTATGGTGTGTTTACTTGGAAAGTAATAAAGTGAGTCGTAACTACCTACTTAGGTTTCTTAATTGGAAACTCCACGTTTAGTTCGGCTTCAATACATACATCACACCGAAATTATTTCATTACATAAAGAGATAAAGAATATCTTTTTAGTTTTTTAACACCTAAAAAAGCAAAAGAATGAGTTATAGTCCACATTTATCAAAAAATTATGTTCCACATAAAATTACCAACGAGATAGATATCTGATTTACATACGCAGCTTAAATTTGCATACACATTCATACAATAGTGCTCACTGATTAATATTCAGATTTTATCATCATATTGGGAGTAAAACTAATTTAAATTTTCACTAAGCTACCATTTTAATATCAATAAATCAGCAAGCTTTGTTTTGTTCAAAATATCATAAAACATGGATGCAATTTGCATGGAGCTCACATTGCAAATTTCGTAATTTATTACTCCACTGTGACTAAAACAAAGACACTAAAGGCAGCACTAACCGTGAATCTTTTTATTTCTGTTTTTTTACCTCCAAAACAAAAAGAGGGGTGCTATAGGTTTGATCGCTATGTGTGTCTGTCTTTCTGTGGCACCCATGGATCAAGTATGGTGGCATCGTAGCTCTCAAACGAGTATCCAAACAGATTTAAATGCATTTTTTTAAAGCAAGTGTACTAGCGGTGGTTTTAGACATGTTTCATGAAAATTGGTTGTTAGCATGGCAACCCCCAACGTCTTGATGGTGGCACCACTGTCGGCTGGCTGACGGATGGTGCGTCACTCTCACGACTGGGGAGTCGTGAGAACACCGACAAGATGGCGGTGCCGGTGATAATACGAAGGCGATATAAAAGATGGAAGATGGGAAAGGCTAAGCCGCCTGTCTTCTGATTGTGATTGTGAATAAGTGAAGTGCTGTGATATTATTAAAATTGTGAGTAGCTTCCATAAAACCGATTGAGTATGTGATTCTAGTGTATAATTCCCCGAAACCCCATAGTAGTATAGCCATAGGTTACGTAAGTCGGAGGTAATGCTCTGACAATTCAGAACCGGGATAAAAAGGAGCGGTTTTTTTTCTTTCTTTTTTTAACCTACTAATTCGTTCCTGCCACGCTCACTTACCTACTATTTATTTTTTGTAAAAATTTAAGAAGAAAAAAAAAATATGGGGTAAACAATTACAAACAAACTATGTGAAAGGGCCTAACATAGTGCCCGAACAATTTATGTATTGTGTTCTCAGTTTCTCACATTCCACATGGCCTTGTCAAAGTTTATTTTCCTAATGTGGGGTACCTTGTCTATTTTAAGTGATCACAACTAGACCCAAAGAATAAAAGTTCTCCTCCTGAATAGTTAGTCTGCGTAAAAAAATATGCGTTTCAGTCCCGCTGAGCACCGAGCTGAACGCGACCCTCGGGTGGCGCAGAGCGAGGGCGCACTGCAACGCAAGGCGACCTGTCTGACGCACAGCAACGCAGCAGTACCACACGCAAATACTCGTATTATAATAATGATTTGTGCGTCAAATAATATACAAGGATTCCTACATGTGTGTGTTTGGTACTGTCACACTAACTTATCTCTAAAAATGTTTGTTCTTACTGCAGATTGTCGCGCTATTAAGAGGTCCTACACCACTCATGCCATTAAAAATCGTTATGTCTTTTAAAGTAGTGCTTTGGTCTACTTGTTCTCACTATAGACGGAAATTACCATCGAAACTCAAAAGTGACTGAATGAAAGTTTCAGCATTAGCAGAATTGTACACCTAATGCTTGAGTTTTCAGGTACGGAAACAATAATCGTTTGCTGCCTCCGACCAAATTATAATATATACTTGTCTAACCGTCTTGGTTTAACCGTTTTACCGTTACATTTTCAATTTACTCGCATCAGTTATTGAAAAACAAAGGGAGTGTATTCAGATATAACGAGTGATAGAGATGAATGGAAGAAGTGTACATAGATAGATAGATAGATAAACTCTTTATTGTTCACACCATAAATTACAAACAAAAGGATTATAACACCTAAAACTAGTGCGACAACTGGCGGCCTTATCGCTAAGAGCGATCTCTTCCAGGCAACCTTAACTACTAACTTACTGTACCGACCCCACGTAGGTGGGATAAGGGTAGGCAGATAAGATGATGAGTTATTGTGTTCGTGTATCGGCTAGAGTCTAGCCTTTTTTTTTTTTTTTTGGGGGGTGGGAAATCATCAAATGACCCCTCCCACTCTTGGGCAGAGCGGAAGGGAGTGTCAGACTTCTACTGACTAAAAACCACCCATGTTCCTTCTACGCCCTTGTGCCGCCGAGGCCGCGGTAACTTCTGAACGACCCCCAGTCCGCGTCTAACCACTAGACGCATCGACAAGCGGCAGCCAATCATTCCAAGTATCCTAACTTATATTGGATACACTTAGTTACGAATTCACGCCTAACTACTCAGCTGATGTTGCCTTGATCTTGTCTTGTCAGGAAGAGATCGCTCTTAGCGATTTGGCCGCCAGTTGTTGCACTAGTTTCAAGTTTGGTATTATCCTTTTGTTTGTAATTTATGGTGTGAACAATAAAGCGTTTATCTGTATCTATATATCTGATCATCGTGAATTTACATACACGTTATCTGGGGTACAGAAGAGAGCAGAGCTACGTTTCAACATCAACATCATTACAACATCATTAGGGCAAATGGGAGATTAAACAACTTACCTATATCTCAGGGTGACGAGCGCAGTGCTGAGCCGCGCAGGGTCTTGAAATCTGCGAGTTCAAAATTCTGGGTGATGCAGACCTGTTATGGGCAAACGTGACGTTTAACATCAGGCGAGCGATTTGCTCGTCTCGTCACTCAATTACATAAAAAAAAAAAAACCGTTTTCCGTCATCATTTCGGCCCAAAATATTTTAGCTTGTAACTTGGTAACGAGAAAAGAGTAAACTTTCTTCGTTTGTAACCGGTTACAAAATACAGTTAGGTACATAGGCGGCCGAAAGGGTTGAAACAACCGGTCACAGCCAGTTATCACATAGGGTTATAAGATAAGGGTATGCTAGGCCGAAAAAGGATTATAATACTCATCATTTTATTATTTCACAGAAAAACACCAATGACATTCGACAAAATGTAGGGCACACCTGATTTTTTTGATAATTCCTTATTGGTCCCATAGTAAAAGTTGTTCATAATGATGAGTACTATAAGCCTTTTCCGGCTTAGCATTGCCTTTCTTTATAGGTAACCCTGTATATATTGGCTATTAACAGGAACATCAAATAATACCGATCCATTAATATCATTAAAGCCGGCGATGGCCCGTGAGCGCCGGCTGCTGGCTGATGAACCGCGTAATGCAAAAATACAACATCTTTAAACAAAATATACAGTATTTTGTTTGGAAATGGTTCAAAGGAGACTGCACACTTGATGTAGACTTACAGAGTTGCAAAAGACAACCGCGTCTTGTGGCAACGACAAGATGCACAGCTTGCACTCTCACTAAGCTGACAGCCAACCTCGGCAGCGGAGAGGCACTGAAAGCACAAATTTCACACAAACACAAACTCCGCCGAATTGTTTTCTCCGAAAGTTCAACTTTGTGAGGTAAAAGCAACGAGAGTCAAAGTATTGCATGAGCGACTTGATGAGACGCTTGGAAATGCAGCGCGGAAAATGTATCTATCGAGCGTGTACGGAAACTAGCTTTTGCATACATTTTTCTATGAAGTACCCACGTTACTACACATTTTTAGATAGCTTTGTGCTAGGTTTCGTACAGATCTAAAGAAAAAAACTGATTCAAATCAAAAGCTTTTACTTATTCTTACGTGGGTTGAAATTACTAAGAATTGCGTCATCATACTTAACATAAACAAAATAAGTAGGTACATAAAATTTAACAACCTAATCTATTTAGCGTACAATACAAACAGACCGGATAATCTTTTAATCCAACTTTGATTGATATGACGGTTTATTTCGATCGCCATGTTTTTAACTGTGACACCACAGAAATAACAGCAGCGTGGGCGTCAAAAGAAGCAATACGAATACGTTATAAATAGAAATAAATCAATATCGAAAACGGTACACCGTTATTATGAGACACCTGAGACCCAAACCCATATTAACCGCTAAATTACGTCTCATATAACATATATTACGAAGATAATTATACTCGGACTTAAATAGGACTTTAATTGGTCTTATAAATTCAATTGATCCAGTAATTCACATTATTTCCGACGCGCACACGTACTCATAGTTCCTTTTTAACTTCCGACACATGTCATGAGTTCCGAGTTCCGACACAAAAAAGGGGCGGTAAGTCTCTGTGGATCCGTAGAATCATAGCTCATAAACAGCTCTATTCTAGTTCTTTTGATATTAAATCAAATTACTAGGTATCTAAGTATAAAATACGGTCACTTTAATTTCACCCAGTACCAGTATACTACAGCAACCGTAATGTACTGCCACATGATTTATCGTACACAAAACAAAGGATTTCATTAGGCTTATAATCTAAGACAAAACAATCAAACATAGATCACACAAGTGGAAACAGAAGCTTTGAGAACGCCCACATATCCAAACTTCGCCAGCCCTCGACGGCACGCAGGGAACATTAAAATGTCAAAACAGCTAAGAAAGAAAACCGGTGTGAAGACCGGTGTGAAGTTGGCAGCCAACTTTAGCAGCCATATTATCCGACCAAATTAGGTAGTCGTTTTTGTGAAATAAGAAACTATCGTTATAATGACCCTTTATAACGTAAAGCTTCGCTGAAAAACTATTTCCAATGCCTCGCTTAACGAGCAGACTTTACAAATAAGCACACCTCTGAAGAGGTGCAGTAAATCCAAAATTCTGAAAATAAATAAAAATATTGCAAGACTACCTCACAGCAAGAGCAGCGAATAAACCTAAGTGAAACCTAATGATACAGCAGAAAAAAATGAGGAGTATCGAATGAATCCTATTTCAGCCTGGCTACGCACCCGCTAAAGCCTATCGAGTTGTAAGAAAATATTTTCGAACTTGTTCAACTAGCGTAGTGAACGATCTGGCCAGAACTATTGTGTATTATAATAGACGCTAATCAGGTCTGTAACATCCACATTAACTTGGATGCAAAAGTCACGCAAAAACTTCTGCATAGCAGGGTTGAAAATACTGATAAATGAAAAAAAATGGAATTTTCATGTAAGTATTAATAATTTTTTTTGTGACCTCAAATGACACGATCTGGCCAGAACTATTGTGTATTCTAATAGACGCTAATCAGGTCTGTAACATCCACATTAACTTGGATGCAAAAGTCACGCAAAAACTTCTGCATAGCAGGGTTGAAAATACTGATAAATGAAAAAAAATGGAATTTTCATGTAAATATTAATAATTTTTTTTGTGACCTCAAATGACACGATCTGGCCAGAACTATTGTGTATTCTAATAGACGCTAATCAGGTTTGTAACATCCACATTAATTTGGATGCAAAAGTCACGCAAAAACTTCTGCATAGCAGGGGTGAAAATACTGAAGAATAAAAAAATATATATTTTCGATGTATTTACGTTCGAAAAAGTATCAGTAACGGCTAAACTTCCGGCTGAAGGGACATTTTCCGCTGTACAATATATCCAGCCATGAAATACAGTTAGTCTCAGGGTGGCTAAACAACTACCTCTGGGGAAAAACAGCCCCTGAAATCACAAAGTCGCAAATTTTTCCACTCCGAAAGTTGGCTGCTGGTCGATCACGACTACGATTCGCCATATTTCACAACAAAACCTACTGAAACGGCAAACCGAATGTCCAGACTATCGAATGAAGCCTATTTCAGCCTGGCTTCGCATCCGCTGAAGCCTAAGAATGACACGCGATAAATATTTTTAATGTATTTACGAATAATTTTTTTTAAACCTCTACACACACGATCTGGCCAGAACTATTGTGTATTATAATAGACGCTAATCAGGTCTGTAACATCCACATAAACTTGGATGCAAAAGTCACGCAAAAACTTCTGCATAGCAGGGGTGAAAATACTGAGGAATGGAAAAAATATAATTTTCGTGTAAATACGAATAATTTTTTTTGTGACCTCAAAAGACCCGATCTGGCCAGAACTATTGTGTATTATAATAGACGCTAATCAGGTCTGTAACATCCACATTAATTTGGAGCCAAACATCACGCGACAACTTCTGCATAGCAGGGGTGAAAATACTGAGGAATGGAAAAAATATAATTTTCGTGTAAATACGAATATTTTTTTTTGTGACCTCAAAAGACCCGATCTGGCCAGAACTATTGTGTATTATAATAGACGCTAATCAGGTCTGTAACATCCACATTAACTTGGATGCAAAAGTCACGCAAAAACTTCTGCATAGCAGGGTTGAAAATACTGATAAATGAAAAAAAATGGAATTTTCATGTAAGTATTAATAATTTTTTTTGTGACCTCAAATGACACGATCTGGCCAGAACTATTGTGTATTCTAATAGACGCTAATCAGGTCTGTAACATCCACATTAACTTGGATGCAAAAGTCACGCAAAAACTTCTGCATAGCAGGGTTGAAAATACTGATAAATGAAAAAAAATGGAATTTTCATGTAAATATTAATAATTTTTTTTGTGACCTCAAATGACACGATCTGGCCAGAACTATTGTGTATTCTAATAGACGCTAATCAGGTTTGTAACATCCACATTAATTTGGATGCAAAAGTCACGCAAAAACTTCTGCATAGCAGGGGTGAAAATACTGAGGAATGGAAAAAATATAATTTTCGTGTAAATACGAATAATTTTTTTTGTGACCTCAAAAGACCCGATCTGGCCAGAACTATTGTGTATTATAATAGACGCTAATCAGGTCTGTAACATCCACATTAATTTGGAGCCAAACATCACGCGACAACTTCTGCATAGCAGGGTTGAAAATACTGAGGAATGAAAAAAAATGGAATTTTCATGTAAATATTAATAATTTTTTTTGTGACCTCAAATGACACGATCTGGCCAGAACTATTGTGTATTCTAATAGACGCTAATCAGGTCTGTAACATCCACATTCACTTGGATGCAAAAGTCACGCAAAAACTTCTGCATAGCAGGGTTGAAAATACTGATAAATGAAAAAAAATGGAATTTTCATGTAAATATTAATAATTTTTTTTGTGACCTCAAATGACACGATCTGGCCAGAACTATTGTGTATTCTAATAGACGCTAATCAGGTCTGTAACATCCATATTAATTTGGATGCAAAAGTCACGCAAAAACTTCTGCATAGCAGGGGTGAAAATACTGAAGAATAAAAAAATATATATTTTCGATGTATTTACGTTCGAAAAAGTATCAGTAACGGCTAAACTTCCGGCTGAAGGGACATTTTCCGCTGTACAATATATCCAGCCATGAAATACAGTTAGTCTCAGGGTGGCTAAACAACTACCTCTGGGGAAAAACAGCCCCTGAAATCACAAAGTCGCAAATTTTTCCACTCCGAAAGTTGGCTGCTGGTCGATCACGACTACGATTCGCCATATTTCACAACAAAACCTACTGAAACGGCAAACCGAATGTCCAGACTATCGAATGAAGCCTATTTTAGCCTGGCTTCGCATCCGCTGAAGCCTAAGAATGACACGCGATAAATATTTTTAATGTATTTACGAATAATTTTTTTTAAACCTCTACACACACGATCTGGCCAGAACTATTGTGTATTATAATAGACGCTAATCAGGTCTGTAACATCCACATAAACTTGGATGCAAAAGTCACGCAAAAACTTCTGCATAGCAGGGGTGAAAATACTGAGGAATGGAAAAAATATAATTTTCGTGTAAATACGAATATTTTTTTTTGTGACCTCAAAAGACCCGATCTGGCCAGAACTATTGTGTATTATAATAGACGCTAATCAGGTCTGTAACATCCACATTAACTTGGATGCAAAAGTCACGCAAAAACTTCTGCATAGCAGGGTTGAAAATACTGATAAATGAAAAAAAATGGAATTTTCATGTAAGTATTAATAATTTTTTTTGTGACCTCAAATGACACGATCTGGCCAGAACTATTGTGTATTCTAATAGACGCTAATCAGGTCTGTAACATCCACATTAACTTGGATGCAAAAGTCACGCAAAAACTTCTGCATAGCAGGGTTGAAAATACTGATAAATGAAAAAAAATGGAATTTTCATGTAAATATTAATAATTTTTTTTGTGACCTCAAATGACACGATCTGGCCAGAACTATTGTGTATTCTAATAGACGCTAATCAGGTTTGTAACATCCACATTAATTTGGATGCAAAAGTCACGCAAAAACTTCTGCATAGCAGGGGTGAAAATACTGAAGAATAAAAAAATATATATTTTCGATGTATTTACGTTCGAAAAAGTATCAGTAACGGCTAAACTTCCGGCTGAAGGGACATTTTCCGCTGTACAATATATCCAGCCATGAAATACAGTTAGTCTCAGGGTGGCTAAACAACTACCTCTGGGGAAAAACAGCCCCTGAAATCACAAAGTCGCAAATTTTTCCACTCCGAAAGTTGGCTGCTGGTCGATCACGACTACGATTCGCCATATTTCACAACAAAACCTACTGAAACGGCAAACCGAATGTCCAGACTATCGAATGAAGCCTATTTCAGCCTGGCTTCGCATCCGCTGAAGCCTAAGAATGACACGCGATAAATATTTTTAATGTATTTACGAATAATTTTTTTTAAACCTCTACACACACGATCTGGCCAGAACTATTGTGTATTATAATAGACGCTAATCAGGTCTGTAACATCCACATAAACTTGGATGCAAAAGTCACGCAAAAACTTCTGCATAGCAGGGGTGAAAATACTGAGGAATGGAAAAAATATAATTTTCGTGTAAATACGAATAATTTTTTTTGTGACCTCAAAAGACCCGATCTGGCCAGAACTATTGTGTATTATAATAGACGCTAATCAGGTCTGTAACATCCACATTAATTTGGAGCCAAACATCACGCGACAACTTCTGCATAGCAGGGGTGAAAATACTGAGGAATGGAAAAAATATAATTTTCGTGTAAATACGAATATTTTTTTTTGTGACCTCAAAAGACCCGATCTGGCCAGAACTATTGTGTATTATAATAGACGCTAATCAGGTCTGTAACATCCACATTAACTTGGATGCAAAAGTCACGCAAAAACTTCTGCATAGCAGGGTTGAAAATACTGATAAATGAAAAAAAATGGAATTTTCATGTAAGTATTAATAATTTTTTTTGTGACCTCAAATGACACGATCTGGCCAGAACTATTGTGTATTCTAATAGACGCTAATCAGGTCTGTAACATCCACATTAACTTGGATGCAAAAGTCACGCAAAAACTTCTGCATAGCAGGGTTGAAAATACTGATAAATGAAAAAAAATGGAATTTTCATGTAAATATTAATAATTTTTTTTGTGACCTCAAATGACACGATCTGGCCAGAACTATTGTGTATTCTAATAGACGCTAATCAGGTTTGTAACATCCACATTAATTTGGATGCAAAAGTCACGCAAAAACTTCTGCATAGCAGGGGTGAAAATACTGAGGAATGGAAAAAATATAATTTTCGTGTAAATACGAATAATTTTTTTTGTGACCTCAAAAGACCCGATCTGGCCAGAACTATTGTGTATTATAATAGACGCTAATCAGGTCTGTAACATCCACATTAATTTGGAGCCAAACATCACGCGACAACTTCTGCATAGCAGGGTTGAAAATACTGAGGAATGAAAAAAAATGGAATTTTCATGTAAATATTAATAATTTTTTTTGTGACCTCAAATGACACGATCTGGCCAGAACTATTGTGTATTCTAATAGACGCTAATCAGGTCTGTAACATCCACATTCACTTGGATGCAAAAGTCACGCAAAAACTTCTGCATAGCAGGGTTGAAAATACTGATAAATGAAAAAAAATGGAATTTTCATGTAAATATTAATAATTTTTTTTGTGACCTCAAATGACACGATCTGGCCAGAACTATTGTGTATTCTAATAGACGCTAATCAGGTCTGTAACATCCATATTAATTTGGATGCAAAAGTCACGCAAAAACTTCTGCATAGCAGGGGTGAAAATACTGAAGAATAAAAAAATATATATTTTCGATGTATTTACGTTCGAAAAAGTATCAGTAACGGCTAAACTTCCGGCTGAAGGGACATTTTCCGCTGTACAATATATCCAGCCATGAAATACAGTTAGTCTCAGGGTGGCTAAACAACTACCTCTGGGGAAAAACAGCCCCTGAAATCACAAAGTCGCAAATTTTTCCACTCCGAAAGTTGGCTGCTGGTCGATCACGACTACGATTCGCCATATTTCACAACAAAACCTACTGAAACGGCAAACCGAATGTCCAGACTATCGAATGAAGCCTATTTTAGCCTGGCTTCGCATCCGCTGAAGCCTAAGAATGACACGCGATAAATATTTTTAATGTATTTACGAATAATTTTTTTTAAACCTCTACACACACGATCTGGCCAGAACTATTGTGTATTATAATAGACGCTAATCAGGTCTGTAACATCCACATAAACTTGGATGCAAAAGTCACGCAAAAACTTCTGCATAGCAGGGGTGAAAATACTGAGGAATGGAAAAAATATAATTTTCGTGTAAATACGAATATTTTTTTTAGTGACCTCAAAAGACCCGATCTGGCCAGAACTATTGTGTATTATAATAGACGCTAATCAGGTCTGTAACATCCACATTAACTTGGATGCAAAAGTCACGCAAAAACTTCTGCATAGCAGGGTTGAAAATACTGATAAATGAAAAAAAATGGAATTTTCATGTAAGTATTAATAAT
Organism: Alcis repandata; assembly: GCA_949125135.1. Taxonomy (NCBI): domain Eukaryota; kingdom Metazoa; phylum Arthropoda; class Insecta; order Lepidoptera; family Geometridae; genus Alcis; species Alcis repandata. The sequence goes on from OX421233.1 coordinate 3,638,658, forward strand.
TTTTTTTGTGACCTCAAATGACACGATCTGGCCAGAACTATTGTGTATTCTAATAGACGCTAATCAGGTCTGTAACATCCACATTAACTTGGATGCAAAAGTCACGCAAAAACTTCTGCATAGCAGGGTTGAAAATACTGATAAATGAAAAAAAATGGAATTTTCATGTAAATATTAATAATTTTTTTTGTGACCTCAAATGACACGATCTGGCCAGAACTATTGTGTATTCTAATAGACGCTAATCAGGTTTGTAACATCCACATTAATTTGGATGCAAAAGTCACGCAAAAACTTCTGCATAGCAGGGGTGAAAATACTGAAGAATAAAAAAATATATATTTTCGATGTATTTACGTTCGAAAAAGTATCAGTAACGGCTAAACTTCCGGCTGAAGGGACATTTTCCGCTGTACAATATATCCAGCCATGAAATACAGTTAGTCTCAGGGTGGCTAAACAACTACCTCTGGGGAAAAACAGCCCCTGAAATCACAAAGTCGCAAATTTTTCCACTCCGAAAGTTGGCTGCTGGTCGATCAGGACTACGATTCGCCATATTTCACAACAAAACCTACTGAAACGGCAAACCGAATGTCCAGACTATCGAATGAAGCCTATTTCAGCCTGGCTTCGCATCCGCTGAAGCCTAAGAATGACACGCGATAAATATTTTTAATGTATTTACGAATAATTTTTTTTAAACCTCTACACACACGATCTGGCCAGAACTATTGTGTATTATAATAGACGCTAATCAGGTCTGTAACATCCACATAAACTTGGATGCAAAAGTCACGCAAAAACTTCTGCATAGCAGGGGTGAAAATACTGAGGAATGGAAAAAATATAATTTTCGTGTAAATACGAATAATTTTTTTTGTGACCTCAAAAGACCCGATCTGGCCAGAACTATTGTGTATTATAATAGACGCTAATCAGGTCTGTAACATCCACATTAATTTGGAGCCAAACATCACGCGACAACTTCTGCATAGCAGGGGTGAAAATACTGAGGAATGGAAAAAATATAATTTTCGTGTAAATACGAATATTTTTTTTTGTGACCTCAAAAGACCCGATCTGGCCAGAACTATTGTGTATTATAATAGACGCTAATCAGGTCTGTAACATCCACATTAACTTGGATGCAAAAGTCACGCAAAAACTTCTGCATAGCAGGGTTGAAAATACTGATAAATGAAAAAAAATGGAATTTTCATGTAAGTATTAATAATTTTTTTTGTGACCTCAAATGACACGATCTGGCCAGAACTATTGTGTATTCTAATAGACGCTAATCAGGTCTGTAACATCCACATTAACTTGGATGCAAAAGTCACGCAAAAACTTCTGCATAGCAGGGTTGAAAATACTGATAAATGAAAAAAAATGGAATTTTCATGTAAATATTAATAATTTTTTTTGTGACCTCAAATGACACGATCTGGCCAGAACTATTGTGTATTCTAATAGACGCTAATCAGGTTTGTAACATCCACATTAATTTGGATGCAAAAGTCACGCAAAAACTTCTGCATAGCAGGGGTGAAAATACTGAGGAATGGAAAAAATATAATTTTCGTGTAAATACGAATAATTTTTTTTGTGACCTCAAAAGACCCGATCTGGCCAGAACTATTGTGTATTATAATAGACGCTAATCAGGTCTGTAACATCCACATTAATTTGGAGCCAAACATCACGCGACAACTTCTGCATAGCAGGGTTGAAAATACTGAGGAATGAAAAAAAATGGAATTTTCATGTAAATATTAATAATTTTTTTTGTGACCTCAAATGACACGATCTGGCCAGAACTATTGTGTATTCTAATAGACGCTAATCAGGTCTGTAACATCCACATTCACTTGGATGCAAAAGTCACGCAAAAACTTCTGCATAGCAGGGTTGAAAATACTGATAAATGAAAAAAAATGGAATTTTCATGTAAATATTAATAATTTTTTTTGTGACCTCAAATGACACGATCTGGCCAGAACTATTGTGTATTCTAATAGACGCTAATCAGGTCTGTAACATCCATATTAATTTGGATGCAAAAGTCACGCAAAAACTTCTGCATAGCAGGGGTGAAAATACTGAAGAATAAAAAAATATATATTTTCGATGTATTTACGTTCGAAAAAGTATCAGTAACGGCTAAACTTCCGGCTGAAGGGACATTTTCCGCTGTACAATATATCCAGCCATGAAATACAGTTAGTCTCAGGGTGGCTAAACAACTACCTCTGGGGAAAAACAGCCCCTGAAATCACAAAGTCGCAAATTTTTCCACTCCGAAAGTTGGCTGCTGGTCGATCACGACTACGATTCGCCATATTTCACAACAAAACCTACTGAAACGGCAAACCGAATGTCCAGACTATCGAATGAAGCCTATTTTAGCCTGGCTTCGCATCCGCTGAAGCCTAAGAATGACACGCGATAAATATTTTTAATGTATTTACGAATAATTTTTTTTAAACCTCTACACACACGATCTGGCCAGAACTATTGTGTATTATAATAGACGCTAATCAGGTCTGTAACATCCACATAAACTTGGATGCAAAAGTCACGCAAAAACTTCTGCATAGCAGGGGTGAAAATACTGAGGAATGGAAAAAATATAATTTTCGTGTAAATACGAATATTTTTTTTTGTGACCTCAAAAGACCCGATCTGGCCAGAACTATTGTGTATTATAATAGACGCTAATCAGGTCTGTAACATCCACATTAACTTGGATGCAAAAGTCACGCAAAAACTTCTGCATAGCAGGGTTGAAAATACTGATAAATGAAAAAAAATGGAATTTTCATGTAAGTATTAATAATTTTTTTTGTGACCTCAAATGACACGATCTGGCCAGAACTATTGTGTATTCTAATAGACGCTAATCAGGTCTGTAACATCCACATTAACTTGGATGCAAAAGTCACGCAAAAACTTCTGCATAGCAGGGTTGAAAATACTGATAAATGAAAAAAAATGGAATTTTCATGTAAATATTAATAATTTTTTTTGTGACCTCAAATGACACGATCTGGCCAGAACTATTGTGTATTCTAATAGACGCTAATCAGGTTTGTAACATCCACATTAATTTGGATGCAAAAGTCACGCAAAAACTTCTGCATAGCAGGGGTGAAAATACTGAAGAATAAAAAAATATATATTTTCGATGTATTTACGTTCGAAAAAGTATCAGTAACGGCTAAACTTCCGGCTGAAGGGACATTTTCCGCTGTACAATATATCCAGCCATGAAATACAGTTAGTCTCAGGGTGGCTAAACAACTACCTCTGGGGAAAAACAGCCCCTGAAATCACAAAGTCGCAAATTTTTCCACTCCGAAAGTTGGCTGCTGGTCGATCACGACTACGATTCGCCATATTTCACAACAAAACCTACTGAAACGGCAAACCGAATGTCCAGACTATCGAATGAAGCCTATTTCAGCCTGGCTTCGCATCCGCTGAAGCCTAAGAATGACACGCGATAAATATTTTTAATGTATTTACGAATAATTTTTTTTAAACCTCTACACACACGATCTGGCCAGAACTATTGTGTATTATAATAGACGCTAATCAGGTCTGTAACATCCACATAAACTTGGATGCAAAAGTCACGCAAAAACTTCTGCATAGCAGGGGTGAAAATACTGAGGAATGGAAAAAATATAATTTTCGTGTAAATACGAATAATTTTTTTTGTGACCTCAAAAGACCCGATCTGGCCAGAACTATTGTGTATTATAATAGACGCTAATCAGGTCTGTAACATCCACATTAATTTGGAGCCAAACATCACGCGACAACTTCTGCATAGCAGGGGTGAAAATACTGAGGAATGGAAAAAATATAATTTTCGTGTAAATACGAATATTTTTTTTTGTGACCTCAAAAGACCCGATCTGGCCAGAACTATTGTGTATTATAATAGACGCTAATCAGGTCTGTAACATCCACATTAACTTGGATGCAAAAGTCACGCAAAAACTTCTGCATAGCAGGGTTGAAAATACTGATAAATGAAAAAAAATGGAATTTTCATGTAAGTATTAATAATTTTTTTTGTGACCTCAAATGACACGATCTGGCCAGAACTATTGTGTATTCTAATAGACGCTAATCAGGTCTGTAACATCCACATTAACTTGGATGCAAAAGTCACGCAAAAACTTCTGCATAGCAGGGTTGAAAATACTGATAAATGAAAAAAAATGGAATTTTCATGTAAATATTAATAATTTTTTTTGTGACCTCAAATGACACGATCTGGCCAGAACTATTGTGTATTCTAATAGACGCTAATCAGGTTTGTAACATCCACATTAATTTGGATGCAAAAGTCACGCAAAAACTTCTGCATAGCAGGGGTGAAAATACTGAGGAATGGAAAAAATATAATTTTCGTGTAAATACGAATAATTTTTTTTGTGACCTCAAAAGACCCGATCTGGCCAGAACTATTGTGTATTATAATAGACGCTAATCAGGTCTGTAACATCCACATTAATTTGGAGCCAAACATCACGCGACAACTTCTGCATAGCAGGGTTGAAAATACTGAGGAATGAAAAAAAATGGAATTTTCATGTAAATATTAATAATTTTTTTTGTGACCTCAAATGACACGATCTGGCCAGAACTATTGTGTATTCTAATAGACGCTAATCAGGTCTGTAACATCCACATTCACTTGGATGCAAAAGTCACGCAAAAACTTCTGCATAGCAGGGTTGAAAATACTGATAAATGAAAAAAAATGGAATTTTCATGTAAATATTAATAATTTTTTTTGTGACCTCAAATGACACGATCTGGCCAGAACTATTGTGTATTCTAATAGACGCTAATCAGGTCTGTAACATCCATATTAATTTGGATGCAAAAGTCACGCAAAAACTTCTGCATAGCAGGGGTGAAAATACTGAAGAATAAAAAAATATATATTTTCGATGTATTTACGTTCGAAAAAGTATCAGTAACGGCTAAACTTCCGGCTGAAGGGACATTTTCCGCTGTACAATATATCCAGCCATGAAATACAGTTAGTCTCAGGGTGGCTAAACAACTACCTCTGGGGAAAAACAGCCCCTGAAATCACAAAGTCGCAAATTTTTCCACTCCGAAAGTTGGCTGCTGGTCGATCACGACTACGATTCGCCATATTTCACAACAAAACCTACTGAAACGGCAAACCGAATGTCCAGACTATCGAATGAAGCCTATTTCAGCCTGGCTTCGCATCCGCTGAAGCCTAAGAATGACACGCGATAAATATTTTTAATGTATTTACGAATAATTTTTTTTAAACCTCTACACACACGATCTGGCCAGAACTATTGTGTATTATAATAGACGCTAATCAGGTCTGTAACATCCACATAAACTTGGATGCAAAAGTCACGCAAAAACTTCTGCATAGCAGGGGTGAAAATACTGAGGAATGGAAAAAATATAATTTTCGTGTAAATACGAATAATTTTTTTTGTGACCTCAAAAGACCCGATCTGGCCAGAACTATTGTGTATTATAATAGACGCTAATCAGGTCTGTAACATCCACATTAATTTGGAGCCAAACATCACGCGACAACTTCTGCATAGCAGGGGTGAAAATACTGAGGAATGGAAAAAATATAATTTTCGTGTAAATACGAATATTTTTTTTTGTGACCTCAAAAGACCCGATCTGGCCAGAACTATTGTGTATTATAATAGACGCTAATCAGGTCTGTAACATCCACATTAACTTGGATGCAAAAGTCACGCAAAAACTTCTGCATAGCAGGGTTGAAAATACTGATAAATGAAAAAAAATGGAATTTTCATGTAAGTATTAATAATTTTTTTTGTGACCTCAAATGACACGATCTGGCCAGAACTATTGTGTATTCTAATAGACGCTAATCAGGTCTGTAACATCCCCACATTAACTTGGATGCAAAAGTCACGCAAAAACTTCTGCATAGCAGGGTTGAAAATACTGATAAATGAAAAAAAATGGAATTTTCATGTAAATATTAATAATTTTTTTTGTGACCTCAAATGACACGATCTGGCCAGAACTATTGTGTATTCTAATAGACGCTAATCAGGTTTGTAACATCCACATTAATTTGGATGCAAAAGTCACGCAAAAACTTCTGCATAGCAGGGGTGAAAATACTGAAGAATAAAAAAATATATATTTTCGATGTATTTACGTTCGAAAAAGTATCAGTAACGGCTAAACTTCCGGCTGAAGGGACATTTTCCGCTGTACAATATATCCAGCCATGAAATACAGTTAGTCTCAGGGTGGCTAAACAACTACCTCTGGGGAAAAACAGCCCCTGAAATCACAAAGTCGCAAATTTTTCCACTCCGAAAGTTGGCTGCTGGTCGATCACGACTACGATTCGCCATATTTCACAACAAAACCTACTGAAACGGCAAACCGAATGTCCAGACTATCGAATGAAGCCTATTTTAGCCTGGCTTCGCATCCGCTGAAGCCTAAGAATGACACGCGATAAATATTTTTAATGTATTTACGAATAATTTTTTTTAAACCTCTACACACACGATCTGGCCAGAACTATTGTGTATTATAATAGACGCTAATCAGGTCTGTAACATCCACATAAACTTGGATGCAAAAGTCACGCAAAAACTTCTGCATAGCAGGGGTGAAAATACTGAGGAATGGAAAAAATATAATTTTCGTGTAAATACGAATATTTTTTTTTGTGACCTCAAAAGACCCGATCTGGCCAGAACTATTGTGTATTATAATAGACGCTAATCAGGTCTGTAACATCCACATTCACTTGGATGCAAAAGTCACGCAAAAACTTCTGCATAGCAGGGTTGAAAATACTGATAAATGAAAAAAAATGGAATTTTCATGTAAGTATTAATAATTTTTTTTGTGACCTCAAATGACACGATCTGGCCAGAACTATTGTGTATTCTAATAGACGCTAATCAGGTCTGTAACATCCACATTAATTTGGATGCAAAAGTCACGCAAAAACTTCTGCATAGCAGGGGTGAAAATACTGAAGAATAAAAAAATATATATTTTCGATGTATTTACGTTCGAAAAAGTATCAGTAATGGCTAAACTTCCGGCTGAAGGGACATTTTCCGCTGTACAATATATCCAGTCATGAAATACAGTTAGTCTCAGGGTGGCTAAGCAATTACCTCTGGGGAAAAACAGCCCCTGAAATCACAAAGTCGCAAATTTTTCCACTCCGAAAGTTGGCTGCTGGTCGATCACGACTACGATTCGCCATATTTCACAACAAAACCTACTGAAACGGCAAACCGAATGTCCAGACTATCGAAAGAAGCCTATTTCAGCCTGGCTTCGCATCCGCTGAAGCCTTAGAATGACACGCGATAAATATTTTTAATGTATTTACGAATAATTTTTTTTAAACCTCTACACACACGATCTTGCCAGAACTATTGTGTATTATAATAGACGCTAATCAGGTATGTAACATCCACATTAACTTGGATGCAAAAGTCACGCAAAAACTTCTGCATAGCAGGGTTGAAAATATTGATAAATGAAAAAAAATGGAATTTTCATGTAAATATTAATAATTTTTTTTGTGACCTCAAATGACACGATCTGGCCAGAACTATTGTGTATTCTAATAGACGCTAATCAGGTCTGTAACATCCACATTAATTTGGATGCAAAAGTCACGCAAAAACTTCTGCATAGCAGGGGTGAAAATACTGATAAATGAAAAAAAATGGAATTTTCATGTAAGTATTAATAATTTTTTTGTGACCTCAAATGACACGATCTGGCCAGAACTATTGTGTATTCTAATAGACGCTAATCAGGTCTGTAACATCCACATTAATTTGGATGCAAAAGTCACGCAAAAACTTCTGCATAGCAGGGGTGAAAATACTGAAGAATAAAAAAATATATATTTTCGATGTATTTACGTCCGAAAAAGTATCAGTAACGGCTAAACTTCCGGCTGCAAGGACATTTTCCGCTGTTTAATATATCCAGTCATGAAATAAAGTTAGTCTCAGGGTGGCTAAACAACTACCTCTGGGGAAAAACAGCCCCTGAAATCACAAAGTCGCAAATTTTTCCACTCCGAAAGTTGGCTGCTGGTCGATCACGACTGCGCTTCGCCATATTTCACAACAAAACCTACTTAAACGGCAAACCGAATGTCTAGACTATCGAATGAAGCCTATTTCAGCCTGGCTTCGCATCCGCTGAAGCCTTAGAATGACACGCGATTTGTAAGAAAATAATTTGGAACTTGTTCAACTAGCGTAGTGAATTTCGGCCAGTGTACCGGCTAGTAGGAGGACAAGTGATACCAAAAAACCTTCGTTACTGTAAAGGCTTTCTGGAAAATGTAGTAAAAAAGTGGCTAAATGATACGAAAAGCCTGAAATGACTCGTTGAAAAATGTATGAAAAAAAATTGCTAACTTTTCATGGGAAGTTATAAATGTATATAATTTTTTTGTATGAATTGAATGTTTTTTGCTAAAAACCAACCACGAACCAAGTAAGTTAAGTGGTACCAACGAACCTTCATTGCTTTAAAGGCTTTCTGGAAAATGTAGTGAAAAAGTGGCTTATTCGACTTATCCGTCTTATTCGACCATTTGGGTAGCTAGTGGAATGAATTAATATTAAATAAAATTAAGTGCTTTGTAGGCTAACTGAAATATGTATTTGATACGATTCGACTTTTTTTTTGTGCTTTTAGAGTTTTTCATATAATTTATTTTTGTTACAAATATATTCAGATGCGAAATATGAGTTATTGATATCGTTTTTTTTTTTTATTTTTATTTTACATATTTTTGATCATTACGATTTATGTGTATTTTTTTTTATTTTTTTTTTTGTTAACATTATATTACATCGATGAGCTATATTTTATATTTTAAAATATTTTGTTACTCTAGTTTTCGACCTTGTTTAAGACTAAACTTACAACTGAACAACTAAAGAATTAGTTGTAAGTTTAGTTTTATAAAATATTTTTGTTATAATTTTAAACCATGATCTATACATATTTTTTTTTCCATAAATATAATAATATTATGACTTATTTATGCGTTCTATATTGACAAATCCAACCTTTAATTAATAGTCCGACGACATTTTGTGGGCGGAATCAAAGATTTATAGTTTTTACACAAATAACAGGTTTTTTTTCTCAGTGATGAAGAAAGTGTTAATGTTTTGCGCTTTAATTGTCTTGGATTTAATATGCAAGCTTTGTGCATAATTCTCAGGCATTTACTGCATTTGTAGGGGATTTCTTCTGAAACATTCGTTCCACATGATAGGCATTTTTCTATCATATTTGCGCTCTGATTGATTAGTAATTTTTTCATATAAAATCGATACTCATCAAAATCGGTCGGAATATTTAGAGCCTCATTTTGAATCATTAGTTCGAATATGCGTACTATCACTGCACCACAATTGTAGCTGTCGCTTTGTTTTGTATGGTCCGGTATCACAATATTTACAATTGTTTCTCTCATCTTTTTTTCGTGTAGTAAAAGCATCAATTTTGTATAATATAATTGCTTCTTATACGCTGCATTACCCAGTGGGTCGATGATTGTTAGGGTTTTTGTCTCAAAACAAACTATAGCCATGGTGTAATGTGAGTTTAAACAAATCGGGAATACAATTGGTTTATTTGTGTTCAATTCTACAGTTTTATAATTTTCAAGCGGCCGGGTCCCAAATAGTAGTGTAGATAGTTCAACATTGACTATTTGAAATTCGTTTTTGGCGTTTAATAAGTATAGGCAGTGGTCAATTACAAAACTAGAAATGTATTGGCCCTTTTCCAGAGTGGCAAAGTCATCGATCAGGAGTTGCTGAATGGTGTAAGGAACATCTGTTATACTGACTACGTACCCTCTTTCACCATCATATTTTTTGTAGTAGTCAGTATTAGCAACCAAACCATTCGGCAATATTTCCAGGTCAGGTTGCGAAAGATCTTCTGCAGGCAAAGGCTCGTTATTGACTAACAAAGTCATATCATTTTTAGTCGCCACCACCTCACATATGCGACATTCAAAAATACCATCTAGGATATTTTTTCCTGGGCAGCAAGCGCTATGCACCCATCTATCACACTGATCACACTGCACCCAATCTGTAATAACGTCAATGTGAGATGAGCCATGACCACAATAAGCGCATTGAATCAAGTTTTCGTTTGCCTCTTTGTCGTAACTAATTTTTGGTCTTTTTAAATGCCTTCCGTCAAAATGACCAAACCCTTTTTTAATTTTTTTGTTCCACTGTTCTTCTTCTGTTTCCAATTTAACCTGTTTGGTGAGTCTATTTTTCGGGATTTTATTTACAGTTTCTTTGTATATGGCTAGCACTTCAGATCTCACCTTCCTTATAAATTGCGTGCATTTTAGATTCTTTTGTCCACTAAGAGTTATTGTTTTGAGCTGACCGAAATAATTTTCAACAAGGGCATTGCTGGTTCTTTTTTCTTTTAATAAATTTGTCCAAAGCGGTGCCAGCCACAAGTATTTTTTTAGTATGATATTCCATATGTCGGGACAGTAAAATTCGTTACTTTCAGTGCCAGAGTCACATAGAGCAATAGATTCATATAGTTTCTTTGAACGTTCGTAAAACAAACTATTCTGATATTGCGCTATGTTTTCTGTTCCTTCTAGCTCAATGGGGGTTTCCTGTAAAGGAGTTTGGTCAAATTTGCACTGTATTTTGGCCAAAGTCAAATTTTCTAATGCGTTGGCAGCTTGATCACCTAATGTTTTAGAATTTGTTAAAATAAACAAATTTTTGACAAAGTTGTCAAATTCTGGCAAACTACTGCACATTGTAAATTGTGCTAATATATCTTTGACTTCATTTTTCTTTTTTGTGCATTTTTTGTCTACATCATTTGCCATCATTTTAACAAAATGAGCACAACAAAGAAAAATAGGCGTGATATTTTTTTTGGTTGATTTAAAATCGTCTGTGTTCACCAGGGATGCATAACATTTATTTAAATATTCTATTAGATCACAGCGGTTAAATGATTTGGATATGGCATGAATCGACGCCAACGCCATGTCTGTAACAACTCCGTTAAACGCCGGCCAGTGTCCATTGACTTCACAAAAATTTCGAAAATCATTTAGAAGTTTCGCAATGCTGTTGCTGTCATGTTTTTCCGAAAGCATTGTAAAAACGGGAAAAATACGATCTGTCGGTACTAATACTACACCAGCATAATATAGTATTCTTTTGGTATTTAAATTTGTTTTATTTAACGGTCTCACGACACTCCCTGTGGCGTCAAAATGCAGTAATATTTGACCGATTTTTTTTAGTAGTTCTAGCTGCTCTATACCAAACATTTTAATACAAAATGGGAAGCTTACTTCCTGTATGTATCGTTGGTGGTCTTCATAATACTCTAATATATCTAAGACATCATTTTTCGATCTATCATTATGACACAGAACTTCGGACCGAATTTTCCTAATGGTGGCATCAGATTTGACTCCCTCTAAATTTTTGGTGTTTTTCAATTTATTGTCATGGATTTTTAAAAGCTGGGAGTTTTTATATAATTTGGCTTTTTGGATGAGTAATTTTTGTTTTACAATATCCCTTTCTACTTTAGATACTGCAAGTGTCAAATTTTGGCTGTGACAGTAATTGCTATTATTGCTGTAGACCGATACACTATTTCCTTTAATAATTATTTTAAATTTTTTGCAGTTAATGTGTTTGCATCGAGCTGCAATGGAAATATTTCCAGTGTTGTATTTTACATACTTGAAAATCAATAGACATGTGTTATTAACTTCCGAATTAATTTTTTTTTTTAATACGTACGGATAATGGTAGCTATTAAGCTTTTCACCTTTGAAAATTTGTAGTTTTAATTTGTTTTCCAATTGGAAACTACCTTCAAAATTATTTATATTTTGCAACGTGTCCAGCCTGTCTTTGTTTTCTGTTCCCAAAGGCAAAACAATTGCCGAGTTTTCTGCGCTAGATATATTCAACACACACTTTGGAACGTCAGGTTTTTCTGGTGTTAGACTGGAGTTAATAACAGTCTTGCTCTGGAAATCGTCTAATAGAAGTTTATTTTCATTAAAAACACATTCTGGTAAATCTTTAAATTCGTCTGTATCATTTTCAGTGTCTAAATTTTCATTATTTCGTACGTCTGATTTATTTACATCAACAATACCCTCAATTTGTTCATTTTTACTCCCATTTTTTCCAAATTTTTTTACGCGGCCGGCTTCGCCGCGACGCCATGTAACTGCGTCTTTACCGCAGTCAATAATAAAATCAGCTACCTCACGGCGACGACTACCTCTCAACTGTCTTCTTTTTGCACCGGAATGAGAAGCTGCGTTAATGCCTTCCACGCTACAATCCAGGATGACATCCCCATCTTTTACTGGTGGTTTTAGTAGCGTGATATGTATCTTAGCGCCACACTCCTTACAAAACCCATCAATCGTTAAATAAAATTTTGCGATTGCACTATGACATATATTATTGTTTTTAAATACAAAAACACAATCCAGATGGTGCTGCATCCATAAGGCTTCAGCAAACATGTCTGCCCATCCTGGCCGCAACTTCCAATAAATTCGTTCGCCATATATTTTTTCTTGAGGGGTGATTTTTTGCCATTTATCTTGTGAAATCACCAATACAACCTTAACAGAAGTTAAACTTGTTGAAGTATCAGTAGTTTGGTTTTTTTCACCACTGAAATTACCGTCATCGTTGCAAAAACTTAATTCTTTTTTTTGGATATTGAACACGTTATAAATCAAGTCTCTAAACCCAGCACGATTATTATTAATAATTGTATGCACATGTTTGGGCGTAATAGATGAGCCTCTTGCTACCATTTCTTTTGAAATTTTTTTATATATCTCATGGGCAGGTGGAAGAAGAGTCCCGTTGTCGTCTATACAGCGGTAATCAGCATTCGACAGAATTTCGCGTAACGCTGCTTTGTCGTAAGGCAATTTAGCCGTCATTTTAGATTATAATATGTATTTAATTAACTTAAACAAACAAACACAAATAACAAATAAGCACAAACAAGCTTAAATAGACTTAACTAAGATAGACTTTAGACAATAACAACTAAGACAAAATAAATTTAAAAATGTTAATTTAAAGTTGATGATTAATATTTTAATTCTTATTTTATTTTCTATTATTACTTATCTGACAAAATTTAATATATTTAATGCAATTTAAAGAAATTTTAATTACTTTCTAAACCAAATTAAACAGTTATCATCCAATTATTCGGAAAAAATTGAAAATTTGGTATGTTTTAAATCTGATAATGTTATGAGTGTCGTAAAAAAATGCCTTACCTTAAAGAGAGCACCTTGCCTGATAAAACCTAATTTCGAAAATTTATTCAAAATCGGTACTTAAGTTTTTGTACATTTGCAAAAAAGTAACAGGGATGAATTTAGGAAGGAAAAAAGCAGGGAAAAAGTTTATTTACAGAAAACACGCTTAATCTAATCTAATATTAAAAATTTAAACTTGTTCAACAAATAATACAGGAAACTCCATCAGCAGACCTGGGTACGAGATGAGTTACAAAATTTAGCGCCAAGAGGCTCTTTTTGACTACAACGAAACATAGGTTATTCGATTGCTATTATGATGGTAACTTGGCAAAAGGCCGACAACTGAACAAAAAAAAAAAATTTTAGAATAGTTTCATTCGTTTGAATCACTCGTTTCGTTATTTAATGGGTGGTCTGTCATTGTAAAAAAAAAATTAAATAAGTAAGTAATTATTAAGTAAATTGTATTGTAAAATTTAACCTATGCCAGTTCGGAAATAAAATTAAAATCGATCCAGCCGTTTACGCTGCGAGAGAACGCCACGCTTTAGCTTTCGTTTCATAGAAACGGGCTTTTCGTTAAAATTATTACTCTCAACGCGTAATGAAAGGAGTAGCTAAATTAATTAGACTATGTATGCAACTCTATATTCTGTGAACCTATCATGTTGTTATAAATAAAGAATGTTATGTGATTACCTACTTTGATTATTTTACTAATATTTACATTAAAATTCCATTTTTTTTCATTCCTCAAGTATTTTCACCCCTGCTATGCAGAAGTTGTCGCGTGATGTTTGGGTCCAAATTAACGTGGATGTTACAGACCTGATTAGCGTCTATTATAATACACAATAGTTCTGGCCAGATCGTGTCTGTAGAGGTTTAAAAAAAATATTCGTAAATACATGAAAAATATATATTTTTTTACTCTTCAGTATTTTCACCCCTGCTATGCAGAAGTTGTCGCGTGATGTTTGGGTCCAAATTAATGTGGATGTTACAGACCTAATTAGCGTCTATTAGAATACACAATAGTTCTGGCTAGATCGTGTGTGTAGAGGTTTAAAAAAAATTATTCGTAAATACATTAAACATATATATCGCGTGTCATTCTAAGGCTTCAGCGGATGCGAACCCAGGCTGAAATAGGCTTCATTTGATAGTCTAAGCATTCGGTTTGCCGTTTCAGTAGGTTTTGTTGTGAAATATGGCGAAGCGTAGTCGTGATCGACCAGCAGCCAACTTTCGGAGTGGAAAAATTTACGACTTTGTGATTTCAGGGGCTGATTTTCCCCAGAGGTAGTTGTATAGCCACCCTGAGACTAACTTTATTTCATGACTGAATATATTAAACAGCGGAAAATGTCCTTGCAGCCGGAAGTTTAGCCGTTACTGATACTTTTTCGGACGTAAATACATCGAAAATATATATTTTTTTATTCTTCAGTATTTTCACCCCTGCTATGCAGAAGTTTTTGCGTGACTTTTGCATCCAAATTAATGTGGATGTTACAGACCTGATTAGCGTCTATTAGAATACACAATAGTTCTGGCCAGATCGTGTCATTTGAGGTCACAAAATTTTTTATTAATATTTACATGAAAATTCCATTCTTTTTCATTTATCAGTATTTTCAACCCTGCTATGCAGAAGTTTTTGCGTGACTTTTGCATCCAAGTTAATGTGGATGTTACAGACCTGATTAGCGTCTATTATAATACACAATAGTTCTGGCCAGATCGTGTCTTTTGAGGTCACAAAAAAAATTATTCGTATTTACACGAAAATTATATTTTTTCCATTCCTCAGTATTTTCACCCCTGCTATGCAGAAGTTGTCGCGTGATGTTTGGCTCCAAATAAATGTGGATGTTACAGACCTAATTAGCGTCTATTAGAATATACAATAGTTCTGGCGAGATCGTGTGTCTAGAGGTTTAAAAAAAATTATTCGTAAATACATTAAAAATATATATCGCGTGTCATTCTAAGGCTTCAGCGGATGCGAACCCAGGCTGAAATAGGCTTCATTCGATAGTCTAAGCATTCGGTTTGCCGTTTCAGTAGGTTTTGTTGTGAAATATGGCGAAGCGTAGTCGTGATCGACCAGCAGCCAACTTTCGGAGTGGAAAAATTTACGACTTTGTGATTTCAGGGGCTGATTTTCCCCAGAGGTAGTTGTTTAGCCACCCTGAGACTAACTTTATTTCATGACTGAATATATTAAACAGCGGAAAATGTCCTTGCTGCCGGAAGTTTAGCCGTTACTGATACTTTTTCGGACGTAAATACATCGAAAATATATATTTTTTTATTCTTCAGTATTTTCACCCCTGCTATGCAGAAGTTTTTGCGTGACTTTTGCATCCAAATTAATGTGGATGTTACAGACCTGATTAGCGTATATTAGAATACACAATAGTTCTGGCCAGATCGTATCATTTGAGGTCACAAAAAAAATTATTAATATTTACATGAAAATTCAATTTTTTTTTATTTATCAGTATTTTCAACCCTGCTATGCAGAAGTTGTCGCATGACTTTTGCATCCAAGTTAATGTGGATGTTACAGACCTGATTAGCGTCTATTATAATACACAATAGTTCTGGCCAGATCGTGTCTTTTGAGGTCACAAAAAAAATTATTCGGATTTACACGAAAATTATATTTTTTCCATTCCTCAGTATTTTCACCCCTGCTATGCAGAAGTTTTTGCGTGACTTTTGCATCCAAGTTAATGTGGATGTTACAGACCTGATTAGCGTCTATTATAATACACAATAGTTCTGGCCAGATCGTGTCTTTTGAGGTCACAAAAAAAATTATTCGTATTTACACGAAAATTATATTTTTTCCATTCCTCAGTATTTTCACCCCTGCTATGCAGAAGTTTTTGCGTGACTTTTGCATCCAAGTTTATGTGGATGTTACAGACCTGATTAGCGTCTATTATAATACACAATAGTTCTGGCCAGATCGTGTGTGTAGAGGTTAAAAAAAAATTATTCGTAAATACATTAAAAATATTTATCGCGTGTCATTCTAAGGCTTCAGCGGATGCGAAGCAAGGCTGAAATAGGCTTCATTCGATAGTCTGGACATTCGGTTTGCCGTTTCAGTAGGTTTCGTTGTGAAATATGGCGAAGCGTAGTCGTGATCGACCAGCAGCCAACTTTCGGAGTGGAAAAATTTGCGACTTTGTGATTTCAGGGGCTGTTTTTCCCCAGAGGTAATTGTTTAGCCACCCTGAGACTAACTGTATTTCATGGCTGGATATATTGTACAGCGGAAAATGTCCCTTCAGCCGGAAGTTTAGCCGTTACTGATACTTTTTCGAACGTAAATACATCGAAAATATATATTTTTTTATTCTTCAGTATTTTCACCCCTGCTATGCAGAAGTTTTTGCGTGACTTTTGAATCCAAATTAATGTGGATGTTACAGACCTGATTAGCGTCTATTAGAATACACAATAGTTCTGGCCAGATCGTGTCATTTGAGGTCACAAAAAAATTTATTAATATTTACATGAAAATTCAATTTTTTTTCATTTATCAGTATTTTCAACCCTGCTATGCAGAAGTTTTTGCGTGACTTTTGCATCCAAGTTAATGTGGATGTTACAGACCTGATTAGCGTCTATTATAATACACAATAGTTCTGGCCAGATCGTGTCTTTTGAGGTCACAAAAAAAATTATTCGTATTTACACGAAAATTATATTTTTTCCATTCCTCAGTATTTTCACCCCTGCTATGCAGAAGTTGTCGCGTGATGTTTGGCTCCAAATTAATGTGGATGTTACAGACCTAATTAGCGTCTATTAGAATACACAATAGTTCTGGCCAGATCGTGTGTGTAGATGTTTAAAAAAAAATATTCGTAAATACATTAAAAATATATATCATTCTATGTCATTCTAAGGCTTCAGCGGATGCGAAACCAGGCTGAAATAGGCTTCATTCGATAGTCTAGACATTCGGTTTGCCGTTTCAGTAGGTTTTGTTGTGAAATATGGCGAAGCGTAGTCGTGATCGACCAGCAGCCAACTTTCGGAGTGGAAAAATTTGCGACTTTGTGATTTCAGGGGCTGTTTTTCCCCAGAGGTAGTTGTTTAACCACCCTGAGACTAACTGTATTTCATGGCTGGATATATTGTACAGCGGAAAATGTCCCTTCAGCCGGAAGTTTAGCCGTTACTGATACTTTTTCGAACGTAAATACATCGAAAATATATATTTTTTTATTCTTCAGTATTTTCACCCCTGCTATGCAGAAGTTTTTGCGTGACTTTTGCATCCAAATTAATGTGGATGTTACAGACCTGATTAGCGTATATTAGAATACACAATAGTTCTGGCCAGATCGTATCATTTGAGGTCACAAAAAAAATTATTAATATTTACATGAAAATTCCATTTTTTTTTCATTTATCAGTATTTTCAACCCTGCTATGCAGAAGTTTTTGCGTGACTTTTGCATCCAAGTTAATGTGGATGTTACAGACCTGATTAGCGTCTATTATAATACACAATAGTTCTGGCCAGATCGTGTCTTTTGAGGTCACAAAAAAAATTATTCGTATTTACACGAAAATTATATTTTTTCCATTCCTCAGTATTTTCACCCCTGCTATGCAGAAGTTGTCGCGTGATGTTTGGCTCCAAATTAATGTGGATGTTACAGACCTGATTAGCGTCTGTTATAATACACAATAGTTCTGGCCAGATCGTTCACTACGCTAGTTGAACAAGTTCGAAATTATTTTCTTACAACTCGATTGGCTTTAGCGGGTGCGTAGCCAGGCTGAAATAGGATTCATTCGATACTCCTCATTTTTTTTTCTGCTGTATCATTTGGTTTCACTTAGGTTTATTCGCTGCGCTTGCTGTGAGGTAGTCTTGCAAAATTTATATTTATTTTCAGAATTTTGGATTTACTGCACCTCTTCAGAGGTGTGCTTATTGTAAAGTCGGCTCGTTAAGCGAGGCATTGGAAATAGTTTTTCAGCGAAGCTTTACGTTATAAAGGGTCATTATAACGATAGTTTCTTATTTCACAAAAACGACTTCCTAATTTGGTCGGATAATATGGCTGCTAAAGTTGGCTGCCAACTTCACACCGGTCTAAGAAAGCACATTTGTCAGTCGAGCTTGCTCGTTACTCCGACAACATAATTGCCATCGACAGGCAGGAACCGGGTCAATACCTACTTACATGACGACCAACATACCTACATAATACTCTATGACTTATACAGGGTGGAGTCATTATTATTCTTTTGATAGACAAGCGTGCTCCATCGTAGAACGAATCACTCATTATCCGGCAAATTGGCGGTAAAACGTAAGCCTATTGGTATCGCCAAATTATGGTGGGGCAAAATGAGCCCCTAAGAAAAAGAGTGGACTGTATTTTTTAGTTTGAAGAAATGGTGCATTCACAAAAAAATAGAGAAGGAGATGGAGAGAGAGAGGAACAGCACTTACTTGTGTATTGTCCTTGCTCCAAACGGTCAAATTAGACAAAGGCGTGAGGGGCCTTCACACACGCACACACTTTTTTGTCTATTTTCAGTTAACAGTTAACACACCACGAATAAATGTTTATCTTAGACGACACCAGATTTAAAAAGTTCAGCTAGACCTCAATGGTCGGCTAACTTGAATTTAACACACTACAATAGTAAATGTTGCTTGAGTGTATTTCGCACGACACGGAAGCCAACGTCACACTGATTTTTATGTAGGCAAGTCTCCGCGCTCGTACAGTGCGCGTACGTAGTAGGTACATACATACGTGCTGTTTTATAGGGTAGGAACGGGAAAAATGGAAAAATGCACCAAAACAAATAATTAGTTTAAATATTCATGATTTAGCGAAACCATTTCACCCGCTCTTAAAGGGTCACCTTTAAAAGAATTATAAGGCGAAAATAAGAACAGAACTCCACTAATTGGAGAGCTACAACGCTCAATGCGTATGAGTAATTAGTAAAAAACTAGTAAGAGAGCCTTAGTGGCATAGGGAAATTAAACATATAAAACTTAAAATAATATGATATAGTGTAAAATATACTAAAACTTATGTATAAAATTTATCCTAACTGTGAAGCGATATTTATTTACTACTGCGACGGAAGTGGGCATAAGCGAACGACTGGACGAAGATAAGTCTTCCCAGATAGTCTAACGGTCGCTACGCGTACAATACCATCCTTGGAAGGATGCACTTTCTCTACAATTGCTAAAGGCCAGGCCAGAGGCGGTACATTATCGTTGATCACTACAACGACAGTTCCTGGAGTGATCGGCGCGGTAGGAGTGTTCCATTTCTGCCTAACTTGTAAACCGTGTAGATACTCCATTCTCCAGCGGTTCCAGAACGACTGGACCAAGTTATCTAATAACGAATGCCTATGAAGCAAGCTGATATTTTCAGAGCTTACATCAGGCGCGGGCAATGAAAGTAGAGGCGCAGTATGTAAAAAATGACTCGGCGTAAGAGCAGAAGGCTCCGCGGGGTCTGAGCTCAGTACTGTCAGCGGGCGTGAATTCAGTAAACACTCAACCTGCGTGAGAACAGTACAGAGTTCTTCGTATGAAAGGAGTTGCTGTCCGATGACACGGAACAGAATCGTTTTCGTAACCTTAATCATACTCTCCCAACAAGCTCCGAAATGGGGTGTTGTTGGGCAAATCGGCTTCCAGGATATGCGACTTTCAGCGCACTCCATCTCGAGTTTCGGGTAGTACTCATCCCTAAGAAACTTATAGAGGTCGCGAAGGTACGAAGCAGTACCTTGAAAGTTCGTAGCATTATCGGTATGCAAGACCTTAATTGGTCCTCGTCTAGAGAGAAACCTCTTGAACGCGGCTAAGAAGCTAGGCGTACTCAATGACGTAGCAACTTCAAGATGGCAGCTTCTTGTTGTCATGCACGTAAAACACACTATACAGGCCTTTTCGCTGTGTACACCACGGCTTCACGTTTAGACAATAACATTGTTATCTTTGCATCGACAACTTCACAATCGGTAAATTCACGATCATCGAGTACTTCTTTTCTACGCGACATTTTCGCTATTTAATTATAAACTAACGGTAAATACTCAATGCACTGATAACAATTATTTCACGGACAAAATAAGGCAATTCAAGTTATGTGATAAGAATATGGTAAATAAATAAGGCTAATTTCTAAGAAGTTTCAAATCGCTGATAAAAATATGGTTATTGTTACATGGATATATTAAGATGGTTATTTTAATAGAAATGTGCCGCGCCTGCGACGGTCGAACTCCGCTACACGGTCGTATAATATCGAATGTTTTAGGTGTGGCTCGCCGTCGAGGTCACGTAGGTAGGCACGAGTTAAAATGTACGCGAGGGTAGTTAGAAAAACATGTGGAAATCACAATGCAAAAGTTATTTTTGGTTATTTTATGTGTAAAATTAAATTATTTATGTAAAATATATATAGATATGTGTAGATAAATATTATATCTAACGGATTAAATGCCTAGCTCAATGCTTACAGCAGTAAATACGAGTATTTTAAGGGGGGAAAATAGATGACGCAATGTCACGCTATTTATTTTTATATGAATAATTATACTCGCAATGAATATAATTAGCTTATTAGGGCGTTTAATATATCCTAACAAGAAAAGAGACCAGAAAGAAGGTAAAATGACTTCGATCCGGCTCGAAGGAAAAATGGTATCGCCAAATTATGGTGGGGCAAAATGAGCCCCTAAGAAAAAGAGTGGACTGTATTTTTTAGTTTGAAGAAATGGTGCATTCACAAAAAAATAGAGAAGGAGATGGAGAGAGAGAGGAACAGCACTTACTTGTGTATTGTCCTTGCTCCAAACGGTCAAATTAGACAAAGGCGTGAGGGGCCTTCACACACGCACACACTTTTTTGTCTATTTTCAGTTAACAGTTAACACACCACGAATAAATGTTTATCTTAGACGACACCAGATTTAAAAAGTTCAGCTAGACCTCAATGGTCGGCTAACTTGAATTTAACACACTACAATAGTAAATGTTGCTTGAGTGTATTTCGCACGACACGGAAGCCAACGTCACACTGATTTTTATGTAGGCAAGTCTCCGCGCTCGTACAGTGCGCGTACGTAGTAGGTACATACATACGTGCTGTTTTATAGGGTAGGAACGGGAAAAATGGAAAAATGCACCAAAACAAATAATTAGTTTAAATATTCATGATTTAGCGAAACCACCTATCATAGAATAAAGAACATAATATATCATTCACTTTCCTATAACAACCTACCTTTAATTTTTCGAAAAAAAAGATGACCATATTTTATTTTCGAGATAAAAGCTTTTCCTGTCATACAAAACCGTTGAGCTGTGTACGCTTGAAAAAGTAATAAACACAGCACTCAGTGTGAAAGTTTTTGAATAAGTGAAGGTGAAGGTTCTACTAAATATTATAAATCTGAAAGTGCACGTTTGTTTGTTACGTTTTTTCACTCCTTACTCAAGGGGAGTATGATGATTTTTACATACACGTAAAAAGACGTAAGACAGAAAAAGAAGAAAGCTACTTTTTGTCATCTTGTCGTTTTTTATTACTGTGCGGGTGAAACCGCGGGGCGCAGCTGGTTTGTACGATCAGTTTGTTTCAAATTATGACTTCCTTCCATGGCTTGATCGATTTTGGGTTACGTGGTGTCATTAGATACTTTATGTTACACTCACACACAACACTCACACTTCACACTCACACATCACACACCCACACTTATATAAAATTTATATTTATATAGGTAATCTTTTGTTGTGAAATATGAAGGTTTGTGGGCACCTACGACACAAGGATTAATCCTTAGTGTAGGTGATACACGTCATTCTCAAAATTAGTTTAATTTTAAGTTTAATTACCATTTAGTACCAGATGTTAAAACATTTCGAGAAATAAAAAAATATATTATTATATTATTAACATTTACATGTCCGCTGTGTGTGTCTATATTTTGAAGTCAGGTTTTTGTTTCGTTTCAGTTTTGGTTTTTGTTTTCAAAATTCTGGGTGGCGAAGACCTGTTATGGGCAAACGTGACGTTTAACATCAGGTCAGCGATTTTCTCGATTTGTCACTCAATAAAAAAAAACGAGTTTCCGTAACGTTCCTTTCGAAATACGGTTGAGCTAAATTATATTATCAATGTACTAAGGCCCTTCGTGCACAACGCTATACTTACAAATCTTCGGTACCCAACGATTTTTTGTCTCTAAGCGACTAACGCAATACTAATTCATAAAATATACATAGGTATGCGTCGCCGACCCATGCGACCGTGTACTACCAGCTATGCGGCCGATTATGCGCTACATAAGTTTTGAACAACAGTGTTGAAGATTGCGTAGCGTTGTGTACAAAGGGCCCTAAGTCACATACTCAAAAACTATCTTTAGAAAAACGTTAACTTTTTTTCTATTCAAAAATAGGCTGGCGTTTGACCGTCATCTTGCCTGATAGCAATGACGCGGCCTACGATGGAGCACGCTTGCCTAGAAGATTCCGATTCACTCTCGACTTGAAGACACCCAAATTATAACCATCGGGGAACAGGCAGAACATTCCACACTCGTGCGGTTCGCAAAATGAATGTGGAGTCAAAGCGTTTCGTTCGAGTTTTAGGTATGTCAACCATAAAACTTGTAACTTTGTTGATCAGAAATGATTGGGTAAGTGCCTTTTCGATTTCAAAGTCTCGCGCAGCGCTGCACCTATAACCAGCAGTCATTACTTTTGAACACATCAGCTGTCAAGCGGTTTTATGACCTGTAACTTCACTGTGATATGCGCGATAAAGTTTGTAATATAAATGGGCTGGTTGCTCCCCGCTTGCGGTTACATTGTGCGATGATGATGATGATGATGATGATGAAAAATTGCCTGAGTCTTTTTCTCTAAGGGATTTCTGTGATAATAATGTAGGTATTTGCAGAAATCATGATGATCGGTTGAGTGGTTAAACGTGAAAGCGTAGCAAAAAAACACACCCTATTACATCAATAATAATTATCAGCTAGGATTAAGCCGGGTTCGATTCCCGGCCAGGCAGATGTTTGAATGATGAATTTAAATATCGCTTCTGGGTCTGGGTATTAGTTGTCCTTATCTCTGTGTGTTGCATGGCCTCCCCGAAACAAGTTATCCTAGCTATGAGTGTGAAACGTTATTATTGTTTTTCAATTTCTTCTATTCTATTCCTTACTTGACATTGAAAAAGCGAAAAGAAGGTGGATGAGACTGGCAATAAACCAGAAAAAATAGGGCGTCGAGTCTTGTACTGAACAATGGGTGGAAAATAGTGAATGAGGATGATAATGCCATTATCGGCTCACTATTATATTAAGCTATCTGTATAATGAGAAAAAGAGGTAATACAAATTATCTATCTAAAGAGCACTTTGCAAAACACTGCTTTCCTCAATATGAGTTGAGTGATCAAAGATAATGAGATTTAGAACATGAGTGCTTATATCGTAATAACAATCGGTAGGTATAATATCGATTAACTCCTTCTATTTTTCTACTAGTTAAGACCCGCGGCTTCACTTGCGCGTTAATCAAAACCGATTAGATCAGGCCCGTCCAACATACGGCCCCCGGGCCACCATGCGGCCCGCGTAAGTCCTTCGTCCGGCCCGCGACCTGGTTAAACTTAAAAAAATAGTACTAAAATATATTATGTAGGTAAATTTTTAATAAATGATTTGGCATATGAAAAATACCGTTGCATTTTATTTTACCTACCTATGAAATTTGTTTTGGCCTGCTACGACACAAAAATATCAAACCTGGCCCTTTACAAAATTGTGTTGGACACCCCTGGATTAGATGATGATAAAAAGTAGCCCATGTCCTTTTACACCTGACACGTATTTCAAGATGAACGGTGCCAAATCGTAAGAAACAAATTTTCGCGTTTATAATTATGATGTCATTAGTGTGATTAACTATACCTACATAATAGTTAGACTACCTACCACTCCCATCCGACTTCAAAGTTATTAAGTTCGTAACTTGAAGACCAGAGTGACGTCATCTCGGACTTCAGTTACATAAGATTGTCGACCATTCATTTCGAATTTAAAGCGCAGCATACTGCACCGTAATGAAACCAGAATCAAACATCGGAGCAAGCCGATAGGTCGTTTAGCTATTACAGAGATTAAGAACACAAATACACAAAATCTCGCTTCACCGATATTGAATACCCTCTCATTTTTATGCAATTGAGTGATTAGACGAGCAAATCGCTTCCCGTTTCCATAACAGGTCTCGCCACAATTTTGAACTCTGAAAATGTAAGACCCTCGACACAGCACTGCGCTCGTCACCCTGAGATATAAGATATTAAATCCCTTATTTGCTAAATTTCGTTGGAAACATTGCTCATCGGATAGAATCACACACTCTTGTGTTGTAGGCTAAGCATTCACAACCGTCAGCGCATTTACTATAATAATATTTATGATGATAAACAAGTCGCGAGACTTCTTGTTCTTAATAATACCTACGCAATATCTAAAGGGGCGGCCCGGGAATTGCCCCGGGACCGAAAACAGGCATTTTCATAAAGCTCACCTATTTGTTTTCCGAACGCTTGAAAATATGAGCTATTGCTCAACCTTATCGACAACACTTCGTTTTATTTTATTTTTTCATCGCGAATAAGTCCCACTAACTCGACTGTTGGTAATGGGTTGATTATACGTAACGAGTACAGTGGCGAGACAGTAAACGGGCATACTCGGCCGAGCAAACAACTTATGGTTCTAGTGACTGTCTCGCCTCGTCAAACTGTTAATACAAACCGAGTACTCGGCCGAGGGCATTGTCTCGCCACTGTACTCGTTATGTGTATTCAACCCATTAGTGACAATGTGGCGAAAATGAAACACGCAGACCTAGAAAATGCCTATTCATTCTGACCTAATGATCTGTCTCTGATTTGCGAAATGATGTCGATTTTGTGACCATTTTCTAAATTAAATTAGTTTGACAGAACAAAAAATATCTCTTCATTCTCTTTCAGAGTCTTTTTAAAAATGCGAAAAGAGGAGGCCATTATTTTTAGAGCTGTCAAAAATAGTTCAGCTTTAAAAATGGTACAACTGAATTAAATTGACGTCCAATATCTTCTAAGCCAGTTTTGTTTTTTTTAATGTTAAATCCTTGGTAATTTATTTTATTAGTTTTAGTTATTTCTTTAGTAATTATAGCCATCAAGTCAGTCACCATCAATCATCATCCTAACTCGATAATTGAGTTTATCTGAAAGTCGTCCGGAAGAGATTGTTCTTAGCGATAAGACCGCCATTGGTGCTGAATCTCGAATTTTTCTCGTGTTTTCATTTTCTGGTCGTAGTGTCAATGAAGACTTATCTTATTATGTTAAGATTTGTAAGTTTTTTTAAATGTTATCGTTAGAATGTTAAAATGGTTTCAAACTTTTCAGTTTTGTAAATTATTCCATTTTTTCTTTAAGTTTTATACTAAAAATCAGTGGCGGATTTACACATTTGCCGGCCGTAGGCTATTCAACATTTTGCCGCCCCTACCGACCTAAACAATTCGTTAGACTAGCCCCTCCCTGCTCACAATAATACTTTCTTTCAGAAATCATGTCCGAAATTAAAAAAACTTGCCCCAGAATTTGCCGCCCCTGAAATCTGCCGCCCTAGGCTCCAGCCTACTCAGCCTGCTGGTAAATCCACCACTGCTAAAAATATTAAAATCCGTTTCACCAAAAAAAAAGATAAAAGATGCGCCTTGTGAGTGATTTATTTCTACAAGACGTTGGTCAAACGATAAACATGAATATTCTGAAAATAACTTCGCTAAACCTGATAAAGCGATTGTCTAAGATTTGTAATATTTTGGAGTAACTTAGTAACAAAGGTGCCAATAGTATGTAAAAAAAATGTCCAAATATGTTCATTGGTTTATAATTATAATATTCTATAGGAATAATAAAAATATTAATTTAAGAATACTCACCGTGCTTAAAATTCACATACGTAGTAGCAGCAGTAATGTCCACTAAATTATCTTTAAACGCGTCTTAAATAGTTTAAACACCACGTCAATGAAGAAATCGACAAATAAACATAGAGAACAAAATTCAGTTCCAATTTCAAACAATTTTTTCTCTCTTTTCACTATTCAATTAACTCGATCGGTTCTGAAAACTGTTCAAGGTAGAGTTTTTTAGTTCAAGAGTTCATTTTCGGAAAACGCGAGTGGGAGCGAAACGTAGCTGCTACGCGACGTCCGTAGCGCTCGGTCCGCGTAGAGCCACTGCAACATTCGGCGCCACGTTCGTAGCCCCGCTACGATCGTTGTACTTGATTCACACTGGAAACTAAGCTAAGCTAACTTAGTTAGCTACAAGCTATCTTAGTTTATGGGTTGATTACACGTAACGAGTACAGCGGTGAGTTTTAGATGTCAACATTCGTTCTCTGGTTAGACCAAACGCCAGTTTAACTTGACGCAGCTTTGAGCAGAGCTACGCTAAGTCAACTTAGCTTCGCGATGTGAATCAGCCTTTATAAACGTAAAATAAAGGCGGGCTAAGTTTGAAAATCTTGACAGCTAGTCGATATCGTTGTAATGAAATTAAGTTAATATTCAATGAGTACGAAATGGTATTGTTACTCCAAACGCCCTATTTTTATGTCTTCCTTTATATTGATTTTGTTTGTTTGATGTTGAAATAATGAAGTATTTTACGTCATTTGCTGATGGAATTTCCAACGATTGGATTTAATAGTTCATACGTAAAAATTTACGCCCATAATTATAAGCATTTGGTTTGTTTATTTAAATTTGTGTTTATTGATGCCTTGTTCAGTTTAAACTACCAGTACCTAAGCCAAATTTTATAAAAATTTATTCAACCGTTAAGAATATTTGAGTAATTAATAGATAAACATATACGTTCTGGTTATAATTTTCGCATATACTATATAATATATTAGAGTAAATTATAAAATTAGATATATAAACTGTGCCTGGTTTAGTAAAACAGAAAACAAAGGTAAAATATTAATTCACCTAAACAGTTGTCTAAAAACTGGTAGATTTATCGCAATGAGCGATCTTTTCTCTTCATTCAACCTTGAAATGGAGAAGTTTTATAGAAGATACAATCCTGAGTGATACAATCTTAGGCTTTTCAAAGTCAAAGTGAATAGGTATTTTCTAGGTCTGCGTGCTTCATCTTCGACCACATCGTCGCTAACCATCAGGCCAGTTGGTGGTCAAACGCAAACTTAATCGCTTTTAAAAAAAAAGAAAGATTTTTTTTTTATTTAATTTTTTTTTTATGTAGGTAATTGAGTGACGAGACGAGCAAATCGCTCGCCTGATGTCAAACGTCACGTTTGCCCATAACAGGTCTCCGCCACCCAGAATTTTGAACTCGCAGAATTCAAGACGCTGCGCGGCACAGCACTGCGCTCGTCACCCTGAGATGTAAGTTGAGTTGAGTTGAGTTGTTGTAGATTAATACGGGATCGGAGATTAGTGCTCTGCTCAACCTTTACACAGAGAGATCCCTGCTGGGATACCAGGTCAACGCTCGAATGGTGATCAGGTCGTATTATACGACATTGGCCTATAGCAAGGGAATTCACATACGCCCTTGAGTTTCTTCTCCGGACGTATGAAGGACTCACGTTATTTTTCATTTAAACAAGAACATTATTTTTACAAAACAAAAAACAAAAACCGACTTCAAAAGACCGAATATTGAGTTATTCATCTATTTGTCGCGCACGTACTTTATGCAAATTTAAGACTTATATGGTTTTCTCATGGATACCATTATCAGAACTGGACTAAATTGGAAATGGGATCAAATGGGAAGCGTCAGCTTTCTAATAAAAAATGAATCATCAAAATCGATTCACCCAGTCAAAAGTTATGAGATAACAAACATAAAAAAAAATTAAAAAAAAAAACATACAGACGAATTGATAACGTCCTCCTTTTTTGAAGTCGGTAAAAAAAATGTGAGTACTAATATTATAAGCTCTATTTTAACCCCCGACTAAAAAGAGGATGTAATAAGTTTGACGATGTGTGTGTCTGTATGGTATCGTAGCTCAGACAGGTAATTGATTTGGAAGATTTTTTTTAAAGTAAGTTTTTTAGCGGAGGTTCTTAGACATGTTTTATCAAAATCATCGTTGCTTCCAACGTGTGGGATTTTTTATTTTTTTATTTATAGGTAACATCCACTCGAATCAACGTCTCAAATTTAGCTATATCGTCCAGTTTACACCAAAGGACCAACGTAAATAATAAATGTACTCCCAACACACTGGGGGACATCAAAGTGTCTCGATTCATCTCCTGAAGTAAAATATTCAAGAAACTAATACCACTTAACCTGCTTTCTCGGTTTTCGGGAATTGGCGGATAAAACATTTATACAAAGTCGTTAGTTTAATCTACTTGTAAAGAGTCCGTGTGCTAATATAATCATCATCTACAGCCTTCCTGGTTGTAAATTATATAATTATGAGAATATATAGATAAACTCTTTTTTGTTCACACCATAAATTACAAACAAAAGGTTTATTATAACAACTAAAACTATGCATGATGACTATGAGAATGGGCGTGCATCATGTGTATATTTTAAACTAAACACTACTGTGTCCCTGTCCTGTATATGTGTACTTTTTTTTTGCTATATTAGGCAGGTTAATAGTACCTACAGCTATGTTATATCTCGCGGTTTCAATGGAGCAGTGCTGATGATATGAAAAGTATCATACTGGCATATACTGGCAACGCGAATGCAACATTTAATTATGATTGGTGTAGTTAAGGAGGAAAAGCGTTACAAACCAATAAACTTACTTATGCATTTATAATATTAGCTAGAATGTACTAGCACTGTTAGTTTTGATTCATATCACATAATACTTGAATAAAAACAAACAACGAACAAAAGCAAACATGACCAAGTAAAATAAACTAGATTTGCAGTTCTTTTCAAATAGGTGTTCAATACCTGGATCTCAGGATATATACGAATAGTTCTTGACGTAGGTAACTAAAAGAAATATCTATCTAGTTAGGTCGTTCGTATATGAAGGCGAGCGAGCGTACTTGGTGATCCGAGTCACGACTTTGGCAGTGCGGCTGAATGGAGCTTCGTTCACGCACATTATAAATGTTGGCCACACGTGGCATACAAACGCAGCCATAGCCGTGGTCTGTCGAGCTATACTTAGGTATTAAGTATAATATGTAGATTGTAGAACGCTATTCGAAACGGAAATTAACCTAGTAATTACCTTACGTTTGCGACGAGCCAAATGAAGCGTTTGTTCTAATTTGCTGCACTCGACGGCACTCAATAGGTTCGTACGGTACGGACAAGCAAGAAATAATTTGAAGCTGAATTTGAAATGCCGCGTACTGTTACTTAATAAGTCTTTTATCACGACGGCCGTATTTATTACTTCATTAATTGTTTTCGTTATGAAAAGAGCGGCAAACAGACGGTCCGCCTGATGGTAAGCAAACCGCTCATGAAAACTTGTAAAGTATAATTAACACTAGCGGTGTTGATTATACTTTGCCAGTCCAGACTTCTACAATTCTACTAATAGGTCCTCTTTCAGCTTTCTACCTTTCTTATATTTGTTGCTAACTTGAGTCGCCTTGTGCACGGTTGGCCTTAACGGTTTTCTTAGTGATAAATGTATTTCAGGGAGCGAGACCGTACGTAATGTGCTAAACACACTTCGTTGCTTTCTCTTTAGCTACTTTACACGTACCTAGTTCTTAGGTACTCTCTTTAAAAAAGGTTTCATTTGTGCTACCCACGTGCACAGATGTACCTGATTGTTTGGAAAGTTTTACACAACAAAGCTGTTGTTTAGGTAGAAAATTATCTTTGAATATAATTATTAGGTATCATAGTATCTAATATTTTTTTAAGTAACTTGGCCTTGAGGATTCACGTTTTCTAAGATAAAAAGTAGGTACCCATTATACCTATAGAGGTACATAGGTACATTAATCCAAGGTAAAACCTAACTTCATACCAATTCTTATCACTTCATACCAAATTTCATCTAAATCTGTTTAACCGTTTTTACGTCATTGAACAACAAATTTCCAATCATTCAAACTTACAGACTTTGAGATATATAATGGATAATATTAGTAGGATTCTTGAATCAATATTAAACGACAACATTTTGTAGGTTTCTGCTGTTTGAAAAGTTTAGGTAAGTCAGTTTTGATGTTCATTGAATTAGGAGTTTTACCAAGGAGACCACACATTCCGGGTCAGGATATTGGCAGTAAATATAATCCTACTAAATATTATAAACGCAAAAGTTTGTAAGAATGTATGGAGGTATGTTTGTTACTCTTTCACGCAAAAACGGCTGAACGGATTTACATAAAATTTGGGATAAAGGTTGTTCATGGTCTGGATTAACACATAGGCTACTTTTATCCCAGAAAACGCGGGTGAAACCGCGGGGCGCAGCTAGTATAACAATATATTAGTTGTCCTTATTTTCATGTGGTATTCATTCCATGGCAACCCCGACGCATGGAATCCTAACGAGAAGCTATGAGTGTAAAATGTTAATATTATCATCCTTCTCACTTACTCCTCATATCCTATTCTATCCTCCTTTTCACTTACTTATCTTTCTTCCCTTTTCTTTTTTCTTATTCCGCCATGATTCGCAAATTCGAAAAAGGTGACGTTTCCGACTCACGATTGCGTTAAGCCTTCCGTTCCATAATTTTACGGGCTAATAAACTCCCATTCGGCTGGAGTCAGTTGACTGGACGGCATCGGCTCAACTCGGGCTATTTATAGAGCACCGAGCTCGATAAGTGGCCTTTCCTGTTTTTATACGTTTGAGCAAGACAAGCCTGCTTTGGGCTCTTCGCCTTAACGGTTTTTGACAACTTAGCTATACGGAGGGGAAAAAATGTTGTTTTTTTTTTAAATTCAATATGCTTGCGTTTGATCGCCATCTTGCCTGATGGTAAGCAACGATACGGTCTACGATGGAGCACGCTTAGCTAGAAGTAACCGATTCACTCGCGACTTGAAGACACCTAAGACACCTTGTTGTTATAAACATCTGTGCTAATATTATAAAGAGGTACCTATTTGTTTGTATGTAGGTATGTATACTCGTACATGTTTGTAGGGTTTTTAAAGCTTTTATTGCATTGCCATCTGAGTTATACAGGTAGAAATTCCAGCTAAACTGGACGTTAGATAGCGGTTCTAATTTAGTTTCCAATATTTGACTAGCACTGACAGAAATGCTAACACGGCAAGTTAAATAGAAGCTTGCAATATAATCGCGTAACAAACATACCAAAAAAAACCGTTGGCTTAATAACTGCAAGAAATCATTAATTGTACCGGCTGAACGCAACTTCGAGCGCATCACGCTTGTAGTCATTCCTTGAAAAATCAGTGACTTTGATCGAAACTAGTCGCAGTGACCTACTCAATAAAACTTAAAGCCGGCGACTGACCTGAGCATTTTGCCGTAACGTAGCATTCGAAGCGAGCGTGTTACGTTACGGCGTTACGGCCTTACCTGACTAACCTGTAGCCTTGCTCGTGGCGGGCATAGTGCTCGACTGCGCTCCGCCATTGGTAATCAAAATGTCGGATAAAGCCGGCGACTGACCTGAGCATTTTACCGTAACGTAGCATTCGAAGCGAGCGTGGTGGAGCACGCGGCGCTCGCAGCGAGCGGATCGGCTCGCTGTACTGACCTGCAACATTTCGTCGTAACGTAACGTTACGTTATGACGAAATGTTACAGGTCAGTCGCCGGATTAAGTATTCCGTTTTAATTATAGCCAAAATGTGTCAAAACCACGTTAGTTTTCATAGCAAAACAGTAGTGACTTTTTGCAGTTAAAAGAGTTCTTGCACTAAGTCGACGAAACAGTCGAATTAAGAACCGTTTCTTTCTCAAAGTCAGTTAAAAAAGAAGATGCAGAGAAGCATGACGATAATCCACTCTAGACTCTTATCTTTAGACTCTAGAAGATCCTTAAGACAACCTCGCGGCTCGCTAAACAAATGACGTTTTTATGCGGCGAGACGCTAGTGATAAATGACCTAAGGTGATCTCTTCGAATGAGATATTACGAGTGGTCTTAACTGTTGGCACTCTATCTTCTTTGAAGCCACCATTGAATACTAAAGTCACTTTATCTTAAACTTTAACTTTATTTTATTTAAAGTGATAACGTTAAAGTACTCTTAAATGCGAAATAGCTTTTTGAAATTTCATTTTATTTATAAGTGAGTTGTGAGAGTGTTATATTTTCCAAATTCTTTATTGAATTATTATGTGGTTCGTTAGCTACACTCTGCCATTTCATTTAATTTCTCTTTTTAGACTTTAATTTTCTCGATATGAAAAAGTAGCCCATATGTAAATCCAGGTATACCCTGGATTTATATACAGCTACTTCTCCAGACCAAAATTGAGTAACAAACCAACTAAACTTTCACATTTAACCTATTATTATGATTACTGACCCATAGTAATTAATTTATTCAGACTATTATACTACGGGACGGTTAAATAAAACTAGATCAGTAGAGTCTGTTCAGAAAGAGAGCCGTCGTGGCCAAATTGTGAACTAACGTTCCGATTTTTATATGGCAGTCATTTGGTAAATGTCTTACTGTCGGTATTTTGGATCATAAAAATTAGATAAAGGTATATACAGTAATATCATATAAATGTAATATCATCATCATAAAAATTAGATAAAAGTATATATAATAATACCTAGTACAGTTGTGATAGGATCAAAACGCAACAGACGCGCTATTGTATTGCCCACTAAACAAAAAAGGAAATTAAGCACAGCTGCGCCCTCTAATCCCACGACGGGTCTTTTTCTGAACAGACTCTAGCATACATTAGTCAGAATGAGTAGACTATACAGGGTTAAAAGAAAGGATATGCTAAGCCGAAAAGAGCTCACAGTACTCATTATGAACGACTTTTACAATGAGACCAACCCGAATCACGAAAAAAAAAACAGCTGTTTCATGGAACAGCTGACTTCTTTATTACTATGAGCTCTTTTTAGCATACCTTTTTCTTATATGCCTGTATACGCATAAAACAGCTATTCAACCATAAATAATAATGACAAATGCACGTCATACTTATATATTAGAACTATACTATACATAATATCTACCTACGAGTACACCTAACAGCCAATAACCTTTGTTCCGCACAACGTCCTCATTCCAATATCATTTATTTTCGCTAAAGTGTTCGTCAGACTAGGTCTTTAGGGACTGTTAGTACTAATTAGCTGATATTTTAGACCGAGTCCAAAAAGAAAAGGATTTTAAATGTATTTCTTCTAGTTTGCTTGCTTGCTTCGCTCCGTACTTGAGCACGTCCTGTTTTTTTTTTTTTTTTTTTGAAAAAACAAACATGTACTTTTTTTACTTTACCTTAAATATATACCTAGGTAGGACCATGGAGGAGGCCTTAACCCACATTTGGCTGCCCTAGATATTTTAAATACCTAATTCATATTTATTTAACCATACAACATTTTTTATTTCTCAAATTGTATACTGTGTCAAGGGACATAATATATTTTATTTACTTTAATATTTTTATTATAAATATGGTAAACAAAATACACAATGCAAATTGGAACCGCAAATGGCATTTCTTAAGACCAATTAACCAGCTGCATGGTATTTATCGATGACGTTCACGGCTATAAAGCCGGCTTTATTAAGTCGTTGCCGATTCATTGCTATTCGATACAATGCTTGTCGCACGCGCGCCGCAAACTCGGTTCCATTGTCGCACTTAATATCCGAGGCCGGGTTAAAATGGTTTTGTTGCCGAACTTACCGCACGCCTCACGCTAAATTGAAAATGTTTCTATCTGTTACTTTTTCACAAAAAAAAGACCTCTAAAATCAAGATAGAAGGTAGAATATTTTGAATCCCAATATGTCTGGGTGTCTTCAAGTCGCGAGTAAATCGGTTTCTTCTAGGCAAACGTGCTCCATCGTAGACCGCATCGTTGCTTACCATCAGGCGAGCTTTGATGACAGGTAAATAATCAAAGCAGGCGAGATGGCGGTAAAACGCAAGCCCATTTATATATTATATAATATAATATATTATATTAATAAAAAAATGTGGAAAACCATCAATATATATATCTGATTAAACTACACAGCAGTAGCTTTCTATAAAGCACTTTAATTTGAAACTACAAATACATGTCTCCCTTTTACAACTAAGTAGATCGTTATTTTGTAGCTATATTGGTGTCATTTAGTTGATGTGACAGTCCGGAATCCCTACCGATTGTTATCAGCGGTAATCAATCACAGAGCCTGCCTACAAGGCATAGTGCGGGTAAACAGCTACGACGCCTAAGTAACTAAGTAATGTTGTCTTTCCATCTATATTTAGTCGCTACTGTCTGTCTCGCGCGATCGATAAGACCGGAACATGGCTTTACCTTCGAAGGGCTATACGGATGGTATTGGATTCATGTTACGTCAAAAACAGTAAAAATGAAAGTAAAACAATGGATGGAAAACTAGATGAATGTGTTTCTGCGCTTCTGCATCACAATGGTATTATTTTCGCGACTGTAATCTTAGTCGAAGTAGTTTTCATTTCCTAAAAGAAGTGTTATGTTTTCAACGTTCATGTCTGTATGTACAATGTAGTACATTACATTGGCTAAAGCCCGGAACTTTGTGTCCAGTGCTGATCGACTTTGTTCTGACAAAGAGTCTATAAAACTGGAGCCTAGCCTAATACTAGCGCACAGAGATAGTGTAGCTTTCCATTAGTACTTAAAAGTTTTAAAAACGGAGCATTCATTCGGGAGATTACCCTTTACAGTGAAACATACAAACTTGATGGCTTTATGATATTAGTAAACAGGATTATAAGGAAACGGTATGCGAAACCGAAAAGGATTAATAATACTCATCATTTTGAACAACTTTTAAGAGTACGATTGGATCAACCCGGAAATTGCGATTAAAATATCAATATGTTCCATACATTTATTTTACTGTCATTGACATTTCATTTCTCTGGAACAGCTAATTTTTTTTTTCGAGATTTCAGGGTTGGTCCCTTAATAAAAGTTGTTCATTATGATAAGCACTAAGTATGAGCCTTTTTTCTTAGCATACCTAATCCTTTAACCTTTTAGAAGTATGTAATATGTGTATGTGTAATGTGGGTACTGGGTAGGTATATCTTTATTGAAAGATCATCGAGCTGAGCTGAGGTCTGTGCCTTTCGAGAGGCCTGTGTAATGTAGTGTGAATAGCAGTAGGCTAATACTTTACGTTTTGTAACTGTAAAATGGCCCTTATCTTCATCTTCTTTGAATTACTTCTTCTGCAAGTCTTATACAAATACTAAGCATGCTTAGGTTTACATCCAAGCTATTAAAATCTTCTCTACGGAAAAAGGTCATAGGAAAGCAAAACCATACCACTAAAGTAAACAAACCTTTTTAATTGTGATTTTATCTAAACTTCACATTTTATAGAAATAGTTAGCTATCACATAGATTTATAAATTGTTTGATATTTCCAAGTATTGTGCTTGTGTTGTTTTATTACCGATTGGCATTTTGTAAATATTAAGCGAACGCCTTACTAAAGACAATTAACGCATCGTATCTTAATCTTCTTAGGGTGACTCTCCAACTAGTGAAGCTCTTCATTATTTAGATTCATTATTCGGCGTCACTCATAATACTCGTACGCGTATCTAAAGAGTTATATTGTATCCACTGTATTTGTTTTGGTTTGAAACTCGAGCCACTTTTCAATCGTGAATTTACTCTATTTGAAACCAGTAGGTACGCCTACAATTTTGCTCAAGCGTGTCTATTTGAAGACGACCTTCTGAATTCGCAAGTTCACCGACACGTTTCCTGTTGTTGATAGTGTTTGAGCGCGATTCAACTCCAACTACCTGATTACAGAATAATGAAAATACGTTTAAACGTAACGTTTAGATCAACATTTATGTATACATTTATGTCTACTCAAAATGTACAATATATATTACAACATACTCATAAGTAGTTGTGACATTGCTCAATGTAGACAGGCTATTCTAAATCTATGGCTTTTTAAGTCTAGATCTCTTTAGTCGCAGATATAATTTTTTTTATCGTGAATAAGTCCGCGTTTGATCAACTTGCCTGCTGGTAAGTAACGATGTGGTTGAAGTTGAAGAATTCGTGTTCCTTTTCCAAAAGTCAATGCGACCTTCTTCGTCTCTTGAAGATAAGGTTTCTTTTCTCGCACTATCATAGTTTTGGAAATAAGATAGGATGAAACTACTTACTCCATTCTTCTTGTCTGTCCGATCCTCGAGATTGTATCGAAACTTTGTGGTACAGTTAGGAACTGGTCTGAGCGCTTTTAATACTTCTTCAGTAAGGTGATGGTTACTGAGCGTTATTTCATTCTTCTGTTTCTATTTTAGTTTTATCGATATGATTGTTCTTTGGTTGTTTTATCGTTTTACAGAATCGATGTTTGGTTTGTTGCATAGGTGCTATCATTTTACGAAAAACTGGCTGTGTCCTTGAGTATTTCAGATCAACTTGTTATTGGTTATAACTTCAGTTTCTTAATTGTTTCCCCAATACCTGTTATAACAAATACAAAGAAACCTTCCCTATAACAAATTTTGTCCTAGTAAATTACAATAAAAAGCTAAGTACATACTTGCATTTGAAATAATACAATACAATACAAAATAAAATGATGCAGTGATGTCAACATTCAGCGCGTACCTAATTCTTACTTGGGTAGGTACATAATACTTTTTTAATAGAAAATTAAACAATAACTTCAGCTATATGTAGGTACTATCTACAATTATCGCAGCCATAAATATTTTGGAAATATAATTCATCAATCCTCTAAATAAATTTATTTACATAAAACATGCAACATGGTCCAACTTATAAAGTATTCTTAGAGTTATGTGACATTTCTTTGTACCTACTGCATTTT
Organism: Alcis repandata; assembly: GCA_949125135.1. Taxonomy (NCBI): domain Eukaryota; kingdom Metazoa; phylum Arthropoda; class Insecta; order Lepidoptera; family Geometridae; genus Alcis; species Alcis repandata. The sequence continues at coordinate 3,676,200 of OX421233.1, forward strand.
TTTATTGTACGAGTATTGTCAATCTTAGCACACTACTCGCACGCATCTTAGCGATGTTACTAGACATCGTTTATAACAAAGCTTTTATTACAAACAAACTCACCGAAACTAGCACTCTAGAGCATAACATTCCATTCTAAGGTCTGACATTATACAATGTAGTTCATGCCACGCTTCACGGTTCGATTTTAGCATTAAAAAGCAAACAAATGAAATTATCTTTTGCACCTCACCAATCACAGCAATTAGCATAAATATGTGAGGAACTTTCGCGTAATGGAACTTCAAGAAATCTAATATAAACAGAGATATCAGTAAGAATGCATACCTCGCGTACCATGCATGCATTTTCCTTTTAAACTTTGACCTCTCTTCTAATATAGTCAACTTATACACATTTTGCAAAACTTTGATGCTTATTAAAAGGTTACAAGCAAATAATAAAGGTACAAAGTATAAAGTGCAATTTAAAATTAAATTGCTGGAATTGATCGAGCCGTAAAAAGCACAGATCGTTAAAATGAATCTCGGTAAACTCATACTGAAAACAATTATATAACATTTAATTTTTTTTCGTGTGACATTTAATATATTAAAATTAAAAACTTTGACAACGTCCACGTAAGTAATAAAAGAAGCGATAAATAACCAGCTCATATTTAAATCCCAAAAGAAAAATAATGGAATTAGTAAGTTTTTAACAGCATCAGTCATATTTCCCATATTCCATTCCTTTTCCTTGAACGATGCTATAAAACCACATATAATGATTATAAGAATTATCACGTAATAAACTGTGTTAAAAGATATTATATTGGTATAAATGAAATGATTAATCGTACGCCATTTTGGTATTTTAATCCAAGACAGAAGAGAAAGTCCACATCCAATTAAAGATAAAACTAATCCAAATATTATTACACAAAAAAACAAAATTAAAATAAATAGAAAGTACATTTCTTGATTTTGTACATCATCAATAGCCATGTTTTTAAATAGGTACTTTACTAAAAGTTACTGTACATACCTACAAGTATTTCAGGCGATCTTAAGTATGATAAATAAATAATTTATAGTAAAATGTGCCAAAACAAGTCAAGAGTACTACTTAACTACTTAGGTGCGAACCCATTACTGCTTTACTCAAGCAGTGATTTTATATATACCTATTATTATAAGTTTAGGCCTATTACGCACTGTCGACTTGTCGCCGGCGACCGGCAGTCGCTTGTGCGTCGCCACGTCGCGGCGAGTCGCCCAGCCGCTTGGGCGACCGACGACCAAGTGCGTAAACACCTATTTAAACTGTAGTAAGTCACAGTCGCCAGCGACCGAGTCGCCGGCGACAAGTCGACAGTGCGTAATAGGCCTTACTATATTAATACAGTTAGCTTTACAGTTATCAGTAAAAATGTTGGGGTAATCACGCATACGATATCACAATGGTAGACTGGGGCTTAATCGGCGCAAACTATATCTACAAATAACATTTATTGTTCTAATTTAGTTCAATGAATACTAGCAACTTTGACATGTTTATTACAAATACAGAATCTGAAGCTAAATCAGAGATATAGGTAAAAATCTAATGGCATCCAAAATTTATAAAAACATACCTAATTCAAAATAAATTACTGAAACTGTACGTGATCTTAGTTTATCACATAACCCTGAAAAGGCTATTTATTATATAAAGACATTTTTTAACACTTACTGGTATATAACAATAATTCGAACCAAATAGAAATACCTATCTAGATATAGACTCTATATAGACCAAGCTTATCACAGTTACTAACAGGAAAAAAATATTTTATAATGTTTAACTTTGCAACGTATTAGGTTTGATGAGTATGAATCGTGTTTAGGAATCCCACTTCACAGAGTTTATACATTCAATGTTTATTTTCACGCTTAGACGGAATTATTCCTCGAAACAACGCACACAGATAACAAAGTACACAAACAGTTCGTTAGAATTTCACAGTGTTGGTATCAACAAAAACAAAGTTGCTATACAATATTGCAAAGAACGAATGAGGCACAATCGAGACTGTCGGCACCGCGGTGTCGGCTGCGCTGCGCATGCGCATTTTCCTTTTCGGTCTCGCCTCTAAAGCCGAGTTCAACTGACAGAGTGGGTCTCGCCAGGCATGTTTTTGTCTCTGTCTAGACCGTGGTAAGCTAAGCAGCTAGAACGAGATACATGCGTGCCAGGTGAGGCATGTTCGATAAGGCTAGACACGGCCTTAGATTCCATAAGATGGGAGCAAATTTACTCTTCAAGTTATTAATACTGGTTATTATATTTCTTCTATTTCATTCAGGCTATGAAGAAATTGAAATTTCAAAAGAATTGAAATTAATTAATGTATCATTCAAATAATAACTTAAAGTATCTGTCATATTTTTTACATTCCATACATTCTTGTGCTAGCGTATAACATAATAATATGACTAGATAAAAATATTATAAGAATTTCTACGTAATACACGATGGAACACATAGGTACGATATTGGTATATAGGTATCTCAAATGTGTGAACGTACGCCATTTTGGTATCTGGATCTAAAACAAAAGGGACAGTCCAAAGCTCCATATCCAAACAACAATAAAACCAGACCCATCATAATAACACCAAACAACAAAACTAAAAAAAAAGTTATAAAGTTAAAATAAGTTATGTTATCTACATTTGCATCCATTGTATTTTTAGGTATACCTACTCACAAAATAAATATCTCTAATGATATTATAATACTTAAGTAGGTTTTCCTATTTAAGTGTACCTTAAGTGAAATACAATAAAAATATTAAGCTCTAGCAGTATTTATTTAAAAGTAAGTATTAATATTTTAATGTAATCAACCAATGTTTGGAGAAACCATGCATATGGTATCACAGTGGTGAAACTTTCTACGCCATCTGTGTGTGTTTGACTAATAAATATCAACATAGAGATAGTTCTGGAATCTATAGCATTCAAAATGTATCGGAATTCTCTGTAGCTGGACGTTGTCATAAACGGTAAACGTTACTTTGTTCAAGAAATCTTAAAAGGGCAACAATATTAGGAATAAAATTGGGTGGGTGTAAAATACTCGAAGATATGACTCGGGCATGCTAGGGATTCCACTTCACTGAGTTTATTTTCAATGTTTAATGTTTATGTTTGTTCACACATCGCGTAAATTCTTCCTCGAAACTGTCGCGAATAACACACAGCTAACACAGCTTGTAAAGAACACAGTATGTTACAATTTCACAGTGATATTTCGCAGATATATCAACAAAAACCAATAGAAATATAAAATTGGAAAGAATCACGATGGAAAGAATCTGAGATTATTGGGTGGTGGCGGCGGCGGCGCAGTTGCGGCGGCGAGGCGCATGCGCATAGTCTGGGTTAAAGTCGCCTCTTGGAATAACTCAGAAGTGAGTAATTTCACTCTTCAAGGTATATTGGTATTTTACACAAATATATCAAATTTCAGCTGAATTATAAAATTTAAATTTTCAATCAAATTTCATCGGGAAGTGGTTCAAACTTCAGTTGCAAGATTTGGCCCACACTGAATACCGACATACTCGTATGTTACTAACACAGCAAGTTAAATAAAAGCTTGTGATAAAACAGCTATTGCTTCTCTGTTTTGTAAATCTGGAAAAAGCTTTCGATACTGTGTCGTGAGGCATACCTACTGTCTTAGTATTGATTTTATTTTCAAAGTTTAGCTAAACGTAGACTACTAGGTACTAAAATAGTACTTACTCACTTTTACTTAGAGCTTTTTACATTAATAAAAATAATAAGACTCTTAAAAGATGATAAATAGAGCAATATAATAAAGTGTTTTGTACCAGTGGCTGGAAAACAATCTAGATTTTTTCGGCTGTAACTTTGGAGGAAATCAAGGTTGCGTATCGGCGTCAGCTTTTTTAACACGCTTTTATTAGCTTCACCTGTATGTTTGTATGTTTGTATGTTTGTATGTTTGTATGTTTGTATGTTTGTATGTTTGTATGTTTGTATGTTTGTATGTTTGTATGTTTGTATGTTTGTATGTTTGTATGTTTGTATGTTTGTATGTAACCGACTCCTTTGAGCGCGTTTTTGACCCACTTTAAACGGTCAGATTTCTTTCAAACTTTGTAGATATATCGAGGACCGATGACAATACACTAAACAAATCGTGTTTTTTAGTTTTTTTAACTATTAATTTTTTTAACACGCTTTTTCTATAAAGTTTCTTTAACTTTTAATATCGTTTAACTTACAAATGGTAGTTTCGTCATTCGAGTCAGAGAACAGAGTGGCGCAGTGGAAGCGTGCTGGGCTCATAACCCAGAGGTCCCTGGATCGAAACCACGCGCTAGAAATCTTTTTGCTCAATATTTTTTGTTACGCATCAATTTTATTTTATGAGGTCCGAGGATCGAAACCACGCGGCTACAAATCTTTTTGCTCAATATTTTTTGTTATGCATCAATTTTATTTTTAATTTGCTTGAGCAGACGGCCAAAATCGGATAACACCAACACATTTGTACATATTAAGGATGGTTAATAGTTAGCAAATCGAACTAAAAAGCGAAAAATAAATAATAGTTAAAAAAAACTAAAAAAACACGCTTTTTATAAAAAACCGAACTAAAAAAATAGAAAATAAAATTTTATAAATTTAAATTAAGAATAGGGTTGAAAATTTCAATAAATATAAATTAATAATAGTGTAAATAAATAAATATATGTATTTTATTTTTAAAAAAGCGTGGGGTGCTTTCTAAGATATTATCAAAATGCTAATCACTCTACTCATGTCTGTCAATACAAAATGTATCTACAAAATATATAATATCTACTTATTGACCCATGCACCCCACGCTTTTTAGAAATAAAATACATATATTTATTTATTTACACTATTATTAATTTATATTTATTGAAATTTTCAACCCTATTCTTAATTTAAATTTATAAAATTTTATTTTCTATTTTTTTAGTTCGGTTTTTTATAAAAAGCGTGTTTTTTTAGTTTTTTTTAACTATTATTTTTTACTCTCCACTCCATAAAAGGTCGAGTAACGAAATGTTGGTTCAACATTAGAACTCTCGGCAAAAACCAGCCCTAATGGAGCAAAATTAATTTGACGCACAAAAAGTGGTGCTTACTGATGGCCTTAATATTTTGACACAAACTTTCGATCTAGCTAGTTTCTTAACTAAATTTTCGCTGAAAAGAAAACTAAGTTTCAGTTGAGAAGAAAAAATAAATTTTATGATAATACCTAAACAATAGAATCAGCTGTACATTGTCAAATGTAGGTTTATTCACATTTTATCGGCTATAAGAAACACGTTAAAAGTTCATATTACTCCATAAAACCAAAGAATAAGCACGTACTATCTATTGACAAATGTTTCCGAGATATTACTTTGTGAGCAGACGTTGACAGCCATTGTTGGTTGACGAAACGTGGCATGCGGTTTCACGTGAGCTCACCGTGTTTTTCACATATTTTCTATACCTTGCCCATTTAACTAATGGTACATCAATGGCCCTAGCCTATAAATAGACAAGTAAGTATTAACATAAAAAAGTAATTGGCTGCGCCGTACAGACACCGAAGTCTCGCCTTATGGGTTCTTCCCCGAAGGAGGTTCAGAACCTAAACAGTCGAATTTATTGAGAACCGTCTCCTTCTTGAATTAGGTTGAAAAAAAAGGGAGATATTGAGCTGAAGATTTATTTGACTCTAAAAATCCTAACTCATACAGTTATTCATTCTGGCATATTTTGTTATACATATATAGCACAATTTATTACCTATTAAGAAAAAAATGCATCAATCAAGCATGATGCATAACGTCTCTTATCGTCACTGGTTTGCTCAAACTTCTACTTCTCTCTTCACGACTACAATCTTTTAAGATTATATTAGTATAACTTTCTAAGTAAACATAATCGCAGGCATCCAATTTCTCTCGTATTCATATCAAGGGGATGGACGCCGTATTTATGACGCCATAAGATTGATGGCCCAGTCGGTAGGGTTTAAAACAGGGTTTTCAGTTTCCATTTTATTACCAGCCTTGTGCTAAAATAAATCATAGCAGCGACGTTTATTTCTATCTTATAGCAGCTATAAAGCTGTCTTGTCAGAGTATAAGGAGTGAAAATGGCGTTTGTATGATTGTTTGTATTATATAAATATGCTCAGAGTAAATAGGAAAATGATAGATGATGGTAGAAATGGTATCTTCTGAATCCGCGCGTCATCTTTGACCACATCGTTGCTTACCAACAGGCGAGTTGGTTTTCAAACATTTTTTTTTTGCATAACGAATCTGTCGTCTGCAATAATTTTATAAGTAATAATAAATGTTTACGGGACTGGTTGGAATATCAATCAAGGCTTATTTATGGAGATGATAGGATAGCAGATATTCTTGGTAGGTACTTACTTTCCTAAGTGTACCCATAGTATTAAAAGTGACAAATAAATACTACATATTATTATCCATAATTATAAAATCTACTACCTACCACTAAAACAGAAACCGAGCTAGCTCTTTGCTTGTATGCAAACCTCGCAGTGTTTGTTCCCACTATTTCGACACACCCTAACCTATTTCTTTCCCCAATCCTTTGTAGATATCTGTAGCCTTTATTTTCGGTGGGGTGTTGATGTTTCTTGTTTTCACCGGACTCCGTGACGAAACAAAACGTTCCGTGGCGTAGATTAACCTACCTGACATTAAGTATTACCTTTTTTTTTTTTGTTTTTTTTTTTTTTATCCAGTTTTAGGCTTGCTTGCTTGCGTTCTACGTTTCTGATTCGTTGGTACCTACAGCCAAAGAATGGACAGACGGAAGGCTTCCTTGTTTCCTGAGAGTCTCTCAGTGAGAGATAGGTAGGTACAATCTTGGACTTTTCAAGGTCAGAGTAAATACTGAATAGGTATCGTCTTGGTTTGCGTGCTTCATCTTTCCAAATCGTCGCTAACCAACTGGCGAGTTGGTGGTCAAACGAGGACTTATTTTATTTGCCATTAACTTAAGTAAAGTTCCCTCCGAATTTGCAGCGCTCTTACAGTGTCCTTGTACCATGACATTTAATTTGTAAGAACATGTGTGTAGTGTGTATGTAGGTACTGTACATTGGCAATAAATAAATAAAATGCTAATGTAGAAAAGCTGGCTGCAAGAACTTTCTAATATTTTGAAACAAACAGCAAATAGTAGGTAACCAACATCAATTTACTTACTTATCCTATCAGTAGATATAGCAGAAATTCCCTGCCACAATAGGTACACCATCAAATTGTGAACGTTGGTCGCCCTAGCAACAAAGAAGTTAATAAGACCATGACTCCCTCGAGACCGCGAGCCACGCAAAGAATATCGATGGCTGGTTTTGATCTCAGTGATGTGAACGAATGATATAGATTTATTTTTTGCGCAGAAAGGGTTTGAGATATTACAGGGCAACCGCTGAGTTACGATGGATGGCTTCGTTATTCGGAATGGAGGGAACACAGCTTTTACTAAATCAAATCGAAAGTAAACAGACTTTATGTAAGGTACCTGGTTTGTTCAAACGCCGAAGTTTTTTCATATGCCACCTTTAGTGGGTTGGGCTTAGGTTTGATATTTAATATCGTTTTGTTCAGGTTTAGGTACATAGGTAGCGCTCGTGGCTCGTGGCGTAGCTTGCCTAAGAAATAAAAGAGATCACACCAATAGATAACAAAGCAACGGACTTACTGATTAGTGTTTGGATTAGCGATCGCGAGTGGCATTATTACTAACGCTACCATGGTTCAAATAACACGTTAAATTGTAGGTCCCGGTAGTTTCTCCTATAAAGGTTAGCCATCTACCCATGTCGAAGGCCTTTTGGCGGCCTTAAAACTCTGAGATTAGTACTGGCCATTCGGTCTTCACTTTACTACACAAACATACTTACTTAGATACTAATATATTTTGTAGGTACCTATACCTACGTACGTTCTGGTTTATCCATGGTAAATTAACAGGATATCTAAAGTAGATAGAAGAAGGAGGTAGGTAGAAGTAGAACCAGCACTCATGCAAGCCTGAATGCATTCAGTACTACCTATACCTAAGTAGGTACTTATAGTAAGTACTAAATGCATTAGATTATGGAGCATTATGGAGATGATGGCAGATTTAGGTATGGTAGATATTGGTATTTATAAATGATTAATGATAAATGTATCTAAGTTTGGGTTTTTAAAATTTTAACAGGAAACTAAAAACCCAGGATAAAATATGTGATAATTTCATATTTTTACTTTCAAATGGGGGGAAAAGAAGTAGGTAAGTACCTACCTATTATTTGAGACAATAATTACCTGTTAAGAGAAATTAATTAGTTACCAACGTACTTACCTACCTAGATTTATCTACATAGTTACTAATTTCTGGAACCACAACAGCTGGTGACTAAATTACCTATTCCGATAAGCGAGCACAAACCTGGCAAATTCAGACAGCTAATCAACATAGCTAGTAGGTACTTATTGAGGCAACGTCAACGTAACCGCGTTACTGTGGCCCGAGCCATAGTTGGGGTTTCCGGAATTCTAGATAATCAGTTTTCCGAACTAACATCAATTGTTGTTGGTTAACTTTCTGAGTTTCAAAAGACGTGGCAGAATACTACTTACTATCAATATGTAACATAAATATCAAAGTTGTTGTGTGTGTGAGTTTGAATGTGATCTTTAGGTGTTTGTTGCTCAATCACTCAAAAATTACTAAACGGATTTGGATGAAATGTGGCATGAGGGTAGCTTATATTCTGGATTAACATATAGGCTACCTTTTTATCCTAAAAAAGAAAGCGGGTGAAACGCGGAGGGGGGGGGGGGGGGGGCAACTAGGTAGTTTTAGAAATGGTAAAAATAAATATTTCGATTTTTGTACGTTTTGTCTAGAAGAAATCGTTTTTGGACCTATCGCTTACATCACTTTGTGTTTTACTTCCTATTCTTATTTGATATGGTAGCGAGAGTTCCCGCAGCGGGACGTCCCATAAAGTTGGTATTGTGTTTCCCCGCCAGCGATCACCCGAGCCAACCCAGCTTCTTGAAATACCGGAGCGAGGCTCTGTGTCGCTGGCACAGTTGCTCCAGTGGCAAAGACGGTAAAATTGATGATGTGAGTTGCATGTAAGAAGCAGTTTATTATTCCTAGTTCTTGTTTTAAAAATTAAGCCAGGGATACACTGGGCGACAATGTCCTGCGATACGTTACGTAGGTATCACTAGCAACGTCGGGTGACGTGGCACTGCAGCGCGACGTTGCCAGACTTTGCTCGACATGTCTGGCAACAACGCTTAGCGAGTGTCATAATATGGACTGCCTTGTGAAACACAAGTACAAGGAGTAAGTAGCGCGATGTCGCCAGATATGTCAAGCGAAATCGCTCAGCTTTGACATGTCGCCGACACGTGTCATTGAACATTTGTCCCTTATTATTGTATCCCTGGCTTACAGCCCCTTGAAATTGCGGTCTACCACATGACGATATCGATTTTAGTTTAGGTCTGTCAACTAAAGCCTTCAGAATTACCTGTTATACGTCATTCATCATCATCATCAGCCTATCTAATGTTTGTCCACTGCTGGACATAGGCCTCTCCTAACGAACGCCACAAGGCACGATCTTCTGCCTCACGCATCCACTTGCTACCAGCCGCCTTACGCAGGTCGTCGCTCCACCTGGCCGCAGGGCGCCCTACTCTACGTTTGCCGATCCGTGGTCTCCACTCTAGAACCCGTCTACCCCAACGGTTGTCGGTTCTCCTACAGATATGGCCAGCCCATTGCCACTTCAGCTTGCTAATCCTCTGAGCTATGTCGGATACTTTAGTTCTTTGTCGGATAATCTCATTCCTGATTTTATCCTTCAAAGAAACCCCGAGCATAGCTCGCTCCATAGCCCGCTGAGTGACTTTAAATCGATGGACCAGCCTCACTGTTAGTGTCCACGTTTCGGCTCCGTAAGTTAGTACAGGTAGGACGCACTGATCGAAGACTTTTGTCTTCAGGCACTGCGGAATGGACGACGAGAAGACATGACGAAGTTTCCCAAATGCTGCCCAGCCCAGTCGGATTCTCCTATCAACCTCCTTCTCGAAGTTTGTCCCGCCAAATTGCAGAATATGTCCTAGATAGGCATATTCTTGGACAACTTCGAGAGGTATATGGTTAACATAGACAGGCCCCGGGGAAACATGTGTGTTAAACATGATCTTGGTTTTATCAAGATTCATCCCGAGACCTACTTGTCGAGAAGCATCAGCTAGGTTGGTCAGCATTCCTTGCAAGTCCTGCAGCGATTCCGCCATGACGACGATATCGTCGGCAAATCGCAAGTGAGAGAGATACTCGCCATTGACATTTATGCCTTTCTCTTTCCAGTCCAGCGTCTTAAACACATCCTCCAGAGCGTTAGTGAACAGTTTCGGGGATATAACATCCCCCTGTCTCACTCCCCTGCGTAATGGGATATGCTTAGTCTGCTGGTCCTGTACTTGAACGGCCATTGTCGCGTCGTTATATAGACCTCTCAACACTTCGATATATCGCCAGTCGACTTGGCAGCGCTGCAAAGACTCCAGAACAGCCCAGGTCTCAACAGAGTCAAACGCTTTCTCGTAGTCCACAAATGCTAGACACAGAGGCCGATTATACTCTTCTGTCTTCTGTATAATCTGCCTAACAGTGTGAATGTGGTCTACGGTGCCAAACCCTGCTCGAAACCCGGCCTGCTCCAAGGGCTGAAACTCGTCAAGTCTTCTCGCGAGACGATTTGTGATTACTCTCGAGAACAGTTTATAGAGATGGCTCAAGAGCGAGATTGGACGGTAGTTCTTAAGAAGAGTTTTGTCTCCCTTCTTGTAAAATAGAACTACAACGCTCTTGTGCCATGCCTTTGGAGTTCTCCCTGTATCTATGACGACATTGAATATCTTCTGAAGCTCTCGAAGTACTGGTGCACCACCTGCCTTCAAGAGCTCCGAAGTGATTCCGTCTTCTCCAGGGGCTTTTCCATTTTTCAACTGTCTGAGAGCAATCTCGATCTCGCTTAGGCTGACTTCTGGCAGGTCTTCTGTGAAGTGGCGCGTGAGTGTGGCTCGGGAATCTTCTTCACAGGAATCAGGTTGCAAAGCTTGCGAGTCGTACAAACGGCTATAGAATTCCTCGATTTCCGCGAGTATCTCCGGCTTAGAGACAACGGTACTTCCAATTGACGTTGTTAACTTCGTCAGATGGCTTCTTCTCAACGTCTGAGTGAACACTTTTGACCCCCGATTCTGCTCGATTGCTTCTTTTATTTTTTTCGTATTGAAGCAGCGGAGGTCGCGTCGCACCAGTTTCGTAATCCTGCGGTTGAGAAGTCGCTGTTCTGAAGAAGTGGCTTGGCAGTTTTCCCGTCTTTCGTCCATAAGCCGGAGAGTCCCTGCGGAAAGCTTGGATTCTTTGCCTGTACGCTGTAGTTGGCAGAACCTGCTCCCTTCATCCCGCAAAATTCCCACAAGGTTTTGAATACCCTCGTCAACGTCCTCCGTGGTTTCCAAAGTGGTGAAACGATTTTCCAGTTGTTGTTGGAAATGGTCCGATCCAATGATGGCTAGGAACATGTTCGGTCGGAGCGTGGACTTCATCAAGCGGAATCGTTCTAGCTTAAAATTGATATTCAGAGAGCCCCGGACAAGTCGGTGATCACTGCCGGCTTTGAACCTATTGATCACGGAGACATCTCTGAATATGTGCTTCTTATCCGTCGTGATGAAGTCGATCTCATTTTTGGTTATACCATTAGGGCTCTGCCATGTCCACTTCCTTTGGGGCTGCTTCTTAAAGAAAGAATTCATCAAAAACAGCCCCTCTTGTTCCAAGAAGTTGACTAGCATTTGCCCTCTTTGGTTTCTGCTCCCATAGCCATATGGACCTATTCTTGTTTCACCGCAAGCCTGTACTCCCACTTTGGCGTTAAAATCCCCCATAACAACGTTGTAGTGCGCTTTCGTGGTGTTGTGGAGAGCCTTACAGATATCTTCGTATGTCTCTACGGCTACTTCATCCGAGTACGATGACGTAGGAGCATATACCTGAATCACCTTCATACTGTAGCGGTTGGTGAGTTTCAGTACCAAGTAAGCTACTCTGCTCGACACACTGGATATTTCTACAACGTTGTTAACGAGGACCCTATTGACGAGGAATCCCACGCCACCTTGAGATAGTTGGTCTCCTTCGCGATAGTACATAAGATGGCCCGATTCCAGGGTAACAGTGTCCTCCCCCTCTCTTCGGACTTCACATAACCCCAGAATGTGCCATCTTATCTTTCCCAATTCAGTTTCAATCTGTGCCAGGTTTTCGTCTTGCCTTATCGTTTGTCCATTGTACGTTGCCAGGGTCAGTTTTGTTTTGGTTTTGGGGTGGCCTGCCGTAACCCGGTGATTCTTCGCACCCCTTGCCCGGCCGTTACCATGGCCGCCACCTTGGCCAGGAATAGCCGGGCGGCCGGGAACTGGGGGCCTTTTTGTGGTTGTCCTGTTCATAAATAGGAGGATTTGCCCGTAATTGCCACGCTGGGCAGGCGTGTTGGCAATCGCAGAACGTAACTTTTCGCACCAATGTCGCTGCTGCCCGACACTAGCCTGTGTGATTTTAGTTACGCCGATTTGGATGGATATACCGCCATCTATCGGTTCGCCAGAGCCTTGTTCGTTGTTTAGCAGGATGACCACGTGCAGGTAAGGTTAGCTTGGAGCATTAAGTTCTTGGTTTGCTCCCCATCATCCACCATACTGTTATACGTGCCTACCTTAAATGAAATCAGCAAATGAAAAACACAATATTTTCAATAAATGTATTAGCGAGTCCTTACAAAATGTTATTTACAATGACACAATAATAAATATAACTTTGCGACAGTTGGATATTACAGAACAAGAATTATTGTCGTTTCTTGAACGAAATACATTAGCATTTTGCATTAAATACACAACATTACTTGTAGCGTAATTTATTAAATATGGATATTTTGTTCTTTTACATTTAATATTCCTAAGTCAAAACCTAATTTAATCCTGTATAAATAGTGTTTAAGAAGCAGAGACAGCGAAATGCTTTAAATCTGTTGCTCTTAGTGGAAGAAACATTTTAAAAGTACATAAATATTACTTTTGGAAGTTATCAAGAAGAGGTAGAACGACACGACACTATTATCACCTAAGATGATTTTACCTGTTTATTTTTTAACTATTTTTTCTTCTCACTCATTATTACTAATAAAGTAATATCTTATCTTATTCAACATTATTTCAGTAACGATGTAAAAAGAAGAAATATCTGTCTTGTTTATATAACTATTTGTTCAGATATACATGTAGTCTTTACATTCACTATGTTTCTTCGCCGGAAGTAATCGTTTCACCGAATGTGGTACTAGATACAAAAAAAACGAGATTTATATATTATATATATCTCGTAGATACTTCCTTAGTATGTACATTTGTACTTGGTTATAAAGGAAAGGGTTGCTAAGCTAAAAATGGCTCATAGTACAGTCAACTTGGGTAACTTTGACAGGTTCAGGGCACATTATTGCTTATAACAATGTTAGTAAAAAGTCGTAGATTCGTGTGAAAAAGCAAATTTGCGTATTGATGCGTGCAGAATAGAATTCTAAAATAATCTAACCCTCATTATATACAAGTTTATTTGAAAAAATGCAAAAGTTTGGTATGTCAAAGTTACGGGTTACTGGGTAACTTTGACAGTAATTTTGGTTTTCACTAAAATCGCCTATTAATTGAATTTTAAACATTCTGGGTATCTTTGGCAACCATTTTATAGATTTTGGGTAGCCTTAACGCAAAATAAAAACACGTGGAATAGACAAACAGTTTTTTTTTTAAATTAAATGGTAAAAAGTTGAGTTTGAACCAAACTAGACATTGAGCTTAGAACTATTGACAATACAACAAAGAATTTAAACAAAAATCATGAAACACAAAACTGTCAATCTTACCCAGAATGTCAAAATTACAAGTTGAGTGTACTCATTATGAACAACTTTTATTATGGGACCAATCCAGAAATCGCGAAAATTCGGCTTGTTTCATAGAAAAATGTTAATGATCGGCGACAAAATGTATGTACATCGCCATACAACTTGGTAATAAGGTCAACATTTAAGCTACACTATTCTCACAGGCAGCGGCCTGTGAGAATAGTGTAGCTTAAATGAATAATAGCTTATGACTTTTAAATTAGTTTAGTTTAAAATTTTCCCTCTTTTTTGGTATACACAATATGTATCATTACGTTCCAACAATAATTACAATAAAAATAAATGCCAAGTCTAGTCCGAGTGTATTTCGTCGGCGACTTGCTGCCATTTCGCCACCATGCTGGAAACGGTCTTGTGCTTCCTTCCCATTGATGTTGAAATTTTTACCTAAAACAAAAATGTACAAATAAAAACCTTGTATTTTGCATTCTGATAAAACATGGTCTAGTTTTAAGTTTTGATTTGAAGAAATGTTTAAGAAATGAAAAGCATCAAAAAGCGCCATCTAGTCAATTCTCTTTGAACTAACACATAGCTCTTTGGTTATTTCTTGCCAGCCGATTATGTATGTGCTAGCTAGACGTATAAATACAGGGTGTTGGTTACACATTTTAGATATTCAAGAATTTATTATAAAAGTTGTTCATTTTGAACAACTTTTTCAATTCAATTCAATTAAATCAGATATCAGGAAGTGGTTCAAAATTCAGTTCCAAGATTTGTCCAAACAAACAGGGCAAGCTAAATAAAAGCTTGTAACAATCGAACCCACTCATTTCCTTTGTTCGTTTCCAATTTTTCTCTCGTCTATATCTGTCCCGCTCGCACTTGTACCACCTCGGTTACGCGGCATAAAACATTACCAATTAACATAGATTAAGCGACCTACCTTATTTTTCTTCTTGGTCGTTTTCTCCTTCTCTTCTCTATCTCTGTCCCGCTCTCGCGCCCGGCTCGGCGGCTCGGGAGAGTTCGCAGTGGTCGAAGGAGGAGTTGTGGTTTGCTTCTCCAGTTCTGCGATATCATTGTAGAAAGATAAGAGCTCGTCGCCGATCTCTTGTTTTGGTTCCTAGAAAGGAGATAATATTAGTGTTGGCACAATAAATAAAATGTGATATTACGCTGTCAAACTACGCTGTATTTAGTAGCGATGTAAGCCGCAGGGAGTTTCGTGTTGGCATAGCATCTATGGCCATAGCGGTATCTTCAACATTATCGAATTATTACAGCTGGTATTTCCGAGTAACTACAACATTAGGTTCTTCAAAAGGGCTATTTATAATAGTTTCAAAAATCGGCAACGCATTCATGACTCCTTGATGTTTTAAGTATCCATAGACGACCCTATTTGTAATTGACATTCATAAGTGTACATTAATGTATGCGTTTTTGCTTTTTTTTGCTTCCTTGCTTGTTGACCCATGGCATAAAAACTGCTGACAGAACCAGACAAGTGACAAGCTCAGATCAAGTAGAATGCAGATATAGTGCTGCCTTAGATCCAAGTCAAGCCAAAAACTACCCTACCGCCCATGTACGTAAACTTCACGCACTTAGTGACGCATAAAAACTACGTGAATGCCAAAATGACATCTTGTCATTTGCATTCCAAATTATAACGTAATAATTATGTTGTTTATGTGTTCCACAAGATGTTATTTACGATAAGTACTTACACATTCCATCGGACGTCATTTTTACTTCTGCGTAATGTTTGCTGTCCACGTTCTTTGAGCAACTGACGTGAGAACTGACGATTGATTCGGGTAGTTTTTATGCGTCAATATGTGCTTGAAGTACACGGGCAGTAGGGTAGTATTTGGCTTCACTTGGACCTAAGACAGCACTATATCTGCATTCTTCTTGATCTGAGGTGACAAGTGACAGTAGATGTAGTAGTACTAACCGGTGGCAACGGCGGCATGTCGTCGCAGCCGGGGGGAGGGGGGTCGATGGCCCACGCGGGGGGCGGGGGCGTGGCCACGCGCGTGGGCAGCGCGGGGGGTGGCGGCGGGGGCGGGGGCGTCGCGGGCGGCGGGGGCGGCGGCGGCGGCAGCGGGGCTTCCTCCTGCAAACAGATCAGGTTTACAACAAACTGATACATCAAGAGAATTCAATTAATTGAATTTTAGGACTTCGTATTTTTTTTGTTTGTGACATGATTATTGACGAAACCACTGTACAGCTGACTTATTAAAATTTTTATGTTTTATTTATTACATTTTAAAGATAAACTAGTGTTGTTATCTGAATGAGACCAATAATAACACCCATTGTATGTGAGCAAGTCTTTTGACAAGTCCAATTAGGAGCAGTTGCAATTTTTTTCTGATAATGATAAGTAGTTAAAATGTAAAACTGACTTTTTGGATGATAAATGCTTTTCTATTCTATTTCTATTCTTGTGTAATCGTAAGTTACAGCACCGACTGGAGCCGATATAACAGCTGCAAATGAAGTATTACTGGTACGTTAAAGGGGATTGCATGACGGTCGAAAGAGTTATTTTACCTTGGGATCCGACGACGGGTGCGGCGGCGTGGTAGATATATCCATGTCAGTGCTGGCCACGGCGGGGAACTCCCACTGCGCGAACCCATCCGCCTCGCGCACGTAGCGGTACCGCGCCTCCGACCTGCGCGACCAAAGTAAACGTACAAGCCACTGGCGGGATGGGTGACCGTGCGCCGCGTGCCTGCATCGCGCGTCCCGCACAAACCACTACCGATCACTCAACTTAAATGTAAAAATGGCAGTCAAATTCAATAATGACTGAAAAAAAAAACTTACCAACGCTCTGAAGGCTAAACGCGATTTTTTATATTTTATTTATGTCTTCTTTGTGGTCGTAACGCTCTTGACAGAGCGGTCGTGTATTTATTTAAACAGGGTTTTATTACAATGACATCGTTGTAAATTATATGCGAATTTCTGTCGAAAAATTCGTAGCGAATATTCGATAGCTAAATGTATGAAAAATGGGACGGAATCGGGCGTAGATGGAAACTGCATTTGTCCAGGCATTTTTCAATCGAATGCTCGATAAGTAAAGGTTTTTCGATAGAATTCATGCTCGGTGCCATGGTTGCGTGAAAGTTTGCAGCGCTTGAAACTAGATGGCGTTACGTTATTGTTTGTTATTTGAAAAAAAATACGTCAACACAACGATTACGAATTTTTTTTACGAGTAAGTTTAAGCCCTTTAGCTTTTGGGAACTTTATTGATTGATTTTTGAATAGGCGAAAGCGCTCCATCTGCGGGACCAGTTTTAACAATTAATATACTGAGTGGACGCTATCTATCGAGCAAATTTTAGACTATTTTATAAGACCATCATTAGTTATGTATGGATATATACTAGCAGTACAAAGGTAAAACTTAACGACATATTTAGAGAGCGTTTAGAGAGCGTTTTATTCAGAGCGTTCGTAAAATTTTGTGTCGACTTGAGCACATGGATCGATAATGTTTTGTGCTAGAGACGGTGATGGAATGAGCTTTCGAATAAGAATCTCTAGTTTGTTCTAAAATGAAGCGATAATATTTTAAAGGCAAACAATAATTATTAACCAAATGAGTACTCAATTTAGCTTTACTTGTTACAAGAAACAAGAATGTTAGCTTTTGGTTATCTCTTTTTATTTTATTTCCGCGGTTTACTTCCTTAAGCTCCCTTCCATCATCGATACAAAACATACAGAGCTCGCTTAAAAATCTAAATGAGACAAAATATTGTTGAGTTCATACTTAAACCATTATTTCCTGATTTGTATCTACTTTTAACAGTAATCATTTGGAAGTAGACACAAACGCCTTCCATCTCTTTTTCGCGTGAGTAAATACGACTATCGCATTGTCTCACGCGATTGGACCATTCTGGAAAGACCAAAGTGCATTACCTTGAAAATATTACAAAACAAATAGTAAATAATAGGTATGTCTCACCAAATCCGCGGTGCGACGTTTTCTTTCTTCAGTCACTTCGGAAGCGGGATAAGGTTTCGTTCTGCGCGATCACTTCTTACAAATCTAATTAGAATTAACCTACAATTCTCTTGGAAGAGATAGCATTGACAGGGATTTTTGTACAAATATTGGCAAAGAAACTCAATGTTATAGTTGCATTTTTATTACACAATTAATAATATAGGAACAAACCACTAATAAAAAGTGGCTACTAATATAATAATACTGTTTCGGTAATAAAATTAAAATCCGTGTAAAATAGTAGACAATCTGTATACAGTGGTCGTATACAAAAATACAAACTTATTAACCACCGAAGTCGAAACTATTGTGTTTTGATTTCTAACTGCTACGACACTACGACGAAAACAGTTTTACGGCATTTGACAACGACAGTGGAACCATGGCCAGGTTTTTGTATTTATCAATAAAAGAGCATATAGACGAGCTCATAGAAAAATAACTTTCGAAGCATCTGGTGGTCAGATTGAGTAAAATAGCCAAATGATATAAATACAAAACCTAAAATGCGAGTCATTTACAGTCGCACAACCAGAAAAATGTCTGCAAATATGAATTGAGAGACATATTATGGTTAACAATAAATCAAATCTGCTTGGCGTAGAGATTTGAAAAGATGCTAAAACATGCTGGAAGAGGACTTTAAATGTGTTTTTTTTTTTTCACATTGACCCTCTTTTGAACTCAGATAGAATGCTGAATTATATGGTAGTAGATAAAAACTAAGTTAACTAGAAAAATAATCGAAGCGGTATACTCATATACGACCGATGCTCTAAAATTTGATTAAAAAAATCATAATATCATTCATACCCATAGACACAAAATTCCACTAACGCTGTCAATAGACAAAATATGTTTTGTCAAATAAAATGAAAGTTTTGTAATCTTGTAACAAATTAATATTTTGAATAGTTTTGTATTTAATATTACATCAAAGAAACTAATTATTGTGTTGCATTGTCGTTGTGTAGCGCCAGGCTATATATTCATACACAGATCTTTCATATTCTGTCCACCATTACATATCACAAGTTTTTACGTCACTAATAAATCAAGTTCAATACGTAAGACATGAAATTAACAAAAAATTTCGAATTTAGGTCATACGAGATTCAATAGACAGCGAGTATGTAATTTAAGCACAAAGGGCCTTACTTAAGGCGCAAAAGGTTCAGTTCAGCGTACCGACATGTTGAAAATTAACATAATATAAATAAAAACATACCCTCCTTCTGTTCAATCCGTATTAAAGGCTACAAATGTACCGTCACCAATGATAAGTATTCACTATTTTTAACCGACTTCAAAAAAGGAGGAGGTTATCAATTCGACTGTATGTTTTTTTTTTTTTTATGTTTGTTACCTCATAACTTTTGACTGGGTGAATCGATTTTGATGATTCTTTTTTATTCGAAAGCTGACGCTTCCCATTTGGTTTCACTTCAATTTAGTCCAGTTCTGATAATGGTATCCATGAGAAAACCATATAAGTCTTAAATTTGCATTAAGTACGTGCGCGACAAATAGATGAATAACTCAATAGTCGGTCTTTTGAAGTCGGTTTTTGTTTTTTGTTTTGTAAAAATAATGTTCTTGTTAGTCACACCGATTGGTGACGTGTTGCAATTCTCGGAGCTAAGGTAAATTTATTGAATTAATCTACCACCTCTTATTTACTTTACATCCTTTAAAACCCGACATTCACTGAAGGAGCGAGTGAAGGCGCGGCAGAACTATTTCAAACCTACGGTCAGCCAAGAAAAAAAAGCTTTTTTTCCAGTGTTGTTTGAACAACGAGCTTATATCGAACAAGATCGAATCGAGAATCTAATTTAGTATCGATTAAGGTTTAAGAAATCGTTTTATTTATTTAGCGTTTACGGATAACCTCATAGCTGCGCCCATCTACTTTTTGTTGAACACCATGATTTTGAAATTATGCTCCCTTTTTATTTATTTATTACAAAAAATGATCTGGAAAAAAATGATTTAAGTAACAAGACCGTCATTGTGCTACTGAAAGTAATGCGACTTAGTTTTAGTTTTTATTGTTATTTCTTTGGTATGCAAATAAGTCGTAGAGTGTCCTATGAGCAGGCTAAGTGCGAGTAAAAATACCCCTTACGTTTAAACAGTCCCAGTCCGCACATAGCCTTCCAGCGAGCCAGCCAGTCCACTAGCTTCAAACAGTCTGTCGGCCCGAGCCCACTAGCCTAGTCTCGCTGGCCTCAAACCCATGAGGCCACTAGCCTCAAACAGCGCCAGTCGACACACGGGTCACTAGCTGCGTTGCCGCCTGCTAGCCTCAATCAGTCCCGGTCAGCACGAGCCCGTCATCTGCGTTGCCGGTCGCTAACCCCAAACAGTCCCAGTCGCCACAGGCCACTAGTCTCAAAGTCTCAGTCCCGAGGGCACTAGCCTCAATCAGTGTCAGCCAGTCCTCGCCACCAGGGCCACTACCCGCGCCCCCTGGGTCGCGCAGGTCGCACGTACCTCTGGAAGGCGGCGCTCCAGCCCGGCGGCGCGGCGGCGCGCTCGAGCCCGGCGAGCGCGCGCGCCGCGCTGCCCGCCCAGCGCCGCCAGTACTCGCCGGAAAGGGCGCCCAGCCGGAACGCTGACACCAGCGTCTGAGAATTGAGGAACTAGTTATACCTTTTGATTGCACCAAAAAGATTCAGGATTATCGAGGATTGATAGGTGGCGCAGACCTGCGGGCCTAGTGCAACTTCTGACGTAAAATACGTAGCGAGTATTCGATATTGCTCATTTAAAGAAGTGTTCATTCCAAGAATGCCCCATTCTTGGAAGAGCTCTTTTTGAGAAATGCATGTTTGTTGGAAAATGTACCTGCTGGTTTCTATAACTATGCTCCCCGGTCTTCTGGAGCTGAACATTGATATACTTGAACCGAAAATGCTGTCTTCAGAGCAAGAACAGCTAATGACGATAGGAAAAAAAGCTTACCTGCATCTGAATCATCATTTCTTGCACGGGTGCAACGGACCCTGGTTGCAACTCATTTAAATGCTTCAGCTTGGCTTCCAACAGTTCTGTCAAATCATCCAAATCGTCATCTTTCTTCTCTTCGTTTAACGTCTCTCCCTTTGTAAACATCAACCCTTTTCCGTAACTAATTGTATTTGCTGTTTTAGAAGTTTCCTCCTCCTCTTTGCTAAAACCTAAGCCCACCCTTTCCGTCGAAAAACCTTCAATATGTTGGGAATATTTGGTTGTATAAGACACGGGTTCGGATTTTGTACGCTCGGGTAATACGGAGTTTGAAATCCGTAACTTTTTTCTCGGCTTTTCGACTGTCTCGCTGGGATCTGATAGGTATACATTCGGTTTTGACTCTGGTTCAGGTTTGGTATCCTTTTCTATCTCTTCACTTTCCACAGGGATAGCTGAACCACTGGGAAAAATCGCCCCCTCCACTTCTGCCCTCACCACCGCCCCGAAACCACTGGGAAACAGAGTACTGGTCGTGCTTTCATCAATATTTTTACTGCTCGGAAATAAGGCTTGGATAGGAGTGTTAGTACCACTTTTAGGTGTTTGTATCCCACTTCTGGGTGAATGTTTTGGGCTACCAATACTGCCTTTTGAATCTTCATCAAACATATCAATTCTCTTTGTATTCGTCAATTTAGGTAGTTCTTTCTTTTCAATTTCTTCTAATAAATCATCAATATCTAAAGTATTCTTTTCTTCGGATTTTGTGGGTGTTGCAGTGCCAGATTTAGCTTCCTCTCGGATGATCTTTTCTAGCCCTGACGGTAGCTCTCCGCCTAATTTTTCTAAAAGTTTTGCTTTGTCTTTGAGCCGTTTTAGGAGAGTATTCTCATCTTGACTGTCTTCCGTTTCAGTCTTTGCAGATTTCACCTGTGTAGGAAAATAGCACTTTATAATGGATTCAACAAGGTGTACTTTAATTTATTAGCTCAAATGACTCAGATTGAAAACTTTAACCTTCACATTGCTTGATAACAACTGCAATAGAGTTACGAACCGTTAATGATCAAACTCGACTAGTATCATGCTTGGATTCAATCAACTAAACATGACAGAAGTATGTAAGGATGACCAACTAACATCTCAAACCATTTCTAAAAGAAATAATTTCAGATTTGTTCCCAACTTCATTGAAGAGTTATTCTTGGCATTATTCAGAGATTTTTTTCATCATTGGTAAAAAATACTTTATTCTGGCATGATTACTAAAGCTTCTTGATATTTACTATTCCAGAGGCCTATAAAAACTAACAGGCCTAGCCAGTTGGACTTGCAAATTACTTATTAAAGTTACTTGTAAAAAAATTTAAACATACTGGAGAAAAATTAAAACACTAAATTTTTAATACATAATAATTTTCTTACCTCGCTCTTTACTCCATTTCCAACCTTAGCCACTGGAGATTTAACTTTACTCTCCAGCAGTTCTGGTGGTATTTCAGGTCCGATCGGTACCGAATAGTTCTGATTCTGCGGTAATGCTGGCCCATACTGGACTACCGGCTTTGTTTTGGCCTTTTTGTGAGGGTTCTTTGTTTTAACAGTAGGTGACGGCTGGACTGGTAACGGTGGATAGATCGTGGGTTTCTTTACGGGGCTCTCTGGCTCATGATCAGATTCAGAGTCCGAGTTGTGGTATGATGTGATTAGTTCTATTTTTCTGGAATTGGTTAACATGTAATATAAGTATTCTGCTAGCATTATTGTCTATAACTTTCATTTTCTGTAAAAGTTAGATTCAGATTCAGTTTTTTATTGAATTTATAACAACAAACAGTTACATTGGGTAAGTCATACAAATACAATAGAAATAAATTGATTAGTTTAAAAATTACAATAGCTATCTATGAAAATTTTATAATATTTTAAATGACAAAAAATAAGTTATTTTTCATATAGTAATTTAGCTTATTAAAAAAAACTAAAATATGAAAAAAAAATTAACAAATAAGCAAAAAATCAAAAAACTCAAAATTAAGCTAATAAAAGGCATTATCAATAAAAAATGTTTTATGTGTTAAGTGAGAAAGAGTAACAAACCAACTCGCAGTTGCATTTAAAATATTAGTTAAGATCAACTCACTCATCATCGTCGCTATGACACCTCTTCTTGTTAATCCGACTGTTATTATCCACCTCCTTGGCAGGCTGGGCTGGCTTGATGATGGAAGCTGGCTTGCTGATCACCTTACAGTGCTGCTTCTCTGCCAAGGCCTGCTGGTACAACTGCCATTCTTCCGCTGACACTTCTGCAGACCCTGGAAAATTCAGCTGCCTTATAAATACTTTGTATTTTCTAAAACGTAAATTGCAATCCTACTAGATATTATTTACGCGAAAGTTTGTAAGAATGTTTAGATACATAAAATTTGGAATGAAGGTTATTCAAGGAAATAGACTACTTTTTATCCTGGAAAACGCGGGAAAATTGTGAGTCGCAGCCAGTAATTGTATTTAATACAAAAAATGCTTGCCTAAAAGTTTTTGTGATTGACATAAAGTCATCCTTTCTAAAAAACACTGATAATAATTTATGCAAGCAAATATTGAGCAGAAAATTACAAAAACTGTTTTTTTAACATACCAGCAGCATGTAAGTGTTGCTGAGCCAGTTTGAGCGCTAGCAGGTACTCTGGCGGTGCCTCCCATGTCACCCCGTTAGTCTGCTGGTTCCAGTAGTATGTGAAGCCGCTTGTTTCATCGTAACATGCCGACCATGCTGCAACATACATATATTATGTTGTTATTGCATAAACATACATTTTTCTTGACTCTTAACCTAACTGCCAATATTGTAAGACAGCTGAGCTAGAAGTAGCCTTGTAAAAGAATTTGCACAAGTTGCTAAGACAGTCACAAATATAGGTACACAACTACACATAGTACCAACACAACACCACAGAAGCAACAAAGAAAAGTTATGCAATTACATATACTTAGCACATGAGCAACAAATAATATTTAGTTCTCGCCGGTCCAACAGTTGTAGTGTGTCAAGTACTTTAGGACATTGAAACAAGAGCTGGTGCAGAGAAATGACGTGAGCAAGTGAGCAAACTAAGAAGTTGTTATCTCACAGATCTGATGGCATTGAAAGCAGGGGCGTAGCTACCGCCGTATCTGCCGTATCAATTATACGGGGCCCCCGGGCCACGAGGGCCCCCGACGGTGAGTAAGCTAAAATTAATATAAACTTCCCAATTTTTTTTTATTTCAGAAATGACATACCTAAGTCAAAAAAAGTAATTTCTTTTTTTTCGAGTAAAGCGTAAGTCAAAAGTTGGCAGCACATCCTACATCTCGGTTATTGCGGCCGAAAAAAAGGCAAGGAGAGTGTACATTTAATTTGAATTGCTAGTAAAAATTTTGGAAAAAGTGACAGATAGTTATTTATGATGAATAAATATTTCTTTTAATTTTACGCAAACTTGTTTCTATTGTGAGAAATCTTTACCCTTCAAAAGGGCCCCCAAAAAAAATTTAATACGGGGCCCCGCCAAGTCACGCTACGCCACTGATTGAAAGTGAACATTTTCTTGTAATTTTAGACCGTAGTAGTCGGTAAAGAGTTGGTATGATATTATTACTCACGACAGTGTGGTATTGGGGCTGGATGAATGGTAGCCGACGCTCCGGGTTGAAACCCGGGAGCTGATGCAGCATTCTGAAATGTTTCGTAGTCTGATGCCAGCAAGTGTGAGTTCTTCACAGGCGAAACCACTGGCGTACCCTCGTCTGATTCGTCTCCCGATTCCCCATAGCTCCCGATAAGACCAGCGAGGGCGTTTGTTTTGTTCATTGCACACTTTCAAGGTTAGATAATTGTCACAATGGACACAATGTCACGTTGAAATCTTTAACAAATCTTCTTCTTCTTTCAACAAATCTTTAAAATAATAACAAATGATAGTTGACGTGTATATTAACGGATAGAATTTAGCAGAGCTAAACGATTTTTTTTTCTATCATACACAGCCTCATAAAAAATACGCGGCTGACGAGTCTGGCGAGTGAGTGTTGTGTTGTGTTGCGAAATTAAAATGGCGATCTATTTTTTTTTCATTTCGACCACCAGTGCTGCCAACTCAAAAAGTTGAATTAACGCATTCCCATGAAAGTTTTCATTTTACTACTAATTTGCCAAGAAAATGAGGCATTTTTATTTTAAAAAATAGTTCAGAACAAAGTATCTTCAAAGGTGGAGTAGTAAGCATTAACTTTGTTTTATCAAATCGATTCAGTATGGTCATCATAAATATTTTCTAAAAGGGTAAAAATATGACTTTAGTAATTAGAAACTCTTTGTACATTTGTACATACTTTTGTGGTAAAATTGCCGTAATAACAGTGTTCGTTTCCATAAAAAAGTTATTTTCATGATGATTTGTATGTTTTGTCAACTCTAATCTAAAACTATTTGGAAAATATTTATATTGGGAACATAGATTTATTACCTAAAGATAGAGCCAAAGTGTAACCGCACATGCGACAGCTATATTCTTGAAATAATGCCAGGATAGGAATGCTTCCCCCATCTTAGAGGAAAAAATTTCATAAAATATTTCTAATCTTTATACTTCACAAAATAAAACATTGTTATACAGGGTTCTAAGGAAAGGATATACAAGCCGCAAATTGCTCATAGTAGGAAAAAGTCTAATAGTAGGAAAATAACTACTAGTATAGTAACTACTCATAATTTTGAACATCTTTTATTAAATAGGCAATCTTGGGATTGCGAAAATAATGTACCTTATCTTAGTTTTGGGTCAGCAGGAAATATGAAATAGTCCAATAAATTAATTATTTATTATTTTATTGGGTACAATCCTGGGGAAACATAATTCACAACCTGGCAGCTACAAATCGTAGACGGCTCACGTAGTAACTATTATTCCTAATCTGTGGTTTGCCCACCTTGGCACGGTTACAGCGACGGGGACAAAAAATGAAAGGTCTGTCTCTCTTTTTCAACCGTGTTTTGGCACTTGCCATCTTGCTCTTTTTTACAAAGTAGCTGTTATGGTTCTGTCTGTTAGTCTGAGATTGGGAATAATTATTTAATCTGCCAGGCAACACACAAATTTTGTACTATGGCCTATTTTATGTCAATGTCCTAAGTCAAAAACATTGATATTGACATCTGTATGTTGATGTTGTTTTTTTTTCTCGGCTTTTATTGGGCTTTCTTCGGGCTATTAGCCCATTGAGAAGTGCTAAGACAAGTGAGTGTGACAAAATACCAGGATATTAAAATTGGAAGTTGTTTGGCCTATTTGCTCAGACTAACAGACAGAACCATAGTAGCTACTTTGTAAAAAAGAGCAAGATGGCATGTGCCAAAACACGGTTGAAAAAGAGAGATAGACCTTTCATTTTTTGTCCACGTCGCTGTAACCGTGCCAAGGTGGGCAAACCACAGATTAGGAATAATAGTTACTACGTGAGCCGTCTACGATTTGTAGCTGCCAGGTTGTGAATTATGTTTCCCCAGGATTGTACCCAATAAATTAATAAATAATTAATTTATTGGACTATTTCATATTTCCCGCTGACCCAAAACTAAGATAAGGTACATTATTTTCGCAATCGCAAGATTGCCTGTTTAATAAAAGATGTTCTTAATTAAGAGTAGATTAGTATACTAGTAGTTATTTTCCTACTAGTAGACTTTTTCCTACTATGAGCAATTTGCGGCTTGTATATCCTTTCCTTATAACCCTGTATAACAATGTTTTATTTTGTGAAGTAAAAAGATTAGGAATATTTTATGAAATTTTTTCCTCTAAGATGGGGGAACCATTCCTATCCTGGCATCATTTCAAGAATATAGCTGTCGCATGTGCGGTTACACTTTGGTTCTATCTATAAGTAATATATCTATGCCTATTTGGAAGTGATATGACAATGACATAACCAGTTCAAACGAATCCACGCCATCTATATTGTACTTTTTGGAACTAAAGCTCAATTTGCCTCAATTCTGTTGATAATTACCCATCTCTCTACCGCTTGAGGCACCCCCTCCCGCGGGTTTTTTTCCGTAGAAGCACCGGCGCGTCATCGTTTGTTTATGTTACGTCACGCGCCGGGCGGTCGACCACTTAAATGGTTTTTATGACTTAAACATTCGAACAAGGACCCACTTGTAATTGTTATCTTAGAGCTGTTGTATACACGTGTCGAATGACGAATGTTATCATAACATTGGTTGGCCTGGTATAGATATAAATCAGCGTATAACCGCTTACTTTACAAAAAAACATGGACTTTGAAGTTTACATATTTTTACTAAAAAAAGTAAAGCGATAATGTATGTTTTATACTATTTAGATTTAATCATAGACTCAATCTATCTATTTGTTACAAAATAAGAATACATTACTCACCTTAAAAGTATTTAATATCAGGCATCTAAAAACCAGCGAAAAAAAAATTTTCCGCGATTTTTTTTGTTCCCACTTCACTTCACTGTTTATATTTTGTCGTAAATTGTTCTTTCACAAAAACAACTGCACACAACTATTCTAGGATGATCGTTTTTCTATATTTTAAATAGATCATAACATTTATCACAGTAATTAGAATAACATTTGAGAAATAACACACACGGCCATCTACGATGATGATGCAACACTTGTCGCCGATTTCGAAACACAAAAGACTGTTTTACCATAAAATATATTGTTATCAGCCTTGTTAACAAGAATTTAAGGCTTATTATCCAAGAAAACCAGCATAACTAACGTTTTATTTACATAAAAACCGTCGATGCACCGCCGCCCAGAAAAAGTCAACACAAACTGACTTTGACTCGCGGAATATTATTTTTTTTCCAATCGAATATCCACTGAGTTTATAATGTTGCTGCTTCAAATTATTGACCTATTCAAGCGGAACGAGATGGCATTCATACTTTATAAGTCTTTTGCCTTAGTAAAAGCAGGATAGAGACTTTTTCTGAGTCTGGCGCGAAATAAAAATCCGGACACTACAGTGTCCGCGGTGCTTCTACGGGTTTTTTGAAATCGGACACTACAGTGTCCGCGGTGCTTCAAGCGGATAATATTAGTTGATGGTATAAAACTCTCAAAAACTTTTTCACTTTCTGTTCTTTCTCGAACTATTTTTTGGGTTCTTATACTCCTTCGGGACCTAAAGGCGAGATTTCAGTGTCTGTCTGTCTATGTAACAGGCTCACAGCCAATTATTTATTCTTTAATTGAAGTTTTTTTGCTTTGCTAAGCTATTCACCATTTAGGTATGTATTATCTAAATATTACGTTGATAGTGCTGTAGCATAGAATAGATATTCTTTCAAAAACTATGGGAGTTCAAATCCCATTTTTTTGTATCAAAACCAACGTATTTATTTTGCATTTCATCATAATATAAGAGTGTTAAAAATCCAAAAACACATTTTATTTTTATATTTTTTTATTCCGAATTTTCAAAAATATGTGCCTTGTAATGCTAAATGTAAGTAATGGTTTAGAAAATAACATTTAAATTCATACATCGTCGTAATTTGTTCTATTTTTATAGTGCTTACCTACACCTTGCAGGTATTTACATAGATAGGGTCAAGGCGGGTAAGGGTATGATTGTCTATGGGGCATATAATAGATGAGACAAAATGCACCTTCATATAATAATATACCTAGTTGTTGAAAGGATATTTTAGAAGGTTGTACTTTTTCGGGTTCCGTGCAAAAACAATAAAAAGGAACCCTTATGCCGAGAGTCCGGCATCTGTCTGCCTGTATGTCACAGCCAATTATTTTTAGATAATCATTCCCGCCGTGGTTTTCCCATAGACCTGCTAATTTTGTTTGTTGACTATTGCTAGGTATGGAATTATGGATAGGAATGCTACTAAGTAGGTAGGTATGTACGTTATACGTATTGTAATATAGGCTGCTAAATTTTTCAAGCCTTTTCTTAAGCTAAAATTAAAATTAAGAATAATTAACATTGGTTTCATACAGTTGGTAACCTATTGTAAAACAGAAAGTAAAAAGAAATATTTTTAAATCAGACCAGCCTCGAAGCTTTCCTGATAGTAAAAATATAATAAAATCTAACAAACAAAGAAAACAATGACATATTTTGTTTGGTACATGATTAGCTTCTTAGATTATCAAGTATCAACAAATTTTTAAAAGGAGGTTAAAATAGGTTAACATATTAAATATTTTAACATTAACTAAGTCGACAGTTGTACACTGTAGATTTTGTGTCTAGTAACCACCTGACGTCGCGCGTCGGTCACACAGACCGCGCGCAAAATATAAATACCAATAATTTTTAAATGCGAGCATTTTTGAAGCTACCGAATAAACGACGCGTTAGTAGGACAGGAGGAGAAAAAGTACATGCACACACAGTGGCGTAGTGTGCATCTTAGCCGAGTTATTTATAGAACAAAACCGCTGGAGTCTCTGAGACCGACGTCAGGTGGCTAATGATGAAAATTGTGAGATAATTCTGGTTAAATATTCACAATGGTATTTCATACATAGGTCCATAGTTATTATACATTACATTCATAAAATAGTTACATTAATGCGCATCTATTGCAGTTGCTATCTATCAGTAAAATATGGCTTTATTATTATTAAACTAAATCTACCAAAATTATACAGTTAAATTAAACGGCTTCTTGAAAATTGTTTAAGTAAATAAAGTGCCCACATACAATTGTTTTTTTTTTAATTTTACTAACTAATCGGATAATTTTTTTTTATAAAAATACAAAATAAAAACTTTTAAAAGCATAATAAAAAGAACAAAATCATACATCATAATCATATATCATAGGTACAAGCTTAGGCTAATCTCCCCCTTTAACGTTACCGCTTGATAATGCAAGGCTCACAAGATCCAGGGTTCAAGTACGCTGGATGACACTGGGGACACGCCGGGTTTTCGCCGTAGCTGGCTCGGCCAGGCCTAGCCACTCCCACTTGGAACGACGTTTGAGCATCATCATTATCATATCCCGGATGTGGTTTGTCTAATGGAAATATGTAATCAGGAACGAAGTAAGAACTAATATTGTATTCCGTGTTCTTCGCTTCTGGAGTTGGCTCAATATCAGCGGGTGTCGGCTTTGGTACGTCCCTAAACGGATTTCTTCCTTGCGTTGCTCTAGGTTTTAAAATACTGGTGGTGTTGGTCTCATTGCCGAGCTTTGGGGGCTCCAGATCAAAAGCTGGGACGGCCCATTTCCATTCATAATAAATTGGTGGGCCTTCGGTACTTGTCGCTAGTTGAGAGTACTCAGATTTCGGTGGAACCAACTCTCTGTCGGGCTCTGAAACGCCTCTAGATTGTGGAGCTTGAGTAGGTTTTATGTTTACGTTATCGAATCTGCTTCCTTCCGTTGCACTTTTCTTGTCAGTTCTCATAAAATTGTTTGACTTAGAATTGAAGTTCTTATTCTTTCTCGGAGCTCGTTCTTCTTCGGAACTGACTTGTCCTTCTGGAAGTTGCTTGTTGATGTCGAGTATTTCAGTTCTGGTCATAGAAGTCTTGTGAGAGTCGGGCGAGTTGGGGTCGAAGCGTTTTATGAAATTGATGACTGGGTCGTCGTTTACTTTCATTCGAGCGTCGATTTGGAATTCTTCTGAGTTTGGCTCTGTTGTAGATGGCGGTAAGGGAGGGCTGAGCTCTCTGGACGGTGGTGTTACTTTGGGAATGATAGTGTTGAAAGTGGAATCTGGTGACGGTAGTCTATCGTTGATCGGCCGTATGGTCGGTCCTGGCCTTTGGGAAGCAGCTCCTAAAGAAAAAAAAAATTTGCTCACACATAATTTTATGTACTTTTTTGATTAAGTTTTCCTACTCTGTATTCATCGATCTAGTATGTGACTTCGGTGTCTGTATTGCATATTTAATTTTCTTAGACAACAAACTCAAGGCTGTTATCTTTTCTTATCATTTCAAAGTTTACTAGCTTTATAATGAGGCCTGGCAGTTGACGTAACGCACGTGCGCTACGTCAAATGTGACTTGCATAATTATTATGAAAATAGGATGTACAATTGTACACTCTACCCATTGGCCTAAAATTATCTTATGTTATAAGTCATTATGTCATCTAAAACGACAGTCTAAGTTAAGGTGTCCGCTCTGAGCTGACCTCCCCTATGACCGGCATTATGCTGAGTTTATAGCAAAATCAGTTTCCTTTTTTATGTTATGTTTCCTTTTTTTTCCTTTTTAATATTTTCTTTTAATTAGTTATCGACTTGTATGTTTTAGCTATAAATAAATAAATATCTGTCTATTGTCTATAATTTGAAATTGCGTATACCTGCGATGTTATCTTCATCGTCAATATTAGCTTCAGTTCTTCCAAAGCCAGTAGTGGGTCTCCTGGTAGACCAAGAGGTCGACGGGCGGAAGTTCTTGGCGCTGTCGAGGCCGTTGTTGTCACCCGAGAGGGAGTCGGCGATGCCAATGATGCTGTTGCCAGGGTGGATGGCGAACTGGAATCGTAAGAAAATATTTTGTTTTACATAATAAAGGTGAGCTTCAGTTTCCTTACACTATACTATTGTATTTCAGATTCAGAATTGAATTTAAGATACCAATGAAGACTATGTTAGTACAAGTAAGGCTTAGATGAGATCAGAAGTTCAAACAGCCAGTCATTCACCTACGTATAAACTTCATCATCATAGTCGGCCCGTATCGAGCCACAGTTGGGTATAGGCCTCCTCTCCCTGGTGCCATCTTTCCCTGTCCTGGACCAATCTCAACCACGCATGACTCGCGACGGGTCTGATGTCGTCGACCCTTCGGGCTGATGGTCTGCCAACTGAACGCTTGCATAGACAAAATCAAGGGCCTCCTTATTGTAGCCTTACCTTAGTCTCAGCCTCCTTTAGTCCATCATAGTAGTTGCTGTTCGGTGGAACGGAGAGGATATCTGGGCGTGGCGTGCGCTGGCGCATCTCCTCGTCCGACACGAAGGGCTTGTCACGCTGCCCTGGAATTATTAATAAAATTTAGTAGGCCTGGCATAAACTCTGACATAAAATCATTTTCAACCTTATCCACCCAAAGCTGGAATACGGTCTACCCTCAAAGGGTGATTAGGCCATATTCCACGCTGGTCAAGTGCGGATTGGTGGATTCACATACGCTATTGAATTTCTTCTCCAGACGTATGCAGGTTTCCTCACGATGTTTTCCTTCACCGAAAAGCCAGCGGTATGTAAATTCGTACATAAGTTCGAAAGAACTCATTGGTACTACGAATCGGGGTCTGAACACTCTGAACCCACCATCTCAAGAATGCGAAGCAGCTGTTCTTCCACTGAGCTACCATGGTTTTTTGCGTAAAATAAGTTGCGTGTATTCGATAAATGTATGGAACATGGGACAGCGTCGAATGTAAATGGCTCGTCCGACTCGAGAACCTTGTCACGCTACCCTGGAATTATTAATAAAGTTCAGTAGGTAAACATCCAGATTAAGTCGTAGTTTTCGAGGTAGCTTGCTGCGGCTGGTAGATGCTTTAAAGATAGCAAAAGTATATTTTAAATCCGAGTCATTTTGCGAATAGAACATTCTGTGACTAAACGCAATTGTTAAGTGACCTCAAGGAGGACAAAGTCACGGGTGTCCTCTAGCGCAGATGCAGGTCATCGAGTGGGGGTTAGTGAATTATAATCCCACATAACTCCCATGTCTTCAAAAATAAAGTGAAGTAATATGAATATTAAAGTGGCTTATTTGCATAAAATCAAAATGGTTAATGTGATCGAAACTAGTCGGGGCAGCCAACGCAATATAACGCGAGCGTACCCATTTTAATTATATCAAAATAACTAATTATGAAGTACTAATGCCTCCTCCACCTTCAGAGGTTCCTCAACCTCGACCTGCTCAAGGCTGCAGCTGACCTGCTCAAGGCCTGGTGTTCATTACGAGGCGACGGTTGTAATTCCACCCAGGAATAACCAGTGGGTGGATGCGGTTGCGTGGCGTGAAAATGTGACCACAACCTGTTACTTACTTTATTTCCGCTGGACAACAACCAAATAGGTAATCAACAATGGATGGATGGTTAATATTTTAACTAATTTCAAAAAAAACGAGATGGTGTTCAATTTTTATTTTTTTCTTTCGGAACTATAAGCATACCTACCTACCTATTTGAAAAATTATGTATTATTTGAATTTCAGAGTGATCACAAAGAAACATCAAATTTTAAATCAAAATACATAATTGAAAAAAATGTCATCAAAGCATTTTTAAATATTTTTTAATTTATCAGTAAATAAGTAAATAATTGCACAGTTCTTGTAACTTACCGCATATCAGGACAATACGCGAGACATTGCTAGTAAATCATACAGGTAAACGAAACCAAGAAGTCAAGGGCGATCGGTCAGCAGTCAGCACTGATTGCATCCATTGATGTAATATTAAATAAGTATCTACCTACTAGGTATATAACCTATGAAGTAATGGAATCTGCATTGTATGTGATTAGGTAAATGACATTATACTTCAATGGTTAGTTACATGTGGATTGATGGCTTCTTGTATCGCCTTGTTAACAGGTTGAATAGAAATCTTTGGTAAATTGGTAGTTTTGACAGCCTTACGGATTAGTTGGTGTTTGGTTGCCTTGAGTAGGTAAATGAAATACTCCTAGTTGGGGATTTAAGAGATTGTTTATCTTCCGTCGAAGGTTCAACCTGTGTTTAATTTACACGTGTTTGTGACTTCAGTAATTAATTTTGACATGATTTAACGCTCTGGTATAACATAGAGCTAGTTCATTGCAACCGTCTACTATGTGTCTATATTTATAACATAATAGGTACATATAACTTTTTTGATAGAAATATAACATTAGATGTAACAGGCGGTAACTGTCTGTTCCATCCAATGCTATAATTTTATTTTGAAAAAAAAACTAAGTCTATTTTACTACTTGTTTTATTGAAGAACGAAATCTAACAAAACTCTGCAAATCATGTCATCTCGCTTTCATAATCCTCCAATATTCTATGTGCGAGTGAGAAGACAAGATTAGACTCGCTTCGCTTAGATTCGTTTCTTGACGTTAGCAACGTTAGGTATATTGAACAGATGCAGATGCAACTCATTAACAACCTGCCACTGCTAGATTGAATAGACGATTCAAGTGGATAATTATCCACAAATACAGCTAAGATCATAATACATTTGATTAAACTCTTGATTGACGGCTCGTGGCCGCTGATGCATTTTAAATTACTACTAGGTAATAGGTATTAATAAAATAGGTATTAGGTAAGTAAGTTATCCATTTTAAATATAATTAATGATTAAAAAAATACAATTAGGTGTAGGGTGTTTTGTTGACCGAGCTGAATAAATTAATGGTTTGAAATCATAACTTTGTTTGGAATTTTACTAACGCCTGATTAAACATAGGCTTAGTAAAAATAAAATATTAAAAATTCCCTACATTAAACTGCTGAACCGATTTTAATAAAACATGTCTTAAGGTACGATTCCACCAAAATAGTGTTTAGCACATTAGTTTACAAACATTTTGTGCATAACTCCAGCATTGCACGTACTAAGCTTGTATCGAGTTTAGCTTCTGGCTCCACCGGCAAGACTGTGCGTAACTTTTGTAAACG
Source organism: Alcis repandata (assembly GCA_949125135.1). NCBI lineage: Eukaryota > Metazoa > Arthropoda > Insecta > Lepidoptera > Geometridae > Alcis > Alcis repandata. Next base: position 3,710,978 of record OX421233.1, read on the forward strand.
CACAGTGTGGCACACTTGTGCAAGAACATGTTCACTGAGAAGAGTTCTGTCTTCAGTTGTTAATTTGGACGGGCGAGAAAACTTAGTGATTTGTGCTGCAGCTTGTGTTTTATTATGTAGCCAAAATAATTTTCCATTTTCTCATTACCTCAGTCGAGTCACAATTGAAACATTGAGCTAACTCTTGAGTGGCGTCGTGTTTTTTGTTTCTATTTTTATAATCATTGTGACTGGAATCCCATAATAGAGGATAAGTTTCAATCGCTTGAATAAATTTAATCATTTTATCATTCGTCCAATCCATATTTAACTCTGTTAAAACATGTGCGCGCACAAATAAATGTTTTCGCTTTGGTAGCGGAAGCAAGACTGAGTTTGCGAACAACGAGTGCGTACGCGTCGACACGAGTCCACTACTTGTACTGTGTACGCGCACACGAGTGCACAGCTGTGCGCAAACATTGCTAAAATGTTCGCGCACAATTTGTTCTTGTTCGCTTAAGTGAGTCGACCAAAGCAAACATTTGTGCCGTACGCTGAGCAGCACTGTGCCGCACAGTTCCGCACACTGGTGGAATCGTACCTTAAGAACCACCTAAAGAACATGCTTTCAAATAAAAGAAACACATCCAACTTGGTTCACTTGTTTAAGAGCTTCATTGCCACAGACGCACATACACAGCGGTCAAACTTATAGCAAACCCTTATTTTGCCTCGGGGTCAGCGATTCCTACACTAAGCCTGTCTCGAACTTTGGAGGGATTTGATATGAATGAGGCTGAACGAACAAAGAAGACGCAGAAGATTGATAACATTATTTTCAACAACAGGCTCTGTTCTCACCAATAAGCAGGTTCGCGTCGTAGTCCCGCGAGGACATGGAACAGTTGACCATGTACCAGTGGTCGCAGATCAGCATGCGCTGCTGGAACAGCGTGGTGTTGGGGCACGAGTAGCTGAACTGCCGGCCGAGCCCGTCGCACATGTGGTATACCTGGAATAGACCAAGACGAAAATTTAATATAAATTTAAAAAAATGAAATTGATTGTCTAAAGACAAAACTAAAGTCGCGAATGAATCAGTTTCTTCTAGGCAAGCGTGCTGCATCGTAGACCGCATCGTTGCTTACCATCAGACGAGATGGCGGCCAAACGCTAGAATATCATTGAAAGAAAAAAACATAAATGGTTAAAAAAAAGTTTATGTTTATATTCTTCGGTGTTATTGGCCTCCTTTGGCATCATAAATGAATGTCAAAAAATATAATATATTCAAGAAATCCAAGAAAGTACTGTTGTTCACGACCGCTACGCCAACTACGAGGCTACGGCGGCGTTAACGATTTTGAAAACCTAAAACATTTTCAATATATATAGTATGGAACTAATTCTCAGTCTGAGGATTTATCTTTGACTAAACGGCTTTGCCAATTTTGATTTTTAGCATCGAAATAGTATACCTACATCATTATGGCAGTCCAGATCTTTATAAAAAGTATCCTAAGTCCGTATATTTAATTATCCCGTAAAAGTAAGAAACCAGCCAATTCCATATCCGATCGCGCGTAAACCTAAGATAATATTACATTGCATGCGTAGATTTTTGTATTCTTTGCGCCTCATACACAAAATATCAACAGCATAATTTATTTATGAAGGCAATAAACTTGGAATGCGGAACGTACTCGTACCACCCTAACGCGATTTAACAATCTTTTCATCACACGTGCTAAAAGCATTAGACAATTACTGTAACAACACGTACGATTGCCTAAGTACGTCTATACTTCTGACACGCAGTAGGAAGGCAACATTTTTATATTTAAATCAAGTAATACGGAGTTTTATTACCCTTTTTTTAGTGCGGATGGAGTCATCTCCATTTATAACTGTTTTTTTTTTTGGGAAAAAGAGTCGGCCTGCTTTTTGCTTTTTGCCTTTATTTTGATAACGCGAGCTACGCCTACTCAGACGCGTTGCCTGGGCTGTGCGCGCTATCACGGTTTATTCCAAACCTGACCCGAAATCCTAACCCGGTGGCGGGTTAACTTGAAAAAAATGATTATCACGGCCCCTAACAGCGAATCATTCCTGCTCGGGAATACCCCGTCGTCAACACTGTTGACGGCCGGGAATTAAAAGTTCCGCTCGTTCATAGTGTTTTTTTATGTAATTGAGTGACGAGACGAGCAAATCGCTCGCCTGATGTTAAACGTCACGTTTGCCTATAACAGGTCTGCGCCACCCAGAATTTTGAACTCGCAGAATTCAAGACCCTGCGTGGCACAGACAGCACTGCGTCACCCTGAGATATAAGTTAGCTGACGACTGCAGGTGGTGGTGAAAGGTGGTGAACGAAAGGCGCCTAAAGTAGCAGCTACTTTAGGCGCCTTTCGTTCACCACCTTTCAAAGGCAGCTTCCAACAAGGTTATTCACCTTGGTAATAAACTTTAGGTACATAATTATTTTTAACATAATCTCAATTTATAAAAACTTTTGGCAGATTCTCTTCCTATACCTACGGGGACACAAAAAACAGTCATTAGATTCTAATGATGATTTATTAATATCGATTACTGGTTATTATTTCTGTTATATTATAATATTATGTAAAAAATACTATACACCTACCACGAGTACAGTTATTAATAAAAACATATTATCAACATCAAATAAAAACTTATTCAAAGCATATCCCTACCAATGTACCAATGTATTGATTTGCATTGTTAATTTCTTAATGATTGAGTTTATTTCTTTTATTATCGTTTTCGACCTATTTTTTTCCGATTTTTTTACTATCTTGATGCACTATTAAATGAAGATCAATCATTAAAATATCATCACCTTGTATCACAAAAATAAGATCAATACAAATACAACATTACAAAGAAGATCTAGGAAGCTCGAATCAGTCTTGTCCTTGGCCAATCGCTACCAAGTTACGGTTAAGTAAGTGCTTAACTTGTTGATTACTATACTTAACAACTGCCATTCAGCACTAGTAGAACCATAGTATTCTGTACTAGCAGTAATAATATATTATTTGTATTGAAATATTTACAACAATTTTAGAAAGGTAGTCAATTGATACAATGAGATTGTTAGGCGTTGTTATATATAGATAGGGTTATAAGAAAAGGGTATGCTAAGCCTAAAAAGATTAATAGTACTCATTATTACAAACAACTTTTACTATGGGACCAACCCTGAAATCGCAAAAAAATACGTACTTATGTACATTTCGATAATTAAAATTTTGGATCATTGAACTGGGCTTACCTATAGTTTAAGCGTAAAGTTTGTAACTGGCTCTATTTTTAAATGGCAAGTTCACTCGGTATAAAAATTGTGTTGTCTGGTATAAATGCACTGCTGAGTCCAGATACATTTTTTTGAAAAAACAAAACGGACAAGTAAATTAAGTAACTATGTAATTTAATAATTAAGTTTAAAAAAATATTTTTAAACTTAATTCTAATTTGTTGTTAATAATAAGAATACAGATTAACTGTGTTGTTTATTTGATCGTTTAGTTAAGATTGTATTTACATATAACCAAGTTAAGGTTGCATGACTCAGGAATTAGTTAAATTTTGTACGTGCAGTGTGTAATTAAATAGATTAGATCGTGTCTTGTTTAAAATACGAAGATTTATACACCTTAACTATAATTACAAATTTATAGAACCAGTTGCTCGCACGGTTGCACCCGTTTTTTTATAATAGGTAATTGTGTCTTAGTTAAATATTTTTTTATTAACAAAATTGTTAAAATCTTTGTGAGATGCCCAAGTTTATAATGTCACATAATGAGTTTTCATTTTATTACAGTAGTATATTATAGACACACCTAGCTCAAGACAAGCTGAGAGCGAGACAATCTACATAAAGGACCTAAAGGATTTAATTTTGTTCTTTTCAAAATCAAGTTACGTTTAAAAAAGTGTATTTTAGGCCTGCGTGCTTCATTTTCAACCACGTCGTCGTTTACCAATAGACCAAAAAGCAATTTGCTAGCCATACAGAAACATACCTATTTAAAAAAAACAGGCCAAGTGTGAGTCGGACTCGCGCACGAAGGGTTCCGTACCATTTTCTATAAAAACGGCAATAAAATAATGTCTGTTGTATAGGAGCCCCCTTAAATATTAATTTTATTCTGTTTTTTAGTATTTCTGGTTTTAGCTGCAACAGAAATACATCATCTATGAAAATTTCAACTGTATAACTATCACGGTTCAGAAATACAGCCTGGTGACAGACGGACAGACAGACAGATGGAAGGACAGCGGAGTCTTAGTAATAGGGTCCCGTTTTACCCTTTGGGTCCGGAACTCTAAAAAGTTCGCTCTCTCTGGATTCGATCGCTGCCCCACCCTAGAGCTTGAAAGGTATCGGTCGAGATTGGGTTCTCTAAAGACAGTGTATAGTAGTGTATACCCAGCATTATGTGAAACGAGACAAGTGATCTGTAACAATGTTAGAACACGAAGAACAATCTGTAACAATGTTAGGTCAAGGACATGTCTCTTCCTCATTCCTAACGCAGGCCAGTCCGGGTCGAATTGGTAGTCACGACGTGTGTACACGCATTTAAATGTCGTTATCTAATTTATGAATACAAAAAATGTGTAAACCCACAGAATAAAAAAAAGCTATGTTATGACAAAAAAATCGTTTTTTGGCTTCAGCCATCAAGTTAATCTAATATACTTATGAAGGAGGGTATTTTTCCAATCCTAGTGATAAATATCTTCGTCAATTTATAGCTGTGGTGACCGACCATGTTCTTAATTTAGAAATGTATTAGAGAATTTTGGTTTTGTCTTAATAGATTTTAATTTCGTAACAATTTACGCATGAAAATTCTCACAGTAGGACCAAGGATAGTTTTAAATACTTACCCGTGGTACAACCAGTTGGACATAGCGGTTGGAACACGGGTCGGGAGCAACTAAGCAAATTATCCAACTAAATTTAAAATGCATGTTGCGATCGGTTACCAAACCCAAACATTTTTTTGCAAGTATAAATTGAATCAGATTGTTCCACGAACGTTTCAAAAATAACAATGATTTCAAACAATGCCGCTGCGATGTGCCAATTTAAATATTTATAACATAGAATTGACATTCAGTTTTTTGTCCCAATGAACGCGGATGGTAATAAAACAATTATTTACCAAAAGTGTTTCGTTATTTGATAGTGCATCGTTTTAGTTTTTTCCATGAGGCAGTTAGCACAAATAATGCGCATATATTTTAGGTTAATTCGCACTTCAGTACCTACATACATTGCTATATTTGCATAGTTTTTAGTGTATGTAAATTTTAATGTGCAAACTTTTAGGTAGGTATGTTCAAGTAATGGAAAATTAATTTATTCAATTAATTTTTAGTTTTGTAAATTACTTTGTTTTAATTATTTTAGCTTATTTTTTAATTTAAAATGTAAATGTATGCACCTAAATAAAAATTTCGTAAATGTAAAAAAAGTAAAAAAAAAATTAAATAAAAAATTAATGGAAATGCAAAATATTTTGCAGCTGGATGCAATGTGCTAAGTTGATATAGTTTTATTTTTTCATTCGGCTATATTTTTTCTCTTCAACATCATCATTATCTATAGCCAGAAGTTAAACTAACATAATTATAACAATAGTTCACTTCTGGGTATTAATACAGACCTCTCTCTCTCCTACTGTCATTAACACGCTTTTATTAGCTTCACCTGTATGTTTGTATGTATGTTTGTAACCGACTCCTTTGAGCGCGTTTTTGACCCACTTTAAACGGTCAGATTTCTTTCAAACTTTGTATATAGATATATCGAGGACCGATGACAATACACTAAACAAAGCGTGTTTTTTAGTTTTTTTAACTATTAATTATTTAGTTTTTTAAACTATTCTATATTATATTTCTTTTTTGTTATTCGATAAGATCTTAGTTCGAAAGTGCAAGTTCACTTTTTCTTTCAATAAACCTCTTGCACATTCATAAGCGGAGCGGACGAGAGTAAACTCCGAGCGTATTTTTAAAGATTCGTAGTAAAACCACATGTATAACGAGAAACTTTACAAGATTGTTGTCTCCATACGTCCGTCTGTCTGTCCTGTTACAGCAGGACTAATTAACTTCAAAATTTTATAAACTAAGGTAGAAAAATAGTTTTACAATAAATAACTATTCATAGCAAAAAAAATCTCTAATGAAAACATGAATAAGCACAATTAAATGTAACCTATTTAAAAAAGGGTACTCAATTTCATTTTCAAAATTCAAAATGTTCGACTTGAATTGTAGAGGTATATTTGCGGATTTTATTTCTGTCCGCGTATAAAACTATCTACAAAACGCTTCCGCTCACCACCGTGCCACAGCCTCCACCGAGATTACAACCGTTACGCAAGCCAAAGGTCAAGGCCCACCAACCAGTTCAGTGGAACACCGCGCGATGCCATCGCTATGGGAAAATGGGATTATGGGAAACAATGTTATGGCAAATTAATGCAACCTTGCAACACTTGGAATCGGCGATTTCGATGGATTAGTCTATCAACAAATTTTTAACTGTTGCTTCACTTTGTTAGACAAATGACCATCAATTTATTTTGGAAGAGATTTGAATTATTTTATAGTGTTGATATTTTATCGTTGATCATGCTATGATTTAATGGAGTTATGGGAACAGTGTTTTCAAATTAGAGTAGGTAACCTTGAGAACGTTTTAGAGATGATTTATTATTTGTGGTTCCTAATAGGCAATTATGGTAATGGTAACATTCTTAGTTAGATTATAAACGGTATGGCACATTTAATAGTGTAAACTAACTATTTTACATTTATATGTAGTGTAAAGTAGACGTATAGATTTGTAGATTTTGTAACTTCAAGCGTAGATCTGCAGGAGTGGCATGCTTTGGGTATGCTCTCGTACGCTAAAAACTCGTTTTAACGAACGAAATAATGTTGAAAAGTATCTAAATTAAACATTAAATATGATTATTTGTAATTGTAACCTGATGGTGTTAAAAGAGTAAAAACTTTTTTGCCTCGTGTACGATTTTTCTGTAACTAACCACACGTTCATCATACCAGCCTGTAGGGCGTCCACTGCTGGACATAGGCCTCCCCCATAGATTTCCAACGGGACCGGTTGGAAGCGGCCTGCGTCCAGCGTCTTCCGGCGACCTTAACTAGGTCGTCGGTCCATCTCGCGGGTGGACGTTCTACGCTGCGCTTGCCGAACCACACGTTCAACTAAGCTAAAAGATCAAATGAAATCCAAGAAGTTTTTCGACAAGAAAGAAAAAAACCATCAAAAGGATAGTGAAGATTGCTATTTTCTCTTTCTCTTGGTACCAAATCAACTAACCCCTCTTTTAAATAAAAATAGGTACGTGGCAAACCAGCGACAGGCCACCTGATTGTAAGTTTATTTTTAAAGTAAACAACAGAACATAGCGTAGGTAATCCAACAAACCAAGGTAGAGCCAGTTCTTAATACCTTTGGAGACTTGAAAACCAACAACACTTTTAAAAATAGTCATAAATTAGCTAAGCCGCTGTTGAGCCCAACTAGACGCCGGTGACTGACTGACAGACAAATTGACTAATGCTCATAATCCTGAGTAGATAGATAGATAGATAAACTCTTTATTGTTCACACCATAAAATACAAACAAAATAATTATAACACATAGGTAAAACTAGTGCGACAACTGGCGGCCTTATCGCTAAGAGCGATCTCTTCCAGGCAACCTTAGGATGGAGAGGATAGACAAAAATATAGAAAAAACGGGGTGTGCAATATTGAGAAAAAAAAACTGTCATAATTATAAACCTACATAAAAAAAAGTAAAAAATACTTAGAAATACATTCAAATAAAATACATTCTAATACTAAAACTACCTACATTTGCGAAAATAAACTAATAGGTACATATAAATATATTTAATAAATATATTACTAACTAGCTGACCCGTGCCCACTTCGTTGGGCATAATGTTAATTAAACCCGAAGCCATCGCGCGCCGTCCGGACCGTTTTTTCTCCGATTCACTTTGCAAAACGGACTACCACGTAAAAGCCTTTTTATTTTTCGGTTTTTTATATAACCTATGACACTCAGCAATAATGTGGCTTTCTATTGGTGAAAGAATTTTTAAAATCGGTTCAGTAGATCCCGAGATTACCCCTTACAATTTAACAAATATACAAACACACAAACTTTACTTCTTTATAATATTAGTATAGATAGGGCAGAAAAAAAGAGCTGAGTAGCTGAGTACTGGCCAATGATGGTGAAACAGCATTTTCAAGTGGTTCATCTTATCTCAGAGATGAATGCAGAATCAGATTATGGGAATTTGTATGGTGTTGTAAACCAAAGTACTTTACTTTGCTATTCGTTTCTTACACTTACTTATAAAGTACTTCGGTACTTTACTAGGTACTTGGTTAATGAAGTAGTTATAACTGCAATAATTGGTAGATGGCATAACAGAAAAGATAACTATAACAAGCAGCAGGAGAGAAATATCTGTGGATAAAGTTGGCTGATGCTGCTTAAATTTATGATCTACCAGTTTTGCTAACGCTCTTTTCTGCTGTTATTGAGAGACGAGCAAATCGCTCGCCTGATGTTAAACGTCACGTTTGCCCATACCAGGTCTGCGCCACCCAAAAATTAGAATTTTTAGAATGCAAAACATTGCGCGGCACAGCACTGCGCTCGTCACCCTGAGATATAAAATGTTTAATCTCCTATTTGCCCTGATATTTCACTAGAAACAATGCCCTTCCAACCGGAACACAATAATTTCACGTATTTTCTATATCATTTTAAACCTTGTTTCATCTGATTATTCAATGTTTTGAAAAGCGGGCTTTCTCCTTTTCCCGAAAAAATAACAGTTTCTGAAAGCGGGTGACGCAATTAGTACTCGTATAACTCCACCTTACTAAACCTACTAAAACCGAGTAGGTCTTATGTCCCACTTACGTTTTACTGCTTTGTCTGCATAGTATTGTGCGTGGGAAGTCTATCCATTATATTTACTTATTCAGACACATTGACAAAGGTAAACACGATTTGTGGAGAACTAGAGAACATTTAGCAATTTCAATTTCATGCTTCATACACAACTTCAGGCTTATTCTGGAGAGTGAGGTATTATCTCGGTCACTGTCGCTCTCACTAGAAATGGCTTGAGAGTAAGAGTGACGAAGATAATCTCGAGTGGCCAAGAATAGGGTCTTAGGTAGGTAGGTATTTAGTAATAGAGTGACAAGTGGACATTGGACACTCTACGTTTCTAATGCAACCGCTGAAAAGTTTTTGTAGGTCTCGGTTGTTGGGAAATTATTCGAAAAACTAATGAGAGGCCGTTTTAGTAAGGTTCTTAGTGTTTCGTAGTTCAATAGATATTTTTATGTTGTAGATATTTTTTCTAAGATTTCCAACCGTCTTATACTTAGAACTCAAAGTTGAGTCTGTGAATAAACTCTAATTTTGATGGTCACAATAAAAACAGTTCGGATAACTTCGATAAAATAAAATAAAAATAAAATAACGTTTCACACTCATAGCTCCCCACTAGGATAAATTCCTTTGTCGGGGATGCCATGGAACACGCACAAAGACAAGGACAACTAAAACCCAGACCAAGAACAGATATTTAAATTCATCATTCAAACATCTGCCAAACCGGGAATCGAACCCGGGACCTCTGGCTTATAAGGCGGATGTTATTACCGCTGAGCCAAACAGTCTGTGGTGGTTATGCACTTTGTATTGTTAACAGCTAATATTAAATAGCCTTGCCATTATTTTGTCTTTTTATTTAACTTATTTAACCTTTGCCGAGAATAGGGATGCGTGGAAGGAGATGGGGGAGGTCTTTGCCCAGCACTGGGATACAATAGGCTGAGAAAAAAAATAATTTAACTATGTACCTTCAAATATTTGATAAAGCATTAATATGAAATAGATAAAAGAAACTTCCTAGGAAGAGATTATCCGAAAAACATATCTAAGCTTCTAGTTTAGAAAGCCTGCAATGGGTTAGGAATTTCTTGGTAACTTATTGAGAAGTTAGAGTTATTAGGCCTTACTTATAGAGACAGCTTATCATGTTCGAAAACAAGACGTCGACTTTTAAGAAGTGGCTATCTTTAAGCAGTCTTTATAAGCTAGCACAATAAATGCATAACAGTCGTTATGATGTTCAACTATTTAATTCATTAGTTTATTTAAGTTTTTATTCTCCAATAATAAAATTCTTTGTAAATGTGACTTAGGTACTTATAACATTCAATGTTAATTAAGGTTAATATTTCTGATTTCTGATTTATAAATAAGACTTAGTATACCTAAATAAACATCCAGCCTCAACATTAACCCATACTAGATCGCCACAGAATACCAGCCACTTATCACCATGTACCATCGAACCTTCGCTCCAATAGAAGCGCAGGCGCAGCTTATCGAACTTTGCAGGAATGCGCGGAATAGGTCAGGGCTGACACCTGACGTTTTGGAGCGGTAGCAAGCTTAGTCTCAAATGTAGCTCGATTGTCAACCCTAGTGTTTGAGCTTACAGCTTAGTTTATTTTAGTGTTTGAACTGGTAATACGATAAGTGGGTGACTGAGTGATAAAGTGTAAAGTAAAATTTGTTAAGATGATTTCAAGGTATTGAGTTAGAAGCACATAATACATTATAGTATGTATTAAAGTACCTATATATTGTTTGGCGCGAGTAAGGCAGAGTCTAAAGCTCCGTTTTTATTAATTACTAGCTGTACCCCGCGGTTCCACTCGCTATTTGTTTCTTTTAAACCACCCTTGTATTAGAGCGAACAAAACAAAACAATAAAGGTTTAAATTGGTCCAGCGGTTCTCGAGTTTTAGCGAGACTAACGAACAGCGATACATTTTATACATAAGAAGAAGAAGGAGAAGGAGACGATACATTTTCATATTTAACAAGAAGAAAAATAAGACTAGCTGAAACGCGTGACTTCGTACTCGATGTGGTGCTGCAGCTCTATCGGCTAATTCTCGTGTCTTTGACAATGACCTTCACGACGAAGATCACTGCTATGATCTTCATCAGTGAATTACGAGGAATGGGGCAATGCGATGAATTTCAGCTTTATTTAAAGTTACGGATCGGATTTCAGGTTGTTGTCAAAATCAACCGATACGAATTTGTATGTTTAAACACAATTTACGAGTATAATAGTTCACACGTTCAGTTTCAAAATCTAAAGTTTTAAAATTGCAGGCCAGAATGACGTCATCTTGGGCTTGAAGAAAGCCAGATTGGGCGATTTCGAAGATTTCGCCAGATTGGGCGAGAAGTTAGCCGATAGGGCTTCGCTGGTGAAACTTGGAATCGAGGGTCGACTCCCGAATAAAAGTTTACCTAAATCGGTGTAGCCGTTCTCAAATGCAGCATAGTATAATTTTGCATAATATAGAGATTTTCCAGGAAGCTGAAATTTTAGTTTAAAATATTTTTGAAAAAAAAAGCTATTGTCATTATGACTGTTTGCCCTTGATTTCAAAGCCCCGCCTGAACCCCAATAAATCAAGACCGGTAATCTAGTCACCGATCGATACTCGAAAATCATCTTACTTCTGCGACCACTCAATGACATTTAGTAAAATCTGTCCCTGACACCTCACGACAAGTTTTGGAAGATTTATCGTCATTGATAAACAGTTTACGAAATATATGCAAGAAAAAGGGACGTGAAGCGAAACCTTTTCACTGACACATTACGTTGGACGAACGTTTATCAGTAATTATGTAGTATATTGGGTAATTGTAAATGCCACATTAATATGGTGGGTGATGTATGATGTCATATACAGAAATATTCCTATGGCATCGCAGCATTATACTGGCGAAATGATTGGTATTGGTAACATGGTTTATCAACATGAATAGGTACTTTCAAAGACTTAGAACTAACATATACAGATATATAAATATGTATATGCTTTTATTTTTAAATATTTATCGCCGTGCGTAAAAACGAAATCTCGTAAAAATTCTATAATGGTTGCATCGAATCAACTTTCTTTTTTTTTTAGTTTTGTTCGCCAAAATTCAGGTATGGTGGTAAAAAAGGCGAGAGAAAAGGCAGGCCACAGGTAGTTGTATATATTGGTTACGTACAGTATCGTAAATTACTATGCTCTCTGAGGCTCTCTGTGACATTAATACATTTGCGATGGGTGTCACCTGAGAGGCGTGCGGAACAAAATGTAAAATTGTATTCTTAGAAAATTTATTATTATGCAGGCCTAGCTTCATAATATGCATTTTCTTATTGCCATTAATTAACCCTAACTATTACTGTGTAAAGTGTTTATTATGCATAGGTACTCTACTAAAAACATAATGCCGCGTGCACACGTTAGTAGCGCTTGCCTTATCGGTGAATCGTTTGCCAATCGTTCTCGGGCAATTTTTAAGGATCTTAGATTTCTATGAGTTTATTTACCCCGTGCGACTTTTTAGGAACTCAAAACGTTCTGAAAATAAAGCATTTGAAGTTAGACTTTGAAATAATATTGTCTAGAATTTCTTGAGCATATACCCAAGCACCTAACTCAAGTAGACAAAACTGACACCAGGAACAAAAACAAAAAAAACTTTGCCCTAAAAAGATCTTTGGGCAAACGCGGTTCATGTGTGTACGTGGCATAAGATACTGTAACTGCATGTTAATAAGGTATCAGTTACCAAAGCTGAAGATCGTCCCACAATCATCGAGATAGATACCTACAATTAAATTTGACATTTATATAAACTACATTGACCGAAATAATCGAACGAATCCTCGCGTGAGAGCCGGTCACGATTTACTACAGTTTTAATCACCATTTGATAAAGGTTTTATAATAATACTAGACAGACAGACGTTGTCCTGTACACGTCTTAAAAAAAGATGGACGAAATCGATAAAGCCGTTCTCAAGTTATGTTATTGTCCTGCCCGAACAGCGCCACCTACCGGGTCGAATTGTGAATTTAAACCATTTTCGAATCCCCTTGAACACACACAAAAAAAAATCATCAACATCGGTACAGCCGTTTAGGAGGAGTTCAGTGACATGCACATGTCCACAAGAAATATATATATAGGTGAAGGTATAGATTAAGGTGATGCGAAATATTTAGGTGACCAGAGCGTATTCTGGCGAGTGCGATACGTATTATCTCGGTCCTTGTCGAACTTATTAGAAATGTGATGACAGTAAGAGTGGCCGAGATAATCTCGAGCATCTAAGAATAATGTCCCTGGGGCCCTATTCTGACGAATGAGATATTCTCTCGGTCCTTGCCGAACTTATTAGAAATGTCATAACAGTGTGAGTGACCGTGACCGAGATAATCTCGAGCGCTCAAGAATAGGGTTCCAGGGGTCTTACCGTGAACTTCTAAAGTAAGTCTAAAATGAATTGAGCTTGCTTTTGTCTCGCTTATTCTGTAGCCGACAGAGCTAAACATGTCAATATCACTCGACAAAAACTATGGAATATCTGCATAGAGAATATCTGTATTTTTTTGCAATTTGAAGGATGATCCAGTAGAATAAATTATTTGGGTATAAATAATAATGAGTACCTACGAGTATTATGAGTTCTTTTCACCCTAACATTCCCTTATAGGTATAGATATACCTAGATATGTGTCACGGCAGATATCTAGGTACATCATAATATATATATGATGTACCTAGATAGATAGGTAGATAGATAGATAGGATGTAGGTTTTGGCTACATCTGTATAGCCAAAACTAAAGAGACACAAGGTATTGATATGGACTTGCTGTGTCATTGCTGTGTTTTTGTCACAGAAACTAACCTATCTTCACCATCTACGAAGCATCATTGAACATATTTTCAATTGTTTTCTCCATAGACAAGACAAATTATAGGGTTATTCATAAAGGGTATGCTAAACCGAACTAGGCTCTTAGTACTCATCATTATGAACAACTTCTACTATGGGACCAACCCTAAATTCGCGAAAAAAAAATCAGCTGTTCCATAGAAAAATGTCAATGACACTCGACAAAATCTATGGAACTGATTTTTTTTTCGCGAATTCCAGGTTGGTCCCATAGTAAAAGTTGTTCATAATGATGAGTACTATGAGCCATTTTCGGCTTAGCATACCTTTTATGAATAACGCTGTAGAGAGTGCTTACGAGTCCTACACCTCTCTGGTTATGGTTGGATCACCTTGGAGATATGGTGGGCGAGGAACTTCTACCTACTTTATCATCGTGTGATATGAGAGGTTTAGTCATAATTATGATTTATTCGTTTATTCATTTCTTTAACGATGTTTTTATGTTTTGGAAATTCATGGAAAACATTGGTTGAATGGAAATCTATCTAGAAAAACTTGGAAACTGACAGACTAAATTTTATTATTCTGCTAGCTACGTTTTTCCGGTAATGATGATAGTAATGATGGAAAATATGTGTTCATTCTGCGTACCATCTATCTTCATTCCAAATTTTATCAAATTCCATACAGCCGTTTCAGTGTGGAAGGGTAACAAACATACAAACAGACTTTAACATTACTTTTCAATATTGGTGTGATAATCTTTCCATTTACAGAACAGTACTTACTACCTTTCACCTTTATATAATAGAACATGATATCATTGTTCTACAATTAAGCATGAATGAAGTTGAATAGCATCCGCTAGATAATAACAAATAATTAACTAATTAGAACTAACAATTACAACGAATCCTGATGTAAATGAGTCTATTGTTATTCAGGCTTGAGTTTTTGACGCGCCATTTTGATTGAGAGTATTGAAAGTAAGAACTAATTTAATGTTAATTGTACCTATACAATGCCTTGTAATGAAAGCTTATTCATGTAAAATAGCGTGGCAAATAAGGAACTGGTCTATAGATTTCTTTTCAGTTTGAAAGGTCTTTTCTCTCAGCTTTGGAGTATTATTCTTTTATAGTTATTATTATTAGTTCTAAGTTAACTTGGCATTGTCATATTTTTAAACGGTTTTATTTAGCTCACCCCGTTTGTTTTATTCTTGGGTCAAATTTAGTAATTCAAATTTCACCCTCTTCCTGTCAACCGATTAATCTGAAATTTTGTATACACTTTGGATTTTGGTGACAATACAATTATGTTTATTCATTATCATTATAAATTCAAGATGGCCGCCGCTACAAAATGGCGGATAACGTAGGTTTTATCAATCCCATCAATATGGGTATCAAATGAAAGGGCTCAACAAGCAGAATACAATATGTATACTATAAAAAATTGAAATACAAGATGGCGGCCGCTACAAAATGGCGGATAACGTAGGTTTTATCGATCCCATCAATATGGGTATCAAATGAAAGTGCTCAACCAGTATAATACAATTTACTATATAAAATTAAAATCCAAGATGGCGGCCTCTACAAAATGGCGGATGACTTAGGTTTTATCAATATGAATTAAACAGAATGCGAAATAAAAACTAAAAACTAGAAAATAAAAGTAGGTAAAAAAAAATTTAAGTTAAACGGTTTTATGTTAAAAAACATACATTGCAATGTTTAAGATAAATGTACTAAAAACCAAAAAATAATAAAATAGATACAGTCGTGGGAATTATAAACATATGCATAGACTAGACTAAAATAAAACCGTGGGGAGAGTTAAGTTAGAGACGTTGTGACGTGCCCCACGGTTTTATTTTAGTCTAGTCATTTAATATAATAATAAAATATATTTACATCTTAAATTTAAAATAACAAACTAAACTAAATATAACTAAGAAATTAGTAGTAGATGATGTAATTATTATTAGTATTCTAGTCTATGCATTATGTTTATAATTCCCACGACTGTATCTATTTTGTTATTTTTTGGTTTTTAGTACATTTATCTTAAACATTGCAATGTATGTTTTTTAACATAAAACCGTTTAACTTAAAAATTTTTTTTACCTATTTTCTTTTTAATTAAACCTCGATAAGTCCATAAGTATGTCCAGATATCATGACTAGGCCAACTGCGTCCGAAAATTGTGAATGTGATAAGATTTGCATAATCGAACGCTTTTGTCTTTGAAAGTTTCGGTATCATAATTTTTTATATATCTTCGTAATCGGTTATCGGGACATTGTTAACCATTTTGGGCAAATAAAACGGTTTCAACGAAAGCTCATTCGTCAAATTTTGATAAATAGTTTAGAAGTTATGAGAGTACAAATGAACACACATACATACCGGTCGTTAAACCTCGCTTTTGCTTAGCCGTAGTCGGGTAAAAAACAAAAGTGAACTTATAAAAATGCTTACTTGACATCCAGTTTCCATATCGGCATAGTAGCCGCTTCCTCGACCAACACACGTGAAGCTCGTCCGAGGAATCGGGGCCGTCGGGGCTGTTTTCTGAAACAAACAAATACACTAACATTAAAAAAAATAGTAAAGGATCTCCGTTTGTATAAACTTTTTATTTTACTTGCTCTATTTTTATTTTATTTTTTTATTTATTTATAAAATAATTGTAATAGCACCTTGAAAGTACTTGTGGGTCAAATATTACCTACAACTGAATTTTGAACCACTTCCTGATGTCCGAATAGGCTTTTTGGCCCTGCGTGAGTCCGATGAGACGGCAATAAAAACCTTAAAAATCGATTCAAATCTTGTTTTTATACTCGTATTTTTAGTATCTTAATTACAAGGAAAATTCAGTAAAAATGAAGCGAGCAAAAACTTTACAACAGTAGCCTTAATTGCCGGCAATCAGTGGATAAAGTTATTAATAAAGGAAACATCTACTTCGTGTAAATAACGAGATCTGACTCCAATCTAATATTCAAGTGGTCAAAAGGATATGCTAAATGTTCATAATTACAAGCTCTCATATTCTTATTTATCTTGCCGTGGTATCATGCTTATGCACCGAAGTCGGATTACATACTAGATGTGCTTATGTGAGTCACATATTTGAAGCAGAATTAGAACCACTTTTCGACATCTAATTGATTTGGTATATGTATCATTTGCCCGATCCAATCACCGGGCAAATGATACATGGGTCGGGCCGTATCGTAATGGCGTATCGAGATCTCCTATCATGATACGTGTATCATCACCCGTCCACATATTATGCGATCATGATACGCGTCAGCGATACGGATACGGTGATCGGATCGGGCAAATGATACATATCTGGAACCGGCTTAACAGACTTCCAAAAAAGAGACGGTTCTCAATTCGAATGTTTGATGCTTTTTTGTTATTGTACTCGAGTAGCAGAAGCAGAATATTTACGAAGACACATAATTTATATGGTCAATTGACGTTGAAAATAAAAGCTATGGCGAAGACATGAATTTATCTGTCCAACTATTTCAACTATTTTTAACACGCTTTTATTAGCTTCATCGGTATGTTTGTATGTTTGTAACCGACTCCTTTGAGCGCGTTTTTGACCCACTTTAAACGGTCAGATTTCTTTCAAACTTTGTAGATATATCGAGGATCGATGACAATACACTAAACAAATCGTGTTTTTTAGTTTTTTTAACTATTAATTTTTTTACAGTTGATCCTTTTGGGAGAAAATCTTCCAAAAAGTTCCACTGATTGAATTGACAGTTGGCAATTGGACTACACCACCAAAAACCACAGTCAGTTTGACTTATATTTCCTAAACTTATGGTAGAGTAGGTATCAAAGTGATTGCTCATTTCATCCACGACCGTGTTGACCGTGTAGCTAATTCAATTAATCGTTGCAATCTCAGCACGGTTTTTACGCCTTTTACACCTTTTGAACTTGTTGCCAAAACTGAATGGTTTGTTTGGACTCACGACATTGAGCACTTGACTTTTGCGAAGAGCATGCTAATTGCGCAGCTATTTATAAGCGCTATTAATTAATGAATTTAGCTATAAATCACGCCGAATAATATAATTAATGAATAACTTGAATAGCTTTGAATTTTAACTTGATGATTTTGGAGCTGAATTATGGTTATAAACTAATCGGATGAAGCTTCATCAAAGACCTTTCAAAACAAGTTGTTTGCGAAATGAAAGAAAGATTTATTTGCTGATTGAAAGATCCTTACTATTTTGCTTATAAATAAAATTAGCTTTGCTCTAGGGCATAATCCGCGCTATGATGAGAAACGGTGATGAGGATCATAATAAAAATGGGCCGTCCATAAATTACGTCACACGATTTTCACAGTTTGTTACGTTTGTGTGACTCCCTTTTGTGATGCCACAATTTCTGCAATTTAACATCTAGAAATTATTAAATAAAAAAAACTCGTTTTATTACTTGGATATTAAATTTTGACATGTGACGTTACAAAACTTAAAACCCTATCTCAGTCCTTGTCACTCAATGTCACACTTCGTCGACCCCCTCCCTCCACCTTTACATGTTACGCAATTTATGATGGCCCCAAAGTATCCTATGTCCTTTTCTGTGACGTACCACGTGTTATGTGCAAAAATCAAGATCGTTTAGTGTTTATACCGCAAGACTAGTAATATAAAAGTTGTAACCAGTTACATTTCCCTTCTATATATATAAAAATGAAACCCGTTTTCCTTGGTCACGGCCTCACGCGTGAATGGCTGGACCGATTTCACTAATTCTTTTTTTGTTGTATTTGTTATTATTAGGAGAGAAGGTTCTTACGGAAAAATATATTAAGAAAATCTCTCAGAAATATTGAAAAACCCTAAAAACAGCCCTTTTCTTTTTCCCATACAAACGTTTTCTAACTAAAACGAGCTTTATTGCTATTGTATAAAGTTCATATTGAATTGCAAGCACTCACTGTTGTTTAAGCAATGTAGGTATGTTCCTAACGTCCAAGAGTCAATTTGCACTTTATTACCTCTGTACAAAGTTCAAATTCAATCATATCCATCAAAACAGTGTGCGTTTTATACTGATAATTTTTACTATAAATTGACAAGTTAGCATCAACAAACTACGGTTGCTATAGTTACGCAATAGCATGAGAATAGAGGTTATAACAAAGAGTTCCTATAATTATTCTCAACACCTTTGGTCACGCCATCACGCGTGAACGACTGGACCGATTTCAATTTACTCTACGTTTATCCCAAAGTCTACCCGTGCGAAGCCGGGACGGGCCGCTAGTATCTTATAATCTCCGATCCACTTAAAGGCCTGCAGACTGTAATGCAATTTCCTCGTGTAATCGGTATCGGTACCCACATAATAGCCTCTTGTTATGCCTTCGCTTCCTTGCTTATGTAATGAAGGCGCCACGATCTGATCTGGTTATGGGCTGGACACCGCGCGGAATTTTTGATGTTCTTGCAAGCTTTATTTTCTCTTGCATCGTTTAAGCATTTATTGTTGCAATGACACTAATATTATAGAATGTAAAGGTTTGTGAATGAGTATGTTTGTTGTTCTTTAAAGCTAAAATAGTTTAATGGATTTGGTGATGATTAATTACGAGATTCTGCTGATATAACCTGAAGGGCAATGATAACATTGGGCTAGTTAAGTTTGGCCTTTTGGTCTAGAAAGTTATTAGCAAGTAATATATTTTTAATTATTATAAGCGAAATGCAGATTTACAAACATTTTTAGTTAGATAAATAGTTATTACAAAATGTTTGGAAAAAAAATTTTACACATCTAAGAAAAAATACGAAGGTCTGACATCGACGTAGAGACCAAAAGTTATTTTAAAATATTTTTATGTGACATTTACCACTGTTTCGAATGTTTTTGAAGCCTTGGACAAACTTATAGCTCATGCCACCTCATTTTACGCCATTGTACCAGTGCCGAGACAATGGGCGATGGAGAACACTGCCAACACGCAAGCACAATGAATGTTTATCGGAACATCTCTATTACCATACATCTGTACACTTGACCTGGTAAACATGAACATGGTGGCAATTTGTGGTGTTATGTAGCTTTCAGTACAGAATAGGTGACTGATTCTGGTATCTTTTAAATAGATTTGTGAGCGATCAACCAAAAATCGACCTGGGAA
Source organism: Alcis repandata (assembly GCA_949125135.1). Taxonomy (NCBI): domain Eukaryota; kingdom Metazoa; phylum Arthropoda; class Insecta; order Lepidoptera; family Geometridae; genus Alcis; species Alcis repandata. The sequence goes on from OX421233.1 coordinate 3,731,063, forward strand.
TTGAAACAATTTTCTTTTTCTGATAATCTAAATATAAACTTTGAAAGCTAAAGCGAACCTAGAACTAGAAGATGATATCAGTTTTGACAAGTGAAGTTTCTGAATCAAATATTACAAGAATCTAAGCAAGTAAAACTAGGTTGTTCAACTTCTATGAGTCCAGATGACCACTCCGCCTAGCTAGGGCCGGGGACAAATTGTCTTTCCACCTTTGTATCCCGCGAAAAAGTGACAAACACATTCTAGTTTTGTCACACGTAGATATTAACGGTTGAAATACTTATCACGGCCTGTACTAGTAGGGCTGGCACAACTTTGACCTTTGACATTGTGGAATCACTGTCCAGCATAATTATGGCAGCGTGACAGTAATTAACGATGCAAATGAGCCTGGCAATAAATAAACATCCGCTCGTAGACGAGTTAATGAAAGGTGACTGACAGGTTGGCCGACCGATTGTGAAACGCGTGTCTCAGATGTTGATGGTTTCGTCTGTGGAGTGCTACAGAGAGGCTGTTTAGGTGATTTATGGATTTCTGTACGTAGATTTTGGCTTTTAATTTAATTCATCATCATCATCATCTCGTGTCTCTCCGGTACAGGAGGTCGGCAGGTTTAGCGAACTTACGGAAAAGCTGTATGTAATAATTTAAGTCAAGTCCAGTCGGTTTTAAGTTTTACTGCATTTTTCCCAAATAAGATTTAAAAAACCTATGTCTGTATACAATTCTAATAGCGTCATAAATATTATGGTCTTGTCAAGTTTCACCAAAATTGGCTCAGGTATGCAGATGTTAAAAAGTGAGTGGGATAGATTTATGACTTTGATTGTAGAATACTTAAATTCTTGTTTAAAAAAAATATCATCACATTTTTTTAATTGCGATCTATCACAGCACAAAGGAAGGATGGCACTTTAGAAGATAAAGCTAACACTTGTAATTTGGTCGCGTCAGTTAGACTTAACCCATTACAAGATTTACAAGTAATTGTTATTCAAAGCTCCTGGAAGAATTACATCACTAGCTCAAAACCTAAGTGCTGCTAAGTGACAACAGCATACTAAGCGCCATACCCACACAAACTGCCTAATGTCATAAAGTAGTATAAGTTGGGCAACGAAGCACTAAATTCAGATATTTCCTGGCACTCTCGCAAGCCATTTTGCAAGAAGAACAATGGCTAGATACTGTAGATAGCTTGTGAATAAGCAACTGATACTCGTGTGTTGTTTTTGTCCGCCATTTCCTATTTGCTTAATGTGATTGCGGAAAAAGTGACAGCTCGCAGAATTGCAGATTGAGTGCGCCAAATACCTTCGGGATATAGAACAAGCGTGTAATGTGTAGGTTTATATGTACTTTCTGGCCTTTACTTATAAAGCCTGCTTATAGTTAATCATTGCTAAAAGTTGTCCGTCTTGTTTTGCTTTGCACGTGACATTTCACGTCAGCGAGAAGTTGTCAGCGAATTTTAAGCAGTGGCCTTTGAGGAACTACAGGGTTTTTCATAAAGGGTATGCTAAGCCAAAGAGGGCTTATAATACTCATAATTATAAACAACTTTTGCTATGGGCCCATAGCAAACCACAGGGCTACAGGGAACTACAGGGCTTTTCGGCTTAGCATACCCTTTATGAATAACCCTATATATGCAGATTAATGACAGTGACCTAAGGTCTATGTGCAAACTCTTTTATCTGCGCTAGCACAAGGGGATGAAACTAGTCAAACAGACGTAGATAGAAAAAGAACTGGGCTTATACTGGCCCCAGTAATCTTGCAAAAACTATTAAGTATAATGAAAGTGAGAACAGTAATTAAACTGTTGTAGTATTAAGCATACCTAATAGTAATAAAAACCCGTCTTTGAAATCGATACTGTGTTACGTTGCCTCGTTTGCTTACGAGCATTTTGCTATAAAAGTTTTCTTTTACTTCCTCCTTGTGATGCACCTAAAAATTGCCATTTTAACAAATCCTTACGTTTATGCTATGCTTAGATTTTGTTCCAAACGTTTCATTACAAAAACTTTCAGTTAAGTCATCGGCCCAGTGATATGCCATCTTTACCAAAAACTCTACAGTAATATGTAACCCCTAACACATTAGATATAAAGCCTAATGTAACGACACCTTGCAATCCAGAATCAAATAAGCCGTTTAAACGGCAGTAGGTCATATTGAAACACTTTCCTCTTTTTAGGCAGTCAAATGTGCAAACATTACTGTGTTCCGGTTGGAAGGGCGTTGTTTCCAGTCAAATTACAGGGCAAATGGGAGATTAAACAACTTATATCTCAGGGTGACGAGCGCAGTGCTGTCTGTGCCAAGCAGGGTCTTGAATTCTGCGAGTTTAAAATTCTGGGTGGCGCAGACCTGTTATGGGCAAACGTGACGTTTATCATCAGGCGAGCGATTTGCTCATCTCGTCACTCAATTAGATACATAAAAAAAAAATAACAAGACTATAGGCAGAGTCGGTCCACTAACAATGAATTGACACAATTTGTTTATTTAGCAATGCTCGCGCAGACTACTGAGGAAACCCGCTTATATTCTGACCTATTCAACGTTGACAAGCCTCACTTAACAGCATTGTTTCTGTGGCTTTAAGCCACAGATTAATGACAATACTTAAAAGCGTTTCAACGAGTCAGTTGGATTCGGGCTAATGCCTAACGCTATCGGCTATCGGCGTAAGCTGGATTAGCTGTGACAAGCTCCGGCTGAATTTGACACGGTGTAGGCCGGAGATTAGGTCATGGTTCCAGATAATCGCGGTCACTGTCTCTCTCGAATATATCATGACAGTAAGAGTGAGCAAGATAATTTGGAAGGCCCAAATATTTAAAATTTTATTGAATGTTGCCATTTTTTATTTACATGCAGAGGTTTTGAGCATTTGAGTTTTGTACATTGTCTTAACCGTCCACTAATCTACTTTTCTACGAAACTTCATCTACTTCTGTTCAGCCAATTCTCCATAAAGAAGGAACAAACATACATGCTTACAAACAAATTTCCGAGTTACAACATTAGTTTGAAAATTGTGATTTACGATATACTAAAAGAAGTTCTGAAAGACCACGCTCGTTTATCTCTTTTGCAAAACATAAACATCGATAATGTCTCCATTACAATATTTCACGTGTCTAGTAAAGCACGATTCACTACAAAAACACGCGCAAAACGTACATAGAACTTACTCGTGTCGTGAACATGTTGTGACTCATATAGAAACCAATTTGGTTATTTGCGATGATTCAGCTCATATACTTTGGTCTCAAAAAGATGAGCCTATTTTTGTCGAAGGTTTGATAAAAGTAGGTAATACATATTTGAACCTACAAATATAACGCTTGAGAAAATGAGTTTAACGTTAAAAAAATTGTGTCATCAAACAATTAAAAAACCGATTATTTCGTTAGATTATATTTACCTGTATATTATCAGCGCTTTAAACCTATATTTATTTGGGTTAAATATAGCGGAAGCTTTTATACGAAAGGTAAGAGATGTAGTTGGATGAAGACCGAGTACATAATATATTTATATTACTAGCTGACTCGACAGACGTTGTCCTGTCTCGATGACTATTTAATTAGAATTGGTAAAAAAAGCCATTGCGTCAATTCTATGTCAAAATGTCAAATGTCAAAAGTTACATTAAAAAAGTTTACATTGTCCAAAGCGCTAAAGTTAAATTATGGTTTAAGTATTTTTAAATTTTCTAATTTTCATGTTTTTTTACTATAAATTGAGATGTGAGCTATCCTATCTCCTAAGTTAGATCGAACTGCACCCCGGTGTGCAAATTTGATTGAAATCGGTTAAGTAGTTTAGGAGTCTATAGCGGACAAACAACGTGACACGTAATTTATATATATTAAGATTATTATTTGTAGGATTTAGTTTTCCCCGAAAACGAAATCTGTTTTTGCAGGTTTAAGGTATGCAATTATAATTTGTAGGCTGTAAACAAATTGTAAATCGTAGAATATCCCAAATTGCTTTTATTTTATTTTTTAAGACGCAGTTAAAGAGGCTCGTTTAATTGCCCATTTAAGTCGGTACCACAAAAAATAAGTTTTCATCATTAAATCTGTCTATTTTTGCAAAGTTTATTGCTAAATTGTCGTCATTATGTTACATCCACGCAACCTGTAGGAGGTTATGATCTGTGCGACGATAATGTGACTTGTGTCCAATTTCTCAAGGTTATGCCTAAATAAGAAATAAGTAGGTTTTAGAGTCAGTAGTATCAGCATAAAAAATATACATTAATTTCCTACTAAAATTATAAATGCGAAAAAGTATGCTAGTAGGTATGTGAATGTTTTTCTACGTATCTTCGTAACCACAGAACCGATTTTGATAAAATTTCAACCTCTACCTACAGCGCAGTGACGCAAGAAGGGGAGTATTGATACGAGTATGTCAACGTGTGCGTCTTGAAAAAGTAGAGGAGTTCTTGGCTTCATCCGAATCTAACGCAGTACTTCATCTTTCTCTCTAAGTTTACCTAATTTGTCATCTCACTGAACATCCTGTATAAATGTAATGTTATTTGCAATTACAGCGTCCATTATTGTCTTGTTCATCTGAATGATTATGCATGTAATAGGTTGCTGTTTAATTAATATTGTTATTCTAGTTTCATGCCATTATTATTTATAGTTTTATGAGTTTTAATAAAAACCTGTGGCCTTGACCGCTAGAATATAATGTTGGTCATTTAAGAATTTACGTACAGCTTTTGTACAGAAGCCAGCTGTAGCTAAACCCTAGCTAATGCATAACGTATTTATCAAAAAATGTACTCAAATTATTTGAAATGCAAGCGTTTACTTTATTGTCGTCGGAGTTACACAGGCATACCAAATTGCAACTGCAACAATTCAATTATACTGGTTCAAAATTCAGTTGCAAAATTACCCGTACACAAGTTGAATAAAATCTTGTAATGATAATTTTACTATGAAAATGAAAATAATAAGAATGCCGAGAGTTTCTAAATTTGATAGCATAATATGTATGCGGCATAATACTTCTAAAACAAACCAAAACAAAACTGTTTGTTACTTAAGATCTCCAATGCTTGTCGGAGGAAAAGGTGATTGCACTGTCATTCAAAAATAAACGATAATAATACTCAGACCGATGTACCTACTTATAGCTCAGATATAGAACAGTCGGAAATAACACCCAATTAATTCTTATTGGACCCTACACTATGGGGTGTATATACTGTATTGATTCGAATCCCAACTAGAAAAAAACACTTTAAATCTTAAAAAAATATATAGGAAACGATAGAAAAATCAAAAAGCGCTAAATATCTTATTGTATACTAGTAATTTGACAAATCATCAAATCATCACTGCGGGAGTGCAAGTAAATTGGACTAAATAGTGGAAAATCCACAATTTCATCCATGGCCTAGTAAAATTGTAAAATATTGTCAATTTTGTCGAGTCGAAACGTCAGTTTATTGGTCTACAAAGTATTAGCATTGCAAGTTTCGTTTTTCACATCTGACTAGATTTTTATTACAAAATGAAGGTCGTCCTGAAGCAGGTTTACAACTATTACTACTATCAAATATCTCATGATTACGTATTTATTCAAATTCTCAAGATGTGTGATTAAACAACTAAATTGTGTTAATAATATCCATCAAACGAAAACATAATATATACACGGGTTTGTGAGTGTATTTGTAAGTTTGTAACTTCTTCACATTGACATTCCACAGATTTGGTTCAAATCTAGTACGGAGAGTAAACCCAGGATTAACACATAGGCTACTTTTTAACCGACTTCAAAAAAGGAGGAGGTTATCAATTCGTCTGTATGTTTTTTTTTTTTATTTTATTTTTTTATGTTTGTTACCTCATAACTTTTGACTTGGTGAATCGATTTTGATAATTCTTTTTTTATTAGAAAGCTGACGCTTCCCATTTGGTCCCATTTTAATTTAGTCCAGTTCTGATAATGGTATCCATGAGAAAACCATATAAGTCTTAAATTCGCATTAAGTACGTGCGCGACAAATAGATGAATAACTCAATAGTCGGTCTTTTGAAGTCGGTTTTTGTTTTTTGTTTTGTAAAAATAATGTTCTTGTTATTGCGGAAAAATTAACAGTTCCAGATAGTTTCTTTTTAAACCAGAGGTGGCAAACAAGCTAACGGGTGATACGATACTAATGGGTTGATTAGACGTAACGAGTACAGTACTCGGCCATGTAAAAGCATGTACTCGGCCGAGAGCACTGTCTCGCCACTGAACCCGTTACGTGTAATCAACCCATAAGCGATCATCGTCGCCTATAACACCGATGCGTTGCGACACTTGCGACCTATTAATAGCCTTTTTGAAGAACCCAATGTTGCTCTCCAGAGCGGGTGAAACCTGGGGGCGGAGCGAATATTTATATGTATCTCTAAAATTATATTATGTTGTTATTAACAAGAAGGTGTTAGTTTTTAGTGTCAGCGGTGTCCAAGTAATTTGAGACATCGACATTTTAAAGCTTTTAAAAAGTAGAAACATTACAGATGTTTTTTAGATAAATCAAATTTGTATAATAAGAAAATCTTTTCTAGATATTACAGCCAAGAAATAATGAAATTTGTACTTTACGTACACGTACCTAACACCAGTTACTTAGTTTCATTAAAATTTGACTCTGTCTAATGCCGTTAATTTCGTTGTTAACGTAGCGATCGGATGCGTTTGACATTTAGTCGGGATTAGATTAGTGGAGAGTTGTTGGCTGAAAAAGTTTTGTTCATACAAAACAGGAAAGCAGATTGCAAATGTTCATTTAAAAACTAAACCGTATGCTTAATAATATTTCCATGTGATCTAGTACCGCCTATTGCCATTTATAGATTTGTCTTTGCTCACGAATTGTTAATTAAATAATTAATTAAATTGTATACAGGTGAAATATTTCTATGTGATTTAGTACCGCCTATTGCAATTTATAGATTTGTCTTTGCTCACGAATTGTTAATTAAATAATTAATTAAATTGTATACAGGTGATGATTATGATTAATTTAATAATCTATTTGTAATTTGCTAATTTATCGTCCAACTTTTTGTTTCTTTTAATTTACTTGATTACTCTACCTTCCTCCTTATAAAATCTTATTCACAACTTGTTTATCTCTTATAAATGTTATCTTGTTATTATTTAACCGGATGGTGTGAATCAGACCGTAACCGAATTAAAACAGAAGTTATCAAGCAACTTAATTATTATAGTCAAGAATCAAGAGTCAAGTAACATTAAAAGAGCTATCTGTACTTATATCGAATTGCAATCAAAAATGTTACAATCTCTATTATTAGTTTGTAGTATATGTTATATATTTATATGCCTACTCAGCCTTCGAGGGCAGACCTGTATCCCTGCACTACTGGGAGGATTAAAGGTTGAGTAGATATATAGTATCTAGTATTTGTGCTCTAAAATGTATGGACATGAAAGTCTGAAATAAAGATCTATTAGGTATTATTAAAAAAATAATTGGGTGTGATATACCGGCAGTCAGTCAGTCAGTCAAGTAACCTTTAATCGTCCCACTGCTGGGATACAGGTCTACAGCTTTGAGCCGAAAAGCAGTCAGAGTTTTCAGGCCGCCTAAACGTCTCTGACATGGCTTGGTAGTTATTGTTATAAGACAAACAACCGGGGCTACAATTTTAACGTGCTAATTAACGTAATGTAATATTAAAACTGTTATGATTTTTTAATTCTAATAAATTATCTTTGTTTTGAAGCCAACAAAAGAGTAAAATCACTACACCGTAAAGTTGAATGCTCTCTTCTGTTTAATTACTAACTCAAATATTATAAATACAGAAATTCGTGAGCGAGGTGTGTATATTTTTCTTACTTCTTCACGGTAAAACAACTCCTTTGATTTGAGTGAAATTTGAAAACAAATTTTTATATGTTGGCATTGGCAGGTTACTTTTTATACCAGAAAAAATCAAGGTTACTTTTTCTATGAAAACTAAAATGGTTGTGAAACATTTTTGTGTTTGTTTTATTCTTGTCGAAGTAGCCCACGATAGAGCACGCTTGTCTAGAAGGAACTGATGCACTCCCGACTGTAGATACTTTTGTTAGAATAGCGGGTCCAAAAATTAAGATGAACAACAAAAATAGACGCAACTTGTAGAAAACAATACAGGAGCCACTGAGAGCAACAAGTCTAAGAGCTTAGGTCTCCAAATCTCAAAGGTGACGACAATTAGCGAGTTTCTGAACCCAAAGTTCAGCTCAGTACCGTACCTATTCTTATTAGTTAGGACTAGGATACATTATTCTTCGGTAACTAGACACCAGTCAAACTCGTTATCTATTAACGATATCCACAAGTTGACATAAAGCCAAGCTTGCATTTACAAATGACCAAAACATCACGTGACTTCCCAACATGTGACTACAACAGAAACTAATAATGAAATTCTAATAAAATAAATAAACGTATTACACTCATAGCTCCCCTAGGAATAAATCCTGTGTCGGGGATGCCATAGAACACACACAAAGATAAGGACAACTAACACCCAGACCCAGAACAGATATTTAAATTCATCATTCAAACATCTGCCCGCCCGGGAATCGAACCCGGGACTTCTGGCTTATAAGACAGGCAGGCAGGTTAGTTATAATATTGTCGGCCAAACAGGCCGACAATAACTAGCTGACAACGCAGAGCTTCAATTGGTGGGACTAGAAACATAAATTCAAAATCAAGTAGGTACATATCTACCTTTATTTACATAACAACTTATAAGCCTGCTTGAACTAACTTAATCAGCTTAAAATTTATCCGTCTTATTTTCCCATTTGTTATTAAGAGCAAATTGAGCAACTACTTATGAGGACTGGAGTGTTTTAACTTTTTTTTTTGTATATGTACCTAAGTATATGAAATTTTAGTTCGCCATACTTTAACCGCATGGTAAGCAAAATTAAAAATCACAAAATTTCAATTAAATACTCGTCAACAGATATCATAAATGATTAACATGTACTAGAGCTAATTAAATTGTGCAGGGCGTAAGGCCGACGATTACACATCGCGCACGAAGTCGCAGACATCAGCTAGCTTTTATAATTATTGAAACAGAGCACCACAAACTCAAAAAAAAAAATTTAACCACAATTTCGATCAGGTACAAAGGTACTCGAATTTAGCGGGTTTGGCCATAAATTAAAAAGATTTAAACGTCAAAGATTCAGATCTCGAATGCTTCCTGCTTTCGGTGTAGTTCCTTAATTGTGTTATAAATAATGTTTTTATGTATTTTTTTACAAGTTTGACGAATAGGGAAGTAAGTATCAACAAGCATGCGATTCGTTCACCTTTTTTAGGCCGCCTAAAGACCTCTAACACTACTAAGTAGGTTATAAGATAAACAACTGAGGCCTACGATTTATCGTGTTGTCCGAACCACGTTAGCGCCACTTTTCATTTCGGAAGAGATAAATATTCGTACTATGGCTCATCAGCTGATTTTGAAGCAATTTTTACCGTACATAATTCTGGCAGACGATGTAAACAATAAATATCTTTGATTCAATTAAAACTTAGATCAACATAAAAACTGTGGTCGTTTTTTTTAATTTGATAAATATTATATTTGTACTGAAATATTCATGCGAACAAATTTTTGCGCCTTTGTAATAATAATTATTATTTTTACAAAAAAAAAATCAAAAACCGACTTCAAAAGACCGACTATTGAGTTATACAACTACCTATTTGTCGCGCACGTACTTAATGCAAATTTAAGACTTATATGGTTTTCTCATGGATACCATCATCAGAACTGGACTAAATTGAAATGGGACCACACGGGAAGCGTCAGCTTTCTAATAAAAAAAGAATCATCAAAATCGATTCACCCAGTCAAAAGTTATGAGGTAACAAACATAAAAAAAACATACTGTCGAATTGATAACCTCCTCCTTTTTTGAAGTCAATTAAAAATACCTATTATTGTAGTGATCATCTGTTTGATGTAATATAATAAATCTCTTACACACATACGTATTATTATCTTGTCATCTACCATACCATCAAATCAAACAATTACAAACAATACATCAAAATAATTCGTATAACAAAGAAAACAATATCTCCGTTCATTGATCACGATCGTTTTCAAGATGACCTGTTTCGATTACGAATCGATTGGAATCGATTCTCGGTCACGATTCAACGCAATTCGATAGTAAAGAATTCGAGTGACGAATGGTGATCGCGAAACAGATAGCTGCGGCCCTATCGGCTAACTTCTCCGATGTTCGATTCTGGCTTGATTAATTACGAAATGGGTCAATCTAGCTTTGCTCAAGCTCGAGGTGACGCCACTCTGGTCTTCAATTTTATGAACTTCATAATTTTGAAGCCGGATGAATAAACTAAATTGTGTGTTCTGACATAAACAATTAAACATTCATATAGGCTACAAAAGTAAGATAAAAGATTATGAAGACAATTTGAAGTTCGATTCTCGATTTTCAAAATTTAGTCGACAGGGCTGGTCGATGGTGCCAAAGTTAGGTATAATTTATTATGACGACTAACCATGACAATCGGACGGTGGCAATCACTTACTTAACTGTGAACTTACCTTGTAGGTACTGGTATATTCATAACCACTGCTTAAAGTTAATCACTGCCTAAAATAGATACTCTGACAACTACTGACTACTGAGGTGAAATGTCACGTGCGAAAATAAAACTGCGAGTTTTAGAAGGGTTTGATTTTATGCATGGTTTATAGAAAAAACTCAATGGCGTATGTGAATCCACCAACCCGCACTTGTCCAGCGTGGTGGAATATGGCCTAATCACCCTTCGAGGATAGATCTGTATCCCAGCAGTGGGAGGATTAAAGGTTGCTGATGATGATGATGGTCTTTGAATAAGACCCTAAATCTTGAAGAATATATATATTTTTTTTATTAAGTTAATTAAACACCACAGACTCCATGGTCCGTGAGTTTTACTATTACAATTTAATTTATTAACATTTACAAATTTTTACAACTTAATTTACTTTAGGCAGTGCGACAAGAAGAGTTATTTATAAAATTAAATATTTACAACTACAAAATAATATATTGATACCTCTCAGTTAAAGCATTGCAGCGAAGCTATACCTAGCGTTGATAACGAACATAGATTTACTATTATCATTAATCCACTAACAACAACAAGAGATGATTTAACATACCACTTATGCACATACATTGTGGAATGCTAAAATAAATTCTATGAATATCTATTATACAGAGTTATAAGAAAAGGGTATGCTGGGACGAAAAGGGCTCATCGTGCTTATAATTACAAAAAAATGCCAACCCTGAATTCGAGAAAAAAAATCAGCTGTTCAAATCAATCAAATCAACTGAATAGTTTTTTTTTCTTTTCAGGGTTGTTTCCAAAGTAAAGTTGTTCATAATGATGAGTACCATAAGCCCTTTTCGACTTAGTATACCTTTTCCTTATAACCGTGTTTAGCATCCGATCAATTACGACTGTGCATCATACATAAATACACGTTTACATGACATCATGTCATGCAGCTTCCACTTGCTTCGCGGTTGTCGTATTTAAAGTAAAATACGTGCCAAAGTACCAAGTACCTTTATATATACCTTTATATGTACCTTTATATGTACCTTTATGTATTTTGTATCAGCAAGCAATTTATCAGATTGTATGACGAATTACTTCACAGTCACAGCCTTTACGCTCTATACTTTTAACCATATGTGATTACAGGGTTATAAGCAAAGGGTATGCTAAGCCGAAATAGCCTCATTATACAACATATTTTACTATGGAACCAACAAGGTATTCGCGAAAAAGAAATCAGCTATAAATTGTCAATGACACTCGACAAAATGTACAGCTGATTTTTTTCGTGAATTTCGGGTCGGTCCCATATTAAAACATGTTCAGAATGATGAGTACTACGAGCCCTATTGGGCTTAGCATACCCTTTCCTTTTAACCCTGTATAGAGTAAGTGATTCATCTCCATACAAAGTTTCTCCACATATTTGGTGTCCCGCGAAATTGATTTTAACACTCGCATTGTAAAGACCTTTGAATACAATTTTGGATGTAATAATTCTTCTCAAACCTTACCTTGACCTATACTCAGCAATTTATTTAATTTTCCTCTGTCTGGTTAATATTTTCTTTTTTTCTCTTAGAACACGCTTGTTATTTTTCGTAGGTGTCAACAGATAGAATTTGATTTGAAGAAGTAAATATGATAAGGATAAGCAATATAATATCATTATGATGATGATGATCGATGAAATGGATTTTACCTAAATGTAAATAAAATTTGTTTCCAGCAAATACTACTTACTTCTTAAAAATATAAAATTTCATATATTTACTCGACAGACGTTGTCCTGTCAAAAGCCATTGCGCCAATTTTATGTCAAATGTCAAAAGTTACATTAGAAAAGTTTACATTGTCCAAAGCGCTAAAGTTAAATTATGGTTTAAGTGTTTTTAAATTTTCTAATTTTTCATGTTTTTTTACTATAAATTGAGATGTGAGCTATCCTATCTCCTAAGTTAGATCGAACTGCACCCGGTGTGCAAATTTGATTGAAATCGGTTAAGTAGTTTAGGAGTCTATAGCGGACAAACAACGTGACACGTAATTTATATATATTATGATAAGTAAAATCCAACTGTACAACTAATAATAATGCCACATTTTGTACTCTTTGTAAACTTTGTAAAGTGTTATTTATTGTATTTTACTTAGTACTTACTTATTACGAAATTCAAACATTGGCTTGAATATACGTACAAGCTCATGCCTACGAGAACAACTCAAGGAAAGCAAACAACAATTAAAACAAACTCAACATAAGAGTGGCTGATGACTCGGACACAATATATTATATTTGGACACCTTGTCCGAATATAATACAATAATAAATATCAACGAATGCTCACTCGAGTTATACTCGTAGTAAAGCAAACTTACGACAATCTTAATTTATATAAATTACGTGTCACGTTGTTTGTCCGTTATAGACTCCTAAACTACTTAACCGATTTCAATCAAATTTGCACACCGTGTGCAGTTCGATCTAACTTAGGAGATAAGATAGCTCACATCTCAATTTATAGTAAAAAAACATGAAAAATTAGAAAATTTAAAAATACTTAAACCATAATTTAACTTTAGCGCTTTGGACACTGTAAACTTTTTTAATGTAACTTTTGACATTTGACATAGAATTGACGCAATGAATAGTCCTCGTTAAGACAGTACAACGTCTGTCGAGTCAGCTAGTCTAACATAAATAGGACGTTGAGAAAGACATTTAAAAAAACACTACCTAAGGTTTCACCGTGCTGTGACGAAAAACGGCTGGTGATGATAATAATAAATCGTAGTGTACCTTTACCTGTTAATCCAGAGTATTTATAAGCTATCCCTACTCCAAATTTCATCCAATTCCGTCTAGCTATTTCAGTGTGAAGAGTAAGAAACATACTAACACACTTCATACAAGATAACATACATACATACAAACTTTGTCTTTTTAACCGACTTCAAAAAAGGAGGAGGTTATCAATTCGTCTGTATGTTTTTTTTTTATGTTTGTTATAACTTTTGACTGGGTGAATCGATTTTGATGATTTTTTTTTATTAGAAAACTGACGCTTCCCATTTGGTCCCATTTCAATTTAGTCCAGTTCTGATAATGGTATCCATGAGAAAATTATATAAGTCTTAAATTTGCATTAAGTACGTGCGCGACAAATTGATGAATAACTCAATAGTCGGTCTTTTGAAGTCGGTTTTTGTTTTTTGTTTTGTAAAAATAATGTTCTTGTTATCAGTATGAGCTCTCCATCACATGCATTTTAAATTCATCATACATACATATTGCATCTTTATTCTCCCACACATAAAAGTGCAGCAATATTTAAATTCCCACATGTTTCGCTCGTAAGCAAAGCAAATGCAAACTGCACGGGGTCAAAGCAAATTAATTTTGCTACCAAAATGATTCGACTTTATTTCAATGTGGCTAATGATCTTATTGGCTTAAATCTGAAAGCATGCTAGAGGTCTGAACATTATGTTAGATGCTTACATAATATTTTTAGCAACTATTCTGTAATTTAAATTCGACTACATTTTTTCAGGCATTTATTTACTTGCAATGTATTATTATGTAACTAAGTATGTTTGTTCGGTTGGAATCTTCCAACTCAATTTTGAACCACTTCTCGATGTCCGATTGAGCTGAAATTTGGTTCACGTGTGAAACTCCGATGCCAATGCAATTAAAGCATGTTTTTAATTTTTTTTTTATTTACTTTTTGTGTTCAGATTTTAAAATGCGCCATAAACACAATCAGTACTTTAAATATTCTGACAACTTCTCACTGACATTAAATTTCATGTTTTAGAAAACAGTTATATTTAATCACTGTTTAAGTTTAAGCAGTGTTTATAAGTAAGACCCTAACTAAGGCATAGTATTACAAAAACAATACTTTCATCTGAAGTAATACAAACTCTTTATGACCTCTACATTTATTTTATTAATGGAAAAAAGGCAACATAGACTAAAATAGTTGCAAATCTTCATCCATGTTGTTTTGTTGTTTGTTATTAGTTAATGTATGTTACCGTTACATAATAACATACCTTCATATCGAAACGTACGGTCTCTATATTTATTCTAGAATCACAGATGATAGAGATTGCAGTTCTTATATAATTTTATTACTAGGTAATAATAGCTTGAACTCTACAGTATGATAGCAAAAAAATAAACAAATAAGTTCACATTTTAACAGTAGTCTTTCTATATTTCTACTATACTATACTATCTTTCTAGCATCTATCTATCTACCTCTAGATAAGGCTGCCAGTTGTCGCATTAGTTTTAAGTATTATGATCCTTTTTGTTTGTAATTTCTGTGAACAATAAAGAGTTCATCTAACATTATCTACTTGTCTGAAAAAGTAGGTAAGTACCTCAGCTAGCTATCATCCACTAACTGAAACTTTATGTAAACGCTAGATGATTTATACAATAACTAGTTGACTCGACAGACGTTGTCCTGTCTTAACGATGACTATTTAATTCGAATTGGTAAAAAAAGCCATTGCGTCAATTCTATGTCAAATGTCAAATGTCAAAAGTTACATTAAAAAGGTTTACATTGTCCAAAGCGCTAAAGTTAAATTATTGTTTAAGTATTTTTAAATTTTCTAATTTTTCATGTGTTTTTACTATAAATTGAGATGTGAGCTATCCTATCTCCTAAGTTAGATCGAACTGCACACGGTGTGCAAATTTGATTGAAATCGGTTAAGTAGTTTAGGAGTATACTATAGCGGACAAATAACGTGACACGTAATTTACCTATATATATTAAGATTTAATCTTCCTTTATAATTATGTACCCGTATTTGTAATACTCGCGCGAGCAATAAGAATTGACGCAGATTTTCAACTCTAAACAACAACAACGATATGTTACTAGTTTTACCTGCTTAAATTACTAGTAGAAAGCGCTTACCATCAAGCAAAGGGCATACCTAGTCTATCTCTAAATCGTATAAGAATATAAACTTTAAAATAGTCAACGCAGTCTGTAGTGTCACCCATAAAACGTAGAGTCGTATCAGGCAAAGGGCATACCTATTCTATCCCTAAATTGTATAAGAATACTTTTAAATAGTCAACGCAATCTGTAGTGTCACCCTTAACACTTTTACTGCTTTAACACTTAACATGCGTTTGTATTTTACCGCACAGTTGTATTGAAAGTAGGCTTTACGCGCCTGGCGTGTAGCGTGTGTACTGTGCAGTGGCGCGTTGCACAAGAAAAACACAAGGTATGTGTTTTCAGCAGTTAAAGTGTTAAAACGGAGTCGTGTAGAAACGGTCTCGGCTCGTTAACGCCACATAAGATAGCCTTTGTTATCCACGGTCGGTGACCGAGGTTGCTTACGATATGATTGACTCTAATCTCTTAGAACTTAACAAAAAAAACAGTAAATATTTACATAGATAACAGCTATTTACTATTGGATAGTATTATTCCGTAGCTTATTAAAAGTTGTCTGCAAAAACAACGTTACAAAATCAAACCGAATAAGGCATCGTTATATCAAGAAATTTTATTGTGTTGCTTGTTAATCGAAAAGTGATTTAATGAAAGAGCAAAACTTTTTCTCTCTAGGTTTCTAGAAGCTGAAAATTTATTAATCTAAAATACGCGGCACGAAACACGGCAACGCATAATACATACCAAAATGCCGTGGGAGCTTACATTTGGGAGCAAGGGTTGTACCTTTGGAACCCAGAGTTTGGTAAACTTTCTTACCTTACCCGCTTGGATTGTCTTTTATTTGGGCATAAAAGCTTATTAACCGACTTCAAAAAAGGAGGAGGTTATCAATTCGTCTGTATGTTTTTTTTTTTTTTATGTTTGTTACCTCATAACTTTTGACTGGGTGAATCGATTTTGATGATTCTTTTTTTATTAGAAAGCTGACGCTTCCCATTTGGTCCCATTTCAATTTAGTTCAGTTCTGATAATGGTATCCATGAGATAACCATATAAGTCTTAAATTTGCATTAAGTACGTGCGCGACAAATAGATGAATAACTCAATAGT
The DNA here is from genome assembly GCA_949125135.1 of Alcis repandata. Classification (NCBI taxonomy): domain Eukaryota; kingdom Metazoa; phylum Arthropoda; class Insecta; order Lepidoptera; family Geometridae; genus Alcis; species Alcis repandata. The sequence continues at coordinate 3,747,788 of OX421233.1, forward strand.
CGGTCTTTTGAAGTCGGTTTTTGTTTTTTGTTTTGTAAAAATAATGTTCTTGTCTTATGTTACTCTTACACTTACATCTTATTTCTCATTCACGATAACAGCAGTAGGTAATGACCACGTTGCAAATTTAAAAGCCACTGCATTCTCAACATTAACTTCTAGCTTGCAACACATCAAATCAAGCACCTTCTTGCGGTCAATGCGTCTATGTCAGGTGTCACTGTGTCAATCTACAAGATTCGTAATTACACAATGCGATTTGTAATTACAGTTACACAATTTGAACATCCTATCATCTTCTGTCTGAACCGCTCAAGTGAGGCTCATCTAGTCGATCTAAAGGACAGACATCGCAAAGCATGCGCCGCGAAAACCCATTTTTTTCCATGACGAAATATGAATGGTTTGCTAGTTGTCACGTATGGTTTTTGTGCACAGAATCTTCGGCTGAATGCTCGTCCGTCCACATATGCGTTCGCTCCCAGTTTGTCTTGCAATACCTGTCTGTCTCTGCCTTTACCGAGCTGCAGTTTCAGGTCCTTACTTACAAACGATACTTAGGAGTTGCTAAGATTGACAAATGTCACTTAACTTGTGCACAATACAAAAATGTAGCTAGCAAGCAATGTAGGTACTTTCAAAAAACTTTATAAGGAAGCCCCTTAAACCTTTGTTTAAAAACCAAACTAACTAATTTTAGTTACCAATCGAGTCAGACAATAAGGAATTCTGTCGTAATATTGTATAAGGTGTTATTCATGTTTTCAATACATGTACCTACTTCAATAAAAGTACAAACAAAATTACGTTTGCAATTGACACTCAACGAAATGAACGATATGCCGCATCATTACTTACCATCAGGCAAGATGGTGATCAAACGCAAGCCTATTAATGAATAAAAAAAAAACGAAACAACTGTTTTCACAATTTCCGGGTTCGGTAAAAGTCATTCAGAATTAGTGCCGATTCATTTACATATTACAAAAACCAAAATGCTAAATCGATTTTGACACAATTGTAACTGCCATACAATTATGAAACACTGAAGTCACGCGATCGTATAAGTAGACTACATCCATTATAATATCTGTCATACAATATCCATGACCTGTGACTCCCACATCTTTCAAAATCCTTTCTTTAAAGACATCCTTCTACCTATAAATATACAAGTTTAAATGCAAATTATTTAATCTCGAATTTTCTGAATGAAATAAGCAGACAGCGTAGCATTCTTCTAATATTAGAACAAATTGACAACAACAACCATGCAATAAGTTAAGGGCCTTACTCGTACTTACAAAGCCTGCTTCAATTTAATCTCTGCTTAATTTTTTCTGTCTTGTTTTCGCACGTGACGTTTCGCGTTAGCGAGAAGTTGTCAGAGACCTAGTGCGAGTTTTTTAACCGACTTCAAAAAAGGAGGACGTTATCAATTCGTCTGTATGTTTTTTTTTTTTTTATGTTTGTTACCTCATAACTTTTGACTGGGTGAATCGATTTTGATAATTCTTTTTTTATTAGAAAGCTGACGCTTCCCATTTGGTCCCATTTCAATTTAGTCCAGTTCTGATAATGGTATCCATGAGAAAATCATATAAGTCTTGAATTTGCATTAAGTACGTGCGCGACAAATAGATGAACAACTCAATAGTCGGTCTTTTGAAGTCGGTTTTTGTTTTTTGTTTTGTAAAAATAATGTTCTTGTTTCGTGAAGTTAACGTTAACAATCCCGTTAACGTAAACCACAATTCGTATGGAATAAAAACCGCGCCATCTAGTGTTCATAAGATGAACTACAATAGTTCCATTCAAATTATAACACGTAAACTACACGAAAAAAACTCGCACTAGACACTGAGCATTTTAAGTAGTGACTAACTTTAAGCAAGCTTTATATGTAGGAGCCCAAACGTCTACAATAACAGACGGTTAAATAAATAATCGTCATGTTAAACGTTATTAAACATAGTTCTTATCGACAGGTGTCATAAAATCTAGAAACATCTTAAACCAGCTGGCACGAGTGGTCCGACTGGTTCTTTATTATCGCTAATTTGAAGTAATGTCAGTGAAGGCCGCCATGGTACATCATAAATCGCGTAAAATGTCAATAGTCAGGCAAAATAAAGTATTCTAGTTTAGTAGGTCTTCTTTGAGACTATGGAAAATAAAGGTATTTTTATGGACTTGTCTCGTGAGTACACTTTTGCTTTTATTATGGTAGTTTGTGCTTTAAACTGGATGAAACGGTGATTGGAATATATTAGAATGTCCAAGCCTTTTTACCTGACTACCCAAGGTGGGTGATGTTTTCCGGTGCATGTATTATGTATCTCTCCTACCGCCTAAAATGTGACCGAAATTGGATTTGGAACCGGAATATCAAAAGCCACTTTTTGCAGTCGAACCAAATTGTTTTTCTTTTCAAAATAAGACTAGTTCATTCGACATTTATATTTTTACCTTGGTTATAATTACACTTATAAATTACCTATTAACCTTTGATCGTTGACGCTAACTTTATTAAAATTTTAAAGCACATTTTTTTTGTGTGATGGGCTTGCGTTTGACCACCATCTCACCTGATGGTAAGCAATGATGCGGTCTACGATGGAGCACGCGTGCCTAGAAGAAACCGATTCACTCGCGTCTTGAAGACACCCAGATTATAGCTACCGATCAGTGATATTGTAAAACTTCACAAATAATCATTCCTGAAACTCTATGCAATAGCTTCAATTTCATCTTAATAATGTAGCACAAAAGTACTAGATTTGGATAGTACGCAACACTGGTTACGATATTTCCTCGTGCAAGATGAGAGGAGGGCAATAATCATCGGTCAAAACAACAAATTATTGTTATAATCACTTACATAACGTATTGTTTCCTCACCGCACATTCTTGACGTTAACATCCTTCAGTCTAGAGTTGTCTAGACAATGATCTGCAATCAAGATCGACCCACTCCCTCCTCCCCCGAATGACCCCATTTTAAAAGCTTTTATTTAACTTTTAATGTATTTATGTAAGTTTGTTTGTTCGGGTGGAATCTTGCAACTCAATTTTGAACCACTTTCCGATGTCCGATTGAACTGTGGTATAAGTGTGTAACTTCGATGACAATTATTGACAATGCAATAAAAGCTTGTATTAAAAAATATTTTTGAAATTAAATTATTTACTACATGATCGAAATAGCCATTCTAACAATGGAAAGAATTGGGTCTTACTTATAAACCATACTTATGGTTTTTGAGGAACTACGAGTATAACAGATCATAAAGTTACATTGTTTAAAGTTCTCCATCTTGTTTTCGCACGTGACATTTCACGCCAGCGAAAAGTTGACTGAGCATTTTAAGCAATGACTTTAAGCACTTTTAACTTTAAGCAGTTTATAAACAAGGCCCATAGATCTTACGAGTTAGTTGTGCAAGTCAACACAATAACTCTGAGCAATTAGCTCACTATGTCTCTATGGTTGTTCCAAACGAACAATAGAAGATCGCGCTAGAGATGGGCTTGGCATTTTGGCCGGAACGTCGGCACTTTCGGACACTTTAAAGCTGAAATAGGGTTACGAATTCGTTGTGTGTTCGTGTTTTTTTTTTAATTACAAAACAAACATACAAATTTTACAAATTGCAATTGCCTAAAATCCTACATCGTTACAGTCTGCTTAAAGATAGCCACTGTTTAAAATGCTCTAACAACTTTTCGCTGACGGAAAAAAAAAACTGAAACTTTTAAGTAGTGACTAACTTTAAGTAGTCTTTATAAGACCTAGTCGTCAGCAAGTCAATTGTTTGTTATGGTTGGTGTAGTGGCTACTTCAAATAATAAGCCCCGGAATGAAGCAGAAGGTGAACAATATTTTTTTATTCATTTATTCAATACACGAAATTAAGATAGTAAAGTTCTATTACAACAAACGAACATGTAAATAGTACTAACAGTGCGTGAAATAAAAAATAATCTATAAAAAAACATTCATTTTACAAAACAAAGTCAACGGTAAAAAAACAAGACCCGGCTCAATTCCATCTCTAAATGTGAATATACATTATCCAAAACAAGCATTTTGCAAGACCTCCAAGATACAGAGCATAACAATTTTAACAAAAACGCAAAATACCTTTTAAATGCTGTCATCTATATTCATAAGGGACAGAAGATGTGTACCTAATTCTTATTTACGCAAAGGTAGTAAAAAATGGTAAGTTCACCTCGACGACCTTATTGCCTAAACTTAGCCAGTTGTGTTTGTTTTTTCGACTAACTAGCTCACCACAGAATACTTTATAGTTCAAGTACTAAGATTTTGCTTTTTATTTGTTTCGGGCTAATGAACTTTCAAGGAATATGTTTTTATATCTTTAACAAATTATTTCATAGATGATAAAATGATAGGAATAAGTAATTGATTCTTGACGTGAATCGATTTGTTAGTCTTGTAATGTTTAATCGTGAAAATGTCGCCACTGGTCATTTATCGTGGTGAGCGACCTTTCCAACAAACATTTTGGTTTATAATAGTGTATTAACCTACACATACTATACATATAATATCACACACAGCACATCTACACATAGTACATCTGCGGCACGCACCAAAGTTGAGGAATTTTTCCTCTAAAATCTTATTATATTAAATTTGTTTGTTATATTTTTATGAATATTCATGTTATGTTTGAGAAAAGTGATTCTCAAGACTTAGTTACAATCAGACTAAGAACACGTTATATATGCCTCGGCTTCGGCTCGGCCCACATTGTTCACATGATTCCAACAAAAGTACTTTTACTGCGACTGAAGCGTAGATATATCACGAACTCTACAACGACAAAAATTAAAATCAATAGACTATTCCAAAATTTAACAACAACAAACTTATTGGATACCATCTGTCAAAAAAAATGTTTGTAGTAAAATATGACTCTCCTGTATTAATTATCTGCTTCAGTTAATTGATAATGATTACCTGTGTTCATTCGGTGTCACGCTAAGCCGGGCTCAGTTTGTGGCAAAAAACAAATTTTAGATTCAAGACTTCAATTTTAAACATTTTTTTCCAAGCTTTTATTTAACTTGCCGTATTAGTTAGGACCCACACTTACATACAAAATACATAGGGTATTTCGTATGCATGTGTGGGTCAAATCTTGTAACTGATTTTAAAAAAACTTTCTGTTTTCGATTTGAGCTCGAATGAGCTGAAATTTGGAATACCTGTATCTCCAATGACAATGCTATAAAAGCTTGTTGTTAAAAATATTGTAAATAATCCTCTTATTTAAATCGTCAATATGTAATTAAAAATTTTTTAAGTAACAATATAACACTTAATTAATATCTTTGCGTGTAACTTGTTCGTATTACATAGCCTTACGAAAATTGGTTTAGTTGCCATTATGACTGATTTTACCTAACAATGTTCAATAAATCACGTTTGGAAAGGAGAAAGGCACGCTAACCGAGTTTTAGGCATTGAATAGGTTATGTCAGAACTTATACACAACAACAAACCTGTGCCTGACTGTTTTGAAACGAAAAATAGGTTCACTGCATTGGCATATAGATTACTTCCTAAGGACTGGGCGAAAAGTTTTCAATCAGTGGTGTTCACAAATATTTTATATTACATGCCGTTGCAGCTCTGTCATGGCTTACCTGTGCTAGGGCACGGATGACAGACATTTCTCATCACGCAGTGTCCAAGAAACACACACGCTCATCTCACACGTATGGATAAGCATAAGGTACGATATAAACCGACACAGCTAGTAGACATTTCAACGGACAGCACGCTAAAACATAATGGCACTCATTGTTCGGTTCCATCTCCAGATATTTACATCAATGGTTCTCTGTCTGCACGTTTATATGCAATCGTAACCAATTATGTATCATGCTCAAATTACCTATTAGTCTGTGGCAATAAAAAGCTTTTGAAATTATGTATATTCGGAAGTTAAATTCATGAACTGAATCAATGCGCTTCCTGTTTTGACATGCAGCAACAACTTTTAAAATCACAATCTGGTTTACATAAAGTTATTTATGTCTAAATGCCGGTTCAATACGAAAATTAAACTACGCCCACATCTACGTAAAAACAAGTGTCTAGATTTTAGAAACAGAGTACAACAAATCAATGGCTTACTTCTTTCTACTAACCTAAAATGATAAAAACATGGTCTATTTTCATGATGGAATTTCTATCTCTGAGTTTTTTAATTAATGATTTCATAGGCAGAGTGAACTTTTGAACTGTCAATTGTACTGCTTTTTAAGCTTTATGGGCTAGGTGTTTGACCATAGTAACCTTTATTTGAAGTGACGATATGATCAAAGATGGCACTTATCTAAACTTTGGTTTCGTAGACAACGGAAGGAGGCAGGGCCCGTACCTTCAGCTCTTAGCGGGAGTCTGAACTGAATCGCGCAGCTTTTTGTCTCGCTTTTTTTTTAGCAGACAGAGCGAGATGAAAACCAGGGTAATCCAGTTTAGGTTCGCGCTAAGAACTCATGGTACAGACTCAGGAATAAAAAATTGCTTTACCATTTAATAATTTTGCACTGTACTTTTACATTTTCTGTTCTTTATTTGCAACGTGCTCATAATAATATTTGGTACAAATATCTCTGTATAGGTTCGCTTGTTTACAAATATACTGTAAATAAGATAAGGCGTATCTATTTGGAACAAGGCGAGGTTCAAAAGGCATTCTGAGAAACGTTAGTGTCAACATGTCTCAGTGAGATTGTTAGTAATTAATAATTACTATTACACAATGACCATAACTTGTTGAAAATAGTAAAAAGAATAAAAAAGACGAGAAGACGACCTGGACAAACATCAGCAGGATTGGTCTATATAGCTCAGGACAGGGACTGATGGAAAGAGGGTAGAAGGAAAGAGGCTTTTTCCCAACATCGGAACATCTCAGGCTCATAAGATCCAGGCTATAAGAAAAGGGTATGCTAAGCTAAAAAGGGCTTATAGTACTCATCATTATGAATAACTTTTACTATGAGATCAACCCAGAATTTGCGAAAAAACAGCTGTTCCATTGAAAAATGCAAGTAATGCTCGGCAAAATATTTGGAACAGATTATGTTTTCGCGAGTATTTGCCCCATAGTAAAAGTAGCTCACAATTATGAGTACTATGTGCCCTTTTTGGGCGTAACATACCCTTGGTTTCTCCCATAATAAAAGCTTTTTTTTTCTCTTTATTAATGTGCTTTTTGGCAAGCCAAAATGTCGCCCAAAAAATAAATGTTTACAATAATTACTTAGTACTATGAGGCCTTTTCGGCTTAGCAGACCCCTTCCTTATAACAATGTTTACGAAAACTTTTCCAAAATTCAACTAGAGCCAATAAAACAATAAATTGAAATCAGATTAGCCTCCTTACGCAAGGAAGCGCAGCGCATATTTAGTTCTTCTGTAGGTCACCGAGTCGCGTCACGTGCGTTGAAGTCTTTTGTACCACAAGCACAGAGCCACAGCCTACGCGCTAGTTTGTATTAGAATTACAGCGAGTGACCCAGAATACGTAGCAGTTAGTATGGCTCGAAAATGTAGATTAGCTAGTTGGGTCACAGTAATGTAATAGTTACTGAACAAAGTTTACCATTGTGATCGGTGGGATGTAATTTGCTTGTGTGGTTTTGAGGTTGTTTTAGTTTAATTTTATAGTGAGTTTCCTATGATTTGGGAGAATAACGCCAATTCACACTTCACACTGTTTTATCACGAATGCAGATGTTATTTGTTAGTAACCTTTTCGAGTTTATGATGAAATGACTGCAGAGATTTTGATAAAATTTGATCAAAGAAGTTTGTCTTTTAAAAAGTCTGAAATAAAATTTTGTAATAAAAGGAAAACTCACGCATTGCTGGGTCAGATACTCCGACTATAGATTTGTTTATTTCCCGTTATCTTTTTCAAGGAGTTTTTTTATGCTATTGAGTGACGAGACGAGCAAATCGCTAGCCGGATGGTCTGCACCACTCAGTATTTTGAACCCCGCATGGCACAGCACTGCGCTCGTCACCCTGAGATATAAGATTTTAAATCTCTTATTTGCCCTGAAATTTCACTGAAAACAATGCCCTTCGAACTGGAACACAGTAATGTTTGCACATTACTGCTTCGCGGTGGAATATCTGGCAAAGGTGGGGTACTTTCCTAGGCGGGCTCTGCAAAAGAGCGCTACCAGTGCAAAAGTAGCACAGCCTATATTTTTTAATGCAGAAAAACTTTAATTTTACAGGTAAAGTCGCAGGACGGAGCTAGCACATGCAATATAAGATGCATAATAATGATTTTGTTAGATAAGCAATAGGTTGTAGGTCAAACTATCGATTTCAGTGTCAATGTCAATAACATAGAAAAATATGAATAATTCAGCTATTTGCATTGTAATTGCGAAATCTATCGGAATAACATAAAGTGAATTAATTATAATTTAAGCATAATGTGCATGAATCATTTTTATTTTGAGATATTTTTAAGTAGGTACCATTTTAATTTATGTGTCTAACTGAACTTAGCTAACATAGTAACACAGTATTAGCACAGATTAGATAACAGTTAGTAGGTGCATAAGTTAACATTTAATTTGTTGTCGGCCCATCCTACCTGTGATGTTTAGTGTTACTGATTCTTCAAAGGTCATGGTTTTCTAGATAAGAGAAAAGTACGTTCAGCGCAGTCGATTTTTTAACCAATTCCAAGACAGAGGGTATAGTTTTTCAGGTGTTTTGTGTAGTGCTCAAATAGGAGAGTTTTTCATGTTTTTCATGGTTTTTCATGGTGGATGTAAGTGTGTATGTTTTTCGGTCACTATATTATCTCGAGGAGCTTATACGACTTTTACGGTTTATGTTTACGGTTAGTACGTAAATACTTAGTAGGTTATCGTAAATCGTCTTTTTAATTTGTTTTCGCTTTTTAATTTTCTTGTTTTTACATTGCGTGTTATACTCGTATAACAGACGTAGTCAAACTAAAGTAATATTTATAGTAAAAAAATGATCACGTTTTCAGTCGTGACAAATCTTGACCCCTGAAAAGAATAACTTTTTGCTGAAGCTCGTAAGTTTCTCTGGCCTTATCGAGACCTTATCACTAAAGCCTTGAAAAAAACTCACCTGCCCAACAACTGCATACAAACAGAGGCATAGTGCTGCGCACACAAACAAAAGGTGCACACGATTCATGTCTGCACTTTTATTCACACAATGACAGATAATATCAAACTCTCATGTCTCAATGTCCTTTGCCAATTTCAAAAGTAAACAATAAGTTTGATTGATTCAGTCGATAAACAGTAATTACTAATTACTGCCAAGAATTAATCACTCAAATAGACAATGGAGTAAAAATATTTCTCATTATTATCGATTCGTTAGAACACACATTCACTTCACGTTTCGATTAAAATACGAAATTAAATGTCAATCACTTATCGATATAATTTCGATAAATTTAGCTACAGCACTAGTCCTGTCACTAAAAAATTAAAAAGTGTAAAAAGGGCCAATAGGATTTGAATGTTTAGTGTTCGTTTTTTGAAATCGTGTTCGAAGTTTGGTTCGTTGTCGCTTGTTGGAACGCGCGCAGCCTGTAATGCGATTCTCGCGAGACTGATTTGACATTTGGCCGCCGGTTCCAAGCCTGCTAGAGATGCGCCCGCGTCCCTACCCAGCCGGAATCCTGCGTCCTTGGAACAACACTATTACGCATTCTGATGAATAACATTACCGTAGCATTTACTTTGCAAAGTGCTTGTATTAGCGGTGGGTATTATCAGAGTTTGTTACACTTGTTAGGACATAAATTTGGACACATAAATAAATTAATCAATTGTCTAATGACTGGAAAATTATGTTCATACATTTTTTATTTTCCAAAATCATACGAAATCTTTATTTTAAATCTAATTAGGTACGCAAATGGTTAAAAATGTTACTAGATAAAAAATAATTTAAAAAAATACATTTTAAAAATTATAATTTATTTTGACGTGTAATTTATCTGAAAAGTTAACGATTTGATTTGTTTAGGCAGCCAATTCTAAAGGCAGATCTAAAATACTAAAAATGTTGTTGTTTTTCTTATTGTGGTCTATTAGACGACATCAATACTTGAACCAAACTGAAGCCATGGGCTCTATTCTTGCGAGTGCGATATTCTCTCGAGTGAGAGTGACGGAGATAATCTCAAGTGCTCAAGAATAGGGTCCCTGACCCCTTCTAGTATCCATAATAAAGTCCCTAAATCGTCTTCATCTTACTCAAGTAAAGCCCAAAGAAGGCGGTTGTTGACATTACCTATTATTCATTTTATTACCTAGAATCTAGAGCGATTTCGTCAATGTGACTTATTACTGGAATCGTTGGTATTTCAACACAAATTGCTTATTTAACTATGAGAATTGCTTAATTTGTGCAGATTATTTAGATGCGCTTGGATTAGTATGCAAAATCGAAATGAATCGATAGTATTGAATTATATCGATCTTTGTTATTTATTGCACTAATGTCGATACTTTATTTTTGGCAGTGATTTGTTTAAAGCAATTAATTAACGAATGCATATTAAATTATAAATATTTTAAACATATTTAGTAGGGTGACTTACCTAATGACCTACTTCATAGTTATTTAAGAAACATTTGTTTAGTCAAGATTAATTTTTTGTCCATTTGTTTTTTTTTTTTAATTTTGAGGTTGGTTTGAAAAATTAAATGACAAAAGAAGTATGAGTTTTATCATTTATAGGTAGGTTATTAGACTAAGCTAGGTTGTTTTTAGATTTAAGCGTAGCCACATAAGTTACAATCAGACTTATTAACAACGCGCGCCGATACAGTTTTTATTTTTTTTTTATTATTTTTTTTATTAACCTTTTTTAATTAATTAAAAAAACATAAGTCATACACTGACATTCATTAATACGTCATTTATGTAAGTACTAATTGACTACTCAATACTACTCATACATTTTTTCATCGTTGCTTTTCTTACAATCCCATAATTAAAAGCGTTGGTAACATTTATCTCTAGTATCGACATAATGACCCGTTTCCTTACAAGACGCGCAGGTGGGTAGCTCCATGGACATTAAATAGATAATTTTGTATGAGTGTTTGTATGAATGACATAATCCGCCGTTTTGCAGGTCCGGTCAGGTGCGTTAAGTAAATAGCTCATCGATTACTGTGCGTGAGAAAAGAAGTTTAAAGCAAATATAGACTAGTCGTGTGATGAAAATCAAACTCGAGAGGCTTCTGTATTATTCGTGTATTTTAAATCATTTGTAGATATTTTTATTTGTGTTGAAGACTATATAACATACGTGTAGATATATATTATATCCTCCTACGTACATAAAAGAAAATATGTGTATGTAATAATGTAATATGTGTATGTGAAAATATAAGTCCTCGTTTGACCACCAACTGGTCTGTTAGGCATATGTTCTCTAACTACTTGAACCATCACAAGTTCTGGAACAGAGCGTCAAAGCGAGGTGGCAGAATCTGCTGACAACTGCTCTCTTTGAACTGAATTTCGATAAAATACAATTGTATAAGTATAATACGGAAGAGCAAATATGAGGAATTTTTGATTAGACTACCAACAGGTGGCAAATGCTGTATACCTATAGTAAAATCATTAATGTGACAGTTTGTTTGTTACTAAATAGATTTGGATGAATTTTGATTTGGAAATAGCAAGTACTTTAGATATACACATAGAATACTTTCTAACCCGGAAATATTAATTTTTCCTGCAGGATACTGGGTGAAACCGAGGCATGCAGTTCATTTTTAACCGACTTCAAAAAAGGAGGAGGTTCTCAATTCGACTGTATGTTTTTTTATGTTTGTTACCTCATAACTTTTGACTGGGTGAATCGATTTTGATGATTCTTTTTTTATTAGAAAGGTGACGCTTCCCATTTGGTTCCATTTCAATTTAGTCCAGTTCTGATATTGGTATCCATGAGAAAACCATATAAGTCTTAAATTTGCATTAAGTACGTGCGCGACAAATAGATGAATAACTCAATAGTCGGTCTCTTGAAGTCGGTTTTTTTTTTTTTGGAAAAATAAATAAGTATTAACAGAATTAATTGCATTTTGTATCTATTGAAAAGTCTGGTTTGAATTCGGATAACCGTTCAATTTCTAATCTCAATCACCGTAACCCGTAACTGTATTTCATCAGCAGACGGTAATTACCATAATTATTCACAAAAAGTACACCGACGCGACAAAAAACTAATCAACAAACAATTAATGCAAAACGGAGGCGCGTGTCAAGGGCGAGGACGGCGATTATAACATCAATGGGTGCTTTTATAATTTACCGTGGCACGGCACGGCACGATATTACCGTGGACGTCATAGAAGTTTCGTGGCAGTGGACGGCATGCCGTGCCGTAGGGTGATTTTATAATTCGCCGTGAAATTATTACGCTTTGCGCCAGTGTTTCCACTTTTAGGGATTTCGCCCTATTTTAGGGCGAAACTATGTATTTCATGAACGACTTAGGGCCTTTTTTTTACAACAGGGATTTAGGGAGTTTTAGGGTAAAAAATAACTTCATATAGTAGTAGTAGTAGTAGTACTAGTAATCCTATTTTTTCTATGCTCTATGTCTCTATCTATTCGGGGATTCCTCAAATTGGTCTATTTATTCTTATTCTATACTCTATTGCTCTAATATATCTATCTATAATTTAAAGGGATTCCCCAAATTGGTCTATTTAATCTATTCAGACTTCCGGCTTCCTTGTTCCCTGAGAGATTTTGAAAACAATTTTGATTGTTTTCTTCCACAGATCTTTTTGTGTGAAGAAGCCCTACTATCGAATCAGAGGAAAGTTTATTCCTTTGTTTTGTCGCTAAATCGGGATATCGGGAGACGATGTCCAAAATCAGAAGATCTCCCGATAAATCGGGAACTTTTGCAACACTGCACCCGCGCCTTTTGGCTACGCACGCACACATACAAATTTCTTGTACGCACACACTACACTCTCAACAATGCCGCGACGATTTGATAGGGAGCGCAGTATGCTACGGCAACGGCACGGTAGATCGTTGCTGTTCACGGCGTGCCGTTGCCGTGGACGGTAAATTAAAAGCGTTTGCATACAAATGCATACATTTTGCTTTCCTACTTTACCGTGACGATAAAAACGTGCCGTGCCGTGCCGTGCGACGGTAAATTATAAAAGCACCCATTGGGTACTTATTGGGTGCTTTTATAATTTACCGTAGCACGGCACGGTACGGCACGTTTTCATCGTCACGGTAAAGTAGGAAAGCAAAACGTATGCATTTGTATGCAAACGCTTTTAATTTACCGTCCACGGCAACGGCACGCCGTGAACAGCAACGATCTACCGTGCCGTTGCCGTAGCATACTGCGCTCCCTATCAAATCGTCGCGGCATTGTTGAGAGTGTAGTGTGTGCGTACAAGAAATTTGTATGTGTGCGTGCGTAGCCAAAAGGCGCGGGTGCAGTGTTGCAAAAGTTCCCGATTTATCGGGAGATCTACTGATTTTGAACATCGTCTCCCGATATCCCGATTTAGCGACAAAACAAAGGAATAAACTTTCCTCTGATTCGATAGTAGGGCTTCTTCACACAAAAAGATTTGTGGAAGAAAACAATCAAAATTGTTTTAATTTCCAAATTGATGACAAAATGTTTTCCAAAATAGCGAGCAAGGGGTGGTACGAAGATGCAAATAAATAAAAAAAAAATATTTATTGTTGGTATTAGTTATTACCTAAGTGATTTTATTCATAATAATATATATATTTATATTATATATATTATATATGTATATATAATATATATATATATATATAATAATATATATATATATTTTATATTATATTATTATATTTAAGTACCTATATTTATTTTTTACCCTAAAATAGGGCGAAATCCCTAAAAGTGGAAACACTGGCGCAAAGCGTAATAATTTCACGGCGAATTATAAAATCACCCTACGGCACGGCATGCCGTCCACTGCCACGAAACTTCTATCACGTCCACGGTAATATCGTGCCGTGCCGTGCCACGGTAAATTATAAAAGCACCCATTAGTTGTCATCTTGCAGAGTGACATCTCAGTAGAGCTACCACAGATTCTAACGTAAAATAGAGAGTATTCGATAGCCAAATGAATGAAAAATGGGACAGCGGCCTGTTATTCGTATGGAAACTGCAAATGTTCATACATTTTTCTACCGAATACTCGATATGTGTTTTACTTCAGAATATATGCTAGGCCTACTGATCCGATGATTTGCGGCCTTATCGGCTAATTATATTATATTATCGAATTTCGACGATCGAACTTCCGGTTGACGTCTAAATTAGCCAATTCCTTTTTTATCTCAAACACAGAATTTAATTCACTCATTAGGCTTCAAAATCATAAAGTTTGAAAGCCAGTGTGACATTACCACAAGCTTGAGAAAACTCAGATTGACCTATTTCACATTTCATGAAGCCAGAATTCAACATCGAAGAAGTAAACCTATAGCGTTGATCTGGAGATCAAGGGCTCTATTTTTTAATTCCTTGACATCATTCTCATTCATAAACTACATTAGCATTTATAAACTAAGCGCTACCATGGTTCAGATAACACATTAAATTGTCGGCCCCGGTTGTTTGTCTTATAACAACAACCGCCAATTTTTTAAGCCTTCAGGTGGCCTAAAAAAATTTGACACTTACAACAAAGCTACTTAGCCTTTACAAACTCTATTATTTACGTATTTTGCCTATATTTTAGTAGGTCTCTTTTGCAGAGCCCGCCTGGGGCAGTAACCTTTGTCAGTTATTCAACCGCCAACTCACTTTTCAGTTTTAATAAGAGATTTATATTCTCACTGTACAAAACGATTACAATTTGAACTAGGTCAGTTTTATTTAGTGATCCATCAACCGGGTTATCTCGATGACCGATCTAATAGCCCGTAATAATCGACTAATGTGTAATAATCGATGAAAGATCGATCGTTATCGAATCGACGGGCGTATCGA
Source organism: Alcis repandata (assembly GCA_949125135.1). Taxonomy (NCBI): domain Eukaryota; kingdom Metazoa; phylum Arthropoda; class Insecta; order Lepidoptera; family Geometridae; genus Alcis; species Alcis repandata. Next base: position 3,762,889 of record OX421233.1, read on the forward strand.
ATGATCGTAGGTATTGTGTACTCGGCTGATTTGGCTTGAAATGTGTGTTGATGCAATTGAAAGTGAATTGTTTGTATTATAAAGTGCTTTTGAAATCAATTTAAAGTTTTGACGGTATTTTTCCTTTAATTTATTTTTTAAAGGACGATTCACACTCGTAGCCGTTAACCCACTAGGTTTCCCTTCGTCGGCGACGTCATGATACACTCAAAGACAAGGACAATTTAACACCAACTTTATTCTTAACAGCCTTCGATTAAACAACTATTAAACACACTCTCTATCTTTTTTCCCAACTCACACGGTGGTGTGTCAAATTTAAATTTAAAACGCCTTCTTTGTTTTTCCACTCCGCTACACTTTATCCTTTCGATATCGTTTTCATTAACTTTGTCTATCAAACGTCACGTTTTGAATAAAAACTCTTATTCAGTATATTGTTTCGTTATGAAAGGGATATTATTTATTTTTATTTTATAAACAAATATTTTTTTACAACAAAACCTCTTTTATTTCAAAAATAAAACAAAGAATGCTTATGCAAATCAATAAGGTTATCAAAACCTACAGATAATTGTGAAATAATATTAATTAGTATAATAAAATCATGTCGTAACCATGATTTGATTTTCATATAGCCATAAATGGATTCTCGCCCAAATAGAAACAGATTCATATCTTTGTTACGAACCTTATAAGGCTCGGTCAATCTTGGCACCTAATACTCAGGTGGCGTAAAAGGAAGTCTTATGTAAGTGGCATATCTATTAGAAATAGATCTGTGGCAAATTTGTAGTGAATTTAATCGAAAACCAGCTGTGCCTTGCCGTTTCACCCGCGCGATGATGACAAACGGAAAAAAGTAGCTTAAGTGATAATCTAGGATTCTAGAGCAAAAGTCACCTCTTTTCCAAATTTCTCAAAATCGGTTCAGGAGTTACGTAGATACGTGGTAACAAAGATTCACATACACGGACCAACTTTCATATTTATAATATTAGTAGGATAGTAGAATTGATTGAAATAAAAGAAAAAGTTGCATTATTTGAATGAGATGATATTTCGCCCTATCCGTGGAAGACTGCCACACTGGCGGTTGTGGCTTTTTTCTTTTATTGCATTTTTGGAATCCTTAAATACATACGCATCTACTCACATTTTCAGAAAATCGGAAAATCCTGTATTTGATATAAAAAAACACGATTTAAAATTTTGACAAAAAGCCACGCTCCAAAATACTCCGTAGAATACAGCCACTAACGCCACTGCGTCCAAATTTATCCGGCGATTACGGCCACACTCGCCTGCGCGGCCGTGTTCGACGGTAAAAGTTGCTTGGGGAGTCGGCCGACAGGGTCGTAAGCGCATCTGTGCCATTACTTGACGGATTTACCGGGCGTGCGGGCGCGTTTGAGTAATTAAACGTTCCAGGAAATTGGTTAATATGTCACGGGAGGGTGAATAAAATTCAAATATTCTATATTTTGATCTTCATTCTTTATTTGTGCAATAACTTAATGGCTAAAAACAATGCTACTCACAGTAGATAAAATAGAAGAAAAACTTGTTTTCTAATGCTGTTGGGAACTGGGTGTACATGAACTACAATTTTTAAAATATAATAATAATAATAATAATCATTTATTCGACCAAAAATTTTAAAATACAAATATATGACATAATTTGTTGTTTAACTAAAAATAACATAGCACGATTATGTTTAACTGGAACTGGCTGACACCTGAACTAGTAACAAAACTGTGCTACAGGTGCCAGAGCCCTCCGAAAAAGAGGTTAGACTATATTTTCGATTCCAATGACAAAATTATCTTAAATTTAATATACTGACTTTAACACTTAAGTATTATAAGCATGCAGTAATTCGAGAAAAATATTAACAATTAGGTTCTTATTAATTTATTAAGCTATACACTGTTTATAATTATTTTGTTTTATTAATCTACTCAATTCGTTTAATAAAGTGTTCTGTATCTTCATAGGACAACTTTTTAAGGAATTCTGTTATTGCTGTTTTCGCTTTAAATGTGGGAAGGGGATAAATATTGATACTTTGGTTAATTTTATTATAAATGAAGTTGGAGAAAACCTCGTAATGCCTTCTGGCTAGTTCCGTACGGCAAGTGACACTGAGGCATACTCTGGACCTTCTACGAGGGTTGTCATCATCAGGGTTATACGGCAGATATTTGTGTCTCCTAATTATGGTGTGAAGTAGAAAGAGCTGCCTTACAGGCAGTACGTCTGTTTCTTTGTAAAGGGTGATAGTATTGTAACGAATTGGCTTTTTAAGCATGACTTTTAAGATTGATCGTTGCGCTCGTTCAAGAGGTAACAGATTAACGGTGCAGGCACCTCCCCAGGCAGTATCACAATATGAAAGCACAGATTGGGCAAGTGAATAGTAAACAATTTTGAGGGTGTCTATGTCTGCTGAAGATCGGAGATGTTTAAAAATATAGATAAGTCTTTTTGTTCGAGAGACAAGGCTATCTATTTGGGTTTTCCAATTTAAAGTGCTATCAATATATACTCCGAGGTATCTGATACTGCTAGTCCTCATTAGTGGGATGCAATCGCAGATATCTAATGTTTGAGACTGGCATTTGTGGGCAGCAATTTTAATAGAGTGAAGATCGGGTTGGGACATTTTATTTGGAGAGAAGGTAATATACTTTGTTTTATCAGTATTCAGAGTGAGGAGATTAGATGACAACCAGCTCATTACAATATTCAAAGCTTGATGAGCATGCATTTCAGCCTCGCACCAGGTTTTGCCAGTCACTATTAAAGCAGTATCATCTGCATATGTAAATATTTCACAAAAGGGGATATTTAATAGACAAAGATCATTTATATAAATAATAAAGAGGATAGGACCTAGGATACTGCCCTGGGGGACTCCAAAAGAGAGAAACCTATCATCACTAATGTGATCATCAATCTTAACACATTGCGATCGGTCCGTGAGGTAGCTCTGGTACATATTCATTGCCAGACCTCGAATGCCCAGTTTCTCCATCTTCGCAACGAGCTTAGGTACAGAGACAGTGTCAAAGGCTTTCGAGAGGTCGAGAAAGATTCCTATAGTTTTTGATTTAGCCTCTAAGTGGTAAATTATATTGTTAGTGAGATCTAGAACAGCATCTTCAGTAGACATGCCCTTGCGGAAACCATACTGCCTATCTGAAAGAATTTTGTTTTTATTTAAGTGTTTTAAAAGTCTAATATTTAACAATTTTTCAAGTATTTTAGAAAGTGAAGTTAATATGGAAATTGGTCTATAATTATTGACACTGTCTCTGTCACCACTCTTGAAGACAGGGAGAACCAGAGCCCTCTTCAAGCATTTAGGAAAGACACCAGAGCTGAGGCACAGATTGAATACATGTGTTAGAGGGGGAACCAGGATATCACTAGCGTCTATGAGAAGGCTAGATGGGATACCATCCAAGCCTATCGCACAGTCTCTACGCAATCCTCGAACAATGCGTTCGACTTCAGCACAGTCAGTTTCGAAAAGGGCCATTGTGTCGTAGCAAAGGGTTTTATCTGATGCATAGACGTCTACTTGATTATTTGAAGTACTATTTGAGATATTATTAGCCAACTCTCGCCCAACACTCACAAAGTAGTCATTAACTTTATTAGTTGAAAATTTTGGGTCCATATTTCGATCAATTAATGAACTAGCAGAAACTGGACATTGCTGAATATTAGCTACTCTTTTAATCGTCTTCCAGGTTGCTTTGGGATTACCTTTCGATCTCTGAAATTCTGTCATTTCGTACTGTCTCTTTAATCGTTTTAACAAGTTATTGCAGAAATTTCTATAACGTAAGTATGTTGTCTTATTAATATAATTGTTGGTGTCTAATTTATATTTTGAATGTAGTCTGTCACGATTTCGGATGCATTTCAGAAGACCCGGAGTGATCCATGGTTTAATAATATTTTTCCGCCTCGAAACAAGTACGGTTCTTTTATTATCAAGTATTATAGATGAAATAGTGCTAATAATGGCTTCAATTGCATGATTAGCATCTTGAAGTTCGTAGATATGACTAAAATCAAAGGTTTTAAGTTGTTTGACAATAGCGGGAATGTTTATCCGTGAAAAGAAAGAGACTTGCTTATTTTCGGCCTTAGAAGAAAGGTCAAAGCATAATAAGTTTGCAGCATGATCAGTTACAGTGTTTTCTATAACAAAACAGGTAGCTAGGTTACGAGTACGTAGTATCACGTGGTCCAGACAGGTTTCATCACGAGTCGGAAACATGTGAGCTGGTAGCATACCCTGGGACGAAATGATATTGAGATAAAGCTCCGCAAATTTATCTTTATTGACATTACAAGTCACGCGCCAGTCAGAATCAACGCTAAAGGTCTAAACAAAAATAAACATCTTTGTATACCGACATTTATATATAAAAAAGACAATAAATTAAATAAATAAGTCTATATTTCTTCTACCTTATAAATACTACATAACATATAATTTTAATTAGTTTGTATCATAGAAGTGGCCTCTGCGGTGTAGGCCTCCCCTAAAACTCTCCACTTTTCTCTCTCTCTCTCGTCTTCCTCGTCTGGTCAGTTTTGTTCCGTAAATAATATTATGTCTCTCCATCTGTTCTTTTGCTTTCCCTGGTTTCTTTTTTTATCTCTTGAAATACATTCCGTAACTATTTTTGTCCATCTGTTGCTTTCCATCCTACATAATTAGGTATGTAGCCTGCCCATTATCACAGACCACATATTTAAGTAGTGTTATCGTTGTTGTCTTACATCTTAACATACATCAGGTACTTTGATTTTGTTTCTTACAAGTTATATTTAATCTGTCTGTTTTTTTTTATATCTGATAAACTTTTCTGCATATTTCTCTTGTAGAACTTTTTCTTCATCCATTTAACTCAAATACCATGTTTGACACCCATATGTTAAGCATTTCTTTATGTCTTTATTTCATGATTTTTCCAGTTTGATGAAATTCTTATGTGTACCTCTTTTTCTGTACAATCATTAAAAGAAACCAAATGTCCGAGATAACATAGATGTTCTCATACTCAATTTTTACACCTTCAATGACATGGAGACTCACGATTAGTAAGGTAACCTTTATTTTTGTTGCATTTATTTCTAGACCAACCTTCTTGCTCTCTATTACTAGTTTGCTAACCATGGATTCCAAGTCTAATGCATTTTCAGCAAATACCACATTTAGCAAATCGTAAGTGGCTCAGGAAATATTCATCTATCTTCGCTTTTTTGTTTTCCCATTTCAGACTTCTGGAAACACGCTCTATCACAGCCCAGAAGGTTTTTGATGAAATAGGGTCGCCTTGCCTATCTCATTTTTCCATTGGGAACTCCATGCTTTCCCGCTCTAATCACATTCTGGCTATGCCTTTAGAGTATAATTATGTTGCAGATCACGTTAATGTAGGGCTCTTGGTCAGTGCTTTGTTATTTTAGTGCAGTCCAGATCATGTTGTGGTCTACAGAATCGAATGCTTTTGTGTAGTCTATAAAAAGCACATAAATAGCGGTTTCCCGTTTTCATTGGATTTTTTATCAATTGAAAGACTACCTGTATGTGGTTCATTGTTGTAAACATTTCGAAAACCTGCCTGCTCTCTCGGTTGGTTTTCGTCTAGAGTTATTGTCAACCGGTTGAGTAAAAAAATTGAGAATATTTTATACAAGTTTGTCATTAGGCTGATTGGTTTATAGTTTCTAATGTCACATTGGTCTCCTTTTTATGTACAAGTATAATAATAGACTTCGACCACTGTGCTGACGTTGTTTTTATTTCAATAACTATGTTAAATAGTTGCCGTAGTGGCTTTATCAACAGCATTCATAATGATTTAAAAATTTCGTTAACTATTTTGTCTTCGGAGGCTTTAATATCCCAGTACAAATTATCTAATATTTTCGTTGGATGTCTTTATTTCCAGAGTTGTAGTTTTATCCAACACGGTTTTAAATTTTAAAATATTGTGTTTCAGAGGTTTTGTCATTAAGAACCCAACCTCGTTTCTTCCGTTTGTTCACTTTGTTCCAGGTGTGCGGAATAGAATAAAGTCCAAGTATTCTTCTATGGTTTTTTTTTATGTCTGTGGTCTTCTAGTTTCGCATATCCCTAGGATGTTCCAATTTATAGATTTTATAGAAAAACTTAGTTTGGTGATCTTACTGTCTACGATTAGAGTGTTTGCATTAAGAAAAGCCTGAGTCTTCCGGTCTGGTTTAGCGGGTGCTGGCTTACTCCTCTACGGTGACTAAGCGATTTGAAAGAGTCTTTTGGAAGAGCCTTTTGGTTTTTTCTTGGCTAGCAGTTGCTTGGGGGCTAAGCAGTCAAGGAACCTGTATGTCTTGCGTCTTATTTATTCTTTTTGGTAGTAGTTTTGTGTTTCTTTCGATTGTTGCACTTCTAGCCCCTGCTTCTTCAGGAGATTCTGACATAAATCTCTTATTGAAGTATTTAGATCCCGTCGCGCGTCTTATTTGTTTGTGTGAGTCTAGTACTCGGTCATAACAAAGAGCTACTTTATACATCCACAATCAATATACATGCGTACATACACACATAAATACATACATATCCCTCTTTTTTAGCTTCGTTGCAGTTGGGTAAAAAATAAATCATCTCGCGGTCAGTCGACGCTACTTTATTGAAAACTAGCTTCGACCACGTGAACACTACTCTTTAAAAACCGTTTATTTTTTTGGGGTTAAATTTACTTAACCCTCCTTTTTTGAGAGTATGTCAAAAGCGTCATAATGGAATTAGGGACCTTTAAAACCCCCAGATACAATAAATCAGCCCCCTCGGACCATTTTGAATTTGTTATCTTGGATTTTCGTCGCCACCATTTAGTAGCTCTCGCAAACCCCTATAACATTTGGTCAAATACACTACCTTCAATAGTTTCGGGAATATAGAGCCTCAAAGTTTGTTTGTTTTATTTTGTGTTGTTTATTGTTTCAATTTCCCCAAAAAAGTTTAAGGTTTTGGAGTATTTTTAGTCTTGGCGCTTTGGTAAAAGCGTTTTGAATTTTCGAGATAATTAACAATTCCAGCTCGAGAGTGTGACTTTTCGAAAATTTTGGGATTCTATTATAAATTTAGTACATCTGTGTAAAGTTTCATTGACGTAGCATCGAAACAAATATTCTCTTCGTGCCATATTTACCACGCCATTTCACCCTCATAGGGGTTGATTTCCAGAAAATGGTGAAATACGTGATCAATATTTTCTTAAGTCATATTGTAAAATTTTTAAATTCGTGGCATCAAAAAAAACAAAACAAGCTTCTCCATATACACTTTTACACCCTATTCCACACCTTCAGGGGTTGAATTTCAAAAAATCCTTTCTTAGTACACACCTTTGCTCATCAAAACAAATACACCCTCCAAAAAATTTCTACGACCTGTGGTTTGGCTTTAAGTCGTCTGTTAGTCAGTCAGTCAGGACTTGTTATTTATATTTAAAGATTAAAATATATTCTGATATAATTAACACGGGATTACTAACGTCAAATTAAGTCGTTTATAACGACTAGTTTTGATCATATTCGGTGATCTTCATCAGGAAATTACAAGCGTGACGCGCTCGCGGTCAGGTCAAAATAAAAAAAAGTCGCGCACAATTATAATATCTAACATCCAACCATTAACAAAAAAAAAAAAAAAAAAACAAACATCCTAATTGAGAACCTCCTCCTTTTTTTGGAAGTCGGTTAAAACAACATTGTTTTTCATCTCTTGTACACGAACACTAAAAATTAAACCGCAAATTCTAATATTTTTGTCGCAAGAAGGCCACCACCCAGCTTTTTACGTGGAATAAGGGCGCAATGTCTCTTAAATTCACCGCGTTTCTCATTTCTCACTCGGAAAAAAGCCCTCATGGCGGTTAAGCCGACGTGATCTTGAGAAAATTCCGTGGAGTAAGGTATTAAGGGACAAAACACGTACAAATACTATCGTCAAAAATTAAAAAAAAATATGATTCACTGCCTGTTGTGTCAAGGAATTGTTTAGAATACTAAAAAACATACGTTGTCTAAGAAATTTCCGAGATAATCAGAAAAAACCGCCTCCTGGAAACCTAGGGTTTTGCAACTGTGGCTGTCTTCCACGGATACGACGATTTAAGATTACGGAGATTTGTTTGTGTTTGGCATCAAAACCAAAAGACGTTATAACGACGAATTCCTCACAGATGAAGCATCCATGGAATAGATCGATTGCCTCAGGGGCCTTATTCTGGCCAGTGAGATTATCTCGGTCTCTGTCGCTCTCATTAGAAATGTCATGAGAGTAAGAGTGACCGAGATAATCTTGGCTCTCTAGCATCCAAGAATCCCAGTATTATCATCACTAAAATTATCACGGACTAAAACGTACTATTATGATAAGGTAATTCAAAAATAGTATATGAGAAGCACCTTGACCCGGCCCACATTTCCACATGAGAACACAAAAAATCTCATATATCAGTGTAAACAATCAAGACAACATAAATTCGACTCAGCCACGAAACTACGAACCCATAAACCACATGCTTTTGGATATTGACAAACGACACGAGCCAAATATGGGTGAGTTACGATGATTCACAGCTGGAGTCAGTGGGTTAAATTTTATACGCATCTCTTTCTGATTATCTTATCTGGTTAAAATCGTAGTATAGGTAATGTTAACCAAAATCGATTCAAATTTGTAACAAACTAATAGTCAAACAGACATGAAAGCCATTTAATATAAATGTGGTAAAATAAATTGAATCGATTAGTTAAATCTTCCTCTTTTTTGAAGTCTGGTAAGTATAAATTCGTAAATTCCAAGTAAAAGTTTCAATACGTGCACAACCTTGCTACTAATCTGTTTGCGAAAACAAATCCAAAATCACTTCCAGCCTTACAAGATACAATTTTTTGCAGTTTTTTTTTGTAGCTGCAAAAGTTTAGCAGCTGTACAAGCAGGGCCGCACCGCCCCTGTGTGCAATGTGTGCGGCGCACACAGGCGCCAAGACAATAGAGGCGCCGCCATCGAAATTATTTTTGTTACACTTACACAACAACATATTCTTTGTATTCGAGTACCTATCGATAAGTAGGTACAATAGGCGCAACATATGCCTTGTAAATAACAAAACATAATTATAATGCGCTTAGGTATTGTACAAGTCTTCTAGGATAATATTCACGTGTGTGGTTTAATTTTACGCTTTGGGTTTTAGTTAACATTAGTTACGAGCTCAGCGTTAAAATCAAAAGAACCGCCGTGAGTTTGTTTGAATGAATGTAACCCGATACCCGATGCGTTGCGTGCGACGCAAGCGGGTTGGGGTCACGGGGATTCCCCGACTTTAAGGAACGAGAGTGTCAAAACAATTGATCAACATTCAATCAGTCAATTGAAACTAATTGAAAGTGTGTGCAAGGTGCGCATTGATTTTTTTATAATTAGATTAAGTTCTAGCTCTAAAAACAATATATAGTTTGTGTGTTGGTGATTGTTTTAACTTGTTTTCACGATGACTCAAGATAAAAAAAAAGAAATTATCTGGTTACCAGAATTTAATGAGGAAAAGAAAACAAGAAGAAGAACGTGATAAAAATACAACTAAAATAAGTAAATATTTTACGGCTTTACCACCCACTTCCAAAGAATCATTATAGACAGAAACCAGTCATTTTATCGATGAAGATGTTATAAAATCTGATTCAAAAAACGCTTCAGGTACATGCTTTTTATGTAATTTTCTATACAAATAAATATAACTTTAGTCTGTTTGTAATGTCAAAATAAAAAAAAAAACATCTTCTTTATTAATTTCATTACAAGCCCTGCTCAGCTTGGGACTAGACGGCGTTTGATTGTCGAGAAATATTCATTTATTTATTTATTTTATCATACATAATTAGACTGTTTCAAAAAAATCGTCAAATTTTTTTTTCTTAATTATGTACCTATATCGAAAATATTGTTGCAAACGGTGGCAAGAAAATACTGTGAAGGTTTGAGCTCTTAATATTAATATTAAGACGTGCCGCATCGTGAATTTCAATTTCCCATTCAAATAACATGGGAACAACGTTCTCTTGGTTTTTAGAATTTTTTAACTGACGTTAGAGATAATATTTTTAAATTAACAAAACTTATTCTTATAGAGAATTTAACGTTCTACAGAAAAGGTCTCTTACAGTTTTTCGGTCTCTTTATTTTTTCAAAAAGTTATTTAACATTGAAGTTGGATCGATCTAAAATTTTTACATTTTCTTATTTTCCGAAGCAACCATCAACTTTATGAGAAAATTTTATGAGACATTTTTTGTAGAGAATATTTATTAGAGATAAGTTTTCTGCAAAAAATTAAAAATTAATAAGTATTATAAGCAGTAAAATTACAAGTTTAAAAAAAAAATGTTTTTTGCGGGTAACTTACGATATGTAAAAAATATCAAAAACATCTTTAGAAATAAGTTATAGAAAATTGAATTCTCTACATAAAATGTACCTATCATAAAATTGTTTCATAAAGTTAATGATTGCTTCGGGAAATAAGAAAATGTAAAAATTTTAGATCGATCCAACAAGTTAAAAAACTTTTGAAAAAAAAAAATACATATATCGAAAAACTGTATGAAACCTTCTTTGTAGAACGTTAAATTCTATATTAGAATGAGTTTTGATCATTTAAAAATATTATCTCTAACGTGAGTTATGAAATTCTAAAATCCATGAGAAAATAATAAAAAAACATAAGTTGAAACATGAAGATTCGTGAAAAAAAAAATACAAACATCCGAATTGAGAACCTCCTCCTTTTTGGAAGTCGGTTAAAAAAGAGGCGCTTCATAGGTTTCGCACACAGGCGCTGTGGGGGGTCGGCGCGGCCCTGTGTACAAGGAACGAACTTACTCGGGTAAATGTCAGCAAACATGTGCTTTGCGTCATGTGACTTGTTATGAATGGTAGTCGCATCGATGAGCTACCTACCTATAGGTATATAGGTAAATATTTATAGGTACCTACAGTCATCGACTGGTCACTGGTCTGTGATCACTCGTGCGAAGTTTGGTTTTTAGGTAGTTTTTGGACTTAAATCATGACTACCTGCACCCGCTGTTTTTTTTAACTTTTAAACCTTCCCTAAACTTTCACAAATATTTCAAGATCAAAATAAGCGAAATCGGTCCAACCATTCTCGAGTTAGATATGGCCAGACAAACGAACAGCGATTCATTTTTATATGAAAGAAGAATATAATAATAGTATTACATACGTAGTTTTTGTATTGTTAGTTTTTAATACGTCAAAGTTGCTGAATGGCAAGTATCTATCTAAATACATAGATATTTTTTATGTCAAGGTAGTAGTACTCTTATTATTTCTATGATTTTAATCAGGTGGTTTTTGTAACCCTAGAACGAAGAGAATTATGGGCGTGTCTCGCCACAATCACTGATACACACTTTTGTGGTTTCAACATGATGCTATTGTTTTTTTATTGTGTACCTACGTCACCACTACTGCCTTATAGTCATCGAAAGTCGTCACTCTTACTAACTGTGCGGTTTTCTGAGCAAAGCAGCAGTTTTTGGAACTCCCACTCTTACGAGTCAGATGGAATCTTTTCACAGGAAATCATTTTTTGTATACATTTTCCTTGAATGAGTAAACCTTAAACCATCCAAAAGTAGGTCGTAAAGAAGTAAATAAGTTAGTATTCTTTGTAAGTAGTAATAATTATCTCCTCGTAGGAATATTTTTTCAGGACACAGATATTAGATACATTTTTTAACATTGATTGATATCTTAGGTACTTACTTTTATAATTTACGTGTAAGCGATTACATATTATTTTAGAGACTCATTACAGCAGAGCTCATCACAGCTCTGTTGTAAAATTGTAACATATATTATAAAATAAGCAATAAACAGTCGAATTGAGAACCGTCTCCTTTTTGGAACTCGGTTAATGTAGTTGTAAGACATACCTAACCTGTTTTCATTCAACTCACTAAGATATATGTTTTTGTAAACAGTTACATAAGTGTTTCATTCATTAAAACTCACTAACAAACTTCTTTTATATATAGCGTACCACCTACACGGGGGGTCAAATGTCAAGAATCCCCAAAGGGGTCCAATTGACCCACTGTAGTCCACATAGAATGAAGAATGACAGAGTGAAGATCCTCAGATAAACTTAGAGAGAATAATGGAGCACTGCCTTAGATATGGGTGAAGCCAAAAACTCCTCTACTTTCGCGCGTACGTAGACGAGCTCTATTTTTATCATTATTATTTTAATTTAAATTTTTGTTTAATTCTTATTTTTGACTCGTGTTTCATTGTTTGTGTTTTTTGTAATTATTGTTTTAAATTAAATTTTTTTTTTGTTGTTTAAATTTAAATTAAGTTTTATAATGTACGAGTAATTTGACAATTTAGCAAATCATTAGCGTAATTCGTGTACGCGGTACTAATTGAAATAAATAAAAACAGTGCCGCGAGTAGGGGAATATCGATATGTAATGATATGATATGTCAACGTGTGCGACTGTGCGTTTTGTACCCGTATGCGCGATAGTAAAGAGTTCTTGACTTCGCCCAAATCTAACGCAGTGATCCATCTTTCTTTCTTGCTTTATCTGAGAGAGTGACAAAGTGAAGAGTGACACGGAGGCTCTTGAGACGAGAGGTCCATGGAGATACGATCCTTTAAACAATATTCGACTAATCTGTGTATTTCGATATATCTTTATTATTTATTGTGAAAGCTTCGAATAGCAGGTTACTCAAGTGTATTGGCGAACGCCTGAGAATAAGTCCGTAGTCTGCGAAAACCTTTAAACACATAAAAAGATAACGAACCAACTAAGTAGATGATTAATTAATTGTTGAAAACAGAAATTACAAACAAAAGTATGTATATTAATGCTTAAAAACTAGTGCAACAACGTGTCCCGCGTTCGAGGTACATAACTATACGGGTTTAGGATTGGCCGGCTCCTAACTTACTGCGCTAGAATTGGCCTATTTGAAATGCCATTTGCGGCAGGTTATGCTGCCCAGAGAGTACTATTTTCGTGAGAGGGGAATAGATATGACCTGTCAACGCATTATATATAATCTGTGTACTTAACTAACCATATAATTTATACTCCAGTACATAATAAAATCATTATATAATGAACATCATCATCCCATCAAGTAACACAAAGCAGAAGCTCTGTAATGAATATAATTGATTTCGCCAATCTACAGCCTTCGTATAGACACGACCTCATATTTAAGTAGGTACTCATTTACCTAGATTATAGATCTGTTTGATTGATAGATCACTTATAATTTTGCAATACCAAAAATGTATTAATCGATTTCGTATTTAATTTACGAGTATGATGTTTAGTACTTTGTAGAGGTAAGCTGAGTTTTAACTGGCCACATAAAGGCTAAGCTACAAAAACTTGCAAATGTTTCGCGGTAGGAAATTGTTGTGAAAACTCCTGAAAATTGTGTTCCTACTTTAGACGCTATTTTGTTTTTTTTTTATATTTAACTGGTGATAAGACGATTAGCTCGTTTGTCTGATGGTAAGCCCACCATTTAGTGCCGCTTAGATTTTTTAAATCCAACGATTCAAAACCATTTAACAAAAAATCCTTTATTTTAGTTAATTATCAAACCTCGTATTTGCAAACAGTAAAAGACGCAGCTATGCAGGCTGTAGTTGCATATGAAGTGCCAGCATTGGATATTTGATGCTTTTTTTATGTCCAGTAATTTGGGGAACTAGAAACAGCTCTTCAATCCATGTTTTCTGCTTAAAAAGCTATAGAACAAAACTTGACTCACAGCATCATTTTCGTAGAAGCTTGCGCCTAAGTTTAGCGAAAATACTACAGCTACTATGACAATTTCATGACTGTACCTTTTATTCGTAGACTATAGGCACATCCCTTTAAGGCTTGGACACACGATGACCGATCCACCCACGCAGCCCGGCGCGGCGCCAGACTTCTAAACGTCAACTTTAAGTATTTGACACATTTTGAGTAATTGCTTTTAGATAAACAAGTATTTAGATCTAGCCTTGAATTTGATGTAGGTGGTAACTGGTATCGAAATTTTAGACAGACATAGCTATCTTTTTATGGTTGACAAATTGATTGACCACTGCTCACGGCGATGGTAAAAAGGCAGAGAGTGGAATCAGAGCAATAATGTGTTTTAAGGAAAACCTATAATGTGCTGCAAAAAGGAAAGCTGATCTAAAGAAACATGAAAACTAAAAACTTTTTGTTTTCTAAAAGGATTGTATCTACAACATATTGCATAACACACTTTCAATGAATCCGTGGGTATGTATCTGAAATTCTATACTGAAACTTTGGATAATCCTTACAGATCTTCCAAACTGAAGTATCTCCGGGCCTAAAATACTAAGAAAAACTATCATTCTCTATTTTGAGTAAGTTCATACCGAATTCAAATTCCCGATGTGGATGACAAAGCTGCTTTGAAAACTAACCATGAGGGACACGACCGCAAGCGCTTCACGCTTGTAATCTCCTGATGAAGATTACCGAATATGATCGAAACTAGTCAGAATAGGCGACTTAATGCTATGTGAGAAATCAGAAATATTTATTGAACTCAAAAAACATGAATGTTTCAGGTAAGTCACGTTTAAAAAGATTTTTAATTAATTTGAGTATTCTCGTGTTAATTATTACCAAATTAAGACAAAGCTGCTGGTAATTATGACGTCCCAATTTCCACGAAGAAATGTAACAGACCGCGCCGGTTTTTTAGGGGAATAATTAAGAAAACATCCGACCACATCCGCACCACAATGCCGTGCATTGCGATCGCAAACAACTGATCGCCAATTCAATGATAGTTGCGAAAGCCAATCCAGAGCAAATACCAGACAGCTCGTACTCGTATTGTACAATCAGGCAAACAATGATGTTTGTTTATTAGGTTAATAAATTAATTTCAACATATCCCGCTGGAACCTTGCGAAAAGTTTGGTGTTTGCGCACAGCTTTTTGCAATATGCGTTTGCTGCTTTTTATATGTAGGTAATGAGATTGTAGTTCGCATTTGATCAGTATCTTGATCACGCGACGTATAAAAACATTGAGATTAATACGACCTAAAAGTATTTTTTTAATAATTAGTGTCAAAATATTTTTAATCAATTTTTTTGCTGTATAAGTTTTTCGCTGAAATGTTTCGACACACTATTTTTGCTACAAAATAAAAAAAACATTTCACACTCATAGCTCCCCACTAGGAAAATCCTGTGTCGAGAAAGCCATGGAACACACACAAAGACAAGGACAACTAACGCCCAGACCCGGAACAGATATTTAAATTCATCATTCAAACTTCTGCCCGGCCGGGAATCGAACCCGGAACCTCTGGCTTATAAGGCTGGATATATTACCAGATTACCACTGACCCAAACAGGTCGTCAAATTGGTCAAAATATAATTTGGTTTAAACAAGCATTTGTGAGGTTGATTGAATAAGAAATATTATAGGGTTTTCCTAAGTATTAAAGTTCAGTTACCTACTTCACTTTAAAATACTAAAATTGTCAATTAGGCAACAACTTCAGGGCAAGACAGTGGAAAAAACATGCTCTACTACACCGCCATGACCAAGACGTTAGACGCTATCCTTCGCTAAAAGTTCAAGAACACCCAAACTCAATCATTAAAAAACAAAGCACAATAAAATTAATTCACGAACTGTACAATAATTACACATCGTTTAGTACAATAACGTCTCAATCAAGGGTTGCGAAAGATCCGTCCGTCCGTCTGTTAGCATTAGATCTACATCGCGCCCGCGGCGGCCGATCATAGGAGACGGCGATGATAGCTGATCTGATAACACTTATAACTTATTGTCTTGGGCAATATTGTCTGTTTGAAGATCAGACTGATCACGACTCTGTTCTTTATCTTTAGGTTAAGCGTGTGTTGAGACACACGTGAAGCAGAGCAGAGCAGTCAAGACAGACATAAGGCACAGACCAGGACAGACTCCTGTCTGCGCCGCACGTGCCTACACCACAGCGTAGGTATATTCCCGAAATCCTAACCCGGTCGCGGGTTAGGTTAGGAGCGTAAAAAAAAATATTTTCTTCCGAACTTTACAACCTGATGGTTTATTCCGAATCTGGCCCGTGCATTAAAGGTAGGGTTTTTCTTCTCTTCTCTTCTCTTCTTTCTCTTCTTACGCAGGTCTTAGTATATTCAATGATCATGCATGATCTGTTCTGCCCTACGCTGGTTGGTCCTGCGTCACCAGCATCTCAGCATACGCTAAACTTTGCTTCGGTCAATTGATCACAGCTTTCTGTTTGATGATGTTTTGTTTCGTCATCCAGTGACACGTGCTCGCAGATTGCCGCAGTGATAGGTTATTGGGCCCTCCCATTCTCGAGGTGTAATTTGTAAACACATTACATTGTAAATAACTTATTCCTAACTTCATAGTTTCAAATCAGGTCAAGAGTAATGTGCGACGTACTCAAATTTTCTAAAAAGAACAGGTATGTAAAAAGTGTAATTATATTAGATATCATTCGTCATTTTTGAAGAAAATATTGGATAGTTATTAAATAGAATAATTATCTTTGTAACAAAATTCTAAGAGCATCACATCAGATCATCTGATGATTTGGCAAATAAACCTTCAGTCTATATTTTAAATTGGTTTTTATTCATTTTCATATATTTTACTCCCTTATACCTTACAATTGGCGCCCGAACAGGGAACATAAGTTCAAATATATTTGTGGTTCTGGTAGAACTTCTAGAATTTTGCGATAATCATATTTTTCTTTTCTATTCCAAAGTCGTGTTGGTCGACAAAGGTATCTAAATATATTTATAGCATTTATTATACCTATAGATATGACTCAGAGAAAATACTGACTAGTAAATTCTCGTGAATTTTTGTTGAGATTTTTCTTGAAACAATTTATAAATCAAAACACAATTATAGTACAATTAACTGCGGAATTTTAATTTCGTTTTAAACTCGCATTTGAACCTTTGAAACATGTTAGTTAAATATTTTGACGAGAACAACTTGGAATTTTATAAATGCACTGGTTTTTACGAAACATTTAGGTGGTTTTCCATTAGTTTTTTAACGAAATGACGTTGATTAGAATGTTCTCAAAGCTATTGTATGTAAATGATGGAAGTTGTATAAAACCCGTTGTTTTGCGTCTTACAATTTGGAAATTGCAGTTTTCCGCGAAGTTAATTTTTCGACATGAGAGGAAGAAACATGTATTGATATTACCATCAAATGGTAAGTTACATTCCAAGTTACATTCTAGGGTCTTTCTCAAGTGTCAAAACGGGCCTCTTATTTTGTGACGACTATAGATACTTTTACTTTTAACTAAACACAATATTGCGCTATGATTGCTTACCATTCAATCATAGCGCAATATTGTTTCAATTCTCAATTTAATTTATTTACAAACAAAAATGAAATGAAAAGCCAGGCAACTAGTTAGACTATACATAAGACACAATACTTATTATTTTTTAAACGGAGCACTTTTTTATGCGTTTGAATGTTTTAAATGTAAAAAATGTCTTTTAGAATGTTTTGACTGTCTACCACACTTTAGTCACTCTTTTAAAAAATGTTACATAAATATTAATTATATAAATATATAAAAAAATCTAAAAAATATATATGATTGTTTTAATTGAATAAATGGTTACTCTTCTTCAAAGAGAAAGTGATTTATTAATCAGATGAGGTAGATTCAATCTAAATCCGTTCAGTCGTTTTAACGTTATTAACTAACAAGCATCTAAACTTAAACTTTTTCACCTATATAATATTAGTAATTATGTCTCTAATATAAGTATGCATTTTCTATGAAGGCATGCAGGCCTAAACGGCTCGACCAAATTTGCATTATGAGATGTTGTTAAGTTAATCTTGATATTTTTTTATAATGAATAAATCCGCGTTTGACCACCAACTTAACTCGCCTGTGTTTGACATAGGCTACATTTTGTAGTAGAATTTTCTTGTCCCTTTAGTTGTTACTGGTCCCTGTTGACTACATAATATTCAAGCACTACACTGAGACTGAATCTAAGCAATAAGCCTGAATAAGGTGCAATGGGATTTCATAGGCTGATTATAGATATATAGTACTCCACAACAGTACTATATATTATTATATGAATTATATATTATATAATTCATTATTTGTTATTAAAAAATACCTAATCAGTAATATTTATGATGTTCAAAATGGTCCTTTAATTTTGGGTTCTGGCCCAATTTTTCATTTCTGAGTCACAAATCCAAATAAAATTATAAAAACGTAATATTTGTGCTCTCCTAAAAATAGGAAATATTGACTTACTTTGCTTTTTACTGAGAGGTGCGGTTTACGACATTTGTCAAACGAAAAAATTAGAAATGAGACAATAACGTCGAGGGTGATTTTTGGACGATATAGGCTGGTTTTACCTCATTTCAATCTCGATATCAAAACTGTCAAAAACAAGTCAAGGGTAAAATAGGGTAAAATGGCATGCATATACAACGTAAAATTAAATCATTAATTAAATTAAATCTAGTTAAAATCATTCTCACTAAAATACTGAATAACAAAACAGGCTTTATTAAGGTGATAAAATAGGTTATTAAATTTCAGGTTTCCATCACACTATCCCACTACATGGTATAATATAATTAATAATTTTATAATAAGTTTGACATTAATTTTTAATTCTGTAATTTATTTTTTTAATTTAATTAAATGTAATTAGTCATTTAAGTTCCCGCTTGTACGCTTACAGGCGGAGTCTGGAGATCTTTTATCATTTAAACACCTCTCTAACCCAGGCCCACAGGCACAATAAATTCATCGTTTCGTCACTTAATCACAAAAAAAAATCACATAGAAATGACTGAACAGATTTAAATGAAATTGAGTAGCGATGGATTAAGTTTATACCCTGGATTAACACATCATGGGCTGATTTTTAACCCAAAAAAAGATTCCTGTAGGATAGTGGGTGAAACTGGGTGACATAGTTAGTAGAACATATTTTTTAACTGAAGGATACACACTCTTTCATTCGCATTTTTAAATTATTGTTACAACTTGAATCTTCCATTGACCATTGAAGAACAGTCCGGTATAAGCCCTATGTTCCCTATTCTGTAACCAAGCTAGTGAAGGGAAAATCGATAGTTGAAAAAATAATAAAACTTTACAATGTTAGTTGGTGAAACTGTTATCGATTCCCAAATATAAGAAATCGATATTGGATAGGAACCGCACAATCTAGTAACCGATTTTCTTGGCCCTACCTTTGTTTCAATCGGTAAAAAATGCACCTTTTCATCTGATGGACTGTCTGTTGTAATAACACACCTCTGAAAAGATTAGTCCAGGAAGTCTAATTGGAGCATTTTGATAACATCCCATAATTAAAAAAACAACGATATAAAACAACGATGAAATTAAAACATTTCATTAAAATAAAAGTATTTAGGTTAGTCAGTAATTTCTCTACTTATGGAAATCGTCCCTATTTTTATGATGACGTCATCGACAAAATCAATCGATTTTTCTCTTAAAATATTCAGATCCTATCACTACGTTTGCTGTCAAAACTTAACGTCAATTGATTTTTGAAAATGTTGGATAATAATGACCAAGTACCTTACCTCCCCGAACATGGCCCGCACCCCCCCGGATTTCGGCTTCCGCGGTTTTGATATATACAATTGTGATATTGGGGCGGTTCGATATAATCCGACTTCGGTGGTTGTGACCAATTAATTACTGAATTTCACCAGCTTCATTCGATTTTAATTGTAATTAAATATTGATCAGCTGGATCAGCCGGGGGAGGTTTTGTGAATGATGCCTTACTCGCATTCGAGTCTAAAAGTACAAAAGAATATCACGAAGAAATGGACGCAAATAAATTCACAGAGTGGTTTACTAACTTTCGCTTTTTCTTATTTTTTTGTGATTGAGTGAATGTTATTGTAACTTAAAATATTAAATTAAAAACAAATTGACCTTTCGTAACATTATATCATTTCAAAATACCTATATTAAAGTTTAAGTTAAATTTTCTAATCAAGACCTTAATCCAATGAACTTACAATACATCATCAAACTTGAATCGATATCTCTTATCGTGAGTATCGAAAACAGAGTCGTATGGTAACACCACTATGACTATATCGCGATGACTAATGTCAAAAGTCAAAACGGGCCTCTTATTTTGTGTTGACTATAGATAAAAATTTTATTCATGCCAAAGCTTTTTCTTATCTTCCCTACACAATAGTTTGGATTCTTTGGATTGATGTTTCAAGAATAATGGGTACAGATAAAGTTAAGCAATGTACAAGCCATGAGAGATAAATTAATAAATTTACGTTAAATAAAAAATAATATTAATCTCGAGATAAAAATAGCAAAACTAACCGAAAAACGGTAACCGAAAGCTGTTTCTGCGTGCTTTACTTCTATTTTTTTTTTTTTTTTTTTTTATTGTTTACTGCAACTTGGCAATCTGTGTAAACACAATAAGCCATTCAGATGAGGTATCTCGAGCTTTGTCTTGTCAGCAGAAGGGATGCCTATGAGTCCCTTTCATCTGATATCACCAAATCTCACTGTAAGTGTGGGGACACTATGCCGTTTCAATCTGGAGTGTGTGATACTTCCTGTGCCCACTAGTTTTGAAGCCAGTTCATTAACATGAGTTGATATTCTCGTCTGATAGTTTTTGCTATATCGCGCGATCTCCTGTTTGACGGTAGCGATCTTGAGGTCCTCGTGTATATATTTGTTGCTCACATAGTAGGGTATGTCTAGCATGGCTCTCAATGTCTTGCTTTGGAATCTTTCAAGTATCTCTATGTTGCTGTTACTAGCAGTACCCCACAGCTGGATTCCATAAGTCCAGATTGGTTTAAGAATGGTCTTATAAATAGCTATCTTGCTTTCATGTGAGAGGTTCGATTTGCGGCCTATTAGCCAGTACATTGATCTGACTTTCGTATCTAACTGTTTACGCTTGGTCCAGATATGCTTTCTCCAAGTGAGTCTTTTATCAAGATGCATGCCAAAATATTTGGCATCTTCAGCCTGTGGGACTTCTTCATTATATAGTTTTATTCGGGGGCAAGTCGGCCTTCTCAGGGTGAAGGTCACATGAACAGATTTTCCTTGGTTGACCCTAATACGCCATTTATCCAACCATTCCTCTACCCCTTGGATATGGTCTTGTATATTGGCTGACGCCATGTTGGGATCCTCGTGAACCGACAGAAGGGCTGTATCGTCTGCATAGGTGGCTGTTATTGTATCGGGATGTGTTGGAAGGTCTGCGGTGAAAAGCAAGTACAGGACTGGTCCGAGTATACTCCCTTGTGGTACTCCTGAGAGTATTTCATTTAGATGAGTAACTTCGCTTTTAAATTTCACCTCAAAGCATCTTCCGTTTAAATATGACCGAAGGATCGGAAAGAAGGAGTGAGGCAGCAGCTTTTTAAGTTTGAAGAGAAGTCCTTCATGCCACACTCTGTCGAATGCCTGACTGATATCTAGGAAGACGGCAGAGCAAAATTGTTTACATTCCAGTGCACGACTTATAGTGTCCGTAATACGGTGTATCTGTTCAATGGTTCCGTGTTGCTCTCGGAAACCAAACTGATGAAGAGGAATAGCTTCCGGTAGATAGGGGCGCATTCTGCTCAGCAGTATTTTTTCGAAAAGTTTACCCAGTACAGGGAGTAGGCTTATTGGTCTGTAGGAGCTAGCTTCGTGGAGGGGTTTGCCTGGTTTTGGTATCATTATAACTTGCGCAATTTTCCACTGAGCGGGGTAAATTCCTAATCTCAGGCAGGCATTCAAGATGGCGGTGATGTGGATAATGCCTTTTCTGGGCAGTTGCTTGAGTAGTTGTGCATCAATTGAGTCGTAGCCTGGTGTTTTACCCTTCTTTAGTCTCAGGACCTCTCGCCATAGTTCGTTAGGGCTCGCGCTTTTTAATGGTAGGCTCATTTGTAGTGGTGCGTCTAGATATTCAGAGATTTCTTGGTCGTGCTCTAGATTTTTGCTTGGTAGAGGGCTGAAGATGGTTTTAAGGTGCTCTGCGAACACTTGAGCCTTTTCAAGTTCTGTTTTTGCCCATTTGCCATCAGGAGCTTTTATGGGTGGTATATGTTGCTGCGGTCGTTTAAGCCTTTTTGTTATCTTCCATAGTGAGTAATTAGTATCTTTACTAGGAGTGAGTTCAGCCAGTTGTTTTTGTAGTTGATCGTTTGCTGCCTGGGAGAACATATGTTTCAGCTCTTCAGAGGCTCTGTTGAAAGCTTTTTTGTCACAGGGGTATTTAGTGGAATGCCATTTTTTTCGTAAGAATCGTCTTTCATTGACCTTATCTTTTATGAATTTGGGGTAGTGGACATTTTGTGTTTTTGGTCTTAAAAAAGTTACTTCTATTACCGAGCTTTTTGAATTTTTGTATTTTTGTATTGAACTAGGCTCACCTTTTTTAAATTCATGTTTTTGGTGGGATAAACATTACAAGATACAAATACAAGTAGGTACAAGTAGTTATAGAGGTACAAGTTACTTTATACCTATGTACCTAACTACCTTATTTTCCAAATGTCTCCATAGAATATCTAACCATAGAACTTGACCTACTCCAGTTAAGTAGCTACACAGACTCAGGGTGGCTATCACCTATCAGACAGCGCAGGAACAAACGTTTCCCAACTTCCTCCGACGCCGACTATAATGGAACAATTAAACACTTGCGCAAACCTTGACAATATCTGTACGGTGACAAGCCAATTAGGCTTAAAAAATGTTTGCCTGCATCGGTTTGAGCCATTCCGTCGTCGATCGGAGTTTTTAGGAATTTGTGTTTTATTAGGCATCTGATTCAGAGTAAACTAGAAATAGTGGATTTGATTGTTACTTTAATTTTCAAGGTTTAAAAATCTTTCGGACCTTACTTATAAATACGGCTTAAAGTTATTCACTGTTCAAGTTATTATTAGTCACAATGTCACGTGTGACGGAGAATTTTATGCAGGATTTATAAACATCTCATAATGTCTAAAAAATATAGGTAATTTTATTTGTAAAAACTTATGGTTTGTGAAAAGTTTCCAATTGTTATGCTATTCTGGTTAACTTAGTACAAGCCCATTAAAGAGTAAAACAATTAAAAAAAATTAAAACATAGCTCTATGAAATGTTTTAACCTCGGGCTCCGGGATGGATTTAGGTCTAAACCTTCGGTTCAGATACTTAAGTTTTATTTTCCAATCGATCTCTTCTTGACATAACGGCGTGGTCACCCTACACTCCCCAATAACCTTGCGACCATGAACTACCTGCGTCCCGGACAAATCGCATCCGAACATTGTTCCGAACACGCCGATTAATAAGACCTAAGTACAATGGACGGCTTTATTGACCCACTTAGTTGATACTTAAATGAACGGAAGCTGCAGAAAATACCTACCGAAGTGAATAAAAATGGGTATCAAAAGATTAAAAATGCAGGTATATTTTTATATAAAAAAATAGTCTTGCTCAGGTAGGTAAAGTATCAAAAATAAGTAAAATTAAATTCTACCTCTACTTACCGGTTTTTAAATGTCTTCACAACGACAAAATTAGTTGACGGAGCGTAATTATATCCGTCTCACAAGATTAATACGCTCGAAAGAGCCTACAGTCGTCAATTGGATCGTTAATAATTATATTGTTCTTCAAGATCGAATCCTAGATACGATTTATATGAATTAATTTAAGCTACCCAATTGTAAATGCAATGCGCTGGTCGTCCCCCAGCTCGTTAGGTCGACGATATACCTATCTAGGTAATATAAGTCGCAGGTCGAACCTGGACAAGATTAGTACAGGACCAGGATGAACGGGCGGCGTACTAGTAGAGAGATTGAGCAGTGAGCGATAACAGGTTGATGATGATGATAAATTGGTAAAGCGGCATTATTTATTACCCCGTCGCTTTCCCGACGCAGTGAGCTTCACTTCAAGGAAGATTTGTTTCATGCGCGATCAACAGCTTCTATTATCTTTGCTCTACAATAATCACGAACTACGCAATGCTTATTTTTTAACTTTTTGTTCACAAGTACACCCATATAATGGTGATTATGTTCAATTGATTAAAAAACAGCAATTTGTTCAAATACACCGCCTAATGGGCACAGGATGATCGCTACTGGCGTTTTAATTGAAAGATTACAGCGAAACGCCGCGTTGGCCAATGATGGCTGATGCGAGGTTTTTGTTAAATTTCAACATTTACGTGGGAACTGACCGGGTTTACTTGATGAAAACAGACGTAATGCACGGTATTTATGACTTTATACATGAGCTAACCTAGAATAGCAGAGAAAGCTTGATTTTATTACATGTGTAAATACTAACGTGAACATAGAACAATCACTGAGTTATCCCTTACAACACAACACAATACATTAAAAAAACTTTTTATGACAGCTTAAAAAAGTGCAAACACAGTAAAAAACATAAGAGAAAGGCACAAAAGCCGCTCTTATCGCTAAGAGTGAGTGAGTGAGTGAGTAGTATTGAAAGTTCTTAGGAATAGCAAATTTGACAGGGCGGCCTCATTTCCAAGATTCGGGTAGATACTTAAATTTGGGGAATAGCTCTTCAACACTGATTGAAGAGATTTTTTTGTCACGACAACCTCTGTTTCCCTAACAACGACAGAATACAAGGTTTTAAGAAAAGGGTATACTAAGCTGAAAAGAGCCAGCATAGTCTTTCTTTATAACCCTGTATCTGTAACTAGTGATTTAAAACAAACCCTTGTTAATTTACCAGTCTTCATTAGAAGGGCGTTCTCTCCGCTTAACCTTTGCACGATAAGTTCGCAACAATCTCTCACACTCACAATGCGCCTGCGCAACAGAACAGTGTTTAGCGATATTACACTCTGCAATTAAGTTATGAGCATGTGAAGAGAAGTTGCGGTAAACGATTGTTCCTTGCCTCCTTTGCGAAAGGCATTGCAAAGTAGGGTAATTCATTTGAAAACTACTGTTTTGGTTAACCCTGCGTTTGTACCTAATTGGCGTGTTTTCGGATAACTACTTCTTTTAGATTCTGAGAGAGGAACTAACTACTAACTATTTAGTTACGTCCGAAAGTATGCCTGTAAATATAACAAATGGTCCGATAGCTACGCCGGAAACATCACCTAGTATAATGGGTTGATTACACAAAACGAGTAGGTACAGTGGCGAGATAGTGCTCTCGGCCGAGTACTCGGTTTGTATAAACAGTTTGACGAGGCAAGACAGTCGCTGGAACCATGATTTGTTTGTTCGGCCGAATTTTCCCATATACTGTCTCGCCACTGTACTCGTCGCCGTTACGTGTAATAAACATATTAATGCAAAAATTTAGGAGATCTGTTTGTTTCTTCTTTATGCTAAAACTACTCAACAGATTTTAATGTGTAGTAGAGACAATTTAAATCCTGGAATATCAGACAAGCATGTTATCTACATTAAGGTTTGTGGTTCTTGTAGGATAGCGGGCGAAACGTTTAGGCACAGCTAGTACTTTCTTATCCAATAGATACTCGAAATTACGAAATTTATTAGAACGTTGTATCACCTTAAATATCTTTCTTTTTTTTAGTTAACCTTTAATGTCCCACTGCTGGGCAAAGGTCTCCTCCAATTTCTTCAAAATACCTTTCTTTTAGGTATATCTCTTTTCTAAGCAATCTAAAGCCGGATAGTCATCATTTCGGTATCAATTAATCTAAATTTAAAAATTAAATTAAAATATTTTATTTCCGGCGACTAGCATGTAGGTATGTATTCAAATTTACTCAAAATTATATGGTCGAAAAAAATTTTTTAACGACTTCAAAAAAGGAGATTCTCAATTCGACGCTGTTTTTTTTTCTTTTTTAATTCAAAATTCAAAAACTGTTAAAAATACAACTCAGTCATATTTTACATGGCGTAAAAAATCGTCAAAAATTCAAATTCACGAACTCAAAACACAAACACACAAACTCGGAATCCAGTTAACTTCACCAGCCATTGTAGTCACCTATTTGAATTTGTCAAACAATAACCAACTATTTAACTTATTATCTCGGAAACAATCGTAGACATAACCAGTAGTCCCAAACAATGCGTACTAATACTTGGAACAGGCACAAAAACAAGGTCCAATCCTTTGTAATAACTCTACAGAGGGACAACTCAACACTTTTTGATATAATTAAAACGGGAATACTCACGTTAGAATTAAGTCGTTTACTACGACTAGTTTTGATTAAATTCGGGTTTCGGTTTTCATTTGGTTTCAGTTTCGGTTATGGTGGTGTTCCCGTTTTTATTTTGACAAAATGTGTCAAAATCTGACGTAATTTTTTTTTGTAATTACATGTGTTAAACTCATTTGAAAATTTCAACTTACTTTTAAATCGACGCAGCTGTGAAAGATTTGCTTAGTGATGTATTCGAAGCTACCGATTCACTAAGTATAGGATTGACTGCACTTCGACCACGCAGTTAGGTACTTCTCGTCAAAACTAAAGCCTGCTACGTCTTTAGCCTACACGATGTGGTCAAACACCTAACCGGGCTGTTTACTGCTTACTTTAGGCTGCGTTAAAAGAAGAATCTTTTAACGCAGCCTTCCTGAGCTAGCTTTTCATTCAGGCTTAGTGCTACGACTTCAGCCCACACGCTGTGTGGGCATGAAACTCGTATCCTGGCTCGAAACAGCCGCCGCAGCGTCGTTTCTTCGTCGTTTCCTCAAAGTTGAGTCTCTATTCCTTACTTGTATCTTATTTAATCAAAGTTTACGACTCCGTCGAAGGATGACTGCACAAAGGCGATTGTCGTACCCTTATCTTATTGTATTTGGCGGCTATCCGCGATTTCGAAGGTGCTAATTTTAATATCAGATCGCTAAACATTGCGTGGGAATTAGATAACATTCAGACAGCAACGTGATACGTTTAGAATAAACATGGGATATTACAAAGAAATAAATTCCATTGAAAATACTAATTCTGCAGAAGTGTCAGACTTCTTCATTCTTTGTTAAAACAGTAGAACTTTCTGGACTTTTTATAATTGGACCCATTTACGCAAACAAGATCTAACCCACAGCAAGCAAATACTATTGAGAAATCGAGACTTTTGTGAAAATAGTGTGCAAAACGTAATGAAATTATAGTTTTAAAAAAAAGTAGTCTAATGGTAGTCTTATGTTTTAGCCTGTAGAAAGCTAGAATTGGATTTCAAAAAGCTAGAACTTAAGTTATTTTTATGTACCTACGTCAATTTCACTGAAACAGTGGGTTAGTTCTTGTTTGCGTAAATTGGTCCAATTGAAACTCGATAAATTATAAAATGACTGGAAAATGGGTTTACAGGTAGGCAAAGAATACAAAGGTATATAGAAGGGCGTCTTGAATAAGTCTTAAACGAGAAAGCTTCCTTATTTTCTGTCTGGAGGATTATGAGCTGGTTTCCAGAGCGATCTACAAGTGTCAAGGAGTTTTTGACTCGAAATGTGTACCTACTTCTTATTGACCCAAGTGCCCACGTCGGGGCAGAGGGTAGACACAAAATACGTCATTCTTCTTCGTCTTTCGCTTCACTTCACTCTAAATCAGGCCAATACTATTGGCTTCCGCTGTAATCACACGCTACCGTAGGTTTTGTAATGTAATTATAAGTAAGTATATAACTACTTAAAAATAAACTGCGGTAAATTAGTTATCTTTTGTTTGAGTTAAGCCGCCATTAGCCACGAATTAGGAAGGTTGTACTAAGAAGGTAGAGTACCTTCCATTAACGACTTTTTGGTTAGCTCGAAGGTAAAATGTTACCTAATTCCTTCATTGAACCTCGTTTCTTAAATTGGGTAGGTATACTTACCTATGTTATAAATATGAAAGTGTGTGTGTTTGTTACATGTAATAATTACATCTAGAAGCCACATCTAGAGGTCAGTTTTTTTGAAAAAAGTGGTTTAAGTTTTTAATTTTATAATAATTGTAAGTATTTTTTATTAATCTAAAAAGCAATAAACATTTGAAAATAAAAGAGAAGAGTGTATAAATTGCGAAAACTTAAAAGTTACAAGTGGGTCAAAATCTGAACAAGTAACATTAGATTTTCTTAACTTTTATCCCGACTTTTTTCCTCGGAAAACTTATAGGTAAGTTGACAAGCAAACCCATGTAATTCAGTTAGTAATGTAATATAACAAACTAAGCTACTTATTCGGAATTATCGTCTAATCATCTTGTCGGGACGTACAAACAATATGAATCATTTATAATGGCTTATATGGAATGTAGTGGAGTTAACGTTGCGTAATTTAATAGTAGTGTTCTAAGTGGGTACATTAAAACATGTAAATGTCGTTCATCTGCCGCGTATCTGCATAATCTACATACTTACTTATGTTTATCGGTTTTATACTTCACTAGCTGTGCCTCGCAGTTTCACCCACAGACCCACACTGTTATTAGAATAAGTTAATAATACAAATATTTTAAAAAACAAGCTTTTATTGCATTTTTACCGGAGTTACACGTATGTGTACCAACCTATACCAAATTTCAGCTCAATCGGACATTTGGAACTGGTTCAAAATTGAGATACAAGATTCTACCCGAACAAACATAATGTTAGTTACATACATTTCAAGTTAATTCAAAGGGCAAATTGATTCAAAGTTCGTTTAAGCTTACTAAGAACGGCTGACCTTCCGTGTTGGGGCGCGAGCTTACTGAGCTGAACCTCGGGACCCCTATATCTCCACAACCCTTCAACCAATTTTATCGGTCATTTCGACATAAAAATTGTATTGAAATGGATGGATGTATTGATTGTATGAAACTCGTCTGCAAAACTAAGATCGGATAAACTATATTCAAGTTATCGTCACGGATAAGAACGATTATTGCGACTGATATTTACTATCTATCTCATTTGTAAATGTTAATATTAATAATGTAATTTAATTAAGTGTTGCAATATAATAATGTAATTTGTATGTATAAGGTCACGATGGGGCTGACATAAACAAAATGTTTAAAAGTCCCAATAAAATAAAAGATAAAAAAAAAAAAAAAAAAAAAACCTACAAACATACATTTGCCAATTTGTTTCCCGAGAC
Organism: Alcis repandata; assembly: GCA_949125135.1. Taxonomy (NCBI): domain Eukaryota; kingdom Metazoa; phylum Arthropoda; class Insecta; order Lepidoptera; family Geometridae; genus Alcis; species Alcis repandata. Next base: position 3,792,211 of record OX421233.1, read on the forward strand.
CTTGATGCCTTACTTCGCTCCGTCAATTAGTATATTATGTTATGTGAGCATATCAAGGGTAAGCCAGCAAAAACGGAACCCTGAACCCTGGTAGGCAAACCCTACTTATAAAGGGCTATAAGGAAAGGGTATGCTAAGCCGAAAAGGACTCATAGTACTCTGCGTTATAATCAACTTTTACTATGGGTCCAACCCAGAAATCGAGAAAAAAATCTGCTGTTCCACAGAAAAATGTCAATGACACTCGACAAAATGTATAGAACAACTGATTAGTTTGTCGTGATTTCAGAGGTGGTCCCGTAGTAAAAGTTGTTCATAATGATGAGTGAGCTATGAGGCCTACCACGAGCCTACTATTAGCCTACGTCCTACTATGAGTCTTTATCGGCAAAGCATACCCTTTGATTATAACCCCATATACAGCATACATTGTATTGCATACAATTAAATTTCAACTTCGAGACTTCTTGCTAATGCATTTAATGACGTCATTAAATTAATTAAACTGCTATGTATATGGAAGGAAGACTCGTTCTTCCTTGTTATTAAAATATTTATTATTCGATAGAAATAGTAAGGTTTATTGTTCTGTTAATATTTGGACAGGCGTGTACCGTAAAATGCTTTGTTTGGATAATTGTTACCGGTATACCACGAAAAGTATGAACTTGTGATGTTTTTGGCACGGTAAATGTACTTGCTTATTAAAAATTTATATATTTACTAGCTGACTCGACAGACGTTGTCCTGTCAAAAGCCATTGCGTAACTATAGCAACCGTAGTATGTTGATGCTAACTTGTCAATTTATAGTAAAAATTATCAGTATATAAATAATTTGCAATAAATTAAAATTGCGACTATAATTTGAGATTTAAACTATCCTATCTCTCAAGTTGGATCGAACTGCACATGGTGTGCGAATTTTATTATAATCGGTTAAGTGGTTTAGGAGTCCATTGAGGACAAACATTGTGACACGAGATTTATATATATTAAGATATGGCGCTAACAATGATCATTATAATTATTTTAAGCCCATGCAATGCACTATAAATACTATATATGTACATGCAATGCAAAGGTATAATTAATCGACAGCTTATACGTATACCTATATACATAATTATTATTATACTTAACTACATAAACTACATTTATTGTTGTATGCCCTATACCTAAGCAGTAAGCACTTATTCCTTGAACGGATGAGATTGGCCTAATTGCGATTTGTCTCTGTAATTGACCTCAGTAAAATATAATTATGTATTACTTGCTATATTGAGCTTATTTAAACAATTGAATTTGAGTTGGTCAAAAATCTTAATTCCAATACCTTTTTTTAGAGTAACAATTAATTCAGTTGATGTCGCATATTTATAATAGATCTTAATAACGCCTAATTATAGAGACAACAGTATAATAAATGTAGTGGGAAAATATACTGCTCCCATATACAAAAAATTATCTATTTTGTCCCAACTCCAAAAACTCGCGGTCATCCCTCAAAAATGTTAATTCAGCATAGCATGACACTCAATAAGCCGCGCCGGCGCCGTGATCGACAGACGAGCCTCATCGCGTCACTCCTTCCTAATTGCTACGAGTATTAAAATTTGTTCTACGTTGCAGCATTTTATTACACCCCTTCGGCCGCGTATGATACCAGAGTTTGGTAACCAGTATCATACGAAGAAAAAATGATCGTCGTAGTATACTGGTATCCAAGTGATAGGATATATTACTTTTCTGATACCCTTCATCATGTTTGGTAACCAGTATCCAGTAAGGAATATAACATTCTGCCTATGAAACCAACTCGGCAAAACCGTGAAGATCGCATACTTTACCTACGCTTATTGTAAAACCTTCGCTTTATCACTATTGCCCGCCTGGGGAAGTACCACAGCTTTACCAGATATTCCACCGCCAAGCAGTAATGTGCAAACATTACTGTGTTTCGGTTGGAAAGGCATTGTTTCCAGTGAAATTACAGGGCAAATGAGAGATTAAACAACTTATAATTATATTTATCTCAGGGTGACGAACGCAGTGCTGTGCCGCGCAGGGTCTTGAATTCTGCGAGTTCAAAATTCTGGGTAGCGCAGACCTGTTATGGGCAAACGTGACGTTTAACATCAGGCGAGCGATTTGCTCGTCTCGTCACTCAATTACATAAAAAAAAAAAACATATTCTGGGGCTCCAGAAGTATCTGTGCTAACCAAACTTGTACTTCAATCGTAACTTTCGCGATTTGTACACGTGTTTTTAATTAATCTCCGTGAATGTCGAGAGAAGTGTTTACTTAAATAATTAAGCATTAGTAATTAAAGTAATTAAAGCCCCGTTAGTAATTAAAAACTCTGGTTTACTCTTGAATTTGTCTGTTTCTAATGTCTATCAATATCGTCTATCACTATCGCATCCAGAGTTGGAAAATGCGTTTCATAGCATCGTAATCTATGGCCGAATGTAAAGATAAAATGTACTTACTTGACTTTGAAAACCTTTTATAATATTATAAAGCACCAAACGTGCATGATAATTATTACCTATTTAAATTAAAGTTCCTGGCAATAATTAATCAAATTAAAATTACGCACGAAGTAAATTACCTATAAGGTAAATTATAAAGTCGTAAGGTTAGCGTGATGGACCGCCATGAGGATTAAGGATGTGGTTTCGAACGATCTTGCATTTAGCCATGGTTTAGTCATTTGTTTGCTCGAACCAGATACTCGTAATTGCTCCAAACTAGATGCGTTTGTAATTGTTCTCTCAGTACCTACTTCCTTCCTGGTGACTAATGATAATTATATACAATTTTATTTCTGGTTAAAACCTGCTCGCAGTCTTTAGTCAGCTTGTGACCACTGCCGTTGCAGGATGGTCGAAAAGTCAACAGACCAGATTGTATCAATGCGAGATTATTCCACTAGGATAATTGAAAACATGGAAATGAACATGAAAAACATTCACGACAATACATTTTAAGTATGTTGCACTTTAGTATTTTGTGATATTGAGAAGCTGTGCTGACTCTGTGCCAGCGGCCCAAAGCCTCGCTCCGCTATTTTAAGAAGCTGGGTTGGCTCGGCTTATCGCTGGCAAGGGGGAAACGCACAATGCACCCCTTGCGGAACGCTAGTGCGTGACCTATCGCCTCCACATCGAATAAAAATAAGAACCAGCTGCACCCCGCGGTTCCACAATTAATCTACAGGAACCGTTCATTTTTCCGAAATAAAAAGAAGCCTATGATAAATATGTTGATATAAGCAGCAACCCCCCCAGATTAGTACAGAATCAGGATGGTGGCGCAAGAGAATAGAGGCCTATGCTCAACAGTGGGCGATTTTAGAGTGGAAATGATTATGATAATGTCTGGAAAAAAAATCAATTCAAACTTGAAATATGATAACCTAAAATTACGATGTTCAGATCATATCCCTACAATTACGTGGAAATAAAGTGATTTCCTTGAAGACGCTCGTTATATTCGAATCACTGGTTATTATCTGATATTTGGGTTAATTTCCTTGTAATAGTGGCATTATACTATTTTTGAAACAGTTTGTGCAGTCAGCCTTGTACTCGTACCTTGCGCTTACAATACTTGGGCACTAAGTACCTACTTATAAGTTTACAGTGAAAATGTTAAAACTACATAACAATTGTAAAAACTTTTACTGGAATTGATATCTATAGTATTAAGAGGTAAAAGCACACTCTGTTTTTCTATTTATTCTATGTATCCTCTCTATCCGTACTATTTAATAATACGTACTTACTATTTTATAACTTGTTGCCTGTTACTCTAGTAAATAAGAAAGACACAGATTTTCAAAGAATTTTAAAAGACTTTTTAATTGAAAAGGCTTACTACAAAATTGAAGACTTCATCTGTGATAAAGTCTCTTTACGTAAATTGTATTTAGACTGTAATAATAATACTTGACTGATTATACCTACTATTGTAGTTATTTTATACATTGATATTTGACATCAAACCCAGGAAATCGACTAGAAAATAAAATCAAGAATGGTTACAAATCTTCTTTTTGCTCGGTCTGTTATCTGTTATCTGGTCACGAGTATCCGTAATGATACTCGTAATAATATCGTTTTACAAAACAAAACATACCTATCTGTTCGACCTAATTAACACACAAATTAGCAAAACAATTCCACTGTATAATAATGATCCATAATGAGTTTCTTATGATAAATGGCTTAACTCCACGTTTGGACGACTTCTCATTGCCGTCTGATCGCCTAAATCTTACAATAGGCTGTCAAATTAATGTTGATAATCATAATAACGTTTTTGGGTTTTTAAATAGGCAATTTGGCAGTGCCTGCAGGCAGAGGTGGCATTTGGGAGACAGTAATAGTCTTTCGATGATGTGGAGGAATCATAAGGTTAATTTTGCCTTGTGGCTGCGGCTTCATTGTTGAGCATTTTAGATAGGATTTTTATTCATAGTTTTTTGATTATTTTATTTTGCCTTATGACATCTAGCCACGCCTCACCTCTAAACTTTAACCATAAACTGAACCATAAACTTTTCCGAAATAAAAAGAAGCTGATAGATTAGATATGTCGGCGCTCTGAGCCAATCTTTATTTAGAGTGGTAAAGAAACGTAACTGACAGTGACAGCTGCTGAGCTGCTGACGTTTACCACTCTGGCACAACTACGATCCGTAAGGCGGGAAACGATACTTTGGGAAACTCGAGCAGAGCCACAAGGGCAAGGGTTGATAGTTAAAGTTGATACGTAGAAAGCTGATTACAATGGTTGCAATTACATCTGGAATTACAGTGGTGGCCATAGAATCTTATTGTATCGTGTACCTATGCGCATTACGTGTTCGGCGGAGTGCCTGTTTGAGTTGTATTGTGTATACTTGGAATATCCATTGGAGATCATAGTAGAACGGATCATTGTAACATTAATGTACTGACATCATTCAAGATTATAATCTATGTGTGTTGCAAGTAATGGTTTTATTCCTCTCGCCCGATTATCCACGCCTGTTTGTCTAGTAGATCCTAACTACATGCCCACATTATGAACAGAACCGCTCGACAATACCTAACTTCTGATAATTGGCAACACCTCAACCTATGAGTGCCTTTAGATATTATACTACATGAATAAAAAATAATCAAAACATAAACACACCAATACATACGAGAAGAAGAAGAAGATATATTTTCTACGCTTATTCCTTGCTTAGAATGATAATGATATGGTACCTATACCTATCTACTAAAGGTTTCGTTATGGCATCAAAATGGAAAATGCTAATATTTTTTTTTTTATGTAATTGAGTGACGAGACGAGTAAATCGCTCGCCTGATGTTAAACGTCGTCGTCGTAATATATTTCACTTAACTAAATACAAAAGTATCTAGGTACCCAAAGACATGAAATCAATTGATAAGTAGGTACCTATAGATTCAATAGACTGTTGTAGATGATCGAAGTGTTTCAAAACTATATCAAAATCGTGTCGCAATCAAAATAACTCGATCAGGGAACCTAATCTAGGCCGCTCGAGATTAACTGCGTCAGTCTCACTCTCATGCCATTTTCAAAGAGAGCGATAGTGACCGAGATAATATCACACTCGCCAGAATAAGGCTCTGGATCTCGCCCACATTCTTCGAATAAGTATCTACCTATTCAGAACTTTATTTTAACAGCTATCGGCTTGCCCTTCACCCTTCAATCAACTATTGTTACGATCTCGAGTCCTCTCAAGCACTGGGGCGTCATCGTCAATCAGTTCATGTTAGTTTATACAATACCCATTATATTTATTTTGTATTAGATGATCCGGTTAACTTCGAACCTAAAACGTAATTTATTCTTAAAAGAAATAGGAAAAATATAATTTACCTTTCAAATGCGTTAGTTTTTAGGTACCTACTTATATTTTTTGCACGGGTGCGGCTGAGCCATAAATAAGTAAATGAATATGATTAATTGCCATTGAACTTAACAGACTTGAGTTTAACCTGGAATAGACCTAATATCCTAGATTTCTTCCTGGGTGTTCCCCGATGGTTATAAAATGGGTGTTTTCAAGTCTTAAGTGAATTGGTATCTTCTAACTAAGCAAGCGTGCTCCATCGTAGACCGCATCATTGCTTACCATCAGGCACGACGGCACCAAACGCAAGCATAGAATAAAAAAAAATTGCACATAGATTACTATTCATCCTAGTAATTCAGTTCTCGTAAGTCAGCGAGTGAGATTACGGGCGCAGCTTTCATAGAAGTTTAATCAATCAAAAACATACATACTTATTTTAACGTGACCAATGTCCAATACCACTCATCAACGCATGCTCTGAGTCACGAGCGGTAGGTACACTCGGTGGCATTTGGTAATGAACTCTGGAAGCTGCCACTCATACGGTAGGTGGCCTTTGGGTGGCCTCACTGTCACGGAGACAATAGAACCAATTTAATTCGTCACGATTTGAGCCTCTTTTGGTGTGAATGAGATAACAGTGGCACTGAGTTGCTGGCGCCTGTAATTGGGCAGAACGAATTCGATTTCAAGGAATGTGTTATATCCGTGCCATCCATTTTAACACTGGTTGCAGGAAACACATACTTTGTATTTTCCTTTGCGCGACGCGAGTGCGGCTGCACACGCCAGGTGCGTAAAACACAACGCGTTTGACTATTAGCCGCGCCTGGGGCAAACGCATCTGATTATTAGCCGCAGTCAAAGTGTTAAAAGGAACTAAACGTAAAGTGTCAGCAAATGGCTAACGACGATGGATTACTGCAAAAAGCTAGCTAGCTAGGCTAGCCGAGTAATGAAGAAGATAAAAAAAAAACAAACAAGAACTATAAGAAAAAAGTAAACCATTAAACTGACTGAACTGAACTGACTTACCTACCTACTTGTGTTTCTTCTATTAAAAGTTGAGGCTGAGAATGTTTCAGTAAGTATCAAGTAATGTAGGTACCAAAATGTCATTGATATTTATCGTAAACAGGAAATACAAGTAGTTAACGCGGAGGTGAGTGGAGTAGACAAGTAAGTGACCGATATAACAGCCTTCATTGCCATTCATCTTCTATTTTATGTAATCTTGCAAATTTATTATTATTCATTGACGAATTTTCAATTTATTATGTTTTGTTGATAGAACCAAAACAGATAAAAAACCGGCCAAGAGCGAGTCGACTCGGGCACGAAGGGTTCCGTACCATTATCTATCTATATATATAAAAATGAAACCCGTTTTCCTTGGTCACGGCCTCACGCGTGAATGGCTGGACCGATTTCACTAATTCTTTTTTTGTTGTATTTGTTATTATTAGGAGAAGGTTCTTACGGAAAAAAATATTAAGAAAATCTCTCAGAAATATTGAAAAACCCTAAAAACAGCCCTTTTATTTATCCCATACAAACGTTTTCTAACTAAAACGAGCTTTATTGCTATTGTATAAAGTTCATATTGAATTGCAAGCACTCACTGTTGTTTAAGCAATGTAGGTATGTTCCTAACGTCCAAGAGTCAATTTGCACTTTATTACCTCTGTACAAAGTTCAAATTCAATCATATCTATCAAAACAGTGTGCGTTTTATACTGATAATTTTTACTATAAATTGACAAGTTAGCATCAACAAACTACGGTTGCTATAGTTACGCAATAGCATGAGAATAGAGGTTATAACAAAGAGTTCCTATAATTATTCTCAACACCTTTGGTCACGCCATCACGCGTGAACGACTGGACCGATTTCAATTTACTCTACGTTTATCCCAAAGTCTACCCGTGCGAAGCCGGGACGGGCCGCTAGTCTATAATAAAAACGGCAAAAAAAAATACGTATGTTGTATGGGGCCTACCACAAATATTTATTTTATTATGTTATTTAGTATTTGTTGTTAGAGCGGCAACAGAAATACATCATCTGTAAAAATGTCAACTGTCACAGTTCATGAGATACAGCCTGGTGACAGACGGACAGACAGGCAGACGGACGGACCGCGGAATCTTATGCAAAAAATATCACGGAAGTATTTTTTGCTTTGGTGTCTTAGTGTTTCATATATGAAACCTTAAAAATCTAAATCTGTTCTCATCCAATAACGTGAACTCCTTATAATAAACGATGATTAATAAAAATATTCAAAAAAACTTGCAGAAAAGGAACTTTTGCAAACAATTTTAAGTATGTACCTAAACTTTTTTGGAAGTTGTGATAACTTTGACACTTCGACTGCTAAAGTGTGAGAAGTTCTTGCTGATCCAATCATAGACAAACACACTTAATTATAATAATGTAGGTTCACAAAAGAATGCCTAATTCTCGACCTTAGATCCATAATTATACAGGCCATTATTTTAATCACTTTTCCTTTGATTGAACGTAACTTTTGTTCGTCAGTAATTAAGAAATCTTCTGCTTTTATTATGTTTAATGAACTAATTATATCGATGGTCGAAATTGCTCAATATGTACTTGTGCCTACTAGTGTTATCTATGGAGAAATATTCAAATTCAAATTTATTTCTTTCGGATAATAGGAAATCCATAGTAGGTAGGTACTCAGGTAGGTACTACAGCCTAAAAAAATTACGACAAACATAAATACAAATAAAATAATAAAATAAAAAATGATAATAACAAATAATTCAAATCAAAACAAAAACATTAAATACATTGCAGATATATAATTATTTTTATAAAAGGTGAAATTGAAGAAAAAAATGTTTTCCACAACTAGTTGCAAAACTTACAGCTGGCCGAAGAAATTTTTATCACATTTACTTATCTTATCACTCTTTCTGTCTTTGTTTCCGTGCTTCATCTTCGACCATATCGTCGCTTACCATCAGGCGAGTTGGTGGTCAAACGCGGACATATTCACGTTAAAAAAAAAACTTTTTAATCAATTTTAAACTACTTACAATGCATTGTATGTAGGTACAATTGTACATTTTGTGTACATAATAGTACTTACCTGTGTTTTTTTTTTGTTTTAATTTATAGTTTTATTACAGTAATTTACAATATTAACAATTTGACTATGACTATGACTGATGAATATGACAATTCAAAACTAAAATAACAAAAAAATTGCATTTGTTGTTATATTTTATTGCGTTTCATAAAAACTTTTAAATTGTCTGCTCAAAACGAATTTATGTAAAGTTATTTATACCTAAGCCACTCCATTCCATCATCACAAACTAGAACGGGACTTCTTTGAAGATTTATATAAATTTAAATGTTAAATAATAATAAAATATCATTTCGATCTCGTTCACCTTGTTATATAAATCACGCGTGGGCGTGGTATTTGCAAGAATTTACAGAAAAATATGTATTACAAGCTGTGCCCCGTGGTTTCACCCGCCAATATTAAAGGAACCATATTTTTTTCCGGAATAAAAAGTAATTTACAAAATAATGTTGTTTTTTGTTTAAGGTTTTTGTTCAAGGAAGGGTATAGGTTATAACTCTTTTATTGTGCCATTTGCCTCTGTTCTGCGCCAATCAGATCCAGGTTCGACCCGCGACTTTGACATCGAAATCGAAAAATATTTTTTATGGCTTAAACGTAAAAAACATGTAGGTACCCACCAAATCTTTTTTCATACTGCTAATTTATAGATACAATAGGCCCCAGTTTGAAGGCTTTTTAAGACGTATCTAGATTTTCTAAAACTATTGGCTACCTTGTCTAATGGCTTGCAATGATAAAAACAGATATATTTTTAGTTAGTTTAGATCTGTCTTAAAATGCCTTCAAACTTGGGCCTAATATGTAAGTAGATATATTTAATATAGATAGGTATTGTAGACATCATTTACATGAAGGGAGCACCCTTATCAGGTGATTATGAGTACCTACAGTAAGTACTACCTACTAGTACATGTAGACAGATAACATGTACTTGTTACCTACGAGCATCTATTGCAGCAACCTTTTTATCTGTTTCGGTATCAATCAATACTGCGATGGTGTCTATATCCACTATTAATAGGTAAGTTTCTACATCAACCCACAGAGATAAGCCGGAAAGTTATTCCTAACTAACGTTATAAATGCAAAAATGAGTTATTTTGTTTGCTAGTCAAGCTTTCACGCCTTAGCTATTTAAGCGCGCATCATAAAATGTTGTATACACGTATCAGGGGTACAGAAAAGACAGGCTACTTCTCATAATGATCATAAAATTTTAAAATTGAAAAGTCAAGCATATATTTTGTGAATACGCTTTAAAGAAATTAAAAGACAATACTAGCATGTTAGAGAGCATTTTTTTTTATTAAACTTAGAACCACTTCCCGATGTCCAATTGAACTGAAATGTGGCATTCCTTTGTCGATGAAAAAACATCGGAATGATTGTTTTTTTATTCGTAAATTCTTGTTTTTCCCTTAACTTCTCTGAAGTGCCTGATAAAAACCAATGAGCAATGTCAATTCAAGTACGACACTGCTTTGAGACTACAAAACAAAGGATTACTAAAATAACTACGCTTTGATACTCCAAGCCTTATCCGAGATGCTCAGCTTATCTCGCGGTCTGCTATCTCTTATCAGTTATCAAAATATCTTCGCTGATAACAGCAGTTTTTGCTGTGAGTTCGAACGGGGAGGTCCTCAACATGTCGCGGGATAAAACGTAACTATGGTAAGTTATTTTGATTGACTAATCAAAACAAAACGATTGTCGTTAACAAACCTACATTTGTTTATTTTAATTAAAATTGACGTATTAAACGTCATTGACATTGACGTAATTACACTAAAGTTCGAATTTCAAAAAGCAAAATCGGTTCACGGGGGTGTAGATTGTAGATGTACCTAAGGGTCGCAAGTTTGAGAAGAGTGACTGTTCATTCTGTTTTTATTGGCACTTTATTTACTTTCCTTGTGTTGCCTGTTTGATAAGCTGCCAGCTTATCTAGGTGAATTTGAGCTGAACATTTTTATTCTTATTGGAGATAAGAAAAAGTTAAAAAGTTTTACAATAAGTCGTGGTCTGGCGTCCCGAAGGTGCATGGTGCATTTCAACCTCGAAATAATCGAAGCTAGACTGGGCCGCTGGCACAATTGCACCGACGGCGTAAATACAAGCTAAAAAATTATTAAGTACCCACCTAATTAACTGATTACTCAATCACGTACAAGAACTCTCACGTTATCGTGGTGTTTAAAATTATTTTTAGATAGAGTAGATCCGTAATTCAGGCTTGATTGATAAATCCGAGCCGTGGTAGCGCAGTGGGAAAACGGTCGCTTTGCATTCTTGAGGTGGCGGGTTCAAACCTGTGTGTTCTTTGGAACGTAAGTCTGTTTTTTATACCATTGGCTTTTCGGTAAAGGAAAACATCGTGATAAAACCTGCATACGTTCGAAATAGATATGAATCCTCGAACTCGCACTTGCCCAGCGTGGTGGTGGTAGGTACGGCCTATTCACCCTTCGAAGCTGGACCTTTTATCTCGACAATGGGATAATTAAAGCTGAGTTGATTTGTGAAATCCTGTATACTCGTATTTCATATCAATAAGTATTGATGTCACATAAAATTCCTCAGATAAAATAAAAGTAGCGTGACGAAGATAGGTACCTACCTATTTGGTTTTCGACGCGAAGTGTTTACGTTAATCATATCAATAATATTGAGGATCGTTCTTATGAGAATCTGTCAATTGCGTATCTTACCTAAGTGAGACGCTTAGGTAAGATACGCAATTTGTGGGGTAGATGCTCATGGTAGGGTTCCGTCACTTTGTAAGAAATAACCATCATCATCACAGGCAAAGTTTTTGGTGTCCAAAGTTGTTTCATATTGTTTGACTTCTCATTTAGCGCTAACTTGGTTGGCTGTATTGTATCTTAAAAACTATTAGATTCTAGTAAGTCGTGATAGTCTGTGTTAGTTTAGTACCTACCTATTCTTAATTTTTGCAATTTTAGAGAAAACACCTTCAGTTTTTTAATTTTACCCGCCACGCAGACAAATCGAATATAAATGAGTCAGTCTTCGAAAATAATAGTGGTCTCCAATTTTCCTCGTCTTTTTGCCATCTGCGGGTACTGTACGATTTGTCATTGTAAAAACGAGATTATTTTTATCTACCCGCAAAAGTGGGAAGTAAATAGACTGTCAACCACATAAATATTACCAGCATTCAAGTAAAATATTATACGTCAAAAATTTTGCCTATTACAAACCACGTTGTTAGTTGTTCCTTTCATACGGTATATTTTTTATCCAATCTGGACAAATGCCTTCGCTTTTTCTATACCGGTACTTATTCCGTACTCATGGTGAGTGAACTTTTAGCACTATGTAACAACTAATACTTTACTTCGAAAGGTCGAAACCATGGACCAACGTCCAGCATTTGGTAAAACGCCAAGGGCAAACTATGGTCGAATTTATCGATGAAATATCCATGTGGAGATAATTTTGAAGTCAAAATCAATGTATACTAGGTAGGTAGCTAAATAGGCACTATTTCAAGACAGATATAGTTTCTCACTATTTTTATTATAGGTATTTTTAGCCTCATCTTAACAGCGTCCATAGCTCTTTAGATAAAGTCTTCTGGGCGTAGATTTATAATTGTGTGATGAAATAAAATGATGTGCTAAAAAGTGGTATATTTCCAACTGTGGATTGATACTCTGGTCAATCTGTGGTCAACGTTGCACCAGCTAGCTAGTTTCTTAAAACTACATTACATTAATTTTATACCTACTTTACTGTATTTGCAACCAAAACTTGTGAATGAGAACTATTGAGAACAGATTAAAAACTTGTATCTTCCTCATTCCAGGAGCAAGAGACGATAATAATCGTAAGCGTGTTCAGCGCGGCGTGGCTGGTGCTGTTCGTGATAGCAGTAACGCTGTGCGTGCTGGTCAGCCGGCTGCGGAGCACCGTGCGGGAGATGCAGGCCACCGGCAGGATACGCGTGCAGTGAGTACTACCCACCATCTAGCTTAACAAAGAAGGAACAACGAGTAGGTACCTACCTAATAGGTGGAAATAGTAGCCAGTAGTAAGCGTGGACTGTGGAAAGATGTTGTCTTGCGGCTATTAGACTTGTTGTGTCGGTACTTGCGTGTAAGCTTGGCTAGTACGTAGGTTTTTAAACGGTTTTATTTAGCTTGACTTGTTTGTTGATGCTGTTTTGGTTGAAAGTATACTGTTTTTAAAAAGATCAATGTTGGTTATCTGATTGTGACCAACGTAAATACAGCCATGTGATCAAATGCGTAGTCTTTTATTTTAACAAGGTTTGATGTTATAGCTAAGTTGTATGAGTAGACTGTTTCCTGCTAAAGTAACATTGTGTTTATCATAACACAATGTTAATCAAATAAAGATGCATAAGTACTAATAGCTTCGTGTTTATTTTCTAGGAAGCTAAAAATGAACGGCGACAAGAACCACGCGTTCCAGAACCCCGCCCTATCGCCTGACGAGGAGCTGTCGCGGCGCGGGTACTCCATGTACATGGCGGACGGAGACGTGGAGAGTGGAAGAGGAACCACGGAGCGGTGCGTACATTATACATAATATTGGAGCACAGGAATTAAGTGTTCTAGAAACCTAGCGCCAGAGCAAAAGCTGCCACCTATACGCCGAACGGAGAAATAGAAATGGGTGAGGCAATACGAAGCGGTGCGTATATCAGTCTGGCTGATTGGTATGCCGAGATGCCACTCTGCTCTATCTTCGACTTCCGAATACCATTAGGATGGGACTGAGAACAGGATTATCCGTCATTCTAGTTTTAGTCTGTCCATATTCAATTGTCATATTTTATATCGTCTATGCTTTTGAAGCAGCCGCAGCAAGAGAAGCCGACCTTTGCTACGTGGATCTAAGTGGATAAATAGGTAGATTTACTTAGTATTCTTCCCTAAGATTGAGGAACACAGTAGTACATCACATCTCAATCGGGCCGTAGATAGGTAAAGCATCTGTCATCTCCAAGCTTTCTACTTGATCTAAGTCTACAAGAGTGAAATCAATAATTTTTAACAATCAACTCTTTTGAATATTTACTTTACCCAGTTATTTACGATGTATCAATATCATGAGAACCAATCGAAGTCCATTTTATCAGAATTGATATTGGTCTACGTACTCGATATGAAGATATTCCAAGATAAGAAAATACGCTGGGAAAGTTTATACGACACGCTCGGTACTGAATTACTGATCTCACCGTTGATTTGCTGCGTAAATTCCAACTGCAAAAACAATTTGCGCCATTCTTTACTTAATCCACGATTAAATTAGTCACGGAAATGTATGACGAATAACTCAAAACCTAGAAACATGCAATTAAAATCGGGTGATAACGTATCTATTCATTACTCATCTCTTATTTTAGATTAGCGTGTTTTAAAAGTGTTCAAGCACCGACGCGACAGGCATTCGTCAGTGGTCTAATCTTATCTAGTAGGTACAATATAAACTGTTATCGAGAGTACAAGGGGAATAGAATAGCCCTTTAGAAAAACAACATTGGTCACACTAGGTGGTTTACGAATTTGGGCACAATTTTTAAAAATCTTGTCAAGCGTATTTATCGAGTTTCGAAATCTAAATAGGATTTTGTTCGCATCTTATTAGGATTTTGTGCATTAGTTTAATTTTTAACCGGCTGTAAAAAGACAAAATTTTCAATGTGATTTTATTTCTTTTTTTACGTTTATCACACGATTTAAATGTTTTTTTAGTATTTAGGCTGAATGAATGAGAGCTCGAAATTTACATCGAGCTCTCATCTTATAATTAGAAGACAATATTACATGTCTTGAATAAGACCAAAATTGTTTTTTTTTTTGTAGGTAGGAAAATTTTACTTACACAATTTCTGTTCAAATCAAACTCGGAACTACCTATTTATTACTATTTCGACCTTCACCTTTTCCTTCTAAATTTTCACAATTAACACATATCATCCTCCAGGCAGACGGGTGGGGAGTTCGTAGAAGAACTAACCCGCGAGATCGACCACCGCCAGCAGCGGCAGTCCGCTTCACCAGCCTTCCAAGAAGAACGCTACGCCAGAGACATGGAGCGCTTAGACTCCCGGTACATGGACCCTCGAGACGCCAGGCCTCGAGACTTCGACCCTAGGCAGTCCGACCAGAGGCAGTCAACTGCACCCCCATTTTTACTTCAAGCTATTGAGGAAAATAAGAGGAAAAGCAAACTAGCTAATCCGGTTGCAAATGGTAGCGGAAGGCAAAGCGATACGAATCCCAACTTTATTTATTAGATGAGGGCAACGAAAACCTGCCTTTGAAACCGTTATTTTGTCAATGGAAGTGAGAGCAATACTAATCCAGTTGGAACTCAATGATATAAATTCTTATCAGCACAATACTGCATAAGATTTCACTTTCTATATCAAGTTCCTGGTAAAGTTCTACTTTCTTGAGACAGTTTTGCTTTCGATGATGCGTATCGCTTACCTTCCGTCTGCATGAATTGAAAAAGCACGTTTTCAAAATGAAATTTTATTTAGTAAATATTGCTTAACAATATTTAGATTTTGCATGATTAATTAAAATGGTACTGAGCAATCAGTACAATGACGTCGTTATTTCGCGAATCGCAGAAGTCGATTACAAATCTAATTTCCTACTTTCTCTGAAATTGTCTCCTAGGTAATGGCAATCGAGGACGCAACATGATTGCTGTTATTTATTGGACAATTTCTAATAATAACATCTCCAAGAAACATGAGGTTTCAAACAGTTTAAATATTTACCTCGTACGAGTGAAAATGCAGTAAAAATCTTTTTAACTTATTTTCTTTCCGAAAATATGGTAGAAAAAGAGTTTAAGTTTACATTAATTGATATTGTAATAATTTATACTTATTCTATATTAAATTTAATTTAATTTGAACTTATCAAATAATGCGTTTTATTTACTTAGACACCCTTAAACGTCAGCTAGCGCTGAGAACAAGTGCATAACATATTGCATAACTTAAGTTTTCTATAAATTATATAAATACTTACCTACGTCAGCAAGTTATTAGTATAAGCACTAATAGATTCTGTGTTTGATCCTCCTGTAGTACGGTCTCGACCTGACCCTGTACGGAACTGATGACCTCTTCCTGCACCTTCCTGGAAGGCATCTCGGCTTCGAAACTTCATTGACCTTCCTCGGAGGCTTCTTCTTATTCACCTTATTAGTATTATTCTTCTCTCTATACGTAAGATACTTGGAATTGCCATCATCTTCGTCTTCATTCCCTTTGTTAGCTTCATGAGCGTTCAAAATATCTTGTATGCTCTTATAAGCATCGGTTTCCTCAGGATCTGGTCCAACATAATTCAAATAAGGTTTGAAACCACCGGTTTCTTTAATCGCACTATTTTTCTCTCGTTCAGTTTCTTCTAAATGCTTCAAGTAGTTGTAAGTCTCCGGGTCACTGTTCTGGCTGATCGGTTTGAAGTCACTGTAGCTGACGAAGTTGAAAGTGGATGTAGCCGGTTTTTCCTTGCGTGGTTTGGTTAGAAAGTGGAACTTGTCTCCGTAGACGTAAGGATCAACGTCCTCTGGTTCCTGGTAGTTGGAGATATACCGCTCTTTCTTCTCGGATGCTTGGTGCTTGGGCTCGGCGAAGCTGATGCTCGGTGGGAGGGTCGCACCGTAGATTTCTTTGTCGGAAGTTTTTCCGTAGACTTGCTCGAAGATTTTGTAGTCGTCTGTCCAGAACTGTTCCAGTCCTATGAAAAAGGAAAACAAAAATGAAGATTTTAAGCCATGAAATTGGACATGATAGGTGGACTTAATAATATTCCTGTACTAACAAGACAGGTAGGCCTAATTTGCTTCAATAATTAATTACTATTAAGTCCTCAGCCAAAAGCAATAGACCAATAGGATCATTTTCAAGCCTTACGTCGTTTGAGGAGTCTAAAAAGTTCAACGTATCCCTTGTACCTACTGAAGTTAAGGGATATACCCAAATTAAAAGCATTGGGCAAAACTAAAGATGTCAATGGCACAAATGTACGGAAAAGCTGATTTTATTCCTATTATGTTCCTTTCGACTTAGCATACCCTTTCCTTATAATCCTGTATACTAAACTGCATTGCGCGACTGCATACACTGCAGCAATGTGTAACACGATATTCCTTGTCACATTATACACTTATACAGGTAAGATAGTGACTCGGAGAAACCAGTGCAGCCAGATAATTAAAAAGCTGCGATCTGTTCGCAGCTTCCCGCGAAAGTGAGCAAACAGATTCACTTTCCTCGCATGACTCGGACAATCGAACTGTACATTAGTAAAGTTGTAGGAAATCTTGGGACATAATCACGTGCGAGTGTGCGAGGTACTGTCACAGTCAGTTAGTTTGCTTTATGGTTTTTCGTCAGTTTTTAGGATTCTTAAACGTCCAGGGTAAGAAACTTTATGGTGAGACTGCGGCGTCTGTCTGTACCTATGTCACAGCCAATTATTTGGTCTGGTTGAGATTGGACAAAATGGCGGTCAAACGCAAGTCAATAAACTGAATAAAAAAAACAAATTTAAATAATTAATGTTTGAGTGTTTAGGTTTTACACAGGAAAAATTTGGAGGCTCAAAGGCGGGTTTATCGAAAGAACCGATCTCTTCCAAACAACAACCTTATGATGAACCTTTTGGTAAGATAACTTTTTTATAGAGAATGGAGTAATATGTTTAGATACCTACTTAATCTAATTTATGGAGACTAGTAAAATTATCGGGTTGTCCTAACTAATATTATAATTATGCGAAAGTGAGTTTGTTTGTTACGCTTTCACACCTTTACTACTTAAGAAATTTCATCAAGAAATTTTGCATACGAGTACACCTACGTTGTCACGTTCCACTATTCTACAGGGTTATAAAGAAAAGGTAATGCTTAGCTGAAAAAGGCTCATAGTAGGTACTAAATCAAGAATTACAAACATTTTGTCGAGTGTTTTTGAATTTTTACATCTTTCTATGGAACAACTCATTTGTTTCTCGCGATTTTAAGATTGGTCCCATAATAAAAGTTAGGATAAGAAAGTAAATTAAATATTAAGTATTATGTATGATAATTCTAGATCAAAATAATATATGTAAGTTACGCCTTCTGGCCACTAATGAGAAGAACGAATTTCGAAAGCAATACCTGCAATATCTTAAATTAAATGAATCGCTGTTCGTTTGTCTGGCTATAACTCGAGAACAGTAGGACCGATTTCGCTAATTTTGATCTTGAAATATTTGTGGAAGTTCAGGCAGGGAAGGATAAAAGTAAAAAAAAAATACTGCGGGTGAAACCGCCGGGTTCAGCTAGTCAATTAATATATTTCTTCAAACGCAACATCTGCAATGGGCTGTACTTTTTAAATTACTGTGATGATTGTCGAATTTGACGAGATGAGATCACATTTTTATTCTGTCGGTTTTATGTAATTCGGTAATATAGATATCATTTGAAATAATGACAAGACCGTTATGTAATTTATTTGAATACCAGTTTTATCTCAGACCTTATAATACTGCTGAAGCAGGTCAAAGACCTCTTTTTAACCGACGTCAAAAAAGGTGTCGGTTCTCCATTCGGTTGCTTTTTTAGGCTGAGGCCTTCGCCCAGCTTCAGCAGAGCAAAGGCCTATATAAAGACACTTCCAGTAGGGTTGCCGCAGCCAAATATTGTTAAAAACAGTTTAAATTACAACAGATCATCTTCACGACCAAGAACAATAAGGACTGAGGTGCAAAAAGGCCTTGTCATTTCTTCAAACGACATTTTACCGTATTAGGTAACTTTATTACTCAGGCAGGAATGGAAAAATAGAAAAAGGGAAATAAAACTATCGGGTCAGAGACTGACGTACCGCTGCTACGGTGCTGGCTAGCCAGTAGTGAGGTAGGTACCTACAGTCGGTACATTTTAGGTAAATAGGTAGGTACCTAACCAAGGGATATGACAATGTGCACTCACTCACCTGAGGTTTTAGTAACTCCACCGCCGCTGCAAATGGCTGTCGCCATCACGCACAACGCAAGCCACTGCATCTGCAATTACAACAGCAAAAGTTATGATCTAGCTTTGTCTTCACTTTTTCTTTCTTTATTCTCTATGCAGATGAGTGACGAGACGAGCAAATCGCTTGCCTTCTTTTGCCCATAACAGGTTAGCACCACCCAGAATTTTGAACTCTTAGAGTTCAAAACCCTGCGCGGTACAGCACTGCGCTCGCCACCCTAAAATATAAGATGTTTTATCTCCATTTGCCCTGTTTCACTGGAAACATAGCCCTTTAGAACAAAAACATCAAATTCAAAAATTCACTCCAGGACAAAATATCCAAACCCGTTTAAGCGTTTTTGCGGGATTGATTGTATTACTCAATTACACACAAACTTCCGTATTTATAATATTAGGGATAATAAAATAGAATTATGTTGCCAGATCACTTCCATATTCAATTATTCAATTATTCAATTTAAATTCCCAACCACAAATATCACAACAAAAGCGACACCGTTTTCTGGTTGAAATACTAAAAACCCAAACGGAACGCTGACTCCACATATTATGTATGTAGCGAACCGCCTGTGTGGGTGTTCCCCGATATTTCTGGTACGTAAGTAAGTATGGGGTGTTTTCAAGTTGAGAGTGAATCGCGGTGTCTTCGAGGCAAGCGTGCTCCATCGTTGACCGCATCATTCTCATTAGGCAAAATGGCGGTCAAACACAAACCTACTTTTCATTGAATAATAAAAAAAATATAGATACAAAGTGTAACGGAAAGGTGTAGTAATACTTAAGGGTGTTCTTCTACACGTCAACAACTTCTAGAACATAAGTTTGCTGAATTCGAGAAAAAAAATATCGAGTCCATAAAAAATATTTAGTCACGTGATCAATTTTCTGTGGAGACTCGATTTTTCTCCATTACACTCCATTCATTCTTCCATTAAAAAGTACGCGTATAATTTCACTGAACTTACCTTGAAAGTAAAAGCGCCCTGTTCACAGCATGTCCCTCGCACTACCGCGATGAAAGTAAGATGACATCGGACTGCGACACCCTATATAAGCTCTGGACGGCTGTCGGAACGAGTACCTACGAGCTTGCTACGTCGAATGTGTACAGAATAAAATGAAATTCTTTAAAAATACGTAGCTAGTTTCCATTTACGGCCGATAGACCCATTTCTCATACATTTACAAAAATAAATAAGTATTATACGTTCATACACATCTCTCGAATAATAGCTGCGTATTTTACGACATAATTTTATGCTAGGACTACAGTACCTACTGTTCTTCCACCTTAATTAGATGAAATTAAAAAAGCTTATTATTCAGATTTGCATCCATCAGATTTTGTTTTACAGAAAATAAAACCCTACTCTTTTAACAAAACATATTTTCGGTTAATTCAAATGAGACCATCCTGAAGTTATTTAAAATCTATCTATACAATAAATAAAAAAATAATCATTAAAATCTGTAAATCAGCAAAGATATCGAGTAACAAACACACAATTACAGACAAAAGTTAGTAACTTTATTAGCGCAGCAACCCAAAAGCTTCCGAAACCACAAAATAAACATGTACCTACCTCCTACCTACCTAATAAAACTCGATACTAAGAGGCGTCATCCTTCTTTTGAGACAGTTTATGTATCTAGTAATACCTACATAGAGACAAGACAAATTCGTCGCAGATAGCCACAGAATCCAGTCCGCTGGCCAGTATCTAGCGAAAGTCAAGTTCAGACTTCTAGCGATAACTACGTACTTAGTCTATCTTCTCGCGCCAAACCTCTTCCTGAAACTGCTTCTACGACTAACCGGTGCCTGTGCCATGAGCTCTTATCGCGAGTCTGGACTGGATCGCCCTAGCTTTTGTCCCGCTCTGTCAGTTTGAGAAAAAGCTGGATAAAAGGAAACGTGATTCAATTCAGGCTAATGGACATGGTACTAGGCTCCTAGGTACATTTTGTTATAAGTATCTAATTAAAACGCTAATACTTACTCACGTAAAAATAAGTAGTTCACCTACTAAGTAATCGTTTCGATCACATTCGGTGATATTTATTAAGAGACAAGCGGCCCGTCCCGGATTCGCACGGGTAGACTTTGGGATAAACGTAGAGTAAATTGAAATCGGTCCAGTCGTTCACGCGTGATGGCGTGACCAAAGGTGTTGAGAATAATTATAGGAACTCTTTGTTATAACCTCTATTCTCATGCTATTGCGTAACTATAGCAACCGTAGTTTGTTGATGCTAACTTGTCAATTTATAGTAAAAATTATCAGTATAAAACGCACACTGTTTTGATAAATATGATTGAATTTGAACTTTGTACAGAGGTAATAAAGTGCAAATTGACTCTTGGACGTTAGGAACATACCTACATTGCTTAAACAACAGTGAGTGCTTGCAATTCAATATGAACTTTATACAATAGCAATAAAGCTCGTTTTAGTTAGAAAACGTTTGTATGGGAAAAATAAAAGGGCTGTTTTTAGGGTTTTTCAATATTTCTGAGAGATTTTCTTAATATTTTTTTCCGTAAGAACCTTTTCCTAATAATAACAAATACAACAAAAAAAGAATTAGTGAAATCGGTCCAGCCATTCACGCGTGAGGCCGTGACCAAGGAAAACGGGTTTCATTTTTATATATATAGATTAGAAGCGTGACACGCTCGCGGCTGCGTCTCGCTCGCCTGGCTGTTCTGTCGTAGTAAACGACTTATTTTTTACGTGAGTATTCCCGTTAAAATAGCTGCGCCCCGCGGTTTCACCCGCGTTTTCCGGGATGAAAAAAGTATCCTGTTACTTCTAATACCTCCAAAAATATGTATATAGGTACAAAGTTTCATGATGATGGGTTAAGTAAGTACTTACCTAGTTTTCGCGTGAAAGCGTAACAAACAAACTTACATTCACATTTATAATATTATATTAGTAGGGATGTGTCAAAACCACGTTTGTTTCCATAGGTACCTTAACTCGGTATAAGGTGCGTCCCACCGATCTTAACCAAGCTAAATATGTTCAGGCACGTAATCGCTGCAATAAGGTGTGTAGGGATGCAATGCGACGCCATATTCATGCTTCTGTAGATGACGATAATCCAGCTAAAGTCTGGAACTTCCTTAAATCACTGGGAATTGGCAAACCACGTCAGGATTCTGTTCCTAATAACATTGATATTAACGCTCTAAATATACACTTTTCTTCCGTCTCTGCTATGTCAGATGCGGATAAAAACAAGACAATCTTTAATCTTTCTGCCATATCAACTCCCGATTTTCCTCCTTTTGTTTTTAATCGATTTACTGAATGCGATGTTAAGAAGAGTGTAATGTCGATCTCCTCCAATGCAGTTGGCGGTGACAGTATTAGTCGGAACATGCTTATGCCCATCCTTGACGTCATCCTTCCTATTATTTGCACAATATTCAACAACTCCATCTCAACTGGGGTATATCCCGCAATCTGGAAAGATGCGCTGATCCTACCATTACCTAAGAAACCTAATCCTAAATCCTTTTCTGAATACCGACCCATTTCCATTCTTCCTTTCTTGTCCAAGGTCCTTGAGCGTCTTGTTCACAGACAACTAAATATTTTCCTTAACAGGCAAGACCTCCTTAATCCTCTCCAATCTGGTTTTCGTCCTGGGCATAGTACTGTGTCTGCTCTAGTAAAGATCACTGACGATATACGCTTGGGTATGGATGACGGCAAGCTTACTGTTCTAACCCTGTTAGATTTCAGTAATGCTTTTAATGCCGTAAACCTCGACATCTTGTTGGCTATAATGCGCTCTATCAACATATCTTCATCGGTAGTCGACTGGTTTCACAGCTATCTTTGTGGACGCCGACAGCGTGTACGCCTTGAAGATTATTTTTCTTCTTGGTGTTTTACACTGGCTGGTGTGCCACAAGGCGGCGTTTTGTCTCCTCTTCTTTTTGCAATATTTATTAATTCCATATCTCGATACCTTACTTCTTCCTACCACCTTTATGCCGACGATCTTCAAATTTATACGCAAGCCCGGCTCGATGACCTGGGCACAGCCATATCAACCATAAATGCTGATCTGTGCAAAATTATCAATTGGAGCCATTCCTATGGTTTAAAAGTCAACCCTACGAAATCGCAAGTTATTGTTATAGGCAGTTCTTACATGATCTCGAGAGTTGACTGGGCTACATTACCGAATGTAGTGTTTGAGGGAGCTATTTTACCATTTTGCGAATCGGTGAAAAACCTTGGCGTTATATTTGATCGTACGCTAAGCTGGGACTGTCATCTTAAGTCCATTAGCTGCAAATTGTTTGCGTCTGGTGGTTCACTAAGACGGCTTCGAAATTTTTTGCCCACTGCCACCAAAGTTACACTCGCACAGTCTCTTCTTCTTCCCATCTTAGATTACGCTGACGCCTGTTACCTTGATCTCTCTGAGGAACAGCTAGATAAACTTGAGCGCCTTCAAAATTACTGTATTAGGTTTATATTTGGTCTACGCAAATATGACCACGTATCTCATTATCGCGCAAAACTCAAGTGGCTTCCCATTCGCCTTCGGCGGAATGCTCACATCCTCTCCCTTCTCTACAATATTTTGTTTAATCCATCTACCCCACGTTATTTAAAAGATCTCTTCGCCTTCTGGCATGCCTCTCATTCCCATACCCTTCGATCTAAAGATACCCTCTCCCTTAAGACGCCTTCCGCGCGCTGTACAACTTTTTACGGCAAATCTTTTGCTTTCCAGGCGGTTCAGCTGTGGAACGATTTGCCTGTGACAATAAGAAATGCTACATCGCTTGCATGCTTTAAAAGTCAGTTAAAAAAACATCACTTGTCGCAATTGCCATTTTCTCAGTGATTATTTATTTATTATAACTCACTAATTGTTGTTTTGTTTTTATTTATTATGTATTTTATTCTTCCCTACTATTATTATATATTTATATATATATATATATATATATATATACATATATTTTATATACGTTTTAGTATATTATATGTATTTTCGGAAATGTAGGTAGTTTTTAGTATGTAAGTACATACTAAAAACTACCTACATTTTGAATGTATTTCTAAGTATTTATTATTATTATTTTTTATGTAGGTTTATATGAGTATTCTTCAATATTGCACACCCCGTTTTTATATTTTTTATCTATCCTCTCCATCCTAAGGTTGCCTGGAAGAGATCGCTCTTAGCGATAAGGCCGCCAGTTGTTGCACTAGTTTTAGGTGCTTTAATCCTTTTGTTTGTAATTTATGGTGTGAACAATAAAGAGTTTATCTATCTATCTATCTATCTATCTACCTTCTAGGTAGGTACTTACTAGACTAACCGACTATAGATTTACCTGTAGATTTCCAGTTCCAGTAGGTAGTAGGTATGACCTGTGATCAAGTGTCCTGTGGTGCTCAAGATGCACACTATCTAATCTAGGACTAATAAAAGATTAAGATTGCATCAGCCGTTGTGGTGAAAAATAACAGCATAGTTAGCTCTGAAAGTAACGTCTTCCAAAGGGTGGGAAGACATACCTACGCATAATTTAGGACAGAGATGACACAGAGGCCCACATAACGTGACTTAAACATTGTCTAGACTTGTTATAATCATCTTGTAAGTACAAAAAATCCACAGAAACTTCGTCAATTTGAAACGAATAAAACGCATGTTTGAATGAAACCTGTCTAACTTTTCTTGAACCGTAGAAGGCTGCTCTCATACCGGACGGAAGGCAGGCGAGGTTTGAAATGTTTCCATTTCACTTTCAATTTATTCAATTACCTTCCTTAGAAAGCAAAAACGTAGATACCTGAGAAATACACATAGGTACTACCATAGAACAGATAATATAGGGTTATACGGAAAGGGTATGCTAAGCCGGAAAGGGCTCACAGTACTCATTATTATGAAAAACTTTTACTACAGGACCAACACCAGTTCGCGAAAAAAAATCAGCTGTTCCATAGGAAAATTTCAATAATACTCGACAAAATAATATATGGCACAGCTGATATTTTTTTCGAAAATTCATAATATTGAAAAAAAAAACTTTTATAATGTGCCAAGAAAATCAGTTTAGCAATAAAAGGTTTTATTCTCCTGATCACAAAAAATCCACTATAGTCTATTTCAACTAGAGAGCGAAAAACGTACGTTCACGCCACGGTACCACGAGAGCACCGAAAACAAACGATGCGTATCGTTATCCATACATTTATGTATCGTTTCCCTGTCGCTTACGCATTTACCGTGTTTCGTGGTACCGGGCGAGGCGAGCGACAAGGTCCATCAGATATTGCAAACCTGTTTTGACATTTTTCGGTAAGATATGGCTGGGGCCACATTCCGCTCTGGAATACGCTTGGATTCGGATTGTTTTAGTGTGCTATTTGAATGTTTGGTTGTTAATTGTTATTTTTTGTTGAGTTAAATTAGTTATATCTGTTTTTGTTAGGACATATATTTGTTTTGTGTTGTTTTTTGTTTGTGAGTGATAATGGAATCATCGGAGTCGTCTTCCTCGTCATCAAGACCGTTTAAAAGTTTTAACTCACCTAGAAAGAAGCGCAAGTTATCTCATCTGTCGGAAAATGAAAAAATGATGACAATTAACGTCTATAAATATGTGAAAGAGACGTGTCCTTCAGACAAATATATGTCCAAAACGGAAATGAAAATAAAGACTGCCGATATAATAAGGTAATAATAATTATAAATAGTTTATTTGGCACACACTTAAATCTTAAACTAATTACACCTGCCAATGTCAGATGATTAATTTACTAATGTGTAGGTAGATAGTTACACGAAAAACTTGATCTACAGTTTTGAGTTAAATAGTGATAATAGTAATGTAATGATAATTGTTAGGTAAAAACTGAAAACCTGAATTTTGATAGTGACAAAATAGTTGTTAACTATTAAAACAATTTATTGATGCAAAGAAGGTTGGTCTTCCCTGCGCAACACTAAAAGGTCAATGTCCGTTTTTCGCTCTCTATTTGAAATAGACTATAATTAGATACTTACGAGTATATTGGTGGTATTTTTAACCTAACGCTGAAGGGGCCAAAAACGACGCTGTGTTATAAGTTTCACGTGCCTGTGTGTCTTTCTGTGGCATCGTAACTCCCGAACGAATGAATCGATTTTTTTTTTCGTTTAACACTTTGGCTGCGGCTAATAATCACATGCGCCTTAGGTGCGGCTAATAGTCAAATGCGTTGTTTTACGCGCCTCGCGTGTGCAGCCGCACTCGCATCGCACAAAGGATAACACAAGGTATGTTTCCCGCAGTCAGTGTTAAAAGATGAACTATTCGTTAGTGTTCTTAGCTGTTTGATGAAAATCGGTCTAGCCGTTCCAATGACGGGGGATTTTTTTAATTTTAAATTTAACACTTTGACTGCGGAAAACACATACCTTGTGTTTTCTTTTGTGCGAAGCGAATGCGCTACCTTTTTTGTCTCAAGTTTAGTCAAAGCAAAGACTAAAACTTTATACCATCCCTGTATTGAAGCGAACAAAACAAAACAAAAAAAAATCTAAATTGGTCAAGCATTTACGAATTTTTGCGAGACTAATGAACATCGATTGATTTTTATAAAGAAGAAAATAGGGTCAGCGCTGAAAATTTTCCTGATTTTCCTGATCAATAAAAAAATTTAAAACCATAGTACTAAGGGCCTTTTTTTACAACTAGACATTTGACCACAATCTCACCAGGTGGGAAGCGATGATGTGGTCGAAGATGTAGCATGCTTGCTTAGAAAATCCCTACTACTTAAAATAGCTTTTATTAAGTGTTTTTTTTTTTCGAATTTGATTTTGTTTTTCAAACAAAAAAACAAAATCAAATTTGGTTCATCCGTTCGGGAACTACGATGCCACAGACAGACGTTTTTGCGTCAGGGGTTAATAAGAAAATAAAAATGAAATTAATTTTATTTTGTAAAGGGGAAGCCTATCTACTTATTTAAGTAAAACCCTCAATACAAGATAAATACAAAACTTTAATGAAACAAACTTAATTTAGTACAAACGGAAAATGGAATTTACTGAATCTATATAACAAAAATGTCTCAAGTTTACGGGAGGTTGGTCGCAACGTATAATCCAAGAGGTTCACACTGTTCGCTAGCAAAGCAGCGTGGTACTCAAGTACTATACGGCAACGTTCGTCTTTGTAAGGTTGACTTGAGTGTAATCAACGACCGGCCTAAGCTGGTGCAGGAGATGTGCACTCAAGTGGTTCCAAACGCAGACTGGCTCGGCGCTCCGGCCAGCGCGTTTATATACAGATGTCGCTGCGGTGCGCGGCGAGTGCGGGTGTGCGGCGGGCGCTCGTATGACGCTAGCGCGTGCGCGCGCTCGTCGGGTTTGCTTGTTTGTAGATTGTTGGTTGTTACAATTTTAATTTAATAGTTAATACTCAGACTTCCACCAGTCTCATTGGTTGCACTGATGGAGATAGTCAGCTGGTTCTCAGTTTGGGGCTTAGAGCAGGCCAAATGCTATAAAAAAATCAGATTCCACCCGCGCGTCGCGCTTACCCCGCTCTAGTGCGAAAATCGGCCACGAGCGCGCCACTGTGTCGCGAGTAGACACGACTGCTCGAACCACGCTCACCGAAGGTCATTATGCGTGGCGCTAAGCACAGTATATGCTTAACATTCAGATAAATCACATACTCTACGATTAGAAACGAACGTGTTTACATTATATTATTGCATATGGTCAACTGACCCCTAAATAAAGCAAAGTTTCGAATACAAAGTGTATCTGTTTAATTTTTGCGCAGTAAACAGTTTTTTCGATGAAATACCATCATTATAAAGTTGAATGTTAGTATGTGTATAATATGTTTGTTACTTCTTCCGCTAAAACGGCTGACCTAATTTTGAGTTTGGTATATAAATATATTAGGTCCTGGAGGCTACTTTTTATCCCGGCATACCAACCGGTTCTAAATAAAAATAAATATTCGATAATATTTCTTGAATCCATCCAAGGCCGCTTCTCAAGTGCCTTGCTTTATTTTAGTAATACAAAAATAAGAACATTAAAAACATATACATGAACATTAAAATTGGGGGAGACCTTTGCCCAGCAGTGGGACAGCATAGGTTAGATAAAAAAAAACCTGCAATATTATGCGAAAATTATAAAGCATAATAAAACAAATACGTCTCATTTCAATCAAATTTAATTATCTTGTACATTTTTTACAATTTATTAATTGGACATTTAATTACAATTTCAGACTTCGTTTTTGTTGTACGCAATAATCACTAAAGCGTGAATTTGGTGAATTTCGCCCAATGAATTTTGACGTACGTGTTTAGAAGGTCGGCAGCGTCTCTGTGATGCCTCCAGTGTTACAGGTATCCATAGGCGTCGGTGATCGCTTACCATCAGGCGGCCCGTTTGCTTGTCTGCCACCTATGGTATAAAAAAAAGCTGGTATAGACTAACATAATATGTACTTTATACAAAAATCAGTCAATTTTAACAATATAACTGTCGAATTGATAACCCCTTTTTAGAAGTCGGTTAAACATTTATTTTATACAAAATATCACAGATT
The DNA here is from genome assembly GCA_949125135.1 of Alcis repandata. Taxonomy (NCBI): domain Eukaryota; kingdom Metazoa; phylum Arthropoda; class Insecta; order Lepidoptera; family Geometridae; genus Alcis; species Alcis repandata. The sequence goes on from OX421233.1 coordinate 3,820,887, forward strand.
CAGATTCAGAAATATTTATTGAATAACTGATACATTGTAATATATAAGCTGGATGTTAGTCCATTAGTTGAAATTGTCAGTTTACCCACATCGGGCATTTAACACGTAAACAGTCAAATAGTTTTAGTAGTTATTAAAAATAATAATAATTAACAATTTTCTATTCTATTTTAAATTTTATGCATAATATGTCAAATAATTTTAATTCAATGTCAATACGAGTAGTATTCAATTATGATAATATCATGTCAATTCCTTGAAATGTCAAATTTTAAATTGTCTATTGAATAATGTAATTTCCGTAGATCTATCTCTATTCACAAATTCATTCATGTCATAAAATACGTTATTTAATAGCCACTTCTTCAGATTAATCTTGAACTGCTTATTACATGGTATGTCTGCTATATTTGTTGGTAACAAATTGTAAATGCTATCAGTACTTTTCTCATATATTACACAATTAGTGCGTGGCTTAAAAAGGTAATCATTGCCCCTCATAGTGTTTTTTCTCGATCGCGCATCTGACTTGTTTTTGAATAAAATAAGTCATCATCATCATCGACAGCCTTATTTATCCCATTGCTGGGTGGCTTTTCTTTTACTATGCCACACCCAGAGCACGTTTCGAGAGTCGATAGATAATGTGTTATATATTTATATGATATGAATAAATAGTCATATCATTTGTTAATAAGATTTGCCAAGAGATATACTTACTCTCTATCTACTGGCTCTGCAGAGGTGCCAGGTTGGGCAACATCTATATCAAGTTTGCGCTTCTTTGACCTGAAATAAGTAAGTTTGTCTTTAAAAAAAAAACAAGTTTTTATACGCACACCTCCGTTTATACAGGGTTATTCATAAAGGGTATGCTAAGCTGAAAAGGGCTCATAGTACTCATTATTATGAACAACTTTTACTACGGGAGCAACCCGAAATTCGCGAAAAAAAAATCAGCTGGTCCATAGAAAAATGTCAATGACACTCGACAAAATGTATGGAACAGCTGTTTTTTTCGCGAATTTCGAGTCGGTCCCATAGTAAAAGTTGTTCATAATGATGAGTATTACGAACCCTTTTTCGGCTTAGCATACCCTTTCTGAATAACCCTGTATAATATTTTTCTATTTAAAACGCATTTTCGTTATTTCATTTTCTTATTTGATATCAAAAACTTAAAACTATTAATTTATTATTGATATGAGATGAGTACACAATGAATTGTTTGATTTTTTTGCATATACTACCACAGATTGCCATAATAATATACTACCACTCTATTTGCACTTAGTGCTCTCAAAAATAGACTCTATTTCTACCGTCATAGGGTGTTACATTATTTTCAAACTATTCTTGTATGATCCGATCTATACGGCAAAGTATTTATAAAGTTACGAGTTAATAAATATAAGAAATCATAGCTATTAAATTAGTGTCTAAGCTGAAAAATAATGTAAATAAATCTAATTACTTAATTAAGATTTAATTAACAACAATTCAATGTTCCAAAACCAAATTCGACTTACCCAAACATTCCATCATTTGGTTTAGTTCTCTTTTTTTGCAAAAAAGTTATATCTCGATTTTTATTGTTTCGTCCCATTATTAAAACTCACTTCAAGCAATTCACGCACTAAGTATTTAGTTTTTTAATAGTTGCCAGACAGAGCGTCCGTAACCGACCTTCCACGTCGAGCGCTGCTCGACAACTGACCGGAACATTTTAATCTATTTCATCATCTAATAGATTCGCATAAAGTCGAGATTTGCATGACATAGCTGAGAATGAAAATGGATTTGAAATCCGTGGTGTATTTTTGACCGAGTTTTATTTAATTATTCAAAACTTTTACATAAAATTGAAAAAGTAATTGGTGACTTTACTAAAACATAAGTGTAGCTATTTTTTACATGAAAAATAATGTAGGTACATCGCTGATAATTTCGAGTATTTCAATTAAAATAGATTTTTTTGTGGCATTTGTAGTTTTTTTTTTTGTGAAAAACTCTGAGCTATTTTCAAAATTCTACCCGGCCATTTTACTTCCTCAGGATTATACCTATACTCCAATATTTTTTTTATTATAATGTTTATGTTTCTTAGCATCAAAGAGTGGCATCGAAAATACCCCTTTTTGCATTTTTCTGTTGTCAGGCGCGCTCTTGTGTTTTTTTCCCAGATCTCTAGGGTCTTCAACCATTTCGGGTTCGTAATTACTGTACCAATGTCTCCCGAATCTGAACTGAGCTTGGCTACTTTTTCCGCATTCTTTCTTAGAGTTTCCAGCCTGGCTTGTTCCTCTTTTCTGTTCTGTGTTCTCCAGGTCCACAACGCTTTTCTTTGTTCACTATAATTATCTGCTAAAGCCTGGTGTTTTTGGGTACGCAGACGACAAATCGTTGCCGTTGCATATCCGACGCGCGGTTCAGCGGATGAAAAATCCAGCCTCCGAGAGAAGCGCATGCAATGGTCAAGCGCATAAGCTTGTCTCTTGGCAGTTTTCGATTGAAGCGGTACTAACCTGGTTAAGTATGATGCGCACTATGACATTTTATTGAATAATAAAGCAATACCTACAGTAAAAACACGAGTTTTCGCAATCGGTATAGTATAAGATACACGTTCGAAAGTAGTTTTACTGATGGATAGTCTATTATGGATAGTTTTTTTTGAGACTGGGGGAAACCTTAAGAAAATAACCGGCTCTGCGTTGGGGGGCAACCGGGTCAAGGGGTTTTTTGTGGGGTTATACCTACTAAAACTACCTCTGTTACCATCCTCTGTCGGTGGTGATATAAGCGCTTCAAAGTCAAAAGCATTCAAAAAGTAAAAATCTCTGCATTTAGTCTATGATTGCACTCTGCTCTATGCCTTTACTCTTATCTGTAATCATTAGGTACTTAAAGTTTATCTCGCTCGCTTTTATATTGTCTTGGTAAAGGGAGAGATAATTAAAAAAACAAACTAGTTTGACGAAAGGTTCTTGTTTTTAACCCTTCGACAACTTATAATCTTAATCAGACTTCACTTACAGGTAAGTTCGCTTAATTTTTCAAATATTGATAATATTAATAAATCGATATTATATTATGGCATTATTCAGACAAAAACTGTCGATATTCAGCAATGTAAGGATTTTAGCAAGTGCCATTAAAATAATTACAACTACATAAACGTTTATATGTAAAATATTATTATCTAATTGTTTTAGGGGAGTGATAAAATAGTCACAGAAAATGCATACACGATAATAAAATTCGATAAAATAGTTTTATAAAACAAAAAAAATCAGCACTTTTTGGAATCTAAAAACCGTCATATCTTTTTTTTTTTTTGGGATTTTATGACCTGGTAACTAAGACCTTTAAGTCAAGACTTATTTGTTCAAGTGTATATATAAGGCTGGTTTACATGATGCAAGTTTCTTGTACATTCAAGTGCAATTATTGAATGCAATAAATCAAGTGCGTTAATTGCCCTTCAAGAATTGTACGCAACTGTTTACACGTGGATACAAGTAAAAAAATTGAACGCAATTATTGAATGCAAGTCTTGACAAAAAATAGTTGCAAATGTCTTCTGTTTAGACCAATACAATAATGTTTAGGAGATTATTGCTTTCAAGTTTTGACTTGTCTAAATAGAGAGTTTGTATATGCGTGTACCATTTTGACGGGTTGCTTCAAGTATTGCACGTATTTGCGTTGTCAAATTTTTCAAGAATATTTTTTTGCAAGAATTGCCTAAGAAATTTTTGTATGTGCTGTTTACACCAAGAAAATTCTGGCAAGCAAAACTTGCGCAAAAGATCAAAATGTTACGTACTGTTTAGACCATGCAGGTAATTTATTGCTTCAATTTTATTGTATGCAACAGGCAAGAAACTTGCATCATGTAAACCAGCCTTAATCCTAAAGTTGCCCTAGTAAAGTAGTGGAGACTTTACTAGAGGCTTTTCTAAGGAGTTTTGGAAGCAACACGAAATGACACGATTCACTGCATTTTATGATTTGCCCACACTCGTGCACGTCCTCAAGCACTTAATGGTTATTTTCCCCACTTAAAATAAACATTAACACTCAAAATTACACAAGTTTAGTAAAATAACAAAATGAAGCAACATGTCTCTTCCGCGTTCCCGCCAAAACTCCACCGTCATATCTTTTTCCCTGCACGTCACTCGGGGTTAGTGTCTTAAAATTAAATAATGCTATTGTTATGTTCTTTCGAATGACATATGTCATGACTTGATACAACACCGGGGACGAAGTGCCCATCATCCTTTTCTAATCAAAACCCTAATCCAATGAACTTATATACAATACCTAATGAAATCGATCAAATACTCATACAAACTTGAATTGATTTGTTACATCGCGATGACAAACGTCAAAACGGGCCTCTTATTTTGTGTTGACTTTATTTGGGCCCATTATGCCGTGCCGTTTGTGAATAAGAGTTTGTTTTTGTCGACATATTTCTGTGTGCTAGGTATATGAACAAGCCCCAGTGTATGATATAATTATGTTCCTGTATACTGAACTATCGTTAACATTTTTTAATTTTTAGTCATTCAATCTATCTGTAAATGCCTAAAATAAGTGCAAAAAAAAGACGTGTGGCACTCGGGGACTGCCGCGGTAAAGCTATTGCATAGCATTTTTTATCAACTTAAGCAATTATAATTATTTCATTAACCAATGCCACCTAGAGGCGAGTTGCTGAATTAAAGAGACAAGCGTGATAATTCAAAAAGTCATTAAAAGTTCTGCTATTCATCGATAGATGGCAAAACTAAAAAGTATCACCGCTGGCCTTAGGTTATTTTCGTTACGGAATTTCTGGATTCGGTCTCCACGCTCAAGGCCCGCGATAGAAGCTATGCAATAGCTTATTATAGTGTAGTGTAACAAAATAAATGTTACCTCAATAATTTCCACAATCAGGACAATCAAGTTTCTTGTAACGGAACGTAACTTTGTGTCGGCTGGCAACATTCTCAATAGAATCCGAAAATTGATAATGAAGAATATTCCTAAGTTGGCATTGGCAGATTGCTTGAAAATTGAAACAGCGAAATTAAATAAAATCATACAAATTGAAATTTAATCTGTGTTGTTTAGGGGCTTCTGCAGGTATATATTTTAGTCTGGCAGGTATGTTTTTTTGACAGGTACTGTGTTCCTGACTTCCGCCGCTTGTTGACAATACTTTTGGGGGTTTTTTTTTTTTTGAGTCTTCCACCTCCTTTTTTTTTTTTTTTTTTTTTTTTTTTTATGTAGGGTGGTAGGTTTAGGCCTCAGGCGTACAAGCCCATTGCCCTGGCTTCAGCTCATGGGGCGTCTGCCCCGTGGTCACGTCCTGGCCACGGTCCGCTCTAGCGGATACTCTTATGCGGCTCGTATGGTTGTTGCTGTACTTCTGGCGTCCTCTTCGTTGCGTGGTATAATTTCTCGTGGGAGCGGGCGCGCACGTTTGGCGTCGGGAGGGCGTGTGTGAAGCGGTGCGATGTCGTGCAGGTGAGGGTGTGGCCCGTTGTCGGCCGTGTCGTACATGCGACGTGCCAAGCGGGTAACAAACTCCTCGACCGACTCCATGCGGGTATTTTTGGGGTACAAACAGTCACACACCATTCTGAAATAACTGTCATTTGATTTTCTAGCACCACAGCACCGTAGCAATATGTCCCGTCTTGCAGAAAAATGAGGCAACCATTAGTTTCTGTGTGTTTCGTGCTCTCGCCGATTTTATTATTTGAGTTTTAATGGGCAGGCTTCGGGATTTTGGCCGTAATTGGATGACAAGTAATATAATTATTATAACATTAAGTAACTTTGTAACATTTGTCATATTATTATATTATTACATATATTACAACCAGTCGATATGACATAAAATACTAGATTAATCCACACGCCATCTATTATACATTTTGGAACTAAAACTTTAAAAAAAAATCGTTTCCTTTGGACTCAGAGAGGGCAACAAAAAAAAAATTGTTTTTGTGTTGTTTTGTTGCGTGATTTCTGTTGTCTCATATGTTTAAAATACGATAGCTCAGAACCCTTGACATGCGAGTTTCCACTTTGGCAGATTTATTTTATGATGTAACTGTCGGATGGAACCCAAAAAACAATTGATTTTTGAAGTTTGCGTTACATCTAAACGAATTTTACATTATTTTGTAACTTTTTCGAAATTATTCAACAATACCTACATATTTACAGGTGATTCCACTTAGTAAAGTATCGCTAAGTTTTAGGTGGTCCAAGCGAACGCCATGGACATTAACTACCAATATTGTAAATTACGACGCAACTTCGGCCGGCAGCCCATTTTCAGTGAGATGGGCCCGGAGCTATGCGACAGCATCGCAGTGAACGTGGCTGAGCACAAGGCTTATATTCTACGGAACCCTGTGCACGAGCAAATACAGCACGGCCCTAACTTCTCCCAGAATTCCATCAACACGTTCAGGTACCTATCGGGCTTTCAAAAGAAATCGAGGATTTACCCTATAATACCACAGAATTTACTCTAGGGCTGCCGCGCGAGCGCCTGATGCGGTGCGGATGCACGAAACGAACTGGTTACATTTTTCCAGTGGAGTGCTTGAGACGCGCGTTGTTCACGTGTAAGCACTTAAATAAATAAACGTTTCACACTCATAGCTCCCCACTAGGATACCTTGCGTCGGGGATGCCATGGAACACACACAAAGACAAGGACAACTAACAACCAGACCCAGAAATTTAAATTCATCATTCAATCATCTGCCCAGTCGGGTATCAAACCCTGGACCTCTGGTTTATAAGGGTTATATACTACCGCTGAGCCAAACAGGTCGTCCTAACTTATCATAACTAGTCCCTTGGATATGTAAAGCAAGTTCGAGAGATTGGGACTGAGGCATGAGGGAAATAGGGCTGAAAAAGGCTATGAGGAACCGTATACACATAGAATACCGAACATTTCGAATATTGACTACTCTACTATTGCAGAGCTGAGTACGCGAGTACGGGTGCTAACCATGCGGAAGGCGGGTGGCCGAAGGATGTGCAAGTTAATGACATAGAGCAGACGCAGCGCTACCGACGTAAGGTTGAGAAGGAAGATGCCTATATACACTGCATTACGGAGGTTGCATCGGTCTGTGAATATTTCCACACTCCCTAGATTTAATTTTTACTGCATGTTTTCAAATCACACATGATGACGTGATCGTATGATTCCGCAGCGCATACAATAAGTAGGTACGAGTAGGTCTCTAAGTTGTTCGAAAAATTTTGTCGAGTGTCATTGTTGTCTATGGAACAGCTGTTTTTTTGCGAATTCCGGGTTGGTCCCATAGTTAAACGAATCACTTGCAGTCGATGGAGCACTACATTCAGCAGAACAACGCTATAGACATGTACCAGTCATACTACGCGGAGTGCGATTCCCTCACGGCCGTGGAACGGATCAGCTGTCGTACGGTCAATGTGTATCGAGACCAGTGTGTTCCGGTGCGACCAATCAGCTCAATATGCTGGCAGCCCGACGGTGGAGCCCGGTAAGAATATAAATTTAACAACATCAATTATTTAGGTATTATGCAAATACATAACACATTTATTTTATATTCGACTAGCGGCCCATCCCGGCGTCGCACGGGTGGACATTGTTCTGAAAAAAGATTTTCCCGCTTTTATGTTGAATTTTTTTCTGATTTTTCTATTTTATATTATATATTTATATTTTTGCTATAAACCTCACGGAGCCCGAGACCTTTCCAACGAATGCAAAACCGTGGAAATCGGTTCGTGCGTTCTGGAGTTATAGCGTCAGGAAGGAAAACCCGACTTATTTTTAAATAGTAGATTTAAGCAAAATAGACAGTGTCTGTAATCATTGAGAATTTTCTCGAAAACAGATACCTACCTACTGTGTGTGGTAGTTTGTACATTTTATGATCCCACATTGAATTAAAATGACGTTAAAAAACACGTAGAAAAATATTCGTAACGTAATGCATGATTTAGATCGATCGCCTGTAATCCCAATCCTGGATCATTATCTTCGAGAACAATTTGGTGACGATTTGAACTTCTTACCTTAACTTCAAGTAGGTACATCAAGGTAATAAAATTTACGACCCATATATTAACTTTTTCTTCAAATTATTTTAATATTCATGTGTTTATTAGGTTCATAGTGGCATATAATGACGTGGATTTCAACCGAGTACCTCGACAAGGTTCTCAGCTAGATTCATATGTGTGGGATGTGGATAACGCCAACTTTCCTTTGATAAGTCTACAAGCGCCGTGTGCAATTGTTGACTTGCAGGTCAGATTAGTTTAACTAATGTTTTTTTGTTAATAGTAGAGTGGACGTCAACCAAGTTAACGTTTTTGAGGAATCCATAGATATATTGAGGAATCAAACCACCGATTATTCCGATTTATTAAAATTGCTTCTTCCAGCTAGCACAAATCGTAGACAAATTGTCTTTTCACCATATTCACGCATAGATGTGTCAAAGCTAGAATATGGTGGATGTATTTGTCTTTTTCTCGTGGAATAAAATTGAAGGAAATAATATTTCTCTCCGCCGCGCCGCATGCTAGGTCTTCTGAAGTTAACTATTATTATTTGACCATGGAGTTGATCACATACAGTACAACCATCGCGACCACAACATGCTAGGCGGCGGACTTATTGACGGTCGCGTTGGTATTTGGGACCAGCGCATCGGTGGGGACCCAAAGGCCACGTGTGCGCCCCACGTTGCCCATCGAGACCTCGTGCGGAACGTCATCTTTATAAACTCCAAGTCAGGGCAAGAGTTTTTCTCTGGCTCCGTGGATGGCAGCGTCAAGTGGTGGGATGCTCGCAACATGTCCGAGTACATTGACGAGGTTGGTCTGCTTATTCTTACCTTTTGTATTATTTTTTGTCGATTCATTCTACCAAATATCTTAAAAGCTATACCTATAATTATAAAGTTACAAAAGTTTAATTGGAGTTCTACTGTAGTTCCAGTCATACTTGAGATGATCTCTGAGTTTTATGAAATGTACCATATAGATGATCCTGGACGTGGTGAAGAATTCGTTTGAAGTGCAGAGTATGGCAAATGCATACGGTGTGTGCACACTTGAGTTTGAACCAACTATTCCGACTCGGTTCATGGTTGGCACTGAAAATGGCTACATCATCAGCGGTAACCGGAAGGGAAAGACTGCACTCGAGAAATTACCATACAAGGTAACACATTATGACCTCAAGAGCTCTCCAGCTTATCTTAAATGATATCTTATACTATTAAATGATATCTTAAATGATATCTATTACTCACCTATTGCTGATTGAACTAGATGTCAATTAGGGTTTCCAACCGGGAAATCCCGGTCAAAAAAGAACCGGGATTTTTAAATCTTTTCCCGGTTCTTTCGGGATTTTCGGTACCAGCTATTTCTTGTTTTCTGAAGGCGCAAAAGAGAATCTAACACGTAAATTACTGCGTTTTATTAACTAAAACTAACCGTTAAGTACTTTATTTACAGAAAATAACATAAATAGGCATAAAAATAATAGAATATCACAAATAAAAGCTAGTTTTAGTTAGTTAGCAACTTATCAGCTTTCAACTAATGTCTGTGAAGGTTTTATTAGTTGTGAAAGCTTAAAAACGTATATCATTACATTATTATAATTTGAGTGGTAGCAGTCACACTTTCTAAAAAATCAATTAGATGACAGTAATGGATGGAAACTACACACTCCACACCAACCTGCCAAAGAGGAATGGGCGTCCGCAGACTCTATTGTCATTCTGTTTCTGTTGCTTGTCAAGTTGTCTGTTGGGTTACGGCAATGCTCGCTAACAGAACTGTCAGAATTGAGACAGAGGGCATTAGGGTATTGAGCGCAACACAAGTACGAGTAGAAGAGGTATATCAGCGATCCCAAGCCGTGCTCTGCTAGTTTAGGGAGCTCGGCTGGTTTGGGTAAGCTGACAGTTGGAAGGCAGTACACAAAACACCCCAAGCGGGATGCCGGTGCAGGTCATATCACCACTACTTGGAATCAGAGGAGCTATGTCACCATTGATTTGGGTTATGGTGGTAGATCAACTCGCAGAACTCGTTAACAAAGAAGGTGTATTCACTGTAGCGTACGCTAATGATCTAATTGGTTTTTTATGTTATTGAGTGATGAGACGAGCAAATCGCTTGCCTGATGTTAAACGTCACGTTTGCCCATAACAGGGCTGCAGAAAGAATGCAAAAAGAATTAGAATGCAAAACCCTACGCGTCACAGTACTGCGCTCGTCACCCTGAGATATAAGATGTTTAATCTCCTTTTGCCCTGAAATTTCACTGTAAACAATGTCCTTCCAACTGAACTTCCACTTAGGAAGAAAACATCATTAGCGAAATAATTTTAGGTTTCTGCTACACCTGCACATACAGCAGGAGGCGATAGCTTCAGCCTTAAGGATCAAATCTACGAAATAGTGGAAAAGTATGGGTCCCATAACAAACCACTACAGAATAATCGACCGAGCATCGAGAATAAGTAATTTGTAAATATGTAACAAGTATGCATTGATCATAGAGAACAACATCTTGGATATTATATATCTGGGTATATCATCCAGGTAGAATATATACACAGGCGAAGAATGAGGAGGATATAGGCTGCGGCTATTACTCGCTGAAGCTCAGACTCCAAGAGTCCGCTGAGAGTCACACGTCACTTCAGACACTCAGACAAGTATAAAACGAATAACTACTGCGTGTAAGATTCACTTTTGCGCCATTGAAAAACAAAAAATAGCAAATATACCAAAAAATACGAAAGAACCGGGAATCCCGGGATTTCCCGGTTCTTTGGAACAAAAGTACCGAAATCCCGGTTCTTAGAAACAGTACCGGTTCTGGAAACCCTAATGTCAATCCATTTGGTAAGGTTTAGCGAATTGCCATAAATTAGGTTTTTTTTTTAATCCTAGATGGCAAACAAATTGACAGTGGCCTATGTATACTTGTAATACCAGATACATTACAGAAATGGTGGCAGCACTATAATATTACACTATTATCAAACCCAGTTTCAAGCTCACTTGGGGCCAATATGGTCTGTGGAGCGCAACCCGGGATTTCTCAAGAACTTCCTGACCATTGGCGACTGGACAGCACGCGTGTGGAGCGAAGACTGCCGCGAGTCCGCTGTGCTGATGTCACCGCCACACCGGCCACGCGTCACTGCCGGCGCCTGGAGCCCAACGCGGCTCTCTGTCATGCTGCTGACTCAAGTATCTCGTTTTTCTGTGTATTGAAAGATCTTGCTCTTGCTTGGCCACTAATTACCACTTACTCGCATGGTTAAAGACGGTGTGGCTAGAAATAGAACACGTTGGTGGGATCGAAAAAATCGGTTAAGTTTAGGTACGTAGGTACCTACTGTATAAAATCCTTAATTTCATGCCATTAACGTGGAATACTTTTTGCTGCAATGGCATATTCATATAATTTCTAATCGGTGAATCATTTTGCGACCTTGACAGTTTTCTGGTAGCGTTTTCTGTTATCTGCTATCTAGGTATCTGAGGTGAGAATTTCTTACTTGGAAAGAAACGACTCGATGACGGTTTCATCAATGTGTACTGTCACACATAGGTACGTATATGATGGCCAAACTAAGAAATCCAAACTATCTTGGAATTTACTCGCTAGAATAGTTAAAAATTACACAATAATTCATTGATTGTGCAGTGGGACGGCGTGCTCGCAGTGTGGGACTGGATTCGCAAGCAGCACGAGCCCGTGCTAACGGTGCACGTATGTGAGGAGCCTTTGCTGCGCGTGCGGACGCATGAACAGGTACTGTCAATATGGACTGACAGAGCGAACCTCTCAAAGTGAAAAGTATATTTTCTGATAACTACTAGAGTAGGTAGTAGAGTAGTTTATGTCTTTTTGGCGACGGTGATCGCTTAACGTCAGGCGGCCCGTTTGCTTGTCTGCCACTTATGGCATAAAAAAACTAAATTTCTAGAACCTATCTTTGTATTGTAAGGGTCGATACACATCTGACGGCAAATGCGTCGCGTATTATCGGTCGCGTAACGCCAGAACAGAGAAATGTTTAATAAAACATCCAACCTTTCACACTTGACGCACTAGCGCATCATCGGTTGAGTGTGAAAGGTTGGATGTTTTATTATACATCGTCTATATTGTATTTGGTTTGTTTATATTTTATTATTTCATTTCAATGTTTTATTTTTGTTTTAATCTATACCTACTAATATAAAGAGGAAAGATTTGTATTTTTGTATTTTTGGATGTTTGTGTGGAATAAACTCAAAAACTACTGGACCGATTTCAAAAATTCTTTCACCATTCGAATGCTACATTATCTCAAAGTAACATAGGCTATTTTTTTTTGATTTTTTTTTATCCACAGCAAAGCGTGGCAGGGAACAGCTAGTAAATAATAAAATAATCTGAAAAATATGTATTCCACAGGGCTCGCTGCTTGCTTGTGGCAGCAGTAAAGGGAACATCTACATGCAAGAACTATCAACAAGCTTGTGTGCAAGTGAGCCTAAAGACAAATTGCTTATGACAGTGGTAAGTTATTGAACTCTTATTGTTATTGTACCGAGAGAGAATAGTTTTAAGTCATGCGCTGTAGCCCCTCGAATTCACGCGCATATTTTGTCTATTAATTTCTACAAAGCGAAACGCCCCGCGCCTAATATTACAGCCGCCGGCCGCTAGTTTGAAAGCCAAAATGTTTGCATCGACTACTCCGGCTATACGAAAGTTCGTATGGTAGCTGTTATGGGTGGGGCATGCACAACTAGTAGTTAATAGGATCTGTCAAAATTATCCAAGTACTACCAAAATTGTTTTACTGGCTACCTACTTTCAGTGATATCATTTAATATTTTCCCTTTTGCTTATAATAAAATAACCTTCCGTTCTGGCTACTTTCTAACTCAATTTAATTGCAGATGCTGGAACGAGAAAGTAAGCGTGAACGCATCCTAGAAGCTCGCTTACGTGAGATCCGCCTAAAGCAACGCCAGTTAGAAGAAGGCGCCGGTGAGATTGTGGAACCCGACATCGCGATGGAAGCGGCTGTCGGCGACAAGGATCTGCTAGAAGCCACTAATGCCTATATGCAGCAAGTGAAACGGGAAATTGCTGCCATGTAGTCGCGTTTCTGATGCTGATGACATAAAAGCCTGCCAACGTAGGCCATATTGATACCTGCACCCTATGGAGGTGGCCAGGCGATGTTTGGACTGCTGATCGCCACCGTTGAGTCGACTTCGCTGCCGTCGCGCCGAAGGCTGTCGGCTTAAAGTTTAGCTCACATTTTACAGCGGCCATGCGAGCCTGGGTTATCTCAAACATTTAAAGGAGAATGGGCACTTTTGTATGGGCGCCGTCCCCGTGTTGTATCAAGTCGTGACATATGTCATTTGAAAGATGATAATATTAGCTTTATTTAATTGTATGACTCAACCTTGAATGACGTGCAGGGAAAAAGATATGATCGTTTTTAGATTATAAAAAAAATTGCTGATTTTTTTGCTTTCTAAAGCTATTATTAGGAATTTTATTAACATGTATGTCAAAAATTACTTTTATTATTGAATCCAGGGTTATTCATAAAGGGTACGCTAAGCCGAAAAGGGCTCATAAGGGCATTATTTTCATTATGAACAACTTTTACTATGGGACCAACCCGAAATTCTGGAAAAATTCAGCTGTTCCATAGAAAATGTCAATGACACTCGACAAAATGTAAGGAACATTTTGGCAATGGTTTGCAAGAAATAAAGAGTATTAAGAGTGCTGTCTGATAAAAGGCATTTTATGTCAGTCGCTATGTATCCAGTAGCTGAATATGTCCTCTCTGAAAAACATGAAAAAGCTAGTCGTTTCCATTAACACCTACAAAGCTTTCGACAGGGTTTGGCATAAAAGCCTTATAAACAAGCTCCCTTTGTTTGGCTTGTTTGCTTGGTTTGTTGCATGGATATCGAACTTCCAGCGGGATTATTTAATTCGAGCAGTGGTCATTGGTGGTTCTTTATCTGATTTAAAAGATATCAAGGCCGGTGTTCTCCGGGGGTCTGTGCTCTCCACAACGCTTTTCCTTGTTCACAGTAATTATCTGCTAAAGCCTGGTGTTTTGGGTGGTGACAAACCGTTGCCGTTGCACATCCGACGCGCGGTTCAGCGGATGAAAATCCAGCCTCCGAGAGAAGCCATAGTCAAGCGCATAAGCTTGTCTCTTGGCAGTTTTCGATTGAGGCGGTACTAACCTGGTTAAGTTTGATGCGCACTCTGACATTCTATTGAATAATAAAGCAATACCTACAGTCAAAGCACGAGCTTTTGCAATCGGTATTGTATAAGATACACGTTTGAAAGTAGTGTTACTGATGGATTGTCTATTATGGATAGTTTTTTTTTGAGACTGGGGGAAACCTAGAAAATAACCGGCTGCATTGGGGGGCAACCGGGTCAAGGGGGTTTTTGTGAGGTTATACCTACTAAAACTACCTCTGTTACCATCCTCTGTTGGTGGTGATATGAGCGCTTTCTCATGTTTTCGATAGTCTCACAGATGTGAGTGGTAAGATCACCAGTAGACCAGTTTCAGCAAAATCCGTACTGCCAGTCACTTACGAGGTCATTAGCTTCTCGGTACGCCAGGAGCTTGTTCCATAGTATGTTGTCTTGCAGAGTATGAATAAGATCGGGATAGGCTTGTAGTGAGATTCAGCATGACTACCCTTCTCAATAAATGCAATTCTCAATAAGATTTCTTAATTATTTTCTAGAACATCAATAATGTCGACACAGCCGATTTTATCGATAGTATCTCACACCGTTAGCAGTATTATGACGTTTTGAGCCAAATTCATAAAGATTCATGGCTGGCTCTGCAAAGAAGGCCTAATTGACCACTATTTTCAAAGTCGAAACCATTTAAAAAGTGAAAATCTCTGCATTTAGTCTATGATTGCTCTCTGCTCTATGCCTTTACTCTTATCTGTAACCATTATTTAAAGTTTATCTCGCTCGCTTACATTGTCTTGGCAAAAGGAGAGATAATTAAAAAAAAGCAAACTAGTTCGGGCTTTAACCCTTCGACAAGACAACTTTTAATCCTAATCAGACTTCACTTACAGGTAAGTTCGCTTAATTTTTCAAATATTGATAATATTAATAAATCGATATTATATTAGGCATTATTCAGACAAAAACTGTCGATAATCAGCAATGTAAGGATTTTGGCATTTGCCAGTATAAAATTAAAATAATTACAACTATATAAACGTTTAATAATAAACTATTATTATCCAATTGTTACACGGGAGTGATAAAATAGTCACAGAAAATGGATACACGATAATAAAATTCGATAAAATACTTTTATAAAACAAAAAAAACAGCACTTTTTGGAATCTAAAAACCGTCATATCTTTTTCCCTGCACGTCACTCAGGGTTGGTGTCATATAATTAAATAATGCTATTGTTATGCTCTTTCGAATGACATATGTCATGACTTGATACAGCACCGGGGACGAAGTGCCCATCATCCTTTATGAGTATCACTTACTTACAGCCAAGTTACTTTACTCGTAGACTAGATACCCACAGCCCACAACAGAAGCAGAATATCCAGAAGACAGTCAGGTATAATGATATTTATTTAGTTGTCATCAGCGGCAACGCATACATAATAATATTATATTTTCATAATTAACGCCAATGGTGGTTCCTTGCCATGGGAATATACGCTCTGATTCATGTGGTTTCCGCCTAGATAGGCGTGCCTTGTAATCGTGATAGATATTTTCGACTTAAAATATTTAGAATTTTTAAGTTAGTTTACAAAACATTTTCAAGGTTCTTTTAAGTTTTTTTAAATATAAGTTTTGCAGTATTTTAGATACATAGGTCCTTTACTTATCTTCCTATTTCATTTATTTATTTAACGTCTATTTTAAACTAAATATATCTATTGTAGTATAATAAAGAATGTTTATACTAGTAGTGGATTTTTATTTTAGTCTAACTTGTTGCTCTAAACCTAAGCAGTGGTAACTTTCCCACAGACTGGGTCAACTTCATTAGCATGGCCTTAGCATGGGTTCTTACCTTTATTTTGGGCATAAATAAATTGGATAATTAAGCTAACTTACCTGTAAGTGAAGCTTACTTAAAATTATAAGTTATCTTGTCGAAGAATGAAAGATTCACGGCATTCAAATTATTTTGACCTGCTTTTTCATCAGTGTTCCATGTCATGGAACACGTGGAATTATGTGGTGTTTCCAGTTCTTACCCACCGTCCACCTCCTGAGACCACCTGGGTGAACCGTGGAAAGTTTTTTTCACAACGGCTCACCTTTGTCCACCTGGGTGTTCCTTAGGAAATATTTAGTTACCACCGTCCACCTTGTTAAAAAAACTCTTCAGATTTGAAGTGCATAGAGATTAGATTATAATTGGCCTATTTTAAATGTTTTGTTGACATTTATTGTTCAACATTGACAGCTTATATTCTGATTTCCTGTTTATTTATAAAAAGAAAATTCATTTTTAAGCATGAAAAAAAAAAATTCAAATTATTTTTCCGGTATGTTGATCGCTTTTCGGTAAAAAGAGTCCCGTTACGCTCATTGTAACGTTGTTGTCATTGTTGGTTATCAATCAACAATCATTTTTTTTTTCATTTTTGCAATCTTTTCATCAGTTTTGATAATATGACGTTGTCACGTTAGATACTGTCGTCCGTAAACCGACTTTACAGACAACCAATTTTTTATACTGACTGCTGCCTCTACTGAACCGCTTGAAGCACCTTGGGTACTACAGTACCCAAAATCGAAAAAGCCGTAGAAGCACCGTGGGTACTGTAGTACCCAAACTTTTATTTCGCGCCAGACTCAGAAAAAGTCTCTATCCTGCTTTTACTAAGGCAAAAGACTTATAAGTATGAATGCCATCTCGTTCCGCTTGAATGTGCCATTATGCCGTAGTCGAACAACTTTAAACTCGGTGGATATTCGATTAAAAATTAAATAATATTCCCTGAGTCAAAGTCAGTTTGTGTTGACTTTGCACGGTCGGCGGTGCATCGACGGGTTTTACGTAAATAAAACGTTAGTTATGCTGGTTCTGGTGGTGTTCTTGGTTATTATGCTTTAAATACTTGTTAACAAGGCTGATAACAATATATTTTAAGGTATACAAGTGTTTTAGTGTTTCGACTTCAGTCATTCTTCCAAGGCCTGATTGCGTCATCATCATAGACGGCCGTGTTTTTTATTTCTCAAAGTTTATTTTATTTACTGT
This sequence comes from Alcis repandata, assembly GCA_949125135.1. Lineage (NCBI taxonomy): Eukaryota > Metazoa > Arthropoda > Insecta > Lepidoptera > Geometridae > Alcis > Alcis repandata. The sequence goes on from OX421233.1 coordinate 3,838,271, forward strand.
GTTAGATGTTATGATCTATTTAAAATATAGTGAAACAATCATCCTAGAAGTGTTGTGTGTAGTTGTTTTTGTGAAATGACAATTTACGACAAGATGTAAACAAGTGTTGTGAAGTGGGAACAAAAAAAATCGCGGAAAAATTTTTTTTCGCTGGTTTTTAAATGCCTGATATTAAATACTTTTAAGGTGAGTAATGTATTCTTATTTTGTGACAAAGTGCAGATTGAGTCTATTATTAAATCTAAATAGTAAAAACATACATTATCGCTTTACTTTTTTTAGTAAAAATATGTAAACTTCAAAGTCCATGTTTTTTTGTAAAGTAAGCGGTTATACGCTGATTTATATATAAACCAGGCCAACCAATGTTATGATAACATTCGTCATTCGACACGTGTATTAAACAGCTCTAAGAATAAACAATTACAAGTGGGTCCTTGTTCGAATGTTTAAGTCATAAAAACCATTCAAGTGATCGGCCGCCCGGCGCGTGACGTCACATAAACAAACGATGACGCGCCGGTGCTTCTACGGAAAAAAACCCGCGGGAGGGGGTGCCTCAAGCGGTGAATCAGCACTGCGAGTACGGACTCTTATCGATCGAGAAACTGACGTTTAAAATCGGTAAAATTTAGCAAAAGGATCGTTAATTTCAAAACCATAGACAAAATCATAAACAAACGATGGTTTTCTCGAATTTTACCGATTTTAAACGTCAGTTTCTCGATCGATAAGAGTCCGTACTCGCACTGCTGGTTAAAATACGATCTAATTCGACTTAGTTGGCAACACTGGGTCCGTAACGTCAACGTTCAACGATTTAATGTCATCTTGTCACTTGTCATTGTCATCTTCACTTCAATCAAGTCTTCAAGACAAGACTCAAGTCATTTCGTTCGTGTTAAAAATTAGCTTTTTGCACGCGTCATTGTATTTATTCTATCTCGTCTGCAGACTGAGGCCGTCTTAAGACCCCTCAGTGATAATTTAATCGATTTATACCCAGTAACTTCGTGAGCTCCAGCTCTAATATCAAGATGCCGATCAAAGCGGTCTGCGTTCTCAAGGGTGATGTCAGTGGCACCGTATTCTTCAACCAACGGGTAATTATCTAGTCGTTCTAAGTACCAATCTATAAAATCAATGCTTTCAATGGAACAACTAACCTATGATTACGGCCTTGACCGCTGAGTAACCTTGTCTACACATAGGAAGTGTACTTATAGGTACTTGTGCTTGTGTTTTAAGCCGGTTGAGCCGAGGTTTCTAGAAGCTACAAGCGCCTGGCGCGTACCTCAAAACAAGTGTCACTTAGTTAGGTAATTACACATAACATGTCATAACAGCACTATAAATTCTTGCTGTATCATGCTATGAATGCATTACTATGCTTAATATCTACTCAAGAAATCGAAAAACAATTATAGAGTAAGCAGTAAGCTGATAATGTTAAATATTTTTCCATAATTTTTTATGTAACTGAATCAATACACAAAATAGTAAAAGTTAAAAGAAAAAAATTGCTTGTTATCAAGACTTATTTTTGGGCAAGATATAAATAATAATTAGATTCATCAGTAGAGGTTACTGATGAATCTAATTATTATCACTTTCTCTTAGATTTATACTAATATTTCCCACATTAACAGTCATACTCATAAGGCATTGCTAACCGGAAACAGTCTAGACACTAGCCGCCGATACATAGGAGAATTATGAAGAAAACAATCAATGAAGAGATGCTTCATTGTGTAAATCCCATAGGATTAATGTACATGATTCAACCTTGAGAAGTCCTATGCTATCTAAACTAGTAAGTATTAACATTCAAATTAATTTTTTTCAGGATGAGAAGTCACCGGTGGTACTTTCCGGGGAAGTCAGTGGCCTGAAGAAGGTAAGACACTTTAGCAACCATACTATAAATGCGAACATGATTGATCTTCTACATTTACTATAAAATTTCTAGACTAATTCTGATGGAACCCGGCTAGAATATAGTGTACTATCATCCTGGAAAAATGTAAGACAACTCGGAAGGTGCAGACAAAAACAGAAGCGCAGTTAGTTTTAAGTTTTAGTTTAACATAGAAACTGAATCATATGACTTGAAAGACAATCAATTTAGTGCCAACTTTGTTAATTCAAATAATAATGTCAACACATTATTATTTACTGAACACTGAAGTTGGGACAGTTCATGACCTTGTACTGTTGATAATGTGTTACATCATTGTATAAATGTGCTGTGTAAGGTTTATTCCAAAAAGAACAAGTTGTAAAATAAATGTAAGTTGGTACTTACAAATCATATTTGAATTTGAAATGAGGTGATAGGTCCAGCAATGACGGGGTGTATTGTGTATTAAGTAGGCAGGCGTATACTGCAACTTTGAGTTGAACAGAAATAAGTATTTCTGGACAAAATTAAATTTAAAAAAAAATTTAAGTACATTTTAATCTTTCCTCAATTTTTAGATAAAAAAATATCGTACATTTATTTATATTCACTACTCATAGATCATCAAGATCCATTTAGTCAAGAAAATGTAACAGACAAACAGACAGTTACTTTCACATTAAAAATACTCTATGTCTCTGTATCAAGTTCTTGTTTTCATTAGTTATACAAAAATTAAACTGAGGGTGAAAAAGAATGTGGATATAGTTCATACCACAAGAATAAATTCAATTGTTAAAATGCTAATCATCCTCATATTTTATACCAAAGAGGAATTAAAACTGTTTTTAATGACCTAGTAATCGGTTATCTCTGGCATTTGATTAGATTAGAGTGTTTGATTGTCCAGTCTTCACACAGCACTGTTAGGGTTGAATGCAAAGCCGAACCTCAAAATCATGTAGGTAAATGCCTATCATATTAAATGATTTAACAAATACTGATAAGACAATGCCAAAATTATTAACCTCTTTTTAACCTCTCGTTTTGAAAGTGAGTTAACCTGGGAGTCGCTGCATTGGACATAAAAATTACATCTTAAAAGAATAACCCGGTTCTCTAAATAGGGATAAAGTAGTCCCCTTTTTTCGGGGTAATCCAGTAAAATGTGTTTCATATCCATAATAGATTTACGAGTTAAATTTTGTAATTTGTGTTTTAATTTTTAAGTGTTAAAAGTCTTCGAAAAACAACATGTCAGCATTGTGAACAAAAACACCATGAGGTAAGTAACTTTTTCTGATAATACGTAACTATAATATTGATGTGTTTACTAGAAATTCTGTTGAGTAGTGTTCACAATCGTGTTAATATTGTTATATGCAATTTTAGGTAAAAACGGACTCAAGACCGAAGGCCCCGACTCCATTTTATAGAGATCCAAGTGTAATGAAGTTCAAGAACTTTTGAAAATATAAATTTTGCACTAATTAAAGTAACAGTAAACATTTGTGTTTTATTCAGTAAACATAGATTTTGATACAATTTTTTTTGAGTGATTATTTAATACAAGTCATGCACAAGCTAATAAAGAATATACATGTTTACTTTAACTCAATTCTTATTTTAGATTAGTGCATTGTTTATAGTTTCAGTATAAGAAAGTAAAATTAAATATTGTTTATTTGCTTATTTTAAACTCAATCTATAACAGGTGGATTGATAAGAAATGGCTTCCCTTACAGACTCATTCAAACATTTTCCACATTTTTGATAATAAAAAATAAAGTTTTTTTGTAAATTTCTCAGTATTCACTTCGGACACAGATCAAAGACGTTATGCAACAAACATTATGACATCATGCATAACTGATGCAAATTTTTCTTTACAATTAATTGGGCAATATATACAGTGTTATTCATAAAGGGTATGCTAAGCGGAAAAGGGCTCATAATACTCATCATTATGAACAACTTGTACAATGGAACCAAACCGAAATTCGCGAAAAAAAAATAAGCTGTTCCATTGAAAAATGTCAATGACACTCGACAAAATGTATGGAACAGCCGATTTTTTGTCGCGAATTTTGGGTTGGTCCCATAGTAAAAGTTGTTCATAATGACTAGTATTATGAGCCCTTTTCGGCTTAGCATATCTTTTATGAATAACCCTGTAAATGTACATAAATGCTATATAGGTTGCTTGCTTGTCGGGATTTATGGGATCAATCGAAAACAAAAGCAGCTTTTTTTTTGGCTTGGCTCTTTTTCTTGTTTGCTTTTTTAATCTTTATCGTCCATATTATGATAGTCAAAACACAATTGTTTGTTACTTTAAAATTTACAGGGTCCTCACGGATTTCATATCCACGAGTATGGTGACATGTCGGCAGGCTCCGCTAACACCGGCTCCCACTTCAACCCGAGCAAGACGAGCCATGGCGGCCCCGAGTCGGAAGTCAGACATGTTGGCGATCTGGGGAACATTGTTGCCACTGTTGATGGGGGAGTCACTAAGGTAGTTTAAAATTTTGACGGTTTACAAGTAGAAGAATTATATTCACATACTCATCGCTATTCAGTATTCACCCTTCGAGGGTAGACCTGTATCCCAGCAGTGGGAGGATTAAAGGTTGCTGATGATGATGACTCATCGCTCAGCGCGGCTGTCCAAAGTCTAATGTATGTCAAGAATGTTGCAAATTCTGAGTTGAAATCTTGAAATAAATAAATTGAATTGAAAACATAGAATTGAATTTGAGAGTATTGTAACCTAGACTACAAAGGCCTACATTGTCATTCAGTTAAAGGAGCTTGATAAGGTAGAGTGATAAGACTACTTAAATTGCACCTACTTCACTACTTAAACCATAGCGGTCCCAAGACATTGGGAAAATTGCCAATACATTTTATGTTGAGTATGTACTACTGGTATAATATACCTATTGATACCACTTGCCAAATCAAAGCGTTATAATTTTATCAATAAAGGCCAGTGTTGTTTGTCCAAAATATACCACACAATAATCAAAATATTTGCCACAATGATGCTTGTCTGTTTTTTATACTTGTCATAATGTCTGAGAGCCATGCCTTTTTTTTTAGGTGTATATCCAAGACTCTGTAATCTCTCTGGTCGGCCCGAACAGCATTATTGGACGCTCCCTAGTAGTGCACGAAAACGCTGACGACCTCGGACTAGCGGACAACGAGCAGAGCAAGCTGACGGGCAACTCGGGAGGAACTGTTGCCTTTGGGATCATTGGCCTTGCAAACTGTTAAAAAATTACAAATCGTAAAAACATGTGGAAGCTAGAATGAAGTCGACTGAAAAGGGCCCCCCCTTTTCTGGCCAGCCCACCTAGCCAAGTTTATAATCGAAACAATATAGAGAAGTAGGAAAATTTATGGGAATGACATTTCTGTCATAGAATATGGAATCTATAAATAGATGTAATTAATTCCCATACATTTTCCTACTTTTTATATCGTTTTGATTATAGAATTGCAAGTTGGCTAGGGGGGGGGGGGCAGATTACGCGCTCCCCACCTGAAACCATATTCTTGGCCATTCGAGAATATCTCAGTCACTGTCATGATATTTTTAATCAACAGTGACCAAGATTATCTCACTCGTCAGATTAGGGCCCCAGAGACCCTTTTGTTGGGCGCTCGAGATTATCTCCGTCACTCTTACTCTCATGTCAAGTCTAATGAGAGCAACAGTGACCAAGATAATATCTCTCTCACTCGTCATTTTAGGGCCCCTGGTTATAGTGACTACTTTCTAGCTTACTGCAGACATTCAGGGTGTTACTTATGAAATTAATTTACTTTAAAATGTATTTGATGAACAAATTTTACGTGATTTAGAAATCCAAAAGACTGATTATTACATTTCTAAATGTATTTTACTTTTGTTTTACAATTAACATAACTATATTTTTGTTTCTTTATAATAAAGTTTTATTAAACCCAAGTTTATTTAATTCTATAGAACTCAGTGATGCACTTACCTATATTTGATTGTAAATTGCATGGTGTTTTATAATGCATTAATAAGGTAGATACCTACAGGAAAACTCGCAGTAAAACAGTTTTATATCCCTGTAATATGTTTGGTATCCCTGTATTATATCATCATTACTTTTGATCCTGCGCTAATCCATGTTCTGCCGTGTCCTGACTATTATGTAATATAAAAAAATGAGATAGTTATAATTAGGTTAGGTTAGATTTGAACTTTACTAATCTACTTATATAAAAGAAAGTCGTGTTAGTTACACTATTTATAACTCAAGAACGGCTTTACCGATATGGCTGAAAATTGGTGAGGAGGTAGCTTAGAGCCAGGAGACGGACATAGGATACTATTTATTCCGAAATTCAAAGGTGAGGAAGTTCTCATTCCGAGGATCCCGATGATCCCAACCGATATGCCGCCGTTTGAATTTAAAAGACTTCAATTTCCGATCCGTCTTGCATTTGCCATGACCATCAACAAATCACAAGGCCAATCCTTAAAAGTTTGTGGTTTGAATCATGTTCACGGGTCGGTAGACCATCTGCGTTGTTTGTTTTTGCGCCTGATAATAAAACAAATAATGTCGTATATCACAAGGTACTTAAGTGAAGAGCAACCTATGTACTAAAATGCAGAAACAATAATAAATGATTAATGTAGGTACTTCATTTTTTTTTTCTAATAAAAAAATTAATTTAATAAATTGGAAAATCTGCTTATTTATTGCCTTTATGGCGGAACGGAGTTCGCCGGGTCAGCTAGTGAAGAATAAACCGAAATAAACGTCTGAAGTCGGAATCGAACCTAGGCAGCGCAAACAGCGCTACTGGCCTCAGCCGCTCTGCCTCGCGCATAAGTTTTTGCACTCTGTAGGGCCCTATAATATTCTGCCGTCCACTAACTATAATGCCGTTAAGCCACAGGGGGTCGATTTTTACTTTTAAACATGATAGGATAGAGTTTAAAATTCTCTATCTACCTGTCTAACAAACGTGTTCCTATCTGTCATAGGTCCTAAGATAAAAATAGCACAAACGCCGCTTTATGACATTTCTTTTCAACATTACACGTCTATAAAGTCGTCATATAACATTACCTAACTAACTAGCCGCTATAATCCCATAACGACATAAATATGTATTAAAATATCAAATAATTGCTTACCTATAAAGCCGTTTATTGTGTTTTGTATGCTAAAACGCAGCTATAGTACTTTAATTACTTTTAAGTTGAGGTGTGTGCTTCAATTTATTGAAAAATTCCTTAACTAAAACACAGTTACAAGAAAAACCTTCGAATAAAAGACGTTAAGGTCGCTTAACGGTTTTTTAGATAAGGATTCACCTTATTCCATTAACAATTTACTACACTTGCAAGTCGTCAAAAGAAATTCGAAAATTAATATGTTTATTTTTTTATATATTTCCTCAACTTAAAAAACGTTAAGCAGCATTCCTTAATTAAAACGCCGTTATCTGCCATCACCCCGCGCTATATATTTTTTTTGTTACACTAATATTATCACCGTAGAACAAAGAACTAGATCTGATAATCATTATCTAGTTAGTGGTAGGCTTGTGACTCCCGCGTTAATCGTCAAAAAAGATGTCTGGTTTTAGTGTTACTTTGTAATGGCGAGTCTATCGTTTTATTCTGCAAGATATTCTGCAAGAAACACTGGTTTCAACGCAGTAATTTATTTAAGATCTTCGCCAGTGTGTTATTGATATTTGCTATTGTCGTTTGACTTCATGATTTTACTCATTACTTCATCAAACCCGAAAAAAGCCCCCGGAACCGACGGGCTCACCGTTGACTTCTGCGCTGCAGCTATCCGAAGCGAACGGGAAATCTTCTTAGCGATAGCAAACAAATGCTTGTTGCTGAGGTACTTCCCCAAGCAGTGGAAAGCGGCGCACGTGATTATCCTACGCAAACCCGGTAAAACAGATTACACACATCCGAAGTCATACCGATACCGTCCTATACGTCTCCTGTCCGTCCCTGGAAAAAACATCGAAAAGCTTTTGGTAAACCGACTCCAATGGCATCTCCTCCCGACCATCAGTCAGAAACAGTACGGTTTCATGTCCCAACGAGGAACCGAAGACGCCCTCTATGACCTGGTAGAGCACATTAAAAAAGGAGTAAACAGCAAAAACATCGTACTCCTAGTCTCCCTGGATATAGACGCATAGGCATAGGCGCATTCGACAATGCATGTTGGCCCGCTCTAAATAACAATCTAGCGCAGAAGAGGTGCCCAAAAAACCTCTACGAGATGGTAAACTCATACCTCAATGACCGAAAAGTCAAAGTCAACTATGCAGGAGCAGCACACGAGAGCGAAACTACCAAAGGGTGTGTCCAAGGATCTTTCGGCGGACCCACCTTCTGGAACGTAATCCTACACTCGCTGCTGCGACTGCTGGAAGCAGAGGGAGTATACTCTCAAGCCTTCGCGGATGACGTCGTTCTCGTGTTCACAGGTTCACAGTCAAACATCATCGAGCAGCAGGCCAACAACACGTTGGACATGATTGTGGAATGGGGAAAACGTAACAAGCTCAACTTTGCAGCGCAGAAGACTAATGCGATGCTCTTCACCAAAAAGTTGAAGTACGAACCCCCAAACCTGGTCATGTCTGGCATCCAGCTTAATCTCGTCGAAGAAGTCAAGCTGCTTGGCCTGTTGATCGACTGTAGGCTCAATTTCAAAGCACACGTGAAAGCCCAGTGTAAAAAGGTGGTGGATATCTCCAAACAGATTGCACGTGCGGCGAAAGTGACCTGGGGTCTAAAGAGCGCGATCACGAGAACCATCTACGTCGCAGTGGTGGAACCCATCATCATGTATGCCTCAAGCGTGTGGGCGCAGGCGGTAGACCTCGAGGAAAACAAGAAGCACTTGAACTGTTTATAATTGTAGATAATGTAAGAGCGATTTATTGTGTGTATACTTTTGTTTTATAAACTTATCTAAGGATCTCAAAACCATATTTTAAAAAGTCTGATAAGAGTTAGAATATTACTAAACCAATCCCCAAATTATTTGTAAGGTTTATTAATTAATTTATTTATTACTATATTTATTTATTCTTCAATATAAATAGCAGAAACCGAATGTTATGGGTATGTATATATTACATTCTTTTTAACTAGAATTGCAAAATTCAATAATAAACATATCTTTTAAGTTAGATAATTGTAGTTTTAATTTTCAAGTTAGCTTATTTTGAAATGGTATTCTCAATTAATAGTAGTAAATGCTTAACTAAATAGTGGCTATGTCCCAGATGTTTTATGTTTAACTGCTTTAAAGATAAGTATTTGAATGTAATTAACGGCTTAAATATTTTTTTTTACATAAGTTATCCTTAATGCTTGTTAAGAATGTGGCTAACATACATTAACGGCATTTTAGTTACGTAATTTAAGTTAATTTTATGAAACATAAATTTCAATAGTCAGTTACCTAAAAACACTAAGCTAAAATGCCGTTACGGTGAACTTAACTGCATTTTAGCGTTTGGTTTTCACTTTTATCAAAATTTAAAGCATGGCTATAAAGCAAAAAATGTATTTTACATTTAAATAAACAGGTGTATTCATTTTAAAGTACATTTATTAGAAAGTACTATAAAAAACATGTATTTCTATATCAGGAAGTCTCGTATAAAGTTTATGGTTATAAAGTAGCATTCATTTTAAACATCTCCCGCGTTTTTTGCTGATATCTCCAAACTTGGTTTTGAGGCTTAACGGCATTATAGATAGTGGACGGCAGTATTAATGTAGGTACATACATTACAAGTCAACAAAAGCTTCGTATAAACTTAAAGTTCTGATTCTGACATGAATATAGAGAGGTCGCTGAATAATTATATACCAAACAATATTAAAAATATGGTGAGCCCTTATGTCCCATTGCAGGGCAAAGGCCTCCCTACCCTCCCTCCATTTTTCACGATATTGGGCTCCTGTCATCCAGTCTTTGAAATATAAAATGTACATGTATATGTCCAGGGCAAACACGGCTTCCACATCCACGAGTACGGAGACAACACCAACGGCTGCACGTCCGCCGGCGCCCACTTCAACCCGGAGAACGAGGAGCACGGCGCTCCCGACGCGCCCGTCCGGCACGTCGGCGACCTCGGCAACATCGAGACCACCGCGGATGACGCCGTCACTAAGGTATTATTTATTACTCTTCTACGTACTAATACTGAATACTCGATAATCAGGAATGAGATTATCCGACGAAGAACTAAAGTAACCGACATGGCTCAGAGGATTAGCAAGCTGAAGTTGCAATGGGCTGGCCATATCTGTAGGAGAACCGACAACCGTTGGGGTAGACGGGTTCTGGAGTGGAGACCACGGATCGGCAATATAGAGTAAGGCGCCCTGCGGCCAGGTAGAGTACCGACCTGCGTAAGGCAGCAGGCAGCAGGTAACAAGTGAATGCGTAAGGCAGAAGATCTTCCTTAGGTTAGGTTCTTTAGGAGAGGCCTATGTCCAGCAGTGGACAAACATTAGATAGGCTGATAATGGTGATGACGTACTAATACTGTAAATGTGTTTCAATCACAAAAACGGCTAAACGAATTGTTATGAAATTTGGTATGAAGATATACACAACTCAACTACAAATCTTATTTCTATATCTAAACTGTTTTTGAGATATTTTCTCATCATCTGTACCTGTACCTTTTCATTGCAAACAAGTCATAAAATTCCATCATTCGCCTTTCAGGTATGTATCCAAGACTCGCGCATCTCCCTGTCCGGACCAAACAGCATCCTTGGTCGCACTCTGGTAGTGCACGCTGACAGCGACGACCTGGGCGTCGGTGGCCACGAGCTCAGCAAGACCACGGGCAACGCGGGCGCTCGCATCGCATGCGGCGTCATTGGACTCGCCAAGTCTTAAACATATCCTAACAAGGCTAATGTTCAGTAGAAATAGATGCAGTGGGCCACTTTGTCTTAGGAATGTGTCACTTAGTTTCATGAATTCACTTTGATTCAGAATTACTGTACGAGTATGTTTCTTAAACAGGCCACTGTCTTACTGCCTCATATATGGATCACTGTGACTCACAAATAGCTCTTTGTCTCTACAATGGGTCATTTCATCTCAGAAATGTCATAATTTTTAGGCATAGGTCACATTGATGAATAGCTGTTATCTCACTGCAACAAAGAAAGAGCTTAGTTTGTGTAACTAAATGGCTATGCTTTTAAAGTACATAAGCGTTCTACGAAAATGTTAGCCTGAATCCCAGTGTTGACCCGAATATTACTGTAAATGTCTTGGGTCTATAATTTGTTCATCGAGATATGATTTCATTGGTTGATTCGGATGATCTTGGAAAGTATATCTCAATGAATCTTAGTGGCATTTATAAATTACATTTCAAATGTGTCTTAGAGTAAGTTTCTATTAGAAATTGTATTTATGATAGCATTCCTGTCAGTGAACAAAATAATTGGAATCTTTGTTTTTTTATTTGTTACTTTGGTGCAGGGCACAGGTTTCCTGGTTTTCAAAGCTTGTTCTGTTTAATAAAATTCTAAAACTCAAACGATTGCAGTTTACTTTTTAGTTAACACCAAAACTCAGCAAATGAAGACCAAGTCTCAAGAACTATTTCTTTATTTTTCACCGATATTGAATACAATGCGCCATGTGATGCTATAATGTGTGTTCTTCAACTATAATAGTCATAACAGTTTTAAAACTGATAGCTGAGCCTATAGACACTCTCTAGCAAATGGTCATAAAATTAACTCTCTATTTTTAGAGAATATCAGTCTTCTTGCTATTTAGCTGTAAAAGTAAATAATAATATATTTCCCGTATAAACAAAGTTTGGGTCTAAAACAAATGCTAGCAACGGGTCTGGCATTTTCAGATAATCTTAACATATACAAAAAAATACCAAAAAGTTCCTGGTGGCTATAGCAGTTAATAAAATAAAACTAAAGTATTAAGAATATTTTATTTGTCCCATAGAGTATGTTACAACACGATCGGAACTAAAAAATGCATTATAAGAAGAATCATGAGCCTGAAACATCTTTACACTGCTTGGATTCCATTGCCAGAGGCTGTCCTCTTGACTTTGCACACTTACAGCTGTCCAATAGTTCTCTGTAGATCTGGCTTCAATAAATTCTGATAAAGACTTGCATACTTTTATTATAAGGTTGGGTGTCAAAAACCCTTTCACTATGAGAACAGATATTCTTGTAGTTTTTAATGCATAATCACTATCTGGTTGACAATATGTGCTAATGTAAGTCTCTTGTTGGTTTAAATCTGCATTGTGAGCTAGCATCCCAAGCCATTCAACCATCTCATCAACATCTACATCTTTTATTGAAGGAACTTCTGTAATATTCGGTGTGATATTGTTTAATATCAGTGATTGTGAAGAAACTTTTATGTTCCTATCATGAAAGTACTTCGCTATTGATGAAGGACAAATATTTTCTTCATGTGGTTCCCAGATTAAATAAAAATCAAACAGTTCTAGCTTTAGCAAGCTTTGTTTAACTTTATTGTTTTGTTTCAAAGTTTTCAAGTCGATCTTAACTTCATAATAATCGTGGGGACGTTTAGTGCCTTCCATACCCAATGTTTGATAAATAAATTCTAAAACATGGATAATAAGCACTCCGTCTGGGGTAATGGCCGCGCAGTTTTCAATAATACAGTTTCTATTCGTAGACAAACAATATAAGTTTCCCTGTAAGACGAAATTTGCTATGAATGTAGGTTCGATAAATTCAGTCAGGGAACAGTCTGATAGCAAGTAATAATCGTTATCTTCTGTTATAATTTCTTGTACTGATGCTGGCGCTTCTAGTTCATCAGGGCATGTAATAATCAGGCTTTTGTAAAAGCTGTTCATGGATATTGTTTTGAACACTAATTCTAAAGTGTCGTTCAGTTTCGTTGTAGACATGGTTTTGGGGGCAGGAAAATTCACCACTTCCGGACACAGCATTTTCACTTATTAGTTTAGTTATTACTATTAAAATTGTTCTGAAAAAATATGTAAAATGGTACAAAACAATAGAAAAAATTAATTTTCTAAACCAAAACAACATAACCTTTGAATCACAAGTGCCTATAATGCACAACACGATAATATATAGACAAATAATACACATTACAAATCCAGGAATGTACTGTAAATAATTGATGGCCTTATCATGTCGTAGTTCCTGTATGCTCTGGTACCATAGATCGACTTCGTAACTAATCACTGATGTTATGCAACGAACGCCATGGTCAGTTTTCAGATGGATCAGATAAATTGTAGACTCCGGTTGTTAGTCCTATAGCAACCTTCAAATCGTATCAGAGATCTTCAGAGGGCGTAAAAACTGACAACAGGGCTAGGCAACTCGACTCGGTCAATTTTTATTTGAATTTATTTTTTTAACGTATCGTTTAATATTGCCTGTTCATTTTTTATTGGCGGGGGTCAATAATTTACAGGCAATAATGCAGGTACCTAAATAAGAAAAGGTCATACTTTATACGTTTTACATTAATGACCCGTGTTTTATCGTCGTATACAGTCGTGTAAAATCATAGATTTATTACATAAAGATACAGCCAAAGTGTAACCGCACATGCGACAGCTATATTCTTGAAATAATGCCAGGATAGGAATGCTTCCCCCATCTTAGAGGAAAAAATTTCATAAAATATTTCTAATCTCTATAATTCACAAAATAAAACATTGTTATACAGGGTTTTATGGAAAGGATACACAAGCGCCGCAAATTGCTCATAGTAGGAAAAAGTCTAATAGTAGGAAAATAACTACTATTAAACTAATCTACTCATAATTATGAACATCTTTTATTAAATAGGCAATCTTGCGATTGCGAAAATAATGTACCTTATCTTAGTTTTGGCTCAGCAGGAAATATGAAATAGTCCAATAAATTAATTATTTATTAATTTATTGGGTACAATCCTGGGGAAACATAATTCACAACCTGGCAGCTACAAATCGTAGACGGCTCACGTAGTAACTATTATTCCTAATCTGTGGTTTGCCCACCTTGGCACGGTTACAGCGACGGGGACAAAAAATGAAAGGTCTGTCTCTCTTTTTCAACCGTGTTTTGGCACTTGCCATCTTGCTCTTTTTTACAAAGTAGCTGTTAAGGTTCTGTCTGTTAGTCTGAGTGTAAAATGTATCGTGTTGTACATTATTGTCTGCCAAAATATTAAATTGAAAAAGCTTTTTTTGTACTTTTGTCACTCTACTCTGGTCTCATCCACCTTCCTTCTGGGCCGTTGGGTTAATAGAAAAAAATGTAATAATTTTTAAGTTTTGTGCTTTTATTGTCGTAAAAATAGTTTTTAAATAACGTAAAACGAAATGCATTTGCGCGCTATACTTTGGTGCCTACCCTCAATTCCCTTAAAATAAATTACAATACAGTACGTGCGACCAACTATCTCGTTCGGTTGAGTTGAGGAACCCAAACCGTGCTAAGAAGCGTACTGACGTAACATTTTAAAGAACCGAACGAAAACATTTCCATAACAGCTACACTGAAATTCCTAGCAAAAGTGATCAGAAGATGTGTGAATTTAAAAATAGAGAGACGACTCATTGTGATTCAGCTCTTAACAGTGAAAGAAAGGGCTTATTCTAGCGTCTACGAATTCGTCTTAGTCACGGTAGCTTTTTTTAAAAATCGTGAGAGTGAGTGTCCGAAATAACGTAGGTACGCGTCAAACCAGGCTTGCGGTATTCACTTTTAGAACTTATAAAAAAAACTGGGATCCCTCGTATAAAGTTTTGTTCCATCGTTTGATCGACTCCATAGATAAGTTGGTCGTGCAGGTGCAAGATATAGAAACTCTATGATTATAAAGCGAGCTGATCAGCCGGCACGGCGACGTAGAGCGCTTCGACAGCTTGCACAACGCGCTCCACAATAGCGTAGACTATCGGCGGCGCGACCTCTTTCATCACCTCACTCCAGCTGGTGTTTAAGAAGTCCTGCACTGGAGTGCCTGTTTCAATGGAAAATATACATGTTAGCATACAAAAATGCGGCTAATAAGAATGCGGTAGGTGTCTACTGGTCTGGAACAGTGGCGAACAAACCGACGACTGTACTTACAGCTGTTACCAGCTGACCTTTATTTAACCCAGTTTGACTTTCATAAAGCTCAGTCTAAGACCGCAGATTCCAGCACAAGATCGAAAATGATGAAAAGAGTGGCTTTTTTAATTTGTTGGAATTTTCCAAAGGGAAATTTTTTTTTTTCTTTTTTTCTTATACTAAAATAATAAACAATCTACTATTAACCAAAAACATACTACAAAAAGAAATAATAAATAAGATAACAAATGAAGAGGGTAATAAAATAATAATATAAGGTTATTTAGTGCTCTTGCGAGCCCTGAACTTAGTATGAAAACTTGTATCGCAGGCGCCCGCGTATACAGCTTTCCTGTAAGTTATCCCGAGAGGGCGGTGCGGTAAAAGAGTAATATCAAGATTGGGGTGGGTAGTCAATTACTTAAAATAGTAATACGTATAATAACAAATGTGAATAGGTATATAGGTATTATAAATTTATGTTAAAAATAAATAAAATAAATAAATACATTCTAGTGCGAAAACCTGTCAGCAAGAATTGGTTGATAAAGAGGGGGGGGTAGGGGTAAGTATTAAGTGTGTGTGTGTGTGTGTGGATGTGTGTGTGGGGGTATGTGTGTGTGTGTGTGCGTGTCCATGTGTGATTGTGCTGCGCTTTATTCGATTATTTTGAGAAGGTTTTCAGTTTCCGAGTAAGTGAGTGAGAGTAAGTAATGTTGTAGTATTAATTTACATTGCCTGGTGGTTTTGTCACGCGTTGGTAAGTTGGCAATTGGTTGGTAAGTTGGTCAGACTGGTCAAACCATAATGCGATCAGCTTAACTGTCTCATTGTGGTAAGCTACTCGTACTTATCCTATTTTCTGAACAGAACACACAATTTTCCGACCTACCATTCCAATTTTGTGGTCACTATTCTAGTTCCCATCATTTCTGCCATTCACTCATTATATTTATGTTTTATAAATTGTAGTAGCTGACAAGTCAACTTACTCAGAAGCTTGTTGCCGTTGAAGAGGTTCAAGAAGTTGAAGTGCGCGTTGCCCTTGGTGACGAAG
Organism: Alcis repandata; assembly: GCA_949125135.1. Lineage (NCBI taxonomy): Eukaryota > Metazoa > Arthropoda > Insecta > Lepidoptera > Geometridae > Alcis > Alcis repandata. The sequence goes on from OX421233.1 coordinate 3,854,402, forward strand.
GAGTGCTTCCAGCTCTTGATGTGCCAGTGCTCCTTGCCGTCCGCGCCGGTCACAATAGCCAGCCCCGTTACAGCCTTGATCACTATGTCACCTGGGCAGAGAAACAGTTTTGTTTAATTCAATAAATCAAGAAACTGGATTTAGAATTTAGATCTTTAAGGAGTTAAGGATAGACTTTGTGCTGTTGAGCATTTTACGGGATAGTAGTTTAGCATTTAGCAATAAGGTTTCTGGAGCTCATTATGGTCACTTAGCAGTAGTCTAGCTCCTGTTGCCGCCTAAAACTAAAATTGGTTGATTGGGGCGGCAAAAGGTCAAATGCGAAAAACATTTCTATACGATAAAATGTTTGTAGAACAGTGCGGGTGGAGGATGAAGAGATTGATGATCAGTATACCTAGCACCTCCAGGGGCGTTGTCCCTTTTTACGAGTACATACATTTATCTACTCGCATCGAATAGGTACTTACTACGTATTACGTCAAAGTTTAGACATACGTACAGATCGCTGTACTCTGATCTAAGGCTAGTAAATAGTGGTTATACTTACGAATGTCAATATCATATTTCCCATTTCCTTGTACCGGTAGAATGATTATCTTTCCATCTAGTTTATAGTCTCCTTCGAGGTGGACTGTGCACCTGATTGTTAACGTCTGCTTGCTCTTGCTCAGGTCGTGTCTGAAGTAGAATGGAAAATAATATTAATCTCTCTATATTCATAAACCTTTATTTCTTACCATATTAGGTAAGTAGGTGTGAGTTTCTTGTAATTTGAAATTATCGAAAAAGACTTAACAGCTATGACAACCGTTTAGCAGGATGTGTTAGGAAGGGAACTTTAAATCCGAAGAAAATATAGTATTTTAAAGACTGGGAATAAACAACATTGTAAACAAACAGGCAGATTCTACGATAAAGAAAATCTCCTTTGATCAGTCAAACACGCGCATTCAGGTAGGTAAGAATAACCATCTCATTGCCCAATCAGTCAACCAATGTTAACCGGCGGGCGTAAGGTAAACATGGCTGTGGTAACATGGTCTAAGTGACAAAGGCGACAAACGTTATAATGTGCCATCGTGCTATCAATACAAGTCCAAGGTCACCAAAGTTGCCATACAATGCCGGAAGCTATTTAAGAAGATCGTTTATTACGTTTCATTACAGTAATGATTGCGAAGATGTTACAATAGGAATGACCTCAGTTATGTTAGTGTACTTAACTGCTACTTAATGATCATTAGAGTAATGATGCTTTATTTAATAATAAACTGCAATTAACTTGGGAAAGCTGAATAAAAGTGTCGTGTTTATATAATGGCGGACGTGACACGATGGAGGTAAGTAACAACATGGAACCGAAATGTTCATGACCTCTTACAATGTCAACTCAAAACTTGAACTATGACGTGGTTTTAGAAGTAGATGAAATCATTTTCATATTTTCCTAAACGGCTATTTCGTGACTGTTTGTAAACATACAGCATCAAATACAACAAAGCGGTCTTTTCAAAAATTAGGACAAAAAGGAATTTCAAAAAATAATTGGAATAGCGATAGTAAAATTAAAAGTTCCAACATTTCATGTGTATGCTTGTCTTTGAATAGGAGAAAATAATATGAGAATGCTTCAGTGGACTTGGATGAGGCTAAACAAACATAGAAACCTTCACAAATTAACATTTGAACGCAGACGTTGAGAAAATATGACGTAAACTAAATAGTTACCTACTCTTAAATTTGGACAATTATGTACCTACCTGAATCTCCTTATAGGTAGGTATGTTATATATGCCTATATCTAGGTATTTTTGCAAGACGAAGTGCCTAGATCTAAGATACTCATGCATTACTTGTGCACTCGTGCACCTACTTCATTACTAACTTTACACAAGAAAGAGGAAAATCTGTTGTGCAGCAGTTTATGACACAATGAAATATATAATCAAATCGTTGAAGTAGCAATCACACTCCATACTTATCATCGTGATAATCAACCGTTTTCCACCCACTGCTGAGTATAGGTTTATTCCTCTTCAGCACGTCATCTTTTTCGGTCATGAGCTAGTCTCATCCACTACTTTTCTGTCGCCTCTACACTAATAGATACCTCTCATAAATGCAAAGGGTTTTGATTGAAGTTGTTGTTGAAGTTTCAATGGATTTGAATGAAAAACCCTGACTTATTTTTATAATCATCAACAGTTTTGTTATAATTAAACACGGGAGTACTCACGTAAAAATTAAGTCGTCTACTACGACTAGTTTCGGTCACATTCGGTGACAACAACAAATCAAACAAACAACAAACAAACAAATTATCAGCATTACTGTTTTTCATGACAGAGCTGAAACTGCGAGGCACAACTAGTGAAATATAATTTCTCTATGATAATGAAGGTAATTTATTACAATAGCCAATTATTATCCTTAGGTGAAAAGCACGCCTATCAATGAAGCCAATTGACATTTACTTATACTGCAATTCTATTCAATTCTTTTCATTAAAATGCTCTTAATTACAATCTTCGTATCTACCTAATAATGATAAGGAAAAACTGTCATCACGACTGGTATGAAATTATAATTGCTTGTACAAGTGTAGACTGCAAAGTATACCTAATCTACATCTTATGATCTTACTTTTCCTGCTTCTTATTGCTAGATATTAAAAGCTTTTATGTTTGGATGCTTGTTACTCAGTCAAATAAAAATTAAAAAGCCGAATGCCTCGAGCATGCAAATAAATAATTGGAAAAACGTAGAAATTTCTTGCCTGGGATATGAGGATCTTTGCTGACCTGTACCTTACCACAAACCTACACAATCCCTTTAATTTGTAATCACTTTACCAGCTTTATAGAGTCGAGTAAGAATCTAGATCAAAAACTCTGACACAAACGCGTTCTAAGCCATAATTTAGAAAAAAACTCACACGACGCCTTCGACCACGCAATTCTTCATGCCAGTAACAACTGTATCCTTCATGGTCAGCTCTAATCCTGCTTTGTCCCCTTTGACGTACTCCAGCTTCATGGGGTCAAGAGAATGGACGTTCAGCTCAGGGATCCCGGGGGCTAGGAAGGGTACAGCTGCCTGCGTTGATGACAGGAGGCAGGCATCGTCTTTTGGTGCGCATGGTTTGATGAATGGGGCTGAAGAGAAAAGGACGATGTGAGTAGGTAGTTACAATAATTTGTTCAAAATTCAAAATTTAAGTTCAAAATTGTGGGTGTCGCAGACCTGTTATGGGTAAACGTGACGTTTAACATTGGGGCTAGCACAACTTTGACGTAAAAATACGTAACGATAGAAAAGTGTACGCCATTTACGACTGTCAAGTGTGCTTCTGACGGGTGGAAATGGCGTAGGTACACTTTTCTATCGAATACTCGCTACGTATTTTTACGTCAAAGTTGTGCTAGGCCCACAGACGAGCGATTTACTCGTCTCGTCGCTCAATACCTAGTATAAAAATAAAAAAATGTTAAGAAAAGACGATGTAAGTAGTTAGTAAGTAAGTTTTTAAATGTTTGTTTTCTCATTTGTAATAGGCTGGGTACGGAACCTAACGATATAGTCGTCTAGTACCTACGCTTTCGGGATGTAGGTATTGGCGAGAGTGTTCAGCCGTTATTATTTCAATTTATTATGAGTGCAGAGCGATACCCCGCGGCAGGATTTTGAATTTCAGAAGTGTTGAAGAGTGGCAAGGCCAATGTTTGGTACAGCAAGTAAGCTTACCATCAAGCGAACGTCTTGCTTGCTTCGTACCTTATTTTTTTCCGACTGTCACAGGCAAGGTGCGATGTTTTACGGGAGCATGTTTGATTGTAGGTAAAAGGAAAAATGGTTCGACAGTTTTCAGTTTTTACGCGGTGTCCCTTATTACGTCGGACATAGAGTAGTACTGTAACGTCGGACGTGTCCTACATTTTTAAAACCTTTTTTTTTAATTTATTGGTCAAATAAGAACGCAAAGAACACTAGCAGGTAGCAGGTATTTGAACCCGGAAAGCATGAGCGCTAATAATACATTTTCAAACTAGTTGTTAACATCTTTAAATGCAGTTGGCTTTCTTAGTTTTTTTACTTGTTTTGAACCCTAGCCGGTAAGACCTTGGTTTTGATTTCCGGCTGCACTTTTCAAAATTTTGCAAAAATAAATCTGCATACTCCCACTGATTACTGATATGTATTTACAGTGCATAGTCTTTGTTTTTTCCTTGCCTACAATTGCACATAAACGGCTTAAACAAATTAAAATAAAAGAGCCCGTTTTACTCTCTATACTAGCTTGAAAATAATGACTTGTGTAAACACTAAACAATGTATTGCCAATTTATCTAATTAATCCATATTTGCAGGAAAATATAAGGAAATACAGTAGGTAGAGTTTTTAAGAACTTTTTCGTTGACTTAAATTATTTATGATACGAAAATACAAATTGAGAGACATCCGATCCGCAAAAAATGTTTGAGATATTTTTACGGTACTAAAACCGTTTATAGTAGTTTTTTGTATTTTCTTTTATTTCATGAAGACAATAAAAGAAAAAATACTCAAGTAAATATTAAAAAAATAAAAAAAATAAAAAAAAACAAAAAAAATAATCGTATCACCGTCGTGGTCGTAAAAATGTATTGCTGTGCTCATCATTAGTCTCATCCGTGCGGTTTTTTTTGCTTCACTGGGATTGTTTAGGAAAAAAGAAAACAAGGAAATAAGCCCCCGAAAAATCGAAAAAATATCATATCAATTTTAGGCGGTACAAAAATCACCGGATCATCTAAATTAATCCATATACAGATAGATAGATAGATTATTAAAGAGAAAAAAAGAAGAAAGAATTCAAAATTCTGGGGGGCGCTGTTATGGGCAAACGTGACATTTAACATCAGGCGAACGATATGCTCGTCTCGTGTCATAAAAAAAAAATAGCCTTAAAAAATAAACTCACCCGACGCCGACCGCGCACTGATCACCACCGCCAAGAAACAGAAGTACCCTAGCACCATGTTGACTGGTCTTCTGTTCAGTTCACTGCCAAGTTCACCGACTAGCGGGCCGCAATGCGCCGCCCAAGGCTAGGGCCGCTCTTTTAAGCTATACCTACCCGACCCATGACGTACCTACTTGTGTACTTAGCAGGTAGAATGCAAGCCAGATTTTATAGCCGGTGTGGATTATCATAGGTTGTGGAGCTGGCAACCTTTACGGACTCTTTTTCATATTAAAGAAATTATTTTGCCTCCTCTGCAAGCAACAAACAATATGAGGACATTTTAATTCATTTTCATGATTGATATAAAGAATAAAATGTATGCATATTTACTTGCTTAGTTAATAGGTAACTAGCTGCGGTTGCCGTGCTTCTCAGCCTGTGGTTTCCATGATTTATTTAGGTAGGTACCTTTTAGGACTCGGCGATAGTGGATAGTAGCTTTAGTAAAAGCTTTTTAATCGGTTCAGCAGTTCCAGACATTAAACCTACATTATTTATTTTATTATTTACATGTTATTATACAAAGAAATAACGTAAAATACAAGTATATAAAAGAACAATTGATGATGATGGTGATTTTAATGGCATAAAATCGATTCTACCTGCTATGTAAATCGCATCCATTGTTTACATTGAGAGCGGCCAGAAAGTTTGGCGTGGAGTACACCTAGAGGCTTTGTCAGTCTCTTCAAAGATGAACTATACTCGAATCTGTGATCAAGCTTCCTTTTGAGGATTGTCGCATTACTAGCATTAATGAGCAAGGATGCGGTTCTTGTTTTTTGTCGTTTTCTTGTTGATTTAGCAATATTGTACAAGCTAGCTAGATTTAGCAGCTCGACTAGACTATTCACACTTTCGGGCTGAAAAATGTATTGCTTTTATCACTTGGTAACAATGTAAATAAGTGCGGAAGGGGCTATTATGGTTTTTTACCTAAAAAGGGGCAAAGATGTCTTTTTTTAATTTTAATCTCGCGGTTGGCACCTACGTTACAGCCATTAATTGTACAGTGAAAAAAAAATTGTATTAATTCGCATTCGCAACCACTAACAGTGTAACTCGATAGGGAAGAAAATCCAAACATTTGGAGTTACTATTTTACCACCTTACCAGCAATAGTGATGGAATTGTGAAATGGAACCAAACGTCCATACCTCGGTCGGTAGAGATAGATTGTTTAAGTTTATATTCATATCAAATAGTATATGCACCTATTTGTATAAATAAAGGATACGGGCAAAGAACAGGAAATGTTTTACTAAATAGATTTTGAGAAAAACGCAATTAAAAGTAGTGTATTGTTTCTTAAAATCAACGCATGCAAAAACGTCTTTTTGGCGCCATCTGTTTAGTTCCATACAAATCTAATAATTGGGAAATAAAATTCTATAGACAAAGATTCCCTGTTCTTTACCTGTACTTGCACTCGTAGGTACCCTTTAAATTACCTGAATGGCCATACCTGGATCACCTGGGTGGTCTGCTGTTGCTATTGCTGTCTGACTGTTGCTCAGCCATTTTGACGTTTTTCAAAACAATCACACATCCCATCATACGCGTTTAATATTAATTACTAATTAATAATATTAAACGCGTATGTTTTTGTTCATGTAGGTAATTATTAATTACCTACATGAACAAAAACAATGTTTGTTCATGCTAATTGAACCGTGTTAGCTAAGGTCAATATCTGAGTTCTTATTCACATTTTTCTAATGACGACAGTTAATAGAAAAAGCGTAAAAAAAATGTTACTGAAGAATTTGTGTTAAACTTTTAACTGTTTGTGACGTGTAAGCGTAAACGTGCCTTCAAATTTTCAGAACTTAGGTACTTAGGCCAGAGGTCCGGGTTCGATTCCCAGCCGGGCAGATGTTTGAATGATGAATTTAAATATATGTTCTGGGTCTGGGTGTTAGTTGTCCTTGTCTTTGTGTGTGTTCCATTCCATGGCATCCCCGATACAGGGTATCCTAGTGGGGGGAGCTATGAGTGTGAAACGTTTATGATTATTTAAAAAAAATATGTATTTTCTAACCGTTTTTTTAAAGTAAAAAAGTATCCCCAAAAGAGCTCATCAAGGAAAATAATTTTAATGAGTTAGTAGCTAAACATAAACGATAATAGAACTTTTAAATATCTAAACTGCTAAAACGGTTACAAAAGTGTTATTAGAAACGTCTCCAAGTTACCTAAAAATTGAAGCTAGAATTTATAAATGAGTTACTCGAAGGCTATATTGTAACTTTGAAAAGAAGTGCTTCTTTAGCGTTTCATTTAAAATTAAAGAGTGAATTATTTAGAACTGCGAGTGCTCTACTTTATTTTGTAACCTACATACCTTTTCTTTCCTATAAATAGCATGATTATTATGACACCAGATAGTTAATAATCCAGTTCTTTTAACTACTTTTCTATAACAATAAGGTTAATTGTCTTGATTTAATCATTTCAAATGCTTAGACATCCGCTGTAAACTTAGAATTGTGTACGAAATACTCGTAGGCAGCGAGTTTACTCGCGCGTTGGTGATCCTTAGAATGTGATGATGATGAGAAATAATAATACCTATGTCCTTTTTTGTGCTTCTGACAACGTGTATTACTACTTGATAACCCAGAAAACATGGGTGAAACCGCGATGCATAGCTAGTATATTATGAATGTAAAAGTTACGTTACGTTACTCAATCACGCAAAAACGGCTGAACGGATTCGGATGAAATTTGATACGACAGTAGCTTGCACTCTGGATTAACGGATTAACATATACTCGTACCTAGGCTATTATTTTCTCGAAAAACGCAAGTAAAACCGCGTGGAACAACTAGTTAATACCTATTTGTTACACGCAAGTCTAGCTTTATGAGTGGTTTATGACATCTGTCAATTGTCTTTGTGTAATATAATTAGAATCACTTGTGAGCACCTATAGTAGGTGTACCAAGTAGCAAAGGTTATAAAGGTAGGTACAGATTACCTCTACAGATTCCACATGCAAGACGATCGAATCGCATCACGCCCTGCGAATAAAAGGGGTAGGTATTTATTAATCAGTAGTGAATTCTAGACTTTTTATTTTAAGACGATTGGTTTTTTCCCTAGGAGAGATTTTCAGGGGAGAATTGGTGATAAGCCGAGAATTCAATATCTGTGTTATTTGCAGATATAACACTTTCAATGACTTTAAATTTATTTTAAAATAAACCCGTAATTTATGATTTTAAAATAAACCCGTAATTTGAAATAACGTGATGATAAAACCAACGTAACCATAACAATAATAATTGCTCTTCATCTAAGTCAGTATATTTTATTACAGTAATTAGCTGCCTCACTGTTTCACCCGCGCGATGATAAAAGACGGTGATGATGATGATGAAAATTAGCTTATTTCCTTCTCTGTACTACTGACAACGTGTATGCAAAATTTCATGATGATCGGTTAAGTAGTTAAGGTTTGTAAATGTTACAAACAAACTAGTAAGTTAAGCTTTTATAATGTCTAACATATATGTATTGTATTAAATTCGGATTACGTGCTGTAGAATGCGACAAGATAATCATTTAACCATTAAATGGTTCTAATTACTAAAATTCCAAACGCGTTGGGATTTTAGTAATCATTTAGTTTTTTAATTGAATAAAGTGCGGATAACGTGCATAGCTAAATTCAGATATGGGCGTAGCTAGGACAAGCACGTAAGGGGCACAGCACAGATGAAATATGTACCTACATTTATACGAGTATGTAATTATGCATGCGCCAGGGAACCGAACCCGTTTTTAGCTATTTCGTTTAATAGTGTTAGGATATCGTATGGGATGTGTACTATGACCTATTGATAGTAATTTAGGGTAGGAATAAAACTATCAAGTAAGTAACTACAGATTCTTCTAACTTCCACTGTTACACACCGTTGTTAATAAAACCTTTTTAGTATTTTTTCTTCAACATAATGTGTGTTAACTTGCCTAAAAGTATGTTTTTGAATTTGTAAAATTTTGAGTAGGTAAGTAAGTATAAAATTATTTATTCACTAAAAATATTTGCTAGACTTAGATCGATTTGTTTGTCCCGAAAAATACCCGTTGATCTAAATTTCATCAGACAGAAGCATTAAATTAAAGCCAGTCTTAAGATTAAAAAAAAAGTAAACTAGCAAAATTTTTATTTTATTTGTATGATAATTTTTTTTGTAGATACTACTCCCGGGTAGATGCCGGGCTGTCTGTCGGGGCCGTGGTACCCCGTGCCCCCCACCTAGCTGCACCCGTGACCCTTGTCTACACGTTCAACTCGACACGATCCATAACTTGTGTAAATAAAACCTTCGTTTTCCTTGTCGTCTTTCATTGTCAGACTTGACTTATGATCCAAAACCTCTTTACACTAGATTACGTACTTATGTGACTCATTTCAAACATATATCTCCATAAAAGACATCAGTAGGTAATAGTTCAAACGAATGAGATACTTATTCTATGGGAATACATAGATACGTGTATATAAGTATAGATAAGTATAAATATTGCACCGAGTTTATTTTATTTGCATACCTACTGTTGGAATTTATTGCTTATCGTTTGCTTTAAACAGATTTATTTTAAAATATAATAGTTCATTGAAGCTTTTATGATCTTGGTGTAATCTGCTGCTTGATATTTATATGTGAAATGTCATCCTCCAATGATAATGGAATTGTAATAGAAAACTAAATGGTAGAGCCCCAAAATTTCTACAAATAAAGTTTTTTGTAGCAAAACTCAGTTTACGCTGTTTTTGGCAATGCGTGAGTAGCTAATAACTAAATGTCTTTGTTTCAATCATGTTTTAACAACAAAGCGATTAATTATTTAAAATTTCTTTGTCATTGTCATTTTTTTCGCCAAGTGCCGAGTGTGGTCGAGGTCATTACCAGTAAGAACAGAGTTCAATGCCTTAAACAAATAAGTACCTATATATTGCACATTTGACTCTTCTGTGAAACTTTCATCGGATAAGGAACGTTAATTAAAGTATCGTGATTAATCAGCCGATCCTTAAGCGGTATTTCCCACTTTTTGCCAATTATTGCCCTAAGAATGTCATTAAATATTTGTAGAACCATGACTTTGTCAATACAATATTAGAATTAGGTACCTAAAGGTAATTATGTATATATTGTATTTGCTTAAACAGTTTTATAAATGAAACAGTTTTATAAATGAAACAGTTTTATAAATGAGAAGGTTAGTGAGTACCTAAGTGAATATATTACTAAATAACGCTAAAACAACTGAACGGCTTTGGATGAAATTTGGTACGGAGGTAGGTTGTATCCTGGACTACTAAATAGGCTGCTTTTTATTTCGGAAAAAATAACGGTTCTTTTATGACAACGGGTGAAATATGGGTATCTAAACTACAATATTTTTTTGTCATTATAACATTTTGTGCCGAGTTGAATCTATTTTTAAATAATGCTATTATTGTGTTATTGTTGAAAGAAAAACTAAAAATCCGACCGCTAAATGTCTTTAAAAAACTTTTGACACTCTTGTACAAAACTAATTTAACATCACATCGCAAATCCAAAATCGGTCAAAATTAAATACCTACTTGAACAGTGAACACGTACTCGTATATTAAACTTAAAAAGAACCTATAATCAGCCTAGAAACATTATGTATCATTATGTACATTATTATGTAGTTATGTATCTATTCTTTTCAGATAAACAATGAGATGTTTAAATATGAGTTTTTGACGTGTGAATAAGATTAACTATTAACTATTATTTATTGGTTGCGTTTTGAATAATATGATTGCTACTGTAAGATAAAGTTAGTCTCACTACTTACCTACTTACACCTAGTTCAAGGAAAACTGTTGATAGTAAGGTAAATATTGAATCATTACACATACCTATACATACTCGTACTATACTTGATTTAAATCTCGATATTGATTTCATATCTCGGTACCAAGCCGAGATCCGAGACAAGACCTTTATTCGGATAAAAAAGTTTCGTTTCCTATTGGCTGTTCCAAGACCGCGCCTCACAATCAACCAATGAGAGCAAATGATCATAAGCGTGTTTTGACCGATGCGTAGCGCGTTTCGATCATCCTAAATGCGGAACCATTAGGACGTAATCTGTGAATATAAACATCTTCCATGTAAACTTTGACAGTGTTTTGAGCATTGTTTACAGCGGATTCCCGGAAGGTGGTCCGTGATGCCGTCATTGTGTCGTAGAGAACTGAGTCAATATACTTAAGTAGTTATAGGGTTGTGTTGTAGTTGACATGTTACTTTTCTACTTAGATCACTTCGATTAACACGTTTTTAAGTAGTAAAGTCGAGTGGCCAGCCCTGGCGTCAGGGTTTTAGGTTTAAGGCTTCTGACACGGCTTGCTTTAGAACAATTAATAATCGAGGTCTGCTACTTAACGCGTCATCCGACCCGCGGTAGTGCTCAGTTGTAAATGCCACTCGCGGTCACCTATCTGAAGACTGACCATATCGTCAATCGGTAACAAGCATCTTATTGATCTAGCAAGCGCTCCAAAAGAACTTTAATTCTGAAACTCCATTTTCTGAAACTCAGCTCGTTTTATCTTTTGCAAGTGTAGAGCATTCTCTACTTCCGGTGATATCAATTTCTTATTACATTTTATAACATTTCATTTTTTAATAAAATTAACTCATTTTTTTCTTATCTACATTAATTTAATACTAACTTTCAATAAAGAAACTCGTTTTATTCATTTTAATTTAATAATGCACTTCGCATCGTTTTAATCCTTGTAAAACTTTTTTTAAATTCCAACAGATTGTCCTCGAACTTTATATAAGCGAGCTTGCTTTCATTTTGAACTTTGCTAAGTAAATCTCATATTTATGGGCTTCCTGCAGCTTTATCCACTTCCTTCCGTTTCCTGACTTTTTTTGTGACGTGAGGAGGTAGGTATTTTGACTGTCATCTGTTCGAAGGTTTAGTTCAAAAATTGACGACGTGAAATTATCGTGTCACAAGTAATTATTCGAGGAATTGAACGAGTAAGTACAGTGCCACAAGTTTAAGTTGGCGGTGGCGATTTGAGGAACTAAATCGGCCATCTCGAAAATTCACTTTGACACTTCCGAGTTCATAGTAAACATCGTTGCGAATATTTTTGCTAAGTACTATTATATTTGCTACTGTGCTATCATCATGCCTAAAGTGATAAAAAGTGGCACAAGAGAAGCAGTTATAAAAGTACACAGTGGCGCACAGCCGCGCCAAGTTATACTTGCCGGACTGTATAGGTATCTCTGGACGAGTATAACGAATAAGGTTCAGGGTTCCGTTCTCACAAATTTTATGTTAACCTATCTTGATCAAAAAGTATAACATCGTATTTATACTTTCTCATAGTACCTCTTACCTTTTTAACGCGAATAAGCTTGCGTTTGACTTCGTATAGAACGTCAAAATTGGTATTCAAAATTCTGGATAAAACCGGAAAGCAAAAAGTTCTTAATAGACTTTATTCTTACTTTAACCGTTTACCACAGCCTGTAATTTTTTCCACAACTAAGTATTCAATTCATAAAAGACAAAAAATCCTCGTCTATTATGTGGAACTCAATTATGTGCTATATAACCTGTGACCGGATACACTAATAACACAATAATACAGGGCTATAAGCTCGAGGTGTACTGAGCAGAAACTACGTGTTAAAACTCATAAATTTATTGTGCCAACCCTAAAATCAAATTAAAACAGTTGTTAGTGTCAATGACATTTTCTATGGAACAGCTAATTTTTTTCCGTAAAATAATTTTATTATTAAAGTACTTTTATTTTTCTGAATTTTTTTTTTATTTCTGTGGTTTTCAAGTAGGAAAAGTTTTGTTATAATTAATACGGGAACACTCACGTTGTAAAAAAAGTAAAAGTTGTTCAGAACTATTAATACTCGTAGGACTGTTGATTGTATGTGTTTTCGGCTTAGTACACCCTAAGCTTTAGCTTTGTGGATCTAAGTACGTAGGCACTAACGATTTAATACATTTTTTATGAGACAATCTTGACTTCTAGGCGTATTGTCAACTTTGACTTGATAATGTTTGAGTCAGTTGTGTAATTTGGTCGACAAAAAGTTATGAGCGACTAATTTGTAGAGGAGATGAGCCTGGAACGGGTAAGGTAGAAAAATCCGCCAAAAAAAAATAAACAATAACTATTATCTTTTCCAAAAAAACTACAAATCTTTGTGTCCTTAGAAAAGGATGTCGTACTTATACAAAAAAATAATAATTAGGCTATAATTTGCAGTCGTTTTTTTAATCAAAAAAATTGTATTTTTAGCTTAGACACTTATCGAGTCCACGGCTGGTCAAAGTTATAGATCATAACATTCATAACCCGACATGGATTACGTCTGCCGCATGACGTCTTATGGTCCCTCGCAAAGAAAATACATTTTGCGAGCGCCTGTAACAATTTCAATAAAAGCAGAGGCACTGGTTTTTAATTTAGGCGTTTTGTATTGACAGATTTTTTTGAAGACTACCAAAAATGCTCCATTTTTATTTATAACAAAAACCACATATGGAACTTCCTTTATCTGCAACTCGTACCTACCTCCTTATTTATCGTGAATAAATCCGCGTTGACCACCAATTCACCTGTGGGCCTAGCACAACTTTGACGTAAAAATACGTAGCGAGTTCTCAGTTCATAGGTGTCACATTTACTTTTGTTTTAAACAGCGTTTCAACTAAATGACAATCGTATAACTAAACAATACAATGAACTTAGATTAATTTATTTATTTCTTTGAAGTCGTCACCATTTTGTATGAGATTCGTGACTTAGCGATGACTGCGAGGAGATTTTCGACCAATAACTTTCAGGGTTTTGTTCCGTGCCATTCAAATATATCTCTTCAGGCTTTGGCATAGAGTTACAACCATTAGCATTATGTGCTTTGATGTGTCCTTCCTTACGCTATTATTTTTTACTTGTTCTTATGTCAATTTAGATAGACCTAATGTGATTTTTGTGCACCACAGTGCCGCATTAGACTAAGCAATATAGGTTTAATACATGTATGGACTTATTAGTATAAATAAAAAAATAACGTCTAGGCCTTGGTTATTGAAGCAAGCGACGCCCTTCCCGACAGTCTAGTCTACCAATACTAACGCTCACACCTACTAACGCACCCTTACTCGATATAAAGAACTCACGAAACCCAACTCTCTTTCAGTCGGCAAAGGCTTAGCGAGCGACACCTGATGAGAAAGGGTTTTGGTCGTTGGCTCTCGACTTAACTCGATGTGAGAGCACTTCCAATCGATATTAGAGCCTAAATATGTCAATTTAATTATCCATATTAAAACGTAGCTTCAACAGTAACTCAACAATTTTATTAACAAAATTCTAAACATAGTCTTCTTATCTACAGCTCAGGCAGGGCGAGCTGACTCTCCGGCACATTATTGAAGAGTTTCTTGGTCTCTTCGACGATCTTGTCGACGATGGCGCTCACGATGGGCGGCGCCACCTCCTGGAAGATCTCCTTCCATCTGTCGTTCGCAACGTAGTGGATCATGTCCGCTGGAAAATATACACGAAAGTTAAACAAGTACAGAAAGGTGTTTAAAGACGATTCGAGGATAGAACGAAACTGAAGAGTTTCAATATCAATCAGCACTTATCAGATTTCATACCATAGATAAAACTGGGAGCGAGTAGACAAATCCATAACACATAACAAAATCGAGACATACGAGAAAGTAATGTGGTCACAAAACATAATTTCCTTGGTTGTTGATCCAAAGACTCTTTAGAATTAGGTACATTTGTACCTAATTCTAAAGAGTCTTGCAATCCTCTAGCTAAGTTGGAGCCACTTACAGAGCTGCTTGTTCCCATTAAACAGGTTCTGGAAGGTAAACTGGACTCCTGTCTTCACGTCGGCGGTGTGCTTCCAGCTGGCTATGTGCCAGTACTTCTCGCCGTTCACCACCCGGTCTTCGAGGTCATACACAATCTTCACGACGATGTCACCTAGAAGACCAAGCCAAGAACTTTGTAAAAGAAGTTGCATAAACTTTGTTCATTTGTAATGAAGCGGATTGTACAAGGTTATTGACAGAGTAAGTAACATTAGCAAATTTTACTATGGAAACTAACGAAAACAAAAACAAAAACTTTAGCAGAGCTATGAAAAAAGCAGTAATTTCAATTAGAACCCGTGGTTGAGGAAAATATTAAGAGTGTAAAAAGTCACTTGGTTGTAAATATGTTTGATCAGCAAAACAGAGCTGTCCGTGAAGAAAATTGCAAACTCAGTCATGGAGCGACATTTCAAGCATAAGTAAAACTTGAGGACGAGAAGAAAATAAACAGTTCGTTTGAGTTATAATGTGAGGTCTGTCTGTAGACGTACTCACGGATTTTGATCTTGTACCGGCCGTCTCCTTCAACGGGCAGCAGAAGCAGCTTCCCGCCGAGTTTGTAGTCTCCCGTCATGATCACGGAGCACTGCAGGTCTAAGTAAGTCTTGTTCGTTTTCCTCCTGCAAATGCAAAGATCAAATTTGAAATATAGGCTAAAAGTAGTTACCAGGTGTTTTCTGCAATATTGGTCGACGGAGAGAAGAATCAAAGTAGACAGGTAGACTATAAAGATAATTACTGCAGACGAATAGTAGAAAGGAACCGGCCGTGGATAACGTTCCATGGGCGGAATAGGCAGCCAGCGGTGACTTTTTACCCGCTTTGCCTCTGAGAAGTGGCCCGTTACAATATAAATTAAACCAAAATACAAATAATTGAATAAAATAAGTTCAGGAAATCTCAGTTGTATGTGCTCTTCAGTTTTTGTTCTTAATCATGCTTTGACGACATCGCCATGCCGATTGTCCCACAACAATAGGATAAAATTAGAATGGAATAATGGTTCTTAATGAAATGAGTGTCACATTAAGAGGACCTAATAATAGTTGTAGTGACACTGAGATCTTTTGTTGGGTCTGCAAAAACCTTAATTGGAAGGTTCTTTTTGATCTTTTTAAATGAACGCTTCGCAATATTCTGAGTACATTTTGGGTTATATATATGTATGTATAGTATGGTTCTGCAGCATCTGTGCTGGAAGCTTCTTCATCATTCAGTATTTAAGAGCGTTGCTCTTGTCGATAGAGAAATTTTCAGGTTTACTGGAAGATTCTTAGTAAAGCTAAAATATAATTAAAGGAATCATTGTATGCCCAGTTTTGCTGTTGAATTCTATCAATAAGGTTAGATTTTGTTAATTTGCTATGCCATTCAATTACTATGTTTTGACTACAAGTCCAGCGTATCCAACAGGTAATTTTCTAAATTACGTGGTATAAAAGAATACTCACGAATGGCGTTGTCGACGTGACGTAGGTACTTTAATGACAGTTTTAATCTAGTAACCTCAAGACATGACGTCAGGATCACAAAATATGGTCACGATAAAAAGTAAATTACCATTGTCAGTGTGTGGTCGTGCCTTGGTGATGGCCTTGTGACGTCTAGGTCCTTTGAACCTTATCATCGCACGTCCCATGATGACTAAAAATTCTCAGCAGCCTACCTACCTAATTTGATCCCACTTCTGAAATTCCTGGAATTGGGCAAGTCGCGTTTGTTAGTCACAAAATTGACCCGCGGAGCAAAGTCTTCATAAGATTTACAGATGGGGTGCGCACGATCCTTTTTTTTTCACGCAACATGTGATGAATGAAGCTAGATAGGCCTTTACTTCAAGTTAAAATCAACTTACTTGAGCCCATCAACCTTGCAGTTCTTAAGTCCCTTGACGACAGTGTTTCTGAAGTCCATATCAAGCCCCGCTTGGCTGGTGCAGACGCGCTCCACGAACATGGGGTCCAGCAAGGTGATACCTAACTCGGGGACTCCGGCCGCCAGGATCGGCAGCGCAACCTGCGCCGAAGACTTGAGGCAGGCGGTGTCGGAGGCGCGACATGGTGTGATGAAGGGAGCTGGAAATGAGGGAATTGTAAACGTTTTATACGAGTAGAAGTAGAAGCAGTTGTAGTCTATTATTATTAAGCTTTTTGAATGATTCTCTTTGTGATCTTCAACCTTCCGACACGACACATTCGTCGAGATCTTAGTAAGTTGAGATAGTGGCGTAACTCTGACGTCAATAGGTAACTAATAGGTATGTACGAGTATAAGCCAGCCCAAGTTACAAAGTGTTAAAACCAGCAGAATGTTTCTGACTTTTGATACTAGTCGCAGGTAAGTGATGAAGCGGACGTAGAGCCAAGTTTTAGTCTTTAAAGGCTAAGCGGGCTCATACCATTATTGTCAGTAGTCAATCTCTAACCTGTCCATCATAAAAACAACATTTCACCGCGCAAAAAAATTGAAGAAAACTATGATTATCTGTTGTAAACTAGGCAGTTATTCGTGACATTGTATCACATAGCGTAGTGCCCATGCAAGTTCAAAGCTGGCTTTGGCGGTCAGTATTACACAGATTTGCTTTATAAATATAGGTACATGACAAAAATAGCTACATGACAAATAACAATGTATATTTGACCTAAGTATCAATGTTTGTATATTTAACGTCAAACGCCTCAAGTACCTACTTAGATACGACCTTATAATTGTGGTGTTAGATTGTAGAACAAACGACCGAGTCATATTACCTCCTATTAGACGTATCGCCCGAATTACGTTAGCGCTAAACACCTTTCTTTTAGCACCCTCCTAGTAAACTTCCAGCCACTGTGAAAACTTACTATTCGGAACACCAATTTCACCGTTTTCAACAATTGATACATACCTATAAACAAACAAAAAATTTCACACTCATAGCTCCCCACTAGGATAATCCTGTGTCGGGGATGCCATGGAACACACACAAAGACAAGGACAACTAACACCCAGAGCAGACATTTAAATTCATCATTCAAACATCTGCCCGGCCGAGAATCGAACCCGGGGCCTCTGGCCTCTGGCTAAGATAAGTATTGCCTATTTTATATAATTGAAGTATTTCACTATTAATTGCAGCGCTTACTATCAGGCAAATTTCCTGCTCGTAGTATAAGTTAACATCACTCACCGGAACCACCATCTACGTACTCATACAAACACACACAAACAAACAATGCGTACAACACTCTCATGTCGAACTTTACTAAACTGTCTTTAGAAAAATCTGACCTAAAATGGCGCACGCGCATCGATGCGTTTATAATATATACCACAATCATATTGCTTGATATTTGATCGATTTAAATCACATTAATAATATAAATGAGAATGTTTGTGAGTTTCCGAGGAAATACAGGGTTATAAGGAAAGGGTATGCTAAGCCGAAAGGGGCTTATAGTAGTTGTTACTCATCACTATGAACAACTTTTACTTTGGGCCCACCCAAAAATACGCGAAAAAATTATCAGCTGTTCCATACATTTTGTCGAGTGTCATAGACATTTTTCTATGGAATAGCTTTTTTTGCGAATTCCGAGTTGGTCCTTTTAAAAGTTGTTCACAACTGAGAACTATGAGCCCTTTTCGGCTTAGCACACCCTTTTCATAAAACCCTGTATAAGAGTATTTTCGGTCCAAACTCCTTGATGGAATCCGATGACACAAGGCGTAGAGATAGATTGTTTTCAGCAGGCGTAATATGAGCAGTGGACAAGTTGTCCTTTCACCGTTTTTATCCACCTATATCTACGGGCACGAAGTTCCAGGCAACAGCTAGTTATTTTTAAACACAGGTAAAACAGCCTTTCTTCGGAAAGAAATAGTGGTTTCTGACCTAATTGCAAAAATAATTAATTTAGGAAAATATTGTTGTTCAGCTCGACCACTAATTTATGTTTTTAAAAAATTACGTGGTTTTACAAATTTTGTTTTTAATCAATAAAATGAATGATAATAACACAGTTCCAAGTACTTATCTTTTATTAATAATTATTTTTACAAAAAAAAAACAAAAACTGACTTCAAGAGACCGACTATTGAGTTTTTCATCTATTTGTCGCGCACGTACTTAATGCAAATTTAATAGGTACTTATATGGTTTTCTCATGGATACCATTATCAAAACTGGACTAAATGGACTAAATGGGACCACACGGGAAGCGTCAGCTTTCTAATAAAAGAAGAATCATCAAAATGAATTCACCCAGTCAAAAGTTATGAGGTAACAAACATAAAAAAAACATACAGTCGAATTGAGAACCTCCTCCTTTTTTGAAGTCGGTTAAAAACCACGCCACCCGCCTTTTGTCTTGATCATCACAACTCTTTATTTTTTATTTCTATTCTATGGTAAGATTTTCTATAGTGTTCTTAAGACACGCAAGCTTATGATATTGCTCTGTAAAAGCTCGTATATATAAGTTATTAAATCTGTCTGACCTGTCTGTCTGTCTGACCTGTGTAGGTGACGAGTACCTCTTGTTTTTTTTTTCAAAAGTCATGTCAAACTTTTTCTCGGTAATTTAGCTCTACTCTGCTGGTGTTGGTAAAATATATTAAATTACAAATCACCTTGAATGAGCGGACTAGCAGCACCCTGCGATTTTGTACGTAAATATGTGTTTTAAATAAAAGATAAGCCGTATACCCCTGCAAATAAAAATTAAATATCAATATAGGGTAATATAGGCTGTATTTTATTTTGTCAATGCCCCATTAGGTGTTCTTCGTAATCTTAATAATTTCAAGCTTGTTAATTGGTTACATTTATCATAGTGATCTCTGAGGTAATCATTACGACAACAACTACCGCAGGCTGATTCAGCTATCCCAGCATCGAATGTATTCGACGAGTATCTTCGAAAAGTCTTCCGCCTTCGGAAAGAATATGTCAAATTTGTGGTTCATAATGATGAGTTTTACGAGCCCTTTTCGGTTTAGCATACCCTTTCCGTACAACTTTACTATGTAGACCGATACCTACGAGCCGGAAGATTTCCCGGAACTGTATTTCTTAAAAAATCCAGCCTTAATCGAAAACTAATCGTTAATAGAAAAGTCAATCAAGTATGAAGATGACGCATTAATTGCAGTTATCAATCAGTTTGTTTGTGGTTAGTCATAATGTTCTTCCAAATTACCTTCAAACTGCCGACGGATCAGTACGTGATCGAATACACATATGAGTATAAAAAAACATAAACACACACCAACGCCATTACTAAAGACGCACGCAGACGAATGTATTCTGTTAAATCTTTAATGAATATTTTTAAGAAAGCCACAACTGGAAGAAATCTTTCAGAGAAACATTTACAGGTGATACAAAGATAACGTAATAAACGAAAGTCTGTCCGTTTTTAGGGTTCCCGAGTAAAACAAGTAATCCTTACAAGATCTTGGAGACAAGTAGGTAATAAATAAATAAACGTTTCACACTCAAAGCTCCCCACTAGGAATAAATCCTGTGTCGGGGATGCCATGGAACACACACAAAGACAAGGACAACTAACACCCAGACCCAGAACAGATATTTAAATTCATCATTCAAACATCTGCCCGGCCGGGAATCGAACCCAGGACCTCTGGCTTATAAGGCGGAGGCTTAATTGCGAAGCAGTCACTCTCAAATTGCTTAAGTACTTAGACTTACTTTGTCTTAGTGTACATATTTTGGGTATGGCCAATTGGCCACAAAATAAGTATATATTGGCTAGCTCTATTTGGGGAATTTGTGGAAAATTCTGAAATCAACTAATCCTACTATTATACTAATTTTGTTAATGTCAAAGTTTTAATGTTTGACAGTTTGGACGTTTGTTGCTAATAACGCAGAAACGACTAAACGGAATTGGATAAAATTTGGTATGAAGGTAGCCTAACCTCTACTTTAAAATATAGGCTACTTTTTATCCCAGAAAACGCGGGTTTAACCGCGGGACACGACTAGTATTTTACAACGACGTTACCTACTGATTAACACTTAACTGTAAACTTGCGTGCGATGTTTAATCCAACCTAAGTAGGTACACAAATATTAAGCAATTCCGAGAATTTTATTTTCCTGTCTAAAGTAGTAAATAACTATTTATTCTGTGGTTAAGACGAGTAGAAAAAGCTACAAATTGATCAAACAATGGAACAACGCCATCTAGTGGTTTAAGTGTGTACTAGCTCGTTACTTGAAGACCTTCTTGCTTGCGCACTGAACAACAGAGCTTCTGTAGAGCCGAACAAAAAAACCTATACAAAAACTGAATTATTAAATCTTACTAGAAGTGATTTAGTTGGTTGCAATAACTGTAGATGGCTCTGTAAGTTTTTATTTTAGGTGAGTTCATATCTTACTGGTTGATTACACGTAAGGAGTACAGTGGCGAGACAGTAAATGGGCATAGGTACTCGGCCGAGCAAAAGAATCATGGTTTTAGTGACTGTCTCGCCTCGTCAAAATGTTTATACAAACCGAGTATGTACTTGGCCGAGGGCACTGTCTCGCCACTGTACTCGTTACGTGTAAAGGTAAGTGTCAGTCTTATGGGTTGATTACACGTAACGAGTACAATGGCGAGACAGTTGATGGGCTGTCGAAAAATGATGGACTGATGTAGGATGATGAAGATGCAGAGTATCAGTTGCGATCCTTGTGCTTCCTATCGTTGCATCTAATCTCAGTGACTAAACATTCAGTCTGCGCTGTCGCTAAGCGTTATGCAATTTGCATCTTTAACTATTTTACATAAAGCCGTTATTATTATTCTGCTTCTGTAGTACATTAATCTCTTATCAAATTTATCACACTGCGACACCGCTACTAGGTAAATGATTATAATATGGCAGATAGACAGATTTGTTCGCTTTACCTCATCTATATTAAACCACTGCACTAGTGCCTCTACCAGAAAAACCATCGCCAAAAAATAAAGCCTTTATACCAAAAACTACAAAATACGGCCTAGGTAACGCTTGTCTCTTTTCCTTTTAGGGGGAGACTTCCGCCTTACCCTTAAATTATAAACGCGAACGCGTATTATCCTTGGAATAGTTAACTCAGACCCACGACATACTTTTTTCTCTCTTTAAAATATTGACCTAGCGACCCAAGAGGACAAAAAATGAGTAATTATTCTACATTAATATTTCAAAGAATGAAAACAAAGCCAGTTCAGGTCAGTTTAGTTCAGTTGTTGTTTTTTAAATAAAAATAACAATCCACTAATTTTTTACTGTTTTTTTTTTTTTTTGTAAAATATTTTAGAAAATTTAAGAGTTGTACTTCTGATTTCCCTTATCAATTGTCATCAAGGTCAAGTTCAAGCTAAGTCACCTTGTTCGAACTGGTAAAATAGTAATAAACGCTGAATCGCTATATCGTCTCGCATCGATCAGGAATTTAAGAAAAAAAACGATTAAAGATGTACAACGAATTAAAAACAATACACCATTTCCTATCTTTCAAAATCTATAAACGCATCGAATTTGGGGATCTTATTTATTTTTCTAAGACTTTTATTCTGCCCTTTTCTGTTTTTAAACTATTACTATGTTTTTTTTAAGACCTATTTAATTCAACCATCCGAAACCGATCATCAGACTCTGGACAAATCTTAGTTTAGTTGTTTAGACTATATGGGAAAAAACAAATCTATTACCTATGCGAATGAATCGATTTCTGAGATCAGGCGAGATAGCTGTCATGCTGTCAAACGCCAGAAAACTACAATAAGCTCCACTTACTCGTAGCTTTGTTCTTGTTGAGTTGAAATTGGAAATAATGATATTCCAGGTATTTATTATTCGTTACCCAACTGCTGAATGAATCATTCAACGAGTTTCGATGACATTTACAACACTGTTACAACTACTAAATAAAATAATATGGTTACAACGTAAACGAAATGTCACTGAGCGCCAGACAATCACAAATAAAACCAACCATGAAGTCTCAAAAACTGTTTAAAACATTACTAAAAATTAGTAATCAAATCAAGTAGTTAAAACTAGTAACTGGTAGTTAAAATTAGTAACTAGTAGTTAAGACTAGTAAGTTATAGTTTTAAACGCGTATCGAATAGTTAAGACTATTAACTAGTACCTAGTTAACTAATCTATACTTACTAATAATTAAAAAGAGGAAAGATTTGTATTTTTGGATGTTTGTGTGGAATAAACTCAAAAACTACTGGACCGATTTCAAAAATTCTTTCACCATTCGAATGCTACATTATCCCAAAGTAACATAGGCTACTTTTTTTAATATTTTTTTTTATCCACAGCAAAGCGTGGCAGGGAACAGCTAGTAAATTATAAAACTAGAAAGTAGTCGATCATAAATTACATGAACAATTCAATAAAATTCTATCGAAAAGTCGTCATAATTTCTCAACATAATTATGATCCAGTACAAAAGAGTTCAACGGGTTCTCCTGCACTTTTTCGAAATAACACTCGCGTTCATTGTTTTTTTTGCGTCTTTTATTGATTTATATTTTAATCGATTTGCTGTAATACTGTTTGATTTATGACTGTTATAATTGTATAAGGGTGTTCGGTCTAGCGACTAATTTATGTGATCAAAATTATTTTGATCACATAAATTAATCAATTATTGATTTAACTTTTAGAGCTATATAAAGACAGATTGTTATGTCCATAATCAAACAAAAATCTAATCAAAAATAAATTATTAACGCGTTTCTACTAAAACATTAGATACATATTTCAAAATTAACTTTAAGTTCTCCTATTAATATTGTAAAAGTTTGTTACTCAATCACGCAAAAGCGGCTGAACGTATTCGGATTAAATTAGGTATATAAAAATAATGATTCTAATAACGATTCACACTCATAGCTTCCCACTAGGATAACCTGTGTCGGGGATGCCATAAAACATACAAGGACAAGGACAATTAACAACCAGACCCAGAGCAGTTAAACTCATCATTCAAACATCTGAGTAGCTGTAAAAAAATATATTTCAGTAGGATTAACGAGTAAAATCGAAGAGTACCTACAGCTAGTTCAACATAAAAAGTGAATAAAATCACTGAATAAAACTGAGGTTAATATCTTCTAATAGGTATGATATTTCAGTTACATTCCGTATAACATTATAGGTAAAGGTATGTAGGTATAAAACAAAGGTAATCAAACTTAGCGATGTGGTAATAACTAGGTACCTTCATTTATTTACTAGTGCCTATGTGCAAACGTGTTTACTCTCAGAATTCGCAGTTCCAGGGTTAGACAAACAAACACATTATACCTATCCATTACGAAAATTGTGCTAACTAAACAAACTGCGGCCCTATTTGGACGCTTGTTTTATTTCTGTTCTCTTCACTCTGATGGCTTTTCTAACGTGAAAGATAGGGACAGAGAGTGTCAGCTGCTGATAGTGCAGTGGTGATGGTGATGATAAAAAGGGTTCCCCAACGAGTCACACCATAACGAGTCACAGTGTTAGGTACTCCTTGGGATTTTTTCCTTCCCAATGAGTAACACTGTAACCGAATCTGATTCGTTGGGCACAATTTTTTTTAAAAGATTCCCAACCAGTAGCACTTTGGCTCGATCGGAAAAAAACTTCCTAACAAGTCACGCTGTAACTTATTTGTACAATTTGTAGTGATTCACTCGGTAGAAAATAATCTCATCGTACCAATAAAGTCGTCTAAATGTTAATCCAGGGTTATAAGCTATTTCTATTCAAATTGTTTCCAATTTCATAAAGCCGTTTCAGCGTCAAGAAGTTACAAGCAGACAAACTTTCGAATCCATAATATTAGTGTGATAACATCGCTTGTAAGCTGGCATTAAATTATAGTGGCATTATTATTAATGAGGCAACCTGAAATATCAATTTTTGAAATGTTTAATTTGGGTCAGTGTATAGAAAAATAACATATACCTACCTACCTACAAATACGTGGTACATCCAAACATTTTGTTATACTGTATGAATACGGGAATATTCATATAAAACCAAGCTAGTTTCCATTACACGTTAGTTTAAAATTATACGCAAACTACAGTTTCATTGTTTAGAACTTTGTCTTCGTAAAAGTGGTACAAAATAATTCATACAACAGTGACTACAGTCTACTAAGGCTGGTCCACACCAGCGCACACGCACGAACACGAACGGTGCAGTTTGCGTGCGTCTTAAACTTAAATCATAGTATGGACTGTGGACGTGTTCGCGAGTGGTTAGCGAGTAACTCGCGTGCAAGTTATAATGTCTTCTCTCAAACAATAACTGTGTGGTCCTCGTGCATTACATTATATTATATACAATATGTGCAATATGAGTCGTGAGTCGCGGGTCGAACCTGGACCCGATTAACATGTGACCGAGGCAGATTGCATAACGGGTGAGAGGCCTATACCTACCCAGCAGTGGGAGAGAGAAGGCTGTGGATGATGATAATGATGTGGGCACGCTTAAATATAACACTTCGACAAGCATTCGAGATTAGAGTGCAAGATTAGTGCGCGTATGCAAGTGTGGACTCGCCTTATAGACATGCAATATTTGTTGCAAATTTGTGGAACCCACAAGGCTATTACATAAATGATGACGTCAATATATACCATCTAAATTTTACAGCTCTAATCTTAATGGTATAGTTTTTCTTGATTTGTAAGATTAGTTAAGTTTAGTAAGTGTTAGATACAAGAGACCGCTCTCTTGCGGACCGGATCTGGGAGTAAACGCTTTAGGCGATAAGGACACTGTTGTAGAACTGAATCTAATTCTACAAGTCTTAGTTGATTTTGTATTGTGCTTAGTTTTAATTTGAAGACATTACTGAGCTATGCTATATAGGTACGCCACAGGTAACACGTGAGGCACCTATTTAATTAGCCATAAAATAGCCAGCTCCATAATCCATAAGCACAGTTCTTCCACGTGGTATGGACATAATTTTAGAAGTCAAATCTTAGATATTTGACGTCATAAGTATGGACAATTATGGTCATATGACGTATATCTGACCACAATGACCCCTTATGACGTCAGAGGAATGAGATTGGAACGTGAGATGCTTGTGATAAGCACTGATACGGCCCTAGAGTCATTATCATGCTGAGGCGGCCGGATTGTGGCAAAAACCACCGAAGTCCTGAATCGATGGGCAAAAACAGATTGATTTTTATTTATGTTTTCTTTTTTAGGGTTCGTTACCAAAATGGTAAAAAGGAACCTTTACTGTGAATGTTAGGTGCCTGTCTGTCGGTCACAGCCAATCATTATTGTTTTTTTTTTGTGTGTATGTTGCTGCAAAAATAAACTTGTCTTTAATCGAATATTGTAAAAAGTTGAACTCCATGTAGACAATCTAGATCGATACTGATACAGGGTTATACAGAAAAAGTATGTTAAGCCGAAAAGGGTTCATACTACTCATCATTAGGAACAACTGTTACAATGGGACCAAAACCGGAATTAGCAATAAAAAATAGCTGTTCCATACATTTTGTCGAGTGTCTTTGACATTTTTCTATGGAACAGCTGATTTTTTTTCGCGAATTCCGCGTTGGTTCCATAGTAAAAGTGGGTCAAAATGATGAGTACTATGAGCCCCTCTTCGGCTTAGCATACCCTTTCTGTATAGTCCTGTATTATAAAGAGTACCTATATACATTTGTAGAGACTTCATAAATTGAAAACTTATTAACTGTACGTGACCTTTATTTTATTATTTATATTATATATATTATACTGTTTATAGATATAAAAGTAATTGTAATTGCGATTGTAATTTATTCGGTTTTATTACGCAGATGCACAAAGACTGTATAATATATAATTATACCTATCTACGAGTACCTACTAATGTAGTTTTGCGGAAAATGCGTTTTTTGTTTTCAAAATCAGTTCAGTATTTAAACTAATGTACATTTAGAGCCTTACTTTTAAAGCCTGCTTAAAGTTAGTCACTATTTAAAATGAACTGACAACTTCTCGCTGACGTAAAATGTCACGTGCGAAAACAAAACCGAAGACTTTATGCAGTGTAAGTTTAAGCAGGCTTTATAATTAAGCCCCTTGATTAATAAAAAAAATCTGAGCTTACGTGCTAAGGAACTACAGGACTGTGCTTTCATGCCCGCGGTTTTAAGCTGTGCTTACATTGATAGAAATATAGATAAACTTTTTTATCAGATATGAAAACCGAAAATAATATATGAAGTTCTAAATTTTAAAAACCCCGACATTTTTATCAAACACTCGTTTTTGCGTCGGGGGTTAAACAAGAACATTATTTTTACAAAACAAAAAAAAACCGACTTCAAAAGACCGACTATTGAGTTATTCATCTATTTGTCGCGCACGTACTTAGTGCAAATTTAAGACTTATATGGTTTTCTCATGGATACCATTATCAGAACTGGACTAAATTGAAATGGGACCAAATGGGAAGCGTCAGCTTTCTAATAAAAGAAGAATCATCAAAATCGATTCACCCAGTCAAAAGTTATGAGGTAACAAACATAAAAAAAAAACATACGGTCGAATTGATAACCTCCTCCTTTTTTGAAGTCGGTTAAAAAGGATAACAACTGGTAGCCTTAGGACGTAGAGGCGCTACCTATCAGTCAGTCGTTAAAATTGTATTAGGTAAGTACATATTTCTTTATTTCATTGTAGGTAGTAACAGCAAGTAAATGATAGGTTTTTGAACCACATCACTCATTCATAGAATGACATTGTGCCCAAGCTTTGAATTCATAATGCAATGGCTAACTCCATTGCCTCGGTCACGTAGGCATGTTCACACGTAGAGCTAGTTAGTCAAAGGTATAATCAACACATCACTGTCACTGACCTTCTGACCACCCTTCTGTCTTTTCTACGACGTTATGCTGTTGAAAGTAGAAATGTAAATACGAATAAACGGTCACAGATGAAAAATAATGGTAGGTACCTAATTGGTACCTATTGGTCGTAAATAATATTAAAGTTATTTTTTTACAAAAATGTTTTGAGTCATATAAAGTAATGATGCTTTAATTAACAAAAAAAAACGTATCTACTATATTTAGTACTTTCTACTTGTATCGAAAAAAAAAAATTGAATAAAATGTATCGAATTTAAAAAAAGAAAAAATTACTAAAAAAGAGTGTGTCGTTGTCTTATACTTGTACTATTATTTATTCTGTGCTTATACAAAACTTTAGTAAGCTCTATGAGAAAGTTGCTTTTCTAGCTTTGAGAAAAACACAAAAAGATTTAGTATCCATTCAATATCAGCAGGAACATTGCCTATTTTTGTGCATGTTTCAATATCAACAGGAACTTTGCCTATTTTTGTGCATGTGCAACTTGCAGCGATTGACAATTTCTAAAACTTGCAAAAATTAGCATGTCGCAACATTATGCACAAGATAAATTGGTTAAAAAATGCAACTTCTTTAAATTCCTACTCAAAACTTTGTCGTCAAAAACTGAAAGACTAGAAAATAAGAAGAAAGAGCGTGCGTGAGTGCGTGAAGAAAGCAGACAAATAGGATATTTCGCAGATTTCGATTGTTAATTATGTTTTTAATTTAATAGGTCTCTGTTAATTTCAAAGGTCAAAATCAAAACAAAATAAGTATTACATTTTAATAAGTCCCTACCTTTATTGATTTTGTAACCGCTCAAAATGTCGCCCTTCAAAGACACCTAGAAAGATTTGATTTGTGTTCTTGTTTACATCTGATCAAAGTATTTCAAGTACTACATGTTTATGTTGACACATTTCAAAGAACCAGCAATGAGTACATTCAGTTCTGTGAATACTGGAAAATCTCGTCCTTCGTGAAAACAAACCTTGAGATGTTGGGCGTTATCAACAATGTCGACTTCCTTAGCCAGATCTTCGTTGTTTGTCGCTTCCTTATCAATGGGCTTGGAATAAATCAGTTCAATTTGATCCATCATTTAACGAAATCAGTTTGAAACTGGTTTTTGACGTATTTCGTAATTGGTGTCAGTTTTACGTAAATCATGGAGTTATAATACTACCTACTGAGTGCTGGATGTATTGTACTTATTACAAGTATTTATAAGAAAGACATCGATATTAACTGTGCAACTTTAAATAAAATAATCGATGGTCGAACTAAACTGGTCCTGAAAATTCTAGCTAACTTCAAATTAATTAATTGATTGAGTTTCAAAGAAATTTATTTACATAACATAATCATAATTTCCACCGATGATTTTTCCGAGTAACTACAAAATAGTTTATTTCAAAAGGGCTGTTAGTAGAGTATTTAAAGGTCGGCAGCGTAGGTATACCTACGTGTTGCCTCCGGCGTTACAGGTTTCCATAGGAAACGGTGACCGCTTACCATCAGGCAGTCCGTTTACTTGTTTGCCATCTATGACACAAAAAAAAATCTTCTGTCAGACGAAAAAAAAACCAGAGCAATAAATAAGGTTGTAACATATTTACGAAGTGAGCATCGATTATCTTTTTTAAACAAGTATACCTAATAGGTCATGGAATATGCAGTCAATAAATGTACAATGGCTATGTATTTGTAAATGCGACGATCGCTTACTATCAGACGAGCTCGCTTATTCACCCAGCCACAAAAGAGCAGTGTTTTTTCAAAGGCGTCCGGGACGGCGGCGCCGGCGCCGGCGTGGTTTACGTAACACGTATAAAAGCCTTCGGCAACCAAACATTGCCATAGTTCAAACAGAAACGTCTACGAGAGAAGAGTTTTTAAATTTTTATTTTATTATTTCATTGGTTTGCAAAAATGCAAGTGAGTTTGTGTCTTATCGCGGCTCTGTGCGTGGCGGGAGCGTCGGCTGGAGCTTTGCGTGAGTAGAAAATATTATTAACACAGAATAAAACGTTAATTAAGTACCTGCCTGCATATTGATGGTAATTATTTTGTTCTCAAGAGGAATACTTTTTAATTTATGTTTTTTTTAGGTTAAGGTTACGAATTTCGTCGAGAATGGTAACCATAAAATAATTTTAAAAATAAGGACAGGCAGATGGCACAGTAAGAGATTAGCTTAATATAATAATAGTAGTAGTGATAATAGTGAAAATATTTTTTACACATGGGAGAATTAAAAAAAATGTTTTAGTTAGAAACGATTTTTTACGCAAACATACTTTTACTGATACAAAGAAGTAAGTATAAATTTAAACTTTCCTATCTTCAGCTCGTCAAAATATATACGTACAAATTTAGATATTCAATAAATTTCATAGAAATTCATGATGTGTTGAATTCGTGATGAATATACTTTTGCCGTGGAAATAAAAATCTAGTGACACGTCAAATAAATAAAAAAAAAGTAAGTAGCATCTTTGTAAAACTTTTTCAATCGTATAAGCAAAAGTCTTTATCGAAAATGTCTATTACTACTTATCTACCTAAATGCAAACCAACTAAATCAACCAACTGATAAAAAGATCAAACGACCAAAGGGCTGGTGCTTACCTCGGCCAGAGAATTAGTACCTATTGCTATTCAACGAGATAAAATCCAGCCTTTTGGGTACCCTATCCGCGGATAGTAACCTAAGCTCTGTTTTTTATTTGTGATATTACATTCTGTAAATCATAAACTTTTCTTCCACAACATACGTAGATACCCACTGAAAGACCTACAATGAATTTCAAACAAAAATTAACTAACAATGATTTCACGTTTCGTTTTGGTCTTGCATGCATCCCATAAGCTCACACGAATAAACAAACACTTGTGTTCTGTATTTAGGCAACATGTGTTGAAATCATAACGAACTCAGACGTGAAGTGGATGGTTAGAAAAAGCTAAGCTTAGTTATTAGGCAATTGCAGATACATAATGCATTAGTATTGTAATGAGTTGACAGAGGTCGAATTATGTAAGGCGTAAGGGCCCGCATACCTCGCCTTGTCAATGTCAGCGGCCCTAGCGTCCGCCCTTCCTTACTTATCGATCAAGGTGAGGAAATGTGTTTGAGATAATACT
Source organism: Alcis repandata (assembly GCA_949125135.1). NCBI lineage: Eukaryota > Metazoa > Arthropoda > Insecta > Lepidoptera > Geometridae > Alcis > Alcis repandata. The sequence goes on from OX421233.1 coordinate 3,885,371, forward strand.
TTGGAGTCGCTATGTAATAGAATTCTTTCAAAGTTATTTTTAATACAAAATTTTCACGATTAGAATTTGATTGGTCAAAGTTACAACCGGAAGTTTGGCCGAAACGTTAAAAAAGCTTTAACAAAATTAGTTTTACATGTTTATATTGTATAAGAACTGGGTTTTCTTTCAGACGACTGAATTACTATGAGAGATCATTTCATCGAAACTCATTATTATGAAAAACTTTTACTTAAGTACTATGGATCACCCTGAAATCACGAAAACAATCACTTGCTTTTTTTTCTTTTTCTAATTTTTTATAGAGATAAATGACAGTCACAATTTCATATTTTGTAGCGATTTAAATGTTGATCTAATAATAAAAGTTGAAGATCAAAATGAGAATGGTAAAAATGGCATTCATGCAAAGAGATATCTTAAAATAAAGGTCATCATCATCATCATCATCGTCAGCCTGTATCGACCCACTGCTGGGTATAGGCCTCCTCTCCCTTGCGCCATTCTTCCCTGAAAAAAAAAAAAAAAAAGGTGGTGGTGGTGGTGGTCTAAAATAAAGGTACCATCGTCTAATTACTAATACAATTTGTACTTACTAGGACTGCTTTGTTTCTCTAATTACCTAAGGCACCATTCAAAAACCACCGGAAACCACTAAGCAGCACTTACAATGGGAAATGCTTCCTCTATTGCAGCCACGTTTATGAAGGATCCTATCGCAATACCTAATGATTACTTACGTTCTAAACTGCTGCCTATTGTCTAGCCTAGGATGCTATTAGCTAAGACTGCCATAAACATTTAGCTAGTTTATTTTTATAATTAGTAAATACGGAAGAACAGTCCCTAGGCCGTATTGAGGTAACCTTATGGGTCACCATAATCTCATATTATAGACTGTTTTTCTAATAACTTTTATCTTATTACATTGCTTTTGTATAATAATAAGAATGAATAAGTCGCAAATCTTATACGTAAATACGTGGACACTGGGCATTAAGTAATTTTACTAGATATTTATTAAAATACTATTAATTTATTAATTATTTTTATAGATGTATTAAAACTAGCTAGGCCGTGATTTCTCCAGCAATTCTATAGGAACCCTTATTTTTCTGGAAAAATGTAAAATATTTCGTAACTTTAACAGAACACCATTACTACTACCATACCATTACTTTTGAATTTACTTGTAGTTTTAAACTAATATTGTTGCGATGTGATAATCAACAACAATAATACCTGCCTAGATAACCTATATATATGTATTTTTAATTTTGTTTTTTTTTACAAAAAAAAAGTAATTGTCCATTAAAGGCTGTTGAAATTCCAAAAGCAGTAACATTTTTATATTACGGCAATGTCTAGTGGTTGATCTTGGTGGTACTACTTTCTTAAACCCGTTCATTATTGTGTGCAAATAATATTCATACTTTAGTTCACGGTCAAACAGGTATTGGAAATTTGGAAATATGATGACCGTCCGCTTCATAGCTTCACTGCTTTTCGCCACTCTTGGTAATGTCGATATTTCCGTTATAGGTGCCTACTTACTCACTTATATCTTTCCGTTCGTGGAAAAATTGTTTATCGTAAGCACCTGTGGTATAGGTATTAATGGTTGGTACCTAAGTGGGCATCAAGTTGCTTTTATATACGGGACTGGATCTAAGGAAGAAGGAACAGGTGCAATTGGCACTCTACCCTAGATAAAGCCTGATAAAAAAAAGTCAAAAATATACAATAACTTTTTACATTTTTGAAATCAACAAACATCATCACTACTTGTTTACTTCCCTAAATAGATTATAACCAAACTATAAAAATATCAATTTGTTTACAACCAATTTAATGATAGGTAAAACATCCTCGCATTACCCCTTCCCTGAACGAAAATTCTGGATCCGTACCTACATAGAGTTACCTAATAACTGGACTAAGTATTCAAACATATTACTGAGATTACATCACTTAGATAGTGTAAGTCAATTTGCATCGCTTGCAAAACAATCATAAAAATGATCAATGTAGAACTCAGGAAGTGACTATCACGCAACCGTCCGTCTCTTGTAGGCCATTGCTGTCTGCAGATTAGCCGCTGGTAGGTAACTCTAAGATGACCTCAGACTCAGACTTTACTAGATTTCATTTTTTCTTTATTATTTTTTATACTATGCTAGTATGGACTCTACCCAGTGAAGGTAGAGTCCATACTTTATCTAGCGTAGGTATCTACCTACTGCGATGCATCTAATCATCACCTATGTGCAATGTGCATCCTATAAATAGGTATAAGAATAACACAGTTTCGATTTATTTGGATAAACATACCAAATTAGTGTTACTAATTTGGTATATTTTATTATTGTGTGTTAATAATTTTGTACCAAATTATAAAATAAGAAAATAAAAGTCCAAATTAAACCTTTATTTTTGTATTGTAGCTATCATTGACAGCACAATTGCAAACTTTGAAGAAACAATTATTTTTGATTAACTAACACGGACGACACCTTCGTCCTACCCCATAGGATTACTCGCAATGAATATAGTCTGACCCCAAATGGATATTAATATTAATTGATAGAGGATTATCCAATTACTCACAAGTATTCTAAAACAATGCTTCTACAGAACATTGTACGTAACACTTTTACTTCGTCCAAACTAAATAAAACCAACAAAAAACAATAATTACATAACAACCAAACATTCGACGATGAATGTGCTGCAATCCGACCTAGCAGACTGTAGCGTGCTCATATGCAACCAGTTTAAATAGTAACTAGTATACAGAGTGTTTCTTACATATTATTTATCGATTTTTTAATTACTAGCGACCTGCCCCGGGTTTGCACGGGTATGAAATATACTCTATGTTACTCGCTAATGATGTAGCTTTATAGTGGTGAAAGAATTTTTAAAATCGGTCCAGTAGTTTTTGAGTCTATTCGTTATAAACATCTAGAAATACAAATCTTTCCTCTTTTTAATATAATTAGTGTAAATTGGAATGTATTGTGAACTTACTCTGACTTATAGCAATGCTATAAATAAATATATCATAGAATTAATTTAATTTAAACTGTAAAACTTGAAAAGGGGACCTAACTGTCATTATGTTTAATTTTTAAAAGTTCTTAGAAACCTGACAAGCTATTAAAACTTTAACTAACTGTCTTTGACAATAAAATATCTGTAAATAAAATTATTTGTAAGTAAATAAGTTAAATGTCAACTGAACGGTTTAATAAATAAACACTTTAAAATAAAATAAAATAAACTTTATTGATGGTGAATAGGTGGTGTAAAATAATTTAGTTACAGGTTTGTCTTAACGGACATGCAATAGGTACTTTATATCTACGAGATAATATATTACTTTCATTTTACTATTTATATTACTTAGTTGAGATCAAGAGGACCTTATTTTAAATACATTTTTTTATTATAGCTATTTTACTTAAGCGTATTTTATAATTGTGATTATTTTATGAAATAAAGTGTTAATGACTTTTCTATGAAGCAGTAATTTATTTTCAACCGTTGAATTCTCTCAATGATGAGTGCAATGACCTTCGAGTCCGAAATGATTCTAGAAACACTCCGTATAATCTGCGGTGGTCAGTGTGGTAACTATTACTGTAACTGTGTCCGTGGTCAATCGACCGGCGCACGTGTCCCTGCGTACCTTTCTACAAATTATCACGTGTATACGACAACATTGACCTAGTCGGGGAGTTACGAAAACGATGATGCTTTCAATGGCTTATGAATACTTGCATATGGAAAAGCTGGCTTGGAGAGAAATATGCATTCATTTGTTTGACGATCTGTTTGGCTCAGCGGTAGTATGTATATCCGCCTTATAAGTCAGAGGTTTCGGGTTAAATTCCCGTCTGGGTGGATGTTTGAATGATGAATTCAAATATCTGTTCTGGGTCTGGGTGTTGGTTGTCCTTGTCTTTATGTGTTCCATGGCAATGGCATCTCTGACACAGGGAATTCTAGTGGGGAGCTATGAGTGAGATATGTTACTATTATTTGTTTTGCTGCTTACAAAGCGGTCAAAGGACGGGTAGAGGAGCAGTTCGCTTGAGAATGACTCTTTAGTTAGATGCTCTTTGGAGTCACGAATAGGTAAGTTTTCAAGGACGGGTGACAAACTCATGGAAGGGTTTCCTAGCTGTTGGATATAAACAATAATAATTACAAGCAGAGTTCGTAATGAGTAAAGTTGATTTTGCGGTTTTCCTTGAACTTGTTTGACTTAAAACTTTTGATAGGAAACTGAATTGTTTCTCGGAAACTATCAGAATAATTTTAGTTAGTTTTAAAAGCAAATTAAACCTTTGTTTTCTGCCTTGGCTGAAACTAAATAAAATCGAATATAGCCACTTTGAACTCGATTATAAAAAATAGGACTTTCAAAATGAATAAAAAACATTTCAGAAACCTCGTAAAGATCTCGAGTTTTTTATACTATGATGACACCGGAAAAGTTGAGAAAAACTGGAAAATCCCGGAACAATAAAAATGTTTATTTTAAAATGTTTTGCTTTGATCACGTTTGCTCAGAGCCTACTGCTAATAACTAATTTCCTATTTGTAATCGAATAAAAGGAAGTAAGAAAATTACATTTGTCGTATAAATTCTTTGCAACTTGTTGAATTCTTGAAAGATGCTCAGCAAATCACTTAGTTACCAAACTAAAATAGGTTTACAAAATCTAATATTCATAACTACTAACCTCCAACGACTTCATAGTCCGTAAGAAACAGATACCTACCTAAATAAATACCTTTTACTCAGGATAAAACCTTTTAACGCAAAATAATTCGCTACCTATAATAATTAATAATCATTAATAATAGTAATTAAGTATAGTGTTATCAGCGTCTCGTTACTCAAGAAAAAGAAACAACAACTGAACAAATCATCTGCCTCATCGACTCACTCCTGGACATATTAGACCTCTTTTGTCCCCATCAGTCATTCAAGATCTTGTACCTACTCATAAGTAAATGTCTTCCCCCAGCATCATTCATCCACCCGTGCTCTGCATCCGACCCGAACCTCAACCAGTGCGTAGAGAAAGTCATCGCGGTCGCCGGCCCGATGTTCGCGGATGGCATTCCAGAGCTCGGCATCGCGCCGCTGGACCCTGTGCAGCTGGGAACTGTGAACGTGGACAACCCCTCGCTCAAAATCGTGTTTACTGATACGGTTGTTTCTGGACTCAGGGGGTTCAGAGTTAACTCTTACAAGTAAGTTTTATTGGTACAAGAACAGATGGGATTAGATTGCATGGTATTTTATTAGACCATGGAAGACGCTCTACTTATGTGGCGCCTGATAGTTAAAGGGTCTGTCGACGTAGATAGCCCTAAGCTCGATACCGTGTTTAATTTGTTTTTATTTTACTTATTTAGTAATCATACAATAAGACAGTAGTATGTATAACATTAGGCTTAACATACTTTGTAAAAATCTATGACAATGACCCTGTTTTTACTTTATAGCGCCATTCCTGCTTGAATATACCTCTACATATATCTACGAGTACATGTGTATATTTACATAATTAAACTTTATTCGAGTCCAAAGTCCAACAACTCCTTCGTTGCAGGATAAGCCCGGATAAAGGAAAGGCCACCCTGGACTTCACAGCCAACGTGACGCTGAAGGCGCACTACGACATGAACGGCCAGGTCCTCATCCTGCCCATCAGAGGGAATGGACCCGCCAAGATTAAAATTAGTAAGTACTACCATAGGACCGAGGCACGTGGCTTAGTTCGAGGCTGGTGTCCTCCTTTTTTGAAGTCGGTTAAAAAAAGGTTGCGAAAGATCTGGTTTCCAAGTTATCCATTAAATCTTTTATGGTAACTCAGTGAACGTTTACATTAAACCCATTCAACCATACAGTATCATTGGGAAACGAACGTAGGTTTGCAAAAGGATGTAGCCTATTAGATGTTACAATAGCTTGCATTCATCAGCATGCTACTGCTAGGCATGCGCTTAAACTTGTGTCGTCTCATGGTATATCATCTGAAGATAAATAAATTAATACCTGAAATCGTTCAAAGCCGTAATGTACTCGTATCTAAGGTTTGAACAAAGAAGATAAAAACTGTTTTTTTTTTTGTTTAGCGAATCTGAATATCGTTATCAAGTACGATTTCGACACTCGCAACGGACACTGGGTGATAACCAACTACAAGGATCACTACAAAATGGACCGCGCAAACTTCAAGTTCAACAACCTCTTCAACGGGAACAAGCAACTAGGTAAGAACTATTGAGGGTAGTCGTGGATTTTTATGTAATGTATGTGAAAAGTGGTGGTTTAGATAGTGTAAATAGAAGCACTACGATGAAATCGCATCAATTTTGTAAGAAACACTGTAAGAAAGACACCGTAAAAGCGATTTTCTCATTGCAGTAAAATTACTTAGAAATAAACTGACAAGAGCGTGTCCAGACACGCAGATGGGTCTGGAGATATTTCTCAAAATACTCTAATGAAGCCAAATTGCGCAGCCAATGGCTGACTGGTTTTGCCTTAGCCCAACTTACTTACTTTTTAACAGTAACTAAATGAGGCTTCATGGTCGTAATTTCGGACTCCTAATAACCACGTCTAATGAGCATCTATCAATTATTTTAATAATTTATAATTAATAAATTAAAGAGCATGTTAATTTATTCAAGAATTAAAGTAAAATAAAAGTAGAGTGCTCTGTGCACTGGGATGAAAATGGGATGCGCCTAATTTTAATGAACCGGCAATTGCACTAGAAAAATGTAGCCATTGCTCTGACCAAAAATTATGAAGGAATGACGAGTTGCACGCTGTAACAGTCAGCCCCGGATCTAGGGGGGGGCGAGCCGGGGCCCATGCCCCGGGCGTCAAGCTTAGGGGGGCGCCAAATTCATACTTTACAGACGAATAGACAACTCATCATTTACTAAACTTTGACCACGGAATAAATAATAGTACAAGTACAGTCATGACCATATCAACTCGACCGATACCCAGAGCGCGGAGTAAGACGTGCTGTACGAACATTTATTATTCGCGAGGCGCGTAGGGCATAGTCAAAATACGCGCCCGATCGCCCGCAGGAATCGCAGATCGCGGCAGCACGTGTCTGGTTACCGTGCGAGCGAAAGGAATGATATTCGAAAACTCCCTCGTTGATCTCTCTCCACGACAGTGTTTTATTATGAACATGTGTGTTGTTTGTCAGGAAAGAAAATACTTGTTTTTTATCAAGTTACCGTTTGAATAAAAACTGAAGGCGTCTAGGACATAGACGCCAAAACAAACGCGCTCGCATATTTTTGATTAATTATAATCATTACACACACGCCGTAATTAAATAGCCTGTGTTTAATTTAATAACAACCAAATCAAAATCATTACGCTCACTACTCGCGTCTTGTTTTTCTTTTCGGTAAGTAGATGCTGACTGTTTTGGAATTGACCGAAAAAATCTTCAATCTATTCGTGTTGGTTGAAATCAAAAGTTTTCAACCAACACATAGTGGGTAGTTTCCTTTGTACATTGTACAGCCTGTCCTAAATTTCTGAAAAACGTCTCACTTTTTTGCGCTCGCTGCTCTTGCGTTTTCTTGATGTTTAATTTCCGTTGTGCATAGTTTGTCAAATGATCGATCTGTTCTGAATTGATCAAAAATGCCTAAACATTTCTTATTATGATTATTTTGTGCTTTTAGACTTGCTGCGTACAACATACTAAAGGCTTTTTGTAGTTTCCTCTTATTAATCGAGCACTGTTTGTAGGCAGAGCAAATTTATGCAAAAACATTTTTTATTTATCAATTTTTATATCAAAACTTAATACACAAAGCTACCCAAAACGGAGTTAATTGATTTGTCAAATAAAAACGGTTCTATTTGAATAAATAAGCTTAATACAGAAAGAACAGCGATAGATGCATTATTTCCGCTCTGTTTACGCATTTTTGAGTGCAATTTCGTTTGGAAACAGGCTCTCGTAAAATAAATAATTATGCATATCCTAAATTGCTAAAAATACGTCTCAAAAATTTCCACATCGTTATTATTTAGTGTTTTGTGTGACCTAGCGCGTGAATTTTATTTTCAAAATGACAGACTATAACTCAAAATTTCGCGCTCGCTGCGCTCGCGTACCTATTCTTGATTTCTGATATCTATTGAATACACTCCGTTACGTAATAGCCCGTCCTAAAAACAAAAGATCTTCAAATCTCTGCGCTCGCTTCGTTCGCGCATTACTATTTATTTTATAAAGGCCACAATTATTTTTGAATTGATTGAAAATATTACAAGTTTTGTACTCGACGCGACGCGAGTGTTGTGTAATTTTCGTTGTAAATAGCAACGAAAATTACACAACACAAAGTAAGCTCATAGGCAAAGACTCTCTTGTTCGGACTAAGCTCCAGAGTCTCGAGCATCGCCGCAAGGTTGGTAGTCTGTCGGTTTTCTATCGGATACATTTCGGGGAGTGTGCGTCAGACCTGCATGCCCTTATTCCCTCTAGCCCATTCTATTATCGGACCACAAAGGGCACAAAAAAGCGTCATCGTTATATGGTAGATATACCAAAAACTCGTACGAAACGCTTTGATTCCACTTTTATTGTGCGCACTGCCAGAGTGTGGAATACTTTGCCCGAGTGGGTGTTTCCCGATAGATATAATCTGGGTGTCTTCAAGTCGCGAGTGAATCGGTTCCTTCTAGGCAAGCGTGCTCCATCGTAGACCACATCGTTGCTTAACATCAGGCGAGATGGTGGTCAAACGCAAGCCTATAATTGAATAAAAAAAAAAAAAAATAGCCTGACGCGTAAAAATCTATCGTAAATTGATCAAAAATATCTCAAATTTTCGCGCTCGCTTATTAATTTTGCTTAATTTCCGTTATACGTTTAATTCGTAAAAATTCTATGTTTTGAATTAATGAACAATGTCGAAAAATTTCGCGCTCGCTGCGCTCGCGATTGTTTTTTTATTTATTTGTGCTTTTAAACTTGCTGCGTATAACATTCAAATGCCGGTTGATAAAAACTACTACGAGATTTAAACTTACGTAATCAACTGTGTTGAGCAACTGTGCTTGATTCACAAAGCTCTCCAAAATTGAATTATTTGGTTCATTGAAAAAAAAACACGGTTATGTTTGATTATTTTGAACAAGTGCGGCCCGCCACTATTTCAAATTGTCACTATGCGGCCCGCGTCTGCCAAAAGGTTGCCGACCCCTGATATAGATGATAAAGGTAAAAATAAATATAAGTGAGGGGGGGGCGGCATTTTTCAGTTTTTGCCCCGCCTAAAAAAAATTGTAGATCCGGGGCTGGTAACAGTCACACCTTTCACTGCACATGAACTCCTCTCTTCCTTCTGTTTCCATGACCTTGACCTAACCTGACCTATATCCTCGGCTCCCTCACTGCACTGCACCTAACTTTTGCATCTAAATTACAGCGCAAACGACAGAGAGTTTCACCAACCAGAACTGGCAAATCATCATGTCGGAGATAGCTCCGGGTGCCATCAAGCAGATCATCCAGAAATGCGTGGACCAAGTGAACCTGTTCTTCAACGTTATCCCGGCAGCTCAGCTACTGCCGCAGTCGTGAATGGTTGGATTTTGATGCTATCGATAACGGATCATCTCTACTAACTCGTTTTTTGTCGATAATGCATCATCTCTACATGTCTCTACTAACTCGTCCTTACAAAACTAGCCAGACGCGCGTACTTTTAAGCATGTATTTACGTCAATTGTATGTTAATTGTTTTGTTTGATTTTGTATATATTTTTTAATTACCTACGTCATTTTGTTAACCACAATTACGTGACGTAAAATTGCGCTCGTCTGGACTCAGCCAGTTTATTTTCAGTTTGAGTTTGAATCTGTTATTTATATTATGTGCCTACTGTATGCTGATAACATGAACTCTTGTTTTATCTTATCAGTTCAGCGAGTATTCGAATTGCATCACATCACACATGGTTCATTTACAATAGACTATTTAACTTTGCTCGTCTTGTTTAAAACCAATAACATTTGAGTTGAACATTAACTCTCGAACTCACGAACTATAATAATACTAACCCACAGAAATTTATACCTAAGTCATTTTCACATCAATTTTGCTCACAATTAAACTGAACAAAAAAATTTTGTAATGTAACATTTCTAACATTTCCAATGTTGAACCTAATTTCTCGATAAATACCATTGGCTATTGGAAATTATGTAATACCAAACCATACTTAATTATGATTATCAGTTTTGCCTTTCGATGTATTTCTCTCCTAACTAGAATCTGGTCATAATCTTGTTCTATCACGTATTCCAGGAGACACCATCCACACCGTGATCAACACACACTGGGAGCCGGTGATACGGGACATAGCGCCCGTAGCCTTCGAACAAATCATCAAAGCCTGCGTCGACGAAGCCAAGAAACTCTTCGCCGCCGTTCCTGCTGCACAACTACTAACTAACTAGGTTCATGATACATTACTTGATAAAATATAGCTGGAACTTCAGTCTCCAAACCTGCCTTCCTTTGGCCAGGGGCTGGAGTAAATCAGTAGCACCAACCTCTGTCCATGACACACTCGACAACATTCCTAAAACTTCAATGTTAAAACAAAAAACCTGACTCCCTAGCTAAGTTGCAAATCTATGATCGCAAACGCCCTAGAAAACTAAGACTTATGGGAATGTCATATCTATAATACATTATCTTACTTTTCTTAGCGTTTGCGATTATAGAATTGCAACTTGGCTAGACCTGGCTTATAATCGAGAATGAAGTTTTTGGGTCGCTGCACCAAAATTCCTGTTAATACGATTTTACTTTACTCGTATCTCGAAACTGCCAGGACTCTTATTGTCTCTAGAGAAAAAGCTAGACAAAAGCCAACATGATCCAATACAGGCTCGTGCTACGAGCTCATGGCACGGGCTCTGATTCGCTTTACGACACTTTAACTTATAATGATATGTGTAACATTTACTCCGTCATAGTTGCAAAACTTGTTTTAGTCGTCATTTGAGCATGACGATATTCAGTATTTCGATTCTAATTACGAAAACAACCGGTTTAATTGCGCCCCATCTTCCTTCTACAACCAGTGTAACGGAAGGTTTCGAAAAATGTTTCCTGACCCCCGAAGTGTCATAATTTAGTCTGAACCTAATTTTAAACTACGTAATTCAAAGGCAAAAAAATTAGTGCTTTTTCATCGTGAATGAGTCTGCGTTAGACCACCAAGTCGCCTGTAGGTAAGCGACGATGTGGTCAAAGATGAAGTGCTTTTTTTTGCTTGCTTCAAAAAACATAGCCTTAATTTTATAATACTTATAAACATTGCTTAATTTCGATTTCTACTAACTCTGTCATTTAGCTTTAAGCAGTGTTTATATGTAAGACCCAAAGAGATTTTGTTACTACCAGAAACCTTAAGGTCAGACAAAAAATATTAGGCGGCCCAGTTACTTTTTTTGCTAAATGGCATAATTTGATGAGAATTTGGTTCATGGAGCCCCAGTGTGTTAAGCAGCTTTACTAAAAAGTTATTAAGCTTGACTCCTTATTGGTTAATATTTGCTGCTGTTTTCATTTTTCTCTTTCTTTATTGAGAATCCCACCATTGTGCTTTATAAACTTTCCTCTGTTGGCTATTTACAACGTTGATCATTTGTTTGTAGGCATAATAATTGTTAGGATAATTTTATAGATTTTTAGTAACTAATTGTGATAATTAACTAAGTAGACATAGAATGATGATATTAGGTTTAAGTTATTTAAATATATTATATTTTTAATAAACAATCCTTTTATTACAAAACTTTTTACTTACAACAACTTTGATTAAATGCAAAACATTATTTTTATTTTAAAAATATTAACATTTGTATCCTTAACCTTAAATAAAAACAAATTCGTAAGGCACTTTGAGTTAGAAACAATTTGTAGTCTGCTCCAAAATATATGACCCCTTCTGAACTCTGTACACTCCATGCAACAGGAGTACTTTATAAGCCATGCAGCAATGTATATAAAACTGTCAAACAGTCTGTGGTTATGTTCAGAGTGGTATAAAGTTTAGTGCAGAACCTTCTTGCAAGTAAACTTAGCGAGGGCACATAGCGTGGCGACCGCCATCGACCGGCAGACTAGCACCTGTAATGTTACTGGCCAGGTCGCTGGCAAGGAAAGCTATTGTTGCCGCTACTTCATCGGGCTTCCCTGGGCGTCCCAACGCATGCGTCTCCTTGGACCTCTCTAGGAATGCCTTGTATTGCTCGTCGTTCAAACCTCCACGCCTCTGCAGCTCTGTTAGAATAACTCCTGGGTTGACACAGTTCACTCTAACACCTTTAGGTGCCAGTTCCAGGGCAACACATCTTGTAAACTGGTCTACAGACGCTTTAGACACGTTGTATGCTAGTACTCCAGGGAACGACCTGATCCCATTGACGCTGGACACATTGACGATGTTTCCTTTGCTCTTGATGAGGTGTGGAGTAGCTAGCATTGTTAAGTAGTAGATTGAACGCACATTGGTGTTCATTAAACGGTCGTATTGAGCTAGAGAAGTATTTTCGATAGTACCTGTCTCAATAATGCCGGCGTTGTTGACTAGGACGTCTAGCTGGCCATAGTGGTCGACTGTATTCTTCACGATTTTCTCAATATCGGCTTCTTTAGTCAAATCAGCGGGGACAAGTAAGGTGGGAGAAGATTTCTCGCAGTCTTTGCTCACCTTCGTCAAATTCTCGACATTTCTGCCGATCAGCGACAGTTTTGCGCCCAGTCTAGATAGAAATACAGCAGTAGCGGCTCCGATACCTGAGCTGGCACCGGTAACGATCACGACTTTTCCCGCGAAGTTCATGTTTGAATGGCTCGATCAAGACCGATTTAATTGAGCTTAAAAAACACTGGCCTGTAGTGAATAAATCACGACTAAATATCTCTTATCTGCGACGTAATTAAGTAATTTATAAATTGTTATCAAAATTTATCCATGCAAAACAAGCAAGTGTGACTGGAAAGTGATACTGATAGTAATGATAACGAAAATTGACATTGACAATGACAGTAATCAATTAGTTTGAAGTTTTGGTTTTTAGTCTCGATGCTGCCAACTATACATTGCAATAGATCGTATCATAAAATGAAAATATCGTATTTTGTATAGATTTGTGGGGAAAATATCGAAAGCAATGAAAGGTAACGTAAAACACAACTTAGCTTTTTAAAAACAATATTACAGTAAGTATTATTCCACTGAAGTACCAAACATTACACAGCAACGTTCGTGATAAGCATGTTTTTTTAAACTTATTAGGAGGATTAGTCCAAAATGACAAGATAAAAATAAGATGGTGTAGCCTAATGTAGTTTTAAAACAAAATTAAATATTAGAAATAAAAAAACCCGTTTTTAAACGATTTAAAACTATTCTAATGTCCATCAAAAATTATGCTTGGAAAAAAAAATGTAAATGTTATTATTATTCCACTGAAGTACTAGACATTACACAGCAACGTTCGTGATAAGTATGTTTTTTTAAACTTATTAAGAGCATTAGTCCAAAATGACGAGATAAAATAAGATGGTGTAGCATAATGTAGTTATAACACAAAATTAAATATTAGAAAAAAAAACCCCGTATAAATACGATTTAAAACTATTCTAATGTCCATCAAAAATTATGCTTGGAAAAAAAAAATGTATATTATTATTGTCAAATTTTTGTTAAAAGGAGGTTGACCTTGAAATAGTGTTGTGCCATAACTTCAAATAATTCTTAACATAGACATGAATAACCACTATCCGGATAATACGGGCAAAAAGTTTACCACAACATCCTAACCTCATAGATTTCATAAAAAAGATGACGTCAAACAGGTTGACGTGAATATTTTTTTCACAGATTTTTAAAGTAAGTATTAGCAATAACAAACAGTTTTGTAACAATGTAAAAATTTAACCAAATATTATTTCACCTAAATTCAAAATTACCAGTGTTTTTGTAAAGTAATGCCTACAGTGAGTTCAAGTAAATATTACCCTGACTAGACTACCTAGTTAAATTTGGGGAGCAGATAAATGTTTTTTTAAAAACTAAAATAAAACTACGTGTAGCCGATTCAGAGGCTCTATTCTTAATGCATGTTAATACATATTTTACTTATAACGAAACTTACTCGACTAAGGTGGTCTTATATCTAGGAATGCTTATTCAGCGTCTGTACTGCGGTGGCCGTTACTCAGAACCGGCGGCTAGCTGCAGTGTCAGCTACTTATTCTAACGCAGAGGGCTGTGGGGGATACATAACTCCTCCCTCCCTAAGTGGAAAATTATCGGGGCGTTCGATTTGCGAAAGACCTCGATAATTTTGTATACACGGAATTACTTTTAAGTATAAAACATATAGAATAACTAAAACTATACATAGTGCTACGAGTCCTAATGCTATAACACTGATTTTAGAGTCTTTTTCTCTGTTAATCACTTTTTCAAACACGTCACTATTTTTTAGGGCGAAAGCCATATATTTCACTTCGTCTAGTCCAACCTCGTGCATGTTAAGTGCGCGTGCATCGGATAAGTCCTCGGTCGCGCGCAGTCTCGGTAGCTTGATGATGGGTAGCGGCTTAACAGCATCCGTCTCGGTGTAGATTCGGTGATGTCGGATGGTGAGGCCGTTAACATTGACGTCACAGGGCTTGTTTAACGTCACGACGTACGTACCTGATATCGGCTGTTTAGAGACTTCTTCCCCACATATTTCCGTAAGGGTGATTTCTGCTTTGGTGAAAAGTATCCAATTGTTGTCATTAACTTTCTGCAGCTTTACGTCTTCTATATGGATAGGGTACTGCTTGCAGCTGGTGATGTTGTTCTCGTACACCATGAGTTTCTCTTCACAAGAGAGTCCGCTGTACAAGGCTCGATTGTCGTCGTTGCAGAGGAACTCGTCTCCAGCAGCGAGTGGGCGGCACGGCTTCACGATCGGCTGGTACTTCAATCCTTTCGCCAATAGGTAAGGGTATTTAGGGAATATGGCTACGGTTAGGTTTGTGGGTTTGAGGAAAATAGGTAAAGTGTACATTTTGAAATAATTATACTTATAGTTATCGGTTAGTGGAATTTCCATGACAAAAGTGATTTGGTCTCTTTTCATATAAGATTTCACAGAAATAGTTTCCTCTATTTTGGCTAAATTTAATTCGGTGGGTACATACACCAAATTCTCTGAATTCGCTATTACTTTTAAATGATATGATAGTTCGGTAGAATTAATAATAGACTGATGTAATATAGAGCTTTTGCTTAGAGCTAGTGCGGTTTCAATTTCACTTAACCTAATGAATATAGTTCTAAAGCTACTTAAAAACAAATTATATAGTCCTAACACATAAGAGGACTCAGCTAAATTATTTTCTTGTGTTATTGTCTCCTTAAGGATTGCTTCAACCCTTTTCAAACGGGTGTCTACTGTTATCGAGTTTTGATAGATTAATTCTGTTGCGTTTATGAGGCTATCTAACATTTTTGAGACTATAGTGATTTTCTTTGAAGTAATAGTTTGGTCGTGGCTTAGTTCGGAGGTCAACTGATCATATTTGATTGCGTCATCATGGTCTAGATTACCGGTTATTATTTTAATTATGGACCCTAATGGATTAATTAATCCTCGCTTGAAGCGTTGTGGAATTAGCTGGTAATATTTATCTATAGTTATATCGCGCATATACTCTGCATGCATGAATATATCAATAAATTTGTGAGGGAAAGTTTTGTTGGATGAAAGTAATCGCTGAAATTCAGTAAATTTCGAGTTGACGAGTTTTAGGTCAATCCAGATATTATTTAATTTAATGGTTTTTAGAATTGTCCAGTTGTCAGTTTGTATGTAAGCTTGACCTTTCTTTACAGGCAGGAGTCCCGGGTTTCCTTCAAGTGATTGAAGATGAAGGGCGGCTGTCGACGTCGCTAGCATCAGACTGCACCTGCGGAGGGCGTTTTATGTTTTTAATAGGAGCTTTCGTGCCTTTCTTTTCAGCTTCTCTTTTAATTGGGACAACGTTTTTACCGGTCATACCTATTATTTTTGCCTTTTTGTACCTCGGTTTTTCTTTGCTTATTCTTTTATTTATGTCTTTTACGAAGACGGTCTCCGGAAGTTCTATATTAGTTTCGCCGCCTCGTTTTTCTCTAACCTTTTCCTTTCCGGCTTTTAATTTCTCGGCTATGTGTGCGTATAGGAATTGCGTTCGTTTCTTGTGGTCTTTAATCAGTTGCTGAGTGTAAAGTTTTTCAAGTTCTAGGTCGAATGGGTTATCAGTGTCGGTGTGTCCAAAGACAACTTCAAAGGGTGTTAATCCTGTCGCTGTGTGTATGGTGTGATTGTAAGCCATGACTGAGTACGTCATGACGGACGCGGCATCCGTGCATTTTTGTTCATACTTGGCCAGTCTATATATCTCTATTATGGTTGAATGAAATCTTTCTACAAGTCCCATAGAGTTTGGGTTATTTACGGTGCCTATGTGTCTTTCTATTTTGTGTAGACTGAGAAATTCTTTCATGAGGTCGTTATTAAATTCGGTACCGGGGTCAGAGTTGATTTTCTTGGGTATACCGTAGAATGAGAAATATTTCAGTAGTGCTCGTACGACTTCAGGGGTAGATTTATTCGTAATTTCAATAGCCTGCCCTAACTTGCTGAAGGCATCAATTAGGGTTAGGTAATATTTTCCTTCGATTGTGAAAATGTCTATGAAAATTTCTTGAAACGGGGCATTCTGCGTTTGCGTCAATTGTAACATGGGTTTTAGTGGTTTTCGCTCATACTTTGTCTTTTTACAGGCGTCGCAGTTATTAATTATAGCTGAAACAATTTCGTCCATTTTATTCCAATAATAATTTCTACGGATTCTGACTAATGTTTCCTTAATCCCGCGATGGCATGTTTTACCGTTGTGGTATTTTAAAACTATTGCCTTTTGTTCGCTTTCGTTGTCTACACAGACTACTCTTTCGGTACATTCAAATATATTTATTGTTCCTTTCCTGAAAATTTCTATTACAACATTGCTGAATTGTATGCGGTGTTCTTCGTTTTCGAAATATATAAAATATTTAATTTTTGGTCTAATATATTCCTTGAGGAAGTTTTTCACTAGTTCTACGTTATTAAGGGGGAGGAAAACTTCTAGAATTTTGTGTTTTTCATACGATAGGTTTTTCACGTGGAGTTCATTTTTAAGCCAAGAATATACTAAGATTTGATTTGGTTTTGTATCTATGGCTTCATGTAAAATCGGTATTCCGTTTGAATCTAGATCTTCCACAGAGTGTATAGTCTGTGACTTAGAGCTCCCTGAGGGGGATGGTATAACGGGTTTCTCTATTTCCAATTCTGTTAGCATCTCGGTGGCTTCCGACGAGTCAGATATGCTTATTGTCTCGCTTATTTCTGATACTGTCGTAGTCGTTGAGTCCTGTCGTTTTTTGTCTAGGTTTACTCTCATTGAATTAGCGTCTTCGTCAGTCAGGGCGTTGATTTTGATTCTACTTAAGGCATCCGCGTTTGTATTTTGTTTTCCTTTTTTATATATTATCTCGAAGTCGAAGTCCTGAAGGCGTAGCCTCCATCGGGTCAGTTTACTGTTTGGGTCTTTCAGGGAGTTTAGCCAAGCTAAAGGTCTATGGTCAGTGTAGATGAAGAATTTTCGTCCGTACAAGTAAGGGCGGAAATGTTTTGTTGCCCAGATGATGGCGAGCAACTCTCGCTCTATGGTACTATAGCGTGTTTCTGTGTCGCTTAAAGTACGGCTCGCGTATGCAACTGGTTTGTCACTACCAACTTGTCCTTGGGAAAGGACAGCTCCCAGGGCTACGTTTGAAGCATCCGTTGTCAGGATGAAAGGTTTTCCATAGTCAGGATACTGTAAGAGTGGAGCATGTGTCAAGAGTTCTTTACATTTGTTAAAGGCATCAATATAACTTTGGTCAATGATAATTTTGTTGCGTTTTTTTAAGCATGACGTCAGTGGTTGGGTTACTTTAGCGAAATTGGGTATGAAGCGTCTGTAATAGCCTACGAGTCCAAGGAAACTTTTAATTTCCGTTGTAGTCTTTGGGATCGGAAAATTCATTACTGCATTTATTTTGTCATTATTCGGTTTCAGTCCGTCTTTAGTGATGGTGTGTCCTAGGTATAATACCTCCTTACGTAAAAATTCTGACTTGTCTAGTTGTACCTTTAAGTTTGTCTGTCTCAGTCTGTCGAAAATTAGTCTTAATTTTTGTAAGTGTTCTTCTAAGCTGGATGAAAAAATGATGACGTCATCAAGGTACACCATACAGTGTAATCCTTGCAGGCCTCGTAGGACATGGTCCATTGTACGCTGAAAGGTTGCAGGGGCCGTTTTCAGGCCGAACGGCATTCGTAAAAACTCAAAGTGACCATTTTGTGTGCTGAAGGCAGTTTTCTGTCTATCTCGCTCTACAACCTCTATTTGATGGTAGCCGCTTGCCAAATCAATTGTGCTGAAGTAAGTACTTTTTCCTAATTTGTCAAACAGGTCGGTTATATTGGGGAGTGGGTATTTATCGTCTATTGTTATCTCATTGAGTCTTCTGTAGTCTATTACCATACGAAATTTCTGTTCTCCTGATGCGTCGATCTTTTTAGGTACTAAGTGTACGGGGGCACTCCACGGAGAGTGCGATTCTTGGACTACGTCGTCCTGCAGCATTTTCTCTACTTGTCTGTTAATTTCATCTGCTTGGGCAGGGGCCTGTCTATACGGTTTTATGTAAATAGGGTCTTCATTTTTTGTTCGAATTTCATGTTTTACTTGATTGGTAAAAGTAAGAGGTAGTTTGTCGCAGTGGAAAATGTCTTTGTATTCTGCACAGAGTCTGTAAATTTTCTCGCGTTCCTCAGAGTTGGTATGGTCTAGTCTTATTTTGTTCAGATTTTCAGTCAGTATTTTGTCCATTTGTATGTCTGTAGCTTTAGTAGCGTTAGTCGCATTAAGGTTACACCTGGTGGTTGTGTACTTAGTTACTTGTAAGGGTCGTTTAACCGTAAGGGTTACTATTTCATCCGAAGTGTTTTGTATAACGGTGGTCGCGTATCCGTTAATGCAGTTAACTAGGGCACTGGGCATTCGTACTCCCGGGCCAAACTTTCTATAGTCTAATATAGCTTCACCTAAGTGTTGGTCTATCGGTACTTTGACTCTTTGTTCCGATCGGGGTTGCAGTTGAATTTCATAATCCAAATTCGTATTGATTATAGGGATGCGCGTGGTTTTCGTTATTAGCACAGAGTGTTTCAGGTCTATCATGGCGCCAAGCTGTCTCAGTAAATCATTTCCAATTAGTCCGTCGTATCGTGAGTCGACGTTGTATAGGTAAAATTTGTGAGTTTCATTAGTCTGGAAGGTTGGAAAAAGCGGTATCTCTATTACTTCGTTGTGTCGACTTGACGCGTGTGTGCTAACTACTTCGAAAGGTTCGTTTTTAACGTTCTGAAAGAAAAACTCGTATGCTTTTTGAGGGCTCAAAAATGTTCTAGTACTACCTGTATCTATCATAAACTTTGCGTCAATTTCAGGGATGTAAATGTGAGGTAGTTTTAGTGTAGGGTCGCAGTTCAGTTCTATTATTTCTTTTCCTCTATAGAGGCTGGTGTTATAAAATTTCCAGCCGGTTGTTCCCGAAGGGAATGTGTCTGTTGCGTCTCGTATGTCATCTCGTTATATACGTCATTTTCAGATTCATTCGTATACTCGTATTGTCCGTCGTACATGTCATAGTCAGGGTTATAGTCGTTGTCATGGTAGTAATAATCTTGGTACTGTTCGTCGTCTAAACCTGTCAACTCGTTAAGCTTGAAGCCTTGCGGTGCGGGACGAGCTGTCCTCATAGATACGTCTGTCGATTGTAGGTGCGGAGGGTTGGTTTGAGGTGGTTTGTACCCTGTCTGTGGGGGTCTGTATCCGAACTGTGGTGGTTTATACCCAAATTGTTGCGGTGGTCTGTATCCACTCTGAGCCGGGGGTTGATTCCCAAATTGGGTTCTAAAGCCTAACTGAGGGATGGTTCCGAATTGAGGGCGGAATCCCTGTTGCTGTGCTGAATTAAATTGTGGACGGTACCCAAATTGAGATACGGTTCCAAACTGTGGGCGGTAGTCAAAACTTTGTGGTTGCGCTTGGTGTGGTTTTGTTGGTGCAGGTTGTGTACCAAAATTGAATTTAGGCGCGGCGTTTACTAGAGGCGCCTGGAATTTAAAACCACTCGCCGTGTGCGCGGGTGAAAAGGTTGGCCTTGGCGCGGCGTTGTTATAGACGTACATGCGTTTTCTCGCGTTATATTGGTCTAGGAAATTAACTTCTTCCAAAACTGTGCTTAAAGCGTCCTCTAGGCTCGTTGGTGCTTTTAGCCGGACTATGCGTACCATATCTTCGGATAGGTTGTATAAGAATACGTTAAGTGCCGTATTGTTATATATCACTACCTTAGCGCGTCTTAAATTGATATCTTCTATCATGTTGACCTTGGAAATAAGCGTGGATCTAACACTTTGAATGCGTTTGTAGAAATCGAGATAACTTTCACCGGATTTAATTTTTAGCGTTTCCAACTCAATACCTATGCAGTGTTCACTTCGCGGGTCCCCAAAATGTTGTTTTAGTACCTCTTTTAGGTTGGACCAGGTGTTTATGTCATCTCGTTCGGACAAGAGCGAAGCCGCTTTGTCATTGAGTCTACTTGTCACGGCGTTGAACACATATAAGTCCTGAGCTGCATCACCTCTATATCTGCTTATTACATATTCGCATTTTCTCAGGTATAAATTTAATTGCGCTTTGTCACCTCCAAAAATGGGGATGAGGTTTAATATTTCTCGAGGGATGGCCCTGAACTCTAATGGTTGCTGTTGTTGTGCCATCATTTTAGCGTATAATGAGCAGGTATAGGCAATTTACACACACGATTTAATACTATAAAATGTTAAACCTATTTTTGGCAAAAATATAATTTTTACTTTACTTAATTACACTATTTTAACAATAATTCCGATCGATTTGAGACCCAAATTCATGAAGTTAACCTAATTACACAATTCTAACCGATGACTAAGGTCTGAATATACTAATTACACAATTCGAGGAGAATCTCGGGATAGGCAAGGATGGCGAAAAGGTCTACTCACCAACCGACCAGCATCATTTTTCTCAGCGTCCACTATTTAACACATTTATTTAGTTCGTTGGATAACTGTTCGGCACTTCACCTTTGTTGTAGGCAAACCGCACTTTGCCGTTCTAACGCGGTAACTCGTTGTACAAGTATAGACACTCACGTTAGGACAGCCAGTTATCCTACCGGCTGCGCCAGTTAAATTTGGGGAGCAGATAAATGTTTTTTTAAAAACTAAAATAAAACTACGTGTAGCCGATTCAGAGGCTCTATTCTTAATGCATGTTAATACATATTTTACTTATAACGAAACTTACTCGACTAAGGTGGTCTTATATCTAGGAATGCTTATTCAGCGTCTGTACTGCGGTGGCCGTTACTCAGAACCGGCGGCTAGCTGCAGTGTCAGCTACTTATTCTAACGCAGAGGGCTGTGGGGGATACATAACTACCTGACTTATTCAATTTAAAAAGTATTCAATAAGAAAGTTGTTTTACGATTTTTTCAGAAAGAAGTTATCCATATTCACATAGGTCAAGCAGGAGTGCAAGTTGCAAACGCCTGTTGGGAGTTGTATTGTTTAGAGCATGGCGTTAGAGCAGATGGTATATTGGAATTTTCACCGGAAGACTCGGGTTGTGGGCCTTTCTTTAGCTATACAGGCGGCCACAAGGTCGTTCCAAGAGTTGTCATGGTTGATTTGGAACCCACACCTATAGGTTTGTGATAATTTACTACGAACTTTTTTTTCTTCGAGAACCTATTATTTTATTGGTATGAAAATGGCATAAATATAAATTCAGAGTATGGATCCAGAGTATAAACAATCTCCATTCTAAATTTCAACTAAATCTGTTGAGCCGTCTTAGCGTGAGGAATTAACAAATAAATACGCACTCACTCACCTTCACACAAATTTTCGCATTAATAGTAACGATATTTTTCAGACGAAATAAGAACAGGTGCGTATCGCCAACTTTTCCATCCAAATAGTTTGCTCACTGGCAAGGAAGATGCTGCCAGTAATTTTGCTCGGGGCTTTTTTGGTGTTGGTCGAGAGATGATAGAATTATCTCTCAATCGCATAAGACAGGTTGCAGAAGATTGCAGCTGCCTCCAGGGCTTCATTATAGTTCGTGCTTTCGGTGGAGGGACTGGCTCAGGATTTACAGCTCTTTTACTGGAGAGATTATCAAAAGACTACGGAAAGCTGACAAAGATAGAATTTGCAATCTATCCATCTCCTAGGATATCACCTATCATTGTTGAGCCTTACAATGCAGTACTGACCTCTCACGCGTGTATGGATACAGAAGACGTTTGCTTTATTTTTGATAATGAAGCATTGTACGATATTTTAGCTAGATCACTTGAAGTACCTCGACCAACTTACACGAATCTAAATAGGCTGATTGCTCAGGTGGGTGGTCTTTTTTGGAATAACATCACCCATACCTCCTATTTTAAATTCCAAGTTTCTTACAATATAATGATGAACTATTATCTGTGATTATGTCTTGATAATAAATAAGGAAATTCTTGTTAGGCATATTATTATACCCTTACTTAACAATTTTACAGGTTGTTTCGTGCATGACAGCCGCAATGCGATTCGAAGGATCTTTGAACGTCGAATTAGTCGAATTCAGAACAAATCTGATTCCTTATCCCAGGATACACTATCCTCTTGTGACGTTTGCTCCATTTGTCGCTGCATCTCGAGCTAATCACGAGTCGAACACCACTCAACAACTAATGATGTCATGCTTTGATCCAGCTAATCAAATGGTGAAGTGTGATCCTACGAAAGGATATTACATGGCTTGCTGTTTGTTATTTAGAGGAGATATTAACCCTAACGATATCAATTCTTCGATAAACATGATAAAAAGCATGAAATCAATAAAATTCGTTTCATGGTCGCCCACTGGGTTCAAGGTAAATGGCTAGACTTCTGATAATACATCTCGTTAGGATATAATATTTATTTACAAGTATAGTAACAAGTTCACAAAAATTTTGGAGAGAAAATTCGTCAAAGTTGGTGTGTTTGTTGCTTAATCACGCAAAAATGGCTTTACGCATTTATATATCTGTACAATTAAGTGTTAAAGTAATACTTTAACACCAAATTGGTAATTACTAATACTCGTATGGTATACAGGCAACATTTTATTCCGGGAAATTAGGGTTGAACCGCGGGGCGCAGCTAGTATTTATTATGGTATTAATTGTTTATGCAACAGATTGGATTAAACTACCAACCACCAACAACTGTACCAGGAGGTGATCTAGCAGCTTTGCAAAGAGCAGTTGTAATGGTTTCAAACAATTCTGCGGTGCGCATTGCTTGGGAGCGTATTTGCAAAAAATTCCATCTCATGTATGCTAAAAGAGCATTTGTACATCATTTTGTTGGAGAAGGGCTTGAAGAAGGAGAATTTAAAACTGCCATATCAAACATAAAAGCTCTGTCAAATGATTACAAGGAAATGGAAGATTAACATGGTGTAAAAATTATAAGTAAAGTAAAGTGTTTTGTAAAATATATTTCTAGAAAGTTAACTTTATTACTATTTTGTTTTATTCGAAAAATAACACTTTAATTTATTGACCGAAGCAAACACAGGACTCCGTCACATGAACAAAGCATTTTCAATTCAATTCAAATATCTCCAGATATCTCCAAAGGTCATACCTACATTAGTCCTCTGAGGGACAAAATGTATTTCGAGATTTCAACCTCTTTAAAAGTTTTAACCGGAATATTCGGATTTTTTAAACGTTTATCCATCCCTATTCGACATTTATACAAACATCAATGCCAAAAAATTGCAAAAATCTCTGCCAAACTTCAAGCAATACTGACCGACATAATCATGTAGTCCCAAACGTCTATCGGTGTTATTAGGATAGGTGAGCGTTTTCTGTACAATAATAATTATTCGAGGTTGTGTACGATAATGATTTGTTCTAGGTACGATTTACGTTAGTCCTAATATCTCAGTTATGTCAAATGTACGACAAATTGGAACAATACGTAATTTCATTGAAAAAAAAAAAAGAGCAAGCAAAATGACACTGAGTCTGTGCGTGCCATGGAATAACCGGGGCAATTTAGACATCCGAGCTTACATTAATTCACACCCAGCTGAAAATTGGTAGGATTGTTCAGAACACCATCATAAATGAAACCTAAAAAGTCCTCATCGATCCGATACGTGCAAAAATTTTTACTCCAGGTAGAAGGTCACCAAAACGGGTATTTCGTGATTTTCTCAAAAACGGTACAAGCTACGAGGATACTGTTCAAGACAAGTATGTTCACTATAACATTTTCTACAGTATTGCTCTTAAACGCACGCATAGAACTTATGGTTTTCGAGATATGTCGATATTAATTTCAGACCAGACCAAAAAATTGACAATTTCTCTTAAGATGCCTCAGTCAGCAGTAGATCATATAACAAGTTTGTAAATGAGTTTTCCCGAAGTTTTAAACATTGTTGAATCCGACAATCTCAAGAAACACTTTGAAAAATGACTCCTTGTATCTCAAATCGGATAAATGATGATGATGGTTGACGGAAAATTGAACCCCTCGTATCTCGGAAACGGAAAGAGATAGAGGGGTACACCTGACTTTTAAAATTTAGATCAAGTATGGACCTTTCTAGGGAAATGATAAAAAAAGATAGCCGCCATACAAAAAAGTTTGACAGTCATACAAATAAACAAAAAAAAAGGAAATGCTCATAGCTGTGGAACCGCTGTAGATGGATGGAGTGTGCTCGAAGAAATATTATAGAGATTTATAACGACAATCGAGATTCAGCAACAAAAATCCAAGATGTCGGATTTCATATTTCCGTCAAATTTCAATGGATCTTCTAAATTTTAAAGTGATCCTAGGCAGGTGTAATTTTGGATCTGGGGGCTCTTAAGGTCCTTAAATCCATTCCTGAAGTGATTTTTTTGGTTCGGCCATTTTTCAAAATGGCTGACATACAAAAGAAAAGGAGTGAAGTTACAATACTTCGCACCCAGCTGAAAATCAGTAGGATTGTTCAAAACATCATCACAAATGAAATCTAAAAAGTCCTCATTGATCCGATACGTGCAAAAAAAAACACGAAGGGTAAAAGGTCACAAAAACTGGTTTTTCACAATTTTCAGAAAAACAGTAAATTTTATCATACAATTAGCCATACCAAATTTTAGATCAGATAATTATCTACAAAAAATGACAATTTTTTTTCCTAAGAGCCACCGTTTTTGAAATATAACGACTCAAAAAGTTGAAAGAGTTGTAATCGTCATAATAATAATTATGCACACGTTTCCACGTCACCTTAGAGGTAGTGAGCTTAACGCGTTTTAACGAATATTGCTTTTATTATATTCAACCTATGCCAATATCTTTTATTGATCAATACTTAGTTTCAAATTAAACAGACTCACAACAGAAACGTGGAATAGGCCTACAGGGAAATCACGTTAAAAAAAACGCGTTAAGCACACTACCTCTAAGGTGACGTGGAAACGTGTGCATAATTATTATGACGATTACAACTCTTTCAACTTTTTGAGTCGTTATATTTCAAAAACGGTGGCTCTTAGGAAAAAAAATTGTCATTTTTTGTAAATAATTATCTGATCTAAAATTTGGTATAGCTAATTGTATGATAAAATTTACTGTTTTTCTGAAAATTGTGAAAAACCAGTTTTTGTGACCTTTTACCCTTAGTGTTTTTTTTTGCACGTATCGGATCAATGAGGACTTTTTAGATTTCATTTGTGATGATGTTTTGAACAATCCTACTGATTTTCAGCTGGGTGCGAAGTATTGTAACTTCACTCCTTTTCTTTTGTATGGCAGCCATTTTAAAAAATGGCCGAACCAAAAAAATCATTTCAGGAATGGATTTAAGGACCTTAAGAGCCTCCAGATCCAAAATTACACCTGCCTAGGATCACTTTAAAATTTAGAAGATCCATTGAAATTTGACGGAAATATGAAATCCGACATCTTGGATTTTTGTTGCTGAATCTCGATTGTCGTTATAAATCTCTATAATATTTCTTCGAGCACACTCCATCCATCTACAGCGGTTCCACAGCTATGAGCATTTCCTTTTTTTTTGTTTATTTGTATGACTGTCAAACTTTTTTGTATGGCGGCTATCTTTTTTTATCATTTCCCTAGAAAGGTCCATACTTGATCTAAATTTTAAAAGTCAGGTGTACCCCTCTATCTCTTTCCGTTTCCGAGATACGAGGGGTTCAATTTTCCGTCAACCATCATCATCATTTATCCGATTTGAGATACAAGGAGTCATTTTTCAAAGTGTTTCTTGAGATTGTCGGATTCAACAATGTTTAAAACTTCGGGAAAACTCATTTACAAACTTGTTATATGATCTACTGCTGACTGAGGCATCTTAAGAGAAATTGTCAATTTTTTGGTCTGGTCTGAAATTAATATCGACATATCTCGAAAACCATAAGTTCTATCAACATGCGTTTAAGAGCAATACTGTAGAAAATGTTATAGTGAACATACTTGTCTTGAACAGTATCCTCGTAGCTTGTACCGTTTTTGAGAAAATCACGAAATACCCGTTTTGGTGACCTTCTACCTGGAGTAAAAATTTTTGCACGTATCGGATCGATGAGGACTTTTTAGGTTTCATTTATGATGGTGTTCTGAACAATCCTACCAATTTTCAGCTGGCTGTGAATTAATGTAAGCTTACTCCTATTTTTTGGTCTAATTTGCCCCGATTAGAAGTAGGATCATAGTGGAAGAAGTGAAAGCTTTGGTAGCGTGTCACTTTTATGTTGGTGTGAGTTTCTAAGTCTCCATTAGTGTGCGTGAGTAGGGAAGGGAACTATTACGAAATTTATCGATAAAAAATTCTTGCAAGCTTGCATACACGTTTTGTCAAATGGGTTGCAGATCATGGCAATTAAGAAAACAGTTTATGATAAAATTTTATTTAATAAATTCACAATCATTATTCAAATGAGACAGGTTACGACTTATATATACTAATTTGAATTTGGGCGCTCATATTTCATCACATATAAAAGCGTTGTATGAACTCTGTTGTCATTTAATTTTTTGTAGTCTGTACCTATTCTTTAGTAACATAGTGGTTTTACACCCTGGAAAAACACAAACAAGGGTTAAATATAAACAAAGGATAAATAAACATCGTTGTAAATATCGATACAATCTTAAGGACGCTGCAGGCACATCACTAGCCAGGAGGCGTCAAATTAGTATCTAAATAACATGAATTAAAGCTTTAAATCCACAGTTAACTTCGACTACTTGGTAATTATATGATGTCAGGGGCGTATAACTTTAATGTGAAATACATATATCGCTTTAAAACTTCATTAATTAAGATATTTTTGCCAAAAAAACTTACGTGTGAAATGATGAATCCGGGTCTTTTACGCCACCTTTGGTTGTTCTTGATGTACAGAACGCAGCACAACACGACATCTTTCCTAATACATAACAATATTCGTTTGTAGTATCAATCTTTCAGTATATTTTTAGCCTTTTAGGCACACGAGTCGCAATGTTGTGGCCGACTAGTCGGTCAAAAGTGGACACGAATTACACATACAGTGCGGGGTTGCCAAGCTTCCAATAGCTTTCTCTTTTACTCAACGGGGCTATCAATGATATAGATAAGGAACCAAGACAATGCGTTGACATGACGAGCGGGCTGGCAACGTCTCTCTATGGCTCTATCCAGTATGATTTTTCATCCAAAGTGCGTGCGATTCGAATATTTCAATCCTAGCGGAATAATTTTCATGGGGGAATACGAAAATGGAAATTTTAGGAGCTGGCAGCACTGTGCAAGACTGACTTTGACTGCAAGAAACTCAGCACCGCCGCAGTCAGCTGTTCAGGTCAGGATCATTAAATTTTTAAGGGTTATTTTAACATTCGAAACTAATCTAATAAAGTAATTGTGATTATCTTCTGTTCTGAGTGGGCTTAGTGTTTGTGAATACGTGAAGACCTAAGTTTTATTTTACTGAAACAATAATAACACAATGGGTTATTCACAATAAATTAATTACTCGCCTACAAATTTGTAGTATAATATTTATGTGCTGTGTAGTGTAGTCCTTTATTATTGTGGGAATAATACACAAGTTTTGCGACAATCTACAAGGATAACCAATATACCAACACCTAACATACAATACTATCAGGTAATTCGAGTGCTCTCTGTTTACCGATCCATTTAATATTATCTGATTTAAGCATTAAAATTATCAAGAGATAAGTGTCTATTAGCTATAACTGGACCAGGGATTGTCAGGTACACCCGCTATACCTTAGTATAATTACATTTGTTGTAATATTCAGTTTTTAGTTTGGTAATGAAATCGGTAATATATCTATCTCATTTTAATAAACCTGCTTTTTTTATGCAATCTAGTAAATGAAATGCGAATTGTTCGCTTTATGGTAATCTCCATGCATGTCTGCATGCATGGAGATGCTCCTAACAGTTGCAGCACCAAAAAGTATTCAAACAGTGATAATCTTTAAATAATCATGATACTGTACTTCTTACCTTTAGATCATCAACTATAGCACTTTATTTACCACATAATTTAACTGAAAACATTCCATATAAGATTCAATATTCCAAATAGACTCACCATAGATTGAATGGAGAAATGATGCACCATAGCTTGAACAAAGCAATGTGATACTTCTCTAAATACTAGACTGGTTGTAAAGTGTACTGCTAAACAATTCTATGTGCTTATTTCAGCCATGTGGAGTGTAGCGCACCTGTGTCGGTGTACGTCGTCCCTCCGAGCTGCGAGGAGCAAGCTTTTGGTACCGGCTACAAAGAATGGCTTTAGTATAAGTAATGCAGTGTCCAGAGAGCTAGTCACTGCAGCTAAATATAACAACACATACAAAGGATATAAGGTTAGTTACATAAGAACTATATAGAATTGTTAATTTAACAGGTTGACTGCCCCTACAAACAGTATCGTAACTGCAAATGTATTTTTTTACAGGAAAGCAATTTAAAGTCAAAATTTGACCTTAATTTATGAGTAGAAATTCGTAAAACATATAACAATTTTACTCAATTTAAAAAATTTCAAAAAAAAATTGTTTTTTTTTTCCTAAAAGTAAATTAATATTAAATGTTTGTATAATTGATACAATTAAAGAAATAAGATATTTTGCAGTTTTAATAGTATTTGTAG
This sequence comes from Alcis repandata, assembly GCA_949125135.1. Taxonomy (NCBI): domain Eukaryota; kingdom Metazoa; phylum Arthropoda; class Insecta; order Lepidoptera; family Geometridae; genus Alcis; species Alcis repandata. The sequence continues at coordinate 3,914,914 of OX421233.1, forward strand.
CAGCAGTTGAGATGGAGTTACAAAGCAAAATACGCAATTTGATTCAATATAAAACCCTGACACATCTTTATTTTTGATCAAGGATATTATTTGATTGCTTGTTTCAATCAGATTGTTATTAGATGTGAAACCTTGGGTTATCAGAAACTAATCCTACAAATTTAACATATGTGTAAGTTAATTTGTTTGTGATTCGAAATAAAAACGCCTGAATGGATCTGGATGACATTTGGTATGATGGTAGCATATACCATAAATTAACCTTGGCTCCTTTTTATGGAAAAATATGGTTCCTATAGAATAGCAGAGTGCAGCTAGTACTTTTAAAGCATGTGTACTTTTTGCCCCTAAAATATTCGATAGTTAGACCTGTAGGTTTATAGAGGATATCAAAGGCAAAGACCAGAACTCTAAGTAATAGGGAAAATTCTATGGTTAATGAACAACACAATAAATAAAATATAAAATAAATATAATATAAAATAATAAAAATATAGGGTTATTCATAAAGGGTATGCCAAGCCGAAAACGGTTCATAGTACTCATCATTATGAACAACTTTTACTATGGGACCAACTCGAAATTCGCGAAAAAAAAACAGCTGTTCCATAGGAAAATGTCAATGACACTCAACAAAATGTATGAAACAGCTGATTTTTTTTTCGCGATTTTCGAGTTGGTCCCACAGTAAAAGTTGTTCATAATGATGAGTGCTATGAGCCCTTTTCGGCTTAGCATACTCTTTATGAATAACCCTGTATAATATAAAATTAATATACTAAATAATTGAAAACTTTCACTGTACACAGCTCCACAACCTCTTCAAATCCAATGGCCTGGTCCTCCGGTTCTGTTCAACCGCCCAGAAGCCAAAGAACACCAAGCTGGTGGGCTACTGGCTGCTCGGCTGCAGCGGCATGGTGTTCACGGCGGTGGTGCTAGGTATGGTGTTTGGGTACTTGGTGCTGATTTACTGTGTGTATTACGTTGTTAATATGGTGGTTAGGACTAATGATGGCAGCAAATAGAGTTTCTGAATAAGTCTTAGTTCATTATATCCTTTTCACAAAATGTTAAAAAAAACAAAATTCTGGGTGGTGCAGACTGCAGACCTGTTATGGGCAAACGTGACGTTTAACATCAGGCGAGCGATTTGCTCGTCTCGTCGCTCAATTACATAAAAAAAAAAAAAAATGTACTTTAGTTCTTTTCTAGGTTTAAATGTTGACACCTACATTTGTAGTGCAATTTTTTAATTGACTTGAATATGACAAAAGATTATGTTATTATTTTTTTTATGCTATTAAGTATCGAGACAAGCGACTTCTCTAATTGATAGGCTTGCTAACCTCTTGTATAATAATTAAGAGTGTATTATTTTGGTATTGTTGTAGTTCTGTCTAGCGTCTAAGTGTTTATAATTTATTTTATAAGATTTGTTATATGTTGGTCCGGTGATAATGTTGTAATAATAATATAATAAATTGTGTAATATGACTTTTTTGGTTTTATTTTTCCTCAAATAACTTAGATAAAACCAGATTAGTCTTTTACTATCAGGAAACTTCAAAAGTAATAGTTACGTCTTTTTCAATTAAATTAATAAAATTGAATTTCATTTACAAAGATTTTTTTGTTACACAATATTGTTAAAACTTTAGGAAAGTTGCAACAAAACTGGCACAAAGTCGTTATAATTGTTGCGAAGTTCAATAGTACTTATGTTCAGCCTTAAATTGGATGATAATAATAAAACTTAAGTAAAAAAATATATTAATTTATATTTGAAGGCCCTTACTGCATTAGTTTAGTCTTCACTCAATAAAAAAATAAATTTCTTGCACTACTTTTTATGATGGATTCCCAACGTGTAACACTTGTTTATTACACAAGTGTGACAGCATATAGAAACAAAAAACTGATGTTCCTTAATTTGGCACTTTTTGTTGTAATTTAAAGCATTTAAAATGGATAATGAGCCTAAGTTTGAAGGCATTATAAGACAGATCTAAACTAACTAAAAATATATCTGTCTTTATCATTGCAAGCCATTAGACAAGAATGCCAATAGTTTTAGAAAATTTAGATCTGTCTTATAAAGCCTTCAAACTTGGGCCTATTGATTTGTATAAAACCTGGTCTCTACTAAAGTACCTTCTGTTCAGGTGGCGTCACTCGGCTCACAGAGTCTGGCCTGTCGATGGTGACGTGGAAGCTGCTAGGAGAAAAGCTTCCTTCCACTGAAGCAGAGTGGGAGCGCGAGTTCGCGGAGTATCAGCAGTACCCAGAGTTTAAATAGTAAGACGCGTTATATGTAGTTGATGAAACCTTCAAAATACTTTTTACAAATCTTATTTTTACTATTTGTAGTGAAAGTAAATCTTAATTACTTTTACTACAAATCTTTTCAAAAGCTTTTATTGAACTTGCAATGTATATTACTTTTTTATATTCAGGTCAAAACTTACAACTGAAAATTGAACCACTTCAACTTGAAATTTGATAAACCTGGGACCACTCTCATAAGATTGAGTCCGAAACTCCGATTATTAGCTTTGATCACATTTGGTGATAGTTTTTTTAATTATGTTGTTCAAAGTAACATAATGTGTTAGTTTATCAGTTGGAATTGGTAGTAAAATATATAAACACTAGCTGACCCGTGCCCACTTCGTTGGGCATAATGTTAATTAAACCCGAAGCCATCGCGCGCCGTCCGGACCGTTTTTTCTCCGATTCACTTTGCAAAACGGACTACCACGTAAAAGCCTTTTTATTTTTCGGTTTTTTATATAACCTATGACACTCAGCAATAATGTGGCTTTCTATTGGTGAAATAATTTTTAAAATCGGTTCAGTAGATCCCGAGATTACCCCTTACAATTTAACAAATATACAAACACACAAACTTTACTTCTTTATAATATTAGTATAGATGTATGTACTCGTATTTGCAGTAAGAACCAAAACATAACCCTATCGGAGTTCAAATGGATTTGGTACATGGAATTCGCGCACCGCACCTGGGGGCGCTGCATCGGTGCCGCCGTGTTCATACCCGCCGCGCTGTTCTGGGCGGGGGGGTACCTGGACAAGGGGATGAAGGTCAGGGTGGGGGCGTATAGCGCGCTGGTCGCTGCACAGGTATGTTGGATGTAAACACGGTAAAAAAAATAACGTTACACACTCATGGCTCCCTAGGATATTGTGTGTCGGGGATGCCATGAAACACACACAAAGACATGGACAAGTAACACTCAGACCCAGAGCAGATAATCAAATTAATCATTCAAACATCTGCCCGGCCGGGAATCGAACCCGGGACCTTTGGCTTTTCATCCTCAACCTTTTCCTCTCACTGCTGGGATACAGGTCTACCCTCGAAGGCTTATAACTTATAAGGCGACAAAAAGAGACCTATACTTAGCAGGTGGGCGGAAAAGGGTTAATGATGATGATTTTCTAAAATCATATCTTTTCTTTTCAGGGTCTAATGGGCTGGTACATGGTAAAGTCAGGACTCGAAGACCGTTTCCAAGGTCCATCGGACGTCCCCAGAGTCTCCCAGTACCGGCTCGCGGCGCACCTGTCTCTGGCATTCGTGCTATACGCGGGCATGTTGGGAGGGGCTCTGAGGATGCTGCGGCCATTCCCGGCGGGAGTCGCCTTAACGAAAATAGGAGAGTTGAAGAGTATTACTGCGCTGGCGCATTCTGTGAAAGCTATGGCGTTCTTTACGGCAGTCTCTGGTGAGTTTACCGTCTCATTTTCACATTTCATTTTTATCACTTCTGCAGTGCAATTTGGAACTTTGTCGATCGATAAACTGACTTTTCAGAACAGCGCCCACGTCAAATAACTTGTCAAACGTATTTTTTTTGTTTATCTATTTTCATGGCGATTTTTCTACAGGACAAAATTGTAAATTACGTTATTTTCGAATAACAGGCAGTTTATCGATCGACTAAGTTTCGAATACAAAAAATAAATTTTCAAGTTTCGAAGTCGCTTATTTTTTTGTGTTTTAGTTTTTCAAAACACCACCGACAATTGTGCCGCTGTAATGGCGTAATTCTTGTTTGTCTATTCCAGGCGCGTTCGTGGCGGGTCTGGACGCGGGGCTGGTGTACAACTCGTTCCCGAAGATGGGCGACCACTGGATCCCGGACGACATCCTCGCCTTCCGACCGACGGCGAAGAACTTTACCGAAAACCCGACCACCGTGCAGTTTGATCACAGGTACAAATTCAAATTGCGTATCCTAATAATGTTTTTAAACTAATTGCGCCCCGCAGTTTGACCCACACTGTGATTATAATGAAAAGTGGCCTATGTGTTAATCCAGAGTAAAGTTACCTCTATTCCAAATTTCATTCAATTCCGTCCAGCCGTTTCAGCGCGAAGGAGTAACAAACATACTAACTTTCACTTTTATAATATTAGTGAGACTAGTTGCACCTCGCGATTTCGCCTGCGCGATGATGAAAAACGGTGATGATGATAATCATGAAAAGTTTGTTATTCCCGAACGTAGGTATAGCACGGTCACATTAACTCGACGCATCGCTGGAATGCGGGTCCCCGCCCGCTTCCCCCCGCATTCCCTTTTCTCGTCCGGCAAGTGTGAAAATGACCGGCAAAATGACTTAAGCGCCAAAATTACGTCACAAGGTCAAGCGTCTAGTTAATGTGACCGTGTTATACATTCCAAATCCAAGCTAACATAAATATATTTGTTCCCTGCAGGGTGCTGGGCACGACGACCCTGGCCCTAGCAACAGCGCTGTGGGCGGCGGCGCGGCGCGCCCCGCTGTCTCCGGCCGCGCGCCGCGTGCTGCACGCGGTCGGGGCTATGGCGTGGCTGCAGGTCACATCTTAATACTAATTATACTACTCATACTACTGATCTCACTTCAAACATACGACCACCACCACTATGGTTCTAAGACCATTATCTCTAGAGGTATACCGGCTGACTGGTTAGACACTTGACATATCCTAGGTTATTATAGTACTCATCATTATGAGCAACTTTTACTATGGGACCAACCTGGAATTCGCGAAAAAAATATCAGCTGTTCCATACATTTTGTCAAGTGTCATTGACATTTTTCTATGGAACAGCTGATTTTTTTTTCGCGAATTTCGGGTTGGTCCCATAGTAAAAGTTGTTCATAATAATGAGTACTATGATAACCTAGAATATGTCAACTGTCTAACCAGTCAGCCGGTATAGATACTCGTAGATCTCTTAATAATAATATGAAATTTCAAACTCTTCAAAGTTTGTGGGGGGAGGGGGTTAGTCTTCAAAGTTAAACTCCTCACGTTTGCCCATAACAAGTCTGCATCACTGAGAATTTTGAATTTTTAGAATCCAAGACCCTGCTCGGCACAGCACTGCGCTCGTCACCCTGAGATCTAAGATGTTTAATCTCGTATTTGCCCTGTATAGCATAACATTGAACACCTACCCTTGTTCCGCAGGTCTCGCTGGGCATCCTCACGCTGCTCCACTATGTGCCGACCCCGCTGGCCGCGAGCCACCAGTCCGGCTCCCTCATGCTGCTAACGCTCGCCATCTGGCTCACGCACGAAATCAAACTCCTCAAGTACATACCCAAGTGAACAGTTAACTGTGAGGTGTCTTAACCGTTTATTAACTAGCGGGACTATTGATAAAATCACGGGTTAATTTTTCAACCCATGACCGAATTATAAATAGCACTCGTCACTTTGAAATACTAGTACCTACTTTTTGGCGAACTGAACCTCGCCTTTATAACTCCACAAATCATCAACCGATTTTGCTTATATTTGAAATTAAAAATTGTATTGGAATGAACTCCTTGTCTGCAAAACTTCATAGAGATCGGATTAACCTTACATAAATTACTTGAACTTTAGTCAAAACTACTGATTTCTGCATTTATGCTTTCCTAAAATCAAGCATATCTACGACTGCTAGATATAAACAATTTAGCGATAAGTTACCTTTGTTAAGGCTGCAGTATTTTAGACAATTTTTATTTATCGTACAGGACGGGGACTTACTGTTTGTATCTCTAGCATAAGTTCGGTCGATGAAGAAGTAGTGGGCCCAAGTTTGAAGGCTTTGACAGATCTAAACTAACTAACTAAAAGTATATCTGTCTTTGTCATTCCAACCTATTAGACAAGGACATTAATACTTTCAGAAAAAAATATCTGTCAACTTATGCCTTCAAACTTGGGTGGGCCCATTATGTGTACAACCCGGTCACAATATCTGTGCACCTCGCTGGAATGCGGCGCCTCTCCCGCTTCCCCTGTCACCTCTCCGCGCACTCCCCGGTACGACAGTACGGTTAGCATCTTCGTTGCCGATACACGTCCCGATAATTTTCAGATATTTTCGCTTTGTTGTTGTTTTGTTTTTTAATATTTATTGTTAAGTTTAGACATAATTATGACGTCACGAGGTCAGGTGCACAGATATTGTGACCGGGTTGAATGTGTTGTAAAAATGCAGTTTCAATTCACGTCCGATAGAGGCGCTATACCATAATATTTTTCTATCGAATTCGTGCAATTTTTTTTTTTGTATGTACAAGTTGTGCTAGATCCATAATAGTATGCTAACGTCTAATCTGTGAATGTATAGAATTAGTAGAAAATGGTTTGTTTGTCTGTAAATAGAGTTGACTGTGAGTCAAAATAAATATATTAAGTTTACTTAATTTGTTTTATTTCGTAATTTTTTCATGGTGTGTATAATCTTGTACTGAAATTACGTATTTAAAAAAAATTGTAAAGTTTTTTTTACTTTACTAATCTTTTTCAATACAAATAATTCAAGACCATCTCAAATTGTTTTTAAGGTATTTTTTTCTATAGGGAAATGAAAACGTCTCATTTTGCACATTTTATTTTATTATTTTACATTTATTGAATTACCCGGCGACTTATGAGTAATGATTCCATATAACGTATGATATTTTATACATTCCATTTTATTATGTGTTAAAACACTACTTTTAAAACAATAGCTGGGTGAATTTTGGTAGTTAAAGGCAGCCGACAACAACAAAACCAATTTAAATAACTAGGTATGGGACTTCCCACATCACCATACTATAATTGGCTTATTTATAAACCTTGCTTAAATTTAATTGGTGTTTAAAATTCTCAGTCTTGTTTTCGACAATATTTCACGTCAACGAGAAATGGTCAGTATTTTAAGCAGAGTTTATAAATAATGTCTTAAACAGATTAGAGTATTCTGTAGGTGAAGGACAAAATAAACGCGTAGTAGCTTTGATTTGGAACAGTTACGTGTTTTGTCTTTTTTTTACTTACAAAATTTGAACTCGTGTGAACGAGACAAAACACGGAGTAACTTCCTTGGCTACTCCACGTTTATCATTATGGGGGATAGAGAAGTATTGGTAGTGTAACAAGTATATTATATTTTAATGTGGAACACAATTTATTTGTATGAGATATTCTTAGTTCCTTTCAAATCTCACGGGAAATTTTAAGTTTCATACAATTTCTGGGTTGTTATGCGATATTTTTGATAAGATACCGATTTTTAAAAACACTACGTATAGTATTATTATAAGCAGCGTCGATGAAGAAACGAATTAAAAAAAGCGGAGCTAATCCTATTCTCACTCGCACTAGCAAAATTGTGCGATTGTGCGAGCGAGATGCCATCATTAGCGCCGTTTCGTTAGATTCATTTCTTTATACGGGTCATACACATATGTATCAGTCGTGCAAGTGGCGTGCAAATCTGATAATGAAAGGCGCCTGTGGTAACAAGCAATGCCCGGACCACACCGAAGGTAGGCGCTATTGCAGTCAAGCAAGAGTTATACCCTAGTTTAACGTAGCATACTGTACGTAGAATGAGCATTAGCAGCCCGCTAGGCAACTTCCAAGCGTGCCTACGGTGTAGCCCTGCCCTAAAAAAATAACCACATTCTTGTAGTAACTATTGATATTTTTCATTGAAATTTCACACCGATCTACGAATACACGCGAATTCACATATATCTCTGTTGTAAAATAATAAGTTATGAAATGCTTGACATATCACTTCATTTTTATATCAGAGTAGGAAATCCACAGAAACAAAGCTCCGACATAAACTGAATTTGTATAACTAATTAACTACTAACACGAATCGATGCTTGACATCAATTCCAGAGTATATGAACACATGCATAGGTACGTGGTACTTTACCACATGGGACACTTGCACAGCCATGTGTGGGTGAATCGCGTATACGTAAGAGCGCTTCGAGACGTAAACAAACTCACGCACACTTTGCTGTACAATATAAAGAGAAACTGATTACTCTGTAATTATTCTTTATGCAACCACCAGCATCGTTTCGTAGGTGAATCTATCAGTGTTTCACGCACACATGCAACGAAGTAGGTGAGTAATATTCTTGGAACCTCTATCTCTGTAGATGTTCTACTCCGTGTATATATCGTTCGAGCCTCTATAAATAACGCATAAATACTAAAATATTTAACCTAACGAGTTAGTATTATAATTTAAATACACTAATAATATAATTTGAAATAATCTAATCTAGACCATATTATATGAACTCTTGTAAATATCACTGATGGGTTTTTGAACAAAATAAAAATAACATAGGCCTGTTACCGTCACACCGAAAATATAGAACAATATAACCTTAAAACGTAATAAAATCATAGTCAAGTATCGTAAAACGTGAATAGGCCTTACTTACACTAACTGTAATAAAAATATTATATGTATATAATTTGTTAATATTTTGAGTATTAACTATCATATGGCTATTTTTATGAAACTATATACAAATGATTTCTGCGGTCTAGGAATGGTCGATTAAGTATATTTTCGATATTAACGATAAAAATATAACTAATTTAATTAACGTATTCCAATATTTAAATCTTATTAACAGAATTTTGCGCAATCACTGGTGGCCTAAATCTCGACTGCCCTACGAACAGTATCGAAACTACAAATGGAATTTTTTACAGGAAAGCAATGTGAAAATTTGACCTAAATTGAAATAAAATAAAATAACGAATTTTAGCTTTTATTATTATTATTTTTTTTTATGTACCTAATTGAGTGACGAGACGAGCAAATCGCTCGCCTGATATTAAACGTCACGTTTGCCCATAACAGGTCTAATAATTATTTTTCTGTTAAAAATTTGTAATCTCAATTTTATTCAATTTGAAAATTTTTTTTTTTGAATTATGAGTCTCCCAAAACTATATTAAATATTCGTATAGTTAGTTCAATTAAAAAAACCTGATTTTGCAGTTTTGATAACATTCGTAGCAGCAGTCGATCTTAATTAGTAACAATAAGCTATGCTCGTCGTACATCCTTGTAACAACGAATTTTAATTTAATTATTTCATTAGCAATACAGCTTTCGTATGTTGGAAACGCGAATTACTCTACTGTAGTTAACTTAGTTATTATATACAATGAAGTTTAATATTTAAATGTTTAACAAGAACACATAGGTTTTATAATTAAGTATTGATTATGCTCGTCAATAAAAGGCTGGTATAATACACAGAAACGCAGTTTGCGTCACTATTCGTTAGCAAAAATCGGTGTATGAAACGAAATAATAATAAACGGTTATGATGAAAGAGTATGATAATAAAGCCGAAAAGAGCTGACCTGAAACAGCTGATTTTTTTAAATCAAATTTCAGGGGTCATATTCAATCTAATCCTCCCACTGCTGGGATACAGGTCTACCCTCGAAGGGTGGATTAGGCCGTATTCCACCACGCTGCCAAGTGCGGGTTAGTGGATTCACATACGCCATTGAATTTCTTCTCCGGACGTATGCAGGTTTCCTCACGATGTTTTCCTTCACCGAAAAGCCAGTGGTATGTACTCGTAAATTCGTACATAAGTCCCAAAGAACTCATTGGTGCGAAGTCTGGGTTTGAACCGGCCACCTCAAGAATGCGAAGCGGCTGTTCTCCCATTGAGCTACCACGGCTTTTTCAATTTCAGGCAATTTCAGGGTTGGTCCCATAATAAAAGTTGTTCGTGATGATGAGTGCTTTGAGCCCTTTTCGGCTTACAATACTCTTTTGTTAAACCCTGTATAAAAATGGTCTCGGTTCTGTCTCAATTGGTCTCAGCGGGTGAGACAGGGATGCAATATACCGTTTCTTGCGGATGATAATAGTATAATATATTAACATAAATATACACAGATATCACACTTTATAACACCTCTTAACCATATCCCGCGAGTCCAACATACGATCGCTACCAAACTGAACATCTAGCGTTCGAAACAAAAAATAAAAATGTATATTTTCCCATACAATATTACTGTTTGTATATAGTAAGATAAGTCTCGATTCACATTACACCGCACCTCGTCCAAGTTTAAGAGTTGGCGTTCAATTCAAAAGTAGACCTCATATCGAGTCAGGCATAGCCAAATTTCCGAACGACAAAACAATACAAATATATTTTTTATTATACTTGTATGATCTTACACAAATACTACAAGCATTAAAATCTTGGCATTAAAAAATCTAAGTTAAGTGAAATAGGGTCGATATTCCAATCTCAGACTGCACGTTGCCCGGTATGATGTGAATCAAGCCTTACTAGCATCACAATAAAAATGGCAGTCACTTTTTAATGGCAGATTTATCGAGCGCCTGATTCTATACAGACAAGCAGATATGCAAATCGCGCTTAATTTTGTACGAGCAGTACGAAGTTACCACATGACTAATTCTTATGCGGCTCATACTTGTGCTTGTCCTATCATACAATGTGTGACAAAAAGGTGTGGTAATGCTAAAATAGTGATCAGAAATTTTTATTAGTCATCGCACAAGGTCTCATAATCTTTAACATGATAGAATCCGAGTAATCACAAGTTTAGTGAAACTTCAACGAAAAGGTGCAACCTTTGCACGAATGCACGAATTAATAAAAGCGGTCGGTGTCTGCTCATTAGGGTTGTCATAAGCTAACAATTTTTTTTTATTGTATAGTAAAAAAAGTTGTGACTTTTGCTTTGATATTTAGGCATGTGATTTCTAATCTGATATGTATGAACACCTATCAGTATTATCACACCTTTCTGTGACATTTTTTACAGTTTAGTTTAGAGTGTAAAATGATCTCTTATAATTCTTGCTAAAAACTGAGTTACAATAAGAATAAATTTCCAAAGACCATTATATTAACAAGCTTGTGTGAATAATTAATAATGTATAACAATATAACTGTGAGTAGAAAAGCTAACTAAATAAGTATATTATCTACATAGTTAAAAATAGTTTGATATAGCTCACATTTTTAAGGATGGCGCACACTATGCGCGAATCGAAGCTGCTTTCATCGCTGTATCTCATGGGTACAATAGTAACAAAACAAATGATGATTTAGATTCGTAAAAGGACATTCACAGCTTTTCGCACTCGTCCATAGTGTGTCCACCTTTATTCCACAGTGCCAATACAACATTTTATCACCAAAAACATCTAAAACACAGTGCAAGACAACCTTTTTGAATTTGAATTTATCACTACTTGGGGCATCTGTCATTATTACAAGTTTTGATATATTTCTTGAGTTTGCTACAACCGAAGCAGCTTGCAACCATTTAAGCGAGATTTTGTGACAACGAAAAATGGAAAGTCAATTTTTTTAATATGTCGAAAGATGTAAATAACTAAAAATGGCGGACTAAATAGAACCTAATGTTTGCTGGTCGTTTGGTCACTCACATCGAGCGCTGACGTCACTGTATACCGCCTTACGTCCAGACCCTCAACCCAGATGCAATTCCACAATCGAAACGCTATAGAAAACTATGAAAATGTATGGGACTGAAATTCTATAAATTAATATAAAATCTATGAATATATTATAGAAATGTCATTCCCAGACATTTTCCTACTTTTCTATAGCGTTTCGATTATGGAATTTCAACTTGGCTAGGGAACAGGTCTGAATGAGCGCTGAGCGCCCATTACCTTATTAACCAAAGATATAAAACTGGCTTTACCATACCGACTTATCTTATCCATATGTATCGGCTTTTTAAGTGTTGTCTTATTGGCAAAACTCAAAACGAAGTACACTAGATGCCACTTTTACTAAAAATATAAACAAAGACGTTTGTGTACCTACTAAGGATACTGAAATAGTAGACGTAAGACGTGTTTTTTTGTTATTTTTGTGCCTTTGACGCGCAAGTGATCCGAGTGATAATATATTAGTGTTTCAAATATTCAGTTTTAGTTCTTCGGTTTTAGTTTGTAGGCCTCTCTAAAGACGGTCTAACACGTGCATTTAGCATTTATATATACTATCTACCAAATTATTCCACTTGTGAACGAAAACATGTGTTGACATCGAAGTTTACTTTGCAAACTCACAAATAGTGCTTTCAAATATTGCAACACTTTACGTGACCATTCACTTTATTTAAAGTAAGTTCTGGACACAATTTTACTACAAATTATTTGCTTTCGATTTTTAAACTGCTTTAATAACATGTTGGTATAAATAAATCAGCATTTAAAATTCTACTAATTTTAAGTTTAATAATAAATTATTGCGTTTATTTTAATCGAAATGAGGATTCCGTCTATATATCATATACAAATATTATATATATCTTGTATAGAACTGGTAAAATTGGTTATTTTATCTAATTTATCATCTATGTTTAACTATGAAGTTATGGTGTCAAATCTGTTGCAACACACTAAACTAAAACCTGACAACACCAAAATTATCTCCATCTCTTCTCATTTTAACGTGCAAGAAAAGGACGGCAACAATGTCCCAGCTGTCAAATTTACGGCCTCACTTATAAACACGGCCATGATGGAACAATTCTATTTAATTTTAGCGCATTATAAATATGAAGTTTTTTATACCATAGGTGGAAACAAGCAAACGGGCCGCCTGATGGTAAGCCATGACCGTCGACTATGGAAATTTTTAACACCGGAGGCGTCACGGAGTGCGCAAGACCTAAATAAACACTTTGACTGCTGAAAACACATACCTTGTGTTTTCCTATGTGCAACGCGAATGCGGCTACACACGCCAGGCGCGTAAAACACAACGCATTTGACTATTAACCGCAGTTAAAGTGTTAACTTTAAGCATAGTTGATGAGTAAGACCCATAGTTTAGAAGACGCTGCAATAGAGTTAACGCCATACGATTCACATTAGAGTAATTTGATCTTCGGATATGTTTAGAATATTGTTTCAGTGAGAGTTGCTATTAAACTTCCAATCGGTTTACAAACACTGGCCTCGCTTTATAAACATGGTCACGCGGTTTGGATTGTAAACAGTTTAACCAAGTTCTATGATATCATTTAGAAAATTATATGATAAACTATTGAAATAAATAACAGTTGGTAACAGCAGGTTACAAGCGATTACATTTTTACTAGCGTTTGTATCGTATTGCAAAAATCAGTAGGTAAATCAGTTTCGGATAAATTGTCTAGTTTTAAACTGAACGCCTTTAGTTTACACACGCAAGCAAAGTAGGTGTGGATGTAATACTTAAATTAGTTGTCATTGGTCGTTCAGTCAGCGACACGCACACAAGTAAAGTTTTCAGTGGAGGGGCGTTCATTTTAAGATTAGATGGTCTGTACAACCTTTATTTTACTAACCGACTTCAAAAAAGGAGGAGGTTCTCAATTCGACTATAATATATGTTTTTTTGTTAAGTTTGTTTGGTCATGATATTGATTAAAAACTGGCCTTCATGATAATAATTAAAAAACGAGGCTTCGATGACGTCACGCTTTACCCTATCCTCATTCTATTTTCAAGCGTGTAAGGATCGTTTTCGCTCGACCGTGACGTCAGTTTAAGACACTCGGGTAATGCAACAGTGGTGAATAACTAAACAATACTAAAAATACAAGAGAAGAATAATAAATATAGAGACGAAGGCCCTCATTAGATTATGGGCCATTTTCCTTTGTGTACCGTTTGCGACAGTTGCGTCAATCCAAAGATAATAAGTTTACTTGCAAGTAGCTCATATGGAGGTTGGCTCTAGATCTGTCAAACTGTCTCAACGGATCGGCTGAGTGCAATTGAAATTAAGCCGTATCATCAATAGGTTAAAGCCTGTATTATATTTGCGGTCAGACCTCAGTCATCTTTCTAGAACTGACAGACGAAAACTATCATTAGTGGTGTTGACATAAAGTCGAAGTATTTTTGGCTAGTTTCAGGCGATCGATGCTTCAGTGTAGCAGTTTTCTGTTATTTTCATTTTATGGATCGACCGATATTATTTGTTTAACTATTTTCGTCTAAGGTCTGTAACTGAGACGTAATATAAACCATATTGGGGTCTTCTCTGTTCCACTATTCGATAAAATGATCTGACAGAACTCTTAATACATGATTCTCTTTTCATTTCAATATGAAAAGAAAAGGATGGCATGGTTTAAAAGAATCGATATCGACAGCGATCAATCAACGACAAAACAAAACTTTTCAAACAAACTATCATTAGAATTATTAGCATACGATTGAACCGTGAAGGCCCCATCATAAAACCAGCGCTGAGCGTCCGGCACTCAACATTTATGCTGAGATGGGCCCCTTAATATACGATTCTTTATTACTTTTCTATTTTTTCACTTTTTTGCCCTAGGTTGTGATTATTATTTGCATTTTATTATTCCTAATAGTATATGAGCACATTAATTTCGTAAGCATTTTGTATTTGTTACTATTTCGTGTCAAATAAATATATCTTTCAGATTCCGAGCCAACCTCATCGGAGCTCTCGACCCAGCCTTTGTATTAGTTCTCCCTGGTTTTCCCCAGTCATCCCTGGTCCTCCCCAGTCCTCCCTGGTTTGCCCCAGTCCCCCGTGCCCCGGTCGGCCTCACTACCTGGGCGGCTCCGGCTCGGTGCTCACGATGACTTGCACCACATACCCTGGAGTGATTCGAGCCTCTTCTACCGTTAGTCGGTCACCGAGAAGTTTACCGCCGTAGTACCACCGTTGCCGCCACGGTTCTATGTTCTCTTGAGCCTGGAAGTTAAAGTTAAAAAAATATTTATAAGTATGCCATATTGTTCAACTTTAGCTCTCTATGTAAAACTGTAGTAATTTTTTTAAATTTTAGCTCTTTATTTCAAGGTCTTTTTTCAACATGTTTTTTTTTAACATGTAAACATGTTAAAATTGCAAGTACCTAGCTTTCATAGTTCCGGATATAAATCCGCTGATATCAAAACACAAAAGTCTCAACATGAAGTTTTCTTTTTAACATTTTCGTACGAAAAATGTGATAAAGTTTAGAGTAGAGGAAATTATCTGTCTGCTGTGCCTTACTTGCCCATAATCTCATATCTTTAGTAAACTTGAGGCCGAAAAAACGAAACAAACAGCATAAAAACAATTACGATTGCGAAACTCCAGAGCACGACTGTACCTGCATTTGT
Source organism: Alcis repandata (assembly GCA_949125135.1). Taxonomy (NCBI): domain Eukaryota; kingdom Metazoa; phylum Arthropoda; class Insecta; order Lepidoptera; family Geometridae; genus Alcis; species Alcis repandata. The sequence goes on from OX421233.1 coordinate 3,930,417, forward strand.
CTCAATGACATTGTACAGTTAATGCACACCTAACAATCACAGAATTACAATATTTCAATCACAGAATCCTCTTAAATAAAGTCTACGATTACAGACATAAATCTCTATTATGGAAAATCACCATGAACGCAATGTCACAGTAGGTATCCATTATGTTCGCAAACAAAGTATTAATATACAAACTAAACACAATTTCAACCTGTTTGCGCACAATTATACTTACCCTGGCTTGACGTATTCATAGTGCGTGCCAAAATGCACACAGATTACTGTCACTTAGGGGCTTATTTATAAGCACCGCTTAAAGTTAATCAAAGCTGATTAAAGTACTGTGACGCTTCTCGCTGACGTGAAAGACACGTGCGAAAACAAGACGGATAATTTTAAGTGATTAAGTTTAAGTATATGAGTAAGAATCTTAGTGAAAGGGAACTACCGTCACTGAAGTACCGTGTCACGGACGGACGGTCAGTCTTCGTATGGGTGACCGTGAGCGGCATTAACAACTGAACGCTACCGTGGTTCGGATGACACGTTAAATTGTGGGCCGCGGTTATTTGATCCATTATAATACATTACAACTGCAAGTGATTTACGCAGACTAATGACTCTGCCACCGAGGCTAACTTAAGCCACTCTGCCTATTCGATCTTGCTTACAGAATTACTGATATATCGTAAGCTAAGTAAGGAACAAGGCCTTCCACGTATCCTGAGTTCTTAGAACAATCTTGAACTGGACTGTCCTGGCTTTCGTCTCTTTCTATCAGCTATAGAAACAGCGAGACAAACGTCAACGTAATTCATTCCATCCTCGCGCTAAAAGCTCATGCTACGGGCCCTGTATTAGTCTTACATGAGGTCAATATTGATAGTGGGTGTCTTAGAACCATGTCAATATTATAAATTGATGAGTAAAACCCTGACGTGAGTTAGTACTCTCGAATGCAAGGTCGCGGCAGCCCACAATAATACTAAGTAATAAGTAATTTTGAATAATGCTTCATGATCTCATTGTTGTTGATATATTTATGGGGTTTTCATTTGAATAATTATGATTGAAATTCATTGAGGTAACAGCTAAAGAAGCGTATTTTTAGATCTGGGACATCTATTACGTAATGATTCTTGAAACTTTTAGTCTGTCTTTTTTTTATTCTAAAATAGGCTTGCGTTTGACCGCCATCCTGCCTGATGGAAAGCAACGATGCGGCCTACGATGGAGCACGCCTAGCCTATTTAGTGTTTATCCATCCATTGCCGGACAAAGGGCAACTTCTTGAGAAAGCTACTTAAATATTTAAGAGTGTTGCTCTTTTCGACGGAGTAATGTCTAGACTCGGTTCATTCTACATCACACAAACAAACCAAACATCCTGCAATATAACTAATTTACTTTCTTCGATACAGCGACCCAAAGTGGGTCTTAGCCTCTGCCCTTTTCTGGCCAGTAAGATATTATCTCGGTCACTGTCGCTCTCATTAGAAATATATCATGTGTGAGAGCGACCGAGAATAGGGTCCTAGTAGGCTTAGCATAACTTACGTAAAATACGTAGCGAGATTCGATAGAATAGTGAACGCCATTTACGCCCGTCAGGGAACCCTTGACTTGTCAATGGCGTACTTTTTTATTGAATACTCGCTACGTGTTTTGCGTCAGACATTAAGCTAGGAACACAGGTCGGTTCGCATTGTAACTTCTCTCTTCTTCAGTCGTTCCCTCATTTCTGGGGATTGTGGTCACTGGAACCCACTCGCTGGGTAAGTAATCTGCCTCCATCTATTCCGGTCCGACGTCGCCCTCACCACCTGGTAGAATTTAGAAGAATAACTTACATGTAGCTTATTCTTGCACTGCGCGACCGTGTGCTTGGAGTAGGCCGCCAGCTCCACATCCCTGCAGGTGCTGGACAGCCGCAGCCGCAGCGGCACCTCCGCGCCGCCCTCCACAGGCTCCGACCACTCCGCCGGGCTGTCGCGCCCGCTCGCTTCCTTCACCATGTTGATGGGCGGCGATAGGCAGTAGATTGGGACCTGGACGATGACATTATTGCTTAGTCATCATCATCATAGATAGATCGATAAACTCTTTATTGTTCACATCATAAATTACAAGCAAAAGGATTACAACACCTAAAACTAGTGCGATAACTGGCGGCCTCATCAGCCTATCGTACGTCATAGAAGAGCCAAATATTGACTTATTTAAAATAGGGATAAAACACTAGCTAATCGATCAGGCGCTTATGACATAGATAAAGAATTTATGACTGAAGGTTATTATCTAAATTTATTTTATTTTACAATTGTTATTTTTGTTTACTATTTTTTCAATTTATTATTTCACTTTGAAATTTTTGACGTATGCTATGCTAACATATTCATATTCATTTATTCACGCTGAATAAATGAATATGAATATGTTTGTCCGCTGCTGGACATAGGCCTCTCCTTAAGAACGCCACAAAGCACGATCTTCTGTCTTACGCATCCACTTACTACCAGCCGCCTTACGCAGGTCGTCGCTCCACCTGGCCGCAGGGCGCCCTACTCTACGTTTGCCAATCCGTGGCCTCTACTCTAGAATCCGTCTACAACGGCTGTCGGTTTTCTTACAGATATGGCCAGCCCATTGGCACTATTGCTTATTGATTGTTACTAATTGTTAGCTGTATTGGCTAACCTTGAGAGCTAACAATTTCCAGCACTCTTAGCATGCACGCCGCGAATCTTAACTTCAAATTTTCTTCTGTAGCGATTTTTTTATCGAGACGTTTACCTATACAGAGCCTTGTCTCGTTCTCACACAATAAAAAGTGACAATAAGTATTTGTCGAAGCGCGCTTGCTAGGCTAAATGGTTAATTGTCCTAGAACAGAGGTTCCGTGCTGGATTTGCGTTGCACCTCCCGATCCTCCTGTATAGCAAATACTATTTTCCAGATTACGCCAAGGCGACTCAGAGTTGGCTCTTAAAAATGCTGCTTGTATTATTATGATAGTTTATAAATGCAAGCAGCACACCAACAAAACAAACAAACAAATTCTGGGTGATGCAGAATTGTTATGGCAAACGTGATGTTTAACATCGGGTGAGTGATTTGCTAGTCTCGTCAAACAATAGCATAAAAAAAAAACAAGAAATGCTCAGCTGACCTCCTTCTGCACCAAAGACCCATTATCTAGACTAGAGCTGAATTGCCACACCATATCGTCAACAAAAAAATCAGACCACATTTACATTTTTTACAATCTGTAACTGAAAACAATAGGTAAATGCCACTCATCATCCAATAAAATGAGCACAGTGGGTGTCAGTAATGTGATATACCCACACTCGGACATTATTCGCAAATACTACCGTTTGCCGAAACAATTGCAACCCAATTCACATAGTGACTCATTTTGCAGCGAGATTAAAACAGGAAAAGGAAAAATGCTTGCTTAGTTTTATTGTAAAAATGATTTAAATATGCAATTTTTTCTGCTACAAATATAAATAGATGTAGCAGAAATAATCAGTCTGGGTCATTGCATGTTACATTGTTATTAATAAAGAAGTATTGTAAATTCCCAGGATAGCATTAGAGGTTGTTTATGTTAAAATAAAATAAAAATATGAGTGTACCTATTGCGAAATATTTTTAGCGCTCATAGACTAGTTTTATTTTTGTTTGAATTATACATTATAATATATTAACACATTGCAAGAAAATGTGTTGAAACATTTAAAATATTCAATATTACTAATGTAATTATAGCTCCTCAGTTTGTTACCATTTTATAAATAAAGAGCTTCTTGATGAATTTTGACAAGACAATAATAATAATATAGAATATTTTTTCTATGTACACTACTTTGTAAATGGTACACAGAGCTAATAATGCAGATTTTGGTCTAACACTTTCTAAACAAAAGACTTCTCTATAATTGTTGCCATCCTGTTTTCACATATTGACATGAAAAGAGATGCAAATAAATTAAATATGAATGTTTCACACTCATAGCTCCCCACTCGGATAACCTGTGTCGGGATGCCATGGAACACACACAAAGACAAGGACAACTAACACCCAGACCCAGAGCAGATATTTAAATTCTTCATTCAACCACCTGCCTGGCTGGGAATCGAACCTGGGACCTGGGAAATAATTTTAGTCCTGACTGTCATATTACTGAAAGGTACAACATAGACAGACCCATTATAAGTATATGCTGGTATTTATTTACCAGGAAATAATCCTACTAATATTATAAGAATTACTTTTCACACAAAAAAGGCTGAATGGCTTTACATGAAATTTGGAATGAGGGTTGTTCATGGTCTGGATTAACACATACAACTACTCTTTATCCCGGAAAACGCGGGTGAAAACGCCGGGTGCAGCTAGTATAATATTAGGTTGGGGAAAAAGTCTTTTCGCATTATACTCGTAGTAACTTGTAATAAAATATCTTTGGCTATACTATCTGTATCTGGCTGGTTTTGGTATCATTGAAAGTGTAAAATATAAAAAACATAATTCCAAATTTAAATTAGGAAAATGTGTGATTTTCATTTGTTTTTAGTACTGTCAAGATGAGTGAATCTAATGAAGAAATTTGATATAGATATTTTAAAATTTTACTACAAAAAAGGTAAAAATGCAACGCAAGCCGCCAAAAAAAAATTGCGATGTTTATGGACCTAGTGCAGTGTCTGTGAGAGTAGCACAAATTTGGTTTAAGCGTTTTCAATCCGGAAATTTTGATTTAAAAGATGCACGTCGCTCTGGTCGCCCTATTACGGATAAAATGGATGCCATTTTTTAAAAAGTGGAGCAAGATCGGCATATCAGTAGTTACGACGTAGCTGAAGAACTGGGAATTGACCACAAAACAGTTTTGGCGCATTTGAAAAAAACTGGATACACAAAATTGCTCGATATTTGGGTACCTCATGAGCTCACTGAAAAAAATCTAATGAACCGTGTACTCATTTGTGATTCTTTATTACGACGTAATGAAACCGAACCATTTTTAAAGAAGCTGATAACTGGTGATGAAAAGTGGAGCACGTACGACAAGAATGTGCGAAAAAGGTCGTGGTCAAAGGCCGGTCAGGCTTCACAGACTGTGGCGAAACCCGGGTTAACTCGCAACAAGGTGATGCTGTGGGTATGGTGGGATTGGAAGGGCATTATTCATTATGAGCTGTTACCACCAGGCAGGACCATTGATTCTGAACTCTACTGCGAACAACTGATGAGATTAGAGCAAGAAGTTGAGAGAAAGCGGCCGGAATTAATCAACAGAAGGGGTGTGGTTTTTCATCATGATAACGCTAGACCTCACACATCTTTAGCCACTCACTAAAATTAAGAGAGTTTGGCTGGGAGGTGTTAATGCATCCGCCGTATAGTCCTGACCTTGTACCTTCAGATTTCTACCTGTTCCGGTCTCCTCAGAATTCTTTAGGCAGTGTCAGGTTAACATCACGAGAGGACTGCCATAACCACTTGTCGCGGTATTTTGATCAGAAGTCCCAAAATTTCCTAAAAAAAACCTACAAGATGGCAAAAAGTTATCGAACAAAATGGTACCTACATCCTACATACTTTAGTTAAATGTAAATAAACTATATTGAAAAATGTTTTGAATTTTCTTAACAAATGCGAAGAAACTTTTTCCCCGACTTAATATAATCTATATATGTATTCTATATAAATAAAAATGAAACCCGTTTTCCTTGGTCACGGCATCACGCGTGAATGGCTGGACCGATTTCACTAATTCTTTTTTTGTTGTATTTGTTATTATTAGGAGAAGGTTCTTACGGAAAAAAATATTAAGAAAATCTCTCAGAAATATTGAAAAACCCTAAAAACAGCCCTTTTCTTTTTCCCATACAAACGTTTTCTAACTAAAACGAGCTTTATTGCTATTGTATAAAGTTCATATTGAATTGCAAGCACTCACTGTTGTTTAAGCAATGTAGGTATGTTCCTAACGTCCAAGAGTCAATTTGCACTTTATTACCTCTGTACAAAGTTCAAATTCAATCATATCTATCAAAACAGTGTGCGTTGGAACAAAAAAAAAGAAAACGAAATCGAATAGTTCATTCATTTGTTTTATATCAAATGTCAATGTCAGTGTTTTTTTTTCATGGATGAGTTTGCTTTTGTCAACTGAATAAAAAAAGTTGAAATAACAACAAACTATCAATGTCAGTGTTTTTTTTTTTCATGGATGAGTTTGCTTTTGTCAACTGATACACGAAACAAATTCGTACCTATAATTGTAATATATTATAAGTATAAAATTGTAAATAGTGTTTTGTGCAGTGTTTATATTTAATTAGGCAGTACCATAGAGAAGTACTGTATGGCAGTACGAAGTCTGCCGGGTCAGCTAGTCCTACCTAATATTAAAAATGATAGTTTCTTAGTATGTTTTGTCCATGCCTTGGACTAACATATAGGGTTATTCATAAAGGGTATGCTAAGCCGAAAAGGGCTCATAGTGCTCATCATTATGAATAACTTTTGCTACAGGAGCAACCCGAAATTCGCGAAAAAAAATCAGCTGTTCCATTGTAGTGGTAGGGCTCTTTTGCAGAGCCCGCCTGGGGAAGTACCACACCTTTGCCAGTTATTCCACCGCCAAGCAGTAAAGTGCAAACATTACTGTTCCGGTTGGAAGGGCATTGTTTCCAGTGAAATTACAGGGCAAATGGGAGATTAAACAACTTATATCTCAGGGTGACGAGCGCAGTGCTGTGCCACGCAGGGTTTTGAATTCTGCAAGTTCAAAATTCTGGGTAGCGCAGACCTGTTATGGGCAAACGTGACGTTTAACTTCAGGCGAGCGATTTGCTCGTCTCGTCACTCAATTACATTAAAAAAAAGAAAAAAAAAAGAAAAATGGCAATGACACTCGACAAAATGTATGGAACAGCTGATTTTTTTTTCGCGAATTTCGAGTTGGTCCAATAGTAAAAGTTGTTCATAATGATGAGTACCTACTATGAGCAATTTTCGGCTTAGCATACCCTTTATGAATAACCCTGTATAGGCTACTTTACATTAGCTTTTGATCACCACACAGGAAAAACCACAGGGTGCAGCTAGTATTAATATGAACTAAGTGGTCATGATTTTAGCAGTTTTTTTCTTTCAACTTCAAATGCTCAATGACATGATGAGAATAATAAGCAAGTGTTTTTAGAATTGAGCTCGACTTATGTGCCCAAAAAGGCTAGCTCCTAATAAGGCAGCTCATCAGTAAATATTGCTGTCCATTGTTCATAAGGAAAAAATACTTGTGTTACTAGCTGGTGACTGACAGTTTTCCTGCACTTTTTCAGGATGAAAAGTCTAAATTTTTTCATGTTGTCCTACTTGTTTTGTTTTTTTTTTTAATTGCATTTTAATTTTAGTTGTTGTAATGTTATTTGAGTTTTTTTTAAATTTATCATTAGTGTAATTCGTTTAAACGGTGCTAATTGAATATAATAAATAAATGTTATGTATAATAAATGTTATTGTTTTTTTCTTAACTTTTTGTAAAGATCGGTATAGCAATTTAGTAGAGAGGAATTGATAAGAGGGAGATAAATGTAAAAGCAACTTTCTTTGTATGTCCACTAGTCATATGTTTAGAAATGCTACTGTTCATTTTTATAGTGCAAAATACTTATCAAGTAGTAGGATAATTTGATTCATCATTTCTAAAGTAGTATGTGAATTGATGACACAATATTTATTTATCAAACCTGATTCAAGCAGTTTAAATTAAAGGTCAAGGTGGGATGTTCAATTTTATACCAACATTAATGAGATTTTCCAACTTTAGCTTTCACAATCTGTTGGTGTTTCACGAGGAGTTGTTACCTGGTATCTAGTGCCCCATTCGTCGTAACACTCTGTAAGGTAGCCGTTGGGAACGGAGACACTTGCTCCGTCGAGTATTGCCTGCGCCAGTTGGAAGTCCATGGCCTCGGCGGCGACGGCTGCGGCTCGCAGCGCGTCCCAGATCTCCTTGCGGCCTTCGAACGCTGGTGCCGTGTCCCAGAACTCATCCCTCTTGCTTCTCAGCTGACCTTCCGTCAGAGGAACGTCAGATTTCCACCGGATAGTCTCATGGCACAGCGACTGGTTCTTCCGCAGGCCACCTGGAAGTCAGAACACGAGGGTCAGTCTCGCAGGCCTCGCCTCGGACGCACGGCTCACGTACACACAGAGAAGCGATGACCCACGTACCGGAATTAGGACGCGACACCGTACCCGACGATTCTTCTATAGGACCGCTTCCACTTCTAGTTATTCCAATGCAACCTCCCATTATGTTCACATTCTACAATTGCTCATTTTTATCAAATATTTACAAAAAAATATTAACAAATAACATTTTGTCTTCTTGTACGCCTGCTGTCAAAAAAAGATGAGATTAACAGAAGCGTTTTGTTATTGCTTTCTAGCAATGTTAGTTGAGAATGTTTATGAGGAAATTCATACTGCTTGTCTTTTGTGTTTACTGAAAAATAGGATGTAGGATTAAAAAACCGTAATAAAATCTTGTGTCTAGATAAGATAAACGAAGCACAAATTTATTAAAAACAACAAAATATGTCCCAATAATTTTAATATTCTTCCATCATGTCAATCATAAATTGGCAGTAGCAAAAACTAAACGGATAAAACCACAAATGTCACTGTCATTGTCACCTTAAGACATTGACAATGACATACATTTTATAGAGCGAATTAAAAAATATCAAAACAAAGTTTTGCTTGTTGCGAATAATTTTATCTTCGGAAATAAAACATATTTTTTAGGTCATTTTACTATGAAACATGAATAAAAAACTTGATATTGAACACTATAGAGTGTTGTCGGTGAGTTCTTTACATTTTATCACGTTGCCACTATCTTCATCGTTCTATTGAACGAAGTTCCTAAACTTCAGTTGTATCATTTCAGACTGAACCTACCGCTTATTACGCATCGGAATTCATATCAGAAAGCGAAGAAAAGTTAATCCTAACAAACATCTATGGGGCACCCAAACCGAAATGGACTCAGCTCTCAAACAGAAGGCTACAAAACTGGGGCGGCATACCTCACAATAAAGGCATGATCGCTGAAACAATACCTCCATGGCTGGACGACTATTTGGAAAGAATACATAAACTAAACGTAATGGGCGGCAATAGGCCCAACCATGTTTTAGTAAATGAGTATTTACCCGGGCAAGGCATAATGCCACATTTAGACGGGTCTTTGTTCTACCAGACAATTACTACTATATCATTGGGGTCGCACACGATTTTGAAGTTCTTACAACCATCAGCCGATGATAGCAGTATGAGTATGCAGCCAGTGTTTTCATTTTTATTAGAACCTAGAAGTCTACTTGTATTACAAGATAAATTATTCCACTACTATTTACATTCTATTGAAGAAGTGACCGAAGACCTTTTAGATGACTCCATAGTAAATTTGGACATGTGTTCAAACAAGTATTTGAAAGGTACTAAAGTTAGTAGAGATACAAGAATATCCATGACAATTAGGCATGTGCCAAAAACTACATCTTTTAAAATTAACATTGGTAATAAAAGATAGCATTTGAAGTTAAAAATTGTCTTTAATTCAAAGTCTGCTTATTTTGTAAGTAACTCCTTACTTTTACATCTATTACTTTTTTAAAAGCCACATTGAAAAATGCATTCTGTTACTATTTACCTATTTGTAACTTTTTTTAAACTAATACTTTTTACATCAATTTCTACATTTAAAAATCACCCAATCCACTAACAAACAAATCTAGTTGGCTTATATTTTCTTGAGTTTATTAGTTAAAATGTATTTGTTTATTTGATTTTTTTATAATGGGCTTAACAAAATTACTAGCGAGTGTAAAACATCTGCCGGGCAGTATTGCTTGTAGCAAGCTTGTTCAGAGATCATGCTGTAATCTGACTCGGGATATGAAGGAGAAGACTGAAGACTGCTTGGCAGGTGATGGAAAACCAGATGGGAACAAGGTATACAATTTTTCTACCTACTAATACTTTAAATACCTCCTAAACTTAGTCTGAACTATGGTTAGCGCGAGTCTTGTTACCCCACTCTCCCTTAGTCCTGGACGTCCTGGTACCTGGTCTTGGTATGTCACAATGACACCTAAATATCTGTATTACCTTTACTGGTACATATAGTAGTAAATACAAGTATGATTTAAATGTCGTAAGAAATAAATGTTGGCTTTTCAGATTAGACTATACACAACATGAGTAGAAGTCTGCATCTGAAACATTAATTATTGATCCTTTATAAAATTTGAAATTTACAGCATCATTATGCATATAGATTAGTCAAAAGTGTGGTCAATGAACACCAAAAACAGCATAGTATGGCAGCTGCTGCTTTTTTCTTCTAGTATTGGCATAATTTTAATTAGGTTTATAGATAAACTGTTTATTGTGAAATTACAGAAGGGGCTAGTTCTGGCAGTGTATGAATCAGGTAAAAAGAAATTCGAGTTGAGTGCGGCGGCTGAAGAGATCAACCAGAAGTCTGATGGTAAACTTGCGCAACATTTAAATGAGTGAGTGTCATTACATTACTGTACTTTTCAAGAAATGTGATTAAATAATTGCACTAATTCCATCGCATTTATTACAGCTCCTAGCTTCTAGCAAAAAGCCCGCTCTACATTTCTCCACACAGTGTCAGGCCTCATCTTGACTCTACAAGAAAGCTAAAAAGCAGCATACTTTATAGTACACCCTAAACATAAGACAATCTCCCAGCTTTGTGCATTTATATGCCAGCAACCAGCATGCACATTTTTTTAATTCAATAATAGGCTTGCGTCTGACCACCATCTTGCCTTATGGGAAGCAATGATGCGGTCTATACGGTGGAGTATGCTTGCCTAGAAGATACCTATTCAAACTCGACTTGTGCCAACCTACCTCCCTAGCTCTTTGAAGCAAGTTTTGGTCCATACCTCCAAGCCACTAGCTAGCACTATCGTCCACTTTCATAGATGAATGCTCTCGCTCAACATACCTAATAGTAATAGTGTAACAAGTTTAAACCAACATGTTCCAGGCTATCATGCCGCATGGAGGTGGGTCGCGCGTTCGCAGTGACCGGGCTCACTCCGGAGCACGACACGGTGGCGCTCGCCTGCGTGGGGCCGCGCGAGCCCGGGTACGACGAGCTAGAGGCGCTTGACGTTACTAAGGTGAGGACTGCCTTCCAGATTAGGTAGGGTAGTCTAGTGGGGTGTCATGCATTATTGAATGCACTACTATGGTCAGGTCTATGGTGCGAAAAAGATGTGCCTCCTTTTTTAATCCCCGACGCAAAAACGATGGGGTGTTATACATAAGTTTGACGTGTCTGGTTGTGTCTATGGCTTACCTTAGCGTAGCATTCCGTAGCTCCTGAACGGATGAACCGATTTTGTTCTTTTTTGGTTTGAAAAGTGAATTAGTCGGGAATAGTCGGCTATGTTTGATGAAAATCGGTTCAGCCGTTTCAAAGTTAAGGGGTTTTCTAAATTTAAATTCAATGTTATGAAATTTCGATAAAAATATGGGTCCTATTTCATTATTACGCTGAGCCGGTTGTATATTCTCGCTGAGTCACCTCAGCTAATTCACAAGGGAGTCTTTATACAAGCACCCATATATTTTAGCACACTTTTAACAAATGATTTGCGGTCACGCCGGTCACAGACTATCCTAGAATACTCGACCAAAAAAATTCAGATTATCCATCACATTATATCCAGATTTATTTTCAGTAAAATGTAATAAAATATGTTTTTTGCAGGAAAACATCCGCTGGGGCGTGGGCGCGGGCGTGCGAGCACTGAGCGAGCGCTGCTGCGGGCTCATCGAGGTGGAGCCCTGCGGAGCACCCGGCGCCGCGGCTGAGGCGGCCGAGCTGGCGGCCTGGAGGTGCGACTGTATTCTTTATTCTTGTTTACTATTTTAAATTAACTTGACTTTTATTTTAAAGTAACTTTACTGCCAAAACCAAGAAAGAAGAAACAAAGTTACCAGGCTGGGCTGCAACAATGTTAAAAAGGCGAGCGTATTTTTGAACGATTTTTTGAGACGGGAACTAATTGGCGTTTTTAAAGTTAAAAAATTTTCGGTCGATAACTTAGGTGCTATTATTGCTATTTTGATTTGGAATGTAGATAGTTTATGTTCTGGAATAACACAACTGCCTTTCAATTACCCGTTTTCTTCATACCGGGGGTGAAAACGCAGGGCGAAGCTAATTTAATATGTTATGAATTTTCACACAGGTTCCAAGAGTTCAAGACGTCGTCACGTTTCCCCGAGCCGCGAGTGTCGCAGCTCGGGGGCGAGTCCCCCGAGTGGCGCGCGGGCGCGGCGCGGGGACGCGCGCAGAACTGGGCGCGCTACCTGTCCGACATGCCGGCCAATATGATGACGCCGGTTGACTTGGCGCAGGTGAGGTGTTTATCGAATATATTTTATTGTGTTATATTGAAGCAAAAGGTGAACTCCATACTCCGTACTCCGTTTTTAAAGTACTTCCATACTTCAAAAACTGACGACCACATAATCGAGGGTTAAGTTTGATTTACAACATATTTATGATCTACATGTAAAATTTAATTTATTTTCAAAAAAGAATTATAAATGCATTTGAATGTAGATGATAGATATGTTGCTGCAACACCGAAGTGTGTGTTTTTACTATTTATTTCAGCATGCATTGGACATGCTGTGTCCTCTCGGCGTCGCGGTGGAGGCGCGGGATCGGGACTGGATCGAGACTCAGAACATGCAGGTTAACTTACTTCAATTTTAATTCAATTCAATTTGTCTTATTCAGGCTTGCATTTGACCGCCTGATCTTGCCTGATAACAGTGATAATTGTAATCTCAATGTTTTGTGCTTATACTCCAATACGGGTGTGTCAGGCGTTCCTCGCAGTAGCGCGCGGCTCGTGCACGGAGCCCATGTTCGTGGAGTGTACGTGGCGCGGGGGCGCGGCCGCCGCGCCGCCCGTGCTGCTCGCCGCCAAGGGAGTCACCTTCGACAGGTGAGCGGGACGGGGACGGGGACGGGGACGGGGACGCGGGGAACTGGAGACACGAGTGAGAGCGCAGAGCGGGAACCGTTGCCACATATACTGCTGTCCTAAACCTAAGAGCACACACACATCAGCAACCTTTAATCCTCCCACTGCTGGGATACAGGTCTACCCTCTATTCCACCACGCAGGCCAAGTGCGGGTTTGCCAGGGAAAAAATCTGTTTTTTCATGCAAGTGATAGCTTAAAAAATTATGCATGTTGCGTGAAAAAACAGATCTCTTTTGTTTGAGATATCGCTCTGGGCTTAGGATGGCAGTATAAGTACCAGAAACGTAAGATGCCACCCATGCTACACAAGTAAATGTTATTCACAATTAAACGAACGAGTGAAGCAACAACTGGCAAAAATTTGATATTACTACAATTCTATGGGGTGTTTCTTTAAACAACAGATATATTCTTAAGTATTATTGTACTCATCTTTATGACTAAATTTTACTACGGAACCAACCGTGTAATCGCGAAAAAAATAGGCGACCGTTTCATACATTTTGTCGAAAATGAAAGTGAATGAAAATGATTTTTTGTATGGGCCAGCTTTTTTTTTGCGATCTCAGAGTTGGCCCCGTACCATCGTTCCGTGTAACCTTAATAGATAAATTTATGGTCGTAATAAAATGAACCATGTTTCCATGTAGCGGTGGGCTGTGCCTGAAGCGCAGCAAAGGCATGGTTGAGAACCGCGGCTCCATGGCGGGCGCCGCCGTCGTGCTCGGGGCTATCAAAGCGATCGCGGAAATGAAGGTACTTACACTAGGAACACTACACCAGTAGGCCTAGCATACATTTAAAATACGTAGCGAGTATTTCATAGTAAAATGTACGCCTGTCAGGGGCGCCCTTGAAGCCTTGCGTCTTCTATCGAATACACTACGTATGTTCTACCCAAGCCCTTCTAGTAGCTAAAAAAACTACCCTACTGGCCGTGTACGTATACTACAAACACATATTGATGCATAAAAACTACCCTTATTACTACTTATTTTTCTTGTCCACGTTCTCTGAGCAACAGACGTAAGAATTGACGATTGGTTCGAGTAGTTTTTATGAGTCAATGTGTGCTTGAAGTACACGGTAAGTAGGGTAGTTGTTTTGGATTCACCTGTATCTAAGGCGGGACTCTGCCTTTCTACTTGATCTGAGGTCATGAATGACTAATAATGTTCCAGGTGCCTATAAACGTACACGCAGTTATCCCGATCTGCGAGAACATGGTGTCGGGTCAGTGCATGAAGGTCGGGGACATGGTGCGAGCACTCAACGGACTGTCTATACAGGTCACTAGCTGGACTATTTTTAACTAACTTTAAAACCGGCCAAGTTCAAGTCGGACTCGTACGCGAAGGGTTCCATACCATAATCTATAAAAACGTTTGTTGTATGTGAGCCCACATACAACAAACGTGATTTTTTGCCGTTAAATATTTATCTTATTCTGTTTTTTTGTAGATATTTATTGTTATAGCGGCAACAGAAATACATCATCTGTGGAAATTTCAACTGTCTAAAGGTCGATTCACACATATCAGTGAAACCACAGTGCCGACACAGTACCGGCACAGTGCGAAATATTCTTTCATACATTCTCTATGAACGCATCCCCACTTGTCAGTGTCAGTGACGACACAGTGCTTTCAATGCGTTAATAGAGAATAGGTTCATGAGATACAGCCTGGTGACAGACGGACGTCGGCGGAGTCTTAGTAATAGGGTCCCGTTTCACCCCTTGGGTACGGAACCCTTTCCTTCCCGTTAGTTTCCATTGTTAATAGATCATGTTGTGTATTCCAGATAGAGAACACGGACATGGAAGGGCGACTGATGCTCGCGGACGCGCTGGTGTACGGGCAGGCGGCGCACAAACCAGAGCTCGTCATAGATGTCGCCACTCTCACACGTAAATACTATCTACTTAAATCATCGATTTTGACCTGCCTGGAATATCATTTGCTAACATTTTGACTAGAATTTACTTATTTTTATTTACATCCTCGCCGTGCTTACTGCGAAAAGCGCAACAAGCCAAAATTACAAATATTGTACAATGTATCAAACTATATACCTGTATTAAATATTATGATTAAAATGACTTGAAAAATTGACACAAACATTTAAAACAATTAAAATTTGTCGAAAATAAATCTACTTCTGGTTCCTGACTAATCAAATCGTTGAGCAGATTAATGGCCTGAGTCGTAGGAGCGTATCGAGCTGTGTCAGTACGTACGCGCTTATTTAACGCGAATTATGTTACGTACAAGTCTGCTTTGATAAAGATTGCGTTCAATAGGCAAAGACAAACGTTCAGTTGGCAAACCATCAGCCCGATGGGTCGACGACATCAGACCCATCGCGGGTCATCCGTGGATGAGATTGGCCCGACACACGGAAGAATGGCGCAAAGGAGAGGAGGTCTATACCCAGCAGTGGCGATACAGGGTGACGATGATGATGATGATGACAAGTCTGCAAGCCTCAAGACGTAATATTTGTTCTACAGATGGTGTGAAGCAAGCGACGGGCGGAGGCGCGTTCGGCTGCTTCAGCAACTCGGAGGCCGCGTGGGGAGCCGTGCGGGCCGCCGGGGCCGGCACCGGGGACCGGCCCTGGAGGTTCCCGCTGTGGCGGTACTACCACAACCAGATCGTCAGTACGTATAACTTGAGTCACGACGACAGCTACACCCTTTATCCCTTTCAGTAAGCCTAGCCTACGAAGGGAGAAGTGGTAAATCCTACTGCCATCCTAGTAATTCCTACTTTAGTACTGGAAGGGGTAAGTACGTAAGAAGTTGTAGCTGTGAAAAGAAAAATGGTGGAAGCTGGAAATGTTTTTTTTTATCGCGAAATAAAAGCTGTGGAAATACAGTTTGTCTGCGGCCCGTGTTAGGCCCGCTGTAGGTCCTTGATAGGGATAGGTGTCCCAGGCAAACCATCATCTGTGTGGCGCAGACCTGTTATGGGCAAACGTGACGTTTAACACCAGGCGAGCGATTTGTTCGTCTCGTCACCTAATTACATAAAAAAAAAAAAATCATCAAGAATACAATTGCACTAGATGTGGATGAGCTTGCCGCTCTTATATTGGTTTATACTGCCAATAACTGCCTATAATTGATTATTTTGATTGCAGATGACCCCTCAGTGGACTTGAGAAATAAAGGCGCCGGGAAAGGCTCTCCTTGTCTTGGTGCCGCCTTTCTGAAGGTACTTATAAATTTACAAATTGTGGTATTTAAAAAAACCTATTCCTACTGAAGGCGGAAATGAAATGAACCACCGTCGTTAATAGTGCGTAATCGTCAAGCCTCGAAAAATTAGTCAAAGCTCGTTAACCCTTTGACCGCCACAGTAATCCAGTCGTCACAGCCAACGAAGCCAACACGCCAGTCTTCAATAGGTACTTGACCAACATTCGGTTCGAAATTAAATCTGGCTGCAATGGAAATACGATCTATTAGATAGTTTGTTCTAATAGATAATGTTAATTAAATAATAAAGATAATGTTGTGCGGACAAAAGGTTTATCAAAAAGGACCAAGGGGGGTTGATGATGCTATGTCACCTCTCCGAGCTGGCATAGCATCATCAACGCCGCTAGTGTTGCAGTTGTTTCTAGGCGGCGGTTTTGTTTAACGTCAGGCTGACCGTCTGGCTGTTTGCCGCTCTTTTATGTATAAAAAAAATCAAATGCCCGGTGGTTGTTCCAGCACTTCGTGTGCAGCGACTGGGTGCACATGGACATCACGGGCGTGGGCAAGGTGGCGCACGACGCGCCGCCCTACCTGCACCCGCGCCGCATGACGGGCCGCCCCACGCGCACGCTGGCTGTCATGCTGGAGAACATCGCGCAGGGATGCGCGGGGAAGAAAGGAGCTGATAATGTCGCATAACCACTCGTCTACCTGTCACTATACTACCAGCGAGCTTCAGAGTGAGGAACCGATCGTCCCGGATAACTGCACCCTCGTTTACCTCTCACATGATTACCAGCGGGCTTCAGAATGAGAAGCTGACCGCTTCGCGTAACTATGCGCTCGTCCACCTCATACTACTCCGGATAACCGCACTCGTCCGCCTCTCGCTATACAACCAGCGGGTTTTAGACCGAGCAGCGAATCGCCCCGGATACTCGTCTCTACACAACCAGCAAGCTATAGAGTGAGGGGCCGTCCCGGATAACAACACCCTTGTCTACCTCTTACTACACAACCAGAAGGCTTCGGAGCAAACATCGGATAACAGCGCACACTCGTTCACCTCTCGCACACTATCAGCGGCCTGCAGCCCAAGGGGCCGGCCGCCCCGGATACCTGCGTACCCAACTCTCGTCCACCACAGCAGGCATATCATGGGCCGTGGACAAATTGTTTCCAGTTTCCTTCTCACGAGAAAGAAACAAACATCCTACTAACCCCATCTATACTTATATAAACGCAAATGTCAAAACATTTCTTACTGCGGTTCGAGTATTATAAAGATCATAAAGATGGACTGAAAAGACACGCCTGTGCCGACAAGGTATACTCCCAACGGCCACCACTAAAACCGCCCCCAGTGGGGGCCGTTGGAACAGTGCATTATTTTTTGTCCCAACGGCCATCAGTGGCGGACGTTGGGACATTCCAAATAATATTTATTTGCAGTATTTTGTCAATGTATTCTAGATTTAGCAAATGTGTCTATAATTAACTAACAGATTGCTAACTACTGCATTTTACTATTTATTTGCATAGAAAAACAATAATCACAATAGCAGTTCACAGATGATTTTTAGACATAGAGTATAGAGTACCTACCTATGATTCTAATGTTAATTCGTGATTTGAGCTGTGATTGTAATATTTAAGTTATTGTACAAATACTAGATGATTTTACTATGGAAACTAACGTGGTTTTCACATATTTTTGTTATAATTAAACGCGGGAATACTCACGTAAAAATTAAGTCGTTTACTAAGACTAGTTTCGGTCACATTCGGTGACCTTCATCAGGTGAGTTTACAAAATTGACGAGCTCGCGGTTGCGTTGCGGGTGCCAAACGAGACGTTCAGTGCTAACCCGTGGTACACCTATTTTGTCCACCTGGTGGACCACGGGTAAACATATTCTTCCGTGGTCCACCAGGTGAACTAAGGTGAACCATAGGAAATTATTATTTAACCGTGGTCCACCCTTGAGTTTTGATTAATAACCTAACTTTTTTCGCTTCTTGGCTTTCTAGCACTTCGCCGGCCGCTGCCGCGGCACGCTCGCTACGCTCGCTCGGCTCGTGCGTTGTTTTTCATGTTCTAACATAACCTAACCTATTGATCGTTTCCCGTGATCTACTTAGTTACCCGTGGCACTACCGACCAATAGGTTTTGATTAATAACCTAATAATATAATAATGGTGAAATTCCAATCAATTTCGCATTGGAGAAACTACGTTGAGAGCAATTTTAGTTTTAAGTAATCATCATTTTAATTGAAGTAAATTATTTCAATAAATGAATTTAAAAAAAAAAATTCATTCGGTATACTTCTTAATTTGTCGGGATCAATGTTGCATAGATTTAATCTAGCCAATGAAAAGAGGTGGACAATAGGCAATATATTTCAATAAAAATAATTTACGAGAGTTTAAGGTGGACCACGGAAGAATATGTTTACCCGTGGTCCACCAGGTGGACAAAATAGGTGTACCACGGGAAAGGAGCGGAGACGTTATTGTAATTATTATTATTGTAATTATGATTTTTAAACAATCTTGATAAAAATGCTTGTAACACGGTCCACCTACACATTCGAGGGGGCAGTTGACACAATAAATATTATTAATCCTAACGACCCCCAGTGGTGGCAGTTCAGTGGTGGCCGTTGAGACAAATATTATTTGGAATGTCCCAACGTCCGCCACTGATGGCCGTTGGGACAAAAAATAATGCACTGTTCCAACGGCCACCACTGGGGGCGGTTTTAGTGGTGGCCGTTGGGAGTATACCGCCGACAATGACGCGGCGAATAGGACGCACTATGGGAGATAACGACCACATTACTTTCCTACACATTCCGTATTTTAGATCTAGACTTAGGTAGTCTAGATCTAAAATACGGAAAATCTAAGCGCACCAATAGATCAATGCAACTATAAACATTCCCTTTGGTGTATTGCTAGGCGCGGCTAAAGGGCCTCACGCTTTGGGTCCAACTCCTCGTAATGTGACCTGCGAATTTTCGCTAGACAGCTAGCCGCAGAGATCGACTGGTCCCCAAACATTTCCATGATACGATTATCATCGTTCAATCGCCACTGACGGCTTTTTATGAAAGAAGTCCTTTTATCAAATCATTTTGACTTATTTCCACTAATCCTATCAGAAGGTACAGTACGTATTTATTTACTAGTACATAATTTATTGGCAGAGAATGATTTTTTTTTTGATTATTTTAAATATTAGGTACTTTTAACATTGGTAGGTACTTTTCCTATTGATAGTGAAAAGTGAATTTCATGCACAAATAGTTTCTATATTAGACCCATATCAGCAAAAATAACCATCAAAATTGTTAAAATGCGTGTGATTTTGAATATTTACTTGGGGACTTCTTTTGAGAGACAATTTTCTTATAGACGATTTTAAATTTCCGCATCTTTAGTTTCAAGCGGGTAATAACTTAGATTGTTTGGGACAACCATTTGCGTTGTAAAATGCTGAGAGACGTATTGCAGAGAATGTGTTTTTGAAAATTTAATTTGAACCAAAATTATCAAAATAACTAATCAAGAAATTCTGGCAAAGCAATATTTCGTAAGGAACCATGACGATAAAAACTAAATAAAAAATTAAATTGGTTTATGTACTTTTCTATGTAGCAACTTGTCTAGTTCTTGAATTGTTACTGAAATAAAATCTAAAAATTCCTAAGCTTTTGTGTTATTGCCTATTAGAATAGCATAATCAAAGGTTTCACTATAATAACCATTCATAAACTGATTTTTTTGTTAACTAATTTATTTAAAGCTTCAAAAGCATCGTAATGAATGAAAATTAACACTATTCTGAATCATAGATTTTCAAATATTCTAAACTTTACAATGAAACAGTAAATAGAATAGAATTATTAGACAATGCGAAGCCCGTTTACTGCCGTGCACATGCAACGAGTTTAGAGCGAGACAACATAGAAATGAATCAAGAAATGTACATAGTTTCCCAATCCGCCGACATCACGGATTGTACTCTTTTATTACAAGTTAAAAATAATTTATAATACAGTAACGTTGTCTTGTCACAAATTATAATTACTATTATAGTACATAATAAAATAAAAGTAATAACTAAATCACTCGGTAAAGGGGAGCTAACTAATCTCACAATGCCAAACGGTGCGTCGAGTGGAGTACGGGGCAGGCGGCGGGGACTAAAACTCAAAACAACACAACGGGGCGAAATGAAACACCGATGCTTATTGACCTAAAAATGAAGAAACATTTATTTTCAGTATGTCTTTTGTAAAATTTAATAACAGAATGAATCAAACGTGGTAAGAGAATAACAGAGCGGATTACTTTCCATCTGAATAGAGTTAGATCAGCAACAATAGCCGCGGGAGCGTCGGCCGAGCGAGGCGACGCGGTCACTCGCCGGCCCTCCCGCCTATACTATACATATATCGAATCAATTTACAGAGATACAATCGATACAGTACCGATAAATCTAATTTATTCGTTTACTGACTCAGTTAGGAGTGTAGTACAGGATGCTCGTACAGTACCCGGCGCCGAGCGGCGCGAGAGGCGCTCTACGCTCTACGGCACACTAAGTAAGTATAGGATACAATTTTTTTGGATTTTTTAAAATTTTATTCCTCACGTACTTTATTATAAATATCTCATACTTGAAAAAAATTTACATTAAGATGTATCGGATGGCGTGCACGCACACACGTACACGGCGCGACGCAACAGGCACGCACACATACACAGCGCGGCGCGGCGCGGCGCCGCGGGAAATATACACAAATATAAATATGAGCCGACACGAACCCGAGACTTATACCATCACATTGCGACGCACACCTATTCGTTTCCCCTTGTACCGCTACAGTTAAAAATTTTCTTACATAGTAAAATTAACGGAATACTTTAAATCTAAATAAAAAGAAGAGGTCGGCGCCGCGGCCCGGCCCGGGCCCGGCCGCCGCGCCGCCCGCACGATACAATTACACCATTAAACTGAAACGATGACAATATTTAATTTATCGCAAACACTAGAGAAATGCAGGTCCAATACGATGGTAATATTGTGTGTCATGAAACAAAATGTATATTTAAATTCTCTGCTTTTTACACACACACTAGCCGGCGGCTCACTTCGACGTCATCATGGTGACGAACTCTGCAACAGAAAAGATGGCATTAGTGGAGGGTCCTGACGTCACGCGCACCGCTCGAGGCGAGATAGGCCTTCAAGAAAACTTCACATAAACCCTTGCATAACATCTCTCTAAAGTAAAATGTTAATACAACAGTGACAACGAAAGTACCGACAGATAAGATGCACTAATATAGACGTGACCTCTATTAGATAGATAAATGGCTAGATTTATAGAAACAACAAGTAAATCTAGAATGGGCGGCGAACACACGCCTGATCTCGAGCCGTGTGCTCGCCGCGATCACCACAACATAAATAAACCGTACGAATTATTCCATCTCATGCCACTACAAGGGATTATGTGAAATACCACCCTCTGGATTCAGAAATTAAAGCGACCGAATGAAGATCGTAAGCGTTGTATTCGACAGTCCGGTGCTGGGCAAACCGAAAGAGCTGTGCACAAAGCCTACCCGAGTAAGGTAAACGGTAGTTCGAGACCGTCGAACGTTTGCTGCTCGTGGCGAGGCGCGGGGTGGCGACACCAGGTGGTATTTCTAGAGAAGAGGCTGCTAAACAGATATTAGACATGCACCAGTGAACGAGCCGGGCGGCGGGCGGCCGCGTGGAATTCTGTCGCCTCGGTGTGAGTCGCCGCACAAAATTGCAGGCGAGCCGCCGGCGCCGCCAGCAGTGAGGAGGTAGAACAGAGACAATCGATAGTCAAGTGGTGAGATCCCAACGAGAGAGTGAGAGGGGCGTGGCGGGCAGGGAGCGGGGAGGGCAGCTAACATATCCAAGGGAGGAACAGTTAATAACGAGCAGCAAACCATTCAGATTAACACTGGGATGTACCTATGTGGTATCGCAGTGCGCCGTAGGCCGTCGGGTACGCTACACACTACTGGGGGAAACCGTTTCGAGATCACAGCGCTATCGTGGAGTCTTTTCTTATGGTTAGTTACGGTACTAATATCACAAGTGTGTCGGCGGACTGAGGGCTAACGGCCGCCGTCGCCGCGACCGAATATGATTTGGGCGAGTGCATGGAAGTCTGCAAGAGAGAGAACGCTCGGTCGGATGATGCCCGCACGAGCTGCGCGCACCCCGCGTCTACCGCACGTGTCTACAGAGGATGCGACCTGCCGATCCGAGTCTGCATGTGATGCGACGCATCGTTCCGAGCTCGCTGCTATAATAAGCCCGTTTACAGTCGACGCCGAAAGCTCTCGACGTCGATACCATCACCATAAACATACATAATTTACAATTGCTGCCAATATTACGGTTTAGTTGCATGCGGTCGTGTCTGTGCGAGTGCAGAACGTCACGAGGGTCGCGTCGGTATGCGGGGGGTACACACAGGTGCGCACACAGTGGGGTATTATACTAGGCTAGAGCATGGCGTGTTTCATGGCGGCGTGTCGAGTGGCGCCCGGGCCGACTCGTAACGCGACACCGAACTCATGCAAATGGGCCACTGAGCGTAATGCTCACCGAGCGTGACCATCGTTACATCATCGATTATCTCAACTCCCCGATACGGAAAGCATGTCGAAACGTATGCGGTGAACTGCTGACAGGCTTTAAACATGTTCTTATCGTTATCAAATCAAAACTACGTCCATAATTTCTCTACTTAGAATGGAACTAATAAATTAATCAACGTTTTCCTTTGATAAAACACATAAAACGTGGTATTCGTAAATCAAGATTAACATAAACATACGAGTGAATTTTACGAGGGAATACTTTCTATGTGAGTCGGTTATAAATAAAACAGACCTCGGGACGAGCAAACCCAACTGTTAGTGAGAACACCGACTAGTCTACATGCTGGAGTCGTAGATTATCGCAATTCTGGATTATTGACACTCGAGAGGGTGGTATTATACGTATTGTGAATCACGATTGCTTTAACGAGATGCGGCAATGCATGGAGAGTGAGACCGAGGCAGTGTCGTGACTGACTTATCGTGTGACACTTCTTTGTGCATACAATTTCACTTTCAAAGGAACAGTTGTTGGGTATCATTACGCTTTCTAATTCGTTATTGTTTAACAAGTTGTTTGTAAACTGGAGCACAATGAAGATCATCATAAACGTTTGCATTTCAGAGACAGGCGTGTTCGTCGTCAATAGTGATCATTGTGTCATCCGAGTAAACAAATTAAGAACAAACATGTCCCTGCAATGTACATATAAAAAAGTGAAATAGACGGCACATGTGAATTTGAACATTTTTAATACCAAACTCAGTTCACAAACTCTGTAGCAAACATTACAAAACCATAAATAACATATTTTAAACCGCAATTTCCTGAAACGCTGAACGCAACTCCACCTAGATTGAGCTCGTGACTTTGGTAGGTGAAACTGAGAAGTGTTCTATTCGAGATTGTTATTTTTCGATATCACAAAATGAGAGAGGCGGTAACTGAGTTTGGCACGTGACCCGTTTCATACCAGTAGTAACAGAGGTAGTGCTGCAGTGTACTCACCCTCGTAATTGACCTGTCCGTCGCCGTCGATGTCGGCCTCGCGGATCATCTCGTCGACCTCCTCGTCGGTGAGTTTCTCCCCGAGGTTGGTCATCACGTGGCGCAGCTCCGCGGCCGATATGAACCCGTTGCCGTCCTTGTCGAACACGCGGAACGCTTCGCGGATCTCCTCCTCGCTGTCCGTGTCTTTCATTTTGCGCGCCATCATGGTCAGGAACTCAGGGAAGTCTATCGTGCCGTTGCCTGGAATTCACAACAGTTGTTATATTAATAACAGTTGTTATTGTTGTTGTTATTGATTTTGATCAGTGACGTAAGAGCGAAAAGATAAATAAGGACTTTGATCGTAGGGCGCGGGACAAGTTTTCTTTAAAACTCCGGCTGCGCTCCGGGAGTTTTATTTAGATTGGCAAGCGCTCTGAAAATACATTATTACAGTAAGATTTCCGAAACATTAGGATTGTTTATTCATATTGAAGGGATATGAATCAGTTATCTACTAGTAAATATCGGCAAAGAAACACTAACTCAATCAAGGCAATCTAGACAGAATAAACACATAACTTATCGATAGACGTGTTTGAAGGCCTAACAATTACAACCAGATGTGCTCAATAAAATTGATAATAAATCGAAGAATATCGCTGGAAAATTCGATAAGGGTCAATGTTTGTAATTGTAAGCTGGTCCGACCTCTTTAAAAGAAAAATAGGACGTGTCAGAAAGAGATTACAATTTTCATTTCTTATTTTCCATAGTTAGCTTATACACAGCGATCCTACGCCAAACATTGCGAAGGACACGTGATCACCTACGAGATAAACATATGCCACGTTATCAGCACAGCAAACAATGAACCCGATTAGTTCGGTGGAATAATACGCACGTTCAGATGCTGTTTAATTTTACATTGACAAGATAATTTTCGCACATCTGTGTCAATGTAAGAAATGATAGCAATTAAAATGTAACTCATTTGCCGCATGACGATGTTTCATCGACAATTCGTAATGCAGCAAGCGAATAAAATTTAAAGAATCAATTTAGATCTAAAAAACGTTAATTAAAAGTTTCCACATGAGTAACGTCGTAAACAAGAGCCATAGCGAATGTATTAACCGGGCTTCGATAACAGCAATTGATAAGAGAACATTTTGTACCACGATTGTGGCATTAACAGAGTTTAAAAATAGACCGTTATTTGAGAAGTTATTCGAACACATCTATTGTTATCGAATAAAAACATAAGTGTATAGAAAAAGTGAATAGGTAACCCCGGACTCAACCTCGGATGAAACAATATCGACAGCAGATGCTCCGAAAAGTTACAATCCGACCGTCTTTGGAATACAATACACTCCACTATCCGATCCAAATTCCGTTAGCAAAGGGGTTAGTGTTCCATTCTCGCAGCTGTCACATGGGGCTGAGCAAAAATAAGTGAGAGTTAAGTTTGGCCGTCTAATTCTGGGTTTAACCTTTCCGAGGCGATTCGCGCGCTATTTTTACCCGGTGAGCTTTCGAGAATGCGCGACGCGCTGCTCACTTGTTGTTCTTACTGGCTTTTGCACAGCACCTGGGCCTCTACAATCAATTTGCAGGCAGTAAATTTGTCGTGCTTCAGCTGTCTACTCCGCTGTCGACACCTTCAATATTCAGCTAGCGGCTTCAGCAGGGCTAATGCGTACTATTTAGAGAACTAGAGAACTGTCTGCTGAAAACGGAGATTAATTGTTTCTCAATATTCATGAAATAATTGTATGGTAACAACACTAACAACAGATCGTGTTTGTTTGTGTCCGCTTCAGTGAATAATGGCTTGTATAATTAAATCATCTGGTTCAGTTTTCGGAGCAGTTTGCACGCGTCACATTTTTATGCGGTATCGAACACAGCTGGATGAAATGTGCATGAATAGCTCCAAGTGGTTTGCGTCTGTATACAAATGTACCATGTGGGAGCAACACAATGGACCGGCATTGCCTTGAACCGACGCGACTGCGTTGACGGGCTGGAGCTCGGATCCAGACGTTACAATGCCCTATTTGTTGTTTTTGCATCGATTCACACCGCATTCCGCGACCACTCAATGGGAAATCCACAAGATTTTGCTGATGTGGGGTTTTTATTTTTCATTAATAATGTAAACAGCCCGTCATCACTAGATCCTTAATTCGTTATCAAACATACATCTCGAATCCTTGGAACACTTGTAATAGACGATTCTTAACACGTTTAGAGTACATGTTGTTTGTACGCTGGTGATTCTGTTCCATGCATGATAATTGATGGCTGTTTGAATCATTGATGTGAGTCAACCCGTAGCATCAGATCATCAAGTTATGACCATTTTACCATCAAGGCAAATAGTTGATTTATTCGCTTTGTTCTTATCGCAAATATGGCCTGATTTCGTTTTACCTAGTATATTCAACTCGTTTTTCGTTAGCGGAACCCTGAATCTCTACAAATGTATAACTAAAGCTATAAATAAATAGGAGTGGGGTGGTTGAAAGTTACGCCGAACGCCATTTGGCCTACTTGGAAAAGCTTGTGCGATCGATACCCTCCCACTTGAAGAAACTTCGGGACGAAGTTTGTTTTATAAATCCAGTATAAATAGGAAAGGACATACAATAATATCGGTTTCTATAAAGCCTGCAAACATCAGAGTTTGCGTGAAGTTCGATTGCCTCTCAAAGCCTCGTCGCAATTAAACCGCGATGCAATCAACCGCGGCAATCCCGTGCCAATCAATGTAAACACAGCTCCGGGGAGAGTTCGATTAAGCCATTGTCGATCGGGCAGCGGTAAACATATTACTCCCACGCGTCTCGACCCATCGGCCAGTGGACTATCATGGTTATAACCGGAGATGAACTCACGAGTGCGACGCCTACTGGGGAATTTTATTAGAAAATGTGTTATTATGTGATAACTTTGGACATGTTTTTGGATCATATATTCGATAATGAAGAACCGACTATAAATCGGTTTTTATGAGACATGACACTCCGACTATGCTGACACTTTTTATAGCGTTACTAAAAAGACAATTTACAATACCTACTTAATTTTTCAACCAACCAATACAAGTGTTGTAAGGAATGTAGTCAAGCTTGTAACAGCATTTTGTTTCAAATAATACAAATTATGCAAATGCTCACGGTA
Source organism: Alcis repandata (assembly GCA_949125135.1). NCBI lineage: Eukaryota > Metazoa > Arthropoda > Insecta > Lepidoptera > Geometridae > Alcis > Alcis repandata. The sequence goes on from OX421233.1 coordinate 3,957,591, forward strand.
CTACGATCACGCAAATTCAAATTCAGTCAACTGTAATATGTAAAAATTGTCATGAATATTTCACAATAAAGGTGGATTTAGATTAGCTACGTTACGAGTTGATAGCATTATCTGTTTAATCCTAGGCTGGGCTGTAATAATGACATTTCTGAAATACGCTGATTTGGTTGCAGGATATTAGTTTGCTAGATATTGAAAACATTTTTCAGACGATAGGAAGACCTCGCCTACAAATCACGACATGTTCAAAACAAATCAATCAATTATTATTGTTCTCTAAGAACACTTAGGCATTCAAGGTATCATGAACATTTGAATAAATTATGCTTGTTTAACAATAAATTTTCAGGCGTTATTCAGGCGTGTAGCGAACAAACAGGCCGAGCGGAGGCGAAGCCTCACAAGCCCGTCGGCAAGGACACGTGACTTAACATGGCGTCATCATCGACCTCTATTCTCTTAGCCACATGCCAGTTTCTTGTAACAATACCTACGATACTTGATTACAGTTCTATTATTTGAATTGAGGAAGATGGCAGTAGGTAATCCATAAGCCTACCAAACGCATGAATAAAAAAAATTTGTAGCTCTATTTTGGTCTGATATTAGTGGAAATAAGGTATAACGTCATTATGCCTAATGCCAGGTATGTCTACGTAGTTTTGTCAGGGCGGAGTGGTCTTAGACTTACCAATTTTACCATATAAACACGTGGGCAATGCAAGTCTACTTTAGATCTGGATTACAAACTTGGAATGCATAAGAGTTTGTACCTGATGAAAATTTGATGGGTGATGAGTAGGTATACGCAGTCGTATGCGGAAGAGCTGCAATATTGTGGCAATAGCCGCCGACTCATGCGCATGACTGCGGGTTAGTGCTCGCATTACGAGTATTTATGAAGTTCGGTGTCGGCAAGCCGGCACCGGCCGTTTGTCTTGCGTTGCACAAACATACCCGTCCTATTTTGTAAATAACGTTGCAAAACTGACCAAATACACGTATTTAATGATGTTACAACTTGCTATAAGCGCCGGGCAAGAGACAGGTATAAGGCGATGTTTATGTGAAGCCGCCGCGTCCCTGCGGGAAACCGCTACAATCGCGCTTCCTGGCTACCGGCCAGCTAAATATGCAAATTCATTTGCAGTTTGCTGCGATTCCAGACGTCGTAACGTGCCGTGTCAACACTGCCTATCGTTCGTGAGTATCTTGACAACGACACCGTTCACCTCAAGTGTATAAATGCGGGGTTATTCAATGACGCGATCTGCATTCTGCAACATTGTCGAGTGTGTGGACCTTATATTAGATGTGTAGGAGATATAATTAGTTTAATTGGACGTGGTGGCAAAATGAGAGCGTGATTCAGAATTGGAAAGGGTATGCGGTAATGAGGACGACAATGGGCGAGAGCGGCGCGGCGCGGCGGTGCCGACGGCCCTCGATAGATCGATACGTTGGCGCGGTACCAGCGCCGCGCCACTCGACACCGCCGGAGACTGTTTCGTTTGTAGTCCGATACTCGTACCCTACTTTCGTATTTACATCGTGTCGCTTTCCACAAAGTCGATTATGATTATATTCAGTATCGCTTTACAGATTGTGATTATATCCGTATGACGACTGAGTCACGAGCTTTATCGGGCGCTCTTAGTGCTGTCATCCCGAGCGGATCTACATGCTTTGATAACATTGACATGCAGGCAAAATAAAAATATTCGAAGTTATATCAGTGACATCCGGTCATAACTTTCGACTACACACTGTCGAGTAATATTATACGCTTTCACCATGAGTAGTAATAGGTACCTTTTGCAGTTGATGCGAGTAAAAGTGCCGACGAGAGTGGGTTCTCCGAGAATATAAAACGTCAATAAGAATAACCTGTTCCATCAAGTAATTTAATTTTACTCCAGTCGTAAGACCACTCGACACAAAACAGGCAACATCTGCTTATAAGTGTTGAAACATTCAACTCGTTGACCATAAAACCGAGTGGCCAAGATATGGAAGAAGAAAATAAATTAAGGATAAATTACAGCTCGCCCGGCGCTAATTGGCTGGCGCTGAAAAATGTCGAAGCCGCAGAGAGGAAAACAAATGATGATGATCCGCGGCGAACGAACCGCCGCGTAGCCAGGACAATAAATGGCGGCTCGCAGGCGCAAACTACATAATAATGGGGGCGAGAAAGGTCAGCCGTTGACGAATTGCCTTCATAAATTACCGAGCTACTTTTCTCCCTTTTGTGGCTTTATATTGACCGACTGTAGGCATCATTCAGACTTATTTCCTAACGATTCCATATGGAGCTCGTTAGTTGGCCGGTAATGAAAGCCCAACCCGAGATAACGGTCCATTGTACGAGCTACTGCCATCGCGGTGACATCACCAAGACGATGACGAGCTCTGACTGATGCAGTCATTAATTATGATCAACGACGATTTCTTAAACAAACGGCAATAAACGATGGCAGTGGAGCGTATTATTAAACAAACACTGAAATAGATTTAGTTGGCTCCATTACACGAATTGAAGAATAGACGCAAAAAATACGCCATTGAAGTAATCTGAGAAAACACCGTACGATGTACAACAAAGCGAGGAGCCGGTCGCGATCGATGGCAGAGTTGCATGACCGCCACCTAACCTATTTTTATTGTGATCCCGGATTAGATGAGTAAACAGGCGCATGCGCGGAGCTCACACCCGCATCTTACGATATTATAAATCAAACTAGAGTCTGCGGGTGTTGTCAACTGGCCGCTGCAAATCGACTGTGATTAGTTTTAAACACAGGGCTGCTAGCGCGAACGTTTGAACCGGTTTGATTGATTGGAAACCCACCTTACTCAGACTTCTAGTATAAATAATGAGGCGCTTCGTGGTAGTACTTCTCACGACAGTTTTCTAGGTTCGCTGGTGTAATCGGTGTCGCACCAGCGTATCAATCAATACGGCTACGAAGATTCAATAAACCATTAAAGAAGTTGTGCGGCGCCGGAGGTCGGAGGGGGTCAATCGAAGCGGGAGCCGCGCCACACAATCGAGCTAATTGCTCGCTCACCTCCACGCTAATGGCCTGTCTGCCTATGCCTTATTTATGTAGGTCGAGCCCACCTACAAGGCGCATTTTCATTACACGACCAGGGAATATTTAAATCTTCATAAGTAGCTTTTAAAGTTGGGTTATCGGGCTTTGCAAACGTAGCTGGCGAAGATAATCCTTGCATCTGATTTGGCGCAAGCATCCGGCGAGACGAGATGAAAAAATAAATTCGAGTTCTGTAACTGGGGAGAGCGGTGGCGAGTCACCCCATGCCCTGGCGAGTGTCCGTATTGATCGCACCGGGAGGCCTCGCCACCGTCCACGCACGGCCGCAGCCCTCGCCGCAAGCCCGGGTGAAATGGTTACAAACAGGGCCCCTCCATTCAACTCGCTATCACCTCATTAGATGTTATTGACTTGGAAGACTAATCTCGTTAGTAGAAATATCTTTGTATTGTACTTCAACCTTTTATTTAAAGAAACAAAGATATTCTGAGTCCAATAACATGTAACCAAGTTTCGGCTAAATAATTGTATGAATTAATCAGTTTCCATCATCTTTATTGAGAGCGACACGTGGGCCGACAGCGGCACCTTCAGCCGCGGTCAGCTGTCGATGTATCGTCAAGCAGTAGAGTTTAATGCTCGGCAGCATTGTTCCAGAAATAGTTCGGGCGCGAGAGGCGTCCGGCGGCGGCTATCTCCCTCCGGCGAGTGAACGACTCCTTATCGCCGCGTCCGTGACATCACTCGTAAAACTGATGCCAACTAGAGAACTGTAACGTTGATTTACAGACTTTATACGCTATTAATAATTGTGTATTGTACTGTATACGAGCATTACTGTCTGCAGCACAGCTTCGGAATGAACAGTTTGATTTGTAAGGCGCCATTTGGAATTGGGCGTGCCATATGCAGTTACCGATTTGACTCTTCCATATTCAAGATATGTTTTATTCATATTGAGTTGGTGTGCTTTTCAGTAGAGGTCAATGTACCTATCGTGATGGCTGCAAGCTAGGCTCAGTGAATTCGGTCACTAGAGTCGCCGCCGACGCCCACTCGCGTCGTCTATGGTGCAAAAAAATGACACTGACCACAACTTTCAGCCGCTTACGCGAAACATGAGATACGAAAATAAATAAATACGCGCGCCGTAATTTTATTGTTTGTTGGGAGACTAGATTGTTAAATGACCTCACGATGAGGCGAGCGATGGAAATTATCCACTTGACATTGATCTTCATGTAGCCAGTCAAACCGATTGAATCTTCCCACGCTCTTATTGTCATTATTATCATAAAAACGTTCATTATCAAGGTCATTCGTGGATTAACATTTAAATATAATATGATGGAACTGATTAAGAATTTATTTTTAGTTTACGTGTTTGAAATTTTGAAGCTTTCATTTAAATATTTCCATTAAAAATGTAAACACTATTTCAACATGTTCAAATCAATCAAATTGCATGCGAAAAATTCGTTGGAATGCGATCATCAACCGACTTTTAAAATTCAGCTAGTCATTAAGCCGAGTCCATCTACGATCTAGATTGTCGAAGTAAATGCGGTCTAGCTGTAAACAATCCAACCAGTAATGGGTCAGCATTAAAATAATAATTATTACACACGAACAGACGACGTTCATTACGGATGGAAGCGTGCCCAAAATAATATTTATTGGTCGAGATCACATGCGATTCGCTACTTACAACAATTAATAAGAAGCAAAAAGCGATGTCGTACATGCGCATTATTATAATATAGTGATCCAATTTCCGTGAACTCTATTACCGAACTCGACTATCAATGGAATTGTTTCTATTAAGAATTTAATGACGATGATATCAAAGCATGCTATACAGATGTTTATTAATAGCAAGATCAATAAGCCGAATTCCAACATTCTGGCTATTAGATTTTTCGAGAAACTACGCCAATTAGTAGGTTTCATGCGTGATTTCCCAGAAGTCGTCAATAGAAACATGAAATTGTTCCGCATTTTCCAATGAATTTCGATGAAATTGTTTCCTAGATGCATGTGCCTTAGGGCCAGTCTAGCTTCAGCTAAAAGCGGTGCATGCCTCGAGCCAGAACTGGTATCATTCTGGACATAATTACGCGGACGAGATGGCTTAATTTGGATTTAGGACGTCAGCTCACGTTCTGTCTGGAGTCTAATAGCTTAGTACAGCCACAGGTACAGCTCACAACTCATTCATTTGACTGGTGGTTTCACCCGATTTCCTCTAGAAAGGGCTGGGTAGAATCTAGCGCAGTCTACTTTCGAGGACGAAAAACAACAGCAGAGATGAATTGCTTGAGATTATCTGTGGCTAAAAATAAAAGCAAGGCAAATGGCAGTGGTTAATTTAAATGTCAGTGTTATTTACAGGAAAATGTATATCTATTTATCGCAACGTTTTCCGCTCGTTGGCCGCGTCGCGAATTCATTAGCGACAGAGGACGATAATCGACAGGATGTAACAATATCGTATTGTTGCGAACTTTATATGGACTGTAAGTGCCGTTACTAGACTGTTAAGCTGGAATTGCCAGACGTAATGGAGCATGACTTGCTAGTTAGAAAGACTTAACTACGCCGGCGACGCAATCCTTCATGACAAAATCTCTCGTAAGGATAAGATGGACTGGACAAAATGGAGAAGCATGGCCAAAGTAGTGATCTCTGTCAAGGTAACAGCATTATAGACCTACTTATCAAACATTGCCACGGCAGCAAAGCTGTCGCACTGTGACTGTGGGGTTTCAGAGGACAGCTTGTCAAACCGGTCTGTTTTACAACACGTCAGACTAGCTCAGTTTAATCATAAAAGACGTGAAATTAGCATTACAGTTCATGACCATGAAAATATGCCGGGTACGCGACGATAACAATTTAGATCATATCTTAAAACCAAATTAAGATAAGAAATGTTTACCTTTATCGACGTGAACGATTACCCGTTCTGGGAAATTAGGTAGTTTATTGTTATGAGCAACACTGTTATATCATAAGATATCATCGGCCTAATTTGTCGCCGCGAAAAATGAAGCGTATCTTATCGCCACCTTTGATTAGTGTGAGTTTGATAGGTCTTGAAATGAATTTGCATAGCACCAAATATCGTTTATTTTAGTTCAGGCTTTGCATGCATTAGTTTGCTGTAAAATATCATAGTTTAAGACTTTCAGCCGGCAGCTCAAAAAACTAACGGTTAAAGAAAAAGGTGAAAACACCACTGCATTGTTTAAAAAAGTAACGGCAAGATTGTATTGCGACCATGTTTTCAAAAGCTTAAAAATTGAAAATATTAACCTTATTTCTTGCGATTAAGGAATGTCAAAAACTAGAAACTGGTATATGGTACCAGGAGATAATGCATGTACCGGAGATGGGCAATTGCGGGTAATGGTTGCGTCGCAAACGAGTCGCCGGGCATTGTGTTACCGAGTAATTGTCGTGCTAATTGCCGGACGACACTCACCGGCTTGAAGAGCATTGTAAAATATACGAGATAACTGTACATTGGCATCTTTATAACTAAAAATTTAAAAATTAAAATTTATGTACGAACTAGGTAAGTACATGACATGTTCCAAGTACACCACGTGTGTTGAAATAAGCGTTCTTATTAGCAAGATTCCACAGCGGGAGACTGGTGCAAGTCTCGCTTTGAAGACACCGCGTGAAACCATCAAATACCAACTCTAGATTTAACAGTTTCAAAACGGACTCCGATTAAGCCATTTTAAATGTAATAAAAAGCCGTATCTAGGGTTAGCCAATGACTATGTATAGGAGCATTCCATGCACGCATACTTTTCGTCGCAGCGCCGGATCAATCAGTCTAGATTTATGCGCATGCGTTACAAATCGACATAGATCTTGAGGTGTGGTCGTGTGGCCGATATGTTACATACATACAATGTTATGATTTAGGATATGGTGTTCACTGAGCTGTTGTGAACAGATAAAGTATACTAACTTAAAAGGGAGTAGGGCGTACTGATTAGATTTTATGACTAGCAAGTCGACAGTAACGACCATTGGACCATTTTAAGCTTGGTTTTATAGATATGAAGTCAACGCAATTTAAATTGACATTGATGAACTCAAAAAGATATGGACGGGATTGACGAATGTTAATATACAATTTATGCACAGAAAAAAAAGCGTGGGTATGTTATCTCAGTGTTACGACTTTGTAATTTGTAGGTTCAATTGTACGCCCTTGAACGTTATTGATTTATTAACATCACGTTCGCCCAACACCGATATTTAAGTATTGTTATGTTGTGTAGTGTAAAGTAATGTCAGGGTCATGTTGTCTCGTACTGCGAAATGTAAACAGCAGCCTACACTCGACGCGATCCGCCCACATGCACTCTGATAGATGCCGCTAACGAGCTTCGGATAGAAGCCATTTATCACGCTTTTGTTCAAAATAAGTGGGCTGTAAAGAAATTGCTGGTCAATGTACACTCCATCCGGAGCGATGAAGGCATCTTTTTATCGACTTACTAAATTATCTACTTTGCGAATTCATTTGATTCGGGTAGGTTTCTTTTGAAACTACTGAACGTCTATGCAATTTAAATCTTTTTGTCATTTGCTGTAATTTGCAAATGAATTACAGATAAACAAATCAGTCTGCTAACTTTTTAACCACATCACGGGATGAAACGGTTATCATCCACGTGATTTTTGTATGCTTGTTAGGAAGAACAGTGACATAAGAATGTTATTTAAACATTTGCTAATATTGTTTTACTGCGTATATCGCGACTAAGTATCCGAACTATCAAAACAAACAGTTATCTTAACTTGCGTGTTATCAGCGCGTCTGTGTACATTTACAACCGACATTTGTAAAGAAAATATTCTTTTGGTTTGTACCAGCTTATGTTACTTGTTTGCCGTGTTTAGTGCGTGCATTTGTTAATGTACGCTAATACCCTTCATTATGAATGAGTTATTAACTTGAGTATGGAGGATTTTTTAATTAAGAACATACGTTTCTTAGTCATACCACAGGTTATACTAGCGAGTAAGTTTAAGGTGTTTGTTTGCAAGCGGTCATCAGTTGAGAATTCAAAGGTAAAACCATGGCGTTCTTTCGCATCATGTCTCAGTTGATACATAATAGGAATTACTCACATCGTTAATGTTTTATTTAGACTTTGTGCAGATTTGCAGTTTGCCAAAATAAACAGACGGTCGCGATCCGGTCGTATTTTATGAAACCTTAATATTTTCATGTTGATATCAAAACAAAGATTTATAGTTTTGGGTAACACTCGTCTTTCCCGGCTGTAACTTTTAAGTACATAATTTACATCGTGATAAACTTTCATGCCATATATATACGAGTATGATTATCAACTTGTGCATATTTACAGGGGGATTTATCTAGTTGGTCACGTCTAGCTCTAGAAGCTTGTAAATATGGCTTTGATAAAAAACTACGCAAGCAAGGCCTACGTGATAATATCTTTACAGCAGCCCCGTTTTCTTTACATTCAAGCCGTTTTTTCCAGCAGCGAATTGCAATTTTTCAATCTGTAGTCAAACAAACATGTAATGCCAAACATTTGCGCCGTGATAATTTACTGTTGTTTACTTTCGAATGGGTTTATGCGATTTTCTATATCGGTGCGAAGTTCGAGGTCCCAGCAAACGAGAATAAACGGCTTGTAATAAAAATAATACCTACTGATACGTGTTGCTACTTATTTATTTAACACCCGAAGATTTTTTTCTTTGCCTGTGTACGTTTTACCTGACAAAACATATCGCTACAAAGCGAATGAATAAATAATATTTTCAATGCGAATCTTGTTTGAAAGCTGATTTACCCGAGATGGTCAGCTATGTTTTTTGATCTGTTCAATCGCTTTGTCGGAGGTTTGGTGCAACGGGTGACTGTTGTGTTGTGGTTTTGTGTGGCAACACTGGCATCCGCTTGACATTACCAGGTGCAAATTAAAATAATCGCCGGCCTAACTGATAAGGATCGCATCGTATCGATAGCTGCTGATAAAATTCCTGCGAGGCTGGTTGTTGCGCCGAGCACGTGTAAAATCCGACTCCTTCCAGTTATTGCACACAATTGCTGTTTTTCCTTCTGATTGCAGCTGATAGCTTTATCGTACTACAGTCCGCCTTTTATGGTAAAATTGCGACGCAATTAATTTTGCGTTTAAGTCAAGCCATACTTTTTGTATTCGTAAGAATTTCATTGCAAACGGTTTCATGTTTACGGTTAACTGCGAGTACACACGTAATGAGACGGTAAAGGTCTGTGCAGAGGAGACTACGCCGTGGATGTAAACTTGATCGCGAGTTAGAGGAAAGTCCGCCGTCTAATTTGTGTCGTCTGCGCAAGGCCTAAGCCACAGAATGCGGAACTCGATGACCCGTTACTGTCGTGAGCCGATGTCTAGGCTGATAAAGTATTTAAATATCTAAGGCTTCGTTGCTTCCTTGAGCTATGACTCAAGGTTTACTTCGTTACAAGTTCGCTCAAGCAGCTTGAGTCATGGATTTAATCATTATATGAAGTCATTTCATTTGTGTGCATATCTAAGGATTTTGCGATAAGTTGGAACACGCCCTTGTTAAATATTGAGTGCATGTTGCACTTATAGGACGAGGACTTTTATCAACCAAATCAGTAGTGCTAAAGATCTTCGAATGAGGGTATTAAAGTAGCAAACATAAGTAATGTACTCACCGTCTGCGTCAACTTCGTTGATCATGTCTTGAAGCTCTGCTTCTGTGGGGTTCTGTCCTAAGGAGCGCATCACGGTGCCCAGCTCTTTGGTCGTGATGGTGCCATCGCCGTCTTTGTCGAACAGTGAGAACGCCTCCTTGAACTCGGCGATCTGTTCCTCCGTTAGTTGATCCGCCTACAACACAAAAACGTTTCCATAAACACTCTATATTTATACGCGATCAAAGAGTTTTATTTGCAGCTCGTTAGGCTCTATTTCCAACGCGTAAGGTGCATTGTCTTTTGCTTTAAAGTTTACATTTTTATTGCTAAACATGACACTCAGTTTTTGAATAAAAATGTTTTTATGAGGGTACATAGAGTAGACGAGGAGTTGGTAGGATCACGTACAGTGGTGACGACCATCGTTGTAGAGCTTTGGCGACAGAAGAGCGGCAAGGCGGAGCAGCCAGCACCAGAGACCTGCTATCTCTGATAAGATATCTGTCTACGTGTAATTTGTACGGCCTTCCGCCGCCGCGTCACACTGCGGTCTTTGCGCCGCTGATATAAATGCTGCAGTACTTATCGGTTATCAATAATGGTGGCTCGTAATCGTTTTAACGATACTGTAGTGAATGGTTACTGAGAATTGATTAGGTTTAGTGTTAGCTGTGTTCATAAAACTTCAATATAATATAATTTTAAATATTAATTGTTTATTTGTTCTATTTAATTCAATTTGTGAGATTACTTTAGACTTGTGCAAACTAACTAAACTATTCACACCCTCCTTTTTTCTAATAGTAAAGTCCAATCTAATAAAAAAAATGTTTTGGATTCTAACTCTATCTATGAGAGCATAATAAGATAAATCAGCTAGCTCAAAAGGAGAATCCAGAAAAAATCCTGGGGGATTTAACTGTCAGCTTTATTGTCTTGAAATATGATAGAAAAACGTCTGAATCTAACCTGATCTATCTAATGTTACCAGATTGGTATGTCAGTTTTTCAGACAATACTGGGTAAAATGAATAGTTTTACAAACATCATTATTATTAATTGTCTTACCCTCAGACCAATTAAGTATTTTTCAAATAGGTATTGTAAATTATCTTGAATTGATAATGTAATTACTTTTTTCATTAGTGGTACCTACTCTTACTTGATAGGTTTCAAATTGTTTTTTTTTCAAGTAAAAATATATATTTGATGACTCAAAGTCATGCTTTTTGTAGGAGGAAAATAATTGAAATTATATTTCTGTTCCAATACATACCTAAACAACGATTTTACATAAAAATAATAGTCATTTAAATAATAAGTGTTTGTTTCAGAGTATATTATTTGTATAATTATAATGTACCTAAACAGAAAATGTGGTTGGACTTGCAAGGAAAATGTTCGGAATAAATTGCTGTAATTTAGTGTTATATGGTACCAATTTACAGAGGTTTTGCCTTATAGGTATCCGTTAAACATTTGAATTACTGCTGGAAATTTGTGCCTACAAGAACTTTCAATCCAACATTTTCACATCCAGATAAGTCTTATTGCTTACTTCCCTTATTTCTTGTTTGTAAGCTTATTGATTACTTGTAGTATCATATTTCAGAACATATTGGATATCTATGATAGATTTTCCAACACTTTTTTGGAGTATGTTGTTCAGACGAAGTGAAAAGAGACTTTTTGAACTAGATTATTCAAAAGTAGCAACTATATTTCTGTGAAGTTTTCACAAAACCAGCTAAACTTAAACCAAACCTTATTATATTAAACTATGGGCAGTGAATTAAGAATATTTTTACACAAAGGAAAATGCAGGACGGAGCAGGAAACTTTAGGGTAAAATCACAGGACAGTCTAGACCTAAATGCACAATGAATATTAATATTACACATAATTATTTAAACATTAAATGTATCATGTACTTATTCTAACTAGACAATAGAGGTCTTCCAAGCCAAAACTGCATTTTAAGGGCATACCCTTTGATATGCAATGCAGTAGAGCTAGATATAGCTTGAAAAATTGAATAAGTATTACAGTAGGTAAAAAAAAACATGACAAAGTGCATTCAAAGGATTGTCCTTTTCCCTTTCCTCTTTTTTCATGTCCTTCTGTAAAAGCTCTTCTCATTGCCATAGAAGGTATTCATCCTCCAAATCAAACCGTGGCCTCATTTTCATCAACACTTCATATCTTATCAGTAGCCCAATAACTGCCATGATTGATGATGCAAATTATATCATCATCAATTATTATTATGATAATTCCTTTTACCATACTCTGGTCATAGATATTTAGCATAATAGTGGCTAAAAATACATCATGACACAAGAGCAAAAACATGTACCTAGTGTGTTATCAGAGGCTGTAGCAATTATGTTCATACCCTATTGTCTGAATATAGAATGTTAGCATCATTAGCGCTTTGTTTTCCATAGACAATAGAATTGCAGTATTTACTGCTTTTCCATCATTATTTTAAGACTAAATCAGGATGATTTTGCCTAGGTATTACAATACATATTTTACATTGTTGCTTGTTACACCAGTTTTGGTATTTTGGCATACTAATTATTTGCTACCACAGTTGCTTCTTGCGTTGAGAAAGACACAAAATTTTATCATATTCAACATCTTTCTGTCTTATGATGTTACAAAAGCAAACTCTGTAGGCTTACTGTTTGTTATCGCAGTTTCCAAGCTTGCTTTTTTGTAGAATTTACATTGTTTATGCTCAGATAAAAGACCAATCTTTCATGTTCTGTTGAGTTCAGTTTCTGTTTGACTTTGAACCAATTTCCATAGCAAGGTTGGTCTGATACCTCTATTTATACTGTACAAGGCTTCACAATGGACACTACTTGTACTGACATTTGTGAGGTTGTCAACTTATTGTGCATAATGAGCATGTTAACCATAGTCGGCGACGTCGCAGCTATATATCACCGCCAGACATTCTTCTGACTCACAAACATCCTAATAAGAATTGGGTTCCATCCGCGGAACCGGCTCACCTTGAATAATAACGATACTATGAGCAATTATTATTAGGAGATTCGACTGCGAGGGGAAGACGGATCGGAGTCAGCTGCGCTGATGCACGGCGTATTTACATACCGCGCCGACAACACGGAGCGGTCACGAGTGCCGGCGCCGGCCTCGGCATTGTGTCCCGGCGCCCGCCGCCGGGGCCCGAGATCAAACCTATCATGGAATGATGCCGATGACTCAACGGCCAGTTGACAGTTGAGCCGGCCGATCGATCCGTCACCGGGGCGCGACTCGGTCCCGTACCTTTACATCGCTTTGCACGGCTATGTACATGTTTTTGGTGTACTGACTCCGAGCGCCATTTTACAGCGTCATCAACCGACCGGCTTTGGCCAAACTAACGTCATTTCACCGGCACCACCTACGATGCTATGGCGACGACGTTTCTCGTCTTCAGCTAGTTTCCACGAACATTGTTCGAAGTTGACAGCCGTTGGAGTCGAATTTATTTTATCTGGGGTCTTCGTATAGCTTTTCTTTGAATTGTTGTCCGGTATTAGACTACGTTGTCGATCCGCATTGCGGTAAAAAACGGCCATCACAATAATATAAATGGAGGCCGTCATCACTATAAACACCGATACACCACATCCCCAAAATATAACCGGGGAACGGTAGAAGACGATCCTTCGAATGCACTTCCAACACCATTCAGCAGAAATAACACTCACCATTGTAGATTAACTTGGATTATCCGGAGCTACACTAAAAAAATCACAGTCTAGGGCGCAAAAGCGACCGCACGATACGACGTTTGACACGATACTGCCGCCCCCACTCGCGCGAACGGCCGCGCCGAGAAACTCTCGACCGCGATTCGCTTCGAGTCCGGCGCGAATCGTTCCGAGTCGACTATTCGATTAGTTGTGTTTTCATATCCGTTCCTCGAATCTTGGAATAGATATTTGCACTAAACAGGGTGGTCAGTTCACACGCGAAATTTTCGAACGTCCAAGTCCATGTCTCGGGGACGCACGACACAGGATTAAATTTGATCCGCAAAGGATAGTCGGTTATATATCGGGCGGGTGCGGCGGCGTGAACTGCCGTTCGGCGCGCGCCGATTGGCCGTCGCGCACCTGCAATGCGTCACTGCGGGGCGCTAGCGGCGGCTGCGAGCAAGTGGCGGGCTGCGAGCGGGCCGATGCGCGTAGCTGGCGGCGCCGCCAGCAGAGCTTTCGGTGGTGCGCTCGGCTACTCCCGAACACCCGATGCCCTAGTTGTATGATGGAGGCAAGGGCGCGCCGCAGTGACCGCCCGCACTCACGATATAACGTGGTCGGCTCGGCACGACCTAACACGATGACAACCGACTCCACCGCCACCCCACCGACGGCGACGGCAGCTAAGCGGCTTCCGGCGTACAGCTCGACGAGACGCCCCGGTCGAGACTCCTCCACGACGCCACACAGCAATAGCCCTAAAACGCGCGAATTTATCTGATCCACTAATTTGATGTTAATTGATACAGAATCCTTTTTTACTTCCAAAGTAACACTATTTTGATATCCAAGCAATGGATTAGGTGATACAATGGATTATGTGAAGTAAATCGACCCGTAATGTCAAACTACCTTCATCTTTATATAATATGTATAAAACGTATATATTTTTTTAAAAAAACAAGTATTAATTGAAATTATTTATAGATTCTAAATTCTATGACAGAAATTTCATTCCCATACATTTTCCTACTTTTCTCTAGCGTTTCGATTACAGAATTAAAACTTGAGACGTAATTTGTTTTCATGTTTTCTTTGCTAGAGGTATACTTTAGATTTTTTTATTTCTCAAATCGATTTGATATCGATCTATAGCCACACATCTATATTTATTAATTTTTGATCGCTGACAGCCGTTTGACAGCTAATTTATTCAACAGTTTTTTTGAAGTTCGGTTTTTAAACTTTGGCACCACACTGGATGTGTATTGTGCCAGTATTTATAAATGCATTTTGACAGTACTTTTTAGGTCCATCTAGTGGTATATGTTTGAACTATTTGGTCAAACTCAATACAAATCAATAGATGGCACATGAAACTTCCAGCGTTGCCTGAAATCTGTTCGTTTCTTTTTTGTTATCTTTAAATATTAAAACACTAGCTAACCCCCGGCGGTTTCACATGCTGCTTTTTTTACTTATAAACCTTCCCTGTATTAGCTTTAACAAAACAAAAAAAAAGAGTTATTCAAAATCGGTGCAGCCGTTTTCGAGTTTTAGCCAGACAAACGAACAGCGATTCAATTTTATATAATAAAAGAAAGAAGAAAAAGAACATTGAACTAGGTATGTACTTCCTCCCCCCCGAATGGGTTCCCAGCCTTTCCGTGGCGGGGGGGATAAGTAGCCGTGGCACTGAGCCCGGCGAAACGAAGAGGAACCCGAGGTGGGGCCTTCCGCGTGTCCCTCTGGCAGCAGAGGGCTGATTAGCAGAGGGCACAGCGGATGAGCCGGGGTCTGAGCGATGGCTCGGACCACCAGGGGGTCTTCCTTGTGCTCCTCGCCGCGTGTGTGTCGCGGTCGGGAGTGCAAGGAAAGGAGGAGGGTCTGAGTGTGGTGGACGCCGGGGGATGCGGCGCTCCACACTTGGACGGTGGCATTGCTGCCACCGGTGACGAGTGTGTTGGACGCTGGAGGAAACGGCGCTCCACGCTCGGGCGGTGACAGCGGTGCCACCAGGAGGGTTTTCCTTGTGCTCCTCGCCGCGTGTGGGTCGCGGTCGGGTGTGAAAGGAACGTGGGCTTAAGGCGGGGTGGGTGGTGCTAACCACACTGCCCACCACGTGCGAGCGAGCGGGGCTGGGGAGCGAGAGGGCGGTTCGCCCGTCTCCTTGCTCCTCGGCAGTGGGGTTGCCGGTAGAGTCGGGGGACTCTCCCGGCCTGCACGACCCCACACTGTCTGGGCGGTGATCCTGGGGAACAGGGTCACCCCGCCATGGCTGCAGGGGGCCCTAATCGGGCCCGTCGCCGGGGCAAGGTGGTCAATGCTAACGCGACACCACCTTGCCCTACCAGGCGGACGATGAATTCCCCAGTGGTTTTAGTGGGTATGCCGCCACTAGGGCGGAGACTCCCACATAACCACCCTGCCTCCCCCGGGGCGGGCGTGGTATCCATAAAGAATTTCCACTGGGTAAACAAAAAAAAAAAAAAAAAAGGTATGTACTTCCTCACTTTGATTTCAGAATGGATGCTCTTGAGAAGTCATTCTAAAAAAAGAATTTGCATATTATAAATATTGAATTTCAAAGTTATGTCCTGCTAAGAATTTTTTATATTTATTCACCAACAATATTGAGCGCTAGGTCTTTGTAGCTTGTAGATATTTGGAAATATGACATTGACGCAAGTTGTGAGAGTTCACTGCATGGAGATTTGGGATAAAGACATTCTCGCTCGCATATTGGAATTCCTCTCCGCGTAGGTACACGCGGCTTGTCGTCTGTTGAATTGAATACTTATACTCCGACATGTCGACTTTGTTTTACATAAATAGTCATACCTATCCTATATTGGGCCCAGGTTTAAAAGCTTATCGAGGTCCTTGTCTAGTAGGTTGCAATGACAAAGACAAATTTATTTTCATTTAGTTTAGATCTGTCAAATTTAGCGTTCTTGACTGTCTTGCAGCTAGTGGTGTGTGGTGCTGCCTCAGATCAGTAGGGCTAGCACAACTTTGACGTAAAAATACGTAGCGAGTTTTCGATAGAAAAGTGCATGCCATTTACGACTGTCAAGTATGCTTCTGACGGGCGTAAATCGCGTACACTTTTCTATCGAATACTCGCTACGTATTTTTACGTTTGGCGCTTACTATCTTAAGCCTATCAGCTTGTATTAGAGTGCTATAATTTCAGTAATGTACCTACTAACTGCAGATAAATCGATATGCAAGATGACGGTCAAATGCAAGCCTATTACTGAATAAAAAAAAAAAAAAATATGTAGGTACTAGCTCGCTGCGCTACCATTACCTATGTATACCTACTATGTATGTGTAAAAGTTCTAAAATCTCGTAGGAAAATCCCGTAGGTCCGAATAGCCCCTTGTAGTTCTCAACATCGCTTTCAACTTTTTGTCGAGGAGGTAACGGCTGGGTCGATCTTAATTATATTTGGGGAAACGACATTAACGGCAACGGCAAAACGGCTAGCCCTAGAGTGTCAAAGATTTTAGCCCGCCTGAAAAGCCTCAACAGCGCAGTAGTAATTACAAGGACGCATTGCGAAAGAAGTATATATTACGAGTAAAGCCGCGAGAGCCGCTAGTACGGTAGGTATACGCCTGCTCAGCCCATAGAATATCAAATTCACAAAGGGATTTATTAAGCCAGATAAAGCGTGATTCGGAAATACCCGCGTACCATGCTTTTAGCGGTTATTCGCAAAGAATACCAAATAGCTGCCTACCCTGTACTCGGCCGCGAAATGTTCAACCAAATATTAAAAGGGTAATCTTTTTGAAGATATTGCGAAAATTAACGGGGCCTTTTGCTAGGGAAGCCTTTTGAATTATCTGAGAATGACAGATTTTTTTAAATTTATTATTTAAAAATTATTCTTGTAGGTTTTCTTTAAGGCGTTTAAGGTTTTAGTTGAAATTCAAAACCATTAGCATATAAGGCTACAACTACAACTAAGCCTTACTTACAGCCGCTTTGGCTACTTTAATAAACAGCTTTAGTTTGCGCCCTCCTTCTGGGTAAAAACTGCTCTGCTATACACATTTCACAAATTTTAATCATCCTTTCACCTTTCATAACAATTTTTAGGACAAAGTACAAAGGTCTACTGGAAAAAGTAATTTAAACTTGTACAACAGCACGTCGCGTCAGACGCCATTACAGTTATCTTTCTTTAATGAAAATGCGCTCACTATTAATATTCCGAGCAGCTCTGGGCTCCTCTTACGCTGGCCGTTATTTACATAGAAGCAATACCAGCGTTAGTTGACCCCTCGAACTATGATGTAGTGGCGATAAGGAATAAAATAATGGACCAATTTGGATAATTAGAACGTAATTCATTAGGTTTGTTCATTGTTGTCGTGGCTGTAAATCAGAGGCTATTATCGGACGATCTTTTGTTTTCTTTTGACAGAGTAAAAAAGGTATTATTTTCTTGTTACTATTGGAAAATCTCCTGGATCAGCTAATGGAGTTAGATTTTGATAAGGTGATCGCGAGAGGCATTTCCCAGCAGGTGTAGAACCACCTGGAAGACACCATATCTACACCGAATATCAAGTACTGCCAGTAGGCTTCCTTGTGCTAATTAACGCCAAAACAAAAGCGAAGCTTAGAACTAGACGTAGGTACTTTGTTTGTAATTATCCTAGTCTGCCTCAGTATGCAAATGCTTCTGCAATGCGTCTCTTATTACTAGCACCTACCTACTGGCTGTAAAGTAGTAGCTACGAATGGTATTGCATACGTACCTACTATGTTTGTTTATGTATGTATATGGTTAATTGTATTTAGCGAGTGGAGTGGTGTGTTTAACCTGTCTTTATCCCCCTAGTGCCCTATTAGAGGGGATGGATAAAATAATAATTGGCAGACATACAGACACCGAAGTCTCGCCTTAAGGATTCTTCCCCGAAGGAGGTTCAGGAGGTTCAGGACCCTAAAACCAAATTACAATTCAGTAAAATGACGAACAAACATATATCATCGAAACATTTGGAATTGGTTATTTCAGAAATACAGATGGAAATCAAAACCGTTTTCAAAACTGTTATAATCGTTTTTAAGTGACGGGTTACGGTTTTATTCCAGGCATCTTTTGGACGAAGAAGATTACTTAGTTGAAGTCACTTGAGAATTACTTGTGCCTTATTTACATTTATTATAATATAATAGTAGATAATTGGGACTCTAAAATGAGAACCTCAGTTTCTATGAATTTGCTTATCAAAAGCAATTTTCCATTTCCTTCTTTATCTAAAGTACAGTATATTTGAATAAAGCCTTGAATATGCATCGTTCTGGTTTCGAGGCAACCCTGCTAAACTTTACCAGTATTTTTCCGCCCTGTTTTAAATGCATTCCGTTTTAAAAACTCATTTATTATGCAAATGCTTTAAAGCAATCACGGAAGGAAAACCCGGGACTCCTTCCCTGCCGTGATGACGCCATGGTAATTTTAAATACTTACTTACTATATTTATAAGGAAACCTTTAATAGGAATGAATTTTCCAGCAGGTTCAAAAGTCTAGGGTTAGAGACACTGAGGACACTGAAGGCGAAATGTTTAAAGCTTAAAGGTGCTTTAAAGAGTTGGTTGCTATATTTTAGAGTTGAAATGCTTGTTCACATTTAGTTTTATAGCGTAAAAGTCAAATAAAGAAAATAATCAATGGAGTATGCGAATCCACTAATCCACACTTGGCCAGCGTGGTGGAATATAGCCTAATCACCCTTCGAGGGTAGACAGTATCCCAGTAGTGGGAGGATTAAAGGTTGAGTAGTAAGTAGTAGCGTAAAAATCAGCGTCTGATTATGAACTCGCCTATTCGAAAGTGACGTTGTCGAAGATGAAGCACGGAGTCAGATTATACCCAACAGATAGATCCGTTTCAAAAATCCCTGCAAATAAAACAACCACCAATTTTCATAGCGGTTTGTTACGTGAGTATTCCCGTGTTAATTTTCACAAAATATTTTCAACGCCACTCGAGTTATGAAGCCCGCTCTATTTTGCAGTCGTTTAAAATTGCTTTGAAAGAAAATCCTCTCAGATAGAATATACAATGAGCCAGTGAAGCGCACATGTAAATGAGTGTTGTTCCATACTTGGTAGAGCTGAATAAACACGATTTTGCTTAATCTGCGCAAACTGGAGCCATATACCGACTGCTTCATTTTATTCAGACTTCAGTTTACGTTTACTACTTATGTTTACAACATTGGTTTAGTTACAAGATGCAAACGTAGTTTAGTACGCTTGAGGACATGACGAGGTTACTATATATACGTAGTTTGCAGTGACTAAACACTAAAAATCCAACAAACTTTCTATGCTTTTTTGGTATAGAACAGTTGGGCAGGTGACAAGATGAATATCATGCTTGATTTTTGTTGCCGCTTCGCTACGAACCGCTACGAATGCCCCTCTACAGCGTAGCGCCCAGATAACGATAGGCAATTACGAAAATACCTAGGAGTCTACGGGGCATATTGTCGAATGTCTATCCGACCTTGTGACGAGGGAATATTCCATATGTCGTGAATAGGTATTATTATCTTCCTATTTATTTCCACGTATTCGTATTATTAAATTGTGTACTCATACAATGTCACATGTATGTTATGTTATTTAGATCATGTAGCGTTATTGTGAAATGTGTCTACCTCTAGTTACTGGTATGTTCTTTGAGTAAGTACTTACTGTGTTTCTAAAGGCTTACTTTTTCAGCGGTTCTACTATTGGGAATAGGCCTATCAAGCTCTCGTTTTTGAAACTCCCAGGGTGGCCCAGTTACTTTCATCTGTCTACATTCGTGAAATGTTATTCTTTTATTATATCAAATATAACCTGGATTTTGTCAACCGATCGCATCTTTACCGCATTAGGCTTGATGGCGATAAAGCGCAAGTGTTCAAAATAACGTCTGAAATCGCCTGTAAACCGCACGAGACCATTAAGTTCCAAACCAAACTTCACTCAATTGGAGTTAGAGGTCTCGTCCTGGAATTATTTTCCAGCTATCTTAGCGACCGTTCGCAACGCGTAGTCATTGATGGGCATTACAGTGATGAAGAATCCCTAAATTATGGCGTTCCACAAGGGAGCGTCATCGGCCCGACTCTATTTTTGATCTACATCAATGATTTGTGTGACATGTCCCTACCAAGCTGTAAAATAATTACATATGCTGACGACACAGTACTTCTAGTCCATGGTCTTAACTGGCAAGAGGTTAACGTTCGCTGTGAAAATGCTCTGCGTAATGTAATGGTTTGGCTAAATAGGAATCTGCTAAGGTTCAATTTATCAAAAACCAAGGTTATTACTTTTGCACACAATGTATCCATGCAGCCTGCCTCTACTTTCACTATACACGCACACACTTGCCCAAGAGACTTAGAAAGTGTCTCCTGTGACTGCACACCCCTAGAACGTCAAACTTCTTTAAAGTACTTGGGTGTCGTTGTAGATAGTGCTATGACCTGGAAACCGCACATTGATTCCATGGTGTCTCGAGTTCGTAAACTTATATATGTGTTCAAAACCCTTAAACCCGTGGTTGATCTACGATACCTAATGATCGTCTATTATGCGTTAGCCCAATCAGTTATATCGTATTGCATCACGTCCTGGGGTGGCTCTGCCAAAACTTTTATGATTAGACTGGAGAGAGCCCAAAGAGCAGTTCTGAAAGTAATTTCAAAAAAACCTCTACGTTTCCCAACTTCTGAGCTATACGTGTTATGCAAGGTTCTTACAGTGAGACAGCTCTTCATATTACAAACAGTTTTAAAGAAGCACTCACAAATACGCTTTGACTCAGATCTCTACTCTTCTAAACGGAGATCTGACAAAGTGTGTCTCCCTGAGCGTTGTCGCACGGCCATTGCTGGTCGTCATTATAATGTTATTAGCTCCTTCCTCTATAATAAACTAAACAAATATTTATCTTTTTACCCACTCCCTACTTATAAATGCAAACTAAAATGTGTTGAATGTCTCCTATCTATGTCATACCAAGATACTGAGGATTTCATCACAGTTTCTACTTAAGTCACCACACGCACACACACACACACACACACACACACACACGCACACACACATACCTACATGCACACCTATATATACACACCACACAAACACAACTTGTCACAGAGTCTTTAAGCTTTCTTTCGTTTTTAAGTGTTTTTTCTTTTTTGCTTCTAAAATCAATTTGTTTATTTAAAATAGGTAAGTATAATTTTGTAAATTCTTACATCGGAGGTGGGCGTTGCTACCCGCGACACAGTTATTTAACTACTGCAGGTAGCATCGTTTCTTCTTGTTTTTAGCCAGTAAGTTTTTCCACGAATAAAGAATTTGAATTTTGAATTTGAATTTGAAGTAAGTATAGATTG
Organism: Alcis repandata; assembly: GCA_949125135.1. Lineage (NCBI taxonomy): Eukaryota > Metazoa > Arthropoda > Insecta > Lepidoptera > Geometridae > Alcis > Alcis repandata. The sequence goes on from OX421233.1 coordinate 3,979,516, forward strand.
ATAATAAATACCATGACTCATCCACTAAAAAAATTTAGCTCGGCATCTTTACTCCCACAGCCCTTACGAGTATTGTACAGTCATATCATAACTAAAAGCTGCTCATTTTCAAATTGGCTATTCAAATATTCTGCAGATATTATAGCATCATCGATGCGGCAGGGTTGGCACTGGCGCGGCATGCCGACTGTTGGCAACGAGTTGGCTAGGCCTGCCAACGTCACCCATTTGGCAGAGGAAAGCAGGCCTTGGTACGTCGCATATAGGGCTTTGGTTTGACGAGCTTCAATCTCATTACTTTTGAGCTTCTCTTAATCAATGTTTTTGAATATTTGTTGTACCTACCAATCTCAAGTTTTATAAGCTTTATCGAAATCCATTTAAAACGCAAGACAAGAAAAGAGTTAGTCCTCCCAGTGACCAACATTGGCGACATTGGTATTGGCATTAATAATTGAACGCCAGTTACCGCGTTTCGAACATTGTTAACACATGGAAATAAATTTTGTCTTCAAAGTTAATTTCTTAAAGCGAGAAAAAGAGATAATGTCAAAGATAAAATCTTTAAAGTCATTAAGCAAGCGATTATTTCGTCATCTTTGATTAAATAAAAATCCATTACGTTCTAGTTAAAAAGATCACAGCTGCTTCAAGAACCTAATTACTTAATGGCATTGCATATTGACAGGCTCGATTGTCCAGTTTATCCAGAAGAACTAAAGCTTTACTACTCACTAAAAACAAGCAACTTTGAACCATAAAAACAAGGTTATAAAGGCCAAGAATAGGTTCTACTTAAGTACCCTGGTACTTGGGAATAGCCGGTGGTAAGTACATGAATAATCGAAGCAAAAAGCCATCAGTTGATGAGCGTGTTTGCCGCACCCTAACGATTACCCTTGGTAATTAATTCGGTAATCGGGCACGCGACCCCCTGTGGGGGGTCTGGGTGGTCAGGGGGAGTCAGGGGGTCATGAAATGTTTTCATCACTCACCACCTGGAATGGTCAACTACTTAAATATCGATTAAGCCACGTGTAAATGAAAATGTCTTTGTTTTAAAGGTGTGTGCGTTGTTTACTATCAAACTTGAGTGATTGGGTGCGTAGAACATTGATGGACGTGAGGATGAGATCACCTAAATAGATTATCTAAATAAGCAACTTTGTCACATAATATTCGACATTTCTAGAAGTTCAAAGTTACCAAGATACGGATCCATTTGATTCTATGGGCTCTAGCTAGATTACAGAATCTAAGTATAAATCTAAGTAATCTAAGTATAAGTGGAAGTTCAAACGGGTCGTAAGATCAGTTTGGGGCCAAAACAAATAACTTAGTTTTACAAATTGATTAATGATTATCGATATTCGTTAGAATTTAGGACTTCATTAAATAAACAGGAGATTGGATAACTATTCCGAGTTATTCTTCGTCCAAGATTCCAAGACTTTTTTTGTGTGTAAAAGTTACAAATCAAAAATAGTTCGGACGCAGTCAGGCCCACACAAAGAAAAACCTCAAAATTCCAAGTAAGAACGCACTAGCTTACTCTACGTTAGGTAGGTAAACGCTATTCAATGCCTTCACAGCTTGTTACCAACTCCACGTTTATTTTAGTCAGGGCAGCCCAAAGCATCGCAAAAGGCTTTCAGGCCTGTTTCAGCGCTGTATTTATGAAATTTTCTTGGAAGTCACTTTTTTCCAAAGCAAAAATGGAAACTGCTATTTTTCTTTACTTAAATCTTGAGTATTTTGATTATTACTGATCTTCACAGTCTGATTTCGCCGGAGAGTAAATGGCAGCTTTTGCGAAAAGCTTTCAGGCGTTTTTTAAGACGTCTTACAACGGGATTTTTGAGGAAATCACTTCTACTTAGTGCACGGAAACATTACGCTGAAAATTATGCTTTTTATCTTAAAAAGTATTATCTGTAGGCTCCAAAAAGTATTATAAGTAAATCCGTACAGACCTACAGACCTACAGACCTAGAGACCAGTTCTGGTGTCAGAGTATTAAATGGCTAGAGCCATCGATATGAAAAAAAAACGGGGTTACTTTTCACGAAATTTCCACCTCCAATTTACAAACGTGCGCTCAGATGTACCTAAAAGTCACTCGCGGTTGCTCATGCGAAGGCTGACTGGGTTGTTGTGACTAGTTACGAACACCTAGTTAAGCTACGCTACGAGTGCTACTCTGTAGGCATCAAAGGAGAAAGATCTTGCCTTGATTTTAGTAATGCTTTTTCATTGTTATAACGCCAGCCTGTAGTTGAATAAAAATTAACATTTTACCATTTTATGTCAAATCAGGGATTATCACTTTTCTGCCTAATTGGATAAATACAATAAAATATGCAAAATCATGACGCTTTTCTTAAATTAGGTACTCGAGCAAAGATACTTCAATAAAACCGAATTTGAAATAATATTCCATAATATTTGCTTCGTAAACTCGTTTCTACAATTTCCGTTTTAAATTATTGTTGTTACTTTGAAGCAATCACGCTGATAAATTACTTTTGAGCGCCTGCTGCCCTACAAACTCATTCAAAGCGCCTTTTCTGACGCGCTCAAATTTATCTCGCTCCCTTTCTTTCTAAACAGAAATATCTTTAGAGTGAAAGTGACCGTGAAAATGTCATGCAAGCGAAAATAGAGCCCTCAAAAAGTTATTTAGTCGGAATCTCGAAACTCTCAAAAGAAAATAACTTACCATAATCCAGTCTACCAAGTTCGTAAAAAATAAGCGATTGTTTGTAAGTTAGAACAGAGGCAAACTCGGGCAATAATTGTTACGAAACTTTACAAAGAAAATGTATAAAAAGGAAATGAAATAAGAGTTCCTTCTGAACAAACGAACGCGTAGAGATGCCGTGATCAGAGACAGTGTGGTTCCTTACAAAAATTCAAATTTACGATAGGAAATATATCGGAATTTCATCTGCATTCATTAACGTATAAATGTTCCATTATGTTATACTTTATGAACTCTGAAATGCATATGTATTCGCTTTGTGATAAAGATCGGATTTTTACATACCAGAATTTTACTCGTAACTAGCTGCAGCGCGCAGTTTATTATGATAAATTATGATATGATATTATAAGTATGATAAAAAGTAGCCTATGTCTTTTTATGTACCCTTGACATCGTGATGTGACATGCTTTTCATGACGATCAGCTGAATAATTAAAGTGTGAAAGAGTAACAATCTAAAATTTTAACAGGTACAGGTACAGGCGCTTTCTCAGACGAGCTGAATATCCATGTAGCAGTAGCTCTAGGAACACACAGCTCCATCTTCCAAGCGGTATGTGCAGGTATCATCCAAGCAGCAACAGCAATACTAAATAGGAAGGTAACTGGCTACAATATCAGGATACTTTCAGACAGCATGGCAGTTCTTCGAGCACTGCAAAAGGTTGAGCACTCCTCGGGGCTAACAGTTCAATGTCACTGTCTACTGGAAAAGGTCAGTGAATTAAACTCACTGACCCTCCAATGGATAAAAGGACATAGTGGATCCAGAGGAAATGATGCGGCTGATGAACTGGCAAGAAGAGGCTCGGCCATGCGCCCCGTAGGACCGGAGCCAATGATCCCCCTGCCTTTCAGCCAAATCAGGTCATGGATTCGCGAGAGAACGCACAAACTACACCAAAAGCTTTGGGCAAGTATGGAGGATTGCAGGCAGTCGAAGGAGGCCTTCCCGGTACTGAACCGGAGAACCTCCCGAAAGCTCCTCAGTCTAAAACGGGACAAGCTCCGACTTTTCGTCGGAATAGTCACCGGACATTGCCCATTAAACAAACACCTATTCACTATAGGTGTCACAGATAGCCCCCTGTGCAGAGGATGCATGGAGGCGGAAGAAACGGCCAAGCACGTGCTCATGGAGGGCGAAAGCGTGGCGTCCCAGAGAGCGAAGTTCCTGGGAAAACCGGGAACCCTGCGGGAGGCCTGCAGCGTGACACGCAAGCTGCTGGACTTCCTGGAGGACATCGGGTGGCTGGAGTAGCCGCCGTCACCCGCTCATGCAAAAAGGGCCGACTTACGGCCTAGTTGCGGAAAAGAGCCCGCTCACCAAGTACCAAGTACCAAGAGTAACAATCGGACAAACTCACTTTCGTATTTGTAAAATTAACTAAGAGTAGGTAATTCGTAGTTTAGATATCTCCTTTTCAGAATAATATTATTTTGACAAAAGACATTCTTGCAAAGTTTTACTAATTTACATAGTTTCCTTATGTTGAAAAATAGAGACTCGAAAAGTCGAGTGATTACTTATATCTTATCTTAAACATAATAATGTGCCTTATAAGTTCTTTTGAAAATGAACCATAATTATTGTTTTTTTTTTTAAATTAGGGTTTGCCCAGTAGGTATATCCGGATAAAACTAAAAACTTCTCATATCAGATTTTTATTTATCAAAATGTTAAATGTACAGAACTACGTATTGCACTTAATATCTAAAAGCGCTAACACACTTGAAAACCACGGACGGCAGACCACCATCTAACAAACAAGAGTGAATGAGATGAAAAATATATTTTTACGTCTTATGTTGGAAACTGGTCCGACGTTCGCTATGATTTAAAAAAATCCTTGATAATTTGACGACAATAATTTATAAACATTACTTTATCATAGTGCAAAGTTATAACGGCAGAATAATTATTGACACGGCCAAATTTCTTATCGATTGGACTATTAGTTGCAAGAGGTATTGCAGTATTCTTAAGCTCGTGCCGAACTCAAGCCATAACCTAAATAGTCTCAGCCGGAGTCGGGCGGTAGTACCATAACTAGTATCTGATTCTGTAAAAGCGAGCGGCAAGGGGAGCGCGGGGCGAGGCCGGCTTCTTATTTTATTAGCGCCTTCCTGCCCCTCCCCCTTCACTTCTCGCCCGCGCGGGATCCGCCTGCCGCGTCTGCGCCACGAAGGGCGGGCGGTGCGGCGCTGCAGTGCCACCACACACACAGTAAGAGCTTCTATGAAATATTTATCTGTTACTGTGCAAACTAACACTGAACAACTGGTTCTGATTCTAAAGAAAAACGAACTACAAAGACTTGAAAATATTTGTAATTTTCACAAAATTAAGGGTTAAAATTAAAATTACAGATGAGTTAGCATACAATTTAGAAACCTTTTTCTAAAAAATTTGCCAGCCAAACTTTTAGCTAGCGATCACGAACTTGGGATACTGCTGAATAGCATTGCCTGATTGGACATATAAGATGAAACTAACTGGCCCCTAGACGAATTGATAGCAATATAAAATGTCACTTCAACGATCGAAATTGGATTTAACTTAGATTTATTTTAGGAACTAACTAGACTTGCTAACATAACAAAACAAAGTGGCTATTACAAAAAAAAATGCTTTAGTGTATTCAAATATTGTTAAAAATTATTAAAACCGTTTTAATAAAACAGCTCTAATTTGGTTCTATCGATTCGTCGTTGTTGGTTTTTCAGTAGCACAATTTTTAATTCACTTTATCAACTTCGAGAATTACCCCGAGCGAGTTTGGGAAGTTTCCGTCTTTATTATATTAAAGTTAGTAGTCTTTACAAAGTTCCCCACGCCGCGTCCCCGGCAACAGTCGTAGCCGTGTTTCCCCCGGGGCACTCCGCTCTCGCCAGATCCCGGCTAGATTAACTTTTCATCCGCGCACTTAGCTTCAAGTTGCTATTTTATTTTGTCTTTTTTAAGTAGAATTCACGTTCACTAGGTTACAGCTATATTTCGTAAAGTAAATGATTACTAAGTAACCTGATGAAACCTTTTTTATGACCTTAATTTGAATTCTCGAGAAGATAATAAAGAGTACGAGTTTACTTTCTCTACCTCTGCTATTTCTACTTCGAGGTTGTAATAGTTTTACTTTTGATATGTTTTACTTTTTTGTATAGAATAGGTCTACTTTTACCCACCAAATTGTCTCATATAGCCTAAAAAGTCACCTACCACCGCTTGTTTAAATTCACAACTTTTATTATAATAGATATGAGAATAGTAGCCGTTAGCTGCCTTAATTCCTTTCATTCAAATAGCTACCTAACTTTGCCTGCTATTGTGTAGCGGTGCGGTATTATGAACAGCTTTTGTTATTGTAATTCGAGTTACAGCAACAAAAGAAACCCCGCGTTTTCAGAATAACAGGGTTGAGCTACAAAGACTAATCCCTAGAATAAACGATGGTTGCTACGTGAATTCTTTGTTGCTATGTTGGCAGGATATCCCGGGCTTATCAAGTAGGGAGAGCAGTTTGTACTCCTGAACCTGAACGTACCTATAGCCGCCTAATTGTTCTAATTGCTTAATGAGGAATTTATGTTAATTTAAATTATATTATTAGAGCCTTTTCTGGGACTTTGTCGACATTGCTTGTTTGGTTCATTAATTTTAACTAAGTCACTTTCGTACCATCCAGTTGTTGCGCTAGTTTTATTATTTTGTTTGTTATTTCTCGTGTGAGCAATAAAAAGTTTGTTAATCTAGCTAGTCAGACTACTCAAGGTTGTACATTAACGTTCAAAAACGTACGTGGACTGGACAACGAAGATACTGTTACTACTGTTTACTCGTAGTACGTAAAGGTGTGGTGTGATTCATTAACCGTCTGTGGCAACAGCTAGCGACGTATCGCGGTGGCATGTTTCGTCGTCATGACGCAGCGACATCTTGCTGCAGTAATGATTCTGACCCCGACTGCAGGCGTCAGCAGCAGGCGACACGTCACGCTGCTGACGTCTGCAGTTGGCTACGGAATCACACCTTAATACTGCAGCGTCAACATCGCAAGGCTGCAGTGGCAAGGTTACGTAATGCTCGGTATTTATAGGGTTAATCTTATTTGCGTTCACACTTCCATAAACTTAGCTCTGCAAAGTCTGTACTTAATGCTAAACTCACCTTCGAGAGGTTTCCGCGTACCTACTGTTACAAGAATAACCGAAACTGGAGCCTGGAATAATGCAGACAGCCATTTTAGAGTTGTGAGACAATATTCTCCGCTGCTGTGAGTTTAGGAATGTGCTTATACCTTGTAAAATCTACAACTACGTTTAATTGACTAGCTGCGTCCTTCGGTTTTCACGGTTTATCTTAACTAGAGGTTATAATATTAAATGCGAAAGTGAGTTTGTTTGTTACGTTACTCGACCGATCATCATGAAATTTTGCGTATACTTTGTCAGGGGTACAGAAAAGGATATAGGCAACTCTTCTTCAACAGCGTAGCCAGTAAAAATACACAGAATTATATTTTTTCAGAACACAAACCTAGATATAGGTATAGGTACCTATAGGTAGCAGGGAAATTCACATCACGTTGTGAACATTAACATTAACTCTACTGTCTTGTCGACAAAATATGGAGCGTAAAATCGGTAAGTACCTACCTAAAATTTTTATGACATTTTTAGAGGAGCACCATCGATCTAGTATGTAAGACTTCGGTGAGGAGCACCAACAAAGCGTGGGCAGTGCCAAGTTATCCACCATAGAGACAAAGCCGTGCTATTAACAGTGGATTGGTTGGCAAGAGGCGCAGGCCTCGTGCCAGGCCCGGGCTCCGCCACCGTCCGTGTAGCCAGGGTAAGGACTAAGTGGATAGCGAACAAATAAGATATGTCATATGATACACTAGACTAGAGCACAACTTCTTTTGTAACTTAAAGTTAGATAATATACAGGACTTTTAAATTATAAAAAGCATTATTCGCTACATAATTCTATCGCCCGCCCCCCACCCCGAATTGAAATAACAACATGCCTTATATTAGTTGAAGTGTCCAACCGTACCTTCTTTATCTCCTTTTCTTTATCTTTACAAAGCATTTTAATAAATAATTGATTGAGTTGGTGTTGAGTTGTTGAGTTGTTGAGTGTGTTGTGTTGGAGTTGATTGAGTTGAATTGATTGAGTTGACACTCTAAGAAATAATCAAGGAATAAGTCTCATCTTTATCAATAGGTAGACCCTAGAGAAAAAATAATATGTAAGTATGCGTAACTTTGCAGGCTGAACATCGCCCAACTTATAGCAAAATTACATAAAATGTCAGGAAAAAGTTCAACTTTAAGCTAGTCTCCAAAACATTTCACATTTCAACATTTCCAAACGACACGTTTCCGTTTCCCTGCCTATTTTATACTTTCCGTCTATATTTTCGCCTGTAGAAACCGCGGTTAGAATTAGATTTTCATAATTGACGTATCGAAAAGGCCAACTCCATCTTGATGGCTGTCGGTGGAGCATGGAGTAATGTAATTATTGGCGACGGGTAACAGAGCACGGCTGCCGCCTCATTACGCGGGTGACGTGACGAAGCCCAGCCTTTGTCGACCACGGGTTAGTAGGTTAAGTACTTCTGTTTTGAGCAGATATTAGGCCCAAGTTTGAAGGCATTTTAAGACAGATCTAAACTAACTAAAAATATATCTGTCTTTATCATTGCAAGCCATTAGACAAGGATGCCAATAGTTTTAAAAAATTTAGATCTGTCTTAAAAAGCCTTCAAACTTGGGCCTATTGTATAATGCAAAGGTATTCTTTTAGCAAGGGTGGACCAGCCTTTAAGTCAAGAGGATTCAGAGTTATATCCAGAATGGATGAGTTATTCAGAATTTATTTAGGGTAAGACTGGGTAATGGGAGTCAGCGGGTAATGGTAGTCACTACCATATCTCCAAAAGTAAAACTAATAGAAACGCAGCAACGGTCCTCCCCGCCCCGCTCTGGCCCCTCGCTGTCGCCGCGAGCGCGTGGCATCAGTATGGCGACGGCCAAGATAGTGAGAGGTGTGTTTTGTTTTTGCGGCTCGCTGATGTAAATTTTGACGGACGCAAAATAAGCGGTAAGTATTGTAGTTATTGATCTACTTGTCTGTTAGTTTTTTACGCCTTTGTTTGTACATTTAGTGTAATGATTTCGTACTTAAATTGTTCAGTGTTCCTAATATATATTTTGTGTTTATTTTTTTTCTTCATTAAATACTTTCGGGTAATGAGAATCGGGTGACCCCCATTGCCCGCTTGTGACTTCGATTACCCGCCATATAAAAAGTATAATATAAATTATTTATTTTTGTTTTAGATGCCGAAAATACGAGTTAGAACTACCACAAAGGCCTCCTGGTCTACTGATACCTTAGAAAAGGCGGTGAAACTTGTTGAAGAAGATGGATTTTCAATACGAAAAGCTGCCAAAGTTTCGAATATTCCATTCTCGAGTCTACAGAAAAGATACAATAAAAAAAATAACTTGGCACCACGTCTGGGACGGCTGACTGTGTTCAGCGCTGAACAAGAAAAGCAATTGGCGGACTTGATAAAGAAGATGGCGAACATTTTTTATGGATGCACAGCTACACAAATAAGAAAAGTGGCATTTGAGTACGCTGAAAACATGAACTTAAAACATAATTTTAATCGGTTTTCTAAAATGGCAGGTCGTGACTGGTTGGCATCATTTATGGCCAGAAATAATATATCTGTTAGAAAACCAGAAGCCACCAGCATAAATCGGATCACGGCATTCAATAAAACAGAAGTAAAGTTATTTTATCAGCTGCTGGGCGAACTGATGGTAAAACATAAATTTGTAGCCAAAAACATCTATAATTGCGATGAAACGGGAATTACTACCGTCCAACCACCTGAAAAAATACTAGCAGCTAAAGGGCAAAGAAGAGTAGGTTCAATCACAAGCTGGGAGAGAGGAAAGAATATTACGTTAATGTGTGCAATGAACGCTGCTGGTGGATTCATCCCACCTATGTTCATTTTCCCCCGGAAAAGGCTGACTCCACTTCTTGAAAAGGATGGACCAGCAGGAGCTCTATATAAATGCTCAGATAATGGCTGGATAAATGAGCAGCTTTTTTTTGAATGGCTTTCGCACTTCAAGCATCACGCTAAACCTTCTGCTGAAGAACCAGTCCTGTTAATACTGGACAATCATGCCAGTCATATATCGCTTCCTGTGCACGAATTTTGCAAACTCCACCATATCCATATGCTCTCTTTACCTCCGCATACGTCGCATAGAATGCAACCTCTCGACGTTTCGTTTTTTGGACCACTGAAAGGGTCATACAAAAAGGAATGCGACTTATACATGAAAAGTCACCTGGCTGAGAAAATTACACCTTACGAAGTTGCGTCCTTATTGCGAAAAGCTTTTAACAACGTGGCGTCCATCAGTAAAGGCGAGACAGGATTTAGAGCTACTGGTATTTATCCAATGAATCCTGACGTATTTTGTGATGAAGATTTTCTACCAGCTGAACTGCTCCAGTCGGCAGAACCTACGGCCATTCAAATCGATGAAGTGGCAATTGATGACCCAGCACCAGGCCAAGAAGATTTTTCAGTACCTGGCATGTCAATGCAAGGTAATCCACCATTCACAACGACGCCACCAAGAACTTTTAGCGCTGTTGATTGTCCAGTCCCTGGCCCATCAGTGGAAAATTTTTCACCAGTACCTGGCCCAGTATATACACCAGTTCCTGGCACATCACGTCAAGTTGATTCTGCAGTCTCTAGTCTTGATATTGTGTCGCAACTAATTAAGTTGCCAGATAAAATCAATACTCACCATACGAGACAAAATCGTAAGAAGCAGCATGCAACCATTTTGACATCAACACCAATAAAAGAAAACTTAATAGAAAAAGAAAATAAGAAAAAGAAAACAGTCTGCCTATCCAAACAAAAAGATAGGGGAAAGGGAAAAAATATAACTAAGGGCAAGGGCGAAGGAAAGAAGTCGAAAGTACCAAGGAAGGGGACTGAAAAAGTAAAAAAGAAGGTTCTTCAGGAATCAAACGATTCTACCTCTGTGTCAGACGTGGGAACTGATAATTTATGTCAAGATGATGAACTAGATGATGCTGATGATGCAGGAAATTTGTGCTTATTGTGTAACGAATTCGGCAGAAATAATGAGGTTTGGTACAGGTGTACCTCGTGTGGTTTATGGGCTCACGCAGATTGTACTGGGTGGGAATCTGCCAAAGGTTATGTTTGTGATTTGTGCTAGTTTTTGTAAGACCCTCATTGCCCACAAGGTGATCTCAATTACCCGCACCTCAGTGCAATGGGAGTCAAAACAGTTTTTTTTTTGTACTTCTCTATTTTCCAAAGATGATTATTATTGTGATGATTACTGATCTCAAATGATAGATAATTAAGTAAATTTTGTTATGAGGCGGTTGCAATGAAGAATTTGTTGATTATAACTTTTTTATTTTAATTCTTGCTTAAGTGACTCCCATTACCCCTTTCTACCCTACGTCCGGAGAAGAATTTTAATGGCGAATGTGAATCGACCAATCTGCACTTGGCCAGTTTGGTAGAATACGGCCTAATTGCCCTTCGAAGGTAGACCTGTATCCCAGCAGTGAGAGGATTAAAGGTTGATTATGATTATGATTTATTTTTAAATTATGTTCATAAGTATTATTATTGTTATACTTATATAGTACAGCAGCCTTAGCGTACGGCGAGGAGTAATAATATTTTCTCTCTTGTTATAACCCGCGTAGATGTGACAAAACTGAATATGGATATATTTGTCTCTTTCACGCGAGATAAAAACGGTGGAAAGACAATTTGTTTACGGCTTTTGGTTGATCTTAGCGGTTTGCGAATAGTTTCGTTTTGATGACAAAATTTTCCCTTGTTCTAAGGGATAGAAACTTGATTGTCACCTGCTGTCTTAGTTCTAAAGAGAGACTCAGAGAGGTTATGATTACGACCCCATGACCTCTCTGACAGTCAGAAAGCTACTGCGGTAGAACTGAGTCGGACAAAGCTTTCATTTTATTTTCCTACACCTACAGGTTACAGGAAGTTACATACAAAGCAGCGTTTTTGCTGATAACGTACATTTTTCCAGATTTATTAGTCGACAAAACATAAACCTAAAATTCTATACTAACAACTAGAGCTTTGCAACACAATTAAAATTTAGTATAATCATATAAGAGCACAAAAACAGATCAATTAACAAAGTAATCTAGACAACCATCTAAAAACTGCTTACGCAAATCAAAGTGCGTCAAACACCTGCCTTATTTGCATTTCAAATAGGGCGTCTCCAAATAAACGAGCAAGCTTTTGACATGAAATATGTTACCTTGAATTACGTGAAGCATTGTTTGAGCATGTTAAGTCGGCACACAGTATGCCTGTGTGTGCCTAAATGTGCCTGATTGTGCCTGATTGTGCCTGTGTGTGCCTATATGTGCCTGCGGGGCTCCGTTGATCGATTTAATTAACGCGTCGAGAAGTTATGAATAATTTAGCTTGAACAGCCTGAGGGCTGTACTGACAGGGCTCGATACGATCTGCCAACGCTCTCGTAGAAGTTGTGAACTAGTTATAAATTACCACAATTCATCAATACCATAAATGCGCAAGCAATAAATAACTTCTGTCACTTTGTCGGTGTTTGTTCTACTTATAACAACAACCGCCGAACCATGTTAGAAGTCTTAGGCGGCCTAAAAATCTGACACCAGGGCCAGCCACTCGACTTTTGCAAACATACTTACTTAACCTTGTCTATCTGTTTGCTTATAATCTTTTTACGACGAAGCGTCTGAACCGATTTTGATAAAATATGGCTGGATATTATGCTCTGTAACGACAAACACACATAATTTCTCCAATAAACCTTCAAAATCTTGGTATAAGCTCGAGGGAACAGATATTCTGTAATAAGCAATATAATTTCACAGACATATCGTATCGTGTGAGTGTAACGTCGGCAGTTCAGCGGTGACGTGGCCGTGTGCCCTTTGACACGACCTGATACGTTTCCATCTAGTTGGAGCCACACTTTATGGCCGCACTGAATTTACTCACGAAACATTACGATTATTCGTAATAGTAAAACATAAAATTTTGACGTACAAGACTTACCGCAGAATTTGTAGGTGATCATTTAAGTATTCCTGTCACTCCAAGGTGTTTGTTATTTTAGAATGTTATATAAGTACTTCACTTTACTTTATTTTACAATACCATGGAATCAATTGAAAAATAAGTAATGTTATTATTATCGTATTATGTGTGTTTCAAGAACCTACATTTTATTACTTCCTTTATATTTCTATTAATTGTTAGCTATTGTTATGCTATCTGAAAACTGTAGAGCTTATTATAAACGCCATCATCCAAAGTTGGCTTCTTTATTTTTTTGATCTGTTGACTCACCGATGCAGCATAATTCTAATCATGAAAAAAATATAAAATCATAGCATAATCATATCATATCATAATAAAATCATGTAATACATAAATGAGCGGTACGACATCCAGCAACTCAAAGCGGTTATAAATCTTGTCGCGTATGTTTTCGTCGAATTAGCACCGCCGATATAAATAGAAGAGGCCGTCAGGAACCTATCATCTAATCTAAAGCATCTAGACAGCAATCTCGGCCCAAATTGCGTTTCGAACTTGTACGTCTTGGGATTCGAGACAACAAAGTCTAGGGAGAAAATTAGATACACCGTATACCTACTTATATAGTTACTTAATTTTCCAAAGGATCTCTTCCGAAATTGTGTTGATAAAACCTCATACTTATTTCAGGGTTATGTACAGTAATTACTTAGAGTGGTTACAGTAATTTTTTTATTAAAGGTGATATCGTACCGTAATTTTAATTTAGCTTAGCTCACGAAGCTGGTGGCCTGTTTACATGCCGCGGTTTAAGGTTACCGATTAAGGCATTTATTATCTAATATCTTATGGCAAAATCTGTTTTCTTGAATGTACTGTAAATGATTCTGCTGTAATCGGGGAAAATTCGATTAATTGTAAATTTGGCACCCTAAGACCCATTCACCCTAACAAAGCTATTTTTGCATGCGGCGTAAATCTCGTTTTAGGACTAAACCCTCATTCAACACTTTGTCGAGCTTTTTTCAAGTATTTTACACATTTTGCTCAGTTACGTTAGCAATTAAAATTTAGCCTCAATTTTTTTGTGCCTTTTCTATTTTATATCAGTAATACAGTTTACATTTTAAAACAATAATTGCCTTGCCGTATTTGTCTAGGCAATAGGCTCTCATAACAATGTACAGTTACTAGTAGATTAATGAATTTTAATACAAACAAATACAAAAAAATATTTTCCGCATTACAATAGGTGCTGCGCGAAACAGCTGTTATAAGTAAATGCATAAAAATCATTTCTAAAAACCTACCTCGGCCATTGCAGCAATCATAGGTATATATTAAGCTAATCTGACACAACTAAAACTACTTACATCTATTGATCTCTATAAACGTTTTACACGTAAAAAGGACGGCAATAGTTTTAAAGCTTTTTTTAAAAGCTTTAGTCTAAAAGTGGTACAATAAAACCAACACCAATGACTGTGTGAAAACGATAAAACTTCAAATAGTTTAGCACATAATTTTCCCCGAACGGCGTGACAAGAAAAGTGTGCCTTGAATTATGATTCGCAATTTTGCAGGCTTTGTTGCGGCATTAATGGAATAAGTACAGCCTTTGTAATAACAGGCACGCGAGCTATGCGCCTAAACTATTTTAGGTGGCACAGTCAAATTCCAGAAACACAACATCTTACAATAGACAAAATTTTCAAATATTGTTAGCGATTTAGGCGATTTAGTAATTTTGATGGCAATGGATAATTCTGGTGTAGGTTCTCCATGTTTGATTTGTAATACGGCGATGACGCTAAGAATCCGCGCAGACGACAGTTTTATTATATGGAGTCTGTATAATATAATTTATTACTCTCGCTTTCTTTTTCTAATGAACTAATAGGTAGGTAAAGTAGTGACTAAAACTAAATGTGAATGAGAGATATCGATTCTCATTTATACACCGATTTTTTACAACCGCATCCACACCCGCATTTCGGCCTAAAATCTTTGTCATCTGCACAGATACCTAAGAGTCACCACACAAGCGGGATAGAAAATTAGCCAATACCTAAATAGGATATAGGCACTTGATAATTGGAGTTATTTGAGTAGTTATAGGTACATCGATTAATGTACAAAGGGCTTTTCCGTTTGTATATGTAAATTCAACAATTCCCTCCCTTCACTATACTTACCTCCCACTCCCCCACTCTCACTTACTAACTCACCTACCTAAATACGTTCACAGCCATTACTTGGCTATTTAATTTCGTTTTCCGCGAACTGCGTCACGCGACTCGTGTCATTTTCATTTAAATTTCATCGAATTACCATAAAACTTGGCTGCCTGATGGAATGAAAACAAAGATAACATTACTTTCGAGTGCTATAGTCTATAAACAAAGGGAACATTATGGTTTGTAAATAAAGGCTGTACTTACTATTAAATATTTGCGGTTGGCGCGTTAGACTACGGTACCATGCCTATAACTTTTCCGATGTTCGATTCTGGCATGATTCAGGTTTCATGAAATTTTTAAGAGACTAATCTAGCTTATTTTTTTCTTCTAATCTAGCTTTTCGAAAGTTCCAATAGTCGTTACGTATTTTACTTCAAAATTTGTGCTATAGTCACCGCGTTACCAACTGAGTCGTAGGGCCTTCGTAGTAGTCGTTAGTCGTATGTTTCTATCTGATTTTATTCTTATCGATATCCGCCTATAACCATCTTACGCACATCACTATGCTGCTCCATAAGACCCACAAGTGCGAGCGAGATAGACATAGAGAAATGATTTATGGCCGCACGACTCAGTTGGTAACGCGGTGACTATAGGCATACTGGATGTGAAACTCAGTTGCCTAGGCAGTCGGAGGGTCCATATAATATGAGTATTCCATTTGCGACCAAACTGTTACTTATTCGTAACATCAGGTGTTTTAAACCCTTGCTCGATAAACATAAAAACTCATTATCCTTTGGGAGCAACTTATGTCGCACCCTTCACACACCTACCTGAGTTTATACACGAATAATTCCGAAAGAGTGGTATTGTTGGTTTATTTAAATTTTACCGTACCGTTGTGATAAATTTGCATTAGAAAAAAATTGAGAGTCTGGTACTGATAATTTATTCACGGAAAAGAAAGAAAGGTACATAATTTATAAGACACGAAGAAAGGAGCAAAAATAAATAATACTAGAGCATAAAATTAAACTAAAAACGTGCAAAACAAGAATATTTTTTTATTTAATATTCAATACATTACAGTAATTTTACATTGTTTATTTTTGTTATATTTTACCTGTGGTTACTATAAGATAGCGAGTAAATCCATAGAGCATAGCTAGTAGCCCATGAACAAAGGTAATATTGCTTGAAGGTGTGTAATACGAGTTTCCCTTACTTCGTAAATTCAACAGGCGCTGCATAATGCGGATAAAAAACGTTCATGGAGTAGATTGGTTTTCCCCGCCCTTTGCCGAGTCATTTCGCTGTTGAAATATTTCTTTAGTGCTTTATAAATGTCTACTAATAATAATTTTAAAGCGAAACTGGTTTCTACGGGTTATGGTTTGGTTTCAACAGTTTCCAAAAAACACAAAATACACCTTTTGTGGTATTTGGAAATCTGTGTTGCAAAAGGAAGCGTCTTCTAAAGATGTTAAGTTTTACACTCATAGCTCCCCACTAGGAAAACCTATCTCGGCGATGCCATGGAACACACACAAAGACAAACTAACACTCAGACCCAGATTAAATTCATCATTCAAGCCCAATTCAAGCAAGCAATTCATCTGCCCGGCCGGAAATCGAACCCGGGATCTCTGGCTTAAAAGGCGGGTTTGTACTTCCGCTTTAAGTAATATTAAACGAACCTGAAACTAACCTTTTAAATAAATATCATGTCTTCTTGATACGTAAAATACATAAAAGAGCAAAGTAAACTTCCTGCGTCTTCTGAGGTAGTTGTAGAAGGTACCTACACGTAACATTGTGTGTCCGGGAAAGACAGTCCCTGCATTTGTGCTTCCGCTCTAAGTAATACTAAACAAACCTAAAACTAACCTTTTAAATATATATCATGGTTTCTTAATACTTAAGATACATATAAGAGCAAAGCAAACTTCCTCAGAGGCAGAGTAAAAGCTTGTCCGTAATCCTCATACAATATTCAGTAAGGAAACTGTATTAGTAGGCAAATAGTACGTTTCTGCGCTCACCGCTGCCAGGCTCTTAATACGTAATGTTGAGCCGGATTATCGTTATAAGGTCTTATATTTTCTTTTTAGAAAAGATGAAAATTGGTGGGAAGGGAGCTGGTAAGGTAACGGTTGGAAGAGAAAATCTTGATCAGGCGGAGTGGCGTGTTTAGTATTTTTTTTTTTGATTTACCTTTTTTCAAGGTTCAGTTTTAGTTTTAAAATTTCTTTATTTTGTCAGGGTATTTATCTATGATTTCATACTTATGAAGAAGCAAGAAATTCAAGATCTCTATTCAAATTAACATACATTAATAAGTAAAAGTTTTTTTTTTCTCAGCCCGGTGTGTGCCAGTGCTGGGCAAAGGTGTACCCCATCTCCTTCCACATCTCATTCTACACCAAGGTGGGCCAATCAGGCTGATATATATAAAGTTGTAGCAACTTATCATGTAAAACTCTGTCGTTATCGACGGCTATTAAGATCAATTCAAGTAAGTCGAAAGAATATTTCATCCAATTTCGTGTTTCCAACTTGGAGTGACGGCGTCTCTAATGAGGATTCATGCGCTCGCCGCCGCCGCCCCCTGCAACCTTGATGGCTAACTTCTGCGATGTTCGATTCTGGCTATATACGTGAAACTTGAAATGGGCCAATGGTGTTTCCCGATTGATGTAATCTTGGAGTCTATAAGTCACGAGTGCAACACGAGCATGAGTACACCTCACGAGAGAATCAGTTTCATCTAGGTAAACGAGCGCCATTGTACCTCTAGATCGCTAAATTGCTTACTATCAACCGAGATGGCGGCGGTCAAATGGAGACCAATCACTGAAAAAATGCCTTTCCATAAACTTGAGGTGACCTTACTCTGCCCTTCAATTTTGGAACTTCAATATTTTTTCTGGATGAGTGAACAAAATTGTGTGTTTAAGAAATAATCGTATCGGTTAAATTTAAAGACAACCGGAAGTCCGATCCCAAAGTTTATTTTTACAGATTCCTCGGAATCCGCTGGTGAAGGTCACTATTGTCAGGGATACGAGAATTAGCCGATAGGGTCGCTGCGCGGACCGATCGTCGTATCCGTGGAAGACAGCCACAGTTGCAAAACCCTAGGTTTCCAGGAGGCGGTTTTTTCTGATTATCTCGGAAATTTCTTAGACAACGTATGTTTTTTAGTATTCTAAACAATTCCTTGACACAACAGGCAGTGAATCATATTTTTTTTTAATTTTTGACGATAGTATTTGTACGTGTTTTGTCCCTTAATACCTTACTCCACGGAATTTTCTCAAGATCACGTCGGCTTAACCGCCATGAGGGCTTTTTTCCGAGTGAGAAATGAGAAACGCGGTGAATTTAAGAGACATTGCGCCTTTATTCCACGTAAAAAGCTGGGTGGTGGCCTTCTTACGACAAAAATATTAGAATTTGCGGTTTAATTTTTAGTGTTCGTGTACAAGAGATGAAAAACAATGTTGTTTTAACCGACTTCCAAAAAAAGGAGGAGGTTCTCAATTCGGATGTTTGTATTTTTTTTTTGTTAGTGGTTGGATGTTAGATATTATAATTGTGCGCGACTTTTTTTATTTTGACCTGACCGCGAGCGCGTCACGCTTGTAATCTCCTGATGAAGATCACCGAATATGATCAAAACTAGTCGTTATAAACGACTTAATTTGACGTTAGTAATCCCGTGTTAATTATATCAGAATATATTTTAATCTTTAAATATAAATAACAAGTCCTGACTGACTGACTGACAGACGACTTAAAGCCAAACCACAGGTCGTAGAAATTTAAATTTGGAGGGTGTATTTGTTTTGATGAGCAAAGGTGTGTACTAAGAAAGGATTTTTTGAAATTCAACCCCTGAAGGTGTGGAATAGGGTGTAAAAGTGTATATGGAGAAGCTTGTTTTGTTTTTTGATGCCACGAATTTAAAAATTTTACAATATGACTTAAGAAAATATTGATCACGTATTTCACCATTTTCTGGAAATCAACCCCTATGAGGGTGAAATGGCGTGGTAAATATGGCACGAAGAGAAAATTTGTTTTGATGCTACGTCAATGAAACTTTACACAGATGTACTAAATTTATAATAGAATCCCAAAATTTTCGAAAAGTCACACTCTCGAGCTGGAATTGTTAATTATCTCGAAAATTCAAAACGCTTTTACCAAAGCGCCAAGACTGAAAATACTCCAAAACCTTAAACTTTTTTGGGGAAACTGAAACAACAAACAACACAAAATAAAACAAACAAACTTTGAGGGTCTATATTTCCGAAACTATTGAAGGTGGTGTATTTGACCAAATGTTATAGGGGTTTGCGAGAGCTACTAAATGGTGGCGACGAAAATCCAAGATAACAAATTCAAAATGGTCCGAGGGGGCTGATTTATTGTATCTGGGGGTTTCCCTAATTCCATTATGACGCTTTTGACATACTCTCAAAAAAGGAAGGTTAAGTTAATTTTATCCCCAAAAAATAAACGGTTTTTAAAGTGTAGTCTACGTGGTCGAAGCTAGTTTTTAATAAAGTAGCGTCGACTGACCGCGAGATGATTTATTTTTTACCCAACTGCAACGAAGCTAAAAAAGAGGGATATGTATGTATTTATGTGTGTCTGTACGCATGTATATTGATTGTGGATGTACCTATAAAGTAGCTCTTTGTTATGACCGAATAGTGGTACTAGACTCACACAAACAAATAAGACGCGCGACGGGATCTAAATACTTCAATAAGAGATTTATGTCAGAATCTCCTGAAAAAGCAGGGGCTAGAAGTGCAACAATCGAAAGAAACACAAAACTACTACCAAAAAGAATAAATAAGACGCAAGACATACAGGTTCCTTAAGACCTTGACTGCTTAGCCCCCAAGCAACTGCTAGCCAAGAAAAAACCAAAAGGCTCTTCCAAAAGACTCTTTCAAATCGCTTAGTCACCGTAGAGGAGTATGCCAGCACCCGCTAAACCAGACCGGAAGACTCAGGCTTTTCTTAATGCAAACACTCTAATCGTAGACAGTAAGATCACCAAACTAAGTTTTTCTATAAAATCTATAAATTGGGACATCCTAGGGATATGCGAAACTAGAAGACCACAGACATAAAAAAAACCATAGAAGAATACTCGGACTTTATTCTATTCCGCACACCTGGAACAAAGTGAACAAACGGAAGAAACGAGGTTGGGTTCTTAATGACAAAACCTCTGAAACACAATATTTTAAAATTTAAAACCGTGTCGGATAAAACTACAACTATGGAAATAAAGACATCCAACGAAAATATTAGATAATTTGTACTGGGATATTAAAGCCTCCGAAGACAAAATAGTTAACGAAATTTTAAAATCATTATGAATGCTGTTGATAAAGCTACTACAGCAACTATTTAACATAGTTATTGAAATAAAAACAACGTCAGCACAGTGGTCGAAGTCTATTATTATACTTGTACATAAAAAGGAGACCAATGTGACATTAGAAACTATAAACCAATCAGCCTAATGACAAACTTGTATAAAATATTCTCAAATTTTTTACTCAACCGGTTGACAATAACTCTAGACGAAAACCAACCGAGAGAGCAGGCAGGTTTTCGAAATGTTTTCAACAATGAACCACATACAGGTAGTCTTTCAATTGATAAAAAATCCAATGAAAACGGGAAACCGCTATTTATGTGTTTTTTATAGACTACACAAAAGCATTCGATTCTGTAGACCACAACATGATCTGGACTGCACTAAAATAACAAAGCACTGACCAGCCAACCAGCCCTACATTAACGTGATCTGCAACATAATTATACTCTAAAGGCATAGCCAGAATGTGATTAAAGCGGGAAAGCATGGAGTTCCCAATGGAAAAATGATATAGGCAAGGCGACCCTATTTCATCAAAAACCTTCTCGGCTGTGATAGAGCGTGTTTCCAGAAGTCTGAAATGGGAAAACAAAAAAGTGAAGATAGATGAATATTTCCTGAGCCACTTACGATTTGGACGAGACTTGGAATCCATGGTTCGCAAACTAGTAATAGAGAGCAAGAAGGTTGGTCTAGAAATAAATGCAACAAAAATAAAGGTTACCTTATTAATCGTGAGTCTCATGTCATTGAAGGTGTAAAAATTGAGTATGAGAACATCTATGTTATCTCGGACATTTGGTTTCTTTTAATGATTGTACAGAAAAAGAGGTACACATAAGAATTTCATCAGACTGGAAAAATCATGAAATAAAGACATAAAGAAATGCTTAACATATGGGTGTCAAACATGGTATTTGAGTTAATTGGATGAAGAAAAAGTTCTACAAGAGAAAAATGCAGAAAAGTTTATCAGATATAAAAAAAACAGACAGATTAAATATAACTTGTAAGAAACAAAATCAAAGTACCTGATGTATGTTAAGATGTAAGACAACAACGATAACACTACTTAAATATGTGGTCTGTGATAATGGGCAGGCTACATACCTAATTATGTAGGATGGAAAGCAACAGATGGACAAAAATAATTACAGAATGTATTTCAAGAGATAAAAAAAGAAACCAGGGAAAGCAAAAGAACAGATGGAGAGACATATATTATTTACGGAACAATACTGACCAGACGAGGAAGACGAGAGAGAGAGAGAGAGAGAGAAGAGTGGAGAGTTTTAGGGGAGGCCTACACCGCAGAGGCCACTTCTATGATACAAACTAATTAAAATTATATGTTATGTAGTATTTGTAAGGTAGAAGAAACGAAGGTACTTATTTATTTAATTTATTATCTTTTTTTATATATATATAAATGTAGGTATACAAAGATGTTTATTTTTGTTTAGTCCTTTAGCGTTGATTCTGACTGGCGCGTGACTTGTAATGTAACATATTTTAAAAATTGTAGTTCATGTACACCTAGTTCCCAACAGCATTAGAAAACAAGTTTTTCTTCGATTTTATCTACTGTGAGTAGCATTGTTTTTAGCCATTAAGTTATCGCACAAATAAAGAATGAAGATCAAAATATAGAATATTTGAATTTTATTCACCCTCCCGTGACATATTAACCAATTTCCTGGAACGTTTAATTACTCAAACGCGCCCGCACGCCCGGTAAATCCGTCAAGAAATGGCACAGATGCGCTTACGACCCTGTCGGCCGACTCCCCAAGCAACTTTTACCGTCGAACACGGCCGCGCAGGCGAGTGTGGCCGTAATCGCCGGATAAATTTGGACGCAGTGGCGTTAGTGGCTGTATTCTACGGAGTATTTTGGAGCGTGGCTTTTTGTCAAAATTTTAAATCGTGTTTTTTTATATCAAATACAGGATTTTCCGATTTTCTGAAAATGTGAGTAGATGCGTATGTATTTAAGGATTCCAAAAATGCAATAAAAGAAAAAAGCCACAACCGCCAGTGTGGCAGTCTTCCACGGATAGGGCGCGATGGCGCGTTACTAACTGGACCTTATCCCGGGGATTTGTCTGCGGATAAAAGCTACTTGCTACGGCCTAATGATGACTGCTTGCTTCACGTCACGACCCGATACACGGATAAAAAATGTGTTGAAAAAACGAAATCAGTTATGATGATGGCGTTGAAAAGTAGATATGTTCTTCTTTGTATCCTTGACAACGTGTTGGCATTTTTTTGCGTCGCATGAGCAGTTTAAATTTTTTTTATCTTTGAAATTAAAGTGTAAAAGCAGAACAAAAACATGTACCTAAGCAAATTTACTTTCTCATTTTTATATATTTTTCATGAAAGGTAATATAAAAAAGGCTTAAAATCCACGCAGGGGGGAAGGCGAATCCTATCGCACCTCACCAAATCTCACCATGAGGGATGAGTCTGAATTAAAAAAAACACCTCACGTTATTAATGGACAACCCCAAACTATGTTTGTAAAAAGCTAATTAATTACAGAATACAGAAAAAAAACTTGGACTCAAAAAAATTACACAAAATACAAAATAAACAGCGTACACAATTCCCAATTGCGTGCGTGCGCAATTGCGGCAATTACGCTCATGTAATGTGTGACTCGGATACGCCTCACGCTTTTTTACATTCGTTCAGTAACGCTGACGTTCAGTAAATAATTGTTAAATAAAATAGACCCCAACCGGTTGAACAATAGAGATCAAAACCGAACAATTCAAAATATCGATCACAAAATCCGCAAAGTTTAACATTGCCAGCATTGCCGCAAAACAAACCAATCAACTCGTTCCAATATTATATTTCAATTTCATTCACAAATAATTTACTAGCGGAATATTAGAGCCACTTAGAAGAGAAGGTAATTAATATCCTCAATCAAGTGGTGGAACCGAATCTGGAAGTTACTTATTACCTACGTATCTATCTCTACACCAATATAACCGGTAATTGGTTATATTGGTATAGAGATGGAAGGTAGCCTTTCAAATTAAATTAAAGCTATCTTTGTAGAATTTCTGTCCTGTTCAAACCTTTGCGATTAGTTTCGAAACTACTTCGAAAATGATATCTTTATCTCGCGATTTTATTTGCGGTGCTACAAAAAACGTTCACCAAATATATTTAAATTTTTAAAATAATTTTAAAAATATTTTTGAAAACATTTTTTTTGCATTGTAATCGCCGTTACAAATTAATACTAAATTTCAGCTTAATCAAACATCGGGAAGTGGTTCAAAATTGAGTTGCTAGATTCCGCCCGTACAAACATAATAGTCACATAGTTAGTTAGTAATTGGAATTTGAAAAAATAAAGACAAAAATATTATACTTTTTGAAGAATTGTGTATTCACGTTATATCCAGTTACAGAAAACCCCTATTATTCCCGACTAAGTATTCAAATGGTGAGAATAATGCTACGAGATAAAAGGCTGCCTAGTTATTGGGTAGATAGAACATCTGCGTCCAATCAAATCTCGTTTACATTGCCTAGGTATAACATAACGTCTATTCTACGATAGGTTCTGAATACGAAGAAAACGTTTTTAACAACAGCTGTTACACAACAGGGTTAGTTGCACCTCACTATTCTTCTTGTGTTTTTCAAATTCCAGGCATCTATTGCAAAAAAAGTATGAATATAATTTTTATGTCTGTCTTTACGATGTATTAAGAGTTTTAACAATACCAAAACATTTCAAAAAATTGGTCAGGGACAATGGTCGTCAAAGATACAAACAGACAAAAGGACGGCGACACTTTCGTATAATATTAGTGATAGCTCGTTTCATGTTACGACCTTAGCCCACCTGCCCTTTTACAGCCAATACAATTTAACTACAAAAAAAACTTGTTATCTTTTACTGGATCTTATGCATTCCATTTATGTTACTTTTTAAGTGTCTGTAAAACGGACCCCAATAAAATTGCAGCTACAAAATTTTGCAGCATGGGATCGATTTGATGGCCCCTTGAAGCATGGCCATGGGGTCGTTCGCGGTGTCTCGTCCGTAAATAAATAGCGGCCAGTTTTACGAACGAGCCCGTAAACGTAACTTTACGGTCGGGACGTCTCGATAAGGACATCATTCCGCACTGCGCATTGTTATTCATCGCTCGACCTCCTTTGTGACGTATAAAGAGCATGCAATGCCGCATCTCCTCTCTCCTTCCGACCCGCAGCATCTCCTATCTTAGAACTTGAGACAGAAAATATGGTGCGTGAGTTTTGCGCTATGAGCTGGTACCGGAGTCCTTCGCCCCGTTTCATTCCCCAACCTATTATCGTGTAAGATGGAAAGAGAGAGAGGTTTAGCGCAACAGTTGTCGCACGTAGTATCGATCGTGTTTTCGTGCCACGTGCTCCCCTCACCCCCTGCGTAATTGAGTTTTTCGAAGCTTTTCCCATGTACCACATCCATTGATCATTTACTACACAGTCTTTTACGATACTTTAAATTGGAACCGGCATTGTATAGTGCAGTTATTTCGTAAGGGAAGATTCTCGGGGCAGTAATTGCTTCATTTCTTTTCGTATGTACGAGCTGGTAGAGTGGAATGAAGGCCTTTCGCGGCGTAGAACGCAGCCTAATCTTTAATGGCCGATTACCGTGTGTGTTCATTGAATAATACTTTATTTATGGCCCATAAGTAGGTAACGTACGATAAGCTAAATACCAAAAACCAGGCAAGTAAATAAATAACACATGAATATTTTATTTCGACTGTGGATTATGAATCAGTTTTATCAATTTTGCCTCAATGCTACTAATATCCGTTATCTCTACTATCATAATCTTCTCTAATATAAAATGTGAAAGTGTATTGTTTCGTTAGTTTGTCGTTTTTTCACGCAGTAACCTTAGATAAATGGTTCAGTTAGATTTTTGTAAGTTACTATTAATAAAAGAAAAATATACGGCAATTTGTTCCGGGATGTTTATCTACGCAGATAGAGCTGCGGGGCGCAGCTAGGAGCTTCATAAATAACAAGATCCGAAAGCGATTCGAAACGCCAGAAATATTTCACAAACTCGTACCGTTTATCATTCCCGTCAAAAGAAAATATAACAATAAATTAACGAAGGTAAGTATTTAAGGTATGTAAGCTTTGCTCGAGTCTTATCAGTGCGATCTTCGCGTGAATGAATTTAATTTCGATCTAAGGTCGCGGATTCGCAGCACGGTAATAGACGAAGGCTGGTGGTGGCGCTACCAATATCGAGTAGGAAAAACTACAGAAAAACAGCTCCAGACGCACCCTTTTACTACGCCTGCCACTGATAAGGCTTTGTCTATTTTACAGTGGAGGTGATGTTTTGACACGATTTTTATAACTTTTTTCTATTTTGCAAATATTTTTGTGTTTCTGTTTATTAGTACTTCTAACTTCTCTATATTACGAAAGTTACGTACTTGTACTTGTTATCGTGTCAAATAAATAATTATTTTCAAGTCATGAGTGATTCGGTTTCTTCTAAAACCATCAGGCGAGATGGCAAATTATAAAAAAACTTACTATGTTTCTTTGTTTTTCTATGAGGTTTTCTTCTCGATGCCATCAGCAATTCAGCACCAAAGAGCCGCGTGCGACGTCACGCGATGCCGCGCACGCCACCTGGTGGCACAGTGGGGTACTAATCGACTGATTTGCAACTTCTATTCGAGCCAGTTCCCTCATTTTGGATTCCTTTGTCGGTGGTAATCGAGTAATCGACCGATGATTTTTGTTTTGGCTTATTGATGAGTGGTTTGTTCTGTTATGTCTGGTTGTTTGTTCACTTGGGAACTCGTTAATAATTTGGAAAGAGATGTTAACATGTTATTTTCAGGGTTTGTCTATTATATATTATTATATATATCACTTATTTATTGCTGGATATAGAATTAATCAAAGGCGCTCCTTAGCTAGCAGTTTGTCTTTTTTTTTACTATATTTTTTTGTTAGGTATGATCTTTCAAAATTCGCAATGTACTATCGTTCCATCATATTTACGCTAAATATAATTATATGATTTCAAAAAAATGTTTTTCGTTATCCTAAACAACGAAAAACTTATACTTTACTAAAAAATTAAAAATCTAACAACTTTGACGATAGATCCTAAATAAAATTCTTTAAAAATTGCCTGTTATAAATAAGATCAAAGAACGGATGATTGTATAAAAACCAACTCAGTTTCTCACATTAACATATAAAATAATAAGTCATTGTTCTGAAAAAAAAAACACCTACAACATTTTGCACTAAAATCAAATCAAATCGACACCCTAACCCGTCTTCAAATCGGTAAAATATCCAACAAACTTGTACCATCGAATATTGACGTGGCTTCCGTAGTAAGACACAAATAATACAGAGCACAGAAGTATAGCTCATGTATGTATGACTTGTAGGCACTTGTACTACCAACAACGAACACAGACATCAATTCAATATCAAAACTGATAACATTTTACACGCATAGC
Organism: Alcis repandata; assembly: GCA_949125135.1. Lineage (NCBI taxonomy): Eukaryota > Metazoa > Arthropoda > Insecta > Lepidoptera > Geometridae > Alcis > Alcis repandata. The sequence goes on from OX421233.1 coordinate 4,006,575, forward strand.
TCCCTATTAGGCTGTCCTGTGTCGGAGACGCCACGGAACACACACAAAGACAAGGACAATTAACATCCAGACTCAGAGCGGGATTGTTCCGGGACTCATTTCCGTGAGCGATGTATTTTTTATGCAATTGACGAGACGAGCATATCCCTCGTCTGATTTAACGTCTTGTTTGCTCATACCAGGTCGGCGCCACCCAGAACTTTGAACTCTCTTCATGACCCTGCGTGGTACAGCACTGCGCTTATCACCCTGAGATTTTAGATGTTTAAGATGTTGATCTTCTATTTTGTGTGTCACAGACTCTGTGAGAAGTGAATCTATAAATATAAAAATATTTTGTTGGTTTGCGTATGCTTCAAAAACTCAAAAAGTTCTGCACCGATCGAGCTGAAATTTTTGCATGATAAATACGCATCAAAGATTGTTTTTATCTCTTTTTTTTATTTTTTTTTATCCACAGCGAAGCGTGGCAGGGAACAGCTAGAGTGTAATTATAATGTTTTATTTTTATTATTATTTTCTTTACTTTATTTGCTGTATGTTCTGTAATTGCATGAAATAATTAACTGTAATTGTAATTGTATGTATGTTTGATGTAAGGGTAGTACCGCCTTGGTTCTACTGTAAAGGTGTTACCAGAATAGTTTTAATAAATAAATAAATTTGCCCTGAAATTTCGCTGGAAATATTATCCTTCAAACTGGAACACAGTAATATTTGTACATTACTGTTTAGCGGTTGAATAACTGACAAAGGTGTGGTATTTTCCCAGACGCGCTCTGCAAAAGAGCCATCACGAAATGTGTGAGTTGATCAAACGCGCTGACTATGAAGTTTAACTTCTGTTCTTTCCATATTTTGTGGTACTGGCGTGAGGTCTGAGGTCGGAGGTCCCGCGGGAGGCTTTGTGTTGCAACTTGTATGTGCTAATGGTGCGATCGGCAGAGTAATGGTGGGTAGCTGTTAGGCGCTCCTCGGGGAACGGAATATGAGGAGATCGGGAAAGGAAAGAAATAGGAAAAATTGCGGCTGGGAATAACTTTCAATTTATTGATATGTAGCTAATCTTTCATGTTTACGCTCTTATTATGAAAGTTGATAAATCTATACCTATACTACAAAGATAAATTTATCTATATGATGTAACATAATATAATAATATATCTGTCTATATAAATATATTTTATCTATCTACGAGTATGAAGGTAAGTAGTGCATGTTTGTCTGTAGAGGGTAATCACAGGAACTGCAGAGTTGATTTTAAAAATTATTTCACTAACGGAAAGCTACACTATCCCCGAGTACCATGGACTATGTTTCAAAGCCTTAAACCTGACCGAAGGCCAATCAGCACCGGACACAAAGTCCGGTCTTAAAAGTGGTGGTTCTACAATCTTGGGCTGTTCAATTTGCTTGGGCTTGGGTTCATCTTCGACCACATCGTCGCTTAGTTGGTGGTCAAACGCGGACTAGATCACGTTAAAAAAAAAGTAGTTTAGTTGAGTCCATTTGTTGAAATTAATTCAAAGCTGAAAGTAAGCAGGTACTTCTAAAAACAAATGTTCAAATATTAATTCTATAAATAATTTCACGCAACGGTGCTCTACAGAATCTTGCTTAATTATCGATAGTAAGAGCCGTAGCTTCGTAGCTCTTGCTACGAAGCGTAGCACGTAGCAGTGCTACGTGAGCGCTAGTCATTAGCTGTCAGCGTTAACGACTCTCTCATTAGAAACTTGAACGAGAACCAGATAGTAATCACACACTCACACACACACACTTTATACACTTAAACAGTACAGCATTTGATTCAATAGAATACATTATTTTATGTGGTAATCTAGAATGTGTAGATTGTGTAGGCATCTGTTTAAATTTCTGCCAATTCCGTCGAGCTGTTACAGGCACAGCGTGAAGAAATAACAAACGCACGGACGAACTTTCAGATTAACAATTCAGGACATTGAATCAATTAATTATTTAACCTTCAATACGCCTAATTTTCACACATGTTTATTTCCCAGAATTTTAATGAACATTATATACTTAGTTAAGCACATACCAACGGAAAAAATCGTAAAATATTAAACAAAAACACGAAATACCTTTTGTTTTCTTAATATCAAAGAAGTAATCATAATAAACCTTGTATCATTATCACTGGACAGGGATACTTTTAAACTTCTCGTGGTATAAAGTACTGTGAAAATTAGGCGCCGACCATTGGCCTCTTTACTGGGTGTTTCCGTCGCATGGCACACACAGATATAATGCTTACTACAAACAAACAGTACACCGATACCTCTTAATTATAATTAATGCGTCTGCTCGTACACGAGCTAGGCGGCCGTATATTAATCACGTGATGATTTTTAGCAATTGTTAAATCCGCCCTCCCCCCTGGTGGTAACAGGTGAGGTTATATTATGCCCCCTGTCAAGCATAGAGGCAACGAGGGGGTTTTGGTGGTTGATTCACATATAACTCCCCAAAGCTGCCGGTTTTCTTTTCAAGATTTCCCCCCGTAAAAAAAAGGTGAGGTTATAAATTACCCCCTCCCCACCAATATCACGTGTAGTTTTTTAGTACATAATTGGGTTTAAATTTTTCAGAATTTAAAAGAAATATTGTAATTACACGTGATATCTCACTAAATACCCCCATGCCCTCCTTGTGATATTTCGTAATGTTTTCCGAACCTCCCCTCTTGAACCTCACGTGATTAATGGACGATCCCTAGGTAGTAATCTAGCTTTAATCGTGTTTACGACCATTTTATCTAATTTAAAACTTTTTGTGGCCTTTGTGGACGGTAATCAGAAAATATAGACCGTTAGGTAACTTGGCAAATGAGTTTAGTTTATTACTTGCTTTAATTATTTTAGTAAAAGGTTAGGTGCTTAAGGCGTGATTGAACGGCGCGTGATAGCACGCGCTAGGTGGTCTACTTCCGAATATACAGACTTATAAGAAAAAGGTATTGAATTTTTACCCTGAAATTAAGAAAATTTATAAGCTGCATTGCATAGGCGCATCTCGCGCTATCACGGACGTACGCGCGAATGTCTTTGATCTTTGTCAAAAGAAACTCACGAGCGATGTTTACCCATTGGTTCACCCAAACTTTGCCGAACCACGCCGAATCTGTTAAGGTGGCCTTTGGAATGTGCGCGTGTTTCCCGGACTGTTTTTAACGCGCCTTTAGAAAGCTAGCGCTTTGTGCAACGACATGGCAACGACAAACTTTTAATTTTTAGGAGAAAAAAAAAATGAGGTTCATCAGGAATATAAATGTTTATGAATGATCATCTTGTATCTATATTTTCAACCAGTAAATAAACAATTCTGCTTCAGAAAATAAATTTTCAGCACATATCATTTTTGAATTCGAAGTAATTCAGCGTGCATTCGTACACGGAGTATTCACTCGTCACCGCTTTCATCGCGTTGTTGAACTACGGAGCGCAGCGAGCCATAAATAAATTACGCAGCAAATTTAAAATTCAAACCCCTTGCGAGCACCGAAAAGTTCCAATGTGAAGGTTGATTGTGGCAGCTTGAATCAATACTCAGCACGACCGAGTAATATTCAATAGCAGGGTACTCGCGGCCCCGGGGAACATTTGCATACGCTTTATGGAGGCTCGGGACGAGTTAAGATGAAAAATGTTTGAGGGAGGTATTTAGATTGGAAGATTGGTAGATAGCTTAAATATTTATTCTTCGCACCAGAAATTACAAATAAAAGGATTATAACACGGAGGCTTACAACTTGAACATTGAACAATGATTGAATGAATGAATGAATTATTTCTGCGAAAGTGTGTCGAAAGTCGATTTTAGGTCGGCGGAGGAAAGATTGCGCGTGGTGATTTCTACGTACGTGCGTCAAAGATCCCCTAATGCGGCGGCGTGGCATTTTCTTGTTTTTAGGGTTCTAAATCTCTTTCGGGGAAGAACAGTTAAGGCAAGGCTTCGGTCTGTCTGTCTGTAGATCACTGGAACTATAAAAGCTGAAGCGGGCTGAAACTTGCGAGCGAACCTATATGAATTTGTATTGAGCTAGTCGTGAGACCAAACTAGTTGGGTATCAAAGATTTGAAGATATAAAAAGGGCCTTTATTTAAGATATAGAAATATAGATAACACATGAAAAGCGTAATGTCGTCATAGCACGAAACCCCTGGAAACAACTGTCGCAGCGACTCGCAGCTGACAGTTCCCAGCGTCGCGTGCGCTGTTACGAGCGCTGGCACGGCACGTGACGGATGGACGAGTCCAATGGATTGACAGCCGTATGAAAAGGCTATTGTGGTTTGTAGCATAAAGCCAAGATATCCTACAAATATTATAAATGTCAAATTTTGTAATGTTTGGATGTTTGTTACTCTATCTCGCCAAACAACTGAGTGAACAACGTATGTTAGCTTAGATTAACATTTTACTACCTTGTACATACATTTTATCATCGAAAAATTAACGGCTCCTTAGGAAAGTAAGTGAAGCCGCGGGGTGCAGGTGCAGTTTAGGCTGTTTTAAACGAAGACTTAAAGGTGGGTGCTAAAGATGCCTCAGGTTGTCACAACTCACGCAGACTGCTCGTTGATGTGACATTCGCATTTTATTAAGTGTTGCAAATACTGTCTGTACTACCCTTAATATTGCAGTTCGGGCGAAGCTGAAAGTAGATATCTAGCGGCTGTTGTAACTTTTGCTATGCGGAAGTGATTGTAAAGCGAAAGTAAACGACTCCAACGACCACGCGACGTTGTTTCGCGAGGAATCTAATTCAAGTAGCTACATAAAACGACTATAGCTAGTAATGCAATTCATGGTAGTTTCCGTATTACATCAAACAGTCAATTGAACGAAGAAGTATTAGAAGAAGTATTTGTAGAAGTATTTGGAAATCCGAAAAATATATCGAGAGTGCTCCGTTTGCAATAGTAAAGAGTCTATCTCGACATTCTCGACGCATACAGCGAGTAGCTGTCATGTGTCAAGAACTCGACTAATGATGCAGCCGGCGTGGCTCGTGGCGCTCAGCGGCTCATTAGTCAGTATCATGTACTACTGACAGACGACACTCTGGGGCCAGAAGGACCGCTTTATATAGATTGATGGCATTTTTAAAACTAAATTTTGTTTAGTTGAGCGAAGAAGCTAAAGTAAGCACCAAGGTCTTCAAAGAGTATTGTCTGGTTGAAAAACAACATGAATTACATTTTTAACAAACACAACGTAGCTACATTTAATAACGGTTAAACGAGATAGAGACCCAAGAGGGATAGATTGAGCTGGTAGGTGTCTTTTCATACAATTAAGTGACGAGACGAGCAAACTTGTTATTCAATGTCATGTTTGCCCATAACCGGTCTGCGCCACCCAGAATTTAAACAAAAAGAGAAAAGAGGAGCAAAGATGGGTGTAAGGGTGAGACGGAAAGCGATAGAAGATTAAACCAGTAAGAATTACGTCACTACGCGTAAAAAACCATGAAAAACAATTCTAGCAATGTTTAAAAAGCTCGAAATCCCCTGAAGCGTTGTCAGGGGCAAAACGACGGGAACAAAGTTATTTATTCCCTTTGAGAGTTACTCCATAATTCAATAACGGGACTCGATTGAATTCGGCGCATCTCGTGGAATAAGCAACCTTCTCGTTTTAAGGTTTTTTTTTTATATCAACCGAAAATATGTTTGCCATTCCAAACCATTTAGGTACTCGTAAGATGGCGGTAGAGCGCAATAGAAACAAAATTATAAAAATTAGATTTAAAAAAAACATTTTTAAAACAGTACCTACATTTTTTTTGGCTTGCTGTGCGCTTTGGTATTGCTGTAATCATAGCAAGCATTTGAATGTAAATAAAATAAATAAATAAATTACAATATTACTAATACTCGTACCTGTTTAAACGCGATCGGGACATATTCTGGACCGTTAAAGATTATCGCCGTCACTCTCACTCTCATGACATTTCTATTGAGAGCACAGCGACCGAGATAATATCTCACCCGCCATAATAGGGCTCCAGGAACGAGAGGGAAGCGATTCTGAAAATAAAAGTGGGTGGTAGTATAGTTTGGCCTTATCGCCTAAAGCAATTTCTTCTAGACAACCTATGGACCTACGGTCAGTGGTGTATTTATATTAAAATGTGCTATTGTAAGTGATTACATTTTGCCATACAAATGTAACAATTAAAATCTTAATATATACTTATAAATTACGTGTCACGTTGTTTGTCCGCTATAGACTCCTAAATTACTTAACCGATTTCAATCAAATTTGCACACCGTGTGCAGTTCGATCTAACTTAGGAGATAGGATAGCTCACATCTCAATTTATAGTTTTTGAACATTGTCATGGTTTATTAATTAATTGAGTTTAAAAATTCTTGAATATCAACAGCTTACGGTATGTCAGCCGCGTTTGACGTATAAGTATTTATACGTCAAACGCGGCTGACGCGTTTATTTGTACGTAAATTGACAAATGGCAGTTTTTATTATTTAATAAAAACTGCCATTTGTCAATTTTTGACAGTTACTTTAGTGTTACATTAAAAAAGTTTTTATCAGATATTTTTTGTCAGATAAATAAAGTAGTTGTTAAAGTATCAATTGAAGAAATCCTTATCTTACGAGTAATATATTTATAGTGTCTACCCGTGCGAAGCCGGGACAACGAGTAGAAACAAATTTCCATCCAAAAAACTTAAGAAAAAACACGCTACATGTTTAATATTAGCTGTAGCAAAACAAAAAGCCCTGAAAGCGTTGTTTGACGCAACACGCTGGGAACAAGGTTATTCATTCCCTCGGAGCTGCTCAGTAATTCAATAACAGCGCTCGTCGTGGAAAGAGGAACATTGGAACATGAAATATGTTCCCTGCCTCAGTTTAATTAGACTGGGTTACTACATGGGTTTTTTAAAAAGGCTGATGAAGTCCTGAAAGGTTGGCAATGTATGCTCTAGTGTTATTGACGTCTATAAAGAGTCTATAGATAAAATAAAATAAAGAAAATAAACGTTTCACATTCATAGCTCCCTATTAGGAATAAATCCTGTGTCGGGGATGCCATGGAACACACACAAAGACAAGGACAACTAACACCCAGACTCGGAACAGATATTTAAATTCATCATTCAAACGTCTGCCCGCCCGGGAACCGAACCCGGGACCTCTGGCTTAGAAGGCTACACTACCGCTGAGCCAAACAGGCCGACAACAGACAACAGATGATGGTAATAGCTTACCATCAGGCCTGTCTGCTTGTTTGCCATAAAAAAGTACAGGTCAAGTTTAAAGAGAAATTTCTAGTTAAAATGAGTCGTTTTACAAAACCTATTTAGAACTAATTTCGTTTAATTAACTTCATAAAGTTTATATTGTGTCATTATTACGGCATCCGAATCTTGTAGAATTTGCATCCGATGAATCCATCCAATTATCTATACTAATACTAATATACTAATAATATTATAAAGAGGAAAGAATTGTATTTTTGTATGTTTGTGTGGAATAAACTCAAAAACTACTGGACCGATTTCAAAAATTCTTTCAACATTCGAATGCTACATTATCCCAAAGTAACATAGGCTATATTTTTTTAATTTTTTTTTTATCCACAGCGAAGCGTGGCAGGGAACAGCTAGTATTATTATAATTATATTACATATTACAAATAATATTACAGGCGCCACAAAAACAATATTACTTAAAATACTAGCGACCTGCCCCGGCTTTGCACGGGTATAAAATATAGCCTATGTTACTCAGGGATAATGTAGCAATCTAATGGTGAAAGAATGTTTGAAATCGGTCTAGTAGTTTTTGTGTTTATTCAACACAAACATACAAAAATACAAATCTTTCTTCTTTATAATATTAGTATAGATTTAGCTATCTACTAGACTATAGGATCAAGTATGTAGAATTACCATAATTGTACATTAACAGCCATCTACAAAAATATGTTTGACACCTGAATATTCACTGTAGGTAGGTATTTTTGCGTATATTTGTAAATTACTGAACTGTACCTTTTTCTAGGGTAATAGAAAGTGGTGTAAAAGAGATAGCAGTATAATTATTTCCGTTGTTAAGCACAGTGGCGCACAGCCGCGTCAACTTATATTTGTCGGACTGTACAATAAAGAGTTTATCTGTCCAGTCTTAGGCATATAGAAAAAAGTAATTACGGAAACGGCCGAATCCCGCCAGGAGTTATGAAAATGTTTGCGTATCGAATATGGTCGTAAAGGAAGCGAGTTTATGGTGAGTGATGCGGGTTATGGTGATTGCTACTCATTTGTTTTATCGAGATGAAGCCCCTTAGGGCGGCGGGGAGGCCTAGGGCGGCGGAGGCGGCGCGGCGGCCTAGAGCTTGTTTTTATTGGAATTTATGATAGGATATATTTGTGGTATGCGTTTTGTTTTTGTGATTTCCTTTTGCGGTGGTGCCAATAACGAGTTATTGTATTGTATTGTAATTTTTGTAGTTTTTTTGGGTAACAATCTAGTCGTATTTTGTCTCATATAAATAAACGAATACCACTTTTTCTTGTGATTGCGGAGACATTAAGCAACAAGCTATACCGTGTTACAGATATTTTGTCTGACCCTTAGAAGGCATAAATGTACCTTCGTAAACATTTTAGAAATTGATTGTCTATTGAACAAAATTGAATCCAGATCGAGGATTAGATTGGTTCTACAAAATACGCGTTTGAACCACATGTCATCAGAATAGACCGACAAGCCAATTCCGTGCAGAGTAACCGCAAGCGCTTGCGGTAGTTAGATTGGGGTCATGCCCTGTTGTCACCCTATTTTCGTCCCCAAGGGTGACAATCGGTGATCGTTTTTAAAATTTGGAAATGACATATTTTGGTGTTTCCAGTTGTCACCCAGTGACGAAATTTGTTCTGCTTTAGATGTTAAATTTTGTACTGTCATGTTGGTTTTACCATCTACCAATATTTTAAAATTATTGTTATACTAGCAGTGCCACGCGGTTCCACCTTGCAACCCATAAGAACCGTTATGTTTTTTCTCATATCAAATTGTTCCATACGAAATGTAATCCGAAAAATTTCAGGCGTTTTTGCGTGATTGAGTAACTAACTAACATTTCTTCTTTATTAATTTCATAAACACTAAATATACAGCAGTTGTAGTAGGTTCGTAGCAGCCCCGTAGCGAATCGTAGCACGTCTACGCTGTAGCCTATAAGGCACCGATCCTGAATACAAACGTGAAGATGAGGCATGATATATACGACAAATAAACCATTTTAGCATTTCTTTTAGGTCAAAGGGCAGGCTGCCTATTTAATATAATAGCTGATTTATAGGCTAATATGTTATTTTGTTGGTTTTTTGATTAAAACAGTATTATCATTATCGTCCCGTAATCACCCACTGCTGAGAGTTTTAATCTTAAATATAAGTTAGTATGGAATATTTGTTATTATAGGTTTATATTATATGTATGTATTTGAATAATTTAAGTCTCTGTAAATAAATGAAGTTTAGTTAGTATGGTCTACTAATACAATTTGTCAACAGTAATCTATACACATTACTATCCTACAAAAACTTGATAGATGTTTGCCAGCCTCCAAAGTTTCAGCGACTGAATATTTTATGTTGGGGTGCCCATAGAAAGAAGTTCCCCGTTTCCTGCACTAACATGCAAAAACCTAAAGCAGTTTATATTCAGTTTAACTATTATGAATACATCTTAAATTAAGCGTAAAAAAATAAAATAAAAAACAAAGTTATTAAAAAAACTAAAAATCCAAAACCAGGTTTGTGTGAAAAAACAAAGTCATGTAATGCTGAAGTCGACAAATGCTGCGCCATACGTCCGCCGCCAGCCGGTCTGTAGCTAGTATAAGTATAGCTGTAGTATTGGCAGCCGCCCGCGGCTGGGCCTGCGACTGGCAAATATTCTGCGGCGTGACCTCGTTCCGTTTGTAGTTATTTATCGGTGCGTCGGGCTGCAGCGGGACTTACTTACATACTTGCGGAACTGCCAATGTGTGAATAATGGACTGTAATATTTCAAGCTAATTTTAAAAGGCTCTTTTCGTTTTCATTTCCTTTTTCTTATTAGTATTTTTTTTTTTCGTTTTGTAATCCCGAGTCAGCGGCGGCCTTAGGGGGTGGCGAACAGTGCAATCGCAGGGCCTTGCTCTTGCAGGGGCCTCGAGCAACAACCCGAGCAAATTAAAAAAATATATACTCTTTTAACTAAGTATATCTTTTTTTTAGTCTTAGGAAAGACCGCAAACATCAATGTTAAAATTTTATCATATCTGTATTTGTTATTTTTGTAAATCTTTCATTGTAAAATATTTGAACACTCAAATTTTATTTTATAAAAAGAAATTGTATAACTAGCATTTCTCGTCAAACACGACAAATACCTAAACCAGACCACCAGACCTACTTTCGCATCACATACTTTCCACGAAAGACAAAGGGCCTCGCAAAGACCTGCTGCTGCCAGGGGCCTCGCAATGGGTAAGGCCGCCGCTGTCCCGAGTTAAGTGGGGTGGTTTTTCTAATGAGCCTGCGATGATTTGATCCTGGTGGTTTTCTACTATGGTAGGTGGACTTTAGTTGATAGGTAATTATTTTTTTTTATGCATTTACTACTCCTAAATTTTCTAAAACTGATGAGATATCTTCAATGTTTTTAGTAATTTTGGTAGTCTTTGTCTAACGGACCCCAATGAAAAACAAAGCTAAAATAAAAATTTTTTAGTATGTCTAGAAACGGCGCTAAAGGCTTCAGAAGGTCCAGTTTTGTTATTTCGAACTTCTGGGGTGAGTTTCGCAATCCTACTAACATAATAAATGTCAAAGTTTGGATGTTTTGCTCAATCACACAAAACCGGCACAACGGATTTGGATGAAAAGTAGATATGAAGCTAGCTTGTACACTGGATTAACATAAAGGCTACTTTTATCCCCGGTAAAATGGGTGGCACAGCGGACTTTTATTATAATTTTAATATTGTATTGAATATTCTCTTCCAGCAGTAAAAAGTATGCAAATTGGACGTCAATAAAAACGTCTTTTTCCACACGCGGTCGTCGAACCGCTGTAATCTCATCAGCGCTCATCGTCTATGCAGATGATGGCTTCTCTCCCCCTCCCCCTCAAACCCACTCACCCACTCAGGGTAGCAAGTAGACATCCCCACCCACAGAGATATTATTCTTATGCTATGTGATATTATTTATTTGATGATTGGCGAGAGCTGAAAATGTGCCTATATCTTGCAGTGTCGAAATTTATACTTTATTAGTCTGTTCCAGTTATAGACCACACTGTTGTTTTGGATGAGGTGTGCATGTGGTTACTCCACATATAGACATTATTATGTAAATGTCTCGGTTGATTACAATAAAAAAGCGAACAAAATATCAGATGATCCATACAAAAGAAGTCAACGACATAATTGTATAGAGGTGCTGATTTTTTTTCTTCGCGATTTCAGGGTTGGTCCTATAGTAGAAAGTTGTTCGTAATTATGAGCTCTACCACTCCATTTCCGCTTAGCATACCCTTTAATTATTACCCTGTATTTAGAACCCTGGAAGAGATCGCTCTTAGTGATAAGGCCTCCAGTTATTAGACGAGTTTTAAGTATTAGGATCTTTTTTGTTTGTTATTTCTGGTGTGGACAGTAAAGAGTTTATCTATCTATCTTTGTAATATCGCGTACTCTTTTTTGTCGCCGTGAATATAGCCTAGGTTGAGAATACCGTCTCTGGTCGAGTAATGAACCTTGAACGCGGTCCGTTTACCGAGCTATTGCTTCGTCATGTCGGAATTATGCGACGCTTTGTTTTGACGCGTCTAGCTTCTAGTCGGTGAGTTCATGCTTTCAAATTATTTTATTTGTACAAGTTAGGTACAAAAGTAATGAGCAAACGACGAAAAACTTTAATAAACCAAGCGAGATGGCGTTCAAACTCAAGACTACAAATAAATTTAAAAAAATGGTTTTCCCCGTCAAAATATTGCACACAGCATTATTATTTTAAGTTTTACTTGTAAATGAGACATGGCCAACTACATCTATAAGGTAAATGTACCGTTCACCGAACGCTTAAGACCTGCATGTACGTTTCTATTTAAAATAAGGTCTGGGATTTTTATACGATTATAATTAATAGTTTAGCGGTAACTTAGATAAACTAGTCTTCATTTAATTTTTTTTGGAAATTAATTACTCGTTAGAAATATATTTAAAATATTTTTAAAGTTTTTAGGTCCGTTTAGCCTCATTTGTACCGTTCACCGGACTAAGAAATGTGATTTGCACCTACTACCGGATCGGCCTGCCGTATCACCGGACTAGGAAAGAAAATGTATGGAGTTGCGTTGTTGAGTGGTGCTCAAACTTTCGTTGGTCTTACTGAAGAGTACTTTATATTATCAACCTAACTTCACTAGCTTTTTAATTTCAACTAATATTGACGGAATACTAAAAAAGTTTTAAAATAAAACGTTAAGTTTACGTTGAACGCAAATATCATTTATTTTTGTCATCCATGTATTTGTATTTCATTAACTCATTTAGTATACAGGGTGTCCGAGGTAGGCCCAACAATATTTAGAGGTACTTATCTACATCATGTTTGGAGTCGTTGACGTAAATGTTAGCAATGCAAACGAATTTTTTTTTTTCCATACAAAATTAAAAAATATTTTATTTGTGTTTTTTTTGGCAACCCTAACTACACATGGTACAATAAACGCGGGCCGCTGTCTTTGAGAGTGCCGCGCGCTGCGCGCGCATGAATTCCCCGCGCGCCCGCGTCTCGCTCGCCGCCGCATCGCCACCCCCGCGCGCCGATTACCCCTTCCCCTCACCTGCACGTGCCACTCCTGGCGCTAGCGCAACTAATCTACTTTCGAACGTCACCCTAACCTACTCTGTGGCCTAAATTAGCATCTGCCTAGCCCTAACTGTGTAACCTATTCGTACCTATGAACCTCATTATGATGGGAAAATGATTTATCCAAAATGTAACTTATGTTTCATGTTATGATTCTAACCTGGATAGATTAATGTCAAATTCTAATTTTACTCTCCTATCGTTATCGTATACCCTAATAATATCTAGGTACCTACATTGCTTATCATAGGATAGGTTGTGAGAATAATTAAAAACACCAGTACTTCAATTAATTATGTTTAATATTACATACATGATTGGTTTATTATTCACAACAATTTTAACAAAATAGTTAGAGTACTTACGACAGACGTCATACGTTTCACTTTTTTTAAACCACTAGGTTTCACTGATTAAGTATTTCACTTTTGCTTTAATTTAATTTAAAGGAAAGGCTCAAAGTGCTGGCCTCCCTTCTCGATGCAGAGCCGAGCTCGACGAGAAATCGAGCCCATCACGTTTTTCAACATGTGTGGGGTTACATTGCTGAAAGCCTCTGTGATACGCGGTATCATTTCTTCTCGTGTGCTGCACGGCTTCGAATACACAATATTTTTGATGTAGCCCCACAAAAAGAAATCCAAGGGCGTCAGGTCCGGCGAGCGCGGAGGCCACTGTCTCGGCGCATCTTGGCCGCGGCCGATCCAGCGGCCGGGAAACCGAGCATGTAGGTTTTGGCGAACGCGTCGAGCAAAATGCGCTGGCGCTCCGTCGTGTTGGTACCACATGTCCCGCTCCACAGCCAACGGCAAGTTTTCCATTTGGTCCTCCAGCTCACCTTGTAGCAGCTCCAAGTAGCCTGCGGCATTCAAGGTGACAGGCAAGAAGATAGGGCCGATTAATCGGTCTCCGATTATGCCCGCCCAGACATTAATCCGCCACTTATGTTGGAAACAGCTCTCGGTAGACGCATGCGGATTTACATGTGCCCATACGTGCTCATTATGTATGTTGGAGAGTCCACTTCTGGTGAAAGTCGCTTCGTCAGTCCACAACACTTTCTCGACGAAGGCAGAATCCACAGCTACTTTTTCTTCTATCCACTCGCAAAAATCCACTCTTGCACTGTGGTCTGATTGCAGCAGTTCTTGTGTTCGACGGAAGTGATATGGATGCTGGCCGTCTTCATGCAGAGTCCTCCAAACTATTCTGTGATCGACGCGCAGCCGCGCGCCCGCTCGACGCGTGCTAGTACGCGGGTCTTCGGCAAAATGCTGCAGGATTTGTGTTTCCAGGTTTGCACTGATGTTTGTGCCGGGTCTTTCGGTTGCTGCTCCATGAAAACTTCCGGTACTGTGCAGACGTAAGCAGAGTCCACGGAAGCACGAGTATGAAGGCAGACGTCTTTGTTCCGGAAGCGGCCTGTCGTCGACGAACCGTTGACGGTACAGCTCACGCGCCCCGTTGCAACTCCCGTTCGCAGCTCCGACGCAAAGTATCATGTCGTAATACTCTGCGTTTGAATAAGACATCGTGATTTGGATAAAAAAATCGAAATGATAATTCGTGACAATACACGACCTCGAAGTTCGAATGATGAAAGCCGAGTGGCGATTTTCAAAAACAGAAAGCGACACTGCGGCTTAGTCAAAGCGAATGCATTTAGGGTTCCATTTTTATTCTTAAAACAATTTCACCATGTACACTCAATACGTTTTCAGTTATGGTATAACATCATTATTATTTAGGTACAACATCATTTTTATTGTTTTGCAATTGATTGTGTTGTTGAGTTGCAGTTTACACTAGAGCACGGTTTTTTTTAAGATTACATTTTTATCAAGTTAACTCAAGCATTTGTTTTATTTAAAAATTCATTATGCTCTTGACTCTCAACTCTCAATCTCAACTCACCTGATGTCACGTGTTACAGTGTATCACGCTTTGTTTTTTGAATAGCCTTTGTGAGATAGTAAAAAAATAAAAAAATAAAAACATTTTGTACAGTTTTCATCGAAGGATATTTTGAAAAATAAAAGTTTGTATTTTTGAAATAATGACATCCCGTAGGATATTTTTATTACCATTCATTTAATCTTCGACAGCCAAACTAAGGAAAATAAAAATAAAAACTATCAACAAAAATAATTATGACGGAACCCGAAACAACAAAGTTAACTAATTTAGCTAAAAATGGGCGAACAACGGCCGGCCGTGCACGATTGGCTGCGGCTGTCTTTGAATAACAGCGCGGTGATATTATTGGCTAGCGGCATTGTTCTGAGAATCGGCTTAGCGCGCTATTGGCGATCGGCAAGCGTTAGAGTTTCTTTGTCGGCTAGGACCGAAGCCGACGATTCCGCAAAGACTAACACAAACACAGATGTGTAACTCAATCTTTTTAGTTTATTCAAAGTTTTGCAAAATTGAAAATAAAATAAAATTGTTCGTTTCCAAGTACTACTTCGATCATTTACAATGATTAGAATCTTGTTTGTGAACCGAGCTCAGCTGACTTTATTTGTTATCTTGCCATGTAATGCGCTTTATTTGATAAAAATAGGGCACAATTAGAATTTATTTCTGAATAAAAATTGCCCGAAATTAATCGCATAAAGCAATACGCTAATTGCCATATTTTACAGAGAAATTCAAATAATAGGGTTCGAAATAATGAAGGTAGGTCGATTTTGAAGTATAATTTCTAATTCCTGTAATGAATTGAAAAAAACCTAATTTATGTAGTTGGTTAAATTTTGTTAAGAATTGAAATAGGCATTCTGTAAAAACATAACCTTCTGTACACTAATTAGTCTTTGACAGTCGTGGTCGTAGGTCGGTTATTCACCTTTTTAGGGTTGTACCTGTCCAAATTAATGCCAAAGTTTGATCTTCAATAACTCGTAAAATAAAAGATTAAGGAGTAAAAGACCTCTGGGGAGGGCTTCTAGATATACGTAAGTATGTGCTGTTTGAATATTGTTGGGCCTCCATCGGACACATTGTATATACAGGGTGACTGGTTAGATACTTTAGATATTCTTGGTTTTCAATGTACTTTATGAAAATTGTTTACTATGGGACCAACCCGGAATTCACAAAAAAAAATTAGCTGTTCCATACAATTTTGTTGAGTATCAGTGACATTTTTCTATGGAATAGCTGTTTTTTTTTAGGGAATTCTGGGTTGGCCCCATAGTAAAAGTTGTTCATGATGATGATGGTGATGAATACTATGATAACCTAGAATATCTAAAGTGTCTAACCAGTCATCCTGTATTAAAAAAACATTAATCTAAAACATTTATTTAATCAATCCTATCACACTTGTTTTGAGGTAGGTAAGATATGGTTTGATAATTTTTAAACAGTCTTTATAGCACTTTTTATGCTTTTATATGTTAATTTTTAATCGGTTATACCTCCTCTACAAAAAACAAAATGACAACCAATTGAGTATAAAAAAACCTTAAAATGTGCATATTGATATGTCAACGTTCTCAGAATTCATAAAATACACTGTGTATTGACATCCTTTCGTCGCCTTCCGAAACCATAACCAAAAAGCTCTAATGTATACAAGGTTATTCATAAAGGGTATGCTAAGCCGAAAAGGACTCATAGCACTCATCATTATGAACAACTTTTACTATGGGACCAACATAATATTCGTCCTATAGTAAAAGTTGTTCATAATGATAAGTACTATTAGCCCTTTTCGGCTTAGCATACCCTTTATCAATAACCCTGTATAATTTAGTAGTGGTAGGGCTCTTTTGCAGAGCCCGCCTGGGGAAGTACCACACCATTGCCAGTTATTCCACTGCCTAGCATTACTGTGTTCCGGTTGGAAGGGCATTGTTTCCAGTGAAATTACAGGGCAAATGGGAGATTAATCAACTTATATCTCAGGGTGACGAGCGCAGTGCTGTGCCGCGCAGGGTTTTGAATTCTGCGAGTTCAAAATTCTGGGTGGCGCAGACCTGTTATGGGCAAACGTGACGTTTAACATCAGGCGAGCGATTTGCTCGTTTCGTCACTTAATCACATAAAAAAAAATTAAAAAAAAATATCCGATAAAAAAATAAAAAAACGGTTCCACACTAATCTTAAAATAACGTAAGTAGATACATTATACATATACATACACATACGCACATACATACACAAGCACACTCACATACATTACACACACATACACATTATATTATACATTTTTTGTTTTAACTTTTAGAATCACTGGGCTTTACAAAAAGTCACTTTAGAGAATACGTTTGAATATCGACCTAGTAGTCAATTCCGTAAGGAAAATATTTCAATGAACACCACATAATAAAATAGCTGAGATAATAAAAAATCCGGTAATAGAGCCCATGGGTACCATTTACCGGACACCCGTTCGGTAAATTGAACAGTCAAATTTAGTGGAACGTATCACCCGAACAGATTTTGAAAATAGTCTATAAATTGTAATCATTACAATGTAACTACAAATCTGACATCGTTACTGGTAATTAGAACTATTACAAAACCATGAATACATGTGGCTTTTGATATTATTGATGTACTATAACTATTATGGCGTTTTCAAAATAGCCTTGCCAAAAAGCTTATTTTGATGCCAAAAACTTGTTAAAATGTTAAATTTCAATCACAGTTTAAAAAAAATTGGCTTGTATATTCATGTTCGGTAATTGCTCACTAAGTTCTTAACACTTCTAGTTATTTAAATTGCAAAGAAATTTATTGAAATAATTCTTCATCAATCAGTACAAAATTAATTAAAAAAACATACGTTTTTCCTGATTCCGGACGCTGTTCGGTGAAACCTTCCAGTCAAAATATGCTTGAACCCACCACCGGATTTGTATTTTACTCAATTTCTGTAAATACCACTGAACCAAATTCACTTATTTAATCGGAACACAATAACTAATTGAGTAACGATACCGTAAAACCCTATTTTCGAACACTAAGCTATGCTTAAACGCCATAAAAACCTTAAGAAATACACGCGATTTCTTAACGATTTTCGTAAGAAGTTCCATACAAAACTGCGATCGACCGACTCGATCGATTATCACGGTCCCACTGATTCCCAAAATGGTCGGCTAGGTCACGTAAAGGAAGGGGAGGATATGTAGCTATCGGAGAAAAAAATCGCAACTTACTTTCAACCGTAAGTTTTTGACTTATAGCTTAAAATAGGACGTTTCCGGTGGTAGGGCACGTCCGGTGAAGGGTACTTTTACCTTACTAATATTATAAAGATTTGTATTTTTGTATGTTTGTGACAAAAACTACTAGACCGATTTCAAAAATTCTTTCACCATTAGATTGCTACATTATCCCTGAGTAACATAGGCTATATTTTATACCCGTGCAAAGCCGGGCAGGTCGCTAGTATATAAATAAATTAAATTAGTTTTCTTAAAATTAAATAAATAATGGGAAAAATCGAGTTCACTGCATACATCAGTGCTTAGATTATATTTATTTACATATTACCTACTAGCTGCACCCGGCGGTTTCGCCCACAATTTATTTATCTTTTAAACCTTCCCTAAACTTCCACAAATATTTAAAAATCAAATTAGCCAAATCGGTCCAGCCGTTCTCGAGTTTTAGCCAGACAAACGAACAATGATTCATTATACCTGTATAAGAAGAAGATAAGAAAAAGATATGAGTGACACAAACTATAAATATTACTTATGATTTTTATTATGAAAACTGTCAGCAGCCTGCAAAAGGTCTTCAGTATTTTAGAGTTGACCAAATACTTAGATGTTGATTTCAATGATTAAGGTCTAATGCAGCTGAAGACGCTCCCAGCTCGGTCACAAATCCGTTTCCAAACGAGCTGTAAGATTGGCGACCGAGCCGATATCTGATAAGCCTCCCGCGGATTTGTCGGATTACAGGCACGTCTGGCCGCGGACACGGCGGCTAATGCGGGCTGTAAGGCGCTCCCAATACGAGGGCAAGAGGCATAGAAATAATTCCTAAAGCTGTATGAGGCTGATAAGGACATCTGTTTATTTATTTAAAATTGCTTGGTATAGAAATTAGATAGATAGATTGAAAAACTTTTTATTGATCACACCAGAAATCAAAGGGTCCTTCCGCTTTTACCCAATCTGTCATCCCCACTGGCCATTAGGATTTTTTTCCGTCAAGACCGCTGTTAACGATCCAGACTAAGTTATAAAACAAATAGTCGAGACTTCGAAAATAAATATAAAACATCACATCAAAAATATAATACTTACTGACAACTGGGTAAACACGATCTTTTCCAGGCAACCTTGGAATGGAGAGGATACTGAGTACAGAAAAACGTATGCAATAATGAACTTCTAGTTGCACCTGAAAGTCTCAGTTTTATTTTCTTTCGTTCGCAGGTTCTCCTCGAATTTTCCGGTATAGTGAAGATACTCGTATACTTTGCGTGAAACAATATTTGCCAGTAATTAAACGAACGGGCAGTAAGTATAGGTACACGGTTGTTTTAAAAGAGTATCTGTTTACTTCACTACAATATTTAGATAGTCTAATAAAACGGCTACGGGGTACGGCTATAAGTAGCCGAAAATCTCAAAAAAAAATCCAATCGAGTTTATAACATTTTAGATTTTTCTGAAAATTCTAGTCGATTTTCCCGATTTTACGTTTGGTCGCCCGCCGTGGTGGCGGTGTCGACAGGTGATTGAGTAAGTTTCCTCGGCTGACTGAGTACTTTACCCTCGAAATCGTTGTCAAAATTACCTCTCAGGAGTACAATGACATTACGCGAGCCATTTCCCGAGATCACGCCAATCTCGGAGCCCAATTACCGTTCGGGGCGATCTGCTGACGTCCGTGGAGTCGTCACGTCCGTCTGTAGCAGTCATGATGGCGGTCATGACGACTATACTGGATGATTGTTATAAACGTCAACTTGCAATCGTTTATAGAATACGTCGCTACGTAAGCGCGTTGTTACGTTGCTAAGTACTCTATTTTCCTAACAATAAGTACAGGTACAGGTATACATCACTATAAGGCGTAAGCAAGAAGACTCACAGTGCAATGCCACACGCACTTCATATGAACTTCAATTTTTATAGTCAAGCAAGTAGATTACGTCCTGGGCTGATACCAAATAGCCTAGAATAAAAGTTCTATACCCATTAATGGGACGAACAATACATAATTTTATTGAAACTCTAAGAATAGGTAAAAAAATATAGCAAGATAATAAGATTAAAGATTACATCACGACGACGATTTTCGACTGATAACGTCAGTCTAACTGCGACTCTACAGTGACAATCAACGGAATCTTCAGACGGCTGATCGCGACCCGGGGGTGTAGTTTAAACTAACTCTGCACATTACGCGACCCTCGCTGGAAGGATGGCGGCCGCGCCCGACCGCCACACATTATCGTTGGCCTTGTGAACGCCGGGAACTCTGCGCAAATTTCACGGATTAAGACATTTCCTTTGTGTAACATTTAAAGTGAACACTACAGGCTGTAAGCAATGTATGTAGAGGTAGAATGTAAGATTTGAGAAACTTGAAAGCGACGTTGTAATTTACTTTCGTATTGGTTTCAAGTCCGATAAAAGTTTCACATGGTTACAGTGTCAAGATTCAAGACAGTTTTAGATATGATTTGTACCTAGTTTGAGGATTATTAGAATGTACCTTACTTCTGAGAAAAAAAAAGATTTTTGAATTTTTTCATGTTGTGTTTATAAGAATCTTTATTTCTGGCTCGTTATTTTAACGTTAGCTGGCCTTAGCTAGAAATTTGTTTGAAACTACGTGTTAATGTGCCTATTCATGTTTTGAGATAGTTTTCTGAGATAGCAAACAGTTCCAAACCTTTGAATGTTTCTAACATTTAAAGTTTCATCATAAAATGATCAAGCCACAAATTTCGAAGAGTCCCTAAACTTAATTACGAACTACTCTCTCTAAACCCATAAAAGCTAAATGAAAAGCACTTTTAGAGCAGCATTATAACGAGTCCATCCGCAATATTGTAGGCAGCCGTATTTCACGCGGGACACCTCGGCGGGAGGTCCATTTTCTCTCATGTTTCTGTATTATACTCTATTACAGTGCGAGCAGTAACATGGCACACAAATGGAAACCTATTAGGGTAGCTTTTTCTTTCTTAGTTTGTTGGCTTTGGGCTTGAAACGATCGTTAAGTTGACATCAATTGTGGGTTCGTAAAAAGATACCTAACCTAATATATAGTACATACTAGATACGTAATGAATATTACTGGCACTGGGAAATACTGGTTCGACTTGGATAATGCCAAAGACAATAATAAAACAATCTTGTGTTCACTTAGGTTTTATTATTTGACATCCAATGTTTTCTACTTTGGTACTTCTTTGGATCTGCATATTTTGCATAATTAAGGTGACAAATGTATAAAATTTTGTTATTCACGTCTTTTGCTTTTTTGGTTCCCTAAAGTTTCAAGTTTTCCAATTATCCTGAAAACGTTGAGCATCGATCTCTACCGCTGCAGTATCTTTATTTATATACTTTATAGTTTTTTTGGTCATGCCAGCAGCGATGCCCCGCAGTTTTATCCGAAACGTGCCAAATTTCTTAGCCGGCGGTGGCTGCCTCCTTTACTGCGGCATTTCGCCTCGTAAATATGTTGTAAAGGGTCGGCAGTTGCCGCGGCCGCGTTTATCACCCGAGGGACGGCGGTATGCTGCCCAACCTTGAGGCATGTCTTTGAGGTGTATTGACGCTAAGACATAAATATCCGTTGGTCTCTAGTCCGTTGATATGGTTAAAATTCGGAAACATAAATGAACAAATGAACAAAAAAAACAAATGAAAAAAAAAAACGAACGTCTACCTATACCCATACATAGGTAGTAACAAAAAGGAATCTAGAAATATACACAAAGAGATATACCTCTAAATTATACATTAGTAGGTGGATACGTGGATAGAGATACCAACACACACATTATGGGTACATTAGTAGGTGGTTAGTAGATACTGGTTTAGTACTAATATACTAATACCTAAAGTACAGAAACGTACAACAATGTATTAATCTACCGCATGGCGTCGGCTCAACCAATAGGATACGCGATGAATAGTACCTACCTATTACGCAGCGCGTTCTGTTTCTATTTCTATCAGTATACTTATTTGTAGATAACTTACAAATTGTTTCACACATTTTTGTTATAATTAAACACGGGAAACACGGAAATACTCACGTAAAAATTAAGTCGTCTACTACGACCAGTTTCGGTCACATTCGGTGACCTTCATCAGGCGAGTTTACAAACGTGACGCGCTCGCGGTTGCGGTTGCGTCTCGTTTCGGTCACCGAATGTGACCGAAACTAGTCGTAGTAGACGAAATAATTTTTTTTTTTTACGTTTGTATTCCCGTGTTTAATTATAACAAAATTGTTTCAGTCCAAATAATGTATGATTTATCTACAGAATAACTTTTGTAACCCTACGAAAAAAACAACACTTGATGAAAAGTTGCTCATATCTTTTTCTGTACCCCTGACAACGTGTACGTGAAAACGTATAATTTCATGTCACGTACACGAACACGTACGTTTTTAACCGAATTCGGACTTGATCGATGACCAGTTACGACGTGAAGGCGTAACAAACAAACCTACACACTTTCGCATTTATAATACTAGTTAGGATTTTTAGTATTTTAATCCATGAATTGACATTCAGCACAGTTATAAAATAAATACTATGGACACTAACGTGGTTTGGAAACGCTTTATTTCAATCACCACGGGAATAGTCAAAAACACAAGAACATTATTTTTACAAAACAAAAAACAAAAACCGACTTTAAAAGACCGACTATTGAGTTATTCATCTATTTGTCGCGCACGTACTTAATGCAAATTTAAGACTTATATGGTTTTCTCATGGATACCATTATCAGAACTAGACTAAATTGAAATGGGACCAAATGGGAAGCGTCAGCTTTCTAATAAAAAAATAATCATCAAAATCGATTCACCCAGTCAAAAGTTATGAGGTAACAAACATAAAAAAAAAAAATTAAATAAAAATTAAAAAAAAACATACAGACGAATTGATAACCTCCTCCTTTTTTGAAGTCGGTTAAAAATGGAACAAAATATAAATAGACACATATATGTTAAACTACATTCACGCAACAACTGGAGGGATGATCGCTAAGAGCGCCGTCTGCCAAGCAACCTTTTACATACAACAATGACTGCAGAATGTAGATATGTTTCTTTCAATAAGCACAAAAAGGTGACGAGTCACAGCAGTAATACTAGTATTTACGACCGAATTTGAACAAAAATAACCTGTGAAAATACGTTAGTAAACATCACACGTCTGAATAAATCCGGGCTGGTTTATACTGAGCCGTCGTTTATGAGGCCGTCCTGTGGTTGCCGACACACGCCACGCCTTGCCACGTGCGTGTCAGCGCAGCCACTTTATATCACACGAAAGCTGTGTTTATTGCTCGAGTAAATATACGAGTATAATACATTTGCTTAGGTCTTTGGTTTATTGTTTGTAGGTAAATATTATGGTTATTTAAGGACTCAAATTAATGCAGTAAATTAAATGCTTGCATAGTATATCTTCGGCAATTGTTTTAGGTAGACACAAAAATGGTGTAGTTGAACAAACCGGTCTCAGAAACGCTACCTGGCTTCACAACAATCTTGACTGTACAATGTATTATACTTTTTTTTTTTTATGTAATCGAGTGTGACGAGACGAGCAAATCGCTCGCCTGATGTTTAACGTCACGTTTGCCCAAAACAGGTCTGCACGAGGGGTTCCCAACCAGTCACACCAAAACGAGTCAGTGTGACTCGTTGGCACCACCCAGAATTTTGAACTCGCAGAATTCAAGACCCTGCGCGGCACAGCACTGCGCTCGTCACCCTGAGATATAAGTTGTTTAATCTCCCATTTGCCCTGTAATTTCACTGGAAACAATGCCCTTCCAACCGGAACACAGTAATGTTTGCACATTACTGCTTGGCGGTGGAATAACTGACAAAGATGTGGTACTTCCCCAGGCGGGCATTCCTTATGACAGAGTAAAAATAAAGGTGATTGACTGGTTTTAAAACTCCAATACTCTGTCTGAGGACACAATAAACCTAGAATCAAAAACTTTTTCTTTGGGGCACACACACCTTTTTATCTCTCTCAGTCTTTTACACACATACCTACTCGTGAAGATAGCTAGAAGACAAAAAACTGAAAGAGAAAAAACGAAGACTCCAAAAATGAGACAAAAGAAATGCTCTACCCAAAAAATATCACACTTACCATAAACCTTTTAATCTCGCCTGTCCAGTGTCCACTCAGGAAGTCCATATCATGGAGATACGATCGATGCGTCTTGAGAAGCGGGTCGAGTGCCGATCGAGGTGAAGACGCCTCGAGGCCTCGAGACCCTCCAAATAGCTAGCAGTTAGGGTAGCTATATCGAATTCAACCACTGGCTCTCAGACTCTCCAAGCTAGCAGTTAGGATAGCTACGAGTATATCAACTACCAGCTCTCAGACTCTCCAAATAGCTAGCAGTTAGGGTAGCTATATCAACCGCTAGCTCTCAGACTCTCCAAATAGCTAGCAGTTATGGTAACTATATCAACTATAGCTCTTGGACCCTACAAATGTCCGACGACCTGTTTGGCTCAGCGGTAGTAAATCCGCCTTATAAGCCAGAGGTCCCTGGTTCGATTCCCGGCCGGGCAGATGTTTGAATGATGAATATAAATATCTGCTCCGGGACTGGGTGCTACTTGTCCTTGTCTTTGTGAGTGTTGCATGGCATTTTCGACACAGGTTATACAAGTGGCGAGCTATGAGTGTGAAATGTTATGGAATAGGTACCAGCTAGAAAAACTAATTACTGTATCAACCGCTCTGCAATAGGTACCATAAATAAGCTTCCAGCACGAATATACAGGTAGTGTTTGTTTTGATCCTCAGTATTCTCCTCCGAAACAGGTCTGAGTAGTCATGCTGCAAACATTATCACATCATGCATGATTGATGCATTTAGCAATATACATAGAATATTGCTTTGCTAATATATAGGTAGGTACATATACCCAAATATAGGTATTTTGCTCGTTCGGATTTGTAAAGTCAAATAAAAAGAGCTATTGGTTTAATTTTATTCTGGCGATTTGCGTTTTTTTCTAATGTGTTTTTTTAATTTAAATCTTGTTTTTACTTTGTATCATGATTGTACCGACCCTTGCGAAACAGACTCCAAAGATTCCGGTAAGAAGGCTTATCGCCACTGTGACGTTTCACGACAACAATCCCGCAAGGCCACCTTTTTCTGATGTAAAAAGCTCTTATGTCACTCTCTGATCTTGCAGTTATATCACAGCGAAAAATCAAATCGTTAGATTTTTCTCAAATATTATTTTATATAAGCAAACCTTATTTTTAATTTATCTCAACAATAGGCCAAAGTTTGAAGGCATTTTAAGACAGATCTAAATTTTCTAAAACTATAGGCCTCCTTGTCTAATGGCTTGCAATGATAAAGACAGATATATTTTTAGTTAGTTTAGATCCATCTTAAAATGCCTTCAAACTTGGGCCTATTAGCGGAAAAGGGAAACATAAAAATTCTTAGGGTAAAATCATTGAAATGAATCGGTCGTCGGTGAGTAAAATAAACAAAACTTACTCTAACCAAACAAACAAAAACAAAATAATAACAAAACCCGCCTGCACAAAACAAACAATCACGAGTTCGTAAATAAAAAATAACCTACAAATTAATGTTTAAAGTTGTATTGAAATCAGATACCGTAAAACGGGGTGAATAAAATCGCAGGGATGAATAGATACAAAACTAAAAATGTTTTTCTACAGACTAAAGCCAAATATTACGAAAGAAAAAAAGTACCGAAAGTTTTGAAACCTTCACCCCCTTTCACCTTTCTTTGTTCTTTTTCGAAATTTTTGACTATTGTCTGTAGACAATCATTTTTAGTTTTGTATCTATTCACCCCTGAGATTTTATTCACCCCGTTTTACCGATAAGTAAGCCGCTTTGCGCCACCGGCTCTCGTGCCAACTGACGACTAGTTATTTATTCCGGGTCCGCTCCGGACGATAGCCAATATCCACTCGGCTGTAAAAACTTTTACTGTATATTTTCTAAAATAAAAGGCTCGATATTATGGCAGTCGTTCGACCGGCCGCCGCTCGCCGCTGCCGTGACCTGGAAATCATTGGAAAGTTAGATAGCTATATATTTTTGTTGTATAGGGTAGTGGCTTTTCATACGTCACTTGCTCGGTCATAAAAACGCCGATGATGATGATATGCTATCTAAAATCCAAATTTTATGATTCTGTCCAGCTGTTTTAGCGTGAAGGAATAACAAACATGCAGACAAACTTTCGCATCTATTTTATATTATAATATTAGTGATGCATTTACGAGGTGAGATTAGTGTAAACCACGTGTATAGTAAAAAATGCTACAACTCTGTCATGCGGTTTACTTTTAATGTTATCGCTACAAAACCTCCAATATTTGCTCCGAATAATAATTGCATAGCAAAGCTACCTACTGAAACTCATCGGTCGGCAGCCGGGACCCGAGACGGGACTACGAGCCACGCACAAACTTCGCCAGCGAAGAATGTAATTTAGCTCTTCAGTATTATTTCTCCGGGGAAATAACCTCGTGAGGGGATTTAATGAATTCCCCGAATGCCCGGTGCCTGGTCCCCTGGGTCTCGGGGGACTTTGACAAACGTTTTGATCGAATCAACGTAAATACGTAGTCATATTATACTTTGACGACAAATTGCGTCGATTGAACTTTGGTATCGTCGGCATAATTTGGAATATACTAACACGTTGGCGTTTTTCTCCAACAAGAGATATGTGAACCGTTATTTATGGAGCAAAAAGGGAATAAGTGAATAGATATTTATTGCCTACGTGTTATTCTAGAACGGACCGTTTGTGAATACAAATCGGCCATTGAGATGTATTTTATGATTGTTACGTATTATTGAGAAAGCATTTAAGCAAAAACATATTCGTGATATGTTTTCTGTCGAAAAGTCTTTCTTGCCTTTTTTGCATTACCTGTTTTGAGTTATGTCAGAATTATTTTTTAACTTTTTGTGAACGAAATGAATGATGTAATGAAATCATACATGCAGGAATATAATAGTTCCTTTGACTATATAATGAGATACGCGTTACCAATATCACTTTAGTTTTTTCCAAGTTTTTTTCAAATACACTTCTGATATATATATATTATATTCTATAATACATACATAGTAGGTACGAGTATGTTCTAAGGTTTACAGGATGCCATTATCATTGTTAACAAAATATTTTATTAAAAAAAAAGAAAACTACCTAGTTACGCATAAGTGATGTTTTTTGGAACATAAAAATCCAAACGGGGCCTTATTTCATCTTTGTACAAAGTTCGCGCATTCACAAAGCATCTACAAAGAGTAGTTCCGAAGCTGAGTGTGTAGTTGAACCCAAAGCGGTGCGGGACGAGCCTGATCCCAATCTCTTCCGTTTTGCGGATTACACGCTCGCTGCGTTCGGAGATCACCCTGAGGGCAAGGGGTTCTAACTACCGGAATACTTACCAACAAGAACCGTACTACGTTTTACTGACGCCATATAAATAACTAGCTGCACCCCGCGGTTTCTACCGCGTTTTCCGGGATAAAAAGTAGCCTATGTGT
This sequence comes from Alcis repandata, assembly GCA_949125135.1. Taxonomy (NCBI): domain Eukaryota; kingdom Metazoa; phylum Arthropoda; class Insecta; order Lepidoptera; family Geometridae; genus Alcis; species Alcis repandata. The sequence continues at coordinate 4,034,275 of OX421233.1, forward strand.
TAATGCAGACCTTGAACAACATTCATTCCAAATTTTATGTAAATCCGTTCAGCCGTTTCTGCGTGAAAGAGCAACAAACATACTCACAAACTTTCGCGTTTATAATATTAGTAGGATAAATTTCTGTTATGCCGCTAACTGAGCCTGAATAATCTGAAAGAGCTAAAATTATCAACGTCTCTTTTTATTTCAGTATGTGAAGAAAGGATGGCAGCAGGGTGGTTAGCTTAGAACATATTATTAACTTAATAATAACAACTAATAACTTAATAAGAACAAAGTGACAAACAAACAACAACAACAAATAATGTTAAGCTGTTAACATTAACAACTTAAATTACACGCTTTTTCTTAACTCGTATGCTTGTTTCTATGTTTGTAACCGACTTCTTGTTTTGTTTGGTTAATACACAAAGCGAGTTTTTTTGAAATATTAATTAACATCATCTTCAGATTATTGTGAAGGAATTGCGGTAAAATATCTAAGTTTGGCTCTATCTGCATTGTGAACAAATCCGGTATATGCGATAACCGTAGAGTATTTATGGAAGAGATGCCTCGAGAGGTCGATACTAGCGAAAAGACCTGGTGTTGCATTAGTTTTAAGTGTTATTATCCTTTTTAACCGACTTCCAAAAAGGAGACGGTATAATCTATTTTATTTGAGACGGGTCGAGATCTTTAGTTGTCCTTTAATGCTCTTTGGTTTAAACTAATTAAAATATTAAGTTCTACTTTTTAGTTTAAGTTTTTACAAGTATTCTTGAAGTCGGTTTTTGGTTTTTTTGTAATTGCTGGTGTAAAAAACAAAGAGTTTATCTATCTATTTATCATTGTGGAGGCAAGGTTTCTGCTAAATATATTATGACTAGGTCACGTGCAAATCTGAAGCGAGCGAATTCACGTGATTTACATTTCAACTGTCCGTAACATAGACCAGTGTCACCAGTGTGCCTAGCACAACTTTGACATAAAAATGCGTAGCGGGTATTTGATAGTAAAGTGTACGCTATTTACGCCCGTCAAGGGCGCTTGACGGGAACAAATTTTATTCCTAACCCACTGTTATCTCGACTGCGCGTTTACGCTACAGACAACATGACAATACATACGAAATTTACGCACCAGCAATCTTGGCCAGTCCAACTTTTCTATAACGTCGACAAAATGAGGAAACTACATTTTTCCACGACAGTTTATGAGCGTTGTTCACAAATTACGACAGTGGCTCCTTTTCTCATCTTCGCAGAGAAGTTGGTAATGTATATCTAACATTTAATATTATTTTGCTAGCCCAGGGGCTTGTTGTTCTCAAATAAACAAAGGCGCACTGGTCTCTATCTACTGAGCTGCTATAAACCTCCGCCAGAGATCGCACACGGCGCCTCGGGCGAGTCTGGTTTCCAATTGTATTTTTGGAGCTCAAGAACAATGTAGTCTCGGTTTTATCCAGTTTGTAGAAAATACAAAATAATGTAAGTTACTGTAGCTTCTATGGATAACAAAGCTGAATGGAATATTTCAGATAGGATATCAAGTAAAATGAGATTGTTTTTTTTATGCAATTGAGTGACGAGACGAGCAAGCCGCTCGCCTGGTGTTAAACATCACGTTTGCCCATAACAGGTCTGCGCCACCCAGAATTTTGAACTCGCAGAATTCAAAACCCTGCGCGGCTCAGCACTGCGCTCGTCACCCTGAGATATAAGTGGTTTAATCTCCCATTTTCCCTGTAATTTCACTGGAAACAATGCCCTTCCAACCGGAACACCGTAATGTTTGCACATTACTGCTTGGCGGTGGAATAACTGGCAAAGGCGGGATAGTTAATATTTGCTCAATATTAATCGAATATTATTGGCGCAAGTAATTTTTGGATAATATTCTGACGATGATTTTATTATTGTCTTTGAGGTGAAATTTGATTTGATTTCTGTACTACATTTACAAGTATCTGTAGATATGATCAATTACAAAAAAGCAATGAACTAAACACAAACTCATACTCACATTAACACCATTGTCGGCCTGTTTGGCTCAGCGGTAGTGTATCCGCCTTATAAACCAGAGGTCCCGGGTTCGATTCCCGGCCGGGGCAGATGTTTGAATGATGAATTTAAATATCTATTCTGGGTCTGGGTGTTAGTTGTCCTTGTCTTTGTATGTGTTCCATGGCATCCCCGACACAGGATTTATTCCTGGGAGCTTTGAGTGTGAAACGTTTATTTATTTTATTTATTTATTTATTGTCAACTATCTTCTTTATCAACTTTTATATCACTTGAAGATAAAACTCATCATTAACGTGACCAATTTGAACTTTCCTATTTTTAAGACAGTAAGCGCCATCTAGTTTAAATCTCATAAAAATCTGTTATACTTAAATAGCACTGTATTATACGTATACAGCACTCTGGCTGATTATACGTCGACAGGTAGCCCGCGGAGGGTAACAATTTCCGCGTGTTTTTTGCGAAGTAAATTGAATTTGGTAGCGGCGAAAATAGCACGAATATACGCAACACGGTACCAGGGACCCTATTCTTGGGCGTTCGAGATTATCTCGGTCACTCTCACTGTCATAACATTTCTGATGAGAGCAACAGTGACCGAGCTAATATCTCACTTGCCAGAATAGGGATGCAACGCGGAGGCGACTTGATTTTTATCTCAAATTAAAAATTTGCAACCTCGTTACGTAGCTTGATATAATTTAACACACGTAGGTACTCGTACCATGTTGTACAAACAAAATTACAAATCTGAAACTTTTTTAAATCTATTTTGACTTTTTATTTTTGTGTGTCAGTTTAAACGTTACCATAAATACAAAAAACGCCGTGAAACGTTAATAAAGTTAATTTAAAATTGTAACATTGAAAAATTACTATTGGTGGAGTATCCCAGGGGAAACCGTTGTCATGTAAATTAGAAATAAAAGATAGTATTGTATGACATAAATATGAACTACATTACAAATTGAAATCAACAGCTGTACTACGGGTGAAAAATATACTTACGTAGTAGGCACAACTAGATTTCCGACGAGCAATGAACAAAACGTACCTACTTGGAAATGTATCTTAACTTTACTTATAATACAAATTATACTCAGATCTTTTATAGGTTTAAATCTTTGAGAGGTAGCAGATCAACGTTTATTTGTTTTTAAATCCCTTAGACCAAAACCGAAGCAGTGCTCTACGACGGCGACGTAGCACAAACCGTAGCGCTTTCGTAGCAGCACCTAGAATAAATCAAGGTACTTGTCCACCTCCTGGAAATTTGACGTTAAATAATAACCAAACGCAACTTTACAGTTTTAAATGCAGATTAACGTAACTAGCACGCGAGTTTGTAATTATACACTTCATGAATATTCGTAGAAGGGCGTAATTAATTAAAAACCTTTGTTAGGCCGGCGCCACACTACAGACGACACGCCCTCTATTTTAATCTATGGAAAGCTTAATTGGTTGAAGCAACTTAAGTTTTAGTCTTTTTAACCGACTTCAAAAAAGGAGGAGGTTATCAATTCGACTGTTTTTTTTTTATGTTTGTTACCTCATAACTTTTGACTGGGTGAATCGATTTTGATGATTCTTTTTTTATTAGAAAGTTGACGCTTCCCATTTGGTCCCATTTCAATTAAGGCCAGTTCTGATAATGATATCCATGAGAAAACCATATAAGTCTTAAATTTGCATTAAGTACGTGCGCGACAAATAGATGAATAACTCAATAGTCGGTCTTTTGAAGTCGGTTTTTGGTTTTTGTTTTGTAAAAATAATGTTCTTGTTTGATAGCAGTCTCGCGTCATGTGGAAATAAAATAGAATACATTCTCAGAAATCTGACCGTTTAAAGTGGGTCAAAAACGCGCTCAAAGGAGTCGGTTACAAACATACATACAAACATACAGGTGAAGCTAATAAAGGCGTGTTAAAAACTGCTGCTAATCATCGTACTTTTTGGTGATTGTCAGTATGCTCCGTACTTTAGGTGAATTCTCAGTGTCCTGAAATGATATCATTTGACGCTGAATCCTGAAACTTACAAGACAGCAGGAAGTGAAGTGGTTCTATGTTAAGTGAATTACCAAGACCAAAGTTCACCGAAACTTGACAAAGCGATTAAAATCTTAACCAACTGTATTTGACAACTTATCAAATAAACGTAATGTCAACAATGGTCTAAACTACCTAAATAGCTTTCGAACATGCCTTAGCGATCACTATACTCATTTGGTTTCATAGTTTTACCTCCAGTGTGGCTCTAGCCTTTCTAGCTGACCCCAAATGTAGCGAGTTGAAAGCGGCCATCACGACTAATACCTACTATTAGTGAATTATTTAGACTCTGGTATTACTGAAATTAAAGTTGTGTCGAGTGGGAATTCAAGCAGGGGTCGGCGTACCTTTGCTGAAGCGTAGTTTTCAGTCCCATATTAAATTATATCAACCTAACCTACTTGTTTGATTGACGTGTTGACAGGCCCGAGTTTATAAGTTTTTCCCTTTCGGACCGGCGCGCGGCGCCTAAACTACGGCAACCTAAAGGTCTTTATCATTCACCTTTCGTACTGCAAACTTGAGGAACGTTATCTTATTGGGCAGTACAGACTACTGGGACCTGAGACTGGAAGCGACAGCTTAATGAGACATCTAAACGCGGTTACGCTGAATTGTAAATGAGAAGAAACTCTCAAGGCTAGTCTAGCAGGACGTGTCGATTATATCTACGGCAATTTTTTTGTTTTGAGTTTCGTCAATTGAACACACGCGTGATGAAATGCGAACGACCGTCTTTTATTCCTCAAAGGCTTGCATTTTACCACCATCTCGCCAAATGATAAGCAATGATGCGGTCTACGATAGAATACCTATGCTTGAAACTGGCTAGCTAAATCACGCTACTTAGTTTTCACTGCTGTACAAATATGAACACTAAGTTCATTGAAATAAAGCTGAAAATTTTATTTAAACACCAAAAAAATCACTGCTGTAAAAATTTTCGGCAGCAGCAACTTTTATTCTGTCAAGAATTAATTGAAATTCTTTTTATGTCAAAATGTAAATCCTCAAAAATTAAAAACTCGACTCGGTGCCATTATCATGAACAACTCCCGCGCGCTCATGTCGGGTTTTACGCGAAACGAATACAAATGAAGGCTTAGCGGTAACGGCGAGCATAACGAATGTGTTAATAGATAATAGCGTTATATCGTTATAAGGCTTAACATTATAACCGCTGAGGAGAAAATACTTGAGAGAAACAACTCAAACGCATGAGTATGTGAACATGCAATCACCAGTAAATTGGGAAATATTATTCTCCTGCAGTGCAACCATAGAAAAAAAATGATAAGCAGACATTAAACCAAACAAACCGTTAATAATTTAAATTTTGTATTGACCACAAACAAAATCGTGAAAGTTTATCGGATTTCAGAAATCCATAATAGAACTGCTGCTGGGGAAGATTGTTCATAAAATAAAGGAGCTACAATGTCTAAGATATGATCCAACAAGAACATTATTTTACAAAACAAAAAACAAAAACCGACTTCAAGAGACCGACTATTGAGTTATTCATCTATTTGTCGCGCACGTACTTAATGCAAATTTAAGACTTATATGGTTTTCTCATGGATACCATTATCAGAACTGGACTAAATTGAAATGGGACCAAATGGGAAGCGTCAGCTTTCTAATAAAAAAAGAATCATCAAAATCGATTCACCCAGTCAAAAGTTATGAGGTAACAAACATAAAAAAAAAAAATAAAAAAAAAAACATACAGTCGAATTGATAACCTCCTCCTTTTTTGAAGTCGGTTAAAAAGCCTTAAAAACCTTACCTTAAAAACCTATTGTGGGAATATATTAAGTGGGTCACAGAGAGAAATGTGGTTTTATGATGAAAATAGTAAGTCTAGTTTAACTTCTATTCGAAAAGACGTAGCATATTCGATAGAAAAATAAATGAAAAATAATACAGCGCTCCTATCAATTGAATGTTAGGTTAGACGTACTTGTGATTCTTTCTTACAAATTGCACATTGAAAAACGTATAGAGTTAATTATCTGAACGGAAGTCTACTCCTTGGTTATAGCGGCGTCGTCGTAAATAACCGAGCCGGCGGACGATCGCAGTTGGATGTTATTGGCGAAGATAAAACGGACGTAAAACATTTATTTTATAGGCGACATTTTTATTTATAAACGTTATTTTTACCGCAAGCATATTATGGGTTTCTTTATCACTTCAACCAAGATTATTCTATTGTTATTCAGCGAGCAGTCGGAAGAAGATTGGTTTAGAAACCTACAAAGAGGCAGCCTCGAGAGTCAATACTGCCCTAACGTTGTCCAATCTACCGATAGGATCGGATCCCAAAGAAGAAGTAGGAGATGAAGAACCAAAGCTACCGTTGCGAATGCCTAGACTTCTACTTCGATGGTGATTTGTGGAAGATGAAGGGAAAATTTGGTCTATACATTTGGACTATATGTTAAGTCTTTGAGTTGATTGATAAAAGTATAAGTATTTGTGTAGTTTTTAACATAGCGTTTTCTAGCCAGTGTGCCTAACTATGACCGAGACCTTAAATCCAAAACACGATCAAATGAAATATATTTTAAAGTGTGTTTTAAGTTTCTATCTTCATACCCAATTTTGTATAAAGTAAGCATTTTAAGTTAGAATTTAATTCGTCCATAGTTAAATATCCTTTCCATCCCAAAAATACCCTAAGTAAAACATTAGCATCTCAACGTGATCTGCCGTCTGTCCTTTGCAAACTAATTAGTCCTTTACTAATTTGCAGGTAGGCGCGAGCGGAATGAGGGGGAGGCGGGAGGAGGGGGGGCGGCTGGCTTATTAGCTAAAAGTCAGAGAATGCGGCCAGTTGGTAGACTAGCACCCGTAGCAACCGCCCGCACTAGTTGTAAAAATTTAGCTCGGAAATGTTTTTCGAATTTGGCATTTTGACGTCCTTTGCTACCTAGTCTAGAGTGAACATTTTTCTCAATCTATCGTAGGACCGACGCTGCTATTACAGCATTCATTTTTGTCACTATTTAACCGATTGAAATTATGTTTGAAATATTTTCTGTGTCCGAGTAAATGCCATTTCCAACCCAAGAATCGTAAGCCGCGAATATGACGCACGACCAACGACCACGGACAACCACGCACCGAATACATCACTACTTGGCTGGACTTCCTCAGACTCTCTACCCATAGCGCGTCAGAGCAGCTGGTCTGCATAGGTCTGCAATATGAAAGACTATGAGAAGCCACCTTTAGAGCTACGAGTGTAAAGCGTTAGCTAATAAGCCTACGAAGGGAAGCGCGGGGTAGAGCCGAAAAGAGGGGGACGGGGAGGTTGTTGCCAACAGAATTATCAAATCTCTTTGGTCTCTAGCCGCGCTGTTTAGCCATTTGTCTTCTTAGACAGGGAGAGGCCAAAGTTGGAATTGTTGTAAGCTTGAATGAGTAAGTTGTAATTGAGATCTAAGATAATAATAATTACTTAGCTGTACTACATATTTTAGTATTGGACTCGGTATCTAAATATCTGTGCTGGGTGTGTTAGTTTATTGTGTTTGGGGTGTTTATCTATGTATTATGGATATGACGTTGAATTATTTTGGACTCTAAATCAATGAATGACAAAACAAAGAGATTTCTAGAGATACAACTCTATGCTAAACTAATATATCATCCAGGATCATGCCGTGAACTGGCTTCTTATTTCCACTTCAGACAAACAGTATTAAACTCCGTGACATCATCCATAGGCAGTAACAGCGCCTTTTTATTTCCTCTCCAATCTGTTCCATCAAAGGTGCATCACAGAAATGCTGCAGCACAAAAACCATTTACAGCTCTAATAACGTCACATACAGCCTTATGTAACTAAAGGGATTTCAAACCTGCAGACATTCGAGTAGGTATTAGCTATAACGTTGCCAAAATGTGCCTTTGTTTCTGAAACGGGGTCGTACGAGCAAGATAGCTTATGAGCCGATATGACTTCATCTATGCAAGCAGGCAGGAATGCGAGCCGCTGAACTGATTTACCTTGTTCATTATGCAACTGGGTTAATGCGATTGTGTTTACTCACTGCAAGAAGACACTGTTGTTTATACTGTAGTGCAGCCGATAACTACATTAACGTTAATTGAAAAAAAAACCTGTTCTAGCCAAAACAGAAATGTTTAATTCAAAATACGCAGCGACAATTTTGAATTGAAATTCTGTAAAAATAATGTAATAAAATATTTTTAACTTCTTCTTGTAATATAAATGAATCGCTGTTCGTTTGTCTGGCTATAACTCAAGAACGGTTGGACCGATTTCCCTAATTTTGATGTTGAAATATTTCTGGAAGTTCAGGGAAGTTTTAAAAGTAAAAAAAAACCGGATGAAACCGCCGGGTGCAGCTAGTCTTCTTATATATAATTATATAATCTTATATATAAAAATGAATCGCTGTTCGTTAGTCTCGCTAAAACTCGAGAACGACTGGACCGATTTCGCTAATTTTGACCTTGAAATATTTGTGGAAGTTCAGGGAAGGTTTAAAAATAAAAAAACAGCGGGTGAAACCGCCGGGTGCATCTAGTTTTTAATAAAACTCAATATTGTTTGGGTTTTCGTGAAACTGAAAATAATCTCTTTTTTCATTAGAAACGTTAGTTTTTCAAAACCCTTAAAGTAAAATACTTACTGCCAGTGGACTGGGTGGTGAAATATACTTAGACCTAATGGTGTTTACTCCACAACATAAATTATTATCCTTTGTCAACAAAGCAGCATCCCTTTCGGCCCATCTAGTACTCAGAAACGGCTCTATATCACGCTTAGTTACCTAAATATAAGCTCTGAGCATTCGACAAAGCCTTCACATGGTACTGGCTACCTTCGGGTTTACTCGCATATCAATATTTTTAGCATATTAAAAGGATAAAAATATATTTTACCTTTTTAGGTTCGTTAGGCATACTAGAGTGCATTTTGTCGACTCATTACCCGGATTTTGATTGACCGAGTTTCGCGAGGTATGCTTCTGTCTTGCTCTGGTTTTCGAGCTTATTAAGGTCTAGACTGAGATACTCGTAGGAGCTTGTTTCGCGAGGCTTGCTCGATGAATCGGGACCTCTGGTTGAGCTGAAACATGATACATGTTCATGAGAAGTGTCTTTATTTTTAACCGACTTCAAAAAAGGAGGAGGTTATCAATTCGACTGTATGTTTTTTTTTAACATTTTTTTTTATGTTTGTTACCTCATAACTTTTGACTGGGTGAATCGATTTTGATGATTCTTTTTTTATTAGAAAGCTGACGCTTCCCATTTGGTCCCATTTCAATTTAGTCCAGTTCTGATAATGGTATCCATGAGAAAACCATATAAGTCTTAAATTTGCATAAGGTACGTGCGCGACAAATAGATGAATAACTATCAATAGTCGGTCTCTTGAAGTCGGTTTTTGTTTTTTTGTTTTGTAAAATAATGTTCTTGTTTTGTGACCGTAACTTACAAAGTTAGTTTACTACTACTAGTAGTTTCCGTCAGTAATACAAATTTGTTTAGCCATTACGTAGGAAACAACATTCTGGCAGGCTGAACGCGGTTGCGAGAGCGTCACGCATGTCAATTACTCCTTGAAAAGATCACTAACGCGATCGAAACAATAGTCGGAATATCCGACTCAATCTTACGAGAGTAGTTACGTGTATGTATTATATAAAAATCATACTGACACAAATCAAACACGCAAAACTTGTATAAAATTTCAAACATACGCATACCTAAAACTAAAATTAATGTACAGAATAATGTGAGTGCGATATTCGTAGTTCTCCGCTACCCTTTAACAATAAAGCTATTATTCAAGTCGCGGCAAACAGGCCGCCCCCGAGACTCGGCGTCGGAATTTGTGTTTCCTTTGTAAACATTAGCTCGGCAATATTTGCGCAGGCACTTAGTCCGCCCGCCCAGACCCGCGAGGTCTCGGCGGAATGACGAGCTCTGCTTATTGCGCCTTATTGGGGCGTGGAAAGTGCTTCCTAACTATAATGCCTACATTTTGTTACTAAAAAGGTAAATGACTAAAAGGTACCTTGCTTTATGCGTTAAAACTGGGCATTGACACGACTTGGTAAGCTTGGGTCCAAAAAATATTTTGGAAGAAATTGGACACACACTTTAGCTTGTCTAGGTAAATTCCTATGGAAACCTTTTTGGTCCTTTAATTTTTTCATAGTGTTTTTGAAAATGTAGATTTAGGTACGGTACGGTCTGGATTATTTATGTACATACTCGTATACATTATACATGCATTATTACCTACTACTTGAATATAGGCACTAAATTCGTCTCTGCACCTCTATCACGTGACAGTACCACAGAATACTAAGTAGTACATACGCCCTGCATCTCTCTCTACCACATGTGACGTGACGATCACGACCGCTCCGTCAAAAACGCTCCGAATAAGAAATGTGCCGTGACAAATCTGAACGATTTAGTCTAACGATACCCCACGGAATCCACTAAGTAACGTAGAAGTAGGCATGCATGAGTTTTTCCTTGTTACAAATCGTGGTGAATAATGTCTGAGAGCAGTGTGATTTATGTTACTGTCGAGTCAGTTTTGCGTGATGGATGGCGAGAGCTGAGCTGGAACGTACAGACAAAATTATCTAGACAGGCGGCTAAATGACGGAACTAAAAGTTATTATTGGACGCTATCAGTCTCGTTTAGAAACTTCGATAGTGGCTCCAATATTAACTCTACGGAAAAGCTGGTCGCACTGTATAATGGCCATAAGTATGACATGTACTAGAGATGTAGACAGTTTTACTATGAGGTTCTATAGTATTTGTAATCGTATATTTTCTGGCTTTTAGCCAGGTTCAATGGTAGTGGAGTAACGGCGATGGAAATTCATTAACAATAAGAATAAAGTAATCTTTAAGGAAGGAAAGGATCATTGATTTTTATTTGATAATAATAATTTTTTTTAATCAAACGAAAAAAGTATAAAAAGTGTCAATCTCAGGATTAATATCGAGTGCCGGTACTCAGCGCTGGATTTCCGATGACGTTCGTGTGCGGTAGGTGTAATATATTTATTACAACACTAACCAATGAATGCATCGCAATAAATTAATGAAAGAACACTATTGTCTTTTATAGGGCCTTTATGTAACATTTATGGCACATCCCGCGCATCATATCGGGCCACAATCGCTTTTATTTGATGGAACTACATTTTTATACGCACTTATTCCCTAAATGGTTGTAAATCGTTTAAAATGATGACAGTTACAGTTTTCCTTATGGCATCACTACTTCCAAGAAAAAAAAAGAAGAGATACTCGTAGTTATAAATTTACGAGTTAGGTATACAGGGTTATTCATAAAGGGTATGCTAAGCCGAAAAGGGCTCATAGTATTCATCATTAGGAACAACTCTTACAATGGGACCTACCCGAAATTCGGGAAAAAAAAAATCAGCTGTTCCATAGACAAATGTTAATGACACTCGACGAAATGTATGGAACAGCTGATTTTTTTTTTCGCGAATTTCGAGTAGCTCCCATAGTCAAAGTTGTTCATAATGATGAGTGCTATGAGGCCTTTTCGGCTCAGCATACCCTTTATGAATAACCCTGTATATATAATTGAGTGACGAAACGAGCAAATCGCTCGCCTGATGTTATACGTCACGTTTGCCCATAACAGGTCTGCGCCACCCAGAATTTTGAACTCGCAGAATTTAAGACCCTGCGTGGCACAGCAAGCTCCTGAGTTCGTCACCCTGAGATATAAATTGTTTAATATCCGATTTGCCCTGTAATTTCACTGGAAACAATGCCCTTCCAACCGGAACACAGTAATGATTGCACATCATTAGGTACTGCTTGGCGGTGGAATAACTGGCAAAGGTGTGGTACTTCTCCAGGCGGGCTCTGAAAAAGAGCCCTACCACTACATCTCTAAGTTCTAAGTAAAGTAAGCCTCTATCTAAGAGTCGTGCATAAAATTTCTCGCCGATACAAAAACAAAATGAAATAAATCAAAAATCCAATAAGGTCTTCCGCAAACACGAGCGGAGCTCATCGATTTTCCATTCTGGCGCAGCGGAGCCAGTATTTCATCCCATTGATTTTATTCCATCCGCACAGACACGGACAAAAAAGAAATGCGCAGATCATAAATGTATGCAGCGATATTTCTCCGGAATGTGACGGTATTCGGAAGAGCCCCATTCCGCACGCCCTCCGCCGCCCCAGCCCGCCCCGGGCGGCCCCAGCCCTCCCGGCCAGGTATACTACCAAATAAACAAGTACCTGCGACTAATATTTATACATGTATGTAGGTACAAGTTTATTTGACTGTACAAGTTTGTAAGTACTTAGTCAAGTAATTTTTTTTTTATAATTGAGTGACGAGACGAGCAAATTGCTCGCCTGATGTTAAAAGTCACGTTTGCCCATAACAGGTCTGCGCCACCCAGAATTTTGAACTCGCAGAATTCAAGACCCTGCGTGGCACAGCTCCGCGCTCGTCACCCTGAGATATAAGTTGTTTAATCTCCCATTTGCCCTGTAATTTCATTGGGAACAATGCCCTTCCAACCGGAACACAGTAGTGTTTGCACATAAACGGCTGAACAGACAGGTATAGTAAACGGTTGAACAGATTTACAAAAAAGTTTTGATTTACTAATACCCTGATTTAATATATACCTAATTACCTAAACAACTTTTTATCGTAAAATATTAATGCAAAAAGAATAATTTCAGCACCGACCCGATTGTTTCTTTTATAAAAGCGATAAAGCGTCAGATAAAAGACTTGCGGCAAATTCTTTGGACTTTAAACTTTATTTGATGTACAGATGATGGAAGCGGCTTTACGGCATCGTAAACGGCTGGCCGACGTTATAATTCGGTTTAATATTGACTCTATCATGTTTACGAGCGGTTTCCATTTTAATAACTTGCTCTGCTCTGCGCCACTGGTTGCGGTCTGTTTCTGCATAATGCGTCAAATGAAATGCGGACTCTATCATATAAGACACATGTTTTTCGTTTCACGTATTTGTTAAATTTTATTATTACGTGACTGCCCCAACAAAGGGGGACAATATTTTTAATTTATTACTATTATAATTTTTTTGATAAATCCTAAAGTTTCCAAAAATGTTTAATATGTTTTTCTACCTATAATGTATCAAAAATTTATGAGCTTCCGTTCAGAATGTTGTTCAATCATTTTCTGGCATATCATAGACAATGGATGAACAAGTTTCCGTTTATGCTTTATAAATTTTAAATCTAGTTAGGTAAGTTACCCCAATAAAATGTTCTGTCCTTTATAATAGCAAGTGCAACCGCGGGGCGTAGCTATAAAGTATTACTAGCAGTTACTGAACATGGGACCCTATTCTTGCGTTTGAGATATTATCTCGGTCACTGTCGCTCTCTTGGAAATATCATATGAGTGAGAGTGACGGAGATAATCGCATAATAATTTTGTCACTATCTAAAAGATAAATAGATAGAAATATAGAATTATTTTTTAGTTTTTTTCTTAAAAGCATAATTTTAAGCTATTGTTATACCTATTAGATTCTAACCTTAATCTTTCTATTATAATATTATAAAAGTGAAAACAAGTAGGTATGTTTGTTAATAATGAACGCTGAAAAGGTTGAACGGATGTACATGAAATTTGGAATGAAGCTCGTTCATGGTAACACATAAGATACTTCTAGTAGACCATATAATTGTATTAGTTGCAAATAAATTATTGTTAATAATCTCGAGCGTTTAAGAATAGGGTCCCAGCAATTAGCTTGAGTGAGTCTCACAAAGGGCTTCCCGCGACGCCGGCGCGCCCTGGCGCGGCGCCTGCAGAATATTACAAAGAATCACAGTTTGTAAATCATTTTTAAAGGCTTTTGGAGAAAACGAGTAGTAAGAATTATGGATGTCGCTTTTATATTGTAGTTTACAATGGTTTGTATTTTAAAGTGTTAGTTTGTCTTAGCGTATTCTATAGACCTTAATCTACACACACTTCTATACTAATATTATAAAGAAGTAAAGTTTGTGTGTTTGTATATTTGTTAAATTGTAAGGGGTAATCTCGGGATCTACTGAACCGATTTTAAAAATTCTTTCACCAATAGAAAGCCACATTATTGCCGAGTGTCATAGGTTATATAAAAGACCGAAAAATAAAAAGGCTTTTACGTGGTAGTCCGTTTTGCAAAGTGAATCGGAGAAAAAACGGTCCGGACGGCGCGCGATGGCTTCGGGTTTAATTAACATTATGCCCAACGAAGTGGGCAAGGGTCAGCTAGTATATTATAAAGAGGAAAGGTATTTTTGTATTTTTATATAATAAGTTTGTAACGAATAAACTCAAAACCTATAGGACCGATTTTAAAAATTCTTTTACAAATAGAAAGCTAAATTATTAGCGAGTAACATAGACTATATTTCACACGTGCAAAGCCGGAGCCGGTCGCTACTCGTAGTTATTAATATCACGAGAATGTAGTATTGTTTTAAAACTGTAAATACGATAGCAGTTTGTTTTGTGTTACATATACGAGTATTATATACACTGTGTTACATCATACCTTTTGGTTACTGAACAGTGTAAAATTTGGATATGATATAGCACTAATTATTATGCGCAGCGTATATTTTGACAAAGCAATGAATGTAAAGTTTGTGAGATACCTAATTTAAAAGTCGTATCTCTCTAAATGTATTTTGCATGCATTTTCAAGTCCACAGTCATTGACATTTTCAACCAAATTTTTGATGAAGAAAACTTGGAGAACCCTTCCAATTAAAAATACAATAAAACCTTCCGAAAATAAAGAGCGCTAGCAATTAATAATCGTTCCTTTTCCGAACGATGCGATGATCGGAACAAAAAGGCCGCTTTACATAATATATTCTCACAAAGAGGCAATAAGCGGTACCCCGCCCTCGTACAACGCGGGTCAGCCGCCGCCGGCGTACCGGCCTTGTAACGGCAGAGCAAAGGAAAGTATTTAAGGGGTAGAATGGGGCAGAATATGATGCGCCGCTATCTCGCTCGCTCATTCTAACAGTTTTGAAGTTTTAAAATCCCTAAACAAAGTTATGAAAAATCGCATTCGGTCACGTTGCTCAGAATAATATCATAAAGCTTCGATAAAAAATCTTTTTGATCTAAACCAGTTTTCGTACATAAAAATGCGCCATACATAAAGCCTCATGATTCGGTGCTGAAACTTGCTTGAAACAAATTTGTTTCAAACGTTTTCGTCGTATTCTGCCTCCTAAACCTACTATTTTTAGAATTTCGTGCAGTTAAAAGCGATGGATAATGCGGCACTGTAAATTCCTTTAAAGGCGGAGAAACGGATACCAGCTACCCCTTTCGCGAATTACATTTTTAACGATGCTGGTCGCGCCTCTCGGTTTCATCTGCTCTTTTCTGGGATGGAATTAGTCTTAAGTATATGTTAATCCTAGGTAAAAGTTAGCTTCATATCAAATCGTCAACCGTTTATCTCATCCTTAAAGCCAACATTTCACCTGCCCATGCAACCGCTGTCTTATTTTACGCGACTTATCCTTGACAAGGGTTAGACTTAAGCATTAATGCATTTGTTAACCTCGCCCAAGCTTTTTTAAAAGCTTTTACTTAACTTGAAATGTATGTATTTAACTATGATGTTCGGGTGGAATCTTGCAACTCAATTTTGAACCACTTCCCGACGTCTGATTGAGCTGAAATTTGGTAGACATGGACTCTAATGACAATACAAAAAAAAATTTGCTCATAAAAATTTGCTTATTGTGTTTTAAAGAAACCAATAAGGAATGTTAACAAAGGGCCTTACTTATACAGTTTTCTTCAAGTTAAGTGACATTGGTTGTTACTACATTTTTGTATTGCGCAAAAATTCAAATTCAAAATAATTTATTCAAATATGGGTACATCAATGTACCCATATTTGAATAAACACACAGTAAATTAAATGTCAAGTTAAATGGTGGTAAAAGATAAAAAGTGCACAAGTTAAATGATATTTGATAATCTTGGCAACTGCTAAGTACATATCTTATAAAGATATCTAACTAGCTGTTCCCTGCCACGCTTCGCTGTGGATAAGAAAAAAATATATAAAGATAAAAATAATCCTTGATGCGTATTATTTATCATGCTAAAATTTCAGCTCAACCGGTGCAGAACTTTTTGAGTTTTTGAAGCGTACACAAACCAACATAACATTTTTATATATAGGTATAGAAGTAAATGTGAGTCAAAACTATACATCTTACTTTGTGATTAATTAATAGTTAGTTAAAACTTGTATTGATTTCGTTTACTTGCCAGTCTGCTTCTAAACTGAAAATTTATGTAGGTATGTTTTTTGCTCTACTTCTCTTTGCACGTAACATAACCTCAAAACCCAAATTGGATTTGTTCAGTGGAGGATAAGCCGACCCCAAAACCCTGCTTGAAACTGAATATTTTCTCGTACATAATTGTATATTTTCTATTTCACCCCTATTAATATTCTAGAAGACCTTCTAAAATATTCAATGTCCATTTCATTTCGCCTGCAACTGACTATGACTGTAGGCGAGAGGCCAAGGCTGCGACACAGATTAGGTGGCAGTAGCACTGCGTCCCGGGTCCCGCCGGTCAATACTACCCTATTCGTAGCTGAGATAGCTGCTACGAAGCTACGGTACTAGATTGCTACGCTAAAATTGCGCTACTACGCTACAGTTATTCCTTTTCAAAGAACTTGCAGTAAATTAAGTAAATTATTAATATTTACGGCGTTTCTTTTTATTATCAGCTACGCCTGCAATTTACCATTTATGCCCAAAAGAAAAAAATCAAAAGATAGATTCATTATTTATTTTGATGCAATAGCAGATAATTAAGCAATACATTGCTGGTTTTCTTAGTTTTCTATTTTAATGCGAAAAATAATAAAAGGCAGAACTAAAACTAAAAACAAGCAACATAGAAAACAAACTATGAAAAAGAAACGTGTCAAAATAAACCTATCTTAAAACTATAGACTACGGAGCTAACAAGCTATAGAACCATGAGGTTATGATCATCCATGCTACGGTACTACGAAGGGGTTACGCTAGGATGCTACGCTGCTACAAAATAGGCTACGAAATATAGCGTGTTCAAAACCCAGTATCATTTTAGTAAAGTACTTAGTTTTAATGTAATGTTCCGCAATAAATGCCCCGCGCTAGGTACCGCCGGTGCTTGTGGGTAACCGGGCCAAGGCCGCCCGTGACGTCACGCTGCAACACGCAATACAACACCCTGTATAAAGGTAGATATTTAAACTCGCTGAAATTGAGTTAAGTACCGGGTATTGATTTCATTGCTGATGAGTAAAATGAGGATTCGTAGTATAATTCAGATACCTGTAACAATCAGGTTACGATTTCCGATTTATTTGTATAGCAAATGAGTTTGAATGAAAATTATTATTTTCAGCCTGTATCGATACACTGCTCACTGCTGGGTATAGGCCTCTTGTTCTTTGTGCCATTGTTTTGTATGAACTTCATCATTATCATTATTATCAGCCTGTGTCAACACACTGCCGGGGATGGGCTTCCTCTTCGTTGTGCCTTTAATTTCTGATGAATTTACGTGTAAATACAAAAATTAAATTAAAAGTTATGAAAGGTTTTCAGGTGGTCTTATCATATTGATTGTCTATTGAATCCACCGAATACTAGATCGATGATTGAATCTCTTTTTAAGTATTTGACAGGCTAAGCGTTTGACCATACATCACCTCAATTCAGATTATTATATTAATTCAGTTACATATTTCTCTCCTAATAATAAAAAAAGTTGCGGAATGTAAAAACATTTTTTTATTTACTGTAGAAACAAATTCACTGACGCAGTTTCAATTAAATTTCGTATAATTTCCCAAAGGTAACGTAAAGCTATAAATTTGTATAAATTCATTTATACTTTTTGCTGTAATAAAAAGTACTTTACTGTAGCTTGCAAAAAAGTATCTCTATGAGTGACTGACAGACAAACACACAGTCTGAATCGGTGGTTCTAGGATAAGCAGAAATTTTGCGAAGGAGTTTGTATCTACGAAAGAGACATATTCTCTGCCTACTCAAAATATTATAGAACAACCTTTTTCAGATGTCTTTGTAGTTGTATATATTTTAAAGTGAACTTTAACGCCTAGATGGCTTGAGCGGTTGTGAAATGTGAAGTGTTGTTAGATTGGTCTCAATTTCAATTTTATTTATCGTAAATAAATTTAGTTCGTTTCTTAGGTCCGCTTACCGATCATCATGAAATTTTGAATACACGATGTTAGAGATACAGAAATACATATTCTAACTGTTCAGCATCATTATCATCACAGTTTTTCCATCACCGTGCCGGGGGAAACGTGGGGCGCAGTACTGTTTAAAATGTATGTAACCTACAATCGTCTTCAAACGAGAAATATATTCATGAAAGTTATGCTTTAATCAACAATTTACACGAATATCAAACCAATAAACACAAATTACACAGTTCCGCAAACTTCCGAAGCTATTCCTTATTTAAGTTACCCAAGTTAGCAACAAACTACTAACTTGAGTATTCCATTCGATGTTATTACTTGAGTATGAAAAAATTAAAACCTAGCGAACGTAAACTACAAACTATTTTTCTATAAAAAAAGTATCAAGGATTTTTTTCGATAGAATTTGTGCTAGAGTATTTCAGTAAGTTAACTTCTGTAAGTTTTAGTAAAGACACTAGATAAACCGCAAATGCAAAGACTAAAAGATAGATAGATGAAATCTTCGAAAGCACTAAACATTTTTGAAAAAGATCTCAACTTCCTTTTTTTAGACTCTACTAATATTATGTGAAAAATTGTGTTTGGATGTTTATTTCTCAACCACGCAAAAACCATTGAACGGACTTGGATGATATTTAATTTGGAGGTTGCTTATACCCTGGACTAACACATGTGTTTCTTTTTATCCCGGAAAACTAAACAGTTCCAGAGCGCAGCCATTAGGTAAATAGCCTTAGTATTCTGTGATAATAGTTGCTTGTTATAGTTTTCATAACTCTTAAAGTACGCCCATTTAAAGTTGCTAACTTGCTTAGTTTATTCTTGCATGTCTGATCCAATAAACGTGACCGTCATCGTTTATTTGACCGTCGAATAAATTGCAAACGGGCCATTACGTGGCATCATATCTGCTGATCGCTATAAAGGTAATAGTAAACTAATTTGTGAGCGCCGTGTGCGAGCGAGTTTTTGGGGTGGTTAGGCATGTTCAAAAGCGTTCATAGGGGTTTTGGCGCATTGTGATCGATTATGAGATCCTGGTGGAAATTTTAATGAAATTAAATAGCTGAAGATTTATTTTTACAATGAAAAGTAAAGTTGTTTTGGTACCGGATATATTATGATCGGAACTAATGTCGGATAAATAAATCCGATTTAATCTTACGTGAGTTGTCCTGTGTATTTACAACAAAATGAGCTGGAAAAATATTTGGGAGCGACAAAACTATGCCAGAAAAGTGAAAATCTACAATTTTAAAAGCTTACTTCTTAGTCTATATCTGAATTTGCATAATTGGTAAAGGTGCACTTATACGATTTAAAGTACCTGCAGTAATAGATACCTATATATGAGTACCTACCTATATTTAAAATAAAACAAAACTTTATGACTCAAAACTGTGTAAGAAGATCATTTGAAAGGTTTTCCGAAGAAACGATTAGCCAAGTCTACGTATAAAACAAAATCAATACGAACCAAAATTATTTTACAACGTGCGTTAGCTCGATGCAGACTTCCCCAGTTTCCGGGCCCGGAGCCCGGAGTCAGGCGGGGCAGGGGGCCGTGCCCCGACATTGACCCGCACTGCGCCTCTGCACAGGTGCGTCATTCATGCCCCCGCCGCCGCCCCCCTTCCCCCCGCTGCACCGGATACAGCTATTCGGACCGGAAATTGCACACTTATTGATGTACCTGCTCGTAAACTGTATCGAACGATCTGCTTCTGAGCTGTATGCTTATGAAACATGAATGTATTTTATTTATTTGTGAGGATTGTTAGATACGAAATTTAGATTATGCTGTATGCTGATTATCTAAACTATTGAGAGACGAGATTTTTTAATCCTTCTATCCTACTAATATTAATAAACGCAAAAGTTTGTAAGAATGTACCTATGCTTGTCGCAAAAACTCTTTCACGCAAAAACGGCTGAACGGATTTACATGAAATTTGGAATAAAGGTTGTTCATGGTCAGGTCAGGATTAACACATAGGCTACTTTTCATCCCGGAAAACTCATGTTAACTTTTTGACCGCGAGTGAAACCGCGGAGCGCTGCTAGTGGGTAAGTCATATTAAGATGGCATGGCGCAGTCGCAGCTATAAAGCAGGCGTGGTATCAGTCATAGCTAGTCATAAGTTGTAATGCTTTCGCTTTGTAATATTACTAAAAATAGGTACATTGAATTGGTTTTCAGGACATAGATAGGTATTTGAAATATTGGTCGATGTGAAATTTTGTTCTAATGAGAGTCATTTATATTGAAGACGGACACAGTATATGCTAGCGAGCACTAATACTCGTACCTACTGTATGTATAGGTATTAGGTACTATACCAATATAGCCAATATTTAGTATACCTACACTATACATTTTCGATGAAGAAGGTTATACGGTAAAGAAGGGTAGTAATACCTACTAGGATTTTGTAGCGTTGGTGGTGACTAGCCATAACCAGAAATAACCTCTAATCTAATAGGACGAGCGACTGTCCTTGCCACCCTGCCAGGCGGCGGTTGTCAACCAACCTTACTCGTATCTGTAGCATTGCCTTAGGGAGCCACCATCGCGTTCCCAGAGCAACATCGACAGCCAGCTGGAGATAATGCTTAGTTCCATCATTTGCCCAGCGGAACAGATAAGTTGGTCGGTATAATCTGCGGATGAGCCGCGACGTCGCCGCTCAGTGCCGCTATCGCTGCCACTCGCTACTAATGGTTATGGCTGTCATGTTAGACTGGCTAGAATTAGAATTTTCGAGTTTTACACGTTAGGGGTTTAAAGTAAATCAGACACATTGGCATTGAGTTTTCACTAACTGGCTTAGGGCGGAGCAAGTTTACCTACTTAAAAAGTTATAAACGTTTATCATGTGCTTGCTGCGCCTGCGGCACCCGTAGGTATTTCCCCGTTTGCTTTTTCGGGATCAAGGGAGCTTATGTATTATCTAAGATTTATGCTAACGACCCGACTCATAGGTATCTACTTAACAAGCGTTTATTTGATTGTTCCTTTGTTTAAGTCAAATCTGCTAACATAATCTTTCTATTTCTACTGAGCTGAAATTCGGTAGTGTAGACGCCAATGAGGACGCTATAAAAGCTAGCTTAAATTTTGTCGTACCTAAGCATTAAATAAATAGTAGGTAGGAAAGATATTATCAAAAAAGGTAGAACGCCAACTGGATAAGTATTATCTTATCTCTAAGTAGATTCGCTTAGCATAATAAAAGCTTCAGCATTGCAGATGAAAGCTCCAGGAGCAGCCAACTCACATTATTTCCACTATTTTTGCCTTCACGCCAAAAACCTTAATTACTGGGATGCCAAACATAATAGAACCATTTATTTAGAAAGCGGTTGATGACTGGTTTGGGCAAGATTTGAAATGGGAACTTTTTTACTCATCGTCATTACGATTCGCAACCTTTTTATCCAACTAGGTAGGACCTCCTTCTTTGCCTCTCTTTCTTCCTTACACACACTTTCCTACCTACACACGCCTACTTAAGTCCTAAACCTACTTTTCCTTTTATCTGTCTCGCTCTCGATAAGTATACCTACCTACTGAAGAAATTAGGGATCCTCTAAGGTATACAAGTTGCAACGGAAAGGTGTAATAAATAATACTTAATTAAGGGTGTTCTTCTACACGTCAAAGTGAACTACTCCTAGAACACAAGTTTGCTAAATTCGAGAAAGAAAATATCGAGTCACCCTTAAAATAATATACTTGTCGCCATAAAAAATTGATCACGTGACTAAATATTTCTTTGTAAATGGAGTTGATATTTTTTTTCTCGAATTTATCAAACTTGGTTCACAAAAGTTGTTCACTTTGACGTGAAATGATGCGGTCTTAAACACACGCTTTCCTAGAAGGAACCGTTTCACTTGCGACTTGAAGACACCCGGATTATACCATCCTATATCTATGGCCTTTGTACCTAACTTTTTATATCGCTACGTGATCGTCTTCGCCGTTCCTCACGCCACATCATGTCGTGATAACGTCGCGTTACACAACCTCATTCCACACACGAAATACGACAGATAAAAAAGGCAGGCAAGTAATCTAATATTTTCATAGGCAGCTATAATATGTTAGTGGCGGTGTACTTAATCAGATGATGCATATTTCAGTCTGCCTGCAATCAGCACATTATTATTTTTTTTTGATTCTGGTATTTTTGCAATGCTGTCGTATTTACATTAATTGCCACCAGTGCCATCTAGCGAACCAAAAAAGAACGAAAGACATTGACTACGGCGACCGCACCGTCTCCAGGAATCAAAATACATAGCGCCATCTAGTGTGTACATGAACGCAGCACTTTGCGTTGCACGCATGCGCAAAACGTTTTTAAAGACGGTTTAATTTAATTTTTCGTATTTTTTTAATACGTTTGAAAATTAAAACTTTAGTTTATAAGATCATAGCGTTATAATAGCTATAAACTAATAGAGTCAGTAGTGAACGCTTACAGACTATGATTCACTATTCACTTTGATTATTTTGATGATTGCTACTACCTTCGAGGTTTTGTCACTTGTCTATCTTCGTAAACATTTTGGTAGTGTCGTTGTCATCTGTTTTTTTTTTTACTATCTGCAGTGCTGCCAGCAAACTGCTTTAGCGCAGGGTCTAGCAAACTCTTAGTCCACAGTTCGTACTGGGTCTAGCTATAATTCTAGCACTTTTCGAAATAATAAATTGAAAATTAAAACGAATATGAAGATAACGAAACTAATTAAAACACATCTATCTATACTTATTACCTATTATATTTAATATTATAAGCTACCTTATTTAAACGATTTAGTATGGTTATTTACTCATTTACACTTGATTTTACATTGAGTTTGATTTTTTTTAGTCGCTTTTTCTTCAGCAGCGACATGATACATCGCGCTCTCTGGCGAAGTTTTAAAACGTTAATGGCGCGTTTTGGCATATATGAGCTGGAAGTACCAGCCGACTGTCACTGTCAGTGTCATGTAGTGTCATGTCATGTCAGTTTCGATTTGTTGGATGGCCTTCAATCGCTGGCTGAAATCAAGTCAAGGGATCTTTGCAATTCCAAAAGGATTTTGCAATGTGAGATAATCATAAATAAAAATTCATGTTGTGACATACAAGTGTAAGTTCCTGTGTACAGTAAGATGACCTCGCGAAGCAAGAATGCTGTGCGGGTGTTTGAAACAGAGATCGAGAAAAGTCGGGAGGAGTCAAACTGGAAGAAGGCAGTGGAACTGGCCCAACAGCTGAAGGCCAGGTCACCACAACATGGTCAGTGATCTTTCTCTGACGTAATCCGCGCCAAACGCAGCATTTCACTCAGTTCAAATTGTTATTAGCTCACTAACTTTACAGTCTTGTTTTTGTGTAACACCCAAGATCTGTCATGCATGCTATGAATAATGAATCATGTGTATCTGTGTTTAATTTCCTCTAATTGTTTATCCGTTATATGACAACATATAAGTCCATTCAATACCTACCTGTGGGTAATAGTTAACCTACTGAAACCTCCTTTAACTTACTTGTAATGGAGGGTCACCAATAAATTAAATTATGGAAACTCATTCCTTTTAATTTAATAGGTAGTAAAGTAAGGCATTGACTGACCTTGCATTTACTCAACATAATAATCACTAAGTAGGCATTTGTAGACAAATGCTAATTATACCTCTAAGCAAGGTCAGTTAAAGTGACTTGATTTAAAGTCTAAAGAAGGAATTTATTGACTTAGTTTTACTTGGTAAAACAATATTGCACTTTAAAAGTTTTCAGAATTTTTCATATCGTTTAGACATTGAGATTTATTTTCTTTAAGTTAGAAAAACCAACAATGTTAACACTTTGGCTGCGGCTAGTAATCACATGCGCTTGCCCCAGGCGCGGCTAATAGTCAAACGCGTTGTTTTTTACGCACCTGGCGTGTGCAGCCACACTCACGTCACGCAAAGGAAAACACAGGGTATGTGTTTCCTGCAGCCAAAGTGGTAAAGATTAAAAGTATTTTCATTAACTTTAGGATGATTCATGACAACTTTTAACAACAATCTAGCATTAAATGGAATATAGTACATATCATAAGAAGCTTAGCATAGTATTGCTTTGAATTTGGGCGCACTTTAAGTATTGAAATTTCTATTTCTAGAGAGCCTCGCTCACTTCCTAATCGGTGAAGGCAAGCTAGAAGCACACCTGGACGAATGGCCTCCTATCAAGGAGAACATAGAGCGAGCACAGAGAGAGCTCTCCGAAGCCCGAGGGTACCTCACACTAGCTACAGATGAATCAGGAACAAAGGCTGGTGTAGCTCTCGATGCACATCTGCTGTTGGGGAAGCTAAACTATGCATGCGGAGGGTATGATGATGCATTAAAACATTATAAGCTGGCTGAACTGAGTACCTTGACAGAAAAAGAATTACCTGTGTAAGTACTTCTTGAAATTTTTTTTTTTTTTTTTTAATATTTTTTTTTTTAGGGACTTTTAGCCACTTTCTTGAAATATGATAAATCTTTATTGTAGACTAGCTGCCCCCTGGCGGTTTCACCCGCTGTTTTTGTTTTACTTTTAAACCTTCCCTGTATTATAGCGAACAAAACAAAAAAAAAACCACAGACCAAAAAGATCGGACTAATTTCTGAATACACCTATAAATAATAAATTTGACAACCAAGTGACACTATTCTTTATTTCTTTTAAGAAAGATACACTTAAACAAATTACACAAAAATAATGACAAAAAAGAATAATATATTATGGGAGTACAAGGATGGCCTGATCGCCATAGGCAATTTCTTTGGGACAACAAAAAGATTAAGATAATAAAAAGTATTTATGCTAAAGTAAATTTTGATAAAATAAACATATGAATATTACATAATATAGTGAAATAGAAAAACATTGGTAAATCTCAATTTGCTGCTAGCAGTAAGGGCTCTCTTACACGAGCGGCACGATGTCAACGGCAGAGGCAACTGTAGCCGTCGACATCTGTCGGCGGCAGCCGTCGACACGTCGGCGGCAGCAGTTGACATGCTAACAGAAATGGCGGACGCGGCACGTTACAAACACAAACAACTGCGAGCGTCGCCATTGGTCGATGGCTGCCGCCGACGTGTCGACGGCTACAGTTGCCTCTGCCGTTGGCGTCGTGCCGCTCGTGTAAGAGAGCCCTAACAGTAATGTAGTGGTACACTGCCATGCATAAACTAGAAAACAGTAAACAAACATATGGTCCAATCTAACTAAACCCCATTCTAGCTTAGTATGTAAAATAGACAGGGTTCAAGTTAAATTGGATGTTATTTTAGTTTACTGCATTCTAGCTTACGTAGGGCAGTACAGTTAAGTAGTAAATGATGAAAGTTTTAATAGTTTTATCAATCCTAGTTGCACAAGCTATGTTAAATGGTCTGGCATCCATAGGCAATCACTTGGAACAACCATTATTTCATAACTAATCTATGCAGCTGTTTTTACAGATACAGCATAATTTTATCAGTTATTGTACATACTCACTAGGTAAATAGATGTGTGTACATTGGAACATATCAGAATATATTTAAAAAGATTCACCGTCATTCTGTGATAACAGAAACTAGTGCTAGATTCCATTTATTTATTACATCCTTATTGGTATTATACAAAATAAATACGAAAGTGGGTTGGTTTGTTACTTTTCATGCCTTAAGTACTCAACTGATCATAATGAAATTTTGCACATACTGTCATGGGTACAGAAAAGGAGATAGGCTATTTTTCATTATCATCAGTTTTAATCACCAAAAGGGTAATACCGCAGAGCACAGCTGGAAACTTATGATTGCATTAAGACTAACACACCTAAATATAGGAATACAGTAAAATTACAATGTCAAGATAATACAAAGACTCGGGAATCTAAGAAAATGTGTATAATCTGAGAAATCTCAAATGAGCTATAGACCAGTAGATATAATGTAAACAATAGGCTAGAGTTGGCAAGTGTAGTTGTTTTTGTTAGTCAGCTCGCAAGTATGATGTCATGTGATATATTGCTTTGATATGTACCTTGATTTTTATGTGCCTACTAACTACGCCCCACTGTTTTTACTCTCGATCTTCTAGTTTGTTCTTTTTAAAAAGTATTTCGTTATTCCTTTTTATACTCGCTACTAGCTGCCCCCCGCTGTTTCACCCACGTTTTTCGGGATAAAAAGCAGCCTATCTAAGTTAATCCAGGGTACGAGTAAGCTTTCGAATCAAATTTCATCCGAACCCGTTTATCAGTTTTTTGTTATTGAGTAACAACTATAAAAACTTTCACTTATACAATATTAGTAGGATACATTCAGTCGTAATGGTTATGATCAGGCATTGAAATAGAGCTGATTCTAATTTCTAATTCTAAGTACTGACGCGACCTGCATTGACGTCCTGCTTCGGATGTTTTGTGCATTGCCCCCCAACTTTTTAGAGCTTTTCCCCTTAAAGCGAGACTTCGTTGTCTGTCTATCTATATTATTATCCGACTTCAAAAAAGGAGGAGGTTATCAATTCGACTGTATGTTTTTTTTTTGTTATGTTTGTTACCTCATAACTTTTGACTGGGTGAATCGATTTTGATGATTCTTTTTTTATTAGAAAGCTTACGCTTCCCATTTGGTCCCATTTCAATTTAGTCCAGTTCTGATAATGGTATCAATGAGAAAACTATATAAGTCTTAAATTTGCATTAAGTACGAGTACGTGCGCGACAAATAGATGAATAACTCAATAGTCGGTCTCTTGAAGTCGGTTTTTGTTTTTTGTTTTGTAAAAATAATGTTCTTGTTTTAGGGAGCGCGGCTGATTTGGATAGGCTAAGATAGAGCTAGCGGTAATTAAGTACTCAGATACTAATGATCTGGGTTCTGTATTGATGTCAAGTGAAATAACCAGAAATCATGATGTATGATTTGTTGTACGTTACGTATACGTATTTCGTAGATATACGAAGTTGGAATTGATTTTGTAGTATATTAGGGGCAGATTGGTGTCGAAGGTTACTGGTTATCAGTTGGAATTACCACAAAAGGCTTCTTTAAATCCGATTATGTAACCTAAATAGAAACAAGTTCAACTGTATCAAACATAGACTTTGATGTTGTTTTACATTGTTGCTTTACAAACCACTATGGTTTGTATATAGCTTAGTGAAAATTCTGTGTCTGACAACAAATTATTTTGATTTTAGATTTTTTTTAACATGGGGATCTTCAAAACAGCTGTTAAAAGAGTATTAAAAAGTCGGCAATGTATCCGTGATGCCTACCCTACCACTGGCATCTTTAGATGGCGGTGTCCGCTTACCATCAGGCGGCCTATCTGCTTGTTGGGCACTTATGGCATAAAAAATATGTTTTTTTTGAGTGTCAGTTTTCTATTATCTAGTCTAAAGTTAAACGACGTTCAGTTATTCCACTGACAAGGGTTGACCAGTCACTTGTAATCATGTTATGCGATTTTGATACTTATTGTATATAACGTAATGGTTATTTTACAGACGAAGTCTCCGCATCGTGGCTGAATCATACGCCATCAAGGGGCTGTGCTTGGAGCAGAATGCTGTACCCACTTCCACGAGTCGGTATAAACAGGCCGAGCGAGATGCCGAGACGGTGAGTGGTTTAAGAATACATAGATGAGAATAGGGTGCGATTTTCATGAATGTTTCTAACCAAAGTAGCACCAAGGTAAGTAGTAACCGCAGAAAAAACGTAGCAGTTGTAATCTATGTCTTAACATTTTTAAAAAGCGACTATTGTCTGAAGTTCAGAAGTGTGACTAGATTGACGCCACTTTTTCTTTCAAAATTGTCTATTGCAATTTACATTGATTTACTGTGACCATTTAGTTAATTATACTACCTTGAGGTCCACTTGTATACAGGGTTGTGAGGGAATTAAATACTAAGCCTAAAAAGGCGCATAGTACTCATTATTATGAACAACTTTTACTGCGGGACCAACCCTGAAATCGTGAAAAACAAATCAGCTGTTCCGTAGAAAAATATCAATGACACTGAACCTGGTGTAGAATAGCTGGTTTTATTCGCGATTTCAGGGTTGATGCAATAGGTAGTAAAAGTTGTTCATAATGATGTTCCTTTTGCTTGGAATTTCTAGTATGAACAATAAAGAGTTATCTATCTATCTACTATGTGCCATTTTCCGCTTAGCATACCCTTTCCTTATAACTTTGCATTTTATTTTATTTTTTTGGATAACAAATAGCCTAACAAATATTTAAAAATAAAATTTGAAAAGCACACCTAGGCCTACAAGAGTTATCTATCACTCGTAGCACTGCAATGTAAAGCGCAACTAAAAAATTATAAAAGTAATACAAATATTTTGTCTCTGGAAACTTAAACATAGATAAAAAGAAATAAAAATGAAAGTTAGAAATTAACTAATTAATGAAATTAATTAATTAAAAGGAATTTGCATTTTTCTGTTATTTTTATAATGCATTTAATTATTGTCTTTATAATTAACTGAGTATGTTGTACAGATCCGCAGTTTCGAGCTAGCGTCCGACCTGACGCTGCTGTACCTGCAGCGCGCGGCGGCCGGCGTGCGCGCCGGGCCCACGCTGGAGACCGCGCTGCAGCGCGTGCCCCTCCTGCACATACGGGCGCAGAGGCTGCACCAAGCCATCGATAGGTAAGCTGATGAACAACTTTTATTGTGGGACCAACCCGAAATTCGCGAAAAAAAAATCAGCTTATCCATAGAAAAATGTCAATGACACTCGACAAAATGTCGCTAAACATCATATATTGATAAAAGAAAATACTATCCCAATACTAACTTTTGGTTATGTTACTGTAGTTGTTACAAGCTTTTACAATCTGATGACAATGCAATTTACTTATACTTAATTGTTTTTAAAAATATTTTTTTTAATTCTTTTGAGAAGTTCGTAAATCTGTGTATCAGAATACCTGGCACTTTGTACATAAAATACGGAGTGACAATTCGATACAAAAATATGGATAATGCAGATCCCATTTACACCCGACAGGAGCGCTGTCCCATCCTGCATACATTTATCGAATACTCTCTTCATATGTTTACGACAATATTTGTGCAAGCAAAAAGCATACAGCTGTTGAGCCAGCGACTACGTTCTCAGGTACCGGTCCATGCTGTGCGCGGTGGAGGCGGCGGCCACGCAGGCGCTGCGGCTCACACTTGCGCGGCAACTGGCCGAGGTGCTGCTGAGGGGCGTCACGGGACAGGTGGGTCACTGCGGGTGGGCCCGAGCGGGTTGTGTGGGTCTGGCCGGCGTAAGGCAAGGCGAGGCGTAAGGCAAGGCAAGGCGTAAGGCAAGTCAAGGCGCTAGGCAACACAAGGTGTGAGGCAAGACAAGGCGCAAGGCAAGTTAAGGCGCTAGGCAAGGCGCAAAGCAAGGCAGTACAAGGCGCGAGGCGCTAGGCGAATCGCAAGTCCAACTAACTGTGAGGAAGTAAATTTCATTCTTTAAAATGTTTTTCATATCCATAAAACTAAAAATGCTTGCCTAATATGATGTTGTGCGGTTGGCAGGTGTATAAAGCTCCAGAAAAACTAGTGCCAGCGCCGGTGCAGGGCACGCTGACGAGGCGGAGAGAGGAGCACGTGTCCGAGGGACCGTGGAAACCGAAGAAATACGCGGGTATTAATCAGGTAACTTGTTTGAGAAATTAGATTAGCCGCTTTGATGCTTACGAAGTGATGGTTCATGTGAGCTCGAAATCGTTGACAAATAATAAAGAAATTTACAAACAAATAATCAAACACTAGCTGTTCCCTGCCACGCTTCGCTGTGGATAAAAAAAAAGAAAAAAAAAATAGATAAAAACAATCCTTGATGCGGATTATATATATCATGCTAAAATTTCAGCTCGATCGGTGCAGAACTTTTTGAGTTTTTGAAGCGTACACAAACCAACATAACATTTTATAAATATAGAAGATACAAGATATACGCGAAAAACAAAATCCTTCCTTGGTAGTCGGATATAAAAGCTGGAAAAAATTATTATTGAAGCTGTTAGCTTCTGTTATCACAATGAGTTTCTTAGAGCTATTTCATTGTCATAGTCTATCGGAACGAGAGTCTACCGGAGTCATTTGTATGTTTGTCTGCCGATAACTTCCATAACGTTAATCTGATCTACATGAAATTTTGTAGACAGTAGTTCAATACAATATAATTTTTAAGTTCGAAGATGATCTATTTTGGTAAACGGGTTGCGAAAATATTAAGGGTTGAACTTTTCGGAAAAGGGAAGCTGAGCTAAAAAGCAATGCAAAAGTATTGAGTAGCAGCCTTCTAGTTCTGAAAACCTGAAACTACTATATTTTTTTTTTTTCCGTAAGTTGAATGATCTGTTGTCCCCAGTTCATTCCCCGCAACGAGTTCGAGGAGGTTCTTCTACTGCTACTAGTGGGCGAGGCTATGGCGGTGCGAGACGCGGTGCTATCGCAGAGTGCAGAGTTCGAGGCTGCGCGTGCGCACTCGCTAAACAACGCGGTCGCAGTCATCGACTTACTGGCGCTGGCGGCCACGCGCTGGGGACAGATGTGTCTAGTACTAGAGGTCAGTGGCTTCGCTGCAAGAATGTCACGCAGAGTGCAGAGTTCGTTATACCAAATTTCATCCAAATCCGTTCAGCCGTTTTTGCGTGATTGAAGATCAAAATTTTGATATTTTAATAATATTTTTTTATAAGTATTAGGATTTTTAAAACTTTGCATATTTAACAGTTTATAAGCCCAAAGTGTTACAAGATTGTTTAAATTTTGCTGAACTTTGAAAATATGTACATACCAAAAACTTACTGTGTGACTCACTTGCTTACTTCTTGTCCTTTTCCTTCAGGATTTATGCATCCGTATCTAGCTTTTTTTGTTTTTTTTTTTTTTTTTTTTTAATGTAATTGAGTGACGAGACGAGCAAACCGCGCGCCTGTTGTTAAACGATCACTGGTTTCTTCGTTTCAGTCGCTCGAGCGCGCAATGAAGTTCTCGTTCGGGTCGCGGCACGTGTGGCGGCAGCGCGCGCTCGCCACCGCGGCCGCCGCGCCCACCACGCTGCACCACGCCTCGCACGTCAAGCCGGGTACGTGGGACCTGGGGACTGAGCAAGTGTGGGACCTAGCCGAACCTGTGCAGCTGTGTAACCTTGTCGATCGGTTAACTGGGCAATGCTGCCGTCCTAAGCCAAAGTGTGGTATCTCAAAAAATAAAGAAAAACTGTTTTTTCATGCATCTGATAGCTTGAAAAAATACGCATCTGATGCGTGAAAAAACAGTATTTTTTTTGAGATACCGCTCTTGTGCTTGGGATGGCAGAATTATTGTCATTGCTTACCATTAGACGAGATGGCGGTCAAACGCAAGACTGTTATAGAATAAAAATACCTGAAACTAGTTTTTTAAATTTAGTTCAGAACATAGACAAAAATTTGTTTCTACGATTTAGTTTAGTTCAAACGTCAATTTGTCTACGAGTTATCTCCGATCATATTTTGAACCATATAAGTGACTTTTTAAGGAGCGGTCTCCTTAAAAAGTAACTTAACATGAAGCGTGGCGTGCGCGTGTGTCAGACGTGATCACGCCTTTTTGAAATAAGCTTAGCATGAAACAGCTGCTTTGACAGAGTAAATTGTAATTTCTTATTTGCCATCCATTGCTATGTTTTTAGTTTTTTTTATTGTTTGTGATGGTCTATTTTCCCCCAGGTTCCCCCGCGTGGACGGCAGGCGTGCGCGCGCGCAGCGTGCTTCAGCACGCGGCCCCGCTGGCGCCGCGCGACGCGCCGCTGCGGCTCGTCGGGGCCAACACCTGCTACCACATGGGCTGGGTGAGTCGGGTTGAGGGGGTAACTCGTCCACGGATGAAACTCGTCCAACGGACCAGTCGCCCCTTTAAAAACCATTCAATCAAATATAACTTTTCAAAGAGAATAAGGACCACTACAGTCTTAAAACTTATTAAACTATAAAGTATAGATTGAGTACACAACAAAAAAATCGGTTGTCTGTAAAGTCGGTTTACTGACGTAGTTGAACGTGACAACGTCATAAGAAAATACTGATGGAATGGTTTCATTTTTCAAAAGAAAATTTTAATTTTATTTGTTTGATAGATATTTTGTATGGATCTAAAGAAGGAGGTAAATCATCGATCTTAATCCGACTTCGGTGAGGTAAATGGAAATCACAATTGAATTGATCAAGTTACATTTATTTGTACGCATAAATACAATTACGACAATATATCACTGAACATATATTTAATATCGAAATAATCATTACCTTTATCGCCGCAATTATCGTTGCTATAAACAATTGACACCACATTCACTTTTCACTGCACTTCATACTTGACGAAAACATGTAAATGTATTATTGTAGCAGCTGTCCACGCGGACAATGATTGCTCACTCAAGTAGGAGAGAGACAGATGTCGAACGCTGCCGAACGCGGAGGCCGATTGTGCCTCTTTGTCGCTCGTTGCGCGCTCTCGCTTGCACTTCAAGCCTTAAATGGAACGCCTCAGAGCGAGGTAACGCCGCATGCGTCATGTTTTTTCGTGCGTGCAGCCGGCTCCATCGAATTATAAGACGTTGTCACGTCAAAAAGGAAAAACGGTGAACCCTAAACTAGGCTTAAGGTTGGTCAAGTTGTGGTCGACTTGTCCACATCTGGAAATCGGCGTGGATATCTTTTCATATAATTTTGTACTATTGTAAGTGGTTCGAAGTAACGAACATTCCATAAGTCCCGGCCTTGTCCGCAGATAGAAGAAGGCATAGAGGCGGCGGAAGAGGCGCTCGCGATAGAAGAGGAGGACGAAGGCTTCATGTTGGCACGCTGCCACCTCTTCGCGGGCATCGGGTACCAAATGAAGGCACAGGTATAGTACAACGACGTAAGACTAAACCTATAGTCCGACTATACGACACGTAAGTCACGTAAGATCCGTATGAGACGAAAGATTGAGTCGTAACAAATTGTTAAACTGACGTACCTAATTTGCAATGAAAAACTGTAATGTCACACGCAATGACCTTTTACGCACTTTTTATACTTTTTCTGTAAAATTTTGCACCCTTTTACATTGTACAACCGGTGTAGTAGTATTTTTTGGTGAGTCTTTCCGATAAAAAAAATTTCACTTGCACATTTTGCAATTTGCGTTGACACTTTTTCATACAATATATCATATTTTGCACTACCAAAAAAGCATACTCGATTTATTGAATACAATTTTTTTTTTAATCTCTATTATGCTAACTTCCATTTTTCAGAAAACGAATTCCCGGATAGACAAAGACGCGGCGAACGAAACGGCCCTCAAACACTTAACGAAATCAGTTGAACTGGACGACAACGACCATCTAGCGTTCTACTACCTAGCGCTGGAGTATATGCACTTAGGGATGCTTAACGAAGCTATGGTGAGTGTTCGAGTGGAGAAAGGGGGTGTGGGGAAAAGGGGAAGTAGCTGCTGTGTT
Source organism: Alcis repandata (assembly GCA_949125135.1). Classification (NCBI taxonomy): domain Eukaryota; kingdom Metazoa; phylum Arthropoda; class Insecta; order Lepidoptera; family Geometridae; genus Alcis; species Alcis repandata. Next base: position 4,068,230 of record OX421233.1, read on the forward strand.
GACTGCTCTACAAACTGATACTATCGCTTCAAGCCAATTCAACAAAGAGGTATTGTAAGATCTATATTATAAGAGGTATATCTGACTGACTGTGTTGATAACACACAGTCTGAAGCGCTGGTCCTGTAAACATGAAATCTGGAAGGTTATTCTATAAATAATATAGGTAAAAGGTACCCCAAAAAAACGAATTTGTTATGTACTATGTTATGTACTTTTAAATTGCTTGACGAGAACCCTTTGCCTCGAAAAACTTTATCTAGGTTTGAACGAAATTGCACACAAGTAAAATTGTTGAATTTTTTTTCTTTCTAAATAAGTGAAAATACAAATAATTAATTTTTTTTTTCAAACAAAAGCGAGTGAAGAGCTATATTATTTCATCATCATTGGCCATGTTTCATCTGTGCAATGCTATAATATGAGGCTGATAGTTATACTTGTCGTGCAGGACGCGACGCGGTCGTGCCTAAACGCGCGCGCGGAGTGCAGCGGCGGGCTGCGCGTGGCCACGGCACTTTGGTCATGCGCGTGCGCCGGCGCGCGTGGGTCACGCGCGCTGTATGCGGCGCGGCTCGCGCGGGAACACTACCCGGCGGCGGAGTGGCCGCTCGCCGCGCTCGCCAGCCTGCAGATCGCGTGGGAGAGTGGGGAGGTACCTGTATTCATTACGTTACATAAAGGCGCGTGGGACACGCGCGTGGCTCGCCCGTGAACACTACCCGGCGGCGGAGGGGCCGCTCGCCAGCCTGCAAATAGCGTGGGAGAGCGGGGTGGTACCTGTACTCATTACCTGATATTATAGTACGCGTGGGGCACGCGTGACTTAAGTACCATGCGGCCTACTTTTGTCAAGCTATATTGTCCCACTCCACAGCAAAGGTGTTCCCCGTTTCCTTCCTAGCAGTGTGATTACCTGCCAGATTCAACCAGCCGAAAAGTCATCGAATTCGTCCTGCCAATGTTTCAGCGACCTTCAGCTCTTTCCAAATACCATTGATTGTAGCAACCTCGCTACATACAGTGCCACTTATCGACCAGTGCCCAGTGTAACGAATTGTTATATGGCTAATAAATAACTTTATTACTCTACTCGACCGGAAAGTAAATGTTTGTTTGTCCAGGCGGCGCTGGCCACGGGCAAGGAGCTGCTGTCGCTGCTGAACAGCGCCGAGCTGGAGGCCGAGGCGGAGCAGCCCGGCTACGCGGAGCTGGACGCGCTCTCCGACTCGCTGCACGACGACACGCACAGCACCAAGGACGCCGGTCAGTGGGCTCTGTTGCTAGCGGCATAAGGTGCCATTTGGCACGCTTTATTGCTATCCGCATAAGGTGCCAATTTGGCACGAACTATTTCTGTAATATTTTTAATTGCAAAACCATCCAAGTGATGCTTCTTTAGGTATACTTGAATACCACACAAGATTTTTAGTTTTTTATACTTTTGTAAATTTTACTCTTTTTCCAATATTTTTTAGATCCTACCTACCTCAGATCAAGTAGAAAGGCAAATAGAGTACCGCCTAAGATCCAATTGAAGCCAAAAACTACCCTACTGCCCGTGTACGTAAATTTCACGCACCTAAGCACGCATAAAACTGCCTTTCTACTTGATCTGAGAGTTAAGCAATGTTCATAATGTTTTTGGTTTTTTTTTGTTACTTATGATATTTGTTTCCCCGCAGCGTCGATCCGCGCGGAGTCCGCCGGCGTGTACCGCATCGAGCGCGCGCTGTCGGAGGGAGCCTCCTCGCTGTCCACGCAGCGTGCGCGCGCGCCGCTCGCCGCGCACAAGGCGCAGGCCTGGCTGCTGCTGGCCATGGCGTGCCTCAGGCGAGTCGCCGGCGTGGGCCGCGTGGAGCGTGCGCTGTCGGAGAGTGTACCCTGCTATTAAGCGTTGTTATCCGAAAGAGGACTAGGATAGCCAGGGTCGAACAACTTTTTCTAACGTCGCCGCTTGGCTCAAGATAACGAGGGAGTTCGCTAAGCGCACACCCAACCTCCAGTAGTGGACTGGCACCAGATGATGATGATGATCCTTTTGTTTATAATTTTTGGTTTTTAATTAAAGATTTTCTACCACCTTTTATATCATACCATCTTTTATATTCTTGTCTAAAGGTGTTTCTTATTGTTTTTCTATGTTGCAGACTTGACCGAGTGAGCGCGGCGGCGGGCTGCGTGTCGGAAGCGGCGGCGTTGACTCCCTTTAGTCACTTAGTGTTATACACGGTAAGTTTATTTGGCTTGTACGGTTTTTTTCATTTAGCAATTAAATATACAAAAGCGTAAATCAGATCGAACCCGCAAAAAATTGTACAATTATCTATGTGAATGTATGTGAATCCTCCAACCCGCACTTGGCTAGCGTGGTGGAATATGGCCTTTTCACCCTTCGATGGTTGAACTGATATCCTAGCAGCGGGAAGATTAAAGGTTGAGTTTGATTATATAAAATGTTTTTTTTTTTATCCAGTGACTTTTCCTTTTTATAAGCTTTTTATTAGCTTCACTTGTATGTTTGTTAGCTTGTTTCTATGTTTGTAACCGACTCTTTTGGGCGCGATCATGACCCACTTTAAACGGCCAGATTTCGTTCAAACTTTGTAGATATATCGAGGACCGATGACAATACACTAAACAAAGCGCGTTTTTTTAGTTTACTGACGATCGTTAAAATTTTAAAGTACAACAGACATGTTAAAAAGTTTTAAAAACCCTTTAAAAATTTTGTTACTGAAATGAAATGAAATGTAATATTTATTCATAGCATTGCTACAACTCAATGGAAAAAGATAATCGTAATTAATTCAAAATAATTCGTTAATCAATCACTAAATAATTATTCATAGATCACATGTCGAGCTTTCATATTCGTCAAGGTCGTAGAAAGATGTTCTAGCAACCAGAGTTTCAATTTAGTTATAAATATTGCGGTGGAAGCTGCACTCACTACTTTATCAGGCAATTTATTATATTGTATATTGCGGGATCTCCCACGTACACGGACATTTTACTTGACTTAGCCAGCCTATGTTTCTTGGTTACTATTTTTTTGTTTTCTGTATTCCCCAGCGCGGCATGGTGCACGCGGCTAGTTTGGAGTGGGAGGAGGCACGGATCTGCTTCCAGAACGCGCTCGCGATACATCCCACGCACCTCGACAGCCTCGTGCAGTTAGGTGAGTGACGCGGGTGGGGAGCTTTTTTGACGTGACAACGTTTAATAAATCGATGAACGCCGGCTGCACGCACGAAAAAGTCCCGTTACGCTCATTGTGACTTCGCGATCGGAGCGAGAACAGTATGCAATCATTTCATCAATGTTTTGTTATGACGTTGTTACGTACTATCGTCCGTAAACCGGCTTTACAGACAACCAATTTTTTTTAATGATAGGCTGGCGTTTGACCGCCATCTCGCCTGATGGTAAGCATCGATGTGGCCCACGATGGAGCACGCTTGCCCAGAAGAAACCGATTTACTCGCGACTTGAAGACACTCAGATTATAGCTACCGGGAAACACCCACTCGGGCAGAGCATTCCGCTCTAGCAGTACGCACAATAAAGATGGAGTCAAAGCGCTTCGTACGAGTTTTTGGTAGTGTATCAACCATAAAACGATGTCGCTTTAGTGTCCTTGTCGTCTGCCACCAGGCTGTATCTCATGAACTGTGATAGTTAGACAGTTGAACGTGAGTGCCGTTTTTAATAGTCCGGACTCGCACTTGGCCGGTTTTTCTATTTCAAATTGGTAAAAAACTACAATTTTAACCAGTTCGAGCTTTGTTGTATCGGACAAAACCGGAACTAATGCCACAACCTTCTTAGGAATCCCCTACTTTTTAACGTGAGCGAACTAAGCTCAAACACGCGTTGCGAATACCGTCACCGCGAGCTAACTTTACCTGTGACGCATCTGTTGAGCCCGTCACGCACTACACTGCACTGTGGAATTATGACTTCACTAGCTGTGGCACGCGGTTTCAACCGCGTTTAAAAAATAAAAAGTATCTTTTAACACTTCAAATACATACCTCCAAGAATGTGTACAAAGTATCAGTTTAGTAGTTTTTGCGTGAAAGCGTAACAAACAAACTTACATTCACATTTATAATATTACTAGCTGACCCGACAGTCGTTGTCATGTCTTAACTATGAATATTGAATTCGAATTGTCTGAAATTTTCCAATGTTCCGCTCAACTTCCTTAATTTTTTCTTACATAAGAACCTTCTCCTGACAATAATTATTAACACAACAAAAAAAGAATCAGCGAAATTGTTCCATCCGTTCACGCGTGATGCGATGACCAAGGGAAACAGAGATTCATTTTTATAAATATAGAAGATTAGAGATGTGGATGATATGGGGGACCCTTCGTGCGCGAGTCCGACTCGCACTTACCAGGTTTTTCTATTTTTAATGATTGTACTTTTGAACACTTTGATTACAACGTATTCAAAAGTATAAGTGCAACCTTCTCAGGAATCCCCCCGGTCTTCATACGTGAGCGAACTAAAGTCAGACGCGCGCTGCGAATACCGTCACCGCGAGCTAACTTTACCTGTGGCGCCATCTATTGATCTGTACAGAACTGTTCTGATGTGTCACGCACTACACTGCACTGTGGAATTATAACTACATTCTCGCAGCCATTTGTTAGGCGCTAGCTATTTTATTACATGCCGAGTAAACAAGGAGTAACGGAAAGGTGTAGTAATACTTAAGGGTGTTCTTCTACACGTCAAGTGAACAACTTCTAGAACGCAAGATTAAATATTTTGTATGGAGACTCGATATTTTTTATCTCGAATTTAGCGAACTTGTGTCACAAAAGTTGTTCACTTTGAAACGAAGAAGAACACCCTTAAGTATTACTACGCGTTAATGTTATATCTTGTATATATTTAGTGTATTTCGTCTATGTCAATAACTAATATTACTAGACGCCTTAATGCTTTTTTTATCTAAATAACGTTACATATTCATAGATACCCTGTGTCGGGGATGCTATGGAACACACACAAAGATAATGACAATTGACACCAACACCAGAACAGATAATTAAATTATTCATTCAAGCATCTGCCCGGCCGGGAATGGAACCCGGGACCTCTGGCTTATAAGGCGGCTACACTACAGCTGACCCAAACAGGTCGTCTAAAGAAACGACCATCTGTAATTTTTTACAGGAGAAGCGTTTTATGCTCTATTTTTTATAAATAAGCTATAGATTCAAGATGTGAAAGTCTTTCTATAACTCTACATTTATATAATATACATCAAAAACTTATGAATTGATTTTTATCAGTTTCACCTGCAGATTGTAATTTTTATTTCCAAATTTTACGTGGAGATTGAACAAACATGCACAAAAATAATGACGAATGTGGAGTTAGAACATTAATCGCATCGGGGATTAGAGTGCTTGTTTACACAGGCTTCGCGTACTACAATTAACCTGAGCCCGCTGGATTTAGCCATCGTTTTTAGCTATAATTTGACATTTTGAATTTTTTTGAGATAAAAGATGTCGTCGGCGTGTTATAAGTTTGACGTGTCTGTGTGTGTGTGTTTGTGTGACTGTCTGTGGCATCGTAGCTCCCGAACGGATGAACCGATTTTGATTTTGACGTCTTCAACGCATCCCAACACCAACAACTCATCGCAACTTATATCTCAGGGTGACGAGCGCAGTGCTGTGCCACGCGGGGTCTTGAATTCTGCGAGTTCAAAATTCTGGGTAGTGCAGACCTGTTATGGGCAAACGTGACGTTTAACATCAGGCGAGCGATTTGCTCGTCTCGTCACTCAATTACATCATTACTCAAAAAAAAAATCACATCCATTCGTCCGCCATTAAACCTCGTCTCATGTCCAGGCGCCGCGTACTACAACCTGGGCTGGCTCGGGCTCGCGGAGCGCGCGCTGCGAGCCGCGGCCGCGCTGGAGCCCGCCCACGCCGACACGTGGCGGCGGCTCGCGCTAGTACTCGCCGCGAGAGGAGACGCCGCCGCGGCCGCCGACGCCGCCGCCGCCGCTCTTCAACTACACCACGCCACGCCCGCGCTACACAACCTATGATACGAGGAGCGTGTCCTCACGTGCCGCTCTTAGACCGGTCGAAGTTTGCGGACACGGACTCTGCTCGCTGACGATGTGATGGTGAGTCCACAGAGAAACGAGTCTAAGTCTTGCATACTGATCGTTGGACAAGCATACAGAGTCCCGCGACGACACGCGTGCAAGGAGGTACGAGAATCACAAGCAACGTGCAACCAGCAATGGGCTCGTTGCACCGGAGCGACCGGTCTTAGTGTATCCGCGACCAGACGGACGGTAACTATGCAGCTCGTGTCGAACTGTTTAGTGATCTACTAGTGACGCCATCTATGTGTGGGTGTGAGGAATCTTGTAGTCGCCGCGCTTGACGCTATGATTATGATACAGGCCGTATGCCGCGACTTTGTTCGCTCGAATTTTGCTCGAAAAGTTTCTTCGTGATCACGCAATTGTTAACAGACTTCAAAATAGGTGGTCAATTCGAGTCTATTTTTAAGTATTTTTTTATTGTAATGTTTTTTTTTATTATTGAATAGTCTATCTTGAGGTTGGTTCGATTTTGAAGGAAGTATTCCACCTGAGGAAAAAATAGTGTTTTTTTAATCACATAAATCATCAATTTTCATCAAAACTAAAATTCTTACTTTAAAATATTGATAGTTAGAGCGGAAATCGTTTGCGCATTTATATCAATTTGATAATCTAAATTCAATAATAAACAAGAATATACACGATAGCTACATCTAAACTGCATAAATAAAAACTTAATAAAAGCTACCTTAATCAGGTTGAAAAAACTGTTACTGCTATATCAACAAAATAAATCCCTAAAGGCAAATGCCCTCAGTGTGAAACTATCCTAAAAGGGATTGAAAATCATGATTTATAAGTTATTTATAACAAATCGGAGAAGGTTGTCTAGCAAATTGTATAATAGTTTAAAAAAAGGTTGGGAGTATTTTTAAAATACAAATTATTGTAAAGTAGATTACAAATTGACGTTTGTGATGGTGTCTATGAGTTTATAACTTAAAGATGTTCTCAAATATTTTGTTTCTGTTAACATTTTTTTTATTTTTAGTAGAGGTGAAATGTTACTAACAGTATGTACTTATATTGTAAATTTTATGTATTGTACGGAACGATTGTTCGAAGCTGACATAAACATGTGTATTTTTTTATTCATAGATAGGCTGGCGTTTGACGGCCATTTCGCCTGATAGTAAGCTAAGAGATGTGTTTGACGATGGAACACGCTTGCTTAGAAAAAACCGATTCATACGCAAGCACGCAACTAAAGACACCCAGATGATATCTGTCAGGGAACACCCACTCAGACAGAGCATTCTAGACTCTATAGGCTCGGACAATAAAAACAGAATCAAAGCGTTTCGTGCGGATTTTTTAAATACTAATTAGGAAACAATGTCGTTTTTGGTGCTCTTGGTTGTTCAATAGTAAAACGGGTCTGATGCAATTAGATCATGCAGATCAAATGCACGCTCGTTGAAAATTTTCCGGTAATGAAACAGACTAGCAATTTCGCACCGGTGATCGAAGCCTTAAAATAAGATAGAAATGGGTAATAAATAAATAAATAAACGTTTCACACTCATTGTTCCCCACTACGATAGCTTGCGTCGGGGATGCCATGGAACAAACACAAAGACAAGGACATCTAACATCAGATATTTAAATTCATCATCAAACATCTGCCCGGCCGGGAAACGAATCCGGAACCTCAGGCTTATAAGGCGGATATATTACTGCAGAGACAAACAGGTCGTCAATGTATTAATTGCCGGTAAATTGTCGGTAAATTTAATGTCGGTAATGTATTTAGTAGTTAGTAGTTTACTGCTAGTAACGTAAGACAGAGATAGATAGTAATTATATGTTTCATCCTATTGACGTGTAAGCCAGCTTCGAATAATCGACCTGTACTAGTGTATATTCCACGCTACTTCGAGTACAAATTCGAGAACCCTAACTTTTGTATAAAATTTGTTGCTATGTTTAAATGTTTATTCTGCAGTCGGCGTCCATTCCATACTACGATATTGTAATCGAATATTGTTGTAAAGTATTTTAAATCTATTTTTACGTATTTTAATGGTCATGTTGATGTGGTCAGATGATTTGCCGTGTAATTAGTGAAGAAAGGATTTTATGGAAAGTTTTCAGATTTGTTTACAAAATGCAGTTGTGAAACAAACCTATTTTCATAATTATTTTCGGGAACCACTCGTATTTTGTCGCTAAAACGACAGTTTAACACTTTGACTGCGGCTAATAATCACATGCGCTTGCCCCAGGCGCGGCTAATAGTCAAACGCGTTGTGTTTTACGCGCCTGGTGTGTGCAGCCGCACTCGCGTGGCGTAAAGGATAACACAAGGTACCTATGTATGTGTTTGTCACAGCCCAAAGTGTTAAACGACGGCTGAAATCATCCTAAATTCTTTTGTTTTTTTGAACTGTCGTTCGTCCGAGAAGAATTTTAGCTAATTAGCCGTTCCATAAGTAAATTGGTCGGGAAAAATCACATGATCATTTATCAACATGGCTCTACTATACATTTGAAGATTGTGATTTCTCACTGGCAATAATTAATGTGACTGTGTCGTTTGTGTATTCAATTTTAGGATTCTAATTAAAAGAAAGTAATTGATGTTTTTTAAAGTTTATTGGGCGGTTTTAGAAGATTATCTTGTTGCATGGGCGACTAAAAGCGCACTAAAACCAATAAATTCTCACTCAAAAAGCTAGTTCTTCTAGTCTTTAAATGAACGCTCCTTCACTTAACGACACTTTGCTTGTGGCTTAAGAATTTTATTAATCTCATAATAATACAGTGACTAGCTTATTGAGATTACATTTTACGTTGTATACAATGCTAGTGCTGCTAAGCACAACGGACTTAAAAATAGTAAAATTAACTTTTTTTTTTTTTTTGTGAGGTAGTTAAATATTTGCCAGAACTCAGTCCGGTGTTTACGTGCTGCGCCCGAAGAACAATAGGCGACTCGCGAGCGACGCGCTAAAGGTGGCGTCACATTGGCAGTGAGCCCAATTAGAAGATTTAAACAATATTAACAAATATAACTAATATAGAAAAAAAAAAAAAAGAAAAGAAATAAAAAAAAAAAAAAAGAAAAGAAAAGAAATATGGATGGCATATGAATGAAATTATTGTACAGGTTAGTGTGTAACTAGCGTAGGCTAGTTATTAATATTTACAAATGAAAAATCCTTTAATACGTGTAGCTTTAACCTCTGACATACCGGAGTCTGTTATTGCATCATTACCGCTCATCCCGCGTACTTCCCCGCAGCGGACGCGATATCGCGTCCGCGGGAGTCAGAGGTACTAATTGCGCTAATTTATGCTATATAGGGAATGATGAAATTATGTTAACAGTTAATTTATTTATTTTTCTCTTTCAATTTAAATTTTTAATTTTGTTTGTCATGTATGTGTTATTTGAACATATTTTAGTTTTATTCAATTTGTTATAATGTAATCAATTTTTGACATTTTAATTTTTACTATGTATAAATATACATGTTCTTGACTTTATTTTTTTGCCATTATTTTTTGCTTTTAATAATTTTTTGATATATAAAACAGTTACTTATCAAATAATCACTCAGAACTTTTAAATAATCTAAATATTACTGCTGAAGAGTTCAACACGCGACGCCGACGAAACGCGTTCTACGTCACTCCGATTTAAAAAACCCACGCTTTATCTAAGAAAATGGCGCCAACGCCTACATTTTCATACAAATTTTCAACGGATTTCAACAGTCTCTGGTATTAAATTTAGACCAATCAGCGATGAGTAAATGACATTAATGGAAAGCTTGGTTCTTTCTCCCGCCATTCGTATATCTTTAAATGAAAATAAACCTTAATCCTATGAGAATTCGGCAAAAACTCGTGCGGTAACTTAGGACGCGATATCGAGTCACCGGGATGTAGAGGACATTTTTCAGAAGACGCGATATCGCGACGTCGGGATGTCAGAGGTTAATAGTTTTTTAAAAATATATAGTGACTTCGATTGTTTAATTTCTTTTGGTAATTTATTGTATAGATAAGCTCCCTCAAACATAAAATTTTTTAGTTCGTAGTCAAACATAATATTTTTTAGTCCGTAGTCCGTTTTTGCTTGTGTGCCTCATCATCATCATCATCGTCAGTCTGTATCGACCCCCTGTTGTTTATAGGCCTTTTGTGTGCGTGCCAGTGATTAAATGACAAATCACGACATCATTTGTGTAGTGCGTCTATACAGCGTTATAAGGAAAGTTTATGCTACGAGTAAGCCAAAAAGGCGCATAGTATCTTATTATCAACAACTTTTACTACGGGACCAACCCTGAAACCGAGAAAATAAAATCAGCTGTACTGTACCATAAAAAATGTCAATGACTCTCGTCTCGACAAAATGTATGGAACAATTGATTTTGTTTTACGATATCCGAATTGGTCCCGTAGTAAAAGTTGTTAATAATGTTGAGTACTAAAAGCCCTTTTCGGCTTAGCATACCCTACTTGAAGGAGCGTTTAGATTTAGACTAGATGATTTTTACCTATAAAGTAAAAATTTCATAGAATTAATAAAACAGTTTAAAAATACAGAATTAAAAGCCGTACCTGAAAGTATTTAAGCCCCCCAGATGAGGCCAGAATTTTTGCGATTGTTCTGACCTCAAAACTAATTTATTTATTTTGCATCAGTTACAGTTGCTCTTTGTAAGTACAGGTTAAAGCATTGGGGTTTGTGCCAATGTATCCTACTATCATAAGTGTTATCATTTGATAAATAATTTATATACTTCATAAAATATTATTCATGTCAATAAAAATTATCACACAGTTACCTATTATAAATAAAATTTATGATATAACCACACATTTAAAATATGCAATCAAACTTATCCGGATTTGATAGCACTTAGTGATGCTGTCCTTGTCTAAAAGATATGCAATGAAAAAGACAGATAATTTTAGTAAGTACTTATAAAAAGAAAACGATACTTCTGAATCGAAATGTCCATTGAATTTGTATAAAGATTAGAGAGAAAAATATATCGATTTTGAAGGTTTTAGTCGACAGGGTTAAATTAATTTGACAAAATAGAAAAAACGAATATTATAAAAAAGAAAAAATGTAGACATATTTTTTTATATTTATATTTACTTTTGAGAATACAGAATTCAAACTTCAAGTTCGTGTCGTAAAACCTTCAAAATGTAAAAACGTAACTTCCTAGTGTTCACAGATGGATAATACTAAAATAATTATATTATAATACATTATAATGGTAATGTACGTGTTCGATAGCTTACACTCTTGTACATTTGACCAACGTGTGACGTGCAGCGTGCCACGTAGTGTGACGTGCAGCGTGCCACGTAGTGTGACGTGCACGTCGCGTAGTGCTCGTCGTTGCCACTGACTGATAGAGTGCCCGTATCAGACTTCAATGAGCTGCAAGATAATTCGATGACAAAACGTATTTACTGTGAGTAGCCAAATCGTAACTTTTTAAACGGCTGAAAACCATTTAAGAAAAAAACTCAGCATGTTGTATCCCAGTGCTGGACAAAGTATTCCCCCATCTCCTTCCATAAATAAATATTATTAATTAAAACAGTGCCTCTTAGAAAGATGATTCTTGGCACGCATTTTTGTTTGATTCTTGTCCACAAAGCTGTACTGATAATAAAAACGTAAAGTTTGTAATGTTTTGAAAATATTATCTCCTATTTTTTTCTCTAATGGAAAGCTGCACTATACCCTGGGTGCTATATGAGGTCGTTTTATAAAAGACTAAGACCGAGAGAACCGGGTAAACAAGTCCCAAGGATCAGGTAGTGTCCATAGTAAAGATATAGAAGTCCTGAAATTATTAGAAACATTTGGCTATTTACAGCACTTAGTTTTTACAGCATTTACAGTTTTGAATCATCTAAAAACCTTTGTTTCAAACTTTGCACGTAATGTTTAACAAACTAGTCACGTGCACGGTTTTACTCGCGTACTTTTTTATGTAAACTTAATATTTTTCGTGACTAAAAGTAGTTCATGTCACATGGTTTCATATAAAAATAATTACGTTGATTTATCGTTTTGACTTGAACTTAAATTTTGTATTTATTAATGAGTTTTGCTGTATTATTGGTACTGTCGTCTAGAGAAATAGTCGTAGTAATAAATAAATAAGTATTAGACGATGTATGTTCACAAAAATAATTATCAAACGTAATTTGTATTATTTTTTACGCTGTAAAGAAATTTAAATTAATTTTGGATATTTTTGGGATAAACGTAGAGTAAATGTTTCTTTATGCGGGAAATAGGTAGATTTTTTTTATTTCCATTTATATTTATTTTAATTTTTTTATCTACTAAGTATATAAACCTATTTTTGTTCTCAAAGTTCTCAATAAATTTTCTAACTTTTGGCGATTTTTTTTTTCTTTCATAAGAACCTTCTTCTGACAATAACAAACACAACAAAAAAATAAAAAGTGAAATCGGTCCAGCCGTTCACGCGTGATGGCTTGACCAAGGGAAATAGGGATTCATTTTTATATACATATAGATGTAGGAATGTCAGTGGCAAAGATGAAGGTAGCCCTTTTTAGATAATCTTTAGACAAACTTGTACCCTAACACTTGTTGACTTCTGTACTATAATACTATTGTATGAATATAAATGTATACTACACTTGTGAGATGTATATTATAAATATTTATGGGTTAAAGTGTTGCGCTCCCTTACTATAACTAGGTGTTGTTTCCGCGTATGTTGGTGTACATAAAACGTTTAAGAATATGAAAATATAATAATGATTATGTTACATATTGAGGAAGTTTCATTTTTGAACGGTTTGTTATAATTTACATAAGGCAGGTCCACATTACATAAGCGTGGATGCGTCGCGGCTCGAATAGCTGCAAACGCGTCACATTTTATCGCTTGCGAATGTGTTCAAATGTTGCTGTACTGTGTTCCGAAGATACTTGCTATATCGCACTGTTCGTGCGTGCGCAGGTGTGGTCCCGCCTTTACTCACAGAGTGACCCCATAATAATCTACACAAAAATACTTACGCATTACTCTATCGCGGACCTTTAATAATATATACTATATCTTGCGTAAATTAATTTTAGATAAAATAATAAAGTGGAAACTTCCGTATTGATTGCCTTTCGTTATCAATTAATTGGGGATCAGATAGTGGTAGTTTATCTGACGACTGTATCTTTGTAGGTCTTGTAGATTGTCTAGTGATAGCACAGGTCTTTGTCCGCGTGTGTCTTTGGGCGCGAAAGTACTTCCAGTCTTCGGTCTTGCCCGATACGGCATGATGTAGATGTTTCTAGATATGCCTTTCAAATACGACGTATACCTTTTTCTAAGTTGTATAAACAAAGTCATAAACCATTGTTATCACCTAACAAATCTAAAAAACAATACACTCGCTCGAGTAATCATTGAGCTATTATGTATCAGAGTAGACACTGCAGTAAATTATGAAGTCTCATGCCTCGTGACCATAATATCTCGCTACAAACGAAATGGGACGAACGAAAACAAGGGTGCCCATTAGCGCCACTACAAACAGCGGAAGTAACTGTAAATAAAAGTACTTTACATTTTATGCAGGTATTTGTTGCAATTTCTCTATTTTATTATCATATCATAACAACTGACCAGAGCCGCTACATGTTGGCATATAGTTTTATTGACAGCGTTGATCGCAACTAGTAATTTATGTTATTGTCCATCTGGATTTATGCATATAATACAATAACACGTGGTCATGCAGTGAGCACTGAATAAGTAATAACCACGTGCAGCGTCTAGTGAGTGACTGCTTGAAGTGTCGCACATGTGTTACAATTGAATGAGAATTGTCAATCTATTGTAGACATTGTAGTGCGTTTGTGGTTGAGAGTGGCCCCGAAACATGGAAAAATGGCGCAAGGGAGAGGAGGCCTGACCCCTTTACCCAACAGTGGATCGATGATGATGATGAATGTAGTTCGACTTCTCCTCTATTACATAGTAGCTCAATATTAGTTCGCAATTCATATTTTTATAAGTGCGCCTTGAACAAGTAGGGTGCCGTCAATATAGTACCTACACTTGACTTATAGCACTTCAGTTATAATTTAGGTGAATGTTGAAATCAAGATACCTGCTCATTAGGAACGTTTCTCAATACTTCGCTAGATCGCTAGATAAAATTAAATTTATGTCATTGATGGTTTTTTCCATAATGTATTAGCATAGTAGGTATAGAAGGCAGTAAACTATACATACGATAGGTCTTTAATTTTATTATTTGATTTTTAGGGTTCCGCACAGTTATTTACCATAGGGGCTGTCCATAAATTACGTCATCGATTTTTGCTGATTTTCGACCCTTCCCCCTACAATCATTTTCTTTGGATAGCTCCCACATTTTGTTATAGAATCATTTTTTATTATTTTGTACTTTGGCAATTTTCATTGATATAATAATATTATTTTTCCCTATTCTTTAGCGACGGCAGTGAGACGCACGAGCGAAGCGAGTGCGGCTAACTGCCATCGTGGGCAATCGCCTAGTTTCCACTCTAGTCGTACAATATTATATTGTACATTTTGGAGTAGGTAACTGGTATCACAAGAATGACGTCAATTTCGAAACGCCCCCCTCCCCCTCATCCATCATTTACCGTCATCCGCAGACCAACCTCCCCCCCCCAAATATAGAATGACGTAATTTGTGGACGGCCCTATATCCCAATAGTTCCATATGTTATATCATGCTACATACTCTGCCGCCATAAGCCCAAGAGTGGTATCTCAAAAAATCATTGTTTTTTTGTATTGTCCTGGGTCTTCTAGGATTTTCCTCAATACACTATTACCTATATCGCTCCGTGGTCCGAGTCCATTACCTACTTCTAGGGTTTTTAGGACTTTACCTCGAAATCCATACGTAGCGTACCTTCACATGGTTCCGCCATACGACTATGGAAATAGTACTGGAAAATACCCGCTATGTGAAACTTATTATGCCTATGCCGACATTGAAATAACCAAACCGACCTATGCTAATATTTTTGCAATTTTTGAATCAGATTAGCATTTTTTATTTCCGTATTGTATTTTTATGTATAAAAAATGAGGTTTCAAGCCTAAATCAATTAAGTTTAGAATGATAAAAAAAACACGTTTCAATATTATTTTATCTAAAAACAGACGGTATAAGTCGAACAAGAGATTTACTTATTTCTATAAAAATGACTATGGTCTGATTGACGTTCTTTGTTTGTATATTTGGAGTAACAAAGATTTTTTTTTAGTCATGCGGTGGGCATTACAGGTGACTTTAATTCACCTTTGTTGCCTACTCACTTTTTATAGCAAACGCCCGACAAAAAATGCGAAATCTACCCTCAGGAGACGACGAACAATAACCCTTATCATTGTACTCGACCTTTTCAAATCCAATTACCTTCCCATTTCATTCATTTTACTAGTTTATTGCCAAGAGGGTCCGCAGAAAGACGATAGGTGATCATTGAAGTTCTAAAATAGGTAGATAGGTCCTCAGTGTTGGAAAAGTGTAATCTCATATGTTTATGACGACGAAGAGACATGCAGACGAATTTGTTGAAAAGTGTTGCGGTATCTGGAGATAAGCAGAAGCCTGGTCGCCGCGGACCGTGCTTGTCGTTCGCACTCCTGTGAAGTTACTGCAGCTGATCTCACCATGCAGAAAAGCGAGGAGGTACCTCTGGACCTGGACGCCGTACTGGGGGAGTTGGGCTCCTTCGGACGGTACCAGATGAGGATGTTCGCCTACATCCAGCTGCCCATCTTGTTCAGTGCCCTGTTCCTTACTCAGTACATCTTTGCAGCTGGTCCAGTCGATTACAGGTGAGTGATATTCGTTCAGTCCTGTGCATGCGCCTGCCTAATAATTATTATCAAAGTCAAAGACGCGAACAAGCCATCCACCTGACAGTGGCAGAATTGCCAGAAGTAACTATGTATTGAGCAGGTAGCCTACCAAATGGTCAATTTCACAATTTGCCAGGAGTAACTGCGGATATTTATTCCGCCAGACAAAAAACTAAGATATAGTCATTGTAAACGTTTATATTATTTATTGTTTTTTATTGTTGTTTTATATTATTTTATATTAGTTTATTATAGTAGTATATTTTGATTTGCATTTTTTTTATCAATTTAACATGTAATCTTACGTTTTTCGAGTAATTAAAGTGTAAATTTTAATAAATAGCTCAAAATTGTATATAATAATTAAAAATAAAATTCGAATTCGAGTTTTCGATTTTGGCATTTTCTGAGAAGATTTACTATGGTAACATATATTATATATATATTTTCACCATCGGAAAGTAGAGATTTCAACGAACAGAAAACATACCAACTTTTTGAAAAAAGCTGATATTTTGACGGGTGAATTTTCGATTGAAAATTAGGGCGCTTTTCGATATTAATTCAAAATAAGGTGAAAAAATAAATATTTTTAATCAAATAAATTACAGCGTACTTAGGACATAAAAAGGTAAGTTTTCACAAAATTTCGTGAAAAAAAAATTTTTTTTCACTTCACTAGCTCGTAAAGTCCTACTACGCCCTGTGTAGGCGGACTAAAGCGGCTTTTTATGCTCTTGTGCTGAAAACCAACCTCTCTGAATAAAAAAAAATTACTTTTTTGGCCTTGTCCTTAAAAGTGGACTTTTAAGCACAAGGCCAAAAAAGTAATTTCTTTTTAAAAAATAAAGCAAAGAGGTTCAGTTTGTAATAAGTATTTTATGTATTCAGTTTACCCGGGTCTTTAATAATACCCATAGACCGTGATCGTGTCTTTCATAATACTAGAGTATTATTTAAGACCCAAATGCATTTTGTCGAATTTTGAATTTCGAATTCAAAACAAAAGTTAAAAAAATACAATGGCGGGGAATTTAAAGTAATACCGTCAATATGCCCGGAAAAACGATCACTCTGAATATTGAACATTGTTCTAACTAAACGTCTCGTATAAAATGGCTTGTTTTATGCCCTCGATGTACAATCTACTATTTGTAAAAGATAAAAATAAAAAATCAAAAACTTGGTTATTTGAATTTTTCACATAAATTTTGAGGTTATGTGAAAAAAGTGTCAAAACAAAAGTTTTAGATCTTCTTATTACCTACAACTTTACCATTTGACGTTTTTCCATAGAACTTTCAGTTTTGCCGGAAATCGATAAAAAACGTTTTTTACCCTTAAAAACTCACCCCCATCCCCTTCCCGACCTCAGATCGCCCGTAAATTATTTTTCCTGTCATTTTTATAATATTCTCCTCCATTTCTAATGGGTTTCATCCTACTATTATTTTTTTTCACTTTTTATTATTTTTAAAGGCTTCTACCCTAGTCTAAATAGCAAAAATAAGTTAAGATTTTTTTTTGTTCCAATTTTCATTGTTTCGTTTGACACAAAGACACACCTACTTGTAAAAATCTGATTTAATTGTTCGAAATTTTTATTCGGTATGGATTTTTCTTTTACAACTTTCACAGGGCCGTAGATAAGTAGGTACCTATATCTTGGTACATAGACCCCGTGTGGGCACTGCGCTGCATTGCCGAGGAAAATATTAGGCATAGATATGTAATAAAATTATGATAACAGTTTTTTTATCTACCTATATAATTACCTAATTTATTAGCCACAATAGAATAAAATTGCGTATAGAATACAGTGCGCACACACACGCATTATTTACAGATTAGATGCCGCACAACCCCATGACAAGGATAAATGCTTAAAGATAAAAATTTCTTATTTTTTAAATACCTGGACAGCTTTTAAGTGTTCAGATGAAAGCGTTACTTATCTAAAATCTAACGATCTAATCTAAACTATTATTCAGCCGCTCACCAACGAATTTAATCGAATGGAGTGTGAGCGAATCTAGGTACTTAGGTAATAAATAACGAAAGACGTTGTCATCGTCCTTAGAAATTACAATAATTTATCTATTTATGATATTAATTAGGCACCTATCTTTGTTTTATCACATACATACACTGTGTTTCATTACTAGCCCACTGTAGCTATCGACATGTCACTGCCTTCTGCCTCCCCGCGTACCTATTAGGTATATTACATCACTCCATGGGATCGTAAGTCGATCAACCTTACTTTTACGCAACGTTTCTCGAGCTACGTCTTCGTTTTCCAATACATAACATTATCATCACCAATGATTTTCTACCAACTGCTGAGATAAGTCTCTTTAGCGCGCACTTTTTCTGGTCCTGTGCTAATCTCTTCTACCGTCTTCCCGCTTCCTTACATCAATAACATAATTAATAAGATAAACTTCGCCACTGGCCTCTTCTGCTTCCTGAGCTGATATCCTGAGCTGATATCTAAACCCGCTAGAATAACGACCACGTGAAGCGATACAACTGCACGCATAAGTACCTTAGGTTACTATTTAGTTCGCAGCTTTTCAGTTGGCGCTGTTTACTCGATTAGTTTCAATTTTGTTTATAACAGCACGAAAATTAATTTAAATAAGAATCTATATGTTCTATCTATCTAAATCAGGTTCAATAGGTAGGTCTGTATCTATAGGTAGGTTCTATTCTTCCGCTTACTACCGATGCAATGGATCATCTAAAAAGTCGTGCACTTACTGTGTATAAGTTGATTAACTTGCGGGCCATGTAAAAATGTAGTAGGTACATACTTTATAGCAATTTTCCTCAAGACCTAGAATAAGACGCGGCGGTGTCATCCTTCGCAGGGGCTACCGGAAGCATTCGTCTATGGTGTTAATACAGGAAAACTATGTTGGTTGTGCGACATTGAATTCAAATAGTGTACTGACTACTACTGACCTATGTAAACATTTTTGCATTTGTTTTTGCCTCGCATAAATTTCCATACCCAAAGCATTTTTTGAATTAAATTTGAAGCTATGAACTGCATGAATAAAACATCTAAGGTAAAATTATTAACAGAAGTACCTATAATAAAAAAATAGGAAAGTAATTTTACAAAGTTTGGCCAATGAACAATTGAACAAATAAGAGATTTTGTTACGAAAACCAGAAAAGCTTTTACTAATTATTTGCTATCGTAGTAAGCGTCTCCCTAATTTTTTGGGAACCATTTAGATAAAAGAATCGAATAAAAGCAAGATAAAAACATTCTTAGTATGTAATTATTAACTTCTGTACCTATTTTACAATTATAACGCATTAATTGCTCAATAATTATTTCTGAATCTGAATCAAGTTCAAAGGTGCCTATTAGATAGATACCTGCTCAAAGTTCACTACAAACGTTTTGCAAGAAACTGCCAATAATACCAATAACCCTTATCATTGTAGGTAGGTACATACTCAAAATAATTCATTTATAGAGTGCCCGTATCAGACTTCAATGAGCTGCAAGATAATTCGATGACAAAACGTATTTACTGTGAGTAGCCAAATCGTAACTTTTTAAACGGCTGAAAACCATTTAAGAAAAAAACTCCGCATGTTGTATCCCAGTGCTGGACAAAGTACTCCCCCATCTCCTTCCATAAATAAATAGTACCTATTAATTAAAACAGTGCCTCTTAGAAAGATGATTTTTGGCACGCATTTTTGTTTGATTCTTGTCCACAAAGCTGTACCTACTGATAATAAAAACGTAAAGTTTGTATGTTTTGAAAATATTATCTCCTATTTTTTTCTCTAATGGAAAGCTACACTATATCCCTGGGTGTTATATGAAGTCGTTTTATAAAAGACTAAGACCGAGAGAACCGGGCAAACAAGTCCCAAGTATCAGGTAGTGTCCATAGTAAAGATCTAGAAGTCCTGAAATTATTAGAAACATTTGGCTATTTACAGCACTTAGTTTTTACAGAATTTACAGTTTTAAGTCGTCTAAAAACCTTTGTTTCAAACTTTGCTTTGCTTTGCTTAACAAACTAGTCACGTGCACGGTTTTACTCGCGTACTTTTTTATGTAAACTCAATATTTTTCGTGACTAAAAGTAGTTCATGTCACATGGTTTCATATAAAAATAATTACGTTGATTTATCGTTTTGACTTGAACTAAAATTTTGCATTTAGGTATTAATGAGTTTTGCTGTAATATTGGTACTGTCGTCTAGAGAAATAGTCGTAGCTTAAAATAAGTATTAGACGATGTATGTTCACAAAAATAATTATCAAACGTAATTTGTATTATTTTTTACGCTGTAAAGAAATTTACAACTACACTAACTACTTAAATTAAGCATGTGGTTAGATGAATGGGCCAGTTACAAATTAATATGTATATTATATGTAGGAATGTCAGTGGCAAAGATGAAGGTAGCCCTTTTAGATAATCTTTAGACAAACTTGTACCCTAACACTTACTTGTTGACTTCTGTACTATAATACTATTGTATGAATATAAATGTAGTTTTCTTTGGGCTATCCAAAGAAAACTAAAGAATAATAATATTTTTTCCTATTCTTTAGCGACGGCAGTGAGACTCACGAGCGAAGCGAGTGCGGCTAACTGCCATCGTGGGCAATCGCCTAGTTTCCACTCTAGTCGTACAATATTATATTGTACATTTTGGAGTAGGTAACTGGTATCACAAGAATGACGTCAATTTCGAAACGCCTCCTTACCCCCTCCCCCTCATCCATCATTTACCGTCATCCGCAGACCAACCTCCCCCCCCCCCCAAATTTAGAATGACGTAATTTGTGAACGGCCCCATATCCCAATAGTTCCATATGTTATAATTATCATGCTACATACTCTGCCGCCATAAGCCCAAGAGTGGAATCTCAAAAAACATTGTATTTTTGTATTGTCCTGGGTCTTCTAGGATTTTCCTCAATACACTGTTACCTATATCGCTCCGTGGTCCGAGTCCATTACCTACTTCTAGGTTTTTTACATCGATCTATAGTCCGACTTCGGTGGCCTATGCCGACATTGAAATAACCAAACCGACCTATGCTAATATTTTTGCAATTTTTGAATCAGATTAGCATTTTTTATTTCCGTATTGTATTTTTATGTATAAATGAGGTTTCAAGACTAAATTAATCAAGTATAGAATGATATGGGCACCATAATAAAAAAACACGTTTCAATATTAAAAACAGACGGTATAAGTCGAACAAGAGATTTACTCATTTCTGTAAAAAAGACTATGTTCTGATTATCGTTCTTTGTTTGTATATTTGGAGTAACAAAGATTTTTTTTATAGTCATGCGGTGGGCATTACAGGTAACTTTAAGTCACCTTTGTTGCCTACTCACTTTTTATAGTAAACGCCCGACAAAAAATGCGAAATCTACCTTCAATAGACGACGAATTATGTCAATAACCCTTATCATTGTACTCGACCTTTTCAAATCCAATTATGAAATGGGAAGGCCATTTCATTCATTTTACTAGTTTATTGCCAAGAGGGTCCGCAGAAAGACGATAGGTGATCATTGAAGTTCTAAAATAGGTAGATAGGTCCTCAGTGTTGGAAAAGTGTAATCTCATATGTTTATGACGACGAAGAGACATGCAGACGAATTTGTTGAAAAGTGTTGCGGTATCTGGAGATAAGCAGAAGCCTGGTCGCCGCGGACCGTGCTTGTCGTTCGCACTCCTGTGAAGCTACTGCAGCTGATCTCACCATGCAGAAAAGCGAGGAGGTACCTCTGGACCTGGACGCCGTACTGGGGGAGCTGGGCTCCTTCGGACGGTACCAGATGAGGATGTTCGCCTACATCCAGCTGCCCATCTTGTTCACTGCCCTATTCGTTACTCAGTACATCTTTGCAGCTGGTCCAGTCGATTACAGGTGAGTGATATTCGTTCAGTCCTGTGCATGCGCCTGCCTAATAATTATTATCAAAGTCAAAGACGCGAACAAGCCATCCACCTGACAGTGGCAGAATTGCCAGAAGTAACTATGTATTGAGCAGGTAGCCTACCAAATGGTCAATTTCACAATTTGCCAGGAGTAACTGCGGATATTTATTCCGCCAGACAAAAAACTAAGATATAGTCATAGTAAACGTCAGATGTAAATATTGACTTAATTTATGTGGAGTAGATAATTATTCACGCAAAGCCCAGCCAGTATGTCTCCGCCACTCTCTGCCTGCTAAGTCATTCTTGAAAATAATACACAAAAAATAGCAAAAATAAGTTTTGAATTTTTTTTGTTCCAATTTTCATTGTTTCGTTTGACACAAAGACACACCTACTTGTAAAAATCTGCTTTAATTGTTCGAAATTTTTATTTGGTATGGATTTTTCTTCTACAACTTTCACAGGGTCGTAGATAAGGTACCTATATCTTGGTACATAGACCCCGTGTGGGCACTGCGCTGCACTGCCGAGGAAAATATTAGGCATACTGGCATATATAGGTAGGTATGTAATAAAATTATGATAACAGTTTTTTATCTACCTGTATAATTACCTAATTTATCAGCCACAATAGAATAAAATTGCGTATAGAATACAGTGCGCACACGCATTTATTACAGATTAGATGCCGCACAATGACAAGGATAAATGCCTAAAGATAAAAATTCCTTATTTCTTATTTTTATATACCTAGATAGCTTTTAAGTAGTGTTCAGATGAAAGCGTTAAGGCTGGTTTACACTTTGATTAGTGCGAGCGCAGGTGATTAGTGCAGGTGCTTAGTGACTAGGTGTGGACAGCGACTGATTAGTGCAAGTGATTAGTTGGCTGTGTAGTAAAGTGAATAGAAGCGTGTTCTATTTTTTTGCGAGTGGACTCTGAGTAGCCACGTCCCGCGCGCCCTCCCTTCCCCCTCACTCGCAGCGTGCCTGCCACTAAACACGTCTGTCTGCACTCGCACTAATCACCTGCACTCGCAGTCAATTGGGCACTACTCGCACTACACACCTGTACTCGCACTAATCACCTGCACTCACACTCATCAAAGTGTAAACCAGCCTTTACTTATCTAAAATCTAACGATCTAATCCAAACCATTATGCAGCCAGCCGCTCACCAACGAATTGAATCGAATCGAGTGTGAGGGAATCTAGGTACTTAGGTAATAAATAACGAAAGACGTTGTCATCGTCCTTAGAAATTAAAATAACTTATCTATGATATTAATTAAGCACCTATCATTGTTTTTATCATATACATACACTGTGTTTCATTACTAGCCCACTGTAGCTATCGACATATCACTGTCTTCTGCCTCCCCGCGTACCTATTAGGTATATTTTCATCACTCAATGCAGGGGCGGATCTACTTAAAGGCTTTTTGGGCTGCAGCCCAGGGCCCCGCGAATACAGAGGGCCCCCAACCGAACTGAAACCAATAGACGATATTGTCAATAATAAAAATTATCTAGAATTAAAAAAAATTCAAACATAAGGTTGGCAACACTGCGATCAATCAACCCGTGTGCGCATCTATCAAACGGAACGGGGAATTCCCTGTCGCTTGTTTTCGGTCGGTGTATTCCGTGTATTGTCTATTACTGGGGACTTCTTTCCGCTTATCGCCCGACGCAATTTTGTTATTTTTCCGCACTTCTGCCATCGTCGACTATACAGGGTGTTTGGTCTAGGGTTAGACAAACTAAATGGGTGTGTTCGTTGACCCATTTAGAGAATACAAGTTGGCCAAAAAAAATCCCAGACGCCTAAATTTTTTTTTTAATGGTCTAGGTGTTTTTATTTTTTTATTTTTACCGAAATTTAACCTATTAAGCACCACAACTTTAAAAAAAACTGTTTTAGACCGGTTCTTCTTATTTGAATTTGGTCTCTGATACATTTTCGTACTGTACAAAGCAAAATTAGAAGCAAATAAGGACTAAATAATTCGTTCAGAGAGTGTAAAAATGAAAGAAAAATTGCCCAAAAGTCAACTTTGACTCGATCTAAAAAAAAAACTAAATTATCCATGAAATTCAAACACTTCTAAAAACATCTCTTGTTATCCCTTATTACAAAAGTATCCTACACGAGTACAAAACTTTATCGCTTTGTGAAAAAAAAATTATGTTTGGGAAAATGAAACAAAAACAATAATGCAAAAAATAATCAGTTTTGTTCAAAAACAGCTCCTCTATTCGCAATGCATGCCCGTCATCTTCGTCGGATTTTTACAGTCGTAGTTTTTAATTTCATCTCTTCTTTCATCTTCGCAAAACCGGCATTGATTCGCTCAATAAGTTGCTCTTTGGTGCTTATTTGAACTTCGTACACTAATTCATTGGCACGTCCCCAGACAAAGAAATCAAGTGGTGTAAGGTCTGGGGAACGTGCGGGCTTTCGATGAGGCCACGTCTTCCGATCCACGTGTTGGGGAACACATTGTCCAGGTACTCGCGTACAGACGCAAATGTATCAGAGACCAAATACAAATAAGAAGAACCGGTCTAAAACAGTTTTTTTTAAAGTTGTGGTGCTTAATAGGTTAAATTTCGGTAAAAATAAAAAAATAAAAACACCTAGACCATTAAAAAAAAAATTTAGGCGTCTGGGATTTTTTTTGGCCAACTTGTATTCTCTAAATGGGTCAACGAACACACCCATTTAGTTTGTCTAACCCTAGACCAAACACCCTGTATTAACGAATTGACTTTGTTATTGCTAGAAATGTGTTTAGTGCGTGTTTAGTTTACTAAGTGATAGATAACTTAAAGGTTATTTATTTTGCAATAAATAATGTTTTAATAAATAAATAAAATATTTTGTTTTCCTATTTTCTTCCTGTACTTAACATATATTACATATACCTACATCACTACAGAAAACAGTTTCTTGTCAAAATGGCAATTAGTTGAGTAATTAGGTAGGGCCCCTAAGCAGTATTAGCCCAGGGCCCCACAAATTCAAGATCCGCCCCTGACTCAATGGGATCGTAAGTCGATCAACCTTACTTTTACGTAACGTTTATCGAGCTTCGTCTTCGTTTTCCAATACATAACATCATCATCATCATCATCACCGATTTTCCACCCATCGTTGAGATAAGTCTCTTCAGCGTGCACTTTTTTCGGTCGTCTGCCAATTTCTTCCACCGTCTTACCGCTTCCTTACATCCATAACAGCATTATTAAAATAAACTTCGGTCGCACATGGACAATTAGGTCACTGGCCTCTTCTGCTTTCAGAGCTGAATATCTAAACCTAAACCCGCTAGAATAATGAACACGCGAAGCGATACAACTTCACGCATGCCGTTGGTTAGTATTAGTACTTATTTAGTACGCAGCTTTTCAGTTGGCGCTGCGAGAGCAACCCGCAAAGGTACTCGATTAGTTTCACTTTTGTATACCGGCTGACTGGTAGACACTTGACATATTCTAGGTTATCATAGTACTCATTATTATGAACAACTTTTACTATGGGACCAACCCGAAATTCGCGAAAAAAAAATCAGCTGTTCCATAGAAAAATGTCAATGACACTTGACAAAATGTATGGAACAGCTGATATTTTTTTCGCGAATTCCGGGTTGGTCCCATAGTAAAAGTTGCTCATAATGATGAGTACTATAATAACCTAGGATATGTCAAGTGTCTAACCAGTCAGCCCGTAGAACGCAATACAAATTAAAATAAACCTATTAAAGTAAGATGATAAACATATTTCCCGCATACTACTGATGCAACGGATCATCTAAAAAGTCGTGTACTTACTGTGTATAAGTTCATTAACATGCGGGCTGTAAAAATATATTATACTTAGTAAGTACATGGATACCTGATAGCAATTTTCCTCAAGACCTAGAATAAGACGCGGCGGTGTCATCCTTCGCAGGGGCTACCGGAAGCGTCGTCTATGGTGTTAATACAGGAAAACTATAATGGTTGTGCGACATTGAATTAAAATAGTGTAACTGACCTATGAAAACATTTTTGCATTTGTTTTTGCCTCGCATAAATTTCTATAATGCATTTTTTAAATTAAATTTGAAGCTATGAACTGCATGAATAAAACATCTAAAATAAAATAATTTGCAGAAGTTTATAAAAAAATTAGCAAGTAATTTTACAAAGTTTGGCCAATGAACAATTGAACAAATAAGAGATTTTGTTACGAAAACAAAAAAAGCTTGTACTAATTATTTGCTATCGTAGTAAGCGTCTCCCTAATTTTTTGGGAACCATTTAGATAAAAAATCGAATAAAAGCAAGATAAAAATATTCTTAATTAGTAATTATTAACTTTTGTAGTTACCTATTTTACAATTAGGTATAATGCATTTATTGCTCAATAATTATTTCTGAATCTGAATCAAGTTCAAAGGTGCCTATTAGATAGATAGGTACCTGCTCAAAGTTCACTACAAACGTTTTGCAAGAAACTGCCAATAATACCAATAACCCTTATCATTGTAGGTACATACTCAAAAGAATTCATTTATAATTCAAGCACCTGCATAAATAGTAATTATCTACGTTCTTCACAATCCTCTTAAGTGCACCCGCGGAAAGACAAGAGCTCTTCAATGATCCTCTATAATACCTACCTAACTAAACTACCTTGGTGTTGCGAAAGAGCAATCTCGTCTCGCGTCGAAGAGACATGCAGTCGAACTGCGTTGAAAAGATTCGCGATATCTGGCGATAAGCAGACGCCTGGTCGCCGCGGACCGCGCCTGTCGTCCGCACTCTTTCAAGTGAAACTGCAGCTGTGGTGTCACCATGTCGAAACTCAAGGAAGAACCTCTGAACCTGGACGCGATCCTGGCTGAACTGGGCTCCTTCGGCAGGTTTCAGTTGAGGACGTACGCTTTAATCCAGCTCCCCATTATGTTTAGTGCCATATTTGCCAGCCAGTACATATTCGCAGCAGGCGCAGTTGATTATAGGTAAGTTTGGTGTTTTGTTTATTTACTTTTTGTATTTTTTTAAATCATGAATTATAAGTCCTTGTTAGACTACTAACCAAATCTTTATTATACCTACCTACCTACGGTTAGAAAATAAAAACAGTAGCTAATTAACGTAGACCTCTATATTTATTATTAGTTGTTCTTTTCGCGGAGTTGTTTGTTGTATCATTTTAGTCAGTGTTTAAAATTATCGTCATCCCAAATTATTCATAGTTTTTAGCGCCGCATCGATATCTCAACATAAAATAATTTAAGTTCAATCTTAATAAATAAATAAAAATATTTATGTATGCAAATTCGTTGGCTTGCAAAATTCTGCAATTTAAAATCAGCTGTTAATTTATTACTTGCGCCTTGAACCATAGCGTTGAAAATTCAGATTGTGGATAAAAGAATAATAAATTATTTCTTACTGAGAAATTATTTACCTATATGTAGATTTGCAGAAGTAATCAAGCTGCATAATAAGCAGTTATTGTTGCTTTTACCATACCTGGATATCACGTAAAGCAATTAGTTCTGGCCTCCTATAAGAATGCTCACAATTTCCAAATTTTACGGCCCCATTCATGGTTTTTACTCGTCGCGAATAATATTAACTAAAAACTTTTTTGTAGATAATTAAAAACATGTGATTCTTCACTTACATACACGTGAATAGTTTTCATAGTAGATACACGTGTAGTATGTCATTATTATAAAAAGTGCTTTATTTAGGTACTTATTTAGCGATGATGTATTGCACTACGTCTCACTCCACTAATCACATTATCAACAGCGTGAATAAAATTGCTTTCATCATTGTTTAATCATCACTCAAAACCTTGACAATCACGCTATAATCAGGCCTAAATAACTTTAATTCCAATTATCTAAACAGTTCTTAACTTGCAAAAAGATACCAAAGCTACAGACATCCGGAATTATACTCTAAACTACACATTAGTACAGGCCGCATCGCAAAAATCTTCCGGCATCTCTTTTGTAAATTTTGTATAGCCATCGCAAAATACAGCGCTTAACGTTCTATTGAAACCTTGCTTCGCTTCGCTGCGGCCTATCCTATAAAAATGCGTGAACTTTCAGACAAAGATATCTATTGCCTTACCCCACTCGTGCCCGTCTAGCACGGGCTGTGGATAAATTGTCTTTCCACCACTTTTATCCCGCGAAAGTAGCAAATATATCTATGTTCTAGCTGTGTCACATCTACATATGCTTGAATAAAAACTGAGGAATGACCACGAACCGAAATAGGCGGGCTGCTTAATAGGTTTAGGGTTCCTCTTATTTTCGCCATCCTTTCCGGCCTCGTACATTGCTTCTGAAATTCTTGACAATGTTGTCTGACCATCGGGCTAGTCGGTTGATTCAGGTCACGGGGAATCAATGTAACTACGGATATCGTCAGTTCTGCGGATCCACTCGGAGACCGCCTTGTTTGTCTGCCTCCTGTGGACATTCCGTCTAGCCAAGACTTATCCTGCCCATTTTCACTTCAGTTTGTCGATGAGGCTTTGCCAATTACCTACTTACGAGTATATCCAACCACTTCATTTATTTTGTATACCAATATTAATAACGTATAATTAATAACTACTTACCTAAATCTAGTAAAATAAATTTTATCAAAACAATATTTCGGATAAAATTGGTTTTAACATTCTAAGGCATTAAAAGAAACACTCCTCTAAAAGTATTTCATAATCATCGACAGTGATAGGCACCGTCGTCGTATCACTTACGTTTAAAATTCATCATAAAAATCTCTTAATCGATTGGACAAGGAAACGGGTTATCTTGCAATAATCGCATTG
The DNA here is from genome assembly GCA_949125135.1 of Alcis repandata. NCBI lineage: Eukaryota > Metazoa > Arthropoda > Insecta > Lepidoptera > Geometridae > Alcis > Alcis repandata. Next base: position 4,097,068 of record OX421233.1, read on the forward strand.
ATTAATCCCATAATTAATTACGTATTATTAATTAGTTAAACCCTAATCTACCTTAAATGAGGTAAGGAAAGGTTTTACAAAGGTATCGTTGGTTTGGTATGAATACCCCAGTGGGGCTATTATAGCTGGTGATTACTTGATTACTTCCTCAGACGGGAGGGCCATTCATTGAGCTACTGTATGTGAACTAAAGATGGCATTGGACTACATTGAGCCGTTCTATTTAATTTAATGACACAGTTCATTGAGTCACTTGATAGAGAAACAAAACTTTTTTGCAAAAATCTACTGCCCCTACAAACAGTATCGAAACAAAAAATAGCACTTTTTACAGGAGAACAATTTAAAATTCAAATATGATTACCTCTATACGTATTTATGGGGGGTTCCCAACCAGTCACACCAAAACGAGTCACAGTGTGACTCGTTGGGATTTTTTTTCCCAACCAGTCACACTGTTACACGAGTGTGACTGGTTGGGAACAATTTTTTAAAAAAGATTCCCATCCAGTAACACTGCCTCAATTAAAAAAAACTATCGCTTAATACTTTTGATTCGCTCGGTACAAAACAAAACTTATCTTTTGTTTCTAACAAAAGATATATTTTTTTTGACTAACTAATAAAAATAATAATGTTTTAATAATCAAATAAATATAATATTGACCTAAATACAATATGCTTTTAATAAGTTTTGAAATTAAGTGAAACAGTCTCGAATTAAAAACATTTGTACCAGTAACTTTTCATAATCGGTCTTTTCTATTTATTACAGGTAGGTAATCATCACATATCTACATTAATCATAAGGGTTATTGAAAACTACTATATTTATTGGTTTTTAGTACCTAAGTCTTTTATCACTATCCAGACATTTTAAGTTTTCACAAAATTTAATTTTTACGACTAGCAGGACATCTTTAAAACATTAATTTTTTTGTACGAAGTAACATTCGGTATCATATAAACGTTACGTTTAAATAATCAGATGAATAAATATTTACTTATCGATTAATAGACTTAATAAAGTATTGAAATTAGGTGATAATGAGTCTCGAAGTAAAAAATATTTGTATCAGAAACTTTTCATACTTAATCAGTCTTCTCTATTTACTCGTATCATAGGTCAATTATGATATCAATCATTGATCTTAATATATCTTCATCAACCATTAGGGTTATCTTCATGTATACCTATAAAAATTAATCGCTGTTCGTTTGGCTGGCTATAAACTCGAGAACGGCTGGACCAATTTCGCTAATTTTGATCTTGAAATATTTGTATTCAGGGTATTCAGGTATTGTTCAGGGAAGGTTTAAAAGTAAAAGAAAACAGCGGGTGTAACCGCCGGGTGCAGCTAGTTAAAAATATAATATTTAGGGCGTAGTTTTTTTATTTTGTTATTAACTCAGAAGTTACTTTTACATGAAAATTAAAAATGTTTTGTTTCATTGAATTGCTGCGTAGTGTATTATTAGGTCCTTACATATGAAATTGGTGCTATGTCGAACTGGCCACTTTGATCCCAAATATCTGCTCTTTGCTTAGGAACTCCAAATTCAAATTTATTTCAAATTAAAGCTCGTTTATATCTGTTTCAAATTTAGTGATTTATTTGTTTTAGCCTAATTTGATATTTCTTTGGCATTGTTTTCTTTGCAAAATGGAATATTTAAAATATCGCGTTATTTGCGAATACGATTTCCATCGTGGCACCAACGCTGCAGAAACAGCTCGAAGGATTAATGATGTGTATTTCTCAAACAAAATAGTGTTATAATGTACCTTTTTTTGTCATTACTCGATACAGTTCCCCACTTGACTCTTTTAGCACGTAGTAGGTAACTATTACCTAAACTACGTCTGACAGGCTAGGTTTGGCGCCATCTCAAACCGCCACCATTGATTCCATTTTTAAATTTCTGTGATGTGTTTAAAGTTTGTCAATATAAATTCGTATTCAAGTTTGTACTTCGCTTTTTATGATATGATAGTAGATAAAGTAGTGTATGAAGAAACTGCACATAACTAGGTATTAAAACACTCGTGTGATAGTATTAAAAACCTCGCCTACGGCTCGGTTTTTAAACTCACACTCGAGTTTTAATACCCCTTTTTATGCCACAGTTTCATAAACTACTATTATCTTTTTTTCATCTATTTGTTTTCCCCATACAAAACGCCAATTTAATAGGTAAGGACCTTTGTGAATGACCTTTGCTTACAGAATAGCAAATTTGTTGGATATTGTTTTATATTAGAAAGTTATTTTTTGGGTGATACATTCTTTTTGAAGTAAAAATCGCGTTTTATATTTCTATTTAAATAGTAAGCAAAGGTGGTTTAGGGTACATGCATGTATTTTATTTTTCAATCGATTCTATAAGTTTACATTACCTGCAAAAATATAATATTCGCAAAATAATAATTTTAATACTCGTAAGTAATAAGAGAAAAATAAGTAACTGAAAGTGAGACCAGGCCTAATAAAAACCAAATACAAACCTAAAGAAGTGTTACACCAACAAACAGTGATAGTATAACTGTATAATGTAATAGTAGGGGGGTGTTACTCGTTGGGAATGATAAAAAAAAAAAGATTCCCAACGAGTCACAGTGTTACTGGTTGGGAAAAAAATTCCCAACGAGTCACACTGTGACTCGTTTTGGTGTGACTCGTTGGGAACCCCTAAGTATTTTATTCGATTTAAAATATGTACGTTGAAAAATTATTTTTATTTGTTTTTTTTTTAAGTGTACCTAAGTAGGTATTAAATTTTCGGCTCCCAACCCATGGTACACCTCATTGGTTCACCTGGTGGACCACGACCAATCATTTTTTCCGTGGTACACCTTGGTCCACCTTGGTGTACTACAGGCAGAATTATTTACCCATGGTCCATCTTGATAATTAACCTTTTATAGAACGAATAAAATAATATAAAAATTCAATTTGAAATTTAGAAGACAAGGTTAATTTTCTACGGAAGCAAACGATCAATAGGTTAGGTTATGTTAGAACATGAAAAACAACGCACGAGCCGAGCGAGCGTAGCGAGCGTGCCGCGGCAGCGGCCGGCGAAGTGCTAGAAAGCCAATCGCTTTGCAAAAATTTTGAAGAAAATTGATGTTATTTCCAAAAAAATGTACTAATCGTGTCCGGTTAGGTTGTTAAGTTTCAAAAGATTTCCGAACATGGGTTTAAATAAATCCTTGCTATGTTAATTATCAAGGTGGACCATGGGTAAATAATTCTGGACCAAGGTGTACCACGGAAAAAAATAATTGGTCGTGGTCCACCAGGTGAACCAATGAGGTGTACCATGGGTTGGGAGCGTAGAAAATTGATGTTATTTCCAAAAAAATGTACTAATCGTGTCCGGTTAGGTTGTTAAGTTTCAAAAGATTTCCGAACATGGGTTTAAATAAATCCTTGCTATGTTAATTAACAAGGTGGACCATGGGTAAATAATTCTGGACCAAGGTGTAGGTACCACGAAAAAAATAAAAGGTCGTGGTCCACCAGGTGAACCAATGAGGTGTACCATGGGTTGGTACTGGAAAATCGTACACGAAAAGATCTTGGCTATATTTTTAACTTTTAAATCGCGACTGAAAAAACCGCAAGAAATCAAGTGACCAAAATGAATTCGATGCGTTGATTTTAATTTTATTTAAATAACATCGACGTTCATCGTTGCATAGAGATCGAGATAAAGTCAATGAGACGAAGTAAAGAAAATAATTTTTATTTGGAAACTTTTAAAGAAAATTTGTACCAATAAATACACGAGACATTGGCGGGGGCAGGGGGGTAATTTATAACCTTACCTACCATGTATCACCGGGGAAGGAGGGGGTTGAAAAAGTTGCTAAAAACATTACGTGATTAATGAAGGGCCCCAAACGCCAAAATCCCAGGAACCACAGCCCTTAAGTATCACGCGCATTCGTCAGCTGATCAGCTCGCCGCCAAGCTACGCACGCATTCCACTCGCATGTCTCGTGTATTCCCAAATACGATAAGCCATGCCCAATATTAGTGCATATCTAATCCTACACCTAGACGGCTAACTGACGCCTAATAATGTGTACAATAACACTTCAACTGATCCGGGTAATCTTCGCGGCTCGATCTAAGCTATAATTACTACAGAAGCCACTCGCAGAAATATTGTTTCCGAATTCAGCAGATAATTTCTAACATATTGGGTATAGATTAGAAAGTCCTGTAAGTTTCAGAAGAAACTGCTTCTGGTCGCTGTAACGAGACGCAGAGTGGTCGTTTGCATGTCTGTAATTTGATGCTAAGTGTAGCTTTGTAGAAAATATATGAGACCAGAAATGCTTCTCATCAGGCGAGATGGCAGTCAAACGCAAGCCTATCTTCCAGAAAAAAAATAATAATGATTAGGTACTCTACGAGGCCCCAATTTTTTTTTTCATTTTAAGAACAAAACACATGGTATCATTTGCAAATACTGCCAAACTGTAAAGCGATAAAGTAATACTAATAAGATAGATAAACACTAATTCGGTAATTTTATTCAGTAAATAATGAGCACCAAACTCTTACAAAGACGACAGAATGTTTTATTTCTTACGCACATAGCCTTGAAGTCTTTAATACGTTTTGTCTTTTTCTTACAACAAACTTTTGAACTCAATTGAAAGAGATAAATGAGCAAACGGCGAACAGTAACTTCTATTAATTAAGAGAAAGTCATTAAACAACATCATGAATTATTTATACCTACTTAAAAATCGTTCATCCATAGGTTTGCAATAACTTACTTTATGTAATCATCACATAACAACACTTTACCAGCGACTATTTATTCTACCCGATGGTTAACTTAATAGGATTCTGTAAATCTCACCAATTAACAATGTAGTCCAGACCTAAAAAACCTCAACTTGTTTCTATGTAAACAAAATAAGGAAAACGAAGAAAATCATGTACCTACTGATAATAAAAAGCAACAGGAAACTCAACGCTGTTGTTACTTGCAATGGTAAAGTGTCTAAGTAGGTACCTATTACATCGCATGAACAGGTATTTTTTTATCTTTTTAAATAGTGGACAAAAAATTAATTACCTACAGACTTAGTAAAGGCATTTAAGAAAATTGATAGTTCTGCAAATAATAGTTCTGAAAAAAAGAGCTAAGACGCTCCGTCAAGATACGGTTGAAAAAATGGCTTGTTGAGCAATCATTCTATAGAGTAGATGAGTTTCTGCCTAGAGTATAAGCCTACGAGTATATTGCATTGTTAGAATTTATTATTAATTATTTTATTTTATTTTTGTTTTTGAATGTATTAATTTTTTGTAATTGTAAATGTAATTTGACATGTGCTTTTTTGGTACTAAAATAAAACTAAAACGTAAACTTAGTACATATTACATATTTTCAAAACCATAAACATCATTTGTATTTTTTTTTGTAATTACGCCGTCTCTTGTTAAATCTCGTGCGGTATTGTTTTTCTCAGTAGGTACTCATTCTTTACCAAACCATTCTTGGCTTGCACGTTACCAACCGTTCTTGGCTTGCACGGATTGAAATAAAAAAAAAAAAATGTTTAACGATCTTAACAAGTCGATGCTTGCGCGGGATAAGCAAACGCGGAGGATCTATCGGCTAACTTGATCCGGTGTTTGATTCTGGCTTCATGCATTCAAAATGATGATGATGATGATTATGATCTGGCTTTCCTGAAGCCCGAGGTAATGTGCTAGTCTTATTGATCTTCTGAAGACGGATGAGTGAACTCAACAGCGTGTTTTGAGAAAAAAAGTTATATCGGCTTGGTAATGGCTAATTTTGATACTAACCTGAAATCTTGAACTGAAAATTAGCTGATAAGACCGCAGGGCGAGATGAAATCTGAAAGAAAAACGCCATATTTTTTTACATCGAACTAGGCTTGCGTTTGACAACAATTTCACCAGATGCGAAGCGACGATGTGGTCGAAGACGTAGCACGCTTGCCTAGGAAATATTTATTCACTTTTAGTTTATAGTTAACGCACCGCATCAGCATCGATATTGTAGAAACGGCCTATGTAAATACAATTCGACATATCGGCTATGCATTTTAATCTTCAGATAAACTAATATCTATTCAATTCATTTATCTGAATAGTTATCATCTTTTCCTTTATCTTTTTATCGACCTCAGGTCGAAATTCCATTATTCCAGACTTGGCGTCATAATAGCACCTTCGACCAAATTGCGGCGCATAATTAGTTTAAAATAAAAATAACTGGTATTTAATTAAGTAATTCATTTATTACTAACTATAATACTTACGCCCTGCGGTTCCACTTAAAGAAACCATTATATTTCCGTAAAAAAGAGTTGCTTTTTATTCTTAAAAAAAGTCTCCTACTATATTTTCATACTTATATTTTAAGATCCTTTTATTTGGGCACAGTGAAACTCTTAACAATGAATTCCAGTTACCCAGTAGCGGTTCTGTACTTGGTAGGTACTGTTCGACCCTGCCAACGAGATTGAGGTCGTATTCAAATCAGTTTGAGTCGGAATGACAAAATCTTCAATGCAAAATCTTTAATACTTTAATCTTTACAACCTACAGGTGTTTATTGCCTTAAGTTAGCCCACAGATGTCCCACAGACTGGTCTTATTATCCTTGTTTTGGAGACTGCATATAATTATTCATATCGTAAAGAACTAAAATGACCTTATGATTAAATAGCAAAATTCTCCTACGATTGACCTCTGTCGTACCTAGTTTTTCCTTAACTTACCTGTATGCGACTTTTGGGTTCGTCCAACAATCACGTCATGCTCGAAAGAGAGGAGGGGCTTCGGAAAACATCACGAAATATCACAACGAGGAGGGTGTAGTTAGAAATCATTTGTACCTATTTAATTTTTCGTTAATTTTTTTAAGATGATTTATACGAAAAAAAATACACGTGATTTTGACGTGGGAGGGGGAGTAATTCATAACCTTAACCTACGTAATATCAGCGGCGAGGGGGTGGTGAAAAAATGGTCAAAAACATCACGTGATTAATGGACGACCCCTTTAGATTAGGCCATGCGTTAAACCTCGCGCGGGTGCACGCTCGCGTGTCTGTTTTGGAAAATAGTATGAGCAATTTTCGGTGAAGGAAAACATCGTGAGGAAACCTTCATACAAGAAATTCAATGGCGTCTGTGAATCCACCAACCCGCACTTGGCCAGCGTGGTGGAATACGGCACAATCACCCTTCGAGGGTAGACCTGTATCCCAGCAGTGGGAGGATTAAAGGTTGCATATGATGATGATGATAATGAGCACTTGAGCAGTGCTACACGGCATCCACGCGTGCGGCGAGGTAAGTTAAGTACACAGTGGGCGCACGGAGCGGGCACCAGCCGCGGGCGCCTGCCTGTGGTTTAGGTTAGGTTAGGTCTTCTCTCAAAGGGGACAAGGGATTCGGCAGCGGATTCCCGGAGGGAGACCCCAGGCGTCAGCCAGGGTGCTCGCCCCCCCGCTACTGCCCCCCAGGAAGAGTCCTGGGCAGCAGTGACGGGGAGGAAAAAGAGGAAGGGCGGACAGAAGGCCTCCTCCCCTACGGCGGCGCCGACGCCTGCTGCTGCTGCGCCTACCAAGGCAAAGCAGAGGGCTGCCGCCGCTCCCAAGAGGGCGCTTAGGCCCCCAAAAACTGCGGCCGTGGTGCTGTGTTTGCAGCCCGAGGCCGCAGCAAATGGGGTAACCTACAGCGACATCTTGAGGGTGGCCCAGGAGAAGGTCAATCTCCAAGAGCTGGGGATCGACCTGATCCACAGTAAGGAGACGGCCACGGGAGCCAGGATGCTAGAGATACCTGGCTCCCAAAATGGGGAGAAGGCCGACAGGCTGGCGGAGAAGCTCCGCACAGTCCTGTCGGAGGTGGCCACCATCACCAGGCCCGTCAAGTCCGCTGATATGCGGTTGACGGGGCTGGACGATACGGCCACGCCGCAAAGCGTGGCGGCGGCGGTCGCAAGGGTGGGGGGCTGCGACGCCCAGCAGGTCAGGGTGGGAGAGGTCCGCCGTGGCTCTCGCGGTACTGGCTCCGCCCTTGTCGCCTGCCCGATCCCAGTAGCCAAAAAGCTGCTGGAAGGGGGCAGGTTCATGGTGGGGTGGAGCACAGTGCGCGTGATCGCACTGGAGGCGCGCCCCATGCGCTGTTTTAAGTGCATGGGGCTGGGGCACACGCGCCCCCAGTGTCCGGCCTCGGTGGACAGGAGTGACCTGTGCTTCAGGTGTGGAGGCACAGGCCACAAGGCGGCCAGCTGCGGCAGGGCCGAACCGCGCTGCGCGATATGCGCAGAGGCGGGGCAGCCCTCTGGGCACGTGATGGGGGGACGAAGCTGCGTTCCCCCCAAGTCGAAGGGGAAGGCCGCCCAGGCCCAGCCCACCCCCGCGGCAGTAGCCAGCCAGGCCACCGCCAACCGGGAGGAGGAGCGCCCAATGGCGACGGAGGAAGCTGTGATGGATGAATGACATGGATCGGTCCAAATATCACAGCTTCCTCCAGACGAACCTGAACCACTGCGCCAGGGCCCAAGATCTGCTTATGCAATCCCTGGAGCAGTGGCAGGTCGACATCGTGGTGGCAGCGGAGCCGTATTACGTCCCCTCCCATCCCTGCTGGGTCGGGGACCTTGGCGGCTTCGTTGCCATCGGCGGGAAGGCCAGTGGCCCCCCTCTCTCAGTTGAGGAGAGGGGTCAAGGGTACGCGGTGGCCAAATGGGGAGAGTATGCGGTCGTCGGCGCATACTTCTCCCCTAACAAAACCGCTGCGGAACTGGAGGTTTTCGTGGACCTCCTGACCGCGGCGGTGAGGCGACAGGCACCGCGTCAGGTCCTCCTCATGGGGGACCTGAACGCCAAGGCCAGGGCCTGGGGCAGCCCCTCCACTAACTCCCGAGGGGAGATTGTGGTGGAGTGGGCTGCCGCGACGGGGCTGACCCTGCTAAACAGGGGGTCGGCCCACACGTGCGTGCGACATTCGGGGGGTTCCGTGGTGGACGTAACGTTCGCCACACCCGCTGTCGCAGCACGTGTGCAGGCCTGGAGGGTGATGTCGGAGGTGGAGACTCTCTCGGACCATAAATATATTAGGTTCGAGGTCTCCACCTCCGAAGGTCGACGAGGGCCCCAGCGCGTCGCGCGGGGGGGGCTCCCGCGCTGGACGATTGGTCGCCTCGACGCCGAGCTGGCAAAAGAGGCGGCCATCGTCCAGGCGTGGTGTGCCGCGCCAACGCACCCGGAAGTTGATGTCGCGGCGAGTCACTTCCGGGATGCAGTGACGGCGGTCTGCGACGCGGCCATGCCGAGAGCCCGGCGTCGCCCCGAGCGCCGCCAGGTGTACTGGTGGTGCTCGGAGATTGCGGAACTCCGAGCCACCTGCTCGGAGTTGCGGCGGCTCTATGGCCACTGCAGGAGGAGGCGTCACGGTCGGTCCGACGATCTGCTGCCAGCTGAAGAGCTGACAGCCGAGCGTCGGGCGTACGAGGCGTACCGTGGCGCCAGGAAGGACCTGCAGGTGGCCATCGGCAGGGCCAAGTCGCGGGCCTGGGAGGAGGAGCTGGAGCGGCTGGACAGGGATCCGTGGGGGCGTCCGTATAGGGCTGCCCGGAAGCGCTTCCGGGGCCAGACGCCCCCTGTCGCGGAGTCCCTGGAACCGGAGCTCCTGGGTGCGGTGCTGGAGGGGCTGTTCCCCTCTGCGAACCCCCTCTACGCGCCCCCCGCGATGGCACCGTACCCCCCCCCCCTCTCCAGGAGGAGGAGTCGGACCCGTCCTCCGTCCCGCCTGTGTCGCCGGCGGAGATGTCGGTGGCGGTCGACCGCCTGGCGGGAAAAGCGACTGCGCCGGGTCCCGACGGGATCCCAGGTCGGGTCCTTCGGATCGCCCTAAGGGAGATGGGCGATCAGCTTCGGGACCTCTTCGACGCATGCCTCTCGTCGGGGAGGTTCCCGAAGCCGTGGAAGGACGGCCGATTGTGCCTGCTCCGGAAGGAGGGTCGACCTAGCGACTCGCCTTCCGGATACAGGCCAATCGTGCTGCTGGATGACACGGGGAAGCTGCTAGAGAGGGTGGTGGCTTCCCGTGTCATCCAGCACCTGGAAGGAACTGGGCCTGGTTTGTCGCAGGCCCAGTTCGGGTTCAGAGCGGGGCGGTCCACTGTGGACGCCCTGCTCTGGCTCAAGGGGTGGACGCAGGATGCGGTCGGCGAGGGGGACAAGGCGTTGGCTGTCTCGCTGGACATCGCCAACGCCTTCAACAGCCTCCCGCACGGAACAATACAGGAGGCGCTCCGGTACCACGGAGTGCCCCTGTATCTGCGGAGGCTGTTGGCCGACTACCTCCAGGACCGCGAGGTCCTGGTGGAAGGACGTGACGGTTTGAGGCGCCGTTGCGTCTCCTGCGGGGTTCCACAGGGGTCGGTATTGGGACCGCTCCTGTGGAACATCGGCTACGACTGGGTGCTGCGTGGCACGCTTCCCGACAGTGTGCGGTTGGCGTGCTACGCGGACGACACCTTGGTCGTAGCCAGGGGGAGGGACCTCAGGGAGACGGTGCGGTTGGCCTCAGTGACCACGACACTTGTGGTCGACCGCATCCGCTCCCTGGGGCTGGAGGTTGCCCTCTCCAAGACCGAGGCCCTATTGTTCCATGGGCCTCGGGGGGGGCCCCCTCCAGGCACGAAGGTAGTGCTGGACGGGGTCTCGGTCCGGGTTGGGACCCGGATGAAATATCTGGGTCTCATCCTGGACGGGAGGTGGACTTTTGGGGCACATTTCGTCCAGCTTGCCCCAAAAGTCCTGGGAGCCGCTGCCGCTCTGGGGAGGCTGCTGCCCAACACGGGCGGCCCGAGCGCCACATGCCGTCGTCTGTACTCCGGAGTAATCCGGAGTATGGCCCTGTACGGGGCACCGGTCTGGGCGGACGCCCTAGGTCGCGCGAATAAGGCCCTGCTGCGACGTCCGCAGCGGGTCATCGCGACGAGGGCGATACGCGGTTACCGGACGGTGTCCTGGACAGCGGCCTGCGTGCTGGCCAGTGATCCCCCCTGGGAGCTCCAAGCGGAGGTCCTCGCCGAGGTTTACCACCTCGTGGCGGCGGGGAGATCCCGCGGGGAGTTTATCGGGGGAGAGGAGGTCAGGCGCATGCGACGGCATGCGCGGGCCGTCATGTTGAGGCGGTGGACGGAGGACCTGGCCCCACCTGTGCCTGGTAAGCAGACGGTGGAGGCCATTCGACCGGTCCTCCGGGATTGGACGCGGCGGCGGTTCGGGTCGCTGACCTTCCGACTTGTGCAGGTGCTTTCCGGGCATGGGTGCTTCGGAAAGTACCTGCACAAGATCGCGAGACGGGAGGCGACCCCGGCCTGTCACGAGTGTGGAGCGCCGGAGGATACGGCGCTCCACACGCTGGAAGCGTGTGCCGCATGGGGCCCCCAGCGGCATACGCTTTCGGCCTATATAGGCGGGGATCTCTCGTTGCCGAGCGTGGTGAAAGCCATGCTCGGCAGCGAGCGATCGTGGCAGGCCGTGGTCTCCTTCTGCGAAGAGGTGATGACGCAGAAGGAGGCCGCGGAGCGGATCAGGGAGGACGACCCCCGCTCTGACCCGCTCCGGCGCAGACGGACAGGGGGAGCGAGGAGGCGGTTTGCCCGTCTCCTCCCCCTATGCAGTGGGGTTGCCGGGAGAGTCGGGGGACTCTCCCGGCCTGCACGACCCCACACCGTCTGGGGGGTGATCCTGGGGAACAGGGTCACCCCTCCATAGGCGCAGGGGGCCCTAATCGGGCCCATCGTCGGGGCGAGGTGGTGAATGCTAACGCGACCCCACCTCGCCCCATCTCAGGCGGATGACGAACGCCCCAGTGGTTTTAGTGGGTATGCCGCCACTAGGGCGGAGACTCCCACATAACCACCCTGCCTCCCCCGGGGCGGGCGTGGTATCCATAAAGGATTTCCACTGGGTAAACAAAAAAAAAAAAAAAAAAAAGGTCTTCTCTCACCCGGTGACGAGTGTGGTGGACGCTGGAGGAAACGGCGCTCCACGCTCGGGCGGTGACAGCGGTGCCGCTAGGAGGATTTTCCTTGTGCTCCTCGCCGCGTGTGGGTCGCGGTCGGGAGTGCAAGGGAAAGAGGAGGGTTCCTTTTGCACCTCGCCGCGTGAGGTTTGCGGCTGGGTGTGAAAGGAACGTGGGCTTAAGGCGGGGTGGGTGGTGCTAACCACACTGCCCACCACGTGCGAGCGAGCGGGGCTGGGGAGCGAGAGGGCGGTTCGCCCGTCTCCTTGCTCCTCGGCAGTGGGGTTGCCGGTAGAGTCGGGGGTCTCTCCCGGCCTGCACGACCCCACACTGTCTGGGGGGTGATCCTGGGGAACAGGGTCACCCCGCCATGGGTGCAGGGGGCCCTAATCGGGCCCGTCGCCGGGGCAAGGTGGTCAATGCTAACGCGACACCACCTTGCCCTACCAGGCGGACGATGAATTCCCCAGTGGTTTTAGTGGGTATGCCGCCACTAGGGCGGAGACTCCCACATAACCACCCTGCCTCCCCCGGGGCGGGCGTGGTATCCATAAAGGATTTCCACTGGGTAAACAAAAAAAAAAAAAAAGGTCTTCTCTCACCGGTAGCATTCGCCAGTAATATTCAAGAAAATAGCGAAACGTTTAAATTATACAACCTTACTAACATTATAAATTTAAAAAAAACGATAATACATATAAATAAAATAAAATAATAAAAATAAAATTTTAATAATATAAATAAATTGAGAACTGTCTCCTTTTGGAAGTCGATTAAAAAGTGAGTTTGTTTGTTACGCTATCACGCCTAAGCCTAACCCGCTGTCATGAAATTGTATACCTACGCGTTGCCTGGGGTGTACCCATCGATCTAGTATGTAAGTAGATCGGCCTTTCCGCTTGCTTGCCCAAGGGGGGTCCGCGCGCAACGCGCCTTTGCCCGGGCCCTCAGCGCGTGCCTATCTAAAATGTCCCACGAAAAAAACGTGACGACCCCACTTTGCCCCGCCATTTTTTGCGCCGCCAGCGCGCGGGTCGGGTTTCACACAATCGTTTCTTGTGACTCAATTTGTTTAAAAAAGTGTCAAGTGTTATATATATTTATGTTTGTTATGAAACTAACTAAACAATGTTATCTTTTGTTTATCAAATTACGACTTTGGTGCGGAGTTATGCTGCGCTGAACTTAGAAGTAGGGCGTTTACATGTAGGTACCTACCGTATGTTGTTAGGTCTCGAAAAAAGGTTAAATCTTATGTTTCATGCTGGAATTTTTATACGTGTACGTGTTAGTTATTTACTTATCTTGATGTTCTGAAAAAATCTCCAAGATCTATCACTGAATTTAAGTAGATAATCACTCTAAATCGCACCACATCCCTCACCGAATCGAGCATGAATCGAACTGGAGTGAAGCGGAATTTTTTTGTTTTTTTTTGTTTACTTTTTTCTGTGGCTTGGATGCTTGTGTGGAGGGGAAATTTCACGAAGAAACGGGACAAATAATACAAATTAGGCCCAGGAGCGATAAAGACGGGTAGAATCAGCTTTTTTGACGGCGGGAGCGATGTTAACCACAGGTTGACATGGTCATAGCTGAGTGAAATGCAATGTCAACTACCAGTTAACACGGGCAAAGCTGACTGCAAGGTTATGTTAACTACTACTTGACATGGTCAATTCTAAATTCTCGATTTGTTAATTATATTACTAGTTGACACGGGCAAGCAAGCGGGTATCCTCGTAGGGCAACCGTCTATACTAGCAAAATGCTAGTATGATGCCGTGACGTCACAAAAGTCAATCAGTTGTGTTTTGGCAGCTATTGATAACTGATGTCGCCGAACTGTCAAAGTTAGTGAAGAAAATCACAATTTTCATGAAAAAACAAGGCATTATGTGCTGTAAAATACTGAAAAATGAAAAGGAAACAACAAATAAATCCAGAGAAAATGTGTAGCTTCACGTGTTAGTGCTTAATATTCTAGTAATTTAATATTTTTGTAAATAATCACATATCTGATACAAAAACCGAGTAGGTAAGTAATTTCAATCAAAAAAGATTCCGATTCAACACAATTGAATTTATTTAATAAACAATAATAGGTAGTTAAAAAAAAAACTAAAAATACACGCTTTTTATAAAAAACCGAACTAAAAAAATAGAAAATAAAATTTTATAAATTTAAATTAAGAATAGGGTTGAAAATTTCAATAAATATAAATTAATAATAGTGTAAATAAATAAATATATGTATTTTATTTTTAAAAAGCGTGTTTTAAAAATTCCATTCGAGTTTACGACAGTAAGGGTGACGAATCAACATCGAGCTGTGCTGCGCTGTACTGCGCTGTGCTATGTGTGGTCAACTCGCTCGTCTAATATTTCAATGAGGATAGAAACAAACCATGCTGTGCTGCGCTGTGTGACGCTACGCTCTGTTTAAAAACGCAGCAGTCTCGAGCGAGGCGCGCTACCCGCCGTGCTGAGCCGCGCTGTGCCGAACTGTGCTATGTTTTTTATGGATTTTTTTGTGCTGATTACTATTTTGGTGGACGGATAACGTAGTTCTAGTTTAGCTTAGCTTAGTTCAGTGAGTTTAGTTTTCATTTAGTTTAGCCGGCGGTGGACGTTCGGCTTTATACTGAGCTAAGCAAAGCGCAGCACAGCTTGATGTTGATTCTTAAAAAAACGTAGCTTAAGAAACACAGCACAGCACAGCGCAGTACAGCTTGATGTTGATTCGTCACCCTAACGCTCACAAGCAAGTGGAACGGGAAAAACTGCGGTCGGGAGCGTCTGCGTGATCGTTGTGAACGCTTAGTGGAACGCACCCTTATTTATTTGTTATGTATTTTATTCTTCCCTATTAGTATTATTATATATTTATATATTATTTTTATATGTTTTAGTATATTTTCGCAAGTACAACCTTATACTTGCTTTATTTGAATGTATTTCTAAGTATTTATTATTATTATTTTTTATGTAGGTTTATATGACACAGTTTTTCTTCTATATTGCACACCCCGTTTTTATATAGATATTTTTTTATCTATCCTCTCCATCCTAAGGTTGCCTGGAAGAGATCGCTCTTAGCGAAAAGGCCGCCAGTTGTCGCACTAGTTTTTAGGTGTTATAATCCTTCCGTTTGTAATTTATGGTGTGAACAATAAAGAGTTTATCTATCTATCTATCTAATCTAAATGTAAAAAAAAACTAGTAATTTTCCTCAAGAATACTGGTAAATCAATAACAAACTAGTTGAGGTTAGGTATTTTGTTATGATTTGGACAATGTAAAAAAAACTGGTAATTTTCCTCAAGAATACTGACTGGTAAATCAATAACAAACTAGTTGACGTTAGGTATTTTGTTATGATTTGGACAATATTTTGTAAAATTTATAGTCCTAAGTGTCCTAACACACACGTTTTATTGTTATAGTTGCCAAATGATATATGCTTAATTATACCGAGTATCATATTATGGGAAAATTGTCACAAGTGCTTGAAACCAGGATATAGGTACCTACTCAAGTAAATTTGGATGTCAAGAAGATAGGAAAAAGCGGACATGCAACAGCACAGAACGATCATACATATTGAAAAAAACAGAGAATGACGACAATTTAGCAGAGTGTCTGAATCCGAATGAACGTAAAGAAAGCTCCACGCTAAGTTCATCTCTTAAAGATACTCCTCATACAAGTTTAGGTAAAAGTAATAAATAACGCCAATTATTTCAATAATTAACTAGTTAATCTTCATTATAAAGCTAATTATTTGCATTTATTTTACAGATTTCCAAATAGTTGAATAAAATGAGCCGGAAACTTTTAGTGAGCAGAAAGTAGATAAATCAGTTTCAAGCATTAATTACACATAAATTCAGAAGTAAAGCAGCCCAGACCAAGAAAACAAAAGATCAGGCATTATCATGATGCATTACCGTGATGTTTAGCACGGCGTGACGTCACATTTTCTGATTGGCGTTCACTGTCACGTGACTCAATGCCTATTTTTTAAGATTTTCTTTTCTAAAAATATTAATAAACTTTAATTATTTTGATAAATTGTTTTATTTTTTGAAATCTGTATATCTTATTCAATAATTAGAAACTCCAATCCATCCGATTCATTCTTAGTGGAAACAAGCCTTTTTTCATCACTCCGCGGGGGGAACTGCCGAGCGATGCTAGTGAAAACTTTTTTGACGGACTTCTTACCTGGTTTTATTTTTTATTAAGTTTTGACAAGATAATATGTTGTGATTTGGACAAACTTTTTGTGTTGTGATGTGTCATTTATGTATTTACCTAGGTACCTCAGAATAAACTTTAAAACTTTTACCTCAAAGAGTATTAGGTATATTATTTTAGGATCAAGGAAAATATAAAATGCAAGATTTACCTCAAGGATTAAGCATTAATTTAGAGATCGAACATTTACGATCTGCCTTAATGCTAAAAGCTGCCAGAAATGGTCGTAAACTACTAAAAAGTTATAGTTACTCAAATTACGCCACAGCTTTTCAAAAAAGGGCAAAAAAAGAGTTTGTCGCTGTCATTAATTTTTATTATCTGTGCTATACCTAATCGCTTCAAATCATAACTGGAGCCCTTTTCTGGCGAGTGACATATTCTCTTGGTCACTGTCGCACTCATTAGAAACGTCATGACAGTGAGACAGACGGAGATAATTTCGAGCGTCCAAGAATAAGGTCGGTCAGCTGGTCACCTGTCGCTGTATTGTTTACATTGGATTTACCTATACTTTATTTAAATATTTACGATGCTCTTAAAAAAATCAAGACCAGGTGGAAATAATGATATGAAACAATAGTTGCGTAGTACGGGGCCGTAAGGTGGTGGCGGCGACATGCAACCTCGGGTGGGAACCTACAAGCCGATAGAAATCAACCTAGACTCGATATTGGATGAGCTGGGGCAGTTCGGTCACTACCAGTGTCGCGTGTTCACTTACGTGCTGATGTCGTGCTTCTTCTGCGCTCTGCATCGCTCTCAGTACATATTCAATGCTGGAGCTGTTGACTACCGGTGAGGGGTAGCACTATTTTCCTTACCAACGACCTCTCAGCCTCTCAGTCTAGTTAGGTACTCTATAACTTCTGAACGACAAGAGACGTAGCTTTTAACGTAAACATGTAAAACGTTTTAACAACATCGGTATTATAAGGCCGCCAATTTATCTAGGTTGATTTGGGTAGAATTAGGATGTATTCTAAACCCCCCCGAATGGGTTCCCGCCTTTCCGTGGCGGGGGGGATAAGTAGCCGTGGCACTGAGCCCGGTGAAACGAAGAGGAACCCGAGGTGGGGCTTTCCGCGTGTCCCTCTGGCAGCAGAGGGCTGGTTAGCAGAGGGCACAGCGGATGAGCCGGGGTCTGAGCGATGGCTCGGACCACCAGGGGGGTTTTCCTTGTGCTCCCCGCCACGTGTGGGTCGCGGTCGGGAGTGCAAGGAAAGGAGGAGGGTCTGAGTGTGGTGGACGCCGGGGGATGCGGCGCTCCACACTTGGACGGTGGCATTGCTGCCGCCGGTGACGAGTGTGGTGGACGCTGGAGGAAACGGCGCTCCACGCTCGGGCGGTGACAGCGGTGCCACCAGGAGGGTTTTCCTTGTGCTCCTCGCCGCGTGTGGGTCGCGGTCGGGAGTGCAAGGGAAAGAGGAGGGTTCCTTTTGCACCTCGCCGCGTGAGGTTTGCGGCCGGGTGTGAAAGGAACGTGGGCTTAAGGCGGGGTGGGTGGTGCTAGCCACACTGCCCACCACGTGCGAGCGAGCGGGGCTAGGGAGCGAGAGGGCGGTTCGCCCGTCTCCTCGCTCCTCGGCAGTGGGGTTGCCGGGAGAGTCGGGGGACTCTCCCGGCCTGCACGACCCCACACTGTCTGGGGGGTGATCCTGGGGAACAGGGTCACCCCTCCATAGGTGCAGGGGGCCCTAATCGGGTCCGTCGCCGGGGCAAGGTGGCGATTGCTAACGCGACCCCACCTTGCCCCATCTCAGGCGGATGCCGAACACCCCAGTGGTTTTAGTGGGTATGCCGCCGCAGGGCGGAGACTCCCACATAACCACCCTGCCTCCCCCGGGGCGGGCGTGGTATCCATAAAGGATTTCCACTGGGTAAACAAAAAAAAAAAAAAGGATGTATTCTAAAAAATCCATCTATTTACAATTATACATACATAATTAGGTTTTACAGCAAAATATTAATTAGTCTGAGGGTGCTCCATTACGGGTAGTGAAAGCTGTTGGTGATGCTGGCGGTACAATCTCACAGAGATATTTTGAAAGAGGCCGAGAGCAATGTTCTAGGACCTAGATCCTATGACCTAGAGCAGGGATGGCGAACCGATGGTACGCGACAAAATATTTTGGGCAGGCTACCAATAAACATGTCATGGGCACGTCGAGAGACTCATAAACATTTCTTTGGAAAAATTGGCATGTTGATTCTTAAAGGTTCTCCCATGACCTAGAGCCTTGCTCTACTCTAGTACCGACCATCTGGTCTCATTTCATTCATTTCATTTCCGTTTATTTTCTCAGATGCTCTTGTTCTCGCTCACTTCGCTCTATCTCAGTCACAAAACCCTCGGGCTAAAGACCCGAGACAAAAACACCCGACATTAAAATGCATTGGGTTCATAATGGGTTTATAAACAATTAAAAGCAGACTCATGCGACCATAATCGGTTCGTAATGATTATTTTCGCACATCGCCTCGTCTCAATTAAGCAATCGATGTCAATTCGTGAAACAATAATGCGTCGTAGTAACACCTACCTACCTATAGTTATACACCTATAAGTACGTAGATATAATATAGGGATTTATTTGAACGATAACAAGATTGCAAATAATTAAATTATTTCGGATTTGGTGATTTAATCCAGCTCAATCTGCTTACCTACTTGATATTCTTTCCTGCATTATTTTATTACTAGCGTATGCAGTTTCATTGAAAATTTAGGCATAAAAAAGCTAGTTTCTACCTTTTTAACCGACTTCAAAAAAGGAGGAGGTTATCAATTCGTCTGTATGTTTTTTTTTTAATATATTTTTTTATGTTTGTTACCTCATAACTTTTGACTGGGTGAATCGATTTTGATGATTCTTTTTTTATTAGAAAGCTGACGCTTCCCATTTGGTCCCATTTCAATTTAGTTCAGTTCTGTATCCATGAGAAAACCATATAAGTCTTAAATTTTCATTAAGTACGTGCGCGACAAATAGATGAATAACTCAATAGTCGGTCTTTTGAAGTCGGTATTTGTTTTTTTGTTTTGTAAAAATAATATTCTTGTTAATTGAAATTATTGAAGGATAAAATTCTCGATTAAGCCTATTAATAATTCGAGTAACTACTGCTCCTAAATCTAACACACTGTAAAATTTAGACCAAGTTTAATTAAACGCATTCGGATTTCTGTGCCAAAAACCTTACGTATCAGTCGTGAGTAAAATTTAACGCAAGGATAGAATAATGGTTATTTTAATAGATTTTTAAATGAAAGTTTGTTGTTATCCCTTAGTTATAAGATATAATATCTTTGCTCGTAATACGAGTATATGTAGAACGGAATCAGCAATCGCACTTACGATAAAATTAGCCACAATAGAGGACTCAAAACATGATTAAAGTATAAAGAGTATCGTTCAAGATTGCTAAAAGTGGAGACATCCTGCTTGCATCCTGTACACTGTCTGAGCATCCAAACGAGCCATCGTTCGACAACGAATAGTCGAGAAGTGTGGCGGCAATGTTTCTAGAAAATTACTGTCTTCTTTTTCTATATTGTTTAGGTATCAGCAACATTAACGTTATTGTTTTTTATTTATTCGATGATAGGCATGAGTGACCTATCTATTGAGCGCCATCTCGCCTGATAGTAAGCAATGATGCAGTCTTCAACGGTGCTTGCTTACCTAAAAGGTATAACAATTCACTCTCACTTTAACCCATACTATATTATTGTTTGTATGACAGTGTTTTGCCGAATATTCGGGGATATTGCTAGCAATGACAGACAATGTGCATGTGCGCAAGTTCTGATAAATAAAAAAATATATAGGTAGGTACGTCTCGTCTATGTATTATTATTGTGTAATGTTTTTCATTAATAAATCATGAGGAATCATTTTGCACCACACATTACAGCATTACACACGAAGTTGAAGTTTGAAAAGTTGCTTCTACACATGTGGTGTTCCCGTAGAGAGATTGCTCGTTTGACCTCCTCTTAGCACTAACATCGAAAGACTACAGTAGATCCTGTCCTAGATTATTTAAGTAACGTACTTATCGCAACATCCGAAAACACGAAGATGGAGTTCTTTGAGAGTACCTCTAGTTTTTCTTAGTCATGAAGTAGCTACAAAAAAATTTTCTTCTGACTTCATAAAATTCCGACAATTTAAAAAGACATAAACCGTAAAACCAATGTCGCTTTTTATGACTCTAAATTATTTCGAGATAAATATACATTTTCACGATTCTATTGTGTGAGATTTATTATAATGGGTACGTACTACGTAGTGCACTTACTATTATATGTTTTTACTGTGTTATCGTTTTACATTTTATTTTACTTAGTTAAAACCTTACGTCGATAAATTGTTGCAACTACATCTGGAAAAATTGCTATCGTTTGTCCGGATGTTTGTTTGTTTGTATGGATTTTGGTACTCGCGTACAGTGTACTAGAACAACCTTGTCTTAAAAACACGAAGCAAGTATTAGATAGAAAAGTGTACGCCATTTATTTTCAACTAATCGTGACGAACTTTGCTGTGGCGCTATTTACCAGCCGATTTTGATAATATTTTGCACAAACATATGGCATTTAATTTTCGAGATCGTCGATGAAAAATCGTTGAGATAAAATGTTGTGATTGTTGCAAAAAATGTGCTTATTAGGTCTACTGTTTGCAGAATTACTAGTTAGATGTACCTATTTAATTAAACCTAGTTCTTAGAAACTTGCCGATTCATGGCGTGTCGTTAGCTCACGGTAAACAAGAAATTTATGATAATCCACATTAATTTTAATTCTCGGTTGTTTTTCTGCTCTGCGGTTAATTATACTTTAAGTAGCCATTCAGTCATTAGTTGCGCTCGTGTTCTTACTACAATAATGAAATAGAAGTATAAACAATACTCAAAATATTTTAAGCATGTCGAAAGCTGAAATGCCGAAGCATTGGCGACGGCTTGGTCTAGCGAGATCAAAATTAAGTAAATTAAATATTTTTTTGTTAACATTTCAGATGTATAGTCCCGGAGTGCGAGGCATTCGATACCACAGAGTTTAACCCTGGGGAGTGGGGAAGCTGGGCCCTCCCCAAGGAGGGCCGATGTGAGCGCCTGGTATCTCTCGACGGGGGCTGTACGGAGTCCAGCTTCAACCACAATTTAACGCAAGCTTGTACCGCGTGGGTTTACGAGTCAGACCACACTATTGTCGCCGAGGTAAGAGAATAATATAGCTTCTGTTTACGAGTCTCCTGTCTTCGTAGACCGTATAGTTTCTTAATATCAGGCGAAAAGGCAGTAAAATGCAAGCCTATCAATATCAACGTAGCGAATCCATTCAGTCATTCAGCGTAAATGACTAAAAGGATTCGACCAACGCCGCTTATCTACTTGCTGCTAATCCTCATGATCAGGCGAGCAGTTAGCTTTGTTACATCTGGTGGTCACTATCCAGTGGACGCCTGGATCGTGTACATATCCAACACTACTATCAGAAGAACGCCCTGCTCTTGTAGTTAGTCTTGATGTTCATGATCACGATGAAGACTTTGCTTGAACTAACAATACCGCGGACTATGGAGTATAGAGTCTGTAGCTCGTATTTACTAAGTTCTTCTAGTAATTCACCAACCGGTGTATTCCAGTTCGACCTGGCCTGCGAGGAGTGGAAGCGCACCCTGGTGGGCACAGTGCACAATGCCGGAGTGTTCGCAGCGCTCGCCATAACGGCCTTTGTGTCTGATACGTGAGTATAAACTAGGCGTTTGAACGCTGCTTACCAGATATAAAATGACGATGACGTTGTGATCGTGGATGATAAGACGCAGTCTGGAATGGTAACTGGCCCTAAAGTCAAGCAAAAAAAAAAAACGACAGACAGATAGATTTCAAATTGAGAGAGGTAAATATAATCAGCTAAGTATTAGAAAGGAAGGGGTTATTCCCATTTTTCCCCCTTATCCAACTCTTTGGGTACTCTACCCTTCATAAACGGTGGTGGTCAAACGCAAGCCTATAATTGAATAAAAAAAAAAAAAAAAAAAAAAACGGTTTATGTATCCAACTGTACCGCCTTACTTATAAACGTTGTTACAATACATGTTAGTAACATTTAAACAGTATGAAAACAGTACTAACTATTGTCACTCGTGTTTAAGCAGTGTTTAAAAGTATACCCCCGTGTGTTCCAGATACGGCCGTAAGACCGCGTTCATCTGCACGGCAGTGGCGTCAGGTTTCGTGGGCATCATCAGATCATTCGTCAACAGCTACGAATGGTATCTGTTCCTCGAGTTCATGGACGCGACGGTAGGCGCCGGCGTCTACAGCACGGGTTTCATACTCGGTACGTATCATACAAACCTACCATCAGGTAGGCAAAGGTATTCCAAACTCAAACAGCAGAAGTGAATTCTTTACGTGCGTCTGTCTTTCTGAAAAAGTACAACCCGCTTCGAGCGGTAAGTACTCTTTCAGATATATTGTTTAAAAAATAGCGAAGCGTAGTTCCATGGCAAGCGTACCTACTAGATTTTCAATCACATCATTGCTTTCTGTCAGGGTAGATTGTGGTCAAACGCAACCCTAATCTTTTAAAGTATAATGTAAAAAACCGTAGAACATTTCGCTACTGTCTTCTTATTCGTATGAGCACTTAACGAATCTAGTCATTCAGTAAATAAACATTATACTGACTGAAATCCATTGTGGCTCATTAGACAAACTTAAAACTAGTGTTGAAAAACGTGGTATAATACTACGTGATTTTTCAAATCGGTAATTTCTTTGATTTCTGACACGTGTAGCAAGTTGTGCGCATGAAAACTTGCCAGATCACGTTCCTAATCGGTCGCTTAGGTGATTATCGTGCTTATTACACCTATTGTTAAGTACCTATACTATTAGAATTTGTATTTTTAACACGCTTTTATTAGCTTCACCTGTATGTTTGTATGTTTGTTTGTATGTAACCGACTCCTTTGAGCGCGTTTTTGACCCACTTTAAACGGTCAGATTTCTTTCAAACTTTGTAGATATATCGAGGACCGATGACAATACACTAAACAAATCGTGTTTTTTAGTTTTTTTAACTATTAATTTTTTTATATCCTTCCTTCTAAAATCAAAATCGTGTGTACTCGTAGCGTCAACTTCACTTTCCCTAAACGTCGTATAGTCTTCTTTTGTCACATGAGGCTCTGTGCCCAGCGCCAGAAACTTATTATTGCTATTTTTAATCGCTTTTTATCTATATTTCAGCTCTCGAAATGGTCGGGCTAAAGCGGCGCGTCCTCGGCGGCAACATCATCTCCAGCACGTTTGCTCTCGGCCAAGTGGTCGTAGCCCTCGTCGCCTGGGCCTTTCCCTACTGGCGGCATCTCACCCTCATTCTCTACTCTCCAGTCCTACTGTTCGTTCTGTACTACTTCGTTGTGGAAGAAAGCGTGCGCTGGCTGCTCAGCAAAGGACGCAAGAAGGAAGCCGCCAGAATCATCTTCAAAGCAGCCGCAATAAATAATAAGAAGTTATCACCTGCTTCGATCAAAATGCTAACTGATGAACCGGAACCTGAAATACGGACGTCAGACGCATCAGATGCGGCAGAAAACAAGCCGTCTCAATCGACTCAACAGACACAATCGTCGGTTTTCATGCAAGTCATCAGATCAAAGACACTCATGGCCCGAGTGGTTGTTGTCTCCTTCTGGTGGATAACTCTAACGTTTATCTACTATGGACTGTCAATCAACTCAGTCACGTTAGCGGGGAATATGTACGTGAACTTTATCCTGACCTCGCTGGTCGAGATCCCGGGGTACTTCCTGAGTTTCCTGACTCTAGACCGGTTTGGAAGAAAAAGCTCGATCATAACAGCGTTTTTCATATGCGGGATCTCTTTGATCGCACTACCTTTTGTACCATCAGGTGAATTTTATTTTTTTACTTTGTTACTAGTGATCAGTCTAGATTGTTTTCCTCTGTACTTACTTAACTTTGTGTATGTTAGTTGTATTTCATTGGAATTTCATTCACTTATTTATTTTGAAACATCTGTAAAAAGTAGTTTCTTTTGATTTTAATTACATTCTTGAAAATATAGTAAAAAAACTATCACGCTGAAACAGCGCGCCATTTACATTTTTGGAATGCATGTTACTCCAGTACTTATCACCCTTATCTCGCACAAAAAAAGTTGCATTACACAGTAGCGTAGAGTAGCGTAGCCAGCTTGTAGAACCTAGCCACCTTTCCAGAGTTGAACTGGCTGCAGATCACACTGAACATGATCGGCAAGTTGACGATCAGCATGGCCTTCAGCTCCATCTACATCTACACGTCGGAGCTGTTCCCGACGGAAGCCCGGCACAGCTTGCTCGGCGTCTGTTCCATGTTTGGCCGCGTGGGCTCGCTACTGGCGCCGCAGACACCGCTGCTGGTTTGTAGCTTTGTATAAATAATGATGATATATTTTATGATACATAAAAAGAACTAGGTATAGCAGAATTTCTTAACTAAGAAACTTTCCAATTGCGTCCAGATGGGTAGTTCTGTAACTGATCTGCTAGACAAGGATTATGACATGAATCCCTGAAATCACCAAGTTGGTGCTACCTGTTTTGGCACCTTTGGTTCGAAAACTATATTTTAAGCAACTCGCACTGCTCTATTACTACGTTTTCACTAGTCTTATCTCCAGAAGAACTTATCCTCCATAAACTTCATCGATCAGTTTTAACGGTCGGTTAAAAATACGCACAACTCTTCAAGATGCTAAGCAGATGATCTACGTGCAGATTGGAGAAACTCGTTATGTTTCCTGGGCAAGTTGACCATCAGCATGGTGTTCACCTCCATCTACATCTACACCATCGAGCTGTTCCCGACGCACACGCGCCACTCCTGCATGGGGTTCTGTTCCATGGTCGGTCGAGTGGGCGCCATGGTCGCGCCGCAGACGCCGCTGTTGGTTGGTCGGTCGCTGTATCATGTAGCATAATGCAGTTTGTAGTTTTCGATTGACCATGTATGTAGTTGGTAATTAGTAGCAATTTATCTTAAGTTCATGATTGCTTAGTGCGGTTGTTCTTAGATTGGGTAGCTAGCAGCAGTTGTCTAGGATTTATATTAACGAGAAATGAACTCAAAATCTGCGTGATTGTTGATCAGCCTATATAATTATGTTATAAGCCATATAAAGGGTGAAATAGAGGACTTCCTGTAGTCACTCTTTGAAGTGGAGGCTTTCTCGATAGCCCTTTCTAAGTGTTGGTAGGTCGTTCTCTTGTTGATAATGTTGTGTTGGTAGTTGACTCTATACTACAGTAGAAGTAGTTTTGAATGTGTAGCTACAACAGCCGCATGTGTTTGATGCCGCGAGTTACACGCTATCATCTTGTAGTTTTTTGCTGTTCTTGTACCTACGAGTAAGTTGTTGGTTTTAGAGTGTTGTGTCGTCTAAACTAAGGCCCAAGATAATGCCACTTATTTAAACTCAGTGGGTTCAATTGAGTGCTATTTTGCGTAGTAGGTGGAGGTATCTGCCGCAGACATGCCTCTTTTGTTAATGTAGGACGTAGATAGTCTGACTATGATTAGATTACTTATGGTTTAAAATAACCACAATATTTTTTGGCTTTTAAGTCGGATTTGTTTGTTTATCAGTATAAATAGAGGTCTGGTTCATTGTTCTTATATGCTTTTTCTCAGATGATAGTATTTTTGGATTTGTGTCGAAAGATAAAAATGAAAAAGTTCTGCCAAGGGCTATGTCACTTTAAAGTTTTTAATTTTTGTGTACCGAATCGAGAAATTAATATAATTAAAAACCTCAAAATACATGAAACCTTTAGGCAAGCAAACACTGTTATACCAGCCAGCATGGTACCTTACGATTACCTTGCACAACGTCTCCGACCTCTGTCGAAGAAGAATACTGGCTAACATACAAATAAAAAAGTTACCCTTCGATGACATTACCCCGATCGTTGCAGATGGCGTACATGGAAGCACTGCCGTACCTGCTCTTCGGAGTGATGGCGGCCAGCTCGGGGCTGCTGATGCTGCTCACGCCGGAGACGCTGCGCATCCGGCTGCCCGACACCATCGCGCAGGTACGAAACTCCTCATTTGCGCTCTTTACAAAGTGTTTTAAAAAGTGTTTTGTATTTTTAACAACGTAGATGTTGTTATTTGCTCTAGGTCTAGAATTTGCATAAGGTGCAGCGCAGACGGCACACTTTTTGTGCGATCGAGTCTGCGGCGCTCAAAAAGTCTGCATGGCGCGCAAAAAGTCGGTCGCGGATTTTTCACACTTAGAAGTATCATAAATCTCAAATTTCTTCAAATTTCACACACGACGCTTCGACGCACATCTTCGATCATTTCAATGATCGAAGATGTGCGTCGTGTGCGTTGAGTGTGAAAAATCCGCGACCGACTTTTTGCGCGCCATGCAGACTTTTTGAGCGCCGCAGACTCGATCGCACAAAAAGTGTGCCGTCTGCGCTGCACCTAAATGAAACTTGAATTATCATAGAAAATGTATACATTAGTATGTTTAATTGTTTAATTATATCCGTAAAAGAGGTTAATTTGTGACGACAAACGTCCAGTTTGTCATTTTTAGTTAGTAATATTTTTATGACCTCGGTCTCCAATCCTAAACCACAGCGTTCGAAGTCACGGTCATACAGATCGTGAACTAGTTTCACATCAGAAACATAATACCCAACTATTTTCTAATTCTGATTTAGGCGGAGAACATCGCAACCGCGCCGCGGTCGAGGAAGCCGACCGACATCATCGTCGACTAAAGCCGAGCCTCCAGCGACCACGGTGGACGATTGGACCGCTTGGACGATTAGAACGTTCGAACGTGTTAATTCGAACTTCGAACTCAAATATAAATTCATGAAGAGTATTTGTAAAATAGATAGACTTAAAATTGGAATGTCGATGGATTATGGAATGGTATGTGGCTTGTGATTGGTCACAAAACGGCTCTCTTAATTTTTTAGAGGTAAAGATACTCGAACTAAGTGAAGGATAAGCGACATTTGAATGTTGGATACAGGGTAGTATAGAAAAGAAAACGAAATATATTAATATCAATACAAGAAAAGAAAGAAAGATTTGTAATCCATGAAATGTTTTTACCAATGATCGCGAACTATTAATTAAAGCCGACTCTACATTTGCGCGTAAGCTTTTAGCACGCAACATTACACCGTTTTCGCATTGGACGGTACTAGGTATCCATAGGCGACGGTGTTCGTTTACCATCAGGCGGCCCGTTTGCTTGTCTGCCACCTATGGCATAAAAAAAAAACTTGCACTGCTTAGCTCATAATAACGATTCGTAGCGCTTTTGTATAGTTGTATGTACATATTATGTGTATGTATGTAGTCGCAGAACTACTAGTACTTCGAGCAGTCTTCTCCAGTGCTTAACAAATAAAAGTTGCTGCTGAGTAGCTCAGCGAAGCCGCAGTCTAACAGTTTTTTTTTATTGAACATGTAAAAACCCGCAAGGTACATAGATAGTGGGTAGATTCTGTGTATGCAGGGAACAATCTAGTACTTTAACACATAAGTCCTACGTCTGGCTCACGGCGCGACGCGTGTCGATGATGCGCGCGAGTGTAAAGCCGTCGTTAACATTTTTGTAAATAAGTTGTTTGTTAATATTTTGTAAAGATGTCTAGACTAGATAGCTTTTATAATTTTTTATCTTTAGAATCTAGTGTGTATGTAGATGTAAATGAAATAATGTTGCCATAATTTTATTGCTTAGTTAAAAACTAATTTGTTATCTATTAGATTGTTAAACATGATGTTAGGTATGAAAATTGCTTAAAATATTGTTGACAATAGGATTACCTAGAATTAGCTACCTCAGTAGGATCTAAGCGTGTATAAGTAATATGCGTTGCTTATCCAACTTGAACTCTGAAATTGAAACTGTAATTTGAACTTTGAGTAAAAGGCTGTTTTTGTAGCTGTTCCGGCTGTTTCTTCAGATAGTCCAAAAACGCTAATAAAACCAACAGGCTGACGAACGAACAGAGAGACACCGGAGTCTCACCATAGGGGTTTTTTTACCGTTTTTCAACCCTCAAAATATTAATAAAGAAAGCGGTCAAAATTCTAAATGGCATTTAACTTTTAAACCGTGTAAGCTTGGCGTACCATCAGCCGAGATATTTTTGCTCGTCACCTAACTCAATTGCATAAAAAAAAATACGTTCGCACGACCAGTCAGCAGAATATTTACTAAGGAAGGTCGCGAGACGAATACGCGTCTTCTGTTTTTGTAAGAGATTACCAATGAGGACACCGCTACAGAGTCACTACATTCGAATATGCATATTCCTACTAATATTATAAATGTCAAAGTTTGCATGTTTCTTACTCAAACACCGAAAAAACGGCTTTGTTCAGAAAAAAACAGTTACTATGGAAAGCGGAAGAAACCGCGGGCGCAGCTAGTGAATGTATATCCGTGTGAATTAAGGTTATAGCTATATTCTTATTATGAAAATTAATGTGATTTTGATGAGCTGTGCTTGGTGAGCTATGTACAAGTTTTCGTGTCCCCGAAATAAATCCTATGTTATAACAAACACTTTCTTTTTGTCCTAATGTAACAATTAAGAGACTGGTCAGTGCACTGTTGAATTTTATTATTGAAAATATCATGATTGAAGAATTTTATTGGCGAATAACTATTTTTATTACTTATTTATTATTTGACATATTTTTTTACATTTAAGGTTTTAATAAACGTACCTATTTTGAATGTGAGCCTGTTTTTAAATATCAACCCGACGACCAACGACCCGACAAGGACCCAATTTCTCTTCAAAGTGAAAATATAATCTTAATATATATAAATTACGTGTCACGTTGTTTGTCCGCTATAGACTCCTAAACTACTTAACCGATTTCAATCAAATTTGCACACCGTGTGCAGTTCGATCTAACATAACAGATAGGATAGTTTTTAGATATTTTTTTGACGTGATAACGTCTTATAATTCGATGGAGCCGGGTGCAAGTACGAAAAAAGATGACGCATGTGCCGTTACCTCGATGAGGCGTTACCTCGCTCTGAGTGAAATTGTGATTTCCTATATTCTATTACATTTTCCTATTCGTCAATTACTTTTGTACCTTACTTAAATTTAATTTGATTTGATTTGATTTGATTTGATTTGATTTGATTTGATTTGATTTGATTTGATTTGATTTGATTTGATTTGATTTGATTTGATTTGATTTGATTTGATTTGATTTGATTTGATTTGATTTGATTTGATTTGATTTGATTTGATTTGATTTGATTTGATTTGATTTGATTTGATTTGATTTGATTTGATTTGATTTGATTTGATTTGATTTGATTTGATTTGATTTGATTTGATTTGATTTGATTTGATTTGATTTGATTTGATTTGATTTGATTTGATTTGATTTAAAAAAACGAGCCGCTAGTACATTATAAAAGGCATCGGGTTATAAATTGAGCCCAAGTTTGAATCTATACATAGAAAAGGCATTAGGCTCGTGTTTGAAGGCTTAATTGAGAAATCTAATTTTTGTAAAAATATCGACGTTCTTGTCTAATAGGTTTGCAATGACAAAGACAGAATAGATATAGTTTTAGTTAAAGTTTAGATCTGTCAAATAAAGCCTTCAAACTAGTGCTTACTCTCTGACCGAAGCCTAACTTCTAGTCAACACACTAAGCCAGCCTTAGCCTGAGCCGCTGGTCCTAGAAACATGAAATTTGTAGAGTAAGTTGTCTGTTTAATTTAGGCATGTAATAAGACAGGAGTTTGCGATATTTAGGTATACCTTTAGAAGGCCAAAATGGAGTGCAAATTATTTGATTTAAAAAATGGTGACCGCGGGTAATATTTAATTACTTTTAAGCCCTACTCAAAGTTAAGCAATGCTTAAATTCTCATTGTTCTAGCACATGAAATTTCATGTCAGCGAAAAGTTGTCAGCATTTTAAGTAGTGATTAACTTTAAGCAGTGTTTAAAAGTAATGTCCCTTATAGCAGAAGCTAGTCGTACATAAATCAGGTGCAAATGGACTAGATTGAATGCTACCTACATTTATAATGAAATGTTGATAGCTAATTGAGTAAATTACCTATACCCTATACCTATACTTAAGTCTATTAAATCGATTAGTTATAGCCAGGTATTACGATAAATAGAGATAAATAATCAACAGTAAATAAATATCTATGTTTTTATAATGATTAGATACGATTATATCAATCAAAATATCTATGGCCAAATAACATTAGCGTTTACCTATTTTACATAATGTCACAAAATGTAAAAGATAGAGATTTTTTCACCTAAGCCACAGAATATTCATAAGCCTACTCCTATACTATACTTAAATTTTAAGTCACATGGTATCTGTGCTCTGCAGCTTCACCTTCTATATACGACACGTATCAGCTGTTGATTTCAATGGAAAAAAAATATAGTTTAGAAACTACTATTATCTCTAACGCATTGTCATCGGCCTTTGACTGTGTGCAAAGTTTGAATTAAATCTAATCGTTCAAAGTAGGGCAAAATCGAGTACAAAAGGGTCCAATCAAATCCAATCTAAAAGTTTATTCGTGACCAAGCTTAAAAAATTAAAATATTAATAAATTACAATGTAACCCAACCCAAATATTTATATTGAAAAAACAATAATGTTATGTCTTCTCACCCCAAACCTCAGCACGAAGCTCCGACTATCACTTAGTTTATAACATTCGTATGAAATGAACGAGTAATGCCTACGTTGGTGTTTTATCTATACCTACGTACTCGTAAGTGTATACCTACTTATGTATTTGTTTCTATCTAGTGGGAATGTCCTCAGAAGTGGGATAAAATCCTCGACACAAGTATGTGTTAGGTTAATTACTACAAGACGCGACCACGCGGTTTTATTCGCTTGGTGATGAAAAACGGTGATGATGATTTCGATGAAAAGTAGCCTATGTGTTAATCCAGTGTATAAGCTTCATTTATCCCAAATTTCATCTAGTTCTGTCCAGCCATGCAGTCAGCGTGAATAGTAACATACAAACAAACTTTCTCATTGGTTTGTAATCGTGAGCACCACGTATCACTTTTTTTAAGTCGTACGTCTTATTTTACTTTTTGACGTCATACTTCGTTTAAAAATTAATTGCAACAGAGTTAATAGTAAGTTAGTAAGTTATTCTAACTTTTGCGTTTTGGTATGCATAGTTACTGTTTTTTTATATTGGAACTTAACTGGTAGGTATAATTTATTGCATTTTCCTTGTTTGAGATTTGTAGGTGTATTTTTTGTTTATAAGTAATTACCTTAATAATTTGATATCAAATCAACATATTAAGGCTAACATTCACACAGGATATGATTATTATAAATTAAATTGATAAGATAAAGAAGATAGATTTGAGAATGCAGGTAATGACAAGAATTTCTGCTAACCAACAGGTTTTTTAATATTTTTTTGTTATTCTATTTACTAATTTTACTATTTCTATTCTATAATTTTTATGTTATGGCAAACAATCAAACAGGTTGCTTGATGGTAACCGATCACCATCGCCGTTGCCTATACTATGTACCTACTCGTACCTACTATAAGCCCTTTTCGGCTTAGCATACCCTTTCCTTATACCTTATCCTGTATACTTACTGTACAGACTGAAGTGTGAATCAAAGCTAATTTCAAATAAGTACTCTGAACTCGAAGATCAGACCTAACTAGCTTGTCACTGGAAATTATTAAAAAGTCGTTTAGTTATGGGTTTATTAAAATCGTAACGACGTTGTTCAGTCTCAGATACTCGTAAGTCCTGAGGATTAGACAATCTCTGCAGCAATACGTACTAATCGTTTAGTTCTCTATCAAGGATGTACATACATATTTATCATACTTACATATAGACAGTATAGAAAATATTTAATTATCGTCTGGAGATATCTTATCACCAATATTTAATCATGGGATAAAGCCTTCATAACAACTAAGTACTTACCAGGCTACATCGTTCCCACAGATATTAGCAATTGGCTTCAGGAAAATAAGGTTCATAATTCCATTCAAATATTCAAAAATCGAAGTCCTATCGCGAACGAATAATAATGATTTATCGTGAAAAATAAATTGCTTACAATAGATTATCTGATATCGTTTTGAAAAACTGTCTTCTGTGGCAACGAGTCGGTGGTCGGCTCACTCGCTTGGGGTCTGCCGTAGACGACGCGACTTGCTCCAACATGGCTGATAGCAGGAAGAGTAGCATGGCCGAGGGTGGAGGCAGCAGGAGCAGCGTGGCCGACAGGAAGGCGAGCACAGCCGATAGGAAAGGCAACGTTTTGCCTCCAAAGGCTCTCGACCTTGACGATGTGCTGGTGAACGAATTGGGCCAGTTCGGCCGCTTCCAGCTGAACAACATCCTGCTGGTGGCGATCCCCATCATCATGTCGGCCTTCATGAGCGAGTATATCTTCTCCGCTGCTGCTATTCCGCACAGGTGAGACGAATATCATTATTTATTTGACAGACAACAACAGTTACGTTGATTTCTTGTACAGCAAGACAATGTCAAGACATCACGATACCGATCACGGTTTAAATGGATGAGCTTAGACCGAAATAAAGTAGAATTGCATTATATAAAGCTCAGGAACCACTTACCCAGCAGTGGATCGATACCGGCTGACTACGATGATGGTGACGATACAGACGATTTAAATGTGTCTCTGCCTATAAACATAGAAAGTTAGGAGTTCTCATAGTTCCATAGTGAAGATGTTCGTAGTCGTTGCGCTAAATAATAAATAATGCTGTGAAATTTATTTTATTCAGTTCTTTTTGGTTCAGTATGATGATTGTCTAATTTATCTGTGTGTAAATAAATAGCTGTACGTTAGTCTTACAAAAATTCAATAATAATATAGCTCAGACGATTTAATTTTTCTTCCAATCAGTTGTATTATTTTTAAATACCATAAATAATTCCGTAACTGACGTGACGCGATTTGACGCGTTTAAGATGGCTATATAAATGGATTAATTTTATTATCAATTTATTATTACACTTAGATATACTTAGGTATATCTAACAAATTACTTGACTATTATTTACTGCCAATGCCAATTCTGAATATGAATAATCGCCAAAATCTTTAACAGTAGGTACCTACTTACCACAAAGTACTTTCCTGGTGCTTGGGTAAAGTACTTCGTGAGTAAGTTAATTACCACAATTAGTTATCGATGCAGTATAATACAATTGCACATTCAATAATATTACTAAAGTATGAATAGGTATATTTAGTGTTATCACCCCCTGCAGTGTAACTACATTTTAGGTATTCGCACAATCTATGAATCATGTGATATGTAATTACCTAATTACAATTCGAGAAAATAAGCACGAAGATAAGTCGTCAACAATCCATGATCTTACCAGTTTACTAATAAAATACTATCCTTTTACTAATACCTACAATGTCATCCTCGCCCTTCTGCCCTATCGTCACCTTTAGCTCTAATTTCGCCCTATCGTCTCCTTCTGCCCTAAACTTTGCCCGGCAGGGCCCGTCGAAGATGTGCATTGTAACATAGTTATTGTTTCTAGGTGCCGAATCCCAGAATGTGGCGAAACTACAAAAGACCATCCTTACGATCCGGAGTGGGTGATGAACGCTATCCCGCCCGCACAGACAGGCGGCGGCTTCGTCAGCTGTGAGCGCTACGTGAACACTCCCAACGCCAACGGTACCCTCGACTACTGCCCTGCCTACCTGTTCGCTCCCGAAACTGCTGAGTGCGACGGATTTGTCTACGATAGAACCAACTCTGTTGTTTACGATGTGAGTGAATCAATTTTGATGTTTTTCTTTTTCTTTACAGAATATTGGTTTTCGTGACTATGACGGTAACTACTAATCTGAAGATTATCATAGTCCTGCTGGTTCTAGAAGGTTTTGGCCAACACTCAATTACATATCAAGCTTTGATTGGATAATCACAGAATCATTTTCTCTCTATTACATTGATCATCTTGAGTTAAAACTTTTCTTTCAGTTCGACTTAGGCTGTCAAGAGTGGCTTCGAGCTCTGGCCGGAACCCTCAGCAGTGTCGGAACTCTCATCGTACTACCCTTCATTGGCGCCATCTCTGACCGTTTCGGGCGTCGAGTGGCGCTGGTCATCAGTGTCTTCAATCTGGCTTTGGTAGGACTAATCAGAGCATTTTCCGTCAACTACGGAATGTATCTCGCTCTGCAGATCTTGCAGACTACGCTTGGAGCTGGTACCTATAGTTCTTCTTATATTTTTGGTAAGTAAGCAAATGTCCATACATTTATTGTGTAGAATTGTTAAATTAATTTGGAATGGTCATTGTGCTTAATCCAAATGTCTTGATGTTTAACAATTAAAAGTTTAGCCACTTTTGTTCTTCCACTTGCTTTCAGTCCTCATCGTTTAAAGATGAGTGATCCAATCACTTAATTGTTCTCTCCCGTCCTCTTTTTTTTCTGCATATCTAATCTACTACAACCCTGTAGTAGCGATAGAGTAAAGTACAATTTTATTATTGACTAAATACAAATGTATTATAATTTACATTATTATTATTTTTGACTAGTACTTACAAATTGTATATTAAACTTATAAACCAACGAAATCTTATTTACACACATGTAAACTTTTTCAAATTGACATCAATTCTAGATAAAAATTAAAACAATACCTAAAAAAGGTCCCTGAAAAGCTCGGGGGAACATAGGTGGAGGAGGTCGGACAAAAAAAAAACCCTATTTAATTTTGCTCTCAGTAGCCAGTGCGTTGTAATTTTTTATCATAAAATGTTTAATGACATTTAAAGATATTAAACGTATACTTAATTAATTAAAAACTTTATTATTTAGCTACGGAACTGGTGGGTCCTAAGTTCCGTGTGGTGACTAGTGCATTCTGCTCATCCATGTTTGCCGTGGGGCAGGTGATCCTCGGAGCCGTTGCTTGGGGCGTTCAGCCGTGGAGGTACGTTTCTATTATTTGCTATTAAATCTCAATCGATTGAATCAATGTTTGATTCAAGTTCATTTTTGTTATTCGAGGAATTAATAATACCAAATATTTTATTAAATGTATTAAGTAACTTTTTTTAATACTTACGTAAACATGTCTATTCTTAATCAGGTACATGATCATGACTCTCCATATTCCCTGTTTCCTCATCATCGCCTACTACTGGCTGCTGTCCGAGAGCGTGCGTTGGCTGCTCTCCAAAGAGAAATGGCAAGAAGCTAAGACAGTGTTGGAAAAGGTCGCCAAAGTCAACAAGAAGCAGATCAGTGAGAAGTCTATGGAATGTCTAATGAATCCTCCTCCACCGTCGACGGTGAGTTAACTATATTTACATTTTTTAATACGTTTAAAGTTTTTTAATACGTCTAAATCTGCGTGCTCCATCTTCGACCACATCGTCGCTTACCAACAGGCGAGTTGATGGTCAAATGCGGATTTATACTTCATAAAAAAAAAAGTTTTTAACCAGGAATATCGAAAATCACTCATAGGCAAGGCAGCTGTTTTCATGGATTAAAACATCACAATTTTTTATATAGTAGTAATGGCATTGAGTCACATGCTAAAAAGATTCAGACAGAATATTAGTTCGGCTGACAGATATAACGACGTTTGAATACTCTTGATTTTGATGTTAGAAGATAACAATGTGAAAAAAATGAGTGCTTTATGTTCTATTACGATATCTGTTGCAGGAGGTAATTCCAAGTGTATTCAAAACTATCTTCAAGTCCCGCGTGCTTCTTCGCCGCATATGTACGACGCCCATCTGGTGGATCACCACTACCTTCGTGTACTACGGCCTCTCCATTAACTCTACCAACCTCTCTGATACCATGTACCTGAACTTCATTCTCACCTGTGCCATCGAAATCCCTGGATTCTTCACTGCAGTGCTAGTGCTTAACAGGATCGGAAGGAAAGCCACTCTGTCCATTGGCTTCTTCTTCAGTGCAGCGTGTAATATCGCTTTCGCTTTTATTGACAACGGTGAGTTTTTCTCTTTGTATAGGTATTATATTCTTATTCTTATTATTTTCTTTCGTGCTCATAACCGTTATATTTAGCCAGGTTTCGCCTTTGACTGACGATATTATATTCTTATCTACTGACTTGCTCATCTTCTGTTAATGGTACTCGTTTCTCTATATTGCATTTATAACATTTTATTTAGTTTTTTATTTTATTCAAAGCGTGCCTATATTTCTGCATAAGTTTATTGTAGTTTTATCCTCTCACGGTTTAAAATAATTAACTAGCTACGCCCCGCAGTTTCACCTGCGTTTAAAAAATAAAAAGTAACCTATGTTACTTCTAATACCTCCAAAAATATATGTAGGTACAAAGTTTCATGATGATCGGTTAAGTAGTTTTCGCGTGAAAGCGTAACAAACAAACTTACATTCATATTTATAATATAATATTAGTGATATTGTCAAAATTGATCACTATCTCACTGAAACATTCTTCAACAAACAAACATTATTTCGTATAACAGAGTCTGAAACCTTTGCATCATAATAATAATTCAAACTAACTTTTAGCAAACTGTTCTTTAGTATCGATCAAAAGAATATACCGTTCGAAACTAAATTACGAGGTTATCACTGATTACAATCCTAATTCTTTGTTTGATAACGCGGATCATCTGGCTGATATCAGTCGATTCATTTGTGTTATCGTCGATTTCTAAGGAATGTCAATATTATTATAAAATAAAATACGCCATTGGACTGTACCATAAAATGATACGTAACAAACAACATACATAGATTAAAATAATCTTAATAAGGTTTCCATTACTTTCCGTTGCTGCGATAAGATCCTAGATTCTACTCATAAAAATAACTTATTAACCAAATAAATATGTGAAGAAAGTTAAAGGCTTTATCTTTTTGTATTATGGAATTGACAAATATTACTAGCAATTGATATACAACAGCATTAGATCCATCGTAGACCGTAGATATCGTTGCTTAGCATCAGGCAAAATGGCGGTCAAATGCAAGCCTATTATAAATGAATAAAAAAAAGCATTCTTTGGAATATTTTTCTATGAAAGCCTGCCATCATCTAAATGTTATTCTGAATCGATTGATGTTGATTTAATTATATCCTTTACAACGAATATTTTCTTTGTGTGTGCAGACTTAGCGACCCTACGATTAGTTTTGTTCCTGTTCGGCAAGTTCGGCATTTCGGTGGTGTTTACGTCTCTCTACCTGTTCACGTCGGAGCTGTACCCAACGCAGTACAGGCATAGCTTGCTGGCCTTCTCTTCTATGATTGGTCGGATTGGCTCCATCACTGCTCCACTCACACCCGTATTGGTATGTACTTTATATTTCGAATCTTTTTAATAGTTGCTCCAAGAAACATGACATTTCATTTTGCCCTTTTCAAGAATTATTTTCTGATCGTAAAGGTAGAATGTTGCGAAAAGTTACTGGGGTACACTTTCCATGGGTTAAGTTTCTAAAATCTCAACATGCTCCTTTTTTGTGGTACTTATCTTAGTAATAATTTGATTGATCCCGCACCAGTGTCCTGAAAGAGATTTTTGTGCGTGCGTTTCCTTGCCATCAGTCACCCGAGCCACCCCACCTCCTATACTAATGGCTTACGTTTTAGAACGACTACTACGACGGGCTTCCGTCGATCCTGTTCGGCGCCATGGGAGTCCTGTCCGGCGTGCTGGTGCTCACGCAGCCCGAAACGCTCGGCACCAAGATGCCCGACACGCTGGCTGAGGCGGAGGCAATCGGCTCGCCGCAGTCGAAGCTCGTTCGAGACAGCTGACCGCAAATGCTCTCAAGATATTCGCTAGGATTGTAAGTCTTTGACTAAACTTTGATTTAGTCAAAGATACTGGAAGATCTCATAAGGAAACGCATCGATCAAGTATATAATCCGACTTCGGTGGGAAAACCTTGAATTTGAGGACAATACAGTTTCTAACGAAGATTTGTGGACTGGGATTTATTGTTAAATATTCTAAAATAAAGAAAAACATTGTGTATATAATATTGTGTGAATAGTATTGAAGTGGTTGGTGTAACAAAATAATGAAAAATACCTATAGTCCCCTGTGTTTACTCACTATAATATGGAATGGGGATAAAAATGTGAATAAAATAAAAATGTGTAAAGCTTTTCCAAAATTGTGAAGTGTCTTCTAGAATAATCAATGTACCTATAAAAAATAACTTATAAATGTAAGGTAATTTACTATTTAATTTAAACAAACTTAGAAAATGTATTATGAAAATAAAAAGAAAATGATATCAAATAGTTTTATTATAAATGCACACGATAAAAAGTTAGTATATATTTTGCTAATTTACTCTCTGTTTTCTCGTAGGTATACTTCATTACAATCTTATCATGCTGATTTGGCAGCTATTTGTAATTAATTAAAATTAATCATAAAAAATAATATCACTTTGTCTTGCGATTATAATTCATAATCTTATCAAAATAATAGATCAAATTCCACGAACAATGTTAATATATGTTGGTACCTATATCTCACGAGGAGCTACTGTACATATGTACCATCTCGTACATAGAGACAGTTACGTATCAGCCCCCCTAGCCAAGTTGCAATTATAATATATAGGTAATCGAAACACTATAGAAAGCTATAAATGTATGGGAATGACATTTCTGTAATCTAACTAGCTGACCCGACAGACGTTGTCCTGTCTTAGCTATGAATATTGAAATCTAATTGTCTTAATTTTTCTAATATTCCGCTCAACTTCCTTATTTTTTTCTTTCATAAGAACCTTCTCCTGACAATAATTAATACAACAAAAAAAGGATTAGCGAAATTGTTCCATTCGTTCACGCGTGATGCGATGACCAATCGAAACAGAGATTTATTTAGGTATACTCGTATGCAGTTATAGATTCTAAATTCTATGACAGGAATGTCATTTCCAAACAATGTCTAAAGCCGGCGACTGACCTGTAACATTTCGTCGTAACGTAACGTTACGTTACGACGAAATGTTGCAGGTCAGTACAGCGAGCCGATCCGCTCGCTCATAGCGCCGCGTGCTCCACCACGCTCGCTTCGAATGCTACGTTACGGCAAAATGCTCAGGTCAGTCGCCGGCTTTAGTTTTTTATAGCTTTTCGAATATTGAATTGCATTTTGGCTAGGGGGGCTGGTATAGAAAGTAATTTCACAATAATATATGAACATTTTAGAGATCACAATTCTAAAAACTTAAAATTAATAGAGACCATTGTAAAAGTATCAAAAATATTGCAAGTCAAAATGTGCATGTTATTGCGAATCCACAATCTCACTCTGTGTAGGTTTTGTATCTAAACTTAAAATCAAAATTAGTACTTATTATAAAATAAATTATAAGGCTTAATCTAAATCCAATCCATCACTCAAACATAAAACATGTCGCACAAGCTACAAACACCAACGTTGAAACAGCTGAACCGATTTTGATAAAACAAAAGATCTAAGAAGCAGCGCTAAAAAACCTGCTTTCAAATAAAAAAAACCACATCGAAATCGGTTCACCCGTTAAGAGCTACGGTGCCACATACTAAAACACACACTCTCATAGCGGTTAAACTTTCCCATTAACCCCCTCTTTTTGGGTCAGGGGTTAAAAAGGGCATTTACAAATAATCAAAGTATACATACTGTCGTTTCCAAAAAGTACCTTGTAGCCTTGGGATAGATTACATTTTTAGATAAGTACCTTCCAATAGGTGTTTTATCATTTCACAGATTAATCGCTGTTCCTCTTCAGATACTCGTACACTAATAACAAAGCCTCAATCCGTGCGTCACAATGCGATGTCCCCAATTCTTTGTAACGCATTTCATCATAATAAGATCATCAAATTTTTCACACAAATATTCGATTTGCACTATACAAGTAATACACTAACAGTCTGAGGGTGAAAGTTGTCTAAAATAACGTCACTATTCCTTGTACGTTTGCGTTACTACTTGCTGTGGTATTACGAGTTGCTGTGGTGTCTCTTGCCTGTCCCTTTCCTCCTCGTCATCTTCCTCGGGCATGCTGTCCAGGTTCTCAGCAGCGACGACGTCGTCCGGCAGCGCGGCGCGGCTCGTGTCCGGCAGCAGCAGCGCCAGCGCCGCCGGGCCCAGCGCCACCAGCCCGAACATCACGCTGGGCAGGCCCGGCATGTATTGCTCCTGTAAGAGACAAATCAGCAAATCGTTCATTTGAAGTCAATGAGTCACAGCTTTGAAATCTGACGCCAGGCTTAGTTAAGTCTTTAGACGAAAGGATAACTAATAGTAGATAATAGTGGATATGTAGTAATTAGGATTGTTGGATAGGAAAAAGTCGCGGATTATCGCAGTGACATCAGGTGCGAAGTAAGAGTGAGCGACTGATGGTGAGAAGGTTAGGCGAGTGGAACGAAGTTAAACGGTAATAAAATGAGTACCTACTATAATATTATCAAGGTTTGTGGCAATCGATTGGCAATATTGAAGATGTATTTGTATTTTTGTTGGTGAGTATACTGACCAGTAGCGGTGCTTGAGGCGCGAGTACGGAGCCGATCCGGCCCACCGTGTTGGCGAGGTTAGTGAGTGAATTGCGGGAAGTGGTCGGGAACACCTCCATAGCCACCACATATACACTAAATACTCCATAGCTCGAGCACATCTTTCCCGCTAGGTACAGCAACAGAGACGCCCACCACGCCGCTGGAACGAGAAACGCAAACTTATGAGGAACTGTTTAGATTCTGAAACATGACTAAGACAAACACATTCAATTTGAATAGTCTTAGTTAAAGCGTACAAAATGACGGAACAAAAATTTTTAAAATACAAGAAAACTGGCTATCCCAAAAAGCAACAAAACACAACATAAACTTACATTTCGGCACAAAAGCGGACGCAATAAAGAAGATAGCACAGAACGTGTAAGCGACACAGATCGGCGTCTTCCGCCCGAACCTGGTCAACGTGAGAGCTGTCACCACCCTCGTAGGGATGGACAGCAGCAGCAGCGCCGAGAAGTTAAGGTACTTGTTGCCGGCGATGGAGACGGAGTTGATGATGGAGCCGTTGTAGACAAACGTGCAGCACACGAAGCAGGCCGCTATGACGGTGACGCGGAACACGATGGCGCGCGAGCGGAGCACGGAGAGGATCGCGGTGCTGTCGGACTGGTTGATGCCCGTCTGGAAGTATAGAAGTAGGAAGATAATAAGCATTTTGTCGGCTTAGGAATAGGGTTAAAAATGTGTAAAACAGAAATTAAAATTGATTAAATAGAAGAATTAAAATATGTATTTGATCGAACTGCCGACCTTTGTCATTAGAGTGGAGAGGCATTATGAGAGATAGAGTGGTTCAAAATAATAATAATAATAGATAGACTTGCCTGATGAGAGTGAAATTATTTATAAATTTAAAACGAATTTCTTATACAATATATATTATAATTTAATACAATTTTGAGGTTAAGCATTCCAATTTCTAGCATTCGTATGCTTAGCTTCAGAGTTGTATAAATTGAATTAAAATAACAATAAAACCATACTCGTATCCAAAACCAATATGTAAAACAAACATTTTTCTAACTCATTATCGTCCAACACAAATCCTATGCCTTCCATCTGTCGGTTACTAGGACGGATTCCATAGTTATGTCATTTCACTATTTACCTACGCTTGTATGGACTTACGAATACGTAATGTTTTTAGCACTGGTCAATTTAGATCAGATCTAAAAGGTTGTGCATACAGTTCAATCCGAGTTTCCTCTAGCACAAGCACGAGCAAATCTTATAAACTTGCTTACTTATTTAGTTGTGAAGATTTGTCGCAGTATGTTGCTAATGGCATGTCAAACGAAAGTAAACCCACAAACTAAGTAGATACACAATGAACAGTGTGTGTTAAAAAAATTCAATGCCCAACTTCCTCCTTTTTGAAAGATCTCTCTTTCATAATAAAATTCAGATATTTTGGTTGGTCAGACTAAAGTTATTTCAAGACATCACAATGATTTCAGATACTAAATTCTTGCAAATAAGAAATCACTACAAGTGGCAATAGCTCGGAGGTGTTTTAAATGATATTCAAGTTAGAGAAAATAAAACTAATTAAAGATAAATCGTTAGACTAGGTTAGGTTAAGCTTTTCGGTAGGCATGATACTACACGAGAAATAAATAGGTTATGTACCCAAACCAGGTTCCAGTATAATCGCAGGGAATGATTGATCCAAAACAAGCAAAACCTCACCTCTTGTGACTTCCTCTTTTCGCTAATTTTGTCGAGCATGGCCTGTGCTTTATGAGATAACGTGATTTTGTTGATCTTCGCCACCTTGTTCAGTATGCGAACCGCCTCGTCTTTCTTGTTGTGTGCTAAAAGCCATCTGGAAAGTAAAGCACGTTAAAACGGAAACTCCCATTCACCTAATGTTTAAGATTAGAATTGGATTACGTTGAAAATTATTAACCGACTTCAAAAAGGAGGAGGTTCTCAATTCGAATGTATGTTTTTTTTCCTTAATTAATTATTATGAAGTTTTCATTTGAAATTGTTTTTCTTTACTTTCTGATCAGTGTAAAGCTCACAACTAAATAACGACCGTACATTAGTTTATGAGACTGTCATGTAAATCACAAAAGTCCAAAATCAAAAACAGATTTAAAAAAACAGGGATTTAATTCTACACCTGTTTTATTTCAACAATGATGTCACACCATACCTGACCCCCTCATCCATGAGGAATATGTAGAAGACGACAATAAGCAGCGGCGCGTAGATGGCGCGCATCATGTGCCGCCAGTAAGGGATCTTCCACGCGATCAGGCCGAAGAACGCCGTGCCCAGACTCGCTAGTATGTCCGAGATGCACGAGAATACTACGCGGCGCTTGTGGCTTACTGTCTCTAGGGCTGAAAATACAAATAAAGAAGTACTTAACAGGGTATTTTTACTTATTGCGGGTAAGTACTGGATGACTTTCAACTCTTTCTCAGGACGTAAATAGGTTCACTGCCAAACTCTTTTTAATAACGAAGTTTAACGTGACACGGTTTTTATTTACTGTTGAAAATAATGGATTCGAATATTTTTATACCATCATTATCAGCCTGGTATCGCCCACTGCTGTGCATTGGCATTTATTCTTGTACGCCACTCATCCCGGTCCTGTGCCAATCTTGTCCACGTCAGACCCGTTGTTTTGTTTTTTGTTCATTTATTCTATCGTAAAATTACCCAGCTACGATGCGACAGACAGACACAAATATTCACGTTAAATTTATGATTTCCCTGCTCTCCGTCGTTTTATTTGCTGCAAGCAATAGCAATTTTTTCTCTATTTTAAAATCTTAATAATGACGGCAACTTACATAGCACCATCGAAGCGTTTCCGTAGCCGAGCGCGGTCTCGAGAAACTCTAGCACCAACAGCATCCAGTAGTTGACGGAGAAGGACTTCACCAGCC
The DNA here is from genome assembly GCA_949125135.1 of Alcis repandata. Taxonomy (NCBI): domain Eukaryota; kingdom Metazoa; phylum Arthropoda; class Insecta; order Lepidoptera; family Geometridae; genus Alcis; species Alcis repandata. The sequence continues at coordinate 4,141,000 of OX421233.1, forward strand.
CCGCGACGCCCACCACCAGCGGCGTCACCACGATCACCACTTTGCGTCCGTACCTGGAACCGAAAAATAGGTCAAATCAAAATATTAAAATTATTTTATTTTAAAAATCAGTTGGACCAAATTTGATACAAGCTTTTATTCGGAAACAGATTTTAAGCCATGAAAATCGGTCCAACAGAGGGCCTAGTGCGAGTTTTTTAGTGCGAGATTGTAGTTCATCGTATGAACACTAGGCGGCGCGGTTTTTATTTCATACAAATTGTAGTTTACGTTAACGATATCGTTAATGTAAACTACACGGAAAAAAGGCACACTCGCACTAGTCATTCAGTCCTGAATTTGTCGGGGGTTTTTAACTATATTTTTTTTTTCAATTTTAGGCTTGCGTTTGACCACCATCTCGCCTGATGTTAAGCAACGATGCGGTCTACGATGAAGCACGCTTGCCTAGAAGAAACCGATTAATCAAACGAATAATAATAATTAATCAAACGTAGGTCAAGTAAATAATGAAACTAATACCAATTTCGTTTAAATAAAAAAGGTACTTTATAGTTGCAACTGAATTGAGTCATCTAAACGTGGAGGGTAACACGACCCTATTTTTAGATAATAACAAACTCCTGTTTACTCGTATTTATACTCGTATTTGTAAGTATACTCGTAAGTTATACAGGAATTAATTAATCAACAACTCAGCACTAAATTGTTATTTAGATGTTCCGTCGGGATCCGCTGCATGTGTACATTATACGGTAGGTATAACACGTGTTCCTGTAACACGATATTATACACGAGTTTCTAGTAAATAGGAACTCGTGTATAGTATACTTTACTATACCTACTAGTAGGTACTATACAGGGTTATTCATAAAGGGTATGCGAAGCCGAAAAGGGCTCATAGTAGGTACTCATCATTATGAACAACTTTTACTATGGGACCAGCCCAAAATTCGCGAAAAAAAAATCAGCTGTTCCATTGAAAAATGTCAATGAAAAACGAAATGTATGGAACAGCTGATTTTTTTTCAAATAGGTGGAACATCGGGATCGGAAACTTTAAGAATTATTTTTGGAACATGCCTTGAACTTTTTTAGAAGAATAAACATTGTTTGTTAACAATGATGTAGGATCCTGCGAGCGATTTTTCATTTATTAACGATGACCCTGTAGGTACCTATAGGTAGATAGTTATAATTATGTATATGTAGGAAGTACCAAGATCTATCGAGGTATTAAATCGTGTCACTATCGAACCAAAAATCTAAGGATGCATGTGGATCGTGTCTCTGCGAACATTCAAATTAGGTACCTACGTAGTTACGTACGTATGAGTATGTAGTTGAGGTGCCTGCCACTTATCTATTACTAAGTGGTTTTTTCGCGTGCGAGTTCAGAGTGTTATCATAATTATCACCCTGTAGTTTATAATACCTACCTGTTACCTAAGATGAAATATGGAAGGCTCAATAATCTCAAACGGCTGGGATACACAGGTGTTCTCACACCTCAAAAGGTGTTTAGGTTGTATTCCACCACGCTGACCAAGTGCGGGTTGGTGGATTATACCAACGCGCACATGTAACTTTTAATCTATCTATGGTATTAAACACTATACGATGTAAAAACAATACGATGTACATCGTATTTTTTCCCGAGTGAGATACTCGTAGATGCAATCCCATTGTGTTGTCCCATGACAACTGACACTATTTCGTCTCTCACTTTTTAGGCAGCAGAGCAATTACCTTTCGTGCAGGTAAATATCTATTGTACTTCTGTATAGGCGTATAATAATTGACTTCTGTGACAATAGAGAGATATAAAAGCACTCTGTCCAATTACTATGCTATTACAGCGAGCGATAATCTGCAGAGCAAATTTGCAAACGACGCGTCACAGAATAAAATAATAGTTAGGAGCGTAATCGCCAATGTCGAGGACATAGTTGTTAGGTCGACGTCAGGTAGATTCTGAACTGTGCCCAGCTTATCGACGCAACTGAAACGCGGAGCCACCATCGCAGGTGCCGAATGAAACTGAAACCTTTGGAAAATATTTAGTTCCCTCGGTTGACCAACTCTCCAGATAGTTGGTGGTTCTGTAATCATAGCTTGAACACGTGCGGATAAGTGAACTCCAAAATTAAATGTTTGTAAGCACAATTACAACTTTAGGCAAATCGGCGGCAGAGTCGTTTTTAAATTTAAAACCGAGCGACAAAATGGTCTCGTTAGATCAGTTTAATTACCTACCTTAAATTTTCTTCTGAAATTAAAGTTATGCCGATATTTGGATTTGAATGAGTAAGAGGAAATATCAAGTAGATACGAGTACAAGCTTTGTTTGATATCACCTTATTGAATAATTAATTACATTTAATTATTTAGGGTACCTAATCACTTAATGTAATTATCATCAATTAGGGAATCAGTCATTACGTGTTGCTACTAGTTTTATCTGTAAATTACCTACCTGCTAAGCTAAAATATAATCCCAAAAACCCCGAAAAAAATAGACACTCTCCAACCTCTATCTACGTATAAATGACTGAAGTTACATAGTTGCATTTCAGAGCACGATCCAGCTTTTTTTTCAGACCTCCATCTCACCTGATGATAAGCAATGATATGGTCTACGATCGAGCACGCTTGTCTAGGATAAACCGATTCACCTCGATTTGAGGGTTATATCTCTGAGATGAATGGAAGAAGTGTACATACTGTACCGACCCCACGTAAGTGGGATAAGGGTAGGCAGATGATGATGATGATGATGATCTCTGCTTCTAATGTCATGTTGCTGTTGGAATTAACTAGACGAAGAAATTTATTGATAAAAATACTCACTTGTCGGAGATAAATCCAGAGATCACAAAAGAAAAGACCAGCCCCAGGTTGTGCACGGTGCCGATCATTGTGCGCTTCCACGGCTGGCAACCCAGGTCGAACTGAAACCAACGAAAGTGAAAACGAATATAGATTTTTAAATATCAGGTTGTCATGATATAAAGATAAACTCTATTAACTCTCTCTCTCTATCTCTCTGGCATGGTTAATCTTTTATAACCAATAGCCTCAAATCTAGGCTGTGTAACCAATATAGGCGTTAGGCTTCAAGGGCTGGCAAATGTTAATGTATAGAACACCGGATTTAAAACAACAAAACATTAGTTCTATTGAAACATTTCATTACAAGATAACAATTTAAAATACGGATTGTTTTAAACGTGAGCGATGAGAAATTCCTATCATCACGGAAAATTGCTTATAATAACAAAACGAGCCGTAATACTTGCCTATTCGATCAAGCAACACTACAAGTACCTGCTGGTCATGAGATAGTCATATTTCAGCACAGCTGTGACAGTCACCATCACTTTTTATCACAGCTGCTCTAAATACTGTAATCTTCGTAAAGAGCACCTAACTATGTTTGTTCAAGAATCCATGTTGGTCACCATGAACTTGAACTATTCAGCTGACAATGACCATAATATCCCACAATGCGCGTAGTAAATACTATGTATTCTGCGTCGGTTATTCATCTATCGACCATGACAATCTCGAAGGTGACAATAGATCGAAACCAACTTCGTTTTGCGGTTGTATTGACAGCTTTACAGTATTGTTAATTGCTGAAATGATTTTTTTCAGCTGATTTTAAAGTTTGTCAAAAGTTTTTTTTCATGCAGTTATGTCACGCATTGAAAGATATGTTAATTAAATCTAATTATAATACATAGATATACATAGACTTAATCACTTAACCTAGGTACTCCTTAAAATGACCTACGAACCTTCGTAGATCTACAAGATTTACTCGTTTTTACTCACACATCAATTGAGGTTCTTTCTATTTTTCAGCCGTTTTAACCGTATGTATTTTTTTAGTTTCGTAGGGGTCCAAGTTCCCAAGGGGTTTTTAATATTCAACAAGAAACATACCTCAGCAACAATACTATTGTAGTCATCATATATTATCTTCTCGCAGGGCGTTGTCAGGTTCTTCGAGAAGTAATCAGGGGAGCAGGAGTCACTCCAGGGCGTCACAGAATAGGTGTCGTTGAGAGGAGCCATCCGGAGACACTTGTCTGTGCCGTTGTACTGCGTGAACGGTGACCACGAGGTGTTGTACGCGCCTGTACTCTCGCACTCTGGCACTTGACACCTGCATATCAAAAGCAAGAAGTGTTTCAGTAACTAAGTAACTTAGTATTACTCGAAATATAATTTGCGTGAATCGCGAGGTGATGTTATATTAGACAGAAAGGGAACCATTGGCAACTCTATTTTATTGAGTACCTGTCTGTACCAAAAGCTTTTCAAGCCAGCCTGAATTGGATCACGTTGGCTTTTGTTTCTCTTTTTCTCTAGCTGACAAAGTGAGACGAAAGTCAGAGCAATCCAATTTAGGATCGTGCTGAGATCCCATGGTACGGAGCCTGTATCGTGTTTAATGCTTAATTATTATAGATAATTTTATAAAATAAAGATATAAGTTAATTAGAAAATTAAGTCGGTAGGTATAAGCGCAGTGCCCCAACCGAGTTCACAATTGTATAAAAATGCAATGTCGAACCGCCTATAGTATCTACATATCCCTTGGCTCGTGTACTTAAATATGATAAATACAGCCTGCTTCGAAGGCAGTTTTATTGCAGATCTGTAAAGACCGGCCGGTAGAGCCACTCCGCGTGCCTTACACGTGACATCTGCATAAACAGCAGGTAATCGCTACTTCCGGCCGACGACACGCCGCGGCACTCATGCATGGCGATAAGTCAACACAACACACCCATTTACATTACAACAAGTACAAGCACTAATTCTATTACTTAGCACTAACTTTACCCCGTGGTTTGGTAAACCATCTTGCAAGAATCGAACTTTTTCGAGAGAGGAGCGTTGGTCGTCCAGCGAAGACGACGTCGATTATATTGTTAGACTCGCGGGTCGAATTTGGCCCAGATCGGGTAAGGAATCAAAAACAAGGCAGATTAGATGGCATAGTTAGAGAGGGGTTTATAACCCGGTAGCTAAAGAAGGCTTTTAGATGGTAATCATGATGATGCATTAATTCAAATTACATTTAGAAATTACAGAGCGGAGGGACAACAAAATTATATCTACGTACCGGCACGTGTACGGTATTCACTTATACATGCAAGGGTAGCATGATACGTATGAAAATGTCAGGCCATTGTTACCAATTTTCCGTAGTCATAAGAGAAATGATTCGTCACAGTTTGTGGGCTTATTTTATTGATATATGCACGTGAAGCACTTGGCTGCAGTATTGCGTGAAGTTACAACTATAAACATTTTATTGTCCAAGATTGCGTCTGACCCGAGTTCTAGCAGCTGGAAATACGACTCAAGGACGAAGGAAACCCAATGCATGGAATAATTTATTGAATTGATTAATATGAATAAAAAACATTGTCAAGCCTGCGCGTTTTGTAAACGTACTTAATATGAATCATGTATATAAATGCGTGAATTTGTTTGATTGTTTTGAGGCTTTTACTTCTCTACCGATATATACCGATACATATGTTCCTTTTCATCATTATTTTATCTTCACTGCGCCGGCGTGAAACTGCGAGGTGTAGCTAGTACAAGTATGAACACACAGAATTCTTTTAGGTCTGTATTGTTATGTAGAGGCTTCCACAACCCAAACGCGTGTCCGTGCATTTTGTTAGCTTTATAATTGAAGAAACTGTACAAGTGTACAAATCACACATATTAATTATGAATGCAACAGCCGCGTAGCACTTGCGCCGCCGGATATTAACAGATTGATGTCGCTTCTTTTATACCATTTCCTTAACTAAACTAGTTTTGATAGCCCTAAAATTCCACATCCCTTTTTCCACTATTTCAGAGTTGGTCCTTAGTAAAACTTGTTCATAATGATAGTACTATGAGCTCTTTACGGCTTAGCATATTGTTTCTTTAAAACTCTGTAGTCAGTTCCAGTCTTGCTTTTCCATCCTTGAAATACATCAGTCAAACTATGCCTCTAGCTCAATGAGTTGATGCACTGACCTGTAGCCGACCTCCGCCGCCGTGAACACGTAGTTGAAATTGCACATGGCGAGGAAGGAGTCTCTGAAAGCGAGTAGCAGCAGCAGCACCAGCTGGTACTTGCCGAAGCTTCCCAGCTCGCTGAGGATGCCTTCCAGGTTGAACTGGCTCTCCTCCTTACTGTCCTCTGGCACCTGGGGGAATGGGGCTATATTTAGAGAAACTACGCGGTGAAGAGTTTTTGATTTATTCTGTCATAGGCTTCCGTTTGCCCGCCATCTCGCCTGATAGTAAGAAACGATGTGCTGACCAATTTTTTTTTCTAATCAACTGAAAACTGAATTCGAAAACGGAAGAAGATGGGACGGGTTCGTTTTTAAGCTTCTGACCCTTAAACGATTCAACATATTTCCTTCCAACTCAGATTTTGGTGGAGCTATCTGAGTTTGAAGGCTATAAAAAAACAGTATTTATTTCAAATTGCCCGTTTCAGCGCACAAATTTAATTAGTGGATTAAATTTATCGTATTTTTTTTTTATTTGTTCGACACTTTAAATCTTTCTTAATTTATTTTGAAGAACTTACTTTAATACTGGCTTCTTTCGACATCTTTTTTGTTGAGGATGTACCGCTTATGATAATATTTTGCTGAAATCACCAGCCACTCGCATTATTTCTGAAACAGAAGGCCTTATTTGAAAATTGTATTATCAAAAAAAATATTATAATTAAAAAATAGTTTTGCACGGAATTAGTTTCGACAAAAAATTAAAATAAAAAAATATTGCAGAACTTGAAAATACGTGACGAAAGCTTAACTAAAGACTAAACACACCGTAACTTAAAAAATATTTATAATATTTTTGTAGCTTTTTTAACAGAAAATTTGGAAGCTCGTCGAGACTTGACCAGCAATTGTCAACTGAGACCACCGCCACAGTTTTATAACTTTATATACTAGGAGGATGATACATTAGACATATGGACACTTGTATGAAACATTACAATTAATTTTACAATTGGCAACAGTAGGTGGTACCTACTGTTCATTGCATAATACCGTATTGTACGACGTACGCCACTCGTCGCACATTGGGCCGCATGAAACACTTGCAAACCACAATACGCGGGGTGTATAGACGACAAGTATGGGTTTTAATCGTAGAAGGTTCTGTATTTTTTGTCAAATGCAAATTTAGATCTATTAAGAAATTGTGGTCTCACGTTTATCACGACGCGTTGGCCATTCAAGAATGCCGTCGCCGCCAAAAAATAGAACCCGTTTTTTTAATTCAGTAAGTATGTTTTAATTGCAAGTATGGGCTACTATGCTTCTCCCGCGGTTCGTCTCAGTAGAAACTACGTAAAATTATTGACATTTTTTTTGTCATGATAAAAACAAAACCAAAATTATCCTACTTATATGAGACTTTTGGTAAATCAAAATTAGCCCTGTATAAATTATTATTTTGTCCTTCTAATATTTACATGACATCTTTTCATTTTATTTTGTTATGCTATTGAGTGGCGAGACGAGAAAATCGTTCGCCTGATGCTATAAATGTCACGTTTGCCCATAACAGGTTTTATATCTTGATGATCCTGCTTCTTGCAAACTTGTCAATAATAAGTCATTTGTGTAGTGCTGGAAGCAGACCTCTGTCACCCATATCTCTTCTAAATAGACTTACGTGTAAATGTAAAATGTAGAGTACTTGGAAATACTCAAATGTAGGGAACCCTTTTATTTTTTTTTTGTGACCCAGGGAAAATCCTTTAAGGATACCACGCCCGCCCCGGGGAGGGCAGGGTGGTTATGTGGGAGTCTCCGCCCTAGTGGCGGCATACCCACTAAAAACCCTGGGAAGTTCCTCCAGGCAATGGACGGAGCCACGGGCCCATTAAATCACCGCAGCCCCGCCCAGCCTATGTCTGAGCCGAGCCGAGCCACGTTCCCTCTCCACGGAGAGGTATACGGGAGGGCTCCTAGGCCCAGACCGCCGCTTCCCGGAATGTCCAGGGCGCCGGCCCGAGCCTCCACCTTTAGGGTTCCTTTTAGTTTCACCGGGCAAGGCGGCCCGGCTACCTATCCCCCCCGCCACGGAAAGGCGGGAACCCAATTCGGAGGGGAAATGTAGGGAACCCTAATAAAGCCGAAATCTAGACCTTAACCATGAAATATGGGAAAATCGTTTGCGGTGGAGTTTACGGCTTACGCGTAAGGCTAATAAAACAGTATGACGTTTTCCGTAGCCACACTGCGTCTCACAATGCAGTGATAAAGAAGGAAACGACGAGGTACAATGAAACAATGCAAAACGCGGCTGAAAACTAATCACACGAGTAAACTTACGTGAGTAACCGTTAGAATTGAATTGTGGTTCCGGATAGTACATATTTGGAAATGAGTTCCGAAACACAATGCCATACTTAGTCAAGACTGGCTTTATCATGCGCCTACAGTTCCCTTCCGGACACACGTGCCTTAGGTCAAGTCTTCCCAAGTCCAAGCCACGATCCTTACCCTGATCTTCAGCTCACGCATCCCTATCATCAAATATAAATGCTTTCATAGTTTTTCAGTTAAGATCTAAAAAATCAATCAATCCATTTCTTAGTATTTTTTGCCTTCATTTTGTAATATGTAATTATCGCAATATACAGGATGTTTGGGCTTTACTAGAGGTAAGTATTCAATTGACAAAATCGCGCGTGGATAGAACGGATGCGTTTAGTATACATTTAGTGTGATTGGTTGGGAACCTAGCATGCAGTTCCTTCAATTAGTGCAATTGCATTGCAAGTGCATCTAGTTTTCCAGAACTTGATTCACACTTTCAAAATTCCCTCCGCTTGTGGTGCTCATCAAGTCTGATTGTCATGATCTTCATATCATATCTTCGTATCTTTTTGATAGTTTTGCTCAATCTTTCCCTGTCCTCGGTGATATGCATCGTGCACCGTGAAACTGCGAAACATCACTGAGGAAGCTAAGGTGGTGTGAGTCTGGTTGGACCTCGAGGAGACTTGCCGTCGACCATGCCTGTGACCTCTAGTTTTTCTAGATCATTGCGGTTTTTCCTATTAATAAGAAGTATAGAATAGAATTGCGTGCGGCGAATGTAACCTTCAGTGGTTTATTGGTCCAACAATAAAAACATATATTATATATTGTACACCAAAAAAAAAATGTATGACCAAAGGATTCTAAGATGCGTTTAAGACATACTCGTATGGTCGATATCGTATGGTCGTTTATTGTCGTATCATAAGATCTTAGCGCCAGCCTAAACTGGCTCACCCTGCTTTACGTCTCCCTCTGTTTGCTAGAAACAAAGCGAGACAACAGCCAACATGGTTCAGTTCAGGCTCGTATTACACCTACAAGCTACAAGAACCCAAGTAGGTATTGTCAGCATTCTCTCTAGCACCAAACTTAATATGTATCTACTAAATCACTAAAGTATTACGAACAGTGAAGTAAAAAATACTTCAGTTCAAACTTCATTCATGCAGATACAAACTTAAACAAAACGACCTGATTAGAAAAATGCATGAAAAGCCGATTGGTCGCGCTCGGCATGTTTTTAGAAAGGAAAATCTCTTTCTGTGTCATGACTCATGAGTTTGAGTACCTATTATAAGTAAGTATTAATATTAACAAGCAATTGTTACAGTTTCTTAAGTTCATTCCAGTGTTTGAACATAGACCTTTGTCTCGCTCATATGACAATGGACACCTTACATAGGTAAGTAACAAAACCAGTGACACCAAGTATGACGGCTCAAAATACGTATCCATAAGGTAAAATACGGAATTATATGTTAGGGATAAACCAGGAAACTCCTAATTGGTACCTGTACCTACAGTTTTAAGGATATCCGTCCCAGTATTAGGTTGACCATCGGAAGTAGCTGTTAGTTTATGTCTGTATTTTCCTATTCAATTGTTTTGTCTAAAATACGTACTTATATGATTAAGTATTAATGTACAAGTAAAGTAATAGCCACATTGTGTTCGAATAAATAGGTTTGTTATTTTTGCAGTGTTATATAAAATGTGTTAGAGATGACATCTCTTTTCCATGGAAAGGCTAGTGAAGAATACGATGGGTCTACAATAATTCGGTAAGACCTTTAAGAATAAAAATATATCAGCCAAACCACAAAAAAACATATGTACTTGTGATTGTTTTCATTCAATGAATAAGTAGTTAGTTTAATGAATTAATGTAAAATTGTGGTTCGGTTTTGTGAAATAACCACACAAAGTCGTTATTTTGTTAAACTGTCTAGCCGTGTTTGATTGAATTGTTACTATTAACGTACAAAATATTTCAGAGTAACACTATTTCTTTGTATTGAAAAAAAACGTAGATAAATGACGCATGACAGTGGCACAGAATTGTACAGTACTTAATAAATACTTAGCACGTTATTTATAAAGCTCTATCAGTTTATTATTGAGCAAATACATCCAAAGTACGCCAAATACGCGTATATTTTGGTATCGAGGGCGTCGTATGTACAGCGCGGCGTATCCGCTATCGTGTTTACAAAACACGGCGATTGTGCCTGCGCCAGCGCCGATGCAGCTCCACTCTCACACTCTATCGAATAACCACAGCGTATTGTACAGCAAAAGGTACATCGTCCTATTCGAGTAATCGCCCTAAATAATACACAAACAGTAAATATGACAAAACTCTACTAAATAGTATATGTATGTAGGTACATTAATTGTACACGCAACAGATTCTATAGCTCTCTCGGATCTTTCGTGTTACTCAGACTTGTAATAAACTAGCTGTGCCCCGCAGTTTCACCCGCGTTTTCCGGGATAAAAAGTAGCCTATGTGTTAATCCAGACCATGAACAACCTTCATTTCAAATTTCATGTAAATCTGTTCACTGTTCAGTCGTTTTTGCGTGAAAGAGCAACAAACATTCTTACAAACTTTCGCGTTTATAATATATATATATATTAGAAGGATGTTACTCAGACTTAGAATAAAAGGAGATAGGTATCAAGGTAGGCGCGTCTACTTACTCATATTTTTTGACTAGTAGGTACGTAGCCGGTGCCCGTCGGGGCTGCGGGTCGTTCAGAAGTTACCGCGGCCTCGGCGGCACAAGGGCGTAGAAGGCACATGGGTGGTTTTTAGTCAGTAGAAGTCTGACACTCCCTTCCGCTCTGCCCAAGAGTGGGAGGGGTCATTTGATGATTTCCCACCCCCAAATAAAAAAAAAAAGTAGGTACGTAGCCGGTGCGTAGACCTTCTACGAATTAGCCAAATTGTCAGGATTTTATTTTAAACTATAGAAGTTGTTTGTAATTCACATTTAGTTATAGTTAGCAATTTTGTTCGCGATATTTTCGAAAGTGTTCTTATAATATATATTTAGTGTACTTTATATAATATTTACGAGAGGAACAATTGAAGAGTATCTACAACCTATTCATTAAAAAGTAATATAATGAGAAACAATAAAAATATTGATAAATACAATGATGCAAATTTTTATTCTACAAATAAGTAAGGATACAGAATAATGAAAATATAAATCAAGTGACAGAAATAATTAATTGAACACTTCAGCTTACACGTGGCATATATTACAGAACAAAATGAAAAACGGACATTCATCAAACCTGTTTTGAAAAGAAACAATAGAAAGTCCTATTCGTACTTTGACTTATGCTAGAATTAAGTATCAAATGTTGTGAATATGTTTGTTTTAACGGTTGGCAACACATGCTGAGACATACTCGTAGTAAATTGGATTGCATCATGCTATCATACCTACCTTAGAATAATGTGTGTGTATTGTTGTGTATATAATATACATACGGGTTTATACAGAAAGGGTAGGTATGCTAAGCCGAAAAGGGCTCATAGTACTCATCATTATGAAAAGCTTTTACTATGGGACCAACCCGGAATTCGCGAAAATAAACAACTGTTCCATACATTTTGTCGAGCATCGTTGTCATTTTTCTGTTGTTTTCAAAAACTGCTGAATGAATTTTGGGGATTTGTTCAAAATGGGTTCTGGAAGTATGGAGGATTAAACCGCAGGGTACAATTATCACATCTGGTCAATTTTTACTAAGAAAACTCTCGAAAAAAATCAGCTGTTCCATAGAAAAATGTCAATGACACTTGACAAAATGTATGGAACAGCTGATTTTTTTTTCGCGAATTTCGGGTTGGTCCCATAGTAAAAGTTGTTCATAATAATGAGTACTATGATAACCTAGAATATGTCAAGTGTCTAACCAGTCAGCCGGTATATTATGCCATCCAATTAGCGGCCCTATGGGTTCACTTCTCCGATGTTCAATTATGACTCCATGAAGTTCGAAATTGTCAAATCTGGCTTTCTCAAACACGAGGTGATTTCACTCTAGCCTTTTTTCGAATTTCATACTTTTGAAGCCTTGTGTGTTTTCACATAAAATACTAATCAGCCAATTTGACAATCTGAAGTTCACTTGTCCAACATCGAAAATCAGCCGATAAAGCCGCTGATCCGAAACAAACACAACTGGTTGACAACAAAGGAAATCCAGTCCAGTTGGATCATGGAGTAATCGCGCGTTAACTTGGTAACCGTCGATTAATCCTCAAGTAGGCTAGGTAATTAGGGCAGGACCTAGATAGCCCAGTGACCTGCGACTGCGTCACCATCTCCTTTATCTTGCAGCCTGCACTGGTTGACGTGACTTGTGTTGTTTACCATCATTAAGATTAGTTTCTTTAGACCTTTCTTGTTCTGAACTTGACCGTTATGTTTAATCATCTTTGTTTATAAGACACGTGTCTTTTCTAAGTTGTGTAATATCATATTCTTATCTAGTGTGTTTTCATATTCTTATCTCGATAATTTAATGCTGTATGTTAGTATTATACTTGCGACCGGCTGAACCGATTTAAGTAAGTCTTCCAGGCCAAGTCTCAGATCCGAGTTCTATAGAGGCCTGAGAAAGTTTGAAGTGAGAGTGTGTTTATGTGATAGTATGTACTTGTGTATGTATGTTTGTTATTTTATCACGCTGAAAAGGCTCGATGGATTTGTATGTAATGTATTTTACTTAGACCCTGGATTATCACAAAGGCTACTTTTTGACACGCTTTTATTAGCTTCACCTGTATGTTTGTATGTATGTTTGTAACCGACTCCTTTGAGCGCGTTTTTGACCCACTTTAAACGGTCAGATTTCTTTCAAACTTTGTAGATATATCGAGGACCGATGACAATACACTAAACAAAGCGCGTTTTTTAGTTTTTTTAACTATTAATTATTTATTATTCCAGAAATTACGATTTGCTGTTTTCGTAGGATATCGTGGGTGAAACCTGCCATAGCTTTTCGTAAGGTAACTTAGATGAAAATTGGTAAATTGTAAAGTTGTAATTTGTATATTATAAAAATTTTGTTGCTGCGATTGTCGTTGACGCTGCTATTCCACTTTCACACAAATTGCTAACGTTATTCGGAACTAGGAAATAATATTAAAATGTGTCTCTATTGTTAACAACAACAAATACCCAAATAATTATGGTGAAACTGGTATAACTCGATAACAGCGTAAACGCGGCCTATTTTATTTCATCAATTTATATTTACCGCTACAGTTAAAAAGGTCACGGATTATCAGTGCCATACATTCCAAACCCGGTAAAATATGCCAATTCATGCCATTTTCTCGTAAAATCGTAGTTTTTGCAATGAATTGGCGTCTTTTGCCTAATTAATTATGTGATACGGAGCAGTCATTGCTCTTCGTTTTCGAGGCAGAGTTCAGGGGTCTGCGATATGTACAGTCAATAACAGAACAGATGAAGAACTTCAATGAAATCTGAGCTGTTATAAGTTTTAGGAACTCAAATCTATGCTATAGGGTCTGTATCGGGAACTCTTAGTGAAAGGTTAAACTGATTCCCAATTTTCTGGCTTGCAGAGCAAGACTCACCTGGCCGACCCTTGATCATTGAACACTGTAGGAATAACAGGTGTAAATCATATAAAAGTTTTTTTAGGGTTTCGTACGTAAGGTAAAAACGGAACTCTTATAGGATCACTTTGTTGTCCGTCTGTTTATCTGTATCTCGGTTTATAAGCATAGTTTAAGCTATCTTCTTACAAAATTTAATCAAAATTCGTTTATCCGTTTTTGAGTCATTGAAAAATAAACTTTAACATTTAAAATATTAGTAGGATAGGTAGGGCTTGTCGTATTGTGTAGAGTGGACTTTTTGTTATTTAACAGTAAGTTAGTTTAAGAATGCGCGAAGTGTATCAACAAGTAGTTCGTAGCTAGAAAGGGGTCGCGACTCGGCCGCTCATTGTTACAATTATGATAACATAATGTACACTTGTAAGGAACCATTTAGCTCTTATCAACCGCCCTTATAAGTAAGCAATGTCTTCAGTGATAACGCGGTACGCAGCTCGTCACATGACCAGGTAGGATAGGGTCGCTTTGGGATGTGATAGTTTTTTAGCAGGCTTTTATTTAACTTGACATTTACGTTAGTTAGTTTCTTTGTTTAGGTCAAATCTCGCAACTTAATTTTGAACCGCTTCCCAAAGTCCGAATCCGAGTAATTTCAATGACAATGTTGTAATAAAAGCTTGTTTTTTAAAATATTATTTTAAGTATCTTGTTATCTTTTGAAAAGTTTAACGTACAATAGGGCTTACCTTATCTATCTGCGCCTGACCTTCTAACGGATTAACTGTTAAATTCCGCGAAAGAAGGGATTAAAAAAAATTAAACAACAGTAGGTTATTTTGAGAGTAGGAATAAATCGGCTAGAGTTGTCAAAATCTGGCCCTCGTTGACGTCTTAAACAGGGTCGGTGGCAGGGAGAGAGGGCAGGGTGGGTTGTGCTAAATAGGTATATATAAAACAACGAACAACAATCATAAATATTTTAAGTTCGTCCTAAAAGCGACGAAACTGTAAAGAGTAAGAAAGTACAATTTTATCGGTTTTATGGGTACATAGTTTAATTAATTTATCTCAGTTAGAAACGGATGGCGCATAGGATGCATTTATTTACCACATGTGGTACCAGTAGGTTTATTCCAAAACAATAACTTAAATAAATACCTATTCATATTTAACTACACCTATAGCTGCGTTTCACCCTCGCGGTAATGAAAATCGGTGATAATGATGATCATCAAAAAAAGCCATGTTCTTTTCTGTACCCCTGATATGTACCTATGCAAAATTTTATGGTGATCGGTTAAGTAGTAAAAGTGCGAAAGGGTAACAAATGAACTCACTTTCACATTTATAATATTAGTTAGGTTCGTTCGGGCCTGTTGTTCTGACCGCAGTGCATTGCTGCATTTAGGTATACCTTTGAACTGTTAAACTTCAAAATTCTGGATCGCACTAACTGCTGTGCGCGAGCGTTTCGCTTACCATCAGGCTAGCAGCTTGATTTTCTTGTCACAAAAGTCTAGCTCAAAAGAACTTACCTTTCTCATTTTAACAACAAAACAAAACAGCACGAGCACTACACCGAAACACAGCCAACATATCCTTACACCGTTCCTTTTTTTGAAATTAACTGGCAGACAACACGTGTTCTTTTTTTCGAACGAGTTTTGTTTATTGTAGAAAGGAGGTGGTGAACTAGATCCTCCGTGGTGGCGAGTAAAGGGCGGGAAGTGCCCTGGTCGCCGCGTCGCGTCGCGTCCGTGGAATGGTGCGCACACGCAGACGGTCGCACACGCGATCTCGCGCGCACTGAGGGCTGCATGAACTACACGCACGCAGTTTATGTAACCATCAACAATATACGTACTTGGAGATCGTGAGCAGATGAAAGCTTAGAACTTATAACAAGTTTAGTAAGGATAGATTGAAATATTCGTCTTCTCTGAAAAAGATCTATTGAAAGGATGCTCTATTTATTTGTTTTGAATGTTATTAGCTACTTCATGTTTTGGCGAAATAACAAAGGCAATTTTTAACCCTCGACGCAAAAAGATAGGTGTTTTAAGTGTGACCGATGTTTTTTATTTGAAAGCTGTTTTTCTAGCGGTGGTGGTTCTTTGGCCGTCCAAAATTGGTTCAGCTGTTTTAACGTTGGGGCTTGTATTATTTTTTAACTTAATGTAGTACTTTATCACAATAATCAGTACTGGTATTACATTCGAATGGCTTGGGAGTATAACTGTAAATTCCACTGAACTTTGTATTTTTGTATTTTTTTTATTTAGACATCCTATCGTATTCCATTGTTTGACTGGTTTCCAAATTATTATTCACTGTCAGTCCGAATGGGCGCCTATGGGTTGGACTGAATTATATGTAACGAGTACAGTGGCGAGACAGTAAATAGGCACACTCGGCCGTGCAAAATAATCATGGTTCTAAGGACTGTCTCGCCTCGTCAAAATGTTTAAACAAACCGAGTACTCGGTCGAGGGCACTGTCTCGCCGCTGTACTCGTTACATGTAACCAACCTAAGCGGTTAGGTTAAGGGTTAGCACTCGCTAGACTCGGACTTAAGACGATGATAGTGACGTCAGCACTGGACGTGTGAGTAGTTAGATATTACTTTACAGAACAGACGAATACCTATCGATTTTATGATTTTATTTTATGTCATCAAGTCCAAAAGATATCACTTTAAAATCTGTATAAAAACGCCCGAGCTTAATAGTAAATCAGAAAAACTAAAATCTGCTGAAAACGAATTGCTGCTACATTTTTAACAGGAAACGTAGACTGTACCTACGCTTTACTTTGTATATAGAGCAAGAGCCCACGACGGCCAGACCTTCCTTATTTTATAAAAGCTGAAAGTTTCTCTGTACATGTCTCCTATACAGGTGAGAACGACCAGCGACTATGGAGTTTGGGTTGTGGTTCCCTGTTTTTTCTGGCCGTCGTGGGCTCTTGGGCTAATACGTATGATTCACTTACAGTCTTACACTAACAAAGCGTGTCGGTCAAGCACCTGTTGACTATTTATTGACAATAGGTAATTTTACTTACTCATAATTTCGTTTAGTTAAGCGCATAAATTGTAAAAGTAGCCTATAGGTGGGTTTTCTAACACAGACCAATGACCATACGAGTATAACTATTTTAATAACAAAGCTACGAAGAAAATAGTATGATGACAAGTTCTGTCAACTAGATGGAAGAATGTTTGTATGCTTACTGAAACCAACAGCAACAGATAATCCCGGAATCTCAAGATGAACGCATGTAGTACTTACTGCGCCTTAGCTCTCCTTACGGCAACATTGCCCTCTTCTTCTCCAGGGCCTCTCAATTAAAGAAGGTCGGCAGTCAGCTTCTTGAGGTTATCTTTGGCCAGCGCGAGTCTGAACAGTTGTTCTACTGTCTTTATTCCTGTTTACTCCCTGATGGTACGGAGCCACGACATCTTACGTCTTCCGACCCTACGCTTCCCCTGTATTTTTCCTATCATGATGGTCTGCAAAAGCTGGTACCGGTCACGTCGCACTACATGTCCGAGGAACATTGCCCTAGGATTCTCCTTTATAAAATGAGACCCTGTTATTCCTAAAAAGGGAATTCTATTGGTCGAGAACAATATGTACATAGCCAGTGAAAAGGTTAAAAAGATACCACAATAAACTTATATAAACATTCCATTCAGTTATTTACAGGTTGACTGACTCTGACTACCATCTGAAGTAAGACTCAAGACTCGTTTCTTTATTTATTTGTTCCTTCCAAGATTCTCGGCCTCCTCCATGGTGTCGGGCAGCTTGGTGCCGAGCGTCTCCGGCGTGAAGAGCAGCAGGAACCCAGAGACCAGCGCGAACGAACCAAACAGGACGAACGGCATCTCGTCGAACGTTGCTGCTCCCTGGAATGTCAAAAGAGAAGGTTACATTTAAAAAAGTAATTATGTAGTGACACCATCATTGCCACAGTAACCACCACTACATTAATTAGTTCTTTCAAATGTACAATTTTTCAAGTACTATTGTTTCGTTTGTGTCGCTTACGTCGTTTATTTATATTAAGCCCATATTGATTATCTAGCTGATGCCAATAACTTTGTGCCCGGTGCTTAACTTATTCAAAAAATAAAGCTCGAAACATACGATGGCGGGAGTAAGCGGCGCCGTGAAGGAGCCAATACGTCCGATCATGGACGAGAACGCGAACAGATTGTGCCGGTACTGGGTGGGGTACAGCTCGGTGGTGTACACGTAGATCGCCGTCACCACCATCGAGATGGCGCACTTGCCCACCAGGTACACACCCAGGGAGAGACCGTACATATCTGCAAATTAAAACTCGAGTTCTAAATTCAGAAAAAAAACCCGTACGAAACTCTTTTATTTTGTGAAACGCTGTGGTATGTAATACTCTACTTGACTCTACCCGGGTGTTTCGAGATAGAATTTAATCTTGGTATCTTGAGTCTTTAAACTATTTTCAATTCGATTTCAAATGAAGCCGCAAGTAAATTGGTATCTTCTAGGCAAGCGTGCTCGACCGCATCGTCGTTTACCGTCAGGCAAGAGAGCGAGCCAATCACAAATAAAAAAAAACTGCTGGATTAGGTGTGTCATGTAATAATGTGGCCGAGCTTTCCCATCTACGACGAGTGCTATAAACAAACATAGTAGCTATCAGTATTATAAGATCAGTTAAGCATGTTTCATGGAATAGATATCATCAAGACGTCCTTCAAACTTTAGCTTTATTTTTGTGCGGTTAGGTAAGGAAAAATGTATGAATACAAAGTTGATGTTTCTTTTTACTTTCCAGGACTGTCATACATTCATACTAAAAGAAATACGTATTCATAATGCCTGTTCCGTTGTCTGATTCATTATTGAGTACAAGGTTGTATTTTACGACGTTGAATCAGACACCGTCTACCCTTCGTGGTTTTCCGAAACATTGTTCTTAGTGGTTACAGTCACAGTTACTTTTTTTTTTAATGGTTGATTCATACACTGAAAAATACGTGGTCGACTCACCGGTTGGCATGAACACGTAGGCGAACTGACACGCAGCACACACCCAGAAAGCGGCCATCATGACTGGCTTCCTCCCGATTCTGCTCAGTAGGATCACTGACAGCCAGAACCCAGGGATCTCGACCGCCGAAACCGCGATGTAGTTGACGTACTGGTTGCCCGACATGTGGACCGCATTGATTGACAGCCCGTAGTACGTCAGCGTCGTCGTGATCCACCACACCGGCAGTACTATACATCTTGTCAACACCTGCTTGTGCTTAAATACCAGCACGACGAGCCATGGCTCCTGAGCTTTCTCCAGTTCTTCGGTTTCCTTTCTTTTCTTTTCTTCTTCAGTCGTTAATCTCAACATTTGAAGAGATTTCGGTGAAAGCTGTTTATTGTTTGATCTAGCGCATTCTTTGAGAAGTGCTTCCGATTCTGCGTAACGTCCCTTGCTCATATACCAGCGGATTGACTCGGAGATGAGCCAGAAGTAGCCAATGGTAATTAGTTGCGGGATGTAGAGCGCAAGGGTCAAGGTTCTCCAGTCGGGAATGGCCCACGCTATGAGTCCCATAAACACGTTACCCAGAGCAAAGCAAGAGGAAAGAATGCCGCCCGCAATCACACGATAATCTGGACCCACTAGCTCCAAAACTGTTTAAAATAATAAATAACAAAATCATCACAGAAACAGTTCCAGTTTTGTCTGGAGTAGGTCCAGCAAACCCAGAAGTTAGCGCAATATCGAACCAGACAAAGCATTAAGATAATTTCTATTAATTGAAATAAAGGAGAAGGTTAATGGTGACGATAACGTAAATGATTGTCGAACATGCAATGATACATGAACTAGATGCGTGATTTTTTATCATAGAATTTGTATATTAATTTTAATTTGTATATCAAGTGCAGGATAAACATTATCAAGATATCAATATTTACTACTCCGTCGTAAAAAGATATGATTATTATGGTTATCGTCAGCATTTACTTCATTGTGTAAGTCATGATATTATGATAACAGTTTTGTATGGTACGAGTAGTGTGGTGTTTTCAAGATGATCTAACTCTTAAGTCTTATCTAACTTTATTGTGTCTATTGTCTATTTGTAGGTAAACATCGACATAAAAAACTATAAGACGCGATCTATGCAACTCGCGTATCAAAACTTATCTGGAAGACAACGTCGGTCAAGTATATTTGCAGCGCAGCATATATCTCAACGGGGTGCACCTACGTTTCGTTTAAATTCGTACAGCGTTGCGTTAGAAAGCTTGCTTTTGATGCATCTTGCCATCTGGGTTGTACGCGGGTGATACTGACCTAGGATATAAGTAGTAGAGAATACTCCCGAGCCAAAGATAGCTTCAACGATCTCTGAAACTATGAAACCGGTGTAAGTAGTGGCGGCGTAGCGCGTGAGCCCGAGCCAAGCAGTGTTGAAGCAGTTGAGAGCGAGGGCGGTGCGCCGCCCCCAGCGGTCGGAGATGTAGCCGGTGAGAGGCAGCGATGCAAATGTGCCGAATGTACGCACGAACCCAATCAGGCTGCGTCGCCACTCGTCGCAGCCCAGGTCAAACTGTAACACATTAATGAAACGATATCAGTTAGTATATCAGTTAGGTAGTACGTCGATTCAAATTCCTGCTCTTTCAAGCAGGACATATCAACCTTATCCAGTGATAAGAAGCTCTACAAACTTTAGTGCATGAAAAAGTTGTAAATGTACCAGGCATTTCCGGTCAGGTTTATTACAACCCTCCATCGTATTTGATCAGAATTGTGAACAATCGCTTGCTTATACGGTCGCTTAAAGATAGTATACCACCATAGTCATCAAAAAATAAGCAGAGTTCCTTACGTCATACACCACTGTGTGTGTGTTCTCGTAGACATGCTGCTCACAGTTACGGCGTATGCTGGTATCAAACAGACTAGCGGGGCAGGTATCGTTCCAGGCCTGGTCTTCAGCAGCAGGAATCGTAGAGTTAAATCGCTGGCACTCGTCGAAGGAGCCACCTGTCATCGGGACGGCATTATGAAGCCACGAAGGACTGAATTCTGCAGCCAACGAACCTTCACACTCGGGGATTAGACATCTGAAGCATTATAAGGGAAAGTTTTGAAATAAAGCCTAACATTTTGCGTTTAAACAAAGTAAATTATGAAACACTAGCGGCCCGTCCCGGCTTCGCACGGGTAGACTTTGGGATAAACGTAGAGTAAATTGAAATCGGTCCAGTCGTTCACGCGTGATGGCGTGACCAAAGGTGTTGAGAATAATTATAGGAACTCTTTGTTATAACCTCTATTCTCATGCTATTGCGTAACTATAGCAACCGTAGTTTGTTGATGCTAACTTGTCAATTTATAGTAAAAATGATCAGTATAAAACGCACACTGTTTTGATAGATATGATTGAATTTGAACTTTGTACAGAGGTAATAAAGTGTAAATTGACTCTTGGACGTTAGGAACATACCTACATTGCTTAAACAACAGTGAGTGCTTGCAATTCAATATGAACTTAATACAATAGCAATAAAGCTCGTTTTAGTTAGAAAACGTTTGTATGGGAAAAAGAAAAGGGCTGTTTTTAGGGGTTTTCAATATTTCTGAGAGATTTTCTTAATATTTTTTTCCGTAAGAACCTTCTCCTAATAATAACAAATACAACAAAAAAAGAATTAGTGAAATCGGTCCAGCCATTCACGCGTGAGGCCGTGACCAAGGAAAACGGGTTTCATTTTTATATATATAGATTTAGGTTGGGTCCATAAAAGTTTTATAAAGTTTGGTAAAGTATTCTCATATTGTGCTAATGCTTGCTTAGAGGGGTGGAAGAATAATTCCATGTCTTTAATTTTATAAAAGCGATGACTTGAAAAGCACTAACCTGGTAGGAATCCTGGCAGTCGTGAACACATACTCGCCGTGGAACGCTGAGAAGATCACCCCGATCGTCGCCAGCGCCAGCGTCCGGATCTGATACTTCCCGAACTGACCAATCTCATTTATCAGTATCGTGTCCAAATCCACTTTGTCTTTCGCTGGATCTTCATTGTTACTATCTTTTTGCGTTTCACACATATTTTTTAATTTCAAATTTTTATCATATATCTTGCAGGCAGTACGTGCGATGCAATCCAAATCCTCATTCGTAAAATATGACTTTGTAGGTACATCTTTTGATAAAAATATTTATTTCTCTGCAACATTTAAACCAGTACTTGTAAAGTCTAGATAACCTTTTTATGGATCCAAGATTGTGCGTTATTCTTAGTTTGTTATATTATTTGACGATACTAAATAAATAGTGCTTAATTAGCTTTTTTTTTGTTATGATATAATGTCATTAAAACTGAGATTTTGATATGACAGTATCAAAATCGACAAAATCTCACGGCTCTTGGCTTTTTGACCATCCTTTACTCACTTCGATGGAATATTGATGAAAATTTATTTAAGTACCTACCCACTTTTATTTAACAAGAGAAATTAGTGCAAAGAGCATCTATGCCTTACCACGATGATTTGTAATTAATAGCCACCACCGATTAGTGTGAGGATTGGCTTTGCAATTTACTAGTCTATAATAAGTGCTGTTCTCGTAGATTAAAGTTCGTTGGGTGTATCACGTAAACCTTATCTTGTAAGTGTGTTTGTGTAATTTAAACACTGAGATTCAATAACTTTTGTTTATTTTCAATCCTCTCTTTTTACCTACAGCATCGTCTTTACATTTCAATCAGTAATAAAGATATGTTTTATGTTTCCATACAATTCATTATTACATGAAATGAAAAAGTCAAAAACGTTTCCAACATAATTCTAACACGTAGCTCTTAACACGCATTATTTCAGTACAATGTTTATGCTGATTGAGTTTTAAATAATCGTGTTTCGGCCATACTTACTGACTGATAAAATTACCATAGAAAATAACCGCGGTTAGAACCTGTATCCGATTAGCACGTGACTGGAAAGATACTCGTAGCAAAGCAAATGAGAGGCCTCCTACCTAGCAGTCGGATTAACAATTATTTATTAAGGCTAGGGATGATGATGACGATGGTTATATACGGTTATAAGAAGAGGGTATGCTAAGCCGAAAAGAACTAATAATATGTTTACAATGGGACTAACCTTGAAATAACAAAAAAAAATATCAGCTGCTCCATACATTATCAAATAATATTATTAACTGCTAACTAATCAACTGCTGATTTTTCTCGTAATTTCCGGATTGGTCCCCTTAAACTTACTCATAATTATGAGTACTATAAGTCCTTTCCAGCTTAGCATACCTAATCCTTATAACCCTGTAAAAGTAAATAAGAAACAGTTTTTCTTTTAGTCAAATTTCTCTAAGAATTGGGAGAATCACCCAAATCTTCACCAGTCCTTGAGTCTGGTTTATTTATCTGAGATGTCAGCAGATATTAGTCCATCGATAAGATAGATAGATTGCAAAGACGCTGATGATATTATGTAAGATTTGCGACAAAACGTGCACACTCGAGCCTTATCATTGACGTGGAAATACCGACGTCTAGCTTTCATAGAGTTGATGATTCCAACGGAATGTTAGGTTAGCTAAGGTAGGTAAGGCTAATTAGGTGAACTGTTTTGTAGATACCACTCGTTATTACAGGGTTATACAGTACGGAAATCACCTGTTCCATAGAAAAATGTCAATGACACTCGACAAAATGTATGGAACAGATTATTTTTTCACGAATTCCGGTTTGACCCCATAGTAAAAGTTGAGCATGATGATAATGCTGGTATAGGTCAATCCGCTGTTTCCACAGAAAAAATATAAGTAAATATATTTTTAAATTTAGTCGTCGGAACTACCGTAACTGGTCTACCTAGTAAGTTGGTAAACCAGTTGCTTAGTTCCAATTTTAGTTTATTTTCGGTATTTCCGGATCGGTATTTAAAAACGAATGATAACAGTGAGGATTTTACTCCTAGACAATTTTCTTTAAGCAGTCTACTCGTATATAAGTAAGGCAATGACAGTTATTATCCACTCATATTGCACCTGCTATGCAGTGTTAGATTACAACAATGTTTTGTAAATTAATTAATTACGAGTTTGTATACGTCTGTTCGTTTGTGATTTCTGACCACGAAATTGCTACATCATTTTTGATTTAAAATTTGGCTTGGAATTTTGCGTCATTCATCAAACTAAAAGACTCACAGCAAATGAGAAACATAAAAAAAATGTAAAATAGGGGAGAAAACCCGCAGGTTGAGTATATGTATATTTATCAAAACATGTAATGACAGATCTATTATTATGAGGCGCGTAAATAAAAGTAAGAATACATGTTATTTTTAACTAAGATAGTAAGTGCGCAGGTAGTGGTGCGATAAGGATAGGGTATAGATGCTAGTTTCGCTTGGATCTTAACTTGGTCAGACGTATTCTATGCCTGGAGTTGTGTCATGTCGTAAGTGATAAATGGTGTTTTGTTGAGTTTTATAATAACCTTGACTAGTAATGATTTTTCATCTAAAAACGTGGTTTATACGCCGTTTCAATGTTTTGGAAACACTCCGAATTAACAAAAGTTTGTGGAAAATGTTTAAAATATCAATAATGCAAATATTGAAAGAATTTTTTTCTTAATTTCAATTAAAAAATAAACAATTTATTGGTGTAAATAAAAATAAGTAAAACAAGGACCTCTGTTTTGGAGATTTTTTTTTTTAAGTTAAGCAACTCCATTTTTGAGGACAAAGTGTTCGACGGAGACCATTAAATCATCAATGATAGATGTGTTGTGTGTACAGTGCCTAAGATAATAATAGTAAGAGCCACATAAATAATAACAACAACGACGCGAAAAGAATGTTTAAATTCTATATTGATGATGATAAACTACCAAGCTAATACAAGCTAGTAGTTTTTTTTTTTGTAAACAAGCGACGGGCCACCTGACAGTAAGATCTTTTCATGGATCCATCAATCGATAAGAATACGATGAATATAGACGAAGATAGTGTCAAGAGGATAGGTGATGAAGGACAGATAGATCTGGACACGATAATGGAGGAGATAGGACAGTTCGGCAGCTTTCAGAGGAGACTGATGCTGATCTGTGCTGTGGTGTCCATGCTCTCAGCATGGACCTTCTCAGAGTACCTGTTCACTACGGCCAGGATTCCCACAAGGTAAGTATTACGGCTTAGATATGGCTTATCTATCTGTTATTTGATGGTTGTTCTGTTGTTATTTAATTATCTGTCTGTAAAAATTTTTTATTGGCTGAGTGACGAGACAAGCAGTTTGGCTAATGATAAACGATGAGCTTGGCAATAGCTATAGTACTCAAGGATTAAACAATTTTAAGTTTCGTATCATAATAGTTCAAGGCTCGTCATTGAAATTTTACTTGAAAAGTATCTATCATAAATTGACTTATCAAAATTTTTAGATGCCTGATCCCGGAATGTGATTCACCTAGTCCCGAATTTTACCCCTCATGGGTCGAAAACGCTATCCCGGGATCCCCGAGCGCGCTGGATAACTGTCAGCGTTACGCCTTCAACTCTTCGCTGGGCAGCCCCGGCGCCAATCACACCTGTCCTGCCAATCTCTTCGACCAGACCACACTTCAAGACTGCCAAGAATATATCTATGAAAATACCAATACTATTGTCTATGATGTGAGTGATAAAATTCATGCTCGGTTACCAGAGTTCATTCATACTCGAGTTATGCGTGCTAGCGCGGTAGTCGCGTTACCTAACTTAAAAATGTAACGTAAATGTTAGGCAAATGTAACAGCTAAGTATAATTTAATCAGTAGTATTAAAATTAAGTAAAGATATTATTTAATTCTGCGTCTACATATTGTCATTTGCAGAGACCCTTTTTATAATTTTTAAATTTTTTGACTGTTTTAAACTGTCATGAAAAAGTTCATAGATAACATTTTCTTAGGTGTGCATTAATAATTAAAACTTGATATCTTTGTGTTGTAGTTTAAGCTGGCATGCGACGAATGGCGACGCACGCTGATCGGCTCGTGCCGTACTATCGGCATGCTGGCGGCCCTACCCATCACGGGCTACATCTCGGACCGCTGGGGCCGGCGCGTGGCCATCTCTATCAACGCCGTGACCAGCGCCATCCTCGGCGTGCTGCGCTACTGGGCCGACACTTACACTGTATTTATAGTCTCCGGGGTTCTCGAAACTACTTTTGGCTCTAGTACCTACACCAGTTTCTATATTCTGTGTGAGTTTTTTTAAAGTTGTTTATAATTAATTATCAACGCTTTATATTATGTACAGTCCACAGACTACATACTGTATATTTCTTCGAACTTTCTTCTGTTCATATCAGTTTTTATTGCTTTTTTTGTTTACCAGTTTTCTATTACAATTTAGTAGCATTATGTTTTTTTAATGTTACAGTGATAGAGTCAATGGGTGCAAAATACAGAACTGTTGCCGCAGCATCTATGATCTCGTTCTGGGCGATGGGCATGATGACTCTCGGCCTAATTGCGTGGGCAGTTCCCAACTGGAGAAACCTCACCTTATCTCTTTACATACCGCAATTCATAAGCATAACTTATTTCTGGATATTGACAGAATCAGTCCGCTGGTACTTAAGCAAAGGCCGATACATAGAATCCCAGACTGTTCTTCAAAAAGTTGCTAAAACTAATCGGAAGACATTGTCTCCAAATTCATTGGTAGCGTTAAGACGCCTGGCCGAAGAAGAAATAAAAAACAAAAAGTATCAGAAGGAACCGTGGTTAATAGTATCAGTATTTAAACATAAAAAAGTATTACTGCGATGTGTTGTGGGTCCTGTGTGGTGGATAACAACTACCTTCATTTATTACGGGCTCTCAATCAATGCAGTGAACATGATCGGAAACAGTTATTTGAACTTCGTGGCTGTGTCAGCTGTGGAGATCCCAGGGTTCTGGACTGCATTGTTTTTAATAGATAGAATCGGAAGAAAACCAGTTCTTATTGCTGGTTATTGGATCTGCGCGGCTTGTCAAGTGGCTTACATTTTTATACCTAAGAGTAAGTAAATAAGTTAGAAAAATATCAATATGTATTTCATAACTAATTTAACCTAATAAACTAAATCTAACCTAACCTTAATCCTTTATTTTACAGATTACAACAGCTTGCTGCTATCTGTATATTTGTTGGGGAAGTACTGCATTGCCATCGTGTTCAAGTCTTTGTATATATACACAGCCGAGCTGTACCCAACTAAGCATCGAAACACTCTGTTTTCGTTCACGTCTATGGTTGGAAGAATCGGTTCTATTATTGCTCCACTCACTCCAGCTTTTGTAAGTATCTTTTGAAAATCTTAAAAAAGTATTTAACATTTTACAAGAGTGAGAATACCATAAAATCCTGCAAAAAAAAAAAATTCTGAAAATTTTTATTCAGAACGACATTTTCTAAGTTATAATTAAAAATGGAGTGTACAGAATCTACCAATATTCATACATTACACCATGAGCTCTAAGTGTAAACAGACTGAATTCGAGTTACTTAGAGTAAATAGGACTTTAAAATGTTTCAAACACTTAACGACACCAATCTTCAGTAAGAAAATGGTACCCTACAGTGTAGGGTACCATTTTATATTAATAGATAAATATGACTAGACGAGTCCAAAAAAGAGGTGGAATTAAATAAATACGTAATGCCTATGGCTAGTAGTCACTTGTACAAGCTGACGATAGTATTGTTATAATTCCAGGGTGCAGCATTATTCGAGACCTTTCCATTCGTGTTGTTCGGTTCGTTCGCGCTGGTCTCCGGGATCCTGATGTTCTTCACGCCGGAGACGCTCGGTACCAAGCTGCCTGATACCATGGAAGAGGCTGAGAATCTATACAATGAAGAGAACCATACGTTCATTTTGCAAAACACAACTATTTCTAAGAACATAGACTCTACAGAAATGATCTGAAATAATATAACGTTTTAGGACAGTTTAGGCAATTATTATTGGTAATAAAATAATGATAAAAAATTGGGAATTTAATATTGTTTTGCTTTGCGTTACTTCTCTAGAACAGAATCTATGGCTCAACTTTAGAAACGCACCAATCGATTTCAGGTTTCAGACTTCTTTCATAGATAGGTCTTATTATAAGAAGGCTTCCTGTAAACTGCTAACTTGCGGAAACATATACTTTTCGAGATATTAATTTTTGAAAATCGAGAAATTCACCTTACATTTTCACACAATATAGGTTATGTTTCAAAACTGGGCGTTCCGTTATACGTTCTACGAACGTTGAAAAACTTGTCGCACTTCACAAAAAAATTAAATACGACTATTTATTTTTTATTTATGTGATATTATATTATTTACTGTTAGAATGTTTTCTTTTTCAAAAAACATTTTTTTAATCTACATTAACAAAAAAAAAATTATTACTTTTATATTATGACTTAACGAACTTGTAAAAAAGGAACGTAATCGACGCTATGTAGTTGTTGTTGTTGTTATTATGATCGTTAGGTTCATTTTCTACGGAAGCAAACGACCAATAGGTTAGGTTATGTTAGAACATGAAAAACAACGCACGAGCCGAGCGAGCGTAGCGAGCGTGCCGCGGCAGCGGCCGGCGAAGTGCTAGAAAGCCAATCGCTTTTTAGGACAAAGGCGTTAGGTTAATTTCTACGGAAGCGAAAAAAGTTAGGTTATTTTGGTACACAAAAACACTCATATCTCCGGAAGGGGGGGTTTCCGCAACTCCACCCTTTAGGGGAGGGGTCTACCCCTCCTCCCCCTCCCCCTCCCACTCCTCCCCCCCCTTAAATCGATTGGTGCGTTTCTAAAGTCGTACCGAATCTATCCTTGAGAGAGTACACATTTTGAAACGCAAAAGAAGGTGATAAGTGGGTACCATCACATCATATAATCATATCGAGGGGGGCCTCGATATCATTTATTACGTGAAGTTTGTCGTTTAAGTAAATCTAGTAATAAAAAGATTAAATAACTATTATTTATCAATCCATAAAACCGGTAAAAATATGTAAACACAATACAAAGTTATCTACATTTATGATGGTACTTATCACAAATAGAAACAAGATAAAGTCATAAGTTTGAAAGTCGTCGCAGCTACTGGTCAAGTAGGGTAGTTTTGAACAATGGCTTCATCAGTAAATGAGGTCTCTAATTCTAGCAATGGAGTAGACTCTTCATCCAAAACAGCAGGAAGAGATTCGGCCAGGGCTCCAAGAGTAGATTTGGATGTAATAGTGGCGGAACTGGGCCAGCTCGGCTGGTTCCAGTTGAGGCTGATGGGGCTGTGTGCTGTGGTCGCCATCTTTGCGGCGTGGGCGGCTTCGGAGTACTTGTTCACAACAGCCAGGATAAGCACAAGGTAAGTAGTCAAAATACCTCTTGGGGTAGCTGTTTTCGACTTAAAGTAGGTATTTTTTTTAAATTAGGTATTTAAAATTCCAAAGAAGTAATTTTGCATAATCACTTGTCTATTTAAGATTATGTAAAGAGCGATATCGTCTAGTCTAGACCAACTTCTAAATGTCGCTGGGAGGAGCTAGTATCAGTGCTGGCCTTGAGAAAGACACAGTGTAATATAAATCAGTTCTGTTTCGTATTTCTTAATAGGTATTTCCTTAAACAATTTTGAAGTGAAAATTCTCTATATCTACTTATACTATTATCTACATAAAAATTACAAAGCATTTATTTTTTAATCGTTAATTTACATTTTCAAAGTCTTATACAGCATCAAATTACATTTCACATTTTAGGACATTACGTGACGACGTTTATTTATTATTACTTTCTGACAATAAACTTTTTTACTTGCACGATAGTTAGTTCTTTGTTATGTCAAAGTTGGCGGAAAGATATTGCTAACGCTTAGAGCCACCACACGTAAAGCTTGTTATTTGTGAGCACGATAAACATGTTTCTATATATTTGTATTTTTCCAGATGCGTGATCCCGGAGTGTGATGCGGCGACCCCAGAATGGTACCCTGAGTGGGTCTACACTGCCATCCCCACGGCTAACAGCACCGGCGCGCTTGACAACTGCCAGCGCTTCGCACCCTACAACTCTTCGCTGGCCGCCACCAGCGCCATCGCCAGGGATGTCTGCCCTGCTAACCTCTTTGATCAGAGCAGGACAGAAGACTGCCAAAACTACGTCTATGAGAGCAGTAATACTATTGTTTATGATGTGAGTTAATTTGGTCGAAGAACACAAACAAAGTTTATTTATGAAATATCTTCAAACGCACTTCGCTGTAGCCTGTAAGCATGCCCAGCTGGGCACGTGTATATTATGCTTTTCTATATAATTTTTTTTAAAGTCCGGATTTGCTATAGCTCTTCTAGATCACACCTAAGTAGGTACTTCTATAAGGACTAACATAACAGAAATGTACGATCAACGCAAACGTTACATATTTGTCAGATTGTATTTCATCTCAAACTCAATAAATGATACAATTTTTACTATATTTCAGTACGATTTAGCATGTGACGAGTGGCGGCGAACTCTAATTGGCTCGATGCGTACCGTTGGGACCCTTCTTGCTCTGCCTATCACCGGTTACATCTCGGACCGATGGGGGCGTCGCGTAGCTCTCACCATCAACGGCTTAAACTGTGCCTGGCTCGGCGTCACGCGCTACTGGGCCGACACCTACGTAGGTTTCATGATTTCGGAAGTCGTCGAGTCAATGTTCGGCTCTGGGATCTACACCAGCGCCTATATTCTATGTAAATATTATGTCTCTGAAAATAGTGTTTATATACCCAATACTATTCCGAGTAATTTATTTTTAGAAAAGAAAACCAAAAGTATTTAACAAACAAAATATAATTGAAACTAAATAAAAATAACAATTCTCAATAATTAAAACAAAATGTGGGTAAGCTAATGAATCGCAATTATGCAACGTCCGTCTATCCCTGAAGCCCCGAGTAAGTGAACGAGGTGACGTTGGCGCTCTGCTTGCTCGTCCTCAACCACTCTGAACGTAGCTGCGATAGGAAGACGGCTGACCACGCCCCTTTCTTGCGTTTCTATGCTAAGACGGCCTCTCCTGACGGCGGCGCGCCCTCGCCCGTACTCTCAACTGGATGTGGCTGTGAAGCTGGACCACCTTCAACCGCCTCACCAACTGGACGCTTGTTACACGATGAGTACTCATGAGTGTCATGGGTCTCATCATTGTCACCTGAAAGTCATATTGTTTCGATTAGTTCAACAGCAAAATGCAAAAAAAAGCTGAAAGTAAGAGCGACTCGATTACTTTCAGAACGTTCGGACAGAGCCCTCAGGAATATCCAAGATGAGTAGGTTCTCACCTTCGTGTGAGCTTGGCAGAGCCCTCAGGATGCCCGCTGTGCATTGCCCTCAGGATACACAGCAGAGGAGTATGGATCAGGTACTCCCCTCGTACGGTGCAAAGCGCTCACTTTACACCATACTTCAGCGAAGGCGTACCGTTCAGGATGGCCTTCACCCACTATATCGAACAGAGCTAGATTGTTCGATATTACAACCAGTAGTGTCTGTAGAGCAGAGCCCTCGGGATGCTCGCCGTATCAGTGCAGTAGATGCACGTACGTTACAACACTACTAACCAACACCATAGAAATGAGTAACAAACAGTGACTGTAGAGCAGAGCCCTCGGGATGCTCGCCGTATCAATGCAATGGATGCACGTACGTTACAACACTGCTAACCAAAACCATAGAAATGAGTAACAAACAGTGACTGTAGAGCAGAGCCCTCGGGATGCTCGCCGTATCAATGCAATGGATGCACGTACGTTACAACACTGCTAACCAAAACCATAGAAATGAGTAACAAACAGTGACTGTAGAGCAGAGCCCTCGGGATGCTCGCCGTATCAATGCAATGGATGCACGTACGTTACAACACTGCTAACCAACACCATGGAAATGAGTAACTCACAGTGACTGTAGAGCAGAGCCCTCGGGATGCTCGCCGTATCAATGCAATGGATGCACGTACGTTACAACACTGCTAACCAACACCATGGAAATGAGTAACTCACAGTGACTGTAGAGCAGAGCCCTCGGGATGCTCGCCGTATCAATGCAATGGATGCACGTACGTTACAACACTGCTAACCAACACCATAGAAATGAGTAACAAACAGTGACTGTAGAGCAGAGCCCTCGGGATGCTCGCTGTATGTGTGCAGAGCCCTCAGGTTGCACAGATACATTACAACACCGCTGAACAAACTACAGGTCAAAGCAAAAATATAATACCGACCGATACTCACTTTCAAAGAATGCAGTGCAATCATCGGGCGTCCATTCCCCGCGCCAGAGTGTGATGTACTCTGATGCAGCTTGTGTGGTTTTTCCATAAGAACTACTACTTACTAGTTTGAGCTCATATCGACCATGTGGCAGTGCTCGAGTTACCGTATATGGGCCACGCATGCCAGAGTCCAACTTGCCCGTGGCTTGGCTCGTCTTATGTACAAACACCAGGTCTCCTTTTTGAAAGGAGCGTGCCACCTTGCGCCGCTCGTTTACATAAGCGTCCTGGCGAGTCCGGTTCTGCTCCATCAACTCTGAAGCTCGTTGTCGTGCGAGCTCGCGTAACGCTTCGCGATTTGGACTCGATGCCTCCAGAGCCACATCGCGTATCAGGGATTGTATGACGGGCGTTGCACCATCGCTGCCAATTAACAAATACAAAGGTAAACATTTGATAGATTTTTGCACAGTAATATTCAAGGTGAGCTGCAATTTCCATAAAATGTCAGACCAACGTTCTTGTCTGAAGTTGGATTCAATGCGAATCATATTCATTACAGTTCGACAGTACCGCTCAACTTGACCATTACTCTGGTGCATTTCAGGAGTTATGAAATGTATGTCACAACCCAATTCTTTTACCCAGTTAACAAAAGTATTACTTTCGGCCCCTATCTGAAACTATTCATTTAGGAGTACCGAAAAGAGACATCGCCGTTTCAAAAGTCTTTTTCAATTCTGTCGCGTCTTGTTTACGAATGGGATAGAGAAGACAATACGTTGTGAACGCGTCTACTATGAGAATGACATATTTGAACCCATGGGAATCTGGAAGTGGACCCAATACATCGCTGTGTACAGAGAGTAGCCAGGGATATAACGCCTGAAATATCCGGCGAGACCTAAAAACTGTCTTACCTCTTTTACATTACTCGGCACTCGTGCGTTGACTAGGGCCTCTACCTTGTGCTCGCTCGGTCTAACCTGACCATTACTGATCGTTCTACCCAAATATTCTACCTCTGTTGTCAGAAACTTACACTTTTTCAGGTTGATGGAGAAACCTGCTTTAGTCAAAGTTTCAAGGACATCACGAAGCGTTTGTAGGCCTTCGGAAATCGTGTCGCTAGGGACTAAGACATCGTCTATGTACACACATGCCTTACCTGCGTCTATGTAGGGACGTAACGTGTTTGAAATAATTCGCTGATAAATGGCGGGAGCATTGGCAAGGCCATATGGCATTTTAAGGTATTCAAAATGGCCCTCCGGTGTAACGAATCCTGTGCGATGAATTGATTCATCATCTAGCCTGATCTGATGGAAACCGGTGGCCATATCAAGGCTCGTAAAGAATTTGGCCTAGCCTAGACGATCGATGTGGTCATCTATTAGAGGAAGTGGATAGTGATCCTTAACAGTGTTCGCGTTCAACGCACGAGAGTCAACACATAGCCTATCACTACCATCTTTCTTCTTTACAAGCAAGATCGGGCTAGAAAACTCAGATTCGGATTCTCTTATAATGCCCTTATCTAGTAGCAGGTCCTTGATAATTTCCCTAACACGAAGCTATCATGGGACATTTTATAAGGTCGATACACTACCGGGGTTTCATTGTGTAGGCGAATGTGCATAGAACCTGTTTGTACAGTAGTCCTGGCCGTACCTACTACGAGATACTCGGCAAACTCGTTAATAATATTCATCAAACGTTCATGATCTTCACCTACCAATGGAGTATCGATCGGTATGTCACATTTTACAGAATTTACTTTTTCGGCTCGTGTAATACGCTGCACACCTCTCGTTCTGATATAAGCAACGCCTTCTCTATTCAGGACGTCCGTCCCAAGGATAACCGGTGTACTCAAAAACCTATCAGGAACAACATGAAAGTCGACTTCTAACGTTATCTCAGGGAACTCGACAGCCAACGTAGTGCAGTATGAAGTTTCTACTTCCTGACTACCTATGCCACGTAAAACACGGTAAGATGGTGTTTGAGTGCATTGGAAATGTTTCGCTACCGATTCGGACACCAAGGAAATAGTCGACCCGCTGTCTATAAGAATATCTACTGGGACGGCTTGAATCACCGCGGTAGCTATATCATTATCTTTATATGCGTCTACCATTTCATGACAAAAATTTATAGACTTGCCGCGAGACTCTGCACGTTGCTTGGCGAAGCATTCTTCTATTTTATGCCCTATTTTCTTGCAAAAAGTACACGGATCCGGCCGTGGTAGCTGCCTATTTGAGTTTGCAGTGCTTGTGGAAGGAGCATCAGCACCCGACCTATCTGACCTAGCACGCTTGGGACACGATATCTGTTTATGTCCAAAACCGCCACAAGAAAAACATTTGAATCTCGAATCGCTATGCTCTCGTTTTCGAAAACTAGTTTTATGCAAGTTGCCGCGAGGATGAATTGGCGTTATGTGGGTAGGTTTCACCTAAATTGACAAAAAGTTTACTAAATCATCGGGCAGTAGCTTAGCGTTTGTAGCCGCAGCTCTGATTTGAGCATCCGTTATACCACGAATCACTATCGCCGCAACTAACTCGTCACTCATCCCGTTTACAATTCGTAATCGTAAAAGCGAACGCCTAGCGTATTCTGCGTACATATGTAGGGTATTTAACAGAGTCGGTTTTCATTACATCAAACAGGATGTTCGCGATGTCTAAACGCTTGGGGCACAAAGTTTTGAATTCACGCTTGAAATTCGACCAACTACGGTCATTGCTGACCCACTCGTTCAACCATAACTTCGCGTTACCTCTAAGACAATTGCCCACTCGCGCTAAACACTCGCGATCATCCCACGTATTTAAATGTTTCACATGATCTACCTCGCTACACCACGAATCAAAATCGTGCAACGAAGGATCGAAATTGGATATAAATACATGGTTAGACCTTACCGGTATCGTTCTGATTGCAGTTGCAAGCTTCTCCATTACCTCATTCGTAACCATATCTGTACCGGCAAGCGTCTTGCTCGAGCACGGCACAGACATGTCTATACTTGTACCGCATGACACAGCGCTCGATGGCACGGCCAGGGCTTCCAGCGGCGGCGGTGGCTCGCGCGGCGGGGCCGTGGTCGGCGCCGCGGTAGGGCCGTCATGCCCCGGCTGCGCACTCGGTGTTGTCGAACTACGCTCACCAAACCTGGAACTGCCCTCCAAAGTATTTATACGATCTAATATTGCCTGAAGTTGCTGCTCCAAACCAGGGACAGGCGTACGATCACGCTTACGACTTCTACGTTTACTTTTTTTCCGACATTTTACAACATCAAAATCACAAGGCTTGAGTTCTACATTTAAAATTTTAGCAAGAAAAAATCAAAGACAGCCAGAGCAGATAGTGAGATAGGAATCCCAATTCTGATTTTAGAAAAGAAAACCAAAAGTATTTAACAAACAAAATATAATTGAAACTAAATAAAAATAACAATTCTCAATAATTAAAACAAAATGTGGGTAAGCTAATGAATCGCAATTATGCAACGTCCGTCTATCCCTGAAGCCCCGAGTAAGTGAACGAGGTGACGTTGGCGCTCTGCTTGCTCGTCCTCAACCACTCTGAACGTAGCTGCGATAGGAAGACGGCTGACCACGCCCCTTTCTTGCGTTTCTATGCTAAGATTATGAAATTTAATGTTACAGTGATAGAGGTCATGGGTCCAAAATACAGAACAGCTGCCGCAGCCTCCATGAGCTCATGTTGGGCCCTGGGTCAGATGACTTTAGCCCTGATTGCGTGGGGAGTTCCTCACTGGAAGAATCTCACTCTGGCTCTCTACGTACCGCAGTTCGTAAGCATTATCTACTTCTTCATAGTCTGTGAGTCAGCGCGCTGGTACATAAGCAAGGGTAGATATGCAGAGTCAGAAGCAGTTCTTCAGAAAATTGCCAAAGCTAATGGAACTACATTGCATCCAAAATCTTTGGAAGCTTTGAGACAGACTGCTGAAGACGATAAACAAAAACGACGGCTGGAAAGTATGCAAAATGCAAACGAGCCATGGTTAATTGTAACAGTGTTCAGACATAAAAAAGTACTGCTGAGATGCATAGTAGCGCCCGTGTGGTGGATCACCAACACTTTTATCTACTATGGCCTCTCAATTAACGCAGTAAATATGGTTGGAAATAGACACCTGAACTATGTGGCGGTGTCAGCCGTCGAAATCCCAGGGTTCTGGACTGCAGTGGTGCTAGTGGGCAAGATTGGCAGAAAGCCGGTTCTAACCGGAGCCTTCTGGACCTGTGCTGCTTGTCAGGTTGCTTATATTTTTATACCTTCTGGTAAGCAAAAGTCCCCGTTTTTTCCTTATTATTGTTTTAGCTGGAACAAGGAATGTATTCTACTCGTAATTATTTTACAGATTACTACGGATTATCATTAACATTCTACCTTCTGGGAAAATACGCTATCGCAATAGTAGCCACGTCGCTATACATCTACACGGCTGAGCTATACCCGACCAAGCATCGGCACACGTTGTTTGCCTTCACTTCTATGATTGGGAGAATTGGATCCATAGTCGCTCCTTTGACACCAGCTTTTGTAAGTTTTCACAGGGAAGATTATTCAGAAACAGCTTCAAAAATAAATTAGTTGTACTGGAACTCTGTGCAGCTAGGATTGGACAAAAAGTACCTGTCATTATTTAGGCAATTTCATTTTCAGGGTAACGCGACGTTTGAAGAATTCCCTTTTGTGTTGTTTGGTTCGTTCGCGCTGGTCTCCGGGATCCTGATGTTCCTCACGCCGGAGACACTCGGCACCAAGCTACCTGATACCATGGAAGAGGCAGAAAACTTGTATAAGACGTAATGCAAGACGTAGTTTTAGGTTCACATGCTGCTTGGAATAGACTGATTTGAAATTTATATGAGTAATTTATTTTGTTCCTCTATTGCTTTTAGTTATAGGACAATATCTTTCTAATTTAATAAAATAATTTATGTTTGTGTAGTCCCATTAGTTATAATATAAATAGGAGTATTGATTAGTATAACATGTTATTTTTTTTAATTTTAGGCATCGTTTGATACACAATTATAATGCTAAAAATGCCAATTATAATGATTATTATAAAATTAAAATTAAATTACAAATGAAAGAACGGTTTTTTTTGTGTCCCTTTTTTGACGATTATACCCACTGATTGTGCACCCACTTCGTTTCAATATTTTTGTTACTACAATAAAAATACAAATTACGAATTGCTGCAAACATAAAATACACAATATAATACTATCGTTATCGAGAAGCTTGTCATTCTGTGGCTAACTAAGCCCTATTATAAATTACTGATATATAGGAAAGTATTCTGATAAATATTAAGGAACAAACAACATTTGAAGCAAAAGTAAGTTATATCTCTTAATCTACCATAAATGCAACCAAGATAAGTATGTCATATTCTCAATTATTGCATTATTGAAGTCAGTTAGTTGCAAGGTCTTTATCATGTCAGCAGCGGTAAGAAAAGACTCCAATACTGACGGAAAAGAGAAGAAGGATAGTGAACTAGGAAATGGAAACTCTAATACTCCCAGAATAGATTTAGATACAGTAATAACAGAGCTAGGCCAGTTTGGACTGTTCCAATGGAAGTTGATGGGGCTGTGTGGTGTGGTCGCAATCTTCGTGGCGTGGTCCACTTCAGGGTATTTGTTCACGGCAGCCAGGATTAACACACGGTAAGCAATTTGGTTTTGTTTTGTAAATACTCGTAATGTTGTAACTTAAATTTAACTTATAGAATGAGTTAATTGATGTGCTCCACCAAGCCCGTAGGAAATATAATATTATCATCATTTGGAGTTGCAAGTGTTTGTTATTTATAAATGATTTACCTATAGGTGCACTAGTACCCTAGTTACGCAAGTTCAAAGAAGAAATGTCAGCGATAACACGGCCACGTCTATGTACAATGACCCGTTTGTTGCTGATTTTATTGTGAGTGCATTCCATATAAAACTATCCATCAAATTATGACTACATTTTCAGATGCTTAATCCCGGAGTGCGAGTTAGATTCATCAGAGTGGTATCCCTCGTGGGTGTACACCGCCATTCCGACAGTATCTGGTTCCGACACTCTTGACAACTGCCAGCGATATGCCGCTTTAAATTCTTCACTACCCGCATCTGTCGATGATTCCTGCCCTGCCGACTTATTCAATCCAAGCAGAACTGAAGATTGTCAGAACTACGTCTACGAAAACACTGATACTATTGTTTACGACGTGAGATTTTCGATTTTATATTTCGTTTCTTGAGCAATTAGGTGACTTAGGTAAACCGAATGATTTTAACCTAATGTATCCATTTCAGTTTGATCTAGCGTGTGACGAATGGCGGCGCACATTGGTGGGCTCTATGCGCACGATCGGCACACTTCTAGCTCTACCCCTAACGGGCTACATTTCGGACCGATGGGGGCGGCGCGTAGCGCTCTGTCTTGCCACGTTCAACAGCGCTTGGCTCGGCGTCACGCGCTACTGGGTCGACACATACGTTGGCTACTTGGTCTCAGAGATTGTCGAGTCTACCATCGGTTTTGGAAGCTATACCAGTGCCTATATCTTACGTAAGTACCGAAGTTGGCAGTAATCAATCACTTGATATTTATACTATACATTAACTTACTTTGTTTACAGAATAATGTAATTCAAATAAAGTAGGTATTTTGTTATACAAGTATTTCAATTAATTGCAAAATGCTATCACGAGCAGATTAATTATGAGAAGAGTTATTGGAATAATTTATTATTGTTACAGTGCTAGAGACCATGAATCCAAAATACAGAACTGCTGCCGCAGCTGCGTTTATGTCGTGCTTTGCATCGGGTCAAGCAACATTAGGCTTGATTGCGTGGGGAGTGCCTCATTGGAAAAATCTCATTTTAGCTCTCTACATACCACAGTTTGTAAGTATCTTCTACTTCTGGCTATTGCCGGAATCGGTGCGCTGGTACATGAGCAAAGGAAGATATGAAGCGTCTGAAGCGGTTCTTAAAAAAATTGCCAAAACGAATGGAACTACATTACATCCAAAATCTTTAGAAGCTATAAGAAAGACTGCTGAAGGAGATAGGCAAAAACAACAGCTTGAAAGTATGCAGAGAGCAAACGAGCCGTGGTTGATTGTGACAGTGTTCAGACATAAAAAAGTACTGCTAAGATGCATAGTGGCACCCGTGTGGTGGATCACCAATATCTTAATTTACTACGGTCTTTCAATTAATGCAGTGAACCTGATTGGGAACAGACATTTAAACTATGTTGCGGTATCGGTCGTCGAGATTCCAGGATACTGGACTGCAGTTTTGCTATTAGGCAAAATAGGAAGAAAACCCGTTCTGATTGGAGCTTTCTGGACATGTGCCGCTTGTCAGTTGGCTTATATCTTTATACCCTCTGGTAAGCATGAATCCGATGTTTTTCTCCTTCTTTTGTTTTCGTTAAACATTCGTATCATATTTACTTTTCCTCAGATTACTATGGTCTATCGTTGACGTTTTACTTGCTGGGAAAATTCGCAATCGCCATGGTGATAAATTCTCTATACATGTACACGGCCGAGCTGTTCCCGACTAAACACCGACAAACGTTGTTTGCATTTAATTCGATGATGGGAAGAGTTGGGTCCATTGTTGCTCCTTTAACACCAGCTTTCGTGAGTTCAATTTGTACTAACACTAGAAGACATACACTCGTGTACCTACTCATTTCAGATGGTTTATACTTTTATTGAACGCAAAGTATAAATAAAATATGTTTTATCGAAATTAAGTACAAAGACGCCAATTTCTCCATTAATTACTATGTTCTTATTACTTTCTATCAAAATTGAAATATGAGTGATAGCGTAACTTTCATTCCAGGCTGATGCAACGTTCGACGAGTTTCCGTTTGTGCTATTCGGATCATTGGCGCTGATCTCTGGGTTCCTGTTATTTCTGACTCCAGAA
This sequence comes from Alcis repandata, assembly GCA_949125135.1. Classification (NCBI taxonomy): domain Eukaryota; kingdom Metazoa; phylum Arthropoda; class Insecta; order Lepidoptera; family Geometridae; genus Alcis; species Alcis repandata. The sequence goes on from OX421233.1 coordinate 4,181,333, forward strand.
ACTCTAGGCACCAAGCTGCCCGACACAATGGAAGAGGCCGACAACCTTTAGAAAACATGGTGCAGTGCTTATTGTAACAATTTGCAATGTCTAATGTGCATGTTGCATACTGTAAATAGTTGCTAGTAATAAGAGCGCAGGCTTATATTCCTGGCACAAATTATTTATTTGACTATTCTACGCAGGTACGCAGCCTGCATTCTCGGTACTTTGCCATACGAACAACAACTCCGTATGGCTTTTTAATTTTTTGTAGGTATACATTTGGTAAATAAATTGAATCAGTTAATTAATCATGTTTAAATTAAATATTTTTTTTACCATTAGAGCAATAACTATAAAATTTACATTTTTTAATCTCACGTCTTTAGAACGGCTGAACAGATTTTGATAAAACATGACTAAAAACCACCGCTAGAAAAAATCCTTCTACCGCTAGGAAAACAAAAACCTTGTACAAAATCGGTTCACCCGTTTAAGACCAACGGTGCCACAGACAGGCATACATACATACTTGTTTTTGCGTTGGGGGATAAAGAAAGAGAGCATGTGCAAATTGTTGCGTAGGAGCTCCTTGTGATTAGGACGAATAACTTATTACAAGTAGTTACGTAGCAGCACTGGAAGATTAATTAGAAAAGTCTTAAACAATGTTATTGTACCAAAAAGTGGTTTTATCGCAAATAATTCTCCATTTGACTACACCTAGCCAATTGGTTAAAAACCCAAACGGGCGTGGTTAAATTGCTACCATAAAGCTTGTCGGTGAAAACTAATCCCTACAATAACAAGCAATATTTGATAGCACACTATTTTTGATACCCAATTTATGAACCATTCATAAAACCATTAAAAATTCAAAATAACAGTAAGTTATCTTTACCTATCACCCAAGATAAATTTGGCACAGTCTTCGCTGCTACCGGGGGGGTAAGGTGTTTATCATGACTTCAACGGTTAGAAAAAACTCGAGTGCTGGTCGTATAGAGAAAGGTCCATCCAAGTCACCAGGTGACGAATCTTCAAACACTCCCAGGATAGATTTCGACACGATATTAACAGAGATAGGCCAGTTTGGACAGTTTCAATGGAGGTTGATGGGGCTATGTGCAGTGGTAGCAATCTTCATGTCATGGTCTGCTTCAGCGTATTTGTTCACGGCAGCCAGGATTAACTCGCGGTAAGTTTCATAATTTTGGTAGTGTAAATATTGATTAGTGTTGTACCTAACATCAACCTCAAGAATAAATTAAGAATTTTTTTATTTCGACACATCACATCCCCAGTAGGCGTAGCATGGGTCGCGGACAAGTTGTATTCCAATAGTTCTTATTCCACAAGAAAGTGATTAAAATAATTTTCAATTTTTAACTTCATCACATCTATGCGCGGGTAAAAGAGGTGGAACGACAATTTTTCCATAACTCGTGCTAGGCTTGCATAAAAATTTTTGCTTATTATCAAGCGAGTTGTTGATAAAGCGTACAATCACATGCATAAAAATATTAAGTTACGATTCCTGTAGTTTTAAAATAAACAAAGAAACGAAACCATAGAATGTGCATTAATAAGAAATCATTTTCAGCAAAAAAACAGCCCTAGTAGTGGTGACTTCGCAGTTCAATAATTCGTTACATTTTTTATATGACATTGCACAGATAGCATTACATTTGCTAAAAAGACGGCTAAAAGTATTACTAATTGCAATTGAATCGTCAGATGCTTCATCCCGGAGTGTGAGTCAGCTTCACCAGAGTGGTACCCGGAGTGGGTGTACACCGCCATTCCAACAGAACCCGGTTCCAACACGCTTGACAACTGTCAGCGCTATGCCGCTTTCAATTCCTCTTTGCCCGCACCTATCGATGGTACCTGCCCTGCCAGCATTTTCAATCAGAGCAGAACAGAAGATTGCCAGAATTACGTCTACGAAAATACTGATACTATTGTTTACGATGTGAGTTTTCAATTCTGTATTAAATATATGAAAATAATGTTAAAGGAATGAACGTAACCTAATTTATACGTTTCAGTTTGATCTAGCATGCGATGAAGGGCGGCGCGCACTCGTCGGATCTATGCGCACGATCGGCACGCTCCTTGCTCTGCCCCTGACGGGCTACATTTCAGACCGATGGGGGCGCCGCGTAGCGCTCGTCCTGGCAGCGTTTAACAGCGCTTGGCTCGGCGTCACGCGTTACTGGGTTGACACATACGTTGGCTTCTTGATCGTTGAGATTGTCGAGTCTGCTCTCGGGTTTGGTTGCTTCACCACAGCCTGTATCTTATGTGAGTATCATTTTATTGCTATTTTGATACATACTTATTTTTGGTTTTAAAACTTGTAACTCCCTCTTACTTAACTATAATTAATTAATAAAGCGAGGCAACAGATAGTTTTCTAAAAAAAATTTATAAAAAGGTTTTTCTATAATAGTATTTACTCAAATTCAAATATTTTATTCATAAAACATGGGGGGTATTACAATTTAAAATTGTTGTTAGTAAAATATCATAAACTTAATAGTTTTAGTATGCCGTGCTTCAACCGTAATGGTGTGCAAAATTTAACTACACAAAATTATTCAACTACTATATTGTCAGTTTAATACTCGTCAATAGAATAATAAGCTTAACTCAAGAAAGTTATTCATAGAGGTATAACTATTTTTTTAGTGTATTTTGTGACCTTTTTCCGAGTAATAACACACTATAGAAGGCAGGATTCAGGGGAAACGTAATTCAAATTATTATTGTTACAGTGGTAGAAGTCATGGGTGCAAAATACAGGACAATTACTGCAGCTATCATGAGTTCTTCATGGGCTATAGGTCAGATGACTTTAGGCCTGATTGCATGGGGTGTTCCTCACTGGAAGAATCTCACTCTAGTTCTCTATATCCCGCAGTTCTTGATCATCCTCTACATGTGGGCAGTAACTGAATCCGCACGCTGGTACATGAGCAAAGGCAGATATAAAGAGTCTGAAGTGGTTCTTCAAAAAATTGCCAAAACTAATAGAACTACGTTGCATCCAAAATCTTTAGAAGCTTTGAGACAGACTGCTGAAAAAGATACGCAAAAACGACAGCTTGAAAGTATGCAGAGTGAAAACGAGCCGTGGTTAATTGTGATAGTGTTCAGGCATAAAAAAGTATTGCTAAGATGCATAGTGGCGCCCGTGTGGTGGATCACCAATATCTTAATTTACTACGGTCTTTCAATCAATGCAGTGAACATGGTTGGCAACAGATACGTGAACTATATCATGGTATCGGCTGTCGAGGTCCCAGGGTTCTGGACCGCAGTGCTGCTAGTGGGCAAGATTGGAAGGAAGCCGGTTCTGATCGGAGCCTTCTGGGCCTGTGCTGCTTGTCAGGTGGCTTATATTTTTATATCTTCTGGTGAGCATGAAGTCAACATAAATACCTTTTTTTTCCGTAAGCAGAACAGTCACATCATGTTTTTTTTTCCAGATTACTATGGCCTGTCTTTGACGTTTTACTTGTTGGGAAAATTTGCCATCGCTATGGTAATCCAGTCACTGTACATATACACGGCCGAGCTGTTCCCGACTAAGCATCGGCAGACGTTGTTTGCGTTTACTTCAATGATTGGGAGAATTGGGTCCATTGTTGCTCCATTAACACCAGCTTTCGTAAGTTAAATTTGTACTAACACTTGATGACATACGAGTACACCCGCGATCTCTTTTCATATGGCTTATTCTTTTATTGATCGCAAACTAAGTAGGTATTATATTTTTACCAAAATTAAGTGGAAAGATGCCAATTTCTCCATTAATTGCAATATTCTAATTATTATATGTTTAATCTATACTAATATTATAAAGAGGAAAGATTTGTATTTTTGTATTTTTGGATGTTTGTGTGGAATAAACTCAAAAACTACTGGACCGATTTCAAAAATTCTTTCACCATTCGAATGCTACATTATCCCAAAGTAACATAGGCTTTTTTTTTTCTTTTTTTTTTTTACCCACAGCAAAGCGTGGCAGGGAACAGCTAGTTTATTTATATGAGTGACAGCGTAACTTTCATTCCAGGCTGATGCAACGTTCGACGAGTTTCCGTTTGTGCTATTCGGATCATTGGCGTTGATCTCCGGCTTTCTGCTATTTCTGACTCCAGAAACTCTAGGCACCAAACTGCCCGACACAATGGAAGAGGCCGAAAACCTTTAGCAAAACATGGTGCAGTGCTTGTTGCAAGTATTTGCAATATTTAACGTGCATGTTGCATACTGCAAATAGTTGAATGGTGTTAAGAGTGCTGGCTCATTTCTCACGCAAAGAATTTATTTGACTATTCGACGCGGGTACGCAGCCAGCGTTCTCGGTGCTTTGCCACAAGGACAAAACAACTTTTGGGTTTTAGTTTTTTGTAGACATTTGTTGTTAAATAAAATTGAATCAATTATTTAATTATGTAGTACAAAAATAAATTTCTTAGTTAGTTTAGTTAGTTAGTTCTTAGTTAGTTCTTTGAATTGGCAATCAGTTTTTTGTAAAATATGTTTTCATTTTGTTTTTTCCCCGTGTAGTTGTAGTATGTAGTCCCTAAAAGTCACAAATAAGAGATAAAAACTCCAGCATTTAAAGTCTTAGCGAACACGTATATGCTACGGGTATGACGTTGCCAACTAATATCAAAATACATACCTATCCTCATGTGTGTCCTATAGGTATGACATTGCCATGACATGCATAAGACATTGTGTGCCAGATTTCAATTTATTACATACATTTGGTGAAAAATTCACGGAAATAGCTCCTTTTATTTTAACACTTTTTTACTTTTGAAACATAAAAATGCACATTGCACTTGATGAAAGTGTGCACACCTACGCTAAATACAATAGCAACGTACCTGCTCATGACTGTCGTCACCCTGTGAAAGGCGCTCTGTTGTCTATCTATATAATTCTGATAAACTGTCTTTGCGTTGTTCTATTGTAATTTAAAATTAATAGTTATAATCATTTTAATTATCTCTGTATTTATTTACATCAGCACTTCACTCAATACACTTTATTTTGCCTATTTCGAAAAACCTGCATCAGAATTGCTTGTCGGTAGAATCTGGGTAATGTCCAAATGCATCGTACCGAACACTATCACCTTTTTTTTTTTTTTTTGTTTACCCAGTGGAAATCCTTTATGGATACCACGCCCGCCCCGGGGGAGGCAGGGTGGTTATGTGGGAGTCTCCGCCCTAGTGGCGGCATACCCACTAAAACCACTGGGGAATTCATCGTCCGCCTGGTAGGGCAAGGTGGTGTCGCGTTAACATTCACCACCTTGCCCCGGCGACGGGCCCGATTAGGGCCCCCTGCACCCATGGCGGGGTGACCCTGTTCCCCAGGATCACCCCCCAGACAGTGTGGGGTCGTGCAGGCCGGGAGAGTCCCCCGACTCTACCGGCAACCCCACTGCCGAGGAGCAAGGAGACGGGCGAACCGCCCTCTCGCTCCCCAGCCCCGCTCGCTCGCACGTGGTGGGCAGTGTGGTTAGCACCACCCACCCCGCCTTAAGCCCACGTTCCTTTCACACCCGGCCGCAAACCTCACGCGGCGAGGTGCAAAAGGAACTCTCCTCTTTCCCTTGCACTCCCGACCGCGACCCACACGCGGCGATGAGCACAAGGAAAACCCTCCTGGTGGCACCGCTGTCACCGCCCGAGCGTGGAGCGCCGTTTCCTCCAGCGTCCACCACACTCGTCACCGGTGGCAGCAATGCCACCGTCCAAGTGTGGAGCGCCGCATCCCCCGGCGTCCACCACACTCAGACCCTCCTCCTTTCCTTGCACTCCCGACCGCGACCCACACGCGGCGAGGAGCACAAGGAAGTCCCCCTGGTGGTCCGAGCCATCGCTCAGACCCCGGCTCATCCGCTCTGCCCTCTGCTAATCAGCCCTCTGCTGCCAGAGGGACACGCGGAAGGCCCCACCTCGGGTTCCTCTTCGTTTCACCGGGCTCAGTGCCACGGCTACTTATCCCTCCCGCCACGGAAAGGCGGGAACCCATTCGGGGGGGACCGAACTCTATCACCTGGTCTTGGGATTGTAGAATTCTGGATTTTATTTTCATCCTTCATCTTTTGCAATGCTATCAAGCTCATCATTCGTAGCAGAGCAAGAAATGTGGCCAAATGTTTTTTTTTCTACCAAAAACTGATATTTACTAACCTATTCAAGCAACAAATGGTACAATTTCTTACCAGAACCAGTCTGTAGAATTTGCCAAAGTCAGTATCCTACCCGTTTCATAATATCAATGTAGGGGTTAAAAGCAATGACTATTAAAAAGTTTTTATTATTCCCATGTTTTGAACGGCTGAACAGATTTTTAATAGTAGTTTATGCAACTGTCATATAATGAAGGGTATTAAAACACGAGTGTGTTTATGAAACGAGCGGAGCGAGTTTCATAATAGTAACGAGTGTTTTAATACCTGTGTTATATGCAGTTGCATACACTACTTTATCTACACTAATGCTGTTACATTCTACTTATGTTTCCAATACTTGATAAAATACGTTTATCTTCACTAATAGATAAAAACGTGTATTGTCACAGTGAACTTGGCGCGCAATCAGGAGCGAGCGCGCATGCGCGCGCAGGGCGGCGGAGCGAGCGCCGCGCATGCGCGCAGGCGGCCAATCAGGAGCGAGAGCGCGATGTTATAATGACTCATTACGACATCGATCGACTCATTATAACATCGCTTAAATGTTGTCTGTGCTATAACAGTAGTCATTTCATTATAACACCAGTATTGGAAACATAAGTAGAATGTTATAACATTAGTGTAGATAAAACCTATTTACGAACCACAGCTAGAAAAAGTGCTTTTAAATTAAAAAAACCGGTACAAATTGGTTCACCTGTTTAAGACCAACAACGGTGCCACAGACAGACATAATATTTCTTTATTTTCGCGTCGGGGGTAAAAAAAGAGTGCATGTGCAAATTGTTGCGTAGAAACTGCTTGTGATTAGAACAAATAACTTATTTACAAGTACGTAGAAGTAATGGGAGATTCATTAGAAGTCTTGTACATAGTTATAGTACCAACGTACGAACTTACAAACGTACCAACTTTGTTCCGCTATAATTGTGTTCAAAATTATTTTACAGGCCACGATGTAATGATAAAATAAAATACTTCTAGAAGCAAAACATAGTTTATTAAATAATGTAATTTAACAAATACTTACAAACCATACTTTAGTATTTTATTTAAAATAAAATAAATAAACGTTTCACACTCAGAGCTCCCCACTTGGAATAAATCCTGTGTCGGGGATGCCATGGAACACACACAAAGACAAGGACAACTGACACCCAGAACAGATATTTAAATTCATCATTCAAACATCTGCACGGCCGGGAATCGAACCCGGGATCTCTGGCTTATAAGTATATTTTGTGAACCATATTCATCAGTGCTACCAGAATTAGGATAATTATACTATAATTACCAAAAACTGTATTAGGTAGGTTATAGATTAACATTATATTGTTTTCAAGTTATTATAAAATAAATTATAATTACTTACAGCTAGGTACAACACAATAGTTTTAAAGTAAGTGCTTAAAAATAAGATACATAAATAACTTTACTTATAATTACTGTAACCATTATTTACAATGTTTTCGTCTCTAACAGAACTAAGACAAGAGTCCTCTTAGCCATATCAGATCACCGTTTTATTTCTAAAATTATTGGAATTTTATTATTTTGGAAATATATGTTATGAATACTAACCTTCCGTCCAAATACCTTCGTAGCCCCGTAGCCCGTAACTGCCTCGGTGGATACATGGATAATAGGATCAAGAGCTTGCAGCACTGTAGTTAATTATGACTACTTCGAATCCCTTCAATGCTTTAGGCAGTTATAATAATATGAAGTCGGCCTTATCAAGTTCGAAGTCCAAGCCGAATTCGAAGTCAAAGTCATGCAACATCGTCAACCTATCGATATTATGCTTTCGATATATGTATATTGATTAGTTATCTCGCGGTTGCGCCGTTCTTTGTCTCCTTTTCTACCAATTGACGGAGATTCTCTGCCTCTTCCATGGTGTCAGGAAGCTTGGTGCCCAGGGTCTCTGGCGTGAGGAACATCAGGATCCCAGAGAGCAGCGCAAATGAACCGAACAAGACGAATGGGAAATCATCGAATGTCGAGTCACCCTGAAACGTGAAATGATTGATAGAAAACCTCGAATACTTGCTGTGTAGTCTGGTCTAAAACATTCTGATCATTGTAAACCTAACAAAATTGTTGATATATTATCATCAAACGATTTAGGTTTTTAGTTTTGAAATGATGTAAAAAAGTTTACATTACATTACATTTTATTTGTTGACGATGAATGAATAAAATCTTCTTGATACGCCTAATTATCCGCAATTTAAGTACCTAAGAAATATAAGATTTGTCTAAGTATTTAGTATGTAGATTCTCAGTTAACTAGGAACCATTTTATGTAACATTGTTAACAAGAACCTATTACCTAGATAGACCCAATTTGGGGTTTAAAGCAATTAATGTTTTAAGATATATTGGAAAAATTAATAAAAATAAAAAACTTACAAAAGCAGGCGTAAGCGGAGCGACGATGGACCCAATCCTGCCCATCATAGACGAAAACGCAAACAGACTGTGTCTGTACTTGGTGGGGTACAGCTCGGCGGTGTACACGTACACTGACGTCATCACAATAGCGATGCAGTACTTGCCGATCAAGTAGAAAGTCAGCGACAGGCCGTAGTAATCTGAAGAAAGAAATACAACAGCTCTTTACTACGGGAAAACTAGTAGTAAGTAAATATTGTAACATGAGGAATATAATTTGTTCTATCAAAGTTTCAGGTATATCATGACTTCTAAAATGATGATCACACACATTTCATCATTGCATTTGCATCATTGCTTTCCATCAGGTGACATGGCAACCAAACGCAAAAGCAGAATCAAAAAATATATTTTCATAGCTAGTTTATCTAGCCGTGCTCTCTGAAGTCAGAAAACATTTGACGTGGAGATAGTTTATACCCTGGGTAAGAAATTCAACTTTTAATAATTAAACGTTCTTGTAGCATAGTGGGTAATAACTATCGCTATGTCAATTCAAATAATTTATATGAAGAAAGTATTTCGATACTCACCATCTGGCAAGAAGATGTAGGCCACCTGACAGGCGGCACAAAGCCAGAAAGCTCCTATTAACACAGGCTTCCTTCCGATCTTCCCCATTAAGAAAACTGCCGTCCAATACCCAGGTATATCTGCCGCCGCCACAGCCACATAGTTCAGGTAGCGGTTCCCAGACATGTTGACTGAATTGATTGACAACCCATAGTATATGAAGGTATTTGTAATCCACCACACTGGTGATACCACACATCTTAGTAAAATCTTCTTGTGTCTAAACACAAGAACTATCAACCACGGCTCGTTGGCTTTCTCATATTTCTCCATTTCTTTCTTCTTCTTTTCTTCTTCAACTGACCATCTTAACTTTTCTAATGATTTTGGAGACAACATCTTTCCGTTCGTTTGAGCAATTTTTTTCAGAACAGCTTCTGATTCTTCGTATCTTTCCTTGCTCATGTACCACCGGACAGACTCAGTCATAATCCAGAACACACCAATAGTAAGTAGTTGAGGTATGTAAAGAGCGAGGGTGAACAATCTCCAGTTGGGAACTCCCCAGGCGATGAGACCCATAGTAATCTGTCCGATTGAGAAAAACGTGTTCATGGTCGCTCCAGCCGCCACTCGGTATTTTGGCCCGACGACTTCCATCACTGTAATCATCGAAACTCAAGGTAACTTAAGTTTTACTACCTGTTACAGATAAAACTATAATCTAATGTGACCTTCGTAACTTCTATCAATGGTAAAAGAAAATGTTATCTATGTGACGATTAACATAATTATCAAAGGTTACCAATATTTTTAAACAATTTGTGGTGAATTGCTGAAAACTTTACAATTGTTCCTAATCTAACCAAACTATTTATTGCAGGAGGCTGATAATAATCAGTTGATTGCGATTCGATTAAACAATGATATACAGCCGCGATATCGCCCCCGATAATATACTGCCGTATTCGTCTGCGACATTGTAATCGGTAATTGTTAATCACATTAGATGGCAAAAAACTGGCTACAGTTTGTTTACATTTATTTAAGGATTAGTAATAGAGATCGCTGGTAAACACAACAAACAAATGTATTACTTTGTTAAATATACTTTTCTATCTGTCTTTCCGAATCGATATTTCGTAATATATTTCTAGGGATTGATGCAAGTTAAGAAGAGGTCGAAATATAGTGATATTTTTGAGGGTACTCACACAAAATATAAGCGCTGCTGAAGCCACCGGAGCCAAAAGTCGACTCCACGACCTCAGAGATCATGAACCCTATGAAGGTGTCAGCCCAGTAGCGCGTGACGCCGAGCCAGGCAGTGTTGAAGGCGTTGAAGGCGAGCGCCGTGCGCCGCCCCCAGCGGTCCGAGATGTAGCCCGTGATGGGCAGCGCCAGGAGCGTGCCCAGCGTGCGCATGGAGCCGATTAGCGTGCGCCGCCATTCGTCACAAGCCAGGTCAAACTGGAACATAAATTCGGTAACACTTAGAAATAGCAAATTGCCTTTAAGAATCGATTTACTTCTTAATCTGATTTCGGTGGTTTACCTGGATTGCATATTTGTGGGTAGACATACCTACTTAAGTATTTGACAAAACGTAAATGAAACTTCATGAAATATTTTAACTTTGAATGAATGATATCGTGAAGTTGAAATAACTAATGAAGTAAATAAATAAATATTTTTAGTATAGCGGTAATAGGGACGAAGGTATCATCAAGACACAGCGTGATTTGATTAGATGTTTTGGTGAAAATGTATAGAACAGTTTGTTCAACTAAGAACGATCAATTTCCAAGGATCTCTTGAAATAGAATGGTATATGTATCAAGAACACCCCGCCAAATCTAAATCGAAATTAAATACCATGCATGATAAATCATAATACCTACTACATAGGTTTCGAAACCATATGCACATACATTTTATAATTTAGGTCTTCCTAATTTGAAAAAGTGATAGGTGCCACCAGTAGTGGTGGTACGTGCCACGAAAAATCATGATAGTACGAAATCCGTAAAAGAATTTAAGTATTATATTATTATGAGATAAGAGAAATAATACATATACGCACATCATAAACGACAGAGTCCGTGTTTTGATATACGAAGTCCTCACAGTCTTCTGTCCTGCTCTGATCGAAGAGGTTAGCAGGGCAAACGTCCCTGGCGCTGGTGGCGGCCAGCGAGGAGTTGTAGGGTGCGAAGCGCTGGCAGTTGTCGAGCGCGCCGCTGCTGTTAGCCGTGGGGATGGCAGTGTAGACCCACTCGGGGTACCATTCTGGGGTCGCCGCATCACACTCCGGGATAACGCATCTGGAAATATGGCAGTATGTACTTATGTACCTCATTGGTTAAAACATCAGAACAGCACACGGTGGGGCTACTACTAGGGTGCCTAAGTACCCCACTAGTCTAATACTGGAGCAGGATATGCGCAAGCTCTAGCTGCATAAGTAGGTAGCCGCAACGGCTCATTATTTGGTTGTTGGTCAAAACCAACAACCAAATAATGAAGACCTCCGCACCAACCTAAAAACTCACATTATTGTAGTAGAACTATATAGTAGACAAAAGTAGGCAAGCACTGTTGAATCGCTTAATGAGGATCGAAAATGCAGAAGAAGAGGTCAAAAACTAGCTAAAAACATATTTAGATCTCTGCAAATCTTTTCTTACAAAATATAATAGCTTCATTGCCGTTTATAGTAAAATGCCCAAAATATAATTATATAAGGACTTAAGTACAAATACAAATATTGGCAATGGGTTCCTTACCGTGTGCTAATCCTAGCCGTTGTGAACACAAACTCTGAAGCTCCCCAGGCTGCAAATATGACCAGTACCACAACCGTCACCAGCACTCGCAGCTGAAACCACCCGAACTGACCGATTTCTTCCACTAAAATTGTATCCAGATCGATTTTGTTCCGCAGTTTTTCTTCGTCCTCAGGAATCGGATCCTCTTTAGCAGCCATGATGATTTTTTGCCAGAAATTATGTATAAGCTCCTACTGTAACTCTAGCGGCTACGGGTGTCTTGGAACTAAGCGCACACCATGTCCGCCACTATTTATAAACTAGGTAAATAATCTTTGCGTCTGATAAAAAGTAAACCGGCTTTTGTCTGGATGTTAATACCCTCGATTGTTATATTGCTATTTCTGATAAATTGATAATTTATTAATATCTAATGCAAATGACTTGCGAAATGTAGAAATGAGCTTCGATGATAAACCTATTTACTCATTAGCACATGACGTTGGACACGCATTTCTCTTTGATATTCGACACCTCAGCTCGACACAGTGATAATCTATGGTGATAACAAAATATTTTTCAAAAGAAAAATTGTGTCAAATTCGGTGCCAAACTTTGTGTTTTATACAGTTTGATCCTCGAGCAAAAAAAAGCAGTGGTAGCTCAGTGGGAGAACAGCCGCTTCGCATTCTTGAGGTGGCGGATTCGAACCCCGTCTCGTACCAATGAGTTCTTTGAAACTTATGTACGAATTTACATACCACTGGCTTTTCGGTGAAGGAAAACATCGTGAGGAAACCGGCATACGTCCAGAGAATAAATTCAATGGCGTATGTGAATCCACCAACCCGCACTTGGCCAGCGTGGTGGAATACGGCCTAATCACCCTTCGAGGGTAGACCTGTATCCCAGCAGTGGGAGGATTAAAGGTTGCTGATGTTGATCCTCGAGCCACAAGACGTGGACAAACGACCACTAACGTTTTTTCAAAGGGATGATTGGTTAATTGGACGAGTTGCCCCCCCTAACCCATAACATTTACGAGTGAATTGGTGAATTGGTGCTACCTAATTAGCCTGTCAGTGCTCCATCATAGATCAACAAGATACCTGTCAACAAAAAAATGAACTTATGAACCTTAAGGTACTAAAATCAAGACTTCTTGGCCACTGGCCACCTTTACGCTTGCCTCTGCGTTTACTTATAAAGCCTTGATGTTAGGAGGAAAGGGTGTGCTAAGCCGAAAACGGCTCATAGCACTTATGATTCTTAACAACTTTTACTATGGGAGCAAACCTAAATCGCGAAAAAAACTTTGGCGGGTGTTATTGTTTTCGCAATTTCAGGGTTGGTGCCAAACTATAAAAATATTTCATAGAAGAGCCATTTTCGGTATAGCTATTCCTTACAACCGTGTATTTAGGTTAAACAAAAAAAAACAATCATAATCTAGAAGGTAGTTGTGTATTTGAGATCACTTGTTTGGTTTCTTGCCAATCTGCTCGGCCTCTTCGATGGTGTCGGGCAGCTTCGTGCCGAGCGTCTCCGGCGTCGTGAAGATCAGCAGCCCGGACAGCAGCGCGAACGAGCCGAACAGCACCGAGGGGAACGGCGCCCACACCTCCTGCGCCTGAAATACGAGTATACAAGTGAGGTATGAAATTAGCTCAGTGTCTAGCTTCAGGCTCCGTAGTGTGTTGCAAGAGTTTGTGTCATATGTAAGTATGGATTACGTTGTTAACAGAAAACTTGCTTTCGTTCGTAAGCAAGTTTTGAAGATTTTGAGGATTTGTCAACGACAAACAACAGGATATGGCGGCTTTTAGACTAAATATTGTTAGAGCTGCGTTATTCCGTTTCAGCGACGACTCAGTTTTTCTAACTTCTCAGGTAAAAAAAAATTGTCCTAACACATTACATACATTGTATATTATTGTTATTTATATTATTGTCCTTGTCTTTGTGTGTGTTCCATGGTATCCCCGACACAGGATTGGTTCCTAGTGGGGAGCTATGAGTGTGAAACGTTTGTGTTACCTATATCAGCAGTGTTTTGTAGGAGATCAGATTTTTGCGATTAATTTGTTGAAAACCTCTCTACCGTTCTACTATGGAAACTAACGTGGTTTTCACACATTTTTGTTATAATTAAACACAGGAATACTCACGTAAAAATTAAGTCGTCTACTACGACTAGTTTCGGTCACATTCGGTGACCTTCATCAGGTGAGTTTACAAACGTAACGCGCTCGCGGTTGCGTCTCGCTTGGCACTGATTAATTTTTACGTGAGTATTCCCGTGTTAAATTATAACAAAAATCTCTACCGTTCCTTTTGTGATTGGCATTTTCGCCCCCTCTGCAAAATATTGACGATATTCAACAAAGGTTTCAGTAGTTACTTACCAGCGCGGGAGTGAGCGGTGCAGTAATGGACCCGAGCCGGCCCACCATGGACGAGAACGCGAACAGGTTGTGGCGGTACTTGGTGGGGTACAGCTCGGCGGTGTACACGTACACTGACGTCATCACGATCGCGATGCAGTACTTGCCGATCAGGTACACGGCCAGGGACCACTCCTCGTTACCTGGCATGTGAAGAGTAAGGTTGGATCACATTCGCTTGAAGATTGGGTTATACGGAACTTTGTTTACGTTTGAGATTTAAACTTGTTCCATTGCTTCCATATAGTTCTACGTGTATGATTATTTAGAGTCCCTCTTTTTCCGAAATTCGATTTTTCTGAAGTTAGTTTTTAGTTAGCTTTTGCAAGCTGTTAGGTATGAAGATTTTTAATTTTTTTTTAATGTTGCGATTTATTCAGAATATTCTGTTAATTGGACAAATTAATTTATTGTTTATTTAATTTAAGTTGTTAATTGGTTTAATTGGTCTGTGCACAATTATATCAGCGGAATATAACTGGCTAACTTTACAAGACGGTAAAATGTAAATTAAAAAAATCAATGCTTATTAACTCGCAGACTCACCGGCAGGCATAAAAGCGAATGCGAACTGACAACCGGCACACATCCAATACGCTCCGATCAGCACTGGCTTCCTTCCTATCCGATCCAGCAACAAAATGGCCGTCCAATAACCAGGAATCTCCACCGCAGCCACTGCCACGTAGTTTAGATACGGGTTACCCGACAGATTCACCGCGTTGATGCCCATACCGTAGTAAATTAGCGTATTCGTAATCCACCAGATCGGTGAAACCAAGCATCGCGATAGAATAGTCTTTGACCTCAGAACTAAAATTATCAGCAACGGCTCCTTTGGCCTTACGATCAGTTTCTCTGCCTCAGCAGTATCTCTCAAAGCTTTTAAAGACTCAGCTGATAGCTCTTTTCTGTTGGTTTTGGCGACTTTTTGTAGAATTCTCTCTGATTCTTCGTATTTTCCTTTGCTCATGAGCCAGCGAACTGATTCGGAGAGGATCCAGAAGTATAAGATGACGAGAAGCTGGGGGGCGTAGAGGACCTGTGTGAGGGACCGCCAGGCGGGGACACCCCACGCAATGAGCCCGAGGAACACCTGGCCCAGCGCGAATAGAGTTGAGATTGTAGCCCCCGCCACCACGCGATATTTCGGACCCACTAGCTCCGTCACTGAAATAACCAAGTATACAATTTAACGATTTGCTTACTGAAAGGTTAAGCGTTTGAGCACTGATAGAAAGTGACCGGTCGTGAATGTTCGGTTTCAAGCGTGAAGGTCAAAATCTGTCAAATCTAGAGTAAAATCTTTGGCTATTGCAAGAATGCTTGGAACGTAACTTCGTAACTTTTTTTAGTGCGGTAATCGTTTTATTATTTTGAACATGCTTACACAAAGGTTGAAATTAAAATTATTTAACAAAACCCCACAAGCAAAAATTGTGATTGTGTTGTAGATTCAGCTACTAAATTAGGACAAAGGCAAATTCTTAAAGATTAAATGGGCAGAATAGTCCAAACAAAAGAGATTCCGACTTTCAAAGCTCAAAGTTTACCTAAAATATAGCAAGAGGAGTAAGCTCCCGCGCCGACAGAAGACTCCAGCACTTCCAGCGTCAAGAACCACTCGTAAGAGTTGACGAAAGACCGCACCAGCCCAATCCAGCCCGTGTTGAAGGCGTTGATGGTGAGCGCCACGCGCCGGCCCCACCGGTCCGAGATGTAGCCCGTGATGGGCAGCACGAGTAGAGTGCCGATTGTCCGGATCGAACCGATCTGCGAGCGGCGCCACTCGTCGCACGCCATGCCGAACTGTGAAACCGAAATTCGTGTAGTGGTACGAGAGCTAGCAACGTCAGGAAAACAAGCATTTCAGGTAGGCCAGTTTTTAGATATCCTATCTCTCTCACTCTCCCGCACGTCATATGGACTATCTGGCTGGTGGTAGTGGTTGCGTTCATCAGTGCGCATCCTACCTGCACAGGTAAAATATCGATTTTTTAAATCATTTTAAGAAGTTTATTTTTTTTTTCATTATTTTTATTGAACTTTCCACAACGTAAATCTAATATTGCCAGACATTTTTATTGCCGTTTAAACTGTCCCAGACGCTAATTTCGAATTAAAAAAATTTATTTTTCAAAATAATTCAGTATGGCTGAAACTTTTTTATCCGCCTGACAGACAAGCGCTATTTTGCATTTTTATTAGACGACAGCAGCTGAAAAAATAAATAATTTATCTGAACTTTAACAAGTGTTATTCATACCGGGTATAAAATAATAAAGTTATTAAAACTGTTGAAGACTCACTGTCTTGCGAAGAACACGAAGATGCCGATTCTCAAATAATATACCATATTTGCCAAATAAATGTCGATGGCGAAGTTGTGATACGCTGCTCAGACACAGATATTTTGACGATAAATATGATTTTGTCTGGTTTGTTGGAGAGCAATTGCCATCATTAGTTGCCGACATTATTATTAAAGGTAAAAATTAAAAATAAAATACTAATAAATTTCTTTGCCGAAAGATTATTCAATTTTTCATTATTTTACAGATAATAACTTATTACAAGACGATGATGACAATGATAATGACAGCAGTGATGAAGATGATGATGATGATTATGATTATCAAGATGCCTCCGTTTTTTGTGATATAATTATCAATTAAAAAATACAATTTTTGTTTATTTTCATACTTGAGATTGATTATTATCTTAATTTTGTTCAACAATAAATAATTATTTTGATACTACATTAATCCACACATTTATTCATTAATTTTTAATTCTTTCTCTGTAATTTATTCGACAACTATTTTTAGACCAAGCAAAATGATACCACATCACTTTCCACTTTTAAGTCGGTCTGGCTGAAGGTTTAACAACCGAATAATTGTTTGGCAAATTAAATTTAAGTTTTTAGATACTTAAATAATATTATAAAAAAATTTCAGCCATACTGAATTATTTTGAATTTTTTTTTCAATTCGAAATTAGCGTCTGGGACAGTTTAAACAGCAATAAAAATGTCTGGCAATATTAGATTTACGTTGTGGAAAGTTCAATAAAAATAATGAAAAAAAAAATAAACTTCTTAAAATGATTTAAAAAATCGATATTTTACCTGTGCAGGTAGGATGCGCACTGATGAACGCAACCACTACCACCAGCCAGATAGTCCATATGACGTGCGGGAGAGTGAGAGAGATAGGATATCTAAAAACTGGCCTACCTGAAATTCTCTCTCAAAAACGTTGCTAGCTCTTATACCATAGCCAGGCTGTGCATTTGAAAGACGCCTTTAGTTTGGACTGAGAACAAAATTCGACAAGCATACCTAATTAAGTACCTACTAACGCGGTAAGTAAAATAAAACCTTGTAAAAAGAGTGTTGACAGGTTTTGCTCATTTCGTGTCTTGTTATTGTTACTTAACCATGTACTGGTAAAGCTTCAAGCAAATCGAGTATTTTACACAGATTTTTTAAATTCTGTTTTGGCTCCTTATCATCTTAGGCCATGTTTTTTATGTAGGTATAGGAAAATTTGCATAAATATGATCTACCAAGTAATCGTTTTGGCATTGGATCCACTTTCTTATCTCGTACAATGCCGACGTAAATTCTTGTTAAGTAGGTACTTATCGCTACCTATTGATAAAACATTTCATTAATTCAGTCAATCTACATATTGAGTTTTTTCAAAATGTATTTTATTACCTACCAATTTATACCACTTTATGATAATACAATCTTAAATCGCCCTGTCTTTTGTCAGGAACCGATTAAATTTATTTTATCACTTAATTCTACACGTGATCAGAGTAAGCCAAATATCGGTATTGGTCCTTTGAGCTAGATTCGTTACGTCGAAATCAGCATTATTATTAGATAGGTATCTGTTGTTACGACATCGAAAGTCTTGCAATCATGAGATGCGTGTCCTATTAACTGTAGTAGAAATAAACCTATATTTGTGATGATCTGATCTTATCTCCATATTATTATAGAAAACCCATTAAATCACGATTAGGGAAATAAGCCTCTCAAACTTTTGTTTAAATTGAAATGAGTTTATACGTTCTCTTAGGTTTAAACTTATCGAAGTTATGGGGTGTCTTCCTCAAAGCCATTACCAAGAGTTGAAGTTGAGCCTCGTTGGTTAAACTATTAAGTATTTATGAGCTTCATGAAAGTCTGATGTCGAGTATAGAAAGAATAAAAATTGTTAAGTAGTTCTTATTTTCAAGCCTACTATAATCCATAACGACCCTACTTATGATAAGAAAGGCTTGATCGCGGGAGGTAATAACTAATCTATCGATCTGCTTATCTGATTGTGTACACGAAAGACAAATATGTTGTTATGCTTCAAGAAAATGTTGACGTTAACAGAATTGTGGAAAGGAATTGAGAATTGAGGTGTTGTGCATCTATAAGTCATAATGTTCCATAAGCGATGGTGGTCGCTTACGATCAGCTCGCCCGTTAGCTTGTTTACCACCTATGTATGACACACAAATATACTCACATCATAAACAACACTGAGCTGATTCTCGTAGACGAATTCATCGCAGTCCCTGGTCTGTGACTGGTCAAAGTGGGTAGCAGGGCACGTGCCAGGCGCGATTGGCTCCGTAATGTTGTTTCGGACGAATTTCGCGCAGTTGTCGAAGGATTCGAGTGATGTGCCGTTAACCGCGTCCAGGAGCCATGAGGGAGCGAATTCAGGGTTTTCGCCGTCGCAGTATGGAATTAGGCATCTGGGAATATTAGGAAGAATACGTAATGAGTGCAGCTGCAGTCATTGGTTATTTGAAATGTTATAGTGAAGAAGCATGAGCAACAGCAAAGCAATCACAGTATTTTTCCTTTTCATAATAACCAAAAGTAATGATATACCGTTACTGTACTTGGAAATGAAAATTGATGCATCAATGAACTTTCCACATTGTTACAGTCGGTCTTATTGTCTCTGTGCAGTATTTTGAGTAAATAGTTTGTTCATGTTTCGTTTTATGGGGACTATAGTGTCATAAAAAAATTGTATTTTTTGCATTTTACCGTAGTTAATGAATCTAACCTGGTAGGTATTCTGGCAGTGGTAAAGATATACTCTCCCGCCGCGAAGGCCGAGAACATGATAGGCAGGGAGGCCAGTGCCAGGGTGATCAACTGGTACCGCCCGAACTGGCCTACCTGAAAAACCAACGAAGTGATTTTAGCTCAGAGGAATCGTATTAACTTGCAACCGTAAGGTTTCAGTTATAAATACTAAGGTAGAGCTTTCTGTCATGGAAAACCTCGGGATGATATACCCGTGACACAATAAAACGAAATGAGGGAATTAACTAGGTTCCAGGTCCACCTTCAAGGTAAAAGTTTGTTACCAAGCGCTCATTAGATATTTCGAGAACCTCATTTAGATAACTAATCCACATTCCAGCTTTACTTACTTTCATCCTTAAACCACGCCGCCCTTTGACACTGGTTGACCTGTGAACCAACTTTTAAGTAGTTTTAGGTTTTCAAAAATAAAATATACCTCGTTCTCCAAGATGTTGTCCAGATCGATTCCATTCTTCACCTTCTCTTCTACGTTTTCTGCATTTTCCACCTTCTCAGGGTTCGACATCGTGGCCTCTTCGTTGACTCCACTTACTCGAGTATTGGCCTCCGCTCCGACAAGAGGCCATTCGCTTAATAACCGTATATTTAAGTGCCAACCTAAATTTCCTTACACATCATTTTAGATTACCTATCTGCGGTAATTTACGAACCCTGATAATTTGCGATATATTATGTCCTCTGCGTATTTTATTGTTTACCTGATATTCAAATGAAGTAATCGATAAAACATCACAAATATTTCCTTGTGTTAAATCGTTCAATTAAGAACAATTTGTATAATAGATAACCGTAATAATCATTATTGGAATTATGTTATTGTGTTAGGCTAATACCTAATACCAAGGTCAACGTTTTCTCCTCTTTGATTGCAGCGCCCTGACTATTTTATATTTTACTAACTTTACATCAAGCACGTTATTATATAAGTAGTATAATTATCTACATGTATGATTTATTTTGCAAAACTTAAACGTTATTAGGTATAGGTTAATTATCTGGTTTAGCACCGCCTATGAATAAACATGCACGTTGGTTTCCTAACGATAAATTAAATAACGAAAATATAATTGCAAACTCCATAAAAATCTTTTAACTTTAGTTTAATATCTTTTGGTCCCTAAAACATAATCTAACATTAATAAACTTTAGCGAAATCTGGAATAACCACCTTGCAAATCACTTATCACAGTATCATAACATAATTAAAATTTGCACGAATAAAGTCAATACGTCTCGGAATCAATCCGAGTCACTGTCATTGGCCTCTTTTTTCGTAGGTGGCAGCTTTTCCTTCTTCTTCAACGCATCAAGCAGCTTCATCACCCTTATCCGGAACAAAAACTTATCATCATCAGAGAGACTCTTCACTGCCGGAGTAATGGACTTAAAAAATGCCCTATCTTCATCCTCTTCCTTCTCTATGAGGTTCACAAGAACAGAGACAAGACTTTCTTCCGATTCATTACTTTCTTTCACCCTTGGAAATTCGGTTTTCATTCTTTTAGGTTCAGGCGATTCTCCTTCCCGAGTCTCCATATCGACAAAAACTTCGTTGAGCCATTCCTGTTCTTCAGCTTCCTGTTCTTCGGAGTCTTTATTATCGTAGTAGACCTTTCCTTTACTGTCCTTGTTGTATATAGCGTCGAGAAAAGTCAAAAGGTTTGCGTATAAGTAAGGCCTTCCGCCGGTTGAGGTGCGAGATGTACCGTTCAGGTACTTTTTGTAACTGTCTCTGATGTTAGCCCACTTGCGGCTTATCATCAGACCTGAAAATAAACAAATTGAGCAGTTAAGGAAGGGTAGTTACTATAGTTTTATCTCTCTTAGATAGCCCAAGACCCTACAGTCCACCCACGACACATTTATTGCGGTCTATACATTTATTTACTAACTAAAGTCACTTAGGCTTCCCAGTGTGCCAATGTAATTATTCGTTGATCTCTCAAAGTTCAAACGCACTCGCTGAATTGTACCTACTCGAAGCAGTCCCAAAATTATAGTAAGATACACTACATTACTTGAGAATTCGAGATCATTGACTAAGCTCCTCCTGTAGGTTTGCGAAAAAACAGCTGTTCTATAGAAAAATTTCAATGACACTTTTTGACTGATTACATGTTTGATCCCGTAGTAAAAGTTGTTCATAATGATAAGTACTATGAGACCTTCTCGACTTAGCATACCCTTTCCTTATAAACCTGTATACCTTGTGGCTACTAGCTACTAACCGAAATCCCGGCGGTCTGTTCGCGACATGTCTGCTTAGTTGGGCTCTAGTTTTCCCACGCGCGCGGTGCAGCGCGATCGAGCGGTCCCACAGACAGGAGCGCTGCTGCACCAGCTCGATCAGAGCTGCCGTCTTCAAGCAGAACCTCGCACCTGTGCTTGCGTATTTCTCAATACTGCTACAAACATATACTGCGTGTCTACTAACCGAATTCCCGCCGGTCTGTCCGCGCCATGTCCGCGTAGTTGGGCTCGAGCGCGCGGTACACCTCGCGCCAGGCCCGTTCCTTCTCCCCGCGCGCGCGGTACAAAGCATTTGTGCGGTCCCACAGACAGGAGCGCTGCCGCACCTGCTCGATGAGAGCTGCGGTCTCCAAGCGGAACTTCGCGCCTGTGTTTGCGCTTGTGCTGCAAATCATGAAAGATAGATAAACTCTTTACTTATTAGCTACTTTTTATCTTTGAATTGGCTTACTGGAATTGTTCCCGTAGTGACTATGTATTTGTAGAATAAATAACTAGAACAGAGTTTTTGGATATTTTTTTAATATTTTTCTCACAGAATTCTCCTTTAAGGTTTACGATTTTTCTTTATTAGTTATTACCTAGTTAGGTACCTAATTGTGTTCTGTGTTTACTTTTCTTTTAGTTAATAATAAAATCGTATTAAATAAATATCTATCTCTCTTACTTTATCCATTTAACTTCAAGTCATTATTCTGTATATTTTAATAAAACAATAAATTAATAGTTTCTCTCCATAAAAATCTCCAAAGTTTACTGGCAGAAAGTTACGACGTTAACACGATTATTTTTTGGATTCTTGCTAATCATTTTCTGTCAGGAACCAAGTAACATTCTAAAAATGTTATCAATATTAAAATAGGTGGATTTCTCTTATAATTAGTGTAGGTACTCATAAATAAGTCTGTCGTAAATAAGGCTCTCTGCAGCCGGCCTTGGCTTTTTACGTCATAATTAAATCAGCAAATGTCTGTAAAAAAATATTACATAAACTAAAATTTGGCGACTAATGTATTCGTAAGTAGGTATTGGTAAGATAGTAAATAAAATACCTACGTAGTCGTTTGTTCCATAGATAACTTTTTATTTAATGGAGTATAGTATATGCACAGTTCTTACCCATAGCTACTCTCTCTTTAGCCTCACTCACCTCTCCTTCTCCGACATTGGCAGTTTGGTGCGCTGCTACGAATCGGAACTGTCAGAAAATGGCGCGAACCGCTTGAAAATTTGAACACCTCTTCGATTCCACTTCTTCACTTCACATTTGAAAGAATAAATTTCTTTTATATTTGGTTTAAGTTGGTATTAGGTAATGAATAAAACTGCCGTTGCGTGAATTCCCCGTGCCGGTTTGATGCGCACTGCCGCCGGTCCGGGTGCCGGGTGGGGGCCGTGCCGCGGCCGCCGTATCCGGTCGCGCGGCGGAGCGGCAACGTCGCCACCCGGCTGCTGCGTGACCCCGGCCCCGGTGACGGCGGGCGCTGCCCGGCGCCGGAACGGCAACGTCGCCCGCCGGCTAATACTTTCTGAGTTTCGACGGCGGCAGCGGCCGGCTGGCGCCGCGTCGAGGACACGCTTATACTCGTACTTAGTTCGATTTATAAAAACTATTTGTTAACACCGTTAAATAATTTGTTAAATTATTATATTTGCGGCCAGCACTTAAAATAAGAGATCCTAGTTCGTATACTGTTAAATATTATGTAATTTGGCTTAGTAATAAATTACCCTACTTTCGCAGTCGGGTAAAACCAGCCAAAAGCACAAAAGCCAAATGTAGCAACTTGTAACGCTCCGGATACAAAGACCAGAGAAGTTACATTAGTGGATTTTCTGTGACAAAAGTATTTTAGAAAACATTGCTCAGCTTGGGGTTAAAATAAGTGATACACCTATCTTAATTTTAAAATATTTTTTTTATTTCTGTCTTTGACAGGCACGACCAACAAGTTCTTGGTCAAAAAAATAACAACAGGATTACGAGGCAGTATCACAAGACTTCCGACGTGCGTTCTCTCGCGTTTTGATGATGCTGACTTTAGTAAGTAGTAGGCACGGCCACCATGGCATGAACCCAACGACTGCGTCACCTCCGACGTGCAGGCTAGACACGATCTGGAGCGCTTGACAGAACCTTTTTCTATCTACTTCTTCCTCTTTCTTTTGACAGATCTTGATGTTACAAAGTAATCAGTAATCTGAATCAGAGTCCCTTCGCGCGCTGTCTCGCGGTTTTATGATGCCGAGCTTAGTGGCGAGTGCGGCTACGTTCGCGCGGACCTCTTCCTGCACCAGGTTGAATGACATGGCCAGAAGGGCGATGCCGAAGAGGAGGTACAGCGAGCAGAGGGCTATGGAGTGCACCGCCACTGTCGGATCGTCAACTCGCTGGCCCTGGGGATAAAGATAATCTCTGAACAGGACCGAATGTAGTCTACATAGGGTCTTACTTATTAACGATGCTGAAGCTTAATCGGTGTTTAAAATTATCTGTCTTGTTTTTGCACGTTAGCGAGAAGTTATCAGGGCAGTGTTAGGCGGCGTTAAACAGTAAGACCCTTAACGATTACTTCCACTTTCTTCACTCGTAAGCCAGAAGACGCTCATAGATATCTACACTAATATTATAATGAGGAAAGATTTGTATTATTGTATGTTTGTAATGAAAAAATTCAAAAACTACTAGACCGATTTAAAAAAAAATCTCGTAGTTTAATGCCAATTAATCCTACTCATATTCGTATTAGCTCCAAACCTAGCAAGCTAACATAATCATAGCTCTAAAATCTGTTACCTGTGCAGGCACAAAATCTCCAAATCCGATGGTGGTGAGCGTGATGAAACAGAAGTACGCTGCGTCCAGGTACGCCCAGTTCTCCCAGCGCTTGAACAGGAACGTGCCCGCCACGATGTAGGAAGCCACCAGCAGAACACACAGCCAGATCGGGACAGGCTTTATCTGGCAGAAGAAGACAATTTTAACATGACTGCCATCCTTATTCAAAATGGGGGCGATAGGTCCCGCATTGGCGTCTCGCAAAGGGTGCATTGTGCGTTCCCCCCTCACGACCAAAGAATAAAGCCAACAACGATAAAGAAAAACATATGTCGTATATTATTGCTTTGTTATCTGAGCTAATGATGACCAATGGCTTTTTGAATTTCCAGACAGGAGTGGCAAAAACTGCTCAAAATAAAATTAACTTACCTCTTCTTTAGGGGTTTCCGACGAAGGATACAACTCCGACTGCCGGGATCCCCAAGCTGAAAGGAATAACACGGATTTAGCCAATTTAAAAAAAAAACATTGATTGATCAATGATCATACTAATTTGATGTCTCACCTTGTGGTGGTGGTCTGCTCCGTCTTGGAACTACTTCGTCGCTCCAATCATCTCTTTCTGGCGATGGAGTCTAAACAAAAAGTATATTTTAAAGACGATGTATGGGTATTATAGTTCTATACATTGTTTTACTTTTATGCAACGTTTGCTATTTATAAAATAGCAACTTGGCTAGAAGGGCTGATTACTGACATATCGGTAAGGCCTGCTATCGTCAACAGTATGCAGCCTGCGCAGACGGCGTCCTCTACCGGCCTCCACGTCCCTCTCCACTCGCTCCACCCGGCGGTCGTCTCGCTCGTCCTCCCAATGACCCTCGTAGTCATATATGGCACTCTTAGCACGACGATTCCTCTTGTCGTGGTACTCATCTCGATCTCTCTCGTGAATTTGAATTTCTGAGCGGCCTCGATCATTTCTGAAAAAGTCAAACTACAAGTAAACTTTTAGAATTGTTTTTAAGGTGCCTGAACGATTGTCGACTGCAATCTGCATTATTAGTGGTCATCGAGCCGAGGTAGCCAATGTAGGGGCTATTGAGTAAACACAATCATATTGGAAATAGGTTATTAAGCTCCTATTCACGACGCCTACGTCATGGTACAATGCGCTTTACCTCCACTCTCGACGCTGTCTCCTATTTCTCGGAGAATCAAACTCATAATCTTCATCTTCAGGATCGTACCCTCGATCCCTATATCCATAGTCTTCTCTATCAAACTTCTTTTCTTTCTCCAACGCTTTCTTTTCCTTGTAATTTTCATAGTCCACGTCATGTAAGTCGTGCATCTCATACATATCGACCTGTTCGTCTGGCTCTATGTGTCTCTGGTCGTCGAAGTCTCTCCTCGGTCCATATTCAGGCTTGGTTTTGGCAGGGCGTGGCAAGGATTTGCTTCGCAACTCAGATTTAGAAGCTCTATTCACGTTATGATCCTCCAAGTCTCTGAGTGCTGCAGCCAGATCTTGCAACGGAAGAGATATTTTTGGAAAATCATCTGAAAGAAAGCTTGCTTGAAGTTGTTGGTAATATTTGTAATTGTAGAACAATTTATCGAAAAGATTTTTTAATACCTTCTTCTTCGTCGTAGCGTTCAGTTCCTCGACTGTACTTTTCAAATCGTACTGGAGACCGCTCTTCAGGGTCGTAATCTAAAGAACCTGAAACACCCTCAATGTGTAAACTTTTACGGTACGAGTTTAATAACTTCATGGTAATGGGATCAGAAAAAGACGCATATAAGAAGGTAGAAAGAAAGCAATTAAACCAAAAGCAGGAACCTTGTCTGCGAAGCTGCGGGGGCTGTGACCTGGTCCTAGGCAGAGAAGCAGCATGGGACTGGAGCGCGGGTGGCTGTCGAGAGCGCCTCACGCGGCCGCTGCTGTACCCGCTATCTCTATATCTGAATAAAATAACATCCTTTAATATTATCACTAGAGGTAGATGCTTTCTAGTGACCCCAAACAGAGCGAGATGGCGAGATATCGTGATGTGAATTGCATCTGCCGCTGGCGATGATACTACACGACGACTACGACCGCTCCGTTGAGAGCGCTATGA
The DNA here is from genome assembly GCA_949125135.1 of Alcis repandata. Lineage (NCBI taxonomy): Eukaryota > Metazoa > Arthropoda > Insecta > Lepidoptera > Geometridae > Alcis > Alcis repandata. The sequence continues at coordinate 4,208,015 of OX421233.1, forward strand.
CCAAGAGCGAGATGCTTTCTAACAATCGGTAACGAGGGAAGCTTTCAAAGAGGAGACGATATTTAGAGATAGGCGTGCCCCTGATCAAAAAGGATTAAATTCCTAGCACGACCACTAAACAATTTGAGTACCATTCGTAAAGGCTAAGAATATTATTTTTATTTTTTTAAGAAAAACATCAAAAATAATCTGAAATCTTCGAAATCAGTGGTAGCAAAAAAGTAACAAAAAGCCAACATTACGCGGTGTTCCCAGGCGGTCACCCATCCAAGTACTGACCGCGCCCGACGTTGCTTAACTTCGATGATCGGACGAGAACCGGTGTTTTCAACGTGGTATGAACGTTGGCGACAGTATGACCGAACAAAACGGTTATATTATAGTTTCACTGTAATGACGTCAACAGACTAAAGCGAAAGCAAAGTATAACTTGCTCTGTCACACACACTTTGCCAGAAAGTTATTTTATTTGTTATTGTTGTGGTCGTAAAAAAGAATTAAGTTGGTAGGTTCCCAAAGTAACACCAAATGAGACGCACTGTTTTATTAGTAAAATTTAAAAATTCAATGAATTTCAAAATTATTTTATTTTAGGCCATTTCATTTTACATAAATATTTATTTCATTTAAATAGTACATACCTATTACATTTGGGTCGCATTATAATGAAATTACAAAAACACTATTTGAGCTCCGCGGTTTTGTCCGCACGATGATGAAAAACGGTGATGCTGGGAAGTAGACTAGGTATATGTTGATCTAGCTAGGCCATAAGCTATCTAGGTACATATTATTTATCTACAATTTTTTTATATCGTTTCAGTAGTTACATAGATAAGTGATAATAAACATTTGAGCACACACAAAGACTTCCGTATTCATAATTTTAGTAGGATTAACCTACCTCTATTAATAAGGAGTCGGGTAAAAAGGTAAAACGCTCAAAAATACAGAATATAACAGAAGTCGAAGCAAAAAGCCAACATTACGCGGTGTTCCCAGGCGGTCACCCATCCAAGTACTGACCGCGCCCGACGTTGCTTAACTTCGGTGATCGGACGAGAACCGGTGTTTTCAACGTGGTATGAACGTTGGCGAATGAAGGGACAAAAATATCGTTTGGTTTTCACATCATGACGTCATATAAAACAAAAGATTGTAATTAGACCGCCTTTAATACTTATTAGTTTATTTAGTTTTAGACAAAGACACTAATTTCAAGTGAATATTGTAATGTTTCGTAATAATCAGGCGTTTACCGATGCGACTTTGTACTTCTAAAGTTATCTAAAGGCGTTATTGCAAACTTGTAAATTACTTAACTTGCACTGCACTAAATAATGTGCACTCTAACTCCTGATTGCTTACCATCAGAGAGCCTGGTGCGAGTATTTTTCATTATTCGACCGCGTTAACGTAAACTACAATTTGTATGGAACTAGTTTTAATTCACTTTAAGATGATTGAGCGGTGGCGCGGTTTTTATTTCCATACAAATTGTAGTTTGTCCACATTGTCGCTCGCAAGCACGCGAGTTGGTGGTGAAACGCCGACTTCGTGGTAAAAAATGTGGTACCTGCAGTCAGTGTCCGAATGTGCTCGTTCAATCGGACGAACCTTCTTGCGAGTCGAGCCGCGGACGGAGCGCCTGCAACAACAATGGGAGCAAATAAGAACAAGCTGAAAATTATGTGGTTAACCATAGAAATTAGAATATGACCAATTATTAATAAGACATACATTAATCTACGTATCTTATCTTATGTAATAAATAGATAATTTACTTATTTACTGACCAAAGCTATTTGGTGCCTTAAGTAATAAAATTTTATTATCAATTCTTTTACGATTACAAAATGTGTTCTATTACCAAAAATAATTGCATGTCTCTTAACGCACACGCTTACACTGACACATAGTTTATACTCGTATCAAAGCTATAGTTCCAATATTGGAACAACAAACCAACAATATAAACAAAAACAAAACATAAACAATCTATACTAATATTATAAAGAAGTAAAGTTTGTGTGTTTGTATATTTGTTAAATTGTAAGGGGTAATCTCGGGATCTACTGAACCGATTTTAAAAATTCTTTCACCAATAGGAAGCCACATTATTGCTGAGTGTCATAGGTTATATAAAAAACCGAAAAATAAAAAGGCTTTTACGTGGTAGTCCGTTTTGCAAAGTGAATCGGAGAAAAAACGGTCCTGACAGCGCGATGGCTTCGGGTTTAATTAACATTATGCCCAACGAAGTGGGCACGGGTCAGCTAGTATAATATATATACCTAAACAATATTGTTTTTCCCTTATTTTATTCGGTGTTCTCCGAATACGTAATAAACTAGACTTTTCTATCAGAGCTCTCATCTATATTCAAAGCCGTGTTGCATTGTTTGCGACCAATAACAAATTAAACATAAGTGCTTGTGACGATTTGGTGTTACCTCATGGAGTGGTGATGGTGACGGTGGCGCCGCTTCGGCGGCCGCGTGCAAACGTAGCAACACACGCGCCAGTACAGGAACCTGCAAGTTGTGGAATTACTACGGAACCCTAAAACATAATTTATACTGATAGGTATTATGAAAAGGTAAAGTTTGTATGTATTTTTGTCGAGGCCAGCCAGTCGGACACTATGATTATATTTTTTGATTTAAAAAAAAAGACTGACTAATTACATCTGTTCGAGGATTACGAACCCGCGCAGAGAGACATTTAGAACTAGTGGCGGATCCAGGATTTTAGTTGTCTTAAGCCGGGTAGCCGAGGATGAAAACATGGGTAAGGTTAACAGATATTTGGGGTGCTTTTGAGGCTGGAGGAGGCAATCCTCTAGGATTCGCCACTGTACATAACACTCCTGGTTTTTCGACGCTGAGAGCTAGAAAGAAGTAGAAATAGTAAATCTAAAGGACCTGAAGGAAGACGCCATGACGTCTCCAATGTTAGAGAGGCAGAGCAGCATGAGCGGGATGCCGAGGATGGCGTAGAAGATGGTCACCACCTTGCCTGTCTGCGTCTTCGGCGCGATGTGCCCGTACCCTGGAAACACAATCCATTCTAACTAAATCTACCACCACCATGGAGAGTTGGGGCCCGCGATTTTATTAGCGAGATTGCGAAGAGGCTCGTAAATAAGCGTGGTGACTCCAGCTCCGGGTCGTGCCTGGTGCAGAGAATGGCCATCGCAATTCAGCGTGGAAATGCCGAGACTGTGATGGGCACCTTCGCACCGAGAGCGATTAGTGGTAGGTTATTACGTATCATTATCAAGTAATTAAACTTATTAATTATTGGTAAGTAATTAAAATTATCAAGTGTGTTGAGATTTGGGCATTGGCACCGAGAGCGATTAGTGGTAGGTTATTACGTATCATTATCAAGTAATTAAACTTATTAATTATTGGTAATTAAAATTATCAAGTGTGTTGATATTTGGCATTGTTTTATTGAAAGAAATAAATAAATATTAAACCCATTAATCTTTAAAGTTACATGCTCATAATATTGCTTGACAAAATATTATAGGTAAATGCATTTATTAGGTTTATTAGACCGCAATTATCTATACTATCTATACTAATATTATAAAGAAGTAAAGTTTGTGTGTTTGTATATTTGTTAAATTGTAAGGGGTAATCTCGGGATCTACTGAACCGATTTTAAAAATTCTTTCACCAATAGAAAGCCACATTATTGCTGAGTGTCATAGGTTATATAAAAACCGAAAAATAAAAAGGCTTTTACGTGGTAGTCCGTTTTGCAAAGTGAATCGGAGAAAAAACGGTCCGGACGGCGCGCGATGGCTTCGGGTTTAATTAACATTATGCCCAACGAAGTGGGCGCAAGGGTCAGCTAGTTATAGATAAAACTACAAATCTAAAACACCGCTGTCTAAACCGCACTGGGCCTATCACCAGATCACCACGTTATTTGTATAGTTTTATCTTCTCGTCTGCTCATAGCAACACGTACCTAATATAAAAGCTAGCTTTCATCAGGCTCCTTCTCGCTCAAAGGGTCAGTATCGCAATAAATGTCTATCTATAGGTACCTACTTTCCGGCAGAATTTTATGAAAACACAATAAATTTTCAATCACGAAAAATGATTAAATGTAGCATTTAACATATTTCAAGATACCAATAATGACGTCACACTGACGTAGCTTAACGTGTTGATCTTAAGTTGAAAGTGAATGTAAATTTCACACTTCACACGTAAGCATCGATGGTTCAGTGGTAGAATGCTCGCCTGCCACGCGGGCGGCCCGGGTTCGATTCCCGGTCGATGCAGTCTTTTTGGACCAAATAATTTTTTTTAATATATTTTTCAATCATCAATGTACCGTCTCAGATAAATAAACCAGTGTACGTTCACGAAATATTTAAGCAATATTTTAAACGTTGTCAAATGTATAAAAAGTGACATGTTATTTCCTTTATCTGGTTCCCACAGATAAGAGTCAAGCCTTGATCTTTATCGTCAGTGGCCAAACATGGCTCTATTTCCAGTTAAAAAAAATATCCAGCGAAATCTTTGGCCAGCAATCTACTGAAGGACTAACAAAAACTCGAATCATGCCGACATTAGTGGAAACCCCACAATTATGTGCCATTACGGAAAATAAATCAGAACAGGGTCATAGACTAAAGTGATTAGCTAAATACCAGGGATTCAGAATCCTACTCGCTAAAGTTAGTTCCGCGACTTTACCTTTGATTCTCCCTTTTTCACATTTTTCGATAATAAACTTAATTATGGTAACGTTTAGAATTTAAATTCGTCTTAATATTAATTCCCAATTTTCCATTTGTCTTAAAAATACGAGTACCTACTTGTAAATTTTTTTTTTATCGTGACATCAGTCACCCTAATCCACACGTGAGCATGGATGAACAGGTAATCAGCTGTTCTTTACATTTTCTCGAGTGTCATGGACATTTTTCAACAGAACAGCTTTTTTCGTAAATTCCGGGTCGTTCCCATAGTAAAAGTAGTTCATAATGATGAGTACTATGAACACGTTTCGGCTTAGTATACCCTTTCCTAATAACCCTCTATGGAATCCCAGTTTGGGAAACCACGTCCATATTATATAACCTTCATCTCCGAACGTGAACCATATTTAGCTAATTCATTATGTTTTTTGCGTAATATCGTCGATTTCCGTCGAGCTGTAACGGATACCGGCGAGGCCGGCTTCTTTCGACCTCTTGTCCGAATATGATCGACCAATTATAATTATAAACTACAATACAAATCCTACTAATAATGTGGGGTATACGGGTTAATGACAGGATTTGAGCTCCGATTGAAAGCTGAAGGTCGGAAGGAGATCTGTAGCTAGGAACAATGGTAGGAACTATTGTTTTATGAGTCTTCTACACCGAAGTAGGATTACTAGATCGATGGTCTTCTACAGCTTTTTGCTAAGCGAAGATCAGCAAAAAATATATCAGGGTGACGAGCGCAGTGCTGTGCCGCGCAGGGTCTTGAATTATGCGAGTTCAAAATTCTGGGTGGCGCAGACCTGTTATGGGCAAACGTGACGTTTACATCAGGCGAGCGATTTGCTCGTCTCGTCACTCAATTACATAAAAAAAAAAAAAAAAAAAACTTTGCATAATTATGTCGATATGAATGAATGACTTTATTATTAGGTACTTAGGGTGACGAATCAACATCGAGCTGTGCTGCGCTGTACTGCGCTGTGCTATGTTTGGTCAACTCGCTCGTCTAATATTTCAATGAGGATAGAAACAAACCATGCTGTGCTGCGCTGTGTGAGGCTACGCTCTGTTTAAAAACGCAGCAGTCTCGAGCGAGGCGCGCTACCCGCCGTGCTGAGCCGCGCTGTGCCGAACTGTGCTATGTTTTTTATGGATTTTTATGTGCTGATTACTTTTTTGGTGGACGGACAACGTAGTTCTAGTTTAGCTTAGCTTAGTTCAGTGAGTTTAGTTTTCATTTAGTTTAGCCGGCGGTGGACGTTCGGCTTTATACTGAGCTAAGCAAAGCGCAGCACAGCTTGATGTTGATTCTTAAAAAAACGTAGCTTAAGAAACACAGCACAGCACAGCTCAGTACAGCGCAGCACAGCTCGATGTTGATTCGTCACCCTTATTCTGTGATATATAAATCTTGCGGATTTTTTTATGAGAACTAGTTGATAAAACTTTGAGATTACTTTTTAAAGTCATCTCAAAGAGACGAGCGCAGTGCAGTGCCGCGCAGGGTTATGAATTGTATGAGTTCACCTTCAGACCTGTTATGGGCAAACGTGACGTTTAACATCAGTCGAGCGATTTGCTCGTCTCATCTCTCAATAGCATAAAAAAAAGTCAGAAACAGTGTAATATTTTCGAGTTTCATTTGCTTACTTAATATTTTCTTACATATTTAAACATTTTAATTGCAATTGAGTAAAACATTTACCAACGATAGCATGAAAGGTAGCAGCGAGCAAGTTGCGTTGCGTCAGGCGGCCTCAGTGTTTCCCCGGCGCCGTGCAACGCGCCGCTCCACTACACCTGGCCATGATGGCCTTCGATACTGCCAACAAGACTGGCCTAAAGGGCTATCGTTTTGTTGGAAAGTTCAAATGTCCTTAGTTGAACTTTCCAGCAAAGTGAGCCACCAATCGCTGGTGATACACCGAGTAGATTGATTAAGTTTTATACAGCCTTGACTCTTTATTGAATAATTTTGTAAACTCGTATGTCTCGTCAAAAAAAAGTAATTTCGAAGTTTTTTTTATTTTTTGATCATGTTATATTTTATTTTACCACCCGTCTGATCGGAAGGGCTAAGGCCAACTTACTTTTTATCTGTAACAGACAAATGGCTCCAAAAAGACTGGATTGCCGTTGGTGGTTCAGTAGTCTGATGACCGGACGTATTCCACTCCCACTTCTAGAATTATGTACACCGAAACTGTTGGTAATTGACACGCCAAAACCACTGAAAACTCATCTCAAACGGCTCCCATAAAGATAAGACTAAATATTTCAGATATGGGAAATGACTAGGAATTTGTTTGTCACTGATATGTAACATAATTTAAAAAAAAGACGTGTGGCACTCGGGGACTGCCGCGGAAAAGCTATTGCATATAATAATAGCATTTTTTATCAACTTATGCAATTATAATTTATCGAAACCTTACACTCGACACCTAGAGGCGAGTTGTTGAACTAAAGAGACAAGCGTAATAGTTATTTCAAAAAGTCATTAAAAGTCCTGCTATTCATCGATCGATGGCAACAAAACTAAAAAGTATCACTAAAAAGGTGTAAGGTTATTTTCGTTACGGAATTTTTGGATTCGGTCTCCACGCTCAAGGCCCGCGATAGAAGCTATGCAATAGCTTAATAGGAAATCAGACATTTCCGCGTACATCCAACGCCTTAATCATATAGCATTTGTACTACTACCGCCCTGCGGTTACATCTGTAATCCTTCAAGAACTGTTTACTTTTCCCGGATAAAAAGTATTCAGTAAGTCAATTCAGAATATGACTTTTAACCCAAATTTGACTTCAATTCGTTTAAGCGTGCTCTATACTATTTTTTTTTAATTAGTTGTGCCATTTCAACGCTGTTTGTTAATTCTACAAACACATTACACACTCACTCACAAACTTTCCCATTTATGATATTACTGTGATCGATATGATCTACAAATCACAGAAAACAATTACTAGCAGGAAAGTAATCACTGCTCTCATAGTATAAAGCGACAACCGCCTCTGTAGCAACTCTGTAGACACCCTTCTACGCTGAAACCTGCGCCTGCGCCGACCGCTTCTCAGTTACATAACGGAGGGCGGCCTAGACGGTCCTCTACTTAATTGGTGACTTCGACTGTATCGTGGATGAACACATTTTATATTTTGAAGTGAAGATTTGGACACCAATATGAATTTCGGTATGTCTTTAAATATATTTTTTTATCTAATTCTTATTTATTGTATTTTATCAAATTAATTATTAAATATACAACAATTTATTGTTATCGTAAAATAATTTTATTACCTAACTAATTTTTGAACTAATTTTTCAAATAAATAATTTTTAAAAATAGAGCAGTAGTTAGGTACTCTAACTTGTCCAGTGTTAATTTCAATAAATACTATGTCTTTGTCTTCAAAATCAGTAATAATTTAATATTTCTAAATCTGGTTATATGCAAGGTCCAAGTTTTCCACAAAAGGTTTTACTGGTTATTTGAATAATCCTTGAGGTTGCGTTTGCGCAACCCCGCCCGCCCACCGGCCCGAGCCTAAAACTAAAGTTGTCGTGACAACTAAATCGTCGGCTTAGTGCAAGAACTCATTAACTGCAAAAAGTCACTAACTGTTTTGCGATGAAAAGTTACGTAGTTTTGACACATTTTCGGCTATACAATAATAAAATAATAATTTAATTAATAATAGTAATTAATTTAGTTTAATTCAAAAATCATTAATTAGTTAAATATACATATAATAAACACGAGAATACTCAAGTTTTATTGAGTCAGATATTGCGACTAGTTTTTATCCCATTCGATGATTGATTCGACGATTGATACGCTCGAAGTTGCATCCAGCCTGACACTGGTTTTGCAGTTGAAACTTCTTCAGTAAGTTAACGAAATATTCCTCCTAAATGAACTAACCATGCCACGCAGCTTTGTTTTCTAGCTTAGTTCAAAACAAAACAAGGTAAGTCAATTAAGGTAATCTTAATATATATAAATCTCGTGTCACAATGTTTGTCCTCAATGGACTCCTAAACCACTTAACCGATTATAATAAAATTCGCACACCATGTGCAGTTCGATCCAACTTGAGAGATAGGATAGTTTAAATCTCAAATTATAGTCGCAATTTTAATTTATTGCAAATTATATATATACTGATAATTTTTAGTTAGCATCAACATACTACGGTTGCTATAGTTACGCAATGGCTTTTGACAGGACAACGTCTGTCGAGTCAGCTAGTTATAATATAAGTTACGTTAATTCACCCATTACAAAAGTAAAGGAAATCGCAATAGATATTTTTATTACGTTTAATATTTGCAAGTATGAAGTCACATTTTTAAGGGACCCTTTTCATACCTTATCAGGCTTGGCCATGTTTACCGAGCTCGCTAAGAAAACACGGTATTGTGTTTTCAAATTCAAATCTACAACCCAAAACAGTAGTAACTCGATTTTATTTTCTAATAATTAAGGTTCTTTAACATGCACTTTACTTTGAGTCTGAAACTCGATAATGTTGTACTGAAGTCCCGTGTCAGTGTGTTACGCATTTTCCTTGACCTGTATGTATCCATCCGACTATACGAGTAGGTATCAAATTCCAAAGGTTTGACACGTAATGCCTGCGTGCAAGCCCTAGGAACTAAATTGCCAAAAATGTTTGGTTTGGTAGCCTTATCGCTTACATTAGAGCGAGTTTTTTTTTGGCAAATCTATATATATAAAAGAAAGTCGTGTTCGTGTTACACTACTTATAACTCAAGAACGGCTTTACCGATATGGCTGAAAATTGGTGAGGAGGTAGCTTAGAGCCAGGAAACGCACATAGGATACTATTTATTCCTATTATACTATTTATTCCTATTATACTATTTATTTCTATTAAATAAATTCGATAGCATTCAAGTGTGAATTGACATAAAACATCAGTCACTATCAAACGAGGTATAACAAAAAAGAATCAGACTTGGAATAACAAAACGACTTATTATACTCTTTGCGCAAATGACAGCTATGTAATGGACGTATGGATGACAATTTGATTTAACAATTTAACAGCTAAACAGATTTTGACGAAATTTGGTATGAAGGTAGCTTAAGCCCTAGGTAATATGTAGATTACTTTTTACCCCAGAAAATTGAACGGCTTTCCGCTATTCTTGCAGGACAGCGGGTGAAACCGCGGGGCGCAGCTAGTGAGATATACATGTAAAATCAATTCCAAAATAACGCTTAATCCTAATTATTCGTCAATATCAAAAATTGTTATTATATTTAGTTCAATTACATATTTGGCACTTCTGCGTATTTATAAACACGCTACGTATAAGCCATAACTGTCTTCAAAAGCAAAGTACTCTAGTACTGTTTTGACACGCTTCAGCAAAATCCCTTCTCGAGTCCTCGTGACTGCGTGAGTCACCAGTAGCTGCAATCAATGCTGCAGTCTACGGGAAACAATGGGTATTTGTCACGATGTAATGATAGCCATAGCCGCTTTATCGTGTAATCTGTAGGAGCTGATTGACCTCAGCAATGTAATAGTCAAGAATTATGCACGATGATTCAAGAGGCGAGATGACATGCAATGGGTAAGTCCTGAATCAGTGGTGCGTTCCTTTCCAAGGTAACGTTATTAATATTTTAGTAAACTTAAAACAATAATCAATCTTAATCTAGATTAAAACGATGATTAAAACAATTTGGCCAAAGTTGTATTTCAGACATAGGTACATTAATTGCAAGGTATCGAAGACGTATTTTAACATTTTTTAGATTTTTAAACGGATGCGTGGATGTACAAAACGTTTCGAATCTACGTTTCTGGTTCGTACAGCCAAGGAATGGAACAGACTGCCGGCTTCCTGTTCGGTAAGAGATACAATCTTGGGCTTATCAAGGTCAGAGTGAATAGGTATCTTCTAAGTCTGCGTGCTTCATCTTCGACCACATCGTCGCTTACCATCAGGCAAGTTGGTGGTCAAACGCGGACTTGTTCACGTTAAAAAAAATGTGAGATATTCCTCTTTATTCTTCACAATGACTAAGATACGAGGCCCAATTTGCATCTCAGTCAGGGAAATGACCATGGTCAGCTGAGTTCAATGTCGCATTGTTGAATAATTTCGACATTGTTTTAGGTAGGATTCTTACAACTCTTTAACGTAACGAGAGGTATTTTCATTGTTTCTTAATTGTTTCGTATAGCCTAAAAATTGTATTCGATTGATGCACCATTTTACAGTTTGAAGGCACAGGTTTTTTCAGTTTGGGCTTGATTATGATATTTGTAGTGAAGTTTAAGTCTTCATCTGCGATGAAATTTAAAAAGCAAACCTTCAAAATTGAAAATGAACTTCCGAAAAACTTTGATTAATAATTTAAAAAGTTTTTCAAGCTTTATGTGGGTGAAACGTGAGTAGGTACAATTTAATGCCATTAAAATTTGATGTGTAAATTTTTGGGTGCAGATTATTCTGAATCCAAACCTCACTCGGTAGAGCATGTATTCACATATTTTCTAATAGAATGCTTGTTAATGGTTTGTGTGTATTGCAGTACCCGCAACCGACGAGCTTGTATGAAAACACTTATGAAAGTAGAAGAAGCGAAAGACATATGTCAGGATCGTAGCAAGTGGAGGGATGTAGTCTCTGCCTACCCCAATGGGAAAGAGGCGTGATAATATGTATGTATGTATGTATTGCAGTTGTCTGGTGGAGCGCGGTGGCGCTAGCGGGAGTGTGTAGCGCGGAGCGGTGGCAGTGGCCGGAGCAGGCCGCTTCTGTGAGGATCGACACGAAGGTGCGCTTCCTCGACCAGGACGAGTAAGTCTACATACTATGTATTCCCTTTGTAGGTATAATACAAGCTTGAAAGAAAAGGTCCAATCCAAAATACTAAGCTCTTTAAAAAAAGTTACTCGACTCTCTTTTTAGCTTGGTATTAGTAGTAATCGTGTCACAAGATGCGCAAAGCGATCTTAACTTTCTTATTAATTCTCTTCTTCTAAATTTTCATTTAATAATGTCTGATGGCACGGCAGCGCTCTCGTCAAGCTGAGCAAAGGCACTGCCGTACCCCGTACCATTAACTTCGTATTTCAAAATACTTTTTTATTCGTATTCTCCGAGCACTAGTTATTTTCCACGAAAGGTCGATCAGGCTATATATATGATGGTAGCGTATGTACGCAAAACGATTGTTTTTGCCATAATTAATTTGCAGTGGGATAATTATTAGTTAAGGCGCGTGATTTATCTAAACTTATACTTTTTTGATGATGATTTATCTAAACTTTTTTTTTAATCAATGTCTATGTATTATACACATTTTATGCAGGTTTATATGACACAGTTTTCTCTATTATTACACCCCCCGTTTTTCTACCTCTTCTATATATAATATCATCTACATCTTAAGCTTGCCTGGAAAAGATCCCTCTTAGCGATAAAGCCTCTAGTTGTTTCACTAGTTTTAAGTGACGTACCCTTTTCTTTGTGATTTCTGGTGTGAAAAATAAAGTATTTAGCTATCTATCTTAATCAAAAGTTATTCGTAGTCAAATATTTGAGTCAAGACAAGACAAGACATGCCTTGTTTACAGTCATACCAAATTCATCCGCCGCTCTGACGATCCGTCGTCCTCACCTTGACTTTGACCCACTCCGGCGCAGCCTCCGCGAGCTTTGTCTTCCCCTACCCACTTTTATTGCGGTTGCGCAAAGCTTCGAGCAACTTCTGACGTCAATCGACACCATGACGCGTCTTTACAGAACTTTGCAGAACCTCTTCGGACTTATTTATTTAATCTGTGAAGTGGCTTGTATATTTTGTACGTTTTATCTTTCTTGTCTTGTAGTTTATAACTAGAACATCTTAGTTTGTAACTACTATTCTAAATAACTCGTACTTGGTCGGTATTTATCGGTATTCCCCTTGTTTTTCCCTTATCTCTCTTTTTCTTTTGAGTCCTCGCACCAAAAAACCTCAAAACAAATGTGTTACAAAAGCTAGACATACTAATCATAGCTAATATGTACAAACAAGTTCACACATTTTTAACCGACTTCAAAAAAGGAGGAGGTTATCAATTCGACTGTATGTTTTTTTTTTTTTTTAATGTTTGTTACCTCATAACTTTTGACTGGGTTTTTTATTTATTTTTTTTTTTATGATATTGAGAGACGAGACGAGCAAATCGCTCGCCTGATGTTAAACGTCACGTTTGCCCATAAACAGGTCTGTGCCACCAAGAATTTTGAATTCTTAGAATTCAAGACCTTGCGCGGCACAGCACTGCGCTCGTCACCCTGAGATATAAGATGTTTAATCTCTTATTTGCCCTGTAATTTCACTGGAAACAATGCCCTTCCAACCGGAACACAGTAATGTTTGCACATTACTGCTTGGCGGTGGAATAACTGGCAAAGGTGTGGTACTTCCCCAGGCGGGCTCTGCAAAAGAGCCCTACCACTACTACAAAAAATTGAATTGAATTGAATTGAATTGAAGTGAATTGATTTTGATGATTCTTTTTTTATTAGAAAGCTGACGCTTCCCATTTGGTCCCATTTCAATTTAGTCCAGTTCTGATAATGGTATCCATGAGAAAACCATATAAGTCTTAAATTTGCATTAAGTACGTGCGCGACAAATGGATGAATAACTCAATAGTCGGTCTCTTGAAGTCGGTTTTTGTTTTTTGTTTTGTAAAAATAATGTTCTTGTGTACTTGTTTTCACATAAGGATAGGCCGCAGCGGATCGCACCGACATTTCAATACAGGTACCTCCAGCATCTAATGTTTGGTCTGCTCCCCACTGAGTCGTGTGCTATATTTCATATAATATGTGCTTACTAATAGTTGTGCTTAGTGATGCTTGCGTTGCGATGCGGCCCGTCCCAATGTGCGCGAACCTTAAGGGCTCAAGTAACACACGTTCCAATCGGCTGCATACAGACAGCCTCCTTGGGCCATTTGCCTGCAACACGCGGGCTCAACCTGTGCAGAACGTGGGGCTGCAACAATGCCGTTCCCACATCACTTCTCTGACACTAGAATGGGTTCGCTTGCGTCACTACTGACGCAGATAAACTATTAGTTACTTCATGTAGTGATCGCTTCTAAGGTACTGCAATCAACGGCCCAATTTTGCAATTTTCTATTGTTGTTTTATCATTTTGTCTTCTCGATTTCTTCATTCTTTGTTCCCTTTAATAACTTACCTAGTTAATTATGTGCTGTTTGTAACTAAAGTACTTAGAGTAGTTATATTTGCGTGTTTACAACACTTAGTAAAAAACCTGCCACCAATTTTATCTTCAATCATGATTGGTTATTTCCTTTCCGATCGAGTGGTTTCTAAATCTTGACTCATAATATTCTAATTAATTTGAGTACCTGATAACAAAAACCTTATGAGATCGGGAATTATATGGTTGATCAAAGAATTATTTGGATTGGATCAAAAAAATACGAAAAATGTTGGCATTGACTTGTTGGTTCAATTTTAACCTACTACCGCTACGCAGGTTAAAATGTTACTGAAAGACCTCTTGTGTAACTGGCCAATATTTGGTAATGCGGAGCGATCGATTGGTCATTTTGTAAATGTAAGTAACATTTACAATTTTTTACTGTTCGTTATTTAATAGAATTCTATTTACGAAATGGAAAGATCTAGTTTAGAATTTTTGCAATAGGCTATGTAAACTATTTCAGCTCGAAATTAGTCTCTAGCTCTACCATCAGTAGTTGTTTATTTTGTGGACATCAACCGGCTCCGTGGCCTCCGTCTAGTGATGAACTTGGTGTTTTTCAGAAGTAACAAGGACCGAGAAACACAATTCATAATTTTAGCTTCGATTGTAGACAGTGGCGACGAGACGTATACGGACTGAAGTGGGGAAAACGGGTGATGATAATGAAAATAATCTATTTTTTTTTTATCTTAACAAGTCTTTTGACAAATAAATCTATAGGTACTATAATTATATAATATATAATATTAATATAATATTATAAAGAAGTAAAGTTTGTGTGTTTGTATATTTGTTAAATTGTAAGGGGTAATCTCGGGATCTACTGAACCGATTTTAAAAATTCTTTCACCAATAGAAAGCCACATTATTGCTGAGTGTCATAGGCTATATTTATTATCTGAAAAAATTAGGGATCCTTAACAAAATAAGATCAAGTAAAAAAATTGCAACCAAAAACCTAAAAAAATAAATAAAGTATTTAATCTTAAACACAATATAAATAAAATGGGACAATAAATAAAAAATAAAGTTACGATAGATGAGAATAAAATACGTTTATAGATAAAAATGTAAAAAATTATAAGAGAAAATATAAATAGAAATTTAAAAAAAATCTACTTATCACCCGCAAGACGCATTTAATCTACGTTTATCCCAAAATGTTTAAAAAATGAATATCCACCCGAGCGAAGCCGGGACGGGCCGCTAGTGTCTTATAAAGAAGGTTTTGAAGTAATACAAACAGGGCTATAAAGAAAGGGTATGGCTAATCCGAAAAGAGCTCATTATATGTATCTAAAGTACCCACTTATCATTATGAACATTTTTTACTATTGGAACAACCCTGAAATCGCAAATAAACAGGTGTTCCATACAATTTGACGAGTATTGTTAACACTTTTCTATGGAACAGCTGATTTTTCGTAATTTCAGGGTTGGTCTCATAACTCTCATAGTAAAAGTTGTTTATAATGATAAGCACCATGTGTCTATGCATACCTCTTCCTTAAAAACCTGTGTGTCATATCCAGCGAGCAGCGAGGACACGTGCACGTGCAAGCGGACGAGGCTCCGTTTCACGAGCCAGCCCAGACGGACGGGTTCTACAACCGAGCGGGCGGCGCGGGCCGGTACCCCGTGCGCGTCGACCAGCCGACACGATTTTACAAGTAAGCGACCCATTTGCAGCAACTGTACGTGATACCTCTTTCAAAATTCACCTGTCTATGTTAAAAGTTCATCCACACAATATCTTTACCTTTTGCTAAGACATTTTCAGGAGTTCGAAATGCCTTGACTTCGAAATGAGTTATTTTGATATCGAGTTATCGTCGCTCGTTTCTATAGCCGGAAGTAGCCAATATCATCACCAATATGGCCGTGAAGTAAAAGAGGCCTACTAGTGGACTCGTGCTATTTCAAACTCCACTAAAATGAATAACTAGCTCTTATGTTAGTGTTATTTGCTGCTTTTGCGTTAGGTGTATGACGGAAGCTGTAGCGAAAGATATTGTTGGAGACTAGTTTTATATTAGTTTTTCGTATTTCAGAGGAAATAACCATTATTCTGATGGGACGCTGGACTCCCTAGATCACTGCAAGTGCGTCTCCAACCCAGACTGCAATCCACGGGGAGATTCCGCGGTAAGGAAAACGGCACAGTTTTGAGAGTAGCTCATCGATGGAGTAGCTCAACATTTTACCGAAAAATATTGTAATAAAATGTTGTTTACTTTGCAGCGTGCATGCGGAGCGGGTAAATTCCTCTGCTGCTATAAAGGGTCATATAATCAGCAACAGAATACAGGTATAATATAAACACACACAGTGCGAGTAAATACGACTTTTCAACTCGAATCTCAATGAATAAGTAGTTATTATTTTTCTAATTGTAAATTCCAGAATATTTCAACGAGATTGAGAACGAGCGTCCGTTCCTGCTGCCGGGACAGGAGGAGCCGGCACGGCCTTTCCCGCCAGTTCCGGGATACAACCGCGAGCAAGGAGTACTCGTGGGGCCCGGGGGACCCACCGGCCACATCGGCCCTGGACATGCCAACAAGGGTGGCTCTTCTGGCGTGCTTGTCGGTCCTGACGGACCTACTGGGATCATTGGACCCAACAGGCAAAACAACGGTGCCCCGGGCGTGCTCGTCGGGCCTGACGGACCTACGGGCATCATCGGCCCACACGGACATAACGAGAACGTGCACGCTGGCAAACGAAACCCAGATATTCTCGTCGGCCCCGAAGGTCCCACTAACATTATCGGCCCGGCGCCAGTCAACGGTCATAGGGACGTCGGATCGAGTGAGACGGCGCAGCGAGGGATCCTAGTAGGCCCCGGAGGCCCCACCGGCATCATCGGACCGCGGGGATACGGACAGCAGCGCCCAGTGCTGGTCGGTCCCGGTGGCCCGACCGGTATTATCGGACCCCGCATGCAAGGGTTCTTTAACGGATACTACGGCCGCCAGAGAAATCCGGGGATTCTTGTCGGGCCGGGTGGTCCCACCGGTATTATTGGGCCGGGCCGGCAGCTGTTGGTGGGTCCCGGTGGGCCGACAGGCCGAATCGGTCCGCAGAACTACTTCGTTTAAGATTTAGTGATAGTGATGTGCCTGATGACTAACGAAATGTGCACAGGAGGCGTCGTGTTTACGCGAAAGGTGCCGGCTGCGGAGGCGAGTGATATTAGTGTATGCCAGTATAAATATTTTGGTTAGTCAGTAATGAATGTACGCGATATAGTAGTTCACTGCAACGAGCAGCTTGCTCCGAGTACTGTGATTACGATTGCCATCGCATTTGTTTGAGTAGATGATTAGTTATTGTGTAATTTATAAATGGGTTAATACTCCCAATAAACGAATAAAAATAAACCTAAGAAATAAATAAAAAAGTACACATTGTCGCCAACTAAATAAACTCACACCGAAAGAAAATATTTTGGTTTTATAATAAAAGCTACAATATTTCAACTGTGGTTTTATGCTCTAGCAACGAATCGTAAAAAAGCGATAAATCACGGTAATTAAACGTGAGCAAGTAAAATAAGCCATCCATCTCCCGGCGGATGAAAAATGTGTATTTTCGTGTGTTTCTATTAACGGACAACGGCCGACGGAGTTCGCAAGAGCTTCGCATGATACTGAGTATTAGAATGGAACACGCAGATCTTTAAAAAGATATGACCATAAATATAGGGTGTTTAATTATGAACCATTTTTTTTATTTTCATGTCGATGGGTCTTACGTTAGACTTTTGACTGCGGCTGAGCTGAATTCTACTAGTATTTTGTACCTATCCCTTTATTCAAGACCTTTGCTTTTTTGAAAAAAACATAATATTGCTTTCGAAATAAGGACTTTCATAAATTTGCTTTAGATCTTTTAATGCTTTGAAGTGGCAAGACTAGACTTGGTAAGTAAACAGGCTATCATTAAACTATTAACTGAAACAGAACAAACTAAAACACGGGCGTGTTATCACATAAATTGGATCGAGATTTGAGTCAGATACCTAAAACTTTACTACAGCGAATTCACTACCTTGCTGATTGATTTATCAATTCCAAATCCTCCGTTTCTTCATGGTTAATTTAATATTTTAGTAAAAATAATGTAACTGTGAGTGGAAAAGAAATGAAAAGCTGTGTCTGGCAGCGTCCCAAGTCGACCCACTCACCGTACTACGCGCGGTAGGTGGCACTGGCTTGGATACCGTGACGAGGTGTTGCCGGAATCCAAGCTTTGTCAACGGCTTTGGCAGTTTTAACCTAGATTGGATTTGGATTCGTTAGCCAATTTCCAACACTGTTGCGATGAAAATTGCTATTTGAAACTGTAATATCCAAAGTATATTTATAGGTACTTGAAGAAATCTTTCAGCCATTGTGAATAATGTAATTTAGGTGATACCTAAGAAAATTGATCTCACATGCAGATTGCTCTCGGTTCCGGTTGATAATTACAATATATAAAGATATAGGTAGTTAACACATGAAAAAATACTTTAAAATGCATTGTTCAAAGTATTTTTGTAAGTGAATATCTAGTTAAGATCAGGTAAGTAAGTAAGGTAAGTTCAGGTATAAGAATGACTTACCTATTGTGGTGATGACGATGATGGAGTAGAACAGTGCGCCGGTGAACGTCCACTGGATGTGCTCGGTGCTCTCGTTGCCGTCCCAACCGCGGATCTTCATCTCCGACAAGATCGCGTTCTCAAAATCCTGCCAAAATAACAAGCTGGATAGAAGCAAACTTAAACCAACTTCAGATTTAGTCTTGTTTGAATTTCTTAGTCAATGATCAAAGATCTTACTGTCTTGCTGGCAAAAATCAGGATCAGCTTGATTTGGACATTTGAGGCGTAAAACTGAAGCCAATTCCCATTACCAGTTAGGTAGACAAATAGTCGATGTCATATGAACTCTGTCATATGTTTTTATTGTTCAGGGCAGATCCACGTCTACTGATCTTTGATTATTTGAATGGGTAGATTCTGAACGATCCTTATTCTCATTACGAAGTCAACATACAAGTATTAAGATTTTACGCAACTGAATGACGAGACGAGCAAATCGATCGCCTTATGTTAAACGTCACGTTTGCCCATAATAGATAAGTGACGCATAGAATTTTAGAATTTTAAAATTCAAGATCCTGTGCGGCGCAGCACTACGCTTATCTCTTTAAGATATAAGATGTTAAATCTCTTGTTTCCCTGAGAAGAAATAGATAGAGAAAAGAGGTAGTGAAATAGGTAGCGGATAGATTGGTCACCTTGAGCATGTCCACGACCTCAGAGGTCCAGTTCCCCTGGTCTAGGAGAGGCACCTGCCGCGTCATCGACCAGATGCTCTGCGTGGTGTTGCGTCGGATCTGGGAGATGTTCGCCTTCACCTGCAACATTACAATACTTCAAATTTATCACTGCACGGTAATTTATCTCAATTAAAACTGGTCACTTCATCACTACTGCAATTACTACATTAAGTTTTTCTTATCTGTAAATCTGTGTCTAAAATGGATCACTATTGTTATTCCTGAACAATCTGAAAAACATTAAGAGATTTATAGATGAACTTTGGCAAAGTAGCGCCTGATTCCATCAACAATTTTTTTAACATAAATTATTTTTTGTTCTCTACCTTCAAAGAATTAACTCTTTGAGGTGTGAAGTGATCTGCTCTGTAGCAGGCACGTTGAAAGAATCTGTCAGTCTGTCTGTGATCAGATAAACTGCTGATATACTCCATCAATATATCCAACCCACCTGTGCACTTTGTGGAAAACAAATTTTGTGGAACTTTTCATCGCCTTTCATTACCAAAACTAAAACAAGTTTTTTCCGTATTCACAATAGACTTAACTTTCCGAACGTGTATTGTGTACCCTACTCGTAAAAAAAACATAGTGCAAGTTTTGAACACACAGTTTAAAACCTCAGTTCAGTTTTTGTACTTAAAGCTATTGGAAATATTTTGTACATGTGTCATGTATTATAAGTAGAGATAGTAAGTAGATATAGTAGAGTATTTATGATTTTAAAATATATTGGTCGAAATATAATATCAGTGGCAACACTGACAACAAACTAGATAGTATTGTATAAAAAGTGCTTGATACAATAAACAAATAAGATAGAATAGTTGTCTCTAATAACTGTCTACATAATTCCATTCATAAATAAAACTTTACTATCGTAAATATGTATATTTCTTTCTTGTTAAGATCTGTTTGTGAATTTACATCGTGTTTACGTTTGTAAGTCTTGTGTTGGAATAGTAGAAATTCCTGAAGCATTCTATAAATAGTTGGATATAGGTTGGATAATAAATTGTCTACGCAAGCCGCGGGCTGGTTAGTGCTCTGAAATACTAGTTAAAGTGAAGTCTAGATACCGGAATTAAACAAATACTTTAAAACAGAATAACGTATAAAAAATTAAGAATTTTAAAAGTTTAAAAGACAGTATTCATAATCTGTTCATGACTAGTTTATCGTCGTCCTAGTTGATAATAGTTACTTTGTTTGTTTGTTCGTACGCTTTCAAGCCTTAACTTCTCAACCGACAATCATGAAATTTTGCATACAATTTGTTAAGGAAACAGAAAAATAAATAGGCTACTTTTCAACATTATCATTATCACTGTTTTCATCAACGCGCAGGTGAAACCGCGGGAACACCAAATTAAAACTAATAAGTTCAGTGAAAAGCTACCAACTTCCTTTTCATGGTTCGCCTCGAGCTGCTCGAAGGTGGCTGCGCCGAGGATGCAGTACGCCACCACGAGGCTGATCATCACGAAGTGGGAAAACACCACCGAGCACAGCTTCCACGTGTAGTATAGAAACTGTACACAAACAAAATGACTTTATGTTAGAACTAAACGCTATAATGGAATTTAATAGAATGCTAATGAAGACGCCAAGAACAATGTCCTTTTCTATCCTCTCAAAATGTCTTGGAGCATTATTTTTTGCTTTAATAAAGTAACGGAATTTGTATAATTTTGAACACACAATCCTTTAGACACATTGACATACGAGTAAGACACATGGCGGCGAGGATGACAAATTGACAAACTAACCATATCCCCTTATCCTCACAACTTGCAAGCAAGCAAAAGACATGCATCAACTGAGCTGAATACGAGTAGATCTCTCATTGATCTAAATCAATTTATGTCAGTTTTTCCAAAGATTTTGGACAATTCGCGAACACATTCTACGTGTCTTAAATTAATGTTACGAGCTAAATTGAAAGCATCAGCTTACTAATGAAATGAGAACTGATGTAGTAATGTTTCAGTTTTCATTTATCGCGAAAAAGAATGCGTGTATACTGTATAGAATAAAATTGCGAGTTTCAACTTTGTAGAAAGTTGATGGATTGTACAAAAATGCGATCTGAGTGTATACGATTACTAGATACTCTTATTTTTCGATAAACTGACAGATAGCCATTCTTTTTTTCAATTATTATAAAGGAGACAGGATTACTCGAGGCACTTACTTTAGCACACTTGCTGGGCGGCGGCAGCGGGTACTCGCCCCGCTCGGCGCGTATCTCCCGACGAGACATGACCACCCGACTCTCACCACTAACGTCCACTCATCAGCACCAGCGACCACCACAAACTCTCCATCCTTCACACCCAACAGCTTTGATGTTCTAATAAATCCGAATGTTTACACAACACAACACATCACTCGTTCAAAACAACCGATCATTTTTGCAATTAATATTATTCATCGAGCAATAATCCGTGGTAGACAGTGTTATGATATGTTTGGTTTGGGTTCAAATATTTACGTTGAGCGAGCTCGCGGAGCGGCGGCTGCGCGGGCGCCGGCCAGTCCTACTAGTCGAGTCAACTAGCGGCGAGTCCGCGGATATATCGGGACCACGTTTACGATCAAACGACCGATTATTCGGGACGATATTGCATAAATCCATTCACTGTTCATGGAACTAAAATTGGAATGGAGCAGGTTCTTATAGGTATAGATATATAGATGCTGGTTTGGAAGGAAAATATTTTTTACTGAGCGACATTTCGCGGTTGTTGGTTACAACGGCCATCTAATAACTAAATTACTACACTTACTATATTTATTTGTTAGCTTTTAATCTATATTAGGAACAAATTGCAGACCCAATCGGACACAGATATACCTACCTACCTCGTAGTACACGAGGAGCTAATAAAATAAAGCAGGTGGATAAAATAAAACACCCAGGATTCTAGATAGCTCTTGTATAATAAAACTAATAGGATAACTTATACTTAGCAAAATTTACACATCGAAATTACAATAGAGTAACTTAATTACGAGTACCATAATCTATTTCTGAAATGCTAGCTGCTGCATGCTATGCTGCTGGTAGATTATGCAGTAACTTATACGTACAATAAAATCTACAAAACCTACGGCACTAAGAATAATTATGTCTAATAACTAAATTAAGTATAAGAGGTACTAATAAATATAAAACTACTTATAAATTAAAAGGAATGCATAATAATACAGCCTAGGCACATCTATCTTTCTTTATGTTTATACACTACATAAATGGGCCCTATAACTGGGAACTATAAGTATATGTATAATTTTGTATAATGTTTGGTGGGTTAATTCATCATTTTACAATTAAAAGTAAAAATTATCATACGTCAACACAGTATTTTTTTCGGATAGGTCGATTAGTACACTGTTTTTTTTGCAGGCCCATTTGTAGGTTTAAATATCCAGATTCATACATAAGAGTAAGATTAAACTTTCATATTATTTCATATTCATATCATATTATGTCCATGTAATGCTATAAAAACTACACAACCTAAATTGAACTGCCTTTTCCGTAAAAGAAAAGATTAGCTTCTATATAAGCACCTTTTGGGTTTATTACACGTAACGAGTAGTGGCGGCAAGACAGTAAATGTGCGCACTCGGCCGAACAAACAAACCATGGTTCTAGTGACGGTCTCGCCTCGTCAAAATGTTTATACGAACCAAGTACTCGGCCGAGGGCACTGTCTCGTCACTGTACTCGTTCCGTTCAATCAACCCATTAGCTTTCTGTCGTAAGGTTTTTTTGGTTGGTGAATTGATGTGTCAACTACTTTTTCTAATATTTTCATCATGACGCGGTCTTAGCGTGGTTCATCTGTATGTCGTCCTTGCTGGCGCAGCGGTTCCGTGAGATGTGCTCCGCTTCAGCGATGGTGTCCGGCAGCCGCGTGTGCAGCGTCTCCGGCGTGGTCAGCATCAGTGCGCCCGCCACTAGCGCGGCCAGCCCGAACAGCACTGATGGCAGCCATGATACGTATATCGCCTGTAAAATCATACATGAAGTTAGTGCCTTCTTATGTATGACCATAGACAGATGGAAAGATTGGAAAAATAAAGGGAAGAGTAGCTAAGCCGAAAAGAGCTCATAGTACATAACGAACAACTTTTACTATGGGACCAACCCGGATTGGTCTCTGAGTAAAAGTTGTTCATAATAATGAGTACCTACTATGAGCTCTTTTCGGCTTAGCAAACCCTTTTCTGTATAACCCTATGTATTTGGTCCTAGAACCATTTGGCTAAATGAATTACTTTTTATCAGCTTCATTTTTATATACCTCTAAGACATTTATAATAAAATAATAATAATAAAATCTGTTTATTGGGAACAAATAACAAAAATAACAAGTAACATTGAGAATCGATGACACCTGCAGAAGTATAAAACTGTGTTGCAGGTGTCAACGCCCTCCTCCGAGAATTTTACAATAGTTCCAATTATTGTTAAATGATTAATAAGTAGGTATACAATATAAAGACAAAAAAGGCGGGATGGGATGTCATGAGCTTTTATGAATAAGCGGGTGTGTTTATGAGTGGGTTTTTATGTGACTAGTTTCTCCGATTCGAAAAACAATCATACTCGTAGCTAATAAGTTCAATATGCGATTAAATATCATGCACGATGTGAAATGTTGATAAGAATCTCCAAAATAAAGACTCGGACGAAGACTGTATCCTAATGACAGAATTGAACTTTATTGAAGAGATATTTTCAGTTCAGATCAAAAATCTATCGTTGATACTTTTTAGTCACAGTCTATTATGCCGCCTACAAACAACAATGTAATTACTTAAATAGCAATACCCCATGTTTTGTAAATAAATGTAGGTATAGGACTTGCACCATTAGGCAAATAAGCAAATTGATGCTAAATTAGCTACAGCGGCGGCCTTATCCATTGCGAGGCCCCTGGCAGCAGCAGGTCTTTGCGAGGCCCTTTGTCTTTCGTGGAAAGTATGTGATACGAAAGTAGGTCTGGTGGTTTGGTTTAGGTATTTGTCGTGTTTGACGAGAAATGCTAGTTATACAATTTTTTTTATAAAATAAAATTTGAGTTTTCAAATATTTTACAATGAAAGATTTACAAAATTAACAAATACAGATATGATAAAATGTTAAAATTGATGTTTGCGGTCTTTCCTAAGACTAAAAAAAGATATAGTTAAAAGAGTATATATTTTTTTAATTTGCTCGGGTTGTTTCGCGAGGCCCCTGCAAGAGCGAGGCCCCGTGCGATTGCCCTGTTCGCCACCCCCTAAGGCCACCGCTGATTAGCTAACACTAAATTAGTTAGCCCTAAGCGTCTATTACGAGCTTGTATTTACCAGCAGCGGCATCTGCGGCGCCACGATGGACCCCAGCCTGCCCACCATGGAGCAGGCGCCCAGCAGCGAGTGGCGCGCGTGCGTCGGGAACAGCTCCGACGTGTACATGTAGATGCCGCTGAACGCCTGTGTAATGGCTACCTTGCCCACCAGGTACAGCAATGTTGCCAGCCACGGGACCGCTAAAAATATTTAAAAAAAACCTAAGTCTAGTTCAGGGATGGCGAACCAATGGCACGAGTCAAAATATTTTAGGCATGCCACCACCCAATTATCACTAGGCAAAATTATTTAAGGGCACGTCTAAAGCTTCATAAAACATTTCTTTACAAAAATTGGCATTGTTGATTTATAAAGGTTTGCCACCTCTGGTCTAGCTTCACCACTACTCCCACAGTAGCGGGATTGGTATACAATACCGGAATTATTTACTTAATTTATTCAAATCATCTGAAATTACCTCACTTTTGTAGCATTTTTCATGCTATAAGTACTAACAGTCTACGCTCTTTAAGAGACTTTAAAATACTAATTAGATTCATATCTATTCAAAGTTGCTCTTGCTTGTAAGAATAAAGAATTAGAGTTTGAATTTAGTAAATAGCAAAAATTGTTTTAAGTAATACCGGCTCTTCTTACAAACAAAATATTTTAGCATACATAACGTTCAAACAAATACATAACAACGACATACATAACGTTTTGCACGGATCACATACTCGTATTATAACGAGCTGACAAATTTCACGACAATTTCTTGGCAATAGTGTTTTAAAAAGCTTTTGTTTAACTTGTGTTATTGTGTGTTTACTAACTATGTAACTATGTTTGTTCGGGTGAAATCTTGCAACTCAATTTTGAACCACTTCCCGATGTCCGATTGCGCTGAGACTTATTATTTAACTTATTACTTGATGAAATACTCACATTCAGGAATGAACGGTATAACGATGCAGGACAGCCCGCACACGGTGTACGCTATCAGAAGAGTCTTCTTCCTGCCGATGCGATCCAGCACCAGCGCGTTTGTAACAACAGCAATCACCTCCACGCTCACCACTAGTATGTAATTTGTGTATTTGTCTCCCGCTAGGGACACCGAATTGATCGCCAGCCCGTAAAACACGAATGTACACGTTATCCACCACCAAGAGCAGATCGCCAGACGACGCATAATTATCGGCGACTTCAACACCTGCTTCCATAGCCCTCGGTTCTCTGTCCCGTTCTTTTCTACGATCTTCGGCTTTTCTTCGGTCAGTTGTTTCATTGTTTCTTCGGATAGTGTCACGTTATTCGTTTTTGCTGCCTGCAATATAATCTCCACGGCCTCGTCTTTTCGTCCGTTTGATAGTAGCCATCTTATACTTTCTGGTAGTAGGTAAATGTACGAGAGAAATAAAAGTGAAGGTGGGTAGACGACTAAAATGAAGGTTCTCCAGTATTTGAACGCTTTAGCTAACAGGGCGAAGCTGATGCCTCCAATGACCAGCATAATTCCGAGGAAGGCGGTCGTTAGCACTCGCTTATCTTGTCCTAACAGCTCGATTGCTGAAAAAGATAAAAAATAAATTTGAAACCTAGTCCTCGTCTTACAAAATTTTATGAGATCTTTCGATCTTTTTAAGATAGGTATAAATGTTGGATGTTAACTATGGCTGAGTTTTCCAAATAAATTATTTATTTCAGACTTTGAAGAGAACGCAATTGGTCTCGAACTCGATCTTATTTTATTTCTTTCCAGTCCAGGGAAATTGATTAGAGATCACCATCGATCTGGTATATAAGAAGCTTTTCCTCAGGGCGATGGAGATCACACAGATATCCAGGGCATCGTTACATAAAATGTTTTAGTTTTTCATTTTATCTAATAATAATGTGCTTTAGAAATTTTAATAAGGAAATATCTACTTACTGAGGATGTAAGCAGCTGGGAATACGCTGGCTCCAGCAACCGTCTCCAGAAACTCAACAATGACGTACATTTCGTAGGAGATGGAGAATGCCTTCAACGACCCGATGACTCCCACGAGAGTGGTGCTTAGAATCAAGGCGCGTTTGCGACCATAACTGAAACGATCATAATATAAATTATTATACCTATTATTCAAAAATGATCCCGATTAATATGCAAGCTGTGTAGTTTTTTAGTTTTTTGGAGCTGCAAACTTTGCTAAGATGAACCTATCTAGTGTTCTATCTGATAAACGGTTCGGTCTTTCATGGAAATTGTATTACCAAGAGCATTGCTTGTGTATAAGATTTTCATTACATTTATCTAAGAGCATCTCTTGCCCACTGACAACATCATCAGCGGTATTACAAATTGTTATTGAGCAGGCGTGATGGTCCTGATAGGAACCATTTGGATTTTTGTTAATTTTACAAAAATACTGCTCACCGATCAGAAATGTATCCAAGAATGGGCAGCGACACCAGCATACCGATGTTGTGGATGGTCCCGACTAGGGTCCGTTTCCACTCCTGACACGCCAAGTTAAACTGGAAACAATACAAAACAATCTTCTATAGGTACTTCTTGTTTTACGGTTCTATTATGTGCTAAGTAGTCTACCGACAATGTGTACATGAAGGAATATAAAACAATCCCAATTTGCATTACCCCTAATTCTTCAAAACATCTCTATTTAGAAAACATCTCGAAGGCAGCTATCAGCTACCAGCTGGCAGCCGCAGCGAATTTATCAATCATCGAACTGTTTCGAATTGTAACGAAATTATGTCGATAGAGTTATGTAACTTGGCTAGGCATGAAGGTAAGAAGCGAGAAACTAACGCACCTAGCTTAGAATTCGTTTCAGTGACGATTTCTAACACAAAAGTCGTCAAGGGCGCACGCGCAGCCGCTGATGCGTCTCAAGCTATTATAGTTGACGTTGAAGCGGAAACAAGAAGATCTTCCTGCAGAGAGGCTAATAAGCAAGTAGGAATTCAATCTAGGAGTGATTTTCACACGGCGATAATCATGCAACGCCATAAATGACTATTTTGTACTCATCAATCGCACATCGTGCGGCATATTCTGAAGTAGGTATGTAACATACCTACAGATCTTAGAATTCCTCAACGATACTACTTCAAGTTTCTGCGATGTCACATAATTATGGTCTTCATTAACTTTTTATACCTTTTCGTAAATAGCTTGGTATTGTAATTTTTCATAGAGGTTATTATGAAACAATACGAGTAATATTCTGTGTTTTTTACGGTTTTCGGATCATGAGTTTAAAATTCATTACAATTGTCATAATGGCAATGGATATTAGTTTATGTTTTCTGGTGAGTATTTTTTATAACAATTGTGTCACAAAGTTGAGTCGTAAAAAGTTTAATAGTATTAAGTATTCGTGACCCATAAAACAATTTTCTGATTGATATTAAACAGAAAGCTACGAAAGTGAATCGGTTCCGTCAGTCCCACAATAATGGTTAAATGGTAGGTCGGTACAAGTGCTAGAAACCTCTTACATTTACAAAGCCAGTATCATGTAAAGAAATAAAGTTATTATATACCACTTGAGTTTTATTTAAATAAAATAACGCCCTACTTTCCCACGGCTTACACACGAGTAGAATATATATTATGCAGTTATAAGTAATTCTCTAATTAACAGATAAGAAAACAAATTAAGGACATCTATACAAATATATGTAGAGTAACCAGGGTGCTTGAACCTTTCGTCAATGTGCAGTGTTGTTATCTACGGACATGTCGCACCACACGTCATTGCATGGCAATTTTACGCATCTCAAACTAACAATGCTTCTATATTAGCATCAGCTTCTTCAATAACTCATTCACTGTCATTCTCCGTAACCGCGTGAGATAACTCTTAGACAGTCAAGATCGTAAATTGAATTTTATTATCGGTACTTTATCGTAATGTGAATGATACGAATCCCTGTGAGGTCGGCAGCAATATTTATTTTGACAAAGGTCAGGTTACATGCACGGTAGTCACGTTTTTGTACTCGTAAAGATCATACAATTGGCATTTTAGTGATCGCAATCATCCAGACTTTTACTCATAATGCTGCAAGCAAAGACACAAACCTTAGATTTTCTTCTTAATTCAATTATACTGATTTTCACATATGTATACCTATTTCGTTATTTGAGAAATATTGAGTTGTAAACATTAAGCCCGTCACACACGTAGCTATAATATATATTAATATGCCTTGCTATAATATAAATTAGTATGGCTTGCTATAATATATATTATAGCTCCGTGTGCGGTCACTTCAATATTTGTATTGAAAATATATCGTAATATGCCTCGCTATATTTATATTAATATATATTATAGCTACGTGTGTGACGGGCTTTAAACAGATAAATATTTGTAATGATCTACCTATTCAGATATTTTTCTTTCGAGTCATAATAAGAAATGCAACAAATTTCCACTGTGGTTCACTACCCTGCGGTGTATTTCCACGGTCCTACTATCTGCTTATTGACAATGTTTGCTAGTTGTCAATAATCTGTTTATTAACAATTAGTCAATAACTACAATTGAAACAAGTCCACGCTATCTTGTGTAGTAGCTAGCAGCCAGTCTACCGTCTTACTTATTTAAACTGTACTCGTACCTGCGCTAATCTGGCTGGAGGTCGTCAAATTTAAAGCAAACATCATCACTACCGGCTCAGTCTCATTGTGATTGCGGGAGCTTCCTTCCTGCTTCAGACGACAGCGTGGTTTTCTTTGTCAATGAGTAGTCTTATATCCGAATAGGAAGCGATTCTATCAAGTCTCTTAGGAATTTTAACTATTTTATGTGTCTAGTGTTTGGGTCTACCGCCTACAAAAGTTCTGTACACTTATCTTTTTAAACCAAAAGTACCACAAAATATTCATTCTGCATGTGCGTACTGTTACTACTAATGAATGTACTGCTATTTTAACATGTTTAAGACTAGAGATAAAAGATTTCTTCTTACTAAATCATTTAAGATCATGCGATATGACTATGACTAGATCAACAATATCAGCAAACTTACCTTTCAGTTGGTAACAGAAGGTAGATCGTAATTTTAGTCTTCAGAAATTTCTATTCAGGGGCATTATTATGTCCGGTCTTTTAAAGTTTTGCCGCACCGTGGTACGATATCCGCGTGAAATCGGCCAGGAATCGCCCAAGTCATATTCCGAAATTCAAATTGACGTCTTTCTATTCAGGGGCATTATTATGTCCGGTCTTTTAAAGTTTTGCCGCACCGTGGTACGATATCCGCGTGGAATCGGCCAGGAATCGCCCAAGTCAAATTCCGAAATTCAAATTGACGTCGTCGGTAACTCCTAGTCGATTCCACGCGGGTTTCGTACCACGGCGCAGTAAGACTTTAAAAGACTGCTGGACAGAATAATGCTCGTGGAGGTGGAGACTTCCAGCAATTCCAACATATAGTACATATACTCTAATATTATAGAATATATGTTAGATCATGTGAGAGTTGCTTGATTATACCTAGACTAGTAATATAATGATGATTGTCCTATTTATCTACAGCTACGATCAGTTATCTACCTCTGCGGTCCGCAAGTATTTGAATATGCGGTATTGTGCAAAGCACGTGTCACGTCTCGCTCCACCGCTCTCGGTAACCGCGGCCACGCGGCTCACAGCAACTCATGAACAGCATCCGTGATCTATGTTTATTATTATTGCTATAAAGTTCAGTTTGTTCTGTACTTCACAATTTTGGCACATTATGATTCTGTCAATAATATTGCTATGTTTGCCAGTTTGCGGTCAACCGAAGCACACATTGTAATGTCTTTAGAGGTCTATTCTTGGTATCTAGTCTGGAATTACCAAAAAGTATGTAAATATTTGTACGTACACTGTCAAGCTCCTCGATTATTCCTTAGTTTAGTTAAACAAGTAGGTAATGAATATCCATTATTTTTCATTTTACGTTGAACTTACTGCGCCCGTGGTTTCACCCGAGCAGTTAGAAAAGTAGCCTTTGAATTATCGCTATATCTGTTCCAAATTTTAGCAAAATCGATTTAGCAGTTACGGAGACAGTTTTAATTACGATAGTAACAACATTAAAGAACAGAAGCTTTTCCATTTATTATCTCGGTGGAATATTTCGTATGTTCTCACCTCAGTGACGATAGTGTAGTTAGTCTCGTAAAGCCACTGGTTGCAGGGCTGCAGTTCGTCAGAGAAGCCGCCAGCCGCGCAGGAGTCGTCAAGCGGGGCACGGCGCGAGCAGCGAGCCTCGCGCGACCCCGCCGCCGGCAGTGCCAGCTCGGCCCACGGAGGCCGGTACTCCGTGCTGTTGCTGCTCTCGCATTCTGGGACCACGCATCTGAAGATGAACATAATCTATCTTTAAGTAATGACGATATTGGCGATCCTTTACGATCTTCAGGCGATTTTTCCTTTAGATCTTTAAACGATCTTGGAGGTTCTCTAGAACTCTAGAAAAGAAAAAGGAAAGTAAGACGAAGAGGTAAATTTTACGAAGTATTGATGTCCTAAACGTAACTAGCTCGACTCACTAATCCATAAACCTTGATTTAGTAATCGTATCACCAATATTATGGGCTTCCCTCGGTCCTACGAGGACGTCTTCTACCGTTCTACCTCACCGAGATAAAGTTAGAAAATAAGTGAAGTCAAATAAATTATCACTTTCCAACTTATTGCTTGCGTTTCAAGCCATGCGAGAGCTACTCGTACCTAGAATCAATATTAAGGTAAATTCCCCAATACTTTTGCGCGGGTGATGAAAACACGATTGTTTTTGTAGCTCTGTGTACATTACCACTCAATTGAACGTTTTCTGGGAAGTATGACTTTAATTTGGTCATTATTCTCCGTTACTGTATGATTATTTGATTGACATTATTATGTAAATAGGCGTACATCCGTCTGCTGGTACTTTTGATGGGACGTCCTTAATATGATTATGTACAACGTCAACGACTACATAATTTACATACAATCAAGTACCTTTTTGAAAGACTCAAATGAAGAAACGTTCCCATGCACTATACAGGGTTATTCATAAAGGGTATGCTAAGCCGAAAAGGGCTCAGAGCACTCATCATTATGAACAACTTTTACTATGGGACCAAACCGAAATTCGCGAAAAAAATCAGCTGTTCCATAGGAAAATGTCAATGACACCCGACAAAATGTATGGAGCAGCTGATTTTTTTTTCGCGAATTATGGGTTGGTCCCATAGTAAAAGTTGTTCATAATGATGAGTACTATGAGCCCTTTTCGGCTTAGCATACCCTTCATGAATAACCCTGTATAGCTATCGAAATGATACCTATCGTGCGTCGGTGTATATAGCTCACTTTATTATGCCTATTTTATTTTACTTCTCCACTTGACTTTAAAAAGTATTTACTGCTGTAACTAAAACAAAACACTCGTAAACTTGTAAACGGTATAGCTGTTACTTGGTTGTCGTGTGTTGTAATCTTTCGCAATTTGAACTTGTGACGGTCGTAATCATGGTCGTTCATGTACCATGGTTGCAATGTGAAATCTTTAGAAGTTACTGGTCTATGTATGTAGCTTCATTTAAATTATTATTTACCTATTAAGATTGCGGAATATTTAAACAACACTATGACAGTAAAGTGCTGTATTAGAATTACGCGCGCCCTAAATTATACCTGGATGATTTGGCTTGGTAGACCGGGAGTGTACAGCCGCATTAAATATACGAATAAAATGCCCCAAGTAGATATTAGATAACCAGTAAAATAAAGAGAGTTTATAGGCAGCCTGAACTGAAAAACCTCTGCTTTGTATTTTCGGTTGTTCTTATAGGGCTCTACCTAATTATTATAACTAAGCCATCTACAATTAGATAAGCAGGTAACTAATCGACTGTTGGGCTATTACAATGTTTCTCACAATAAACTAAATTCATAACTACTTATGTAATTCATGTAAACACCTGTTATTATAACATTGTTCTCATTGCGTCCATTCCATTCTTAGGCTGTTGAGATGCTAATCACGACGACAAGATCCGTATTGTCCTACCACATCCATCAGCTATAGTTAGTTGCCTAAGTATGGATAATGAACTACAGTTATTAAACAACCTAGTAGTAACTAGAAGTTAACTACAAGCTATGGTTAAATATTTCAAGAGCGTACGGTCAGTATGATCATCCACTGGAGGCCATTTAATAACTATGGTAGCATTCGAGATTCAGTAAGGCATTTATGAATTCGCGGTTAGCAGGTAGTCATACTAGAAATGATTTTAAATTAAAGTTTGTGTTGGTACATAAAAGTAAACTTCAGTATGTTTGAGATTTTTTAACCGCATAACGTCTGCACAGATTTCAAAATTGACTATTGAAGTATAATCATCTAATTATGATCTCGTAAAATGCACACTTCCTGTAGAATAACATGTAAAACTGCGGAGAGCAACCAAGAGCAACCAGTGGTAGCCAGTGGTACTATGCAGTGGCGGATTTGCCAGCAGGCTGTGTAGGCTAGCCTAGGGCGCCAAATTTTAGGGGCGACAAATTCAGGGCCTATTTTTTAAGTAATGATGTAAGCGAGGATAGGGAGGGGGTACCTACTACTAGTGTGTTTCGAATTGTAGAGGTCGGTAGCGGCGGCAAAATTTTGAATAGCCTACTGGCGGCAACTGTGTAAATTAACCACTGATACTTGGTACCTACGAGTATATGCATTTTGGTATGTTATAACCTCTCGGTGTAATGGCCCTTGACCTAGCAGCTGCACTCTAGACGACTCTGAGACCTAGAGCCGTTCTCTCTGGTCGAGAATGCTTGTGCGGAACGCGGCATTGACGCGGGTTTTACGGTCAACCACTTGTTTTCCTGATTCGATGATCCCATCAAAATTTATTTGAAAATTAAAAAAAAACGGAGAAACTTAAAACATTTTTTTTTTCGGCCCGAAGCATACCTACCTGTATTGCAGCTCTTACTAAAAATTAATATTGTTTTTTCTCAACATGATTACATCAAAAAATTGTTTCTAGGTGACCCCATTCCAATGCCTTTTGAGTGAGTGCATTATGAGTGTCTATGAAGAAAATAATTTCATGCATACAACGTCTTACGAGTAGGTACATCCAGACAGTATTTCACAAACACAGCTGGATGTAGAGCACAAAATGGTTAGACAGCGGTAGTGAGTCAGACGGCGGGACACTACAGGATGCAGAGTTAAGACAATTTAGGACACACAGCATTGACAACTGCTCTTACCTGACCTGCTTGTAGGTACTGAATTCGCCGGCACTTACCTATTACACAGTGCAGCCAATCCTACAGTTTTAGCTGTAGATCTAGAGTTTTTTGGAACCTTTCTTAGTTTTTTGGAAGTACTTTATGGTCCAATCTACATTTTTTTGCGATTTTTTTTAATCAAAATAAGGCATTTTAGCAAAAGCTTTAGATTTTTGATGGGTTTTACAGTTTTTCTCTTAGACAGGATTGGCAACACTGCTATTAGGTACATAATGTTATGTTTGGTTCTGCTCTTGCTCAATGTAATGTAGTAAGTATTCTCAATGTTATGTTAGAAATCCCCGCAGTAATGACCGGAGACTCGTTTAATTACAGTCTTGTACTACTCAAGATAACGATGCGATGCCATTTCTATGCTGAAGAATGTGGCGGAGTAATAGAACGTAGATCACGTATTTCCCTTGTTGATTAAAAAATTAGGAAAGTCGCAAAAACTTCCGAAGTAATTTTCCATGTTGGTTTTCTTTTGCGAATTTCTTTAAAAAATGGGTAAATCGCAAGTGTCTTACGACGTGATTCGTGACCCTGTAATGTTTAAAGAAGATTTTTTGCGACAGCAAAAAGTTTTCTATAAATGGACTTGCGTTCTTGTGTCTACGACGACGTCACGTTTTCGGAATAGGTATGGATTTACCAAAGTTTGGCCTATCCACTAATTAACCGCACAGTTGGTGCTTCATAAAATGGTCATACATACATAACATTATTTAAATATTTTGCGAGTCACGTTCTTAAGCATGTTTCCTTCATTTCACATGTATTTTATAACAATATAATTATTTATTAATTCTAGGTTTTATTTATGCATTCCAAGACGCAGGCAGACATGTTTAATCAGCTTTACATCTGTTGCAACATTCAAAAGAAGTTAAAACAGTCTAGATATACGGGGTTATTCATAAAGGGTATGCTAAGCTGAAAAAGGCTCATAGTACTCATCATTATGAACAACTTTTACTACGGGACAATCCCGGAATTCGCAAATAAAATCGGTTGCTCCATACAATTTGTCGAGTATCGTTGTCATTTTTCTATGGAACAGCTGATTTTTTTACGCGAATCCCTGGTTGTCCCATAGTAAAAGTTGTTTAAAATGATGAGTACTATGAGACCTTTTCAGCTTAGCATACCCTTTTTGTATGACCTTTCTGTATGTATGATCTCAGTGTATGTTAAATAGAGTAATTGAGTACCTATTGTTGAAGTCGACTAAAGTCAGGCACCAAGACACGTGCATTCAGAGGCAGAATGAAGTC
Organism: Alcis repandata; assembly: GCA_949125135.1. Lineage (NCBI taxonomy): Eukaryota > Metazoa > Arthropoda > Insecta > Lepidoptera > Geometridae > Alcis > Alcis repandata. The sequence continues at coordinate 4,243,293 of OX421233.1, forward strand.
TTTGGCGAAGGAATGAAAGTTCGGTAGCTTCATAATTATGAAAGCCAATGAATAGTACTTCCATTAACTGATAGATATGTGGATATTATTGTACGACATGCTCTTCGAACATTTTTTGACATGGCCATCTTCATTGACCTGTCCAAGCGGCTGATAGAAGGACCAAACGACCAAAGGGCTGGTGCTTACCTCGGCCAGAAAATTAGTATTAGCTGTTCATCGATGTAACGTCGTCGCCAGCTTTTTAGGTACGTCACCCGCGTGTAGTAAATTGAGCTCTGTTTTATCTGCAATATTCTATTCTGTTTATGTTTATTTAGATTCATATTCTTGCATATTTCGGCCATATAATGCGAAGAGGAGATGGCAACCTTGAAAAGCTGGTCATTGTTGGCAATACCGAAGGCAAGAGAGCACGAGGCCGGTCGCCAACACGATGGTCTGACCAAGTGAAAGAAGCCACCTCCTCTTCTAAATTCTACCAGGCGGTAAGGGCAACATCGGACCGGAATAGATGGAGACAGATTACCCGGCTAAGGGGGTCCAGTGACCACGATCCTCAGAAATGAGGGAACGACTGAAGAAGAAGATTCATATTGTAGTCCAAATACCTGTAGTCGACATCAGCCGCGAGGAAGACATAGTTGATGCCGTATATGGCAGCGGAGAAGCAGGCTATGGCCAGCAGCGCGTAGTTCCGAAGGTGGAAAGTCTTCAACTGACCCAGTTCCCGCATCAGGCGCTCCGTGTCCACCGCGCCGGGCTCGGGCGCCGGCGCCGCCTCCACTGGGACTTCGCTCTTCGACATTTTTGCCCACTAGCTAAAGATTTTCCAATCTTCTTTCGATTTTGAACTTGGATTTGTCTTGGATTTTTAACCTTTGCAAAAACAGCAGAATTTGCTAGTTTGTGAACACTTGTGAGATTGTTTGTATTTGTTTGTTTAGCTTGATCAACCGTGCTGATATTGTTTTTGTTTTGATTAATTAATTAGTTTGGCGGTTAACAACTCGTAGTTATTTGATTTGAATTTTTAAGAACAGTCTAAAAATATTTTTAGTTGAGTAAATATTTATTTTATAAAAAAAGTTAATTGTAGAGTAATAGTTAAGATTTATTTTATGAAAACCCGAACTGAGCCGCAAGGCGCGTCCGTCGTCGACTCAGAGCGCCGAGCGACCGCTGGCGACTGCAAATCAAATCAACGCAAGCGCACGTACCACGCGCACCACCCTTATTGTACTATATACATCCCTCACTAGTTAGTAAATCAAATACGTAAAGATAAGAAATATTACTAGGAATTTATAATTATGTGCGAGGAAACTTACGCTCTCGCTTTACCAGAGAAAAAAGCAAAGCAAAGCAAAGCATCCTCTTTGAACTTTACGAGTGGTAATCAATACCATTTCGTCCTTACCTCATACCTACTCATGATTGCATTCTTTTATACAGCTTACTGCTTATTTCCTTTTTAATTTCTTTAAATAAAGAGTTTATTTATCTATCTTTCTATCTTTTAAACGACTATCCAAAAAGAGGTTTTGTTATCGTAGTTTGAACTTATTTGTTAATGTGAATTTACCTCTACTATATTAATTTCTGAACACCTAAAAACCCCTGATATAAGTCGCGAGTGAATCGGTTTCTTCTAGGCAAGCGTGCTCCATCGTAGACCGCATCGTTGCTTACTTGTCGAGATGGTGGTCAAACGCAAGCCTATTATAATTAAAACACATTAAAAAAAAACCTAAAACTATTTAGATGTGTGTGGTAACTGGTAGGTACCTAAGTAGTATCGCTATATACAAACGTCATAATTACCCTGTGTATTATTTACTCAACGACCTAGAAAAGTGTTTTGTATACATATACTTATTTAATTCCTCAGGTAGTATACAATGCTTGCCATGGCCAAAACACCTGCGCAATTCTACCACCTTCAAATGCATTCATATTGATTGTTACGAAACTATAGAAAGGTCATTATCGAGTTGCGGGCCACTGATATCATGAGATAATCACTATTGCAAATTCTGTGGGTGACGCGTGGTACTTATCATTACGGGGCTTACTCATAAACGTTGCTTAAAGTTAGACACTGCTTAAAATGGTCTGACAACTTCACGCTGAAGTGAAATGTCTCGTGCGAAAACCAGACGGAGAATTTTAAGCTGTGATTAAGTTTAGGCAGGGTTTATAAGTAGACCCTGACTGTAGGTACAAACGCACCATGTTATGAATTAGCTAGTCTTTGGCAGTAAGTACACCCTACTATTCACAGCCTGCTACCTTTACCCTCTGTATAGATGCCCTTTTACCCCCTAAATGAAGACACTTAGGGGTCTAAGACTGAGGGGTTACAGAGGGAAAAGGTCTGGAACTTTCAGAGCGATATACTAATAGTTCAATCCGCTACGGATAAAAACATCGAAATGTTGCTTTTTTGGCTCCATAGTAATTACATGGTAATCGTTAATTGCAATAGTTGAACTTGCAATTCTAAATTATTCAGGGTTATTATAGTGTCATTGACATTCTTCTATGAAACAGCTGATATGTTTTTCACTGTTTCGAGATTTTGTCTCATAGTAAAAGTTATTCATAATGAATACTAGAAGCCATTTTGGGCTCAGCATTAGCATTATGGGCATACCCATTCCTTATTACTCTTTTATTCTGTATAGCGGACAAGAACGATTTAGTGTAAGTACTAAACCTATTGTTTGTTTATTTACTTTGTAGATTGAGGAAGAAGACTTTGTTTTAAACTATTATACTTTTATTATTTTACTACCATAAAACAACTTTATTCTAGTACAATAGGAAAATCCTTGCTTTTTACGAATATTATAATACTATGAGCAAAAAGTACGTAAGCAAATATTTAATAGATATCAGATAAACCGTGACCAAGGCAAGAAGACTAAACCGTGAATCTCTCACGGTCAGATTTTAATATGGTTCCTAACAATTTGAGGTAAAATTAGTTTATTTAATCCCCAAATCTTAAAAATATTGCATCTACGAATATGAATAACCCTAGTTGCAAGTAGCACTGACATTACAATTTAAGTTTTAAGTTTTCCTGTTAGAAGTATTAGAACGTACTCCGCTCAGCCTACGAATAGTATAATGGTAAAAATAGGTGTAAAATTATATTGCGTTGCGTAAGGCCACTCGCCTAACCCTTATTGGTTGAATACATGTAACGAGTGCAGTGGCGAGAGAGTACCCTCGGCCGAGTACTCGGTTTGGATAAACATTTTGACGAGACGAGACCGTCACTAGAACCATGACTTGTGCTCGGCCGAGTTTACCCATTTACTGTCTCACCACTGTACTCGTTACGTGTAATGAACCCATTACTGGTAGGTATTTCTTGGTAATTTTAGTACGGGTGCTGAAGCCAAATGTAGAGCACATTTAGCCCAAAAGAAAACACAACATAACGACATCAATAACAAGTGGACAATGCTGCATTAAATGTACGAGTATGTAGCTGGACATCGCGCATCGGTCAGCTGACGCCTGACATCATCATTATAGATGGCAACCATGTACAGGGGAGTGTGTATTTGGATCTTGTACAATTTCGATCTTTAGGAGTACATATAAATAAATTAAGAAGGCGAGGTAGTTTGGCTAACGATTCAATTTTATCGCAATGGTAATTAAAAAACGACAAGTGTTATTAATTTATTTTATCTAAACCGTATGTCAGAAGACTTGTGAGAGGCCTTTTGGCAGCCTAAAATCTCTAACACCAGAGCTAACCATTCGTTCGGCCTTTACGAACTAACTTAGTTCTAGTCCTGTTACACATCAAATCAACCCTTACCTACAAATAAGAATAGGTACTGGGTTTATCGTTGATAATGCCAAGCTTTCTGTTGTGATACTCTTTTGTACAGTATTGATAGGCGGTGGCTAACTGCTACTAAGTGATCAATAAATTTTAAAAATATACAACTGATCTTCGAAAAACGAAGGAATTTATGAAATCAATGGATCCAGTCCAAATTATAACAAAATGTTCAAACCAATCATATAGGCATTATGTTCTATTTATATCTACGTAATGCGATGTTTTGGGAGCATATCAGATGAGATCCGAGATGCATGAGTCGATTTGAATGAGGCTATACAATGGATGAGTCAGTCGGAGTGACACGATTCGTTCCATTGGGTCTATTTTGCATTTGATCGGTGGATGGAGAACAGTCAATTAGATAACAATGCCGTAGTCATGTAGCGATGCGGCTTTCCTGCCGGTTGGCGGTAGGTTAGGTACAGTTTGGATTGGTCCTTTCTATTGGTTAGCAATTTTCCCTATTGGCTAGACTGGGTCATTTGTGCCATACATTTTGGTTCTACGTTTGACCTAATACTTCATGATCCATTTTCAATTAGCTAAGATCGTCGATCGACTTTAGCTGCGTTTAAAAAAGAACAATTTAAATGCTTATAAAATAAAACATGTTACGAATGTTTAAAGGAGAACCTATTGTCGACAAATCACCGAATAGCAATAACTATAAGAAAACGCTAAACTCTAGTTCTCGCACTGACCATTCAATACATTACAACAGTTTGTTTTGTAGTGGTAAGTGGTGGTAGTAAGTAGGTAGTAGTTCTGCAGTAAGGTAAAATAATAAGAATGCTTACCTATAATGTACATCAGCGGCGAGAAAGATGTAGGTGGTATGCAGCAAGCCAACTTGCACCGCCGCCAGCGCCACCAGCGCCAGCACGCGCGCGTGGAACCGCCCCGCCTGCCCCAGCTGCCGGTACACCGACTCCACGTCCACGCCACAGGCCAGATCCGACCGGGAACTCTTCACTTCACTGACGGATGCCGGCTCTGACCGAGAGCTCTTCTCTTCTGCTCCACCAGCCACTTTGGACTGCGAACCTTTTACTTCTGCTTCACAAGCGACTACTGACTGACTACTTTTTCCATCAGGAACCTCCTCACTTTGTTCACCCATTATTCACAAGTTGCACTTTTATGGCTGGTCTAGGTTGGATTCAGAACAACGATTAGTTCAACTAAACCTTCTGGGTGGTTGTTATAAAACTGTACCACGGCTAACCTTTCTATCTTGACAAAAACTTTTCAACGTCTCTCTGAGTCAAGCTGGGAACTGCTCTCACCGCCCGTCTGTTGATTACTCCATTAACAGCCAATTGGAGAACCTTTTATCTCCGCCAAGCTTAAACGCACTTACTCTGACAATACACACCGCTTAGTGGCGAGAAAAGTATCGTGTTCGTATGATAACAACTAGTCCTAATATTATGAAAACACTGTTCTGCACCGCATGTAACCAAGGTTTCTAGGTATTCCGACAGCTAGAATAATTTTTTTTTGTGTTGGATGTGTTCAGACAAGTGGCTCTACCGAGGAGGTCGATTTCGAGGGCTCTCGAAGATCAGCTCGAGCTTATGGCTGGGTGCGGACTGTCGCCGGCTGGTGGCAGGTGGAGTGCTCTTGCCGCTCGAGTGGTACCATTGAGTTACAAGTAGAAAGCATGTAGGTCGGGGTCAGGCACCGTTGTCAATCAAGCGTACCTATTGCTCGCGAATTGTTCAGCATCACTGTTTATTTCAATAAGTAGGTACGTATAGGTATGTCAACCAATTAGGTGGTGAATGGTGGTAAACTTACAAAATTGCAGTAGTAGAGCTGTCCTGTTGTCCGCTGGTATGATGGTGATCGTGTAGCAACGTTCAATCGATTAGTGACCCAGGTATTTAGTATTAGGACCTTGTTTAACCACGATAGAGCATCTACCTGATAAGCAAATCACCTAAGTTATCATTAATTCAAATCGTACATCATTATTTTGCAAAGGCAATTAGGTTGTAAATCACCTGTGAGTGCTTATATATTTCAAACGCGTTTTTCCCTAAAGCCCTATCCAGTTTTCACTCGTACTTTCACTTACCTTAGCTAAAAACTTAGTAACTTGACATTTTATCTGTTAACACTTAATTTAATAGATAAATAATGATACTCACGTACTGCTAGAAAATATTAATGTGAACGGCTGCAAAATACTGCACGTATTGACTTATAAATTGCTTTTTACAACGTCTCCATCGAAGTCGTTACACTTTACATTGGGTCCATAATTAGTAATTAGCATTTGAATATTTATTCTAATTCTCAATTCGCGGGTCCAGCCAACTACCTTGACTAGATAATATGTAGTTATCAGGCATTTATTTCAGCAGTACCTATCATTATTCTTGCAACAATTTTTCAAGAAATGCAAAGTTAGCAAAGTTAGTCAAAGGCCAACCCTCTTTTTATTATAGCTCAAGACAGGGACACTAGTATTCTTCTCTTCTTAGTCGTTCACTCTTAGCAGAGTAGTCGTGGTCGTAATGTTACACGGAGGCTCCTCACTTTCGTCGACGCCCCTTTCCATTGCTGCTGCGCGTCTTGCAATGCTTCTCCATTTCTGAAGCACTGCGAGCACACTGAACCACGGTGGACTGCTTGCAGTGGACACTAGTATTATATGTAAAATTTTGTGAGTGAGAGTATGCGTAATGTGTATGTTTGTTATTTCTTCACGCTGTATTGGCTCAACGAGTTTGGATGCGAAGTAGTATACGAAATTACGAACTAATCTTGTAAAGGCCTGTTCTTTAGGTTGGGTCCCTGAAGAACAGGACATTGCTCTGAGGTAAGTAGGTAATATTAATCGATCAATATAAATAATACTTACATGTGCAATTGTGCATCGTACAGAACGAGCCATCGATCTAAAATGTACCTCTATAATAAATCTATGCACAAAACGGACTGTGAGTGCCATTGCTATGAAAAGCAGGAAAGTAGCTTTGTGGGGGACAGGGGGACAGAAAAAGCGCCTGACCGAAACATCATAGAAAGAACACAGGTCAAAATATCTTACACTATGTTTTTTTATTAACATTGAAGTACTTATACATAGTGCAAAAGTATTGTTTGTACACAGTATTTAAATCAATACTTAATGCAGAAACATCAGCGTGAAGCCTCTGCATGAAATCCTCAGCAACTCTATGCATCATATGCAAGTAAATAACTTAAAATAAATGCTTTATCGCCAGTGAATTGGCAATATAATTCGTTAACTACAAAGTATCATTATCACATGTCTTTAGATACTTTACAACGGCTTTCCTTTCAACGGTTGCGTTGAGATTTTCTGAAATGTGTTTGTGAAACTAGGCGCTCCTCCATTAATTTGGCAACGAAGTCAAATAATCTCAAAACTAGCCTCCTACTTTTAATACATCTGGTACGAAATTCACGGAAATACATCAATTTCATCTAGTTTACGTGCTCAGATTTATTAATTAGTTACTTCGGTTCGAGTCATGGCCGCCGGCAGCAGGGTGCAAGGGGGTGCACTTACACCCCCCCTCCCCCCCCCCTGTCATAGAAAAATACATGTTTTTATATTTTATATTAGTTAATATAATAGTATTATGAGAAGATGCAAATGCATCTCCCTGAAAGTAATACTGGCGGCGCTCATGGTTCGAGTCAACTTCTGGTAGGTTATGTACTGACATTTTCAGCGAAAACTTATCCAATATCCATAGTTTTCAATATCTTTGAGTTACATTATATACGTATAGAGGAGCGCGCAGTTTTACTCGGAAAATGTACTAATTTTGAAAATAAGCGGAACAAAACCGTCACCTATGCTTCCGGCATATCCGGAAGGCAAAGTTTAAAATACTATGCTAAAAAAATGTTTACATTGGTAAACGTAAAGTAGACAATAATACAGGGCTATAAGGAAATAATATCCTGAGCTCAAACGAGCTCATAGTAATCATCATTACGATGGGACTAGCCCTGAAATCGCAAATAAAATACAGCTATTCCATACATATTGTCGAGGTTCATTAACATTTTTCTATGGAACAACTGATATTTTTTCTCGATTACGGAGTAGGTCTCTGATGATTACTACGAGCCCTTTTCAACCTAGCATACCCATTCTTTATAACCATGTATGAGAATAAAATTAAAATAAACTATTTACTTATAAATACAATCTACAGTTACAATTAGATACAATACAAAATAAGCGTGCCAAAAATTTACATTAATATTCAGTCCTCATTTAGAACGGGTGACTAAAAATAATGCGGTTCCGATCATTGTACGCGATGGAGTTCAAGCGACGAGCCCCGACCGCATAGACCATGCCTATAAATACACGGGACAGGAGTGGAACGAACATCTAGTTCTTAGGTGAATTTTTGATGAACTTCACACTGACAACAGCTGGACGCAACTGACTAAGTGAGCATTCGTGGTATTAGCCAGCCAATACGTTCTTATACTTATAAGTACAGCTACGCTGCGCGCAACGCCGTATAGCGGCGTTAACTATTTTGTAAGGAATTACGAACGACTGATAAAAAATATTCACATAGCATTCCGTTATACAGATAGTTTCCAATTAGGTTTTTTTTTAATATTTGTTTGTAATTCAGTAAGTTTCTCTCTAATAATAACGGAAGTTTACTCTTTTTACTTTTTATTCTCTGCGGATATGGTAAAAAAATTATGTTCAGGTGAGTTACCGTCAGATAGTTGGGTTTCCCATTTCTGAAAAAGTCTAATAGTTTTACAAGTTGTGGCAAAAAGTAAATGCTAGACTACTTAGGCTAATTGTTTAACAAAGAAACAAGTAGAACTACACGTGCTTATCACTGTGCTGTGTACAGAAATGCATCAAATGCTCGCTTAATTCACTGGTTTTGTTTTTATACGGAGTTCGTATATTAAATATTGGAAAACAGTTTGACAAGTGCTGGTCACACCGCGCCGCCTTGAAGCCCGCCGCTAACGCCCCGGAGAGCCGCTGCGCTAGAGGTGTATGCGCACGTCCCGCCGTCCGCGTGTCTCGCTAGCCCATGCGTCACGCCACCTCGCGTATGCGTGACGTGGGCTCGAGGTCCGCGAACGTGTCGGGCAGACGTTTGCGCAGCGTGTCAGGCACGGCGCGCGTAAGCGCCGCGCTCACCAGCGGCAGCGCACCGAACAACATCGTCGGAATCCACGGACGGTACTGCGCCTGGAACAACATAACATCTAATTAAGGCCAGGTACTTTGAGGAACCAAACATTTTTTAAAGAGAAAAGTTCTTTTTACGGTAGTTGCGCATGTGAGTCGCTAAGATTGACGTGTTTTTCAGTGGACCAAACGGCTAAGAAATTAAAAACAACTTCGCATTTGCAACATTTGCTCACCAATAGAGGTGTCATTGGAGCGAGTATGGCACCAATTCTCCCGAAGGTAGAGCAGGTGGCGAGCAGGCGGTGCCGCGCGCGCGTCGGGAACAGCTCCGCGGTGTACACGTACAGCGCGTTCAGTGACATGGTGGCGCCGAGCTGCCCGCACAGGTACAGCGCAGTGCCCCACATCCAGCTCGCTGTAAATCACACGTCACTAATTATTTGGACGCAAAAATAGCCCGGTGTTTGGAGTGGTCAGACGCCATGCCACAGGACGCGAGGTCTGAAAGATCCATCAGCTCTGATAACACCGTTATTTTCCATCAAATGAGCTGTTGTTCAGACATCATTCCCATCAGTGATAAATAAATTTAATAACTCCACTCTCTTCCCCTCTTCCCTGCTAAGTCTTAAACCTGGCATTGTCAGGAATCAAAACGATCAAAAGTAGGTAATTAACAATATCCAGGCCATAATCCTACAGTTGGTTACCGATCTTTTTCTAGATTGGTGAGTTTGTGTACTTACAGGCTGGGAGACAGGCGGTGGCGATGAGCGAGGCAGCGGTGAGCAGGAAGGCGGCAGTGAGCAGCGGACGGCGGCCGACGCGGTCCAGCAGCAGCGTGTTGATAGCGAGCGCCGGGATCTGCGCGAGCGCAATGAGCGCGTAGTTGATATGCGCCGAACCAGACAGCGCGTGCGCATTTACTGCCAGCCCGTAGAACACGAACACGGCCGACACCCACCAGACCATGCACACGGCCAGCCGCACGCGCAACACGTTGTACCTGGATATATCAACACAGCTCGTGTAATTGCTAGCGTACTCCAAGAACGACTCCGCTACTAAAATGCCTTCGTACTTTCTGTGGCATGATCGTACATTTCAACGATTTCGGTTGAACAAACCGTCCTACGAATTATCCTGATCAGTTTAGTCTAAAAATATTGAAAAGATAAACTTACTTCATAAGCGCTTTAAACAAGCTCTCTTCGGCCTCTCTCTGCGAATCATCCAACTCGTCCTTCTCATTCGCGAGCACTTTCTTGAAAGTTTCCTCCGGTATCTCGACCCGGTTCCACTCCGCCGCCTTCTTGATAGTGGTGACGGCCTCGTCGAGTCGGCCGCGCGTCACGAGCCAGCGCACGCTCTCTGGCAGCAGCCAGGGGTAGAGCAGCAGCAGGAAGGAAGGAGGGTAGGCCCAGCGCGCCCACAGCCGCCAGTAGCCCGTCAGGTAGTCGAGGAGAGAGAGGGAGGCCGTGCCCAGCGCCAGGGGAATACCCAGGACTAAGCTGGCTAAGATGCGATGCTGCACGCCAAGCCATTCTATCACTGTGAGACAAACATACAATTAGTCAATTTGTTTCATTTAGTACCTACTCCTAAAGAGTAAAAATAATTGTAACAACAACTGAATATTTGGGGCTCCGCGAGGACGCATGCTCTAAGGTGTCTTTAACGCTCTAAAGAAGGCGTTCATTGAGAAAACCTGTACCTGTACCTCATAAAAATCACTCAAAATGTAAAAAAAATTAAGACAAAGCGAGGTGTGGGAAAAATCATGTTGATTTCGCAGGAATGAGTCATTATTTATAGTTAAGTTACTAGAAACTTACATTATTATAATTTTAAGAATAATATAATTTTGATATTCTCATAAATTCTACTCCGTGAAATTTGATAAGAAACATTAATGTGTTATGAGTTATGAGGCCTACATATTATTAAAACTAGACCACTTTCATTTATGCATGCCATGATAACAAAGTTTTAACCTAAATGTGCGGATTGGATTGCCAGACTGATTCCATATCTTTACATGAACTTTGGCATGAAGAATTTAAATTATAAAATGTTGTAAATCTACTGAAACCGACTGTTCACTGGTATGTCGGGCGTTTCAGATACCGTAAGAGAGATCTTGTGGAAGAAGTCCCGTGCTAGCTCAAGGCCACGGCCGTGGCAGCAGAATGCAATAAACAGCAACATATGGCTCTCTTAATACCAGAGTTCCGATCGATGCGTCATCCTAATATTTAAAGAAGAATAGAAGATGTAGAAATCGGTATTTTCTTACTGAGTACGAAAGCGGCAGGGTAAACGCTGGCACCGAGGATGGTCTCAAGCACCTCGCCCGCCAGGTACATGGGGTAAGATGACACGAAGCTCTTGAGCAGCCCCAGCACGCCCGCGCCGCACCCGCTCGCCACCAGCGCCGCGCGCCGACCCCACCTGCACAAGGACATCACTATTATGAGCCTGAGATGTTCCAATGTTAGGTAAAGGCCTTCCTACTCTCTTTCCATTGGTATATCAGTGACCTGACATTTAAACAAATAAATAACGAATCTTGTTAATGGCTTCTAAGTTTGGCCTGTATCAGAGATGTTATGAACACACACGCAGACACGCAACTGACCCAGAATCTATGATTCAATTATGTATTTGGGCCAAATTTGAGCCAAGAAAATGATACCTAGCATAAGTGGCAGACGATCTGTCAGTAGTATTATTATGTGGTTCAAGTATGGAAGTAATTTAGTGACGTGATCCACAGGCCTTACCTGTCGGAGATGAATCCCATAATGGGCAGCGAGATGAGCATACCCACGTTGTGCACCGTCCCAACCAGCGACCGCTTCCAATTTTGGCACGCCAGATCGAACTGGAATCAACATACATTAGTTGTTATTTAACTTAGTATTTCTAGAAGGCTTAAAAGATGGAAAGCCATTTACTAGTCATCGTCATAGTTGCAGATGGAGGCTACGTTTGTGGCAAATTGGGTATATAACCGCCCAAATCGGGGACTGCTCAGCTATAGTCCTCGCTTTTACAGCAATACGAGGATGCCTGCTTTTCACGCCTTTCATTCTAGACCACTCCACAAACGTGGACCAAATCTGTTCATCTATAATGGAGAGTGGTTAAGAACTCGAACCTCATCTTTCTTAGATTGACTTATAATAGGTACATAGCTGAAATGAAGATGTCCAATCACTAATTTTTTATTTTTATTTTTTTTTTTTGATGAAATGAATTAATTATCGCTGTATCTATCTGAATCGAAAGAAATAAGACTAGCTATCAAGTGATGACCCAGACAATAGTTACCTTGACAATTAGCGCTATGTTCGCTTTACCACGACAACTGAAGTAACAGACCTAGTAATAACAATCTTGTATAACAAATCGAAGGTAACTGGCATAAGTTTTTTGCCCATTTTCATTAAGCATTACCGTATAAATTAATTCCAATCAACTAGAAGAAAGGTTATCAAATGATGTATTGAATCGTTAAATTAAGAAGAGCATTGTAATTTAGAGTGGCATTTCCTCCCATTCGGAGGAAAAAACCAAATAACAGGTAGAAAGCCTTGGAAATTGTTATCCAGCCCAAACTAAAAATAAGGACTATATTGCAGTGCTCTGCTTTAATAGATTCTGTGTTTTGACAAAAAAAAACATATCGGCTACATTTTGACGACAACCTTAAGTTCAATCCTCAAACTTCGAAAAACTATCCTATAAAGCCACCATCCAACCGCCGTAATTTCTCATCGAGTAAGAGAACTGCAACAATAAGCGTATGACCCACCTCGACGACGATGCTCCCGCTTCGCTGGTAAACGAACTCTTCGCAGGGCACGGTGGAGTTCCCGAAGGCGCCAGGCTCACAGCTGCCGTCCAGGGGCTCCTGGCGCTGGCACTGCTTCTGAGGCAGAGCAAACTCGGCCCATGGCTCAGGCCGCGCGCTCCATTCCCCTCCATTGTTTGTGGCATTGCCTTCGCATTCCGGCACTAGGCATCTGGAGAGATAAGCAAAAACTTAAATAATGAGGAGTAATAAAAGTTGTGGGACAAAAGGGCTGGGGTTTTACAGTGTTCGATTCGGTGGGAGCTTAATACCAGGGGTACCAGCAAAAAATAAATACGGTGCCGAATTTGGGGTGTCTGCCGGGTATATTATATATGTACTCGTATTACAATAAAAAAAAAACTACAGAAAATTCAGTCATAATATTTTTATGGTAATAGACGTGGGTTTACCTATTTGTCCACCAAAACGATGTGCCATCCCATGGTCTCTGTTGTTTGTACAAGAACAATCTACAAACTCTGTAAATAAAGTACCTACTCGGGCTACACAATAAACAGCCACGTTTATAGAGCAACAGTACACTTTTTGTTCGTCTTGGCTTTATGGAGCTATCCTTACAAATTGATTCTATGCCAATTCTATGCTGTTTTTCCAACAATCATTGTGCGTTGAGTATTGCTGTAGATAAAGCAAAGAGTTCACGGTCGACGGAAAACAACTGCAAACCCATTACTGACTATAAATTAGCAAAAAACAAACAATAATGATCTCTGAAGTGTTCTCCTGAAACTGCGTCGCATTTACACCATTGACAAACATAAGGAAATATTTTATACAATATTTCATCGCATAATTTGTTCAAATCTCCAGTAATCTGATTTCACTCTGTTTACCATAATACTGGTTTTCCTTGAACTTTTAAATTTTATTGACATGCTAATGTCCTCAAAGTAAAACATCATAATACAAATGTATTATTCAAAATAGGTATAGAATTTGTTAATCGTTGAGAAATCTAGAACGCATTTGAGAAGCTAGCAGAGGATATTGCAGCTAATAAGAAATAATACGCAGTAGATTGACAATTAAACAATTTTCCAACTTCTGTTTCTAGCTTAGGTATATCAATTTCAGTAGGTATATTGTTTATTAGACGATAAGTATCACTTAATACGCGATAAGTGTTAATCTATAGAAACATAAGAGAAAGCCGAGCCAGCGTGACGCGAACCGGCCATAACAACATGTGCGGTGCGGTGTGATAACGGCGTCGGCGGCGAGTAGCCGCTGACGGTCGCGACCGATGTGTCGCGACCGATGTGTGATCTGACCCTAGCGACACTAAGTGCGCATCTATTGCTCTAATCTAAGATGTCAACACGGCTCGTGTTACATCCATTCAGGTACAAAACATACACTTTGATAGGCTGAAGTTTAAGCACGACTAGGTAGATTTATCTAAACAAGACCAGCGATGTTTCCGGCGCATTTAAAACGACGCTCAGAGAATGCTCCTCTGTTATGACACTCGAAAATAATAAGCTTGCTTGTGCAGGTACTTTAGGAGCCTCATTTATTTAATTTATTTGATAATGAATCGGTTTCTTTTAGGCAAGCCTGCTCCGTCGTAGACCGCAACATTGCTCAGCTGTCAAACACCAGCCTATAATCGCGAAGACCCTTCGTTAGACTAGAAGTAGAAATTGCGAAAGAAAGTTTTCTATAGGTAGGTAGAAATCTGTCTAGTTCACACCTCGTGACTCTAGAGAGAAAAAAACGTATTTCTGGTTTCCAACAAGTTCACGCACACCTATCAGGATAAACCTGTATCTTTCTAAAGGAAAATACAAATACCAATGTGTGCGTTTGCGGCTACAGGACAGACACACCGAGTGTTTTTAATCGACTTCAAAAAAGGAGGAGGTTATCAATTCGTCTGTAAGTATGTTTTTTTTTTTATGTTTGTTACCTCATAACTTTTGACTGGGTGAATCGATTTTGATGATTCTTTTTTGATTAGAAAGCTGACGCTTCCCATTTGGTCCCATTTCAATTTAGTCCAGTTCTGATAATGGTATCCATGAGAAAACCATATAAGTCTTAAATTTGCATTAGGTACGTGCGCGACAAATAGATGAATAACTCAATAGTCGGTCTTTTGAAGTCGGTTTTTTGTTTTTTGTTTTGTAAAAATAATGTTCTTGTTAGGTTTCTTTTTGTTCGGATTAGGATAGTCATATTATGGCACGGCTATTGCAAGATTTGCAAGCTTATTTACCTATACTTACTCGTAGTTCACATGTCCCTGGTGTCTATCTGTAAACAAACCTTATAAGCTAAATTTGACCTATTTTCCGATTTCAGATTGAGCTGAAGTTTGGTATACCTATACCATTGAGCTGATCTATTCTGATGATAGAGCCAAGAGTGGCACATGAGATGACAGCGCTATGAGAACTCTGCAATAACACGACGTAACCCCATCCAGTTTGAGCACACTTGATTCGTTTTGATGCGTATCAGCTGTTACATAAAAAAATGTCAATGACACTCGACAAAATGTATGAAACACTGATTTTTTTTTTGCGAATTCCGGGTTGGTCCCATATCAAAATTTGTTTATAATGATGAGTACTATAAACCCTTACCATACTCTTTCCTTAAAACCCTGTATCCAGAGCATTTTAATAAAAGCTTGTCTTCAGAAATATTTTTATTAAGCGTGATGTTGTTTGGTTTAGGGAGCGATAATTTGCGACAGTCATAATATATCATCAAAAACAGTCTTTGTATCATCTGTTTATACACAGCATACCGTAGGTAAATATTATTATAACGATGTCTACTGAGACGGAACCTTATCTATAAGTCCCGCCACGCTCGCGGAAAGATCATCGCCCAGCCGACAATAACATAGTTTATTTAATTGTTGAACCCTGTGATCCCTATTAGAGTCGAAAATGTCACAGTGACCCCTGGAAGGTTGGAAACAACAGCTGGTCGTCACTCGTCACAGATATCAGCTCTGGACGTAAAAGCCGTTTGGCTGTTTTGATACCATATACCTATGTACATACTACACCTAGCGAAAGTATCTAGGTATAAATTCGGTTCAAGTGACAATTATGCGAAAAAGAGCTTATTTATTGTTACGCCTACTAAACTAATGATCATGTAATTTTGCAATTTTTTATATAAAAAAGAAACAAACATGCACCACACAAAAGCATACAGAAAAAGACATAGCCTACTTTTTATCATAATCATCACATCGTTTTTCGACACTGCAGGAAAACCGCGAGGCGTAGCGCGCTAGTCAAGAATTAATCATAATGAATACATTAATAAAAAAATTAAGTACCTACATAAATCTAGGTATAGTCGGTCCCGCGATCACGTGTTTCAAAATAGGCGTCGAAACGTGCGACTATTTATTTACTACACGTGTCGCACATCCTGTCTGTGTGCGAATACACAGAGTGCTCAAAAACCTTGCTTTGATTTTAAATCCTAACCATCATAATATTATTAACTAGCTTCCGCCCACGGCTTCGCCCACAATGGAATTACAATGGAAGCGGGGACCCCAAAAACCCCTGGATGCAATAAGTCAGCCCCCTCGAATCATTTTGAAAAATGGCGGCAATTTTAAATCGTTTGTATTTTCGCCACCACCATCAAGTAGCCCTTGTTAACTCCTATGACATTTAGTCAAACACTCACTATCTTCAACCGTTTCGGAGATATAGACCCTCAAAGTTTATATGGAGGCCATGTTTTTGAGGCGACTATGTTATTTTTAATGGCTCCAAAAAGGTCCGAGGTTTTGATGACTTTTTAGTCTCAGCGCTTTGGTAAAAATGTTTTTAGTTTTCGAGATAATTATGTAGCAGTTCCACCTCGAGGATGTGACTTTTCGAAGGATTTGGATTTTTTCCGGATGTTGTTTACCCGCCTTAAGTTTAGTACATCTGTAAAGTTTTATTGAGTTAGCATCAAAACAATTTTTTCCCCGTACTATCTTTACCACGCCATTTCACCCCCACTGGGGTTGATTTTCCAAAATGGTGAAATAAGTGTTCGTTATTTTTTTAAGTTTCGTATATATTTGTAAGGATTTCAATACCGTGGCGTCAAAAATAATGCTTCTCCATACTAACTTTAACACCCTATTTCACCCCTTTAGAGGTTGAATTTCAAAAAATCCTTTCTTGGTACACGTTTACTCATCAAGACAAACACACCTTCCATATTTCTAATTTCTACGACCAGCGGTTTGGTCTGTCAGTGAGTCATTACAATTCTCTCTCCGTACAACATTTACCACGCCATTTCGCCCCTTTAGGGGTTGATTTTTCAAAAATAATGAAACCGGTACATTATTTTTTTAGCTTAGTAAATTTGCAAAGTTAAATAATCGTAGCATTAAAAAAAATATTTCCATACAAACTTTAATACCCCGTTTCACCCCTTTTAGGGTTGACTGTCCAAAAATAATGAAACAGGTATCTATTATTTTTTTTAGCTTAGTACATCTGCAAAATTAAATGATCATAGCATTGGGAAAAAATATTTTACACAAACTTCAACACTCCATTTAACCCCTTCGGGGGTTGATTTTCAAAAACCAAAAAAATAAGTGTCAATTTTTTTTTTTTAGCATAGTATATTGGCAAAGTTTCGTAACAACAGCACCAAAAAAAAATTCTCCATACAAACTTCAATACTCCGTTTCACCCTTTTAGGGGTTGATTTTTCAAAAATGATGAAATAGGTGTCAATTATTTATTTACCGTTAGTATATTCGCAAAATTTGATAATCGTAGCATTAAGAAAAATATTTTTTTCATACAAACTTAAACACCCCTTTTCACCCTCTTAAGGGTTGAATTGGGCAAATTCCTTTCTTAGTGTGCGTTCGCTTTTTGGTATAAAACTTTTGTCCAAATTTTGTAGCTTAAGCGGTTTAGGCTGTGCGTTGATGTTGATGCGTTGATTCAACACTCTGTTTAACCCTTTCAGGGGTTGATTTTCAAAAAATAATGAAACAGGTATCTAATATTTTTTTTAGCTTAGTACAATTGCAAAGTCAAATAATCGTAGTATTAGGAAAAAAATATTTTTAAACAAACTTCAACACTCCGTTTAACCCCTTTAGGGGTTGATTTTCAAAAAACAAAAAAATAAGTGTCAATTTTTTTTTTAGCTTAGTATATTTGCAAAGTTTCGTTACCATAGCATCAAAAAAAATCTCCATACAAACTTCAACACTCCGTTTCACCCCTTTAGGGGTTGATTTTCAAAAAACAAAAAAATAAGTGTCTAATATTTTCTTTAGCTTAGTATATTTGCAAAGTTTCATAACCACAGCATTAAAAAAAAATCTCCATACAAACTTCATTGCTCCGTTTCACCCCTTTAGGGGTTGATTTTTGAAAAATGATGAAACAGGTGTCAATTATTTTTTTAACTTTAGTATATTTGCAAAGTTTGATAATCGTAGCATTAAGAAAAATATTTTTTTCATACAAACTTAAACACCCCTTTTCACCCTCTTAGGGGTTGAATTGGACAAATTCCTTTCTTAGTGTGCGTCCGCTTTTTGATATAAAACTTTTGTCCAAATTTGACGTTTGTAGCTTAAGCGGTTTAGGCTGTGCGTTGATCTGTTAATGTTGATGCGTTGATTCAACACTCTGTTTAACCCTTTCAGGGGTGGATTTTCAAAAAATAATGAAACAGGTATCTAATATTTTTTTTAGCTGATTACAATAGCAAAGTTAAATAATCGAAGTATTAGGAAAAAAATAATTTTATACAAACTTCAACACTCCGTTTAACCTCTTTAGGGGTTGATTTTCAGAAAACAAAAAAATAAGTGTCAATTATTTTTTTTAGCTTAGTATATCTGCAAAGTTTCATAACCACAGCATTAAAAAAAAATCTCCATACAAACTTCATTGCTCCGTTTCACCCCTTTAGGGGTTGATTTTTGAAAAATGATGAAACAGGTGTCAATTATTTTTTTAACTTTAGTATATTTGCAAAGTTTGATAATCGTAGCATTAAGAAAAATATTTTTTTCATACAAACTTAAACACCCCTTTTCACCCTCTTAGGGGTTGAATTGGACAAATTCCTTTCTTAGTGTGCGTCCGCTTTTTGATATAAAACTTTTGTCCAAATTTGACGTTTGTAGCTTAAGCGGTTTAGGCTGTGCGTTGATCTGTTAATGTTGATGCGTTGATTCAACACTCTGTTTAACCCTTTCAGGGGTGGATTTTCAAAAAATAATGAAACAGGTATCTAATATTTTTTTTAGCTGATTACAATAGCAAAGTTAAATAATCGAAGTATTAGGAAAAAAATAATTTTATACAAACTTCAACACTCCGTTTAACCTCTTTAGGGGTTGATTTTCAGAAAACAAAAAAATAAGTGTCAATTATTTTTTTTAGCTTAGTATATCTGCAAAGTTTCGTAGCCACAGTATCAAAAAAAAAATCTCCATACAAACTTCAATACTCCGTTTCACCCCTTTAGGGGTTGATTTTCAAAAAACAAAAAAATAAGTGTCAATTATTTTCTTAAGCTTAGTATATTTGCAAAGTTTCATAACCACAGCATTAAAAAAAAAATCTTCATACAAACTTTATTGCTCCGTTTCACCCCTTTAGGGGTTGATTTTAAAAAAATGTTGAAATAGGTGTCAATTATTTTTTTAACTTTAGTATATTCGCAAAGTTTGATAATCGTAGCATAAAGAAAAAAAAAAATTTCATACAAACTTAAACACCCCTTTTCACCCTCTTAAGGGTTGAATTGGGCAAATTCCTTTCTTAGTGTGCGTCCGCTTTTTGATATAAAACTTTTGTCCAAATTTGAAGTTTGTAGCTTAAGCGGTTTAGGCTGTGCGTTGATCTGTCAGTCAGTCACGACCTTCACTTTTATATATATTGATAGTATAATTAATGAACATTTAATTTTATAATATTATTTTGAAGGCCTGTATGGCTCAGCGGTAATAATATCCGCCTTATAAGCCAGAGGACCCGGGTTCGATTCCCGGCCGGGCAGATTTTTGAATGATGAATTTAAATATCTGTTCTGGGTCTGGGTGTCATTTGTCCTGGTCTTTGTGTGTCAATTTATGACGAATTCCACCCATTTAGATGGGTTATGTTATGTTATGTAGGTAGCAGTATTATAGCCGTGGATACCTACTTACCTTATACCTACTGTTAGATGCTTTCTTGCTTCAACATTATTGTAGGTACTATGAATGAAATACTGTTTTTACTTTAACTCGTATTCATTTACTTTAGGTCAGGTACCGATTAATTAATTAACAATGATATCGCAAAGGAGGCACGCCATCTTTGATCTTCCTTGATCGCGCGGGAATCGTCTCTCTGTCATATTTTGGAGTGTCAGCAGTTATGCTTCGCAAATCTTTCATGTATAAATGCTCATCTCAATTTACGGTCTTGTAGAAACCAACTCTGCAAAAGAAATTGTTGTTCCGGGTTTACCAAACTCTACCGTCAACCACTAGGAACAAGGTTAACTTTAGTTTAACAACCAATCTTGAACGCATAAGATAATAGTATATGCAATTATGACCAGAAGTTTTGTTTGATCTGCATCATTCATATTAATCAACATTTGAATAGCTCCGTGTCATATTTTGGTGTATCAGCAGCTATGCTTTGCAAATCTTTCATGTGTATGCTCATCTCAATTTATGGTCTTGTATAAACCAACTCTGCAAAATAAATTGTTGTTCCGGGTGTACCATCAACCGTCAACCACTGGGAACAAGGTCAACTCATTCATATTCCAACATTTGAATAGCTCCGTGTCATATCTTGGTGTATTTGCAGCTTTGCTTTGCAAATCTTTCATGTGTATGCTCATCTCAATTTATGGTCTTGACTCTTGTATAAACCAACTCTGCAAAAGAAACTGTCGTTCCGGGTTTACCAAACTCAACCGTCAACCACTGGGAACAATGTTAACTCATTCATATTCCAACATTTGAATAGCTCAGTGTCATATCCTGGTGCATTTGCAGCTTTGCTTTGCAAATCTTTCATGTGTATGCTCATCTCAATTTATGGTCTTGACTCTTGTATAAACCAACTCTGCAAAAGAAACTGTAACATCTGGTTTACCTAACTCCACTGTTAACTACTGGAAAACAGGGTCAACTCTAGTTCAGTAACCAATCATATACACATAAGATCATTTATGACGTCTGGCTGACAATACACTGCTTCTAGCAGTACAGTAGCAGTTAAACACAAATTAATTTAGTTGGAATTTATTTAGTTAGCCTCAGAATAATTGTTTACTATGGCACTGAAGAAAGGAGTCAATTTATATAACTTGGTTTGGTATTCTAACTGTGTGACTGTGTACTTATTTTCTCTCACATATCATATAACATGATGTCATAGGTGCCATAATGTTACTTGAACAAATGTTTAAACATAATTGACTGATTAACTTAGTGAAACATGCCTCATTGTTAAAATTGCTCACCAACAGAACAGTTTAGTTAATGATTTACAGTTACTCTGCTTTCATGTCAGAAAGGCAATTTCAAATATTATTATAGGAGTACATTTTCATACCCAAAATGATACCATATAAGCTCAATTAAATTCTTACTGTCTTGTGTCAAACAGCATGTTGTTAATTTATTTTATTTGTTATGTTTGATCCTTTAATCAAACTAGCATTACTATTGAAATATTATTGTGTCAATAATAATAATTTATTTACTTCAGCCAACTAGGTCCATATTTATAAATATGTAATCATAAAACATTTTATATTATAATACTATTCAAAATCCATTGACTCATACATCATTTTGCAAGGACAAGGCCTGGACTAGACATAGGTAAATGTATGGAAGAGCATGTCCTTACTGAAAAGGTCTTTGTATTGCCCATAGTTTCATGATAGCATATTATGTAATAAATGCACAAGTAGAAGATTAGGTGTTGTATACTATTCCACCTTATTCATTCATACAACTAGTAGAAACAAACTAGCACAAAATCATAATCAGTATGTAACGAAACAGCCTTCGTATCTCTCACAAAAATAACAAATAAAAATATTTATAATAAGTTGGTTTGTTGATAAATCATAGCAATGCTCTAGTGTTCTGCAAAGGTTGCTCAGGTTAGAACGTAGACTCGTAAAGTAATGCAAATAAAGGTTTAAAAACAAGTTGTATTTTGAAATAAAGGATAATAATGTTAAACTGTTATTTAAATAAGAAAATAAGATTAATTGTACGGATTTTGGTATATTTAGAATTCGTCTATCGTTAATAGTTAAGAAAAAAACCAGTCAATCAATTCAAAACTCGTAGAATGTCCCGCCGTTGTAAAATTGTATTATGTAGTATTTTGTTGAGCTAAAATTAGGGATTTTAAAGTATTTTAATATTAAATTAAGAATTGTTGCATCTCATAAATGCACATTAAGGCTTTCATTGGAACGTTTAGGATTAAACTATCACGAATAAATAACACATGCCTGTTAGAAACATAAAATAATGCAATGGCAACATTCTAATTTTCTGGGTTTTTTAGAATCCAAGGCATGGCAACAAATAAACTGCGTAGAAAGGAACGGTTCGTTATTACTTGTTAAGAATTAAGTTCTAAAACAAAATAAATCTGCGTAGAACGGTTTTTGCAATAGCGACGTGTTTGGTTACTAGGAAGTAATTAAGATACGTTATTTTTCATAATTTAGTAATATTAGGTATTGAGCTATATCGAAGATCTCAAAATACATTATTATTATAATAAGGAATTGTTACGTCTTATTATTATAAACTAAAACCTTAAATCAACAATAAATAAGTTAACACGGCAGGATGCTCAGTAGCAGGTACTCTAGCCAAAAAGGTATTCATTATAAAAATTCAAATAAAGAAACATTCTTATTTAAATATGAGTACATGGTTATTACAAAACAATAAATCAATTAGTTATCTCAATCGCAAATATCACATTAGTGGATAGATCTCAGACACAGGGAGAAAATGAATAAACGCGCCAATTATTTATACTTAATTTGAAATCCAGAAATGTAAGGCGCGTCCTTGACGGCGCGGCGGTGGCGTGTTGGTCGAGCGTCCAATCATAAGGGAGCATTGGAGAATATGTGATTGTGATTGGTCGTCGACAGATGGTTAAGCAGAGCTTGGAACGAAAGGGGACGGACAGCGACGAGCGGCTTGTGGGAAGACGTCGGCCATGTTTTGGATTGCTTTTATTTCGGTAGATTTTCAAAGTTTAAGAATAGGAATTTAGGTGTGATTCAATAAGTACAGGTAGAAAAGAAGATAGGTAAGCGATGTTCCAGCCGTCGGGAGTTGCCAGATAAGGATTCTAAGATGGACTGCCGAACTTTTAAAAGGTTTGATGGAACTGCAACGTGGTAAGTATTGCGTCGAGTCGCCGTGTCGTAAGAGAACGCCGCACGGGGTGAGTGACCTTAGAATATCTTGAGGAGTTCTTGTGCGCATTTTAACTATGTGTACTTCCATATCAGTGATTACATTGTTTTAGAATTCAGGGATCATTTTAAAATAGTTTAAAAGTTAAATTCATAACGTAATGATGTGGGCCACTAAAGATGGAGGTTTGGTTATGGATATTGATCAATAGTTTGATTTAGGATCGTGTAAGTGTTTTAGGCAAAGATCCTAAACATCGTTGATGGTTGATTTTGGACTTCCTTTCGGTCCGACAACAAGGTAGTACCTATTAATATAGCACCACAATTTACTAGATTATTTAAAAGACGTCGTCATAGCTTTATCAATTCAATTCAATTCATTTTAATCATACCGTAGGATGCTATTTACAACATTTGGGTAAAGTCAACTTTGTACAATAATAAAACATGTCCTAATATTAGAAGAGTAATAAATCACGTCACAATAATTAAAAAATATAAAAGATAAAACATGTCATTATGAGAGTAATAAAACATGTCACAATAAATATAGAGAATAAAACATGTCATAATAATAAAGGTAATAAAACATGTCACAGTAATAAATATATGGTACTTGTCTGCTATTATGTAAATACAAAAGAAAGAGAGCTTAGAACGTAGTCTTGGTCACTGAATCAGAAAATACTGTGTCCTTTTGTGTTTTAGGATGTGTTTTCTTAAGGGCTTGTTCCTGCCGACGGGGAGCTTACTTACCTGAGATTATTTAACTCCATTTATTTAATTGAATTTATTCCTTGTGCATGTGTGTTTGTTTAGAATCTTTTATTCGCATTTTGTGTTCTTTTCGGTGTTTGGTTTCAGGACGTATCGCGTTGTGTGTGTTAATTGTGTGAAATACTTAGAGCAGGATGACATGCTTAATAAACAATATTCGTGAATAAAATAAAATAAATTAGACTTGAACCAAATAAAGTGAAATTAGATTAAATTAAAATAAAATAAAATCAAATCAAATTAAATCAAATAAAATCGAACTAAATAAAAATAAAATCGAATTAAATCAAATAAAGTGAAATTAGTTTAAATTAATATAAAATAAAATCAAATCAAATTAAATCAAACTAAATAAATTAAATAGAGCTAAATCAAATAAAGTAAAATCAGATTATATTAATATAAAATAAAATTAGATTAAATCAAACAAAGTAAAATCAGATTATATTAATATAAAATAAAATTAGATTAAATCAAACAAAGTAAAATCAGAATAAAATAAAATAAAATAGTTCAAGCTAGCTCAGTTCGGTGCAGTAAATAATAAAATAAATGTAAACGGTATAAACGGTGGTATTGTGTTCATCCTATGGGCCGGAGGTCCCGGGTTGGATTCCTGATCCGACGGTTATTGAGTGATGAATTTGAGTACCTGTTCTGAGTCTGGGCGTTAGTAGGATCTACTATAGCGTATATACTATTACGTTTATGCTAGGTCGTGGGTTCGATTCCCGACTGATATGTTATTAGAGTCTGGGCGTTAGTAGGATCTACTATAGCGTATACACTATTACGTTTATGCTAGGTCGTGGGTTCGATTCCCGACCGACATGTTATTAGAGTCTGGGCGTTAGTGGGATCTACTATAGCGTATACACGATTACGTTTACGTTAGGTCGCGGGTTCGATTCCCGGCCGATGTGTTATTAGCAGAGTCTTAGTTAAGGTTAAGCTTAGTCAAGTCTTAATTTAAGTCTTGGTCAATTCAAGTAAATCAGACAGCCGATCAGGTTGTAGAAATCTACTGTAAAGTAAATATGTACGTTTACGATTAAAGTAAATCGGACAGCCGATCAGTTTGCCGAATCTATTATTAATGCCTACAAATAAAGTAAATCGGACAGCCGATCAGTTTGCCGAAACTATTATGAATGCCTACAATTAAAGTAAATCGGGCAGCCGATTAGTTTGCCAAGTTAGCCATTCGAAGTTATACGAACTATCTCGAATGGTTGACAATAGTTGCTGTCAGATGAGCGGCCAACTATAGTTTGACGAGTAACTATTTAATATACGAATAAATGTAAAGTAGATCGGAAATCTCTTTACTATTTTAATAATAATTACACAACGTGAATTCACGTTATGTTTGACTCACCAAGTCTTACATATTATAATATTTTGACTCACCAAGTCTTACATTTAATGGAACATAGGTTCTGAATCGATACGATGACATTTAAGTCAATTTACCTCTTCAATTCGAAGGTCAACGATGATCTTTCTTTACACACTACTTTTATCGAAGGTTTCTATGGAAAGATCCTTTTGCTGATAATTATCTGAGCTGTAACATGGAGGGATATCTCCGAGGTTACCCTTGACTCCAACGGGATGACAGGCACCTCTTATGTCTATGGTTTAGTGATTGTTGGTTGTCTTCGTAAGATACTAAAGGCTTCCACGGAAAGTACCTTACTATTAATTATCTAACCTAAGCATGGAACTATGTTTCCGAGGTTACCCTTGATTCCAACGGGATGACAGGCACCTCATTATGCCGATGGTTTCTTAATTATTAGTCTTCTTCATTTAGTCTACTGATAGAAAGTTCTATCTGAGACTGACGACTTGAGATGGTAACGGGAGAGTTACATTCATCTTTATCACACTATGTGTTAGACTTGGGTGTCTAATTAGATGCTTTTAGATAAAGGTTCCAGAGTATGTATTTACGCGCTAACTTCAGAATAAAACGATATTCTAGTTGGTTGTTCACTGCAGTCGCTATATTGCGTTAGGCAGTTAGGTGGTTAGGTAGGGTTCGAAAGGGATTGCATTCGTTCTTCCGGGACCAGATTCATTAC
Organism: Alcis repandata; assembly: GCA_949125135.1. NCBI lineage: Eukaryota > Metazoa > Arthropoda > Insecta > Lepidoptera > Geometridae > Alcis > Alcis repandata. The sequence goes on from OX421233.1 coordinate 4,269,503, forward strand.
CTTAAGGTAATGAGTAAGCTCTTTGAAGAATAAATGTGTGAAAGGTAAAAGATGAAGTATGTAATGACTGACAGACTGACTGACATTTGCCAAAAGATTATGTCCTCTTCTCTTAGCTTTTGGGTTGTTATAATATTCAAATATGTTGAATATGATAGTTGAATATGATAACGACGTTTAAGTCAGGCGCTCTAATGTTAGGAACACACAGAGGTGTGTATTTGTACACGTAAAAACGGAAGAGTGTATCCAGTCTGGGCCGAAACACATTGCTTACCGCGGTGGAGGGGCGGGGCCATAGCCAACAATTTATGTGTACAAATACATACAAACATAATACATAAAAACCATAAAATAAATAACAAAAAAATATTTGATGTAAAATCTTAGTAAAGTCTTAGTAAAATATTGTTCTGAACTTATTAGGCTTGAAACTAGTCCAAAACTATAATCTAGAATATATTCCATATCATATTTGGTAATCAGCTAAGTCAGTTTTACATTAGGATTACTAAGAAAAATAGTTAAGGGTTAAGACTTAGCATACCCTTTATGAATAACCCTATATAACTTACGTAGTAGGAATCTTGTAGCTTTAGAGTAAGTCAATTCGTTAGGAAATCTATTCAGGTAACTCGGTTGCTCATACTTATTCGTTACTTAGGTTCTACGATCACAACGCAAGGTTTTCCCACTAGACAATCACTTGGCCAAAACAGTAGATTAACGTTAGCAATCGGAAAATTTAGGTATAGCTAGTAATACATAGTTTGCATATAGGTAGATAGGATAGATATAAATAGTTAAGTAGAGATGTTGTTTTTAATAATAGGGTAGGGGTTTTTACAATTTAGTGCGCCGTGACCAGGATGTGTACTTCGGTTAATACGTGGTTAGATTAGTTCGGTTAGAATGCAAAAATATCAAAAATACATAGTGTTAAATGTAGATTTGTATGTTATTTTATTGCTCCGAGTAGGATTTCGCGTTGTATTTGTCATTTTAATATGTTTGATGCGTAGAATTTAAGGAAATGGGGTCGTACGGAAAGGCTAGTTATATAAGAAGTGTTCAAGTTGTCTTGGACACAATTTGTTGTTCGTGCAAAGGAGACGAGAATAAGTATGAGCCAATATTAAGCTAGGGTAAATAGTAATTTAGGGTTATTCAAATTTAGGAACGTAATCGATCATTTGAAATAGGTAATACGGGTAATAGAAACTACTAGCTGCTTGTATAAATATAATAATTGTACGTTTGTTGTTAGGAACCTGTTTAGAACAGGTTGTGCAATATAAATTAGGGAAGCTAGTAAAACAACCGATATGACACATATTAAGATTTTATGGAAATAAGTTGGAGTTGGGGTCGAACGTTGCAGATAAATAGAAATAGAAAAAGATTGAGATTTAGAAATAGAATTGGTTATAGAGCGACTATTGACAGATATTCTAGTTAAGTTTAGGACAAGATCGCAAATAATAAGTAAACAGGATATGTTTGATAAATGTATAAGTACATTATGTTTGTGTTTAATATACAAAAAGGTAAACTCACGATAGTTCACAGTTAAAGAAACTAGTTTCAGCATTAGATAGGCTAAATGAGATAGCAAGATAAAGAAACGGAACGTAAGAAGCCTAAAACTCAGTTGTGAAAACTAAATAGAATATGTTACGCTAGTTCATACAGGCAAAATTGTCTGTGGGTAGGTTAATTAAATAAATATTATACAATTTGAGAAATATTATAACGGAAACGGAAAGGTCATTTTGATACGTAAACTTTTTAAGTGCAACGTCGGCTTAAGTAGGCATATGTTTGGTCAAGCAAGATAGGTTCAGTGTTTGATTCAATCAGAAGTTCTTAGAACTTAATTATAGCTCGTATTACTAAAACAATGACATAAGATCCTTTAAAAGTAGTAATAACGGTATATAGACGGCCTGTTTGGCTCAGTGGTGATATAACCACCTTATTAGCCAGAGGTCTCGGGTTCGATTCCCGGCTGGGCAGATTAATTTAAATATCTGTTTTTGGTTTGTGTGCTGGTTGTCTTTGTCTTTGTGTGTGTTCCATGGCATCTCCGACACAGGATTTATCTTGGTGGGAGCTGTGACTGAAGCGTTTATTTTTAAGTCTCGTATAAGATTAATAAAATAAGTAAGTAAGATTATAAATAATCTTTAAACAGGTTATTAATCGAATAAGTTTCAATAGTTCTCAGAAAACGAGTGGCTAGACTTAGTGTCAGAATCAAGGCGTCAGTAAATCATTTAGGCGAAATAATAATACCCGGTAGTTTATCAAAGAAATGAAGTGCAATATTAGGTAGTACAAGTGGGTATTCTTTTAGAAGGATAAGTCAGGTAGGCCAGCTATAGCAATAATATTCTAAGACTTTGGGGTCGAGTCGTAAATATTTAGTAACTGAGAAGGAACTAGTTAGTCATAATAAAATGATCAAGCGCTAAAAACAATATTTCATTTGAAATTCAAATACATAGTACAGTTAGTTATTTCATCATCGTCGTCTTTGTCGCCGTTGTTCATAATTGCTTGAGTGACACCGCGGGTCGCAACTAGTAATAAATAAGTAAATGTTGTAGTAAATTTAAAATAATAATTACATAAATACATGATAATATAGAAACGGAGTGCTGTCAGTACATTCATATGATTAGTTAAATGGGGAAGTGCAATCTGTTTGTCTATAGTGTCCGTAGATGTTGCTGTTTCCCTAGAACAGAATGGAAGGCGGTGAAACGAACGCTCTGAGTGATATTAAATAGCAAAAATGTTGACGGTTGAAAAGTATTTGTGATAAGGGATGTAAGTAAGACAGTTTAAAGTTTGAAGTGGTTTTGGGGCACAGTAACATCGGAACTAGGGATGAGTTGTCAGTGTCAGGGTTTGGCAATTACTACACAAACAGTTCAGTATAAAAAGGGGTTTGGAGCTAGGTTAAGTCTAAATGACATTCACCCCGTCGATATAGATATCGGTTTATATTGAATTCATACTCACACGCAGTGCCACATGATGGTTACCACAATTTCCCCACACTTACATGTTCCGATCGGAGGTAGTCAGAATTTTATGTACGATTTCAAGAGCTTAAGGGTCCTGAGGTGCCGGAAGGGGAATTTCTAGGAGGCACAAAAGGGTTGAAGATCGAAGTAAGGAGGGAAAGTGAAATCTCAAGTAGCCGATACGAAAGGTTAGGGGGGAAAGCACTTTCTCTTGTTCTTCTAACTGCTTGACTCACAACCAAGTTCTTGCCGAGGTCGGATATCTTGTAGTACGAAAGATTCCTTTTACGGAGCACGGATCTGTTGTTGAGTCGGACTTATTAAGATGATTATTTCATGATCGGTTTAAATACACTACACATATAGTGCTAGGACAAAAACATATACATATTATGGCATAAACACGTAGTGTGAGTTTATGCTATAAAAATTCTCACACGTTTAAATTTTATTGTTGAAACTTGAATATTGACAATAAAGAATTCGCACTTTTGAACTTTTAAGGGGTTTGTAATATTTGAGTGGTAATATTTTTATTTGGTCGGTTATATTTGTGATATCGTTAGTGTTGGTTAAATTTACTCCGATTGATTCATCTTTATAAATTTAAGGGGTCGAATGTAACGAAACAGCCTTCGTATCTCTCACAAAAATAACAAATAAAAATATTTATAATAAGTTGGTTTGTTGATAAATCATAGCAATGCTCTAGTGTTCTGCAAAGGTTGCTCAGGTTAGAACGTAGACTCGTAAAGTAATGCAAATAAAGGTTTAAAAACAAGTTGTATTTTGAAATAAAGGATAATAATGTTAAACTGTTATTTAAATAAGAAAATAAGATTAATTGTACGGATTTTGGTATATTTAGAATTCGTCTATCGTTAATAGTTAAGAAAAAAACCAGTCAATCAATTCAAAACTCGTAGAATGTCCCGCCGTTGTAAAATTGTATTATGTAGTATTTTGTTGAGCTAAAATTAGGGATTTTAAAGTATTTTAATATTAAATTAAGAATTGTTGCATCTCATAAATGCACATTAAGGCTTTCATTGGAACGTTTAGGATTAAACTATCACGAATAAATAACACATGCCTGTTAGAAACATAAAATAATGCAATGGCAACATTCTAATTTTCTGGGTTTTTTAGAATCCAAGGCATGGCAACAAATAAACTGCGTAGAAAGGAACGGTTCGTTATTACTTGTTAAGAATTAAGTTCTAAAACAAAATAAATCTGCGTAGAACGGTTTTTGCAATAGCGACGTGTTTGGTTACTAGGAAGTAATTAAGATACGTTATTTTTCATAATTTAGTAATATTAGGTATTGAGCTATATCGAAGATCTCAAAATACATTATTATTATAATAAGGAATTGTTACGTCTTATTATTATAAACTAAAACCTTAAATCAACAATAAATAAGTTAACACGGCAGGATGCTCAGTAGCAGGTACTCTAGCCAAAAAGGTATTCATTATAAAAATTCAAATAAAGAAACATTCTTATTTAAATATGAGTACATGGTTATTACAAAACAATAAATCAATTAGTTATCTCAATCGCAAATATCACATTAGTGGATAGATCTCAGACACAGGGAGAAAATGAATAAACGCGCCAATTATTTATACTTAATTTGAAATCCAGAAATGTAAGGCGCGTCCTTGACGGCGCGGCGGTGGCGTGTTGGTCGAGCGTCCAATCATAAGGGAGCATTGGAGAATATGTGATTGTGATTGGTCGTCGACAGATGGTTAAGCAGAGCTTGGAACGAAAGGGGACGGACAGCGACGAGCGGCTTGTGGGAAGACGTCGGCCATGTTTTGGATTGCTTTTATTTCGGTAGATTTTCAAAGTTTAAGAATAGGAATTTAGGTGTGATTCAATAAGTACAGGTAGAAAAGAAGATAGGTAAGCGATGTTCCAGCCGTCGGGAGTTGCCAGATAAGGATTCTAAGATGGACTGCCGAACTTTTAAAAGGTTTGATGGAACTGCAACGTGGTAAGTATTGCGTCGAGTCGCCGTGTCGTAAGAGAACGCCGCACGGGGTGAGTGACCTTAGAATATCTTGAGGAGTTCTTGTGCGCATTTTAACTATGTGTACTTCCATATCAGTGATTACATTGTTTTAGAATTCAGGGATCATTTTAAAATAGTTTAAAAGTTAAATTCATAACGTAATGATGTGGGCCACTAAAGATGGAGGTTTGGTTATGGATATTGATCAATAGTTTGATTTAGGATCGTGTAAGTGTTTTAGGCAAAGATCCTAAACATCGTTGATGGTTGATCTTGGACTTCCTTTCGGTCCGACAACAAGGTAGTACCTATTAATATAGCACCACAATTTACTAGATTATTTAAAAGACGTCGTCATAGCTTTATCAATTCAATTCAATTCATTTTAATCATACCGTAGGATGCTATTTACAACATTTGGGTAAAGTCAACTTTGTACAATAATAAAACATGTCCTAATATTAGAAGAGTAATAAATCACGTCACAATAATTAAAAAATATAAAAGATAAAACATGTCATTATGAGAGTAATAAAACATGTCACAATAAATATAGAGAATAAAACATGTCATAATAATAAAGGTAATAAAACATGTCACAGTAATAAATATATGGTACTTGTCTGCTATTATGTAAATACAAAAGAAAGAGAGCTTAGAACGTAGTCTTGGTCACTGAATCAGAAAATACTGTGTCCTTTTGTGTTTTAGGATGTGTTTTCTTAAGGGCTTGTTCCTGCCGACGGGGAGCTTACTTACCTGAGATTATTTAACTCCATTTATTTAATTGAATTTATTCCTTGTGCATGTGTGATTGTTTAGAATCTTTTATTCGCATTTTGTGTTCTTTTCGGTGTTTGGTTTCAGGACGTATCGCGTTGTGTGTGTTAATTGTGTGAAATACTTAGAGCAGGATGACATGCTTAATAAACAATATTCGTGAATAAAATAAAATAAATTAGACTTGAACCAAATAAAGTGAAATTAGATTAAATTAAAATAAAATAAAATCAAATCAAATTAAATCAAATAAAATCGAACTAAATAAAAATAAAATCGAATTAAATCAAATAAAGTGAAATTAGTTTAAATTAATATAAAATAAAATCAAATCAAATTAAATCAAACTAAATAAATTAAATAGAGCTAAATCAAATAAAGTAAAATCAGATTATATTAATATAAAATAAAATTAGATTAAATCAAACAAAGTAAAATCAGATTATATTAATATAAAATAAAATTAGATTAAATCAAACAAAGTAAAATCAGAATAAAATAAAATAAAATAGTTCAAGCTAGCTCAGTTCGGTGCAGTAAATAATAAAATAAATGTAAACGGTATAAACGGTGGTATTGTGTTCATCCTATGGGCCGGAGGTCCCGGGTTGGATTCCTGATCCGACGGTTATTGAGTGATGAATTTGAGTACCTGTTCTGAGTCTGGGCGTTAGTAGGATCTACTATAGCGTATATACTATTACGTTTATGCTAGGTCGTGGGTTCGATTCCCGACTGATATGTTATTAGAGTCTGGGCGTTAGTAGGATCTACTATAGCGTATACACTATTACGTTTATGCTAGGTCGTGGGTTCGATTCCCGACCGACATGTTATTAGAGTCTGGGCGTTAGTGGGATCTACTATAGCGTATACACGATTACGTTTACGTTAGGTCGCGGGTTCGATTCCCGGCCGATGTGTTATTAGCAGAGTCTTAGTTAAGGTTAAGCTTAGTCAAGTCTTAATTTAAGTCTTGGTCAATTCAAGTAAATCAGACAGCCGATCAGGTTGTAGAAATCTACTGTAAAGTAAATATGTACGTTTACGATTAAAGTAAATCGGACAGCCGATCAGTTTGCCGAATCTATTATTAATGCCTACAAATAAAGTAAATCGGACAGCCGATCAGTTTGCCGAAACTATTATGAATGCCTACAATTAAAGTAAATCGGGCAGCCGATTAGTTTGCCAAGTTAGCCATTCGAAGTTATACGAACTATCTCGAATGGTTGACAATAGTTGCTGTCAGATGAGCGGCCAACTATAGTTTGACGAGTAACTATTTAATATACGAATAAATGTAAAGTAGATCGGAAATCTCTTTACTATTTTAATAATAATTACACAACGTGAATTCACGTTATGTTTGACTCACCAAGTCTTACATATTATAATATTTTGACTCACCAAGTCTTACATTTAATGGAACATAGGTTCTGAATCGATACGATGACATTTAAGTCAATTTACCTCTTCAATTCGAAGGTCAACGATGATCTTTCTTTACACACTACTTTTATCGAAGGTTTCTATGGAAAGATCCTTTTGCTGATAATTATCTGAGCTGTAACATGGAGGGATATCTCCGAGGTTACCCTTGACTCCAACGGGATGACAGGCACCTCTTATGTCTATGGTTTAGTGATTGTTGGTTGTCTTCGTAAGATACTAAAGGCTTCCACGGAAAGTACCTTACTATTAATTATCTAACCTAAGCATGGAACTATGTTTCCGAGGTTACCCTTGATTCCAACGGGATGACAGGCACCTCATTATGCCGATGGTTTCTTAATTATTAGTCTTCTTCATTTAGTCTACTGATAGAAAGTTCTATCTGAGACTGACGACTTGAGATGGTAACGGGAGAGTTACATTCATCTTTATCACACTATGTGTTAGACTTGGGTGTCTAATTAGATGCTTTTAGATAAAGGTTCCAGAGTATGTATTTACGCGCTAACTTCAGAATAAAACGATATTCTAGTTGGTTGTTCACTGCAGTCGCTATATTGCGTTAGGCAGTTAGGTGGTTAGGTAGGGTTCGAAAGGGATTGCATTCGTTCTTCCGGGACCAGATTCATTACCTTAAGGTAATGAGTAAGCTCTTTGAAGAATAAATGTGTGAAAGGTAAAAGATGAAGTATGTAATGACTGACAGACTGACTGACATTTGCCAAAAGATTATGTCCTCTTCTCTTAGCTTTTGGGTTGTTATAATATTCAAATATGTTGAATATGATAGTTGAATATGATAACGACGTTTAAGTCAGGCGCTCTAATGTTAGGAACACACAGAGGTGTGTATTTGTACACGTAAAAACGGAAGAGTGTATCCAGTCTGGGCCGAAACACATTGCTTACCGCGGTGGAGGGGCGGGGCCATAGCCAACAATTTATGTGTACAAATACATACAAACATAATACATAAAAACCATAAAATAAATAACAAAAAAATATTTGATGTAAAATCTTAGTAAAGTCTTAGTAAAATATTGTTCTGAACTTATTAGGCTTGAAACTAGTCCAAAACTATAATCTAGAATATATTCCATATCATATTTGGTAATCAGCTAAGTCAGTTTTACATTAGGATTACTAAGAAAAATAGTTAAGGGTTAAGACTTAGCATACCCTTTATGAATAACCCTATATAACTTACGTAGTAGGAATCTTGTAGCTTTAGAGTAAGTCAATTCGTTAGGAAATCTATTCAGGTAACTCGGTTGCTCATACTTATTCGTTACTTAGGTTCTACGATCACAACGCAAGGTTTTCCCACTAGACAATCACTTGGCCAAAACAGTAGATTAACGTTAGCAATCGGAAAATTTAGGTATAGCTAGTAATACATAGTTTGCATATAGGTAGATAGGATAGATATAAATAGTTAAGTAGAGATGTTGTTTTTAATAATAGGGTAGGGGTTTTTACAAGTAGTCACATTCTACTGAAATAATAGGTTTAAGTGGTAATTGATAAACAACCCATCAGTATTAGAAGAAGAAGTCGCTGCTCAAATATTTTATTTTAACCGATGGATGAGTATCACAATGAATTACTGTACTTGTAATAAATACTCCACTCCTCTGTGTATATTTGAGTTCAGAGGCTGGGACTCAGGTGATCAATACACACTTAGCTTTTATGTATACCTTTGTGCAAGGTACAATCAACGCAACAGGATTTGCAACAAATATCACTTATTGTGAATTTGTGACCGATTGAGAGTAATTATGAGTTCTTAATAATCTATATATATAAAAGTGAAGGTCGTGACTGACTGACAGATCAACGCACAGCCTAAACCGCTTAAGCTACAAACGTCAAATTTGGACAAAAGTTTTATATCAAAAAGCGGACGCACACTAAGAAAGGAATTTGCCCAATTCAACCCCTAAGAGGGTGAAAAGGGGTGTTTAAGTTTGTATGAAAAAAATATTTTTCTTAATGCTACGATTATCAAACTTTGCGAATATACTAATGTTAAAAAAATAATCGACACCTATTTCATCATTTTTTAAAAATCAACCCTTAAGAGGGTGAAACGGAGCAATGAAGTTTGTATAAAGATTTTTTTTTTAATGCTGTGGTTATGAAACTTTGCAAATATACTAAGCTAAAGAAAATATTAGACACTTATTTTTTTATTTTTTGAAAATCAACCCCTAAAGGGGTGAAACGGAGTATTGAAGTTTGTATGAAGAATTTTTTTTTGATGCTGTGGTTACGAATCTTTGCAAATATACTAAGCCTAAACAAATAATAGACACTTATTTTTTTGTTTTTTGAAAATCAACCCCTAAAGGGGTTAAACGGAGTGTTGAAGTTTTCATGAAAAATGTTTTTTCCTAATACTACGATTTTTTAACATTGCAATTGTACGAAGCTAAAAAAAATATTAGATACCTGTTTCATTATTTTTTGAAAATCAACCCCTAAAAGGGTTAAACAGATAAAAGTGAATGTCAAGACTGACTGACAGATCAACGCACAGCTTAAACCGCTTAAGCTATGAACGTCAAATTTGGACAAAAGTTTTATACTAAAAAGCAGACGCACACTTAGAAAGAAATTTGCCCAATTCAACCCCTATAGGGGTGAAAAGGGGTGTTTAAGTTTGTATGAAAAAAATATTTTTCTTAATGCTACGATTATCAAACTTTGTGAATATACTAAAATAAAAAAAATAATTGACACCTATTTCATCGTTTTTGAAAAATCAACCCCTAAAGGGGTGAAACGGAGTATTGAAGTTTGCATGAAGATTTTTTTTTGATGCTTTAGTTACGAAACTTTGCCAATAGGTATACTTAACGTAAAGAAATAATAGACAATAATTATTTTGGTTTTTGAAAATCAACCCCCAAAGGGGTGCAACGGGGTATTAAAGTTTGTAAAATATTTTTTTCTTAATGGTACGGTTATTTAACTTTGCAAATTTACTAAGCTACAGAAAATAATAGACACCTATATTTTCGTTTTTGAAAATCAACCCCTAAAGGGCTGAAACGGAGTATTGAAGTTTGGATAAAAATATTCTTTTCCCAATGCTACGATTATTTAACTTTGCAAATGTACTAAGCTAAAAAAATAATAGATATCTGTTTCATTATTTTTGGAAAATCAACCCCTGTGGGGGTGAAATGGCGTGATAAATATAGTACGGAGAGAGAATTGTAATGACTCACTGACAGACAAGGAACATCCTACGCCGCTGGTCGTAGAAATTTAAAATATGGAAGGTGTGTTTGTCTTGACGAGTAAACGTGTACCAAGAAAGATTTTTTTGAAATTCAACCTCTAAAGGGGTGAAATAGGGTGTTAAAGTTTGTATGGGGAAGCATTGTTTTTGACGCCACGGTATTGAAACTTTACAAATATACTAAGCTTAAAAAAATGACGAACATCATTTTTCACCAATTTCACCACTTTTGGAAAATCAACCCCTGTGGGGGTGAAATGGCGTGGTAATGTAGTACGGAGAAAGAATTTGTTTTGATGCTAACTCAATGAAACTTTACAGATGTACTAAACATAAGGCGTGTAAACAACATCCGGAAAAAATCCAAAACCTTCGAAAAGTCACATCCTCGAGGTGGAACTGCTAATTATCTCGAAAACTAAAAACATTTTTACCAAAGCGCTGAGACTAAAAAGTCACTAAAACCTCGGATCTTTTCGGAGCCAATAAAAATAACATAGTCGCCTCAAAAACATGGCCGCCATACAAACTTTGAGGGTCTATATCTCCGAAACGGTTGAAGATGGATGGGTGTTTTACTACAATGACATGTCATAGGAGTTAGCAAGGGCTACTTGATGGTGGTGGCGAAAATTCAAATGATTCCAAATGGCTGCCATTTTTCAAAATTATTCGAGGGGGCTGACTTATTGCATCCGGGCGTTTTTGGGGTCCCTGCTTCCATTGTAAGACGCTTTTTACATACTCTCAAAAAAGAGGGATAAATTAATTTCATCCCGGAAAAAAAATCGGTTCCCGAGGTATAGTCCACGCGGGCGAAGCCGTGGGCGGAAGCTAGTCAAACATATTGTTGTTGTTGTTTTTAACATGTGGATTAATTATTATTATGTGTGTGAGTGGGTACACATATTATTTTTGTACAACCATTTTATTCATTGATAGCAACTTGAGAGAACATCCCATATAATATTGTTTGGATCGTTCCTCCGTCCATTAATTCTGACCAATTTATGAATATTAACCAGTTATGAACTTTAAAATACCTCTTTCACTGACATAGTAGTTGCTTTATATATTAATTGTAAGTGACTTTATTAACTTACTCGCATAGAATCTATAATAGGTAGTATTTAGTATCGCTTGGTTTCAATCTATTTTGTAAGTATTGCTTACTATTATTATTCATATCATGCTATTTATGAGTGTGTCATGGTTTTCATTAATGCAGTAATATAATTGTTATTGTACAACAAACTTGGTAAATTGTACTAACTAACTCTGACTTTAAACAACTGACTCCGGTAAAGTTGATTTAACTTTTGTTGTTTTCATAGTAAGTTCTGCGAGTAAAGATTATTATGTATTTGTTATAGATTCTGTAGGTATACCATTATCACACTGAACAGTTATAGTGGTAGTGTGTTCCAGACTCCACTTTAAATTGTACTAACTTGGTTGGTGTGAACATATAATATAACATGTATAAATCTGTATACTTAATGCATTCTTGAATTACCAAGATTGTAAGTTTCAGAACATTTCGATAAGGTAATTACTTTAACAGTCAAGGTATTAAGCGACTAGCTTGGTGCCCTAAACATAAAATCATTGCCCCATATAATCATCATCACAATTTTACAAGTATTTCAGGTTATAATTTGATGTGATTCCTTAGCACCAGATAATAGAGAAGAAACTAATGCCAGATTCCAGATTCACTCTCACACAATAAACCAAAATTCAACAGGTTCAATGAACTTACAGAGTAGGTACAACTTTGGGCATTTTGTGTTTCATCTCGTTTTTGTTTATTTGAATAGAATACGATATGAACTCACCAAAGCACGGTTCTTTAGTGTTACCTCTGAATATCCTTGGTGAAATTACAAGATACTACAAACTTGTATGTATTCCGGGCTTGTAGACTTTGTCAAATCCGACTACGCAGTACAGTAGCGTCATGTTACGACGCGCGTGTTTCTGTAGGTATTGTAGATAGTTTACTGTGATGCCTACTTTCTTTGCACGACTAAAGCAATAATCACAGTACCTACACGACGACTTCCAATTAGCTTTCTTTCGTTCCTTTGCTTTTAACCTAAAAGCTGAAACAATCAAACTCGCGGGCGATTTTGCTCAGATCCCAATTCTGAAAACTGTTAGATGCTTTCTTGCTTCAACATTATTGTAGGTACTATGAATGAAATACTGTTTTTACTACCTACCTTTTTGTACTACTTTTTTGAACTAATCTTTTGTCCTTCTCCCCTTAGAAACAATTTTCTGGTACTCGACGAGATAGGGTTAGAGCTGGTTCAGACATGGCGGATTCCGCGCGGATGCAAATCGCGCGGTTGATCAAATCGATTGTCAATCCGCCCGGACAGGTATGAACGAATGAATAGGCGCTAATGTAAATAAGATCCGCGCGGTTGATTCCGCCGTGTGTGAACCAGCCCTTACTCTCGGTTTAAACTTGTTCGTATCAGGTTTATCAACACCCTATATGTTGCGGTTATGAATCCCATGTTCAGCTCTAGTGGCGATGAGCTCAACACACGAGGCGACTCCCAACAATGAAAACATCATCGGTACATTTCTATTTAACCTTATTGCATTTTAAATCACCTACTTACCTATTTTAAGAAAGATATAGTCCATTGTATTCAACTAGGCATTTCGGGTCTTACGAGTACTTATGAACACTGACAATCAACACACAAACATATACCACTAGCAGCGCCCCGCGGTTTCACCCGCTTTTTTCCGATTTAAGCCACCCCTGTATTAGGCTAACAAAACCAAAAAAGAGTTAATCGAATCGGTCAAGACATTTTCGAGTTAAGCGAGAGTAACGAACGGCAATTGATTTTTATATACAAGAACAAGAAAAAAGAAGAATATGAAATGATTGATGATGATTACAGCAATTTCTACAATCGAGTAAAAATACTTTAACGCTGTGTGCATATCACAGACAATTTGTATTGTCTGTGGTGCATATAATTGTTATTCTATTGAGGACAGACTGAACGCGTTGGTTTGAAAGACAGCATGTCGCGCGCGCCGCTGCCGGCCGACCGACACGCAGCGCAGTGCAGGAGACGCAAAGTCTGTACGCCACGGTCCGGGCGTGCCCGTTGGTCAACACAGGTATTTACCTTATGCCACAGAATAATATGAAATGTACTCGCCAACGCACAAAATGTGTGAAGACGTTAGTAAAATATCACCTTGTATTTACTTTGGAGTGTCAACATTGCGATAGTTTTGCCTTACAACACTAAACGCGCTGATAACCGCTTTTACTTATCGCTAACTCCAGTCAAAATACGGACAAAATGTAAATTAGGAAGTTCATGAACTTTAGAAAAGTAGGTAAATACCTAACAAATTAATTATTTGGTATTAGTGTGTTAAGACTCAGATTTTTACAACATTTTTTGAGATTTTTACGACATGACGTTCGAAAATGTTCAAATAAATATGAAAATTTTGCCTGAGTTTTTTTATACGATAATAAATTATTTATGAGAATCGTTATAATGTCGTGTGTTAAGTCTGCGCTTCGAAAACTTTTACCTACGTTTGATTACGCAAACCATATTTATGAGTTTATAACCGAAGCCTAGCATACCCTTCCCTTATAACCCTGTACTATCGCTATTTGACATCCTAAAGCATATACCATTGTAATAATTTAATTTGACTCTACATTTATTGATATACTTAGTTCTTAAGCTGTTTTCTTTAAAAGCCTCATAAATAGGATTCTTTCACACTTTAGCTCTATGTATGCGAAAGTAACACTGTCCAGTTGTTACCTTTCGTTTGATAAACGGTAGAAATAAATATCTTATCGAAAGGCGAGGAAAAGTGAACATAATAAAAATGAACCACATGAGCATATCGCTCGGTATTTTATGACAGATTTGCGAACATAATTATTTTATTCCTTTCCATAATCGGGCAAACTAAAAAACTGCAACCGTAACCGCAGGGTTCACTGAGGTCAATTTGAATATTACTTTACTAATATAATAATTAATTAAGAGTTAATTATTAAAAAACAATAGTATTAAACTATTTTTTTTTACTTAGAGATAGCGAAATGAATTGGACTCTTTTGAAGCCTAAAATCGTGACGAATGCAAGGAGGATTACTTAACCATCTCTAGGCTTTGCCTAGTAGTCAGAACAGACAAAAATATAAAAAAGGTAAACATAAGTTCAAGCTCATGAATCCGCGATTGCCACTAACACCGCGATAGCAGATTCTCCGCCCCGTCCCGCCTCGCCTGCGCCGGCGCACCTTACCCGCCAACTTTCCTCAGTATTTATTATCCAGAAAATCTAGTCTCTCTATTTATAAGTAGACCTAAGCACTATATTTACTCCTCGCTTGTATACTTTATCAACTTACGTTCGTACGGCGCAAACTTTCGACCAGTCTGTAGTGAATGTCAGGAGAATTTGTAAACAAATAATTTATCGGAATTTATTGTAAATACTGTTTTCGAGCTTTGTATGTAAGTATTAAATTATTTTTAAGTACGTGACGTTTAGTTGCTATAAAAAATTTAAAAAGGTATCCATTAGTGCCAATTTAATTTTGGTTAATGAAATAAATAAATAATTAGTTTTTTAATAATTTGGCGTAACTATCGCTATGAAATAGAACGATTTTCATGTCGATATGCAAAAAGGAAAAAATTGAATATTCATTTATCACTTAGTACAAAGCATGTTTTCGTGATTTATTATGACTTCAACTCAGTCATTATAAATTACGAAGTTTTCGTTATAATTATGGTATCTAATAATACTACATGTATAGCTATCCTGTTGGACTAGAGATAGATACCTGTATTCGACTGGTGCAGCGAGGAACACGTAGTTGGTCCCGTAGGCGCCGGTGAGCAGCACCGGCAGCGCCAGCAGCAGCGCCAGCCGCGCCTGCCAGCGGCCCCAGCCCGAGCACCACTCGTCGCCCGCGCACGCGTGGTCCCCTGACATATTACACTACTATTTACACTACCTACTACTTCCCGAAAACTACGTAATACTTCTCAGAAACGTTTTTGACTTAGCTATGAATTGTAAGAGTAAGGGAAGAGAGAAAAACTTGAACAATGAAATTACGACAGGAATTCGCTTGCAGAAGTCAATTTCTGCAAGTTAAGTCAGACGCGTAAGTGTCGGGAGGACCGCGCTCCGTCACCGGTGCCGTCCATCTGCGCTTCACCATACGACTCCTCTTAAAGCAAACCTTACATTAACGGCTACTGGCTGATCGTGAACTCTAAGGCTAAGGAGATAAAGGTGGGTTTAAACGCTGTTATTAGTGTTACGGTCGAAAGCTCGCCTCAGTCGGTCTCCACGTGCTCGCAGATAAACATAGAAATAAATATAGGACTCGACGACTCGACGCGCGCGCAGAATGTCAAGCGACGAGTTGGGAGCGATTAGGTTATCCGTTTTAGTAACTACTTACTAACCATGGAGATAAATATATAGAAGCGGTGATACGATCATTCCGTTCCAAGTTCCAATGGGTTTATCGCCCCGTCGCGTCGTGTCCTTACTAATAATACTATAATAAGTCAATGCTTTTGATTCAATTTTTACCTGCCAATTGTACATACCTTATTTACGTTTTTTGTGATTACAGTAGGTATTTGTAGCGCTTTTTTTTTTGCTGAAGTACCTAATCAAAAAGTAGGTGTACCTACTGTGATGAGGTCGTGCTAAATCGGCATAGTTGTTCCATGCGCTTATGTTGTTGTTGTTATGAATTTATGATTGAACAATTGGATGGGTTAAAAAAAATTAAACACTTTCGTCAACTTAAGTTACCAAACCCAATTGTAACCTACACATCATCAACATCACAACACATACATTACACAACCTCTCCGCGAAAACAAATTTCGTTTTATTATTTTTTTGGCAAGTTTTTTGTGTCCAATATCTGAGTGTCCAGTATAATAACAATAATTTGATGCTGATGTGCTTGGGCAGGCCAATCTACCCACCTTTTTTCAACAATCCTTTTTTGAATCATTCTTTTATTTTACGGTCTAAACGCTTAGTCACAAACTTGGCTCTTTGTCGCTTTAAAATTTGAACTCGATCATAATAAGACAGAAGACTGAGTATTCCGAGTCTGTTGCAGATCAAGTACCTACTTAAATAGAAAGGTTGCAATACGGGAGTAATGAATTAGAGCTGTAATGACTAAACTTTGTTTGTTTGGCGTGAGTAGCGTATTTGAATATCATTAGCGCAAGACACATTTTTACTGCTTAATAAGCCTACATTTGCTACACGGTGAAAAAGAATCTTTTGATCCAAGCAAATATGCGTATATATATGCACAATGCAGTAAAATGTCTTGGTCTAAGAAAATATATTTCTTTGATTTCCAAAAGAATATAAATTTGGACTAATGTAATCAATGTTAAATCAAAATAAAGCTGTCTTTTTATTTAATGTAATAAAATCTTAATAGAAGATAATGATTGTGTTCGTTCTGATAAATGCCTTTTTAAAACACTAATAAAACGATTGTTCTTTACAATCAAAATTACCAAAATCTTGCTCTAAGCTCTGGCGTCGATTATACTAAGGAAATATTATTGTTTTTGTTAAAATTAACAGTGCTAAATCTTTAGATTAAAGTAAGCGCTGCCTTGGTTCAAATCGATTTAATTTCTAAAATATTATATTTAGATGATTGCTTGTTTCAGTCAAGACAACGTATATCTTGTCTTAAGCTTTGCGCGCTTGAAATAAGTCGACATATTTTTCCAGCACGAAAATAAAATCTTATTTCAAGTAAATATTTTTTTTAACGAAAGTTAAGAGGTAATCTATGAAAAGTTTCGATGTGTTTATGCAAAAAAGTTGTAATTTGGTTGAATAATATGGTCGACTCTCCCAAAATAATGATGAGTTGCCCTGAACTATAATTTGGTTCATTGAATAACGTTAATATTTTAATACAAAGCAATACCTGGTTCTTCTAGGTTTTTGAATCTTTTAATCCAAATATATAAATTAATCAGATTGAAATGTAGGCATTTCAAGCAATATTGTGTTTCACATGCCTCAAAGACATTTAGTTTTATTTTGAGAAAATATTTACTTAGTCTAAAATATTATAAATCTTTAAGGAAACTGACAGAAGCTTTAATCAATTGAATAAATTCATCCGGGCAAAACCCCACTAGGCAGCTTCGTTCAGATTCCCCCCTCATACTAAAAGTAAGTTTTACAAATAGTCACTCACACCAGGTTTTCGTATAACCGGTGGCTGACAATGATTCATAAAAGCAGACTTTCAGAATAAGCGGGAATGCTGAGCCGTGCCGCCTATTTAGTGGGTTGAGCTCGAATGAATTCGTTCAAATGAGTCAAGATACACGTGTACATCTCACCACTCCTGAAACATTACATCACAGATTTAAAGATCAAGAAGCATTGCACAACATACTATTACATCATTTTGTTAGTTTCCTTTTTGATTTCTTAACTGGTAAATAAAGTGATCGAAAATAAAAAACATTGATTAGCCATAATAATGAATATATATATTAATAGACCCCAAAATTATGTGCATTTTCATTGGAATTATATTAAAACAATCCTCTAAACACAATAAACTAAAATTGTTTTCCATTTCTTCTACAACAAAAGATTGAAAATTATTATCATATTGGCAGGTCTTAAATAATACATGAATACAAATAAAAATCAGTACAATTATCCTTGGGTATTAACAATTGCTCGATTTTGCAAAAACAACTTTCACAATAATCATTTAATTCGTATACAAGAATATCACCAACGGATTATGTATGGGACTGGATTGTCAAATCTGGTTTGGATTTTGTAGACGCATTGCTGAATGATTAAATGTATATGTTCGCTTGGCTTAGGGAAACGTGCAATTAATACATGAAATGACTTGAATAACACGTCAAACGCTTCTGTCATGGAAGTAAATGCATATATATAGGGTTGAACTTGCGTTTTGCTTTTGGCAGCTTTACCAATTTGTTTCTGTATAGTGGAGTTTATGTCACCAGGATTCTGAAATAAAAAAACATAAGATGTGACCTAACATATTTAGAGATGCCATAGTATCAGTTACTAAATAGTGACAGCACTAATATGAAGTACTAAAGCCGGGAATAAAGTGTGTGCACTTATTGTACTATTCTAGCTATGTATCACAACAGACAAAAACAACTAGCTTACCTCTACTATATAATACTCTCTCTAAGCACTGTTGAGTAGAAAACCTTTGCTTTTTTACACGGCCTTTGAGTGGCACAACATTAGCCAGTAATGTCAATTCTGTTGGTAGTGCATCTGTAACAATACAATTTTTGTTATTATTTGAGTAATCAAATAGGTAATATCAATATCACATTTCTAAGAAAACTGTAGCAGCGAAGTAATTGGAAATTTATTACACAAAATATATAAAATGTTATAGTTACCATCACTATCAAAAGTATTTAGCGAATTTCGCAAATCCTTCCTGTGTACATCCGAATTAATTTCTTCGTTTTTTAATTCCATGAATTTTGCATGAACTTTTTCCAGTTGTCTTTTAAAGAGCTTTACTACAGGGTATAATTCAGCAAAATCATCTTCAATCTGGAAAAATACCAATTTTTACTAAATAAAAGGATACAAAACATGGTGGGTCTCTAGAGCATTTAAAAATTAAATGTAGAACATAATTATGCAGTACTACCCAATCTTAGTCACAAACCTTAGACTCCAAATACTTATTCATGAATATTTTTGGTTAGCCCAATTCTATTTCTTAGTAGTGGGCTAATCTCTTTCAAATGGTCTTGAGTGAGTTGATCCAATTGGTTTAATGTTATGCCATTCTCTGAAACAATGTGTACATTTATCATTGCGGTTCATATTCATAAGTTTAGGTACCTACAGTCCTAGTTAGCAGTGTAACCGGCCACACGTGTGCGGCGAGTTCCTACATAGTGTATGAATAAGAGTGTCAATTGCTTGCCGCTGACCACCGGTGTTGTCGTCGGTGGCCCGTTTGCGTGGAGCCTACATGTTTTCTTCCTCTCACGACAGCATAGGACTTCGTAGGAGTATAAATAGATAGATACCTACTTGTACTTACACAGGTCGCTCGTCACAGCATCGTACTGTTTTGAGTAAACAAAACTATTTGAAGATATGTATTACCTAAATATATCAACATTTGAGGTACTCACTGTGAAATGCTTCGATTATTTCTTCCAGCATTTGCAACGAATTCAATAGAACGGTGATTTCATCAATCACCAGAGTAGAATTATGCGACAATGTTAATTATAAATGCCAAAGGCACGAAACAAGTTAATAAAAACGCAAAAACAAATTAGACACCTCGCAGTTGCACCGAAATGCCGAAACCGAAGTCAACCGTGAGCGAAAGCGAAGTGAACCGTCCGGAAAACGGAAACGTAAAGCAGCGACACAAAAATAATCTACAGCATGATATTGTACGGCATCCTCCTAATAATTGCTTTTCAGTGCAGCGTTTTTTTTTTTAGTTTTTTTTTGGTACTGAGGTAAAACCTCCAATGCTAGACAGTGAACCAAAGATGACACTTTCGAAAAAAACTTAGAAATGATAATAAGAATAATCATCATTGAAATAATTTTACTATTATTGTGAAAGATACCTAGTGACATCTTTAACGCATAGGTAGTCAAAAAAACACACACACACACACATACACTTTAAATATAAAAAAAAATACGGAACTCAACAGTAAACAGTGTGACAGAGTGAACGAGTGCGCTGTAGTTACTAAACATATTTAAAAGGAAGGTAACATTTTGCAGGTATTTTTACGATTTGTGCTACTTATTGCTTACTTATCTACACTAATAATACGAGTATTAGAAAGAGGAAAGATTTGTATTTTTTGATTTTTATATGTTGGTGATGATTAAACTCAAAAATTACTGGACCTATTTCAAAAATTATTTCACTGTTAGATGCTACATTATCTCTGAGTAGCATAAGTTTTATTTTATACTCGTGCAAAGCCGGGGCAGCTCGCTAGTAGTGTATACATTTGTTTACATGGACCTTATTTTTTTATTTCTTTTAGTTTTTATAACACACTTATAAGTCTTGGCACCAAAAATTACCCAAAACCCAAAAACCAATACATGACACCCCGTGTCGGCTTTTGGGTGATTTTTGATCCCAATAGTAGACATACTTAATAAGTGTTCCGAAAACTAAGAGACAAAACAAAATCATGCCTGCAAAATGTTATCTATACTCGTATTATAATTAATGTTTAGCAACTACAGCGCATACGTTTACTCTGTCACATTGTTTACTGTTTATTCGCGTATTTTGTTTTTTTATGAAAGAAAGTGTGTGTGTTTTTGGCCACGCGTTAAAGATGTCACTAGATATTTTTTACAACTATAGTAAAGTTATTTCAATGGTAGGTATTATTCATAATTTATACGTTTTCATTTTTCGAAAGTGTCTTCTTTTGGTTTACTGTCGACCATTGGGTATTTTACCTTACATACTCTCTATATTTTGTGCCAATAATGTACACAGATATATGTGATGTTCAAGTTCTATACACTTGTTACATTATTGAATTTATTAAAATAAGCTTTTAATAATAGAGACTTAGATTACTCAAGTATGTACTTACGAAAATTATAATATACTTAAATTAAAAACTAAAAACTTGTGACATCGATTATCGTCATGTAGTTTAATATCGTAGACACGTCCCACTTCCCGATATTTGTGTTCTCGAAAATTTCGAACCAAAACAACGGTTGTCTTGTTCAAAGACATGGAGTTAGTTAGCCACACCTCCGTTTTCTTATTTAAAAAAAAATATATTTTATACGAACATTATATTACTTCAGTTTAATGTTGGCAGCCATTTTCATTGAAGATTAAAAATACTTAATCTGAAGCCATATTTAATTTCAAACAAGAATATAAATTTGTTGTAACAATTATTTACGATACTTTCAGTTAAACAATATTTATTGTATTGGAGCAATGGACACTCTTTATAAAAATAATGAGAATTCTAAAACAAAGACATCATGTGTTTGAATCAAGAAATAAGTTTTGTTATATTTAAAGAAATATTGCATTGAAATAACATTTTATTAGTTTCGTTTAGTGTCACTACCAACATTCGTCTAAGGTCAAAAATAACTTGATACAATGTATTTTTTTTTTAAACAAGAAATTCGGTACATTAGTTTGATTACTCAGGATATTTTAGGATAAGTACGATGTATTGTATTGGAACAACGAAGTTTACTTCAGGTCAAAGTAATATTGTGAACTCAAAGTAAGAATATTAAAAACTTCATTCAATTTTCTACAATTTCACTTTAAATCACATTGCTTTGTCAGAAGAAAATATGTTTAAGACAACATAATGTCTTGATGGAAAGAAATCACAGGACTCTTTTTTTTCCGTGTATGCACCTGTTAGGCACTATTTATTCTACGACGGTTTTATTGCCGCGTCTTCCTTATCTTGCTTAGCATTGTCTTCCAAATCGCGTTTTATAGCTACAATCTACACATGCGCGCCTAGTTTTATGCAATTTTTTTAATGTTTAAATTTTTTCCATTTTGTATCTAGCTGCACCTTGTGCACCCGAATTATTCGGATAAAAAGTATCTTCTGTATTTATTCCGGGTACAAGCTTCATACCAAATCCGTTCAGACGTTTTGCGTGATTGCGCAACAAACGTCCAAACTTTGACATTTAAAATATTGTATTTTTTAATTTAGTAGGATATAAAATATGATATTTATTTCACGATTTCACGCGGCGGTGGACATCGTTGCGCCACTCCTGCTAGCAGGCGCGGCGCGGCGCTGCGCAGTAATGTCGCACCCCGACGCACGTAACAAGTGATAGGTACGTATCGTATACAAACACATAAACTGGGCTATAAGAAAAGGATATGCTAAAACGAAAAGGGCTCATAGTACTCAAGATTAAGATTTTTTTTTACCACAAAACCTACTTTTTACTACTAACCTGAAATCGCGAAAAAAACTGTTCTGATCCGAAACTATTCCATAGAAAAATGTCAATGAGACTCGGCAAATATTTATTAAATCTTTGAATATCAATTCTGTAACCAAGACCTAGTACGAAAATTAGATTCCTAAACATTATACTTATTTGCCTACTTAGATTTAATCAACCTTGATATAACTTTTCCTTATTTGTAGGTACATAACTAACCTTTATAATTTTCCTGTTACTTCTCTTAGCATTGTATTTTAGTACCGGTAGCCATCTGATTTAGTAATATCAACGTAGTTCCCGACGCAAGGTTGTCTTGAAGAACACTTAATTCTCCTCTTCCTGAATGATATAATGACAGTATCCAGCTCGAAATACGTTAGTGTGTTTTCTATGAGCCAGCTGAAAAAATGTTTAAACTCTTTAAACTGGTCGAATAAATGTCTAGACAATAATACAATAATTATTATTTATCAGCAATTCAAAAAAGAAAACGTAAACACAGGAAAACTAGAGTAGGCACAATATAAGTTCTTATCTCTTCCAAATAAGAATCGTTCTTACTACTACATTATATACCTATGCCTTCCGAAGTAACGTAGCAATGCGAAGTCTTGAAAACGCTGGCTGGTGCAGCTGCGCACTGTGCTTCTGCTGCTTAACGCCTGATAATTTTTCGACTCCACTCCAAGTTTTGCTATCAATGTTGTGTAGGCGACCTTTTAGATGCGTGGGACCGCCTTCTCTAAATAGGTAGGTATATAATGTTTAGAGGATTACACGATAGCGCTAAACCGTAAGATATAAAAAGGATAAAAAATATATTCAGCGGTTACAGAGTAACAAACCCAAACTCTTTCATGTTTACAACACGTCTGTAACTAATACGTCCATGTCTGTAAATGGCATTTTGGAAAGCGTCGCATTTGGACGAAACAGGTGAACATTCTTCCGCGTTGCGTTTGAATGTAATTTTATATTATCTTTGGATTTAGACATGAATTCAGTTGTCATTGAGAAGTTCAACTAACTCATGATAACACTGAAAACATATAGAAACACAATCAATTTTACGGTGATTTTACTTTGACCCAGAAATTCCGCCAAATCTATGTGATTGTGTGACACACTTACCTGCTTACTTAAAGAACGCCACAATTTTGATAAGGTACGAAAGTAGATTCCTTGTATAGATTAATGAATGAATTACAAGTACTCTCTCATGTTATCGGAGAGATGTGGCGATCGCAGCGGACGTGTCGGCGACGGCAGTGCGACGCGAGATGGCAGCCAGCGCGGGCGCCGACAGCGAGCAAGCTGGCGACGAGCGGCGTGCCGAACATGCTCGCGAGCAGACAACCGGCGAACATGCTCGCGAGCAGACAACCAGCGAACATACTCGCGAGCAAGCTGCCGACGCACTCGAGGAGGCGCTGGACCAGCTCGGCCCGTTCGGCCTCTACCAGCGGTACATGCTCGCTATGCTGTGCCTGCCCAACATACTCGCCGCTATGTACTCACTCAACTACATATTCACAGCCGATCAAGTGCCTTTCCGGTGAGTTTTCATTTTCATACTCACCCGTTCTTATGTTCTTGTCAGAACATAGGTAAGTACTAACCGATAGAAAGGCATAAACTACAAGTATTAGGTACCGGTTTGCTGCAACTTATTTTCTCCGACAAAAGGACAAATAAATACAACTATTGAATAGGTTGCATATTTAATTACATTTTATATTATAAAAATAATTCCTAAGAGATTTTATCTTAGACTTCAAGTCGCGAACAAATCGTTTTCCTTTAGGCAAGCGAGTCTAATTGAACATCTAGCAAGACAGCGGTCAGACGCGAGCCGGTTGTTAGTAAATAAAAATATACCTACCCAGCTATGAGATTTTTTTCAATGATGAAAGATATCGATTACTAAAAAAGCATATACGAGTATCGATGACTTCGACCGTGCGCACGCGCCGCCCACATGACTCAAATCGTATTTCGTTACGGACAGTGCACTTCAATGCAACATAATAAAAACGGACAACAAAAACGCCTTCTCTTTTATCTTTTTGTTAGCTTCAATACATTGATTAAACCAGTTCCATACAGATAAACATATTTTGGTATTTACATGCGTATCTATCCTCGAGCATTCTTGAAACACGTTCTTTAAAATTATAATACTCGCAATTACTCGGCGTTTATCGTTTATCTCTAGACGCTGATATGATAAAATTACAATTACCAGCATAAATTAAAAACTGCGACTGAAAATTCAATGAGTAGAGTAATTTCCTTTGCAAATTAATATGAATAAAAAACTATGCATATAACAAAGGATAGCTCACCACTAGCTATCCTGTGTCGGGGATGCCATGGAACACACAAAGACAAGAACAATTATCACCCAGACCCAGAGCAGATATTTCAATTCATCATTCAACCACCTGTCCGGCCGGGAACCATACCCGGGACCTCTGGCTTATAAGGCGGATACACTACCGCTGAGCCAAACAGGTTGACAACAACAAAGTTTCCATTCTCGGCCTTATTGATCCTAATCTTACTAATATAAATATCAAAATTTGTATGTTTGGATGTTTGTTGCTCAATCACGCAAAAACAGCTGAACGAACTTAATATGAAAGTAGCTTATTCCCGATTAACATATGGACTCTTTTTTACCCGGGAAAATACCGTGGGGCGCAGCTAGTAAAAACACAAATATTGCTTTACCGGTTGTGGTAAATCCGCGTCGTGTGGCGTCCAGCATCATTCATCTCGGTATCTTATCACTTGTCTGATAGCGCAGGTGTCGCAAATTATGTCGAAACTAACCGAAATAGGGCGAAACATTGATATGTGATGAGAATACACCTGCACTGCATCCTATATAATTATAAAATGTACAAATGTAAACTTGTATACCTAGTATACACAAGTGGTATAAGTATATAGGATAGGCGTAGGTAGAAACGGCATAATTAAAAACCACAACTTTTACAACAATTTGGTTGAACTCCACCTAGTTATATTGATTATAAATAAAAGTATCCGCCAGGCTTTCTAAACACTTTTCTAAGATGTCGTCGTTCTATAAGCAGGCGTTTAAGTCTTTTAAAAGAAGAAAAGCTTCCCTTCTAAAGACATCAACGCGTGTGCGCGTACTCCCAACATGATCGACACGCACACTTACCTTGTTTTTTCTAAATATTCCAGAAGTATGATAGATAGATAGATAAACTCTTTATTGTTCACGCCAGATACTACAAACAATCGAATAAAAAGTAATAACACTCAAATCTAGTGCAACAAATGGCAGCCTTATCGCTATGAGCGATATCTTCCAGACAATCTTAAGATGGCGAGAACACATAGAAAAAAAAAATAGTATTCCACTACAAACTTATACATTTCTATTTTCTACCCTGCCTAGCTCCACATAGCTTCGGTAAATTTCTGCTTACACTGTGGTCTTTTTTCCAGGTGTATGGTGCCGGAGTGCGAAGGCGCGGTCGGCTCCGATTTCAACAACAGCACGCTGGAGGCGCTGCTGCCGGAGACCACCTGCAGCCGCTACTCGCCAGCAGCCAACCTCACCGGGCCGGGCGCGTGCGACCGGCACTACTACCACCCGGTGGACACCGTGCCTTGCGACCAGTTCTTCTATGAAAATAACGAGACTATTTATGCAGAGGTATTTAAAATCTTGTCACTAATCGGACCAAGCCTGAGGCTAAGCTACTCAGCCGGTTGCAGTGGAAGGCCGGCCTTACCCCTCACCATCTGTTATATCGTCTTTTAAATGGATATTTCTAAAAATTGACTTGTCAGTTATCGTTATTTTCATTCATGTACTCGTATGTATGTATAATTATGTATGTCGTGGCGAATTACATTATTGACTGAATCCAATTTTAATATTTTTCAAACATCATGAAGTGACGCAACTGCTTTAAGAGTTGTAATAACCGCGACAAGCTCACTTTCGTTGAATTCTTTTTGGAGTAGAAGTAATATTTAATCTATTTACTGCACATTCCTGCCAATTAACCCTAAGTTCGTACATCTGACGTCCTGCTTAGGGGATTCTGGACAACGACGGGATTTTGCGCATCCTGGTAATATAGAGCTGTAAACAAGAACATTATTTTTACAAAACAAAAAACAAAAACCGACTTCAAAAGACCGACTATTGAGTTAAAGTTATTGGGACCAAATGGGTTAAAGCTATTGGGACCAAATGGGAAGCGTTAGCTTTCTAATAAAAAAAGAATCATCAAAATCGATTCACCCAGTCAAAAGTTAAGAGGTAACAAACATTAAAAAAAAAAAAAATCATACAGTCGAATTGATAACCTCCTCCTTTTTTGAAGTCGATTAAAAAGAGTATGCTAAGCGAAAAAAGGGTCATTGTACTCATCATTATGAACAACTTTAACCATGGGACCAACCCTGAAATCGTGGAATCGCGAATAATTATGACCCTGTATAATATCAGTGGGTAACATTCCCTCATTATTGTTCCAAAATGTTCAGTTCGACCTGGCGTGCCGCGAGTGGCTGCGCACGCTGGTGGGCACGGTGCGCAACTCCGCGCTGCCTTTCGCGCTCATACTCACCGGATACATCTCTGACTCGTGAGTACTTCCACCTTTGATTACTGCTTGGGCAGTCAAGTTACCTGCACTATAGAGCATAGAGTTGCACAAATATCTGCACAAATATTGCAAATAATCTTCAAGTCGAGAGTGAATGGATTTCTTCTAGGCAAGCATGATCTATCGTATACCTACCACATCAATGCTCACCGTCAGGCAAGATGGCGGTCAAACGCAAGCCTATCATCGAATAACAGACAGACAGACACCAGAGTCTCGACGTAAAGGTTCTTCGTCGAAGGAGGTTCAGAATCCTAAAAAACAAATGTTATAGCTACATTCGTGACGGAAAAGGAATTAGTGGGGGGAAAGATGTGCAAAGCGGCGAGCGAGAGGTGCAGGGTGATATCATCGACCCTTCTGATATTTAACGATAAACTTCAACATGTCTCGTAATTACCACCTTATTCTGTCTTAGCCAAATGGGGCCACAGAGTCCGTGAGTCCTCGTAGCTTCCAACTCGACTTCCTTGACTCAGAGGCACTATAGGACACACACTTCAACCACAAATTTAGATGACATTCGGTGTTATATCATATGTTGCGCAGGTTCGGTCGGCGTACGGCGTTCTGCATATTCGGCGCGTGCGCAGGCGTGCTCGGCATCGTGAAGGGCTTCTCCGTCAACTACCAGATGTACCTCACCATGGAGTTCTTTGAGGCTGCCCTTGGGTACGGGTTTAACAGCGCCGCTTATGTAATGAGTACGTATACAATTTATATTAAAATAAAAATATGAATTCCGGAAACAAACAAACTAGATTATTTTTCTGTCCTAATGAAACAAATTATGTATATTTTTTAAATGCACCAAGATTGATAAAAGTACAATTACGGAAATCGAAAAATTGTCGCAAATGTTTATTGAGTCCATTTCGTTACAATTAAATCAGTAGTTGGTTGTTTGGTTATCGTTGAGCTCCATTTCCCATCTATTGTGTGTATGATGATCACGAATCACGATGGTATGTGGTATTATACCGATTGATTGTTTTCCAGTGGTGGAGCTAGCGCGGCCGTCGCTACGCGCTGCGTTTGCGTGCGCGACGGGCGTGGCATACGGCGTGGGTGGCATGTTGTTAGCGTGGCTGGCGTGGCGCGTGCGCTACTGGCGGCACCTGCTGTGGACCATACACGCCGCCGCATTGCTGCTGCCGCTCTACTGGCTGCTCGTCGACGAGAGCTGGCGCTGGCTGCACGCGCGCGGTCGCCGCGCTGATGCAGCGCACGTAGTCCGCAAGGCTGCTAGGTGGAACAAGGTTGACTATCATTTTGAATATTACTTCAATAGCCAAACGGTGACGACCACAATCCTTACCGTGTTACTTACTTTTCTCAAAAAATATTTTCTAGTTCTAGGCGCAGAATTTTAAGCCACATTCGTTGGTCATCAGGCAAGGATAGTGCTCCAAATACATCACAGTCAAATTAATGTAATGTAAACTTTGAAACTTCGTCATTACTTCCCTGAACTTTTCTAAGTTTTCTTGCCATAGTCTGTGTAACTTAGCCATAGTTTAATTTGATTAAAAGTCTACGTCCTTCCAAATTCAGTTGGACTGAAAAATTATTTACGTGCTTCCTCAATTAATTTTGTCAAAACAATTGTCGAGTTTCAGGTAACATTAGACGAGGATATGATGAAAAAGCTGGGCGACAGCGAAAACCCCAAGAAAGAGGATGAGCCGCATGAGAATCCGTGGCTGGCGCTACTGCGGTCTCGGGTGCTGATGGGGCGGTTTGCGGTCTGCGCCTGGTGCTGGGTGGCGGCCGCGTTCGTCTACTATGGGCTCACCATCAATTCGGTGTCGCTGTCGGGCGACAAGTACGTCAACTTCGCGCTCAACATGTCCATGGAGATCGTCGCGTCGCTGCTGCTGATGATGGCGCTCGAGCGCTTCGGCCGCAAGTGGAGCATCTGCGCCGCCTTCCTGCTCTGCGGACTCGCTTGCGTCACTCCGTTCTTTGTCTGTAAGTTATCACTAATATTGTATTCTATTATTTAGATATATATGTATACTTTTTATGCCGATAGATATACACTGCGTTCATAATTCATCGTACCTATACCTACATCCTACTCATGGATGATCCGCTGAACAAAAAAATTGAATGCTTCAATTTATGTGCTGGCTGTCCTGAGCTCATCGTTAATCTTTACTTCAATTTAAAAATGATATCCTGATGATAATTTGGGCTTTCTGTCAATATCTGTTTGTTTGATATTCCAGCGCACTCGGGCATGGCGCTGGGCATGTTCTTCGTAGGCAAGCTGGCGATCACCTTCGCCTTCAACTCGCTGTACGTGTTCAGCGCGGAGCTGTTCCCGACAGCGGCGCGCTCCTCCGCGCTGGCGGCTTGCTCGCTCGTCGGCCGCATCGGCTCCATCCTGGCGCCACAGACGCCGCTACTGGTACTTGTCTTCCTAATATCACGACTACCGACCTTTGGAAGTACCTACCTACTGGGTTATTTCTGGGAGAATGTAGTTTTTATCGACTAGAAAGAGCGTGCAGGCTTCTTTATACATAGCGGTGGAATCGAATCATTGGTCTCAGCGATTCATAATTTCATATACATACTCGTACCTACATAATTTGGGACGAAGACTAAAATATCAATGGCGTAAATAATTAACTATATGTACATAAATTGTTAAGGCCAACAAACAAGTGTAAAAGCGCTACGAAATTTTAGCTTGAACTTTTCTATGCTAAACTTTTTATTATCTTCGCAAAGTGATGTAAATGTAACCAAGCTATACTTATAGTTTTAAGAAAATTACTTTGATTGTCTTCAATGTTAATAACAATAGTTGTACGTCCGCAGAGCATGCCGGTGCAGGCGCTGCTGTACGGCTCGTGCTCGGGGCTGGCGGCGCTGGCGGTGGCGCTGGTCCCCGAGACGCGGCGCGCGCGGCTGCCGGCCGACGTGGCCGCCGCCGAGCGCCTGCGCGTCGCCATCGACACCGCACCGCCGCCGCCGCCACCACCGCTGCAACGCGTGCTGTCAGCTGATGACACCTGATCGAACCCTAAAACTTCAAATGGAAAGCAGCGCTGTGATTTTAAATGAATCAGTAACGTAACGATTAATATAGCTAGATAGACTACTCGTAAATAAACGAATAAACGATTAATCTAGCTACGAGTAGATAGACTAAATCCCTAGTTAGCTTGATTAATTGTTTCTGTCTCTCAAATCATCTTAACTCAATAGGCTGAGGATAGGACTATTGTGAATTGTGTTTAGGATAAGATCACTAATCTGGAGGCATCTAGTGCCTTTCAAAAATTCTACGCGTATCAGAAACAAAGAAGAAAACTCCGTGTCTGAAAGAGATAAGTAAAGACAGAGTGAATACATAGGCCAGACTAATTCAGAGATGTCGTCTGGGCAAGCCTTGAGATAGTGTGTTATCTACATATTTAGATAGACACATAGGTAAAGAAAAAAAGCCTTTCATATTTTTGAAGTGAAAACTTCTTTATCGGCGTTGTACACTTTTTTGGAATGGGTAAAAAATGTTAAACTCGCGACAGGGTCACGTGACCTGATCGAAAATTCGTAAGACGGATGGAGAGTAGACAGCTAGTATCCCCCTCTCTTTCTACGGCGCGGCGAAAATGTATGCCTGCGCCGGCTGTTTCGTTGCGGCGCAGGGCGCTTGCGCGAATCTTCTAATTTGACAGTTATATAGTGTTGTGACCAAGTGATTATAGTGGACACGATATCGATTCATTTTTCTATTAAAATAATTAAAGCAATTCGTGCAAAATTATTCCCTAACCATTCCAAAATATCCAAAACGCACAACGTTAATACTTAAGTTTTCACTTCTGCCGGCACTCCCGGAGTGCAACCCGTCGTTTTATTTTAATGTGACGAATTCCCACATCGTCACGGTTAAAATCTACTTGTGCTCATTAAAATTCTTGAGCTTAGTTGGTAAAGACACTTGAGCTATAAAGATGGTTAGTTATGTACCTACTTATTTAGCTCAAGGTTATAATTATAATTATCGAGTTATTGAGTCGCTTTCG
Organism: Alcis repandata; assembly: GCA_949125135.1. Classification (NCBI taxonomy): domain Eukaryota; kingdom Metazoa; phylum Arthropoda; class Insecta; order Lepidoptera; family Geometridae; genus Alcis; species Alcis repandata. The sequence goes on from OX421233.1 coordinate 4,300,828, forward strand.
TTAGCTTCGAGCCGCGGCTTTACGCACAGTTTTCATTCCTGGGACTGTACCGTGAAAACTTGGCGCTGGCCTGAATTGAATCGCGCTAGCTTCTGTCTTGTTTTGTTTTTAACTGACAGAGCGAGAGTAAGCTAGTGCGATTCAGTTTAGGCTCGAGCTAAGAGCTCACACTACATGCCCTGATAATAAACAATCTAATGTCCGTCCTTATAACATCATACAATACACATTACAATACAATAACTCTTTATTGATACCCGTTCTCCACTGTCTATAGCAAAGATGCCCCCAAACCAATCAAGGCAGTTAGTTGCCAATAATAATTTAAAAAACTCGTTATTGACACCACAAAAAGCTTTTTTTTGAGCGTTTAAATACACATTTGACTCGCAACCAACCTGTTGGTAAGCAGAGATATGGTCTCAAATGAAGCACGCAGACTTTTCGGCTATAATATACCTTCACTCTGACTTAAATCATATTATACCTTACGTAACTTTATGTACCAACTAGCTGCGCCCCGCAGTTTCACCCGCGTTTTCCGGGATAAATAGTAGCCTATGTGCTAATCCAGACCATGATCAACCTTCATTACAAATTTCATGTAAATCCGTTTAGCCGTTTTTGCGTGAAAGAGCAACAAACATACTCACAAACTTTCGCGTTTATAATATTAGTAGGATACTAGTATTTACTTCGGTTCGGACGGTTCGTATCTATTCATAGATACTTCAGAATCTTGTTGAAAGTACTTGTTTTCTCAAGTACCTAACACACAGAGAGTGAACTGGTTTGTTTGTTTATTTTATTGTAAAAATAAAAACTCTTAGCTGTGATAATAATTTAATTTAAAATATTTGAGCCAATAAAATATTTCATACAAAAGTTGAAAACAGTTTTTTTTCCTGACACCTTATTTATAAAAATAAATTAATATTACTTATACCATATTGAAATAAAATTCGATTAGACAGTAGACACCCTACCTTGTACACTATACTGTAAAAAATATACAGGGTTATAAAGAAAGAGTATGCTAAACCGAAAAGGGCTTTATAGTACTCATCATAATGAACAACTTTTACTATTAGGACCAACACAGAAAAAAAAAAGAAAAAAAAACAGCTAAAGAAAAAAAAAGAAAAAGAAAAAAAAAACAAAACAAAAAACAGAACTGAAAAATGAGAAATGTATAGAACAAGGAACAACTCGCTTGCTCGGTCATCAAAATTGAACACGCGGTTAAAAAGCAACTTTGCACTCTTGTATAACAAATAACTATTGTCGGCTTAGCATACCTTTTTATTATAAACCTGTGTATAATTATTTTATAGTAGGATTATGTAATATTCTTTAAGCCTATTGTCATCTTATCAATCAAGAAAATGGTTGTGTTGTCATCCAACTCCGATGTATTATTATCTCTGCACACAGTGTAGAGGTACGAGTAGAATACCCACTCACTACACCAGGGGTGGCGAACCTTTATAAATCAACTTCTACAATTTATTTTTCTAATGAAATGTTTGAGGCTTTAGACGTGCCGTTAAATAATTTTGCCTAGGAAAATTGGGTGGTGGCATGCCTAAAATATTTTGTGTTCCCTGCGTGCCATGGGTTCGCCATCCCTGCACTAAACCAATAATGGCACTACGTGACGCGACTACCTATAACTGTTATTCAAATGGCATATTTTTTCTAGCGAATGAATGCTACACAATTACACATCTTATAAAAATAAACAATATTTTATTGCTAGTTATAAACACCATTTGCTTTTTTCTAAAATAAGTAGAACGTAGAATTGTTAGAATTTATCTTATAAACATTTCAAAATATACAAACGACCCGTTCTAAAGTGGTTAATACATAGTTATAAGGAAAGGTAATAGTGGTATACCCTTTTCTTACAACCCTGCATAGAAGCAGCTCTAGCGATTTATACACAAAGTTAAAATAGAATTATGTACACTCAGTCTTTTATTTACAAAAGCATCACAAATAAATCATATTATACTCTGTTATCTGTTTCAGAAATAAGTGGGTTACCTTAAACTAATACGCATTAACATTTAATTGAACACACAAGCGCACACGTACTGCTTTACATACAAAAAGAAAATGTCATTCACCTGAAAACATTCGATACCTATCGACATGCAAATTCGTTAAGTCAATGTAATCTACCTAATGTTACACGCTAACGATATAAGAAATCCTTAAGTCAATGTAACCTACCTAATGTTATAAAAAAATACTCATTAAAATTTTGGAAACCCAGTCAAAGTATACATTAAGTGTGCCCAATGAAAGCGGCGCGGCCATTTGCGCCGCTCACAGCACTCGTCACGTGTCTCCATTGAGCGCGTCTCGCGCGGCGTCCTCGGGCGGCTTGTCGCTTCGCAGCGGGACGAGCTCCTGAGGCGCGGGGGCTGCAGCGGGTGCGGGGGGCGGCTGCAACCGCTTGTACACGACGCGGAGAGCGAGCAGCGCCGCGAAGGTAAGCGCTGCTGTCGAGCCGAAAGTGGCGGCTGGGCCGCGGCGCGCGTACACCGTTGCTACGAAAACTGGGCCGAGCGCGCGCGACAGGCAGCCTGCGCCTGTCAACAGGCCCATCCATACACCCTGCGGCCGTGGGCCCAGCACCTGCCGGACGAAAATAAATCACACTTGAGGATCTATGGGAAGTCGAGGGGCTAGCAGTGAACGTTTCAAATCTATATCAACATGAATCTGTGTCAGCTACAGATTCCGCCAAATGTGAAGTCTTCGACTTTTAGGTGTCTTTGGCAGAGCGAAAATGTCGCAAGGGTATATTATCATAGGACACGTGCGAACTATTCCCCAATTTGCCGATTTTTTAGCTCAAGATGTTTAACAGCCGCTATTACTTTCAAGAATATCGCCTCGAGCGTAAGCCAGTAAACTTTATCAGCCTTTCCCGATCGATACCTCGGGTAGCAAAGTTGACAAAGTATCAACTCAATGAATACTAGCTAGTACTCATATACTAGCAACTACTACTAGCCAGAAAAGCGGTCGATTGCCATTTGACCCCTCTGTCAATAGTCTGCTTGCTTTCTTTCTTTGCGACTTAAGATCAATCCTTACCTTAGAGAATATAGTCTGTATGAGCGTGACTCCGAGCGAGTACCCGACGGAGACGAACGCGTACCCCAGCAAGAACTGCGTGAGCGTGAGCGCGCGCGTGGTGAGGCACCAGGGCTGCGCCGCCGCCGGGCAGCCGCCGCCCGCCTCCGCCGTGCCCTCCGCGGCCAGCGGCGGCGGGCCCGGGCCCCACGGGATGCAGAACACGGACGCCAGCCCGGTCAGCAGGAACCCGCCCCAAAGCAACAGTGCGCTGGAAACGATTGCACAACACGTTATTTTCGAGCCATAAATGATTGCTGTGGTATATTTAGCGCCTATTCTGGTCATGATCAAAATTCACTAAGACAAATTCAAAACAATAATTCAAATACAACACTGATCAATTTATTATAATATAAACTTTTAGCTACGAGTTTGGTAAAAGTAGTAACTTCTAAATCCAGATCATAGAAGATGAAGTAGCTCTGCGTGTCTATTCGTTATCTGTTCACGGGGCTGAAACCTTTTAGAAATATTTCGAAATTATGTAAATCAAGGCACAACAGGAGAGAGGCCTATATAATATACCCAGCAGTGGGAGAGAGAAGGCTGTGGATGATGATGATGATGTAAATCACGAGAAAGATTGCAATTGTATCCAGGAAAAATACTCGGCCCTAACGGAACGCTACTGCCATACGATACAAAGACTAATATATTGTCAGAGCTTACCGTTCTTCGAAGAGCTTAGTAAGCGGGCCTATAGCCGCAAAGGTGACACAAGCGAGCACAGCGCCCCCTGACATGAGCGCGCCCATATACTCGAGCGCCTGCCGCTTGCTCCACGCGAACTGGTCCATGGTCAGCGAGGTGGCCAGCGTCTCCAGCAGCACGAAGTTGAACACCAGCACGAAGAACGCAGCGATCAGCGTCCAGCTGCTAACCAGGTCGGGCTTCATGCATTTCAGCACTTCCTTCTCTGAAAACACAAATCGAAAGGGCGTCATCAAAAATTACAATGTAAATTAATAAGTCTCAGTGATTCAGCTTATAGATCATGCATTTGAATGCACTTTCTATGCTGTGGTTGGTGAAGTATATGTGTGAGCTGTGCGTGCCAGCTCAGTTTGGATTTTTTTGGCCAGCACCAGCGGTTCCGGGTTTTAGAAATTACTATCTGTACCATTTTTCAAAATTTTCTGGAATCTAGAAATGATGGCATGCTCACCAGATTCTTTCCCCTGCGCGATCATAGCCTCTCTTGCGGCGATCTTCCTCTCCTTGAAGCAGCAGGGCAGGAACAGCAACAGGTTAAGGGTGCCAAGCAGCGCGTTGATCCAGCCGGCCGCAGTATACATGTCAAGGCGGAGCGCCGGGCCGGGCGCGCCGGGCGGCGGGTAGGGCTCGCCCGGGCCCAGCGGCGCCGCCGCCGCCTGTAGTGCGGGACCGACCACGAACCCCAGCACCTGCGGTAATAGATAAATATTTATTTATGGCCAAACATGATAAAAGATAAATATAGGGAAATATTTAAACAAAAGAAAAGCGTTTTTGCAGCTCGTCCACGAGCGTAGATACGTAAATAATAAAAGAATCCATCAAAGCCGCAAGGCTTGTAATGTTATCTTAAACATAGCCACGGCTTTCACGGAAATACCAAGTGAATAATTAACATTATCGTTAATTGTCTGAGAAAAATAGGTTTCTGATAGATATTTTCACCATGAAAAATTAACATTATCGGTCATTGTCTGAGGAAAATAGATTTGTAATAGATGTAATTACCTGCGCCAGCGACACCCAGGCCACGCAGCGCGTGCGCTCGGAAACCAGCGTCGCCGCAGACAGGTACGAGCGCGCCACCGCTATGTTTGCTGGAACAAGTCGCATTAATCATTAAAATATCTACGGACTGACAGCTTAAGAACGGACTAAGCCGATAATGTACTGGAGTTTTTAGTTGCGAAGATAAGCAATAAGAAAGGATTTCAGAAAAATCATTAAGAGTCTGCAAAGGATAATTTAACAACTGCTTTATGAAGAGCACTCTGTGACAATCTAAAAACTGAAACTAAAATTGTAATCTTGTGTTTTCCGGAATAATAATAACCCCCTTTCTATCCCCATTAATTTACCTATAGATGAAAGATACTTAACTTTGCTCGCTGCCAATTTTACCTACAAAAGCTTTGATCTATCGAAGGGCCTTACCCGAGGAGACTCCAACGAGGAACCTCGCGAGCACCATCCAGTAATGCGCGTGTGGACGCGTGAGGTGCAGGTGTGCGTACAGCACGCTGGCCAGGACAAACAGCGCAAGCGTGGCGAGCAGTGGCGCGCGCGCTGAGCCCGCGCGGTTGGCCCACAGCCCCAGCAGCGGGGAGAACAGCAGCTGACCCAGCGGGTTGGCGCCCACCGCCAGCCCCAGCACCTCCTTTTGCGACCCTGGTGATAGCTGCCGAAAACAAATACCAAGAGTTTATCTATCTATCTATCTATCTCCCAAGGTTATAGGTATAACCAAAACACACCAAAAATGGATGACATAGCCGCTGCGTTGCTTGACGACAAGCGCTGAGCTGCGATGTACTACGGCAGCATCAATAGTAATCGGTGTCCTACCTCCTGGATCTATACTAGGTACAAAGAGTATGTACTATATTTGTTTTGACAGACCAAACAAGATACTCTTTTATTTACAGTAAGCAACAGACTTAGTTGTTTCAGAGTCAAGGTCAAGAAATGAGTAATCTCCGAGCTTGTCCGCAATGCTACGTAGTATCATATAGAAATATTATAGTATATTTTTCTATGTGTGTGTATTGTATAATATGTACAGTTCTAACAAGTTGACTAGAGCTAGAGTAGCTATAACTATTATTCAATCTGTGACGCTGCTCTGGACAACTTTTACTTTTACTTACAAACGAGGTAGGTATTTATGAGTCAGGAGTAGAAAACATTCTGTATACAGCGACACAGCTGGACTTTGGTGTAATGAATGTAGGTGAAGATAAGGACATATAAAGACGCTTAATAATATTACATTTACGCTAAAAATAAAACGATGTTCTCCTTTTACCAGATTCAGGTAACTGATTAAAAAACTGCCGTGATGATGATAAAAAGTAGCCTTTACGTTAATCCAGGATGTAAGCTGCCTCCATCTAAAATTTCATCTAATTCTGTCCAGTCGTATCAACGTGAAGAAGTACCGAACAAACACACAAAATTTCGCTTATATAACATTAGTGTGAAAACTCGGTACAGCTATTGTGTGCAGATTAGTACCTATTCAAGCGACAACACTGAACGGACAACACTAATCAATTGGATGTCTCCTCCACGGCTCGGCGGGAAGGTCAGGGCTTCGGCCGACGACCGCCGGCTGACTTACAAACTATCCACATTACACGCGAAGATAATTATAGACCTCACGTGCGAGGGAAATTATTGGATGTTGCACTAAAAACTAAATGCAAGCTCTGCGATTCAAAGTCAGCGCAAGATCTACGCTCCAATTCCAAAATGTAGAGAAATTTACTAAGTTGTTGCTATACTTTTTAGGCACTAAATCCTATTATTATAAACTAGCTACGCACCGCCACTTCATCTGCGTTTTCCGAAATAAGAAGTAGCCTATATGTTAATCCAGGGTAAAAGCCTTCGTACCAAATTTCATCCGAATCCGTTCAGCCGTTTTCCGTAAAAGAGTAACACACATCCATACGTCCTCACAAACGTTTATAAGTAATATTAGTAGGATGTCAAAGTTTGAATGCTTTTTACTCATTCACACATAAACGGATTTGGATGAAATTTGGTATGGAAGCAGCTTACATCCTAGATTACAGAGTTTAGTTTTATCTCGGAAAATTTAACTGTTTCCGTAGAATAGCGGGTGAAACCGCGACGGGCAGCTTGTGCTAAATAAGTGTTGCACCGAATGATATTTCGTGAATGGACTAATTAAACTCGAATAATATTATAATACCTAAAGCGATACATTGTGATGTGGACTGTTCTATATTTATACTCGTTATAAGTAGTGCCTATACTCGTGTACTCGGTGTACTTCTATTTGGACCGCGTCCAGGGGAAACCGCTCAATCAAAACAGGTTTGATGACTTATTTATCTTGCATCGCAATGCAATGCAACAATGATCATGCCATACAGGGTTATAAAGATAGAGTATACTAAGCCGAAAAACGCTCATAGTACTCTCGATAATGAATGTTTTTTTACAATGGGATCAAAATAGAAATCGCGAAGAACAGTTGTTTTGAAATTTTGTAAAGTGTCATTGATATTTTTCTATGAAACAGTTGGGTTTTTTTCGCAATTTAAGAGGAGGTCCCACAATAAAAATTGATCATAGAGATAAGTACCATGAGCCCTTTTCAGCTTAGCATAACCGTTCCCTATAGCCCTGTACTCGTATGAATACTTGAGTTGAAAGTGAATGGCTCGTATTTGTTGTCACACGTCAGGTATCTTATCATTGTTAACCGACTTCAAAAAAGGAGGAGGTTATCAATTCGACTGTATGTTTTTTTTTATCATTTTTCAATTCTTTTTCAATTTTCGTCACCCTGAGGGTGACGAGTGAGAGAGACGTCTGAGGGCGATGGAGGGGCACGCAGCGTGCTCCAAGTTTGAAAAACCTACCTAGCACAGCACAGCTCGACTCGACACAGCGCGCCTCGCTCGAGACTGCTGCGTTTTTAAACAGAGCGTAGCCTCACACAGCGCAGCACAGCATGGTTTGTTTCTATCCTCATTGAAATATTAGACGAGCGAGTTGACCAAACATAGCACAGCGCAGTACAGCGCAGCACAGCTCGATGTTGATTCGTCACCCTAAAAAGGCGTACTCGGCCGAGGAGACTGTCTTGTCACTGTATTCGTTACATGTAATCAACCCATACCTGCCGCTCTACGAACCGCCTCTCCTTGGGAAGTGTCGGCTTATTCCCGGTGTACTCCAAAAAAAGGTTTCAAATGACTCCACGAATAAAATCGTCAAATTAATTAATAATAATTTTGGTTTCAAACTGCTCCATGGTATTCTCAAAATACTCAACGCTACTGGTTTCGTGAAATTAAATAAGCCATACATCCATTCTCAATCAACTCCACGCAATTTTTATTATCGCCACAGTTACGCTGTTTCTACCTTGTAGACGTTCAAACCAACATGATATTCATATACAGTATGCTAAGCCGAAAAGGGCTCTTAGTACTCATCATTATGAATAACTTTTACTATGGGACCAATCCGAAATTCGCGAAGAAAAAATCAGCTGTTCCATACATTTTGTCAAGTGTCATTGACATTTTTCTATGGAACAGCTCATTTTTTCTTCGCGAATTTCCGGTTGGTCCCATAGTAAAAGTTGTTCATAATTATGAGTACTAAAAGTCCTTTTCGGCTTAGCATACTGTTGTTCATACCATTTATGAATAACCCTGTAGAACCATTTTGAGTATTATTCATTATCTTGCTGTCACTATAGTGGAAAGACCGAGTGAAAGTTTCTAAGATTAAAATAGCAGACCACCCGGTTTGCAAATGTCTAGAAATTCAATAATTTGTTTTGGCTTGAAATAGGAAATTATAAAATTACCAAGGTATCTTGCTGTAGGTTTTATATTCTCAGGAAAACAACATAGAGCAGCAGTATATTTCTGCAAAACGTAATTTCTTCCCTATGTTCCTGCTTCAGTATAGTTCTAGTGAATACCTGAATACCTATATGACATCATAAATTAATTATTTCCCACACGCTTTCTACATCTTTACATTTATATCAGACAAATAATTCCGCGGACACGGCTTCTCCTCCAACGCCCTTCGCTCCAACAGTGCGTATTTTTACATACTGTATATACCTACCTAATGTTAATGTATTGTGTCATGACACGAACTGTTTCAAAATAGGGCATGACACAGATGTTGGACTTTAAACTAATGTCGTTTACAAGATTACGAGCACATAACTAGCGAACCGGTTGTCAGAGGCTCGCTTATTGATGCTGTGGACAAAGAAGAAATTGAATTGGAAATTGTTAATTATTATTATTTTGTAATCTATATTTGACTGTGTACATTTTAATATTTATCGCCCGATGTGGGTAAACTGATAATTTCAATTAATGCACTAGCATCTAGTCTATCTTATAAATTACAATTTAGAAACATGTTCAATAGATAAAGGTTCTGAATCTGAATCCAAAAGCAATATAACGTATTCTCTGTTGATAAGCATATCTTATCTCATCTCGTATCTTTACTTAATTGACGAAGAAATTTGGCTATCGATGGTTCTATATCATTAGCGGTTACCACTCCGCTAGGCCTCTGCTGACTACTCTACCATTTTTGAGCGATAGAATAATGAATTTTCACACTTGTATTTTAAAAGGTTGAATTTGTTAGTCATATTTCTCACCTTTCAAAGTAAATAAAACATAGATATTTAAAAAAAATATTTTAACAAGCTTTTATGTCAAAACATATTTTTCAAACAACCAGCTTTTGCATTGCATTGCTATCGGAGTTACAAATGAATACCAAACTTCAGCTCAACCGGACATCAGGAGTTGAGTTTAAAATTCAATTGCAAAATTTGACTCATACTAACAAAACAAATATCTACTTAGAAGTTATAATTATATATATATGATAAGAAAATTAAACAGGTTTACCGTGCTCAAGGGGTAAAGAGTATTTTATATTTAATACTGCTATAGCTTGTGTTTATGGTGTTTACAAGAGTAAACACAAATAAAAAGTAAACGATCAAAGACCATCTTCCCTGCACTGAATATGTACTCGTAAAGATTATATAAATATTCTACTTTATTACGAGTATCATTTCCTCAGACTCCATAACTTTAATTAAAACAAAATGTAAAAACAGCTGTCTTTTTGTTTGAATAACAATATAATTGTAACTGCGTGTGGTGGCAACGCCATTATCTAACCCGTTCCGACGAAGTGATTCATTCCATCCGTACACTTATATTATATGTATGTATTACTATGTGTATGTATACAGGGTCAATTCTAAAACACTGAAGGCCCTTGCCAATAGTTAGAATAAATATGGCTATCGTACAAAGCAGTCGCATTATTTACGGACCCAATCTCCGCACCCTCCGCACATTGAAATCCTCGAACAAAAAAACTTGTTCTACGACTTTCGAAAATTCACAAAAAAATCAGGTGTTTCATTTAAAAAGGTTCATTGTCCTTTTACAAAAACAACAGCTGTTTTATGTGAATTAGACGAAAGTCGTAGACCAAAAGTTGCTATTTAGAAGCCACCCGCAAAAGGTCTTCGGAGTTTTAGAGTTGAGCCTGTTTACATTATTATGCCATTATTTAGGTACTTACTCGATTGTGAAAGACTTTGGTCGAGTATTGTGGTATTGTTCTATTTACTTACGACAGAACGTCGAAACAATGAGTAAGTATACCGATAAGTTTACTATCGCATAAATAACCCTGCTCTATCATCGACGTGCTCTATCTCTTACGTCATGTATAAAAAATCTTCTCTTAGCATCGATTCCGTAATATTTGTGCGTTCAGTAATTAGATAATAGCGGCGAATGGATAATTGTCGAAGAATAATAATCATTTATTCATTCATTATTTAAGAGCGTTGCTCTTGTCGGTGGTTCAATTTTCAGGCATGTAGGCTACTATTGTTTTTACCTCTTTGTACGATATAACATCTGAGAGCAACATGAAATTACAGGGCAAATGGGAGATTAATCAACTTATATCTCAGGGTGACGAGCGCAGTGCTGTGCCGCGCAGGGTCTTGAATTCTGCGAGTTTAAAATTCTGGGTGGCGCAGACCTGTTATGGGCAAACGTGACGTTTAACATCAGGCGAGCGATTTCCTCGTTTCGTCACTTAATCACATAATTTTTTTTTTTTTTAAAATGAGGGCAAGAAAGACCTAGAACATTCTTAGGCAAGTTCTAAACACGTCGTAGATATTACCGTTTCGGTAATAAAATAATGATAAAAATACAAGAGTAAAATCCCAAGTTTATCTCGTTCAGTTTTGGAGAAACATATATTTTAAAGTTTGTGCATATGGTCTCGATAACAATAAAAATATTCAGAAACAGTTAAAATGTGTTTATTACTCAATTGACAATATGGGTCAAAGAAAGCAAGCAAACTAGTTCCTAATGGAAATTGAAATCAAAATGGATAAAAAATAATAACTTAGTGCAACGCATATTTCAGTCATGCTGACAATCGATTCCGATTCCATGTACTCGTAATGCGGGAGAGACTTTTTATTAAATAATTTATATCTCAGTACCTACTCACACAAAACCGTTTAAAATGGTTTTGGAATATGTAGTTTGCACGCTCTCATTGACCTGTGTTGGCAAATGAGTTAATATATTAAAAACTAATTACATATATCATTAACATGGCGACAAAAATACCAAAACTTTAAACAGGTTATATTCCTCCTAAACCGAGTGCGTCCTTCAGTTTGGGTGTTTTACTCATGCATTTGTAAAATACGACATCATCGTCTCGTACCTACGTAAGGAAAGCGATGATTTTCGATTTTCGTCTTACAAGAACCGTGAGGCGAGATTTTTTTTTTGTATTTTTTTTTCAGCTATTTCTCCGCGGCACAGGTCGGAGACGTTATTCAGTCAAGCGAGAGTATTAATAGAGTTATATGAAAGTGTCTGCCGCTAAAGCAGCTAACACGCGCGTTATCGGTTAACACCCGCTACTGATAATGATAGCCGCTCTATGACACGATAGCGTTAACACAATATATTTAATTACCTACAGATTTATAATACAATTTCCTTGTAACCGCGTCGGATACAATACAATGTATCCACTTAACTATTCAGTTCTATATTCACCGATATACACATAAAGTAATGACCCAGTTTGATTGACAAACAATGCTTCTTTAACAAATAATGACTGACAAGTTTTCAATTAGGGGTGTTTTCCTGCGAGTCTGTTTGGTAAGGTAATTACATATTAATGTGAGCTCTAGCGGGCAATTTGCGACAATGACAGCGAGCATAAAGAGGCCAGTTGGTAGAGCATAGCGTGTGAACACGAATAAATAGGTGATAATAGGATGAACTTCGCATGAATGCAGGTACGAAGGTACGTAATTAGGCTGTAATCTTTTAGAGAACACGCAGGTAGGATGTCAAGGATTAGGTAGTGCGGCATACCTGAGTTGAGCTAGAGCGTAACAACTAACAACTGATTGAATTATTTAGTGTACATTTTTGTCTTGCCTTCTCATAGGTATTATTTTATAATATTAGTGATATTATAAATGCGAAAGTTCGTGAGAGTAACGTGAGAGGGTGTGTTTGCTTGTTTTTTCTTCAAGTTGTAACGGCTCTGCTGATTTAAAAACAATTTATCGTGGAGTTAGGATAAATTGGAATACAATTTTTCTTTCAAATTATGATCCTGATCGAAAAAAATAAAAACAGTTAAAAACAGAGTAACAATTTCATAACTTTTCTAAAATAAATGTGATTTGCATTGACGTTTATGGACACTATGATAGTAGGTGGGCCGAATTCTTTAGTAGGTAAACAGTTGAGGATTTCCCTTTCTGTGAAAGTATACACGTCTTTGTTCGAGAGAGCGCGGCCCGCGGCAGTGACACCGAGTGAGCGGGCGCCCGCTGCCGAGACCGAGGGCGACCTTCGCGGCGCCGCCGGCGCGGGCGCGGCGGCGTGTCAGCGAACGTGCTTGAACCGTGAGAAGGGCCGCGCGTTCGCCGCTCGCCGAATAACACTATACTATAGGGACGCCTAATCCCTATTCAAGTTTTTCGATTGGGATTGTTGGACGTCTTTCTTATCCACAGTGCACTTTTACCCGTTAGTCGTTTAGACTACCTTGGCTCTACGGAGTGACTAAGAATGGCTTCGTATCGCTGACACATAGGTACGCTCGAGTTCTAGCGGCGATGGTAGAGACGAAAATGATGATGATGAGAAACATTCCTAATGAATGATCAACTGTAGTAGTACGTTGGGAAGCGGATAACGCTAGGATACCTTATCGAGGTAAGGCCAGACGCCAGTGAGCACGATGCTGAACCCGAGCGACATCTGGAACATGGTGAAGTAGATGATGTAGACGCTGCGCCAGCGCTCGCGGCGCTCCCGTTCCGTCTCCAGAAGGGCGCCGGAGCGAGCCGCGGCCGGCGCCGGCGCCTCCGAGTCCCGCCCCGCCTGGGCGTTCCCGCTGCCGCACATCTTACTCTTGAGCCACTCCATGCCGTATCTCAGAAAAGGAAATCCCAGTTCACATCACGGCCGACAGTTCGCGGGTAAACAAAGACGCGCGAGATAAGAGGTGCGCGCGCGCACAGCGTTTACGTGTGTGGCGGGCCGCGCTCGGCTCGCACACTGAGTACTGACTGACAGAACCTAGTTACGGCCGTGTTGTTGATAGTGGCATTAGCGGCCGGCCGATGCGTTGTTGGTTCGTTGATCGCTGGGATCGCTCCCCCTTGATGTGGCGATATCATCTCGGAAAATGTCTGTGACCGCCCTGGTTGCGTCAGTGGACGGAGCTCACCTTGTTCTTTGGTTGTTAGGTTAAATACCTACTATTACGATACGACTCAACGTCACATTCTTATAGTAGGCTAAAACAAATGACTTGCTTGGAGATAAACACAGATTAAAAGTAAATTAGAAAAACTAATGGGTTCCATAATGTGAATGTGATGTATTTCTATGTCTCTCCCTTTCGTTGTGGGTCTGGAAGAGACATCTCTGGAGTGAAAAGACCACCTTTAGTGCTTATCTCTAATGTTCCTTTTGATTACAATAAAGTGTATTCTAGGTAATTTGACTTGTTTTGTGACCGGTGAAAAATCCAAACTATGAAAATTGGCAAAGGGTTTACATAGATTGTTATTAACCGGGATTTTCGATTTTCAAGAAGGCACTCTTGAAAATACCGTGAACAATTATGGTGATGATGAAATCTAATGTGCGAGTTCATTAGCTGATTCAATGTTTATAGGGTATTTTATTTGTTTTTTAACTTTTATACTTAAAATATAAGTATGCAAGTAAGTAATAATTATGATCTCTGTAATTAGAAAAACACTAAAAATTAAATACAGATAGGTATGTACGCCAAATTTGTTTTTTTTACCCTTCCAAATTCGAAATGACACTTACATTCTGACTAACACTGACACATGAATTAGCTTGACAGGTGACAGTACAATAGATGACTGAAATCTGAAAGTGAAAAGTAAAATAATTCCAAAAAATAAAGCAGCGCAGGTGGTCCGCCTGGTTCTTCCTCGATTATTTTGCATTTTAATTACCAAGGAAAGTAACTAGATTTTTAACAAAATGCTAAACGCACGTCCTGTTGTATCCCGGCTTCTGCAACAAACAGGTACAAATACTTTTTAATCTACATGTTGTTACATTAAAATTATCGATCGTCATTTTTTCTCTAATTCACGGCACTTTTGTCATTTGTTATTATTTGATATCCATTTATTTATTCTATAGTTAATACTTATTTAATAGATCACTCTATCATTGTTAACTTTGATTTTCAAAAATGTTACATAACATCATATCAAAGATAACCTTAATTTTCTACCCGACTGTTCAGTAAAAGGGTAGCTAATATTTGAGTATATTAAGTACGTTCCTATGTGATCTACCACTATCAAGCAAGATTCATTAGATTAGCTTTTATGTCTAGTGTCAGGCTACATGCTATGTTAACAGGGATAAATTCAACGTGATAAAGAATAGAACTCTACTGTTCAAATGTGTACAAAGGTAAATGAGGAAGCAAGAGTTGTGTTCATAAATATTATGTACTATAGAATAGAATAAATGAGATTTCCTTCATGAAAACAACACATATTATGTTAAATTTTACACATAAAACACGATAATCCACTGCAGTACTATTGATAGCATGGAACTTTTTTTGCTGCTGTGGCATTCAGTGTTTGGAATATCTTTTGCAGCATATAGTTTTTAGTTGTACTTCTAATAATAATACTTATTTGTATGTAGCAAGTAGGCATGTTTTAAATTAAATTAAAAATTAGACTTCGAGTTTGTGGAATAAGGAAAAGTGTGCTATGTATTATTTTATTTTGTGATCACAAAGGCATTTATTGTGAGAATGCAATAGCATTTTTGATAACCAGTGGTCATAACAAAATGCTACCATAGATCAGTCTTTAACACATTCGGTGGCACCGACTCGCCCAAAGAGTTCACGTAAATCTTATTCCAGTGCTGACGACTCGAATGGCGAGTTCAGTGTTTTTCAACCGTCAACCGTAAAATGTAGGCAGCATCCGAGAAGACATCATGAAAATCGTAGTGGTACTCAATGTGTTAAATTGTAGGTCTAAAACCATTTAGCCATATCAGAGGCCCTTGAGCAACCTTAAAATTCTGATTAGGTTGGCCGTTCAGCCTAGAAGGAATTAATAACAGTTTACAGGCAGACTGGCACCTTTTTGAAGTTAGTTAAAAATCATGGTTTGTGACATAATCGTGAATAATGCACCTTGCTATCCTATCTTATAGAGGTCCATCATAGGCCAGTTTGCAGTAGATATCTGTTGTCTTTTTCAGCGCGGCGCTACCACGGCGAGGGGCACGTGAAGCCTCCCACCATGGACGAGCTGCCGGTGCCGCAGGGGTCGTGGCAGGCGCACTATGACGCTCAGCAGCGGAAGTACAACGCCACGCTGCTCCTCGGAGTCGCATTCACCGCAGTTACATTTATTGTGGTAAGTCTCCTTTTATGTTAACAGGCTAGCTGCGTCTCGCGGTATCTCCCGTGCAACAATAATAATAAAAGTAATAAAGCAGTTTGTATCAACATATGTGATACAGAAACTATCTATAGCTAGCTAGCATTTTTTATCCTGGAAAATAAATTTAAAAAAAAGTGAAACAAGACATTCACAACCTCTTATTGGAATCTTATTTGATGTCTTGCTTTTGAGAGCTCGAGCATTGTAAGATTTAAATTAATATATTGACTCTGTGTGTTTTTGGAGGTGATGTCTTTTATTCAGTCTATTGACTCTTTCCAAATTAATGGAGTAGTTAACTCACTTATGTAGGGGTACTGTAGGGTGAAAAGCTACTTCAAATATCAGTCAGTAGTCACCTCACCAATAGGGAGATTCTTGATAGGCGAGCTACTGCCTAAGCTACTACATGTTTTGGCAGACCTGCAGTCACTACTATGGTATTTTAATTCTACACTCAAGCAATAACATGGATGTTTCCTTGCAGACACCATTACTTACCAAAAATGTTATATTCTGCTGGTGAATATATTTTAACACATGTCATTGGTTTCAGGGTAAAACCTCCGGACTGATATACTTCAACTACTCACCACCCAAGACCCTGGATTAAGTAGTCTGTGATGGAATGGCTAAACAAATGTAAACAGAGCAATATTCTGATAACCTAACAGTTATTGACAAATATTTATTCCATTATGGCAGATTGTATCTTGTTCGTTACAAAATGTTAGCCACTTGTATTAAGTTAGTGTTTATCTAGATACTTTTTTTTAATCACTTTGATTTGGTGAAATAAAAAAGGGATTTAAAATAACATTGTTTTATTTCTATTCTTAATTAGGTAAGTACCTACTACGTATAAATAAGTGTTATTTACAAAGTTTAATAACAGGCCGGGAGACTGACGGTAACACAATTTTCCGGTCATTTGTACCTGTGTGGCGACCCTTCAGGGGTCTAATAAGGCGTTTTAAAAAACAAGTTTTAGTTCCAAAAAGTACAACAGATGGCGTGATTTATCTCGTATTTTATGTCATATCACTTCTAAATAGGCCAAAAGCCCGAAGCCTATCCACCATAAAACCGAAGAAAATATCAAAATTGACATTTAGATGTAAATTTTAATGTCTTAAGAAATTGAAATGAGATAGATCATTCAAGTACAAAACGTGTTGCTTGTAGATTAAATAATTTTATATCATACTGTCGTCCAGGCAGGCGAAGCCGCGGGCAAATACCGGGATAAAATTAACTTACCCTTCTTTTTTTAAGAGCCGTGTAAAAAGCTTGAAGGGTCGCCATACGGGTACAAATGACCGGGAAATTTGTGTTACCATCTCCCGGCCTATTATTTATATAATACATAAGGCGCAAGACATACAAAGCGAGGGCGCGAGCGGCGCTCTCTTTTTAAGTGTTTTCAAGGTCCTCAATATTTCCTTATAATACGTAACATAGACGCGTTGCGCTACGAAAATGGAAGCGCGACCTTTAATACTTTTTTTTTTTATCTAACCTATGCTGTCCCACTGCTGGGCAAAGGTCTCCCCCAATGTTTACCAGTTCTGGCGGTCTTGGGCCAGCGCCGTCCAGTCTTTTTCAAACCGCCCGAGTTCGTCGCGCCATCGCGTCGGGGGGCGACCTGGGGGTCGACTGTCCGGGGGCACCCACTGTGGATACCTTTGCCCACCTGTCCGTGTGCATTCGGCTCGTGTGACCCGCCCAATCCCACTTGAGCTTAGCAGATTTGCGTCCTACGTCCGTGATGCCTGTTATGGAACACAGTATGGTGTTACGGACGCGGACTTGTCGTTTGATTCCAAGAATACTGCGTTCCATTGCTCTTTGGCAAACCCCGAGACGGGACCTCTGAGATTTGGTAAGCGACCATGTTTGTGCACCATAGGTTAGGACAGGCAAGATACACATGTCGATGAGTTTGCGCTTCAGGGAGATTGGAAGATCTCCCTTCATTAGCATTTTTGTCTGCCTAATACTACGCTAGGAAAACCTTTAGTGCATACTAATTTTTGTCTTATTGCTGCGATATTCATGGCGCATAAGATATTAATTTATTTGGCGCACAAGACGATTAAGGATAACTATCTTGTAGTGGTACGACTTTTGAAGTAAAACCAAAATATAATAGCACCATATCTGAAAATCTCAATTCATTATAAAAATAACAATTTGAATTTTCAATAATTTGACATTTAGTAAGAACTCTAAAAAGAAGCGCAGATGCCTGTAACAAAGGTTTTCCACCTAGCACAGGCATCTGAGCGATATTTTGCTTGGACCTGTCTATCACAATTATCTGTATCTTGGTGTAAGAGACCTATAATTTGTATTAATAAATAAATATGATTGATATAACAAAGCATGTTTTAACTATATCAGCTACTGAAATCGTGAATGATATCGAGAGATACATCTGAGTAGGAAGATACCATACACTCCTTCGTCTAGTCTATTCGGTTCCGTCAAGTTCCGGACTGGTCCCTCGAAGCGTTTTAGTTCGGTGGCAGTGTTGCGGTCAGTGCTCGCGGGCGATGTCGGAGAATGCGTCCAGGATGTGCTGCGTCGTGAGCGGGAGAGACAGGCCGGCCGCCGGGTAGCAGGCGGCGATGCGGGCCTGCGGACAGGGGGAGGGGTGAGCGGCGCGGTGCGGGGCTGGGGGGGGGGGCGGCACTCACTCTAATACCCTATGGCCCATTCTACTATCGGACTACCAACGGCACAAAAAAGCGACATCGTTTAATGGTTAACATCCCAAAATCTCGTAAGAAACGCTTTGATTCCTCCTTTATTGTGCGAACCGCTAGTGTGGAACGCTCTGCCTGAATGGGTGATTCCCGATAGATAAAATCTGGGTGTTTTCAAGCCGCTAGTGAATCGGTTTCTTCTAGGCAAGCGTGCTACAGCGTGGACCGCATCGTTGCTTACCATCAGGCGAGATTGCGGTCAAACGCAAGCCTATTACTAAATAAAAATAAATAATAACCTGCAGCGCGCGGTGCTGCGCCAGGAACTCCTCCTGCATGGCGCGCCACACCACCTGCAGCAGGCCGCCGTCCTCGCTGAGGTGCTTCTCCACGGTGCGGTACAGGCGGTGCAGCGCGCGCCGCACCTCGGCCGCGGGGTACAGCGCCAGCACGCGCCGCAGCTCGTGCTTGGAGAAGGCGGCGCGGTAGCACACCTCCTCCTCGCGGCAGCCCGCCGCCACGGCCTCGGCCACGCCCTCGAAGAAGGCGGACAGGCGCTCCAGCGGCCGCCCGAAGTACGTGCTGACGTAGGAGCGCAGCGCCTCCTCGTAGCGCGCGCGACACTCGCGCCGCGCGGGCTCCAGCGCCGGCACGCGCAGCGCCGACAGCGCGCCGTGCAGCGCGTGGTAGTTCTCCAGCAGCACCACCTGGCGCGGCGTGCGCGGGTGCTCGGCCAGGCGCACGGCGGCCAGCAGCGCGGCCGCCAGCGAGCCGTACCAGCGCTCCAGGTCGGCGCGCCGCCCGCCCGCGAAGATGCGCTCGCACGCGCCCGCCAGCGCCTCGAACTCGGCCACGCACGGCAGCACGCCGCACTTGGCGCGCCGCGCCGCCGCGCGCGCGCCCTCGCCCAGCGCCGCCGCGCGCTCCGCCACGGCGCGGTCCGCCTGCCGCTTGGCCGCCACGGCGCAGCCCGCCAGCGCGCCGCGCGCCCACCGCGCCTCGTCCGCGCCCCCGCCCCCGCCCGCCCCGCCGCCGCCCTCCGCGCCCATCACGCGCCGCCCCACGCACGCCAACACGCGGAACGCGCCGCTGCACACACGACACGACACACGCTGTAGGGACCCAGGCATCGATATAACATGTGCAAAGTTATTTAAAGTTTCTCTGCTCCCGCAATGGCCTCAGTAGTTACAGAGCGCGGGCGGCGCTGCCCTCTCCGTTCCCCGCGCCTCTGTACCGTGCAGGCGAGGACTAAGATAAACGGTTTGGCTAGCATAGGTATTAAAATACCTACGCTAGATCGCGAAATTTGCGCAGAACGATTTGCGCCTTTTTTCGAAGCTCTGGGAGTTACCTAAACATAACATTTGTTATAATTTTTTTTTTTTTTTTCATAATAGCAAATCATACAATTTGCTGACGATATAATATATAATGAGCAAGCATCTCCGACGTTCGAACGACACGTCGACCGACGAGACGCCGTATACTCACTACTGATCGTGTTTCTCGATGTGCTGCGTGAGCGTGGCGAGCGTCGGCTCGAGCGCCGGGAACAGCGCGGCGAGGAAGCGCCGCGACTCGGCGCCGCCGCCCCGCGGCCCGCGGCCCTCGCTCGCCGACCCGTCGCTGCCGTCACTCTGCGGACGACGATCGTTAATAACTCCAAATACGAAAATGTGCCAGAAACGAGGTGATGCGAATAGAACCCTTCGTACCTTCACGTCCACGTCGAGGAAAAAGAACCGAGTGCAGAAGTCCTGCTCTGCGTTACAGAGCGACTCCACCAGGCTCAGCACCTGCGCACGAGAGAACGCGTCAGTATATAGGCGGCGACGGCGAGATTCCCGTCCGCGACCCGCGGCCCGCGCACTCACCCCGTCGAGCAGCTCGTCGGCCTTCTCGGGCGGCGCGGCGGGCGGCAGCGCGGCGCGGGCCGCGTCCACCGCGGCGCGCACCTCGCGCTCCACGGCGCGCGCGCGCTGCCCCGTGTACACGCGGGCGAGCGCGTCGAACGCCTTCTCGTCCATGTCCTTGAGGCAGCGCATGAAGGGGGCCAGCGGCAGCAGCTCGGCGCGGGGCCGGGCCGAGTCCGCGGCCGCGCCCGCCGCCGCCTCGTTGCCGAGGTGGATCAGCAGGTTGTTGACGTGGCGCGCCACGGCGGCGGCCAGCGCGTCCCGCGCGCGGCCCAGGCGGCGCACGCGCTCGCGCACGGCGGCCAGGCGGCGCACGTGCGGCGGCGCGGCCGGCTCCGCGCGCAGCGCCGCCCGCAGTGCCTCGGCCGCGGCCAGCGCGCGCGCGCGGCCCTCCGCGCTCGCCAGCGGCACCTCGCCCAGCGAGTCCAGGTCCCGCAGCGGCGGCGGCTCCAGCCACGCGAACAGCTCGGTCAGGTCGCGCAGCAGCGCGCGCGCGTTGTCGTCGGCGCGCGCGGCGCCCGAGCGCGCGTGCACGGCGTCGGGCGCGCCGCGCGCGGGGGCGGCGGCTCGGGCGCGGCGCGCGCCCAGCGCGGCGGCGTGCGCGAGGGCCGCCTCGAGTCGGGCCGCCAGCGCCGCGCCGCCGCCCTCGGTGGCCGCGCCCAGCATGCCGCCCACGTTGAGCGCGTCGAGTCTCGCGAGCTGCACCCCGAGGCGCGCCACGCGGCGCTCGGGGTCGTCGTCGGCGGCGCCGGCGTGCTCCAGCAGCGCCCCGAGCGCCGCCTCGTCCGGCGCCGTGCCCTCGTCTCCACCGCGCGTCTCGCCTCGCCTCGACTCCTATAGTATATTCAAGCAATTTTGTAATTCTTTGCTCCTATATTTTATTTCAATAACAAACAAACAGCCTTCCAACAGTCTAGTTTTTTCCTGGGACCTTGCAAGCGAAGCTCTGTCCCTAAAATGTAAAGTTTAGATATTTACCATTTCAGGTAGCTCTTTTCCATTATTCCATTCCTGTTGAACAGTTGTCTCTTCAAACTTCATTTCACCGTGCTTATCTAGAACAAGGCAGACTATGTATTAGTATGTACTTATAATAAATATTTGTTAATACATGAGTGCCACAGGAATCAAAAATGAAAATTACAAGCATTCATTTTCATTGTTTTTGTGCATATGCCATCTGTTCCTGGTGCATTTCAATAAACAAGTATTTGTTTATCGAGGATACTGATGACTGATACACAGATAGATTATGTACATTGTACATGTACGCCCCTTAAACTATTAGATCGATTTATATTCTACTATAAGTAGATACTCTCCGGCGAGATAGGATATAGGAATGCTTTGTATTCCTTTCTTGTTCACTTGTGGGTCCTGCATCAGTATCAGGGTCCTATAAATGAATACTTAAAAAGTAAAATATATTTAGAGGTGCTGACTTCACCCTTATATCCTGCCATCCGTCCAGGTAGTCCGAAGTTTGTCTTTCTAATTATTTCAAGGACATCTGGGATATACTCTAAAAAACAATGATTTCGAGCTAATGATAGTGTTCAAAACTACCAGCAACACAGAGGAATCAGCCCCATAGTACCTACTACATTTCATTGACACATACAGATTACAGACCAATTTGAGCTGAACTGAGAAGTATCGTCCTGTATTAACAATCTAATTAGGGGTTTTGGCTGTCACAAAATAAATAATATTATTCACACAAACTCATTTTAACTTTAGAATAATAGCTTTGGGTGTAATGTAATTATTTTATTTACTACGTTGATAATGTACAGCACGAAAAAAGTACATAGTGACACTGGATATCTGGCAAGACCTCTTTATGGCAAATCTGTGTCGCACAATATCAGTACTCTCCTAATGGTTTTTGAGTCAGACCGGCTGTCGAACACTACTGCAGTTGTTCTGTTTATCTTTGTCGGTTATAGCTCTTTGTGATTGACACGTAATGTAAAACCAGTATTGTAATACACGGACTATAGGGCCCGATAAAATTAGATTTGCTGTACTTAAATTAGTGGCTGTACATTATGTCATGTCGCCTGACTTCGTGTTGTGTATTATTGACACTTCATCATTACGCCCCCCTCCAAACGGTTGACAGGTGACTTTGACAGCTGTGAGCATCACTTTGGCAGACCCACCAGTTACCAGACTAATGTTTTTTTACTTGATTTTGAGGACTATAAAATCGATAGGGATTAATTTGAACAAAAACATTGTTTTTTTCTTATTGACTTTAAATACCATCAAATAAGAGTCACACATATAATACGCGATTGTGAGAACCATAAATTAATAGTTATTTTTTGTTCAAGTTTATCTTATTAAAAGTTTAATTCTGGGAAAAATAAATGATATGGGGGAAAAAATGTTAGGCCTGGCAGCCCACTTTAAAAAAAAGAGAAAGTTCAATTTCAATTTCAAACTTCATCCAAAGTTTTGTTTTGTTTTGCAAGTTTGCATTTGCAAGCGAGGTGCCGTGTGACGACTGACGAGTGCGGTCGAGTAGTAATTTATTGTCGTGTGTATAATTCGTAAAAATAATGAAAATTCCGTTTCTGAAGTCTAATTGGCTCTCGCGTGTTATACAAAGTAATGGAAGTGCAACACAACTACGTGTCACTAAAAGATATTATAATGAGGTACGTGAACTGTAATTCTTCAGAGTATCAAAACTAAAGTTTTTAAATAATTTTCTTACTATTTGATTGTTATGACCGTAGTCGCATGTGCAGGGCGTTGCAGCGGTGCCCGTGGAGACAGAAAGTGCGCCGGCTCCGACGACGGGCCCGCTGATGGACCTGCATGGCCGTCGGCATACTTACCTGCGCATATCGCTCACGGAGCGATGCAACCTGCGATGTAAGGATCCTTCTAGACCTCAGATTAAAAATATATCAATGTTCTAGACCCAACCTTCCTTTGCCAGCGCACGCCTACTTAAATCGCTAGGCACACACGCTAAAACATGCAAATATACCTAACCATATGTTTACCAATAGCTTATGCATGTTTGTGGTCCATTCAATTGGACTTTTGGGGCGACCGGCGACAGTTCCAACATTGTCATGTGACTGTAATTAAAAGTGGCAGAATGTATAAACTGCATGTTTATAAAGTAACTTCACTTAAATGCATAATATGTAATAAAATGAATGCATTATCTGTTTAGGTATGTGTTTTGTAGGAACATTTTTCCATAGCATTTTCCAGTAGGTACAAAAGTAATCATTACCTACATCAATAAGTATACATACGTAAATTACAGATACAGTGCCGTCAGATTGAGCAATGTCGTAATGGATGTTGTAGGCAAGTGAAACCACTTGACCTTCGACCGCTTATCAACTCACACATATATGGCACACAGACAATTTAAACATTCTTATTTTATAAACCTTGAAGTCTCTGTAGTAGTAAAAAAGCTTGTAAAAATAGAATCTGTGTATGTAGTGACACACTGAATGACGTTCATAGAAGGACTCTGTAGCTAAATTAAAAATGGTTACCCAATTTTCATGGTTCATCACAAGTTGCAAAATCTTAATGTGCAAAGTTGTTTTTCTGAAATACATGTTATGTTGGGATTTCGCTATATAACTACATATAATAATAGGATTATTAGATGCACCCTGTGGTTACACCCTATCCTACAGGAATCATGGGTTTTTGGGGACAAAAAGTTTCCTATGATTATGCAGATTACAAGTACTCAGATTACTCCAAACCAAATTTCATCCAAATCATTTCTGATGATTTTTGTGATTAAGTAACAAATACCCAAACAAACGTACACATAAGTGTACAGTATTTTTAGCGTAATATCAAGTAACAATTTATTTTTTTATGAATCTATTCTCCGGACGTAAGTTTCCTCACGATGTTGTAACTTGCAACCGACATATGGTCGGAAACATGAACACCTTTGTTTGCAGGCCAGTACTGCATGCCTGCGGAGGGCGTGCAGCTGACCCCGCGCGCGGCGCTGCTGACGCGGGCGGAGCTGACTCGCGTGGTGCGCGTGCTGGCGGCGTGCGGCGTCACGCGGCTGCGGCTCACGGGCGGCGAGCCCACGCTGCGCCCCGACCTTGCTGAGATCGTGCGTGAGTACGCCCGGACCATCCCGCCCACGCCATCGAGCTCGATTGTGCGATCACGAATCTTTGTTGAGCCATCTAAAGTGAATCATCATCATCATTCACAGCCTTTCTTATCCCACTTGCTGGGTATAGTATAGGCCTCTCTCTCACTGTGCCATCTGCCTCGGTCCAGCGCCTATCGGAACAGAAAGTCTAACGTGTCACCTAATGTGAAATTGCTTTTGAATCATTTCTAAATATTAGATCAGTTATTAATTAAATCTTATATTGAATTGACTCGTATAGAAGAATAATTTCTTGGTTGATTTTATTGATGCTGAATTACGGTTCGCCTCATAAGTCGTGCGAATTTGTAAGCGCAGTATTTGACTGGAAGGACGATTTGTCACCGCATGATCGTGCGATCGATTGTTAACATCGACAGTAATTTAACGCGTAAACTGCGTTCGCAGAAGAGCTGAGCAGTATCCCAAACATCGAGTCGGTTGGCATGACGAGTAACGGCGTGGCGCTGACGCGGCGGCTGCCCGCGCTGCACCGCGCCGGCCTCACCCGGCTCAACCTGTCGCTCGACTCGCTGCGCCCCGAGCGGCTGGAGACCATGGCGCGCCGCCCGGTATGTCCACATCACGAGAAATGACGAGTAACGGCGTGGCGTGAATGTCGCCTATGGTAGAGCATGACGAAACAATCACAGACCGAGATCAATCCCCTTAGTGTACCTTAGGTTGTAATGAGCACAATGGCGCCAGTTCGTCAACCCGTGCCTACCGCAAGTTGGGTAGGTGTTTTTAAATTTTAATAGACTTGCGTATGACCCTCATCTGGCTTGATTGATAGTGTTACAAGTAGTGTGGCATGGTAGAGTGTGTATTGTGTGACGCGTAGTGATATCAGTTGCAAGACAATGCCTCACCTTGCTTGATGGTGTGACGAGTAGTGGTAGGTATGTGTGGCATGGCAAGGTGGGTGTTGTGACCCGTAGTGATATCAGTTGCAAGACAAGGCCGAAGCTGAAATGTGTGCTAGCGGCAGCTGACAGGCGCTGGGTACTGGTAAACTGTGTGTACTATAAGTAGTAGTGGCTCATGTGTGTGTTAGTGGTGTGTGACGTGTGTGGTGTGTTTCAGGGCACATTGTTGGCGCGAGTGCTGGCTTCGGCGGACCTGGCGGTGCAGCTCGGGCTAACTGTCAAGATCAATGTCGTGCTCATTAAAGGTACCCCATGAATAAGGTGTAACAATACTTCAAGTCTGAAATATTATAGTCCATGCTGAGATTGATTACGAGTTCTCCTGCAAAGTCCTTATATAGGTTATTCATAAAGGGTATGCTAAGCCGAAAAGGGCTCATAGTACTCATCATTGTGAACAACTTTTGCTATGGGACCAACTCGAAATTCGCGAAAAAAAAATCAGCTGTTCCATAGAAAAATGTCAATGACACTCGACAAAATGTATGGAACAGCTGATTTTTTTTCGCGAATTTCGGGTTGGTCCCATAGTAAAAGTTGGTTATAATGATGAGTACTATGAGCTCTTTTCGGCTTAGCATACCCTTTATGAATAACCCTGTATAGTCTACCTTTAGATTGCTAGTTATCACAAAATGGTCATTTACGTTAACTTAGCCAGGTTCAACCCTAAGAGATCATTAGCAGGCGAACTACCTTGTTTAAGGCGATCACATGTCATTCAGTCTGGGCGTGCTCATAAGGATTGACAAAAACACAAATCTTAATATATATAAATCTCGTGTCACAATGTTTGTCCTCAATGGATTCCTAAACCACTTAACCGATTATAATAAAATTCGCACACCATGTGCAGTTCGATCCAACTTGAGAGATAGGATAGTTTAAATCTCAAATTATAGTCGCAATTTTAATTTATTGCAAATTATATATATTTAGTTAGCATCAACATACTACGGTTGCTATAGTTACGCAATGGCTTTTGACAGGACAACGTCTGTCGAGTCAGCTAGTATAATTATAAATATTTTTTACATTGGAAAATTAACGTTTGTGTGGATTTTGATATTTCGCGAAATATGACAAACACACCTTTCAATATTATTACACCTCTCTGTAACACCTTTTATTTACGTCACGCTGTCGACCATATTCTTGTGCCGCACATAATAAGTATTTAAACACTGAATGTGAAGCAAACAAATTAGTTAACACTTGTGACTGAATAAATAGGTGACTAATCAACTAAACAGATAAAAGGTTACTTAATATTCAAAATCCTCAATGTGTACTGTTTAAGGAATTCTTTTAAAACAAAAAGTAATGTAAGAAAATACTCGTAAAGTATTTTAGCAAACAAACAGTAGCTAAATAGGTGACTAATCAACTAAACAGATAAAAGGGTACTTAATATTCAAAATCCTCAATGTATATATTATGTGTACTGTTTATGGTATTTTTTTAAAACTAAAAAGTAATGTAAGAAATTACTTGTAAAGTATTTAAGCAATAAAAAGCTTAAACAGGTGTTGACCAGATACCTCGTACGTCCTAAGCTTCGTATCCATTTGAGGCAGACTCAGGGCGAGGCAGCCGAGGCTGCTCGACCTGAGGCTGCTCTAATGGATACGCACCTCACCAAGTGCACGGCTTGGAGTGAGGCTTCTTTGAGCGCGCCAAAAAAACCGACAAAATATGGCTCGGCCCGCGGCAACGAATTTGCCTCATGGCGCGGCGTGCCTCAGGGTGAGGCAGCGACTCCACTTGTGCGGCCTCGGGTCGAGCGGCTGCCTCGCCCTGAGTTTGCCTCAAATGGATACGAAGCTCTACATTGCACAAGCGAACATTCCCGCAACCACGCTTCTCCACTCAGGTAAGGAGCTTGGGTGACTCCTGTTGGTCGCCTATCTCTCTTCTCCCTTAACGATTGCTACGAAAGTAGTCCCCTATCCCTATATAACATACTTATTTGTAATTGACGTTCTGATTGTATAATGTCCGCAGGATTCAACGACGACGAGATCGGTGACTTCGTGGAGATGACGCGCGACCGCCCCATCGAGGTGAGGTGAGTACGCCACCCGACCGAACCGGCTCACTCGCCTCTTAATATATGTATCTAAGTCTATCCGCTATATTGAGTAGGAGCCCGACCACATCACGACGCATCCTGTGGTTTCATGAAATGCCGATTTTTTTTGTGATTCCTCAATGCATCATTTCTGTCGTATACGATAAAGAGTACCTATAAATAGTGTCGGTGGTCGTGTGTCCCGCAGGTTCATCGAGTTCATGCCGTTTTCGGGCAACAAGTGGTCCCGCACGGGGCTGGTCCCGCACGCGGCGGCGCTGGCGGCGGCGCGCGCGCGGCACCGGCTGCAGCGCGCGCCGCCGCGGCCGCGCGACACCGCCGAGCTGTGGCGCGCGCCGCGCCACGAGGGGCTCGTCGGGTTCATCTCCTCCATGACGCAGCCCTTCTGCGGCTCCTGCAACCGGCTGCGGCTCACCGCCGACGGGAACCTCAAGGTACGCGTTCGCCCGTCGCCTCGTCGCGCCGCCGCTCCGGCTCGGTCCTGTACCGGACGTCCTCTGTCACAGGTGTGCCTGTTCGGCTCCGCGGAGATGTCGCTCCGCGACGCGGCGCGCGGCGGCGCCTCCGACGCCGAGCTGCAGGAGCTCGTGCGCGCGGCGCTGCGCAACAAGAAGGCGCAGCACGCGGGTGAGTACCGCGCGCGCGCCGCCGCCCCGCCCGCCCCCGGCCGCCGCGCCGCCCTAACGCGCTCTCCGTTCGCCAGGCTTGCGGCTCGAGGAGCTGGCGCGCTCCTCCCGGCCGATGATCCTCATCGGCGGCTAGCGGCGCGCGCGCTGTCCGGCGGCATGTCGCACCTGGACGGCGGCGGGCGCGCGCGCATGGTGGACGTGAGCGACAAGCCGGTGTCGGCGCGCGCCGCCGCCGCCGAGTGCCGCCTGGAGGTGTCGGCGCGCGTGCTGCGCCTGCTGGCGGACGCGCGGCTCCCCAAGGGGGACGCGCTGTGCGTGGCGCGCGTGGCGGGCGCGCTGGCCGCCAAGCGCACGGCCGAGCTGCTGCCGCTGTGCCACCCGCTGCCGCTGGAGTGCGCGCGCGTGCACGTGCTGCTGCCGGCGGGTGGCGCGGCGGCGGCGGCGCGCGGCCACGTCACGCTGCAGTGCGAGGTGCGCGTCACGGCGCGCACGGGCGCCGAGATGGAGGCGCTCACCGGCTGCGCGGTGGCGGCGCTCGCGCTCTACGACATGTGCAAGTCGGTGGACCGCGACATGCGCATCACGGACCTGCGCCTCGTGAGCAAGTCGGGCGGCCGCAGCGACCGCGCCGCGCCGGCCGAGCCCCCGCCGCCGCTGCGCTCGCTGGCCGACGCGCCGCCGCACGACGCCTCCGCGGAGACCTACGCGCCCACCAACTCCATCCACTACTGAGCCGGCCGCGGGCCCGCGGGCCGCTCGTCCGGCGCGGCCGCGTCGACTCGGAGTTACGTCGCAAGTCCGCGCGCTCTCGACCGATCGACGGTGCTCCTATCGCTCCAGCTCGGCCGCTTCGTGCACGATCGTCGGGTGGAACTGATGTCGGGCAATAGCAAGAGATGCTAGCTCACTATTACACGCGTGGAGAACATTCTATCTAAGCTTATTTATAAAGTCACAATAAGAAATCTGTGACGCAACTATAGTAAACGATCGCAATAAAGTGATGTCGGACGACCGCCTCCACCGAGGCCCGTAGCCCGCCTGGTTGGAAAGAATAGATGGACCGTTGCCCCAAATCGAAAATTAGCACCAGCCCAGGTGTCGCAGCTTTGGAGATAGAATAAGCTATACTAGTTATAGAACATTAATATCGTTCGGGGCCTAGTGAGCCGCTGGGACTCGTTGCATTAGAGCGTAGTTCCACATCAAACTCGAAAATAATTATGGACCGCACATGGCTTCTCGTGATGACATCGTTTAAAATATTTGTTCACACTGTTAAAACGATGGCATGGCATGTGGCACGGGATGTAGGAAACAGTCCACGGAGACAGCCAAAAATTTTAACTTATAGTGCCATTATACAAAATGTGCAGATAAGAAATTATAAATTAAATAATAATGTACACAAATATTATGTACTCGTATCGTAGGTACGGAAACTACAAAATTAAGGACGAAAAAGAATGACAATAATAATGAAAAATGACTTTATTATCGGCTAACATCTATTGTAAATTTTTCTTTCTTTCTTATTACTTCACCCCCGCCATTTATCTTGGTTGCAACCAATACTTTCAAAACTGATAGTACAGTGATAGCGTAGTAGAGAATAAGCGATTTCAAACTCATATGATCAAATATTTGAACAAATCACTCGACAAATGAAGTTCTGTTAACAATAAAGTATGTTCATACAAACATTGCATGGTTGTACGTCTGCCTTTTTATCGATTGGGACAAGTCATAAGCACGAAGTATGTCCGTCCTGCTCGCACCCGCGCCTAAGGGAACAAACTATTCCTAAGGGAACAAACTATATATAAGGGTTTGGATAAGTGATACAATTTTTATAAAAAGTCCGCCGGGACTAAAGCGTTGTAATATTTTTATATTTAAAAGGAAAAATCTAGATCATTCGTTTATTTGTATTTTTATAAGTTTAGTTGAGTAAGTGGATATTAATACATTTAATTTTACTAAAAATACATATTTGTTTTTATTTTACTTTAGGTATACGTTATAATAAGCTCTATAGATGTCTACGATTAACCCAGCGCCCATGAAAATAGAATAGAATATCATTTAACATCCAAAAAGTCAGTTTCAATTACATAAAGGGTCGATACACATCTGACGGAAAATGCGTCGCGTAACGCCAGAACAGAGAAATGTATAATAAAACATCCTACCTTTCACACTTGACGCACTAGCGCATCATCGGTTGAGTGATGTTTTATTATACATTTCTCTGTTCTGGCGTTACGCGACCGTTAATACGCGACGCATTTTCCGTCAGATGGTATCGACCCTTAAAATATGAAATAAAAATTATTGCTACTGCTCCTTTTTGGGCTTGTCAAACACTTGCAAACAGTGGCTATCATTATTGGGCGTGTGATTATGAGGGATGGATTTATCACCATTGCCAATTACCAATCCAAACCATTACCAATCATCATTATCATCATTGACCAGTATTAGGCACACAGTGCACATATTGAAGAATTAAATATTGTATTTTTATAATGAAATAGTGCCACTCTGCCACTCATAAAAGTGCCCGCGCAGTGTTTACCACATTCGAATCCGCGTTACGACGTGAATGTGCAGGCCTTAATTTAATGTATAAATAATATTCATATTTCAAAATAATGTGTTTATATAAACTCTTTATTGTTTTCACCAGAATACTCGTAAGTACAAGCAAAAGGAAAATTATGCATAAAATTAATGCAGCAACTGGCGGCCTCATTGCTAAGAGCGATCTCTAAGCTCTTACACGCAATGTTTTAATCGACTTTACACATGATATAATTTTTTTAGTGCTGGATTATTGAAACTTCTGTATTATAATTCCCTTACAAAGAAAACAGCGTATTAGTAACTATTATTTATATTTAGAAGCGTAAGCAGTTAGGTTAGGCGGTAGGCACGAGCACGTTTGTCTTGGCAGGTTGATCCGCGGGCGCGGGCGTGGGCTGCGGGCCGTCGAGCCTCTGCACACGGATCTCATGGTTATTGATGTATTGGTTGATCTCCTCGCCTTTACGCGCCAGCTGCTCTTCTAACGCCTTCATGGCTCGGGGAAGTTGTTCGACCGTGGCCTGGAGCTCAGGAAGCACGTCGCCCACTGTACGTTCTATCACGACGCCGCCCACCATGCGGAAACACTTGCGATCCAAGTTTACGCGGCGCAGCGTGTCTATCACGATTCTGCAGGTTTACAAAATATTTTATTTGGATAAACAAAGCGTCGGTCGACCTCCAGCTCGTTGGGTCGACAATATATTATAACAAAAATCACGGGTTGAACCTTGACAAGATTGGCACAGGACCAGGATGAGAGTGGCTTTAGGACTAAGCTTATATTGCATTGCCATTGGATCTACCAAATTTTAGCTCAATTGTACATCAAGAAGTGATTCGAAATTGAGTTGCAAGATCCACCCGAACAAACAG
Organism: Alcis repandata; assembly: GCA_949125135.1. Taxonomy (NCBI): domain Eukaryota; kingdom Metazoa; phylum Arthropoda; class Insecta; order Lepidoptera; family Geometridae; genus Alcis; species Alcis repandata. The sequence goes on from OX421233.1 coordinate 4,332,681, forward strand.
TTACATGCATAGTTGCATGCATTGCAAGTTAATTGAAAGATTTTATAATATACTAGCTGACCCGGCAAACATTGTTTTGCCATATAAATTATTTCTAGTGACTATTAAAAAATAGGGTTAGAAGGGTGAAAATTTAGGGTTGTATGTATTTTTAATGCCATTTAAGCCACATTATAAAAAAAGAAAAACTCTGTCCAAAAAAAAATGTTAAGGGTGGACAACCCTTATCACTTAGGGGTATGAAAAATAGATAGTAGCCGATTCTCAGACCTACTAAATATGAATACAAAATTTCATAAAAATCGGTCAAGCCGTTTCGGAGGAGTATGGTAACTAACATTGTGACACGAGAATTTTATTTTATGATAATAATAACAGATGTAACAAATATTAACACTATAAAGGTCACAGCACACATATCAACTCGGAAAGGGATCGGCATCGTATCGCCTCGAGCCGTTCAGTATTGTTTGTATGAAACTCCCTACTGCAAAGCACACTAATCGGAATCGTAACGTAATCGCCTCGCCTTAGAACAGGCTCCGAACCGCGATGCGGTGCGTGGTCAACTTGCAGTTCCCGCGCTTACGGCTCGTCGTCCCCGCGCTTACGTCTCTCCGTGCCCGAGCTCACGTCGCACAGTAGGCTGAAAATCGCCTCCCATAGACTTAGGGATTTTAATTTTTAACTGTCTTTTTTTGTTGGATATGGCTCTTGTTTAACATAACTATGTTCAAATATGTAATACAAGTTAATTTAGCATAGAAACGAATAAATTATAATTTTTTTACGAAAGCGAGCGGTCGGCGCGAGCGGTCGGCGAGCGGTAAGCGCGGTGTCGCCTAGCCGTAGCCGAGTTGACGTACAGGAGCTGCTGATACGCTTTGGTTACGGGCATACGTTAGGTTGACGCCTGGTTGACGGCGCGGCGAAAGGCGATACGGTGCCGATCCCTTTCCGAGTTGATATGTGTGCTGTGACCTTAAACAAACTTTGCCCCTTTGAAATTCTTTAGACATCCCATTGTCATCATTATCAACCATGGGTAACATTGCAAAGTAGTTACATAGGGTTCCTATCGAACATATACTATGTCAAGTTCTGTATGGTTTAATAAAATAATGAATAATCCAATTTGAAAAATATTACACTCATATTATTACATAGTCTATTAATTAAATAATTTAATTATGTAGATCTGACATCAAAAGTATACACAAGCACAAATGATGATAGGTTCTCTAGTCTAAATAGAAGTTGCGCATAACTAACTCACTTGTGTTCGTTTAAATCCACTGCCAGTTCAGACAACTTGTTGGCAAGGAGTCTTTGCTCGCCGCGAAGTTCCTGGAATTGTGCGAAGATTTCTTCATTTGTTTTTCCTTTGCCGCTCTTGCTGGTGCTGCTTTTTGACATCGTGGAGAGGTTCTGTCGCGCGTGTGGTTGAAGATAGGAACTTAGGTAGGCTTCCGACAACTGCTGACAAGGAATAAATAATGAGTTTGAAATAAATTCAGTAAACTTGATATGCACCGTCGATTATACTACACACACATGACATATTACTTTTAACGAAACTATTAAAAATGAGTCAACCAACCCGCACGGAACCAGATGATATTATAATCGAGAATTTTATACTGATTGCTTCGATTAAATAAAATAATCTTTTTCTAATTATAATTATTTAAAAGAAATGTTACTTTATACAATTTACTGTCTTTAATAAATGCAAATAAAGCATTTTAAACTCAATCAGAGATAACCTTTTCTTTCTCTCTCAGCTCAGCTCATCTTCATCTGTCACCCCAGGGCTGCCAGGTCAATTTTTGCATTTTTCCCCATATCTAATAACAGCTGCGCCCTGCGGTTTTATCCATATTTTCCAGGATTAAAAAATAGCCAATTTTACCACTTATGTTTGTGTACAAAACTTTCTAATTATTATGGTTATATTTTTATCCTTGGTAAGGTGACCATACTTAGACGTTTTGAAAAAAAACTAGGACCATCAAAGTTACCCACCAAAAAACGAACCTTTTTTTTGTAAAAACACCTCAGCCTTTACATGCCATTAATGTTTAAACGTAGCGATCTCAGCAATTATTGGCTGTACATTATCGTGTTAAGTGTTATTCAATATTTTGTTTGTTTACTTTACGAAGTGACAACACTGACAAATTATTTAAAATTCTCATTTGCAACCCGTATTCTATCGTGTAATTTTTAAGTAAAGATGACGTTTACCACTAAACAATCTATAAAATAACTATTATCTATAGAAATGTAAATACCTACACCCTACACATAAGTGCAATTTACATAAGCTTAAGTTACGAATATCAAACACGAATTCCTCACTATGTCTCTTTTTCCTGCTTACGCGACCAATTTGTCGAAAGACGTTGAAGATTCAAGTATGTACCTTACAAACCGCCTTCTAAACGAATACAATCGAGATGCAAACATTAATGGCATACAAAATAATGTGTGAGTATATGTTGCAGCAAGCGGAGAGGAATGCAGCGTGCCAGCGGCACTGGAGACCCAGCTGCTGGCCAGCGACGAGGAGCCACCGCCGCCAGCGAAGTGCTCGCGCTCGAGTCCACGGCCGGCGACACCACCGCTGGATGAGTTCTACCTCGACACCGACCTAGACTATGGGAACTTACGAGTCTCCACGCTCTATTATCCTGGACGACCTGAGTTAGCATTCTTACTTATTCTTTATCGGCTATGCCCCATGGTTTCACACGCATATTGTAGGGAAAAGTTAGCCTTTATGTTAATCGAGAGTACAAGCTTTATAATAAATTTCACCCAAATCCATTCTGCTGTTTTTGTGTGATTTAAGCAACAAACATCCAATCTTTGACATTTATAATTTTGGTAGGATTGTTTAAACTGATAGGTCTATGTTGTAGTATGTAGGTACTTCAGAGTAAAATTATTGATCTTGCCCAACCAGCAGGATGTTGTTGGACAAACATTACACATACTATTCATTTATAATGATTGTAGCAACAACAATGACTCAAGAAGGATTTTTTGTCAAATTTTTGGGAAATCTTACACAAATAAAATGGGTATAATTTTTTTTACTGTACATCCTTATAATTATGTTGAATGTTGAATAGCGCTTTTAATAAATGTGAGACACCATTTTTTCAAGAATACTATTTGTGAGGTTTTTTCGTCAAAATTACTCATGAGGTGGTCCACTTTCTGTAACCTCTTAAACTATCGTACTCATTACGAGCTATAACTTTTTACGAAACGGTCTTGTCTCAGAGTAGGTCTGGTTATATGGGAGGACTGACATTAATTAACAAAGAATGTTATTGTGCGCAGGTACAAGACCAGCAAAGTTGCGCTCGGTGCGCGCGCGGAGAGGAAGCGCGCGCCGCGACGCCGGTATTGGCAGAGCGGGGCGCCGCCCCCGCCGCGCGCCGACCCGGGAGACGTGGGCACGCGCGCCGCTGCGCTACGTGCCGCGCTCGCCGCCGACCCCGCCGACGAGGAGCTGTGGCTGCGCTACGTGGACTTCCAGGAGGAGTGGGGCGCGCGCGGCGCCGAGCTGGAGGCGGCGCGCGAGGCCGCCGCCGCCTGCGACTCGAGCCGCGTGCGGGACGCGCTGCACCGCGCGCGCGAGCGCCACCTGCCGCCCGACAAGCTGCGCCTCGCGCTGCGGGACGAGCTCGCGGCGGAGAAACGCACGCGCGTGCGCCTCGAGCTGTGGGTGCGGCTGTTGGAGGCGCTGGGCCCGGCGGGCGCGGACGGCGCCGCCGCCGCCGCGCTCGCGCACCTGGCTGGCGACGCGGCCGCCTACCCGCGCCTCGTGTACGCGCACGGCTGCGTGCTGCGCGCCGCCGGCCTGGGGGAGCGGCTCGTCATGGCGATCGAGCTCACCGCCGCCATGAGCTTCCCGCCCGCGCCGGCTTTCCCGCCGCCGCGCGACCCGGATGCCGAGATCCGCCGGGACGCCGAGCTGCAGGCGCGGGAGGACGAGGTACCGGAACTCGCCTCGCGGATCTTTCGATTTTCACGGGACCCTGTCGCGATCCGTCCCCGGACGGATCCGACGACGAGCGGGAAACGATTCCATCGTCCGGTCCCGAGCTCCCCTCGCGGTTGCAGGTGTGCGGGAGCGGTCTCCCGTTGAACGCGGTGTGGGCGCGCGTCGAGCGGCTCCGGGCGGCGGCGCACTGGCGGCCCGCGGGCGACGCGGCCGGCGCGGACCCGCAGCGCGCGCCCGGCGCCGCCGCCGCGGCCGAGCTGCTGCGGCCGGTGCGCGGCGCGCGCGCCGGCGCCGCGCTGGCGGTGGCGCTGCTCCGGCTGGCGCACGTGCCGCTGTCGGGCGGCGAGCACGCGGCGCGCGCCGCCGGGCCCGAGCCGCGCGCCGGCGAGCCCGCGCTGCCCGAGGCGCTGGCGGCGCTGCTCCGCGCGGCGCGGCGCCTGCCCCCCGCGCACCCCGCGCGCGCGCCCTCCCCCGCCGCCGCGCGCGCCGCTCTCGCGCCGCTGCTCGACCCGCCGCACTATTTCTCCGACGCGGACGGTGAGTCGAGAACCCGCGCCGCCGGCTCGGATTCTCCAAAACTTACGGCGACGTGATAACTGTCGTCGGCTCGAGCGGATCTATCAAATTCAAATTCAAAATAATTGATTCAAATATTTTTATTTTATTTTATTAATACACAATAAATGAATCCATACTTTTAAAATATTCCGCTTGAAGGCCGATCGTAATCCGAATAAAATAAATGAAATAAAGCAATCTCTCCAAAGTTTTAATGCTGGAATCGTGCCGGGGGAGCGACTTTCGATATCGGAGTGGTAAAACCTAAAAATAAAATAACTATTTCACTCAAACGCGGGAACCCAAAAATGTACGTCACGAAGGAACCGCTCCTCTCCCCCAGGTTACCTGAGCTGGACGAACGCGCTGTGGGAGGCGTGCTGCGGCTGGACGGAGGGTGCGCGGCGGCTGGCACTCGTGTGCTGGCGCCTGCGCTGGCTGCACGCGCTGGCGCGGCTCGCGGAGCCGGGGGAGGCGCGCCGCCTGCGCCACGAGGCACGCGCCACCATCAAGCGGCACGCGCCCGCCGCGCCCGAGGCCTTCGCGCACTTCGCGCGCCTCGAGGCCGACGTGGCGGGGCCGGGGCCGGGCGCGCGCGCCGCCGCCGCCGCGCTGCGCGCCGCGCTGCGGGACCCGGCCGCGCCCCCGGAGCGCGCGCTGTTCGCGGCGCGGGTCGTCGCCGAGCTGCAGCCGGGCGGCGCGGCCGCGGCGCCGGCGCGCTGGGCGCTGTGCTGCGCGGCGCTGCGCCGCCCGCTGCCGCCGGACGACGAGCTGCGCGCGCCGCCGCCCGCGCCGCTCGCCGCCGCCGCGCTCGAGCGCTGCACCGAGCGCTGCGACGAGCTCGAGCGCGGGTTCGCGGCGGCGGAGGCGGGGGGGGAGGAGGAGGAGGAGGACGTGTGCGCGGCGCTGCTGCCGGGCGCGGGCGAGTGGGCGGCGGCGCGCGCGGCGCTGGCGGCCGCCGCCGAGCGCGCGCGCCTGCTCGCGCGCCTGCTGCGGGACCGCCGCCTGTACCGGGTGCGTGGCGCGGGCCGGGGCCGCCCGGGGCTGCGAGGTCGGCCCGTTGCTAACGGCGGCTCGTTTTGCAGGGCGGCGCGGCGCTGCAGTACGGCGAGCAGGCGGCGTGCGCGCTGGCACTAGGCGCGGCGGGCGGCGCGCGCTCCTCCGCGGCGCGCAGCCTGCTGCCCATGTTCCCCCGGAACCCGCTGCTGGCGCTCAGTAAGTGCCCCGCCCCCCGCCCCCCGGCCGCGCCGGGCCGCGCTCGACGCTGACGCCTCCTCTCGTGTTGCAGTGTGCGCGGGCGCGCCCCTGTGGGCGGGCGCTCCGGCGCCGGCTCCGAGCGCGCGCGCCGCGCTGGCGGCGGTGCTGCCGCGGCTGCTGCGCGCGCCGCTCGCGCCCGACGCGGACCCCGCCGGTGAGTTCCGCCGCGGGGGAGCGCCGCCGCCGTCCCGGCGAGAGCGAGGTGCTAATGAACGTGTCCGTATGCAGAGGCGGGGCGGCTGGCGGCGGCGTGCGCGCGGCTGGCGCGGCGCGGCGCGGGCGCGCTGCTGGCGGCGCTGCGCCTGGAGGCGGAGGCGCGCGCCCCGCGGCACCGCACCGTGCAGGCGCTGTACGCCGCGCTCGAGGCGCACCCCGACCACAAGGTAGGCCGCGACCGAACGACCGACGACCCGAGTCCAGCGCGTCGTGTTTTCCCCTGCGCCGCCACGCACCGTAGCGCGCGAACAATCACCCATCTGCTGAACTCGATGCCACATAAGGGCACTTGTGTTTTCACAAGCACAAATCGACATATTTGTCGACAACTGGGTTACATTTACAATAAGTATCCTGTACAGTGAGCGGTATACCTTTTTCTAATATTTGTGTTGTCTTATTTCATTTGTGTGTTTTGTTGTAATTTTACTTGTTTAGCTTTAAAATTTATTGTTGTTTTGTACCTATTGTATTTCGGTCAAATGTAATCGGTCCAACCATTCTCGAGTTATAGCCAGACAAACGAACGGCGATTCATTTCTTTTATACGCTTTATATTAGCTTCACTTGTATGTTTGTTTGTAACCGACTCCTTTGGGCGCATTTTTGACCCACTATAATTATATACGAAATTGTAATTTTGTTTGTCTCGGCTTCTTGTATCCTAAAAGAGTGATAAAGAGTACCGTGTTGCAGTGGGTGTACGTGCGCGGCGCGGCGTGGTGCGGCGCGGAGGCGGCGGCGCTCGGGGACGCGCTGCTGGAGCGCGGCCTGCGCCTGCACGCGCTGCTGGACGAGCTGCCGGCGCCGGGGCCGGGGCCGGGGCCGGGGCCGGGGCCGGGGCCGGGGCCGGGCTCCGCCGACACAGCGGACCGAAACGAACAGACGACGCAATAAACTCTGCGCCTAGCACTCCTTTCACGTAATAATAATACACTGAGAAAAATGGTGAATTCACCTAAAGTACGGAGCATAGTTTTTGTTATAATTAAACACGGGAATACTCACATAAAAATTAAGTCGTCTACTACGACTAGTTTCGGCCACATTCGGTGACCTTCATCAGACGAGTTTAGAAACGTGACGCGCTCGCGGTTGCGTCTCGTTTGGCACTGCGGACCGCGGCGCGCCGCGCGCGCATGATAGCGGTTGCTTTGCGGGCACGGGGGTGGGGCTAGGGTTACCAGATGAAAAAATCAAAAGACCGGAGAAAAGGCCTGATTTCCATGGAAAAGTCCTGAGATTTTATACAGTTTGAGAATTTTCTCTCAAAAACGTATTATTATCGTTTTATACACTGCGGATCTAGCTCACGCGTTGCAACTTGCACATCGCACTCAAAGCGGCGGGGCGGGGGGTGGCAGCGGCACCGCCCGTCGCCCCGCACAGTTTATTTTTAGTTTGTTTAACTTTTAATTAAAGAGATCTTTAAAATGTAACCTGTGTTTTATGGAAAATCCTGAGATTTGCAAAATCCGGCCGCAATCCTGAGAAAAGTCAAAAATCCTGAAATCTCAGGACAAATCCTGAAATCTCAGGACAAATCCTGAGATATGGTAACCCTAGGTGGGGCGGATAGAGTCTCGCGCTGCGCCGGCGCACACTGGACTTCCTCGTCGCTGGAGTCTTCCTGTGCCAGGTTGGGAATATTCCAATTCCAGCATGCGGAGCTGACTGCGTCGTCACCAGACCACGTTAGTTTCCATAGTAAAATTACGGAGCATAGTGATAATTACCAAAAAGTACGATGTTTAGCTCCGGAAAAACCGCGGAAAAACTGGAAAAACGGTACTTTAGGTGAATTCATCGGAAATTTTATTTCCATTTTTCTGTGTATTTTCACGTCAAAGTTTGGCTTGGCCCACTGTTTTCAAAACTTACTCGTTTTATTTGACAAACGTGCTCATGGACGAGCTGTTGTTGCTGCCGACGCAGGAACAGATGACGCAATAATAGTAGTTTAATCATCTCATGACATAAAATTCTAATTACAAACTTCAAAACGAATCTATAATAATATATATATACTCGTATATACTTTATAAGACACATTACCACAATGGAAAAAAATATTTATTCATTACAACACTATTTCCTTAAGGTTGTTCGATTTTCATACTAATCTATTTGTACGTTCATGGGCGACGAGTGTATAATTTTACACTGAAATGACTATAGTTGGGCTTTTAAATTGTCTTTATTGGTGGCATTTTATCTTTAGTTGAAGAAAACAGTAAATTTAATAGTAGAAATAACATCGAATTTTAGTTAATTTTTGTCAATGTGTGAGTGAACACAGATAGTGTCGTACGGTGCCTACACAGAATACATAATAGTATTCTGTGTAGGCACCGTGTGTCGGCGATGACGCGCGACGTTGCCAGCTCGTGGCATACGCGAGTCACGCGCTGTTGCCGCTCTTCTCTGTTTTCGGTCTTCGAAATTCGCTCAGCTCAAAAATCAATTATTGAAATATTGGACAATGTATTGCCAGTATTTGAATTTGGATAAATTATAGGGAAATTATATTACAATACAAACAATAAATAATTATAATACTATGATGTAAATACTATTAAAATATACCTACAACATACAATTTATAATTTTTTTTTTCTTTACAAACGTCAATCGTCAAGTGATGTTCGTTGGTAAGTGCATCATTTCGGAACATCTGGACTGATTTGGTAATTTTTTTAAATTTAGTTATATACTCCTACTTAGATTTTATGGAATGAAAGCTTGGAAGTTGTCCAGAAAATTTGTATGTTTTTTTTTTAATTAAGTCGGTAAATAATATATACGTGAGAGGAGTGTGGAGTTTTAGTTGTTCCAGAGTATTTACAAGAAAGTGTTACCTCTAAAACAAATCATTATGAGTTCCAAAAAATTACATAAATTATATTTATTTACTCGCATGGTTATAAAAAATAGTAGGAAAACATTATTTTAAAATACGATAATTTTCATGGATAATTTCAACTCATGGCGTTGGCAACACTGATTGCGTAAGTATACGCGCGTTTACGATTCGATTTTTCTTGAATTCTTGTTTTCAGTGTTTTGTTTATATGATACCATAGAGGGCCATTCTATAAAGACTTTATCGATGTTTTACCAAAATAAACCATGGAACCACGTACATCGCAAAAAGCTTTCAAAAGCCACCAATACTCTGGTCCCAGGAAAAGTCGCAAACGGATTCGTGCGCAAATGAAACGATATCATGGAGAAATCAAAAGGTTAGTACTTTTAGTACAAATACGTACCTACTTGTTACTCTATTAGAATTACACACAAAGTTATCGCAGTTGATTATTTTCGGCTAACTTTCTAAAACATAACCTCTCTAAAGTTTCTAATTTACTTGTCGCTAATAACATTATTGCTTGTTGCAGTCGAAATGATGTGTGGTGCAAAAAGATGAAAACAGACGATTCCAGTGTGTGTTTCATCAAATTCTGTGTAAGTGAAACTACAATTTTCAAACATATAAATGTATGTTGAAATGATTTCTAAGGGTCTTGATTAGAATACTTTTGGGTTATGGACTGTGGGAAAAGACTTATATGTGAAAGACCAGGGGTGGGTACTGAACTCCTTTCTTCTTGGAAAACAAGCATTCATCCAACTATGACATTATAAATACTTATTTAGCTGAAATGTGTATTGTCTCATTTTATATTATAATTGTTTTATACTGTATTTTTTATATAAAGCATAATCCAAATTATTATTCAATTCATTTCAGGGGTTATAGAAGCAGAAGCGATGCGATGGAAGCTTGCAAATGAATAAAAAACACAACTTCTACTATCAGGTTGGTAGTGATTAATTATATTTAGCAAAATAAAATAAAATTGAATAAATGTAATGTGTGAATAAATGGGTTATTTTTTTTTCAGATCCAGGGACAACTGCGGGTTTCCGGATTGGAAAAATGTTATTTTGTCGGATTTATTTCTCCTACTCAAGACATCACCGTATTGGAAATCGAGCGCGATGAAGTTTTCATCAGCAATATGTTACCAAAGCCGGAGAAATTTTATAAAAATTGTGTAGGTATTGCCCGAAGTTGTCCTACAAAGAGTGCGCAATAATCAAAAATGTTTACACATTGCATTGCGGTAGATGCGATTGTGCAGCCAGAGGAAGGCAAGAAAGTTGGTCGTGAAAGATAAAAAAAAAACATTGTAAATAGTTAAGTACGGAAATATAAACAATAAGAAATACATACATAATTATATCAACTACCTAATTGTTTTTTATTTTACCTGATATAAGGAATACGAACACACTTTCTCTTTACAGTCATAATATGTACAGAATAAGGTTATTTTAACTTTTCTAATTATACCATAATTCTGAATAAGAAAACATTTAAAAAAAAATTACAAGTGTCCTGTCATTATCAAATTATGCGCTTACTAAGTAACAGTAATTGATTTTTATTTAGAAGACAAAAAACATCGCAAAAAAAACATGCTAGGTGCGATTTGAACTCGATATCGCGGTATCTAATACCGGGACTTCTAACCACTGGTCCAAACTATGTAATGGATAGTATGTCGAAATTAGCGCATAGTTGGAACCACGTTCGAACACAACAAGAGCCTTGTCTCTGTGTGAGTGAGTAGTCTGCCGCGGCCCGCAATATTGCCCGGTACAAATTCAGTTCTTTAAAAAACGAAAACACTACTGAAATATAGCTGAGAAAATAGCAAATAATTTATTATTGTCGACAAATATATTACCATGAAATAATATGCACATTTTCATTTATAAAAAAATAAAATACGTCAAATTAAAACATCAGCGCCATCTATTGGCACTGATGTGCCTAGCTAACCGCAACCAACCACCTTAACAAAATAGTGTTTTAGTGTAATTTTTTTTCCCATGATACAGTTCGCACGTGACATTTTTGGCACGTAGTAACTATTACCTAAACTGCGTTTTGGCGCATGCGCGTGACAGGCTAGATTTGGTGCCATCTCAAGCCACCATTGACTCCATTTTTAAATTTCGGTGGTGTGCATATGAAGTATGTCAATATAAATTCGTATTGAAGTTTGTAATTTGCATTTTATGATATAAGTAAGAGTAGATAAAGTACTGTTTGAAACTGCACATAACTAGGTATTAAAACACTCGTGTGATACATTAAAAACCTCGCCTACGGCTCGGGTTTTAAACTCACACTCGTGTTTTAATACCCCTCATTATGCAGTTTCATAATTACATTAGAACACTATTTTGTTAGGGAAATAGTGTTATACTTAATGATTTTTTCCCAAATAATTATAGTATTGTGTCTTTAGAAGTATGTCATTATAGATACGTTTTGAAGTTCGTACTTAATTAGAATTTTACGATATGAGAGTTAATGAGAGTAGATAAACTCTTTTTGAAACTTACTAGTTTTATTTGGCAATAAATTGCGCAGAGAACTGAGTGCCCAGTGCGAGTTTTTTTTTCTTTTAATCGCGTTAACGTAAACTACAATTTGTATGGAATAATACTGTTAGAGACTCAACTTCTCGAAGTATATTCAGATTCAGGCAGTCCGAAACGCCCCACTCATAGGCTAACGTAGCAAAATGTCCCTCCGTAATAAAGTCAACATTTACAAAATGTGGATTCGTCCCGTCACGACCTACGCGCTACGCCTCTGTAGTGTTTACCCATGTCTCCCCTTTTGATCTGGAAAAACTCCCAACTCATTCAGAATAGGTTCATACGCAGAGCAGTCGGTGCTAGCTAGTTTACGCGAAACGCCGATTTCCACTGATCTCGAGCTTCCCTCGATTAAGCAGTGGATCATCCAAACACTCCCGCCGTTTCTTTGATTCTGCCCCCCCCCCCCCTCCGTAGACGTCCTAGAGATATCTTAGGCGATCCGGACGACCCCATCGCTGCCGTGACATCGGCGGCGCTGGGGTCGGCCGATCCTTCAGCTCCCGGGCAATATCAGATTTAACGTTTCACACTCATAGCTCCCCACTAAGATAATCCTGTATCGGGCATGCCATGGAACACACACAAAGACAAGAACAACTAACACCCAAGACCCAGAACAGATATTTAAATTCATCATTTAAACATCTGCCCGGCCAGGAATCGAACCCGGGACCTCTGGCCTCTGGCCTATAAGATAGGAAGTATTCAGTATTTGGCATAGGCACCGGTTACCAAAGGCACACGATCACGCACCGACCTCGCCGGCGAGGTCGAAGACTCCCTGGACCTGTTGGAAGATCTGTTAGATTCGCTCCAAATTGTCAAACAGTTCAAAATAATCAATCAGATCAAGTAGTTTTTGCCTTAAATAATCAAACAGTTTTAAATCAATATACCCGATTGCCGAATAATAATCATATAAAACAATCAACTTGATCATTTTACTAGGGCTCTAGGGCATACCCCTTCTGGGGTGGGTGCCAGAGCAAGTCTGATCCCCCACCCCGGGCGAGCTCGCCAAACACCCAGTATGCTGGCCTCAGTGGCCAAGTCAGTAGTCATAAAAAAAAAATCGGTTGTCTGTAAAGTCGGTTTACTGACGATAGTTGAACGTGACATCATAAGAAAATACTGATGAAAATTTCAATTTTATTTGTTTGATAGATATTTTGTATGGATTTAGAGAAGGAGGTAAATGGAAATCACAATTGAATTGATCAAGTTACATTTATTGGTACGCATAAATACAATTACGACAACACTGAACATATATTTAATATCGAAAAAATCATTACCTTTATCGCCGCAATTATCGTTGCTATAAACAATTGACACCACATTCACTTTTCACTGCACTTCATACTTGACGAAAACATGTAAATGTACTCGTATTATTGTATAGCAGCTGTCCACGCGGACGCATTGCTCACTCAAGTAGGAGAGAGACAGATGTCGAACGCTGCCGAACGCGGAGGCCGATTGTGCCTCTTTGTCGCTCGTTGCGCGCTCTAGCTTGCACTTCAAGCCTTAAATGGAACGCCTCAGAGCGAGGTAACGCCGCATGCGTCATGTTTTTTCGTGCGTGCAGCCGGCTCCATCGAATTATAAGACGTTGTCACGTCAAAAAAGTCAAATGTGGTCTGTGAACCAATCAGACCAAGCAAGCATGCACGATTCGAACGGTGTGTCGAACGTCGGGTGGTGGCGACAAATACCGTTTTTTACATAGTTTATACGAAAAAGTGTAAACTGACCGGTCACTAAACGAACAGACGATGTAATAAACTGTTTTCAAAACTGACTCGTTTTATTTGTCAAACGCGCTCATGGACGAGCTGCTGCAGCTGACGCAGGACTCCACCGATCGACCACTATTAAACGAACAGACCATCCAATAAACTCTTCTGGAAACTTACTCATTTTATTACACAGGGATAGATTATGAACTACCGTTTTCAGTTTATACGAATAAGTGTATGCTGAAACGCAGGTGACGCAGATTCACACAGCGCAGGGCATAGCAGGTTTTGTGATGCATGACGGTACTGAAAGCCGAGTATGCTGCGGCGTATGCACTTGCGACGCAGAAATGTGTCTATACTGCTTGCGCCCTATATGCGTCTTGGCTACTTTGCCCTGCAAATTCCGTTTTATTCTGCGTCAACTGCTTCTGAAAACATGCTTAGCCTACGCCTAGCGTAACGGTGGCGTTCACGGTGTAGTGGTAGGGCTCTTTTGCAAAGCCCGCCTGGGGAAGTACCACACCTTTGCCAGTTATTCCATCGCCAAGCAGTAATGTGCAAATATTACTGTGTTCCAGTTGGAAAGGGCATTGTTTCCAGTGCAATTTCAGGACAAATGGGAGATTAAACATCTTATATCTCAGGGTGACAAGCGCAGTGCTGTGCCACGCAAGGTCTTGAATTCTGCGAGTTCAAAATTTTGGGCAGACCTTTTATGGGCAAACGTGACGTTAAACATCAGGCGTGCGATTTGCTCGTCTAGTCACTCAATTACATAAGTAAAATAAAATAAAAAATCTCAGCTGAATCACTTCGCCTCAGGCTCTTAAGTATAACATAGAAACCCATGGTCTAAAAAGGAAAACCGTTATAATACCATACGGGAACCTATTGGGTGCTTTTATAATTTACCGTCGCACGGCACGGCACGGCACGTTTTTATCGTCACGGTAAAGTAGGAAAGCAAAATGTATGCATTTGTATGCAAACGCTTTTAATTTACCGTCCACGGCAACGGCACGCCGTGAACAGCAACGATCTACCGTGCCGTTGCCGTAGCATACTGCGCTCCCTATCAAATCGTCGCGGCATTGTTGAGAGTGTAGTGTGTGCGTACAAGAAATTTGTATGTGTGCGTGCGTAGCCAAAAGGCGCGGGTGCAGTGTTGCAAAAGTTCCCGATTTATCGGGAGATCTACTGATTTTGGACATCGTCTCCCGATATCCCGATTTAGCGACAAAACAAAGGAATAAACTTTCCTCTGATTCGATAGTAGGGCTTCTTCACACAAAAAGATTTGTGGAAGAAAACAATCAAAATTGTTTTAATTTCCAAATTGATGACAAAATGTTTTCCAAAATAGCGAGCAAGGGGTGGTACGAAGATGCAAATAAATAAAAAAAAAATATTTATTGTTGGTATTAGTTATTACCTAAGTGATTTTATTCATAATAATATATATATTTATATTATATTATTATATTTAAGTACCTATATTAAAAAATTATATAAATAAATTATAAAAGCACCCTTCAAAGGGTGCTTTTATAATTTATCGTGGCACGGCACGGCACGATATTACCGTGGACGTGATAGAAGTTTCGTGGCAGTGGACGGCATGCCGTGCCGTAGGGTGATTTTATAATTCGCCGTGAAATTATTACGCTTTGCGCCAGTGTTTCCACTTTTAGGGATTTCGCCCTATTTTAGGGTAAAAAATAAATATAGGTACTTAAATATAATAATATAATATAATATAAAATATATATATATATATATATATTATTATATATATATATATATTATTATATATATATATATTATTATATATATATATATATATATTATATATACATATATAATATAAATAATATAAATATATATATTATTATGAATAAAATCACTTAGGTAATAACTAATACCAACAATAAATATTTTTTTTTTATTTATTTGCATCTTCGTACCACCCCTTGCTCGCTATTTTGGAAAACATTTTGTCATCAATTTGGAAATTAAAACAATTTTGATTGTTTTCTTCCACAAATCTTTTTGTGTGAAGAAGCCCTACTATCGAATCAGAGGAAAGTTTATTCCTTTGTTTTGTCGCTAAATCGGGATATCGGGAGACGATGTCCAAAATCAGTAGATCTCCCGATAAATCGGGAACTTTTGCAACACTGCACCCGCGCCTTTTGGCTACGCACGCACACATACAAATTTCTTGTACGCACACACTACACTCTCAACAATGCCGCGACGATTTGATAGGGAGCGCAGTCGCAGTATGCTACGGCAACGGCACGGTAGATCGTTGCTGTTCACGGCGTGCCGTTGCCGTGGACGGTAAATTAAAAGCGTTTGCATACAAATGCATACATTTTGCTTTCCTACTTTACCGTGACGATAAAAACGTGCCGTGCCGTGCCGTGCGACGGTAAATTATAAAAGCACCCATTGGTTTTGAGATCGGCCATAAAAAAGATCGCTAGGCTATACAAGATAAACACCTTATTACGGTCATTGTCATTAGATCTGTGAGGTATTATTACTCTTTGGTCTGTGATCTGGCTAGATCTGCAGCTTTGGCAGATGCAGTCCGGATCAGTCACTAGTTAATGTCAAGAATAATCAAAATCAATAAGTGAAATTGAAACAAATCAAGCTTAAAACAAAGAAATTCTAGGCATAATAGCATCAAATCGGGTATCGCAAAATTGTAGGTAGGTTGTATGATGCGAGTGAGGTGGTCAGAGCATCGCGGCTGAGGATGCGCGCGCAGGCCGTCGCGGTGGCGGTGGCGCTGGCGCTACTCACCGGTAAACCATGGGTTGATTTTACACGTAACGAGTACAGTGGCGAGACAGTGCTCTCGGCCGAGTACTCGGTTTGTATAAACATTTTGACGAGGCGAGACAGTTCCTACAACCATGATTTCTTGTTTGCTCGGCTGAGTGTGCCTATTTACTGTCTCGCCACTGTACTCGTTACAGTCGTTACGTTTACCTAATCAACTCATCGCCGCCGGCCTCGTTCCGCGCTCGCTCGCTTCTAATATAACATGTCTCTAATTCTATAGTCGAGGCTTGAAATTTTGGTATGTATTGTAGGGGGACATGATAGATCAACGTGTTGTGCATTTCCTTCTCCCGGCCTTCTCGATACAGTCCCGTCAGTCCCGCGAAACAAGGGCTTTGAGTCACGCCGTGGGTGTTAAGCTCTTCTCTTTCGTTAATATTGTTCCTACCTTCCTACCAAATGTACATAACATTTGGTGTGTTCAATTTTAGTAAACTATATTGTACCTATAGCTACATGCCGTGACTACGCCATGTGGCGACAATATGATAAAGATATATATTTTTTTTTTTTTTTGAATGACCTTGCAGTTGGCCACTGTGGCCTCTACAGCGCAAATGGCGTTGGGCCTAGTTTTTGGGGGCGCAAAGCGCAAGGGCACCTCGAAGCTACGAGCCTCGGCTTGGGCCGTCGCCCGGGGTGTGGGATCAGACTTGCTCTGGCACCACAGAAGGGGTGCCCCCTAGAGCCCTAGTAAAATGATCAAGTTGATTGTTTCGATCTGTATTATTATTATATTGATTTAGAACAGTTTGATTATTTAGAGCAAAGTCAACTTGATCTGATTGATTTATGATGAAGATACGTTCAGTACTGTGTTTTTCTGCAAAAAGCGTCGTCACTTTTAACCACAGTTATTTCAATTTCGTGCAGGTAATAATTTTGGAGCGTGGTGTGCGGGAGTCGCTTCGACGTCAGAGGAGGTGGACGAAGAAGAAGACTCCGCGCCCTTCATGGTTAGTTGAGCACTGGAGCCGCGGGTATAGGCTTAGATAATACATTTGGATAATTTTCTCATTCGTAGGTACAATTCCACTTTCGTGCAAATACCTCGAGATGTTTTCCAATTATATTAATTGTACAGCACCGTAGGACCACGGGCTGCAATCGGATTTTTTAAAGTTTTAAAAAACTATTATTTTTTTAGAACTTTTGTTAAATTTCGTGTTAAGACGACGACGTGTTATGACGTGCGTGCCTATGCAGGTGGTGGTGCGTCACACGGATGGGCGCGCTTGCGGCGCGGCGCTGGTGTCTCTGCGCACCGCGCTGAGCTCGGCGTCGTGCGTGCGCGGCGCCGCCGAGCTGTGGGCCGTGGCGCCCGGCGCCGCCGCCGCGCGCCGCGTGGTCCGCGTGGCGGAGGCGGCCGGCGACGGGCTGCGGGGGAGCGCGGTCGCCGGCGACCCCTGGGCCGGCGCCGACGGCGACCTGGCGCTGCTGGAGTTGGCGGCGCCGCTGCCGCGCTCGGTCGCCATCCTCATGGCGACCGACCCGGCCGACTGCGAGCCGCCGCAGGGCTGCAACCTCGTGCACCTATCGCGCACTGCGACGCTACTAGAGTAACTACATGCTTTGCGTTTTCCCGATGTTTGTACCCGATGTCTTCACATCGATACATAACTACTTGCATAAATAGTTTTTTTTTCATTAAGTTTAAAAATAGCGGGGTAATATGATATCTAACTTCACCTTCTTTATCAGGGAGTCCGGATCATTCAATAAAATTATATTAACGGTTTCTTCCTTATCCAGAACATCGCCGACTTCCACTCAAAAGGGCAACGATACGACCAGCGAGAGCGGCGCGACGCGGCTGCGCATCGTGGACGCGCAGCTGGAGGACGGCGGCGCGTGCGCGGCGCTCGGCCCGCGCTGGGCGGCGCTGCGCGAGCGCACGCTGTGCTTCACCGGGCCCGAGCTGTGCCAGGTACGCGGTGGAGCCTTCAGCGGCGGCGTCGTGACTCGAGGGAGAGCTGACGCGAGTGTGTGTTGCAGGGCGACCGCGGCACGGGCGTGGTGTGCGGTGGCAAGCTGTGCGGCGTGGTGTCGCGGTCGGCGGGCGCGTATGGCGCGGGCGAGCTGTGTGGCGATACGCACGCGGCTGCCAACGTGCCGCGCTGGCGCCGCTTTCTGCACTGCGCGCATACCCGAGGCGCCTGCGGACGGTACGCCTGCTCCATCACGGTGTCGTTCGTTGTACTATTCGAACCGCTCGTTTGATCGATGGGTGCGGCCGACAGGGACGGGGACTGCGCCCGGCTGTGCAGCGAGCGGTGGCTCGTGGACGCGCCGCCGGAGCCCGCGGGGGAGCCGGCCGCGGCCCCGGAGCGGCCCGCGCCCCGCTTGGCGCCTACGGACCCGCCCCCCGTAGCCCTGCACCTTGCGCCGCAGGTGAACGCATTGCGCCTGCCCGCCGCCAACGAGGACTCGCCGCCGCCGCCTCGCACGGATCGCATGCTGTTCGACTCGAGTAAGTACCTACGCGTCGTGTCCGCGAGCCTCTCACGCGAACGGACGGTCCGTGAGCGCCTCACTCGAATGTATCTTTCCAGAAGACGCGAGTATTCCGATGCAACCTGCTTTGAAGCGTACGGAGCCGGACCCGAGCTCGTCCTCCACGGGGCCCTCGCCGCGAGGCGCGTTCGAATTTGAGCCGAACCGTGCTGACTTCAGGGTGAGATTTTTTAACGTAATATAGAAAAGCACGTCTTCTACTACGGAATATTAAAACAACGCATTGATCAAAAACAAATTTGAGTACCTATAGTAAAGCTGTCGAGTTAGTTTAAAAAACAGCTTGTCAAACCCTTAGGCCCGGCTCCACTGGAGCATGTATATTATCTATCAAACGAAAACTTGAATCTTCGCCGGCCTGGAGCCGTCTGTGAAGGAGGCTGATTTAATTTGAGTCTATTAAACATTTTCTTTTTATATCTTTCTGCCACTGTTTATTAACCATTCGCAAAGACGTGCACAGTAAGGTAGGTAACGAGCGTCGGACGGCCGGCGGATATATAACAAGCCGCCGGCCGGCCAGGGGCGCGGCTCGGCCCGCCCGTGACCGCGCGGCGCGTGGCTTGTAGATGTCGGCTGCGAGCACACGCGTGTTCTTGAAGGCGGGCGAGTACGGGGACAACGGAGCCGACTACGCGGCGCCCGACGACGGAGGCGACGCGAGCACCGCCGCGGTGACGTCGCAGCAGCTCCCGCCGCAGCGCACGTCGCTCGCGGCCGCGACCACGGCTCCGGTCACGGCCGCCGCCACGCCCCCGCTGTCGCCCGCCACCACGCCTCGCCCGACCGCTCGCAAGCAGCCGCGCGCCGACCGCGCCGTGGACGTGGCGGCCCGCAAACGGTCGACGCTGGACGCCAAAGGCGCTGCGCGTCACTTCGCGTCGTACAAATCTACGTTCATGTTATTTTTGTCGTATATTTTCTATCTCATATTATAACGCTTTTACAGAATGTTTGGTATCATTGCAAGGTAGGTAATCAATAGATAATTCAAATGTGTTAATGATGGTGTTAAACGTGTAAAATATTAATAATTCCGTCTTCTAAGAAGACCGCGACGGATCTTGAACCGGTGTGAAGTTGGCAGCCAACTCTAGCAGCTATGCTAGCAGCTATAGGTATACCTAATCCGACCAAATTACGTAGGTAGGTACCTAGTCGTTTTTGTGAAGTAAGCAGCTATCTTTATAATTTAACACTTTATTTCATACAGCTTCGCTGAAAAATTGTCTGCACTGCCTTGCTTAATGAGTAGGCTATACAATAAACACAATCAGAATGACACTCGAGTGTGGGGAAAATAATTTCGAACTTGTTCAAATGGCGTACTTATTAGTAGATTTCGACCGGATGGCTAGTAGAGTGCTACCAAAAAACTATGCTATGCGTCTGTCATGGACTTTCTGGAAAATGTAGTCAAAAGACTACACGATATGAAAAGCTTATAATGTTTCTTTGAAAAATGTGTAAAAATTTTTCGTCAGGAGTCTGTCAGAAAAGGTATTACGGACGGCTAAACTTCCAGCTACCAAGACATTTTCCGTTGTCGAGTATATCCAGTCATGAAAGAAAATCAGTTTCAGCGCGGCTACAAACCGAATCTGAGGAAAATCTTTCCACCGAACATACCTTTAAAACGTCTACTACGCATCCAAGGTCATGAATCAAGTTGTTTGCATGTTACTTTACAAGTTGAAACCTGTTCATCATGCATTTTCTAAATTAGCGAATATTCAGTACCTAATAATAGGTAGACAGTAGACATGTCGGATTACCGGGGGTCCACTATATAGCCATGGTGTAATGTGAGTTTAAACAAATTGGAAATACAATAGGCTAGTTGCCTAAATTTGATTGATTGCTAATTAATATACCTTAGTATCCATTATACATGGAAAAAATATTTTTTTTTGAAAATATATCGATTTTCAATTTGTTTTTCGCATTTAAAGAAATGACATTTAATTTCCCCCGAAAACGCTCAAAACTGTCATGGCGTCGTGTGTGACGTCAACCTGTGCAAAACACAGCTGTTCGTGTATGGCGATTGTTGATATTTCGTGATAAAAAATGAATCCGTCGTATTACAAGTACTGTGTGGTGTCCCAGTGTAAAAGTATAAATACGCCAAACAGATTATTTATCTATGTTCCAAACGATCCACAAATACGAAAAAAGTGGCTAACACTTGCGAGGAGGAATGATGCTCACTGTTTGTCAACTAAAACAAGAATGTATTTTTGTGAAGATCATTTTGATGTAAGTATTTGACACAGTAGGTATAATCTTAGTAATCTAAATGTAAAAAAAAAACTGATAATTTTCCTCAAGAATAGTGGTAAAACAATAACAAACTAGTTTGAGGTTAGGTATTTTGTTATGATTTGGACAATATTTTGTTAAATTAATAGTCCTATCACACGTTTTATTGTTATAGTTTCCAAATGATATGCTTAATTATACCGAGTATCATATTATGGGAAAAGTATCACAAGTGCGCTTGAAACCAGGATGTAGGTACTCCAAGTAAATTTGGATGTCAAGAAGATAGGAAAAAGCGGACATGCAACAGCACAGAACGATCATATGATACATATTGAAAAAACAGAGAATGACGACAATAGCAGAGTGTCTGAATGAACGTAAAGAAAGCTCCACGCTACGTTCATCTCTTAAAGGTACTCCTCATACAGTTCAGATTTCCAAACAGTTGAATAGGTATAATGAGCCGGAAACTTTTAGTGAGCAGAAAGTAATTAATTACACATAAATTCAGAAGTAAAGCAGCCCAGACCACTATAAAAACAAAAGATCAGGCATTATCATGATGCATTACCGTGATGTTTAGCACGGCATGACGTCACATTTTCTGATTGGCGTTCACTGTCACGTGACTCAATGCCTATTTTTTAAGATTTTCTTTTCTAAAAATATTAATAATTGTTTTATTTTTTGAAATCTGTATATCTTAATCAATAATTAGAAACTCCAATCCATCCGATTCATTCTTAGTGGAAACAAGCCTATTGGTTTATTTGTGATCAATTCTACAGTTTGCTAATTTTCAAGTGGCCGACTCCCAGTTATCTACACTACTATTTGGGGACTCGGTTCTTACTTCTCGGGTTCTTCTTCGGTTCTATATTGACTATTTGAAATTCGTTTTTGGCGTTTAACAAGTAAGTAGGTATACCTAAGCAGTGGTCAATTACAAAACTAGAAATGTATTGACCCTTTTCCAGAGCGGGAAAGTCATCGATCAGGAGTTGCTGGAAGGTGTAAGGAACATCTGTTTTTAAAATTCAATATTTTTTTACAATTCCAATTCTTTATTATTATTCTAAGCAACTTTTCGGCCAAAGTCAAGACGTTACTTAAATTAAAATCTTATGTAAGTGCCTGAGTGCACCTACGAATAAAGTTGAGCTACTACGTGTGTATGGAGTATGGGGTCCTGACTACACTGGGAGTCCCTGTCAACTAAATAAAATAAAATAAAAAAGCATTTATTTCCCGTAACAGTATACACAGGGCCGGTCCTAGGGCGGTGCGAGCGGTGCGACCGCACCGGGCGCCTTCAAGGGGGGGCGCCAAAATGAACCAAAACGTGAAACAAAAAATGCTCGACCGAGCGCGCGAGTCGCGTACGCAGGAACAAAATTGCGGGGGAACGGGCCGCGGGGTGAACTTTCGTCCCTCACTTCCTCACTAGGCAGGCATTGTCTATTGAATTGTCAATTCAAACGCGCGCGAGTGTATTTATTTGTATACAGTGTGGTTAACGGCTAATAGTACGTACTTAGATTACAGTAATACCCAGCTTTAGGCAGTGGTCCGACCGCCGGCGAGAAATGGACTAACTATCGGCGATTTTCTCTCTCAAGTACAATAAATGTACATTCAGTGTAAACGAAAGAGATGCATATTATTATATTAAAAGGTGCTTTCTGACTGTTCACACCGCCGGCGACGACTAGCTTTACTAGTTTTGTCGCTGAGCGACGAGCTTTCAAAAATAAACTCGCTCAGCGATACTCGTTCAGCGATGCTCGCTCACTTGATCATTTCTTTACAGTGATCTTTTGTTTACAGTACAGACTGAGCGACCGCGGGCGAGTGGCGCGAGTAATCGCTCGTCGCACTTGCACAGTCGCTTATAGCCCAGCGACAAAACTATCGAAACTACACACTCGCTTCCCTCCCGCTGATCGCCAACTTCTTTATAGTTTCTAGTTCTACTCGTTTCTTGTTCATCGTCGGCGGTCGGACCACTGCCTTACGCGAGGGATACGTTCCGGAAAAAATCGCGTTAACTGAAATTCGCGTATATCGAGGTTAAAAAAATAGTCAAAACAGTCAAAATTTAGTACAGATAAATTATTTTTTCCAAAAAAAAGAACAAAAACCGACTTCAAGGCTACAAACTTAAACTTAAAAGTAGAAAATATTTTTTTTATTAGTTTAAAGCAAAGAGCATTGAAGGACAACTAAAGATATAAAATAATCAGTCATAATTTTGGAGTTGGTGCCATAAGCCAGTCAAAGTAAAATCAGCAAAACTGTCCCTGGCTGGCACCGACTTCAAAAGTAACTGATTCTATTAAATATTATCTTTAGTTGTCCCTAAATGCTCTTCTTTGCTTTAAACTATAGTCAGGCCATTTTAATAGGTCACATTTGACAATTCATCAAAATTCAACAACGTAACCTTGTAACGGCGGGCATAAAATAATATATTTTTTCGTTTTGTTAGAACTGCACAATTGCTTAACTTTTTTCAATTACGATTACATATTTATTGTAATAATGACCGATACGAGTTATTTTATGATTTATTTTTTTTATAAACCATTTTAATCATAATAAACAATTACTGATCTACGATCTCGTAAAGAACTGAACGTTGTTACAATGTTGCGTCAGTTAACCCTTTTTCTTTTTAAACACTAGGGATGATACTGTAAAAATCGAAAGCTGATAAGTTGAATCGAATGCAATGATTGCTTGTGAAGAAATTTCACCATAAATTAATATCCACGTTGTGATTATAATAAAACATAAATATTTATTATTCTTTCAACAAACTATAATAATAGTTAAAAAAAAACTAAAAAAACACGCTTTTTATAAAAAACCGAACTAAAAAAATAGAAAATAAAATTTTATAAATTTAAATTAAGAATAGGGTTGAAAATTTCAATAAATATAAATTAATAATAGTGTAAATAAATAAATATATGTATTTTATTTTTAAAAAGCGTGGGGTGCATGGGTCAATAGATATTATATATTTTGTAGATACATTTTGTATTGACAGACATGAGTAGAGTGATTAGTATTTTGATAATATCTTAGAAAGCACCCCACGCTTTTTTAAAAATAAAATACATATATTTATTTATTTACACTATTATTAATTTATATTTATTGAAATTTTCAACCCTATTCTTAATTTAAATTTATAAAATTTTATTTTCTATTTTTTTAGTTCGGTTTTTTATAAAAAGCGTGTTTTTTTAGTTTTTTTTTAACTATTATTTATTTTTCGCTTTTTAGTTCGATTTGCTAACTATTAACCATCCTTAATATGTACAAATGTGTTGGTGTTATCCGATTTTGGCCGTCTGCTCAAGCAAATTAAAAATAAAATTGATGCGTAACAAAAAATATTGAGCAAAAAGATTTGTAGCCGCGTGGTTTCGATCCTCAGACCTCATAAAATAAAATTGATGCGTAACAAAAAATATTGAGCAAAAAGATTTCTAGCGCGTGGTTTCGATCCAGGGACCTCTAGGTTATGAGCCCAGCACGCTTCCACTGCGCCACTCTGTTCTCTGACACGACTAACGAAATTACCATTTGTAAGTTAAACGGTATTAAAAGTTAAAGAAACTTTATAGAAAAAGCGTGTTAAAAAAATTAATAGTTAAAAAAACTAAAAAACACGATTTGTTTAGTGTATTGTCATCGGTCCTCGATATATCTACAAAGTTTGAAAGAAATCTGACCGTTTAAAGTGGGTCAAAAACGCGCTCAAAGGAGTCGGTTACATACAAACATACAAACATACAAACATACAGGTGAAGCTAATAAAAGCGTGTTAAAAATACAAAACATAACTAAATAGAAAAATCATTGATGTTAGGTACAATTTACTGACCCGGCTTTTTTTGGACTGATCTTACTGACTAATAAAATAATAATGGGACAGGGATTCGCCTAATGATTTTTAAAATTCACATATGTTTCAAGTCCGTATTGATTCATTGAAAATAATGAACTATGAAAATAAAACTGACAAATGTCAAATGTGACCTATTAAAATGGCCTGACTATAATAATAAAATTAATAATTTTCTACTTTTTAGTTTAAGTTTGTTGTCTTGAAGACGGTTTTTGTTTTTTTTTATTTTGTAAAAATAATTTATTTTTTAAGTGGGAGCAGTCAAAAGTTATGAGGTAACAAACATAAAAAAACATACAGTCGAATTGAAAACCTCCTCCTTTTTTGAAGTCGGTTAAAAAGTTGACAATCATTGAAATTGTTTTTCAGCTGTCCACCACTTCACATAAGTATTCGCACAAACTGGTTAAATGAACTTTTGACAGCAGAATAATCTGAAGCCACTGCTTTTTCTGGTGGAAAATAAAGCAACTGCTCAACATATTTTTTATTTAGAGGGGCGCCATTTTTAGTCCTCGCACCAGTTAAAAATGTTAATAGGACCGGCACTGAGTATACAATATGAAAAAGTAAAAAATATTGCGTTAATAAAAATGAAAATTATTGAATTTATTATCTATTACCTATAATTATTATATCTAGGGCATCCAAATGTGGGTTAAGGCCTCCTCCATGCCTTGCCATTCTTCCCGGTCTTGTGCTAGGCGAGTCCAGGTTGCTCCTGCGACCTCTACGATGTCGTCGCACCATCTTCTCCGAGGTCGCCCTCTACTCCGAGTCTGGTCTCTGGGATGCCAGTGTACGATACGCTCGCTCCATCTATCGTCTTTTGCCCAAGCTAGGTGGCCAGCCCACCTCCATTTGAGTCTGCAGAGCATTGTTACTGCATGCTATGACTTTGGTCTCCTGTCTTATGTCCACAGTTTTGACCCTGTCTTTAAGCTTGAGACCCAGCATCGAGCGCTCTGCTGCTCTCTGGAAAGTGGCTACTTTCTTTACTAACTTTTTCGTTAGTGCCCATGTCTGGCAACCGTAAAGCAAGAACGGTAATATAGTATTATCCATTAACCGTTTCTTAAGATGTATCGGTATCTGACTCTTGAATACATCTTTGTTAGCCCAGTATTTTTTCCACGAGATTGCTATTCTCCTATCTATCTCCTTGGTAGTAGCCTCTTCAAAAGAAATTAGTTGGCCTAAGTAAATGTATTCGCTTACATACTCTATGCTGATGTTGTTTAATTTAATAGGTATTTTACTTGCGCTCGTCATTACTTTGGTTTTGAACAAATTCATGTGTAGGCCAACTTTTTTGCTTGCTTCATCTAAAGTAGTTAAGATGTCTTGAAGATCTTTGTGGTTTTAAAACGAAGATGAGTCAACTGCTCTCCGTTGATATTTAAGCCGTATTTTGACCAGTCGAGCTTGCAGAACATCGACTCTAGGATGGCTGTAAACATTTTTGGAGAGATTGGATCTCCTTGTTTTACGCCGCGCTTAATGTTAAATGGAGGGCCAATTGCTACAGTTTTGATTTTAGCTTGGCAGTTGTTGTATATCACTCTCAATATTGCTATATACTTTTCTTCTATGCCCTGTTCTCTTAAGCTCTCCCAGAGAAGTTTATGCGAGATGGAATCGAAAGCTTTGGTGTAGTCAACGAATGCCAAGTAGATTGTTTTGTTGTGTTCACTGCATCGTTCTAGGCACTGAGTCAGTGTGAATATGTGATCCACAGTCGAATAGCCTTTCCTAAACCCAGCTTGTTCCCGAGGCTGCTGTTCATCCAAGGCCTTTGTTATTCGGTACAGTATTACTGTCAACTAGCCAAGTAAAATACCCTTTTCACAGTAACTATTTATTTTGAGAAACCAATTACAATTATGCGACGTGCGACCCAATTATTAAAAGCACATGTACTTGACTTGGGTAGCGCGCAACGACTGGCCGCATCACTTGCATACTTCTCGCTTACACACAAAACTGCTGACATAGGTACAACTCGAGCATACTTACAGGGTCCTTTGATTAAAAAATAAAATAAAATTACTACACGTATTTACAAATCAAATATAAATTACAAAAACTAAACAACTAAAATTACAAAGAGTTAAACAAATAAAATTACGGAAAGATAACAAAAATAATGGACACATGGTGGAGGTACTCCTCGCTGTACACTCGTGTATTTCCGGCAAATATTGCCCAGCTATCGGCAAATGTCGACTTGTGCCTGTGAGGACACATGGCGATGATCTCGGCATATAGGCGATTGTTCGCGCGTTACGGTGCCGAGTACGTAGGCTAAGTACCCTCTTTCATCATCATATTTTTTTGTAGTAGTCAGTATTAGCAACCAAACCATTCGGCAATATTTCCAGGTCAGGTTGGGAAATATATTTTGCAGGCAAAGGCTGGTTATGGACTAACAAAATTGTTACGGACAAAAAGCCTAATGATAATTGATTGTCTTCGTTTTTACTGCTCTCTGACCATGTACCATATTAGCGTAGGATAGAGCGAGACAGAAGAGTCTTCTCGCTCTCACTTTACTTTTGTATAAATATAGGAAGGTATTTAATAAGGGTCGACGCCATTTTGAATTCATTCGTGCGCCGACCTCCGACCTGTGAACATCTGAACTTTCAAATAAATTGCTACATGTCAAGAGGGATTTTTAATTCTGAAACCTGAAACCTGAAGTCCCTTACAAGTTGGTCCTTCGAGCCGGATGAAGAACAGGAATAAGAACAGGAAAAGTCGGCGCAGTCTCAAGAAAGCTGTGAAAATCGAAGAGTGAACACGAGGAGCCCACTGAGCGCGTCTCTTTCCATCTCTCTCGCTCGTGGGCCGAAGAAGAGTGCCGCACGCTCCGAACACGCGTGCAGTACTCCAGCAGCAGAAGATCGTCAGGAACAGCGGCCGCACGCCCCGAACGCGCGTGTGGTGCGATCAACGGACGGGCTTCCCTGAACTAGCCCGGACCGTGTTTCCTGTACGAGTGAACGTGAAGAAGATCATCGGAAACAGCGGCCGCACGCCCCGAACGCGCGTGTGGTGCGATCAACGGACGGGCTTCCCTGAACTAGCCCGGACCGTGTTTCCTGTACGAGTGAACGTGAAAACGAAGGCTGAGCGCTGTGCTCGAAGATCACCCAACGGTGCTACAACTCCGAGTCGTCGAGTTAGAAAAAAGAAGATCACCCAACGGTGCGACGGGCAGGCGAGATCCGGCTGAACGAGCGCCGGAGTTAGAAAAAAGAAGGTCACCCAACGGTGCGACGGGCAGGCGAGATCCGGCCGGCGAGCGCTGGAACACGGATAGCATTAAGAGTCGGTAACTAGATTAGGCAGGTAGGGACGTAGGACAGTGAAGTGTCGAAGATGCCGACGACGCGAAGCAAAGCCGCCGCCGATGAGGCGGACATGCGGGTATACGTCGACTACCCCGCGTCGCCGTCCACCGCCCCGCCACGTCCACATCCACCTGCATTCACGACCGCAGCCGCGTTCGCACACGATCCGCTCTCCACGCCGGGACTCGCGACTACGAGCTCCGCGATGCCACTCGCGCCCGCCACTACTAGCGAGAGACCGCCGGGCCGAGCGCCGTCCGTCCGGTCACAGCACTCTGCCACCAGCATCAGCGCGAGGATCCGCCGCGCGGAGATCGAAGCAGAGGAGAGACTGGTGCAAATTCAGAGGAAAGATTTGCAGATACAAGCCAGTTTGATTAAGAAGAAGCTAGCTGCCGACATCGACACGATCAGGGAAGAGTCGGACCGAGGTAGCGTGAGTGACGTGTACGAAAATAACCGCCGTGTCAGTGAGTGGGTAGAAAACGCGCAGACGGCACCGAACCAAGCCACCCAGAGACGCGCGTCGCCGCGCCGCGCGACATCGCCGCATCGCGAGTTATCGCCACGACGGGCGGCGTCGCCACGCCGAGCTACGTCACCGCGGCGTGCAGCGCCGCGTGAGCGTGGCATCGAGCGACTAGCTGACGCACTGGAGAAAATGTCACGAGGTAACCGCTACCGAAAACCGCCGGACCTGCCGACGTTTAGCGGAGCCCCAGGAGAATGGCTGCCGTTAAAGGCCGCAGTTAGAGAGGCCAGCGCCATCTACGGGATCCCGCCGACCGAAAACCTCGCCAGGTTACGCGCGTGCCTAAAAGGAGAAGCGCGTCAATGCGTCGTCGCGCTACTATACACCGCAACGGAGCCGTCATTGATAATGTCAACGCTCGAACAGCGTTATGGACGACCAGAGATCATCATCGACCAAGCATTCGACGAACTGAGAAGACTGCCGCGTATAGGAACAACGGCGGCCGAACTCAACAACTTTGCGATCAAGTTACAAAACATAGTGACAGTGATAGCGTGCCTCGACGAAAAGGGCTACCTCCAGAACCCGATGCTAGTGAGGAGCATCACTGAGAAAATGAGCGAACACCTGAGAGCGCGATGGTGTGATTACGCTGAGGAGCACGCGTCGAGGGGAAAGGCTGAGATAGAAACGCTGTCGCATTTCTTCATGAGGGAGGCCGACCGAGCAGTTCGACACTGCTACACCGCCACCACGCCGTCCGCCCCGTCGAGACCAACGGGCGCTCCTGCGCAGCGATACCGACCGGCACGAGCGAGCGTCTACGCCACAAACGACACGCCAGGAAAGGGTACGTGTTATTGCTGCGGAGGGGAGCACGTCACGACGCAGTGCGGAAAACTCAAGGAAATGTCCACGGAGGACCGGTGGCGCTGGGTGAAGGAAGCAAAGATTTGCTTTTTATGTGTGAACAACAAGCATCGGAAATTCTCGTGTAAAGCCAAGAAATGCGGAGTGAACGAGTGCAGAATGTCGCATCACGCGCTGCTACACTTACCGAGAAAACGAGGGGAGGAGAACCCTCCCCCGAGTGAGGACTCGGCCATCACGGCCTCCACGCATGTACGAGCGGATCGGGGTGTCCTGCTGAAAATATGCCCGATCGTCATAAAAGGGCCCGCGGGTGAGGTGGAAACTTTTGGACTAATGGATGAAGGATCGACCATCAGCCTGATCGACCAGGAGTTAGCGGACCAAATAGGAGCCCGGGGACCCGCACGACCGCTCAATATACATGGGGTGACGTCGAGCCAAAGAGAAGCGAGCAGCAGAGCGGTGGACATCGAGATTAAGGGAAAACGACAGAGAGACTACCACGCTATCCGAGCACGCACGGTGCAACATTTGAAGCTAGGAAGTCAGTCGGTACCACGAGAGCTGCTCGACCAACCTCACCTGCAGAGCCTGCTCGCTGAAGATGTATGTTACTCCAACGCCACGCCGCGCGTCCTGATCGGCGCAGACAACTGGCACTTAATAGTGTCACGGGAATTGCTCACCGGAAGGAAAACGCAGCCGGTAGCATCCCGCACCGAGATTGGGTGGGTGCTGCACGGATGCACGCCACGGAGCACTCTCGTGGCACGCGAAGAACGTGCACTACACATCAGGACGGCGCAGGAACGAGACGGCGAGCTACATCAGCTAGTGAAAACTCATTTCGAGTTAGACTCTATCGGAATCTCCAACAAGCCCAAGCCGGTCGCTGCCAATGAACGAGCGGTTAAAATATTTAACCAAACGGCGACAAGGACAGAAGGACGCTACGAGGTGGGCTTACCATGGAGAACCGACGATGTACGCCTACCACCGAGCTACGACATGTCGATCCGGCGTTTGAAGGCGATCGAAAGAAAAATGGATAAATCACCCGAGTTCAAAGAGTCGTATACAAAGGAAATAAATAAGTTAATTGAGAAAGGATACGCAGTTAAATGTAACACGGACCACAGAGAAGATACCAAGATGTGGTACCTACCGCATTTTGCGGTCACCAACCCAAACAAGCCGGGGAAGATCCGTCTAGTTTTTGACTCAGCGGCACAAGCAAACGGAGTGTGCATGAACGATGAGCTACTGGACGGCCCGGACTTACTGAGCAACTTGAACGGCATACTTTATCGCTTCCGAGAGCGGCCGGTTGCGATAACAGCCGACATCCGTGAAATGTTCCTGAGAATAAAGATAAGAAAAGAAGACCGAGCCGTGCAGCATTTCTTATGGCGCGACGCAGAGCGAGTGCGACCACCCGACGTGTACGAGATGACGTCGATGATCTTCGGCGCCAGAAGTTCACCGTTCCTGGCGCACAGCGTGCGCAACAGAAATGCGGAAGAGCACCGGCACACTCACCCGCTAGCCTATGCCCCGATAACCACCAGCCACTATATGGACGACTGGGTGCAGAGCTTCGACGACGAGGACACTGCGGCTAGGACGATGCAAGAGGTCACCGAGGTACATAAAAAAGCAGGATTCGAGCTCGCAGGATGGAGTTCAAACCGGCCTCAACTACTGAGGGGAGTGGATGACGCCAACCGCGCTACTACTCCTAAGGAACTCGGTGCGAGCGGGAACGAGTACGGAAAAACTTTGGGACTAAAATGGATCGCTGTCACGGATGAGCTGGCGTTTAATACGGATATGCCGAGAATACCGAAAGAAGTGAAGTCAGGCGTACGCACGCCTACGAAAAGGGAAGCGCTAGGAGCCGTTATGTCCGTCTTTGATCCCTCAGGCCAGATATCGCCCTACGTCATCTCGGCCAAAGTAATACTGCAGAGCTTGTGGCGTCACGCAATGTCATGGGACGACCCGCTACCGCCAGAGGAGGCGGCAAGCTTTGCTGAGTGGATCCGCGACTTGGATTATATCGAAAAACTACGACTTCCGCGCTGCTATAGCCCGAGGCCTACTGAAGAACGGCAGCTACATGTATTCTGCGACGCCAGCGAGCAGGCTTACGCGACGGCGGCATATTGGAGATATTCGCACAACGACGGAAGCGTTCACCTCACTCTAATCGCAGGAAAAGCGAAAGTGGCGCCAATGAAACCGCAGAGTATACCGCGCATGGAACTACAAGCCAACTTGATCGGCGCGAGACTAGCGGCGGAAATAAAACGAGAACACCAATATACAGGGCGCGTCGTGTACTGGAGCGACTCGAAAACGGCGCTTCATTGGATACGAAACGACTCAACGCGCTACACGCCGTACGTCGCGCACCGCCTCGGCGAGATCGCAGAGCTAACAGCGGTCAACGAGTGGAGATGGACGCCAACCGCATACAACGTCGCCGACGACGCGACGCGCGCAGGCAACACCCAGCTGAAAAGCACGGATCGCTGGTTCGTAGGCCCGTCCTTCCTGAGAGCTCCGGAGAACCAATGGCCGAAAGAGGAAACGGAAAGCATAGAGGAGGTCGAGGTGCTCGCTGTCAGAACCACGGAAAAGGTGCCGCTCATCGACTTCACGCGATTCTCTTCCTACGGGCGCCTGTTACGAACGACGGCAAAGGTTCTACAATTTACCGATAAATGTAGAAAGCTCCAAGGCAGGACCGATGCAGAATACATAAAAAGAAGCGAACAAGTACTACTGCAACAAGCACAAGCGGAGGCGTTTCCCGAAGAAATGTCGAAACTGCGCGCCGGAAAATTAGTCGACAGGACGAGCCGGCTACTTAAGCTTGACCCGGTGTACGCCGAGGACGGAGTGCTGCGTTTGCGCGGTAGAATAAACGCTGCGCCGGTGACTGAAGACACGAAATCGCCTCCGCTCCTCGACGGTCGACACCCGCTGACGCACTTATTAATAAGATTTGAACACGAGCAAAACCACCACATCGGCCGAGAGCATGTGGTGAATAACATAAGGCAGAAATATTGGGTACTTCACTTGCGACCGACGGTGAGGAAAATCATTCAAGCATGTACTTGGTGTAGCATTCGAAGAAGATCACCTGGTACGCCGCCGGTCAAAGGAAACTTGCCGAAGGAACGTCTCGATGCCTACACGCGGCCGTTTGCACGCTGCGGTTTGGACGGATTCGGCCCAATGTGGGTCACCATAGGACGCCGCAGAGAAAAAAGGTGGGGACTTTTATTCACCTGTTTGGTCACCCGCGCGGTGCATCTTGAACTACTGGCCAGTCTGAGCACGGACTCCGCTCTTATGGCCATCCGGCGCATGGCAGCGAGACGAGGATTCCCGGTTTCTTTCCATAGCGATAACGGAACCAATTTCCACGGAAGCGAAGCGGAAATGAAAAAGGCATACGAAGAATGGTTGCCGCACCTGAAGGAGTTTACGTCAATAAGGAAAATTGAATGGCGATACATCGACCCCGGAGCGCCGAACCAAGGAGGGGCTTGGGAGCGTATGATAAGGAGCGTCAAGACCTCCCTATCACTCACCCTCATCGATAAGGCACCAAAGGAAGAGGTGCTAGCTACGGCGCTCACTGAGATCGAATATACGATAAATTCACGGCCATTAACTCATGTATCAGTATGCGCAACGGACCCGGAGGCACTTACTCCGAACCATTTGTTGCTGGGCACCGCGCACGGCCTACCTATCGTCGGAGCATGCGACCTGGCGGACAGGAGAGCGTGGCGAGCGGCACAAGGCCTAGCCAATGCGTTTTGGGAGCGGTGGATGAAGGAATATCTACCTACTTTAACGCCTAGAGGAGACATAAGACGACCTGCGCGGAACGTTAAGAACGGCGATGTAGTCATTATCGCGGACGGACTGCTACCGCGCGGTGTATGGCCGAGAGGCGAAGTAGAAAGGACACATGAAGGACCGGACGGCGTGGTACGAAGCGCAGATGTGCGGACGCGGGGCGGAATCTTCCGGCGACCTGTGAGGAGGCTTATTGTCCTCCCTTTGGATGATGGCTGCGATGAACTACGCCGAGGGGAGGCTGTTACGGACAAAAAGCCTAATGATAATTGATTGTCTTCGTTTTTACTGCTCTCTGACCATGTACCATATTAGCGTAGGATAGAGCGAGACAGAAGAGTCTTCTCGCTCTCACTTTACTTTTGTATAAATATAGGAAGGTATTTAATAAGGGTCGACGCCATTTTGAATTCATTCGTGCGCCGACCTCCGACCTGTGAACATCTGAACTTTCAAATAAATTGCTACATGTCAAGAGGGATTTTTAATTCTGAAACCTGAAACCTGAAGTCCCTTACAAAAATCATGTCATCGTTAGTATGTGTCATCCATCCAGGATATGTGTTCCTGGGCAGTAAGCGCTAATTCACACTGCACTTAATCTGTTATGACATCAATGTGAGATGAGCCATGATCACAATGAGCGCACTGTTTTCCTTTGCCTCTTTGTCGTAACAAATGTTTGGTCGTTTTAAATTCCTGCCGCCGCCAAAAATGACCAAACCCCTTTTTGTTTTTTTGATCCACTGTTCTTTATGTTTCCAATTTAAACTGTTTTGTGAGTCTTTTTGGAATTTTATTTTTAGTTTCTTTGGAAATGGCTAACACTTCAGATCTCACCTTCCTTATTAACTGAGTGCATTTAAGATTTTTTTATCCACTAAGAGTTATGGTTTTAAGTTGCCCGAATTAAATTTTCCACAAGTGCATTGCTGGTTCTTTTTTCTTTTAGTAAATATGTCCAAAGCGGTGCCACAAGTTTTCTTCTCGTATGACATTCCATATTTAGGGACAGTAAAATTTATTGTTTTCTGTCATAGTCACATAGAACAATAGATTCACTTAGTTTCTTTGAACGTTCGTAAAACAAACTATGTATTTTGATATTGGGCTATATTTTCAGTTTCTTTTATCTCAATGGGGGTTTCCTGTAAAAGAGTTTGTTCAAATTTGCACTTTATTTTGTCCAAAGTCTTTCCAATGCGTTGGCAGCTTGATCATCTAATGTTTTTGAATTTGTTAAAACAAACAATTTTTTGACAAAGTTTTCAAATTCTAGTCAAGTTGTCTCACATTGTAAATTGTGCTAATCTTTGACCTCATTTTTTGTGAGTTTTTTATCTACGTTATTTTGTCATCATTTTTACAAAATAAGCACAACAAAGAAAAATCTTGATTTTTATTTTATTTAAAACTTGCGATCAGCCGTTGGATATAAGCAGATGTGGTGACGGCATTCCTTGAGTATAAGTAGGGTGTTACTCCCAGTGGAGCACAGTCCTTTTATTTAATGTCAGTCAGGCTACTCTACTCTTGACCCGGATAGTCAGCATATACTATGTCTCGTCTCTTTTTCAACCGACGAGTGATTTCTGGGATTGTTAGTTGCCCCACAAATTGGTTTGGGTGCTTTTGCAGCCTTGATTTGTATTTCTCACTATAAGCAACAATTTCATCCTTGACTGTAGGCATATCAAGGATTTCGTGAAGCTTTGTTGTTTTTAGGAACCATGGCGCATTCGATGCCTGTCTCAGTATGTTGTTCTGCACCCTTTGCATTGTCATGAGGTTGGTGGTACTGGCAGCGCCCCATAGTTGTATGCCATATGTCCAGATTGGTTTTAATATGGTTTTGTAGATGAGGATCTTATTATCCATTGCTAGTGAATTTCTGCCTAACAGCCAGTAAAGACCTTTGTATCTCAAATTAATCTCATCTCTTTTTGTTTTAACATGCTTCTGCCAGGTGAGTCTCCGATCTAGGTGCATGCTTAGATACTTCACGGTGTCATGGTGAGGGAGTTGTATGCCATTTAGGGTGACAGGTGCACAGTCTTCCTTGCGAGAATGCATATAGCGTGAATGTAATGTGTACTGACTTAGTTACACTAACGGCAGTTCTCCATTTTCCTAGCCATTTTTCTATTCCGTTAAGGCTGTTCTGTAGCATCCGGGATGCTTCAACTAGACATTTGTTTGAGGCCAGGAGAGCAGTATCGTCAGCGAAGGTGGCTATTGTGACATTTGGGTTTTTCGGTAAGTCACACGTAAACAACGTACACAGGACAGGTCCAAGTACCGAGCCTTGTGGCACTCCCGCAGTTATATCATGAAACCCTGATGTGGAATCATTTTCTCTTACTTAAAATATTCTATTAGTAATAATATATAAGAACTTAGGATTCCATGGAACGTGTTGGGTAATAAGGATTTTATTTTATACAGCAGTCCTTTGTGCCATACCCTGTCGAAAGCTTGCTGTATGTCGAGAAATGCCGACGAGCAGTATTGTTTCATTTCGAATGACTTTCTTATTGTCCTGCATACTAACTCTGTGAACCTGTTCTATGGTAGTGTTCTCTGCGAAAACCGAACTGGTGGTCAGGAACAATGGACTTTTCTCTTAAGGCGCTGTTGAGTCTGTAAAGTAGGCACTTCTCAAAGAGTTTGGACATGATTGGTAGCAGGCTAATCGGTCTATATGAGGTTACTTCATGCGGAGATTTACCAGGTTTATGGATCATTATTACCAGGGAGACTTTCCACAGATCAGGGAAGTGTCCTACCCTCAGAATGGCGTTGAATAGCATGGTCAGGTACATTATAGCCTTGCGTGGTAGTTCTTCAAGGTCTTTTTTGGCTATAAGGTCAAATCCAGGTGCCTTGTTATTGTCCATAGACTTAATATTTCTAACGATCTCACTGGGCGTCACAAGTTTTAGAGGGGGGTCTAGCTGGAAGTCTTGGTTGAGGACCGTGTCAATATCCGAGTCGTCTGCAGTAGGCTCAGCATTGTTCGGCTTGAAGACTTGACTCGGATGTCTCGCGAATGCTTCCGCCTTACTCTGATCGGACCTAGCCTATTCTCCCTCGTGTGTTCGTAATGGTGGCTTGTGGTGTAAAGTCACTTTTGTTGCTGTTGGACTTTCCAGGTAAGTTTGCAGGGCAACATCATCGTTAGCTTCTGTTATTAGGGTCTTCAATTCTTTAGTGGCTCTATTCAATGCTGCTTTGTCACTTGGGTGTCTACTAGTATGCCACACTCGTCGTAGTCTCCTTTTGTCCCAAATTTTCAACCGTATGCTTTCCGGGTATTTATAGATTTTTTTTTGTTGCTTTAAATTCGTCTGTGTTCACCAGGGATGCATAACAATGATTTAAATATTCTATTAGATCACAGCGGTTAAATGATTTGGATGTGGCATGAATCGATGCCAACGCCATGTCTGTAACTACTCCGTTAAACGCCGGCCAGTTTCCATTGACTTCACAAAAGTTTCGAAAATCATTTAAAAGTTTCGCAATGCAGTTGCTGTCATTGTTTTTCCGAGAGCATTGTAAAAACTGGAAAAATACGACCTGATGATAGTAATACTGCACCAGCATAATATTCTTTTGGTTTTCTTGTTTTATTTAACGGTCTCACTCAATTTGACGCCACAGGGATGTGGCGTCAAAATGCAGTAATATTCGACCGATTTTTTTTAGTATCTCTAACTGCTCTATAGGTACCATACATTTTAATACAGAATGGGAAGCTTAGGTACTTCCTGTATGCATTGTTGGTGGTTTTCATAATACTGTAATATATCTAAGACATCATTTTTCGACCTGTCATTATTACACAGAACTTCTGACTGAATTTTCCTAATGGTGGCATCAGATTTGAATTTTTTTTGTGAAAATCTCAAAATTTTTGGTGTTTTTCAATTTATTGTCATGTATTTTAAAAAGCTGGGAAATTTTATATAGTTTGGCTTTTTGGTAATTTTTGTTTTACAATGTCCCATTTCTACTTTGTTTACTGCAAGTGTCAAATTTAGGCTGTGACAGTAATTTCTACTATTGCTATTGACCGATACGCTATTTCCTTTAATAATAATTTTGAACTTTTTGCAGTTTGTGTTTGCATCGGGCTGCAATGGAAATATTTCCATTGTTGAATTTAAATCAAGAGCCATGTGTTATTAACTTCCTAATTTTTTTTTTCAATACTTAGGTTAGGTACGGATAATGGTAGCACCTACTAAGTTTTTCATCATTGAAAGTTTATCGTTTCAATTTGTTTTCCAATTGGAAACTCCCTTCAAAATTATTTATATTTAAACGGTTTTATTTACAATATGTCCAGCTTGTCTTTGTTTTCTGTCCCCAAAGGTAAAATAATTGCCAAGTTTTCTGCGCTAGATATATTTAACTCACACTTTGGAACGTCAGGTTTTTCTGGTGTCAGACTGGTGTCAATAAGTCTTGCTCTGAAGATCGTCTAGTAGTAGTATGTTTTCTGCGTTTAACGATGTAACAATAGTGGAGTTTTCGTTATTTGGTATGTCTCATTTCTTTATATCATTAACAATACCCTTATTTTGTTCATTTTTATTCCTGCTTCTAAAAACACATTCATTTCATCGTTATCAGTTTCAGTGCTGAGTCTGTATTATGTTTTTTTAAGGCGTCAAACTTTGGAATATTCTTGTCTTTGTATTTTTTTCCAACAGATGTTATATTATTCCAGTGATTATATAACTTTTTTCTGTTTTTGAGAATATTTTTAGCATTGAACTGCTGCGTTATCAATTCATACCCATGGCTATTTCTCCAGCTTGGTGCCTTAAATGGATTTTTTTCTTTTACGATTAAAGTATTGAGTAACTTTCTATATTCGGGCGTAAAAGTCTTCATTATATTTTATTACGCTGTGCGGTCAAATTACATTAGGACAAAGTTTAAAAGATAAAAAAATAACAATTTAAAAGTATTAAACAAACTTATAGTTAATTTGTAGGTACAGGTTGGTGGGAATCTCCGCCAGTGGCGGCCTACCCACAAAAAATCCTGGGGGAGTTCTTTCTCATCGCCCGTGTTCCAGAGTGATGGCTCCGGTGGCGCTATTCTTCCGAGGAGAACCCCTACTCTAAAGGATATGAGTAACGCTTCTCATCACTTTTATACCTATCTCTTAACGTAACCTAACTCGGAAATTCTGACCGATCTTTGAGTGTGACACGTCGCTGGAACCGGCTCGACGTCTATTCGATGAATCTGCAACAAAGAAGGACACCGTTGTATATTTTTAACACGCTTATATTAGCTTCACCTGTAGGATGTTTGTAACCGACTCCTTTGGGCGCGATTTTGACCCACTTTAAACGGCCGGATTTCGTTCAAACTTTGTAGATATATCGAGGATCGATGACAATAAATTATTATACAAAAAATAAAAAAATATACTTATAAATAAATTAAAATAATTATATGAAGCTAATAAATTGTGTTTTTGCTCCGAACGCGATTTCTAAAATTGCTGTTAGCTAAGCTGTGACTCGGTACGCGAATTCTGTGACTACTGCTGGCTAAGCTGTGGTTCCCCACGGCTACTGGTTGGTACATATTCTGCTACGTGCCGCGTTTGTCAAAGAGCGATGACAATGCGTGTTTTTTAGTTTTTTAAACTATTCTATATTAATAGAGAATAACTTCAATTTTTAGATTATAGTTGGAAACATAAATAATTCATATCTTCTTCAAAATTAAAGTTAGAAGTTTCATTTTAGTTTCATTGCTATAGACGAGTGTACATACCCTTACCTATCGCGCCTTATTATTCGGAAAATTACTTTAAAAAAAACTGAAATGTCTCTTTGCATTTAGCACTCGTCCCCCTACTAGCCGTTCTAGTGGCCAAAATCTACTACGCCATTTGAACAAGTTCAATAGTATCTACTATTGAACTTGTCTTGTTGACTCGAAATTCTTCGAATTACTTTTTTGCCCTTGTGCGTAAAAGTAATTTAATTTGTTTTCATTCAGAGAGGTTCCTTTTAAGCACAAGAGCCTAAAACGTCGCTTTAGTCCGCTCACACATAGCGTATAGTAGGACTTTACGAGCAGGAGAAGTGAAAAACTAATTATTTTCCCCACAACTCGAGTGTCATTCTAATTGTGTTAACCTATATTGTAAGTAGGTACCCTATAGTCTACTCATTAAGCAAGGCATTGGAATTTTTTTTTCAGCGAAGCCTTTTTTAACTGACCGAGCGAGGGAAGCGTCTCTGCAACGACTGGCCAAATTTGTTTTCATCTGTCCGGATGTTTGTTTGTATGTTGGTACTTGCGTATATTTCTCAACAAATCTCGACGAAACTTGGTATAGGTACCTACAGGTACAACAATTTAATAGATATATATGTTTTGTCGTCGGGATTTTTTGATAGGGGGGTATTTTCCTCAAAAAGGGGGAAGTTTGCTGCAGTGCCATTTACCGACCGATTTTGATAAAATTTGGTATTATGGTAATTGGATTCCCCCCTTTTTGAGGAAATACCCCCCAATGAAAAGGTCCCGACGACGAAAAAATATATTATATCGTTGTGCCTGTATATCGGGTTTAGTCGATTGTACGCGAGTACAAACATACAAACATCAGGACTCTCGCGAGGTTTACTGTTCGCAAAACTACTAGTAAAGGGTTATTATAGCGATAGTTGTTTACTTCACAAAAACTACTACCTAATTTGGTCGGATTATATAGCTGCTAGAGCTGCAAGCGCGCCAAATGTCAGAAAATGTTTTAAACTTTTTGCAGTGTTATCTTCATGTATTTCTGAAATAGAAAATAGAATAAGATTTAATCTAATATTTTATAACAATGGTTATGCTCATATTGTAAATGTCATGCCTTAACTCAAGTATTTACATTTCAAAAGGAATTATTTTCAACTGATACAATGAACGGAGTCGTTCATTGTGATACTGTGGTCTGATGGTGAGGATCAGATAAACCTTCTCTAGTTTTTCTGAAAAGTAATTTGACTATCTATATAAATAAAAAATTATCTCTATTTCCCTTGGTCATCGTATCACGCGTGAACGGATAATGTTTTTAGAGTAGGTAATATACGGGGTCAATAGAACAATGGTCCCGATCGGTCCATTAAGTAGATTGGAAAACTCGTACTTAATAGGTTAGTGACGGTGAGGTGGTTGATAAGGGTACCACAAATGACTACATTGCTCGACTTTAAAATTATAGGTCTCCATTTCAAGACCCAATTTTCAGGTAAAGACCTATTTCTTAGCATGTTTTTTTCTAGGAATTGTAGTAGTTAACTTATCTAGCGTCATGCCAAATTTCCAGCCGCTTGCTTTTATAGTTCCTGAGATAAGTAATTGGCTGTGACCTTAGATCAAGTAAAAAGCAGATATAGTGCTGCCCTAGATCCAGGTAAAGCCAAAAAAAGTACCCTACTGCTTGTGTACGTACAAGCACATATTATCTGCATTCTACTTGATCTGAGGCTGTGACATAGGTACTTACAGACAGACTGACACAGAGCCCCCTCCATGTCTAGCGTCTGGGGTGGCGAAGAGCGCAGATTAAATAAATCATGGATCCGTTTAAATAGATAAATTCTACCGACGTTAAAATCCACAAACTGCAGGAAAAAATCTTGTTATGGATGATTTTATAATGTACACTGAAAATAAAACATAACTTGCTAAACTGGTTTTATGATGCTTAGAATTAATAGGTACCTAAACATATATAAGTAGGTAACTGGCAAAACAACTAGCATTAGACATAAATGCCAAGGGTATTGAGTACCTTATTATGAATATATAATTTACATTCTATAAGTTTCCTCTGCAACTGCTAACACAGTTTAAACTTTATTCAATTTGGTTTCTGGTATGGTTTTCCTCTTCTATTGGCCTCATTCTTCTTTCAAGTAAATCCTTATCTAATTCATGCTTGCATAGAAATTGTCCATTGAGGAATAATACTGGTATATCATATCGGTAAAGACGTAGCCATCTCAGATTATCTTTTTCTGTGATATATACTTTCTGCATGGTTATGGCTCTAAGTTTTCCATGACTATATCGCAAAGGCCGCAAGGGTCTTTCGTATAAAAAGTCAGTTCTTGCCGTTTCATGGGTTCTGTGGAAATAATGTAAAGTGTTGGTTGTGATATTAAAAAACTATTTAAAAATAAATCGTTCGTTTTATTAACCATGAATTCCTTAGAAAACAGTAATCTAAATCCTTTTTCCTGCACAGGTACTTATATAATAATAAAAACATGCTTAGAGACTGTTATGTAATTAACTAGCGACCTGCCCCGGCTTTGCACGGGTATAAAATATAGCCTATGTTACTCAGGGATAATGTAGCAATCTAATGGTGAAAGTTGAAATCGTTCCAGTAGTTTTTGAAATCGGTCCAGTAGTTTTTGTGTTCATTCAACACAAATATACAAAAATACAAATCCTTCTTCTTTATAATATTAGTATAGATTATACATGATTTGTAACA
This sequence comes from Alcis repandata, assembly GCA_949125135.1. NCBI lineage: Eukaryota > Metazoa > Arthropoda > Insecta > Lepidoptera > Geometridae > Alcis > Alcis repandata. The sequence continues at coordinate 4,374,605 of OX421233.1, forward strand.
TTAGTTGGCCTTGCATTAGATACAGCTAGCTAACAGCAAATTAATAAGGCATCAAAACAACATTAAAATTGTAAAGCTTACACCAGACTTACAATTTTTCAATCATAATAGATGTTGCACCACCACCTCCGTTGCAGACCGCAGCTACACCCTTTTCTCCTTTCTTGAGAGCATGACACAAATGTACTACTATACGAGCTCCCGACATGCCGATGGGGTGACCCAAGCTCACCGCTCCTCCATGAATGTTAAGTTTAGCTGGGTCCAAGTCTAGTAGCTTTTGGTTGCCAATGGCAACAACACTGAATGCTTCGTTAATCTCCCACATAGCAACATCATCTTTCTTAACTCCAGTCTTTTCTAACAGCTTGGAGATAGCAATAGCTGGTGCAATAGGAAAGTCTACGGGGTCACGTTCCCCATCAGCATAGCCAACTACACGAGCGAGTGGCTTGATATTTAGTCTTTGAGCTGCATCAGCTGTCATTAAGACCAATGCAGCGGCACCATCATTCAAAGACGATGCATTTCCAGCAGTTACCGTACCATTCTCGCTCTGGAAGACTGTTGCTAACTTACCGAATTTTTCGAAATTTACTTTTTTATACTCTTCATCTTGCTCAAACAATACAGGAGGTGCACCTCTTTTTGGTGGTACGGGAACAGGTACTAACTCATCGGCAAAAGCTTTGGCTTCATAAGCCGCAGCACTTCTTTTGTAGCTGTTAATTGCATATTCATCTTGTTGCTGTCTGGAAATCTCTAATTTTTTGGCAGTGTTCTCAGCACAGTTGCCCATATGGAACTTATTGTAGACATCGGTGAGGCCATCAAATAATATTCCATCTACTAATTCCATGCCCCCATAAGGGGTTTCACCTCTCTTCAAGTAGTAAGGCACATTTGACATAGACTCCATTCCACCAGCTAAAATCACATCTTGAGCCCCAGTTTGTAGGCCCTGTGCAGCCAACAAGATAGTTTTCATCCCCGAAGAGCACATTTTGTTTACTGTAGTGCAAATAGTGCTTTTGGGCAATCCCGCAAAGATTACTGCTTGCCGTGCTGGTGCCTGTCCTAAGTTAGCAGAGCAGACATTTCCAATGTAAACCTGAAAATAAAGAATATATTTTAGGGATTTATGATACAGCTATTTGTTTTTAAATTTATGAATGTGAAAGAAAGTTGGGTTTATCTCTATCACTTTTTACAATGTTAGCATGGAAGTGGTACTCATCAGAGTAATGGATATTATATTATATCATTACTTATAATTCAGAAAAAATTGAGAATATAGAAATTTTGAGAACTAAACTGCAATGCATAGCTTAGAAGTATTAGTTTTAATAAACTAAAGATTATAGACAAGTACCTAAATCTAAGTTAAAACCACTGTAAAAAAATGACAAGAGTTAGAAGTGTACTATGCTTATAAAGATAGTTAAAGTTGGTTCATAAAAATCATTGCTGTTATTAGCTATCATGTTGCCAAGTAATTATATAACAATTGATAAACAGCAGATTAAATTGAACAGTACTTAATAGAGATAACATCAAAAAGTTTTGCAGTAATTGCTTTGATTGGAGCTAAATATTTGACATGAAATACAGAAGTTGAATTCTTGACGAAACCACCTTTTGAACTCAATAAACAGTTATATCAATAGAGAAAGTTAGCTAGTTCTAATAACCTCTTTAACTTCCTCCTGTGGAATGCCGGCGCGCTCGATGGCTGCTTTTACGGCGACTGCTCCCAGTTCAGTTGCGGAAATACTCGACAGGCTTCCCCTAAACGAACCGATGGGAGTTCGCACTGCCGAAGCTATCACCACTTCATTCAGGGAAACTTTCGTGGAGTACGCTGCCATCACTTTTAAAAGCTGTGGATTTTAATGAGTTTTAGTCAAAAATGTCAGCTCATAAACATACTTACTTATATTTTTAAATTAAGTATACCTACTTACCAAATTATTTTGTCAAGTCTATTGTGAATTGCACAATATTAATTGAAAAAGTTCTTTACTTATTTCAAGCCTACTTAACAAGAAGACAGCTGATTGACGACTGGTAGGTGGTGGGTGGCTGGCTGGCTTTTAAGTTCAGAAAGAACAACAAACTTTATTTGCTGGCAGCATTTTGATGCTAAGTAATTGTTATTCTTTTCCCTAGTAAAATAATGATTCAATCTTTTGTTGCTATTACGAGTATTTACCAGAGCATAGTTAAGATAAATGATGAAACTGACTGTAATTGATAATGCTTATCGCGCATAGTTTACTTTACAAAAAGTTATCGCAAAATAGAAATCTCTGCTAAAGAATGAAATGCTTTATTAGCTTTGAAATAAAGTTGAAACTCGCGAAGGGAAGACCTAGTTAGTCACCTAGCTTCCTAGCATAACAATAGGTACAAGGAACTACTTTTTTTATAACGTTGCCTCTCAAAAGGGGTTCGGCCACCAGGATCCCCTAACCTGATCCCCCAGGGGATCCCAGTGAACTCATCGGTTCACCAGAATCCCCTTGAAATTAAACTGAGTGTAAAGATGTTATCACACTGTTTAAAATAGTAGATTGTACAACGAGGGCATAAAACAAGCCATTTTATACGAGACGTTTAGCTAGCCCGAGCCGAAGGCGAGGGCGGAGGGCGGATGTAAAGTCGAGGAAAAAATGGGTTTTATGCCCGAGTTTTACAGTCGACTTTTCACATCGATTGCGAGGAAATAAATTAAAATATAATAAAAAAATACATTTAATAATAAATTAATTGATTACTTAGATAAAATAAAAATAAACTTAATTAAATTAACCAAATAATTTTTTTTTTTTTTTTTTTTAGTTAACCTGTAATGTCCCACAGCTGGGCAAAGGTCTCCCCCAAAAAATATATAATAAATATAAAAAAAAAAAATACTTGACCAATTAATTAAAAAAATAATATAAATAAAATTAATCAAAATTCATATTTATATTAATGTTTTTAATTAATTAGTTAATTTTTTAGTTCATATTATATATATATTTTTAAAAATAAAAATAAAATATTTTTATTACATTTTTAATTTTAATCTAAAAAAATGATTTAATTTCCTGTTTAGTAAATTAATTTTAAATTCTTCATTTTTTATTTAATTTAAATTATTTTTATATTATTATATTTATTTTCGATTTTAATCAATATATTTTTTTAATTAAAATACAAAAAAATAGATTCAATTAATTATTTAATAAATTAATTGAATTTATTTTTATTCAATATAAAAAACAAAATAACAATACATATACATAGAATAGAAAATCACATTAACACAACAAGAACCTCCCCTCCCCCCCAACCCCAACCCCTCTGAAAAAAAATTACTATCTACGATCTAAATCTTCCATAGGTTGTAATTATAATATTTTAAAAAACACGAGGAAACTTCTTACATGAAAGAAGAATAAAATAAATAGAACCTCAATTATTTCAACCTCTCAAATCACTTCTCTTTTCAAATTACTTTTTTGCCCTTGTGCGTAAAAGTGGACTTTTACGCACAAGGGCGAAAAAGTAATTTGTTTTTATTCAGAGAGATTCCTTTTAAGCACAAGAGCTTAAGACGCCGCTTTAGTCCGCCTACACAGGGCGTAAAGTAGGACTTTACGAGCAGGAGAAGTGAAAAAATTATTTTATTTACAATTTCTAAGGAATGATCTACGCTTATGTCATTGTTAATAATTCCAATTGCGTTTCTTGTATAATCCTATCAATTGCTATTTGATCTTCCTTACGTATTTTTTTCGGTTGCCTTCGCTTTTGTTCAGCATCTCTTTTTAATGCATTCATTAACTGTAGTACCTATGTAGTATGTTCTTTGCAAGAAGGTTGCATTAAATAATACTAGCCAGTTGAAATAAGATTATCAAAATTTAAACTTTATTCAATTTAGTTTTTGGTTGGTTTTCCTTTTCTATTGTCCTCAGTCTTCTTTCAAGTAAATCCTTATCCAATTTATGCTTGCATAGAAATTGTCCATTGAGGAATAATACTGGTATATCATATCGGTAAAGACGTAGCCATCTCAGATTATCTTTTTCTGTGATGTAAACTTTCTGGGTGGTTAATCTGTCTTTGTATGGCTCTAAGTTTTCCATGACTATATCGCAAAGGCCGCAAGGGTCTTTCGTATAAAAAGTCAGTACTGGAGGTCCTGCTGTTTCATGGGTTCTGTGGAAATAATGTAATGTGTTGGTTGTGATATTAAAAAACTATTTAAAAATAAATCGTTCGTTTTATTAACCATTAATTCCTTAGAAAACAGTAATATAAATTCTTTATCCTGCACAGGTACTTATAATAAAAACATGCTTAGAGACTATTATATAATTAATTATACATGATTTGTAACATTAGTTGGCCTTGCATTAGATACAGCTAGCTAATAGCAAATAAATAAGGCATCAAAAACAACATTTAAAATTGTTGTACCAGACTTACAATTTTTCAATCATAATAGATGATGCACCACCACCTCCGTTGCAGATTGAAGCTACACCCTTTTCTCCTTTCTTGAGAGCATGACACAAATGTACTACTAAACGAGCTCCCGACATGCCGATGGGGTGACCCAAGCTCACCGCTCCTCCATGAATGTTAAGTTTAGCTGGGTCCAAGTCTAGTAGCTTTTGGTTGGCAACAGCAACAACACTGAATGCTTCGTTAATCTCCCACATGGCAACATCATCTTTCTTAACTCCAGTCTTTTCTAACAGCTTCGGGATAGCAACAGCTGGTGCAATAGGAAAGTCTATGGGGTCACATTCCCCATCAGCATAGCCAACTACACGAGCGAGCGGCTTGATATTTAGTCTTTGAGCTGCATCAGCTGTCATTAAGACCAATGCAGCGGCACCATCATTCAAAGTTGATGCATTTCCAGCAGTTACCGTACCATTCTCTCTCTGGAAGACTGTTGCTAACTTACCGAATTTTTCGAAATTTACTTTTTTATACTCTTCATCTTGCTCAAACAATACGGGAGGTGCACCTCTTTTTTGTGGTACAGGAACAGGTACTAACTCATCGGCAAAAGCTTTGGCTTCATAAGCCGCAGCACTTCTTTTGTAGCTGTTAATTGCATATTCATCTTGTTGCTGTCTGGAAATCTCTAATTTTTTGGCAGTGTTCTCAGCACAGTTGCCCATATGGAACTTATTGTAGACATCGGTGAGGCCATCAAATACTATTCCATCTACTAATTGCATGCCCCCATAAGGGGTTTCACCTCTCTTCAAGTAGAAAGGCACATTTGACATAGACTCCATTCCACCAGCTAAAATCACATCTTGGGCCCCAGTTTGTAGGCCCTGTGCAGCCAACATGACAGATTTCATGCCTGAAGAGCACACTTTGTTTACTGTAGTGCAAATAGTGCTTTTGGGCATTCCCGCAAAGATTACTGCTTGCCGAGCTGGTGCCTGTCCTAAGTTAGCAGAGCAGACATTTCCAATATAAACCTGAAAATAAAGAATATATATTTAGGGATTTATGATACATTCATTTTAATTCAGAAAAAATTGAGAATATAGAAATTTTGAGAACTAAACTGCAATGCATAGCATGCAATTTAAAAAACTATAGATTATAGCCAAGTACCTAAATCTAAGTTAAAACCACTGTAAAAAAGTAACAGAGATGTTTATGAAGATAGTTCATCATTGCTGAAATTTAGCTATTATCATGTTGCCAAGTAAATAACAATTGATAAACAGCAGATAAAATTGAACAATAATAGAGATAATATCAAAAAGTTTTGTAGTAATTGCTTTGATTGGAGCTAAATATTTGACATGAAATACTGAAGTCGAATTCTTGACGAAACCACCCTTTGAACTCAATGAACAGCTATATCAATAGAGAAAGTTAGCTAGTTCTAATAACCTCTTTAACTTCCTCCTGTGGAATGCCGGCGCGCTCGATGGCTGCTTTTACGGCGACTGCTCCCAGTTCAGTTGCGGAAAGACTCGACAGGCTTCCCCTAAACGAACCGATGGGAGTTCGCACTGCCGAAGCTATCACCACTTCATTCAGGGAAACTTTCGTGGAGTACGCAGCCATCGCTTTTAGAAGCTGAGGAAATTTAACGAGTTTTAGTCAAAAATGTCAGTTGACGTCTCAGATTTAACATTTTACGCTAACATTTATTTTTATTTTTGGCTTCCAAACTTATTATTTTGTCAAGTCTATTGTGAATTGCACAATTGAAATAGTTGTATATGTACTTAATTTCAAGCCCACTTAACGAGAAGACAGCTGATTGACGACTGGTAGGTGGTGGGTGGTGGGTGGCTGGCTGGCTGGCTTTCAAAGTTTAGAAAGAAAAAGACGAACCTTATTTGCTGGTAGCATTTTGATGTTAATTGTTATTCTTTTCCCTAGTAAGATCATGATTAAATATTTTGTTGCTATTACGAGTATTCACCAGAACAAAGATATAGATGAAACTGACTACAAATTGATAATGCTTATCGCGTATAATTTACTTTACAAAAAGTTATCGCAAAATAGAAATCTCTGCTAAAGAATGAAATGCTTTAGGGGCTTTGAAATAAAGTTGAAACTCGCGAAGGGAAGACCTAGCTTACAGTAGGTACAATACAAGGTACAACTTTCATAGAACGTTGCCTACTAGTGTTGCCTCTCGAAAGGCTAAACCTCGGCTAAACTATCGATATTATAAATCTATAATGGAAATGGCGAGCATACCCATAGCACAGAATAGGCATGACGACAGTATCAAAAAATCGCCGATTCAATGCTATCAGGGGACTAGCCAGATTAAAAAAAATTTAAAACACATGTTTAGTTTTATTTTTAAAAAACAGACTACTAAGATTTTCAATAAATTAAAACATTAAAATACAGCAATCGGCCATCTTGTCAGAAACAACAATCACAGCGTATGACGTCACGCTTCAGTGAACTCAGGTCATCCGCCGCTCATCACGCATAGACACAATGACATGTTTACTAGCCGTGACGTCAAATCGACGCCATGACACAAGCAAGCTGTTTTCGGGCACTGTTGAAAAAATATGTGAAAAATGGCTTCAAACTTCGTTAAACTTAAGTTTATTACCGAATTAAAGGCTTTTTTGCAAATAGTAAATGTGTACTCACATTATGGATAATAGGCGTGACGAAAGATTTTAAAATCCTAATAAACTAATACTATAATATGTATTAATTAGTTCCAGTAGTATCAGTAGTATTGATAGAATCAAACCTCGATAGTCGCTATGCCATCAATACTGTCTAGTCAATGCTTTGATTCCTGCGACAGTATCGATACTAAAGCAAGAAATAAAAAATATTACAGCATTACGCTATTGATGGTGTCGATCCTATCGATGCTACTACGAATATTCTGATTTTGATGGTCAACCATCGATAGGAGGACTGTCGATAGTTTGGCAACACGACTGCATTTTGGCCTTCGATACATACGAGTGGATATTTGAATAAAGGCCTATTCAGACCTGAGCGTTATTCGCTATCGCGAGCGATAGAGATATCCCAGAGGTAATGCGTTAATTTCACTGTTCACACCAAAGCGGATACCGATACAGCGCGCGGTAGCGAAAAACGCTCGGGTACAGAATTCATATTTATTTCGCCCGTTAGTCATTTCGTTTCGCCAAACAAGAGAAAATACCGCCTGGCTACGCTAGGTGGTACAAGTTTCGCTGCAGTTATGGAACTTCATACTTTTTTATCGATCGAGTTCCGCGCGGTATTTTCCGCTACCCATAGCGGTAGCGAATAACGCTCAGGTCTGAATAGGCCTTTATGTAGGTATGTTGTACGCACTTGAAGCGTTTTAAAAAGTTTTAGTTCCAAAAAGAATTATTAATTATTATTTTATTATTATTATTATTTTTATATATTTATTTTATTTATTATTATTATTATTAATTATTAATTATTAACCTAGTGATTTATGTCATCTGCTTGTCATATCACTTCTAAATGAGCTAAAAGCCCAATATCTACCCAGTAAAACCCAAGAAAAAAAACGAAATTAACATTTAGATGTCATATTGACATCTGACATTGACATAAAGTAGATCTTCAAGTAGAAAACACGCGCTTATAGTACTGTAGATTATACAATTATTCCCAATTATCAGATAATCTTGGATTGTGAACAATAAATACAAATCATCATTTAATTTTAAATAAGGACGCCCCAAATTTTTATAAAATTAAAATTTGCGTCTATGCAATATTTGTTGATCTTTTGAGTTTCTTTTGTCTAGAACTATTATAATAGTGAACATTTCGTAGTATGTATAGACTTGACACTTTTATAGAGAAGATATAATTCATTATAATTACCGAAACACTACACAAACATAAATGTTAACACGAATGGGAAAAAACTTGGCCATCTTTGAGAATGTCCTATGTTAGGCAAGGCAAGCTACAACAACAGCAAGGCATAAACAGTACCTACTTTTTAAAACTGGTATTATGGATTTTTGACAGTTTTTTTGGTTGTTTATCCATCAATTCATTTTTCTATCTGGCAGCACTGCTCCATTCTCCATCAATCGTCGAATCAATCGACGTGAGAGTGAGACTTCAAGCTGTTTGGTTTGTGTTGGTTAAGTTTATCTTTAAACTTATTCGGATTTTGTTATGTCAATTGTGAATTAAAGGTAGTTACCGTTTTAATTTATGAGTGAAGTTATAATATCAAAATAAAAGTTAAAGCAATGTACTAACAAGTGGTAATCACACCATAGTGCTTCTCAGCAGGCAGCAGTCAGTGAGGCGGGGAAGTAGTGTCAAGAAGAAGTCAGGAAACCAGGTTAGTGGTTTTATTCACACTTTTAGTAATGTTAATTGTAATAATAAACATTGTATAAAGTTAAAACTACTTTTTAGCAAAAACGTCAATTTAACACCAAGCACTACATTCATAAAACAAAAAGGTTGATTGCAAAGCATTCTTCCCATGGTCTAACGTTGCTATACCATGGAGGTTGTTGTTGATAGACTATGGGGGTTTTCTTCATGGTTTAACCAAAGTTCTTTGGTCCCTATCCTACTTTCGAAACTCCTCAAACCTCAATGTAATGTTCTTTAATTTTATTCTTCAAATTTTCGAATTTTCATAATAAGTATTAACATGCCCAAATTCTTGCAAAACTCACACATCAAAATCGATCAAGCCGCTTAGGCTAGACTAGTAGAGTCTTGTGTTGTCTATAATTTTTGATCTTTCGCGATGGCCACAGTAGATATTTTATCACCTATTTAGCACTGAAGTTTTTGGTAACTTACTTATATTTGTTGGTACGGGTGCTTTATCTTTCCCGACCAATCACTCAAGTCAATGGAAGTCAATGGAAGAACTATGTAAAGGGTCTATTATTAATAAAATTAAAACTTGAACTGAATTAACGAATATGGTATTTATTTATCTGATACACCGTGCGACACAGGTCACGGGCTAAAGACGACTGCCGGTGGAGGGGGGCACCTGAGCAGACGCTTCTACAATTACATAAACATGTCACTACATATTTATTTATAAACTACCCAGGTATCATAGCCTACCAGTAGACTGTAAATCCAGGGTATAAGCTACTTTAATGCCATACTTTAATCAAAACTGTTCAGCTGTTTTTATTTATTTATTTATTATTTATTTATTTATTATTAAATACATGGTGCACTTACAGCAACCCCAAGGCGTGCAACATGTCCGACACAAACAATTGTGAAATAAAATAAAATTTTAAAGTAAAAAGACAAACAAAACATCCTAAAAATTATACATATTAAAATAAAAATTGAAAAAAAAAAGAAAATGTCAAGTCAATGAATCAAAAGATAATAAAAATTAAATACTTAGAATAATTTTGTGTGATTGTGTAACAAATATCTATAGGTACATAAAAAATTTCATGTTTATATTATAAGTAGGACTAAACAAACACAAATAAAAGAGATTTGATACTCCTGACAATGTGTATGTAAAATTTCATTATGATCGGTTGAGTAGTCAAGGTGCGAAAGTGAAACAAACTCACTTTCGCATTTATACAGGGGGGTTATATAGTCAGGAGGCAATCACTCTATTTGACAAAATCTCGTAGCCTTTTATTTGACACCCGAATCAAGCAAATCGGTTTAGTAGTTAATAAAAGTAAAAGTTGTTCACAATGATGAGTACTATGAGCCCTTATTGGCTTTGCATACCCTTTCTTTATAACCCTGTATTAGTTACGATTATCAACACCATCCTGTATGTCTATTCAAGTGTTATATTTTCCTCTCATTGTCTGTCTTATCTTAGTCACATAATCATTGTTCTGATAAGCTGTTGCAATACTCTTCAAGCTAATTACTGATGAGCGCTTTCAGTCGCTTTGTGCAACAAAACAACTAGCGATCCGATGTGAATAATTTATTATCAAGATATCATATAAACTCAGTGAATTTTCTTAGTGGATATTTATGTATGTTAATTTTCTTGTTAAATAAGGCATTGTTGACAATATTGTCAATGTCGCGGGTTAAACCTGCTTCCCTAGACAAGTTGCAATTCTATAATTGAAACAAAATAGAAAAGTAGGAACATGTATGGGAATTACATTTCTGTCATAGATTATAGAAATGTCATTCCCATATATTATTATTTTCCTACTTTTCTATATCGTTTCTATTATAGAGTTGCAATTTGGCTGCGGGGGGCTGGACTCGATTGGTGTAGGACCAAGGCCGAAGCAGATGGCACTATAAGAGAGATGCCGATACCTTGCAGTGGGATTAAAAGATCAGTGGATGATGATGATAATGATGAAGGCATAGTTCATATTAGCCTGAACATCTATACTAATATTATAAAGAGGAATGATTTGTATTTTTGGATGTTTGTGTGGAATAAACTCAAAAACTACTGGACCGATATCAAAAATTCTTTCACCATTCGGATGCTACATTATCCCAAAGTAACATAGGCTATTTTTTTTTTTTTGTTTTTTTATCCACAGCAAAGCGTGGCAGGGAACAGCTAGTATAGAATATATTCGTGCCTAGAAAGTCACCTCTAACAAGATCTTTTGTTATCTTTGAGTTAATCCACAATGAATCATGTGGTTACAATACATGCCGTGCAATACACGGTTACTTTGCACCAGTGTGTTAACGTTTAGACTTGTTTGACGCCGCGGAACGTTAGCAATTAGGCTAATTAACTTGTAAACACTAAGACTCGCCGCAATCGCCCGCATTACCCACCATGTACCAGCTGTGGACTACCGTCATCTCTAAATGTGCATACATTATTTAAAGTTTAATATTTCGCAGTGTGATGTAGATAATGACCGTCGCGCTTGTTACAGGGTCGACGAAGCGCGCAGGATATGACTTAGGCCATGCGATTAAGATGGAGGCGGTGAATTTCGGAGAAGGTCGCTACGAACAGACTGAAAATGTGCCGGGAAGTAGCGCGGACAGCGACGCTTCCAGCGCCTATAACGACGGCGATGACCTGGACAAGCTCTCGGACGACGGCGACCTAAGGGAAGACCTGCAGAAAACGATACCAGAATGCTACAAATCCGACTCAAACTTTTCATCACAAGCGTCAAGCGACATCACAAACGACGAGGAATTTCAGGCGACAGCTCTCATACAGTTCATGGATATTTTGAACGACTTGGACGAGGTTTTAGATAAATCTCTGTTAGCGTGTCTAGATGATAGTACGAAGTCTCTAGACAGCGACGATGAGGATCTCATTTGTAAGATTAAGGAAGTCATCGGGAGGGACGAGTCAGAACAATCGGGGCACAGTTCAATAGACGACAATACTCAAGTGGTTACGTCTACCAATTACGTGCCATCAGCGCCTTCATTAGAAGATTTAGAAATGAGCGAAAGTGTCCCCGAGAGGCCGCATTTAGCGAGTCTCGGTCGATCGAAAAGCTTTTCGGAGCTATCCGCCAGCAATCGGCAGGCGCTGGTTTCATCTTTAGAAAGAGCGAGTACAAACGATACATTACGGAATTCTATGAGAAGATTGGATCCCATATTGCTGCCGGCGCTCAGTTCGCAGGAAACTTGCGAGCCTTTGACACTACCTGTGATACTTTTCTTAGATCATGTGAACATGCGGCCGACGAGCGCGCCGATACAGCTGCAGGTGACGGCAGCCAACCTCGGCAGCGATAGTAGCTCGGGCCCTTTGATCGTAGGGCGCCGAGCTTTGCTCATGAATCGAGCGTTGTCTCTACCCTCCCCGGGGGAGAGTGACGTCACAACAGGAGACTGGACCGGGAGGAACACCGCCAGAAGTACGGCCAGGAGTAGTACGTCCAGCTCTTCTAATGAATCTCTAGTGTTGCCTCCCTTGAACCAAACATCCACCGGTGCCAGTGAAGAGAGGTAATTTTAATTAGTGTAACCACTTAACTAGGTACTAACAGCATTTCTTATTGAATAACCTTGCCAAATTTTGTAACGTTGCAATTTGAAACGTATCCAAAACGAGGTCGGACGTAATGATGAATGTGTGATCATAACAGATAGTAACAGTGCGTATTTTTTGCAGAAATGATGAGACTGATGAACCTCCTTTTGGAGTGTGGCCACATCGCATGAGCGCGATGCTCGCTTGTCTAAGCTGCACAGTGGGCATATTTAACATTTCTAGATTTGCCATATTTAGTGTTCATTTCGGAGGTATGAAATACGTTACACAATGCAAAGCAATTTACTTATGACCTACTGTGAGAATCTGGACGTAATGGATATCATAATTTTCATGATTTTATGTTACAGCGAGCTTCATAGTACAGTTTTTTATACTGTCGTTTTTGGTCGGAATACCGTTATTCACTCTTTATCTATGTCTGGGCCAAATACTGGAATCTGGGCCGGTGGACATGTGGAGGATATCGCCCATATTTCAAGGAGTGGGCGTGTCCCTGCTGATCATACAAGCTGTCATCGGAACTTACAGTATAATCGGGCTTTCTTGGATATTCGTTTACTTCCGAGATTCCTTTATAACATCGAACGATAAATACAAATGGGCGCTGCCTCACGAATACAATATCGAAGGTGAGATCGGTGCCACAGATTGATTAATAGTTCGCTAATTTAATTCCGGGCGTCATTGTTTGCGCCGCCGAGTTTGGTATTAGATCAATCGGCTCATAAATACAGGAACTGTATCGAAGGTCGTCATCGTCAATTTAGTCGATTAGATTTTTTGCATGAATAAGCGACAATGAAAAAGTGAGTAAGTATTGCGTTTGCAGATGGCGTGAGAAATGGCAGTTACAAGATTGAGGAGACACTGCCGCAGTATTTTCACGGGGAAGTGTTGCAGAGGAGCGGCTCGAGCGGCTCATATTTCGGTTCTATAAAGTTCCAAGTGGCTTTCAATTTGGCTGTGGTGTGGATGATCGTTTTCGTCTCGCTTAGTAAAGGACTGCGGTCGTATGGAAAAGTAAGACCGTCATTATCACAGACAGTGTAGACTAAGCGAGTTCGCGGAATTGCATTGAACTGAGTCATAGAATGAACTCGAATCTCAAACCAATGCCAAATCGGAACTTACGTAGAAAACGACTTGAGAATTTTGCGGTTGTGTAATTAAATTATTACTCACGATCGGAATCTGATCGTCGACTTTCGAGGTATCGGGTGAAAGATTTTTATTCTTAACAAGAAGTAAACAATTTTAAAATTTCACTTTCGACGTTAATTGCTTGAAGTACATAATAAGTTTATTTTTTTGAAACTTGGATTTTGGGTTCACATTTCAACCATTGTTAACTAGTCTGGGCCCGGAACAGGCTCAGGTCTAGTATGATATGAATCAGCCTTAAGCTTTGAAGGATTAGAAAAAAGAAAAAAAGGTTTTGTTTTATAATTACCACGGGAATACTCACGCATTATTGAATCGGATACTCCGACTTGCTTCGATCACATTCGGTGATCTCTTTCAAGCAGTAATAACAAGCATGACGCTCGCTTCCACCCTCTCATAAAAAGAAAAATAATAAAAAAAAGGTTTAATCAAGGAGTCTAAAAGTTTAAGGGTGACGAATCAACATCGAGCTGTGCTGCGCTGTACTGAGCTGTGCTGTGCTGTGTTTCTTAAGCTACGTTTTTTTAAGAATCAACATTAAGCTGTGCTGCGCTTTGCTTAGCTCAGTATTAAAGCCGAACGTCCAGCGCCGGCTAAACTAAATGAAAACTAAACTCACTGAACTAAGCTAAGCTAAACTAGAACTACGTTGTCCGTCCACCAAAAAAGTAATCAGCACATAAAAATCCATAAAAAACATAGCACAGTTCGGCACAGCGCGGCTCAGCACGGCGGGTAGCGCGCCTCGCTCGAGACTGCTGCGTTTTTAAACAGAGCGTAGCCTCACACAGCGCAGCACAGCATGGTTTGTTTCTATCCTCATTGAAATATTAGACGAGCGAGTTGACCAAACAGCACAGCGCAGTACAGCGCAGCACAGCTCGATGTTGATTCGTCACCCTAAGGCGCGATTGCCGCACCATTGTTTACTTTGCAGTTTCATTGATAGACAAGTTGCGTAGTCTGCAATGTTTGTTCAGCGGTCAAATTATCTCAAACAATTTTTTGTTCCAGGCCGTATATATGCTGATTTTTCTACCGATTTGCGGAACTCTCGTGTTATGCACCAAATTATTGACGCTTATACCGTACGACACCGTCACCAATATATTCGCAGAGACTGAGTGGAGTGAATTCTTTATCAATAGTAATGTATGTTGTATGTTGATTTATTTTATGCGTTCAGTACGATATACGTCTGATAGATTTATTATGTTTTTTTTACGGGTAGGCATGAATGTGATTTGATTTTATTAACTGGGCCCGCGGTTTTATCTGCGGTGATGTCGATGAAAAGTAGCCTATGTCCTTTTCTGTATCTACGCTTGACATGGGCGCCGCGCCGCCAGGATTACTTTCAGGGAGGTGCATCTTTACACGTTATGCTATTAACTAATATAAAATATAGAATTATACGTGTAAATTAAGAAAATAAATGTAATGTCAAATTTAAATCGCGCGGGTTTTTAAATGGCGCTATCAAAGTCGACACCTAAAAAACATGTATTTTTTCTATGTATTTTCTTGCTAACAGGGGGGTGCAAGTGCACCCCCTTGCACCCTGCTGCCGGCGCCCATGACCCTTGACAACGTGAATGCAAAATTTCATGATGAATGGTTGCATAGTTAAGTAGTGAAGTGTAGTAAACGAACACACTCACTGTCGCATTTGTAATACACACTCAGATTTATATATTTTCGTAAACATAGATTTAAATTATGTTTTTAAAGGGTAATCTCCAAAACTACTGGACAGGGACACATTTTAAATATTCTTTCACCAATGAAATCCTGATCAGACCCAGTGCAGATATTTATATATGTATTTTAAAATTGTGCATTAAATTTGTTTTTTAGAGTTGGGCAGCCGCAGCCCAAGAAACGTTTCTAACATGGGGCCTCCTCGGCGCTTGCATAATGCAGCTCACCTCGCACAAGAACGCCAAGAACAAGACGAGCAAGATGCTGCAGAAGGAGAGCGCTTGTATTGTGGCGTTTACTTTCGCGGTGTTACTGCTTGGCTCGTTCCTCGCGAACACTTGTGTACAGA
The DNA here is from genome assembly GCA_949125135.1 of Alcis repandata. Taxonomy (NCBI): domain Eukaryota; kingdom Metazoa; phylum Arthropoda; class Insecta; order Lepidoptera; family Geometridae; genus Alcis; species Alcis repandata. Next base: position 4,390,309 of record OX421233.1, read on the forward strand.
TATTGAAGAATTATGGATACGCGTATGTTCCTGGCAGTTTTGGTAAGATTTTGTTCTTATTTTGTGAGTCCCAGCTTGAAAATATTAAAATATAGGATGGATTGAAACCAAAATTGATAATAATTGTGATATTGTTTATTAATTAATAAAAAAATATTATGGTGCTAGAATGATAACCGCAAATCGGCGTACTTTGTTATCAAACAAATAAAGCAGGTAAAAGAAAAATATATGATTGAAAAAGAAAATCGATTTATTTCTTCACTCTATTTCACCGTTGGTGTCATACAATGAAAAAGGTTATTATTATTATCTTTATAATGATACACACCCCGAGTTCATACACAGTAGGTACTTTGGGGCAATATGCTTGTTTTTCGTTTGTAGTCGTTTTGCCATTTATATTTCACTAGCCTGTGCCTGTACGGCGGTTTCACCCGCAGATTTTTTTAAAATATTTTTTTTAACTTTTGAACCTTTCCTGAACTTCCACAAATATTTCAAGATCAAAATTAGCTATATCGGTCCAGCCGTTCTCGAGTTATAGCCAGACAAACGAACAATGATTCATTTTTATATACATTTCATAATGTCAATAGTTTAATGATAGAAGACATTTTCACATTATTATTTATCAATCTTGTCCACAGAAACAGTAAAATCCTCCCAATTCCTCTGGCCGTTAACGGAGCCGCTGCCCGGCAACGTCGCATCCACCCCGGTTCGGTTCATGGGCCACTACGGCAGCCTGGTGGGTGTGACGGTGTGGCGAACTGGCAACGCCGCACGGACTCTCAGCGGGTGGCAGCCGCTGCAGCTGGCAACACAGGTGGTGCCGGCCACGCTCGCGGTGTTGCCATCTAACTTGGTAAGAGCTTCATACTATCATTGATTCGGATTCTTTGACTAGTTTCGAGCACATTCGGTGATATTTTTCAAGGAGTAATACGAAAGATCAAACCGTCAATCATGTTAGTTTTTAACACGCTTTTATTAGCTTCACCTGTATGTTTGTATGTATGTTTGTAACCGACTCCTTTGCCTTTGAGCGCGTTTTTGACCCACTTTAAACGGTCAGATTTCTTTCAAACTTTGTAGATATATCCGATGACAATACACTAAACAAAGCGTGTTTTTTAGTTTTTTTAACTATTAATTTTTTATAGTAAAGCTTTATTATACTCAACGGAATTATAAGGAAAGGCTCATACTACTCCTAAAAAGCATAGTACTCTTCATTATGATCAATTTTTCAATAAGACCAACCCTGCAACCGCGAATACAAATCAGCTGATCTACACATCTGGTCGAATGTTAAATACATTTTTCTATGTCATTAAGGGTCGATACACATCTGACGGAAAATGCGTCGAACCGATGATGCGCTAGTGCGTCAAGTGTGAAAGGTTGGATGTTTTATTATACAACCCGGTCACAATATCTTTGCACCTCGCTGGAATGCGTATAGCCTTATATAGTCGCACTGTCGCACCGGGGAGTGCGACCCGGTCACAATATCTGTGCACCTCGCTGGAATGCGTATAGCCTTATATAGTCGCACAGATATTGTGACCGGGTTATACATTTCTCTGTTCTGGCGTTACGCGACCGATGATGCGCTAGTGCGTCAATTGTGAAAGGTTGGATGTTTTATTATACATTTCTCTGTTCTGGCGTTACGCGACCGATAATACGCGACGTATTTTCCGTCAGATGTGTATCGACCCTAACGTTCGACAACAACAACAACGTAACTAGCTATTTCCATACAAATTGCACCCTAATTCGTTTAACCGTTTTTAAGTGATTGAGTAACAAATATAAATCTTACATCTTAGTAATTGTTGTTTTGTTTTTAATTATTATGTATCTATTTTTTTCTGCCCTATTAATAATATATTTATTTATTATATAATATGTATTAGTTTATTTTCGCAAATGTAGGTAGTTTTATTATTAGAATGTATTTCTAAGTATTTTTTACTTTTTTTATGCAGGTTTACATGACAGTTTTTTTTCTTCTCAATATTGCACATCCCGTTTTTCTATTTTTTTGTCTATCCTCTCCATCCTAAGGTTGCCTGGAAGAGATCGTTCTTAGCGATAAGGCCGCCAGTTGTCGCACTAGTTTTATGTGTTATTTTTCTTTTGTTTGTAATTTATGGTGTGAACAATAAAGAGTTTATCTATCTATCTATCTATCTTACTATCCTATCCTACTAATATTATGAATGCTACAGTTGTGTGAATGTTTGTTTCTACGTATCACCGAAACTTCTAGTCCAATTTAGATGAGGAATGCAGATTATGCAGATACAGATACTTTAGACAAAAGAATAACACAAAAGTTATATTATTATGAATACTTTTTATCATCAGAAAAACCGTTTTTCATCCGCGGGTGCAACCGCGGCGCGCCGCTCGTTTATAATATTAGTAGGATGTGTTTTGGATCAACCTCACGATATAACATTCAAGGAAAGATGGCTATAGCATCCATTAATCCGTGCACAGCCTTGCACGCAACTTAGTGCAACGTGGCGGTTATCTAACAGCTGTCCACCGTCGCCGTCGCTAATCAATCCAATTTCACTGCGTCGCGCCGCGTTTCTTTCAACAGTCAACAGTCTACTTATTTGCATAAATTCTAATCTTGGTCGAAAATAGAATAGTAAGAAAGGGTGTTTGTACGTTTAAATAACAAATTCTGTTTAAATGTTTAAATTAAATAATAAAAGTCTAGTTATGGAATTTTTCCATGTTTTGCTAAAATTTTCGAATGATGATGTTCTTTGATTGATAAAGTTTTCAAATACTTAATATACATTTTTTTGGAATAGGTAGTTTTGTTACTTTGAGTTTCTATCAGACAGGGTTATGAGGAAAGAGTATGCTAAGCCGAAGTAGGCTTTTTTTTTATGTAATTGAGTGACGAGACGAGCAAATCGCTCGCCTGATGTTAAACGTCACGTTTGCCCATAACAGGTCTGCGCCACCCAGAATTTTGAACTCGCAGATTTCAAGACCCTGCGCGGCTCAGCACTGCGCTCGTCACCCTGAGATATTTTAAGTTGTTTAATCTCCCATTTGCCCTGTAATTTCTCTGGAAACAATGCCCTTCCAACCGGAACACAGTAATGTTTGCGCATCACTGCTTGGCGGTGGAATAACTGGCAAAGGTGTGGTACTTCCCCAGGCGGGCTCTGCAAAAGAGCCCTACCACTACAAAAATATTAGAATATAGAATATTAGAATATTAAAATTATAGTACTCATCATTGTGAATAACGTTTACCACAGAGAATCGCGTCATTCGTGACCTAAAAATGATCTTTATCTTACTCAAATACCATCTCACAAACAAGTGTAATGAGCTGAAAAATACGAGCCTCGTCAAAGCAGTTAACCTTGTTTTATTGACTGACACACAAACATTAAACGCTCCCAGCTGGGATTATCCATTGTTAACCGATTAGAAATAACAAACATCTGTTGTTTTGGAGATCAATATAGATATTATAATATTATTTATTATGATAGTTATTATACGGGCTGACTGGTTAGACACTTGACATATTCTAGGTTATCATAGTACTCATTATTATGAAAATTTTACTATGGGACCAACCCGAAATTTGCGAAAAAAAAATCAGCTGTTCCATAGAAAAATGTCAATGACACTTGACAAAATGTATGGAACAGCTGATTTTTTTTTCGCGAATTTCGGGTTGGTCCCATAGTAAAAGTTGTTCATAATAATGAGTACTATGATAACCTAGAATATGTCAAGTGTCTAACCAGTCAGCCGGTATAGGTACATTATAAAGTTAGTTATTATATATATTACTAGACTAGCTGACCCGGCAAACATTGTTTTGCCATATAAATAATATCTAGTGACTATTAAAAAATAGGGGTTGGTGATAGAACGGTGAAAATTTCGGGTTGTATGTATTTTTTAATGCCACATAAGCCACATTATAGAAAAATAAAAATCTTGCCCAAAAAATTAAAATTAATGTTAGGGGTGGACAACCCTTACACTTAGGGGTATGAAAAATAGATAGTAGCCGATTCTCAGACCTACTGAATATGCGTATAAAATTTCATAAAAATCGGTCAAGCCGTTTCGGAGGAGTACGGGAACGAACATTGTGACACGAGAATTTTATATATAAGATAGATATTAATATATATATTAAAATCTACGTATAATCAGTTTAATTAAATAATAAACATCGTTATCGTTAGCCTATTTAATATACAGGGTTATCCGGAAAGGGTATCCCAATCCAAAAATAACTCATAATTGCTCTCATTCAACTGTTACTATGGGACCAACCCAAAAATGAGGAATTAAAATCCGCTGTTCCATACATTTTGTCGAGTGTCATTACCATTTTTCTATGGAACAGCTGATTATTTTTTCGCGATTTCCCTGTTGTTCTTATAGTAAAAGTTGTTCAAAATGATGAGTACTACGAGTCTTTTTCCATCTTAGCATACCCTTTCCTCATACACTGTATGTTTACTGCTAGACATGGGCCTTTCCCATGATATGCCATATCGCGCGATCTTCTGCCTTTCGTATCCATTTGCCACCAGTCGCCTTACGCAGGTATTCGCTACATCGGGTCGCAGGACGCCCCACAATTGCATAGGTTATTTTACAGTTTTGATACAGTCTAATAATTTTTAGGGTTACGTACCCAAAGGGTGAAACGGGACAGCGGACAGTGGAGTCTCTAAGACTCCGCTGTCCGTCACCGGGCTGTATCTCATGAACCGTGATAGAAATTTTCACAGATGATGTATTTCTGTTGCCGCTATAATAACAAAAACTAACGCATCGTTGCTTACCATCAGGCGAGATGGCGGTCAAACGCAAGCCGAACGAAACGCTTTGACTCCACATTCATTTTGCGAACAGCACAAGTGTGAAATGTTCTGCCTGAATGGGCGTTCCCCGATGGTTATAATAAGGGTGTCTTCAAGTCGAGAGTGAATCGGTATCTTCTAGGCAAGCGTGCTCCATCGTAGGCCGCATCGTTGCTTCCCATCAGGCAGGATGGCGGTCAAACGCAAGCCTATCATTGAATAAAAAAAAAACAATAAAATAAATATTTAAGGGGGTCTCATACAACAAACATGATTTTTTTTGCCGTTTTTATAGAGATTTTACGGACACCTTCGAGCGCGAGTCCGACTCACACCTAGCCGGTTTTTAACTTCAAATTTCCTTGTTACAGCTATCTCCAGCGTGGGCGGTGATATTCTACTTCATCCTCGTAATGTTCGGCATAGCGCAGCAGCTCGCTATCTGGCACTGCGTCATCACCGGCATCATGGCGATCAACCCAGAGGCGCTGCGGGTCTGGGAGACCAGCATTACGTTCTTCAGCTGTGTTTTTGGACTGGCCATGGGATTGCTGCTTAGCACTGATGTGAGATATTTACACGTATATTTTATTACATCTTAATTGATGTAAATTGGTATTAACCAACTTTTCAAAGGTAATCTATACGTTTTCGATTCGTACAGCCAAGGAATGGAACAGACTGCCGGCTTCCTTGTTCCCTGAGAGGTACAATCTCGGGCTTTTCAAGGTCAGAGTGAATAGGTATCTTCTAAGTCTGCGTGCTTCATCTTCGACCACATCGTCGCTTACCATCAGGCGAGTTGGTCAAACGCGGAGTAGTTAACGTTAAAAAAAAATCTTTGAAACCTATTCCAAATATTTCACTGTACTAATATTTTCGCTTCATACTGCAAAATAGAGTTAGTTGGACGGTGTACTAGTTTACGACTACGAGTTTTTCTTGATAATACCGCACAACTTTATTAGAGACGTGAATCAATTGCTTTTCTCATAGAATAGTAAAATAAAAGCAAAAAGATGACATCACAAACACAGTCACAGGAAAATTTTAATAGGATGAATGAAACCATAGCTTTTGCATGTCATTCTTCATTATTCAATTCAATTTAAAAGGATGACACTGACTTCCAAGACTGGGTTCCCCACACCCAGTTTGAAAGCCTGTGGTTATAAAAGTATTGTACATTTTTTTCAAACATTTTGAATTGAATTTTGAATTTCATATTTGTACTTAGCCACACGGGCAAGACCTACTTTTTGATCTTTAGTTTTGTAAATTTCTTTGTTCTAGTTATTTTAGTTTTTTATTTTAGCTTATTTTAAATTTAAGATGTAAATATATTTCATATTCTGTCAAAATATTTTTTTAAGCTCAAACTATTTTCAGTCCAATAGCTGTGGAAACTAACGTGGTTTTCACACATTTTTGTTATAATTAAACGCAACCGCGAGCGCGTCACGTTTGTAAACTCGCCTGATGAAGGTCACCGAATGTGACCGAAACTAGTCGTAGTAGACGACTTAATTTTTACGTGAGTATTCCCGTGTTGGTGAATAAGCTTGAAGCTGCATGAAGCTTGCATGGAGCCAAGTTGCGAAGGACAGAGGAAAATGGAAGTCTTTAGAGGAGGCCTTTGTCGAAGGACAAGCTGTATAAGTATAGAGATAAACCGATTACCGATTAATTAAGGTTAATTTAATGTAATGTTATAGTTAATGTAATAGTTAGTTTCACTCAAATCTTAATATATATAAATCTCGTGTTACAATGTTTGTCCTCAATGGACTCCTAAACCACTTAACCGATTATAATAAAATTCGCACACCATGTGCAGTTCGATCCAACTTGAGAGATAGGATAGTTTAAATCTCAAATTATAGTCGCAATTTTAATTTATTGCAAATTATACATTTATACTGATAATTTTTACTATAAATTGACAAGTTAGCATCAACATACTACGGTTGCTATAGTTACGCAATAGACGCAATGGCTTTTGACAGGACAATGTCTGTCGAGTCAGCTAGTAATAATATGTAATTGTAAAACATTATACAGTGTAACGCGTTATTACGTTGCGTTATTACAAAGAAGTTGCTTTGAGATTTAAATAAATAATTCGTTTTGTTTTCGTTTTTTTGCGGTTTTGTTTGGTCTGTCATATTTGACATTTCACAGTGACGTTGACACTTACGCCAACAGTTGCCAGTTTTCTTTTCGTAACATTTGATTGAGTCTGTGGTTTATGGGTTTTATCGATTTATAGTGACAGTTTAATGGAAAGTTACCGATTCTTATTTTTGAGGATGGTATACTTTGCGAGAGAACTTCCTGCCTCTTGTCGTGTGATCCACTTCCCTACCAGCTGTCATGGCGTTTGTCTGACATTGATTTTGTTCTCAAATTAATCTGGAATAATCCAGTAAAGGAGTCGAGTTTCATTGCTACAAATGGATTAACACCCTTACTAAAACCCTTATGGGGTATCTCAGTGGTGTTGTTCAAGAAATTTTGGGTGAGTTTCGATTTGATATGCGGACAAGTTCAACTTGGTTGCTTGGTAAGCGTGGGTTTCTGATGGTTTGTTCTTGATTATTTCTAGTGACTGGGACGATGGAGGCGTGAGACTCAATCATCCTTGGCATTTTTGTTGGATTCATTTTGGAAAAAAGCGGTAAGAATAACCACATTCCTAAGTAGGTCAAATTGGAATTTAACCTCTGATTTGATAGGTATTAACGATTTTTTCTCTTTTATTGTTACAGCCAACGGCGCTTTTTCTTTTTACTAGTTTTTTTTTATTCGTACTCTTTTTTATTTGTACCTTAGTTTTTCGTCTTTTTGGCAAGATTTTTTACCCCTTTCCAAACCTTTTTAATCTTTTTACGAGGTTCTTTACACCTCTTTAACCACATTTTAAATGGAACCTTACAAATTCGATTCACTTTCCGTTTGACGACGCCTGGGACGAGGCCCCAACTGCAGAAGATGGTTTATTAACACATTTAAGGGGTTTGTCATAAGCAAACGAGAGGTATTTATTAAAAACCTTTATTAATTGTCAAAAATTCAATCGATGCAGTAACAACAAGTAGGAACTTATTGGTAATAGTAAATTCTAAATTTAATATTAAGCATACTTTGGTAGATTAAGTTTGGTTATAATTTTATAGCAAATAAGGCTCAAGGATTACACGGAATATACTAAATTCAACTTTTAAACGAATAAATTAGCTTCACGATACAAATTTTCTATCTGGTTTATATTTAATTCCCCCCTCCTTAGATTAAAGGTCCAATGATGCGACTGACCTACTTTTCCAGGTAATTTTATTAGATTTTATTAATATTTTTTAGTTAGGTAGTTGTCTGGCGCCCGAATATTTTATTATTTGATATTTTATTATTAGACCTTTTTGTATTGACAACTAACCTCACTTTTGGCTTAGACATTGACAGTAAATTTCTTACATTTCAACTCATTTAAATTTTCTTTATTACATTTGGAGCCCGAACTTAGGGACTTTATTAATTTATTTATTTTTAAATTTTATTTATTACAATTGACGCAGAGCGAACAGGGACTAGAAGTGTTTTTCTTGAGCTTTTTGTTGTTGTTGCATCAGATTTATTGTGAAATTGGATACATTTGTGTTTGTTTAGTACATTTTTAGTACTAATATTTGTAATTTTTAGTGCGATTATAGTTGCCATTTAGCAACTTTGTTTGTAACTTACTGCCATTTTTTGGGCATTGTTTATTCTTTGACAGAACAACCATAACTCAGGTTGTTGATGTGTTTTTGTGTACCTTTCTACGGTGAATTTTTGTAAAAAATCTTTCTTTACAAAAACTTAACTTATATTAATTTCATACTTACAACTTATTGTTGAAACAACACCTTTGTGTTGTACCTTACTATTATTAAGTGAAACTTTGTGAACTTTATTGATAAGAAATTTATGTGAACGTTTGATACTGGTAATATGGAATTTATGATAACCATATTGTGAGCGGTTATTGCATCCTTTGAATAATTTAACTTCAGTGTTTGACTTAAATAATTTAACTTAAACCATTTAACTTAGACAAATTAAAACTTAAACAATTTATAACTTAGACAAACTTAACTTTAAACTTAACTTAATAATTTAAATAAAAAACTTTAATTTAATTCAATTCAATTTAATTCAACTTAATTCAACTCAACTTAACTTAATTTTTGCATTGTGGAGTTTTTGTCTGTGAGTTATCATGGATAAAGCGGTACAGTTTCCATCTACTTCCGTGGATGATCACACTACTTTGGTTTCAATAGTTGATAATCCCGCTCCAGTTTCTGTTGCCGTTCCAAAGACTATGGATAGTGAAAGAGTTATTACGACTGGGTTTTTGGATCCTTTCTTGAATTGTGATTTGCCTGCACATAGTTCTACTGCTGCTGGACAGAATTTGCCATCTTTTAATGCGATGAATGAATTGATTAGGAAGAATTTGCCCGCTTCAAGTATTAAGTTGCCCGATTTGAAAAGGAGTAAGATTGTGTTCGAAGGTAAGACGTGTGTTCGTGAGTTTATTACTCAGGTTGAGGAGTACTTCTTGTACAAAAACTTTGATGAGTCTTTGCTGGTTGGTTCGTTTTCGGATTTGCTTTCTGGTTCTGCCGCCAAGTGGTTCCGTACCATTAGATTTAACATAGCTTCTTGGACTGAGCTTAAGGTTGCGTTGCTCAAACGTTTTGATAAACTTGAATTTGACTACTTTTTGGAATATGAACTTCGTACTCGAAAACAAAAATTTAGTGAATCGCTTCCCGATTTTATTACTGAACTTATGGATATGGCTAGTCGTCTTGCCACCCCTATTTCTGAATCTGTAGTTATTACTATTGTTAAACACAACATGCTGCCAATTTATACGCCTTACGTGGTTGGTAGACATATTGCTTCATTAGATTGCTTTATGAATTTAGGAAAAGAATTAGAGATTTTTGTTAATAGGAAGTCGTTGAAGGAGCCGTTTAAGCCTTTCAAAGTTGAGAAGATTCAGTCTAGTGCAATTAAAACTGAAAATCCCCTCTGCTTGAAGTGTCAGTCTTCTGGACATACCTTTAGAGATTGTACAACCATTCCTGGTATGATTTGTTTTAAATGTAAAAAATTAGGAGTTATCACCAAGTTTTGTGATGTGTGCAATTTGGAAAAGAAAAACTCTACGGAGTCAAAAAAACTGATTAGGTCTCATCGAGTTCCAGTTTCTGAGCAAACTTCGGTTAACTCGATAAAGAAAATTGTTAGTCACAGTTTCAAACCTGATGATGCTTTCATTAATAAAGATTTTTCAGATTGGTTAAAATATTTAAAAACATTTTTTGGCGTTTATAAGGCTTCACCTGTTTGTTCTCTTTGTTAAAAGTAACGATTCTAGACCATTTTTACAATTTGAAATTAGTAATAAGAAATTTTCAGGATTATTAGATAGTGGTGCAAATACTTGCGTTCTTGGTTCGAATTCTCACAAACAGTTTTTGGAATTAGGTTATGAAATGGAACAAATACCTGCATTTGTTCACGATTCTGCTTATACTGCGGATGGATCGGCTCAAAAAGTGGTTGGTGCTATTAAACTTCCAGTTACTTGCGATAATATTACAAAAATTATTACATTCCGGGTTATACCTTCGTTCGATTATGATTTTATTTTGGGATTTGACTTTTGGATAAAATTTGACCTTGCTAAAGATTTATGGAAAAATATAGTTTATGTTGATGATGTTGATAAATTTCAAACTTGTTCAGTTACTTCAGCTGCTGATTTGTCTCCCTTTGAGAAACAGCAACTTAATAAAACAATTTCACTTTTTGAAGATATTTCTTATGAAAAGAAAGGTTTAGGTCTTACTCATCTGGTTCAACATAAAATTAATGTTAAAGGAGAACCATTTAAACAACGTTATTGGCCATTAAGTCCTGCAAAGCAAAAGGAACTTTTTGATGAAGTTGAAGCTTTACTTAAAGAAAATATTATTCAACCTTCTAAATCTCCTTGGAGTTCACCTGTTTTGGCTGTTGAGAAAAAAGATGGTAGTACACGATTATGTTTAGATTCACGCCGTTTAAATTCAATTACAATTAGAGATTCTTATCCACTTCCGTATCCATCTAAGATACTTGATAGTTTGCGAGGAGCTCGTTTCATTACAACTATTGATCTTTCTAAAGCTTTTCTTCAAATAGCTCTCGAAGAATCCTCACGCGAGAAATGTGCATTCGTTGTGCCGGGAAAAGGATTATTTGAATTTGTTCGTATGCCTTTTGGTTTGACTAATGCTCCTGCTGAGTTACAGAGGTTAGTTGATAAGTTGTTTGGTTATGAGTTTGACAATGTATTATTCTGTTATTTAGATGACTTAATTTTGGTTAATGATAATTTTAAAGATCACATAGAGTATTTAAATAAAATTCATAAAACTCTGAGTGATGCTGGTTTAACAGTAAATTTAAAGAAATGTGAATTTTGCAAAGATAAACTTCGTTATCTTGGTTATATTGTTGATAGTAAAGGTTTGCATACCGATCCTTCTAAATTAGATACCATTGAGAATTTTCCTCGCCCTGAAACTGTTAAAGAACTTAGAAGTTTTCTTGGTTTATGTTCTTATTATCGTAGATTCATTGATAGATTTGCTGATATTGCTTCGCCTCTTACTAAATTGACGGCTGGAAGTAAGAATTCTAAAAAACCTCTTATTTGGAATGAAGATGCTGAAATAGCTTTTCAAAGACTAAAACATGTTTTAATAACTTCACCCGTTTTACAATGCCCTAATTTTGAAAAACCATTCTTTTTACATTGCGACGCTAGTTCAGTTGGAATTGGTAGTGTTTTGAGTCAAGAAGACTCTGAAGGTAATCAACATCCGATAGCATTTTATTCCCGTTCTTTGAACAAATGCGAACGTAATTACAGTACCACAGAACGTGAATTGTTAGCAATTTTAGATTCAATAGAACATTTTAGACCTTATGTTGAGGGAATGGAATTTACAGTAGTTACTGATCATGCAAGTTTACAGTGGTTATTGAAATTAAACAATCCAAGCGGACGTTTAGCACGCTGGGCTGCTAGAATTTCTCAGTTTACATTTCAAGTCGTTCATAAAAAAGGTTCTTTGCATTTAGTTCCTGACGCGTTGTCAAGAATTGAAGTTTCAACACTATTAATTGCCCCCGTTCAAATTGTTTCCCCTGATGAAGATATTGAAGATTCTTGGTATAGAAAGATTTTCATTAATTGTCAAAAGTTTCCCACTAGATATAAAAACTTTAGAGTTGAGAGTAATGTTTTGTACAGGTTTTGTAAAAGTAAATTTAATCCTGATAGTCGTTTAAATTGGAAAATAGTTATTCCTAAAGAAAATATAATAGATACTATTAGATCCAATCATGATGATATTAATTCTAGCCATCTTGGTGTTCATAAGACTTTAAAGAAATTAAAACAACACTATTTTTGGAATGGAATGTTTAATGATGTTCAAAGTTATATTAAATCTTGCGATATTTGTAAAGCATATAAGCATAGTACGTCACCTCCTTTTGGAATTATGGTTAACCCTAAAAAGGTAGATCAACCAATGGTCATGCTTTCCGTTGATATAATAGGAATTTTGCCTAAAAGTTATTCAGGTCATAAATATATACTTTCCGTAGTTGATGTTTTCACTAAATTTTGCTGGATCTTTCCTTTGATTAAGGCTACCACCTTATCAATTTGTAGACTATTTGAAAAAGAAATATTTCTTAAGTTTGGATGTCCTAAAATTCTAGTTTGTGATAATGGAACTCAATTTACTTCTAGACATTTTGTAGAATTTATGAAAAGTTATAATATTATTAAAATCTTTTATAATACGTTGTATACCCCTCAGAATAATCCTGTAGAACGGTATAACAAGACAATTGAAACTTGTATCTCATGTTTTGTTAAAGATGATCAACGCACTTGGTCAAAATTTTTGCCTCATATTCAATTAGCTTTAAATAACAGTGTTAGTCTTGCCACTGATTATACGCCTAATTTTCTCATGTTTGGAAGAGAACTTATTTTTGATGCCTCTTTACATCGTTTTAGTAATTCATTAGAAAATTTGTCACAAGTAGAGTTGGGAGAAAGGAATTCTTTTGCTTATTCTCTTAAATCACTTGGTGATATTTATATTAAAGTTCAAGCTCATTTATTAAAAGCTTATAAGCGTAATGCGCGTTATTATAATTTAGGTAGGAAAGTCATTTCTTTTGTTGTAGGTGATATTGTTTGGAGAAGGAGTTTTGTACAATCTAATGCCCAGGCATATTTTTCGGCTAAGTTTGCACCTAAGTTTATTAAATGCGAAATTATTGACAAAGTTTCTGATAACGTTTATATTTTGAAAGATTTAAGTAAAAATACTACAGGCCGTTACCATGTTAAAGATATTATAAAATACTAATTTTGGATTTACACTTTAAACTTAAATTGAACAACCGTTAGGAGTTAGGCCACTGAGTGTGATGAATGAGAATTAGAGTATGAAAGTATTATGAAATTTGACTTTGTTAGATGATGAATGAAAGTAAGTATTGTGAAAATTTGGCCATGTTAGATGATGTAAGAAAGGTTAACTTCAACAACATTCAATTTTGAGATTTAAGAGTTCTAAATTAAAGCTTAGGTCATTTTGGTTTCACGACATTCATTTTTCCAACAACAAAAGATCTTATTGTACATTTGTAAATTTGTTTAGAGGATATTTTGTCCTCGGGTTTTGTTTTGTGTTGTTTATACAACTTAGTTATTTGTTCGTTTGGAGTGTTTATGTAGTTTTTACAACTCAATTATTTGTGAACTTTAGATAGCTCTCGGACCTTCCTCCGGTTCTATAGTTCGATTTGTTTAGATAGTTCTCGGATCTTCCTCCGGTTCTATAGTTAGGTTTGTTTTGATAGTTCTCGGATCTTCCTCCGGTTCTATAGTTAGGTTTGTTTTGATAGTTCTCGGATCTTCCTCCGGTTCTATAGTTAGGTTTGTTTTGATAGTTCTCGGATCTTCCTCCAGTTCTATAATTTGATTTGTATTATTGTGAGTGGTAAGTTGGTGGAGTTATGCCAATCACAGTGAGCAAATATTTTTTGGTTTGTATTATTGTGCGTGGAAAGTCGGTGGAGTTATGCCAATCACAATTTGCAAATATTTTGGGTTTTTGTTAGGATGTCTGTGCCCGGAAATTTTGGTAGAGTTGCGCCGATCACAGTACATTTCTCAATTTTTCCTTCACGCTTTTGGGGTCGGAAATTTTGGAACTTGCACAGCTTTCGCTGTGAGGGTTTTGTTTTTGCTTTTCAGCAAGTAAGATTCATTGAGTCGGTGACTAGGGTGTCCAACCGCACTTTAAGGAGATATTGTAGGAGAGTTTATTGAGTCGGTGACTAGGGTGTCCAACCGCACTTTAAGATGATATAGTGGGAGAGTTTATTGAGTCGGCGACGTAGGTGTCCAACCGCACTTTAAGATGATATTGTGGGAGAGTTTATTGAGTCGGTGACTAGGGTGTCCAACCGCACTTTAGAGAGTTATTGTAGGAGAGTTTATTGAGTCGGCGACGTAGGTGTCCAACCGCACTTTTTATAGTTTATTTTAAATATTGTTGAGTGATGGTGTTGCTTATGGTTTAACCATACCCTTTGAGTTTTTTTCATTTACTTTGTTCTTTAGTCTTGTTGATCGAATGATTCCTAGAGTTGTTAAGATTTTAGTCGGATTTCTTCAGTAAGATATTTTTTGTGTTACCTTTTTGTTTGTTATAGGAAATATGACAATATTTTGTTTAGTTAGTCTTTATAATACTTTTAGTAGAGTCTTTAGATACTTTTGTGGTAGAGTCTTTATAATATTTTTGGTAGAGTTTTTATAAACTTTTGGTAGAGTTCGCATGAAGTTGGATTTGGAATATTTTAACGTTTTGGATTTCTTATTTAAAAAATAAAACAACACTTTGTTTTCTTAAATTTATTAAAAATTTTTTTCTTTTCATTAAGCTTTTCTCATGTAAGAGCATAAAAGAAAGTGGTCTTTCTTTTATTTTTTTGGGAAAGTATGTAATGTAACGCGTTATTACGTTGCGTTATTACAAAGAAGTTGCTTTGAGATTTAAATAAATAATTCGTTTTGTTTTCGTTTTTTTGCGGTTTTGTTTGGTCTGTCATATTTGACATTTCACAGTGACGTTGACACTTACGCCAACAGTTGCCAGTTTTCTTTTCGTAACATTTGATTGAGTCTGTGGTTTATGGGTTTTATCGATTTATAGTGACAGTTTAATGGAAAGTTACCGATTCTTATTTTTGAGGATGGTATACTTTGCGAGAGAACTTCCTGCCTCTTGTCGTGTGATCCACTTCCCTACCAGCTGTCATGGCGTTTGTCTGACATTGATTTTGTTCTCAAATTAATCTGGAATAATCCAGTAAAGGAGTCGAGTTTCATTGCTACAAATGGATTAACACCCTTACTAAAACCCTTATGGGGTATCTCAGTGGTGTTGTTCAAGAAATTTTGGGTGAGTTTCGATTTGATATGCGGACAAGTTCAACTTGGTTGCTTGGTAAGCGTGGGTTTCTGATGGTTTGTTCTTGATTATTTCTAGTGACTGGGACGATGGAGGCGTGAGACTCAATCATCCTTGGCATTTTTGTTGGATTCATTTTGGAAAAAAGCGGTAAGAATAACCACATTCCTAAGTAGGTCAAATTGGAATTTAACCTCTGATTTGATAGGTATTAACGATTTTTTCTCTTTTATTGTTACAGCCAACGGCGCTTTTTCTTTTTACTAGTTTTTTTTTATTCGTACTCTTTTTTATTTGTACCTTAGTTTTTCGTCTTTTTGGCAAGATTTTTTACCCCTTTCCAAACCTTTTTAATCTTTTTACGAGGTTCTTTACACCTCTTTAACCACATTTTAAATGGAACCTTACAAATTCGATTCACTTTCCGTTTGACGACGCCTGGGACGAGGCCCCAACTGCAGAAGATGGTTTATTAACACATTTAAGGGGTTTGTCATAAGCAAACGAGAGGTATTTATTAAAAACCTTTATTAATTGTCAAAAATTCAATCGATGCAGTAACAACAAGTAGGAACTTATTGGTAATAGTAAATTCTAAATTTAATATTAAGCATACTTTGGTAGATTAAGTTTGGTTATAATTTTATAGCAAATAAGGCTCAAGGATTACACGGAATATACTAAATTCAACTTTTAAACGAATAAATTAGCTTCACGATACAAATTTTCTATCTGGTTTATATTTAATTCCCCCCTCCTTAGATTAAAGGTCCAATGATGCGACTGACCTACTTTTCCAGGTAATTTTATTAGATTTTATTAATATTTTTTAGTTAGGTAGTTGTCTGGCGCCCGAATATTTTATTATTTGATATTTTATTATTAGACCTTTTTGTATTGACAACTAACCTCACTTTTGGCTTAGACATTGACAGTAAATTTCTTACATTTCAACTCATTTAAATTTTCTTTATTACATTTGGAGCCCGAACTTAGGGACTTTATTAATTTATTTATTTTTAAATTTTATTTATTACAACAGTAATAAAGGCTTATCTTTATTCCCGTGTTTGATTAGTCCAATAGCTGTAACAGTTTTTCTTTTCATCCACAGGCGGGCATAAAGATAGTCCACTTCATAGACTACGTGTGGGTCGGCGCGTGGTGGCACTGCATCGTACAGATCGTGCTCGCTTGCGGCGTGTTCGTGGTCCGCGGCCGCCCGTACTCGCCCGACGCTGTAGTGGGGGCACTGTATTCTGCCGGCTCGAGACTATCCGCTACCATCGCTGCTCTGCTCAGCTTTACTTGGACCGTTGTACTGCCAGTATTACTATGTGTAAGTACATGGATTACAATAACGATCTTTGGAATTTAATAAAATAAAAAATTTAAAAAATTAATAATAAATTTTAATTTTACTTTTTATAAATAAATTTTAATTTTATTTTTTAGACAAACTGGACTGGGTTTAAAGGCAATTATGGTTTAAAAATATGCTGAAATAGAAAATAATTTATTTCAGGTTATATCCTTGATCACACAAAAAAATAAATTAAATGGCATATTATAAAAAGTTAAACTATTAATAATTTTAGACTAGAGTATTTTTTCCATCGTATGGTCCAAATTTGGGTTATGGGAGCGCGGTAGGACTGTATCGTCCAAATAGAACTAGCTGACGGTGAATGTTGCTTGTGTCGCTCGTAGTTCGTTAGTGAAAGCTATTCACGCTGTTGAGTCGAAAGAAAGAGTAAGCAAATTGTGGCAAGAGCCGTCCTCAGGTTTTTATGACGCAGTGTAATGTTCAGCCTAAACTTTTGCCAATAAATTCTCTTCAATAAATAAAATGTGGCTTTCGGTTTTCAGGCTATCTGCGTGATGGATTTCCGAATAGGGCAGCAAAAACAACTGTATTCCTGGCGAAAACCTGTCGGGTAAGAAATAGTTTTGGTATCTCTTTTATTTCAGGACCTACTATCTGCGTCGTTCGGTTTGTCTCGCTATTCTAAAGAAGCCGTTATTTTTTCAGGATAATAGTGTTCGATGCAATCTAAATAGTCAATGCATTAATGATCTCACAATCTTCATCCCTTTTATATTAGTATTAATTTTGCGCTTTTGAAAAAAAGTAAAGAAATAGTTTTATTTGCCATTATATTATGATGAAATTACAGTAGCATTTAACCTTAAGAACTTAACACTTTGACTGCGGGAAACACATATTATTATGTACCTTGTGTTTTCCTTTGTGCGAAAAAAGTGCGGCTGCACAGTGCACACGCTTGGCGCGTAAAACAACGCATTTGATTATTAGCCGCACCTAAGGCAAGCGCATGTGATTATTAGCCGCAGTCAAAGTGTTAACTGAAATTAGCCTTGTCTAAAAAACTAGATAAGTATGAGACGCGTCTGCGAGTGTTAACACGCGGGCGCACGGAAGGAGCGCTCGCCTGTGGTTTAGCGCAGGGCCTTACATAGCTGAGTGCACCAAACCAGCCGACCGGCAGCTTGTACCGCCGGCGCGACCGGCGGCTTTGTAGTGGTAGGGCTCTTTTGCAAAGCCCGCCTGGGGAAGTACTACACCTTTGCCAGTTATTCCACCGCCAAGCAGTAATGTGCAAACATTACTGTGTTCCGGTTGGAAGGGCATTGTTTCCAGTGAAATTACAGGGCAAATGGGAGATTAAACAACTTATATCTCAGGGTGACGAGCGCAGTGCTGTGCCGCGCAGGGTCTTGAATTCTGCAAGTTCAAAATTCTGGGTGGTGCAGACCTTTTATGGGCAAACGTGACGTTTAACATCAGGCGAGCGATTTGCTCGTCTTGGCACTCAATTACATTTAAAAAAAGACGTGTGTGTACTTATGTACACGCGTTAGAAGTTATACTTCTTTGGCGTATGGAAAAATAAATTATACATACCGACAATTGACCTCAAATCTATAAATGCACTCAAAACAGTTTATTCAAATCAGTTTTATCACTAATATTCAATATATATATATATATAATAAATAATAAATTATTAGTAAATACTACGAGTATCACCGTCGTATATGAAATTGATTTAATAAAAACACCAAAATAATATTTATTTATTCACACTGTTTAATTGTACTCTTACGAAACACGTGTTCTAAATATAAAAATACTAGAAAATACAACTTGAACATAGTTATCAATTTTCATGCCATCTAGAACTAACTTCACGATATAGCGCTGGCGCTGGCGGTGTGCGCGCGCATCGTGCCACCTAGAACTAACTTCACGATGTTAAATTTAGGTGTCGCGCATCGTAAAAATTCACTCATCATTTTTCTCTATCGCGCCAAAAGAAGTATAACTTCAAAAAAAATAGTTGTAACGCAGTGTCTCCCGCAGGTACTGGGCGGTGTGGGCGCGGCAGGCGGGCGTGGCGCTGCAGCAGGGCGCCGTGCTGCTGGTCCCGCTGGCCGCCTGCGTGCAGACCTGGCGGTACGTCAACAAGGGGCCGCCCGACATACTGGACGTGAGTCACTTCATATATATACATATACACCAGATATAAAGGAACAGCTCCTGGCTGACTGCTTGACTGACACAAAGTATAGCCTAAACCGCTGGTCGACGAGATTTGAAATTTGGACGGTGTATTTGTAAGAAAGGTTTTTTGAAATTCAACCCCTTTAAAGGGGTGAAATTGAGTGTTGAAGCTTATAAGGAGAAGCCCTTTTTTGATGCCACGGTTTTGAAATCTTCCAAATATACTAAGCTTAAGAAAATAATGAACACGTATTGCACCATTTTTGGGAAATCAATCCCTATGGGGGTGAAATGGCGTGGTAAAGATAGTCCGGCTAGATAATTTTAGATTCTATGGAGAATCAAAAATCATTGTAGCCCTAGTTCTTGAACTTTTATACGCGAAAGTTTGTGCGATGTGGAAAATAGAAACACACTCTTTTCTCCACGTCGCACAAAATTTCGCGTATAATCGATATAATGCACGTAGCATAGTGCTGAAAGCATTATATGATTTTGGTAGCAATAATAATGATAATAATTTGATTTTAAATTTTATTTTGAGTTTTGTTTTTGATTATGGGTACATTTAACCTGAAATAAATTAATTTTGATTTTTTTTTTAATTAGCAACGAGTGTGTACACGCAATAAGAACGTACTTGAAAATAAGCTATTTACACATAAAACATACATCAAATCAAACATCAAATATTGATAAAGCGCTTACTAGCTCGATCATGGCCAAAGATTGTCAAGAATATTATGTACTAGCTGCGCCCCGCGGTTTCACCCGCGTTTTCCGAGATAAAAAGTAGCCTATGTGTTAATCCAGACCAACCACAACCTTCGTTCCAAATTTCGTGTAAATCCGTTCAGCCGTTTTTGCGTGAAAGAGGACCAAACATACTCACAAACTTTCGCGTTTATAATATTAGTAGGATAGTAGGATTAAATATGGATCTAAGTGCTCATTTAAAAAAAATGTTGTAGATAAGATTTCATGATTTTTCTGTCGTATCACGCCGTTAGCTTTGTTTTTATTAAAGAAAGCGAATCTTCCTCACCCTGCATTCCGGATCATCGTCCGTAATATTGTAGATATAGGCCACATTCTCCCCTTCGTGCAGCGAGTTGATCAGCCCCGATATGTTTCCGTTGTGTTTGTTGGTATCCGATATAACATACAGCCACTGAGCGTTGGTGTGCGACATGAGCAGTTCACGGGCAGTGTCCGCCATCGTCGTCATCACGTCTGTTGTCACTATTGCTATAAAGTTCTCGCCTGGAAAAATGTTGAATGACGGTCTTTTCGAAGTCTTTTCCCAAAAGCAATATTATTTAGTCTATATACCTAGTCAAGCCTAATGCCAGGTATATGTTTAGATTTATTCAATAAAAGAGTTGTATTTCTATTTCTCGCTGCTAGGAGTTTGCAACAAGCGAGTGTTTCGAAGAATTGGTAAGATTGTTGTATTCATAGTTCATAGTTAAATTGTTGGGTTAGATTAAATTAAATTAAGTTAAATTTTATAGTTAAATTCATTTCGATTATTTTTAAATGTTATATTTACTTTAACACTTTAACTGCGGCTAATAATCACATGCGCTTGCCTTTAGTGCGGCTAATAGTCAAATGCGTTGTGTTTTACGCGCCTGGCGTGTGTAGCCGCATTCGCGTCGCACAAAGGAAAACAACAGCAGTTAAAGTGTTAAATTGTAGAAAGTGCATCAGAATCACGTACTTTTGAAATTTCATACGCTTATTTACTATTTTTCTGATTTTGATTGAAAATTGATAAAAACACAATCTTTGCATAAATAATGTTCAGAGAAACCATTTCTATGTTATCAGTTAAGCAAGCAATAATAAAAATGTGTTACGTAATACCTACCATCTGATATTACGTAACACTTTTTTATGTACGTTCGTGAATTATATCTTATTTATTAACTTATCTTACGACATTTTAGTGCGTGATTATTCAAAATTACAGCTAAAAAGTACTAAAAGTAGAGATACTTTTTCTATCGTGGGAAATTTAAAGTATTAAGAATTTTTGGATATAATAATTTCGCTTTTCTTTTTCCGATTAGGATTACATTACTAGGAAATTATAAAAATAAGGATCATTTGCTTTTTCATCATTGCTTTCAGATCGTAAACGGTTCTAGCAGCTATGAAATAAATATTTTCATCACATCACTATTTTCAGTTATAATTGTTTTGGTTTACAGAATACACAATATTTGTGTTAATAATTAATACACAAACACATACTATGTTTTTTAATCGCTTAGCAAACCGATATCTCTCATTTAATAGATATAGTAGAATATCACAAAAAGCTTTATTTTTGAACCTATTTATTTAAAAATATTCCCTCTTTCCAGCGGATACAAAATCTATATCGTCCTCGCCTGGACGCCGCCGCCCCAGCGTCCCCTCGGGCCGCTCCCGCCGCCCCCGCCCCCGCCCCGCCCGCCCCCGACCCTCCGCCTAAATACACTCCCCCGCCTTCATACTCCACGGCCACAGGCGCTAGGCTGCTCAACACTATTAGAAGAAGCTTTAGGACACTAAGAAGGTAAATTGAATAGGTACACTGATCTATTAGGCCCAAGTTTGAAGGCATTTTAAGACAGATCTAAATAACTAAAAATATATCTGTCTTTATCATTGCAAGCCATTACAACCCGGTCACAATATCTGTGCACCTCGCTGGAATGCGTATAGCCTTATATAGTCGCACTGTCGCACCGGGGAGTGCGCGGAGAGGTGACAGGGGAAGCGGGAGAGGCTCCCGCTTCCCCTGTCACGGTGCGACAGTGCGACTATTATAAGGCTATACGCATTCCAGCGTGGTGCACAGATATTGCGACCGGGTTATAGACAAGGATGCCAATAGTATTAGAAAATTTAGATCTGTCTTAAAAAGCCTTCAAACTTGGGCCTATTGTTTTTTTACCATGAATAAATCTGCGTTTGACCACAAACTTGCCTGATGGTAAATGGCGATGATGGTGGTTTGTGGCTAAAATAATTTTTCGTTTTTATATCTATTTTTGTTTTATTGACATTATTTAACGATTATCTACGAGTATTTCCAATTAAAAAATATTGTATACAAGTCGAGCTGTGATGAAACCCATAACTACCCAGTATCAAAAATTTAGATTGCAGATTTCATATTTTTATTGCTCATCCGTAGGTACAGTGCAAAGGTTTTGAACAATGTTACATGTTACATAAATTACATAACGCACAAAAGTTGTAACGGGCCCTGTCCGGCGCAGCAAATTAGGGCAAAAGAGAACGCAAAAAAATTAAAATAATAATTTTCGTTTTCAGAATCACAACGGCCCGCTCCGAGCCGCTAAACGACGAGACATCACAGATCCCCATCACACTGAGCGAGACGGTCGACAACTCACACCTCGACTCACACCTCGACTCACACCCGCCCCACTACAGCGGAACCCACACCACACCCACCCTCACCATCACCGACGAAACTGACTCGCGAACCAACGTCCACGCGAGATCCGCTTCCCGACATTCCTTATCCCTAACAAGGGACTACTTACGACGATCGTTTGTGAGAAAAAGCGATTCGGTTAAAAGCATTCGGTCGAGTCTCCGTCGGAATTTCAAGTACGGGAGTGCGTTGACGACGAGTCACGAGTATTTGGTGCGCGATGCTGAGCCGATATCGAGTACGGTGGCCATGTCGGCCATGTTGGATAGCGAAGGGACTTCCCGCGCGAGGAGCATCGCTTCTGTCATATAATTCTGAGAAAGAAAAACAAAAAACAGGCTGTAAAATTTAGCTAACGTTCCAGATAGAAAAACGATTCTAAAGACTCCTCGCACGTTAAAATTTGTCAAACCGTTTATGTTAGAAACAGAAAAATATAGATTCAAGATTTTTATTTGCAGAATGTAGGATGTATACACCTGATAACTGTTATTTCTTCTGGTAGTCGAGTGAAAAATGCAGCTTTCGTTATTTCGAACAGTTTGAAAATGGCTGCTTTTTTGGCAGTCAACTTTGTAAACAAATATGAAGGACATAGTGAAGATCATTGTTAAGTATAAGCGTGGAAAGATTCTTGTGGTGGTAATTGCTGAGAAATACAATGTACCACTTTTCCCCAATTGCTGCCAGTGGTAACGTATAATTTCCCATTTGTTGCTGGTGGACTGGTAATATACATTACTTTACGAAACTGTACTTATTTCTATGCATGGTTTACAGTCCATAGCAGCGTCCAAATCGTCCTTACTGATAATGTTCACTAATATTTAAATACTTAGAAATGTACTTATTAATTTCAACATCACCAGTTTTAGTCTTATTATAAACGACTCGAAGATAATTAACGCTTGTATTGAGCAGAACTTAAATAACATTTATTAATTCGATGCCCGTTTATAAGTCCCAATTTTTATTTTTTTTCCATTTCTTTTAAAAATTTGCATGAACGCGTATAAACTCATGTAGTAATCTAGTTTTAACTTTATAAATCATTCTATTTGGATGACTTCGGACTTAAAAGGTTGTTAGTTCATTGCAAATACCCCAATACACTTCAAAAGTGAGAGCAATATAACATAGGATATTAACAAAAGTTTTACTAACGTAATTCAATAATTCAATTTACAAGTTTTATTTAGGTGTAGTTAATTTTATCCAATGTTTGTATATTTAGCATGTGTTTAAAAAAAGAATAATCGTAATGTTGAAGGGGAATCTCAGCTACTCCAATATTTTTGTATTGTTAATTTTTGTGTAAGCACAATAATTTTGAGCCATGTAGCTTAGTTAGTTATACAAGGATTTATACTAAACTTAACTAGGTGTAATGTGTATGTAGACATAAAAGAGCGTATCCACCAAAACGAAATATGAAAAGCCAAAACCTGAACAAAAAATATGGAAACAAGTTATGTTTTGGTATCGCGTTTTTAAAATTTTTAATTTAATAGTTTTTTTTTCATATTTATTAAAATAAGCTTCTGCAAACAAAATAAACTATTGTTTATCAATTCAATTGCAAGTTAAACTGTGTCCCCTTGTTTTTACTGACACAAAAGTTTGCTATTCTGTGTTACATACTAACTGTAATCTGGTGATTTTAGTCTTTGTTTTGGTGGTACTGCCCTTCGATGGAATATTCAGAGCTTAGTGTGGGTGTGTTAGACTACCACAGGTTACGGACTATAGAAACTGCATTGAGAAATGTTTGTTCACAAAAACGTAACAAAATTGGAGGATAATTTGTTTTTGGAACCAAGACAGCGTTCTTATTGGCTATCTTAAGCATACGCCGCTATTGTTGATTTTTGCCGATGTGTGGTAGGCTCCGATCGTACTGAAAACGGGTTCTATAGAAGGTAGTCTGTGGTTAAAATTCAGTAAAGTTTTGAACCGTTGGCGTTGTACAAGTTGACATGTGAAAATCGAATTAGAATGTGTTCTCGTGTAATCTTAGTTGTGAATTTCAATTGAGAACTTTTGGAAGCGTGGTTTTGGTAGTTGTTGAATGTTTAATATTCTGGCGTGGATGAGAAACGGGATTGGTACATTGGTACAATAAGGGTTGGTATCCATCACAGCCAAGCCAACAAGCCACCCCGCAATGCGTAACACTTTTTTTATCGGTTATGTTTGCGTTAAGGAAGGTGGCAGGCAACCAATTGGTCTTGTTGTATCCCCTTCTTTTGGTATAAATCGTCGTTCAGCTTTGGTGGATACTAAACTTTATTTTAACAGTAATTTTTATAGCATGTCTTATGAGATAGTTGAGAAGATAGTTTCGTGAAAAATAGCTGGCTATATAACCAGTAAAAATGTTAAACGTAAAGATTGGTGTGTGAAATACAATGAATTTAGAGTACATTGTCGGTTGTTAAATATTTAATTAGAAGTACCATTTTGAAACGTGGTATAATTATTAAATAATGATGCAGTGATTTGGTATTTTGTGAAAATATGAAGTCGAAATATTTCCTGGACATAAACCATCGTTTCTCAAACTGGGTTTCGCGTTTATTAGGGGGTTGAAATCCTCTGACATTTCGTCGTCGTTGCCAACAGTCGAAGGACAATTTAATCAATAACACAGCCTGATGACGCGATATTTATTATAGACATAGAATTCGTATAAGGATAAAAATGCATGATTTTGTGTAAACAAACAGTTCACAAGGTAAAATTTTTGTTTGTTTGGGTTGTATCTGTTTTCTTGGTCTTGGTCTTGGCAAGTCACGATCCAAAGTTGAGAAACAATGCAATGTACCATGTAGGAGGTTAGTGCCTAAAATTTGTCTTAGTTCCTTTCCCTGCATTTATATCGCGTATTCTTAACTCTTTTCGAATTCTTAATTTAGTTCTAGTCAAAATGCAGCTTCCACTTGTATTGGATCTAAAACATCACATTTTGTTTTACTCAAGTTTATTTTTATCACAATTTTTTTTGCTTTTGCTATTATTTTAAAATATTATTCTATTGAATGTATTGCATTCCAAATTATTGCTATGTTACAAAATAGATGTTAATAAACATTTTTATACTTTAAAAAATTACTTTTATTTCATTAAAATTTCTAATAGAGGGGGGTTACAGTAATAAACGTCTCTATTTTAGATGTATGTGTGTCGCGTCGTGAATTCATGATCTACAAGACGATAATCCAGTATTATTTTCTAACCCATTATTAGTTTGAAATCAAAGACTCGTTTCAGGATTAAAATTATTTATTTCTTATTATAAACATTACAAAGTATTTCAAACATCAGCACATAATTAAAAATTAAACAATTCAATACACTCAATGTACTCTACATTGTAGAGAACATAATACGTCATCAAAGTACTTAAAACAGGGAAGCCGAGGCAATGAAATGTCTTAATTAAAAATAGAAATTAGAACTGAAAATAAGAATTAGGGAAATTGAAGAAAATAAGATATTAGGAGACAGTAAAGCTCAAATTCATCTCACATTTTACGACCTCAACTTCTCTTCGTTAGTCGAAAACCAAAAAGATGTTACAAATAACATTTTATAAATACTGCGCCTCTTCAAAGGCAATATAAAGTCAAACGCGTTGTCAGTTGCTGTATATAATAAAATCACTGATGAAAATATAAAATTATACCTAAAAGGGAGTTATCAAATTGTCGCTGTCTGTAGTAGACCCTATTCTGGGGAGTGAGATATTATCTCGGTCACTATTGCTCTAATGAGAAATGTTGTGACAGTGAACGAGATAATCTCGAACGCCCCAAAATATATCCGATACGTTTACAATGAAGTCAGGAACCCTATTTATTCTGCGCATTATATTTTATTTGTCACTGCATCTCTTTAGAATAGTTATGAAAGTGAGTGATCGGAATAATATCGCATACGCCAGAAGAGGGCCCCAGAACGTGCATAACAGCGACTTTAGATCGGGTTACTGAAAAAGCGTTCCAAAAAGCCTATGTAAATGTCACTCATCTTAGGTCACTACCAATCACAGATTTAAAATCTATTAAAACCTGCAAATATTACGCACTAATGTGATCTTATTTGTATCAGAATCCTTTAGAATTTACTACCTTAATCGTAAATCTTATAGCAAAATACCGAGGCGAAGATAAATTCACTTTTTTCATCGCAGACTGCGCCAAGTATGAATATCTTTTCTAATAACGATATTTTGTCTGGACCAACAGATATTGAACGCGTTTCGTTTAAAAAAAGATAGTAGTTATGATTGTAATTTACTTTTGAACTATAAATTCGTGATGGTACTAAGACAAGATAAAAGAGACACTTCATACACACACATGTGTTATCACCCTATACAAGTGAACAAATCGTTCATTACATTTAGTAAAACTAACTCTCAGATCACAAGTTTCAGTCAAAATTAAATTAATGCATTTTGCACGAGCGTATACGCCCTTATTGGATAACTTACAAGTTACCTAATAAGAGAGTTCATGTTCAGTAATGATTTAGCTGCTTTCGAGTCGGTGGGCTCTTTCTTCTTTGACGGGTCCAACATGAAACATCTCCATAATCTGTAACAAAAACGTTACGATTTAGCACGGATTTAGTAGCCAAACTAATAGTATTTGCGGAAATTTAATAGACCAAGATGTTAGATTGTTTTTGAGAAAGTTCCCAGAACCATGGTTCTTTTCTAGACTCGCCTGAAAAGGGAAGACTATAATGTTACGAACGGTAATCCAGTAAATTTTGACAAAACATGTCTCCGGCGCCATCCGTCCGGGTTTCCCCGGATTTGTCCTAGTTTAGAGGGCATTCGGGGAGCGTCCGGGCGGGGCTTCATTTGGGGGTTTAAAAATTTAACGTCTTGGGCCGCATGCCGCGATCAACCGACAATGTTGACATGTCTGGGTTCTGGGCTCTAAAATTTGGGTTATGACGCGTCTTGTCCTGGTTGCCAAATTTTAGAGATGGCAACCCTAAACTAATAACACCCCTTTTTGCGTCATGTGCTAGTAACGAGCATACCTAAGTCTCATCAGCGCCGGCCAAGACGACCGTCGTCCCGTCGGGCGACAGAGCGAGATGCAGCACTCGCGCCATGTGCCCGGTTAGCTCGGCGACTCGAGACATCAGAGGATACTTCCAGATGACGAGCTGAGGGTTAGCATACCAGAGTGTCTCGTCAGCGCCAGCCGAGATGACCGTCGTCCCGTCGGGTGACAAAGCCAGATGCAGCACGCGAGCTATGTGCCCCGTGACCTTTCTCGCGACATGAGCGGATAATTCCAGACGACGAGCAGAAAGTTAGCATACCTGAGTGTCTCGTCAGCGCCAGCCGAGACGACCGTCGTCCCGTCGGGCGACAGAGCGAGATGCAGCACGCGAGCCATGTGCCCGGTTAGCTCGGCGACTCGAGACATCAGAGGATACTTCCAGATGACGAGTTGGTTGTTCGCGTACCCATGCCCGGAGATCAGCTCCTTGTAGTGCGTGCTCCACACTATCGAGCACACCTGTAGATGGTACACACAAATTCAAATTATTTATTCAAATATGGGTACATCAATGTGCACTTATGACTATCAGTTACAAATGTGTGGATCCGGCACAAGCGGGAATGTGCAGCATCTAACAGAATTATAAGGAAAGGGTTAAGTCGAAAAAGGCTCATAGTACTCATCATTATGACCACTTTTACTATGTGACCAATAGGAATTCGCAAAAAAATCACTTGTTCCATACACTTTGTCGAGTGTCATTGACATTTTTCTATGGAACAGATGATTTATTTTTCGCGAATTCAGGGTTGGTCCCATAGTAAAAACTGTTCATAATAATGAGTACTATGAGCCCTTTTCGGCTGAGCATACCTTTCCTTAAAACGCTGTATAAAGATTCTAATATCTCGTTTGGGTCGCTGCGCTCATACCTGCGACTTGGTGTCGACGGTGTTGATGTTGGCGCCGGTGTTGACGTTCCAGATGCGGATGGTGCGGTCGGCGGTGCCGGCGCCCGACGCCAGCACGCCGCCGCTCCACGGACACCACGCGATGCCTTTCACCGCCGCTAGGTGTTGGCTGCAAATTCAAATAAAATAAATAAACGTTTCACACTTAGAGCTCCCCACTAGGATAACTCCTGTGTCGGGGATGCCATAGAACACACACAAAGACAAGGACGATTAACACCCAGACCAGACATTTAAATTCATCATTCAAACATCTGCGCGGCTGAGAATCGAACCTGAATCATCAATAATTATGTTTTTTTTACTTCGGACTAGGCATGCGTTTGATTACAATCTCATCTGATGGGAAGCGACGATCTGGTCGAAGATTTAGCACTATAAAACTAACTTACTAACGTTGACTAAAAAAAAAACCCTAGGCATTCTACTTTATATTTACATTTGTATATCTATCACTAGCTGCGCCCCGCGGTTTCACCTGCTATGCTACAGGAATCTTTGCTTTTACGGGCTAAAAAATAATGTTATTTTAAGATTTGAGCTACTTTATAACAAATTTCATTGCACTATGTCAAGAAGTAAACCAAAAACAACACTGCATTAGACAATTAAATTTATTGTTTAAAACAAAAAAACCGGCTAACCAAAAAGCTTTCTCCGTGGCCTTACGTAAGTCTTCTAAAATCTCAGAATCTAGAATCTAAAACGCAAAAGTCCGGGTATAGAAAACTATCACCTTACTACTTACTTACTTACTTGTCGGCCTGTTTGGCTCAGCGGTAGTGTATCCGCCTTATAAGCCAGAGGTCCCGGGTTTGATTCCCGGCCGGGCAGATGTTTGAATGATGAATTTAAATATCTGTTCCGGGTCCGGGTGTTAGTTGTCCTTGTGTTTGTGTGTGTTCCATGGCATCCCCGACACAGGATTTATTCCTAGTGGGGAGCTATGAGTATGTTTACTTATTACGTACGTTTATTGTACGTTTATTTATTTATTTATTTACTTGAAGGAGTACAAGTACTGCGGCTGCGTGTAGTGCTGCCCCTGCGCTATCGGCCAGATGTTGAGCAAGTTGTCGTTGCCGCCCGAGGCGAGGTACTTGCCGTCCGGAGACCACTTTAGGCCGCACACCTGGAATTGGTTTTAGGTAAAATTTGTTAGAAGTCACTTAGGTAAAATACCTGGACTTTGTTAAAAGTAAAATTAGTTCAGGAGTTAATAAGGTGAGTTTCGCTAAATGTTTACACTTCTTGAGTTAACGGTTCGATAGATTAGGTACTTTTGGTGATATCAGTATGCTCCGTACTTTAGGTGAATTCATCGAAATTTTGATGAATTGTGTGAAGTGAATTTATCATTCTTTTAGCGAAATTGAGATGGACATTTTTGTCAGTGTAGGCAGTAAGGGCTACCTCCTGCGTGTGCGCCGCTATGGTGGCCACGCCGTGGTCGCGCTGGCGCACGTCGTGGTGCACGACGGCCCCGTCCCGCGCGCCGCTCGACACGATGTACATGTTCCACGCCAGCGAGCTCACGCGCCCCGTGTGCCCGTCCATTACCTGGCGAGGTGCAACATTGTATCTTATCAAGTGGTTACTCGTGTGATCAGAGTTGACATCACAAATTGTAAACAGCCCGGCATGAGAATGGCCACAGGGCGCCGAAGAGACAGGCTGTGCCCAAATTGGGCTCCTACGAAATATAAGTTTTACTTATGCCAAAAAAACGACGCCCCGTGTCATGTCGTGTTGTGGACCATGAACTTGAAACTTGAAGCGTTACTTTTTTTATCCCGAGGCCTGCGTCGTTCATCTCGCTTGTTGGCAATACAGCGCTCTACACTGGCGATTTGCAGTTGTTCACGTGGGCCAATCGTTTCACTAGGCAAGTTAGCAAAGCATGAGGCGCTAAGTTGTACATAGATATACATATATATACATATATACTCGTACACCCTAAATAAACACATGCGATTACTAAGGAAATGTAAAAAAAAAACGATTTACGCCAACTGCCCCGCAGTTAAAATTTTTCTCGTATCATTTGAAATGTTCTTGGAAATTCCTACGTTCATAAAACCCGACAATCCACACATACCCGTAATCTCTTGATCTTCTCGCAATCCCAGAGCTCCACGAGCGCCGCCGAGGTCCCCACGGCGAGGTGCGGGCTGCCGCCCGGGACCCACGCCACCGAGCACACCGTCTCCGAGCCTTCGAGGGAACATAGCTCTTCGATCTGGCCGGTGCCGGCGTTCCACAAGTATACTGTGCTGCCTAAGGCTACTGCTAGAATATTAGACGAGCTCCAGTCGACTAAGTTCAAATCTGAAACAATTACAACATTTAATAGATTGAGTTCTCTGCACAATAATTTTAACTTTTATTTGCCACTATCGAATTAGATTTCTTGATAAAAATTACAATAATTCATGAAAGAAACCATAATATCGCCAGTTCTTTTTATAATGTACAGTAGTTTACTCACAGTAGTCATCAACAATGTCGGGAGCATCCAATATCCTGTCAGGAGCCTGGGGAATATATCTCGTTGTGTTCTTTACTGTTGATGGAACTTTAGCCTGAAAATAACAATTAAAGTCAGTAAATTGTAAAAGAACTGTGGAGTCAAAGTTGGTATTAGCAAAGACTATTAACACTTTGACTGCTGCTATTAATCACATGCACTTGCCTTAAGTGCGGCTAATAGTCAAATGCGCTGCTTTACGCGCCTGGCATGTGTAGCCGCACTTGAGTCAGACAAAGGAAAACACAAGATGTTTTCCACAGTCAAAATGTTAAGTTTCTGTAAATTAGGTAGAGAGTTATCCAACAGTAATTTCTTGGATTAGGTTACCATTATCCGTTAGCATCACAGTTTTGTTAGATTTATTTATTAATTGCTTATTTATAGGCATTGAATATTACATGGATTTTTTATTGAATTGTAAAGCCGGCGACTGACCTGTAACGTTACGTTACGACGAAATGTTGCAGGTCAGTACAGCGACCAGATCCGCTCGCTGCGAGCGCCGCGTGCTCCACCACGCTCGCTTCGAATGCTACATTACGGCAAAATGCTCAGGTCAGTCGCCGGCTTAAGGATAAAAAGTGCCTATATTCTCGGACATGAGCTGCTACCTTCATATCATTATTTGTTTTCATTCAATTCCATTCAGACATTTCATGGGTGATGGAGCAACAAACAAATTCTGACATTTATAATATTAGACAATAGACAAATATTTATTTATAGCAAAAATATATATTATAGTCACAACTGGATATTAAACAAGTTAAAAAATAAACTCAACTCAACATAATGCCAGTCGTAAACAACTATTAGTAGAATAAAGAAGAGAAAGCCCATGGAATACCTGTGAATACACAACCCTGAGTCTGTTCTGGTACCCTTCGGGAGCAGCGGGGGCCTTGCATGTGTACTGCAGCAGCCTCCCTGGCTCGGTGTCATTGAGAGCTCGACTTATGACCTCACTAGTAGCTGCTTGAGAAGTACCCTCTTCTGATTTGTCTTCATCACGGCTCATCTATGTTTTAAGCGGGATATTTATTTATATTTATAGGACTTTGTGTTTTTGGCAAGTATTACTTTGTCATTACTTCTGTTAAACAAAAATAAACAATTAAATATACTCAAATTTAGGCCAAACTAGGAAGTCAGATAACTGAACTTATCAAGTGTTGAGAGCAGATCAATTAAGTTTTTCCGTGCACAAAAGTTTAACTTACCATGTAATGAGGGAAGCACACAATGCACCCGTTTGCGGGACCTATCGCCCCCTTTCCGAATAAGAATAATAACTTACCATGTAGTGACACAGGTCATAGTTAGAGTTACTTCTCGAAGGTATGAATCTATCACCTTTGTTAGGTGTCTTGGAGGCTTTGTTAGGAGTAGGAGTCGTTGAGCGGCCTAAAACAATAACACCACTCTATTATCCTTAATGTTATCAGATCAGAAACCATAGTAATAGTGTTAGCAAGTGGTTCACCAGGCATGGAGGCTTGCAACAAAGAGTCAGTAACAGTTATCTATATTATCATGCCAAACTTCAGTTTTATTATAATAGTAGTTTGATAATGAAGGTAACTATTCAGACTAGAGGGATTAATCAGTGTTTTAATTTGGCATGAATTTAGTGAACATCTGTGCCCATAGGATTTTGTATTCAAAGAAAATGCGAGAAATAAAAGCAGTCACAAATTTTGATTCAACTCACCCGGAGACTTATTCTTAGATGGAGTTTTCTTTCCTTTTTTATTTTCATTACGTGTAGGAGTCTTATTGCTGGAGAGGGCACTGTTATTACAACTCTGGTTGGCAGAAATTGATAATTTCTGCATGGACTGATTACAAGCACTTAAGTTCACATTTGAATGGTTTTTGAACGATGCACCTAATGAAGGATTTACGTTTTCACTGTTTCCTTTTTTAGCCCATCGCTGCAGCGGACCTCGCGTTATAGGCCCGTCCATAGTCGCCAAACTATTAAGTTCATTGAGATAATTGAATTGTGCCATACCTTCGACAAAAGTGCGAAACGATTATTTCAGTCCCTACGCAAGGTTTACTATTATCAACACGGTAAACAGATAAATCTGTTATTGAAGTAGTCATAAAACTCATGAAAATTGTAAAGTAATAAAACTTTACGTGGAAAAGAAAATAAAACTCGAATTAAAATTTCAAAAACATTTAACGCACCAACAAAATTCCGTTAGTTATTTTTGAAATTGAATGACAGTCATTTTTTTTTTATTATCAGCCGGATGTTGTGTTGCCCGCCTATGAAATTAAAAAAAAAAAAAACATTAACAATGGTAGGTAGTACAACTACTCAACAATAGATGGCCCTGCAAAAATAATTCTTTGAAAGTTGTCATCTAAATGTATTATCTGTGACATTCCTGTTTTAGGGTACTTAAGGGTCGATACACATCTGACGGAAAATGCGTCGCGTACTATCGCATCGCACTCGACGCACTAGCGCATCATCGGTTGAGTGTGAAAGGTTGGATGTTTTATTATACATTTCTCTGTTCTGGCGTTACGCGACCGATAATACGCGACGCATTTTCCGTCAGATGTGTATCGACCCTAAAGGGTAAAACGGGACCCTATTAAGAATTCGCTGTCCGTGTGTCACCAGGCTGTAACTCAAGAACCGAGTTAGAGCTTGTACACAAAACTGCGGTGCGACGTCGCATCGCAAAAATCTGCGAGCACGCACGACGCGAATTTCTGCGATGCGATTTCTGCAGCAAAGAATTTCTTTGCCGCAGAAATCGCATCGCAGAAATTCGCGTCGCAAGTTTCTGCGTTGCGGCATCGCATCGCAGATTTGTGTACAAGCCCTTAGACAGTTGAAATTTTCACAGATGATGTATTTTTGTTGTCGCTTTAACAACACATTAAAAAAACAGAATAAAATAAATATTTAAGGGGGCTATACAACAAAAGTGATTTTTTGACGTTTTTATAGATAATGGTACGGAACCCTTCGTGCGCGAGTCCTACTCCCACTTAGCCGGTTTTGACTTCTTACTCAACTGCGTCACACTTACCTTTTCAGGGTACTTCTTCACTTAACGCCGGCAATAAGGCTAATGTAGGTAGTTTTAGTATTAGAATGTATTTCTAAGTATTTTTTACTTTTTTTGTGTAGGTCTAAATGACAGTTTTTTTTTTCAATATTGCACACCCCGTTTTTCTACTTTTTTGTCTATCCTCTCCATCCTAAGGTTGCCTGGAAGAGATCGCTCTTAGCGATAAGGCCACCAGTTGTCGCACTAGCTTTATGTGTTTTAATTATTTTGTTTGTAATTCATGGTGTGAACAATAAAGAGTTTATCTATCTATCTTATGGCGAGACTTCGGTATCTGTTTGTGACAGCCAATATTTTTTTTAATCATTACTAGCTACGGTCTGCGGTTTCTACTGCGTTTTCCGAGATAAAAAGTAGTCTATTTATTATATACAGGGAATAAGCTACTTTCGTACTACAAATTTCGTCCAAATCACTTTAGTCGTTTTTGTGATTAGTAACACAACACAAGCTTTCACTTTTAATATAATATACCTTTTAGGGCCTGTGCAAACCACGTTTTTTAAACGCGCCGTTGACGCGCGTTTCTAGAACGCGCTTTTATCCTACGGAGCAGTTTGTTGTCGTTTGTATCGATACAAACGCGCGGCACCGGTGCGTCTGTATCGATACAAACGCGCGTTAGTATATAGTGGGGTCAAATTAGACCAAAAAATAGATGTGACCTTACATTAATTCCCACCCAACTGAAAATTGGTAGGATTGTTTATAACACCATCATAAATGAAACCTAAAAAGTCCTCATCGATCCGATACGTGCAAAAATTTTTACTCCGTGACCAAAACGGGTATTCCGTGATTTTCTCAAAAACGGTTCAAGCTACGAGGAAACTGTTCTAGACAAGTATGTTCACTATCTAGACACGCGGTAGCGTGTCAAGCCAAGTAACAGAAATTGTTTTTCTTGAGAAAATGTCTAATTACAACGTAACTCTCAAAAACAGTTCTCTATTTCTTGTTCCGTCTTCTTTTTTCAAATATTAGTGTAACACACGCGCGTTTGCATCGCTACACACGCGCGTTTGCATCGCGTCTGTATCGCTACACACGCGCGTTTGCATCGCGTTTGTATCGCTACACACGCGCGTTTGAATTTATACAGGTGTGCAAAGGTCTACAGGCTGCGTCTGACTTGCGTGTGTATCGCGTCTGTATCGCTACAAACGCGCGTCAACGGCGCGTTTAAAAAACGCGGTGTGCATAGGCCCTTAGATATATGTTTAGACATATAATATACAGGGTTATTCATAAAGGGTATGCTAAGCCGAAAAGGGCTCATAGTACTCATCATTATGAACAACTTTGGACCAACCCGAAATTTGCGAAAAAAAATCAGCTGTTCCATACTTTTTATCGAGTGTCATTGACATTTTTCTATGGAACAGCTGATTTTTTTTTCGCGAATTACGGGTTGGCCCCATAGTAAAAGTTGTTCATAATGATGAGTACTATAAGCGCTTTTGGGCTTAGCATACCCTTTATAAATAACCCTACTAACTGTTTTAGATCATAAGCGACTATTATACTAAAAGGGATAAGAAAACAGACAACAAATTGATAAGAAACTGTATTTTCCCAAAAAAATGTCTTAAAATAAGTGTTACGTAAATTACATAAAATTAACTAAAATCATCAGTATTGCATTAAACAATTAACAATAGTTCAAATTTTATAAATTTTGTGTTGATAAAACTTTCAAAAATAAGTAAGTACTTCATTAAATTTCAATACGATTATTATAGGCATGTGTTTAAAAAAAAACTAAAATGCAAGTTTCAAGAAGCTATTTCATATTTGTAAAATTCCTTTCTAATTCCTATGCTCTCATGCTAAACAAGGGTCAATTTTAACTAATAATCATTACAGACAAAAACAGAGTTGCCATATTCCAACATACAAAGATCTAGCTTCTATCTAGCACTAAATTGTATAAAAGTAGCACCATGTAGATTTCATTTACCTGCGAAGGCTATTTTACTTTGCAGGTAAAATCGAACCATCAGACCTTACGACACATTACATTATTTAATTTTAACTCTATTTACATTGGGCACGAACAATGGCACGAATTTATTAATTAGGAATCGATTGATTTAAATAATTTCGATCCGGCAGTTACGGAAAGAAAAACAAACCTGAAACATGCTTTAGTAAGTAACAGTGGCAACATTTATTTTGATGTTGTATGGCACGTTGGGAGTGAGCGAGAAGTACTCTGTTACACAAAACGGAAACTTACGTACATCTCGCTTGCTCCCAGCAAAGAGTCAACTGAAAATCTACGTGTTGTTTAATTCAAAAACGTTGTACCTGCATTTTATTGAGATAATTAATCCTATTTTAGCTGGATATTTATTTATGAATTAAATTTAAATACCACCATAATTATACGTATTGATATATGGTAAATAACAAGTAAAGCAAGTTAAGAGAACACAATTAATAAAAAAAGATAATTGAAATAGCACTTAACAGTGTTCGATTTCTAAGTATTATTTTACTGTTATATAAATTATTATTTGTTCATCATTGTCGAGTAATTATAAAAACAATAAAAAATTAAGCATGAAAAAAATCATTATAACATAATGGTGGGACAATCATTTACTTTATTTATAATAATCTCACATGAAATATTTACGTAAAAGACGAATCTTATATGAATATAATTTCCATTAACTATTGCTCGTACTTTTATTTCCTAGGTTCAAGATTTTTGTCTTTTTCATAAAATTACATAAAAATGAGCAAAATAATTATTCGTTGTTCAAAAAATATCACTCTAACACCAACCTCTTTATTAGTAAACGGATCGCCTTGGCCTAGTTGACATATTCCGTGTTTTTTCTTTTTCTCTCTTTCAAATTTAGAACTCGATCGAAAAAGACAACGGACAGTAACTAATCCGACTTCTCCACATTTATTAATAAGCGAGTAAAGTTCTAAGACTTTTTACTACATTGGACGTCAAATTCCCTTCGATTTACTTCTGTGGCCGCAACTTACTTTGGTCCAGTAATTTTGCTAATCCTATCATGCTTGGACCTTGGACCAATACTGCCTTACGTAAGCTATAAAACAGTCAACCGATACATTGTCAAATATAAGTTGAACCAAGTCTATTTTTCATAATAAACAAGAAAATGGTCAACTTACATTGGACCTCACGCTCGTTAAGTTTTCTAGCTTACGTACGGCAGAATAATAAAATCTTACAGATAAATACCCAAAATATATCAGTTCAAATTTACTAAAACTTATTTACAAAATCCATTCAACTATTTTACCTATCACATTTTATTTACAAACGTAATAATGTATGTACGTATATTGCATACATTTGCACCTTTCCAAGATAACTACTTCAGTCGATATTCGATTAGAAAAACGATTTAAAATTTACTAATCGATTACATTATTTATGTCATAAAATAAACATATACACTTTCTACGTAATTTGAGCAGAATGCAGTAAATTAATCTTAGTAGAGATTATCTAGTCTAGAACTGCAATTCATTCAAAATTAATTACTTGTGTTCGGGTCGATGACTGAACGACCAATGACGATAAACCACTAAACCACTTGTGTAAGTCGTTTATACATCTACTTTGCATGCGAACATAAAGTAGGGACATGCATACACATTGGAGGGCTGTACAGTTTCAGACTTGACTATCTCTACGTATTTTACTTAATTAGTTTTTAGATAGGTTTATTGTTATGTTCTTGCCGCGCAGTACGCGATTTTAGGTGTAAAAAGGGCGCGGAAATATCGCACTGGCTTGCGCCTACCCTCAAGTTAAAAAAAATCTGAGCTGTACTTCTCACGATAAATGCATTGGGGCAGTGGTGAGTTTTCGATTACTGTTTAGGAACTGTCTATGAGATTTTCCACAATAAAACTTACTAACGTTACATTTATTCTAAAAGTAGTATATGAAACATTTGAGAACGTAGTTCAGTAAGAACATTTATAAGTACGTACAAACAGAAAAAGCCGCTCTCTTTTAAATTCCACATTCCGATGAACAGATAAACTTTTTCATTTTATAATAACTAAGGTCAAGTGTGATAAAGATCTTAATAAATGCGCATGTATGTGTCTAAAAAGATATGTCTCAACGTTTGGAAATAGTTGTCAAAACTGGCAACACTAGCATAAAGAAACGACACTACCAAAATCAGCACAACCTTTATAAAAAACCTATTCGAATTGTTCGTAGAATCGTGTAAAGCTTCATTACGTACTCCAACTGACCAGCTCACACTATCTTCAACTTTCAGATTACGCCTCTTTTCTTCATCTTTAACACTGGCATAAAAACTTGCAACAAAATTCGAATTACAAACTGTAGATTCAAGCTCATAAGGTTCATAATCTCGTGTACGTAAACGTACGATTGTACTATTGTAGTTCTGATTAGCCTGGATATGCTGGGCTAATATGGTCGCTATTTGCTATGAGCGCTCGTCTCTTAGGACGTTCATGATATGTACGTGGCCCGTGTTGTCTACGGTCACGAAACAAGAGAATCTTTCGTCGTGACGCAGCAAACTCGCGTGGATACCGGACAGTTTGATGCAGGCCAGTATCTCCTTCCGTTTTGAGCCTTGTTTGTATCTGAAAGAAAGAGACGACTATATTTTTGGTCTGGGTGTTTACAAAACTGAAGAATGGACTACTTTTAAGAAAACAATTATAATAAAAACGTTTCACATTCATAGCTTCCCACTACGATTACTGTGATTACTGCCACGAATTAATAGATTTAGCATATGAAATCGCAAATTCGGAAATGCTAGAAGCTTCACAATTATTGGTAACATATATTTAATTTTTTTTATTTGATGGAATAAAAGCTTTAGCCATGGATTTTCTTTCTAAGAGTTGTATTTAAAACTTAGCTAAAGGTTCGCGCAAATTATGACGCAATGCAAAAGTCATGCATGTATCACTGTAGTAAATTTTATATGAACACCCACACTACAGCGGGGCGCAGAGCAAAAATTGGTATTGAAATGCCACTGCGACCCGTCCTTATGTGCGCGAACCTTGAAACCACTACCTAATACCAGTACAACCAGTAAGGCTAAAGAACCACTCACGTTTTCCCCCTCCACAGTTCCTTCCAACAGTTGTGGTTGAGGTATCCCTCTGCAAAGAAGAAGTTCTGCGGCGCGGCCGGGCAACTCTTCTCGTTAGTCAGCGAGAGCCCCTCCATTCTAGTCTCGATCGGAGTCCCGACAGGCGTCAGCGCGTTTACTACGGGCCTGAAAAGATGGATAGATTAACTCTTCATTGGTCACACCAGCCATTGCAAGCAAAAGAATAATAACTCTTAAAACTACTGCACCAATTGGTGGCCTTATCACTTACAGCTTCCAAATTTTCCCCCGTTTTAAGGAGACAAAATCAAAAATTCCTCCTAATCAAAAATAACGTAACAAAGAAAAGAATGAAATTGTAGGTCTGTATTATGTATTATATTATATGTACAACAAGTTTCGTCAGTACTAGAAAAATGCGACCTGTACAAACATCCATACAAATAAACCAACATCCGGACAGATGACCACCACAACAGCTTGATAGCTGATCATCATTAATTCGACCATCTACGCCACTGGAGCATTCTACCAGAGTCAGAGTATTTCAATGAGCTAGGTTGGCTTAAATGACCGGTAGCAAGAAGAAAAGGCACAAAGTACTCCTAGGGGGACCTATCGCTCCCATGCCGAATAAGATTCACTTGCTCAATCAACTAAATTCTAAAGCATCTCAGACCAGCACCAGCGGCGGCTGATCCTCCTCGGCGGGAGATAGATGCAGCGTCGCAGTAGAGCGTTAGTTTCCGTAGTAAAAAACAACACAAAGTAATCCAAGAAGAATATTTAAACGTACCTGCTTTTCCCACCTCTCCTCATATAGT
Organism: Alcis repandata; assembly: GCA_949125135.1. Lineage (NCBI taxonomy): Eukaryota > Metazoa > Arthropoda > Insecta > Lepidoptera > Geometridae > Alcis > Alcis repandata. Next base: position 4,430,337 of record OX421233.1, read on the forward strand.
ACGTGATATTCCACCACACCACCTCCGAGCCCATAGTAACCAGCACCAGCGGTGGTTGATCTTCCTCGCCCGGAGACAGGTGCGGCGTCGCATTGGAGCTGCGGTAGAGGCGCTCCGGGACGGGAGAGAAGGCGCAGTACTGCACCTTGTGCTTGTGGTGGCGGAGGAGGCCATTGGTGATCTGACGCTGGCCTTTCACGTTCCATACCTGTGGAGAAGTTAACAGGTTTTTAGAACTACCCACTAAGTAATTTTTAAAACTTTGTCTGTACGTTTGCTAGTCATTCTACCGCCAAGCAGTAATGTGCAAACATTACTGTGTTCCGGTTGGAAGGGCAATGTTTCCAGTGAAATAGGCAAATAGGAGATTGAACATGAAATATCTCATGGTGACGAGCGCAGTGCCTTGCAGGGTCTTAAATTCTAAGAGTTCAAAATTCTGGGTGGCGCAGTCCTGTTATGGGCACATGTGACGTTTAACATCAGGCGAGCGATTTGCTCGTGGCGTCAAAAATAAATTTTATGCTATTGAGTGACAAGACTTCTTCACTTCTTGGTTGGTTCTTCTGTCCAGCAGTCCGTTGAGGTTAACTAAAAACAAGGTCTTCTTACCAGCACGTCCCCGGAGTCGAGGCCGAGTGCCAGCAGGTTCCCGTCGGCGCTGAGGTCGCAGCACGTGATGATGTTATTCAGCTTCTGCTCTCGGATCGAGCTCAGTTTCACCGGCGAACCGTTTTCGAGGACAAACGTCTGAAATTATATATGTATGATTTTTTTTTACGCAGTTACAATATTAATAAGTGTATGTAGCACCACAAAACCATAGTAGATCTGACGCGGTGCTTACATTCGACTCTCGCTTTTAAATAAGCTATTTAAATACATAAATACCTTATATCATAGACCCTATACAGTTTAATCGGGTTCATCATCATATTAATAAAAAAAAACTACTAAGCAATGACTCATCCATCACCAATTATACCACCTTTGCCACTGAAGCAGTTGTCTCAGCGGCCCAGCGCCTCGCTCCGTTATTTAAAGGAGCTGGGTTGGCTAGGGTGATCGCAGGCAAGGGGGAAACGCACAATGCACCCTTAGCGGGGCGCCAGTACAGGACCTATCGCCCCCATTCCGAATAAGAATAAGAGCGCAAGCTACTAACCTCAAACGCCAAGTTGTTACTATCACAGATAACCAGCACATTCTTCCTGAAGGATGCGCAAGTGATGTGAACATCCTCCCTCCTCGCATGCAGGATACCGCTCAGCTTCAACTCCTTGTTCCACAGCTTGACGCTCGCGTTGTTCTCTACGGTCATGAGACCGACGTCGCTGATCCAGAAGCATTCGACGAGGTTGCTACTCTTGCACAGGTTTGTCTTCCGTTCGCCGTTCGCGAACGTTCGGTGGGAGTCCAGGCTGGCGTGGCTTTCGGACGCTGACATACTGTCTGAATGCTTCTTTTTCACACCTGGCAAGAAAAGTGTCTGATTATTATTGATGGTCACAGCATTTTTTTTACAATGTTGCCAGTTACAAAATTGTTGTAAAAGCAACTTACACCTAGCTATTGCTTCTTCTTTCTTCTTGTGTTGTTTATTGTTGCTCTCGCAATTAGTATTGGTCCATAGATTGCGCACTATGGAACAATACCAGCTGAGGGAGCACAACGGTATCAGATATTTGCGATGTTTTTATTTCTGCTTGTCTTTTGGGGCAGATTAAAGTCAAGACGGCTATTAATATTGTTGTTGCTTTTCCTTTCTTCTTGCTTGTTGTTAACTGTTGCTCTACCAACAAGTCTCGGTTTATATAATGTCTTCTATACACCGAGACTGGAAGAGAGCACAACAGTATCAGATCGCACAATCCGATATGCCATGTTTTTATTTCAGCTGTTAAACAGCCGTGTGTAAAATGTGTATGTTACTAATGTTTTCAATAGCGACCACTCACCTTGTATGTCGTTGAGTAATTCCTGCGAGCCAAGAAAAGCGTTACCCCTTTGAAGCATAACAGTCTCCCAGTTACCGAAGTCCATCAGTTTGTGCGCCATTATGGACTTGTTTTCTCCCGCGACGACTAGCAGACTCGCGTTCACGAATCTCATGTACTGCACTGCGCTGTTGACGTGCATTATTGTTATGGTGTCCTTGGTTCGCAGAGTGTATCTCTTCACGAGGCCGGACTTCAGTCCGTAAAAGACGTGTTGGTTGCACGGACTAATTTTCACTGTGGTGATTAGGTCTTTGATGTTTTCAGATATCTCGGCGAGGATCTTTCTGCCGCGCATTATCTGAAATAATTAAGCATTTCAATATTTTTCTTTAAAAAAGAACTGATTGTTCTCAGCGGCGTGAGTATAAAAGGAAAAACAAGTTCTCAGCTTCTCTTCATCAAAAAGCAGTCATCCTGCATTTCTGTTTGTAAAAATAATTTGCTGTGTGTAATATAAGACACTGTTGAATCATATCCACAACGAATTCTGTAAATTTTCGCATTATTTTCTTTCAAATAAGTTTCACAATTCAAATTAAAAAGGTGCCATCATCATTTTTATCCAGTCTACTGGGCGGCCTCTCTTATGTCATTCGCACCTGCTTCGCACATAGCAGCTTAATAAGTCTCGCCATAAGAGGGGCCGTCCTTGAAGGAGGTCAAGAACCCTAAAACCCACTCACCTGAATATTATTCTTATCATCGATCACCGCCAACAGCGGCTGTACACCCGCGTCATTATTATTGCATATCCCCTTCAGATTGAGCGGCTTCAGCGCTTGTCTGTCCAGACTGAGCGTGTTGGTGAGTATCTTCTTAGGGCCAGCTCGTTCGTTGAACGACTGGTGTCGTTTAGGAGTCGAAGAGAGGCTCGACATGCCGCTGTTTGACGGAGTGGTCGGAGTGACCGGGGAAGCCGTGCTGAGGAAACTTACGTCGAACTTCGTTGTTAGACGGATTTTTCTGTTGAAGAAATATTTGGTTTAAAAAACATGCTTTGCAGTAAAGACGGTTCGTCAATAACACTTGAGTGTTTAGTTTAATTGGGTTGACTAATAACACTTCATTACCACAGCTACATCGAATACATATAGTATACATAGATGACTTTTTCGCATACTAACAGGCGAGTTGATAGATAGATAGAGAAGTATAATTCCATTGATATTACATTATTTCACCAACCAACCAGACCAAATTTCAAAGTTTTACAATGAAACTAAATTTACACATGAAACGGTTTTGCGATTTGACTGCGTACCCGGGATCAGCTCGCCACACATCAAGATCTCACTCACTGCAATTTTTTTTTGCAGACATCTTTTAAAACGCCTCATGTTGCTATTGTATTGTTGAGTGTGCTCACCCGTTCTTGTTGGTGGCCTGTGATATGTACGCTCAGCAAAACCGCCGTCTTTGAATACCTGTAACACTAGCGGCGTTGACGATACTCTGCCAGCCCGGAGAGGTTCTTGTAGACTCCCTGTTAAAACGTCTCATGTTGCTATTTTATTGTTGTTTGCTCACCCGTTCTTGTTGGTAGCCTGTGATATGTCCAGTCAGCAAAACCGCCGTCTTTGAATACCTGTTACACTAGCGGCGTTGACGACACTTTACCAGCCTGGAGAGGTTCTTGTAGACTCCCTTTTAAAACGCCTCAAGTTGCTATTGTATTGTTGAGTGTGCTCACCCGTTCTTGTTGGTGGCCTGCGATATGTACGACGTGTCGAGATGCCACACCTTGGCCGCGTGGTCCAGCGTGCCGGTGCCCGTCAGTAGCACGTCGTACCCGGGGATCAGCTCGTCCCACATTAGGATCTCACTCACTGCTATTGCCACCACATTTCTATGAGTAGAAAACAAATGTTGGAATACGTTTTCGACGCTACAGGCTTATAGAAATATAGACATTCGATATTTTCGACACTCCGTTGTACACCCCGTTTTTCTATTTTATCTATCCGATCTTTTCTTGTAATCCTGTATAATATCAGGTGCAATAGGCTATTTGACACTATTAAAAATATGCTACGAAATGTGGTCATTCTATTAGGTAATAACATAAAAAAACATATTTATCTCTGTTTTATCCAAAAATATTTATAGATTTTTCAAAATAAACAAAATAAATTCAAATTATTTTTTAAAATTCTTCAGCCACAAGAACGCTCTGTGATTGTCTACGCCTCGCGTGACGTCACACGCAGGTAAACATTGTTTAATGCTAAGACACTTTGTGTGATTTTTTAATGTACACTTTGGTACAAGTTTGACGTTTGTCAAAGAATAAAGTTTGCTTACTTGCCTGTGACGTCACGCAAATCACATGTCGTCCGCCATTACCGAAACAGCGTTTTTAGCGCGAATATTGTAATTTAAATTTTAACACAGTATTTTACGAAAAATACTGCAAATTTCGCAGAAATATACATGTGGTGTATTAATCATATGCCAACGAATAATTTAAAACAGTTTTTCAAAATCAGTCAAATAGCCTATTGTGGTCAAATGCACAAAAGAAGTGAAAAAATGTCTGACCAGTCAAACTGTACTGAACAAAGCCTAATATCAACAATGCATTGCTTCACAGAACTGAAGTATCTAGGCTTTGGTATAAAAACAAATACTTTTAATTTTAACAATGCGTTGCTTCACAGAACCAAGTATAAAATCAGTCTTTGGTATAAAATCTGCTCCACAAAATCTACTTACCCTCTCCTATTGTCCAGTTCAAACACATTCGCGCAAGTCTTCAAATCGACGCAAATCACTCTACTATCATCCGTCGAAACGAATAGCAGCGTCCCTGTCTTATTCACGGCGAAAGAAAGGAACAGCAGCTGCGGTTTAATCGCTTGACTGCTTATAATTACTTTAGATTCTACGGACGTGTTCCCTTTGTTGATGTTAAAGAAGTGCTGGGATATTTCTGTGGTGGTGAGTGTTAGGATTCTGTTGCTTCCTGAAATATTTAGAGTGTTAGCAACATGGGGTAACAACAGAACGAATAACGAAGACAACAATACTATACAATTAGATAGATACCAAGAATTAGTTTCAGTTTTTTCTTTTTAGTAACAGAGCAAGTACGTAATGTCATTTAGGCGTAAAACGAGCAATTTTCGAATTGGCAATTTTTTAATTTCCTAACTGATTTTATTTTGTCATTTAGAGAATTGGCCATTTTGTAAATCAGGCGTTTTTAGAATTATTCATTTTGATAATTAGGCTTTTTAGAATTTGCCTTTTTAAGACTCATGCCATTTTGATTATTTTACGCCTAAACCTGTAATGTTGGCTGCTAGTATGTGTCAATTTGAATTAGTGTGCAGTATGTATGAAACCGCATAGATTTTATAAACACACGCTAGCAAAACATTGCACAATTGCACTGTAAGAGACCTTCAGTGGTTTAACTATCTACAACATAAAATGCAACTTGAAAAAACTGAGAATGAACGAGAAAACACAGTGTATAACAGCCGCGAGCGCTGTTATACACTGTGTTGTGCTGTGTTCACTGTGTGAACGGTGCGCCTCTTATACAAAACGCGTCTCGCGCGAGTCGGCCTGTACTCGAGGGGCGAGGGGCGACCGAGGGGCTGGGGGGGGGGGGGGTGGGGGGGAATGGAATTTTCGTTAACTATCTACAACATAAAACGCAATAAATATAGAACACAACATTTCCAGAACTACACAATACCGGCCTCATACATGTTAATTTTCGAACAAGTGGCGGAAGAAGTTTTAGTAAAATTCATCAAGCTACTATGTAATACGTGAATGTAAATTGTAAATGGTATGTATTTTTTTGTATTTTATTTATTTGTATTTTATGTATTTTATTTATTATAAATGGTATGTAGTTTTTTTTTGTATGAGAATTTGTATTTTAACAGAGATAGCACCACAGTACATTACAATGTCACATTTACGATTGGTAAATAGATAAAATTACTGAACTGAACGAACGGTTGAGCGAATTGAGGCACATGTCTATATCACTGCACTTGGTTACTCACTAGTAAAATAAAACTTATTCGTTTAGCGACTGACGGAGTGAAGTTTGTTTAGGACCCTTTTTGGTTGCTGAATTAAAATGGAACATAAATAATGAAGTGTGGCAACAATTTTAGTACATACTACAGTAGCTCAATAGTAATTTTAATAATGTCTGTGCTTTCCTTTTTGTGGTATCAATAAAGAATGGTTTTATTGTATTGTCATATCAGAAAAATATTTACCAGGTAAAGCGAGTACGTCCTGTACTTTCTCCATTTCTAAATCCCCGCCGAAAAACAGAACACTGCTCTTTGTGTTCAAGTCAATCACGTCAACTCCTTGCCTTATCCCAACGCTGGCTGTGGCTAGATATCTGAAAAAATAAAAATTGTCATACTTTTGCACTGGGTTTTTTTGATTTTCTTTAATCAAATCGGTGACAGCACTAAAAAGTTGTCGACTACCGGCTTCACGATCCGTATGAGAGATAAGAAAGTCTCACCTGTCATTATTGCACGGCACACAGCAAACCAAGTAGCTGTCACCGACGGATACTTTAATGACGTCTCTTTTGTCCCCGTTAGAAGAGTACAGAACGATCTGGCGATCCGTATGAGAGATAAGGAAGTCTCACCTGTCATTATTGCACGGCACACAGCAAACCAAGTAGCTGTCACCGTCGGATATTTTGATGACGTCTTTTTTGTCCCCGTTAGAGGAGTACAGAACGATCTGGTGATCCGTGTGAGTGATAAGGAAGTCTTCGTTGGCGCTCCAGCGACAGTTGCGGATGGCGTCGAGGCGGTTGACAGGGGTGATGGTCACGTTGCACGGTAGGTTGCTGTTTTGAACTTCTTCGGGCTCTAGAATTGACAATAATTAAGTATACTAGCGTTTTGTATGGCGCTCTGAGTACAAAAAAAAGTAATAACTAATAAGTAAGTAAGTAGTCTAAGTATTATGATCGTTGAAAAAAGTGAGAGAAATGAAGATCATTAAAAGCGCCATCTAGTTTTAATCACTTTTATGTTGTTTTACTACCGTTCCTAGCCAAGATTCCAAGTTATTCAGATTTGTGATGCAGCCGACTAAAATTCGGCAGCAGCTCTTGCATAATTTGTCATACAACTACGGACACGCGTACTACGTAATTTTATTTACCTAGTATCTAACAGGCTTTCTTATCATATTTCTTTTTATATCGCAAACAAGTCGTTTACTACCAACTCCTGAGTCAATCCAAAGTAAAAGCTATCTCTATGCGGCCAATGAATTCTGTTCAAATGAAAAATCTGAGGTCTGTGACCTGTATGTGTGTACGAATCTGTAGAATCCCGCTGTAGAATAGAGTGAATAGGTTTTTCCTAGGCAAGCGTGCTACATCTTCGACCACATCGTCGCTTCCCATCAGGTGAGATTGTGGTCAAATGCATGCCTAGTCCGATGTAAAAAAAGTCGAAAGCGTCAATATTTTTACCTTCTTCTATAATATCGTCAGAGTCCGATGTCTCAAAATCGTCGATGTTCCACAGTTTCAGAGCCCCATTGTAATACAAGACCGAGACAATAGGATAGCTCCTGGAGACGGCCACTCCGATCCATTTAACTGGATGGCCTTGAGAGACTTCCGCATCGCAATATTCCTTCTTCAGCTTGTTTGTTGGATTGTGGTAACACTGAAAAGTAAGAAATCAGAAGTTTATTGACCTGCAATAACATTAAAAGAAGTAGCTTTGTAAAAGCTGATTTTCTAGTTTGTCAAACGTATGTTTGATTTTTTGTTTTTGGAAATATTTAAAATAATAAAAACTGGACAACATGCAAAAAGTTTTTGTTTTGTAATGACCTAAAAATACAAACCGGTTTTGACCCTATTAGGGGATGATTATTTAGTTTTTCCTTTCTAAAGGGAGTGTTGGTAAAATACACGCAAACTGCACTGTTGCACTGTTTTTGCGAGAGGACATTAAACTTGCACGTGACCTACTCACTAATCGACAAAATTAACACAACAATTGACAGTTAACAGTCAATTAAGTTATTTGGTAAGTCCACAAAGTTAGTGCCATTCAATAAAGTTACTACCATTCAATAAAGCTACTTGGTAACAGCTGTAACAGTCAATAAACAGTATGGAAACCTTAGTACCTTCACGACGCCGGTCTGCGTGCCCACCAGCACGTAGTCCCCGAGGAAGCAGACACACGTGATGCCTTCCTTGACGTCGATCGTGGAATGCTTGATGCCGTCCACGTCTTGCTCGTGCCTGTTCGGAACCAACAAAACAAACTAAAACACAAAAAAATGTAAGTATGAGTTTTAGATAGTCATTCATCGTCATTCATGTAAGTGTAAGTTTTACTTAGATTTATTTCCTACCAAAATGGTATATGTAACTTTAGTTTTATTATTTGTGATTTATATTGTATTAGGATACGATGGAGTTGATACAGACGTGCAGTCCGAATATTGCTAAGAAAACAAAAATGAAAAAATAAAGAAAAATATAGGGCTTGGGCTTTTCAAGGTCAGAGTGAATAGGCATCTTCTAGGTCTGCGAGCTTCATCTTCGACCTATCGTAGCTTACCATCAGGCGAGTTGGTGTTCAAACGCGGACATATTCAAGTTAAAAAAAGAAAAAACTTACAGAAACTCAAAGTACAGTTCGTGGTGTGCACAGTTTTCCTGCGCTATCTCCACCGCCTTGGTGTAGAGCAGGCCTTTGGAGTCGTGCTGCAGGATGGCCTGCACCATGTCGGTGCACTGATACCGCTGTAGGTCGGAGCCGTGCGTCTTGAGGTACTCTATCACGCTGCGGGCCAGCTCGCGGTCTAGTTCCTGGAAGAGAAACTGGTACTGTAGCATAAACATATATAGAACTAGTGACCTGCCCTGGCTTCACACGGGTATGAAATATATATAAGGGGTGCTAGGTCGGGTAATCTCCACGTGGTGCACCCTGGGCAACAGCGTGCGGTAATACTGCAGCTTTTATGCAGTATTACCGCACGGTGGCCAATAACCCGACACGGTGGGCCCGTCCGCGTGTCCCTCTGCATAGCAGAGGGCACAGCGTGATGGCACTGGACGGTGGCACTACTGCCACCAGGGGGGTTTTCCTTGTGCTCCTCGCCGCATGTGGGTTGCGGTCGGGAGTGCAAGGAGGAGGGTGTACGCTGGAAGCGTGTGCCGCATGGGGCCTCCAGCGGCATACGCTTTCGGCCTACATAGGCCGGGATCTCTCGTTGCCGGGCGTGGTGAAAGCCATGCTCGGCAGCGAGAGATCGTGGCAGGCCGGGGTCTCCTTCTGCGAAGAGGAGGCCGCGGAGCGGGTCGGAGAGGGCGACGCCCGATCTGACCCACTCCGCAGACGGGGGAGCGAGGAGGCGGTTCGCCCGTCGCCTCTCTCCTCTGCAGTGGGGTTGCCGGGAGAGTCGGGGGACTCTCCAGGCCTGCACGACCCCACATTGACTGTCTGGGGGGTGATCCTGGGGAACAGGGTCACCCCTCCATAGGCGCAGGGGGCCCTAATCGGGCCCATCGCCGGGGCGAGGTGGTGATTGCTAACGCGACCCCACCTTGCCCCATCTCGGGCGGATGCCGAGCACCCCAGTGGTTTTAGTGGGTATGCCGCCGCAGGGCGGAGACTCCCACATAACCACCCTGCCTCTCCCGGGGCGGGCGTGGTATCCATAAAGGATTTCCACTGGGTAAACAAAAAAAAAAAAAGGGTATGAAATATAAGGCCCAAGTTTGAAGGCTAACAGATCTAAATTTTCTAAAACCATTGGCATCCTTGTCTAATGGCTTGCAATGATAAAGACAGATATATTTTTAGTTAGTTTAGATCTGTCTTAAAATGTCTTCTCTGTAGGTTTTGAGTTTATTCATTACAATTCAAACAGGCCCTTGTTTGTGCTAGAACTAGTCCTGAAATTGACTTAGCTGATATTTCGTCCAGAGTGAACAACATTTTTTTATGGAATAGATGTTTTTTTTTCACAATTTAAGTGTTGGTCCTAAAGTCAAACTTGGTTGTGTTATTTTTTTACATTTAAACGATCCAGCGGTTTTTGATGAACATTTAGTATGGAGGTAGTGGAAGTTAGATAAGTTCCTAAGACAATGCAAACCAGTTTTGTGGAAGCGACTTATCGATTCAAACACTGCTTGTATAACTAAAACTTAAATTCAATGTTAGTAAGATTTCAAATAAGAAAATTCCACTTACGTCACTGACAATATAATTCTCATACTTCTTCAAGTCGAGTATAACATCGGCCGGTCCGGTCAGCCTCACTTTGTTCCCGAGAAACTTCAAATCGAGAAACAACTTTTTGAAGAGGCTCCATTTCCCATTGTAATTCTGCGAATTTAGAATGTGATAGCCAACGTAATAAGCCATATATCCGTCGTCGACAATTTCAACCGGCGCATTGTTTCTCGTATAACTGTAGCTGTTTAGGAAACTATCATGCAGTTTCATTTTATCGTCGTCGTTCAAACATGTTCTTAGATAGTTCATGATCAGATCGTGGACTTCGTACATATAATTTCTCATTTCTCGGTCATAGTTGGCGATGATCAGGGATTTGTTTCTGAGCTGTCGCATGATTGAGTTGACCTCTTCGACGTTTTTATTCCATAGTTTTGATAGCACGTTGGCGGATACTTTGACGTTGTCGGGTAAAATGGCGAGTTTCTTGTAGAGAGGACGGATGTTATCGTTGAGAGCGTTTATACACATTTCGATTGGCTTCATTGGGTTGTCGCTCGGTCTTGTTAAAAAGCTGGAACAGAACAACAAGAAATGTCAATGACGATATTAACGAAAATATAAAAACAAAAAATTTACCTAAGACAAGATGTCTGGACTCTGGAGCCAGATCATACAAAAAAGATATAACTCCATTCAGAAATTTTTGTCATACAATATTGTAGATCTTTTTGGATCAATTTATACACCATTGAACAATTTATTAATGTTCCGAATTCAATCTCATTACTGTCTACATGATAGTCTTGTCTCTTTTATAAAATACTTTACTTTTTTTAATACTTTTTTTAGGTATTTTATTATCGTTTATTAAGTAGATGGGATAAAAAAAAACACCACTTACAAAGAGTACTCCTTCTTCTCCAATTTCTTAACAAACTGGTCCCACACTCTCGGATCGTCTTTGAGTCGTTCTTTATTTTCCGCTAACTGGGCGCCAATCAGTCGAATATGGAAGGGGCTGCCTTTACATAGTTCGTGTAGCTTCTTGGCCTGGCGAGGCAGCCTGGAAACGGGCTCGTCTAGAAATGATGCGAACATTTCTAACGACTCGCCTTTTTGCAGGTTGTTTTCTACCTGAGAAATGTATAAACGGGTTAAGATGAAAAGGATAGATAGATACTCTTTCTCGTTCACACCAGAAGCAATCAGAATCAAGCAAAAGGATAATAGCGAGTAAAACTTGTGCAACAGCTGATGTTATATTGTTACGTGAGCCATCTTTTTCAAGACAGTGGGTTGGCTCGAGAAAATTGTCTATCTGAGGATATTCTAACATATTCAATGTAAAAATGAAGTTAGTACGAAATATAACTACCGTGTTTATACTGTTTACATACTGAAACAAAATATTACCTAATTATGTATTTACCTTAATGATTTGCGTTTGATAATTATCAATGACTCCCGTATCTCTCGTAGTGATCAGTATCTTGCATCCGATATCGAAAGCATCCAAACACTTCCTATCGTTGACCTCGTCGAGCACCAACAGGGACTCCTTCAGCGGCTGCTCCAAGAACTGTACCTTGAGCTTGTCTTTTAAATCGTGACAGTTCAAGTCGTAGTTTAGTGAGCTGTCTCCGTTTGAACCGATGCTTGACATCGAAGTGGATGAGATCATGAATGAATTGCGTGTGTAGGTCGATGAAGTCTTTCGAAATAACCTGAAAAATAAAAATAGATTTTTAGTTTATGTATTTTTTTTTAGTTTACTGGTGGACGGTGTTTTATTGAAGGGATTCTTACAATATAATAAATTACAATTCAGAACGAACAGTAGGCCTAGTACTATAGCCAAACCGTGTATCTTAGTCCCCGCGCCCCTGTACCGCGCAGGCGAGGACTAAGATAAGCGGTTTGGCTATAGCTACGTATTTTATGTCAGAAGTTATGCTAGGCCTACTGTTAGGGAGTTAGGCACTGCACGTCGTTTGGCAGCCTGAGCGCCTAGTAAACGGACCCAGGGCACAAATCAGATGTTATTATATGAATATTATAGTTATTATGTAACCCAGGGCCGTACCGCGAACTTTTAGCGCGAGCACATCTCCAATCTATGTCGGAGGATATACGAACATACATACAATCTCCTTATAAATAGATATACTCGTATCTCGCAAAACTCGAAAATGGTTCGACCAATTTAATTTGCTTTTTGTTTTGTCCGCGTCAATGCAGACGTGGTTTATAAAAAACGAACATAAACAGTCGAAAAAACAGCAGACGCAGCCAAATAATCAAATTATTCGTGGGACAAAGTTTACCGTGACATCTAGTCCTTCATATATAAATGTCAAGATTTGTATTTTTAGATGTTGACTTTTTTGCTTTTGTGTGTGTTATTATTATTTCGATTATAATTTGTATTTACATGTTTTTTACTCAGTCATGAACAAACGGCTGAACGGAAAACGTAAAACAAAAAAATAAACTTACTTAGTTTGTTGAGCAAGGATATCGTCATCAGTCTTACAGTCTCCAAGGTTGAGCCAGAACACGACTCCGTTAAAGTTGTCCGTGATCAGTTCCGGGTTGTCCCGCAGCGCGCTGGTGGCGACGCACGTCTTCCCGCAGCCGGGCATGCCGTGGAGGGCGAGGATCTTGTGCCGCGCTAGGACTTTCAACTTCGCGGCTACTGTTGACTCCTGGTTAACACACGAGATTGATACAAACACCTAACTATAGCCAAACCGTTTATAGTCCTCACGTGCGCGGTACAGAGGCGCGGGGGTATGACGGCGCGGGGGACTGAGGGGGCAGCGCGGGCGGCGGCCGAGCCGCCCGCACAGGCGCGCACTACCGCGCAGGCGAGGACTAAGATAAACGGTATGGCTATACATATATGACATGGGTAAATAGAAGATTAAATATCTTATGTCTATGTATGGGTGACGAGCGCAGTGCTGTGCAGCGCAGGGTCTTGTGCCGCGCTAGCAGTTTCAACTTCGAGGCCACTCTTGTAGTCTCTTGTCTCACCAGTCTTGTAGCAGTTTCACTTGACTTTTTTTTGGGCTAGTTAATATGGCGCAGAAGCAGATACAGGCTCAGAATTAATGTATTTAATTTTATCAAAACATTTTTTTTGAGCATGGACTAAATTGAACGAACGAAATTTTGGATCCACGACTGATTTTCACATGACCACATACCTACTACAGATACCTAGTTCAACTCAGTTGTGCGCGCGGCGCTATGTGTACGTGCGTTTGTAAATATACAACCTTCATTTGTGTGGCAGTGACACGACGACTGCCGCGACACTGCCGCACAACTGAGTTCAACTATCTATACTAGCTTTTAAAAGAGAAATTGTTTTTTCAACTGCCCATGTTTTGGCTCCCACCCTCCTTCCAGGGGTGAAGGCCATGTTTTGCTTCCCCTCTCTATTTCTAGGTATTATTTATAAACACCACAACTTACCACATCTCGCTTCACATGATGGTCCGGCAGCCGCGGCACGTCGCCTCTACTCAGGCTGTCTTCAAAGCTCTCATTGATATCCGCCTCTGTGCTGTCCATTTTGAGCTTCATCCACAGCCAGTCGTAGTCCTTAGCCAGGCTTTCGACAAAGATGTCGTATTTCGCGTTGTTGCCGTATTGCATGAGCGAGCCCAGCAGATCTCGCGTGCGGTCGGCGCGGTTCGACTGAAAGGGGGTACCAAATTAAGATACTGGAATACACAAAATATGGGATGTTACAATTTGGATTGTTTTTTTAATAAAATAATAAATGGCAAACAAGCGACGGGCCACCAGATGGTGGTCACCGCCACCTACATATGTACATTTCTAATAACCGAGGTATCTTCAGTGTGTTGCCGACCTCTGAGGACTCTACGTTTGAAGGAGCCAACATAGTTCGGAGGGAAACCGAAGGTGGTAAGCCATTCCACAAAACACAGGTGCGTGCAAGAAACAAACGATTAAATCGACCGTGCGAGACTTCCTCGCATCTATGATGTTTGGAATCAGTGTTATTTTAGTTGGTCATGTTCGACCGCATGGTGTGCAAAATTAAAATACATAGCTAGTAAGAACAGAAAGGTTTTAGGTTCATACCTTATTGGAGGCATTGGCCCACTCATATTCCTCCGTAGAGAAGTACCCCTTCTCATAAAGCCGGTCCTGGATGTCGGAGACGTCGAGGTCTCTGATTATGGCCTCATGTTGCTGCTGCAGCCGCCGCCGGTATTTCGCGTCCATATTGCCATGGGACTCTGGAATGGATGAAATATACATCTTATTATATATAAATCTCGTGTCACAATGTTTGTCCTCAATGGACTCCTAAACCACTTAACCGATTATAATAAAATTCGCACACCATGTGCAGTTCGATCCAACTTGAGAGATAGGATAGTTTATATCTCAAATTATAGTCGCAAATTTAAATTAATTGCAAATTATATATATATTGATAATTTTTACTATAAATTGACAAGTTAGCATCAACATACTACGGTTGCTATAGTTACGCAATGGCTTTTGACAGGACAACGTCTGTCGAGTCAGCTAGTATTATTATGAAAATTGTGATATGACGAATAATTTATAAGAAAAACTTTGTATTTTTTTTGGTTTTTGTCTATTAGTTACAATTTCTGACATGTGGCAGATATGTCCGACACAGTTCCACTTCAGCTCGACGGCATTTAGTACTGTCAGCTTTACAGGGCATTACACGACCCGCCAGGCCCAGGAAGAGATAGCGGGGCAAACTCGACCTCTTTTGTGACAACAAGACCGAGAAACTATTACGTCGTGAGAAGTGCGGAGGGGGACGAACTGTATCAATGCTGTATGCTTGTGTACGTACGCGCGGAAGTAGAGTTCTCGGCTTCACCCAAATCTAACTCAGTGCTCCATCTTTCTTTCTAGGTTTACCTAAGGCTACAACTGTCTGAGTAACTTCGAATAGCCGATCTCAATGACTTTCGCCTACTGTTTATACTCCCGATACATGAATAAGTTATCACTTTATTCACAAAGTGGCACTTGCAATTCTTGACCATTTACATCTGTGCCACTTATAATAGGTAGGTATCACATCACACTTATTTTGATTGTAATAAAATAGCATTCGACTGGACTGACCACTATCTTCCTCGTACCATGAGATGACGCACGAATTCCAACTAAATAAGTAGTTCTTTCGTACTTTTTACATGTATAATTGTATACGCTATGTATGAATATCTAGATGAAATATCTACATTGTTAATACTGGATATGGGAACATGCTGAGAACAAATCAACTTAGACTTATAAGGTCAAGCCAGTCAACTCTAGTCTGACCTCTACAAAATTGATTTGTCTTAGTGCTATTACTTATTCTATACAATATTCGTATTTCTTTTATCTCTAGGATTGCGTTTGACTGATGGTAAGCAATGATGCGGGCTACAATGGAGCACGCTTGCCTAGAAGGAACCGATTCACTCGCGACTTACATTTATATGATGTCTGATATCATTTGGGTTTTGTTACAATGGGGTCTACTAGGACGTGAAATAAGTACGTACTGTCTGGTTCACAAGATTAATAAAAAAATATAGAAAAAGCCAAAATTTGGAGCCATGAGAATGCATTTTGCTTCTATGGAATAAGTAGTCCATGCTCCAAGTTTCGAACAAACGCATTCGGCTTCGGAGAATTTTGGGTCTTTGGCCACATAGCTTGTTAGTTCAAACTGTCTTTCCGAGAACTAAATGAATACATTTATTTGACCTTAAAGATTGCAATGTTAGAGGTATATCACTTCACAGAAACATTTTATGACTGAATAGGTACCCAAACAACAACAAACACACATAATTTAAACACACACACACTTTTTCATACACACACGTATGACTATGATAACATAGTTTATCCAAGTATCGAGACCCCAAACTAAGTTAAGCCTATATCTTGGGATTAGTCACTGAGAAAATCGATGCCAAAAGATTGTTTTTTTATGCTCTTGAGGAACGAGGTGAGAAAATCGCTCGCCTGATGTTAAACGTCACGTTTGCTCATACCAGACGATGTCTCGATGGTGTCTGCGCTACCCAGAATTTTGAGATAAAGGACTCCGGTGCATTAGAAAGCCCAGATCCACACCCCACTTTACTAGTGTTTATTGTGATCTCACGACAGACGTTGATGTCTGAGGACCACTCAACATCAATATTGCGGTAGCAGTAATATGCCGCAATAAAAATAAATTTCTGAACAAACAAGGCGCGAAAATTTATGTTATCAATTATGGACAACGTAAATTGATAATGTCTCAAAATAGTCGAATGTGGGAGTCATACAATGGAATGTAGGTAATAAGATACAACTAAACTAACGGTACCTGCTAATGGTGAATTTGCACTACTAAGCATTTTTAAGTTAAGGCTTTACCATCAGGATATTTATCAATTTATTTGCTTTGGAAAATGCACATCCACACAAAAGATGCATATAACAATACTATTTAGATGCTTGTTGCTGAACCAATTGTAATGCAAATTCCCAACTACATAGTGTAAATTGTGGTAAAAACTTAACTCATTATCTCAGAAAATGCGAGATAAATACAAAACCTCTGCGCGTAGCGGGAAAATCAGAAAACTTTTTATGTAATGTAGAATTATGTTAATTTTAAGAACTGGTCAGCGAAACAGTGACTAGCCCACGAAAGCAAAGATCTCGTGCGAACTCTAGACGTAGTCAAACGTTTACTTACTTTTGAATCTATGTTGATACAAAATCACACACAATAACAAAAACACAATGAAGATTAAAACAAAACAAAAGCACATCGACGCGTCTTTTTAGGATACCATTCCGTAATGGACTGAACTGATGGCCCGATCGCGAGTATTTGCGAGTTCGGAAGCCTCTGATTCATGACCTTGAGTATTACATACCGCCTACATAAGAAGATAAGTAAACAGCTATTATAAATGACGGACTACAGTGCAATGACTTCTTACGTGTGACGAACGTGACGTCACGAGGCTTCCCAAAGCTTCATCTCAATCTGGCGCAACAGAATCATTTACATAAATTAATATTTCCAGAATAATTCCAAGGACCCTATTTTTGGGCGCTCGAGACCATCTCCATCAGTCTCACTCTCATGATATTTCTAATGAGAGCGACAGTGACCGCTATAATTTCTCACTTGCCAGAATAGGGTTCTAGGTCATTTGAATATGAGGAAACCGCAATTTTTCTTTGAGGAAAACGCTGACAATAGTTTCACAATTATTTTGATAAATTAAGTAGTATTATTACTGTGTGTACTCTATAATTTCGTAAGCCATTGCAACTTTCGTGATACTTGGGAAGGTGGGACTTATGTTGGGAAATTGATGGGTTTCGTTCTGACAGAGTTAAGTGCCGCTTATAAAATCAATGAGTCTGCCTATAATGATGTTTGGTACTGAAACATAGATGGTCACTAAAGAGGCTTTAGGCGTAAAATGACCAATTCTCAAAATGGCAAATGAGTCTTAGTAGGACTAAATACTCAAAATGGCTTATTCAAAAAATGCCAATTTCGAGTTTTGGTAATTTTACGCCTAAACCCTAAATAGAGTAAGATCGACGAGGTACATAAAAATAAGGGGTGCGTTTCAAAAAAACTTGAATCCCTGCCTTAGATAATATCGAAGCAGATTCAAATGTGACTATATAAAATTAATAATAGACGGAAAGGTCAATGACTAGGACATGACCTACTATGTGTTGGCCATTGACCTCTAAGCTAGAGGCGCTAACAGCTATTTAGTTATTCTGAGAAAATGTGGTATATAGCATATAACATATGTATATAATTACCAGAAATTACTAGAACTTACTATTATATGCATAAACCTTATGACCGTTTCTGTATTTGTATGCCAAGGACATTTTGTTATCTATCGGTGTTTTCTACTCATCGACCAGTGGTCTACAGGAAGTTGGTTAAGTGCCTTGATAAGGAACCAATTATGTTAAGGTTGAACAATAGGTACAGACACTTGCGGAGATTGCTGATTCATTGCTACAGGCCATAATACTGTGTTACTGGTAGCTTTATTAACATTTGTTAGAGTATATTAGCATAACGTTAATTGAACTTCTGTTTTTAATGAAACAATACACTGACTGAGTTTTTAATCAGCAGTGGGTATAAGTTTTTCAGCTACTAGATACCACACTTATATTCGCTATCCTGCAGGAACCATTCATTTATAAAAAAAGTAGGATATGTTTACATGAAGGGTATGCGCTACCTTCATATCCAATTTCATCCAAATCTGTTTAGGCGTTTTTTTTGCTTTTTTTTTACTACAGAGCTTGGTTGATCAATACCATTCTAGCTAGATTAATATTTAGGTATTTATGTATGTATTAGGTAAAAGCCCTAACAAAATCACAAACTGATGGTTCTATTGGGAGCTAGTTCATAATCTTTATCATAAGTCTTCTTTTTATCTTGCCTTTATCCTTAATTCCTAGCCAATCTCCACCCTTTGCATTCTAAAGTAGTTCATAATGTATTTACAATTTATATTTACCACAGAAACACATTTTGTGGTTTAATTTCCAGAAATACAACAAGAAAGATAATAAATAAATAATGTTTCATAGCACTTCACTAGGATAACCTGTGTCGAGGAGGCCGTATAACACACACAAAGACAAGAACAACTAACACCCAGACCCAGAGCATATATTTAATTTCATCATTCAACATCTGCCTGACTAGAAATCAAACTGGGACGAGCTTGTAAGGCGGATATAATATATTATACTAGAGCCAAACAGGGTGTAAGTGCAAATACCTATAAGGGGTCACTCAAGTATAAAGTACAGCATAATTCTTGTGATTTTTATTCCCTCCCACCCCCTTGTAAGCAAAGTTTTTACCCCCTTCTCTCCTTAGTTTATGCAATATTTGAACAACTCCTAACAAATAAACAGGTGCATCTACACAAAAGCTGAGTAATCTTGTAATCTAGGTATTTCACAGTAAAAGAAACAAGATATCAATAAACATGTTTGAACAAGCAATTATTAAGTGATTATTTGCCGTAATTATAGTAGCACAATAAAATATGAGTCACTCGGATTTAGATGTAATGTTTAATGTAGGATTTGCTGACCTGCGATGCGCAAGCTAAAAATTAACCAACTGACACATAGTCCAATGTAAGTTGATGCTTGTCTAGTTTCTGAGCTAAACTCGAGTGTAGTCATTACACGCTTTTTATTAGCTTCACTTGTATATTTGTTTGTAACCGACTCCTTTGGGCGCGATTTTGAGATTTTGACGCACTTTAGACAGCCAGATTTTGGTTCTAACTTTGTAGATACCTATATCGAGGACCGATGACAATACACTAAACAAAGTGTGATTTTAGTTTTTTGAACTATTAATTTTTTTTATACTGATCATTGATGATACATGCATACAATATATGATGTCAATTGAATGCTTTCTCATTTGCACACAACCAACGTTTTATACTGATTACTGTAAAAACAGTTAAGCCCGTCACACACGTAGCTATAATATATATTAATATGCCTTGCTATAATATAAATTAGTATGCCTTGCAGTTGCTATAATATATATTATAGCTCCGTGTGCGGTCACTTCAATATTTGTATTGAAAATATATCGTAATATGCCTCGCTATATTTATATTAATATATATTATAGCTACGTGTGTGACGAGCTTAATGGAGATAATGCAATATTATTATTGCAATTTTAAACATACCAACAATCCTTATTTAACTTAGTTTTTTGAGGTATGAGGTAACATTGTGGAAGAAATTTTAACATTTGTTTGTAATTTATGGAACAATAAAGAGTTTATCTATCTATTTAGTTTTCTATGTGTGCCTTGCTTACTGAAGAATGATAAATTCAATGTTTCATTACAACTATGCCAAGACTTACCAGCGATAGCTTTCGTTGTTGAGGACACTTGGGTTAGCAATTAATACCTAATGTCAGACACAATTTTATTCAAGTGTCTATAGCAGGATATTTAACTCATCCCTAATTTAAAAACCTACTAATACTATAAACTTGAAAGTTTGTATGTTTATAATAGTTGTCACAATATAAGATGCCCGTTATGACACTTGAGAAAGACTGTAGAATGTAACTTGGAACGCTTTTCGCGCATACTTTATGGTAGCATGTAATGTCAAATTATAACGAAACTCTCAAAAACAGTTACGTTCTCAGTCTTCTTTTTTCAAATATTAGTGTTGTAACTTGTAACCAATTAATTATTGAATTGACGATAGCTCAACTGACGATTTTGGCTCATCATCCGAAGAAAATTATTGAATGAAGATTCAATCACTTTGGTTTTCAAAATCAAATCGATCAAATACTCATACAAATTTGAATTGATTTATCGTGAGTATCGAGTACCGAGTCGTATGGTGACATCACTAGTTACGTCGCAATGACAAACGTCATAACTGGCATCTTATTTTGTGATGATTATAGATGTTTGTTACTCAATCATGCAACAATGGCTGAATGGACTTGGAAGCAATTTAGTATTGATGCAGCTTATATCTTGGATTAGCAGATGGCTACTTTTTCTCCTGGAAAAATTGGCAGACCTTTTAGAATAGTGAGTGTCGCTGCAGGGCAGTCACAAAACCAATGCAGGCTATGAACAAATAGTGAAATGAAAAACCCACACCGACTATGGTACTCTTACCTTACAGTAGCTTCTGTTTGCAGTCAATTTACTTGCACTAAACTTGAAAATGGTGGTAGTAAAAGGTGTACCAATTGCAGACCAAAGAATTTGATTAATTTTTTAGTAATACCTATAAATCCTATAATGCAGTCCCAAATACATATCTACTTTCTGCACAGGACTTCAAAATAGAAGTTAATAATTTTGGATGAGCTTTACAGTTATCACACACAAGTTATGACTCACACAAGTTCTCAATTACAAATATACATGATACATTTGAAACTGAGCTTTTTAAAGTAGGTTTAAGTACAGATACATATAAATCAAGCAAGTTTTGGTAGAATAATGAAAACTTTAAAGATTTGTTAAAACACTAACTTAGAAACTAAGTTAGTGTTTTAGCAAGCTGATCTAATTTGTCTGATCCAGGAGAGATAGTTGAAAAAGATAGTTTTGTTTATTAGTCATCTATGTAGATGAAATAATTACGGTGTTTTCAGCAAGAAGCGTCATTACCACTAAGTACTTGTGCTTAAAAGCTAAGTGGTTAGGTACATAATTTATAGTTCGATTTCGAGATCAATTATTATTAGATGCAAGTGTCCAATAATCCTTTGTCCACTTACCAGTATTCCGAGCATAGATGCATTCCGAAGATTCACTAACTGTTCTGATAAATCACAGTGCGTGAGCTATTCCATCGACCGTCTTCCAGACAATGCATTTAACATTTAATAGGTAACAAAGAGCGTGCATCTGCATCGAATGCAGTTCACTTCATAGGATATCTTTGTACGTTATCTACTATATTTTCGTATCAAAAGCTCTGAACGCATTATTCTAAGCGCTAAAATGTATCTGACATATTACTTCACACAACAAAAGGCAAACTACATGAAATACAATTACAAATCATACAAAATCACAAAAATGTTTATGAAACGAAATAACATTGTTTCATTCTTTTGCTTGTCTTGCCAAGTTGCCACTTGACTCTTGACTTGCCGTGTTTGGCTGTTTGGAGTGTTTGGTGTTTAGCTTTGGATTGGTTGGATTGTTTTTATTAGTTGCATTCAGTGTTGCCAACACCAAAGTTGAATTTGAAGTAAGTAAGTACTTACACAGATTTATATTTTATTCTCTAATTCACATAAAAAAATAAATTATTCAAAGTTTTGAAATTCCTAAAAATGTACCTACCTAACAATCGCAGTACGAGTAAAACAAGGCACAAACATAATAATGGTACAAATCTGATCTAAGGTCTGGAACAAAATCACGCTTAAGTTTGACGTATTGTTTGACAGTGACATTGAGTTTTTTTCCATAAGTTTGGGCTCCGGGCTTTCTCTATTTAGCTCATGTAGAGTTGAAATTGTTTTGACGAACTTAACTTTGTAAGCGCAACGAACGAGCGACCCATTTTTTGGATCTTCGTTTTCTATTAAATATACTAGCGGCCCGTCCGGGCTTCGCACGGGTAGACTTTGGGATAAACGTAGAGTAAATTGAAATCGGTCCAGTCGTTCACGCGTGATGGCGTGACCAAAGGTGTTGAGAATAATTAGAGGAACTCTTTGTTATAACCTCTATTCTCATGCTATTGCGTAACTATAGCAACCGTAGTTTGTTGATGCTAACTTGACTAAAATAAAACCGTGGGGCAAGAAAACCGTGGGACGTGCCCCACGGTTTTATTTTAGTCTAGTCTATGCATTATGTTTATAATTCCCACGACTGTATCTATTTTATTATTTTTTGGTTTTTAGTACATTTATCTTAAACATTGCAATGTGTGTTTAACATAAAACCGTTTAACTTAATTTTTTTTTACCTATTTTTATTTTCTAGTTTTTAGTTTTTATTATAAATAGTACATTGTATTATACTGGTTGAGCACTTTCATTTGATACCCATATTGATGGGATCGATAAAACCTACGTTATCCGCCATTTTGTAGCGGCCGCCATCTTGTATTTCAATTTTTTATAGTATATTGTAGGTATTCTGCTTGTTGAGCCCTTTCATTTGATACCCATATTGATGGGATTGATAAAACCTACGTTATCCGCCATTTTGTAGCGGCTGCCATCTTGGATTTCAATTTTTTATAGTATATTGTATTCTGCTTGTTGAGCTCTTTCATTTGATACCCATATTGATGGGATAAATAAAACATAAATTATCCGCCATTTTGTAGCGGCGGCCATCTTGAATTTATAATGATAATGAATAAACATAATTGTATTGTTAATAAAATCCAAAGTGTATACAAAATTTCAGATTAATCGGTTGAAAGGAAGAAATTTGAATGACTAAATTTGACCCAAGAATACAACAAACGGGGTGAGCTAAATAAAACCGTTTAAAAACGCACACTGTTTTGATAGATATGATTGAATTTGAACTTTGTACAGAGGTAATAAAGTGCAAATTGACTCTTGGACGTTAGGAACATACCTACATTGCTTAAACAACAGTGAGTGCTTGCAATTCAATATGAACTTTATACAATAGCAATAAAGCTCGTTTTAGTTAGAAAACGTTTGTATGGGAAAAATAAAAGGGCTGTTTTTAGGGTTTTTCAATATTTCTGAGAGATTTTCTTAATATTTTTTTCCGTAAGAACCTTCTCCTAATAATAACAAATACAACAAAAAAAGCATTAGTGAAATCGGTCCAGCCATTCACGCGTGAGGCCGTGACCAAGGAAAACAGGTTTCATTTTTATATATATATAGAAGATAGATAGATAGATAGATATAGATAGATAAAACTAAAAGGCGCCATCTATGCACCTTTAACTATCTTGAGCAAGCTCATTCCAATCCAAACAACATCTTAAAATGTATCGGGGTCTAATCACTCTAAGGATGAAGTGGCTCTGTACGTAGCTCATGTAAAAGGATCGCTACGTACATACCAAAGTAAACGAAGGCCACCGAAGCCATTTCGTTTAAACTGGAATAAAACGATCCCCCGCATATTTGCTGGCCTTCATCGGCTTGGACCCAGAGTTTATAAAGTTACTTGGGTTGGGACGGCCTATATTTGTGGCCTATTGAGCAATCCGTAGGTACCTACCTACCTAAGTTTTTGTTTTCGGCATGATACTCACGGGTGATATTTTATATTTTAGAAGTCAATGATTTTTAAATTTAAGGCAACTAATTTGTTTTGTTCTTAGTTTTGCTCAAAGCAACAAGACTGTTAAAAGTTTTTATCAAATGCTAAAACTTATACTTAGTATGTGTTCTATTACATATAAATACTGGTCGTAGGTAGGTAGGTAAGTACTTACTCGTATATCTGTGTCCAGTATAATACCTACTTGTGGTGTGGTGCTGCTATTGGTACCTACTTATCTCCTTATCTTACTTACCTATCTATCTCTATATAAAGGTATGTTTGTGGGTTGTTTGATATGTTTGGTATAATCTGGGTGTCTTCAAGTTGCGAGTGAATCGGTTTCTTCTAGGCAAGCGTGCTCCATCGTAGACCGCATCGTTGCTTACCATCAGGCGAGATGGCGGTCAAACGCAAACCTATCATTCAATAAAAAAAAAGATTACATGTAACGAGTACAGTGGCGAGACAGTGCAGTCGGCCGAGTGTAGTGTACTAATTTACTCGTTACGTGTATCCATTATATTTATGTAGGTACTTACCTACTTATTAAAGTATGTACCTACTTACCTAATTCAATATACATTACTTATCTGCAAACTATCAAACCCTCTGAAAACCGCAAACACAGCCGCGTGTATAAACTAGCAACCGCCAAACCCCAGGTAGAACCGCAGCCGTGGACCAGATGTATAAGCCACAAAGGGTGTCCGCGATCGGTAAACAGCCATTCTTTCAAGGATCAAACCCTGAATGGCGCTGCGGCGGGCTAGCGTTTAATAAGATTTATTGTAACCGATCTTGTTGTGACATCGACAATGGTGCGAGATCTTTGCCGGTAAAATCGGTAAATATTGCCTTTGTGTGGTCTCCGTGTTCATTGTTGGTACAGTCAGAATTCTTACGAGCACACCTGGCTGAAATTAAAATTGAGCTTGGTTTTATTGGATTGGGGATTGACTTTTTAAAAAGGTTTTTTTGCAAACTTTTATTTGTTGGTTACGTTACGTTGGTGTTTTCTGTCTGCAATAAAGAGCAAGTTTGCCTATTTTACGTTTTCAAATTGGGCTGAAATTTTGTATGTAGGTATGTATGTACATATATGTAAAATAAAAAAATACCTGTTATGACAACTGATCTGTTATCGGAGCTGGTAGGTGGTCTTGGGAACTCTGTAGTAAAATGTCTCACTCCACAACCACTTAAACCTGTAATGATTATTTAGTTTAATTCAAATTAACAACAATGTTAAGTACCTTATATTTTGAATCATACGTTTTGTGTATCCTTAGCCATTTGCCTACTAAAATCCGTAAAAAAATGCTTCTTGTAAATTATAGTCACTCAAAAATTAAAACCAACCCTAAGTGAGTACTAAAAACTCTAGACCATCTCCATTAAAATCCTTACGACTATCCTCCCAGTACCTAATAATAAAAGTCTGAGACAACTCGCACCAAATGTGTTGATACTAGCATGGATATAATAATAGTGAGTTATTATAATGTGCAGCAGAGGAATACAGATTGACCAATTTATCTGTACCAGTGTCTAAAATGAGGAACTAAAAACTTCAACCAGAGTATCTTCACTTTTGTTATCAAAATACGGTAGTGGGTCCCTCATTCAGCTTGAGATATAAGTTTGTCTCATTGCACCTCAAGAAATCCAGCCCCAAAGGCAGTCATTGCGTCTCACTTTAATCTTAACGAGTTAACGACATATAAACATAAAGTTGTTCACTTTCCTGTCACTAAAAGGCGATTGTTGTTAAATTTTACGGCACATAAAATGAAATAGCCCTGACTCACGGCAATTACTATATTGACGAGTTAAGTACGTCCAATCTAGTTAATAATTATTACAGAACTAGTGTAGAAGCAGTTCAGTCTAATGAGAATTCTTTGGCACAAATAACTATCGTTATTTTAGCTGCATTTCTCATATTAATCGCCTACTAATTTATGTACGAGTATAGTACACACCAAGTTAGTAGGTACCTACCTGTCGATTTACTTACTACTTTATCATTCGCTTACTAATTTATGTATAGTACACACCAAGTTAGTACCTATCGATTTACTTCCTACTTTATTATTAACCTACTCTACAGACTCGATAACTTTCTAGTCTTTCTTACTCTATAGTTGCAGGTCTTAGTACGACGTGCCTCTGCACCATTGTTTTTTTTCGGTTTTAGCTTATATTCCGCAGCTCTTTGTATACAAGCCAAGTAACCGCGTGACAGTTTATGCATGCCCATGGGTAAGTACCTACTTGCCCTGTCTTGCCTGATGGTAAGCAATGATGGGGTGCTAGGTCGGGTAACCTCCTCGTGGTGCACCCTGGGCAACAGCGTGCGGTAATACTGCAGCTTTTATGCAGTATTACCGCACGCTGGCAAATAACCCGACACGGTGGGCCCGTCCGCGTGTCCCTCTGACTAGCAGAGGGCACAGCGGATGGTGTGTGGTGGAGTGTGGAGCGTCGGAGGATACGGCGCTCCACGCTTGGCTGGTGGCAGCAATGCCAGCAGGGGGGGTTTTCCTTGTGCTCCTCGCCGCGTGTGGGTCGCGGTCGGGAGTGCAAGGAAAGGAGGAGGGGATCGCTCGTTGCCGGGCGTGGTGAAAGCCATGCTCGGCGGCGAGAGATCGTGGCAGGCCGTGGTCTCCTTCTGCGAAGAGGTAATGTCGCAGAAGAGAATCAGAGAAGTTACATTACATTAATGAAGCTCAAATGGAACGAATTGTGATAAAATAGATCAAGCTCTGTAAATCTAAAGCGTAGGTAAGTACTTTTACCTTTACACCGGAACTTTGAGCCTTAGCTCAAAGCTGTTTGTAATATGTGCAAAAATAATGTGACGTCGATATTGTGAGGCCTAAGCTTTTACTCAAAACAGGTAGGTAGATAAGTGTATCGAAGGTAGAGTGTGTGTGTTCTTTGTAGCTATTTTAGGAACAGATCAAAGTGCTTTTCTTTTTGCAAACTTCCTTTTAAACACTTTTAGCTGAAGCCTTTGTGGTTACCTAAGCTTTGATTTATGATACCTAAGTTAGTTACTCGAGTTTTACTTTTTGATTCAAATGTTTGGGAGTTACAATGCTACAGACAGACACACATACACACAGCCGAGCGATACACCTTTATACTTATACACCTCTCTTTTTGCGTTGAGATTTAAAAAACTTTACGCCTTTACATATATCAGCGACGACAGAACCAAGTCAAACGCAAGATTTACTACCCCAAGCACGTATGTGATTGGTCATTTCAGTATATCTGTGTAACACGCAACGTGAATTCGGAATGAATTACGTGAATCGCGAATTGTTTATGGGCCGATACGTGGCATGGAGGAAACCACGCAGAACGTAATGCCGCTGAAATTCTGACAGCACGTCACCTGAAATACGTAGAGATTTCACAAATTCTTTTGTATGTATGTATCGCAGGGCAGAGCTGCAGTTTTGTATTTTTAACCCCGGACGCAAACAGACGATGTTAAAAGTGTATTGTCTATCGTGAGTATCTGTCATCGTATAGCTTCTAAACGGTTGAACCCTGATGATTTAGTTTTTTTTTGTTTGAATGTCGAGACTTGATCGAGAGATTCAAGAAAATCTAATTTTGATTTATTTTTACTTGATCTTGAATGAAATCCAAAATAATGTGAACCCCGTGAAGAAGAATAAAAGTTATCAATTCTTTTCGGATACACAGTCGGATATTATTAAAATGTTTGTTTTAATTAATTGTGTACAAATACTTTGTTAGTTCTAAAATATGCGGGATTGACTTTCCACTGATTAACTTTAAACTAGTCAAATTTTATATCAAAGTTCGTTTCTATCTTGTTTGTAAATAAATTAAGTACCTACTGCGCCTGCGATCATTTTCAAAGCAAAGTGCCCGCTTGAGTTGAAATGTGATAAAAACTATTTTCGAATTTATATACGCTCAGTTTTGGTTTGGCTAGTGTTCATTTTAGTCACCGAAGTACTAGGTCGATGATTTCAGTCCTTTCGAAGTACTAGGTCAGTGACTTCAATATACGATGGAACTATTTACGAGTATATGGAGTTCTAATAAACAATCGTTGTTAGAAGTAATGAGATTATAAACTAAAACTTTACCTCTTCTTTTACTGATAACAATAAAACAACGTAGAGTCATACAATAATTAAATTAAAAAAGATACTAATAAAACTAGTTGGCTAGTTACTAGAAAATGAAAATGTGCTTAACAGTTCATCTCAAAGTTTCTTATAAAGTTCCGCAAATAAATCAAAACCCCACTATTCTCTATTCGCTGTTTATATATTTACGATGCCCATAACAGTTAATTTCATTGCTGCAATTCATCATTAGTCTTATGGCATTGTATAGGTCCGGCGTAACCCTGGTATGGCCGATTTAATTTCGGCCTACCCTCAAATGTGACGGCTAATCACGACCACGGACAAGGTAATCCCACAATTTATAGGTCATTACTAGTGTCGTCAACATCATGGAGCAGATTTATAAATGGGTTGCGGTTAGAGCGGTTAGACTTTTGATTTCGGAAAGGGTATGTGATCGAAAGGGCCCGTTGTAGTCATTACTGTTAGATATACTGAAATCGTAATTATAACTGTTATACCGAAAAAATATCAGCTATTTCGTACATTTCTTAAAGTTAGTGAGCTTTTATGTTGATTACTTATGTAAGTTATGTTTTATGTTGATACATTTCTTAATGTTGATGAGCTGTTGTTAATTTCACGATTCGTTTTGTTTGGTAAACTAAAGATGAGAGATAATGATGATGATGGGTTTTAAGGAGGTTTTTACCATAATAAAGGTTGTTCAAAACGATGAGTACACTGAGCCCCTTTCGGGTTAGCATAACCTTTCTAAATACTCGTAGATATATGAGGTATTTATTGTTGGAATCAAAGTATCAATACTCTAAGGTATCTCCCGAATACTATTCTGCTAATGAAATGATATTGAATCGCCATAAATAAGGTGACAATGCAAGGGCGTTAACAATGAGGCCGGTCTCACAACCGCAGTCTTATTTGGGTTAAATAGTAGACCACCCTAATGTTTGGACGCGTTGTGGTCAGGAAATGGTCAGTTGGGGTAAGAACCATAAAAACTTTTGTTACTATTTTTGATTAAATACTTTTTGAATGAATATTATTGGTCACTGTTTAGTAAGTGTGTTGTGTAAGCCAAATTATAAAGAGTAATAAAAAAAAGGTGCGGTGAGATTTTTTTATGTTGGCTTTGGTATGTTCCACAGATGAAACTTAAAAAAAATCCTTGATTATAAATTTCAGAGAGATACAATTCTAACATTCTCAAGCTTTTACTTTTTCGATTTAGCTCTACAATGGATACAGATTGAAAATGTAGAATCAAGCGGTCAACGCCGCTATAATTAGGGATTCATTTTTATATAAATATTGTGGTTATTCTCACGAGCTACCATTCCGTTCGTGACGTGTCTAAAATTCCGGCGGACAAAGGTCTGCGGGTAGCCGAGAGTAGCGTAGGTAGCCTCGCCGGAGAGCCTTCCTCAATATCATGGACAGCGGGGCACCATTGTCACTGAGCCCTTTGTGCCGGGAGCACAGACCAAAAATCATTAATTTTGTATCACAAAGCAAGAACCCACAAATCGAAGCCTGAAAAAATTAGGGCCCATTCAGGGCCGGTCACTGACATACGTCGGGATACGAGGTTGAAATTGAAGTCATTCCGAGCTTTAATTATTCCACGATGACGCTGGAACCGTAGTATAGAGTCCGAGACCAAAGCATAAAGAGTCCGTTGTAGCATTTCGTCATTTGAAATAACACATAATAATTTTACTGCTCGTAAAATCATAGTTTCCGATGAATACATAACAGTAACATCTAGCCTCAGATAAACTTTGAGAGAAAGATGGAGCGCTGCGTTAGATTTGGGTGAAGCTAAGAACTCCTTTCGTGCACGTACACTGAGAAAAATGTCCATCTAAATTCCGCTAAAAGAATGTTAAATTCACTTCACTTCACACAATTCATCAAAATTCCGATGAATTCACCTAAAGTACGAAGCATACTGATATCACCAAAAAGTACGATGATAAGCACCAGTTTTTACGGTGACAATCATATATTATCATGGTTGTCACCGTAAAAACGATATCAGTATGCTCCGTAGGTACTTTAGGTGAATTTATCGGAATTTTGATGGCCATTTTTCTCAGTGTACACAAGCTCTACAGTGCCACGAGTGGGGAGTATTGAAATGTCAATGGTTGTGTCTTGTGTACGTACGCGCGAAAGTAGAGCAGTTCTTGGCTTCATCCAAATCTAACACATTGCTACATCTTCCTCTCTAGTTTTGTCTGAGCATCTAGCGGTCATTGGAGCTCGTAAAATGAGAATAAGGCTGCTTTGTTAGGTATAGTCCCATGTGACGTTATGTTCTCAATATTTTTAAAGTTTCCAAACTGTTCTCCGCTACGAGGTGTTATGGGCATAAATCATTGGTTCTTTTGTGATTAATGTCATAGTCAAACATTAAGATTAATATTTAGTGCAACGTCCCTAAATTCCGTAAACGGTGCGTGACAAACGTAACCGGATTAACCAGCTCTATAAAATGAGACTAAAATTTGTTTTCTGTTTGCGTTTGTAGATCGCATGTAGTATATTATTTGTTTGAATCCCTTATTGATTTATTTCTTTGTATGAATCATTTTATGTTCATTGACGGCATACTTGGGTACCGCTGCTTACCTCCGAGGAAAGAGATCTTTACGATTTTCTTATAGAAGTTTCTACAAATGAAATAAACGCAAAGATCCTCTTAGAATGTAGGTAAAACTATTGGCATCCTTGTCTAATGGCTTGCAATGATAAAGACAGATATATTTTTAGCTACTTTAGATCTGTCTTAAAAAGCCTTCAAACTTGGGCTTAGTATACTTTGTGCTGTAGACTTTCAAACCCAAAAAACAATAAGAAAATACCTTGGACGAAAAATTATGTCTATGTAAAATTATATGCGGAACCACAGCTAGCTCAGTAGGTACTTATGTCATCAAAACATTAAACAAACCATTCAGCCAGCTATCAATAACGTGGCGCGGAACAAATACGATTAAAGCCGCGACTGCGCCCCGAATGCAGCCGACGAGAACTGCACAGATGTTTGGGGATAAATTAAAAAGTAAAAAAAGCAAAAACACGCTCCTTTGCTGCCTTTGTCATAGCGAAATTCGCTTTTATCCCGTAAACCGGAATGCGCGGACCCTCCGCTTAATAATGCTAATCATAATGGCATTACATTCGTTTGTCGGATTTCGTCAAGTATCCCGAGATCGCATCAATTTTTTCTCCCAACGCGGAGGATTCTCGTTAAAAAACATTAATCTAATCAGGGGTGGATTCCTTGCTAATTTAAAAATGCGGTGAGCTGATTGTGTGAATGACGTCAGCGGAGTTGGAGTTTTTTGATGGCGAGATTACGGAGGGAAATCGACTTCGAAATTGCATTTCAAATAATTTAATCTCAATTTTTGTTTTTATCTTCAACTTTATTTTGGCCAAGCACGTGCAGGGTGGCAGCAATAAAATTTCAATTTAGCATTTTTAGTCTGTAGGTTTTAAATCTAATGGAAAACACCCCATAACAGCTTGCTGACGGTTAAGAAACCCCAGTAAATGATTTATAATAATAGACGAAATCTCAATAGGTATTGATATTTTTGGTACATTTACCTACCGCAAAATATAGCACATTTGGCCACAATATCCCCAGACGAAGCTAACAATACGACCTTAACACCGCATTCAGAAACCACCATTAGCACAACCGATACAAAATATTTTGACGTTTACTACCACATACGTATAGTATGGGTCCGCAGGGAATCCCGCCATTAGGCACTGCAGCTCTGCCGTATACTCAATAGCAGACAGCAACGAAGATCGATTCGATTTATGCGTTTTTTGCGGATTCACACAAAGGAACCCTATTTATTGACAGATAATAGAAAGGATCGCATCGAACAGTTGGTCGAAATCGATTCAACTTGTAACGCGGTTAGTTATGGTGATCAAAATCACATGTTAGCATCATTCGACGTCATTAACTTTAATTAATGCTTTAAGCCCCGCACATAATTTTACTGGCTGTGCTTTCCTCACTTTTTCAAACAAACATGAGTTATAGCTCTCTAAAGAGTCACAGATATTTCGTAATCAAGGCCCTTTGAACGACACGCAGATGTATTGTGGTGGTGATTAATTCGGGATGTCAACCGCGACAGACCACTAAAGATCCGGGAAATATTTTCTCATCGCTCATTCGAACAACAGAGTAACGCAGGATGCGCGTGTAATAAAAAGTAGATTTCACATTTTTCAGCGGTTCGTCCAAATGTAACCAGTTTAGCTTGACCCTTGAATTTTCAGGATTTGTCTCTGTGAATGTTTCAGGTGTGGATCCATGTGCGCTGGTCGGCACAAGAATCGGCTGACGAGTTGGGTAGCCGGTCTGATTTACAACTTCCTGAGCGGGCGCGCGTTAGCACTGCACTTGATGGCTGCGACATGCATTATGAAATTATTCCTTATTTTAGACGTTCTCCGTCGAAAAACATGTCTATGGGTAGGTAAGTAGGTAGAAGCGTGAAAACTATATGACACTCCCGAAATATGACTTGTAGAGAAACGTAATGCGATGCAATATTTCACAATATTTTACTCATTGTTAATTGGAAATGTTGATCGTAGAGCAGAATCTGAATGCACTGATTTTTCCACTTTACGCGAACCTAGCTAGCAGAATTTTTGCATCACACCTCTACAGTTTTGCGAGCCTTTTTAGCACTCATCAGTCTTGCTCTTCCGGTGCACTAAGTGAGGAATTCCTTTGACGACCTGCCGACTCGAACTTTTAAAGTGCCCTCGATTTGATCAGTTAACTTTACGAGTAATTCTTGTACTGCACCGACGTTTCATCGAGTATGCCAATAAAGCCTTTGCCGTCCCGCCTGCTTTTGTTTTTAGCAGTTTCTTTTATAAATTTGATTGAACGATATAATATTTGGACGAGAGCATAAAGGTACGTTCGTCTTATGAAGTGTGTGTGAAGCCGCTATTGAATTTTGATTGGTTTTTAAAAGTATGGGAACTGTAATTTTGATTATGAGGAACTTTAATGAAATATCTCTATTAATCTTAAGTAGGTAGGTACCTACTTAAGATTTGCAATCGATGATATTTCTATACTAATCTATACTAATATTATAAAGAGGAAAGATTTGTATTTTTGTATTTTTGGATGTTTGTGTGGAATAAACTCAAAAACTACTGGACCGATTTCAAAAATTCTTTCACCATTCGAATGCTACATTATCCCAAAGTAACATAGGCTATTTTATTTATTTTATATTTTTTTTTATCCACAGCAAAGCGTGGCAGGGAACAGCTAGTAATATTATAAAGAGGAAAGATTTGTATTTTTGTATTTTTGGATGTTTGTGTGGAATAAACTCAAAAACTACTGGACCGATTTCAAAAATTCTTTCACCATTCGAATGTTACATTATCCCAAAGTAACATAGGCTATTTTTTTTTTATCCACAGCAAAGCGTGGCAGGGAACAGCTAGTGTATGAATATGCTGAATAACATGTCTAGATCAAGGTGTAGGGTTTTAAAAGGTTTTATTTAAATGTTTAAATCACAATACATTTAGTTGATTGTTACGAGTATTTTAAAGCAACTGGGCTACTGAACTTTGGGAAACTCGGAAAGACACGTTTTCACAGAGATCCTAGATTGATTTTTTGCACCAGAAAACTACCGTGTAGCACATTGAAATGCTTAGAGCCGTTTTCAAAATCTCAAAAGAAATTATAAACAAATATTGCTCGTTTAATGGTATTAAATAAAAGTACATACAATCAAAGTTAAAACAAGCTAGTTTAAAACTGATAAGTAAGTGAAAACTAACTATCTATTAAAAAGATACATACCTACTTAGAAATATCTCCAGCGAGTTGTCAAGTTCAATATTCATAGTTTCTATAATAATAATTAATAAAAATATACCTAACTATATAAGTTTTGAATTGTCGTGAAATCAGATTCATTTTTCGATTCGTATGTCATTAATATCACTATGAAATTCAATATTGTTGGCTTTTAGAGTCGTAAAATCGTCACAGGTGTCTAATTAAATTCGATATTCACAAATTAAATATTCAGTTTTAATTTCTAACCAATATACCTGACTACTTGGTACTATAAACATCCCACGTAAGTTATACGAAAAAGTAGGCAAGTAATTTACCTAATACAAGTGAAAGTTATTTATTTACTTTAAAAGTCGTCTTTGGTTATGTTTGCAGAACATTATGAATTACTAGCGACATAGAAAGTATGTTTGAAGAATATTTATTACAAAACGATCACAAAAAAAAAGAAATCTAAATACCTATAGGTATAGTTTATTTATCTATCAAATAA
Organism: Alcis repandata; assembly: GCA_949125135.1. Lineage (NCBI taxonomy): Eukaryota > Metazoa > Arthropoda > Insecta > Lepidoptera > Geometridae > Alcis > Alcis repandata. The sequence goes on from OX421233.1 coordinate 4,464,958, forward strand.
AAATACAACGAATAATACATTTCTGGAAACCTTTAAAAGCTATATCCTATAACTAGCTAATCTAGCTATATCCTCAGCAGTATTCGACTTCGGTGGCAGTGGCACAGGAATGGATGTAAATGATGAAAGAGCTATTATTGTCACTCAATTATTTTGCATTGTTTGTAGTTCGAATTGTCACTAAATTTGGTTTGCATTTTTTATGATAATAGATAGTGTAAAGGTAAGTAGGTACTTAATTAAATTATGATTGGGTACTATGACATGATTATATATGTTGGAATGATAAGTAGGTATGATGCACTTTAGTAATAGGTAGGTACCTAAATAAATGTAGGTGCAGATAGGAAACGGATGAAAACTCTTTATTTTGGAATGATGTCATCAAGCTTGTGTTAACAAGTGTCTGAGATAAGCCAGCTTATCGCAAATGCGTCAGCACAGGTACTTTTAGGACAAAACAAAGGGAAATCGATTTTTAATTTTGATGCTTATCATATGGACGGAGGCGTTAAGTGAATGCTATTTTGGGTAAAACTGATAAAACTTGAACGGTTACTTATAGGACGTTACGGGGTTTCACATATAACTCATATCCCACACGCTAGCAATAAATTAAACGCTGTCAGACAAGTAAAAAATAACTGTTCACACGGTTTTCCGTAGAGAAGCTATTGAAATTTTATGATTAGGCAAAACAAACAAAGTAAGCACCGCCATGTTTATAAAGCTCGCGAAGCGCGCTTCTGTTCATGCCAATCTTGCGGCGAGCAACTTGTTGCCGTTGTGAACTTTTGAAGAAAAAGAGAGGCCGATATCGGATGACCCTGTCGGGGGAGGAGCGACTGCGCGCGGGGAGCGTGCCGCGCCACCGGTCGCTCAACTCACCTCGCGATCGCATTCAGTCGCTTTTCACACGTTCCCGCGAGCGGCCGTGCTGCGTCTCAGCGTCAACTCGAGCCGTTATGCGACGTACTTTAAAACAAGTTTGACGGGAAATTCGTAAAGTTTTCCGAGTGCGGTCGGACTAGCGTAGCGATGTGCGCGATAAAAGTGATGCAAACGGTGATGATTTAATCGTAGTGACAGTTTAAAGTGATTTTTCGAGATGTTATCGATGGGATCATTGGCGGTGCGGTATGCGGCCTGGTGCTGGCTGTGGCTATGGGTTAGCGGGTTGTCGCTGACGAGCCGAGTGGCGGAGGCACCGCAGGAGTGCGAGCTGCAGCGCGTGTCCGACGGCAGCGAGGCCACCAGCGTGCAGCTCGCGTGCTCACTGCGCACCGCCGCCGGCGCCACCGACCTGCTGGCTGGCCTTACCACCTCGCAGGCGCAGCGCATAACAGTTCTCAATCTACACTGTACGGATGTTCTCTTCTTTGAGAGCTCACTGGACCTAGGTCGAAGAAAAGAGGAGGGCACGGAACTATTGTCCCGTTTCCGCAACCTCAAGGAACTCAGGATAGAGTCTTGTAAGATTCGATATGTTCCTTCTGAAGTGTTATCGCCGTTAAGCGGACTGAGAAGTTTATCAATACGGACTCATAATACTGATTGGTCAGCTATGTCTATGGAGTTTCACAGAGATACGTTCCGTGGACTCACTGATCTTAGAACGTTGGATTTGGGAGACAATAACATTTGGACCTTGCCTTCGGAGATATTTTGTCTGCTATACAATCTAAAGGATTTGAATGTGACTCGGAATAGACTCCAGGATATATCTAACTTGGGATTCTCTGACTGGGGCAATGGACCAACCGCTCCTGGAAAATCATGCAATACCGTGCTAGAAACGTTGGATATGTCATACAATGAAATAAGCAACCTTCCTGATAACGGGCTGTCCAGTTTACGCGCACTTCAGAAGATGTTTTTACAAAACAACAGAATTTCTCAAGTGGCAGATCGTGCTTTTGTTGGATTGAGTGACCTTCAAGTTCTTAATTTATCAACTAACGCATTGACAGCTTTGCCTCCTGAAATGTTTCAGTCATCGAGAGATATCAAACAAATATATTTAAATAACAACTCGTTAAGCGTATTAGCACCTGGATTACTGGAAGGATTGGATCAATTGCAAATCTTGGACTTATCTGTCAATGAATTGACTAGTGAGTGGGTGAATAGAGACACGTTTTCAGGACTAGTTCGTTTGATTGTCTTGAACCTGTCGCACAACCGGATTACTAAAATAGACGCCCTGCTGTTCCAAGACTTAAATAATCTACAATTTCTGAGTTTGGAGTTTAACAACGTAGCTCGCATAGCCGATGGTGCATTTTCAAATTTGAAGAACCTTCATTCGCTCTCGTTAGCTCACAACAACATTATCGAAGTGGACAGCGGTCATTTCTCTAATCTCTACGTTCTCAACCAGTTATTCCTTGACGGAAACAGAATAACTAAAATTGACTTACGCTCTTTCGAAAATATAACGAAGCTCCACGATTTGGGTCTCAGCGGGAACCAGTTATCTGAGGTGCCCGAAGCAATAAAAACGTTAAGATTCTTGACATCCCTAGATCTGGGCATGAATAGAATAACAAAAGTTACAACGACGCACTTTGAAGGTTTAGATGATTTATATGGATTACGTCTCGTGGGTAATAAAATTGAGAAGATATCAAAGGACACATTTGCAGCGTTACCTTCCCTACAAATATTAAATTTAGCCTCAAACAACATAGATCAAATTGATGACGGAGCTTTCTCCGCAAATCAGCAGTTAAAAGCAATTGGCTTAGACGGAAATAAGTTGGTGGATCTGAAAGGCATATTTACTAATACCCAACCGCTTGTTTGGTTAAATGTGTCAAGCAACGAGCTACTCTGGTTTGATTACAGCCACATACCAACGAACCTTGAATGGCTAGACATGCACGAAAACAATATAGAAAAATTGGAAGACACGTACGGAATAAAAGAGTCGTCGAATATAAAAATGCTAGATGTAAGCTTCAATAAAATTCGAAGCATCGACAAACTTTCATTTCCCAGTCGCATTGAGACGATTGTTTTGAATAACAACAATATCGACAAAATCAGTCCTGGCACATTTTTGCAGAAATATAATTTGAACAAAGTTATGCTCTACTCTAATAAGATAAAAACTTTAGAATTGGGCTCCTTTGCAATACCATCCGTTCCGGAAGACAAAGATTTGCCCGAGTTCTACATTAGCGAGAATCCTTTTGTCTGCGATTGCACAATGGAATGGTTACAATCAATTAACCAATACAGTGAATTGAGACAGAGACCACGAGTAATGGATTTAGAAAGTGTAAAATGCACTTTAACCCATTCACGTAAACCAGAATTGCGGCTACTCGAAGTGAGATCTTCAGAATTTTTGTGCGAGTACGATTCACATTGTTTCACGGTGTGCCATTGTTGTGACTTTGACGCCTGCGATTGCAAGATGACTTGTCCAGATAGATGTTCGTGTTATCATGATCAGACTTGGACCACCGTTAACGTAGTCGATTGTTCGAATGCCGGGTACGATCACGTACCGGACCGAATACCGATGGACGCGACCGAAATATACTTGGATGGAAACGATCTAAAAGAATTGGGTAATCACGTTTTCATCGGTAAAAAGAAGTTACAAGTTTTGTTCCTCAATAACAGCAATATCAATACAATACAAAATAGAACATTTAACGGCATCGAGTCATTGAGGGTTCTTCACTTGGAAAATAACAACTTGGAGGCATTGAGAAACACACAATTCACTAGATTGCCGAACCTGAACGAGCTTTACTTGAGCAACAATAAAATCAGAGTTATCGAAAACGATACCTTCAATTATCTGCCCTCTGTAGAGTTCTTGGACTTGGACAATAACGGTTACGTTGATTACATGCCGTGGAGAGTCATTACCGACAGCGATCCCCGGCTGCGCGTCTCTGTGGACGGGAACAACTGGTCGTGCGATTGTAAAGATGTTGCTCAGCTCAGTCAATGGCTGATAAAAAAATCCAAGGAAACTGACACTATAATGTGTTACCTCCCTAATGGTCAACCTATGAACAAAACCATAGCAGCAGTAGCAAAAGAATGTAAAGCAGAGACCACGACTGAAGAGACTGGGACCGAAACATTGAAACGGTTATTCATAGAAAATAATGACGGCGTCGAAAATTACATTCCATATATTGTAGCTGTTCTCGTAATAGCATTCCTACTATTACTGATGTGTGCATTAATGTTTATGTATAGAGAAGATTTCAAGCTGTGGATGCATTCTAGATATGGGATTAGAGTGTTCAGCTCCACTTCGAAAGATATGAATGACAACAAAAATAAGCGATTCGATGCTTTTTTTGTGTACAATCCGCGTGATGAAGATTTCGTGACTCGTGCGGTCAGCTCCGAGTTAGAAAATACGGGACACACATTGTGCTTGCAACATAGAGACTTACAATTGATCGAAAGGCGGACGAGTGATAGTTTAGTGAGTGCGTCGGAAAGTTCTAAAAGACTAATCATAGTGCTATCGATAACATTTTTACAACAAGAATGGTACTCGCCGGAATCGAAAGCGGCTATACAAAGTGCTATTAACTCAGTGAACGTTAGGCATAGACGACAAAAGATAATATTTCTAGTGACGACAGATTTGAGTGCCATAAACATAGACCCAGACTTAAAAGTGTTGCTAAAAACGTGTACAGTAATCGTGTGGGGTGAAAAAAATTGTTGGGAGAAGCTAAATTTTCGGCTACCCAACGTGGACGTGACGTTACCGAATCGGACGCTGCATAATGCGAACAATATGAAAAGTGGTAACAGGGAGGGGTTTGGTCGTCACGGGAACTTGAGGTATACGGCGCCGCCGACGTCTCACGACCCTTGGTACAAGTATGGGATGGCTCCGCCTATACTGATGATGTCGAGTCCTATGCACTCGACGAGTGCGAGTGCAGAGGTGTCGGCTCGCAGTACCGAGGACGAGACTTGCTCCGTAGCCAGCAGCGAGGGTCGTGGAGACGACCGCCTGCCGCACCACCACAGCTACGTCTCCATAGACAACCACCAGTGCGAAGAGCGGCCCCTCAGGCCCGCGCAGCAAATCCCTATGTCTAATGCGCCACATTCACGAAAGACTTATTTTGTGTAATCAATAATTACTGTTGTGATGTACTCATTAATTATAATTATGTTGTAAATAGCCTTATCTTAAGTGTAGTCTTTATTCTTTGTTTTGGTGCTCTTCAACCTTTTATATCTGAGAAAGATGTTCGACATGTAAATTTGGCGGTTTTCAACAATTTGATAGGCCTGAGAGATATGAAATATTCTCATTCAACATAGCATAAAAGTTATCTCTACCGTACCTGTTTTCCATCTTGTCTTTACTTGTATTTCGCTGAACATTCCTGTACCTATGCTTGTTGTATCCGTGATGCCACAAATGTTGATGATAATGTAGTCTTTCTGCAAAGTTTATTTCAATACTGCAACTAAGCATTTAATTTGTACAATAAGGTTCCTGATTAAGTTCTAACCAGCTTAATAATACTTAATGATTTGTGATAAACATAGATAAGTACTTACTAACTTCATTTGTGTTCGTTTACAACGAATGTTTGTAAGTGCAGTTGTAAATAATGTAAAGTAGGAATAATATTATTAATGTTTTCGAAGAACTGAAATGTACCCTAGTCAATTTGTAAATAGATCATACTGTAAGGAATTCGTGTAAGTATATAACTTTGTGATTTTAATTTCTTAGCTAGGATATGAAAATTTTCGTATTTATTACGCTTCCAAATGCAAGATATGAATTAAACAATATTTTATCTACTTTATTCATGTTTTTTATTGCAAGGTTACCTTTTCAAAAATATAAAATTGTCAAGCCAGGTAGAAGAAAACTAGATTACTTACCTGCAGTTTTACAACCTTTAGGAGTTATATAGGTAAGTAAAAACTATATAGAGTTATGTAGCGCTTGTCAGTCACTATAATAAGACCACGATAATTGTTGTTTATTTTGATGCCAAAATTAGAAAACTAATGCGTACAAATGTCTAATTACAGCCACTGAAAAGCGCTAATGTTCAAAGACACAAAATAAGAAATCTAAAGCCAGAGAATAGAGTAGAGACATTTGATAGAGTAAAGAGCTAGCTATAATTTACTATTGAGGCAGAATCTTCATACAGGAATTCATACAACTTCATATTTTTTTGTCATACACACGCTAAATACAAATAGGAAAGTATATTATTTTTAGTCTAATGATTTATTCAGAGTAAAATAGTTTATTAAACTACCAAATACCACTCCTTTTATAAATATACTTAATACAAAACAAATAAAAAAATTAGAAGATACGTTATGTTAATGCTTCTAATTTTTATAATTATTAAAAATACATTTCATCCACAGCCCTCTCTATCCCACTGCTGGGTATAGGCCTCTCTCCCGTTATGCCATCTGCCTCGTTTTACAAATATACAAACAAATAAAAATACATTTATTCAGAACAAAACAATAGATTTTACGACCTCATTAAATATTTGTTACTAAACTAAATTCAAATATTTCAAAATTTTTGTATTCTCACACACACGACTTACTATTGAATCCAAATCGCCAAAAAATAACGCAGCTTCGAATCCAAACGATCATCGAACGTGTTCGAATTCGAATCGTATCTAGAATCGAGACAGGTGATCGAATAGGGGAACGTCAAAAACGTTCTTCATTGACATAATCAATTTACCGGGCGCTTTGTTCGCCCATCTACGGTCGAGTGTATAAATATTTATTTTATCTAAATTGATCGAGGCGATAAGATCACTGTTGCGCCTTTAAGATTTTAATTTTGAAAGCGGCCGCGACAGTGCGCTTGCGCCGCGCTGTAGCCCGCTGCGAAACTATAAATCATCCTTAGACTTGGAATGATGATGAATAAACAGCGTTTTAATTGACTTTCGATTGCATTAGGATGTATCTTTGTGGGTAAGTGAAGTGGAAGTGGGCCAATCGATTAAGGTAGGTAACTAAAGTGGTCAAGTCGTGAGTGGTCACGACCTGAGTAGAGCAATAATAATTTAGGTACAATATCGAGCACAAACTAAAATCTAGATCATTTTAATAGGAAGAACGAATATTTGACTATAAAATAAAGAAGTTATTAATGAGTTTATTTTAAAATTAGTATCGCAATAAAAGTAAAATCATTGATTTATTAAATGTGTTTCTCTTCAGTATTTATGTTACCGAAGAAATCACTAATTTAGGTAAGTACCTAAACCTTTAAAATGCACACTTACTGTGCTCTAAAAATTGTCTTTCTCTCCTAATATTACGATCCATTGTATTTGTAACCTTTTGAAAATAAACATATTATTATTTTCAAATACCTAGAACTAAATCAATCATAAACTTAATTGTTCGAGTTTGATTGTCATTGATTTTTTCCCAAAGTTACGATGCAAGCACAGCTCTATGCAAGATATCAATTTTATGTATCTTCGAAAAAACAGCTAAAATTTCTTAATTGAACGGCTCATGTAACTCTACACGGATAGAGTCAGATGTCTTACGTATGGGATTTAAATTGTAGTCATTAACACGGCCGGGCCCGGACACACGGGCGATCTGTTCGCGCCAACAGCGACACAGCCGACACACTCATTACCTTTTTTCTTTATTTCCCTATCGCAATACGATATCCGATCGTTTATTGTCTTCGGACTATCCGAAACCCGTTTCACGGCCGATCCAAATATATTAGAGACATCGTGCGACATCGAACTTTCCTAGGTGGGAAATATTCACGAGGTGACAATATTGATTGTGTCCCTTCAGAAACAAAAAGCGGAATCGCCCGATTAGTCATGTCCCTCAGGCGCGTAGGCCGAAGAAAACAATAGATTGGTTCTGCTTTATGATTCTATAAACGTTTATGTTCCTATAAACGACCTTTTAGCTTTTCGAATCGAGATTGTGATGTTATCTGTATCCCGGACAGGTTTATTACGAAACTGTTGAGCACCTCTTATGAAAATGTACTCTCAGTAAAATACGAGCGACACTTCAGATACCTACGCATTTTGCAAGTCCATTAGCGAAGAAAAATCAGTTTATTGTTATGCATTCCGGTTCAAGATTCCACGGGAACGCGGCTGATTAAAACATTTTTATGATTTATTTAGACAGTGAGATAAACGTTAACGATGTTGTATCAGTTTTTATGCTTCACGATTATTATAATCAAGTAACGTTGTAGATGTAGGAGGGTAAATGAAGATTGTATCCATTAACGGTCAACTTTAAATGTATCGTTTCCTCATAATCGTAATCGTGACCGCCCATAGCTACCCAAAATCGTAAATATCTGGCCGGCTAATGAAACGTTTTAGAGAAACGTCGAGCTCTGACTCGCGTAGGAAGTCGCCATGTCATAATAAAACTATTCATTATAGCTCTATTCGAATAAACAAATAATATTCGAGCCACAGAAATGATGATCGAAACGTCATTGAATATTTTATAGTCTCCGTCATTTTCTCTAATGTAATATTGCGTTTGGAGCTAAATTGTTTCATTGACACCGTCCAATAAAATATACGTGTGTTCAATTTTAATTATCGGGTCGTGATGTTTCGGTATATTTACCTATCGAGCCAGGTGGTCGTCTAATAACAGTTTTCCATCGAAGATTAACAGTAACAGGGCATAGTTTGTCTGTGGGGCAATGCTTAAGGAGGCATGTTTGTAATAATTACCCTGCAGCTGTTTCCGCCGATGGGCGGAGTCTGGCCGTTTTTTAAAAAAATATTCCCCTGTTATTGGAAGGAATTACAAATTTAAATTTGCTAGGGAATACCGCGACACTGTTGAAGGCGAGGAATGTATCGCATGTGTTCTGTAGTGGAATGAGGTCGTTAGGTTACTACGTTTTTTGCCGCCGTAGGAAATAAATTATTTGTTTTCGCTATTTAAGAACTATTTTGGCATTGGCCTAATTAATTACTTTTGAAGTAACTACATCATCAAAAAAAAGTAGGGGCAGAGCAAAGTAGAGTACTTACGTAAGTAGATACTTTACTTTGCTACTTACAACTACTTTTGCTCGCAAAAGATTGCTCCTTCAGAAAAGAGAAAATCGGCAAAACAAAATAAAAAATACTACTCGAAAAAATACAATTTCACGTTAATTTGTAATTTTTGAATAAAATGAAATTATAATTACATCACCTTAAAATACATACCGATAACGATAAAATCATAAGCCAGGTAAAATTAAAAAAGGCAATTAAATGTTAAATGTTTTAATGAATTTACCGTATCATCACTTGGGTGGCTTCATTGCGGCTTGCGAGATCAAACTGATAAAATTCTCATTTTAATTATCGCCATTGATCAAGGGTGCGCTTCTAACCCCTAATTTCTAAGTCGATTTACGGACCATGCCTCTGGCTCTGGGGAAGTTCACAAATAAATCATAGAATCGTCCTTATTTATTGTGCAGTTTATTTGTAGATTGAATATCAGAACTATGTGCTATGAAATTTCAATAAAGGTGGAACATTAAACATTTACGGGCCCTACGCCAGGCTTCCTTATTAATTTTACACGAGTTTGTAGGCAGTAGACAATAACACAATATATCTACCTAGTAATAAATAGGATGTACTCGTAGGTATTATTGTTTGGTATGGCTAATGAATGGGAAATAGGTATTACGTAAGGTGTGGTTTTCTAAATCAATTATATTATTAACAAAATCACACAATAGTTTAACAATTTTACAATTAGTTATAAACGGGAATACCTAATCCTTATCATCATTAACTTTAGGAGAAAAGTTAAGTAATTGTCTATTTGAAAAAATACATTACATAAAAAAGGAAGCGAAGTATACATTTAAACAAAAAATACATACCTATTCGGGCATCGTTCTTAGCAAAAATGATTAATTAAAAGTAATAATAAATTGTGGTCTATTGCGGCTTTTGAATAGTGCAACTCTCAAAGCAGTTCGCTTTAAAGTTCACTCGTGCACTTGTTACATTCAATCAATACAATAACTAAACCACAACAAGGGTTGCCACAACTCGGCATATGTACGCGTGGGGTTGCACTTGTCTAAAGTAATAATAAAAAATAATAAGTATAATATATGCTGATTGGAGTGCAGAATGTCGCGGTACGGGCTACACTACACAATACTTTAACAATACCTAGTTAGAATACTCCGGGTTAAACGTGAGTGGACAGAAAAGGCGTAGAGATGTTGCATTCCATTAAAAATGGTGTTTTGAAAGTTATCAGCAAAAATTTGTAACACCAAGTAGAAGAAAAACTTTTAAGTTAAACATTTTTGAAAGCTCAATAAATTCTACCAGGACTGGTCTTACTTGTTACAATTTTTATTATAGTGATTTTGTTTCATTGTTATACAGAAAACGTAAAATGTTGTTTATGGATCTAAATTGTCTGCAAATAAAGTTTTTTTAATTATACGAGTACCTATCCTTTAGATATATATCTGTAAGTTCTCATAAATATGTTTCTTGGTTCAATACATACTCGTACTTGCAAAATACAAAAAGAATTACGGAAGTACTAATTATAATGGTGAATCAGACACATTTAATCCTTAAGTGCTATGACAATCCTAACATTGTTAGTTTTCCTTATTAGTTAAACAGAGTTCATTGTATTTTACTTCGAATTTAGATAAATAGGTAAATACCAACCTAACAAGCATTGAAGATTTTAACTACTGCTTTTTATATTTAATTTCAATAACAAGTAATAGTAAAACAAGAGATGTTATTTGGCTAGTTAGTTAATTAAAGCGGTTCTAATTATGAGTAAGTAGGTAAGTTTTTGTAGTAAACTATTAGCAATAACTTTTTGTCATTTTCTTTCGAACACATAAATAATATGCCTAAAAAAACAAGGAGCATTTCAAACGAAAAGTAGGTAATTAAGTTATTAGTTATCTGCATCAGTTTCCTAATAGTTTACCTAGCATCAATTACGAATTACGAAACCCCACACGTGGTCCCTGGGTGGTGCTAATCAGGTGACAACAAACTGGTGGTAGGCTCTGGCCGAGGCTAGTGACCACCCATCAGACAAAGTCATGCCGCCAAGCGGCCTAGCCGTGTTCCGGCATGTTGTCTGGTGACGCCGTTTAGGGAAAAGCGGGTCGGAACAGTTGCGCCATTATTGCAAGACCGTCCTGACATACGCCGTTACAACGCATCGGGTATCTAGTCGCGGAGGGTAGCGGGATCCGAGGCACGGTGCACCGCTGGCCGACCGCAGGTAGTAGGGGGCCCAAGTAGTGAGCTAGCTACTCACAAAAGGCTGCCCCGCCAACTCGCGAAAAATCCCGGGATGCGCCATCGTGCCGGTTAGCGACCGGATGAAAGGGCCCGATGGACATCTTCGGGGGGGCTCGGGCGTCCCCGCAGTCTCCAGGCTAGTTCCCCACTGGTGTAGCGTCGCGGCGTGTGTCTATTGGTCAGCAGTGTGGTTGCCTCCTTCCACTGCCGTTTTTTCCCACCAAATCACTCTCAACACAATGAAAAAGAACAAAAGGAAAAGGGTTATACAGCGGCTGCACGCCCTTTCACTAAAAGTGCACCTCATCAACATCCGAGGCTTGCACTCCAATCTCGTGCCAGTCCACCACCATCTGGAGACTGTTAAACCTTCGCTTTTGTTCTTGACGGAGACGCAGATAGGTAACCCGTCTGACGTGGCGTACTTGTTATACCCAGGGTATACCCTGGAGCATAACTTTAAGCCCCGCGCAGGAGTGTGCGTGTACGCCCGGGACGATTTCTGCTGTCGGCGTCTCCGTCATCTCGAAGACCCCAGATTTTCTGTGCTTTGGGTACTGTTGGACACAGGTATAGAGAAAATTCTATATGCCTGTGTCTACCGTTCGCACAGTGGAGACCAGGAGGCTACCAGGCTCATGGAATATCTTAGTGAGGCGGCGGAAGCGGCTCAATTAAAGTACCCCACAGCCCAATTGGTGTTGCTGGGGGATTTCAACGGCCACCACAAGGAGTGGCTATACCCATACCAGGACACCAACCACGCTGGGTTAGAGACGCGAAAGCTCGCTTTAGCGTTAGATCTCACCCAGCTGGTTCAAGGGGCAACACGGGTACCTGACGTTGAGTCTCACACGCCTTTTTGCTTGGACCTTCTGCTGACAACTGATCCGGACCGTTACTCAGTGTCGGTCTCTTCTCCGTTAGGAAAGTCCGACCACTGTCTGGTGAAATCTGTATCTGTCTACTCCCCGCCTGATCCCAGCCCTAGAGGCAGTCGGCGGGTGTGGCGATACAAGTCAGCAGATTGGGATGAGATGAGAGCTTTCTTCGCGTCTTATCCTTGGCAGCCTGTGTGCTTTTCTTCTGACGATCCTTCAACCTGCGCGGATGCCGTCACTGATGTGTTGCGTATGGCTATGGAGTATTTTATTCCATACTCTGACGTACCATTAGCCGGCAAAGCTCGCCCATGGTTTGGCCCTCACTGCGGTCGTGCTGAGGCATGTAAACAGGAGGCATTCCTAGCCTGGGTCGATGCTCGACACCGTAAAGCAAGGGACATTCGTCAGAAGAAGGAAGCGTTTAACAAGGCTGCCAAATCATGCAAAAAGGTTCTTCAGAGGGCTCGCTTTGACCACATTAGTCGAATAGGGAACAAACTGACTTCGTATCCAGCGGGTAGTAAAGCGTTTTGGTCCCTAGCTAAGTCGGTCGAGGCAAACTTCTGCCGCCCCTCACTGCCTCCACTGCTGAAACCTGATGGGACGCTGGCTCATACTGCTGAAGAGAAGGCAAATTTATTTGCTTCTCAATTTGCGGACTCTTCGCGTCTGGATGCTGGTAGCGCGACACCTCCAACTTCAATTAGCAGTACGGCATTTATGTCCGATTTTCGCATCCGCCAAGTGGAGGTTCGCAAAACGCTACGCAATCTTGACGTGAACAAAGCCAGTGGCCCTGATGGTATCCCAGCCATAGTTCTGAAGGCATGTGCGCCTGAGTTGTCTCCTGTGTTGACACGCCTCTTTCGTCTCTCTCTTGAGACTGGCAAAGTGCCAAAGTCGTGGAAGCTTGCAAACGTGCAGCCTGTGCCTAAGAAAGGTAGTCGTGCTGACCCTTCCAACTACAGGCCTATCTCGGTCACGTCCATACTCTGTAAGACTATGGAACGTGTCCTAAACAACAGGCTCCTGGCGTACCTAGAAGCTAATGACCTCCTCAGTGACCGGCAATACGGATTTCGCCGAAACCGGTCTACTGGTGATCTTCTAGCGTACGCCACGCATATCTTGAGTGAGGCCATCGAGAAACACGGGGAAGCACTTGCTGTCTCCCTAGACATCTCGAAGGCTTTCGACAGGGTTTGGCACGACGGCCTTATTAGCAAGCTTTCGTCATTTGGCTTGTCCGATGGTTTCATTGCGTGGATATCAGACTTTCTGCGGGATCGATCGATTCGAGTAGTCGTTGACGGCTGCTCGTCTGATCTCATGGACATCAATGCCGGTGTTCCCCAGGGGTCAGTGCTCTCTGCGACACTTTTCTTGCTGCACATCAATGATCTGCTAAAACCCGGTACCTTTGGGTATGCTGACGACAGCACTGTTGTAGAGAGCTATACATCCAACGCACGATCCAGCGAATTACAAATCCAGTCTCAGAGAGAAGCCATGGTTGAGCGTATGAACTTGTCCCTTAAAGCCGTCTCAGATTGGGGCGATGCTAACCTGGTCAAGTTCAATGCGGCTAAGACCCAGGCGTGTCTGTTCTCTGCAAAGAAGAAGCCATTCCAACTGGCTCCTACTTTCCGAAATGTATCCATACCGATGGCTGACAGTCTTGAACTCTTAGGTATTTCACTGACTTCAACCCTCAACTTCGGCTCCTATATTGAGTCCAAGGCCCAATTGGCAGCCAAAAAGCTGGGTATCCTATCGAAGGTGCGGCGATACTTCACGCCGGAACAGTTGATGTCGTTATACAAAGCACAAGTTCGGTCGTGCATGGAGTACTGTTCGCACCTTTGGGACGGATCTGCTAAATACCAGCTTGAGGCGTTGGAGTCTATCGAAAAACGTGCCAAGAGGCTTATTGGCAACGGCCCTCTTGTTGAGGCTAAGCTGCAAAGTCTCGATCATCGGCGCAAAGTTGCTAGTTTGTCAGTTTTTTATCGGATACATTTCGGAGAGTGTGCTTCTGATCTACATGAACTTATACCCTCTGGCCCGTTCTTCTATCGGACCACCAAGGGCACAAAAAGGCGTCATCGTTTTATGGTTGACATACCTAAAACCCGAACGAAACGCTTTGACTCCACATTCATTTTGCGAACCGCACGAGTGTGGAATGTTCTGCCTGAATGGGTGTTCCCCGATGGTTATAATTTGGGTGTCTTCAAGTCGAGAGTGAATCGGTATCTTCTAGGCAAGCGTGCCCCATCGTAGGCCGCATCGTTGCTTCCCAACAGGCAGGATGGCGGTCAAACGCAAGCCTATCTTTGAATAAAAAAAAAAAAAAAAAAAAAAAAAAGCATAAAGCTAAATTCAACATTTCTGTATTCGTTAAGTTTCAAAAAATTGCTTGGCATTGTATGTATAGACAGTTTTGACTCCTTATGAAGAATTCTTCAGTAGTCGCCTCAGCAGTTTAAAGGTATGGTGCAAGTTTCTCTACAGTTTTCGTGTCCTCGAAGTAAAGAAGTCCCTGCACCAGTCTGGGGTCTCCCTTTCGTCTCGCCGCAATGCTCCATCTTTTTATTTCGGTCACGGTGCTTGAATTACGTAATTAGCGGTAGCTTATTGGAACTTGGGGCGTCCTGTCGCTTTCCAGCGCCATTGAGTGCGCCGTCGAATAATAAACTTGAGGTATTTATGTCGCTGTGCGTAATTGGGTAGGAATTTTCGAGCTTCATGGTAGGTAAGTAGTAACCTACCTACCTACTTTAAAATACTTTTTTTATTTTGTTAAAGGCTTACGTTTGACCGCTATCTCGCCTTATAGTAGGCATTTATGCGGTCTACGTTAGAGTACGCCAAGCTATGAGATTCCCCATATAATTTTGAACTACAAACAAGAATTCTCAAGATATTTGCATCGCACTGCACTCGCCATTCTGAGTGTATTTAAAACTTTTTTACCACGACTATTACTTATTATAGCACTAGCAGTTCATGCTTAATTACAATAAGATAATCTTTATTTATTAACCTTTAAAACCGTCTATCGAGTTATCTGATTACGCATTATTTAAACGAACAAATAATTATTGTGAGATTCCCATAAAACCACTTTTATGCAACAGCCCAGCACTTGTCAGCCTGTTCTGCAGAGAGTAGGAAAAACAACTTGTTGCGTTATTAAAAAGCTCAATTAAAAACAAGTGGTCACAAGTGCGTTTATCATCGCATCCAACTCTCATAACGATCTGCCCCAAAACGCTATTCACAAAGCGACCCTTATAAATAAAATGCACATTTGGTGCGACTGAATACAAAAGATTAAAAAACGGGACAGCATAAAAAGCAGCCGCGGTTATCTATTAGTATCTAGTTAATGTTACATATACAGATGTTGCATTCGTATAATCCCCCTCGTGGCGGTGGGATCACGAACGCAGGAAGCTCTTGTTTTTAGAAAAAATACTCCAACTTCAGTGTACCTGGCCGGGTGACGTGGCGGCTAAACTTGGAACTCCGTTAGGCAAATAACCGAAATAGTTTAACAGATTAGGATGAGGTAAGTTAGTTTATCTTGGTACTGTACTAATTCTTATAAAAAGCAGGGAGTTCTATCAAACAACTTTCACATAAAAATATCAGCTTTTTCCGTGTACTACCCTAACTGGCATACCAAACTGAGTTAACCTTCAGAAACTAATCTATCTAATTTGTTTTAATGTAATTATCAGTACCTATTGTTTATCCAAATTCCTACTTTACGTCAAACCAAACTCTTATACTCTGAACCTGAATCTAAATTTGATTCCACATTCACCTTGTATCTGCATCTTCATAGAACTCGTAACAAAGGTGGACCGTCGCTTTGTTTCTCAATGTTACTGGTAACAAAGGAAACGTTGTTGCGATCTAACTTAGAATGTTGTCAATTATACACCTAACAAGTTATAGGAAACTACGATCCATAGCATAGGTACCTACTCTACAATAGTCATGAGTTTACACCGGATTCTTGTAATATGAACATAAGACAGCTGGTGTTTACTTTCGACACCCAATACCTAGATACAAAACGTGCTCGTACCCATACCTGCCAATATAAGAAGTAAGTATACAAGACATACAAGTATTCATATTTCAAACACAAATAGAGGTAAAAACTTAAAAAGGGCAACGATTAAAGCGCGTGGTTTCTTACAAATGGAGAACAAAGTCGTAGATCAGTTTGTGGCAACAAGTTCGAAATTATTTCCTGTTTGGCGCACCCATCTGCCATTGCGAACAAATCGGTATCGAAAATATCGCGTTACAATTTGTACAGTGGGCCATTGAATGCACGGATGTTCGGGTCTACGCTGTTATGGGACGAAGGAAGTGCAGAGACCTACATAAGCAAGTTTTAAGTGATGGCGACAGTGGCTTCTCTTTTCTGCGGCTGGGGAGCAGTGGGAGTATTAAAACGTTGAAGAGAAAAGGGGTACAGGTCTACTACCCTCGAAAGATAATTAGGCCGTATTCCACCACGCTGGCCAAGCGCGGATAAATTGATTCAGATATGCCATTAAATTTCTTCTCTAGTTAGTATGCAGGTTTCCTCCACGATGTATGATAATGTAATAAAATATTTTCAAGAAATAATTTGCAATGACAAATCAATGTATGTTTCTGTGAATGCTAGTGCTGGCTGATACAAAAATGTAAGTATTATAATATACGAAGTTGTGAATCTGTTCTTACCTGATCTTGAACTACTAAGTACGCGTCCCACAGGTTTGGGAGTTTATTTTTTGGCGAACATTTATGAGATATTGAATGTCTGTGGAGGGCAATTAATGCGCATTGCACAAAAGACGATGGGCGGGCGCAGTTCCGACCGGAAAGCTTCGATAAGCATACCGAACAACCAACTTATTTGGGGATCTGGCCGAATTATAGAACTAAAACATTCCCACGGAAGATTCCCAGTCCTGTTATGAATATACGATGGTGGCTCCTCCATTTAACTTCGCAGATAGATTGGCATTTGTGTACAATTGAGTGAAACGCGATGCCGTGTGGACCCACCTGTGTCGAGCTTGCCTTATCATTGAGCTTTACAATGAAGAGTTTAAGAATCAGTAGAATATCCATTGAATTGAAGACGTGCAAATGTGTCTCTGAAAATCTATGTGATGGTCATGTATTGTGCCGCTGGAGTCTTTGGCATGTGTTTATTCTTATCCCAAACTTTATCTGCGTGTAGGTAACGTCTCGGTGTAGTTGACTACTTCTATAAAAAATATTTTACCACTACTGTCGTAGCTTCTAAAACCAGTTTATTTCGTAAAGTGTTAAGCACTGTCATTAGTTACCTATATTTTCTTGTAAAATATGTCCAATTTTTACCAAATTGTACTCATGATATTTCTACTAAACAAATAAATAATGTCATATAAAATGCTACTGCAGCGACATTGTATTTTTAAACATGTCGAGATTTCCGGCTCATTTCTAACTTCTGAAGAGGTCTCTGATATCTCATAGCTTGGTGATTAAGGAAAAAAACTGTGCGTACCAGTTTTACGTGTCACGGTAGCACTGAATCGAAAATACACCCATCTGAAGACTGGGCGGCTGTTATGGGCCGTTCGAGATTATCTCGGTCACCCTCACTGTCATGACATTTCTAATGAGAGCGACAGTGACGGAGATAAAATCTCACTCGCCAGAATAGGGCCCCTGACCGTAGTCACCATGTCGTACGAACATCTAGTCTAGGCTACGTTACGAGCGCTAGTTATGCTACCAAAGATTTTCTTGTAGGTATGTTTGTGGATAATCAAAATTGTGAAAGCGCAATATCTAAACACTCGTAATCTGCTGTGAGCCTGTGATGGGCTATCGTTTGAAAACATTCGAATAAGACGATATTTTGGGCATTGGATTGGAGCTTAAAACACAGCTGGACCTCTAATTATGAGAAAAACATAGGTGTGTCGCGAACAGTAGGTGGCGTCTGTCCATATTAGGTGAACATTACAATAACTTCTTCTTGGAGTTATGTAAGCTGTTACGGGCACCGCAGACGATAGGATTAGGGTCGGCAGGTGCATAAAAACTCTGCAAGAGTTGGTGAGTATATTACTTATTCTATGGCAAGGGTGAAAGAAATGGAAGGAATATCTGGGTATGTTAAACAGAGAGAAAAGGAAATAGGGTCTGCGGATGAAAATTCCGTATTCTGTGATAGCCCTTAGAATAATTTTATGCTTATGCGGAAGTTAAGGCTCAGTTTGTTTAATTATTTATTTACGGTTAATTAATTCGTGACTAGTAATTACTTGAAAAATAAAGACGAAGAATTAAAGCTAAGAAAGTCTAGCTCTGAAAAGTAGATAGATAGATAAACTCTTTATTGTTCACACCATAAAAGTAGCGGGTGAAACCACCGGAGTTAGCTACTAACATTGTATAATGTTTATAGAAACTTGTAAAGTCTTCGAGATTGAGTGTAGGTGGATGTAGTCGTTTAGGGAAATATCGTTAATCGAATAAGCGATTAATTAAAACATAAAAATAAATAGGATAGTCGTTATCGTTAAATAATGAATTCGGAGAGATAGAGATAATTAACAAAAGCTGCGCCTAAAATAATTCATAGTTTTATTAAAAGTTACTGCAAAATTAGGCAAACTACACTAATTAATTGACACGTTCTGAAATACCAACGTAAGAACTCCCTACCTAACTATTTTTAACAAAATTTTAAAGTCAAAAAATTGTCACAAGATTGCAATTAGACTAAAACACTAATCACGACACGACACTTTTTAGACTTAGATTTAATTAATCTTTAGAAATGGGTATGGTAAAAAAATAAAAAGTTCGTCCAGTATTAACATTTTCATATATGTAAGTCACTACCATTATTTAAATGGGGAGCTAAATGTCTTCGGTGAGTCGAAATTGGTACATTATCTGCGAAGCTTTCAACGGTAAATTCTCTGAGATTTATACAAGAACCCTTTCAGTTTCAGTGAACCATTTCAGCTTGTTTCAGCAGACGAATTAATGTCACCTATTTTCACGAGAGGGCGTTGTAATTAAATTGTTTTTAAACTAGAATAATTTGTGCATTAGTGTTGTACTCTCAGTAATCATTTTGTGAAAAAGTGAAAGAATGGTGAAAATTAATATTTTCCCAAAATTAAATACTTTTGTGATAGAAATTACGGCTTAAAATTTGTATTTATTTTCCGTAGAGAAAATTTAATTAGTAATATTTCGTTGCAGACTTTTGTTTATTTTTATGTTTCAAGAATACTTGCTCTTTTTGCATTTCTTGTCTTCATTACAAAGAGTCGTTCACAATAATCCTGTTGTTTGACCAGAGCGAATTGATCATACAATAGAATAATGCGATCAATTATTTCAAGTCCGTTATTTCAATTGCTCTTCAGTTGCGTAAACAAATAACTTGGTTATAGGCTTCTTGATTAAACTCTCTCACAATGCCGGGTCGACATTGATTACCTACCTACATTTTACAATCTGGTGAAATAATGAGCTTCTTATTTTATTACTGAGAATAATAACATTAATATCCAATCCCTTTTAGATAATGAAAATTTAATATGGCAACAATTGGTGCACGAATTTTGGTATCGACGTGCGTGTACGTTATTCTCCATTCAAAATTCGATACATACTTTATTTCACTATTTCGTCTGCTACATAACTAAGTTATACAGGTATATTTAAATGTTTTCTGGAATTAATAGCTTTGGGCTATAAGGCCAGCTTTGTACTACCAAGTCTGTAGTTTTAGTTTTTTCTTTTAATTTGCTTAGTGTTCAAATAAAGCTATAGTCCATTATATTGTATCAATTATTTTGTTCTCACGGTCAAAGTTAGATCCTCGGCTTATTAGGAGGTCAATTTACTCGCCCTACATGAGTTGACATTTAATATCTACCTAAATCATAAATTTTATATCGTGGTGCAAACGAAAATAAACAGTAAGAAGAGTTGGGTCTGTTGTATCGACTCTGTTATAATGTTTAATGATTTCAGTACTCATCCCTGAGATTTGAAACTGTGTGAACAAGACTTTGTTAATATAAAGATAGCACTTACAACTTAGGGTACCATGAGATAGTAAAAAAAACCAATATACCTACACTTTCGGTCTCATATGAGTTTTGTTAGGAATCTAAAGAACATAAACATTTATGAACAATTGAACATTGAACACACACAATCTTTGCATATTGTCAAATGGAAGAAACTTTTCAAGATAGGTACGGGTTTCTTACACACAGTACGGCGGTTGGTGCTGATAAAGCCGGCGACTGACCTGAGCATTTTAGCATTCGAAGCGAGCGTGGTGAAGCACGCGGCGCTCGCAGCGAGCGGATCGGCTCGCTGTACTGACCTGCAACATTTCGTCGTAACGTAACGTTACGTTACGACGAAATGTTACAGGTCAGTCGACGGCTTAATAAAAAAATACAAAACATCTAGTAATATTTTGAATTTGAAGTTCCTCCCAAAAAGTTGCTTATACATTGTTATCAAAGTGCAAAGTTCTTATCAAAAACAGCTAACTTACTTTCTTGCTTGTCTCGACTTTAGGTACTGTTCAATTAGTGGATTTGTATCGGGACCTTGTGGGGGGCTGCATTAATGGTTAAGCGAATTGTGCGCGGCCCAGTCGGCCATATATTAGGCTTTAATAGCTACCCTTAAAAGAACGTATTTTTAATTGCCTAATCTGTAACTTCAGAGCAGGAGGTCCGAGAGATGATACATGGTTGATTGTGTCGGCTGCCCTTATTGGACAGGTGCTGATATTGCAGTGTTTATCAGTTCAGGTTGCCTATAATTTTGTTTGGTTGCCCGTAGAGTTCTAGGACATTGGCATCAGTTTCATTGTACCTTTTTATAAACTTAACTATATTTGACAAATTTAAAATTTTGTTTTAATTTTTTTCACAGAAACGAATACGAAGATAATTTTAGTTCTGTCTGAATACAGTTCAAAAAGTGGTATAACGGAATTGACACTTTTGTATTATTTTCCCAGGGTTTACAAATAAACATAATAAACCAGGAATCTTCTAAGTTCAAGGAGATCTTTAACTCGGCGCAGCGTTATGGATTTTAATTTGATCGTCATCATCGACAAGTACGGGTAATCAAAATAAACACCGTGTGTTTAATGTTAAAAAAACTATTTTATTAATCAATGAAATATAACCAGCTTCTTACAACCTTGCGTGTTAGTTATCGACGTCTCGTATCACACTTTCCCAAGTCAATATCCCTAGCAAGTAATGAAATTATTCAAATCATCTACATTTACAACTATTACAGTTTATCAAAGAGATACTATACACTACGAAATTAATATTTAATCGTAAAATACTATGGGATTATTATAAAACTTACGTTAAAGACGCACCGAATGGCTTGAAGGAAATTATTCGAGTTTTAGAGGTGAAATTCATTAATATTCACTCCGGGCGTCTGAGACAAGTAGGTAGGCTCATTCTAATATTAAATACAGGATTTGGTTGTTAAGTGTCAGAGCCATAATAGTGTTTAGTTCCCTAATATTTAAATTTATACTTTTTAATTTGCTCTAAGCTAATAAATATTTGGATATCAGTCGGGCAATAAAAGTCATCTTTGCTGTCGAGGTGTTACGTGTGGAGGGACATTAGGATTGTTATTTATGGACTAGTTTGTTTCGGAAATAATAGATTCGTTCAAATTAGATATCATATAACTGATTAGCGATTGGTGATTTGTTGGCTAATGTTTGCGTATACTTCACAAAACTTTGTTAAATCAATTAGTGAATTAGCTGTGCCTCGTGGTTTTACTCGCTATCTATTGAAACGTTTAAGCTTTCCAAGTTAAAAGTAATCTATATGTTTATTCAGGCTATAAACTACATCCACACCAATCTTTGTTTAGCTCCTTTCAGCCGTTTTTGCGTGATTGAGTAGGTAACAAACAAAAACGTACAAACATTTACAATATTTTATATTACTTACTAGCTGCACCCCGCGGTTTTACCCACATTTTCCCGGATAAGAAGTAATTTATGTGTTAATCCGAAAGAGTTACAAATATCCAAACATACTATCTTTCGCTTTTATAATATTAGTAAGGAAGTAAGGATAACATTAGTAGAATTCATGTGAAATTTGATTAAACAAACATAGGTAGATTTTCTTCTGTGAACATGGTTTTAGTGATTTTTGCCTTTATAAGTTCTTTCTGACGTCATAATAATATGTATACCAAAATACACGTGCAAATTTTAGTACAATTTTTACTTTTACGCCTTTCTTTCTTTTTGGAAACTTTTCCCAGGCTACTACTTAACTACTTAACTGTAGGTACTGTATCTTTTTCTCCATAATTGTGTAGTTTTTAGCAAAGAGTTCTCTATCTATCAAAAGACGATCGAAAATCATTCGTATTTTAATCTTAAAGCTGTTAAATAGGTGTTTAATAAAACATCGAGACCAATCACAAGTCATTTCATTGATAAAGCCCCGCCTTTCTGTGGGCAGGTGTTGGAGATAAAGTTTCCTTTTAAAAGCTGTTGTAAAATACGTCATAATGCGTCATTATCATGATTTTTATGACAGAGACATATTTTAACTGTTGACTCACGCGTTGATGCCAAATATAAATTCAAGGGAGCCATTCATCGATGCAAGTTTGTCGTGAGATTTTGTTGCTCGTTTTGTTTCACTTTCTTTATTTCGTTGATGTAATTTGTTACTTGGTTGAAAATTTGTGTTAGCATTGTAAAAGGGTTAAGAAATCAAGTTTTGAACTAGTTTACAACAAAGTTTCAAAGATAAATAGTTTTTATAGATTATTGTTGATTTTTTGTCTTTTTATAACTTGGACTGAATAGATTTCAGCTATTGTTTTTTTCATTAGTAGAGTCTTAATTACATTTTTTAAAAGCTCTAGTTTATTTTACGTATTAATTAAATTAAAATCCTATATCATATTAAACGCTATTAAGCAGGCACTATTAAACTTGTTTATAGTCTCTTTCGTTATAATTTTATAACTTCCTTACTCTAATACTTGTATAATCAGGAAAGATCTCTAAGATAATCTCCTGCAACCCCCGTTACTGCCGTGTTACTCCATTATCATAATATTCATATTACCATCGTAAATAAAGCTGGTCACCCACTAAGATCTCGATAATTCTAAAGCCGCGTCTGACGCTCCAGAATCAAGAAGTGATGCGCGCGCGCATGTGTGATGCAACGCGCAACCGATAAAATAAAGCTCGCGAATTTAGCGCCGGTTTTTTATTGGATCAAACGGGACGGTGTTTAGTGTTGATCTGCTAATGCGATTTTAAAGTTAGCTCGTATGGTGTTTTAATGGATTTTTCTCAATTTGTGTTACACTGGCTCCACTTCGAGGTTCCACCCGCTATCTTGCAAGAACTTCTGCTAAATTGCAGGAATAAAAAGTAGTCTTAGTGTAAGGCCAAGGTATACCTTCGTAATAAGTTAATTCAAAATCTATTTGACAATTTTTTGCGTAATGCATCCAAACATACAAAGATTCACATTTATATCAATAGTAGGAAAGGCTAGTTCATGAAAAAATTAATGCTTTTTGTTGTTGTTAATTGTGACACAATTTCAATGTAAGAAAAAACCTGCGATTACTGTTTGATGACAAAAATGTTTCTCTTTTTCTCAATTAACTATTGGATTTTATAAAAAACTGATCGCTCAGAAAAATTGTTGAATTCTATTTCAGCCTGTTTCACAGAGTTTAATGATCAGACCTAATTATAGAGAACACTGTACCAATTTCATGGTTAACATTACTGCATTTAAACGGAAGCAAAGCAATTTGTGTTTTCATCTCAGGAATAGTGTTTCAGTGAATTAATTTCCTCGTTCGTCGCAGCAAGGCTGCACGCGCCGTTTCCCGCGCTATCGTCTCAAAGCGGCCGCCATGTTTGCATTTCGATCCGCAAGGAACCTGTGTTTAAGTTGACTCGGGAATTATATCGCAGCGATTAGTGTAATAACTGGTTGGTTGCGAGGCTTTTTCTTGTTTCAGCGCATAAGCTTTCACTTCGACATCCCTTCGTATTGCATCGACGATTTCGATTGTTCGGATCGAGCGCATTGTTTTCCGCACCATAAAATCCAACCGGCTATTTATGATTGCTTTTATGTTGTCTTGTGTCGGTACAATTAATCTCAGTTTTTACTTTTTTAGTTATAAACAGGCACGGATGCGCCGTGCAGCTTAAATCGATATTAATTGAAAACGAACGTGAACTCAATTTGTTTAATTAATTGCGCGTTTTCGGGTTTGGATGAAAATACTCGCTCGTTTTGAATCGTATTCCTTTTGAGAAACGGAATGGACGATATTGAACGACTTAAACGATAATGCATCGCAATATCATTAAGTTTGAAGATTGCACGGTGGGTTATTTATGCTTGTACACGATACGGTCGGTGTGTGCAGATCTTTACGTAAATCGGTACCCTTGCGTCGAGGTGGAATGGCGGGGAGGTGATGGGTTGAAGGCCTCGCCAGCGTCCTCGATTCGCACTACAGAGCCGGCACGGTAATGTAGTAGTGCGTAGCGCATTGTCTCGCAAGAGGATAAATATTGATTGTACCGCAAAGAGGCGCTTGTAATTGCGTGTGCGGCCGAACGGAGCTTTTATAAAACTCGTTGGAAACCGCACGGAATGTAAACCAGAATGCTCCGGGACATTAATGTGTATTTATTGAGGGCGGCGAGTAATGTTTTTATCGGTTGTATTTAATGTCCGAACGGTGCGATTTGCTTGGATATGTCTCGGTTTTTGATTTTAGCTTTAAAGTCTCTGTTATATTTTATAATTAATTAAGCTACCCTGTATATAAAGTTCACAATTGACAGAACGTAAAGAATATAAATACTACTATTCGATCAAATAGTGGGGCCACACTTTGCACTTAAAGTTTACCGATTGAAATGTAACCAATTACAAAACGACAGCTGCAAGACAAGATATAAAACGAAGAAACGAGAGAATATTAGTGCCTGAAGGTAATAAAAGACTAGCTGTGCCCCGCGATTACAACCACTATTCTACAAAGCAGTGATTTCGTCAAGACTGAGTGGCTAATGTGTTAATCCATGGTTCTCACATAACCTTTTTTTCAATTAAAAAATACGCGTTTGACCACCAGCTCGCCTGTCGGTAAGCGACGATGTGGTCGAAGATAAAGCACGCAGATTTAGAAGATACCTATTCACTCTCTCTCTTAGGGAACAAGGAAGCCGGAAAGTCTAGTCTCTAGTCTTTTCTCTACCCAAAATTTTACTGAAATCCGTAGAGCCGTTTCACAAATTTTCGCATTTTAAATATTACTATGATTTATGATACAACGCCAAATGAACTGTTTTACCTTGAAACGTTTATTGTGTACATATATTTTAAAACATTTCAATCAGAAAAAGCGCAATGTCTCAGTCGACATCAAGCTGACATTGTATGACATTGTGGTGTCAAAAGCTGAAAGAAATCTTGACGCATGTTACCACAGCGTGGATGTTGTCGCGGATCATTTCCTTTGTTTTGAAGATTTATTTTGAGATATGAGTAGTGTAGAGTGAATGTGAGAAATACACGTACTCGTATCTATTTGCGTCCGTGATAGCGAATAGACGCAATGGTAAAGGAGAATTTAGATTTTGATGGTACTACTGCCAACTTTTCTTCTAGTAAGTAGATTGTATGTTGGACACTCATAGAAACAATAAACAAATTGCTTCAAAGATGTTTACAGTAACTCGTTACAATATTTTTTGCATAGATACTACCCAAAATAAATTATTAATAACCGTGTTTTTAATCGACTTTAGTAAAAGGAGAAAGTTCTCAATTCTGTCGTTCTTCAGTAATTTTGTACCTTCAATGCACGAAAGAGTTAGCTGCCAACCGATTAGGCGATTACCTTCACTTTAACAATTACCAAAAAATAGCTAAAAGTTAAAGGATATAGAAATTCAGGCCTAAACTGTTAGTAACTTATGGACGATGTGACATAAAATCTTGTCATGACATCATTTCAGAATCATGCATAAAATAAGCATATACATACATACAAATATCTTCCTCCACAGCTGTCCGGCAATCCGCATTGATTGCCTTGATTAAATCAAGTGGTCACATAGGCCGATTCCGGTCAAAAACAATTGTCTCTGTTAGACGATGACAACTTCTGCTAATTGAGCTCAATAAACAATAGAAATCTAGATCAGATTCATTTGTTTATTAAAACAAATTAGCTCACAGTCTGGCAGAAATCAGTATTTGTTAACAAACTGGCAGTTTGCAATTGGTCGCCAGCATTTGTTTCTATTTAACGTAGTCTGGTTCGGTTGAATTTATACTAATAAACGCAATGGATCTAAAATATCTGGGTCTGTTTCATTAACATTCAAAATATCGATGCTGCTTTTACTTTTCGTAGATTTAATAATGAAGTAAAGAAAAAGCTGCATTTTAAATTTAATATGTTATTAATGTTAAATAAACTGTTGCCCATTTTACTAACCCGAAAAGGGCTCATAGTGCTCATCATTATGAACAACTTTCACTATGGGCCCAATCCTGAAACTACGAAAAAATTATCAGCTGTTCCATACAAAAATGTCTATGACACTCGACAAGAAGTATGGAGCAGCTGATTTGAACTCGATTTCAGGGTAGGTGCCATAGTAAAAGTTGTTCATACTGTTGAGCACTATAAGCCCTTTTCAACTTAGCATACCCATTCCTTATAACCCTGTATAATGAAACGAAAGAAGACGCAAGATTGCAAAAACAAAGTTTCCCATATTAAAAGAGGTGCCATACAAAACGTCGTCAAATATCAAGACAAGTTGCCCTAATGCTCGGATAATTGCGAAGGAAGTGATTATTTTGCTATTCAAAGGTGTCCCCAACGAAGCACTTTTAAATCCATTACCCTGGCTTGTCGCACGGCAATTTTCCACTGGTCGACTCCTGCCCACACGCAGCGAGTTTATAACCAAAAGAGCTAATAACTATCATCCAAATAGTAGTTGAGTAGGACGCGCGAGTGAAAATTATGATTAATATCTGTTTAGGTAACGGTATACTTCAACTTTGCTGAGAATCTCTCGAATAAAAGGCGAATCGCAGCGCTCGCTATTGTCTACTGTTCAGTGTACGGTGCTCCATAGAAATGATTAAAGGGCACCAATTAGTTGATGAGATGAATGTTGGCAAGATCTGGGGTATTCTGAGCCGTTCGAGATTATCTCGGTCACTGTTACTGTTATAACTTTTTTAATAAGAGCAACAGTGTAAGAGATAATATCTCACCAGCAAGAATAGGCTCCCCCTGGAATACTCGTAGTTCCAGATTTCACACGTTCACACAGTTTCTTTGTTTAGCCATTTCCAGGTTTTTAACAGCATTCATAGGTTAGTGAGTCATGGCTGTTATCTATGTTTTGTCTGACTATGGAGCGTCCTATGATAACAATAATGGCTCTTACGTAAGCACGTCTTATCCTCTGAAACCAGTTTAAAATCATAATATTAGTTAATCTGAAGATAAAAAAGTTTAAACTTACGCAGAGCCTTGTCACTAATGCTACAACTATGTATATTTTAAAGACTATGAATTGAGATTGATATTGAAATACCGCTCTTTTATACTATACAGGATCACTTTTCATTTTGTAAAGGTCATTTCGTCGTCGATTCCCTTTTTTTTTCACCCAAAAATAACGAAAATAAATATATGAGAAAGCTCTGTATGGCAATAACTTTACGCGGTTTCAAAAGAACTGAAACACGAGTATGGCTGACACTTTCATCTGAACAAGAATAAAATAAAAGGGAACAAAAACTGTTAGAAAACTGCCGAAGCGAGGTTATTCATTATTTAAAAATATTTTATTTAAGACTACATTGAGAACAAAAAATACAAATAGGTACATTGAATGAAGAAAACTACTTTCATCATGCATAAACCAAAGATAAGTTTATCCAAAATGTATACCTAGATAGCAATCCATTTTATCAATAGCTATGATAGATTTGTGATCAGAATTTTGCATAAAGACACTTGAGATAAATCTCTATTTGATAAGATAGCCATAATATGCGTAGTTTATGCGAAATTAAAAACAATACAAAGTCGTGAATCAATAAAAACTGTAAATTAATATGTTAGAATATTCTATCTTTTCTATCGAATAATAACTTATGTTTAGTAAAATGTGGTCAAACTGGATATTAAAAATATGGTGGTAACGATTCTGTTGTACTAGTGTATAAATTAAAGTTATCTGACTGGACTAAAATTATCAGTGTTTTTTTTCATTTTGAGTGAAATAGGATGATTATTATTTTAGAGTTGTCCAATTTACTATAAGATTGTGTTTTTTTATTATTTTCTTTAAAAAATATTGAGTAGTCACGTGTATTTTTAAGAAAATCAATCAAATTTAGTTTATAAAACAGTACCACAGAATTAGATATACAAATATGTATTGAGTTGTTAGTATAACACCCATAGAAAACGAGTCTTTATAAACGCGAATAAATATTTCTGATTTCTGAAATCGTGTTACCTACTCCGATCATATAAATCTGTTTCAAACTACAGAACATTTCCACCAGTTAGTATTTCAAAGTACAGGGCACCCACGTCTGGGAACTGAGCCCAGGGTTATCAGAATTATCAGACTTGGTGAAAGCATTCTTGAACTTTGCCTTTTGATGGCTTAGAAACTGGGTAAAGTAGGCAGCTGGTTGCCGTAACAATGTAGAGTTTAGTCGAGGAAGCGTCTCATTAGCAGAAATCTAGGGATAGATAACTGAAGGTAGCTTTATTTAAGGCTGCTGTGAGACCTGTTTGAGAAACGATATGGTTTCTGTGGTTTGTAGAATAGTATCCTATTTCTATCCTACTAATCTTGTTAAATGTGACCGTATGTATGACAAGGTGTTTGTTACTAAATCACGCAAAAACTGCTGAACGGATTTGGAAAGAACTTTTTATTCCGTAACATTTGACAGTTCTTGTACGGTAGCGAGTAAAACCGCAGGGTGCAGCTAGTATTAGATAAATATCTTTTGATTATTATTCGAAGAAAATAGTTACTCTCATTTCTATTCTGCTAATGTTAGCTCCAATAATGAACTCGTCAGGCAATTTTTCGCAAAACAGGTTTCCCTTCCGATGCCTTTACTCTGATATAGTAAATGTGTGCCATGTATGTGACACTGCTCTCAATACCTACACCTACTTACGCACTTGTCTATCGCCCATCCATCACTATCTGTCATCTCAATCAGTATACAAATAGCGTGATACAGATCAATCACAGCTACCGACTCTGTTATAGACTATAGCCTGTTATAGCCCATAGGTACGGTGCGATAGCACAGCTTAGAAAGCGGCCCGAGGTTTACTGACAGCCCCTATTTAATAATAGTCTTCCCGAGGAAGATTATCTGTGCGGCGTCCGCCCAGAGCACTGGTAGTTCTGTCCGCCGTCATTATGCAATTGAAACTTAGTGAATTATTACGCACGATAATAATCTCTATAAATAAATAAATGGAGCGGCCTCTCTGGGCGGTGGATTATGCCGTACTGAAAGACCTCTTCCTTTCGTGTAAGGCATTTGTTTACCTTTTTCGCCTGAGACAGCTTTGAAATAGAGCTATTGGATCGCTCACAGCACGTAAAGTGCAGTTTACTGTTTAGTGCTCGTTTTGCTTTAACATGTGAAAGAAATGTACGAGTCGATACAGCAAGCGTCGACACGAAAGTGTTTTTCATGGTCTGTACTAGATTTAAGTCGCCTTTTTGTGAGACGCTATCGTTCTTTGGGGTTTGAAACAAAAGTTGCACCTTTCTATTTCTTTACGACAGTATAGTTTTTTATGCGACATTGTAATTTGCTAGTATAATGCGATACTCAGATGATTAAATTATTATAGTTGTGGCAGTTGCACTTGTTCTACGATCCAATGCTGAAAATCTGAAATTTTAATGACATTTGATAGTCGGATGTATGAAAAATTCGTTATTTTTTTTCAAATTCGCGGAAGTAAGTAGTATGTAACAATACTAGAGACCAAGGAGAGCTTGTGCTATCTTTTTTTTTTGGTGTTGTAAGTACGTACAGTTGTCTACGTATGTGTATATAATATGTATTGTACAGTACAGTATCCAATGCGTAATCATTGTAGAGTCATCAATTATTCCACCAAGCCATGTCTACGACATTGGGGATTGTGCCGAGCCTATCCAATTGAATTTATGCAGGATTGCGACACCAACGTGAAATGGTTTATTGCTAATTGATCGAATATTGATCCACTGCAAAATGGGACTAAACAAACGTCTTGACGTCTCGCGATCTTTAGAAATTTCGTATTTCATTAGGAAAATCTTAGTTCTAAAATTCAGGTTTTTAAATTTATGATAGGTTACTATAGAACAAATAATAGTACAAGTATAGGTATTACTTACTTAAGGTCACTGAAAAAAATAAAGAGGATCAAAAGGAGGAAAGGGAGGCCTTGGCTTTGTAGTGAGCCGATATAGCTTAACATAACAATAATAAAAGGAAGATTACTGACATGTGCGCTTTGTTTTATTGAAAAAGTACATAAGCAGAAGAACAAAAAATAAATCGGAAACTATAATTGATTGTAGTTGCGGATAAAAGAACACGTTGTCTACACTCACTATAATCATGTTTTCGTAACTCGCAAGTTGAGTACTTAGTAACTAGTTAGTTAGTAGTAGCAAAAAATATCCAGACATGGTTACAAATGATTTAAAATGGCAAAAACCGAACCATTAAGGAAAACATGTGATTCTACTAACTTATTACATAATTAATACGTAATAGTGGTAAAATAACAAACTACACTTTAAGACTTTAAGCTCTGTCTAATGGCATAACTTAATTTGCAATTTTTATGTATGCAAAACGAAACAAATAAACACTGAACTACGCGCAAGTACAAAAAATTAAACCTCTCCTAAATTAATGTTTATCGTACAAAATTGACTTGGGTATGGCAACAAACAAAACAAATGGGCATCAATAAGATCAATGCCGTCGTGAGCTCCCATAAAAACTTTGAAGTTAATTACTAATCACTATAAAGCAAACATTCAATTTACAAGGCGGGTTAATTGCGTTGGCCCGCAAGACGCTTTGTAAAAAGTCAGCTAAAAACCGTATCTTAACTTATTTCTTAATTATAGACCAATTCGTGGCGGAGACGCGAGCTTCGTGCCAACGGTGACTTGACGGACCACACTTCGATAGTTTTCACTTTTGTTCACCTCTAAAGCTGTAACAATAAAGTTTAGTTTTCCGTAAACGGATGGAAGTTCAGGGCGAGATTAGTCGTCTCGACCAATGGTATCTCCGATAATTATATGGTTCAGATAGAGGTTATCAGCCTCTTAGAGCCATGTATGCCTGCCTTATCTGCACTTGATCTGCAGAGTTTGTTTTTCTTAAAGACTTGAAAAGAGCTCCTACTACCGGACTATCTATTGTGTAGATCTAAGAATTCTAAGGCATTGTAGGACCTTTTCCAATCAGCGCTAAGTGCGAGCATTTGATCAGTTACAACCTTCATTTCCCAAAGGCAACTGTAAGAGACGGCTCTCTTCTATTGAATCTGAAAAACACAAAGAAACAAAAATAAACATTAATTCCATCCACTGCGCCATTGAATTCCGACGATTTCCACATTCCCATTTAAGTTTAAGCTTGCCTATTTAGTCAACATAATACCTCAACTAAGTAGAGGTAAGGAAAAAATTGCACGGATAGAGTCACTAAATGCCTGGATTGCGCGAAGCCTATCTAAGGTAAGCCCATTGTAGCCGATGGCCTTGGATAGGCGACAAATGGAATTGCTCGCACTGTCCTCAGACGGAATTAAGCCCAGTCCTGCCTCTAATTTGAAAAAGCCAGACATATAAATTTTCCTCTAATCCTACAATTGTGTGAGAGGAAAATTGGACGCAATTTCGTACGCACTCGTTCGCCCTTTAGCTTGCAAATCGTCACGGTTTATTGCATAATGAACGCAGGGTGACGGGCCACGAGCTATTCCGAATACCTGCCTAATATTTATAGCTATAATCACCATTATACACGTTTTCACTAGAACACTAAACCATGCGCTCACAATATTTCTTAATGATGAGTGCTTTACGATTCGATACACTTTTACATTCGCGCGATGGTGAACGTAACTTCGTACTTTCGAACGTATGTTACGCAATCAATTGCAATAATAGCCATTATTGGTACAGGCATTAAGAAATATACGAAATGGTCTTCATCGAACGTTCCCACAGCGATATGTTCATCGGAGATATTGGCAATTAGAGATACTGACGCTCAATTAACATTTGCTTATCGGAGCCATCGAGATACGAGCATGTGACGTAAATTAGAGGCAGCGAATTGAACTGAATTACTATGGTTTTAATTTGTTTCAATTGGCTTTGTGTTGGCTGGTTTATCCCGGATCTGGGGCCATTTGTCGCCGTGAAATCCTACTGAGTGACAAACAATACGCAATGTGAGACATAATGCCGTGGCTCTGTGTGCCCCGACACTGCTTCTGCCTTCTGCCGACTGGTACGCATAATACGCATTGCAACGACCGTCGGCTGGTTAGCACTTCTAAAGGTTCTCAAATGTTAACTTCTACCCTCTTTCTTGAAAGAAACATAATCCTCCATGTTTCTCTTTAACGATGTTTTAATAGAGTTTCTCCTATTGACACATGTTGTTAAAAACCTGTGCCAATTGTCCGAATTTCCCTCCCAAATTTTTCAATGCAGGTTTCGTACTCGTAGTTAACATAATGTTTGAATTTTTGATTGTAGGAATTATGTATTGAACTAAATTTTATATTTATCTTATCTCTTGCTCTCTTTAATCGAATAGCCTTTGAGAACCACAGGTATTATCGAACCCTAAAAGGTCTCAGTGGATATAATGGATTGTAATTGTGTCCTCAAGCTGCTATGTTCCACGACCGCTTTCGATTGAGACAGCGATATTGGCAAACGCTGTAATTGACGTTCCAAATGCTTCTCTCATTGTTCCACCATGTTCCTACTGATATGTTAGGTATTAGAGCATTATAGAATAGAAATACTAATATTAAGTCCCATTAATATTTCCTTGTTGGGCTAAAGTTGACGTTAATTTACGTAACCTTTGTATTTTACGGTCTGAAAAGGTTCACGTGATGTTCTTAACAATGCCAGCTAAATACGGTCCAGTAATGTTATTGGTATACGATTTCTGTTTCAGAAGTGACCAAATGGTGCCTCAGGCATCTTTACTTTAAACATAATAGTCCAGACCACAACCACAAAGTACCTTATGTGGTTACGTACTCAAAACGTATATTAAAATCCATATTTTAAGAGCAGATGGTCAAAGCCAATGAATACAAATTCTGGACTTCCTCCGGCTCCACTTGACAACAATGAGTTCTCAAAGTAAAAAATTATGCTCCTTGCACTTGCATGCTAGCATGCTACCGTTGCGTGCCACGGATCGATTTACATGTTTTTTTAGATATAATAATACCGGGCTACTGTCTTGTTGTCCATAACTAGTTTTTGTTAATAACAAGACGAGTAGGAGGTTCTTGACGAAAGAAATGTTGGTATTAGAAGCAATTTTCGGGACACGACAGCTATTACGAGTGATGAAACGTGTTTCTGGGATATAATTTGTTTGTCAAATACCTTTACTAAGAGGGATAAAACTTACCTACTTTTTTCCATTAATTTCCTGGAGATAAACGGTCTTCAGATAACTCTACCACATTTTAATGTATAAAAAACAGTTTTAAATTCTTTAACCACATTGAAAAGTCTCAATAAAAACCGTTATTTTAAATAATTTATCTGACGAATTTTTCAAAATTTCTAATAAGTTATTTAAAATTAATGCGCAAAAGAGTAAGTCGTCATTGATTTAACGCAGCCTTAACACACCCGTGGCCTTATTGTCTAAAACTGGTAATCAGAATCGGCTTCTTTTTGACATTTGGAGCTTACATTGAGATTTGAGTATCAATATGAAGACTATTCCGATCCGATTGCCACTTGCCAGCCTGTAAAAAGACAATAAGGCTGCTTAAATCGACTGTCATAGTTGATATAATGTGCATATATGTTTAGGTATATAACATATTATATTTAATACTAGCTGTTCCCCCTGCCACGCTTCGCTGTGGATAAAAAAAGAAAAAAATATTATAAAATAAAATAAAATATAGCCTATGTTACTTCGGGATAATGTAACATTCGAATGGTGAAAGAATTTTTGAAATCGGATCAGTAGTTTTTGAGTTTATTCCACACAAACATCCAAAAATACAAAAATACAAATCTTTCCTCTTTATAATATTAGTATAGATATAGATAGTATAGATGATCTACTCTACATTTGAAACCTAGTGTTCCTAGAATATAATCAAACCTTATGGGTTGATTACACGTAACGAGTACAGTGACGAGACAGTGCCCTCGGCCGAGTACTCGGTTTATATAGATAGATAGATAAACTCTTTATTGTTCACACCATAAATTACAAACAAAAGGATTAAAGCACCTAAAACTAGTGCAACAACTGGCGGCCTTATCGCTAAGAGCGATCTCTTCCAGGTAACCTTAGGATGGAGAGGATAGATAAAAAATATAAAAACGGGGTGTGCAATATTGAAGAATACTCACATAAACCTACATAAAAAAAAATAATAATAAATACTTAGAAATACATTCAAATATTCTAAAACGTATATAATATTATTAGTATTATAGTATTATTATATATATAAATATATAATAATACTAATAGGGAAGAATAAAATACATAATAAATAAAAACAAAACAACAATTAGTGAGTAATAATAAATAAATAATCACTGAGAAAATGGCAATTGCGACAAGTGATGTTTTTTTAACTGACTTTATAAACAGTTTGACGAAGCGAGATAGTCACTAGAACCATGATTTGT
This sequence comes from Alcis repandata, assembly GCA_949125135.1. Lineage (NCBI taxonomy): Eukaryota > Metazoa > Arthropoda > Insecta > Lepidoptera > Geometridae > Alcis > Alcis repandata. The sequence goes on from OX421233.1 coordinate 4,500,300, forward strand.
TTGCTCGGTCGAGTGTCCCCATTTACTGTGTCGCCACTGTACTCGTTATGTGTAATCAAACCCTAAGTGCCTTTTCACACGTACCGGTTGCCGGGTGACCGGCGCCGGCTACCCGGCAACCGGTACGTGTGAAAAGGCACTAAGGGAATTAGTGCTACTCGAATTTTATTGTTACAGCGAACGGTATGTTTATGTGATTAGATACATTGTCACCTGCAGTTATTAGAACTTGTCAGTAGGTATATGATACTTTGAGTACAACAGTAGTATATACAGTAATTTAATTTACTGTTTATAGAAAGAAAAGAGAGTACCTATCCGTACTTAATTACCTAATTATTTTATTCAAATTTTTTATTGTTGCTTGTTAGATTTCTTTCTAAGATGATGATGAGAAAAAAAGCAATCAAATAAATAAATTACATGTACTCGTAGGTATAGAAAATCAATTTTATTAGGTAATAGTGCGTGCAGTTGAGCAACAATGATCTTTATTTCTTTGATTTATTTCAATAAACTTAAGTACCTCCTTATTTGTGAAGCTGAGCTCATAAAATTTAAACGGTATTCCGTCGACATTCATCAGCGAGATCTGAGGCGAGATTATCCAAAGACGTGACAAAGTGTGGCACCTATTAAAAAGAAACAGGAAAGTAATTAAAAACAATTTCCTAGGTTCGTTCACATGGCCCGAGTGCATTGAAGCGTTAATTAAATTAAATTGGGATCATTGTCGACGCAAAGCAGAACGATTAGAGGAATGGCGGCACGCAGCGATTTGTCACAGCCTACGGTCGTGGATTCTCGAGTGTCCACGCCTCTAGAGACCGACGGCCGCGGAACTTCCGGCCACCATTCACGAATCGATCGAGGATCGAATATCACCCACCATTCATCACGAAATCGATCGATCCAAATGTTTGAGATATCGATTTCACGGGCACGTTTTCTTAGTCTGTTGTGTCATACCGTTAAATCCTAGTCTCGGCGTGCACAGACTTTTTATCGCAATTTGACGTGTTTATTTTCTAAATGAAAACATGGACGTATTGTACGTGTCTCGATGCTTGAGGTCGCCGGTCTTCAAATATTTATTATATTCACTCATTTATTTTTACAAGGGAACGGGCTCCGTCTAAATGAATAAAATTGATTGCTTATACAAACTGTGCGCCCAAATACTCGACCATCACAATAAATAAGGGCTTTTGGAAAGAAAAGGTAAAAAACGGCTGAGTATCTGGATGGGCCGCGGCAACGCGGCTCCGAGCCGTAGCGCGGGCCGACCTTGGCGTGCTCCGTAAGACAAGTCGATTTTGTTATTTGTTTATACACAACACTACCTGTTCCCGACGTCCGCGCCCCCGTGCGCCGAGCACCGGAGGTGTGCTGCGCCCGCGCACGCACACTGCCATACCCTCGAAGCCTCGCGTCCACTCGATGTCGAATCGCTCCGGTATTTTACGGCGATTTCTGTAATGAACCTCGATTTATTGTATCTCTGGCGTGCCGCTCAAACATTGTCTATAAACACAAAACATACGAGCGCGATTACAATCAATATTATTTTAACGATACCCACGGCATTAAACCACAGCATTATTCTACTCCAATTAAAAATGAAACCGTAACAGAATTTATATTTAATATCATACAAATATTTATGGTTGCTTGGACTGAACGGTTTCTTGTTTCGAGATAGACGGTTATGAAATGGTACTTGACGTACCTAAAGCGTTTACAAGATTTACAAGATAAGCGGTAAAGACTCGGGGTAATAGGGAAATGTAACTAGATCTTATGAGGGACATACTCGTAGGAGCCGACTGCCTTAAAACGCTATAAAAATATTTCACCGCCGGCATCGGTGCTACTTGATAAGGATACGCAGTCATTTGTAGTAGGCTCGTGAGTCGGACCGCGGCCGCCGGCCTCCTTTACAAAATTTATGTTGAACGCATTATCTGCTTAATGTCCTCCGAGACACCTCGCTCTGATACGGCGCAGCGACCGTTTCAATTGAGCTTATCAGACAAAAGCTCGTACGTCGCCTTCGGATGAACACGATACAAAACTTTTGACATGAGAACATAATTGACAAAGAGTACATTGATAAATGGAGACTAAGTGTCCGTGCTTTTTTGCGTCCATAAATGCTGGCCAATAGGAGTGCTTCGTGACCTCTGTTTAAAATCACTGTTGCGATTACGTCCCGTGATTTAGATGGCCATTACTGGGTCGCGTCCACAGATGGGTTTGAATTACAGCCTTCCTTCCAGCTCTGTTGGTTTTGTACCGACATTGGTCTCAGTAATTATGAGATCATGTTTCATAGTTATCTATTGATTTAGAACTCTTCCAAGTCTCAATTATGAATCATCGATTATCGAGAGTTATGTGAGACGGTCCTCTATCATCATGGTTCCTTGCTCCGGGTTTGTTCACCTCGCATCAGCATTCTCGTAAGCGGGCCGCTTCCTATGATATTGCGTTTTATTGATGTTTTGTATGCTAACATTTGTAATAAAAGACACAACTTGTGCAGATTTATTGTGTAGTTAATATGGCTTGATTTCTATTGGGTTTTCATTATACATGAAAATAAAGACTTGTAGATATGGCATATTTTATAATACGTTTAAAATTCAATTGTAAATCAATTTTAAATTTAATGCGTTTTTGCGAAGAATTCAAATTATAAATGGTCAAATCATTATCAAAGACACAGCGTTGAGATATCACGTGGGTGGCTTTGATTAGATAGAACTTTTAGTAGAAAACCTTCATACATGATGCCAACTAAATGTGCTGCTGGGTTGGTAGCGTTGCTAGTTTCCTTTACTATGAATTTCTTAAAAGTCATACCCTAGAGTTAATGTTTTGTTCATGTCGTTATGAAATTCACGATCGAAACAAAAGGAAACGAGAACATCGCGGTTATTGTTTGTTAACCTTCCTCAAAAGGAAGTGGATCTAACATGGGGCAGTTTCAATATCCCGCGGCTGAAATTCCAAGTAGAGTGAGGGTCCGAGGCTGCAGTTGCACTGTGAGTACACAAGTACAAGTGTAGTGAGTACCACAGATTAGCGGCCAGTTAGTAGGGTCTCGCGTGACCGGCCCGACACGACGCGCCCGCGCACTTCATACGCTCATCCACTGACGTTCTCACGACACATTTTGACATTTCACTGAACAAATATAGAAGCCATTTTCGATCGAAACGTCAAACACGTCAGGAATGCAAATATATCGCTTTTCCACCTTATCGCGTTTTGACAATGCACCCATGTCCGCGTACGGGATCAAGAGGTCACATTCGTATGGAGATTCGATAGAGATAAAAAATGTACAGTTGATTTTATTGGCGTTTTATCAACGTTCGAGGAGCGGCGTCCATCATCGCCGGCGAGCCTGTCGTAAATCGCGCTACCGCGTCCGATTAGAATATCGCTACTGGCTGCCGGCCGCGTGTGTCTGCAGCTCCTAAATCGGCCGCACTCCATTTACCGAAAGCTCAATCAATGCCCATGAAATTTACAAAGCAGATAAAATTTAATTTAAGTTTTTATCGATGGGTGGGTGCGGGTGTGCATGTGTGTGTCTGTACGTAGTAATTATGCGGCGGGCGCGCGGGCGCAGCGCCGGTGGTCCGCCGCCGCTCCCCGCGCCTCCGCCGTAGAAACTTCCTCTACACCTGGGAACGGGAACTCACGCCGTACTCGGACACTCGCTCAACTATCGCCTTCTATTCGGACATATCGTGTATTGTTCCATTGTTATCATTGTTTCAACGTGAAAAATTATAATTTACTCTAAGCTCTAATTTTGGTGTCACATTGTGATCGAGGAAAGTGTGAGAATCTGACTCGAGTATTGAGTGGAATCGCGCCTCGGCCGCCTCGGTCGCCGACGCGGAATGGTCCTTTTGTCCACCTTTATTTGCCTGTCAGTCAAAGCGCCTGTCTCGGACATGCGCTCGAAGACCGCGACAATGTAGCTCTTTGTGTGCGCCTTTAGCGACCTTTACAAAACTAAATTTCGATGTCATGCATAAAGCCGTGTGTTTATATGGAAGTTCCCCTTTATTGTTGACGAAATATGCTCCAGTCTCAGTAGTATGTGGAGCAATTAACTTCGCGATTTTTATTGTCTTGCCTTTATTTGTACTGGCGAGCCTCGAGGCAATTAAAATAATCGTTTTGAATTAATTATCATACGCTTTTTATGATACGAGTAACAAATTGAATCGATGCCTACTAGCTTTGTAATCAAACAGGGATGAAATAATCGAGACCAATTAATCTTAATTCGGTATTATTTTCATGTCGTTTTAAATTAGTCTTACAGAGAGTGGGTTTGCACAGAGTTTATACAATGTTTTGATTGATTCATGCGAATGAGCAAAGGTAATAAAACAAAACTGGTGTCGTAAAAACGCGGTGTATGATTATTTATCATTGACTTGATGACGGACCCGCTGGCAATTATCAAATGAACACCGCCAATCATTCGTCGAAGTACACTCGCAAACTTAATTGATTATCGTCGAAATTCGATTTTTATTGCGAATGATTTGGTATGATACAAGTTCTTGGAAGAATATTGGCAAATTAAGATATAAGTAATGAAGAAATGGAAACCATTTTTTGGTGATTGAGTAAAATTGTTAACCGTGATTTCTGTCTTGTTAATTAAAATAAATATAGAGGTGCAGCTCTGCAGTAATACGTCTTTACTTTACCCATCTGATGATGTACCGGTTTGGGCTAGCACGTCTCCAATTAACTTTAAAAATTATCTTTCTAGCAACAAAAAAGTATCCTAATATATGAGAGGAAAGTTTTGACGCATTCACCGAGTACGTTGTATAGACTTTGAATGCATCAGCGGTCCAACTGCATCCAGGGTGCGCGGTGGGTATATGGCGCGTCGTAAACTTGAGCGCACTTTAGATAGCACTAAACTTGTATTGTAAACACTTGAAGCCTTCCACTGCTACGCTGACACACGTTAATACAACTTGTAATTCAGTGTAAACGTTTCTTTGAATGACACCAATAAAACAACTCTTTTCTTTGACAGCTGTGTTTGCTCCTTTCTTTTACTGCTGTGCTACCTTTACATTTCTCCAACGCTTTGATCTTTAATTGGCGAAAGCTTGCCAAAAGTACGAAGACATTGCAAAAATCAAGATTTATTTGCAGCAATAAAAATAAGCCCTTAAGAAACGTAACGGTTTTAAAGACAAAACTAACTGTCGGGTTCAAACAAAATACCCAAAATATAAACGGGACTTTCTTTTGTGTCTATTGTTTACGTTATTTGCAACTCTTTTAGCGAACCCTTCGTCATTTTTGATAGTTTCTAAACTAACGGGGTGCAATAAAAGTCGGCGCCGTAAAGCCGCTAGCTAAGTTCGTTTTTAGAGGCAATTAAAGCTTTTATTTCAGAGATTTCTTAAATATTTGCACGCTAAAAAGGTTTATGGTCGAAACGAGTCAGACTTTTAACCTTGACGAAAAGTTTCGTGATCGATGCGTACAAAGTTAGTGTGGGATCGCGGAGCAGATGTTCTGCATATCGCATCTATAGATGCATCATACGATAACAATGTACAATTCATATTAAAATAGGCGTAATATTCAAATTGCGGTCTACACAAGGCTTTCGTATCGCTTTGAATCAAGAATGTGGCGTTTCAGATCAGGCTGATAAGGCCGCGGACTCACGGCCGCGCCGGTAAGAAGATACATTGCGAATTGACAAGGTCTCGAGCATAGGTGCCGGGTCTATTGTGCCTCATCCCTATAAATAACAGAACACATACAAAACAAGCGCAGATGTCAGAGATTAGATTTTCATCGGTCAGATATTTCTTGTTTTAGAGCAGGACGTAGCGACTAAAGTTCAAAGCTATATTTTGCGTAGATCAGTTGACCGATAATGAAAGTGTTGCCAGGTTAACATGCAACAATCACTTTGACCTCAGCGGTGAGATTGTTTTCGCTCGCTCGCTTCGCTCTTTGTTTAGAAATGTAGTTTCCTTAACGTTTTAACAAGAAGCACCAGTTTTGATTCAGAACGATAATCTAAAACGTCGAAAACCGTGCTAGATTTCATCAACTCTCATGTACAAATAAGACAAGTACAAGCACTCTTGTTTGTCTCTACGCATAAAATCCTCACAAACTGTCTCATAAGAACCGCGATCCATCCACCAGCATTATCCATTCACTCAACGCCAGAGCTTCCTTTAACACGTCAGCGGATCTTTTATCACAATGACTAATTTCGAAGGTTTCGCATGCATTAGCATTTCAAGTGCCGCAGACCAGGTTACATGCAGCAATTACGCAAACAATATAATAGCACAGTGTCGGTCTCGGCCGAGGGTTTATTTACTGCCTCATATCTCCGAAGAAAAGAAATGTCAAGACATCCTCTGTACTGCGATTATCGTGTCGCAATCGCTTGAGGCCACGACTGGGATACTCATAAAATATGCTCGCTATGGGGAGGAGACAGTGAACACCCATTATACTTCACGAGCCTTTTGAGGACACAGGCTGAGGTTCTCATAGACGTGAATAGGCTGTGTATGAGTTGTAAGTCATTGCAGGCAGAAGTATAGAGACATAACTTTTATAATTTAGCATTCTCATCCTGAACATCAATAAACTTTGTTAGTAGGTTAACGTCATGCATTTTTTAGCTTTAAAAAAAGTAAGCTTGGTGAATTGATGGTGGTGATGGTGATTGGTTAGCCCTGGTGTCAGAGTCTTAGGCCGCCTGAAGGCCTCTGACATGGCTTGGAGACAAACAACCGGGACCTACAATTTGACATGTCATCCGACCCATGGTAGCGTTCAGTTGTAATTGTAAATGTCACCCGCGGTCACCTATCCCCAAAGACTGACTGTGTCACATCCGTTGGTTAATTTCGATAATCGGTTACAAATGCCTAATCGAGTTAGGCTACGCTATGCTACTTTTTATCTTTGATTTAAAGTAAAGAAAGGTCAAGAGATACTATACTATACTGGATAGGATAGTATGGTATACTGAACTGTTGTCAATAGCAATGATGTATTTTTTTAACCTAGGTAGAAAAAGCTCAAAGCTTCAAGAATCCAGCATACATTAATTTCAATGGTTGTAATCGAGGCTCAAGAAATGTGTGCTAATTCTTAGCTCCACAGATCAATTACTCTAGACTTCTGAATGGGTAGCATTTAGAAGCAAGATGGACGTAAGTATTGAATTCAGCAAAATGGGAGCAATTAGCAGAAAATATAATCGTATAAAGATTAAGCGTGCGGGGAAACGTGATCTATAAATTACCGCTGCGCTTCCCCGAGCTAAGTCGAGCAAACTGATAAAAGCTTTCTATGTATTTACAAATATTAAAGAAACGTTTGTGAAAATAACGCTTTATGTTTTTTAGTCCACATTTGATTATAGTAAACGATTTTTTCCTTTGACTGTTAAATTGAATTTGAATATTGTTGTTAAACTGAACCGGTTTGATACGACAATGCATATTTTTGTCAAGTTCTGCTTTCTCATAGAACTCAAATAAAAACGGATGGTAGTAAATTGTGTGAACCTAACAAATGAATCACGCAGTTAATGAATAGCTGACAATTTCAAGATTTAAAGCAACCAGTCTTGTCACACTGAATTAAACGTTTAACACAACTCCTTGTCACCCAACAGGTTCTGATTGTGACGAATTTCCATTTCCAAGGAAGCCGCTAGAACGTCCTCTTCACAGGGCACTTTTAAAATTTTTAGCGTATCACGAAGACAAATCTCACAACGGATCCTCGGTCGCTCGCACCGGAGCCTTTATCCTCGCCACAAAGGCCGTAATAACCATATCAAACAGCGTGTCCCTTTGCCGCGTTGCATACATATAGCCCGGGCGAGACTCTATTCTGTATTAAAATAAGTAAAGAAATGCGTTTTGTTTCCGCCGCGGCGAGGCTTCCATACCTAATGCTTCGCACACGCCCCGTGCATACCTGACGCAGACAAATAGCCGCGCCAGTTCCTGGCTACACTGGACTTGTCATATCCTGCGCAACTTATCAACTGAATTTGTTCCTTTCACTCGCAATTTCGATAATCTAATCGGATAAGATATGGAATTCGACTAATTAGCCACACAGGACGTGGATAATCCGTCGAGGCCGCCCCTTATCGCTCTATCGGGTCGTAAACCTAATGGGTTCCTATGAAACGCTCATTATTCTTGTGTTGATAATATTTTGAATGTCACATGCAGCAGGTAACCGCCGGAGCGCCGGTACGTGAGGGGCATGAGAACTGTACCGCCCGAGACCGACCCTGCACATAATTTCAGCTCTCGTCCTTTGTGCTCTTCGTCATTGTTATTAAAGTAATCACGGCCGCCCTCCATCATGCCCCAATCGAAACATTATGGGATATAAACAAAAGAAACCAAGTGGAATTCAATGAAAAGCCATTATGTCGCGGAGGGCACTCCACGGGCCTGTTGTCTCAATATTTTTCTTCGTGGATGGAGTTGACGCGTCATTCTCTCGCGTACGTTCAAACACGCCGAACGGAATTTTGAAGGGCCCTCGATAATGGCCCATATTTACGACATTTAGATAATGTTATTTAAGAGGTTGGGGACTGAATTATGGAAAATAAAACGAGAAGAATTGTCACGTGTCCTTGTACTTGGAGCTTTATTTAGAAAAGTTTTATGTTCGGCTGCGTTGAATTGTAATGAGGCAGCTATATTGTTAACCGATATTCTAAACAAAACTAAAATTAACTGCTCTAAAACTGATGTTAACATTTATTTATGGTAGAAATAAAAATGCCAAATCGAAATCCAGACAAATCAAATACATTTGTTTTTTTTTATTGATTTTTGTAAAAACAAAATAATGTAAACTCGTGTTGATGCACCGAAGTCGGATTATATGTAATAAAAAAATAAAAAACAAACTAAACTCAACCACATAATTATTATTCTCTTCTAAAAAAGTCACAAAATAACTTTAAGATGCCTTAAATCTCCCAATAGCTTTTGTTGCCTACACAATTTCTCGTCGTGTCTCTAAAAATGGTAGTTATTTTTTCCATAAAACGTTTAAGACCGTTAATTTAGTTTCGGCTTAACGTATACGGTAATAAAGCATTCGGCTAAAGCCTAAATTGCCTACAAACGATACTATCTGGGATTGCATCCACCAATTTACGAGTTTGGCTTCCCCTCAAAGCATTCTTCGTGATCAGACACGAGTGGCATTTCGGTCGACCACAGTATTCTTATGAGTTTCAAAACATGACCATTCCATTTGAATCCAAGTTTAGTCTTTGAATATATTTAACGTTTTATTGCGCTATTATTCTTTATAGGTAGGTTTTGGTATGTTTAAAACAATTCTCTGAAGTGAAATAAGAATTAAATGCACATAATTACTACCTACTGGTAAGCCTCATGGTTCCAATTATTGCTTTATTAATTTAAATTTACTATTGACACGCACCTGTGCGATTATATTTTAATTTGTGATAAATTCTCAAAATTTCATAACTAAAAAGTTCAATAAAATGAGTGAATAAGTAAATGATATGACATAATTATTTCCTAAATGATCTGTTTCTTAGTCGTTCACTCTTGTCAGAGTGGTCGTGGTTGCAATGTTACACGGGGGCTCTTCGCCGTCGTCGACGCCCCCTTCCATTGCTGCTGCGCGTCGTTCCTAAATGATATTAATACGTAAACGTGATCTTGATTAGAGGTATACTTAGTTATATAATTTTTTATATACTTTATGCCAATAAATAATATCTAATCTGACGCAAATAATTCATTGATGTATCCTATTGTACAAGCCAATAGAACTCCTGTTGCAAACAACGTGAGCAAAGATTTACAAAGCACTGATCAACATTACGATAACGTGTTTAAAATGATGCACAAATTGACCCTCGAATTAGTTCTCAAACAACGAGCGGCAAAAGGCCACATTTCATCGTCGAGTGCACAATTCGAGCCTTTGGCATAATAACTAATCTCTGGTCAGATTAATCTGACGGTGTCGCAGGCCCCGGGGACTCTTCTAATGGCGAATCAAACGTGCCGGTAAACGCATTACTGACTGTCCGAGCACGATCACAATGCATCGGCTCGTATATCTCGCTTGGATTTTAGGAGAGCAGATATTTGGGAATGGAAAGATAAGTTTCGAAATTCGAGTGCTTCAGTCATCCTTTTATTGCTTAACCTTTTTGCATCTCTCAGAGGCACTCACTTTCACGTGCATTACGCTTATCTCCAATGTAATTTTAGCCTACGAAATTGAAACGCTGAAAATGCTGACAGCTTTATTGTCGTAATATAAAAAGTTTTGAAATAAGTTTTAAATAGTTTTTTTTATTTGCAATCACGAGCTAAGGTTGAGATTTGAAAAAAAATTGAGGTTTCTTTTTAGAAATGCAGGACTCAGCATCTTTTCTACCATTCAACACGTCATAGCTAAATCTCAAGACGCTCTTCGCAATAAATAAGCTCTTCAGTCTCTATGGCACGACACACAAGTATTTTGTAACTCTATACGAGACAACAGTGGCTTGATGCTAAAACAAATATTTAGACAACACTCCGACAACCGTTCAGTTAATAGGTTACTGAGTCATCAGTCATCGCGAAAGCTCTCAAAGGGTTGCCTTTCCTATTCTGCGAAGACAATGTACTTTGAGATTAGAGATGTGCTCGATTTTAGGCATTGTGGTGGTAAAATTCTCGGGATAAGGATTCTTAGACGTTTAAACGCAATGTTATACAAGTTGCATATTTGTAATAATCATTTTGACATAAACCCCTGAATGGGACTGGACAAGCTTGAATTGGATTACTTTGGGTTTTGTCTCACAAACCAAACCAAACCAACCAAACCGATCCAATCCAACCTCGCGCTTAGAGCTCATGGTACGAATTCGGGTCCCTAAACTCCTAAAACAGCTTAGTTTTGTCGAATCCGTTTTATTTTGCCATTACTTCTACCAGTAGATACCTAGAACAAGATGCGCATATAGCCACGAACCTAACGATCCTTCTCCTTTGAAAATTGTGAACATTACGTGCTTACATATGCTAAAAATCATTACCATTATTTTTTGGAGTCGGTTGAAATTACCGTTCTAAGACGATTTATGTATCTAAAGGTCTTCTCCGGTCAAACCGTTGTCTGTCGCATCTCTAGCTGAAGATGTTTATTGTTATTGTTTACTGAACGCGATAACAACCGATACTAACCCTTTGTTTTTAGCAAAACAATGACTTTAACGCGAAAATGTTTATTGCTTTCGCTATTGCTCAAATACTTGACTATTTGCGAAACCGAAAACCAGAGGCGCATAGAGGGGGACAAATCGGGACGATTGTTTTAAAACTAAAAATGATTATTCGAATGAATTTGAACAAAAATAGTCAAAACATTGGTTTTAAAACAAACTATTATTACTATTTCAGATGAATTCATGCTGAAATTAAAAATTGATTCGATATTTTGAAACGATAAAGATAATGTAGTTTTTTTTACTAAGTGTGTACGTACTGGTACGGAGTTAACATTGTTTTCTTGAGCATAAATTGTAACAATAACAATTTTAGATTCAGATTCAGATTACAGTATTTAACGATTTTAATACGAAGGCTAAGTTATTCGAATGACCTATTCGAAATGAGTCTATTTAGCCCATCTCTAAGAGCAAGTATTGCAGCTAGTAATAAAGAGTTGGGCCGTTAGTTTTATTGTGTTATTTCGTGATTTATAGGTGTGCTGAATGTATGGCATTTTTATGGGCGCAGTTCGGTTGACGTTTGCCAAAAACGTTCCCCGTAGACCTTTCAGTCAAATAATGTTTGTTTTGTTGGCTATTTGGAAAGAGTTTATTTAAATTTATTGTTTGCAAGTTTTTTATGCTCTAGAGAGAAAAATGGAGTGTTAAGAACATTTTTTCTAAATGTAGAGAATAGACATTATGTTATGATTCATCTTGTTTTACGTAGATAAATTTTACATACATTTTTACATATTTTCCTACATTCTCGTAAAAATCGTTTTTTGTTTTGCACATTAAAAAAAATACTGTAATTTGAGACTAAGTGCTAAATAAAACGTATCAATAATATCTAATAACACGTCTACACTTGATAAAAGCTAGGGAAACGAAAGTGTTTGTAATTAATTTCGGTAGATTTTGTTTGGTAAAGAATTTTGAAATGGATATTTGGGTTACTAAATATTTCAGTTCTTTCGCAACATTATTCAAAGCATCGATTTCCTATCCGACTCTTATTCGACTAATGCACAACGCGTGTTTTTCCTACGGCATCGGACATGTGTTATTATTTGTCCGTAGAATTTATTACAAGCTATTGTTTCATTGTCAGTTCTCGATAGACAACAGTTTCAGTGCTTTTTATTGTACTCTACAACCGGTACTTTGTTAGGAATAATAACACATCCTTTTAAGCTTTAGTACATCTTTCGTACATGAATTCATAATTAGGCATTCATGCTGATGACGGGTATGAAATACCATATCCAATACTCATTATAATTTATGATCTATGATACGAGTATTATGATTAGTAGATTCTATCAGTATGAACGATCTATGATTTCATAAATTGAGTTATTATCGTAAACGCCAGCAATTGTTATAGTTTCGAAATGATACAGAAAGCAGTTCCTTTGTGTGTGGGACACACAAACGTTCGCATTCGTAATTATTGTATGTGTGTTTGATCTCAATCAACTCCATAGTTGCGAGAGAGATTTCAATGAAATTTGGTATGATATCTTATACCCTGTATGAATAGATTGGTACCTTTTTATTCCGGTTTTAAAAGTTCCTGTAGCAAAGCGATTGTGCAGCGCGTAGCAAGCAACTGGCTCGGAAATACGTGTTTAGCGCCAAGACTACTTAGTTATTTAAGTATGAAAAATAATTTCCTAGTTATTTATTGAAATGTAACTAACCTCAGACCAACAGACTTTCTCGTCCTAAGAAATGCAAAATACATCATAGTAAAGGCAAAATTACTCTAATCTCTCCTAACCTCCTTACAATGTAACCGCAAAATACCCTGAAGCTACCATACGCTCGCTACTACTCTGAAATATAACATTTTTTGTGTCTTAACTTTATAAAAACTCATAATCAATAATAGACTTTAAACTCACAAAGTTAGAGTTTCAAATCAATGGGATTTAGGTTTGTAAGGGCGAGTTTACACAGGACCCGAAGTGCAATGTCGAGACAAACATTAGGCTTTATGCTGCTCACAGAAGAGAGTCAATATTTGCTTTTGCTTCGTAGAAAAATGCATTCGGACAACAGGAGAGCCGATGTGTACTGTTTTCATTATTGAAATTAGTTTCGGGCAGTCGGCATTGTTGTTTCTTTATGCTCTACCTTTTATAAATATACAAATTGTTGTATGAGAAGCTGACTGTCTGCTCAGTCTCGTGTCAGTCGTAAGCAAAACTGATACGAGTATGTCAATGAAAACATTCAAATCAATCCGTCAATCCATCAATTCATAACCGGTAAAAAGTCAGCGGAGACGTCAGGAATGGTCTATGGTCCATAGACCATAGATGTAACTTAGGTTAGGCTAAATGGCTAGTCCTGAAGTTAGAGCTAGCGTGCTGCATTGTAGACATTGCTTACATTCAAGTAAGATAGCGGTCAAACGCAAGTTTATCATATTATCATAGAGTCAAACCATACTTGATCGACGAGTAAAACGAAGGTTTAGAGTTCACTACTTTTTTTTTAATCTTATGAATATGACACATCTTATCATCTTGACAATAGACGAATACTTAATAGTATTCATCTATTCAGACATTAAACACAAAATAAATACATATTACATATATACTCGTATTTAGTTTTGTTAGCCATTTTGAATTTTTTCATACAGAAATTTACAGTCACCGAGTGAAAGCTCACCAGAACCACCTTTGCTTAGTATGTTTGAACGACGTCAATCTAAAGCATATACAGGTGAATACACACGCATAAACTAGTCACTAAAGCTATTCTGGTAGAAGTTTATAAAGAACGGCCGCAGTCGAATTGATCGCGTGTTAATTATCGCGGTTGTAAAACTACGACGTATTTGTTCTGGCGGTATGCGAAGTAGCTTCTGATGTTTAAAATCGACGGTTTGAAAGCCCCTTCGAATTTATTAGAACAAGTTCTTTGCTTGGGATACTTAAATTATCAGTAGCAGTAATGTTTTGTTTTAAACGTCGTAAATTCTAACTGCATAAAAAAAGCTAAAAATAAAAAAAATGTCTATGTCAAAATGTTTCAATTTCTTTAATAAATGGTTAGAAAACTACAGGCGTTACCTACACCAGAAATCAGAGATTATACAAGCATTATTTTATACACAATTTGATGCGATTATCCACATACAAATACAGCAATTCCATTTTCTTGTTAGATAACCAGACTTACATTATCATACTGTTGCATGGTCTTCATATATCTACAAGTAACTCGTCTACATCTTGAAGTCTATAGATATTTTGTAGAACACACAAAAGTTAAGTCAGCTCCAGTAGTTTAAATCTACTAATGTTTTTGCATACAAAACATGGTGTTCGTGTGGGTCGTGGTAGAGGTCGGCTGGCAGACGCACCGGTTGCATACACATGCTAAATGGACGAATTGTTTCCTCCGAGTAGGGGCACCATGAACGTTGGAGCTTTGAAGAGAGGTTAATTTTTTTTTTATTCAGAAAGATTGTACATTACTTTTATAATCGCTCCCTTCTAAACTGGGATACAGCCAGTTTTGAAGGTTTTAGTTGAGAGATTGTTGGCATTGCAGTCTGTCAGACGAGGACATTAACTAACGCTTTTAGAATTGGTTTTAATGTGAAACTTTTAGGCAGTTGTATTTTAGAAATTGAATCCTAAATTATGATAAGTAACCACTGCGTTCGTGTTTTATAGCAAAATCGTACCTGTAAGGTGGTATTATTAAAAACAAAACTAGAAACATAGCCGTTTACTCCCACCTGTTCTGTTGAGTAGTTCTGTTGACAGAACTACTGGGATAATACTTTCTATATGGGACCCGAACTATGACCATGACAGTAATTTACAATAAATTATTTAAGGTTAGTAGATACTCAAGTACTATATTAAAAAAAAACTATCAATCATTTGAGACTTTTGTAAAGATCAAAGAAGTCCCGAGATTTTCTAATGTTAAAAAATAAAACTTTTAAAAATCACATAATACCAAAACACAGTAACCTGCGGTGACTCACACTGTCCAGCAGATACTGCCTCAAAGCAGTTTAACTACCAATCATGGTCACAATACCAAAACAAGGAGACTGTAACACTAAATTGCAGCTATAAAGCTGGTCAACCACACCTCCGGTGAAATAAAACGGGACGGCTTCCATTCACACCGGTGTCCTAAAACATTTATCGCCTAACTCCCAATAATACAACATTAGGTGGCTGTGTCGTTGAAAGGAACATTGTGCTACCTACACGGTCATTAAACGTACTGAAGCGTACTGAATGAAGACAACAATACTCTTTATTGGTGGAGAGAAGTATGAGAAGCTTTCGACTCGTGGTGTCACTTTTGTGAAGGATAAGCTAATCCGAACGCGAGAGGTTTTGTCACATGGTTTTGTTACTTAAGATGTATCTACCTATAATATTTGTATTCATATATTACTTGGACAGTTGATATCAACTCTCATGCACCATTTTCAGTACTAAACTGAAGTTCTCATCCTTGTCTTACACATTTTCTTTTCTAATGTAAAATGACTTATTTTACTTTTGGGAAACTAATATCGATTTGGATGTGCCATTTTCTTAACTAAAACTAATTTTTATAGCTCCAAAATTATTATCACCCTATTCTCATATATATTAAAATAAAAAAGACGTAGGTATATAAATTTAGTTTGAACAATTTAGTTTCATTTCGGCAGTGGTACAATAATACATGTTATACTCATACGTATTTACTTACGTATTGCCTATGGATCCTTCAATGTTCTTAGAACTCGGTTTTAATTTTATGACGATCCAGCCTCATTTGACATTTTCGCAAATTATTCACTACTTAAGCTTAATGATTGGGCGAAGTGATAAATACATCAAGGCTTACGCCGATCCAATTAACATATTTTTAATTTGCTTAATGGTTTTCACAGCAATTCAGAGACACAAGATTATTGCAGCATTAATATCTATCTGGGTCCGGCATCGAGTTTCAAGAGGTGTTAATTTAATACTTTAAAATAGTAACACAATAAATTGTCCACGATTTATAGTAACATTAACATATGGGTATTTCAAAACAGTCGTATTAAGTTTTATATATTCATTGATGTTTTAACTGATATGAAATTGATAAGTGTAATAAAAAACTTGTGAGTTTACGCCTGTGGGCCGTATTAAAGGAAACGGCTCGTTAAACTTACAAAATGAAGTTATAAATATACGTCGAGTTTTAGTAGAAATAAATTTTATTTTGCGTAAATGTCGCATAAATATTGAATTGTTAGCATAAATTTTTGATTGCTACACGTTTAACAAATTGGAAAATAATTAGCTGTGCTTAAAAAGCAATCTGAGCACGTGTCATGCTGCCGAAACCACGATAAAAAGTGTTTTATAGAAAAAGTCGTTGACAATCAACGAAATATTTGGAACTGTTTTATTTTGCAATTTTAGGGTCTGAATTATAAATTATTTGCTAGGCCATTCAAAATCGATGTAATAACTTACTCTTTTATCAAATCAGACGAACGATTTGCTCGTCTCGTCAATTACATAAAAAAATAAACTTCTACTTACTTAACTCTTTTGTTTAAACTTTTTACCTTGTAAATATGCAGGCTAAGTAAGTTCTATTTAGCTTACACATCGAGGTTCTTATGAAATCTAAGGTGTAATGAAAATGTAACAGGAAACGTTTAATTATAAAAAAAACAACACTCAACGTCTTATGTTTTCCAGAATCGAAGAGAGACACTGCGTTGATGTCTTTTCTTAGAAGAAACTTACTGCTATTTTATTTAATGCTTTTACTTGGTAAGCTACTTTTAACGTGAAAACCAATTGTCATAATTGATTTCTTGAAAAAAAAAAAGGAAATTAAGAATAAAAAATTGATTAAAAAAAACTGGTTGCGTTCCTGACTTCCAGCAACGAAGCTTCGCAATATAGCTTTGCTATTGCTATTCATTATATGAATTTGATGAATTGGAAATTTTCCAAAAGTTAGTTTCACGTTCCAAAAACTAGCTTCTTGTGTTTTGTCTCGTCTGTATGCAGCCGACCTGAAAATAGAAAAATAAAAATGGTTGCTCTCTCTTTCTAACTGCTAGCAGAGTAATATTCTGTTTGATTTTCAAAGTACATTTTCAAAACTGTTTATGAGAACAAAATTAGTTAATTAATTTCACGACAATACACCAGAATAAGCATAGCACAAAACAAAAGGCTTAAGTCACAACGGCTCCGATTTTAGATCACAAGCCGAATTCCATGTAAAAACGTGTCCGTTTCAGTTTTGTTTCAGGCGCGATTCAGCGCCGTTCGTCCCCATATCGCAAGCAATACGTTACCGAAGTGGGGCCTTATTCTGGCTAGTCAGATATTGTAGCAGTCACTGTTCCTCTAATTAAAAATGTCATGACAGTGAGATTGAGTGCGATAATCTCGAAAGGCCCAGAATAACACCCTGATTCCACTTTGATGTCACGGTTACAGATGGACGGGAAGTCTCACAGCGACACTGCAATCTATTTAACTTTAGACTTGAATGATGGCGCCACTATTGCATTTCTAAAGTAAACCTAAAAGATATGCGTGGAAAAAATTAGTTACGTCATTTGTCCGATTCCATACTTAAGTTGGTCGGTTTGTAACGCAAATGTGAAGACAGCTGCGATTTTTGGAGGGCATTTAAAATTGTCTACGCGATGTTTATAACAACATTTTTTATAAGTTTGTTTGGTAATCTATGATTTAAGATATAAAAGTTTAAACGATTGTTCATATATTGTTTTTAACAAAATCTAAACAAACGTAAATATTTATAAGCTAAGTTAAAACAAATACTAATAAAAATGTGAATAATGTGACTGAATAAATGAGAGTGAAAAAAAGTCAGTCATGAAACTTTGATATGGAGATATGACTAGTTTAAACTCTGGTTGCCAATGCCATATTTTATCTGGGATTACCGCCGGATCCCGGTTAATGTAAAACAGCAATACAGCAAATAAAACCGCGGGAAGTAGTTAACTATAGTATATACAGACTCTTAAGTGTGGATGTCCGTATCCGGTGTCCTACAGAAGAGTTTCAAAGACAAACGACTCAGTTGATTTGCATAAATTCGTCATTTATGAACTTATATGAATTTGGAAACAAGAAATAGCAATCAAGATTTACTGTAATATTTTTATAATGTGATGTTGATGACCGTTTAAACTTCAAATCTATTTCGTATTGTAGCCAAGCCAAAGTATTATTGTGATATTGAATTATCATAATTTATTTACTCCAATAGAGGTGTCTATTACGAAGATTTTTATCTTCTTTTAAGGAAGAAGTATTATTTGAAAGAGAATTAATCTCGAATAAGTTTTTCGATAAATGGATGCTAATGAAAAAAATTTGATAGGATTCATCATAATCATAAAATTGGATAACAAACATACAGACTGACTTTTATGCATTAATAATTTTAGATAGGTAAACATATCAAAAGATCGCAATCCAAAAATTGATCCAGCGTTTAGATACTAGGAGACTACATAAGAACGTAATTAAATATGTACCTACATAAATGCTGAAAACACGTTACTTTGTTTCTAGGCAGTTGGTTAAAAAAGTAACTTTTTTCTTTTTATACCTATTTTTGGTTTGGGACTTTTGCAGTTTCAATGACAGTCTCCTAAAATTAAAGAAAACCAGCCAAGTGCGAGTCGAACTCGCGCACGAAGGTTTCCGTAATATTATCTTTAAAACGGCAAAAAATCACGTATGTTGTATGGTAGCCCCCTTAATATTTATTTTATTCTGTTTTTTAGTATTTACTGTTATAGCGGCTACAGAAATACATCATCTGGGAAAATTTCAGCTGTCTGACTATCATGGTTCATGAGATACAGCTTGGTGACAGACGGTCGGACGAACGGACGGACAGCGGAGTCTTAGTAATAGGTTCCCGTTTTACCCTTTGGGTTGGAAACCCTAGAAATGATAAAAAGAGATATAACAAAAAGAAAAGAAGACCGGTGAACGTAATAAGTAACTTGTCCTTGAAATGTTTTGTGGGTACCTTAAAAAACAAAACACATCTGTATCTAATTGAAAGAACAGTCGATGCGTTCGCTTCGTATTCGTCAATTGTGTATCTCATTCGTTGAAAGCATGTAAAGGAGCGCTCATACAAGGTTACAAAGAGAGGGTATGCTAAGCTAAAAGGTTTATAATACTTTAACATTACTTTTTCCTACTCATAATTACCAACAACTTTAGCATGGGACCAACTCTGAAATCGAAAAAAAATATAAACAGCTATTTCATAGATAGATAGCTAACTATATAGAGGTACAATAGATACAAAAATAGAAAAATGGGGTGAGAAAACCGTGTCATATAAACCTACATAAAGAGTAATAAATACTTGGAAATACATTCAAAGAATAATGTCAATGACACTTGAAAATATGTATGGAATAGATAACTTTTTTACTATTTCAGGTTAGGTCATTTTGTAAAAAGTTGTTCATAATGATGAGTACTACAAGCCCTTTCGGCTTAGCATACCCTTTCCTTATAGCTCTGTAACGTTCCCGACTGGGTTTTAAATGAGGTAGGCTGAGCGACACGAATCGGCTTGGACTGTTCGGCGGATTCCTGTTTATGTCACTATATTTGTTACTGTTTTTACTCTATAAAACTGGGAACGTGCTCAGAAACCCAAAACACGGGCTTTTTCGCGTAGTTTTGGTATCGTCTTGAATTTGTTTGGATGTGTAGTTTTTGCAATAAACACTTTTTAAATTCATGAATGTATAAATCTAGACAGAAACGGCTTTTTATTTATAAACGTTGTTATTGGTTTCATGATTACATGATATAAAAAATATGGGATTATTAATATTTACGGAATATGTAGGATTGTATCTATCTTATTAAGTTGATTGCGATTATTAAGTTGATTCTGTTAGTGATTTATCGAATTGCTTGCAGTTTTACGTAGGTATTTTTTTAAAAAAGTTACGAAATATACCAGTTCAATTTGTATCTTTTAACAGATAAATTCTAAAAGGCAGTGTCAAACCAGACGTAGTCAACAGGTATGTTTCCCCAAAGTGCTGACACATTGACTATTATTCCCTGAATAAAGAGCAAGTTGACCGTCGAGTTGACATTCGGGAGCTCCTTGTATAATAAGTAGATATTTACATTTCATCGGCTCATATTTTGCCCTCTTTGTTTCTTGAGTTTTAAAATTTAAATGTCCGCCCGATGCTGACGTGCCGACCGCGTTTTTATTTACGTTAAATAAATAAATATTTTAATTTGACAGACGTGAGCTCAATACGTAACCTTCTACATTCCACGTTAAAATCGGTAACGTTACACGCTCATTCATAACATAGTCATTTATGCATGTAAGAGCTCGAAAAGCCACCCGCGCCATCGTCGCTGCTCTTTAATGAATTTCCAACAAAAACTTAATTAAAAATCGTATCTCGCGTGTTCGAAGGAAATGAACTCATTCTTTGGGCCCGTTGAGTGACGGGCCGAGTGACGGCCCGTCATTACAGGCGCGTCCACCGTTGCACGACCTCCGGTGCCCTTCATTGCTTATCTACAAAATTATGACCGCAGGCAAATTCAACGTGCAGTCAAAGGTCAGCTTAAGCTGGCCGCATTGTGTGTTTTGGGAATTTCGTAGTTGACGGTGCATGCAGTAAAATGTTTATTACCTAATTATTATCTTGCCTTCGTTAATTTCAGTTTATAGTTAATAAGCGTCCGCCTTGTCGACAAGGATGTCAGATTTCAGGCTTGTTTTACGATATTATGCATAGCGTAAAGTGTCTTTCCACACAAATATCATCAAATATGTACCTACTTGATAGTTCAACTTTAACGACCAATGAAATCTTAATAGAGATTTGGTTGGAACGAATAAAGGTAAACCTAGTAAGTACGAACACATTTACTATCATTGTAATTCTTAGAAGAGGCAAACACACCTGATAGGATACATGACGAATACCATCACGCCTGCCTAAGCTGCAAATTCCTCAAGATAAAATACAACAATTGGTACGGCTCATATCATATCACGCTCCATGGAAGAATTTTTTCACGTCCATTCTCGTATGGCAGCCAAAAAGTGTAAAAAGCCGTAGGTATGAAGATAGTGGTTTCAACAAAACCAACACGGGCCGGCCACAAATTGGCGGTTCACAGCGGCTGGCACGTCGTGACTGGCCCGGCGGCGGCAGATGCGCGAAGCGAGCAAAACCACGAGCGGAGCGAGCTTTTGGCATGAGCGAAGCGAGCAGCGGACGTCATTGCATTGAAGAAGCGGTATCCTGGAAACAAAGAAGTTAATTAAGCTTTATGCAGTTTCACTGTATCGTTTATTGTTTGTGGTTTGGAACAGAGTAGCTATATTTATGATTTCTAAATACTTGTATGCGGGTAAAATGCATCATGGTCGTGAATAAAACAGAAAAACAAATCTTGTCTAAATTGTCTATCTTACTTGGTGAGCGGGCTCTTTTCCGCAACTAGGCCGTAAGTCGGCCCTTTTTGCGTGAAAATTGTCTATCATAATGTATAACTACGTAACAAAAACATACGATTAATACGAGTAGTAATGTGTCAGTCAGCAACTGTCATGTGAAAGTCAGGAATGAAACAAAATGTAATGTGGTTTATTTCAATATGAACACAATCTTATTTGTCTCACTCTTCTCCTCACCCAGCTCTCTCCCCAACAAGTCCACTACGATTATTTGTTCAGTAATGGTAGAAATCCATTAAACAAGCTCCTTTTAGTGATTGAACAAAGACATGCCTAGAATGCATTTTTGAATTGCATTGCAGTCAATTTGCCGACACTAAATTGCATACCCTGGAAATGTGAAATATCTTTTTGGTCCTTTGTTTAGTTCTTTTGTTGCATTATTTCGAAATTAATTTGAGAGTAACGTCTCGAGAGACCCTCATTTTCTTGTTAGGTTCTGTTCCTTATTTCTTTCTACCTTTTAGGTTGTTTATTTAGGGGGTTTTAAAAGTGGGTATATTTTTTTGCATCTTATAAAATGATTTTAACCCATGCTCGCTCAATAAAAAGAAGGTATTATGGAATGAGATGTTATGAGAAATCTACCCTTGGGAACTCAGTTCTTCAACATACTTAAACTAATTATTACAAGTAATAATTTCTAATGAGGTCGATTAGAATCGATGAAATTGAATTTTTATTGAGGAAACATTAAAGTAAATAACAAAATGGTTGAGAGTGAATTAAAGTTTTATTGCTGTAGAAATATCTCATCACTTTAGTTCTTGTTAGCTAAAAGATATAACTAGCACATTATTGCCGTCGTGTATGGTCTATAAACTATTAGATTCGTGATTTAATCGTACAGCTATGAAATAAATAAAACCTTAAGTACTGCACGACATGTGGTTTTTGTTTTTCTGTTGCATTTCTCTTAGCTTTGCCGAGAAATAAGCCAGGAAAATAAGTAAAATAAAGTAGAGTACTAAATCTTAAACATTTATAAAAAGATTTTGTTTTTGATTTGAGTGGTATTATAAACATTAATTACTAAATAATGCGTTTTAAATATAATTATTTGAAGTCTAATTTGTGCCCGAAAGAAATTGCTCTAAGCGATAAGGCTAAGTTGTTACACTAATTTTTAAGCGTTAGCGTCCATTTATTTTTACTTTCTGGTATGAACTGGTTTACCTATTCATTTAATTTAGCAATGTTTTAACTAAGATTTAGAAATATTTTTCTGTAAATTCTTAATTGCCATTGATGAAATTGTGAGCATATATTCCACACTGCACCGCGTACTATTTCTACTTACTACTTACTAACATACACAAATTTATAGAAATATATTCTACAGCGGCATTAAAAGTCCAATACACTGTAAATTACTTAATTTCTCTTACAAAATTGACTAAAAAGTAAAAAAAAGAAAAAAACATTTAGAGCAGTTCCATCAAAATCGATAAAACGCCTCAAATAACATCCGAGGCCGACTTAAGGCCGACCACCCGATAGATTGTCCCATTCAAATTAAATTATGTTAATTCAATGTTGGAGAAAATACGTGAATTTGAATTGTGTGATGGGAACGCATTCACCTCGGCCCGGATCGGTGTCGTGTCGACTGTGATGGCTCTTCTAATGGCCACTAGATGCCGTGACTGTCGTATTGCTACAAACAGCTGATATATTATAATGAAACATCTTTTTTATGGAATTAAATTGTGGACGGTACGCAAATGAAGTGCATGGAAAGCTGGGAGTGATTTTTAAAAAAGCTTTTATTTTACTCGCAATGTGCCTGCAACTATGTTTTGTTCGGGTGGAATCTTGCAACTCAATTTTGAACTACTTTTCGATGTCCGACTGAGCTGAACTTTGGTATACGTATGTAACTTCGATGATAATGCAATCATTATCATCATAAGGTGCCATCTTCATATTGAAGTTTGGAGGTCAGTAGGCTTAACTTCTTGCAATCCCGTGCTGTGCTTTTTAAATGCTGATAACTTACTCCGGTCCACTTCTTAATGTCGTCCAGCTATTTCCGTGTCTGTCGTCCTGGGCTCCTTTTCCCCGGAATTCTGCCCTCGAGGATTCATATAGGGATGCTCTTTGCATGTATCCGAAGAAGGCGACTTTCCGTCTCATGACTGTGGATAATGAACGCAATGAAAGCTTGTTTCTAAAAATATTTTTATAATTTACTTATTTTGGTTGATGATGAAGAGTTTGTGATTATTTGCGATGATTTATGTACTACTCCTTTTTTGGTTTCGAAATACTGTCGCTAATACGGCAAAGGGTCGGATCGTGACAACGTCCAGATTTCAATGTGAAGGTGATTCATAAATATTGTGTTCCAAAGTCTTATAACTTCTGTTAAAAGAGTAGGTCAAAATTTAAATCTAAACTAATAATATTATAAAGAGGAAAGATTTGTATTTTTGTATTTTTGGATGTTTGTGTGGAATAAACTCAAAAACTACTGGACCGATTTCAAAAATTCTTTCACCATTCGAATGCTACATTATCCCAAAGTAACATAGGCTATATTATTATTATTTTTTATTTATTTATTTTTTTTATCCACAGTGATGCGTGGCAGGGGAACAGCTAGTATTATATAAAGACAGGAAAGTTGTTTAAAAAATGTCTAAAACTCTCAACCTGTATGTGTGAGTCAGGCAATATATTTTTAAAAACAAGATCAACGTTAGAAACTGTCATAAAAGTTATTTCTAAAGCCAAATAAATACATTGCCCTAAATGTACATATACCTAATGGTAATAATATGTAAAATATCAGAGAATAACATCAAAGAGTGAATCTCTTATTGTGAGTCAATATTCTGAATGTAAATAAACTAATAAATTCAGACGAACAAGAAATTATTCATTGGAAGGACCGTAATGCTATCCGATAGAGATCCGATATTTATAATGATGTAAATAGCATCCATTAAAATATTTCCAATGTTATCGCTGCAATTATATCGACGTGAACAAACACGGCATACATTACCATTATTGTTCCACAATAGCGAGATTACACTCATGTAACCGGCAATGTTGATAATAGCACAAAAAATATCGGCGTACGAGCGTCAACGGCCTTCATTTACATACGCCGAACATAAATTCTCGTTTGTAAGAACACACTGGCACTTTTATTGTACGTTCTTCGTTGGGAGCAAAAACTGACAGATTTTTTTATAACGAGCTAGACCACCGCAACACGGGCGACCTTTGATCGCCTCTATACAAATATTAATTCTTTGCATGTCCGACCAGTGAGCTAATCATTTTTTATTGGTCACGGCGCTCGTGAGACGAGCTTTTTATGTGGGAGGTATCGACTCTACTTTGATGAGCTTCAATCTGTAATTTACTAAACTGTTTCTTTTCTACCAATTTACATGTAAATAGTCCGTATATCTGAAATGCGAGTTATTGGAAAACGGTGGAGATGATTTGTCGAAGATTTTTGGGAGCTCGCGCTTCCAGTGAGTCGTTGAAACCTGTCTAGTAAGTTTACTTTTTTGCGGTAGCATATAATTTATCTTTCAATAAACTCAGCAAACATGTATGTCCAGTATTTGCATATTTTCGAGCTTAAATTGCTTGAGATTTTTAATTTACTGGATGTGAATTGTGAACGTCGACGTGTGCATTGTACTTGTTTAATTTGTATATCCGCGCAACGGTTCCCGGTTTACTCGTCCCGTTACTGCTGTTTACATTTCTCGTAAACGATGACAAACCCGTAACGTTTATCGGAAACTGTAAATATTATAATTTGATTTCATAAAACAGGACGGGCCGATATGGGTCAGTCCAGGCCTGCCGCTCGCACAATCCGCGATTGTGTTCGTCGGCCACAATATAATATTTTACGATTACTGGTGCCATTAAAAGTGTTGTAAAACTGATTTACTATGAGCCGGGAGTGATTGGTGCATCAATATTCGGCTAAAATTGTAGCGCGTTCAATACAGACTCGTTCATTTGTTAATTTTGTTCACCGCACTCGTATTTACAGGCAGTAAATATTAAAGCAGTAAACGTCCAGAATTCTCTTAATAATATTTTAGCTCCCGGCGGGGTGTTTTCGTTCAGCGAATGGACCGAAACGTTAAAGATTTCCATTATAGGTCCTTACTTAAATTAAATTGTTATTGTTCTTTGTAAGATTTAGTGCGCTTTAAGTGATTGATGCCCAGTTTCTGTAGTAAAACAGATCGTTTTGCGTTTTTAAAGTTACTCGTACTTAGGTAAGAATAGAATTATAAATATAAATTGTTTAACGTATTGACTATGGGACTTGTCATTCTAACATTACCAGACAAGTGTGGTTTAACTTTTTTTATAAACAATTATTACATACTAGCTGCATCCCGCGGTTTTACCCGCGGTAATTTTTTTTAAGTAAAAAGTATCCTATGTTACTTTTAATACCTCCACAAAGATGTGTACAATGTTTAATGATGATCGGTTAAGTAGTTTTCGCGTGAAAGCGTAACAAACAAACTTACATTCACATTTGTAATTTTAGTAGGGAAATACTAAAAAGTAAAATACTAAATTTATTTCAAGTTAACCAATGTAAGAATGATGATATCATATAATGATATCCATGACTTTTGCAAGAAGGAGGTTTGCAGAAAAAATCAGGTATGAATTCTGCGGCATTTACAATACATACTCTGAATAAAATCTTCAAATCATGACACCTAGCATGCTCGTATGTCTAGAGACAATAAAACGTTCTGATCATAAATTCCAAAAGCCACACTTTTATTTGGACGAAGTCTGGACCTTGTATTAAAAGTTGCTACAATTCCAAGTACATACTTTTTATTGTAACAGTTTATCCAACGACAGGGTTGTCGCGTGTCACCATCGTCCCTCGCGATCGCAGTCCTCGCAGGTTTATGAGCTCGTAAATAACTGGCCGATATGTCGCGAGGCCGCGAATATCTTCAACGATATGGGTTGGAAGGATGCGCGGTTTCCGAATGTATTGGATATATGAACTAAGCAACCTGAGATTTACTTAGGATTCAAGTAAGAACATGGGAATATGATCGGCAATAGATATTTAATCATAACTAAAGGTAACAAAATCAATCATGAGGCAGAGAAAAATTTAAAAGAAAGAGAAAAATAGTCAGCATGAAACTGAGAATTAGGTAAATGATAGATACATTTTCTACTCACATTGACCTAAGTGCACTTTATGCTACAGTAATTCCTAATTGATCTATTATTGCGAAACTGTGTATGTTACACTTTCACGCTTTAACCACACCGATCATCATCAAGAACCATGTCAGGGGTACATAAAATGACAAAGGGTATTTTTTTATCCTCACTATCATTGAGCCAGTATAAAGATATGTGTTTACAGTACTGGATGATGACAAAATACTGTGTTTTCCATCGTTCAAGAGAACTCTGATATCCTTGTTAGAGACAAACTCAAGAAGAATTTAAGTCAACAAAACTTAGAGAAAAAACTCAAGAAGCTATATAATTTAGTTGAGACCAAATAGCATCGCTTCTTGAGTCTCTTCTTTCCAAAGCGAATAAACTATAGTTCAAAGATTTTGTCTGCAGTGATTTTAGATTTAACTGAACCTTGTCGCTTGTCGCCGCCTATGCGTAGGAGTGTATTGTATTAAGACACTTCAGCCAACATTATGCTCTCAGACATTACTTTAACTAGTGACTACATAGTCTAGATTTGACATGCTCTAGCAAAAATCATCGTCCCGCCTCGTCGGCTCTGAAGGATAGAGTTACCTTGCTTGATGTTTAAGTCTTTGTAGGTAGGTTATTTTTTGAATGATATCAGCGGAGATTTCATGTTATAAAATATTACCATTTATATTCAACTCGAGTCAGAACATGGAATATTGTTTCAAATTAATTTTTTTTTTGTAACCCACGTCATGCCATGTAGTTTGTGGGCGGAGCATGTTAGTGATTTCTAATAAGTAAGCTTCCAAATCAGGTTTCTTGTTAGCCACTTGAAATCAATGATGCTGCTTAGAGGAGCTCTGTGCCACGTGTAGAGACGTAAATATTTGTTAATCGGCTTTGTCACCGTTACTGTCTCCAAGAATTATCCACAATATAATTTAGAAAAATGACTCTTGCGTGGGCGCATCGTCAAACATAAAGCCGGTTTATAACCATAATAGGCAATAAAAAATCAAGTTGCATTTGTAGTGGCCGCTAAAAGAACGATAGCCGGATCTAAAGAGCAAATCTGCTTCTCGTCTATGGGTTTAGTGAAAAGATAAATAGCGTTTTAACCAAATGTTATGGTTTAAGAAGCACCGGATCTTTTATTGCCATGACCTAATATGCAATATCAATAATCCTACAATGCATGAAAAATATTATACGAAATGTTAAAAACACGGATTTGCTCGATTTTTATAGGTACTCTTCCCTGGCGGCGTGTTGTCATAGCAGAGGCAAAAGGTACTGGAAAATTCTGGAATGAGGTGAACCGGGTCGCCCTGGTCATATCGAACGGTGAAAAATGTATTTACCTTCCACTCCGATGAGGCTCATAAGAAATGAAGAAGAAGAAGCAGGCTTCGAGTTTTCTTTCAGGCTTCATAATAGGTACTTTTACTTGTATAAAAATATATTGTAATAAAATAAATAATGGTTAAATTCGTGTTTCTTTGCAAAGCATCTACTAAGCTGCGGCTCGTGATTGTGGCCAATAACGTAGGGACATAGTTAAGTTTAATAAAGTATTTTAACAAGACTAGTAGTATACCCCTAGACTGTCCAAGCTAGTCGCTGCCCGCAGTAACTGTGGCCCGAGTAAAGACTAACATTCGACGTCCATCGCTCATTTACCTACGAATGCCCGGTAATTGTGTGCTCATGTAAATTAGGCTCATTAGCTACTTGAATCTGTTTACCTTTGTGTTCTGAAGCGCCGGTCGAATAATTAGAAGTAAATGGGCGTAAATTAAATAAAGTATAAAGTGAGATTACATCTTACGGTATTGTAATTGGAATGTCGATAGGTAGATAAGTTGTATGTTTTTATGGCTTCTCTTGCAGCATTGTTTGAGGAGAATGCCTCATTATTACAAAATATTATTTTCTCAAATGAAAGATGAGAATGTGGATACAATGTTGGATCTTTTTGACCTTGTAATTATTTGTATTATTATAGAATTGTATATTACTTTGTAATGCTAAATGACTGGTAGGAATAAATAGAGTTATTTGTACAAAGTTAGTACATTATTTGAACTTAATATAATAATGCCAAATGTAAAGTGTGCCTACACAAGCTTTTCTATTTCAGTAAATACATAAATGATGATTTTAATAATTTTTGCGCAAATTGAACTACCTAATTGCGCAGAATTCTAACTTTGAACAGTTTTACTACTTTCTTGTGCTTACTTTATTGCAGTTAATTTGTTTTAACTGAATGTTTATTGTAGTAATTTGTTTTAGACCAACAAATTTTGGACTTTATCACACGCCAATTAAATCTAGCCTTGTAACAAGGGTACATAACCTCCCATTCATAGAGTTATTAGAGTCGAAATGACTTGTTTGTATAATAACCCGTAATATCATTACTGCTTTTATAGCCGTTGTATTCATAAAGTTATGCGTTCTGGTTTTAAGTGCATCGTTAGCTAGGCTTGTTACGGATAAGATAAAATTAAATTTACTATTTGAAATTTTAAGTTTACCTAAATAGCTTTCTCTTTAATTGACTGTGGTTCGAAACTATTTAAGGTTTTTAAATGGTTATCCTGATCGTAAAACAAATGGAGTCTCGTTGCGGAACCTTGGACATAGCTTACGAGTTGCTCTACAAATGTAAATGGAAAAATAGTTTTTTGTTGACTAATGCTTTGGTTGGAGTTCTAAGGTACCTTACAGCGAGATGGGTTAACGATATTATTACAATCGAGGGTCGAATGTAGACTCGATTAGTTTCAGCAAGAGGCAGGTCTATATCCATCAGTGGGATGTATTTTGATGATAAAGATTATCCTCTAAATAGAGTTGTCCAAAAATCATAAAATTGTTTTCAGATGAGTCGTTTTGTCATAATGCCGATTTACAGCAAAGATATTGGTCGATATTGTCGTTCCGCTTGTTAGCTTTTATCCGATATGATGAATAAAACCAAACAATAGAATTGCCTAAAAGTATAGCAGCAGTAATTAAGCTCCTTTCATTCTTCGAAATAAATGTGCAGTTCTGGTTTGATCGTTCGCCTGATTTGTACTTGTAAGCCAAATGTACCTTCACTTCCCCACGTTCCGTTAATACATCACGGAGTCTGAACTAAACATGGCTCTCGGACAGTGCAGCCCAAAATTACATGAGGTTAATATCGAACACGGCGAATAAATATTTCGAACTGACATTTTGTTGTTTCTTTTCGTCGTTTTTAACCAAAGACAAAGACCATGTCCGCCCACAGGGTCCGACGAAGGGCACCGAAATTATTATGGACCAACTTCACTTTCGGGACATTCCTCGGCTAATGATTTCGAAAGATACCCTCCCCTTGAATGTAAACGTCTCCGCCCCTCGAATGAATTGAAACACTGCTCTAGGGATTTTTTCATTTATTTATTAATTGTTGTTTTTCGACGGCTGGTGGCCAAATGCAGAGTTTTCTTTCTATTTTTAAAACCGTTTCAACTTCTGAGAATTTTGGTCAAAAGTTAATCGAATTGTTAATTAAAATCATTGGACTCGTTTCCGATATGTGACATTTGCGTGTCTGCGTTATTTAAAGACTTAATTAATTGGAGATTCGCATCGAACGCTCCGATTAAGTTTTACGACCTTAAAAAATGATATGTTAATAGAGATATTCGAATTAACATCTTCGGTCATTATACGTATTTTGACATTTCGGTCACGGCACATCTAAATCTTGTCTTGGGCTGTCAGGCGCTCCCACACAATGCAAGAATAGATAGACAGTGTGGTATTAAGCTTAATTTATGGACGTTTATGCCAATTCCGTATATAAAACCTATATATTACGAGATTATTATCAGAACTCGGCTTTATGACTCGGTTGTAATCGATTTTTCGATAATCGCATACCTATACAGTAGCAGGTAGCTCTTAATGTTTTATTACCGAACACGTGGGTTTAATGGTAAGTATTATACTCAGGAATAGTTTTAGGAAATGCATGTCTCAAGCACGAAATTCCCTAGTAGTATAGATTAGAAAGAGTAGTGTCAGTTAAATGTGGAATCAAGGTATTTCCGCTATGAAATCATTCTAAGCAAATCCTCTATAAACATGATTCACCTTGATATATTATTATCTTCTTGTTAAGTCACCACCCAGTCATATTTCACACTCTTATGACTCGTGTTCTGGGAAAAAGGTTTGCGTAAGTTGGATACAAATTAAAAAGGTGGTCTTATATTATTTTATATTCTTTATCTTATCATTGCATATCAGTGATAGCAGAGATCACTATTAGTGAAAAACGGCTGAACGGATTTGGATGAAATTTGGTATGAAGTTAGCTTATACCCTGAATGTTAATTTATGCAACTTTTTATCCCGGAAGATGCGGGGCATGCTTGTAGGACATAATGTAGCTTGAGTAGACCAAACTTGCGAACAAAGTCGCGGGCATCTGCCAGTACTCGTATAAATCTTGATAACAATTACAACAACAATGCTTAATAAACTGATCGATTACAAATATCACAATACACACATTGCAATTCAATTTTGTAATTCTCTCATCAGCTGCAATGCCCATTGAAAACCAGGTGTGTCCATCGGTATCAGGTCAAAAGGCCAAACCATTAAAACTATTATAAAAAACCATCTCAAAATAAACTTTCCTGCAGCCTTTTGTAATATTTCTCAAACTGTAATTCACAGTTTAATTTGACAAGGTACTATAGATAATTTTATAGAGTTGAGTGCACCATTTGAATATTACACAATGAATAAAATTCACGCCTTTAATACGAGTTACATGAAAGCTGATCTTGATGTGATGCAATCGAAAGTTAAAGAATATGACCTTTACCATAATATTCTTGTGTTATTTTTATAGTTACGAGAGAAATGTGAATGTAAATGTGTAATTAATATACCTACTGAGGTTTCATTGCGTTTTCAAAGTTTGTAATTTTACAAAGATTATTTGACAAAAAAGTTCTATTTTGAGAAGGATTTTCAAGTATATATCTTACTCAAATAAGCTTAATAGAAGTAGGTCGTAAAATACGATATTTTTACTATAGCACAGGTGTAGGACAGCTGGAATTAAATATAATAATTATCGGTAAAGTAAACTGGTAATTGTACGGTTGCAGGTAAATGGTACCAGGCTGGCAGCATCTGCAGAAACTATTTGCAGAGGTCCTTGGAAAAAACATTTAAAACGTACTACGTACGTACGTATGTACCTACGTACTATTTTTAGCAAGATTTCTAGAATGCGAGTAGACCATGTGTAGACTGATTTCTAGATCAATCGTAATCATTTTTTTGATTTTAAAAGTAAGAGATGATTGTTATAGGACCTACAACTATCTGTTAAAACAAGAACATTATTTTTACAAAACAAAAAACAAAAACCGACTTCAAAAGACCGACTATTGAGTTATTCATCTATTTGTCGCGCACGTACTTAATGCAAATTTAAGACTTATATGGTTTTCTCATGAATACCATTATCAGAACTGGACTAAATTGAAATGGGACCAAATGGGAAGCGTCAGCTTTCTAATAAAAAAAGAATCATCAAAATCGATTCACCCAGTCAAAAGTTATGAGGTAACAAACATAAAAAAAAAAATAAAAAAAAAACATACAGACGAATTGATAACCTCCTCCTTTTTTGAAGTCGGTTTAAAATATACTTACTGATTTTTTGAGGCCAGAGCAGCCTTACGTTCGAAATAGGTAAAATATTGTGTGTGGTCCTACTAATCAATCATAATTGACTAAACGCGGACACTTTTCACAACAGAACCTGCCTCATGAGCAAGCAATTACAGTAAATCAGCTAATCTCCAACCCAGTACAATGGTATTACTTAACTTTGAGGCAATAAGATGTTAGGTAACTGCGAAATGGCAAATTAAGAGCTCGGCGGTCCGAGTTGGGCTACGGACATGGTTCTATACAAAAATAAGCATGGGTTTAGTAGTCCATATTTAATAGTCCATATTTTTACAATATGGACAAGCAGAGAGCTGCAAAAGTACGGTTAGTTGAAAGTCGTGAAAAACCTTTTGATTGTTTACATTAGTAAAGCCATTTACATAAGCCTTTAGCTCTTCTTACTAAAATTTTAATAAAATTAATGTAATAATTTGGAAATTTGCAAAAGTACAAACTAATAATATTAAATTTTAGCCAGAAAAGTAATCAAAAATAAGTAATAGGTATTAAAAGTTATATTAATTGACAATCTGAAACTTAAACGTTATACTTATCCAAAGTAACCAAGTATCTAAGTAGTGTAGTATAGTACCATATTTAAGCACCAATAATATTATAACAAATAGATTAACCACTAAAAACTTAGCAATGCAACTTTCCATACCCGGTCGAAGATCCAGAGACAGACCCAGAACAAGATAGGAAAATGTAGTGCTGAGTGTAGTGTGATGAATGATTGCAATGTGTGCGAAGACGATGTCGAGGATAGTGTGAAGTGGAGAAGAAAAGTAATGAAGACTGACTTCACCACCATGTGGGATACATAGCCAGGAAGAGAGAGAGAGAGAGAATAACCACTAAAATATTAACTTCTTTTAGCCAAACACTCGAATACTTATAAATTAATAACATTGTTTAAACTTCTCGTCAGATACTAGAAAATCTGTTTAAAACTTTTAGCGTCACAGCAAGGAAAGTTTACTTTAAAAGTTCAGCGTTAACAGTCTCTCTGACCACGGAATTCTAAAAACCTGCTCCAATGCGTGACCCAATCTTAAACAATGAACTGAATCGGTATCAGAATTGGTTATAATTATTTTGATTGAAGTGAACGTTACTCGTAATTAATCATCGTTTCACTCGTGTCCGGTTATATTAATCGTGGAGGTAAAGGCAGTTTTACAATCTGTTACGTGATCAAATATTTATGCAGATACATACTACGTAGACGTCATTTGTTTTAACATTACTCAATCTATTTTGTTTACTTGTTTTTTTTTTTACAAATAAAGATTGTCTATGGAAAACACGTCACTGTATGGAAATTAACTATGACACATTTTACGTGAGTATTCCCGTGTCAAATACAACAAAAATTAAGAATTTTATACTCTTGTTTAAGAACCCTAACCTACCTACCAGCCAGTTAGGCCGCCAGTTGTCGCACTAGTTTTAGGTGTTATAATACTTTTGTTTGTAATTTACGGTGTGAACAATAAAGAGTTTATCTATCTATCTATCTCCCTAACGGATACGGGTAGGTATTTACCCAGTTTGATGGTTAAGAGCAGAAATTCTTATTATATCTGTACATTTGCAAGTTAAAAAAAATATTTGTTTTTGTTTACAAACCAAAGAGCTAACTATTAACTATTTAACTATTCTTTAGTGAATTGAGTAATTGTTTACAGTATTTCTTCGTTAATGTGTTTATTTGCTCGTCAACATTTATATAATACTTTCTATCAGTAATATCTAAATGAAATTAAATCTCATTTCATCGCAATTTAATGTTATTGCGTGGCGTTAACTTTGAGAAACTAAGATGTAAAGTTAAGTTGGTAGTATAGGCGCAAACATAGATTTTATTAATATTTAAAAAAAAAAAAAGTTAATTATTACATATTTATTAAATGCGTAAATCGGTAAACAAAAAAGGCTCAAATATTACCACTAAAACTAACTAGATTAGTGCCGTACGTTAGATTACTGTTTTCGTAAAAAAATCAGCATCAAAAAAAAATAACTGGACCGTATTTCGGCAGTTAAATGTGAGAATCAAGCTTTAACTGCACGCAATCGCGATCGCCGCGCAAATGTGTTAAAGTGATTAATGTATGCGAATCAAATTTGATTATCTGCAAAATGTCTGCAAAAGCTTTGTGGCGAGCGGTTTGGTGTTGGTCGCATAAAACGCGGCAAATCGCAATTTTTACGCGTCTTTTTGTGTTTTAGACGAAGAGCTGCTGCTGAGTATAATTGCATCTTAGAAGATTTAAAATCTGACAGAAAAAATAAAATTAAATACGTAATACAAACTATTTATTGCTAATTAATAAACCAGTGGTTTAATTGAATGGTTTTGTGGCTAGCAGCACCTTTAATATTGTCAGATGTTAAATGGTCTTATTTTAAATTTGGTGGTTGTACTGCAAATTGGCCAAAATTTATTTTAATTTTGGGCAAAAATATAGTCAGCTCTAAAGGCTTCAGTGAACAGATCTAAATTGACTCAAAATGTTAGTGTCCTAGTCTTATAAATTGCAATGCTAAAGACACAGCAATTTTTTTAGTAAGTCTAGATCTGTCAACAAAACCCTTCACAATTGGCTGTATTTTCGCCCCATGAATCTTAAAAAAAGTATCAAAAACATAATAAAATAATCAGTTCAAAAAAAATGTTTTTAACTTAAATTTAGCACCAGTTCCCAACCTAAATTGTGAGAAGAATTCACCGTTTCGATAATAAACACGTGATGACGACAGGGGTTTATTAACATCTGACCATTCTGAAACATTACTCAAAATCTTTGATGTTTCGCTTACCGTATCAATAGGCTTCGGATTGGGGCTACCCGCTGACTCAAAAAGACTTAAAAGTATTTAGTATTGTTTGCAATGTTTTATTTTTAAACTTATTGAGATGAAGGATCTTGCCTTGATGCTTTGAAAAGAGAAGAGAAGTTTCATTACGGTTAATAATATAATTAATCACTTCTTCTTTTGGAGGTCAATACCTACAACCTATATTATAAAGTATTGGATAATCTTTGTTGTAAACGTCATCAAAAGTAAAGCAAGAATTACAATGGAATTAACAGGTATTTTCTGACACCAGCGCAAACTTTATTAGCCATTCAGTTATTCGGCCTATTAGGTACAAAACTTCGTACTTTTATACTATACTTATTTTTTTTGATACTTTGTTTTTTATAGGTTATTTTTCCTGTTTTTTTAACACACATAACTTTTGTTTTGTCCGCTCTGAAACAGGGAAAAAAGCTGTTATATTGGGCTATTGGGACACAGCTAGTTTTTGATAAAAATAATTGTGTCTGCATATCGGCCACAGATATTTTCCCTAGTGTAAAATAGAGCATGAATAGAGATTATATGAATAGATAGTTCAAGGTATTAAGATGCCGCATCGCTGAGCTTGAAGACATCGAGTTCAGCCAAGCGTGTGTCCTTTGCGTTAAGAAAGCTCTTGGTCTGACAAAGCGTTGCAATAGTGAGGTACTGGTAGAATCGCAAGAGAATGCAGTCTTAAAATGCATTTAAATTTTTAACCGACTGTACAGAAGGGTCATGTTTTTCTAGTGTATGTAGATATATTATGTATGTATGTTTGTCTGTTACTATGTTTTATTTAATTGCTAAAACGGCTTAACTGTGAGGTGTGATTAGATTTGTACTCTAACGGCCTTATTTGTTAAATTTTC
Organism: Alcis repandata; assembly: GCA_949125135.1. NCBI lineage: Eukaryota > Metazoa > Arthropoda > Insecta > Lepidoptera > Geometridae > Alcis > Alcis repandata. The sequence goes on from OX421233.1 coordinate 4,536,840, forward strand.
GTAAAGTTAAATAACATTGCCTAGCTAAAAAAAAAACAAAGTACATTTTTGTATTGCTAACAATTTAAATGATAATTAAAAAGGTAAGAAAATGTTAAGCAGAGTTTATAACTAAGATCCTAAGTACAAACAAGTGATTCAAAATTCAGTTCCATTGTTTGACCCATACCACAGACCCATACTAACAAGGTAAGTTTAAAAAGTTTGATAAAAGAAACTATACTTTTTTCATCGTAAAATCATTCAGTAAAACAAAAAACTCATCTCGTACACGAAAAATATGGAATTTGTCCTTAATTGACCACACACCGATTTCACCTCGAAATAATCTTGTTAATTGCATCGTAAATTAGTGAGATATCAGTTACAAGCATTAAAGAACATTACTGTGAGGAAAATATAAAACATAAGGTACAAGCTGTTAAAATGATAAGAGAATGGGTGTATTTTAAACGATCGATTTTTTTTTGTTGGGTTGGGATTATAAAAGATTTTTTAAACCGAGAAATGTATTTTGTTATTATTTATTAACCCCTTTATACACTAACGACCGATAAGCTCATTAATGTTTTAAAAAGCTTTGATTATTTTTACTTTTTTATGTCGATGACTCTTTGAACTACCTAAACGACTTTTGATTGTAATAACTAATAAATATTTTAATTTTTACAGCGTTTATCACTATATGTTAATTATTTTTTTCTATACATAGGTGTAGAAGTAATAAGTTACTAAGTAGGCATATATTAGTATTACCACGATCCACCAGCTATCAATAGACTAACATTTATATTTATTTAATTTACGACTATCGCCTCGCCCGAAGTCATTCAGATCCAATAATAGATAACAACGATAAATTATTCCAAGATTTTAATAAAAAAATAATCTACACATATGCCTTGAGCGAGTAAACTAAAACTTATAAAAGAACACGTCCAGAGTTCCGCGAAAATAATGACCAATAGGAATGAAGTTATTATTTCCCTTGATTAATTTAAATGTTGCTCTATGGGCATAATAAACAACTTATTTGGTAATTATACTGTAACGGCACAGGTAATCACCGAGCTGTGTTACCTCGTCGGTTTGCTATGCCACAGTGAACTGTGAAGCAGAAATATGTGTTCATACAGAGTTAATAAACTTGGGTCAAACGTAAAAATAGTAGAGCTAGTACAAAAAGCCTAGTAGAACTAGTATAAATTTAGCTAGAACATTCAAGTTTGTACTAGTAAAAAGTGGTTTTAACTTTATAACAAAATATCAATCGAATTGCCAGTTTTGGCCACAAAATTAATGCTAATCAAAATGAATACTTGGATATCATAATTAGTCGTAAATTTTGCTTTAAAGTGACTTATAATAAATACTCATAAATGGGATAACGTGTTTAATTTACGACCTACTTAGTACGAGTGCGGAAAAAAATACATTTCCAGTTAGTCATAGATTGCGCTCTGCGTTTAGTTACACTGTGGCTTAAACGGTCGTGTAATTTGGACGGAAACGTAGGAAAAAAGTTAATAATTATTATAGGAGTGGAGAGGAAATAATAGCTGCTTATTATCATTGGCTGGAGCTGGTCGACCAGCGCGGCCAAGGGATGTGTAAGGACACACATCGCGATAATAAACTAAGTGTAGTTATAATATTTTTTACAATTCTGGCATTAATGGGTTAAAACTTGTTATAATTAGCTCGCAATTTGTAAGAAGTTGAAGTGAAATTAACTGCTGCTTCCAACTGTTGTGAAATACTCATATGTGTAAATAAAATACAACCGGATCAAGGTCAAAACAGGTCAGGGACAGTTCAGTTCAGTTATTTACACACCCTTTTAGTGCGTTAAGCATGCATTATTACATCACAAACTTAGTTACGTACTATGTTATGTAAATTGACTTATTGGCGATAAAGCACATATTAATTTAGTTTTGGTTTTGGCTAATTCACTTTCCAATATTTTGACCAGTGTATCTAGCACAACTTTGACGTTAACTTATGTAGCGAGTATTCGATAGAAAAGTGTACGCCATTTACGCCCGTCAGTGCGCTGTTGACAGGCGTAAATGGCATAGGTACACTGTTCTATCGAATAGGTACTCGCTACGTAAGTTTACGTCGTAGTTGTGCTAGGCCTACAGACCAATTTCTGTTACGGAGATCACATTTATCGTGACTGGATGATTTTATTACTCATATAGGTACACATACCTAATATTGCACACCCCGTTTGTCTAATTATTATATGTATTTTCTCCACCCTAAGGTTGCCTGGAAGAGATCGCTCTTAGCGATAAGGCCGCCAGTTGTTGCACTAGTTTTAAGTGTTATGAATTATGTGTTATGATCCTTTTGTTTGTAATTCTGGTGTGAACAATAAAGAGTTTATCTATCTATCTCTGATGATGTCCTGGTAGTACAAAAATATTTGTTCAAACTCATCGAAAAGCCTCCACATACAAACAGTCCAGCTAAATACGACTCGGAAACGAAAATCCTAAACACGTTTCAGAATTAGCAAAGTAACAAAAGGATCTTCACAAAAAACACCCCTATACGTATACGTAAGTCCATCGCTACACGCAACAAGCTTTTAATGCCTCTAATTGAAGTAAATCCGATTCAAGATGGCAACCGACGTAGAAACTCTTTTTCCACATGAGGTCTATACAACAAAAGATGCGGCATCCACCAACCTAATCGCATCTCTAACGAATTCAATACACACTCAAACTACTATTAAACATCCTTTTTTTTAGAAAAACAACATATGTCGTCATATTTCTTGTACCTTATTAAAATTGGCGTCAGGTAAAACGTAAACTCTATTGTTCGAAGTTTCTTTTCGGAAATACAAATAGATTTAAAATTCGATTGCTACCTGCGTTCGAGTGCGGATTTTCGGAATTTTGTGTTTTGGAAAAAAATTGATGCTCACCGCAAACATTGTTTTTGTATAGCTCTCATCTGCGAAGGTTCGTAGGGGTAGTCAACATTTCAACTGCTGCTGCGAACACTATCGAAACTGCATAATCACGTTTTTTTATTGTACCAATAATCATACGAGTATTTAATATAATTTTAGAAAAATAAATAAGTAAGTCTAAAAAAATAAACATTGACTTTTTTAATTTAATCAAATTGATGCTACACATTAACTAATTCATTTAGGTCAAATTTTGGCTTAGGTATCTCTCTAAAAAAATGCTTTTTTCAGTTTTGATACTGTTCGTAGGGGCCGTCAATTTAGCTTATGGTAATACTGTCTGTTATTTATTTCTCAACAACCGTCATTCACAATCATCTTCATTGTGAGATTCTTCATAAAATTATACTGTTTTCTTCCAGTAAACTACCAGTTTGGTCATTTTTATTAAATAAGGTTATAAGGTCAATTCCACTTAATAACAGTAAACGATCAAATTATGAATAGTTTTGAACTGATCGCCTTTAATTGCGGCATGTTTTATGGCGGTTTGTAAAAAGTAAACTGTTGGTGATCACTGAACTCACACTGTTGGGCATCGAAAGAAACTTAAATTTGTATTAGCGGGCCTTAAACTTTCTGATGCATGTTGTTCTTGCAACGACGAATTTTTGTGAAGTAGATTTTACATTGCCGTATCGGGCTATTTCAAAGAAAATACTACAGTAAAAACCAAGCAATGTATACCATACAATTAACATCGTAAAAATTGTCTTCATAAATCTTCGAGAACATCGTTTGGCGAATGTTCGAAGACGTCATATGGCGATCGGCAAGATCCCGTCTTTATTTATGAGATTGTTAAAAATTAAGTCGAGTTTTTGCATTGTTTAGTTTTTAGTTTAACCAATAATTTACTAATGATTGGTTGCATGACAATGACTTGGGTGAATTTATGAGTTTTTAGAGATACAGCTGCCTTTGGTTGCGTGTAATTAAATAAACACGCTCATTGTGGCATGAATAAATTAAAACAAATGACTAACTTAATATTTGGTTATAAGTATGTCTATAAATCACGATATAGCAGGTAATATCGGTAGAATGATTAAGATTCTATTAAACTCGAAAAAGAGATCGTGAAAAATATCGAAGTATTTTTCTTACCTTCTTATACCTTCTGGTATTGAATAATTAGCGTTTTCTTTTTAAACAAGGTGATACTTCTGAAAACAGTTTGCGTAATGAATACTCGGAATTCAACAAAGGAACGCCCAGCCAAAGTACATGCTCTTAAAATTACATTATTTGTTTTAAGAATATTTTTCTCAATGCGAAGGGAAAAGAAAATTAGTAGCGAGGCGGCCTGAGATGGAATTTCACGTAATAATTGCAGTGGGTACAAGTTAATGGAATAATTATCATTATATGAGGAGCAAAGAAGCCGGCCGCCACCCGCTGCTTTGCTCTCTACTTCGCCGATTGTTATGCCCAAAAAAGCAATTAAAAACGAACTGGTAAGAAATTGCTTCGGACTAAAATAAAATGTCGTTTGGGTGGATTTTGATAGCTATTGTAGGGGAAATAATATAGCAAAAGCACGATTATAGACCACACCCATATTTAAATGGTATGACACGGTATAAAATTACTTGCCATCTTCATGACAATATTTATTACGCGATTTTGTAGTTACTTGTTTCGCACAGCTAAGAAACGAGAGCGTAACTAAGAACGATGAAATGCGATCAATGAAGTTGACACAGTTTTTCATTTTCTAAAAGATAGAAAACCGCAATGTCCAAATTTAGCTCAATCTAAAAGACTTTTAACTTAATCTCAATGTGAGTTACTATGGCTTTAAATTCTTAAAATAAATACTTTAGAAAATATACCTATATGAAGTAACCGGCCACTGACACTGGACATAGCATTTTTGTAGTGATGTTCGAAATCTACCAATACGATAGCCGAGTGCCACCTCCAGAAGTTATTTTACTCCCGCTTTGATGACCCGTGGAGTTTGATGAGTTTTTATGATACGTAAATGACATTCACACAAAATAGATACAAAATAAACGTGGTGAGAAATTGAAATCGTGTTCTGTAAGCGCGATTCGAAACGCGAAGATTGCTAAAATTGAATTTTAGAAATGAATTATTATAATCTCTGAGTTGTGATACTTAGTTTTTGCCTGAGAGAACCATGACTTAAGATTTCTATTGCGGAGTATATAAATTAGAAACCAGACACCAAGGTATTTTTCGTTGCATAATGTCTAAATTTTACCAAATTCATTAACAGTTCTCAAGAACGCGATTGAAAAAAAACAACAATAAAACTTAATAAAATCAAATGTTGCTTTGATAAAACTATCTCTGTTTTTTTTTTAAATACTATCTACCTATTTTTTTCTGTCGACAGTACATTAACGACACAAACCATCCGATATTTATTCGTCTTCTCAAACAACAACTAATAATAGACAATCCAAAAGCTCCACAAATGCATACTTAAAAATTAAATGACTAACGCATACCATTTTAGTCTTAATTGGCCGGGATAGCATGGGAACTCATCGCCTATATTGCAAGTGAAATTGAGCTGTCAAGCGTGTGTATATTAATAAATCGCCGGCCATGAATATTAATAAAGCATTCTATATATTATGTTTGACTAGTTCCCTGTCTTGCCACGGCTTCTTAGAACGCCGATTTGATATATCGGAGCGGCGGGAACTATTCGTATGGGTAATTGATAATATTATGAGGCTGGATGCCTGTTGGTGTTGCCATGTCGTGTAATTAACGACCATGAAAAGGCTGTGTTGTGTTTAGCTGAAGTACTCTACGAAAATTACAGATATTTCACCTCTCATGTTATTATCATGTACTTGTACCTACTTGTGTTTTGTGTATTTCTTGGAAGTTGTATATTTTTTTGACAAAGATTCTAGTTAACGCCGTAGTAACTTAGTATTTAAATGGACTGCATCCTAAGCCTTATTGCTTATGATTTTTCAGTATTCCTGCTTTTCCTCACATGCATTTTAAAATTGTCTTAAAATCAGTTTCTTTAAAGTAACATTATATAGAGAGATAGGGACACATATAGATAGTTAGATAATATTTTGAAAATAAGAGAGTGTCGTAACTTTTTTTTAACAATGAAAGTAAATAAATTTGTTTGAAATGTATTGGTATAAGTACCGTATCTAACGTTATAACCGGACTCCATATGCACTTCCGCTACAAGCTTGTTTCGCGTATCAAAAAAATTAAATCCACACACCCACGTATTTATCAGAAAAATGGAATCATTGCTTACGCAGCCCCGATGATTAATGGATTGATTTATGCTTAAATTATCATACGAAATATCAAACAACTCTAAAAAGTCTTTGAAGTTCCATTAGACAAACTTCCGGCGTTCACGTTTTACTCGTATTCTTGGTTAGGTCATAGCTAAGTACTAAGGTTTATTTAATGACTTATTTATGAGGTATTGAAAGATGGTTATTTATAGTTGTGATAGGAATAAATAAGTATTAATATAACTTAAGGTGCTGAAAGAATCGGTGAATTGGTTCCTTCTAGGTAAGAGTGTTTCATCGTGGACCGCATCATGGTTTATTACCAGGCGAAATGGCGGTTAAACGCAAGCCTATCAATGAATAAAAATAAAGTATATATTAGAAATACACAACTGGTAATGTCTGAATCGCATCTCATTCAATGCATTGCGCTAAAAAAAAGGCCAAAAAGGTCCCAGAATCGCATGCTCTTAGGAACTGGAACTTAACTGGTGATAATAATTCTTGTAACTCTAAATTTAATTTCGTATAATTTCGATATTCTATATATTTTTCTAAATATTCTATATTTTGATACGTTTTCGTTCTCTAAATTTATATTAGAACAATTACTTTTGTATTGACAATAGAAATGTTCTACATAATTTAATGCTCATTCTTTCCGTCATCCATCCCCTTAAACAAGCATGTAAATAGTCTTCAAATAGACACGCATTACTTCACAACATGCAGCGCACGCATCGCAATATCAGATTGATTTGAATTTATCGTCAATTGTCAACTAGCTTGTTGGGTTGCGCAGACGCACCGGATTTGCCAAGAATCTGTGACGCATGTTTCCGTTGTGATGGTATTCAAATAAGGTGCTAAGGGATGGGTAGGTTTCCTATTTCCGATTGAATAAATTCTCGACATATTATTAGAGCTTTCGATTTTTCTACAAGTAGGGATCTCTATCTTATATTGCTTACTACGCTGGTTCATTATGATCTTATAACCCAGACTGAGATTCAGATTCAGCGCCGCTAATGATCGTAAGCGATCACCGTCGCCTACGGGCACCTTCAACACCAGAGGCATCAAAGATATGTTGCCACTTTAAAGTTTAATACTTGATTGTGATTTCTTAATCTTGGAGCATACATGATTTTCGTATTTAATTTATTAAAAAAAAAATTGATTAGTTTGTTTTACCTTAATTTTTTTATGCGTAAAGAAACAGTGACAAATTGGCATATTTTTGCGTCTTTCCTTCAGTGTAGCTGCATCGTGTTCCTCGAGCCTAAATCATAAAGCTAGCAACAAATTTTTTGCCGACGAAGTTGGCAAGTCGAGGCACGCAGTAAGTAGATTTGCGTGTTGTAAACGCGTGAGCCTATTTAGAATTTACCCGGATTGCTGGAAGTTCTTACGACTTCGCACGTAATGTGAATGAAAACTTAGGCTTTTATAAGATGGGAGCTAGGTGTTTTGGTGCAGTGGTGGATTCAGGATTTTGGTCTGGGGCGAGCTTGATGCAGGGTTTTTAAAACAATTCAGTGACGAGTGACAAAATAGCTTGCTTGATGGCAAACGTCACGTTTGCCCATAACAGGTCTGCGTCACCTAGACCCTGCGCGGCACAGCACTACGTCAGTCACCCTGAAACACTTTGGTTTTGGAGAGCTTTGTATAGTAACTTTCTCTTACCCCTTCTCAATAAAAAAAAAAACAAGTTGTTGTTTTACAAATCTTTGTTTAAACTAAAACGTTTATTTCCAAAGCTAAAACCTGTGGAAATATATTGACATAGCATACATTAAACAGCAGAAGATGAAGCACCCGATAGCAAATAAATGAGGAGAAATTATTTAAGTTCACAGCTTACCGATCGATTACGCATCGCCGCGATAAGTGCCGCCTTGTTCACGTCGAACAGAGATCGATCGGAGCTGCAACAATGATAAGATTAGCTTATTCATTAAAATCATTGAGTCATTAAATTAAATTACCTTCATTTGTGTACATGAGTTTTCGAGAGGGCCGGTACAGTGTTGTAACTGGCTGGCAACTCGCCGCAGTCCACACTGATTCTGCACCTGGCACTATCTTGTCAAATCTCAAAGAGAGTGACCGGTGATAGAAATAATATTTATTATTCCAGAATAACCTCTCCGGTCATGATTATAGTCTCAATTAGAGACTTTTGACAGAAATTAAAATTAACTTGAAATTCAGCCAATGGCCAGCAATAGATAATTATATACTTTCAAGTTCTGTTGTTATCAATCAAATAAACTTACAAATTGCTAATTGTATGCCATGACTGCGCATAGATGACCATACGTGTTAACGCATTTGATTGTCGTTAACCACACTAAAAGTCAGCAAAAGGTCAGTCCAATAAAAGAATTCAATATTATCGCAAACATTGGACATTGAATCGATTGTGTCGATTTTGACAGTGAATCAATTTTGAAAAGTTTAAATTGGCCAGTTAATACCATCAATCGAGACATAATTCGTGAATTTTAACAGCATCCTTATTATCACAGGCGTAAGATAGAGCTTTCTTTAAATGGTAGTGTGGTAATGAATTCGGAGCCGGCAAAAAGGTGTTGTTCGATTCGAATGTAACAAATATCGATCGTCGAAGAGATAGCCTTAGCAGTTGTTGTATCGATATAGACATGGCGCTTTGATTACTCGATTGAATCGAACTCGTACTCGTATAAGCACTCGGGTCTCGGAGAGTCGAGACCATGTTGTGTATATAGCCATGGTGGTAATGGGCCGATACCTATCTTTGTCGGTTGGCTGTCGGACCGACGATCATTCGAATGTAACACATTACGTATTTATGTTGGGCAATTGATATAACTTGTTGAGATGTGTTTGTGCGATTATGGAGTCTGTAGGCCATCTTCTTCATCAACTAACCATGTACGAGTATTTATAAACATTTTGTGTTTTTTACGTTAATTTTAATTCCAAAAGTTCCGATCAAGATACTAAAAACCTCTGAATGCATTTAGTTAACAAATCTTTCTCAGGAGGATAATTTTTAAATCTTTAATAAAATATTGTTAATGCGTATTTTTGACTTTCAAATAAAATTATACAGAAACATGTTTCGTTTGCAACTGAAAAATTCTCAAGCAAAAGATTAAAAAATAAATGCAACGTAAGTAAAGAACTCTTGTTAACATAAAAGTCCAGCCATATTATACGAAAATGTCTAGTCTGATCACGTCTTGTCCACCTTTGAAAGACTTTAAATATACTGAACAATGTTGCCCAATTCAAACACCATCGGTTATATCAATGACAAAAATAAGAGACTGAAACACTTTTCAATAACCAATGCCGTTTGACTATAAATCAGCTAAGATACATTCATTGCTGAGTATTCAATAGGATGTGAACAAAATTCTCTAAACGTTCACAAACGTCAAAGCATAAACGACCGGTGTTGCAGCTGGTTGATTATTTGGACGTTTTGACAGCTGACCATTCTCGTTACCAATGTCCCTGTGAAAGGCATCAGCAATCCAAATGCAAGGCTAATTGAATACAAAAGAAGCGATAACCACGGAATGCACTTTATGGTGTTGCGTAACAATGCTGTAACGCACATTTAGTAGGTTAGCTTTCGTCCCTTATCGGATTTGCTTGGCTTATCCATTCTTTTGTTTTGGGTTATCTCTGAGCTGCCTACGCCTTGTGACACACCTACATTTGTCTTTGCCTGTGTGTGTGGGGTAACTGGTGACAATGACAATAAACAACTATCAGAATGTCTCAACTAGCAGTGTCGTGCTCTAGCAATCTAGTGACTGCCAGATCAAACTACTATGGTTCTGTAGCCATGTTTGAAGCTAGTCATAACTATAAATTTTGTTAAATGCCTCGTGCTTAGTGTCACCAGCGGCTTTAGTGTTGATACTACGAGCTTTTATGTATGGTATGAGAATCTTACCCAAAGTTTTAAATAAAAACATACGATGAAAATATTAATATGTAGGTGTGTAGTTTCTATAAGTAGGTATGTAAGAACCGGTATTCATATCTATTAAATTCGATTAAATCCATACATTATTTCTTTAAGCAGGTCATTTAGAATCAAAGAAACCCCACATTTTCTTACTCGTATAAAGCTCATTTCGCACTTGATAGTACGTGGAATCCGGTCCACCTGAGAGCGGTTCATATTTAATGACGTCATTACTGCAAGACACAGGACGCGCCCCAAGCCGCTCTTTGTCACTGACGTAGTCTGAAATTAGCCTTACAAACTACTCGAGGAAGGTGCTACAATTTTAATCACTTCGCTGTAACGCCACAATGATTTATCTCAAACTTGCTGAAGGTTTTCTTGAACGAGTTTCCACGTTTTGGTCTTGTTAATTTGTTGGTTATTTTCTTATAAGATTCTATATCCATGTAGTGAACTAGTGAAGTTACCTATGTATTTGTATTGTAAACCGTCATTTTAGACTATACTACGAGTATCGTCACTGTCTCATCATCAGGTGTATTGTGGATGCTTAGCCTATCAAACATTCAAAATAAATAATTTAACCAGCTAATTTATGTAGATTTTTTGACTACAGGATTACCGTCGTCATAAATACAGGGTTATCCATAAAGGGTATGCTAAGCCGAAAAGGGCTCATAGTACTCATCATATTCCATAAAAAAATGTCAATGACACTCGACAAAAAAAAGTCCCATAGTAAAAGTTGTTCATAATGATGAGTACTATGAGCCCTTTTCGGCTTAGCATACCCTTTATGAATAACCTTATATAATATACCCACCTATAATATAAACCTTGAATATAATTTTTAACCAAATTGCTTAGTTCCTACTCAAAGCATCCGCAGAGCTAATGAACCATAACTCCAGTACAATTTTGGTCCACTTTCACACCAAATTGATATTCATTAGGGCTAAACTTAGTAACAAGTAAGCCATTAAACTTTTGACGCTACCGACACACCTGAATACATTGTCCACATGTTCCAAAAGAATGTCATAATCAGTTTGAATAGCTGTGTGAGGCATTTCACGCACGTCTTCTAATTGAGGGAAAAGTGACTCAATAACTTACAATTGTTGGAAAACAAAGGGTTGAAAGGACGCGCCTTTGACACATAGTTAGGACTTTTAGCGTTCTTGATTGCTAGAGTTAAGTGTTGTCGATTTGGTGATCGTGAAAGTTGAGTACAGCCGAGATGATGACTGCGCAACAGTCTCTTCTTCAGCTGGTTCACTGAAAAAAATGCGAATCTAAACTCCGCTAAAAGAATGATGAATTCACCTAAAGTACGGAGCATACTGAAATCACCAAAAAGTACGATGATTAACGCCAGTTTTTACAGTGACAACAATCATAAACTGGTGCTAATTATCGTACTTTTTGGTGGTATTTGTATGCTCCGTGCTTTAAGTGAATTCATCGGAATATAGATGGCCATATTTCTCAGTGTTCTAAGTCCGTTTTGTTCAGGACGAACTGCGTTTGAGAAGTTTTAGTAATGTAGTAAATAAACCTAATTGAAAAAGCTTGACATATACTACTAAAACCAAGTCCACTCCGAGCCAGTAAGGGCCCTTACATTAAAATGTGAGATCTATGTCGTGTCACGTGCTGTGTACAAAAGACACTCATACACATACTTTGAGTGGTACACACATAACTATGTACAAATCGAAATATACGTCATATTTGTCATTTGGTTGTCATGCGGTTGATTATTAGAAGTTATACTGGACGTAATATGATAACTAGCCCACATTTTCAAGTTTGCGACTGTTCTAGCGAGTGACATTATATCTCGACCACTGTTGCTCCCATTGGAAATGTCTTGTCAGTGAGAGGGACTGAAATAATCTCGCATGGCCCAGAATACCCTGGCCTGAACAGGCTCAACGTAATGTCAATCAATCTAACCCCTTCCACTCACTGCAAAGGGCGGGATGGTATCTTTCAAAATAAAAGAAAAAAAAATGTACCGTTCAGTTCCTCACTTGTTTTCGATATCTTAAAGCCATTGCTCATGTAAAACTATCATTAACTATATCTGACAAATGCTTCCTCATAAGTTTTATCTCCAAAACACTGTAGGAAACACTTCGGTGCTTGCGTGATAAGATTAAACTTAACAACGATTCTTTTTTGGGAAAAGTGGGAACTAACTATGCGCTTATCTGTGTTGTGGTGCAATCACAATGTATGTGAAGTCAGTGATCAAGCTTTGGAAAAAACGCACACTAGAAGAAGTATGTTCAAAGTCTGTCACATCGTCATAAAATGTTGTAAATTTTATTGAAAGCACAATTTCCCGATTTACTTTCATAGAGTTTTGTTTGAATGACAAAACTATGACAGTTTTGTTATGTTAAAAACTCACTAAATGCCAGTTAAAAGAGTGTGGTTGGCTAGTTTGTAATAAGATTTAACAAATAACGTCCTATACACACTTACCTATTTATATTTTCCATAACGACCGTTAAATAACGTTAAATTATAATTGTGACTTGATACGGTCTTGGTGTGAAAGAGTAAAGAATTAAACTATATAAGGATCAATCGAAGTATGACACAATTTGAAAATAGAACCCAATAAATGCAAGTTCAGTCACTGTCTAGTAAAGTATAGCATCAATGCAGTGGCCTTATCGCTTCCTCTGTCGAACATTGGGCCTATTGTCGCGAGATTAGTTAATGATTCATTACGTTTGTTACCTAAGTTCGGCGCAGATAACGGGTCAACGACCCCGCAGGCTCGCTTTCAGGAACATTATCAGTTCTTGTAATTGGATACTTTGTCGCGGCGAGTTATCGGGTATTTTTGGCATTTCACAATGAGAGTGCCAATTTTGTAATTAGTCCAGACAGTGCGGCGTTCTTTTGTATACAGCAACTGATAAGAAATTAATCATAATATTTATCAATTGCAGCCATAATATTGCTGCATACGACTTATTTTCAAAACAATTCAAAAATAAAAGAAATAGTTAAGTACATTGATTCATTCGTTTAACTTTTCTTTGAAGTGATGGAACCGATATTATCTCGGTTTCAAATCCGGGATACTAGGACAGGATTGCTCATACCTTCAATACCTTTATGGAACTTATCACAATTAGTTTAATCTAGTTAGGCTCGTTTGTCGATCATAAATGCATTTAATTTATAAAACTCGTTCACGCGACATGTAAAGAAAAAAATTAAACAAACTCAAGTATAAAACAAAACGAGTCAATTCAAATATACAAAAACAGTCACGACAACAGCATTCAGAGACCAAACTGTGCACTACCGAAACCACTCGAGGCAAACAGTGCCGGAGTATGTGCCTAGTCACCGTGGGGCCATATTTCCCGAACTAACAGGTATTGTGTACAACCAAAAGAGATAACACAAATGCCTCGTTGCCACATCGGTATACTATTGGTAGAGTCTAACATATTCTGACAAATTTAATTTTTATAAATCAATGCGTTTTATATTTCTGTATTTTAAACAATTCTTATAATTTGACACAAAGAGATTATTTAGTCTGTTTATCTGTTTTTAAGCGTGTATCTAGTCTACAAATGAAAAATACAACCAGTGAACTCAAAAAACTTGTAACCTTTGTAAAACAGGGCCCATTGACCATAAGGGTAGCTGGAGTGCCCTCTGCATTGATCGGCCTCTGAACAAATTTGGATGGTTACCCGTACAAACTGTCAATCAAATTTCAATGGAACTTAATGAATTTTATTAAACTCCGATGTTTTTTTAAGGAAACCGTTTGGTGAGGTTTTTTATTTAACACCATATGGAATGTAAACGCAATAAATAACAGTGTATCATTTATTGAACGAAAAAATAATATAATTCAATACTTTGAAGATCACAAAGGAAGCATGACTCACTGATATGAGAATTTTTACGTTTGCTGATAATTGAGTCCATGTAAATTTCACCACATTTTAAATTACAATCATAAAACCCTATTCACCACATGTTAAACCAAATTAACTTGCGGAAATATAAAAGTAACAGAAGCAAAAAGCTATCGACGCAATCAATCAAATGTAAGCAATATTTGTTCATCAGACTTAACAAGCGCTAAAGTTTGGATGTATTCTGTGTTTGTTTGTCATACTCAACTTTCTCATATCACCATAATTATACATAGTTTGTTATGGAAACGGTATTTAATCTGGATTCATATTTAAACTGTTTTGATCTTCAAAAACTGTGCGGTTTTTCTTAGATGGCAAAATAAATATAGCTGGTAAAATCGCAGGGTACAGCTAGTTTATCTACATTACAGCGTATTTCAAGATGACTTTAAACTTGGAGCCAGGCGTGGGAATCTCCTAGCCAATTATCCAATTTGCAACATGAAACGCCATGGTTAACAGCTGATATGTTTGATCATTACATACTTCTGACAGGTATGTATATTGTTCGATTATATTGAAGTATGCTTAACTCAATGGTGCCTTTAATGTTTACACCGTTATCGAACTTTAGATATTATTTGTTCGTTGTTTTTGGTTTTGTGGTTGTTTATTCTGTCAAATATAATTATCTAAAAGTTATAGACAAGAAAAACTAGTTACGTAAGTATGTACTAATGTGACAATAGTTTTTCTTGTCTATGAATTACCAACAGAAAAATAAAGACATGTCACATCATCTTTTTGCTGTAATTTTTCTAATTTTGATTAATTAATTCAAAATAAATGCTATTTAACAATATTTAAATGTTATGCAGTTGCAGAAATTTACTAAGTTATTTTATACTCGTAAGTTACTTTTAGTTACCAACTTCTGTTTTATTTCGTCCGCGTTTCTCTAATAATTAATCTTTACGATCATCGTTAACAAAGCAAACCTATAGCCTCAAGAATTCCGAAGAAAGCTTCAATCGCCGCAATTTTCGCGCTGCACATCCATCACCGCGTGCTTGCTGGAAACTTTCCGAGTGTTTTAGATAATGACGCCCATCTAAAACACTCGAGCGGATCGCGTCATACCAAATTATGATTAATATCAAACTAGTTAACGGACCATGGGTAGCGGAGTACTGGTCGAGCGGTCGCGGCCCCTAAGGCGCGGATGTCCGTATCTTTCTAAGCCAGTCACATCATTTGTTTGCTCTGAGACCGGACCACGCTACTGCTTCAAATTTATAATTTTTCAATGAGCCTTTTTCTACTCCGCCTCGCTGACAACAACGCTTATGGTTTCTCCGATAAGATCGCCTTGTGCACCATTAGCCAAAGTGATTGACGTAGTTAGTTTGTTGTCAGTAATTTTGTTTGATATTTGGAGCGGTGAAGGCATTTTGTTCATTACATTGGGAAATGTTGACACGGTTTTATGCGAAGCTTTAATAACTCAGTGATAGAAACATTCGATAAAATTGACAATAGCAATTACTACATGGAAATCGTAAAACATTGCAATCGTTAAGTTAGCCTAAATGATTGACAGTTTGACATTGAAAGTTACAAAAAAGATAAAACTTGGGAGCTTCAAAATTATTATTCTCGTTACAAAAGCTGTGCTTGCTAAACTTTTATTTAATGAGTTAGAAATATAGGTATAATGAAAGTTGTCAATTATAGTGATAAAACAAAATCTATGTCACATACAAACAAAGTAACCCTTGAGCATGTTGAATAGATAAATTGCGAAATTTGTAAACGTAGAACAATGATTCAGAGTAATTATAGAAGACACCGGTTGCATAACAGCGTCTGCTGCTGAGACAATGAGACACAACTTAGTAGCTAAGGACTGAATAACCCAATTTATTTATTAGGTGGTGTATAATTTCACTATTACTACTAACGACGATGTTACGATACATATCAACGAAGAATTTAAGCAAATACCAACTTTTTAGTAACTTTACAGAAAAATCGTAATAATATTTTACCATAAACGTACGCCAACGCAAAATAACGTGATCACGTTTTCATTTTAATAAAGTGTTGACAATATATTCAATATAATTTTAAATTATCTATTTATTGATTAATTTTGTAAACGTCTAAACAAACAGTTCTAGAGCGCTTGTCAATCCTTCTCTTTTCCAAACTGTGCTGTATTTTACAAAAATTGAAATTAATCATTTAAATTTAGCTATAAGTAGGTAATTATTTTTTTTTTCTTTTTTTTCTGTTATATTTATTTACTTACCTCCGCTATTGTTATTCCTTTACATATTTCGGTCCTTACCATAGACTATAATAGATTCTGTACCGCAGTAGGGTGCCGGTCACCCAGTGTCGTGACCGGTCGCAATGTGGTACAATTTGTGGACGATTTGCGATTGGCGTGACGAAATTGGATATTGTGATTGTGACTAATAGATTTGTTGTTGTTGTGGTAGATAATGACTGATTGGACGTCTTGCTTCTTATTAGATGGAGCAAAGAAAATGATTGTGGCTACTTTCACGAATTCCCAGCCAAATGGCTGCAAAAAAACAAACGATGCCATTCAGTTTTGAAGTTAAGAATACGTAAACCGACCTTTAACGTAATTCATTTATTATTTTATGCAAAAATTGTTTTTTCTGTTTTAAAAATCAGAGATCATGATAAATCGAGAGAATCATGTAGAAATTAAAAATGAAACATATTTATTTAAGAATTTAGTTTTATTTATCAAAACTTTGCAACCGATTTTTTGGTCAAGTTGGGAGCTATACCTACGTAATAATTATCGGAAATCAGTTCTCCATAATTATATTATTTTGTTATAAGGTAATGACGATTGTTCTATGAAATAGCTAATTTTCTCAATTTCAGAGTTGGGCCCTTTTCCAGATCAGTATATATTTTCCTTACAACCCTGTATCATACAGGGTTTCATACACATTATACTCTCGACCGGGTTGTGTAAAGCTAAGTTTTCACGAACTGCAGTGGAGTGATAGCACGCCGTCACTAATCCTGTCACCGACCGCGCACTGTAAATCTATTCGATACATGATGTAGAGATGCTGGAAAGGAACAAAGTTTTTTTGCATTTATTTATGTTAATATGCAAATTGCATCCTCCATGCTTTTTGTCGAGTTTCGTTGTCATTTTTCTATAAAATAGCTGACTTTTTTTTCGCGAATTCCTGTTTTTTTTTTATTCAGTAATAGGCTTGCATTTGACCGCCATCTTGCCTGATGGTAAGCAACGATACGGTCTACGATGGTCCCATAGTAAAAGTTGTTCATAATGATGACTACTATGAGCCCCTTTCGGCTTTGCATCGAGCTGAAAATAACTCCGTATAAAATAGGAATAAGCATTGAGAGAAATTAAAGCGCATTTTTAATAACGTTCGTAAGAAAAAAAAAAGTAAAAGTAAAATTAACCTACTTCAGTAAAAATCGTATATCTTAATAAATAAGGAATTGTTTTTATGCACTACTTAAATATTATATACGCACTGGAGTACCATCATAGTGCGTTAATACGTGCTACGCAGTTACCTTGAAAGTTAGCTTGAAAGACCAAAACTTTTATTTGTCACCAGGACTGAATTACGAGAGGAATACCACTTCTAGCAACAAAACAGAACAATCCGCATTATTAGCGAAATGAACAGCGGAGTTGCATAATCCTCTTTTCCGATATCATTGCGTTTGTCATCATTCGCGCGTAACCGCGTAAGTCGCTTACGCATTTACATATCGATACATACTAGTTTTGTTCGGTACATGGAAACACGTAATATAGTGTAGTTTTCGTAGTATGTTCTAGTTTTAGGTGTTATTATCCTTTTGTTTGTAATTTCTGGTGTGAACATAGTGAACAATAAAGTATTTAGGTTTCTATGTATATTCGTAATTGTGAAATTACTTGGTCAGGTCAGACTTATCAAAACACTGGTTGCGCCCCGATGTTTCACCCGTAGTCTTACAGAAACAGTAAAGTTTTCCGGGATAAAAAAGCAAGAAGCAGTCGAATTGAGAAGCGTCTCCTGTTTCGAAGTCAGTTAAAAAGTAGTTTATGTTACGTTAAAATCGCATATAGATTTTTTTATACAATCGAAAAGTTTTGTAAAAACTTTATGAAATAACTTACTTTATGAAATGCCTGGACGAGATCGCTCTTAGCGATAAAGCCGCCAGTTGTTGCGCTATTTAAGTGTTATATCCATTTGTTTGTAATTCTGGAGTGAACAATAAAGAGATTATATCTATCTATACAAAACATCTAATATTTTTTTACCATAGACCATAGACTTCTCTTGTACTTGTCATACCCTACATTTTCCGTTTCGGTAAAAAAGCTACCCATAAACGATGACCACGGAAACCGTATACCGTCGAGATTCACCGATACCCTTGAATGATGATCGATGGTCTCGTACTACTCGTTAACGTAATATTTTGTTGGGAAGCCCTTGGGAAGGTTTATTGAGATAAATAGAGTTATAACATTTAATAACTCGGCCTCTTGTAACAGGATCGCGCTATGGAGGTTCGAAACTGGATGGTATCAACGTTTTAATAAGCTAGAATAATGAAAAATTAAATGAAACAAACAAGAAAAATTAGAGAAAAAAAAATTAGGAATCAACAAATAGTGAGAACAGAATAAAATACAGAAATGAGAGTTTCTATAGCAAAAATTAAATTGAGCGCATAATATTCCAAACAATAAACACAAACACTGATTTAAAAAAAAAACGCCTAGGTAAACTAAGAAAAAATTTCAATATGTGCGCTTTTGCTTACAATGTCAAAGGAACCACAAAATACCTATCATTATGCAACTCATTGCCATTAATTTTGAATGACTTAAAAAACCATTTCAAGTATCGTTAAAAGGGGCAAAGTAAACCGAATTCCCGGGTCGATAATTTACGAAGCGCGCGACATCCATTTCGGAGAGTTGTTACATTTTTTCCACATAAGAAACTGTGTGGCGTCGTTAAGTTGTTTATTTCTTTAGGGACTCCAATTTACCACATGTTGCTCTCGTACCCCATAAAAAATAATATACACAAGATTTGACGTAATTTTTATCATATAATGACGAAAGGTTCGTGTGTTTTAGACCAATTTCTTGCTGAATAGTTATTAACCGGTAACCGTTTTTTAACCCCAAAAAAAGTTAACGAGAAAAAAACTGGCTGCACGATCCTACATTTTTCTAGTTAATGAACTAAAAGGATACCAAACAGCGACATAAAATTGGAGTATTCTATTCGACCGACCCATAAAAAATGCGTTTTACTCTTATTAAAAAACGGTTTTTATCTTTATAGCTTTTGATAATGATTCCGTTATTACAATTTATTGTTACAACACGAACACCGAATTAGAAATTTCGACAATTAAAAATTGTTTTTTTGCAATTTTTAAATGAAAATAATTTCAAAACAAATACATTTCGGTATGAAAGCTCAAATCAATAACTCAGCATTAAATACCGGTGACCACGCAAAGCCCTCCAAAGTGGATTTTTAACATATTTGCTTGTTTAATTTATATTCATAAACGAATCTTCTTTATGGCTCGTATTTCAATATACCAAAATAGTATTACAATCGGCGCTAGTAGAAGGCCGGAGACTAATCGTTGTTGAATAGAAATTACCTTCAGATGCAGCATTTAATGCTCGGCGGATGTATTAAGTAGGAATAAATTCTAGAATTTATGTTATTCCCTTTATGGCTGCGCTTAGCAAATGTAACATTATTGATTTCAATCACCAATTTTTCTTCATTAATGACCACCACAGCGATGGGACCGAATCAGTTAGGTGTTATGACATCTATCACCAATAATTTATACTATACCGTACTTATAAGCGACAGAACTACGCTGTTTAGCGAATACAAAGAGCCTACTTTAAATTCTTCTACGGTTATAGTATTCTAAGAAAACACGGTAGCAGTTTCTGATTCGTTATAAGGAATTAAGATGATAATTAGGCAGTAAGAAGCCGAGATTCCATCGTTTTAATTCAATTTACTTGTTCTTTGTGTTTTAATTTCAACTTATTCATTGTTAGCGGCTGCCTTTGCCGGTATTCTCGTTTTAATTAGCTGAAGGGAAGCATCAAGTTTAATGAGATTGGCGTAGGATTAGGAATTAAGTAACGACTTTGTCTAATATCAATCTCAGTTAATTAGGTCACAGTTTCCGTTATCATAATATGTAGTCTGTTCATGAATCTCAAGAAGCGGTCTTAAATTACAGTTCTCTAGGAAGACTACATAGAAGTTTTTAAATCAGTGACACAATCGGAAGTTTAAAAATTAAGGTACTCGTATTTCGTCGGTTGATTAACAAATAGAAAAATTAGTGACGGCAAACAGATAGAGCCGTTAGAAGCAGAAGTTGATAGAAACAAGCCGAGCGTGTTTTGTTTATCTTAACTGTCAAGTTTATGAATTAATTTTCGAAAATACAACACACGGCTTGGGCGCGGCCTCTAAGTATTTTCTAAGCAAATATTTCTAAGTGAAACAACCACAGCAACGCGCTAGAAAGTTTGCGCAGAGGAGTCGTAAATTTTAGCATGTCATACATAAACCTACATGTTTATGGCGTACTTTGAAGGGTCAAACTTAATTTATCTCTTCAAAGAATAACTCGGAAGATCTTGAGGCAACTAACGAACAACATATTGTTTTTTGTATCTCAAAGGGACAAGGACTCGAGTCCGGTGCATGTAAACGCATAAAACCCCAACTTGTCTCTTAAAACATTTTGCACAAAGTGTTCACTAAATTAAAAGTGTCATCTTAGGGTTTCAGCCGAGAGTTAAAACCGACACAAAACAAAAATATATCATCGAGTTTATTAGCGAGAATTCTGCTTAAATACTTACCCAGTAGTATTGTGGCTTCACTCAGAAACATAATTTATTATAATTGCTTAGAGAATAACCGAAGACAGATACTTTAAGTTTTAGAAGAAGCCAGCGTTGCTTATTGCCATATTTAGCTAACGAAAACTACTTCAGGTGTGGTCTTTGTCCTTTAATATTAATTAACAAACATTGTGATTCTTCACGACGACAATATAATAAATATCGAATAAAATTACATGAAATATATAAAGGTCGTAATATAATAATATTACATGAAATATATTATTATAGTAACACGTTTTTCCTTAGCACCAGAGAATAATTCAAGCCAAACTATCGCAAAATCAGTTCAGATTAAGCTCTCATTAAGCTGTCGTGTCCATGAGACGTAATATCCGTTGTTATTTTGATAACAAAAAAAGAAATTATGTCGTAAGCAGAGTAGAGGCGGTCTCGCACATTTCGTTGTTTATTGTTAGTAAGTCATTATATGTAAATTGTGAAGTCGTGATGATGGGTCGACAGATAGTGACGGAGCATGTTTTGCAAGCACGGAATGATAATTGTTTTCTGTCTCGGAACGTGTGGGTGCCGGGGCGCACCTGCTAGCCTCTTGTCTATCTCTCGGTATACTGAGATTCCTCTTATAGATATAACTAGATTTAATATTTCAAAACGTGAGCTTGGAGGCACGCTCCCGTGAATTCCAAGTTAAGTCGGATTTTGAGCTTATGCTACTGTTTACGTGGCATGTTAATGATGTGGTTTGGAGTTCACTTTATGTAGAAACAATGCGCTTTTAAAGGCTTAGGTTTAGTAATGCACATGTATGGAGACTGTTTACTGTTTTTGATTAGTTGTTGCGTGGTAAGAAATAATAGAGATGGCTTTTTAAAGTAAGTATTGAACATTTAATAGAAAATCTTTCTTGTTGGAAAAGTTGAGAATCTTTCTGTTTAGCGCTGTGTGGTTTTACCAAATGACGCAATTATTTTATTTTATGTTTTTAAGACTGGCGAGGACCTTGGGAGAGGTCTGTGGTCTGCAGTGCTCTGATTATGATACTTATACATATGCGTTGATGTCAAAGGTAATTTATTTCACAAGGCAAGTGCCTTTATTATCTGAAACAACTAAATACATATCTATATTATCTATTACTAAAATTACTTAGCCTACATGATAAAGAAAATGTTATTCGATATTTATTTAGACGATAGGTACAAGAATCATTTTATTTACTACACATTTTGTCAATTACCTCTATAATAATCTTTAAGTACACATACAATTATTGGTCATTCAATAAACACAAGTAAGTAAGTCGATACAGTTAGAGTTAGACTAAGTAACCTAATTTAAAATTTGGCTCTAACTTGTATGAAAGTGCTTTGGAGATTTGGCTCGTTTCCTATATCTACATCCAGGTGCATCCAGCAGATTTGGCAGCTATGCACTATTTGGCTGTCTTTCTAGAAACAGCCGTATTTGGCACAACCATATACTAATCAGAGTGACAAACAAACCCTAGTTTGGAGGTTAAGTTTTGCTAATATAGTTTTTTTTTCTTTATAAAAAAAAATTGCATTGTTTTATAAGGAGGTAAATACTAGCCCTAATTCTGGCTATATAATTTCGATCATTCTCACTCTGATAATTTTCCTAACGAGACCGAGTGACCGAGAATAGAGGTACAAAGTTATTCAAAAAAGGTATGCTGAGCCGAAAAGGGCCCATAGTACCTACTCATCATCATGAACAACTTTTACTATGGGACCAACCTAGAACCCAGAATGCAGGAACCAATGTTCAGTAGCCAAACTATTTCAGTTTCCAGTTTTTAACTTTTTTTAATTTAATTTATTACAGAAAAAAACGACGAAGCTTTCAGACTTTAATTGATGACAAAAGAAGTATATGTACCTACCAATAGAACTATCAAGCATTTTGTTATAGGAGTCGAATTGTTTTTTTAATCACATGGACAGGTTTCTGCTGCCAAACTAGGTTTAACGCCTCGTTATTCATAGACTTTTTACTCAAAGATAAGATACGTGGTATCTTATGTTAGGATATTGCGTATATTTTCGTTCCAAAAAAATGTGGAAAACTAGATCATTTCTCGTAAAATTACGGAATTGTACCAATATTTGCGTGTGAGGAAACTGTGTTATCAGACACTTCAGTTTTGCATGACGTGTTTCTGATGACTCGTTTATCAGTTTGATGTTATGAACAGCTGATATGAAAATTACTAAGTGTTAATATTCGGAAACGATAAGTTTTTGGAATAACACTTGGAAATTGGTTTCTATTGTGAAATTTATAACAGGCCATTCAGATCGGTTTATGAGGTATTTGATTATTTTCAGCATTTACATAATAGTATACGTATACTTAAGTAACACATAGAACGTGAAAGCCTAGAATAAAGTTCAGTTTTCCAAGATTCTATAATTTAGTAACTAATATTCAAACTTTATTTACTAAGCTATTCAATTAAAAAACCAGATGACAAGATCGAAGCAATCCATACAACCTTCTGAACATTTCCTCCCTTATCAACCACAATTTCATGTAAATTTCCTACCAGAGAATTAGCATTTAATTACCCGCAATTCAGCTTAAAATAATTATCTCTGTATAAATAGCAACGTCATTATTCAGTTGTCAACAGGAGCCGACGTTGTCGGTTGATAATCTCGCTCTACATGTGCTAATTAAGGCTATTCCCTTAAACAATGATCCTGGCTGTCTTTCCACCGAGTTGAATGGCAACCGGCATGCAAGCCTTTCTTACCAGTCAATGACTGACTACCAATACTACCACGCTGTAAAGTAGGCTTTTAAACTCCTTACAGAGAATATTTTCTGTTATCGCATCACCTACTGAACGAAGCTCCCTTCTTCGCAATATACATCGCTGCCTCATGCCTGCAATACAAGAAGAGTTGACAGTAAAAGGCGCAATGGTTTTCGAAGTTATGAAAGCGGCGGTGTAAATCAGTTGCGCGGGGGCAATTCAGTGATCTCCGCGATAATCGCGATCACGGCCTACTGACGTTTCTTTTATTTTATCGCGGACGGTCGCAGAGAGATAAACCCGCAATAAATAATCCCGAAGACATCGTCGGTACGTGTGCTCGACTGCGCTTTCCATTTGTTCTATTAAACGCGTAATTATGCCTTACACAAGTTGGGATTAAGGCGAGCAGAACTTAAAAAGCCTTAACTTTGTGCTTTAGATGTCTGTCACTTTGTCGGTGAAAATTGTTTTAAAGATATTTAGAAATTATAAATGGATCTGTTTGGGATTTTCAGCATATGGATAAAACAATAAAATGAAAGTAAGAGTACATTTGAAATGTATATTTTTTAATTAGGTAGTTTTATTATATGCAGCTTTAAGAAATGGCGGAATCCAATGGCAAAAAAACCTGCGTAATTTCATACCTAAGCGGAACCAGTACCCATACCTAATTGCATTCAAACAAATAAAAAAAGCCCCGGACTTAAGTAAGAGATGAAAATCTTCTAAAAATTTAACCGATTTTCTTAAATCATAGCTAAGAACTCACCTCACCTATCTACTAAAAGACTAAGCAAAATCGATTAAGCCATTTGGCAGCTACGACGCGACGCCACAAACGTACACAACTACATACAGATATGCGTATTAAACTTATCACAACCCTTTTTAGCGCTGAGGGTTAGTTAACAAAGATAGCAAATCACGATGATGATCTTATTTTATAACCATCTTTTAAACGATCTGATTGAATATCAATACCCAAGACCCCGTCTCAGGAGCTATGCGTGATCATCTGCACTTATCACTTCTTCCACTTGTAACAAACCTGTCAGCTTCATTGTATCTTGTACTTACAAGTACACAAGTTCACAAGTACAAGTACGAATTTATTTATGGTCTCCGCCTTTCAGTGGCTAGTAAAACGGATAATCGTCTGTTAATCAGGCCCAGTAATTAAGTTAATTTATCTGCTGTACGGCTGTAAGTTATAGTTGTCTGCTGGTCATAGTGCAAAGATAATATCGGGTTGGAATTGAAAAAAGATGTTGACTTGCGCATTTTTGCACGACGAGAGGTTTTTTTGTCATTGCAAAAGTTTAGGTTTGCAATGAAATATTTCTACTATACTCGTATATGTAGTAGGTAGTTATAGAAGCTGTCTAGAGTTTAAGTATAATAATATAAATATTTTTCAGTTCTTAAAGATTCTAATCTAATTAACGTATTTTTATAAACCGCAGCAAACATAGTCTTTTCAAAAATCACTCCTAGTAAATTTATTAGCCAGCCAGGTGCCTACCTATGAGTTATATGGAAATTAAAAATTAATTCACACTTATGTTTATAAATTTATGATACGAGTAGTTTGTGAAAGAGTGTGCGTGTTGTAAGAGAAATGTTTTGTTAGTTCTTCGCATTAAAACAGCTCAACGAAGCTGTTTTAACTAACATTGAAGTAAACATAGCTTTTACACTTGATTAACACATCGTCTACTTTTTATCTATAAAAAATTTGCAGTCACTGTACAATAGCGGTTGACACAGAGAGGAGCACCTTTATCTTAAACTAGCTGCGCCCCGCGGTTTCACCCGCTGTCCTGCAAGAATAGCGGAAAGCCGTTCAATTTTCTGGGGTAAAAAGTAATCTACATATTACCTAGGGCTTAAGCTACCTTCATACCAAATTTCGTCAAAATCTGTTTAGCTGTTAAATTGTTAAATCAAATTGTCATCCATACGTCCATTACATAGCTGCATCGATCTAGTATGTCTTCGGTGCATAGCTGTCATTTGCGCAAAGAGTATAATAAGTCGTTTTGTTATTCCAAGTCTGATTCTTTTTTGTTATACCTCGTTTTATAGTGACTGATGTTTTATGTCAATTCACACTTGAATGCTATCGAATTTATTTAATAGAAATAAATAGTATAATAGGAATAAATAGTATCCTATGTGCGTTTCCTGGCTCTAAGCTACCTCCTCACCAATTTTCAGCCATATTGGTAAAGCCGTTCTTGAGTTATAAGTAGTGTAACTAACACGACTTTCTTTTATATATATACTAGCTGCGCCCCGCGGTTTCACCCGCTGTCCTGCAAGAATAGCGGAAAGCCGTTCAATTTTCTGGGGTAAAAAGTAATCTACATATTACCTAGGGCTTAAGCTACCTTCATACCAAATTTCGTCAAAATCTGTTTAGCTGTTAAATTGTCATCCATACGTCCATTACATAGCTGTCATTTGCGCAAAGAGTTTTTTAAGTCGTTTTGTTATTCCAAGTCTGATTCTTTTTTGTTATACCTCGTTTTATAGTGACTGATGTTTTATGTCAATTCACACTTGAATGCTATTGAATTTATTTAACAGAAATAAATAGTATAATAGGAATAAATAGTATCCTATGTGCGTTTCCTGGCTCTAAGCTACCTCCTCACCAATTTTCAGCCATATCGGTAAAGCCGTTCTTGAGTTATAAGTAGTGTAACATAACACGACTTTCTTTTATATATATAGATATAGATATACTATCAAAGTTTCAAATATTCCAAGAAAAAGAAACAATGCTATCGATACCAGAATATGTTTATAGAACATAGTAAGAGATTATGCCACCGCATCTCGACGTCGCGCCTTATTCCAGTGAATCTTGGCTTCGTCGCCATTCCTGTCACGCATTTCCTACGGGATGTGATTGGGTACGGTCGTAGAGTAAGCGGTGAGAACA
Organism: Alcis repandata; assembly: GCA_949125135.1. NCBI lineage: Eukaryota > Metazoa > Arthropoda > Insecta > Lepidoptera > Geometridae > Alcis > Alcis repandata. Next base: position 4,563,663 of record OX421233.1, read on the forward strand.
ATGAATTCAAACCACCATTAAGTTCTTCCAATTTGTAAATTTTAAACTTTTGCGATTCGTACACATGTTGAACTAGCTGCGCCTCTCTCTGCACCTACAGCTTCACCCGATATTATAACCTACAAAAGCCGTTACTTTTTCGGTTAAAAATTTGTCTATGTGTATCCAAGGTTTATGCTACCTACACAGTACACACCAAGTTTAATTTAAATTGATTGTTACTTTCTTACAGTCTTTCCAGCGTAAGAAAGTAACAAACTTACACACAGAAAACCTCACTTTTTACAAACTTCTGCATTTCTAATCATCACCAGCGTTAATCTTGCTAGTGTTTTTTAGTATACTAGCTGCACCCCGCGGTTTCAGCCGCGGTCTATTTTTTTTTTAATAAGTTTAATAAATATCCTATGTTACTTCTAATACCTTCAATATGTGTGTGTACATAGCTTCATGATGATCGGTTAAGTAGTTTTCGCGTGAAAGCGTAACAAACAAACTTAAATTCACATTTATAATATTAGTAGGGAAGTAGTTTGTGTGTGTGGTCTTCTGCTGCCAGTGCTCTACGACATCTGTGATAATCGCTTTCGCTAGCCGCTTGTTACTGAACCCAGCCCTACGTTATAGGAACACGATACACGACGCACTGAAGGAGTTTGAGCCTCCTTCCCAACATCTAACTGTATTTACGGTCCAAATATGCATCATTGTATTTTTATACCCAATCTGTATGCGGCATGCGTGGCGGCGTCATATGTTTCTTTACAACTTTTAAAATTGGGGGATTTGATATAACAGACGCTTAGATAGGCAAACTTAGTGAAAAAAGAAAAGATACGCTCGTTTCTTTTCAAATACTTTTTTTTTCTTAATATTTATGTGAGCTGCTATTGGTTTGGATATTTCAGGCATCAAACTTAAAACTTAATTTAAAAAGTTGATATTTGTTTATTGTTTTATATTTAAGATATTTTATATGCATTAAATTATTGAGATTTGATTTGTAATTTTAGGTCAATCAATAAAAGTGGCATCAATTCCGATATTCCATTTTCTAAATGGTACTAATCACAAAACACTAAAACTACTTTATCGGCTTCCTTAAATCACAAAATTCGCAACCAATCTTCGATCTTAGTGCTTCATAGCAGGGGGATACAAAGTAGCTTCATGTTCGGGGCTGTAACTATCGGTTATTGGATTTTGAAGGAGGATATGAGACGAGCGCGGGGATGTGCAAGAAGGGGAGGGGAGACAATGTACTTGGAACATGGTACTCTAACCAGATTCACAATGTTTATAGCTTTCCGTAGTGCTTTTAAAAGTATAAGAGAATTTAAAGTTTTTCAGTTTTTGTTTTCTGATATCTCTTTTTGTTTCTTTGAATTTTAAAAGTGACAGATATTGCAAAATATTTTTTTTTATAAGATCCATCACATGAATTTCCTTCCGAGTGGTGGTGCTGGTTGTTAGTATTTTTTATTGTATTTACAAAAGGAAATACATTTTTCTAAGTATGTTTTTGGAGTTTTTATCCTTACATGTCTATTTTCATCTACAAGTACACTTAAAACTAATAAATTTGTACTGACCATACAGTATGTGTGTGTTCTGTTAGAGATTCCTGTAATTAAAATAAACATTTGTAAACAAATTCTTCTAATCACTAAGATCAACATTCACAACTCAGCAGAGGCACGTTAAAGGAACATAACGCAAGATTTTAAGAAATTAATTTGAATATTAATTCTAAATATTTGATTCACAATCACAAAGTCTCGTTAGCCGAAGTTAAGCGGCTTTTACGGGAATAATTCTCATTCTTAGAACGCATGGGTACATGGCGGGTTATACAGAGTGAATGGTGATGTTTGGTAAAATGTTTAATTAAATAACTACTTAGTAGAACTTGATTTGTAAATCTGAATAACTAAAAGTTAAATAAAATAAAAAGTAAATATCAAATATATTAAATATTTTCAAAAAGAAACACTAGGTACTCTTAGATACTTACTTTTTACTATGCACAACAGAAATTACAAACAAAATCTAGCGAAAAACTGGCGGCCTTATTACTAAAAGGAAAGTATGCGAGTACAAACCTTATTCACATTGCCATGCAGCAAGACATGCTGTGTTGACAGTACAAATCACTAACAAAAGCTCGCCACTTTCACAATACGATGTAAAATACAACTACATTTTCATTCATTCTATATTTAAGAGTTTTGTTTTGTCGGTGGAGTGATTTCTAGGCTTGTCGGTCTTTTGTTAGTGTTTTTACCACCTTGTGTGACATGATAATATATCTGCCTTCTTTTTTATCTGGTAAGAATGCTGTCCTGGACTTACCTAGTCTTGAACGTTTTGATATACGCATATAGATGCGACAAAGCCAGAATGTGGATATGTTTGTCTCTCTCTTGTGGCATAAAAGCTGTGGAAATACATAGTCTCTCCTTCCATCTTTCTCTCTTTCATGGTTTTCATAAGTTACTAATTAAAATATTAATCACCTACAAAAGTTATCTATCAATTAGCTAAAGCAATTTAAAACCGTATACCCTGTATAGCGCCGGCTTGCGGTGGCGACGGCAGTCATCCGAGATGGTATCGGAGCTTAGTTTTATGTGACTTATGGCGCTATAAATAAAGATACCGTTTGTTTGGACACCTACATACGTCATCACAGCTATTTTGCTGCAACTTAACCAGGTCAACCTATTTGGAATCTTAGGAAATACACTCGAACTTTACTATAAAAACTTACATATTCTTAAGTTGGATACTCAGATTGGTGTGGTTTTGATCACGTTATGTAATATTTTTGGACTCCTTGAAAAAGATCACCGAATGTGTTAATCAAACAAACGTGTTTTTGATACATTTAAAAACTACACTGATCAAATCACTTACAGAAATTGATTTCAAATTTCAATCAAAATAAAAATGCAAACTAACAAACCAGTTTAAAATAAAGATATCACATGAACAGACTTCATAAGTACACTGCAATATTGCAAGAGCAAAAAGTATTTTAGTCGACAATTTAAATTCAAACGAAGTATTTTAATTCGATAATCACTTACGACCTGAAGATAGTATGTGAGGAATAAGCGTGAAACTGTAGAGACAGTCCCATAGTCCGGAACGTTTAAAGTCGACAGATGAGATGTCAGCAGAAAATTGGATTTCGTAAAATAAATATGTCGCATTCGCTTTGAATTAACTCCAGTTTATCTAAAACATACTCTACGCTCTCTAAAATAAGAACCACTCTTGTACGATAAAAGGATTCAAGACGTCCCGAAGGAAGTTAATTTTAAGTGCGATTCTGTGCACAAAAGATTATTTGTCCACTATACTGAAGAAGATTCTTTGCAAAAAATAAATTTATTTCAACGCTGCAGGCGTAAGGATTAAATTTTCAACAGCTGACTTGTTACGTTTTGAGTGACACTTGCCAGTTTTTAATTTAAACGTGACATTGCCAAATTGAGACGAAATCTCTTAATCCTTTTGTTGGGTTTTGTTTGTTTGTAATCCTGTAAACCTGCGCTTTTGATGTGCTGTCATTGTACTCGGTTTTGCATTTAATTGTTTCTAATTTCTCGTCTTTTGAGCGAAGTTTGTAACGTTCACTTTTACTTTCGTTAAATAATCTTTTTTTGTTTGATTTGCGCGTTTCGAGTCTTTGAACTGATTTCTAAATTCGTGTGCCTTGTTGAGTTTTTTCATCATTTTTATTTAATCAAAAAGCATTACAAATATAGGTACGTTTAAATCTAATAATTAAGGCACTATCTCCGGCTATGTTAATAGGTTGTTTTGTCATTTGCGTTATAAAGAATCTCTTGTCTAAATGACTAGACATAAACACCAATTTGAATGCCTTTTCTTGCATTTAGCACTATAATGCGTATCATGTGTGGTCCAAATTTCGCATTACCCTGCCGATGGCCTGAAGATGCGTTTTACAATTCGTAGACACGTGTTAAGTGGCTCGAAGAATGCGCATCGCACCAATAAAACTGGATATTACAAAACACAGGCATAGTACGGAAATAATGTCGTACGCCCACATCGCCCTTCCAAAAATATGGATTCTCAGCTAGTTAACTTTCGACCGCGTAACTTTCAAACTAACACTTTAATGCCCAATAATTTATGTTATAATCACTTTATTTACACACTAATATTTTTAATAGAATCTTAAAATAAGTTGTGACGCAAGTGATGAGGAATTGAAACGTTGATTTCAACACGCAAAACAAAAGATGTAAACGCATAAATTTAATGGTAAATGCAGCGCCTGGCCTCTTAATCTTATTGAAATTCGTTCGTTAACTGTGTAAAATTGTCTTTTTATTGAGGGCCTGATTTATTTGACAGCGAGTACACGTGGACGAGGCCAATAAATGTATCGTCTCGGCCCCGACCCTTGTTTTGAGGTCCCAATAAAATAAATATTAAAACTACATCAGTCTCCCGACAGTTCCAAGAGAACTTAATATGTTCCATTAAGCTTCATACTTTATTCAACTCGCTGACGGATCCTTATTTTTGCATATTTTATTAATGAATATTTCGATTATTAATTAGTGGGTAGTTAATATAAAAACTGGATTTAAAATAACTCGGAAGGTTAATGTATTGCATTTTAATTGCAACGAGTTCCGATCCTCAGTGGGGTTTCTCAAAGATGTAAAATTTGATTAGAGATAAGAGGATAAAACGATTTTTAGTATGAACAATAAAAATAAAAGGTTTGCCGACAAAGAGGCGAATTAGACTTTGATTACTGAATATTGGGTCTTAAGGTTTTTTACGCCCGTATTTAGGACCTAAATCGTTTGCGACTTAATATTTGAAATTGACTTTAAATATGGGCTGTAAATTATTAAGAAGTTAAAGGAGCTCTGGCCTCCATGTCTTTACGTTTTCTGTGAACACATGACCAAAAATGTGAATTTGGAATGCACCACCTTTCAAACAAACGGGCAAATTAGCAATTTAAAGACAATTCAAGCAGTATAATAATACTTGCGTGAGAAAGGTGTATATATGGGTGTCAGTATCTTTACTCTACTGTAGACTACGTGCCCGGTGCTGATTTGGGGCTGTTAAATTTAGCTTGGCTCAGTTAAGTAGCTTCCATTGGTTAAAAAAAAATTAAATTCGGAATACAATACAACCTTTATAGAATACCTCTATAGAATATTATTTTAGAAAGGCCAAAATATGGCAAATATTATCCCGAACAATCATATTTTAATTTACCGAAGTCATTTTATCAGCCAATAATTTTGCAGCTTAAGTAAAAAAAAAAATAAAATAAATAAATAACGTTTCACACTCATAGCTCCCGGACTAGGATAAATTCCTGTGTCGGGGATGCCATGGAACATACACAAAGACAAGGACAACTAACACCCAGACCCAGAACAGATATTTAAATTCATCATTCAAACATCTGCCCGACCGGGAATCGAAAAAAAATAAAAAAAAATCTGAAAAATAGTTCACATGGGTAACAAATACCGCGAGGACACCTTGTAAAACTAAAAAAAACTTTGACACCAGGGCCAAACACTCAGCCTGTACGTTACCTTGTACTCGTATATCTACGAGTAAAACAGTAAAGCCGCGATGTCACCGCGCCTTCGTTTGCATAAGCGCCGTCGATGCGTCACACGGTACCGCGGAACTTGCGGTGTGGGGAGGAAACGGAAACCAGCTCCGTTTGTACGATACCGCTGGACGTTGGCCTGGGACTATCTTTTTTTATTAACGTTGTTTTGGTCTGGTATTCTTATTCTTAAGATACAGGATTGGAAGGAAAGGCTATGCTATGCCGAAAAGGACTCGTGGTCATTTTGTTTTTTTTTTTTACTTTAGGACCAACCCTGAAATTGTGAAAACCTAAATCAGCTGTCACTAAAATGTCACTAAGCTCCGACTCAAATGATGAGAAATATACTCTTCCGTCTTAGCATACTCTTTCCTCATAACCTTGAGGCCATAGTCGTAACCAGTACCTAAGTTACGACTACAAAAAAAACTATCGATTAAGAATCATCAAAAAACAAAAAAAAAAACACTTTCATTCCCGTCAGGTCCTTCGCTTCACCACTTACATTTATCTATAATCTCACAGATTATAAGAATGTTATTGCATAGCGAATCGAAATCGAAATGAAGTGAACTTTCCCCGGCCTTGGCGAAGTTATTGTCTGAGGCTACGAGTACGTCTAATTGTGTTGTGTAATAACGAACAATCTAATGTAATTGCTCAATACGTTGATTTGGATACAGGATGATTTAAAATTTCAATTCGATTTCAAAAATTTTACGATTTTCATGAGTTGTAAACTTTTGTTAGGCCAGTATCTGCCAAGAAAGTACGCTGTGCGAAGTTTGTCCGAAATGTCCAGTTTTTTATGCAAAAAGCGCATTAATCGCGGTTTACGCTTTTTCAAGATATTTTTATCCCACTTCAATTTACTTAGCTTTAATAGAAGTAAGTCTGATCTTCATAACTTTTGTAAAAACGTCTAGACCGATTATGATGTCAGAAACCTTTTATTAGTATAAATGTCGGCTACATTTTGCAGTACCATTTTTAATAAATTAACATAATTTGCATATTAAAACAATTCCCCAATATATTACTTTATTACTCTAGGACCGAATTGTGTAGTAATAAAAATACCTTTAGTACAAAATGATTTATTTACGTATTTCACTTACCTTTACAAATAAACATCAGCCTGTATACAACCTGCAATGACCACACATACACCTGGTATTATTTTATTACAATATTAAGGCGCTGGAGGGCATGCACGCGCTGATCTCGAGTTTTGCAAGATCCTGCCGCTGAGAACTAAGAGCTGCGTAATGAACTCATAAGCAGGAACCTTGTAAAATGTAGCAGGTCGCTTTGAGCTTTGATTTATATGGTGTAGAGGTTTGTAGAGATCATTGATGATTAGAGTAAGAGACAGATAAGATAAACTTGTGGGTATAGGTATAGTTTTTGGACATAGAGGATCTTACTTATAAAGCCTGCATAATAGTTAGTTCCTGCTAAAAATTCTCTGACAACTTCTGGCTGACGTGAATAGCCACGTGTAAAAACACCTTTTAGACAGTGATTTAGTTAAAGCAGATTCTATAAATAAGGCCCAGAGTATTCCATCATCACAATTCCAAATAAGTCCTCCGTGCTTTTTCCTTAGGACGCCAAGTAGTCTGATTTTTTTCTGTAAATATTCAGTTTGAGTTATTATCAAATATCGATGATTGAGTACGTGTATTGTAACTTTGGTGGTTCAAATTAGTAGAAAAAACTAAACAAAATTTGAAATGAAGCCATTCGACAAATGAATCAATTTATTGGCTAGTAATTAAAAATCATTTATGCAAAGACCTATACAACAAAGATTAATGTTTTGCTAGGAAAATATGCATGGGGAGTGTCTCTACGATTCATTACCAATGTGTTGTGCATGTCCACAATCACAATTAAAAGCTTGACACTGTTTATCATACGTGATTACAATTATATTCAAACTTTTAAATATTTTATTGGAACGTTCAAAGGCATCCGATCGGCGGGCGCCTACCATCGTAATAAAGCTCGAGGCAATCATAGTTTAAAAACATCGTATAACACAAATAAAACATAATGATCTGATACTCAGCGCGGTCTATTACGATTAATGCTTGCTATAATTACGAACATGTTTGTTAACAACTTTTAGCTGTAGGTGTATTTAAATCGTGACTGAAGTTAAGCAATGAGCTTTGAAAGGTGAATGAAATGTTGTAAAATTGTTTCGACGTTGTATCCTGCTGGTAGAAGCTGAAACAAGGATTCTCGTTTAAAACAGCTATTTATATCATAGATACAGTTACAGATAGGTTGGCGTAATCATATAGATTTAAATACTGCATTGACTTAATTTATTTGTCTATTAAATTTATTGTATTGATTGCTTTGGTTTCATTTTTTTATCATAGATAAAAACATTATTGAATATACTTAACATTTAAAGTTGATGTACTTATGACGTATTGTTAATGTCATACATTATTATGTTGTGTAAGGTTAAGAATCAGGAGTTTCGATGACTAGCCATTCATATCGTGTTTGCAGCGAATAATAACAGTGTAACCAAAAAAAGAAAAAATAATCTACCTTAGAACGAAATCATTCATTATTTGCCGACATCCCTCAAAGCGCCACATCAGAGATCACCGTGCGACTGGAATCGACATAATGAAGTGAGAGTGAGTGCAAACTGGGCCCTATTCTTGCGAGTGAGATATATCTCGGTCACTGTTGCTCTCATTAGAAATGTCATGAGAGTGACAGCGACCGAGGTAATCACGAGTGCCCAAGAATAGGTTCCCTGAGTTCGTATCAAGTCACGCTCGACTGGACTGTCCGGGACAATTTGACCGACGAAACGGAAATACCGGCCAAAGGCGCTAAACAAAGGGGAGCAAATGCGATCCTCGCTAACTGTCATTTTATTTGCGAGACGTGAGTTCGCTTAGTACCCGCTTTTAGAGCCATTCGTTTCGATTTCTCGATTTGTAGACTGATATTTCCCTTTAGAATGTATTGCATTGCATGCCTATTAAAAAGTTGTTCAACAGGAACTGTTTATTTTTTCGGGATAAAAAGATCCAAGGGTACGTACAAGTTATTTCCACACCAAATTTTATTTACATTCGTTCTGAAATTTTTGCCTGTTCGAATTATTATAAACTAGCGGCCCGTCCCGGCTTCGCACGGGTAGACTTTGGGATAAACGTAGAGTAAATTGAAATCGGTCCAGTCGTTCACGCGTGATGGCGTGACCAAAGGTGTTGAGAATAATTATAGGAACTCTTTGTTATAACCTCTATTTTCATGCTATTGCGTAACTATAGCAACCGTAGTTTGTTGATGCTAACTTGTCAATTTATAGTAAAAATTATCAGTATAAAACGCACACTGTTTTGATAGATATGATTGAATTTGAACTTTGTACAGAGGTAATAAAGTGCAAATTGACTCTTGGACGTTAGGAACATACCTACATTGCTTAAACAACAGTGAGTGCTTGCAATTCAATATGAACTTTATACAATAGCAATAAAGCTCGTTTTAGTTAGAAAACGTTTATGGGAAAAATAAAAGGGCTGTTTTTAGGGTTTTTCAATATTTCTGAGAGATTTTCTTAATATTTTTTTCTGTAAGAACCTTCTCCTAATAATAACAAATACAACAAAAAAAGAATTAGTGAAATCGGTCCAGCCATTCACGCGTGAGGCCGTGACCAAGGAAAACGGGTTTCATTTTTATTTTATATATATATATATATATATAGAAGATTACAACAATATAAGTGTAATAGTACGAGTAAAAGGTAGATACATAAAATATATTTTTAATGCCAATATAGTCTTCCCAAACGGAATGAGATATGAATATCTTTACTGAAGTATACAAAAAAAGTATTGCTGAAAATGAAAAAGCAGTATTTCAAAAACCTCTTGAGACCAAACAGAAATATACAATAACATCTAATTTTCCTTCCAATTGTACCGCCATATATCGCTCTAAATAAATAACGAGATGATACGCTTGCATATAAAACATGCTCTTGCTGTCAAAGGGCTGTTTGTCTTTTTCCAAATTGTAGCAACATTTCACTGCGATGTACTCACATTTTATCTTACCTTTGTTTTTCTATTTTTCCCAGTTGATGTATGGGACGCATTTCCGCACTTTCGAATAACACTTCTGTATTCCCTTTTATGTGCGCAGCTTTAAAAATGTATCCTCCGTTAGGGGGCGGCTTCGGCAATACGGATCTGTAAAGGAATTATTCAAGAACGACTAGTTTTTGCGCTTAAGCGAGAGATTGAGAACTATCTTAATCTATTGTACATTTAGGTTTTAACCTGAAAAAACGCCGTGCATAGAGCATTTTAAACAACATTATAAATATGGCGAAAATATAGCGAGGTTTTGTTTATAAACTGGAAAACAAGCAGACTATAAGAAGTACCTCAGTACTCGGTAGTTCCCACTAACTAATTTCCAATTAAACTAGATAAACCACATATACAGCTACTTACATAAAAATGTGACTCATTAAAATCACAAAAAGTAAATCATAACGGTAAATCATACTTATCTCATTCCTACTTTCAATCAACGAGTCTTTACTAGACTCCACATCATCGAGCGAGCCTTATAAGACTACTATCAGAACAGAATCTAACGACCACACGCGGCGCCGTTTTTGCGCCTACAATTTCTAATGACTTCAGCTCAAAGTATATAAAACAGATATTAAATTACCACTGCGGTAAATTAGAGTTACCGTTGGAGATTTCAATAGGTGTTGATATCGATCGCGGGTTTCATCGGGGTGACATGGAGGATTATCAGCTTCAACTAGGAAGAGATCGCGTCCGACGATCTACTGGTATTCGTTTGCCAATTAGCCAATTAGAGAAGGCAAACAACGGCCAAGCTCCGATACTCCGATAAGCCAGACTCAGTCTTTTCGTGGCTTTGAATCGCAGAGAATCATTAATCGACAACGTACTCTGTACGTATTTGTAGTGGAAGGTCTCGACCGCTATTTGTCTGGAGAACGAAAGCTTAATTCTCGAATTAATACGGCTTATGAAGAATGTTGTAATTAGATAAGTGTCAGATGACAGATTACGGGATGGAAACATTTTGTCGGCCCTGCCGCTTGTGGCTGTAATCTGAGTAAGTAGGAACAGCTTTACTGTTGAAATCTGTTGATGTTTTGAGTGATAAAGCGTAGATATGAGCTTACCTTTTTTACTGCTATATCTAGCATCATATTAAAATGCTAAAAGTAAAAATATTTGCTGAAATTCAGCTACATCATGCTCTAGCATTGAAATAGCTGAATTTGCACTGTAATTGATAGCAATAAAATTTCACTACCACATACATTTACCAACCGTGCTTTACTTATTTTTCTCAGGATTAAACAGCTTTGGCATTTAGCGCAGGCTGTATCGGAATGCTGACCAAATATTTACTCAGGCATTCGAAATTTCGGTTACATTTTCAGTCTCAGAAAATTAATCTTCATTACCGTCTTCAAAAAGAAAGTCTCACATCTCGGACTTAATTTGGCGAGTAATTAGATGTCACAAAGATCTTGACGTGACGACTGACCGACGGGCAAGCTGACGTGACGATTAGTGACGTGACAGTTTGCTCCCTCAGCTATAGTGCGATCATTTCTTATTTCTGATTTTGAACAGCAAGCTTTTTTTTTACTTCAATAAGATGATTCGATAACATAGCAAAACATTTCAATACTCTTTCATTTCAATTGCTTCATACTCAAGTTTATTTTTAAAGCCGCCGCGCGCCGTTTTGATAAAGCAGTAGTACTGTAAAATGTAAACCATAGTTAAATTAAAACAGTTAAGAAGTAGCTTACAACAGATCAGTTTTGTTGATCCCCGAAAGCCAACGTCGTCGGCCGTCAGATTGATTTGAAAGTAACTGTGTGAAACGTTCGGAACTGAATGCTTTGGTAATGATGGTGCTATAATTTGGAATTGGTTTCTAATGGGCGATGGACTAAAACGGATGCTTATTAGTTACTAGTTGGATTTGAAGCGATACTTGTTTTGATTCCGATTGCATTTTCTATAAATAGATGCTTAAATTGGTCGACTATTTGAGTATCATTATGTACTACGGCTCTTGTAAGTGAAAGTTTCATTTATTTTTATTTCTTTATCCTGCGCTGTAAGACCAATTCCTGGTATAGAGTTCAATATCGAGTGGTTACTGGTTAGCTTTGGTATTAGAGCTTTCATGCCATCCAAAGAACTCTGAGAAGTGTTGGTTATTCTTACCTATACCTAGGACAAAAAACCGGACTTTAAAATTTAATTTTTTTCAACATCATATAGGCGATGACATTATATTTTGTTTTGTTTAAATATGCCACGTATATTAGTCATAAGAAATAATTTTTCTATTAAAATCTTTAGTAGTTGGTTAATTTAATTTTTCATTAAACGAGCTTTCATTCAAAATCTACATGAGATAAGTTAAAAATAATATTACAAACATTTTACGAACTCCCACATTCGCAACTATTCGACGGAGGTGTATCAAAGAGCTTAATCCCGCGTTAACGAACCCCGGGATTGTAATCCGTCACTCCGGGACACGTTCGGACACAATTAACGAGCACCGACATTGTCTAACTGTGTGTTAATACACCAGATTTGGCTGAGCTTTGGGTTGAATACACGTGACGAGTACAGTGGCGAGAAGGTATATGGGTTTACTCGGCCGAGCGAACAAATCATGGTTCTAGTGACTGTCTCAAATCATAAGAAACAAATCATGGTTCTAGTTATCGGACTAGGCCAGATTGCTGTTCATGGCGCGTTCTAAGGAGATTGTGTTGGGTTTAAGGTTTGGCCAACGAAGGTGGCAAGGGCATGTCTGACCAAACCCTACTTAATCAATAAAGATTAACAAGAACATTATTTTTACAAAACAAAAAACAAAAACCGACTTCAAAAGACCGACTCAATGAGTTATTCATCTATTTGTCGCGCACGTACTTAATGCAAATTTAAGACTTATATGGTTTTCTCATGGATACCATTATCAGAACTGGACTAAATTGAAATGGGACCAAATGAGAAGCGTCAGCTTTCTAATAAAAAAAGAATCATCAAAATCGATTCACCCAGTCAAAAGTTATAAGGTAACAAACATAAAAAAAAAACATACAGTCGAATTGATAACCTCCTCCTTTTTTGAAGTCGGTTAAAAAAAGTATTTATACAAATCGTGTACTCAGCCAAGGGCACTGTCTCGCCACTGTACTCGTTACGTGTAATCAACCCATTTGTGGAAGCATGGGCGGGGTCCGATTGGTCTGTCAGACCGATTCTATCGTTATTTGTCGAGTTACGTTACTGGCTCAGAGGAGTTGCTTGACGATTTTCAGGAAAGTTGACCTTTGGATTTTGAGGTAGTAACTAGGTAAGTTTTAACCATAGGCATTGGTGGATTTAGATCTCCTTGCTATTAAGCTCTAGGTAACTCTTGGGGACGAACATTAGAGTGACATCTGGGAATGAATGTAATAAATTGACGTAACTACATTTTTCATAGTTACATATCATAAGTAGTTTGTAGCATCTTGTTATAATTGTAGGTTTTTTGACGCTGATTAGCGATTTCAGGGTTGATCTCGTAATACCTACCTAAAAGTGGTTCATAATATCGAGTATGAGCCCTTTTTGGGCTTAGCATACCCTTTTTTTTAAATCTTGTACCTATTTTTAGACATGATACTTATTATATCATGGATGGTTGCATTTGTTGACGATGAAATGACGAAAAATAAGTTTTAAACTGATGTTTTATATTTTTAGGGGCATTATCGTCATTGTTTTTTTGACAAATAATATGAAACTGTGACTGTTTCAAACACTAAGTCAGTGTTACCAAATGAAACGGCTTCTAATAAGGCAGCCGTAATTGTAATTAAACTTGTTCTTATTTTTAAACGCTCGAACTAAAATTAGGTGTCATCTACCATGACCGATGGAACTGCGTCTTACGACCACACTTGGTTGGTTTTGTTGAAATCAACCGATTATAAAATCATTCATGCGTCATAAAATTTCATAACTGTGGCACTTGACATCGGCAGACTACGGAAAATTATAATTTAGTGGAAACAATTAAGATAAAAAAATGTTGCTTAACAGTTTGCTAGCCCATTTAAAAAGGTCGATGGCAAAATAACGTTTAAATATTAAAATTATTATGAAGGTTTAGTTTTTAATTTAAAATTTTTTCAATTTTTTTTTGGAATATGATTGGTGTAGGTAAAAGTGTTACATTTTTACTTATTAACTTATATTGAATTGATCATTTTTACTACATACTTAGTAGTCCTTATTTTACTTACTTTACTTTGACTTTGATGTTGGCCTTTTTAGTAGAATTATTTATTGATTTGATCACAAAATAGGTACGAGTAGGTACATCATTTCGTAGAATTATTTAAAAACTGGTAAACAGTTATGTTGTACATACAATAAATAATAGGTAGTAAATTTTATCATTTTGTTAATTAAATTAACACGGAAATCACGTAAAAAACGAAAATAAAGGTAAGAAAAAATTTTTATAATACCGTAAATAGTTCCGATTGTTTCAATTTAAAGAATACACCTACAGTTTAATTCTAGACCACCACAACCCTAGGAGTGACAATAGAAAGGCAGCCGCGTTGATATTTCAAAGATGGCCCGACAGTGGACAGAACACAAACGGCCGGTCGTCGCGTCGGTAGCTTTACCTACAGGGTCAGGATTCCATTCTGTCGCTTGTTCGACTATAAATTAAGAAATACGTCTACTATCCGCTCTGTACGTGTGTAAAACTTCATTTGAATAAAGCCGGTGGCAGACGGAGTGACTAGCAAAGTATGGCAAGATAGAGTAGTCAAATCGAGTTGACGATTACAGAGTTGAGTTGAGTTTGTCTCGATAATTTGGTGATCGATTTGTCTCGTTTTTTTCTTGAGATTTTTCTTACTTTGGTTTGAAAGTTTACAATGCGAGTTTGATTGATAAATAACAAAAACATACCAAAATGTTTAAAAAAAAGTGTCAAAATTTTTTTGACGTATCGTATCTTGTTTTAGTTATTAATATCATAATTCGAACACTGTGAAACAATTGAGATTGATAAATCCAACAAAAAATAAAAATCACATTATTTCACTACAATTCGCGGGAAACTTAATCTAAAGTATTGTAACGATTAAACGCTGTTATATGTAGTACATTTTTACAGTCAACTGAACTCAAGTCCTTTATCATTTTTTCTCTGCAGAACCCTTAGTAGGGGAGCCCAAGCGGGGATTTCGTGTTGTGCTAAAGCGCGGCAGATTGATATACAGGGGGATACCTTGTACCCGGTTAAGTACCTCCACCAAACATGAGGCCCAAATATTATAAGGCCGCCCGTGAAGGATGCAGGATCAGATTAGTAAAAAAAAATTGACCATCAGAAATTCTCGAGCGCGTCAGATTAAGGTAGGATAGAGTTAATTACATCCTAAAAAGTGTATATTTCACTAATCTGACAATTTGAGAGTGACGTAAAGAAAGGGGAGGGCAGCAAAGTTGTAAAAAAAAAACGTCATCTCGACATTCTCGAGCGTAGCTAAATTTTTTTTTGTTTTAAAGGAAATAATTCAAGAATAACGAATAATATATAATCTGATGATTTCCGCAAGCCGAAATAACAAAAATTCGTCGATAAAGTTAAATGCGTGGAGCTGCGTGATGCCTACATTTCCTTCTCCGCGTTTCTATTCCTCTCTAACTCTTTCTCTATCTATTACTCTCTCACTCCGTCCCCACTCTGGTTTCTGCTGCCATGACGCCATCACAGCTGATCATAAAGACTCGTTCGTGGCATACTGTTTACAATGTGTTTCCAACGTTTCGGCTCTTTTTGCTAAATATTGTAATATTACGAGTATATATTATGTGAATTAAAGTTTATAAATATTTAATATGAGTGATATTAATTTAAAATGTGTATTTTGTGGTGAAAGTACCTTACAAAAAACAATTAAATTTACAGTAGAAACATTAAAAAAATGTGTAAATATTTTGGAATATCGTCGTAGCAAGCCGGTTTTCCGAAAATCTCGAGGAACATATTTTGATAACCTCGAAATTGTCGATGGAATCATCATTAAATGATTTATATCACGCACAGTGCTATAAATTATTTACTGCAATTAAAATACCACGAGACTTTCAGTATTTACAAGAGCAAAGTGTAGTGGAACATGACAATGCACCGGAAGTTTCGGGAAACACATGCTCCTGTTTCGATGTTTCCGCGATGTCTGTATGTATGTGTGTGTGTGTGTGTGTGTGACTATGTGACTCGCTTATAACTTTTGAACGACTAAACCGATCGGAATCTACTAAACGGCGTTCTGAAGAGTTTCCTCAAAATTAGATTTCCTGTGAATTTGAACCGATTCGGACCGATAGATTTTGAGAAATTTTGGAAAATCTCAAAAAAAAAAATTTTTTTTGAAAGTGGTTTTTTGGAATAACTTTTAAACGGCTTTATCGATCAACTTCAAAAACTAATCCGCTCTTGAGCTTAAAAAATCACGTCGATCGCCATCAAGCTGGTCAAAATCGGTTGATTC
The DNA here is from genome assembly GCA_949125135.1 of Alcis repandata. NCBI lineage: Eukaryota > Metazoa > Arthropoda > Insecta > Lepidoptera > Geometridae > Alcis > Alcis repandata. Next base: position 4,579,946 of record OX421233.1, read on the forward strand.
GTTCGAGAGATATCGTGAACGAAAGAAACCCGAAAAAGTGTTTTTTCGGGATTACTCCGAAATTTTTGGTTCGATCAATTAAAACTTCATCGAATGCCGCCAACTGCGTGAAAATTGCTTGATCCATTCAAAAGTTATTGCGGTTTGAAAATTCCAAAAATAGTGTTCTATGAAACTTCTATCAGACTATTGAGCTGGAAGAGCTAATGAATAGAAATATTGTTTCTTTGAACTCAGCGAGCTCAAAATATCACATAAAATATATTTTGAGCTCAAAAAGTACAATTTTAAGCGCCCAAGAATGGAATTAGCGGGAAGTTGCAGGGATGGCCTTTAGGGTGAACCGATTTTCTAATTTTTTTTTGTCAGATCAGGCGAATTCCTCTAGATAATCGTCAGATTATGAAACAGTACGTTTAGAACATAAAGATGAACCATTATATATCTTAATCTGACGCGCTTGAGTATTTCAAAATGGCGAATTTTTTTTGCACATTATGAAAATGGCCGCGAGTTTGCGTCCCATCCAAATCGTCAGATTAGTGAATGAGAGCTATTTTTTGGTGCACTTAACACTCCCTTAGAAAATCTGACGCGCTCGATTAATTTTATTTTTTTTTCATTTTCAACCCTTACATACAACCACCCGCATCATGCAAACGATCAGATTAACATACGTACATTATTAAAAATACGTAAGGCATTGATGCTATCAATATCTGACGCGCTCGAAGATGCCCATGCAACAGTTTTTTTTTACATATTTTAAAATCTATAGCCGCTTCCCCCAGCGATGAAAAGGTATATATCACTTAACATTTTTTCTTCTTATCATCTAAGCTTTGCAACCCAATAGGTCTCTATGACGCTCGATGATATCCCCATTTAGCATCGTGGGCTCCCCTACTACCTTGTCGAACATCTAGTAAACGGCTACAGTGCGTCCGAATCGAGCGGCTACCAAGCGGCTACCTTTGTACATTTTTATCCCATTGTACGCTGTAAATGCAGATAGGTAAGTTGTATGACAAACGTTTAATGAGGTGCCTCGAATGTAACGAGACAACGATCGTGCTCTTTGTATATTCGTTACAGCGAATATCCGACGCGTGCTCGAAAAGTCATTATGTTTGTACAGTAGCTTTTTGATGTAAATTCTATGGATAATTAAAAATAAAACTTGATTGAATCTGCGCGCCGATATTTCAACCGGCGTATTGCAAGAACCGTCAATTTTTAAAGGATAAAAAGCATCATGTGTTAATCTAGAGTTATAAGCTACCTCCATAGCTACCCAATTTCATACAAATTCGTTGCGCGGTTTCATTGACTGTGAAATGAATCAAAAAGTAACGAGCAAAGCCACAATCAGTCTCTCAAATTTTCACATTCAAAATATTAGTGTGACGAATATTTTGATCCATGAGAACAGGGATTACTTGAAATCAGTAACAGCAAGGGGTTTACACTTTACATCATATAGCATGACATTTTTTTTAATTTGCCTCAATTACTGAGTTAATTAAAAAATATCCTTTATCCTTATTTCTCATGACGTAGAATGTTTTTGCATAGGTATTGCCAAATTTCATTAAGATTGATTAAACTGTTTGGTCATGAAAAAGTAATAAGCAGACAAAACAATAATTATTTACAATACTACTTTCGCATTTACAGTATCATGTGATAATTTGAATATCAGCTTAAAAAAACAAACTACAATAAAACAGACACACATTCATATTGTACTGTAGCTTGTTTATAAATTGTGGAGAAGTGGATGGGTTATTTGTAGGTTTTAATCGGCGGTTAAGCGGCCGAGTTAACAGTTTATAGGCAGTAATAGCGCATCCGGTCTTACTTCTCGGAATAATAAATGAGTGAGTTACGTGATGCACATTTTGAGGGCGTTTCGTTGGTACGTTGTACTGCATTGTTTGTATTATTTGAGCTGTCATATTTGTACCAGATTACTGTTAAGCTTAAAGCATGAAATGTCGAGTAAAAGCGTTGGTTCAATGTATTTTGTTTTGTACCTATTTGTGTTAATATGCATAAATGTAAAAAAGCTTTTCCTCATTATAATTAATTATAGTTCACTAATAGTAAACTATTTAAACCAGATCACAATATCGATTGGCGCTATTCGTGAGAAAGCTATGGTTGCAAAAGTGCAATTTAGATTGATGCCCAAGTTTTAAGTACATACCTACTTCGTTTTAACTAAGTAAATACATGCCTTTCTGACTCAACCATAATTCATTTTAATTTTATAAAATGGTTGGTTATGCATTAATGAATATTTACATCAAGTACAGAGTTCACTCGCATCTTTAACTCCGATATAAAAAAACATTAAAGCCATTTACTCACGCATACATTGTAAACGTTTTATAAATTTTAAATTAACCTAAAGATCGTAAAATGTAGATTGTTTCTTATACCGTTACATTCAAAATTCGGATGTGTATTTTCTTTAATAAATCATGTACAAATTCTTGGAAGAGATTACATTGTTTGTTCAGTCGGGGAGGGTTTACGGTGCATTGTGGATCATCTTTGTACGATGAGTACGGGACTATATTGGTATTTTATGCCTGTTCGTTGAAATGAAATGTAAAATATGTGAACTTATGTACGTAGCATACTACCTATTCTACTTCAGCATGCTTTTTGGTAGCTTTTGTTTTAGAGGCAATACGCAACTTTGTCTTTAACTGCTCAATTTGTGAGAGTAAATATTAAAACGTGTCCATCATCTGCAACAGTTTGAACTTGAGTCACTTAATGCAAAATTTTGGAATTATTCACTTTTTTAAATCAGATTAGAGTTTCTTTTAACATTTATTCTTGCTGTCATCTACCTATAATCGTTGTCAGCGGAACAGATCTTGAGTAATATAGATGGACCACTATAACTACAGTAGGTAATATGTTCTGTTTAGAACTCTACATAAATAAGCAATTTATTCTACTTATAACAGGAAGCGACAACTTGGCGTCACAAACTTTTTCATCACTGAGTTACTAAGAAGGCGATTAAAGCATACCGAATGATAAAAACACTTATAGACGATAAACAGTCCAGGAATCGAAACTGAAAAATGAATTTTAATTATGTTCTAAAAATGTAATTATTTATTCATTTATTCCGACCACGGCGATGACCGTCACAGTGAGGACTCTCTTAAAAAATCCAAAACACTCATTATAGTCCGTACGACTACATACTTTGAATGTAAATTAGCGAGAACTAAAAAACTTTCCTAATAATTCATGCTTAAAACGAAAACAGATGATAGACGGCCGTGTCTAATACAGAATTTATAGCCTTATTACGATTGTTTTCTATTACGGAACAATGAAACCCAATTTTTGTTACGAAGACACGTCACATGCATGACTGATTGTCCGGATTAGATACGACGTCTCAGAAACAGAATAAGGAATGAACATTCCAGGCGACGCGAAACTTTAATTCTGTACATAATTAATACAAATAAAACAAAAACGAACGCCATAAATTAAGCCAAGCGGAAAGGGTCCAACGCATATCGAAGGACCTTTTAAGAAACCTGTACACTCAAATTCCATTCCAAGGTCCATAGTTAAAATACTCAAAGAATAGCTATTCATTAGCGGGTGCGAGAATGAGAATTCTTCAGGCACTCTGAATATTCCATCGGCGGAGAAGCCTGTATTGTCTTTAGAAAAATGCCTTAGTACTTGGAAACTCCGGTGCTAAATTATGTCCAGAGTGTTGGCAACACCCGCCGGGACGCGGCAGCCGGCGCGGCTCGAACATCCTAGTTCATTATCAACTGATTCCTTAGATTTTATTGCCTTCCGTGGAAACAATGGGCAAGGTATTTGCCATGTGATTAATCTTAGCTCAAATTTATTCTTAAAGGAATATAACTTCGACGAGGAAGGTTACTTTATCGTCAGTCGAAATCTGATTTACGAAATCAATTAAGTAACGATTCGAGCGTGTCAACGCGACACCGAAAAGCGAATTAAAAGACACGCAACCATTAAGACCGTGTAAAATTATTCAGCATCCTGTCGAAAGGGTAGCACAAAGTTAGCATTTTGCATATTTAAAGAAACGCTCGCCTTATCTGGCTCATCGGTGATTCTGTTCACAGATATTCTCTGGAGAAAAACAGAGTACGAGAGGCCAGTTCTTACGACTGCGCTCGCATTAGGGCAAAATTAAGTGCTGTTATGTGTTCAGTTGTCACATTAAAATGCTTCGGGCTACTTCACGTCGCGGCGGAAAAATAAAGCGTAAGCTATTGGCAGAACAATTATTCGATGAATCGTTCGTGGTTGAACTAACTTAGTATCGATTTATTCGGTGTCTGCTATAAATTGATTCTGTAATGTGCACGTCTGAGCAGCTGTTTGATCGCTCCTTTCAGAGATACCGCGCTTGGGTGTCTACAATACCTGTAAATGCCGAGTTGGGTTGAAGGAGGCTTGAGTAAAAAGGAAATCATAAATATGCTGATTGATAGTGAATGAAAATAGTGTACATAAAATATGAGTATGCATCAGTATTTTTGAACGAATTGATAAAAATAAAACCGTTTAACAAAGAAAAGAGGATAACTTGTCAACCACCTTCTCCTTTGTGATCACGCTAATTTATTATTATAAATGCGAATTTGTATGGATGTATGTATTATGTACTTCTTTATTTGTATGGATTACTTATTTACGCTGAAACGGCTGGAAAGAATTAGATGAAATTTGGGATAGACACAGATTATACCCTGGATGAACATAGATTACTTTTCGTCATAACCGTTTTACATCTTCACACGGGTGAAACCACGGGACGCAGCTAGTAATAAATTAACTGTCAACATTTTTACATACTCGCTTCTCTAACACACAAGTAAAGTAACTAAAATCTCGAAAAGCCCAGCAAAATTTAAGACTACAATTTCGTTAAGGCGATGACTCAACTGACTGTATCAGTCATTTCCGTGGCGAGTCAATTGGTCACGAGCATTGAGATCGAATTAATAGGAAGGACTAGCGATCTGTGACGGGACGAGATGGAATCCCGAGGGAAGCGAACTTTACCGGGTTACGCCTCATAATCAGTGACAGGAAAAAAAGACTAAGTCTAAAGCGGTCTGTTTAAGGCGTCTTTTATATTTTTTTTGTGAAGAAATTATCACTATCATTAATTTTGGTAATCATCGGACTAGACGCGAAAGTTTGTTTGTGTGTGTGAATGTTTGAAACTAAGTATCTACACAATTACTAAACCGAATTTAATGAAATTTAGAATGTAGAACACTTTAGATTCCGGAATATTCCATAGGATATTTTAAGCGCTGCTAGTTCTAAATGTAAAAAGGCGCGTATTTTGGTCTATATACTTTACAAAAACCTCTACACAATACATTGTTTCTACACAAATTTTTGGGTAACACTCATGCAAGAAACCCGCCTTAGCATATACGTGTATCGATACAATGCTTTGTGTAGAGTGTAGTCGAAAAGACGACAAAGACGCGCCTTAATATTGGCATTAATGGCAAAAATTTAATAGCATCTTAAGCTGACTGCTAAAAAATCTCTCTCCTATCTATAAAATAAATCTACCGTTTGATTTATTTACAAAAACGTAATTTGATATCACCCTAAGCAATAAAACCATCTAATGGAATCAACCATAAGAAAATGATAATAAGAAATATTAGATCCGTAGTTTTGGTGCAAGTTTACACTAATGAGGGAAATTAATGCCACCATAATTAATGAGGTAGCTGCGTATTACCATTTAAATGTAGTTTTGGTACGTTTTAGTAATATGAAATAGAATAAAATAATTATTCACGTTGATTAATAGCATTATTTGTGTATTAACTAATTCTCCTTTTAATTTAATTTGTGTTTCACACGTAGCATTGGGAACTTTAAAAAAATATGATTCAACTTGTTAAAGGGCTTGACTTTTGTATTTTTTATGTTCTTTAACTTTTTAGAAAACACCTTTTGTACTAACCGCGGCGTTAAGGTGCTAGCTATTAACAGCTTACAATATCACTCTCATAAGATCCAGTAACAAGTAAATAATTAAATAAACTTAATGCTAATTAATGTTGTTAAATCAATGATTTTACAATGCTTATGAAGACGCCGAACAGATATGCTGATGGCAAAGCAAATAATTGGCTAGACGATTTAAACTAAGAGCTGACTAATTATAAGAACAGCTTGAAGAAAACTTTAAGGAAAATATTAATTAGGAACCAAACAATGATTAAAATGGTTAACCATGACATCAGATAAAAATAAATAGGTTCAAAAGACTCCAAGATTGCAATAATTGATTCAGTAAACAAAAAATTCAACAGCGATGATGTAAGATTGTGTGACCGTGTTAAATAAGATTTTCTATTGACACCAGATTAGTTCGCGGAAGTTTAACGTTAAATATTTCACGAATTATTGCTTCCAGGAAGTTTCATTCTAAAAACTATAAAAACCAATCGAGTGTAAATAAAATATATTTCGAATTCTCTTCTCCATTTCCAAACCTCGCAGTTTATTCTCACGCGCAAATAAAATAGAGCTCTGCGGCTTGAATGTCTTGATTGATTTTTTTGGTGGAATTTAAAATTAATTGTCTTGGCTGACATGATTTCTCAGAAGTCCAGGATTTATTTAGTTGAAAATAGATACTAAGAAATATCAGCAAGCAGGCCTATATACTATAAATATTATAATGGCTGAGCTTGCAAAACGCCTTTACAACAACTAGCAAACTTTGCTTTCATATGCCGGATGTTATTATAGACGTTGGATACTGATTTCGTTTTTTTTTGCATTTACCGGTCGATTTTTATAAATAGGCATTTGATAGAAACATATGGTATTTTATTCCGAATAAATATAATAGTTTTTTTGTGGCGACATTTACCGGTATTATTTGTTATATTAGACCGGGCGCTAGAAGTAAGTGAGTATGCATAATGTGAGTACCGAATTTCGCCAACGGATTTAAGTGAAGAAAAGGTCAAAGAATAATAATGTGGATCTTGCCGGTCAATTTTTTGGTCCATTTTTTTTTTACCCCCTCTTCTCTTATTCGTAAAGGGAATGTATTGAGTACATGATATAAAATCATTTTAATGATTATTTTCGTAATGATTTATAGTTTTTCTAATGGTAAAAGTCAGGATGGATTCTTAAATAGTAAGAAAAAAACAAAAATGAAAGTAATAATTTTTTTTATTAATAAAAAAATTTAAGTTAAGTACATATGAAAAACTAGCGAATTCAAGCATAAATGTATTTAGTAGGTAAAAAATTACTCATTTTTATTTTGACATTTGTTATTGATGCATTTACATAATGAAATACAAAACAATTCTGATTTTTTGCAATTACAAGACATTGTGCGACAATTTGCAGTACATTTACATGGTGGAATTAATAACTCTGGTAAAGACGGCTTCGTCATTTGTCGTGGATGGACGTAAGTCACCGTTGAGCTTTTCGTAACCAAATGCACAATAATCAATGGGTGGTAATTATGTTTGATGAGCATTTTTCCATATAAATGTTTGTACTGTAGCCCTTAATAAATGCAAATGCAAAGCATCTGAAGTGCATATCACTCTCATCAAATTGAAATTAAAACCTATATTTTGAGATATCAGTATAAATCTGAGTTCATCAGCAGATAATTTTTTCTTCGAAAATAAATTATATGTGCAAACTGCGTCCAACTCTTTGAATTGCTGATTATTTAGGTCAAGGTTTCCCAAAGGCATGAGAGCTGTTTGTACGAAATATTGTGCATTTGGTTACGAAAAGCTCAACGGTGACTTACGTCCATCCACGACAAATGACGAAGCCGTCTTTACCAGAGTTATTAATTCCACCATGTAAATGTACTGCAAATTGTCGCACAATGTCTTGTAATTGCAAAAAATCAGAATTGTTTTGTATTTCATTAAGTAAATGCATCAATAACAAATGTCAAAATAAAAATGAGTAATTTTTTACCTACTAAATACATTTATGCTTGAATTCGCTAGTTTTTCATATGTACTTAACTTAAATTTTTTTATTAATAAAAAAAAATTATTACTTTCATTTTTGTTTTTTTCTTACTATTTAAGAATCCATCCTGACTTTTACCATTAGAAAAACTATAAATCATTACGAAAATAATCATTAAAATGATTTTATATCATGTACTCAATACATTCCCTTTACGAATAAGAGAAGAGGGGGTAAAAAAAAAATGGACCAAAAAATTGACCGGCAAGATCCACATTATTATTCTTTGACCTTTTCTTCACTTTAATCCGTTGGCGAAATTCGGTACCACTCACATTATGCATACTCAACTACCTCTAGCGCCTGGACTATATAGGCATTTGGCACATTTTGTACTTTATTCTATACAGAAATGTCAAATATAAACAAAATCAGTTAACAGAATCTTGAAATTCATGATTGTGTTGTTGCAAAAAAATATGCTCGAAGAATTACTACTTTTTTAAAGTTTTAGCTCTTTTTTAACAACAAGTTATAGCTACTTACTATGACGTATTATAGAAAACAAAATTGATTCCGAGTATTCATGCAGATAAAACTAATTCAAATCTAAATAACACCATTTAAGCAAGAAATACGTTTCATCAATGCTTCCGGTTAAATCTTATTATTTCACATTACGCAGCGTCTATTTTTTGTTCCCAAATGTTTCATCTCACAGTATATGCTTATGGCCATTTCCAAATTACATTAGAGATGGTATCGGTCGCAAAATCCATTACATTATTATCAAGTGTATAATTTGAATCATCAATTTTATGGTGCCACTTACCCACGGGCGTGCATTAAGTGTTTTCAATTTCACTATGTGGTTTACCGTTAACAAAATACTGGTATCAATCATCATTTTCTTCGGAGATTCGCTCAAATATTTGGCTCGTTAATGGGCTAAGATGGACCAGCTATGCTGAGCTATACTATAAAAAGAATGCTACACAATGCTATATTGTTCATTAATTCTATTACTAGAATTATGCTATACAACAATTTTATTTATTGTAATTAAATTATTTATTCTATTTTCATTTTCTATCTTTATTTTATTATTAAAAAGGAATAAAAAAATAAACCTATATTGGGATAAAAGAGCAGAAACAACGCAGAACAGAGCAGTAACATAACATTTACCAAAAATAAAAAAAAGTGTGTGAACTGAAAGAAAGTAAAATAACTGTAATAACTGTACGAAAGCGAATACATCAGACTAAATATAAATTCTTTTTATATTTCTTTTTAATAAAATAGATTTTTGTGTAACACAATTGTGTAACACAAAACACAACCTTGTGACAAAAAATATACACTCAGTGCATTCTGACCCTTGTAGCGACTCTAAGAGAGAGAATATTGCGGATAGAAGTTAATTGAATTTTAAGAGGCTGTTTGATTAATCTGGTGTGGAATGTGGTGAACAATTGTTTTAATGATTTATGAGTTCTAGAAATAGAAAGTGAACTAAAGAGTGATTTTGAATTAGTTTTAAATGTTCTACTTTATTAATTTGTTGGCTAAAAGTTAAACGCTTAATCTTAAATTTGTTAATCTCTCACGCCAAAAAAGGGATGTTATACTCGTAAGTTTAATATACGCATTTGTGGATCTGCGCGTTTATGTATCCGTGAGTTTGTCGGTGGTATCGTAGCTCCCTAGCGGCTGAACCGATTTTGATTTAGTTTTTTGTTTGAAAGTTGACATGATCGATAGTGTTCGAGCTATGATTCAAGAAAATGTATTCAGATATTTTCTGTATTGAAGATCTTTTAAATTTTAACATTTTTATTTTAACATTGTCTAATTAAGACACAAATCCAGATTTTATTTCCATCAAAAAGTGAAAAAACTATAACAAAATAATGAAAATTCCCACCGGAATCGAATGGCTTAAGTAATCACATACAGTACCAATGATAATGATAAAAAGTGCTATAAATTCTGAAGTAATTCCTTCGCGATAAAATATGTGCGGACGGGAAGCTCAATTATTTTCCAAGCCCCCTGCCGCTGCAGTAAAATCGACAAGACATTTGTCTTTCCAGGATTTAGTGTCAATTTTCATTCCGATTACAATCAATTAAGTTCTGTGGTAATGGTGGTTTTTAAAAAGGACGGACCGAAGTTAAATTTATTGATCACCCATTATAAGCTTGCTCCTTATAAAATTTAAGCGCTTATATTTTATTTGCACCGTTTATCGTTTATTTTGTTGAACTTCATTTATGTGATATTGTTACAAGAACATTATTTTTACAAAACACAAAAAACAAAAACCGACTTCAAAAGACCGACTATTGAGTTAAGTATTCATCTATTTGTCGCGCACGTACTTGATGCAAGTTTAAGACTTATATGGTTTTCTCATGGATACCATTATCAAAACTGGACTAAATTGAAATGGGACCAAATGGGAAGCGTCAGCTTTCTAATAAAAAAAGAATTATGAAAATCGATTCACCCAATCAAAAGTTATGAGGTAACAAACATAAAAAAAAAAATATTAAAAAAAAAACATACAGACGAATTGATAACCTCCTCCTTTTTTGAAGTCGGTTAAAAAGAATAAAACAAATATTTCTTTTTTATAGACTACGTTAAATAACGTTCGTAGTTGGTCAGTTATTTAATAGAGCGCGCATTTTGCTCTTTCATTGCTCGATCAATAAAACCGCATTAAAACTTTCATTGCAAATATTTTAGAAGATTATGCTATTTTTATTACCAATGATGGAGGTGGAGTGACTTTATTAGTTAGGCCCTGAGAAGATAACGCTATAGGTACCTATAGGTAGACTGAATAACTCTGGGGTCAACGTTTTTTGTCCACTATTTGAACAATACGATTAATAAATTAGGTATCAAAAGCATGATAAACTGAACCTCAATAAAGCGCTGGTTTGTTTTTGCGACAGCAAGCTTTTAACTTTGAACAGTAATCTCGAATCTCCAAGCAACTGTCACCAGCCTTCACGCATTCCTCTATCGAAGGCTGTATCTGTCATTTGTCCGATATGTCCGTCTACGTCAGTTCAGATTCATGTTCGGCAGTAGCACAAAGCTCATAGGAGCCAAGTCTATCGAATTAAACCATCATTTTGGACGACACTATCGTAAGACGACATCGGTAGCACGCATTTGCTTTTTAACTTTTTTGGGGCTGATGCGTGACGGGTGTCATGGGTTTTAATGTCTTTTAAATGTTGAAGATTATTTTAATACTGTTGTATTGGAGTCTCATATATAGAAGTGGCTATGATTTTTTTGTTTAGAAGGATAGTATGTACGCTGCTACCAAAAAACAGAATGAAATAGCAGTCACCCTATTGACAAGACTTACGCTACAGAAGAAGTAATAAATAAAATAAAAAGCCTTGTTATTTCATATACTATCACAAACGGACTAATACAATATGAATATAGAAGAACTAGATATTTTTATTATAAGCAGGGGTTTTCTATTTTTTCTCAGCCCGTTAGTTTCTTTTAGATAAAGGCTTTCCTATTTTGTTATTCTACGCATCCCGCATTCCTGCAAGTTAGGATAAATAATATTTTATCATACCATAATACTTTAAATATTAAAATTAAAAAACGCAAACATACATGTTTGTTGCATGACATCTCCGACCTGCTTTGAAGAATAATTCAGGCTTTAAAAACACATAAAATAAAACACAACAATGTACTATGTAAGACTGTATTTACGCATTTATCAAGTACCTACATCGTCGTAAGAGCCGTCAGATATTATTACCATCGCATGATGGATGGCTAATTCTTCCACTCTATCTGATTAGTGTAAAGATGCGTGGGACAACAGACACAATGCGTCATTTTATACATATATCATGAAGAATCAATGGATCAGGAGGCATTTCGAATCAAATGTTGAGATAATTTTTAAAAGCTCCTGATTTGAGCCTCTGTCATTGAACTGATCAGTTTTAAAGGCCAGTTGATTATAACCATGAGAGCGATATTTGTTTTAACTATTAACCATAAACCATGATTTTGTTTTATCTGATCACATTCCGGGAATATCTTACCTTTCACTCAAATGTTGTCTAGAAGAGTTCGCTTTTAGCGATAAGACCGCCATTTGTGCCTTAAGTATTTAGAACTGTGTTCGTACTTTCCTTTTGTGGTATCAATAAAGAGTTTTTGTGTAATATAAAATGAAACCAAAGTTGTTAAAAAAGTTTGTATACTATTTACCTACTCGTATTTAACCTTTATCTGTTACCATTAATAACAGCACTTTACAGTAATAAGCGTCTAGTGAATTCTACATAGAAAGGATTAACGATCTTTTTTCGGACCACTACTCTCATAACATTGAACACCCAAATTGCGGCCCAATTGACCGCGGATTGCTCGCAAAAACTGCCAATAAATGGCGTATAAATACCGATCGCCGCATAAAGAACACAAACATTGTTTTTTAAAACTGTTTAAACATGGACCCGGCATGCCAATCGAGCTCGTACGGACACGCAATCACTGTTATTTAAGATCGCATTCATAATTCGATCGAAGTAAATGTTCAACCAAAAGTTGGTACATGCAAACAAATTTACTGAAGCCGTTCCTTGACCGATGAAAATTACGGTCGGTTTCAATGGACATGGGCTGGCGAATGGGAAAGAAATTAAGATTGATTAAGGTCAAAATGAAGATGAGCTAAGGGTTCTGAACGGCAAACCTTTTGTATTTGTTGAGTTGAACGGCAGCCGCAATGGTATTTTGGTATTTTACAAGCAAAATTGTAGTTAAGTTTTGGTAGTAGTGCCAGTTAGGTAAATATACAAATAAGTTTGATTGTTAGAATTTTATTTTTGGTTTTTTAAATTTTTAATCTGACCAGAAAACACACAAAATATGATTGTTAAGTATTGTTTATAATGTACATGTGTTTTTTGGCTTTGTATTATAAGGACATAATTATAATACAAAATCTTGGAAACATTTTCTGCAGGCAGTGGTTTTTCAGATTAGTTTAGTTTTATTTAGTGACAGTATTTTTATGTTATTTAATTTAAATTTCCATTAGAAAAATTAAATTTGAATTTATAATACAAACTGACGACGGCTAATTTGTTACGAAGTTAGTTTTATTTACCTTAAATGGTCATAGTAAAATAACCCCGACCTCTAACGGTAAAATATGACAACCTAGCGGTCAAATGTACTTAAACTTTGTAATATAGAGCATTTTCTCTGCGCTTAGACATCAAATTTCCAAGACCAACCACATAGACGAAAGATGTTCTAGACAAGACGACTAGATAACCAAATAAAGACTAAATTATATCTATTCCAAGGATAAATATGTAATTCAATATTATCTATCGAATAGTAACTTTTTGAATACAACATTTGGAAATGTCTTGATCATAATGAGTGAAGAAAATTATTAACTTTACGTCAATATAATTTCAGTTTCACGCTTTTGTTTTACCGTTGTATAAAATAACTAAATGCACTTATTTAACTCCAATAAATTGTTCTAGTTTGTTATATAATTTGTTTTTGTTTACTTTAATATCTCATAAGTGTAACCTAAGACTACCTAACATCATACATATTCTAACATTTGGAACATGTTTTTTAAATGCACTTCTAGTACAATTTCTCAGTCCACCTATATACTGCCATAGCATTATTTAAAAGGGACCCGGCCCCAGCAGGTGGTGACCACGACCGACACTACCGACACTTTTCATAGACATAATGTCCTGTTTAAATTCCAATTGTAGAAAATAACAATAAGTTGGGTGAAATTGCCTATCAGATCACAGGAGGCTCGAAATGCTATAAATAAATACGATAAACTAGTTTTCATGTAGGTACATAGCTTCGTTTTTGGTTTCTTTTCAAGCTTTTGTTGCTCAAACACAACGTATGTTTTTTGCTAGCTGCATCTCGCGGTTTCACCTGCGTTTGTCGGGATAAAAAGTAGCTATAATGTTAATCTAGGGTATAAGCTAGCTTCACACTAAAATTTTATCTGAATCCGTTCAGCCGTTTTTGCGTGATTGAGTAGGTAACAAATATCCAAACATCCAAACTTTGACATTTACAATTTTAGTAGGATATTTATAGGTACAATTATTTATTTTAGTCAAGCAAAAATACATAGAGAGTTAACCTATACTTACTTACTAGCTACTACAATAATACTGTAATTGACAATTCTATTTTTTTTTCTGATACATTCTTCCACAAAAACACGCACAAAATGCACTTCTCACGTATCCTTCTAAGAACAAAGTTCACCAAAACTTGACAAGGCAATTTATTTTTAATCGACTGTATTTGATACAATGGAATATGATGTTAAATATAATTGTATTATTCAATTTTAGTGAAGATAGGTTTTCAATATTTTCTGTAATCTATCTATCTATCTATCTATCTATATATATAAAAATGAAACCCGTTTTCCTTGGTCACGGCCTCACGCGTGAATGGCTGGACCGATTTCACTAATTCTTTTTTTGTTGTATTTGTTATTATTAGGAGAAGGTTCTTACGGAAAAAAATACTAAGAAAATCTCTCAGAAATATTGAAAAACCCTAAAAACAGCCCTTTTATTTTTCCCATACAAACGTTTTCTAACTAAAACGAGCTTTATTGCTATTGTTTATAGTTCATATTGAATTGCAAGCACTCACTGTTGTTTAAGCAATGTAGGTATGTTCCTAACGTCCAAGAGTCAATTTGCACTTTATTACCTCTGTACAAAGTTCAAATTCAATCATATCTATCAAAACAGTGTGCGTTTTATACTGATAATTTTTACTATAAATTGACAAGTTAGCATCAACAAACTACGGTTGCTATAGTTACGCAATAGCATGAGAATAGAGGTTATAACAAAGAGTTCCTATAATTATTCTCAACACCTTTGGTCACGCCATCACGCGTGAACGACTGGACCGATTTCAATTTACTCTACGTTTATCCCAAAGTCTACCCGTGCGAAGCCGGGACGGGCCGCTTGTTAGGACAATATTTTAAGACAGAGACTAATTTGAAAGAATTTAATACAAAATCCGTCAATCGAATCGAGAGCACCAAAACATTTCAAGATGTCCGGTTATAACTTCAAAAATCGTGATGCACTTAAAAAACAATCACGTCCATTAGTCGCTGATAGAGGCAATTCAAAACAATTGAACATCGCAAATTGGAGCGTTTAGAGATTATTTGACAACGATTTAGATCGATTTATGAGCAGCTTGGAGTTTGGAATAGTTATTCCAAATAGCTTGGCCAATAGCTCTGTACAGCCACATTTGAATTGATATCCGATACGAAACCATTGCTCTAGTACCTCTATTATCTGGCTAAGCCTTTACGGGTTTGGAATTGACGGAAAGTAGCGAAACGATTTTATCGAACGAGATTGTTTCAAATCCTACCTTGTTTCTTAAATGTAAAGTCAACCAAACTTCAGTCAACCTCGAAATTAAGTTCAGCAAGCATTGAATTGAAAATGTTTTCAAAATGCATATGTTTGAGGTTGTTTAATCTTAAATATAGGTTTGACCTGTTATAAAATTACCAAAACTCGATTTTAAATTTGAATTAAGATGAAGTAATACATAATATTATTTACTTTTAATATACCTACTCATATTCTTTTGAGAACATTTTTTAAACGTTTTGTTATACATAGTTCACAAAACGTGAAAAAAATAGTAGCTAACCTTAAAAGAGCAATTTAGTTTTAATGTTTAAAGCAATTTCTTCTAGATGACCAGCTTATATCTTCGAATACGGGAGTTAGCCCCTAACCTTTGGCAATAGCCTCACAGATTAAGCTCGAACCCACACGTGTGTAATACCCGGCAATCAAACCGCTCGTGTGTGCAGCATTGTGTTTACATCGGGGACGCGTGATCTTAGATTTGGACGCCCCACTTCTGAGGTTGGAATGTATAGCGTTCTAGGTGAACGAAATTTTGGAGGAGGTAAACTTTGGAGGAGGTTTCAAGGAGATGGCGTGGTCACGCGCGTGACACGCTGGTAATAATCTTTGTGAAAAAACGCCAGATTTGATCGGAACTCTAGTCGAAGTATCGCGTGAGTGAGTAATCCCGTGTAATTATACTAACGTCGTTTTCCGAAGCTTCGAAAAAATTTAGTTTTTTTTTTCGTAGTTAATTTATCTTATGTAGAAGTGTTGTTTTGATAGGGTTTATGAGCACTTGTAGAATCGTGCAAACTTTTGAACAGTCAAATTTAATTTTTGTGACACTGCAATAGTTATGGAAAAGTTAAGCGTGAAATTGTTCGTTTGGTTGAAAATAAAAGTTAGATGCACTCACAACGTCACAACATCAAATGTGTATAATTAGGAGTATGTACTTAATTTTTGAAATAGAAAAAAATCTAGTATGTATATTAGGTTTATTTTCTCTATGTTTATTCTCTATAGAGAAAATAAATAAATTGACTGTGCTCTTAAAATGTTCTCTAGATGACATCATCATGTTCTAATGTTATGTTGTTGTGTGTGTTACAATTACAAGTAATTATACCAAAACCTTTTCTCTCTTTCACAGCTCCACGTTCCTTGCGCCGCATCCAATCAAATTTCCTCGGTACATATTTCACAACGAATTTGTCAAGACCACTGACTCTCAGTAATTACTCATCTCGTACCGAATTGATATTACGACCTACAATCATACTATTATACTAACTGATGTTAAATTGACCGGAACTTTATGTTCGATATACATTCTTGTACATGTTACCTTTTCGAAATCAATTTGAAACTTTTCTTAGTCAAAGTTTCAATTTATTTTTAATTCAACCGACTAGGTTGTACGGCCAATTATGAATGCAAGTAGGATTATGTACTTGACAGATTTAAATCGGCTAAAAGAGTTTACATTTTCGTCGAATCGACCGCAATGACACAGACAACTATTTTATTAAACGGTTTTTATTATTATTTATTATTTTTATTATTCTCTGTAGATTTAGTTCCCTAGAGTCTTCAAACTGGCTTTAACTTTGTTGTAAATAAAGCAAAAGATTTTAAACTTCAATAACTTCGTTGTAAATAAAGCAATAGATTTTAAACTTCAAAAATAAACTCTAATGATAACATTAGTTCTAATTGAGATTTTTTGGAACTTCATCAAAAAGACTTACAGCTATAGAAATTTTAGCTAATGATGTCTTGAAATAAATCTTTATATTTTAACTTAAAATAAAAAATATTGCCTACCCTACAATTAGAACGAACAACAAAAACGATCAAACGCATGTTTAACCATTACAAAGTATCGAGTATTAGAAAGTGGATTTATTCCATCAGTAAGCGAACCGAGACGCGATAGAACGCTCATATGATGCGAGATACAAATCTATTATAAATATAATATGACAATAGTGTATTAACAATGAAGTAGATGAAGCAACCGACATGGCACACAAAATATACTAAAAGACAGTAAGGGTATGTCATCTCTATGAAGATTCAGGTTAACGCTGTCTTTGTTGGTGATAATACGTTTTGCTTTATTTGACAAGATTTCATTTTTGTGTAAAGCATGGATCAAAAGAACAAGAAAACATAGAACAAAAATATACCTAAAGGAGACCTTTTCGTACGAAGTTAAAAAAAAAACGTAAAAATACTTGTTTTTTTTGCTCCAATATTGTGGTATTTTTTTAATTTATTAATTATTGTAAGGCTTGTAACCGTTATTACCTACACTTTTGTTTGTAATTGATCTTGTGAAAAATAAATAGTTTGTCCATCCACATAATCTTAGTCAAGTAATAGCACGCGTGTTTTGCTAACTGTGTATGACCGGCCTTACTTTTGCTTTTGTATACTGTGTCGGTACAGGATAAGGATCGGTTCGGTTCATTCATCATTTCGGGACTAACTGCACGGTGGGAATATTAGTGATAAACAAACTGCTCTAGATGCTTATCTTGAAGTTTAGGCCGTTAATAGTTCGAGGCGTCGGTGCTCTGTTCATTGGTATTTATAGGAATATTAACTGCGCCCCGCGGTTTTATCCGTGTTACTACAGGGACCGTTGATTTTCCGGGACAAAAGTAACCTATGTGAGAATAATCTACGTTTACGGTACGACGTACTTTCATCAAAATTACATCAAAATGGGCTATTTTCAGCCTGGAGAGCACTTAAATGCAAACATATGATTGATTTATTCATTATTTTTAATTGAAAGACGGTGGAGAAATCAACATAAAGAAAAGCGTCATCTAGTTCAATTCGCTTCGAACTAAAACATAAAGCTGGTTGGTTAGATATATTCATTAAAATAGCAGATATAAATCTTACACATATCAGACGTTTCGACACCCCTTCCTACCCACGTCAGTCGTTTCCTGTAAAAAAATAAAAAAAGAATCGAGAAACAATGTAGGAAGGTACGAGTTTTAACCCTTTTTTGCGTCCCATCGCGCTTCGTGAACATCAATGCTTGAGCAACGAGCATTTCATTAGGAATGACTGATTGATGAAGATAAGGGTGGCTTTAAAGACAAGAGAGAATTTTAATTTGAGCAATTGTTACAAAATTAACGTTTTTATGTTTGTCAAAAGACTAAAAAAAACAGTAGAGTAAAAACTCTAAATTATCTACTGTACTTGTTATTGTGTCAAATATCAGTCTATTTTATCTATCTACGAGTATAATACCTATACTCAGTCTCATTCTGTTATGTCCACGGGCCCTGTAGTGCAAGCGTGGTGGCAATAGTAATCATGTGTCATCCTGCTCGCACATATGGCGAGCGTAAGTTGGCGCGAGCGAAATGGCATGCGATAACCATTGCCGGAACGCCTTACAAAACAAGGCCCTAGCTTTTAAGATAATCTTAGCTATAGAGGTATAATACCTCTCGTAGATTCTGTTCAAATTTAAAATATTCTTATTCTGTATAATTATATTTAGAAATTTACGTACTACGTGGTGCTTGCTGCTTTAAAGCTGAGTTCTTTTTAAGTAAAATCTGAAATTCTACTTAAAGCATTGGAGCAACCCTTTTTTCAAAAAGAGTTGTAAGATTATTCGTTTTTCGACAACTTTGAACCATATCTTATAATAATGAATGACCAGGTTAAGGTTTTGATTTGTACAGCTGCCTGATTGCACCTGTCTTGTTAATTATTCATACTTAATTAGATTAGGGTAATAAGCCATAAAATAAATGACCATATAACTTGAAATAAACCTTCATAAAAACTTGGTAATAATTTAATTATATCTTTTCGATTTTTATGCAAGCCTTTCTTTGTTGGAAAAATTCAAATATTAACGACATTTTTGAATTTAGAGTATTTGTTGTTGGTTACGCAGTTTCCATTTTAGAATATTTTGTATATATAGGCAGCAGTACTAAATCTTCTATCCATCCTATAAGCGGAGTGCACACTGGTTGAATTCCAGTCGGTAGCGGCGTGGGAGCAACGTCACCATAAAACATTATTGTAGGACACAAAACGCGCCGCCCGTGAACATGATTGAATTTTATTGTGTGCTTACCGCCTTACTCGAGTGCTATTTTGCGTACTTCATTGTGAAATATTATGACTACCTTTTAGATTCCTAAGCCTCGTAAACAAGAATTTAAGCTGCTGGATTGTTTTACGAATCTAGTTTAGACCGAGTCTCAAAACAATACTAGAACAGATTACTGTCCGTTGGTTTACGTCAGACGACGTTTAATTTCATAGCGAAATTTATGGAAGTCATATTTCAAGTTGTGTATCAAATCGATTTTATTGCATATCGATTTTAGAAGCCGGGTTTACGCGATCGTGGCATTTGCAACTGTGTGCGCCGGAGATGTCCATGTCGAGTTTACTCAGTTTACTATTGGCACATCTCCCAATAAAAGCGACGCCATAAATGTTCCCCTTGGGGTCGATAAAACACCATCCTGTCCGTATGATGTCACTATAATATGCATAGACTCCGCTTTATTTGAGGTTTAGTACGCGACTGCTGGATGCCGACGGCTGCGGAACAGCGGACAAGCGAGGCTCCACCTTCCAGGATTGACAATTCTAAGGGGTCTGGACTCGTTTTTACGCGCTCCTGAATAATATATTAACTGTGGGGGCAAGATTTATGAAGGGTGGCCAGGGTTTTAATCTTGCGAAACGACCATAACAAGACGTATGGCCAAATTACTGAATCCGTTATTAGGTTACTGAAGCGATTTAATGGCCACTTGAATTTTGGAGAACCCCTTTAATATTTTAATTTAATAGATCAAATGGACGGATTTGGGCTGTTTTGCAATTTGCATGCGGCTGGTTAACGCGTTCTTCGGTCGATTAGAGGAACGTTAGTGGTTTTTGCGCTTCAATTTTGATGTGGCTCTTATTTTTAATGTATTAATCACTAGCAGCGGTAGCCGTTTGACCACTTTATGTAAACTGCTCTATTTCGTTGACTATTATTTTTTGTAAAATTTAAAGACATATAAAGTTTTTTGTTGTCAAATTAATTCAACGACTTTTATAGAGCAGCAATAAATGTAAATCGCGGGAAAAAATACGAAAACCACTTTAACAAAATTAGACTAATCCTCAGTAATTTTATGTCGAGTTTATTACGCACTACGCCAATAAAACGGCGTTGACATTTTTTGAGGATTAATTAAGTTTATTAGCAAGGGAACCTTGGATTACGTTATGTCTAGATTTTAAATTAGGTAACGCATTCGATTGGCAGCGTCGCTATTATATTATTTACGATACTAATAAAATTTATAAAGCTTTAGAACGACGTCAGATCTGAGATGCTCTTCTGAGGAGACATTTGCGATTTTATTGAATCTAAGAATGCCTTTTACCATAAAAATAAGGTTCTTGCTTGCCTATCTTAAGATTCTTAGTTACTTATGTACTGACGTAAATATTAGATATATAATATGTGAGAAAGATATTATGCCTACAACGATAACCAAAGTTTACCGTGAAAATTTTAAAACATGTAGTTATAACCAAACGATTTTATGCAAAGATTCGACTTGATGGATAAGTCGAAGAATATACAAAAAAGAATATGGGTTTGCCAAATAAAACCATAACTCGGAAATTGAACTGATCAGTTATTTTTGTTAAAATTGGAACATCATACTTTATACACTTAGAACCATAACAACAGACAGAAGAACAACACAGAACAGGAGTAGTTTATCCAACATTTGACCAGTAGACCACCATCTCGCTTTATGGTAAGCAACGATGCAGTCTAGAAGAAACAAATTCACTTGCGACTTGAAGACACCCAGATTTTACCTATCAGAAAACACGCACTCGACCAGAGCATTCCATACTCTAGCTGTTCGCACTAAAATCACAAATATTATCCCACATGCTCCTGTCTATTTATATCTGGAAACAATATTAGTACTCAAGTAATTCTCGTAAACTTTCTAGGTTGTAAACTTTTGAATGCCGATACATTTGATATATTACTTATTAGGCACTGGTCAAACTAATTAATAATATTCGCAAAACTGCGCGATTTTCGAGTCACCGTAGAACGATTCACTAAATAATGTACTCGTATCACTCAATTCAATACCCTGCGACAAAATAGTGATTAATTTCATATTTTTTATTAAATATTATTTCAACAAGTGGCAAATACGGAGATGAATAATGTGATTAAAGCCTTAGACATCGTCATTGTGTTTCATCGCTTGGCTGAGGTTCAGAGTGAAGCGAACTTACCTAGGCTATAAATATACCTACAAAATACAAAGGCATGTGTATTTATTAGCGTTTCGTACGATTCTTATGCTTTTTGTTAAGTATTAGAGAAGTATATCTCATATGATTTGTCCTAATGGTAGGTAGGTAAGTGTCTTCAAGTCGAGAGTGGATCGGTTTCTTCTGGGCAAGCGTACTTCTTCGTAGACCGCATTATGGCACTACATCAGGCAAGATGGCGGTCAAATAATCTTCTTTCTTCTTTTTTATATATAAAAATGAATCGCTGTTCGTTAGTCTCGCTAAAACTCTGGAACGGCTGGACCGATTTCGCTAATTTTGATCTTGATATATTTGTAAAAGTTCAGGGAAGGTTTAAATGGTGAGAAACATGAATAATAAGTAAAGAAAAATACTAAAATTGACAATTTTATTTTTCAATACAAACTGTTCCTACCTTTGAAACATTTGATGTTTGGTACGGTTCACTCGGGATGTCCAAACTCTTTTGTCTTTTTAGAAATAAAAAATAGTGTCACTAGGTTGTCAAATATTTATAGGTTTGTTCAGAAATTGGTCCGATCTTTGTTGTTGGTTTTTGTTTTGTTTTGTTTGCTCTACTACAGGGAAGGTTTAAAAGTAAAAAAAAAAACAGCGGGTGAAACCGCCTGGGGTCAGCTAGTCATTGAAAAAAAAGAAGGTAAAAAGGAGATTTCTTGAGGCAGGTGAGCTTGCGGTAGGAGAAACAAGTGATTAGCTTAAACGAAATGTATTTTTTCATTCTTGATCATAAAAAAAAACTAACCAACTAAAACTAATTAGTTAGTTTTAGTACTATTTTAACGTCCTTTTCTAAGAATTAAAACCTTATCCTTTTTACCTCTCCAACATACGATTCTTAAGACGCTGCCAAATAAGTAAAGGACAGTCTCCTCTTCGTAAATAATAAATGTGTACACCTAATACGTTCCGAGAGAGTACTAGCAGGCTCCTTTTGTACCAGCTAATGGGACTCATTTGCTTTCCATGGCAAGGCGATGCGATCTCAGTTTGGGGTTGCCAGGATGAAAGGATAATTTACCTGAAATTAAGTTTAAAAAGCTAGATAAACCGTTAGTATGCACAAACATAAAATATTCAACTTTCATAAGCAAACTCTAGACAAGCTGGAAACAAAGATATTTTAAAAAATTAAATTGAATTTTTTTTCCCTTTCTTTCGCCTTAAATGCTTATTTTGTTACTATGAAATAAATGTCATCGTCCTGAATCACAGCCTTTTTTTATCCCAATACTATTGTAGATAACTACATAAATAGAATAGTTCTCGCTATTGTTTATGTCACTGTAAGTTACCTTGGTAGGAAAATGCTTGCAACATTGAAATTTCAGCATGTCCCCGGAGACAATGTGCTGCAGGCTGCTGGTGAGTTCTTATAGAGATCCCGCTGCCCACCGTCAGGTCACTGAGGCGCTTTTGTTACGTAGAATCTGACATAAACCAGTTATCAAAACAAATGTTATCCTTGTGAAAATTTCGATTTTCCACGAAGATTCTTCTTTTATTTCTTCTTCTTTTTATGCCTCTTCATTAAATTTATTTTTTTCTATAGGTAACCAAAGGGCATGCAGGCTTACAACACTGCTCTGAATAGCGTCGGACTCATGTCACAACGATAGTGTTGTCGTGCAAGTCTTAATTAGCACTGAACTGTTGTGGTACAGTCGAGCAGTCAGTTGGTAAAGTAAACTCGATCCAAAATAGGTAAGAAACAGAGAAAAGGTTTAATGAACAATTTAACACGTTATATTTAAAACATAACATAATACACAAAACGTATAGATAACGTTCGAAGTATGAAGTCAAACTAATTGGGAAAAAAAAATGATAAAACTAACACACGCATATAGCTTACGGACTTGTCTTATGAATAAATTACAAGACGAAATTAGTTTTACAGTAATAAAAGTAAGTTACGAATTTAGTTACTTTTTTAGTTGACTGCCCTTCAGTCCGTGCAAATTTGAATAATTGAGGTGAGATTTCTTCTGGCTTTAAGGTCAAGTTGTAGATACTTTTTAAGGATATTATACAAGTTAGTCGGTATTAACGTGTTTGTTGATTTTCTTTGTTTCGAAAGTACATTTTGTTAGCTACGAGTACTCAACCATTTTGATATAATCTAAAATTAGCACAACTTTTTCAAGTCATGTGGTCCACGTAAATTCGTGTAATTCAATTGTCCAAAAAATTGTGCTAAGCTTTCATAATTAATGTCTTGCGTATGAGTTTCATATTCCATCATAATTTTTAAATGAACCGATCTAAACAATCTTGTATTATTTCGATTGAAGACATGTCCTATTTTTAAATAATTTGAATTATTCAATTCGTGGTCACGAAATTCCGACCAAATCGATGGATTACGAAACTAATTTAAAAATTTTATTGGCTGCTTCTGTAGTAATCCAAACAATTGTAGTAGAAGTTCCTCAAGCCCCAACGGGCTTTTCCAATTAGATTTCAGATAGGTAGTATAATATCCCGACTAAAAATCCAATAAGCGCCATTAATTCTATCTCCACATCTTATCAGAAGCTATTGTGAAAAACCCTTACCCTAACCTGTCTTAAATTTGGCAGCGTCACCAAGATGTGAGAATCTTGATCACGTCACCAAAACTTAAAAGACCCTATCCTACATAATCAGCACCAAACTTAACTTAAAAAAATTATTATTATTTATTATCTTTTAAACTATGAAACCTACTTAATCTACCTAGATATTTTTAGTCTATATAATCCTAAGGATTCTTAAGACGACGCTTACTTGTTTGAATTTACTTATTCTTAGAACTAAAATATTTGATAAAAATACTATTTACTGAAATAATCCTAGAATGTAAATACTAATATATCTAAAACTATCTTGATTTTGGCCACGTAATCGTTTAGTGAAAACCCTTCGTTGTGATCGTAATAAACCTGAGTTTTAGTAATTTGGGTTACTTTCTAACATACCTGGTTCCTATATAGTCAACTACTATTCCTAGTGATTTACATGTTCTAAAGCTCTACTCGTAGTTTACATTTATAATATGAAATTCGTCTTACTTGGTGATCTAGATCTTAAGGAATCTTAATAGTATAATTGTTGGTCTGTTATCTAAAGGTGTTTGTTATCTGTATAACTGATTTCTAATCTAAGCTCCCATTATTTCAAAGTAACTAGACTCAAAAGTTCCTAGTTTTTCTAAGACTTTCGTGACTAGTGACTACTAATGAAACACATTCCTATTTTGGGGCTAAGGTCGGGCGCCCCGCCATCCGCGCCAAATGAATATTGCTATATTCATATTATGTACATTTACGTATGTTTCCGACGATCTCCCACGGCAATTCCTGACGGGATAGGAGTCTCCCCCATGTGTTTCTTATAGTGCGTGACACTACACAGATCCCCGCAACGACGATTTTATTGACAATATTTAATTTTGGTAACATTAAATACAGTAATAAATCCTCGGACGTCAAAGTTGTCAGTCAAGTTATTGTCAGTAAGCTATGGGACAAGAGGGCATATTCTTTTAGCAAAATTACTCGCGAACACCCGGTTTCTGGCGAAGATCAACCAATTCTAAATCAATAGAATCAGAAGATCCTCTATTGGTTCCCCCTAGCTAAACCTAGCCTAACTCATACCTACTCTAAATCCAGATCTTACATATCTAGTCATTATGGATCCTAGCTAACTGGATTCTAACACTATCTTACATCTCTAATATGAATTCGAAACTTATTGACAATTCTTTCTATGTGAACTTAAAGTCTGTCCTACCTACTCTTAATATAAAATCAAACAACCTAGGTATATAATCGGCATAACCTAATAACGATATTCTTTATGTAAATCTCTGACTAAGTATAATTTACGTTTACTTATATTTCTACACCAATACTAAAGAGTTTCCTAGAAGGACTCAAGTTGTAAAGTAATTAAAGTAGAAGCACGTAGAAGTCTCATTCAAATGATTCTAGTGAATAAACTCTACGAAATTGTCATGTTCTCTGCACTCCTGTTGGAGAGAGTCATAACTGGCACGGCTATGCTAGGCCAAATAGACTTTACTGACTAGAACATAAGGCTTTATTTCGCCTACGAGACTATCGTATAGGATGTTCTTTAGATTTTACTAAGTCAGTCTATTAACTCTTCAGTACTATGGTTATGTATAAACACATAGCTAATGTGAAAGAAATACCACAATTATTCGGTAATTTAATTATCGTATTAAGTTTGCCTCATTATATTTACAAACATGAGCTATTATTAATGCTCTCAAGAATACAGCGTAAAATGGCCGTCAAGCTTTCTGCTAATACAAACAATCTTGAGTTATATTTTATTCGAACTTCTATTTAGTTTAATACTTAATTTTAAATTATTATTATTACACATAGGTAGGTAAGTCTATTTCTCGACTATTTCAATTATCAAAATAAAATCAGTTAGCATTATCCTGCTATAATCGTTTAACTCTTTAAATCAGTACTTTTATTATTACGTTTTGACATCTGCCTTCTTTAAAACAATAATATCAACTAGGTTATAATCTCAGAGCTAAATCAACTCTTCTGTACATACATTTAAGTATCAAATTGTTTTATAATGAATTTAACTTCGATCATTGCTCAATTCAGTGTCTAATAAATGACTCGTTAATAACAAATTGACTAATATCTTTCTATTTCCAATAGTAATTTATATTACAATTATTTCTCATCATCTTTAGAATAATAGTTTCTTACAAAAATCAAACATTATCGTGATAAGTTAAAGGAAATGTGTGACGCTACTTTAACAACCTAACAATGTCGGTGTATTAGAAACTCTACCTTAACGTAATAGTACTAAGTCCTAGATTAGCTCGAATTCCTTAAGCGTTGGACTCAATGGTTCTGTAACTAACTTAAGTTGAAGTCTAACCTCATGTTGCGCTATTTCTAAAGATTCTCAAAAATGCGATGACTATTAATTCGCCTGTTCTCAGAAATACTTACCTCCTAATATCTGAAAAACGCGAAAGAATTCTACTGAGTTTATCTACCTTACTAACATTGAAATACCGCCGCGAGATTTGAAACCTTTACCGACCTAGCATGTAGTTTTATTCCGCTTTACCTGCCTTTCACTCGACTTACAGAAATTCTTTCTAGAAGTTTTAGCGATGGGTTTCGCACCACTATAAGTGTAACCAGATAATATAGGTTCTGGGTGTGTTATTTGTCTGAATGTTGTGTGTGTGTGCCCTACTGTTGTGTGGGTGTGTACCTGACCACTACCTGCAACTGCCTACTCTTAAAACGACGGCCCTAGTCGAAAAGCTAAGTTTCTAAGCACTGAGATAAATCTCACCCCCCTTTATGAAGCCCAATGATAAACTAAGACACGGCTTCTCACTTACGAAGGAGCAATCGGCCGACTAATTAGCCCTATTAAGTTTAGGGTGACGAACCCTGAAAAACTAGCAGTCCCTGAAGTCCCTACGAACGATCACCGGTCCCTTTTCGGCCCAGGTTCCAGTAATTATTCAACTATCGCGCCCGGGACATCCGGAATTCATTTGGAATCAGATACTATGGTTCGCACAATGGAGTGAAGAGCCACCGTTCTTTCGATTCGGCGTCCTTCCCATAGCCAAAGATAAAAAACGAAAACCGAACGGAGACAATCCGGTTAAGTCACCGTACGTAGTGAACTTAACTCTCGACTCTGTCTCAAGAGAAGAGCCTACACTGAACCCCAAGGACGCAATACAATATAAACAGCAAATGGGTCTGAGTTAGCCATGATCACTGTAAATAAGGACGGATCTGAGCAACTTTGGAGCTATATCCGATTTTTCTACGAGAAATGTGTTTCTCTAACTCCCCACATTAATACAATGTTCAACAAAGATTCCATTCAACGCGAAAAGCAAGTCTTCCCAGATAGTAGTCTCTAGGTTAACTAACAATCCACGAAGCACAGAGATCACTGAAAAACACTATAACACAACCCCTATAATAACCTATCAACAACAAGTTAGTATTCATTACGAGCTTTCGTAAAACACTAACTGATTTAACCACTAGAAACACAGATCCCTTAATAAGACACTGAAGCGACAATAAACATCCTGTCTCTCTATCATATAAACCTTTAACTCATAGATGTAGTCCACTTCCCTTATTATTGAATATTAAATAGAAAACAAACCTTTAAATTATTTAAAACCACAACAGTTACAATTACTCTTAAAAACAAGTCAAATAGCATTCCCCTTACTACCCAATGTTAAATAAAATGACTCTAATTTTAATAACTAATAAACTTGCAAAACAACCCTTAATTTAAGAATAAAATGGACAGAGTTCCCACTACCCCTAGTTAAACCTTATAAGATTTTTGAGAGACAAGTACAATACGTCCGACTTCCGTGTGAGCCTAATGAATAATAATCGTCTCGATGTTCCTAGATTTTCCACAAAGACCTCTTAATTACCGTAGGCTTGTGTGGGTTTTATGTGTAGATAGAAACCCAATAGTCAGCGATTTATCAAATGTCGTTTGTCAAGCAAAATTCACCCAGATTCTTATAGCGATTAAGTGCACATAGTTATTTGATGTGTCAGGTAGGCTCACTCACACACATATACAGGACAAATGCGAGGACTCAGGATGAAATCTCTAAAATGGCTTTCTTTTCCTTTATCATTTCATAACTTATGTCTCTGTCTAAGATGTATTTTAAGATTTAAACAATCGTCACAATATTTTGTAATTAAGAAGTTAACTAAATTATTTACATAATCGTAATAAACGCCTGTTCTTGTATGTACAAAGCAGTATCTTCCTTTGTTTCAAGTAAGTAACCTTAATAATGAAAATTATCTAAAGTATATGACCATACAAACTGAAACTAGAATGAACTAACGACTCTCTTCTTTTTTTCAGCTCCATGAAGTAACGTGACCTGATCATCTGTCCCAATAGACATTCAACACCCTCCAACTTTTAACTAAATTGTTATAGCTACCTAGATCTAATATCATTAACATGACAGCAACTAACTGATTTTCACAAGAAATATCGTCAAATCTAGACACGGCATCCACAAGCACTTAAGTCAGTTTTTTCTCAAAATGCTAAAAACTCGCAGGGCTTTGCTTTTTGCGTTATCCGTCGACGGGAATAAGCAACTAAGTCACAGGGCTTTAATACACGAGGTGACAGTCTTACGCACCACACAACTTATGTTATTGGAACCCTTTCAGCGCCGATTAATAGCACTTAAGTCGACTTAAGTTGTTTTGATCGAAGCAGTTAAGACTGTCGTTTTGACTTCAGTAATCTGACTTAAGTGGTCTGGTTCATACATGATGTTCAAGTACCCTCTTTTTTTAAGCATTTTAAAATATTGTAAGAATTTTACTACACAAAAATGTGAAGTGCCTCTTGAAGATTTTGTTTTGAACCAGCATTATAGTTTATTCTGTCCTCTGCTGTAGATGTGTTGTGCGATTTGTGAATAAGTTATTATGGAATCGAGGGGAAGAAAGTTACTGAAACTTGTTCTAAATAAAAAAAAATCTAGTACTAGTGACCAAGATGCTACTACTACAATTGTGCAAGCAAGGACGTCTGGGATGCAGGAGCCACAAAACGAACCTTTCTCTGACGTTGACTATATGGCTAATCAAAATAAATCACCATCAAGTCCCAGTCTGCTAACAGAAAATAACGATCATCTAAATAGAGTAACAGGTGATCAATGTATATTAATTGATCCTGAACCATGCACATCTGGAACACAGACACATACGACACCTATTAACGAAATACCAAGTGACTTTTCTAGTGATGACTCTGTGGCTGACCCAACATACTCTGTGCCCGACCATCACGGTCCAAGCACTAACCTACCTGCAGAAGATGAAGAACTGCCACAAATGCTGGAACAAGGATCAGTACACAGTCGAAAAAGGAAACGAGCAAATAAGTTGAAACGAAATCTTGGTCTTTCGTATGTGACGGCTTCAGGAAAAAATATAAAAGAACGCAAAATGCAAGAGTTACCCATATGTCGTAATAAATGCCGAGAAAAGATAAGTGATGTGCAACGTGCTGTTATTCATAAAGAATTTTGGAATCTTGGTTCATATGATTTAAGAGCAGCCTTTGTTTCATCTCTGATCACCATCCAGGAAAAACAAACAGAACGACGACGTGTCGCGGATCCTGAACGGCAGAAATTTAGACAGTGTACCTACAGCTATCATTTAGACATTAACAGTGACAAGATATCCGTTTGTCAAGGTTGTTTTTTGAAAACCTTGTCAATAACCGACAATTTTGTAAAACTGATAGGTTTAAAGAAACGAAGCACTTCTAGTGGAATAATACAACCAGACAAACGTGGAAAGAGAACCCCAACAAATAAACATTCCGAACAAAAAATCCTTGAAGTCATTAGTCATATTAACTCGTTCCCGTTATATGAGAGTCACTACACGAGACGAAGAAGTAGCCGGAAGTATTTACCATCACATTTAACTATTTCAACCATGTACTCTCTGTATAAGGCGTCTCATGAAAACCCCGTCAGTGACAAAATTTATCGGAGAGAGTTTCATAAATTAAATCTCAGCTTCAAAAAACCAAAAGTAGATACTTGCCACAACTGTGACGTCATTAAAATGAAGATAAGTGTTGCCGACGACGAAACTGTGAAATCAACCCTAGAAGCGGAACGTGAGTCACATTTGCTCGCAGCTGATATGGCCTACAATGAAAAAAAGTACGATAAAATGACTGCATCTTCAGATAAAACCATAAAGTGCCTTACTTTTGATCTCCAGCAGTGCCTACCTACTCCAGCTTTAGAGTCATCCGTAGCTTTTTATAAAAGGCAGCTTTGGACATTCAATCTTACCGTCCATGACAATGCAACGGGATTGTCTACCCATTACATGTGGCATGAATGTATCTCGGGTCGAGGTGCTAATCAAATAGCATCTTGCTTGTTTATTCATCTCAAAGGACTACCTCAGGATATTGCAGAAGTTATTTTGTATTCTGATACATGTGGAGGTCAGAATAAGAATAGCCACGTGGCTGCAATGCTGACTTACCTAATGACACTGAAGCCCTCACTAAAAAAAATTCACCACAAATTTATGGTGCCAGGCCACACTCACATGGAAGTGGATTTAGATCACGCAATCATTGAAAAAAAAAAGAAAAAAACTTCTATTCAAGTGTTTCACCCCCACGATTGGATGCAATTAGTTAGGTCGAGCAGTAAAAAGTTTACTGTTCATGAGATGCAACAAGCGGAGTTTATGGACTTTGCGAGTTTGCTAAAGGGCCCACTAATCGCCCGAAAAAAAAACACCATGAACAACGTTTTCAAGTGGCATGATGTGAAATGGCTGTGCTACGAAGCGGACTTTGGCTTGATAAAATACAAAAACTCACTTCTCAGAGATGACGATTTCAGTGTCATAAACTTTAAAAGGAACACACGAACTGGCGACACTATAAATCTAAATGTATCGCTTATTGCAACGAACCCAGTGCCCATAAGTGTCGAAAAAAAAAGAGATATCATTTCACTCTTACCTCTAGTCCCGGAATGCTTTCACAATTTTTATCAAAACTTAGTAACCGCTGCAGATGTTAGGAACGTTGACCCTGACTTGCATAGTTCCGAAGATAGTGAATTTTAATGTTTTGTTTATGTTTTTATGTTTGCACGAGTGATTAGGTTATTTTATTGTAGTTAGTTGTTGTACAGTTAAATTTAAGTAAACACAGTATGTGAGACTTTCAGGACATACTTATTTGTAAGTTTGTAAGAAACACTTAAGTCCTATGTCTTAACCTACATTAACCAAAAGTTGAGGCGGTCAAATAAACTTAAGTCAGATTATATTATGTACTAATAAACATAGGGCAATAAACTTTATTAAGAGTATAACTACTTCTTAAGTGAGTAATAATAAGTAATAAAAATATACCATCTCCATACTTTTTTTTTATACCAGTCGTTAAAAACATCGTCCTGTAAACTTTTCAAAATATTTGAATGTTGACTTAAGTGCTTATGGGTTTCGGGTCTAGAAATAATATGTCTATCCGGTCAGTAGCGATACCCCGATTCGTCCCTGATAATTGTTTATATAAGGCGGTTATTCAAAGTACAATCTCAAATTTAAATTTCATATTACACCGCGGCTCGTAAAAAAGCTTGTTCATTGTTCTTTCGATGTAAGTGGGTAGAATGTTAAGTTGACCCTTTTTTATTTTCACTTTTTTTTTTGTGTTCCATGCTCATTAAACCGTTTTGGTTCTCATAATAACTTATAGCTATAAATAGACATTTGTAATTGTTATTACAAGCAGTACCTATTCAAGTAAATTAACAAATTTAGATCAACCAATAGAGTTAATATTATTTGTGAATGACGACGGCCCATATCTGACCCGTCACACTATAGACACTAATAGAATTTGATAAAGCAATAAACACCATCAAATATTATCTAATTGTTTCTCGTATTATGACATATTTAGTCAACTTTCACGTGGATGCGTCTATAGAATTTCGAAACGAAGATCACGTTATGATATCGTACGAGTACGCCTATGTAAATACCAATAGAGGAACATTATAATTATGATAGCATCTCGGGCCTGAGGAGTCGGTTTGGGCATAATATCGGCGTGATCTGTAGACAATGTCCACCGACGCGCGGCCCACGTGTGCCGCCCCTTACCGATCTCACATATTGTTTTTATGCATCGGCATCAAGACATCGATGAGCTTTGGGTTTCCGATGGGATGTGATAGAGCGTTGAGATGCGGTGGCTGTTCGGCAACTTCTTTAGTTTTAGCCGGATATCTGGCTTGAGCTCAAATCTGAAGACTGATGTTGCCTGAAATAGAAAGTTTATTGATTTACTAATCGTATTGTTAAGAAAATAAATAGGTAGTGTATCTAAGATGGAATTGTCATACGTAATGCTTACAAGTGTATCTACTTTTACGCTACTGTATCGTATGTCAAACGTAGAAACAATACAAAATATGATTATTTTTAAAAATTATAACACATATTTCTGTAGGAAAATTATCTAAGAGATACCAATACACGTAAACGTAATTTCGATTAGTTCTAAGCAGACGCAGATAGCAGTTTGTTGCTTCTTTTTATGCTCAAGTCTTAATTTTTTTCTTTTCGCTTGTTTAATATGCGTTACAGCTATATTCTAATCTGTTTTGTATACCTAAGCCTGCACCGTCCCACTGCAATGCCAAAGCAAATAGATTTTACTCGATAAAATTATAGCTATTTCCGGCTAAAACCGAACATACGCCATCTCTGATCAGATCGATAAGCTTCAAATACCCGAGTTGATAGTCCGAACCGTTAGCGACGCAAGCCGAAACGTGAAACGCTCCAAACTCAAATTACGCTATGAATAGGTTTAGGAGACGAAACGATCGACTTTATGGGGCGTCAGTAATGGCGTCATAAGCGATCACGGAGACAATATTGATACAAAAATGTTCGAACCTTTTGTAAAATAAAACTCTCGATAGATTTTGTTTCTACAATTTCATTTATTGACACGATTCAATAGCACCAAACCCTTCGGACTACTTATAAGTTTAAAATATACACAAAACTCGTTCGTTGATACCTTTTTAACGTGCTTCGGTGCCGCTTTGTGTTTTTCGATCATCAATTTGGAGAAAACAGAACGGCAACGTGGCTTTCTTTGGGCTTTGTAATACATACAAAATAGTATAAAGTTCGCTGGGAGATTTACAAAAAGCAGAATTAATATCGGGATCATTTCGCATTCGAGTCGTGCGCAAAAAGGGCTCCCAATTATGCGCAAACGCAGCGTCCACTTAAACCCGTACATTGGCTTCTTTATCTCGGTAAAAGGAATGCAAAAATGCGTTCCTTTAAAAAATATTTACAGGAGAAAAACTATGGAAAAATTATTCAGCTTGATACGCGTTTGATATTTTTATTCTCGTCCCTAACGTCAAACAAAAGTTACTCCATATGTCATTGTGTCAGGCGATGTCGATGCATAATGCATTGTTTCCATTATACTACGAATTTTAACATAAACCCGATGTTAACGTTTATTCCTTGAATAAAATGAGATTTTAGTCGTCCAGTGAGTCAGGGAAGGCGAGGCGCTCTAGAGGCTTCCTTTTTTGCTTTATGCTCTCCCACTCGATAATAAAAGTTGGTCGTAATGCGTATGCCAGTAGTTGTTATTTGTATCTCGTAGTATATCGAGAAATAACGAGTCATATTTTCAATTATGTTGATTCATGCAGGGAAAAATATTTTAATTTCGTACGGTTTGCTGGCTTGTAAGAATGACGGCGTCGTTAAATGGAAAAATATTGTCAGTTTGAAATCTAGTATTACTGTATGGCATAGGCTTGCAGGTACTTACGTTTATTACTGTCTCTCTTACTACTTTTTATGGCTTTAATATTTATTGCAGTTTGGTATTCTACAAAATATACGCAACGGCGTCAACAATGAGCCCTCAAGTATAAAGCAACTTTTCAAGATAAACGTTTTAGTTTTTTGAAACATTATCGCCAACTTAACTTGTGGCATTTAAAATTTTAAAAAGTACTTACAGGTTATACTAAAAGTCTGGACTATACAAGGCTGTGCTAAGCCGAAAAAGACTTATATTACTCATCATAATGAGCAACTTTTACTATGGGGCCAACCCTGAAATCAAGAAAAATTATCTGATGTTCCATACATTTTGTCGAAGGTCGTTGGCATTTTTCTATGGAACAGCTGATTTTTTTCTTGATTTTTGGGTTGGTCCCATAATAAAAGTGGTTCATATTGGTGAATATTATAAGCTCCTTTCGGCTTAGCCTTTGCTTATAACCCTGTAGGAACTTACTTACTTTTTGAAAGTAAGTAGTACGAGTCTCATTTTGCTTATCTTTCTATCGACCTGCATGTCAATACTCCGTTAGGTCAACTTTTTATTTGCTTCCACTTAAGTCGCGTGTTATGAATGACTTCAATACCGCCTTCTACACATCGTAACAAAAATAAGGTCAATACGTTTAGCGACATTCCACTGTCATTCACAGTTAACATTCTGTTTACAGACGAACCTGCTTCAGATACACTTGTTATACAAATAGAGTGTGATTTGCTATTCCGTTTCTACGTTGTGTGTTCGGGTTTGATGTTTGTGTTGTCACCAAGACAAACTTCAGCGCGCCTGGCCTAGTATCCAGGCGGAATTGGAGGTGTAGAAGATAGGGTGTTATTACTACTATACAGGGTTATTCATAAAGGGTATGCTAAGCCGAAAAGGGCGCATGGTACTCATTATTATGAACAACTTTTACTATAGGACCAACCCGAAATTCACTAAAAAAATATCAGCTGTTCCATAGCAAAATGTCAATGACAATCGATAAAATGTATGGAACAGCTGATTTTTTTTCGCGAATTTTGTGTTGGTCCCATAGTAAAAGTTGTTCATAATGATCAGTACTATCAACCTTTTCGGCTTAGCATACCCTTTATGAATAACCCTGTATAACTACACTGAGAAAAATGCTCATCCTAATTCCGCTTTAAGTATGATGAATTCACTTAAAGTACGAAGTATACTGATTTTACTAAAAATGTTTACTAGTTTTTACAGTGACAACTATCATAATATAATTACATACTAGTTGTCACCTCGTGAATATAATAAAGTATGAAACATACTCATCTTATTAAATGTTTTTGACCGTCATCTTGCCCGATGGTGAGCAATGATACGGTCCAGGATGGATACTCGTCATATTCGTGAAAACTGTGGTTTATAATTAGGTAAGTTCGAGTATAGCTTAGCACAATAAAGCGACGGAAAGTTTCACATTTTTTTACTTTAAAGGAGAATGGGCACTTTTGTATGGGCGCCGTCCCCGTGTTGTATCAAGTCGTGACATATGTCATTTGAAAGATGATAATATTAGCTTTATTTAATTGTATGACTCAACCTTGAATGACGTGCAGGGAAAAAGATATGATCGTTTTTAGATTTAAAAAAATTGCTGATTTTTTGCTCTCTAAAGCTATTTATAAGGAATTTTATTAACATGTATGTCAAAAATAACTTTTATTATTGAATCCAGGGTTATTCATAAAGGGTACGCTAAGCCGAAAAGGGCTCATAGTAGGCATTATTTTCATTATGAACAACTTTTACTATGGGACCTACCCGAAATTCGGGAAAAATTCAGCTGTTCCATAGAAAAATGTCAATGACACTCGACAAAATGTATGGAACATGTAGAAGTCATTTTGACAATAGTTTGCAAAAAATAAAGAGTATTAAGAGTGCTGTCTGATAAAAGGCATTTTATGTCAGTCGCTATGTATCCAGTAGCTGAATATGCCCTCTCTGAAAAACATATGAAAAAGCTAGTCGTTTCCATTAACACCTACAAAGCTTTCACCAGGGTTTGGCATAAAAGCCTTTTAAGCAAGCTCCCTTTGTTTGGCTTGTTCACTTGGTTTGTTGCATGGATATCGAACTTCTAGCGGGATTATTTGATTCGAGCAGTGGTCATCGGTGGTTCTTTATCTGATTTAAAAGATATCAAGGCTGGTGTTCTCCAGGGGTCGGTGCTCTCCACAACGCTTTTCCTTGTTCACTATAATTATCTGCTAAAGCCTGGTGTTTTTGGGTACGCAGACGACAAACCGTTGCCGTTGCATATCCGACGCGCGGTTTAGCGGATGAAAAATCTAGCTTCCGAGAGAAGCCATGGTCAAGGCATAAGCTTGTCTCTTGGCAGTTTTCGATTGAGGCGGTACTAACCTGGTTAAGTTTGATGCGCACTATGACATTTTATTGAATAATAAAGCAATACCTACAGTAAAAACACGAGTTTTTGCAATCGGTATAGTATAAGATACACGTTCGAAAGTAGTGTTACTGATGGATAGTCTATTATGGATAGGTTTTTTTGAGATTGGGGGAAACCTTAAGAAAATAACCGGCTGCGTTGAAAGGCAACCGGGTCAAGGGGATTTTTTGTGGGGTTATACCTACTAAAACTACCTCTGTTACCATCCGCTGTCGGTGGTGATATGAGCACTTCATCATGTTTTCGATAGTCTCTCAGATGTGAGTGGTAAGATCACCAGTAGACCAGTTTCAGCAAAATCCGTACTGCCAGTCACTTACGAGGTCATTAGCTTCTCGGTACGCCAGGAGCTTGTTCCATAGTATGTTGTCTTGCAGAGTATGAATATGATCGGGATAGGCATGTAGTCAGATTTAGCACGACTACCCTTCTCAATAAATACGGTTCTCAATAAGATTTCTTAATTATTTTCTAGAACATCAATAATGTCGAAACAAGCCGATTTTATCGATAGTACCTCACACCGTTAGCAGTATTGTGACGTTTTGAGCCAAATTCATGGCTGGCTCTGCAAAGAAGGCCTAATTGACCACTATTTTTAAAGTCAAAAGCATTTGAAAAGTAAAACTCTCTGCATTTAGTCTATGATTGCTCTCTGCTCTATGCCTTTACTCTTATCTGTAACCATTATTTAAAGTTCATCTCGCTCGCTTTTATAGTGTCTTGGTAAAGGGAGAGATAATTAAAAAAACAAACTAGTTTGACGAAAGGTTTGGGCTTTTAACCCTTCGACAAGACAACTTATAATCTTAATCAGACTTCACTTACAGGTAAGTTCGCTTAATTTTTCAAATATTGATAATGATAATAAATCGATATCATATTATGGCATTATTCAGACAAAAACTGTCGATAATCAGCAATGTAACGATTTTGGCATGTGCCAGTATAAAATTAAAATAATTACAACTCTATAAACGTTTATAAACAAACTATTATTATCTAATTGTTATAAGGAAGTGATAAAATAGTCACAGGAAATGCATACACGATAATAAAATTCGATAAAATAGTTTTTAAAACAAAAAAAAAACAGCACTTTTTAGAATCTAAAAACCGTCATATCTTTTTCCCTGCACGTCACTCAGGGTTGGTGTCATATAATTAAATAATGCTATTGTTATGCTCTTTCGAATGACATATGTCATGACTTGATACAACACCGGGGACGAAGTGCCCATCATCCTTTAATCTAAAGATTACGTTGAACTTTAAAAACATAAAATGAGGATTACCAATGTGAGAAGTCCATAAAATAAATGGTCGATTCTATAGGTTTATATATTATTATTATATATTATTATATTATTATTAGTTTATAGACTATATAGGTACATAAATATATTTTTATCTAAACATAAAATACATTACTTGATTGGCTTGACTGGTCCTAGAAACATGAAATTCCTCTAGAGTAGATAATGTAGGCAACTAAGAAAGGAACTTGTGATATTCAACCCTAAATAATTAATATGATATGATTTCCTGTAAGCTACGTGGGCAAAGCCACTAACAAAAGCTAGTTGTAAATATTTATATTGTTTTCAAGAAAGTTTTTATAAAAATACATCAGCAATAAAAATATAAGTCTAAACCATGCATGGACTATAAATTACCTTTTGTAACAGCTTTACAACACATCACTAAAACCAATCTAATTAATTTAAAATAATAGCTGCAAGCCCATCAGAACAGGTTTGAAGCTCGCGGTCGTAGCTAATTTCAAGTTTACCGGGAAGATTGCTCCTATGTAAATTCTCTTCAAAGCATCAAGATATCTTCTCAAAGGAAAATCCTGCCTCAAGGTCCGGACCACCAGCGCGCGCTAGA
Organism: Alcis repandata; assembly: GCA_949125135.1. Classification (NCBI taxonomy): domain Eukaryota; kingdom Metazoa; phylum Arthropoda; class Insecta; order Lepidoptera; family Geometridae; genus Alcis; species Alcis repandata. Next base: position 4,618,628 of record OX421233.1, read on the forward strand.
CGCAGCGACATCATAATTATTGTCGGCCACTTTGCTATCTTGTACACATTACCAATTATAATGTAGTCAGTACACTAGCTTGCACGACTTTTGGTGAGGTTGAGAACTCATTTTTGTCCCGGTTCAAGTGTGAGTAGGGTTGTCAGTTCGCGTATTGGATTTTAGAGAGCTTGGAAATGCTGAGAAGCGATGTTTGCGTTTTTGATGTCTATAAATGTAAAGTCTCCCATCCCAGGCGTGCAGATAGTAAGTATTGCCTCTTTTCTCTAATTTTCGTGAAACGACAATCAGAGATCAAATTGGTTTTCACTCGTAAGTCTCAGCAGAATTCGTTTTAAATAAGTCCTTATCAACATTAGTCATATTGCAAAGTTATAATTTACTTCTTTTTATTTTTTATGACGAATTAATATGTGCAAAGCTAATGTTACCTCAAGTACATATGCTATGAAACATGTGCGCATGTGTGTGTGTAAGTTAACTTGCCCGTTTCTAAAGAACTGATATATTGTCTACACACCTTGACATTACCCTCCTTCTCACCGTATAATAAATTGTGTACACTTGATTATACACCGCTGACGTTTCAATTTGATAGTTTCCTTATCACTTTCATGGGTTATTGATCGACTCACTGGTGCGTATCGTCGCGATCTCTAGCGTATAAATAACCCAGGGTATTGTCAAAGGAAGTGCATCGGTTATTGTTGCCATCGCTTTGCTTATCTCTATCCCGCCATCTCTCGGCCTCGCCGAGAACTGCGATTTATCTCAGCTCGGTTCGAGTCTTATTTTGTTATTGAAAATTGTTGGCGGATTGACGGATCTCCTGACCTTTGTAAGTGGTGCTTTAGGTGGTATTCGCAATAAGTCAAGCGTTCATGTTATTTGAACTTGAACCGATAAATCAAAGTCTTTTATAATTTGATTCAGAAACGATAGTTCTATTTTGTTGAGCAATTTCGAGCTATTCGCTTACTAGGAAAATCGTTCAGGTTTACTTTGTTTGCTTTACTGTCGACTGTCTAATTGAATTGCATAATTAACCACAACTACGAGTAAATTGGCAATATCCTCTTTTAAGTTTGCATTTAAGATTCCTAGGAACCCGTCGTGTCTTCACTCACTGGCAGCTAATTCCTAGCAGCGAATTACGATTGTTTTTTTGGTGGAAGCACTTATCGCGGCACCCGCTAGATCTAAAGAATGTCAATTCACAAGATTCAAGTACCGTTCGATAGAAATCGGAACGATATCATATTTATAAATCGATTGCAATCGATTGTGAACATGTCACATTGAGTGACGACCGATCAGTATAATCGGTTTACAGGCTTCCTGTCCCAATTGTTATTATAATGCATTGTACTACCAGTTATTAATGTCATACAAGATATGAAGCGTCACGCATAATTTGTTTATATGATACGAAACGTAATAATGAAGAAGTGGTCTCAAGCCAACGATTTAGAACAAAGTTTAGACATTAATTAAGCGTTCCATTAAGAAACAAGCGTGGAAGATGTAAGTTTTGCACATAGTACGTCTTGAGGCTAATCAGAAAGAGGTCACGTACAGAATACACGTGAAGTTACTTCTGTTGATGGCAAATTGACATCTTGAGATCTGGAATGTCCTTATAAGGCAAAAGATTTAACCATTGAAGAAGTTTACGGAGTACCCGTAAAACTTTCATATCACAACACAAATTTTATGTTTAGCAGTAAAGTACTCGTAGCTTATGGGACTCTTTACTAACATGGAATCAGAATGCATAGTAATGATTTCAATACAAAATGGAATTACCAATGCATATTGACTTTCACATTATAGCCATAGGAATACGTGTAATATCAAACAAATCCGAGTCGACCACACAAGATTTAAATAATTTGGCAATTTATTGATGCCAGATATGATTTGATGTTGACTTGCACCTACTTTGATAGCAAGTGATGGCCATAACGTAACCGAACACGACATTGTAGGTATAAGATTTTATTCGCGGTGGCTATAGAGATTTTTATAATGATTAATGACTGCCATTATAACTGTTGATTTGTTTTGATTGACGTTATTTAGTTTTATAGCGCCTGTATTAATCTATGGCTAATTAAAAGTTTTTAATCGAAATCTTTCTAGATACGGCGTCTATGAAGATTGTGGTATCTTAATGGCCGTCCAGGGACCGAACAACCCCTACTTCGTGTATGATTTATAGAGCTTTCCGATCACCTAGAGGTTGTAAAACGGATTTATAATCTGCGTGATTTATTGACATGGTAAAACTTTTTACATCCTCAGCTTCACGTCGTCATGTTTACGACACTTTTCCCTTTATAGTTAATCGAAGTTTTTGTATTGATGTTGGCGCTTTGGTATTTTATGTCTGTTGCTTTCGCACGAATTCGTCTTCATTTACGTGTACATCGTTTTGCGTGTAAGTGGCGTAAAATATGCGATTTCCAATTGGAGATTCAGCGGATTCCGGGGCCCATTCAGCGCTCGGCATGAGCAAGCTGTTATTACCTGTTTATTGCTGTAGGATTTATACCGTTTACGTCGTCACGGACTGTTCTCGTTCAATTATCCGACTCGCGATCTCCCCATTGTTGTCGAAATTTAAAACAAATTTCCTGTACAAGGGGGGTCGCGTTTTTCTGCCCTGCCAAATTGGATAAGCACAGTAATTACTCGTTTGAGTTCCGAACGTTGGTTTGTGGGTATTTCTTGTGTATATTTGCAGCGGTTTATGAGGCAGAACGCGTTCTGAGGCGCCCGTGGTACCTTCTTAATGATAATAACGTCTTCATCTCGCGGGGAGACTAGCTTACTTTGTGTTCATGAGAAGCATGGCTTTTTATCCTCAACATGCTATTTTTAAATTTGAAATTGCGTAATTAGGTTGGAAAAGCTAGGGGAGGATTTAAAACGTTTTTTAAAAGATTTCATGGGGAAGTAATCTTCAAAGTTATTTTCTGCCAAATCTATAAACACGCAAAATAGCCTAGCAGCAATAACATGTTTTTATTTAAACCTACCAAATGATGTTTTAATGCTTCAGTTTTTAGTTTTCAAACAGGTATGAGAGTTAAGTTAACAGAAAGGTGGGCATATTAAAATCCTTGCAACGATCATTCATTTGTTTATTTTAAATAACATATAGTACATAGGCAGATATATCAAAATATCACCTCTTCAGGCCGGTGGTGGTCCAGCATTGAGAGATAAAGGTAACGTCGAGGCGAGATGGGAGATTATCAGGGACCCCATTCTTGGGCGCTCGAGATTATTTCAGTCTCTTACAAAGTCCAGACATTTCTAATGAGAGCGACAGTGACCGAGATAATATCTCACTCGGCAGAATAGGACCCCTGCCCATTGCCTTGGGCTGCGTGTTCGGCACAAAGTGACACGGGATGACGGATAATGCCTTTATTCAGGCACTCCTAGTGTGGAAGGCTTTACTGTAGCCTTGTATAGCTTTATCTTTGGCTTTAACTGGCATTTCTGCATTACAGAAAATATGTCATGATAACGCTATACGATTCATTAATGTTTTTATGTCTGGTAAAAGATATAAATAGATTAGATCGTGCTTATATAATGCTCTTTATAATTTTTATATACACAACATATCTTATTATCAGAACGGCTCGCATTCCCAATGATACTTCTCCATCTAGTAAATACCTACATGTCAGAAACAATAATTAATTCAGAGTTAAAATATGAGAACTTTAAGTGGTTTTAAACTTGTGGCTTTAAGTCTATTTTATTTGTCCCTTGGTTAACAGTGAACGGGATCAAAACGGGAGCTATTGAAACATCAAAACACGTATTTGCACGAAAAGTCAATAAACTTAATACTGTTATTTGTTCAAAAACCTAAGCGTTACTTATTAGAATAGATAAAACTAAGGATAATATTATCATAAGAAAGTCAATTTACTAACATTAAACATCAGCGATGTTTTTAGTCCCAAAATGTTTACCTAAATCGAATTGTTCTTGTCTCAAGAGGATAGTTTCTAGGGCAGAAGACATTGCATGACGGATGAGATTGCCACTACACTGTATTAATACGTTTCACAGTGTGGCCTCTTGGGAGACAGATTTGTGATGTACCTACTGAGATGAATAGGATTGGGTTGGCCTTTGTGACTACGTGCATAGAGTTCAAAATTACGCTTGTTAAACATTTCGCACAAAAACTGCTTTAGTAATTTATGAATAGATAGAAATATTTTATTAGAAAACCGTAACCACCATAGTGAATACTAGAAAATTTAGTTAGAGTAACTGCCAGATGCGGCCTTTTTATAGCTGGCAATGATCTTTCTGTATTCTGGATGACACGCAGGACTTCAAGCCTGGTGCGGTGCTGCCCCGCCTTCGGCCTTGCCAGTTTGGGTTTTTTAAAACGTAGCTTATTATAGTACTTAGTGATAGTACAACTTTTCATTAAAAAAAGAAGAAAGACTTTTCAAGAATTTTTTAAATTGCCTAGCTTCGGACCTACAAAAATACAAGCTTCATATCTTTGAAATATTTAAAGTCATCATCATCCACAGCCGTCTCCTTTACATTGCGGGGTAGAGGTTTCTCTTTTCTTGTGCCATCCGCCTCAGTCACATGCCAATCAGGTCCAGGTAAGACCCGCAATTTTGACAATATCATTGACGCCTTTCGCTGTTGGACGCCCAACACTTCGCTCGCTTGTTACTTCTTGACAGATGAAGCTTCAGCAGCAAATTGGATTTTGCAAAATAAACATAGCACGCATTTATTTGGATTGCAATCTAATGGAAGAAGATATAAAAATGAATGCACCTACTTACATGTTTAATAAAGTTACTTTTATTGTAGGCTAGACGTTAAAGGGAGATTATAAAGGAAGATAATCATTCTTTATTTACGGTTGAATATTTTTGCTGTTTGGTTAAATCGGGTAAGGCATTAAGGCGAGGCTTTTATTTGCTTAAGGCAAAGGCGTTCATTCATATGCAAATATCGATTATAACGATCGCGGGAGAGGTTTGATGAGTTTATTAAATTGCGAGTAATGAGTGTGGGTGTTTGGAATTTTGAACGAGCTTGTATTATATTATCTATTAAGCATATTTGATTTTGATTTATCGATGAAGACAAAAACGATTAGTTTTTGTGCTGGTTCTGATGTTAGTAATCGGTGGTAAAGTTCAGTGACAGTAATTAATTCTGCAGATAATTACATGTCTATGATTTTGCAATCAACGGTCTAACAGCTACGGCATTTTTGTTGCATTATGTATTTGATTTTTATTATTCCTCTTTTATTGGAAATTGGTCTACGTTAGGCCATCGAACTTTCTGAGCGAAGACTCGACGATGACTTTTTATTAATATAAGAATTACATATTTATTGAATATACACGAAATGTACCTATGAGTATAAATTTAGTTGTTCCTTAATCATAGTGAGTACATTTTTTTTCTATAGTTCAGTTTTTTTTTGAAAACCAAGTATTTACTTAAGTACTAACTGGTTTGAATTTAAATAATCTCTTTGAGTATAGCCACATACCGTGTTACATACTTATCGCCAGATTCTATCTACTCCCCTCTCACGAAATTAGCACTCAGTAGCAGTAAATATTGCAGTAAATATTGGCAACAAGTATGAATATGTGAGTGAATATGTCTACCTAGGCCAAATTATTTCCCCCCAGGACTCTATGTCCAAAGAGATTCATAAAAAAATAGCCAGCGGATGGAAAAAATACTGGTCTCTGAAGGAAATAATGAAGAACCGAGACATAAGCATGCATATTAAGAAGAAGACTTTTAACAGTTGCATTCTACCTTGTCTAACATACGCATGTGAAACTTGGTCGCTTACTGACAATCAGAGAGAGAAACTTGCAAAATGTCAGCGAGCTATGGAGAGAAGTATGTTAGGAGTCAAATTACAGGATAGAATCTTAAATTCAGAGCTCAGAAGGAAAACCAAAGTTACGGATATATTAAGCCGTATAGATCATTTAAAATGGGGCTGGACAGGACACATGCTTCGATGCAAAACGAATAAATGGAGCAAACAAGTGACCCTGTGGTACCCAAGAGATGGGACTAGAAGACCAGGACGTCCAAAAACTAGATGGGAAGACGATATCCGCTTAACACTAGGGCCTTTCTGGACTAGAGTTGCAGAAGACCGAGCATATTGGAGAGAGTTGGAGGAGGCCTATGCCAAAAGACACACCGAGCTGCGGGACATTATATAATTTCACCGAAATATGTCATTAATCTAAATCAATGTTCCCAATGTTTTTCGGAAATAAATGGCTAAATTATTAGCAGTAAATATTGGCCGGCACTCAGCGCCGACCAATCCGAGTGCAGTAAATGGAGTTGTAATTTGCCTAATCGTAAGCGCGTAAACTTACCTCTTCCCTCAATCGACGCAGAGATTCTTGTCTGCATACGCAGGGTTGAACTTCTAAGCATCAGCGCTAAATTAATATTGTATCAAATCAATATCAAAACATTTACAATACACCCTTACTCCATCACCATCAGCTTGACGTAATTCCTCAGTGACACGTCCCTAGTCAAAGTCATTACTGACGTTTAATCGCATTGTAGAGATTGTTCGACGTCTGACCGGTCATGTCACGTCAGACAGTGATGTGCGATGCAATGAACGTGAGCTGGCAATATGATGTGATCATGTGATGTCACGGGGGATCTTTATGAGAAGACTGCAAGATACAGAAAAAAAATCTGGGTAAAATAAGAAGAGCTGTAAGGGTTTATGCTTGAATTTGAGAACTGTACTTAGAGTGTTGATTTTGCTCAATATTAAATTGTTGTTAAAACAAATCTGGAAGAGCTATAAATGTTGCTTACGTAGACAAATGTATTTAACTTCTCTGCAATACAAAAAAAAAGACGTGTGGCACTCGGGGACTGCCACGGTAAAGCTATTGCATACGGTGATACTTTTTAGTTTTGCCATCTATCGATGAAAAGCAGAACTTTTTAATGACTTTTTGAAATATCACGCTTGTCTCTTTAGTTCAGCAACTCGCCTCTAGGTGTCGGGTGTAAGGTTTCGTTGACTTTTCAAACGTCATAACTCTCTCTTCCGAGTGTAGTTCTATTTTTAAAAAAATGTTGAGGTTTTATATCTTCCTTTTTTGTAAGGTTATTTTCGTTACGGAATTTCTGGATTCAGTCTCCACGCTCAAGGCCCGCGATAGAAGCTATGCAATAGCTTAAAAAATAAACTAATGTCACATAACTTTAAGCAGTGTTTATAAGTAAGTGTTAACCTTATAAATGTCATCACAAATATTCTTGTATAAACTTTTAGAGAAAAAGAGTGACCTCGATCGTGTATATTATCAACACCGTATTATTATAGAGAGCTTGCTCACGTATGTATGTAAAATATTGTATTGTATTTGTATGTAAAAGACCGTACTTCAAAAACGAATATTAATAGTCCCACAACACAGAACTATCAACACATTATGATACCCACTTCATAACAGCGAGATGTTCATTTTGTTCATTCCCAAGCAGTGATACCAACACAGCCATCGTAGATTAGTAATAGTTACAGCAGACGTATGCAATTTGTCTCTATGACGCTATAAATTGATTGTAGTCCCAGCGTGGCGCCCGCGCCGGACCGTGTTAATAAGTAGTTTTAATAATAAGACTCTACATGACAACACTTGTGGACTTTAGTTATCTACTACCCATTTCTGGATAAGAATGGGAGTCAAACGCAACCGAAATTGGGCCGAATTCGGCATTCGAACTTGGGCCGAAATCGGCATCGGTGTTGAAATAACCAAACGTATTTTTAAATCAGATAAAGCGCTTTCAAATATATTGTGGACTTATGTAATAACCACTAACCATTTTTGGGCTAGAATGAGAATTAAAGTTAAGCCGAATTGTAGGTAGTAGATACGTCAATCAATCAATAGAATCTCAATTTTCTCAACTTATTATTTAGACATTATTTGTCCATCCCAAACAAAGAATTAAGTGTACTCAGAAATTTATCACATTCAATTGCTTAGTTAGTAGTGTTAGTAATGATTTCGGCTAAATAAATTCGGCCTTCGTTTTTCGATCTGTAAGTTCGTCCAGACATCACTACGATATCTCTAGACGACAACAAAGTTATGAACTGAAGACTCCATAAACAGACAGCAAGACTCTATGTAATGTTGCATGTTAAACGCTTTATTATAACGAGCCATGACGGTATTTGCATTTTTAAAAGTTATTTTATGCAAAGTTATGTAAGCAGCTTTTCTTTTATGTTTTATTTGGATTTGCAAATAGAGTCATTATGTAATTAAGATTTTCGTTTGAGATTCTGTTACGTACGTGTAGAATAGGTATTGCCCACTTTTGTGAAGATTGTTTAAAAAATCTTTTGAAAGCTCGACGGAAGTAGAGAGGTGTTATAAGTTTAACTTGTGTGTACGTTTATGTTTATGAAAGGCAGGGGAATTTGATTTAGTTTTTATCGCTCGAACGGTCAGTTGATGAGAGTGTTCTTGGATTCAAGAAAATCTGCTATTTAAAGGTTTTCAGCTTGTTTTTTTAATGTTATTGTGTTTGTTATGTATGTTGTTACGCGGGTGATCGCACTGTCTGGTAAGAGATGGAGGAGACCTTTGCCCAGGAGTAGTACACCATAGGCTGTAAAACAAAACAAAATTCACAAGGCTGCATAATAAACATACATACAGGAGATTCGATTTGCCTAGTCTGGAATTGAGACTGACTATCAAAAAATACTGTTGAAATACATTAAAAAATATCATTCTACTAGACAAGAAAAAAATTATGACCGTTTCAACTCCATCTGATTGAACCGAAAGGTTCAAATAGTACAATATGCTAAATTAAATAAGTTATTTAACACGCGATCGTAAACTTCGATACCCATCTGGCTCACCAACATTTCTCCAAAACAATTTTATCGGCGAATCTCGCGTCGCGTCGCTGCAAACATTGTCCAACCACCGTCGCGTAATTGCATTTAATTTGAATTCTTGTCACCCTTCCGGGGACCGATTCAATTAAACTTGTTCGCTTCCACAGGAGTGGTTTCGAATAGGAGAGGAAGGGGTACTGTCCAGTGAAGGTAGATTCGCACTACGACGGAGGCACGACGACACGGATCAAGACGATATTGCGACGCGCTGCGAAACTATGCCTTTGTGCTTTTGCAAGCACAAAGGTCGTTGCGTAATATTAATATTCATTATTTTTAACTAAATTGCCGTGTCCCACGGTTTTAGCCGTTAATTTTAAATTTTAAATGAAAATTAACAAGAACATTATTTTCACAAAACAAAAAACAAAAACCGACTTCAAAAGACTGACTATTGAGTTATTCATCTATTTGTGGCGCACGTACTTAATGCAAATTTAAGACTTATATGGTTTTCTCATGGATACTATTATCAGAACTGGACTAATTCAAATGGGACCAAATGGGAAGCGTCAGCTTTCTAATAAAAAAAGAATCATCAAAATCGATTCACCCAGTCAAAAGTTATGAGGTAACAAACATAAAAAAAAAATTAAAAAAAAACATACAGTCGAATTGATAACCTCCTCCTTTTTTGAAGTCGGTTAAAAAGTAACTATGTTCTTTTGTGTGCCCCTGACAACGTGAATGTAAAATATCATGATGATCGGTTGAGTAGTTAAACAAACTTACTTTTGAATTCGCTTATAAAATAGTAAATTTTTGTGATGGTTAGTTAATGTATTTGGTAATTAGAAATCGCTTGAGTTATTAGTTAAACCAATAGTAAGTTTATTGAATATCACTATACCGAACACATCTGGCACCAAATGCAGTTTAAATTCCAAGGTTTTTGGTCGCACCAGTTGTGACGCGTCCCCGTGCATTTTAGTGTAATTGTACCCTAATTTGTTTTACGCATTTCGTTGCTTCGACTTGGAAGTAAGGCCATTGATGAGCATGTGAAACAAAAGGCCTACCTACATATTACATAGGTATTTACTTGCTGTGCCCCTTGACGTTTTGTTTTTCAGCATTTTCCAATACTCTAATTTCTTTAATGAATCTAGCCTTAGCTAAATATCATTAAAACCTGTCCAGCCCATTTTTCGTAAGGAGGTTATACAAACAGATACAGAAACTCATTAGATTTTTATGGATTTGAATAAATTAAAAAACAATTTCAAAATATTTACTGACTACGTAGATTTGTTTAAAGCTATCCAAAACTGAGATCCTTTGTGTCCGAGTCCAAACTATAACTAAACAGGGGCTATACCTATACTACCACAGAACTAAGTAGTTGTTTGGTATTGTTTTATATTAGCGGCACGTAATGTAAGTACTTACATCCCACTAGGGGTTTTAGATTTTGATCTATTCCAAAAAGTTAAAGGGCACTGTAACAACAAAACGCTTTCCGAAAATATCGTGTCACGCACTCACGCATAGTATAGTCATAAAGGGTAACGTAAACCGACATGTTGGCCATCAAATGAAAGGGTATCGGCAATTGGTACTATTTGGTACGGTTTACGTGTTTACGTCTATGATCTTATCTGTGTTGGGTATACGGGCGCCCGCCCTTTTATTAAACTGCCATGTTGTGGGTGGACAAAGTGTTGTAGAGACGGCTTTTCTAGCACGATTGCCTTTTAGTTTTAGTTTGAAAACACTGATGTATAAAAAAAAACATGAGTAGGTAGAAAATACTTAAATGTAACATATAAATGCTTTATTACATTTGGGAGAAACTATGCCTAATATTATTAGCCGAAATACCATTACTATAATTATTTTTTTATTAATGGTATTAGTATATTTTTATTTTACATTATTTTATATTAAAACCATAACATTGTTTATAATGAAAGAACATGATTGTGAATTTATGAAAAAATTGCATGAATGCATGAATTATTGTACGAAGTAAATTAAGAGAGCTGGTCTCCATCGGTTTTCTGTTCCATTAATATTAGAGGGTGTGTTTAATGAAAACAGGACAGGAATCTAAATTTAATGTGTATTTCTCGTGGCTGTCTCAATATCGTTATTCGATAAGTTTATTGAATAACCGGGGTGGATTGAAATTTCATATCGATGACGTTTTTGGGGACCGAATAATGGGAGGCCGGGGCTTAACACTGAAATTATAATCGAGACAGTTTATGAATAGACATTTTGATTTAGATTATTTATTTATGTACCCTGTGAGGAGGTAAGTATGGAAATAAGTTGGATCTAGAATGTTAGCCATTTGTTAAGATTCATTTGATGTTATTCATTTTTTCATTTATGTCGTTTGTCACTTTTTAACTGACTTCAAAAAAGGAGGAGGTTATCAATTCGACTGTATATTTTTTTTAAATTTTTTTTTATGTTTGTTACCTCATAACTTTTGACTGGGTGAATCGATTTAGATGATTCTTCTTTTATTAGAAAGCTGACGCTTCCCATTTGGTCCCATTTCAATTTAGTCCAGTTCTGATAATGGTATCCATGAGAAAACCATATAAGTCTTAAATTTGCATTAAGTACGTGCGCGACAAATAGATGAATAACTCAATAGTCGATCTTTTGAAGTCGGTTTTTGTTTTCTGTTTTGTAAAAATAATGTTCTTGTTTCATTTTTTTTTCTTGTTTATTTCAGTAAATAAGAGCGTCCATGTCGTAGGAGTAATTTCGTACTCGTTACTTTTATAATTTTCTGATGGTAAAATTCTACATTAATAATGTCAATTATATCATACGGAAGCAAGCCAGGGTTTGTTATCAAATGGTGGAAATTAATAAATAAGTCCAATATTAAAAAAAGGGGGCGTGTAAGTTGCAAAACAGAAATACAGCGTTAGCCTAATGGTGTCGAAAGTTCTAAAAATAGCATTTTGATATAGGTACAAATAAAAAACACTTCCTAGATGTTCATCATTATTTTATCATTATTTGTATTTTATTCTTCCCTATTAGTATTATTATATACTAGCTGCACCCGGCGGTTTCACCCGCTGTTTTTTTACTTTTAAACCTTCCCTGTATTAGTGCGAACAAAACAAAAGAATAAATATTCAAATCGGTCCAGCCGTTCTCGAGTTTTAGCGAGACTAACGAACAGCGATTCATTTTTTTATATAAGAAGATTAATTTTATTATTTTTATATGTTTTAATATATTTTCGTAAGTATAGGTAGTTTTAGTATTTGAATGTATTTCTATAGTATTTTTTTTTTTTTTTTTATGTAGGTTTATATGACACAGTTTTTCTTCTATATTGCACACCCCGTTTTTATATATTTTTTTATCTATCCTCTCCATCCTAAGGTTGCCTGGCACTAATGGCACTAAAGGTAGTCGCACTAATTTTTAGGTGTTATAATCCTTCTGTTTGTAATTTATGGTGTAAACAATAAAGAGTATCTATCTATTAGTAAATTCTCACGTAAATAAATTCAAAATATAAGATGCTCTAAATATAGCACACAATAATTCAGTAGCTAGATATTGAAAAACGGTTTTACAATTTCCGGTAAACAATCAACAATTGAGTACTCTAAAACAAAGGATTAAGGTTGTATCGGCGTAAGTTCATTGACCTCCGAACCCGTTCATAATGGGCGGGTACGTCACTCCGACGTCTTTCACGTCATTGTACGAAGAAGAGTTAATTTACCTTGTGCACTTAATTTGTTTATTAAAATAAAAACCGGCTAAGTGCGAGTCGGAGTCGCGCACGAAGGGTTCCATACCATTATTTATAAAAAGGCAAGAACATCACATTTGCATGGGAGCCCCCTTAAATATTTATTTTATTCTGTTTTTTAGTATTTGTTGTAGTGGCAATAGAAAATGTTACATCAGCTGTGAAAATTTAAACTGTCTAACTATCAGTGCCTTTTCACACGTACCGGTTGCCGGGTAGCCGGCGCCGGTTACCCGGCGGTGAAGTGTATGGGCATGGTACATAGCTTTCACATGTACCGGCGTTATTTATCCGGCAGGCGGGTACATTTGACACCGGGTATCCGGCGCCGGCTACCCGGCAACCGGTACGTGTGAAAAGGCACTAACGGTTCATGAGATACAGCCTAGTGACAGACGGACAGACAGACAGATGTACAGCGAAGTCTTAGTAATAGGGTCCCGTTTTACCCTACGTACGGAACCCTAAAAACTGGGCTCGCGTGAGAATGTCAGCCGAACGGTGGTTCCTTACAGAATGACGTTGGGCCAATTTGCATACCAAAATTAGTGCTCCTTTAGTTTTTTCGCAGTAGTGGAAACCTTTGACATATTTTTGCTCAAAATATTTTTATATGTTTTCGTGCGAGTATGGAAGTAACTTTAATCGAGTAGACGTAGCAAGTGCTACGAAGGAAGCGTAGCAGTTATTGTTGTTTTTAGTATTGAAACAAGATAAAAGCTATCGATAATATTTCCAGTTTAACTAGCTGCGCCCCGCGGTTTCACGCGCTCACATACACTCAAACCTTAGAAAAATTTAACAAACGGATCTCCAAACAGTATCCATCCAACTGTTAAGGTTCGTGGTAACTACTATTATTCTGCGGCAGCGCGCGCATCAAAAGTTGTTTATCTTTAATTAGTTGGAATGGCTGAATCACGGTAGATGTGATAACTGCTGTCCACCCACGCTCGCCATTGTGTGGTGAAGAGGTTCGCTGTGAGCTACTGCTAAAGTTGCTTACTGTACGAACAGCTAAAAAGACATTCAAAAGCAATGTCAAGGAGAAAAATTATACTTGTAACCTACTGAGTATAAAAATAATATTAGTTAGTAGATATAGTAGAGTAGTTTTGTGTTATTTCAGAAATAAAATGTGGCCATTTATTTTATCTAGGTATTTATTTTCTGTAAAACAATTCGAAATTAAAAAACTGGCTGTAATTATTTTCAATTTGACTATTGATGTTAATTTATTTATTCTTTACTCCCTCTACGCTTTAAGGTTCCGTAGCTTAGATAAGGAACCCTTATAGTTAAGTTTATGTCTGCTTGTTCGTCTGATTGTCTGTGGACTCGTTTATGCGTGTGCGTGCGTGTCACGGTATTCATTTAGCCTTTATAGACCCACGACCCACTTGCTAGACAAAACCATCCCACCTTTTTATCTCTTTCCACTTATCTATCCCTTGACTTTCCATTACCTAATTAAATTTTGAACATGTTCCGAACCCTCGTATTATATTGACCTGCCTAAACATTATTAAACGGACGATAAAGGCCGAATATAACGCTTGGAAGCGAATCATATTCAAATGTAAATGTGGGTGTAAGAGCCCTTGGGATGAATCTATTGTATTCAAGCTGCCTTTTGATGTCTGGAGAATTCTACTAAGTTCAAACTGTTACTACTTATATACCTATCAACGGTAGTTTTCGTACGAACATAATTTATGGCAGTTAAACTTTAGGTACAATATTTTTGGCTTTGAAAACTATACCTTTTTATGATTATAGAGAGGGTCGGGTATCGCCTAGGCAAACTAGCTTTTTTAGAACTACGGTTGTTTTTCTGGCCGCGGTATCCTGCTGGTACTCGTTGAGATAGGGTTAGCATCGATGCCCTCTCAGCCTTTTACCCATCATACAGTGCTTAACTGTCGATGGTTTTTTTTCAGTTTCGTTGTCAACTATAAGGAAGCTTGACGGTTTATTCGTCGTGCTCTAAGATGCGTCCAAATACGCGTGATTAATTTTCGGGGGGGTAATGCATAAAGAGGTACCTCTGATCCTGGATAAGAGACCCGTCCTTAACAGTCAGCAAGCCTGCAACACAGTCACATGTATTTTTCAAGATTAATAAACATTACCATTTATGCATGTAACAGTCTCAATAACGAAGTACCATTACAAAACAAAAATTGGCTGTGACATACAGATGGACGGACGCGCAAGTCTCGCCATAAGGGGTTTTCCTAAAAGAGGTTCAGAACCCTAAAAACGAAGTGGAAAACTTTGAGTAACAATGAAAAATTATATATCAAATGCAAATGGTAACATCAACTAAAATTATGTGAACAACATCTTCATAAAGTTTTACTAGATACAGAATAAACACCAAATTGCATAAAAACTTAACGAGATAATGATGATGATGCACGAAAAGATGGAGCCAAAATATTATTTTGGATAACCAAGCAACCGCGGCAAAAACTCGGGATTAATTTCTTAATACAATGCAGAAAATGGGTGGACTGAATACGAACTTTGTTTTACTAGAAAATAACATTATTTCAATTATTATTTTGAAGAATATCTCTTGCTAATTTTCTTGTAAGATCACGTAAAATGAGCTTACCAAGTTTCAAGAAACATTAAGTCAGAGGTTGCTTTCGAATCGACTCTTTATTGAGTTTCGAGAAACTAACCTAACTTAAATAGTCACTAAATCCAGACCCAAGAACCTGTCTCTTTTATAGTACTGCCGCTTGTCGAAGTAGTAACTGATGTCACAATCCTTGCGAACTGCATAGCAAATGTTAGTGCGCGTAAAACCAAAATTACTTTTACAGCGGTTGCTATTGCTACATAACAACATAATCAAGTGCAAAGTCCTGCAAGAATGAGTCTTAAGCTTTTGTGATAAGGCTCACCTGTTCCAAGCCTCCCAGAGGTTGAGTGAAATAAGGCAAAAAAACCCATTGCACTAGTTCCATTCTAGCTTCCAGATAGCGGGTGAATAACCGGGATGAATTTTTAAAGAATTTCGTGTAGTGCAAACTGTTTCGCTCTGAAGATGAAGCTTGTATCTCGGAGACTTGAGAATATTAAAATTCCTCGCGAAGACTGGCTAGTAAGGCACAATGCACATTGTCAACGCATAAAGATACAGTGTTGCTTTTATAACGCCATTGTGCAGCACCCCTTTACAGTTTCTTTGCCGTTTTCACGGTGTATTCATGCGTTTTATTATTCATGTAACAAGTGCCATGGAAGCACCTGTAATGTTAATAATTGAGGACGCCGTGACGGGAAGACGGAAGCAGTCACGTGTTGGACAATGTTGTTTATTGTTTATTTTTTGTGGTGTTTTGGTTATATTCAATTTTGCTTGCGTTCGCTGCTGGTGTAGCATTAGCCTGTTATGTGCATGTAAAGTTGCTATCCAGATGGAGTAATTGTAATTGTATTTGTGGAGCTTATTTTTATCCTATCATCCATACTGTACCAAAGCTAATGTATAATAAAGATCCCTATTCATTTTTACTTAGAGTTCAATTTCACTCACCCAGTTGTTCGACCTACAATCTACATGTCTTTTATTGAATTAAAAATATTCTATAGCTCATTGCAGTTAGTACATAATTTCCTTTATTGTAATATTTATCTTTTTATTTCCAACGTTAGTATTTCTGTTTTTTTTTTTGTAGTATCAAAAATTGTTCAGCACTATAACCTATCGCAAACCAACCATTGTATTATAAATTGTTGTATTTCGTCAGCCGTGCGAGAAATAATGCAAATAAAACTCGTATATTATTGAAAATAAACCCCCATTTCTTATGGATAGCATTATGCGTTGATGTGAATGCTTGTTTATGGCTTATTGTTCTCGATATTATACTTAGCATTAAGATGCAGTTGAGCAACACTTGATATAAAGAGGTGAAAGGTCAGGGAAATGCGAGATCTTTTCTTTTTAAAGCGGAGTAAAAAAATACAATGCTGGTTTTTTTTTTATGCAATTGAGTGACGAGACGAGCTAATCGCTCGCCTGATACAAAAAAAAAAACCAAAGAATAAGTAAATAAATTATTTAAATATAATTAAATACCTAGTATAAATTAGGTATAAGTCGCAAAGAGGTTCGCATTTGTGGTTTCAAAGTCAGCTAAAATTTGTATGCTAGTTGTTTGTGCTGTAGCAAAAACTATCAAGCCATGTCGGAGGCTTTTAGGCTACCTAAACAGAACCCACTAGAAATAGACCCAACACACCTATGACCCTTTTTTTTATCAATCAACCTTTTCATCATCGTCATCATAATTATCTACCCACAGCCTTCTTTATACCACTGCTGATCTATAGGCCTCTCTCTAACTGTACCATCTGCCTGTCTAGTGCTAATTTTGATAATTCAAAAATATCAACTCAAATGTTCTTCACCGATTTTGTTACTCGCCTATTTCGTTATTTTAAATAATTTTCAATTAGTTAGAAAGATTTATAAAAGCACGTTGATTTTCTACTTAATAAATTTATCTAAAGAGGCAAACAGGTTTGGTTCGGTATGTTAAAACTAATTAAAAAATCCAAAATCATCGGCTACACGCCTATCAAGAAATTTAATGTAAACGGTACCATCATTAAGCTACTGTCGCATGTCGTCGTAAAATATAGGGAAGTCATGTAAATATTTATCCGTAGTATGATTTAAGACAAACGGCCTAATACTTTGAGTGTCATTCACATTGCATTTGACTAACAAATCTATTACTAATTGGGTGTTATGCGGTACTTATCTCTCACATTAATCTGAATAAAAGAATCAGATAATGTAACCACATTTTGATGCGTTCAAAACCAGTTTTGCTCCTTGAAAATTATAGCTAAAATTAGAGTTAAAAATTGCAGAAAAATATTTGGAGATATGCGAAACGTAAATAATCGTACCAATAAGCGATAGAATAGGTTAATTTGCAATAAAATTAAAGACCAAATTATTGGACACCGTAAATTTTACACCCGACAATGACTCGGTTTTACCAATAGCCATAAAATCAGCATATAATAAGCTTATTTTGCGTGACCAAAATTTATTCATAAAGACATTTCGCAAAATAATAAAACTATGGAAGAAATATTCCAGTAGCGGCGGCATATAAAATTCAAAGCGATATGGAGTCGCGAAGTAGGGTATCTTAGCTAACAGGTCTTGAAGTTTTCCTTTATCCGTTACAGTTTTATTCCATTTCGTCGGGAAACCGATGAAGTTTTTCCGAGAGACGGTAAAAAGTTGCCAGTATTGTTCCGTATTCATAATTAGACCACACGCGATCGTAAGTAGGCGGAGGAATTTAAATTCCACCGTTCGGGGAAAAAATTCATGAAGTTCCCGCGTTGTTAATACTTTCTACGTTTCCGACCAAAAAATGTCTTTGAACTGTACGCTATGCGCTGGGTTTTATTCGGGGAAAAGTTCAGCTAAGAACACGCGAAACAAAGTATAAAAATTTACGATGTGTTATAGAGTTCACGTTTCTGAACTCATCTACTTGGGTGGCCGCGGTTTGATAACCATTAGCTTTTTGTTAGCTTTTAATGGGCAATTTTAACTGGGGTAATAGGAAGACCCTCTCCTTGTTTGTTGTTTTTCACGCGAGTTAAGTGTCTCAGTGCATGTCTTACGTTTTTCGCCGTAATTTACAATTTACGGTCACCACATCGCCGGGGGAGATCGTTGTAAAAACTGTCCGAATTCGGATGACAAGCACGAAACGTTTCTTTTTGATCGTAATTTTGATCTTGCAGATAAGGACAAGAATTTCTTTTTGCGAGATTGGGACGAACACTTTTGGGTAGTTTTTGGTCGAATACCAAAGTGTCATATGAATTAAATTTTTAAATGAATTAAAAGTACATATAATTTTATCTTTGTTTTAATAATAATATCCTACAATCGGAGAAAAATAAATCAGTTAGACATTTTTCTGCGTTTATTTGCATAATAAACCAACTTATTTTTTGTCGATCAGGTAGCCTAGCCATAAGTAAAATAATTTAATTATTTTAAGCGTTTAAGCGGCCTAAAAGCTCTGACACTTGTCTTTCGGCCTATACGAACTTACTTTGTCATCACTCATTCAGACAGTAGTTCTAGAGTTCCATACAAATATCAACGACTTTACTCGATTTTACATGTAAGGACATATTTCAATCTTCTAAAATAAATTATTATACATATAATATATAATACTTTCGAAAAAGGTCGTTCTTGCATTAGTTTTAAGTATTATTTTATTTGTAAATTCTGATGTGAACACTAAAGCATTTAACATGAACTCTTTATGAAACGTCAGAAATTACAAGCATAGATACTTATTTACTATAAATATAAGTTCACGCTATAAAGTCTGTCTGTCACATCTTCACAAATAGGATCCCAAACTTGAAGCTTCCTTTGAGACAGCGACAGACGTCTCCGCAGTTCCAATGTAAACCTTTAACTTTACATCTTTCAACTAGACTGACAACGGGGACTGTGAGTGTCTAGAAGTGTCCCATTCGTGTACAGAAGTGTCGCGAGTGTCGCATTCAATTGCGGCACAGTGAACGAGTAGTGGGATAAGTTAGTAGTAGTTTAGTTTTTGAACTAGTAGTAGTTTTTTTTAAATTATTTATTCTTTGTTGTAGGTAGGCAACATATACATTTGATTGGTGTTGTGGCTGGTGCGCTACTCCTCAAACTAGGTGCAAAGCACTAATCTTGAATCCTGAGTTTGTGATAACAGAATAGACAGAGTGAGACGAAACCCAGGGCAATCCAGTTTAGGCTATCGTTAAGAGCTCACAGAACGGTCACAGGATGGTCAAATGAGTTATTTTCATCAAAGCATAGAAGCATAAAAGAATTTCCTATTAATATAAATTGCCGTGCGTCAGTCTCGCAATAACTTTAAAATGGCAGTGGTATAGAAAAAAACAAACGGGTGAACCCGCGGGGCGCAGCTAATATAACGGAAACCCAATAAATATTTAGAGCTTACGGTATTCCCTCTTTATTGAACTTAGCCTACTACATCTAATTTACTGTGCCATAATCGCATAGCCGAGTGCATTCTTCGGTTTCACCAACATATCGTTTTTAAAACCGCTCTCAGCGACAGATGGCGCTCTCTACGTGACTCAAATGTAAAACAACGCGGTTCGTGAAAACGAGTAGAATTCAAAAATAGATAAGGAGGGTGCTATTACGAGTGTGTATGGAGGATGTCAAAATTGAGAGTTTACGGCATTTGAAAATCCCTGTTTCGTCTTATTTCGGTAATGCGCTCTTTACGTGACTTGTTTGTCTTGCTTTTTTTCCGTTTAGCTTTTTTGAATTGTTTGAATTTTGAGACTATTTTAAAATATACTTTCGTAAGGAAGAAATGTAGATTATAACTATATTAGACAAGTTTAGTAATAAATGGTCTTAAAGCCAAGAAGTTTTGCTAGCTAACATGATCGTATTGAAATGCCCGGCGGCATAAATAAAACATCTGTAATGTTTCAAATGCGTTTAACAGCCACCTGGTAGCCCACCTGTCTATTTGCTCTTTCTTTCTTGTATAAAAAGACAGACAGGACAAGACTAAATTCTTATCTACCTAGACCTTTTCAGGTCTAAAAAAATGCGCCAAACAGGAAGAAGAAGAGACGAGCCAATTCTGAAGGCTTTTGTTGACAGATCCAAATAGACTAAAAGTGTTGATACTCTCGCCTAATAGACCGCAATGGTAAAAACAACTTTCTTTTTAGCAAGTTTAGATCTGTCTATTAGATAGTTTAGATCAACTCAAACTTTCAAAAATGTCTGCCTTATCTTCGAGGTACTCCTTGACATTTTCACGAAATTATCAGCTAAGTACCTCAAAAATAAACAGTGTAGACATAACTCCACTTTTTTCTTCTCTAATCTCAGGCCTCAGAGGCGGTCGGTGGCGAAGTGCGAAGCGTTGTCGGCGCGGACAAAATGGCGCGAGGCAGCGGGACGTCGCAGCACTTTGCCAAATGCCTCTAGGATCCGGATTTGCTCGCATATCCCGGATAAAGCTGGATTGGCTTACACTGTCCTGTAATTTTATGTCATTAGTTTTATTCTCTCTTTCAGTAAAACAGATTGCCGTTCTAATTTTCTTATTGGTTTTATTTTCTGTTACAGTAAAAATGTTTAACAGTCTTCAAAAGTTTGAAGACGTAACTAAAATGTGTATGTATGAGAATGATCAATATTGAATGGATTTATTTAACAAATATTCCATTTTTTCATTTATAAAGCTTGGAATAGTTAATTCATCTTTTGTCGTTTTCTATCTTATAAATTACTAGCTGACCCGGCAGACTTCGTACTGCCATACAGTTACTGTACTTCTCTATGGTACTGCCTTATTAAATATAAACACTGCACAAAACACTATTTACAATTTTATACTTATAATATATTACAATTATAGGTACGAATTTGTTTCGTGTATCAGTTGACAAAAGCAAACTCATCCATGAAAAAAAAACACTGACATTGACAGTTTGTTGTTGTTTCAACTTTTTTTTAATTTGATATGACTTGGAGTCAAATCCTTCGAAATTTTAAAACAAATGAATGAACTATTCGATTTCGTTTTCTTTTTTTTGTTTTATCTGTACTCCAACGCACACTGTTTTGATAGATATGATTGAATTTGAACTTTGTACAGAGGTAATAAAGTGCAAATTGACTCTTGGACTTTAGGAACATACCTACATTGCTTAAACAACAGTGAGTGCTTGCAATTCAATATGAACTTTATACAATAGCAATAAAGCTCGTTTTAGTTAGAAAACGTTTGTATGGGAAAAAGAAAAGGGCTGTTTTTAGGATTTTTCAATATTTCTGAGAGATTTTCTTAATATTTTTTTCCGTAAGAACGTTCTCCTAATAATAACAAATACAACAAAAAAAGAATTAGTGAAATCGGTCCAGCCATTCACGCGTGACGCCGTGACCAAGGAAATCGGGTTTCATTTTTATATATATAGATTTAAAAAAAAAAGATAAATTAATCAATTAGTCATGAGTCATGACAAATTGTAATATAATACGACCAAGATAATATGTTGCTTGCTCTAATGTCATGAATTATTGAGTAAATACGTCACGTCACTCAAAATAATATTTTATCTCCGAATTGCACTATACATCAATACGGTGTAACAGCAAGCACTGTAAATCTTAAAGGATTCAGGAAGTCGCGTCGCTTGTACAACCTTACTATACTTACTTACTCAGTGCTATGATATGAGTCATAACACTGGAATCCGCTGTGATTGATTTGATCATATTGATGAAACAAAAAAATCTGCGTGGCACAGACCTGGTATGGGCAAACGTGACGTTTATCAGGCGAGCGATTTGCTCGCCTTGGCAATAGCATAAAAAAATAAAAATAAATAAATAATGCTCACGTGTGTTACATAATGGGTCCAAGTTTGGATTTTTAAGTAAACAGATCAAAATTTTCATAAAGTAGTATTGATGTCCTTGTCTAGTAGGTTACAGTGACAAGAACATATTTTATTAGTTTGGATCTATAATAATAAAAAATAATAATAATTCGTTTATTTCAGGCAATATAACTTGCATACAATGCAAGTTACAGAGGCCCATAGAAAATAAATAACCTCAACTTGGGTAACTTTGACATTCTGGGTAAGATTGACAGTTTTGTGTTTCATGATTTTTGTTTATATTCTTTGTTGTATTGTCAATCGTTTTAAGCTCAATGTCTAGTTTGGTTCAAACTCAATTTTTTACCGTTTTATTTAAAAAATAACTGTTTGTCTATTCCACGTGTTTTTATTTTGCGTAAAGGCTACCCAGAATCTATAAAATGGTTGCTAAAGATACCCAGAATGTTAAAAATTCAATTAATAAGCGATTTTAGTGAAAACCAAAATTACTGTCAAAGTTACCCAGATAGGGGGGGTGGGTAACTTTGACATACCAAACTTTTGCATTTTTTCAAATAAACTTGTATACAATGAGGGTTAGATTATTTTAGAATTCTATTCTGCACGCATCAATACACAAATTTACTTTTTCACATGAATCTACGACTTTTTACTAACATTGTTTTAAGCAATAATGTGCCCTGAACCTGTCAAAGTTACCCAAGTTGACTGTACCTTACAAACTAACATACATATTAATAAAACAATAAAATTTGTTCATTCTTCATTTTTGTTTCTTCTACTCGTATAACATAAAGTCTTTAAAATTAAGCCCAGTGTTCAACTAATCCATTTATTAATCCTATTAATATAATTATGTCAAAGTTTGTGTGTTTACCTAGATGTTTGTTATTTAATCAGGCGAAAACGGCTAAACAGATTTAGATAAAATTTAGTATGGCGATAGCTTATACCGTGGATTAACATATTGGTTATTTTTCCCGGAAAATGCGGACGAAATCGCAGGTGCAGCTAGTAATTTCATAAAACTGATCGATGCTTTACGAAGTTTAACGAAATGAGCTTGCTTGTACCAACGCTGAACATTTAACTACTTGATTGGCAATAAAGCCAATTACGTACATAGCGCAGGCGCAGGAAAATAGCACATATCTCAGCTTAATTCCATAGCTCCAATAAACTCTGGCTGTACTCTAAAAACTTAAATACCAAAAGAATATCAACTTAGGTCTCTCTGTTACAAATAGCTTTAGTCTTAATATATATAAATTACGTGTCACGTCACGTTGTTTGTCCGCTATAGACTCCTAAACTACTTAACCGATTTCAATCAAATTTGCACACCGTGTGCAGTTCGATCTAACTTAGGAGATAGGATAGCTCACATCTCAATTTATAGTAAAAAAACATGAAAAATTAGAAAATTTAAAAATACTTAAACCATATAGCGCTTTGGACAATGTAAACTTTTTTAATGTAACTTTTGACATTTGACATAGAATTGACGCAATGGCTTTTGACAGGACGTCTGTCGAGTCAGCTAGTATAGTATAGATACGTATAGGTACTAGCTAGAGCTATATTCAAAAAACATAAAGGTTGTACCAACTTTCTTTTACGGTTTACATAGCTACCTACCTATATATACCTACTTATGTTGGTTAAATTTTGTTGTATTCAACTTCACGTTATGGTCATGTAACATAGACCTATACCTAGCTTAGGAAAAAGCTGTAGATAATAATGGTGACGATACCAGCTTTGACCTTATTCACGCCGCCTTTTTAACGTACTTGTAACTAAACCCTTTAATGTCCATTAATACTCCAGCTAAATATTCGGCAGGCAAATTCCAGGGCTGGCAGAACTCCTGCGCAGGTAAGTGAAGTTACGTGTAGCTTGTCACATAGACTCTATTTATCGCTGTTTTCTTGCAACAATTTAAACGAGACCCGAACAAAAATGTCGTAACATAAAAGGTTACTTTCATTGTTTCACTTTCGTTTAAGAGCTTTTTTGTTTAATTTAGTTCGGTGTATTTATAGCTTGCTTGTATTTTTGAAGTTATTCGACTGTTGGATGTTGGATGTATGATATAAATGACGCAGGTATGTGGGAGAAGTTACAGTTTCCAAAGATATTTCTTAAATGAAAAAGTTAAGCCTTAGGTTAAGATAATAAAGTGGTTAAGTTGTAGGTAAGTTGTTACATTATGTTTTGACGTTAATCCTACTAATTTTATAAAAGCGAAAGTTTGTAAGTATGTATGTATGTATGATTGTTCCTCTTTCACGCAAAAACTGCTGAACGGATTTACATGAAATTTGGAATGAAGGTTGTTCATGGTCTGGATGAACACATAGGCTACTTTTTATCCCGGAAAACGTGGATGAAAGCGCGGGGCGCAGCTAGTATTATTATAAATGCGGAAGTTAGTGAGTGAGTTGTTTGTTACTTCTTCAAGTTTAAACAGCCTAACAGATTTGCATGAGGTTTGGTGTGGTACCTCCTTGTTACTTTAGATACATACAGATTGTGTACGTTTCTAGACGTTTCTAGATGATGATAGCGGGCAAAATTACGGGTCGCAGTTATCATAGGATCACCGAAGTTGGATGATCGATGTATAGGATGGATAAATTTTGTTTCATAAGACTGTTACAAGATTTTAAAGTAAAAACTTTTACTGTCATGGCTGGTATCGTAACCTAAACAAGAAAAAAATATTGCCAACGTCTGACCTTTCAAGCATTATCTCACTAATTCAAACAAGCTTTGATATGAATTTCGCTTTTTTTTTTGCTAAAAATACAGTAACAGTATAAAACAGTGGACATTAAAAATGCATGAATTATCTCCCAGGTTTGAACAAACGAGCTCAAAGTAAACTCTATCATACGGAGCAAATGGCCTCTAGTTTGACACAGAGGACAGCCAGTAGACCGCTAGCAGTAGTAGCTTTTAGCTCTTTGTTGAAAAACGGCTTCTAAACTGTTTTTTTTTATATTACCTACTACGAAAATATATAATTAACATTTTTGTGGTAATATTAGAAATACAAACATCATCAAGTCCAATCGAACACAAAACTTTACCAGGGGTTTTACCATTCTACAACGAGACCAATTTTTTGTAACGACAGTTTACAATCGTTTTTGACACAATATTTAGTAGGTATGGAAAATCTGTCAAAAAATGTTAGTGAATGAAATTATTTTACTAAAATAAATTAAAATGAGAACCTTACCTCCAGTTGTCAGTTTAAACAAAAATCTCTATGTACGTATTTGAATACATTAAACTATAGTAAAATTAAAAATCGTCCGACTTTTTAAAACTTTTCTCAGATACACACAATACTTAGAGTCTAAATCATTCCTTAACATAGAACGTCTATGTAATGTCGTCAATGGCTCGCAAAGACAAAGGGCATCCGTTTGACAACATTAGATCAGATGGTAAAGGGTACGAGGGAACGTTCGACGAATTGATATAAATCGACCCGACGATCTATCTTGTTTAGACGGGATTCTACACTCTTACCTAGCTAAAAGAGCTCTCATACCTTCACTAAGTGAGTTTTATAAGTTAAATCAAATGTATTTTTATTTTCAGATAAAAATTAAGTAGAAGCAAAATCTGAAATATGTATGAATAATCTGAAATAAAATTATATTCATTTTAAAATAAAAAATCCTAGAGTTTGTAATAGGTAATAGTTCCAAACCAAAAGGAAAATAGAAATAAATAAAAAACGAAAAACATAGAAAAAGTATGTTTGTTAAACTGAGTAGCCAGCTTTACTCAGCAAGCCTAGCTTTTTTTTATGTAATTGAGTGACGAGACGAGCAAATCGCTTGCCTGATGTCACGTCACGTCTATCTTTCCAAGTTTTCGATAGAGCTAGAATAAAGAGATGTTTATCTGTATCTGGCAGAATAAACAGTGGTAAAGTATTTTGGTAAGACATTTTTACACGGCCCATGCTAAGTTTTCAGCGGCTGGTGATAGCTCTTTTGTTATTAGAGTTTATTATATGTTCAAATTTAATTCCGTTTGGATGTTTAAAGTAACTCTAATCTTTAAATGTTATTGAGACTCTGCTATAGAATACAAAATCATTTTTCTAAAATATAAAGTAGCATTTGAATTATTTTAGGATAAAAGCTAAATCCATTTTATATTAAACTCAAATCTGTTCAGCGTGAAGAAGTAAAAAAAATACACACATTCGTTTATTTGCGTATACAATATTACTTACTGTGATGTATTTTAAACAAATAAAAAATTTAACCGTATCGCATAAAATAAAAACCACTTTTCCCGCAAACTAATTGGCAATAAAATTTATTGTTTAGTTCTATTACTTATAGGTATACCTACGTATAAATATAATAAATTATACGAGTAACGATGCAATTGAATATAAACGATAGCAATAAAATTGCAACACTAGATTCTATAAAGATAAACCATAAAAGCGGTCCGCGAGCAGGATTCCATTTGTCAATCTGAACTTGTCTATAAAAATGTTCAACTCAATTAATTTCGCGTATAAACTTGATCGTTAACGTTTAAATTATTGTATTTTTTATCTTGTCCATGGACTGACTGTTATACGTTTATTATTCGATCTGTGATGTGATTTTTACGACATGAATTGTTTTCGTAAATATTTCGTTTGGTTTATTTGGAAGAAGTTTTATATTATTGTATTTAAATATTCACCTGTTAAAAATGTGGACATTAGTTTTCGAATTAAAATTACACACCTGTCTACAGGGTTATAAGGAAAGGGTATGTTTAGCCGAAAGTGGATAGTATTGTTGTAGTACTCATCCTTATAAACAACTGTTATTATGTAACTAAACCGGAAATCATGATATAAAATCTGTTCCATAGAAAAATTTGAATGACGAAGGACAAAAGGTACCTATCGATTTTTTTTTTTTCACCGTTGGTCCCCATAATGATGAGTATTATGTCTTTATAACCCTGTATAACCTTTATTTACTGTCATAGTTTAGAAACACATATAACTTACTCATCATCATTAACTAACTGCACCCCGTGGTTTTACTCGTGTGGTGATGAAAAACTGTGTGGTAAAAAATTAAGAACAATAAAAAGTGACCTATGTCCTTTCCTATATCCCTGACAACTTGTATTAATTGATCTATGTCCATCGATCGAGTAGTTAAGGCGTTAGTGTAACAAACAAACTCACTTTCACATTTGCAATACCTATATTTTTTTATCACGAATAAGTGCGCCTTTGACCATCAACTCGACTGTTGGTAAATAACGATATAGTCGAAGATGAAGCACTCAGACTTATTAGTTAGAATGTAGACATTTCTTATTCATATACGCAGGAGCATTGATTTAAATTGAATTGCTAAAATTGCTAAAGATGTTACGAGTAAAGTTGAGTTTTCAATTCATAATTATGTTCACACAAACATCTTATCTTGAGCTGTCAGTTAGTTGTTGAAACAAAACGCTTTTAAACAAATATTGACAGGATTTAACGAAGATAGACTTGTACGTTTATAACAAAGACTAGTATTTCACATGTGAATGTTCTAATAGCATGGCCTATTTTTGTTATAATTAAAGACGGGAATACTCACGTAAAACGTTTTTACGTGAGTATTCCCGTGTTTAATTATCACAAAAATGTGCGAAAACCACGTTAGTTTCCATAGTAGCATAACCTATTATTTTTGGTTTGTAAAAGTAGATTTAATAAACAAGCTTTTATTTGATTGCCGTCGGAGTTACACAAGTAGTACCAAATTTTAGCTCCATCGACAACCGCGCTAAAGCGTCTCAAGATTTAACCTAAGCCAACTTATTTATTATTACTTTTGTATACCTACATAATTTTGTTACAAGTTTGATAAAAGCATGTAAGAAGCTTTTTGAAAAGCTCCATCTAGTTTCATCCACTGATGCTCAAAATTTTTGACAACACTACATCACGCTTACCGTCAAGCGTGTGACTTGCTCGTTCCTTTAAAATATGACACAAACCTTATATTTATGCTGTCTAAGGTTCATATAACATGTATAAAATTATACAAAATTCCTCAATTTTAATTTCATCGCATTTCATAGTCGATTAATGCACAAGCACAGACTCGGACACATTCTATCGCGTAATTATTGAATTGCAATAACAAATTGACGGCAATTACCATCCAATTATTGGCATAACTACACTCCGTTATCATGCAAATTAGTTCTTTGATTATACGGAACCCTAACACAGCCGCGCTTGTGATTAATGTCAATGTTAATTATACAGACTTTTAATCATATAATCGTGGAATCTTAACTTTTCTGTAATTGGAAAACTGTGTAATAACGCAGTGGGTGTGGGTATTTTTTACCGCTCCTAAGTTATTCTGGTAGTGTTATTTATTTCTCCTAAGTCTAAACATCGATAAGGGAAGCTACTTTGAAATAGATGGATAGTATTGTGAGCGTCGTGTAATTCGTAACTCGTAAGAGTCACTCGACTGGCGAGGGATTGACAGAAATATTATTTACGTAGGTACCTACTTAGGGGATGATAAAGGCTAAGACGATGGTGATTAAAGTTGAATCGAAGTTGTTATTTGATTAAAATACGCTTTTGATCCATATTGGGCCTTACTTATAATTTTATCTGTGCTTAAAACTTTCCATCTTGTTTTTGCACGTCATATTTCACGTCAGCTATAAATAAAAAAATTGGAGCATTTTAAGCAGTGACTAACTTTAAGCAGGCCTTATAAGTTTAACCCTACATGTGTAAAAAGAGGTAAAAAGAGGACTCTAATGTAATTTGGTCAATGTATCAGTTTAGTTTTTGCCACCACCACCTGTTAGCTGTTACTGATTGCAAATCAATGAGTCGCGCAAAATTAAAAGCAATTTGTCTCGTTATGCATGTAAGTGCACCGCCCACGCGACGGCAGCCGGCAGCGATTTGTCGCACGTCGTCGTCGCACGCGTCTCTGACTAATTATCGCTATAAATCGACACGCGTGCGATCGCGACTGGTCGCAAGTGTGGAGTGATCGGCGGATGGCGTTTCGTCGTTTATCCGGTGTGAGGTTTAAATGACTGGAAATTCCAGCGACGGTAATTGCTAATCATTGTCAACTCGTCTGTGTTTTGGCCACGCCCTACTAATAATATAAATGTCTTACCTAACTAGCTTAATTAGCCGTTCATTTAATAGCCTAGCTAGCCTGTTACTATACTAAACGGCGTCGTTCAGCTAGCTTCCTGAACGGCTAGTTACGCTAGTTAGCTGCGACATAAATTTCAAAGTATAGATGTTTAGGGTTAAAAAAATTGGTACGAAGGCAGCTTTTACCGCAGATTAAAAATGAAGCTACTTTTTATCCCGAAAAATGCGGGTGAAACGGCGGGCGCAGCAGCATGAAAACATATTATAAGCGATTTTTAGTTTTTCCACTATTAAAGCTCGGCCTAATTTAAGAAATGTCCTATTATTTATTAGTTAAGATACTATGTGAAACTGCATTGCGCTTGTCACTTAAAACTGATACAAATACAACGCATGAGTTTAAAAGGCTTTATCGCTTACAATTTGCCAACTAACCTACTTCTAGGTGTTTTTATTAGAACAAACAAATAATTAAATATTCTCATAACTTTTTCTTTTGCCATAGATGGCAAATCAGCAAATGGGGTGCTTGATGGTAAGAGACCACCGTCACCTATGGATATCTGTAACACGGATACGCTGCTGACCATGAATAACCTAATATTGTAGTTACTTGGGAATACCGGTGGAGGGAGGTCGTTCCAGTGCAGGTGTGTGGCAAAAAAGACAGTGTAAAACGCAGTGTGCAATTTCCACTTATTAATAACATGGGGATAAGCAAGTTGTGGCAGCTGGTGCCGTGGTAAAACCAAAATACCAAAACCAAACCAAAATGTGTCTTAGTCATGTAGGACTATAACATTTAACAAAATCAGAAGAACATACCAATATTGGACATCGCGTAGACTGTAGAGATTACAGAAATAGGTCGGTAATAAATTTATTTATACAGCAATATGGTGTTAATGCACCAACGAAGTTTACAAATGAGCGCTGATTGGATGCTTTCATCACGCGGAATCGATACGGTTTTAACTGAGTGCCATTAACATTATTAAGAGCTGAAATACTGGGTTATAAGGAAAGGGTATGCTAAGCCGAAACTGGCGCATAGTACTCATGATAATGAACAACTATTACTATGGGACCAACCTTGCAATCACGAAAAAAAAATCAGCTGTTGCATAGAAAAATGTCAATGACACTCGACAAAATGTATGAAACAGCTGATTATTTTTCCACAAGGTCAGGGTTGGCCCCAATAGTAAGAAGTGATCATAATTATGAAAACTAGGATCCCTTTCCTGTATAGAGGTGGTTCAGGAAAAAAAGTGGACGGAATTCTGATCATCAAGATTGAGATTGAAAAAGCTGAAGTTTTGACAAACTACTTTTTATTAATTTCCCAACTTAATAAAAGCTCAAAATAAAGCTAAATATGTTGCTAGCAAGCGCTCAAAGCTCCGACCAGGTACAAAGGCATGCAAAATTAGTATTTTGTCGTTTATTAGGTGTACCTGTAACTGCAGCAATATAATTAATATTGCATCGCTCGTTCAAAGAGTAGTTAGGTAGAAAAGGTAATTTTAGTCAAAAAATCAAAATTTCTGTTAATTTTTTAAGGGCTCCGTAGGAACTCTAAAACATCTTTCAGGTTGAGAGTCTTTCATATAAATGATAAGCACTCTTAGTTGTTACAAAAAGTAAACCTCATTATACATAATGTGTTAAAAAACTGCTCGCTTTTCAACTAATATGTATTAGGTATGTTCCATTGTCTGCACATCAGATTTTTGTAGGCTTTTTTTCGCGAATAATTAGTCTGCATTTTACCAATAAGTCGCCATCTGTTGGTAAACGACGACGGTGTGATCATACTCGTAGGTGAAGATTTTCAACTGTATTTTTTGTTATTCTTGGTATGTTTTGGACCTCTGCACAACTGCAAGTCTTTGTCTCAACTATGACGTGAGTATTCCAATCAAGCCGTGATTTCCCAATCTATCGGCAGAGAGCTCTTTGTCTGTGTAACAGCCAACCTGCACGCAATAACAACCCTAGTTATTGCTTGGTCGGCTATCCCTTATATTCTGACTCTAATATTAGACTGCAGTTTGTTTCTAATATTAGATTGATTGATTTAGATTAAAAAAAATCGAGGTGACACTTTGTTTTGCAGTATTGATGAATATTGAAAAGTTACCCGGCTGCGTTAGAGCCTGTCCAGATAAGGCGTTTTACGCGCGAGTGCACTCGCGCGTACCCGAGATACTAGAGCTACATATGTCCCGTCCAGATGCCTACGCGCGTTTCCTCAATCGCGCGTAAAACGCGTGCAATGAGCGGAACTCTCGACTCGCCCGTTTTACGCGCGAGCGCCGCGCGAGTCGAGATACTCGAGCGCCATTGCTGCGTCCAGTGGCTCTAGCACAAGTTGACGATACTACGTAGACGCTAGGTAATATTACGCAGCGAGTCGGCGATACGTCAATTAAAATGCGAGCATATCCTCTCACGTCTCCGTGAACGTCAATACGTTAGTAATGACGATAGCTAATACGCAGTTGAACAAAATGAGTGAACAAAATGAACGTTTTCTTCGGTTTTTTATTCTGTGCAAAGAAATTAAAAAAAAAACAAATGTGAAACTTTTGGTGGGAAACTCTTTTCAGTTTTGACACCAATGTATTGTGGAAAAGTAATATAATAGGTAAATCAAAAGATTTTTTTGGGTTTTTGCTGATGGTGGTTTGGTTTTATGGTTCCACCGGGCCGGGCGGACACCGTGTTTTCTACCGATGATTAGCTGGTGTGAGCCGGTGGCAAAAAAAGAACAATGCACAACCTTAGACTAACAACATGGAATGAACATGGACAACATGGAACCCGCAAAATATAGCAAATGAAATACATAGTGTACCTAGTAGAGATGTTTTAGCTTATAGGCTAGCAAATAATAACTGAATTAGTGTACAGAGATATTTTTATTAAAATTCTATTATTTTGTGCCGAAAATTTGTTTGATTGCTAAGTTTTAACTGTCCTTTTCTTCTGATTCTCTGTAGAGAAACTGCAAAACTTCTTTGCGGTGTATCTCAGTTTAAACTCCGTTTTTCTAATATAGGTACATAGCATCATGGCATCATAGTTTTTGAGTGTGTAATCTGCAATAAATCAGATAATTAGTAATATAAGTAAAACTTTACATTTTGAAGAAGTCAAAGAGTAAAGGACATAATAACATGTGTGTGATATGTGCATATCCATGACCTTTCATAGTACGCCTATTTATGTATTGTAATTATTGCATTAAATATGATATTGAATAGAATATGTACTTTTTATTGTTCTTGTTTGTTGTAGGCTTGTAGGTTATTGTATAAAAGCGATTTTGATTACAATTTGGTTCTGACTGATTTCCTTTGAGCTCATTCCTTAGATTAGAGATGGAATAAGGTTTTATTACATAAAATTGAATCCAAAGCCATGAAATAAACTACTATTAATAGAACTTAACAAAGCAGTAAGCAGCATCATGTGTGATAATTGATAATTTTACTCTGGTAACAAAATGAAACGATACATAACCTATCTATCCGGTTTTTTTATAATTCAACTTAATTTACCTTATCAAGTATGGCTGAAGAATTTTCTGTGTCATATTAGGTTGTAAGAAGCACTTCTATTAATATTAATAATTCGACTATTTCCATTTTTATACATTTTCACACGAGAATAAAAGCGCGGGTTTGCTTTTTGCTGCCGAACGTTTCTGTACTATTTTTTATTTTGTGCTTGGCTTCTGCACAGACTTTTATTAATTCATATGTTCAAAATAAACATCCTGCTAATTTTACAATGATTAAAAATATCCCGTAAACCTTAAAATGAATAAAAAATCGAACTTTAGTGTTTACGAAAGTTTTGTCACTGAAAAATGTTGGGTGACATAACTTTCGTAACTTCTCACGAGCTGGCTATCGTCCATCTGTCAAAAAAAAAGATATGCTGCCGATTTACGCAGAATCCTAAGGGATCATCACGTTAGCGTTACGTCGCCGTAACGATACGATAGTAACTAATACTTGTGCTGCCGATTTACGCAGTTTCAGTTTCCATTTACGGACGATAGGGGCGCTGACCTATTTTTCATACATTTTGCTATCGAATACGTGGCGATAGTTTTTTCGAAAGTAGTTGTGCTAGAGCCACAGTACTACGCGCGTGTTCGTTGCGAGTGGACGTATTTGATTAAAATTAAAATGGAGCGTGATAACTTCGATACGGAACTTTTTATTGATGAAGTTGAAAAAATAGCAGCCATATATTATGGAATATGGAATCATCAGACTATTCCAATAGAATCATAAAACGCAGGAACTGGGAAGAAATTATCGAGATTTTTTGTGAAGCTGGTGATTCCGAAGAAAAGAAAAAAGCTTTAGGTAGGTAAAGTTTATTTAATAATTATTCGAGACTACATACATAGGTTTATGTAGTCCATGTTTGCAACTGACTAGATCCCTCCCAGCGTAGAAACGCGCGTAAAATGCGGTATCTGGACGGAATAGAAATCAAGACGCGCGAGTGCACTCGCGCGTAAAACGCCTCATCTGGACAGGCTCTTAGGGTGCAACTGGGTAATGTGGGATCTCACCCATAAAAACATACTCGGTAGCCAGCCTCTGTAGAGGGCACCAGGATTTCCATAGTAATGCATAGGCCACTTAGCAAGTGGTCTCAAGACTCCGTTACTACCTACTCTAGATATATATAGATAGATAGTTTCTGAAAAATGTACTCATATTTACTACATCTAGTACGAACGCTCCGCATGAATGTTAAACTTTTTAAACCAATTTTGTGGCATGCAGTACAATAAAACATAATAAAAAAACAATTCTTTGCAGACCACGCAAATAACCGGTCTTATTTATTTAACTTCGTAACGCACGGTACGAGCCAAAGCTACCCAAATGTTCCAGACAATATAAATTTGTCTCACCAGTATCCAAACTCAACTGTTCACAAGATGTTAAAAGCCACCGATTTTCGTATGGATTTTATGGACTTTTCGTACAAAAGTACAGAAAATACGTATATGAAAGATTCGAAAATCCAGCCCTTGATTCTGGCAGATCGCTTTGTTTTAATGATGTTTGCCAACTATGGCATAAAAAAGATATAGAATAGAATATAATGTAGCTTATTTATTGTTTTTTGCTTTATTTGTCTTGTTTTTTCAGCTATGTGCACAAACCCATTGTGAAATGACAATTCACAATGTCAGTTAGTAGAAGTTTTTTTTCAACCTGTAACTCTGTTTTACACTGTGCCACAAGTGCTCTTGTAAATAAGGAGGAATGGGGTAATGCCGTTCTCTGTTCTGTGGCAGGCAGGACGACCGTTCGTGCGTAACACCATCTGCTTCTGGAGAGCGGTGGAGTCCTGTGTTTTTATTCTAGACAATGTATCGGCGGTGTAAAACGCTGTGAAGTTTTAATTATGTAATTATAATAATCATCGTTCTTTGTTTTTTTTACATCGGACTAAGGTTGCGTTAGACCACAATCTCATCTGATGGCAAGCGATAACGATGTATTTGTAGGTACCTAAGTGTTTATTTTATTTTTTAAGTATCTACCTATTTGTAAATGGGAACAATTATGATGCTCTTTATTACGAAATTCTCAGTTGTATTGTGCTTTCAGAGGCGTTAATGAGTGGATTGAAGTAGCAATATTTTAAAAGGCATTATTGAATTTTATGGCAATATGCTACAACAAATTTAACACACTTTAAAATATGAAAGAAATCCTTTGATTGTGATAAAAAAAAACCAAAATGTAAAAAAAAATGTTAAAAACAAGCTTTTAATGAATTGACAAAGAGTTTCACATGTAGGTATAAATTGGCCAGCAAACGGAAAAGTTAATTCAGTTGCAAGTTTGTAAAACAATATGTTATTTTTAAATTAAACTAATACCTCATAATGTAAGAAGCAAAACTAATGTTGCCAGCTAGATATTTGCAAATGACTCAATCCAACTTCTTACTTAGGTTAAAACTCACTCGTTCCAGCCCAAATGCACCAAAACAAAATCTCGAAACGGGAACTTAACTTTCCTACTCGAGAAAATGTTTAACCCGTTACAGGCTATGAGGTTAAGGTTTACCACAAGAAGTTACCGACTTGTGTATTTGGGTTCGTTTGGATTTTGGTAGGTACGTGAAGTGTTCTCATGTACGGAGCACGTGACTCAATTTCGGGGTACTTGGGAATAAACTTTATATAAAACTTATGGGACTTTTCATTTTAGTTCACTTTTTGTAAGTTATTATGCTTTGTACCTATTTGTATGCCTAAGTAGAATAGAATAGATAGGTAATAAATCAATAGATATTATGTGAGTATGAATATGTGTATGTAGGGTGGAATATGGAGGAAGTTCTAGCTGTGGTAAAGGATCATAATATAAAATAAATCTATTTTAAACTTTTTTTTATTGATTATTGATTTTTATTAGTTAATTAAATACCTCTTACTTGATACTCTACATCTTTGGTTCTATCACCTCACAACACCTAGGTAATGAATGCATTTTAATTTATTTATAAACTTGTGAATAAAATCATATTTTAGTACATGTGCTAATTCCCAAGTTTTATCTTCATTTGAAGCAAATCGCAGAAAGTTATTATTATATTCAAGCCCTAGTTTATATATTTTATACACAAAGGGTTTCCGGCATTGAAAATACTTAGTGTATTCTGACGTTGTATGTATTTTATATTTTCACAGCTTACCAGAACTCACTCTACCATTTATGAACTCCAAATAAGCCTAATACCTCACGATACCATCTCTCCATCTTCATTTGAATACTTCTGAAGCGGGAATCGCTACTAAATCTCATTATTTCAATGAGCAGCTATTTGTTCACAAGCTCTGGTTTCGAGCTATAATCTCTTTACACTTGACGTCCGTTACTCATAGTTGTAAATACCTTAGTCGGTGCTGTGGCTAACCATGGAATTGGTGAAGACAGAATGATTTTGGAATTTGAACGAAACTATACGAGTCTGATCTGGGTATACCTAGATGTGAGTAAATTGTGTTAATAATAACAAAAAATGTCAGCTGTGTATTTTTTCTCTAATATAAAGTTTCAAAGCATCATAAAATATACTCTTTCAAAATAAAATTTCTGACCAATCAAATCAATTTGTAAAAATTATCAAAATGTCTATGTCTACATAAAATAAGATGAATTTATTCCTATAGCAAAAAACATACATACTACATTATTCAGATGCAATAAATTGTCTGGAATTCAACGCTAGAAATAGAAATATATTATTTTATTATTATGACTTGTCAAATCTATAATTTACTAACATAATAAATTTTATAAACAAAACACTATATAATATCAATGTTAGTTAATATGGATAATAGGTATTGATAATCTTTCGAAAAATAAAAAAATTATAATCTTGCGACAAACTTTATCACCGTTCTACGTTCATTACTCCACCACGAATGGTTTTTGACGTAAACGCGCTTATCTCGCTCCCGCGCCAGTCATCAAGGAAAATATTTACCAAATAAGAAATCACGAGCCCCAAAGAAGGCGTAGATACTGATAAGTCGAGATAATGTCTAATTAACACCCAAACGTGAAGGTTTTAATGGAGTGATTTGATATAAACAGAAGGTAAAAAACCGTATTACCATATAGAGGTGTCCGGTGTTTTGGTATTGAACGTTGTTTCAATACAAGTTGTTATCGAAGCTGTGATACATGAGTTACCTTGAGATAAAGCTTACGAAGTGTTGTTTTATGTCAGATGTTAAAAGTAACAGCACGTTAAAAGTTTAAGGTTCTCGGCGGATCTAATTTTATTACCTATCTGTTTGACCACGTAAACATTGATCTCAAGCTAAACAAGGATGCAATTCTGGCGTGCTTAATAGTTATTTATTTACTAGTTGTTGAGTTTGCTGAGACGGAAATGAAGATGATGAGATCAGTCTCACGGAATACCGCATTTCGACGGATTTCGTTCACCGATTCTATATTATATCAGACAATGTTCAGACAATGTCGAGTGATACAGAATCGGTTTGCCTATATAATATTATTAGCGAACGTATAATAAAATATCCAGAACTTTTTAATTAAAAGGAAACGTAACATAAATAAGTTAAGCCCTGGCAAGCTTGTAGTCAAGTGATGCGCCTTACTTATGGGGCATTAACGATAATCAGTTGGGAAGTCGTCAGCTGCTGTCTGGGCGATGGCCTTTATTGATCACATGAATACGATTCTTTTTGTCTTTTCGTTAGCTCATATTGCTAGTGCGGGTAAAGATAAGGGCTAACTATGAGTAAATGCAACTATAATATTTTTATACAGCCGAAATCGGCATTATGTAGCTTGTTTTCAAATATGTACCAGGATCACCCATGGTTGCAGAGTGTTGCTTTTTTTTCTAATTTATATAACCCAAAAGCCCGTGTAGAATGTCGAGTATTACCAGCAATATGGGATTTTCGAGTTAATAGATCAACCCAAAATTGCATCACCCCTCACCCAAATAACGGCTTTACCGGTATAAATGGGCTTTAGGGAGTCTTTTGTGGTGAAAACATTTTTTTTTTGAAACTCACTTCGCTCATGAATTTGCGACAGGATCGTTAAAATATTTCTTCTCTTTGTAGAAACATTTTGTCTTAAATCTCGAACAACAATGAAAATATGTAAAACTAATTAGTCCAACATCACATACCTGGCCTCACGTCCTGACTTGTAAAGCGATACAATTCCGTGGACAAACTAACGAAGCCAGTTAGCATAACAATATTCGTGTCTCGGCATTGTTTGCTAAACTATATTTATAACATGAGCCTAGTTTTGTTTTGCGGGTTTGGTTGGATGATATTTTTGTAGAAATAAATTTAAAATAATAGATGGGTTTAAAATTACTTACTTGCTAATGACGCAGATAAGTATTTGTCATTAGTTCCACTGGTAGAACCACGGGTAAGAAAATGCTTTTAGTTCTACTAGTTACACAGTTAGGCTGTTGGCAAAAAAATAATCTATTTAGTGATAAATTTGAGATGTAGATATGATTTTCGATTCAGTAAGCCATACGTAATAAAATTATACGGCTCAAACTTTAAATGACTTGTTAATTAAAAACATAATTTTCAATTACTAATTTTTTTTTTTTTGATGACTTACAGAAAAACACCGCAATTGATAGATATTGTTGTCTGAAAATACTAGTCTTGCCTCTGGGCTAGCATGCAGATATTAAAAAGCTTTTGTTGGACTCACGTATTCTGTGATATCTTGCTCGCTGTTATTAGTGAGGTTGGCTAACCTCATTTTCGTGTCAAGGTTTAGAACTTTAAAATTTTATTTTATTTAGGTACTAGCTGCTACAAGTTTCATCCGCTTTTTCATTTAAACCACCCCTGTATTAAAGCAAATTAAACAAAACTGAATACCCAAATCAGTCCAGCCGTTAACGAGTTTTAGCGAGACTAACGAACAGCGATTCATTGTGATATATAGAAAAAAGAAGAAGTAGAAGAAAGAATACCTAAAAGAAGATGTGTAATGGAGTATCTAGTAGTAGTAGGTATATAGTGCGTTTTGAGATTTTTTTAAAGCTAACAAGCTTTAAAAATCTCAGCCAATTCATTCAAAATGTTCATGTTCGTTGCTCCAGAAGTTGTTTTAAATTGAAATTGTTTGCAAACGGTCTCCAATTATAATTCTTACACTATGTAACTGCAGTCGCGCCAAAGATTTACTCCCTTCCGCCGCAGCAAAATTTATTGTCTGCATCATTAAAAATGTTAGCGGTCGGCCGTCATAAAGCTTGAAACTTTATACCGTCATACAATATTTAAAGGATATTGATGAAGAAACAAAGCAAAAGCATCGAGAGAACGCCTTGAGACAAAACTTCATTAGCATTTTGTGTTTCAGCAGACAGACTCTGTCATTTTGCCCAATGACTCGAGACAATATTGACAAAACATCTTTGCTCAGTAATGCAGAAAATATGCAAAACAAAACGAGGCAAGCTACCAATTTTATCTTTGTGTGGTCTGTTAACAAAAATCTACATAACGGAGAAAAACTGCGGCAGCTAATGAGTAAGAAACAAAGATCTTTAAAGTTAATTTTATTGGTTGCAATCGCGGGTTTATTTTGGTTAATTCACGATGTATTGTAGTTATTAGCA
The DNA here is from genome assembly GCA_949125135.1 of Alcis repandata. Classification (NCBI taxonomy): domain Eukaryota; kingdom Metazoa; phylum Arthropoda; class Insecta; order Lepidoptera; family Geometridae; genus Alcis; species Alcis repandata. The sequence continues at coordinate 4,658,231 of OX421233.1, forward strand.
TGTCTTTTGTCGGAAGGGAAAGCAAACAGTTTGCAGCAATTTGTTTACTGATGCTAATTTTAAAATTAACGTCGTGAAATACAAGAAACGTGCTTGGCAAGCGGACCACCGTAGTGGAGCCTCGAATGTGTACTTATACGTATGTATATAAACGTTTGCAAATGCTATTGTTATGAAATCTACTTCATCTAAAATACCCTTTGTAACGTTTTTGTTGCTTAAAGTTGCTGGGTATATCCTGGAGTCCTGGTATATCCTTTGAATCGTTTAGCATTGACGTTAAGTCTCCTTGAATACACTTAATTCTTTGCTATACATTTTTATCATTGTCATCCATATATTTGTAATCGCAATAGGAAGCAATACAACAGCATACAAACAAGCCAGCTTCATAACAAACATACATATATTCTTGCCAATTATTTCGATATAAATTTTCCATTGACTTGCAAACGTTTCGATTAGCGCGTACCTACTGATAGACAATAATTTAGAAGCGTACTTAAATAGAAATTACTTTTCAACTTCTTTTTTCTAAGAAATTAATAAATTGAAAAGTAACAAAATAAGTATCTTACCGAAAGTGTTTAGGGAATTAAGCATGAATCAAGCCCTAACGTTAAGGTTAATAAATTGATGTTTTGTTGTAAGAACTTGTTTAACATTCTACGTTATTCATAATTCTCAAAATGATATCATCTCGTAATAGCTCGGAATGTTAATACACGGACTCACGTTCTCGAGACATTCGTTTTTAAGTCAGAGGTCAGATTCTTGAAGTTGAAAACTGGCAAGTGGATATTCTACTTGCTTTAAAAACGTGAAATTCTGGAATCAATCTTCAAATATAAATTTATGATTATACGTCTAAGCTTGAGTTCGAGTTCATAAAAGTAATTAGACATCTTTTCAAAATATTGTGTATTTCCTTTCTATGTATTTGAATAAATAATTATTTTTACAAAAAACAAAAACCGACTTCAAAAGACCGACTATTGAGTTATTCATCTATTTGTCGCGCACGTACAATGCAAATTTAAGACTTATATTATTTTGTCATGGATACCATTATCAGAACTGGACTTAATTGAAATGGGACCAAATGGGAAGCGTCAGCTTTCTAATAAAAAAAGAATCATCAAAATCGATTCACCCAGTCAAAAGTTATGAGGTAACAAACATAAAAAAAAATAAAAAAAAAACAAACAGTCGAATTGATAACCTCCTCCTTTTTTGAAGTCGGTTAAAAATAACTGACGTTGCAATTTTTTAGGTATTTCAATCAAGCAATATTTCTTTGATATCCATGAACAGTCATTTGAGCTCTGTTTTTCATAAGTAATATTATATTTATGTTCATTTAAGTTTATTTAGTATTATATCATCTTCAGCAATTTTCCGCCCTCAGCTGAGAGGTCTCTTCTGGATAGCGCCATCCTTTTCGTTCCAGTTCCAGTCTTATCAGCCTTCCTGCTGCATTTATGTTCTTATGCTTGTGTCAAGTTTTCAACCCATAAATTTAATTTAATACATTAACCAGTTTTTTTCGTTTACCTGCATACACTTACGTTACAAAGTTGCCAGGTTGCCCCAATTATTGCCAGCAGTTCATATCATTAGTTAAATTATGCTAACAATGTTTATTGAAAGTACCTTAACAATTTGGGGTCGTTGGATTATATGACTAACAGGAAGCTCGCTTTCTAATGGCACGGTTTAAATTTTAGGGTTGGAATAAGTTGCAAGGAATAACAGTACTTGCTAGAAAATTACACTCTTCCACTTTTATGTTAAAGCTACCTACATTTGAATACTAACGTGGTTTGAATTATGTTAGTTTTCAAACTAGTTGGAGTATCCGACTCAATATAAGGCGAGTAGTCCTGTATTAACTATAACAAACCCTACATAATAGATACCTAATACCTATCTATTTAATGGTATATTAGGCCAACATGTTATATTATAATAAACCTATATTAGTTATGTAAAAGATTTACAGTACTTTGATATTTAATATCATAAAAAATTGACGATCAAAAATAGATTTTTAATATATTCGATTAGAGTAATAACGTGCTAATAAACACACAAACACACACACCTATAGCTTTATTTACCACGTTAACTCTACTTCACCGTAGTCTAAGGTCCTTCGTACACAACGCTACGCAAACCTTCAATGCACAATGATTTAAGCGACTAAACACATCATAAAGAACAATGGCGACGTCCCATACATTGATTTACCCAGCCTTTTTAACATTTGCAAGCTACGTTCATTAGAGATAATTACTTTTAGCAATGATAACTTATGCTACAAAAATACATATACAAATAGTATTTAATGTACAGAAGTCGGGAGAAAATAATTGACAAAGGTTAAATTGTGTAGGTACTTAACCTATAATGTTATTATGATTATTACAGATAACTACATACCTACTGTAAACCCAGCTGTATTGTGATTGCGTCAGGTATAAATACGAGTATAAGTCTAAAAAATGCGTTTCACTAATAGCTTTATTTACATGATTAATGTTTTTGAATACGAGTTATGCGTAACCGGCAATTTATACACCGCAGAGCCATTTTCAACAAAGATCAAATCACTTGCAAATCTTTAGTCCAGAGGGAATGCCGTGTGTCTCGTGAAAAGCAGAGTCGTCAGAGAGGAATATTATCAGGCCAAATCTTCGGTAAATCAACAAATAATGCAAACTTACACTGCGGAAACTTCGTTCGGTTAGAATAACACGATTGTCGTTAGTTGACATTACTGAGAGATGACTGACGACAGAATGAAATAAAATACGCTGGTTAAAAAATTGAACTTTTGAGTCCCTACTTCTAAAAATATACGAGACCTATAATAGTAGTTTATGCAACTGTCATAATAATGAAGGGTATTAAAACACGAGTGTGTTTATGAAACGAGCGCAGCGAGTTTCATAATAGTAACGAGTGTTTTAATACCTGTGTTATATGCAGTTGCATACACTACTTTATCTTCACTAATAAAAACGTGTATTGTCACAGTGAACTTGGCGCGCAGGGCGGCCAATCAGGAGCGAGCGCGCACTTGGCGCCGCTGCGCGCGCAGGGCGGCCAATCAGGAGCGAGCGCGCGATGTTATAATGAGATTTTACGATATCGATGTGGATATTATAACATCATGTGAAATTGCTTAAATGTTGTCTGTGCTATAACAGTAGTCATTATAATTCAAGTATTGGAAACATAAGTAGAATGTAACAGCATTAGTGTAGATAAAATAATTAAAGAAATATTATCATTTAAAACAATCATAATAACATTAATGAACGGGGCCTGGTTTTTTTTTTATTCAACTGGGTCACGCGTCGCCATCCTTCTTTATATAGGTTTCTACAAAAGCACGCATTGTGCGATCGTGCGCTACCAGATATTCACGAACTAAGCTTGCAACATTAGTGTCGAATATTTAAAGAACAAATTAACTGTTGACTCATTTCACGCATTTCATCATCATCACCCACAGCCTTCTCTCTCCCACTGCTGGGTATACCCCTCTCTCCCATTATGCCATCTGCCTCGGTCACGCAATTAAAAAACAATTACCTCAACATATTTTCGATGATACATAAGTTGTAACTACAACAAGAAAATGCGTGAAATGTGTGTGTTTTAAGGGCGACAACGTACAATTAGATTGTAAATCCATGTTATACTCGTTTATATAATTATGTTATATATATTTATATATTATGATATATATGATGATTGTCATTTTGTGGTCTTGAATTCTGCGAGTTCAAAATTCTGGGTGGCGCAGACTTGTTCTGGGCAAACGTGACGTTTAACATCAGGCGAGCGATTTGCTCGTCTCTTCACTAAAAAAAAAATATATATCTTAGTGGTAATAAACCTAAACCTAGATCTGCGTAGTGTTGTGTAAGAAAGCCTAAGACCCGCATACGGAAGCTTCTATTTAATTACCCCAACCCGTTATAGTAACTACTGGACTCTCATCGTCTCCGGCCGTATATAAATCATCGCCGCAGATTTATGTGATAATTTTATGGGATATCTTACAAGAGCTTTCTTTATTGAGATATCTCCTTGCTTATCTTTCTTAAAGCTGGAACGACTAAACGAATTTGGATGAAATTTTGGTATCGAGGTAACTTAAATATCCTTGATCGGCACATGACTGCTTTTTACCTCAAAAAAGTAACGGTTCCATTGAAATACTTCAAATACATCTCAACTTCAAAAATTTCAATTTCAAATTAACTTTAAATAAAATGTTGGCATATTTTCTGGATTTACAATGATTGAGGGGTTCACATCAAAAGCTTTCCATTTCTCCGATTCCTGGATCAATCAGCAATAAACTATTTAACGTCAATATCAGTTCACTCACATTGAATTAAAATCAACTACTAAGTTACAATTGTTGCAGTAAGAGCGTTACATTTCGGAAAATCTTGGAAATTGTACAAAGAGTAACTTAATGTTTACGAGTAAGAATATAATTCAATAACAAAATAAAAACTTAACAAACTTTAAGACGAATCATTTATAATAATATAGAATAGTTTAAAAAACTAAAAAACACGCATTGTCATCGCTCTTTGACAAACGCGGCACGTAGCAGAATATGTACCAGTAGCCGTGGGGACCCACAGCTTAGCCAGCAGTAGTCACAGAATTCGCGTACCGAGTCACAGCTTAGCTAACAGTAATCGTAGAAATCGCGTTCGGAGCAAAAACACAATTTATTAGCTTCATATAATTATTTTGATTTATTTATAAGTATATTATTTTTTATTTTTTGTATAATAATTTATTGTCATCGATCCTCGATATATGTATCTACAAAGTTTGAACGAAATCCGGCCGTTTAAAGTGGGTCAAAATCCCGCCCAAAGGAGTCGGTTACAAACATACAGGTGAAGCTAATATAAGCGTGTTAAAAAGAACAAGAAATATAAAATTACAGTTGCAATTTTGTGAATCAACTAAATTTGTTCCATCTTTGTAACATTTGTCATCATCATCCACAGCCTTTCGCATCCCACTACTAATCATAGATCTTCTACTTGCTATACCATCTGCCTCAGTTCTACGCTACGTTTTATCGTCCAATCCAGTATACGTTCGATACGTCGCTCAATTTTTGTCTCAACAAAATCATTTCTTAAAAATACGAAAGACCTCTTACTGCTTGTTTAGTGTCACATAAGCAATTTCCAAATAGGGAAGGCATAATTTATATTGCGGCAATGAAGAATTATCTCTGTCGTGATGACTTAAAAGCAGCCGATAGGGTTTATTAGCCACCAATACTGATAGGGGAACTGTTAACCTCTTTACTGATGAAAACGCTACATGTGTGTGTGTTGGGTATGTTTGAACTAGCTTGTGTTCACGGTTTCATCCGCGAATCCTGTAGAAAAAAATTTATTATTACCCGTGGTAATTATTATTGGCCATACAAATATTATACCCCTTTTCACCCCTTAAAGGGTTGAATACCGCAAATTCATTTTTAGTGTGTGCTTAACATATTACATTATACAGAGAGTATCTCTCTTAATTTCATGTTTGTAGGACTTTTATATTATAACGTATTTTATTTTTATAAATTATTGCAATGACCTTTGAATGCAAATTGCGGATACAATAAACTTTTGTGTTAAAAATATAATTGTGTTAAAACAAAACGCGGAATTATATGACACGGCAATAGTATTTCTGTCATAATTATAAACGCGTTTTTGCTGTCAATTAAAGTGCTTTAAATTTTATTGTGGGTATGTTGATAAATTTTTATGGTGCGAAATTTTTAACTCAGTGTGGCGTACCTGGCATTCAAGATCATTCAGATTTATTTAATGATTTATTTCACAGAAACCATAAAGAAAGCAAAGGCTACCAGTTATGCCACCTATAAATTTCGAAGTAGTCTTGAATGCGCACTGCATAGTAGTCAAATCACGGCGATTTCTATTTTAAGAATTTTTTCTTTCAACTTATTATTTTTGTACCTTATTTTTATTGGTGTGAATAAATTGTTTTTGATTTTTTAGAGCTTTAACATATTTTAGTTAGTTTCCAAAAAGTAGGTTAAAAAAGTATTTTTTTTAGTAAACTTATATACGAGTATGTTTGATAAAAGAGGTATTAAAATATTAATTTAACATAAAGCATGTGACCTCTCCTACACAAATTCCATTAATTAGGATCGTGCCAACTAATGTTTAATTTAATTCACTTCGTGCTAATACATTTTCAAGTCTAATTTCATACTTATTCTACAGTGTAATTTATCTCGGCTTCTTTTTATTGAACTAATCGTCTTTATTGCAACTAAAACACATTTCGTTACGTGATTTATTATGATTGCTATCGTGCATAATCTTCTAGATCCTATTTTAATTTCATTGGGGTGTTATTTTGTGATGCTATTCGCAAGCTACCATTACATAGGCGTATAGGTTGCTACAAATATTAGCTTTGTTCGTTATGATTTATTAGCATCTGAACTCAATAGTATTCTGACTTTTATAACTTATTTCTTTTACATAGGTATGTATTTGTGATTTTAACCATAGTTAGCTATAAATACTACTAATTGTATAAAATATTATCTTCTTAGTATATATAAATTACGTGTCACGTTGTTTGTCCGCTATAGACTCCTAAACTACTTAACCGATTTCAATCAAATTTGCACACCGGGTGCAGTTCGATCTAGGAGGTTAGGAGAGGATAGCTCACATCTCAATTTATAGTAAAAAACATGAAAAATTAGAAAATTTAAAAATACTCAAACCATATAGCGCTTTGGACAATGTAAACTTTTTTAATGTAACTTTTGACATTTGACATTTGACATAGAATTGACGCAATGGCTTTTGACAGGACAACGTCTGTCGAGTCAGCTAGTTAATGCTATAAATGTCAAAGTTTGGATGGTTGGGGTAACATGGCCGAACGGATTTGGATGACATTTGGTATGAAGATAGTTTAAATTAACCCTGTACCCTGTTCCTTTTCATTTCAAAAAAAGCACGTGGAACCGCGGCACGCAGATTAACTACTTTTTTTAATTCCGATTTTTTTATTGTTTGCTTTGCCATCTTATCCCTCATAATTTCGTCAACATAATATCCGTTAATTGGAAGAAATTAACGTTTATTCCTTTTATAGTGGTAAATTATAGAGAGCAACTTGTTACAATTTAATACTAGGTACTACCACAGTCAGGGTAGGCATTATTATAGGTGACTAGAACCTAAGCTGTGGCATTATCCGTAGTTACTATTGCTTTATCTATAACGCTGTAAACAGTATGGACATTAGAAAGCTACTGCAACAAAATTTTAAACTGAACAATCAACTGCAGTGTCTATCTCCAAGCTTGAACAGTTTGTAAATATTTCAAGCAGAAGTAGCTGCTGTGTTGTTGACATCTATAAATTTCTTACTTACTTACTTCTTTTGCTTATTTCTGTATCATTATAATACTTTCATTTTTAACTTTTTCCTTTACTAAGTAGGTCTACATAGTGTTACTACACTATGTAGACCTACTTACTACTACAAAGATACTTAAACTATTAGACTTCTTTCATTTTGTCTCTCAATCTATTTGGTGCTTTTATAAAAGGTCGGGAATGTAACCGTGACGCCACGGGTATTACATGCATCTAACAGTGATGGCAAACCATCAAGTTAATGAAAACTATGACATTAAAACAATTTTAGTTCACCTTCTGCATTTATACTGGATCAGCGATATTACTCGAAGGGATCATTACAGTCAGCGTGTTTGTTTTGCGCGATCTCGAAAACCGGTGATTATCTCGAAACCGCCCGACGTGGATGATCAACCTGTTGAAGTATACCAACTTCTAAGTAGTAAATTGTTTAAAACTCGCACGGTAATTAAAGGCAAGAAATAGTACAAGCTTGAGCGCAAATACGTTAAAATCTTTGGTCGAATGTCATCGCGATTAATTTCCAACATGACGATTTCGTAAGTAAAGTAAGTTCGTACCTATAGGGCGTTAGGCTAGAATGTTGCAGTTGTTGCCGTTACCGCTGCTAAAGTTTATTTTTTTGATAAAAAGTGTAGGCAGGAAAATAAAAAATAAATACCTTACAGAATAACACATAGGTATATAAAAACATTAAAAAATGAATTAACACGAAAAAAATCATTTTTTTAAATCCCATCTGAGTACAACCAATGAGCAAAACCCATTGTATAAAATCATTTAAAAATACTTACCGCTTTTATACCAAAATATCGATTAATGCAGTCTGAGAAATAGTGTGGCTATTCTGTGATTTAGATTAAGACTGCTGGAATACCTCAAAATGACCCCTTCAATCTGATTAAAACTCTAATCTGTCCAACGATACTATAAGTAGCGTACATTTTCGTCTTCATCGCCTATAATTGGTGCCAAAAGTCATTGATCCTCGGCTCGCCGTTGACCGATCGTAGCGTTGTCTAAAATCACTAACAAGTGACTTCAATTAAGATTACAACCAATTCGTTAGAGGCCATTCATCATGGCATAACTGATTGGCAGCCCTCTTATGTTCATGTAAGGAAAAGACAGAGAACAAACTAACTTACATCATTTTTCTATGCACTTTTAATAATTAACTGCATTTTTTAAATCAAAATGAAGTTTTTGTGAGCTTTATTGGTTTTTATCTGTGTCTTATTATAGAGAAGTCTTTTTGACCACAGACATTTTCTCTTTTGCTCGAACCGCAGAACCGCAGTTTCTATTGGAGCAGAAAAAATGTATGGACGTATGTATGTTTGTTACTCTTTCACGCAAAAACGGCTGAACGGATTTACATGAAATTTGGAATAAAGGTTGTCTATCACATAGACTACTTTTTATCCCGAAAAAATAGATATTACGATTTAGAAGCTATATCACTGTTTCAAAGTACATTGCTCGTCTACGATCCCAAATATAGCTACTGGCAAAATTGCTGCTTAAGTCAATTACAGTTTTGTTAGTTTTTTGACGGACAAATAACGGTGTGCACCTTGTGGGCATTGCTTTCAATAACATCAATGACTAAGTGGAAAATGTATAATGAATTGTGTACGGTTGCACCGAAATTGAACTCTTGAACTTCTTGCTTAAGCTTTGCTTTAGAATGGATGATAAGATTAATGCTGCTTGAAAAAATATAATGCTAGCGGAAATTATAAATTAGAGAATTTGAGGTGAATAGTTTTTTTTTCTTTTAAATTATGACTAAGAGTCCCGATGGTGCGATAAACTTGAAAACTTTGTTAGGGTATTAGTATGCTTCAAAACCTATTCAACTTATCAAGCGTTGATTCTGCTTCTTCCTTCACTGAATTCTAATCTGGACTGCTTTAAACGAAGGGTTTATAGTCCTCAAAACGGCAACGCACCGAAGCTGCCGCGGGAATTGCAAGTGCATAGGTGGCGATAATCTTTTACCAGCAGGTGGGACATTGCCTGTTTGCTACTTAAAAAAACCTTACAAAATGCGTATCTTAGTACAAAAAATAAAAATAAACATTTCACACTCGTACTCGTAGCTCCCCATTAGGATTAAATCGTGTCCTGTCATTCTGTCCCGTACAGTCAAAGACTCGTCTTTTGTTTAAAATAAGAACAAAAGACGAGTTCTCCACTAAATAAAAAGCTAGGCAATGTTTTAATATGCAATAAAAATGAATGATCTGCTGACCATTAACCAACGGATTAATAATCACATGAATCTGCGCTGTTAAATTTATGGCGTTTCTTGTTACCAGGAATCACTTGTTGTCAGCCCTAAGGGTTCCGTACCTCCTTAGTAATGTACGGTCTTAATATTTTACAATCTTTGTAAAGGATGAGACAGAGTCGACTACTGAATATGCAATATTTAAAACGTAGTTAAGTGTAATCAGTTATTTGCTTATGATAGCTCGTTAAACTAGTTATACTTTAGTACATCAGAAAGTACTTAACTTGTGGGATAAAAATCAACGTGTTGATGATATGTATGGAAGCGTTTTTTTTTTTATTTGTAGGTACCTATATCGAGTGTATTTTTGTTTTCGTGTGTGTCCACTGTCTACCCGTGAGTATTTGAGAGAAAAGATCAATCTCAAAATAATTGGTATTAAGTTTTTTATATTTTTTTTTCGGTTTTAGTTTGAATTTAATAAAATTATTCAATGTTATACAAAATACTATAGCGTAAAAAATAAAAAACAAAAAGCGTGAATAAAAAAAATCCAATCATGAAACTAAGTATTTATTATGACGTGCCAGAACCAGAGCATTGTTAACCATTCGTGGGTACATCTGTATACCAGCAGTGGCATGTTGAGCTAAGTGAAGAGCTGAAGAAAAGCAGCAGGGCAAATGGGAGATTAAACAACTTATATCTCAGGGTGACGAGCGCAGTGCTGTGCCGCGCAGGGTCTTGAATTCTGTGAGTTCAAAATTCTGGGTGGCGCAGACCTGTTACGGGCAAACGTGACGTTTAACATCAGGCGAGCGATTTGCTCATCTCGTCACTCAATTACATAAAAAAAGCAATGAAGACAGCATTATTAAAAAATAAAGTAGCAGCAGCAATAAAGCAATATTTAAATATCTGTTCTGGGTCTGGGTGTTAGTTGTCCTTGTCTTTGTGTGTGTTCTATGGCATCCCCGACGCAGGGTATCCTAGTGGGGAGCTATGAGTGTGGAACGTTTATTTTATTATTTTATTTATACTTTACCTTATTCTGATCTTACTCATAGTGAGATCACGATAATATAAATCCGAAGAAATCTTCGAGGCTTCTGACTGACTTAACTTAGTTAAGCCTAAGACAACTTTGCTCCCTTAACATTGTTGTCCCAGTGCTATCCCTTCGCACTATCATAAAAATGTCGCGCGTCTACAAACGAGAATAAACGGCGGGTTTGTGCAAATAAACTGCCAATAAAACAAACCCACGGTTTTTTTATTTATTTACGAGATAATTATTCTAAAGAAGTATTTTTACGAAACATGTTTTTTTTTTGTTAAGATGACGTGTTTGTCACCAATGATGCATAGCAATATTTTGAGGCATCGCATCAACTTTGTAATTACTTTAATTTATAATTGTACATTTTTTAACTTTAATAATTGACAGCTTGTTTACTAAATCAGGATCAGATAAAATAAAAAAAGAAAAAAATATCTCGATAATATTATAAAATATTATTGAAAACGTTCATCTAATCTTAATTATTGATTTAAGTATGTACTTACTTGCAGAAAATCTTTAAATAAATGCATATAAATCAAAAAGTTATTAAAGCTAATAAGCAGTTAAACAGACGCTATTTTATCTGCTGTACTTAATGATTACAAGAGACGGTAGCAAGTATATTGCCATTTTTATTACCTTCACAGGGTTATATGTAAAGGGTATGCTAGGTCGAAAAGAGTTCACAGTACTTATTAGACCACAGCTGTTCCGTAGATGTCGAGTGTCATTGACATTTAGCTTCATTAAAATAGCTGTTTTTTGTAATTTCAGGGTCGGTCTCATTGCAAAAATAGTTAATGTTAACTTTTTGTTAGTATTTTTTTAATTCTGTGATAACTACTATCTCGTCTGATGGTAGCCAATAATGCTGTCTACAAAGAATCACGCTTGCCTAAAAGAAGCCGATTCACTTACGACTTTAATTCAGCCAGATTACATCTATCGGCTTTCGGGCAGAGCTGTCCGCACTCCAGCATACCCTTTCCTTTTATCCTAATAAGTGTATAATAAACAATGTGCTATTAGCGTAAGAATGCTAAATAATTTTAGTTGCAATTAAATTTTATAGTTACACTTGACCCTTGGTTTTAAATAGGGTTTGATTTGGACAGGTTTATTTATGATAGTGTCATTTTATCTATGTACCATGGACCAAATTAGCTAGACCAACAAGCTTTATTTTGCCATCTGATCACAGTTTATGCTTTTATGCTCCTTCAAGAACATATAAGACATCATTGATATTTTTAACGCCAAAGTGACCTCCTATATTCGACAAGCGCTTATGTGCGCCAGTGATGTCTATAGTCACCGCGCTACCAACTGAGTCGTCTCAGTTTTTGTTTTCAGGGCCACAATACTATCTACTACGTTTCTATCTGATTTTATTCTTATCGATTTGCGCCTATAACCATCTTACGCACATCACTATGCGGCTCTATAAGACCCACAAGTGCGAGCGAGATAGACATAGAAATGATTAATGGCCGCACGACTCAGTTGGTAACGCAGTGACTATTAGGTAGGTATAGTTGCTAAAAACTCATCCCAACAAATCATCATCTTCTTCGTAAGTATAAAAATGAATCGCAGTTCGTTAGTCTCTAAAAATTCGAGTCGAATCGATTTTGTTCACTCTAATACAGAGGTGCTCGCTTTTTTTATCTGTTACAGATAAAAAAAGCGAGTGAAACCGGAAGACACTTCAGTATTTCATAAATACAAAATTGTGTATTTATTGTCGATGATTCTTCTAATAAGTATAGGTACTAATATCGGTACTAAATTATGATTATCATATTCAGTGAAAATAAGCTACTGATGAAAATTTCCACCAAATTGAATTTAAATGACCCAAATATTAACTTTAATAATATAGGCTTCAATATTCTCTGTAATTAGGTGCGTAACATTGTACCCAACACAAACACTATTCACTAAACAGCTATAATTTTGTGGTAGTTATAAGCTTTAGAGATGGACAAATCGAGTAAGTAAATGTTATTCGAATAACAAAATTAGTCGATGAACTGAATAAGTCGGACCGTTCTGTTGCATGTAAATAAAAATCGATATGTAATTTTTTTTTTACCAATTTTTTTTATACAGGAACCTCTACACTTTTCCCTTTCCGATTAAACGAAAGCTAGTCAGGTTGAGGAACCCGTGTCATGATTAATATCTGAATTAGATGTTATTTTTGAGTTATTGTTTAGGTACCTACATAATCGCAACAATCTGCATTTACACCAAAATATTTAAAAATTATTATTACTTTATCTTCAAAGATTGTAGAAATGTGAAACTGATACATTGAAAAAAGTATTCGAATAAAACTAACATTCGATATTGTGCTAACTTCATTATTCGAATAGCTACCAAAGTATTGAAACAGTAGTCAGTCTCTACAAGCATTATTGGTTTCATTATTACCCACTAACATGCGATACTCTAATTCAATAAATTCCCTTTCGGTGTAATTATCGGCTTTACTACCCTTTTGTAAAATAATACCAATGAAATTTTATGAGTTTAGTGGACTTTAGTCGGTAGGGAGGAAATTTAATTCAAGCTTAACACACTACATATAAATTTCCAATCGTATATTTTACTGTACTTTTTCATGACACATTGACCAAAAAAATTGACACTACGAGTAGCAGTCGATTCTTTCGGGTTTTAGGATTAGATAAAAAAGAATAAATACTTCTTAATACCACTCAGGATAATGTAGCTTTCTATTTCAGATAAATTTATTCAAATCGGACTAATATTTCCGTAGATTAACCCCATATTAACAACACACAAATACACACAAATTTACCTCTCAATATTGGTATAAATAAATGATTTCATTTTACATGGAGTGTTATGACGAAGACACTTCTCATTTTATGACAAAAAATTAAATGGCATTTAATGAGAAAACTATACTTACTTTAACAGTAGCCAGTGGGTAATTATGTTTAAACCACTGTTGTTGCCACTAAATTTGCGTTAAATATACCACTAACCAAGGCAAATGAGTTTTTCAAGTGCTACTAGGTGTACCACCTACCTATAATTAACTCGGGACTTAATAACTTTTTTACGTTTAAAAATTCCCAAGATTACAGGATCCGCCTGCATCACTAATAATATTATTATGAATGTGGAATTTTGCGTCTGTCTTATTGTAATTGTTCTCACTTTAAATGTTCTCAGTCAATTTTGTTATTTTTGAATTGAATGAACTTGGACAGTTACGTTTTGTATTTGATACGGATTTGGACAGAATTTAAGCACTGAATTTACACATTGCCTAATTTTTTTTCGGAAAAATGAACGGGTTCTGCCAGGTAGCGGGTGAAATCGTAGGGTGCAGCTTGTAGACTTTAGTTACTTGGTACTTGGTACTTGGTGAGCGGGCTCTTTTCCGCAACTAGGCCGTACGTCGGCCCTTTTTGCGTGAGCGGGTGACGGCGGCTACTCCAGCCACCCGATGTCCTCCAGGAAGTCCAGCAGCTTGCGTGTCACGCTGCAGGCCTCCCGCAGGGTTCCCGGTTTTCCCAGGAACTTCGCTCTCTGGGACGCCACGCTTTCGCACTCCATGAGCACGTGCTTGGCCGTTTCTTCCGCCTCCATGCATCCTCTGCACAGGGGGCTATCTGTAACACCTATAGTAAATAGGTGTTTGTTTAATGGGCAATGTCCGGTGACTATTCCGACGAAAAGTCGGAGCTTGTCCCGTTTTAGACTGAGGAGCTTTCGGGAGGTTCTCCGGTTCAGTACCGGGAAAGCCTCCCTCGACTGCCTGCAATCCTCCATACTTGCCCAAAGCTTTTGGTGTAGTTTGTGCGTTCTCTCGCGAATCCATGACCTGATTTGGCTGAAAGGCAGAGGTATCATTGGCTCCGGTCCTACGGGGCGCATGGCCGAGCCTCTTCTTGCCAATTCATCAGCCGCATCATTTCCTCTGGATCCACTATGTCCTTTTATCCATTGGAGGGTCAGTGAGTTTAGTTTACTGACCTTTTCCAGTAGACAGTGACATTGAACTGTTAGCCCCGAGGAGTGCTCAACTTTTTGCAGTGCTCGAAGAACTGCCATGCTATCTGAAAGTATCCTGATATTGTGGCCAGTTACCTTCCTGTTTAGTATTGCTGTTGCTGCTTGGATGATACCTGCACATTCCACTTGGAAGATGGAGCTGTGTGTCCCTAGAGCTAACGCTACATGGATATTCAGCTCGTCTGAGAAAGCGCCTGTGCCTGTACCTGTTTTCATTTTAGAGCCATCTGTATATATCCTAAGCTCCTGTGTGTTGGTGTCTTCACTAGGCTCCTCGTACAGCTGTACTTTGTAGCTTTTAGTGAAGATGTGTTGTTTAGGTACCCTGTCATAAATAGAGAGAATATCTGGGTTGCCCTCTGCACATTCCTCTATGATTGTGGTGTGGGTCGCGTTCCTGTTATGTTCCCAGAGATTGAGTGCGCGGAGTCTGTAAGCAGAGGCCGCGGCCTCCTGTTGGATGTGTAGCTGCAGTGGTGGCAGGTCGAGTAATGCCTCTAGGGCTGCCGTAGGGGCCGTTCTCATGCAGCCGGTTGCAGCTACACAGCCGAGTCTCTGGAGTTTTTTCAGTTTGTTTATTGTTGTGTGTTGTTTAGTTCTAGGCCACCAGACTAGGGCGCCATATGTTAAGGAGGGCCTTATAACTGTGTTGTACAGCCATACTGTTATTTTCGGGGTTAGTCCCCAAGTTTTCCCTATCATTTTCCTGCATTGCCAGAAGGAGATGATGGATTTGTTTATTTTGCATTGGAGGTGGTTTGCCCAGTTTAGTTTGCTGTCCAGCGTGATACCCAGGTACTTCACCTCATCTGTTAGGGCCAGCTGTGTGTTGAAGAGGTGAGGTAGTGTGTATCTCCCTAGGTTTCTTTTGTTTGTGAACATTACTAGTTGTGTTTTTGTTGGATTCACGGACAATCCGTATTCGGTGCACCATCTCTCCACGACCCGTAGTGCGCCGTTCATAATGTTACACGATACGCTCGCAAAATGTCCTGAGATGAGGATGGCCAGGTCGTCTGCGTACCCTACCGTGAGAAAGCGTTGTCCGTTGAGCTTTGCGATTAGATCATTTACCACCATGTTCCAGAGCAATGGTGAGAGGACACCACCTTGCGGGCATCCTCTGGATACTGTCGCTCTAGTGGTACCTCCAGCGTCCACCCTCACCGCTCTTAACTTCAGCATGTTGTTGATCCAATCGCTCAGCGTCACCTTTACCCCATGCTTTCTGAGTGCTGTTTTGATGCTGCAGAAATTTGTTTTGTCAAAGGCCCCTTCAATGTCTATGAAGGCACCCAGGCAAAGCGTCTTGTTCTTGATATCCTGCTCGATAGTGCTTACCACTTTGTGTAGGGCTGATTCCGTGGATTTGCCCGCACTGTAAGCGTGTTGTTGTGGGTGTAATGGTGTCACAGTCAGTATGTCGTCTCTTATGTACCTGTCACATAGCCTTTCTAAGGTTTTGAGTAAGAAAGAAGTTAGACTGATCGGCCTGTATGCTTTGGGTTCTGTGTAATCGCTCTTACCCGGTTTGAAATAGAACTCTGACCTCTCTCCACGCGAGTGGGACGTACTTGAACGCCAAGCAAGTTGTGAAGATGAGGTCCAGGGTTCCGTTTATGTACTCTGCTCCCCATTGCAGCAGGCCCGGAAATATGCCATCGAGGCCCGCTGATCTGAAGGGTTGGAAGGTGTTTATTGCCCACTTAATCCTCTCCCTTGTGACCACCTTTCTTGCGGTCAACCAGTCGTCAGCTGTGGGTGAATCCACATCATTGACCTCCCAAGTGGTACCGTCAACGATTTGGCATTCTGGAAAGTGGGTTTGTAGAAGAAGACAGTTGGTTTCGGTGTCTGTTTTAGTGTAGGTGTTGTCAGGTAGCCTCAGTGATCCGATTTCTCGGTTAGGATCGGCCGCGAGAATTTTCCTGATCCTATTGGCTTGTGTGTTTGACTCTATGCTTGAGCTGAACCTTCTCCACGACTTACGGTTCCTGGATCGAATCCGCTTTTTGTAATTTGCGCGGGCAGTGTTATAATTGCTCCAGTCCTCGTCGTTGTAAGTGTTCATTGCTCTGTTAAATAGTTTACGTACCTTTGCTTTTAGACTCTCCAGGTCTCTGCTCCATCCCCGATTCCCTCTTTTGTTGGGGGTGGATAGAGGACAGGCCTCTTGAAAGCTCCTGGTGAGACTATTGGTCAGTTGTACAACCGCTTTTTCTATGTCGGTTGTGTTGTTTATTGATGCCTCCGTGGCGTCGGTGTTAAGGCGTTGCTTTAGAAAGTCACAAAATTTTACCTTGTCCGTTCGCCGAGGGTTGCGTGTAGGTAAAGGCGGTGTGGTGGTCATTCGCAGTTCGAAACGCACCCATCTATGGTCGGAGCAGGAGGACTCGTCCGACACACGCCAGTTTTTTATTGTTTCTATACAGTTACCTGTTGTCAGTGTGAGGTCTATTATAGTTCGGCATCTACTGGTGACAAAAGTAGGTTCCGTTCCTCTGTTTGCTATGGAGAGATCTGTTGTGAAAAGGTAGTTTACCAGTTCCTCTCCCCTGTTGTTGGCTGCTGGCATTCCCCATAAAGGGTGATGCGCGTTAGTGTCTGTTGAGATAATTAGTTTAAAGTTGTTTCGCTCACAGTATTTCACCAAATCCACCAAGTGTGTCGGAGGGATCTCCTCGTCGGCTGGCATGTACGCCGACGCGATGATCGTCATCCCCCCGTCGACTCCGGTGTTCTGGAGTCTGACAGTGGCCAGATCCCTAGAGCAGAATTCTGTGAGGGGCACTGCAGAGATATTACGCGGTACATAAATACATGCCCGCGGGCTATCGCATGTGCTGTTTAAAATTAACTTACCATATGGCGTTTTGAGACCGCATACACGCCCACCCCTGATCCACGGCTCCTGGATCAGGGCGACGGTCTCCCCATTGTGTGGGGCCTCCAGCACCCTGCGTAGACTTTAGTTAAAAAACAATTTAAAAAAAAACTAAAATAATAAGTGCCCTAGGTCAAAGTAAAATCGCAGAGCTTTGCTACTAAAACTCATAATATTGTGAAAGTACTTTGATTGAATCTTAAATAAGCATTTTTATCAATATTCAAACTTGTCTAATTAGTTTACTTATTAAGTGATTTTGAAAAGTACCTAATGTTCGATCATGCATAAATATAAATACATACTTACAATTTACGCTACATAATTAGATCATGCTAATTAAATTATTAGACAAAGCCCCTATACCTACAGATGATACTAAATTTATTATAATAATATTTTATTCACAGCATTTCTAAAATTTAATAAGTGATCATTGTGAAATCTGACGAGTATGTCAATGTTGATATAATTGCGATATTTAAAAATATTTCATTTTTAGTTAATAAAAAAATGTAACTCGTTTATTTAATCAAATTTAATTAACACCAAAGTTTAATACGTAAAGTTTACCAAACTAACACATGTAACATGTACCGTTACAAGATTAAGGCAAGACAGACCAATTTGATTCGGGTCTTAACCAAAGCCTAGCATACCCTTGTTAATTTAATTTGAATATGCCATCTGTCGACCAACCGCCTGTCTGAAGAAGAGATATCCAATTACTTGTATGTAAAATGCCTCGGGTCCCTTCAGAAATGCACTCAAGGCGATTTTCAAGTTGTGTTTATTTAACAGAGACAAATGGTAATCTTGAGATCAGTTGTCCGTTGTCCGCACTTGAGAGTGGGCTTTGTATAATAGAGGTTTTTTTTTTTTTTTTATGTGATTAAGTGACGAAACGAGCAAATCGCTCGCCTGATGTTAAACGTCACGTTTGCCCATAACAGGTCTGCGCCACCCAGAATTTTGAACTCGCAGAATTCAAAACCCTGCGCAGCACAGCACTGCGCTCGTCACCCTGAGATATAAGTTGATTAATCTCCCATTTGCCCTGTAATTTCACTGGAAACAATGCCCTTCCAACAGGAACACAGTAATGTTTGCACATTACTGCTTGGCGGTGGAATAACTGGCAATGGTGTGGTACTTCCCCAGGCGGGCTCTGCAAAAGAGCCCTACCACTACTAAAAAGATAAAAAACATAACACATACAAATGACACAATGGTACATATAAATGATTTACTTTTTTTCTCAAACTGTTAGGATGAAATAACTGCCTATTGTACTTTTAAAGGAAGAGTCTTTGTTATCAATATAATGTGCTCGATTCTCGAGGTCGCGTAAAGTATCTTAAACACCTAAAAAGCTAAAAATGCCATAATATTTGCTCCATAAAACTAATATCATGATTTGTGTATTTTCGCTACCGACAACTTTATCAAAGATTCGGTTTGAAATATTAACTTTCGTTAAGACGTTTTTGTTCCTTCTTAACTTGACTTAAATTTTCTTGATTTTCTTTTAACTTATCCACTTAAACTTTTTTGTTCCTTAACGAATATTTACTTAATACTCTTGAACATTAATCTTGTACGCAAAAACTTTCCGAGCGTATGTCTTCTTTTCATCGATCTACTTTTAATTTTGTTTAGGTCATGGCCGCCTGCAAGCGGTCTTCGATCGAGGAGGTCTATAATCAAAGACCACCTTAAAACCAACATTGAAAAATCAATTTTTCTCTGTCAAGACATAGTAATTGCAAGTAGGTATGTCTCTCTGACGACAGCAGGAGAATGCAGTATTCAAGTTCATGACAAAAAGCGAACACGGACTTAATTTATCCTGACTTTTATCAACCTTAAGCTTAACGGTGAAATCGAGTCTTGATTTCGTATCACTAGGTATCAAAATCGTATAAGAACTCTTTTGTCAGAGCTTTTAGGCCGTTCGAAGGCCTCTAACTTTGTTTTTTCGGTGTTGTTATAGGACAAACAACGGAGGCCTACAATTTAATCTTATTTACCTTTTTCCTCTGTCACCCTTGATATTACTTATCTTTTTTCTTCTTCTTCTTCTTCAATTGTATCTTCTTTTTAGGAATTAAAACTGGCAACACAACTAGGAAGCAGTTTATTAGAATTTTATCTATCAAACGAAATCTACGCGCTAACATTAACTGATAGCGTTATCGACACAATATTTGATAGAAAAAATTTGGTGTGTGTAACAAAATATAGGTTATTTTACAGAGCTAAGTCACTGTCAGTAGCTGTACTAATTGCAAGTGCGTACCCTTGACGCAAATTGCTGCCAATTGCACCTGGCTGCGCAAGCGCATCCCATAGCTATTTACATTGCACTGTGGGAGAAAAAAATAAAAAAAATACTTGTTAGGGCTGTCAAAGAATTTAAAGTTTTTACTATTCTAAAATGAAAAAAAAACTTATTTACATAAAATGTGTAAAGAGTACACTGATAAATCTGTCAAGTAGTCAAGTCGTCAGTAGTCAGACTGTCAAGTCAAGTATTTTATAAATTAAAGTAACGATTAAAATTACGTTTGTTTTAATTAACAAAAGGATTGTTAACGAATTTTTAAAAATGATGTTTTACCCTTCAGCTCATATTATTAAAATCAGTTTTTTTTCCTATTAGCAACCCTAGTATGTTCTTTGAAAGAACATGGAAGAGAGTCATTTAAAAGACCCTAATCTTCGACGGTAAAGTTTAAAGCGCCAATAAAATTAAAACTTCAAAGTTTACGGGAAGCGAACGAGAAGCAAAGGTTGCAAAATTAGACGTCATAACGCTGGATCTGATTTATATTTTGTGAAAGAGTTTACGACTGAAAATATTACTTATTACCGACTTTGCCCGTGTTTTTTAAAGCGATTAAGGTCCTGTGCTAAGCCGCGCCTAGTGGGTCTGTTTTGAAAAGTAGCATGAGCAAATATGTAATAAAATAGCAAATTACACGATACGCACGCACGGAGCGGGCACCCGCTGCGGGCGCCTGCCTGTGTTTTAGCGCAAGGCCTAAGTCCGCGTTTGATCAAATCGCTTGGTGGTAAGCGACGACGTAATCGCACATGAAGATACGGACTTATTAGACGCCTATTCACTCTGACCTTAAAAAGCCTAAGATTGTATTATGTACCTCTATATCTCAGGAAACACGAAAGTTGAAGAAAAACCATTGAATTTAGCATAACTTTCGAAGTAGAAGTTCGAAGTAAAATTTCGAAAAAGAGTTTATCATTACAATTTTACTAGTTGATGAGATAAAAATGGTTAATCAATTTTAGTTTTGCTACAGTTTTTTCACTTCTTTGATATTTATCTTTGTTCTGCCAACTTTTCCCGTCGTAAATACGGTATGCATATTCCTAGATAATGTGTAAGAAGACTAACAGCTTTCAAACTGAATAATAATTACTTAAGTTCTTGTATTTATTAGCATAAAAATCAACTTTACCGCCTACAGTTTTTTTACATATGCTGTCTACATGCTTTTTCTGAATCAAGAATAGGTTTAATTAAATTAAGGTGTTGAAACATTTTTCGTGTCATTATTGTAAATTGTATACCTACGAACAGCAATATAATATATGATCAATGTGAAGAAATTGTGCGATGGAAATAATTTTATAGGAAAAGTCATTTTATTTTGCTATAGTGCTGCTAGCTAAATAATATTTAGGTATGTTGTAGAATGAATCTTGATAAATCACATGAATTATACTTCTTTTCTCCTTTAATCATAAACTAGCCGCGTCCCGTAATTTCACCGGCTGTCCTAAAAAAACTGTTAAGTTTTCCGAGGTAGGTTAATAGTAGCTCACATGTAATTTCAGGGTATAAACTACCTCTACATTATCATCTGAATCTGCTCTGCCATTTTTGTGTAATTGAGTTACGCACATCCAAACAATACACTTTGATATTTACAATGTTAGCAATAATTTTTTATTGGAATGTTATACCCTTACCAACAAAAGTTTCTGCTCTTTTACATTTCAACTTTTATTGTCCTCCATTGTAAATGGCCACGTACTTACTTTACCAAGTTATTACACTAATCATGTAGTTTCGTCAAACCTCCATTCAGAATGCATACAAAGGCGCTCGCGGAGTTTAAGGTGAAAGTTCAATGTAGAACAATACACGAGGAATGGCGACTCCATTGTACCGAACAAAAACCCTGGAACAATACAGAGTCCTTGATTGATTGATTAATTAACTTAAGAGGAGGTTGAAATTTGTGTGATTTATTGGAAAAAATAATGTCGACTGGTTATGTTATGGTTTTCACTTCGTATGCAAGAAAGGTGTGGTACAAAAATTTGTGTATCTGGGTGTTTCTGTGTCTGTCTACGGCATAAGCTCCCAAGCGGCTGAACCGATTGTGATTAGTTAACGTTATGAATAGTTTTTTGTTTTGTTTGAAAGGTGACTTGACTCGAGTATTCTTGGCTATGATTCTGTTGAAGATTCAAAAAAATCGATTTGCTCTTTTTTTAATGGATTTTTATATTTTATCAAGTTATGATAATAACTCTTGCTTGAAACATTAAAAAAATTAAAAAAGAAACGTAAAATTCTTAAAAAAACTTGTACTTTTCGGACATAAAAAAAATTTGTTACGAAGTCCTATGTAAATAAGATATTCTTATTACTGCTAGATACATTTTATATGAAGAGCTGAAAGGAAAATAGCCTTATCTAAATCGTTGTTTATTATTGAATTACTTTAGCACATTTTAGTCAAGATAAATATAAATCAGCGTATGAAGGAGTCTTAAATTTAGTTCCTCTTGAAAGGAGGAAATTGGTAACACGGTGAATAACTCTATTGAGCCTACTTCCATTTTTGAACATTGGTAACACGTATTATAATATTATAATATTAATTATAATATACGTAATATTTAGGTTACATTAGAATTTTGTAGTTTGTTGTAAGCAAGTTAGGATGCCATGGAGTTTTTGTTTAAATAGCAGCAATGAGCTAGTTTTTTAATAAAGAGACCATTATGAGGAAACCTATGCAAAATCTATTAATATATATAAATTACGTGTCACGTTGTTTGTCCGCTATAGACTCCTAAACTACTTAACCGATTTCAATCAAATTTGCACACCGTGTGCAGTTCGATCTAACTTAACAGATAGGATAGCTCACATCTCAATTTATAGTGTCTACCCGTGCGAAGCCGGGATGAACCGCTAGTTGTATGATATTTTGTTGTGGATTAACTTGTTATTTTCAAAATGAAATCGATCTCCAATGATCTAGAAGCTATATAGGCTTATTTCACCAATCGAATAATAAAACGTGCTTAGTAAAACTAAGTTCTGTTTAAACTATTTTGAGATTTGAGCTCAGTTCAACGCGTAAACTGAGTTTCGGCTGAACTTACCGGTTGACCGCATTTAACTTCTACGGTGAAATCGGCCCTTAGTATTTTAAAAGTACCTATCTATATCAATATCAAGATGTACCTATGTATAAAATTTTGTTACTTTTTAATAAAGCTACCCAAATTTTTTAATTGGATTTCGTTTCAATTTTAATAACTAAATGTGTAGAATGATACGATTTATTTTTTAAAAATGACTATGATACCGATACTTAGTAAAAAAGTTAGTAATTTATGACTCGCTTGAAAATTTTCTAAATTTTATGTATCTCTCTGGCTTAAAACCCTTGATTTGAAAATAGACATAACAAAGCAAAATACAATCAGAGTCGACTGCAGTTTATGTGGTTCCAAATTCCAAAATAGCCCCACAAGAGAAATTACTCCAATCAACATTTCTGACTCTTTTCATCTCTTTTACGACTTTCGATTAAGTCCGTTGACGACTGCTAAATAAAGCCATAAATACACTAAAAAGCATTTCTAAAAACGCACCATAAAATTAATTGCTGCTGACAGATAGATCGATATACTCATCTGTCTCATGCTCTTGCCGCCAACGTAGCACAATGTGGGTACATAGTAACAGTAACCGAAATCCATTTAAAAATTTACGCACACAGATGACTGTCCTTAATTATTTCGTCTTCTGTGATTACCTTACTTACCCTCTAGAAATCTATCTGTATAGCAATATAATAGGAGTATTCAAAGTCTTCAGTCCACAACATTTTTTTTAACTTTTGTACTGTCATAATTATATTCAAACAGAGAATTTTATCTATCATTACTATCAAAGTATTTGCGTGCAGATAACAGTGCAGTAGAGATAAAAGTCACCAATTTGGCCTAGATTGATCATGGTTGATTTTTAGTTGCAAAGACAATTTCACGCTAGCGAACAAATGAATACTTCCAATTTCGGACACCGGAGAATATTAATTTATATTTTAATTTGCAAAATCTCTTGTTTTAATAATAATATGATGTGATGTGAAATAGTTCGATATAATATCATTTCCGCTGACTCCAATTTATACTGATTTAAAAGTTGCCTTTACAGGGCAACATCTCTTACTGCAAACACTGTATTGTAACCCGATTCCGCTATTTCAACTCGTTCTATCAAACGGTAAGTTAACGCGTTATAAATAAATCTGTGGGAGACGTCACGACGATTCCACTCGCAATATTTCAGCCAGGCGGACACGTCCAATGCTGTGTTGGATTGGAACCAGATTGGATGAGAACTGGGAAAGATTTTTTGAGGTCTATGAAATAAGGTTTCCAGGTAAATAACAAGCAGATTAGGTTAGGTTGTTTGCGGAATTGGATGGCGATAAACTTGTTTTAGGCACTTTAGGCGGTCTCAGTAGTAAGTTAAAACACGTTATTTGGTAGTCATTCTATTTTAATGTTATAGTTTGCTAGTTTTTATCCCGGAAAATATATCTACAAAAAAAAAACATTTATTGACTAAAATACATAAATTAAATATGTAATTCTAAAAAACCTTTTTTGACACTTAGGTAATTATAGATAAATGATACAATAGCAGTGGGAAGAAGTGGAAGATCCAGAAGTGGATGATGATAATGATGACAAAATATCCCAATTTATATTAAAATATAAATTGGTTTTCAAATTCAAATATCTTTTGAAAATAAATTATATGAATTTGAAAACCAAGTGTATTTCTTATCCAGAAGTATTCGAGTCCACAAACAGAAATCGTCGTGTCCTTTGATGATGCTGCTTATGAATATTGTGAACGTGGTGCGGTGACAGCAGCGTCGCGAAGTGGGAAATTCCTAGCGGAGTAAGAGGAAATATAAATAAGTAAGTAGATCTGGAGTATGTCTTTATTTCTATCGAATATTAAAGTTTAGTAAAAATGAATGAGATGAATGAAGGCAATGTGTACGGATATACTGTGCCGAATACACATAGATACCTAAGTCAAAATTTTGGGTGGCGCAGGCCTGTTATGGGCAAACGTGACTTTTAACATCAGGCTAACGATTTGTTTGTCTCCTGATGCAATTGTATTAAAAAAAACATGAATTGCAATAAGAAACAAACACACAACAAGACAAAAATTTGTGGATTTTTGCTGCAGCATTGAAATATATTATCTGTAGCTGTGTAATCAATAAATTAAAAAAGCTATAATACAATAATAATACAATACAACAATGATGATGACGTCGTCCGCGTCGCATCCGGTGATGGAGACCTGGCTATCTTTTGGTGTGTGCTCGTATGTGCTTACAATGATATTGATTGTATTAGATAAAGAGCGGGCTCTTTTTCCGCAACTAGGCCGGTAATCGGCCCTTTTTGCGTGACATAAATGCGGGTTTCCTCACGATGTTTTCCTTCACCGAAAAGCCAGTGGTATGTAAATTCGTACATAAGTCCTAAAGAACTCATTGGTACGAGTCGGGGTTTGAACCCGCCACCTCAAGAATGCGAAGCGTCGGTTCTCCCACTGAGCTACCACGGCTCTATTGATTGTATTATATATCTATAAAATTGATTGACAATTGACAATTGACACCACAAAAACAAATTATAGGCACTGTAAAAACACAAGAGATAGACACAAAAGGCGGTATTACAGCTACTCGTAAGAGTGAAGATAAGAGTAGAAAGATGACGCCGAGCCAACTCTAGTTAAAACATACAAAATAATAGTTACGTAACGTATTATGTAACTATTATTATGTAACTATTATTATGTATAAATGGGATCTTAAATAAATCTAAAATTCAATAGAAATATTCTAACTATAGGCTAAATAGGTTAATAGGAGTTACGTTGTCGTTAAAAAAATATCTTGCTACGCCTTAAACATTGGCATTTTATAAGCAAACAAGCGTCTTCCTGAGGATTATACCACTGAGCGAGCAGACTTATCCCAAACCGACAAAACGTTCTGATTGTTGGGTGACAAAAACACAATCATGTCGCCGTAACAAGCTGGTTAGAGGTCAAACCACACTGTGCTATTAGAAAACAAAAAAACACTACAGCCCGCGGTTACAACTGCGCGGTGCTGAAACATGTTGATTATGACGATGATAATAAGTAGCCTATGTATTAATTTTAAGTATGTTTAAGCTATCTCTATTCTAAATTTGATCCAATTCTGTTCTGCCGTTTCAGCCCTAAGGAGTATTAATCATACAGTAGAACTCCAATTATCCGAAT
Source organism: Alcis repandata (assembly GCA_949125135.1). Lineage (NCBI taxonomy): Eukaryota > Metazoa > Arthropoda > Insecta > Lepidoptera > Geometridae > Alcis > Alcis repandata. The sequence goes on from OX421233.1 coordinate 4,684,598, forward strand.
TAATGGGGACCGGGACCCATTCGGATAATCAAATATTCGGATAATCGGATTTTTTTAAAAAAAATTGCCATTGGAGAGAATAAAAGCTACGTTTTGATATTGCACTATTTTTTTATTGAATTAAATGAAAGAAACATGAAATTTTCACATGTTTTAAATATAAATAAAATGTACTTATGTACAAATTTAGAAATAAAAATCATTGTTTTTTAAACATCTCCGTCAATGTAAGCTGTTTTGCGGTCTTCAACCGTTTTCGGGCAGCCAGGTCACGCATTCGCTTGACGGTGAGCAGTTGCAAGTGGTCACACTCGGGCTGACGCTCCATCCACTTCAAAGCAGTCTCGAGGCCACACACGCGCGGGGGTTTTTTGTGATTCGGATAATCGGCGATTCGGATGGTCGGAGTTCGGATAATTGGAGTTCTACTGTATTTTATTTATTTATTTTATTTTATTTAAGCAAGGTACAAAAGTAATTGACAAACTAAAACTTAAATAAACTAATCAAAAAATGTAACACTATAAATTTGCCAATCTAAATATTATACACAGCATTCATATAAAGTTATACTGTTAAAGATACAACGCCAAACTAGACCACAACATCAGACCAACTTTAATAGTGTGAAAAGTCTAAAGTTAAGGTACTTACTTATTGCGCTGCGTCGCAAACTTTAAAACTAGTGTACTCGTAACTCCGCTGAATGCTGAATGCAGTTAGTGTGGCATAAAAATATATAAAAACTCTTTATTGTTCATACCAAAAATAACTTAAATTTTCTGTTTCTGACCCAGATATTCTAGTGCGGTTGTACCTTAAAAGTCTGCGGCCGAGGTAATAGCTGCCGACCGCAAGATGATGAACCTCGGTCGTCAAACGAGATGTGACCTTACAATCAGGTAGAAATGAAAATGATGGTCGTTGGAACTTTCAAAATGACTGGCTGACTAATGAACACTCGTTTTTACCTCACTGCCATAGCTACGCTGTAGAGTCCGCACCTCAAATGAAATCCGGCGGATAAACTGAAATCAATAAATTGCTTTCAATTTACAAGCTATTTATTTAGTTTAACACCATTATTATCCACCATATTCTAGTTACTGTTGAGGTATAGGCTCCTCTTCAGCGGGCCATCTTTTTCCCACTTGTGCCAGTCCGGTCCTTTATCTTCCTGCCGCCTTTACAATGTTATCAGACCAGCGAACTGGTTTTGTCGACTCATTTATTACTATTATAGCTAAGGTTCAGGTTAATCAAAGGTAATAAGGGTATGTATACTACATAAATCAACAAAATAACTACTTAGTTCGCGGACAAAATCTATTTTATAACCAAAGGTTCAATCACTAAAATGTGAGTTAGTAGCTATGATTTGTAGTCCGTGTGAACAAACACAATTTTACGACCCTACTAAATATCTATCAACAAGATCGTAAACAAATATTCAAAATCATAAAAATTAACAATCAATATTTTCGAAATGACATCAAACATATGCCATCATTCTTTATTACCTAATATTTTTTATTAACATCAAAAACTGAGTTCAAAGAATGACCATCATTTAGGAGTTACGCGGTGAAGATGTGTTATTAGTTATTATGCAGTTGCTTATTCACAGCAATAAAAGTTTACGATTTGAACACTGTCGTTCCCGACTCTCAGTCAAATAACGAAAAGTTAAGGTTGGTTGGCACCTAATGTATATTGTAGCTAATGGGGTATTAGGAACTAAGCTTTTCTAATGTCGGCTCGTAAAAAGCATCTCGTGGGGTCAACGAAATTTATGTAATCGAGCTGCGTGTTATGAGTAAGTGTTAGCGTTAACATTTAACTAAAATATAGCGCTCGTAAACTATTTCTTTACGTGACAAAAGACATTGTAAAATAAGTATTTAATTTAAAATAATTTTATTGTTTGGTTTACGTGACCAAATATTTCTTTAGTCAGAACTAACAAGTTTAGAAAAAAAAACTTTGAAAATTAAAATTTATAACCTAGAACTACTATTTTATATTATTGCGGCAGCCAAAATACTAAGTATGTATACACAACATACTACATACTTTTTTAAACAAAACAATTAAATATCATTTATTTGACACAAAAATAAAGCACAAGCCCAAAAAACACCAAATATAGATGGACCCAAATAGAAAGCTACTTTCATTCCAGGCATTTCTCACAATCCTCGAGTTCAAGAACTATAACCGAAGATTAGTCTGGAAACGATCCCAAACCACCTGTTCCACTAACAACCAGTTAACGTATCTTCAAGCATACTCTTTGTTCAACAATCGAACCGTGAACATAACCGTTAAACTCGTATATTTATTCATCGCAGTTAACCCCTAGTTTAAATTAGCATACACTTCGCGCCCATTGACGTTTGTTATTGCAGACGTATATTTACGTGATTTGCGTAATTGCACCTGTTGATATCTATCTAAAGTGGTATCTTTTAGTACCACTTTTTTAACCGACTTCAAAAAAGGAGGAGGTCAATTCGACTGTATGTTTTTTTTAATTTTTTTTTATGTTTGTTACCTCATAACTTTTGACTGGGTGAATCGATTTTGATAATTCTTTTTTTATTAGAAAGCTGACGCTTTCCATTTGGTCCCATTTTAGTCCAGTTCTGATAATGGTATCCATGAGAAAACCATATAAGTCTTAAATTTGCATTAAGTACGTGCGCGACAAATATATGAATAACTCAATAGTCGGTCTCTTGAAGTCGGTTTTTGTTTTTTGTTTTGTAAAAATAATGTTCTTGTTATAAAAAAGGCTTTAAAAAGGGCTGCTAATAGAGTCTCAAAAAGTCAGCAGCGTATCCGGGACGCCTCCGCTGCAGGTATCCATAGGCGACAGTGATCGTTTAACATCAGGCATATCGTCGCTTACCATCAGGCGAGTTAGTGGTCAAACGCGGACTTATTCGCGTTAAAAATCAGAATTGACTACATTTTGACTTTCGAAAGAACAAGAGAAGAGAGACAACAACCAGCACATTTCTTGTTCACAGCTAGAATTACGAATTACAAACAACTGAAAAGCACATTTCTTCTTCTTCTTATTTACAATAGTTGTATTCAGATTGCTATATAGTATCCGAACCAGTTATAACTGATTTATCTATACTAATATTATAAAGAAGTAAAGTTTGTGTGTTTGTATATTTGTTAAATTGTAAGGGGTAATCTCGGGATCTACTGAACCGATTTTAAAAATTCTTTCACCAATAGAAAGCCACATTATTGCTGAGTGTCATAGGTTATATAAAAAACCGAAAAATAAAAAGGCTTTTACGTGGTAGTCCGTTTTGCAAAGTGAATCGGAGAAAAAACGGTCCGGACGGCGCGCGATGGCTTCGGGTTTAATTAACATTATGCCCAACGAAGTGGGCACGGGTCAGCTAGTCTATGATATTCTGTTAACAGAATGTTCCTAGATACTGCGTTCTACCGTCTAACTATCCACTTACAATGATGTTCGACTCCAGCAAAATGGTTTGTCACAATTAATTACCTCATCCAACATGCATGACAATCTAATAGCGGAGATCTAGCGGCGACCCGCTTTCCGCTTTCTCTTGCACGAAGTCCTGACGCGAGTTTGTTGGGCCATGAAATTCGCAATTAGCGTGAAACAGCCTGACAACCAAATTAAAATGACAAGAAGCACTCTAAAAGGTACAATACAAAACAATATTTTCTTTTATTGGCACCACAAAAAAGACAAATACTTAAGAGAAAGACACAAACGGCGGTCTAATCGCTAAAAACGATATCTTCACGTAGGTACCTTTGTATATGTAGTTTTAAGACTTAGAGTCATATACTTGATCGACCATTGATCCGATTGAAACAAAGAACACAGGCAAAGAAATAATTACAAAACTACAACCCGGTCACAAGCGGGAGCCTCTCCCGCTTCCCCTGTCACCTCTCCGCGCACTCCCCGGTGCGACAGTGCGAGTGCGACTATATAAGGCTATACGCATTGCAGCGAGGTGCACAGATATTGTGACCGGGTTATAGTTACCTACTAAGTTTAACTACTATACCTACTCCTTAAGTAACTATTAATAGTTACTATTATTAGTGGAGTTATTAACTTTCACTGTCACTATTAAAGTCGCTAATTTCATAGCCTAAGTTAGAGGTCGTGAGTTGAACTTAATTGGACCCCAGCCGGGTGACACGGAAAGGAGATGCATCGCCTCACTTTATGAAATGCATAAATTCTGATTTGAGAATTGGACCCGTTGGCACTTTGTCTTATAATATCTGCGTGCATATTTCATCGCCGAAGGTTTATTAAAATAAATCATAAATAACATCTTCGTTAGAAGTAAGGAAAACCGAAAGTAATTTTTATGCTAATAAATTTTAATATAAATTATAATGCTATTTATGACGATATTGACATTAAGTATTTGAAGTTTTATAGGTAGCTTTCTCATAATATTATGAGTTGTTAAGAATCGAATTGCGTTGAATTTTATAATAGAAAAAAGTGTTATTCATGACAGACCTTGACTAAAAGAGATCGCTTTTAAATATATTTCAGTTTTCTAAGCCTCTTTCCAAGGTCTGTTTTTTCTGTAACCTGAGGGGTGTTATAAGTTTGCACACTATGTGTGTCTGTTTGTAGCACCTTAGCTCTACGGGTGACTCGATTTGGATGAGTTTTTTCATTTGAAAGCAGATTATCTATCGGTGGTTCTTAGACTGGTTTTATCAAAATCGGTTCAGCAGTTTTTACGTTGAGAGTTCTTTAAATTTTATTTTTAACTATTATTTCATTGTGTCAATAAAGTTTATTGTATTCCTATTGTAATAGTGATAGTTCAAAAACAGTTCAAATTAATAACTTCAAACAAGATTTAAACGGAAATACACATCCTATGAAACAAAGCTCAAATATTTTGCAAGTAAAAAGGAAACAAGAGATTTACAGAAGACCCATGTGGGGTCTATTAGTATAAATTCAGGTGCAGAAACAAGTAGAAAAAGTGACAATAGACAACTAGTAACCAGTAAACGAGAAAGAACGTGAGCCGTTGACACATTTGAAGATAATGTTCGCATGCCCTTTCGCTAGGAGATGCTGCAAGGAAAAAGCTTTATGATTATATTGAAGAAACTAATTTTCTATCGGAAGGATTAGGTAATATTTGCTCTAGAGCATCATATTGTGGAGACCTTAAAAAACTAGGCAATTCACTTAATATAATTTAACAGCATAAAATTTAAACATCAATGTCTAAAATCCAACACTTTTATTCATTTTTACTCTCACAAGTATTAAACAAGTTTAAATGAAAGATAGGTAACATAAATAGGCATAAACAGAATAGAAAAACACAAATAAAAACAGATAGCGGGTAGGGTATTTATATACATCACTATCTCCTAAAAACATCTCCAAAATTTACTTCTAAGAGTAGGAGTAGGTAGAAGCGTAGGAGTATTACGAATGTATTAGCAAGTAATATTAAGATTACATTGAAATTAGCTTCAGGAAAAAAGTTTTAGAAGACCTTAATTGGTTGATTACGCGTCCCGAGTACAGTGGCGAGACAGTAAATGGTCACACTCGGCCAAGCAAGCAGACTATGGTTCTAGTGACTGACTCGCTTTCAAACTGTTTGTACAAACCGAGTACACGGCCAAGCGCACCGTACTCGTTACGTGTAATCAATATAGTAGTTCTAGTGACTGCCTCACCTCGTCAAACTGTTTATACAAATCAAGTACTCGGCCGAGGGCACTATCTCGCCACTGTAGTCGTTACGTGTGATCAACCCAACGCATTTTTTTTTTGTAATTCATACAGGTTAGAAATACAGTTTGAAGCACTGTTTCGCAGTTTCCGCTGTTTTTGGGGTAGACCACTTCTCCCTTGCACCGCGTCTTCATGAATACGAAGCGAGAGTCGGCCGCCGCGTAACGAGTGCGCATTTACATTTCATCTGCTACAAATGATTCGGTGCAGTGGTTGTGCGGCCACATTGAGGTGATCCTTGACACCATTGCGCTGTGTCGACTTTATGCGACAACTTGTAGGAGTAACACGTTCTGGCTCTTACTTGATGTCTTTCAACTTTTTGACTTTGTTGTTGACGTCAATCGGTTCTTCTTCGATGTGTCGATGATACATAGCTTTGCGGTTTACATTAGTATCAGTGTTTGGCCACTGCAAGTGCGCAGGGAATGGAGCTAATATTGGGCGACGATTCGGGTACTGAGGGCTCAAGATAAGGTGCTGCACGGTCTGCGTAGGGTCTTCGCAATAACTAAATACAACAAACCAAACAAACAATCCATAAAAATAAGACAGAAAAAATCAAAGCAATAAATTCTTAATCTTTTGAATTAATCCAAACTTACTGATAAAGATTACGGCAATGTTTGTTAAATCTTTTTAGTATCCATTTTCACATTGCGATTATTTTAAGTGCCTATTTCTAAATCATATTATGCTTATTGACATTTATTTTACATCAACTTCTCTTAAAATTGGTAGGCACTTTTAGCACAATGATCTCTTAGGAAACTTGCTGTTTATAACGCGTTAGCGGAGATTATTTATAGCTAGGGACCTAATTCTTGAGCGCTCGAGAATCTCTCGGTCTCTCTCACTGCCTTGACATTTCTAATGAGAGAAAAAGTAATCATTTCGTACTCACTAGAATAGAGCCCCATTTTGATGTAATCTAGAGCACGGTGTTGCGCTATGATAGAAATATGGGGGAAGTAATCGAAGTCGAAATGTTAGGCAACAAAGGTAACCAGATTAGTTAGCTGTTTGAAAACTGTATTTATGTAGCTATCAGTGTTTCTTGCCTGTTCACTGCACTTGATGTTGATTAACTGTTGATTTTATTTCCGGGTATTTACCCGTAAATAAAATCCGTGTATGGTATAAATTACCTAATCATTATAATCAATATTCTGAAATAAATGGTTGTGTAATTAAAGGGCTGTATAAAGCTAGCAAGTATCTAAAGTTAAAACATAAAAACTCCTGACCACAATTATAATTAGTAAATATGACAAAAACAACATAGGTATGTTACAGTCGAATTGAGATCCGTCTCTTTTTGAAGCCAGCTTAGAATAGGTAGACTATAATAATTATATAAAACTATTAAAAAAAATATTTAAACGGCTGACTGAACTTTCCTTTCAAGCAAAAAATATCGAAATCGTTTTAGTCGTTTGGGAGCTACGATGCCACGAGATACACACGGTAAACTTAGAACACCCCTCTGTTTGCGTCGGGGGCTAAAAACTGGGGAGTGACACCGTTTGATTGATAGATGTATGACGAAATTTGAGCCGTTTGAATAAAAAAATGAGCGCTATCAAATGATATTAAATATCTCATTGTTGAAAAAGATTTAGGAATAAAATTTATTAATAAGGAAAAAAAAATTTTGATACTAGTTTTTATTACCTTGTCATCGGAGTAACACACTACTTACAGAGGTATAGGTACCAAATTTAGTATCAATCGACCATTGGGAAGTCGTTCAAAATTCAGTTGCAAGATTTAACCCACACAGATACACATACTAACACGGCAAGTTAAATAAAAGCTTGTAAAATGTTAAGAGCATACTATTCCTGGCGAATCGAATCGAAATAAAAATGAATGCAGATAATTTTTATTTCCAGACAATCGCTCTCCTAAGAATTTTCATAGACAATGAAACAGGTTGTTTATAAATAAAATACATGGTCACAGAATAATTAAAAAGTATTCTCATTCAAACGCCGTGTGTGTTCATAACGAGTTATTGATTTTTTGTTTACATTGCAGTCGTAAAGTATTATTGATCGCAGAAAAACAAAGAATATTAAATAGACAAAAACACACTCATTTTTCATAGATCCTAGGCTAGGCATAAAGGGCCTCGGGATATGATGATACCAGTTTTCTTGAACTGTATTGCGACCATGACAATGGTTATTTTTATTGCCCTAACATTTATTTTTGACTGATTTTAACTTTAGCTTGATATTTGAATGGGAATGTGTCGGTTAGACCTATATAATTGCGTTATTTTGGTCAAAACAGTAGAAAATTATATGGCTATACTTACCTATAGATACTGCACGGATTAGTTATCTTTGAATATGATAAATAAATTGTCTGATTCGTTCGTTAAGTCTCTGATGACACTGCAACGTGTTTAGGGAGCTTTTAATAAGCCTGCCTTAAACTGAAACGGCTAGCTTGGACTTTGACTGAGACGTCTTGTGACTGTCTCGTTGTTGTGTGTATTGGTGTCTGGACTTCACTTGTAATAATACAATACACTACACAAATACAACGAGATGTAACAAAGTAACAATGAAACTATGGCCACCGTACTCAGGACATCGTAGATCTCCAGTCGCACGTAATCGCTCGCCTTTGCTCGAGATTGTGGCGTATTTATTTTTTGCCCTGTTTGAGTAAATTATGGATAATTTCGCTGATACTGATTTCGAGGTCCATAAGTTAACTTTAATGTCTTGTTTTACTTCAGTCTTATCTGCTACAGGCCATAAATAAACTAAATGCTATTACTTACTTAGTTTACTTTGTTATTAGTGTTTTTGAAATACATGCGCTTGATGTTTCGAAAAGTTATTGAAAGAAATGTTTAAAATAGGCTTCGCAGTAGGTAAATAATATAAGAAACTTTCGTAATACATACATACTTATTGAGACATTCGTAATTTTTTTAAAGGTAGAGATGCGCAGAAACCTAGACGTCTCCAAGCGAATCACCCATAAAGTCTCAAATACACTGTAACTCACGAATTACACAAGCACTCCTGCTAACTTTACTGCTAGTTTACATTTTATCGCTCCATTGAAGCTTAGCCTACAGAGCTCGTTGTTTACGACATGGCGCAGACAATGCTAAATGCTGGTAATTAACTGTATAGTGTATAGCAAGCCTTATCCGAGTCGAAGACAAATCTGAAAGCAAAATGATGATCAAGTTATTCTATGGTTGTATAATTTCGTCGTAATTATGCAATAAGTTAACTTTTCTTTTGGCGAGATGGTAAGGGTCATCGGACATTAAATCAGATGTATGCACTTGTGCAGGCATTTAATTTACTGAGTAAGTACCTTTTAATTTGTAAGATTGAGTTGGTGTGTGAATTTGCAGTTTTCAGCGCACTTCTTTTAAGATTTGTTGCGTGGCGTACCAGTTCTTTGAAAGTGATCTACAAGGCTGTGTTATTAACAAGTTTACTGGGGAAGTGCGTCAAATATCACTACAAAATAATAATCAATAACAATAAAATTACACAACAATGTGGGGAGGGCACTGTACGTTGAAACACAGGCTTTAAGCCTAGTTCGGCAACAGACGCTTTTTATTTAGATGTTTTTCTAGCCATTTATGTTAAGTAAAATTATTTATGTAAATTTTTTGTATGAAATAAATGTTTAAATGTTTATGTTTAACATGGTAGTCAATCAACAAAAACAAATCTACCATCAATGCAAGCCCCAACCAATCGCACACAAGTTTTATCGAAAATTTGATATTATGCTACCTATTTTATGTAGCTATAGGTATATTTTCACAGGCAGGTTAAAAAGAGCTGATGTTAAAACATAATTTATTTATTTTATTTCATTAACATTTTTGACAACAAGCCGATCATTTAATACGGGTCTTAGATACTAGTTCCTAAACTATCTTATTTTCTCAGTATATATCAGACAGCTATTAGATTCTAACGGAAAACAGTGGGAGGGACATAACAATCTCATTTCAGGTTGCCGAGAGATGGAGAGCTAATCCTTGTTAATTAGAGACTATGGAGCGATGTAAGACATTGCTGGACCATGCCACAGTGGAGCAAGAGAACTCAGTTTGCAGTAGGGAAGTCACAGTCAAGCTATAAATAAAACCGCAAAAACAAGTTTGCAAGCTAAGAACTTGGCGTGCCATGTTTATTTATTTGTAAAATCCCAACTTCGGAACTCTACCATGAGCGTGTCACGACACGGACTTGATAGTTTTTTCCGCGTATAGAAATAAAGGAGACAAGTACAAGTACACCATTCTGGAATCCGTATTCAGTTCGACATTATTGAAATTATTTTTACACTTTTAAATAACTTACCATATTTTTAGCAATGGTACAACGCGTCAAATTAAAACAAGAAGCTGGAATTAAGAGATTTACAATCCTTTAAAATAAATAATAAAATAAAGTACGAGTAAGTATAGATGTAAGTATATCACAGATTGTACTTACTTCCTTGCTGAATAAAATGCTAAACGTTTCTTTCTGTAGTGTAAAATTATTCTGTGTCGGTTTAAACCCTCTGTAAGGGGAATATTAGAGCGGTAATAGTGCAGCTGCATTGTTAAGACCATGGTTAGCATGGGGATTGCTGTTTTGCATATAATCATGAGACTGTAATTTGGGCAGCTAACACTTGGTTGATGACTGCAGAATAAGATAGTTTTAATGTAGGTATACAGGGCACTAAGGAAATGATAAGCTACAGTTTGGCATAATTTTTAAATAAACCCTTTATGATTTAGCAGCTAAACCATAATGTAGTATTTTCTTTAAATAATGATGAGTACTACGAGCTTTTTAGATTAGCATACCCTTTCCTTATAACCCTGTATTTAGTTAGCTTCTTGGCGCTTAGTAAAAACGTAGGGGACCTCACGTGTAGAAATAGACATGTAGAGTAAAAAACAGCACAGTTTAACTTGTTTTTGACTGTCAAAAATTCTGCCACAAAATGCAAGCTTGTCCTAGTAGGTACAAACCTCTGAGATGAAACCGGGCGATCTATTAAGTTAAAAGCAAAATAAATATTTTACAATAATTATTTTATTTTTGATCAGATTAATACGGCTTTCATTTTTAATTTGAATGAGTGGAATGTGGAAAATGATGCTCGTGAGATGAAAAATTGAAATGAGTATGGTCACAACCAAATATACGACGCTCAGTGTCGTCATCGCATTTGGTCGTGTCGTCTAGCACTGTCGTATAGTCTAGAAAAAAACCGAGTGAACTAAACCCTTTCTTACCTAGCTACTAGTTAAGGACTCCACGCAATCAGCGCTTTCGCAAATTGCTACCTATAACAGCATTCTAATAGGCACAAATTAAGTTGCCGGCCGACAATTCGTTGTGGTCAGACATTGTCCTTCGTCCCGCCAAATTACCTACGCACCGTGGGATAAATAGAGAGCTGACATTTTAGTAGTAATTTTTACACAAAAGCACTTAATTAGTAAGCATGGTCCTAGATTCAATGTCTATTTCGACAAATAAGCTAAGTAAGTGCTTGATATATGTAGCTTTTCTAATTATACAAGTCGTACAAGGTACCGGAACTGGAGGTACGCTGAATAAATATTATGTAACTTGAAAGAACTGGGCACTTGTTAAGAATACTTAGGGCTTGTAAGCGAGGGTACTTGGGCGATTGATCTCGTCTAGGTATTCGTATTCGGGGGTGGTTGGAGGTGGGGCTGCAACCACTCATCCAAACGAACCCGTGTGAGGACGACAACGTCGGATGGCTCGCGTTGTCGCCGCTCGGAAGATGCTTCGGGACAGCATCAAGCTGTCTCGGGGCGAACGAAAGCGCGGTGCTGAGGGCTCCGGTGAGTTCTTAGAGTAAGCTCGGAGCCCTCGTCAAGCATCAAGGTAGGTCCCCGGGTTAGTGTGGGTACAATCCCACATAACCCGGCTGCACCCCATTGCGGCCGGGCATCTTGCGAATCTTTTTTGTTTACGAGGGGGAACCCTCGTAAACAAAAAAAAAATGTATTCGTAAACAATTAGACGTCAGATTTTGGATGGGTGACCGCGAATATTACAGTGAAGCGACAACAATGAAATCGAGACTGTTCAATGTTAATTGCTGTTAAGCGCGTAAATATTTTGTTATGGAACAGCTGATTTTGGCGAAAGAAATATTGGTATCGTAGTAGAAATTGGATAACATTATGGTGAGTCCTTTCGGCTTACATAATTACACCTTTTGTACTCGTTGCTTTGTATTTGTGTACACTAAAAAAAAAGTTACTTAGGTTTAGATAAATAGGTACTTTATTAGGTAGATATAATGTGAATATCATCTAATTGCAAATAATAATTTCGTCTCGCGTTATAAATTTAAAATATTACGGCTTGATCTTTAGCATGTAGCTTCAAAGAAAACTCAATGTACGCACATACACACTAACACATGCTTTTATTCTGATTAAATCATCAACAGCATTAAAAATCTGAGTTTTTACTTTTCCCTTAACTCATTGCAAGATCGCATTCCACAGTCGTGCGCATTACCAACTTATTTGTACAGTTGGCCAAAGGCTGGAACTAACATTCTCAGAGAACGCTGTTAAATTTACTAAAAAATATGTAGTGTCGCCCTCAAACAAACTGCACAAGTAAGTTGGCGTAAATTCTGCTTGAATCCTGATTCCTGAGACAAAACCGTAAGGTGGTTAATAATGATGAATTGATTAATATTGAGCAAATAACAAGCCATATTATTGACAGCACGTTGATAAATTGATTTTGCAAGTTTTTTATTGCAATTTTCGGAAACTAAAGTTTTGAAACTGTGTATGTTAGCTTGGCAAAAAAGAAGTAAATGAACACCACTTTTGCTAATAATGATCACTCTTCAACAGAAATAGTTAAAATGTTTAAAAAAAAATAGATTTAATTAGTATGACTTTGATATTTTTTTGGATAAACGGTTACGTAGATTTCTTTGACTAAAAACTATAATGAGTTAAACTTTACCTACACTGCATAAGTATAATTTGCCATGCTGGTAACAGTTAGTTTTTTAGACATAATAATAAATAAAATATTTCAGAAGAAAATTTTATTTTTCTCACGTAACATTCTATTCGAAAAACAATACTGTTTGATAAAATTGAGAACTATATTTATCATATTTTTACGATAATCGCTAACTTCAACATGCGCATGATCTACAAAACAAGTAGCGCCGTCTGTACGATACTAAGCGCAACTTATAGTTCCAACGACGGGCAACAGATGGCGACTAATATTCTAAAGATGTAAAGCTTTTTCTACTGATTTTTAGCGTAGAGGTGCTACGATTTTGCTACAATAAATAAGTTGCGAAGTAGTAAATTGAAAAAAATATATATTAAGGGTTTTTATTGATAGGTATGAAAGCGCAATATTTTTTTTTTATAATTTTCTAGCTTGAACTTTAATCCTCGGAGAAAAAATAGACAGACATAACAAATTTTATTAAAAAATAATATTATGTTTGTAGGTTTTTAATTAACAGGTTTTTTTTTAATCTTATACGAAATGGATGATTCGAACTAGAAACGGGTCTTCCACAATGTTTTTACCCTTTGCAAAGGGTAAAAGTATAGGCGGTAAGTAGGTAAGCGTTGGCTAAAAACTTTGTTACAATAATTAACTTTCTATGTACCACGGTTTTACCTGCGAGACTATAACAAAACGGTAAAAATTATGACGATGAAATTTATATGTATGTTTGTATGTATTTTTCTGTAGCTCTATTACTGTGCGTGCTCGTCGTTGGGAAGTTGTAATGATCAGTTAAGTACCTAGTTAAGGTATGAAAGCGTAACAAGCAAACCAACGAACTCACTTTCGCCTATATTATTATTAGTTAGAATATAATACAGAAGAAACACAATTAATCTGCTGTCATGTCAAAGGCCGAAAACTTTTAATAATAAGCGATTATAAATCGGGCAATTAACTGCTAGCACTCTAACGTGGAGTTACGTCCCGTTTCCTTTCAAATTAGACCACTAGCCGAAGAATTCGTTTGTGTAGAATAGCTATCCCAATTCTTAGGAATAAGAAAGTTTAATAATAACTATTTTTCAGTCATCAGCGTGAATATGTCAGCAATTTGCTCGATTAATGGCAATCGCAATGATAGAAGAATAAGAATGCAAAGATGTGAAAAATCCACCCAGAGTTTTGAACTAAAATCAAAGTCAAAATCAAGCTCAAAACTGCGATTACATTTCACTATTTAACTAAATATTTGATCTGTAATTTTGCGGGAAAAAAATCATTTTAGTCTGGGATACACTAATATTTGGACACTACCGCTGAGCGGTAAAATAACTGGCAAAGTAGTAAATTGCTGAGCAAATGTATTTGGCCTTTTTTTTACTGGCCATTCTTTCTCCAACCAATTCAGCGCAAGCGGGTTGTTAAAAATTGCCCTAAGACCGTTAAAAGCGTAACGTCGGTGGATGTCGTCAGAATTAATTATCCTTAACTAAGTGACTGCTTAATCATATCGAGTACTTTTACGCGACTCACTTTAGCTAACTCAAAATAGATCGGTTTGTGGTAAGAGGTGAAGGAAATCGTTATGTTTTTAATGGACCTACTTACCTACGTTTATTTTTGGCTTCGTTATTCGGATTTACCCGCTTAGTCGCGAGTGAATCGGTTTCTTCTAGGCAAGCATGCTCCATCGTAGACCGTATCGTTGCTTACCATCAGGCAAGATGACGGTCAAATGCAAGCCTATTACTGAATAATAAAAAAAAAAATAGTACCTACTTAATATTAGAGTTATATTTCCTGGGTACATTCCAAATTCAAACTCTTTATAGAGCGTTATCTAAAAAAAAAATATAGATTTCTGTTTTTTAGATGCGTAATTTTTCAAGCTTTCAGATGCATGAAAAAACAGAAATCAAAGGCTCTTGAAAGCTCTGAAGCTCTTTATTTGAAATACTAATACGAGTAAATAGAAATAGACGTACATCAGCTACGAAACTTCGTAACTGATCAATAAACCAATAGACAGTTTGAACTCCCAACTGCGGAGAGCCCGTTTGGTTAACCACAACACTTCAGTAATTATCGAGACACGTCAAATTGGGAACTGACAAATTAATAGTGAGCATTCGCCAATCGACGGGACTAATCACCACTTCGGTGCGAAAATGAGGACGGTTCAACGCTTCCCGATTATTACACGAGTTAAACAGCAATTCGTCGAGTAATTATCAAATTGAGCTCAAATAACTATTCTAAGTACTTACATACTCTATTTTACTAAATATACAGCAGGTACCGACACTCAACGTCAAGCGTGCACAACGCGAGAGGAGAGGGCATGCCAGTTCCGGAAAAAAAAATATGGTACTAGCATTTATGATAATGAGGTAATTGAAATATTGCTTTTGGTTATATGCTTTTCCAAAATTAATTAATTTAAAAAATATTTTTACTAACTGATATGGATTTTTTCCCCTGGAACTGGAATTAACTGGTATCTCGCCATGAAATCGCTTACTTTTAACTTTCCTTACTAATTTTATTAAATGCGAAAATAAGTTGGTTTGTTTATTAGGTTTTCAAGCCATAACTACTCAACCAACGCCAATCATAAAGTTCTGCATACTCATTGTCAGGATGCAGAAAAGACCAGAATCACTTTACATCATCATCATATTTGATTATCGCGCATGTACTCGTAAAATGGCACCACAAGTACAATAGCGATAACTAGTTATAAAATGATGTTACAGTTAAATGGCATCCTATATCCGCTTATTAACACGGGTCATGTGATGTCAGTGCCAAGTTGGAGCGCCTCCAAGTGGTCTCCATCGAATTTGGCAAGATCACTGATGGAAGCAGATGTCGCATCCACTCGAAGTTTTATTGAGGGAATAGTTCGCTATCAGGCCTAGCTCTGCTTCTTGAAAGGACTCTCTTCTTGGCTGTGTATTTCGATTGGTTATGCAATCAGCTTTAGATGGATAGATAAACTCTTTATGTTCACACCAGATCAAGAAATTATATAGAAACAAAAAGGATCGTTAAACTAAAAACTTGTACAGCAACTGGCGGCCTTAACGCTAAGCTTTCATCACTTTTTCTGCACCTTTTTCTATCAAAATTTCTTGAATGGACTATTGCATGCTATTGCTATGGCATGCATCGTGCCGTGTGTATTCGTGCTTATAATTTGAAGAGCTTAGAAATCTACTCAAATATAATCATCAATTTAATCGCACGGTATGTATAATATCCTTTCAGTTCTTACTAAATTTTTGTTGGTGATTATTCGTTACAATGTCGACCTGTTTGGCTCAGCGGTAGTCTTTCCGCCTTAAGCCATAGGTCCCCGGTTCGATTCCTGGCCGGCCAGGGGGTTGAATGATGAATTTAAATATCTGCTCTGGGTATGGGTGTTAGTGGTCCTTGTCTTTGTGTGTGTTCCATGGCATCCCCGACACAGGGTATCCTATTGGGGAGCTATGAGTGTTAAACGTTTATTACTATTTATTCATTTAATTTAAATGATTAGGTAACCTTACCTTGATTAAGTAAGTACCTACCTTTCCCGTGACAATCACTCTTTCAAAACCTCAAGGCTTCGTTACGGCAAAAATATGGACGGAAAAAAGTCTTAAACTTATAAAAAGTCCACCGAGTCTTTTAACCTAAAAAACTTCCGCAAAAAATGTATGTAACTACATAAATATTTACTCCTTAAGTAAAGTTCGCCATCTCATGTCATAAAGAACATTACATAATTTGCATAAGAAGTTGGAATGGCCAGGGATGAAAGCCTTGGGCCGCGCCTCGCATATGAATTACTTTTTATACGGGTAGGTATACGCTAATATTGACTGTTTTACTTACAGAGGGTGTCCCTGTGCTTTGTTTTCCTCAATTTGCCAAGAATGCAAGAAAAATCCAAGGAGAAAGGCAAAACATTTTATTTTTAGACGGGAAGTACTTAGTTCATGAAAAATCTGCTGTGAATGTACCTATATCAGATAATATTATAAATTCTCTAATATTAGGAATTGTGATTGTTATTGTTATTGTAAACTTTATTGAATACATCCTACATTACATTACCTACCATAGTTACAATATAAAAGCGGGCAATTCTAAACCCATACAATTTAGAGTTACAAATACAATTTCAGTATCTATATTATATTAAGAAATTAAATCATGTTATACAATAAAATACAAATTATAAAGCTACCGTACCCTTTGCCATAATAATGCAAATTTAGGATCAGATATCGCTATTTATACCTAGGTTACACAAATAAATAAGCAGCGTTCAAAGGCCAGGCACCAAGAATTCACCAAATACATTTCCCGGCCCATATCTAAGGCTAGTTATACAAGTGTTATTCAAGAGTTATACCAACCATCATAAACTCTGGCACAAAGCAAACTGTGCTACAGGCACAGTAACCTATCAGTAGGCATTCAAGTTTGCATCGCGAATGCAGCAAATATTTGCACGGAACTTACTGAACGAAGCACGTGAACTATTCCTTCATAATTTGCACGTACATTCGAAGCAACAATACTTGGTAGACCATAAATTATGTCATTAAAAAAGTTCCTTAGGCATAAAAGCTCGATAAGGAAGTTATTTTTTTCCGTAATTTCTTGTCTTTTTTTTATTCAATTTATAATTGAATAATACCTTTTTAAGGAGAGGCTTATGTCCAGCAGTGGACAAACATTAGATAGGTTGACGATGATGAAGATAAATGCTTTTTAAACGCTTTTTACTTACATAAAAAACTGATAGTGATACAGAAATAAAATCACACTTTATTTTAATAGTTTAAATTAGCTAATGAAGCATTTATGAATAAGATTAGTCGACATAAAATAAAACAACGTACAATATTTTCAAAACCAAGCTTTTTTTTAATCGTCGTCGGAGTTACACAGGTAGGTATAGGTATCAAACTTCAGGTCAATCCATCATCGGAAAATGGTTCCAAAATTCAGTTGCAATATTTTATCATCACTACACTTCATTACAGCTAGTTAAATGAAAGCTTGCAAAAATACACACAATATTTTTATAATGCAGTGCTCCACATTACAATACGTTGTTTCTTAAATCAGATGAAAGCCTCCTCTACGCTGTACAAGGTAAGAAGTTACCAATTATGTCTGCAACAGTACCTACTACTTCTAATACGAAGCTAGGTATGCTAAATAGTCGTTTGAGCCGAAACAATGCCGTATCAGATCGCTTAGAGGGAAGCTTTTTGAGTTAATTTACACCGCTGCTTTAAATTCTGGCCTGTGTTTATGAACTGGGTCCTTTTGTTTGGTAATTTAATACAACTGCAGACTGTTAAGTGCACTGTAACACTGTAATGTGTAAATTTCAGTGTTAGGGTGAAATTTAAAGTGGGAGATTGTAATCTGTGAATTAAATTGAAGGACGTTTTGAAATCGTTTTGTAAGTGTTTAAATTCCAACTTTTCTATTCAAACTGAAGATTGTAAAACTTATTTATGTCTGACTTTCCAAACAGTGTATCTAGCACAACTTTGACGTAAACTTACGTAGCGAGTATTCGATAGAAAAGTATACGCCATTTACGCCCGTCAGGGGCGCTCTTGACTGCCGTAAATGGCATACACTTTTCTAGCAAATACTCGCTACGTAAGTTTACGTCGTAATTGTGCTACAGGTATATTCAACCCACCCAGGGTTGTTTAAAACAAGTAAATAGATACTTTCTAGCCAAGCGTGCAACATTTTCGACCACATCGTCGCTTCTCATAAGTTGAGATTGTGATAAATCACAGACCTACTGATGCCAAACCCGATGAAAAAAACGGATTAGTACTTAAAATATGATTAAAATGACTGAAACTAAGCGTTTGGTTTTATCAGACGCTTTATTACATTTTTCGAAAAAGATACAATATCGCCTTTTTCGTATAACCATCGACAAAATCAAATCTAAATAGAAATGTCTTGTATTTTAGTATCTACGTACTGTCGAACACAAAACATGCACCCCTTCCACCATAAATCACAACTTCGATTAGTTTCCCATAGCAAAGCAAAGCAATAATTTATTTTGTTTTCACTGATTTTTATCGCTTCCCCTACTAAATATCTGCGGGCGCTATCGATTGTGATCAGAATTATCAAAATCAGTCGAGGGTGAACTGATTTAAAACAGAAGCTTATAAACCAGGAAATATAAATTGTAATGTTATCGCAAATCTAATCTGCGAATTCAATTCTATTATTCTCACAACAATGCTTCAGCTTACCATAATTTTGATTTCATAAATTTTAATTTAAAATGTACGTGTTGACGTTGACATCAAATACGCGAAGCACACACATAAATACTAGAGGTACTTACTACTTACTTCTACCTTAAAATTTTATTAGAAAATTAACAATAATTTTATTGGTATTTTTAACTAACATGGAAAAGAAAATTCAAAGACAAAGAAAATGCTATTTAAAATTTAGGCAACTATCATATATCTACATCTTAATTAATATTACAAATTCGGGAGTGAGTTTGTTTGTTACGTTTCACAACTTAACTACTGGACTGATCATTTTGAAATATACATTGACAAGAGTATACAAAAGGAGTTAGTTTTTTTTATCATAATCGTAATTTTTTATCACCATACGAAGAAAACCGCGGGCGCAGTTTCAAAATAAAAGTCTAAGCGTGCACACACTTTATGAGTGCCACTTAGATAATTTTAGTAGTGGCTAGTAAATTATGTATGAGAACACACCATATATTATCAAATCCTCTCATCATACTGAAAATTAGCATATAATGACTCCTTATAAATAGCGACCAGCATGAATAGATTTAATATGTATCACCCAAGTTGTCAACGGCAGGCTTTAGACAGCTTTATTGATTGGATTCTTCATCAGGAACAGGTTTTGAGTGACGATCCTGTTTCATAAAGTTATTACTGTTGATGTGACGGCTAAACGGCTATGTTAATTATACTAAGTTATACATATACTTTACATTATACATATTACAAAAATTGCGAAAGTTTGCCTGTATTTTTTCACTCTTTTGTGTTGAAACAGCTGTATGGAATTGAATGAAATTAGAAATAGAGATAGGTAGTTACATACAAACAAAGTTCGCGAGTTTAAAAAAGCTAAAAACATTAACGAGGTAAAGCAAAAAAATCAAAAGAAATAGAGAACTGAAACTATATCCGCCATCTAAAAGTGCGTCGGCCGTTCTGTAGTGACCCTAAAACTAACCTACTTTAGCTCTATTCACGATTATACGACTTGCACAAATGTACAGTGTTTACAACCTCAATCCTGAAACTCTATTAGCCATATAACGCTACATTACGTACAATGTAGGGCTTTTGATCCCGTCATAGGCTTCAAACACACGAATTGTGTAGGATTTGAACTGTTTAGTACAGTTCTCCGTGTAATCCGGGATTAGTCCGACGTGTCATGTAGCCACTACACAGTCGGTAACTAATTGGAGTGGTTCGACTGATGTACAAGTGGTCGACATGGAACTGGACTTAGCTGGGGATCGTATGAGGTTTAGGGGGACCTTTAGACTACTGAAGGAATCACCCTTTCTCTGAGCGAAGTGAAGGTAGTGTTAGCATGGCAACCCTCACTTCTTGATGGTGGCACTACTGAGGCGGGCTTGCGGATGTGGTGTCACTCTCACGACTAGGGAGTCGTGAGGGTATCGGCAAGATGGCGGTGCCGGTGATAATACGGAGGCTATATAAAAGATAGAAGATGGAAAAGGCTAAGCCGCCTGTCCTCTGATTGTGATTGTGAATAGTGAAGTGCTGTGATATTATTAAAATTGTGAGTAGCTTCCATAAAATCGATTGAGTTTGTGATTCTAGTGTATAATTCCCCGAAACTCCATAGTAGTATACCATAGGTAACGTAATTCGGAGGTAATGCTCTGACAGTAGATAGATAGATGAACTCTTTATTGTTCACGCTAGAAATTACAAGCAAAAATAATAACATGAAGTAATGATACAACTAGTGCAGTAACTGGCGACCTTATCGCTAAGAGCCATCTCTTCCAGACACTATTAGTAATAAGAAATAAAAATTATTTATTATCACCGGATTTAATTTTATTTTATTTTTTTTTGTTTATAATATTGTAGAGAAATTGTCTAGGCTATTGGATATTATAAATCGTGCGTCTAATTAACTAATCTTTTGCGATGATTTATCTTTACACGAAATTATATGCTCGGATATAATATCAAGTTTATTTTAAATACTCGCAAAGAAGGGCAAGGGAATTTCCAAAAATACTCAGTCTCATTATCACGAGAGGAAATGAGTTATGAACGGTGCTTACAATGTGTTCTACATTCATAAGTTAACGAGTTGCGCGGCTTTACGAACAAACTTGGTTCTTGGAATGAATACGAAATTTTGGCTGAATTAACGAGTCGGGAAGAAAGTTGGAGATTCTTTAGAGAAAGCTAATGCTAATTTTAGGCGTGGATAATTTCGGATTTCCAAGGCTGAAGGATCTTTCATTAGGTACATCACAACACGTACATAGTGAGAAGACTAAAAAGGAAAAAACCTTTCGAGTTAGTGTAGTGTTATGACAGTGAAGTGTAGTTTAGTTAAATCTACTAGTAAAGAACACATTAACAAAGTGTCTTCGCCTTAATAGAGACAGTAAGAAATGTGTTAATGGACACAATCTTAGCAATAACTTACTTAGCAATTTATGTTAAACGCAAATTACTCATTAGTTTTTCAGGCTAGATCGTAATTTTAATGATGTACTTATCGATAAAATGCATCATTACAAAAGAAAAAAAAAAGGTACATCACAAATCTTACAAAAATATTGAAGTTAGGTATATCATACTAGCTGACCTGGCAAACGTTGTTTTGCCATATAAATTATTTCTAGTGACTATTAAGAAATAGGGGTTGGTGATAGAAGGGTGAAAATTTAGGTTAGTAAGTATTTTTAATGCCACATAAGCCACATTATAAAAAAATAAATATTTTGTCCAAAAAATAAAAAATATTAGGGGTGGATAACCCTTATCACTTAGAGCCAGGCCACACGGTGCGGCACCGCACCGCACCGCATCACTCCGCACCGCACTGGCGGCCACACGAGCAGTGCGGCGTCGCAACGTTCTTACGGCGCCGCTGCGGTACCGCAACATTGCCCAGTTGACGACAGTCTACCAGTGTTGCAAAAGTCCCCGATTTATCGGGAGATCTACTGATTTTGGACATCGTCTCCCGATATCCCGATTTAGCGACCCAATCTCCCGATTTATGGAAGATAGTTTTAAATTTTTTTTAGTTAGTTTTAGTTTTTTTAGTATTTTTTTAGATGTGAAGTGCCTACAAAAATTTAATAATAATATTAAAATGTCATCTAAATAATTTGACTTAGTTTGTTTTTTGATAAATAAACGTGTTTGATTGAATATTGTATTTTTTTTGTCATATACCGATTTTAGGTACAAATATACCGATTTTTAGTGGGCAACTCTACCGATTTGTAACATCTTGCCATGCTTTTACTTTCAAATTTTTGTTTTTAAAATTGTCATGAGACTTGTCCCACAGTATTTCCCGTTCCTGTATCAACGAAATGAGGTAGTTCCACACCGGTTCTCATTTTTTTGTATGATATGGGTACACGTAATTATCACCAACGAGCGTGCACTCTCGTCTATGCCGTACAAACACCTGAGCGGCGCCGCTGCGGCACCGCACTGCTTGCACCCCTCCCCGCTTCGTCTGCCGCGCACCGTTGTCCGGTGCGCCTGCGGTGCGGCGCCGGAGCGGTGCCGGACGTACCGTGTGGCATACCATACATTTTTATATGTAGGAAAACGTTGCGGCACCGCTCAGGCGCCGCGCCGGAGCCGCACCGCACCGTGTGGCCCGGCCCTTAGGGGTATGAATGATAGATAGTAGTTGATTCTCAGACCTACTGAATATGCATATAAAATTTCATAAAAATCGGTCAAGCCGTTTCGGAGGAGTATGGTAACTAACATTGTGACACGAGAAATTTTATATTGACTAGCGGCCCGTCCCGGCTTCGCACGGGTAGACACTATAAATATATTAAGATAAGGATTTCTTCAATTGATACTTTAACAACTATTTTATTTACCTGACAAAAAATATCTGATAAAAATTAATGTAACACTAAAGTAACTGTCAAAAATTGACAAATGGCAGTTTTTATTATTTATACGTCAAATGCGGCTGACATACCGTAAGCTGTTGATATTCAAGAATTTTTAAACTCAATTAATTAATAAACCATGTTCAAAAACTATAAATTGAGATGTGAGTTATCCTATCTCTTATTTAGATCGAACTGCACACGGTGTGCAAATTTGATTGAAATCGGTTAAGTAGTTTAGGAGTCTATAGCGGACAAACAACGTGACACGTAATTTATATATATTAAGACTAGCTGACTCGACAGACGTTGTCCTGTCAAAAGCCATTGCGTAACTATAGCAACCGTAGTATGTTGATGCTAACTTGTCAATTTATAGTAAAAATTATCAGTATATATATAATTTGCAATAAATTAAAATTGCGACTATAATTTGAGATTTAAACTATCCTATCTCTCAAGTTGGATCGAACTGCACATGGTGTGCGAATTTTATTATAATCGGTTAAGTGGTTTAGGAGTCCATTGAGGACAAACATTGTGACACGAGATTTATATATATTAAGATTTTGTAACCAATACAGAGTTATAAGGAAAAGGTATGCTAAGCCGAAAAGAGGTTCTAGTACTCATCATAATTAATTTTTTTTACTTATGAGACCAACCTGGATTTAGTGAAAAAAAAAACAGCTGTTCCGTACATTTTTCAAGTGTCATTGGCATTTTTCTATGGAACAGCTGACTTTTTTCGCGAATTTCAGGCTTAGCCCCATAGTAAGAGTTGTTCATTATCATGAGTCACAGACTCGCAGTCTGTGACCTCTTTTCAGCTTAGCATACTCTTTCTGTATAACCCTGTATCTATGATAATCTGTGTAAATAGTTCTATGGACAAATATATTAGGATTGTTGATTATGGTTAACAAAAAGATACTGGCAGATACTTATAGAGCTGACCTCATGACTAATTTCATTCACAGCAAAATGATCGAACAAGTGTTGGTCGTTCATTGTCTGCATTGCTCGGCGCCCCGACCACCGGCCGTTCTATAGAATACAGTAAGTCAGTGTTTTAAATAGATTTACTAAAGATAAATAAAGGAAGCTGACATATCCGAAAATGTATACCTACCATTTGTCAATGATTACAACCGTCATCAAAGATAATGATGAGTTTTTTTAATTTAAATCTCAGTTCTTTTTTTTCCACTACAAAGCAAAACTCTTTTCGTTCTCGTCTCGTCGTCTCTTACACTAGCCTTTTGAAAGTTAC
The DNA here is from genome assembly GCA_949125135.1 of Alcis repandata. NCBI lineage: Eukaryota > Metazoa > Arthropoda > Insecta > Lepidoptera > Geometridae > Alcis > Alcis repandata. Next base: position 4,708,909 of record OX421233.1, read on the forward strand.
CTTGTTCAATTTTGGTGAGGTTGTCACAGCCATGCGTATTCCAATTTCGTTCAGCATGGCCAAATACCTACTTGAAAGTTATGAAGTACTGGCTCACTGCTTCGCAAAGGTGTAGCAAGATATACTTTCAAGTCCAAAATCTACGCAGAGTGTGATACTGTGGACATCCGCCACGGCCGGACGGCCCATTTGTCAGCCGACGTCGTTTGTCGTCCGTCGGGTACATAACTAATTGTGGCAGTAAATCGTCCGGCGCGCGACACGGTCGCGTCGACGCGTAGGGCGCGGAGTGAACGAAATGAACGAATGAGTGAATGACGCGTGGTGCCCATTTGGACGTTTTGGGAGATGATGATATCGTCTTCCTTTGGGTGTGTATTGATCACGTGTGGATTCAAATTTGGGAATTTTGCACACTTAAAATAAATTGACTGGTATGTTTAGTCTTAGAGAAGCATGATATTTTTCGAGTTGGGTCTGACGAAACACACGAGTGCAGTCCAAGTCCCGTTATTTATTTTTGCGGCATAAAAAGTAGCATTATCCAGGTAGCTTAATCCAGGATTACTTACTACCTTCATACTAAATAGTAAATACCATGCAAAGCCGTTTCAATGCGAAAAGCAACAAACACTGACACACTCACCCTCGTACAAACTTACAAACTTTAATTTGTCGCAATAAATTTTTTATTTCTGACTATAGGTATTGTTACTTTGGTAACGTCAAATACACAATTTTAATCTTAACTATCTTAATAATACATACTAGTTATTGGACTATTTATTATTATCTGCGGCTAAAACAGCAAGGCACATTTAATGTTTTATGAGATGATAATAATAATATATCTCCTTCAAATTTTATGGGTATTTTTAATGCATCTTGTGAAATATTTGCATTCCGCGTGATACAGTCAGGTCTCAGGTCCACGCTTATTTACGGTAATGTGCTAAATCTGATGAAGAGTGAAAGACGCATGATGCAGCCAAAATTACTCTTCACTTCATAAACCAAAGTCACCTCTTGGAATATTGATGTTGACAGGAGAGTATGAAACTCTTAAGTAAAATATGAGTTGAAATCTTGAAATTAGAAGCTATAAAGACGAGACTTAAGATTTAATGTTACAGATTGAACATTTACAGCCCGTACATACAGGGTTATAAGGAAAGGGTATGCTAAGCCGAAGAGGGCTCATAGTGCTTACCATTATGAACAACTTCTTCTATGGGACCAACCCTGAAATCACGAATAGAAAATTAGTTGTGCCGTACATTTTGTGGAGTGTCATTGACATTTTTCCAAGGAACAGTTGATTATTTTTTCGCGAATTCAGGGTTGGTTCCATAGTAAAAATTGTTCAAAATGATGAGTACTACAACCCCTTTTCGGCTTAGCATGACCTTTCGTTATAACCTGTAAGTGTATAGTGCCCGAAACTTTTTGTATTCGCAGCGAAAGGACAGAGACCTCCCAGCCTGGTGAAGCCTGAAATAACTCACTCCACGTATAGCTTCAATAAACTCCTTATTCTAACATTTACCTACACAGAAACATGACAACATTGTGTTCCAGTCACCCACACGCTGTATACAATCTGGTCAGTATCGAAGCTTGTATAGTTTTACTATGGAAACTAACGTGGTTTTCACACATTTTTGTTATAATTAAACACAGGAATACTCACGTAAAAATTAAGTCGTCTACTACGACTAGTTTCGGTCACATTCGGTGACCTTCATCAGGCCAGTTTACAAACGTGACGCGCTCGCGGTTGCGTCTCGTTTTTTTTTTCTTGTATAGTTTTTTAGACAGCCCTAGTTACGACTCTGTTAAAAAACAAAAATAACACTCGTAAAAATCGTATTTTGAAAAAAAAAAACTGTGTAATACTCTGACTGAGCAGATAATTTTACTTTAAGCTAAAACCCGGGCTCGGACACAGAGCACGCGAACGTGGGCCGTATCGACGTCGAGTGCGTACAAGTACGTTTACTTTAAGTGTAGTAGGTAATACTGAAAACACGCATGAGATACATCATTATGAAAAACTTACTATAGGACCAACCCTAAAATCGCGAAAAAAAAAATCAGCCGTTCCATACATTTTGTCGAGAGACAATGGACTTTTTGTCTTTTTATGACGTACCTGATGCGTGTTTTCAGTATTACTACACTTAAAGTAAACGTCTAAATAATAATAATAATACGATCTTGTACCAAACTTTAAATCTGTTTTCCACAGGTTGTGCCCCAGTCACCCACACACAGTTCTTTGCCGGGTTCGATGTTCACATTGTTTGACGTGTATTGTTTTGGAACAGCGTAGTGGAATCGTGATAAATGATGTACTATCGATGGAGATCGACAGCTTCTGCGGTTTTCGAGGGCGTCATGGACTCAGATATAACAATGGATGAGGCTATTTATATCAGCAAACTAGTCACTTTTAGGTACTTTATGTATTGTTTTATAGCTCCAAAGCTTTGAGGAATTTTGTTTTTCAATATTGTGACAAATCCGATATTGACACGTGATTTGATTGACATTGTTTTAATCAATGTGATAATATTTTAAATATTTTTTTAAGTAACATAATATTTGACTAATAAAACTGAGTGAACTTTTATAAGTAGTGCTAAAACAAGTTGCACGTGTAAAATTCAGAAAAGAAAAAAAATAAAATGTAAAAAAAATGGGAATTGCACCGGAAACTGATTCACCGATACAATTCAAAAAAACCTCCTTGCCAATATCTCATTGGAATTGCACCGCTCCAGCATAATGCAGTTAATTAAGCAGCACAATCAGCCGTTACCAAAGGAACGCCCCAAACGTGGAATAAATTCTTGAGGGGCTGAAATCACTTCTACACTGTCTGCGGTGATAGCCAACAAACTTTAAAAACAACTCCAAATATTTCAAATCAACTTTAGTCAATGGTAATAAAGACTATTGTGAATGAACTGCTGTAGTATTGTGCTGCATGGGATTTGACATCACTCCTCGAACGTTTAATTTTCTTTTAATCCCAAGTGCTTCGATCTTTATCATTGGGGGGTTGCCTCGTAACGAATTAAACGGATTGCATCGGTGTCGCAAATGAGGCTATTTTATTCCTCAGGGGAATGAGCAAAGGGGAAAATGGAGATGTGCCAGTATTGGCACTGTTTGTGTTTGCGCCTCACTGAGCCATAATTGGTATTGAGTATTCCCAAACTAGTTCCAGGATTTAGGAACTCGTGAACTGCATTTAGGTACTTCAACTTGTAATGAATGTCTGATCCCAAATTTTGATACGTTGCAATGTAAACTATGAACGTGATACATAATTGTCATACATTTCGTAACAAACTATTTTGACATTCATAGTTTTGATAACAAGGATAGTAATATTAGTAATGCATCTCCAGCACCAGAGACTTATAGGGCCAAAGTTTGAAGACTTTAGATGACAGATCTAATTTTGCACAAAGTATTGATGTTCTTGTCTAACAGTTTGTAATTACAAGACAGATTTATTTTTAGTTAGTTTAAATCTATCAAATAATTCCTTCAAACATTGTAAGGTTCATTTAGTTTACAATTTTAATACTAACAAACACACAAAAGCATCTTAGTAAAATACCTAATACACTAAACGTAAGAAAGAAAATCAACTGACTACCTATTTATAGCTGCAACACAAAATGCGTTGCTCACTGCAACTCTAACATAAAAGAAGTTTACTGCTTTGTAGATTTAGCCATTTCAGTAAGACTTTATAAGTACTGTCTACGGATGCTCTGAAGCGCTTTACGATTTGCGAACAAAAGGCAAACAATCCATTGTCTATCGGTCTATCGATGTAGCCCGAGGTGCAGTGTCATCAAAGGCTTTAACTTACTCCTTTCAGAGGACTTACTATGTGTTACTTCACTTGACCTTCGTAAAACGAGTATTATATTACATTTTTTTAAATCCAATTAAAACAAATAAATCGTTTTGGGCGATTTAGTAATTAAGATTTTGACATTCTTTTTATAGTATTTTTGACGTTGTATTAATGAATAAGAATTGTAATATTTTTTAAAGTAATTTCTAAGAATATTTTTTTTGACAATATTTTTTTCGGCTGCAGCACCACCTTGCTCTTCAGAGCGGCCCGAACGTGCCCGAACGTTGTCCAACCTCTGATGCGGAACGAAGAAGAATAATATTACAAAAACTTTCTCGAACAAATCGTAGTATATTTTAGCTTGCTATTTACGGTGTGTGGGCATAATAAATAGTATTTTTGTATAGTAGCTAATACTAATAAGCTTGCCAGTCTACGCAGTCAAGTTTAAAAAGTATTAAATAAAGACCTGGCTGACGAATAAATAAATCTTCTTGTAATTAATTTTGTTGTGTAAAAAACACTAGGTTTTAACTTTTTTAAATACTTATTATTTAATAAAATAATTCAATTTTCAAAATCTAAATTCCAATAAAAACCATCAGTAGGGCCTTGTCTTTATCTGAAACCTGTTCCTACCCCTGTAAGCTCACGATATGTTCTTTACTTTGTTTCAAGTTTTCCATTACTGACTCGTTGTCTGCTTCAACTGTTGGCTTAACTTGAACTTGTTAACTTAATGTTAACTTGCTTTCAAATGTTGATTTTGCATTGAGAGCTTTTTTTTACCCAGATGTCGTTGAAAAAATATTAGACTTACTAACTTTAATGTCAAATGTTTTAAGAGCTTTTATACAAGTTTTGTAATGAATGTAAAAAGTTTGATTGTGATGTTAGTTGAAATATTGATATTCGATATGAAAGTTCCATTGCTAAAATAGTTTTTGAAAACTAAGATTTTTAATGGTTAGAGACACTTTAAACTTTAAAAAAATGTTCCAACTTCAATGCTTAAAATAATATAAGCTACTATTCGTGTGTAATTAAAAAAATCCTTAATATGATTTAGGTAAGAGTATCAATCAATATAAGTACCTACAAATTGATTACAAATTGTTATTTAGAAACATGGAAAAAAGACCTGGCTAACCTAGGAGACCATTCTTAGAATGTTAGATTAGACATAAGGCAGATTTAATATGTTACACGGTTGTAATATTATTTTGTTATATTTAAAACGTAGCACTCACGTTATACGTTATACTGATATTATAATTAAAACTGAACACTCAGAATAGATTATATTACTAGATACGTTCGTTTTCAAAGTAAGATGTAAAAGCACTAGCAAAAGATCCTCTAGTCTAGAAATTACTCCACCGGCAAAAGCAAGACTGTTAGAGATTGACGATGTAAATGAGAAGTATGTACGAGTACATATGTTATTTAGCTATAAACATAAGCAAACTGTAGCCATCTCTTTTTGAGGGTAGAATAACAAAATTTTACGTCCTAAAAATTCTGAAGGCTTTTTGCATTAAAGCAAAGGATATTCGTATTCGTATCGCGTTTTATTATTCACAAAATATATTTCGTCCATTTCATCCTCTCCGTTCAAGATGAAAGACCCAATTTCACAAACAAGATAATTCGTTTGTACTGCAGTGCGTGTCTTTTCCTTAATACGGCCAGTTTGAGTTATGTTCTAGAGAAATGTGGAGCAAATATTTCTAAAATCATCATTGTGATCCATCTGGAGGTAATAAAGTTAATTCTTTCAGTTTTTATATTGTACAAAACATCTTAGAATACAGTGCTGCTGTTTAAAAAGAGACGGTATAAGTAGGTAGTTATTGGGCATTTCAAATCACTTTTTTATCTCCTGTTAGTCGACAAAAAATTATTTGAAATGCCCAATAACAGATTTAAAAATCTAAACTTACCGTAACGGCAGCAGTAATCCATAGAGCACTTTATGAAACGAACGAACCAAATCACTAGTTATTTGTGAAAGTTTTATGAATGAACTTTACAAAAATTAAGGTTTCACAGTGTTGAGGCCGGTTGCTCAGGGAACGATTAAATCTCTAGACCGTTTGCCCATGGCAAAATTTTTGACACCAAGAGACATTCCCTCACAACACGAAGCAAGCTTTTGCTAAAGTATTGTGGCCGATTGCTCAGGGAACGATTAAATCTCAAGGCCGATTGCTCGTGTCAAAATTTTCGCTACCAGAGACGATTGTTCCCTCACAACACGTTAAAACCTAAGTTAAAGTAAGTCACTCAATTTTCACTTTCACAAGCTATTGTCCGATCAGACCTTATTGCAAGTATGATTTCGACCGACTGAGGATCACATTGATGTCGACTTTAACGCAAAGTGCAATTGCTGAATGGACATATTATTATCGGCATAACCCGTGCAACACTCGGATGACCAAACTTAATGAGTTTTAGTATTTTATAAATATACGCTTTATGTTTTCATGTACTTAATAATCTTATATAAAATAATATATAATAAATAGAGATAAAAATAGTTTCAACCTTTGATATCATATTTAGAGCTTTTGTCGCTTATAATTATAACATCATTATCACCACAAGAGATAATTAATAAAAACTGGGCAGAATCTAGATGAGATTGAAATTATTTTGATTTAAAGTGACTACATATTCATGTTATGAGTTTCAATTTACAAAATTATATCCTAGTCTCACAAAGATTATGGTGACCCTAATACGATATTACTTAGAAAGCAGGCGGCTTATGATAGAATATCAAATGACTGCATATTGTAAATTGAATTTGATATTTTTGTTTGTGCAGTGTGCAAAGTGCAATTGCTGAATGGACATATTATTATCGGCATAACCCGTGTAACACTCGGATGACCAAACTTAATGAGTTTCAGTATTTTATAAATATACGCTTTATGTTTTCATGTACTTAATAATCTTATATAAAATAATATAAATTAAAAAGAGATAAAAATAGTTTCAACCTTTGATATCATATTTAGAGCATTTGTCGCTTATATAACATCATTATCACCAAAGGAGATAACTAATAAAAACTGAGCAGAATCTAGATTAGATTGAAATTATTTTGATTTAAAGTGACTTCATATTCATGTTATGAGTTTCAATTTACAAAATTATATACTCGTCTCACAAAGATTATGGTGACCCTAATATGATATTACTTAGCAAGCAGGCGGCTTATGATAGAATATCAAATGATTGCATATTGTGAATTGAATTTGATATTTTTGTTTGTCGCAAACGAATACGTAAGTTGCGCAAATGCATAGGTACATCCGCGAAAACTGATCAGGTGTTGTAAACATTTTGGAAAACAAATGCGTTACTCAATTTATATGTGTAAGAAACAGACTGGCTGGGGCAGAGTGTACTATAATGGACTACCATTCTGTCTATGTGGTTTCGATTCTCTTCACCCAATGCTGTTTTTGCACTCTACGAGATATTTAATTTATTCTAAGTTTTCATGAAATGTTTTTAAATATGTATAAGTATGTAACAACCAAAGTATTCTTTTAAGTACTTTCTTAGTTGAGTATATTTTTATTTTAACGGCACATACATATTTATGTTAGTTCCTAAATATCGAGTAACTTGTACCTATTTATTATACATTTATTTTTTGCTGAAGTGTTTGCCACCACTGCATTTTTGCAATACGTATAAAAGGGAAAAAATGCATAAGCTCCAATTTCAATTTATGTTGAATAATTACACGCGGTTGCCATTAAGTCCGAGTGCCGGTGCCAGTGCATACCTACCTACCTACAGCCGTCGGCACCACGACCTCAGCTTGCATCAATTGAGCTGCCCCGTCCACCAGCTCGAGTATCGCTGTTCATCAAACCTGCCTTATTATAATGTTCGTAAGTTTTTAATTATTATTTTTTTTTATAAAAACAGTCTTTGTAAATTTTTAATATCGTGCCTTTATCTCAAAAATGTATAAGTAGGTACATAATAATATAGGATATTCAAACCTAATTTTTTTTAGGTCGGATACTGAGTATTTCAAGAGAGCGCGTCAAACAAAAAGATGCTTTTCCGATTCAGAGGATGAAGTCGACGAAAGGTAATGAAGATCTTTTTCGTTTAAAAAATATATATTATTTATAACTATTTATACATTTAATTAAGCGCCGCTGAGCGCTTATAATATATACATATTTTTTAATTTCGTTTTGCTTATATTACAGATCTCCAAAGAAAATTGGAAATAAAATCAAGGCTAAACCGAAGCGTTTAGCGCCTAGCATCCAAGATTCGGACATCGAAGTACTCGCAAGGTAAGTCTTGTTAAATTTATTATTATTTTTTACTAGAATAAAAGATACTAAGTTTCTCTATCGCGACATCACAGTAGTTTTTTGATGATTTAATCTTGCACTTGGATATTAATGGGTAGATAGTATTCTCGTAAAATCGTAAAAAAATGATATAAAAAAATTATATAATTTGTATTCTTATTACAGAAAAAAGAAAAGCTCTACCAAGCGCGCAGGAAACAAAACGTCTGCAGCCTCCAAAAGCAACGTCCTCGGCTGGCTGAACAAAGATGGTGACGATGGCGGCGAATCCGAGTCTGAAGTGATCAGAGCCTGGAAGAACTCACCGCCACTGCTGTCTTCTTACACGCGTCGCGTCGCTGACGGAGTCCTGCGCCACACTGCGCAACGTGAGGGTACTATATTCATAGAATTAAAAGTATACGAAACCAACGAAATCAAAAATATTGACCCCAAAAATAGATGGGAGAAAGCATCAGTTAATATCAAATACTGTTGTGACGAAGAGGAACTAGACTATCTAAAATCATTTATAAAGGACATAAAACACAACTTTAAGTCGGAGGGGACTTTTTTTGCAAATAAAAAAAAGTAAGGATATGATTTCTTTGGAGTCGGATTATATTTTGATAGTTTTTTCTTTGTGGAGCGCTGTTGGTTAATTTTTATTCCATTTCATTTTACTAAATACTTATGTTAGGAATTATTTCACGTAATAATGTCAAAAAACAAAATATATTGTACTGTTTGTGACGTAGGAGTCAATAATAAAGGCTTTTCAGCACATCTCAAAAGTAGTGCTCATAAAAATAATAGCGCAATTGAAATTAGTGATGGCATTCAAAAAATAAGCACTGCATTTCGTAGTCGCATAGCATCGTATAGAGTAGGGCCGGTGTCAGAGGCGAGCTCGACTCAGCCTAGTTCAGCATTTGTGCCGCCACCACACTTTTTGCATCAACTTTGCAAGTCTGTGAAAGCCCTAATCGAGGCGAGGAAGGCTGTACATAACACAATAAAAGTTAATTTTGAATTTTTCGCTGAGTTTTCACTGCCGAAAAATGATTCTATTGAAATAAAATCCTTTGCTACGGAAAATATAATAATTTACGGGAATTCAGATTTTAAAGCGTTATTCTCTCAAGCAGTTCGTACTATATGCACTAAAATTGAACAGTTTGAGCAAAAAGAGAGCGGATGGAGCTTTGTTAGAAATTTATACTTAGAAGTGAATATCAATAAGTACAATCCCTTGCGAGCTTCTAGCTTTATAGACCTACCGCGATGGTTAATTAATAAAAGAGCATGTATCAATATAAGAAACAGGGATAATTTCTGTTTTTTGTGGTCGATCATGGCGGCTTTATTTCCAGCAAAGCTGAATAGTAGCAGAACACGTTCATATCCTCATTTTGAGAACGTTTTGAATACCGAAAATATGACGTTTCCAGTTGGTTTTTCTGATATTAAAACATTTGAGATACATAACCAAGACATTAGTGTAAACGTTTATGGATTAAAAAAAACTAGTATTGTGGGTCCTCTCTATAAATCACGCTGTAAAAGAAAACATCATATTAATTTGTTGTTTATTGAGAAGGGTAATCGAAATCATTACTGTTTGATCCAAGACTTAAGTAGATTACTTAGATCACAAGTTACTAAACATCATAGCAAAATTTTTTTCTGTGAGGAATGTATGTTGTTTTTTAGAAACCAAAGTCAAACTGATGCTCATATATGCGGCGGTGTCGCTACTATTTTACCGGAAGAGGGCAGTTTTATAACATTTAAACATTACGAAAGAATGCAAGATTTACCCTTCGTTATATACGCAGATTTTGAATCACTATTAGAGCCGATTACTCATGATGACTCAGGTACCAGCAAAACTACGTGTTTGAACAGGCACACACCTGCTGCGTTCGGCTATTACGTCGTATGTTCCTACGACAGTTCATTCAATAAATACGTTTCCTATAGAGGTAAAGATTGTGTAAGTCAGTTTTTGAAAAATCTTCAAGAAGATGTAAATAAAATACATAATCTTCTGAGCAAAACTGTTCCGATGATATTCACAGAAAAAGATTTTCAAAAACACTCTACTTCAAAATTTTGTTTTCTATGTAATAATCTCTTGTTTGATGACAAGGTTAGAGATCACTGTCACTTGACAGGATTATATCGTGGGGCCGCACATTCGTATTGTAACTTGCGATTCCAACTTCCCAAGTTCATACCAGTTTTTTTTCATAATCTGTCTGGATACGATTGTCACTTGTTTATACGTGAGCTAGGTGAAATGGAAGGCGCGATAAAAGTAATTGCTAAAACTAAAGAAAACTATATTTCGTTTACAAAATTTTTTGTTGCAGACAAAAAGCAAACTGTTGTAGCTGTTCGATTTGTAGATTCCTTTAAATTTTTGGGCAGCAGTTTAGAAAAACTGGTTGCAACTTTGGATGATCTGGACTTTATGCACTTATCTCGTTTTTTTTCCCAAGAAAAACAATTGAAATTATTAAAACGTAAAGGAATTTTTCCATATAATCATATGACTAGTTGGAATTCTTACAATGAAGAAACTTTGCCTCCAATTCACTGTTTTTTTAATACTCTATGCAATGAAGTTATTTCTCAGAAAGATTATGAACATGCAATGTGTGTTTGGAAAACTTTTCACATAGTCGACATGGGTGAATATACAGACTTATATCTTAAGTCCGACGTTCTCCTTCTAGCAGATATTTTTGAAAAATTTCGTAAAACTTGTAAAACAAACTATCGTTTAGACCCTGCTTTCTATTTGACCGCTCCGAGTTTAAGTTTTGACGCAATGTTGCTCGAAACTGGAGTAAAGCTAGAACTCATCAGTGATTTGGAAATTATAAGAATGATTCAGAAAGGTATTAGAGGAGGGGTTTGCTTATGCTCTACTAGGCACGCGTGTGCTAACAACCGATACATGGTGAATTACGATAAATCTCTCCCAGATAATTATTTACTGTATATTGATTGTAATAATTTGTATGGTCATGCTATGTGTGCCAACATGCCGTGTTCAGATTTTAAACTTTTAACGGAATCAGAGTTAAAGATATTTAATGTTTTAAGCATTCCTAATGACTCTAATGATGGTTATATTTTAGAAGTAGACTTAGAGTATCCTGAATATTTGCATGATTTGCATAACGATATTCCATTTTGTCCTCAGAAGTTTATACCACCGGGCTCAAAGAATGAAAAATTAATACCATGCTTATATGATAAATTTCAGTACGTTATTCACTATGTGCATCTTAAAACTTGTATGAAACATGGGTTATTATTAAAAAAAATTCATAGAGTTATAAAATTTAAGCAAAGTCCATTTTTGAAAAAGTATATTGATTTAAATACAGAATTACGAACAAAGGCTAAATCAGCATTTGAACAAGATTTTTTTAAGCTCCTTAACAATAGCATTTTTGGAAAGACATTAGAAGATAGCGAAAAAAGAGTGAATATTAAGTTGGTCAATCACTGGAATGATTCAAATAACAAAACTAAAAAAATGAATACTGCAGAACAATTGATAGCTAGACCAAACTATCAGAGCTCAACTATATTTACAGAAAATTTTGTCGCTATTCAAATGAAACCAGAAACAATAGTACTCGATAAACCCATTTACATAGGATTTACTGTATTAGAAATATCTAAAAGCCATATGTACGACTTTCATTATTCAGTAATGAAACCATTTTATGGCCAACATTTAAAATTGTGCTATACGGACACCGATAGTTTTTTGTATTCAGTACAAACTAAAGATATTTACAGAGATTTAAAAAACCATTTCCTATCATATTTCGATACAAACAACTTTTCAGAAAATAATGTTTATGGTATACCTAGATGTAACAAAAAGGTTCCCGGATTATTTAAAGATGAGATGAGTGGGAAACCTATTATTGAGTTTGTAGGGCTCAGATCTAAACTTTACTGTATTAAAACTCAAGATGAGGAACATAAAAAAGCAAAAGGGGTAAAAAAAAATGTAATTAAGCATCTGAAATTTAGAGATTATGAACAAGTTTTTTTAAATAATTCTATTCAATCAAAGAAAAACATTTTATTTAAGTCTATTAGACATCAAATATTTACCCAAGAGTTGAACAAAGTGTCTCTTTCTTCGAATGACGACAAACGCATTCTTCTGAAAGATAAAACATCTACTCTATCTTGGGGCCATTATAATTCTCTTTTATAATTTTTTATTACTAATTAATGAAAACTTCGTAATCATTTTTTACTACTCACAGCGCTCTTACAAAGAAATAAATCGATTAGACAGTAGAAAGTTGGTTCTTACATGTGTTTAATAAGTCTTTATAAGCTGCTTAAAGTTTTAGTCAGTAAGTACTGCGCACATAATTTTTGTAATGCGCAAAAACTAGATAAGAATTAACAATCAAAGCAACGTTTATACGTGTTATGTTATTGTTTTAGAATAAGATATGAGGGATTGTTTTACTAATGTATCTATTTTTCTTCAATAAATGGTATTCATAATAATTATGTCTTGTTTTCTTTAATGACCCTTTACAAACATAGAAAGATAGAGTCACATTTTGTTTTTAACCGTAATTCTAAAGGCCCAAGTTTGAAGGCATTTTAAGACAGATCTAAACTAACTAAAAATATACTGTCTTTATCATTGCAAGCCATTAGAGAAGGATGCCAATAGTTTTAGAAAATTTAGATCTGTCTTGAAAAGCCTTCAAACTTGGGCCTTAAGTCTATATAAATAATGCTTTGTTTTATAAAAAGTTGTAAATGACTCTTAGGTCGATATGAAGTACTCAATTTTGTAGGTTTCGTCAAATTACAATTACTTAGATGTAGGTAATGCATTCTGGCGATGTTTACATTCTTATTTTGCTGGAATGCACGTTTAAACACGTTGCATTATTCTTTGCGGCGCATTCGAGGAAGGTTGGACCGGTTCTCTTCAAAGCAGTTGTAAGTAGAATTTTATTATTAAATTGTTTACACAAACTTTTGATCTATTGATTTTAGCAATACTAAGCATATATTTGAATTTGTTTCAGAAAATGAGTGATGATACAATTTGTTTTTCACAATACGCGCAAACGTACGACGACCCCTTCCCTGACCCTGAGATATCGGCTGAAAAGAACAAATCTCCAGCTTCAAAAGGCACGTCGACCAGATCTCGATCCAGCGCATCAGGCAAGTGTAAACAGAAAAGGGAAACCTCGAATAAGCTGCATGGCAAATCGTATGTCATCACCAAAAGAGCAGACAAATGTGTTAGATTAATTAAAATTAAGGTGATAGACATAAGCGAAGACTCCAACAAAACAGATGTGGAAAGTGATCCTGACTTAAATGTGGTGCTTCAAGCGCAGTACATGGCGAAAGATCTGAATGATACGATTTTGGCGGAAACTGAGGGGATCATTCATAATATCTCAAAAAAATTGTGTGAATCGCAAAGTTTTTTCTATTAGTTAAAATAATATATATCTATGATTGTATAAAAGTAGTATTTAGTTTAGATAAGTTTCATTTATAATAAAAATGTAAATATTTAAGAGTTTTTTTTATTTATTTCTTAGCATTATTATAATTTTTAATTTGTCATTTCTAAGCTTGTAGTAATAATAACGTAATATTATACTATGATTTAAAATGTTAAATATATGTATGTAAATAAATTTAATTCTTAAACAATATGTTTTTTTTAATTCCCTATTCTATTATACCTTAGTAAAACCATTGAAAAACTAACTAATTTCTCTTTATAACGATATTCAAGGTTTATAAAAATAAAATTAAACAACGAGTTGACGTTTTGCTTATTTTTAATAATAATTATTTTTGTATACAGTTATCAAAATACCATTTTTTTATACATATAACATTTTTGAGAGCACAATATTTGCTATGGGACAAACAATTGTAATAAAATTCACTTTCACAATATGTTGTATATAATAACGAAAAATTAGGACAACCTTGATCTTCAACGTCTATCAAAAAACAGTCAACACAAAATTCCTTTAACCATTTCTGTTTTTCCAGACCCTTCATAATTATCGTTTTGTTTTTCAATAGTTGCTTAATTATTCTTTTGAATTCTCTATAGTCAATATGTCCTTCACTCCACGTAATACCTCTATTTCGTTCAGTCCATCCAACTCTTCTTTTTTCATCGGTTGATAATTTTGCATATGGATATGGAGGTTTTATTAAAAAAACCTGAGTAAAGTTTGCGGTTGAGATTGCAAGCTCTTTTAATATAAACTGGTTTAGAGAATCTTTAAAACCTTGTATATCAACAAAAATTGTTGGATTCATGATATCTTCCGAACAATATTGGTCAAAGGTTTATATTCAACGATACAATCATTCAAAATAAGGCAATATGCTGAAGTATGATCAGGTATCTCTTTATCACTTTCTAATTCAAGACGAATATTTATTACAGGTCCGGTTTTTATATTGTCGTTTTGTCGAGAGCAATCTATTACAAACAATGGTGCTACGTCTTTAAACTCTTGAGCACTGAGCAAGCAACTAGGTCTACGTCCATAGTATGACTGTTGAAAGTTTACATATTGTTCATATATTAATGCAAAGTTATGTTTGGCAAAGTTAGTATTATAACTTTCATACGGATAATAAGTAGAATTCAAGAAAACCTTGACGTCACGTAGATCGCAGTGATCAAAATGTGACATATCTTTAGAACCATTGTTTTTTCTATCAGTTTGCAACCCTAAAATAACATATCTAGGTTTTTCAATTTGCGTTGAAGTTTTAATCGACCACGTATGTTTTGTCGTCTTAGGCAACATAGGGTACTCATAAAGATCCCAATTTCTAAAAGCTAACTGAATTGGTCGGTCTTTCTCAAGAAGCTTAAGCAAATTTATTTTTTCTTTATCTGAAACTTTGACATGAGGCACTCGCCAAATTAGTTTGTGTATATCAATGCTTTGCACTTTCTCTCCAGTAAATAGTTTCAACGCATTAAGGTCGGTATTACTTCGCAACAAAACAAGTTCATGTTTACAATTAATAATAACTTTGTTATAATCTTCTGCAAATCCGAGTATGTTCCTGAGAGGTACTGACGCAGCAAAATGTCCTCCGATATTATTTTTAGTTCCGTTTATATCCCAGCCCCACGTTTTAGATATTTTTGATTCGGCATCATTCATCGATAACAATGATTTCATGGTAGTCGTTATGCCTGCGTTTTTCACTTTATCTATTTCAACACCATTCAATTCATATCGTATATCTTGAAATAGGTACATCAGGGGGTTATTTGTGAAGTTAACGACAGATGTCAAATCAGTACTATCTTTTTTACTAACTTTGACTACAGCCTCTATATACAAAGTACTTGCACTTGGTAAAATATTAACATCTTGCTGATTAATTGGGATGCGGATTTCATCGTTACTGTTGAAACTAGTAATATACGGTTTATATGAATGAAATTCCACACTCTCTATAGAGTTGTCATATGCCGGTGTGTTTGTAATATTTAGAACATTCATTTTATTAATCCAATTGATTTTAGAAATTGCTTATTGACAGCTGACAATTTATGTTTTTTAGCTCGGGTATGTGTTAACTTTCGAACAGCTCGATTGATACTAGTCTTCTGAGTGCATACAGTTGTATATTTATTATAATCAATCATATTTTCTTAAAATGCAAGTACACCTGTATTTCTTCACCGCGCAGATTAACTAATTGGTTGTTTGTATTTAGTATCCTTATGCTTAAAGCATAGATACGTGTTCTGTTTACAGGAAAATAAATGGTGTTTTTTGGTATTTCTATTATCCTGTAACCCGGTGGTACGTTAGGAGCAAATTCGTGAATTATATGACTTGGTCTCTCGTTAATATATGAACCACTTGTAATATCACATTCGACCCTGAGCACAGCTGTAGGCAGAATGTTTACGGGAAGAGGTGACTCGTGTAATATATTACTTTTCAGAACTACTCTATTAAAGCCTAGTAAAGCTGCAATTGAATAAGGTTTATAAAAGTGAATGTCTTTGCTGCAAAATATAGAGGTCTTAAGGGTGTTATTATTACAATACAACTTAAATACGCAATTGGTCATTTTAGATTGTATATAGTCACATATATCTTGGAGCTCATAAGCTCCCTCAGGAATTTCGATAACTTTATCGTTATCATAATGAAACTTGTTGTTATTTGCTGTTATATTTGGTATAGAATTAAAAGTAGATAAATGTAAAAGAGCGCACTCGTAATCACCTTCAAGGTCCAAAGGAGGTGTATAGAGAGTTGTTAATTGAGAGCTATTTCCAGTTATGGACAGTGTGAAGGACATTGTAGAAATAACACACTTATAAAACAGTTTATTATTATATAGTATATTTATTCCAAAAATTATGTAAAAATTGTAGACATAAGTGACCGCATATAATGGTATCAAACTTTTGAAATCGAGTGTAGTTATAATATACGTTAATTTTATCTAAATATTTTAATATTTCTAACGGTGGTTTTAAATCACCAAAGCTGTCAAAATATTCACAATATTCATTTATTTTTACATAGGCTACCCAGTGAGTTCCGTTACTCTTAAAATCGTCTAAGTTAACAATAGCGCACTCTATTGCTTGTGGTTTGTTTGGTAATCTATCTCTCATGTAAACACCGCGAAAAAATGGTATATTTTTTGCGTGTTTGATAATATCAAAATTTGTAAGAGCTCGTTGAGGTAGCCTGTCAATTAGTTTTTTGAGTTTTTTATAATTAGCCCATGGCCTTTTTTGTACGGCTTAAGGTAAAGACCTTTCCCTATAGCTATAGCCTCCATGGTTTTGTTGTGACGTTCAGATTCTTGTAAATTTTGTTTTGCTGTTTTAAAGTCGTTTATAGTTTTTGCTACACCGGCTGCACCGCCAGCTAAAGCCCCAAGTGCTGATAGACCAGCAAAAATTGGTATCAAAGGTAAAATTCCTCCTGTCTTAGGTATCGGTATGATTCTCGGTAGTCGCACATGACATTTTTTAGGTATAAGTTTCTTAGCAACTTCGTAAGCATATTTAATTGCAGTTTTATTATCGTGACATTTTAATTTTTTTATATGTGATCCTATTTTGGATACAACTGTCTTAAATTTCTTCATTCCTGAGCCTGTTTTAAGTTTAGCTTTCATTACTTTGCTGACCAACCATGACGCTAATTTTTCACCTTTTCCAGCGTCTTTGGAATCTAATCGATTTTTAGCCATGTTCAATAGCTCTAAATCTGCTTTATGACGATCAGTTAAATTATTATAATTAGAGTATGCGATATCGTGGTATTTGCAAGCTTCGTCCAGCTTATTGATTCCTTTGTCACCTCTCAATAATCTTTCTTTTAATTTAGTACCTGGTCCACAGTAGTTATATCCTGGCAAATGAAGCTCAAACGGTAAATTATTTATTAAATTGTTAACAAGTCCTCCGCCTTGCATTTCTTGATATATAATGATTACAACATATTATAGATATTGTTTATATTACAATAGAACTTCTATCCACCCAACTGTTTTCATGATCAGGAAGGCCCAACCATTTCACAAAAAGTTTGTTTCCTTTTGTTTTTATAATTTTTTCAATCAAATAAATATTGGGATACTTTGTCTTTTGCAACTCTTCTTGGTAAAATGAACCCAATATATCTTGTTTTCTTTGATCTTGTATATGATATGTAACTGGATTTGTATTATTAACAGTTTTAATAGTAAATATTTCCGTTGACCAATTAGGTGTATATCCTTTTGCGAAACTACTTTTATATTTACTTATTCGAACACTGTCACCTTCTCTAAATAACTTCTTAGTTGATTTTACTCTTTTTTCCTGAAATTTTCTTATGTTTTTTTTCACGAGTGGTTCGTTTTGCACATTAATATCGATGGGTTTAAATTTAGTCACGCGATGTTTACTGTTATTATAAGCAACCAAAACGTTTTCTAAACATTTGCCTATCCACTTATAGGTGCCATTATAACTAAAACATTTGTATAATTTATTCTTTAATGTTCTAATTAATCTTTCTACTATGGACGCCTTTTTAGTTGAATATGATGAATAATGATTGATTTTTAATAAATGCATTTGTTTCTGAAACATGTCGTTATAAAATTCTGTTCCCATATCAGTTTGCAAATTTCGAGGTCTGTGACCATTATTTTTAATAATATGATTAAATGCATCAATGACTTCTTTTTTTGTTTTGGTTTTCAATGGGTGCGCCCATGCATATTTCGTAAAACAATCCATGACAACTAAAATAAAAGTAAATCCATTGTTGTATTTTTGTAGAGACTTAAAATCAATGAGGTCAGCTTGCCACAAGTCGTCTATTCCTTTTAGTATAACAGAACGTCGGTGAAAATTTCTGCGTGCTGATCGATGAATTTCATTTACTACTAGCTCTTTGGACATTTTGTGGTTTCTTTAGTAATTTGTCGACATACTCCTTAGTGCAATACTTTGTTTCAAACTGTGTAAAATGGTTTTGTACATCTGCTTTTAAAGAATTTACAAAAGCCGTGATTTCATCAGCAATCTTGCTATCAACGTATTTCTTACTCGCGGCGTCGTCGGGTTTCACAGGAATTTTAATTCCGGTTAATCGGGACGATAATTGCAAATCAAAATCTCCCGTTTTAGTTTTAACTAAATAATTTTCTGAGTTATCCAGTAATTCAGATAAACGTAATCTTCTATGGACATGATGGCCAAATTTATCAATATTCATTTTTTATAATTCGACCTCCTTCGTTTGAACTCAAAATCTTGAATAAAACAAACATTAAAATGGTTACTAATTTATAATACCATTTTCACGTAGTTCTTCAATAATTGATATGATTTCATTGTCAAGACCAGTGTTGCCTGCATCTCTAGAGGCTATAAGCAATTTTAGCCTTTCTACAAGTTCATTAGGATCATCCCAGTAAATATAATCTGTATTCTTTTTAAATTTCTTCTTAAGTATTAACCCATTCCCTTCTGCAAAATCATCAAGATTGCTAGTCGATGATGACATAGAAGATGTGGAAGGTTTACGATGCTTAAAAAGAGGTTTGATTATTTGTAAATACTTTCGTCCCTTATTAGACTTTATCGGTTTGTTAGAGTCAAAATCTCTTCGATGAGCATTCGTTTCCTTTAATATAGCTTTGTAGTTTTGACTGTCCTCCTTTGTTATTAAATTTGGATCAGGCATCTTTTTAAATAATAGTTCCCAAAGTCCTAGTGTTTTGTTATAACTATGTCCGCCTATAGATATTGTATCATCATTTACGATAACACGTGACGAACCCATCATTAGTTTACCCCGTTCGCTTCTAACTCCAAACGGAACATCTTCAAACACTTCTGAAGAAAGTGACCAAGATGAGAAATCTTCAGGAGCACTCGATGTAGAATTTGCTGATGTAAACGAACTATTACTGACGTTTATTTTCTCAGTTTTATTATCTACGTCATCTGCGTCAATTTCATCATCAGAGGAATCTATTTCGGAAACGGTACCAAAATTATTTTTAATAGTTTCGTTACCACTGTTTGATGATGATGGAGAAATGAACTCGTCTTTCATTACAGATGATTCACCTACTGCATTAAATTTAGTTTTCGAAGGTTCGAAATGCTTCGTGTCTCTGATTATAGTGTTTAGTGGATCCGTTATAGGTTTAAAAACAGTTCCTAAAATGTTATCATTATATGATTCCATAGAACGCATGTCCTTTATTTTCTTTTTAACAGCTTCTGCAACTTGAACTACTTTCGCCTTTAATTCTGTTTCCATTTTAATTTTACGTTATATGTCTAACAATATAAAAATTACAATGAAACTATTTAATAATAGAAACCTTTTTTATATATAATTGTTAGTCAAATTTGACAAATGTATCGAACTTCATTCTGTAACAACCATTATTTTTTGGACAATCTTTATTTATAATCAAATAGTTGTAAGGTTCTCCCCATATTTTAGAACACATTTCTCGAAATTCTGTCCATGTCATATCTGTATTAACATGTTCATCATATACATGACGTAAATTTATATCGTCCTGCTTAAATAATATTAGAAGGTTTGCATTATCTCTGACGAGTTGTTTTGGAATTTTGCTGTACGTTTGATTTAAATAAAAACAATCTATATTTTTATGTCTTCCCATAGCAAAATAATCCCTCATATTTGATTGATTTTCACAAGCAACATCATCAAATATTATTACTGAATTTGATTTTGCTTCATGTGGACTCAATATATGTTCCCCAGCACTATATTTTGCAAAAGATACACCAGGTACTAAACTCAACACCTTCTCTAAAAATATATATTTAGGTTGGTACAATGTTTTAGAATACACATATACGTTTCTAAAACGTAAACCACTCTCATGTAATAAAAGACCTATTACAACATTCGTTTTTCCGCAATTTGATGGTCCACAAACTATACATCTGATTGTGTTAGGTAAAAGACTCCCATGACGGCTTACAGGTGTCTCTGCTTCCGGAAATATCTTGTCCAAATGTAACTTTTGAGATTGCTTTACAAATTTCATTGTAAGAGTAGTATTTACCAAGAATGTTTTTAACATAATGATATAAATTTTTAACTTTTTCTTATATATATACACAGCATTCTAACCACTTAATATACTATTGTATTTTATGTTGTGACAGAGCTATCGCCTTTATGTGTCGTAAGTTTGGTATGAGCAAACGACCAATTTTGGTATTAGCAATAGATTCCTTAAATTTTTTCCAATACGTTATGTGCTCTATGGATTACTGCACGTTACGGTAAGTTTTTAAATCTGTTATTGGGCATTTCAAATAATTTTTTGTCGACTAACAGGAGATAAAAAAGTGATTTGAAATGCCCAATAACTACCTACTGGTATAGGTATAGGGTATGAAATAGGCCGCATTTGACCAATTAAATGTCTTATTGCCACATCGTAGTGAAATACAAAGAAATAGACGAGGCTTTCTCCTTTTTACTAAAGATGTGATTTCATAAAAAACAAGGAATGTGATCTATTCAACATTCTGTGACTATGATATAAAATAATAAGCCTGTGCCCTGCGGTTTCACCCGTGTGTGATGTAAAACGGTTATGATGAAAATTAGCCTAAGTTTTAATACAGAGCACAAACTATGTCTATTTCAAATTTTATCAAAGTTGGTTTTGTAGTTACGGAGATCATCATCATCATCATCATCATCATCATCATCATCAGCCCGTTATCGCCCACTGCTGAGCATAGGCCTCCCTTCTTGTACGCCACTCATCCCGGTTCTGTGCCAATCTTGTCCAGGTTCGACCCGCGATTTTCGTTATGTCGTCGACCCAACGAGCTGGAGGTCGTCCGACACTTCGTTTACCAGTACGCGGCCACCAATCCGTAATATCGTTACGGAGATACGTGGTAACAAATATCACACAAACTTTCTCATTAAGTATGTAATATTAGGAGAATAGGATTCAAATTAGAATGACACAACTACTTTATACTTTTAAACATAATAATCCAAACTCTAAAATAAATAAACTAGTTCCCACACCTCCGCATAATCAACGTTTCTTTTTATATAAAGTCCAGAGAGATAACACAATGTTCAAATGTATTTCAGGTGCACTGAAATGAGCGCTACCAAATGTGGAAAATACGAAAAACATAAAAAAGCAGCAGACGCATAATTACTTGGTTATTTGAATGGAACGTCGACTTTGCGATTCAACCGCAGCTCTGAGCGAGGGTGATAGCAGTAGCCAATCTACGATGTTTTGGGAATGTTTCACATTTTATTTATCTTACGATAATTTTTATTATGTGATAGGTTTGCGTTTGACCGCCATCTCGTTTAATGATGAGCAATGATTTAGCTCTGTTAATTTAGTTTAGTTCAAAAGTGGGACATCAGAATCGACATAACCAATTAACCATCCATCACAAGCAGCATTCTTTCTTCTACTGCTGGGTTTAGGCCTCTCTAAGCTTGCCTTGGTCCTGAGCTAATCGGAGTCCAGAGTATTCTTGCAAGTTACTATCTCGATCATTGCCGTTCTCATTAAAAATGTCATGAGAATAAATTTGACGGAGATAATCTTGAGCGCCCAAGAATAGGGACCCAGGTTTGACCTGTGAGTTTGACAATGCCATCGAACTCATCTCGTTGCAAGACGACCAACCTGAATCGCGACCTTAAGTTAAATTCTGGGATTGATTCGTATAATAAGGTCCGTGGATATTCCCTACTGCTACTCGAGCAGTGTAGCCGCGGGTGTAGCTTTGCATAAATATGTACGGTTCCGGACCACTGGCTTAGATGATTGCATTAAATGTGCATACAAAATGTACGAGCGACCGGCCAGTATTCGATCCGAGGAATTTCATTTAAGATCTTACAAAGGTGCGCTAAGCTGTTCTGAAGCTATCTAGTTTTTAAGGTTCTATTCTAGAGCAAAATGGAAAAAAACCCTTGTGGCTAACTTCGGTGTCCGTCGGTCCGTCTATTTGTCTGTATGTCAAGACTAATTACCTAGTTTCTTATTTTATATTTTGGACCTAAAAGTCTATAAGACATTAAAATAGCTACCTATGCAGATCCAAACTATGATTATTATTTGACAATCGAATTCCAATATCGAAACTCATTCCAAAATTAATTTCGACTACGAAACCAATTTCATCCAATTGGGTTCTAATTTTCACGAACTGAAAATAATCTCTTATTTCATGATCTAATAGTAATAGGATGTCGAAACTGCGATATAATTGGAAATTTCGATCACTAGTTCATTATATTAATGTCTATCTATGTATAATTATTGTATACTCGTACCTCTCTATAAATAAATAATGTTATTCCATACTACAGGGTTATTCGTAAAGGGTATGCTAAGCCGAAAGGGCTCATAGTGGTCATCATTATGAACAACTTTTACTATGGGCCAACCCTTAATTCGCGAAAATAAAATCAGCTGTTCCATACATTTTATCGAGTATCATTGACGTTTTTCTATGGAGCAGCTGATTTTTTTTTCGCGAATTTCGAGTTGGTCCCATAGTAAAGGTTGTTCATAATGATGAGTACTATGAGCCCTTTTCGGCTTAGCATACCCTTTATGAATAACCCTGTATAAGATGATTAAATTGTACAACACACAAAAATAGCATTCTCAGAATCATTACATTCAATATATCGTCAAGGCGTTTAGAAGACGGCGCCGCGTGTCACCAAATGAAATATCACTTAATTAGCACCAAATCCCACTGTCATGTGCGGTTCTATTAATCTTTATTGCTTAGACGAAAAGGTTTATAGTTGTGTAAATAATTGCGTAAAACATGTTGTTTAGATGAATAAGTGTCCACAGATTTTGTGAGAGGCAGAATACAAACTTTATCCTGTTAATCTTAATTTTATTTATACCAATATTTGATGATACGTATTTTACTTATTTGTATTGTAACTTATCTCATAGGCAGACAACGATACTTTTTATCTCAGAAAAAATCTCTTTTGACTTTTAACTCGCCAGTTGGTAAGCGACAATGTGGTCGAAGATGAAACGAAAATTACCAAACTGACCTTGAAATTCTAAGATGAAATCCTTTAGGAAACAAGACAGAATACTGCTCAGCTTTGCACTGTGTCAAAGTGTAAACCAAATGGTCCATACCGGCATGCGCAATCACCATTCCCCGTTTGACCCTCTCTTTGATCATCGCAGAATTCAACGTTTCACTAATCGAAGTCCAGTTTCCAAGGATTCATTAATTTAGGGATATTAACTTCCTGCATCCCGTAAAGTTATTTGAAAATTTCTGTCTCGACGGTAGAAAATGAGATTGTCTTCGAAAAGTTGGAAAACAAAGTCTTAATTAATTCTTTTTGAAACGAATTAAATAACTTGCTGTTTGAAATTTCTCCAATTTTATTATTACTCTTGAAATATTGATGCTTGCCTTCTCCAAGGTTAACTTATTAATAAAAAGTACTGCTCGCCTGCGCATTTTTATATTTGAAAGTTAAAGAAAATAATCCAACATTCCCCGACTTTCCAACAGCTTAGAAATAAAAAACCACCAAAAGGGCTCATAAAGTCAAATGGCCGTAAAAGTACTAATGAAAGTAAGTGATTTGAAAGTCAAATAAACGGTGAAGCAGAGGAGGTAGATGGCACGCGTCAGTAGAGTATTATTGTAAATATCATGGATAGCTCAGCAAATGTTTGCTCAACGTATGGCAAGAAACGGTCACGTCTCTTAGAGCTCTGTCATCAATTAACTATGATATAAACACGAAAAGAATCTTATGCATGGTTGTGGAAGAATAGATAATGTTTTAAGATAAAAGTGAAAAATATCGCAAATGTATGATTACATTTTAAGGCGAGAAAAAGACTTTAAGAGTCAACTAAAAAAAAATAATAGTTAAAAAAACTAAAAAACACGATTTGTTTAGTGTATTGTCATCGGTCCTCGATATATCTACAAAGTTTGAAAGAAATCTGACCGTTTAAAGTGGGTCAAAAACGCGCTCAAAGGAGTCGGTTACAAACATACAAACATACAAGCATACAAGCATACAAACATACAGGTGAAGCTAATAAAAGCGTGTAAAAAAAAAGGATTCGTGCTTCACATTACTGGTGTACTTATTCATTTATCGGTTATAGAACTGTTCCAGTTTAAAATAAAATGTCTTTCCATCCATTACATAAGATAATACTTGAAACTTTGCCAGATATGTGAGTAAAAGTGACTAAGCTTTTTTCAGTAATAGGGAAAATCACCTTCGAAAACACTCTCACTTCGAAAATGATTGACATTGCTCACTCCAGCGGCAGCGCTAGACTTGATCCATTCTATATCTATAAAGATTAGCTATATAGCATACATACATATATTATACCCATAAACATACGAAACTTTGACTCACACCAAAGCAGAAATCTATTTGCGATGCGGCTGTGATAGCCATGAAACGCACGGAACAGATTCACTGTTAAACTCGTACAAAAAACTAAATATTAATTTTCTGATATGCTCTTATTCCCAAATAAAATAAATTATGTGTCTCTTCTTTCTCTCAAATTCATTGATTTGTGCATGTCTGTATAATAAAGATATTAAAACGGATTCTAGAGAAACAATTTCTCTAGATAGAATTATAAACGTAATTACTTGAAATATTTTCAAAATTACGTCACATTAGTTCACGTACTCAGCAAATAAAATGTAGGCAGTTTCATGAGTAAGCGAGTTTCTGATATTGATGTAACCTTTGCTGAACTATGATTGATAGTGCGCCATTGAATCGGGCGTTATCGGGGGATCGCTATCTACAATGAGCTTATGACCGATTTGTTGGGATATTAGACATTTTTCTATCGTCCCGGGAGCATCCTTTGTTGGTGTCGGGGAAAATTGGGTTCTGATAGTATGTCGTGAAAACGTGAGAGAATCTCTTTTTAGTGTCAGCTTATCGCGGAGATTTCAATAGATTCTTCGAAAGGGCAGACTATCAGTTTAATCTCAAGCGACTTTAAACGTTTATTTTTGAGCTTTGTTGAGAAGTAATTGGCAATTGGGATTGATTAACTACGCTGATTTTTAAATCTGATTTTGGTGATATTTTACAACGCTTATCTTTCACATAAAGTACCTACTTAGTTTATCTTATTATTATAGTTTATATCCGTAGATTTTTTTATTATCTAATAAGGATATAATGTAGAAGATAATTTCAATTCAAAATTGAGTCAAGTTAGAACCTCCGCTTTTGTAAATTGAAAAGGATCCCAAAAGACATGAACTAAGCGCCAACCAACCAAGTAAAAACATCCGCGGAACCCTGTCAAAACATTTGCGCAAAAATAAAAAGCTCCCACCACAGTCAACACTTCAAGTGGCAAGAGTTAAAGTAGCTTTTAAGGAGCCACTTCGCTTCACTCGATTGCCTCTCGGTTGACATTTGGTTGACACAGTAACCAGTCTGCAATGATAGCTCATTAGGTCGTCCCACGCCGACATCGCAAATATTGAGTTTGCTCTTCAAATCTGAACTGGAAACCTACAAACACTTGAAATGTTACAGTGTTGAGAGCCGTTCAGATTTTGCACGTGATATTTTCTTACTGGGTAGTGCACGCGCTCTATCATAGGCTCAGATCCAGATTCAGATTTATTCGTCAGAACATGGTAGTATAGAAATAACAAAGTTGCATATGATGTGTTATAAAAATAAGATGCTCATGTTCTTGCCACGTGTGGCGTACAAATATTAGTAAAATTAGTAAATTGATGATTATATAATATAAATAATAAAAATTAAATAATAACATGTCAGTAGCTAATATTAAAATAATAAAATTAGGACAAAAGACTCTATCAAAGGTTACTATCAACTTATTTAAAATAAAGGTATGTTTAGATTTATTATGTTTATTTACTTATAACACAGGATACAATAGTACCAGTGCTTGTAGTGTTTTCTAATTGCGGCTTAATCTTAATCGATTTCCATGATATCGGTTACCAAGGTCAAAGTCGAGCTAGATTTTCCGTCTTCTAGGAGAACTCGTTTTCTATCCTAAATTGATGACGTCAGTAGCCCGAAAACGTATTGTTACGTCTGTAACTGTATCTTTCTTAACTCAGCTATAATTAACAACGTTTTAACGGTAAGTATCATTTTACACATACCTACTATTTAACCAGTAAATCACAGCAAATAACGCTAAGATAAACATTTTTGGACAAAACTGGATATTATAAATCATTTCCTCCTCATAAAGACCTACCGAATGTGGGCTGAATTAGTTCTAATCGTTATTTTTTATCTTGACACAGATACCTTTCTTCTAAATCTGGTAAGGTAAGATCTACCATAATGAGACAACTTTACCACATCGTGCCTTGTCAAAATGAAATCAACACTTCACTTCACTTATTAGAACATGTGTCATTTTGATACATTTTGTACGGCTAGTAACGTCATATTAAGCCTAATAACTTTGGGCCATTTTCAGACTATACTTTTTTTTAAGACTAAATTTATTTTTTTAAGAGCTTTCTTTCGAAAGGAATGCATTTTTTTAAGATTCTTCGAGAATTTATTATGATATAGTTCTAATTAATTAACTAAGTTAATATTAGTAGATTATTCTGCAGTTGTGTCTGGTCCGAACGTTTAAGCGATAAGCTTAATCTTAACGACGGTATAATTATGGCCAACAACGTTTCGGTGGATTTTAATAAAGACTTTATTGGTAACAAAACACATTTTTACTGTTTCCGAGTTACCGTTTTACTGTTTATTGTGGGGACGGTAATTTGGTTTATCGCATCTAAGGTACAATGAGCTAGGTGGTGGTACCGTTAAAATCTTAAACATTCATCTCTTTTAAAATGGTCCACTTAGTTCCTAATTTTAGCATTTATGTTCTTTTTAACTCGTACAAATGTTTGTACCCAAATATTTTTTACTAAAATATGTTCTTCTAATTGCTTAAAAAAAAACTCACAAAATATACTAAAGCTTACAACGCTCTCAATAATGGTCCTTAAAAAATATGTTTCTGAATATACCAACAACAAAATCCTATTCTAATTTCTACCTGTCTCTGATATTTAAAAACGCAACAGAAGTTTCCTCTTACAATAAGATTAAAACGCTATAAAAATAAGTCAAAATCACGTAACTGCAAAATACGTGGGTTTCCTTGTACAGTATAAATATATATCATTGCAGCTATAAAACAGCGTTAATGGCAATAAACATCGTGTCACTTTAACTTGACCACAGAAGTCGTAAAAATTTGATACTGCTGTTGCAAGAGCGGCGGAGTTTATTTTTGATGAGTCAGGACGTCAGAACAGAACGAATGTATGTAAATGTTCTGTTACTAAATCAATTAATGATTCTTACCAAAACTGGGGAAGGAATTTTGATTTCTAAAATCATTTTTGGAAGGAAAGACTCAGAGGTAAGAAAGGATTTTTTATCTCAGAGCAAGCTTAGTGAGCGTGAGATTTTGAGTTTTATTAGGCCATAAAATTTTGGGGGCCATAACATTTGCTATTCGTGCTACGTGGCTAATCCAGTACTACCATACCCATGCACACTCACAGCCCGCAACTTGCAGTTGACCACTAGTACCTAACGAAAATAATAAAACTGATGAACACCTTGGCCTATGTCCGTGCTATAATTTTTTGATAGTGTAAAATTGCAGTGAACCGTGAAATCACAGTAATTTCGAATAACAAAAAGTTAATTTACTAATCAGTCGCGGGCCGCAAATAGAAAGCTCGCGGGCCACAAGCGACCCGCGGGCCGCAGACTGAAACTATTGCTGCTGCTCTAACTGCTGGTCTAACTGAAAATGCTTGTGAAAATCCACCATCTTAGTTATTTTGTGTTTGTTTTATCAACCAGTCATATTTCTTTTGAATGATCTTAAACCAAAGCCATGATTAAGCCAGAATTTATAGACTTTATCCTGCCCATAAAGATCCCGCGAACGATACCGCGACCGCAAAAATGTGTATCTGCCTCGTTAGTCACACTTCTTACTAATTCAATATCAATAGTGGCGGTGTAGTGGCAGCTGGTTGGATTTATGTTGTGGTCACTGTGGAAACAACATTCTTAGGAAGTGGCTTTGGTGTAAAAGGTCACGCTGATCGATCGTTTCTGTATGAGATGTGAGCATGAGCACTCATTGGAGTTTTGGTTTTTTAGGAAATCAATTGTCTGTTAGTTCATGTGATGATAAATTTCAGGTTGGTTAATATCGAGGAGCTTATTACTAGGTTTCGGTGTAAGGAAAAATTTAGAAAGATGCTCCGACTTAGTGGTTTGCTACTTTGTATTAACAAGTGATGTCAATTTCATTAAAAAATCACGTCTCTACCTATCTATTACTTATTTTTCTTTGACTATTTCAATTTGGGCCCCATAAAATCTCGTTCAGACACCGATCCGAATGCCGCAAGAAGAGAATCTGTAGATCACGCCTGGTTAGTCACACTTCTAATTCAATATCAAAGGCGCGTTCCGACCCGTATCAAAGCGTAGATCCATGGCTCCATGGGCCATTGTTAACCTTTTTGTGGTCGACGCGGCGCTAATTTTATTGATTCTGTAACCGATTTCTGCGTATAGATTTTTGATATCTGTTTTGCAAACAGACAGCTTTAATTGTAACGGTTTAGAAGCGAAATATTTATATTTTGTTGCTTTTTAAGTATAGGTACCTACTTTAACTCATGGTAAATGAAAGATTAAATCTTTTGACGATCGTGGAATATAGAGGGGTGAATGTTTGGTGACCTTGTATGATATGACAAACTATTGTAAACCATTGTAATGAGATAGACCGGGAAGACTAAGGAGAACTTCTTAGGAGAACTTTCTTAGACCAGAGAAAAAAAGGAGGCAGATGTCATGTCGTACAAGGAGATAAAAGCACTAGCAGAGGACTGCTAAGCCTGGTATTACCACACTAACAACAGCGATGCTCTTGAATTTAGAATGAAATTTTTGTTCATTACGTTGTTTCTCTTTATAAGTAAATAAGAATAAATACTGTCTTATATTTTATCACAAGAACCCAATTAAAGTCAAACAAATCTTCAAACACTTCAAACCAAATCGATCATCACCAATTATTTTGAAATAACGTATTCTATTTTCACCAAAACTCATCGGCTTTTTACTACAAAATTACACCAATCAAATTCCATAAAACCGGCCAGGGCCAATCATTACACCAACAACTTGAAATTTATAGCTTCCCCCAACAAAATATTTTAATACATCTTTCAACTCTTCAAATTCATCGAATAAAACAAAATCGAACGATGTATTATTAACATTTCAATGGAGATTTATAGTATTTGTTTCATAACTTGTTAACAAGGTTAAGTCTATATGGGGGCTATAAAAATGATTGCTCAGAAATTTGCCTTGGGTAGGACCACCCGCCAAAGAAAGTTGTTTTTGATTTTGTTTATTACTTTTGGCTTAGACCGTAAATCATGGATTTGGTTTAGGAGACAGGCACTAATTTAATTTTGTTCTTTGCTCATGGCAAAGTCACCTTTCTAACCTTGACTTGGCTTATCTTTATTTCATATTTCGTATTTGAGAAGTTTTCCAAGAAATTGGTATTAGCGTGATCCAAATTTCCAATAACAAACAAAATATAATTATTATTTCTGTATGACTATTTTTATTACTTTAGTTAATAACAAAATATTTACGATAAAACTACAACATATTATTTTCAATAAATATTTCTTGCGTTCGCAGCAGTAAGTTACTTTACAGTATTATTTTGGGATTCTTGTCCAAATGCGCAAATAAGGTATGTAATGTAGGTTGTAACTTACATACTCTTTATGATAACCTTTTATAGGTAAGTTTCTCATCGTTTTAATTTACTAGTGGCGCCATCTTTTAAAAACCCGTTGCACCACTTGCACTACCACTAAGCCTTATGGGAACCGAGACTATGAAAATGCCATGGAATTACTAACTGGTTTTATGCTCGGAGCCGTCTTATTTATGTTACTGAATTTTCAACATAAAGCTTTCAGCTAGTTTGAAGTCAAATATAATATCTATAATGTGTCAGTTGGTGATTGGTGGTCCACTTAAAAACAAAGATTCGAAACAAATCTAATTATTTATTGCTTGAAATAAATTAATCTTGACTGGGTCTGATTTTAACTTTTATCGAAAATTACGAGGCAAAAAAGAGTCTGCAGCTAAACTTTTTATAGCAGTCCAGTTTACAATTTTATTACCATTGAAAGCAGCCACAATATCTAACAAAAAACGAACGTGATTTAAAAAGTAAAATTGCATCGATTTTAAAAACAAGGAGATTTTATTCTATCGATTCACAAAATAGGAACTTTTTAACAATAAAATTATACCTTTATTTCAGCAAGAGTTCTGTTCAACTCCTGCATAATATTTCTAATTATCCCACATAGACCAGTTCTAGAGTAAAAACTCAGTATTTTTCGCACTCCGACAGAAACTGCTTTCGTAACATTCAAAACGTAGCAAGTACGTGAGAAGTGAGATAAGTTTGAATTAAATTAACTTAAATAGCACCGAAGTGACCTAAAGAATAATTTAACTGTGGCTCTCAGTTGCTAATGAAGAATAGTACTCTCCAGACGCCTGTTTGCGATAAACTTACTCCATTAAGATATTATAACCTTGGGTTGGTGCTTACTGTTGTGAATACTAAGATGCGGAACGGAGGTATTAAGGATACGTTTTGGGGACACGGATTTGTCTTGGAAACTTTTATTTTACTTCTACAGTTTAGGTCTGGCGTGGAAGAAGTTGGTTGTAGTTTTTAATATAAATATATATTTTTTGTTTTTTTTTCAAACATTAGCCCATTTCTAAAGCTTATTTTTTTAATCAGGTGGTTTGAAGATCGGAAATATTTCAAAAGTGAATATGGAAAAAAACAAAACTGTTAATATGAGTAGAAACAGAATTTAATCCATCGTTTCCATCATCGACTATTGCAGAACGTAATCACTTTCTGCTGAGTGAGCATAGGCCTCTTTTTTTGCCACTCATCCCGTCATGTACCAATCGATCTGCGATTTTCACAATATCGTCGAATGAACGCTCTGGTGGTATTTCTACCGTAGTGTTATCCTAATGAAGGCGAGACTTAGAACAATGACGAGAGCCGATTTTACTAAAATAATTAAATTTAGATTTCCAACAATTTATATCGTTCCATTGCTCACATAAACTAACGTAACCAACTTCGCG
This sequence comes from Alcis repandata, assembly GCA_949125135.1. NCBI lineage: Eukaryota > Metazoa > Arthropoda > Insecta > Lepidoptera > Geometridae > Alcis > Alcis repandata. The sequence goes on from OX421233.1 coordinate 4,741,032, forward strand.
CATGAATAAAATATTTCAAATTTCAGCGGCAAACAATTTATACGCACAAGCTCGATTTAATGACCGAAACAAACAATTTTAAGCAACTTACCACAATAAATAACATAAATCGAATATTATCTCAGTAACCAACGTTGGAGCGATACATATAAATCAATCTGTTATCTAATAGATAGAAAATAATTAGAAGTTGTTTAATTATTCTGCTTTTTGTGTTATTAAGATAATGTTCCAATTTGAATTGAATTTATAGGCTTTTTGTCGGTGATAGCGGCGTTTTAATGTATCAATTTCCAATGTTTGGTTGGTTAATATTGTAATGTATATTGGTGGCTGGTGATTTGAAATAAAAAGTTTACAACTTAAAATAAAAACCTTCTAAAAAAAAACGAGGACTGTTTTAAATGTTATTGCTCATTACAAATTTATTATTAGTTTAACTAAAGTCCAAATTTCAAAGTATAAATTTTATAAAAAATACGGGTATGAAAGAATAAAAATAGTTATGGATGTAATCTAAGTGAAATATATATAATTTTAAATGTCAGTCCAATGTAAATAGTCGGTCATTAAAATAAACTTTAAATTTTAGGGAGCTGGTAAATAAAGTTGGACATTCTTGACAGTTGCAACATTTCTAATCAAGTTATTAAATTTAAAATGTCTTATAAGTTTCGGTTTCTCAACTGTAAACGTTCGAGAAGTAGTGGAAAGAAACAACGAAGCAAAACTCAGTTAGTAACATTCTAATTCAAATAATTAAGGTATTTAATAGTGGTATTTAAATGACTTGTTAACATATTCCGCGTAAATAGCCTCTCAAGATCCAGCTATACCTGGTCCCTTATTCTAACTTAATCCCACCTTATTTGCAAACTCATTAACAACAGCCTCAAACTTGTCAAGGCAAACACCCGCAGAATACTAAACCCAAGTTAAATAGTCACTTCTCGCCCAAAAGGGTCAACCTGATTTAAGGGGAAGCTGATTCGTCTTAGAAAAATATAAGTAATTCGTTTTCTTATTAGAACAAATTAGTGAAAGAATTTGCGAGACCGGAAACAAATTTAACAGGACTTAATACTGAGCTTAAAAAATAAAAATTTTGATTTAAAAAAAATCGTGTTTGGAAAATACTTTTGAAGAAAAGTACCTACCACCTAACCACCACTAGTATGAACCATTTAACATTATTTGATATAGTAAAACGTGTGCAATTTAACCTAATTTTACTTATACAATACACACTTCCAGTGCTTATTTTCACATTTGATTTGGCAATCGTAAAACGTTAATCTGTTAAACACAGGACCATGGCATAGGCTATTCAGTAACTTCTTTAAAATAAGAGTTATGATCCCATAATGATACCAAAATTGATTCAATTCGTAATTTGATATCATTGCTTAAAACACATTTAAATTGAACTGAATACCGTTAACATGAGTAGACGAGTACCCCTTAACATAAATCCGAGTCTTCCTTTACAACATGTAACAAGACGCTTCTAATTTACCCATTGAGTCCACTTATGTCCCCTGCGACTACTTGATCATTCTCAGATTCATCAGAGATTCGGTTCAAAGGAAATTTGGGATGCAGTCATCTGACACGTCTGCGCTGGGGTCTTTAGAGTCCTTGTAAGAACGGAGAGCGTCGATTGCTTTGGAGGTTTCAGTTAGTGTTTATCTTTGTAGGAGGTAATACCGGTTCTATAAAAGAACTGAATCTAGATGAAGCAGTGCTAAATCATGTCGTCTCACAGGCACAATTGCACTTTATTGCTTGTGCGAGTAGGACGTGAATGACGTGATTAATGCCGCCTGTGGTGCATTTTGGTTTGGATTTAGTCAATCAAAATTTAGTGTACAATTGTGATTCTTAAAATGGTTTAAACTTAGTTTACGCTTAGTTTAGTTAATATGACATTTATATAAATGTCATGTTAATTTTAGTTGAAGCATACCTATGTAAGTAGTAAGCTAAGTTTAAACCATTTTAAGAATCAAAATCTTACACTAAATTATAAAACTTTATTGGTCTTGAAGAAAAATTTAGCTTTGGTTTGTTATTTTATAATGCAAACCAAAACTAAACTATATCGTCCATCGATATCGTTATTAATCTGCGATTGTAAGAAAAATGTATGATTTCGAATTCCACAAAAATACTGTATTTCCAACTTCTATTTGAACTTCAACGGACTGATTTTCTTTCATTAGCCCAAAGCCATTATTAAGTACTCAGCGGCCAAACAGTTCGTTCAGCGCAACCCTGCAATCCCTCTATGGACTTTTAATTACGAAACCAAATGGGCAGCAAACAGGTCAGCAGTTCAAACAGGGTTGTCATTAGCCGCCAATCACGATAATTTATGTAAAACGTCATTCCAGGAACTGTGTTTTGGGGCCTCTGTAATATGACTATAAACGGAATTCATCTATGATCTAGTTATATGTTAATATGCAGATTTCAAGACACTTCAAAGTTTCCGACATAACTTTATGTAACTTTGAAGTGGCTTAGCTTGATAAAGTTAGTACAGTATCTACTAATCAAGTAGTTAGGATTGTGCTAACTTTATATTTTTTTGCTGTTTAGTTCAATTAGTCGCGTCAAGTAAGTCTGTTAAACTTTGTTACTATAAAAATATATTTTATTTCCTTAGAAGTTTCAAAAATTCTCAAAAAGCACTAGAATCAGTTTTATCTCTTGAGCTGAACGGACGTGGGCTCAATTTCCAAATGATAGAAATATTTTTGGGACATCTATAAATAATTGCGACGTTTTATTTGGTTTATTCACAAAAAGCTTTGAAATAGGTTTTTGACAAGGCATTTCGGCAACTTTTAGTGGGAAGCTATGAGTATGGAACGAGTGATGAGTGTGATACCAATGTTTTAAGATAGAGACTGTTTGCCCAAAAAGTAAGTAGTCATTTTTATGCAAAATTTTATAAGCACGTCAAACAAAAACCTCACTGACAGATTTAACCCATTTGAAAGACCAGAATGGTTTTGTCACAAAAACAAACATTTTGTGTAACTTTTATGTTACCATTTGTTACCCCTTAACTTTCTTTATTTTGCATTCCGGCTACAATATTATAAGAAACAAAGGGAACACTTACAATAACATTTATTTACGAGCATTACGAAGGCGTCCGGTCGAGTTTCAAAATTCAATTTCTTTCAACGGTCGGCAGCTTAGCGAATTGTTTATATTTACTGCGGATTAAAATAACCCAGTTTTGAGTTTGAAAGTCATATTGTATGAAATGGTTTGTGGTTTGAATGTATCGATAGCGCGGAAAGCTAAATTAAAGTACATGCATAATTGACCGTTCAAATTGACTAATAAGCACGATCTAAAGGAACCAATGACCAAGTTACACTATCAACTATAATACTCACATATCTTTTAATTTTTATACGATTGCCTGCTGGTTGCTATTGCTTGTGATTGGCTGCAGGTTATCTGATGGAAAGCTTGGAATAACAACTGACTTGGCCCATAAATAAAGCAGGAACACAATAATGCAACTGTATCTATTCTGTACAGTGTACGTAAATGTATATACTTAATGCCAAAATACTGCATTACCAGTAAATTAGAAGCGCATCTTGACTTGCAACAAATTGTCACTTCTGCACTGCACAAGTGCATATTTACAAGAACTCTTATAAACCCTTCTGAGAAATGCGTTCATTTACAACCAGTTTTGTTTCTTGTCACCGCACAAGTTCATTCTACAACTTGCTAAGGATGACTCCGAGCAAGTTGAGTCAAGTGCATTGATTAATTGAACAGCGTACGAGACTCAGTATTGAACAGATCAACTGTGGGTTTAGATTAGGTGTTGAAATGGTAAACGTATTTTGTAAGTTGATGCAGTTTTACGTGTGCTAATTCTAGTTCTAACTATTTGAAATGAATACGAAAAACACAGACGGGCTACGAAAAGCTGCTAGGAAATAAATTTCTTAATTTTGTCTTTAAGCCAACCAATCAAATCTTGTGAGTTTTTTTGTTTAGGTTAAACTTTGCCATTGAATTTTGAACTATTTCCCGCTGTGCCATTAAGCTGAAATTTGGTGTACCTGAGTAACTTTGTTAAGAATGCAATAAAAGCTGGTTTTTTACTATATTTTAAGTATTTTGTTGTACTAGGTAAGTAAGCTAACCTATACTAGGTTTTTATCTACACTAATAGTGTCTCTATACTAATTATCCAACTAGAAAATTAGTTGAGATTACAATTAGAATTTCTTTTAAAGTTCACATTTTTGAATAAAAGGCTGAAACTGTACTAAGTACATCTAAACCAACCGAGAAGAATCAAAATTATTTATTTTTGAAGTAAAATTTTTTTCTCTACGTACAATTCGCAGTTCATGTGATAGAGGCTTTATATGACCCATATCCGGTTTCGGTTTCAGTCGCCGCACTAACTTATCACCCCAAATAAATACAAACACGACTAACGAAGTGCTGAAGGAAAGTTAAAAGCGTACGGTAAGAAGTGATGCTACCACTGACTTTACAAATTGCTTGTTTGAGTCACTTTGGAGAATGAAGCCCCTACATACGTGTAATATTTTGATGAGAAAGGGTATCTTATTAGAAAATTAACATCAAAATCAAATCAAATATATTCATTTCAGAGAGAAAAAGTACAGTCTTCAATTTACGTAATAAACTATGGAATTTAAAATAAGTACCAACACAGTCCCAAACTAGGCTCAAGGCCGGGGGTAAACCCGGAAATCGCGAAAAAATAATCAGCTGTTTCATAGTAAATGTCAGTGGCAACAAAATGAATGGAACACCTGACCTTTTTTCACGATTTCTGGGTTGGTCCCATGGAAAAAGGTATACATAATAATGAGTACTAAGGGCCCTTTTCGGCTTAGCATACCTTTTTTTTATAATCCTGTAGATTTGCTTTCGAATCTCCGTGGTAAGGGCATTGAATTTATTAATGTTAACGAAGCGCTCGCCACTTCATTAAATCATATCAGACCGAGCGGCTAAAAATGTTACTCGTTGCGACAAGTACCTATTTTTGGATTTGGTTTCATTTCTCAATATTACTCGAACCTATTTTATTAAATAGTTAGTTACCTACACGTATTGGACGTCAATTTTTCTTCTAAAATATTTTTAAAGCCAACCTCATCTTTGCTCTTATTTCGCTATACTGAGTGTGTTAGAAAGTCTTCCTAAACTATTAGGATTTTCCTAAATATTGTTTTTAGCTGGAAAGTTTCTTTAAAAAGATTTAAATACGCTATCATTCGGCCAATGAAATCCATGCTCGTTAGTAGTAAGCTGTCATGTATTAATGACAATTTTATTTCGGTTCCGAACTAACTTCCGACGAAGTGTTTATAGTGAATTCATTAAAATTTCTCCGAGGACAAATGATTGAGAGCATCATTTGTATTATGACATCATTGCTTATTTAAATCACGTGCTTTATCATTTTAAATGACATCAAGTGCTTTGTTTTCGGTTCATTAACCTCGTCATGCGATGATGTAGGAACTCTAATTGAATACAAGGGTTCTATTCTGGTGAATGATGTATTATCTCGGTCACTATTACCCTTATTAGAAATTTCATGACAGTGAGAGTAACCGAGATTATCTCGAACGGGCCAGAATACCCCCCAGCTTGAATTTCATGTATAATAAGAGAGACAGGACCAACAAGACACTTCGCATGCTGATTATGGTCAGGAATCTTTGGGTTAAATGATTTGACCTATTGTCTCACTCTCTCATTCTTGTTTAAATCATTAGCATAACACCATGTTTCATCATCAAATATAATATTTATGAGAATGCAAATCATATTGGCTTACGTAAACTTTCATCGACATATTTTCCAGCGGCCTACTTCGATATTCCTAGTGGTGTTTTCATCGGTACCTACTATTTTAATAATCCAAGGCCACTTCGAATAATGTAAAACCGATGTTTTTCACATCTCCGTTACATTTTTAAGTGTTATCTCAACAACTACCATTATTGAACCTTGGCATCGTTTTGAGTATTATAACAGATTTCATTTCGAATTTCACAATTTTCGTATTTACCTATGCTGGGATTGGAAGATGGTCTTGAGTAAATAGTTTAACACTTGACGTTGAAGATTCGCTATTATAGTGCTCGTTAGTGCGGCGATTGATATTCATCCTATTCAACCGATAGATGTCACGATTTCTTTTTTTGGATAGTTCATTTAGTACCAAAATGGATGTCATTATGCTTATTCATGGTCTCGTAGCGTGTTGTACTCCTGTCACTACTGTATTATGCTTAATATATTCAGCCTTGGCACAGTTGGAATATTTACGTATTGGTATCATTTTAGCATCAATCACCGCTATTATTGTATGTTTACGATGTTATAGATGCTTCAGTTGTTAAGGTATCTTGCATCACTGCCTCGTTCTCATGTGGAGTTATCTTCAGAAATTATTTAAAGGCTTTTCTTATCACGGCGTTGACAGATAAAAAGATGGTATCTCATAGTTTCGGTTTACTGCTTAATTAATGTTGACTGTGGCATAAAAAGCCGACATTTGGACAATCGAGATACGGCAAATCTGTGATGGTGTAACGCTGTACACTGAACCGGTATATCGTAAACATAATCATAGGAACTATAAATTTAATAGTCTCATTTATACGTAATAAAACCAACTATAAAGATTCAATGTGGTGTCTCACGCACGGTTTTTGAGCCAATGAGCTAAATCGGCCACAATTGAATCCATAGGTTGACGGTACCGTGAAGAATCGGTCAGAGTCATGTTACAAAAGATTACGTCCGACTGTCTGTTGTTGATCCATCTTGAGTGCATGACTGTAAGCTTGAGTAATAAATTCCGACTTGCGGGTCACATGCTTTTGCTTTTTACGCCTTGCAATGATTGTAACAGACCATATTCTATTCGTTTGCACAGATTTTGTAACATTGCGGTAATCTTTTTGTGATGAACGTTATTGTTGAGTTTGAAATCTTGCGACATTTGTAACAATAGTAAAATATATACCAACCGAATTAGGTTACCAAAACAAACCGTGAAATAAATCTTGATTTAAACAAAAGAATTACCAGTAAAACCGTAAATCACTGCCATTTAGTCACTGATTTAACTTTAAATATATTATCATAAGCATAACATCAGCCTAGTTCAATTCCATTTAAATTTAAAAATCTCAAGAAAATATTTTCCAGCAGAATTTATTTTTGAAAGCAGTTAGAAGCGTCAAAGGCACGGGACGGCGCGTGGCCGGTAACCACTCGAGCTCGTCTCGTTTGGTGGTAACCGCAGAATTATGCGCTTGAGCGCCCTGTAATGAGACAAGGGTGGCCACGTTTTGTGGTGATGTGGGACATTTGGTTCTGGGAGATCAATTTGATGGCAGCCGTTTTTTAGTAGCTACTGACGGGTTGGTTTTAGAATGACTAGACCGCGTAATGACTTCATCTCGCTTAGGTTTTGTGTTTATTATCTTTCGTATCACTAAACATGATGACGTGCATTATAACAATAGGGACAAAAAGAAATATTACACAGTAAACTGGTAAGCTGATCTTAACGATGAATTAGGTAACAATTTAAACAATCACATACTTTTTGTACATACTTTACCTTGTTTAGTCTGAATTTATCTTTTTTCTGTATCATTGTGCCAGTTTACAGTTAATCATTTGAATTATAAAAAAAATATATTAACTTATCCTATTCTATTAACGTAACATGGACTCTTTATAAAATGGGTGCAGAGAAACGGTTAAGATCAAAAACACAGACCGCAAATGAGTTTCGGAATCAACTTGGAAGGGTACACCTTTCTTTGTACAGTGATTATAGCAAATTGCGAGTAACGGATGCTTACAATCTTGTTTTTGCGCAAACATCATTAAAATTGTGAGCGAGCCGTAGAAATGTGGATGTCGTTCTCAAAGTTAAAAACATAATTCAGGAATCAAGAAAAAGGCAGGCTAGCAGGCATGTATCCATAGGCGACGGTGATTATCATCAAGCGGCCCGTTGGCTTGTTTGCCACCTATGGCATAAAAAAAACAACATTTTTAGATCAAAGTATTATTTTTCCAAGTGTGTTTTTTTTTAATTTCAACACAAGTTTAGTAAGATATTCGTTTTTTTTTACAAAATACACGCTACATTTTTTGAAATAGTGCAATTTATTAGCTTATTTAAAACATAATTTAAATTCAACTCACGCAAGTAGTTTAAAAATTATGCTTTCCAACAATGTCGTGCCTCACACTCGAGCTGTCATTCCAATCGATGCACCATCAAGGCATGTTAAGTTAACTCTATCGAATACGAAACCCGATACTCCTTGGCGATCGAATCACCAGCTCTCCGGACTGCGTAAACGGTAGCTGAGATCATGTGACAAAGCCCCCCGTCGCGTCCACAGATTAGTTTTCTTCTTCTCAAAATTCCACTTTTCCAACATCACTTGAGTCGACACTTGCGATGCCCTTTGGTGTCGGCAGGGGTCCGAAATCAGTGAAGTGTTTTATCAAATTGGTGCAGAAATCTAATATTGAAGGTCTGACACAGTCTGACGCCTTTTGTTTTGACAGGTTTAAATTCGTCGGACCTGATGTTTGGCCACCAGGTATAAAAAATATTAAAATTGGTAATATTATTATAGGACATATCCTATTAGAGCTAAAGTTACTATTCTATAAAATAAAATGACACGTTTCCTGTTTTGTCGAAGAAATATGATTGTTATCATTTCTTTTTTGTTTAAATAATTGTTTTCTTTCTAATCCTGATTCGACCTGATACGAAACGAAACATTATAATTATCTCAACTTCGAACGATAAACACTTTTTCGAAACAGCAGATTATAATAAAAAATACATACCCATTGAATATTACAAATTTTAATTAATCCAAATCATAATCAAAAAGCTAAGTTGACATTTTGCACTCCCCCATCCGCTTCTTGCATAATGTTACGGAGACTCCGAAAAAAATAATTCCAAGTTAAACATTTTTCTACTCGCATAAAACATTTTAGAAATTATTGTAAGAACAAAATGTAAAGATTAAAAAGTAAAAGATATTAAGGAATTCCATAAACCCGGAGACGTAGAGACACTAATCAAAATTTATTCTTTATTGAGAAAGGAAAAAAACAGGAGTCGTAAGCTACCTAAAAATACTCCTATCCTATCTAATTTTTGTCATATATTAAATTAAAATGGGTATAAGTCGGTTTTTATGGCCGCGCTTATGACACAAAGTGAATTAAATTCTTATAAGCCGATGTTGTCTAATATATTGCTACAAGAATAGTCTAATAGGCATTTGCGGGTTTCTTATTTTTGTAGAGATCGGTGACAAATGGACCAATTGTCTTTGGAATTATAATGGACTTTATTTTTAACGCTCCTTCGCAATATAACTTTACATCATGCTCTACACGGAAACGATTACACAAATTGATTTCCAAAGCAAAGTTTGAGATAGATTTGAATTTTACGCAAATGGTCTCACAAACTTTACGCAAACTATAGAACTTATAATTTTTGTTTGCATAAAATAAAGTACCTAAGTAATAAATAATCATAATAAATGAAAATGAAATCAAAACAAATGTGTGTAGTCGAACTGTAGCTAATGATACAATGTCACCCTCCAGTTTTTGTTTTCGACACATGACAAAGTTCATATTAGAAATGATTTCGGGCTTGACAACGGCTACGAATAGAGCTATTATTTAATCTGTGATGAAGGGGTGATTCTTCCGGATGTTGCGTTTGTCGTGATGCTCAGATGCATCTGCGTCCTGTTAGGGTCAGATCTAATTTGATTGCTTTATTTCGTTTCTGATTATCGTCAAATCTTGACTTTTATTTCTATTGTTCTCTGTTTTCATTACTTTATTTTCAGATACATTCTTGGGTTCATATTTTGATTGCACTGTTTAAAACAATTAATATCGTTTAACCAAATCTTTTTTTAATACTTGTGTGTTTTTCACTGGTAACTTTTTTCCATAGACTGACTTTCTACAAAATTATAGCGTTCCAAGCCCGTGCGAAGGTATAATATTTAAAATTCTTAAATAGTTTAAAAGAAAACCTCAAATAAGCTACCACTGCTAATAATGGTACACTCGGAATTCTTCCCCCGTCTAGACAATTCGTTCCAGTCAAGCGCAACGAAAGGTCGACGCGCGTCAAGTCCGAGCCACGCGCTTGAACTTCCACTGGATTACCAGACACTGTTACTATCCTAGCAACCAATTTTAAATTATACCTTAAAGTAAAGATACAAGGTTCAAAATAAACAACTTTCAAGCATGGGAGAAAGTTTACTAGTAACAAATTAGGATGCAAAGAAAGATTTATGACGGAATGATTTGCGTAGGGATGGTGGAGCATATTTGTAACAGAAGATAAAACGCAATTAGTTGAACTAATAAAGCGTTCATTGAGACAATTTTTCAATGTTGAGGAAGATTTATAGCAGTAATGAATGAAACAAAAGCTTAGTATTATGGAAAACTAGCTGTACTCTGCGATTGCGTCCTTTATCTTACAAGAATTGTTAATTTGAAAGGATAAATACGTCTTATTAGAAAAATTATAATGATCGTCGATAAGACATCTTATAAGAGCAAGACGAATAGTTAATATGTATAAAAAATAACTTTCTAACAAGAATTATTACAATCCCATAATCAAAGATTTATTTTCTTGATTTAATTTAATGTGTAAAAGATAGTAATTTATTAGACAAAACAATGTCTGAATTAAGTAATCCGCAAAGTGGACCGGAAAAGGGTCCAATTAAAGCATCGCCTTTTGATTCGGGTGGATATTTATTTTTCGCAGTACGACCTCTGATGCCCATAGGGGTCCGACCCACAAGACTGACGCACCATGCGTAGCGATTCGATTAGGGTGAAATGCTAGGGAGAAAATCTGGCGATGCAACACAAAAAACCTAGATTTTTAACTCCTATTTTACTCACTACAAGGTCCAAAATTGATTGCAAAAATTGTAAATCAAAAGCTCAGTCGGTATGTCATTTCATTTCATACACAACACTCCCAAAATAGATCGGTGACGAGTGCCTACACGGAGTACCATTTCGGAAAATGGAATTGCTAGGGGCGTCATTTCGGCGTCTTTTTACGACGTTTTTAAGGCACTATTACGAAATATGAATCAAGAAACGTTAAAAGCAAAACTGTGTCACTTCTATGAAGCACGAACTACTTGTAAGTGGGTACAGAACAAAGAGGTCTAATTGGACGTTGATAATTTTAAAGATTAAGCACGAATGGAGGGTAATGGTGCCAATTTGTGATGTCTAAGGGCTTTTACAAAGGCTATTAGTGAGGAACCCATGGGTGCATTCCATGCTCTCGATTTTGACAACTCAAAACGTCGTCGTGAGATGTCGCCACGGATACCGGGACCTGTGTCACGACAATGCATGTTAATGTCTTGCTAACTTTGTATGCAAGTTGGTAACTAATAACATTATAGGTACAAATCTCTGACTGTGTATTGAGTACATACTGTGAATATGGTAGGCATGTGTCTTAAATAGTTGAACTGCAATTCTTCAAGATAAAATTACTGGCTTTAATTTTTTTTTTCAATTTTACTAGTAAAGTAGGGCATTTTTATTTTTCTAGTGATAATATTTTATTGAAATCACATTTACATACATGTTTTAATTAAACATGTGATCTTCCTTTAAAACCTTATCGTACAATCAGTTTTATTATTCACATCAAACTACTTTTCTACTTATACAATTCACATCTCCATTATTATTTTGTTTAAAAACAGTTCATAAAGGTGCATCCCGCAGTCAAATAACAGATTAGAGCGTTATCAACGGGTCAATCTGTAGTTTCCAAAGTTGAATACGAAAAAATGAATTTGTTTGCTTCGAATTGAATCGAAATGAAATGAACGGTTCCCCTAAAAAGCGAAATAGGGAGTATAAGTGCATGGTATAAAGCATGTCAGTACTAAATCTTCACTCAACACAAAATTCTGCAAATGCTATGGAACACATACCTAAAGTTGGCTTAAGATATATGTTACACGTAAAAAAGTAATTACGGTGGTTTATGATTATTTTAGTCTTAAATTTCTGGTGTGAACATTAAAGAGTTTATCTATCTATAACAATTACGTAATTCAACAAAAAAATCCTTCAAATATATTACACAAATAAATATGAGTGTTGTTTTAATTTGCTACGCTGTCAGCATAGCAAATCACAAGTACGATATTTTTTTTACAATTTTCTTACATATTATCTAAGTCTAAGACATTCAAGTTGACGCATAGAAACTACCAGTCGTTTTGTATGAAGTAAATGTTCTGGTCGCAGCGTATATAATTGAGCACTGAGCACGGAATGAAGCAAAAATAAAGATGGGTGCCTCTTATCTAGATGTAGAAATATAGAGTATTGTGGATTGTAATGAGGGAAGGGGAATCGTGAAAAGGATACGGTTCGACCCGCCCCACTTCGAAATAATTGAAGTTAAATTTGTTCATTTAAATTAGGTACGCCCTAATGATACAAAGGGTATGCAAACAGATTTCTGTATAGTGTATTCTGTACGTAGTTCCTTTGAGGAAAAAATTATTTCAATAAGAAACAATGGCATTGAAAATTTATTCCAAACAAGTTGTTTGTATGTGTGTAAATACACATTCAAGGGTTTTGAAACAACGTAGGACTTCATAGTCAAGAATAATTCAAACTTGTATAATCACTGGGCAACAAATAAATGTAGAGGTAGCAGATATATGTTTTAAGAGGTCGTTAGCATTCCTACTCAACCCCACAAACCCTAACCTCCTGTTTCCCTATTAGTGTGAAATTGAACATGTTCCGGACAATTGGTACAGAATGGGACACGGATTGACACACTCTGTGGTCAATTAAAGCTGTCCTATCCGATGTACATGTGGATATATATGTTTCTACTGAAACATATAGTATGGCAAACTTGCATCTATGTTTGCACCGAAGATAATTATTTACCTCTGTCTACAACGTCACATGGAAAAGTATTAGGTACTATGCTCAAAAGGCGCTCATGAATAGCCATCATAAATAAAAACCTTACCTTAACCGTTTCAAACTAAGATATAAAATTTCTAAATGATATACCAACATCAAAATAACTTGCCAATACTAAATGTTATCTATTACATTTGCAAAACAAAATAAACGCCAAAACAAAAGCTTTCTCATTGTTTCGCTGATGGCACTAGATCATTGTCATACCTATAATTCACGTTCCCACGGATGACAACTTAAGTGCACCCAAGAACGTTATTACTGTAGAAAGTCTGACAAAGTCACGTCTGCCTTAGTTTGCATCTCATACTTTCCCACTATCGGGCTTCGTAGCATCTGTCACGTTACCTGATACGGGTCGCAAAAGCGCAAAACAAGTCATTAGGTCAGGGGAATCCGACAGTGAATTTTATTTTTATTTACCACGATCATATTATTATTCATCATCTCTCAAAACTACGTGAAAAAAAACTAGGATTGAATGTGGATTGTTCGATCAGCCATTGTCAAAGGATTTCGCACACGTGTAGGCGTGTGACCGAACACAAAAAATTGGGCCAACATTTTGATCCAAATGCGCAATGCATTGCGCTATTCATAATTTTCAAACCTTGGTTCCAGGTAGGTGAATGAAGTTGAAAGTATGATTTTGTGACAATTAAAATATTTCCCATGTTCACTCAGGCATGAGAAAGTTGCGTAAAATCAGTTTCATTCAAAAAATTTTGCTGTCACGGCTAATTGCTCATTTTGTCAGGTGGCTCTCCCACGTTGGTACAAACAGGTGACAGTGCTTGGACACTGGTGGCCAGATGACATGCAGAACAACAGCCTTGAACAACAGCCATTCACCTGCTTCAAATCTGATATACGATACAGCTACAGATGGTATTGTTTTAATTTGCATTTTAAGGCTTGTGTTTATATTTTTGTAATGAAAACTATGCGCTATGATTTGATTATCTTTGATATGTTATGTAATCACGTCTAATCGAGTGCATAATTATGTCAAACACATTTGTAAAAACGTACATATAAAATGTACATGATAGAACAGTTTCTAATTTATTTCATTTTAACACTATTCATAGTTAATAAGTAAGCCTATTTATAAGTGGACCCAGTTAAAGCCGAGATTAATAATCGATCAAAAGAATAAATGAGGAACATTGATAAAAAGAAAACTAAAAAGCGGTAAACTACTAATTCCCAGTTTGTTTTTGATTGAAAAATGTATTGAACAAAGTGACCGGAGGCGACAATCCTTTAATGGTTTTGCTCATACATAAATTTGTAGGCCGTGACCGAACTAAACAAACTGCTGCCCAGTAATAATTAATGATCCACCTCTATTTTACGGTTGGAGCCAAAAAAAGTTATTAACAAATCAGAAAATTTTTCGTTCGAAAACACCTGCGGCTGAGCATGCATTCATCATTCTTTGTTTATCTTTTGTGATTCTCTAATCACCAAAATTAGGGTTGTAAAATTTAAATCGGACCGTAAAAATATTCAAAGTAAATTTTTGGTATCTATAGATGGAAAGAGTCTTTTTTGTGTATCTACTCCATCAAAATAAAAGATACAAACAAAATTAAAGAACTGACTTAGGCACAAACTAGTGCCACAGTGACGTCTTAATCTATAAGAGCAATTTTCCAGTGCAACCATTGAACCTAGTAAAAAAAATAGGATAGTTTGTTAGTAAGAGGAATAGTTAGACTTAAATTTATTGATAATCGTGTTTTCTTAATTTAATTTAACACACTTTTACAAGCTAAAATTGACTTAAGACAGTTTGGGCTTCAGATTATTATTTACCACTCTTTCATTTCGTAACTATAATGAATATAAAAGGTTATTCTCGACTTTATGATGACGCGACAATTGCTCAGCGCACAATAGACACAGAAAATACCAAACAGAACAATTCCATCCGAATTATTCAATTAGAATTCCTTCAACTCGCAGTAACAATTATTTTAAATCGTCCAAGTGGAGCCCTTTCTATAAAGTCATTGCGGTGGGCGTGACAAAGTCCAATAACTTAAACAAAGCTCTTAGATCCAATGATGCAGCAAATTTTGCCTTGTAGCATTTATTTATAGACTGAGATTTATGGGCGATCGAATTATTTCTTTACTGTGAAAGAAAATAAGCAGAAGAAATATTAAAGTACTAGCTAATGCTCGGGGTTTTGTACCCGGTGCTGCTCAGCTTTTGGCTTCGCACATTTAGGGCTTTAAAAATGTAGCCGATAGCACTCAGGAATAGTGTAGCATTTCATCGATGAACGAATATTTTAAATCGAACTTGTAGTTTCAGAGATTATCATTTAGAAATATACCATACTTAACATACATACTAACTCTTCGACCGCATCGTCGCTTACCAACAGGCGAGTTGGTGGTCAAATACGGATTTATAATTTATAAAAAAAAAAAAACTTTACTTATTCACCTACCTATTAGAACTTATCAGTAAGTAAATGTATTAATCATCTCAAGCTCTTCGACTAATAAACATAGAGAAGCTTTGAATATACTCGTAGTAACATCTTATTCTGTCTTTTTAACACGCTTTTATTAGCTTCACCTGTATGTTTGTATGTTTGTTTGTATGTAACCGACTCCTTTGAGCGCGTTTTTGACCCACTTTAAACGGTCAGATTTCTTTCAAACTTTGTAGATATATCGAGGACCGATGACAATACACTAAACAAATCGTGTTTTTTAGTTTTTTTAACTATTAATTTTTTTAACACGATTTTTCTATAAAGTTTCTTTAACTTTTAATACCGTTTAACTTACAAATGGCAATTTCGTCGTTCGTGTCAGAGAACAGAGTGGCGCAGTGGAAGCGTGCTGGGCTCATAACCCAGAGGTCCCTGGATCAAAACCACGCGCTAGAAATCTTTTTGCTCAATATTTTTTGTTACGCATCAATTTTATTTTTAATTTGCTTGAGCAGACGGCCAAAATCGGATAACACCAACACATTTGTACATATTAAGGATGGTTAATAGTTAGCAAATCGAACTAAAAAGCGAAAAATAAATAATAGTTAAAAAAAAACTAAAAAAACACGCTTTTTATAAAAAACCGAACTAAAAAAATAGAAAATAAAATTTTATAAATTTAAATTAAGAATAGGGTTGAAAATTTCAATAAATATAAATTAATAATAGTGTAAATAAATAAATATATGTATTTTATTTTTAAAAAAGCGTGGGGTGCTTTCTAAGATATTATCAAAATGCTAATCACTCTACTCATGTCTGTCAATACAAAATGTATCTACAAAATATATAATATCTATTGACCCATGCACCCCACGCTTTTTAAAAATAAAATACATATATTTATTTATTTACACTATTATTAAATTATATTTATTGAAATTTTCAACCCTATTCTTAATTTAAATTTATAAAATTTTATTTTCTATTTTTTTCGTTCGGTTTTTTATAAAAAGCGTGTTTTTTTAGTTTTTTTAACTATTATTGATCGAGCAAACCACTAAGAGAGAAAAAGAAAAAAACATAGTAGTAACTATATTATGATAAAACAATTATCTTGATTACTAAAAGTGCACCTTTAATTGCGCTTATTTCCTCGCATGAGTTCTTTAAAGTATCAGTACTTGAGCGTTGAGCTTTTTAATCATCAATGTTTAGCAAACAAACATACTATAGTCAAAAAGGTGTGCTTTCAAAGCATCCCGAAGTCTTTTTAATTCGCTGTTTGATCTTTGATGCTACCGATATCAAAGCTACCCTTAGGGTGCGGTAACCATTCTAACAGTATGGGTCAAAGCGTTTTTATGGAACAAAGTGTTTTAGTGAAAATATCTACTGATCTACTTATAACCACAATGAGAGAAGAAATGCGTCAAATGGGTAATAATACTGTGTTTTAAGTGCGACGACGAACACTAAAATAGTAAATCCATGTTATCACACAAGTGACATTTAATTGTCTTCGTGGTAATAAAGTTCTTAAACCTAATACTTACAATTGACCTACATACGAGTAATAATAAAATCTGTAATAGGTACAAAAACACAAATCACACATGGAAATCACATGTCCAATGTCCATCGATATTTTTAGTGACGAAAAAAACCGACACATCTCACAAAAGCAGCGGTAGTATTATGCAATACTTATTTCAGGTTATTTCTTAAATTTTTTTTTGTAAAAAGGGATACAAAAACAAATTGCATTGTGAAAGCCACTCTTTTGAAAAACTCATTAAGCGTGCCCTAATTATCATGTTGCTCATACTGCTTGTATTCTGTATAGACATTTCACTCGAACTAATCTTGTAAAACCTGTGTATTTTTAAGATGCAATTTACAACCCCTGTTTCAGTTCAGGACTTCCTTTTAAAATGTAAATTTTTAAGCATTTAAGTAGCTTGAGCCTTCGTGATACATTTTTTGCAGAAGAGACTCGTTAAAGATGTATGCTCTTTTCGTTTTGAGTACCTTGTTATGTTGATGAGATATTTTTATGACATTTTATGGGGGCGTATGTAAACAGTTCCGTTGCGAAGAAAATTTTATTTTCATACCGATATTCGGGTGAACAATAAAATTCTCGTGTTTTTATTTGTGTGAACCGTCTTATCAAAAATGAAAATGCGAAAGTTTGAACTGAGGCCCCGTGTCCACTGTGACATAGCACTATGAAACTTTTATTTGCTACGTACAAATTATTTGAATATAGAGGTGCGGCATACGTGTTTAAAAACTTTCCTTTCACATAATATGAGCATGCAATGTTGCTCAGATAGATATCAAGGCTAAAATATTATTCAACAAGCGACTTTTGACACAAAGTTAGCATAGAATGTAAAATACAAAAAAACACAATTAGTTTTGGTGTCACAAAAATACTTGGACCAAATTATTTATTTTGGTCGATAACTTTCTTTAAACCAAAGCATTGCATCGGTCACCCGCAGAATACATCCCTGATCACCAAACTAATTTACTATTAATGGTTAAACTGAATCGATGGTTCCCTAGAGTGGTCCCTGTACCTTTATTATAACACTGTAATATGTACAAAGGGCGTTTTATTGCTTTGTCTAGCTTGTGTGGGCGTAGTCAAGGAAGAACTGTTTCTACCCAACATAATCTATTAGAGTAAAAATTTTGTAAGAAAACTACGAGAATACTCTCGAATATTGTGTGAGAATTTGGATTTTTTATTTTTATTTTCCATAACTAGTAGTTAATATTTAGTTAGTTTGACGGCCTGTTTGGCTCAGCGGTAGTAATATCCGCCTCATAAGCCAGAGGTCCCGGGTTCGATTCCCGGTCGGGCAGATGTTTGAATGATGAATTCAAATATCTGTTCTGGGTCTGGGTGTTAGTTGTCCTTGTCTTTGTGTATGTTCCATGGCATCCCCGACACAGGAATTTATCCTAGTGGGGAGCTATGAGCGTGAAACGTTATTTATTTATTTAGTTGTGTTTACCGATAGGTACACGAGATGCTCAAATGGCTACTAAAATAATATAAAAAGCAGAAAAAAACCAATAGTGACTTTTTAAAACGAATAAGTTAGCTTCATTTTTATTCTACGCCTGATTCATGTTACTACTTCTAGAAAAACAATTAACCGCAATCTTTGGATCGACTGGCAACTTTAACATTAGAACTGGTCACTCAACCAATACAAAATTACGTTATAAATATTAATTTCTACATTAATTTTTCGCCTCTCCCCCAAAGCAAGTCCTGGCTACGCCCATGCTATCTTGAATGATGGCCCCCTTCTTAGGTGTGTGAAATTTATGAAAAGGCTTTAGCGCCCCGATAGAGGGGTCATGTAAATAATGCAGGGCTATAGTGCTGGCGATAACGGCTTAGTGGCGGTTTTCTTGAGGTTTCTTGGAGGAGTGGTGATTTTTAAACGGCTGGGCTGGACACTGGACAGTGGACAGCTCATACAAGTTATTTGCTTATAATAAACTAGGAATTTTTTCGTAATAGAGAACATTATTGTTTGAATTGCTTGTTTCTATTTTACTTATCCTGCGTGTTTCTTGCGATAAAAATTATTCAGTTATTTGAGTTACGCTACAAAAAAATGACTAACAATTCTGCTGTTCTTTTATCTGATAAAAGAATACAAGAAAGACTTGGGATTCATATCGCAGGATGACAGGAGTGTCATTCACGCGACTAATTTTCTTCTTTTAAAAAGTATACTACCAATACCATTTAAATTATAAATTAGTATGTTTGATGAGTAGGGCGCCCTGCGGCCAGGTGGAGCAACGACCTGCGTAAGGCAGCAGGTAGTAAGTGGATGCGTGAGGCAGAAGATCGTGCCTTGTGACGTTCTTTAGGAGAGGCCTATGTCCAGCAGTGGACAAAAATCCGATAGGCTGATGATGATTATGATGATGTTTGATGAATCAAAAAATGATTGAAGAGATTTTGATAAATAACTTAAAAGGATAGAGAAAGTAACAATATTAATTTTAACTTGACAGAAAATGTCTAGCTTTATACAGAGTGTCAAGTCACAAATATTTCAAAACCGTTCATTTCCTTCATCACACAAATCTTCAGCATCGCTTCATCCACAAACAAGGCAATAAGTGAAACGTCTCGAGCTTGTATTTGTAAGTCAAACTGCATAACGGCACGGCCGCGGTAAGTGCTAGAGCTAACAACATCAATATACTCTTAGCTGAGCAGTGGGACGGATAATGCCACCTAGGTGCTGGGAAGTTAACGAACTGTGAAACCTACCAAAAGAATATTATACTTGAAACTTATGCTACCTAGATACTTCGCTTAATTTATTCAAATTAATTAACAAGATGAATTTTTTTAGTTGCTATTTTGTTTTAAAATACATTTTTATTTTTATTCCTGTTTTTATTTTAGCTTGGAATTTATCTTATTTATTCTTATTTTTTTATTTTTTTATCGTACGTACGTCTTGGCTCTGCGTAGGTAAGTGCAATACGTAGTTGTCAATAAATAAAGTCAATCGTTCGAGATTTCGAAAGGAAATGTTTTTATGATTTTTTTCTTAGTTCTACTACACATTCACTATACGAGTAGACCTTTTTTTATACATCCAAACAAGATAAACTGAATCTTAGATGTTACAGACACGTTGTTTACTACTAAACTAATTTGATAAAATTTTGAATATACAGAAACTTTATGCCCGAATTACAACGCACAGGCTACTTTTCTCTTTCTACCGTTTTCGATCACCGTGCGTGTGAAACTGCGAGACACAGCTAGTTCGCCTATAGTTATACGATAGTCAGCGAGAACGAACGATTAACTTTTTTGTGGAATTTTTTTACAGAGTGACCAATTTCTAAGATTATGCAAACTTCACTCCAAAGCGAACATTTTAAAACCTATTCTAATCAGACAAAGTAAAGTTTTGATACATAATTTTGGTCTCTGCGTTTTGTCACCTCTTTTCATGATTCTATAACTCTACAAATTCTGAGATTTGCTTTTCGTATGAACGTTACTTCCGTTTCGCGTACAAACGAAAGAGTTGCCAAGTTTGCACCTCGACTGGAGCTGTTTCCATGAGCGGTTTTATTGGTTCCTATTTTCTCCGATTTTTGTTACGATTTTTTTTCTGTTGTTTAAACATGAGTAAATAATTAAAAGTCCAAGTTTCACTTTTAACTCATCTGTTGGCTGTTGAAATATAAGTTCTAGTTGCATGACTATATTTCAAAAGGAAATAAATATTGTAGCGATAGACCTGACCAGCCAGAAAAAGCGTTTTGCTTATGGAAATTCATTTCAGAACTAAAATCAACATCTTCAAAATTGACTTTCAGTTAAGTTTTAAAGTAATTCAGTCTCCAAATAAAAAACGCCATAGATGAAGTAATATGTACCTTCTTTACCATCGAAGGAATTGGAAAAATTGTATAGCTACTATACAGGATGTTTCAGAAAGACATAGTGATACTTAAGGGTGTTTTTCTACAAGTCAAAGTAGTACAAAATTGATCACGTGACTAAATATTTTGTATGGAGCCTCAATATTTTTATCCTCGAACTTAGCAAATCTGTGTCCTAAATATGGTTCACTTTGATGTGCAGAACATCACCCCTAAGTATCACCACATCATTCAAAAACACCTTGTATAATCACGGTTTCAACTATCGCTCGTGGAAATGAAACCTATGGTTAGTGCAAGTTATTAAAGTAACTCAGCTTTAACACACACAAGGGCCTCATTCCCGTAAGTGGAAAAATATTATGCCGGAAGTTTAGTTGCTGGCTTTTAATTTATGGAAGTTTTCTTTGACGATGCTGTTGCTATGACTTTATTTTGTATGTCTACTCAAATATTTCTAAAGGTGCATTCTGGCAAATGGAGACAAAAGTAAATTTTAGCAACATAAATGAAATTTAGTTTGAATAGACTTTTGGGATTATCTTTGTTTACGTTATCACCTTTTAATTAGCAAGATTTTGTTTTAACAAATCGCACCTAATTATAAAAGTAAACACAACCTTTTTGAATAAATACTTCACTAGCCATCATAATACATATAAAGGTACCTACACTATATAATAGGTATGCCTCGTAAGCTATGGTAATTGTTGACTCGAGTTATATTCCTAAGAATTATTGGGTTCTACCATAGATGTTGTTCAAATCATGATATTTTATAGAAGAGTCACACTGAGAGCACGAGTGAATTGTAACCTAAACCTAGACTTAGCCCAAACAAAACAACCTAACAACCACACCCGAAATCAAATATGTAACTGCCCAATCAAGCAGCGTTTGAAAAATTACGATAAGTACAATAAAATAATAGTAAATAATAGTACTACATATAAACATACTCTCGAAAAACATAACCCTCTTTCTTACATAGTCGGTTAAAAATAACGTTTCACACTCATAGCTCCCCTCTAGGATACCCTGTGTCTGTGTCGGGAATACCATAGGAACAAAGACAAGGAAAAGTAACACCCAGACCCAGAACAGATTTAAAACAACATCATAACTTACTAAAAAACACATTTAAAGAACTACGAGTGCACTCGAGAATTTTAGCATCTCTCACCTTCAGCCACGTGCAGTTCCACAATACAGAGTACAGACCAAGCGCCGCCTGCACTGCACGCCTTATCATACAAATGAGTCACATTCCTATCTTGAGAATGCAGTTTTGCACAATGCCCTGTAATTCTGTGACGTCATTATGAAGTAATATGTAGGATGCGACGAGGATGCGAGAGCATTGTTTTTCCGTTAGACGCTAGTATGGAATACGGAATTAGGAGCTAGGAATTTCATTTCGTTTTAACTCCAATATTTTCTTATAACGGTATTGCATGTTGGCGATTGAAGAAGGAAAAGATAGGTGTCTATAATGGTGTAAAAATGTATTACTTGAAATATCTTAATATATATAAATCTCGTGTCACAATGTTTGTCCTCAATGGACTCCTAAACCACTTTACCGATTATAATAAAATTCGCACACCATGTGCAGTTCGATCCAACTTGAGAGATAGGATAGTTTAAATCTCAAATTATAGTCGCAATTTTAATTTATTGCAAATTATATATATACTGATAATTTTTACTTAGCATTAACATACTACGGTTGCTATAGTTACGCAATATGACATTTGACATAGAATTGACGCAATGGCTTTTGACAGGACAACGTCTGTCGAGTCAGCTAGTAGCTTATATTTTACTAGCTGCTCGCAGCGCGGTTTCACCAGCGATTTCCGGGATAAAAAGTAGCCTATGTGATCCAGACCATGAACGACCTATATTCCAAATTTCATGTAAATCCGTTCAGCCATTTCAGCGTTCATTAGTAACGAACATACTTAATTTCACCTTTATAATATTAGTAAGTAAGATAAGATTTATAACATCCTATCAACATAAAGTAAATATCGGTTTGGTAACCAGACTAATTACTTTAACAAGAATGTCAGTTTTTCTATAGAAGTATTTTAACACATTCACTACATACAAGTAAAAATTGTGGTTGGCTAAGTGGGCTAAATATAAGTTAAATATGAAAGTCAGTTTTTCTTAAGGACCATTTAACCTGTCAATTCTTTTATAGGTATAAACACAATAATACTGAATGAACGTATCAAAGTCTGCGGTACAGACATTGTGCTGTAATTAGCGTTCAAGAGCAATTAAATTATTTTACATTGGTTGGTGTGAATGGCAACACAGTAGCTTTGTTAAACTTGCATTGATAGCAGCTGCTGCTGGTTCAGGTCGTTTCTATAGATTTTGATGAGCAAGTGCTAACTAGAGCGTTCTGTAAATTGTGAATCATTGTAAGTATGAGGACAGCCTAAAGGTCGATTCACACATATCAGTGAAGCCACAGTTCCGAGACTAGACTTGTTAACTGACATATTTACATACAAATGTTGCTTCGATTGACAAACGTCATTTTAGTTTTGCGTAATACCTACAGGAATGAAATGCGCAGTATTAAATTTTGAGACTTATCTTTAAACAGTGTTTATATGATCCTGTAGATATAAATAAAATATAGAGGTGTCTCTGTCTATTACCACGTTCTAACTAAAGTAATATGACAGCACTGAAATTATTACACTTATATTGCATTGAACTTTTTTTTTAAAACACGTCATAAATTGTAGATCTCTCAATTTTAGTTCAGTTTAAAAAAATGGGAGGTACAAAAGAATTGATACCTCTATCAATAAAATTTTAAAGTTGTAATAGTTTTGTTCTTTATAAGATTTATATACTCAATTTTAAACTAAAAGATCGCAGTTGATAAATACTTAATTTTGTATCAACCTGGTTACTTTACCGCTTGAAAACTTGGTAAAACCTAATATGGCTCTGCATACTTGCAACTGTACTTATTATGCAACTAGGCAATAGTTAACTTTAAATAGATTAGACATCTTATTTACCTCCTGGATTTCCTTAATTAAAACATTAAGAGCTTTACTATATTTGTACATTTAATCACGTGTTGTTTATGGAAATGGCCTATTAAGATGCGTTATCGAAACAATTTCCAAATGAAAAGGTGGTCACGAACGCTGTACTCCACAATAACAGTATGGAAAGCTGCGCGCGTACAATGCGGTTCGCGAGCATTTTAGGAACGAGCGTGCATTTAATGTGGCGCTTCCACAGCCTTTCGAAGCGCGTATAGCGTCACGGCTCGTATAGTGGCGGTGGACTATAGACGCACCTGTATTTATAACTTTTAGTTTTCTGAATGTCTAATTTATTGAAAAAAATTGCTTATATTATTTTCTGTTTCTTTTATTTCATAGAATAAATTCCAGCTTATTTGTACTACTACATACTGATTTTTACTTAAAAGCGTCACTTTCCTCAACATCCTGATAAATCGACGTCCCCTTACTGTTTACACAAAAGAAAGCTAATGTGAATAAAATTCGAATTAATGACGCGCTTACCTAGTACTGGAAACATTTTATTTTGACATTATACCATAAACATAATAACGGCACGATTGTTTATTGACCCACAAAACATCATATCACTGTCACAGGACTTTGAACTCAAACCCCCAAACATTAAAGACTATTTAAGTGAACTAAAAATTATGAATTATGTGAGGTAAGACGGTGGAAATAGTCGAATAGGCATAGGGAGCAATAATAGATCATTATATTATTAACTTATCTTCTCACCCTTGACAACAACAATGGTTGTTGAAATTTTGATATCATCATTCTTTTAGTTTACTGCTTTTTGACATGCAATACTATAATTCAATTCTTTGGAGCAACAGGTTGGGTCAGCCTGTTCAGTGTTCACATAATATTTTCAATATGATTATGTAAGTATGCTAATATGCTAATCATATAATTTGGTTGAGAAAATAATCAAAACTTATTAGACGACGATTAGAAAGAAGCCAGAGCTTAAAGCTCTCTTTAGCTTAATTTAATTCAATGCTCTTAAATTGTAGAAAATTTGTTGATTACAAATCAATTAATTTTCAATAAACAAATTGTAACTTGAAGAGCACCTGCCAAAAAAATGGATAGGTGCTCTTCGTGGACTAGGCTGGGTGCTCTTCGCGCAGGTGCTATTCGGATGGGTGCTCTAAGTGGACTACTTCAAGTTTAAGTATCAAACTAAACCTTGCTTAAATTATTTTTACGTATATTTTGTACCAATGGCTACCTAGAATTTTGTAGATGTATTGTTTGAAATGTCATCAATATTTAGGTAAAAGATAATTGTAAAATTCATGCAATAAAATGAATTGTGAAATTAACGGTGGTTAATTTTATTGCAAAAATGCCCCTCTATAAAAGTATATTGTCAAACCGCTAGTTTCTTAAACGTGAGTCGGATATTATCTTAATAGCCAACTGCAAGGCGTAGGACTTATAGAGAGAATAAACTCTTGCAAGAGTTTTTAGATTGGTACAAAACGGTGGGTAGTTTAATGTCACGAGGTATTTTGTATGTATTGCGCGTCCTAGATAAAATCAATGGCAAGACGGATGGTCTATTAGTTGAATTATGAAGGCAATTAAGACAACTGCTTAATGAATACGAAGATTGGTAAAGACGTGTCCGGAATAATAGAGATTAGTAAAATGCCTTGACGAAATTGAGAGAATGTTTGGTTTTCTGTTGGTTTGGATTTTTTTCATTTAATATAAAAAATTACCATTAAAAGATTAATTAAGATTTTTTTTGGAGATTGAAGCAAATGGTGGATACTATTTTAAGTGCCAGATGCGTAAGAGTAAAACGGTTAAAAGCAGTCTTGCGAAAACCGCTTTGAATAAAAGCTGAATTGCGGTTTTCTGAAAGGATTTATAGATTCAAAAATTCTACATTCTCCGTTCAAAAAGCTCCCTTCAGCTTTAATTGAATCGCTCTGACAAGACACGGAGGTAACCAAAAGCGTACGTGTTTTCCCGTAATATGAGCAATTTTGATAAAATGTAATGATATTTTTTTCATAATGCGAGCTCAGATATTGGCGGCGTAACATACGCGAAACAGGTTATGAACTTCTATATCCGTATATTGAAGTTATGTGAAAAAAGAATTCATGCAATACAACTTTCTCAACAATTTGTTCCTTAAAAAGATACATTCCTTATTCCAACTTTCCGAGAATTTGTTCCTGAGAAATAGATACCTTATTCCCGGCGCGGAACCGGGAAAATATAATAAACGGATAGCAAATACGGGAAGTGACTTTAATAAATGCACTTGAAAGACTTGAGCGGGCAGTTATGAAAAATTTAATACACCCACTGAAGAGATCTCAAAGGACCTCGCCAAATAAACCTCTCTGTATAGACGTAGATAGGAGGATTTGCATAATAGCCGGTCAAGTGCGGCGACGGGATCGTAGAGATTGGTTCTGCAGTTTCAATTTCACGATTTCTGATCGGTATTTATTTACCTAGGCAATTTAGGGTTTATGAAAACTGGACATTAGGGACTGTTTTTGGGTTGATGTACAAATGATACAAATGTAGATGAAGTTGTCTGTTCAAATGATTTCTTGTTAAAAGTGTTTGTTGGTTAATAAATGTAAATACAGTTATGTACGTCAAAAACTTGAGAAATAGTAATAATTATAGTAAGTTATAATTAGTCTAAAAATATGTATTAATGAGATTTAAACATAACAGAAATACATCTTAAACATAACCTACATAATTATCGTACAATCGTTTTTTGCATACAATAGTTCTAGCTTCAAAAACATAAATACACTGGTCTGCAATGGAACCCCAAAAAGGCAGTACGGCCAAGTCTCGACCAAGCGATCGTGTCTCGCATCTAAATAACGTCTTATATCTGCAAATATTGACTCTTGCCCGCACCACCCTTTGAAAGGGTTTGATCCTTATTATCTTAAGATAGTTTAGTGGGTGCCAAGTTGCTTAACACGGGTCTGAGAGGATCTTTTTCAGCAAAACCTGTTAATGTTGGCGTGTCTGCGCTTTTATTTTTGTGTTTAGGGCTCTTATGTTGACTTGAAGTGCTTTTTCAATCGCTTTTTGTTTTGTAAGTATAGAATAGATGACAAAGAGAATAGGTGGCCTATTTCGTTTATTATATAGGGTCTATGGACGATTTCGGATTGGTACCTACTGTTTGAGTCATGACGTAAAGTTAAAATTTGACATAATATAAAGCCATTTATAAACTTGACTCTACTTTTAGTTTAGTAGACAATCTTATTTAGGAGCAAGATACAAAGAGATAGAAATACAGGTATTGATAGAATAGTAGAAAGAAAGGGATGACTATGCGTAGCAGTCAATGTATTAGGGCTGTTGATGATAATACATACCTCCTTGTATTTTTAATTTTTGACCACATTTTTTTTAGGTTTCCAACTGACGAAGTCGATTTACCAATTTTTAATACAATAACCCTCGAACCTCGAACTATTAATTACAAAACATGAAAGCCATTTTGGTTTTACTGCATCGTTAACATTTATAAAATCAACTCACCTCCAAGAAATCTTACGAGTATAACCAAAGGTGTAAATTAACTCTAGCTGATAATAATAAACTCACTAACCCCTTAATTTATTGACTCGTAATCCCCAAGAGCTCGTAAACTTTAATGAATCATCATCATTCCGCTTGGTATTCAGGAGGCACAAGACAATAAATTCGCAAATCATGTCTAGTGATTCAGCGGGCTGGGACGATTGTGTGCCGAATGTAAGCCACCCGTTTTCAAAGAAAAGGTTTTAAACGTGACAGCTTGTGAGATGGTATCGATGTATGAGTGCCTTGAGAAAACGCCGCTTGGCTAATTTTCCTTATGGTTTTTAAAAAGACACAGCGATGTTTGTTATAGAGATGGGTGATTATCATAGAAGTCTAACGAGAGGGTTTTGTATTAGTTGAGTTTTTTTCGCTTCAATTGATATTTTAAATTTAAATTTTAAGATTTTTTTTTAATAAATGTAAGAGACGATTTTCAACTTGTGATTGTGCGCTTTTTCAGTAGATATCAAAGACAGAAGATTTTTTTTTTGCACTGTACTCTACTTATTGCTTAAAATAATGGATGGGGGTGAAGTTACAGGTTGGAAATATGTATATATTTCTACAAAAGTATACAATCATATTACTTAACCACTCATAGGTTTATTAAACAATTGTGTGATTCACCTTATCACTAGGTACGTGTATCACAGACATCATAGCTTGATGTCACTACTTCCAAAAACATTACTCAGTAGGAATTGTTCCCTTCATACGTGAGTAACACACTGGTGAAAAAAGAAAGGAAAACCTAACAATGATACATCTAACCGCAGTACATCGTGCATTGTTGATAACACATCAAACGGATCCAAACGTGAATCGTGAGGAACCCGCCCAACTTTCGCCCATTCATGCGTTGGCAATGCAAAGTGGAATACAAAGTTGCATTCGCAGTTGTTGGTGATCATTTGCATTTGAGTACCAGGAAACCATATATCGTATTACAAATTGGTGGGTCTATATGCAATGACACTAGCTCAAAGATTAAAACGATTCAGTTTTGTGTCTGCAAAACTTAGCCTCGCTGTTTCTAACTCGCATTATTGCTGGTATACTGGTATAATATATAATATATAAAAAAAATGACGTAGTGCGTATTTGATAGAAAGATGTATAAAAAAAACAGTTTTTGTTCACATTCGTAAACGCTATCCTAATTTTTAAAGCTTTCATTAAGTTTGCAATGTATGTGTGTGATTATTTTTGTTCAGATGGAACCTTGTAATTCAGTTTTGAACCACTTCTCGATGTCTGCTTGAGCTGAAATTCGGTCTACGTACGTAACTCCGATGACAATGTAATAGAAGTTTGTTGTTAAATACATTTTTTAAATTAATTAATAGATACGTATTTTACTATAAAACTGTATAGATCTGTTCGTACAAAGCAGTGCTGATAGTTAAAAAAAACAAATGTAGTAAATATAATCCATAGATTTATTGTAGTCACAAGGCGTAGAATGATCGAGATCATAATAAGTAGGTAAGAAGCTGTAGCTGTCATAAAAATGAGTCCGATATATAATAATTCAAATGATATACCTAATAAGAGAATAATATGATTTCTTCTGTTCAAAATACATAGTTACTCGTAGTTAGGCAGAAATAATGAAGAAACATTCTTACTTAGTTACAATAACAACAAATCCGTGTCCAAGTTCTTGAAATAGCTCGTTTGTGACGGGAAGTGTAAATAAAATGTAACAAATTAATGTGATAATTACACCTTATTATTGTCATTTACGCTACAACGGTTTGACACAAGGTTAGAAAGGTTGTTGCTAAGATAATACTCGTAATTGTGACTATTATTAATTTTGGATTTTATTTTGGGTGGTTATTAAAATTTTGATTAATTTAATACTAGGTTTATACCATCCTGGTAACGAAATTAATTAATTATAAGCGTAATGAGTTATAACAATTAATCATTACAGCAAGTTCTAAAGGCTTATTACTTGAAGTGTTTTGTAGTGGTAGGGCTGGCTCTTTTGCAGAACCCGCCTGGGGAGGTACCACACCTTTGCCAGTTATTCCACCGCCAAGCAGTAATGTGCAAACATTACTGTGTTCCGGTTGGAAGGGCATTGTTTCCAGTGAAATTACAGGGCACATAGATTAAACAATTTATATCTCATGGTGACGAGCGCAGTGCTGTGCCACGCAGGGTCTTGAATTCTGCTAGTTCAAAATTCTGGGTCGCGTAGACCTGTTATGGGCAAACGTGACATTTAACATCAGGCGAGCGATTTGCTAGTCTCGTCACTCAATTACATAAAAAAAATATTTTAACGTTAAAAACAACTCTAAAAGATCTACGCACAATATACGCACGATGACAATAATGGTGTCTTTGTCTTTGTGGTCTATTAGACAAGGACACCAAAACTTTTAGTAAATTTAGATTTATCAACTAAAACCTTCAGTATTGGCTGTATTGTATCCTTTAAATTAGTAGGTACAACTTTGAACAGGAAACAATCAAATTGGTATCGAAAGCTAGTGAACCAAATAGGAGGTGCAAACCACATTGAGAGTAAAGTAAAAAGAAGCTATAAACTGCGGAAGGACGCGACGCTTTGTGGCCGGATGGATCTTGATAGATCTATAAGGTTTACATTTTTATAAAAAGGTTTTGATACAAAATGAGATTAACACCCTTCACGCTGTTGATTTCCCTTGGATACGTACAAAACGTCTTCAATCTACGTTTCTAATCCGCACAGTCAAGGAATGAAACAGCCGGTTTCCTTGTTTCCGGAGATATAATCTTGGGCTTGTCAGTCTTTATTTTTTATTTTTTGTGCAATTGATTGAAGAGACGAGCAAACGAGTCTGAGTGAACAGGTACATTCTAATAGTTCTTCTAGACTTTCAAATGCAGTGTTTACAAAAAACTGCACGTGACAAGAAACCTATTTCTGAACTAGCGGTCTGGTTCCCCGTCGTTGGAGATCTAGTTTGCGGTCGGTAGAGCCGATGTTGAGAAGCGGTCGAAAACCACACTGATTTGTCGGACAATTTAACTGGCATTTACATATTGGATGCAAGCTTGTAGATATCAGGAAAGATTTGAAAATAAACTGAATGAAAGGGAAGGTGGTGAGGATATTGATAAAGTATGTTAAGTTACATTTGTCGTTCATGTTTTATCGAATTCAATTGTCAGCAATGATTTGATTTGAAGCAATAGTTGTAAATCAAACTAAATAAATATGACGATTATTTTATACCATTTTATCGCTTACTAAGCTAATCTAAGATGACTAAAATTATCGGCAACTCTTTTCATTTCTAAATGTGCAAACCACGTACCTACTCGTACCTATAACCAATTTGGAATTAATCAATTAAAACAAACCCAAAAATGAAACACTAGAATTGACACTATTGTACAAAATATAGTTAGGGGTTTTCAAGGTTACAAAAACACTGTAGAAATCAACTATAAAAAGGTTAATAGTTAATATATATATCTCAGCTTCAGTCATTAATTGAAAACTAAGTTTTATTATAAATTTTTATCTGCATTCTTTACAGAACATTCCAAATTAAGCTCTAGAAGTCCAAATATAAAATTAAACAGCTAATCAGAAATCTACATAATTGAAAAATTGAAGCAACCCACTCATTTGGTTGAGGCAATCAGATAAGTAACCACATCTGTGGTGGGCAATGCTTAATGCGGCCTAATCATTTCGTACTCACAATTCCTTGGCTTAACTCATTAGCATCAGCGTGTTCTCTTAATCACGCTGCGAAGGTAAAAACATCAATTTGTTTGTCAAAATGATCTTTTACTCACTCAACGAGTTTTGTTCATTCCTCGTCTCTTTCGTTCACGGGTTGTTCGAAAAAGAGGAAACGGGCAGGAACCCACGTTATGTGTGATGTATAACAAACACCTACAGCGGAAGTTTGTTCTCGTTCGACCGGTCGTCACTAATTAACATAAAAACAAAGCTAGATATTCATTGAATGATTTCTCCAAACATTCCGCTGTACAACCTATTTGGTATCTGTCGCATCTAGCCGTAATCCTATAAATGACATCAGATAAGATAGCGGGCATGTTGCGTCGAATGATTTTATATCGAGAATTAAAATCGAGATGTTATGTGGTAACTTGCAAGCGGTTTAGATATGGGCTCGTATCGTTTTCATATTCGATCGATTTAGTTAACAGAACATGCATGGGCACTTAGAGGCGCCTAAATGATGTAGATTTTCGTAACTTAGCATTTTCCGTTTTAAAATGATATGCAAAATTTATAGATGTTGATAGTTTTATGCATAACACAAAATAGTTTAACTTTTATAACGTCGCACGATTGCCTACATTTTTCAAGAACGTATAAAAAAATGTCGTGGACTCCAAGTTGCTCAAAGTCTAAAAAGTCTAAGTTGCTAAAAGTTAGGGATGGAAAATTATGTAATACCTGTATTAGTAGATAGTCTTATGAGTATTTTATTGGTGTTTTTTGTGGGATTATGAGTGTTATTGTTTTTTTATTTATTTTATAAAAATAGTGTTAAAACACGCCAGGCCACCTTCAATATCCTAGGCACCTTCAGCGCATTGTCTTCGTCTATAGAAAATGCTAAACAACACTATACTGTATAAGATGGCATAGGAAATAATTTGATTATCAAAATAAGTAAATCACCAATTTTAAACAGGAAAAACGCTATCACCAAATCGCGCACGCTCATCACCTCACCTCACCCTAACATTATCAAGCTATCGAACTTATCGAAGTCATCTCGGGTGACAATATACGATCAGTGACATCGGCCGAATCGGATCGCTTTGACTCGCACCGCACTTGTACTAGGGTATTAGATGTTCTTATGTAGTAGGGATTGAAGGTTAAGGTACTATGAGAATTAAATTGATACTTTGGTTGTGTGGAAGAATGTTCGGGATTTGGAGAAATTAGTGTCATTAAAGTGTTGAACCAGACCTGCTTAGTTAGGCGATGATGTTGGACTTTCGATAGAATGTGTTGATATATATGTTTTGGTGGGATTTTAGATGCGGGACTGACGGACAATAATTTCTGGATTATTCTGTTAATACTCTTTGATTACTCACATTAGTTGAGCGAAAATTAAAATCGAGAGCAGAAGTGCTCTCGATTTTAATTTTCTCTCATGTTTTCTATTTGAACAGTCTTTTAAGTTTAACTTCATACTTTTATCGCATTCTGCTATTTTTAGCACATGTTTTTGAAATGTTGCAAACCGTATGTTTTGTGGTTTTCTAAATTTAAAAGAAATTACAACCACAGCGATTTCTAGTCATTTGGTGGTTCACCAGCATCATCATCAATATCAGGCCTTACTCCTAGGCCATCTTATTTCTTTCTATCATTAAGTTATTAATTTATTTAATCATTTATTTAGTCAGTTACAATGTTCCACTCATATCTTGTTACTCTTTTATTCACGTGTTTAATAGAGAGTTAAAAACTAACCTAACTTTAATATATAAAAAATAAATCAAACAAATGGAAACAAATAGAATTACTCACTTGATTGTCCGTAAATTGTATTCAATATCCTATTTGGTATCGAGTGACTACGATCTACTTACCGGCTGACCTCTTGCGAAACCAAAATCAATACACGCGTACGCGCGTGAGTCACACACCGTTAACTCTACAAATGGTTACAGTATATAAACTTCAACTTCTTCTTCGTAGTGTCAAGAAGGACCTTGGTGTTGCAAGTGGCCACTGATCTGTTAGCCGGCCCAGATACCGCTTGATTGACGGCGTGCGATTCAACCTAAGCAAACTCCTAGCCGACTATGGCTAGAAAAAGACACGATTCAATGGCGTCTGGGTCTAGTGTCTGAGGCCAAGACACACTTGGATCGTTGTGTCAAAGGAGTAAGTAAGTGTAAAAAACTTCAGGTAAACAATAATAAATACCAATACACTCGTGTATAATCTGGTAAAATTTAACTTACAGAGTTAGGAAAAACAATTTACGGACACCTTAGTTTCAGTCAATAGATTAATAATTTCAGTCATCTAAAAAAAACTTTCTTCAGTTTTTAAGACTGATAAGAGTAGAATTATTATAGTAGAGTAAATAAGTCGACTGCTTTAAAATCGACCCATATCTTTTTATAATTAAAGACAACAGAACTGTAGGCACCTTGTATTCTCTAGAATAAAGTAAACTGTTCTTACTGCCTCGTCATCTGTATAGCTGCAGTGTTGTGGGAAAACAGCCGTCTTTGTCTAAGTTGACACGTTACTTAGCCGCTCTATTTGCAAACCTTTTAGCGCCCTTTGCCGACGAAAAGTTAGAGTAAATAGACCGGTTCGACCCTACTGCACTGTTTAGCGAGTGTGAGGTCACATTCGCGGAATAGTGTAGAAAACGTTTAGAAACGTAGAAATCGCCGATTGGGAACATTTAAAGAAACCGTGGAAAGTGTTTGGCACTCTCCTAATTGGTGATGTGTGAAGTGGTGGGACAAAATTACAGATCTTTTGAGGTCACTTTGAGTACGTGGGTTGTTATTTTGGAGTTTTGTTAATGCAACAATGACATCGATTTGTCCTACCACTAGCTGCGCTTGCGGTTTTGCCCACTTTTTTATTGATACGTATCTTTAATATTCAACCGGCCTGGAGACATAACTCTAGATACTCATATGGACAAATACGCAAAGACTTAGAAGTACGGAATTTACACACAAACTTATTTCATATGAAGATCTTTGCTATAGTAGGTAATTTAACAGAACTTAATTATATGCAAGTCTAAACGGTTTTTTTATCAAATTTATTTTTAGTAAAAGACAAAGGAGCAGTTTGGAGGCAGTTTTGGAGGTATCGTCATTTTGGTTAGCAAAATAATTGGTAGGTAGCTACAACAAAATCGAGTTATTTTGTAAGATATCGTGCAAATAGCCGACCATAAATTATTTTTATTGTAAAGGTTTTTTCCCAATTTAACTACTTCCTTCCTAATATTCGAATCGTTAACAAGTAATGCTCTATCTAACGATCCAATGTCAATATAAACGTGACTATTGATGCTTAACATTGTTTCTGATATGCGTAAAAACACGCACGTACTGTAACTGTATTTCAAGTTCAGTTTCAAGGTAATTTTATTTTTAGTTGTAATGAATTTGAAACTTTAATGTTTTGACTATTTGTGTTCGTTTTTACCTAAAGATCAAGCTTTATTATTTTCAGGTCAATATTCTTGGTAGAAGATTTGTAGTGGTTGCACTCTTCAGCATCATATTAAACACTTCTTGGCAGGGTTCACTGATTTCGCATCTTCTTAGTTCTACAAGTCCTGTTTTTGAAAAATTTACATAACGAATACTATGTTATTTAACTTTATTTTGACTGTAACGTGGCATTATCTTTCACTAAGAAAACTAAGGTCCCAAATTTGGTACGATTTTCACATTGGTGAGAATAACAAAAATCATAGAACATTAATAAAATACACCCTTTAAGCTTCAATTGATTTTAATGTGTAAAAAATCAAGTAGATAGGTACTGATTTAACTGATTCAAAATTTATAATAATCGACTATAATAGATGTAAAAAGTGTGACGAATCTACGTGAGAGTAATTTATATCCTTCAATACAACTTTCCCCTAAAATAAACGATAGCTTTGAACTATTGATAAAAAATGACGGTATATTGATAAAAAATTAAACGTGACGTTTATTAAAATGAAGTACCCTCATGCCTTAAAGTTTATGCAGGTTTTTAACAGAGCATAATGGACGGTATGTAATTTAATTTAAATCGTAAGTGTGAAGACATGCATCATTTATAACTGAAAGCTCAAACTTTTTTACCGTAAATGATTTCATTCATTTCATTCTGAATTCTTAGAATGAGTAGTTCCATTAAAACCTTTTTTTAACCCCCGACGCAAAAACGACGGGGTGATATAAGTCTGACGTGTCTGTGTGTATGGCTGGCTCTGGCATCGTAGCTCCCGAACGGGTGAACCGATTTTGAATTTGTTTTTTTTTTGTTTGAAAATTAGTCGGAAGTGTTCTACGCTATGTTTTGTCGGGGGTTATTAAATATTAATATACTTGTTTAAGTTCAACGAAGTTTTCTCTCAAAACTTATAATATTACAGTAAGAAAGTTATTCAGGTTTGTATTGTAACATCAATTTCTAAAAAGGTCTAGTCTTGAACTTCCTAAACTTACATTCCCAAAAGACTAAGTTACATACGATTAGGTCAGATACTTTGACTATAGTATCTGAGTGAGTACGCGATGCGCATCAATTCACGCTTCTAATCACTCCTTGAAAAAGATTACCAAATGTGATCGTAATCATAGATAGTCGGAGTATCCGACTCATTCTTACGTGAGTAGTTCCATGTATTACATTGTTTATATAAATAAACGTACCACTATTTTTGGCTGCAAAAAATTTCTAATGTAGAAAATTTAAACTTTATAGTTGTTTAGTTAAGCACGAGGCGTTGCGCAGTGGCAACTATTTGGTATGGCTTGTTGGAAATGCTACAGTGCACGTCAAACCGTACTTACGGTGCACTTCTCAGCCGCCGTTAAGTTTAAATCGTTTTTTAATCATACACTTGAAAATAAAACCAAGTGTAAGTAAACGACTTCTCATGTCAACCCCTAATACAATTAAGTCAGTAAATGGCTAGACGTGTCTTCACAGAGACTGTACGTCGTTAGGCAGATCTATTTTTTCCTTTATCGTCACATCTAATTAATTATTACCGGTTTTATTCGAACAAGTCGTATGTCTGTCAGTTGGGTGTAGATTGCCGTATTGCTCAGTACTCGGTAGTGATGGGATTGCTTCAGTTATAAAAATCTGTCATGTAAAATAACGTTAGTAAGTTAGTATAGGCCCAGTAACTAGCTTTAACAGAGACAGTGTCAAAGTTTTTGGGCAGTCTTTACAAGAAATGTTCCAGAAAAATGTTTTGTTCTGAAAAAAATGTTACAATCGTGTGGTTCATTTTCGCTGGTAGCTGCAGTTTTGACTACAATTTTCTACGCAGTGTCTATTTTGTTCGTTCTTGTTAAGTACACTCCGGTTTTGCTTAATTTCATCAAAATCGATGCAGCCATATAACAAAGTTGACGTTTTCTCTCAAAGTTTAGCAGTAGCTAAGTCGTAAAAAGTTTGATAATTCAGTACCAAATCGTACAGTCTTGTTTCCACATCTCTAGCTTACACCTCAGTGCGCCCACACAAAGCAGTAATTAAGCCTGAAGCATGCTAACTGACTTAATTCAATCGGTAAACTGATAAACAGCTGTTCGAATTTGCATTTTAAATCGATATTCAACTGATGTAGTGCGGTCCTGCCTTGATTGGGCTGACATTGAGTGTTTAGGTCTAGGTACCAAGGTTCTGTTCTAGCGAGTAAGATATTTTCTGGGTCACTGTCGCTCTTATTAGAAATGTCATACGAGTGAGAGTGACGGAGGTAATCTCAAATGGCACAGAATACTTTCCTAGTATCTGTTTATTTACGGTTTAGTTTAGCTTTGAGAAGTTGATAAGATAGCCTTAATAAAGTCTTTGCTATGGAAATGCGAAACTATTAACTGAAGGAAGCGTACATTTGAATGTATTATCGAAATAATGAATTTGGATAATGAATATCGAATACAGGTACCTACTTCAAAAGTTGCTTTTGTTGAATCACATATTTGCCATTATTTTTTTAAATTCATTGCCCAGTTTATTACTGATCTAAGTTTAAAGCAAGTACAAACATTTATAAATTGTAAAATTTTAATAATATTAAATAAATAACAAAAGAAGAAAAAAGAAATAACGTAAGACACAGCAAAGTGAGGAAGTCAAGTTATAAGAAAGTAGAAAATAGTAGGGCTGGTAGAGTAAGTCTCTAAAATCATAAAAATCCCTCCTACATCCATGTTCTGTCATCACTACGCTGGAAAGTGTGTTGTTATTCCGATTGTCGTCAATTACGTTCTTTACATCCATAATCAAACCTACACAGGAACCAAACAATAACTTATTTAAGCTTTACGACCCTTTCAATAAATATCGATGCTTCCTACATCTACATCCACATTAATAATACTAGCACTGTTCTTGTCTGTTTGTTCAATTTAGAAAAGGTTCCGTCTCTTTCTGCCTGTTTAGTTAAAATATAGTCGTGAAATTATCGTTAGATAATATTTTGCTGGTTTTAATTGTTGTTACCTTTCCACGACCCACGACGAAATAGCTAAACCGATCTCTATGAAGTTTGAAAATGAATTAGTGTCCGTCATGACAACGGTTATCAGTAGATTTTTTTTAAATATAATATAGTACAGTTAAAAGGGTAAGGTTAGAGGCCCTTGCTCTGCAGTTGGACATTAATGGCTCAAAAAATAATAATAATAATATGATGAAGCTAAAATGCGTGTTGAGTGAAACCCGGACATTAGCTAGTAGTACAGTAAAATCTCCCAGTCATCCACATGATCCCGTTTTGGGCGAGATTTGTTCCGGAGCGTAGCGAATCCGCGCCGACGCTCGCTGTCGTCGCGAACGGTGCGCTTGCGCAAGCTCCGACGTCGTCTCATTAGTCCGGAACAAACCGAGTGTGTGGCGACTTTTACGCTGTGAAGCTGGAACAAAAAATGCTGTTCACACGAACTGTATTACCGTGATGTCGTAGTAATAGGTTGTGGCATAATACTTTTGTGTAAGGTACTCGTATTATAAAGACGTAAATGTTGTTGAAGAGAATTAGCTGACTCATTTTAAAAATTATTTCACTAATAGAAAGATCCTTGAATGCCACAGGTTATGTTTTGTACCCCTAAACCTACGTGGCCAAGCATCACTAGGTATAAAGTCTCGAGAATTAGGTGGATAGAAGAAAAACAATTTCAAAGCTGTACTCTTGTAAAGAACCACCCACGGCCACTACATTTATGAAAACTGACCGCACGGTAAGATACTACAACAATCTGTTTGTAGTTGAGTCGAGTAACACCACAAACTATAAAACTAGTAAATTAATAGAACATTATGTAGGCACTCTTAAAATATCTTTAAAAACATGAGATTATCTTCATTTATAAGCAAATAAACAAGTCTTTATCGTACGTGGTCGCATCAGTTCTTCCACATTGACCCAATTTGGTATACTCGTAGATAATAACATCTCCCATAAGAGGAACAGTGTTTTGGATAACGTTCAATGTTTCAGATAAAAAGTGCGCTATAATATGCCATTGTTGTTCTTTGAAAGGCTTTGATACGACTGTCGGATACAGGAAGGAAATGAAGTGTACGTAATAATGTTGACTAATTTTAGAGAATGAAGGGGTGATATTTTGGGATGCGTGTACAAAACTGCATGTCATAGAGAGTGATAATATTATTTTCATTATTTTGTGAGTCTGAGTGAGTATGATGCTATCAAGTAGGAAGTATTAGCTCTACATTCAATACTTTTTGAATAGATTTCGTTTAATAACTGTTTCATTAGTATGAAGTGTATTTTTAACCGACTTCAAAAAAGGAGGAGGTTATCAATTCGACTGTATGTTTATTTTTTTTTATTTTTTTTTTATGTTTGTTACCTCATAACTTTTGACTGGGTGAATCGATTTTGAAGATTCTTTTTTTATTAGAAAGCTGACGCTTCCCATTTGGTCCCATTTCAATTTAGTCCAGTTCTGATACTCGTAATGGTATCCATGAGAAAACCATATAAGTCTTAAATTTGCATTAAGTACGTGCGCGACAAATAGATGAATAACTCAATAGTCGGTCTTTTGAAGTCGGTTTTTGTTTTTTGTTTTGTAAAAATAATGTTCTTGTTAATCATGTTAAAAGCTTTTTAGTATTAAACAAACGACGCTTTCAAAAACAAACGACTACACTAAAAAATATGTTATTATGTTACATAATAAAGTTCAGAGTCCACAAATTCAATTTCATCAACAATTTTATAAAAATCTATTCAAGTCTTTTTTCGCTTACCACTCATATTAATTCCTAAGTTAGATTTTTTTGAGTAGATTTTATTTCTAAAAGATTTTATACAAATGCATTTGTGCATTTCTTTGAATAGAATCAATTTTTCCGGAAAGTCAATTAGAGACGCCTTCTAATTGAATAGGACGGAATCAAAGGGCAAATTGCATCCCGGCATCCCCTAAATTTTGAGGGCTGCGACTATGAGGGTAGGATGCGATGCGTAGACGAAATAGTTCTAGGGGATAATCTAAGATCTATGAAGAGTGTAGATACGTAAGATACACAATTTTTAAGATTTTTTTTTTTATTTTTAAAATTTCAGCTTAATCTAAAATTCAGTAGCAAGATTTGACTGACAAACTAACATACATTGTAAGTTTAATAAAAGCTTCACGAAATAGAATAGATACGAACTACTACTTGAGACGTAAAGAGAAAACAAAATACAAAGAAAAACATATTGAGATAATTATAATCCGTGTGAAATGTAAAATAATTTCAAATAAAGTTGATAATTATTGTTATCAACTAACTATCGCAGTATGTTAAAGTCAATATGACGTGAGCAATATTTAGTGAGCAACAGTATTCTGATTTGTTTAACGTCGATGTCATAACATTATTTCAAAAGATAATATCACATAAAATGCATTTGCTTCGGTTGACCTTTGTTTTATGTTTAACCATAAAAACTTACTATCGGTCTGTGCCATTAATTTGTATGTGAAGTAATTAAGACTCCTCCATTCACAAAATATTGAAGTTTACATCATAACATACAGATAATCGTTATCTTGCACATCATTTGTTTTGAACAAAAATTAAATATACGAATACAACCTACTGAAATCTTTTGAAAAATTTTAAAGTAGTAGGTTTAAACTTAAAAATAAAAATATTTGAATTAGAATATCAGATAGGTATATCAGAGATAATTTCAGAAAAAATAATAAGGTACTTACTATTGTATTTTTAATGCACATTGCATGTGTGTGGCCGCCATCTTGCCTTAAACACATAAACTAAATTATAAAGTAAACTTTTATTCTCTTTAACAAAACTTAAAAACTGTGTCACAATTAGGTATTTTTTTCCACTTAATTATTTTTGAAAATGTTATTTTTTTACTTATTGCCTTCTCTAAACATTTTTCTTTCTCGTTCGATTCATAGTTTTCACCAAAAACACGGTGAGCGAGATTCCGTTGCAATAATGTCATTGCTAAGATTGTGGGCAAAATTGCTTTATGTAATTTGTAGTTAGGGGACCAGTAGGTATGTCTACTGATGTCTTAACACTGAGGGTCTTTGTGTGGATCAATTATTAAAGTCGTTCAGGTTAATTGTTTGCAAAATTATAAATTTCTTTGTGAGAGAATATAAGTTCGGAAGTTTGAGCTACGAAAAGTGTTTGAATGATAATTTAGTATCAACTAAAATACATACAATCTTTTTTATGACTATAAGTTATGTTACCTGTAACTTTTTATACATTTTTTTATTTAGTATTAGACTTGAATTTGACTGCCATCTCGCCTGATGGTAAGCAACGATGCGGTCTACGATAGAGCATGCTTACCGAGAAGAAACCGATTCACTCGCGACTTGAAGACACCTAGATTATATCAATCGGAAAACACCCACTCAGGCAAAGTCGCATA
Organism: Alcis repandata; assembly: GCA_949125135.1. Classification (NCBI taxonomy): domain Eukaryota; kingdom Metazoa; phylum Arthropoda; class Insecta; order Lepidoptera; family Geometridae; genus Alcis; species Alcis repandata. The sequence goes on from OX421233.1 coordinate 4,782,398, forward strand.
TTAAAGGTGGAATCAAAGCATTTCGTATGAGTTTTAAACGTAATACAGGTAAATTTGAATGGGTAGGTCTAGGTTCTTCACTTTTTTTTTTTTCCGACCTCCTCCACCTATGTTCCCCCGAGCTTTTCAGGGACCTTTTTTAGGTATAGTTTTAATTTTTATCTAGACTTAATGTCAGTTTGAAAAGAGTTTACATGTGTAAATAATGTTTCGTTAGTTTATAAGTTTAATATACAATTTGTAAGTACTTGTCCAAAAATAATAATAGTAATATAAATTATAATGCCTTTGTATTTAGTCATTAATGAGATTGCACCTTACTCTATCGCAAAGTTTTTGCTATAATACAATATTTTAATCTTTTAGATTTTAAGCGTACATGCAGACATAATTTATGTACTTGTGGGTCAATAGATCCACACGTTGTTCGCAGGACTCGGAAAATAGGGTTTCCTACGCCAACAAACGCGAGAATATCTAACGGTTCTTCACTTTAGGTTAAACTGGGTGTGCCATGTTAAGCCTACAATGCCTACATGCTATGTTAAACTCACTTCAATACTATAGTCATACATAGATAAACCATACACCATAGTTCAGCGGCATACATTAGGCTAGGATATTTCTTTAAAATGTAACTATGAAATATTAATTTTGTTACTGAAACAGATAGTATCTACGAAGGGGAAACGGTAACAAAATATAAATAGTAGCATTTTTATCGTTATCTTTCCAAAGGGTTGCTATTAACGGAATGAATGCCACTTCAAAGCACCGCTTGAAGCTTCCGACAGAACAAACACTTATACCTCGCCGTTTTTATGAGAACAGCTCTTTGTGATCTCTCACTGAGTTTACTAATACTCGGTTTGGATAGAAATGCTGCGGATATTGCTGTAACCGGAGGAAACGCAAACGCATTCGAGATCAGTTTAGCGCTTGTTGCAGGGCAACGGAACAAACTGAAACAAACTGTTACTTACTTGTTTGGCGTATATAGATTAATAGTAGGTTCATACAGAACCTTCAAACTTTAGATGAGCTTTGTCGTGATGACATACAAAACCACATGTCTCGATGAATATCAAGAAATAAGTCATTTGACAACCGCTAATAAAATGATTTTTGTTACATTGATTTTATAAATCATAGTTAAGGTTAAAATTGTGTATTTGACGCCATTAGTGTTGTAAGTTGTAACCATCTTATTATTTAAAAAATACATTAATTTAAATTGAATTAAATAGATATATTATCACTATGCTCTCATAAAACGTGTCCTAGACTTGACATTTAAAAAATCTAAAAAAAATGCCCCATAAATAGGTACCTACATAAACTCAGATAAAAAAGTATGCCACAATAATCTTGCAAACGTTACAGTACCAGAACTAACATTGCATTTCACAGCTATTATTATATTTTACGTTTCGATTTATACAATAGCGTAGAAGTTAATATTGTCCCACATTTTAATAGACCTTAATGCTCCCATAAAATAGTATATCGAACACTCGACTGTATTTTTTGTCTCAATCGTCGAGCCTACCTTCACACTACACATATCTCCCTTATATCAAGATGCATTGTATGACTCGAATGGACATTTCGAGTTTTTACATCCCAACAAAGCTTATTTTGGAGTGTTAAAAGAACTGGCAGGTTTACTTAGCCATTGTTGTTAAGCCATTTATCTGTTTAATTTATGGGGTAGCGTTGCGAATCGAGGACATATTCGTATTTGCGTCGGTTTTCACGCATTTTGTTTGAGTTAGCTTCTTTAGCAATGGAAAGGTTTGAGAACTTTTATTGGTTTTGTTTTAATTCTGGTTTTGACGATCATGTTTTTAAATTTTTGTGGTAATTTATCGAGATACAACATACTAGCGGGGCAGTACAAGAACTCTTATATGTTTTCTCTATAAATTTTCCTTCCAGAAATTCCTAAAGAATGGAGTAGACGATTTAAATTTTTTTGATGCATAGAGATCTGTTTATAAAATTATTCTTTTTAATAAAGCTTTTCAATACAAACTGATAAAAAATATTGTCATGGTACTTTAAGAAAAGAAGTACCTAACAAGCGACGTTTCGTCGGATAATGAGTAGTCACCGCCGCCCATGCACACATTCAATGTCCGAGACATCAATCGTGCGACGCCAATCCTTAACATTTCATAGTTTAACATAAAATCTTCTCAAATTACTTAAACCATTATGCACTATTTTAGCCCGATCAACCCTAAAAACTCTCCCGCAAACGTCACCCAATCCGTCACACACCGACCCAGCAATCTTGCATCCATTGTTCTGTCTCATCACAAGTAATTTTCTCTGGTCCAATGTTCTCACTTGTGGCCTACCATAAAACATTTCATCAAGGTACGTGCTAAAAGAAAGGACAAAGACCACCAAGCTTCAATTTGGCTACTATTTGGTTTACAAAACGGATGTAGCCAAGTCCTGCTGCGTTCCTTGAATCGGCTCAGACTTCGTTTTGTGAGACGAAATTGTAAGTGAGTCATGTTTGAAGAATGGTAGCAGGCTTTGTATATGAATTGAGAGTTATAATGTGAATGCATTACCAATTTAGATGTTTATAAAGCTTTGCCAGCAAACGGGTAAAACCGCAAGACATACTTACCCATAGGCTACTATAAAACTCAGACTAAGATAGACGTCGAACTTTTTCCTTACAGCTTTCACAATGACATGATCAAATATCGCGAAAGCGTAGGTACGTTTCATTGGGATCGGTAGATCGGTACCTTACCGATCTTCATCTGAAGATCAAGACATAAATAAAAGATCTGAACCGATCCTATCCGATCGATACCGATCATCATCTTCAGATGAAGATCGGTACCTTACCTAGGTACGTATCCAATTGTCACCCACCGCCTTACGCAGGTCGTCGCTCCACCTGACCCCAACTCCATACGCATCATATATTTAATTAGCTAGGTAATTATCTATACCACCACCTACATCACCTATAACAGGAAGCAACAAAGCTAATTTTGTGCCTAACAGTAGACTGGCCATTCAGGGCATGTTAGTTAACGCTCCGATAATACGAACATTGCTAATTTCCTGATATCGGTATTAATCTAGACATGATTGCTCAGTTTGCTATAGGAACTTAGGTATTTGTGGCTAATGATGCAGTAATGGTAAAGGGCGATGATCGATGAGAAATATATGGATCAGTAATTTGGTAGGTACAATTACATATTTGAATAATTGTTATTATTAATTTATTGGAGAATGCTTATGAATACATTTCAATGTTTTTTTTTTTTTTTAATTTAAATGTAGTTTTATTTTATGTCTTGATAACTTTTACTTATTAATATTAAAACACAGAGTCAAATTCTGACCTAGATTTTTTTTTACTTTTCTTAAGTGTGTTGTACAAAAAAGTTTGGATGCCGTTTTTGCTTTAGCATTTAAAAATATAAACTTGTTTGTAAAGGCATCTAACAAAAATAAGGGCCCCTTCATCAAGAAAGACTTGATTCCTAACACAGCACAAGAAACAAAACTCTCCAGTCGACATTCACCTACATTTGATTGAAGTAAGTATGTAATATATGCGCGGTACAGTCTGCTGCAGTAATTTCGAAGTAAGTTTAGCGTCGAAAAGTCTACCTTGTCAACTCTTCTTAAAATGGAACATGAGTTGGTACTGTAGGTACATTTAATTTTTAGGGCTCTGAACCAAAATGGTAAAAAAACCCTTATGGTGATAGTCTGTCTGATTTGTCTGTATTTCTCAGACAATTACCTCAGGAACTATAAAAGCTTGCGACTTGAAAAGCATGAGTGCAGAAGCAGATAATGCTAGTAAATACAATTCGTAAAAAAGATAAACAAAAATTCGTCTTTTTCTGAGAATAACGTCTTGAAACAGAGACATGAAAGGTATTTATTTAGGCATTTTATTAATTGAACAATTTGGGAGATTAGCGGTTTTGTAGATATAAAAGATAGGTATATCTCATTGCAGTTGACTGTACCGACCATAAACCCAGCTCATAAAACCTTATGCACTAAAAGTAACACAAATCTAGCAGTAATTACGAACGGTCACGGTTGTATAGGTTTTAATTAATCGGTGAATTACACACGTATTTTATGTAAGGCCATCGACTTACTCTTGTCGTTGGTTGTCGTGTACTGGTTAATTGTGGTTGGGCCTCGTTTTTTAAAGCGATACGTTTTTGATTTATCCATCTTTCTCAATAGGTTTATCTGTGGAGTCTGGTAAGTTTTTAGGTGATGGTGTAATCGATTGGTAGTCATCATCGGTAATCATTTGGTATATTCAGTTGAATTTATATAATGCCTATTTTTGAATTTTTTATTATTGTGCGGTGTTCTGATTTCTGGTAAAATAATCACGAGATAATTTAATGTATTAAAGAATTTTTAATTTTTAAGTTGGAATAAAATTCAAAAATACTCATGTGCTAATTTTGTTATGTGACACCGACCTGTCTGAATTACGGATTTTTTTACCATAAAGAATACATAAATATCACAATGGAAATGCGTTCACTCGTCAATACCGCTAATATAAATGCGTTCAGTATGAGTATGATGTATCACAAATAGTTAAGTACTTCAAGAACGGCTTTATTTTCTTTGAGAGTGACTTTAACTACTGAGCGCTGCCCTGGTTCCAAGGACAAATTAAAAATTGTAGATCCTGTTTGTTTATTTATAACAAAAACCGCTTAGCCATGTAAAAGGCCTTGAGGCGGCTTAAAATCTCTGACACCAAGGCCAGCTAGTCGGCTCGTTTGAACTTACTTAATAAAAATCACAGAAGTGTTTTATATTTCCATGAAATTAGTTAAATATTACTATTCAACAAAAATTTTCTTGGGTTCTTGATCTTTTAGAATCTTAAAAAAATTGTGACTAAAACACAAAACTCTTTATTTGTGATTTAATCTGACTTCAAAAAAGCAAGTTGTTAATTCGACACGTATGACGTATGCATGTAACATTAAATTACTTTGGGGACCCTATTATATTATAACTACATAATTATAAAGAAGGTAATACAAGTATGGTGTTTGAATAATTTCATCTCTACTAAGACATATCGATCGAAACGTTCACCGCTCCAGGTTTACGAAATCGATTACAAAATGCTGATAAAAAGAATTTATACATCTTTGTCGTTAAATTGCAGTAAAATAAGATACAGCCACAGATTAAGCTGTCGATGGTTTGGTTAAATGATTTTATGAGCTCGTACGTTGTTGTGAATTGGCTCTGTCCGACTTTTTATGTTAGTTAGAATGGAGAATACGGTGAGGACAAGTTTGTGACCGGACAAATTTCCATTTTTGAATAAAGATGGTTAACTGATCATCACCTCGGTAATCGAATCGCCCTGGATTTTATGTGGTATTCGAAAATAATGAGTACGATATCTAGATGTCGAAATGTGAAGATTCTTTAGCTTTTTAACGTAACTTATTTTAGTACTCACTTACTTGAGAATTAAATTAAATTAGGTACGTCTTTTAAAACATACCTTGGGTCTTTCTTGTAACTTAATCACTGCTTTAAATTGTTCATCTGGTTTTCGCACTTGATATTTCTTTACTCCAAGTGGCTATTAAGCTGATCAACTTAAAACTGGATTTATAAGTAAGATACTATCTATCTAGAGTGTTTTACTTATCTTTAGCGACGGGTTAGATGTTTTTGCGGTTTAAATCAACCCAAAAAAATGTGTATTTGTAAAGTCAGTCATTTTATAATAGTTGGATTATTTACGTTTAAGTATAAATATGTGGGTGTAACCACTGCATTGACTATAGTGCTCTAACTTCACAGAGCTAGCAGGACAATATTACAACACGATTATTAATAAAATGTTTAAATGACAATAAAGTACTTTTCACTGTTTTTTTATTATTTTTTTTAATTGAAACAATAATTTACTTTAACCTTCCCGTTATTATCTACGCCTTAAGCATAGTTTCTGGTCCTCATCACTCTAAGTGCCTTTTCACACGTACCGGTTGCCGGGTAGCTGGCGCCGGTTACCCGGCGGTGAAGTGTATGGGCATGGTACATAGCTTTCACATGTACCGGCGTTATTTATCCGGCAGGCGGGTACATTTGACACCGGGTATCCGGCGCCGGCTACCCGGCAACCGGTACGTGTGAAAAGACACTTATATGCTCAAAAAATGACAAGTGACAAAAATCTATTGCCAAATAGCAGCTAAGATATTGTTCTCAATAAATATAGCATTACAACTCAGCAAGTTTTAACCCCGGCGCTTCCCGTCCCGGCACAAAACCACTCCACCTCAATTCATTTTATCTTAATGTAAATGTTATAGAAAATATATGTAAATTGACATTATTACATTACACTATATAGAAATTTACTGTGCCATAAATATGACCGGATACTTATACAGTTATTTAGTATCATTATATTTATTATGTTCATAAGTATTTGATTCTATAAGCTTTTGTTGTATTGTAGAGTTTTTCTTTTGAATTATGTGGATTCTATTCGGTATTTTGTCATAATAATTCACGTGGTCGTAAATATGAGTAATTGGAAAGTGCGTTAGCTTTATTGGAAGACTAGCTGCGCCCCGCGGTTTCACCCGCGATTTCTGGGATAAAAAGTAGCCTATGTGTTAATCCAGACCATGAACAACCTTCATTCCAAATTTCATGTAAATCCGTTCAGCCGTTTTTGCGTGAAAGAGTAACAAACATCCATACATACATCCATACTTACAAACTTTCGCCTTTATAATAGTAGTAGGATATTTTTGGTTTTGTCTGTTTCCAATTTGGAAAGATAATAGAAAAGTGTAAGTATGCAGTGCTGTCTTATTTTATACTATTAAATGTTTGTCCTAAGTTGGATAATGTCGTTGTAAAATAAAAACATATTAGATATTTTAAATTACTTTTTATTCAAATGAATCTACGCAGCAAAAATATTATGAGTAGGTAGATATATGGTTAAAGGGATGGATGGATAAATGATGAAAACGTTATTTTAATGATGCCCACTGTAATTAAACCTGTATCGTGTTACCATTATTTTTATGATCTGTTCTGTATGATTTAATCAGACTTTCTTTGTGTTGTAACTTTTTTAATTTTTAAAATACCCGAATTTTACGTCTTTTTGGTGACTTTAGTTAACAGATCAAAGTTAGAAAAATAATAATAAAGCTATGTTGGTCATTACAGTCTGTTAGAAGAGAACATCAATAGTTCTTGTCAATCAAGATCAGTCAACTTTAAGCCTTCAAAATTGGCTGCATTACCTACTTGTGTAATGCAACAAAAATAAATGTATGTAAAAATTGAATAGTGGAATATTTTATGTAAGATGTACGAAGCTAATAAACTAAGTGAGAAGTGTTCGTTTGTTCTAAGAAATTGTTAATCAAAGTGTCCTGAGCTCGACAATGTAAACAAGTAGATTAATGTACTTTCACAAGTGCATGATGTAAATAGTGATAGATAAACTTTACTTAACAATATTTGTAGTATGTAACATTGTAAATAAGATATTGTTTTAAATTATATTGTTGCCTACGAGAAGATATATACCATAGAGAGTATACCTATTTACACTATCAGCTAAAATACAGGGTGTTGCCATAGTTTGATGGATTTAGCTACAAATTTCAATTTTACCTTTAATGCTATGCAATATAAAAATAAAAATGACCTTATTTCACCCACGTACATGCCATTATAAAAAACACCTACAGATATATTAATAGCTATCGGGAAAATATATCTCTATACCTACCAACTTATATAGTTATTGGTTATGGTATTTAATGATCGATGATTTTCAAAGGTTAAGGTTGAGGGAACGTGTCTCGTCACCCTAAAATAGATTGTAACAGGAAAATGTTTCCTGTACCTACCGAAAACAAACTTTTCCAAGAAATAATAAAGGATAAATGTAAACATGTGTAACGGGTTTATTATACGTAACGAGTACAGTAGAGCATACTCGGCCGAGGAAACAAATCATGGTTTTATAGACTGTCTCGCCTGGTTAAACTGGTAATACAAACCGAGTACTAAGAAAATATTTTTAAAAACAAGCTTTTATTGCATCATCGGAATTACACAGGTACATCAAATTTCAGCTCAATCGGATACTCGTATCAGGAAGTGGTTTACAATCCAGCTGCATTTATTTGCCCCAAAAACTAAAACAACAAACATCTAAATAAATGCTTTTTATAGAAATAAAGGTTTTTTTGAGGTAAATTCTTACTCAAAGGGCTTAATTATGCAATTATTATGACAGTATCTAACGAAGGGTCAACTGCCGTTCTCATAATTTAGGACATGACCGTTAGCTTATCTTAATTATATTATTTAACTTGCCATTGCATTGTCTTGAGGTTTTCCTCGCAAGTATTCTGTCTTGTGGTGATAAAAAAGGAAATAATGCATTCAACCATGTAATCCATATCTAAACAAAATATCTGATAGCACTCAAATTTTGTCTCTTTTTATTTTATTAGGTAAAAAAGAGATAGGAACAATTTTAGAGCTGATTGTGAAGTTAAGATCAGTGTTTGTTTTTGTAATGCACAATTTACTTTCTATAATGTTCTTTCAGCCTTAAAAACAAGTTAAAGTGACAAAATCATAAGTGCAGACAGACCAACTAACACACTTGTGCATTTGAATAACAAAGATAACCACGACGATCAATTTATTCGTTGTGTAATTATGGTAATATAAACTTCCAATTAACGTTGAAGACAACTGCAGATAAAATGTGACTTATTGTAAATATTATATTCGATATGCTCATAGAAACTAAGTATAATCAATTAAACAATTAATTGTAATTGGTGACTGGTATCGGAAAGGTAGAGGTATTATGCAATTATCTCAAAAGTGAGTGTTTTACAAGTACCTATCTAGTAATAGAAAGTAGTTGTGTCTTGTAATGAACTCCATGCTGATTTCGGTTATGGCGACCATAATTTGTTGCTTGGTTATTGACGCTGTTTTTCAGACTGGTTTTCAGATGTTCTCTTTTTGAGTCAAGTTCGCGCCTTCGTTGACTCTCAAATGCATACACATTTGTATGCACTTGTTGTCTCCATTCCTGCGACTCCCGTGATGAGGGTTCAATCCCGCACCCCTTCCTATGCCTATGCCTCTTCAAGACATCTTTATATCTCGGAAACTGGCCTCCGCTTTTACGCTTATCTTTCTCGAGTTCTGAGTAAAAGATGCGCTTGGCCAACCTTTCTTCGGGCATTCGGGATATGTGCCTATACCAACGAAGCTGTCTTTGCATTAGGTACGAGTATAGTAGTAGTAGTCTGACAGCAGGGCTCGCCAATAGGTCTAGTTATACTAACTCACACAACTTTATTCAAATGCCACTTATATTTATTGTTATTTACTTACAATAATCAGCAAGACCAACTCGACTTGCTACGAGTACAAACTCGATTACAAAACTAGAAACTCGAGCAAACTCACTGATTAAAATCAAACAAATCAATTCCATTTGTTAAGTAAACTTGCCCACCCGTATGGCCTGACATAGATAGAGATCATACGTGTTAATAAAAGTCCCTCCCCACTTGATGCCATTGTCTCTACTAGATAAAGCAATTTAGCTAATTAAAACACCCACAATGCCAATGGTCGGATACCGAGCATTGAGATAAACTACGCGGCTATTAAACCATTGGGTTGTTTGAGTTGAAAAAATGGTGAAACAGAAGCAAGTTGGCAGTAAGTAGGTATACATAGTTACTATTTAGTCAGTCCTTAGCAAACTTAGCCTAAACCTTTCAATAAGATATATTTTATTCATGCGGTTGGTATTGAAGCTTTACTGCCCCACTGAAGCCAATTCTGAATTATTTAGGTTACAGATCTCAATTAACCAAACTATTGATGTTTTTTAATAGACCTCCATGACAGAGACAGCTCTAATTTTTAAAAGCTTTTATTAAACTTACCTTGATAGTATGCTTCAAATCATGTAACTGAATTTAGAACCACTTCTCAATGTCTGATTGAGCTTAACTTTGGTATACCTCTGTAACTCCGATGACAATGCATACTGAATGCAATAAAAGCTTCCTTAGGAGTAAGTCTAGATAATGTGTCAAAACCTTGAAATGGCTTGTAAGAAACTTTATTACAGCAAATAAATAAAATAGGTACAAATTACAATAACAGAGGGCAAGTGATCCGTTGTACGATTTCCTCGATTCACCCTTTGATGTGTGGTTTGATGGAATAGGGCTTCAAAAATCAATATTTTATCCGTTCTAGAAATGGTTAAACGTGGCGTATTAATTTTATTGTAAACTGTTTATATTTAGGGATTGATTATTTTCCCAACAAAATAATTTATCAGTAATGAATTCTATCCTTTTATTAAGATTTTATAAAATGGAGATGCCCCAAAATTGATATCATAAAAAATTTGAATTTTGTTTTTTTTTTTATTATTTAAACTAAGACCGACTTTTAGAAAGCATATAAGTATTATACAGATACAGTTGTACTTAAAAATTTTATATCCTTAAGTTTTCTTCTTCTTGATCGCATTTCAAAGCGGTCGTCGTCATGCATTATTATTGGCAGGAGAAGAGTTACACTTTACAATATTTCACCATCAATCTGTTCGAGGTCAAAGTTGTATTTAAGAATCCTAAAAGTAACATGCTGATATTTGAATACTTACCTAACACATACCTCGCCATTTGCTGATTGAACCCACCAATGACTCTCCGACCTGGACCCCGATCTAACCTTTTAAATTTTGACACTGTTTCCACAACTATTATTTTCGGGTTAAGGTATATCATTATCAATCGTTAGCATTACATGAATCGTACAATCTCAACATAAATGTGCTGCGCCAGTGTGTAATTTAATTTTGTTTGAACAAACACAATAACACTTACTTCCATAATATAAGTAACAAGCTGGTACTTATCTTTCAAAAGAGATAATTTGCTTGATCACTAAGCATTGCATTATTTTTGATGCAATAATCGTAAAATATGTAGTTTCAAACGAGAATGACTTTTTCTCATCATTGAATACCTACTACTTATTACATTTACTAGGTAGATATAGCTACGCCCCGTGATTTCATTTGTTTTATCCTACAACTAACACCCACTTTCCTGTGTGAATTTCAGGTATTAGTTCAATTTCAAAGCTCAATTAAATTTGTTGAATCGGTAAGCGTGAAAAAGTAACACACAAACTCATTTATAGGTATAACTTTAGTGTTCTTTCGGTATCTTGTTATGTTATAGTTAGTTTAACTGGTAAGACTATAGGTAATATAGGTACAGTCGACTCTCGTTAATTCCAACCTGCGATAATTAGAACCTCTCTATATTTCAAAGTTATCACGAGTTCCCTACAAAATCTCTTTATATTTCGAACTAAATCAATACATTTTTATGCACTTGGTAATTCGAACGAAAAAATCATTGGTATTTAATAAAACGACGCGTTAATTCGAACTCATCGGCGTCCAACGCTCGACAATTCAAAGTTGCAGAGAGAAAGAGGTCGAATGATTGTAATGTAAGTACATGTTGCGACAAGTTCAAACTTGTATCAACATACACGAGCCTTTGTTTTTGTTATGATTAGTAACTGGTTTGTTTAGTTATGTTTCTTCTACAAAACGAAAGTGATGAAAAAGCATTTCAGGCACTTTTTCTCTTAAAAAAGTTATTGAGCAGTCTGAGCAGCAGCAATGTGTTTTGAACCAAACCAGTATAACAGAGTTCTTTCGAAATATTAATTAATTTACATTATGAATAGGTTTATGTATGTACACGAATGTAGGTACATGTGTGTATTTACACTCTAAACTTTTTTCATTGTTATAGAATAGCAGTTAATAAATAATTATTGATCAATACTTAGTAATTCGAAGTTTTATTTATTTTCTCTCACAAATTTCGAACCATTTGATATTTCAAACATTCGATATCTCGTAATATTTTAAGAGTCCCTCAAGTTTCGAATTAACGAGAGTCGACTGTATGTACTTCAGTGGCATTACTAAACAAACTAAGCTTTACAAACCTAACAAGATTGTTTACTACTCAACTGCTACATTATCACTACCAATGTTTCAACTAACTAGCAATTTTACAATATAAATTATTATCCCACAGTAATAAAACCCGTTCTCTGGTCACTCACACATGGCACTCCATTGATTTTAATTGCAGTCATTTAATTATAATTGCTTCATCGGAACTTTCTTTAAAGGCTGTCGAATCTAATGTCTCCAATAAAGATAATATGTATACCTTTTTCGAATTTCATTCAACAATCATTTAGCCAGCTTCCAAAGTTTAATGAGTAGATATTTCTCTTTATGATTGTGTGATTACGAAACGAGGGTCGTTAACAATTTATAAAGTTATTATAGGGAATCTATTTAACGAGGTGTAAATGCTTAAGTTGGTATGTAAAGTAGTTTTGGTTACAATTTAGGGAAAGTTAAGAAGCCGAGTTAAAAAGAAAATACATAATCTTCTATCATCATAAACAGCCAGCATGTTCAATGGTGCAAGGCCTATCTCTGTCTTCATCAATACTCTTGAAATAGTTTGTCTAATCCTACTAATATTATAAATACGAAAGTGAGTTGGTTTCGCTTTAACTACTCACAGTGGTGGATTTACCAGCAGGTTGAGTAGGCTGGAGCCTAGGGCGGCAGATTTCAGGGGCGGCAAATTCTGGGGCAAGTTTTTTTAATTTCGGACATGATTTCTGAATGAAAGTATTATTCTGAGCAGGGACGGGGGACGGGGTGTATCGAATTGTTTAGGTCGGTAGGGGCGGCAAAATGTTGAATAGCCTACGGGCGGCAAATGTGTAAATCCGCCACTGATAACTCAACCAATCGTCATTAAATTTAACATTATGTTGTAAGGGGTTAAGAAAGGAACATGTACCTAAGCTACATCTTGTCGGTCATCATCACTGTTTTTCATTATCACGCGAGTGAAACCGTGGGATGCTGCGAAAATTAACAAAATCGAGCCAAAACACAAGAAACATTAGTTGATCTGATTTATAACTAACACACTTCAAAAAATTTACTTAAACTTAGGTGCTAGGTATAAGTGCATAGGTACTAGGTATGCTTAAACATAGGTGCTAGGTATAACACGCGTGCAGAAATCTTTTAGTGTAAATTACCATAACATTTCCTGGTAGCGTTAGCAAAAACAACACCTGCATCAAATAGGTATCTACTAAGCAGTTGTAATGTGATATACACGGAGCTCGTACTTCCCAGCGTCAGATATCAGACTTCTGCCGCTAACAAGCGCAAACTTTTGTGAGAAATACATTTTGAACGCTGTAATCCTTGTTAGGTTACCTTTTAAGGTTAGGATGTTTTGTACCTTTTTTTAAGCATTTTTATTCGATCTCCAAAAAAATACTGGGTTTGAAATTGTTGACGATTTAATAAAAATCGCGGGTCGAAACAATAAATGATAGATAAATGATGATGAATGATTGAATTTGTAGATACGAATATTATATAGGTTCTGAAATGAAACCAAGTAATTTTTAGGGTTATTTTTTTCTTTTTTCAGGCTAACGTGGAACTTAATTTGAACCTAGATTCGCTTTCCTGCTTTGCTACTTGCACCTTGCATTGGCAATAATAGCATCATCATATTTATTTTCTAAAAGGTTCCTTCAGTTTTTAATAATCTACTTACAATATCTAGGTACATGTCGTAGATGTACAAACTCAACAACTCAATTATTAAGTTCCGTGACCACCTAATTTACGAAGGATTACACCAAAAACCACTTCATTGTCTACCCACTATCAAAACCCCATCAAAAATCGAAGCTTTACATAAATTAGCAACGGTGTGTGGCCATTGAATCCCAAAACAAAGGCGTTAACAAGAATCTGCTTTCTAAATACGAACAATAACCCAATTCTTCGTGGTCACCAGCCCATAAATTAAAACCCGGCAGAAATAGTTTATAGTCGAACAGAAACAACTTGTAGCCCATATGTCACCTCTTGAAAGCATTCAAGAGTAAAACAAACAATATTTTGGCTACTGCTCTGCTATAACTGAAGGTGTACAGATGTTAACAATAGATTCTTTAACCCTATTATGTTTAAGAAAACAAAATGGTACGGAACAGTAGCAAAAACAGTAACAATGACATTTGGCCAAGAGTAGGCTTCCGTAGAATTAAATAATGAGAGAGGTCTACTGGATACTTATTGTTATTCTATGTAAGCTCTACGGGCGTGGTACAAAGTGACTGCCCCAGTGAGTTTCTGAGAAATGCAAAATGTTTTTTGGCAGATCTGTGTTGTTCTTAGTTTCAAGGTAATATTGGAAGCACTGCAGTAGCATCACCTAGCATTTCAATTGTTTTCGTCACTCTATATTTTTTTTTCGCAACACTATATTTTTTTGTAATATTAAAGAAACAAGAGATGATAGTCCTCATGTTTATTTGAAATAGAGCAGCGATTTCATATCATAATAATCATGACATCAATAGCTATAAATACATAGCAAAATTGACTTCCTCTCTGTCTATCTGTCTTTCTTTACATGCTTTTTTATAACCAAAGGGCTAAAGAGGCCTTGGTAATATTGTAGAATTGTGTGCTTCATCATTCGCAAAAAAAAAATGGAAAGCAAAGATATTAACCGACAGTACGAAGTATATAAGCATTTTAAACTATTTTCACGAGCAAAAATAACACAGTCCATTTGACAATGCCCAAACATCCTCTATTATAACTCCATGGATTTGACAACTAATAAGTAACCTAAACCTTTTGTATCCATCCGCAATACAATACGAAACAACAGAAAAACATCAGGTATCGCATATCACCGTTCATCTACACAAATAAGTATCTTTCACATAACTACGCCGAAATTGCATCGCAAACGCAATCGAATTGTCCCACAAAAGTTTTTTGGCAAAATATCCGGACAATTGATTTTGTTGCTGAATACAGATTATTATCAGGGTTGGGACTAGCTTATCTGCGCCACTGAGGTGCCGATCGGATGCTAAACTGTTACTGCTCAGCTGACTATTTTCTTCTCGATTACACATTGTAATAGGGAGTAATATAATACGAAGGATATCAGAGGCATTGATTGGGGTATGTCCGCATTAGGTATTTAATTAGCTTTAAGTGGATTTTTTTAAATCATACATTTTTGAGATTGTTGTGGTCCGAGACCAAAAATGTAAATATTTATCAAGTAATTGTCACAAGTTTGATGTAGATTCTGAAAAGTTCGTTTCTAAACTTTGTCAAATCAATAAAGTAGGAATTTTAAGAAGGTTTTAAGAATCGTCAAAGTATTTACTAAGTTTTTTTTTATTATTTTTCAAATACTGAAAAATAAAAATGATTTTCCCAAAAACCGCCACTATACTGTGGCCGCATCATTTTTCATATCGCTTGTAGTATTTTTATAATAACACTGACATATTTTGCCCCAAAAACGTCCATCAAATTGATGCAGGTCTTTACAATGACGCCATAGATTGATTGATAGAGCCCAAGTGGTTGCACAATGCTATTTTGATTAAAAGTGTCACCCTAAAAAAACATTTGAAGTTAAGAAAACTTAGAGGGATCGTGGAACCAATTTTACAAAATCTTTTAGAGCTTTATGTGTAAAATATATAATCAGTAATAATCAGAGTTATAAAAGACTTTTACCATTTAAAAAAATAGTTCAAAGAATCTGCTTAAAATACGTTTTTAAGCTATCCCACAGTATTTTTTTAAGTTTTGTTAAATCTATTTGACTACATCTTTCTTCCCTTTTATCTGAATCCTACTAAATGTACTACTGTAAACTAATGTATTTTTTATATAAGTAATTTATTTATTCACAGAAACTTAAATTATGAAAATACATATGAAAATTAAAATGTAATTAAATTAAAAACTAAACCAATAAAACTAAACTAAATGTATTTTTCTATTGTTCACTGAATTCAGTTGAAGTCAGTTTATTAGAACATTTTGTCACAGTTACGTAAACCCATCTAATTGCTGAAAGGCACGACTGAGGATTCCGATCTAATTTACAATTTGACCGTAACTGCAAATCTTTTGAACCAGTGGGTGCGATCAATCGTCCGTGACCGCATAAATCTGTGAAAACTATTAAAAATCGCTTCTAGCCACAGACTGTATTGTCCAGTAATCGATTCGCAATCGACCAAAAATAACGTACAATGGTATCTACATTCGGTAGGTGTGGCTACACTTCATCAACTGAATGTCAAGAGGTTTAAATGATATTCGAATTGTTATTTCTAACGGACTCTTTGTCGATTCGCGTACGTTTCACGGTTGGTTATACGCTGGCTCGGAAAGTCTGCAGCTGTCACACATTCTCGGACCGCGACAACCATCCTTTGTCCTCTACAGATACGACTTTATATAAATGCAGTTTATGTGAATTCCTCAAAAGAAACTCTCGAGATCACAGTCTCACGCAAAAAGTTTATTGTCATTCGTGACAAAGCTTTGGTCGTATCGCTGGCACATTAAAAAGTATTCATGCGGTATTTTTGTAAGGTCTGTCCTTTATGATCGCAACATCTCGACACATTTACTATTTGTCATAGTTTTTGAACCGATCCTTACGGTGTAAATATTCTTACGTTTCTTAGACGTCTTCTCAAAATAAAAAGAAAGACTGAATTTAAAATGGTTTTCATTGCGCATTGGTCACAATTAAACAACCGTAAAAACAATTGCGAAAGTGTTAATGAACTACCGATTTAAGTACTTTGAAGTTTTAAGCTTTTTCATGCTTGGGAATTGATCATTCTTGTTTTGTTCAATGGTGGCTATGGTTTCTTTTGCTGACCGTGACGGTGGCATTGTCTGGAGTCAATCAAAAAGCAATGAGCATCGTACATTGACCGCGGTTGCTAAATGATGGGGAACTGTCCTGTTATTGGTTGGTATGCGTGTCGCGTTGTATTTGACTTTGTACAGCAATGAGAATAAAATGAGGCAATTTATAGTTTTGCTGTTGATAAAGTAGTTAAATGTAGGAGTGCAATACGCGCTTCACCTAAAAGATTGAAATGAAAAAAATATACGGTAGACCAGTCTTTTTGCGATACTAATATAAATTGACTTGAAATTCCACAAATTATGAAATGGTAAAAACACATTATTTATTTTAAAAAATTACTCAAAAAAATATACGTCTTAGACTTTTAAAATCTAAATCCACGATCTACTATGTAAATGATTAAACACATTTTTACAAGCTTTTGAAAAAACCAAAGCCTATTAAAAGTCCGTTTCAATTATGGAAACAACTAAATTAACTCTAAAACGAGGCGCCAAAACACAGTTCCGGGCAAATTATTTTTAATCGGTTCCATAAAAGAATAGTCTCGTTAAGGAATTCTTTGTAAGACGCTATAAATCTGTCATAGTCCTTGTTAAGCAGAATGCTTTGATTTCTGTACGATCAAAGACGTTTCATCTTGGTGACACCTTATTACCTACAAAAGTCTAAATGTAGCCCTTTCAGTTTCTTCAGTTTAATACACTAGTGGACATGATGTCATCTGAAATGTTTCATTGATCAAATCTCTATGTATAGCTTTTGAATGTAGCTGGAAGAATTCAATGTTTTTGTTCCAAGAGACTAAATTTGAAATTGATGAATGAAAAATCTATGTAAAATATGTTTTCTTATGAGACATTTTGTTATAATTAACACCGAAATACGAAAAATTAAGTCGTTTGCTACAACAAAATACAAAAACAAACACAAACCAAAAAAACACAACAAAAAACAAACCAACCATCTAAAGATATATAAAATACAAAATACGAAACAAAATGACCAAAACTAAGACAGTAGAAAAAGTGAAAACATTTCAAAAAAAAGTTAGTGTCCATTGGTTATTGAGGTACATTTTTCTTACAAACATTTCACAAGTAGGCACTCTAGTAACTTTCAACCTAGCAGCAGTAACTAAAATAAGGTCACTCTCGATAGAAGCTTCCAATGTTTCTATCTTTTATTGTTGAGGGACCAGTACATTGCCATTTTCTCCCAAAGCTCGTTTGGCATGCGATTGTGTCCGTCCTGACACATTTCAAGCTCTCAAGTTTACGTGCTGTCTATTCTATGTATCAGTAAGCAGTAATGTGCAAACATTGCTGTGTTCCGGTTGGAGGGCAAAGTTTCCAGTGAAATTTCAGGGCAAATAGGAGATTAAACATCTTATATTTCAGGGTGACGAGCGCAGTGCTGTATCGTGAGGGTCTTGAATTAAAATAGTTCAAAATTCTACTTGGCGTAGTCCTGTTATTGGCAACGTGAAGTTTAACATCAGGCAATCGATTTGCTTGTCTTGTCGCTCATTGGAATAAAAAATTAAACACCTTTTTATCCATTAGGTATATTTTAAAATATTTTCTAAAAAGACACAAAGATTTTTTCGTATGCCGAACACATTCTTTCACACTAAATATATTCGCGTTGGCAGCTAATTCTGCTCTTAAAATGTGTTGTCACGTTCACACAAAGCGTGTTTCAAATCCTTGTGTGAAAATTAACTGTTTGGGTAGAATTTTTCTTGGATTACGTTTAAATTCTTTTCCTTGTATTTTGGTTAAAAATATCCTAGCACATACCAAAAATAATTTTAAAATGTTTGTATTGTTTTCGAAGGTATTAGACAATTTAAAATTTTAAAGTCGATCATCATCATTACAAAAATGTTTTTCTTTAAACTTATACCCACTTTTAATTTCTGACATTGTCATAATAATGTGCTCTCTCTATTATGTGCTTCTCTAATTATTTTTTATATTTGATAAAATATGTGAGGCTATACTATATATTTTAAAACGTCATAGCGAATCAGAAATTGCTTTTGCAAGTTTCTCTTCATTTTTTCCAGCCGTGACCACGACGGAGCACGCGATCCGTCAGCATTCAGCAGAAGCAACCGCACCAGGTCAATCCACTTTGTTTTTGCACCGGCCTATAAAAACAAATTACCTACGCCTCATTTATCGATCGGGACTTGCGACTAAGCTAATAAAGGAAGCACGCAATCGTCTGCCTCGATGCCGAGCCAATTATGTGCTCGAACTTTATGACCTAATTTGTTTGTATCATGATTTGAGACTTATAGTTTAAGTGCTGGGACACTTTTGAATTGCGCGTGTATGGTATGACTGTATGTATTAGGTTTTTGATTTTAAACTCTATATTTTAAGAACTTTGAGACTTATAAACCCTGCAACAGACAACAAAGAGAGTTTATCTATCTATTTGTTTAATGATTGTGCTCTAACTTCTTGTATACGTTAAATATCACGAGATATCAGTAAATTAAATCATATTAATACATTAATACGGTTTATGCTTTCAGACTTATTCACGTTAAAAAAAAAGATACTCATACATGATATGTCCATAAAAATTTTGCCCATTCCCTTTTCTATTTGTAATATTCATACCTATGTTTACAGGTATTTTTTGTGGCACAATAATGCAATGTAGAGTTAAAGGAATGGAGAAGGCAGATGTTCTATCGTACAAGGGGGTAAAACACAACGGAAGATCTCCTTGCCAAGAAATTACCCTACCTAAAAAAGCAACGTTACATAACGAATGAGTCGAATACTGTCGAGTACATGAGTATTGTACTTACTTATTATTTCAATCCACCGCTGTATCTACTGTCACAAAGTTCCTCTTGCGTATTGACAAAACAAACAACTTTATATTTGTACAAGCTGATGTAACCGCATTCTAGAAATCCAATTTAGAATCTAGGCCTCTACTTGGCTCAATGTCGAATTAATCGTCTCCCAGTTACGTACATTCAAATAGCAATCATGGTGTTCTCGGAAATCATATACGATTGTCATGTTAGTAGCGATCATATCAGGTGGTGAGTATGTAAAGCTCTGCTTCGTTGAATATTCTTGCGTGTCTGTTATGCTTCAGTGTGCGGGATAAAATGGTTAGTGATTTGATAAATTAACACGTAGTTAGCCAGAGTAAAGATTATATAGATAGATAGCAATAGATAGCGCATTCAGACCTCACATACTCTAATGTACCTACTCGTATAAAATATAAACTAGATAAAGATAGATAATTATATTTATATACTTCATCATCATCATCTACAGCCTTCTTAATCTCACTGCTGCTTACTCGTACTATATTGCTGTAGGTGGGCGAACAAAGCTTTACTAATATAACTCCTAAAAACTGGTTTTGCCAGAGATAAGATAGATTTATTTTGGGCCCGAAAACTTTCACGTAGCTATTTTCATCAAGTTCGTTTTCTGGATCTCAAAATAAACAAATATAGCTTGTTTAATAGTATTAAATTAGATGAAAGACCAGTTCATAATCCACCTGCCTATTACAAGGTATATGGAATCTTCGTAACCGTAATAAATAACAGGAAGCCTCTAAACAATGACTCCACGAGGCTCCATTGAAAATTGTCCGTTTCGCAGGATTTCAGTCGCGTATTAAAATGTCCAGGCGCAGCTAGCATAGATGACCGCATTTAAATGTGCATACAAAATATCGATGCACAATGCGAATACTGGCCTATACCGACAAACCTAACCTTACCATCACCAACAATAAGACTCAAGCAAAACCAACCCCTATTCCAAAGCACAACGACTGTCAAAGCCATTTAATTAGAAAATCGCAATGTCAAACTTAATGTAGCAATGGCGTACAATGCCGGACAATAACAGTGACATGCACTTGAATGCAAAACAGTTTGTGTCATGGTACTTAACATGGGTACTTTATAGGAAGCGCCGTGTAAAGTAGCCCGACTGTCTCGGTACAAACGAGGTACACGGCAGTTTTGGGAGCTAATTAAAAGCGCGTCTGCGGCTTCCCTCTGCGGTCAGGTGGATAAAGTTGGACCTGACCCTTACAATTGATTCGGAGTTAAAGTGCGAAGTTGGAACTTGTTTTGGGAGGATCTGGTGAAGTTGTTTTGTGTAAGGCTGACATAGCTGTTGTAATAATTTGTTGGTTAGTTATAGCCCGAGTATGAAATAATACAATTTGTAGACAAGGAACAAAGTAAACGTATGAAATAAATATGAATATCGAAGGTACTAACAATAATAGAGTATCGTAGTCATGTCTAATAATTATGTTATATGTCTATTATTATTATTTTTTTATTCAATTATAGGCTTGCGTTTGACAACCATCCTTTTGCCGTCGTTTGGCCTGATGGTAAACAATGATGTGGTCTACGATGTAGCACGCTTGCCTAGAAAGAACCGATTCACTCACAACTTGAAGACTCTCAAATTATATCTATCGGGAAACACCCACTCGGGCAAAATATTCTATACTCTGGCTCTCTATACTCTGACTCTATAATAACGATTTTTGGTGTAATTTTTTTAGAGCTATATTTAATTATTTATCTGTTTATTATTTTATAGTAATGAGGTATTAATTATCTCAATAAGCACTTAACAATACACCTGCCGCAAAACTTTTGCTTCAATCGTCATAAAAGGTATTTAAGAGAGAAAAGTAAAAGAACCGAAGTAAATTGCACAAAGACACAAACTAAAAAAGATCCTTCCCTTAGAAATATGCATTAAAATACAAACAACCCGCCTCAGAACACTATCAAAGTAGCTATTAGAGAAACAAACAAGTAACAGGCCAACGATAAAATAATTATCGCTTTCATCTTCGCCGACCTTTGAACATCCAAAATTCAACCCTCAACAAACATAACATTAACAAACGCTTATAAAAACCCAAAATCATCCCCGTCAACAAAAAACTAAATTAAAAACGTCGAATAAAAAAGTGACGTCAGCAAAATTTAAAAAATTGCCGCCCGAGAAACATTTCACGTTATTTACACAATACCGGAACGGACTTTAAACAAACTTTAGAAGCTGATGATACTTTGCCCTATATTTTAAAGGATAATGACGAAAAAATGGCCTTAACTACACCTGTTTCCAACCACCTGCCTTACTGACCGAATGTTAAAAAGCATAAAAAGCTTCTATATAAATTCGTAAGACATCTTTGTACAATAGTTTTTTTTAGGTTACACACTTATTAAGGTTGCTTTCATAAATTAGTTTTTCTTGCTATTCAAATATTAAGCGTAGGATTAAAATGAAAATAGAATAAGATTACTTACTGGAAATTTTGATACTAGAAACATTTTGATCCTCTATTCAGGTCGGTTTCTGAATAATCATAAGATCGTAATTTGAGTAAAACAGGTCATAAGATTCGGTTCAAGGATGTACCTATTATATTTTATTTTGTTACTTTTGCTTATGGGTTGATTACACGCAACGAGTACAGTGGCAAGGCAGTGTTCTCGGCCGAGTACTCAGTTTATATAAACATTTTGACAAGGCCAGCTCCTGAAGCCATGATTTATTTGCTCGGCCGAATGTGTCCATTTACTGTCTCGCCATTGTACTCGTGACGTGTAATCAACCCATTAGCAACGAGTACAGTGGCAAGGCAGTGTTCTCGGCCGAGTACTCAGTTTATATAAACATTTTGACAAGGCGAGCCAGCTCCTGAAGCCATGATTTATTTGCTCGGCCGAATGTGTCCATTTACTGTCTCGCCATTGTACTCGTGACGTGTAATCAACCCATTAGTTATTTTTATCACAGTAAATACCTTAACAACTAGTATACAATACACAGTTGGCTGAGTACGAGTAGAGCTGTCAGAAATATCTTATTACGCTTCATTTTCTTAACCGCAAATATTAACGCTGCCAATTCCCCATACATTTAAATCGTCAAATTTCCGTAATATTTAAGGCCATAAAATAAACAAGGCATCATTATTTCTTTAATATGTAGTTGGGGTTAATTAAGTGGGACTCAGTCGGTTTGGGCCCCGAGGTATGGTTTACAGAGAAAGTTTTACAGAGAGACAAGTCGAAAGATAACAAAGAATGATAATAAAGTTCTTGTTTAATGTTGTGCGTGTGTTTGTATTTTTTAATCTTGTGTATAAATTAACAAAATCCTGCAGATAAAATGATTTAGTAGTCGCGAAATAGCTGTCTAGCGTTAATAACTTGACGTCGTGATATACGATAAGTGTGATAATAATATGAGAGCCAAAAGCATTTCAGTTGACAAAACAAGACGCTAATAATCGATCGTGCAAAGTGAAAATAAAAACAACAGGAAAGTCACTAGAAAATAATATAGGTGTCAAATAGTTGAAAAAACAGTCACAAATGGGCAAATGCCTATTTACTTATAGTAGAGATAAATGACCATTTGATGTGTCTTTGAAGTTATACATCTGTTGTATTTGTAGTCTGTAATATCATTTGCTATTGTGATGGCCCTACTGACTCCTTCGGGTTGTATTGTTGCTCCTTTTAATGGCAAAAATGATAAATGCGTCTATTGGGAGATGAAATTCGTTGAAATTCATTCTTGTTTTTTATTGATGTCGATTTTGGGCCGCTTGGTAGTTTACCTTCGTTAATGTAACCATTGATAGTTCTTGTAATTTATCGATTTAGATATTTTAATAGAGATGCTCAGGTACACCTCATACGTTAGATACTCCTTAGTAAAATAAAAATTTGTATCCTTATTTGAAATACAAAAACTACGATAGATTTCGGCTTTCCAAGTTCCCCAAAATCAAGGACGTCTTTTGAAATCTCGATAAAAATAATTCACTACTAAATTAATAATCATAAAATTGGTCAGGTTTTGAAATTGATTGTAGCCAGACTGGAACTAAAACAATATGGCATAAACCTACTAATTAAACCGAGAACAAAGGAACAAAAAGCGCAGCATTCATAAAACCTCTTAGAACCCCCACGACGCTAGGCCGGTCCGAATAGGCATAAAAAAAGGATTTACCCACGTTGGTACGTTGGTAGTATAGCATCGGCGTGCGATCGACTTTAAGGGAATCTTTAAACGTGATTAAACAAAAAGCGCAACCCTTTAAGGGAAGTCATGGCTAAGCGTCTCATGCCGACACACTTTCCATAAAACTTAAGTAAGCTCTTAGCAAGGATGATACAGCTACCTCGCTTAAATCTTCTTTTGTACGGCCGCGCGTCTTTTGTTGCTCACCGAGGTGGAGTTAACCAGCTAGACTTTTATAAACAATTGCCTTTAGTTTGTATGGTATAAGAATCTTGGAGCGTAATTAGCTGATGCAACAAAAGGAACTTCTGTTCTTGGCTTTTGTTGTTGTTTGTTTGATAAGCGGAAAGTTTTTGAGATTTATTTTTAAATATACCTATTCGATAGTTCTTTCAGAAGAAAATATCGGTTACAGCTTTGTTGGATGAGAATAATGAGAAAGTATTACTACGGTGGAACAAAGCAAAGACCAATATTTTGATCTGAGGTAGTAAAGACATTCTTATTTATAAATCGTAGGAATAAAAGCTTCGAAAAAACCTCAAACCAGTTTCACCTGGACACATTTAAGCTTATCTAAAAAGGAAAGTACCTACTTACTAGTTATCGGTCATGTCAATCTTAATGAAATTTATTAAAAATGCGTCATTGTTCAAGCAGAAACTCCTTAGATATGACCTTATTTAAAATAACACAATGGGATATCCCTTTTTTGTCCTCGTCAAGTGTAAGATTGGAGTATCCGACAAGGAAAGGGTTGGCCCAGTTCAGTGGTAGGATAAAAATTATCGTCTCATCGCTTTCAACTATACAAATATTTGTGGCTTTGTTTACTATTTTCGAAACGTCTATTTGCATAAGCGGCTTTTAAAGAGACATTTTCAAAGGGAAGTCTCAATTTATTCTGGATGGTTTCGAAAAATACTACTGATTATTTTATCTATCTATAATCACAAATTGTTGGGCAGATCAATTTTTACTGCAAGATGTGAAAAACTATTTCAGATATGCTTTAGGAGAGAAGAAGTGTACTGTTACAGTTATTAATAGTGTAGTTTTTTTTAAACCAACTAAAATGTAAACTAAGACAGTTTCGACTTGAGACGATCCTAACGATAATCTATAAATCAAAAAGACAATTTCAAGTCTCAATTTCATCACCCTTCTTTTAAACCGTGGGGTTAAATAGACTATACCCGATAGCTCTTACGTAATTACAATAATTAAACGATAGCACAAAATAAAAACAAAGTAATACAAAAACTTCCGAAAGACCTGACATAATAGCCACCTTACAACCCGCTCTCACTGAGCCGGATCGCTTTACACAACTTTTTTCCTTATCAAAATCGTATGCTCGAATTATATGGCGAAGAGCAATCGTTCATTCAACAGCGTATTGAATAGTCGTTAAGAGGTATGGGCGTACAATACCGGCACATTGCTTTAGGGCTCAGCTTTGGAGGATAAGAGCGTTTTGCGTATACTAAATGTGTACGCGGATCAGATTCCAAAAAATGCTAAAATAATACTTAACTTTATTTCGGCACTATGCTCTCTATTTGACCTTAACTCGTGTTAAAAGTAGATCGTTCTGTAGGTACACGTTTTATTTATTTATTTTATATATATTATAACACTTACAATACATAAAAAAAGTATTTTTTGAACATAATTATATATTATATTTATATGCATAAAAAATATTTTTAACATAGATACTCATAGCAATTTCTCTACGTCACATAGCCAGTTACGTAATACCTACGTTCAATGACCAATCTAAACCACTCCGCAAATCGTACCGCTAAAAGATGGCAATAAACACGCGGTCTTATGGGTCGAAAATTCTGGATCACTCGCATATGAAAGTGCATGTAATATAAATCTTTCCGGTGAAGTTCGAACAACGCGACCACTCCCACTTGGCCCCGCGGACTCGAATACGAATATTAAATTCCACTCAAAGTCTTTATTTAAAAACTGAACCGACAATTTTAGCTTATATTCCCATACGTCCTGGGCACACTTTACTGCTTATTTGTGGTAGGGTTGCCAGTTCATTTACTTTGAGAATTATTGCAGTTAAATCATTACAAAGGTCATCATTTATTTTAGTCATAGTCATTGTTCCTACATCATAAAATTCAAATGACAGACAAAGTTGTGTTTTATTTCATTTTTTAAAACCAGCTATTATAATTACTTGAACCATGCTTTACTCTGAGGAAATTCACTTGAAGGTCTATGTCGTGGCTTTGTTTTTTTTATTTTTTGTATTTCCTGTTTTCAATTTAAATACATTACTTTAATTATTTTATTAGCTAAAAAATTCATGAAATAAAATGAATGTAAATAACATTAAAGTCGCTAAATAAAACTAAAGTAATCTAATTATTGTAACTTAAATCAAACGTTCTATTTTATGATGTATAGGTAACTTTGGTCACTTCATGTGCAGAAGCAGCGGTAACCCTAACTGCCATACCCAGCGGCGTTTTGATATTCCGTCCCGCGTATTTATAATTTTTAATGCAGGCAGGTCTTGCATTGTGCCTTTTTTGCAGCGTCCATCAATAATATTCGGACATATGAATGTCTGTTTTAAAGACTACATTGATCTGTCTATAAAATTATCTGCGGTTGGATCGGTGCTTAAAAAAGCGTTTTGTATGCAAAATTAGTCATAATCATAACGTTTTATTGATGGATCTGTTAGTTGGTAAAAAACGTTGGAATCGATTCTTTGGACTTTGTTTTTAATTTACCTTCAATCATCGTTGAAGATTGAATTCTAACCTATGACTGAATTTATAAACTTTATGAAACGCCATATTATGATAATGAATGCGAAAGTTTCACCAGCTGCTAATCAAAGTTTAATGACACTATAGCAATTGTGAAGGGTTACTAATACAAAAAATGTTTACCTAATTATAAAACAAGGTAGTTATTATCTTAGAAAAACCGCAAAACGCCAAACCGTGAACCTCATCAAAAAAACTGTATCAGTGGGTATCAGTGGTTATATTCATAAAATGGCAACTAAATTAAAAGGAAGTTCTATATCTCCTAAAATTAATTAAGATCCAAAGAGCATCGTGAACTTCGTCACAGAGTAGATAATACGCTCAACAAATGTTTGGTCGAATGCACTATTATTAGATAATTTAATAACAGTTAACAAAGGGAAATGTCCGTCTGTGTGACGCGTCGTATCAAATCGCGCTGACGTGACGTTGAAGTTGAAGCGATAGAAGCACCCTACATGCAGTTGTTTGATGTAATAAAGAATCTTTCGAAGAAAATTAAATACATATATATACCTAATGTTAGTATTAGCTATTTTGATTAAGAAAATTGAGTCTTATGCTTTTATACAACGCTTATAAATACTGTTTAAAGTTAAATAACATAAGTTAATCCTGCGTACTTCATTTTGGTATTGCGCAAAAGTTAAATAGCATTTTTCTCCGTTTAAGTCACGTTTACAGCGATTGGTTTTCTGCCAATGACGTTTTGTACGAGTAAGTAAGCGGTAGATAGAAAAATGTATAATATTTTATGTATTTAACTTTATATTAAGTTGTGCATTGTGCATTCTACAGAGATAAGAACGATCTATGATATAGATTAGGTATATATTATGTGATAGCTTCGATTTAGATAACTCTTCAAAATCCAAGCTTAATTCCACAGAGAATTTCAAAAAGGAAATATTCCAGGAATCGACACGTTATAATATGCAATAACGTAAGCACAGTTTGCAACTTTGATTTAATGTACACATGCAAAAGGCCAGCTTATCGCGTTCCATCATTCATAGCTTAGCGCAGGGGTCATCAAATGGCGGACCGCAGTCCAAATCTGAATCGCCGACCTATTTTGTGCGGACTTAAAATAAACACTTATCAAATACCTATTAGTGAAGCGCCAATTTCTTTTTGAACTTCATTAAAATAAATTTCTATCTCGATTTATCGATCTCCAAGATTTAATGACAATAGCTAGAACAAACCACAAACTTCAAACATTCAAAAAACAGTCAAATTGAGAACCGTCTGTTATTTGAACTCGGTTAAAAATAATTTATAATGTCATTTTTCACATTAACATTATTTGGAGAACGAAATTGTAAAAGAGTGCGTAATTATCTTCTTGTTTTAAAACACTTGGTACTTTAGTTAATTACCTACCATTCACGTGCAATAAACTCTGTAATTTAGAAACGGGCCCCAAATGAAACTACTTGGCGATCCCTGGCTTAGCATTATGCCCACGTAAGACATACTACAAGTATTTCTAGTTACATTATAACTTGGATATCGTGGATCACCCTGCGACCCACGCGATGTTGTGGACACATTACGTATACCATATGAAGTTATGAGCTTATGACATTTTGAACTCGTCTGTCACATGCCAAAAGTTTTGTGATAAAACGGCCAGATAGGAAGGTCAAGCAGGATGCTCTTGACGAGTAGGTACTTGGAAACCATTCTTGTGGACAAGAGATTTCGGTCAAGTTTATTAAAAAACTCGAACCTAGTACAATCGGCTATGCATGGTTATAAGTTATAAGAAAAGTGTTTGCTAAGTTTTTTTTACTATGGGACCAATCCTGTAATCGTGAAAAAAGCTGTTCAATATATAAATGTCAGTGACATGACAAAATGTACTATGTGCTCTTTTCAGCTTTGCATATAATTATATACCTTTTCCATATAATCCTGTATTAGTACAAAAAAAATGTATTCGAATATTATTTGAAATATGTCTTTAATAATATTCATTCAAGCTTTTGTAGTATAACATATTGCACCTCGCGGTTTCAAACGCTCGGTGATAAAAAATGACGATGATGATGATGATAAAAAGTACCTATCCCAGAGAACGTGTAAGCAAATGTTGATTGGTTGAGTAGCTAAGGCGTGAAAGAGTAAACTACAAACTCACTTTCGCAACTATAAATATGTATTTGTTAGGGTATTTTGCTATCAAATTGTTTCTCAATAAAAGACAAACTGTAACTGAAATATTCACTCGTAATATTCAAATCATATTATAAAAATGATATTTTACAAGTCAAATTCTATACCCCTATCTTTAACGGAGTAAATCGCATCGTGACGAGACGTCGATGCTCCCTTTCCTTTATTGAAACACATTGCTTTGAAGTGGTCGGTCTGGTTTCAGAACTGATGCTCGATTTTAAACCTTTTGTCTATCAGCATAAGGAAGACAAATGCATAAGGTTGACAAACTTTATTGTTCTCACGGCAGCCACTCGATTGTTCAAGCCTAGACTATCAAGATATCAGGCCATGACCCTGTGCTCTTAAGGGATGAAAATGATGGCGCTTCATAATAATTCAATGTTTAGCTGGTTTCCATAGAGGTCCAATATCATAAAATAAACAGATAGATAGAAACTACATTATGCACGCTATAAATTGAAATTAAAATCAAGATAATAATTATGATAAAATGAAAGTGTTATAATTGTAAATATGATTACCGCTAGGGCCTTATACTGTGCGGTCCTTTAAACTCGTACCGCACCGTGGTTAGATATCTGCGTGAAATTGTTAAGAAACCCTGTTATATGCCAATTCACAAATTAGAAAACAGAAGAAAACTTGGCGTTTGAAAACCGCGTTCGCGGTAAAGGCGTGGTATGACGTTACACGGTTACGGCAAGACATCTCAGGTGGTACCTATTTGTTAATAAGATCCCTGGCTTTGCTGTCTTCTGCTAGTGCCTACACGATATGACATGAATTCTCTTCTATCTGGTTAAGAAATATTCTCCTTGGTCGTCTCGGTCCTCTCGTTTTGCTTTGGTCTCTTTGATGGTCTTCATAAGTTCGCCATACTCGTACAAACACAAACAGCAAAAATTTGAGAAAATTACAAATAGCCGCTCGATTGCTAAGAGCGATCTCTTTTAAGCAAAAAATAGGATCATTCCCACGGTTTTTTAAATATTAATCCTAATGCATTTTTAATAGACAATTTTAAGCGGGTTTCGTTTAGCTTGATTCTTAATCAAATACCTATATATATATTTTGTTTATGTAATTGAGTGACGAGACGAGCAAATCGCTCGCCTAATGTTGCAAAGGAGAGATCTAGCTGTCCTAATAATTTGATGTCTTCGATAACTAAGCGAAGACAGCCTTTAATTGTTTTGTAATAAAGCTATGTTAACTCGAGCTCTAGAATTAAAATTCCATTCCCTATTGCTTTCATACTTTGTAATCGTTCGGTAATAAACCTTCTGTTAAATAATAGAGCAATCACGTATAGCTTGTTCTTCCTACACAAGAGATTGTTTATTAAATTACACGTTAGCTAAGGGCTTAGTAAAAAGCTAACGTGATAAAAAGTTGCAACTGGACAGCACAGTTTATGAAGATTGCCCGGGGCGTAGTCGGGGCGCAGCGTAACCATCAGCAGAAAGTTATCTTTGTGTTTTAATCTGTTTTAAACTTGCAACGAAGTAAATAACTCTACTAGGAAAAAATATGGAAGATAGTGTTTTTGTATAATTTTTTTGTTTGAGATTTTGTCTGGAATATATGATATTATTATTGTAGATATTTCTAAGTAACAACTTGGTATTCTTTAAAAGGGCGAAGTCTTAAAAGTTTGGCGACGTATTCGTGACAACTTTAGTTAAATGTTAAATGTATCCATAAGAGACGGTAATCACTGGCCATCAGGCGACTGATTAGCTTGTTGCATAAAATGTAATGGCTTACAAGTTTTCGATCGCTAACTTGTATGCTTTGGTTCAGCTTGGCTACTATTTAGCAAATACGCGGCAAGTCACGATGACATGCCTTGAGGATTGCATAGTCCAGGAAAGGACTAAAGCTGCAAAACTTAACACAAAAAAATGAAGCTTTTTTAAAAACGAGTAACGTCATGAAATCTTATTATCTTATTATAATCTTATGACTCACACAAAAATTGTTTCTTTTATTAAAATGGTTTTTAAATGTTATCTTCTTCAAATATTCTGTGGCACTGCCGATGATTGACAAGTGAAGTCCACCCATATTGCATCGCGGTGGCCGGTCGCTCGAAACGTGATTTTTATACCTTTTGCTGTAACCTTCCCAACCCTTCATTTGTGAGGCGCGTAAAAACATAAACTTACTTAATTGCTTCATTCCAAGAATCTGTGTCTATTATTTCTCGAGTCAGAGGGTGAATGCCGCAAAAGGTCTCTGAGCCAATGAGTGTGTTTAAAAAAACTTAATTATTGTTTTGGACCCATGCGCTTGTGAAACTGCAGTTTTTATTGCATGAATCAATGGATAATTCTTTGATCAACCGTGATGACTTCTTTGATTGCAAATCTTCAAATCTATCGATTTGATGAGGGTGTTCTGATAATTTGAAGAAACACTTTACCGGATTTGATTATAATGTTTTATGTGACTGAGTGTGATCTAACCTTTGGGCATGACTAAATATAAATGACTAAATTATGGAGTCTATTATCGACAAGTTCATGAAATCAAAATTTAATTGGAACAGTCGATTCTGCACGTCCTAATAATAGTCACCTTTAAATCGTCAAATAGTTTTCAATTGTGTTTTTATCATCACTTACGAATTCACATCAATTGCTCACGAAATGTGCTCCGCGAAATTTCTTACGAGGTGACATGAAAAGGCGCACTCTATTGAGTTACGTAGGTAAACGTTTGTTGTTACGAGCCCAAGCTTTTTTCAATATACATAGATATTTTCAATACCTACCCAACTTTTATGTAGAGCACATGTAAAAGATAATAATTACACATTTTACTCCTCAGTTGAAACGTTTAATATTTTCGTTACCTTATCAGACAAATAAAAAGAAACAAGATAGAATAAAGTCAAAAAAATCACTCAAGACACAAGCTATCTCTCCGTTCTCGAGTTCATGCCTCGTCGGATAAATTACACGTTACATTTCCGAAAAATTGAGATCAAAGCTATGTTATTTTACGTTACGAAACAAGATAAGGCATGCCAATTACGGGCTCTTGCGATGCGTTGAACTGTAGGCTGTTGATAGGGCGGTATCATATTTTTCTCTATTTCGTTTTTTTAGTACCACTGTATAATGTATATGTGCTTTTTGTTTAACAAATACTACACCACAGACCAGATCCAGATACAGGTGCAGCTTTAGCGCTAATAGAGTTGACATCCGACACAAATATAGGTACCTACATTTTGTTATAATTTTTTCGGTTTTTGATGAAAATCACCGAATGTTATTGAAACTAATCACAGTAAACGACTTAACTTTAGGTAAATATTTGCGTGTTAATTATAACGAACTGTGTCAAAATCACGTTAGTTTCCATAGTAAAATACAGGTAAAGCTACGAGTAGGTACCTATAGATAGCGCAGATCACATTTTTACCCAAACAGCTCAAAGGTAAAAATGTGATAAAGTACTTATTTCAAAAATCAAACACCAATTAACACGGTTAGGTGTAGATTTCAATTTTTACCGATACTTGACTTTGAGAATTGTCCACTCGACACTTTTAGAATTGTCTACTTAATCTACACCTCCTACATCAGTGACTAAATTATTAATTAAAGGAAACAAAAAATATGGTAATAAATGTTAATACTTTAAAAGTATTTAAAACTGCTTAGCATCAAAGATTTGCATAATTATGACCATTGTTTCAACAGGTATTTTTGCTAATTAACTCCTCCCTGTTCTGAATCCATGTCAAGGCCCAAAAATGTCTACCAACACCTATACCGTTCCATTTCTGTATCGATCACATCATAAATATCAGCATATCATCAAAATTTCTAAAATAACACAGTATAATCAAACAGTTTATTGATTTACAGCGTCGAAACCAAAGGAAGTGCTCGTCAAATATAACGACCTCGGCTCTAAAACTGTACCGTGTCATAAAATATATTTGTTGTAGCGTTATAAATGGTTTAAAATTGCTTTGTAATCAGTTAACTGTGGTGTAGAGTAACAGGCAGTTGGAGCGGTGTTACTGTCATTCTTCTCATCTTTTTACCTTGGTAGAGTTTTTGTTTTTAACTAATACATACCTCAAAAATGTTAGAACAGTGGATATCAGGTCAGCGAATGAAATGTCCGAACAAAACGATGGCTAAAATTATAGTAACTATTTGAGTAGTCTGGTTTTTTAACTTTACAAGCTTTGTTTTTCGGAAAGAAATCAGATACGAATTACCTAATTTAAGAAATTTACCTAGATGTATTTTTAGTTTCACCTTGACAATGCGCCAATCAATTGATTATTTTAGAAGACTACTGGCTGGTCTTAATTCTGCCTATCTTACTCATCACTGGCAGACTGGCACATTTCCACATTTTTTTTTTGTAATTAAAAAAGTCACATTCAACTTTACCAAATGCAAACATAAGTGTTAGGTTTTCAAAAATCGACTTATTATATTTTTCGAATAAATTGAAATGTGCGGTCAGCACCTTTACCGTCAGGCGAGCAACTTGCTCTTCTTCTCTCTTCACACACCTTTCCGAATTAAACTGCAAGCGGCAAATTCCATAAAACCGATCTAAACCCTTCAATAATAATTACAAATACCTACCTACAACACCGCAGGTTAGCTTCACTGCGCGGAATGTGGCTACTTGACCAGAGTGCCTAGTGCGAGTTTTTTTCACTATTCGATAGCGTTAACGCTAACTAAAATTTGTATAGAACTAGTTGTAGTTCATATTATTATGAAAACTAATTGGCGCCGTTTTTATTCCATACACATTGTAGTTTACGCGATTGAATAGTGCAAAAAACTCGCACCAGGCACTGTGGTGTTCAAAACGAAGTCGGGATTTGCAAGCCACATACATACCAGTGCACACCAGAAAATAGCCAGTATCGCCATCGTCGGACTCGATGCTGACGAACGAAACCATCATCTTCTAATAAAAACCTTATAAATCTTATATTGTGCCTACTTCTTTCTATTTAGCTAAGCAAAGCCGCAGGCTAAAAAATAATATCAATAGATAAATAAAATGTACTAACGAACTCATTGCATGTAGATCTATTGTTTTAACGCAACGCGAGTTAGTGTTAATAGTTCAGAAACGGATTTAATCAAGTTTAAACAATGGTGACCTTCTCGAAGTTATGACTGGCATCGACTTTGTTTAAAATTTTAGACTCTAGACCTGACATTCACTAATTGTTTTGGTTAGTTTTATAACATGAACATTGAACATTGAACAATAGTGTTATGCTAAAGTTACAGACTTGTTGAAATTTTACAGTAAACTAAAACCAACTAAAACAAACTGATTTATCTGTAATTGATGTATTTTTTTATTTTATTTAAACGAATAAATACGCGTTTGATCACTTGCCTGTTGATAAGCGACGATGCGGTTGAGGATGAAGCCCGCAGATTTATAAAAAAACCTATTCACTCGGACCATCGATCTAGTATTCGGACCTTGTAATGTTTAAGGAAGTATTTGTATCTAATTTGTACCTCTAAGTATTCATTTATCACTATTATAATCCACGGCATTCTTAATATCGCTCATCTCTCCCTTACTGTGCCATCTGCCACAGTCCAGTATACTAGTAGTATTAATTAGATATGATTTATTACTAACATTTAAAAGAGACCAGCTAGCCGCCGTTTGACATTGTTACCACCACCTGCTTCTATCACATGTCAAGTCTAATTCTACGTCAAAACATAAATCAAAACTACTTTTGAAGTTTTCATATCAACCTCAGAACTTCCTTTGGCATTAACATTTTCATAGAACTCTATTTCTATGGCGTTTATTAGGTGTCCGTTAGATGACACGACTTGCATTTTAAGACACCATAAAAGTAAAAGTTTAATATTAGGAGATGTGATAGTAAAGATAAAGTCTGAGATGCTACCCTATAGCACCTGCGTATTTAAATAGAAATATTTCAACCGAATGTAAACTTTATCTGGTTAGTTATAGAGGTGAATTTGGGTGATAAAAATGTTGTCACGAGTGATACCGTCTATGTTTTGATCTGGTATGCAGAAGGTTCAGAGCTGCTACATTACACAGTGACTATTAAATATCAATAATTTATAAAGAAGGGGAGTTAGTATTGATGTTTATCTCAAATATTAACACCTTGTTTATTTATAAAGTTAAGAATATTTTTTGTGATTAAAAATCTATTCTGTTGTAAGCAGCATCTGCTCCGGATATTGTTGTTGTGTTGTAAAGAAGGTTAAGATTAATGATTTCTTAAAAAATGATAATGATTTTAATGAATAAAGTAAGAAAAAAAATACGTCCTAACCTTAGACTTTGATAATAGGCGAACAAAAGTTTAACACCTTTTACTTGCATTTCCTGATTTTTTTCTTTAAAAAATTTCAAAAATTTAAATGCTATGAATTTGAACAAAATGTTTATAAAATATATACACTGTTAATTGTTGTTGTTAATGTCACAATATTAGGCCCAAGTTTGAAGGCTTTAAGACAGATCTAAATTTTCTAAAACTATTGGCATCCTTGTCTAATGGCTTGCAATGATAAAGACAGATACATTTTTAGTTAGTT
Source organism: Alcis repandata (assembly GCA_949125135.1). Taxonomy (NCBI): domain Eukaryota; kingdom Metazoa; phylum Arthropoda; class Insecta; order Lepidoptera; family Geometridae; genus Alcis; species Alcis repandata. The sequence continues at coordinate 4,818,019 of OX421233.1, forward strand.
TAGATCTGTCTTAAAATGCCTTCAAACTTGGGCCTATTGTGTTTTTAAACTGTTATTATTATTGTTAATTGAATGCAATGGCTACGCATTTAACATTTAATCTCAATAAATATTTAATATCTGTGCATTAAACGCAATTTACATTTTTACATACAACATTATCGAATAAAAACCTCTATATAACAAAACCGAATAAATTAATATCGTAAACACAAATCATAATCGTACAAACACACTAGCAGACAAGATCTGTCTCACATCAGATAAACTTGCGACCTCCGCAGTGCAATCTTAGGTCAGACCGAGTCATGACAGCCTGATACTTTCCAAACAATAAGCAAGTTCATGACACAATTGTCATGAGAAAAAATATTTAGCCACATAAGGTAGCTCACGAGCAGGATTGTAGTTGTCTTGATATTGTGGGCTTTATTTGTGAAGCCTGCTTAAAGTTAGTCACTGTCTAAAATGCTCTGCCAACTTCTTGCTGACGTGAAATGTCACGTGCGAAAAATAAAGCAAAAAAACTTTAAGCAATTTTTTGTTTTAGTAACTTTTAAGCAGGATTTATAACTAAGGCTCTTTGATTTAAAAAAATGTTGATGTTTATTGAAGTTTACTCTTTACTCTAGTCTAGACCCATGCTCATACATATGTACATAATATGTAATTATGTATGTTATGTAGTGGTAGGGCTCTTTTACAGAGCCCGCCTGGGGAAGTACCACACCTTTGCCAGTTATTTCACCGCCAAGCAGTAATGTGCAAGCATTACTGTGTTCCGGTTTTTTTATTTTTTTTTATTAAGTTTATTAAACACCACAGACTCCACGGTCCGTGAGTTTTACTATTACAATTGAATTTATTAACATTTACAAATTTTTACAACTTAATTTACTTTAGGCAGTGCGACAAGAAGAGTTATTTATAAAATTAAATATTTACAACTACAAAAGAATTGTGTGTTTGCCTCGAGCAGACCAGCGACCCGCAAGCAGCACCCGGTCACGATTGTGACGCATGTGCCAGCCATCGCCCTCCTCAACCATATTTGAGGGAAGAGAACGACCCGGCACATGACGCCGCTGCAAGAAGGCTGTGTTCCGGTTGGAAGAGCATAGTTTCCACTGAAATTACATAGCAAATGGGAGATTAAACAACTTATATCTCAGAGTGACGAGCGCAGTGCTGTGCCGCACAGGGTCTTGAATTCTGCGAGTTCAAAATTCTGGGTGGCGCAGACTTGTTATGGGCAAACGTGACGTTTAACATCAGGCGAGCGATTTACTCGTCTTTTCATTCAGTAACATTAAAAAAATATGTAAACTCTGCTTAAACTTAATTGATGGTTAAAATACTCTGACAATTTTTCACTGACGTGCAATGCCACGTGCAAAAACAAGATAAAGAATTTTAATAACTATTTAAATAAGCGATTAAGTTTAAACAAGTTTTATAAGTAGAAAAATAAGTATTTTCTCACTTACAGAAAATTTGAATCGGCTTTATTTTGACTCTAAAGGCACATTTAAAGTATTAAAATGAAACTGATTCCGATTACTATTAACAGACAGATTAGTAGGAGACAAAACTGGCCACTGGCCAAGTTTCAAAACTAAGTAAATATTCTCATATTATAAGTCGCAAGTAAATACTTTAAGTACGTTTCATGTATCTTCCAAGATAATGTATATTTGCCTATTTGATTTATAAGACCTTTATATTTTTTACCTAATTTACGTAAATCTAGTATGCGCAAACTAAAAAGCTGTACTAAAATCACTTTGAGTCCTTTGAAAGGCCCTTTGAATTTCTTTAACCTGTTCAAATATTCATGACAAATCACATTTTCTGACATTAATCCTACTTTTTTACTAAGTTACAATTTTCTACGGTCTCAAGTGATATGACGCACCCATTTGGTCGGTCATCTTCATCTGTCATATTGGAATTAATAAAAATAAAATGGGATATACCTGCAGTCCTGCACCCATCAAGAAATGATTAAACCAAATGGTGACGTATTGCGTTATGGGTTCAGTAGATATTTAATTAGTTTTATTGGAGATTTAATACTTTAATGTTAAATATGATGTCTTGAATCTACATTTGTACATACTTTATTATTGTTAAATGTAAAATTTTATTTTACGAAACAACGTAAAATACAATATAAATATGTACATACTTACCGAATAGCTTGGTACTGAAAATTCTGACGAAAGAGTGTTATGTGACCAAGAACTTTAAATTACGGCGCCTATAACACAAAACATATAGTTTAAGTTAACCCACGTAAGCTTTCAGTAAATAATCTGTCCGTGGAACTCTAAAAGTCAAGGATAAATAAAAAAGTAGGACACCCGCTTGGCTCAGGCGGGTAGCAGTTATCCTTTTTCTGACACAAACTCTAGATCGCATCGCACGGTCAAAGGCGAGCATTTCAAAAAACGAAACTTCCATCGTAAAATTTGAACGTAGAACACTTTTTTGTAAACAATTTTTTGTTAACTATTTATTAGTAAAATATTTCAGTTATTAAGGACCGTTTATAGCTCGATCTCCATTAAAATGGTATTTTATTGTGTGGATTTTTGAGGCCAACAGTTAAACGGATTTTAAATGAGTTTGGGGCGAATTTATTTGAAAAGGCATGACGGGTCTTTGAGTAATATATCTTAGAGGTGATATAACTTCATTAATAGATCGTTACGAATTTTATACGTTTATTTCTATAAAAAATTGATTGTTACATGATTTAAAATACATGCATAAAACCTACTTAAGTAGTTTCTGAATTTATTAAGTCGTTTCTGAATTTAATGTGCAGCTTACACCTTATTTCCCTTACAAATAAAATAAAGCGCGTTTTACACGAGTACCTATATAAAGTCTACCAATAAAATTACACAAGCCAAATACAGCGTTAATGAAACAATAAAACCGCGTTCAAACCCGCGCTTAAATCAGTGACGGCCATAAAATGGCTCGGTTTTCTTTTAGCACCTCAGTTTACATACCAACTACAACATAAGCTGTGGTCGGGTTAGTAGTAACTAGTACGTATTCTGTGGGTGTATTTACGTTGTAAGTGGACACTAATCTGTGACGTGGCCGCAGTTTATTGAATGCAACAATAGGTTGTGGAACACATGGCATCATTAGTGGGCCTTTTAGGTTGCCGACTTGCATAGCTTTTGTGCAAACTGAATTTAATAGGTATACCATATAAATTGTGGTATTCGTAATTTTCTTTCTGAATTAAAATACTAAATAGCAAAGTGCTTCAAATAAATGTGCTTATAGTTTCTGCCTGAATCTGAGGCGTTCCGTTTGAATCCCTGATTCTATACTACTTCGGAGTTATTTACAGTTTCTTAACTTTTGTAGATCCTACGGGTTTTAATATTGTAGACACTAGATAAAAATAAAACATTGGAAAGACTCTTAGCTAGAGCAATATCAAATATGAAACTCCTATAAGAGGCTAACTTTTAGAACATTTTTATCACTTCTTAGTTTTTTTAACATTCATTATTGCATCAATAACTGTGAGATTTTTTGAAAAAGATTATTAATGACAAAAAATATTGCTCAAATAAATTAATTATTCACGATTCAACCCATAAAAGGTTAAAGAAACAGATCACGACATTTCTTTTCATCAAGTTCCCACATTTCTTAACAGAGGGCTCTGTCGTATATCTGTTCTATAATAAAGCTTTAAATTTATATAAATTAGAATACACCTACTTGGAATAACTGTTCTTATTAATCCACGATTAGCTAGTTGCAATAAAATCTTTACGGCTCTTAATAAAAATGCCGAGAGAATTCACACTTTGATACTCGGTTTCAGAGAGCAAATAGTAGTAGAATTCTGTAGAATGGGCATTTTTTACGACTAGGCTTTTTACAATATTTTTTTTAACTGGGCATTTTCCGTACTTGTAGACGTCTCATGCATTTACAAAGTATTGAAATGTAATTATAGGTACTGTTTTATAATTTAAAGCAGTCTCTTCTAAAACTTCATTATTTTTGGCCATTTTTGTTACAAAACAAAAACATCAAAAAATGTTGTTACACCGCCAAAACGTAAACAGTTTCAGTAGTAATTTATTTGAGCGTGTACAGCAGATATTAATCTAGTTATTAAAAATCCTTCTTGAAGATGGTTTTTGGTAAATTTCAAAATATACATGATTTATTTGTGTAAGATTACGCTTAAAAAGTTCTATTCTAATCCGTAGTCATTTAATAAGAAATGAAGTAAGAGATGCCATGTCCATCAGATTTTATATCTTTCCTGAGCCCAAACAATTTTATTCGGGTTAAAGGTAGAAATATACCTTTTATGTTTGACAAAGAACACAAGTTAGCACCTTTTGGCATTTTAATGATTTCCGGATGAATAATTAATTGTTAATTGGTTTTCTCTTACGCAGGTACGATGAAACGAAAGAGTATAATAGCAAAGTTTCGGAACAAAACATTAAAGCAAAAACTGATTAGTCAAGTTACCTAACAGATTTTTTTTTTTTGTAAATAGGTGAGTAATACCAAATTTCTTAAGCAGGGTAACTCAAAACGGAGTAGGTACGAGGCCGAAAGGAGCTTATTATACTCATTATCACTTTTACAATATTATTATGAATCAAACCTGAAATAGCAAAAAAAAAGGCAGCTGTTCCATATTACATTTCTTTAAATGTTAAATGCATATTTTTTTACTACATATATGCTGGTTTTTTCGCAATTTCAAATTTTTGCTCATGTAAGTAATTAAAATTATCTTGAAAACAATGTAACAAAAGCTTTTGTAGTTAAAAGTAGCTAAAATAATAATAATGCAAAAAATTATTCTAATCATTGTGTTCGTTGTTTCTTGTGTTGTCATTGTGACTCTGTGAGCTAATTTTAACTTATTAAAATCAACTTCATTCGGTAAAGCAACACCGTTTTGTTATAGCCCTGTAGTGAAATATTTCTTCAGCAGATTAATTCGAAAACTTTTGATTTTTGAACGTGCACTTCAATTATCTAAGTCATTCATCTCAGTCACTCTTCATAAGCTCTCAACAAGGAAGAATAATCTTGATGCTTTACGAAATTACATTCAAATTTCATTACGCCGAGTTTGACCTATAGTATAAAATACATAAATCTTCTTTTACGTAAATTTCTGAAGTTGTGTACCTACTGTTTGAAGTTAGTTGTTTGTTTAGAAAGTTTTAATGAAGAGATTGTTTTAACAAAGAGAAAATAAGTTTATTTTTGTTGCTGCTCAAGTAAAAGTTTTATTAAATAATTTTGTTGATTTTTACTCCAACGTTGTGTACGATAGACAATTATAATACATTTATGTATAGGTATATTTAGACTTCCTTTTTTTCGTTACAACTTTTGTAATACGAATAATCACACTGATATTGTAAGCTCAAAAATGCATTTCAGACGTGTTTGGTACTTCTCTACTTTTTGGAAATAATCAATTTATATAATATTTAAACAAAATATAAATAAAACTTTTCTAAAATAAAACGTAGATATATCATTTATAACATGGCTGGTAAAATTATAACACAAGAATCAGAAAGCCACTTGTGTGACATGACTATCATTTTTGAACTTACGTAGGTATTCGCCGTAAGTTCAAACAAAAACTAAAGTATCAAAACTTCTCAAGCCTCCATACATCCACGGATCCAAGACAGACACCCTGACGTTCTGAACAATCCGAGGGTAGCGGTGACTCAGCGGAATTAACTTATTGCTTTTTTTAAGTACCATTGATTCAAAGCGACTCGCTAATGGCACCTTGTTTTGTTTGGAGAGATGACTCGGTAGTATGAAACAATTTCTTTCGAGAGGAGTTATTTTGGGTCTTCATGAATTTGAATTGTTTTTTTTTTTTTTGGTGATTATGGCTTTTGCAGTCTTTATTATTATTTAAGCATTGAGTTGAGTTTACACTAATTTTATAGGAAGGTAAACTTTTACGTTTATAGTAAAACGATTGTTACGAATACACATACTTTCATACTACGAATTTTGCAGTAGTAAATTTGCGTAATTGTAGGTTTTTCATTCGCCAAGATCGAGTTGAGCAGCACGCCTTATGGGAGGCCTATGTCCAGCAGTGGCCTAATGTATGCTGAACCGTGATTATGTTTACTCAGGTACTTAATTGGCTAAAGTATTGCTTAAGGCATGGAGGAGGCCTTAACCCACATTTGGGTGTCCCAGAAGAACAAAACTTAATTTCTTCTAAAATAATAATACATCTTCTCTACACTCTTGTAACGGTAAGTTCATTGCGAGTCAATTAATAATTCAGGAAAAGGGTGCTAATTATTTAACTTGGAGATTTCAACCACAGTTAAGAATTAAATCTTTTATAACAACGTTTACTACTGCTATGCGACTAGCTACCAGTTTGGCTCTAAGACTCTATTTCACAGTCAAATGCATTCTTCGACACGAAATATTCGGTCAACTATGAATGAACGGCTTTTAGAGGTCATTTCGTAACTCTACGCTCAATAGCAAGTTGGGCACGTGTACATACAAAGACCTCTACTGTCGATGGTCACATAATAATTACCTATAGGTCGGTATAGGCTACAGAACATTGAACGGGACTTGTACAGTTAGCAACAAAAGCTAAACATTTCGATAGCACTGTTATCAAAAAACAAATTTATTTTATATATTCAAAAAGAGAACGTAGAAAGAGTCTTAGATCAACTGACTAAGGGTTTTAGCACGTAAAACATTGTTTTTACATTTTAATATTTTGGTAGTTATAAATAGATGGTATTACGGCCTAACAAAAATTACATAACAATATTTACTTTTAATACAATATTTACATAACATTAGTGATAATATTGCTGACTGTACTCAGAGAGTCATGGTTTTGTTAGTAGTATAATATTTAGCTGACGATATTCTCAGATCGCATATTTTCGTTGATATTTTGAGATTCTCAATTCTGTTCACGCCTCTGTAGTGGATTTAATTCATAAACATGATCAATTTATGCCGCTTCTTACTTTAGAGTAAAATTAAACCATGAATCATGTAATTTGGTCCTAAATTTATCTTATATAATAGAAAAGATAAAGTAGCAGATATATTGGTACTAAGAAAAACTAATTTCGTCGAGTTTCATGGGTTAATTGTGATATCTTTTTGTTCTTTATGTTAATAGGATAACAGACTCCCAAAAGGAAAATAAACAAAGAATTATTTTATTTGAGATACTCTGTTTCAAGAAAATTATCGAACAATATTACAGTAAACTAAACTATAAAAATTAACCTTCCAGATTTAAAAAAATTGCACTCAGGTTTGTTTTGTGGTCAATTTTTCATACTTTTTACACTGTACGGATTTTGCAAATAAATATCTGAATCTGATTCAAAAACGCTGTTGCTCGCTTCTTGCTTGAGATTAATTATGCAAAAAAAGAGAGAAATTATTATGATGATTATGATGTTATGGGCAAACGTGACGTTTAACATCAGGCGAGCGATTTAAAAAAAAATAAAAAAAATAAAATATAATTGAAAAAATATTTAAATTTGTTTATGCTTATCAGACCCCACTAAACAATACTAAAAGAACAGCAAATGAAGCAATAACCTTTTTAAACATTAAGCTATTGAAGTCAAACATTCCGTCACCAACGTTCGAACGGTCAACAAGTCCACGCAGCCTTCCTAACAAACTTGTAAGGAATGCACAAAATACTCGTAGTTTTATTTCAGTCCACAAACTTTCATTCATAGAGGCCGGTCATGCTCACCATCCGGGACATTCGGGATAATGAAATCGTTCCGTTATTGAAGAAAGCAGTAGTAGAGCTTTGGATGGGTGACCGCCACATTAGCCGCTAATCGCTTTCTACATCTCACACGGTTTTGTGCTTCGTCATTAGATACTTTACCTTCGTTCAGGACTCATACTTGCGATTTTAGTTCTTCAATTGACCGTTAGGGACGCTGTACAATTTGCCATAGAACATTTTCACGTCCCGCACCGCGCGCCGTCGAAATTGATTACGATGGCTAAAAATACAGGTAGAATCATGGTCCAGTGACGGTGGGAATCTCAGGTACTGGCGTCATAACTAATATGTCTCGTAGTCCCGTAGTCTCTCATTCTCACATTTTTTCCTCACCGTCGTGACAGTATTTTCGATGTGATTTATCCAAACTCGGTTTCCCATAACCCAATTTATTTTCCTCTATCGAGATATTTCATTCGTGTGGTACAAATAACGCGGTGAGGAATTGATATTGTTGTTTTCTTTTTGTGAGCTTATGAGGTTGAATATGTTTCTTTTGGATAGAGAAAAACGATTTTAGAAGTTATGTATTTCATTTATTTTTCAACAGAAAAATTGCGTTGTCAGATTATTTATTTTTACTTGAAAATAACAAAAAAATAGAGACATGCGTCTATAACTAGAGAAAGATTAAATACTAATTATTATCCTAAGATATTTAAAAAAAAATTAATTGTAATAAATCTAGGTTCGGCCCTAGCGACTATTTTCTATCTACTCAATTTGTTAGGTCGCTGCTGGCGTCACTCTCTCGGTTCTAAGTTCCTGGAATTTGCTTGCATATCTGATTTTGAAGATTTTGAAATAAAAAAAAATAAAAATTAAACTTGAATTTTATTTTAAACCCAATTTAAAATAAGCCTGTGCTGCAAAGCAAAACCTAAGTAGGTACAACTTTAAAAGTAAAGTTTCTGACTAACTTTTAAGGCAAAGACCATCCCGTTTTTGGAGACAAGTGGGTTTGACCGTATGTTCAATGAGTCAATAACCAGTCTCACTATTTAGTTAGCATATTTCCTTAGATAATGTTATCGTCTCTCGTAAAATGGTTTCGCAGTATTCACATTTATCTGTCCCAAATCAAAGAATCTTCTGTACAGTTGAACAACGAGTCTTTGTAATAAAAAATATAACTTGTCACGAGCCGTGAGTCACTTTTATCACCAAGTTAATGGTTAATTCACGTTAATTAATTAACAATATTCTCTGTGTTAAGCGATAACATGATATTTTAGTAGGTGCTTAAAAATTATTAACATATTCCATGGTTGGGTATTTATACGGTATTCGTTGGCCAATATTCATATAATCTATCGTCAGAAAAATACGTACGTCCACCATTTTTGTGTCGCAGTAGCAGTATTTGCATTTCAAATAGTATTTCTATATGCATACCTAAATGATTAGAGTCAGATAAGAGACAAAACTGATGTTTTGATTTGAGACCTAAAACATATGTATATTATTATATTGATCAATACCCCTCATATAATGTACAGGTTCGAACTTAAGTATTAATTACCGTTCTCATTATTTTTTTACTCACTAGCTGATCATCGGAACTCGGTACCCGATGCTATGCTGCTCGGCCTCTAGTAACGCTGCGCTGGCTTGGGTCTTGAAACTAAGGTTCAATCTTCGGCCTCTTAAACATAAGGTTTAACGAAATCAGTTCAGTCATTTTTTAATGATGCACTTGTTTACCAATTAAGTTGCGAATAGCGTTAAAATTTTACTAAAACGAGAAATATTTTATTAACACCAATTTATAGCACAAACGTTCTCCAAATATCGACAACCCATATTTTTGACTACAAATAAATTTAGACACATGAAAATCATACTCCCTCGACAAAGCAAGTTGTGAATTGTGGCCTGAACGTCAATCATGTGACAAAATTTAATAGACAAACAAAACACACCGTAACCCCAATCATTGTACGACAAACACAACGCCTTATTTGACTTACAATAATTTAGTTAGCACTCTGGGAAAGTTAACAGTAAGGACAATATTATAAACTACGATATTTAAACTATAATTTTCTAAGTACAAACAAACATGGAATTAAAGTGGGCTTGACAAGGGTTTGTAAGTTTTTAACTATAATTAATGTATGAGTTGAATATTATAATGGCATTAATTATAAACGCAACTGTATTTTGTTTTGTATTAGTCACTGTTAGGTTATTACCCTTTTATAAAAAAGGTAGAATCTTTAGATATAAATTTTACAACAGTTTGAGCTTTGTTTCAGCGGACATGACAACTTTTTTTCTCAACAAGAACATTATTTTACAAAACAAAAAACAAAAACCGACTTCAAGAGACCGACTATTGAGTTATTCATCTATTTGTCGCGCACGTACTTGTGCAAATTTAAGACTTATATGGTTTTATCATGGATACCATTATCAGAACTGGACGAAATTGAAATGGGACCAAATGGGAAGCGTCAGCTTTCTAATAAAAAAAGAATTATCAAAATCGATTCACCCAGTCAAAAGTTATGAGGTAACAAACATAAAAAAAAATATAAAAAAAAAAAAAACATACAGACGAATTGATAACCTCCTCCTTTTTTGAAGTCGGTTAAAAAAACGTACGGAAACTGGGCGCGCTATTCGTCAATACAATGAGTCAACTCGAGGCGAACTCATACTATTTGTATACCTACCACCACTCAGTGTTCCCATGCTCCCATTACTCGCACTAACAATGCGATGCATCGGAATTGGCCAGAAAATCACGATAAGTATCTGGCCGTTGTCACGATCCAATTCAGAAACGCTCCCGCTCGAGATTTGAGTGAGAAGACGTGACCTTTGAACGTTTTCGAAGCAACCTCAAGTGTGAACCGTCATGTCTAACCAGCGGGAGGCGCGGGTTGACCAACCGACGAATTCGTTCGTACAACAGAAAAATGGTTAGATATTTCTAACCATCCTTTCGGATATCAAACGTCGATCAATGTCACTGTGGAAGCGCTATCTGATTTGATTCGACCCTGACTGGAATTAGTCATCGTTGCTTTTGTTATGGTTTCGGAATGTCTGAAAAAGTAGCCACATGATGAATGTTTAAAGATTTCGTGAATAAGATGGTTTGAGTGCCAATGATTGATTTGGATATCTTCATTTGATCTGCAAACGATTCTGACCGCCTGGTGATTCCATTAATATTCAAGCTGAAATAATGGGTTCTACAAACTGGATTACAAAATGATGTGGATTAATTTCTGAAGTTATTTGACTTATTGATGGCAAAAATGAGTAGGCATCTTCTTTACTGCAAGCTAATCAAAAAAGTCTTCTTAACTCTGACTTGACTATGTATTTATAAATTATACTCCACGTCATCAACAGTGATTAAAACCAAAAAACAAAAACCCAAACGGCCCAGACACAAGAAATCGAAACATCAAAGCCCACTTCCAACGATTTCACACAAATTGAACACAGCCCAGAGATAAAATAATAATCCATTAAACTCGAAAGGAGCACCGAAAGGACTGGCCCGATATCTGGTCAATTTCTTATCTAGTTTTGAGGACACGTTGGGGATGATAGAGCCAGCCAATGGTGCGTTAACCGTGAAATCCAGAGATACGTCCGATATCCCGGATATTGATAGCAGGTATCAGAAGCCAGATAGTTTTGGTGACTTATTGAAAATGGAATAGGATTCTGTTTGGGTTGCGGTTTTCGTAGTATCTTACTCTACTTACACAAAATTTTCTCCTGTTTCGGGAATGAACAATTTACATTTACACGTTTTGTTATTAATAACAGGGGAATATTATTCACGTATTATTAGTCAGATATTCCGACTCGTTACAATCACATTTATAAAGCTTGTACCAGTACATCCTAGAATTAATATCAAATGCAAAGCTACGGTTAGAAATCAAAATATTCTTGTATTACTTGATAGAATATAAAATTGAAAAAGTAACCATTGCATTTAACTATGAAATTGAGTGCATATTAATAGAAAGTATAATGAATTATCAAATTAATTATTATAGTTATGGTTTACTTTTGTACGAGGAGAAATTCATGAATTTGATTCAACTGACAGCAACAAATAAATCAATGATCATAAAGTAATTGTATGTACTTACCTTAATTTATCTTCGGTCACGTTCAAGACTCTCGCCGGTGGTCGATTACACAACACTTCTTATACAAGAATTAAGATTTCATTAATGGAATCAACGATACCTATAATAAATACTATGTTTAAAGTAAACGTCAGATGTAACGATGCTGCTGACGTTCTCATCAAGGAAAAAATTAAGCCAGTCGGTTGGCGGTCACTCGAACATGTGCAAGGCCACGCCATATGTCCCTTATTCGATAAAGCTCACACTTCAGAAAACTATTTACGAAAAAAATCAATATCTGTTCTTCGGACCGTGTCCAACATAAGGTCACATAAATATACCTCTAACTAGCTATGAATATACCATGTATTGTAAATCTCTTTTATAGCTATATCTCTTTTATACTATGCCGTATCCGTGACGGTTGAAATATTACTTGGGTGCGTTTTCTACCTGAAAAGGGACCATCAATAAGGCTTTCGATGATTGTCGGCGAACCGAAATTATTTTAGATTCTTTTTTACGTCTCATTTCTCTATAGAGCGATTCCGAAACAACGATCCTAACAGCTATTCGGACATTCGGTTAACATAAAGATTTTTTGCCAAAAGTTGGCGGCAAAGACAAAGGTTTTAGACAAATGGTCATCCTTGTTCTTCAAACAAACCACAAAATTAGTTTTATGATTAATGTTTAAACTCTATGATTTAACGACAGCTGTTAGTTCGAGGTTACTTAAACGAAGTTATTAGTAAAAACGATTAATTTAACTACCTACCTACCTAAATTTAGGCCTGAGACGATTTGAAATAAAAAAATTGTTTTCAATGAATTGCTGTTTAATTTCTTCTTGCATAATTACTTATCTTATCACTATCATAACAGTCATTTATATTACAAATAGGTACATAAATATTAAAGAGCCAATAATAAATTGTTTCAAATTTCTGTACAAGTTTGAACTTATTAATTATTATTGGCTCTACACTTTAATTTAACACTATTAACTCCTAACTAATGACTAGTATACTATCTACAAAATAATATTAATTTTACATGTTTCACTAAATTACAAAGTCTATCTACAAAATATTTGGTAACAATGAGATATATACTATACCAAAATACACATTATGAAATTATACCTGATACTGGCGAAGGCATTACATTAGTCATTATACATGCATCAGTCTTAACGGACAAATTTTTAACATAATAATTTTGTTATCTACCCAATATACAATGTAGTACATTCATGACACAAATTCTAAGAAAACATTATTAGGATATACATTTCATCAACAGTCTCTTTATATATAATGACAAATGACAAATTTCAACATTTTTCTACTCGTAAGGAACGCAGTCAATTTGGCCAAATTATCTGACTCAACACTTATCACCTATCAACTTGCATTAAGGCATGGCCAACTCAAAAGTAGTTAAAGACTACACATGTGCTTGGAATGTGAGGTTCCATTAAAATATATCAGCTGGAGATAAGGGTTAAATCTTATCATCTATGAGCGGCTGCGTGAGTTTGAGGCAAGCAATCGTGCATAGACGATCGTGGCTGCAAGTAGCCTTGCTCGTCAAGCATAGAAGGGGAATTGTGGCCAGGATGTTTACGCAACGTATTAGGTGGTCTAGGCCGGCCGCCATATGGCTGCTCGTAATTTTGAGTGTCTATGGAAATGTAACTGTGGTGCAAGTTTTCCCCATCTTGAATTTGACTCGTCAGTGTTGTGTTCGTCAACATTGACGTGTCATCTTCAATGTTGATACCCACATTTGCAGTAGTAGGCGTTTGAGGAGGGATTGCATCGTATTTATACCAATGTTCCGGCGCAGTGGGCGAAGCAGTATATCTAGAGGGATGCCTCCTTCCATTTGGACACACGCCATGATTGTAATTCATTGTGTCTTTATTCCAATGTAGGTTGGAAATGTCTGGCATAACAAACCTAATTTTCTCCCAGAACTTTTTTTCACCCCACAATAAGACGTTGCACGTTTTTAAATAGCTTTGGAAGTCTTGATCCAAGTTAAGCGCGCTGACATCAGTGGTTAAAATAAACACGACTCTGTGGCGCCTGATTGAGGGGTGAATAGAAGTAATAACATGTTTTATGGCTGCTTTGAAAGAAGCTTTGGACCATTCATTTTGTAAAAAGTTAAAAGATACAAATACAAGAATTCTTTTAGCGGACTCAGAAGCATGAGTGATTTGTTCAGCTAAATAATTCTCGGGAGCATGTTGTAAATCTCTGTAATGAAAACACATTGTGTATCCCGAGTGTTCCATTTCAGGAGCTACAACTTTTGATACAAAGTCATCGTCCAATAAACTATACACAGCATATCCATCATACAATCTATCTCTGTCCAGTTCACTCTCTTGAATAGAAGCACTTTTGAATAACCTCACTCCATATTTAGAATGCGCCCATAACCGGACGTTTTGTCTAAAGGAGAATGCTAAGGCACCGAACAAAAGAATAAGGATAACACTTATCAAAACTACGGCTAAAAGTGGTACAAAGTTTAGTTTTATAGTGCTCACTTCATCATACTGATAAGGTTGGTTTTCAGTCGGGATGGTATTGTCCATAACATTAGAGTCACGACACTTATCGATAGCATCAAACACAGTTAAGTTTGATAAAAGTCCATTTTCAACACAATACACTTCCGCAGAATCTATACTAACTTTCTTTAGCCAATTTTTCAATGGCATCACGTTTTCACACGTACAGGTAAACACATTTCCTTGCACGTTCACACTTTCCAATTGAATAACATGAATAAGCTTTTTGTCAAGATCTACAATCTTATTGCCTTGAAGATACGCAACTCTCAACGATGATAAGTTCTCAAATGTCTTGTTTGCGACACTCGATAGAAGGTTATCGTTTAAGTATAACTCTCTCAAGTGTTTTGTTTGCGAAAATTCTGCCCCAGATAACTCAGTCAGGTGATTGTTTTCAAGATGAAGGACATTTAAGGAATGTAAGCCGTTAAGAGTATCATTTTCCATGACATTGATGTTACTGTTGTTCAAATAAAGTTTGTGAAGTTTCTTTTTACCAATAAATAAGTGACTTCCTAAAGCACCGAAATCATTTCCATCGAGATAAAGTTCGGTGGCGTCCATTGGTATTTTCTCAGGTATTTCAGTGTAGCCAACATTGGAGCAATCGATCACGTTGGAATTCCAGTTGCTGTCATGGAAGCAAGAACAACCTTCAGGACAAGTCATTTTGCAGTCGCAGGCTTCAAAATCGCAACAAAAACAGCTTGATGAGCAGTGAGTTTCATACGAGCAAAGAAATTGTGTTTCTGGAACGTCCATTAAGTTTGCTTTGCCGCCATATTTATTGTTTACAACTTCGCACGTAACTGTATCCAAATCCATAAACCTTGGATACTGTCTCATGTGATTCCAAAGGTTTATCTTTTGTAGCCAAATCATGTGACAGTTGCATACAAACGGATTATTCCCAATAAAGAACTTTGGCAACGTTCTATGCTTTGGAATATGGGGCAGAGTAAACGCAGATAGCTCGACGGTTCTCAATTTATTATCTGTCATGACAACTTTTTCTAAGTTTCTTTTTTGTAAAAACGTACCTGGATGAATCGTGTGAATTTTGTTGTTATTCAAGAAAAGGACTTCAATAGAATCAGGTATCGACCGTTCATCGACGTTTTCCAAAGCATTGTAGCTTACGTCGAGCATTCGGATATTTTGTTGCGCATTGTGTTCGTTTTCCAATTTTGTGATATTGTTACTATGAATATCCAACCATTCCAAAGATTGCGGCATATAACTATAATCGAAGTAAATAAGTTTGTTATCAGATATGTTGAGCCATCCCAGGGTAATCAATTTACTAAAAACTCCTCTGATGTCACTCAATTTATTGCCATCTAAACGAATAGCCTTCAATGTTGGATTTGAAACAAATGCGTCTTGCTCTATGCTCTCGATTTTATTTGATGCTAAATTTAGAACTTGTAACGAGGGCAGAGTACTAAATGTGTCTTTAGGTATGTTCACAATGTTGTTGTCAACTAGACGCAAACCATAAAGCTCTTCTAGGCCTTCAAACGAAGTATTTGATACTTTAGTGATGTTATTTTTTCCAACGTCAAGCGATTTCAAAAATCTTAGCTTTTTGATACCATCTGGAATCATGTTCAAACTATTTCCGTTTAATCCGAGATCTTGCAAGTAGGTAATATTCTCGAAACAGCGTTCATGAATTGTCGATATTAAATTATTATCCAAGTAGAGCTGGCTCAGTACAAATAAGTTTGAAAAGACGTGTTCATTCAATGCCTTGATTCTATTATCTGAGATAGAAAGTTGATGAAGATTCTTGAGTTCAGCAAATGCGCCATTGCTAATTGTCTCAATTGCGTTATTGTCCAAGTTTAAAACTTGTAAGTTGTTCAAGTCTTGGAAAGATTTGGGATCCAGGCGGGCAAGAGAGTTGTGAGATAAATTCAATATTACCAACCGAATAAGTCCCGCAAAAGTATCTCTGTTAACCCAATCATTTGTGAGACGATTTTTTGATAAATCCAATTTCTCGAGTTGGTCAAGTCCTTCCAGTAGCCCAGGTGCCAGCACAGAAAGTGAATTATTCGCTAATGAGATTTCTTTGATAACTCTTGATGATTGAAATAGTTCCGGAGGGACAGCGACTAATTTATTACCGGACAAGTTAAGAATTTTTAATGAATTCAATCCGACGAACGCTCTGTCGCCTATCTCATTGATTAAATTGTTTTGAATATTCAAGACTTCTAAAGATCTGAGGCTGGAAAGTCCGTTGTCGGGAAGTCTTAATACACTGTTGTGAGATAAATCAAGTTGTTTGAGTCCAGTATTGCATGATTTACCTGGAGCAATAGGTCCTTTACCCCAGTCTGAGAAGCCAATATCTGAAATATCCTGGATTCTGTTATTGGTCAGATTCAATGATTCCAAACTAAAAAGCGGGCAGAATACTTCAGACGGCAGCATGTAAATGTTGTTATCTCCCAAGTCTAATGTACGAAGTTCCATCAATCCACGAAAACTTTCAGCATGAAACTCCATTGTCATAGCAGGCCAGTCATTATTGTATGACCGTAAGCTCAAACTGGTCAAATCACGAAGCGGGGATAGTACAGTAGCAGGAACATATCGTATTTTACAATACTCCATGCGTAAGTCTTCAAGTTTTCTCAACTGACCCAAAAAACTTCCCGTATTCATGTGCAAAGAGCTTTCGAAGAAAAGTAAATCAGTGCAAGTTAGCTTTAACTTGTTGATGCTGTACGCCTGCGCAGTGGTGATGTTTTTAAACAAAAAGTCAACGGATCCAATGGTCTTGATGTTACACGTGAGAAAGTTTGATTCACTCAACTTCGAGTCCGAATAGTCCCAGTGACAACCGGCGGGGGCGGGCGGCGCGGACCGTGCGCGCGCACCCACCATCAACACGAAACACATCCAAACTTTAACCGAAATCATTCCGAAAAAGTTTTCAATCATTTTGCCACTATGAAACAGTACATTGGTCACTGATACATTCACTCCAACTACTTCAAAAAACGTTTGTCTCACTAAAAGTATGTTTTCAAAGTCTATGTTGTTGTGTACACGAACTTTTACAGCGCATGTAAACAGAGAGTGCGAGATCGCGGTAAAACTTTTGACGCAGCCATGCTCCCCTGCGGTCGGGCGGTAACTGACCTACGAAGTTTGAACGAACGAAAGCCGCATGGGTATTGGAGGAGGGGGAAGACAAGCGCGGGGTGTGGGGGCTCACAATGAGGACGGGTGGGACCCGGCAATGCATCGGCTTACAACAGATGGCACGCGTGTTTTTTGAACACTTGAAATATTGGTTATGCAGTAGAAGACTTAGGCCTGCGTGATTCGTTGGGTGCATCTCCTCAGGTTTCATCTCAAAGGAGGTCGTGGTAACATCTGAAACAGTAGCAACGTGACATGAAAACAAATTTGTTGCGACTATGAGTTGTCTAGCAGTAAGGACGGGAATCTATTCAACGATGTGTGGACCTAGGCTGTTATATAACTTATGATAAAGATCTCCTGGAAAAATAAAAAAACGAACAATTGCGACTATTTAATTTAGAAGGTTGAATCTTGACAAAATGGGCGGACATTTTATTTCAATGCAAAATTGATTGACAATATGAACACAAAAGAAGCTACAGTTATAATGTTATACAATGGCACTTTCTTATTCTTCCGGCTTTATTATAAAGTGATTCAAAACAGATGTACTGCAAAAATTAATTCATAGTTTCCTATTTAAATTTTTACAGTAGTTTTAAGTTTTGATAAAGAATTAAGTATTTGAACCTAAAGTTTAGATACTATTTGTGTAAACGAGAGAGAAATAGATTGTACATGCATTTAACTAATTTAGGTCATTTCTAAAAAAAAATAGGAGATAAGTTTAATCAATTATGGTAAAGTTTTGGAAAAAATCAATCTTCCCGCGACTTGGCATGACAATGCCAACAAAACGACTCAAAAAGTGTTCACTCAGCTAGTTAGGTATAAAAACACGTTTATTGAGGAGTCTGGGCCGTGCGTCACCGCAACTGTAATCGCAGGCCATCTGATGCCATAACACGTGCGTGTCAAATTGCTTCCACCGTGGGAGACGCTCTTAGACCTTTGAGCATCTTTGATACCAACTCAGACTATGACAACCCAAACCACAGCTTGACTCAGACTACTCTAATACCTGTAGAAAACATTATACACTGCCAGTTAGATCGTGAGAAAATTTCTGGCATGTGGCGTAGTGAAAAAGTAGACCGCGTAGTATGTAGGTATGAAGTAAGAATAAAGGAAGGTTCTTACATTGTAAGTAACGTAAGACGTTAAAGGGTGGTACTAGTCTTTGAATTTTATTGTTCCTACAGCTTGAATAAATGGAGTGTTTTATATTTAGTCTGAATTGATATCATCTCGACGTTTTATTTTGATGTTTTAAATCTTTTCATGTATTGTGAGTGTGTTTGAAAGAGCAAGATTATGATGACTAGAGCAGACCATAGAGCGACAATTGACAAAGTTTATAACTTTCGTCGTGTTAACATATTAAGTGTAAGATATAACTTTACTGTCAGTCATTCCAACTACCTTTGTCAATTTCAAGTTTACCGAACATCATGATTTTTTGAGTTTAGCTGAGATCTCAATCGTAAAAATGTTTCGTAGAAAGAGGTCTCTAGCACCAAGGTCATTATCAGGGCTCGGGTATTGATCAGTCAATATTGAGAGCAAATATCTCACGAACCCATGTGATGACTCAATATTTACATGAGGACATCAAACACAATATTACCACTTATCTCATAACAACTAAGTTCAAAAACATCTTACGGAAATCTTCCCGACGGAGAGTATTGACACGGTCAGATATCGATAGTTTAACTTCACATTTGTGTCGAAGAATAGACCCCTTTATCTGGGAAAATTTATGGCCTAAGCTATCTTACTGATTGAGTTTAAATTGATGCTTGAAAGAAAACCTTGTGTGGGTTATTTTTAAAGAAATTAAGACATTATACATAATGAAACTAGTATCGCTTACACAATAGAGAATCAATGGACAGTTCATGTAAAACAGGGCCTGGGGAACGCCCTTGTCATGGACGCTATAATTAAATGTGAACAACCACAAACTCAATCATAATAGACCACTTATAAATATGTAGGTATGTCTATTATAGCCCAAATTGTAGCGACGACGGAAATGAGGCAATCACAATACATTCAATTGATGAATTGCAATTGTATGTAGTCCATTATTTTCATGGTAACTTGATTGGTGCAATAAAATAAATTGAAATGTGTTCTCTTTAGATCCTTGATGGCAACTAGTACCATACAATACAAACGGAACGGAAGCTTTGAAAACTGCTGATGATAATGGCTCAGCGTGAGATTTGTTGAAATAACAAAATAGAAATAGGAACAGGGAGCCAATTTCAAAACCAGAACTGACTCCCGCATGACAATGAATAGAACAATCACTTTAGTTTTGACCCAAAATTCTTAGGAACTGTGAAGAGAAATGCGTCCGTTCTTAGCAGATCAAAAACAAAAGAGCGCGCCTATACAGGTTTGTCGAGCTAACTCAACAATATGAGAAGTTTCTCGAATCTCCAGCAAAAAATCTTTTCAAAGTTATGACCCCCAATAAAAGTCCAGACTCCGACAGTCCCGCTGAGTGAAAAGAGTCCTACCGCAATTACGTTATTACCACTATAAATATTCTTTGAAACAATGCCTTTTAAGGTTAGTGAGTTTATGGTTGTCAACACCGCAAATAAATGAAGTTGCCTTGTTTAGTTCGTCTTTGTTCTCTTGCCGTAAATCTTGTGCATCCTATTTGGGTTGTTGTAAAACATAAAACTATTTCTCTGTAATATTTATTTGTTTGTTTACTATTTAACAGAAATGTTACCACATTTCATTTTGTCACTAAATCACTTTTTACTTCAGGGGTAACCTCATGTTAAAATTGGCGCATTTGCGGAACCACGACTAAAATGAAACGTTATTTTATTTCAAATTTATTTTAAAAGAAATGTTTGAAAACGCAGATTTCTTTGTCTGAATGTAAAAAGTGCGCCACTATCTTAACAAGTTAAAATTGCACATTAGTCCATCTGCAATCAAATCACTCAGATCCTTATCATGAACGCTCATGTTTTAAGACACTTTAAAAGCATGATTGTTATTTGTTAAGTGAGACATCGCATCATTCAGCTTTGAACGTTGAACGTTAAAGGCGTTTCGAGAGATAATCTCAACGAAATATTGCTGGAGTCTCGATAAAGGTGGTCCCAGTAAACAGGTACTCCCAAGGCACGTTTGAGTCAAATAACCTGTAGGAAAGGTCCGAAACAGAAAACGCTTTGTGCTAAAAACGTCGACCTTTTATCTTCCTTAGATGGGTCGCTGCCATAGACCAAAGAAAATACGTTACTGTTACAAAAAATAAAAAAAAATATGTTGTAATATGGTGTGTGAGTGTGTGCGTAATATGAATGCGTATATATTATATAATAACAAAAGTAGTAGACTAGGTAAAATTTAATTTTACTAAATCTACAAAAACAGTAAGTATAAATAATACCAGTTACGATGCGTAAATGATAATTAAAAGTCTTAATTACCCGATGAAAGAAATAGATAATTGGCTATTGATTTCTTTGATGTCGTTAGCAATAATGAACCATTATAATTGAAAAATATCAGCACTTAAGCGTAATGATGCTCATAAATAAAAGTTTGACAGACGTGAAAAATTACACGAAATTTGATTTCAAATGGACTTTGATGTTTACTAAGGTCATAGTCACCAAATAATGAAGGAAACTACATTTTTTTTATAAAAATTGAGTCGGCTCCCTCGTTTAGTTTCGATTACATTCAGTGATCTTTATCAAGGAGATTACAAGCGATAAGATAAAAAAATATTAACCGACTTCAAAAAGAAGACGGTTATCAATTCAACTTGTTTTTTGTGTGTTTTTAGTCAAAACAAAATGTTTCAAAACCACAGTAGTTTTCAGTGGAAAAAACACAATGTTAACTTTTGAGCACAAAACATCAACCTACGTATTTGGCGTCTGAAACTTGGAAACAAGCCTAAGCGCTACATCACGTATCTAATTTCTAAAACCGTGCCCTCAGCTGTACCTGTATTCACCCTCAAATGGAGATCAGCAGAACAATTTCCATATTCGTGCCGTGTCTCCTTCGCTCATGTCTATCTTAGTGCTGCTTCCAGAGGCTCAGCACGAAGTCATCATTCATGCGAGAGATATCATCGTAGCTCGTCGTGGCTCGGCTTGTTAACAATAAAAATGTTATCCGATTCAGCAAAATGTATCTCGGGAAAATGGGATTGGCGCTTTTGGTTCAGCTTTGGAATTATCAGGGCTTTAAAGTAATTTTAATTGAATGAATTTCTTAGCATGTTTCTTGCGGAGATTGGCATCAATAATGCATGGAGCTCACGTTCTACAAGAGTTTATTTGAGCAAAATTTAGATAGCGTGGAGAAAAATATGGGTGCAGATTCAAAGAAATTAAAGGAGTAAAACTCTTGAAAATATTTTTAAAACGGGCCGTTCAGTGTCGGAATAATAAAAATTTGAAATGGTAGACACAACAATATCCAGTCAAAGTTAAACAATACCTGAAATAGCCTGAACCTCTAAGTTTCACCCCCTATGTAACAGAAACTGTTATGTACCTAATTTAACCGGGATAAAATAATAGCTTACGAGTATGTGATAATCTAGGTTGTCACCTATCTTCATCAGAAATTCCATTCAAATCCGTTAAGCGGTTACAGTATGAAGAAGTAACAGATACACACTTCTCAACTTTCACATTTAAAATATTAGTGCTCTCTAACAAACTGCTGATTTTTTTACCTGTTTAATACATTTTATATTTGAATGATATTACCGTATTGTAGAAAACGAGATCTCGTTTTTGGGGCCGTAAAGCGAACTCGTATCGCGACTGTATTTTTGTCTCTCTTTTTCTCTGGCTAACAGAGAAAAACGAAAGCAGTTTAGGCTAACAATAAGGTTATGTGCAGTACCTACAGCTCCTGACCTCTACTAAAAATTAACACCATTAACGTTCTCCTAAATTATTATTAACCTAATAAGGCCATTATCGATTATTTAATTACCTATCTTCAAATTATGATCGCTACATAACAAGCCTAATTGATCCGCTTAAAAGCCATAAAACCTTGGTAATCTTTTAATTTGATTACCTAATAGTCTTACGCCTGAACAATTGCTTGTAACACGATTAGCAGAACTGTTATACGAAATGGCATTGGCTTTGAATTGACGGTCATTATTGGACCAATCTTCGCGGGTAGAGTACTTTTTTGATGCTTTGTTCTTTATTTAATGGTTTTTATGGTACAAGTGGTAAACATGCGATAGGCCGTCTGGTGGCCGTTGCAAAATCGGAAGCATCAGAGATACGTTGTTCTATTAACAGCTCTTAAGAAAAATCCCATTTTGAACGCCGGTGGGATTTCAAACTTAGCAAAAAAATGTAACAGAAAACAAACAACATTTTTAGGATTTTTTTTTATTGAAATGGATATAAACGTATTTATGGACTTACACAAAAAAATAACAGTTTTTAATTTTTTAATCTATGAGTGACCTCTTAATTCGCAACTTTCCTTTTGTGGCTTTCTTAAATGTATCTTAGAAAGTCGTTAAACTAACAGGACCATTTATCAAGAAGACATCATCTCACGTCCGTACAAAGGATCTAATAGCGTGGCCCACAGTTTTTGTCCATCACCTTAGTTTAAACTCGCCTCACCTTGGAGGATGCGTACAATTATTTTAATCTTATTAAAATCAGTGGAAAGCTTAATATGGATAAGAATGTTTGGATGCCGTTAAAACAATGTAAGAAATATTTAGAAGAGTATTCTTAGCACAAATAGAATTTTTTTATTCATCATATTTAATTCAGTAAATTACATATATTTAAATCGTATAAATATTCATTTTTCTAAATAATCGTAATTTAAAAAACCTGTTTTTTAAACTCATGGTAAACTTTGAACTTCCAACCAGATGTCGTATATACCTATTTACTTCGAACCTTCATAGGTTCGAAGAACCTCACCTTCATAGGTTCGAAGTAAATAGGTATACATAATGTTTATTTTACTTACACGCACCTAAACTATTTTGTAAAGTTCATCAAAGTTAAGTTTGAGTTCATTAGTTATCTCAAAGAACAACAATTTCACATTTATTACCATCCAAAGTCTTGTCCATTCAGTTACGACTCCTAAAACTCTCTACTTAGAAAAGAAAAACAGTAGGTAATAACAATCGTACACACCGCTTGTTAGACAAACATGAGATCCAGACTGATACCACAACAATGTCTGCGTGTGAATGAGACAGGGTGCCCTAGACAAAAAATAAAGATACTAAAACTTCTGTAGAGTAAAGACAGTAAAGTGAAGAGTCCACTAACTTGACTTTCTATTGTTTTAAAAATGTATGTAAATACAACAGAAAGTGAGCAACGCATTTAATTTTACAGTCTCTCTGACTTGTTGGGTAGAATTACGAGTAAAACATAGTTTAATGGAACCTAAGCAAAGTGTGAAAAAACATTTGAAAAAAGAAGATGGGCGTGCAATAAACTTTATGAAATTTCAAATTTAGTACTCGTTATCAATAATTTTCTTGGTTTTCCACAAAGTGAACAGAAATCAGGTAACGAGCATCAAAACTGCTTGCTTCAACTTCGACCACAATTTTTCAGACGAGTTGGTGAGCAAACGGGGAATATCCTTAACAAAAAAAAAACTATAGTTTGTGAAAGTATGTTAAAACTAACAAATGTGAGTAGGTACAATATAATTACAGATATTATTCCTTATTACTTGCGAACTGGAACTGAATTATTTTCGAAACCACAAAGCAATAGTTTTGAGCTTAAAGAATTAAGTACCAGTCCATAAATATAGGTATATTCAGGTTCCAGCACTTTATTTAGCACATTGAACTTTATTGCAGCATTTGTGTCCGACCGTCGTATTGTGGCAAGGTTTGTAACTGTCCTCCACCTGTATTGTACTGAAACCCCACAAAGGATGTGACTAACGCAATGACCATGCAGCCACGGTGACAAATTAGCGATTAGATGGTAGCCCTGAGATTTAAAAGATAAATGAATTTCGAGATTTGAATATTTTGGACGTAATGAGAAAGGTAATTCAATTTTTCATGGAGATTGTTCAGACCTTTTGTTGAACACCCAGGACCTTAAATGATTTCTGTAACTCATATATAAGGATGATAACTATCTTTGTAAAATTATAATAATTAATCTTACTAAGTAAATAGCCTAAGTTAGTCACAGAATCGAGTAAGTTTAAAGAATCAACTATGAACTTTGGTTGTCAGTAAAGAAAAACATATAAAAAACAGCTGACTTTAATCAAATATGATACCTACATATAAATTGCTATATACCTAAATCCGTATAAATAATATAGAGGCCTCAAGTTTGTACATTCGTATATGTTTATAAAGGGTAATCTCCGAAACTATTGGTTAGTTTTTAAACACTTTTTCATCATTAAAAAGCTACAAGGAGTGCTTTGAAGGCTATTTTGTCTGATGTTTACCTATAGGTACTAATAGTGTTAGTTCATTATTTAAAGACGTTTTTTCTACACAACAGACTCCACGGTCCGTGACATTTAGCAATGATAAAGAACTTACACTAACTAATACTATCTAATGATGTTAATATTGTTAGTGTTAGATCTTCACTTGATTTTGTTACATAGGCCCATTACGTCACCATCTAATTTTCCAAGTAACCCGAACCCAAACTCCAAAACAAGATTAAGGTACCTCATTAACTTCTATCCTTCACTAAGGCCACAGATTAAGTTATAGTTTCAGGGAAAACGTAGTAGTTAGGGAAAACAGAGAAGCAAATTCTGTTAAGAAAGTAGACAATGTATCGGGAAAGGGTGATCTGGTTACTGAGGTTTCTTACTTAGCGGTCGCCTTTGATACGTTAATTTGATAGGTAAGAGAGTTCTTGACGAAGGGAATTTTGCACTGGCTAAGAATATATCAGTCTACGAATGGTGCAAAATCTAAAGATGGACATGCCTGGATGTGCCTATCTTCTATGTGTTTTACTATGTTTGTGATTTCCATTTTGTGGTGCCAATAAAGATAATAAAATTGAATAGTTTGTACCTACACAAAACATTAATAAAACTAAGACTAGGAATAATATTCAGTAATACGCGGCCAGTAACAGACATTAATAAAAGGTAAAAATAATACCAATGTAAAGGAAAAAAATCCAATCAAAAGCAGCTGAATATTAAACAAAATATCGTTTCATACAATATACGGAAAACACATTCACTTAAATTCCAATCAAGCAAAACCGCCCAACACAGTGGAATGACAAAAAGGCGTTACCTCAATTACACGAACACACACAAAAATGTTGACAAGGTAAGAATTAATATCAAACAAATTACCGACTTTGGTCGACCCATCGAACATTCTGTACTTCTGTAATACAGGGTTAATTATAAAACACTGAAGATCTTTTGCAGGAGGCTTCTGTGAATTGATCCAAGCATCTTTGGTTGTACTACTTTCAAAAATTCACAAAAAAATTATAGTTCCATACATTTTGTCTAATGTTAATATAATAAATGAACTTTTTTTAAGGAGCAGGAATTTTTTTATGAACTTTGAATAGTTGTAGAAGTAAAAGCTGTTTAGTTGTTTCATCTCAGGCTGTTTGTGGAAAGACTTCAGTGATTTTGAGTAGGTATTACGTTTGTTAGTTAAATATAAAGTATTTTAGAGTTAACCCTGTATAAAGTTTTCTTCATATTGTACCTTATTTATTTACGCTTAGTCATTATTGTTTATTATTCAACAAACCATCGACAAGAGATATCGTATTCGATCAATCAAAACTTGTCTCAGAGCCTTTGGTAGACTCGAATTGACCTTCACTCTTTTTGTTAGTGGTAAAGTAAGTACAAGAAAATTGATTAGTTTTGTAAGAATTTGGTATCTATTCAGTCGATTTTTTTATAATAAATTGGGTAAGTTAGTATTAAAATCTATCTGAAGCTTCGGATAAAATTTTTTGAAATCAATTCAAATTAAAAATATATATATTTTTTTTAGAACTTTTTACATAAAGAAAGTAGACCCGATGAACTTCGTACTAGGTAGTTAAATTGTTTTTTTTTGTAGGTTTTTGGCTGTGAGCTTTTTCACTTTTTCATGTTCTGCCTGTTGTCTCACATTTTTTTTGACAAAATCAGAATATCGTTATATCAATGACGAGTAAATTCCTAAATTCATGTAAGTCAAGCGAGCAACTATAATAATTAATTTGAGTCATCAAATAATGAAGAGGATTAGGTACTAAAGGAACCTCATCGTGTGAATTAGAGAAAACTTACACTTACATAACAAAACTTAACATGATTCAAACAAAAACCGCAAACTTACAATCAACGCGCAAAACTAGAGAAAGTGTACTTATAAAAGCCGTAACTAACGCTGTCATTAGATAAAGTGGCAATAAAAATACACGGAGAGTTATTATTCGCATGCCATCCAATAAAATGTGTGAGGAGATCTTTTTGGAATGTTATGCTATTTTTTAAGAGCGTTTTAAGTCTTTGAGTATTAATTTATCTTAGACTCAAGCTGGTTCCGAAGGCTATATTTGATCTGATTATGATTAGTAGTGAACAGTCTATAGATCGCAGAGAAAAATAGAGCTATATTTTTAGGGACATTAGATATGTCTACTCAAAAAATAAGGTTACACACTGAAATTTATCACTAAATAATATGTATGTGAAAAATAAAAAAAATAAAAATCCGTTTATTTAGATTTATTTTTAATTATATTTAAATTTATTTGATCATTCTGCAACGTACAAAATTAAACAATTTATTTTTGTATCTTAAATCAAAACCGTAATAGGTAAGTATTTAAAATGGGACAACAAATTATACACCATCTGACTGTGTATATTACAAGTGATCATTATTTAGCTCTTCAATTATTATTTATCATCTCGAGAAATGATTTTATGTTTTATGAACACTTACGAATGGCCAATTTATTAACTCATTTTATGTCTTCAAGATCGACGTGCAAAATTTATATTCCTGTGAATCGTGACGAAAGTTTATTCATTTCAAAACCGGATTTTCGAGAAATTTACTTGTTGATAATTGAGAGTTTACATAAGTTAAAGTCGCAAGAGTTATGGTAGATTGTAAAGTTTATGGTACTAGCCAATCACTGTCATTTGTTTAATAGACTTTTTGATGTTTATAATGCTAACATAATCTGTTAAGTACTTAATTGAGTTTCATTCCTAGATTCTTACTTGAAAACAATACTCGTATTCATTCAATTTACTGTTTAAAACGACGGCATTGTGTGATTAACAAATACTGTTAGGGTCAATTTGCAAATTTAGACGAAAATAATTATCAAGTTTAGAATTAGAAATCGTGCTGATGTTACAAGTATGTTTTATGTTTTTGGTTACGAATTTAGAATCTTAAACTAATTACACTACGGACTTGTATGAACTTGGAATATTTATATTTGAGGGAGCTGCATTTCCTCTACTTTGCGTGGTCAATGGTCATTGACTTGTAGCACAGTGAGCTGATTGGTTTTCATGACTCTCGCAATAGCCTCTGCAAGTATTTGGTAATTCAAACGAAAACTTTATAGTAGTAGACCTTCTTAATAAACACTAATAATTACTTAATAACTGTAAATACGAAATTAAACGATCGGATGCGTGACCTAAATAATTTCGACATTCTTGCATTTACTAAAAGCTTTGAAATGTATCCTGTTGTTCACATCCAACTTATAAAGGATATCCTTGATTTCGGAACTTAAAAAATGTTATACGGTACCTGGATGTGGATAAACAAGGTCGAATATTTGAGGTTACTTTCATTACGTACCAAAGTGTGTAGGAATGTGTATTTAATTATAGTTCACCGAAAGTGTATAAACGTAAATTATGAGTCAATATTGTCTAAATTTTGAAGTACCCACCCCACAGTGTTAATTCCTAGATAGCATAACAGTTGATGATATGATGCCATATCTATACAATGTTCCCAAGAACAATTGAACATTGATCGTCTACAATACTCTGCGCATTGTCCGGACGTTGCTTTCAATTTTCAATCCATTAATTAACGAGTACGTACATCATTATCTTTGACAAATCTCTACTTAATTTCAAAGCTAAATTAGCAGTTCTTCAATCCAATGAATGCCTATTATTATACTCGTAGTTCCCAAACAAGAATTTCTGTTTTAAACGTCATAAATCATGTGAAACCACGGGATGGACGAACTCAGGTCAGGATCGTTAAGAATAATGAAAGCACTAGATAAAATATCTGCATAGGAGCAATAATGAATGTCGCGAGCAGTCGTTATCAATTTATATCAATATCGTCGATGGGACACGGTCTTGTTGGACGCATTGATATGAATATCAACGCTAGGGTTGCTTCTTTTTGTAATGAAATTTCAAAATCCAGAAAAATACAAAAAAAGAGTCAAAATTTCACTATTTAGTACACGTTGTCACGTTGTCACAAAATAGTGATCATAGAAACACGATGAGTTTATATTTTTTAAGACTAAATAACACATAATTACTTTTAATTCAATCTTGATTTATATATTAGATCATGACTAAAGAAACTTTGTATGTACTACTACTATGTATGGCCTTATATGGGTACTTGAAATAGAAAGTCAATGTCATTTACAGCATTCGTAATTAATCAAAGGCAAATCTTATCACACTTCAATCTATTTCGGAAACGACATTGAAAATACTCGTATCAAAAAAATCTATAGGATTACTTCTCCAACTAAAGATCTAAAATATTAGGAATATATTAAAGACTTTTTTCTTGAATCAAGTACGTCAAAGTTGAATAATATTTTTTCATTTAAAAAAAAAGATGTAAACCGAATACTATAATATATTTCGAATTAGATCCAAAGTATAATCTAGAAGCTGGTAGAACCAAGAAAGAACCTGCGATTGCGTCAGATTTGAAAATATGCACTTAAAGTTCCTTTTTGTACATTACCCGGGTAACTTTACTGTTTGTACATTACCCGGGTAACTATACTGTTCTGAGATAATTTGAATTTAGAAAACTTTTGACTAAATTGTATTTTCAATTTCGTTTTTGAACGTACATGAACTTAATCCCCAGGCTATGTAGCAGCCCTGTATGTCATCTATTCGAATTAAGGCGAAGCATGTGTGGCATCTGCCTATATGCATCGCACGGCCGTAAATACTCGTATATTCTGTAATAGGAACATGCGATGGTACCACAGATATTGTCAACAGTTAGCTTTCTTTTGATCGAATGAATTATATGTAACATATAAAATGATGTCTCATGTATATAAAATAGTCTGGAATCTAAAAGAAAACTTTGAGTCACGGCAAAATTCATTTTCATAGTAGAGTCCGACTTTCAATGAAATAGTATTTTCAGATCACTAGACTTCGTGTCTGGTATTGGACTGCAATAGGTCCTTGTCCGTAGATTGCTTACTTTCATTATTTTACCTGTGCATGAAGAACTGATTAATCATCTTCTCCATCGCGGATGGTTCTGTTTTTTAAATATTTTGATGAAAGTTTCCTAAGCTGGCCAACCCAAATATATTTTTATCTAATATCATTTACGTCTTGTATATAATACAGTTAAAGTCCCATATTATTAACGCGAACTAGCCTTAGAATAGTTACCTACTCAGTTTTTTGTCTTTTTCGATTGAGTTTAAAGTTTTAAAGGGAGAAACAGACCAAAACACGGATTAACTACTCCATGACGCGTTTATAAAGGTTTGTACATTGATCTGGTATACAATGTCTATAATAGATAATAGATGACCAGTCACGCACAGCGGCATCAGACGTATCTGTCACGCATATTTCATAGCAAAATTGGCTTGACGACTTGTACGAGACTCTCTCTAGACATATAATATGTAGTTCTTCAAAGGGGTTTATTCTTAACAATGTTGCACACAATTACATAATGTCAAGTTGTACCACTAAACTGAAATTATGCTATGCAACTGTGCCCCGCAACAGAGTAACAGGACATGTCGACAACGGCCTATTGTATTTCGTACATCAGAGTGTGTAATTGGACTTGCGGTATTGCCTGTATCTATCTTGGTTATCGATTTGGGTACTTGGCTTAGCTTTGACATTTAAGACGCGCAGAGATTTATTGACTGAACTAAATCTTCTGTAGTGGGAAATTGAACTACTCGTGTGTTATTAGCTCAATTTATATTGTTTAGTTTGTCTACTTGACATTTTAAGTGTCTAACAATTTTGTTATAATCATTTGATCGTTAACCAAATAAGAATTCAAATTATTCAAATCCAATGTTTACAAAACATACCCGTTAAGCCAAGCTGAAATAAATTGGTAGATTTTGAAACATTAGGTACCTACATTTAATTTTAAATTCGAACCGTTTTTGTTTTGTCCAAGTGGAAATCGATGAATGCAATACAAAGCCAACCAGCAAAACAACTCTTTGATACATTTCAAAGTAAGCGGAGTAAACTAAAGCATAAATTGGAATTGATCAAGTTAAGTAACCGCAGTGAATTAATGGTCTTGTGACCAGATACATTATCTGGTACCGACCTGGCTATCTGCTGGTCATTAATCTATTGATGCCTATGTTTCAGTTAGGGTCCATCAATTACCAGTTGGGTCAAGGAGGGGATGCCAAAATTGAAAAGTGGGACTGACCTGACGAATTTTAGAACATTGACTTTATGCTTCATTACCTACCATTATTTGGTCAATAAGCAAATATTTATTTTGTTGAATTTCGAATGAATTATTCAATTGACCATGCAAATTTGTAACTTTAATAGAACTAGGTATATTTTCAGTTAATCTTAACAAAAAATCTTCGTAATCTTATTTTTCTATGATAGTATTGATGATATATTGGTTCAAAATAAAACTATTTTTTTTTGTACAAAGTAGTCTTTGTTCCAGATTTCTTTCACAAGATAAGAGAGATTTGGACGTGCCAAGATAATATGAGTATGAGTTTAGTACAAAAAGATTTTACGCGTTACAATACGCAAATACTTTTAATATGAACAATTCGCCTAAAGAAGTACAATCAGATCCCATATTTACAATCACTATAGTTGTAGCAGCATAAACATAATAGAGATCCTAAGCCCAACTCAATGTTCAAACACTCAAACGCTCAAGCCTGATCCATCCATTGAGGGTATAAATCTAGTAAACAAATTACAGGCATCCCAGTGTCCATTACAATCGTAGCTCCACTAATAGCTACGTATTCTCCTCGACAGATCGCTAGTCAAGATTGACGATGGTCAATTTTTCGCTATTGGACTTGCTTTCAAGCTTTGAAACGTCGAGGTTAAGGTTAGATGCTAACCTTTGAGGCAAGGTGAGGACTGATTCATACAAAAATTGCGGTATTTTTATTTCAATACTAGTTGACCCGGCAGACTTCGTACTGCCATACGTTTATATGGGAAAAAGAAAAGGGCTGTTTTTAGGGTTTTTCAATATTTCTGAGAGATTTTCTTAATATTTTTTTCCGTAAGAACCTTCTCCTAATAATAACAAATACAACAAAAAAAGAATTAGTGAAATCGGTCCAGCCATTCACGCGTGATGCCGTGACCAAGGAAAACGGGTTTCATTTTTATATATATAGATTTGAGAGAAAATAAGAAAAGTATAATTTTATGAAAAAATTTAAACGGGAACACAAAATATAAAATCTTTTGCAGCATGAGATTATTAGTTTAACATAATAATACCTATGTATCTAGTTTTTCAAAGATTTTTAATCAAGGCTTTATAAAGCTCATTTAAATTGAGCTAAGAGGACATGATACGCTCTCTAAAATTAAATAAATGTGTAATAATGTAACGTGTATGTTAATATGGGTACATAATTTTTTTCTATAAATATTAAAAAAAAAATTGATCAAATCGTTTAAATTTTTCTTTTCAAAATGTATTGAAAGGTTTGAGAAAAATAGCGGTACGTAGCACCAAAGTACCTACCTACTCGTACTTAAATTCTATATTATTTTGGTCGGTCCCGGCTTTCAGTCTCTGTGACGTTCAATACCCATCAATTCAATGTAAATAATATTCTGGCATCCGCTGAGCACAATAAAACTTGGCATCATGATGGATTGTTACATTTTACCGCAATTTTTATACAGATTCATTTTTACACGAGTCTTTGTAGATTATAAAACAGTTAACTTTTAACCTTTTGCTACCAAGGACTCTGCTATTATTTATGAAAAAATCAGTCGTCTGCAAATCTGCTTTGTTACGTGATACAAAGTAGTTACGGAGACAACTGTTTATTTTTAAGTAGTATTGAATACAAGAAGTTTGCTGAATGTAGATAGCTAGATACTCGTAGATAAACTCTTTATTGTTCGCACCAGAAATTACAAACAAAAAACCATAACACTTAAAACTAGTGCGATAACTGGCGGCCTTTATCTTAGTAAAAACGTACTAATGTATCTTAAATGTAGTATTAATTTTCAAAGATAATCTCAGTACAGAGTATCTATAAAGTAGCTTTTTTTGACTAAATACGGCCACATAGTTACTATACCATATACGAAGTCAAGAATTAATATTTCAATCACTAGCTATTCAACCATCCTCAATCAAGTTAGCTTAATGAAAACTAATTGCTACCCAAGCTTAACTACTATGCAGTGTGTAGGTTCTCGTATAGTTTGCTGCACTGAGATAATAATGTAGAGAGATTATCTTACAGTTAGTTTCAATAGTTAACTCTGCTAATTGCTATTGTAAATAGCTTGTTCAAAATTTTTGTTATCTGGTTCGAAATTTAAAAAAAAAATCAATTGTTGTGGCATTGCTTGGATTTAGTGTGAATCGCAAGTCAGAATTAATGTATTTCTGATGAGACAACTAAGATGTTGATGAGTATCTACATCTAGTATGGAAGCTAAAACTATAAAGCGTTATTTATTTATGTACGCGGTGTAAGAAACAGTTGTGGTGACAATGGAACTGAGTTACAAGGAAAGCAGCGTGCTCTTCGCAGCAGTCTGATTATTACCCACAGGCGTTATCAACCCAACCATCCGCTTAATGAAAGTTAATAGCCACCATTATACACATGGCGAGCTGCACTGATAAATCAGTCGATGACCTCGATTTGTATCAATCAGAGCGAATCGCTCAAACTCCCATTTGACTTGTGTCAAACGATGATTGGTTGCAACACTGGGTACGTCTAATTGGCTGAATGAGATTCGCTCGCGTGCCAGTGCGGTTTGAGCGAAATTAAAAACTGTAATTGGAAGCGGCAAGGGAGGTCAATCAGGACTAAAACTTTTCTGGTTTTAGAGATTCTAGTCTATAGCAATACAAAAAAAATCTATACTAATAAAATAAAGATTTAAGTTTGTATGTTTGTAGAGAGTTATTTCCAATATTACTTTTTTTTTTTTTTTTTTTTTTTTTTTTTTTTTTTTTTTTTTTTTTTTTTTTTATGTAATTGAGTGACGAGACGAGTAAATCGCTCGCCTGATGTTAAACGTCACGTTTGCCCATAACAGGTCTGCGCTACCCAGAATTTTGAACTCACAGAATTCAAGACCCTACGTGGCACAGCACTGCGCTCGTCACCCTGAGATATAAGTTGTTTAATCTCCCATTTGCCCTGTAATTTCACTGGAAACAATGCCCTTCCAACCGGAACACAGTAATGTTTGCACATTACTGCTTGGCGGTGGAATAACTGGCAAAGGTGTGGTACTTCCCCAGGCGGGCTCTGCAAAAGAGCCCTACCACTACAAAAAAAAAACACTACACTACCACTACAAAATTACTGGTACGGCTTTAAAATATTTCAATAATTGAAAACAACACTAACCCTGAGTACTATATAATAGGCTATATTCTATAGACCTACGAGTAAAACTTGCGAAGCCGACGGACAAGCAGCACCGGGTACAAAGTTTAGCATCAACCAGTAGTTAATAAAACATAAGACGTAATTTAACCCTAGTTTCGTTAGCACACTATTGTAGAATGCATACTGAGATTAGTCTCAGATATTCTTATTTTCTCAGTAGGTAGGTGTCAATTCACGCGTACGGAAGATTTTAGGCTAACTAGTAATTCTGTGTTTAGTTAGGGATAATCCTGGAGACGATTCCTAGAGCCCGTACTGTGTAGACATCTAACGAGAATTTGTGTGAGCTATTATTCAATGTGATACATAGCTATTAGCAAAGTTAGAGCAATATTAGGTAGGAACTATGTAATACTAAGTGAAGTTTAAGAAATATGCAGCATCTTTGCAATAAAAATTGTTTTGCCATATTCTTTTTTTCCTTATTTCATTGGAACGCTGAGCCTACTTGAAACTTTTTATCGAGAATTTTGAAGCCATAAATAAGTACCTACATACTATAAATGTTACAGATATGAATTTTATTTCAACAAAATTTAATACGAAATTCAGTTAACCCACTCTACCTGATTGAAATTAAACTTATTACCCGTCAAATAGCAAAATTTACGGCCAAATGAATACGATTCAATGATTTCTTCAAATAAACTTGATTAGCCAATAAAATACTTATAAAGAGAGGCCATATCAAAGAGTATACTCCCATAATATCGCTTCCTGTTCGAGCCTATAACTCCTTTCACTGATCACACAATTTTATTTCCATGAATGCTATAATCATAAACATTTTATTGCTATTCGTCCAGAGTGAACACTTAGAGCCCGTTTGCATTATATTGGACGAAACTAGTCGGTGGTGCGGCTTGAAATATCAACAAGAATACAATTCTTGCATTACAAAAGCGACTACTATAATATTATACTGTAATGCGACTCACATGCGCATGTTGTTTTTTATACGGCATGAATTCATTTACTTTTACTTTTCGCTTGTGTCTTTATAGTTGTAGTTTAGAGTCCTTTCTTGTATCTCGGTTGTTTATGTTAAAACAACAACCAATGCTTTGCTTTGCCTCGATGTAAGAGGCCTTTGAGCGGTCTAGCAACTCTGGCATTAGGTCTGGTCTTACTGCCATACGAACATCCTTATAGAGTCCTTTTCATCTCAGTTAAAAAACCTTCATAATTTTCCGAAGCTCCTATTATTACTTTTTCATTGATATGCTTGGCTTTTGACCGCAATCTCGCCTGATTCATTCGCGACTTGAAGATACCCAGATTACCTATCGGGAAACACCCACTCGGGCAGAGCATTTCACACTTAACGGTACGACTTAGTGAAATGTTACAATGGAAACGCTCTCCGCTTTTGCTGAGAAAAGCTTGTATTTTCAATTCTTGGCTCTAGAGAGGTTAGTTCAAGATCGGTGTCAGTTTGATCATGTGTTGAGACTGATTTATGCTTAGAGATACCAATTGTAAGGTCATGTAGTGCATTTGTCAGACAGAGTAGACGAGTCGAACGTACTTGTCTGGTATTGATAGCTACCAATTTTAAACAAGGTTCGATGAACAATGAACATACATTCTTTGGAAGCGATGTGAAAGCACGGTGAGTAGTAAAAGGGATGATAAATGAGTACAGTTAAAAAACAAATAAAATTAAAGCCATTCATACATTCACAGGCTAAATTAAAAATAGTTTAAACGATAATACCTATTTCTAATTCCTTTTTGTTTTCATTTTTTTGTGTTTAGTAAAATGTAATTAATTGTACGCTGGAAAATCGTGTTGGTAAAAAAATATATAAAATGAAACAAAACAAAAAATTGCACAAACACTGTCATTGATTGGGGCCTATATTATTTGTTTGGCTTGACGTCCGTCATCTAATATCCTCAGATCAAGTAGAAATGTTTTCCCACTTCATCTGAGCTTACATCATAAAATATTTTATAGTGTATGGTTTTTAACCTATTCATGATTCATGCTCTACTTTTATAAACTACTAGGTTTAAAATCTTAATGACGAAATCCAAACTTCGCCTCATCGTCATCGATAAAACTTTCGCAAAGCGCAAAATCTCGCTTCCCATGTAACATTATCCTGAATGTGACTCTAATGAGGTCCATGTATTAAGGCGGAACGAGGCTCACCATCGCGTCGCCGGTAATTTATTAAGAACTTTGTCGCTACCAGCTTATTAAAGCAGTTTCCTTTAGTGGGCGATCTAATTACAGACAAGCCGAGAACAATAATATGTAATCTGAATATTTATGAGCCCATCTGTGAATTTGACAAGGTTATATCTGCTCCTGTTTATCTTGAAAATTGACTGTGTGCGATGAATAATTTATCGTGGCCAGCCGCTGGTGACGTTTGCCATATTTTAATATAAATCCATCTTCCATATTGTATGCAAAAAGCCATTGAATGCAGTGCAAGGCAGGATCATTATTCGAATATGCTGCTGCGATATTCATCAGGGCTTTGGTAGGAGTATTTTAAACAAATCATCTTTAAACTTGGCTGCAGAGAGGCATTCTCAATGTGAACGTACTAGAGACATTGGCTTGCCAGAATCGATTATAATAATTTTGTGGTCGTTATACTTACTCGGGCTGCAGTTTTGTTCCTTTATTTTCCATACGTAGGAATAATTGTTGAAAATAAACTATATTTAGGTGGCTTGATTCTTTTATCATAAGTTATGAGTTCATTATTCAATCAATGTAATTACGCTTAACATTAATGCTTGCCAAATTACTCGGACATAGTTATCTTAGATCAATAGGTACACAAAACTGAAAGTGATACAAAATACAAAAGGTCAGCCTTTGAGCAAATTAAACCCTCCAAATGATGGCAATATCGCATGCTATTAAGCATAACTTTTGAATTACAAATCATTTGGAAACATATCATTTGCAAGACTCCAAAAAACATACCTTACTACTTTTACTGTAATTCACTGTTAAGACCACTTAACTGTGATCCGCATTTGTTTTTCCAAAGTAAGAATTAGCCATCGTTTGTATAATGGGTGCCCTACATATTCCAGTTACGATAAATTTCTTAATGGTCTCTATTGTAGCCGAGATTCTCAGGCGATGATGCAAAAGTGATCTCACTACTTAAGCGGGAATGTCAACAGTTCAGATATATTCAGTTCAAAGTGATAAATGGAGACTGATAAGGTTTTTAATTAGGATACCATAGTAGAGCGTTTTGTAGTTCCACTTGTTTGAAATTGGGTTGTAATTTCAGAGTAGACGCACAGGTATTAAACTTTTTTATGAGAAATTTGTGAGTAGACTAGACTATAATATCAATTAAAAGGTTTAGTGCTTTAGAGTGATCATGAATTAGATATTAGACTTAATTAAATGCAACAACAGGTATTTACTTAACGTAAAAAATAATCAAATTTTGTTGTTGTTATTTATATTGAATTATTAACTTATAAACTTTAACTAATACCTGGCCTCATGGTATAAATATACATACATAATTATTACACATATAAAATGTATCCTTCAAATTTTTTAATTTCTTATTAATTCTTATCTCCGTCTCCTTTTTGGAAGTCGGTTAAAAATACAGAAGGCGTCCATTAATATTAAAACAAAGTATTTACACGTAAAAGGAACAAAAGCAAAATAATAAAAATCAAAAACACAAAAGAATTTCCACCCGTCCAGAGTGACGTCACAAATATGACGTTTTCTTTTTTTACACAGAAAATGGTACAGTATCCCAACTCATGCGATTTTTTAATTTTATTATACTCGTTAAAATTATCCAATATTGGTGTGGTGATCAATACCTATGTACCTATGTACCTTTGTTACGATAATATGTTAAAAAAAAAATACTATTCTCATACTGATCTATGGTGTCAGCAAATGTGAAGAGTAGAAGTGAATGTGTGTAACATAATTATCCAAAACTAATAGCGAACTATTTTTTTTTATTAGTCAATGGAAAACTGCGCTCTGTCAGGTTCATATTTATATATTCATAAATATATTGATACATTTATTGATAATCCTAAAAAGGCCAAGAACCACCGGGTACCAAGTTTCGAGCATCAGCTAGCACCTAATAAAAAAAATAGTTTGAAAACCCAACGTTTGTAACTTGTTCGACTGTTTA
Source organism: Alcis repandata (assembly GCA_949125135.1). NCBI lineage: Eukaryota > Metazoa > Arthropoda > Insecta > Lepidoptera > Geometridae > Alcis > Alcis repandata. Next base: position 4,856,841 of record OX421233.1, read on the forward strand.
TTACACTGTGTCTCCCTGCTCCTCCCGTTATGACGTCACAAAAGTGAACCCCTCGCTTCTCCAATCCAAGTAAACATCCGTGATCGAATAGACGGAACAAAAAGTCCGTGTTTGCGTTGCAATCAATCAAACAAAGCACGAAGCTGGCGTCCAGAGCTAACTTTCGGAACTACTATTATTTTATTGATTTTGCAACAACATGGGCAGTTTCAAACTAACAAAAATAGGAAAAATAGGCCGAAAACTGGCCATGTTAAACGCATTCGTGACGGCTGTAACGCTATGATTTCGATTGAATGGATTTAACTGAAAATAGTGGATGTTTTGAATGCCTGGACTGGATAGGCTTCGGACCCGATAAGTCTTATTTCAATATGAATTCGTGCGAATCGAGTGACTTTGAATGCGTTGGAAATGTTTGAGCAGGTATTTTTATCCAACTTCTGATTTCTGATTTCAAAAAAGAAGACGATTTTTGTTTCGACTGTTTGGTTTTGTATGTTTGTTAGGCTATTTATTACACTGTCAATTACGAGTATGAACTGACTTCGATGATTGTTTTTTTTTTTGTAAAAATAAAACCGAATGGGTATTTTTTTTCGTATTTTTGTTTCGCAGAATAGAAACGAACTAACCTTTTAACTGTTTTTCAAAAAGTTCGGCCTAACCTTATCATATTTTAAGGCTCAAGAAAGATTTCGAACAAACTATCTACCTATACCTTATAGCTATAGGTATCCATTTCATGATGATCGGTTAACTACTTAAGATATGAAGGCGTTACAAACAATTAAACTCACTTTTGCATTTATAATATTGGTTAAGATAAATCGTAGGCAACATCTTTGAACTGAATTTTCCAAAATTTTATAAAACAAAATACGAGTAGAGTGCTAGCAATAATATTTACAAAATTTTCTTATAAAACTTAGTAGGTACAAGCAGTTTTGCATTTCAAAAACTATATTAAATCTAAGCGCGTATATCATCGTAGCGGTCATCAACCTCCAATTAGATTCCCACTGGCGTTTATATCACAGCAAAACCAATTTACCACGACACGAGTACAATTTGCAATCGAAGTTTTTATTGTAACTGGTAACCACGTATAAAAACCATGATTTATTGACAGTCTTATTACCGCCACTTATGTTTCTGACATACGGCTGTACTGGACGCGAAACAAACATGGATATACACGAAAATACTGTTACCTATGCTCAAAAAAGGTTCATAAAATTCATGTGGTCATAAAATTGGAAACATGTTTGCAAAACTTTTTGTTTTTTAGAATGTGGAATCAACTTGGTGCTTTTTTTATTCCTAAACTGTACAGATTTATGACAGTTGAGTACTTATGTACTTTTATTTTGGTGTTTATACAATGTTTATTTTATATTTCACTGTGTTGCTTTATTTGTATTTTCTTCTTTCATCTCTGGTGGTCTCTCATCTGCTTATTCAATAACAGATAAGTACTTAATCAGGTACTACGATTCAAAACTTTATTTATAATTTAACTAGGTGACCCGATGAACTACGTACCAACTAAAATTATATTTTAATTTCAGATTTTTTTCTTTTACTCCTCCATAGAATTTGAGGCGAACAAAATAAAAATAGGTCGAGCCATTTTGCCATCCATTTGACACTTAGCCGCCTTAGACAGGTCGTCGCACCACTTGGCCGCAGGGTGCCTTATTCTACGTTCACCGATCTGTGATCTCTACTCTAGAATCCGTCTACCCAATGGTTATCGGTTCTTCTATAGATTATGGCCAGCCCATTGCTACCAACAAAATACTAACCAGCTCTAAAATATTAAAGAAATAGTAGCGGTATTACTCATCTTCCGTATACGTATGTCACTTCCCATAGACTAACTCGAAGCACAATGGGGTCTTGTTTAAGAATTAACGTTGAAGGCATCCAATCAGTCAGACGATCAGTTAGCTGATCAAATACAACAAAAAGCCTACATTCAATCAAAATTAGAGTGGCTGCCGGCTAGTGTAAGGTTACCGGCCTATTCGGCTAAATGGCAGTCAGTGAAATTCAACGCTTTTTTAAAATGTTACCTATAGTAAACAAGATGATTTGTGATATACGTAGTACTAATAACCAAGTCAACAATTAATTGCGTTATATTTTAAGTAGTTTTATCATAAATTTGGTCTAAAATTTTACTCAAATGTAGAGAATGCAATCGGTTTTGAGGTTTGAGGTTTGAGATCGGTTTTGTGTAGAAAGAAAGAAGCCAGTAAAATGTACTTATCCGGCTTATTAGAAACAAATAAAATTCTGTATATTTTTAATTCTGTATATTTATTTGTCGATGTATACTAGACAGGTAGATAGTATATATAATAGATAGATTGCCTTTCTCTACGGTCGATGTGTTTTGCCGGGCGACGGTAAACCGACATAACTTACACCTCACATCCCTAACCAAGACGAATGCAACGAGGTGTTAACCCAACACTATCAATCATCCAAACGAATAGCCACTCGCTTCGTTATCCAACTGGATACGAGCCAAAATTGTAATAAAGACGGACTCGTTAAATATTTGGGCGGTAGCTATTTAAGTGGCCCATAGTAGCAAAGTGCATGTTTCAAATAAAAGTATGGAAATAGAATTTTACTGTTAAAGTTTGCGTGTTGGATATTTGTGGAAGTTGTGTGAAAGCTTAAGTCGAAGTATCAAAGTTTTAATAGAATTTATTTTTATTTGAATTTAACCAAAACAACACCCACTCGTAATCACTTACTTACTTCACTTTTTATACCTCTAATAATTATGTTTACATGTTTATGATCAATGCTCTACGTTTGTGTATAAATTAAGATAAGTTCTGGGAAATACCGCTAGATGGCAAACCGAATTGAGAGCTTCCATTTACTACCAGCAACGGCTATCAGAAGAAGAGCTTACATTATGAAAATAATAATTATTATAAAATCGTGTCATAAAAAATATTTCGTCAAGAAAAACATGACTTAATAATTTTTTCAGTAAAATTATGTATTACATGTATTACATGTATGTAGGTTTAAGTACATAATTAAAGAGGAGATTACTGGCAGATATCTTACCTAAACATTATAATTATGTTGAGTCGTCATTACAGAAATTCCTTTAGTCTCATACATAAGGCCTCATACATCTTCCATAATGAGTTTTCCTAATTACCTGCTAATAAAACATATTAAATCCAATCAAGTCCATGCAACCGTAACAGAACAAGATCAAAACAAACTCTCCAAGTCTCCCATAATTAAGGGACTCTAATAAACGTGGGGACATTCGAAACCAGGTCGCAAGAACTCGGAACGCAGTTAGAACATAAAATCCTTTGGTTCATGTTATCGAGTTTTCTCAGATGGGAAAAATGTGTTCTGATAATGCGTCTCGGAATTCTCTTGTTTTTTCTCTCTGCGAGAAAGAAAATGGGTAACATAGTTTGAAGGAAATTGCGACTGCGAAAACGGTAACAATTTCAGATTGAACAATAAGTTTCAGATTACTTGCAAAAGTGAACGGATTTACATGCTTAAGTTATGTTGAAATATGATATTTAGATTTTTTTACAAAATAAATAGCTTTGTTCTTACCATTAATCTCAATTCCAATAAAAATAGACTCATAATAATCGTTAATATTCTGACAACTCTTTACCAAATTGAACGTTTATTAAACAACCACGGAACCCCAGATAGTCTTTCAAGAGTTTTGTAAATAAAGCAAAAACCATATTAATTAAAATAAAAATTAAACCCCAGATAGACTAAGCAATGACGGCGGAATTGCCCCACGTTGACATCTGAGTAAATATGCAGCCTCAGCGTTTTTCCACGATTCATTAAGGATAGCATTGTTTGTTTTAGCTGTGAGGTAGGTACGCGATTTCCTGCTATTTTAAGTGGTAAATTGTAGTCCGTTCAGATTGTTTTTTTTGCTTTTGGATTTTTTTTGTCAACTCAACTAGTTCTCGACTAACTTTTTACGTTTACCTATCGTAGAAAAGGGTCAAATTTAATGCTTTGTCGAGAAATGATTGTATTCATTATTATGCATAACTTTTACTAAAAGAACAATCCCGAAATCCCGAAAATAAAACAGCTGTTCCATCCACAAGCTGTAGGGAACCCTTGATTTCAAAATTAGTCCCATAGTAAAAAAAATATCTTAATGATGAGTGTGTGAGCTTTTTCGGTTTAACACACCTTTTTCTCATACCCCTGAATAAAACTTAATATAAAAACTATGCTAGTGGTGCAGCTTCAATAACAAAATTGTTTACAGAAGCTTTCACATTTTCTACAAACAATGAATCGTAAGGCCATTTCACAAAAGCATTATCAACAACTTGCAATTAGAAAAACGCAATTAAACCAGAGGTAGACTTGCAGGCTTTTTTCGTTCTTCCCGTAGCCTGTCTGGCTCCGTGCTAATATTTGCTCCCGTACATTATTACTGTACTGGCCTGGCGAAGTCATAGCTCAGAACATTGTGGTAGACAAGTTTTCAAAACAATGTGGTAGACAAGTTTTCATTCTTTGTAAGTTTTCTTTTAAGAATCTTTTTTAGGGTTACGTACCCATTGGGTATGTATGGTGAGAATCCGATGTCTATCGGTCTGTATGCCAATTATTTTTTAAGCCGAGAGTGAATTGGTTTTCTCGACTAGACAACCATGCTCCATCATTGCTCACTACTAGGAAAGGCGGGGCGCGGCGGTCCAACGCAAACCGTGGAATAAAACCGTGAAACCTGATTAGTCTTTCACGCCCGTTAAGAAAAGTTTATGTATTACGTCATTTACGAATATAGCTACCTATATTTTTGTTTTGTAGTTTTTCTATGAGATACAAGATAGAGCTTCTAACATATTGATTTTCAAAACAAACTATGTATTTACTTCTGCTTTTCCTACACTGTAACTTGGGCATACAATAGGGTAGAATTACTCCTGGAACAGTGTTCTGGCTTCGCCATGATGACGGAATGGAAAAACAGGTGCTGTCTGGATGTCTGGAAGTATTGATTTAATTTAATAAAATAATAACTAGCTGCGCCCCGCGGTTTTGCTTGCGCTGTGATGTTAATGATGATGAAAGGTTTTTTTTTTTTTTTTCGATCTACCCTCCAAGTTTATTGGAGCCATTATGTACTAAATCCATTCATACCGGTGCAATGGTTTAGACGTGAAAGCATTTAACTCATTTTCTAATTTATGATTTTAGTTTCGTTTTTTAAACTTTATCTAAAATTATAAATACAGGGCAAATGGGAGATTACACAACTTATGTCTCAGGGTGACGAGCGCACAGCGCGCCCTGCGTGGCACAGCAGTGCCACGCAGGGCTTTGAATTCTGCGAGTTCAAAATTCTGGGTGGCACAGACCTGTTATGGGCAAACGTGACGTTTAACATCAGGCGAGCGATTTGCTCGCCTCGTCACTCAATTTTCATAAAAAAAAATATATATCTTCAAATAAACATCATACTCGTTTTCAGTTAATTCCTAGTAATATTGTTTAATGTCTACAAAGAGTACATCAATATATTAATAATATAATATATTCGTAAAAGAATACCTGTGCCAAGAAAATTAAAGTGACACAAATATAGCGCAAGCCAGTCTGAAGTAACAAGACAGCATGCAAAGCATTCGCGGGAGCACTCGTGGCCTCTGAAAGAACTTCATCAAGTATGCATGCACCTCGGCATCCAGTTACGAGATGACTGTTGACTTTGCTTATGGAGGACCGACGTGAATCCGTCTAGCTTTTCCAGGGTGTACTCATTTTTGCATGAGTATAAGTATGTTTTGCCAAAAACTTCAAAATGTATGGCTTGAGTGCATTAGGGTAAGAATATTATTATTCCTTATTTTAAACTCGTATACTTAAATGAAGACAATATTATAAATGATTGTTCAAAGCAGATAAATCTCATTTTTATATTAATTTTTGATTTACAACATTAAGTAGGTAATTGTGTTGTTAGTGCTTTTCAAAACTTGAACTAAAACGTTTTGGCACCTTTTATTCTAGTTACACTGCTCACGATTCCTTGAGTCGGCTACAGTACTGTCCCTAAAATATTACTAATACAAACAAAATATTTAATCACATAACTTTTCATATAGCTAAAACATTTATTTTCAAAATACTATTTTATTACATAACGATAACGAAATCTGTGCGAAACCTTTTTTTGAACTAAGAATAAATACATTTTGAATTAATAATGACGCTTTTTATTTGAGTTATTTCATTGTGATCGTTAACCGCGCACTCCTAAGGCACCTTGCCCTACTGTCCCTAAAATATTACTAATACAAACAAAATATTTTATAATCACATAACTTTTCATATAGCTAAAACATTTATTTTCAAAATACTATTATATTACATAACGATAACGAAATCTGTACGAAACCTTTTTTTGAACTAAGTAAATTTTGAGAACAATCAAATTTTGAGTGAAACTTTTCACAGCCACGTTAAGGTGCATCCTACTCTATAAACCCAATTCCTCAGTCTTGTTTGCTTTTCATTAGTTAAGCACGTTGTATACCTTTAACCTTGTTAGGGGATTGATAATGACGTCGTTACGTCCATTTGTACGTTTAGCATTCGTTGTATTTTAGTCTTAATTGGCCTCCGAAAAATGTGGAAGCGAACAGATCGGTAATTTGTGTCCATTAACGTTTTTGGTGGAAGGTATAGTAAAGGTTACAAAAAAGACGATGAACTTGAGTGTGAATGGGTATAGCTGTAGAGGACGACCAAAGAAAGTATGGATGAACTGTGTAAAAGATTTTTTTTTATTTTTTATTTTTTCTATTATTTAAGAAGTGTCAAAAGAACATTTCTTAATAAAATTACAATCTAGCCTCAGGCTAATAAGTAATTTAAATCTAACTTAAATTTCTAGGTAACTAATTACTAAGAATGTGTCCATATATTGTTTCTATTAAGGCGAAGACACAATGTTCACGTGTTCTCTACACTTTACACTTTGACTATAATCACTACTTATGACTAACACTACACTAGCTCGAACGGTTTTGTTCTCTAACGGTTTTGTTCTCTAAAAGATGTTGTTGTGTAAAAGATGATATGAAAAAGAAGGGAGTGTATTCAGATATGACGAGTGAAAGAGATGAATGGAAGAAGTGTACATAGTGTACCGACCCCACGTAGGTGGGATAAGGGTAGGCAGATGATGATGGTGGAAGGTATAGTAAATTTTAAAATTATAAAACTGGTAAAAATCACACTTTCACTTTTCTAATGACTAACGCAAGGCTAGACATTTTCAGATTTTTAAATGTTTTATCAAAAACACTGAAATACGAAAAACGATTGCGTATTATTTATTAAAAAAAATATGTTTGACTATACGGGTATGTATTTACCTTCATTTATATCTACTTAACTTGTAAAATCTATCACATAAGAGGCAATTCACTAAAACTTACAGTGTTGAAAATCTAATTTCTGAGATTAATTAACTTACCTAATAAGTATATAAAAATACCTTTGTGGCTGACCTAATGACTATTGTCAATGAATTGACTACTGTTCGCGACCTCGAGCGCATTTGCTTATTAGACAATGACCGTGTAAAGTATATTAAGAGGTCGCCGCAAAAGATCGTGCTTGTTCAATTTTCCGCTTAATAACTCAGCTTTAACACTGAACTGTGCCGACAATATCCGCACTTCAATTAAGTATAAATTACTTATTTAATCAGCGAGCAAACAATTCTCTCGCAGCCTCGTTTAATACTCGTAAGTTCACACTTGTATGTGCATAATATCCACTGGAATCTAGGTCGAATGTTGATTGCAGACACTCTCCTCATATCGAATTCTCTTTTTTACCGCCGATCTCCGTAGCGCGAAAAATTTCATATCGCCACGCGTTTTGCAAGTAAAATCAGATAACTTTTGACACTTCAATTACGTTGTTGATAGCCGTCTCTAATTTTTTTTTTCGGCTAAACACGTCGTGTCACCAGTATACAAGAAGTTTGCAGAACAAAATAGGACTTCCTAAAAGTTGTGCGAAAATGAGTGTGGATTATATTAAGAAGGAAATTGAAAAGTTTCTCGCTTTGATATCGAATGAGAACCGTGACAGGTGGCGAACTATCGAGCCCGTAGTTTCAGGCCTCGAGGCGGTTTCGTATTGTTTTATGTGTTTTGGTTTACGCTTGTTAGTTTCCCATTAAGTTGAACGCTGTGGGGCCTTTTATTAATTCGTTTGTCTTGCCCGCCTGTCCAGACGAGATTAACATTTGAACGGCGTACGTCTTCATAAAATTAAATATCTTTATAAAGTAACGTATTGCGAACGCGTGTTTATTATTTCGAGAATAGTTCGAGCGTCTGCGCGAAATCAGTTCAAAGCGAGTTGTAAATTATAGGACTCGTATTTTTCTTTTTGGTGGGATAAAGAAGAAATTCTCTTTAGTGTTTCAGAGACCACACTAAAGTTAACAGACGGTTACAAATCTTCATTAACAGCTTGACAAAACTCACCAGCTGCGTTCGTGTAAATCTAACAGAACTTGGTTTCTGTGATATCTTTGTAGATTTCGAGTTGTGAAATATGTCAGAGGCTCAGATTTTAGCACCTATATTACCAGAAAACATTTTGTAACAGTCTGTTTATAAATGAAAAAAACATGTTTTCAAAAACATGTTTTGAGGTGAAATATGAGCAAATGTAATGCATACCTAATCTATTAATGTTGGAGTCTTGAGTCATCTTCAGTTAATGGGTAAGTAACCATCTTAATGACACAGATTAAGCTTCTCAGTGACAACCTCAAATGATCTCGCTACCTTAACGACTATATCACGTTGCAACTGCACAGAAACATCATCATTATAGATTGTGATCGTTCAGCTATTAGCTTTAAAATATGATCTAAAGTTTTGACATAACGATTAAAACTACTAAAAATAGCTGTAAAAGAAACACTAACTGGCGGAATTCACGTGAAAAGTAAAATTTCGTCACACTTGCGCAATAAATGACTGCTAGATGAGAGTAAGAGAAATTATTTTTAGAATGTTCCCATTGTCTGAAAAATCTAGGTCCATTTGCAAGAATGTATTATTTATTTATTTATTATTATTCAATCAGTACCGTTTACAACGAATTACACTAATGATAAATTTACACTAATTAAAAATACAAAGAAAAAAACAATAAGAAAAACAATTAGAAGTTAAAATACTATTACAGAACAAACACAAATAATTAAACACAGAAATCAAATAAAAATAAAGAATGTCATAATAATAATAATAATAATAAATCATAACACAAAAATTTATACAGTTCAAAATCAATTCATCTAAGTAACAATACAATAATAAATTACAATTTAAAATTTTTACAGTTCTATCAATTCATTTAAAAATATAATAATAAATCATAATTTAAAATCTTACAGTTCATAATTAATTCATTTAACAATACAATAATAAATTATAATTTAAAATTTTTACAGTTCAGTTCAGTTTTTTTTTTGTAAGGAGAAAAAGCCTGCATGACTTGTGACTTGGCAGATTTGTGGGCACTCGCTGCTCGGTAGTCATGCAGGCCGTGTAGGTATGTAAGCTAGAATTCTAAAAGCCGAGTTTATAGTTCAGCCGACAATTTAGAGTTCATTTTTGAGTGAATAAAATGCCGTTCGCTCTCATGGACGAACTTTTAATGAACTTTAATTTATGGAGTCTCGCACACAAATTTGTCGCGTTTACGGTCGTTTTCAGTGATTTTTCTGTAGGCCGGAATATGGGAGGAATGGCAGCCGCTCGTTTGGGTTACAATGTTTTGGTTTATGTAATCCCCTATTAATTTTGAGTTTATGTCGTGCGCCACCGAGACACGCCGTTTTATTGACAACTTATTTTTGTCGGGATGTGTTTGGTCTTTGGAAACCACTTCCTTGGTGTTCTGGATTTTGTGATGGAGACGTAAACAGAGTTTTCTTGTGAATTACTCCAGTTAATTGTTTAAGATGTCGTTAAGATGGATGAAGCATGTTTTTGTTCTAAACATTAGTTTGTTATATAAAGCTCGAAATTTGAAATGTAATTAAATGGAATTTAGTAGATAATACAGTAGTTATAAATAGAAGTTACTTAGTTAGCTACATATGTAGTTCGTAAATCAATTTCAACTACGTAATTAATTGCTAAGTATTTTAAAATAGTAGGTATAACTAAAAAACAAAAAAAAAAAGTTTATTTCTTATAAAAGGTACCAATAACGTAATTTTAAGAAAATAAAGCATCAAGATTTACGCTTATTCCACTAATTAATTGTCTGCATTAAGACGTCGCTTTTCTAGCTTTTATTTACGTAAATTCGACTTAGATATTAACGATTCCATTAAATACCTTTAAAACGTAGACTATTTAGTTATTTACGTCGCCCACTTAATCTGGTAAAGTGAAATATTAATATTAACTGTTAGAAGATTTATCAAGTTATCTCGGATAGGTTGATTCATTATGGTGATTCATATAGGGCTTGTTGAATTTATAACCTCACGAAGTCGAGTGTTTGACAAAATGAACCATTAGTTGTAGAGGAACAGTTTGTAAACATGATCGTCTGTCAGCTGGCAGTTTAAATTTACACAATGCAATGCTGTGTTGTGTCGATGAGATTTTTGAGTCGCGAATTTGTTTTCAACATCGATCTAGTATGGGTGGTTTTCACAGACTATTTAACTCTTTGAAATATCATAATATCAATTCACTTTTCAAGGAAACGTGATGCCCAAAAAAACATTATTTTTATCTAACCTATGCTGTCCCACTGCTGGGCTAAGGTCTCCCCCAATTTTTTTCAGTTCTTTCGGTCTTGGGCCAGCAAAAACAAAAACAAGCAATAAACAAGCATAAACTCGTTTAATGGATTTTTTTTTCAAATTATATGTTTAGTCCGATGTGAAGAACTCAGAATGTCTACTTCGATCATTTTTAAAAACACTTTCACAAATGACTAAAAATTCGACAGATGTCTACAAATTGATAACTTGTTCCATCAATATTAATAGCATTGATGTAAATATCCATGTCTAAAGACGAACACTCGCAGATAATACTTAGGTACTCATGTTAAACTGACAGCCACTCTAGTATGGTAACGCGTCATAAAAAATTAAAAGGCATCTCAGCTTTAGCCAAATAGTATTATTTTATTTCTGAATCCAGTTTATAGTCTAAGAGCTTACTGTACTTATAACTACTAAATATGTATATTGAGAGCAAAGAGATGCAAAAAAATGTTGCTAAGCTTCATGTAATATGTTAAACCAAAATATCTTTGCAGCATATTGTTAAATTATGTAAAGCTTGAATACTCAAAATTTCGTCCACATCAATTTACACACAGGCTTTCTTTTACAATTAAAGTAAGAAAACTGTGAAAAGCTGATTTCATACTGTAACTGTCGACGCCGTAAGGAGTGTCGTTGTTGTGGCCGGGTGCCGGACGCGGATGGCTCGTAAAGAAGTTGTCCCGTACAGAACAACCCAGTCACTGTAAAACGATGTGCTAAATTCCCTACGTGTTGGTGAGGCAAATTCACCTTCATAGGTTCCAATATTCGACTACGTCACCAGAAGGATCCTTTGTGAGACAGAGTGTAAGTACTCCAGGTGTACCTCTGATTCAAAGCTCCCAGTGAGATATTTAATAGTTGAATTAATCCCACAGCTTTGCAAAGCTTAAAGCGTTGTATAGTTCATCTTGACAAGACATTCTGTTCTGATCCACAGTGCGTAGTGTAGGTAGTCCATAGTCCATAATACAAAGCATCTCTCGCAGAATGTTTGCTAGCTCTCTTCGATTTCTTATTTGGCTTTGCGCTGGCTAGTTGTAATATTCATCATCCGGTTGGCTCCTGTGACATTAAACGGTGCATGTCCTTGTCTTATATTTTTATTTATTCTCGCCTCGATTGTTGCCAGAGAGCGTTCATAAAACTATGTAGCTCTTGTTTTACACACTCTTTTATATTTCAACAGCCATTTCAGTAGTAACAAGAAGACGTTTTATAGTGTAGTTTAAGTTAGGGATGGTGGGGTTTCCGGATAAAGTTATGCCGACTTCGTCTATCCGTCTAAAAACTAGAGATTTACAGCAGGCCAAGATATAAAGAACTAGCTGACCCTTGCCCACTTCGTTGGGCATAATGTTAATTAAACCCGAAGCCATCGCGCGCCGTCCGGACCGTTTTTTCTCCGATTCACTTTGCAAAACGGACTACCACGTAAAAGCCTTTTTATTTTTCGGTTTTTTATATAACCTATGACACTCAGCAATAATGTGGCTTTCTATTGGTGAAAGAATTTTTAAAATCGGTTCAGTAGATCCCGAGATTACCCCTTACAATTTAACAAATATACAAACACACAAACTTTACTTCTTTATAATATTAGTTTAAAAGTATAGATATCTATTGCCTTTTAGCCAGTAAACAAAACAAACTTAATGGAAATTGACCAAATAAAGAGTATTAATGAACGGTGGTGTTTCTCATCATATTATTCAAGAAACGCAATGATAGTTTTTCTACTTATCAATACAGCCTAATTATCACGTCTCCGTACGCTAGATGTCTCCGGACGTTAATAACGCTAAATTAATTTAATTATTGTTGTTATACTATTTTTTTTATCCGACTATATTCCATCTCCACACATTCCTAAATGTACACTGCTCAGTCTTTACTACGGCCATGTCATGCACGGACTGGGGAAATGAAAATGCAATAGGAATTTCAAAATGAGTTTTAGAATTTTAATTTTCTGAGACGGGACGGAAGAATCTTACTGTTCTTAGAATAGTCATGCCTAAGCGTACTCGATATAAAAACTGTTTTCTTTTGTGTGCAAATATTTATAGCCAAGAGCTTTTAAGTTAGTCATCGGGTCGATTGAATAATTTGTACCTGTCATGAAACAGTTTGCAATGCAGTCAATCTTTATTTTTTACTCTTGTAAAATGAATCCATCACTTAAAACATGACTAAGTCTAGCCAATATAAACATACCTATCATAAGAAGAATCAATTTAAGTCCGTGCTTCTGAGAAAATTTTAATTGTTTTAAAATGTTTTGCTAACACTCATATTCTATAGTGAGAAACTTGTGTTATATTAGAGAAATATTTTATCTTCAGTATACATTTAGTACTGTTATTTCTACAACTACGACTTCAATAAAAACTGGCTGTTTCCCGCGGTTTTACTTGTTATCCTACAAGAATTGTTTTATTTTTTTTAATGAAAAGTAGCTTACCTCAGAGTATAACCTACCTCCATTTAGTTACATCTAGCTCGGACATTTTTCAAATAAAACTTTCACATCACATTTCTAATAAGTAAATAAGACTACGTTTTCGTGGAGGCATTCTAATGGTAAATTAAATTTGATAAAATGTAAATGGTGGTTCTTAAAATTATTTAAATGAAAATGTTTAATTATCAAATAGGCAAGTATTTTAGTAAATCACTGACCAGAATAAAAAAAACACTGAATCTAGGTTACACAATGACTAGCCGCGTGAGTCACACGTTCTCGGTTGTTCTCACGAATTTAGCAGAAATCAATTACCCAAGCTTCAGGAATGTGTCAGTTAACTAAGTGTTGAGGTCGCGGTATCTTTGATTTACGTGCCTAATGACTGGGGAAAAGGAATAATTTAACTAAATTTTATATGTACTAACTTGATCACACCGATGTTAAAAAGACGAAAGTTTGTGAGTATGCGTAAGTTTCTTACTTTTTCAGGATAAGGTGACACCGCGGGCACTGCTATTTGAACTCGTATAATATTATATATTGAAGAATAAAATATATACCTATAGATATCATCTAAAAGTTCAAGTTTCAAACAGGCAAGGTCAACTAAATGCTATATAATACTGTATTGTGTATTACTTAAAGTTTAAAAAAAAGATAACAAAATAAATATTTTTTTAGTAAAATGTATTGGTTTATTGGTAATAGTAAATGTAATCAGACTGCTTGTATACCTGAAAAAGAGGATTTTTTTTTTACATCGGACTAGGCATGCGTTTGATCGCAATCTCACCTGATGGGAAGCGACGATATGGTCGAAGATGTAGCACACTTGCCTAGGAAAAACCTATTCACTCTATTTTTGAACACCCCTGGGTTGTACTTTCTAGGAAAAACAGACGCGGGCAGTGAGTTCCATACCTCTGCCGTTCGGATTAAAAAAGACGAATGAAAACGCTTAGTACGGTTACATGGAATTTTGTTTTTGGGCGACACTACACTTGTATTTTGTAAATATTTCAGTAAGTTTGTTTGTAAATTTCTGTGATCTTATTTTAATTATAACATTTTCTGACTTATCCTAATTGGGTACTATCAAAATATTTCTGTCCATCTTTTTAATAATTATCATGCAAATATTATATCAAAGAATAAACTAATTTTCTCTAACTGACAAATAAGTTGTAAGCTTAAACAATGGACAAAAACGGGAAATGCTACTCTCCGACTACGCTAGTTAACATTCCATGTAGCCTCTACCTAATTACGCGACAAGGAGAGTAGAGATATTGTTCGCAATATTAATTACATGGCTCTCACGTGAATCTCGGTGTAGAGCTTTAATTAGTACTGTTCTGTCTAAATAGTACTGCAAACGTGCTCTACATTGGGTAATTTACACGTTACGTTGTTAGGGTAACCTTTTTGTGGGATGTTTAATTTTTTGTTTGTCTGTACTCGTATATTCATTTAGAGAAGTTCAATATGACAGACGAAAATGGCTGGATGACTTTACGAAGTGGATCAGACTGAGTTATCGGCAGTTGAAAAGCATTGGATCGCAAGAAGTTTAGCTTACTGAATTTCAAAATGAAATTTACATCTGATGATGATGATATTTATTTGTTTGTGTAGTTGGTGAAAACTTTGCATCAATTTTGAATTAATTTTCTGATGAGGTACTTGAAAATGGTTTTCAATTTAAAACAGGGTGATATTGTTTTAAAACATGGATGATAATAATGCAAAAAGTGAAAGTTTTATGTAAGAAATAAAAGCAACAAAAGCATTAAGGGCAGATGTTAACATAACTACGTACAATAGTTTACATCCGTAGCATTGGATTACAAATAGCTTGTTCTATGTCTCTTTTTTTCTTTTCATTTCTTATTACCTGTTAAACTTATAACCACTACAGAAATACAAACAAAATAATTTGAGTGAAATCAACAAATAAACGACGTAAATAAATAGGCCATTATGTTCAAACGTCCATAGTTTTATTGAAACGTTAGCACACCCATAGGACCAGTTCACGATTCCCAACTGGAGCCTAATATGTATCTAGTTTCTTGTTTTCTTTTTTCTGAGACTTCTGAGAAAGTTAGTCGTAGAAAAAAGATAAACCCAGCGTGAAGCGAGTATAATAAGTGCATTAAAACTTAATATTGTTTATTTTAAGAAAATGATGCATAATTGCACCTTTTTGCATCCTGATTATGTCTATCGGGAAACATCCACTGAAATACAATGTCACTGTCAGTGACCCACTGTAGCCGACAGTAATGGGCTGTATTAATGGGTTAGTTACACGTAACGAGTACAGCGGCGAGACAGTGCCCACGGCCAAGTACTCGGTTTGTATAAACAGTTTGACGAGGCGAGACAGTCACTAGAACCATGATTGCTTATGTTTGCACGAGTTTTTGCTGAGTATGCACATTTACTGTCTCGCCACTATACTAGTACGTGTAATCAACCCAAAACAGTAAACACGTAGAGTAACAGCGTCTCAGCACACACTAGGTGTAATAGACCACCAATTGATATTATTGTGCAATGCAACACTTGTTGTAATTGAATTGCTGTTTGATGTAAGTGCCACTAATATCGAATTGTTGTAAGTGGCTCTCAATGTTTAGGTGCAGCTGAAATAGGTTACTATTGGCAATTGAGATGATTGGCTCAATGAGTTAGATAAAGGACGCAGTAGGAATTGGTGCAGGCTGTAAATTACCAAAGATATGTGTTGACAAAATACTATCATAGATAAATAGATGAACTCTTTTACAAACGAGACGAATAAGTTTTTTTGCGATAAGAACTTAAGGTGCTGGTAAACGGTCAGCAGCTACTTTTATTCGGTTAGTTTTTTGCACTTTGAAGATTTAAAATCACTAATTGGGGGAAAACAGCAAAAAGTTTTATTTTTAGTTAGTTTTATTTTTATTTTATCTCCAAATTTTATAAAGAGTTTTAAAACGTATTTTGTCGTTTTTTTATTTATAAAAAGTGAATTTTATAAAGTGTAAAAGATGTACCTAAATGACGACCGTTTATATCCGCTTAACTTCTTATGTGAACGTTGAAAAAACCAATTATAAGGCGTTCTAATAAATTTATCGGCACAAAAATCTATCGTACTGCTCATATATTTTAACCTAAGTTATAATACACAAAACTCACTCATGCACTAACGTCAAAAGCTTTCAAAACCACGTTAGTTTTCTTAGTAAACTTACACTCTTATTAAGCACCAAAAATAAGCGTCGTTTTATTCTTAACTTTATGACGATAATCACTGACAACCCCATGTTTATTTTGTCTTGTCCTCATAACTTATATTTGAAACAAAACAAACAACATTCATCTAAGTAATAAAAACGTCTAAAATCATAAATAATATTAAATATCTACTAGATATCTTCAACTTCACGTGAACGTTACGACCTAAAAATACGATAGTTTGAAACTCATGTCGGTCGATTGATTTTATTTTTACGCTAACACATTTATGTATCTTTGTGTGTCTGTTGTTACAGATGTAAAATTTGTCAGTATGCTTGAGTAATATTTTGTATTGTTCTAGTACGAGTATATAATGCTCTTTGGACAAACACCACAGAAAAACAGATGTTTCAGTTTTTCAGAGTAATAAAGTGATGATGGAAGCTTTCGTTTTAGAATGGCTAGTTGTTCCTCGCGGTCGAAGCCGGTGGATGAAAAAAGGGTGAAAAAGATAGTGACGAAAAGTAATCTATGCCCTTTTTTGTACTGCAGACAACGCGTATGCAATTTTTCATAACGATCGATTGGGTAGTTAGGGCTTGAAAATGTAACCATCAAGAAAGCTCACCTACGCGTTAATAAACACAGAGAGGCTAGAATTACTTTCCAAATTTTGTTTTTTTATGATCCATATTTAGCGTAGCTGGTAGTGTATATAACTTAATTATCTTCTGAAAAAACATTATGATTAAGACAGCAAAATTCAGCTTTTTACTATCCTATAAATACGGACCATTTAACTCACAAATAATTAATGATACACGTTCCTAGAAAACTTATTATACTAAAAGCTTTATGGTTTCATTCTTTTTGAAATTAGAAGCCAAACTAATCAGATTTTTATTCCAATATTCATACATTTACCTATATAGGTAGGTTATACAGTATAATAGAGTAGAATTGTAAAAGTACACGTGCCAAGACTAGTAGAATCCTTCTAACACTTGTTGCCGACATGTTTATTACAAGAACCAACTGAGAACGACTCGTAAAACGGTCCCAAGGTTAAGTTTGATTGTTCCTTACAACCCACCACACAACTTTACCTTGAAAAAGTAGTATTTTGAACTTTAACACAAGAGGTTACAACTCATTTTCGATTAAAATGTAGTAGAGATTTAGTTAAAACTATTGCAAGTCTAAAAGCAGTTTGAGGCCAAAGCTCCATTTGTTTTTAATGTGATTCAAATAGGTCGAAGTACAAAAAGATTTGTGAATGAATACTCTTTGAAAGGGCTCGTAAAATTGATAAAATACACACATTGCACCACACCACAAAATAAGACTGCTATTGTTTAAACATTTTGAAATAATTTAGTTAGATTCAACATAGACCTATTTCAACAAGATAGCACGTTACATTTTATTTTACTTTTATTGCAAAATTAACTTTAACCCGATACACTAGACCCTAGACCCTTTGCTAGAGATCGCTCTTAGCGATAAGGCCGCCAGTTGTCGCACTAGTTTTAGGTGCTCCTTTTGTTTGTAATTTATGGTGTGAACAATAAAGAGTTTATCTATCTATCTATCTATCTACACCAAATGTCATATCTAAACGTTGATTCAACGGTTTAAAAATCCTAGTTGTTCGTTGCTCTACAAATATAGCATAACTGAACTACAAACAATTAAAGTATGTATGTAAAAAGATGCTGTCGCAAATTCATTAATACTAAGTAATTTTTCACTAATAAGTGAAAGTAAATAATAAGTAACTAATAAGTAATAAGTGTTTTTTAACATTATTACGAGTATAAGTAATGTGCACCTACTACAGTTATCTTATTATTAAAATTAATACAAATGCATCTATAAAGTATATCTAAACTTTTGTCGCATACGAATATGAAAATAACGTTCACCAACAGAACAAATTATACCGACGTTACAAAAACGCAGATTAAAAGTTACCAGATGCTCCACAGTTGACATCTGCATTTGAATCTGGAACTTAATGACCCCCAAGGCGCAATATACTAAACAGCGAACATTCTAAAATTAAAGAAGCAAATCGTTCAGTCGATATGTTAACGGAAATAGAAGACACATGATCCCGCGGGAAGTCTGAGAAAAAAACCTAAAGGAGAAACATATGACCTCGTTTGTCGCAACTGAGAATTATTTATTACTTTTGATAGTTCTGTCGGATCGTTCTTTGTCTTTGTGAATATCAAATGTTTTGTAAGAGTAGTTATTGTAATTTGTATCAGTAACTTTTTTTTGTTGAAACGTTTGTAGTTAGCTAATTGACTTTTTCATTAAACTATCACACGAGTACCGAGTACTCTACTCATATTGAACTAAACTCGTCCAAGACATAATTATTATGACTGTACTTTGTGACCATGTAAGTGTAACTTTATGTGAATGAGTGATTTGTGTATTTTGAACTTAGACATATAGGTAGTCAAATTACGACGGCCTAGGGACGACTTTTTAAAAAGACAAAATTTCTAATTTAAAGTGTCGTTTATTCGACGGATCTCTTAAGACTAACTTAATATTTAACAAAGACAACTCACAACGACTCGCCAGACAAAACATCCCATGTCGCTCTCTTATCAGTTACTTCTCCGAAGACCACCCGATTGCGCTGATCAAGCGCATACCCTAAAAGCCACAGGGCCAGACTCAGGTCGCATGACTTCTCCCTCCTGAGATTCGAAATTATCCGAAGGATTCGGAGAGTTTCGAAAATTACATTTGTAGCCTAATTTTCTTAATCTAATATATAAAACTATCAATCCGCAGATTACAATAATGAGGTATAAAACAATTGTCCAAATACTGACGCTATAAATTTTCACTTCACTGATATCATTTTCATTTTCACTTTTAGATTTTAATGCACTCACACTTAATTGGACGTTCTTCAGATCTATGTCTTCTAGTTCTATAGGTTCTGTATCTTCAGTCTTGATGTAACTAATGTGTGGTAAGTTGATAATTGGTAGTCTAGCGTAATTTAGTTTGTCCAGCTGGTGTTGTCGAAGTTTTAGTACAAATCTATCAATTTTGATTTCACATTCTGTATCTTCTAGCGTGACAATATACGTTCCCAGGATATTTTCTTGTTGTACTTCACTTGAACAAATCCGTTGCATGAGTGTATTTTCTATGGAAAACAGGATCCACCGGTTTGGTCGTATACGTTGGACCACGACGTTCTCAAGTTTTACTGGAATCAAGGTACAGGAACTCATGTTTTTGGAATATTTCATCAAATCCGAAATACATGGATCCTTAATGAATTGGGCGGTGTTATCCTCGAAGCAGAGAAAGCTGGATTCGCCTGTCGCTTCGCACGGCTGGGCTAACGGCTCAGAGGTCAGTCCTTTCACTATTAGGTAAGGATATTTAGGAAGGATGATGTATGTCATATGATCATGGAGAATAGGGAGAGGGTACAATTTATAGTATACGTAGGTCTCTTTACCAATAAGCGGAATTTCTAACACAAATGTTAACTGATTTTCTTTAAAGAATGACTTTATACCAATACTCTCTTCAATCTTTACGAGATTCTCTTGATTAGCAGGAAATACTAATCTATCTGTTTGTTCAATATTTTTTAGTATAATTAGTAAGCTGTCGGAATCAATTATAGATTGATGTAGAGTATTTAACTTACTAAAAGCTATCGCAGTTTCCAATTCGTTCAATTTAACAGAAGTACTTTGAAAGTTGTGTAAAATCATAGAATATACATTAATTATCATATTACTTGCGTAGTGTACATTTTCTTCCTGTTTTGCTTTATCTAAATTGTTTTGAGATTCTTTAAATTTCTCAGAGAGTTGCAATACATTATTTTTAATTGAATGTGTTACATTATAAAAACCTTGTACGACTTCGGAGACCAGAGTTACCTTTTTATTAGTGTATGCCTGTTTTGACTGAATTGTTTCGATTAGTTTATCGTATCTGTATGCATCTTCACTGTCCAAATTTCCCGTAATTATCTTAATAATAGAGCCTAAAGGATTAACAAGGCCTCTTTTTACTCTATACTTAGGAACTAACTGTCTATACTTACTTATAGTTAAATTCATAAAATATTCTACTTGAATTCTAAAATTTGAGAAAACTAAGTTTTTATATGTCTCATCATAATTAGCATCTACCTTACTATTTACGTCATTAAATTTAATGATATTTAAAGTTAAGTCCTCAGATATCAAGTTAAAGTCTAATCTCTTCAGTATTGTCCATTTTTCAGTGCTAATCACTGCTGTTCCTTCCTTTAAGGGTAGGACTCCTGGAATGCCCTCAAGTGACTGCAATTGAAGGGCCTGGAGTTGGGTCGCTGCCATCAGGACCAGCACCATGATTAGGGCGTCTCTGTGGAGGACGTTTGATGTCTTTAATAGGGATTCTAATATCGCGCTTCTTTGTTGTTACAGTCACAATATTTCTATCAGCTTCTCCTACTACTACAGCTTTATCATACCGGGGCTTATCCTTGCTTCGCCGAACATTGGTTCCTTTAAAGAAAATTGTGTCGTCCGTATTTATATCAAATTCTGTTTCACCTCCTCTTCTGTCTTTAGCGTTTTCCTTTATTTTAATCATTTTATCAGTTATATTTTTATACAAAAATTCGGTTCGTTTTTTATGATCGCGCATTAGCACCTGCATATATTCTTTGTCTAAATTGATGTCAAAGGTATTTTTTGATTCCGTGTGACCGAAAACTACCTCGAAAGGGGTTAATCCTGTTACGGAATGAATGCTATGGTTGTAGGCCATAATGGCAAAAGTCATTACTGTTGAGGCGTCAGTTAGTTTACGTTCGTATTTCGCGAGTCTGTAAGTCTCTAAGAGGGTAGAGTGAAATCTCTCTATCAGACCCATCGAATTTGGGTTATTAGGCGTACCTAAATGGAGTTCAATTTTGTAAAAATCCAATAATTCCTTAATTAGTGAATTGTTGAATTCTGATCCAGAATCTGAGCTTATTTTCGTTGGTGTTCCGTAAAAAGAAAAGTACTTAATCAGCGCTCTTACTACCTCTGGAGCTGATTGGTTGGATACTTCAAACGCTTGACCAAGCTTACTGAATGCATCGATGATAGTTAAATAAGATTTTCCTTCTATTTTAAATATGTCTATGAAAAGCTCTTCAAAAGGCTTATTTTGCGTCTGCGTTAACTGCAATATAGGTTTAAGGGGCTTTCTGTCATACTTTAATTTTTTGCAAGCTTCGCACGCATTTATTACGGCGGCTACTGTAATGTCTAAATTGTGCCAAAAATAGGTGCGTTTTATGTGTGTCACGGTTTCTTTGATGCCACGATGGCAATTTTTACCAACGTGATATTTGTTAATAATAGCCTTTTGCTCGTCCTCGTCATCTACATAAATTACCCGTTCTGTACATTCCAAAATGTGAACAGTTCCCTTTTTAAATAGTGTTATCACTGCTTCTGTAAATCTGGCTCTATGTAATGGATCTTCAAAGTATATGAAATATTTAATTTTAGTACGTATGTATTTTTTTAGAAAATCTTTAATTAGGTCAGGTCTATTTAGTGGCATATGGACTTCTAATATTTTTTGCTTTTTATTGGATATGTCTTTAATGGCGATTTCGTCTCTAAACCAAGTATACACTAAAATCTGGTTAGGCTTTGTATCGACCGCTTCATTTAAAATGGGGATTCCTGCTGAATCTGTATTACGTGCTGAATGTACGGTTTCAGATCCTACATTTGTATCTGTATCTGACGCTGTAATAGTCCCACTAGATGGCTCTGGTATTGAATATGGCGAACGCCGTTGTTTTTCGTCCGGGTCACTAATGCTGAGTGTACTTTCAGAATCTATTGAGATAGCTCTTTCTGATTTTGGGGAAACTGGGGTCTTTTTATTTTGTAAATTAACTATTTCGTCTGTAATTCTTTCACAATGTCTTTGTAAATCAAATTCATCTTCGTCTAAATTTACTTGCATCGAACTACTATCCTTATCATCTTTACCCATCGCATTCACTTTTACTCTTGACAGAGCGTCGTCGTTTGTATTCTGTCGACCGTTTTTGTAAATTACGTCATAGTCGTATTCGGCAAGTCTCAAACGCCAGCGAGTTATTTTACTGCTCGGTTCTTCAAAGGAGTGTAACCACGATAACGGTCTATGATCGGTGTAGATTGTAAACTTTTTGCCGTACAGATATGGTCGGAAGTGTTTAATGGCCCATATGATAGCCAATGCCTCCTTCTCTATAGTGCTGTACCTACTTTCGGGATCGTTGAGGGTTCTCGATGCATATGCAACAGGACGATCGCTACCTACCGTACCCTGTGATAAGACAGCACCTATTGCATAATCTGAGGCATCCGTGGTTAAAATAAAGGGCTTTTCAAAATCCGGAAATTGCAATAAGGGTGCATTTGTTAGCAACTCCTTGCATTTTTCAAACGCTTCAGTAAATTCCTTATCAATCACTACCTTATGATTTTTCTTGAGGCATTTTGTTAATGGTCTTGTCAATTTTGCGAAGTCCTTGATAAACTTTCGGTAGTAACCTACTAAACCAAGGAAGCTCTTAATTTCCGTTTGTGACCTTGGTAGGGGGAATTTTAGAACTGCATCGATTTTGTCATTATTAGGCTTTAAGCCGTCTTTAGTTATAGAGTGGCCTAGATAAAGTACTTCCTTACGAAGGAATTCGGACTTATCTAGCTGGACTTTAAGATTGGTCTGTCTCAGTCTTTCAAAGATTTTACGGAGTTTTTGTACATGTTCTTGGAGACTAGATGAATAGATAATAATATCATCTAAATATACAAGGCAGTGTATTCCTTGTAGGCCACGCAGGATACTATCCATGGCTCTCTGAAAAGTGGCTGGAGCCGTCTTAAGGCCAAAAGGCATACGTAAAAATTCGAAATGGCCTGCCTGTGAACTAAACGCAGTCTTTTGTCGGTCTGCTTTGTCAATCTCAATTTGGTGGTATCCGCTGGCTAAATCCAAGGTCGAAAAGTAGTTACACTTACCTAACTTATCGAATAAGTCAGATATATTAGGCAGCGGGTATTTGTCGTCAGTCGTAGTGTCATTTAAACGTCGATAATCAATTACCATCCTGTATTTCTTTTCTCCAGAAGCATCAAGTTTCTTTGGTACAAGATGTACTGGGAAGTTCCAAGGTGAGAAGGATTCTTGGATGACTTTGTCTTTAAGTAGTTTGTCAACTTGTCGATTTATCTCGTCATTTATTACTTGTGGTTGTCTATATGGTTTTAAATAGATTGGGTCTTCATTCTGGGTTCGAATTTGGTGTTTGACTTGATTCGTAAAGGTCAAAGGCAACTTGTCACAGTAAAATATATCTCTAAATTCATAACACAAGGCACTGATTGCATTTCTTTCTTCTGTATTTATGTGGTCGAGTCTAAGTTTTTCTAAATTGTCAATCAAATAGTCGTCAATATCGGGGTCATTGTCAGATATCTTATTTACTTCACAGACTTGTGGTTCGTATTGATTAACGCCGATAAGCCGATTTATTTTTAATGTCACTACATTGTCTTGTGTATTTTGCACAACTGTATATGCCTGCCCATTAACGCAATTAACAAGGGCGGAAGGCATTCTAACGCCAGTGTCAAATTCGCGGTATTCTATAATACCTGTACCGTCATGTAAGTTAGTAGGTAAACTCACTCGGGTTTCAGATCGCGGTTCAAGTCGAATATTAATTTGTGGGTTATAAACGATTGGAATTTCGGTGTCACGGGTTCTCAGTACTTGGTTTCTCATATCTATATTTGCACCAAGCTGCGACAAAAGGTCGGAACCTATCAATCCATCGTAATCTTTGTCTACCTCGTATACGTAGAACGTATGTGAATCTCTGCATCTAAATGTTTCTAGCAAAGGAATGTGAATCGCTTCACCGTGAGAACTTCTGCCATGAGTGCTGATAACCTCAAATGGGATAGAATATTTATGTTCTTGAAAGTACTCATCCGCTTTGTGTGGGCTTATAAAAGATCGTGAGCTACCAGTATCGATCATAAACTTTGCATTTATTTCTGGCAAACATATGTACGGTAACTTCGCGAAATTGTCACAATTTAAGTTTATTAACTCGAGGGATTCCTGTCCGAGGCTTGTTCGCGAAAATTTTGTTCGTCATTCATTGTCTCGTCATACTCGTACATCTCAGTCACATACTGCATGTTAGTTTGTTCGTCGCAATAAACGTTATTGTTGTAAGTCACTTCATTTTCGTAATCGTAATTGAAATGTTCTTCGTAATCGTTCTGTTCAGGTGAATATACTTGAATTTCGTTATGATGAGCTTGATTAGGGCGCATCGGTAACGCAGTGCGCATAGTTACGTCAGATTCATGTAATCCGCCTACTTTATTTTGGTTTGAATGAGGAATGCCGAATTTAAATTGATTTGTTGGGGGTTGGTTATAAAACTGTCTAGGGGCTGTTTGACCAAACGGAGGTCTGTAACCTTGAGGAGCTTGAGGCGAGCCGAATCTATGACCCTGATGATTTGGAATTCCAAATTTGAAGTTTTGTTGAGGTTGCTGAGGTCTAAAGCCACTTGTATGCGGTACCCCAAATTTAAATTGTGGTGCCTGTTGGTTTCCAAAATTCGGGTTATGAGGTCGGAATTGGTTCGGTACGCCAAATCGAAAACCTCCCTGATTAGGTGCATTAGCACTAGCAGTGTAAAATGGTTTTAATCCGAATTTTTCGACATAAGGATTGTGTGAAGCTGTAGCTTGTAATTTACTAGGCAACTGTCGCAACATTTTGCTTCGCGTATTGTACTGGAAATTGAAATTAACCTCTTCTAGTACAATACTAAGCGCTCTCTCCAATGTGTTACTTCCTTTGAGTCTAACTATACGAATAAGATCCTCGGGAAGATTATAGAGGAACACGTTCATGGCCATATTATCGTAAATTGTAATTTTACTGCGTCTAATATGGTCATCGTGTATAAGATTGACTTTGGCATATAATGTACTTTTCACTTGTTGGATTCGGTTGCAAAACTCGAGATATGTTTCATTCTGGTTCATTTTCAAGGTTTCTAAATGTATGGCAATGCATTCTTCGGAACGCGGATCTCCGAAGTGCTGAGTCAAAACGGATTTTAATACGGCCCAAGAGTCTATGTCAGGTCTTTCACTCAAAAGGTGAGCGGCTTTACCGACCAATTTACTTGCCACTACATGAAGCGCATATGTATCTTGTGCCGGATTATTTTCCCTTCTGTAACAGCCTAAGACGTATTCACTTTTCTTAATGTATAAATTAAGAAGTTTTTCATCACCGTCAAATTTCGGTATAATGGAGGATATCTCCTTAGGAATGGCATCTACGGCAGATTGAGCCATTTTTGTACACAATTTAAAACACACACAGATAAAAATATAAAATACACACAGTTATCACACAGTAAAGTTTAATAGATTCAATAATCAAATCCTACACACTTAATTATTTCAAGATCGAAATAGTACGCACTAAATTATTTCAAGATCGAAATAGTATAATAATAGTATCCTAAGTTACCTATAAAAATGCTTATAATAGTAAAATAGTATAATTACCGATGTTTGGTGTAATTATACAGAAAATCAGTTAACCAATTAGATAAGGTGAAGTTTGACCTCAAATAACATGTAACAAATTTAAAGTGGAATAGGTAATGGAAACAAGGAATAGTGAATTTGGACTACTCACAAGCCAGCCATTATCCTCCTTGGGTGAGTCAGAAGCAGATCCCTCGTCCTGTGTATTGCGCGTCGCTGGAGACTTATTTATTTTGGTTCGTATGGATACCCGCACTACGATTTACGCACTGTTCACGCCACAAAACCGATTCAGGGGCTCTGTAGAGGCGACAGCAGCACGATAGTAGGACTTAAGGTATCCTACCGGCTGCGCCAGTCAAATTACGACGGCCTAGGGACGACTTTTTAAAAAGACAAAATTTCTAATTTAAAGTGTCGTTTATTCGACGGATCTCTTAAGACTAACTTAATATTTAACAAAGACAACTCACAACGACTCGCCAGACAAAACATCCCATGTCGCTCTCTTATCAGTTACTTCTCCGAAGACCACCCGATTGCGCTGATCAAGCGCATACCCTAAAAGCCACAGGGCCAGACTCAGGTCGCATGACTAGGTACTTAATTTTGACTCTATTTTCTAATTTTTTTTTAATAATTTCAATTGTATTTTTTAAAACAAAAGTCTATAGTTAGGTACTCTCGACACTCAAGTTAAAGATACAAACTAATGCGCAAGTTCTTCTGATTATACGTTTGCCAGATGCATGCGCATCGAAGTGTCCAAAGTGACAACTAATGACTTTCTGGCGACGATGTAAACATTCGTCTTCACTCAGCAGACTCTGTCAGAACCATCGCTGGGTGTTTCGAAAAAAAGGTGAGAAGAAGTTTGTATACGTACGTGTTGTTCGTTAGTAATTAAGTTTGGAGATATACATATACATTTTTTCTGTAACTTTGTTTTGTACTTCAATAGTAAAATAATTAATGTTGTGATGTATGAGTAAAAAATAGAATACCTACATTTTAATGATACTAGGTAATACTCGTATAGTATCAACAAACATACATACCTACCTCTTTATAATATTTGTATCGGTTAGACCTAGCTGTAAAATCTTCAAGAATATAAAATTCGCCTAAACATATTTATCTGGCATAATCGATACCCAGGGATTCATTTTTAAATAAACGATAATATCATTAGGTATAATTAAATACTAAACGATCTAAGTATCTAATCTATTATTATAATTTGAACCTTCAAACTACATTGTCTTTTCATTAAAAATACCCTTGTTATACCAACATTGTCACACAGAAGTCTTACGGCTGCCAACAAAAGAAATTGAGTAACCCGATACAAGTCTGTTAAATGTTTACGAACGCTTTATGTTTGGCAAATCAAACACAAATTGAGTGGCGTTCCACAAAAATACAAGCTACGAGAAACGCACCTTACAATTAAACGCCAGTATAAAATTATACATAATACTAGCTGTTTCGACAGACGTTGTCCTGTCAAAAGCCATTGCGTAACTATAGCAACCGTAGTATGTTGATGCTAACTTGTCAATTTATAGTAAAAATTATCAGTAGGTATATAATATATAATTTGCAATAAATTAAAATTGCGACTATAATTTGAGATTTAAACTATCCTATCTCTCAAGTTGGATCGAACTGCACATGGTGTGCGAATTTTATTATAATCGGTTAAGTGGTTTAGGAGTCCATTGAGGACAAACATTGTGACACGAGATTTATATATATATTAAGATATTATAAAATAATGCGTTTTTGATTCGTACAGCCAAGGAATGGAACAGACTGCCGGCTTCTTTGTTCCCTGAGAGATACATACAATCTTGGGCTTTTCAAGGTCAGAGTGAATAGGTATCTTCTAAGTCTGCGTGCTTCATCTTCGACCACATCGTCGCTTACCATCAGGCGAGTTGGTGGTCAAACGCGGACTAGTTCACGTTAAAAAAAAATATCTCTTTCTCTTGTACTATAATAGAATTCATTATGTGTAATCTACCTACGAGTACCTAGATCTTAATGACTGAAATCACGTAAGGCGAAAAGGCTGCGCTTTTTAGGGTTTCGTACCCAAAGGCTAAAACGGGACCCTATTACTAAGACTTCACTGTCCGTCCGTCCGTCTGTCACCAGGCTGTATCTCATGAACCGTGATAGTTAGACAGTTATATTTTTCACAGATGATGTATTTCTGTTGACGCTTTAACAATAGATACTAAAAAACAGAATAAAAAATATTTAAGGGTGCTCCCATACATTTTTTTGCCGTTTTTATAGATAAAGTACGGAACCCTTCGTACGAGAGTCCGAATCGCACTTGGCTGGTTTTTTTTCGATTATCTTTTTTACTTTGTTTATCATTTATCATTTTTTAGTTCAAACATACCTATAATATTTTTAACCTAATTTAAAAAAGAGACGATTCTTAATTCGACTGTTTGATTTGTGTTTTATTTAACACTGAAAACCTACAAAAAAAAGCACATTAGTTTTCATAGTAAAAATCTTGATACCATCTCTTAGATTTATCTTATTATCCCTTACTGGTTCAAACAATACTGTTCTAAGGAAAAGGCAGGCTGTAGCAAAATTCAATGCAAACAATAGTACAAAGCCGAAGCGAGATTATTGAAGAATTTGTTTTAAGCCACTTGAGGCACTTGTAAATATTTGCCGAGCTTTCCTTGGCCTAACGTTCACCTGCCTTCGTGATGTTAACATTAATGTTGTTTGTTTTTACGAAAATAGAGACGGCCTTTTTTGCTTTGGCTGTTAGTTTAGCTAATTCAAAATGGGGTCGAAATAATGAACTTAATAAAATTATTTGTTCTAATCTGGTGCCACTTTACTTTTGAAGCTTGGCCGAAGTGGTCGTCGGCTTTGCAAACGTTTTCTTATCCTGAGGCAAGCGAAATGCTGTTTGGCACTGGCTATGATGCAAAATTCAAATTAATACGTACGCATTTCATTAAAATTTTTAAAAACTTTACCTATATTATTTATTATATTGGTCTGGTATTGGTCTCTCACTGAATTGTCACAATTTTTCCCATTTACAAAAAGTTATTGATCATATTTTTTTATATCTTTCATTATTTTACTATGACGAGACCTTATTCCTTACTTACTAAATTTGACGGTATAAAAGTGTTTGTATTTAACTCTAGAGATATTTGAATCTGTTAACAAAAACTTAATTTCTATTTCTTTTCTATTCATCGAAATTACAATGGTTATTTATCTAAGTCGTAATCTGTCAATCTTTTATGGAGCATTAATGTGAATACTTACATTCTATTCTACACGTTTTACTTACATTTAATACAAGAGACGTAATACATTTTAGAGAAAACCATCAAAATTTTATGAAATCACATTTCATCCTACTCAAAGAATAAAATATCTGAATCGTATGTCTCGTCACACTTCAAGCGATGAAAATATAAGATCTTAACCCTTTTTGAGTAAATCCTAGAGGAAATTTACTCTCACTAATGGCATGGATACGACAACACTCTACGTGCAAACAATGAGTGTATCCACTTTAATCTACATACGAAATTCGTAGATATTTTCTGAGAATAATAAAAAGGGTGTCATAACGATATTATAAGGTTTTCTTTGATGAAATTGCTATTATGTGCTGTAACGATTATTTACTATTAAGTGATATTGTGTGAAGACTTTGAATTTCTATAATAATTTGGTTATATTAAACACATCAAAGTTTTTTTCTATGTACTTTATTGATCAACAAAGTTCTTTTTTTATATTAGTCTCAGTCTCAGACTTAATCTTGCTTTTATTACGTTTGGACGATGACAACGACGTCAAGAGTGTTTATCTTGCTTAATAAGGATAAGTAGATTATTTATCATTTCAACGGTTTTAATATAATTTGTGGTTGTCTATTTATGGGAAGACAGCACAATCTTTGTTAAAGCAATAACAATAAATCAAAAATCTATAGGAGTAAAATATGAAAATACCACAAGCACTCATTGTTGAAGGCTGGCATGTGTTATCAATCAGTCGCCGGCGCTTCAGATCGCTTTATGAGAGTACGGACAGACAGACAGTCGTAAACTCGGCGTGATTGGAACCACGTTCGGACTCATCCGAGCATTCAGTGTCGTATAAAACAGTGACTAAATTTGGAACAAATTGAAGTGAGAGATTAAACAACTTACTCAGGGTGACGAGCGCAGTGCTGTGCCGCGCAGGGTCTTGAATTATGCAAGTTCAAAATTCTGGGTGGTGCAGACCTGTTATGGGCAAACGTGACGTTTAACATCAGGCGAGCGATTTGCTCGTCTCGTCACTCAATTACATAAAAAAAAAAGCTTGAAGCTTCTATTTTAGTTATTGGAATGTTTTACTAGCTACGTTAGACGATTTTTAGTACTATTCTCACAGGAAAATTGAAATGATTATTATGTTTATTATTATTACCTATGTCTAATGTAATTTTCTAACTAAGTCGGTTGTAAGCAACCAACAAAATGCAAATGTACTTGATGATTTATTTTTTTATTTTGTAAATGCAATTTTTTTAGTTTTAGTAATGTAGGTAACATGTATTAGTAACAAACAGATTTGATTTCCTTGTTGCCTGCTCCATTTTGTAGGTCTTTTTTAATTAGCATGCTGTGTGACTCGTTGGGAACCCCTCGTTTAAACAAATGTATAATGGAATTAAAAAAGGTTATATATAAGTACTTGAAAAGTAAGGAGCCATTGACGACTCGGATACAATATATTTTGTCTACTATTGCCCAAATGTACACATTTACAATTTAAATTTAAATAAATAATTTAAACTCGTCCAATAAGTACACCCCAAGTAATTAAAATTAAATGTTTATTGCAATTTTTTATACTATCACATTTAAATTGTGGATAATCAAATTGATTTTGATTTGATCCGGTTTTTTATACGTTTGGTTTCAATCTTACGTACTGCACAAGTAAATGCTACTTCTGTGCGTTAGACGCGCTTGCTTTTAATTAGAGGAAACTTTATATGCAGGGAAAGGAAATAGTGTGGACCGTGACAAATAGGCTGTTATCGGATGTTTTGATGTTTTTGATTATGGCGTGAGACGCTATGAACGTTTCGGTAGATTGTGGATTAATCGTAACGACGATTATGGCAGTGATCAAAAGAATCGTAAACAAGTTTATATGTTAAGACATTGGTTAAACTTTGTGATTCACAATTTTGCCAGTAAGACAGTGTTGTTTAAAATTAGATAAAGAGTACTCTTTATTGTTTATATCAGAAATTACATACAAAAGGAAATTTATAGTGGGATTACATTATTAAATTCTTTTGATTATGTTTTGGCCTGGACAAAATAGACACAGGATCGAGATGAGTGGCGTACAAGAAGAGAGGCCTATGCCCACTGGTGGGCGATCACGGCTGTTGCTTAAGATGTTTGGCAACCTTGGAAAGGAATATCTCAGTAGTAGTGTGTCTACCTACCTTATAAGCAAGAATGTCCTGGGTTAAATTAAGACAAATTTATAACTGAAGTTGTTGTTATCTGTTGAATAACTACTTCAGTCTCCAAACTGTTATATCGATATCTGTATTATATTTAGCACAAATCTATTCTATTACACTACCTTTGTAATTAAAGTCATCAAACCCAGCGAAGTGTTGAACTGTAAACACTTTGTGAAATAAGATACCGTGCGAACTGAAACCGGTACACACTATCGTTGGCCTAAACTCACGGCTGAACCAAATTTAATCGTCCGAAGCGCCAGTGCGAATAATGGCTGCGACAAATTTTCCGTCCCGCCGAACATTTTCCTCTGAATGAACCCACACAATCGATGGTATTGCTGCAAAATTGCACGCTATTAACTGACATTCTAAATATAGAGAACCACGCGACGAAATAGGCGCTTGCATTCAATCCTTTCGTTCCATCCGGTGTCCTAAAACTTTGACATGACAACTTCACCTCTATTTCAACGAAACTAAAAGCCACATTACGATATTCAATTTCGTAAATATAAGCTGTTTTTATGGACAATATTAAAGAAAGCCGATGACGTGTAACAGTTAAACATCTGCTTTTCGACGATTGATTCGTAATGATGATTGCTGTGGTAGAAGACAGCCGCGGAAAGCTTCGCCGTGTTATACCAATGTTTTGACGTTAATAATACGATATCCGTAGCGAGGAGGCGACTTATTACTGACAGTATAATTCAGGCACCTGACATGTGAAAGAACCGGCGGTTATCTTTTTGCGGTATCGCGAAAAGAAGTAATCATGTTTTAGGGTTTTAATCAACTTAACTCTCAGTAAGTGAACCCGTTTTTTTATGCCGTAGGTGGCAAACAAGCAAACGGGCCGAATTATTGTAAGCAATCACCGTTGCCGATCCTTTAAGACTCTATTAGCAGCCCTTTTGAAAAAGCTAATGTTATAGTTACTCGGGAATACCTACTAGTGGAGAGATTATCCTTCGCTTGTTTGGATGAAGCAGCAGAAATTGTTTATTGTGTGATCTATTTTTTTGGATAAAAGGCAACTATAAAAAGAAGATAGTATCGTTCACCAAGAAAATTAAGACGGCAATAGACCAAATTTTGCTAAGGTACTATAACAAAATATATAATATCTGTATTTACTGAAATCATGTCTTATGCTAGAAACGAAGACAGAAAAGATATATTTTATCAAGCGGTACCTAGATAGTTTAATTTCGTTGCTTACTTATTTAAAATATACAATCATATTTTTATACATGTAATTTTTTATTCTCTTGTATCTTTATTTTTACTATTCAAATTTTGAGTTTTTTTAGTTAAATAACTTACAACAGAAAAATTAATATCAAAAAAACGCTAGGTTCAGTGGATTTTGACCATAACATTTTGAAATTGGTTTATCCGCCTTTTACTTTTAAACTGACATCATTATACTTTTGATTCCGACAGATTCCACTCCTTTGAGACTGTAATGAAAATAGATTGCTTTATAATTTAAATTTCAACATTAGATTATATTATAATAATTATGCTTATTCAACCATAGAGGTTGTTTTCTGAAATACATACTCGTACCATTTCACAAGTATCAAATTATTTCTACTAAATAAACACTTGAAAATTCAAAACGCATTTGTAATTTTATCTGAACGTTATTTCGTATGGTTCGCTGCTCTCAAGATTTAACCACATTTCGTTTTCGGTGCTCCAAAATTCGAGGTGATAAAACGTTTGGCAAGTATTCAAATAAAGCAATTTGTCATCCGCGATTACATTGTTTGAAAACAACGAATATAATTATCTGTTACCCGACAAGATTTCCGAGTCGCGACTTCTCAATTTGATTTGTGCTTTACCTCAATAATGCTCAAACTTCTCTGTTGACTGATTTGTGACTTCAGACCGTAATCTTTTCTGAATAAAGTACAATTTTGGTAATGCACTACAATGATACAAGTGTTCAATGATTTATTCAGATCTGTTTGCAATCTTTACATTTTTAAGCCTGTAAATTGTTAAGACTTGAGCACGACAGCTTTGATAGATTATAAATGTATCTAATACTTTGCCATTAATGTGGCAGATACAATTTAAGGCAGGCGCCATAAATAATAAAGTACAGCAAGCGTAGAAATGCAACAAGGTATTGTTTCTTCAAACAATAGCATTAGCCACCCTCAAAGCTGTACTAATCTTTCGTAATTTGGACATCTCTAACAGCCTCACCCTGAGGTTTTGCCGTTCCAAACAAAATAATACGTCCTGCGTTCGGCAGTAAATAAAAAGATTACGTAAGGAGGTTGGACGGGCCTACTTTCTCTCATGTACCTTTTTTATCCTTACAGACAATAGCAGACTTAAGTTCGGCATCGTCTTCATTGCAGTAAGAAGGCCGGTATTTATTCCCAAAACGACGTAAAGTAGATAAGCTCCTACGAGAAAAAAATCCCTTTTAGATTTATCGGTAATCCCTTTTGTTTTTTGCTTTTATTGTTTCTACTGTACTGTAATGAATTAGACTTCGCGTATTATTTGCTTAGGGTCATTCTGTTTACATTGGAGCGCTGCATATCCCATCATTGGGGTGAGTAGGGTTAGCTAAATCAATGCTATGGGCGTTTCACAAAGGGGATTTCTAGATTTATCGTCCTTTGTTTTACTACCATTATTTGGATTTCAACCAGCGTAGAAAACTAGCTTCCTTTGTTCGAAAATTTCATCAACCGAATCTCGTTATAGACGACTTTGATGTAAAGGAAAAACTTTTTTATTATTTGGGGAAAGAAAAAGCTATGTTAACATTCCACACGATGTTTGCGACCATTTTGATCACTAACAAGACGATTCTCGGAAGCTATAATACTTTGTTACTTTGTGAAATTAGGTTGTTATTTCTCACATAAATTGTTTGAAGAGTTTTTTTAATTAGGACATTTTAATACATCAACAGTGTTATGAAAAATAGTGTTACCATCATCAACGTCGTAATATCTATTTCAATTAATTCTGATGCCCATCTGTAAACTTCAAAATGTAGATCAACTATGGTTATTTATGGGTCATTGGTGGTGGAATCCGTATGCTCTCACATTAGTGGCACAGGCATCAAAATGTTCGTGGATTCTGGAGCCATTAGCCAAATATAGAAAACAGTACGTAAGCTCTCTCTTACTGTTTCCCATAATATCATAGTCTTCTGCTCTTCACTAGCTTCTTGTTGGTTCGCAAACTGGTGAGTTTCAAGATACTTTCGATGCCTATAAAATATTTACTTCGAATATGTACCTACTCTTTTTTGTTTTTTTTTTTTACAAATGTGTTTCGAGCAATGTGCTCAAAAACTGATTTGTTAATTAATCAGCTTATTGTTCTAGAACCAAGAACAATGACAAATTTAATAGGTTGATAAAAATATTAATAATGATTGATATGACTACATTGTTTGTAATTTCAATTAGAGTAGAATAGCGTTTATTACCTATCCTAAAAGTCACAGTTTCACATTTAAATAAGAATCACAAATGATTGCAACTGTTACTATTTACCATTTTTTCTGTAAAAGTCACATTTAAAAGAAGAATTACATGAAAATACTGCAACTGTTCCTATTTACCATTTTTTCTTAATAAAATATTTTGAATTTTGAATTGAATTTAAACTTGACATTTGGTTGTTATCTCCTTATATTGGGTTCAATCAAGCTCATATACTGTTTAGTACATTATCTTGTGCCATTAGGCCGGCAATTCTACGAATTTACACAGCTGACACGTCTAATGAGGTGAATACGTTTGGGCCCGTGTTATGGAATGCAATGTTGCGCCATTTGGGCCGAGCAAGCAGAATTAAGCGAACTCATTAAAGGTGCTTTGACGGAAATAAATGAGGCACAGGTAGATAAGGGTTGACGAAAATATAACTTCTTTTTAGAAATTAAGTCGTACTTCGAGCCGGTTTGAGAATTTTTGTCAGCTTTGATCTGAAGGTTTGTTTAAACAAGGTGTAACGGAAAGGTGTAGTAATACTTAAGTGTTCTTCTACACTTCAGAGTAAACAACTTCTAGAACAAAAGTTAGTTAAATTCGAGAATCAAAATATTGAATCTTCATGGAAAATCGATTTCGTAACTAAATATTTTGTATGGAGACTCAATATTTTTTTTCGAATTTAGCAATTTGTGTCACAAAAGTTGTTTCCTTTGACGTGTAGAAGAACACCCTTAAGTTGTACCTACACCTTCCGTTACACTTGTAGAATTTTTTTCAATATGACACTCAACTTGGCAGGTTTATTAAATTCCAATGTCATTTTTTCTCAAAATATTATCGTATTGTTGTTACCCAAAACTTAAAACCTATGCGTATTGTTTTTAGTTTTGGGTTACCTATGCCTGAAGTGAAGAAGTAAAAAAAATATCTATTAGACTTTTACAATTTTTTACTAGTTGCTTTTACTTTACTAATTAAAATTAGAAATTTCTAATTTGGCACATTTCCCGCCCGTCTTTTTAATATCCTGGTAATTAGACAAGTGAGAGCCATTTCATTTATTCTTTCCCTTTGTGTCTGAACAGTTTTGTCATGTTTAATTCTAAGATACGTGTCTTAAGAAATTATTGTGAAGATGCATTTTTGTGCAACAAGTTTAGCCCGCAGTTTCTCTTGCAATATTTTTTCTAGCGGATTTATTCGTTACAAAAGAATAACTGATTGAAAAATAGCAATTTTTTTAAAAAGTTATAATTTTTTTTAAGGTTATAAAATGTAATTGATTTTCGTTGTTTATACTAACTCTAGATGCGATATTGTAGCGGAGATACACTCGGAATTCAACCTAAATACAAAACTAAACATTAGTTCGAAATAAAGCACTTCAATATTTGACTTTTAAAATTGATTTCACAATAGACAACGGTCTCGTATCGAAATTATAGGCTTATTCCCGGAGTACTCCATTCTTTTGTTTAAAAAAGATAAGAATCTCATACATTAATTCGCAAAATGCTCCACGGAATTATTATTAAAAATAATTTATTTTAAAAATACTGTTTTTAGGTTTCGTTTTACTCCACGGCCATCTTAGACCATTCTCAAAGTACTCCGAGATCTATCCTCAAACTGCTCCATCGAAAACAATAGAAACTTCATTTTAATCAAAACAGGTTTCATTTAACTCCATGAGATTTTGAGGGGTACAGTCAGTTACATAAGTATTAGCTCTGTGACTAAAATATACTGAGTAACAAAATTAAAAGTTAATGTCATCCATCATACATTTACTAGGAACTTAGAAGAAACAAAAGAATGCACGCAGCTGCAGTTGTTAGAATTTTTGACAAAATTGACGACGACACGAATTCTTGTAAAAGACATTGTTTTGTTTTAGAAATTAGCTGTTACAGTAATGAGAGGGATCAATGCAGGACAATACCTGGCGATTAATTTCACTAGACAAAACAACCCAGGTGTGCATTTTTCTTTGAACTTACGTCGCCCAACGACTTTTATGGACATTATACAATAATATATTTAGGAAAGTGTCGTGAGTGACTGTTACGTAGAATTAGTGTATCAATGAATGGGTTAAGATAAGACTCCGACGTTAGTAAAAGCTATACCGCAACGGGATAAAGGATAAGGGTAGGTATTTGTTCGAATTTGTTGTCTATGTAAACTACAATTCACAAAAACACCATCAGGGTTAGTTGCTTGTTGCACGTCGTTATGGTTAGTTGGTCAGTTATGTGAATAAAAATGAACGATTCTAACGCCAGTGGTGGTTCAGGACCGAGCAGCGGAATCCCGAATTTATATTAAAAAAAAAATTTACGTATTTATTTTACACTATTAGCCATTTAATTGTTAAGAAAAGTATGTGCCGAACAATTAGGATATGTGACTTGGTTACAGCACTGTTTTCACTTTTGGAGTTTTAATCCAAAATATTAAGTTTGTCAGGGCAATGTTCTGCAAAGTTGAAAATATCAGAAAAGAGGATTTTCGAGAAGATTTTCATAAACGTACGTTGTTTGTTACAGAGTACGATTTTAAAAGAGTTCCGAGAAGAATTTATACCAGAACGCATATAACCCTTTACAATTATTTACTGTTCTAGTCGTAGTATGATAATTTTTATTGCTATAGGTACGTTATTTTACGAATATGCTTTGTTATTAGATTATGTTTACATAAGATTATTTTGCTGTTATTTTTCCGTTTCATTATCAATTAAGGACCTCTCGGCTTCAGTTCTTTGAGTGACCGTATAGAAAAAACCGTTTCTCATTGTATCTCTCTATTATTTTTAAAGTTTGATTAATGTAATTTACCTGTGATTATTGAAGACTGATTTTGTAATTCGAAATACATAATAAGCGATTTTTAAAACTAAGCTCATTTTTTTTATTAATCACTTCTATTAATATTGCTAATCAAGTAATAGGTATATTTTATTTAAACTCCTCCTTATAGTTAACATTCAGTTTTATTACAAGTGTTACAAGTACAATATAGTACAATACAATATAGTTAGAATTTTTGCACCTGACTGTACGGAAGCTTTTTGGAGTAGAATGAAACATAAAAATAATAATTTTAAATTGAATAAAAATTGTGTGGAGTTGATTGAGAATGGATGTATGGCTTATTTAATTTCACGAAACCAGTACCGTGGAGTACTTTGAGAATGCCGTGGAGCAGTTTGAAACCAAAATTATTATTAATTAATTTAACGATTTTATTCGTGGAGTCATTTGAAACCTTTTTTTGGAGTACACCGGGAATAAGCCAAATTATAATAACGTTTGGTAATTATTTTAGTAGAATTCAATATAACCGTAATTTGGTTAGTGGCTTCGAATGAACAAATTCACGGTTATTTAGGGCTGTTGATTGATTTTGTGATGATGGGAGGTTCTTTGATCATGTCAAGGGCCGAATTACGGTTCATTATAGTTTGATTGCCATGCAATATTTGTGAGCAGGTGATTTTTTATTTGGGAAAGATGATTTTAAAATTGTGATTTAAATCTTTCAACAGCTATATTGAGAATGATTACTATTGATATTTATTTTTTGAGATCTTAAAATGTAGCAAACAAATTTTAAATGAATACCTACATGATTGTTGTATTTTTTTTTGTTCTCTACTAACTGAATAATGCAACTATAACCTACTTAATATTTCAAATTATGCTCAGCTACTCAAAATATTTTTTAAGGAATGGATACAACGAGGCTAATTTATCTAGTAAAACAAACCTATAGGTGCTAATAAACTATACATTTTTTTTTTTTTTATTTACAATAATAAGAACGGCACAACCAATTACACTTATTATTCAAAAAATCATAATAATCATAATACAACAGTATTAAAAATAACAATATGTCAATAAAAAAATAATAATAATAGTAAAAATATAATTATGTACTACTAAAACTAATACTAAAACTGATAGATGTCATGTTCAAAATCAAGGTCAGCTAGGGGTTTGCTGTCCCTGTCAAATTGATCGTTCAAATTTTCACAATCTTAATCTTAATAATATATATAAATCTCGTGTCACAATGTTTGTCCTCAATGGACTCCTAAACCACTTAACCGATTATAATAAAATTCGCACACCATGTGCAGTTCGATCCAACTTGAGAGATAGGATAGTTTAAATCTCAAATTATAGTCGCAATTTTAATTTATTGCAAATTATATAAAATATATACTGATAATTTTTACTATAAATTGACAAGTTAGCATCAACATACTACGGTTGCTATAGTTACGCAATAGCATGAGAATCATTTGACATTTGACATAGAATTGACGCAATGGCTTTTGACAGGACAACGTCTGTCGAGTCAGCTAGTACCTATGTCAATAATATTTTAGTTACAGTATTCCATTTGTCACAAAAAATATCAATATGAGTGTTGGCGGAAAGGAGTGCATTGAGATGGCGTCGAGCGCGAATTAGTGGGGACCTAGAGCGCGCCACAGTGCGGCTGTCAGGCACATGGGGAACGACTTGGGCAGTTTTCCGCGCCTATTAGTCGGAACTCCAGGTCCGTTTGGCACGAACAAGGAGCACAACAAGCCGTGTAGGTGCAAAGAGTCGACTGATCCTCTAAGCACCTTACAACAAAATGTGAGCTGCTCCGACATTCTTCTCACTTCCAAAGAATTGTACCCGAGCTGGCCGAGTAAGAATTTGGTTGGGTACAAATAGGGATAATAACTGTAAAGTTTTTTATAAAGCGACCTAAGGAAAGCCTTTTGTACTTTTTCCAGCATCCGCGTGTAAGTGACGTGATGGGGGTTCCAGACGCACGCACTTGATTCTAGTTTGCTTTTCACTAAAGAGTTGTATAAGGTCTTAACAACTGATGGGTTTTCAAAATCCTTAGCATTACGCAGAACAAAGCCTAGACGACGATAGGCATCTTTGGCTATGTCAGATATGTGGTCGTGGAAAGTCAAGCTACGATCGAATTTAACTCCGAGGTCTTTAATAAAATTTACTCGATTAATACATTTATTGTCAAGTTTGTAATTATAATTAATAGGATTTCTTTTGCGGTCAAACGTCATTACATTACACTTGGTCACATTAAATGTCATTTTGTTCTTCACAGCCCATGCACAGATATTATCTATGTCCTTTTGCAAGCTGAGACAGTCGCTTAGCGATTTTATTTCAAGGAAAAGCTTAAGGTCATCGGCATACAAGAGACACTTGGCGGTAGTAAGCACTTCAGGCAAGTCATGAATCATCATTTGAAATAGGAGCGGGCCAGTGATAGAGCCTTGGCTTACACCTGATCTGGTGTGGTAGGGCTTTGAAATATGAATACCGTGCTTAACGAATTACTGTCGATCCTTCAAAAAGTCCGCGTAAAAATTTAAGAGACCGGAAGAAAAACCTAATTTACGTAATTTCAGTAATAATATGTCGTTATCAATTGTATCAAAAGCTTTTTGAAAGTCAAAGTAAATAACGTCTACCTGTGATCCATGGTCTATAGCTTCAGAGATGTAATCGACTAAACCTAGAAGATTAGAGTTTACGGAGCGACCTGACCTGAAACCATGTTGCTCTTCGCCTATTTGTTGTTTCACCTGTCTGTAAATTTCTTTATGCAAAATGTACTCGAAAACTTTAGCGGGCGCACATAAAATCGCTATCGGACGGTATGCCTCTACCGACTTCTTGTCGTTACTCTTCGGGATCGGAGTCACCCTGGATAATTTCCACTGTTCAGTTCAGGGTACTTACCATTCTTAAGCGACAAGTTCAGGATATGGTGTAGTGGGAGAATAAAGTGTTTTTTACCCGTTTTTAAGATAAAGCTAGGCAGGTTATCAGGGCCCGGTGAGCTACCTATTTTCAACTTATTGAGGCCGCGTTCGACGTCTTCCGGAAAAACTTCAGGAAAAGTGACGTCACCGCCGATAGCGTTTGGCCCTACGCACGAGTTAACGTTGAGTGTCGGCGATCCCACCAGCGAAGTACTCCGCGAAGGCTTCGGCGGCTTTAACACCATCACACGAGTTACCTTTATAAGAAACACAAGGCTCAAACCCGCCCTTAGATCTAAGGCGATGTACATGATTCCAAAAATTCTGTGGATTTTCATTTTCATTTTCATTTGCTCTTCATTTTGAATTACTTTATTCGGACGTTTAGACTTTACAGAAATCTAAAACATAAAACTATTCTGGCCATCAGATTAATTAAAACTAAAAGCAAAATTGATAAGATCGTTCGTGTAGGTACTCGTTACGTGTAATCAACCCATAAGCAGAAGTGCAGTAGTATGTAGTCTCAAGTGTGTAGTATCAAGAAACATTACTTGGAATTTAAATTATTCAGTGACGTCATCACAGCCACTTCCAAAGAAAAGCAATTACCTAGTTCTAAGCTATCGTCACTCCCATTAACATGATAGCTCCGCTACAGCTGCCCTACTTTTGTACTGATACAGCTTGAGTTAAGATTTATAAGATACGAGTAGATTTAGTATATTTACTTTGGTCTAGTAAGTAAGTAACTTTGTAACGGCTGGCTGGCCTTGGTGACAGAGTCTTTAGGCACCTTTGCATGAATCGTAACACAATTAAAAAAAAAACTTTTAATGCTGCTAGTACTGCTTGCACTAGTTTGTAAAATATATTGCTGTATTCCTCTCCTTAATGCCTTGTTAAGTATTTTGCTGTGCTCTACGAAGTCTTCTATTGTGCCTACTAATTTAAAAGATCTAAGTTACATTGCGGAAGCTAATAAACAAATATGAATACACAAGTGTTATTTGAACTCTTGAAGCTACTTTGATTTTCTGAAAAATAAAACAAATTATCGATTAATTTACCCTGATTTTACTCAACTTGACTCGGTCCACTAACTAAACCAATTTCATCCCACAAAGGGTGATATCATCGTAGCTTTATGAAACTGCTAGATTAGTAATGGATAGTTTACTGCTGAAAGGCTATCGATGTTATATAACCATTTGGTTTTTCATGCCGCTATAAAGATTGCGATGTTATAAAAGTATGTAGAAGGTGTAAGTGCGCCACAAAAGTGTATGTGCGTGGAATTTTATGAAAATGTTACATTGGATTGATGTCGAGATAGAATGTGATGAAAAATTGGATGCTGACGTCATAGAGTTTTTTTTTCGGAAACCAGAATTAGTTTGTAAATTTTTCAAATAGTAAAAACTTTAGACACATTTATAAATAAAAAAGCGAAATATTCCTTATTATAAACCTTATTAACCTTATTGTAAACCTTATTATATTTCGCTTTTTTCGCAAATTGCAAGATAAATGTTATGCTTTCACCTCAATGCTCAGAACTTCAATATTGCCATAAGCGTAGAAGAAACTACTATTAGAAATCAAAAAGCATACTAGTCTTTGCACTAGTTTTTGAAGCGTTTTTATGCTTGTTTTGTCACTATTTTTGGTATGAACAATGAATAGTTTACTAATCTATCTATCATAATCAATTAATTTAGCCCATTTCCTGCTCTATCACTTGTTAGACCATCGAATCTGATGCGTCCACATCGCATGCAAATTCTGGCTCGACAGCGATGTTATTTGCTTGCAAAGTTGAAATGGCTTTTGCGGAGGTTTGCTAGAAAAACCGGGAAGAGTTTAATCCCTATCGGCGTGGACTTCACGCTATTTTAATGGTGTTTTGATGCAAAAGCGGAGGATGAAGTCGAATTGGTGCGATATTTTGTTTTGAAAATGAGAATTATGTTTATACAGGGCTATAAGGAAAGGGTATATTAAGTCGAAAAGGGCACATAGGACTCTATTATGAACAACTTTTCCTGTGGAACCATCCCGGAATTCGCAAA
Organism: Alcis repandata; assembly: GCA_949125135.1. Lineage (NCBI taxonomy): Eukaryota > Metazoa > Arthropoda > Insecta > Lepidoptera > Geometridae > Alcis > Alcis repandata. The sequence continues at coordinate 4,899,952 of OX421233.1, forward strand.
AAATAATCAGGTAAATTAATGAAGTGCACGATCTAAACCTAGCCCGTCTTTAATGCTTTTAAATTTAGTAGGTACATATTTTAAATCATTGGGCATAAATAAAACAAAAAAATAATATCTTCATCATTTTTTAATGATTCTATGTACTTTACTGGTGTAATATTTGTAATACAAAAATAGCTGAAGCCCGATTATTTCCCTCGCAGACGTCTTGCCTTGAACACGTAGCTAAGAAAAGAAACCTACCTAATATTACCTATTATTTAACTAGCTTCTTGTGTTTTTTCTTCTTTCTCAAGAAATCAATGTCGTTTCCGTGCAAACGAGAAGTTGTACTCGGTAGTAAACAGCTTTCAGTTGATTGGAATCTTGGATTGTGCTAGAACCGTGTACACTGTACAAACATATACGGCACCTTGTAGGTATGTTTTCAATGAAATTCTCTTATACAAGGTGTAACGGAAAGGTTTAGTAATACTTAAGAACGTTCTTCTATACCTACGTCAAAGTGAACCACTCCTAGAACACAAAGTTGCTAAATTCGAAAAAGAAATATCAAAACTCCATAGAAAATTGATCGACTATGGAGACTCGGTTATTATTTTCAACTCGTAACGAGTATAGTGGCGAGACAATACATGAGCATGCTCAGCCGAGCAAACAAATCATGGCTCTAGGGACTGTCTCGCCTCGTCAAACTGTTTATACAAACCATACCGTCTTCGGTGATACAAACTGAGTACTCGGCCGAGGGCACTGTCTCGCCACTGTCGTACTCGTTACACGTAATCAACCCATAAGTACTAAAGCAGCTAATTCCAATGTCAATGTGCACTGACCGCAACAATATGACAAAAGTTAGTCGCCTAGTCAGCGAGCCAGTGGTCGTTATTTCGAACTTACAATACGGTTCCCAAATGCGCATGCAAATAATATGCAACTACCAGCTTTCTGAACGGAAACTAATGGCATCTGACTCCTGGACTAAGTTTTGTGTTGATGCTGCAACTATTTAATTGGATATTGGTATTTTACATGAAAAGCGTTAACGGTTTGTTTTATCTGTTTCGTATTCAAATCCTATTGTTTTTAGAATTAAGTTTAAAAAAAATTAACTATCGAATAGCATGTTTATATTTTACTTTGATATTGTGTTGCGGATACCTAACGCACTTACATAGATATACCTACCTAGGTCTATTCTTTTGCTTGTCTGAAATCAGTTATCACAATCTAGTAGCTTATTTTTGCTAACTTTTTGCGTCTAGTTTTTAATATTTGCTTTTGCCATACTCGATTTAGCACATTTGCTAGACTGAAGTTTGATTCTAGAATCTAGACTAACACCAGCTCAATTTTTTTAAATAAGTGACATACTGACGACTTTCCTCCTAGGAAGTGATCAAGTAACCTATCAACACCTCAAATTATTTTTTAATTAACTAAAACTAGCTGCGCCCCGCATTTTCCGGGATAAAAAGTAACCTATGTGGCCAGACCATGAACAATTTCATGTAAATCCGTTCAGCTGTTTTTGCGTGAAAGAGTAACATATATACCTATATTACATACATCCATACATTCTTACAAACTTTCACGTTTATATTATTAATAGGATAGGGTTACATGTTCAATGTTATTATAGTCGTCACAAAATAAGATGCCCGTTTGGACGTTTGTCATTGCGACGTAACTAGTGATGTTACCATACGACTCGGTATTTAATACTCACGATAAATCAATTCAAGTTTGTATGAGTTTTTGATCGATTTGATTTTGTATTGTAAAGTACTTTGGATAAAGGTTACGATTCGAAAATTTAACTTAAACTTGAATATTATAGGTATATTGAAATGATACGAAATGGTGCGAGAGGTCAATTTGTCTTTAATTTGATATTTTTAGTTATAATAACATTCATTCAATCACAAAAAAACAAGAAAAAAAACTAAAAAAACACGCTTTTTATAAAAAACCGAACTAAAAAAATAGAAAATAAAATTTTATAAATTTAAATTAAGAATAGGGTTGAAAATTTCAATAAATATAAATTAATAATAGTGTAAATAAATAAATATATGTATTTTATTTTTAAAAAGCGTGGGGTTCATGGGTCAATAGATATATTTTGTAGATACATTTTGTATTGACAGACATGAGTAGAGTGATTAGCATTTTGATAATATCTTAGAAAGCACCCCACGCTTTTTTAAAAATAAAATACATATATTTATTTATTTACACTATTATTAATTTATATTTATTTGAAAATTTCAACCCTATTCTTAATTTAAATTTATAAAATTTTTTATTTTCTATTTTTTTAGTTCGGTTTTTTTATAAAAAGCGTGTTTTTTTAGTTTTTTTTTTAACTATTATTTATTTTTCGCTTTTTAGTTCGATTTGCTAACTATTAACCATCCTTAATATGTACAAATGTCTTGGTGTTATCCGATTTTGGCCGTCTGCTCAAGCAAATTAAAAATAAAATTGATGCGTAACAAAAAATATTGAGCAAAAAGATTTGTAGCGCGTGGTTTCGATCCAAGGACCTCAGGGTTATGAGCCTAGCACGCTTCCACTGCGCCACTCTGCTCTCTGACACGAGTGACGAAATTACAATTTGTAAATTAAACGGTCTTAAAAGTTAAAGATACTAGAAAAAGCGTGTTAAAAAAATTAATAGTTAAAAAAACTAAAAAACACGATTTGTTTAGTGTATTGTCATCGGTCCTCGATATATCTACAAAGTTTGAAAGAAATCTGACCGTTTAAAGTGGGTCAAAAACGCGCTCAAAGGAGTCGGTTACATACAAACATACAAACATACAGGTGAAGCTAATAAAAGCGTTTTAAAAACGAAAATGATTGAATCTTCATTCAATAATTTTCTTCGGATGATGAGCCAAAATCGTCAGTTGAGCTATCGTCAATTCAATAATTAAATGGTTACAACTTACAACACTAATATTTGAAAAAAGAAGACTGAGAACGTAACTGTTTTTGAGAGTTTCGTTATAATTTGACATTGCATGCTACCATAAAGTATGCGCGAAAAGCGTTCCAAATTACATTCTACGGTCTTTCTCAAGTGTCATAACGGGCATCTTATTTTGTGACAACTATAGTTAATAAATATTTCTGATTTCTAATATCGGAAGCATTGTTAGCGCGTTATTGTTTTTATTTAACTTCCCTTAAAAAGTTATGTGAAAAATCAACAGCTGCTCCCAATTACGTCGTAAACTCATAAACTATGCATACGCACTTACTTTTCCTGTCCATTTCATATCTGAACCGACCTAATCATCATCGCACATTACACAGTCGACTGATTAAGCAATTTCACGCTTCACCAGATACCATAGGATAGGAGAGACAGACGCATTTCATTACAATATGGTAACAATATGTAATTTAGCACACTTCCTTCACTGTGGACAGGTATGGATGGACGCTGTCAAGTGAAAAGAGTAACTGCGTTTTTAACTGCTACTGGGACTTTTTAACTGGTGCTTTTTATGTCATAGACTAGCAACGTGCCGTGGTTTCACCTATCCTAAAGGAACTGTAATTTTTTTTGGTAAAAAGAGGAAAATCTGTGTTTAATTGCAGGGCATAAGCTAAGTCTACTAAATCCGTTATAGCCAGGAAAAATAAAAAAAAACATACATTTTCTTACAAACATTCTCAATTTAGTAAAGTGATATTTTAATTCATGTCAACTATAATGTTGTTGGATAAATATATTATAATTATAAACTCTCTATTGTTCACACCAGAAATAACAAACAAAATGAGAAAAACACTTAGTTAAAATTAAAGTTTTATTCAGAGACATGTTATGTGACAGAGACATGTCATTTTGGACATGTCCAAAATGGTAGTTTAATGTTAGGTGTGGATCGTCTGTTTCTTCATGTAAGGCCTTACTTGCTTTAAATTTTACATTAAAACTGTATAAAAAATACATCGCCATACATTAAGTTAGACGGTGCATATAATTCTTGTATAACACGTAATTTTAGTCAAAAAACAGGCATTTAATTCCACAGAACACACAAAACTGTCTCAGCAAAAATTCTGCCAAAATAACCTTTAAACAGCGCGCGAAATATTCCACTCAACAACGTTTAACTCAACCCTTCACACATCGGAGATTCATGGCCCGTATATTTGCAAATAAATGACCCTTGACGATTTTCGCGCAGTCAGAGAAATGAAGGAAAACAGAGTCCGTGTCCCGACCGCCCCACGCGTCTGATCCGAGATATATTATCCAGTCTAGCTCACAAAATACGAGTCATGGTGATAGATAAAATAAATGTCCTTGTTATGGAAAGTGAAACAGTATTCAAGCTATAAAATAAAATAATTTTATATATGAATTTCTATTTCCAGGAAAAGGAAAAGTCAGGAAAAGGTTCTTATGACACAAAAAAATAAGGAAGTTGAGCGGAACATTCGAAAATTAAGACATAGTTAAAACAGGACAGCGACTGTTGGGTCAGCTGGTATACTATAAGAAAGGGCTACTTCCCTAAAACTATATAAAGACAAAATTCATAACGTCATCAAAAATTTTAAATGTAAAATCCTCTGTCGAAAAATCTCTGTAAAATCCCATGGTTGCCAAGATAAAACCGCCACAATTGACAGTTTGTAAGTTTTTTCTAGTTTTGTAATTTTTTATGGTGTGCCAAAAAAGTAATTTCGATCCATTTAGATTTCTATCCAAATACCTACGTTTGTTTGACGGACGTAATAATGTAGGCCCACATACTATCTTCAAGGCCCAATTATCACCAAATCAATTGCATTTATTGAATATAACAAGGATATTCACGTTTTTGAATAAACACTATAGAATATAGATACCACGACAGTATTAAAATTTCGTTAAACTCTAACTCGCACCAAAATTCGAAAATAGTTCTTTTTCTCCAAACCTTTACAATAAAGTCACTGTTGTTATATCCACAGTGGCTCGTTACAGTTTCGACCCTTTGATACGAATGTACAACGTCAAAATATCCTAGTTTATCTGGACATATCGATGATTTGTTATAGTGATTAATGTTCGGGAAGTGGTTTGTATCAATTATTCGATTTCTATTCGATTGTAATATTTGGCTACACATCGGTTAAATACAATCGGTATTGTCTGTTAAATTATAATTGTGTGGGAACTGCTAATCGCTGGAAATCACATATGAGGTGGACTCGCCTATAAATAATATAACAATATAATTATGTTTTTGTAAATCTAAAATGTCTTTGAAAGTGATTGATAGGCTTGGCGTTTTATCACATCATTTAATTTTATTTAAATTAATTTTCCCCTAAAGAGGGAAGGGAAGCCTTTGCCCAACAATGGGACAAGCAGGGCAGAATAATAAAACAAATAAAATGAATTTATCGACGTTCTGTGGGTCGGAAAGCGGCTTTTGAAACACACTGGCGACAGAGTGTAGTGGTAAACCAAGCAAGCACTAGAAAAATTATGAAAGCTATGATTTTCTTAGAGTTTCGATCAAGTTTATTTTTAGAATCTAAACTTTGCAATGGATATCCATCATCAATATAAGTTTTTATCATCGGTAGGTATACCTACTAGGGAACCGTGATCTATATTAAATTGATGTAGTAAACTAAAGGTAGCTTCGAGAACCAGTAAAAGCCCCAGCGGGCGACAAAATTAATATTTTTCCGGACAAAGAACGCCTTTAGAACGTGTTTAGAAAATTCTGAGTAAGTTCTTGTCGATAATTGAAACAAACTGTGGTGCCCTGGCCGTGGCATAACGATTGACGTTTAATTTTAGTGCGCAAGAGAACAAAAATGGTCGCCAACAATGGCAACTGTTTAGCAATTTTTAAACTGGGGTCGCAAGGAAAATTGTATGATTATATTTTTGTGGAAACGTCGGGCGCAGGTTAGATTTTCGAGATTTCGTCGAAGGTTATTGTTGTTGAAACAAAGGTTTCTTTTTGGTCTTAACTTACAGATTTAAAAGATACTGTTTACTACAAAGTTGCAATTTTGTTAAACAAAATGTATAGATATTTACAGGAATATAAAAGCATGAACATAAAATAACTGAAATATGAACGTAGTACTAGCTGCTTCGTGTGAAATCCTCATAACGAAATTTACGATGATAAGGAGGATACGCATGTCCTTTTTAAACCCCTCATAACGTGTTCCTATGCAAAATTTCAAGACCAACAGGTGTGAAAGCATTAACCATATCCAACACACTTTCGCATTTATTTAGACAGGATTTTAATTTAGAAATTGAAAAATATCTTACATTGTATAATTAGACTGCATCGTTGCTTACCATAAGTCGGGATGGCGGACAAACGAAAGCCTATACTCGTGTAACAAAAAAAAGTATCTAAATCCAAAATTCAATTGATTCCGACGCTTATTTTTTCTCTCTTACACAAGAGAGAAAAAACTTTTCAATCACTGACAAGATTGTTAATGTAATTAAGAGTTCTTTTCTAGTGAATTAGTATTCAGTAGCATTCATCTCTTGCTTCCAAAGCGGCAACGAAAGGAAATCGAGAAAGGATTTTCTTCGCGGAATCTTTTCTACAAATTGTGAAGAAAAGTTGTATTTTCTTAATTTACTGTGTTTTTTAAGATGGACGCGTAGTAGACGATGACGTACCTTTACTTTATTTAAATAAATCTATTTATATTTTTAGATACATTACCTAAAGTTTTAACTAGTACAGCAGGATTTTTTTTTTCTAAAGGCAGCGCTACAGTTGCATGTTCATATGATTTTTACCTGTAAAATATAGTAAAGTTGATCTTAGTTGAACTAGTAATTTTAAAAAGTCGCAAACTAGATACGTTCTAAGATTAAATTTATAAAAAAAAAAAAAACGTGTACAACAAAACTGTATAAACAAATTAACAGTACCTATGACACAAAATTTAAGTATTTTCCACACAAAATCGTTAACCTATGTACTTACTCACAATCATTTACATTGAAGAACCAACGTAATCGGAAAGAAAAAGTTTCTGTTAAACCATGATTTTAAAGAGCAATATCATAAGCAATAAAAAAGCAAGTTGGGCCAAAGTCCAACAGCGGAGCCTTTTAATATTAAAACTTCGGAAAACAATTCGTTTCAATAATGGAAAATGCCCGCTAGCGTTCAACAAAATAAAGTATTTGGAATCAGGCGGTGCACAGTTTATAACTAGAGATGAGGTTTATCGGACATGCCTCGCTCCTAAATAATTTGACTATTGTTTCACTTTTTGACTCAATTTGGGGCCAAATTCATAGGAGATAAGTTTTTTTCATTTTCAAGTCACCATTTTCGAAGCAAAACTAAATTTAACTGATCTAAAAGTTTTGTCGTACCTACTCTTTTTACTTAGTAAAAAGAAATGAGACGCATATATATTTTTTTCCTATTACCTAGGTAAGAAGTACTGATTGATTAAAGATTGATGTACCTATATAATACATACAACTGATTAGAGACCAAGATTTGACTAATAACTTTCGTGTAACTTCTGCCTTACTTCTGGATACCTAAATGTTAATAGTATGGATCTTATAATCCTGATGTTAGGTAATACTCAACATTGTTTTCAGTAAATACAAGTTGATATTTTGCCGGAATCTTCAATGTTAGATCAGACTTGTGAAACTTAATCAAAATTTCGAGATTGCGCAATCGACTCTTGCTACCATTTCTATCGAAATTTTATCGTAAACTCGAAGTCGATTATTAATTTTTGTTATGTAAGTTATAAACTGATGTTTGTGTTAAGTTAAAACGATTTCAAGTTTGTTAAACCAGAACTTAGTTTCGCGATGTCGATTTAGGTTAGTAGTGTTTCCAGTGAAATTACAGGGCAAATAGGAGATTAAACAACTTATATCTCAGGGTGACGAGCGCAGTGCTGTGCCGCGCAGGGTCTTGAATTCTGCAAGTTCAAAATACTGGGTGGCGCAGACCTGTTATGGGCAAACGTGAAGTTTAATATCAGGCGAGCGATTTGCTCGTCTCGTCACTAATTACCTACATAAAAAAAAACTTATTTGAAAATAAATACTATAAGTATTACAAGCTTCTATTTAACTTGAAACGTATGTTAGTTATTCAGGTCAAATCTTGGAACTGAATTTTGAACCACGTTCTGATATCCAAATTGAGCTCAAAGGCAAAAAACTTCAGTTAAAAAATATGACTGTATTGTGTTGTGTATTTGTGTAACTCAAATAACAATGCATTATAACTCGTTTTTTAAAAAAAAAAATTTTTGCGCGTATCCTATATTTTATGTATGTTTTTTGGTGTCTTGTCTATTTAATCCTGCACTAATTTTTGCTTATAACCGAGTATAATTTTCAAAAATTTACAAAAAAAAATCCTCGCTCCAATCAAACATCTCATCAGCTTTATATAAATTATTCAGTTCCCATAACTCCAATGAAACAAGTAGACATTTTATTACCCTTGCACGACCTCCCTCCAATATAAGGGTAAACCATAAAATTTTATATTTAATACCGCGGTTACTTTGTCCATTCAATACACCTCGTCGTGTTATGCTAATATGGTATCACAAAGGCATGGAAGACTCGGCATTGTCGAGTCGCCTACAAATTTGAATAAATATTTTCAACGAACGGGGTAGAATGCATTAAAGTTGCCTTAAATTTTAAAAACGTCTCATGTAGTGTTATGTATGGGCTCTTAAGCGGGTCTTGAGATATCATTAGGGCACTCGCAGTGCACTCTAGGGGCTGTATGTGTAGACAGTATGGATTTACTTCCTCGTTCTGCTTCAGATAGATAAACTCTTTATTGTTCACTTCTTGTTCAGTCGTTCCCTCATTTGTGAGGGTCATGGTCACCGTAGCCCCTTAGCCGGGTAATCTGTTTATTCTGGTCTGATGTTGCCCTCACCGCCTGGTAGAATGTAGAAGAGGTGGTCTTTATTGTTCACATCAGAAATTTAAAACAAAAGGATAATAACACAAGACTAGTGCAACAACTGGCAGCTTTATCGCTATGAGCGATTTCTTCCAGGCAATGACTAATTTAAGGTTTTAATTGTTGGTTCATCGCTAGGTTTTGTAATAATCCCGGTCGTCGGGTTTATGATGATTTAATGATCTAATCTATTTCTGAGTAATTATGGCTTCTATTTTTTAACTTTTTGTCTTGTCATTAATATGCTTTTCAAATTATTTCAATCATTAACTCTTCACCTTTTTTATTTTTACATCGTTATTCAAAGTTGGCCATAGTTCTAAACTGAATAAAACTGAATAAAAATTTCCTTTAAAACAAAGCATATGGTAAGACCATATTATAATCTTGTAGTATGGACCCACTTATAGTACAAAAGGTCTTCGCACCTTAACTACATAGTTTTACATTATTATAGTAAAATTTAAAATCGTGCCTGTCCTTACTGGCCCTACCGTTGTTTAATATTATGTCCCAAGCTAGATTAAGACTTGCATTCTGGCCTCTCAGCTGCCACGACAATGCGACCTTTTCTTTCATTCTCAGTCGAGAGATATTAAAATGTAAATCGTAAATTCAGTCTGGAAATAAAGAGCTAAGCGTATTTTAATGACGTCATTCAAAATGAGTAAACAATAGAAATAGAAAATGTTATTTGAAAATACTGATCACGATTTTATAAGAGAGCGAATAGAAAAGACGCTTGGAAAGTAAAGGCTAAAGGTATCTTAGAGTCTAGTATGTTGTCTTACGTTAAATAAGTATCTTCTAAGTCTGAGTGCTTCATCTACGGCCACATTGTCGTTTACCAACAGGTGAGTTGGTGGTCAAACGTAGACTTTTTACTCGTTAAAAATAACTTCGATATGGCTCTCTCAAAGAATCTTTTCTCTTCTTAGTCGTTCACTCTTGGCAGAGTGGTCGTGGTTGTAATGTTACACGGAGGCTCTTCACCGTCGTCGACGTTCCTTTCCATTGCTGCTGGAAAAAATTAAAATCTCTCAAATAATTACAAATTTTTTCACATGATTTCTATCTAAAAAACAGCTAAGCTAAGCAATACAATTCTTAATCACTCCACCTGGCATAAATTGTTTCTGAAACCTTTATCATAACCAATTAGGCTACCAGAATATAGAGTGGAAATCCACACCTGGTATCGAAACAGGTGGTACTTTAAACTTTGTTCAATTTCATTGGTAAATTGGCATTTAGTATCTTTTACATAATTAAAGAATCAATGATTTTCAAGTCCGTTGAATTTTGGCCTAAAAATTTTTACAGCTGGGGCACCTGGGCTAGTCTACGGTCTCACTTACTTTTAAGTATGTTAGATTTTGGTTCAACTATCATGAAAAGGTGACTTATGTATATAGGGCTACAAGGAAGGGAATGCTAAGCCGAAAAAGGCTTACTACTCATCATAATGAACAACTTTTATAATGGTTCCAACCCTGAAATTGCGAAAATAAAAATCAACTGTTCAATACAAAAATATCAATCGACAAAATGTATGAAACAGCTGATTTGCTTGCTCGATTTCAGGGTTCGGTAATAAAAGTTGTTCACAATGATAGGTACTATAAGCCTTTTCGGCTTAGCGTACTCTTTACGTATGACCCTGTATAACTATTTCAAACTAAAAGCTCTCGCAAAATTAATTTCTACCAAACAATTACACTTCCTATTTCATGCTCAGTGCAGCAAAACTCCATTATTATGAGGCAGAGCAAAAGCAGTACCATGTTAAGGTGCGTTCGCACTTGGTATAGTGTCGTACCTACTCAGGCCACCGAAGGATAGGACGGTATATAGTGGGTATAAAGCTTAATGATTCGGATGTGACCAATAAAACACAAACCAATAAAAACAGTAGCCACAAAATACAATACAAAAACAGTTTATTGATAACGCAGTAGAAAAATACAGACCGTAAGAGCAGAGAAAGATATAGACAAAACATGTTATTATCGTTTAGAGCAATCTCTTCCAAGCACCTTTCAAGAGAGGTAAAACGTTAAAGGGATAGGTGGTGTAATAAAAATACGAATATCTTGAAGATTTTTATTGATTTTGATTCACACAAATCTCAGTTATACACCTTGTTATGTTTAATTGTACTGCTATGTTATTGAATTATGTGATAATGCGGTCTTACCTTTAGCATTTAGGTTATTCACAAACGGAAATCTCAACTATTCAAGATGCAATGCCTCCGTTCTTAGCACTAATCTCGGTGAACGCCTCCTCTGTTTATCTTGCCTAGAAATGTCTGGCTTCAAATAGTTGAGAGCCTAACGCTAATTTTAATAACTAGTCCTATTGTGGTGACTCGCGGTACTTGCTATTCTACAGGAATCGTGGAATTTTGCGAGTTGCAAAGTAGCAGCTGATGTGTTTATTGAGGATATAATTAAATTAGTTTTCATATTTTATACGAATCTGTTTTGCCGTTTTTTCTTGATTGAGTAACATCCAAATTTTTACATTTATAATATTAGATATTAATGATGATAAAAGCAGGAATCGTTAAATGCTATTTCATACTACTATTTCAGTACAAGTAAAGATATTAAATTTTATTTAGAGAGATTTTATTTAATCATCTCAATTTAAATCTAGAGCAATAAAAACACCCCATTTAAATCCACATATAACATATGTCATCGATTGTTGCAATATTATACCTAGTCATAGAAATAACCATTTCCAAAATTAATTAAAAATTAGTTTTCTGCTCCAATATAATGTCATCAGATATCCTAAAGCAACGAATATTTCCGACAAAACGTTTCGTAATAAAACAGAACAGTGGCTGCTATACTAGTAATGTTGGTTGCATCCGAGCATAATCCTATTGCACAGTGTACCATTAAAATGTATTGTGTATTTTAAGAAGCCGCATAGTCATTATACTCGCGGAGAGAAGTCATAAGATAAAACATAGGGTCACTATGTATGGCGATTATCTCTCCCATAGAAAGAAAATACGGCTACGAGGCACGAGCATTTGCGCAAAGAAAAGGTTTAGTAGACTTATTTTTAAGTCCAATGGTTTATTGTGTTTATACTTTACTCTTAGGGCGTTACTTAAGCGCTGGTCAAGTAAAGCACTGCTTAAAATTTACTAACGATTTCTCGTTGACTGTATGTCACGTGAAAACAAGACCAAAACTGGGATAACTTCTGATTAAGTTAAAAAGCGTCATATTTGTGTTAAAATCTTGAGTTCTTTTAGTAAATTAGTTGTTTCATTTTAAAATTCCTAAGGTTTGCCTAAAACCCGTAAAACTGAAACTTTTTTGTAAAACTGTGTAAGCACATAAAACTATTAAGGTGCAGAACCTTAAAACTCGTCTTAATCTTTCAGATACAAGATAAGAGCTTATATGCTGTAGTCTGTAGGTAGCTGTTCAAACCAAACGTGGGACGTAGACGTCTTGAAGAATGACCAATTTGTTACTGCCACAGTGGCTGGAAATGATGAAGATTTTATTGTTAGAGCATAATGCTCACGTAGGTGTGTAGATTCTGTAGCAATAAGTTGCGAAGCAACAAAGGCTACCAGCTTGTTAAATAAGGAAACAAGCTACGACTTTGTCGCAATAACTTTTTCGAGTTCGCGTGACGTTTCGAAGACAATGTGAGGGATTCTTGCTATGACAAGGTACAAGTTTCATGGTGTGCTCCCACGCCTGCCTTGATTGTCTCGCTTGAGGATAACTCGAGTAGGTTTAAGGATCATGCGTTGTGTTGGGAATGGGAAATAAAACGCTCCTACTTTTGTGTTGTTTTGAAACTTTGAGCCAGCAAATCTGAGAATACAAAAGATGTCTTAGCTTGGCTTTGTATAAGCTTAGATTTGCAGCAGGTTTTCATGATAAATATTTCACATAACCTACTGTTTATAAAATTTAATTATACGCAGTATTTATTTGCTTTAAAAAAAATATTACGTAGGTATTGGTCTTTTTTTGTGACAAAACATATTGGTACTTTTTGTAACGCAATATTTTAAAGAAACATATACTAATCCATTAGGACTTGGGCGTAAATAACATAAGCGTGTTTAATTTAGTAACGTTTATGCAAAATATGCAAATACATACTGAAGAAGTCCTGCAATCGACAGGGTTCAATCCAGCTCAGCTTAGCTGGATCGAATTGCAAATGGTCGAGGAAAATGTGGTATTAACGCTTCGCCAACTGCGACTTCCATATCGGTGCGGGCTTGCTATGACGAATGTGTCAATTTGTCATTGACTTAGAACGAACGTAAACGGCCCTTTTTCAGGTTTTGAGCTTTTGCAAAGTAATAGGGTTTGTTCGTTTTCAGGTGCATAAAGGTGAAGTTTTTGAAAAGATAGTTACTTTAGTGTATCGAATGAATGTGTTGTATTTCTATAATATTTGAACCAAAATTACATTATTAAACGCTGTACGTATCAAAGGTAGACTGTTACTCAGTAATTATGACTTATTTAAACATACGGGATAACATAACACTTTCAAAAATATTTCGAAATTACATGACTATGATATGAATGTCATTAAAAAGTTTTATAACCTCAATGTTGGGGAACAAAGAGATTTTGGATTTTAGTACACTGAAAGTACTCAACATACATTTACGCGTAATACCTCTCATCGTTAAACTGGCATTCTCACATTTTAAGCACTTGCATTTACTCAGGGGAAACGATTAACTACTCAAACAAACTACAAAGTAAAAGCAATAAACAATGAAGTCCATTACCCACTTATTTTAGTGTTACACTAAAATGGTCAAAAAGGTACCTTTTAAGTGATATGTTTCATGACGGTCTATGAAAATTTTGTAATCATGGCTTTCATAAAGATTAAGAATCCACGTTTTGTAGGTACGTATTCAATGTATTGTTAAATTGTAATTGATCTATAATTTTATTGTCAATTTTATTGCAACATGAAGTTCTTTTTTTTATTCCCATTACATTATGTAACATTTGCTCTCATTTGTTACAGGTCAATTCGTCGTTTAAAACCAGCACGCTACAAACCCTTGCAATCAGGCGGACACACGCGACTAGCTGCGGTTGCGACACAGGCCAGCCTTCCACCACACACTGTCCAGAACAGTACCTGAATTTCCATCAGCACAGTAGAGCTGTTACTTGGAAAACCAACGCCGAGTGCTTTAGTTGCGTACTGCGTGCCGAGCCTAGCCATGTTATCACGGGTCGTTTATTAAAACTTCTTGAGCAAGCGTGGCTTGGCAATACGTGGATCAAGACATGCGCTCGACCGTCAGTGCAAACTGCGGCATTTTTTTATCTATTTATCAGACGGCGTAAAGGCACAAATGTCTGCAGTAACGCAAGTAGATGTATTAACCATCCTGGCGCTTGCAGACAAATTCTCTTTGAAATACAACTCATCGCTTCAGCCGCGGGACGAGCTATGCGCTTGCTAGATTGGGCGGTACCGAAATTCAAAGACTAAGACTGACTGGTTGAAAATACCAGTTTTTGCAATGTAAGCGTTTGATCTCAAAGTTTTTGCACCCATTTGAATTACAGTACAACGACACAACTACGAATCTCAACCTATCTAAAATATAGTACAGTGTACAAGTGAGTCTCTGTAACTGTATTCTACAACAATTGTACAGGGTGGTTTAGAATATCAACAATACTTAAGCGAGCGTGCCGTCGCCCTACGCCGAGCAATGCATTTACCCGATGAGGTTGCGCAATAGAAACTGCATCGAAACGGAATCTCGATCAGTGCTTAAGATGTTATTAGTTTGTGGAGTTACGTAATGGCTGTTCCCTGCTAAGAATTTGCTAAGGCAATGTACTTTTCAGCATTCAAACTACGTCTTGAATAGCTTTTCTAAGTTTAATATTACAACTATGAAAACTATCACGTCTTTTAAATTACAGGGGATACTTACAGTTGATTGAATCGATTTCGGCTTCGGCTACGCGAGTAGTGCTATCTTATAATAATAAAAAAAGCTTTTTGATGAGCATTTCTTTTAAGTTGTGGTATGTTTGATTTCAGTGGCACACAGTGGTGAAAAAAGTTAAGTATTTTAGGCTGTTAAAAATATTATCTTCAAACATTAAAATAATCGTCTATGAAATAATCGTCTAAAAAACAATTTGAAAATTCTCATCCAATTACTCAGCACTGGCTTGCGGGTTGCCATTAACAAAGCAGCCATAATACACAATCGCCCACTGTACAAGCCCTGGATGTCCCCCTTGAAGCCGGCACGTGCGAATCACGTGACTTTATGGATTACGGCAGCAGCTCCGGATAATTAACTGCGCAAAGCACTGGCGATCGATGGCGGAGGATTGGGACTGACTTTTATAAAAAGACCGATAAAGAAGTGACTGATATATACATATAATAGAATGTAATATGTACAATACAACTACTGAAAACTTTTTAGTTTATAATTTGATTGTCTTTTGTATTTGACACTATTTGATTTGATTTGATTTAATTAGTGAGTAAAATACAATGTGATGTTACATACATACATATTATCACGCCTCTTTTCTTTCAATGTGATGTTATGTAATACAATATATATAGAGGTATGTAATGGAAACTACTTAGATAAGAATATGACTTTAACTACTGATATGACTTTTTTACTTTTATATTTGACTCTATTTGTAAGGTTTGTTTATAATTTCATCAAATTGTGGTTTTTGTTTTTTTTTTTTTACTTCTTAGTCTTCTCTTTCTTCTGTATTTCTCTTAAATAACTAAGACTTAGTCCATAAACAAAAAAGGCTCTATTTGCCATAACCCTTAAATAACATTGTTAATATACTGGTTTGATCTAATTTGTAGATAGTTTTTAGTTATTTTTCTTCTCATTATGTGAGTTAATTCTTTGGGATATACTCCCCTCCTCGGGTGAAGGCTTCCATAATATGCCTAAATAACGTTACACCATGTTACTTTGCCTTTTGATGGTCTACCTTTTCAACGAAGCCCTCGGCATTAATGCAATTGGCCCCAAAGTGGCCGGTTCAAAGATTACGTAAGAACGCCCCCGAGGGATAAATCGTCTGTTTTCATATCTCCCCAAAATCGCGAAGTATAATTTATAATAGGTATAAACATATTAAGGGCTATGGGTAGCTGGAGGCGCATACGTAATGCTGTGGTCTTAGGATAACTTCCTCTTTTGAATAGGAGGGGAACAAACAAGCAAATATAGGGTATTGTTTTGAGATACTGTAATGGGTTGATTACACGTAACGAGTACAGTCATAGAATAGATACGAGTATACCTAGTGGCGAGTCAGTGCCCTCAGTTGAGTACTCGGTTTGTACAAACAGTTTGACGAGGCGAGACTGTCACTATATCCATAATTTGTTTGCTCGCTGAGTATGCATATTTAGATATTTTTATTTACCATCTCGCCACTGTAAGTAACTCATTACATGTAATCAACCCATTATACTTAGGACTTTATGCCGGACTCTTTACATCTTCACCTTAATGATTTTAACTAGCTATTATTAAAATTAATGAGTTTCTGATTTATTTACTTTTTAGTTTACTTTCATGAGCAATGTTTTTCATTCACTACTGGACACTGAGGTTTGGTCATTTATTTATTTCGTTCCTAATTATATTACTAAAATTCTTCTTTACAAGAAGATCAGATAGGTACTTACTTATTAAATGAAATTTAAAAAAAAATGAATTTTTTAAACTAAATATTTTCATTGTGTCCCACCGATAGCAGACCAAGTATAAAGTTACTTGCATAAACTCCCATCGCAAAGCTAACTGGCAAGGCAAACTGCAAAGACAATCAGTGGTAAAGTAATAGAAGAGTCCAGAAGTCTTAACGTCTCCATTCCAACTCAGCCAATTTCCTAGCCGCGAATATTATTTTAATAGTACCAGTTGGTCTAGAGCTGTTTTTCAACTGGAATTGTTATTGTTGCAGTTAAGGGGCAGACATAACATATTTAATTTGAAATTTCAACAGTTCAAGTTATAAACCACTGAAAATATATTAATATCACAAAGATTGAACACAAAAAAACTACAAACAAAAATAAATTAGTTTTTTCATACCTACATAAAAATGGGCAAAACGCAAAAACCCAGTTCTAGGTATTAAATCTGGTTTTTATAAAAATTATTATTTTGTTGAAGTTTTGTGATAGATATTATTTTTAGCCACTTAATCGATTGCAATTTTTCATAACTTTAGACAGTGATTTTATAACTTCAAAAATATTGAATGTGCAAGCGAGATGGCGGCGCATCGAAGTCTGCCCCTTACGAGTTCGCCTTTGATGGCAAAGCAGGAGCCCGCTTGTTTTTGAGCGATGGAGCGGAACGGAAAAGTTGGGAAATGTTTACTTTCTGGGTAATTTTGTTCTAAAATGTGTTGGCCTGACTTTAAACTTTATACGGATAGGTTATAAACGCTATGAAGTATTTTTTTTAAAATATATTTATCACACACACAACTTTACTATAAATTCGCTGGTGCAGTTCATCTCACAGTTGCTTTTCTGTTTCTCAATATATATTTTTTTCTGTATGTACTTTCACCAGTTTTCTGTAAAATAGGTTGACATGTCTTATTTTCAAATAAATAATAATTTTGGTTTACCAATTTTTGAAAGTAAAAGTTTGATTTACACAAGTTATTACTTATCTAATATTTCAACTCATTGAAAACACTATTGTAAGCAAATATCCTATGAACAACTAATTTTAATTGGACACAACTTAAGCGAGCATCTAACTCGGGAATACAGTAACTTCACACCAGATATCCGAAATTTCCTTACATCCCCTCACCAGAAACTTTATGAGTTTTAACAGGCTTCAGAACAATTTTATCGTGTCAGATTGCTAAACCCCGGTTTGTAACATAAGAACGTTGTCAACGTCGAGTGTAAGGCAAATCCCTTGATTGACGAAAGTCTCTAGCCCTAATGCTTGAGGGGTGGATAAATACGAGAGACTTTGCGTTGTTTGAAGGTGTCCCGTTTCTTGAAGTTTTCCTCGTGCTTAGATCCTGTCATTATGATTTCATACTCGAGAGAGGTTAGGTTTGCTTAGCACTGGCAGTTGATTCGGGTAGAGTTAATTTCATGAATGCTTTTTTATCTTTTTAGATTTTTTTTTGTCTATTTATTCAATGTTACTACATATTTTCCGGTTCATTGTATTTTTTATGAGAGTTCTACAAACTAAAAAAATTGTAAATCCATAAATTGGACTACTTATTTTTCATTCAGATGATCCAAAAAAAAATAAGAAAGAAAAAAGTATATTTTCCAGGTTCGGTTTTCAGGCGTATTAACGCTTTTACAGAGAAACTGTTTCTTTGATTCGGTTACAATTTCCTGGAAGTATACATATATATCGGTTGTCTAATGTTTGCCCGAAGAATATAAGCAATAATTCTCAAATGCCCGAATTTTACTTGCCCGAATTGTTTGTTTACCATAAAAGTTATCTGACATACTCTTGTTTGCCCGTACATTAGATTTAATAATGATACGAGTGCCATACGTATTATTATCCATTTTATTAATTGCAATAATATTATTTAACAGAATATTTCAACGCCATACTAAATTAATTTCAAATACATCCAAGCCCAAAAAAAAATATCATTAAAAAAAAGCCATTAAAATTGTTTTTATTTCTAATACCTACTTATCACTATAATCGATCCATGTCGCTTCCGTAGAAAATTAACCTAACGCCTTTGTCCTAAAAAGCGATTGGCTTTCTAGCACTTCGCCGGCCGCTGCCGCGGCACGCTCGCTACGCTCGCTCGGCTCGTGCGTTGTTTTTCATGTTCTAACATAACCTAACCTATTGATCGTTTTTATTTCTAATACCTACTTATCACTATAATCGATCCATGTCGCTTCCGTAGAAAATTAACCTAACGCCTTTGTCCTAAAAAGCGATTGGCTTTCTAGCACTTCGCCGGCCGCTGCCGCGGCACGCTCGCTACGCTCGCTCGGCTCGTGCGTTGTTTTTCATGTTCTAACATAACCTAACCTATTGATCGTTTTTATCCGCTTGAAGCACCTTGGGTACTACAGTACCCAAAATCGAAAAAGCCGTAGAAGTACGTACAGACTTTTATTTCGCGCCAGACTCAGAAAAAGTCTCTATCCTGCTTTTACTAAGGCAAAAGACTTATAAGTATGAATGCCATCTCGTTCCGCTTGAATGTGCCATTATGCCGTAGTCGAACAACTTTAAACTCGGTGGATATTCGATTAAAAATTAAATAATATTCCGTGAGTCAAAGTCAGTTTGTGTTGACTTTGCGCGGTCGGCGGTGCATCGACGGGTTTTACGTAAATAAAACGTTAGTTATGCTGGTTCTGGTGGTGTTCTTGGTTATTATGCTTTAAATACTTGTTAACAAGGCTGATAACAATATATTTTAAGGTATACAAGTGTTTTAGTGTTTCGACTTCAGTCATTCTTCCAAGGCCTGATTGCGTCATCATCATAGACGGCCGTGTTTTTTATTTCTCAAAGTTTATTTTATTTACTGTGTTAGATGTTATGATCTATTTAAAATATAGTGAAACAATCATCCTAGAAGTGTTGTGTGCAGTTGTTTTTGTGAAATGACAATTTACGACAAGATGTAAACAAGTGTTGTGAAGTGGGAACAAAAAAAATCGCGGAAAAATTTTTTTTCGCTGGTTTTTAAATGCCTGATATTAAATACTTTTAAGGTGAGTAATGTATTCTTATTTTGTGACAAAGTGCAGATTGAGTCTATTATTAAATCTAAATAGTAAAAAACATACATTATCGCTTTACTTTTTTTAGTAAAAATATGTAAACTTCAAAGTCCATGTTTTTTTGTAAAGTAAGCGGTTATACGCTGATTTATATCTATACCAGGCCAACCAATGTTATGATAACATTCGTCATTCGACACGTGTATTCAACAGCTCTAAGAATAAACAATTACAAGTGGGTCCTTGTTCGAATGTTTAAGTCATAAAAACCATTCAAGTGATCGGCCGCCCGGCGCGTGACGTCACATAAACAAACGATGACGCGCCGGTGCTTCTACGGAAAAAAACCCGCGGGAGGGGGTGCCTCAAGCGGTTATTTCTAATACCTACTTATCACTATGATTGATCCAAGTCGCTTCTGTAGAAAATTAATCTAACGCCTTTGTCCTGAAAAGCGATTGGCTTTCTAGCACTTCGCCGGCCGCTACCGCGGCACGCTCGCTACGCTCGCTCGGCTCGTGCGTTGTTTTTCATGTTCTAACCTAACCTAACCTATTGATCGTTTAGTTTAAACCGATTTTATGATTTTTTCTAGAAGTAATTTCGATGGCAAATGATGTTATGGCATATGATAATTACGCCTTACAATGATGATAACAACTGATATTATTGAAATTGACTTTATGGAAAACAAAGTTTCTAGCACGTGACTAATATAGTAAACAATGAGTATAACATATAAAATTATGAGAAACAATATTATGTCTGTTGACCAGTATAGCAGATAAAATTATGGCAAATGAAATTCTAGCAAATGGGTGTATACCATATATATCACTAACATTCTGTCTTTGAAGAGTTTAACCGGCTTACCTCTAGAGACTAAAATACATCAGTTAACCGTTTCCATGGCCAAAGTTTTCATGGACGAATCTACATTTATTATGGTACCGAAAAAATGTTTTATTCTCTGCAAAACTACGCATATGAGTCACATATTACATACCCGAGTGGGTTTAATCCACAATGTTTACGCGTCGTTTGCGTCCAACTACCGACATCCACATGTCGAATTGCGGCATTTTTTGCGTATTTCGTTTTGTTATCCTCTATAACTGTGTGTTGTTGCTTAATTGAATGCTTTTTTGGTTTGGATATAAAACCAACATTTGGTTAGTTAGAATCTACCTATATTTATACCTACATTTAGTTTTAAATAATTGGCGTATTTTTATATCTCAGGTTACCTACACAGGTTAATTTTGTTTTATTGTGTACTCATACCTAGTTGGTAATATTTTATTGGTATTGTTCGGATTTGTAAGTCGTGAAAAGGTTAAGAAGGATAGTTAGGTTCTTGCCCATTAGGTGTAACGGAACAAGCTCTAAATATGTAGTAACTATATTTAGAAATAATTCGTAATCTTACAAGTTTAAAAGCCCAACAACGAGCCAAAAAGCAAAAAACTCACCTAAAAGTTGGTTTCAAAATTCAGACACAACATCCTAGACTGCGCTAATACTTGCCTGCTTGCTTGTTGTTAATTGCTTTAAAATATCCTTATGGCTAAGTACATCACCTATATAGAAACACTATAAACAACTAAAATAGTTTGAGAAAAGCAACAAAGGAAACAAATAGGTGCAATTGGCAAGGGACCGCGAAGTAGGCATGGCAAAACCGAAGAAAACTTTTGGTTATTAGAACCTGATTTATGACTAACTAACTGATAAATTTAAACTAAAAATTCTTTATTAATACTAACGTAGACAGGTTCATAATCTAATAACAATTTCAATCAACGCGAACAGAATAAGGCTGTAAAGGCGCATGTTCAATAAACACCGGAATTCATAAAGGCTCAAACTGCTAACGCCCGCATATAACGGCTGTTTAACCGCGGTTTAAACACTGTTTACCTTCTAAATGAGCGTCAAATGAGAACTAACTGTTATTTGTGCGATAACGCAGCGGTGGATCAATTTATTGCATTACGTGGGCGGGAACTATGAAAGGGTACTGTACGGTTTGTGGGCAGACGCGGAAACGAGAGCTGGTAATGACAACGGGCTTTTAAAACATAGCTGGACTAGAAACGATGTTTCCATAGAAAGTGTTAAAACTAACACGGAACTATATCTACTATTTAGTGACGTGTTATTTAGTTGATTGGAAAAGATCGCCGACTGTGATCGAAACTAAAGCCAAGGTATCGTAATGTTACTTGAGTGGTCCGGTCCCTTGTAATTATTACAAAACTTTTACAGAGAAAACATGTCTAGTAATAAAGTTTGAAACCTAGTGTTCATACTAAGGTTCATACAGGTTCATACTAAATTTTATCTAGATCTAGAAGCGAGATATATGATATGCTTTCATATTACCATTATTTTACACTGCGACTATACGAGATTATCACACCAGAAGAGTAAATATTTTATTTTATTTGATCCACAATTTAACATACCTACATACTTTCTCCCGTTTAGTGTGTTTGCTGTGTCGTTCACCATGTCGACAGTTTTTCCGTACACCTAATTATAACGTGAGATATGGAAATTCTAAAGCATCTTTATAGAGACAGCAGGAAAATTAGGCTAATCAAATGTTTTAGATATAAACGAGAAATTTAATTACGTTTCTGACACATTTATGTTTGGTTCAGATCGTTAGTGTTGAATTAGCACCAATAAGGTGCAACAAAATGCATAAGATATAGATTCGTGTGGGTGCTCTATTATTCGAATTAGCATTAATAATCAACAGTTATTTTTTTATCTAGACTATAACAGTTATTAAATAAAATAAAGTAGGTAATTATATTTATGAGTATTTTGTGGTTTAGAATTAATTACAATCGTGAGGATAAAAGTGTTTTTAGTTTCAAATTAATTTATTTACGTGAACGTTGGTATTGGTGTAGGGTTAGTACCATGAGATTTTGGCGCGAGCCTAATCTGGATCGCCATAGCTTTTATCTCGCTCTATCAGCTAGAGAAAAGGCGAGATAAATAACAACGCGAATCAATTCTGGTAAAAAATCTGTTGTGGTTTTGTAGTGGTAGGGCTCTTTTGTAGCGCCCGCCTAGGGAAGTACCACACCGTTGTTAGTTACTCTACCGCCAAGCAGTAATGTGCAAACATCACTGTTTTCCGGTTGCATGGAAGGACAACGTTTCCAGTAAAATTTCAGGGCAAACAGGAGATTAAACATCTTATATCTCAGGATGACGAACACAATGCTGTGCCGCGCTAGGTCTTGAGCTGTAGGAGTTCAGAGACCCAGCGCAAAATTCTGGGTGACGCAGACCTCGGGCAAACGTGACGTTTAACATCAGACAAGCAATTTGCTGGTCTCGAAACTCAATAGCATTTAAAAATATCGCGTTAACAGCTCCTGGTATGGGTTTGGCCTAGTCATTTAGCTCTTAGATATTTCTACCTAACACCAATTTTCGTGGTTGTTGTGCCGGTACTTCCTAACTGCGCTTTCTTTTGCATTGTCGCCTGCATTCTCATTGGATTTTTCTCCGTCAGGCCACAACTATTTTAGTCGACCTAGTTTGTAATAATAGTAGGAAGAATATATGATTATAGTTGTGACCAATTCTGCACCGAAGACGCAACACTTTTGATATTTTTATTCTTTAGGAAGTGGCCACACACAAAGCGGTTACGCGGTCAAGCCTTTGGCGTTTGCGTTCGAATGCCTGCTCATAAGGCATGTGTTTGTAAGATAAAGTAACGCAACCGAATTCAGATCGCAAAACACAGAATGCTGACCATTGACCAAGGAACCGCTTTCTGTGTGGCCAATCCCTTAGTTTTATTTTCTTTTATATTTTTGTTTATATCTATTTTTACTGCCTTAAGTAAGTGTTTACAACTTTTTACTATAAAACTATCGTGGCATGTGGCTAACATCTTACAACCTCTAATAATTTCCCCATAACCCACGATTTATTCATGTCTTTTAATAGACAACCTATTACGGACGTCTTATCAACTGAATACTACAAATCAAACAAATTAAATCAAGTTTTATCGTCGTCACTACAAAATCCACAATAAACACGAGATTTTTAATTTAGATGCCACAACTACTAAAGCTTGTGACGGCGGCATTTTTAACGGCCATCGTATATCCACTAGTGCAGTAGCTGATACCAACTTACCTGTGCAGTTGAAAGAGGAGCCACCATCGCAGTTTCCGGTGGATAATTGTAGTTTCTTCTATTGGCCAACTCTATGGATGGGTTAGTAAAACAGTAGCTTCAGGGTTCTCATAAAACTGTTATGAGTTCATTCCGAGACGCCTGCGGTAGCCCTTCGGAGTCTGTGTAGTGTGAGGTTAGACAGTAGTTTAGTATATTATAGAATACAATGTTTTAAATCCCCCATGTTCCATGTCAGTCGCATAAACTCTCCCAAAAGTTACCTAAGTTCTGAAATGAAATATAAGAAACAATCTGTAATAGATGCAGTGCCAGAATTTGGAGCACTAACAATTAATAAATAAATTTAAAAAACATGTTTAAAAACAAACTTTTATTGCATTGTCATTGAGTTACACACGTTTACCAATTCAGCACAATCGGACTTTGGGAAGTGGTTCAAAATTGAATTGCAGGATTCCACCCTAACCATAGTTACATAGTTAGGATACACACACTGCAAGTTAAACAAAAGCTTTTAAAAAGTGTGTGTCACGCTTAGCTTTCTTAGAACCAAATCAAAGAAATTTGGTCTTTTCAATGTTGTTCAGTTTATTGCTACTTCTACAGGCACAATAAGATACATTAACAAAACAAATAAGTGATGATGTAGCAAATGTAGCAAAACTCATATAATATCAAGTAGGTTTAAACGAGAGCATTTAAAACTTTTAATTACTAGTGGCAATTAAAATACCAAAGCTAAATTCGGTAAAACCATAATCTGCCTACGGAATCTAACTGCTGAAAATTAGGCCTCTCCGAAGTACTCTCCATGGGGCTTTTATTATTAAATAGCTAACCCAAACCTTTCAACCTACTTCATAGGAATAAGGGTTAACAAAATTTAGCATAATTTTTACGAATGTAAAGGCGAAAGTGTATTACATCTTTTGTGAAACATGGTTTTCAGAGTAAAAAGTTTGTGTTTATCCTAAATGGTAATCATGAGTTATCACTACACAATTTTCGCTCAAATTTGTTAAGCCCCTAAGGTAAATAATAACAGGCACATGTGTATGTTTCTACATACACAATATTTATATTCGGTGGCTCGTTTGAAAATACTTAAAGATGAGCATTTCTTCAAGTTTTTAAGACGAGCGTAAAATTATCTTCAGCAATTTCAACTTTAAGCAAATCCTTTGAGCACAAAGTCGAGCCATTGTGAATGTGTCGAGAGACTGATAAATATATTGTGTGTCCCTGAAAGCGTAAGAAATCCGAAGATTTGTAAAGTTTCCCCCTTTATGGCGAAGCAAGAGCCCTGCCAATGTCTTTGATATGAAAAACTTTTGACATATTCGCGCTAAGAAGAATCAACTTTATTGCTTTTAAAGTAGAGTTGCAATTAGCCTGTGGATGATGGTAGGCAAAAATTCATTTGCAATGTTATTCGACAGTCGTTTAACATATCTTAGTTTATGAGATAGTAAACGACAGGCTAGGAAATAATTTATAGGGTTCTTAAAAGACAGATTGTATTCCCTATAGGGTACGATTTCAGAATTCTTTGTTTGTCTACGTTTATGAAATCAAAATCTTCGTAATGTTCTATACAAAGAATAATTAGGTTATAGTTTTAGACTACTCAAAGGTCATCATTTTGACTTTGTCATCATCTATACTAATATTATTAAGAGGAAAGATTTGTATTTTTGTATGTTTGTGTGGAATAAACTCAAAAACTACTGGACCGATTTCAAAAATTCTTTCACCATTCGAATGCTACATTATCCCAAAGTAACATAGGCTATTTATTATTTATTTTTTTTTATCCACAGCGAAGCGTGGCAGGGAACAGCTAGTTATATAATATAATAGTAGGTATTTATTTCTAGCCTATATAACGAATATCTACTAATAGTTAAGTAGAAGCAGCGTGACCGATTAGAGACCGATTAGAGACGCTGATTGGAGCAAACTACGTAAGAATACTTTTAAGTATGATACAGCAGTGAAACCTGAAATGACTATAATTATGGATCATGGTAGCAATCCATCCAAACACTGTTTGAAGCAAAATCAGTTTAACTACGAATATTTCTAATACTACGATATTACTCCGTCGTACGTATAGAGCAATAGTAAAAGTTCGAGTAAGTACCAAGCTAAGTTTCAATCTTGAAAGTTTACAGCGACTGCACCTCTCATCAATTTGGGAGAACACTTTTGGTTCAAACATATTCAAGGTGAATTTACCGTACAAGTCCGGTCAAAGAGTTGCCCGGATCAAAGAGAAAATGTCGCTACCCTAATGTACTGCCCGAAACCTGAACTAAACGTAAATATTGGCAACATCATGTCCCCGGCGAATTTTTCGTCCCAATCGCCAAAAAGCCGAGCTTTTTCTGTTTACTTTTCCTAGCGGTAAAAATACGCTACCTTTCTAAATAAAGCGGTCTTTGCTAACGAAATTAAATTTTTACTACATTTTGAAACGGGGAAACTTTTGAAGAATTCAGCGAAGGTTCTTAATTAAATCTCGGAGTTATGAAACAGAGTCAATTAGTCCGCTTTCATTAAGGGATTTCGATAGGTTTTCGGTCAACAGTTGTCGTCGACAATTTGTTTTAATGACCCATGGGCGCCCCCTGGGGGCTGGTGTGAAAACGGTGACGGTTGGGAGACGGTAATTTTTCATGTCGCGGTCACGATAACGGCTCGGTCAGGTGTTGGAATGATTTGTGACCCGTCTAGTCGTATGGCGTTGCGAGTCGAGCGTTATGAACGAGTCACTTCTTGATACGAAATAATAGGAACAAAGACAAAAGATTTACTGTCGTAAAGTTGTGGTTGCACATTATCAAACCTATACGTAAGTTCATTACTATTTTAAAATTTGGAATTTGAAATAAGTTTTTTAACCTAGCAAATTTCGTATTTCCATAATTACGTTACGAGTCTATTAAACACATTGTACATTTGTGTTGTACGTTGTATGTCATTGTACATTAAATATACACATTTACACAAAACAAATTAGAGAAAAATAGAACAAAAATGTTAATTTACTTAAGAAAGTTTCCATGAAATCACCAAGGATTATTTTTATATACCTAAGTATAAAATGGCCAACAAAATAAACTCTAGATTAGAAAATTGCGTGTGTCACTGAAGGTGTTAAAAGCTTTAACCCATTAGTGAATACAAAAAAATAAACCTAAATCACACTAAAACACTAAAAGTTTTACAAACTCTTCAACTTAACAATGAAGTGAATAACATGACCATTTTTCACATTATTATGGTCTACATTGTTCTAAACGCAATTGTTACATGAAAATCGGTTTACGACACTTGTGTAAAACTTTCGACTTTTACAATAGTCATAAAAACGGTTTGTCGAACAAACAGAACAAAGTGTAGGAAATGGAGGCGAAATAAAAAAGGGCAGTTTCTTACCGCGTTAATATAGAGACAGACATAAACGACTGGTGTGACTGTTGAAAATGAAAACCTCTTTGAAAATGATGTTGTATTTCGTAAATTAAGTTGCTCTTTTGCACCGGTGATTTTCTTATTTTTCAATTTATGTTAAATAGAACTGGACTTCTATATCCCAAACGTAATTAAAACCTAAGGGTCGATTACACGTAAAGAGTACAGGGACGAGACAGTGCCATCGGCCGAGTACTAAGAGTGAGACTGGCAGAAATAATATCGAGCGCCCAAAAAGAGGGTCCCAAGACTCTTACTTACTGCAAGCTTCATACTGCTTTTAATTATCTAATTGGACTTATCGCGCTTATTAACTATTTAGATAATATCTCCCTCGACGTTTCTATCACGTTGCAATGACCGTGGTCACGACCAAAGATTACGACCGGGTCCGGTGAGCAGTGTGAGTTTTAAAACAACAAGTCGCGAAATATTAAAATAAATAATAGTTAAAAAAAAACTAAAAAAACACGCTTTTTATAAAAAACCGAACTAAAAAAATAGAAAATAAAATTTTATAAAATTAAGAATAGGGTTGAAAATTTCAATAAATATAAATTAATAATAGTGTAAATAAATAAATATATGTATTTTATTTTTAAAAAGCGTGGGGTGCATGGGTCAATAGATATTATATATTTTGTAGATACATTTTGTATTGACAGACATGAGTAGAGTGATTAGCATTTTGATAATATCTTAGAAAGCACCCCACGCTTTTAAAAAAATAAAATACATATATTTATTTATTTACACTATTATTAATTTATATTTATTGAAATTTTCAACCCTATTCTTAATTTTATAAAATTTTATTTTCTATTTTTTTAGTTCGGTTTTTTATAAAAAGCGTGTTTTTTTAGTTTTTTTTTAACTATTATTTATTTTTCGCTTTTTAGTTCGATTTGCTAACTATTAACCATCCTTAATATGTACAAATGTGTTGGTGTTATCCGATTTTGGCCGTCTGCTCAAGCAAATTAAAAATAAAATTGATGCGTAACAAAAAATATTGAGCAAAAAGATTTGTAGCCGCGTGGTTTCGATCCTCAGACCTCATAAAATAAAATTGATGCGTAACAAAAAATATTGAGCAAAAAGATTTTTAGCGCGTGGTTTCGATCCAGGGACCTCTGGGTTATGAGCCTAGCACGCTTCCACTGCGCCACTCTGTTCTCTGACACGAATGACGAAATTACCATTTGTAAGTTAAACGGTATTAAAAGTTAAAGAAACTTTATAGAAAAAGCGTGTTAAAAAAATTAATAGTTAAAAAAACTAAAAAACACGATTTGTTTAGTGTATTGTCATCGGTCCTCGA
Organism: Alcis repandata; assembly: GCA_949125135.1. Classification (NCBI taxonomy): domain Eukaryota; kingdom Metazoa; phylum Arthropoda; class Insecta; order Lepidoptera; family Geometridae; genus Alcis; species Alcis repandata. Next base: position 4,928,704 of record OX421233.1, read on the forward strand.
TATATCTACAAAGTTTGAAAGAAATCTGACCGTTTAAAGTGGGTCAAAAACGCGCTCAAAGGAGTCGGTTACATACAAACAAACATACAAACATACAAACATACAAACATACAAACATACAAACATACAAACATACAAACATACAAACATACAAACATACAAACATACAAACATACAAACATACAAACATACAAACATACAAACATACAAACATACAAACATACAAACATACAAACATACAAACATACAGGTGAAGCTAATAAAAGCGTGTTAAAAAAGCTGTTAAATTAAAAGTAAGTAAGAAAACTCATTATTATTATAGGCTGAGTGGCTAGTCCTAGTGTCAGGCTTTTAAGGTCACCTGAACGCCTCTGCTATGGCATGCTGTCAAATAAAAAAAAGTAGGCTAGAACACTTCTAGCCTAAACTTTTAAAATTACTTTGACATTTGAATCTGTTGTTCTATTGTACAACAGTATCGATTCGATGCATTCTCGATGCACTGCACACTTATTAACCGTACAGGTGTGTACAAACCTTAAAGGCAGCAAGTAGCACTTTTAATTGGGGGGTGGAAATTGTGATTAATGCCACAAGATAAGCGGAAAGCCGCGCTCGCACGAAGGAGGAAAAATGGAGTTTTCGGTCACAACTCGCACACATTAACCTAATTCGTTTTAATTGGTCAAAGTAATCATTTGTGAGGACATTATTAACGTGTTAACGAATGGCTGTTTAGTTAGAGGAGTACCTACTGTCTATGGTTAGTTAGAGATACTATTGTAGTTTGTACAATACAATATGTGCTTAAAAAGTACCAATTTATTGCACCAGACCTGTGAGCTCTTCGGAGACCTACCTTTATTCCTTCGCACCTCTTATCTACTTGTAGCTAAGAAATGTAACCCAACCCAATCAACCGGTTGACTCAGAACATAGTAGAAACCACCTAGTTTGAAAACATATTTGTAGGGTTATTCTACATGTTTTTCTTGGGTTTACCAACAAGGGTTGTTAAATTGACAAATTATTAGCAATTATTAGCAAATCCAAAAATGAAGGACCTTATTTATAAAGCCTGCTTAAACTTAATCATTGTTTAAAGTTATTCGTCTTGTGACATTTCACGTCAGTGAGAAGTTGGCAGCGCATTTTAAGCAGTGACTAATTTTAGGCAGTGTTTATGCGTAAGACCCTAAGTTCACGGCATCAGAAGCTGACGCCGTTTTATCTTTAAAGGTTTAAAAGGAAGGTAATTTATTACACTGAGAAAAAAATCGGCTAAAAGAATGATGAATTCACTTTAAGTACCAAGCATAAGTACTGAATATACTGATATCACCAAAAAGTACGATGATTAGCACCAGTTTATGATAGTTGTCACAGTAAAACCTGGTGCTAATCATTGTACTTTTTGGTAAAATCACTATGCTCCGTACTTTAGGTGAATTCATCATTCTTTTAGCGGTATTTAGAGTAATTTTTTTCTCAGTATCTACTCATATCGTTGTCACGTAATGCAAGCGTTACTAACTAAGTCAACACCCTATAGAAACTAACAAAGCAATTATAATTAACGTCTTTATTTTCACTCAGTTAATGTGCGAAGTCGGTGTTTATTGTATTTTGTCATGACTGTTATTTTCACGATTTTGAACACATCCGCCATAATTCACACCTTAATAACGAGTTAGTTATTACGAGCTTGATTAAAATTAAGGTGTGGTTTGAAGGTTAATGTGCATTTTATCACAATGAAAACGGTGTAATAAGCGAAATTAAAAATATATTTAAAATAGCGAGTAGTTAAATTAATATGACAACAATCATCAGCATCCGCAGCCTTCTCTCTTCCACAGCTGGGTGTAGGCCTCTCTCCTGTTGTGCCATCTGCCTCGGTCACATGCCAATCCAGGTTCGACCCGCGACTGACTATGTCGTCGACCCATCTCGTCACCGGACGACCAACGCTCCGCTTGCTGTGTCTCTTGTCTACAACAAACAAACATTACATTAACACAAAGTATATGAACTTAACTTATTGGTAGTAAGCAGGAATGGTGCAGTTATTTTAAAAACAATGCCTTTCGAAATCATTTTTATAAATTTCAAGATAAGCACCAAAATTATTTTACGAGGACAATGAGTAAGACTGCTAAAAAACATTTTTTACAATTAAGTTTGAAGTGGGTTATTTTTATGACTAAAAATGTCAGGCTGATTAGCTATTGCATACATTTTTTTATTTGTAAAAACATTTCTTAATAATGAGTACTATGAGCCCTTTTCGGCTTTGCATAACCTTTCCATACAGCCCTGTTTAGGCGCGGTATAAACATTACTTAAACCTGTAAATTACCTACAGTTACTAGTTTAACAATCATCAGGGAAATATTAAAACGTAATAAAATATTTGCTAGAATTCCGATAATACTTTAAATGACATTCCGACTTAACAAAGGTGGAAGTCACGATATCGGTTTAAAGCTGACTATAGATGTTGCGATAAAAACATGCGATTTTAATTTGAGAGATCGTATTTTTTTTGATTTTTAATCGTATTTGTACGTAACTACGCGACCTGACCAGTATCATCTTTTGTAAACCACCATGATGGGTAAAGTACCGGGAATGCGTAAGGTCGGAAGACGTAAGGTGTCGCGGCTTCGTAGCATCAGGGAGTGGACTGGCATAAAGACGGTTGAACAGCTGTTCAGACTCGCGCTGGGCAAAGAAAACTTCAAGAAGCTGACTAACAACCTTCATTAATGGAGAGAGTATAAAGGAGATGAAGTTGGTAGGTCGGTATAATATACCTTTTTTTTTTTACTTTATCACGCGGTGACAATGGCGTATTCATTATATTACGGCGTAAGTGTCAGAATTTTGCTGTCTAGAATATTTGCTAGTCATTATTTATTTGATTTTACAAGAACGAAATAGAATGCTTGTAGGCAAAATTATAACAAAAGGTTAATAGTTTAGTTTATGGTTTTTTTGGTAAACACTAAAAAAAGTCATTGGCATAATCCAATCAAAACAATCTTTGTCAAAGGTTGAGATCACAGTAGATCGACCTCTGATTCTTGTGTCTCTGGCTCATAATGCTTAAAACTTGAAAAATATTCATCCATGTATTGTATAAATACGTTTTTATATTTATACCTATTATCACATACGTACCCTTATCCTAAGTTGAGGGTTCGGTTTCTTGTACAGTGGACAAAAAGGTGGTTTAAATGACTAAGACTTCACAAACGAAATATTCCTTCCCAAAGTCGCACATGCATAGCTAGCTTTATTCCTGCACCATACACCCTATCCAGTACAAAAACCGACTTCCAGTAGGTACCGATATGCTAAGTGACCGTTGATAACCGTCACGTTGTGACTGTTTGCGTTGCATGACCACACGTACTGAAAGAAAAATGTTTGCTAGCCCTTTGTACTGAGACATTAGGGTTCAATTTCGGTTAAATTTTTACTAAGCTGGATACTAGACGCGTTTTGTACTTAGCTGTACTTTAGCGTGCCTATTGTTGGATTGATGAAAAGTTTGTAGGTGTTTTGTTCTTCACTGTACAATAAGAGTCAATGAACTTTTGCAGGAAGTAGATGCTCTGAGTGACATAAAATCTATTTTAGTTATCCTTAAGCCTATTATGATATTATAATGCTGGACACATATAATTTCAAAAACTAAGTCAGTAATTTTGCAATGTTGCTGACTACAGAAATTGCAATTATTTTTCCCATATCTCGTTAGAAGTTTTAACAAATCAGTAGGGGCTTTTAAATGTGCTTTTATAATAATACCTTTCGCAGAACGTGCTAAAAATATTATATCAAATATTTTTAGAGGCCCAAAATTACCTTTATTCTCAACAAACGCATAACTAAGTAGATCACATACATTTCTTGTAACAGCTCTTGTTACTTGAAGTACAAAAGACGCGGTAACTAAACTTTCTAAAAGGCTCTGTGAATTTATTATTCTGAGCTTATCAACTGTACTAAAGTTACCCTTAGCTCACGTGAGCACCTCAAGGATAAGGTAAAAAGCTTTTTTTACTTTATCAATTTTTTACTTTAACGACAAAGAGGTAATGTGCCTAACACAGTACATTTGTTGCTTAGTGCTTTTATGTTGGCACGTAAAATCTTTTACATGTGTAGGCTTGAAGTAGGCTTTTACGCAGAGTTTTTAGTTATTTTTAAAATCCTTTCGTCTTGTGGTTCCTTTTGCATCACTACAGGAGCAGGAAAGTTATGTGCAATTTTTTCTTTAAATTTCAGCGTGAAAATGTACCAAACACTAAGAACCGTCCTTATAAAGCCTGCTTAAAGTTAGTCACTGCTTAAAATAATCGGACTACTTCTCGCTGACTTGAAATGTCACGTGCGAAAGCAAGACGGAGAACTTAAAGCATTGATTAACTTAAACCAGGTTTTATAGATAAGTTTAAAGTTAAGTTTAAGTTTTTAAGTTTAAACACTATTCTAGACTAGGCTGTGGGCCCTTTAAATAACTGAAAACAGTAACAAAAATACATAAATTTAAATAATACCATTTCTTACAATTCATTAGCGAGGCCCAGCGGTGTAATGAGCCCTTAATTTGAATATCTTTGTTTTTAACCCGAAGCTAAAAACGTTCTGACGTTAATCGTGACGTGCGACACGTTTCAGGAAACCCGACTGAAATGCTGAAATTCGTGAAATTATTCTGTACTTGCATAAATTATTTGTAAGTACCGTATAAAAGTAAATAAATTGCGGTAGGAAGTACATGGTACTTGTAGGCTGAGTGGCCGGCCTAACGTCAGTTTTCAGGCGGTCCAAATATACATTGGTTGCAAAAAATACGGCCTTAACCAAAACCTACGAAATTATGTAAGTAATGAGTTGTTCTATTTTTTTTGCGATTTTTTTCAAATCCCTCCATGTTTTGCAAAATACAAAAAGTATTAGGTAGATATATATTATTATGTACATACATACATACATATTATCACGCCTCTTTCCCATTGGGGTAGGCAGAGACTACATCCCTCCACTTGCTACGATCCTGACATATGTCTTTCGCTTCTTCTACTTTCATAAGTCCATTGAGGACAAACATTGTGACACGAGATTTATATATATTAAGATTAAGATTTGCTACATTTTTTTGCAGAGTTGATAGACCTACAGATAAACAAACCAGCCAGCGTTATGTAAATTTATGCCAAACACCCTGTGTAAATCTTTCTGACCATTTAAAATCACCGAATCCACCATATCCTCTTTCACCATTATTTACCAGGTGGTTCCGCGTCTGTTTACATTACATTTAATTAAAACTCCGTCGTTTTACAGGACCAGTGCATCGATGGGCCATGCTCAGGTATTTATGAGTTTAATAACTGAAGCCATTGCGAGTCTCGCATTGGCTTTCGATATGGGCTCGTGAAAAGTGGTTTATTGTGTCAAATTGTTGCGTTAAAGTGGAGCAATATCGTATTTTCACGAAGGACATGATGTTAAACAGTAGATCTCTCTCAGTGATCTTACTTGTGGCAAGTCTTTTCTGTTTCTATCTATTTATGTATCTGTGGTAGTACAGAGTACATTAAACAATTTATTGTTAATAGAATTATCTGATTTTAATTTTTTAAGCTGTAATGAATATAGAAATTACAAATCATTTCATTATTTCTGAATACTGTATGCACTCATGCATAATGTAATTTCTCTAATCCTTACAAGCTCGAGTAGTTATCTTGTTATTCAATTTACAGCAGTCACAAGAAATATCTTGCAAAATTCTACGCATAAAATATAAATTTAATTTGAAATCTACAAGTTTTCGGTGTAAATTATATTGTCAGATTTAGAGCCGAGAAATTTGCAGGGTGTACAAACACATTGTCCGTTTATACGGTGCCGTGACAAACTTTATTATTATTTGCTCCAGGCACGGCACTATAAAACGACAGATAAGTTGCTACTTCGAAGAGGGAAGTATTTTATGAGAGGTTCGGCTTTGATCAGTCATCAAAAGCAAAAATCATAAGATTTACGACGTGAATTCACCTGCACAGAAATTTATAAGCCATTTTATACTTTCATTTTTTTTCAAATTGTAAGAGTCCTTTTAATATGACTTCAATTAGTTTTATGAAATTGTTCAAGTTCGTTGAAATTCAAACGAAAAAATCAAACAGTCATATTTGTTATGAAATCCACAACAATTTTAATGGAACTGATGAATGTGAACCGTTAAAATGTTATTCAGGAGACTAATTTTTTTTGAACCTATTTATTTTTGTTGTTTAAAAAATTACAATACAGAAAAGTTACGTGGACAAGGTAGGGAAGTTTGCTAATGCCCATATTCTCTATTCCTTAATGTTATTCAGTGTCGACCACCATAAGTAAAGCAAAACTGAGTTACGTGACGCGTCCCACCGTTGTAGATATTTAAATGGGCTATAAACTCTGATTTATACGACTTTAGTGAAATTTTCAGCTTCAATTGGTTAAATATTTTTAGTGCATGATTTGGCTTACTTACCTTAACTTTAATGTTGGTAATTGATAGTCAAAACGCGTGACAAAGTTTATCAAATGGAAGTATGAGCGCGTTGCGTTTAAAACGCTTTGATAACGCTACCAAGTTAGTGTAAACAAAAGTAGGTAAATAATCCTACGTAAAGCCTTCAAAATGTGTAACTATTTATTTTTAATATGCACACAAATGCGATAAACTACGGTTTTGTACCTAACATTAATTTTTATTTTGTTAGCTGAAAATGTTATTTTTAGTAATTAATAGGCTAAATATTTAGCTACACGTAGGTACTCGTACCTACAAATATCGCTAAGTACAGGCACATTTATATAGACTTTTTCCCAGTTTTAGCAAATTAATATTAGTTTATTTTGAATCAGTAATATTTTTGAGATGTAGTTCTAGCACTAGCTGCTCTTAAATCCAAAAATATTATTCAGTTTTGAAGCATTTTCCAGCTATGAAATAACTTCTGTTCATTTTAGCAACATTTTCCTTGACGATTTTCAGCCATACAGTCATAAACATAACAAAAGATAGATACAGAGACAAAGTTTACTTTCAGATCTATAACATTAGTGCGAATTGATTTCAGGGTTGTACTACTTAGCCACAATTGAGACATGCATTTACCTGTCTGCAGTTTATCTAGAACAACCTTGCAACCAACTTAAAGTCTTTGTACTATTGATAATAGAGTCCAATAACTTGTAACACTTTACGGATTTGCAAGAGAAATATGGATGTGATTTTGTGTAGGTTTAAGTAGCCTTTGAAAATAAACATCGCAAAATCCATTACCAATTGAACCGTGACCAATTTATTCTAAGAGGAGATAGTTCTGATACATTTATTTTATGGCAATACTCTGATGTAATGACGTTTGATTTAACTAATTTTCATATATTATATATTATTAATCTTATTGATTTCGTTGACATTGTATTATTTTTTTATATAATTATTATTTTTAACTTTTTGTCATGAATATGTTTTTCTGCGAGTTAATTGTGAGTATGTAAAGCGTTTTTCGTCAATAAATAAATTATTTAGACTTGTGAGAATTACTCTGCAACCTTTCCACGAAGAGAAAGTATATAAACTACTTTTTATCTTTGAAAATGTGGAAAAGCTTAAATATTATGGAATAGTTTTTCCTTTACAAAGAGAACATGGGACAATGAAACGGTATTCTTAGGTTTATATCTCAGAAATATCAGGTTTATGTGCCTATATTTAAATCTTTTGATGTTCAAACACTATGAAAATATTTTTTTCATGCCTACAACAAAAGAAAATCACAAACAGAAAAATTAAGAATAGGACAAAAGGGTCACAGGCCACAGGTCTAAGAGCTATGATATCTTTCATTGTGTGGAACACCTACTTACCTTAGAAAATACCTAAATATACATATTTAAATATTTTTTACCTAACGAGGGTGTTAATCACCATTATTCCCGTGTTTATTATAACAAAATATATTTTATATATTTCTTTTTAATATTTTTCCTATTTTTTACAATCAAAAGTATGTAACTAGATTTGTGAAGCTCTTACTTATGCCTGCTTAAAATCCTTTGTCTCGTTTCCGCATGTGACATTACACGTCAGCGAGAAGATGGCAGAGCATTTCAAGCAGTGATCAAGGGCTTTACGTACCTCTTAAAAGTTTGTATTGCGCACAATATTACATTTGTCAATCCAAGCAAATGCTAAGCAACTTTTTAGGTGAGGTGCTAAGTTTGCAGGGTTTATAAGTTAGGCCTGTAGTGTATAACGCCAGTCGCAAACCAAGGCCAGTAAATAAGGCAGCATTCTAACTAAGCCTGCCAGTAATAATACACAATTTATTACATGGCAGTGTTCTAAATAAACACATATTGCGTGTGGCCGCAGATAAGGGTGTCATAAGACCTGTCGCCGGCCGGTCGCCGACGCCTGCCTCATTACTTTATTGTCCATCCGACTGTGGCGAATGAAAACTTTAAAACGGAGTTACGTTTTATTCATTTGTGAGGGTGGACTAAGGTTTTATGAGCGGCGGGATTGTTTTGTTACGGTGTTGTTTCTGATCTGATGGTCGGGAATTATGTGACTGTATGTTTGCGGCGTTTGAACAATAGCATAGCTTGACTAGATGTTATTAACCAATCTCCTATGCTGGCGTCTTTACGAAAAGTGCAATAACTAGGTTAAAGCTGATTTCGAGAAAATCGCGTTAAAAGATTTTAATTTCGTTGTGTTTATATGGCCATCACTATTTATACTTATTATTAAAACTGGCTCCGTCATAGTTACGTAAAAACTCCCTAAAGAAAATGTAATTATACTCGTAAATCTCTGATTTTGAATATGTACCTTACACAATTCGGCCCAAAATTCGAGTTATTACAGTTTTCGTAAGGATAGCAGTATATCTATCAATGGATCACCACGAGTATTTGCAAGAGAGCGATGTCGTGCATCGGATAACACGTAAAAATGTGGGCGACTGTTTGTCATATGACAAACAACAGACGAGGGATTGTTGTTATTAAACAACAAGTACCAAGCCATATCAGAAGCCTTTTAAATGGCCTAAAACTCGGAAACCAGGTCTATCAACTCGGTCTAGGTATATGTCAACTTACTTTTTCCAATTTGTCTTCCACCAGCACCTTCCACCAATTTTCTTATACTAATTTTACTTTAAAATGAGTTTGTGTTTTACTCATTACATTAATTGCATATTCATTGCTGTATCATTTTTAATCTTATCCTAAGAACCTATAAATATTTTCTGCAGCGTAACAACTGTGATCAAGGTTCGCTCAGTATTATAGGTACTTTAATTTTGCGAAAATAATAAAAGAATACTCGTGCTTTCTTATAATTAAAAGAAAAAATAACGCGAAGCTTTGATTTAATTACCCCAGATACCTAATCGTCATCATCGCGTGGTTTAATACCCTCAAGTTTGGTTGATAAAGTGTGAACTTTAGTTAAATGAAGGGGAGTTACCGCTAATAGTGGCAGTTAATCAAATATTCATTAGGTGGTTAAAAGGTAGGTGTTTCACGCGAGTAAAGTTGGTATTTATAATTGCAAATTTAAAATTCTGGTAGGTACAGTACCTTAGAGTTTGTTTCTCATTTTAGGAAAATATTTTCGAATTTTGTGCTACGAGATCAAAGTAGGAGTTGTATATTCTCAAAAAAAAATAGGGTTCTGCCAGGCTGGAGAATAGCAACCTATTATGGTAAGGTACTAAGTGATTGCTATATCATAATTTCATGTTGGTATCTTATGAGGTAATATTTCTTGCAGATGGAGCTTAGTCTATTTGGATGATGAATTTAAAATTTTATTACAAACCTTTTAGTTTCATAACAGCCACCATAGTTAACCCTTCTTCTGTGAACAGCTCTTTACTTTATACAAAATTTAACCACTCCAGCCTAAAATATCGATTAATAACGACCTACATCCATCGAACGGAATTGAAAAATAACAGCAAACTAATTGGAACTCTCCTGGCGAAACCCTTTTCATTCGATTTTCGAGTTATCGACGCTAATTTAAATGGTTTGCTTGAACAACGCAGAATTTCCACGATTTTTCAACCGTTTTAGGGTTTCGGAGCCCAGGTGGAAAACTCTTATCGCTTCGTCGCGGTGTTTAATTTTTTGCATTGTAGGTAATAAATAACTTCAAAATTTTACAAGTACCTATCATGTTATTATAATTCTTACTATGTATTTCTATTAATCAACTAAAAGGATGTGGGCTTTGTGAGTGTTTGTAACGACGTAACTTTAAGCTTTGGGTATGAAAATAGATTAACTTTTACATATTTTTACAAATTAATAAATTAAATTGTAATTGTAAAAACTCATGGATCGTGGAGTCTGTGATATCTAAACATAAAAAAATGATTAAATATTTAGCCCGAAAAAAACTGTTCAATATACCAGATAATCCAGCAAAATAAGTAAAAAATACAAAATTAATAATGTAACAAAAAATGTATTTAGCTGACCAATTGTGGCCTATATTTTTTAAGGCAAATTCCATTTTATGTCTACAAAGTTTGAACAAATTAATGTAGGCAGAATGTAAAGATATCAGAAAAAAACTATTTTGTTTGTTTGAAACTAGTTACAACAACTATTATATAATATTAATACGTGACCAAACTTTGAAATGTACGGAACCATTGCGAGCATGTCTGACTCGTCTTTAGCCAGTTTATTTTACTGAAATTTTACTGTAATAACTTCCGTTAGTGTTTTAATAGGGCGGGGTATAAGCTTCTTGGTAATTAAAATTCCTTATTAACTGCACAAAACCTTGGTCCGAATTTTAGAGGGGATAAAAAGGCCATTTTAATTTTTACGGCTTTCGTCTTGATTAGATATTTTTTTTGTAAATATGCGGGGTTTTATGCTTTTTTCCTAAATTTTAAGGTGTTATTGCGTATCCATAAAATTTTAAAGCATTTTACTTGGTCATTCTTGTAGATTTAGACGAACGAGAAACTCTTGAGTAGGAGCAAAACCATATAGCGTGACAAGCAAAGTTTGTATAGGTGGTATAGGAACTATTTCTCAAACACAACAAAGATATTTTCATTATATACTTACTGAGTAAGCAATGGCCGAAAAAAAAAACTTCAAACTTCAAACCCCGACTCGTGCCAATAAGTTCTTTGAGACTTATGTACGAATTTACCTACCACTGGCTTTTCGGTGAAGAAAAACATCTTGAGGAAACCTGCATATGTCCGGAGAAGAAATTCAATGGCGTATGTGAATCCACCAACCTGCACTTGGCCAGCGTGGTGGAATACGGCCTAATCACCCTTCGAGGGTAGACCTGTATCCCAGCAGTGGGAGGATTAAAGGTTGCATATGATGATGATGAAGCAATGGCCAACCATCCAAGTATGTTTGAGAAAACTCTTCTTATATCAAAGTTCTCAATCGCAATTTTTCAACTCTATACCTGCCCTCCAGCGATCTCCGTCTCCTTTTCATAGGCGACGGTGATCGCTAACTTTCAGGCCTATGGCATAAAACAAACGTTTTCTTTCGTACTGAATCACAATTTTCCAACTCAACAGATTCTCTTTCTGTCTCTTTTGCTCTCTATTTCCTTATTACTCGGCACACTTTGCATATTATGTAGGTAGCATTAGCAAAATTAAGTTCACAAATAAATAATAGGCTATAGCCTTATCAAGAAGTCGACGTTGGAGTGAGATTGCGTGCAGAAAGGTAGCGGGACCGAATTTATAAGATTTAGTTGGAAAATAAATTAACTGCGACGGAAAAGTTTTCGGTAAATACGAGAAGGGAGTGGACTGGGGTCGTGGATTGAGCTGCTTTGGAGGTGACATTCCACAATCTTATACCTATTTGAAAATGAATTGCTGTTCGTTTGTCTCGCTAAAACTTGAGAAAGACTGGACTGATTTGAATATTTATATTTTGTTTTGTTCGCTCTAATACAGGGAAGGTTTAAAAGTATAAAAAAAAACAGCGGGTGAAACTGCCTGTCGCAGTTAGTGTAGCTATATAACTGACGTTATAACTAACACACTAAGCATATTTAATTGTAACAAAATGTGTCAAAACTACTTGAGTTTTATAGTATAACAAGGCCATCAACCTACAAACCTATTCCATTATACCCCAACAAATGAAATCCTTTTCTGACAATCGATGTTTGAAAGACATTGCTCTTAGCGATGTAACCACCACCATTTCTGGCACTATTATGTAATATTTTAAACTTTCAATTTTATTTTCTATCTATTACATAGGTACTTGCTGTTGCACGTGCTATAGTTTTTGGAGTAGGTAAATTAATCCTGTGACGCCTAGCTTTTAATCCGAGATATTTATGTATTTTCTTACAAACTGATCTTACAGGCTGATCAAAATTAATTTATTCAATCAATAATACAATAAAATGTCCCCAAATCTTAATAACTAAATAACTCACCCCTAATCGCTCCCGGCTCTAAGGTCCCATCATACTCGCAGTATTGCCACAGATAAGAATGATTAGTAAAATATTATCAAGTCGTATCCAAAATTTTGTTTTCGTAATCCTTGTTAAGTTGTCTCAGGGTCGATCCAAGTTTGTACGTCTTAATCGCTGAAGGCTAGCTGATTACATCCAAACATTTCTTTGGCCGTCACTTAATGACTTGACTTTTGAACTTAGGTCGTTCGTACATTAGGCGACTAAAGTATAAGGCAGGTGACGTCGGCTTTTGAGCGCTGCGAATCTCACAAGCTTTGTTCGTGAAGCGACAACATGCCGTCAAGTATGTCATTTGAGTGCAACAGAACGTCGCCGCGTTTTTTTTTAAGTACAAGTATCAGACTTATGTCACCTTGTGTATTAACGGCCCTCTCAACATTTAATTTAATTTGATGCCCTGCAAAGTTTACATTTTTCAGCTAAAAAATTAAGTCAAAGGCTTACCGTTCTTTCATTTATCAAAAAGTTTGCAAACTTCATTTTGTTTCGTTTGTCGTGCAATTAAATTGCTGAGTTATTCTTATCTTAGATTTTATGCCTGGACCCCTTTTTGTAATCCCATTTACTAATGAGTAGAAACAAGTAGAAGAAAAAAGAATAGATAGATATAATATTTACTTGGTACAATAACAAGTACAGTAGATAAATATTTTAAGCTAAAAAAACTAGAATAATGAAAAAGAGAAAAACAAAGTTTGTAATAAGTATTACTTATACTCACCCGTCTTTTTTATTAAAAACCATCGATCTAGTATAATCCTACTTCGGTGTTAAAAACCGAACTCACTCCATTATCAAATCTGAAACGTTGAGTTTAATCGTAAGAAAAACAAACACAAAGCTTTGTTTTGTTGTCCCAAGCTTGGGTCACAAGCGCTGGACAAAACAAAAGCATGTCAACTAATAACAAAGCTAACACAAAACCTTAAAAATTCTACAGAATTTGCACTCTAGCTGTAACTGCTAATGCATGTTAGACTATTCATTCTTGATCCGGGCTTCCGCTGTTATCTTTTTGGCAAGCCTGATCCACAGGCGAGCCTCCTTTAAATTGCATGCAGTTAGGCACTCATTACTTGCGGAATATTTGCATTGGGCTTGAAGTAGAAATGCAGTAAGACAGTTTATTTCCGGTGAAACTTTTTGCCGGAAAAAATATAAACTTATTTACACATCAATAAAGTTTTAATTTTTGTTTTCAATAAAAAAAATCATGACCTGTGTTTATTTTGACTGGGAAATGAATTTCTAGTATCTATTGGTATGATGTATTTATCATACTGGAAATTGTGTTCGGTAAAGACTTCTTGAGTCGTATAGTGTTTACTGACAGATTAAAATTTACTTTTCAAAAGAAAGTTAATTTTATCTAGGTATTATGGAAAATGCTAATTTTTTGAACTCATGTGCTAAGCTGAGTTTTTTCTTCGATTGCATCATCGCTTGTCATCAAATCTTTATCAGATCCGGACTCATTTATTCATATAAAAATGTTAAGACACTAAAAATCGAATGAAATAGTTTCTGCCCAAATAAAATTTACCGGATTTGGTCTACTTTACACAAAATATCTAAATATCCGGATAATATCAACGAGCATCATCTCTAACTCAGAGTGCTCCTCTGGTGGTAGTTAAGCCTAACTAACAGTGGAAAAATAGTGCAGCGTCGTTGGCTTTTGGATGTAATTACAAGCCGGGATTGCACAACTGAGATTTTAGAGGAAATTACTAGAAACCTGCCAATGTTGTGGCCCCAGAAAAAATAATTACATCACCAAAGCATTCTCGGGACAGCAGTATTCTGGTGCGTAGACTATAGCAGCAAGCGTAGCGAGGCGAGACTCTATGATGACAATTGACAAAGAGAAGATATTGGAAGAGACAAAAGAATAAGAACCGAAGATCAAAACGAAGCTTTAGCAGATGCTATTATTGTGCAGTGAACGAGTTGAGCATGACGATGATGAATACAGAACCAAATGATGTTATGTTATGAAAATTAATTATTTAAAAACAGCCTGCCAATCTGAAACCGTGCAAGCATACCTAAAGGTCAATTACAGCAATGTTATAATTAAATCACCTGCGCTCCTTTGTTAAAGGGTTGATCCAGTTCCAACGTCGAAAGTAAACAAAAGTATCGTGTAAACAAATTCCGGTATGTAAATTTGCTCTAAAATTTGGGCAATAGGTGATTGCAGAGGGGTCTTTCAAATTTAAATTTTCGTTCTCTTGTGTAAATCCCTAGGGCGAGGGTGATGCAGGCAAATAGGGGAGGAAACGCTAATAAAGTAAATTAAAGATTAATAATATATTGTCTCAGTACAGGTCTACAGTACGTGTATGGAAATGTAGGACCCTCTTGAAATCCTATACTGCTGATTTGGTTTACATTAATTAGGGGTCATAAACGCGGAATACTTTGCCAGATGTTGAGTGTGTTTCTGTATTTTTTGTTAAGGTCGTTTGTTATTAAAAGGATAAACCCTTTATGGCTTATACCCTTCATTTAATATTTGTAACCTACGACCATTTAATAATAATTATTATAAATTGTCCCTTTTATTGGTATTTTTACTGCAACTATCACTAAATTATCGCTACTTTACACTTCGGAAGATAAGAAAGGATCGAAATAAAGATTTCAACATTAGTTAAATTCTACATTAATCTCTGCCTTTTGTAAAGGGACTGTTTTATTTAATCCAGATAAATTTAGGAACTATGTCCGCTAGCTAAAGTTCAAATTGTAATAACACTTTTTTACAAAGGTGAGTCATTTTTTCTGCTCAGTCGGGTTGACACGGCAGACCACCGGTAGACGTTGCACCTGTAGAATGCCCCTATCTCGTCGCGAGATTCAAAGCGCTCCTGACACTTTTAACGAAAACCCAGAAAAACGCCAATGTAATTTTAATTGACGGCGGTTTCCCACCAAAAAGAGCTTGAGTTATTTGAAGGACTGGAATGTGAAGTATTTGAACTGCGCCCAGCGATTGTGGCATGCAGATTCACTGCGACAGTTTCAACGCCCCGACCTATCGGAGCGATTCGATGTTTTTATTTTGACGATTAATCTACCCTTCTATTTTGAAAGCCGTCAAATGATCGAAAGAGATAACTTCGAACTTTTACTGTCTCACATAAAAACAACGTATAAACTGTTTTCGGAATCTACAAGTACTATTCGAATACTCTCGGCCCTAGAATTCTCCCAAAAATTCCGATAGTATCGAAACAATAATTCTACTTTATCGAGCAGAATTAATAACCAGATATATTACTATTGCCGTATAAGTTAATACAACATATAAAAGCGTATCGTTTCTATTATGAGACGGATTTGTTTTCGAGTATGGCGTAGTAGGTAATCTCGTGGAAGTATTAAGAAAGTTATACGAATGTTTTCGGGGAGGGAAACTTAGTTTACTACTAATATTGCGACCCAAACTTCTCCAAGGGTCATTTCCCCTTGCGCCAGTGAATTACGAATAAATTTCGAATTTGCTACAACAATTAACTTTTAAAATCTAAAACTTATAAACACTGGCTTAGGTATTTTTTCTTCACGTTTAAAAGTAGTGTCGGCAAATAGTTTTCAACGCAGCGTCAGGTTTGTTTGTCGCAACTGAGCTAGAAGCTCTAGGACAAACTTTTAATAGTTTTTCTTTATTCAATCAACATATTTTTACTCCGGACACTTTGCTAGTTTGCCAACAATTTGTTTTGGGACTTTTTTCTCCACTAGAGTCAGGATGCTAACAAATTTGATCTCGAGGGTGCTCTTAGAAGATTTTTCCTTCGCCTTGATCCTGGTCTAGACGGAATAATTTACTATTGACTGGGTATTTTCTGTTTTATTTACAAACGATTAGTTAACCGATAACTTCTTTTGTTGAAAATAATGTTAGCAGTTTATTGGGTAAAATAAAGATATTCTTTGAAGCCGGGCATATTTTGTTTCTAATTTATTAGGTCAGAAAATTCCTTTGAAAAAACTAATGTTTGAGCTTCCAAGTTTGTTGGGTTGTTAAAATACCGAAACTGAATTATTATAAGCGGAACAGTCACGGCAATTTTCAACGCTAATTTGAAGTCTCATTTAACTTCGTCATGGCGATGGTATAAATACATTCAAATCATGGAACATAGAATAAAATTCATTTTGCAAAATGTCGAAAAAGACTAAGCTGAAAAAGACTTCGGCAAAGATAGGTAGGTTTTCCATAAAAAAATTGGTCCCATAACTGCCATAACTTGTTCATTATAATGAGTACTATCAGTCCTTTTCGGCTAAGTATACCACTTACGAGTATAACCCTGTATTGTTCAGTTAGCACGAAAAAACGCAAAATGTTCATTCAATTTGAAATTGCACTGATCATCTCCAAGCTTCTCTGGGCTGATACAAAGAGACAAATCACCAGGTGAACTAGTGCAATTGGAATCGAAAGAAGTAAAAATCAGCGAAGGATCGGCGCTGGAGTCCGTGACTGAAATACTCAATGAGTAATTTTGAGATTCCCCGAATGCCCGGGAACGGCAAAGAGCAAATGTCAGCCTCTAATAGCATTGCGAACATGATATCGACGGGTAATCGAACTTGTTGGTTTGTTGCAGAACGACATACGATTGTTAGACTATTTTCTTTTTCGTAGTGTGCGGCTGCTCTGTGGTTGGTTTGAGACTTTTTTGAGACGGTACTTGTCTTTGGTTAGGGATATCTTTAGTTAGTTAGTCTTGAATAGGTACCTATTAGGTGTCTGTGTTTTGCTTAGACATTAGCGGCCTTATTTATAATTTGATTGTAAAGGTCATTTAACTTCTGCACAATACGAAAATGAAACCTATAGCATTTTTTATTAGTAGTTCGACGACTGTATGTTAGTGGGAGAAAAAGTAAACAGACACATGCTCGTAAATCAAAAAGTCTATCAATTTACATCTCGCTTGACATGTTTTGCAAAAGCTAGAAAAACCACAAAATACTTTTCCGAACTAATCCCGTCTCTTAATCAGTTCCACAGACTAATGAGATTCTGCAACTATTAATTTTCTGTCAAATCTAAAAATTCTTCCAAAATTTTAATATTCGTTCACGTGATGAATGCGCCCCAAGCCATCTGTTTCGCTAAGCAAATAGCGGAACAGATTGTCACGAAACTAACAAATTTTTGAAAGAAAAAAACACGGGAAGGGAAAATGATTTATAATGTTATTTTGGATACATTTGGTGTTTATTTAGTTGTGTGACGTGCGCCGGTGTCGGGTGTCCTCGCTACCGACGACACGGACTCCCAAATGCATTAGCAATCTCGTTTCTTTTATAAATTGCTGCAGGATAGGTCTGACAGTTTATTTGGAGTTCACTTCTCTTGCCTTGGATAGCTAAGTACTGTATTTCATGTGAATTTGGGTAAATTTTTGAATTGGGTTGTATTATCTTAACATTATTAAACTATGTGGGTACCTAGGTATTTAAATTTACAAGCCTAATGTAGTTTCTAAATTGTATTTGATTTGTGAACATTTTTAACGTCTAACCCTTGCTAATTAGTTTAAAAAGCGAATCCTGATTGGTTTTTTTTTTACCAAAATTAAATAGAAAAGAAAATCATACTGCAAACTTGTGTAAATAAGTACTTGAATACCTGAGATGGGAAATCATAAATAACAGTAAAAAATAAATCTGTTTACAAAACCACGCGTAGGTTTTCATAAATATCCACCACCTCGAATATGCTTCTCATTGTTAGCATTTTATGAATCATCTCCTTCCCATGTAAATTACTACACATAAAATAAAACTTGATCATAACTGCAATTTGAAAGATGTATAAAATAAATTACATGTACTCGTACGGCCCTAGAGCCTACAAAACGTTCAATATAATTTACATAACAATAAAATACAATGCATAATTTCACAACTGGTTTATTTAAAACATATTTCGTAATAAATAAGCGGAGTTATTGTGTTGGCTTATGGAATTTTATTACTGTAATAATAGTATTTTTTGTGCTTTACAGCATATCTCGGTATGGCATCCGCTACTGACTGATCGAAATGACATTTTAACATCGTAAACTGATGAATTTAAAATTATGCGCGATAGTGAATTTTTTCCCATTTGGAAAATAGAGAAAGTTCTAAAATCAACTTTTATAGTTACTTTAGTGAGTTACTTTTTTATAGTTGGAGAGTAACGCAACTGTTTGTCCCTTAATTTTCTCCGATTTGAAACGAAATTGTAGAAATCCAAATTTGGTTTTAGTTTCATGGGACCAGCTTTCACCTTTGAAAAAAAAACATGTAGGTACATACCTACCTTAAATGGTTTAAATGTCTATAGCGCTATAGACTACACGATTTCCACCAAAAAGGCTTTGAAAGCTTTAAATACGAAGTTTTAGAGGTAAAAATTAAATGCTTCTCAAATTCGCTTTTTGTGAACATAAAAGCTGACTGATTTTTAAAATATGTTGATTGATTTGCTCTGATTTCACGAGTTCTAAAAATAAAATTTTATTCTATCAAAGACCACATAGCTCCCACTAATACGTAAAACTCATCTCCATTGTCTGCTCCAACAAAATTTTATAATTTCAATCAGCGACAAATGCGTTACACAGAACATACGCACAAGGACACATACCTACCTAATCCGGCGGAGGGTCCGATACTTTTAACGAAGTTCGCCAGCCATTTATGTCACCCCTTCCATTTAAACGGGTAATGCTCGCCTCATGTTCATTCATGATTTAGGGCTCCATATTGTGTTAACAGCGAAATTAGTATCGAAAGGTGCGATATAAGCACTCGAAGCTTATTCATGTGCACGGAATAAGCCGAATGAAACCAGTTCTGTTATGATTTTGTGGGGTCTTTTATACGTTTGAGAGGGTAATTTTTGGAGTGATTTGGCACGGGTTCAGTGACAATACAATTTTTTAAGTATAATTTATCATCGAATTTAAAATGTCATGGCAGAAGATAAAATCAAATGAATATGTACAAACAGACTTTTATAGTTAGATACCAATTATTTTTATGGTTGACTCAGATGCCTTTGAAATTTGTTTTAAAACTCCGACAAAGCTGAGAATTCAACATTATACTTTCCTTCAAGGTTAAGTTTCTTTCATCATTTCTTTTTCTCATAATCTATACTAATATTATAAAGAAGTAAAGTTTGTGTGTTTGTATATTTGTTAAATTGTAAGGGGTAATCTCGGGATCTACTGAACCGATTTTAAAAATTCTTTCACCAATAGAAAGCCACATTATTGCTGAGTGTCATAGGTTATATAAAAAACCGAAAAATAAAAAGGCTTTTACGTGGTAGTCCGTTTTGCAAAGTGAATCGGAGAAAAAACGGTCCGGACGGCGCGCGAATTATGCCCAACGAAGTGGGCAAGGGTCAGCTAGTGATCGATAAAATAATGGCTAGTAATAATGGTTAGTAAAATAATGGTGGTGTCAAACTTTGACATAATAACATATAATATTTGTAATTTGGTTAAAAATGATTTCCTCTATTCCTAAGCCAGGCAGTACTAACTCTGTACACACTCGTACCTACGTTGTTTCAAAGTTAGTTTTCTAAATAATATCGTTTTCATGGCTCCACACTTCCATCTTGATAAACACCAACATCTCACAAAACAATAAACTTAACTTGCCGTGAAGCTCCAGACACTGTTATAGCAAAATTAATATTCAGAATTGTGACATTACATAGAAATTGCCCGTTTAGAAACTTTACCGTCATTTATACACACCCTGTTAAGAGCGGAGAAATTTGCTTAAACGCAGTTTACAAGTTTAAGTAAGGGTCAAATGCTCTCTGGCGACCGGTGGTCATCTCACCAGACATTCCTAATTGCAGGCTGAATATTTAAGTGGTAAATTGAGATTTCGGAGCGTTTTGTCGCTGTTTAGGTAAACTGGGTAGCATACTGGCTGAGTTTACCTAAAATTATATGGTAAACTTTGTCAGAATTTATGTTTGAGTTGTGTTGTAAAAGTTGTATTTTGTGAACTTTCTTAACAAGGCATAATAAGGCCACAACAAAAAGCGGTTCCTATTTTACTATTAAAACGATTATTACGATTATTATTTGCGAGTTTTCGACAACACTCACTATTTATTATTATGATTCTTGAACATATTTCATGTTTGCTTCTTAGATTCATAGTTCACAGAGTTTCTCCAAGAAAGCTGACTGTATCAATGTGACCACTCGCCTTTGTCGATGGACTAAGCGCTTAATGAAAATCGGCTCGCCCGCTCTCTGCATATAGAGAGGCAATTTGGCGAAACGGTCGCATGCCTTCGAACTAATGCGAAATATTGCCGGGCTATTGATATGGTGAATTAAACTATGGGGAAAATACTCCGAATATTTGGATGTAGGGCTTAATAGTTGTTGTGGGTGAAGACGGGGCGTGGTTTTTGTTTGCATATAAAGTTTCTTCAAAGTAGACAACGTATTAAAGATGCCTCGGGTATTGCCTAAGCAGTGGTGGACAGAACTAGTTACTAAGTTTGTCTGCCGCTTTGTTTGCCACTTAGAAAAAAAATACTGTAGTGGTAGTGGTACTGAAACTGATCGGCATGAAATGGAACATATAAATAGGCACCTATGTATAATAACCAGCTGCGGGTACACCAAATCTACTGATAATTATTATTAAAAATCTTCTTACGTAGATTTCCCGTACTTACTTACTCAACAGTATAAATAAAAAGTTATGACGGATTTATAACCACCAACGGAAGCGCGGACCTCTGTTACCGAACCTAATAAATATTGTCAATGCGCCAGATTAAAAAGTATCTATATTTTAACAGATGCCTCACACTCGACAGTATGCCTGTGCAAAAACAACACGAGGGTCACAGACCACCAACAGCATTTATAGATGGAGTATCCTACTTAATCCTCTATGTCGTGTATTATGATCGTTGGATTTCGGTGCCACATATAACTAATACACAACATGTGGCGAAGATGAGTCGGCGGCGACACGGATAACTGATTGTCGTATCTGCATGTGTTGGGGCTTACTTATTAGGCTATTCTTTGGGGGATCGAGTGAGGCAGGACTTAGATTAGTTATCTGATCAGTGAATTATATAATTGCAGCTTACTAATTTGTTAGCGCAGCAACCTAAGTTGTGTCTTGACATCCGATACTTAGAAGCGTTATCTTTCTTGCAAATTTACGTCAGGCATCAATTTAACCTCGGAGATATTTATGTACGAATATGAACACTAAGACTTATTGTTTTTAGACTGTCTGATGAATGGCTTGGAAACACTAATTTATGATAAGTACAAGAACTTGAAACTATTCCAAAACGTTAAACGTGCATAAGTCGATTTTTGAAGAGGTTGGCGATTAATTGATTTGTATAGTTTGTTCATGTTCAAATATTTGCAACTACATAGTTACACTGTTTACCATTACAGTCAAAGCTTCAGACTGTTTCACATTCCCGCATGTAGCAATTTGTATCACAAATTCAACCTAGACTTTTACGTTTGCGTTTAATTTTGCTCGGAACGGTCGCTTGAATGTTTTGTTTACGCACAACCCCTGTTTACTTTGATATTCACTAGGGAAGTTTTATTAAAAACATTGTGTGATGAAAAAAGCGTACTCGGTTGTCCTTAAGTTTCAATTCAGGCTTTGTTATTAAATTCACGAGAAAATGTGTAAATTGAACGGTTTTGGAATTCTAATTCAACGCAATTAGAAGAAGAGATAGAAAAAGAGATGAACAAGTAATCAGTAATCACTCAATAATCACTCCTTGACTACTTTTCTTCAATTTTGTTATTGTTTCGTGACCCTCTGAGGCTTACAACTTTAGGATACAAAATCATTAATTTAACAGAGAAACTAAACTTTAACTTTAACTCTACCCTACATTTAATTTTTAAAACCCCCGTCCCCAAAAGCTTTCGCGCGGATTTGTTTTCGACGAATCGCAGTTACTAATCTGCTTTCCAACTTAGTCCAAACACCAGACCGGTCCACTGAGTGTTTACCTTGTTTCCACGCCAAAATTGAATTAAACTTTTTGAAACTCCAAGCTTCGAACGCTGGCCACCGCAATTACAAAAAAAAAAAAAAATACAAAAAATCGTAGCTCGAGTATTGAACAAACCCCTTTGAACAAATTTATGCACCCTATAGAATGCAGCATCATAAGTATTGGTTACATGCCCCATTTGAAAACTTCCTGTTGATTTCGAGCATAAAAGATATAATCTACCGCACTGGTGTAAAATAACCGTATTTTTTTCTTTTGTGTTATGATTTTATGCGCACCCTTCTGCAGTAGGTAAGTAGCGGCTGGTGCGCTTTGTTCCATGTATAAAATTTAAAGTTTGTGGTTATTTTAGAAATTGAACTTCATATTATTTTAAATGATATGGACTTCAGTACTGTTTTGTATTGAATCGAATGGAGCGATCCAATGAAGTTTTATTATTTTAGAAAATACAATTGGGAATATTTTAAGTACGATTGATTGACAGACATTTTAGTCTTTATAACCCAAGTAGAAACATAGTAATGCAAATGCAAAATAAGTATTAAAAGTTTAAACCTGGTTTTGTTATCTTTAGTATAATAAAAATGGTCCAATTGCATAAATAAACGAATTAATAAATTTGTTCATACTGCCATCTTCAACAAAAGAGTAGGTACTTAGGTCTATTATTAAGTAACATCCATTCTACCAACTTCAAAGATAGATAATGTTATGGTTGGTGGAACAGATTGAAGCCAGAGGGAAGTTAAGTCAAATTTTAGGCTCTACTTGCTTTTACGGAAGTGAAGCCCTAGGCTGCTTGTTGCTGTGTTTACAACTTTACTTTCTCGACAAATGAGGGTAGCTCCAATTTTAGTATACCGTAGATAT
Source organism: Alcis repandata (assembly GCA_949125135.1). Classification (NCBI taxonomy): domain Eukaryota; kingdom Metazoa; phylum Arthropoda; class Insecta; order Lepidoptera; family Geometridae; genus Alcis; species Alcis repandata. The sequence goes on from OX421233.1 coordinate 4,952,229, forward strand.
TGTAAACAAGTTTGTGACGGTACAAAACCTTTTTGTAACGTTTTTTAATTCAATGGTAGGCTCTGGTTTGAGAATCATTTTGCCTTATGGTGCTCTATCGTAGACAGAATCATTGATTCTCAGGCAAGATGACCGTCGAACGCAAGCCTATCTACTTATCATTGGATAAAAAAATGTTAAAGAAGGATGTCTTACGGTCTACCGTGCAGCACGCTTGTCTCCAAGAAACTTACTGAAAGTTTACCTCACTGTCCATGGAGAAGTAAAAATGATTTAGAAGGTTTATAAGGGCGTTTATTTATTCTAAAAAATATTTGATCTATTTACTTATTTTATTTATTCAACTTAGAACGCTACGTTGATTTTATCTTCATTTATTTACTTAGTGTATTTTCATATTTAATGTTCATCTCTAAAACGCATTTAGCTTGCCACATGCACTGTGAATACAACAGCGCATTATGAGATTATTACGTGTGAAACACTCTCGAGGAATTATGAGCGTCTTACGAGAGGTACGCTCCTAGTGGCTGTCTATCGACGCTTTGCGTAGCTATGATAGTACGGAGACAGCTTTCCTGTAAGTTTATTTTAATCTGTTTACATGTGATTGACCGCGCATCATCACGCCTGATAGTAAGCAATGATGCGGTCAACGATGGAGCACGCATGCCTAGATAAAGCAGATGGAGCTTTAAGCAAGCATTTTTAATAACATGGTACATACAATGTTTCCACATAGAGGTAAGTAATGAACGAAAAACTGAAAGCTGAAAAAATTTGTAATACAAAAATTGTCTCCGTTTGTGTAAAAAAATGGTTTTACAGCCATAATCGTTGTTGGTTATCATCGTACCACATGTAGATTAATCCATCTTCCTGATCCATGATTGAATTTTGATGTAGGTAATTTCAGAACCACTTCAAAGGTAGGCACTCTTATAATTATCATTATATTCGACTTTCACATGACGAATTCTCTGATTGCAATTGAATTTAAGATATTTGTACTTCCTTTTTTTCCGGCTGCGACTAAGACCAAAAAAAGTGATAAAAAAACAAATCTTGAAATTAGTTTTACTTCTCCACACTAATCATACCCCAAACGGAACAGTACGGGTATAAGTAATTATTACACAATAACGTTCCCGGAATCGGTGTTCCGAGCGATGCTTCCTGTTCACTCCTCGGGGAGCGCGTTCTGCTCAAGTGTGTACGAGCTTAATGTCGGAAGATGGTAATTATGAGAATGTGAATAATTTAGCGGAGAGTAGAGAGAAGGTGAGTATGAGATACTGTGGTCAGTTAAAGAATTGACTCTATGGAAATAATAGTAGGTACCTAGAATATGTTAGCTTTTCAAATTTCGTGATTTGTAAACATGAGGTAGAAGAAAATTTACTGATGTGAAGAGCTTATATCAATCAAATTAATCATATTAAAATACATATAATTACATATATGTATGTTGTATTATATAAACATATATTATATATTCTAATACAAACATAAAAAAACACACACACACAGTTGAATTGAGAACGTCCTCCTTTTTTGAAGTCGGTTAAAAATAAATAGATATTAAAAGAATCTGTGATTCAGATAAATCCGTCGTTTAAAAGGCAAGCGGCAGGTGACCTCAACATTCGCGTGGATGATGAAAAAAATACAACATGCCGGAAGGATCTGCATGATCCACAGTATCCGTGGTCCAAAACTGGCGTGAGGCAGGTGACCTAAAACATCCTCTTCATCAAAAACACATGTCCAAACTTCCGAGAACGATCCAGACATCGCGGCACTTCAGCGGAAGAACCACTTGAATTGACACTAGCCAAATCACCCTAACACGTTATCATGCTCATAAATATCTATAACCACGACCATAAGTGGCATAAGCGCTAAATGTGCTAGCAAAAACACTAGCACGCTGATACAATCAGCGTACTCTTGGGTCCTTTAAATTTTTTACTACACACATATGGTGCAAAGTTGGTTTGGCATCACGTCCTCTTCATGACTGAAAAAGCGCTGAGAGCTTTATCTCTGCTGCAAATTGAAACGCTACAAAAACTTTAAAAGGCTGAACGTTAATTGTATTTGTTCGGCAGGAAATAAAGTGACACATTTGATTCTATTCAGTTTATTATTTTTTCGAGTGCAATTTAGCCAATTGGTAACTGGCTAGTAAAATATAATTAGAAACCATTACTGATTTAATTTTTTTAATGATCAGACCTAAGAAGTAGTTTAGGCTAAACATTTAAAATGATACTTTCTAGGTAGCTACTAAAAATAGTTCCACAGTAACTAAAAATATAATTGCTTAGGTGTACAATATGGAGTTTATTTGTAGTTGTACACAATAAAGAGAATTTATTATGTGGGTTGATTATGTAAGGTTGATAAACAGTAACCTAAAACAACAGAAAATGTGGTCGCCGTAGCCGAAATCGGCATGGAATGCATCATCATGTAAGGTATATAATCGAGATTGTGATAGTAATCGCCTGCTATCCCATTAACACCAACCTATGCCTCTATCATACGCGCTACTGTGTTCTCATTGCTATAAATCAAGAACGGAGATCTTAAATAAGGGCACTGCAGGTAGTTACAGAATCATCACGCATCAAACAAGTAACGCCATCTATTGAAATTTCGCCAAACTAATCGATCTTTCAGGAAATTTTATTCAAGTAATGAAGCCGAAGTTGGACTCGAATTTGGATTGGATCTTGAATTATTATTGTCGAATACATAGGGATATTGTAAGTACGTATAATTTTTTTCGTTTATAGCACATAGCATACAATCTTTATTTTATTGAAATGCAATACCAACAAACTCACTAACTCTGCTTCAAATTCGCCGTCTTGCTTTTGCACATAACATTTCACGTCAGCGAGAAGTTTTCATAGCATCCAGTGTTTTAAGTAAAGCTCTAATTGTACTAGTTAATCACATATGCTAAGCTAAGCATTTACTAACCTTCAAACAAACACTAACCTGTACAAAGCAAAATTTCGCACTAGGGGAAGCATAACAAAATTATGCAATAGAACAAAGGAAGTCGGTTGGAGCTTGTAGCGTAGCGTACGCAGTACGACTTTGATGGGAGTTGCCACATTGAATTACGTGGACATGTTTTCTGTGACGAAAACAAGTCACTTTTCACCGACTTAAAACGTAGGAGTTTCGCTGTTTGCTGATAACTTGCCGTACAAATTTAAATTATTTTAATTTTAAATGAAGTACTATATCGGGAGTAAATGAAGTACCTACCATTAAAATTTAAAAACCACATCTAAACTGTCATTAATTAGACTTTGACCAATCTGGCGCTAACAGAGTACCAGAAAACCTAAAAAGAGTGTAGGTAACTTTGTTTTATTTCAATCCATGCAATTGCTTGACCGAAGACCCGGACCAAATATATTATACATCCCCATACTAACCTCAAATAATCTTTATTATAAAGTTGTATTAAAGTTACTGTTGTATGCAACGGAAAATACAATGTAATATGTAACACACTGTAACACTGGTTGGGTTGTAGTTACTTTTACCCATCCCACTGTGTGGATGTTTGAATCTACCTACGTGCACATCGTTTGCTAAACTTTGTACTGGGCAAAGGCATGTCATTATTTGATACTAAGTTATACAATGTTATAACTATTATAATTCTTATTTTTCTTTTCAAATCCTAACTAATATAAGGTACCTATATTCATATTTTTTTGATGCAAGCGTTTCTAATTATTTAATCAAATTTATGTTAACTTTGATATCTCAAAGAAACAATGGTATAATTTTATTACCGTTATCACTTCAAAGCCTATTTCAGTGAATAATTGTTTTAGATATTTTAAACAAAAGCGCCGTTAAAAATCGACAGAAACAATCCATAACCTTAAATAACAAACTTTCTGCCAGCAATATTATTAGATTGTGTAAAACTATTCTTCTCAAGGAACGAATAAAGACATGTACCTACCTACTTCCTTGGCTATATTTTTAGCCAAACTGCTGTCAAAACATTGGTAAAAAATGCAAAAAGCTCGAAGAAAACGCCTAAGGCTTTCGTGGACATTGTGCTACCAAAATACTGTATTTTTATTCAACATCCTAATCTTACTTTATCTATGTCGTCACATAGTTACATTAATACCTACCCGGGGCCAAACTGGTAAGTATCCATGTATCTGCAAATAACGTTGAAGTATTCCATTATATTGGATCCTCGCCCCAGGCAGGGGCCTACTCAACTAGGGAGGAACAGAAGTATAACTTGGTGCAAAATATAGAACATTTTTGTACGAGACGTACTCGTATGACAACGTACAATGTGTACCTTCTAAGTTTTGATCAATAGTTTAAAAACTTTAGACTTTTTACTTTACTTTACTTTCTTTACTTAAACTTTAAACTTTTTCTTAGTAGTTTTGTTGCTTCTTTCAAACGAAAACTCAGCAATAATTGTCCCATTGCTTGTTTAAGGAAATTCTGCAAAAGATACTAAAACTCTCTGATTTTAAATATAAGTCTGACTTTTAAAAATCTACATGATAGCATTTTAGTCCCAATTTATTGTTTCTATGGTAAGAGCACGGCTTTATTTTGCCGTACCGTGTCGTTTTTTTGGTGTATCGTGCGAGAATTTGGGCACGCTAGAGATGGTTAGAGTTACCCGTCTGCTTCTCCAAAGTGTGCGCAGGGGCCGTCTAATAAACAGACAATATTCGAGTACAGCCTTGTTTGTTCCGACGGAGATGCTTATTGTTGTATTAACTGGTTGGGATTATGGATTTTCTTTATACAGTTGCGAATGGATTTGTTAGCTTGAGTGAAAGGAACTCTTTGTGCGAAATTAAACTATGTTGATAGAGTTACAAAATTATTCGTTCAATAGATGAAGGGTAAAAAGTAAGGTACGATTTATTATATTCTTGGGGTAAAAGTGTTATATTACGTTTATCTCTAATAATGTTGTTTTAGGTTTTCAAAAATAAGTTTTTATTCAGTTTAGGTTTTTTTTTTTAATATTAGGTACCTACTTTTTTTGTTTAGATCAACTTTGATGAAATACCTGACTTATGTCATACCTATTTACCACCGATCACTTGTTTTTTTTTTGTAACGAACTACCCTACTCTCGTAGTTTTAACCACTTATATAATGGCGTCTCAAATAAACCTACATAAACAGTACCTACTTACTCAAACTCGTCGGTAATTTTACTAAAATACGAAGAACCGATATAAGTTAATCATAATTAAGTCTGTTTGCATGTTTGTTCGCATTAAGACAATAATAAGAAGAGTTGCAATAAAAATATTTGCCGCGGGGCTGCATTGTTGATAAAGGTTGTAGCTTAGGCATAAGCATTAGCGGAAGCGATAAGTTAAAAGTGTTTTCGGTTTGTTTGCTCGTTTAGTCTGATTAACTAGTCAATTATAATGCTTTTTAGCTAGTAATAAATTATAAAATTATTCATAAAGATAGTGCTTATAAAAACCTATGTTTTTTGTACCTACGTCTTTTTAACCCCAAAATGTGGCAATCAAAAACATAATGTTCAATTATGTACCTATTGTATAATGCAAAAAAAAATGTTAATCTTTACTTCCTCTACATTCCAAAACTCCAAATACACATTTCAAACGTAAAAACGCTATATGATGAAGAATCTTTTATTCTGGCCAGTTTCAGCCACAGCGAACCAACTCACACCTGCACCTGTCAAATTGAGCTTATGTGGTGTGCTCTGATATAACTTACGCTAAACGCTATATATCTATCAGGTAATTCAAACCCGAATAAGATTTTGGACGCATTACGTGCAATCCAGCATCATTACCCTTCATGTTTGCATCAATTATATTTTTAGTTGCATTCATAACGGAACTTGGTTATTTGTTTAATATTCATGATGTATCATTATTTTAGTAGGTAGAGATTACTTTGACAGGCATGTCAACATAATGGTTAAATTAAGCATTTTTGTTGAGAAACGCATAATTTTAAGAAGAAAAGATTGACTCACAGATTTAAACAATTTACTGAATGGTAAATTACATTATGGTCACGACATTTTTACTCAAGATTATTTTAGAGCTCAAGATCTTTATGAAGCACCTTTATTACTTTCTTCTGAATAACTTTATTTTCGGATACTAATTCGTAGCTAAGCTGAAAACGTATTTGGGATGAGCCAAAAATCACATTGACAGTTACATACCCAGTTACGTTGATAATCAACCTCAATTTCCAAACACTACAAGAGATAACAAGTGAAATGACCTCTGAAAGATTTTTTGGCCTGTGATAAAGAATAAAATGAAAGAGTTATACGTGATTATACTTGGTCTGTATTCTTATCTACTATTCGTTCAAACCTGAACAATCGTAAATGTGTTAAAATAGTTATAGTTTCGCTGTGACTCGAAAGCCAAGAGCTAATTTTAGGCCAGTTTGACATCACGTGCTATCATTTGCTTTCATACTCTTAATTTGGTACAGTTTTTATAATAAATTAACTGACCCGACAGACGTTGTCCTGTCTTAACTATGAGTATTGAATTCAAAATGTCTTAAATTTTCTAATGTTCCGCTCAACTTCCTTAATTTTTTCTTTCATAAGATCCTTCTCCTGACAATAATTAACACAACAAAATAAGAATTAGCGAAATTGTACCATCCGTTCACGCGTCATGCGATGACCAAGGGAAATAGAGATTCATTTTTATATATGTACTAGCTGACTCGACAGACGTTGTCCTGTCAAAGCCATTGCGTCAATTCTATGTCAAATGTCAAAAGTTATGCTATTGCGTAACTATAGCAACCGTAGTATGTTGATGCTAACTTGTCAATTTATAGTAAAAATTATCAGTATATATATAATTTGCAATAAATTAAAATTGCGACTATAATTTGAGATTTAAACTATCCTATCTCTCAAGTTGGATCGAACTGCACATGGTGTGCGAATTTTATTATAATCGGTTAAGTGGTTTAGGAGTCCATTGAGGACAAACATTGTGACACGAGATTTATATAAATTAAGATAAGATATATAGATTTTAGGTCTATTGCTAAGAATTCAACGTTCATTGAACCTTAGCCCGCTCTAAATATGACGCAAAATGGACAAACACGATAACATCACGCCTCAAGAATCTCTATCCCAGTTCACATCCAAAAAGCCTTGTCGCCACATAATTCCCGCACAAATATAAAACCGCACCATTCCTACTTCTCACCTACGCGATAAAACTACGTTCGCAAATCTCAGCTCTCCCTCGTCGTCTCATATCGTATTCATTAGATTTCATTTGTCAGCGCCCGTTTCTTTGATGAATTATTCACAGCATACGCAATTTGTTTACACTAGTCATAGTCTGGACTATTTCTGAATAGTTTGGACGTAGACATATTGGGGCAATTACTCTGAAGTTTGCGTTAAGATTCGCGTAGCTTTATTTAACTTTGTGTGACTTTTGTAACGTTATATTTTTGTTATGCGAAGAAAATCCTGGTAAGTTGTTTAGATCAAATAGGTGCGTCTATTTATGTTTCTAATTGTGGAAAGTTCTTGGCAGACAACAATTTGGCTATGTTAAGAACGCTTTATTAATATTGTAGGTTGTATCCCACGGTTTCCCCCGCGTCGGAAAATAAATGAGAACCTTTTAGTTTTTCGGGAAAAAACCCAAATATCTATATCGAATGATTTTGTACCCAATACGGAGTTGAACGGCACTTCAATGGGGATTGAAGTATGTTTGTACAGTTTTATAGTTAGGTATAATATAGGTAGGTAAGCATGAAACCTACATAATGAACAAATAAATGCGGTATTCTATTTTTAATTTATTAATATAATAATCTTTAAAAAAAATTGAACCTATGTTACAGCGCCCGTAGTACAACCTATATACACATTCAATTACACATCTCCTTTCGAAAATAATCGCCTTAAATTTTTTTAAACTATTCAACCATTAAGCTTCTTTGATCAGGTTTCAGGTACAAGATGTATTAGCGTTACTGTATAATAAGCTAAACGGGGCTACAACAAATCCCTAGCCTGAACTTCGAACAAAGGAAATCTGTTAAGATCCGGACTCGCTTTTTCATCAGTATCTCATATTTCATCAGGACTACAGCTCGCCAAAGGCCTTTGTGAGAAAAGGTCTGATGTACACGATATTACACAGCACGTTTGAAAGTTTTACCGATTGTTGAAGAGTTTCGCGAATGCTTCTAATTTGGTATTCTTGTATCATTAATAATAAAATATAACACATTAAAAGTACGAAATTACTGCATTTCAGATACTCAGTCTGTGTCAGTGTCAGTGTGTTTTTTATCTTTTCAAATTGATTGGCTTTGATGAAGTTTTGGAAAAAATGTGTATTGTGAGACGAGTTAAAATTGCTTCTAAATTTTAAAAATATGCTGGGAAGTTGGAAAAATGCTTGATCAGGACGTAGCTAGGTGAGTCATAAAATCACGAATAATTTTATTTTATTAATAGTGGAGCTTTCCTTGCTATGCGAGTATAAAATTTCAACAAAGAATCATCCGTAACAAAACTGTACTTTACACAGATACAAATGTACACCTATTTAAAATCCTGTAAAATATAAAACAGATTTTTTTAAATGAATATGAATAAACAACGTGACAAGCATATGTCTCAGACAACAAAATGCACAACCGATAGGTTGTCTGCACAATAATACTGAACACAAAGTCAGGAGCTAGTCAAATCACTGTCGCGTGAAATCCTGTATTGCATGTCTCGTGTGCACCACCCTGTATACTTGTATGATACAGGGCTACGTGGAAATTTCAACAATCATTGGCAAAATCCTTCAGGTCTGTACCCCTTTTGCTTTGAGAAAATGCGAAGCCTATTCGTATAGCGTAGGTATTTGTTTGCGGAAATAGACTTTGTATTTTCGAAGAGACAATGGTTAGATAAGAAAGTTGACTTGATTATGGAGAGCCATTGATTGTTTTTGTAAGATGTATTATTTTAACTCGCTGTCGTCGTTGCTATAGAATTTTTCTGTCTCAGTTATTAGAGGTAGGTATAGTAATAGACTACTCTTTTGTTTTAGGTAGGTATTTCTATTTTTATTTTATTTTTAATCTCATCCTCCTCTCGTCTCCGCTTTGGTGGAAACCTAGCCTAAGTAGGACAAAATTAGCCAGTTTAAAAATCTTTTTAACTTATGGTCATACCTAATGAAAAAATGAGACACAAAATCAAAACACAGAATAATTTATTCATCGACATATCACAGAAATAATAAAACCAAAACTTATACACACAGACAGGAATATTTCGTGAGTCGTAAACAAAATATGCCCATTCATATTACGATGATGGTGACGAAGATTCTCTAACATCACAGTTTTAGTGCCGAAGCCTGATTGGTGATAAAAATAAGCAAAGACAAACATGTTTACCCAACAAAAGTTTGTTTACACTGGAAATAAAATATTTCGGGAAAGAAGTCGTATTTTCACACCTTTGCTATTAATATGACTGGTCTGTTTGTCTAGCCGAAAGTCTCTTGATCCTAAAGTTACCTGTAAGAGATCACTCTTAGTTATAAGGCCACTGACAAACGGTTTTTTCACTAGTTTTTATGCGCTATCATTATTTTATTTGCATTTTCTGGTGTGAACAATAGAGTTTAATTTAGCTAGATTTTCTAAATATCCCTATTTAAGCCGTGTTGAAATTCATTTAATTTGTTTTTAAACAAGCTTTTATTGCCATCGGAGTTGCGCGGATAATACTAAACTTCAGCCCAATCAAACTTCCAGAAGTAGTTCAAAATTAATCGACAATATTTGACCTGGACAATCCGGAGATGATAGAGGCGTACTCAGTCACTTACTTATTTCACTTACGTTTCTTATGGCCACATTCATACTGTGTAGTTGTATTCGTATGTTATTGTGCGTTTCTGTCTTGAATATTATAATTGAAAATACATAATCGAAATGTAATTAGGTATTAATTATAATTAGTCAAGCTTATGTAGATGTAGATATCTAGCTAGTTAGTCCGATGTCGCGCTAATTGCTAACAAGATTGATTCGCAATCAAACATTGGGTAGATAAGTCATAACTAAGTACTACGAGTAATGCATACATTACTATCTCATTACTTGGGTATTTAGGCATAGGTGTGTAAAAAATGCGATCCTACAATTGTTCAGTATATCTTTTATTTTTTGGTGTTTTAATTACAGAATAATTAGAAGGACAAATATTTAGCGAACAAGGAAGTGGTGTATCTGTAGATCCAGAATCTTTTTTTCTCTTTTGTTATACTACTTTCTATCAAAATGTCTTTAAGACATGCTAAAGCGGCTTAATTTTAAACTGTACACACTTGCTGTAAGAGGATAATACGACATGACAGCGACACCAATCCACCTACAGCGACCAAACTCTTGCGAATGCAGACAAATTCGCTTTAACAAATTTCATATAACAATTAGTTGTAGGATGAGGTAGGTAGGTAGGTAGGTAGGTAGGTAGGCGCTTACAATTGGCCCGTTCCAAACTCACTGCTCTGGAATTGGCTAGCTGGAAGGACGGGTCAATGAGTTGCATGGTCTGTGACAGCAATACACATCAGGGGATTATTCACTGCTGTCACCTCTCACCTCGCCGTAGTACGATTTCAAAATCAAGTTCGAATTTGATGTGGACGATTCCTTGCTGATTCCATGCGGGCGTCGTACCAGAATGCGGTAAGACTTCAAAAGACCGGACAGAATATCGCCGCTGTACTAGAAGTGGACGAGCTTGCCTCTCCCGTACTGGGTTATACAGCCAACCTAGTTGTACTTAATGGCCTACAACCGCTGCTTAAATCGTCCGTCACAGACGTACAAGACCTACATATTCAGTAGGTAAATAAAACATTGTGAAACTCATGTCTTTTATCCGAAACTAATAATTGCAATTGGCAGTGCCCCGTGCCCGCTATAGTCCTGGAACTGGTTCAATGCTTGTGCCAAAACACACGAGGGCATTTGGCATAGCGTTAGTACAAGTTCTGATTAAATCACATACTCGAAGTACAAAGCGGGTATTGTATCTAATCGATGGAAATAAAATAAGTATGGTACTGGAGTTTCCTTTATTACCTACGATGGAATGGCGAAGGGAGATTATATGTTGGTTCGGATGTTCACTTGAATATCGACATTTATTTAAATTTAAAAGATGGAGAATAGCGGAGAATTTAGGATGCTTGATCCTAGTGGAATAGCAGTAGAGTAGTATAGGAAAGAAACCAAAGAGGTTTTTCCAAAACAGGCATGAACTATTAAGCATTAGGTTGGCTTTTGAATCAGACAATGTTTTTCGATTTTGAGAATTGCATTTTGGCTATTACAAATTTTGACTTTTATTTTTAAGCTATTGCATAGCTTCTATCGCGGGCCTTGAGCGGGCCTTGAATCCAGAAATTCCGTAACGAAAATTTTAATAACCTTAGGCACAGCGGTGATACTTTTTAGTTTTGCCATCTATCGATGAATAGCAGAACTTTTAATGACTTTTTGAAATGTCACGCTTGTCTCTTTGGTTCAGCAACTCGCCTCTAGGTGGCATTGGCATTGAAATAATTATAATTGCATGTTGATAAAAAATGCCATGCAATAGCTTTACCGCGGCAGTCCCCGAGTGCCACACGTCTTTTTAACTGACTTCAAAAAAGGAGGAGGTTATCAATTCGTCTGTATGTTTTTTTTAATCTTCAGTTATTTGAAGAAAACTAAATTTTCAGTTGAGTCATCTTGAGTCCATCAATGCGAGACTTATTTTTATGTATTTTTTTTTTATTATTTGGACTATAAGAATTATTTACTTAAATAGTTTTACTATTTAATATTGTATAACAGAAGGTAAATAAAATAATACTATATATTCGTATTATGTGCTATGGATACAGATAGTCTTAATTTTATTTAATCTATTCCTCAAAATGTCGGACCTACTAGTAGGCAAAGGTACTAAAACCATCAAGTTCCAACTCAACTCTAATCTAATTAACAAATCAGTATCTGATGACAACTTTTGCCAACAATTAAGAGCCGCGAGGAACAATCGCCGTTTCCTAGAAAACTTCATTACGACTTTAAACAATTACTCAAACACCAACTTAATTGAACAGTTAGTAAAATGATCAAACTAAAAAACCACCTCGAAAAATCTGTCTCCTTCATAGAATCTACGACGGTGGCTCCAGAATTTAACTGCATAAATAATCTGGTTGTAAGTTCCGAAGTCTGCTCCGGTCTTTAATCCCGGTCAATTATTATAAATACGAAATTCTATTGTAATAAAACTGGAAGGGCCAATAATGACCAGCCGGTGCTGAACTATGCGCCAGTTAATACAAAGTTGGCATATCGGAGTTATTGAACATTTTGCTGGACCGGTCAGTTTTGTTAAACTTCGATACGTTCGGAGAGTTGAAATTTACGTAGGCGTTTGAATGAGAACTGAATTTCAATCTAACAGTTTACAGTTTGAGTGACTATACAACTGAACACTTGACTTTTTATCGTGGATAGGGTGAATAGGGTCCTCGGGACCCTATTCTTGGGCGCTCGAGATTACCTCCATCACTTTCACTCTTATTTAATGAGAGTAACAGTGACCGAGCTAATATCTCACTTGCCAGAATAGGGTCTCTGTAGTGTCACTGAAAACTCTAAAATCGTTGAGACTTTGAACAATTATTATTTGTCCAAAAAAACTCGGCTTACTGTGTAGTCGTTAACATACGACCTGTTTGGCTCAGCGGTAGTGTATTCGCCTTATAGTCAGAGGTCCCGGGTTCGATTCCCGGCCCGGCCGGTATTTGTATTTAAATATCTGCTCTTCGTCTGGGTATTAGTTCTCCTTGTCTTTGTGTGTGTTCCATGGCATCCCCTACACAGGATATCCTAGTCAGGAGCTATGAGTATGTAACGTTTATTTATTTTCCGAAAAATGAAAACCTTATACTAGCGTTTGTTATCAAAGAATTAAATTAATTAGATTCGTTGTACCTAAGCCTATGCGAAAATTTAATTTCCAGCGATATTACATTCCTTTATGGAAATGTCGCTGCGTCTAATGTGTCTTCATAAAACTAGAGAGTAACCTATGATAGTGTTAATATCCCGGGAAGCAAGACTTATTGGTCGTTTGCCGTTTCCAGAAAATAAATGGGATAGCCGCGCTGCGCCGCCATGCCATGAGCACAGCGCGTTTAGATGTAGTAAGACAAGTGAGGATTTTAAGTTATAGGTAGCTAATTTTTGTTCAAAGTAGTTAGACCGATGCTTCTTTGGAAAGTTTATTTTGCTCTCCCATGATTCACTAGTTTGTTATCGATTGAAATAAAATGTTCTATTATCCAGTTTGAAGGTTTATTATTTTTCATATTTTTCATTAATAGTTTTTATTATTCGTTAAGTGGCAATTATTTTTTTCTCTTTCTTCCATCATTCTTTACATTGCCGAGTTATTACGATACTGTTCATCTTGAATTGAATAAATTTAATAAAGCTAGCGATGTAGGTGTATCCAAAGATTCCTTACTGAAGCACCACAAACTGTGTCATAAGCGTAGTTGATCAGCAGTTACATTACACCCCGTTAGTGTTTCAAAATGAAACTATATTTTGCAATTTATTACTTTAACACCATTTTGCCACGAAGTAGATTTTTTAATAAATCTAAGACTATAAAAGTGCCGTGTTAAGCCACTAATCAATGACAAAGCGTTGTCGTTAGAAGTGTTTAGTAGCAAGACTTATCGTTTCTTTACCCTACTTTGTTGTATTTTTATTTTTAACTGACCGCAGTAAAATTATAAGGTAGGGTTACGTTTTTAACTTATAAAGCCTCATATATTATATCATATGCAACCTTTAATCCTCCCACTGCTGGGATACAGGTTTACCCTCGAAGGGTGTACTCCACCACGCTGGCCAAGTGCGGGTTCGTGGATCACATACGCCATCGAATTTCTTCTCCAGACGTATGCAGGTTTCCTCACGATGTTTTTCCTTCACCGAAAAGCCAGTGGTATGTGAATTCGTACCTCAAGAATGCGAAGCAGCTGTTCTCCCATTGAGCTACCACGGCTTTATTAAATTTTATAAAGCCTGCTTAAAGTTAATCACTGCTTAAATCTTTCTGTTTTGTTTTTGCTCGTGACTAACTGTAAGCAAGCTTCATAAGTAAAACCCTTACTTGTTACGAACCCCCTGTAAATCAGAGCGTCAGAAGTTAATTGGATATCTATCTTACATCATTATTATCATGCCCAACAATATATTAGCCCTTTTAGACGTCAGTGCGAGTAAAAACAACTCTCCTACTAATATCTTACACAAACTGGAATAAAAACTGTAAAACTAACCGATTTCGATCCAGCTCTAATAATGAACAAGTTTTAATTAAAACCCTCTCGTCTGCTCGCGAAGTTTGGACACAATTAGCGGGATTGGTCCGCGGGTCCCGCGAATCCAGGAACAGGCATAAACTAAATACAGGGTTATAAGGAAAGGGTATGCTAAGCCGAAAGGGCTCATAGTGCTATGAAATGTTTTTACTGTGAGCATTATCATTGTAACTATTTATCCGTATGAGTCCACTGCTAGATATTGATAGACAGGTCAAGCCTAGGACACGGCAGTATCTAGCGTTTAGCCTTTATTATTTAACCATTTTTTGCAATGTCGATAGTGTCGGTACCTATTAAAAATACCTTTGCACTTTTTTATTTATATCAAGGGACGATGCAATCATTTATTTTAATTAATTTAAATTAATGACGCGGATTAGAGACTCTGTTTTAACTTGCCAGACAACAAAATAATTAATCTTGTTCGAGCTCACTCAAAAGTTCACTTCACCAGTCGCCATCTGACTCAAAACAAGTGTCGCACCAAAATTTTCAAACGTGCTTAAAATTTATGTAATTATCATGTTCAGCTATGAATACAGTGTAAATATTCAACAAAATTATTATACCAAGGAGTTGAGCTAACAGGGAACGCGGCTTGTTAATATAATATTAATTAATTAAGCTGGTATGGGAGCTGCAACACCCTGTATATATCTGGACAGTACTCTAACTTTGGTAAGGCAACATTGTTGATAGTTTTCAACCCATATAATCCTATTAATAATATTAACGCTAAATTTGCATGTTAATGTTTGTTACTACTTATAGATCCATTTTTATAACATTTGGAATAAAAATAGTTTATACTCAGAAGCTACTTTTTATTGTCGTGGTTTTTGTCCCTCACGCGGGTAAAACAGCGGAGCATAGCTAGTTTACAGAAAAAAAATTAGGTACACGGTTCGTTTATCTGTTCAGTGAATTTGAAAACTTGTAATAAAATTATTATAAAAATCTCACTAATATAGTAATTCAGAAACTTACCTACGCTAAATTGTATAAAACGTACCTTTTATTAATTTTTTATTTATTCACAGAGCGTACATATCATAACGGTTTTTTTTTTGTTTTGCTTTACTTCGGTACTGTCAAAAATTCATAGTCAACATCGAATTAATTAAAAACAAGCTTTTATTTCTTTGTATCGAAGTAACGCAAATAGGTAATGTAGGTACAACAAATTTTTGCTCCTCCTGACATCGGGAAGTGGTTCAAAATTCAGTTGCAAGATTTGGTCCAAACAAACATCAAAGAGAGCAAACTAAAAAAACCTTGTAAAAAAAGTCTGTAACTTCGGGCTTAGGGCAATTGGTCAGAGCTTTGCTACTGATTCTATCTCCATATGAAGTTGTAACACGAGGCGTTAACTCCAGCCTCCCAGCCCTGCTAGAGGCATTTCGCCATTTTATTGTTCTAACTAGCTTTATCTAAAACTTTGTGGTGACATAAGTGGAAAATAGGCCAGTTTTAAATAACCTTCTATAAGCACATAGAGTCTTTATAAAGCCTGCTAAATTTAATAACTGCTTAATTATTTTCTTTCTTATTTTCCCACGTACCTAACAATTCGCGTCAGCGAGAAGTTGTCAGAGCTTTTTAAGTAGTGATTAACTTTAAGCACGCTTTATAAGTAAGAAACCATGATTACGATAAAAAAACCACATTTATTTATTTATTGGGTTCGTTATTACGGAGATACAAAACTAAAAAGAAAATCTATGATACTAGTGGGTTTTTCTGAATATTTATTTTATTAAATAGATTATTATTCTTCAATTATTTTAAACTAATTGTTAATATAAATAAAAAAAATATGTTGTTTATAGGATAAGTTACATTTTGAAGTTCAAACTTCTTTTTTTCCAAAATGAGAAAATTTTGGACAGTATATATTTTATTAGTATATTAAATCCATTTGAAATCTTATTTATTGCAGACATTTAAGCGCTTCACGCCCAACCTTCATGAAGCCACTGAACATCAGTTATTTGGCTTACGGCAGAACTAATTGTTCGCCTTCAAGACGCTTGAATTCTGACATTCTTCAGTGGTCGGCGAGAAACATCAAGCCAGGAATATCTTTAAGAAGAAAATTTATCAAACTTTGGCAAATTGATGAAAACATTTTTAATTATTCTTAATAATTAAAATTTATTAAATTATTTAATTATTATTTTTAATATTTAAATTGTTAAATAGTTATAAATAAATTATAAACAAACTGAACTTTCGAAATCGTCTACGTATATCATCGATCTAGCTTCGGTGACGTATATCAAGGACTCAATTTTTAGGTCGAGATTATCTCCGTATCTGAATCTTAGAAATCGCACGAGAGTTCAGATATACATATTTATTGAACAACTGATACATAAGGAGAGACACATTTACCGAGATAAAAGCTTACTTGCCAGACTAAAGCCCCAGGTATACATATTATATATCTATGTAAACAAACGCCTCAAATAGCTGACCATCAGTGACCCATGACTCTAACTAAAAAAAAACCGTAGCAAGACTATAATTTCCTATAATTTTTCTTTGTTCAACAAGCCATAAGCAATCATTACTAGGTGCTGGAATGATAGTTAAGTCATTATTGGCCTTTTGTATGCTGATTTGTAAGATAAAACTATTTCTATGTTTTTATTACTTGCATCGCCAATTGACTGAGACTGATTGCTTATCTAACTCTGAGAAACCAAAGTGCTGATGAATACAAAGGTGTAAAAGTAGATAAAGATTTCCTAAAACGTTAGCATTAACTACGTTTTAGACCAAATACTACCTACTAGTATTTGTAACCTATTGACAAAATTTGCTATTATTAAAAAAAATTGTTTAGAATTCAGTCTTAAATGATTCTGCCTAATAATTATCAATCAGTCAATCAGTTTTACGAGCGCGGTGATGATAAAAAGTAGTATATGTGTTAATCCAGGGCATAACTTATTTATAAGGCATAAGCTATTCAAAACTTTATAAAAGCCATTTACTAGTTATGGAGATACGTGTTAACAAACATTCACACACGCACACACACCTTTCGCCTTTTTAGTATTAGTAAGAAATAACATTTTTGTATTTATAGTATTATCTATAGTACAAAATACCACATCAACTCATCTCCTTACATCGTTCCTCGCCTGCGGTCGCATACAGAGCTGCGTAGCACCAAACCCTGTACATCCTAGCTAACGGCACAGAAACCTACCTTCGAGACACGACACCACCAGCTAGAGATGCTTTAGAGGATTCCCTTGACTAATTACCTCATTTGATTGTGGGGAAGAATTTCATAGCCAGACTCAGCTGGTTGTTGCTTTGCATTGTGGCTTTGGCCACAGATCTTTGAAGAGAACTAGAAATGAGTGACAATAAATCAATTAAAGAAACACTATAGAGATTGATGTCTAGTAATCTCTTTTTTTGTCACGTATTTGTGTAAAATATTTTATTCGTGATAAATATAGATTTCTGTTATTGTAAATTATTTTGTCCACGACTGTTAGTTCTGTGTTTTGTCTAATTCAAATACCATTTCCAGTGTTTATTTAATTTTATCAACATTGCGCAATAACATTTAAAATAAATACAAATAAAATAAAACTAAATACATATCACAACATGACACAGGAAACAGCATGCAATAATATCATTATTCCAAACTAACATAAAAAACTCACAACACAGCACAGAATTCTGTACCGCTACATTATAGGTTAAAAACAAGTACCTTCCTACTCTTCAAAACCGCTCGTTGCTTCATAATTATAAATACCTTCACACCAGCTTATTAAGATTATGCATAAAAGCGTGAAACTTAATCTAAACACGTCATCGTACACGTTATTAATATAGTTTTCACGTTGATGAGCTGTGCACCTTCGTGCCGTACAGAGGGTGTCGAAACTTGATGCTCTAATCTACCTACGAACTTCCTTGTGCCAAGTCATGCTTTCTTTGAGAAATTTCTTGTTTATTTCAGATCGAGCCTTTCTACTTGATCTGAGTTTATACCCGACGCGATTTGATTGCGGAAATATAGGTACTAGAAATACATTTGAAAACAGTTATTTATTTGAGAAGTTAAAATTTGACATTTGGTTTTAATGGGATAATGCAGTCGAAGCTTTGCTTGATTTTGTGTTATTTCGTTTTTAGGGCTCCGAACCAAAATGGTAAAAATGAACCCTTAGTTTCAGTTTCAAAATTACAAATATAGGATCCTTCTAGATTCTAGCTTTTATGATGCACACTATTTCCTTTCAAAGTTTCATCTATACTAATCTATACTAATATTATAAAGAAGTAAAGTTTGTGTGTTTGTAAATTTGTTAAAATGTAAGGGGTAATCTCGGGATCTACTGAACCGATTTTAAAAAATCTTTCTCCAATAGAAAGCCACATTATGGCTGAGTGTCATAGGTTATTATAAAAAACCGAAAAATAAAAAGGCTTTTACGTGGTAGTCCGTTTTGCAAAGTGAATAGGAGAAAAAACGGTCCGGACGGCGCGCGATGGCTTCGGGTTTAATTAACACTAGCTGACCCTTGCCCACTTCGTTGGGCATAATGTTAATTAAACCCTTATACTAGATCGATGATTAAACCCGAAGCCATCGCGCGCCGTCCAGACCGTTTTTTCTCCGATTCACTTTGCAAAACGGACTACCACGTCCTTTTTATTTTTCGGTTTTTTATATAACCTATGACACTCAGCAATAATGTGGCTTTCTATTGGTGAAAGAATTTTTAAAATCGGTTCAGTAGATCCCGAGATTACCCCTTACAATTTAACAAATATACAAACACACAAACTTTACTTCTTTATAATATTAGTATAGAAGTATAGATTACGCCCAACGAAGTGGGCAAGGGTCAGCTAGTACCTAATAATTTTGAGAGCCTCGTAAAAAAAAACAACAACAGACTTGGTATTTTTTTTTATATCATGAGTACCTACTTGTATTAACTATTGGCTGCTTAGTTTAAAATAAATACCGTAACTCACGTTACAAACCAAACTAATAAAGTTTCCGCCCTCTGTAGATGGTCCTCGAAGAAACGTAACTTTTTTCTTTCTTCAAAAATGAAAGCAATGCTTTTCAAAAATCAGTCTTCAAAATAGAGCTCATGCTAATACCGGAACCTCTAAACTGCAAGCGCTGATGAGCTAATCAAAATTGCATTAGACATCCCCACGGGCCATGTGACGAGGTTCACAAGCAAAGCAAGCTCGTGCGTCGGCATTGATATAGGCTGCCTATATCCGACTAGTGCTGGGAAAAGCTAGGGTTAGAAAATTTAAAATTCAAAACTTTAATTTTGCTTAGCCTATTTATATTATAAACGCGAAAGTTTGTGAGTATGTTTGTTGCTCTTTCACGCAAAAACGGTTGAACGGATTAACATGAAATTTGGAATGAAGGTTCATGGTTTGGATTAACATATAGGCTACTTTTTATTCCAGAAAACGCGGGTGAAACTGCGGGGTGCAGCTAATATAATCTAACTTACAAAATGTATTGAAATTAACCACTTGCCTGCAAAACCCGTATTATACTGAAGTTATCATCAGACAAACATACAAATACCGATTTGTTCCAATAGACTATGACGACCTAGCTTCACTCGGTAGGTATATTATGATTATTGAAGATTATTCTCTTAAATAATACAATAAAATGCTATTTGTTAGAAAGCGCTTCACTTGAAAACGGCTGGACCGGCTTAAACTTTGTAGGTATATGAACCGAAGATCGAGCCACAGCGGTTCTGAGCTCTAAACAAGCCGAAGCACTACACAGAGTATTAAATCCCACCCGGGCTTTTTAATGAAAAGTAATGTATTGATTAATTAACAAAAACCAAACGGAAAAAGCACCGGAAGAGTCACTAGATGATTCTTAAAGCACACATAATTTGAAGTATGCATACCGAATGCCGAAAGATACTGATAAACATTAAAATAAATTGCAATTTAAAATCTTTCGTCCCATCACTTGATGTCTCTCATTTCACCCTCAAACCCTCACCCTTTCGCAATAAAATCCCGATTGCGGCTTTCATTTTTGTATCATTTCATTAACATTCTAACGGCAAAACGTCTAGACAATTTCAGTTCCCATCCCTACGCAATGTTTATAATGAAACGCGAGAGATCTTATGAATATTGACTACCCTACCTACCCACAAGACTTAAGTTGTCAACGGAGTTACAAATGGAGTGAGCTGATCATCTTAATAGACTAAGCTCCAGCTGCAAGAAATCTTACCTTACTAGATACCAGAATAAAAATATGGTGTAAAACACTTAGTGATACCTAACCATTCTAACCATAGTTTCCATGGGGTCGGAATTAATTTATCGAATTACAGAATGGAACTAATGTTGGACAGTAGCTTTGGTGCTATTAATAATATAAGGTTCCTGCCGTCAGCCTGGTAGGTTTCCTAATCACTTTCAACAAGGTATACCTTATTTTCCAAAAAAAATGTATTATTCCAGACTGGGGAGAGTGGCAATCCAATAAGTTTAGTTTAGGTGATTGCCATCTTAGTTCTATTTTGGTATCTTTTGAAGTAAAATTTCTTGCAGTAGGGTCTTAGTCTATAATGTGATCTTCCATAAGCCTAGAAATAAAGATGGACGGTGGTTCATTTAACACGAACTGCAGTAACGAAATGTGGCATTATTATGAGCTTGTGTGTGTTTGTGAGAGCAGAGTAATTTTTGTTAAATTAGTTTCAATTAGAAGTTATGGCATAACGTGATTGCAGACCAAATGCTCACTTCGATGTTGTGTACTATTTAGGTTTTTTTATTTGATGATTGGCTTGCGTTTGGCCGCTATCTTGCCTAACGGTGAACAATGATACGGAATACGATTGAGTACGCTTGCCTAGATGAAACTATTTTACTCTCAGCTTAAAGACAATCATGCTAGGTATATCGTAAGATGCCTCAGGATTTTTTGGACTGTAGTCTATTTTTGTTTCTCTGAATTAATCTTTGTATTTTTTGTACCTAATTAAGCAGGCATTCATTTTTTACATTCGATCATCTTTTGGCGGCAATTTAGCATTCAGATTATTTCGATTACGTGAAAAATTAAAAATCTATGAGAATAATAATTACCTATTTATATACCTACAAGCGGGGTTACGTGTTGTTTTCCTAGGTATTTTAAATATGCAGCCTAAAATTATCCACAGCCATATCTATTTCTTTGTTTTCAATAAATTGATTGTATTTATATTACTTATTTCGCAATTTTAGTGAAATCGAGAGTTATAACTTTTGGAACGACATAAAAGTGTATGTTTTACCAAACTTTTCAAAACAAAAAATACTCTCTAAAAACTCTTATTAAATAGATAATTATTTTCCTCTTTCTGCGAACTTTCGTAATCGTAAGGCTCAACTAAACTTGATCCCTTATATTAAATGTAATCTCTAAGTTTCCTTCAACGATACACGTGTCTTCAGAAACGTTTATCTGTACAAGGGGCCTACCAAAATCTCCAAAACATTATTCTTGTAATCTTACATTGAACTTCTCCTCAGTAGAAAGAGACAGTTTTACGTAAGTAAACTTAAAATGGTGATGTTGCGAAGATTATGGTAGGCCTCCTGAAACACAAAAACATATTGTGATATTATATCTGCAGGGTTTTACAGGAAGGGTATGCCGAAAAGGGCTTATCTGCAGCACCTGATTATTTTTTTCATAATGATAGTTGTTCAATACTATGAGCCCTTTTCGGTTTAGCATGCCCTTTCTTTATAACCCTGTATAACAAAGCCTCTGACAGCAAAGCCGTATTGCGATGCTCATACGTGATCTTCTCACGGATGTCTTCAGGAAACCTTAATGAATTCATTTGAATTAATGATTCAAATGCCTACGTGAGATTAACGTGTTACCTTACCGTACATGATATTACCTTGTGCTAGACTGGGAGCTGTTGATGTATTTATTTTTAACTGACTTCAAAAAGGAGACGGGTCGCAATTCGACTGAATGTGGTTTGGTTTTAATTGTTCGCATTTGTGAATTTTTTTGATTGCTATTTAAATGAATTGCTTGCATTTTCTGAGACACACAGATTTTTATGAAATTACTTTTAAACCATTTGGTATTATAGATTATGGATTATTATCAATTGGCAACGTTAATAATTGCATACAACTTGTCATCTTGTTCATATTTTATCCACACAAAACATTCAGTAAATTGTTCATTTTTTCAAATTTTTTAATAGCGGATCGTAACGCAAAGGTAAGTTTTAAAAATTAAGGTACGTTTAAAATGTAAACACTAGTCCGAAAACTTACACCCGTAGGTATAGGTACAGTAGAAATGATTTTAGAAAAAATATATAGTGATAAAATCACGCAGCAGCTCTCGTCTATAATGATGTTACCTTCATACGCCTCGTGAAGGGTATTAGTCAATATTCTATTATTAACACGTTGGTTTAACATTAATCGGGAATCTGTAAGTATAAGGATTATTTATTCATTGTTTGTTGTCTAAAAATAGGTATTTATTATAGACCGTTTTATACAGCTGACAGAATGCTAAGTTAGATAGATAGATAAACTCTTTATTGTTCACACCATAAATTACAAACAAAAGAATTCTATCACATAAAACTAGTGCGACAACTGGCGGCCTTATCGCTAAGAGCGATCTCTTCCAGGCAACCTTAGGATGGAGAAGATAGACAAAAAAAATAGAAAAACGGGGTGTGCAATATTGAGAAAAAAAACTGTCATATAAACCTACATAAAAAAGTAAAAAATACTAAGTTAGAGATGTTCACCATTTATTTCTACAACTATTAACTAGTAGTTTCACCCACTAAGCTACAGGAATCCTTTTTTATGCAATAAACCACAAATACTCGTTATGTGTCAGGGTACAAGCTACGTTTAATAATAGTGTTTATACTAAGTAAGTTTCATAAAAATACGTAAATTCGTTTTGACGTAATTAAGTAACAAACAGCCAAATATCACATAAAAACATCCAAACATCCAAATTTTCACGTTTGTATAATATTTTATACGTAAGATACCTACTGATTACTTATCTAAAATACAAGTGTAAAAAACTTACTTTCATCAGCTCAGGTTTTCTCTTTCCCGTTCCTCAAGTTACTGCCAAATTGCCAAATTTATAACATCTTAGGCTACAAAGCTATCGATCTCCATTAATTAACAATGAGCTCTTGCAATTTGACCCCCATTCCGGAGACTTCCCTTCTAAGAAAAGGGTCACTCACAAACCTCCTGGGGTGAATAACCCTTTACAAATTGCATGGCTATAAATTAACCATGGGGAAGTTTACAAATTTATACTTACCTGTGTAATGGATAAACAGAAGTTAGGCTGGCGAAAATTGACAACATTTCACGGATATTAAAAACAGTAAATAGGGGCAATATTCTTTTTGAGATTTCAGTGTTAAGCTGGGTGAAAAAAATCGTTTGAAGACTTCAGGGTTTACCTGTAATATTTTACAAATACTTTTTGACAATAAGTAAAAAAACAACTCTTAATTAAATCCTCTGAAAAGAATAAAAATAACGACCGATATACATATTTACAAACTTTCAGCTCAATCCAAAACTAAAAAGAAGGTCTTTGACTTGTAAGTTTTGATTACAGACAAACACCGGGCGAGATAGGTAAAGCTAAATAAAAACCTGTAAAAGAATAAAGATTAAGTCTGACTAAAGATGTAAAAAAATCAAGACATACTTTGTCGTTGCAAAAACAAACAACTGAACGAATCTTGGTAAAGTTTAGTAATGTTCATCATATCATAAGGACAGACACTCGTCTGTTTCTTGTTCCCGCAAATTACCCCCAAACCCCTCAGTTTGTTAACATTTTCCGTTTTTATATTCCAATATCAAATCATACAGAAATGATAAAATTTCGGCCTTAACGTTCGCTGACCCACATGAGAAAAACACCCCAATTTCGATCGAACATCGCAAAATCATTAGGAGAAAATCTCTTGTGAACGAGACACCATTTGGACCTTTGATCCCGGGATATAAAAGTATCTATGGATACGTAACAAGAGGTCGCAAAAGCCTCTGAATATTTACACAATCGAGAATACACGCCTTTGAAAAAGTTTTAGAAGGAATATTACGAACGTTACGTGTTGTATCCTTATATTAGAGTAACCTTTTTCTATCGGAGTTACTGCGACTTCATTTGGTAGGTCAAACGGTAGATCAATAAGTTTCACTGTAATTGCTAGCTTTTTGTACTTGTACCTACCTATTATTAGCTACGAGTGATATAAGGTATCTACAACCTACATGTTATGGGTCACAAGAAAACAGTAAATGAGACTGTCAGAACAATGAATACTGGAACAGTAATTCAACTAAATTAATTTTATTACTGCGAAATTTTGTGTGCGTTTTTGTTACCACGTATCTCTGAAACTGCTTAACAGTTTTTGATAAATTTTGGAATAAAGAAGCTTATGCTCGAGATTAACACAAACTTAGACCACTTTCCATCATCATCATCATTTTTCATAGGGAAATCGCGGAGTGCAACTGGTTTCAAAGTACCACGCGATCTTTTCACTATGGACAAATTGCATTCGGGGTTTGTGAAGGGAGATAAAGATAATTTTTCATCTCATCTTATTACGAAAGTTCACTTATAGCGCAGTATGATTAGGTTTTATTTTTATGCTATTGAGTAACGAGACGAGCAAATCGCTAGCCTGATGTAAAACGTCACGATTGCCCATAACAGGTCTGCAGCACCCAGAATTTTAAACTCATACAATTCAAAACCCTACACGGCACAGCACCGTGCTTGTCACCCTGAGATATATCTCCTATTTGCCCTGAAATTTCACTGGAAACAATATCCTTCCAACCGAAACACAGTAATGTTTGCACATTACAGCTTGGCGGTGAATAAACAAAAGATAGATAAATTAATGCTAAAGTTCCGAGAGGCACATCCTAGCAAGCATTCGTAATAGCATATTATACTAACTTCTGGAAATAGGATAATTTGCTGGTACAAATAGCTAGAACTCATCTAAAATTCCACTAACCACAACTAAATGCCCAATGACCTCAGGTAGAATTGACGCAGGCATTTATGTCATATTAAAGTCGTACGTTTTCATCAAATTCTCATGTAGATTCAAAGTTTCAATCCAGTAAGCAATTAATCCCCAATTACACCATGGTTTGGGCACAGTATACAGACAGTGAAAAAGCTTTATACAAAATGAAACGGGTCAATAAATTATCCAAGATTTATTTTTACTCAAATTAAATATATCGTAATTCGGTTGTAAATTTACAATTACTTTAGATGTCTTAACTAAATATTGACCTTGATCAGAAAATAACTAATAAAAATCTATGATTTTATTGTTTTCATTTATAAATTAGTAGACAAGTTTCTGAAACACATAAGTTTTTTTTTCTGAAACATTGTTTCCACAATATTTTTTTTTTGTGAATTGGTTTCATTTAAGAGTTTGTTGTTTATTGGGTAGGTACGAGAACAGGTTTGTTTAGTATCTTTTGTGCCTAGTTTTACCTAAGTATACTTTTATATTTCGGAAATGATTTGTGCGTTGTTGTGCGTGCTTTAGATAACACAACGCGTTTGTTCAAAGCAAAGCTACTGTTCCTCAGTACACTGCGACCTGGTGTTTAATTAAACGTTGGACTGATTTTGGCTCGGCTGTAATTTTGTTTTGTGTCTGTCCTATTGTCGTATTTTCAATAAAGCCGTATTGGTAGTAACAGGCTGAAAATTACGTACAAATATAACATTAAAATGTCGCTTCTTATAGAGCTCTATTTAATTGGGTTTGGTTCAAGTGCTTTGTTTCTAGAAACTAAGTGGATTTGGTAAAAATACCAACGATATTGAGTTTAAGCTATTCAATTAACAAATAACGAGCAAATGATTATTCTTCTTCTTAGTCGTTCACTCTTAGCAGAGTGGTCGTGGTTGCAATGTTACACGGAGGCTCTTCGCCGTCGTCGACGCCTCCTTTCATTGCTGCTGCAAGTCTCGCAATGCTTCCCATTTGGCGGCGGCGGTTTGTTGCATCGCGAGCACACTGAACCACAGTGGACTGCGTGACCTTTTTTATGAAGTCGGTCCATCGAGTTGGTGATCGACCGGGACTGCGTTTGCCTTTAACTCGGCCTTGCACTACGAGCCTCTCCATCGAGTTCTCATTTCTGGAGATATGCCCAAAGAACTTCAGTATTCGCACCTGCACAATCGACGAAAGTCTATCCTGTACGTGAAGTTCCCTGAGGATAGAGATGTTGGTGCGGAAAGCTGTCCACTGAATCTTCAACATCCGCCGCCAACACCACATCTCCAGTGCATCGATTTTTCGGCGATCCTGCAGCCGCATAGACCAAGTTTCAGCCCCATACAGAAAGATTAGAAAGACGAGGCATTTCATGAGACGAACCTTTGTTTTTTTGGTTATTCGCCTGTCCTTCCAAATCTTCCACAGTCGTTCAACTGCCGACCTCGTGATAGTACATCGTTCTCTGATCTCGTCTTCGCATCCTACAGAGTTCGAAATAGTAGAACCGAGGTAGATATAGCTTTAAATGATTATAATCCGTGATAAGTTCTCTGTTATTATTGGGATAGCTATCTGTGATTTGATCTTTTTATTGTAAAAATATTTTAGAATTTTCTTTTTTTTCTTTCTTCTTTCTTTCGTTAGTTTTATGGTAGATATACCAAAAACTCGTACGAAACGCTTTGATCCCACTTTTATTGTGCGCACTGCCAGATTGTGGAATACTTTGCCCGAGTGGGTGTTTCCCGATAGTTATAATTTGGGTGTCTTGAAGTCGCGAGTGCATCGGTTCCTTCTAGGCAAGCGTACTCCATCGTAGACACCGAAGTAGGATTAGATGCCTTTAAGGAAGCCGGTTAAAATTAGATTTTGTTTTGCGAGATGGCAGCGCTTGATATTCTGCCCCTTAATGGATTTCTGTGAAATTTGATGTGGAAGTAGCCAACTACACCTTTGGTATAGAAGTACTCTTAATGGGATATTCTAAGAACCAAAATTGTCAAAGGCAATAACATGAACATGCCATGAGCGTAGGTTGTGAACCTACGAGTAATTATATCTTTCAGCCGGATACAAAGTTCCGAATATGAATAAGTGAACCATATTTCCCGGACATTATTACGCCAGCAGATACACTGTATTTATCTCTATTTTGAAATTACTTTTTCTGGGTATTATATCGGAAGCAGTGCTTCCACACGAGCAACCTATAGGTTCATTATACCCAAATATCTATTTGCGCTCTACGAGTATAATACCTACTCGTACAGTAACATTTTTCTGGGCTACCAGAGCGACGTGAACACGGGAACATAGGGCTTATACCGGACTGTTCTTCAACTTCTGACGATTATGTCAATAATTTATATTACTAGTGGTTCTGCGAACCGTAACTCCGTATGTTTGCATGTTGGTACTCTGTACAGGTCGCACATCTCAATAAATTTCGATGTAACCCGGTATACAGGCTCAGCGATTTAATAAAATTTATTCGTCGTCGAGACCTCTTGATTGCGGGGGTATTTTTCTCAAAAGGGTGGAAACCTGCTGCAGCGCCATTTACCGACCGATTTTGACATTTGGCAGAAGTTTATGGAACCCAATCCTTAACAAGAATTTCAAATAAAAAGTAAAATCAGTCAAGAGGCTGTTGAGATAAAACACCATGATTCACCACATTCTTTGTGTCATCATTAAATAACTAATTAAAATTTAAATAAATTATAAAAAACCGAACTAAAAAAATAGAAAATAAAATTTTATAAATTTAAATTAAGAATAGGGTTGAAAATTTCAATAAATATAAATTAATAATAGTGTAAGTAAATAAATAAATATATGTATTTTATTTTTAAAAAGCGTGGGGTGCATGGGTCAATAGATATTATATATTTTGTAGATACATTTTGTATTGACAGACATGAGTAGAGTGATTAGCATTTTGATAATATCTTAGAAAGCACCCCACGCTTTTTTAAAAATAAAATACATATATTTATTTATTTACTTACACTATTATTAATTTATATTTATTGAAATTTTCAACCCTATTCTTAATTTAAATTTATAAAATTTTATTTTCTATTTTTTTAGTTCGGTTTTTTATAAAAAGCGTGTTTTTTTAGTTTTTTTTTAACTATTATTTATTTTTCGCTTTTTAGTTCGATTTGCTAACTATTAACCATCCTTAATATGTACAAATGTGTTGGTGTTATCCGATTTTGGCCGTCTGCTCAAGCAAATTAAAAATAAAATTGATGCGTAACAAAAAATATTGAGCAAAAAGATTTGTAGCCGCGTGGTTTCGATCCTCAGACCTCATAAAATAAAATTGATGCTTAACAAAAAATATTGAGCAAAAAGATTTCTAGCGCGTGATTTCGATCCAGGGACCTCTGGGTTAAGAGCCCAGCACGCTTCCACTGCGCCACTCTGTTCTCTGACACGAATGACGAAATTACCATTTGTAAGTTAAACGGTATTAAAAGTTAAAGAAACTTTATAGAAAAAGCGTGTTAAAAAAATTAATAGTTAAAAAAACTAAAAAACACGATTTGTTTAGTGTATTGTCATCGGTCCTCGATATATCTACAAAGTTTGAAAGAAATCTGACCGTTTAAAGTGGGTCAAAAACGCGCTCAAAGGAGTCGGTTACATACAAACATACAAACATACAAACATACAAACATACAAACATACAGGTGAAGCTAATAAAAGCGTGTTAAAAAATGAAATTACAGAATTTAAAATATATTAAGTATGTCAAACTTATAAAAAAATTATTAGTTAAACTATGTAAAAAATTGCCCCTTTGCATTTTACGTTGTATATGCATGCCATTTTACCCTATTTTACCCTCGACTTGTTTTTGACAATTTTGATATCAGGATTGAAATTAAGTAAAACCAGCCTAAATCGACCAAAAATCATCCTCGACTCGTAATTATTGTCTCATTTCTAATTTTTTCGTTTGCCATATGTCGTAAACCGCACATCTCAGTAAAAAGCAAAGTAAGTCAAAATTTCCTTTTTTTAAGAGAGCACAAGTATTACTTTTTGATAATTTAATTTGGATTTGTGACTCATAGATGAAAAATTACGCCAGAACCCAACATTAAAATACCATTTTGAACGTCATAAATATTACTGATTAGGTATTTTTTAATAACAAATAAGGAATTATGGTAGGTACTATTGTAGAACTCATAATCCAAATTTGGTCGAGCCGTTTATGCTTGCTTGCCTTCATAGAAAATGCATACTCACATACTTATATTAGAGACGTACTAATATTATATACGTGAAAGAGTTTATGTTTAGATGCTTGTTACTTAACGTTGAAACGACTGAACGGATACTGAACGGATTTAGATCGAATCTACCTCATCTGATTAATAAATCACTTTCCCTTTGAAAAAGAGTGGCAGACGGTCAAAATATTCTAAAAGACATTTTTACATTTAAAACAGACAAAACGAATAAAAAAGCGCTCCGTTAAAAAAAATTAAGTATTGTGTCTTATTATGTATAGTCTAACTAGTTGCCTGACTTTTCATTTCATTTTTGTTTGTAAACAAATTAAATTATGTTGAATCGGAATCTTTTTTGATTGAAATCACTTACTCGGTTTTTGTATCAGATGAGATAATTTTATTGACAAAAATATTAAATTACTAGAATATTAAGGACTAGCATGTGAAGCTACACATTTTCTCTGGATTGATTTGTGGTTTCATTTCTATTTTTTAATATTTTACAGCATATAATAATGCCTTGTTTTTCATGAAAATTGTGATTTTCTTCACAAACTTTGACAGTTCAGCGACATCACTTTATCAATGGCTGCCAAAACACAACTGATTGACAGTAGTGACGTCACGGCATCATACTAGCATTTTGCTAGTATAGACGGTTGCCCTACGAAGCTCCGAAAGCCCGATCTACTTACACACTAGATCGATGATCGTAGACCGCATCATTGCTTACCATCAGGCGAGATGGCGGTCAAACGCAAGCCTATAACGAATAAAAAAATAAAAAAAGATACAAATCGTTTTGAGTGATAAATCAGCGATTTTTTTAACCAATACTTACTATGCTTTTATGTACTCTTTCAGAGAATAAAACAATTAGGTATCTCATAACTTTAAACTCACTAAAACTTACCTCACCTTAAAAACATGGTATTTTTGTCCACTTTTTTTAAATAGTGACTAGGTTAATAAGTAATTTAATAAGACAGTGACTCTAAAAACTTCAGCATAGGTACATTTATTAAGGTAGCAGTAGTTCACTTAGAAATAGACAAACATACATAATATCTACCCCAAATAATTACCCTATTTTAAAGCAGTCAGGTAAAAACAATCTCCTGCAGTATTGCCTTGGGGCAATTGCTTCTTTCTTTTAAGATCAAAGACGCTTCAAATCTAATAAGGTAGGTACTTTGTATTAAAAATTAAATTGTATAACAAAAGTGAACTTATGCTTAGTGGTGCAGATAAAAATTTGGAAGCCATTTTTAATTTTCTGTAGCCCGGAGGCACTAGCGACGACGCTGCTGTACAATGCTTTATACCTTTGAAAATAGTGAGTTTGGTGCAAAGTATAAGAAATTCAATATATTCAATATGTATTTAATAAATACCAAAAATAAATTGGGAATTCAATTTTTTTAATTTTTTTTTTTAAACTCTCATTCGCGTTTTCGGAAAAATAAGCGTTAGCAAAGTAATTTAAACAAGAAACAATGAATCATGACGCAAATTGTAGGTACCAAAAATTTACATACTCTGGGATTGACTACGTGAGTTGCATTTACAAAACAAAACAAACAACAAAAACCGACTTCAAAAGACCGACTATTGAGTTTTTCATCTATTTGTCGCGCACGTACCTACTTAATGCAAATTTAAGACGTATATGGTTTTCTCATGGATACCATTATCAGAACTGGACTATATTGAAATGGGACCAAATGGGAAGCGTCAGCTTTCAAATAAAAAAAGAATCATCAAAATCGATTCACCCAGTCAAAAGTTATGAGGTAACAAACATTAAAAAAAAAAAAACACAGACGAATTGATAACCTCCTCCTTTTTTGAAGTCGGTTAAAAAGAGAGGCAGTAGGCGATTACGGGTTGATAATGAATGTTTATGTTCTAATCGCGTCACAGTATAGGTTACCTATAATGTTTTGTTTTGTAAAAATAATGTTCTTGTTAAACGCCACCCATCCCAGTCCTGTGACAATCTTGTGTAGTTTTGACACTCAAATTTATATTTTACTAGCTGACTCGACAGACGTTGTCCTGTCAAAAGCCATTGCGTCAATTCTATGTCAAATGTCAAAAGTTACATTAAAAAAGTTTACATTGTCCAAAGCGCTAAAGTTAAATTATGGTTAAAGTAGGTATGTATTTTTAAATTTTCTAATTTTACATGTTTTTTTTTACTATAAATTGAGATGTGAGCTATCCTATCTCCTAAGTTAGATCGAACTGCACCCGGTGTGCAAATTTGATTGAAATCGGTTAAGTAGTTTAGGAATCTATATAGCGGACAAACAACGTGACACGTAATTTATATATTATATTAAGATTATCTGGTTCATTCATATTTTTTTTATCTAACCTATGCTGTCCCACTGCTGGGCAAAGGTCTCAATATCTCTCTCATTCATATTTTATAGCTAATAAAAATTACGTAGCGGATACAATAAAAAACGCTATCTCTTCTAAGATGCACATCAAATTCGCGAATCAAAACGCAACGCAACATTATTACGCTATCCAAAACTCTGACTTTATTTTAACCTTTTTTAGGCTTTCTTCCTTTATGTGCTCACCCAACACCTGTTGGCTCGAGGGCATTGCCCCTTATTTTGTTAGGTTATAGCGGTAAATAGGGGTTTTGCGGGAATCAAAGCGATGGTCGTTTTTAGGGTTCCTTTACCATCTTTTTTGTTGTACAGATGAGCCCTTTGTGGGATTAGGCGGGATGTTTAAGTGATTGCTACCTTTTGTTTCTTATGAACTTTTTGATTTTTTTTTTGCAGTGGATTAGATTATTATTTTGAGAATAAAATCATTGAATGTAATCTGATAGGAAAGTTAAAAGTTGTACCTATGTAGGTTAAAAGAAAATTATTAAGTTTGTTTTATTAGCTGCAAAATAACTAATGTTTGCTCTTATTCCAAAATAATTATAATCTATACTAATATTATAAAGAAGTAAAGTTTGTGTGTTTGTATATTTGTTAAATTGTAAGGGGTAATCTCGGGATCTACTGAACCGATTTTAAAAATTCCTTCACCAATAGAAAGCCACATTATTGCTGAGTGTCATAGGCTATATTTATTACCTGAAAAAATTAGGGATCCTTAACAAAATAAGATCAAGTAAAAAAATTGCAACCAAAAACCTAAAAAAATAAATAAAGTATTTAATCTTAAACACAATATAAATAAAATGGACAATAAATAAAAAATAAAGTTACGATAGATGAGAATAAAAATACGTTTATAGATAAAAATGTAAACAATTATAAGAGAAAATATAAATAGTAATTTAAAAAAAATCTACTTATCACCCGCATAAAGACGCATTTAATCTACGTTTATCCCAAAATGTTTAAAAAATGAATATCCACCCGAGCGAAGCCGGGACGGGCCGCTAGTAAGCAATAAATTGAAAGCAAAAATAAAACAAGCCCAAACAAAAACTACATAAAATTCCATACTAATTCTGCGGAACAGGTTCCCCTACAAATCGTACACTTTACGCTTGCTTACTTACATTTTTATTATTGTACATACTGTAACATTTCGGTTTTTATTTCATTTTTACGAACCCTTAAAATTCACCCTTTATATTTAGATTATCCTAAACACACATCATGCAATATTTTTATATTTCCATGTTTACCTCAAATCTTTTTTTGAACCGATAAAGCGACCGATAGACCGAAAAATTACAATATTAAAAAAAACATTTAACAACTGTGTATAAAATACTGCTTTTTCAAACAAAAAAAAAAAAAAACAAAATTACGAAAACAAGATTTTTACATTTACAATTTGATTGTTTCATTTGGCAAAGCAACATCAACGCCTCCAGTGTTCATAAACGGCAGTTTTACCTTACCATCGGGCTGACCGTTTGTTTTTTGCCGCTATTTTACATATACCTAAAAAAAATCTTTATAATATTGTTTTTTTTTTAAACGCGGACCTATATCATAAAATGTATTACGATAATTTGTAAAAAAGATTGTAAGTGGCCATTCTTGTTTCGTATTCCTTAAGGTACAAAGTTAACTTCATACAAACAACTACACTAACTTGATTTTCTATCCTCCCTCCGTACATCACCGACGATAAGATATTTACACCGTTTTAGAAGAACACTTACTGAAAACATTTACCCACATACCTCTTTACAGTATGAGCAGTTCTGCAATTTATTTTTACTGGTCTAAAGCAGGTAAAAAAATCTTAGATGTTTAGGTACAGTTGCATATTCTTTTGCGTACATAAAATATAGGCGAATACCGATGCAAGGATTGTCAAAAACTTAAAGTAGTAAGACTATTGCAAGTTATTTTGGCTATTGATAAAAAAGCTTTTTGTGCTTTTATCGTTTTCGTGGTTTTAATTTGGTGTTTAGAGTTGCTGTAAGTTTTTTTTCATCTTAAAGTTCTTTATTTTCAAACTATCAACTAACTTGAAGCAGCCTTATTTTGGTGCGTGTTATATCTTGGTCCCTCTCACTATCATAACCTTGTTAACCAGAGAGACTGAGCGAGCTAATATCCTAATAGGTAGAATACACGTTACGAGTGCAGTGGCGAGACAGTAAACAGGCACACTCGGCCGAGTAAACAGATCATGTTTCTAGTGACTCGCCTCTTCGAAATGTTTACACAAACCGAGTGCTCAGCCGACGACACTGACTCGCCATTGTACTTGTTAGGTGTATTCAACCCATAAGTGCTAGAAAAAGGCTTAATTCTAAAAATAATGTAAAACTGATTCTGCCAAACCTTTACCGATCAAGATCTGTACCGTGGTCTAACCTACCTACTTATTTAGGAATACAATCCCATTGAAAGTCAGAGCACGTCGCCAGTCCTGGATGACTCTCATTGTTAATGATTTATACGCCATTAACCTAAAAGCTTCCAGAGATCCACGTAGAATAACTTACAAAATGGTACACACCGGGTCAAAATAGAAAACGAACTTAATACTTTTATGTAGTTTTTTCAGTAACATTTTTACGAATTGTTTATACTTTATACTACCTCTATATTATCTAGGGATGAAAGTTATAGAGTTGAGAGGAAAACGCGCAATGCCAATGTATACATATAAGTAAACGTACCTATTTATAAAGCTCGGTAATTACCGAGTATGGTTTCCTTGCTTTCAAATATTTTCAGAAGGATTAAGTCACTAAAGACTTACGATTCTGACTTTATCTAAATAACGACGAGAATCGTAATGTAAAGTAAGGTGTCGAAAAAAACGAAATAATATTATCTACTTTTCTTTCGATGTTAACACGAGATAGAAAAGATACTGATTATTTTAACGATGTTAAATAAAGTTCACAAAAGTGTTCACAAAATCAACGCCACTATCACATATTTTTCTTCTATAATGTTAGAAAAATTCGTTGTTCTTGTAAATCTAATAAATTTCCAAAGTTTCTTAAACAGAACGGTAAAATTATTTTATCAAAACAGGTAATACCTGCGTAGATCAACTCGTATAAATTATGTAACATGTTATCAAAATTATTTACATTGCCTCCCTGAAAGTAAAGTTTACATTTCCTCACCGCTTCCCCAGACTCTATGCAAATCGTTAATAATTTAAATTAATTTTCGCATCATGTTACCCGCTAAACGTTTCCTATTCATTACATTTCCTTAATTAACCAATCTGCTTACAAAGAAGCAATTAATTGCCATTTCCATTGTGAAAATTCGCTTCCGAGAAATTTATGACCTCTTTCGTTAATTTTGAAATAGGAACTGTTAATTTATTTGACGTCCAGTGGCAAGACCGTTAAAGATCGGGTGAAATGAACACTGGCAGCATTTGATTGTTATTGTAATTATGTTTTGTTTTCTCGCCCAATGACGCGAGAGGGAATAATAAGAATAACATCAAAGTTCGGCGTGCCTCAGCGAGCCTGTAATTTTGTATTGATTAGGTGGTGCGTATCGTCGTTTCGGTCATCAAATTGTTGCCACCTGCCTTGTTTTTGCCGTCATGGTTATTTCACGTCTCGCAAAATAATTTGGATTTCTGAGAAATTTGGAGAAACGTTGTGTGAAATTTTTAATTTGTAAGCTGGTAGTTGGAAGTTTCGGTAGATAAACTCTTTATAGTAGGTAACGTGAATAGTCACGAAATGAAATCCATTACTCTAAAATGATTACATAGTTGAATGAAAAATGTGTAATAATTGGAAGTCTTAGCACTACAAACAACTTTGTTTAAACAACTAAAATTAACAGGGGAGCAGAAAACTGGAAGCTTATTGTAACAATTTCTAACAATAGTTCACTAATTTTCCTTATTGTTTTAAGGAACTTACAACTTAAAGACAATAGATGCCTAGAATTTTGTACTCTTTTTACGATTGTTATAGAATTTTTTATGTCCTATAAGCAATGCAATATTCCCAAGCAAATAGGCGAAAACAATATTGTTTATTCAAGGCTCTGTCAAAGTTCGGCGTGCCTCAGCGAGCCTGTAATTTTGTATTGATTAGGTGGTGCGTATCGTCGTTTCGGTCATCAAATTGTTGCCACCTGCCTTGTTTTTGCCGTCATGGTTATTTCACGTCTCGCAAAATAATTTGGATTTCTGAGAAATTTGGAGAAACGTTGTGTGAAATTTTTAATTTGTAAGCTGGTAGTTGGAAGTTTCGGTAGATAAACTCTTTATAGTAGGTAACGTGAATAGTCACGAAATGAAATCCATTACTCTAAAATGATTACATAGTTGAATGAAAAATGTGTAATAATTGGAAGTCTTAGCACTACAAACAACTTTGTTTAAACAACTAAAATTAACAGGGGAGCAGAAAACTGGAAGCTTATTGTAACAATTTCTAACAATAGTTCACTAATTTTCCTTATTGTTTTAAGGAACTTACAACTTAAAGACAATAGATGCCTAGAATTTTGTACTCTTTTTACGATTGTTATAGAATT
This sequence comes from Alcis repandata, assembly GCA_949125135.1. Lineage (NCBI taxonomy): Eukaryota > Metazoa > Arthropoda > Insecta > Lepidoptera > Geometridae > Alcis > Alcis repandata. The sequence goes on from OX421233.1 coordinate 4,989,092, forward strand.
TTTTATGTCCTATAAGCAATGCAATATTCCCAAGCAAATAGGCGAAAACAATATTGTTTATTCAAGGCTCTGCCCTAGGCAATTTTTCCACCAAACATAGCACAGGTTATACCCAATACTTATACTCTGTAGATTCCGCATTCAGAACGACAGAAACGTACCAAAACTATACCAGTAAAATTAGTTTCTTTATTTCATTGCTAGAGACGGCTAGCCGACCTTTGAAATATTCCATGAGGGTTAAGGGGATGGTTTTTCATTTCGTCAGTTTTCGGAAACAAAAAGCGCTTTCCACAATCTTTTCAAAACAATATTTATTGAACATCAACCTAAAATCTATGAAAAACTAACAAAGCTAAGTAGAATTTCCTTTGTGTAGTAACTAGGGCGGTCTTATCATCTTTAATTCTTTGCAGCGATTTCTTCCAAGCAACCTTTAGATGAACAGGACTGATATGATGCGGTATGATATGATGCGTTATTGTCAAAACTAAGTCTCATAATCCTAATAAATATGATCAATGCGAAAGTGAGTTTGTTTGTTACGCTTTTACGCCTTTAGTACTCAACCGATTGTCATTGAATTTGGCACACACAATGTCGAGGCAGTACAAAACCACCGAACTATAGAAACCACGATTTTGTAGCTAGCGACCTAGCGTGGTATCTACATGTGTATAATCTACGGAACATAGTGGCTGGTAGTAACTGCGGTCGCATGCTTTCCAACCATTTATAAAGAGTCGGGTGAGAGCCCTTAATAGACCGACGACAGCTAAATGTCGCCAAGCGTTTATTTGCTTACGTTTGCGCCACTATTTTCACGTAACTTTATTATCGAGTGGAGACAATACTTTCTGTTATTATTGATTTGTCCTTGAGAATATTTTTATTTCTACGTGTTTGAAACTCAGTGGCTTGAGGTAAGGACTGACTGATGTAATCTTTAAGCTTACTTATAGTTAGTTATCTCTCTAAGTTCATCTATAATGTTAAGGGGTAAAGGTTTGTATGTTCGTAGAGGGTAATATCCGAAACTATGGCTTTGATTTTTGATTTTTTTCGCTAATGAAAAGCTATACTATCCTTGAATGTTGTAGGCTATGCTTTTACTGGACATGAAGTTCTGTACATTTTGCATCCCTAGAGATAGATAAGATAAGTATTTGAATAGAGAGCAAAAAGAGTTGAGATAAAAATCAGTTTACAAAAAACGTTAAAATCATGTAATACACTCACAAAAATACCTCAAAGTGAAAACCTTCTCCCTTTTTAGAGTTCTATAGTAATAAATTACCTCGATATAAAAACATTATTATTAACTGAACTAAACTGTAACCAGTTTTTTCTGCTAACTTTAGCATCATACTGACCAATATCCAACCAACCTCAAATTCCGCTCGCGTGTGACTCCAGTGCGTTTCTACTTCATATAAACTTTACCTACTAGCCCTTCGGTACGCCAATTAAAGTGATCTACGGCCTCCACCTCAATAAAGTATTTATAAACTACCTTCTGTTTAATAAAATTCTCCAAAGTGTTATTATTAATGAAGTGAAAACAAACGTCGCTTAATCATTCACGCTATAACAGTTTTTTTAAACACTTATTTTTGTTTAAATAAGTCGTTATAAACGTTTGTGCGTGAAATATTTTAACAGTTTGGATTTCCTTATATTTTGGAGCTTTTGTTTTATGTGCCATAACTAGGTTAAAATTTTGACTGTTAACGTTAATTAAGAAGGTTACGTTTTTAAGAACACAATTACGTACTGAGTTATTTTTTTAATTAAGTTTCTGTATCGAGGTTGAGTCCATTGTAATTTTGTCTCGTGTTTTTGGGCAGGCTATGTTATTTTTGGACTGAAAAGAAAAAAAGCAAGCAATTAATTATGTCCAGGAGCGGCCGAAGACTGAAATAAGATTTTTAGAAACAATGGAAAAATTAAAATATAATTTTTATAAATTAAGAAGAAAAGATTGATACAGAAGGTCAGTTACCTATTTGATTAAAAAGCGTAGGGAGTATTCACAAAATAAGTAAGTTATTAATTAGCCTCCCCACTGCTAGGCAAAGTCTTTCTTCTTTTCACTCTTTACAGTTTAAAGCTCTTAAGCCTATGTTACCTACAAAGGAAGTTTAGTCCATCCCGCTATCACTGCTGCAGTGAACTTTTTCGATCATTAACTGAGTCTACAAAATCGTTAAAATTTTACAATTTGTAGAGACCATAGACAAATCGCAATATTTCACGATTTAGTCGACTTTAAACGTCAATTTCTCGATCGACAAAGTTCTATACTTCTTTTAATGCTGGGCCTCATGTGGGCTTAACATGGGCCAAGAAGAAACTATCTTTCCATCGTTGTTATCCCACGAAAAAGAGACAAACAACTGATAATTATGTTTGTCTCTTTCTTGTATCTCTATATTCTAATTTTGTTACATCTACACACGTACCTACACAATAGTACACATGGATAATAAATTTTATAAAACCACGCTTAAAATTGCATATTTTTTAAGCAGCGTTTATTACACAGGTACATCAAGCATCAGCTCAATTCAATAGCAAAATTTGACCCCAAAAAAAAACAAAAAAAAAACAGGGCAAACTGAATAAAAGTTTGTAATGAAAAAAAGAGGAGACTGTTTCTCCCCGCCGTATGCTAGGCTTGCTGAGTGGTATAGATACTAAAGAAGAGTAAGTACGACAGTAAAAAATCTTTTTGTCAAAGTGCATGTTGAATTTCAACGTTTTTATTTAACGAAGCCCTTATTTAATTAACAACTTAGGATTGAACTTCCTGTCAGATTTAAATACATAATTTGATGATCACAAGAAGATGCCGACAGTTTTTGTATTCGAGTTGGGACTACTTTGTTTGGTCTAACTTGTGAGTTGCACGCGTTTTGAATCGGATCACAGATTCCATGCACTGAGCTTTTGTTTTTTACGTTAGCGCTATGGTGGAACCGTGTTATTTTTTTTTTCTTTTGGATTTATTAACAAAAGCTTGTTTAAAATAAATAAAATGTGTATAAAACTTAGTTCTGGCAATCAGACATCGGGAAGTAGTTCAAAATTCAGTTGTAAGATTTCACCCGTATCAAACAAGGCAAATTAAATAAAAGCTTGTAAAAAAAATTCAAAAACAAAACTTACCTATCTACTATTTTCGCTCTAAGCTTTTCAAATACTACCATCTAACTCTAACTCAACAAAATAAATGTCAATCACTTTTATTAGCGGATAAATAAAAACAGTAGCCGCACGCAACTATGTGAAACTATAAATTAAATTCTTAAAAGGTTCCCTGATAATTATCTTCATGCTCAACACTCCCTTGATTTACAACTTTCGTGCTGCGGTCAGCGGTTTTATTGAAGTATTTTCTGTCTAATTAAAATATTTCACCGGTTTTTTTTTATAAGTTGGGTTTTAATGTTAGGCTCTTCGCACACTTCGATAAAATTAAGTGAGAATTGGAATCATTTATTCGATACATACCAAATAGATAGACAGTGTTGAAAACTTAATTTTTAATTCTATCATTTGTTTTTTTTTTACACCAGAAATTACAAACAATTCCAATAACGCCTAAAACTGCACTAGTTTTAAGAGTTATTGTAACAACTTGTAACAACTGGCAGCCTTTTCGCTTAGAGTGATCTCTTCCGGGCAAATATTTAGCCAAATAGTGAGAGCAAAAGAATAAGTGAATCAGAATAGTGACTGTCTTGCCTCGTCAAAATGTCATAAACCTACTCGGCTGAAGGCACTGTCTCGCCACTCATTTCGTGTATTCAACCCATTATGCCTAGAAAATAGCGAGTGTGCGAGGGTCTTTATAACAGAAAGGATTCGAGTTTGGGATAGTTGTGAACTGGGAGCTATTAATTTTGTCAACTATTCGATCTGAGTGGTTTCGTGTGAAGTTCGGGTGTTCCGGTTAATTTTCGCAAAATCTTCGGAAACAATGATGTAATTGGTCAAAGTTGTCACGAGTGGTTTACGAAACCATTGCCTTCTGTAAATTGTTTTATTAACACTAGAGTACACGCCTGGCCTACTATAGTAGACCAGGGTTATTCTTTTTGCGGTAACTTTTTATTTTTGCGCGCTAGAAACTAGCGATTCCAGGTAAGCCTCGTCTGGTATATTTGTCGCAACCTCAGGTACCCCGCGCGATCCTCGATTTGACACCAAAGACAGGACGAGTTGGTCGATGTGCACTCTGCTCGAGAGCCCGAATTCGGTCGACAAAAAAGTGGTGCAAGACTTGCTACAAATGGATTTGTCCCGATCACCAAGCAGTAGTGTGTCCTGAATGCTACGAAAATAAAGAAATTAGTAATTAAGTTTAGTGTTAATTTTAAAAAAATATGTTGATCTCAGAAGTGCCATTTTGTTACTTTTTCTTAGATATTTAGTAAATTGCTAATTGTTCACTATTTTAAATATAATATCTAAATTGTAATGTTGTAATACTAAGTAAAATAAATAAGTTTTCCATTCCATTTATTATTTTAGTCAAATAATCATAAATATACAATTTATTGATATTTTAAAATGGCCTAATATAGTAAGCCACGCGTGTACTCAAGTAAAAAAAAGGAGCGCGTGTACCGTAGTGTTAATATTGTTGTTCAAGTATATAACCTGTTGGGATCATTATCTTTAGTTAGTGTTTTGCAAGATTTCAGGGCTTTAGACAGGTTTGATATATATATTACTTTGTCGAAAGAAGGCCATTGTACAATGTACATGTTCTGAGAAACGTCTACCATAGAATCAACTCTGAATATTTTAAAGAAAAACACACATTAGTAAAATAAAACATTTCATATTGTCAAAATCAAAAAGTAACCTACATTTTTTTTTCCATTTTAGGTTTGAGCTCAAAGCAAATTAATAACGGGCGCAATCTATTAAGCAAACTTATTCTAACTAGCTCCATTTACTCCATTAACTAATCTAATCTTTTGAAAGTAACCAAATGGTACTTTCACAGCAATAAAACACCTGAAAATAGGACTGTCAACAAATTAGACACACTCTAGCATAGACCACCAGTTGGCAGTAAATTTTCAAATTGTAGTACCACCGCGAGTCCACGTCTGCTAAATCAAGATTTAGTGAGACCATACGGGCGATACTTTCAAACATGTCAACTATAAATCAATAATGTTTAAATAAGAAATTCGCTCCTACTAATTCTTGGTGACTTCAAAGTAGCTTTCAAAAATAGAGTTGAGGTAAAGGGTTAAGAGTTAAGTCGTAAATGTTGGGTCACAAACAACACGCTTTGATGGTAACTAATGAACTGTTTTGAATAGCCGAAAAATACTGAAATAAAATAGGTATAAATTATAGTAAATTGGTTTCTGTTTCTCTTATACATCCATACTTTTATTGCAAGCAACAGAAGCCATTCAAAAATAATTTCCCAGAGCCATTAAAACAACAAAATAAAGTTATTTCTCAAACAATGCATAAAATTAATCGATTTCATAAATAACCCGATCGTTCGTAACAGAAAACCGGTATCATGTAATGGATCACTTAATTTCGATTACCCCGACGTTACGGTAGGAAACAATACGGACGCCGGATATTACTCGTTTTAGCTTTCTGCTCTTTTTTCACCTTATTTTCGAAGCATGCCGATCTTATACAAATAACACAACCAGCACAACCTGACCTCTCGAAGCTTAGAATCACGCGTTAAAATAATCTTTGGTATTTAAGTCTGCGGGGCGGGGATTGGACCTTTTTGAATTGGTTTAGTTGTTAATGAAGAATGCCCCTACAGACCGTCCAAGCGTATCGTATACCGTCCAAACCAAACTTCAGCCCATTATTTTAATGGCCAATCAATAATAGCCTGTAGTTAAACAACATATTTCACGATGCTAACAGAGAATATATACTAATTAAGTTTGTTTGAATGTTTACTTTGTAAATTGTTTGAGTTTTGCCGTTATTAAGACAATGTTTGCGGTGTCCCAATTTTGGTACGGTTTGCTTGTATCAACCTGGGTTGCCTTATTAAGCTCTGTATTGAAATGGTTTGATATTATAGCCTTGTGGAAGCATGGTTGGATTCCCATGATGTGACAGAGGTTGGCGCAAATATTTGTTCCAATCTTAGACATATTAAGTATTGAATATAAACCTTGATTTTATACAGAGTTATAAATGAAGGGTATGTTTAGCTGAAAACGACTAATAGTACATTATTATCATTATGAATATCTCTTACTATGTCACCAACTCGGAGATCAAGAAAAACATTCAGCTGGTCCATAGAAAAATGTCAATGACACTCGACAAAATGTGTGAAATAGCTGAAAAATTTTCGGCGATTTCAGAGTTGGTCTCATATTAAAAGTTGTCCACAATGATGCGAGCCTTTTTCGGCTTAGCGTACCCTTTCCTTAAAACCCTTTATAAACTTCAATTCTCCGTCTTGTTGCACGTGACATTTCACGTCAACGAAAAGTTGACGAAGCATTTTTAGCAGTGCTTAGCTATAAGCAGTGTTTAAAAGTAAGCTCAAGGAATAGTCTTTGAAAATATGTTATAAATAGAAACATTCTACACTCTCACCCGCTTTCCCACAGAACCCGTAATTGTTTCTGAAATAAAAGTAACAGATGTAGACATTAGGTATAGGTTAAGTAAGCTACTTCCATACTAAACGCTATCCAAATCAACACATTTGTTTTTACGTGATTGAGTAAGAAATATACAAACTTTCACATTTATTGGTTTAGTAAGCAGTGAGATTGTAGTTGGAATATATTTTTATATATTAGTAGAAACCTACACATTTCTAATTCGTAGTGTAAATACTTTGAAATTGTAAAAATTAAAAACTACTATTGTCTCTGCATATATTGGTTTAAATACTAAAAGATGTCTTCTTAGAAACTGAGCTCAAAAACATAGTTCCGTTTCTCTTCCGCTTCAAAGAATAGTAACAAAAACAATTTTCTAATAACACAAATGGACTCTCTCAGGCCCTCCATTAACAATATTATGATATCTCCACTTAAACTGTCGCTTAAGACAAACTATGAGGGATGTCTCTGTAAAAATTATCAACGTCATGATGAGGAAACGGAAGAAAAATGAAAAAATATCACATAATTTGGATTGAACTATATCCCAAAGTTATTTTTCAAGTCGATGGATTGAATAAACCTGTTAGTTTAGCGATTCACTCGATGAATTGCTAAACTAGTTAGCAAACTAGTAACATTTTAGAGAGCCACCAATTTCTAAGTGCTAGTTCAAGTTTGAACCTTATTAAACCCTTTTAATATGTATTTTACAAACCTTTTCTTGTACAAATTGTTATAGTCAATAACTTGTTATAGTTATAAACAATCTTTTATTAGATTCATGTTTCAATTAAAATCCTTAAATCGTCTCTATTTTCTTATAATTTATTATTTTACGCATAAAAGTTTTTATTTACTAAAACATGTACTAGTTTGTTTAATAGAAAAATGCTGTGAACGAGAACATCGTCTAATTGTTTGTGCTGTTTTAACAAACATTTTATCATAATAGTTGTGTAAATCTAATTTTTTTGTTTGCCCTTTTTGTCAAGAATTAACAACATAAAAAAGCTTCACTTATAATGGGCGCTCCTACATTTTAGGGTTAAATTTAGGTTTGTTGCTTAAAATATACTGTAATAAATAATCAAATAAAAAAAATTAAAATTGGTGATTAATAAAATTATGTTTAGTCTCTTTTCTTTAAAGTTTTGCCATAAAATATAGATACCTAAGTTCTCTAGTTTTGCGGCATAAAATATAAATTAAAATATTCAATTTACTTGTCTAAAAAAACTTTCTCGCTATGGATGTTTTGTGCTTTTTGTGTTTTTATAAAAATAGAAATAAAACCATTAAAACAATTATCTGAGATGCTATCTCACATCCCTGACCACAAAATGCAATGAAGAAGACAGTGTTCGAGACTTTGCTAAGGAATCTTAAAATTGAGCTTTAATTCACAGAAATTAAGATTGAAATTGGATTTTGAATTGAGTTCGCAATGTCCAGTGCGTAAAAGAAAAAAGCAAGAATACCATGTCTGACCATTTCCGACGGCCATTATTCTGTCTCCCTCTACATCCGTTTCCGGATGTCGCGAAACAAAATACTGCAGACAAAACATTGGGTAGGTATTGTGTACCCCTCTTTTCTTTTTGGGAGGTGATTGACAAGATGTTTTCTGAACTCGGTTCAAAAGGTTTCGTGAGAGAGTGTGTAATACCTTACTATCAAACTAATATAATATTATTTTCACCTCTATTGCTATTTGTCTCACAGCCTGCGTGTTATTTTGAAAACATGAATCGAAAAACATCTCGCTATCAAGAATCTGTGAAATTATTTAGACTGTTCCCTGATTATCTTTAGATAATCAGTCGGACACAAAATACAAAACTTATAAACTGATGTACTTGAAATACATCACAACACATTGACTTTCTAGGCAGTTGGATTAAAAAAATAAAACAAGAGTCGACTAAATCCTTCCACCTGCCGCGTTCTCTCAACAGAACTGAAGTACCTTCAACAAGAAACAGAAACTCGAGCTCTAAAAGTCTTTAATTGCCACATAAAACAGTCCTCACCCTTTTAATCATATCAAAAGAGCAATCTTCCGGCCGGATGGTCTACGAACTGCGAACTTACATCTTAATTTAAATCTACCCTCAATTTTAAACTTTACTCTAAAACTTTAAGATCGAAATCAGATTGTTTAATTTGTCATGCTATCGGACAGCAATTTCGAAACTTCCAGAAATAAGGTGATTCTATCGTATTACAAATTCGTTTTAGATTCGTGAAATTCTAATTCGGTGGTTCGGTATTTCGTACTAGTGTCGCTTGTCCTTTAATCTTGTTTTTGGCTTAAATATCATATGATTTTAATGTTAGAAAAGGATGTCGAAATTGAAATGTAGGTATAATTTTACCAACCGACTTCAAAAAGGTTTGATTATTTTTTTTTTTTGTAATTTTGCTACTTAATTAAACCGTTAATTTTATGAACTGATTTCGATGATACTTATTTTATTCTTATCCTACCATACTACATTGGTTGTTATATCTGTTTGCATGAAAAATAAATCAAATAATATGAAATTAGTTACAACAAGTCATATTACTAATGAATGTAGAAAATTGTTTTATTATCCACGTGTCACGTTTCTTATCACTCCAAAAGTTTATCGGATGTGCCCGAAACTATATTCACGGCAAACCAGCAACTGAATAATACCAATGTTAATGCGTAAGACCACATGGACTACTCTATCACACATTTCATACACATACACAAACCCAATTGCTTGAAAATGTAGCAAAACCGTTTTCACTGTAAAACATAATCTTGTCTATTTTATCTATTTCAGTCATTGGCGCCACTGTTACGCCATTATTCAACAACGATCTTCAAAGATGAAGTGAACAAACATTCAGTATCCATATTGCTTCATAAATCAAATTAACCACCAAACGGACAACACACAACTTCCACATAAAGTTATTCATTCAACGCGTTTTAAACTTCGGAAACAGGCAGGCTATAAATATCAACTTGCCTCTTGCGTACTCGTATCTACCTTTTAGGCCTCGTAAAATTAATACCTTTATATTAGTATTTATTATTATTAATTTACTAACTGTGTCTTGCGGTTTTACCCGATATCCTGCAGGAACCGCCATTTTTTCAAAATTAAAATTGCATTTGTGCTAGTCAGTAGCAAGTTTAGTTTAGTTTAATTTGTTTAGTCATCACAGCGCCCCCTCTGTTACAAAAAAAAAATTAATTACAGCGTGAATAAGTAAAAAACATACACACATGCAAAATTGCAAACTCTTTTTTTTTGCATTTTCAATATAAGTATCATGTAATGTATCATGTTTGTTCTGGATAAAGGCATCATCACGCTGACACAAAATGGCGTGACGCGAGATGACATAAAAAAACCATGGCAGAAATAATACAAAACGCGTGTCTTATGAAATGTCAGCATATAATAAATGTATTATGAATTATGTCGTACATAATTATGTAGAGTTACTCATATAAATTCTAAAATACTAAACACGCCTTTTTTGACTAGCCCCAGTATATGACCGTGTCATCGTACAACCATAATACATATTGCATGGCGTGGCATCTACCATGCACCCAGTGTAACCGCACCTTAGACTGATAAGTGAATTTTATGGTGCAATAACGACCGTATAGGTAATGTGCTATTGTAATGAATTTCTATTGGATGTGCTTAGCATATATGAACAACTCTTTCTCGCTCGTTTGTATTAAAAAGGTAAGTGATACAAATAGCTTCCAAGGATTTTATGGTCAGGATATGAATAGTATCAAATTGATACGTGATCAAATTAGTCGTGATTTTGGTGTAATTATTATAGAGTTAGAAACACTATTATCGATCAGCTCTTAGCGATAAGGCCGCCAGTTGTCGCACTAGTTTTAGGTGCTATAATCCTTTGGTTTGTAATTTATGGTGTGAACAATAAAGAGTTTATCTATCTATTAGAACAGATCACATAAGACGCCAATTTAATACAAATTCAAAAATTTCGCAAATGTCGCAGCCAACTAACTTAATTAGCCGTTAAATTGACCGCCTAGCCTCTATTAAACGGCGCCATTCAATAAGCGACCTGAGTGACATTCAGCTATTTAATCAAACAGCTTGGCGAATGACGTCGATCGTTAACAATTACCTATTGGCCTAGCCTAGTTATTTGATTTTCAGAACGTCTTTATAAAACCCTACTTTGCAGTTATGAACAGGTATTTTAGTCAGAATAAAAATTATAAACCTGTCGATTGTATTTTAAAAAATGAAACAAAGCATTTCAGCTACAACATCAATATTCAATGATAGCAAAACAAGAATTACAAAGTCAATTTTTACGACGAATCGTATAAAAATAATTTTTAACGTACCAATAAAAGGGGGCGAAACGAAAAGTTTTTCCTGAAACAGGCGAAGAACAACATTGATATCCATAACTCAGCTACGAGGAAAATGTACTAAACAAAAATATAAGACAGTGTTTGCGATCGACAACCTACCAAGTTTATTTTTCGAAGTTCATAATTATTGAGGAGGTGAACTTTATTACGCTAAACGGGGATACTTTAGACGCGAAATGTAAACACCAGCGCGGAGGGCGCATGCAAAAGTAAACAAATCATTATTAGATAGCAATCAAAGTTCATACACGCTTTAGAACTCCATCGTAGCAAAATCTGTAAAATCACGCTCTATCAATCTTGTAATCGAGCTTAAAACTTAGTGTGACAAAGTAACATCGTAAGCAATATTTATCGGTGGGTGCTTCCGTGAATTTCGCTTAAAATCGCACGCATAAATGTTCGTTTTAATTTTCGTTTTCTCGTTGGTTGGATCTGACGATTTTATTAATTGTCGATACAAAACTCCTGTGAGATTCGTGCACACGTGGACGGATTTTTTTTGTGTAATCGTTCTGATATAACGATTTCATTGCCAGCTATGTAGGTTAAATTCTTAGTGTGCTGTAGGTTTAAAAATGTATTTGATTTTGTTAACACTCGCTATGGCGACGATATTACAGAAATAGGTTTTGTTTCAGAGGAAAAATTCTATTAAATTGCTAACAACATCCAAGAAAAAAAAACATTAAAAATACTACTAAATTTACTTCCTATTTAAATGGAACTGCAAAGAACAAAATGATACTTTAAAGGTTGGTGAAGATTCATAGGAACTAACAAAGTAAACCTACTTAATTTTTCCTGCTTTTTTAAATTTCTAAAATAAAAAAACACTAATAATACTTACTTCCTATTTAAATGGAACTGCAAAGAATAAAATGATACTGTAAAGGTTGGTGTAGTTTCATAGGTACTAAGTAAGTTAACCAACTTTTTTTTCCTGCTTTCTTCTTTTTAACAACGTCAGTGATTCTTTGCATATTCAAGGCATTGAATTATAAAGCTGCCCTCTCTTTCAACGCAGTCATCTACAAAAAAGTTAAAAAGGAAGAGAATAAAACAAAGCAAAATATTTAACATCTCCATCCATGTGTCGAGTAATTGCGAGAAGGCGTCAAAAGATATGCAGATGCATAAACTTTGTCGCAGGGATGTAACAAGCTTCTTTAGCCGGCTAGCTCATCAATTTGGCCGGACAGTATTTTTTTTAAAATAATAATATGGAAAATGAAAACACTTCAAAAGTTCTAAATAGTAAACCTTTGACTGGCGAATTATTTTTTTGCTTGGCAATTAATAATTATTTATACTTAATGTACCTATTCGTCTCCGAAATTGTGTCTAACTCAAGATTTTCTATTGCCAGATGTGAATTATGAATGATTCTTACCATCGTATAAAACTAAAAGCACGCTTAAATAAAATTAATTCACTGGAAGCATCGATACATTGTCCGTATTTTAAATGTAACTACTAGATAAATAATTATTATGTCAAAATTTTGAAAGAGGGTAGCACGCTTGCCTAGCAAAGAACTATTTTTACTTCCTAGGCAAGCCATATTATTATCTATACTAATAATATAATAATAATAATAATATATAAAGAAGTAAAGTTTGTGTGTTTGTATATTTGTTAAATTGTAAGGGGTAATCTCGGGATCTACTGAACCGATTTTAAAAATTCTTTCACCAATAGAAAGCCACATTATTGCTGAGTATCATAGGTTATATAAAAAACCGAAAAATAAAAAGGCTTTTACGTGGTAGTCCGTTTTGCAAAGTGAATCGGAGAAAAAACGGTCCGGACGGCGCGCGATGGCTTCGGGTTTAATTAACATTATGCCCAACGTAGTGGGCTCGGGTCAGCTAGTCGTCTATATAATTATAATCTTTGAAAATATTATGATCGTCTTATTATGCAACATTGTGGTCTGACGCATGTAACTAGTCCCGATGTAAAAAGTGGGTACCGTCTTACTAAAAAATAAATAATAAAAATTGAAATTGGCGATAACAAGACCCTTCAACCAGACGGGTCGGAAATACGATACAACTCTGTGAGTAAATAAACATAATAATTACTTTTCATCTTCAAGGCGAAATGCGAAAAAACTGACATATCTATGCAAAAATATGGAGATGATGTCATTAGCAATTTTATTTTAATGAAGAGATGACGTCTGCCCTCCGCCCCGACTATGGTCAGCGAAAATTATCATACAAATCTTACACTTTTGGAGATGCGAACGACCCTTCTGAAATTAAAGAATGAAAATCGTTACTTTGATGAAATATAAGACGTTGGCTTAAAATTAACTAGTACCTAGTCTTTATGTCATAATATATTATAACGAAACTGTCGAGAAATAATCCAGTTTTGTTGTTTAGAAAAATAATTAAAATTATACTTTTAGGGTTCTGTACACAAAGGGCAAAACGGGACCCTATTACTAAGACTCCGCTGTCCGTCCGTCTGTCTGTCTGTCCGTCTGTCACCAGGCTGTATCTCATGAACCGTGATAGTTAGACAGTTGAAATTTTCACAGATGGTGTATTTCTGTTGCCACTATAACAATAAATAGAGGTACTAAAAACAGAATAAATACTGGGGCTCCCATACAAAAAGCGTGTTTTTTTTGCCGTTTTTACAGATAATGATATGGAACCCTCCGTGCGCGAGTCCAACACGCACTTGGCCGGTTTTTTTATACTATCCCACTCTTGAGCATAGATATCCTTCGTCTTTGTTATTCTCATTAAACTAAAAACAATAAATCACGAGAAACAACAAGCGTAAGTGAGACAAACAATAAAACTATCACAGTAATAACATAATCTATTACATAAAAAACAACGTTCATATTTCTATCCTTCAGAATTTCTCTCACGCGTCTACGACACAGACATTACTTGTATTTTTATTCACGTCACTCCAATAAATTTAAATATAAGCAGTAAATTTACTTCACACAAAATCGTATCTCATTTTTATACTGATTTTCAGCAAGAGTCGAGAGAAGTCGAAAGTAAGAGTGTACCTACTACTGGGCCAGTTCAAACCTTAGCAGACAAAGTTTAGTTTTTTTATTGTAAACAAATGCTTGTTTACCACGAACATATGCGAAGCGACGACATATGCAAAGTAAAAGCACCCAGACTTAGAGACTTAACAGAGAGATTCTTGAGAAACCCGTTAGTATAGTGTTGGCATAAATCTTTAGCGTTTTTGACGGGTTTCGAAATTCTTGCTTTATTTTCAGGACATTAGGGTAGATACTTCCGGGTAGATAAGTAGCGCGGCCGCTGTCGCGCGATCTTGGTCGCCAAGTAACATCGAAGAGGACCTTATATTATATAAATCTGTCCTACTGCGTACGGGTTATATGGTATTCCAGTCGTTGTATTTTTGGCGGCTGAATGTTATTGTAGCATCCCCGAGCCCGTCCTCTTAATTTCCAGTAAATCGCTGGTACTCTTGCGATGGTCTGCAACTGAATAAACACTGGGTGAGCTTTGGTTTAGGGCAGATACAGGGTTCCGTCGCGACGTCTATTCTAGTCGCTTTAGTTTAGCCTATCTGAATTCAAGATTGCCAGACAATTTGAAGCAGATAAAATTAAGAAAAATAGAAAAGAAAAAAAGTCTAGTAATATCTTGCAGCATCATCAATATTTAAGAGCGTTGCGTATGCGTGCGTATGTGGAATCAATTCTAGGCTGGGTTGTTAATATTTTTTTTGTTACTTCTAGATACATTAATTTATCAAATAACTAGCGACCTGCCCCGGCTTTGCACGGGTATAAAATATAGCCTATGTTGCTCAGGGATAATGTAGCATTCTAATGGTGGGGTGCTAGGTCGGGTAACCTCCACGTGGTGCACTCTGGGCAACAGCGTGCGGTAATACTGCAGCTTTCATGCAGTATTACCGCACGGTGGCAAATAACCCGACACGGTGGGCCCGTCCGCGTGTCCCTCTGATTAGCAGAGGGCACTGCGTGATGGTGTCTGGTGGTGTCTGAGTGTGGTGGACTTGGTGGACCACACTTGGACGGTGGCATTGCTGCCGCCGGTGACGAGTGTGGTGGACGCCGGAGGAAACGGCGCCCCACGCTTGGTCGGTGGCAGCGGTGCCACCAGGGGGGTTTTCCTTGTGCTCCTCGCCGCGTGTGGGTCGCGGTCGGGAGTGCAAGGAAAGGAGGAGGGTCTGAGTGTGGTGGACGCCGGAGGAAACGGCGCTCCACACTTGGACGGTGGCATTGCTGCCGCCGGTGACGGGTGTGGTGGACGCTGGAGGAAACGGCGCTCCACGCTTGGGCGGTGGCAGCAGTGCCACAAGGGGGGTTCCTTTTGCACCTCGCCGCGTGAGGGTTGCGGTCGGGTGTGAAAGGAACGTGGGCTTAAGGCGGGGTGGGTGCCCACCACGTGCGAGCGAGCGGGGCTAGGGAGCGAGGAGGCGGTTTGCCCGTCTCCTCGCTCCTCGGCAGTGGGGTTGCCGGGAGAGTCGGGGGACTCTCCCGGCCTGCACGACCCCACACTGTCTGGAGGGTGATCCTGGGGAACAGGGTCACCCCTCCATAGGTGCAGGGGGCCCTAATCGGGCCCGTCGCCGGGGCAAGGTGGTCAATGCTAACGCGACACCACCTTGCCCTATCAGGTGGATGATGAATACCCCAGTGGTTTTAGTGGGTATGCCACCACTAGGGCGGAGACTCCCACATAACCACCCTGCCTCCCCCGGGGCGGGTGTGGTATCCATAAAGGATTTCCACTGGGTAAACAAAAAAAAAAAAAAGCATTCTAATGGTGAAAGAATTTTTGAAATCGGTCTAGTAGTTTTTGTGTTTATTCAACACAAACATACAATTATTTTTACAAAACAAAAACCGCCTTCAAAAGACCGACTATTGAGTTATTCATCTAATTGTCGCGCACGTACTTAATGCAAATTTAAGACTTATATGGTTTTCTCATGGATACCATTATTGGACTAAATTGAAATGAGTCTAAGTGGGAAGCGTCAGCTTTCTAATAAAAAAAGAATCATCAAAATCGATTTACCCAGTCAAAAGTTATGATGTAACAAACATAAAAAAAAATATAAAAAAATAAATAAACATACAGTCGAATTGATAACCTCCTCCTTTTTTGAAGTCGGTTAAAAATACAAATCTTTCCTCTTTATAATATTAGTATAGGTAGATAAAGTGGGACTTTTTTTAAATGTTGGTAAGTAATTGCGTAATTTGCGTAATTGACTGACAAAAAATAAATATATTTGTTACTCAATTACGCAAAAACGGGCTGACGAATCGAATGAAATTAAGTATGGAGATAGATACCTAATACACTTTGGATTAACACAAAGGCTATTTTATATACCTTAAAATTCAGATGAAATCGCGGACCTTACCTAGTGTCTAAAGTAATGAAGTTAACATATTATATACCCTATTAGAAAGAAAAACATGTCATGTAATATTACGTATTTTCAGATGGCATAAAAACGTACATCGCAAGTCTATAACCAACCTAAACCAGTCAGCAGTGGATAATCTCATCAATATATCAAGAGCATTGAGCTGTCCTGATTCAACGCGAGATGGATATCATCAGCGCTACGCAGGAAGTGACTAACAAATTATAATTTTGGCGCATGAATTATTTAGTTGGTTTCGCTTTGAAACTCGATTAAAAAAGCCGTTATTAAAAATTGCAACTCTAAATCCCGAGAATCGAGAGTCGAGAATAGGTAGTTGACATTTCGATCGAGCTGAAATTTTTCTAAATGATAACTATCTGATGAAACAATTTGACCTAAACCTACGCCTTGTTACCGGGGTAGCACCATCAATGTAGACAAAAGCAAGACTTTATTTCTAGGCTTAATCTATTTTTACATAAGTTTCTTTTTTTATGCAATTAAGTGACGAGCCGAGCAAGTCGCCCGCCTGATGTTGTGAACGCCACGTTTGCCCATAACAGGTCTGCGCCACCCAGAATTTTGAACTCGCAGAATTCAAGCCCTTGCGTGGCACAGCACTGCGCTGGTCACCCTGAGATGATGATGTTTAATCTCCCATTTGCCACGTAATTTCACTGGAAACAATGCCCTGATTTTTTTGGTTCCTAGTATTTTGAGATGGTACAAAATGATGGTACTTTCAGAAATGTTTACGTAAAATAATCTAGAGACATCAATTTATTTCACTATGGGTCAAATAACACGTTAAATTGTTTGTCCTTTAAGCTTAAGGTTGTCCTTTTTACAACCTTCAACCTTTTCGCAGGCCTTTAGGCGGTCTAAATACTCTGACACCAGAGCTAGCCATTTGGCCTATAAGAGCATACTTTTTTCACAAGATACAGATTTAGGACCTTACCCATAGAACATGTACCTCACAGATTACTACAGTAAAAGTAACGTAAAAAAATTGGTTTAAAACAAGATGTCTCAGACAACACTGATTGGGTAAGTAGGACATTAATCGTAATGACTTTCTACAAATGAACATTGTTTGTTTCGTTTATCTGACCACAGTCAGTTTGAGTAACAATAGAATTAGTCATATAGATTTAAACAGTAGACCCGTTAGCAGTCAACTATTTTATCAGTCAGGGCTGTCTTTTTTTGTTATTGAGTCGGGTAAGGTAGAAAAATAATTAATTGTTTTTCATCTAATATAATAAAACGATCTGCGTCTCGAGGTTTCAATCGCGCACTGATGTAAAACACAATGATGTTTATGCCTATATGTTATTTCAGAACACAAAACTATCTACATTACAAATTTTATCAAAATCGGCTTAGCAGTTGCGTACAAACATACAAACATTCGCATTTGTAATATTATATTACTAGGACGTGAAAAATGTATATTTAGATGTTTTTTACTCAATCACAATAACTTAGCTATCTTAATAAATTAAGATTGAGATTACAAATATAATATAAATATTATATTTGTATATAGCTTTTGGGAATTAAATTAGATGGCAGTTTTCTTAATACTCTTCATTTTTCAACTTTTTGAAATGAATCAAATTAAAGAAAAAATAAAAAGTAAATAAATGGGAAACACTTAGTGGAAACACCCGTACCCCCGCGTAAAATATATTAGTACATATTATACATACCGAAATAACACATACCTATTCATCTGGATATACAAAATTATTGTGAAGTCTCGAGTCGAACTACCAAGGCTTGCTTAGGAATCGGACAAATAAAGCACAAGAAGAAAAGCCTATGCTCGGAGAACGATCACAGAATTAGGAAACGATAATGATAATAGATGTATACCTATATAAAATAGATATATTTTACACTAGCTGTTCCCTGCCACGCTTCGCTGTGGATAAAAAGAAAAAAAATAGATAAAACAATCCTTGATGCGTATTAATATATCATGCTAAAATTTCAGCTCGATCGGTGCAGAACTTTTTGAGTTTTTGAAGCGTACACAAACCAACATACCATTTATATGTATATAGATGTATAAAATCCTAGGGATAAAAAGGTATAAAAGTAAAGCTACATTGGCGAAGATAAATGATTCTGTTTTTACCATTCCTATAAACTTTGAAAGCTTTATTTGATATAACTAGTATTAAGGTCAGGGCAAACGATTACTAAAATAATAGATCGAAAAATAACAATGAAATATACGTTTTACTGAGAATATAATAAGAAGAAATGTTTATGATCATGAAATTCCAGTAAGTCATTTATTTTAGAATGTTAAAAATAAACTTGGGATATCATAAAAGTACTTATTCGAACGTTGTGTATTATCATAAAAATATTTTGTACGTTATTTTTCAAGTAAATCACAGTAATCTGTGAATCTACTATGAATTTTGCTTTATTATTTGTTAGAAGCTTTCAGGCTGCCTAAAATCTTTTACACCAGGGTTAGCCCCCTTGCACATAGGGTTAGTTCCCTCGGCCTAAACAAACTTCTTACTTTGGATTTTTTTTATTTATGTCAAGGCCTTGGCAAAATGTCATACAGTGTAAGATCTCATCTTATTAACTGTTTTTTTTTCGCTTGGTGACAAGTGTGACAACCCTATTTCTCAGGAGGTTATTTTCTTATCCACACTCTACATGAGATGGTTTTAGAGGCACTCTAAGTAATGACTGATTTCATTAGATTCCTTCTATGGTGTCTACGAAATTAAGGCATCGTGTGCATGAAAACTACATAAGTACTCTTTTGTTTTATGTATTTTTTTTCGTAATGTAGTTTTTCATATTTTACGTGACATATTGTTTAAATAGCGTACGTAAAAATTAACCTTATTCTTACTCAAATTATTTGATACGGATACTTATTTATAGTTCTTGGTCAAGAACAAATAAAAATAAATCATGGATTTAAAACCAAAATAAAACCCATTCATCTCTAACAAACAAATTGCAATTAAAAAACTACAGATTTTGATTTACAAATAAATTAAACAAAATCACGATACAGCAATATGTACTATCAATTAAAAAAATATGAATGTATACATTTGTAGGTACAGGTCATATTTTATGCCACGTGTGCACTAGTCCTAACCACAGGAAGTTTATATCGACAGTAGGTACCGCTCGTTTTCGAAATGGTATTATTAAAGTATACGACTTGTAGATAAGATTAGCGACAAGTGAGTCGGTGATGGTGTTTACTCACTTGAGGAAAGCAAAAGTGGTAATAAAAGCTTCAAAGTTTGAGAAATATTGGTAAAGGATGGAACAGAAATGCTGACGTTGGAATTCTGTGACGTCAGCAAATAAATAAACAAAAGACAAGCGTACTGAAACCGGCTTGTACCTGTTTACAGAGTAAAAACGATTTGCTTTACTTGGTTAGTTCCCGCGGTTAGACCCGCGCGATAAAGAAAAACTGTGATGATCAAAATTAGCCTATGTAGGTACTCATTTAGAGCATAAGGCTATATCCATTCCAAATTTTTTCGAAGTCAGTTTAGAAGTTACGGAGATATTGGTAATATTCAAACTGGCACACATACAAACACACAAGCTTTCACAGTTAAAAAGAATATCAGTAAGATATTGTAGTGAATAGGTATTTAATACCAGTGAATGATGAATCTTATTTCTATTACTGAGGTTTACAGAACTTGTTATATTAAAAGACTAGGTTATATTTGAATCGGATAAAACTGTTACATCTCTAGCTCAATTTTTTTGAAACTTTGTTTTCCTCTCTCTATAAAAACAGCTTTTTCCGTACGTCTGATTCACTGCCATAGAAGCAAAGCATAAGCATGCAGAACTTCTGCCGTTCAAAAGCCGGAAAGGGCAGCGAATTCCATGTCAAACATCAAAATGTTTTAAAAGTGCAGTTGCTATGAATGGATCAAATACTCCAACTGAAACGGAACTGAAAATAATGTAACATGAAAGTTTGTGATAAGGTAGATTTCCGAGTGCGACTTTATCGGAGTGGAAGGACAGTGCGCAAACCGTTCGTAAAGTATCTACTTTTGTATGAGCCGCGTGACTAGTCTATTTGTAAAATTTTTAGGCCTCCTAAAGGCCTCTCACGTGGCTTGACTACAATTGTTACAGGACAATGAACTCGAGCCTAAAATTTTACGTATTTTCCGAACGATAGTGCTCAATTATATGTATAAATATGTCTCCCGCGCTCAGCCACCAGAAGACTAATTGTGTCGTCTAGTGCTTATCATCGATAGTTACGTACTACGCTAGCACCACAGGACGTTTGTTACGTAAAACTTACTAGTGCCTAGAGGCTAAAAGCTTTATGATAATCTGTGCCGATGCAAGCAGCTCACAAGCAATGCCTAATAGTCACTGATTTTTGTGGAGGCACTTTTTATTCGTTTTGATTTGTTTTTCCTTTTCTCCTTCTTTTTCTACCACGTCAGTGTCTTTACGGTCGCTGCGGTAAAGTCTCTCTGCTCGGAAATCTACCTTAACTGAAAAGTTCAGAATGTAATTTAAAAATGCAGTAGCATATCATTGATAGTTAGAATACGAGCAGACCGGAATAAGTATTATAATAATAATGAATTGGATATAGAAAATCGTCTTTAGAGATTTTAACACTTAGATTTTAGCATACATTTTATCGTTTTATATAGTTTATATTGCTGATTTTTGTAAGATATAGCGTATAGCAATATGTTAGTGAAATGTAAAATTTTCTTTCTGATCACTGACATAAACCTCATAAAAGTGTATTTTCGATAACATTCAGTGGTCTTTTCTAAGGAATGGTTACAAGTGTGACGCGCTCGCGGCCGCTTTCTATTTGGCTATGCAGATTAGAAAAATTGCATATCTTAAGCCTCTGATAAACTTAGAGAGAGGTTTCTTCCCTTTAAGTTTATGTGTGAGCAAGGTAAATTGATTGTTGCATGCGTGAAGATGCTGTGTATAAATGCGTGTACCATTATTTATTTTGTGACTATAATCAGAGTATTAGACCCAATCTTATGTGAGTACTTCCCTATTAATTTCCAGCTTTTTTTTATTCAGTTCATAAGAAAAGGACGACAATTTCAGAGCTGTCAAATTTATTTCAGCTCAGAAAGGTTACAAACGGACACCATTATCTGACACAGATACTCCAACAATACTTGGCGTAAACCAAAGAATAACATCGCAAAGCGACTCTTACGCGTTAATGGAAACGTATGAAGAACAATAAGAAATCCGATATGAGTGGACACGACGAATGTTATTTCAATGAGGACGGACAATTTACTCGCAGTGTTTGCTTTGTCCTACGTGTGAATGGTTCTATATGGAACGTCTGGATCACCTCAATTTGGTCCAATGAGCTCTGGAAAAATACGAGGAAATTGCGGGAAACTGGCGCCTGCATAAATGTTATTGGACGAGATGGATTGGGACTTGAGTAGCGGGCTCGAGTTTGATTTGTGGCTTCAATGTTCTTGATTTCCATTTCAAAAATACTAAGCTAATAAGTGGGCGATGATAGAGTAGAATAGTGTTTTCAGAGCAGTCTTGTTTTAGAGAACTATGATTCATAATTGTAAACACATCATACTCTATACTCATTCAAATATGATAAAATTGTTTACCTTTACTTCACTACTCCAAACATACATTTCATGATCTTTTTAAAGTTTTTTTTTTGTGCAATTGAGTGACGAGACGAGGAAATCGCTCGCACGTTTGCCCATAACAGTTCTGCACCACTTAGAGTTCCATATCAAGTTATTCAAAAAGAACTCACAAGTTGAGAGTTGTCCATCCAAAATGAGAAAAATAGCTGATACTAATATCTGTTTGGTTGTCACAGCAATATTTATATTTGGTTTTCCAAAATGTTATATTCGATCCGAGAACCACAAAGTAGTGATTTTCTCCAAAAGATTATCCAACATATGGCAGACATCTCCATTATTGTCCATTTATAACCTAGCCATAAACTTTACAAACAAAAAATCACATCCTGTAATTTAAATCCCGGGTTGATTATAAATAACACGAAGGATTATAAGAACTCGCAGATATTATTATGATGGGTATTTATTATTCTATTTATTTAGCTGTTTAGGGATGTAACTGGAATGTTCAGTCGATTTCCAGATGATTTATGGCTTTATCAACTTCAAAAACGGTTACAGTTGGGCTAGAGATTTTCAAAATCATTTATGGGATGGGAAATTAAAATTACAAATCTGTTACTGTTTTTCGTGTGTGAGTGTGTTTATGTATAAAATAACCTTCCTAACTACCTTTTGTCAATGGTGAACGGTGTACTTAATGCTTGAGTACTAGTCTTGGTAAATAAATGGATATTTTTAATTCGATTAATTAATTTACGACTGTTTAATACCTAATTAGTTTAGTGGTAAAGAAAAATATTTCTTTTAGCTTCTTTTAATTTCCTTCCTTTCAATAATGATGATGATGATGATAATAAAACGTAGCCGTAGAACGTAGTACATTTTCTGTATCCCTGACCACGTGAATACAAAATTTCATGATAGGTAATCGGGTAAACAAAACAAATTCGTTTTCGTTTTAGGACACGGTTCGAAATTAGCCAATTTGTCTTTGGCAAGTAATGTGCCCTAATAGATATTTAGCATGTAGTATGTAACGATAGAAGCAACACTAGATATTTTAGGCGGATATTCCCTGCATCCCTAATGTACATTAACACCAGCGTGTAATACGAATCATCCCTCATAAATTTTAATTAAGCATTTGATACTTTCCAACTGCGGTATAATCAACTTAGCTATTTATAATGTTTGTTTTGTATGTTGTTAACGTTTTAAAACATGTAGAATAAAGTCTTTCAATTTACCTGAGTAGGTATTCGCTTGGTTTTTCAGTAAGAGTAAATCGATTTTTTCTTAGCAAGGCACTGTTCGAGTGCACTATGCATCTAACCATAAGAAAAAAAAAAACAAAATATATTCTAGGAACACTGGCTGCCAAAATATTTTTTTCAGAAATGTTAAATATGCGTTTACTAAAATCTCTCGTCCCACTTTTGTTTTGTAGACTATTATTTTACAAAGCTTTGCTTTACTAGAAAAAGTAGTCAGCCCGTAAATGATACTTTACTGATGTTTTCTACTAGAATCAGAATATCTTTATTGCTGAACTGTTTCACAACGTGTAACTTCTATTTAGGCTACATAAATAAACTAACAAATCTACAAGGTTTATAATAAAGGTTCGATCTATCTTATTTTATCTCATTAATAGCTAGATTAATACGTTATTAGAGTATCTCCGGGCAGTAACAAGGGAATTGAAGGTCATTTGTGTGGAGTTCAAAAAGCCCACCTACGGTTGTAATGAATCAAACTGGTGACCACCCGCGCTAACAAAATATAGTTCACAGATAATTCTGATCCACTTTTAATGGTTTAACAAATAATAATATTCTATTATGATGGGGTTGGGTTGTTAGGAGGCGATCAATATGATTTTGACCGCAAAAGTGGCTTATGAAATGTTCACTTTTAAATTTAAAATTAAACTGATTTGCCAGATTTAAATGAAACACGCGTAAGGGCAGTTAGTTTATAGTATTTTTTTTTGCATAAAAATAAATACAATACATACAAGGTAGCCAACCACAATACAGAATGGCATCAGCGGTAGCATAATAAGTTATATCAGATATAATGTTATTTTATTTTATTTCAACTGAGTTTTGTTTTTTGGTTGTAATCTCACAAAAAAACTTGTTTAAATCTAAAACAATAGAGCACACTATTCCGGATGTTACTGATAGTGAATTGAGCTTATTATCAACCGGGTATTTTCGACCTTCGCCTCATGACCTAAAGATAACAGACTCGTAGCTTTACTCCGTGAACAGTTGTCCTAATCTGTAGTTCCACACAATCTTGAACGTCAAAATGTATGTTAATTCATTCCAAACTTTACGCTGCCTTTCTCAGAAACTGTTAACTTTAACGGATTTCCAACAACCTAACTTCCGCAATAAACCATGATCTGATTTACCCCCCGTAACCTTAGACACGTGACCCGATCATATAGGCACGGTGCAACAAAATTGAAACCTGCTTGACTTTAATACGCCGATCATGACACACTAAACTTTACAATCTATTCTTACAGAAGAAAGTCTTTAATTAAGCGAAAGAAAAGACGGTGGTTACAGCCTTTCGTATCTGGCTGAGTCGCATGTGACGTAAGTAATATTGGCTTCGCTTGCAAGTTTCGATATGGCGTATTAGCTTGCAAATATAGAACCCATACAACACTTATTGATCGAATGTTACGCAGTGCAAGTTGCAAACTGAAATTTACGAGCTAGCTTGGTAGCTGTAAGTAAGAGCTCTTCGAGATCGGT
This sequence comes from Alcis repandata, assembly GCA_949125135.1. Classification (NCBI taxonomy): domain Eukaryota; kingdom Metazoa; phylum Arthropoda; class Insecta; order Lepidoptera; family Geometridae; genus Alcis; species Alcis repandata. The sequence goes on from OX421233.1 coordinate 5,013,996, forward strand.
TACTTTGCTTCACTTCACTTCGGCTGGCTTTGTTTATTGCCGCCTCCAGAAACACCATCTTGAGCTTATGAATATTGATAGCGAGCTAGCTTTCAGTTCAAACTTTTTGAATCGGCGAGATATTAATATTGGATAGCGTAGGATAGCGGTACGCTCCAGGCTATCCATTTGCTTCAGGAAATGCAGTAAGGATATTGTTTTTACTTTGAACGGGGTTTATTGTTTTAACTTCAAACTTAGCTGCTTTTTTAAGTTAGGTACTTTTTATTGCATCTGGTTGGTGTACGATGAAAAGTCAGACAAGAGGAAATAACCATCTCTTTGAGCTGTTTTCTTTGAATAAAAATTCACAGCAGCGTTTCTCAAAGATTTGAAACAGAAATAGCAAGTATTATTTAGCGCTCCGAGTAGTTTCGTTATTTATTTCGTGAGAATTGTTACTTCTCAAATTCTCTAGTGACTTGCGTTTGTATTTTTAGCGCCACTATGTAGTTATTTTCCATTGAATTCGCGGCCAATTAGCAAAACACTGTAAACATTTTTAACGAAGCACTACTGCTGTAGGGTAATCGTGTAAACCAGTACCCAAAGCTCTACCATGCAAGTTAAGACAAGACAACGTAAGAAGAAATTTATACGTTTCATTATTTCATTTCTTTTATATATTTATTTAGTGGTTTTTGGCTAATATCTTAGTGTTTTTTAGTTTTATTTTTAGATAAATCTTTGGTAAATGTTAAAAAGAACGTAGAAAAACAATTGTTTCCCTCCCACTCAGATCTAGTTACTTTATTACCGAAAATACATATTTATAAGACTTTTACTGTCATTAAATTTATCTATTGATTTATAAAGTAATTTGTTTTAAAATTTAAATAGTTTAGTATTGGTTCCGTACCAAAATGGTAAAAAAGAACCCTTATGGAGAAAGTTCGGTGCACTTGTCCATGTGTATTTTTTATGAGAGACTTGTTAGGCCACCTAAGCTGCCGTGACCTCAGACACTGTACAGCTAAATATACCGCAAGTTTCTCAGACTAACAATCTACGTAGCACCTGAAGAGTATCTCAGTGAATCATGAAATAGATGCTAATGAAGGAACTACTAACTAGTGCGAGGGTCACTAACGCAAAGTGAAATTATTCCTCAAATTACGTTACCAGTTTTTGAGAAAAAGTTAGAGCAATCGAGTCTTTAGAAGTCTGTAGAAGTCTTTAGAAGCTTTAGTAAGTGAATTAAGTTTTTTTTGTTTAATTGGTCGACGAGACGCCAAATGGGTCGCCTGATATTAAAAGTCACGTATAAATAACGCAACAGATCAGGTAAAATTACATCAATCATCAATCAAGCATAAGAAATCAAATCATTAGTAAATTGATCAAGCGTAAGTTAAGAAACAGAAGTTGTACTAAGTAAAATAAAGTCGCAATTTACTTAGCCAGTGCTAAGTTTAAACTGTTCTGCGAACTACTTAACGGCCGACAACCGACAACCTCAACAATTCTGCTTATGTTACATTGTAAATTTTTGTTAGAATTAAGTAAAAAATGTTTCTGACAAATATTTTCAAAATTTTCCTCTTTTGGCAGGAAATCCTCTCCAATCAAAAACCGCCGACGAGATTTTAGAACCTGTATAGTGTATACCAAGATCTATCTAGAGGAAGATTCGTTAAAAAACGTACGATACGACTCGTAGGCGAGTACCAACATCCACAGAAAACAATCACTAGGACAGATGAAAGCATGCTAGTTGTTATAGAGATGCTTCACTCGCTTCGAAAAGACAAATACGAGATAGATACTTCCCTATATAGTAAATGATTCATTGTGGTTATCCATAACGGAAAGCACGTTCAACGCTCACGTTCGTGACTCATGATTGAGATCCTTAATAGGTACCGTTTATGTGGCAATATTTTGTACGATACCCTAATTATTTCGTATTGGAATTAATTCTTTTTATTTTCAACTATTATGTCTCTAAACATGTTGTAAAATAAAAAAGGGTAATGTGAAAATACTAGGACTATTTAACAATTTAGTTTGATAATCTCTATTCACCTTGGCACTTAGTATAGGTACCTCTAATATTCGAGATATTTCCCCTAGAAACAATTTCTGTCAGTTTCAATCACCTATAAGCTCAAGTACTACTAAACGTGCCTATTCTACAAGCACTATAATTTTGATACCCTCATTAAACATTACTACCCATAAGCAACCCTCAAATTCCTTGACTTGTTAGAGGATATAAGATCACAGATACCTAATCCATTGATCGTGTAATAACATATTCCAAGCACCCTTGTTAAGCCCAAATTAGGGTTCCCATACGGTCTCCTTTTCCAAGATAAGGTTCTTGATTTAATTTGACCTACTAAAGGTTTATCGGGTTCGGGGACTATGGAATATCTGCTCAAAAGCTTAACTTGAGAAACAATACGAAAAGTAGCTGATATAATTAGATTGTTTTGTACCTGATTCCGAGAAAGCATACTAAGTAGACTTAGTAACTTTAAGTTAGATTTGTGATCAACTAAGTTAGATATAAGACCTCTGTTTTTGTCTTCCCGATTTGTATTTCCAACGTGATGGTGAAGTCAGCCCTATTTTTTCTCTACTTCGCTCTATCTTTGACATCGTCTTCAGAACTATTTTTCCTACCTTGTCTTGGGTCTGCCTCTGGATCTTCAAACGGAGATGCTGTTTAAGTCTTCTATAGTCAGGGGGTATGAAATAGAGATATATTTATAGTTTAGATACAAAAATGACGTACCTATAAAAAAATAGCAATTTTTCTATTGTCTCAAAGCGTATCAACCAAAACGTCTGGCGACAACAACACAACATTTATGTTTACGCTATTGATATGAAACTTTAATACGTGCGAGCATTCAAGACACTTCACTCTTACATTCTAGTCCCAAATCTTTGAACCTGAACGATGGTTATCTCTACCCCAATGAGTATGAAACTCCTTGATGTAGGTACCACACTGTTTGCTATTTCATTTGATCTTGTTACCTTCATCAAATATTTAGGAGGTTTAAAGTTAGAGGAACTGATGCGCCTCCGATGTCGGAGTGCAATGAGCTGAGTGGATTTTGAACTGGTTTATTTATTTAATAGCTAAAGTGTTGAAATATATTTGATGAGGATGGATTAATGTTAAACAGCGGTATCAAAACGTTAGAGTGTTGATCTTTAGTAATGGTATTAAACTTCAGAAAGGTACCATCAGTCTGAACCAAATTCGTAACTTGTTTATTTGCGGAAATGAATTTTATCTTATAAATTTTAGTGTATCTGAGGACTCTACTAAGTATTATATAATATGTACCTCCTACGCCTGCATAGTAGTACCTAGTTGTCGCTTTATACGATAAGACCGCCCTTGTTACTACCGAATGTAATTCTACTTTGTTGTAATTGTTAGATTTGCAATGAAGCTATATTCTATTCTAGGTACATAAGTTTTAAATTCACAATAACCTTGGTTATATCCACAGAATATCTCCATATATGGATAAGTACAATCTTTAGCCATATCATACTCATAAGTTTATTTTGCTTTGTTTTAATATCATTGTTCTTCATTTGGAACTCTTCCAAAACTCAAACTTAATTATAACTACAGCCAAAAAATCTGGCCAAATTTACAAAAACATGACCTACACTAACCTACAGCGTCCTACAATTCCATTAGCCGTTAAGCCACTTGGACTCTATTACCAAACATTTGCATGCCAGCTGTGTGAGGTCCAATTATACAGTGTGACCTCAATTACGTCTAAGCAAACAAAGGGATGGACCTGAACCTCAAGGCGGTCTAAACCGGTTCAGTCCTGTGCTTTTTGTAACGAAATCAGATAATCATCTACCTTGAAGGGTTATCCTGATTTGGGAAGTTTAAACTGTTTTAAAAGGAATTTTTTAAAACACCTAGTTAGGTGCTTACACAATTATATAGAAATGCAAAAGTTTGCGACTTGTTTTGAAACTAGAGAGTTTGGAAATGGGCGTTTAGAAAAATTGTGTGTTGTGGTAATTTTGGGGTTTTGGTTTTGAATTAAAGTTTGTAAAAGTTGAGATTTATAGATTCTAATATTAACAAAAAAAAAATGAAATCATACACAGTTAATTTTTCTGTTGTAAAAAATATCAACGGTGTAAGATAGTGATTATTTTCAACGAGGTTAAAAGGAACTGCAACCAGTTAATCCAATTCATTAGATACTAGTAGAAATCCACCGCTTTTAAATGTATAAAAGTTGCACCGGCAATTCAGTTGCCTCATTAAAAATATCACACGGGAATAAAAATAAGGCTCTGCTTTATAAATAACCGCTAACTCAGAATAAATCTTGGTTGCAGCAGGGCTGTCGAAATACAGCTGTTTTTCCTTGCTGGGAATTCTTTTGGGACCAATTTTCAGTAGGGGAACTTAAAATTATGCGTCTGTGTGCTTTGCAGTTAGTTAGATGTAACGATATTTTTTTTTGTTGGATTTTTAGGAAGGTCAGCATCACCAGTTATTTTCATATCGATCATTTGAAAGGTTTTTCGATTTTTCGATCAATCTCATGCTGTAATCTGTAAATTCTGAAAACTCATTTCGGTCCACTCTTCAATTTAATTGAGCCACATATACATATTTGGCGTCCTGGGTACCTCTTCTCATGATAAACTCTGCTCGTGAGAAACTTTAAAAAATTAAGAATGGTGTAGAAATTTTCGTGCTGTGGAAAAACTTTTCATTTTCGACTTCACTTATCACTTTTCGATTCTAGTATAAGTTTATGTGAAATTTTATAACTTTTATAGGTACATACATACTGATTGTTTTCATCATAATTACTATCTCGGGAAAATTCGAAAATTACGAGCTGGACGAAATATCCTTCCATATTACTACTAGTCTTCCATATTTTATCACACCTGAGGAAGCGCATAATAATCATGACCCAAATCAAAATTTAACTATCGAAAACGTACTGAAACTTACCCGGTCCAACCCTCGGCACTTGGCTACCCGCAATGAATACTCGAGTTTCCCTTAACCGGGGAAAATGGGGGAAACAGCAATATGGGAATAAAATCCAGGATTTAATCTCCACAAGTCGCCATTTAATCTTGCACCGGATATGGTGCGGGTAAATAATAAATGTATGACGTACCGTTGAATTGCATTGTGGTAAGAACGGGGGTCTGCTGGTTATTGGATAAGGAGGTGGTTACGCGCAGGTAAGTTTTGGTTGTTTGAGGTAAATTTACCTACTTTTCTGATTAAAATGGGTATCTGGTCATGGCAATGTTAGCTGAATACAGCTAGAAACCAATTGATGTTAAAACTTATTTCACTTTTTAACCGACTTCAAAAAAGGAGGAGGTTATCAATTCGTCTGTATGTTTTTTTTTTTTTTTTTTTATGTTTGTTACCTCATAACTTTTGACTGGGTGAATCGATTTTGATGATTCTTTTTTTATTAGAAAGCTGACGCTTCCTATTTGGTTCCATTTCAATTTAGTCCAGTTCTGATAATGGTATCCATGAGAAAACCATATAAGTCTTAAATTTGCATTAAGTACGTGCGCGACAAATAGATGAATAACTCAATAGTCGGTCTTTTGAAGTCGGTTTTTGTTTTTTGTTTTGTAAAAATAATGTTCTTGTTGTGGTAATAAATTTTGGGTTGAACCTGAATCCTATTGGCGCAGAAACGAGACAGGTGGCACAATAAGGAAGAGGCCAATATCCAGTAGTGGGATAAAAATAGCTGCGAATGACGATGATGATGATGATACATTTTGGGAATCACTTGTTCACACTTATAACGTAAGTTTAAGTAGATGTTAGAATAGATGTACTCGTAGATGTTTATGAATTTTAAAGATAAACCCTAAATAAATATTATAATTTAAAATAATACTAATACGATTGAATACTTGCACGTCTGCTTGCAGGCTAATTACAATTACTCAAAACCATTATTTTTAAGAATGTAATGAAATTGTATTGCAAATAAATGATTTGATTTGATTGATTTGATAGAAAAAAAAAACATTAAAAATAAGTTACAAAAATGAGTCCTTTAATTTGTACTGAGTATTAATAAGGCAAACCAAATCTATACTAATATTATAAAGAGGAAAGATTTGTATTTTTGTATTTTTGGATGTTTGTGTGGAATAAACTCAAAAACTACTGATCCGATTTCAAAAATTCTTTCACCATTCGAATGCTACATTATCCCAAAGTAACATAGGCTATATTTTATTTTTATTTTTTTATCCACAGCGAAGCGTGGCAGGGGGAACAGCTAGTAGTCTATATATTGGGACCTACAAAATTAACTAGAGGATTCAAAAGTGCAATGATCTCGTAATACTTAGCAATGTCCTCTCATTACCAAAGGGCTCATTATTTTGGACCAGCTAATAAGAAGTAAGCTGTATTTACGTCAGATCAAGAAGAAACAGACATACAGCTGCAGAGACCAGATTAATGTGTCATTCAAGAGCAAATTGCACTTATATTGCAATTGATTCGCTTTATTTTTAGAAATAATGTTACAACTCGAATAAAAACTCGCTTGCTTGCTTATTTGCCCCCGAAATCAAATAGACATGCGCTGTTTCATTATATTTAAATTTTTTTATTATTATATTTTATTTTTATTTATTTTTTTGTTTAGTATACTAAAGATTTACACTGTTACAAGCTTTTATAAACTTGCAATGTTTGTATTTAATTGAAATATTTTTCCTTGTTACTGTTATTACACCAGTGTATTGTTGTAACAAAATACAATTGATTTGATTAAAATTAGGCTCAAATCGATTATATGTAAGCATCTCTCCAATCACGCATATCTGATGAACAATCCACAAACACCCATCCATAACACCATAACCAAACAATTTATCCCTATCATCAAACACATTAATAAAACAAAAGACTACAGGTAAACAGATACGTCAAATACAATCGACTTGGGTAGATGTGTGGAGTGACCATAAGTTTATTTACCAGCGAATACAATCTGCGACCACGATCAAGATCACCATGACTCCTGAAAACGTCTAGAAAAACTGGTTTTTCAAGCTGATTGCTATAAATATGTCCTTGTCACGAATATTGTGCGTTCTGAGGAGCATAATCATCAACTTAACATCAGGTGAGATGTTTTTTTAATGACTAAATGCTGATGTCATTGAGGCCTCTACAGCGTACCGAGTAGGTGTCAGGTGAGATGGCGGTCAAAGAATTTTTAAAAAACCTTGTCAATTCACTCGTCTATGATTGCGCGTCCCGCTACGTGGTAAGTTTTGTGTAAAAGAGAATCGTATTAGTCTGTATGCGTCGGGTCTGTTCTTATAACTGGACTGTTTATCTAATCTATAGCAAATTAACCACTAGAAATACTAGTAAACAAAGCATATTTTAACTTATGTCCCAACTTGAACTAGCTCTTTGGTCACCTTACACAAAATCGACTTTGGTAGTCACTCCGCCCACGGTAGTAGAGACAATACTCTATTACATTCACCACCTACTGTTTATTAACTACGTGGTTAAAATGAACAGAAGTTTTATGAATGGATGCCCATTCATCACTTCATTCCAAATGCATTAGGGAGTCGCTCGTTGCATTTAAAAAACTACATTAATTTGTATTGCTTAATATTAAAGTTAATTTCAAATTTTGTGAAGGTGCGTTGGGTAATCAAAAAAGGTAGTGGCGCCGTCAGCAATAATTGGCGGTGATAAAAAATAATAATATAATATAATTATATTTCTAGTAGGAAGTTTCTTTTGGCTAAGTCAGCTTTAGTAAGTATCGAAGTAGTTAAATATGCAGAATACAACGTAGCTCAAAATTTGTTTTTGTACAAATAATCAGAATCTCTAATATAAAGGTAGGTATGTATATTGAACCTAACGAAACATCCAGTCCGCTTAATTTATTAATCTGCAATACCGAACGATGCAATAATAATCTGTTAACGAATTATGTTACTTTTACTTACTACAAAATGTATTTCAACATCATAATTCAGCTCATTGATTATGGTTCAATTTAATGAAAAGCATAATTTCAAGTCTTCGCAAATTGCATGGTTACTATGAAATTGATAACCCTAAAGCACCTATTATTGTTTCTCATCTACTTTACATTTAAAGCACTATGACAACAAGAACTATTCATCATTACTTCGGGATCCAACTTTTAGATATCTAAATTTACCTTTATTGAAGTTAACAGTAAATGCGTCATTTCTTTATCGCACCTATCAGTCTTTTATTTATTCTTGTTCTAAAAAAAACATTTTATTTCAAATGACTGAATTTAGGGTCGGCCTTACATGTTCCGAGTCTATTTTTATTGCTTGCTCTAATGGATTTCTGTAATATGATCCTTGATTTTGGTGTACCTTTTTTACTATGCTCTAAAAGCTGTTTCACATTAAACTTATCGGCTGGAGATAAATCTTTGGCCGCCCCAGTTGTTGTTTTTGTGTCTAATTGTTATTGTATTGATATTGTTAACGAATACGATATGGAAAACTATAATTATTTTACAACGGTAGTGGCTGTTTTTTCTCAAAATTTTCTCTGTTCATTATTTTAGACCTTGTTTCTACGTTTTTATTTAAATTGTCTATGGATATTCTAGTTTACTGTTTTAGAATTTGTTTTTCCACGCTTAAATTTGTTCTAATTTATTTATAGATAATGATAATAATATAATTTTTGATCAACAATCGACGTTTCTCTTTGATTAATGACCTACCAGCAAAAGTACAGATATATTTTTAAAATAATGATGACAAACAAACAACATGCCACAACTGCCAAAGAACAAGACTAATATTATAAATGAAGTTATTTCGATGCTGTTAATATTCATTATTATCTTCAAAAACTTAAATCAAACGGAAACACTCATAAAGATGGAAGTAAATTACCTATGTTAGACGTTACTTGACGTTAGACAAGAAATACTTTGTGGGCGTTTAAATCGCCATGAAGAAACTAATACAAGTTACAAAGATAAGATAAAAGAGATAAGGTGACAATAAGGTAATATGTGCTGAAGCAATTTCACATACTTCTAAAGGAATGTATTCAATTTCTTTGTGCCTTTTACGGAAACAGCGTATCGTTCTTAACGCGTTGTATTCACAACTCCAATTTGAGAGGCTTATTCTGGAACACGGAATTGATTCTTAACTTGAGATGAGATGGTAAGAAATATATGTAGAGAAAAAGATGGTTGAAAGACGTTGGGATTGTTTCTTTCTAAAATGAAGTTAGAAAATATTAAATCAAACTGAACGACCAAAGTAGAACAGAATAGAAGGTTACTATCCTATCAGTCCTTCCTATCAGTAAAGGTAAAAGTGTCACATTGTTTGTCTTGAAAGAAAGGTCGGATGTTTCTTGTAACTGATTTTTATTTCCAGTAACTCTTGGCATCGATATCAGTGTTTTGCAATGCGTTCAAAGATTCCGAGTAAGGTGCATACCGATACCGCACCTGAATACGTTATTCTATTTTGATGCAGTTTATTATGTGAGAAGCGTGTGGTATGTTTTTTTAAACTGATCGAAGTATTGCTCAAGAAAATATTCCGCACGTATCTTGTCTTTTTAGTGCAAAAGGAAGTACCTTTATAAAAAATGTGATTCTTTTATGGTTTTCTGCATGGTTTTGCTGTTCTCGGGCATAATAAAACTCTAGCTCAAGCGTTGAGTAATAATACAAAAAAAATTATAAAACTTCTAAATGTTGTCGCTTTTGTATAATATAAGTACTATTTGAATTATTAGTCGAGGGTGTAAGGGATTCAGATATTGTATACAGTGTTTTTGCCAAAGAAGTTTTTAATAACATTTTGTTTTTTTAATGTTTAACGGGCCTTCATCAGCTGCTAAATTATTTCCAGAATAACCCCACCATCAACTAAGAGGCGATATCTTAAGAATCAACACAGCTCCGCCCACAAGCAACAACCGGACAAGAACTCGTGATGGGCTTTAAATAACCCGTGTCGACTTTTATAGTGGTCCATCTGACATTGAATGTTGAAACCAACACAAGAGAGGACATGTCAAGACGCTCAATAGATGTGATTACGTGACAATGACGTGAAATACTTTCTGATGATTTTGGACGCGTGATGGGTCAACGGTTTGAGAATACGGTGGTTATATTTGGTCACCTTCACGTCTAGTTAGCTCTGTTTAAGTTGTGACGAAAGATTTTGATTTGAACATTGTGTAAAGTTTGATACAGCTACATAGAAGCCTTAGTAAAAGTAAAATTAAATAGATGAACTAAAATTGAAAACATTGATATAAAAACTTTGAAATGTGTAATTGTGAAAAATTTTTTTTTTAAATAAGATTGTCCAAACATTTTATGGGGCAAGAATAAGATTTCATTATCACGTTCTAATGATCTCGGGTTCTGCGTGTTGGTAAAAGTGTTATACAAGAGGATTATTTTCAAGATTCAAAATAAATAACAAACTCCACGTACCTTTTGAGCCATAACAAAACAAAAAGACAACCTCCAATAAAATCAGATTGGACAGCAAAAAGTCAAAAATTCCAAATCGATCCTAATTTGTTTCGAGTTCCAGCCAACTGTTTGTACCACAAACTGCTTCAACTTAGCACATTTCGACGACAATGGTGTCAAACTTTCCCCAGCAACTAGGTCAGGCTGTTTTATCCAAACGCCTTCCTGAGCTCGCGTGTCATAGCAAAATCGCCATAGATCTTCCCTTAACAACCGGCGTGGTACGTGGTACGAAAACCTGTCCCCTTAACTTTTGTTTTGTGAATTTGGTAGGCACAGTTTTTAGGAAGTATGTAATGGTACTAAGTAGAGCAAAGGTTTTGTTACTATGTCATGCTTGGTTTTTGTTTTTTTTTTTTTTTATAACATAGGTTTAGGTTTAGGAAGCTTTATGATAAAATAAAACAAGTAGTCGTATGTGATTGTGTATTAAATTTTTTGTTATATTTAGCATGGAACGGAACTGATATTTTAAATTCAATTTTCTAAGGCTCTGTAGTCTTCACATTCACTATAAATGAAAACTTCAATAATTGTTTGTCTTGTAAATTATTCTACACATTTAATAGAACAATCAATAGAACTAGTGGGAACAGAGCTTTACTGGAATGTCAACTGAGTACAGGTTTCATTACCAAATACTTATAAACTTACCTAAATTAAACAAATTAAAACTATGGTTTTTGCCATGGGCCATTTTGAGTATTAGCTAAGATTAGACTACCGATTTTTACTGGACGTCAACCTACTCGTATTATCAACAGGATTATCAACGACATACGCACGAGAGTTAAATTCAATACCTAATTCTAAATTCTATACAACGCAATTGTACAAAAGTTAACCTTGTCTGCTACAAAACAAGACACAAAATAACTTGGTCTCACTTCAAACATAACTTACCCGGCTTATCTACAGGTGCATCAAAACTCCCAAAAAAGATAACTGTCAACAATTATTTAATCACGGCTTGTTAAATAATATTATTTGATGACTAATGATTGACGAAATAATGATGTCTTCCTTCCAACCGTTTGATGTTTGTCCAGCCGAGCGTCAAATTATAGGATGTTGAAAAAATAAATTGTTTGTTATTTTAGACTTAATGAGATTTTGTCATTTTTTCGGTCCTTCAAAAGAAGTATGGTAAAAAATCTATTATAATCTAGGAAATGACTAACAATGGTCAAATTATGTGTACCTATGATTTTGCTAAGCAAACTTTGTTACACATTTTTTTATTTACCTAATGGATATTTACAAGGCTCTTTTACAAGACTAGTAAAATAACTTAGTTGAAGCACCTACTATAAAGTTAAAAAACAACTATCTATCATGTAAAATAAAAACAACGTGATGAAAAATATAGATATTTTTTTTTGCCAAAACTCCGCCATTATGATTTTTTTATAATATACTTACTTTTAAAACTTTTTTAAAACTTACGAAATAAAGACAAATTTAATTATGTACATATCTCACAATACATCAACATCGGTGCAGCTGTTTAGTAGTTACAAGAAAACACAAACATATACCTACATAGGCACGATAAATGCACACAGGTCAAACATAAATCTACATAATTATAGATAGGTATATTAGGGAGATAAATATAAAAAATAGGGAGAATTCTACGAGGTCAAACATGTAGTTCTCCTCTTTTGGTTTCACCGCAGTCAGGTAAAGACAAACTACCGATGACATGCCAGAATAAACACGTAGGTAATTATTATTTCATCTCTACAAGCGCACGCGCATCATTAGCAAAATGGCGGCAGTAGGTGTGGTGACCGTAACGCCGGCCGCTGATTGGCTGACCGTTTAATTTATCACCGATTAATCTGATACAGCTACTGAATCGGTCAGTGAACTTTTAATCGGAGTTTGTTATTGTGCTATTTTTGATGGCTTTTATGGTCATAAATATTGTGAAGCTAATAAAATTTATTTAATTTAGAATTTGGGTGTTCGTGAGAAATGGTTGCCTTTAAACGTACTTTACATGTAGGTAAATGATAATGCGAAAGCTGAACAAATCTTCATGAAAATTGAAGGAAAGTAATTGTTGACATAAATTACTTTTTTATTCTAGAAAAAGAGGGTACGTTACGTACCTAACTGAAATATCTGGGGCAAAACTTTAGTACGCGTAATTAAAACTAAACTCTTTCTTGCTAAAAATATGAAAGTATTGACTTTAATAAACGCTGAAGACCGAAAAGTACCAGGAATAAATAAACTTCTAGAAGGGCAAAAGCAACTATTAAATGTACGTAATTAGATGTTATGTTGCGTTTATAAACTCCCAAGTTTACCGGAGAAATGTTGCAGCAAAATAACTTCGGAAATGTGAGCAAACGCAAACTTTCGTCCCAGTTAAACCGTTGACGTTTCCACGAAGGAAACGATGCAATTGAAGTTTTTAAAATGAAGCAGATACGTTACGAATGTAGCTGAAAATTGTTTGAAAATATTGGGCCTCACTTAAAAAGCCTGCTTAAAGTTAGTCACTGCTTAAAATGGTCTAACATCTTCTCGCTGACGTTAAATGTCACGTGCGATAATAAAATAAGACGGTAATTATCTAGTCTAGACCTAGATGCAAGCAATTAGCAAGTTTCTACTTCACCTCCAAGTGCTGGAAGAGAAAAGGGGATTAGATTTGTATGAACAAAATGTCGCGTACTTACCTACCTCTTAAGTTAGCTTTACAAGTAACCCTTAATCAACCAATGGGCAGTTTTTAGCAAAATCACGACCTGTAACTATTTTCTATGTTAAAATTAATGATGAATAAAACACCTACAGCAAATCCTACTGACATAGGTTTGGATAACTTATATTAACAAGAGCCACATTTTATTTTTTGGAAAATGACGGCTCCTTCAAAATAATAACCGGTAAGATGAAACGGCAAAGCCGCGATGCGCGGCTGTCATAACATATTTTATTATTAGACTGTAAAATTGGTATTCCTTAACTAGGTACTGCTTTAACAGTAAACAGTAATTATTATTTGTATTTTTTAACACATATCTTACAAGACTAGCATATCTTATGGGATGAAATATCCTCACATCGAAAACAAACATACTTACCTACTCGTAGCTAGACTCGTAATTCCGTCTGATGGTAATTGACCCTTTCATAATTTACTTGTTACTGAACTTAATAATAGCTCAGGTTTCCTGCATAATTTAAAAGTACGACTTTAAATGCGACGGTTCATGAAAAATTAAAATTATACTTTTAATTTTTACGTTACTTTGAAATGGCAAATAATATTTGTTTTAAAAGAAAATGTTACTTAATTTATGCTTATGCTGCTATGCTGTGCTTTGGCTGAAATTATTTACTGGCTTTTAAAAACAAAATGAAGTAAATTAGTACATAATTATGTTAAACAGATAAATCATAAGGTTAGATTAAATTATTAAACGAAGCATTTATCATACGAGTATAACTGCGATCAATAGGCTATAGCGGCTTTATTTTTGGCAGGTAATAGGAATCGGCTTCAATAAGAGCGTACTTAGAGTCTTAAAGTAAAGTTAATATAAATTTCAGACATTATATACAGATAATATAAAGGCCGCAGGGTCATGGTCAGATGCCCGTCGGGGCTGCGGGTCGTTCAGAAGTTACCGCGGCCTCGGCGGCACAAGGGCGTAGATGTAGAAGGAATATGGGTGGTTTTTAGTCAGTAGAAGTCTGACACTCCCCCCCCCCCCCCCAAAAAAAAAAAAGGGTCATGGTTAGATCTGCCTACTTTGATCGCTTGTCATCATCATCATTCTCAACCTTTGATCCTCCCACTGTTGAGATAGAGGTCTACCCTCGAAGGGTGATTAGGCAATATTCCACCGCGCTGGCTGGTGGATTCACATACGTCATTAAATTTCTTCGTCGGACGTATGCAGGTTTCCTCACGATGTTTTCCTTCACCGAAAAACAGTGGTATGTGACACTTTGATCACTAAAGCTTCTTATTTAAAGCTTTACTTTTTTTAAAGACCTTACCAATACCTTTATGGTACGGCTTCAATAATTCTTTCTTGCAACTTAGAAAATTCTTGGTACCTACATAAAGTGTACACGATAGCGCTAAGTTTACAGAAGTTGGCCGTTCACGGAAATACTTCTACAATTCCTTGAATAGTGTTGCGGTAATGGAATTCATATTATGAACATGCAATTTTCCGTAAACAAGAAAAGTAAACAAATTAAGAACCTATGGACTAGATAACACAGTTTAAATTTGATTAAAATAGATAAAGGTTAACCAAAAATACAATAAGACATATCAATACTATTGATATTAACCTATTGATTCAATAGGTTTCCATTTAATAGTTGCTCTTTCTATCATGCTCCTAATATCAGAGACCGTAGCGCGAACTCATAAAGGTTGAGTATACGTATATGTATTCGTAACGAGTACAGTGGCGAGACAGTAAATAGGCATGTTCGGCCGAGCAAAACAATTCATGGTTCTAGTGACTGTCTCGCCTTGTAAAACTGTTTATACAAGCCGAGTATGTACCCCCACTCGGCCGAGGGCACAGTTTCGCCACTGTACTCGTTACGTGTATTCAACCCTTAATGAATTGATTACACGTAACGAGTAATCAACTCATTATGGGTTAAAATCTTCCTCTAATTGTTGGACGTATGCAGCTCATCGTACACTTGAAGAATCTAAGTTTGTCCGGAATAATAATATCTTAAAACTGCCAAACCGATCTCCGACTGTAAGTAGAGTTATAAATTAAAACTAATAATAAAAATTTAATTACTATTCTGTCAATCTTATGTACATACAGTCGAATTGCACTAACTAGACAATTACGGTCACTTTTCAAGTTAGTGACGTCTTAAGGGCCAAAGTGGGCTTGTTAACTTTCGAAAAACAAGCTCGAGACCCTCGGGGCGGAATTGATAATTTACTCGTTCGAAGGGCTATCATTAGCCCCGTTGGGTATACAATGATTGTCGGTTACATACATACGCATATGGGTGGAGAGCTGGTGGTCAGTTTGACTGAAATGTAAGTTTTAGGACAAAATTTAAAAATGTTCTTAACTTGCAGAAATCTATGGAGATAAGTCGAAAACAGAAACAGTTCATTGCGGAATTC
This sequence comes from Alcis repandata, assembly GCA_949125135.1. NCBI lineage: Eukaryota > Metazoa > Arthropoda > Insecta > Lepidoptera > Geometridae > Alcis > Alcis repandata. The sequence continues at coordinate 5,029,728 of OX421233.1, forward strand.
ACTAGTGAATCTTACTTAGCTAATCCTACTTTGATATCTAATGTAAGAACAATTTATTTTAGAAATTAAATGTAAGGCATCTTGCCTTTTAAAATAATGAAAATATATCACCAGCCGATTCATGTAAAAACTTATTTTGAACGCGCAGTCATACAATGATTTTCTCTCAAAAGTCTTTCTGCATACTAAGAAAAATAACAAAATGGAAATGCTCTTGCTTCTTTATCTGCATCTTTCTCCTCCATTTTGCTATTTCTTCTAAAACAACGCGTGAGACGGCATGGGTTGATAAAAAGGACACTCTGGCCCATATTTTATTATACTTTAAGTATTGTATAAGTACACAATAAATTCAAAGAAGCGAAAAACCTCTGTCAAAATATCCACCAACTCCTAGCCAGCTCTTCGTCTAGACAAGAGCCGGCGTCTTGGTAGAAGAACAAACAGCGTCTCGGGTCGTTAACAGCGAATTACTGACAAGGCGGTTATTATGACGTAACCTTAGGCTTCGGAATGAGATCGCTCGATGCTCTTTTGCAGGTACAATAATTTAGGAAAGTCAAGGTTACAATTACACAACTCAACAAAAAAACATTTTTACTTCCCTGTACATTTCTACGGATTTCTATACTGAAAGTATAGTTTGCGAAAAACGTTAAGTAATTTCTGCATGAATTAATCGTGCAAAAAATGCATAGTAGCATAACACTATTGTTGATCCCTAATCCCAATATGTAAGGAGATAATTGTGAATCAGGTTTCAATGTTTTCAAATTGTTTAATTTTTTGGACTACGAAGCAATTTTGGCCATCTCATTCTTTATTTATTTATGTCAATACATGCAGAATTGCAGATGTACAAAATATTCAATACATTTTTTCAACGTTACGCAATAATAACAAAGCATCTCAAAAGCGCAGCAACTTTTGTTACAATTCACACAATAATCGATTGTTGACCGCAGAAATATTTTTGATCGATTTCCGTCCTTTTGTCGCTTTTTATTTTTGTTCCGGTCTTCATTCATTCATCGCAATAACCACCCTGAGTCAATGATATAAAGTAAATTTTTCAAAATACTCTCTTTTTTGGTTGTCACATTTGTTGCAATCGATATTGATATCCTGTAAATCGATACTGTCGATCGACCCACGTGCAAGATTAGGTAGGTAGTACGAGTAAGTAGGCGGTCTTGTATTTGTTGAGCGGAAGAAACCACTAGAAACCATTTGTATGGCTAGACTTTACACAGTTGATATTTTATTGGCCTGAGACTAAATTGTGATTGTAAAGTACCTACACAAGATGGCGCATGAAGTTGATAGGCAAAAAGGTAGGCACGGTTTAAACAAGTTACGAGTCCCAATTAACGGGTGATGTCAAATCACGTCTTGGAACTAAAAAATTGTCTTACATTTCAAATAATGTCCTTGATTTTAATTGTTTTGAATTCAGTACATAGGTTATTAGAATACAGGGTTATTCATAAAGAGTATGCTAAGGCGAAAAGGGCTCATAGTACTCATCATTATCAACAACTTTTACTATGGGACCAACCTGAAATTCACGAATAAATAATCAGCTGTTCTATAGAAAAATGTCAATGACACAATTCGCGACTTCTGGATTGGTCCCATAGTAAAAGTTGTTGATAACGATGAGTAATAAGAACCCTTTTCGGCTTAACATACCCTTTGTGAATAACCCTGTATAATTTAAATTGTAGGTATTTATTTATATTGTATTAGAGTTTAATTTAAAACACATATTGTAAAACTCTGGGTCTTCAATTGTCTGGTTCGTAAATTAGTCTGACTAATTTTATTCACTTTGCCAATTGTTTAAATATCATCAACCAAATTTAAAAATAAATTAAACCAACTATCGGAATAAACGTGTAACAAGTAGTAAATATTAGTATAATAAAACCAATTCTTGTAAACCTTCACTCAACACAATAGTCATGATTTCGAAAGCTAACACAGCATACAAGTAAAGAATCGCATTCACGACACAACATTTCTATGAAATAACGCCCATTCATGGGAGATCGGCTTCTGTGGAAACGGAAGTCGACATTTGTGATCTGGTAACATAGTTAAATATAAAATAGGTAAATACCCTTTGTTCCTTTGTAAGAAGCACCTATGGAATCATTTTGAAATATTGCTGTAGGCTTGCGTACGCTTGGCATTGGCGATTTTTGTAAGAAAAATCATGTCGCCAAACAAATATAAATACTATTAGGTACTATTGTGTAGATACCCGTACATTTAAAGCTATTGTGTTTGTTCAGGTGCAGTTTTATACTTTTAGGAGGTGCAATCAACTGACTAGGATAATTGGCTAAATGAGCTTTTTAGTTTACTCAAAAGCTAATAATGATAGAAGTGTAAACATGTATGTAAACATTACATAACATAATTTATTTTGATACTGTTATTTTTTCTTCTTTTATTATTTAATTAAAGTGAAAAAAAACTTAGGTAGGTAGTGAAGGTACGTACCTATTAAGAACACTGCGCGGAATATAGTATATTCCGCGCAGTGTTATATTCTGTAGTGGTAGGGCTCTTTTGCAGAGCCCGCCTGGGGAAGTACCACACCTTTGCCAGTTATTCCACCGCCAAGCAGTAATGTGCAAACATTACTGTGTTCCGGTTGGAAGGGCATTGTTTCCAGTGAAATTACAGGGCAAATGGGAGATTAAATAACTTATATCTCAGGGTGACGAGCGCAGTGCCGCGCAGGGTCTTGAATTCTGCGAGTTCAAAATTCTGGGTAGCGCAGACCTGTTATGGGCAAACGTGACGTTTAATATCAGGCGAGCGATTTGCTCGTCTCGTCACTCAATTACATAAAAAAAAAAAAAAAAAAAAAAAAATAGAATTCTAAATTTTGTACCTGAACATTAGAAAAGACATTAGACTTCATTTAATTACTGCGTTGGTTATGTTATAAATTATAGCATAGTTACAATTACGTTTTACAATCCTACTCAACCAAAGTGTTTCACGCAGCATCGTAAAATCAACTTTACTAGCGATCCATCTAAAATTCAACTATCCGTCCATTTTCTGTCAAACTGACGCCAACCCTGACGCTTCCAATTTGACACACCTAGGTATCGCTGCCATCTACAACATTAACAATAACCTGAACTACCCCAATATAGGTTTTAAGCCTTCGAGATAAAGTGTTTGACAAGCGAACGATGATATTGGTCGCGAATGGCATATACGGGCGCTCATTCACGAGATTCGTCCAGAGATTGTAGTCCATCAATCAAGCCGAATGTCAAAACTAATACGGAATCGGGTCCCGTGAGACGTTCCGATTCGTAATTATGCGTTTCGGTACATCACTCGTCATCCGATTGAAATTGGCAGCCTATAGGGGATCGGAATGAACTGGCATGATACTAAAAACGGTTAAGCGATAGGATCTGATACATGATAAGTGATTCAATTGTTTACTTATTGGGTGATTGATGTCGGTACAGAAAGCTTAAGCAATGTCAGCGACCCTCGTATTGGTTTCAGAGCATTTTTAATGTTATAGATCTTAATTAATTAGTAAAGCCAACACAAATTAATAAATGAATGAAATTAAATGCACTTGGTTTCTCTTCTGTCAAATTAAATAGATGGAATCATCATAATCAACCGTTTTCCACTCACTGTTGAGTACAGATTGTATATGCAAAGCTTTTACTATTGGAAACTTTGCCACTTGAATGAAAATTAAATTGTCATCGAGGTGTAAATTTAAAAATACAAACAGGAACTTAGGTAAGTCCGAGTTTCTATGACACATATACCCAATATTTTAACTTGTTAATATCACAGTGCTACAAACATTGAGAATTGGTGACACATACGAAGCTGTGTTCATTAATTTACACGGTCTTAGTAAAAATTTAGCATGTTCCACGATTTCATACGAAAAACTTTTACGTGCAATATTTTACTGTGTTTGATTATGAATTATTCAACTTTAGTTCTGACTTTGTACAAATACTCATTCACTTTATCTAAAACTAATCGGTTCGCAATTGTTCCTATAATAGAGTAAGTAAAGTATTTTTATTTGAGTTGAAATGGATTTAACAATTAAAAAGCGCCACTTAGTTTCATGGTTCGAACTAGAATATATTATGTAACTGGATGATAATTTCAGATTTCAACTATATTGAGGGTCTAAGTCTGTAAACAATAAATTACGTTACATGAAAAATAATTACTTCAAACAGATAAGAGTTTCAGATACAATAGTACAATTACTGCTAACAATGGATTTTGTTTAAGATTGAATGATACAAAACTACTACAAATCCATTGTTTCTATCAAAACCTTTAAACTATAAATCACATGATCCAAAGGTCAATAGACCTGCAATGTTATGACTCTGTAATCATTTAACCGCAACATGATCCAGCCATTTCTGTCAACAGAACCGATTATGAATTATGTTTGCATTACCATCATCACAATATTATTGCGACACCAGCCACTGACGACGCTATTGTCCTGATTTTAGATCTAGTTGGCTTTCACAACACTGTATGAATATGCATTGAGAAGGCCACAGGTCAGATGGGTTTGAAATGCGGTTAGAATCCAGGCAAGATAGGGATAAGAGTGGCACTACAACGAAAAAAATAGTGTTTGAAAAAAAGAGATGGCATAACAAAAACGCGGTGGTGGGAAAGAGAAGGCTCTAAATAATGATAATGATGAAGACAGAGAGAGATAGTATTAATTATTTCGAAGGGAGTAACGATTCTAATAAAAGAAAAGAAGGGATCAAACTTAGGGCTCATCTTAGTTTAAAGGCTTAAGTTGATATGTATGTCTAATTTGAATAAAGTTTATTAAACTAAAAGTATTGATGTCCTTGTCTAATAGGTTGCAAAGACAATGACAAATATATTTTTAGTTACTTTAGATCTCTTAAATAAAGCCTTCAAATTGGGGCCCTTTGTGTTGTAAACTCTTACTTAACTGGTGAGGGGTAAATATAAACACGCATTATTTCTGCTTCAAAATCCGATTATAGATTAAAATTCATAGAAAATGTCAATGAAGCTTGATAATGAAATTTAATGATGTTATTACTAGAAATCACCGTTTCCTCGATTTTCCATTACCAGCGATTCAAGCGAGAATGAAAAGATTTCACAGAACAGCAGACCTTTGTTAACAAAATCAATAACACTATCTTTAGAGTTCTAGGTTCTGGGTCACTGTTATTTTTAAGTAGACTAGGTTGACTATTTTGATGCCTACAATTTATAAATGCAATTTTTGATAGCTGTAAAATTATTTTCTACTATTCTATTATTAACTGTGTTGTAAAGTGAAGTGTAAGTAACAAATATTTATCACACTTACAAAGTTCTTACAAAGCGAAAGCGTGTAAGAACTGTCTTCTTTAGTACTTTATTTCGTTGTTGATGTATCAACAGCATAGAGTATTATGGGTATGGCATGCCAATGTACCTAATTGAAATAAATGAACAAGATTTTTTAACAGTTTCTTCTTATATCTGAAAGCCCTATCAAATATTTTTGATCACATAATAAAATGCCAAAACGCAATATAGAGAAGAACGCAATGTTTCAAGAATTTACTAAAATTACATCTTCAAACTGTAATGGTCGAAATTATTGTACTTACACTAATTCCTTATGATTAACATCTAAAAAACAAGCTTTTATTATATTGACATTGAAATTTCACAAGTAAACCAAATTTCAGCTCAATCGAACATCGGGAAGTGGGATAAAATTCAGTTACAAGTTTTGACCTAAACAAACAAACAATCTAACTAACTAACATACCTACATTACAAGTCAAACAAAAGCTTGTAACAGGTACAAAACGAGTGGCATACGAGGTACCGAGCACGAATTCTTGTAGATAAATATGAAGTACTAGACAGGCAAAATGTATTAAAAATTGTACAACGTCAGATGTAAATGGAAACTTGAACTTATTCTTAAAATTTTCTAATAAACACTCGCTACGCTTTTTTTCACAGAATTCATACTTGATTCATTTCATGTATGGGTATATATAGGTAGGTAGGTATATAGGTACATTTGCACACCTGTAAAACAATCCCCTCGAAAACCGCGAACCAAACTCGCGACTAGACGCCTCAAATTGTTTCTGTGACGACAATAACACTAAACCCGATAATTTTATGTCCGCCACAAATGTAACAGCGACTTTAACCGTTTATGTACGCTTAGAAATTTGTTTAGTAGCAATAAAGGGAGGCGAACCTCAAATGTGCGTTACTTTGATACTGTGAATTGGTTTTAAAATTGAGACAGGGCTGGAATGTAACGCCTCATGGTAACTGCACGTAAAAGTTACGATTTCACACGTAAATGCCAAACAAACTATTTCAAGCAAGTATAAATTCAAGGAAGAATAATAAATACAAACTTTTTTACTATTTTAAGGATACTAAAAATAACGAGTCACTTATTCGTATACAATAATTGTATTTTAGTAAGTGCCTCTATTACTTTTCATTTTACTTTATATGCTCAAGTTACTCGTATTTTCATCTTTAGATGTTTGTTCTGTCCAGTGCAAAATTATTGAATGAGTATAAAATTATTGAATAATTATTTGAAAAACTCTAGCCAGATTTTAGAAGAATCTTTTGATAAAACATCGATCAAAAAAAACTTTCTACGACTACTAATTGTAAGATCTTGTAAGGTCTTGTAAAATCAATGTAAGAACTTGTAGGAATTTATGTTCTGATTCAATCTATTATGTTATATTAAAATCCTAATAGGATACCAACTGACTTATAATTTAACACGTTTACACAGTAATTACTGATAATGCTGGCCATAGTCCACGATCATTGTTGGTAGGTATGAGTATTTGTAATAGATAATAATAGGAATTATGTTTGTTTAGATAACTGATAAATAATCTTATTTAACTACTGTTCCGAAACAAAATTAAAGTAAAGATTGCCGCACAGTTTTAACCAAAAAGTAGGAGAACCAGAGAGAGTAAAAATAAGAAAATCTGGAATTTTGACACTTAAAAATAGTATCTTTGTTACCTAAATGCATGGCTTTCCTCAAACCCGAGGTGACGTCACTTTAGACCTTAGACCTTTTTACCTTACATTTTCGAAATTCGCAATTTAGAAGCCGATAATTAAACTTATCAAAAACCGCCCATAGGCTAACTAAATTGTGTATTTTGTTATACAAAAAATTCGTAAGACATAAAAATACGGCAACCTGAAGGCTGACTTTATAAATTGACTCATTGAACTGTAAAACATAGTACCCTGCATAGCTCAGAGATGGCGTAGCGTAAAAACATTCTTATCAATGTACGAGCAAGTAGTAGGTACTCTCCAAAACAGTTAAAATAAATAAATACACCACAAAATATTTTCAATCTCATTTATGAAAACATCCAATTAGTTTTAACCTTGTTTTTCATCGCCATTTCCAACTAAAAACAAATAGAATATCAAATAGGATTCCAATTTTGTAGCTAGAGTAATCTTCTTACTTGTATTTGAAATAATCGTCGTAATATTTTAATTAAAACTTTAATTTTATGCTGAAATGTGCTGAAAATAATCATCTACAATATTTATTTTGGCTTGTTGATTGAGTAATGAAATAACACAAATTTGAAATACCATTTAAGCTCTCTAGAGTAATAAGATTACTTATTTTGATCAAAGGCGACTAAAAAGATTTTATTTTTCATATTTATTCTAACACCGAAATATTTGCCAAGTGTTACGTTAGTGTGTTTTATGTATTTAAATAAATAATGGATGAAAATTTGAACTTTTAGTACTACAAAATGACCTCTCGTCAAATCTATGGCACACATTTGGACACATAAAATATGGAGCTAGTTAGTTAATTATCCTATCTACCTATAACCATAGAATGAGTTCTATTACGAGTAATATTATTACTTTAGAGACATTTTTGCCCACTAAATTTTGGAACATGCCTACCTTTTTAACACAAATAGATATCCTCATCCAATTATGCACAAACGCAAGTCTATCATTGAATAAAAAAGTCTGAAAACCTAAGCTAAAATAAAATAAAATAAGCTTACTTATGCAAGTCTAATAGCGTTTCTAAATAATATTAGTTTTATATTATTCATTTTATTGCACCCATTTTTTATCTTTATCTTATTTACTTAAAGTTCAGAAATAATCCAAATTCAAACTAGGTATTGAAATCCTGTATTGAAATTAGCACAGTAAAACCATTGATAAATATTTCCAATTACAACCTATATCGTATTCTTAAGCTTTATAATAATATTATTATTTAGGAGTCTATGATATCTATAGCTAGTCTATTTGTACAATTGCGTTTGACTGTAGGCAATTTGCGTAATATACCTAAGTACAATTAATTATTAGAAAGGACGATAAAATAAAATTCTAGGTAAGTTTTAATTGTCTCTAATTAGGGAGATATAATGATGAATTCTTAATTAAAGTGCTCGTTGATAAATAAAAGACTAACATTTAAGTATCAAAACGTCGTATAATTTTATTACGTTTCCAAGATATTCTTTGTACAATTTTATACAAAACAATAATTTTTCGTTACAACTAATAATTACAATCGAAAAATTACATTTATTTTAAAGTTTTATAGTTAAATCTAGTATCACGATTTAGCTTAATTACTTTAAAATATGTACTCAAGCCATACATTTACGCCAATTAACGATAACAGCATACATAAATTATTATTATATTATTACTTTTTATTATTATTATTATGTATTTATATACACTTTCGATACACAACTATTATAGTGTGAGTAAGCACATAGATTTTTATGATTACACAACAACATTATTATAAGTATACCGAAGAAATAATAAATAATTTAAAAGTATATATAAATCGAACGAAAACAATGACAATAATCTCTTTAAAATAATATTTAATTCAAAAATTGTATATAAACAAATTTTTAAACTCCCGTAATTTAATTTACTTACTGATGAAAATGAGAAGGCAACATGCAATTACATTTATTATAAAAAAAATTGATGTACATTCAATGGAAGAAAACAAAATAGGTAGCTCTTAATTTAATAATTGTGATCATTTATTATTGAAAATATCCTAACCTACTTGGTGTTGCGTTACAGTAACTGACTTGTGATCATTCACAGTTTCGATAAACTATTACAATTAATATTAATGACAATAGATATTTGGAAAGCTGTTTCCCCAATCAGACTCAACATTTTCAACACGACCTTTGTACAAATATTTTATTGAAAATATCTTTGTGAAAACCACTCCCTCTCAAATTACATGACTTAAATTACGTATGTGACAAATTGACAAAACGTTACCAATACAAAGTTATACCTATTTACAAGATATAAGGTTGAAAGTGAATACAAAATGTGCAAGCAATATATGAGTGCCAAAGAAAATAATGTTAATGAAATAAATATTCAAACAAAGTACGTGCGCCCCTTATTAGACGTACTCCCGGTTAAAGAACGGGGTGCACTCGGGGAAATGTCTTCTACCCTAGAATATACGTGACCACTGCTCGGGGATAGCCGCAAGTCATAATTAAACCGAGGACAAGTCCTGTTGTCGATAGACATGTAGCTATTGTTAGAATTGTTCCCTTCACCGTATGTATTGTTATCCGACGACGGGGAGCTCTCGTTCTGAGAAGATTCCCCATCGTTCCTCCTGCAATACTGTAAAGAATTCGTGAAATTCTGCTTTGAGCAACTATCGTTCGAGACGGGCATTGTTGTGTATCTCAAAGTAGGAGTCTGTCGTAATGACTTCTTGAAGACGCTCTTCTCTGAACCTTTCACTGTGATAATGGTATCAGTCGAATTCAAAAGAGCGACGAACCTGTCCCAAAAACGAGAATCGCTCCACGATATACTCTTACATTTATCTAACGCAAAACACAGTTCGTCACTAATCTCATCGTTATCTACAACCTTAATGAATATTACCTTGTTCAAATCACTACGATTAAGTGATTTTAAATAACTGAAAAATATGTTCTTGAAATGAATGTCACAGAGATCGTTGCAGATAAAATTTGTTGTAAGAACTATTAGTAGACGTTTGGAAAGTTTTGACGACTTTGAAAAGCTGTCTAGAGTTAGAATGTTGAGCGATGTCTCGCTGGGGTTAAACTTTTTGGAGGTCATTTTTCTAAACTCGATTTCAGACATAATATTATGATATACGAAATTAGTGTCTTTGGTATTGCATATCACGTAATAGTCATACATGTGATTAGGATTGCCTTCCATAACATGATCGACATTAGGACAGGATTGCTCTTTGAAAAGAGGCACGCCGTACTTTGTATAGAACCAGTCACTCACTTCGTATCTGAAAGCGTAAAAGATAGCACCTATCAAACAAATCACGACAACAATAATAATCACGCCACATATTACAGCGAAGTAATTATCCGGAAGGAAAACGGACTTAGAAACAATCTCGTCTCTAGAAACGGTCGGGTCACTTATTGATCCCATATATTCTTTGCAGTGACTTAGTACCGAAGCTATAGTTATTTTGGTGGGGTTGCCTTCCGAATCTGTACAAAGCATTTTCTCCGGATCTCCTGGGTCCCGCCGTAACCATGAATCTAATTCGGCTATACTTTTGCAGTCACAAGAATATTGGTTACCTTCAATAGAAACGTGAGCTAAACTTTTGGAAGACGAAGCTAATAACTTCCATGGAAAAAAGTTTACGAGCTTGTTATCGTCAATTCTTAGGACTGATAAGGATTTCAACGAAGAAAATGTATTATTAGCGACATGAACTATGGCGTTGTGGTCTAAATACAATTCATTCAAACTATTAATATGCAAAAACTCATCGCCTTTCAACTCCACCAGTTTATTATTCTCTAAATGCAAGACCCTCAAGGAATCAACGCCTTTAAAAGTTTGGTTGTTAACTTCTTTCAACTTTGTATTGTTCAGATATAAAACTTCGAGTTTCTTTTTGCCTATAAAAACGTGATTTCCCAAGTGGCTAATGTGATTTCCATCCAAGTATATTTCAGTGGCGTCCATAGGAATGCGTTCCGGTACTTTTGTATAGCCGGCGTTGGAACAATCAACGACGTTTGCATTCCACGTTATATCGTGATAGCATCTACAGTTATTTGGGCAGATCATCTCACAATCACACGCGACAAAGTCGCAACAATGGCATAGGGCGAAACAATGACTCTCATATGGGCATAGAAAGTCAGATGGTGACATGTCTATTATCACCTTTTTTCCTTTAGCACGTGAGTGGACCAACGTGCACAAAGCTTTATCTAAATCTAGCACGCGCGGGTATTGTCGACTGTGGCTCAAATAATTAATGCGCTGAATCCATTCCATTGAACAATCACAAACGAACGGGTTTCCGCTTATAAAGAACTCGGGTAAGTCACTATCTTCATCTATTTGATCTAACCTAAACGCATTCATGTCAAGTTGTACCAGTTTGTTATTATTTAACGTCACAGTCGATAGCTTTTGTAGTTTGGAGAAAGACCCGACTTGAATATTTCCTATTTTGTTGTCGTTCAAATAAAGCTTCTCTACGGACTTTGGTATTGACGTAACGGTGATTTCAGTTACGTTATTGTGGCTCAGGTCTAGAAGTTTTATATTAAGATTTGAGTACAAGTCGTCGTTTATAAAGTTATCAATGTAATTTTGATGTAAATCTAACCATTCCAAGCTACTGGGGAATGTGCGGAAGTCGAAAAAAGTTATTTTGTTTGCCGACATGTTCAACCAAACTAAACTGTTCAGCGTGTTGAATATACCGTCGAACTTTGTTATTTCATTACCATCCATGCGCAGTAGTTTCAAATTAACATTTTTCCTGAAACACCCGGGAGCGACGTGTTTTATTTTGTTCGAAGCTAAATTAAGTACCTGCAACTGTGGTAAATGTTCAAAAGTATCTTCGTTTAAATAAGGAACTTTATTATCGACTAAGCGTAAACCGAAAAGTTCAGAGAGGCCGCGGAAATTTTCCCGGTTCAGGTGGGTTATATTGTTGTTACCAATGTCTAATGACCTCAAAGAGCGGAGTTTGCGAATTGCCCCGGGAATGGAGGACAAAACGTTGTCATTCAACCCCAAATCTTCTATAGCCGTCATATTATCAAACGCGTTGTCATCAATATGTTTAATTTGATTGTTATCAATGAACAACTCGTGCAACACATGTAAATCTGTAAACAAATGGGGATGAACGTGAATAATATTATTCCCAGATAATGTCAACGAATGTAAGTTTCTCAACTCACTAAATGAATGTTCATCGATTGAAGCTATCTCATTATGCTCTAGATTTAATTTCTGTAAGCTGTACAAATCTTGGAACATATTGCGATCAATTCTAGATAGTCTATTATATGATAAGTTTAAAATTACCATACGTAATAGTCCTACAAACGTGCCCTTATTAATCCACTGACTAGAGAGTTCGTTATGAGACAGGTCTAATATTTGAAGTTGCTCCAAAGCATCAAAGAGCCCTGGAGGCAATGTGTTTATCGTATTATTACTAATGTTAATATCTTTCAAAAACTTTGTGTCAGTAAATAAATCAGGTGGGAGTGTATTCATAAAATTACTGGATAAATTCAACACTTGCAAACTGTGCAATCCCTCAAAGGCACCATCTTCTAGGGTAGAAATCGCATTATTTTGCAGCAACAATCTTGACAGCGATCGCAATTTCGATAAACTGTTAGCCGTCATAACAATCAAATCGTTGTAAGATAAATCTAGAGTCTCTATCACTAAATTACAACTTCTTACACTTAAGTTTTGCTCCATCAAAGATTCCGAAAATCCGATAGTTTTTATATTTTGCAAGTGATTGTTCGTCAAGTTCAAAGTTTTCAAACTGTACAAAGAACAGAAAGTTTCCGTCTTGGTGCTCCAGATGTTATTATTACTTAGATCGAGTTCAGTCAACTCGTTCAAGCCCGTGAAGGCTTGCTCGTGTATTTCCATCGTCATTGCTGACCATTCACTGTTGTACGTAGTCACGTGCAGGTGCTTCAGGTCTTTGAAGTTCTCGAAAGCGCGCAGTGGTATCTGCCGAATCTTGCACTTGTCAATCACCAAATCACGTAACTTGCCTAAGTTTGTGTGTTTTCCCGGCGCTTTATCGGTCTGAGCAGCCAACGTGCTCTCGAAAAACAAAATCTCACTACACTGGACGTGCAAAGATATCACGTCGTCAAAATGCGTCCGACTGATATTCTGCAACAGATGCTCCAAACTGCTTATCGTTCGGATTTTGCAGAACAGCACCGTGTTCTCCGACGTTTCCGTCTCGGGGCTGCGATACGCGCACTCGTGCGGCATTTCGGCCGCTGAGCTTTCGACAGCATAGTAGCACAACAACACGTACACTATTCGATTAAAAGTTCGCTCGAGTCTTTTCGCGGCTGTTATTGGCATTTTACGTTCATATGCGAGTTGCGGTGAGGCATGGAGGTCGGCAGTGCCATTTATGAGGGAGCGTATTCGATCGCGTCATAAATATTTACGCGGGTATAGTGACATCGCGAGTCGCGTGGCATGACTTGGGCGCGGGAGGTGGGAGCGTGTGGCTCGGACGGCGGCTGCCTACCGACTGAACGCCGCAGGAAAACTCCGCCCCAGCCGAAGCGAGCCGCCCCGCGCCGCCCGGCGCGTCTGAAGAAACTTCATCATATTATCAAGGGTGCATATAAACCGTGGAATTATTCCCGCGCGGGTATATCAGGCATTAATTATAAACAAACTCAGATCGAGTTACGTACTCGTACTCGTTGTTACTATTTGCATTATCTCTTTTAATAGCTCTGATTTATGAACTGAAGTTATTAGCAGTGCAGCTTTAGGTGATAAGGACAAACAAACTAATTGGTCGTTTATTTAGTGCGCTTATGATGTATGCAGATACTTATATGAAAATGTTCATTCGCATTAATGGTTTCGGCTTAAAATGTTGAAGCTAAAAAAATAAAAGCACTTTAACGAAAACTCGTATTTTTTAACTTGATGGCTTCGGAATAACTTTTTTCTAACACTTTTAAAGAGGATGATGCAGCTTTATCACAAACACCTGTTGTATCTTGGAACTTTGGTAAACTTTTTACTCAGGGTTTGAGAAAATGGGATAAAAGACTTGCAAATAGTTTTCTGGGACACCACATGCTTCTGAAGTTAACGTGTTCACTTATATTATGTTAGATGAGAACCTTTTAAGAGGCACCGTAACTTTCCCTCACGTTTCTTGCTGAAGGCTTCTTCTAACTTTCGCATCAAGTTTTACAAGATATTACATTACGACAAAGCAGAGGCTTTGCATTAAGAAACTCTTTCTGTGCCGCGGAAATTCCTGCTTTCTTTTCCAGCTACATCTGATACATTTTCTTGAATTACTTTACTTAGAACTCGTCTCATTTGTATACTCTTACGCCTCACATAGGATAAGAATTTTCTGAGTTCTGGCTATCTTGAAATTTTAAACAATTCAACATCTGTTTTTGTGCGTTATATTTTTTTTAATCCTTCTTTGCATATAAATAGAAACAACCAGACGTATCTACGCATAAATTAGACAAGTACCTACCTACTTGTAATTGAGTATTCCAACTTAAATAAGTTCCCCGTATTATAACGTCTTCTGTGATAAAGTTTTTGTTCCCGTCTCACCCAATTAACCCAATCTTCCATGACTCACACATAAACACCCACATTAGGTTCCCAAAGATCAAACAATAAGAACACCTCATTTCCTTAAACATAGCTTCAACCATCAAAATAGCTGCTAACAATCTTTATCATGATCCAAACCGGATCTTGACCTTGTTATGTCTGTTAACGACCATCATTTTACCGAATAAATAATTCAATAGCATCCAAAAAAATGTAATTCAAAAGCTAACATAGATGCGTAATTATATAGGCTAGTTGTGAGTGCATAACTAGGTTCATACACCCACGGGAATTTCTTAGAAGATTTTGTTATAATTGACTGGTAATTGAGCCGTGGATATAGGTATGCACAAATGAGGCAAGCAATTTGTTGGCTTGACCGTAAACTGGGGGACCACCCAGGTTCTTTAAGATGAGTGTTGACTATTATACGTCATAGTATGTTACCATAGTAGAGCATGAAGCGATCTACTATGTCTCCTTAGATCGTATAAAACCTAATTAATAGGCATTTAAAATGTGAAAGTTTGTACGGTTGTGCGTTTTGTTGTTTTGAATGTTCGTTACTCAATCACGCAAAAGCTGAACGGATTGGTAATAAAATTTGGTAGGTATGGATATAGCGTAGGTATGCCATGAATTAAAATTTAATCTACTTATATCCCGTAAAATATTTGTGAAACCAGGAGTCGTAACTAGTCTTTTATTTAATAAAAATCATTGGCCTGCGTTAGTCACACTAAAACTGGAAAATGCCTCGACAGTCATGATTTTTTTCCTTTAGAAAAACGAGTACCATAAAACTACGAGGCGCAGCTAGTAGGTATTTCCATAGATTTAAATGCGTTAATAATATAATATAAGACAGCACAAGTTATTGACATTTACGCTATTATAACCGCCATAGAATTCTTAAAGAAATTCTAAGACGTTTGCATACTAATTGGTCAGTTCAAAGAAGACAGCATTACTAGCACTAAAAAGGCCTATAAACTACGCGCAATATTTACGGCTATTGTTATTTGACATCCGTAAAGAACTATATTATTCAAAGC
This sequence comes from Alcis repandata, assembly GCA_949125135.1. Taxonomy (NCBI): domain Eukaryota; kingdom Metazoa; phylum Arthropoda; class Insecta; order Lepidoptera; family Geometridae; genus Alcis; species Alcis repandata. Next base: position 5,045,561 of record OX421233.1, read on the forward strand.
ATGTGTGTGGTTCCCTTTACAAATCACAGTGCAGACGATATTCAAATGCATTTCCGTGCAGTACATTTCCATTTAACGTCGCATGTTCTTACTCGAATGTTTATTCGTCGTAAACTGTATGACTAATAGATAAGATTTAAATTTCTAGATATATTATGAAAGTCTATGATTCGAAATTCATATTCCATATTTTTGTCGCTTGCAGATAAGAATGACATTCTTCATAGCGTTGCAATGGAAATTGGTTTATGAAATACGATGCAAAAGACTTTCGAGTTTACAAAGTCGAGTAATTCTCTTTCTGCATACTAGTATTTCGAACTTTTTAAAACTTTAGGTGAAAAAATACTCGCTGCGCTCCGCGATTTCACTTGCTATCGTAGAGAGACCGTTAAATTTCCGGGCTATAAAGAAATCCGCGTGGTAATCCAAATTATATTCTACTTCCGTACCAAATTTTATACAAATCCGTCCAGTCGTTTATACGTGATTGAATAACAAATATCCAAACATTCTAACTTTAACATATTATATAACTAGCTGACTCGACAGACGTTGTCCTGTCAAAAGCCATTGCGTAACTATAGCAACCGTAGTATGTTGATGCTAACTTGTCAATTTATAGTAAAAATTATCAGTATGTCGTCATCATCGGAACTTTTTGGAACGCCAGCGCCCTCCGTCGGCGCTTGCCGAACTCAATTTTGATCGGCTGAGCGGCGAGCTTGACATGACTTCTCGAGCAGCAGCCGTCCAGTGCGGTCTAACATTGATATCGACCCTGCGTTCCAGATATTACTGAAAAAAAGCTATACCTAAGTAAATAGACAATACAACCTACTGATTGAATTGAATCGCTGTTTCGTTCTCTCCAACATTACCCACCGACGCCCGCAGTTTGAAGGTTATAAACGTTTGGAGGTTATAAACGTGTGAAGGTTATAAAAGTTTGGAGATTATGAACCATACTGAAGACATCGAGCCACCTGATCCGTCATCAGAAGTGGGATCCGTGTTGGTGCAGAATGAAGAAAGAAACGAGGCGCATATTTGGCGTGCCATGTTCGAACAACAAAATGAGAACATGCGAACACTGATCGAAGCCCTGAAAGTGTCAAAATCAGACTACCGCAATGGTCTACCTACGTTCGACCCTGACAAACAAGATACCGATGCCAGATCGTGGTGTGCTACAGCGGATTTATGCTTTTCTGAAAATCCACCACGTGGCGGTCAACTCGTACTGGCCGTCAGCAAGGCGCTCAAAGGTGAGGCATCGACGTGGCTGTCGCAAATTGCTTACGAAGGGATCACATGGTCCGAGTTTAAGGTGCTTTTCACTACAAGATTTATTTCAACGGATACATTAGCGGGTACCCTCATTAAATTAACTGAAGACAAACCAACCGACAAAGAATCGCTACCCGCATATGCAAGTCGATTAATAACATCTTTGATGAATCGTTGGAAAGATGCGAACAAAGAAGACATCGCCGTAGCTACTGTACTCGCTCACTTATCACAGTTTGACCCGCGGATTCAACGTTTGGCGTTTACTACCAACATCAATTCGCGAGAAAAACTACAGCAAGAATTGAACGCATTCTCGCAATTGAAACGCAAGATTAATACCACCGGAGATTTGTCGAATGCACCCGATTTCAAACGTGCAAAGTTAACTGCTATCAAGTGCTTTCATTGCGGAAAAACGGGTCATAAGCGAGCGGATTGCCGAAGCAAGACGAACGACGTGAGAAGACCAGCTACTACGCCGAGCCCAGGGACACAGCAGCCAGCACTAAGACCTTTGGTGTGCTACAAATGCGGAAAACCGGGCCACATTGCCGCGCGGTGTACCAGCGGCGGCGGCGGCCGCAGCAGCAGTCAGCCGAGCGAAGGTGGCGCCGTCGCAGCACGTAGCGAGCGACGCGTTGATGTCTGCGTCGTGCAACCCCCGTCGGGCACGTTAAAACATAAAGGTGCAACGATTAATTTTACTTACGATTCTGGCGCTGAATGCTCGTTAGTTAAAGAAAGTTTTGCAGCCAAGTTTAGTGGCAAGCGTTTTAATAATGTTGTTACTATGACAGGTATTGGTCAAACACGAGCATTCAGTACGGAACAGATTCTGTCTTGTATTGAGATTAACGACTATAATCTCGAAGTGTTGTTACACGTTTTGCCCGATAATTACTTACGGAGTGACGTCATGCTAGGTCGCGAGATTTTAAATCAGGGTTTTGCTATAAACATGACGGCGACGGAGCTTTGCTTATCAAAGATTCTTTGGGTATACTCTATCGCAAGATTCAACATAATGGCAGGTCGAAATGCTTACCTTATTTACCTCGTGCTCTCCGATGGTCCGTAGTGAATAATTTTCATGACTCTATCATTCTCCTCGGAGCTGAGAAAACAACTGAAAAACTTTTCGACTTTTACTGGTTTCCGGGAATATCGCAATACGTTAGGAAGTTCGTAGATAACTGCGTTACTTGTAAAGTTGCGAAATCTCACTCTGGAAAGGTTCAAGCTGAATTGCATCCTATACCTAAGGTAACGACTCCGTGGCACACGGTACACATAGACGCGACGGGTAAGCTTAGCGGAAAGAACGATAAGAAAGAGTACGTTTTTGTTCTAATTGACGCGTTCACAAAGTACGTTCTACTATTTCATACGACTAATATTGACTCCAAAAGTAGCATTCACGCGGTGACTCAAGCCGTATCGCTTTTTGGATCTCCTACCCGTATAATTGCTGATCAAGGACGTTGTTTTGCTAGTAAAGAGTTCCGCGATTTTTGTGTGAGTAAGAACATCAATCTGCATCTTATAGCGACAGGTTCGTCTCGCGCTAACGGGCAGGTAGAGCGCGTTATGTCAGTCTTAAAATCGATGCTAACCGCGGTTGAGACTAGCGATAACAAATCGTGGCAAGACGCTATAGGCGAGGTTCAATTAGCGATAAATTGTACAATGAACCGAGTGACAAAAGCTTCGCCTCTAGAGCTTTTGATAGGTAAAGTCGCGAGACCTTTGTCGATGATGTGTAGTGAGGTAGAGATCGATGTCGACGATATTGATAAGATTCGTGAAAGTGCATCTGAGAATATCATGAAGTGTGCTGCGGCTTATGATAAGTCTCGTTTTGACAAAACAAAGGCGCAAATCAAAAACTTTTCAGTTGGTGACTTTGTGTTGTTAAAGAACGAAGAGCGTAATCAAACGAAATTAGATCCGAAATTCAAAGGGCCGTTTAAAGTAGTGGAGGTGTTAGATGGTAATCGCTACACGCTGAAAGCTTTGAATTCGAATCGTACTTACAAATACGCGCATGATAGATTAAGAAAAATGCCATCAGTCGAGATTGATGTAGATGATGTTAATGATGATGTTCAAATTTAAGTTGTGGTAGAAACTCGAGTAAGGGGACTCTATGGGCCATAGTGAGTTGAGTGGTGTTCGACCGTACCAGCAGCTATTACGTAGTCGTAGCCCGGTAGAAATCGGTATCTCTTGGGGCAACTCGAGTAGTCCGTGGGTGCGCGATGCGCGTTTAGCTCTGGCCGAGGTCGGGGTCTGGAAAGACCATACGTGTGGTTACCAGGGGGTGACACACGGGTGTTCCAAGATGGGTTTGACCCATGCGCTGGATGTGTGAGAGAGCAATGTGATTGCGGGTCGGCTGGACTGCCGGGGCGCTAGATGTCTTACTCGGGAGTTTCTAGAGTCTGGATTTTATGACAACTGTGTCGTTTTATAATTTGATTTGGACGACTGAGATGCGAGGCCCTGGCTGTTAGTATGGTGAATTTAGTATCCCCTATTATCTAGTTTAGTTTAATTTTGATTAAAATTAAAAACACTGTTAAAAGTTCTGATGTCTTTGTACTTTGCCTGTAAAATGTAGAGTCAGGAGTGACCGAGTGAAACAAGGTATTCTCGTGGATATTTTATTGCAGATTAATCACACTGGGACGTGTGCACGTAGGATGGCCGTGTCGTCATCATCGGAACTTTTTGGAACGCCAGCGCCCTCCGTCGGCGCTTGCCGAACTCAATTTTGATCGGCTGAGCGGCGAGCTTGACATGACTTCTCGAGCAGCAGCCGTCCAGTGCGGTCTAACATTGATATCGACCCTGCGTTCCAGATATTACTGTAAAAAAGCTATACCTAAGTAAATAGACAATACAACCTACTGATTGAATTGAATCGCTGTTTCGTTCTCTCCAACATTACCCACCGACGCCCGCAGTTTGAAGGTTATAAACGTTTGGAGGTTATAAACGTGTGAAGGTTATAAAAGTTTGGAGATTATGAACCATACTGAAGACATCGAGCCACCTGATCCGTCAAGTATAATATATAATTTGCAATAAATTAAAATTGCGACTATAATTTGAGATTTAAACTATCCTATCTCTCAAGTTGGATCGAACTGCACATGGTGTGCGAATTTTATTATAATCGGTTAAGTGGTTTAGGAGTCCATTGAGGACAAACATTGTGACACGAGATTTATATATATTAAGATATCAGTAGAAACTAAATTTAGTCGTAACTTATAGTTTTTAACTCATTATTATTATAACAATTACAACAAACTTAAACATTAAATTAACAAACATACTTTAAATTAATAATAACGTCAACCTTAGTCTTAGAAAAGAAAAAAGTGGAAAGAATTGTCTTTGAGCCTGGCGAAAACAAAAAGGTCATTACCATTATTAAGACATTATTAAGTATTTTTTTACAGGATTCATTTCGGAGAATGTGCTTCAGAGCTTCATGACCTTATTCTGTCATCCCCTTTCCACTACAGAACAACAGCCTTTCTACCAACCCTTACACCGTGGATTTCCCTTGGATTCGTACAAAACGTTTCGAATCTACGTTTTTGATTCGTACAGCCAAGGTAGGAACAGACTGCCGGCTTCGTTGTTCCCTGAGAGATACAATCTTGGGCTTTTCAAGGTCAGAGTGAATAGGTATCTTTTAAGTCTGCGTGCTTCATCTTCGACCACATCGTCGCTTACCATCAGGCGAGTTGGTGGTCAAACGCCGACAAGTTCACGTTAAAAAAAAAATTACCACTTTAACATCAAAAATTTCCACTCACTCATAAAGTCTCGACTCACGCTCGGTTGCCTATCAAATTTGGCTTGCTATGATTTATTTCCCATAAGTTGGTTTTGATAATTGCGCTTACCGCTACACAGTCGAGCTGTTGAATAAGAGGCCCGCCTTCGAGCTATAATCACCTTGTTAAAGAACGTTAAAGCTTATCGAAGCTTGACTCATAGATTCTATTGATGAACTTCTAGTGAAACGTGATTTCGCTCTAAATTTCTGAGAATTGTGTAGGTAATCGAAATTATCTAAAATGTTGATGGAGCTTTCATAGTTTGACTAACTCATGATTTTAAGTACTATTACTACCGGAGCCATATTTTTTCGATAGATTTAAAACCGACCCACAGGACAGGTCCTAATAGTAAAATCTATACAAATGGGTAATAAAATTTATAAAACTTAGTGTAGCATTGATTAGCTTTCGTGTAATTTTAGTAAAAGTCTTAAGAAATTATATAATTTAAAAATTACTTTTTGTTAAATTAAAATTAATATATTAGGTATAGGTACTTTTTACAGGGAAAGGTTATTTTAGTTAAAAGCTGGAAAATACGCTTTTCTAATAAACCGGAGACTTTGTGACTTTTTCCACTCAGGACTCTTTGAAGCTTTTAGATGGAAAAGTATTCTGAAAGACCTACTTTTTATACCCAGAGTAATAATGATACTGTCATTCCAGGAGGCAGTGTTGTGTTGAGATTGTTATGTTATAAATAAATATGTTACTGAGAATTTATAAGCACTAAAGTATTTAGTTAGTAGGAATTTTTATTATTCAGTCAAAAAACAATGTCAAATATAAAATAAATGTAATTCAAAATAAATTTCAAAATCTTAACAAAAAACCCACCTTTAATCGCTCCCGGTGCGAAAGTGTCTATCACATCCGCGATATTGCCACGCTGAATTGCGATGGCCATCCTCTGCACCAGGAACCACCCGGAATGGGAGTCACCGCCCTTACCCGCGAGCCTCTTCCCAATCTGCCTGATAAGCTCAGGTCTCCACTGTGATGGGAATAAAGTGGTTAGTAGGTAGGTATATAAATAACAAGAACTTTCGAAAATAGAAATTCCAGGTAATAAATCCGAAGTGGCGTGCTTGATCTTGACTGTTTTCGTTGTATTAATTTTTGACCTTGAATTAAATTTTAAGTTCCACCAAAAAAAAATTGGAATAATCGACACAGCATTTTGAAATTAATTAATAAAGGTAGCTAAAATAAGTTAAGTTTATTTTAGCTAAACACCGCCTTTGCGTTCCTATCATCCAGTTTATTTGTCAAATCTCATATAAAAAAATCTGAAACTGCATATTTCGAAAAAAAAACTCATATTTTTTTAAACATTATTTTTAAACCGTAAGAATATTTTAGAGACATTCATCCGTATGATTTTCTTTCACAAAACTAAAACATTTTCACTCGAAAGATAAAGTCTAGTCCTGTTTTCACTTCACGGACAGTCGCACAGGGAAAGTTTACTGAAACGGCCAACTTGTGAATTTTCGTTTTATTTAACACGTTGGACGTAAACAGAAGTACCATCTGTCTTGTTTTTGTTAATTTTTTGGCACAAACAAAACACACTAGCTTAAAGCTGGGTAGCTCAACTAGCTGACAAATTTCACTCATGATATAAAGATTAACTAGTTTGCGAAGGTTTCTTGTAGCAAATTCCGTACAAAATTTAAGCAAAGTAAATTAAAATTGTATCAACAACATCAATTCAGTAGTTTACTGCTAAAGAAAGAGTTAAGCCGGTTGTATATTACTATTTTTTTGGAAATCACAATTTTTTTGGCGACCGATTTGCTCTTCTCTCATCACTCAATTTTATCATAGATAATAAAAAAACTATTTTATCCCACATTTTTGCATACTTTGGTAAACCCTATTCATACGACAAAAACAATTTATCCAAAATAGAAACTTTCCCCTTTGTTATTGTTTACGATAGTCAAGATGAAAAATTGAATTTCACTTGTGAAATGACAACTTAACGTGTGTGAATCATCTACCATCCGACCGAAAACTATATGCACACCAAAAACCTTACACTCGACTTTATAATCAAAGATGTAAGGTTTATAAAAGACCGATTTGGATGTAATCTAAGTTTGCAGCTTATAAAATAAACATAGTGTAAACTAGAAACTGGAAGCATTTGACAATTAACACGTAGAGACGAGACGTGTAGAATCCGAAGTCATTAGTCAAGATCAGTGGTAATCTTCGAATAACACCTTTTGTCATTTCAGCTTACGTATGTAGGGTAGATGTAGATGGCTGCGATCTTCGAGTGGTAATTCTTAGGTAATTAATTCTGTAGGAATAGTAATGTGTCATTGTGTCGTCGAGGGAATTTTTGTCATGATAAAGGGATAAACGGAAATGTACCAAAATTAGCTAGAATTGACTAATTTTATTAACTTGGGTTTTGGTACAAATAAAATTGTTATCTATACTAATATTTTAAAGAGGAAAGATTTGTATTTTTGATATTTTTGGATGTTTGTGTGGAATAAACTCAAAAACTACTGGACCGATTTCAAAAATTCTTTCACCACTCGAATGCTACATTATCCCAAAGTAACATAGGCTATTTTATTATATTTTTTTTTTTTTTTATCCACAGCAAAGCGTGGCAGGGAACAGCTAGTTACATATATAACTCACGTAGGTATCAGATTAAAAAAAGGATAGACATAGGTACAAGTGAATGTAAGAACAAAACTGACGTCATCATCATATTCAGTAAAATACTATAATCTTCTTCTTCTCTTTATATATAAAACTGATTAAATGTTTGTTTGTCTCGCTAAAACTCGAGAATGGCTGGACCGATTCGAACATTGATTTTTTTTGTTCACTCTAATACAGGGAAGGTTTCAAAGTAAAAAAACAGCGGGTAAAACCGCCGGGTGCAGCTAGTTTGTAAAAAAACAAACAAAACAAATTAAACGGCGCAGCATCAAGTTATAATGAAGTGAGTTGAATGCAATTCCGATTGTCGCTGTTCCGCGATAAAGTCAGATTACTGTGCGGTGGCTTATCGCATACAGTGCGATATATAAGCGTCAGCTCTAGGCTTTGCTTGAAGTTATTAAAAAATTATAACGTTATTTTTTTTAATACTTTATTTTTATTTTATTTTTTAGTAAGTATTGTTTTTGTCTTGGAAATAGGTTACTCGCCTGAATTTTTTTTAGTTACTTAACTTGTGTATAAAGAAATAAAGTTAACATGGAACCTGTGACTATTACGGTCTCTTTTGATAGTGATTTGAATTCATCCAGTGTTTTATACTGGAGCTGGCTTGTTCTCATGGCTTCTTCTTAGTCGTTCACTTTTGGCAGAGTGGTCGTGGTTGTAATGTTACAATGAGGCTCTTCACTGTCGTCGATGCCCCTTTCCATTGCTGCTGCGCGTCTTGCAATGCTTCTCCTTTTTTGGCGATTGGTTGCATCGCGAGCACACTGAACCACAGAGGACTGCGTGTCCTTTTTTATAAGGTCGGTCCATTGAGTTGGTGATCGGTCAGTGGTCTCATGGCAGCTATTATCTACTGAAGACATAGTGTAAACTAGAAACTGGAAATATGAACAAATGTTGAAAAAATCTTGTTTTTCATAAACCACTACCACCAACCACCATAGAAACGAAATGAGTTCCGATCATCAAGCTCACGTTAAAAACTCATGGCACCCTAGACTTAAGCCTTTCCGTCCTTTCAGTTGCAATCGAATTGAGCTGATGATAATAATGTTAAAGTTGAGTACAAACAAACAGCTTTCCGTGTTTGCTTTTGTATTGAACGCAGCGTACTTATAGCATTGGTTTGCACTCCAATACTGACAATATGCTTGCGGTTAAATCGTATAAAACATGTTGGTGTAAAACTTAATAAAGTGTAAAGTCGGGATTTGTGGCTGTATGTAATTTTTGTTGATTACTTTACAATACATTACAAAATTTAGAACATAATAATTTAATGAAACCACAAAAAAGGAAAATGCAAATAGGAGAATGGCACAGGCTTCCAGGCTGCCTTTAGATTATTAGAGGTAAGATTATTCCCGGATTGTGATTGTTTTTTTTATAATTTCGGTAATCTTAAAAAGCTACTATGGAGAGTGTTAAAGCATTGGTCTACTAACATAATTTCTTAGTAAATTGCTATACTGAATCACATACATAAATCAAATACCCAACACAGTAAACTGTGAATTCATTGTACAAAAACCATTAAACTATTAAAAACTTCAATGGCTCTTATCATCCCGTTTAATTTTTATAGTTGTCCATAAAAACCACGATTTAAAAGCCATACAATAAAACAGAAGTTTATTCTCTAGCTGTAAACCCAATATGGTTTTTCCATAATATTATAAATATGGGATGTAAAAGTAGGTAGGCATTGTCCCAAGTCATTCACCCTTTACGAGGCTCTGCGGTTGACTTATACTGGGTTATATGGAAAGGGTATGCTTATCCGAAAAAGGCTCATCATTTCAAACTATTTTTACTATGGGGCCAACTTTAAAATCGAGAAAAAATTTAGCTGCTCCATAGAAAAATGCCAATTACACTGGACTGTATGTATGGAATAGCGTTTTTTCTTGCGATTTCAGGTTTGGTGCCAAAGTAAAAGAACCTAATTCATATGATAGTGATGAGCACTATGAGTGCTTTTCGCTTTGCATACCCTTTTCTTAAAACCCTGTATGTAAAGTACCTACGTAGCTATGTTAATAATATTGTCACATGTGGAAGGGTTACATACAGTTAGAAAAGCTTAGAGAATGGAGGTTATGTGATAATCATAATTAACCTATACATGTATTTCAGTACCATAAACCTAGCTGTAAGATTCCCAGATCTGTTAAAATAAAATAAATAAATAAAGCTGGAAGGCAGAGCGAGTACTTCCTGTGAACCTACGGTGGTAACAATTATGTACCCTACGCCCTACACCATTTCCTTTTTATGTTTCCCAAGAGTGTGTATGGAATATTTTATTTCTATTTAACGATGGAGATTGCGCTGATAAGAACCAAAAGAATCAAGCCAGTTAATTTTATTACTTTTCCAAACGAGGCGTTAGTGCCAATGATTTGAAGATAACTTGTCAATATTAGTTTAATAAAGTCTGCCTTGAATTTTAATTAACCATTTTTAGTATCGATTAGTAAAAACACAATGTTATTAAGAGCGATGTCCTCTATTAAATTCTAAAAGTTATGGCTAATATACTGAATCTGATGGTGTCCCAATTGTTTGTAAAAATGTTTAAATTAAAATGAGTCAGAATACAATGCATCCGAGTCGTCAGCAACTTCGACTCACAGCTTTTTACAACTTTGCCTTAACCTTTTCAAGCCGTGTTTATCATTATTTACTACAACAAATCTATTTTAATTTAAGGTCTCTAATAAAAGGGCTCATTATAAAACTACTTAATTGCTGTTTCTTTTTTAATCGGTCATTATCATATTTCATGCCCTTGGGTACCATTATATCTACCATTATATCTTGTGATACAGAAATATCCCATGTAAAGTATTTACTCTATGCCAATACGAATAATTTAAATATTCCACATATTAATTTCCCATCAGACGAGATCAATAACAGTTTAACGCAGACCCCAAAACTCTACAGATCCTACAAAACTAGAACCTATCTACTTTCCTATTGAAAACATTGAAAACTACTCCGTTTCATAGTCTCAGCACAATGAAATCGTTTCAGACGCCCGGGCCTTAAATTAACGACATTAAAACAAGCTTCTCTCGTTCAAGATAAGACCTTTGTAAGGGGGAATAAATTGGATGAAGCTGAGCAGAAGCAAGACAGTTTGCTGCGTCTTCGAAGTTACTAGTATTTGGATTAAAAGGACTTTGGAAAATCTGAATACTCAGAGCCTAGAGTTATCCAGCCTATGTAAACTAACCAAGTAACAAAGGAAACGTAAAATTACTTTGTCCGTAAAATTTGTGTACTGTCCAACTGTCTGCATGATTTGCTTTCATGTGGTTGCTACGGAGCCCTTAAAACATTTTAACAGAACGCCTTCTGAATTACCTGTAATATTAAGGTTCAAAATACTTTACTAACGAGACAGAATAAAACATATTTTTATGTTTATGTCAGGCACTTGTTTGACCGCCATCTTATGGTAAGCAATGGTGCGGTCTATGAAGAAGCACGAGCGCACAAAAAAATACGATTCACTCGCGACTTAAAAACGCCCAGATTACATCAAATCAGAAAAGGCTTTGGGATTAGTATCATCCTACTAATATTTTAAATGTCAAAGTTTGAATGTTTAGATGTTTGTTGCGTTACGAAATTGGATTCAATTTGGAAGGTAGCTTACACCCTGAACAAACATATAGGCTAGGTTTTATCTCGAAAATCGTAGGCAGAACCGCGAGGCGTAACTTGTGTCTAAATAACTTCTTATTTCAGGTAACCGAGCATAAACCCATCCACATTGTTGGTGTATGATATTCTTAAAGTCCTCCGCAAAATTGGCCCCTAACTCGAGTCACGTTCAAGCTATTAGTCCGCGGTACTTATACTAAAGTTTCATCGCGAAACGATCAATGAACCATTCCGGAAAATATTTTATGGCGGCCGACGAACCGTGCTAGAAAGACAGGTGGTCAAATCTTAGAAAAGTTGAAATGGTTGGAGGTCAGTGAACTGGAAGATTGCCTTGATGCTTAATGGAAATTTCAAGGTTTTATTGACAGATGAATAAAGTTTAATGGGGCTAAAATAAAGTAACGAAAGTAAGAAGGAAATTCATTCATAGTTCTTGTTAGTAGAATAGAAGACCTGGCCTGGTTGATACACAGATTAGTGGCGTACAAATTTACCCACACTTCGCGAACGTCTTCTCTTTATCCAAAGGTTGTCTGGAAGAGATCGCTCTTAGCGATAAGACTGTCTTTAGCTGTGTTTCTACTTTCCCTTTCGTGGTATGAATAAAGAATTATTGTATTTTACTCAGTACTGTAAATCTAGCGTACCAAATACATTCTCGACTAAGTACGAGTATATCCTAATAGCTTAAATGGCAAACTTTATCAACGAAACAAGATGGCATCTAAGGAACAACAATTCATAACTATTACAACAGCTAATGTAAACTTTGTTGCTAAATATTCAGTACCGCTTTCCGATGTAAATTGAACGGTCGCCCACAATGTGGAACTCATAACTAGGCAGTAATTAACAGTTTTGGAGGAAGATACAACGAACTATGAATTTCGTATTACCTTCGCTGACTTGATCTAACACAGAAATGTTAACGTAAAGTTTTCTTGGAACATAATTAGCTATTTCGACGAAATAAGGTTGGAGTTTGAAACAAGGTTATCTACAAGTTACTTGTTAAGTTTTCTTAGCGTGGCGCTAATCCTTGCTTGCTTGTATAATTATGTAAATAAATGAAAAATATTTTAAACCGGTAACATTTGTGTGTATGTTTATAGAGGGTATTCTATCTCCGAAATTACAGCTTTGTTTAAAAATATATTATGAAAGTTACGTTATCCCTGAATGCTAAGACTATATTATATAGCCCCAAACCTAAGGCCGAAGACAAACTACCACCGGGCCCATGTTCCGAGCATCAACTTATGTTTTTATAAAAATATTATAGCTGGTCAAAACTGAGTACTGTTGTTTGAGTTGTTTGAGATTTTCGTTTTTATTATTTTTCATTCCTTAATTTTACTCAAAATAATATTTTCACAACAGTGTTTCGCGTTTGTATAATTAGTAATAGTGTGGAAGGTATTTTACCAAGCAAGTAATATCTGCAAAACATTTCTACCACTACACCGTAATATTATCAACTCTATAATTTTTCTATGACAGCTGACGTCATTTCAAACACCCCATACGACTACATAGACGCATACCCGTGAATCCTTTGTAATTATAACAAAACTCTACTATTAGCATAAACCGCTCTTTCGCATGCGTCTCTCTACCCTCAACTTAAACCCATTTTTTCCGGATATGCAATTTGCAATGGAAGAGCAGACAAAAAAATAAGGGCGATGAAAGCTTGCGGCGAAAGGGCTCCTTCTATTTCACGCTTTTACCTCTGAATGAGCGCCAGTTTGTCCGAATGGAAATCATAAAGGGAGCAGTCTTGGGGTTAATTTTTGCCCCAAGCGATGCTAATTTTTACCCCGAGCGTATGGATATTAGCGATTGTGATAATGCATTCGGTGTTTTTGTCGTGATGTCAGCGACAGGACGTCGGCAGTTTTGCGGGCGTATTTATTGGTATAACGTGAACGCACTTAGCAAATTACCGTGTATTACTGTTCGGATATGTATATGTGGAATAAATACTTGTGTTAAGTCGTGTGTGTTTGGTTGCATTTGTTGTTTTTTTTAATAATTATCGCTTGAGTAAGGAAGTTAGATAACACATATTTTGCATTTTGCTTTTTAACATATTTTTTTTACTTGTGATGATCATATCATTATTTAAAAATTTCTCATAATTCGATCATAACTTCAGAGAACTTTCCTTTAATAGACCAAGTAACAACCCAACTTTTGCCTGAATATGTCTGCTCTAAAGAGATTGGACCCTGTTGTAGCGTTTTTAAGCTTCATGAAGCTTAGCAGATCTTGCTCCACTGAGAACTGCAAAAGAGATCTCAGCCGTAACAACGAGCCGTATCTATAACATCCCAATAGCCTAACCTTTGAGACGTTACATCAATACCGGTTCAATAAGACTGCCTTATGCAGATTTATGCAGTCCCCGGCTTATCTCACAGTCCGCTTGCTCAGTTCGGACACGCTCCATATCTCCCTGTCGATAGAATGATGATGTGAACAATGTGATCGTGCATGTGGATCGAGAAACTACTCTAGGGTGAGAATTGTTATTTTGACAAGCAGATATGACAGCTAGATACGTGTTGTCTATTGGAAAGTATAATAGACAGTGCAAATCCAGTGCAAGTGTAGTGCGTCTTGTCGCTGCTTCTAGACGCTGCAACAAATAAAATAAAAAAAAAACAAATTCTAATATTTATTTCGAAATATACAAAATCCATAGTTGTACACAATAAAAATCATTGGAACATACAAATTTAAAACATAATTATAAAAACATATAAAATCAAATTAAAATAAATAAATAAATTAGAGCAACAAGAGGCAGAGTTGTCGTTTGCATATTTGCAACTAAATTTCAATGTTTTAAATAAAATAAAAATCTCTTATGGGCGTACTTGTAGTTAGAAGTCTATTGACATATCAGTACTTATCCATTAAAGTGGTAGAGATCACATAAAACTAGGCAAATAGAAAATTATTATACCTGAAACCAGCATTAAACATTAAGGGCAAGCGCAGAAAAACTTTGCGTCAGAGGAATAGGAGCTAATTCTACGTAAATCCAGAGCACTTGAGAGAGAAATCAGTCTCAATGGTTCTAAAGAACCTGGACGTGGACCTGGACCTGGAAGTGGAAAGTTGTGGACAGGGATTGGTAGTTCATTTAACAAGAAATCATAAAATCAACTCAAAAAAATATGTCAGTGAGCTTTCGCTTGACAACAATGATGCTTGTAGGATGTCGCATTTCCCCTATTTTATTTGCCATTGAAAACAAACTACACGCTACAATTTTAAACTGCACCTGTTAAAACCTCATAATTATAGAATCGCGTTCAGCAATGGATGGGCTGAATGCGATAAAATTGCGTCCCGCAGGACATCACTCTTTAAAACTACTCTGTTAATTTATCTGAACCAATTACAGAAGTGCGCAGTACCGTGGGGGGTTACAATTCTACCTATTTTGTGTTTAATTGAATGGAAGGAACTATTATTTTGCAGTATAGTCATTTCAAATGTTTGCTAAATACATGGATTTTGAGTAAATGCGTCTGCTATTTAAATGCATGATGATTTTTTGTTGTTGCTGGTTTTTTTTGTTGATTGTGAGATTTTTTTGGTCAATATGAGACAGACAAATTACAGTTGGTTTATAACGCATACAAATGTTGACAAGAAAAAATAAGAAACTAGCATTGAATGTAATTATTATGTTTGTTCATTGTTGAAACTTTAGTACAAGTAAAACAAAGATGAAAAATCATCTAATCACAATAAACATACCAAACGAAAAGCGTCAAGCCCAAAACTAATTTGCTACTTTTGAAATCTCCGAAAACCGGACGGAACACGGACGTTTGGGGAATTTTCTAATTACGTTTTCAAAGACACCTCGTTTGTTGAACATGTGACATCCGTGCTGAAAAAGGTCACTTATAGAAAATTGGAAACCGGCTGTGGCAGTCAGAACATCTGTGTAGTCAGAGAGCCCTTATTAGTTCCTGTGAGGAAGGTATTAAAATGTTTTGAAAGATTTTTTAACTGCATGCGCTTTATACTAATTGGACAATAGCTCCCCTCAGTCATAATAAATCGAAAAAAAAACTTACAGTTGGACCATGGATAGTTTTACTAATCCATGGTACAACCAGTTGGATATAGCGGTTGGACTACGGATCGGGAGCGCTTTGTCCTATGAACAATACAAGTCCCAGGAACAAAATTCCTTCAGGGTAACAGTAATGTTTTTGTAAATTTGTTAATGTTTTAAGAAAATACAGACAAATTTTTAGACCTATTTGCAAGCTCATAAATAGGTAAACCAAACAATCTCGACACATTTATTTGCTTTTGCTAAGCTTTTATTCTGTGAACAACATTTAACATTAAGCAGTTCCATAATTTGTATTTTTTTTAAATAAATGAACAAGTTTGATTTATTTTGATTTGGCTCCTATGCTAATAGGCGCTGGAACAAAATTTGTTTCCAGATTTTCCCATTAGCGAAACTCATTTGGTCCGATTGTCGAAAGTGTGCCCGTTCAAGTTTTTTTAAAGGGTATCGGGTATTTTTGGATGTTCGGCGTGGGGAAACCTCTGACACACATTTTATCGGGTATTTTTAGTATCAATTACTAAATTTAAGCATAAAGGTTAGTCCACTTGTGATCTAAAAATATGAAGAAAATAACAAGCACTACAAAAATCTGTCTGAATTGGAACTTTTTATATCCTCACCTAAATGTTTCTATCAAACGGCTATATTTATTTAGTTTTTTTTTTTTTATTGAAAGAAGGCTTGATCGAGAGTGTTCTAATTTATGATTCAAAAAAATAGGTTTGAAAAGTATTAGCTTGTTGGTTTTCTTCTAATTTTAATTAAAAACTTCGGCAAACCAACAGTTTATAGAAGTTTCTAATATATACCTACAGTCTATATTTTATTCACATGACACCGCGCTTTAATTAAAATTTCCGAACAAAGTTTGTCACGGGAAATTTTCTTCGAGTTAGTTCCCCAATTTTAAAGTGAACCATCTGGGACCGGCCTATTACAAAATAATTAGCTCTAAGTAAATTATGCACCCTTTAAAATGCATTAAATTTGGGCAAATAGACTTCTATTTTACCTTTAAACAGAAGGGATGAAGCCACATGGCGAATTTAAAATAAATTTTCTTATGAGTTGCATCGCGCCTGTCTCTAAAGCTTAGGGGAGGAAAATATATGACATTGAGCAGGCGCCCTAGATGATGGTTTTCATTGTGTATAATAAAGTTATTTCGTTTATTGTATAATTTTATTAGTACGTTTGGAGTGAAAACATGGCCCTGTAAATTAATTTCGTATGTAGTGCAACGTGCTTTTTACTTGTCACATTTTGTGAAGGTGATATTTTTCAGCCAAGACTAACATTGTCCAGCATTGATAAAACTTCTAAAGGCATGTTATATCTAAAATACTGTTTTTGTTTTTCCAAAACCTTTTTCAAAAGTACTCCTATCTATGATTATCTTTTAGGTAGGTAATGATTAAATATGTGATGATAAAATAGGTAGATACATAACATTACTATGAAAACAAAAGTGATTTTGCCACGTACGAGTACAATAAGATTCTCATATTTAAATCACAATTGCTCATCTCTTAATGAAAATAAAAACTTTACCTCAGTTAAGTTTCCGATATTTTTTTTCGTGATAAATAAAACAACGAGTAGTTCCGTGTTTTTACAACATAAAAATATTATTTATTAAAATGGTCAATACATTCTCAAAAATCTCAATAACCGAATCGCCTTTAACCATTTTGCGCTATTTCCACAACGAAAACACTCAGACCGCCACGCGCCACTGCAATTTCCGAAAGGGCACAATTATTCGTCGGGAACGTGAGGCAAAAAAAGGAATGTTTACCTATTCACTCGAAAGCAATCATGGCGAATAAAACGATTACGAACAACTACGAGAAATGGCTCCTATTACGGACAATAGTTGTAACAATTTGATGGATGATTGGAGTTATTTAAAATGGGAGTTGTTTTGATCTCGAGCAGTGAGGCAGTACGAGAACTAGATGTAATGGTCGGGTCGTTGGCTTCGACGAGTCGTTGTAAGTTATGTAATCATATAAGAAAACCAGCGATTACCATGCAAAACTGAAATTGTCAGCCGCAAAAAATTGGCTCAACGTTCACGTTAGGCATAATTTGGTGACCTAAAATGGCTCTAGACCGCCGAAACCAAAGGACACAATTAGTCTCGCTTTGTCCTCTCTGGCCAAACCCCCAATTTACTTTTTTTTTTTTTTTTTTTTTTTTTTCTATGTATTATGAACTTTCTCAAACACATTGTTTGTTTCTAATAGAAACAGTCTTTTCTCCACACAAGACAATAAATTCGGTCTACTTAGTCAATTACTATCCTTTTAGGCAAATTAACAACCCACCCGGGGATTCAATCTGGCCAAATCTGCATGTAAATATATTGTAATGTTAGGCCAATATTCGAATTACAGTTCCTTGTTAACCATGTAACACAGGGATCTTATAGGAGCGCGAGGGCTGATACTCGATTTTACAGCTGGTGTGAGAAATTTTTAATTAATTTTACCTACTAGTTTCGAACCAAAAACTTGACTTCACTCTTTGTTTTTTTCCTACTTTATCAGTATTTTCCTAGTTTATTATATTTAATTAAACTATTATTACTATTATTATTTTTATTATTTTTTTCTTTGCTCTTTCGTTTTTTCTTTCGAATCTCATAAAACATGTTTTGAAAAATTTGAATCACATTAATGTTATAATGTGTGTGAGTAACTGTGTATTTATACCTATTTGTTACTTCTTCACCCTAAATTGACTTTGTGGAATTTAATTTATTTCAGTATAATCATATAATCTGAGATAACTTTTTATCCTGGTAAAATAAAGATAGCACGCGAGGCGCACCTTTTACACCTTGTAGACCAATCGAGTTTATCGTGGTCGATAGCATAGCGAAGAGTAGCCAATACCTTTTGCTGAGAGCAAAGACTGTGGATGATGGCAACTTGTTATTCGGTTACATTACAAATGTTTTATTTTCAGTCAGCATACGACTAGTGCTGGAAAATATCAACTAAATTCCATTTTAGGTATCTCTCGAATTTACGATTGTTATTTCATAATCACGATATGAAATATCGTAATATTCTTCAGTGATTAAAATCAACCACTACCATAATACCTAATTATTCTCGAATAACATAGTATGCTTTAAAATATTCCTATTCCTCTTAGCAATGTTTCTGTAGTATAATTTTGTTGTGCGCTGAAGGGTTGTAAAAATATATGGAGCGCACATAATGTGCGTGTTTTTATAATAATTGTGGGGCGTACCTAACTTTATGTGAAAATATTTACCGATATAACAGCGATGGTCTACGAAAATTATTCATCTTTGATAGATAGGTAGAAATATTTGTATTAGGCGAATCGTGGACTATGTATAAAAACAATAGGTATCTATCTACCAGAAACCAGTAATATGGGTCAATTAATAACAACAAAACACTAACTTTTTTCAAGACATGTAGCCAACATCTTAATATATATAAATCTCGTGTCACAATGTTTGTCCTCAATGGACTCCTAAACCACTTAACCGATTATAATAAAATTCGCACACCATGTGCAGTTCGATCCAACTTGAGAGATAGGATTTAGATCTCAAATTATAGTCGCAATTTTAATTTATTGCAAATTATATAATATATACTGATAATTTTTACTATAAATTGACAAGTTAGCATCAACATACTACGGTTGCTATAGTTACGCAATATTTGACATAGAATTGACGCAATGGCTTTTGACAGGACAACGTCTGTCGAGTCAGCTAGTCATATTATAAATTAAACACGTAGTCAAATCATCATACGCGGCCGAAGGGGTAAAACTGTGCATAATTTTGATTTTCATTTTACATAAGTAGATTGTCCAATCGGAGGTAGGCCCAGGTATGCTCACATAATTTTAGCAAATAGCCTACTGTCCGCGAGCATAGAGCTCCAAATAAGTGATCAAACAACTTATTATGCATACGGCGCATAGCCCACAAAGCGGTAATTTCTCTTGTACGTAATACCACAGAACTGACGGTTTTAGGACTCTGTTTGTAGCTATTTCATTCATCGTCACGTAAAGCAATACTGATTTGTGATTCTGCACAAACTTTGAATTAGTAAAGGGTTTCGACAATTGTACTGTATTGGTGATAAATTGAAAATTGAAAACTATATCTTGTCTATTATTTTGCTATTATGCTAGCTAGGAGTGTAAAGACACTGTTCATATTATAATATTAGAATTCCGCTCAAATTGTAAAGATAGTTATAATTTGTGTTTTGGTAATTTGAATCTTGTTGCTGTAATAAAATTTTGAAGGTGAAAGATATTGACAAGATAACCTAGGCCGTAAGTATACATAATAAATATTTATAAGACTGTGAACTTTTCAAAATAGCACAGATGGAAATTTTGCCATACAAGTGCTCTTGCTGGAATTAGGTTCCTTTAACTACTTTATTACACCCCTGAATATGAGTGACCAACAAGTAATTTATTTTTCAAACCTCATGTTTAACATCGCAAATCTGAAACCATTTGTTCCTGAGACTTATGAACGATGTTTAGCAGTTACTCAGATTGATAAACATCATTTAACTTGTAGGTATAAATACAAATATAAAAATGTAATAGGTACGGCGTACGCAGTACTAAGAAATGTCACTAAACTTTACGAAAACTTATAAGTAAGTTCAGATGATGATAATGATACAAAAACAAACGAATAAATTGCATCATGCATCTCTTGATCTTTTCCCACTTAAATCAACAGCAACGGTAGCAGGCCTCTACAGTTTAAAAATATTAATTCCCTCCATTCCATTTCTGATGATTACAGACCTCTCTCACAAACAAAGACATCGCTCAACATATACGTAATCAAAAAGCCCAAAAGTAGCCGTTACCCAATTAAAACTGATTGATACAAGATAATCAGAATGTTTGAGCGCTTGGCATGCCCTCTGGCGAACGTCAGAAAGTGCATCCGAAAAAAATTTCATTGCGGGTTGGTAGATATAACTGTAATTTATTTATACGGTGAGCTTTTAATTAATATTCCGAATCTGTGCAGTGACTTGGTTTCGTGGTTTCAAGTTTTTTCTAAATATTTTGGTAAATTATTCTCAATTTGATTAATAGATAAGTAAGTATTAAATTAAGCTAAATCGATTCATGATTACAGGCTATACAGTGATTCAGTGCAGTGAATAGCAACATACCACACTGAATTTATAGTTTACCTACCTACAAAATACACATGGTGCAGTACGGAGTTCAAGTTACTAGATCTTCTAATGGCGTTACAAAATTAAACATACTAACTTGTCCATACCAAAAAAGGTACGTAAAAATTTAAAATGTATCATGGAATGGAATACAAGAAAAAAACGCTTCCCATTACTTATAATATTTATATTTAACAACAATTGAAAAGTTTCTCCTAAATTGTTAATTTTAACACAATTTAATTAAATCTCAATTTCATATCTGGTGATTGTTTTTTTGTTGCAGCCAATAATAATGTATGCTGAACTAAAAATCGATTGTCTGTAAAGTCGGTTTACTGACGATAGTTGAACGTGACAACGTCATAAGAAAATACTGATGGAATGGTTTCATTTTTCATAAGAAAATTTTAATTTTATTTGTTTGATAGATATTTTGTAGGGATATAGGGAAGGAGGTAAATGGAAATCACAATTGAATTGATCAAGTTACATTTATTTGTACGCTTATATACAATTACGACAATATATCACTAAACATAATTATATTTAATATCGAAAGAATCATTACCTTTATCGCCGCAATTATCGTTGCTATAAACAATTGACACCACATTCACTTTTCACTGCGCTTCATACTTGACGAAAACATGTAAATGTATTATTGTATAGCAGCTGTCCACGCGGACGCATTGCTCACTCAAGTAGGAGAGAGACAGATATCGAACGCTGCCGAACGCGGAGGCCGATTGTGGCTCTTTGTCGCTCGTTGCGCGCTCTCGCTTGCACTTCAAGCCTTAAATGGAACGCCTCAAAGCGAGGTAACGCCGCATGCGTCATGTTTTTTTGTGCGTGCAGCCGACTCCATCGAATTATAAGACGTTGTCACGTCAAAAATAACACAATTTTGCATAAAGCAGATACGGCAACTTGTGTTATTTCTATCACGTGCTATGAAGCTGTGACGTTATAGGATTCGTAAAATATTTTTGTCCTAGTAAGTACTTCCATGAAAGAATGAAAGAAAGAAAAAATTGCTTGCTATTCGATTTTTTTTTTCGGAAATTGAATTTTTCGTCTTGCCTGACAAAAGTGCGGAACTTAACCAGACGATCACTTCAAAACATAACCTTCTGCAAAGTATATTTCTTAATCCAAATCAACTTTCAAAACTTTCATCTGCCTACTTGTCAAATCTTTCCCAGCCATTTCCAAACACCACATCTCCTTGTAAAGCGTATATTCGCCAAACCGCTGCGACACGCCGCGCCGAGCCGCCATTGCGTGCGTCCATTGCCGTTCAAATTAAATACATAAAGATACGATGTTTACACATTTACCTACATACGAGCTGGACGGTGCCATCTGGTGAAGACCGCGGGAACTGCACTAGTTATTGAATATCGGACAGCACTATGAAAAATAGTACCTATACCTATTTTTTGCAGAAACGTTGTGTATTGATGGTAGAGTACGAATATGGTCCTTAATTTTATTACAAAATAACGTTGAATCATCATTATTATACTAACTTATACCTAAATAAACAAAAACAGAATAGAAAAAAGAAAAATAAAAAACAGAGCTCAAGTCACTATCCGCGGGTAAATACCCAAAAGGCTAGGGACGTTACCTTGTTGAATAGCATTAGATACCTACTAATTATCTGGCCGAGGTAAGCACCAGCCCTTTTGTCGTTTGATCTAAATAAACATTAAGAATTGAAAGGCATTTTCTAGTTTCATTTACGTCAAACTAAAACTTATAGCCAGTATGTATTTTCTCACCGATCAGCTACATAAAATTAAAAAAATAACAGCTATAGGTAGGTAGGTACTAATAGTCGTTTTTTTCATGATGTATAGGATATTTTATTCAGTAATCCACTGATTCTTCTTTAGACTAATGTAGGTTGTAAAGAAAATAAAACTGGTGAAAAAATCCTTTGGAAAATTTAGCCACCTTACCTTACCTGTCTCTTTGGCTACTTCTTGAAATAAAGCCAGACTAAAAGCAACAGGATAATAAAAGTGTCTTTGATTGTTGACTTCAAATGCTAGCTGACCCACGTTGCAGCTAAAGCTAAAAGATATGAGATATAAACTATTATCTTTCTAGATATTTCCACATTTTACATTATCCATAAAATAGGTTCCGTTTTTGAGTAAAATGGTTCTAAAATCTTATCTTAAGATTTTCGCCTTGAAACGTTGGTTTCCCTAACAGCCGCCTAATTCAAACTTTAAACCCCTAAAAATAAACCCAATTTCAGGCACAATTCCAAAACAAATTAAACCGTTCCGTAATAATTTAATAGGAACCGATTATTAATCGACGCCTTTGAACCACTACTTACGTAATATGAAATTTATTAATTTAAGAGCTACTCAAATCAAATCAAGAATCTAAAATGAATTAGTTGAAATTAGATTTAGGTAGGTAGGTACTGAAGCCTGATATCTTATATTTATTTAATTGATTGAGGAGTAAGTCTAGTAATGTATAATTTTAATCTAATTTCAAATTAATGGAACCACTTAACTTCTAAATAACCTAAACTACGTCCCTACGTTCGTTACGTAGAACGTACGTAATGAACTTGGAATGTAATCAAGTGCAAATGTTTTGACAGTGGGACGTTTTGCTCGTTTGATATTTTGCCATGGTGGCGTAGGTATTGATGAATTGGACAATTTATCTAATAGTATTTTTAATTCATATACTTACTACCTGTAATCCTCCCACAGCTGGGATACAAGTCTACCCTCGAAGGGTGATTAGGCTGTATTCCACCACGCTGGCCAAGTGCGGATTGGTGAATCCACATACGCCATTGAATTTCTTCTCCGGACATAATTATGCAGGTTTCCTCACGATGTTTTCCTTCACCGAAAACCTAAAGTCCCAATAAACCATGGCAGAATAATTAAGAAATACTATGGTACGGTTTGAATAGTAATTTACACTATGTACTTGTAGGGAATTATTGTTTTTTTTTCATTACACAACTTGTTTGTTTACGTAACAAAATCATTCAGGAAACGGTCTACACAGCATTTAACCTAAGATTAATAAGATACTAACCTAATTCTTACAATTATAGTACCAACGGTTGCTCAGTGTTTTAAATAGGTCCTAAATATAAATCGCTAGCAAAGATCGTAAAAAGTAAAAACACTACAACCGATTACTAAGCTTTTAGTTTTCCTATTAACCCACTTTTACCTGAAAAAATCCACACCGATTGCAAACCAGTAACGAATACACCTTAATAACCTCGTTTATTTCAATAAAACTAGCCTCGGTTCACTTCTAGGGTTACCACAAACTACTTTTTTTTGATGGACATTTTTTTTTTTTTTATGTAATTGAGTGACGAGACGAGCAAATCGCTCGCCTGATGTTAAACGTCACGTTTACCCATAACAGGTCTGCGCCACCCAGAATTTTGAACTTGCAGAATTCAAGACCCTGCGCGGCACAGCACTGCGCTCGTCACCCTGAGATATAAGTTGTTTAATCTCCCATTTGCTCTGTAATTTCACTGGAAAAGTACCTATAGAATGCTGGGCCCAAGTTTGAAGGCTTTATTTGACAGATCTAAACTAGCTAAAAATATATCTGTCTTTGTCATTGCAATCTACAAGAAAAGGACACCAATACTTTTAGAAAAATTTGATCTATCAACTTATGCCTTCAAACTTGGGCCTATTAGCTCAATCTGACTTTGTGTGTAAATACTGACAAGAAACAAAAACAAACAAAACAAACGTGTATGTGTGTCTGTGGGTGCGCACGAACATGTGTTTTTTCATTTTAAAACAATTTATTTAAATATTAATAAAACCACACCAATATCCATTGCAAAGGTAGTTTAGAAGTAAGCATAAAAATATCATACGTATGAAACGATTTTATTCTAAAACATTTAGAGATAGCGATAATGTATGTTAGTTTTTCACGAGATATTTTCTTTTTAACATTCCAAATAGATGTACCTACCATGATCCCCTTAGTGACTAAAATCTTTAATTCTAAAAACTAGAAACATGTATGTATAATTGTATATTGTATAATTATTTCTATATTTATTTTTTTAAGCGAATAAAAGTCTGCGTTTGACCACCAACTCGCTTAATATTAAGCGACGATGTAGTTAAAGATGAGATGACGCACGCAGACTTAAAAGATATTCATCAACATCAACTTTTTTTTTCTACCCATTGCTGAGTATAGATCTCCTCTTCAGCGCGCCATTTTTTCCAGTCCTATGCCAGTCTCATCAACTGCCTAAAGATATTATCAGATGAAAAATATTTTCAAGCGAAGTCCCGCTCTATGAATAAATCATGGTAACCGTACTTCCAATGGAACACAACCAAACGACACACACGTAACCATTCCACGTATCGTCATAAAGGCTGTTTTTATTGCGCACAGTTAACATAAAGTCCATAGAGTTTCATCCCCTAACGTCCCTGAATGCAATCCAACGCAGTACAACCAGAAATTATATGAGCATTTACTTTCAACGATGCAGTCAAGATATCTTCGGAATAAAGATGCTGACACATTGAAACTAACGAAACCTGAAAGAGACGTTTCAATTTTGTGTCTCAGAAGTACGAGAAGTAATTTTAAGGCATATTAGATAAAAAGGTCGTACCTATAAGCTAATTATTTTGGACTCTCATATGATATTTATTTTAAGAAAATGCTTGTTTCATGGGTCTATCCCTGAAAATTGGGAAGTAGAGTAACTTACACGATTAAAGAGCACACTATGAGTGGTTAAAACGCATGTGTTTTTTTTTATAAATGCAACGGGTGTGTTCCGACCTTAAAAAAGGTTAAACGTGAAATTATTTTTATTTCAATTTATATGTGTGGAAATGGAACAAGCATTTTGCTCAAAAATGTACTCGAGTGAGGATTCGATTACATTAGTATCAGCTTCATGATTGTAAATGCGTTTGAGAATGTTGCGATTATTTTTCTGTCATGTTCTTGATAAGGCTATGCCAACAGCTTGTACTCATAGTTCTAGAAAGAGATAAACTTTTGTTATTATTAAACGGATATTTCACGTATTATACTGGATACTCTGGCTATTAGTTTTGATCATATTTGATCTTGCATCCGATGATCAAAATGTATTAAAACCAAGTCTGTTTTCATAGTAGGTACCTAAACTAGAAAAATACACACATTTATAACATACTTGCTTCATCGTTCAACTCCTATGAGAAAAAATGGAAACCATCTCTATAATAGATGGTTTCCATTTTTTCTCCTAATGTGTGGGTGTCGTTTTCTAATCGTAATTTTGGCAAATCGAATTAACCAAGATAAACATAGAAAAAAATGATAGCAATTTAGTTGCTATACTCAAATAAATTTAAAAAACCCTACCTGTCAGACGCCTAATTCTGTTAAACGTTACATCCTGCTTTAGAAATATTTATCGAAACACATTACTTACAAAACGAAATTTTATAAACAAACTCAGAATCCAATAGAATTAAGTCTTTTCACAGCGTTTCTACATAAAATAAAGTTAATCCAAACATCTATTAACACTAAAACTCCGAGATTGAGTTATAAAAGCTCCAAGGAAGCGAGTTAAAATTTCTTCAAATGGATACTTTATATGCCGGAGCCGTTTCCCTGACCGTCTTGCCGTTTCACTTATCCCGATATTGGGGCCCACTAATTTTGTTTACTTATTCATTAAAATGGAGAGGGATGGTGGACTGGAAATGCGCAGTCTATTAGATTTTCATGGTAAGCTAAAAACGTAGATGTGAACGTTGGATATTTAGTGGATTTTCGAGAACCTTTGAATGAATTGAGTTTGTATTTTTAGATGTTTCAGAGTAAATTATTAAAGCTGCTACCTATCTAGATAGTACAATAGTACCACCGATACTAGATCGATGGATAGTAGTACCAATGAGGTTGAGCTGTTTTAGAGCTTTATTGAAAGCAGATTTTACGTTTCAGATAAATTGAATTATTGTTGAAACTTCTTCTTAAATACTTGTTCTGTTATTTGTTCTGTGGAAGAAATAGTAATAAATTGTTAATAAAAAATATTTTTAATTTCACAACCATGTATTCAATAATAACTCTAACAAACGTGTTTCTATATCTTTTTCAACTTATTTAGAGATCATGTTATTTTAGTTACTTGTAAGTAAAGTATTTATAGATTATGTATCAAAATTGTTTGAAAGTTCCACGAGAAGCCTAATAAAGGTAAATTCAAATAACATTGCCATACATATTCTCAATTTTCAAAGCTCATAGAAATAATGGTGCAGACAAGACCGAGCCCCGATACCTCCAGACAGACATATGCCCAACACGGATCCGAAGAATATTGCACATGAACACCGCATACGATATCCCAAGGTATTACGACTAGTTCCTCGGAACTTACAAGTTTGTCTGACAAGCTTGTCTATTGTAAAAGCATGGCCAAAACTTTTGATGCAAGTTTTAATAGCATAACAGAGCATCCAAATCTTTAGTGTGAACGTTTATTGTGCAGGTTTTGGGTGCATCTCTATTTTGTGAAAACTTTAAAGACATTTCAAAATCCGAAATTCAACTAGTTAAAGACAAAAGTAAAAGGCAGATTGACTTGACTTAAGTTGTTTGTAAACAGTAGTAACAATAATCGGATAACAATAAAATTTAATTTAATTCGGTACATTTTTAAAAACCTGATTCATCATTATTTTCATTGTTATATTTCTAGTAACACAATTGTTAGTTAGCTACTTACATACCTACATAATTGAAAGCCTTCATAATATTCTATTCATTCATTCCTGAGACGGCCTCAGTGAGTTTACTTATTCCTGTTCATGTATGTTTGATTGGGTATCCCAATTTGCTTGATAAAATACCTGAGTCCTGTTTTACAACTTTACAAGCGTTTTGCTCCAAGAAGGGTTGCCCAGATTTACAAAATGCAACGGCCGGGCCAAAGCCTGACGGACTGCCGAATCGCATCCTGAATTATTCATTTGCCACCCAAAATTTCACAACCGCAAACCGAAGCGATCGAACATTGCCATGTTGTTTTATAGTTTATGAAATTTTGTATTCTGTTTTATTTGAGTTGGATAGGGTGCTGGGGTTGGAATTTGATTGAGTTTGCATATTTGGGAAGATTAGGTTATCTAGTTTTTTTATCAAGAAACACGTGGTTCGGTCTTATGGAACCTTTACTTTTAAGATTAAGAAAAGATTATGAAAGTCTTACAAAATGTTGGTAACAAATTATTTATTATTTATCTAAAGAACATAAAAAATAATAGGTGCAATTGTACACAAACTAAGGACTATGTAATAACATATTTACTCGTGTATAACAGCCCTTTTAATTTATACATTACATAAGTACCTACCTACACCTTTACTCGAACATGATAAAATACGAAAAAAAAATGACTGGAACAGAAATAGAAGAGATGAGAATCTGACTAAGCATCTACAGGCTAGAGAGAGGCCAATGCCCAACATTGGACTGAGGAAACCTAAAGTGATGATGATGATCTAGTGATGACCGTATCTGGTCTAGAACAGTTGCTACATGTGAGGACGCCATTTACGTAATTATAAGGGAAGGCGGTTTGTTTTTTAGGTGTTCTCTTTTTGAGTCAAGATCTTTTACTGCTAAACTTGGGTAGGTACATCAGCCATGTGAGGTCGCATCAGTAACCTACCACCAACAGAAAATGTGGTCGCCGTAGCCGAAATCGGCATGGAATGCATCATCATCATCATCATCATCTGGTCTATAACGTAGCTACAAGTAAAATGACTGAAATATAAGGCAATGATATAGGTAGAGTGAATGCAGTTCAATTAAATGTAGGCAGTTTGTCTTTCCTATTTGCTTCTCAGTGTGTGGTACCATGTAGACAATTAGACTGATTTATTACGTAGGTAACCCTAGCTAACAAAGCTCTGAACCGTACCATTTCAATTCACTAATAGACTTCAATGAGCATTCCAATAAGTCCGCCAATAAGTCAGTCCCGGACACGTGCCTTCATGCAACATACGTTACCATTCGCAGACGCACAAATCGCTTCGTTTGCGAAGACAAATGGTTCCCGTCTGCTCTCTAGCATACATACCATTCAAAAATTACTTGAAAAAGAGTCGAAAATCCAATATCGAATGCAAGCGCAAACCGGAATGCCGCCTCATTTTTTTCAAAACTGCAACTCTGTAGCTCGAATGTTAAAGTTGTTTTTGTCATGTTTAGTTGGTAAAGAATGATGTTTTCATATTGATATTCGACATTGCGAGCGGGCTTTGATCGTGTCAGCTTTAGTAATGAGCGTACAGGGTTTTTGTTTAATAACAATAGAATTGACGATCAGGTATGTCGTGGCCATTGTTTGATTTGTGATCGGCACCCTCCGCGTCTTGCTGGCATCTAACTTGCGGTATTTGACGCCGACGGTGGCAATGCAAGGCGCTTTGTTAGAGCTCTGTCCAGAATCCAAATTGCAGCATTAACTCCGTAATTAAGATAAATTAGTGCTGATAAGAATTCGAAACGATGTGCGGCGGTGTAACACCATCAAAAATAATTAATAATTCAAGGTATCCGTGGTAGTTGGAGGATCTATAAAGTGTGCCGCCGAGGGTGATTTTGTTCGAGCGTCTGCGGTAGTTTTTGTAGCATTATTCTTATTGGAATCAAAATTCATTTCTCTTAAGGTTTGAAATATACATTCCATATTGCATCTTTTTTCCTTGCCTTCGTTTTCAGGGACGTATAATTAAAAGTCAAAGCTTTGTCGAGACAGAAACCAATTTGGGCGTCGTCGGTAGCGACAGTCCAAATGAAAAAGCAGCTAAAGTGGCAAGTGAGGGGAAAATCGCGAATATCTCAGATAATCCCTTTTGAGGTAAAAGGTCTGACATACGACTCCTACAAAAAGGGAGCATTTTTAACGGTATCCAAGCTTGACTCGTAATAATCCAGAACTTTGAAAATCAGATAGGTACTAGTGATGTAGATTATTTTATAATATTCTTCGTGAAGTAAAATCTAATCTAATTACATATCTGTTATTAGTTAAAATGTCTTGTGACTATATTATTCTGTTACCAAGTACCTAAATTGAAAACATCGTTTTTCAATAGTTTTTTAGTACTTATGTTGCCGCAATGTTTTTTTTTTACAATTATGTAGGTACCTATAGCGAAAATTTTAGTACTCGCAAAACTCAAGCTCTGTTTTTTAGCGTTTCTGATACCTCGAAAGGGAGGAAATTTAAATTGAGCATCCTGCAACCGTCTCAATAAGCGGGTTGGCTCTCATCGCGCTTCGTAAATTCGACGCCAATTGTTTGTTTTCCACGCAAAACGTTTGCAATTTTTAAAAATTGTGAACGCTAGAATATTGCGGATACGAAAAACCAAAATTGTGTTAATTTCGAGCCCTCTACTCCCAAAACAGCGTAAGCAGAAGTCGTAGGAGATATATAACAATTAATGCAATACAACCCAGTCCACGTAAACCTTAATTACATATACACAAGCAGTCAGCGGAGGTATAGGTACTTACCTATAGACTGGGTACACATATTTTCTTTAAAAGCATACTTATATAGCATATTATAGATCGGTAGATAGATAGATAATTTAATTAGAGCAAAATGATAACTTCGTTGAATTAGCTTATGCTGATTTTGGTCTGTTTAAAAAATTTGATTTTCCACAAAAAAAAAGTTGGCTTATCCACGCTTCTAGCTAGCAACTGTCGGAGTCAGTAAATCTTAACTTTAGTCGGCAATCTTCTCGTATGAAATTGTTTTAGTGTTCCACTACATGTAGCTACCGATGCCCATCTTTACGTATCGGTAACCGAGCCGTGATTTGCGAAACGCACTTTTCTGATTTATCTGTCTGGATGAACCTGCAACACTTTTCGACCTTATGTGCTTGCAATAAGAGTCATTTATATCAAAAGTACAAATCTTTGACTGTTGTATACGGTCCATTTAAAGTTGTTTTAAAAACTACTAAAGTGTTGTCTCGATTTGAGTGCGGATGAGTGGTTTTCATTTTCGGTTCCTTTGTTTTTCCGTGTTGGAAGTTAACAGTGCTTTGTTTTATTGTTATTATGGTTTTGTATATGTATGTCCATGTGGGTAAAATGTGAATCCCAGACAAAAGGGCGTAAATAAGTTACGTATTTAATAAAATATGTTGACAATGGCAAGATCAATCAACTCCCTTAGGCACTTACCTACCCTTGGACTTTACCTAATTGATTATCAACGGTAAGGAGTTTGTGTAGTTAGATACCAACAAATCCTACTGAAACCGTTATTTTTTTAAGATAAAAAGCCTTTTTAGTCCACGTTACAATATACAGCACCAAATTTAATCCAAATCCGTTCAGCCGTTTTTACGTGATTGAGTAACATTAATAGTATAGTAAGATTTCCTATAACTATCATCGGGTCACATAAATATCTATTTTTTCTTTCATTCTTCATTTACGTAGGTACTCACAGAGCTGCAAGGGTTTATCAGTACAGACATTGATTGCTCATCAAAATAATTGTTTCGATTGATCTATCTTTATCTAAATACGGCGTGCGGCATTTAAACAAATACCATTCATGCGGGCTTAATTTATTGGTTAGGTATACCTATACCTAATTAATGTTTACCAATCGATGTTCTGTGGAACGGCGTCCATATGTACCTAATTTTTTTTTTGGTGAAAAATGTCCAAAAAAAGTATAAGATGCTTAAAATCCTGCAATGTTGCCATTGCCTAACCTAGTATTGAAACTTAAGCAAAACTATTTTTCAAGCCAACAAAATTACCTTTTAAGCGAAAAGTATTTTAAGACTATTCGTTCTTCCACTCGAAAAAAAAACTATGTGTTATAACCTAATATTTTTTTAAAGCAAGGTAACGTTATATATTTTTAAATGCAAGTTTTATTAAGAATTAAATGCATTTTTAATAAACACAAGTGATAATAAACAACCAGCCCATTCCCGTTTATACGTTAGTAAGAACTTAGACTTAAAAATCGCCAGGGACCTTATTCTCGGGGCCTCGAGATTATATCCGGTTCTCTTAATGTAATGACGTTTCTAATGAGTGCGACGATGACCGAGATAATATCTCACTTGCTAGAATTGGGCCCCAGTTGATAGATACGTTTCGTTTGAAAATTATTGAATTCTGCCTACCATATCTTTATATTGCACATCCTAGAGCATCTATCTACTCTTGAACTATCGCTTGGCTATCGTCCAAACACCCGTGGCAGATATATTTATTTTTCACTTAACCGGGAACTTGTGAAATATTTACCAACTCGAAAATGAAATTCGAAAATGGCGTCTTTCTTCTTTATAGTTTTAAATTTTTATTATAAACTTTTATTTGACTCGCAATGTACTCGTATGTACCTATGCAACTACGAGTATAAACATAAACTTAGGTTTGTTCGGGTGGTATCTTGCAAATCAATTTTGAGCCACTTCCCGAAGCCCGAACGAGCTGAAATTTTGTATAGGTAGATACGTTTGTAACTCCAATGACAATGCAATAAAAGCTTGTTTTTATTTTTTTTATTTTAGCTACGTCCATAAGTTACGCTATAAAATGTCTTGACGGTAAGACTTTACATCAACTTTATCCTTACACAATTCATTGTGAAACAACAAACGATTGTAATCGATTCCACATTTTTTTTTGTGGAAAATGATTTGGCTGCTTTGAAATGAGATTGATGTAGTAAGTAACAAAAAAAAGTCGAATTGAAAACCTTCTCCTTTTTGAAGTCAGTTAAAAAGATGAGACAGTGTCATCGATACGCCGATTATGAAGCTACTTTCTAAAACAGAACCACGTCAATTGAAGCCAAGATATCCCCCACTCTTCCACCGCGTCGATCTATCAAACCCCATCAGCAATCCTATGACCCTCGGCCTCTGTCCCTCCCGAACCCGGCCAAATGGATCCGTCACGGGCCTCCACCGATCTGTTGTTTCGGCGTCGTAGAGAGGTGGCAATGTGACCAAAATGTACCTTATCGATAATTTTTACTCGAGCATGGAGTTAGTTCGTGTATGAGTGGCTAACCCTGGTGTCAGATTTTTAAGACCGCCAGAAGTGAAGACCTCTGACATAGCGAAAGTCAGATTCTAAACCTATGAATTGTTAGATGTGTATTAAATATTTACTTAATAAACAGTTTTAGATTTTGAGTCGATAATATCGCTCGGTTTCCATGTGGCCTGAGTGATGAGCCCTATCATCAATGTTTAGTTCACATATAACCATCTGTATTTTTTTATGTCGCTTTACACTTATCGTTATCGATAGTTAATGCAGACATCACTAAAGTATGTGATCCTTCACCATCAACCGCGTTAATTCGATCAGTACCCGTCGCCTCTATTCTTAAAAGAATGACGTCACGAGGTCAAAAGTACGATATGAAATTTAAAATTTACGAGTTTTAAATTCGAACACAGTTTAAAATTAAATTAACTATCTTCTTCAATGTTTAAAACTGTTCGAGTGGTTTTTATTACGTTATCTAGTTTAACTCTTAGTTGTAAAAGTTTTTAACTCGGAGTTTTATTCAAAGTTATTAACTTTGAGATTTTTGTGCGGTACTTAGTGATTTTATACTCATAAAAATTGGTAGCGTAAGTCTAAGTAAAAGTCTGAAACTGGTTCAGGTAGCTTTATTTTATCAAACAATCGCGAAAAATATCCCCAGGTTTCTAACGAAACATAAGCAATATTTCACTTCATATTAAGCCGTGAAATATGTGTACCGTATTAATATATTTATGGCGTCTGTCTTGCAGGTAATGGCATGAAAACACCACAAAACATTACCGATGAAATAACTGTGGGGAAGAACACAGTAGAAGTACTACGCTACAAACTTATCTATAACAGTGTCTAAGTACGGGAACTAAAGCTTTTCACTGAAGGCGGTCTCATTTTACCAAGAAAAAGCGCCAGTGGCTCTACTACTTTACTGTTCAGAACGTGGTCACACTATAACGTGATTCGACCCTCGCTCACTCGAGATTTGTATAAATAATGGTAGTTTTAACAGATCCAGTTGCTGGAACAAAATTGTTTTTTTTTCTTACCTTCAATAGCTATTTTTTCGGTTGATTTACTTTCGTAAACAATTTTATCTTTGCAACAAATTCCTTCTTTCAACGGTTGCCTGAAAAAATATCTCTATTAGCGACAAGGCGATATTTTGGAGGTTTTTTTTTCTGTTTTGTAACTTTATGATGGTGTGCACAATAAAAAGTTTTAATATACCTATATATGTACGTATTTATTTATTTATTAGTGTACGAGAAAACCCAAGTAAAGCCGACGAAATAGTCTAAAGTCAGTGATTACAAACTGGTGATGAACTCACTGGTGAAGCAAAGAGGCTGAACAACGTTCTTACTGGAACAAGTAACTAGAAAATTCTAAAGCAACCAAAACTCGTGGAGGTAAAAGTATGAAAGAGATGCATTTCATCAATATAATGCCGCTAATAAATTAGATTGTAACTTATTCTGCACCATTAGAATATACGAGTATGCACCTTTGAACCTGTCCTTTGAAAAAGGTAACAAAAGGTAAACCTCTTACTAAAGTAAGTAAATAAATAACTGATAATGTGTTTTGCGGTTTGTAGAGATATTTCAGATTATTTTGTACAGACGAAGCGCAGTTAGTTAGTAATAGTTGCATATTTTATACGAAATTAAGATATTTAATTTGCTATGAAAATTGACGAGATGGGTCGACGAATAGTCAGAGTCGCGGGTCGAACCTGGACCCGATTAGCATATGATTGTGACCAAGGCAGATGGCATAACAGGAGAGATGCCTATACTCAGCAGTGGGATAGAGAGGGCTGTGGATGATGATGAAAATTCAAACCTAAGTCAGGTTTGTCTATTCATAGATTTTCGAGAACCATTATAACAGTTAAGAAAACCGAAAACTAGTCCTGTCGTACATATGAAACAAATGTTTGATTCCAGAAATTCAGTGCAATTATACCTACTTAATTATAATTTGAGCAAATAGAATTTAGAAAGAAATTCGAGTTGGAAGCATTGAACAATACTTATAAAACTTGGTATCAAAGATATCCGCAGTTATGACAAATATTAACATTTTACAAAGTTATCTCCACATTTGGAATTCCAAACACAATCTATAAGTTCTTCATTACTTATCTTCAAACGCATCGATACGCAACATTTATTACGCTTCCATACGCCAACTTAACTGGCAATTTCTGAAAACTGTAACAAGCTTTATTTTATTTGAAAATAAGGGTGAAAATGTTATTACAGGGTGAGTGTATTGGGTGCGAATATAAAGTTGTTTGCGTATGTCTAGCGAGGTTCTATCACGTCAAAACAAGAAGAGAGGGGACAATGTATTGCAGTTGGCAATCTTAGCGCCCTTTCCACAATATCTTTAGTACAAGACGCCCTTCTGTATGATATGGGGTTGCCATGTCTACTATTTTCTTAAGACAGGCGTAAATGCGCAGAAACACAAAATTACACCGATGCAGAATTAATTACCCACACACACATTATACTTAATGACCATGCGATTTTTATTTTTATTTATTTTTTATTCGATGAAAGAGTCGCGTTTCATCGCCTGATAACAGCACTGCAGGCAACTGGTGAGCAACTATGCGGTTTACGACGAAGCTCGCTCGCTTTAAATTTTATGATTAAGTACACATTGGGCCCAAGTTTGAAGGCATTTTAAGACAGATCTAAACTAACTAAAAATATATCTGTCTTTATCATTGCAAGCCATTAGACAAGGATGCCAATAGTTTTAGAAAATTTAGATCTGTCTTAAAAAGCCTTCAAACTTGGGCCTAGTAAAAGTTTAAATTAAATAAGGCTTGAATACAAATAATAAAATAATAAATAATTGGTATGTTTAGATTCTAATAAAGTGTCTTTAGATCATTATTTAACTCTACATTTTCTTGAATATTTTTTTTATTTTATTTCATAATTATCCGAACACATGGTAACTCTACCTATATGAATAATGTGTCATACGATCGCGCCCTTTTATCTACATTGAGGGAAACGAAGAGATTTTGAGGAAATGCCGTTTTGGGGCGGAAAATCGTTGAGTTACATCCTCGATTTTTATTGGATTATAAAGATACATTTTATTTTTGTTTCCTTTCTTAGAGTAAAATGTTAATAACTTTGGAGTTTTGTTATGTATTGTTAAGAATGATTGGATAAATAACGTAGGGCTTGGCACTTATATTTAATTTTGTTCATCTAACAACAGACAAAATTCACAATCGCTGACAGTTTCTCAAAATATCAACTCTGCTTTACGATTTTTTTTCCGCTTCTAACTCAAAAGCATAATAAAAATTCCTTTTTTTCGTACCGATATAATTAATATCTACTTAGTGTGTATGTATTTTTTTTAATTCAAATCAACCTTCCACTGCTTGGATACCAGGCATACGCTATTGAATATTAGTGTCCTTAAGATTTAAATTTAATAAAAAAATGTGTAATATAATATGAGGTTACCTAAACTAACCCTCATTACGTATTTTAATTTAAATGAACATCCCTAAGAAAAAACTGTGAGTACAAATACTTGTATTATTTTCTGGGGGTGATATTTGAGGGGTGGAAAAGCCAATGTTTTGCTCAATGCACTTGGATAAAAAACTGCATGGGTTTGATGCAATATTTTAATATTAGCCGTTTATGGCATGCGGGGTGCATTCTGGGGTTGTAAAATATTGTGGGATTAGTGTGGATGTGGCTCTTCAAGAGATCGCAAGATAAAGTCTAGGTAGGTACCTATTACAAATGAGAATTTATTTTGTACTTTGGCGTAAGTGAGGCTTGCATTGTCACCATCATCATCAGTTCGTTATACAGGGATATAAATCAAGGGTATGCTAAACAAAAAAGAGCTCAATCAGGGTTCTCGATGGAAACCCTTATGGATAAAAGAGTAGCAATTTCTAACAGTGTAGGTACCTACCTGTCTGGGAAGAAATACATAACATCTTTGGTGAGACTGAGAATCCGCCAAAATTACTCTATACTTAGAATGAATAGTGAAGAAAGTAGGTTTTATCCATCAAAGCATTAACAGTACACTAGAACCCATACTTGTCCAACACTTCACCCACAGTTGCTAACATAAAAAAACGCCTACACCCCACGGCTCCACAATAAAGCAACATCGGTTTGCACTCCCTGATATTGCACTAATATTCTCCTACCCTCAACGTTATTAAAAATCCAAAGGTTATTTGTATATATTTATAGTTCCCGACGTAATAGCCTCTGTCATCGGAAAAACTCCCTGTAGTTTAATTTTGTTAAAACATTTTACTGGTTATTTTTGAAATTTTTGGGGAGATTTTACAAGAGCTTGTAAATTTTGATATCACATTGAAGTTTTTTTACGATTATTGCCTCAATAAATTGAGTGGAAAACTTACAACGAGATCAACCAATGAGCACTATAACATTTTCTCACTGCCTTTTTGTAAAACTATTAGTTGTCTCCAGAAATTAGGTAGGTACAATGATACCACTCCTTTTCACTCTAATAAAGGCCCATTTCCACGGTGCCATGCAGGTGCTTGTGTGTTGCGTACAATACCTAATATTGAAGCAAGAAATGACTGACATCGTCTAAACAACATGTCACTTTCTGATCAACAAAGCAAATTTTCCATGCAAGAATGTTCTTGCTGTAAATGTTTAATATATAAGAAAAGGCCTTAAAGGCGGCAACTTCATGAAACTTTGAAAAATGTGAGTTCCAGGTGATAAGTAGGTAAGTATCAAGTTAAGGAACGATATGATTCTTCCAAGCGGGGGAAAGACAACCTATGTTATGTACCTACCTGTAAAGACAACCTATTAACCTACCTATTACTAAGTGATTTTTATCTAGATTTCTACCTATATTTACTTAGTTCTATTTTGGTATGTTATGAATTATGAGTTTATGAGGTAAGATACTTATCTTGAAGTTGCCGGATCTTATTATTTACAGGTATCTAATATTTACCTACAGGTGTAGGTAATGGAAGAGCATCACACATACCTGTGTGAGTTATTCACCATAGTTCCAAAAAGTCCGTCACCTCCAGATTTCCATTGTCCTTACTTATCTAGGTAGGTACCTACCTACGGTTTTCAAAAAATATTCTTCGCTTAGATTTTTTATGGAATAGGTCTACGTTTCTCCGCGAACACGCCTAATCTAAAGCGTCGTATTTTTAAGTCTTATAAGTACCTACACTATGCATTCCTAATACCTATCAACAACAGAAAACAACATTTATCACACATGCCACCTTCCATAACATCCGTCACGCTGTACACATAACTCCCCAGAATGCAATAACAGATAAAAAAACGCAGAAAACAACGGAACATAAAACGTCTCACGCTCTTTATTGCACATTTTGCGGTAGATACAGCTATCTGATGCCAATAAATAATAGATGTTTAAGCAGTTTTGCACCGTGCAGTTTGGCGAGATATTGAGATGAAAATTCGGGCAAAAGTTGGAGTTAAAAATTTGAGCAGGTTTTGGGTTAAATGTGCGCTAAGTTGCAGCACGTAGCTGCTATAAACCCTGATAAATAAATAGTCCGATGTCCGATATAGTATTTTAACGGTGTAACTTAGACTATCTATTATACCTATAGTTAAATAGGTAGATAGTAAAGGGGTAAACGAAGCGTCGCGCGTCGGTCAGCCACCAAGCACGTTGGGTCGACGATATTGTAAAGGTCGCATATCGAACCTGAATAAGATTGGCATAGGACCGAGATGATTCCCCCCCGAATGGGTTCCCGCCTTTCCGTGGCGGGGGGGATAAGTAGCCGTGGCACTGAGCCCGGTGAAACGAAGAGGAACCCGAGGTGGGGCCTTCCGCGTGTCCCTCTGGCAGCAGAGGGCTGATTAGCAGAGGGCACAGCGGATGAGCCGGGGTCTGAGCGATGGCTCGGACCACCAGGGGGGTTTTCCTTGTGCTCCTCGCCGCGTGTGGGTCGCGGTCGGGAGTGCAAGGAAAGGAGGAGGGTCTGAGTGTGGTGGACGCCGGGGGATGCGGCGCTCCACACTTGGACGGTGGCATTGCTGCCACCGGTGACGAGTGTGGTGGACGCTGGAGGAAACGGCGCTCCACGCTCGGGCGGTGACAGCGGTGCCACCAGGAGGGTTTTCCTTGTGCTCTTCGCCGCGTGTGGGTCGCGGTCGGGAGTGCAAGGGAAAGAGGAGGGTTCCTTTTGCACCTCGCCGCGTGAGGTTTGCGGCCGGGTGTGAAAGGAACGTGGTCTTAAAGCGGGGTGGGTGGTGCTAACCACACTGCCCACCACGTGCGAGCGAGCGGGGCTGGGGAGCGAGAGGGCGGTTCGCCCGTCTCCTTGCTCCTCG
Source organism: Alcis repandata (assembly GCA_949125135.1). Classification (NCBI taxonomy): domain Eukaryota; kingdom Metazoa; phylum Arthropoda; class Insecta; order Lepidoptera; family Geometridae; genus Alcis; species Alcis repandata. The sequence goes on from OX421233.1 coordinate 5,084,935, forward strand.
GCAGTGGGGTTGCCGGTAGAGTCGGGGGACTCTCCCGGCCTGCACGACCCCATACTGTCTGGGGGGTGATCCTGGGGAACAGGGTCACCCCGCCATGGGTGCAGGGGGCCCTAATCGGGCCCGTCGCCGGGGCAAGGTGGTCAATGCTAACGCGACACCACCTTGCCCTACCAGGCGGACGATGAATTCCCCAGTGGTTTTAGTGGGTATGCCGCCACTAGGGCGGAGACTCCCACATAACCACCCTGCCTCCCCCGGGGCGGGCGTGGTATCCATAAAGGATTTCCACTGGGTAAACAAAAAAAAAAAAAAAAAAAAAAGGACCGAGATGATTGGCAAAGTAAGTAGTGAGAACCAAGTGTCATGTCAAGTCAAGTGTCAAGTGTCATAAGCTGAGCAGCGGGCGAATATCTACAGGCTGAAAATGAGGAAGACGAAGACTATGGCATAATAAAATATTGTAATTATTTAAGTGAGACCAAAGACTTTTACTTAGCTGCCTACTAAAACTATGTAGGCTTAAAAGTACCTAACCAAACTACTCTTTAGCTATATAGGTACCTAAGTGTAGATTGATACCGAACTCGGGAGTTTCCTAGATAAATAGACAGTGTTTGAGAATGAGCATAACTAATAGAAATACCTACACATCGATAGAAACGCCCTACTTACGTAGGTACTAACTGAAATTATTATCTTTAGCTATCTACTTATTTACCAGCCACCATCAGTCAAGAAAAAAACAATACCCCCATCCCTCAGGCCTGCGACGTTCCTCTTCAAACAGTCCACTCATCTCCCCATTATTTACAATAGAAAAATAATCAAACCGAACTCGGCGAAGCATTTTCCAAACGCTCAATAGTTTTTGCCGTGATTTTCCCCGAAATATTTCAAGAGTAAATGAACGTCCACGATTGATGGGCTGACGGTTGTTATTTGAAAAAGCGAAGGGCCATTTCCACCGTTCCGCCGAAGATATATATCATTGGCAACGTCAACAAAGTAGAAAATTAAAGTCAATAAGAGGCGGACTGGCTGTAATAAGCTGCCGCCGTCGGACTGTTATGAAATGCCTTTATCTTGGGGTGTGAGCAAAAAGAATTGGCCAATTTGTCAACTGCTAAACCCGGCTTGCTAAGTGCCGTTTCATTGTGTCTTACCTTCACCTTTTACGGATATTTTCACACCTTAAACATTTTATTAAAAAGTCCTGGAAGATTCAATTGGTTTGGCGTTAGGAGCTTTGAAAATGAGTCTATGCTGCTTTTTTTTTGTGCTCATTTTGACGAGTGCTTTATGATTGAAAGTTATCTATAGGTACCTACCTATATTAAAATAATAAAGATAAGTACCTAGGTTATAATGTGCAGAATCAGGATATCGTCCGTGTTTTGTAGAAAAGGCGAATAGGTAGTACCTATCTACCTACGCCAATTAGGTACAAAAAAAATAATCAGGAGACGTTTTTATGGAAGTTTCAAAGATTTTTATGAAATAGATTCACACCAGTAGATAGTGTTGTATTCTCGAGTAGGTACCTACTCTCCTGTTTAAACGAAAATAAAGAAATTACTTACCTAATTGTAATAAAAACATAAAAACGCACTCCAAAATTTAAGATTGGTGGACCTATTTGTCCTTTCTTCGAAACACCGACGATTTATGTGAACGTATTTTCTTTGAGTTGATAAGTACTTTATAATTTTCAAAAAGTAGATATTAGATTTAGGTAGATACGTGTAAGATAAACATATTAAAAAAATCAACTGAAACTCCAAAAGCTCATACAAGCCTATTCTAATTAATAGATCAGCACTATGAAAATAAGTTTTTTTTTTGGTTTTGATTTCATCTACTCGAAAAACGATAATTGGTTTGATTAATTTATAAGTGCGAGTATAGTAGGTAGGTATAGTATTATAGGTACCTACTTATTTTCTAAGAGACTTTCAGGGGGGCATTAATGAGTTTGAACTAGGAACATAAATTTATTCTTCCGGGTTTTGCGACCAAAGAGATCCAATTAAAATACTTATTAGGTAAGTATATGAAAAGAGCTACTAGCCAGTTTCTGAGCGGAATTGAATCAATGTTTGTTGAAAGTTGTGGCTTCAAACATCTCGTCTATTTAGCTAGAGTTGAGAAAATAAGATGGCTATATAATATAAGTATTATTATCTGATTTAATAATAATTTTATTTTTATTATTAAAAAAAGTTCATAGAGGCAGTGTGTCTAGTCCTAGTGTCAGTTTTTAAAGGCCTCTAAAGAAGCTTGGCGGTTGTTGTCATGGAACTAACAGGGCCACCAATTTAACGTGTCTAATTAACCAAGTAATAAATTGTACCTAATAAAAAATACTCGCGGTCGCTCCTGCGAAGTTTTTGGTAACATCGTTTGGTATATCACTTGTCGCAATTGCCATTTTCTCAGTGATTATTTATTTATTTTTACTCACAAAGTAATTGTTGTTTTGTTTTTATTTATTATGTAGGTACTGTAGCCACCGAGCGTCGCGGTAGGTATCTGCCCATGCAGAATCACGCGACGGTTACAGAAATGCAGTGACATCCGTCATTGCAGGAATGCTGCGTCAACATATAAGATAAAGCTCTCCTCATAAATGTAAGTTAGACTTAAGTTAGTTAGAATAGAATCTTCGTAGACTCGACACCTAGTAATAAAGTATATTAAAATTAATTGTTTTTAAAAAACCAAACTTCCGTTCCCGAAAGTTAACTGGCGCAGCCGGTAGGATAATTGGCTGTTACCGTTGTCGCGAGTGCGCCTGTAAACCACCGAAAAGCCAGTGGTATGTACGAGTAAATTCGTACATAAGTTCCAAAGAACGAGGTACGAGACGGGGTTTGAACCCGCCACCTCAAGAATGCGAAGCGGCTGGTCTCCCACTGAGCTACCACGGCTCACCCTTCGAGGGTAGACCTGTATCCTAGTAGTAGGAGGATTAAAGGTTGCTGATGTACATATTTTTATCAAAATTATCGTTCATAAGTCTGTATCGACCCAGTTGCTTCTTGTAACTTAATTAAGTAAATTAAAAAAATTAAATTAAACATCCTATTTCTATATTACGTATTTTATTATTATGTATAAGCGTAAGTTGTATTTATATTTTATAATTATATTTACGAACTTAGTGACTTTGGTATTTCATAAGAATACATCTACATTACATTCATTAAAATGTATCTACACAACAAAAAAGTAAGAAATTAATTTCACATTAAGGACTATATAGACAACTAAGTACTATACTTTGGTCTGCCGATTTTCTTTATCTCTATTTTGATACACACAGGTAGAAAATTACCGACAGTAGCACATTTAAGAAGAAAGACGTAAATCGTCACAATTTCGCAACACCTTTTAAACTCAGGCTTAAAATACTAAACTAAAAACAAATGAAAAAACTGAAAAAACTAAAATACTGAAATACTAATCGCTGATTAATATTTCAGTCTTCTTTTTACACGTCACATTTCACGTCAGCAAGAAGTTAACAAGGAATTTTAAGCAGTGATTCGTTTAAACAGGGTTTCATGACCCTTGATTAATTATTTCAGAGGTAATCTAATCCTATTTGTTTAACTACCAGTTAAGTTTTTTTAAACCGGACTACAATTTTAATACAGCATTATTATTGGAACTAACTGACCCGACATACGTTATCCTGTCTTAAACATAAAACACGTAGTTAAGTATTATTTACATTACTTAAAATTAATACAGGAATTGCAAATCAGTCTCAATCATTGGAAAAGATAAAGCTATAAACAAAATGTTTAAAATACCGCCTACTTCGCTTCACCGTTGGCTTCCTGGGTTTGGTCCTTGTCCTTAACCATGAATACATATTAAATTCGAATAGTCTTAAATTTTCTAATGTTCTGCTCAACAACCTTATTTTTTCTTTCATAAGATCCTTCTGCCGACAATAATTAACGCAACAAAAAATAATTAGCAAAATTGGCTCACCCGCTCACGCGTGATGCGATGACCAAGGGTAATAGAGATCAATTATTATATACAGGGTTATTCATAAAGGGTACATACATTTTGTCGAGTGTCATTGACATTTTTCTATGGAACAGCTGATTTTTTTTCGCGAATTTCGGGTTGGTTCCATAACAAAAGTTGTTCATAATGATGAGTACTATGAGCCCTTTTCGGCTTAGCATACCCTTTATGAATAACCCTATAATTATACTATAGACAGTATAGACTATACATATACAGGGTTATAAGGAAAGGGTATGCTCAACCGAAAAGGGCTCATAGCACTCAACTTCATAAACAACGTTTACTTTGGAAACAATCCTGAAATCGCGAAAAAAAACCAGCTGCTCTTTTCTTTTCTTAAATACTAACTTACATTCACTTATGTATCATATTATTCTTTATCTTACTAATAGTTGTAATCACTTTCTGTGTGACCACTTCACCGGCGATGGGACCCGGCTTCTTTTCCTTTTTTATTTTCTCGCTGCGAGCCGCAGGATTAGGATTCACTTCAGTCCTGAACAACTTTTCTAGACAGTCTTGGTTCAAATATCTCATCCAAACTGATTCTGCTTTATAGCCGGTAAACAACTTTTGCACGAGAGATATACAGCCTTCTAAAGTCCATACCCAACAGTCAATATCTGCAACGGCTACCGCATTTGTGTCCACAAACTTCATTGTTTTAAAGACCCTTAGGGCTTCTGCCCATATTTGTTGATGCGCTGAATTTGGTTTGACAGCTGATAGTAAGGGTTTGCCTTGTTTGCGAGTATTTGACAGGTTACCGTTGAGTGAATCGAAAAGTTGGTCCAAAAACAGTATAAGATCCGCTGTGCTCCGGCTCTCTGGGGGCAGAATGTCTTGCTCTGAAAATAGAGATAAAGTTTAGTGTGAAATGGTTTGTAATTTAGTCTCATAGATTTACTTTCTATTATCTTTTCTTTTTTTCTTTATTTCTTTCTTCTATTTAAATAGTTTATATATTCATTCAAAAAAGGAAAGCTTTGATACCTCAACTCCTAGAGCAAAACAAAAAGGTAACCTAGCAATGTTGAAGTACGATCAACTAATAGTTAAAGAAAAACCTAGTAATAAACGAGCTTTATCTGTGAGCCCATCGGAAAAACAGAGCAGCGTTTATAACAACAACAAAGCCGCCGAAAAATTTGGGCAAGTATTAAAGAAAACAAAAACATTTTCAGCAACCACTTCTAATAACAAACAATCCAAAAATACTAAACCCTTACAAAGCTCAAACTCTACGATTACGTCATACATGAGAAAAACGCCACAATCTGAAAAAAGAAGCCCCGCAGGTAATCTAGAGAAAGATTAGCAATTAATATCGGCACCTAAATACAAGATAACCCCTACACGGAGCATCCAAACTCTACATGATAACAATAATATTAATCACAGTAATACTAAACTCCCAATACGGGTGGTCGCCGCGGGAGTTCAAGACCTCAACCCTCCATGCAATATAAACACTAATTACGAAAATATCTTACAGCATAGACAAATTAACAAAAGAAACCATTCCCTGAAACTATGTACCTATAATATTCGCTCTCTAAAAGCTGCCAACAGAATAATAGAGTTAGAATACGCTCTAAGAAATATTAAGTACGATATAATTGGAATTTCAGAAGTGAAAATAGAGGGCCAAAGTATAATAGAGAAAGACAAATATATATTAATGTACAGAGGTGATAAAAAGGGTAGAAATGGTGTAGGTTTCGTTATTGCACTACACTTGAAAACATGCATAATTGATTTTAAAACATACTCTGATAGAGTTGTAAGACTAGACTTGAAACTTCATGACAATACTGTTATAAATATAGTACAAGTATATGCACCTACAGAGAACTCAACAGAAAAAGAAGTTCAAATATTCTATCGCGATATAATTAAAGCTTTAAAAGATACAGGGAAAGACACCATTGTTATGGGAGATTTCAATTCAAAAATAGGTATACCGTTGAAAGAAGAACTGGGCGTATGTGGTCCCTACGGCTACGGAGCAAGAAATGAAAGGGGTGAAATGTTACTGAGCTTTTGTTTTGAACACGGATTTGCTATTTCAAACACCTTTTTCAAAAAGCCCCAGAAACAAAAATGGACCTGGAAGTCGCCAGGGGGCAGTACGCTCAATGAAGTTGATTTCATACTTGTAAAACAAAAACATAGAGTTGGTAATGTCGAAGTGCTCTCTACTACATTCTCTTCAGACCACAGAATGTTAAGAATGACATATGATGTACAATGTTATAAACGGAATCGCAAGAAGTTTGGACAAAAAACTAAAAATTTTACACCAATCGAAATAGAGTCTTTAAAAAACATATTAAATCAACAAATACGAGTACACACTATTGAAAATGATAATATCAACGAGTCCTATAAAGCTACTGTGACTGTAATTAAAGAATGTCTAACAAAATTACCCAAAGAAAAACAAATAATAGAACCTAAAACCATTAATCACGAAGTCAAACTGCTAATACAAGAAAGAGAAAGTTTAAAAAGAATCTATCCACGATCAATACAACAAAGAAATAGACTTAAATATCTACACAAAAATATTGCTAAAAAGATAAAAGCGAACAGGCAGAAGCTTAAAATGCAAAGTTTAGAGAAAGAACTAGAAAGCAGAAGCTCTACAAAACAAAGTAGAAGAAAATTTGACCACAACAAAGAGTGGATACAAAACATCAACAATGACATTGGTGAAAAATCTACTAACAGGAGAGACATACTAAAGACTGCTACAAAGTTCTACTCATCTTTATATTCCAGCCATGAAACTGATATTGAACCTTTCAGCAAAGACTACGAAGGTGTTCCCGCCTTCTTAACTCATGAGTTGGAACGTGGCATGAGTAGTTTAAAGAAGAATAAATCACCCGGAGAAGATGGAATATCAACGGATACAATTATTGCAATGCTAGAGCCTTTAGCGTCCCAGCTGACCAAACTTTTCAACAAAATTATTGATAACGAAGTAATTCCCGAAGACTGGCAATATTCAATTATTACGTTGCTCTACAAAAAAGGCGACCCAAAAATGATGGATAACTATAGACCAATAAGCCTATTACCAACGCTCTACAAATTATTCTCATCAGTAATACTGTACCGAATAACAAAGGCCTTAGATGAACAGCAGCCTCGGGAACAAGCTGGGTTTAGGAAAGGCTATTCGACTGTGGATCACATATTCACACTGACTCAGTGCCTAGAACGATGCAGTGAACACAACAAAACAATCTACTTGGCATTCGTTGACTACACCAAAGCTTTTGATTCCATCTCGCATAAACTTCTCTGGGAGAGCTTAAGAGAACAGGGCATAGAAGAAAAGTATATAGCAATATTGAGAGTGATATACAACAACTGCCAAGCTAAAATCAAAACTGAAGCAATTGGGCCTCCATTTAACATTAAACGCGGCGTAAAACAAGGAGATCCAATCTCTCCAAAAATGTTTACAGCCATCCTAGAGTCGATGTTCCGCAAGCTCGACTGGTCAAAATATGGCTTAAATATCAACGGAAAGCAGTTGACTCATCTTCGTTTTGCTGATGATATAGTCATTCTATCAGAAAACCACGAAGATCTTCAAGACATGTTAACTACTTTAGATGAAGCAAGCAAAAAAGTTGGCCTACACATGAATTTGTCCAAAACCAAAGTAATGACGAGCGCAAGTAAAACACCTATTACATTAAACAACAGCAACATAGAGTATGTAAGCGAATACATTTACTTAGGCCAACTAATTTCTTTTGAAGAGGCTACTGCCAAGGAGATAGATAGGAGAATAGCAATCTCGTGGAAAAAATACTGGGCTAACAAAGATGTATTCAAGAGTCATATACCGATACATCTTAAGAAACGGTTAATGGATAATACTATATTACCGTCCTTGCTTTACGGTTGCCAGACATGGGCACTAACGAAAAAGTTAGTAAAGAAAGTAGCCACTTTCCAGAGAGCAGCAGAGCGTTCGATGCTGGGTCTCAAGCTTAAAGACAGGGTCAAAAATGTGGATATAAGACAGGAGACCAAAGTCATAGACGCAGTAACAATGCTCTGCAGACTCAAATGGAGGTGGGCTGGCCACCTAGCTCGAGCAAAAGACGGTAGATGGAGCGAGCGTATCGTCCACTGGCATCCCAGAGACCAGACTCGGAGTAGAGGACGACCTCGGAGAAGATGGTGCGACGACATCGTAGAGGTTGCAGGAGCAACCTGGACTCGCCTAGCACAAGACCGGGAAGAATGGCAAGGCATGGAGGAGGCCTTAACCCACATTTGGGTGCCCTAGATATAATTACATAATAATATTCAATCATTTTAATTTTTATTTACTCAATTTTATTTTATTTTTTATTATTATCATCTTTTTACTTTTTCATTATTGTACTATTACGGGAAATAAAGGCTTTTTTATTTTATTTATTTTATTTTATATATTCATTTATCTATTCTGATGTCGTAAAATTCGAATTGCGAACTTCAAAACGAATCTATAATTTCTATGCCTTATTTTATAAACACAATATTTTGAAATTGAAGAAAAAAAATCATCATCACTATTTCTCAATAAAAATAGTATTTTGATGTATTATACAAACCTGCCAAATATCAAATGTACGTCCCAACCGTCTGGCTAAAAACTTGACTGGCATTTTTAGTTTTACGTATCCCTTCTTCCGTTGGATAAACAATGTTCTCGGTGAATTTGGGGATCAATCTCACGTCATTATATTCGGGGTTTACTTTCAACATCATTTCTAGATGATGATTTTTTTCTAGATGTCGCCATTCCGCCATTTTAACCTGTCCATCAATTTCAAACGCCAAACAATATGATATGAGAGATATCTTAACCTCTTCAAAAGATGCGGGGGATCGAACAACGGAATAATACGTTCAGAGTTAACTATAAAAACGTACTAAACTTATCATCAGTTACAAGACAATCACATCTGGCTTGGTTTATCAGTAGTTCAATAGCTAATCTGTTATTATCAGCCCGATCGCATCCTGTCGCCAAAACTACAAACCCTATAGCTTGTAACTCGGATATCACACTTTTAATTTCGAAAGCTAAGTCTGTCGCACTCGTCTGTCCAAACGAAGATGAGTACGAGACGTTTCTTGATAATACTTCAAGATTTAGAACCTTTTACCATGAATATCAAAGTGTAATCGGCCTCAAAACTCTCTTCATCTGTTTGTCCCGACTTTAAAAACGTGGTCATAACTTGTTTTTTCCTATTAGCAGGACTGATTAGCTTCTCGTCGAATTGTAAAGTGCAGAGTCGATGTTTGGCCGGCATTTTGTCAACTTTAGCTTTAAGCTTCGATATGGCATCATTTCTGTTGGTGGCAGATTTAAGATCAGAATGACTATCGAGATAACGCAAACCTGAGATTGAGTTGAGGTTGGGTAGTGCGATTCCCATTTTAACCATGTATTTGTATGCGCTCGGACATTCTTTATGTAGCGAAAGTGCCAATTCTTTTTCCTCTTCTGTAAATCTTCGCCCTCGAATTAGGCTTATGACTAGAGCCGTGGTAGCTCAGTGGGAGAACCGCCGCTTCGCATTCTTGAGGTGGCGGGTTCTAACCCCGACTCGTACCAATGAGTTCTTTAGGACTTATGTACGAATTTACATACCACTGGCTTTTCGGTGAAGGAAAACATCGTGAGGAAACCTGCATATGTAGTTCACGCAAAAAGGGCCGATTACCGGCCTAGTTGCGGAAAAAGAGCCCGCTCTTTATCTTTATCTTTAGGCTTATGACTCTCTCTTAACTGGATTTTGGTGATCATTCGTGCAATACGCGGCATTTTGGTTATCATCTTGGTAAAAGTAGCATTTGACTGTATCTCTTTACTCTGTTTCAGTCTAATTTTTAGTTTGGTTTCTATACGTCTGTGTTTGGCCAGTTGTTTATTGACGTTGGCCAATTTACGTTTCAAAGCTGACGATTTATCGACAACTTGAGGGAGACTACTTGACTGGCTTGGTTGGCTCGGCTGGCTTACTGGGTCTGGCTGAATAGGCGATAAGATGGACATATTCAGCGCTGAAATTAAAATGATCATGATATCAAATTTCATTTTATCTCGTAAGTACATTGAATTGAATATTTGGAATGAAATAGATAGGCTTAGTTTGCTTCGAACTCAGAGATCTTTAATTATCTTCATAACCCCTTCTCTGGTTTTATTCATATCATCATCATTATATCTTCATTTATTGAAGTTTGAAGGTCACCAGGTCACCTTTTGCGATTACACGCTATGCTTTTTGATGAAAAGCATAGCGTGCTGATAATTCAGTTCGGTCCACTTTGTTCATATAAAAAAATGAAAATCGTTTTATTCATTGTCATAATTATTAGTATTTGCATGGACTATCCACTACACTCGACTAGTCTACGAATTTCATGAAAACTTGATGAAGGATAAGTTTCTTCTCTCAACATTTTTTTTTAATTAAAACTCGATTTTTTTTCAAAAATGAGATTTCGCTTCGCTCATTCAATGATTCACTTTAAATTTAAAAACCAGCCGAAATACACCAACTTACCATTTGCAATTGGTTCTTTAACTTGTTTCGTGGAGTCCTGTATTGAAATAGAGCCCTTGCTGTCAAACACCAACATGTTTGCTGAAAAGTACAAAAAATCTAAATCGGACTACTCTGTAACAAAGTTATGCGTGAGATCATCCATAAAAAATATATAAACGCGTCGACTTAAGAACCTCCTCCGTTTTTTCGTCGGTTTAAAATATTAAATAACTTCCCTAGGTCTGAGTGTTAGTTGTCTTTGTCATTGTGTGTAACCATGGCATTCCCGATACAAGAAGTCCTAGTGGGCAGCTATGAGTGTTAACACGTCATTTTTGTCGAAAATGACTATCGAGATAACGCAAACCTGAGATTGAGTTGAGGTTGGGTAGTGCGATTCCCATTTTAACCATGTATTTGTATGCGCTCGGACATTCTTTATGTAGCGAAAGTGCCAATTCTTTTTCCTCTTCTGTAAATCTTCGCCCTCGAATTAGGCTTATGACTAGAGCCGTGGTAGCTCAGTGGGAGAACCGCCGCTTCGCATTCTTGAGGTGGCGGGTTCTAACCCCGACTCGTACCAATGAGTTCTTTAGGACTTATGTACGAATTTACATACCACTGGCTTTTCGGTGAAGGAAAACATCGTGAGGAAACCTGCATATGTAGTTCACGCAAAAAGGGCCGATTACCGGCCTAGTTGCGGAAAAAGAGCCCGCTCTTTATCTTTATCTTTAGGCTTATGACTCTCTCTTAACTGGATTTTGGTGATCATTCGTGCAATACGCGGCATTTTGGTTATCATCTTGGTAAAAGTAGCATTTGACTGTATCTCTTTACTCTGTTTCAGTCTAATTTTTAGTTTGGTTTCTATACGTCTGTGTTTGGCCAGTTGTTTATTGACGTTGGCCAATTTACGTTTCAAAGCTGACGATTTATCGACAACTTGAGGGAGACTACTTGACTGGCTTGGTTGGCTCGGCTGGCTTACTGGGTCTGGCTGAATAGGCGATAAGATGGACATATTCAGCGCTGAAATTAAAATGATCATGATATCAAATTTCATTTTATCTCGTAAGTACATTGAATTGAATATTTGGAATGAAATAGATAGGCTTAGTTTGCTTCGAACTCAGAGATCTTTAATTATCTTCATAACCCCTTCTCTGGTTTTATTCATATCATCATCATTATATCTTCATTTATTGAAGTTTGAAGGTCACCAGGTCACCTTTTGCGATTACACGCTATGCTTTTTGATGAAAAGCATAGCGTGCTGATAATTCAGTTCGGTCCACTTTGTTCATATAAAAAAATGAAAATCGTTTTATTCATTGTCATAATTATTAGTATTTGCATGGACTATCCACTACACTCGACTAGTCTACGAATTTCATGAAAACTTGATGAAGGATAAGTTTCTTCTCTCAACATTTTTTTTTAATTAAAACTCGATTTTTTTTCAAAAATGAGATTTCGCTTCGCTCATTCAATGATTCACTTTAAATTTAAAAACCAGCCGAAATACACCAACTTACCATTTGCAATTGGTTCTTTAACTTGTTTCGTGGAGTCCTGTATTGAAATAGAGCCCTTGCTGTCAAACACCAACATGTTTGCTGAAAAGTACAAAAAATCTAAATCGGACTACTCTGTAACAAAGTTATGCGTGAGATCATCCATAAAAAATATATAAACGCGTCGACTTAAGAACCTCCTCCGTTTTTTCGTCGGTTTAAAATATTAAATAACTTCCCTAGGTCTGAGTGTTAGTTGTCTTTGTCATTGTGTGTAACCATGGCATTCCCGATACAAGAAGTCCTAGTGGGCAGCTATGAGTGTTAACACGTCATTTTTGTCGAAAATTTTTGTGTTTTAGTTCTCTGAAATCAGATTATCTTCTTTCTTAATATATATAAATTACGTGTCACGTTGTTTGTCCGCTATAGACTCCTAAACTACTTAACCGATTTCAATCAAATTTGCACACCGTGTGCAGTTCGATCTAACTTAACAGATAGGATAGCTCACATCTCAAACTACTTAACCGATTTCAATCAAATTTGCACACCGTGTGCAGTTCGATCTAAGGATCTAACTTAACAGATAGGATAGCTCACATCTCAATTTATAGTGTCTACCCGTGCGAAGCCGGGACGGGCCGCTAGTAATATATGTATTTAAAAAATGCCAAATACTGTAAATACATACCAATAGTACATAAATATCTATGTTGAAGCGGATTTTCTTCAAAATAGGATTCTCGATCGAAGTATCCAGCGTCATAACTATCATCAACATCATCATCATCATCAGAACCAGTTATCATTTCGTCTTCATTAGGCGCTTTGGTCATATTTAGTGTTTGACTATAGTTTATCAATTCTGAAATTAAAAAAAATAGTTAATTAGCACCATCTGTAACAATTAATATCTAATATTATAATTGCTACTATAGTCACCGCGTTACCAACTGAGTCGTGCGGCCATAAATCATTTCTCTATGTATCTCGCTCGCACTTGTGGATCTTATGGAGCCGCATAGTGATGTGCGTTAGATGGTTGTAGGCGCATATCGATAAGAATAAAATCAGACAGAAACATAGTAGATAGTATTGTGGCCCTGATTCCTATTGACGTTTATGGCCCTATGGCTCAATTGGTAACGCGGTGACTATAAACACTGGTAAGCAAAACAAGTTTTGGATTATTCCTTAAATAAAACCAATAGTAAAACTACTACTTAATCCTACTAATATTATAAACGCGAAAGTTTGTGAGTATGTTTGTTCCTCTTTCACGCAAAAAACGGCTGAACGGATTTACATGAAATTTAGAGTGAAGGTTGTTCATGGTCTGGTTGGTTGTTCATTAACATACAGGCTATTTTTTATCCCAGATAACGCGGGCGCAACCGCGGGGCGCAGCTAGTTTCAAATAAAATTACCATAACAAAATTCGACTAAGTAATAAGGTTTATGGTATATTGCTAAGTGTATAACCAAGTATGTTATAAAACTAAGTCTATTATTATTATTATTTAGAGCCTAAAATGTCCTGATGTTAGGCAAAGGCCTCCCTACCTTCTTTCCATTGATCCTTGTCCTGAGCTATAATAGACCAATCCAAGTATCTACTGTTAAGACTATATACACAATTGTGTGTAATTAATAGTGTGCTTTCCGCCCACGTAGGTAAGCACTGCATTTTGTTGGTGTTTTTGTAAACAATATCTTTGTGCGTTGTTGAAAGTTCCTTGGTCTAAAGGGGCGTCTAAACGGGCCATATTTTACGACAATTTGTGGCTGCAATACTGTGGCCGGCAACATTGCTAGCAATACCAGCCACACTATGCAATATTTTAAGGATGGCCCGGCATTATATCCACATATTTTTTGGTATGTCAAAATGTTTTTATGAAATCATGGGTTCTGAATCAAAGGCCATACTATTGCAGCCATATTGCAACATGTTGCCTGCAATTGATTGCTCAGCCATAAAATGCACTAAAATGTTTTTTTGATGGCTGGGCAATATTTGCCAATAATTGCAGACACAAATTGTCGTAAAATATGGCCCGTTTAGACGCCCCTTAAATAAAACACCAAAGTGCTGTGTAGGAATCTTGTATTTTGAACAAGCCTCATTTGCCTATGACTTTCGAAAACGAAACGCTTGCGCGTGTTAGGCCTGTACATACACCGCCATCTAGCGGATTTGTAAGGAACTACTAAGCACTGTGGCTAAGTTTGAAGGCTTTAGTTGAAAGATCTAATTTTTCAAATAGTATTTATGTCCTTGTCTTATAAGTTGCAATGACAAAGACAGATATATCAAACTAAGGACCTCTGGCTTATAAGGCGGATACACTACCGCTGAGCCAAACAGGTAGAAAAATTTTTCAGTATTTAGAACTCTGTAGGTATACCGTATTTATAAACAATCAAAATTACCTGCAGGAATTTGCCGTTGTTCTAATAGGTCTTCTAACCGTACAAGAGTCAGAATGGGTATTCTTTCTTGTAGATCTTGATTGTTTGATAACCCTTTAAATAAATTAGGAAAGTATTTATTAAAAGCTGTCCAATTCTTGTCATCTAAAGATTCTAAAGCATGTTGATGTAGTAATTTTTTTAAGTGCCTTCCGGTTTTATTTTAACCAACACAAAAACAATAAATGGCAAATTTATTTTTAGCTCATTCAAAGGACTTATCCTGGCAAATTAAGGGTCAAATATTTAAAAACATACAAATATTTAATGCTTGTTATTAATTCAAACTGAAGTGAAACCACGGCGCATACTTAGTTTTTAATTAATGGTCTAAGGAACTTCTGTTGGGTCGTCACAGCACTTATATCGGGTTGTCGCCGTACCTACGTTGAGTTGTCGACATGCTGACATATAAAAACAAATCAATCTCGCTGGTGAAATTGGGGATATGATGGGAACATTGATGGTTCCCCGCACTTAAAAAGTGTTTCGTTGACATGTCTATTGACGCAATCGCAATATCAATCCGGTCTCAAGCTTTTGTTTTTTGTTCTGACATTGAATGAAAACTAAACAGCCAAACAGGTTTAAAATGGTAAGTGTCATACTTCAGAGATTATCATAACAAATATACAAAAACAGAATTTGGGCACAAGTTGGTCCTAGCTCTATTTACTTCTTTCTCCAGCCAATCCAACTTTTTAAAATACCAGAGCATAACTCTAAACTGGCATGGAAAATAGTTTTCGGGCTATTTCTACTAGATCAATATGCAACTAACCTAAACCATAAAGTTCAGGCAGAGTGTACTTACCTATTCTGTCAATGGGAGTTATGCATTTCTCTTCATTTACATTATTTGTATATTTTGTTGACGTCATTATGAGATTTTATGGGATTTACACCAATGAGAGTCATACAAGCCTTGAATTGAAGCGGATTTGTTGTTGTTTAGTCTGAAATATAACAAAGATGGGTCATTAAATAATGGAAATTGAAGGATCAGCCTATGGATATAGGTTTCTTTTATGGAATGTCAAATAACATATGCACAAATAAACTGTATGGAAGTGTAAAATTTGTTCTTTGACAGTGGATTTTCTGCTGGTAGGTAGGTTCCTACAATCTTCATTCAATTTTGTCCAAGGAATTTCTAGTAATCTGCAAAGTTTCTGGATGACTGCCGGTGTAAAATATTTTAACACATTTTAGATGTGATATTTCGAATATTTAAACACTTGCTCTATGAATGTTTCTATAACAATTTATTAATGAGCATTATGTTCATATAAAACTGGAAGGTTAACGTACAATTTAAGCCAGAAGCAGGTATTGTCTGACAGAAGTTAAACATTGATATTGCAAAGGGACTATCAACGTGTCGGACATAAATATAAATCCACACTTTTACGTACTTTCTATCCTAGAGCAACCGGGAACACAACACTCTTCTGCTTGCATATTTCGTAGCCCATTCTCATTACATACTCATTGGAATTTATGCAATTAGTTATTACAATTTATACCTACACTTGCCTACACTTTAAATTCAGATAATCAAGGCAAATTAATGTAAAGAATCAATATAATCAATACTTTTGGATGAGAATTCAATTATTGTATAGTCTTTCGCAGGGTTGCCACCTTGGATTTTTTTAAAGCGCCAGAGCAAAAGTAAAATTCCGCCAGATTTAAGAAATTTGGATTGAAAAAAAAACACCAGATTCCGCTAAATTATTGCATATAAATCTCAGACTAAAGAAACCCAAGTTTAAATGAAAAACAAACTAATATAGGTCTAAGAGATGCTTAAAAATAGTAGTATCCGGTACTCGTTTTTTTTAAGTAAACAGATTTACATATGAGGCGTTTTTATTTAAAAAAAAAAGTTCGTGGTATTTTCACAGGTGGTGTGGAAGCATTTAAATCCGACCTGTCAAATCGATTTTGGTATGGTTATACCTTATCGTTTCCCCAGTCTTAGGGGAAAAAATATGACCATAATATTTGGAAATCTGGTAGTTAATTGCCATACATTTTATTGAAAATAATTATTAATATTACAAGCAAGCCATGTTTTGTACATCAGTTTCAATTTGACATTGACATTTAGATATTAGATGACAGACCCGATTCAGATTAATCCAGGCCCTAGACATAATTTTTAGAACTAAAACTCTTTTTTTTTTAAAACGCCTCATTGCAAGAAATTGTTTATTATTACCAGAGTGCAATAAAGAGTTTTCACTAAGTTACAATTTACCAAAAGTAAATATTATATTTGGTCTTGTCAAAATTTTTAGTATTTTATAAGCAACACGAACCAAATTCGGGAAATAGACTGACAGATAAAAAGAAAACGTCAACTTATGACAGTGCCTAGGGATTCCCCGGTCATAGAGTAGGAAGAAAATTATGAAATTCCGGAACGGTAGGGTATTTCCCTCTCAAAAATGTGTCACCAAATTCCATATTGAAAAAGCGCTAAAAACCACTAAAAAAAATAAAACCGCTAAATGATGTAAAAATACCACTAGAAGCCTTGAAAAAGCGCCAGTTCTGGTGGAAAAACCACCAAGGTGGCAACACTGAGTCTTTGTTGTTTTTTTTTTCGTCTGCAGTGTGGCAAATACCAAGTTGTCGAAATAAACGTTATCATTACTTTAGGTCATACCTATTTTTTTTCAAAAATGAAATGTTGTAAACATAATAAAATGATTGCTTACTTAATGCTAAAGTCATCATTATCGGTTAGTAGGTAATTATGATTCAAAGAAAGAAAGATCGAACGTCCGAACAAAATAAATAATTAAAAAGATATTTATCCCCAAAAATTATGTTAATTATTTTATTGTAAAAATATTGATAGCGATTAATAAGTGGTTAAAAAGTAACACTTTGGCAGCCCTAATGCAGGCTGTCGTTACTTGATGACTTTGACATAAACTTGTTGAAATGACATACTTATGACATTGACATTAAATTTTTATTATAAACTAGCTGCTACCCGCGATTTCACCCGGTTTTTTTTTAATTTTAAACCTAACTTTTAACCTTTTTTTTTTTTTACCTTTTTAACTTTTACGATAAAATAAATAATCAAGTCGGTTCAACACTCCGATGTCGAGTTTCAGCAAGACTAACGAACATAGATTAATTTTTATATTTTAAGGGAAGAAGACTATTAAAAAGATTAGGTATTTCGCAATATTCACCACATTTTGTTTAACAAAATACAAATATTATATTCATGTTGTGGCACAAAACCACAGAAATAAGCATTTTAGGCACGCTGCAAACAACGCCAAACACAGGGCACTTTTATCACAAACAGAATACCTACTAATAACTTATATGTTTGTAGTGGACGGACCGCAGTATTTGTGTAGTTTGGTCGGTTTGTAATAGATGGCGCTTCTACAATGGACGGACGGAAGTCTTTATGTAGTTGCATTAGTTTCGAATAGATGGCGCTTCCACAAACCAGTATTAAAAATGTCATTTAAAACAAAAATACGTAGGTACCAGACCTACCTAGCTAACATAATCCTGTTTTTGAATAAAAAAAAAAAACAATTGATCCATTAAAATGTTACAATTTTTTGTAGGTAAATAAAATTCTTTGTGGGGTTATAATCTTGGCTAACGGATCCGCAATCTTGGAAAAAAGAGTACCACAAATGGTTTTTATAGGCCCAAGTTTGAAGGCTTTTTAAGACATCTAAATTTTCTAAAACTATTGGCATCCTTGTCTAATGGCTTGCAATGATAAAGACAGATATATTTTTAGTTAGTTTAGATCTGTCTAATGCCTTCAAACTTGGGCCCATTATTTCACAAACTACTATTTTGTTCGCGAGTACCTACTAAAATTCTCTACAACTGAGCCGAGGAACTTTTTAGTCGTAGCATTAAAAATAACAAATTATAAGCGAAAATCGATGAACATTTCAGAAAAAATATTCTATTGGTCGTTTTAACTTTCTTTCTGTTAGTTAAAAATCTTTATTGCAAGTCTGTGAGAAGCAGGTACATTACATAGGTACCTACCTACAGCACAGAATAAAATGAATACCTAAGGTACCTACAGTGTGGGTAGGTACTGTTATACTGTATACTGATGGTTACAATGAGTCTTACAGCGGCGCCGCTCGCGCCGCCCTCTCAGTCCCCCGCGCCGTCATACCGTCATAGGTTGATTTTTATGAAGATACCTACTAGATAAGTACCTAGGTTCCTAGGTGTTAATGTCTCTTAAGTAGATAAGTAAGTTCTTACTTAGGTACATAGCACATACATACCTATTGTTTTGTTAGGTATTCTATATCTAGATTCACTGGTCTTATATATGTATGTAACAAACTTCATCTAATTTAATCTTCCAGCCTTTCAAAATAGCCTTTGTCCCTTGGTCATCTCGCTAATCCTGTGTGGGATCACACAGTCCTTATTTAACTACGGGACGTAAACAACATTAGCGGCAACCACAAGGGCCTCAAAGTTTCTGCCTCATAGGAAGTGCTACTTGATTAATTAATAGTTTAGTGCCCACAATGAGGATTAGTGCAACTTGTGAGATGCCTCTCGAGGTTGATGGAAATAGCTGGGATGGTGGAGCCTTTGTGTAGGTAACAGGCTAACAACCCACGTAAGCATATTAGCTAGGTACAAAAGTTGACGATGTCAAGACAGTAGGTAGGTATTAAAATTAACGTCGGTTTATTATCGATCTGTTCAATAGCTGTTATCATAACAATCAGACGTAAAGAGAAATATAATTGAGAACAAAAAACTATTTTATCAAAAAATACAGAGCAAAGGCGCTATCGTAGTACTTGGTGCTTACGTAGGTAGTAGGTACTTAAATGGCCCCCAATAAGTATAGGCTTTTCCCTATGCTATTGATTGATGAGTGATTGACATTGATAGGTACCTAATGGTTTATTGTAAAGTAGGTAGGAATTTAATTGTACCAAGAAAGGTGTCAAGTTACACAATTTTATATTTTTATGTATAATTTTCGCTGTAACAATAACAACTGCAACTAATTAAACGCTATCCTGCGGGAATGCTTCGCCTTACCGTGATAAGGGACGGATAACAGAAAAGTCACAAAATATTTTTTTATAATTACGTTTTGGCAAGTAGTACCAAGCTGTTATCTGTCTGTTTAAAAAGTTATGGTATGGTATTTATTTGGAATATAAAATAAATACTTAAGGTTAAAAAGAAATACAAATGGTATTGGAATGTGGCATTGAATCAGAACAACTGTGACCTTGCTCACAAAAATCAAAACAATTTGGTGCCAATTTGATAATTATTTTTGCTATTTTTTTGCAAACATTACTTAGGAAACCTTCTAATTAGCAAGTTGAGAGGTAAATATTACATTTATGATATGCAAATTTCTCTCAACGTTTCCTCACCAAGTCCCAAAAAATAATCTTTATTCTTATAATGGTAGAGTTGGTATTGCTCTGCGTTTTATATGCAGTTAGGTTTCTTTCATAAGATTAAGACGGACTCATTTTGTGTTATTTGTTTTATTATATTTTAGCACTGTCCTTATTAATGGAATGTGGTAGGTGAAAATACTTTATTTTATGATTGCCAAATTTCAAGAAAACCTCAGAAGGCTTTTGGTTTTCATTTCGCGAAGAAATTTCGACGTTTGCGTTTTTTTACTAAAATTACATTGTTCAGTTTGTTTTTAAACAGGTGTTGGTAAAAAAGATGTCTATATCAATTTCAACACTTTAGATTTTTAATCTCATCAGACATTAACTTTATTTGCTGACAGTATTTTTATATAGGTACAAGATGAAAAAGTTTTAGGTTGTGCATTTTCCATGAACACCAAGACGTAACTAACCTTACCATAGTTTGTACAAGTACTTGTAAAAAAACATCTATAAATTCTTTAGAAGCAGCAAGAATGAATGACGCCATTGGTCCATGTTTCAAATAAATTCAATTTATAAATGCTGAATAAAAAAGGTAAGGCGATTGTATACCAAAATAGTCTAGTTGATTCCAATAGTAATTATAAATTAGCGTAGGTCACCTTTGCATTGTAGCTATGATGGCGTAGCACTGTAGCGCAGCGGAAGTGGCGTAGCAAGTTATTCAACAGATCAACGAGCGATAAAGTAGGTATGTGTGAGCGATGGAGTAGTACCTACTAGTTTTAAGCCATTTTGCTCGATATCGTAAAATAATTGTATGGAAAATTATACAGCGCCACTGGCGGCTATGGGTACGACTTAATAGAAAACTATTCAATGCGCGTTTATGCGCGACTGTGGTAAGTTTTTGATACCAATTGTAGAGCTACCGGACTATTCCGGATAGTTTTTATACAGGTTATACGTTCAGTTGTCCATGAGTGATCACTAACTAAACAAATACGTACTTTGAGCCTCCCATGTGCATAACGGCCAAAAATCTCCGGTAGCTACTACCTTACTACACTAGGGGATATGCCCCCGCGGCTACTATACGTACGAGTATATATCAAGTGTTCAAGTCAAATCACCGTATAAAATTAACGTATCTGCCAATACAACAAACAGACAAGGAAATAATACAGACAGCCATTACAATGACAAGTCGACAAGTTGTTCATGTTATTTGCCAAACAAACAACGAAATGTTTCATCCGCTGATAAGGGAAACAAACAGCTCACGGTCGATCTGCGCTGTTTATGACCTTTCGCTACGCTTCGTCGGGGGTAAAATCGATGGATGGCCAGTGATTTTTATTAATATCAAAAATATTACAAATTTGCCTGAAAATTTAATGAGAAATCTAGGTACGTACCTTAAAATCGGTAGGTAGCTTAAGTTACCCTTAAATAATACTAGGTAAATAGAAAATCAAAAAGAAGTTCTTAAAAATAAGTTTTATTGCATTGTCATCAGAGTTATATAGGCATACCAAATTTCAGCTCTGTCGGACATCAGGAGATCGGGACGTGGCTTGAAATTATGTTACAAGATTTAACCTAAACAAATTATTTTATTTATTTATTAAAACTATTCTGGTAACACTTTTACCTACAGTAGAACCAACCAATTAGCATAGCTACCACACATACCTACATATCAAGTAAAAAATAAAATAAAAATACGAAATGGTGAAATAAGACGAAGTGATAGTCGGATGCATTTTGATGATTCTGATTCAACAATGATTCACAACATTGCACATCTTTTATCTCAGAATATATCATATGATTTGGACCATTGATATTTTAACGAAGTCCTTTTAAGGGCATTTAGCCCAATTAGTTGTGTTAACTCCATTAAGGTCCCGATTAAAACCGCGGTCTGTGACTCAGAAAGGTTAGTTGAAGGCGATCGATTGATTGTGGTCATTTTTGGTGGAAGTTTGTTAACAAGCGGTAGCGATTTGTCTGATTTATTTTCTTTTCTTGCTTTCTCTTTAGATCTTTAAATTTGCTTTAAGTATTAAATACACCTATTATCTTTCCGTTGCACGTGCCCATAAGAATAGAAAAAAGCTTACACGAACCAATGTACTGCTTTGTCCCTTTGATGCGTGACAGTAGGTACCTCTCATTTCTTCCTACAGGAACGCATAGAAAATGTATGGGTCCAATAAGATTGTCTTTCTAGGCCTGAATTACGTGGGTTTATATGGTTCAAATGACTTCCACTCCCTCTGCCAGTACAACCTCACTGACGCCGGTGGCTTACTGCCGCTGGCGCTTCACTGCCGCTAGCGCCTCACTGCTCACTGCCGCTAGTGCCACATTGATTGCCGACACGTGTATGTAAGTACGTGCGGATTCTATTATTTTTCATTTATACTTTCTTCTCTGTATTGTTTAAATTTTCATTAAAGTATTATTTATTTATTGTACTTATTTTGTGTCACATAAATATCTGGTTTTATTTCTATCCTTTCTTCAGATACCTACTATGATGTACTATTATTTTATTCTGTGCCATGATAAAGAAACGCGATCATACAATTCTGCATTTCTTCTCCACCATGCTACAACCCTAACAAAGAATGTCAACACCACTTCCGTCGTCTCACTTGCTCTACAAAAAGGCAGTAGAGTAGAGATTCCTAAAAAAACCACACGATCCTGACACATTAACGTTTATAACAAAAATATCTCATTAAAATATTTCTTCTGTTACGCACGTGAAATTCCGAGACCTGTTTCCGATTTCGGTTTTTTACAGTTTGTTAAAAAACCGAACCCCTCAGCACCACAACGATATTTTTTATTCGAAGTTTCCGATGACGTCGGTATTCGATATTTATATTCGGAAATAAAATTTCGTCTAAGGTTTAATCAATTATTTCTTCTATTGTATCGAGGTAAATATCGAGAGATGTTTTGAAATTTAAAAATATTCGGTTTTTTGTTTTTAAATTTCTACCAACTACTTAGCTTTGTAGGAGCGGCTTTCTCATTACTCTCCAGATTTTACCACAATCCTTTGCAAATTCGCTAGCAACAAAGACCTCTATGATAACGTGATCATATTTCATATTTATCTATGTAAATTAATATATCCTTTATACCAACATAATCAGGGTCGAAACTCGGAAACAATTATTATTATCCTATCAGCCGGTCTATTCATTAATAACGTTTTGGACAAAAAACTCTTGTTTTGTTTACATTTATTAGGGAAGTGGCGTCATCTCATCCATCAAGAGAAGGAAGATGAATGGACTCGCTTGCTTTGTTTTGATGTCCGTTTAGATCGTTTAGATCGCAAATCGACTGTTGTCGAAACTCATACCACAGAATATAAATTAGTTCAATTTACTAAGTGAGTACTTTATGAATAGGTTCTAAATATAATTATTACACTAAGTAACAGTAAAACACTTAATACAAAATTTAAGTGATCAGACAGTGACGGTGATCTTCAGTGCGTTGCCTCAGAGGTAGGCAACGCACTGGAGATGCCTCGGGTATTGGAAGTGTCCATAGGCGACGGTGACCACTTACCATCAGGTGGCCCGTCGCTTGTTTGCCACTTATCTTCTTAATATATATAAATTACGTGTCACGTTGTTTGTCCGCTATAGACTCCTAAACTACTTAACCGATTTTAATCAAATTTGCACACCGTGTGCAGTTCGATCTAACTTAGGACATAGGATAGCTGCTCACACCTCAATTTATAGTTAAAAAACATGAAAAATTAGAAAATTTAAAAATACTTAAGCCATATATATACCTAGCGCTTTGGACAATGTAAACTTTTTTAATGTAACTTTTGACATTTGACATAGGATTGACGCAATGGCTTTTGACGGGACAACGTCTGTCGAGTCAGCTAGTTTTTTATAAAAAAAAGTGAACTATGGTATAGGCGATTTTTTCGTTTCGTATCGTATCGTGATGAGTAATATGAGTAGGTACTATGAGCTTTTTTCGGCTTAGCATACCCTTTCTTTATTCCTAACCCTGTACCTATAACTATATTGTGCCCTGCGGTTTCACCTGCGTGATAATGATGATTTTCGAGTTGGTCCCATAGTAAAAGTTGTTCATAATGATGAGTACTATGAGCCCTCTTCGGCTTAGCATACCCTTTATGAATGACCCTGTATTTCTCATCAAAATCGGTTTAAGATTTTGAGATACCTATATACGCGGTAACAAATAACATTCATACACACATACCGACCTGTTTGGCTCAGCGGTAGTGTAGCCGCCTTATAAGCCAGAGGTCCCGGGTTCGATTCCCGGCCGGGCAGATGTTTGAATGATGAATTTAAATATAATGTTCTGGGTCTGGGTGTTAGTTGTCCTTGTCTTTGTGTGTGTTCCATGGCATCCCACACAGGGTATCCTAGTGGGGAGCTATGAGTGTGAAACGTTTTTTTTGTTTTTTTTTTTTATTTATATATAATTTTATATTGCGAAAGTTATATAATATTATATAACTTTCGCAATTATAATTTTAGCAGGATTAGTACCTAGTGGTTATACTAATTTAGTAGTAAAAGTTGATGAAGAACCATTACTATAATAGCTATTTACTTACTAATTAAATCCCTATTAGTTTTATGCTAACGACTACTTTCAGTTAACTAGGTTTATGATTAGTAATAAGTTTACTTAAACAACCTCCATGAAATGAAATAGAAATTCCAACAAGCTGACTCACTTTTATTAGCGAAAACTAGCTCTGCCTCCGATTTTACGCGGCATTTTATAATTTTCTTGGCAAAACAATCTTTAAAAATATTTATACAGGGTTATAAGAAAAGGGTATGCCGAAAAAGGCGCAAAGTAGGTACCCGAAGTGCGCGAAAAAAAATCAGATGTTCCATACATATTATCGAGTGTTACTGATAATTTTCTATGGAACAGCTCATTTTTTTGTCGTGATTTCCGGGTTGGTGCCATAGTAATAGTTGTTCATAATGATAAGTACTAGGCGCCCTTTTTTAGCATACCCTTTCCTAATAACCCTGAATAATAAAAACCTATACTATACATACATCCTAACTAAATTATAAATGCGAATGCAGGTTTGTTTTTTGTTTGTAACGCTTTCTAGCCATTACGCAACTATTTAGAAAAATGTTTGATATTATTATTTACGAAAAACCAAATCTCATTGCGCCGATTATGTCTAGACATAATTTCAATCAAAATTCGTTTATTGTACAAACAAACATTAGTCATAAAAATAACTAAAACAGTCAAACGCATTAAGACAATAAAGTGAAGATTTATTGTAAGAAGCTAAATTCATAATTACAGAAAGCACGCTATTTAAAGCAATAATTAATTTCATATCATACGCTAGTTCAACTTCCAAACGAAACGAAGAAATTTTGATTAGGTAATTAAAATAAAGCTCGATTCAAAAATGTCTTTTATATACATATTATTCATGGATGACTGCGATTGCGATTTAAATAACTCTTTTATCTTTTTAATTGGATTAATGACGTCATTAAATCCAAAGGTTCAAAAATAATAATAGGAATGTGTCTCGAATTGTCTCACACATTATGAATTACTTAATTATTTATTCTATTCTGTAGATATGTTGTGTACCAACTGAACCATATGAAATATAATCGAGATACTGTTTTTTGAGACCAAGATTTAAAAAAAATCGTACCTTTTATTTATAAATTTTGCATTAGCTATTAGCTAATGCTTTACAATTGAGCGCTACCGTGGAACGGCTGACACATAAAATTGTGGCACCGATTGTTCGTCTTATTACTCCAACCGCTATAAAACGCCAGACTTTTTTCCCGGTGGCCTGAAAACTCCAAGACTGTCGCTTTAACCATTTGGCGTATCTCTATACAAATATAAATACGAACTTACAAATTACTTTTTTTTAGCTTACCAATAATTTCGATATTATATATCTAACAGAAGACACCTAAAGTAATAAAATTAATCGAAACCATTCAGTATCACGCCAAGAATTCTTAAAGTTAAAACATTTCACCTTTAAACCGCCCCTGCATAGGAAAATAGGAGTCGCGTTACTAGCGTTCCACACTAACGTTCATTATTAGAGGGGCATATGCCTCTTAACGACTTCTAAAAAATGATACTTTTTGTCGCCGTCTCTACAAAAAAGCGCCAAATTAACTTTTTAAAGGAAACGATCTGTTTTGGAATGCCACGTGTGACACCGCTCAGACAACCGTCGGGATCTATTTAGAGATGCCACATGGTTCACTGTTGATACTTACTTTGTCGTCAAATAATCCCTCATCATAGAGGGAGCACTATTTTTAGTAACCCGATTGATGACTTTATGTATTTCAAAGCTTAACTTGACTTTAATACGCTTCTGATATATTACACCTCGTTACGAAACTGACGCATAGAAATGACACTGTTACAAACACCCAATGAACTTTTCCCTTTGTCTTCCTGAACGTTTGAAGTAACACCTCAATATGTATTACATTTCTCAAACAAATAATATTCTATAGAGGGAATAGAAACAACAGTTTTATTCGAAAACTCTCGGGAAGTTCAGAAAAAGAAAAAATCGCAACGTAGCGATAGATAAAGGGGAAAAGTAACATTCTTAACCGGTTTCGACATTATATTCGCATTTGTGGAGATCAAAGAGCATGTTGTGACACACGGGGAAAAGTTCGGTGGGCAAAGTGAACGTAGCTGGAGGGCTCTCGAGTAACACCATCCTTGAGGGAGCTAGGCTTTGAAACAAAATGCGTTTGCATACATTAAACTGTAAGAATGTTGAGATAGGGGAGGGTACGGGTCCCGAGGGAACCCTGTTTCGGCGATTACGCGAACAGAATTTCTTGCAAGTTCCTTCTTGCCGAGATAGTTTGCACGTAACACTAGCCTCTTTGCGCGTTTTCTCAGTCAAAGCGCTTCAACAGGAATACTTCTGTGTTTCCAAGTATTTGAAAGGCAAATTAGGAACATATCTTGAGATCCTTAAAGCCTCAGACGCTCGGTTTCATTCGGGACCACGTAAATATTTGAACATAATTAAATTAACGCTGGGGTACGAAGTTTTGGTGACTGATTTCCGGATTAGGCACACACGCTCATTATTTTTAAAATTTTAATTCGTTCTTTTGGTCGTTTAAAGTCATCCATTATTATGTCATAGATACGTTTATGACTTTTTCGTCATATAACTTTTATAAACGTAGGTAAGCTAAATTTGTCATCCCAACTGCTTGCAATTCTGTTTAGTACCTATCATAAATGAAATTTATTAATATAGACTGGTTTAGAATATTAAACATTTTGATTAACTTTCGCCCCAACCAAACAAACATATATCTATAACCTACCTACGTACCCGTATTGTTTGAAACAAATCCGTATTTTTCATAATATGAATGTTCTCGAGTCTGTAGCAAATGAAACCGGAGTGCAAATAAAATTAACGTTACAGCGGTATTAACCCCATTTACAAACAACTGAGAGTATGGGGAGCAGGTAGGGTGGTAAGTACAGTCGAGGTAAAAAGACAAAAGCCAACGGCAGAAGTTTTACAAAGAATGTACTCGTATATACAACTGAAGTCACCATTTTTTGACTTAGGTAGAAATGCGTACCTATTGGAAAAAAACTTTATGTATTTTTTTCAATTTAGGTATAAAACTAAAGGTTTTATTATTTAGCATAGTAGGTTACTTTTTTATTAACCTTTCAATTCCAAAATACCGCAGCAAGAAATCTGCTTAACTGTGTAAGTTTAATGATCACAACGTTTTTGTAAGTACGAGATCTACGAGAAGTTTAACAAAAGCGAAACATACAAATTTGTACAAATTTTGTTTTGCTTTTGTGAATAGCATAATAGTTATGCTATTCAAAAAAAATCAAAAAGATTTTACAAAAGCTTTATCACTCGAAAATATATATCTCCCGAATACTCCCATTGTATCGATTCAGTGAGATGCAATACATCTTATAATTCGATTCGTATTTCACAACAGTACAAATTATTACACGAAATAAATAAAAACCTTCTTGCTCCAACCTTACCTATCTCCACAAAATCTAAAGTCTGAGCTGGGCTCATTGGAGCCAACCGATGCACACGTTTCATCTGCACAAAATACAAAACTGTGATTTGAAACTCTATTAATTCACTTAATTTAGCTTTCTAGGTGCATATTCTAAGTTGTTTTTAGAACCTGTTTCTTCAATGATTTCATTATTACCAGCCATATTATGTATAAAGTTAGGCCTTATTATGTGTGAAAATGGGTCCTGAAATCGAAACAAAGCTGTCTACAAAAGTTATTGGTCATAAATAATGTCCTAATATAAAAGATGTAAATAATTTATTTTGAGTACAATGAGCCTTTTACCGTTTAGTTAGTTTATAACTATATAGATTTTCAATTAATATAGCTAGATCCAGCGCCATACTTTTTATTTTAACGTCAATCACTTTAAAAGTAGAATTAAATTCTTATAGGGGCCCCGTAGCCAAGTTGCAATAAAATTGTATACCTAATCGAAACGCCATAGAAAGCTAGGACAATGTAACTATGTGAATGACATTTCTGTAATCTATTTACCTATTAATTCCAGGTATATTCTATATTATAGAAATTATAGAAATGTCATTCCCATACATTGATTTAGTTTTCTATAGTATTTGTTTTTTCGAGTATGGCACTTGAGCTGTTCAGGAAAGTGCTCATAGCTTAAAACTGTTCAATTTTCATCAACATCATCTTTATAAACCTGCATTAAACAAAGATCCCTTTTAGGTCTGCTCCTTCATAGCTCTCATAGGGAGCCAGACAATCCAAACATAGGCCTCAAAATTTTAAACTTTCAGATCACAATTTTTTTAATCCTGAATTATTAAGCAAAATTGTAAGTAGGTACCTCTTTGCTATTTAATTTTACGATAAAAACTGATATTGATTGATTTGATCGTGAAATTTGATTCAGAAATTCATTGGATGCAGTGGTGATTGTTATACATATAAATTGTACGCGTAGGTATAATACGAAGCCACGTGAAGAAGCAAGTCAATAATTCGAATTACACAGTAGCATGAAAAGTGCAAGTGGATTTATTTTACACTGCGGTATAAATAGCGGGTAAACCTAATAAATAACACAGTAGATTTTGCCAACTACCTTTAACCATTTCAGTAGCTCGAGAGTGTAAAAAACAAGAAATAAAAATGAAATTCTTTTTGTTTATCTTCGCTATCGTGACTGTGGGCTTCTTATTTGCTGAAAATGGTTGTTTGGCTCATGATCATGGACTGCGGGCGGGATTACGAAGGTTTGTTAGTTTTTATCTATCCTTATCTTTTTAAACAATATATACCAATCTATGACTTTTCACCGCTGGAATACAGGTCTAATCTCGAAGGGTGATTAGGTCATATTCCATCACGATGGCCAAGAGGAAATAGTTTGATGGATTCACAATTTCACATGCACTGTTGCATTGCATTTCTTTTCTCTATTGCATTCTCCATTTCAATTCTTCTCGGAACATATTGTGCAGTTTTCCTCACGACGATTTCATTCACCAAAAATCAGAGCCAAGATCTGAAAATGTGAAGTGGCCGTTCTCTTTCTGAGCTGCTACGTCTTTTAACGGTTTTGATATAGGTGGGATATAATTATAATAGGTTGTGGAAAAAGTTTCTTCGCATTTTTTAGGAAATTTAAACCATTTTTTAATACAGTTTATTTATATTTAACTAAAGAATGTAATGTAGGTACCATTTTGTTCGATAACTTTTTGCCATCTTGTAGGTAGGGACATGATCCCATTGCTATAGATTTTTTGGGACTTCTGATCAAAATATCGCGACAAGTGGTTTTGGCAGTGATCCTCTCGTGATGGTAACCTGACACCGCCTAAAGAATTCTGAAGAGACCGAAACAGGTGGAAATCTGAAGGTGCAAGGTCAGGACTATACGGCAGATGCATTAACACCTCCCAGCTAAACTCTCTTAATTTTTGCTGAGAGGCTAGAGATGTGTGAGGTCTAGCGATATCATGATAAAAAACCACACCCCTATTGTTGATTAATTCCAACCGCTTTCTCTCAACTTCTTGCTTTAATCTCATCAGTTGTTTGCAGTGAAGATCAGAATCGATGGTCCTGCCTGGTGGTAACAGCTCATAATGAATAATGCCCTTCCAATCCCACCACACACACAGCATCACCTTGTTGCGAGTTAACCCGGGTTTCGCCACAGTCTGTGAAGTCTGACCGGCCTTTAACCACGACCTTTTTCGCACGTTCTTGTAGTACGTGATCCACTTTCCATCCCCAGTTATCAGCTTCTTCAAAAATGGTTCGGTTTCATTACGTCGTAATAAAGAATCACAAATGAGTGCACGGTTCATTAGGTTTCTTTCAGTGAGCTCAGGAGGTACCCAAATATCGAGCTTGTGAAGCTAGTGAACTGTTTTGTGGTCAATTCCCAGTTCTTCAGCTACGTCGTAACTACAGATATGCCGATCTTGCTCCACCTTTTCAAAAATGGCATCCATTTGATCCGTAATAGGGCGACCAGAGCGACGTGCATCTTTGACATCAAAATTTCCGGATTGAAAACGCTTAAACCAAATTTGTGCTACTCTCACAGACACTGCACTAGGTCCATAAACATCGCAAATTCTTTCGCGGCTTGCGTTGCATTTAAAATGTATCGAATTTCTTCATTAGATTCACTCATCTTGACAGTACGAAAAACAAATGAAAATCACACATTTTCCTAAATTGAATTTGGAATTATATTCTTTAAAATTTAAACTTTCAATGATACCAAAACCAGCCAGATACAAATAGTATAGCCAAAGAGATTTTATTACCAGTTCATACATACTATAATGCGAACAGACTTTTTCCCCAACCTAACATGTTTTTGTAATATAACTAGCGACCAGCCCCGGCTTCGCACGGGTATGTAATATAGACTCTATGTTACACTAATAATGAAGCTATAAGTAAATTGGTAGAATATTTTTTTAATCGGTCCAATAGTTTTTGAGTTTATAAGTTACAAACATCCAAAAATACAAATCTTTCTTCTATATAATATTATTATCGTAGTTTAGATTACAAAAAAAAAAATTATAAACAATATTATATATTGTATTATTTTTACTATTTATAATTTCAGACAAGCAGTGGCGGACCCGGACCCGAACCCTGAATTCATAGCCGGCGATAAATGCCCTCCTGGAAAAGTTCGCTTCAATGGCAAATGCGTTGACATTGACTAATACAAAGTTGTACATAAGTATGAAACTATTAAAAATTAACGACCATTAAAAACGTCTTTGCATATTTCATGCGGTTATTATTTACTTTAATTCATGAAAATAGCTGAGTGCCTTGAATGTCTTTGCATGCGGAATTAAATTCGAAGTAAAATATATACATAATTACTAGCTGACTCGACAGACGTTGTCCTGTCAAAAGCCATTGCGTAACTATAGCAACCGTAGTATGTTGATGCTAACTTGTCAATTTATAGTAAAAATTATCAGTATATATATAATTTGCAATAAATTAAAATTGCGACTATAATTTGAGATTTAAACTATCCTATCTCTCAAGTTGGATCGAACTGCACATGGTGTGCGAATTTTATTATAATCGGTTAAGTGGTTTAGGAGTCCATTGAGGACAAACATTGTGACACGAGATTTATATATATTAAGATGTAGGTATAAAAAACGTAAATAAGTTAGATAGACTTTTTTGGTGGGATGAACATAAATGTTCTTCAAATACCTAGTGATTCGAGACTACTACCTACTAGAACTACTATTGATGTTGATTTTAAGGGTTCTTCTCTCCTGTTTCTCCTAGTTACTTAAAATTCAGACTTCTAGATGTATTCATAATGAAGTTAAACGGTTAAAAATGGCCAGAATGGCTTCAAAAAAAGATGGTAGGTACAGCTGTGTCTTACACTGCCGTGCCCCCATATAGTATACTCGTATGTATTGATCCAGGGTGCTTTCTTTATACCAAATTTCATCCTAATGCGTTTGATCATTTTTGCGTGTTTGAGTAGTAAACATCGAAACATAATTATGTACATTACAAACTTTCACATTCATGACGTTAGTAGAATCGGATATAATTTTTTGTCAGAGTCAATAATAGTCAATTGTTGTATGATCTTGGACGCTCGAAATTATTTCTCACATCTCACTCTCATGACAATGAGCGCAACAGTGACCGAGATAATATCACCTTGCCAGAATCGGTTTAGTATATTTCGTGGCTTGTTCCACGAAATATACTAAAGTACTGGCACAAACATATGTTGTTAGTGTGTGTAAATGATCAACTCCAATCATCCTACTGCTGGGATACTACGTCTACTCTCAAAGGGTAATTAGGCGGTATTCCACCAAGCTGGTCAAGTGCGGGTTAGTGGATTCACATGTGCTATTAAATCTTTTTCGGACGTGTTTTTAAACACATTGTCTTTAATGTTTAGTGTTTATAAACAGATCAATTTTTCCCAAAAGTACCTATTGATGTCCTTGTCTAACAAGCTGCAAAGACGAAGACAGACTTTTAGTTAGATTTTTAGTTAGTTTAGAAGTTTAGATCTCCAAACTTGGGTCCATTGCCTACTTAGTAAAATACTTTTAAATATTGTGTCAACTCTCCTGAATAAATTAAAAACATAATTAAAACCTATCAAAATAAATAAAAAGCCAAACAAAAAGCGCACATGCCTCCGCAATTAATTTGACAAGTGCAGCGACAAGAAAAATTGCGAATCGTACTCAAGGGAATTCCCCAGTTTTCTCTTAAAACCATAACAAATTCCCAGATTACTTACGTACGGGGTCGGACCGACCCCTCGCTGTCTTTTCGCTGTATTTATTGCCTTCAACCCCTGAGGCGAGTTATCGAAAATACCTCAATAATCCCTCTTACGCGAGGAAACTTCCACAGCTGATTACTACTTGGCTATGATAAGAATACGATATATTATTGTGGATGTTCTCGTATTACTTGTATTGTGGACATCGTAAACAAAAACAAGAGGACACGACGAGAAAAACGTTTCATCAAAGATTACTAGTAAATAAATAGACATGCAATTAAAACTAACGGAACTAGGAAATATATTAGTTACTGGGTTGAATAAACTCGGATTTACGTCGTACTATTTCTGAAAACCTACATATTTAGTTATTTCAACTTTAATTTCTATGCCCTAGGTATATAATAAAGTATGTAGAATTTACTGTCTGTGTCTGAGTCTCTGTCGCGACTCAGGTGTAATCTTTGTGGTAAGACAAGGTAGGTAAGAATAAACGACCCACGCCAGGCGCCGTATATACTTAAACAGTCTGACTCCATTCGACAAAACACAGATCAAGACGCGCGTCCGTCAGCACGACTTGTGCTAGCCCGCGTTGTCTTTTCATCAACGATGAAGAGTGAACGAATAAAAAGGGTCGCGAGACAGATGCGTAGTTTGACGACCAGTGATGATACGGGGTATGCCAGACTCAACGCGCTTTCCACTACACCACACGCCGTGAAGACAAGTGGGCTTGCGTGCGTGATAACGCGAGCCACCCCTACGCGGACGATGGCCGCCTGGCCGAGCACGCTCTATTATAGTCATAGGCCGTAAATGTACCAACAGTTATTCTGTGCCACTAGTGTCTAGTCCATATTATGACACCTTAGAATAATTTGGCGTTATTTTCAAAGTTGCAAGTCGCAGATATAAGCATGAAATCCGGTAGAAATCCCCGCGAGATTAATATTATTTTATCGCTCACAATAAATAACGAGTGAATTCAATAGTCGGGCAGCAAACGGAATTATAAGTTTTTTGACGGAGTAGTAAGAAAGTTTCCCGGATTCAATCTTGAGGGGATTTAGTCTGGGCGCCATATTTTTAGATGGCAGAAGTGCAAAAACGAACAAAATCAGGCGCGGGGTAAACTCGCTTTGCCAAAATTATTAAAAGTAGGTTCTAGCTATACTGGGATATACCTTCTAGATATACTGGGAACCAACAGCAGACCAGATTGACGGCGCTGATCGTTGAACATATACCAATTTATGTCATTAAAGTTTGTTGAAATATATTTTATACAAAATTTATACATTATTAAAGGATCATAAGAAACCGTTTTATAGCTATTCTCGGCGCTGACTATCGCGGCTACCAGCTATGCATGCCAATGAAACACCAATAGGTACGCGGGTTAACTTTCAGTGCGACTGTAAAATCAGTCACAGCACACTCGTGGCGGAGTCCCATACTGCTAACTGTATGTATTGTGCCTCTGTAGTTGCGTATTCTTCCTGGAAAGGTATTTGGGTTGAAGGTTTGCGATCGAGTCTTCTTTGTAAGCCTTATCTTTGAGAGATATTGTGGACCTGAAAGTTTTTGCCAACCCTTGGCCAAAGTTTGGTTTAGGTATAGGAATTATGAGGCGAGTGAAAGTTTACACGTGGAATGTAGAGTTTTTATCCTCGGGTAGAGAAAATTAGAGATTTTTTTTACTTGTGTTAGTTACGAGAGTCAGTTATAATTATTAGGTACCTGCAAAAATATTTAAACCGTCTTTATCTCTAGCTAAGTATTCGGTATTTTGTATTCATTTGGCAGTATACAAGCAAACTGGCGTAAAACAAAAAATTAAATTTAAAGCGCCAGTAAATTATTGTCATTAGTATTCACTAGATCGATACGATACGATCGGTAGTATTATACTTAAAGGCACTCATAGGTTGAGGTGTTGCCAATTATCAGAAGTTAGGTATTGTCGAGCGGTTCTGTTCATAATGTGGGCATGTAGTTAGGATCTACTAGACAAACAGGCGTGGATAATCGGGCGAGAGGAATAAAACCATTACTTGCAACACACGTAGATTATAATCTTGAATGATGTCAGTACATTAATGTTACAATGATCCGTTCTACTATGATCTCCAATGGATATTCCAAGTATTCACAATACAACTCAAACAGGCACTCCGCCGAACACGTAATGCGCATAGGTACACGATACAATAAGATTCTATGGCCACCACTGTAATTCCAGATGTAATTGCATCTATTGTAATCAGCTTTCTAAGTATCAACTTTAACTATCAACCCTTGCCCTTGTGGCTCTGCTCGAGATTCCCAAAGTATCGTTTCCCGCCTTACGGATCGTAGTCGTGCCAGAGTGGTAAGCGTCAGCAGCTCAGCAGCTGTCACTGTCAGTTACGTTTCATTACCACTCTAAATAAAGATTGGCTCAGAGCGCCGACATACTTATTATTGAAAAATATACTCGATGAAAAACTACAACTATTCAATATTTGCAACAGTTTTTTTTTGATGTTATTATAAGTTTTAACCTAAATATTACTTCAAGTAGTAAAAAATTCGTTGCATTTTGTCTAACACTATTTTTATTATCATAAAACAAGTATTTAAACCACAAATCTGAGGACCTTTCCTTACATTTTATATAACACGCCTCAAAAAGTAAAACAAAGTCTCAAAAATACACTCCTTTGTAAAGTTATTTGCCGTTTCCACGCCGTCTTATTAGGAAAAATTGGCAATTTTTACGTGTGTCCTACTTTACGTCGGAGATTGAGTTATAAATCACAGCCGAGCTTCATTTGTCGGCATCATCTAAACGAAAAATGGCCCCTTTTCTTTTCTCTTAATGTCAGCAATTTCGAAATATCGCTCCGATCGCTCGAGCTTCAATAAAGATGGCAGAAAAAAATTAAGAAGCGATCAATCAGTTCGATTACCACTTTGTCTAAAATCTTTGTGACTTTTGGTTTCTTGAACAGCGATATACAGGTTATAAATTTGGAGTGTAGTAAGCTGCAAATACGTAGGTATAGTTAAATCGCAACAAATTAACTGTTAATAGCTTTAAAATGTACTGTTTAGACAGCAGACATTGTTCCAGTGAAAACCTATAAAAATAAAAATAAAACTATAGGTATTTATAATATTCAGACAACTTTGATTTATAATAAAATTGATATTTCTGGGATATCCATCGTCCATAAATTTTAACTTTGTGTTTACATGTTTGAAAACATTCGCCGTACACACGTGGTATCCCCAAGTTCGTTCACCCCAGTATAAATATGAAATGCACCCTTACTGAGACAAATTATTTCATTTCCCCCTCCAAAGGGACAGTACGTGACTACAGGGCCCCATCAACTGTAACTGTATGACTTGATGTAATGTGACAATTTGATGTAACGATAGTAATAACTTTGATGGTTGATGGTGAACGTTAAAGATAGAAGATTGGTTGAGTTAAGTGTGTCGCCTGTAAGATTCGTGCAGATGTTTCGGAACGCCATGTTGTACGCAGGGTAAGGGCTTTCAGAATTTTCTGCACGACTTATCAAAAGTAGACTATTTTTATTATGCACTCAAATTATTTTAGAATTATATTTAATCAAACATTCGTTCAGTTAGTTATATGAAGATTATGATTTATTCAAAGTTAATCAGTATTCTTAGGGTGTCATCAAGCCGAGAGTGAATCTGTTGGTTTTATCTAGGCAAGCGCGTTTTATGATAGCGCATATCATTACTCACCATAATAGGTACCTATAGCTAAGTAAAACGGCGATCAAACACAAGCCTACGAGTATATTCGCATAAAAAAGAAAGTAGGATATCAAACAAAAACACGAGCCAGACTATCATCAGATTATTTTTGTATCAATATCTAATCTAACTCTTGTAAAACATTCTGGAAAAACAATGAAACTTCTGAGAAACGCTTATATTATTGGCATACCATGACATGATATTAAATCGACGAATGAACGTATTCTATCAAACATATTACACGAAGCTGAGGGCAGAATATTTCCTCGATATCCAAAAATATGGAATTCCAGCATGTCAGTCAATAAAAAAGGGACCTCTCCCGGGAATTCATCTACCAATAAGGGCGGTGCTGGAAATAATAAAGTTAAAAGAAACCTTATTTAGCGAGGACCTAAAACAATATTTCATGTTTACGAAGGGTTAGCAACAAAATAATGCTTTACCTAATACCTAACACGAAGATAGTCTTATCTCACTAATATTATTAAAGGGAAAGTTTGTTGTTATGTTTGTTACTTCACTCTGAACCGGTTTGACAAAATTAAATTAAATAAACCTTGAATTAACGCATAGGCTACTTTTCATCATCACCATTTTTCATAACTGCCCGGATAAAACTGCAAGAGCTAGTAGATTTCTAAAACTAAATAAAACCTACTAAAATTATAAAAGTGAAAGTTTATGTTTAGATGTTTGTTACTCAATGAAGTAATAAGGGCTGATAGAATTTGGATAAAATTTGATATGAAATAGCTTATGCCCTGGTTTAACTCAATAACTCACCGTTTTATTTTAGCCCTGGCTTGGGTAACTGTTCATCATATCACTGAAGAGTTAACGTTTCTTGTAGCGGGTGAAACCGCGGGCACAGCCAGCTATAGGCACATAACTATATCTAAGTATTCAAGGAAAGCCGTTTTATGGAAGCACTCTCAAAGCTACCAACAAAAGGGTAAGAACCTAAGTATAAAGAGGCTTATACAAAAATACTCAGACTTTTCGACAATAAATCTATTTCACTGTGTCTATCAACTTTATTTCATATAAAAGAAAGGGACGTTGGATGGTGCAACAGCATTCTGGCTGACCCTTTATCGGAGGAGGCCAGATTGCTGTTCAAATTCGTTAATATGTTCAGAAGATAATGTAAGATTCAAGGTATGGCCAAAGAGGGTAGGTCCCAAATCCCAATATCCTCCTCCTATTTAATAAATAAAGATAAAAAAAACTTTATTTCATGCACCGTCGAACAAAAAGTCCCATGAACATTACTCCCAGCCTGCTGGCGGACATCGTAAAATTATTTCCTCTCCGCACACACTTTGTCACCGCCAACGTGGAAATGTCCAGGGAAATTGGCCCTTGGCTGAGCCATAATTAGGACTTGCTAATGTACCGGAAAAACAATTTCGTAAAACATCTACCTAGGACAGGAAGACGGAGGGTAATGTGCTGCTAACTTTGTAACTTTTGTCTGCTTGATATTTATGAAGTGTTGGTACTAAAACTTGCACCAATTTCTATAACATCACTTTCAAATAATTTGTCGGTACAAAATATTATACTTACACCAATTTCAAATAATTGACCAAGACATCGCATAATATAAGTAACTACATAAAAATCATACTTAGGTGTTAAAAACCCACTCCTTTTTCTAAACGTTTGGTTCAATGGTTCCTTGTAACTGAATTTTGAATTACTTCCCGATGTCCGATCGCACTGAAATTGGCATACCACCGAAGACAAAACAATAAGAGCTTGTTTTTCAAAATAAAATTTGACCAGTAGGGTAGAATTTAATTCTTTGCACTTTTTTATTGCAAGTTAATTGAATTGCTCAATTAAATTAAAAATCTTGTTTATTCCGAATTTCCGATTATCAGAATTACCGATTATCAAAATGAAGTCTAGTGAAGCCTCAACTAAACTATCTGGAGGTGGTGGTCACGACCCTCAGACATGAGGAGTACGATTTGAGGAGGAGGAGTGAAGCCTCAACTGCTAAGTACCTACTTGTAAATTTCAACATAGGTACGTGTCACAATTTGTGTGAAAACCACCGGGCGAGCGAGCCCATTGTTGAAAATTTTCACGGTCTGCCGATTTCGGTACAGTCAAATAATATGCGTGGTTTGGCGCCTGTGATTAATTCCATTTGATCCCTTGGATTTCAAATGTTACTCGTTTAACCCTATTTACCATGTGTCTGGTTTCACCTCAAAGTCGATTGGCCTTGTGACCTCTGTAGAAAACTAATGAAGAAATTTGTCGGCCAAAACTACTTATAACTAGCGGCCCGTCCCGGCTTCGCTCGGGTGGATATTCATTTTTTAAACATTTTGGGATAAACGTAGATTAAATCTTTATGCGTCTTTATGCGGGTGATAAGTAGATTTTTTTTAAATTAGGTACTATTTATATTTTCTCTTATAATTTTTTACATTTTTATCTATAAACGTATTTTTATTCTCATCTATCGTCGTATTTTTTATTTATTGTCCCATTTTATTTAAGAATTTTATTTTATTTATTTTCCCATTGTGTTTAAGATTAAATACTTTATTAATTTTTTTAGGTTTTTGGTTGCAATTTTTTTACTTGATCTTATTTTGTTAAGGATCCCTAATTTTTTCAGGTAATAAATATAGCCTATGGCACTCAGCAATAATGTGGCTTTCTATTGGTGAAAGAATTTTTAAAATCGGTTCAGTAGATCCCGAGATTACCCCTTACAATTTAACAAATATACAAACACACAAACTTTACTTCTTTATAATATTAGTATAGATTATATAATACTAAATACATACCTACATGCGTCATACCCAGACTTATTTTATTTGTATAAGCATTTGGTTTTAAACCCGTTTTTCTGAGAAGCACTAGAAGCAACAAAGGTTAAATGCAAATGCAATATTACTTAAAAAAAATACTAGCGGAAAAAAAAATTGTAGCTCATCTACGAGAATTGAGCAAATTAAGAAACTACTCGAACAATAAACATAAAATATTTCTAGAATTTCTAAGAAGAAAGAAACTTACAGCTGCTGACTTCTATTCTTTAATCGAGAACCTGCTTCGAAGTAGGTATTCCAAATTCAAAACAACCTTTTCACATCCAAAGTGGTCACAAAAATAGGGCAAATTCTCTCACTTAACGCGAGTTGATGGAATCTACACAAATCCAGATGCTCAAGTATTTGTGTGGAACTGTAACCCGCTAAAGTTGGAAACTCTTCGTCTCTTTTATCCTGAACCCTGAAGCGAGTGATTAACCTAGTTGGATAGTTGGAGCGCCTGTCAAACTCGCTTATTTGCTTTTGGATAAATATTGTTCGAGGGTTTTGTATGTGTGACGAGGATAAAAAGTTATCACAAACTACAACTTGAAGTAGAACTTGTGGAAATGGCATTATCCTTGGGGACGTCAACAAATAGTTTAATCTACAGAACCGTACTTACTGTGTACCCTTTCTTCGAATCAAAACTGTGCTATGTTTACGTCATTATTAACCAATATCTACGCCAGTGTGTTTAACATAATAATATGAGGGCATATAGGTATACACAAGAATGGCGTATCACATACCATGTTGCAAAATACTTCGGTGGCATAACATAACACTAACAGAAAAATACAACCCATGGAAACGTATATATCAATAAGAGTACGACGCATGTCATCAGCACCAGATGTAGAATTTTTCACGTTTCTGAATCAAAAAACCACAAATCTCAGCTCCATTTTCATTTAATGAAAGCGATTTTATATAAAGAGCGTGCTAAACTTAAATGGCAATCATCACTCTTCCCCGCACGCAACCGCGCCATCTGCCAGAACATAAAGATAAACTAACAGCCTAATTTCGTTAGCTGGATTACTCATAATCTAAGCTTGTCCGGTCTGTTGATAACATTGTCCGATATATCTATTCCGCCCAATAAGAAGTGCTCTTATCCGTAATAGCTTATCTTAATAAGTTTCCGGAGATAATACGGCCGATGGTTATCTCTAATGGGCGTATTTGGAGCAATTATACTTGTAAATGTAATTGATGGGAAACTCTACGGATACCAAATGTTTTGGAAGCGAACGCAAGAGCTTTGAATCTGCTAAGGCATTTTAAGATTTTTGGATAGATAAAAAAAGTTTAAATACCTACAGACTGGCAAAAGACCAGTCACGCTGAGGATACCGTTAAGCACAACTAAAGAAGAAAACCATTAGTGCGTATACTCACAATTTTTTTTTAAATTAGTTTTTACCAATCGTATCGAACTACAGAAAAGCATGTTCAGTACCTAGGTTTGTTCAAACATTTATAACAAAATTAGATTAGAAATTAAATAAACATAAATACAACGCAATTCGCAACCGAAAATTTAAAAGCATCCCCTGTACTGTTGCGTGACTTATACGGAAATATGCAAGTGTCACGAACGGTCACAGTGAATTTGACATTGCAAATTGCGTAGCAGTTTAGTTCTGCCTGCTGCCCTACAGACAGTACATACACTTATACCTATGTATGTATCTGTGCGTTAATTTGATTGATTCCTGTTCATACTAATATACCTACTTACTTTTTCACCCTTTTTGTAGCAATGGATTGTTTTTTGAAGCATTACAGCAAAATTTTAGAAATGTTTGCCTATTTTTATACAAAAAGTGATGCATGGTTAAAGCCTTTAAAATATGCTTTTTATTAGAATATATAATTATCATGTACACAGTACCCGGCGATAAATATTGCACATCGACCTTTGGAAAGAACCAATCGACTAATTTCGGCTTCGTAGAGCATTATCTCTGTCGCACACTACCTATTTGACGTTTTGTTCTGTTTGTATTTTGTGCGACAGAGATAACGTTCTATGAAGCCGAAATTAGCCGATTGTCTCTTTCCAAAGGTCGATGTGCAATATTTATCGCCGGGTACTGTATAGATGTTTATTTTTAGTTAGAAAGACGACTACGTCCAAGAAGACGCAAAAGATTTTTGGATTCCTGAGTGGCAGAAAAAAGTTGGCGGAGTACTTTCGCCGAAAGTTCTTCTAGTCTTTTCCTAAGGTCTCAAAACTAAGTATGTGTTTACAGTAAACTTGTGTTTTGATATAAGTTTCAAATAAGTCTTCTATACTGAACTCGGCGCATTCAGCTTTAGAGAAATAAATTACGCAAACAATTAAATATCGGTAATAATGAGAACATGGGGTGCGACAATTTGTCTGGACCGGACGGTTGGTTGGGGTGACTTTACCTACCCTTATACAGCATGTCACCATAGAAATACAAACCAATATAGAATCCTACAAGCCTAGTTATATTATTATCTTGAATTGACCTAATAAAGTTTTTTGCAAAAATCTTTAGTAAGTATAAGTTTTTTATTTTATTTTGTTAACAGAACAAAATTTTTTTTTATTAAAAATATCAAATGTAATCTATTAATTAAACCTACAATAAATATGTGTTCGTAGGTCCGCACGTAGAGCTCACGGTCAATCATACTTCATATCTTACTAATAAATACTCTACCTTGCCTGTTTGTGCTCAATTTGCCTGAAACTTATTAGGTTAAATATCAGAACATGAGTAGGTAAGTTAGTGAGTAAAGTTAGTAAACTAGCAACGTGTTAGCTTTGTCTGTATTTTAGACTACAATTATTTTGACTTTATCCTTTCAATCTTATTAATTTAACAGATAGTTATTCGTTTGATCACACTATCTAATTTTCGATTAGGAGGTATAGACTATGCTTTATCTTGCTGAAACCCGTTTCCTCCAGATTTGAAGATGCAAATTTAGTAGCACGCTGTATACTCCGCTTGAATGTAACACATGCATCGCGTAGTTAATGTAATTATGAGACCGTAACGCAAACGGTCCGACTTGTCGCGATTAAAGAGTGGCTCTTCGCCAGTGGTCTGTAACCTTTGGTTCATTTCGTAAAATAAAAGTTAATTCGAAACAAAGCCCAAAACATCTGTCATTTTGATACAACAGTTTTTGAACTTTTGTCATACATTCAGTTTTTGAAAACAACCCAAATGATTACGATGATACTTGGTTCCAGTCACCGAAGTCGGATTATAGATCGATGGTTCTAGTATAACCTACGATAACTTAGTTTTCACTGAAACTGATTTTTTTGACTTAAAAACTGTAGATAGGATTTTTTTTTCAAATCGTTACTACATAAAAAACTAGTTATCTAAATCAACTTATAATTCGCACAACAATCTTTTCGCACAAACAATCTTTTTAATTCACACAACATCTTACAATTTCGTGATCTTCAAACTGTTTGGTACCAATGGTACAAATTGGAGGCAAATGCCTGTATTCATTGGAAAAGTTAATGAAAGTTACCCCAAG
Organism: Alcis repandata; assembly: GCA_949125135.1. Taxonomy (NCBI): domain Eukaryota; kingdom Metazoa; phylum Arthropoda; class Insecta; order Lepidoptera; family Geometridae; genus Alcis; species Alcis repandata. Next base: position 5,128,038 of record OX421233.1, read on the forward strand.
TCCATGGATTCCTCCCCTGATTAACGACTGGCGCGAATTGTGTTCATTATTATACCTACTCGTAGTTTTGTTTAGCTGAGCTGTACAGGGTTATAAGGAAAGGGTATGCTAAGCCGATAAGGGCCCATAGTACTCATCATTATTAACAACCTTTACTATGGAACCAATCCTGAAATCTTGAAAAAAAATTATTCCATAGAAAAAGATCAATGACACTCGATAAAATGTATGGAAAAGTTGATTTTATTCGCAATTTCAGGGTAATAGTTCAGGGTCCCTTTCGTCATAGCCCGTATAAAGGCAAGTCTTCTGCGCGTATTTTGGTTTAGACACTACACAAAAACATCTACGTAAAACATTGTTTCGCCACACATTTTTGGGCGCACGTGCTGGAGACCCGACTCGACCGCAGAAATGTGTAGCGAAACTAAACCATGTTTTGTGTATGCGTTTTCATCTAATGTTTCAAAAAACAGAACTGGAGCTGCAGTTTAAAGTATTTAGGTTTTTTGGCCATGTAATTAAATTCTACAAGTAATTTAAAAACTACGACAAAAAGGTCAGCTTATTCAAACTTTCATACTCGGGTGGGTACATTTATCAATTCAATAGCCACAGTTATCGATTTATTATTGCCATTTTTAAAACTTATCCAATGTTTGAGAGCGCTAAAATTTTATAGGTACGACTCTATTTAATTTAATAATATTAAACCATAACAAATACAATTATACTTAATCCAAACATATACCAAATTTTGATTCTGTCAAATTTAAGTTCAGCTTAATGGTACAACTGTGACGTCAATACCTCATACAACCTACCCCATACAACCATTTAGATAAGGTTCTACGTGCTACGTGCTTATTACAACAATAATAACCGGACTAACTTCACTGCCTGAATATAGGTACACTAAATACAACGGGTAGTTAAGGCCTCTCCCATTAATTGGTCTATTGCTGTAAGTAATTGCCCACAGCGCCCTAACTGAGGTCGTTACTGTACACACGGTCTAACTCGAGCGTTAGTTTATTAATTGTTGAATTATGTTATCTGCAGGAAATTTCGAGGAGGCTCTCTTTTGTTTCTTGCAAATGTGCCGCTAGGTGGTAGCTGAAACAAAAGAAAGGGAATCAAGTAAATAAACAATAAAAAATCTTGTAAAATTATTATTTACGGTGACATTGCCTAGGTGGTAACTGAAACAAAAGAAAAAGAATCACGTAAATGAGTAATAACAAATCTTGTAAAATTATCGACGAGCTTATGACACAGGTTCTTAAGAGTTACAGGTTCTTTGCAGATGAGGTCAAAAATACCCCATTTTACTCATACTCACATACCTACGAGTTCAACGTAGCACGTGGATTTAGTCTAGGCCAGTAAATTGTATCCCCATGATATTATAACAAGAGAACGTGTCTGGGCGTGGATGTAGTAATTATGACGTAGACTTCAGATCCACGAGAAACGACACACGAAAAATACATAATGTGGCTCATATGACTTCAAGCCGTTTCTTCAACTATTAGTTATCTAAAAATGATATTTTTATGTTGCCTATTTGTATGTATGAAAACTTGTTTTGATGAAAACGTTTTTTGTTGAAGCTTTGTCATATTATTCTCATTTTTAACTGACTTCAAAAAAGGAGGAGGTTATCAATTCGACTGTATGTTTTTTTTTATGTTTGTTACCTCATAACTTTTGACTGGGTGAATAGATTTTGATGATTATTTTTTTATTAGAAAGCTGACGCTTCCCATTTGGTCCCATTTTAATCCAATTTCGTCCAGTTCTGATAATGGTATCCATGAGAAAACCATATACTCGTAAGTCTTAAATTTGCATTAGCTACGTGCGCGACAAATAGATGAATAACTCAATAGTCGGTCTTTTGAAGTCGGTTTTTGTTTTTTGTTTTGTAAAAATAATGTTCTTGTTGATAACTTTATTCTGTCATTTTATAACTTCGAAAATGTTGTAATGTGCAAGTGAGATAGCGGTGCGCCAAAGTGCGCCTTAAGCACAAACCTAAGCCCCAAAGAGCCAAAGCATTAACGCATCAAGATCCTTCGTATTTGTATGAAAGTGCCTATAATTACGTTGCCCCGAGCAATGTCACTGCTATCCAAAACACTCGAATCCATTTAGTTGATAATTTTCACATGCATTAACTTGGCGTCGCACAAAATCGCGTGGGCCGTCGACGAATTGATATGGTAGAGGTCGTATTAGTGTATTCCAACCCTTTTACGAGTATAAGTTCAGTCTTATAAAATCACTTAAGTATTTTATTATGTACTGCATACCTAATAGTTGAACATACTTTTGTTTAAGCACAAACTTGGGAAAGTGAAATTCACATAATCAAAGTCTCGTAAAAATTAAAAAAAAATTAATTTTCAGTCTAGAAATTACGATTTTCATTTATGTTTTTTTTAAAGAAACGCGTAAATCAAAGTTTTCAAAACTTGCATTAGGTTAGTTATTACTGACCGTAGGTTAGTTTAATGGTTTTTGCAATAAGAACTACTTTTGTTTTTTAATAAGTTCATTGAGCTCTACTAAGAGGCAAGATTTCCTTAAATTTTAGTTTACATTGGAAGTCTATTAGTTGAATATATAGATGTCTCGGTTGCCTCGGGGTTTCCAACACGTGGCGTCCTGAGTGCGACACGATCACCCTTTCTGAGCTTTTGTTGCATGTACTCAATGTTTGTTTGATTTCAGAAATGGTTTCAGGTTTTGTCATATTTTAAGCATTAGTTACGAGAATGAGGGTTCGTGAATTACAATTTTGAAAACAACACTCGAGATGAAAGTCTAAAAATAGTTAAGCTTTGCTATAAACTCATTTCATCAGAAATCAGAAATATTTATTAACAGAAACATTGAATGTTGCAAGTAAACCTACATTAGAATTACATTATCCTACATTACCTAGTCACATTAAGAAATATTATTTAGAAAAAAAATAATAAGTTCAGTAAAACTTAATTAAACAAAACAAAATATGAATTCAACAATTCATTCTGAGAATTTGATTGACGTAATTATATTATCATTCACTTAAGTATCTATATATTATGCCAAGCCACTTTTTAAATAAAAAATTATAACGTAAGGACAAATACAGCAAATCATAGTTGCGCCAATAATAAAATTGCCAAGTGTTCCCTTATCTTATCATAGACATGCATAATCTAAGGGCTACTACACGAACTAAAGACAAACAATACGTGATGGGAGCAACACCAGCCAAATGAGATGCGTGTCCCGGTCCAATGCGTCACATTCAAAAGAGAGATGAGATTTTTATGCAATCCTGATCTTAGATAAGACGAGGGGTGCTGAGGCCTAGATAGGCGTTTTATTTTAATGCAAACCGACAACAAATAACGAATAAATATTCCCTTTTTATGAACGCTTTGATTTAGGGAGAGGATCCGACAGCGAGGGTGCGCGTCGAATTGTGGTCGGTTCAGATTGTCCCGAACACGGATTTATATTACATTCCGTGACGATCCCTGACAGTATCAAGTTTCATCAATATTGGGAAGACGTTGACCCCAACTAGACAGATAGACTTTGCAAATTGTATAAAATTGAATTGCTCGCTTTTAAGGTGATCGATATTTTCTAAAGGCTCCGACCTTTACGTTCCGAATTGTATAAATTGATGGTTGAACGTGAATGGATTTTTCAATCTAAAAATTTGTGTAGTTCGTAGGTACGTCGGCTAGTAAATGATGGACAGATAATTTACTATTCAACAGTTCGTTGCTTCATTACATATAAATGAAATTTAGACTAGGGTTCCATATGAGAATAACAAAACCTACTCACGTCTTACCTCTACACTTCATTATTTCACCTGAATGAAAGCTAGCACTAAAAGTGTCTAAAAAGAAATCGAAGACTTTGTTCAAGTTAATGCTTGTGTTGTGCCTACGCAAGCATTTTGTGTGTTCACTGGATCTCGTATACTTACGTAGCTATATCTAACGCATTGCTATTTCCCCTTATCAGGGCCGAATGGTCAATCCCAACCAGCCCCTTGACTTCTACTTATATACCAAAAGCATGGAGTATTGTCTCCGACCCCCGTCTAATATCAGCCAACACGTGTTTCATACAGATTCAAAGTTTAGTACCACCCATGCCAAATCCCTTGTCCATAAAAACAATCGGTTGAACTCTCGAGCATCGAGGAAATAAGAAACAGACTTGATCGCCTAAGCTGCATAGGGGATTTGGAAACTTCACTTTTTATAGCTATAGGTCAGGATAACACGGATTGGTTTAATTACACGAAAAGTTGACAAACCACTCACTACATGGCACGGTAGTATAGTTTATAGTTTTACATATATTACCTATATATCTACCAACAAACGAATGTACCTAGAAGTTGCCCAAAAACCCATAAAAGTACGTGAATTCTTTGCAAGTAAGTTGGATGAAATTTACATGAGCGTTTCTGTAAACATAATTATGAGGTAATTTTGCTTACTTTTGGTGTAAGAAATATAACTAGACTTGCTCTAGGATTTTAACTCTTATGACACCTTTCTCTATTTAATGACATTTACGTTATCTGAACTTGTCATTAGGCTTCTTTTGTACCAGTTTTTATCCATTAAAAGTAATACAACTCGACAACATCTCCCAGTCTATGGGGACGAAAAATTATGTCCCGCAGAAATACGGCGACAGTTTTCCACTCAGAATTTAAACGTCCGCTTTTGCGACGGTTACTTATAGCGGTGAGGTGGGGCGCGCGTGTGACCCTTCATAAATTCCCCGTGAAACATGGAAACTGCTGAATAATTGTTTCTAAAGCTTTGGTTTTGTGAATGATGAGGTGTGCTAACAGTATTTTCATAGATTTTTCTAAGCGTCATTAAAAACGTTAAAAAAATCCTCATTCATAGCTCAGTACCAGTACAGTTCTAGCTTTTTTTATTGGAAAGCAACCTTATTGGCTAATTTTCGAAGTTCAAGAATCGAAATTCAAGTTGTCATTAAAATTACAAGCACATACATCATTGCTATTATTATGTCAAAACTTAATTTAGTTCACTCACACGGCTTCAAAATAGTGAAGTAAAAAAATTTAAGACGATTACAGATTGCAGATTGACGTCACCTTGGGCTCGAGGAAAGCTAGATTAACCCATTGCCAATTTTATGAAGCTAAATTCGAACACCGGAAGAGTTAGCCGAAATGACCGCAGTTTAGGTTAGTAGATACCATTATTTTACTAGACTTTAGTATGTAGCTACATAATTTCTTTTGAAAATGTGATTTCTACCGAAAATATTTCCTAACCACGAATGCCAACACAACACAATGTCTATTAGACAATCTTGCTTATCTCTAACAAAAGTTATGGTCTTAGCCTTTTGTATGCTCGTGTTCCTACTTACTTTGTCTACTATTAATAAGGCTGGGGTCAGACTGATATCAGTCGTGCCGGGCTTTATCACAACATCTGCTACTAGCCATTAGATAACTTTACTTCTCAGATAAACCTTGGAAAAAAGAGCATTGCGCTAGATTTGGGTGAAGCCGAGAACGTTTTTACTTTCGCGCACACGTACACAAGCTCTACAGTGTCACGAGTGGGGAGTATTGATATGTCAATGTGTGTGTCTTGTGTACGTAAGTAAGCGCGAAAGTGAGGTGTTCAATCTTTCTCTCTAAGTTTATCTGAGCTTTACTTCGGATCAACTTTAGCTAAGAAATAAATGTGTCAAGCCACAAAACTACCCAGTACTCTTGTTTCTCTGACTTTTTGATATAGACAGCGAAGAAAGTTTTATTGAGTCCGCTAAAAGAAGCAGAATAAAGCCCAGAAGAAGTTAGATACAGCGTATTTGGCGAGATTAATAAAACAAACTCTTAATAAGAAACTACGTAGTACGGTATTAGCTTAGCAATTACAGTTTCATGAACTTTTAAATGAAATAAGAAACTAACTATCAACAAAGTTTTATGGCATTGTTTTCCCTCACTCAGATGGTAGTTAGTGGTTGTCAAAATTGGTGTACCTGATCTGAAATCAGTATTTATCTAATCTTATGTATAAACACTTAACTTACACACAACACACTACATTAGATACAAAAAAGGCATAAATTTTGAAAAAATATGAATTATGACCGTCGTTGGCTCTAATTTTTCTCTCTTTTACATCTTGTAAAGCATCTTGTACCTACAGCGATATATCAATATTTCTATATGTATATGAACTTCTTTTTTTGCACGAACGACTTTCAACCCTTACCTAAAGTTCACTATAACCTCGGGCTACCTAAAAGTCAGACACATGTTCTACGATCAAATTATTTTTTTCTCCCCATCAATGTATTCGAAGTTCGACACGTTTATCCTCAGGCAATGCAAGTCCTTTAATGCTACTACGTTCGTCCATTTGCCGGACGTATTTCGATCCCATTTAGATTTTAGCATTTAACAGAGGGTTGGGTGAGTTTTTAATGCGATTTGGTTCGGGATTGTTCGATTTTTACTGCAATAAAAAACTCGATTTATAGCTTGGTTTTACTCAGTTGCTGTGATCCTATTATACACTAGGTTCTCATATATTTGTATTTTGAGAGTGCAATGTATACTTACTTCTTAGCGAGCTACAAATTTTATAATTAATTATAAAATTTGTTAAATTTAAATTAAATTTAATTAATTTAATTTAATTTATTTAATTTTATTTTATTTAGTTAATTTTTTTTTATTATTAATTAATTTAATTTTTGGCTTGCTGTGCGCTTTGGCTTCGCTGTAAGCACAGTGAGCATCTAAATAAAATTAATAAATAAGAATTAATTTCTCTGCGAGATTGCTGAGACTGGGACTAAACTTTTGCGTTAGCTACTGACTCGTAACATACTTGGTAATTCTTATAAGCTTTCATTTGAATTCCAATATTATCATCATCATCATCAGTCTATCGGATTTTTGTCCACTGCTGGACATAGGCCTCTCCTAACGAACGCCACAAGGCACGATCTTCTGCCTCACGCATCCACTTGCTACCAGCCGCCTTACGCAGGTCGTCGCTCCACCTGGCCGCAGGGCGCCCTACTCTACGTTTGCCGATCCGTGGTCTCCACTCTAGAACCCGTCTACCCCAACGGTTGTCGGTTCTCCTACAGATATGGCCAGTCCATTGCCACTTCAGCTTGGTAATCTTCTGAGCCATGTCGGTTACTTGCGTTCTTTGTCGGATAATTTCATTCCTGATTTTATCTTTCAAAGAAACCCCGAGCATAGCTCGCTCCATAGCCCGCTGAGTGACTTTAAATCGACGGTCCAGCCTCACTGTCAGTGTCCGCGTTTTGGCTCCGTAAGTTAGTACAGGTAGGACGCACTGATCAAAGACTTTCTCTTTAGGCTCTGTGGAATGGACGACGAGAAGACATGACGAAGTTTCCCAAATGCTGCCCAGCCCAGCCTGATTCTTCTATCTTGAAGTTTGTCGAAATTTCCAATAAATGAATTTCAATTCATTCAATTCAATTCCAAATAATCTAAACAAATAAACTATTTATTTGTTTAGATCTAATCTTGCAACTTAATTCTGAACCGTTTTCTGGTTTAGTGTTGAGCTAAAATTTGGTATACCTACTAGTAATTTGGTATTTGTTTATACTATGGTGATGAACAATACTACACACTTTTGTATGCTTGTGTGATAACAATACTTGCACTAAAACTGTTGCACATTTTTAAAGTATATTGCAAAATTCATTTTGATTCCTCGGAATCAAACTTTTGCTCTGTTCATTTTATTTTATCACACTAACACAAATGACTCAAAGTATGAGTAAATAAACTTCGAAGAACTCACCCAAAAACCTCTCCAACCAACGTTGCTTTTAACATCTCTCCCTTCAAACTCCCTAACGTCGTTTAACTTCAACATGTCGTGTCTTCACAGAGTGTATGTAAATCGGTAAATGTAATAAATTGCATATATTTATCTGGTAATGGGGTCTTAACTCGTGGGGTGGGGCGATGGGATCGATGGGGCGAGTGTGTTTTGGGTTAGCATGGTTTGTTGGTTTTGAAGACGGATTTAAGAAAGCTCTTCTGAGATGAAAGATTTGGCGTTCAAATTGGGCACTTAGATCATTTCTCATTAAATAAATTTACCACAATCTTGGCTGCTAATCAGTTGCTAATATATAGGGATAATCAGCGCAGTTGAGCATAGAGTACAACATTTTGTACATATTGAAATTTTAAATTCTTGAAGGTACAAGGTTCTGCAAAAGTAAGCTTATATTATTAGAATATAAAAAAGCGATAGGTATAGCATCATATTCATCATCAAATGAGTAGGTAACTATTTAATTTTATAATTAAGTATTCTGAACAACAATGTTATTTGTATGATAAAGCCCTGGATAAGATTCTGTATTCGGATAGCATTATGAACACATTATTCAAATTAACTTACAAAGCTAAATTCATAACAATTTTGGTCCACAAATCTTCATCACAATCACGATTATCTTTAAACTTATTTGCCTCAATGGACAATACTGTCACAACAGGGATGTAATCAATACATTAATCTCATGTACTGATAAATACGCTAAATGAACCCCGAATATATGCGGGTGCACTCAAATCTATCTGCAGACATTATCAAACATTCAGTAGGGGACGGGATTCGAGGGACCTTATTGCGTGTGGTTATGGCGATAGAAATTGCTTGATAAATACAAACGTAAAACATCATGAATATGATACTTAAGCTTGTATTCTACCTATGTGATGTAAAGTGTTGTTAGTCATTCAACCTTTAATTTTCAATACTTAGGTTTAGAAAGCTCCTGGGCTGCCCAAAGATATCCTATAAAATAAATTAAAGTTCTTGCAGGATTATACTGAAGTTAAGCATAAAAAAAACTTTGGATTTAAAAAAAAACGTAAGTATTGACATACCTACGTAAATATAACCGTCCGGTTAATGTAATTAGGACAGGTATGAATGATAAAAATACCATATATAGTCATAGTAATAAATGTGTGGCAATTTTCAATGGGTGACATTATTATGCTAAATTGCTATCACAACACGTAATGCTTCGTATTGACCGGTCTACAATTACACTGGTTATCTCAGCTCCATACATTTTGCAGCATGAGCCATTATAGCTAATTTCGAAATTGGACTGAGGTGGACACGCTTCGAATTGATAACGTCCTAAGTACCTAAGTGTATTGAAACGAAAACATAAAAACTACACAATACTAGATTTAGTTATAGCGGCGGAAAATATTTTTGTTAAAACTGTAACTTTGAAAATAAAGTAATAGATTTTTTTTCCATCATAGCTAATCCATGCTGCTGCTGTGAATCCGAGGCTTCATTCTTAGATAATTTATTTATTTAAGCGTTATTTTGAAAATTTGAACTAGAAAATTTATCATAAATCTTTTTTTTACAATGCAAATAAGTCAGCGTTTGACCTAAGGTAAAAGACGAAGCGAAGGCGAAGGCGAAAGTGGGCGACGATGTGGTTAAAATATTCAATGAGTAGTTTTTCAAATGAATTTCTAGTTACTATTAACACTGTGTGTGTTGTGTAGAGTTTTTAGTGTAGTGTATTTTGATTATAAATTCTTATTCATTTACTAAATAATTTATGTTACAATAGCTATAGAAAATAGCAAGTTCATTGACATTGGCATCATAATCATAGAGTAAGGTTATAATCGTCACTTATAATCACATAGAAATTAATGGGCTTTGACAAAATTGGTCTAATGAAAGCCGTCCCATACAATGAATCAGTAATAATTACTTCCACAGTACCTAATTAGAGTTCCATTAATAAAGTCAACAAGCATTTATTTCGAAATAATTTGAAAAATAGTTGGTATTCAATAGTAACTACTCAATAATGTACTGGATTTGTATCTTAGTCCAAAAATCTATGCAAATATCAAAACCGTTTGTTTATCACATTTTTAGTACATTTAATTTTTTCAGAATGCATGCGTTTTGAAAGTAGAAAATGCTTAAAATCGTAAATATGTTTATCACACACGTTTACTACTGTTACAGTGATTGTTTACAAAAACAAGAACATTATTTTTACAAAACAAAAAACAAAACCGACTTCAAAAGACCGACTATTGAGTTATTCATCTATTTGTCGCGAACGTACTTCATGTCACACCATTATCAGAACTGGACTAAATTGAAATGGGACCAAATGGGAAGCGTCAGCTTTCTAATAAAAAAAGAATCATCAAAATCGATTCACCCAGTCAAAAGTTATGAGGTAACAAACATAAAAAAAAATAAAATAAAAAAATAAAAAAAAAAACATACAGACGAATTGATAACCTCCTCCTTTTTTGAAGTCGGTTAAAAAAGGTTCGGTATAAGTACGTAGGTACTAATTCAAGAAACAACTGAGAAAATAAATTTTGTTGTCACGCAATATTTCTATTTAAAAGCTAAAAAGGGGAGATCTAAACCATACAACCCACCTGTCTCCACTTCCATAAAATCAAAGCGTCGAAAATGCACCTAATATTTCAAATAAAACAGGATTTCTTCTCCCCTCAAGCGGTTCGTACACGAGGCGATGGAAGTCATCGACGAAATAGTAAGTCAGATTTTAAGACCACCTGAAAGCCGCTGACATTTAGGTGATTGTTATAGTATAGCACAAATCAAAATGGTTTAAAAAATGTTTTTCGCTTATTTCCGCCTATCTGAATTTTGTAAAAGTTGATAAATGGCAAACAAGCGCGACGGTCTACCAGCACCTTTGAAACTCTATTGAGATTCGGGGCTTTCGTCTAAAGCTAATTAATAGGCAGGTATCTAATTAAATAACATAGGCCCGCTACTAAACTTAAATCACTGAGTATCTTGGAATCACTTAGTGTACGAATGACTCTGAGGTAGGTACCAATTTAGTTTGAGACACGTCAATGCAATGGGGAAGGTGATCTTTATTTCCCTCTTCGATATGAAAAAGCTGTTAGGATCGGCAATTCCGTTACAGAGAAGTGTAAAGAACTTTAGTAGGTCTTTTTGAAATGATAGGCAATTTTGTTTTTCTTTGATATTGAACTCGCTGATATTTCCACTTCCATACGAGATATCTCTAGAGAGTAAGTATTTTAATAGCTATTTAATACCTATATAGATATTTAGATAGATAAAGGATTGGTAATATAGATGGAGAATAGTTTAACGATTTCAGTTCGTCCTCAAATTTGCCTGAAAATGACAGACAAAGAACGTAGAAGTCTTGGGAATGATTTTACAGTTGAAAGAAGAAGAAGAGAAGAGAAGAAGAGAGCGAAGAAGAGAAAATAAGTGGTTTTTGAACTGTTAATAGAATATTATTATGTCATCGTAGCTTATCTGTAGTGCATTTTTTGATGTTTTTATTTATTTTATATTTAACTAGCTGACCCTTGCCCACTTCGTTGGGCGTAATGTTAATTAAACCCGAATCCATCGCGCGCCGTCCGGACCGTTTTTTCTCCTATTCACTTTGCAAAACGGACTACACGTAAAAGCCTTTTTATTTTTCGGTTTTTTTATATAACCTATGACACTCAGCAATAATGTGGCTTTCTATTGGTGAAAGAATTTTTAAAATCGGTTCAGTAGATCCCGAGATTACCCCTTACAATTTAACAAATATACAAACACACAAACTTTACTTCTTTATAATATTAGTATAGAAGTATAGAAGTATAGATTAACTAAAATATTCGCAGCATGTTCCAACAACAGGAGACTATAAACGCATCTTCGGGCTGGCAGCCCATCAACACTACCGGTGCTGCAAATGCTCATACATTTTACCATCAGGTTAAACCTTGCCTGTTTCCTGATTTTTTTGTAAATAAAGTTAAATTGACACAAAACAACTCTTTAACAATCCAGTCATGTTTTTGACAGCGTTCTTAGCAATAATAATCACGTCGCGTTAATCACATTTCATTCGGCAATCAAATTAGGGTGGCAACACTGACGACGAAATAACAGCTTTTATAAAGCCATCATTCCCCAAAAGGAAACTCTACCCAAAGACGCCGGCACGCTCCATCCATGGACAGTAATAATAATGATCGACCTTCCTGTCTCCATCAACTGCCATCGGAAACATTTCACCATTGATTTTTCCGCAAATACACTGTCTCCCAAAAATCCGGTTGGTTTCCTCATTGTTTCGATTGTCGCCCCTATTCTTATAACCCTCGACGTCGCATGGCCGTGAGTGCATTAGTTTCGCTCAAACACATCGGACGTTTCCTGGCCAGTGGTGAGGCACGTGACCTCCAAATATAAAAGACTTCACGCCTGATCGCTATTCTGATATAGATGTGAATAGAATTGCCCGTATTGTGTAATATTATATTGGGGCGATTCTCTTTGAGATCGCCGATGTGTGACAACGTCACTGTTTCTAATTTCATCAAATTGATTTTGTTATCGATTTGAATAGCAGCCGCGAAGCGATTGTATTGTTATTGATGCAGCTTGTTAGATTTGAAAATGTTCTCTAAATTCAAAACAATGGTAGGTATAGGTACTGATTACTGACTGTACTGTTCTTAAATCTGTGTATAATCAAACTAATTGAAAACACTTCAATTGGAAACAAACTAGATACCTACTTCAATTGTTGTTAGTGAATAGCTAATAAAATGCTTTAACAGAGGTGTCGATTATAATTTATCGAATCTGCATATTTTAACGCGTCCCGCTACTCGTAATCAACTTTGACATTTCATGCAAATCTGTCTCCGTCCTTTTTTATCTGAAGCTCTTTCATTCGTAATGTGATTAGGTAGGGCTCGATCGGCTCCTTTCGGGGGTGCTAAATAAGATGCGACGTTTTCCGCCTCAGGCACCTTTGATAGTACTTTTTAAAGCTGCGTCGCGAATTCGGAACCTCTCTTTTATTGGTCGCCATTATGATAATTACATTAAGGGCCGTCCGTAGCCGATACTTCGTCTTTCGAATTTGTTCTGTTGTTACGGTAAGGCGCTTGCCTCTTGAATATTGAAGAGCTCATTTGGGAAAATCGCACCTATTCTCTACGTGACACTTTTATTCCATGAAGCCCTTTGGTATTAACTTTTCCAAGGAATTAAATTGACCGAAATTAAAAATTTATCCACGCCGTTGACCGACTCGTTCAGGCTTTGTTTGAAATTTTAAACTGGCTTTAGTATCTAATGTATTTTATGGCTGTAAAAGCTTTTTGGTTTGGTTAGAGCAAATTCACGTTGTTAAAAGGTTTAGGTCTATTTAAATTTATTTAATTGGTTTTCTGAAATAAGTCTCGTGACCTAATTGCCACTAAAAGGCTAATAACTACATACATTTATTCCAAGAAATTTTCTTTGCAACTGGGTTAAATATTTTAACACAGAATATACAGTTAGAAACATCGTAAAAACATATTACTTTTTTGGATTAATATTAAAAAAATCATAATATACCTATTATCATTAAAAGGTATAAATAAGGTTTTTGTAAAATTGATTTAACAACGAATTTTAACAGTTTCAGTCATACAAAAAATCACTAACTGTTTTATCAATGAACTAGAGTTCTTTTTGTGAGATAAAGCAACATCTAATGAATTTATATATTAACGCCGTGCATAACAATATGTATCTATTTGACCACACAACACCATAAAATTAAGTTGCATGTCGATAGAAAAGCATACAATACAAAGTTGTTTCAATTAACATTCCATTTGTTGATTCGCACGGAAACTTTTTCGTTTGTTTTAATAAACGAATTCTATTGTTTTAAACTTCACAACGGGATTGTTAAAAATGTTTTCGTTCATTGATTGATTCGGGTTTTTGTTGATATATTTGCATTTTTAACGTGTCTTGACGAGCTGTTTCCATTTTTCTGACTAACCTGATGATGGATTGTTTTTCGGGTCTGTATAAAGTAGGTATGTTTGTCTTTCTGAGGAAGAAAGAGGGGCCAAGGTCCTGAGATTGGTGCCTTAGGCAAAGTGCTAGAAGGGTGTGTGTTCATCAGAGATCCTGTTGCCCTCTGTCGAGCACAGTCGCTGGCCACCGAGGGGTTTTAGTGCGTGTAACCCCATATAACCCGGTTGCTCTCCAACGCAGCCGGATATCTTCTGAAGATTTCTCCCCCGTCAACAAGGAAGAGGTATATTTGTCTATTTGTATGTAACCTACCGTTTAAACGGCTTTACCTACTTATTTTGCTAGATTAAATCTATGAAAGAAAGGTTAAAGAAAGACAAATTTTGTCTTTCTCGTACTCAAAAAAAACTGTTGTTGGCAAAATTTTGCTATTGGGCTTTTTTCCTATAAATTTTTTCTTGTAATTTTGTCAAGCTCTGCTGTCCTACAACTAGGGCAAAGTATCTCCTATGTAGGCATCTCCAGACAGTCCAGAAAATAATATTATCTTCCTACATAATAATGTATTTAGACCATTTTACAAACTAATTTGCGCTAATATAAATACGTAGCTTCGTAAATTTGAAAGTTAATTATCAACTCTCGTGAGGCCGAATGAGAACGCAAAAATTCCTATTTCATTCGCCAAACTTTAATTTAAAGTTTGTTGCAAGCCGGTATTCCTAGGCGGTATTCTTACGGACAAACTGCACTTCCCTACGAGCTTATTTTCTTCGCTGGGACTCGAAAATTTTCTTTAGATTAGTTTCTCTTGTTGAGAAAAATAAGATGAAATAACGAATAATAAGTTGGCGTCTCTTAAATTGGACTTTTCTTTTGTAAAATATTCTTTTTGGTCCGGAGAAATAGCATTGTTTTAGTTATTAAGAGCTTATTTGTGTAGTTAAAAACTTGGTAATGATTTTCGCCGCAGTTTGCAAACCGGTTTTCTCGTTCAGTTTTTGTGTTATTTGCTTCTTCCGGAAAAGGCTTTTAAAAATCATTTCCGGGTAGCAGGTGAACTTACGGGTAGAATTTTTCCTAAATGTTTTCGCTCAGTGCATCTAAATCTGTTCATTTTGTCTGCATATTGCATTTTCCTTTGTTCCATTGAATATTGTTGCTTTGTGAGCGAGTTTGAGTCGCGAAATAGTTGTTTCAGTAAAAGTATGTTTCTGATAAATGAACGTATCTACTTACTCTTCTTTCATTTTGAAATAAAATTCGTATGGACATTTTTGTCTGTTTAATAATGATAAAAGTAGAATCATTTCTTAGAAAAATTAATTAAAGATGCATAAAATTAAAGAAATTATAAATTACAGAAGCTAATGCAAGTGGCATAATCAAGTAGATTCTTGGAAATAACAACATGAATAAAGACATTAAAAATACTTGAACCTTTTATAATTGATTAAACATATAATTATTTAAAAACGCACAACCCTTAAAATGCTTTAACAGCATTTACCTACATACAGCATCTATGATAACAAAATTAACATGAAACATAGAGTGATAATAGTCCATCGAAGTGATAAGGGTCACTTTATGGTCAAGCCTTCACCTGCTGTGTTGGCAGAATTGCGGTGCCATCAGCACGTACCGTCAATTTATGACAACCCTACTGCCGTGATCAAGTAACGTGCTAACTTACTAGCAATAGAAGAAGGGTAGAATATGCATTACTGTTTGTTGAGCGCAAGGAAGCTGGTTAGGAAAAATTTAAAACTGGTACTCATAAGTAGACAAAAGATGAAGTGGAAATTCGAAAATTAAATACATATGTACTCGTATAGAAAGCTAGCAAAGACACATTGTACTCTGCTTGGTCCCCCCACTAGCCAAGTTTCAATTCTAAAAATCGAAACGCTATAGAAAATGACAAAGTAAAGTGATGACATTTCAGTCATAGAATATAGAATCTATAAAATAGATTATATAAATGTCATTCCCATAAATTCCCATATTTCCCTAGTTTTCTATAACATTGATTATAGAATTGCAAAGGTGATTATAGAATTGCAAAGGTTCAAACCAGCCCCCTAACCACTTGGTTAGGCCAGCCCCCTAACCACTTGGTTAGGGGGCTGGTTTGAACCTTAAATAGGAAGTAAATTAAATTGTAAAAGTTTGTAAATGTAATAAAATAAATTGTAAAGTAAGTAGGTAATAAATTAAATTGTTATTGTAAAAACTCACGGACCGTGGAGTCTGTGGTGTATATAAAAAACCTTTGAAAACAAAAAAAAACCTTGAATAGGATAGGCGAAAGTGGAATTGTCAAGGAAAAGACGCCTTTTCGAGGTGGCTGGAAAGTTAGTTCATCAGCAGTGCTGCAAGAAAAGTGGCAAAAGATCTTCGGAAGTCAAATTTAAACGAATAGCAAGAGATTGTGTAACTTGTGTCAAAGCAACCTCCTCTTCTAAGTTCTGGCAGGCGGTGAGGGCAAAATTGGACCGGAATGGATGGAGGCAGATTGTTCGGCTAAGGGGTTCGGATGACCACAATCCTCAGAAACGAGGGAACGACTGAAGAAGAAGTATAAGATACAGAAGAAAAATATCGCTTAAGCAAACAAAAATCTGGATCGTTTGTGTATAGTTAGATGTTTTTCAGTGTCGCAAGTCATTTGCATCTAGAGAGCTTTTCAAAGAAAGAAAAGAATTCTTAGAAATTAACTCAACTTTAAAGAATCTGTCCTTATTTAGTTTTGCTCGACCGCAAGATAAAGCCAAAATAACTTAAAATTAAACTCAGAATTTATTTAACGACACGAAGCTTTAAGAGAATAATAAAATTTATTTTCCGCCTGACTTCACAGTATTCTGCTGAGTTTGATCAAAGTTTAGTTAGAACGAGTGAAAGCGGCGAAGTTTCACGTTTCAAAATTTGGGGATCTTTGCTTATTTCGAAAAGATCAACACAAGTTGTCGTGATAGCTCTGTTATTTTACTCTTCAAGTTTCGAGATATGTTTCAACGAAGTTAATAAAGTTAACGACTTACATGAAATATGTGTCATAATGTTTCGTTGGAAGAAATTTTAAGTAGGGTAATTAAATTTAAATAGGTATGAATTAAATTTATTATTTTCCTGTAATGATATTTATTTTTTGCAAATTGTGTATTAATTTTATTTACAAGCTTAAGTTTAACTTTAAAGTACTTATCTTTTCGAGTATACCTATAGTAAACATTTAAAGGTATATTAAAACTGAATGCAATGATGTATTTTTATAGTGTTCAAATAAACCTACCTATACATAAATATGAATAGCAATGAAAGCCATATAAATAAACTTGCAAGCTTTGAAACCGAAATAGCTCAAATTTCAGTTCTGCAGCTTTTTTCAATCCTAAAATAGCATTTCAGTTTCCCATTTCGTATTCCCAACTAATAAACCAAATGCACGAATCTTCATGCACCGGTACACTTCAGAGCGTAAAATAAAAAATAAGGAGAGAAATAACTCCGAAAAAGTGCAAAACTACTATACAAAGCACACAAAGATCAGATATAACTAAGTAAGTACCAAACTAACTAACACAAAAACAATACAAGCACACAATAAACACAACATAACTAACAACAGTTAACAAAACTTGCTGAACGTTGAGGTTAATATTATTTTGACATGAAGTGCAGGCACCATAATATCAGAGCCATGGCAGACACACGTAGATGAAACTGGCCCCAATCAAAAGTTAGGTATCAATGACACAAGGGAATCTCTATACCCAGAAATGAGTCGATGCAAGCCATTGATGATGTGGTGTTACACTATAACAAGATAGACCGGATTCAGATTCAGATTTGATATGCATAATTTTTATAGTAAGATATTGTAGTCACTGTGAAAGTTGTACATCTGTAAATAGTCTTAATCTGCATTCAGAGGCCAGCAAATGCATCCTCTTTCACATTTAACTTGCATTCACTTAATGGATTGGCCGTTTTGTTAATAGTGGAGATATTTATTGATGCTGTTATTGCTTTGAATGTCCATTTTTGGAGTTGGCGTTTCGAAAAAAACCTTTTGATAAATAGCTTGTGATAATTTGGAAATATTTTTAGCAAACATAGTAAATTTAATAGATCTGAAAGAAAATTGCTTTTTAGTTTAAAATACATTTATGAATTTGTGTCCCAAACTTGTGTTTAACAGTAAATAAAATTGAAAATGTTTAAGTAAATCTAATAGACAGATAATAATTATTTAGTTTTTGTTTAACTTAAAAAGCAATCCTTTTCCAACTCAATAATCAGATGCTCTACGTTATGCTACGTTTCTGAGAACTAAGCGTTTGATTTGTTAAAATATATTAGTGCGAATTTCACTTTTGCGTACAAATTCCAGAGAGAAAGTTATAGGTATTCCAGTCCCTTAAAAATTCTACATTTTACTTGCGTTTTGATGAAAATATTAAAGCAATTTTATTTACGAGGTAACATTTAAAAGCTTTTGCTAGACATCAAAGCACATACAGACATTGGTTGACTCAAATTTATCAACTCAAGTTTAGAGATGCGTAAAATGATATAAAAAATATTTTATTCAGTATCTCTTTTGTTTTTGGTATTTTTTATGTAATATTAAATCTATATATATAAAAATGAAACCCGTTTTCCTTGGTCACGGCATCACGCGTGAATGGCTGGACCGATTTCACTAATTCTTTTTTTGTTGTATTTGTTATTATTAGGAGAAGGTTCTTACGGAAAAAAATATTAAGAAAATCTCTCAGAAATATTGAAAAACCCTAAAAACAGCCCTTTTCTTTTTCCCATACAAACGTTTTCTAGCTAAAACGAGCTTTATTGCTATTGTATAAAGTTCATATTGAATTGCAAGCACTCACTGTTGTTTAAGCAATGTAGGTATGTTCCTAACGTCCAAGAGTCAATTTGCACTTTATTACCTCTGTACAAAGTTCAAATTCAATCATACTCGTATCTATCAAAACAGCGTGCGTTGGAGCACAGATAAAACAAAAAAAAGAAAACGAAATCGAATAGTTCATTCATTTGTTTTATATCAAATGTCAATGTCAGTGTTTTTTTTTTCATGGATGAGTTTGCTTTTGTCAACTGAATAAAAAAAAGTTGAAACAACAACAAACTGTCAATGTCAGTGTTTTTTTTTCATGGATGAGTTTGCTTTTGTCAACTGATAAACGAAACAAATTCGTACCTATAATTGTAATATATTATAAGTATAAAATTGTAAATAGTGTTTTGTGCAGTGTTTATATTTAATTAGGCAGTACCATAGAGAAGTACTGTAGAGCAGTACGAAGTCTGCCGGGTCAGCTAGTATTATATAATTTTCGTTTAATAGGATCAATTTGTGCACAATTGTTTAGTATTTAAGTAGGAGGCAACTTTTTATAAGTTTACGAAAAAAGTAACATAGATTACGTTACTAATTATTATGACAATGAAAGTAAAGAAATATCTTTGTAAAACAGGTTATTATTTTACAAAAACACTTGTGCATTGCGTTTTCGCCTTATTAGAAGTTTCTACGTTTCTAATAGTTGTTAGAAACTGATATTTCAAAAAGTCATTAAAAGTTCTGCTATTCACTATGGCAAAACTAAAAAGTATCACCGCTGTGCCGGTCGGAGTGGGGGTGTTAGGTTATTTTCGTTACGGAATTTCTGGATTCGGTCTCCACGTTCAAGGCCCGCGATAGAAGCTATGCAATAGCTTAATAACGAAAATTGATAGGCACTTATTATATTTGTACAAATTCAATTCAATTTGTCTTCATAAATAACATTAAAAGAGATGCGTACCAAGAAATGTTCTCAATTCTCTATCGATTGAACATCAATGTTTTCAACCCCCAGGTAAACTCAAAGATAGAAAGTTAATTTCACGTTCGCCCAACTCATGTCTTCTCTTTGAGAACTTTCCTTTGTCTAATGAACTGCAGGTAACGTAATACACAAACTTCTACACCGATACTCGGAGTTCATAACGAAAATGTCGAAATTTCGGCTATAGACACAGAAGAAATGATAATTCGATTTTATGTCTTGGGTGAATTACACGTACCTAACGAGTACCGTGGCGAGACAGTGCCCTCGGCCGAGTACTCGTTTTGTATAAACAGTTGGACGAGGCGAAACAATCACTAGAACTATGATTTGTTTGCTCAGAATTTTGCTTAAATTTTACTTTGGGTTTTTATGACGTGTCTTGTGTAGTTTAAGAGAAACTCAGTTTTTTAACAGCTCAGAGGCAGTGTCTAGTGTGTGTTTATGTATGTATGTGTGTTTCACGTAATTATGTATGTGATACACACATACATAATGATGTGTGTGTGTTTTCCTTGACTTGTAGCAATGCTATGAATAAATATTTAATTTCATTTTTTATCCTAATATTATAGATAGATACAAAAGTGAGTTAGTTTGTTGGTTTGTTGCTCTGTCACGCTTTATCTACTCAACCGATCAGCATACAATTTTGTATACACGCTACTTGAGTATACCTACACGTTGTCAGCGGGCACTAAAAAGGCAGGAAGGATACTTTTTACCATCATAATCACCGTGGGTGAAACCGCGGGGCACAGCTAGTTTGCAATACTAGTCTTAACCAATAACAAAATTACTCTAGTCCGTTCGCTTTACACGAACTGCACTTAAATTAAATCTCCTCCAAAAATTAATGAAAACCTTATATTTTTTTCGTCGTTACGAGTAGGTTTCAACAAATCATTTTAGTTTTCATACAATTTAGCATTATAATACAGCCGCCAGCAATCATTCAGCGACAGATAATACGATAGGTTACTAATCGAATTACATTCGTTTCAGACTTCAATGGAGCATGTTACTCGTACTAGATGTTGTATTGCGATACTGCGGTTTATTTTTATCACATCGTTCGCATATTGAAGCACGTTTTTACAGTAAATTCTTACAGCTGGCCATTCAGCTGTACTTTCCGCGTTTTACTGCTATAGCTGCATTATTGAAACTCTTTGTGAAGTGAGGAATCTTAGCATGATTTACTTTAAAATATTTTTATAAGCTGCTTTAGAAATGTGAACTATAAAATGAAATTGAAAATAAAAAATAAATCAAGATGCTTGATCTTCAAACGTTTGAACAGATTTTCTTAAATAATAGCTAGGAATACGAAAACTGTCGCCAAGAGCCTGCAGTATTTTTTAGATTACATTTGAGACACATGTTTCATTTGAGTGGCGTTTCCTTCGACCCACCATCATTTACAATTAAGGTAGTTTTGTGGTTGCAGAACTTGCCTGAGGAAGAACCACACCTGTACCAGTCATTCTACCGCCAAGCAGTAATGTACAAACACATTTCAGGGCAAATAGGCGATTAAACATCTTATATCTCAGAGTGACGAGCGCAGTGCTGTGCCGCGCAGAATCTTGAATTCTAAGAATTCAAATTTCTTTGTCAATCCTGTTAAGGGCAAACGTGACATCATAAAAAATGAAATAAAACAAGGAGCTGGTTTTGGTAAATCGCCTTTCTAGCCTTCCAATTGTAAAAAAGTAAATAAAAATTCTAAGCACTTTAAAACAAAGATTAAAATTAAAATTCGCAGCCTAAAAACAAATATTTTTTGTCGTGAGTTATAAAACTTGTTTTAATTTACAATAGTGAAATTATACGGAACAGTTTATCATATTTTTGTTCCAATAATTTCCGTGACACACGCGATCTCGCGGTCAGTTATGTCAATAATGGAATTTCTGTGATATTAGAGATGAGACTTCATATCCGGCAAGTTTTGTTAATCGGCATAATTATATTTTATTAAACGACTTCTTTTGCAGTTAATCACCGCATGAAAGACTAAAGTTCACACAGTTCTATGTCAACATTGGATAACTTTATTTGTTGTAGTTATAATGCAAAGAAGCCTAGTGTCGGAGTTTTTAGCCCAATCAAAATCTTTTGACGTGGTTTGGTGGGGCTTCCAGCAAGAATACAGTACGAAGTGCCATTCGAAAAACAATTATAGATTCGCTGAGATTTAACTGCACCCGAAAACTGTCAAAATTTTAACTTACATAACAAAACTGATTAGTTTAAACCAACTACATATTTGATAACTAACGCCTCGAGCACTACAGCTAACATTATATGAAACTGTCTAGCAAGGTTTAAACGCAATAGTCAACTTTTGAGTTTAAAAAATGACAATCCTCAAACTCCCCACTTAATTTAAAGCCAGTGATGGTTAACATAATATTTCAGCTGAGTATTTGGTCGGACAGTGTGGATAAACCGTCCGGCCAAATGTGTACCATACAAGTCCCATATCTATCGTTATTATTTTTCTGTTCTCACGTTAACACAACAAACCAACCACGCTCCAATCAGATAACCGTATAACTTCATTATAGCATTTCTTTTGACACGAAATCCTTTCATTTGCGGAAATTGATAAGCGACAAAGTTCTGGGAGTTGTACAAAGCCGCATGGAAAAGTCGAAATTTCCCCTCGAACTTCTCTCTACCTGAGTAAGTAATAACTCGCAACTTTTTTCGTGGGTTCCACAACTTTCGGACTATTCGGCAGAAGTAAACTGAATTATATTAATGTACGTACCGACTGAAGTCCCTGTGCAGAGGCAGACAGCGTGTTTCTTTAATTTGAATATTGGATACTCTCGACTCCGAGCACTCTTGTCAGATTAAAATTTCATACCAGACGCATTTGTGTTTCAAATGTTTGCTGCAGAAATAGTTCTTTCATATAATCTACTTTGGACGAAGAATAGCAAAGTTGTTGTTTGTTGGGGGACTAGACATGCTTTCAGTTTTAGATCTATTTTGTCTTCGTGGCATTTTTGAACAACCTTACGTTATAAACTCTTTATTGTTCACACCAGAAATTATAAGCAAAATAATAATACTTAAAACTACACAACAACTGGCGGCCTTATCGCTAAGGGTGATCTTTTCCAAGTTTAGTTTCAATTCAATTGCAATATAAATCCATCTACATAATTCTAGGCATGTGTAAAGTAATTCTAATTTTTATAACTGTGTATGGCTACGTTTTTAAAAGTTAAGGACTTATCCAAAGCCAACTTTACTAATAAAGAGTACCGTGATTAATGAACGAAATCTTGAATTTAGCATAAAATAGCGTAGTGCGTAGTATAGCGTAGAGTTTTGCGTAGTGTTCGAATTGTTCTACATTAAGAACATTTTAGTGTTAATATACCTATTAATGGAAACCAGTCTAGGTAGGTTAATGACAATTGACATGGATATCGCACAATTGGATGCAGAAGTTCGTATAGACGAACTGTTTTAACACTGGTCTCAGCCATAAGCGTTAGCGTTAAGTTGATTTTTGACGTAACAGATAGCTTTCAGGATAGCAGTAAACCATATTGTCTTAAACTGAAAGGTACTAGAAAAGGACGTGTGAAAGACAAAATTAATAACATATTTGTTAAACAGTAGGTCCATACAAATTTATTTACTTAACAGCAGTGTGTTGTAAAAATTAAGGGAAAAATAAAAGATGAAATAGGCCACTATTACCACTCATGACGTATGTTACGTATTTGTGTTCTGTGTGAAGATAAGTTTGTATCTTGCACAGCCGAGTATAGGTCACTGAATTCAGTCCGGAATAACAAGGCAGGAGACATTTAGGCAATGATTACAGGTGGAAATAGATTGTCAGTTTCAAACTGTCCGTGTGGCGCCTGAAATGCATTAAATAGTTTGGTTCTGTTAGAAATTTGAATTAAACGAGGTCGTGGTAGGCTTTTTGTCAAAAACAAACCGTGGGCAAATCCATGTTTAAATACACCAGTGTGCATCGTAAAAACCATGAAAATCTTTTAAAAAACCTAGATATATAGAATTATAAGGAATCGACTCTTAGTATACTCATTTTGAACCACTTTTACAATGGCACCAACCCAAATCGCTAAAAAAATCAGCTGTTCCATAGAAACCATAGAAAAATTTCAATAGCACACGACAAAATATATGGAACAGCTGATGATGATCTGCTGATTTATAATGATGATTACTATAAGCCGTTTTCGGCTTAGCTTACCCTTTCATAGCCCTGTAAAACCTGTGTCAAGATTTTTACGCAGCCGAAAGCAGATTCTTTAAAACTTTTAATGCCAAACTAAAAACACCCGAAACTTCTGATTCTATTTGCAAGCTCGCTTCATTTTTTACCGCCTCGGGGAGCTCACGAAAAAATCTTATAAGGCTGCAATCAGACGTGCCGTGAACAATTTATTTCCCTAGAGAGCCGGTACATATGTGCTGAGTTCGTATCTAGACGTGCCTTATTTGTTCTGCTGATGAGCCCCGCGGCTCTTGGAAGTTTTTACTTTAGAGTTTTGTTATGACAGTATCTGTATGTACAATGAGACAGTAAGACACGTATGTTTGGCTGGGTTGGGAGGCAATGGACTATATATAATTATGTACTAATGGACTCCTATTCCCTCTAGCCCATTCTACTATCGGACCACTAAGGGCACAAAGAAGCGACATCGATTCATGGTAGATACCAAAAACTCATACGATGCGCTTTGATTCTACTTTTATAGTGCGCACTGCCAGAGTATAGAATATTTGCCCTAGTGGGTGTTTCCCGATGGATATAATTTGGGTGTCTTCAAGTTGCGAGTGAACCGGTTCGTCCTAGGCAAGCGTGCTCCATCGTAGACCGCGTCATTGCTTACCATCAGGCAGGATGGTAGTCAAACGCAAGTCTATAATTGAATAATAAAAATAATAAAACTAAAAGTATGTAACCTGTTGACATATCTATTTTTCGTCTAGCAAAAATGGTATCCTAACCCTGGCAGACCGATCGTCTATGAATGGCCGACCAGTTGAGCTGGCGAATCCTGACGTAGTGAGTTTGGAGCCGACCAATCGTAAGCGCATCGTATACCAATTTACCTCGTCTTGAGACTGATGCAGTGAGTTGTATTGAAATGAAAATGTAGTGTGCTAATTCTTGACTTGACTTACCATAAGTTTAAATATCAAAAATATACAATCGATTACTTTGGCTACGAGTTTTCGTAAAGCAACTTTCGTTTATAAGCTTTTACGTTTTCCATAAAATTCTGCAATTCTGTATATTTACCTTTAATCTCCTTTTGGAAGGGCATTGTTTCCAGTGAAATTACAGGGCAAATAGGAGATTAAACAACTTATATCTCAGGGTGACGAGCGCAGTGCTGTGCCGCGCAGGGTCTTGAATTGAATTCTGCGAGTTCAAAATTCTGGGTGGCGCAGACCTGTTATGGGCAAACGTGACGTTTAACATCAGGCGAGCGATTTGCTCGTCCCGTCACTGAATTACATAAAAAAAAAGGAATTTTATTTGCTAACTTTTGTATCTAATGGTCAATCTTCGAAGTGATACTCAACTTATAGAGACAGAGACCTATTTTTGAGACAGAGAGAGACAGAGACAGAGAGTTTACAGAGATCTATTTTAATTGGTAAATTGGTAAATCAATGATATAAATCAGTCACACTTCAAAAATAAGCTTAAGTAAGTATAGAAACTTACTAGTCACTTACTAGTTAATCACTTTAATTACTTGGTTGTTATAAAAAAGGTAACAGGTATATACTTAACTAAGTTCTATGAAAACTGTTTGTGACATACTTACTCGTCAAACATACGTTCGAAAACATTACAATTCACGACGTACCTACCTTGATTAGGTACTGCTAATTCGTCAAACTCGCATTTTCGCACTATTGTCAAAACTGTAGATTTACCGAACTTATGAAATACTAATGTATTAAATACTAGCAATCTGACCAGGCTTTGCACGGGTATGAAATAATTATAATCTATGTTACTCGTAAATAATGTAGCTTTATATTGGTGAAAGAATTTTTAGAATAGGTCCAGTATTTTTTGAATTTTTTCACTACAAACAAAAAATCCAAAAATACAAATTTTTCCTCTTTAGTGATATTAGTGTAGATGTAGGTAGATAGTGTTGATTACAACTACGTTGATAATAAAGAAACCTTTTTTGGATTTCGAAACACTTTAAATTCGATTTGGAACAATTGAAAGAGCGCCAATTTCAGAAAGAAAATGAATTGAATTTATTACTCCAGAACACCGGAACCGGAATATTCTGTACCTGAGCGCCTTAAAGTTGGTGCAAGACACTTTAATTTCCCCTGGGAGGGAGTTGTACCTCATAATTCATGCTGAGTTTACATTTTGTCAGTTCGCAATTGTTGGGCAACAGACACGCACGCCTCTTGAACTTTAATTCCGTCAAGGATTTGAGATAGACTAAATTTTACTGCTTTGCTTGGAATGGTTTGGTTATAATTTAAACTTCAGAAAGTAATCTGCACTTGAATTTTGGGAGCACTCGGAGTAATCAAGTTGGTCTTTAGAGATCAGTGATGTTGAAAACCGTACAGGCGTACAATTCATTCAGGCTGTGCTAAATTGGTGACAGTAAAGCGTTTGTAGGGTTCCTCATTTATTGGCCTGATCACATCTACAAGACGTGATTCCTGTGTAGCTGCCGATTGATTACGTTTGCGCTCGTAACCTGCTTACCACAGAATTACAATCAAAAGGCACCGGCTGTGTTTGATTAGTTATTATGACCTGCCACTCATACCTACTAGGTATGTATCGCATGACACGATTAACTGTAAGGATTAATCAAACATTCAGTTTTGAAGAACTTCAAGTGACTTGAAAAGTTTGACAATAATAATATAATTAATAATATAATAATATTTGCCTGCACTAATCCGTCTGTCGAAAAGAAACTGCTTTGTTGTTTGAAAAATATTCATTAGGTATAATTTGCAAATCTCGAAAGTTTAAAAGTTAGATTTGATTGTTTTGATTTTGTTATGTTCTCACCAATAAAACTGAAAACATCGCTTGAAATGCCTCATATGGTTTGCGATAAATGAATTACTATTACCAGAAACTTAAAAGAAAGTTAAGTAATTCACCATCATACTCGTACCTTGCATTCCGCTCTGCATTTAATAAGAGGACACCATTTCAACAAAATCAGGACCAGTACAATACAGACGGACCAGTACCAGTACAATGTGTACAATGTTGGCTTTTGCCTCTAATTTGGATACAGCAATGTTTATAAATGTTTGTTCAGGTTAATTAGTGTACTCTAGACACGCAAACAGCATGTAGGCACCCTTTAGGTAAATAAAGTTCGCGAATCAATGGTTTTATTTATACGCTATCTAAATTTTGTTTATCTCTCTTGCTTTGTAAGTACGGTCAGGAACGGGATTATGGAATTACAATTTTAATACCATATTATGGTGGAAGATAATGAGTTGCGATTAGTTCGAAAACTTAATTATTTTGATAGCTTTATTTGTATTATAAAGTACGTGTCAGTGTGTATGGATAATAAAATAATATTTTTCATATTACCTACAATATCTACATATTTAATTTGGATACTTCATTATCGAATTTGGACGTAGACTGAAAGACATGAATTTTTTTTTTCAATTATTACTTTCCGATACCTTTACAATAATTCTGATAAAACGTAATAATTTATTTTTTCAATACCTACAATACCTACCTCTATAAATACTTCCCGTTTAATCCACACAAATGCGTTTTCCATTTTCCATAGAGTTCATAACACTGATAGTCTATTAATAATGTACGTTTTAGAGTATTAAGTAGCATTTTGCACTATAAAGGGCATTACTTATAAAGCCTGCTTAAACGTAATCACTGCTTTAAATTTTCCGTCTTGCTTTCGCACGTGATTTTTTGGTAGTGGTAGGGCTCTTTTGCAGAGCCCGCCTGGGGAAGTACCACACCTTTGCCAGTTATTCCACCGCCAAGCAGTAATGTGCAAACATTACTGTGTTCCGGTTGGAAGGGCATTGTTTCCAGTGAAATTACCCTTTCGGCCGCCTATGTAACTGTATTTTGTAACCGGTTACAAACGAAGAAAATTTACTCTTTTCTCGTTACCAAGTTACAAGCTAAAATATTTTCGGCCGCCATTGTAACTACGTTTTGTAACCGCTGCGAGGTTACAAAAGAAGAAAGTTTTTCTTTTCTAAATTACAGGGCAAATGGGAGATTAAACATCTTATATCTCAGTGTGACGAGCGCAGTGCTGTGCCGCGCAGGGGCTTGAATTCTGCGAGTTCGAAATTCTGGGTGGCGCAGACCTGTTATGGGCAAACGTGACGTTTAACATCAGGCGAGCGATTTGCTGGTCTCGTCACTCAATTACATAAAAAAAAAACGTGACATTTAACGTCAACGAGAAATTGTCAGAGCATTTTAAGCAGCGACAAACTTTAAGCAGTGTTTAGTATTTAAGAGTAAGACTCAAAGTGTATAACTATACCTGAAAATCCAAGCAAAGTCAAGGACTTTTCTATCTCCTGCCAAATTGTATCCACCTTTTATATCCTACCGTACAGCATCGTTATTTATTAACGTTACTAATCACACAAATGGCTAATCCATTAACTATTATTGTCCACTAAAGCCAAACGGTGTGATGAGTCCGGATTAGGTAGTAAATAAACAATATTACATGACTAGCTGCGCCCCGTGAGACACCTTTTCAAAGTAAAACTTTTTTAGCTGTTTATAGCGCTTTCCTTTTTTTCAGAGTGTAAAAGATTAGCTTTTGCAGTGTGATAGTTTGAATTTTTTTTAAGTTTTACATTAGCCGTTGTAGTTTATTTATATATTTCGTAATAAGTAGATAATTCTTTAAATAATTAGCTCCTTAGTTAAGTTCGTACTCACTTAGATGAAAATGTGTAAAGTTTTGTTCAATTTAACTCAGTCGTTTTACATAAGGTAATAAATACACTAATTTTTCGGTACAAGTACTTACCTATATGCTTTTACGTTTTTGTATGTTTATGTTCTTAGCTATAGGTACCTAAAGTTTTAATGTTAAGCTTGTCTTTAGCCACTGAATAAGTTTACAAAACAGCTTTTTATCAGCAGTAAAATTTATGTCCAGACACTGACTGTTTCACAACACAATTCCTCTCAACTAATTACTATTAGCTGGAACTAATATCAATATTAGTTTGACCACAGAGTAGTAAATAGTTGGTATGACATACAGAGGACGTAGTCCCAACAACGGCAGCTTGTTGACCGTAGATTGAAGAGAGTTCGATATTGCCAAGTGAATTTCACAAGTGTCGCTTCAACATAGGTAGATTGTCTTACATTTTCATGTAAGAAAATGTGCAGTCTATTCTGTCGAAGTTAAAAATTATTCAAATATAGAATTTTCTAGTAGCTTTGATATTCCACGTTGTGACCACAGATTACGTAATAGTATAAGCCTCGAGCACGCCAACAGTGTGTGCCCAGACGATTCGTGATTTATTAATTAGTTGATCGGCAATTTCGACCCCTTGTCTGAGAGCAAACAGATTTTAATTGATACTTTTTATGATATTGGATGGGTATGATGTTGTGTCGGAACACAGCCACGGGGGTATTAATTTATTACACCGTAGGAAATTGTTTCATGTGATAGGTTACTGTGATCGAGTGATCAATAATAAATGCCGCTGCATATTATGCATTTGACGACCTGTTTGGCTCAGCGGTAGCATATCCGCCTTATAAGAAAGAGGTCCCGGGTTCGATTCCCGGCCGGGCAGATGTTTGAATGATGAATTTAAATATCTGCTCTGTGCCTGGAATCCTGGATGCAGTTGTCTTTGTGTGTGTTCTATGGCATCTCTGACACAAGTTGTCCTAGTGGGGAGCTGTGAGTGTGAAACGTTATTTATTAGGTACCTATGTGTTCTTTTGTTACGTCGTAGGTGGCAAAAAAGCTAGCTTATAACTGACAAGCGAATACTGTCTCGTATGGATGCCTGGGACAGCGAAAGCATCTCAGCTACGTTTAAATTGTAAGACTCTATTAACAGCCCTTTTGAAGAGACTCAGCTCCCACACCTCATCTCACCGCATCGCAGCTTTTCGCATTCCGTCAGGCGAGTTGATGGAAAAACGCAAAATTAATCACGTTAAAAAAAATAGCCTCAAGTTGTAGTTACTGGAACATACCGACGGTGGAGGCTCATTTCACATTTGTAAATGTATGTGTGGCAAAGAGACCGCGTAAACACAGTGTGCGAGTTCCACAGGTCTATGATTATGTAATATTATAGGTATATGCGGATGACCAATATGACCATTCAAGCGGTGGTGGCTAATGCGGTGGTAAAACCACAACGCTTGTATTAGCTCTGATAATTCCTCAGAAGACTTACGATTGTAAAAATGCCTACATACTATTCATCTTATTACGTTTTTTGTATTGAAATTATTAAGATTTTTTGAAAATCTCGTCGTCGGGACGATGAGGTAGTCCACCTAGGGCACCCGTCCGAAGAGCACCTGCGCGAAGAGCACCCAGCCTAGTCCAGGAAGAGCACCTATCCATTTTTTCGGCAGGTGCTCGTCGTAATAGGATAAATAAAAATGATTTTTACCGCGGGAATGACTTACTAAACTTTTCATCCAAAGGTTGTTTGGAAGAGATCGTTCTTAGCGATAAGACCGTCTGTTGTGTCTTTTTCTTATGTATGTTACTATGTTTTTTTTGTGGAATCAATAAAGAGTTAATGTATTGAATTTTTGAAGTGCAGAAATCGTATGGTGTGGCTGTATCATTTAATTTAAAACCGTGTAACGTTGTGTAATTCAATCGCTCTTGTCACCGAAACGCTCACAATTATTTAGCAATCACTTTATCAACGCTGTCTTCCGTCCCATGACAAGTCAATGACAGAAGAGGAAAAACCGTCCGTGTTTCGAGACTCAAATTAACGTCTCCGGGAGGTCCCTTCAAATATCAATTATGTCTCCCCGGTCTCAGACAATGGTGATTAATTAATTAGGGGTTTACTGCAATTATGTCTGGAACCCTCGTTGTAGGTGGGGTGTGCGCAGTGTTGTGTCTATTAATTTAGCAGGTTCCGGACCTTTACAATACCTTATTAGTATACAAACTTTATATATCAATATCAATTATAAATTATATTTAATGGCGTATGTGAATTTACCAATCCGCACTTGGACAGCGTGGTGGAATACAGCCAAATAACCCTTCGAGGGTAGACCTGCTTCCCGGCAGTGGGAAGATTAAAAGTTGATTATGATGATAATAATATATTACACTACGTTGTCGTCTTCTATGTTTGAAATTGTATTTACCTAAATAAAGTCTGATTTTGTAGTGCAGCTCAATATTTCAAATATTGTAAGATTAACGCATTAGTTAAAACACGTCATCTAAAAAAGTTTTATAATGTTTCATTTTCTGTAGTAGACTTAGTAAACAGGATATGTTCAATTTATTTTGCCCTTTAATAGAAAAAAGTAATTGATGACTGAATTAAGCTGAAACAACACTGACTTTTTATCCAACAAAGACTATTTATACCTACATCGCGCGCAATCAGCGCGCAATCATGACTAAATCATTCTAGAACTAAACCACGACTATAATCCATGTCATTACAAAATATTAAGCACATCAGCTTATCAGCGAGTGCCCCGCACGTACCACTGCCGTTGTAAATCCCGTTCCCCATACAACGGCTCATATTTTCTATAGAATCGAATGTCCTGGGCAATGTGTCGAGTGTATCGAGTGTATATGACAGGATAATAAGCTCACGCCCCCACTGCATCGAAATTGGTATTATCAGCGTTATTGTTACAATGGTTATGTCCTCTCTGTTTCTTTTGTTTGGGTCTATGGGTCTTAAAATAGGAGCTATTGGTATTGTTCCATTGATTTCTTTGCATTATATTTTTCTGTAATTTCGACGCTTGAAAATAGGGTTATGGATTAGCTTATATTTGTTGGTCATCAAATCGATTGGCAAGTTTGTAAAGAAACTAATTTGAAACTTGGAGAGTATACTTTTAGAGTACAATTTTGCAATATCTTTTTTTAAATTAAATTTCTACATTTTGGTGACATCTGTAATTATTATGGGCAAGCTTGACTCTTACCATTATGCTAGCGACTTAATCGCTGTATCAGTTAGTATACCTAAGAAAAATTAGATTGAATAAAATAGAATTTTTATAATTTTTATCACAAATCCATTCAATAAAGCACTGTGCCACGTCTTTTAATGAAATACTACCATTAAAGTTGCGATAAAGGCTGCGAAGACACGGAGCCTGATTTCCTTTCATTTCCTTTTAGGAAACTTAAATAGAACTGAGACTTCCTTGACGACGGGGCACCGAATCAATTATTTGTGTTACGGAACTTTTTCTTCGATTTACTCCTTTTACAGGGTGTTCAGTTAGACGAACGACAAGCCAACAAACACGATTTTAAAGCAAATCAAGTTAACTTTTCAATCATATATACTATACTGCTGGAATATTAGGTGTACCCTCGAAGGGTGATTAGGTCTCATTCCACGACGCTGGCCAAGTGCGGGATGGTAGATTTACATACGCTATTGAATTTATACTCTCGACGTAAGCAGGTTTCTTCACAATGTTTATTGAACCAAAAAGTCAGTAGTATGAAATTTCGTTCACAAGTTCCTAAGAACCAATTGGTGCGAGTCAGGATTTCACAGCTTCGCGAATGCTAAGCTGCCGTCCTCTTATTGTTCTACTCATCCCTCAACCCAAATACCTACTCGTAGGTGGTAAAAAATAGGACTTTGATAATTTTATCAAATAATCTACTAGTATCTCTGGTCTGATGGCAAACTTGCAAAGTCACTCTGCTGACAGGCGAGGTCTGTTTTGAGACGTCAGTGCTTATTTCGAATCGCCTCGCTTTGTCTTTGCATTCACGCTAGTATGTGTCATCCTTTGCTTCTTTCACTCACAAAACTTCTCTTCTACGAATATTCCATTTGCAATTTTTATGTCACTTTTCAGTTTTGTTTATTTTTACAGCATATATCAAAAATGTATTCCTCGAATCGTAATAAATACGTTCATCGTCATAACACCCCGTATAACATCGGATAGTTTTGTTAACCATTTCTCATAATAGTTTTTGTTGCTTACTTACTAGGCAGGTTATTTTTGTGAGGGAGAAGGAAAATTGAGTATAATCTTAGATAAGCCGGGATTATTTGAAACATTTTCTAGGGCAACAAGAGGATTTATAAGCTCCTTGGGAAATGGAACTTGTTTATTATTCTGGAGTTAATCTTGTGTGGTCCGTATTAGGAAAGATTTTAGAACATTTTCGTCGCTTTAATGTCCTTACAAGCTTATAAGAGACCATTTACTAGATTTGGGTCGAGATTGAAACTTTTACCAAGAAAATTCAAACTTCACAAAATACGAAATCTCTCTCTCTTTTCAACTAGGTATTATATTAATTTGTAGGTATCGTGAAATATATTATTTAGGGTTATAAGCCAAAAAGCCAAAAATAAGCCGAAAATGGCTCATTTTATTTTTCGTGATTTTCGGATTGGTCCCATAGTAAAAGTTGTCTATAATAAACGAGTACAAGAGAAAAGTTAATATTTACTGTATTTTGAATTTTCTTTGTCATCTCTCTCTATGATTACACAAACAAAACATACATATTCATTTCTTTACAAAAATTACATGTTTCAACTAACTTTGAACACGACCACTTAAAAGCCGCAGAATAAGTACATAATTCAAAAATTAACTAGTAACTAACAACCCCTTTAAACAATATTTTTAACAGCACCTTGTTGCAAATATTGTTTTATCTTCCGTTAACAGTTAAACACAAATAAAATTTGCAAACAGTCCATCTGTTTGATGATCGTGCTCACGGCTTGATGCGTGCGCGTGAACCCAGATAGGAGCTTACTGCAGATCTTAAAACAATTAATGAAAAACAGTTGATATTACAAAGTAAATAGCTTTATGTAAGGGCTATTTTGTTACACGTTTAAAACAACTACTAACGCAAACCACGTTTTTCTGAATTTTGTCTATTTATCTTGTCTACTATGTGACCAGTGTTTTGCATGGCGAGCTTTCATAGTAGGATATGGTCCATTATCAGCTTGAAAATCAGCATTAAGAAAAGTAATAAGAAACGCTCTGTTTTCCGGGATAAAAGTAGCCTAAATGGGAGATTAAACAACTTATATCTCAGGGTGACGAGCGCAGTGCTGTGCCACGCAGGGTTTTGAATTCTGCGAGTTCAAAATTCTGGGTAGCGCAGACCTGTTATGGGCAAACGTGACGTTTAACATCAGGCGAGCGATTTGCTCGTCTCGTCACTCAATTACATAAAAAAAAAAAGCCTATAATGTAAATCCATACCATGAACAACCTTCGTTCCAAATTTCATATAAATCCGTTCAGCCGTTTTTGCGTGAAAGAGGAACAAACATACATACATTCTTACAAACTTTCGCGTTTATAATATTAATAGGATGTTATGAACTACAGCAGATATAAAAAAAAATACCAAAACAGTCATAATTATCCCGAATAGACGCGAGTAAAGTATGTGTACGACGAACTATTAACAACATACGCTGCGCTACGATACTTACGCTACGCTTATGATCTTCAATAACATGCTAAAAATATTTTCGAGTATAAAATTTAGAAGCACGGCCGTCAAATGGCACACCAAGTTCGCAAGTGGCTCGTCAGCAAATTATGGTCTAACTCAAGTTTCTCGGTAGAGCAGAGCAGACGCTTGAACTACAGATACAAACTTATGATTTTCATTAAATTTTCTGTTGCGAGTTGCGAGCTAGTCTAGTAGGAGTAGTCTAAGCTTGGAATAGCTTGGTGTGGAATTTTTGCATTTAGAACTCTGTTTTTAAATAAAATTGCTGATGTTTTTCTTTGGCAATTCTATGATAACAAACATCAAATAAAAAGAAAGAGAGAAACAAGTTTTTAGGAGAGATAAATTCAACTCGTCAGAAAAAATATTTGAATCAAAATGTGTCAATTCTGAAAAGGTGTCCCAATATTTTATGTCCCAGTCATCAGCAACCTAGTTTTTATGATTGAAATAGCATTCGAACTTTTTGACAAAAACATTTTAAAAATCCCGCTTCAAAAGCTATTGAAACTCAACAAATAGTTCTAAAATAGCTTATCAAATACAAAGTTTGAATAGTTTTTATAAAACTACTGATGCATTTTTGAAAGTAGGGTAACGTAACTGGCAGAGTAAGTTGGCACAGTTGGCGCTTGGCACGGGCAAGATACACTCTTTGTATAAAAAAGTATTACTATCTACTGTATTACGGAAGTCATTTTGAGCTACGTATTATGTTTACGTTTGGTTTATGCCAGAAACGGATAGTTTATGCGATGCTTTTGGTACTTGCGAGTTTTGGTGAAAATTGCTTTAGGTTTGTCGAATACGGAAAATACGAAAACTGGTATACAGGGTTATAAAGAAAGGGAATGCATATACATACAGTCGTACCTTATCCGAATATAGTCCGGTACGTTGAACTAGGTTAAGATACAAGTACAGAAATCGAGATAAAGTGAGATAAATATAGCAAATAAAGGTTACAGATAGTCAAAAACAAAACAAGATAACGCCAATTTTAACTTTTTCAAGTTACAAAAAATTAAACAAATGAAAAACCGACACAATACTGAAACAAACGAAAAACAAACAATAAGATTGCAAAGTAATTCCGATTTTATCGCAACGACGACAAAAGTCATTTCGGACTGGTAAAACAATCGGAACACCCGTGTTTTCTGTTCAACGAACAAAGTTCATTATGCTCCGATTAAAAGAGATAAATTGCCAAGTTTAACCTACATCGGGCCACCGTACTCATAAAGGTCCCTGAATATGTTGTGTTCCGGGCCAAGGGACAAATTTATGTAGTAGGGACACAAAAACCGACGTACGTCTCTGTAACGCAGTATTGTATGATTCGTTGAAGGTTGATTGTTGGTTCAGGCACACACATCTACACCGTTGAATTCCATCATCATCAGCAACCTTTAATCCTCCCACTGCTGGAATACAGGTCTCGAAGGGTGAATAGGCCGTAGGTATTCCACCACGCTGGCCAAGTGCGGATTGGTGGATTCACATACCTACGCCATTTTTTCCGGACGTATGCGGGTTTCCTCACGATGCGATGTTTTCCTTCACCAAAAAGCCAGTGGTATGTAAATTCGTACATAAGTTCCAAAGAATTCATTGGTACGAGTCGGGGTTTGAACCCGTTGGACTTATAAAAGTAAAACATATTTGAGAAGGTTATTAGAGAACAATAAGAAGAAAAAAGTCTTAATCCTACGTAAGCATAATCGTAGAAGTCAGCCTAAGCTATTTTGGCATCCAAGCTAGAGCAAATGAAGTAAGGAAAGCTTAGTTTTAATTTAAGTTTTCTATCAATAAATGTATAAAAGTCGGGTTGTAGCTGTGAAGTGGACAGTACCATCTAATTTACGTGAATACGTGTTGTGAGTTATTTTATAATCGAGTAGTAATTTAATAGGATGTAGATGATAGACTTATTTTTATACCTACCTACAGTTGCAGCACCAAACAATATCCCTCGAGTTTTGCACTATTCTCCTCACTATGGAATTAAATTTGAAGACGTATTCACTTCAAAACTGTTTCATTGAAACAACAAATTTAATCAGTAGTAATTAATCAGTCTCTAGCAACACTAAAATATTACGAGCTTACGTTCTGGCAATACTGACTACACTTCGCCTACATTGTCCAATGAGATACTTGCGGCGCATGGAGTTTGACGTCGGAGCAAATAAGGTTTATTTATTACGAAAGTTTCTAACTGGCAACACTAAATCAGCGACATGTCCAGAAAAGGACAACTAATATGATAGTGGAATCACGAATGGGATACGCCACGGGATGATAATATTTGTGCTTGCCATGTTTGATCCTAATATGACATAATAATATGAGCGAAAGAACCAGTGGACTGTGAAAACAGCGGAACTGTTTCCTGATATTAAATACTAGGTACGAGTCCCGGTTTCACCTGCGCTGGATGAAAAACGGTCATGATTATGATGATAAAAAGTAGCCAGAAAAAACTGAACTGAAACTAACTATATTATAAGTTTCATCAAAGTCGGTTAAGTAGTTGGGACACACATGATAACAAACAATCACACATACAAACTTTCTCATTTATAATATTAGTGGGATGTTTTGTTGTCCTCCATGTTATTAGTATACATGAAAATATTCCTCTTTACCATGATTGAAAATATTATGAAACTGTTTTCGTACATAAATTAATTTCAATAAAATTCCATGACTTTCTGTCAAAGCAACAGTTCCCGAACTTTAATCAATGTGACGAAATTGAAATTCGGTACACGATTTCGAAAATCCGATTTCACCTCTTACCTAATGTAAATAGCATCCAACAAATTCACGATAAATAACCACCAATGGATATCTAACTGTTCCAACGGCCACGTATTTACCAACTAAACAGCCATTTAACGCTACAAACGTACAAAATAACGCTATGTGGCTATCTCTGAATGTAACTACGCAGCAGGGCGCCTGCAAGTTAAAATTCAATATCGATCAGAAACGCTAACTGATGGTCGATTTAAATGAATTTACAACGCTTTTGATTGCTCAAAACAATGATAACTATTTAGAATGTCGCTTTTATACAAATGTTATTTGATTTTTTACATACGAAATAACGGGCAGCTAATCGTGAATTGAATACAATTAGGGGTCCCTTTCTTGGGCACTTGAGAATATCGTCGTCTGTCTCACTCTCATGACATTTTTATTGAGTGCGACAGCGACAGAGATAATATGTTAATCATCAGAATAGAGTCCCAGGTGGAGGTACAGACAGTATGACAGTAAAATTGTGAACTCAGTTTAATTAAAAGTTTTTATACAAGTCAATGCACGAGCAATCGGTAGAAACCGTGCAAATGAATTTACTTTGCAATTGGAAACAATATAGTTCGCTCGATTGGTAATTGTGTCTGTTAATGAAAGCCATTTCGAAAACAAAAAGTAGACGCTGTTGCGAGACAACGACTTTTAAATAGTAAATGTCAACTATGTAGACGACAGGATCTAAAATGTTTTTTTGGCCTTCGATTTTTAAAAGACTTTACTTGATATAAAGTTTATTTATGTCAGTCTTCATTTCTTATTACCAGTGTAATTAGAAATGAAATTATAAGATTGCAATCTGGTGTTAATTACAATTTTATTCAGAACTATCCGCGCCCCGCGATTTCACCCGCATTGTGATAAAAAACGATGGTGATAATTAAAAGTATCTTATGTCCTGTACGAGCATACCTACCCCTGAAAACGTGTAGGTGCATGCAAAATTTCATGATGATCAGTCGAGTAAAGCGTGAAAGCTTAAGAGGAAGCGTTCGTGCGAAGCTCACTTTCGCATGAACGATCTGTTCGATTCCCGGCCGAACAGAAGATGTTTGAATGATGAATTTAAATTTCTGCTCTGTGTCTGGCCCACACCGATGTCGGGGACAAGGACAACTAGCATCCAGACCGTCTGGGTGTTAGTTGTCCTTGTCTTTGTATGTGTTCCATGGCATCCCCAACACAGGTTATCCTAGTGAGGAGCTATGAGTGTGAAACGTTATTTTTATTTATTTGATTATAAATTAGTGAGAATGCCAAAACCCACACTGCACTGTTCAGCAGCTGTTATTAACATCTCAATCATTTCTTAACCCTATCCCCCAGCACAGCTATGTTAATTAAAGAATTTATCTATCTCTGGAACAATAGGTTCGAAATTACGCCTGCTCCGTTGCACTTGCCACTGTCTTCAATTACATTTAACTAGAAACAACCATTTGTATCAATTACGAACCGAGTTTAATTTGGGTAAATACCAATTTTATGGGCATAGAGGATCATTGTGGTTAACGTAACGATAGACTGAAGGGTCCGAAAGGGTTTTTGAAATTTAATAGCTTGGTCTTAAATTAACGCGTAGCGCGACCTTTGATGAGGATTTATTGATTTGCTTTTAGCTCTTTGAAGGTTTAATGTTTTTAAGAAGTGGTCTAGACTGGCCCGAATGGAAATTTATATTCTTGGTATTTTACTGGGTTTTCAAGAATTTGTAACACGATCTCTATTCAATTTGTTTTATTAATATAAGATACGTAGCTAAAAATTAAAAGGGTACTTGCCAAAGATATCAAGTTTTGTAGTTCGGTATTTATTACAAATAATTGATTAGGACACACAGACAGACATCTAATTCTAAGGGTTTTTTTCTGCTATTTTGGCACGGAACTCTAAAAATTATGATAGTCTACTGTTCTTAGCAAGCTTGGCAGACATGGATGGAAATTGATTCAAGAACCACTTTTTATATAAAAATAAATGTTTAGTGTCAGATAATAATGTTCATCCGTTTGTTACAGTCGTAAATGTCTATAAAGTTACAAGTAAAGTATGACTTAAGATAAACGTAACAATTGATGTCAGACTTGGCCACATATTGACATCATATGACGGAGTATTATGTCCAACAAATAAGAACGAAAATGACACAGCAATATCTGATGTCCCATCGGCCAGAATAAATTGCCTTTTAAAACCGGGTCCACCCCATAATATTAACAATAACATCGATTGTATATCAATGGAGTTTCGCCCACCTCATCAACATAAGTACACAAAGGTATGGAATGCAACGGTCGGTACGGAACAACCAAGTTATGTGTGTAGTTGGCGAAATGAAAGAACTAAAATGTTCAATGAGAAGCTATTAGGTTGGCTTAGAATTTGTAATAGTAGCGCCCTCAGATAACTGTACAGATTAGTCTGGTAGAATGTATACAATATAGGTAGTATAGATATTCGATAGTATTGTCGCTTTGGCCTATCGATGACTGCATCCGATAGTGATCACTGAGAAAAAGGTCGCTCGACCCTCAGGAGAGAAACAATCTTACTCGATTCTTATTTCAAATCGATTTTATATTCTCCTACTACATGATAGAGGCTACGTGATATTTTATATTCGAATAATAAATCTTGCCCTTACCTTATTCTTTTTCTAATTGATGGTGACTCATTTCATTTCCTATCTTTTGATGAAGCCTACGTTTAGATCAAAATTATCCCTAAAGTAATTTCAATACGAATGTAAACCAAAGTAGCTGTACTAGTAATTGATTTTGAGTTTAGTGACCAAACAATGGTATTGTCACGAGGTATGGTAACGAATATGAATAATATTCCCGGCCGTTCGAGATCACTTCATTTACTCTCACTGTCTCCACATTTCTAATGGGTTATAAGGAAAGAGTATGCTACGAGTAAGTCAGAAGGGCTTACTTAATATGAACAACTTTAACCATGGGGCCGACCCTAAAATCGTGAAAAAAAATCAGTTTTCAATACATTTTGTCGAGCGTCATTGACATTTTCCTAGGTAAAAGCTGTTTTTTCTCGATTTTAGGGTTGGTCTCAGACCTAGCCAAAGTTGTTCATATTGATGAGTACTGTAAGCTCTTCTCGGCTTAGCATACCCTTTCTTTATAACCCTGTATTGAGAGCGGCATTGACCGAGATAATATCTCTCGCCAGAATAGGGCCCAGGCAGCCGATACGTTTTTGCATACAAACGGATCTTATGCATCCCAGAAAACGGAACAAAAGAATTATGAGCACGTGGGTCTAAGCCTACACGCCTAAAGAAAGACGCCTACGACCAACGTGTGTTAAATTCCGTTTAACAACAAAGCTAGGCCTAGAAAACAAATGATTGTTACCGTATTATGCTTGCGTTTGGTTACAATCATAAATTATTCTTTGACATGCGTTTGTGTTTATTTGCTACGTTCGAAAATAAACCTTATTATGAAGATTAAGAACTGGTGCTAAATTTTACAACGATATATTAAGAACTGGTGCTATAATTATTTTGTATGGAGACTCGATATTTATTTTCTCGAATTTAGCAAACTTGTGTCACAAAAGTCGTTCAATTTGACGTGTCGAAGAACACCCTTAAGTCTTAGTATTACTACACCTTTCCGTTACACCTTGTAATTATACAGGGTTATATGAATAAAGTATGCTAAGCCGAAAAGGGCTCATAGTAGGTAGGTATTAAATTTATAAACAGCTTTTACTACAGATATACATACCTAATTATATCTACGTCACTTGACTTGATGTATGCGAAAACGAATTAAGCTTTACGATGTAGCTTTATTGTACCTACTATATCAAATTTAACTAAATTAGCATGATATGTAGGTACTATACAGACTACTGACATACATACGTTAGTCACTACAATAAAGCCAGTTTCACAAAGCTAAACGTAGCGTTAACAGTACAAAAGAACAAGACAACACAAGATCTAAGCTAACCCCGCTAAGCCGTCTGAAATACACGAAGGGCTATCAACAATTCTGAAGGAAATTAGAGACTAACTAGGCAAATTTCCATGAAGCTTATCTTACACTCAGATCAACTAGAAAGGCAGATAGAGTCCCGCCTTAGATAAAAGTGAAGCCAAAAAAACTACCCTACTTCCCGTGCACACATTGACGCATAAGAACTACCCGAATCAATTATCAATTGTTGCGTCAGTTGCTCAGAGAACGTGGACAAGAAAAATAAGTAATAATAAGGGTAGTTTTTATGCGTCAATATGTACTTGAGGTACACGTACACGGGAAGTATAGTATAATAGATTTTTGGCTTCACTTTATCTAAGGTGGGACTCTATCTGCCTTTCTACTTGATCTGAGATCTTACAAGAAATTTTCATAATCAAGCTCTTGCGCACTGAAACCCTCCTTAATTATTTGGGTGTTTCAGTTAATTTAAATTATAAGACGTGTTTAATATTCAACGGGCATCTTTCTAGGAGCAGACCCGTTGAATGTATGTATAATTGTAGCTATAATAGCTGTCAATAATAGTTATCTTACAGGTAAAGTAGGTAGGTACGCAACCGTACTGAATGTACTGAAGGAGATACGAACCTACTTGAACAATAAATATAGCTAACAGTATGGATGTTTAGGATATGCTGTAGCAACTTTATTTATTTGCGAACTCGCTCTTTCAAGTCGAAATAATTTTGTATGGTTTTAGGAAAGCGGGCTGTTAATGCCGAAAATCAAATGAACAAAAATAAAGAATTTTTATAAAAGAATGCTCATGACATTTAACAAGATGTGTGCATCAGCTGGTCTTTTCGTGTTTTCAGGTTTTGTTGTTTGTTCATAGTAAGAATCATACATAATGATGAGTAGGTACTATAATATCCTAATAACCCTTTATTCAGCCTTCTAGCTTACCTATTTAAGTTCTTCAAGATTCCGAGAGTCACGTCTCACATTATCTTAGTACCAGTGTCTGCGCGAGACAGGTGAGTTTTATATTTGAATTAAACCC
Organism: Alcis repandata; assembly: GCA_949125135.1. Lineage (NCBI taxonomy): Eukaryota > Metazoa > Arthropoda > Insecta > Lepidoptera > Geometridae > Alcis > Alcis repandata. The sequence continues at coordinate 5,170,458 of OX421233.1, forward strand.
GAAATGTTGTGAAAGCTATTGTGGGTTATACAGAAAGGGTATGCTACGCCAAAAAGGGCTCATAGTACTCATCATTTTGAATAACTTTAATAGTAGGACCAACTCGGAATTCGCAAAAGAAAATCAGCTGTTGCATACATTCTGTCGTTGTCATTTTTCTATGAAAAAGCAGATTTTTTTTCCCGAATTCCCGGATTTTCCATCGTAAAAGTTGTTCATAATGATGAGTAGGTACTATGTGCCTTTTGCAGCTTTTTTTTTTTTTTTTTGATTAATTGACGAAACGAGCAAATCGCTCGCCTGATGTTAAACGTCACGTTTGCCCATAACAGGTCTGCGCCACCCAGAATTTTGAACTCGCAGAATTCAAGACCCTGCGTGGCACAGCACTGCGCTCGTCACCCTGAGATATAAGTTGTTTAATCTCCCATTTGCCCTGTAATTTCACTGGAAGCAATGCCCTTCCAACCGGAACACAGTAATGTTTACCCCTAAGCAAGCATACCCTTTCTGTACAACCCTGTATATTTGATAAAAATTGGGGTGGTTAAAACAGCCGTTCTGAGGGTTGTGAGAGAACTATTGGAAAGCGAAGTATGAAGTGACATTTGACAACCTGCACCATACTGCTGCTTGTACTGTAACATTCTCGCACTTACAAAGTAAAAGCATAAGTACACACTGTTACAAAGTGGCTCGGCTATTGCCTTAAGATACGAAGAGGTTAATTGCCGGGTACCGACGTACACCCACAAAGCTGGAAATGGGAGGAAGTTGTTTTCAGCATTTATTTAGCTGACTCAAGTTTGTTAAAATGTTAAGAGTTTACCCAGATCGGTAGAAATTAGAAAACATGACAAAACTACAGAATAGGCGTGACGAAAGATTTTAAAATCCTCTTCCATAATGTGAGTACACATTTACTATTTACAAAAAAGCCTTTATTTCGGTAATAAACTTAAGTTTAACGAAGTTTGAAGCCATTTTTCACATATTTTTTCAACAGTGCCCGAAAACAGCTTGCTTGTGTCATGGCGTCGATTTGACGTCACGGCTAGTAAACATGTCATTGTGTCTATGCGTGATGAGCGGCGGATGACCTGAGTTCACTGAAGCGTGACGTCATACGATGTGATTGTTGTTTCTGACAAGATGGCCGATTGCTGTATTTTAATGTTTTAATTTATAGAAAATCTTAATAATCTGTTTTTTAAAAATAAAACTAAACATGTGTTTTAATTTTTTTTAATCTGGCTAGTCCCCTGAAAGCATTGAATCGGCGATTTTTTGATACTGTCGTCATGCCTATTGTGCATATAAGATCTACTCTCACCAGAAATAAAGTTATTTACGTAATTCCTGTTTACATCGACATAAATTATTACGTATAAACTCCACACCTTGAATCAACATACGTAATGGAGTCTTGTATTTACAGCGTAATTTTAGAAACATCAATACTAATATACCTAACGCAGACTAGTCAGAAGAAGATGGGCAATTTGGAAACACGAGAAATAATAATTTAAGCAATATCAGTAGGCAAAAAGTATGGTGAATGATAAATCCATGCTATAAATACTTTAAAGCAAAGCAAAAAGAAAAAAAATATATACAAATAGCAAAGCGATCAATCTAAACTGCTACAGTTAATAACGTATAATAATGCTACATTGTGTGATTGTGTGTACCATAATCTAAATTGACGGTTCTAAAATTATTGCTATCTTTTTCCAATTGAAAAGATTTAGTTTAAGGAGTGGCGCCACATAACCGATATTAATTTTATTAAAACATTTGTCATGAAAAAATATTCTAAGTATGGTATACCTACACACTAACGAACAACACCGTCCCGTAACGTAAGTGCAGCGATGATCACCGAAAACTTGTTCATCTGTTTATTCTTAACCTGTAACATTTATTAGGATCAATTCCCGTGACACGAAACACGTGGTACTCATATTTTGTCATATTGTCGTGTTCAAAAGAACATCACTCATAAAGTAGGTAATTTTATTACTTACGTCGAATCCGAATGATGATTTGATTTATTACCGTCAAACGGAAAAAATATCAAAGAGAACGTCCTCAATTTCTTTATAATTATAAATCAAAGATGAGGAAACATCTGCTATGTGTTTTCGTCTTTCTTGTAAACAGTTACACAATGCTACAAAACTTGAAGGAAGGAAGTTTTAGGAAGAACCGCAAGAATTTTTTGCGTCTATTTTTGGACATGGAAAAGTCTAACAAAACGATCTAAATTTCTGTATAAAAGTTAAAAAATATAATCGTGGGTATCGTATTCTGATTTTTTCTTACAAAAACATTGAACAATATGAATAACTGAATAAATGATTGAATGAAAATATTGTTGTGAAAAATTTAGTTTCTAGTTTTTAAAGTAATTTTAGTTTTTAGTTTCATATAAAATTAATATGAAACTAAAAAATTTAGTTACGTGATACAAAATATAATGTTAGTAATACACTGAAACGCAGGTGTAGGTACTTATAGTGTGTATCTAAAATATATATTTGTTTTATATTTTCAATATGATTTAAAGGATGTATTCTCGAAGTTACTTGCTTCGTTATAAAAATATCATGCTGTTTTAGTACAAAAATAACCAACAACAAAAAGTACGACAAAAGTGGCTCCCAAAAGATTTACCATCAAATAAAAACTTTTCGACTTCCTTTGAATAAAATGACTCATGGAATGAATTCAAATTAGCCGCTATCATGATATCGTTACGCTTTTGAATAAGTAATTTACGTGAACGAATAATGTATAAAAGGTGTGGTCGATTAGACTCCACCTGCTAGTACAAAATGATACGCCCATTGTCATTGAACGGAATAGCGTTACTCGTAGGTTTTGTCTCTGCCAATCTTGCTATTTCGATCCAAGTCACAGTTTAACTAATAAATTAAAGTAAGGTTGGACACATGAAAGCGTATTTACATTAAAAGTAATGATCAAATCAAAGTGATTTTTAAATGAAATAACTACTACGAACATACCTAGTATTTACTCGTTGTGTGTGTTTATTTCCACTTCGCTTGGCAATAGATCCGATTTGGATGAAACTAGGTATTTATGAGTAGGGCTCATAGTTTGGAATAAGATAGACACAATTATTTCAGTCTGTATTAACTGCACTATTACTGTAAACTTTATTAAACCACGGAGCATTATTAGTAGGTACACCAGACATAATAATCCAAAGCTACAAATTAAACGATTTTTTAACCAATTAAAAGATGTCGAATTTTTGTCGAAAATGTTAACCTTATGTTAATTCCCAACAAAAAAGTGACGAGAGTCAGTATGCAAATACCTCAATTAACTTTTAAATGACAGGACCAAAACACTGACGCATGATCATAAAACAAAATCGTTAATTTATTCAAAGGAATCGATTGATAAATATTTAAAAGTCGTAAAACCTTTCGTTATAACACTGTTTTTGGGCTATAAAGTAACAATTTTATAACAATTATGTCCAAAATTGGTCACAGTTTGGGTGGTAATCGAGGGTTATTACGTTTATTGAATTAAGGTGTAGTTTCATTCATGTTTATGAAGCGTAGGATGGCCGGGTTGTGGTCATGCCTTACGGACTAATTGCTCCGGTTGAGCTGTATGGCAACATGACCAATTTTATTGCAATTACGATGAAACTTTCTATTTTTTGTAAAAAAGAAAGTTTTAACAAAACTTTGTTGTCAATGTTTGTTGTTGTTTTTTGATATGATTTTAACAGTTTTAACTTTACTGATCAAAAGTGATATAATCTGATTTAGAACAACTCAAACATAGCTTGATCTCAAATTACGTATCCATTTTCTACCAGCAGCATGCCACAAGATTTTGGTCTTCCGGTCCTTAGGGTGCCCCTATTCTAAGTTTAGTAATACCTCAAAATAAATAAATAGTATAATACTAATGTCTCCTCTTTATAAACCTGAAACAAAATCAATAAAAATTGGCATAAATAAATCAAGCTAGGATGGTTTCGTAGGATTGGGCTTTTTTTTCCAGCCAGCCCCCTAGCTAAGCAATTCTATACCTACTCAAAACGCTATATAAAACTAGGAAAATGTAACATAATATTAGAATATTTCTAAAGAATCTATACATAGAAAATATAAATTTTATTCCCATTCATTTTCCTACTTTTCTTACAGCGTTTCGATTATAAAATTAAAACCTAGGTAAGAGGGTAGGACAGTTTACACGTAGCTATATCAAGTTTCTAGCTTGTCATCCGAGCTTGAAAAACCAGCCTCTTGTAGCCCAGGCATTAGGTAACTCGATGTGTCTATCAGCCGTATTCACAGATCGTGTTTTATTAAATTTTTTACGGATAATCTGAAAACTTACCACCTTCAAACGTGTCACAAATCCGATTGCTTTAATCCTCGTATAGATGACACCTCCACACAAAAGGTTTCCAAAAGAGATATCGAATAACAAGTGACACCTTTCCCGATTTTTTCAACGAAATGATATCGATTACGTCGGAAGTGAAGCTAAGTGACGCGGAAACTGTCATTTGGCGAGAAACCGAAATCCATTAAGGTGTAAAGTGACTCGGTTTGACATAATGATGGCCCTATATCCTTTGAGACGTCTTTTGTTTTACGATTTTTTTACGTGGAATCGAAGGGCGTTTTACTTGGAGCAAAGAAATAATTTGGCGTCAGCGATAATGATGAGAGTACGATTTTTTTTTCTAATAAAATAGGGTTGAGTATTTTTTAAATGTAATTTTACGGCTCAGAACGTAATATTTATTTTGTATGCACATTTGGCTATAATAAATGTTGTCATGTAGATTTTAGTAGGTTTACGAGTACATGTGGACTTTAGAAATGAAGCTTACATGACTTACTAACATTTACAATTAATTATATTACAAAATGTTGGTTCTAACTTACAACGTATTTTGGCCTGTATCGGTATACTTATGAAAATATTTTGAAAAAGATCAGTTTTTTACACAAAGCTTACAAAAGTTTTAGTCTTTATTTTTATTACATTTTTTATGCTATTAAGTGACGAGATGATCAAATTGCTCGCCTGATGTTAAACGTCAGATTTGCCCATAACAGGTCTGCGCCACCCAGAAATTTGAACTCATACAATTCAAAACCCTGCGCGCGGCACAGCACTGCGCTCGTTATTCTGTGATAATACCTAAGATGTTTAATCTCCTATTTGCCCTGAAATTTCACTGGAAACAACGCCCTTCCAACTGGAACACAGTAATGTTTGCACCATTATTGCATCAATTCAAATTATTCAAATCAATCCTTCATATTTACTAATAGAGAGGTATATTATTATTTTGATCAAAATGAAACTGATAAATCAGGTTACTAATTAGTCACGTTTTAATTCCCCTGATGGTAAAGGGGTGAATATTATTACATGTGACATAATCGTTGTAGTAAAATTTAACAGTTTATGACAGGGCGTGTTTGCTTGGCTTTTATCTTTATTAATATTGTAATAGATTGGTCCCCACCTAAGTACTTTGCTTAACCTGTGGTATAAGCTAAGGGTCTTATTAAAGTGAATTAAACTATTTATTTTTGACATCATGCCAATAACTGAAGTGACGGAAATAATACCGAAAAATGAATGAATGTTGTTATGAAAAATAACGTGATGTCTCTCTTTAATTTAACAAAGTGCTAAATTTTAACTTAAAAGAAAGGATGATGGGCACTTCGTCCCCGGTGTTGTATCAAGTCATGACATATGTCATTCGAAAGAGCATAACAATAGCATAATTTAATTATATGACACCAACCCCGAGTGACGTGCAGGGAAAAAGATATGGCGGTTTTTAGATTCCGAAAAGTGCTATTTTTTTTTGTTTAAAAAACTATTTTATCGAATTTTATTATCGTGTATGCATTTTCTGTGACTATTTTATCACTCCCTTATAACGATTAGATAATAATAGTTTATTTATAAACGTTTATATTATAGTTGTAATTATTTTAATTTTATACTGGCACTTGCCAAAATCCTTACATTGCTGATTATCGACAGTTTTTGTCTGAATAATGCCATAATATAATATCGATTTATTAATATGTGTTATCAATATTTGAAAAATTAAGCGAACTTACCTGTAAGTGAAGTCTGATTAAGACTATAAGTTGTCTTATCAAAGGGTTAAAAGCCCGAACCTTTCGTCAAACTAGTTTGTTTTTTTAATTATCTCTCCCTTTGCCAAGACAATATAAAACCGAGCGAGATAAACTTTAAATAATGGTTACAGATAAGAGTAAAGGCATAGAGCAGAGAGCAATCATCGACTAAATGCAGAGATTTTTACTTTTTAAATGCTTTTGACTTTGAAAATAGTGGTCAATTAGGCCTTCTTTGCAGAGCCAGCCATGAATTTGGCTCACGTCACAATACTGCTAACGGTGTGAGGTACTATCGATAAAATCGGCTGTTTCGACATTATTGATGTTCTAGAAAATAATTAAGAAATCTTACTGAGAATTGTATTTATTGAGAAGGGTAGTCGTGCTGAATCTGACTACATGCCTATCCCGATCATATTCATACTTTGCAAGACAACATACTATGGAACAAGCTCCTGGCGTACCGAGAAGCTAATGACCTCGTAAGTGACTGGCAGTACGGATTTTGCTGAAAGTGGTCTACACTGGTGATCTTACCACTCACATCTGAGAGACTATCGAAAACATGAGGAAGCGCTCATATCACCACCTACAGAGGATGGTAACAGAGGTAGTTTTAGTAGGTATAACCCCACAAAAACCCCCTTGACCCGGTTGCCCCCCAACGCAGCCGGTTATTTTCTTAAGGTTTCCCCCAGTCTCAAAAAAATTATCCATAATAGACTACCCATCAGTAACACTACTTTCGAACGTGTATCTTATACTATACCGATTGCAAAAACTCGTGTTTTTAGTGTAGGTATTGCTTTGTTATTCAATAAAATGCCATAGTGCGCATCAAACTTAACCAGGTTAGTACCGCCTCAATCGAAAACTGCCAAGAGACAAGCCTATGCGCTTGACCATGGCTTCTCTCGGAGGCTGGATTTTTCATCCGCACAACCGCGCGTCGGATATGCAACGGCAACGATTTGTCGTCTGCGTCCCCAAAAACACCAGGCTTTAGCAAATAATTATAGTGAACAAGGAAAAGCGTGGAGAGCACCGACCCCTGGAGAACACCGGCCTTGATATCTTTTAAATCAGATAAAGAACCACCAATGACCACTGCTCGAATCAAATAATCCCGCTGGAAGTTCGATATCCATGCAACAAACCAAGTGAACAAGCCAAACAAAGGGAGCTTGCTTATAAGGCTTTTATGCCAAACCCTGGTGAAAGCTTTGTAGGTGTTAATGGAAACGACTAGCTTTTTCATATATTTTTCAGAGAGGGCATATTAAGCTACTGGATACATAGCGACTGACATAAAACGACTTTTATCAAACAGCACTCTTAATACTCTTTATTTCTTGCAAATCATTGCCAAAATGTCTTCTACATGTTCCATACATTTTGTCGAGTGTCATTGACATTTTTCTATGGAATAGCTGAATTTTTCCCGAATTTGGGGTTGGTCCCATAGTAAAAGTTGTTCATAATGAAAATAATGCCTACTATGAGCCCTTTTCGGCTTAGCGTACCCTTTATGAATAACCCTGGATTCAATAATAAAAGTAATTTTTGACATACATGTTAATAAAATTCCTTATAATAGCTTTAGAAAGCAAAAAAATCAGCAATTTTTTTTAATCTAAAAACGATCATATCTTTTTCCCTGCACGTCATTCAAGGTTGAATCATACAATTAAATAAAGCTAATATTATCATCTTTCAAATGACATATGTCACGACTTGATACAACACGGGGACGGCGCCCATACAAAAGTGCCCATTCTCCTTTATATCATTGATCCAAGTTTTTTTTAGTTTACGGTTATATAAACGAAACAAAATAACTTCATTGAGTAAGGTTTGTCTAAAAGAAAGGTCACACTGAGGTATTTTTTTTTAAATAAAGTTTATGATACAAACATGATTTTCTAGTTTTCATTCCAGTAGCTATTTGTACTGTCACGTCATTGTTTTATTTATGAGCTCAATATTTGCATTTAACAACTATTCGAGCCCACGCAATACCTAATTTAAAGTATAAAATGTTAATAAACACGATTGTAAACATTTGTATCACAAATATTTTATTATTATACAGTTGTAAATACTTTCGTTCTGGACCAGGTTAGATTTAAAGTCAATAAAACTTGACTGTCCATTATAATCTGTGGTGTTTGATTTTGGAGATTTGAAGGCTGAAGTTAGTTAACTAAATCAAATTGGTTTGAAAAATGCAAATTTTAATAAGAGTAGGTAGATATAAGTACATAATTGCTCAGTTGTGTAAGTCAACAAAGATGAAAGCCGGTTCTCTCTTTTTTACAATAAGTTCATTTAACAGCTACGCTATGAGCTGCTAAAAGTGAACGTCAAATATATTATGCGTATAATAGAGTAAAAACAAAAAAATACTCAACGAAAAGTATTTCCAGTCAAAAATTCCCCCGAACCTCCGCAATCGCTTCAAAAAGCCGTCCAAAAATTCATTGAGCAACAAACGAATATTCGATAAATAGGGATCATAAAAACCTATCACCTGTCCGTCGGATCGTGTTGCCGGCGCTTTATAAGGCCGGTAATTAATAAAAAATAAAAACCCAGCGAGCGATGGCCCTAAAACGCATTTAATTCTAGATAAGGGTAACAAATTGGATAAAGATAGCACTAACGCAGAGTATGTTGGAGACAGAGAGATCGTAAGTGCATTGCCGTGATAACTCATATGCTGGCGATGGAATACTGTGGATGTGCTTTCAGAATTGCGACAAAGTGATAGATAGATAAATATTATTATTAGATCATAGAAATAATTAGACAGTAGAAACTAATAAAAGTTATTTAGAAGTTAAAGTGATCGATAAATTGAAAAACTTGTCATTGTTAAACGGATTTATTTCGCTTAATCTTGACTTAAAATAATAAATAAAAGGAAAATAGCGCTTAAAATTGGTGCAACCACTTTATAGCGACACTTTTAATATGATAAATAGATATTTTTTAAAAATTATTTAGGCGTTTTGAATGACTTTGGTCTGAGTTCATCTAGTGTAATAAGTTACCCAGTTAGATTTTCTCATCTCAGTTAGATTGTTAGTCATATCTCAGTTAGAGTTTAGAGTTAGAGCTTAGAGTTTATTATGGGCTTATTTATTGTTAGCTGAACCAAACAAAACTATACAAGTTAATATTTTTCGTCTTAATTTGCTACAAAAATAACAACCATTCCTTATTATTCTTTCTTCAGATCGGCGCATCCACTTCTCGACATTGTAAGGCCGATGTTTGTAATCTTGAAATGTCAAAGGTATTTAATTTGAATATCATGCCTTATCTCATTCTCGACCATTCGATTTATCGATGAAATATCTATCGAACGGAGAAACGTATTAGTTTGTAGAGATATAAAATTGAAAGTTCATTTTAATAACGACAATGTTATGTGACTTTTTATGCGAAGATATATGGAGTAAACGCCAGGATTTTTCATTTTAGGTAGTAAATTAATCTAATACTATATTAAATGAGAAATATCTGTAGGTATAGGTTTTTTTTTGAGATCTCAAATTTGGCTCTGACGGTTTTTATAAAATTAGCTAAAGAAAAGTTTTTGAGGACGGAAAATCGATCTAGTTTTGTCTTCATCTCTGAGAAAAGGTTTTTTTAGTTTTCCGACCAAATTTCGGTCTCATTACTGAAATGAAACAAACATCGTGTCGTGTGTTATTTGTGTGTATGCTATTTTAAATTTTAAGTATTTCCCTAAACTGTCCTCTTACTGTATGGACCAGTAATTATTTGATTGGACTAAATTGCTGTGTATTGTTGCGCAGACTAATAAATAACTGCCAGACCTAACTTCCTAGACTAACCGAACAATAATATATCTAAATCAAGCATTAACTCGATACTCGATCTCGATTGACTTCAAGGAAAATAGGAGCTCGATTTTCTAGCTTTCTTGGATTGGTTGTGATTGTTTTCGGTTATTTTGGAAACTAATTTAATGATGTTTTTTGATATTACACGATTTGACTGTGCTCAAGATTTGTTTTAAATATATATTATTTTCAGAAAGTAGCCTTGTGAGGTTCTGGTTCATATTCTTATGTTCTTCACATTTTTTTTATTCCAAAACCTATTTTTCTGTATTAATAAATTAAATCTACCTATACTTGTTTAACTTTTAAGATGCTTTTGTTTAACGTATTATCCTGAAAGTGTTTCTGTATTAATGAATTAAATCTACTTGTTTAACTTTTATAATGCTTTTGTATTAGCGTATTATCCTGAACGTGTTTTTTTTATCTTAAATAATATAATTTTTGTAATTTCTGATTCGAACAATACTTAAACAGTTCAAGTAGTATTAGTATTTACAGAATTAACTCTAAAACATAAAACATAACTCAATATATGGATCCAATCAACGTTTGTTCTACAACATTCAATAATAAACAAAAATAAATTTTCTGTATACATTTTGTCCGAGGTATGGAATAGCTGATTTTTTATTTATATTTCGAAAGTCGTAGAACGAAAGTTACTTGAATCAAAGCATAGAAGTCTTTTATCATAATCATTATCACCATTAACTGACTTTTTATCCCACTACTGGGTATAGGTATGCTATTATCTTATTAGCCTTTGTCTTGTATAAATCTCAGAGATACTTATAAAACATGTATTTACATTACAATGAGATAACATTTTGCAACACAAAATTTACTATCATCAATATTGAAATCGCAGCGTGAAAACATGGCCGGAAACAAGCCATTCTTTCAAACTTTAATAAAAATGATGTACAATAATTTTATTCATGATATTGCTGTTTTCTACGAGCATAAAGATAAGATGGCTGTTTTAATGTACAATAAACACGTTGTTCTAAATACTTGCCTACTTTTATAGTCATAAGTCACGACATGTGACCGTAAAATGTACACCTAGCGTTATAAATTTATTAAGTTATGCCTGGTTCACACTTATTCAGTTGGTGAGATAATCTGAAATCACACAGCCAATGTTCTTCTTACAAAGTTAATAATAAATATTGAAGTAGTAAGAAAGTAGTAGTAAGTGAATAGTTGTCCTACTTTTCAAAGCTAATTAAAAAAATCTGTAAAATTCATGTAAAGACTTTTTATTTTTGGTTTGGTGAGGGTGATCCGCGTGGCTACGTTGCGTTGGGGTGCAACTGGGTTACGTAGGATTACCCCTAAATGCGCAGTGCGCAATAGCTTGCCTTAGTTTATGACTGAGGGGTCCAAGATCTCCAGGTAAACGTATCGGGATCAAAACCCCTATAAGATTTTACAACCAGACTCTATTTTCTAACACGACCCGAGTTTGGCAGCACAAAAAAAATCTTCTAACTGGATCATACCAATTGAACTAGACTCGTGTGGACAGACCATTAGAAAACGTATTTGCATACCGCAGTAGTTGTCGCCTCCGACTCTAACTGGAATGTCGCGTGTAAACCCACGATTAACTGGCTTATTAAAAAGTTATTGATGGGTGCTAAGTTGGGTTACTTAATCAAAACTTGAGTTTTGGGGGACAAATTTTTAACTTATTTGGACGTCCATACTGCATACTGCCAGGTGAGTTAAGAGCTACTTATACTGCTGAAATTTTTGGGTTCCTTACCAAAATGGCAAAAAGGAACCCTTATGGACTTCGATGTCCGTTCGTTAATCCAATTATCTATGTGTGTCACAGGTTCACAATCAATTACATATAATATATAAGAAACTAGCGGCTCGTCCCGGCTTCGTACAGGTAGACACTATAAATTAAGACCATAAAAAAAAAAAAAAAAAAAACTAAAAACTATCCTATCTGTTAAGTTAGATCGAACTGCACACGGTGTGCAAATTTGATTGAAATCGGTTAAGTAGTTTAGGAGTCTATAGCGGACAAAAAACGTGACACGTAATTTATATTTAAGAACGGAAGCTTTCTATTCGATTCTGTTTACTACTTACTATACTTCAAAGTGCTGATTTACCTAAACTTAAAATGATAGTTTTGTGTCAATAAGAAACAAAGTACCAACACTGATAAAAATGGCCATCAAAATTCCGATGAATTCACCTAAAGTACGGAGCCTACTGATATCACCAAAGAGTACGATGATTAGCACGTTTTTAGGGTGACAACCATCATAATATATGATTGTCACCCTAAAAACTGGTGCTAGGACTACTTTTTACGGTGACAACCATATATCATACTAGTTGTCACAGTAAAAACTGGTGCTAATCATAGTACTTTTTGGTGATATCAGTAATTCAGTATGCTCCGTACTTTAGGTGAATTCATCGGAATTGTGATGAACTGTGTGAAGTGAATTCATCATTCTTTAAGCGGAATTTAGATTGACATTTTTCACAGTGTACTAAAAGCAAAAATACTTAGCGGTCTCACCTAATTAAACGATCTCTGGGCCAGGTGTCAAGATTACCATTAAAAGCTAACCACAACTAGGTAATTCATTAAAATAGCTATTTTGAGTTAATTTAAAATAAAATAAATGTTGATTTATACGATTAAAAGAACTGGATATCCAGCTGCCCACACGCAGATTGCTAGATTTGCGATGCTCCCCACGCACTACATAAATCACAAATCAAATACAGACAATCACTAACGAACTCGGTTCGAACAAAATTGAGTTGCGAATAAAAACGAACGGAACAATATTGAGAGGCCTCTATCACACTTCAATTTGTCAAAATGTGTCGGAATAATATTGTTTGCGTTTACTTGTTCCGATGCGGGACAGTTCTCGATTCGGAATCTATACCCGCAGCCCGATTCTAATACGCGTCAAAGTTCGATCGTATTGGATTGATGGGAAGAAGAATGTATCTCGACTCTACTTTCATTGGAAAATGACGACGTGTTCACATAATCATGATGACTGATGTGGTCACGGCACGAGCGGATCAATAGCTATCAACTCTATCAAAGTATAATGTGCCTACAACTTATATGCATATAAAAATTAATCGCTGTTAGTTTGTCTGGCTACTCGAGATCGGCTGGACCGATTTCGCTAATTTTGATTTTGGCATATTTGTCGGTCAGGGCAGGTTTAAAAGTAAAAAAAAAAAACGAGCGGTTGCAACCGCCGGGTGCAGCTAGTAATAGATAAAATCATATGGATGAATCACACCTCCTTTTAATATAACTACGATGCAATAAGTAATGTCAGGTAATTACCGTAATTTTATCTTGAATGACAAAACGCTTGATGTAAATGGAAATGAGCATGTTGTTTACGAGTCCAAATGTTATTGAAGTTTGACAGCTATCGTTATAAAACCGCAGGACATGCTATCAATGAATATTGTATTACCGAGCAAAAGGAAAAGCGAAAAAATGTTGGAATGGAAGGGAAATTTTTGGAAAGAGCGCAGAGCCCGCAGGCTTGGTGACACGCAACGATTTCGAACATTTTAGTTTGAACCAGTTTTATCCTTTGTTCTGCGTGTTTCCCGATTCATCCAAATGGAATAACGTGACGAGATAAATATGCAGGCTTAGTTGAATTCAAAAATACAATCCTTTTTAGTTTTTGTTGAATTTTGGTGCGATTTTACCTGTCTTTATAAATAGATGGGTGGGTCATTTAAATCAAATCTGTTTAATAGTCAATCAAATAAATAAAAACGTCTACCAGTCAATCTTCTTAAAGTATTTAAATAAAATTCAATCAGCTTTAGGACATGGCTAATAGGCGACTCTTCATTTTTTTGCACTATTCCAAGCTCTAAAAAGCTGACTCACTATTTGAGACTAATTATACCTACGTTTAAACCTCAAGTCAACGTTAATACATCCTTGCCATCTGACCATTTTAAAATAAGTCATGTAGCTCTGAAAATCAATGTGACGCTTTCAAAAACAATCATAACAATTAGTCCATGCAATATGTCACCCGAATATCTGCATATTTATTGGTAACACTCCAGCCCAGACTTTAAAATGAAAAATCCAAAAAAGAAGTTGGTAACACCGAGAAAAATCAAATATTTTTACTGCCTTTAAAAATGCACCCTCATTTTTGCATTTTTGCAATTTAGAACCAAAACAATTAAGTACACTGAAAGGGGATTACATGCCTTCGAAAGGGTCTTTAGTTGAAGTATGCGAAATAATTTTCTTCTCGGCTCATGTTGTTTGATATTAACCCTTAAAACTTAACTGAAAAAAGCGATATTCCCTTAGCATTTTCATCGTTGGGTGTGATCAGTTCTCCGCAGTCATGAGTTATGATCTTCCGGAGTTCTCAGCAAAAATCGCTTGCATTCCATTCTATTTCATACGAAAACCTACTTTATCAGCTTAGGATGGCAGTCTACTTTGGTGAAGATATTGGTTGGTTTTCACTTTCAGTTCTTAATGGTTATTTTGGCTTGCTAGCCCAGAAGAGTGTTGATAATTTGACGCTTAATGAAGCGAGTTTACTGCGTTGTCTCATGCGGAAGATGGTAGAAAAATGTTCGCAGTGAATGCAAATTTTCTTCGTTATTGTTTGCCTATTGTCCCGTTTATGAAGCGAGAAAGTGAAAATAAAATCTAAGCGTTCATTTTACATTTAACGCTTTTTAGAGAACGTTGATTTTTTGGACGTTTTATTTTGGTCTCGTACAATAGACTCCATTGAGCGAAAGAAACAACAGGTTGGTTTTTAGCGCCATAAAAGAATATTCGCTGTTTCATAAAGTTTTGCGTTGTGCTTTTGTGTCGTATTTTCAATAGACAAACTTTTATCTATCTTTTTTGCTTTGTTTTTGCTGCCTGAAGTTTCTTCAGCGATCTGAAGATACAAAAAGTACAATCACCATCTCACATGCCTATAGATAGTGCCTACGCACAAAACGTTTCTATTCACAAGGGGTTGAATGCTTGATAGCTTGATGGATTGCGTCCGTTTTGACGTTAATAGATTTCCCGTGTGGGGTGCACATTGAAATTTTTAACAGTAAGGGTATTTTCATAAGTTACACACAGCTAGGTACCTATCTATGTTCCAAAAGCGAAAGTAACTCTACCGTTCCGTCTTTGTTTTAACGTCTCTTTATTTCTCTATCTTTATCTTTCTGCAGACTATTGTTTTTTGTACAGTTTTACGACAGCTGAACTGATCAAGATGAAATAAATTTTGCCAAGCATATCATAAAAACAGACATGAAATACTTTGTTTACCGTAATACTGAGGAATTACTGGAAAATCACATGTAAATACTCATAATTATGTAGTTTAGCAAAACATGACTTCCACATGACTTTAGATACCAAAACAGTAAACTTTGACAGTAGGTAAGTTGAAATTAAACTTGTAAGAATAGACTGCGTACATCAAAGTATCAGTAACAAATGTCCATACTGGACATAATTATACGTAACCAGCGTTGACGATGTTATTAAATACATGAAATGCAGTTTTTGTAATGACCATCGATGTCGCTGTAAAAGCTTAGGGAGCTAATGTGTGCTAAATGACTTGTATTATCGGCACGCGCCATTTTGAATAAGCAAAACTATCAACTGCTTGAAGAAGAAATAAAATTGTTTTTAATTTCCATGAAAATTTAGTAGAACAAACGACCCGCTGCACTTTGAAATGTATACTTTGAACTTTTACTATTCTATAGTAAAAGTTGTTCATGAGTACTATGAGCCCTTTTCCGCTTAGTATACCCTTTATAAATAACCCTGTATAGGTAACAGGCTGTTAAAACAAATGTAAGTGGAAAAATAAATTGTTCATACTCGATTCTATGATACCTATTTCAACAAATTAATGATAAACGATGGTCTCAATTTTCATGAAATATTTTTTTTACTTGTCAAAACCATGTTTAGTATGGACACTGAATTACGTATAACTTCATACTTCCTAACAAAAATGTTGCTAGCATCTTTTCTTCGTAACAAGACTCTTCCGCTAAAGCCCACACCATTTCCAAAATATCTCCAGTCACTATCAAAACAGATAAATGCCACCTCGTTACATTCCAACACCTCCATAACACGAAACATTAAAAAAACAAAAGAACTTAACTAATTGAAGACCAGTTGCAGTGAGTTGTTATAACCATTCTAGTTCGCATTGAATGCTATAGATAGAGTTGTAGGTTGGAAAGTCCTCTTCAGACAACACTAAATCGCCACGTTAGAGCTAATCCCACACTGCTCTATTTGCAGTGCTTTTGCATAACACGGCGATGAGTCAACACTCGACATCCAAAAAACCGGTTTACAGTGACAGATTTTTGAAAATGGAATGGAATCCTTATTCTTTGGAAATTTTGCATGGCATATTCCTGGCTGGCTTGTTTATTTGAGCGTGTGAACTTTCACGTCAGCGAGAAGTTGGAAGAGCATTTTGAGTAGTGATTAAGTTTAAATAGTGTTTACAAGTAAAACTCTAAGTCTAAATGTATTACAGATTATGGACTCGGTATATCTTAATAGCCAGATGGGATGTATAGTTATCGATATCATTATGTAGCAATAACTTGAGTCTGTGACTTCTTTAGTCAGTGTTTAGCTTTAGTCTTCAGTAAAATCTTCAGTGTGTTGTAATTCCACAAATTACGACACACTGACTTACAACCAACTAACAATTCACAAACATAAAGAATCAATTATTATTACTTATCTCTTTATTGAATTATATCGTAATCTGAAAGAGGTCAGGTTTTTCGACGCTCTTAACTTTATCTTGACCATCGATCCGCCTACCGCTGTCAAACGAACAAAATAAATATGTTATTACTAATGCTCGCTAGGCGGAATCAGATAGCGACTAATCTCCATTACAATTAAAAAGTTTCGAGTTCAAGAACCGTGATTTGGCTTTTGAGAACGAGCAGGTTAGAGCCAGAGTTTTGACATACCTCAAGTAAAAGTCTGAGAGCTTTATTCACAACAACCCTAATGGAGGGTATGGAATTAGCCTAAACTGTTTCGAGAAAATAGTGGTACCTACGGCTGTGCCTTTGCTCGACTTGGCAGGGGCACTGCCGTACCTCAATAAGTAAATGGCTGATTCAAAATGCCTTTTCTTTCCTTTACTTAATTACTTACTTTTCTGGTCTAGGAACTCAAAATGATTTTAGGCCTCTACCAAAGAACGCCATGGATCACAAGGAACAAAAAGAAAAACTAACTTTGACTGCACCGCTTTTTTGGTACATTTCATTTCAAAATGTAAGATAGATAACTATTTATTCTTCACACCAGAAATTACAAACCAAAAGAAAATAACACTTAAAACTAGTGCAAAAACTGGCGGCCTTACTAAGCGATCTCTTCCAAGCAATCTTAGGATGGAGAGTATGTTACTCGTACCTACCTATTGCATGTTGTTTAATTTAAACCATTAATAAAATCTAAACAGTGAAGCAGCTGTTAATAATGCCATCATCAGGCGTTCTGGGAATGCAATTTGCAATGATTTGCACCCATTAAGCATCTCGTCTAGACGGAGAATTCCTTTCTGGTTGCGCAATTCCTGGTGACAATTATGATCGGTTTGGAGACAATAATCAATTTGTGTTAGAAATACCACGTACAACATACTTCTCTTCAAATGTCTCTCTCTCAAATACTATACAGGGTTGTAGATAAAGGTGTGCTTAGCCGAAAAAGTCGATGATGAGTTCTATAAGCTTTTTTGGGCTTAGCAGTTTAGTATACCCTTTCCGCATAACCCTGTTTATGTCTTTTTATGTTTCTCTTTCTTTTTATTTTCTATCGTTTATCTATACAACTCACGTGACTTTATAAAATCGTATTTAAATTAAACCATCAGGATTTTCCATCAGGAAGTATTTCAAAATAAACATTTGAGTAACAAAAAGTGGCCAACATTAAACCAAATCCGTTCCAAAATTGCCAATCATTGTGTTCCCTTCGAAGTTTTTTTAACTAAGTGCCAATCCTCATCAAGATTCAACAATATTTTGGGTTGATAAAAGTTCGGCCGCCCAATCAATCGATGCTTCTAATGGATTCTATTTAGTGCTAATGGTTCATAGAACAAAGATTTAACGGACGGGTATTTATCGTGTCAAAATCTGGATTGGACAGAAAGGTGCTTTCGAATAATCCTTATACGAGTACACCTGATTAGATATTTTCAGTAACATTTGTTTAAATTTTTTTTTCACATTCAACAACAACTAACAAATATAGGGTTATAGCGAAAGAGTACGTTAAGCTGAAATGAACTTATGATAAGTGCAATGAGCACTTTTTGGCTTAGCTTACTCTTCCCTCATAACCTTGGATCATGCATGATGTAATTCAAATTCTGCAGAAAGAGAGAGACCGATACCCAACAGTGAGATAAAGAAGGCTGTAGATGATAATGATAACAGTCTCGCATACATACAAACAAACACAACAACAATGTGTGATGTGTACAAAGTGTGCATACACTGTACAATAATTACAAAAATAAAAATTACGTTCAACAAGAGACAATACAATTTAATGATCTTGTTACATCAATTATTAAATCAGTTCAGTTAACCGCTACTTAATGTTTTTGCTACTTCGCAGAGCGGTTAAATGAATCGTCAAAGTCTGATGGGCTTAATTTAAGCCACTTTCAAGGTTGACTGAAGGAAGCTCTTATTGATCTAATAAGGCTGAATGTACAACCACTTCAATCTTTCTAGCTTGAGACAAGTTGTCAAGATTGCAAGGAAGATACTATTGACTGTGTGTCAGTGTCCGACATACAAAATTTGATTCAAACTCGATTTAATTAAGAATTGAATAACATATTATGTTGATTTTGCTATAGGTTGATTTAGATACAACATACTACCTATATACTACTTTACAGATATTTGTTTGACCACTTACGGCTTTAGTATGTATTAGGTAACTCATACTCACTTTGACTTATTTAAATGATAAAATAGCGCGTTTTCTAAAAGATTTTCAGGACTGTCTTCAATTAAGATAGCTTTTAACTTTCTTAGGTTTTTATTTAGGTTCAGCCGTTTCAACGTTGAAGGTTTTTTAAGTTTAAATTTTACAGTTATATCAATTAACTAGCTGACTCCCGGCGGTTTCACCCGCTTTTTTTTTACTTTTTAACCTTCCCTGTATTAGAGCAAACAAAACAAAAAAAAAATCCAACAAAGCAGACCAAAAGGATCGGACCAATTTCTGAACACACCTTTAAATATTTGACAACCAAGTGACACTATTTTTTATTTCTAAAAAGACAAAAGAGATCGGACATTCCGAGTTTCCCGTACCGAACATCAAATGTTTCACAGGTAGGAACAGTTTGTATTGGAAAATTAAATTGTCGATTTTAGTATTTTTCTTTACTTATTATTCATGTTTCTCACCGTTTAAACCTTCCCTGAACTTTTAAAAATATTTCAAGATCAAAATTAGCAAAATCGGTCCAGCCGTTCTCGAGTTTTAGCGAGACAAACGAACAGCGATTCATTTTTATATATAAGATTAATGATTCAGTGAAACTAATTTGTTGAATCTCTCAATACACACTTTTTTATCAACTTTATGTACCTACACTTGTGGTGGTCATAGATTAAAATATAAAAAGAAGTATGAAAACGATAGTATAACACATGGGTCAACAAATTGCTTCTGAGACTCCAGAGTTAAATATAGCCCCATAAACAATATTGCAACAAAACTTAACGCGGTATATTTTACAACACAAGAGTTGTTCGCTTCTTATAAATATTTAAAAACTACCTTTGTGAACGAATAGAGATACGAAAACATACTGGTTTGATTTTGCCGGACATTATTTATTGATCACTAGCCTGTGTTTACGGGTTTGCCTGCGTAGCCTACTGTAATACTGAGAACAATAAAATATTTCAAGCAAAAGTATTAAAAGTCAACATATAAAAGTAATTTTTCAAACTTCACCACCAGGACACCAGGATTCGTCTCTCAGCTAAGGTACATGAATTTACTTTTCTTAAAGCAACCCAGAAGCAATAAAATATAATTGTAAAGGTTATTTTATGTACCTACTTGTATTAAAGTACCGTAGAGTTTCTTACAAGCTACCTCTTTCCGACGTAAATTTACAAACGGGTTTGGAGTATGCAAATTACGAGTAATGGATTAATTACACGTAACGAGTACAGTGGCGAGACAGTGGTTGATGAGAAATAACCAACCAGCTGTATGTTGTAGTTCGAAACGAATAAAACTAGGTGGCGCTTTAGTTCAGACTCAATATAATATACAACGCTACCTCAAACAATCGTAGCCTTTTTAGTTTTTGATTCTTTTACGTTTTATGAAACTAGATGGCCCTTTCATATATAAAAGTAATAATATTAAAAAGAAACTGAATAAAGACCGCAGGAACTGGAAAAAATTGGGGAAGACCTTTGCCCAGCAGTGGGACAGCATAGGTTAATTAAAAAAATAAATAATAGATAATAAAAAACTCCTAATAAGATAGACGAGATATTATTATAATATAACTACGTCACCACGTAACATCCTATTCTTTAAAAACATTCAAAACTTTAGGTCGGATTTCATCAGACGGGCTGATCCAACCCTATTTGATTCCTATTTTCGTAAACTGCAGGACCAAGACTCACATGAGCGTCAAGAATTTTGATTTACGAGAGCTCTCGCTGGGACCTTACCCGCTCATATCTACAAATCATGCCGATCCGAATGAAGTCAGAAATGATTCACGAGAAATCCCAGTAAAAGCATCTTTATTGCTCAAAAAGAAATTGATTTGAAATTTTACTGCATATTAAAATAACCTTATGTTTGATTGCCACTTATTTTAAAGAAATTTGACGGTAGGTAGCGAGTGGTTAGTGCAAAGCGGACCCCCCATTGCTGCAGTCGACGTAAATACCGATAATGTTAATCGAAAAGTTTCTTAGCGTGAAAATGTTTTGCTGTTTTTTTGCTACTGATTTTTAAAACGTTATCTCATTGCCCGTTTCTGTCACATTACACTCAAATTATAAAAATACATAAATCATAATTAGTTTATCTTATGTACAACAAAATTAAATAGGAAACAAGGTGTGAAGTTGGTGGTATTGGTGTTTATTTGTTATAGTTTGATTAATAGGCGGCCGAACCAATCACTATAAAATTTGGCATGCGAAAATTATGCATTATGAGAACAATTGTTGACAGGTATTTGGAAAAAATTACTTAAGATGCTAAAACTAGTGTCTTTAGAGACAAAACAATTTAGTTGCTTAGGCAAACAATCGCTTCCGTAACAATATAATTAGATAGATAGATAGATAGATAAACTCTTTATTGTTCACACCATAAATTACAAACAAAAGAATTATAACACATAAAACTAGTGCGACAACTGGCGGCCTTATCGCTAAGAGCGATCTCTTCCAGGCAACCTTAGGATGGAGAGGATAGACAAAAAACAGAAAAACGGGGTGTGCAATATTGAGAAGAAAAAAAAAAAAACTGTCATATAAACCTACATAAAAAAAAAAAAGTAAAAAATACTTAAAATACATTCAAATAAAATACATTCTAATACTAAAACTACCTACATTAGCGAAAATAAACTAATATATATATAAGTATATATATATATATATCTATATATTACTAATAGGGCAGAAAAAAAAAATACATAATAATTAAAAACAAAATAACAATTACTAGGTAAATTATAAATAAATAATCACTACAGAGATGGCAAATACGACAAGTGATGTTTTTTTAACTGGTCTTTAAAAGATGCAAGCGATGTAGCAGTTCTTATTAACACTGGCAAATCGTTCCACAGCTGAACCGCCTGGAAAGCAAAGGATTTGCCGTAAAAAGTTGAACAGCGAGCAGAGGGTGTTTTAAGGGAGAGGGTATCTTGAGATCGAAGGGTATGGGAATGAGAGGCATGCCAGAAAGCGAAGAGATCTTTTAAATAGCGTGGGGTAGCTGGATTAAACAAAATATTGTAGAGAAGGGAGAGGATGTGAGCATTCCGCCGAAGGCGAATGGGAAGCCACTTGAGTTTTGCGCGAAAATGAGAAACGTGGTCATATTTGCGTAGACCAAATATAAACCTAATACAGTAATTTTGAAGGCGCTCAAGTTTATCTAGCTGTTCCTCAGAGAGATCAAGGTAACAGGCGTCAGCGTAATCTAAAATGGGAAGAAGAAGAGACTGTGCGAGCGTGACTTTGGTGGCAGTGGGTAAAAAATTTCGAAGCCGTCTTAGTGAACCACCAGACGCAAATAATTTGCAGCTAATGGACTTAAGATGGCAGTCCCAGCTTAGCGTACGATCAAATATTACGCCAAGGTTTTTCACCGATTCGCAAAATGGTAAAGTAGCTCCATCAAACACTACATTCGGTAGTGTAGCCCAGTCAACTCTCGAGATCATATAGGAACTACCTATAATAATAACTTGTGACTTCGTAGGGTTGACTTTTAAACCATAAGAATTGCTCCAATTGATGATTTTGCACAGATCGGCATTTGTGGTAGCTATGGCTGTGTCTAGGTCATCGAGCCGGGCTTGCGTATAAATTTGAAGATCGTCGGCATAAAGGTGGTAGGAAGAAGTAAGGTAACGAGATATGGAATTAATGAATATTGCAAAAAGAAGAGGAGACAAAACGCCGCCTTGTGGCACACCAGCCAGTGTAAAACACCAAGAAGAAAAAGAATCTTCAAGGCAAACACGCTGCCGGCGTCCACAAAGGTAACTGTGAAACCAATCGATTACCGATGAAGATATGTTAATAGAACGCATTAATGCCAACAAGATGTCGAGGTTTACGGCATTGAACGCATTACTGAAATCTAACAGGGTTAGAACAGTAAGCTTGCCGTCATCCATACCCAAGCGTATATCGTCAGTGATCTTTACTAGAGCTGACACAGTACTATGCCCAGGACGAAAACCAGACCTACTAGTTCCCGGAAAATCAACATAAATCAAATCGCAATTTGTTCCACACGATTTTGTGCAAATATTTTTTGTCTGTAATTTGTTTGTAAGCGATACTTCTGATGATGTACGACCCAACATACTTTGCAACAGTAACTTATGAGCTTTTCTAAAAAAATAACTTATGGTTATTTATCTTTCGTTTAACGTCACAATCCATACAATTTTCATTTTTACAATAAAAATAAACTTTATAATAATATTTAAACACCTTTTTTGTCTGAAAAAAATCAATACAGAGTTTTTTCTGTTTGAGTACTTGTCTTTGTTCAAGCGTATTATATCAGTAAGAGAATTTCTGATAATTCATTTTAAAATGAGCTATGATCACAACACAACCTAAATCTAAGCCATGAAACAGCAAAACTAAAAAATAATAATTATATTATGCACTCAATTTCACTACATCATTGCTTACCAACAAGCGAGTTAGTCGAAAGCGGTATTATTCGCTCAACACAAAAATACATATCTAAATGTTTGAACTGCGTTACTGCCAATAAGAGTCGATACGTGTAAGTCAATATGCCAAAGATAATTTGTTTTACTCCAGAATTTCTTCCAGCCGCCGATTGTGTAGTAACACAATACGGTGCGTAGACCATTAGTGATGCGATATTTTGCTGGTATTTCTTGTGTGGAAGTTTTCGATCTTAATTTGTGAGACGCCATTAGCGCAAACAGTACGTACTCGTATGTATACTATAGTCTAGAGATACGCGATTCGGTGGCTTATGTGACGCAATGCAAAATAGAGCTTAGTCAAAATGCTATTTGTACTAGCTTCGGGTTTTTGCACAAGTTGTGCAACTTCTCTTCAACATCTACTCTATACCTACGTCTTTGCTGCGCTATGCGCTATTTTGAACTTACAACCAAGTGCTAGTGTTCATTCATTCGAGGCGTATGATATTTAACTGTTTGCTTGGACCCTGATTATGATGGTGACAGGAACAATTGACGGCAAATGGTCACAAGAAAGCCCAATATGTTGGTGCGATCAGATACGCTCCACTCTCGACACCTAGTCTAGAAAGCACCAAATGTTGCTGAGCATCGAAAATGTTAGCGTAAGATCGAGAGACTTTTTGGAGATGGACTTGAGGAATATAATTTGAAAAGGATAAGTTTAATCCCTAGCTCAAATAATTATGATCAGTACTTAGGTAAGATACAGCACAGTGACTTAAGAAACTTTTCCGTGGCAATACTTTATAGTACCAGTTTAATTAAAACATTCCCAAAATTTGGTACTTATAAAGCCTTTTTAATTAGTACTTCGAGTCTCGTAATATCCGCGACTAAGTAAAGCAACAAAGTTTCTAATAAAGACATTAACAGCAACTCGTAAACCAGCTCGTAAAAACAGCGAAATACAATTTTCATAAAGATGACAAATAAATCAAGTCTAACTAAATGTCCTAAGCAATATTTCGCTGGCCTATGAAGTACATTGTTAAATTTAATACCGCAATGAATTTAACGACCGCCCTTCCGAGGCGGTAGAGTGAAGCATTTACTAAAAACAAATGCTTTCCCTGTCTAACAATTTGAACGAATCGCTTAGCGAAAACATTAGCTCCGGCTCAAAGGCTTTTAGGCGTAAATTGTACGTGAAATTCGACAGCCAAACGGCATTGGTAACGTTACTATCTGGCCAGTACCTAAACTGGCTACGTTTGAAAGTATCCGTAGGTACCTATTTACGAGTATATAGCTGTAGAGATGTAAGTCATTTGATCTAACCATACATACATTTCGAAGTTTTGATGATTAGCTCATAGACGTGTAAGTGATTGGATAATCTGCTTAGTTAAACATAGATTTCTCGCAAGTTTCTATTTTGAATCCATGGAATCAAAAGCCTCATTTGACGTACCTAATTGTGCATGAAGATAGCATAGTTTACAAATGTTACTCACGTACCTACATACAGTGTTAAGTAAACGTGATGGCACTTCTGTATGCGCATAGCAGAATTGTTCGAAACCAACAATTTTCTAGTCAAGTTCAAAGTTGAAAATCACTTTACAAACAAAAGACAGTCTATTCAAACCTCAAGAGCTAGAAAAAACTATTTATTGGCGTATCAACTCGAGCCAGGGCTTCAGTAGGCGTACTCAAGTGTTTGCCCTGATCTTTGTAGTCTCGGTAAAGCAAATACTTTTATCACTATTGACACAGTGTTGAGTTGCGTCTACTGAACGTCTATTGAATATTTTTTTTAATATCTCGGTGGCTTAGCAAATAAGAAAATAATTTTTATTGTTTTAGGTTCGAGCTTTGAAGATGACTCGATATTTTGGTGAAGGGCAGACTGTAATATCGTTTTGATAGAGATAAGAATGTTTGTTAACAAAAAGGTTAGTAAATCCAACTTTTGTTGAATAAAATATTGAATTAAGTATATTCAATATTACGTACGTTCGTTTGTTACGTATTAAGTTTATTCAATTGATTCGGTAATAAAGTTACTTTTAGTGCTTACCAATTTAAGTTTAATTAAGTTCTTGTTATTCTTATAACAGCTATAATATGGTGTGTTTTATTCTACGTGTTTACGCGAATAAAGTGTATTATTTATACTAATGACATTTATGAAATGTTGTTCGGAGATTATTGACAGATAAAAACTGCTTTCAAAGAACATAATGTCATAAACATTAGATAAATATGACTCTACACTTTTTGAACCATTTGTCAATAATTTAAAATTAAGAAAAATTCTCAGTCTCATACGCGTCATAAAGCATAATGTCATAAACATTATTGAATTCTGAAAGGACAAAAAAAATCTTTCGCCGTAACAAGGAACAAATTGAGACAACTTTGGTATTCACACAGCGGAAACGAATTTAATTTATCGACATCTCATTCAGACTGAAAGCGTCTCCGTTGCGTCGAACGACAATTACAACTCTGCAAAACTCTATCAACAACATCCAAGAATCTTAGTCACATGAAAATAAAGTCGAAAACTGCTTGAAAGGAACCGTAAATCTAATTTTGTGAAGGTAGCACCGAAGTGACAGAACTTAATAGGACTTTAACAAATAGCTAAACATTTTGTAATTCGGGGAACATCTTGAATGCTTAGTTTACTTAACAAAAGATGGGCAGTCGCCCTTTTGTTAGAACTCTAGGACTGATGACAACATCTGCCATTTTTTTGAGACAATACCTGACCATCTTGACATAGATGTTTGTTCAACTAGCCAGAAAATCAGTAGCTTTTGTATTTGAACAATGACGTGGTGATAAGTTTGTTTGGATGGCTTATTTCGATGCGGATTGCACTTTTGATGCAACGTGTTTGAGATCTTTGGAAACACACCTAAATTAGGCAGTTAACAATAATTCGGTTAAATCAAGTATTCAAATGAAACTGCAATCGCATTTGTAAAAGTTGAAAATGGTTCTTTGTTAAAATAGGCATGGACTAGATTGTTGGAGTTCTAAAGATAATCCAAATACTCAAACAAACTATGTACAAGTTGGCAGCGTACCCAGCATGCTAGCGGCACTACTTTTCTTTATGGTAATTTGAATATCTTAATTATTTATTTTAAAATAATTGTTATATAAGTACATATGAAAATAAAATGGTTTGTTATGCTGTCACGCCTTCTTTCTACGCAACTGATTATCATGAAATTTTCATTCACTTTGTCAGGGACCGAAAAGGACATAATATGTACTTAGGCTACTTTCATCATTATCACTAAGTTTCGAAAACGCGCGTGGGACATTGCAGGACGCGGAAGCCCTATTCTTGCGAGTGAGATATAATCTCGGTCCCTATCGCTCTCATTAAAATGTCATGTCATGTCAGGAGAATAAGAATGATGGAACCAATCTCGAACGCCCAAGAATAGGGCCCCAGTTAGTTTACCATAAAACATTACTGCATATATTACTACGTACCTACTTATACGTTTGACTAAGACTAGACCACTGTATTACCCAAAATTAAGTGAAGATATTATCAGTTCACTCGTTGTTCTCAATGAGATGGGTTGTCCTATTAAAAGGACATAGGTTTGTGTTTGTGACCGAGATAGCAATATTCCCGCAAGAGCTAGACAAGTGGTCGACTCTCGAATACAGAACAGATCTATGAGATAGAGGTCTACTGACTCATTACGTATTGGATGGCATATTACTTTGATTCTATTGTTATCGATTGAAAACGTACAAGACAGAAGTAAAATACACACGATTAATCTTCTGATGGGTGACCGCAGGTAATATTTACAACTGAGCGTTATAACGGTGGGTAGGATGACTTGTTGATTTGTTGGCCCCGACCGTTTGAGCTTTAAAAACCACCGCCATGTCAATTATTTGAAGTTTGTGTAAAAACTCTAACGCTAGGGCAAGTACTACAAACTATTAGTTTATCCACTAGTTTACATTAGCGAAGTTAATGTCAAGTCAAAAATAAGCCGTTAAAAATATGTTCAGACACACAGAATGACACACAGACACACAGATGTTCAGTGTGTTGTGTGTTTGTGTGTTGTTGTGTACAATAAATAAGAACGAACTGAATAACGATGTTTTTTAAATCTGTTTCAAAAAAACAAAAAAGTTAATTGCGTTGCGATTATAATTATAAAACTTTCATCAGGTAACACTCAGCATCATAAATAGACATACCAGCAATTAGCCAACT
Source organism: Alcis repandata (assembly GCA_949125135.1). Lineage (NCBI taxonomy): Eukaryota > Metazoa > Arthropoda > Insecta > Lepidoptera > Geometridae > Alcis > Alcis repandata. The sequence continues at coordinate 5,198,299 of OX421233.1, forward strand.
ACAATTTTGCGATACACAATTTCTATGACAATACGTAATAGTTCAAATATTCCATGTTATTTATGTTGTCTGAGTTGGCTTATGAATGCTAATTTTCAGTGAGGGATATCTCTCATTTGGCCACATCAGTCAGCGTTCTGTCCGCAGCTAATATTCGTATGTAAATAAGAAAGGGTCGTTTGTTTGTGTAACATAGTACGGGATTACTTACAAATTGGATCATGGCTAAATGCTAATTGAGGTTCTAACTTTCCATGATTGTAGAGAAAAAAAAGTCACAAAATACTATGTAGGTACATATATTATGTATGTATGTCAGTTTATGTCGTTACTTAGATAATATATTATAATCTTTAGGCTGAGAGGATAATAATTATGATTCGGCTTCGAAAATCCAACTCTTGAAAAATAATTTGTTGCTAAGGTAAAATATAATGGAAGAATATAAGTACATATTAGTAAATCTTCTTCTTCTCTATTAAATAAAAATGAATCGCTGTTCGTTAGTCTCGCTAAAACTCGAGAACGGCTGGACCGATTTTGCTAATTTTGATCTTGAAATATTTGTAAAAGTTCTGGGAAGGTTTAAACGGTGAGAAACATGAATAATAAGTAAAGAAAAATACTAAAATCGACAATTTAATTTTCCAATTCAAACTGTTCCTACCTGTGAAACATTTGAAGTTCGTCCTATCGGTACGGTAAACTCGGGATGTCCGATCTCTTTTGCCTTTTTAGAAATAAAAAATAGTGTCACTAGGTTGTCAAATATTTATAGGTGTGTTCAGAAATTGGTCCGATCTTTGTTGTTGGTTTTTGTTTTGTTTTGTTTGCTCTACTACAGGGAAGATTTAAAAGTAAAAGAAAAACAGCGAGTGAAACCGCCGGGGGTCAGCTAGTAGTAGATAAATATTAAAATACTAGCTGACTCGACAGACGTTGTCCTGTCAAAAGCCATTGCGTAACTATAGCAACCGTAGTATGTTGATGCTAACTTGTCAATTTATAGTAAAAATTATCAGTATATATATAATTTGCAATAAATTAAAATTGCGACTATAATTTGAGATTTAAACTATCCTATCTCTCAAGTTGGATCGAACTGCACATGGTGTGCGAATTTTATTATAATCGGTTAAGTGGTTTAGGAGTCCATTGAGGACAAACATTGTGACACGAGATTTATATATATTAAGATAAGATATGTAACTCGGTTAAAAAATTGTCACTGTAACATTTTTATAGAATGCTTATAACGTGAGATGATCAATCCTTATCTTAAACTATCATAGGACAAAGCAAAATAACATTCGGAAGTATAAATGTCGCCTTGATACCTAAAGCAATGTTATATTGTTTGTTATTTCCCTATTATCCTTATTTGCATATTCTCCATATTTTTCCGTTGCAATGACCACATAAACAGGCAAGTCCCTATTTCACACCCACTTCTTTAGCTCAGACAAACCTAGAGATATAGATGTAGCACTGCGATAAATTTGGGTGAAGCCAAGAACTCCTCTACGTTCGCGCATACGTACACAAGACGCACATTGATATTCCAATACTCTCCTACTCGCGACACTGCAGAGCTTGTGTACGCGCGAAAGTAGAGAATTTTATGGCTTTACCCAAATCTTAACTCCGGGCTTTATCTTTCTCTCAAGACTTATCTGAGTTCCTCACAGACCTTCCAAGCACATTAAAGACAATAAACTCGGCCGTATTTTAAAGAAACACTAAGCCAGACTGAGAGATATTTTTATTAAATTCCTTCGGAGGCAGTTTCGTCGTATTCACTACCGATGCAAATGGCCTGCACTCTCTATGCCCGGGACAGATATTGCACTCCTTATTTATTATTAGAAGCGCACTGGCGTTATTAGACGGTTAAACAGCGATTCTGGGATGCGGTTAGAGGTTTTATGGAGTTTCAAAGCTTGAGTCGCTTTAGCTACTTGTTTTGTTAGTAAAGCTGCGGGTGGGAAATCTGTTTTTCTTTTGTTATTATTAGCTGTGACTTGCAGTTTTACCTTCTACTCTGCAGGAATTGGTAGTTTTTTGGGGCGAAAAGTACTCTACTCGTTAATCTAGGGTATAAAGTACTTCATTATCAAATTTCGTCGTGACCCGTTTAGTTGTTTTTGCGTGATTGAGTTACAAATATTCAAACATCTCACATTTATTAAAATTAGTATTTCATCATAAATGATTTGGACTTTAATGTCTATAAAAGGAATTGCCTTAATAATAGCCTAGAAATAGGCATGGAAAGCTATCCAAGCCATAAATAAATCATCCACCCAGCTATTTTTATGAATATTTGAAACCAAACTTTTGTTGCACTGCAGCCCCAAATTCCAAATGCGACTAAGTCCAATTTTATACCTACCTCTATCTAGAACATTTCACTGAAATTTTGAGCAGAAAATAGTACCATTGGTTTCAAAATTTAGGCTAAGCGTAAAATATCGAACCGGTAAGATTTCTTATTTTCCGGAGTTAGCATTTCTTAGCAAACTATCGCTTCAGTTATCCCAGCTTAGTCAGGAAATAGCTTGGATATAAAATGAAACATAGCTCTATGAAAATTTTGTTCAAGAATAAGCCAATTGATTTTATATGAACTTTTAAACGCCGTGACCGAGTTTAATATTATTTCAGAATAATCGTTTTATTGTTAATTTGAATTTATCAATCTATAACGGTTCAGTTAAGAATGATAGTAATTGTAGGTTTACCATATTATTATATACGATATATTATATAATTTCCGGGTAAAAAAGGTATGCGAGTGTGTGGTTATGTGTGAGGTCTTCGATCATTTATGATCAAAGGATACTATAGAAGGTATGTTACTGTTTTTTAAAACAATTATATTTCATGCGTTTTAGTTGGTAATCTACTTCCTTAGCTTCTTTTAGAAATTTTTGCTAGTTCCATTGTCGTTAACCTATGTAAAAGCATAGAGGAATATACTGTATACACTAGTGCTTACAGGGTTACGAGAATGAGGATGAGTGATGTGACTGTGAGCCCTTTCCAGCTTAGCATACCCTTTACGTATAACCCAGTATTATTGTACTTAAATGACGTGCCCTGAAATCACCACACACAAAGTAAGGCTTTTCAAATTAAAATATAGCTTTGCAATTTCCGCCCCTACCTATCTAGTTTCTCTTTTTAAATCAAACTCATTGCTTATCCGGGCGTACTCAGACGAGAGCCGGGCTATAATAATAAAGTGGAACTGTGAAGCTGTGAGAGATAGTTTTGTTGAAAATCGATAGAATACTATTAAAACAATTTTAGTTATTATAAAACTGTATCTTTAGTACTATAATTATAGTGTGTTTTGATAGTTTTGAAAATGATCAAACGTTTCGTAAAGCTCTATACAACATCATAACAGTTCCTTCAAGTTTCCGCCAGGGGCGCTTTACTGTATGGAGCCTTTGTTGTATGGAGCCTTACGAAACGTTTGACCGTTTCAAAAACTATCAAAACTCAAAAATAAGTGTAGGTACTGGATACTTGGATATTTTGTGTTTTTTAGAGCAATACGAGTAAATATGCTAATAATGATAACCTTGGTATTTCATTCCCTTTGTATGTTTAACGTTGTGAGGCAAATCCTATTTTTATCTTCACACACAAAATTATTACTGTCATTTCTTAAAATTAAAACGAAAAAAGCCAGGTAATTTGATGTAATATTTATCATAATTTTCTCCACAAAAATGACTACGAATCCCGATTCCCAAGATCGCTCACGGAAAAACGTAGGTGTGGTACTCCGAAATATAATTTGCAATAAAGCCGGCACATGATTTCTCACAAAGCCTCACCCTTGACTACTTTATTACTTTTCCGTGAAGCACAGTCCTTTATAACTTTAATATTTCATTCGTAACATACTCCTTACTCGCAAGCGATTGCGGATTTTACCGCTTTTACTGCTTTAGCCGTTTTTTGCGCCTTTGTACTGAATTCTCCAATGACCGTATTACCTACAATACTTTATTGCCTCCCATTTAGGGAGTTCCACTTATTTCCGTTTCCGCTTAAAAATAATTATTTATGAATCAAAACTGCTTTTCAATTAAAAGTTTCATGCGAATGCGGGGCATAGGATTCAATGCAACTCGTAGCTCTCGAGTTTGTTTTGAAAACGTTTCAGATCTAGCTCAATTTAAACTAACAAAGGTATTGTGCTCCAGGCGTATTTAAAAGTTGCTCAGTAAATTGCTGCATTCGTATTTATTTCCATGCAATTTCCGTCTCAAGTTTCATTAGAAAAGCGAAAGTTTAAACGTTTGGAGCGCTGCGCCTGAAGTGCTACCGTGATCAACCGAGCTCGCTGCATTCAAAAACGTTATTTATGTTTGTTGGAAATTCTTAAGCAGCAAACGCTATAGTAAAAGCTAAACAGTCGAATAGATTTCTTATAGATTTTTACAAGCTTTATTGACATGTTGGATAATTATTTGGCACTTATTTTCAGACTGTTTTTTTGCAGTACGAAACTGTTTTTAGAGTAGTTCGGGCAATCACCTTAGTTAAATAGCTACCCCTGCTTAAAAAACAATTCAATTCAATATGCAAACATTATTGTGTTCAAGATTAAATACAATTATTTTCAAAAAAACAAAGTAATTGGTATGTCCCGTCGACCTTAAACTTTGAACTGTAAAAATTAAAACACATAAATTTCACTACACACTTCCAAATGCACTAACATTTTGGCTAGCGAATTGATTATCTCGTCTTTCGGTTTGTATCAAAATCTCTAGCCAAAGATTTTTGCACAATACTTCAACGTGGGAAACACTGACAGCTCAACACAACTCCATATGACCTATAGACTAAGTCACGACGTCAGTGTGTTATCCACTCATGTAACCCTATGACAAATTCATCCTAAGCACTCAAATTGAACTACGGTTCGATTTTGAGCTTTAATGTCCAAAAGATAAGAACTCTGATTTTTATACGATACAATTATAAGTGCAAACAGTAAGGGCATATTTACCTGGTGAAATTAGATATGAATTGACTGTAGATAGAAGTAGGTCGGCTTATGCATTATGTTATGAGTCACAAAAACAAGCGCCTTTTTAACCCCCGACACAAAAAGAAGGGTGTCACAAGTTTGATTGCTTTATGTGTTTGTATGTGTCTATTTCTGTCAATAGCACCGTAGCTCATAAAAATTCGAACCGATTTTGATGAAACACATCTAGAATTCTCCGTCTTGTGTCAGCAAAAAGTTGGCAGGGCATTTGAAGCAGTGATTAACTTGCAGTGTATATGAGTAATACCCAAACAGTTTTGTCTGAAGATGGCCTTCTGGAGTACGTTGCCAGCATCCCGCTGAGAACAATGCTGGTGGTTATCTCGGAATCAGATTGAGATAGCGCGAGGTCAAGTTCGGCACGCGAGCAATACGGGCGGGGCCACGTGACTAATATAGTTCGATTCTCGACTCTCATTGTGGACACATTTACAAGAGAGGCCATTCTAAGTTGAGATATTTTGTAATAGTACCTAAAAGCGTGCTGTGAAGTATATGGTTGAATTGATTGAAAATATGAATTAAACTCGTATATAGTATATATTAGATATTTTACATTATCCTAGTATGTAGTTAGAAAGAATTTAGAAGGGTCTTTGAAACTTGCGATTGAATTTTCAGCCATGCCGTGAAGTTACCTAAAATCTATTATTAATATTATTAAACAAAAAAGACTGATGAAGTTATTATATCCTCATCTTGTTAACAAATATTCAATTTTTTTAAACACACAGGCACCTTATTAAAAATGCTTCACATTGAACTAATCCAATAAGATTGACATAAAAAAAACCAAAAACACAATATTTATTTGTTCACGACTAAACAGGAGTCACAAATTGACGAAAAATAAAAATCAAATAATATACGAGTACCTACCTCTAGGTAAAAATTATTGGTAAAGGCATCTTCGACATACGAATGCATTTACAATAGCAACTTTATATTGCTATTAAACAAAAATAGCAACTGGATATTGCATACCTAATTCATAAAACTTCAAAGCAATTGCGCTCTTTGATCCCCAAGAGTCGACTACAATATGCCGTTAGAGAAAATACGACTTTTAACTGACGCGAATACACAATTCGAGCCTGTGTTGCGCAGTATCCTTGCAAATGTTACCTACGAGTAGAAATGCAACGGGCACCCGGTGAATATTCGGCCACTCTTTGCTAAAAAGGTTTGAATATTTCGGAGCAGAGAAATACTGTCCCTAGTTTGGAATATACAGAATAAACAGCTTGTGCAAAAAGCTGAGAAGTTTATAGGACACTGACACACACATACAACGTATTCCGTGGCCCACCGGCAGCCCGATATAGCATTACGATGGCTATCATCATCATCATCTTATGCCACTCTACTACTTGAGGTTAGCCGTCAGCTTAGCGAACTTTTTCTTATCTTGAGCCAAGTGAAAGAAATGTTCGACGCTGGTTATGCTTGTCCATTACTTGTGGACGATTATTAGTTGGCCTTCTATTATCCAACTCTTTGGTTCTGCACGATCAGTTTAAATAGGTAATTTGATTTAAATCCATAAAATACTGTGTAACGATTGATTAACTAGACTGTTGATTAAAGCAAATCTGAGTATTTTTAGATGTATGTTCTTTACTTACGTAGAAGGTAAATACTTAAAAATTAAAACTCAAACTCGAACGAGTACAAGATAAGTAGGTACTATGTATATCTCTTTTTATTTTATAATGCTGAAAATTTTCAAGCAGACCTCCATGAATGGCAAAAGGTATTTCAAAAATAAGTCAAAGAGTAAAAGACGAGAAGCTAAGCTCAAAATCCGGCCAAAATATTACTCTTTCATTTCTAGTTACGAGAGCAATTCCGGTCCAATATTCCTCAACTGTAGTAAGAAATACGTTGTGGCATCGCAAAACCGCATCCATTGCACTTTCTTCTTGAATTCTATATTGAAACGTACGGAAGTCTTCCGGTATGTACGGCTCATTTCTCCAGTCCCTATCATTGGAATAAGTGTGAATATAATATTTCTGGAAAAAAAAATTGCGTCGATAAAAACAATAAAACATTTAGAAAGTTAGCCATAGTTAATGATTCCAACCTTATGAAGGTTCGCAAGATTATACCTATATTTTGTCTAGGTCCTAAACTGTTGTAAATTACCCACATAGTCGGTTGTAGTATCACGTCAAAATTTGAACTTCAAAATCTTGCTTCTCACCACACAACATTTCGTTTATCCACCTTCTTATCACCGAAAATTTTGCAGGTAGATAATTCCTGATTTCACGAACTCGAATTCCCTTACTACCAGGCAACCATATTCGAACAAGAGCAACAAGACCCAGCCTCACGAAATAGAGTTGTTCGACTACAAGAAGTAGCGGATAGGAACAGCCGACGCAGCCTTATTCAGTTAGACTGTACACGGTATTCGTGACTTACATTCTGTATAAAACAATTCTCGGACAAAGGTGGTCAGAACAAAGGGACAATGCCGTCGAGATTCCTTTGCTTCATTTCGATTGTGGACAGCTCTGACTGGACTTCCAAGAAAACGCATCTAGGAGGTGGTATGGGAATTTGATATACTGCAGCATCACGAAATGTACTGTTATGATAGTGACAATTTTGTAGAAATTAATGCGGTTACTTTTAATTGATACAGTTTTTTATACACAGTATTTTTTCTCAGGATTTGATTTTAAATAAAACGAAAGTATCGCTGTTTCGCCTTATATACTTTTTCCGATTTTTATTAATTTAGTTGGAACGGCATACAACGACAAAAAAAAATATCGAAAGACTTGAAATTACTTATTTAGGGTCTCACTTATAAAATCTGCTCTAACTTAATCAGTGCTTACACTTATCTGTCTTATTTATTCACGACAGCGAGAAGTTGTGAGAGCGTTTTAAGCCGTGATTAAGAAAATCAAAAAGATTTTTTTAGCCTATTCCTTCTTTAGATTATTGTGCAAATTTAAAGAAGAAGCATTACGATTCTGAGCAGATGTCGATAAAACCATAAAATTAATAAGGGATGACACAATTTACTCTACACCTCAATTTCGATTCATTGCAGGGACCCGCAGTCTTTTACAAAACTGACGAATACATTGGCCAAGTACAAAGAGCTTTGCTGCCTTGTTCGGGGCTTCGGGCCACCCATGAATAATAGGAGCCTCATTCTAGGGTTAAGGTTTAGACTACACTAGAATAATTTATTGATTCCGGCGTTACTTCGCGAAAGTTCATTTTTCCGTTTTCAAATATATTTCTGGTGTATTTACGCCTTCAAATCGCGTCGAGTATAAACAAGAAATTTTGGGATTTGCAATTCTTGTATATTTTAATTAAATAATATTCTTTCTTTACAATTTTTTTTTTATTATATATAATAGAATGTTAGTATCGAACATCGATCTAGTCCGACTTCGGTGGTATCGCAACGTGTAGACCTAGGTATATACTATATATTTGTATACTTGTATAACCTTTATATACTTGTGCGTTGTGACGATATTTTGTGGTAGGTATTAGTAGTAATAGTACAGATTATTTTGTGTAAAAATTACATATTGGGCTAAGTTGCTTAATTTAGTTCGATACATCAATTTTTATGTTTTAAAACAGTTCTCTTCATTCACAGTTCTCTTCACGGGTCGGCAGTGAAATATCGACAAACCGCACTCAACTTGAAATTAACGGTATCAAGGACCTATTCAGAAAAATGGTATTTCATACAGAAATAGCATTTGTCAGCCTAGTTATTTTGAAAAATTTTGACATTGTCAGTAGATTTTTTTGTCATTGACGTTTTGTCGCAACGTTAAGCGCAGTGGGCTTATACCCTCATTCTGACCTCTTCTCATTCTGTCTTGATTCTGCGATGTAACCATTCACGATTGAGTTCAATGAAAATGTACGAAGTGTCAACAAACGTGAAATTATGGTAAAAATTTAATGCGATTTTGACGAGGGTACTAAACCACAATGAGACACGTCGTTTTTGAGATTGACTTGACTCGGTGGCTAAAGTTACTGAATAGAATGACAGCATTTTAGTGGCAATATTTATTTACAGTGATTATGCATTATAAAGTGGCGTAATATACGATGAAATAATACAAGTATTCTTAATTTTTACCCCAAAAAAGTATGCATTTTACCCTTTGTGTTTATATTAACTCAAAAAAATAACTGTAAAATACAAACAATTAATTATTTGAAATGGTACTCAATTTCTTTTTTACATTATAGTCCTCGCTTACTATAAATTTTCCATTAATTGGCGTCATTGGACATAATATTAAACAGATCAAAATGATCCGTTTAAAAGTTACTTTAAAAGACCTTAAATACTTACACAATTCAAAAAAAGCCCATCGTTCGAATTGAATTGTGTAATTTATATCGGGTTATAAGGAAAGGGTATGCTAAGCCGAAAAGAGGTCATAGTACTCATCATTATGACCAACTTTTACTAAGTGAACAACGGATATCGCGAAATAAAAAAACCTGCTATTCCATAGAAAAATATCAACGGCGTTTTTCTCGTATTAAAAGTTGTTCATATTACTACCTGTTGTTCATAGTGCTATCAGTCCTTTTCGGCTTTGCATACCCTTTCCTCATAACCCTGTATAACTAAATATATCGCATTTACATTCTAAGCTACAACTAAACATTGTGACAACTCGTAAATGGATCGTTAAATGAACGTAGGTATAAATAAACAAGAGCTGACTGCAAGCCGGACGTCCATTACAGTGCAAATTCGGTCACAGTTTCGCGATCACAATAGAATAGTTACCTGTCCAAGAACTTTTTGCCTAGTTTGAAGCCCCGAAATTGGACTACGACCCACTTTGGTCGGCCGGTGGTCGACGGTGGCGTGACAACAAGTCGTAAATTGGTGCCCGAATTTTAACCAGGACCGGACTATTTTTGTAATTGACTCTGTGGCTATAAATTTTGTTTGATGCCGATAGTAAATCACGATAGTCAAAGCCACCAACATACTCAACTAATGAACTTTATCTTCTGGTATAATTTCTTAGTGGAAGCACTTTTGCATTGTAAATGATTTGATAAGGGCATTATATAGTTTTATACATCGAATTAAAAAGAGCCCACCTCCCTACGTCTTCCTTCAGTCGTCTTAGGTATTCATGTTTGAGGGTTGTAACCTCCATCTCCCATGAGTCTCTCTCATGATCTTCTGCTATCATTTTCATTACTTGAAATTATCAGTTTACTATCATGCCCTTATTCTATTAAAATTACATTCAATATTCTAATTTACATTGTTTATCGATAAGAGCGATCGTTTTCAGGCAGGCAGAGGTGTCCAAAGTGGCGCAAATCTGATCAACCCAACGCTTCCCAACAAAAATTAACCCAACTTAACAAACGTCCCGCTAAATATATAACAATGCCTATAATCGAATTACAGCAGCACTCCAGTACCTCGCATTTAAAATTAACCTGCTACCACAAAATTCGTTTTGACTAATAACGCTATTAGTCGCGAGGCGTGCGCCCATAACGCCTGTATATTATTCCACGAGCAACTAATATTTCTTCTGGAGCTTAGGTGGCATTTCTAACAGCGGAACTTGGGAAGTATTGGAGGTTTCTGAGGAAATTCATTGTCATTTTATTCAGTGGAAAAGCTAACTATCGATGCTTATACTCTTGGATGACTGCAAATCTACACCGTGATGCCTCTTGTGTTACAGGTATCCACAGGCGACGATGACCACTCACCATCAGGCTGCCCGTTTGCTCGTTTGACACCTATGGCATAAAAAACTAATAATATTGTAAAAAGTTAGGGAAAGTTTGTATGTATGGTTGTAGAGGGTAATCTCCGGAAATACTGGACTGTATATGATTTTTTTTTGAAATCACTAATGAAAGCAACACTATCACTGAGTGCTATAGGCTATATTTTACTGCCCCAAATCTGCGAGACCGAAGGTCAAGCACTATCAGGCATATAGTCCCAAACATGAGCATGTCCGAAATAAGATGAAAAATATAATTTATTAACTCTGTTATCAAAAAATTCAGTTGTTCCATCAAACATGTATTTGGCAATCATCAAAATTAATTATTAGAACAACTTTTTTCGTTGCTTTTTTGGTGCATTTTCTATTGCATCAACCCAGTAGGTAGGCAGTGTTTATAGTGACGAAAAAATATCGATATTTCAGTTTAACATGCCAATTTTGTGAAACCCCTCATGCACAGGTACTTACCCTATAGCATAAGTAGGTACTTACTCTTATAAATACCTACTCCATACCCGAATTATCTACTCGACCCTAAAAACTAATGCTTTTCTGATTCGTTTGCATATTAGATTGTGAATATTCCAAGAACATAAAAACATCCAATATTGTTAAGGAAAATTGTGGGATATTGATAAAAAGGCTTTTTGCTATATATCATTTCGGGAAAAGCTTAGGATGGTAACGTGTAAGTAATATTGGGTGGTTTTTGTAGTATGTGGCTTGTTTCTGCGGACATTCTTTATATACCTATGAAGACTTGGTAGGAACACGAGGAACGAAGGGAAGGGACTATTTCAGTACTTATATTTTTTCATAACTAAAAAGTTTGTGTGTATTTGTATACCTATTCAAATCTGTAAGGATGAACAGACTTGGATAAAATGTACTTCTTATATGTAGCTGATAAAGCCTCGCAACTATAAAGCGGTGCAGTAAAGTTCTTCACATTGTTCAAGCCATCATCATCATTATCATTTTCAACCTTTTGATCCTCCCACTGCTGGGATACAGATCTACTCTCGAAGGGTGATTAGGCCATATTCCACCACGCTGCCAAGTGCGGAATTTTGGATTCAAATATGCCATTAAATTTCTTCTCCGAACGTATGCAGGTTTCTTCACGGTTTCCTTCACCGAAAAGCCAGTAGTAGGTATATAAATTTATTTAAAGCCGAATATTCCATCACCAGTTGCCAAATTTAATTGCTCTGACCTGACACAATGGTTCATCAAACATTCATCAATGTTGACTTAACTCTTAATAAAGCTACCATAAATGAATCGCGCTTGCTCAGTACTATGACAACACAATGCTTTTAACTGCAGCTAATTTCTCTATATTTCGCCGTTTTTTTAGGGTTCCGTACCCAAAGGGTAAAACGGGATCCTATTAATAAAATTCCGCTGGCCTTCCATCCGTCTGTCTGTCCATCTGTCACCAGGCTGTATCTCAAAAACCGTGATACGAGTAATTAAACAGTTGAAATTTTCACAGATGATGTATTTCTGTTGCCGCTATTACAACAAATACTCAAAAATAAAATAAATATTTAAGTGGACTCCCGTACAACAAACGTGATTTATTTGCCACTTTTATAGATTACTAGCTGACTCGACAGACGTTGTCCTGTCTTAACGATGACTATTTAATACGAATTGGTAAAAAAAACCATTGCGTCAATTCTATGTCAAATGTCAAAAGTTACATTAAAAAAGTTTACATTGTCCAAAGCGCTATATGGTTTAAGTATTTTTAAATTTTCTAATTTTTCATGTTTTTTACTATAAATTGAGATGTGAGCTATCCTATATCCTAAGTTAGATCGAACTGCACACGGTGTGCAAATTTGATTGAAATCGGTTAAGTAGTTTAGGAGTCTATAGCGGACAAACAACGTGACACGTAATTTATATATATTAAGATGGTACGGAACCCTTCGTGCGCTAGTCTGACTCGGACTTGGCCGGTTTTTCGTACAGAGTACGATATGCCGCTAGCAAGCCGAGTATGTACAAAATCCTTTTAGTAGAGAAACAAAGCTAAAAAACCGATGTCCTGATTAATCGATGGCTAAGAGCGACACGGAAAATATTTTCGTGGATCATTAGTTTGATGATACAAGCTCTACGCCCATATTTTTTATGATTCAGGCAAGTACTTTGTCACTATTAGCATTTTGATAAGGTTCAACTTTTTACTAGGTAACTTTTAATATGGATGATTGGATAAGGTACTTCGTGAGTGATATGTGGTGTTGAAAGGAGTATAAAAAGCTTTGGCCCCATGTAGGTATGGCACGTGGTATACTATCTTCGTAATAAATTGATCTGTTTGTTTGCATTCATCAGTGAGAATTCAACGAGTTTGGCTGCATTACAAGGTGCGTATCACAAAGTCGAGAAAAAAAGTACGAAGTATTCATAAATTTTGACTCTAGCAGTTAATGATTCATCAAAAATGTAGATATATCATACAAGGTGTAACGGAAAGGTGTAGTAAATACTTAAGGGTATTCTTTTACACGTCAATGTGAACAACTTTTGTGACACAAGTTAGCTAAATTCAAGAAAAAAAATATCAATAAGTCTCCGTCCAAAATATTTAGTCACGTGATCAATTTTTTTTAAGATTCGATATTTTTTTCTTGAATTTAGAAAACTTTTGTTCTAGAAGTTGTTCACTTTGACGTGTAGAAGAACATCCTTGAGTATTACTACACATTTATGTTTCACCTTATATACGCCATTGAATTCTTACTCAAGTTATTTTAATGTCCGGTTACATAATGCTTCCATATAAAAATTTAAACGTCTTTAATTTTATGGGTTCGTCTTTCACCTTTATTATTTCATTAGAATTTAATTGACTCTTAAAATTAATAATGACAATAAATTAATACATTAACGATTATCGAAACTTAATATGTGTGTCAGATGTAGGTGCTAAAACCACGGAGCTAAAACCATTAAATGAAACTCAACGCTCTTAATAAAAATAAAAATAATTTATGAAATTAAATCCTGGTCAACAGTAGTTTACACACGTTCTAGTAATTTTGGGTGACACGGCAATATTTTTTATTGATGTACGTAGGTACCTATAAAACGAATCCTATAAATAATTTGTGATTTTAGCTTTGTATTGAGACTAAATTTCCCTTTCGACAACTTTTATTTAGTTGACCTTCAATGTCCCACTGCTGGGCAAAAGTATCCCCCGATTTTTTTCCTATTCCCTGTTCTTTGCTTGTACCCTTCACTAACACAGATTTCGACTGCTGATCGTGTAGTTACCTATCGATACTGCAAAATAAAGATTTTTACAATTTTAAATGTAACAGACATACAAAAATTCAGGAAAACAAATTATTTACAAAAAAAAATTTTGTCTTGTTTTAAATAGAATAAAATTGATTTCACATTTTAACTTATTAATTTAGGTCTTATGACTTATGTAATTGCTCTTCTGTAAAAAATGACAATAATATGCAATTTCGATACTGTAAGTAGAGGCAGTCGATTTATCTCTTGGGTTTAAGTTCAAACCTGCCAACACAAATATGAAGTCGTGACGCTAATTACTTACACTAGATGCTCAAATATTTGTTTACTAACGACTGTTACTCGTATGTTGAATCAAACGTTATTTTTTACCCTTCCGCTTGATTGATTGTTCTTAGCATTTGTTAGACTGACAGAACCATGGGTACGAGTGAAGCCTGGGGCAAGTGGTAGGTAAACGTTCTTGAGAATAGCATAGGAGAGTTTTGTCATTAGTTTTATGTGATGGCTTATTTGGTTTTACGATTGTGTCATGATTTTTATAAGGCATTAAATTGTATTCAGTGACCACGAAAGCAATTTCTTTAACGCCTAGTTTTGTAAATTTTTCGAACTTGACCTAAGATTTTTGATTACTTGATTTACTTTAGCTACTTAATGATTTACTTTAGCTTTTCAATTAATATAGATATTTTTCTTTTTAAAGATCTAGTAATTAAGGTAAATTTTGAAGCTTTTGATATGAGATTACATTTTATTATATTAAATAGGTAGCGTTATTAGAAATTTAAATGCAGTTAAGTGCCTGCAATGCTTTCATACAAACCTATTAAAAATCAATGATATGCTCATTAAGTTCGGTCATATCCCTCAATTAGAATTTTAAAAACACTATCCTTGAATAAATGTTTCATGAGGCTACGCTATCTATCATTTCATTTACCTAAATTAACATTTTAAAGTTCGGAGATCATGTAAATGAGTTTTAATCGATATTTAAATTACGTTTTCCTTATCAGTGACGAGTTTTGAGTATTTAGGTTTCATATTATTTTGTTAAATCTTTCAAATATAATATATAAATAAAGGCTATATTGTTGACCCCAAAATATTGTTATCAAAAACTATACATTCGTGTTTTATTCAATTTCGTTAATTTATTTTACAGGGCTTTTTTAAATAACATAATATGAAAACCTCTCGATGTCTCAGATTCTTTCTAAAATTTGAGCTGTTCAATTCGTCCTGAACTCTCTAAGACATTTTTGCTAAATCGTGATCTATATCCTATTACTGGATAATCACACTATTTTACTCATACCTTTCGTAAAAAGCTTGTGCACTTCATTCCTCTGTATTCTCCGGTCACTGTATCTGTAGTCTTATAGAACCTTACGAGGTTGTAATTGATAAAGCTTTATTTAATAAGGTAAGTAAACGCATAACTAAGCCCAGATAGTGTCCCCGACACTTGTTTAAGTGTAAACTGCTGTTCTCTTCTGATAAAACGTCACATTTCGATAATTTACTCCGAGAATCGACGGTAGAACGAGTTTCATACCGATCCTATTGAAATGAATCGGCTTAAATTATTTAAGTAAACACAGAAAACTTTTTTCCCAACAAACTGTGTTACACAAATGTCGACCTTAAAAACTTTCGTGATTGATGCAAACAAGTTTTTCAAAGGCAAAACTAAGTTTGCTCAGACGTGATAAGTCGAAGATCAATCAGATAAAAAAACAACTCAAAAGCTCATGTCTCATAAAATTCGAATAAAATAACACGCTAATTCGAATTAATATTAAAGTGCCATTTATAAACAAAAGAGTTAATGTTAAATTGCTATTTATAAGCAAAGAGGTATCATCACAGGTATCATTTTTATTTTATTAAATTCGGCGTTGCGAACTCATATCACACCTGCCAAGGGACGGTTTAACCATAATGGACAACTTTAAAACGATGTTAACAAGTTCTGAAAAATTAAAGCTGCTCGCGCTTCGAGGGATTAAAATACAAATTGGCACTGTCTCAGAGATGCATATACGCCTTTGGCTAAATATCTCATTGGAGGTGTTAAACCAGACCCTAATAATTAGGTAATAAATATTTATGAACTCGAGCTCATCACAACGCCCGGTGCTGTTTCCTACTTTTTTTTGCTCTACACGTCAAAGGAGTCCGTGTATCAA
The DNA here is from genome assembly GCA_949125135.1 of Alcis repandata. Lineage (NCBI taxonomy): Eukaryota > Metazoa > Arthropoda > Insecta > Lepidoptera > Geometridae > Alcis > Alcis repandata. The sequence continues at coordinate 5,214,636 of OX421233.1, forward strand.
ATAACTTGAGCACACAAGTTTTTAGCATAACCTCGCGAATTTGCCTCATAAATACAACTTAATAAAGTTAGTTTTTCAATGTCAGTATTTTGAGCTTAAGTCATTTCAAATGAAAATTTAAAGAATGTGAATAATCATTAGTACTTATTTGCAACTGCAGTAGAGCTTCGTGAGTGAGATTTCACAGCTAGTACCCTATTCAGTTACCTCAATAAAGCAATAACCGGAGGCATCTGTCGTGACATACGAGAGATTTAAATATTACAAGCAAGATTGCCATTTCATTTTATCAGAAAATATAAAAGTGGCTTTTCTGGAACATGAACCTATACCGCTTTTACGAAATAACATGTTTTCACACTGTCTCATACGAAATATGCAATAGGATAGAACATATTTTCCGCTTCCCGGAATGAAATGAAATTTATTGCCTTCACGCGACAAAAAGCATATAAAGTAGGTGAGTATTTTGCTAAATTGCGATCCGTGCTGAAATAGAAACTTTTTGGATTTGCTGAATACTTATTAATATTCTTTTTTTGTGGACATTCAGGATTATAAGCAAAAGGATATGAAAAGCCGGAAATAGCTCATATAATATAGAACTTGTCATTATGTTTTTTTACATTAGGACTGAAAACGCAAAATAATCACTTGTTTCATACATTTTGTGGAGTGTCTTTGACATTTTTCTATTGAACAGCAGTTTTTTTTTCGCGATTCGCGATTGGTCTAAAATTGGTAAGGTAAATTTTTGTGTTTAATATTAGATCAATACATTACATCATACTATTGTTATTAAAAATTATTAATTAATATAAAAAATTAAGCGTACTTAATTTTTTACCTTGACAAGATCCTATAACTAAATTCTTCCAATCGTTAAATTTAAACAATAAAAGTCTCATAAATTACTTGCCCGTAAAATAATAAGTTACTTCTTGGGTCGGGAAAAGATGCGTATTGAGACGGTTAAAGTGGTTTTATTACGGGAAACATTCCAGTTTCATTGCATGTTGTTGTTAGTTTCTGATTCTCTTACACTTTAAATACTCGTTTAGGGCAAGACTCCACTAAGATACATTCATGCGGTAAACCAAGAAACTTTTTACTACTACTTTTTGACGGTTGCTTTTCAAAAAATTACTCTATCTACATAAACCCACGATATAAGTATCCCAAAGAAGCAATTTAATTATGAAGTGTTTTTAATTTATCTAGTTTGCTGTTAGAGATAGATAAACTCTTTATTGTTCACACCAGAAATTACAGACAAAAAGAATAAGAAAAAAAAGAAGAAAAGAAGAAAAAAAAGAAAAAGAGAAGAAATGGTAATCTAAAACTTCACAGTTATTAGTAGTACTCTGTCTTGAAAAGTAAGCGAGAGTTGGTATTTTTTGTTCCACATTTTTTGGTACGACGTCTTAATAATAAATATTGCCACATTTAGTAGAAATAAATCGGTTAGTTACCGATATGACAAAGTTTATAAATAATAGCTGTCTGTTATCTTATTATATTATCTTTATATATGTATGTTAATTATATGTATGTATATAACTTTATGTATAGGTATTGGTGACCAACAGTAAGTGACCATGCACTTACAATAAGGTCAGCCATCTGCCCAGTTGCCACTACATTTATAAGAAAATATTTTTATTTTCTACCTGGCAACATTAAGTATATAGATAGAATATTTCGGTTATCGGTAAAGCATCGCTTAAACATTGTCAGTGAAATCATGCCTTTGTTAGGTCTTGTTCTGGGGTAGCTGCGGGCATTTGATGGTCATTAAACTGTTTATGTTCCGAACAATTTATTGCATCTGAAACATTTTGAAGAAAGGTAAAACGAGTAACGAGTAACATCTGAAGGTTCAAGTAGACAAGCCTCTTTAAATGAATCTACATGATAGCCAACTAAACTGTTCCTAGAATTCGTAATTTAGCAGATCATTAGGTAAGCAATGCTTGTATTGGGTAATCAAATTGAATAATCTTCCATGAATTGTATTATGTTTCGTAGAAAACATAATTGAATAGTCTAGAAACATTAAGATTTACTCAATTTTAAGATCATTGTGAACATAGTATTTACTTATTTGAAATAACTCATTAAAACTTTAGTTAGTTTCAGTTATATTTTATTTTATAAAAAAGTTCCTAAAAGTACATGAGTCGTTATTTTGATATTATTTTTTAGAAAAAAAAAAGATTAAAAGAGATAGAAAAATGACTTAAAATGAAATAAATTAAAAGTAACTATCCAAATTAAATGTGTTACGAAGAAATAAAACACGGCTAATTAGTCTTGTCTGAACAAAATTCCGAGTCCACATACAAAGCACTTATTTTCGATCGTGTTTAACCAGCAGAACCAATTTTACCATTACAGTGCAAGAGTTACACAGAATTAAATTAGATGTGCATTCAATTGTCGACCTTATGTCAAAGGGGATATTAGGGATCGGAAGTCGGTTTTGTCGTGCTTAGAGCTACCTCAGGAATCTCCATAAAGCCTTCCAATTATTTCCGCCGCACGCTTGTACCATATACATGAAGACACCAGGAGAAGATGTAATTACAATTTCTAAAGGTAGGGCCCAAGTTTGAAGGCTTGATTTGATAAAACAAAACCATCTAAATATAATTATCTTCCTTTGTCATGGCAACTTATTAGACAAAGACATCAACACTGAAAAAGTAATAGATCTGTCAACGTAATAGAAAGGTCAAAAAGTAATAGAGCCTTTAAACTTGGGCCCATTGAATACTTTCAGTTCGAGTACATATTTAGAAACTATTTTATGTAAAACTAGCTGTTCCCTGCCACGCTTAGCTGTGGATAAAAAAAAGGGAAAAACAATTATGCTAAAATTTCAGCTCGATCGGTGCAGAACTTTTTGAGTTTTTGAAGCGTACACAAACCAACATAACATTTTAATATATGTACCTATATAGATTTTTAAAATAAACTTTTGTGTCATTCCACGCAACTATTTTATGATATGAAGAAACATAAGATTAATTACTTTGACTCTGTCGGTTTTTTTTGGTTTATATAATATATATTTATTAAATAAAGTTGAATGTTGCTATAAAAATAAAGTTTAATACAGAAAAATGTGATATTGTGTCGTTGTAATACAGACTTCGTCTTAAAATCGCTTGATTAGAGTCACTGCTTGAACACTCTATATCAACCTTATCAGTCTCTTGCATCAATTCAGTCGTATTACACGAAAATTTACGAGAATGAAACCTCTTCGGTCATGATGAACAATAAATTTCGAGTTAACAGCCGACATCACCCGTCTGCTCCTATCCATACTTTTATAAAGGGACACTTCCACAACAGCTGATTTATAGTATTCTCCTTTGTTTTCTGTTTGTCCTCTTTATTGTTTTATTTGTGCTCTTGTCTTTTTATTTTTTCACTGGCCCATTTTATTATGAGACACGTTCTTTTGTTAGACCGCTATACAAAGTGTGGCTCTTAAGATATTAATTGGTCTGTGGTTGAAAGTGACATCTGCTGCTACTCTTTTAGCAAACAATACGACCTATTGATTGTTTTTTGCTAAAATTGTAACAAAATTGGAAGATAGCACAAATGTCATGCATGTGAATATTTACTCCAGAAAAAAACTGAAATCCATAAAATAAGTATGGAGAACAACGAGACTATTATTTAAAAAGTAAATCTAAAGATTAATTTATGATCTTAATTCGGCTTTTTGCCTACAAAATATAACTAATCCTATTATATTAATTGGGGATAATCAAAGCTTTCGGCATCTCCATTAAAATTAAAAAGATCTAAAAATGTAGCCCGACTAATCAGATGAAAGAAAAAATACCGAGAATTACCCAATGGCGTATCATCATAAAATCAGGCCAATATCCTTAACAAGGCAACATGGGATCTAATTAAAAGTTTAAAGCAAATGACCGCGGCGAGAGTCTGGACAATAAAGTTGTCAGGGGGCAGTAAACTCACAACGTGATGATCATCGCTGCACTGCCAGTAGACAATGTAAACCAAAATGAAAATGTAAATGAATAGAACTGATTTTATGCAGAAATGAGCGATAAAATAAAATCAAAAACAGAATAGACTGATAATGGTATGAAGTGATAAACAGCTTAGGTAGTTTTAGGTCGGCATAGGCGGCGTAGCGATCCTCAATATTGAACATTTTCTAATTTCTTATATATATTTTATCATTGTTAATCAATTTTGTTAAATGGACAGCTCAATTAATTTTACCCGACAAAATAGACACATTTTTAAATTAAAAAGTCTGTTGTTCTGATATGCCTTTTTAACAGTTTAGACATTTTTTTTTTAAATTAATTTATCAATTAACTTGGAGACTTAACAATTTTCTTTCAATCCCTACTGGTTTGCAACTATGGTCATCGTTAAGTATTACCATCACAAATCAGCCAATCAGCGAGATTCTCCTAAGAAAATTGGCCACGCTAATATAAAGCTTGCGTCTTGAAAATCTATTCTTTCACTTTAATTGGCCATAATGCCTTAATCCGAAATTGGTATTTTATACCGAGAAAAACATTTAATTTTTTAAGAATAAGTTACGTAGGTATTGTTTTGAAAAACAAAAGTTTTAAGTTTTTTTTTTTTTTTTATTGGATTAGCCAGTATTTGAAATTAATAAATATTATTTGCAGGTTCTTCAAAATCCTTTAGTCAACGTTGTACCTAGATGTTGAGATTACTTTTGGAAACAGCGTTGATCGCTTTAAGTTCAGGATGCAAGATACAAATATATACCTAATTTGAGTTTGGCTTACTTGTTTTTGTTGATGATTGACGTCTCTTATTGTTTCCACTTTTATTTATTTTGTATTTGGTATTTCAAAGATTTTTGTATCTGGCTTTTCTCATTCATTTTTGTAATGCTATTTTTGTTTGGATTTTTTATGTTATTCACTATAATTAATAAAAAACCACAAGAATCCTTTGGATCGGCAAAAGTTTTTTAGTTGAGTAGTTGAGACCTGAAAGCCTAACAAAGAAGCAAACTAAGTTTTGCACATTTTTAATACCAGCTAGGATTAATTGAAAGTATATTTCTACTTCTCCGCTATTTTTCCAAATCATGTTTTCAATCTTGTAATGATAGCCATAATAGACCAACCAGTTCTTTCACATAACCACTATCTTTACCATCCATCACGTAGCAACTAAACACAAAATTATCTATACACATTCGTCTGGTTCTACGGACGCATATTTTATACTCATCACACGCATCTCATTTATGGTATAACATTAATCACTTCCAGTACAGAACTATTCTTAATTAAACTTTAATATGTAGGCAATTAGAATGCGGACCGTTTTTTCCATACAAAACATTGTTTCCTATTTTGGATGCTTGGACTATGGCTCGGCTCCCGCTGTTTCAATTAAATCACTGACAATACTTCGAATACTTGACCAGTCGATACCAAAACATAGGTACCGTTTTGGTCTCAATATGAATAAAACCAATTTGATACTTAGTCTTGTTTTTTCAAGGCCTAAAACTATGAGAATTTGTTTTCGATATACGAATAAAATTATAGTAACTTTGAGGAACTGTTTGTGTAGTAAAAAGCTGGCCTCAATTGCTAAATTGTTTTACGAGAGTTTTAGCAAAATCTATCTAGTCAATATGATAGGCCTAAAATAACTCATTGTCGATTCGAAACAAAATGGTAATGTGAGTATAAAAAATCTTTGAATGTTATGAAATAATGTACCATTTTTTTTTACTAAAACCTTAATTGTAATCATTTGTCAGACATTCGCCAGGAAGCCCTACGCTTCGCCAGAAAGCACGGTTGAGAATGCTGACTTTCTTGCTTAACTAGTTCACTCTAGTATTTCGCTTCTGTGTTTTTACCTTGTTTTGTTGAGGCCTTTTGCTAATAATTTTGGTTGGGGTCTGGAGGGTCTTTAAAAAAACCAACCCACACCTGTATTCTTAATTGAAAATACATATTTCATTTAGTAAATTTTATTAAAATTAAAAAAAAGATTTGTTTTCTTACAAGTTGTTGTCACTGTTGTTTGTCATATTTATAAGTATCAAAACTATTCCATCCGCAAAGAATCTTGTTACTAGTCTCACGGTACACGCCGACAGAGCACCGATACCATCTAATCCAGATTTCCCCCACCACTTAATTGATTATTTCATAAAGATTAATATGACTCGTCATTTCTGACGGCCCGCGGTACCGAACACAAAAATTGAACCAAACAATCATCTGTGAGTCACGATTAACAAAACCATTAAAAGCAGACCTGCGAACGCTGCAACGAGTTGTGACGTTTTGAGCTATCGAGACGTTTAAAAGGGGTCTGAGGTTTTTGGTTGAGTTAAAGGGTTTCTCGCTAATAAATTTTCAAGTTCAATGTCAAATCAATTCAATCTAAATAGCGTCTCGTTTAGAAGATTTAGTTGATTGATGTACTTAGTTATCTGGGGTGTTAAGTTATAGCTACTATTTTACTTTAGGTATCATCAAATTAATATCGTAGCTAATTTTATACACAAATCACAAGATATAAATGTGACCTAAAAAACGAAATAGGTAAATAATTCTAAAACGCAATCATTTTTCTTTGCGACTTTGTTTAATAACTGGAGAAGTTAATAATTAAAAAAAACAATCCGGAAAAAAATACTAGAAGTGTTATCGAGGCTTCTGAATGACTGAAAAGATTCCGATTCAAGATTTGTCACTCAGCTCACAGGAACTCATAATAATATAACTATCCATCTCTTAGTACCAAACGTAGGTATCGTATCCCAAGTTGAATTGTCGATTGTCCTACATTAACGAACCATATCATTACGCTTAATGAATCGGGCACTGCGATCTTATCTGCCCATCAATGTCAGTCTAAAATCTATTACGAACTGTTAGTAAGAGCCATATGTGGAGATACATTTTAACTATATTCACTTTCTTTACGTCTTGGAACCTTGTCTCGTTAACTATGCCTTCATCCCCTTTTATTTCTCCAAGAGTTGTTAAATTTGTTAATTAGATAGAGTACTAAAGTAAGTTACTTGTTTGAAGTTGACCATACAGTTTGCTTTGAATGTACATTGTACATACTTACATTATAATGAGCGTCGTAAGTTCTTGTATGGACGATTATTTTCTATGTTTCATTAAAATCAATGAGGTTTATAAACCAATTTCAATACATTAAACTGTCGATAAAGCTTGTTTTGATTTGAATTCCGTGTCACACACAAAGTGCTTAAATTAAACTTAAAATACCTCTGTAGTGTATTGTGTCAAGTATATCTTAGTTAATAATTAAACTTAATCATTCAACTTAATATATAATTTTAACAAAATGTAGAAATTCGTATAGAATGGTGTAATTGGTGGTTCAACTCTATCATTGATATACCTTGTTAATTATCTAATAACTAAACTGTATACATGAGGCAGAGTTAAAAGAGACTAACTTTAGAGCTATATTAGAACTCTCAGGCTGTGAAATGTAGGCTCGAATACACAATCGTATGTTACACCTACATTCCACAGCATTAGACAGCGAGTCTGTTGGTTATTTAACAATAAATTACGAATAAAAATAACTATTTTTTTTTCAAACCAATTAATATGTACTTATTTCCAGTTCCGATTTACTAAGGATAAACACTCCTGTCATGTTTTTAAAAAGTATGAGTCACTGCACCCTTTATTTCGATATTATCAGAGATAAGAGCGAGTTAATGCGGAGGCCTCTGGCTACCGTGCGTAGCGTGTCCCTCGCTTTATCTAGACATCTACATGGACAACACGACATTAAAGTACTGCCGACAATGCTGCGGTCTTAACAGAGACGGCTGTAGGGGCTGGGGTCTAAAAATATATTTAAAAAATAATGTCGGGGCCTAAAAAGTACATAATTATATGTGATAAAAGGTCAATGGTTTCTTCATGTAGTGGTGATAAAACTAAGTATGTTATCTGCGGTGTACCTTGTGCCTAGATTTTATACGCGATGACGTTTTTGACAAGAAATAGTTATAAAGTTTGTGTGATGAAGATGAACAGGGAAAACGGTGAGGTACCCATAGCTTGTAAAGCAGATTTGTCGTAACTGTTATCGTCCTCAAATATTGGTTCTAGAATATTCATTACGTGAGTACTGAGAGAAACTACGAGTATATGGCTGTGTGTCCGGTCCGACCTATGCGAACTCCGAGCCGACGACTGGGAAAAGGCAGAGCAAGGCCGAGATCAATGACAATCTCAGGTGTCGTGGACCAATACTCGTATTTACTTTGGATTGCAGCCCTAGAGAAGTAAGTTACAAGTAAGTAAGTACCTATGATTTCAATTTTAATGACTTGTGAAAAGTAAACGTATTAAATTTTTTTGTCTCTTTCCCCTCCTTAGTTCGTTCTTATCACTTTTCTCTGAACATACCTACCTCTATTGTTACTGCTAGTCTCTGCAACATGGCTGTTATTACCAGGAGACATTTTACAAGCTCAAAGATAACGAACGATATGGATCTCGAAACAATTTCGAAGATAGTCATCAGTGTCTCTCATTTTGTGACGAGACTACTTTGTTGCAAGATGACAACGCGATCTTTCACGTTAACTAAGGACTTGTCTGATCAGATGGTGGAATAATATATCGTTTAAATGAAGTAAGAAAATAATAAATACATATAATGTAGGACTCATCATTATGAACAACTTTTACTATGAGACCAAACATGAAATCGTGACAAAAACATCATCTATAATATTATACGTTTTGTTGAGTATAATTCACATTTTTCCATAAAAATAAAAATAAAATGTATATAAATAAAAAAACATTTGGTGTACTGAGTTTATGAAACCTAGAGGTAAAGCTGAGCATGTTTTGAACCATTATTATAATTATCTTACTCGTATTATTAAAACGGGAACACTCACGTTGTAATGCGATGGCTACTCCGACCAGGGACCCTATTTTTAGGCGCTCGAGATTATCTCCGTCATTTTCACTCTCATGACATTTCTAATGAGAGCGACATTGATAATATAGCACACGTCAGAATAGGATCCCGATTCGATAGTTTCGATACTCGCACAGTTTCGAGTTGTTTTACTGTTATCTTGTTATTTACAAACTCCTTAACTTGGCAATATATTCGGGAATTTACTTTCGTACATAAAAACTTCGTAAATTATCTAAACTTAAACTATCACTCACAGTTATTTAAAGACCTACTCAAAAACCCAAACTTTTTAATTGACAACCGATTAGACCAAAGTTTGAAAATACGGCGTTTTCACATTATACCTGTTTTATAAAAGTTTGGGGAGTTCATTCTTTATTTATTGTACTCTAAAACTTAAAGCTCACCCTTGTTACTTACGGCGATTTACGATCGGGTAGACTTTATAAAAAGTTTAATGCACCTGTTCTGTCCATTTAGCGGAGGTGACCGGGACTGAAGACAGAGAGGCACAAACAGTAGGTAAACTTATTTCAAAATATCTGAAAATTTCTAATAATTTTTTTTGTATAATCTATACTAATATTATAAAGAAGTAAAGTTTGTGTGTTTGTATATTTGTTAAATTGTAAGGGGTAATCTCGGGATCTACTGAACCGATTTTAAAAATTCTTTCACCAATAGAAAGCCACATTATTGCTGAGTGTCATAGGCTATATTTATTACCTGAAAAAAGTAGGGATACTTAACAAAATAAGATCAAGTAAAAAAATTGCAACCAAAAACCTAAAAAAATAAATAAAGTAGGTATTTAATCTTAAACACAATATAAATAAAATGGGACAATAAATAAAAAATAAAGTTACGATAGATGAGAATAAAAATACGTTTATAGATAAAAATGTAAAAAATTATAAGAGAAAATATAAATATTAATAAAAAAAAAATCTACTTATCACCCGCAAGACGCATTTAATCTACGTTTATCCCAAAATGTTTAAAAAATGAATATCCACCCGAGCGAAGCCGGGACGGGCCGCTAGTATTTTATATTTTAGTAACATTAACAGTAACATTTTAATGTAGACCAAAATTAATACCTATTTGAGTTGTAACAAAAAATGCTTAAAAACAGAACATTGTAAAACCATAAAAATGTAAGTACGACAAGTGAAATTATAAAACTGAAGCATTACATCATACCAGTAACTCATTATCTCATTACATATTTTTCACATATTTCTATTCTATTACATTTATCTATTTGACAAAACGTAAAAATAATCCCTTCTAACTATAAATGGTAAAATCAAATAGCTCTTCAATAAGTAGTTCTAATTCTAAATAACATATTTCACATCTGTAATAAAGAACAAACCACATTTTCAAAGTTTCTATTCTGTCTACCTTTTTCTGTGCACACGTAAAAAATTGGCACAAACTTGCTTACCACAAGTTAAAAGTTTTCCTAAAATGCCATCTCAAGACAAAATTACAAAGTGTTTGGTGGATAAGAAAGTTCGTAAATTATTTATAAAAAGTTTTCTTGTTTCCTGAAATTCAAATTCAAGAATAGACTAGGCTTATTTTCGTAATTCTAAGTTAAGTCTCTTCAAAATCGGTATTTCCAAGTCAATTTCTGACACATGCCTCTCCAACCGTATGCTCTTCATGAATATGCGGGTCTATTTGATTATTATTGTTCTAAGACCCGAACCGAACACTATCTCATATCCTATTCAAATATGGTTTGATTATTTTGCATAATACATGTATTAGGTGCTTGTGTAAGCGTGATGTTAGAAAATATTTTTGCAGTATCTGAAATGCAAATATACTAACTTCGTTTTGTGTTTCTTAGGAAGCTGCATGAGACGATCTTTGAAGAAACGCCGTTCCAGATCCTGTCAAGATAATTGGCCACAAAAAATAAGGAAGTCCCGACAGCATTTGATCCGATGATAAGGTTTCCGATGACAAACTTACTAATGTCTGTCCCATGGAATTTATGTCACCAGAATTCAGGCCCCGGCGATATTGATTACGCCTTGGAGGTTTTAGAGTCGAAAACTTTAAATTAAGTTGATTTAATGGTCAGAACTGATCAATATCTTGGGCCGATTAGTGTAATTCATGATCACGTGTGCCTGAATAATGGGATTTAGGGTAATTTAAATTGGTGTTCATTATTTTTGGTGATTCGTTAAAATTGGTTAAACAGGAGGTAAAAAGAAATGTTGGATTTTTTTAGAAATAAAACTCTTTGATAACTTTGACGAAACCCAATTTTTATAACTGATATTTCAAAATTAAACCCATTTTTCAATTTATATATTTTAATTGCCGAAATACAAGTTAAGGCACTTGGTCCTGGTCCTGAAATATTGGTCTTGGTACCTACTAATATTTCAATAATCTTCGGCAGAATTGGTACGCACGGACTGTCGCCCAACAAACGCGAGTAAAAGAGAGAGGATTATATCTCAATCCTACTTTTCTCATTACTCTTTCATCTGTGACTTTCAAGAGATCTAACGCTTAGCGTTACTTAGCAACACCTTCATAAAATACGCTTCGACATTCGGAATTATGATCCATAACCAAAACGTCTGACGGCGCCAAGAAGGTCAAACTATCTGTAACCAATCTCAAAATATCGAGTGACAAAGAACTGTTTATTACAAAATAACGATCCGAGAGCACCCGAAAAATAAAACCTCGTATAAAATAACGTCGAAAAAACTATAGATAAAAATCGAAAAGTATTTATGAAGGAAACGAAGGGCCGCGTTTAAAGGTTAACGATTCCTATCAATTAAGGTTATGGGTGACACGACAGGTATTTTGGACCCCCACTGGGATTAGATTTGGCACCTGCCTTCGTGGTATAGTTTTAGGAGCCGCGGCACCTTAACAAGGCATCCGTGGTGAAGACAGGTGCAGTTTTAGTAGAGTAACCATGGTAAAGTTCTGATGTTTTTTATGATGTTTGTTTGGCTCTTTATTGTAATTACGTGGTAATTAGTATTTATGTGGAACAGATGATTTTGATTATGATTGGTAATTTTAGTAAGTGTTTATTGATGTAATTAAATTAAGTATCAACATAAAATTGTTTCGAATTTTTCCTAGTAATTAATTTTGTTGTAATTGTACAATTTTGTTAGCATAGAATATTTTGTTGATAAAAATGCGGTTCGATTTCATATTGTATGGGTCTAAGCTTTGATAACAATGGATACCCTACTTGATCCTTTTTTATGTCAAAACACGGTCCTTAATTTATTGATATGATAATTTTGATAGAAAGTGCCAGTGCCCTACTGCGATGGAGTGGAACAAATAGTTTCTTCGATAGGCGCCTTCCGAAAACCAATTCATTTTGATGAAAGGTTAACCAATATTTTTGTATTTTGTGTATTTCGTCGGATCTTCATCAAAGTTGCAGCTGGACATGTAACGCTCTAATAAAATTCAGAAAACATTTTAATTTTTCGATTAATTTTGAAAACAATAAAAAGAAAAAGCGTCTAAACGAATAGGTATGTTATTTTTTGTTTATGTTTTTCAGCTACTACATTTGTTTTATAAATTGATATTAAACCAATGTCTCGTACGTGATCGATCATAATGTGTACAAACACCAAAAGCTTTTTACATAGTCATTTACAGCGATAGCTAAATTTCTTGGAAATTAACTATATGTCATAGCAATAAACATGTTAACTGTAGCTCGTAACAGAAATGTTAAGATAAGTATATTTATCTCGAAAAAAAAACAATCATAAAATAGTTTGTCCAAAAATATTTTAGATAAAAATATCACATAAAAACAGTGTCAAAATCGACTTATACTAATTACACAACTAACAAACACGATTAATTTTATAGTAGGTATCTCAAAGTACCTCTGTAAAAGAAAGAGGTGATAAATATAATGACATAATTTCAAAATGCATGGTTTCAATTTGGTTCTAATGAAATTACTCTTTATATATACTCGTATCTTATTTACGTTAACCGCTAAATCCTATCCTAAAATTCGTAGAATACGTCAACAAACAACACTTGTCTCAATAAAATTATAATAACATAGTCACGAAAAGCAGATGAAGTGGATTCGATTTCGCGGTATCTTAATTTAAGTAAACACTCCAAGGAATGAAGACACTAAATAAGAGCCTTCTTGCTATAAATACGGTTTCATTTTGTTCAGGATAATTGTGTTTACTGAGAAACTAAACTCGAAGGTAGTTAACTTTAGTGGAAAGTAGAGCGTACTCGATTGAATTTGAATTGCTTTTGAATTTAGATCGAGTTGGAAATTGAACATAGTTGATTATGTCAAATCGATAAAAGTTATTTTTTTAATCTTTGTTCAAGTCGAAAATGCAGTGGTCAAAGGTTTTGGCAATTTTTTTTCGTAACTTGGTTAAGATATTTAAGTTAGTAGCTTATACCCTGAATTTACAAAAAAAAAATGTATTCCGAAAAAAGACGGGGTTTTTGGAATGGCGGTGCAACTGCGAAGCACAACTAGAGGTTGTTTATAATGTTCCAACGGCTAATGGTGCTGTTTCAAACCAATACTAAAAAACTTAATAAAAAAAATATGATAACCAATTTTTCATTGACATAATTTTCACATCAATCTCTTATCTTGAATCTTATATAGGTACCATACATTGTAAAACCCAAAAACACTTAATTCTAAAGCAATTTATTAATAAAGAGTAAGATAGTTAAGAGTAGTTTAGTTTCAAACAAAGTTTCTAGATTCAATGCATATTTTTTGTTTTTAATTCATTTTCTAGACTTCAGTACTCGGGAAAAGTTTATAATTTTCAATTATTCCGTTTTTTCTTAGCTTTCGTCGAACTAACTATACTTCTCTTGATATTCGAGCGGTGAAACTTTGATATTTTGTACTAGCAGCTGCGATGGTTGAGCTTTCTTAACTCTTATTCAGTTTATAAATTACTTACAAATTGCTTAGCTTCGGTTTAAAAAAAGTTATTTCATCTTTGGGGTATTTTTGTATGCTAATGAATTTAGCGTTTTATAATTTAGTGTAGTTTAGTGTCTTATAATTATTATTTTATTTATCAAACAAAGCTCATCCATGGTAGGCGAGGAAACTATCACAATCATATTTAATGTTTTTTTCCGAGCACATTAAACTGGATAGGGATTTTCATAGTGTTCTTCATATTTTTTTACAGAAAACATAATAATGACATCACGAACCATCACAAATTCACAAAACCGCGGGCCGTATGCGCCCCACGCCCCCACGCAAGTTAAGTAAGCAATCTAGCTAAATTTCGAAATATAGAAAAGCTATTATTATCTAGAATTCGAATTAAAATCAGCCAAGCGCAGATACACATATAAATCAAACTCTCATGCTTAAAAATATAAAGTGAATTTAAATTATTTTTCTAAGGATCTTTCGACTCAAAATCGTGTAACCCTTTTAATACGAGTACGCTTACAACTTTTTAGTTAAATCTCCTGTGTCACTAAATAATGCCACAACTCACTTTGGTTAACCGTAACTTCAATTTTTGACAACCTTTATTAATGTACTTCCTGCCAGCCTTATTACATAGTCAAATACCCTCCGATCCCTTCCATCGCCAAATATTAATAAATTGGGTAAGATTGTGTGGGAAATTTGAAATATTCAAAACTCCGGGATAACGGTTGGGCACTTTATAAAGAATTCAGCATCTCGTAGAGCCCATAGTGCGGGATTAATAAAGGATCTAAGTAAATAACTTGCGCATTGTTACTGGCTTTTTTAATATTCGAACGAAGTTTCCAATATGCGAGAAGATAATGTTTACTCGCGGTTTTGTTATTTCTTGGGGAATATTGCCGACATTTTATCATAAAGAGTTGTTATCTGCTTACTTCATATTTACGGAATATGAACCTAGAGTGTGGAAGTACCGTGAAAGTTAGACACCCGCGCAAATTGTGAAATAGGCTACTCGTTTATAAAAAGTCTAACGTTTTATCCCGTTTTTACAAATATTCGTTGTATTCGAGGCAAACGAGGTTATTTACGACATTATGCCTATAATGGCCCGTGCCCGACCCCCGGGCATAGTTTGAGCGAGAACGCTTGTATTGTAACCATGGGAGGCATAAAATTTTTAAAGCGACAAACTTCGAAGGCGTTTCAAACGGCACTTGTAACTTTTTTTAATGGTCTTAGGTGTCTTATAATTTAGATGGGTTTTTTTGGAGATAAACGAGTAAGTATTTATAGCATGGAGTGTAGTGAGTTTATTTGCATTTTAATCAAAATAAGTACTTGAGTTTAAGTCAGCAATTAATACAATACGCGGTATTAAGGTAACTTACTATCCCGTACGAGCAATAAAGAAAATAATTGTTTACTTCCAACATCTCCTATAATTATGAATCAAACAAAACGTACCTTGTAGTTTGATTCCAATTATGCGAGGATCACCACCGAAGACGATTTAATTATTACATGCAGTACATGGGATTGTGCTATCTTCTTCACACCTTTAGATATTCACCACTATAAAATACAAAACTTGACTTCCCGTCTCCCTTCCACGACCGGAGAGGGGCGCCTGAAACTGGTCATTATTTTTAGAGATATACCTACAAAGGATGTTAACTGTGTAAATATACATTTTTGTTTCTTAGTTTGTCTGCTCACTCAAGGGTCCTTTCACAAGGGTGGGTTGGGAGTGTAATCGTCTTCGGTGGTGATCCTCGCATAATTGGAATCAAACTACAAGGTACGTTTTGTTTGATTCATAATTATACTTTGGATCACCACCGAAGACGATTTAATTATTACATGCAGATGTTTAGAGATCCTTCGTCAGACAAAGAGCTTAAAAACAAACAATGTTATAATATATGCCCTTCTGGTATTGATTTATGTTACCTACATTATTCAAAATAATGTGTTCCATAGGTAACTCTATCTTTAATCCATAACAATTTATAAAACTTTTAAAATCTCAACAAATAAGTTATCAATCCAATAAAAGCATTTGATTGATTAGATACATAATATATTATTATTAGTACCTATTCATAAAAAAAATATTGAATATAGATTTTGCCACTTCACTGTTTTCAAGATTATAAATTTAAATATTCTCTATTTAAAAAATATATAAAGCAATCGCTCCGACCTGTAGCCTTCTCAACCTATTTTTGTTACACCTAAGAGTATGTGAGCTTTTCGCATTTTATGCGGATCTAGCATGCTAATAATGGTGATATGTTCATCCAGCTGTTTAGGATTTATTAATATAAACTCGTAAAACCGTCGCAAATTTGCAAGGCAGTTTATCAGCTATTTAAACTCACTAGGCATTACAGCCGCAAATAAAATTATATTTCTTACATAGATTCTATACAAACCATAGTTAAGGTTCAGATTATGTATAGGTATACAATTTATGTTACCCAGTAATGTTCTTAAATAAAAGGCAAGGGTTGGAAGGCACCGGACCGGGGTTGCGATGTTTTTCTTAAATAGGAAACTTTTAGGCTTAATCCCGGAGTGGTACTTACTCCATTTTTTTTTTTTTTTTTTTTTTTTTTTTTATTTATTATTATTATTATTTTTTTTTTTTTTTTTTTTTTTTTTTTTTTTTTTTTTTTTTTTTTTTTTTTTTTTTTTTTTTTTTTTTTTTGTTAAAAAAGAAAAGAATCTCATACATTAATTCGCAAAATGCTCCACAGAATTATCATTAAAATTAATTCATTTTAAAATACTATTTTTAGGCTTCGTTTCACTCCAGGGCTATCTTAGACCATTCTCAAAATACTCCGAGATCTATTTTCAAACTGCTTCATCGAAAACAATAGAAATTTAATTTTAATCTAAACGGGTTATTATAGTTTGAAAGATTTATTTAGACCCATTCATTTAATTTTATTAAACTTATCGGTTGCATTTTCTTGCGGAAGCAATCGCTTGTAGAGTGCTAGTTTCACAAGATAAATCTTAAAGGGTAATTATCTGCTAAATAATTATTTAATTTAGAAACAAAACCCAAAATCTTATTGGTGTCCCAATACGCTGAATATTTAGTTTAGTATAAGTAGTATTTTTTATTTAGTATATGGTTTTAGGTTATAACCCGTCCACACTTTATAAAAATCTGTAGACACTATCATATAATGTGACTTTTGCTACTATGTTTATGGACAAAGCTGTTAAAGCTGTCACATAGTTCAAAATTTGTTGTTTTAATTAAATTTAAATTCTATATGACTCGCATTAGAATACTGAAAGTTACTGTTACTTTCTTGAAAAAATATCCGCAATTTAATACATATACGAATCATATTGCTTTGAAGTTTGATTCGCAGATGAAACCATGTCAATACAATAATTATGCCTCAAAAAGGTTTTGATTTATCATCAACTGTCTGGTAATCTCGCTGCCCCCAGAGTAAGGTCAGCGTGTAGATGCCATATTCTGTGAGCAAATATTTTATTCCAAATAAAAATATTTGTTCCGATACTATTAACACAGTTCACGGTGACTTTAACTTACAATGCCTGAGTCGGAGGAACACATAGAGAGGCAAGTTACTTGCAATTAACAATTTATGTTACTTATGTTCATATTCCGTGTTTATCTTACTGAATTCATGATTAGTAACGACGTAATCAGGCAATAGTAGAAATATTCCCAATCTCATAACATCGCCGAAGTAGTTCGTTATAAAAACCTTTATTCGATTTTTAAAGTAAACAATTGTTGCGTTATCTGCTCTTAAGAGTTTATGGCAACATTGAAGCTCAAAAATAAATATTTTGAGTCCTTGAAATGCAAATTTTAAATCCAAAGTATCCAATACAGCTCCAATTCAGTCCAATCGTCCCGTAAACTTTGCCCGTCAGGCAGTGCGCCGCGCCGCACCGTCAGCTACTTCGAAAAACATTTTATGCAACATATTTGATGTGTAAAAATGGAGCGAAATGAGTTCAATGTGAAGTCTTTGCTCTCATAAGTAAATTTTTACTGACTACGCTATAACCAAATTTTTAAAATTTGGAAATTATAATCATTAAAATTAAATATGTGCATAATATAGGTATCCAAGGATCATGTAGGTAGTTATAGTTACTCGTACGCCCATTTTTCCCATTCCAATAATTTTGTAAAGATGTACCAGTCTGTATGTATGCATGCGACGAAATTCAATCCATTTTGTTAAAAAATAAATACACGGATTTTCGATGAGAGCGCTTTGAATAGGGCTCTAATTAGAAATCAAATAATTTAAATAATTTTGATTTTTCTGATCTAACTAATTATTATTTAGAATTTAGAATAGAATTAGAATACTTAGATTTTAGAATTGATTAATATTTTTTATATAGTAAAGTGCCCTTATTGAATCGAAATATTTATTTTTGAACCCCAAATAAAACGGTGATCGCTGTTACCTTTCGGTATTTATTCTCATTTATATCAGATCAAGTATAACAGCACATAGGTATAAGAAAACAATCGACATCGACACGTCTCGCGTGTCGATATAAATTCCAACCCATGATTTTATTGCCAGGTACCGACTCAATAAAACGGTTTCTCTTTACAGTACACTCAAAACATTACTCTTGTATTCAAAATGATACTAAAAGAAAAAATTTCATAGAAATATTTGTAGGTCTTACTATTTCCTTATGCTCTTCCTTGACTAGCCATTTCCTGCGACTGTATTCCCGGCGGCGATCCCTCGATGCTGGTGCCTGCATCCGAGGAGCGGGGTTCTGACGCAGCTCGATGGCTACTCACGGAATCCCCCACACGTTTAAAGCTCCTCGTTTAATTTTGAACTTGACCTTGAAACGGCCCTTTTCGAAATTTTGGCCAATAGGTACTCGACCAGACTTGGCAAAAATAAAATGTCTTAACATTTTGTGTTGTAACACTATGTTGTGTCTGCTAACATAATATGTTATCCATCTTCGCAATTTCTGTTTCCTGTAAGCAACTGGCGTCTGTATTTCCTCTGACTATTGCCTTCAATGCACATTTTATTGATGCATCGGCTTCGTTTAATGCCTCTTCCTCTTGGCGGACCTTATAGCTTGCATAATCGACAGATAGACATAGCGCCAGTACTATATATTATAACCTCAACGCGATTTTCGCGGAGAAACTTTAACTTTTTACTACACACGATATACGTGGAGTAAATGCGCCTCAAACACGATTTACGTGGAGGGTTCATCACCTTTACACGATTTACGTGAAGGTAATGCAAAGGCTCAACATGATTTACATTGAGAATTAGTAGGTAGCCTCAACACGTTTTACCTACGTGGAGATGTTGACTTGATTTATTAGAAAGTATTAAAAAGCCTCGACATGATGTACATGGAGAATTAGTAGGTAGCCTCAACACGTTTTACCTACGTGGAGATGTTGACTTGATTTATTAGAAAGTATTAAAAAGCCTCGACATGATGTACATGGAGAATTAGTAGGTAGCCTCAACAAGGTTTTTGTGGAGTTGGTCATATTTACGCTTAAAAGAACTTAGTATTTTTCTACACACGATGTACGCGGAAAGTTCATTGTCTTAACACAAATTAAATCAAAGTAATATAAAACTCCAACATTATTTATATGGAGAATTAGTACATAGTCTTATCACATTTTACGTGAAGACAGTTGTGTAAATTAGACAATACGAAGAAATTATTTTGATACTCGACTAATAAGATAAACTAAGAAGTAGGTGGTACGTATAAATAAAAGTGAAATAATAAATCTTACAATTCGATCCTTCCAAATGTGCCAGTGCACAGAATACGTACTCGTAAGTGCCACCCTACTTGAGATGAAATCATTCCTGTTGTTAACTATTAATTAAACACAACAACAATAAAAACGAAGGAGTAGGTAGTCAATTATAATTTATCTTACCTACATTCATATTTCAATTCAAACCCAAAACTTTCTATCATGTTTAGTAATAACTTTAGAAAAGAGGGTAGAAATATATAGAAATTAATTCAATATTATAACGCTATGGTATATTAATTGTCTTGCAATTATTTTAAATATTGTATGTAGGTACGTCTATTTTACATACCTGATTTCCAATATCCAATACTATCCATTTCGAACTCGTAATTCCAGCAAATTATCACATTGTTGACGGAAACTCGACGACGACGAGCTCCTTAGCCCGTTTCGTTGCACTTTTCTGCATTTTCCGTACTCACTTCCAATTAGATCGCGTATATTTTTCTTTATCCTAACACTTATTCACTAAATCAATCCATGTGATAACAATTATTCACCGGATCAATTAGGTACGGTGTGATTCCGACGACACAAAAACACGTAATGACCAGTTTCAGGCGCCCCTCTCCGGTCGTGGAAGGGAGACGGGAAGTCAAGTTTTGTATTTTATAGTGGTGAATATCTAAAGGTGTGAAGAAGATAGCACAATCCCATGTACTGCATGTAATAATTAAATCGTCTTCGGTGGTGATCCAAAGTATAATTATGTACGTGGCGTCCTCACATGTAGCAATTGTTCTAGTACAAAAATAAAAAACCTGTAAATTCTGGGTGGCGCAGACCTGTTATGGGCAAACGTGACGTTTAACATCAGGCGAGCGATTTGCTCGTCTCGTCACTCAATTACATAAAAAAAAAGAAACATTTACAGCTAAAATTGGGTATATCAGCCATGTGAGGACGTATCAGTAACCAAGCAACAGAAAATGTAGTCGCCGTAGCTGAAATCGGCATAGAGTTCATCATCATCAATTGTTATCTGATTTAAAACAAAACACGTCACCAAATCTTAATCAAACCCAGAAACCAATTCGAATTTAGACCCATTATCTAAAGCTATAGCTATACGCCGCAACCGCAGTCGCCCACTGGCCACTGTGCCAAAGCCGGTAGCTAGCGGATCTGACAAAACCGTGTCCGCTAGGTACCGAGAAATTAGTGCATAAATCTGCCGAGGGAACAGCTTAGACAGGCGTTTGTTAGGTGAAAATGGTGAAATTCGCTTAATGTTGTGAAGCGGTGTATTTGAGAAACAATGCTCTGTTCACAGCAAAGCAATGTCAGAATATGTTTTGTGAATGTTAGGTTGAAATTCATATCATGTTGCGGTTTTTTACATGCATTAGGATTTAACTGGTATGTGTTTAGTCTGTTTCTATTAATTTACCGAAATATCTCGTTAGTTGATATTTATAATTATGGCTGATTTACTGGATTTGAGAATATGTGAGTTTGTTGGTGCTAATGTTGTTGCTTTAATTGCTTGTAGGTTAATTATGTTTAAAATTTATATAGATACGAGTGACAACTTGGTGCAAATGTTGTTAAAAAAACTCTCGATAAATGTTAATACATGACCAGACGTTTAAAGAATGTATTTGGTCAAAATAAATCAGATGTTCAGAAAACTGTAAACTGGTTGTATAAGTTTATACCTACTAATATTATAAAAGTGAAAGAATGTGAATGTTTATACTACACGTACCTACTTTCGTAACTACTAAACCGATTTTGATGAAATTTGGAATAGAGAAAGCATATGCCCTGGATTAATACACAGGCTACTTTTTATTAGCGCCGTTCATTATAACCGTGCGGGTGAATCCGCAAGGCAAAGCTTGTCAGATCATTTAAGTTTTTACCACTGCTTGATTTGGCTTAAGGTGTTTTTTTGAGTCTATTACTATTCTAATATATAGGGTTATTCATAAAGGGTATGCTAAGCCGAAAAGGGCTCATAGTACTCATCATTATGAACAACTTTTAGGGACCAAACCGGAATTCGCGAAAAAAAAATTAGCTGTTCCATACATTTTGTCGAGTGTCATTGACATTTTTCTACGGAACAGCTGATTTTTTTTTCGCGAATTTCGTGTTGGTCCCATAATAAATTTGTTCATAATGATGAGTACTATGAGCCCTTTTCGGCTTAGCATACCCTTTATGAATAACCCTGTATAATCATAACACGTTTCATATTTGACTACCTGTTTGGTTCAGCGGTAATATATCCGCCGTACATGCCAGAGGTTCCGGGTTCGATTCCCGGCCAATGAAGATGTTTGAATGATGAATTTAAATAGTTGTCCTTGTGTTTTTGTGTGTTCCATGGCATCCCCGACACAGGATTGATCCTAGTGACGAGCTGTGAGTTTATTATTATTATTTATGTATATTTATCACCATTAGTAAAAAAGTTATATGTAAGACTATTTTAAAACTTTTATTTAAATGATACTGCTCTGGTTTGTAGAATCGGGATAGTATTTAATTTTGTACCTGTCTAACTGGACCTAAAATCAGAATTATCCCAGCCAGCGTCCCGGATATTTCTGGATTCCCGGACATGTCACAGCGGATTGCTGTCCGCATTTCCACTAGCCCCGAGGTGCAAAATGGTACTGATTTTGTGTTTATTTTAGATCCAGCCTTTTGAATAATTCGTAGCACTGGCCAGTCTACCACCGCAACTATTTTGTAGCTATTTTTATACTGAGTTTAAAGTAGAAGAGAAATAAATCGAAACATTTTTTTGCAAACAGGAAACTGCAAACTGCGTGAGTTACTTGTTCAGATTGATTCTGACACTGATTTGTATTGGGAGAGTATAGGCGAAAAAAGTTTGTGAGTCGGAAAAAAATAGATATTTATAAAACTATTAATATACAAGAGGAAAAAACTGACGCTTGGGAATATAAGGGGAAGAGTAAAATGGCGTTTCATCAAAAAAGTGACCAACAGCCATAACTATTTTTATTAGATATCCATCAAGCAGTAAACCTATATCAAGCACCGCTGAACATTCAAGCTGATACACAGAGGCAGTTTACTGTCCAATATCCGGTTGGGACGCCGTTTCCGGAACGCTTCTGTCGGTGCCAGCTGTTGGTGACCAATAATTATTGGAGCCAAATACAATGTACTGCATCGTGTTGGGTACATTATAAACTATTTCGAAGCAGATTGTGTCCATAAGGAAGCACAAAATATAAATAAAAAATACAAACAAGTTAAAATTTAACAAAATCAGTTTAGTCAAAATTCAGAAGTGGGATCATTTTGAATCTTACCACAATTCAAAATACTTTGCTTTTTTACATTGACGCTTGCTTGGGTTGCTTGTTCTATCTATAAGGAAGCTTATAGCACCTACTTATAATTATGAACTACTTTTACCATGGGACCAACCCTTGCAAAAATAAACATCAGGTGATAAGTGCATTCTGTCAAGTGTAGTTGACATTTTTCCATGAAACAGCTAATTTTTTTTCCGCTCTAGAATCGCGAAAAAATTTAATTATACTATGGAACCAGCCATAGTAAAATAAACCATAGGATATACCTATAGCTGGTTCCATAGCTAACAAAAGTTGTACTATAAGCCCTTATCGACATAGCATACCCTTTCCATATGACATTGCACAGTTAAGCTTGCATAAGATTGAACTATAAATTATCATGACCCTATGACATCCGCCCACTACCTCCAGTATGTTAGACATTGAATACCAAACCACTGTTCAGTGTTATGTTACGACTTAATTAGGCAAAAACTGAACGGATATTGAAGAAGAGGTGTGTCTTTAAAACATTAAAAGCAATTTATTAAGAGAATTGTTATGAATCATTGCAAGTTTTAATGCATAGCAAAAACAACGGGTAATTAATGATTAGTTCAGTATTAAGTATTTGGTATTGATTCAAGATTTAACGTCCTCTATTCATATGCAAAAAAATACGATTTAGAAAGAGTTTTGTCAAAAATATTTTGGAATCTCGAATAATTAACTTTACTATACTTAGATAAGATCATAATAATACCTTTGTTTTAAGAATATCTAAAAGTTTTAAGTTTAATCAAGTTTCTAATGGATTTAAAATAATTAAAATCGTTAAAAAAATACTGCAGTAAAATTTTAACCCATTTCCAGATTTGCCGGCTGTAGGCGAATATTATTTTAACGTTATCAAATACTAAAAAAGTACAGAAACTAAACTTGGATGGTGAGTCAAACAAGCTCTAAACTTAAGCCCAATTAGCTTTAGTTTAAATATCTTATCATCCTTAATTTATCTTAGTTTAGATACCATTAAACTCCTTCAAAATTATAAATTAAATTTAGGTTTGTGTTGACATATTTTTCTTCACTTTGTATGTTTTGTTTAGGCAATTTGTGAGAAGCCACAAAATATTTTCACTTGACGTTAAACAATACACGCGTCTCACCATTTACACAAAATTTCAAGGTCATATTCTGAAAGCAACAATTATTCCATTGAGATGAGGGTTTAAAAATAACAGGAATAATGTAAATTTTTCGAAAACACTTCGCCATTTTAGTAATATAGGGTTATTCATAAAGGGTATGCTAAGTCGAAAAAGGCTTTTAGGTACTCATCATTATGAACAACTTTTACTATGGGACCAACACGAAATTCGCGAAAATAAAAATCAACTGTTCCATAGATTTTGTCGAGTGTCATTGACATTTTTCTATGAAACAGCTGATTTTTTTTTGCGAATTTTGGGTTTGTCCCGTAGTAAAAGTTGTAAATAATGATGAGTACTATGAGCCCTTTTCAGCTTAGCATACCCTTTATGAATAACCCTGTATATGCACATTAGCCCAATTCTTCTTGCCACTCACATTTTTTTTTAAACTTCACCATCTACACTTTCGTGTTCAGTGACGTAACGGGCAGTGACGTCACGTGCATCTGATTCGGGTCTGGCCCGAGATCGTTAATCATTGCGACGGACTACGTGTTGACCTGCCCGGGCAAGGAAATGGGGCACATTGTTTGGCGTTCATAAGAAAATTGCTGCAAAGTTAACGATAACTAAGAATTGTTTTATTATGCTTAGAACTGATTTGTAGTACAAATTTTGACGGAAATTGTAAAATTGAAATGAACTTTTCTAAAATTCTATTAAGTTAAATTGAGTATTTTTGTTGGATGTGCTGGCGTACATTTCTATATGACTGCCAAGTTAAAAAAAACTGCTACTGCGTGCGTTTTAATAACTGCTGTTATTAAAACGCGCTTTTTAGTGTTTTTTTAAACTTGTCTCTTTATTTATAGCATGTAGCGACCACTACACTAATTTTATTTTCAGATATTTAAGATGATTGATATTCATAATGGTCATATGTTTATTTCAGTCCTGAAAATGCCTAAAAATATCTAGATATTTTTGTAAATCATCTCAAATAAAAGCGTATTCAAGCAGGTTCTATTCAATCATTTTGGAACGCTCAGTTCAAAAGAAAGTCGGAATTTCCTTGAAACCTGTTGAAATCTTTGCACTGACCGCTGCATTGAGCCAGGAAGTGGCAGCTTCTTTGACCGGAAATTGAGAAGTGAACCTCCAAGAGGACTATTAAAATTATGTTAAAATGAAGATTTAGGTACTTGCAATATATTTTTTTTTAGTATCATGCCGAGTTCACTTGACAGTTACAATAAAATAAACAACATAGTATAAATTAAGTACTTAGTTGTTAATGAAAATTTGCATGTATTTCTTATTCGGTAATATTTTAATTATTGTTTTAATTTGTATTTCACATTATTTTTATTGATTCGCAGTTTGTGAAAATGTAATTTATGTTATTTTTATTTTTGCCGTGTTTTTTTATTTTTCAATACAACCTCCACATCATTATCACTATTAAAGAGTGTAATTTCCAGGATTGTATAGTATTTTGATAGTATTGACTCTTACCTTTTCAACGGTACGACATGACATCTGCTCTTCCATCCTGGTCAAAGAAAGTTCTCTTTGGACTTTTTGGTCATCTTCTTTCTTCTGCATTTCCCTTTCCAATGGTTTACATAAGTTCGTCATGTCGTGCTAGATAGCCAAAATCTTTTCCTGATCATTTATTAATCTCCTACTATTTTCTCATTGTAAGTAAACAAAATTAGAAATAGCATTTAATAAAACATTGAACAAACCTATCTGCTTAAAATTCAGAAGAAAGTTTTCGTAAATTTCGGTTCAAGGGACCTAACATGTAAAGGGTCTTAATTAATTAGACTAAAAGCTTGCATAAATTGGAAGCTTTAATGAAATTTTCGTTTATTTCAAAGATGCTAAAGAGCCCGAGATTTTGAATTTAGGTAAATTTTCGCGGAGGTGTGCTTGTGTATTTGGGCGATTTGTAAGATATTCTCAGATGCGAAATAAAGGTACAGTTACAGATACATAAATTCTTCATTTCAAAGGCCGCGCTGTCTCTTACTAATTGCTTTGACTACGCTCGTCACTCTGGCAAAAGCTATATTACCTTACATCTCTTGCAGCCAAGTACACCTAAAAGCTCGGGATTTCCGAAAACGAAAATACTGTAATTTATAATTAAAAAAAGCAGGTAATGTAAACTGGAATAATGTTTAATGTTCTCTATATCCATTTTGCTAGATTTTTTTCCATTTTTCATGAATAGATCACTAGAAGAAACTAATGACGATCCATAAAAGTCGTCCAACTTTTATGTTGAATATTTTTAAACGTCATTAGAGAAAATCAAAGTTTTCACACAAAGAAAGCATCTCAATACGTACATTCATGCCTCCCCCTGATTCGAGGTGATCGATCTACAGGATGCTGACTCAAGCTTTTGCGATAAGCGAAATGTACGACTCATTTGGTCATTAATACTTTTACTATCGCTCTTGGCTTTATCTTTTCATAGTAAAATTTATCTTTACTACGTTTTCTGAACGGATTGATGACAGGTTTTATGTCAGTTCCGTATCTTTTACTCCGGGAAATGATTATCGGACATCCTGTTATTTTTTCATGTTGTGTTTTCTAATGAACGCTACACATGATATTTAATTTAGTTGAACTTTTTTTGTCTATTAAATTTTTTGATTACTTTTGTTTTGTTTGATATGGATATAAAAACCAGTCTCTTGGTAATTAATTCTAAACGATAACGCATACGACTCTCTTGTACCTACTTTAATGCGATTTTTTATGTATAATTATGTACAGGGACTGCCCTATGTCGGTCTAAATAATACCTCACATCCACGATACTTATTGCAGCTATGGGATTGAAATGAGCGTTCTACCTATAGCTTAAAGTTTCAAGAACTTTCAGCCTTATTTTAGGCACGTATAATAAATTAATTACTCAGCATAAAATGTCATCGCTATATTCAAGCGTTAATAAAACTCTATCCAAAATTTCATCAATAATCTTTCAGCTTTGTTTCTAAAAACAATACCGTCTGGTCGGAGCGTCCCCAAATTGACAAATGATTTATCACTATTCTGCCAAATAAATTAGCAAGTGGCACTCACAAACTAATCTTTTCTAAGTAACATTTTGGCAAATGACTTGGCTAAATTTTGGGCCAGTTACCTCAAATAATGAGCCTGACGTCCGAGATGACTCCCTAAACAAGCACAAAAAGTCATAGAGTCTCTTCTCAAATATTTACTTACTTAGATTCTCGATTTGGTGTTTATAATTATTATCTGTATTTACTCCCGATTTCTAATCATGGGAAAATCGATTTTTCTAGTTGAAAATTGATTTCAAGAAGAGAATAGACAACAGACTGCCGGCTTTCTTGTTTCATGAGAGATACAATCTTGGACTTTTCAAAATCATAGTGAATAGGTATCTTCTAGGTCTGCGTGCTTCATCTTCGACCTCGTCATCGCTTACCATCAGGCGAGTTGGTGGTCAAACGCGGACTTATACACGTTAAAAAAATAACGGTTTTACACTGTAAGTTGTTACAAAAAATGTTGATCCAAATATGGATAGATTTGAAATTATCGATACAAACGAGTATGAAAATCACTAATGCAAACGAATATAACATAAAAATCAACCCTTAAATCTTATGAATATTTTTTTATTATAATTTGTCACGCCTTTATTTACCTCCACATTAAAATGCAAAATTTTCAGAATTTAATCATTTAAATGATATCAAAGACAGCTCCACGTATTTTTGTCCATCCGATGCAAAAGTTAACACAACAGCCCCGTGATAAACGATTGACTCAATGACTTGAAAAAGTAGCGCCCCGAAACGGCGATCGACACTAACGATGTCTATTATACCGAACATCTCGGTAACATCACAGACTAATGAAAAACAGAGATGGAAAACGAGTGGGCGAAGCGTAGGTGCTGACATTTGTATCTGAAATACTTTATCATCGTCATCTAGGACGTCTCCAGTGAGCCATCAGACAAGCAAATTTGTCCTTACCCTAATAAGTCAAGTGGAAAAGCTGTTCGACGCTGTACCTACTGGGTTTACAAGTCCACGCTCGAATGTTCTGCTAGGAGAAAGAAATAAAGCAATCCCTATGCTTTATTTCTTTCTCCTAGCGCATCGCTCATCCTTATGACGGTTAAGGATGAGCGATATAGACTAATAAGGTAGAGAAGGTGGCCTCTCTCATACCACAGGTTTATCTCATACACCTCTGTACGGTCTAAAACAGTTTTTGGTTCTTTTATACTCGCTTCAAAGTTATACATTTATCCTTTCCTAGTCTGTTGAACATGGCAGCTTTTCACAGCGATTTCGTTCCTAGCAGGATCTGAAATGAGTCTAATTTGGACGAATTGGACGATTCGCTATTAGCTTTATAGTTTCACTGATTTCGTGGTAGATCCACGAATATTTTGACAGTATTGAAGTTTTTTGAAAGCTGGTAAGTTTTCAAAGCACTAAGTAGGTTAGGTTAGTTCGAAAATCAGATGATATTTTAGCAAAATTATTTATATTATCACTCACGTCTTGATGTAGTATATTGCTCAACATAGGTATCTCTTTAGTCAAGCCACTTTCGTCTCCGTCTTTGTTTTCAGCATAACTATTAGGGTAGGCAGTTTAAAATGATCGTTTGCATAACTAAGAAAAAATAAAAAAGTAAAAAATGTCATTTGCTTTTATAACACTCACCAAAACCATACCACACCCTACAATCAATCAATTTACTCAAACCGATGGCACCGGCTATGTTTTAGCTAAAAACCTACCGAAATATTTGTGGGAAGCTACCAAATAAATCACATTTCGTCCGGTCATCCATCAAAAGGCAATCACAATTTATTTATAGACTGGACGTTTGCCTTAGTTTCCGATATTGATTCTTGTAAGCAAGTATTTTACATTACAGACCTACTCCATAGCAATAACTCGTACCCAAGTACTGTGCGGTTGCCACTTTTCAGCGAAGTCTTTAAAGCTTATACCAAAGTTCACTGTAACTTGACAAGGCAACAAAAAATTTAACCAACTGTTTTACTCGTATATAAGCTAAAAGTCAACATAAACATTTTTTTGTTAAAAATAGGTCTTAGTCTCGCCGATGATAGGTACTATTACCCATGTTGGGGCGGAGGAAGTAAGTTTGCACATAATTATTTGTCGAAATTGGAAATGCCTGCACTGTTATAGTCAGTGGTGATATAGGTAATTTTCAATGTACCTACTCGTAATCTTAAAGTTTACTATACCTCTAAAACTAATTATTTTTTGCTTAGATACAGTTTCCTATGTTTTACATAATTTTTTTATCGACATCTTAAGGTGCCAGTCTCAGTGCAGAGCTTAAAACTTTTGAACTTTCAAATTTGGAATGGCAACATTTTATACACATTGTATTTTATAGACACGTATGGGTCTTAACAATAACAATAGGCAAACAACTCGCTTGTCTTGTCTTTCAGCTCTATCTTCCTATTGTTAGGCTAAAGTCTACCTAAGCCCTGTATAACCTAGGAAACTTTATGCTCCTGAAAATAAGGACTAATTTAGCTAGACTATATTCTCAAGTTACTTAACCCAGATTCTCGTCTCAATAAAGTTACTCTAATTCCTTTATCAGAAACGGCTCGGCGTTCGTCAGGATCGATTTCTGAAATACAATTTCTCAGCGCAGAATGTAAGAAACCCGAATAGTAGAGAATCCGTTGTCTTATTATTTATCGGGTAAGTAGAAACTTGATGCCACTAGAGATATCTAAAATAATAGTCAGGTAAAGAATATTAATTATAATATTTGCAGAAAATAATATTTCCTTCTTTTGTTACCATCTGCAATAGCTTATAGCTGTTTTGTAATGTAAAAGAAAAACTTCGACAAAAAAAATTAGACAAGCATTTTATAGCAAGCAATTTAAAAATGCAAATACCTACTTATTTAAAATATGTTACTTACCTACTTTGAAATAAGGGTTATACTTTCAATATCTTAGTTATACATATATATACATATTTATGTATCTGCTATTTGTAGACGTATATAGATATATGTCTCCAAATAGCAGTTCTAATATTCTTCAGAGTTGAGTTTTCATGTAAAACTAGTAATCCAATACTTCCACGTCTCCTATACTGAGAGGAGCCTAAACGACGATCCTCGTTAGTGCCGAGCCGGCGTTCATTGCATTAATTAGTTCCCGGTCGGTACGAGACACACTTTCTTACGAGTATCCCTGTTCAGCTTGAAGAGACTTCACGGGTTAGGTGGGTTATACGTGAAGCGAATCCATCTTAAAAGCTCGTTATTTCTCCTTATCTTGGTAATTTTTTTTTTCTAATAATAATAATAATTTCTTTTTTGTAGTGGTAGGGCTCTTTTGCAGAGCCCGCCTGGAGAAGTACCACACCTTTGCCAGTTATTCCACCGCCAAGCAGTAATGTGCAAACATTACTGTGTTCCGGTTGGAAGGGCATTGTTTCCAGTGAAATTACAGGGCAAATGGGAGATTAAACAACTTATATCTCAGGGTGACGAGCGCAGTGCTGTGCCGCGCAGGGACTTGAATTCTGCGAGTTCAAAATTCTGAGTGGCGCAGACCTGTTATGGGCAAACGTGACGTTTAATATCAGGCGAGCGATTTGCTCGTCTCGTCACTCAATTACATAAAAAAAAAAAATATATATATAAAAACAAATATAATTATGTTTACAAATAATTATAATTCAAGCTAGCTAGCTTATATTAAATTTAAGATGTAAATATATTTTATATATTAGAAGTAGTATTATCTATGCTGATCCTAATAAAATAAATGATTGTATTAATTATTCAAGCTTAACAATTCAAAATCCTATCCAAACTCTCGAGAGCTCCGACCGATCTGCCGCCTTTTCTTGCTTTCCTGCCAACTATAAAGGAAAGAGGTCCTATTACATAAGATCTTAAATGTCACATCCAATATGTGACTGTAGCGAATAAGTACAGATTTAAAACAGCTAAATTTAATAAACTGAGTGTTCATTCAAAAGGTTTAGATGAGTTAGGAGCTTTATGACTACATCTCTATTTGACTAGGCAGCAGATATGACTAGATCGCTTTAAGACTAAATCGCGATATGACTATATCGCGTTGGGGTTAAATAGCTGTTCGACCATATTATATGCTTACGTCTTATTATCAGTTCGACGTAATATCGATATGACGTACAGTTGTATTAATACAATACTTAAGTAGTAAGTAACCAGATAGTGTTATCAAAATTTTACTATTCCTAACAATCTAGCCACTAAATATCTAAGGTCTTACTTGTAAAGTTTTCTGAAAGTTAACAAGAAGTTACATTGTATAGCCTACTGCTATATTTTAAAAAAACGGCGAGTTTGATTGGAGTTATTTATTTTGAGTACTTTCATTTTATTTGATAGTATTTTTTTTACATTATAATTTGACATTAAAAATGCGAATCTGTAAAAAAATATTAGTTTCATAGAAATTTAAAAAATTATGTAATTTTTGTTGAATCGAATGAACTCCTGTGACCTATACTTACCACCGCACCGCTCCATGTAACCTCATACAAACATGTTTCAATCTTACAAACCGTTAAAAGAAAATTTGTATCAAAAACTTCACCATTCATAGCAATTTCCAAATAAAACGGCAAAACTCGAAAACTCACCGTTCCATGCAATCTTGCCATAATTACTTCTGAAGACGCTTCACATTTCATTTAAATTTTAAGTCCATGTACCGAAGACTTTGCAAGCCTGTCTCTTAATCCTTTAACAATGTTAGGGGAAGAGGGAAAAGTATTCACCGTTCCGAGAAGTTCTCTCTTGTTTAATATGAATAGTTAATTATGAATCAAACAAAACTTACCTTGTAGTTTGATTCCAATTATGCGAGGGCCACAACCGAAGACGATTTAATTATTACATGCAGCAGTACATGGGATTGTGCTATCTTCTTCACACCTTTAGATATTCACTACTATAAAATACAAAACTTGACTTCCTGTCTCCCTTCCACGACCGGAGAGTGGCGCCTGAAACTGGTCATTATTTTTAGAGATATACCTCCAAAGGATGTCAACTGTGTAAATATACATTTTTGCTTTTTAGTTTGTCTGCTCACTCAAGGGTCCTTCCACAAGGGTGGGTTGGGAGTGTAATCGTCTTCGGTTGTGGCCCTCGCATAATTGGAATCAAACTACAAGGTAAGTTTTGTTTGATTCATAATTATACTTCGGGCCACAACCGAAGACGATTTAATTATTACATGCAGATGTTTAGAGATCCTTCGTCAGACAAAGAGCTTAAAGACAAACAATGTGTATTACTTATGCCCTTCTGGTATTGATTTATGTTACCTACATTATTCAAAATAATGTGTTCCATAGGTAACTCTATATTTAATCCTTATCAATTTATAAAACTTTTAAAATCTCAACAAATAAGTTATCAATCCAATAAACGCATTTGATTGATTAGATACATAATATATTATTATTAGATAAATTCATAAAGAAATATTCTCTATTTAAAAAATATATAAAGCAATCGCTCCGACCTGTAGCCTTCTCAACCTATTTTTTCATGTTTACACCTAAGAGTATGTGAGCTTTTCGCATTTTATGCGGATCTAGCATGCTACTAATGGTGATATGTTCTTGTTCATCCAGCTGTTTAGGATTTATTAATATAAACTCGTAAAACCGTCGCAAATTTGCAAGGCAGTTTATCAGCTATTTAAACTCACTAGGCATTACAGCCGCAAATAAAATTATATTTCCTAAATAGATTCTACAAACCATAGTTTAGGTTCAGATTATGTATATACAATTTATGTTACCCAGTAATGTTCTTAAATAAAAGGTAAGGGTTGGAAGGCACCGGACCGGGATTGCGATGTTTTTTTTTTTTTTTTTTTTTTTTTTTTTTTATATTTATTTATTTACTTAAGTACCTATTTTATTTTATTTTATTTTATTTTATTTTTTTTTTTTTTTTTTTTTTTTTTTGTTAAAAAAGAAAAGAATCTCATACATTAATTTGCAAAATGCTCCACAGAATTATCATTAAAAATAATTCATTTTAAAATACTATTTTTAGGCTTCGTTTCACTTCAAGGCTATCTTAGACCATTCTCAAAATACTTCGAGATCTATTTTCAAACTGCTTCATCGAAAACAATAGAAATTTAATTTTAATCTAAACGGGTTATTATAGTTTGAAAGATTTATTTAGACCCATTGATTTAATTTTATTAAACTTATCGGTTGAATTCTCTTTGCGGAAGCAATCGCTTGTAGAGTGCTAGTTTCACAAGATAAATCTTAAAGGGTAATTATCTGTTTAGATAATTATTTAATTTAGAAACCAAACCCAAAATCTTATTGGTGTCCCAATACGCTGAATATTTAGTTTAGTATAAGTAGTATTTTTTATTTAGTATATGGTTTTAGGTTACCCGTCCACACTTTATAAAAATCTGTAGACACTATCATATAATGTGACTTTTGCTACTATGTTTATTGACAAAGCTGTTAGAGCTGTCACATAGTTCAAAATTTGTGGTTTTAATTAAATTTAAATTCTATATGACTCGCATTAAAATACTGAAATAACTGTTACTTTCTTGACAAAATATCCGCAATTTAATACATACTCGTATACGAATCATATTGCTTTGAAGTTTGATTCGCAGATGAAACCATGTTAATACAATAATTATGCCTCAAAAAGGTTTTGATTTATCATCAACTGCCTGGTAATCTCGCTGCCCCCAGAGTAAGGTCAGCGTGTAGATTCCATATTCTGTGAGCAAATATTTTATTCCAAATAAAAATATTTGTTCCGATACTATTAACACAGTTCACGGTGAATATAACCGTTGTGAACGCTAGTAGAATATAACTGAAATGCCTTTCGGTCTTCATAATCTTTAAGATTAAGATTGATTAAGATTTATCTTAATTTAATTTGTAAGACTTTAACTTACAATGCCTGAGTCGGAGGAACACATAGAGAGGCAAGTTACTTGCAATTAACAATTTATGTTACTTATGTTCATATTCCGTGTTTATCTTACTGAATTCATGATTAGTAACGACGTAATCAGGCAATAGTAGAAATATTCCCAATCTCATAACATCGCCGAAGTAGTTCGTTATAAATACCTTTATTCGATTTTTAAAGTAAACAATTGTTGCGTTATCTGCTCTTAAGAGTTTATGGCAACCTTGAAGCTCAAAAATAAATATTTTGAGTCCTTGAAATGCAATTTTTAAATCCAAAGTATCCATCATATGTAGGTAGTTATAGTTACTCGTACGCCCATTTTTCCCATTCCAATAATTTTGTAAAGATGTACCAGTCTGTATGTATGCATGTATGCATTACTATGACTAGCGACGAAATTTAATCCATTTTGTTAAAAAATAAATACACGGATTTTCGATGAGAGCGC
This sequence comes from Alcis repandata, assembly GCA_949125135.1. NCBI lineage: Eukaryota > Metazoa > Arthropoda > Insecta > Lepidoptera > Geometridae > Alcis > Alcis repandata. The sequence continues at coordinate 5,249,413 of OX421233.1, forward strand.
TTTGAATAGGGCTCTAATTAGAAATCAAATAGGTAATTTAAATAATTTTGATTTTTCTGATCTAAGTAATTATTATTTAGAATTTAGAATAGAATTAGAATAATTAGATTTTAGAATTGATTAATATTTTTTATATGGTAAAGTGCCCTTATTGAATCGATTTATTTATTTTTGAACTCCAAATAAAACGGTGATCGCTGTTACCTTTCGGTATTTATTCTCATTTATATCAAATCAAGTATAACAGCATTAACAGTACATAGGTATAAGAAAACAATCGACATCGACACGTCTCGCGTGTCGATATAAATTCCAACCCATGATTTTATTGCCAGGTACCGACTCAATAAAACTGTTTCTCTTTACAGTACACTCAAAACATTACTCTTGTATTCAAAATAATACTAAAAGAAAAAATTTCATAGAAATATTCGTAGATCTTACTATTTCCTTAAGCTCTTCCTTGACTAGCCATTTCCTGCGACTGTATTCCCGGCGGCGATCCCTCGATGCTGGTGCCTGCATCCGAGGAGCGGGGTTCTGACGCAGCTCGATGGCTACTCACGGAAACCCCCCACACGTTTAAAGCTCCTCGTTTAACTTGACCTTGAAACGGCCCTTTTCGAAATTTTGGCCAATAGGTACTCGACCAGACTTGGCAAAAATAAAATGTCTTAACATTTTGTGTTGTAACACTATGTTGGGTCTGCTAACATAATATGTTATCCATCTTCGCAATTTCTGTTTCCTGTAAGCAACTGGCGTCTGTATTTCCTCTGACTATTGCCTTCAATGCACATTTTATTGATGCATCGGCTTCCTTTAATGCCTCTTCCTCTTGGCGGACCTTATAGCTTGCATAATCGACAGATAGACATAGCGCCAGTACTATAACCTCAACGCGATTTACGCGGAGAAACTTTAATTTTTTACTACACACGATATACGTGGAGTAAATGCGCCTCAAACACGATTTACGTGGAGGGTTCATCACCTTTACACGATTTACGTGAAGGTAATGCAAAGGCTCAACATGATTTACATTGAGAATTAGTAGGTAGCCTCAACACGTTTTACCTACGTGGAGATGTTGACTTGATTTATTAGAAAGTATTAAAAAGCCTCGACATGATGTACATGGAGAATTAGTAGGTAGCCTCAACACGTTTTACCTACGTGGAGATGTTGACTTGATTTATTAGAAAGTATTAAAAAGCCTCGACATGATGTACATGGAGAATTAGTAGGTAGCCTCAACAAGGTTTTTGTGGAGTTGGTCATACTCGTATTTACGCTTAAAAGAACTTAGTATTTTTCTACACACGATGTACGCGGAAAGTTCATTGTCTTAACACAAATTAAATCAAAGTAATATAAAACTCCAGCATTATTTATATGGAGAATTAGTACATAGTCTTATCACATTTTACGTGAAGACAGTTGTGTAAATTAGACAATACGAAGAAAATTATTTTGATACTCGACTATTATGATAAACTAAGAAGTAGGTGGTACGTATAAATAAAAGTGAAATAATAAATCTTACAATTCGATCCTTCCAAATGTGCCAGTGCACAGAATACGTACTCGTAAGTGCCACCCTACTTTTGATGAAATCATTCCTGTTGTTAACTATTAATTAAAAACAACAACAATAAAAACGAAGGAGTAGTCAATTATAATTTATCTTACCCACATTCATATTTCAATTCAAACCCAAAACTTTCTATCATGTTTAGTAATAACTTTAGAAAAGAGGGTAGAAATATATAGAAATTAATTCAATATTATAACGCTATGGTATATTAATTGTCTTGCAATTATTTTAAATATTGTATGTACGTCTATTTTACATACCTGATTTCCAATATCCAATACTATCCATTTCGAACTCGTAATTCCAGCAAATTATCACGTTGTTGACGGAAACTCGAGGACGACGAGCTCCTTAGCCCGTTTCGTTGCACTTTTCTGCATTTTCCGTACTCACTTCCAATTAGATCGCGTACATTTTTCTTTATCCTAACACTTATTCACTAAATCAATCCATGTGATAGCAATTATTCACCGGATCAATTAGGTACGGTGTGATTCCGACGACACAAAAACACGTAAATGACCAGTTTCAGGCGCCACTCTCCGGTCGTGGAAGGGAGACAGGAAGTCAAGTTTTGTATTTTATAGTAGTGAATATCTAAAGGTGTGAAGAAGATAGCACAATCCCATGTACTGCTGCATGTAATAATTAAATCGTCTTCGGTTGTGGCCCGAAGTATAATTATAAATTAATTGAATATAAACTGTATGGAATGATGTTATTGTGATTTAGCTTGTTTGACAAGAGGGTGGCAAATGAGCTTGTAGCTATTTCTGTTGAAATTGTTTGAGTTTACATGTAGCTAATAATGTTAGTTACCTATCTTTACCTATACAGGGTTATTCATAAAGGGCATGCTAAGCCGAAAAAGGCTTAGAGTATGAACAATTAGAGTATGCCATTATGAACAACTTTTACTATGGGACCAACACGAAATTCGCGAAGAAAAAATCAGCTGTTCCATACAAAAATGTCAATGACACTCGACAAAATGTATGGAACAGCTGATTTTTTTTTCGCGAATTTCGGGTTGGCCCCATATCAAAAGTTGTTTATAATGATGAGCTATGAGCCCTTTTCGGCTTAGCATACCTTTTATGAATAACCCTGTATATTTATACTCCTACTCACAACTGCCTACTTGATACGTGAGGAAATTGAAATGACATAGATAAATACATAGTGGCGTTGATTCCGTTAAACCATTGTTTAATTTAAGCCAATCTGTTCTCACAAGTTGCTAAAATAAATAAAGTTGCTTAAATGCTTAACCATTTCGTATAACTAAATGTTACAATTGTCATTTTATTTTATTTTTTTTTTTGTGACAGGTGGGACACGCTTCTGATGAACATTACCGAATGTGATCGAACTAGTCGTAATAGAAGATTTAATTTTTCGTGTGTACTATCGTGTTAAATATAACTTAATGTAATATCCGTGCCCACTAAGAAAACAAAGCAAATAAATTAAGTGAATAATCTTCGAATAATGAAAAGGCGGCGTTTACAATAGACACGTTTCTTTTTTCACCACATGTGGTAGCATCGCAACGTGTGAAGCATTTTGCATGCTTAGAAACACCCCTAAGGAACCCGAGTTGGTTTATGACGAGCAACAAAGAAGAGCAGTGACAGATTAGTAAAATATAGAAGGCACAACTAATTATAAGACTAATTATTCTTGGTTTAGGAATTCAATTTTTTTACGTGTTTTAGAAAATCTGACATAATTAACAAGCCTATGCTACCTATCTCAACAGCAATTTTTATTTTAATTATTTCTTAATGACATAGACGGATAGCAGTCTCACTTTCTTAGGTTTCAACCTTAGTAAATGTTTTCTACGGCTCAATTAATCCCTGCAGTTTGTACAGACTATAAATCCGTAATCCTAGAAGATATCTAGTAAAAAAATAAATATTTACGGCGTCATAATTATAGTAATTGTTTTTTCTGTAGATAACTAGACCTTTTCCAAAGTATGCAGTGAAAAAAAATCATATCATAATAATTTCCTTAAAATATGCCGCGCTGAAGGCAAACCTGTGTCCTATCTATTCACTGGTTAACCTAATCTATGACCAAAAAGTAGCTGACACATGGGCATCAGTCATGCGTCGGTCTCGCGCTACTGCAAAAACATATGGCCTCTACTTCTCACTGATTATATCCAAAAAAACATAAAGGGCAGTAGACCTGAAATCGTTAGAACAAAGATTACCGCCCGACTTGTCAGTCGGCTATTAATTATGTGACCAGTGAAGAAAGACTACTCATTAATTAATTCTTGTGATATTTTTGTAATAGGGTCGCGAACTGAGAGGTTTTATACCGCTTAAATTTTATTATTTAAATGGTGTGTATGAAGTTTTTCCCTCTCGAAACGCATATTTAACTCATTCAACATTTTTAGGGATTGATATGTGTCTGCGCGACGCTAGTGAGTTTTATCTTGAATAATAATAAAACTCCGAAATATGTGAAATGTTATAAATATTCGATTAAAATTGGGGAAGTCTACACAGTCGTTGGGAGGATTTTAAAGTTCTGACGTTTGAAGTGGTTTGACGTTTAGATTTTATACAATGGTAATGTTATGAGGGTAGTTTTGATTCATGTCGCGCTGAGCTGCAACTGTATGAAAACATTAATAAGTTGCTTGTAACTGTAGATAGTTACTCGTAATTAGTTCTACTCTGACATTCACTCCATTTATTTCACGCCATTTATGCTCTGACGATCACATTCGGAATACCCGATTACAAGTATGACGCACTCGAGGCCGCGAAGGTAAGACCTATCGCGCCAAACTTATCTCTCCTTGAAAAAGATCACCAAATGAGATCGAAACTTTAATCAGAGTATCTTACTCAATCTTACGTAAATAGTCCCGTGTATTTATAGCAAAACAATGTATGATGTCACAAAGTAAGGACCTACTCATATGGTGAATACGAAGTACTAAGCGAGACCATAAAAACTTCAAGAATGACAATTCGAGCACATCAATGTAACGATTTACAGCGACAAAAGCTTTAAAACAATACAAGCTGAAGGGTCTTTACGATGTTTGTCTTCGAAATATGTCACCATATGGGACTTTAGTCAAGGGGTAATAAAAGATAACGATCAGTGACAGTTGTGCCAAGATTTCAATGTTTAATTTTACATAATGACCTTTTACAATGTGTTGTGATGAAGTGGGATACCATGTGGATGATGTAGACGTGCTAAGTATTTTTTGCGATTAAAAAAAGATAAATTTATTCTATAAATCAATTTACTATACCAAATAGTTGTACATCTTAGAAAAATTTAATTTTAAATTGAATTCTAAAGATGAAATCTCATCTGAAATCAATTTTTCAAGGCATTTCGTTCTCATTATTCACACAATATTTTTTATGTATTAAATATCAGACAACAAACAATAAATCTCAAAAAACTCTAAGGTTAAATAACTAAAACAGTCTATCCCAAAGGATTCTATAATGTTTCTTTAAGTTTTTTCAAAGCCTCAAGGGAGCGAGAAATGCTTTTAAAAAGATGAAATCGAAAAAGATTTTCGGTATTAAATCGAAAGAGTTAATGAAGGATATAGCCGGAGGCGAGTCAGGCACCTAATTCTTTGACGCTTGAAATTATTTCCGTCACTCTCACTATAATGATATTTCCAACGAGAGCGACAGTGACCGAGATAATACCTCTCTGCACAGAATAGGGCCCCAGTTCTTTTCAATTTAAACGAGAAATTCTGATCTCACTAATCGGAATATTATGTTTCAATTTCATTTCTAGATAAAGGAATGGTATTGGACTCTTTCTTATTCTTACTTTATTGCTGTCGGGTTTTTAATCTCATAGCTCAAGAAAGATCGAAGTGTAGCAAATTGTTTTTAAAAAGTTACTGAAACGATTTTTATCATTGTTATTTGGGTTTGATTGTTAATTGTAATATCTCTTAATGTCTAAGGGACATATAGAGTTGTTTCTAAACTAAGAAACATTATTTTAATGCTTTGTACACTTTCATGCCTTGTTAAAAAAAACAGTCACAAATTTTACGCTAAATTACTCGATTAAGTATCATGCCTCTGTGAAGTTTCATGAATTTACAATCAAAACTTAACCAAAGTTATCAAAAGAGCGTCAAAACGCATGTCTCAAACATTTCAAAGGTGACTTTCGTCAACTGTCGTCAACTTACATCAAAGTTTCCAAGCCTGCTAAATGTAGTTCGATTTTAGTAATTAATGCTTTAAATCGAGTTTGTATCCATTAGTAAAGCGAAGCTACGTTTAATGACTACTTTGGTCTAGCACATTTCTATAAAAAATTAAATGAAGCTGGTTTAAGAACAGCTGGACAGATTTGGCTAAAACTTTCTGTATTATACTGCTAACTCACTAACTAACTTACTTCTGTTATTTATGCGTTATTCGTGTTCACTTGGAGCGTAAAATTTTGATAAAGGATCATGCATCTAAGTTTTTTATGGAATTAAGTGGTAAGACAACCAAGTTATTAGTCTATTCGTATCACGCCTGCGTGTGCTTACGAACAGAACAGTACAATTCTCGTGTATCTTAAGAACATGTCATGTGTACGTGTGTAAAATTTGACGTGTCCAAGCCATTTTGAGTCGCGTAGTGTACACGGTTCATGCGCATGAGCTGCGCGTGCACACTGCACAGGTGGTGTGGACCCGCCTTAATATTAACTGTCGCGCTTACCCGTTACAATCCAATGTCAGATATACTTAGATCGATGCTTTTGAGCTACAAACAGCTACAAACAGGCAATGAACTGCGCACATCACCCTGAGTACTTAGGTATCGAAATACCATATGCCTAGTAATTACGCTGGAAACAGAATGCTTATGTGCGGTAAATGAAGAAATACAAAAATCTACATGGATAGATGGTGGATACTATATAGGGTTATTCATAAAGGGTATGCTAAGCCAAAAGGGGCTCATAGTGCTCATCATTATGAACAACTTTTACTATGGGACCAACCCGAAATTCGCGAAAAAAAATCAGCTGTTCCATAGAAAAATGTCAATGACACTCGACAAAATTTATGGAACAGCAGATTTTTTTTTCGCGAATTCTGGTTTGGTCCCATAGTAAAAGTTGTTCATAATAATGAGTACTATGAGCCATTTTCGGCTTAGCATACCCTTTATGAATAACCCTGTATAAGTAAAAAATAATTAGTCAATTACAAAGTTTAAGAATTAAATTTATAATTATTATTCACGCTACGTGAAAACAGATACCGATACAAGCAAACGCAATTTGTAATTTTCAACTCCAACTCTACCACCACCGGCTTCACAAATAAATTTTACAAAACACGTCTCCAATATTAAATACAAGTTACAAAGACTGTTCAAGTGTTGTCTCACGTGGATCTTATTCGAGAAACAAGTATAATTCCCAAAGAGTTTGAGCGTATTCTCTTAGAAATTAATTTCATAAATCAGTAGCGAGCAACAGAAGTTTCGCTTTGAAAACGACGCGGAAAGAATTTAAAAGAGCCCATTTTGTTTACTGGGAGTATTTGGAATTAAGATATTTTGTGTATGAAATCGATCGAATGCCAAGAAATTAAAAACTGGTAAACGCATTCAAGACCATTAAAACCAGTATTAGTTTATGTAGACCTCTTTATTGCTCATAGGCGAGATGGCGGATAAACTCAAGCTTACAAAAAATGGTAACGGAATGGATTACACATATAGGTAGGTATTATTATGTTCATCTCTTCAAATCGATGGATACGAGTAAACGTTACAATCTCTTTCTTTTATATACATTGAATCGCTGTTCGTTTGTCTCGCTAAAACTCGAGAACGGCTGGTCCGATTTGAATATTTTTTTCTTTTGTTCACTCTAATACAGGGTATGTTTAAAAGTAAAAAAACAGCGGGTGATGCCGCTGGATGCAGCTAGTAATTAAACCAAAACATAGAAAGTACATTAATACTAACAATATGTCTGTAAGTGAATGAATCTGCCTGAAATAAATGAATGAATTCAATATGGATTTGTTCTATGAGTTGGCAAACTTAAGGCCACCCTGACAATCGATGGAGTGACGATGTATCTACATATTAATTATGTAAATGGAATTCGGCAGTGATTGAAAGCGAAAAATCGAAAATCAGGCTGAGAGGCATGTTCTTGAAAGTATCTTGGACTGGACTATGAAGTGAACTGATTAACTAAGTAACTTTGGTACAGTAACCCAAAGAAGGATGGCAACGCGTGACCCAGTTGAATAAAAAAAAAAACCAGGCCCCGTTCATTAATGTTATTATGATTGTTTTAAATGATAAAATTTCTCTAATTATTTTATAGGTCTCGTATATTTTTAGAAGTAGGGACTCAAAAGTTCAATTTTTTAACAAATTATTATTGCAGGTTCGTGAAATAAAACGCAATACCAGCGTATTGCGTTTTATTTCATTCTGTCGTCAGTCATCTATCAGTAATGTCAACTAATGTCACGTCATTTTCAGTAGTCAACCGACATCTCGCCAATGGTGTTATTCTAACCGAACGAAGTTTCCGCAGTGTTTGCATTTATTTGTTGATTTACCGAAGATTTGGCCTGATAATATTCCTCTCTGACGACTCTGCTTTTCACGAGACACACGGCATTCCCTCTGGACTAAAGATTTGCAAGTGATTTGATCTTTGTTGAAAATGGCTCTGCGGTGTATAAATTGCCGGTTACGCATAACTCGTATTCAAAAACATTAATCATGTAAATAAAGCTATTAGTGAAACGAATTTTTTAGACTTATACTCGTATTTATACCTGACGCAATCACAATACAGCTGGGTTTACAGTAGGTATGTAGTTATTTAGGTAATAATCATAATAACATTATAGGTTAAGTACCTACAGAATTTAACCTTTGTCAATTATTTTCTCCCAACTTCTGAACATTAAATACTATTTGTATACGTATTCTTGTAGCATAATAAGTTATCATTGCTAAAAGTATCTCTAATGAATGTAGCAAATGTTAAAAAGGCTGGGTAAATCAATGTATGGGACGTCGCCATTGTTCTTTTGTTTTGACCTTTGATAGTAAGAGACGCAAATAAGTTTTTTAACAAGCGACAGAATAAAATAAAGCACATGTGCTAGTAAATGGGACGTCATGTAATGCGGTATCATCTAGTACAGTACCGGATCTAGGGGGGGAGGTATGGGAATTTTGTCTCCCCCTCAAAGCTCTTTAAGTACCTGTACCCATTACCTACTCTTGTTTTTTACCTTCAGCCACCTGGCTTGCCCCCCCCCCCCCCCAACCAAAATCCTAGATCCGCCTCTGATCTAATACCTACTAAGTAAAAGCTCCTAAATAAAACCTCTCATTTCGTAATGTCTATTTCGTACCTACTCGAAAATTGGCAGGCCAAACTAAGTACGTAAACCCCTCTGCTAATTCCAGCAAGATACACGAGCCAAGACTCCATGCCGCCCGCTATCAACACGGTAAATTATTTGACAGGGGAGAATTAATCTTTATCTCGGCATACCTGACTTATGCCCCACTGGCCGGCCAAAGGGTTTAATTAGGCAACTGTCTTACAACTGAGAAGCGAAGAGCGAGCTATAAACAAGTTAGTAGTTTGTTAGCAACGAGTGCTAGTTTTGAAGCTAGACTAGGAGCCAGTGTCTGAGGCTATAGTCATGTTGTTCAGAAAGTAAAGTATAAAAAAAAAATTGTAAACATATTGAAGTAAACAATCGTCATTAAGTGATCTCCATCAAATGATAGATAAAAACTGGCTGAACGTGATATTGCCAAATTAGCGGTCAGACCTGTCAATAATTAATCAACTCTATTAATTTTATTAAACGCGTCTCTTTTGGTGATAAGGGTTTTTTAAATCCATTTGTGTGTTAATTTCACGAGCATAGAAGTACCTATGTAGTAAGTCTAATCAATTATTAGAATATAGCCTGTCGCTTACTAGCTAGCATCGGTTGTGGTGAGACAGGTGCTTGTTTCTCCACTGCCGTCTGAAGGGTTTAATTAGAAGCACAATGTACGTGTGGTCCTCTCTGTTATCGTTTGACGAGATTAGCATAATCGCAAACTGGGCGTAAAAATTAAGTGCGTCGATAAATGTGACAGGGATTTATTTGAATTTGCAATTTTCGTATCGGTGTTTTTGCAACTTATGGTGGTAGGGGTTTGAACTTCGTAGACGCGGGCCTGTGGACGGTGAGCTATTGGGCTAGCTCGCTGTCCGTCCGTCTTATGACGACACAGGTCGTGTCGACGGCGCGTTCGTGTTCCACGCGCGCCTCAAAGAGATGTCAGCAACATGGAAGGGGCCCGAGAGGGCCCATGCCCGTCGGGGCTGCGGGTAGAAGTTACCGCGGCCTCGGCGTCACAAGGGCGTAGAAGGAACATGGGTGGTTTTTGGTCAGTAGAAGTCTGACACTCCCTTCCGCTCTGCCCAAGAGTGGGAGGGGTCATTTGATGATTTCCCACCCCCCAAAAAAAAAAAAAAAAAAAGGGGGTTTGAACTTTGTTTTTGTCTTTATTTAAAGAATGAGAGATAGATATTTTTGTGGCACGATAACGTTCTTTGAGATACTTTGTATCGTGAGTGTGCATAATGTGTGTGCGGTGAATATTACTGCTGTTGCACTTTATTCATAGTATGTGAGAAATACGAAAACAATATTTACAATGTGTGCTTTGACGCACATTTGTATTTCTCCAAATTTTATTAAGATTGTATTAGCCGTTTTCCTTTTAAAACAACTTTTTTTTCACATTTAATTAAAATATTAGAGTGACCTTACAAATAATTTATGGATTTTCTTTCAGTATGCTAATACAATATTCATACCTACTTACGTAGTATGAAAGACGTGTAAAATGTTAATCGTATTTCTTAATACGATATCAGCAGAACGTCTACCACGACGTTCTGTTTGACTTTGTTTGCCAGTCATGAAGTAAGTATAATTGAATTGACCTATCAAAATAAAACCTCCCCTTTCAAATGAAGGACTAGACACTCGAAGGAGGAATAATTTAACAACTCCTCAAATTAAAAGTATTAAAACAGTCTGTTAAAAGTCGTTTCATTACAAATGTAGAGGCGGACAGACACTGACGTGGAAATAAGTTTTCCTCGAGTTAAGTCTCATGAATATTTATCTCGGTTCCTGTGGGGAATGTAAACTTTTGAACGTTTCCCACTTGATCAAACTTTACTATTAAGATACTCTGAAGTCTGTACTGGGAGGCATGATCTTGGACTTTTAAAATCGCAAATAGCTTGGGGTGCTTTCAAAGATTCAAAAGAAACTTCGTGCGTTCTAAAGTTTCAAAAGTTTTTTTCTTAACACAAAATCGACGCTGTTAAGTATACAAATTCACGTATAAATACATATTTCTGAGAACTAACTTTGATAATTGTGATTTTTTTCTTTTTTTTCTGTGCCGAAAAGAAACAAAACTGACAAAAAATGTTCCGTTTACACTGAGAAAAATTTCACCTAAAGTACGGAGCATAGTTGATAATTACCAAAAAGTACGATGATTAGCACCAGTTTTTAGGTTCTCACTCTAAAAACTGGTGCTAGTACTAGTTTTTTTACGGTGACAACCATATAATTATTATGATAGTTGTTACCGTAAAATCTGGTGCTAAACATCGTACTTTTTGTTGATTATCAGTAGGTATGCTACTTTAGGTGAATTCATCGGAATTTTGATGACCATTTTTCTCAGTGCTCGACCGACGGGTGTGCCTGTACAGTGTACAATGCTCTGCCCATGAAATTAGCCACTTCTGACAATAATTGTGTTAGCTAGAGTTTACCCAATAGCATAGAATAATAATGTCCCTACAAATACCTATCGATTAGGCATATAATAATATATTATTCATTGGTGTGACACGAAGGAACCAACATACTAGCAAAAAATCACAATAATTGGTATTATTTTAGCCATTTGTGTTAACTTACTTCTATTAGTATTATAGAGCTTCAAAAATTCATACAAATATGTATTCATATTTAATTTATAATCTTGTCACAAAAAGACGTCAAAGTTGAAAATAAAAGTGTCTAGACTAGAGAGCCTTTTAATAATTTAAAGCTGAAGTTTAACATTAAGTTAGTCATGTTTTATTGGCTAGTTTATAGTTAATAAAGTTCACACATTTAAGAATCATTTTGATAGATTTCCAAACTTATTTTATAGCTCAAGCACTTTTTACTAAAAATACTTTTATTTTATGAATTACATTTTTTTCTGAAAATCGAAGCTAAAATAATTTTTCAATTGAGAAAAGCGTTTCGATTGTTGTTGTTTCCTGTGTAATAATCTATTTATACTCGTAGATTCAATAGATTACAGAAACGTCATTCCCATACATTGTCTTAGGTTTCTGTAACATTTGCGATTATAGAATTGCATCTCGACTAGAGGGCAAAATAGACAAGAAACTACACTGAAAAAAATGGCCATCAAAATTCCGATGAATCATATTTATGATAGTTGTCACCGTAAAAACTGGTGCTAAATATCGTACTTTTTGGTGATTATCAGTATGCTCCGTACTTAAGGTGAATTTTTTTTCAGTGCTACTTTCAGTTTGCTCGGTTTCTACGGTACTCCGTGGAAACCGAGTACCTATCTTGTGACCGTTCCATTATTTAAAATCCGAATCGGCAAAGTTAGTCTCTGATTAGTCGAGGTTTGTTTTGTCTCGGATCAAACAAGTTCTGTGTGATGCCGGCGCCTATGCAAACACGCTACCTAATGTGTTTACCTCTAATTCCAAACACAGTCGTACCTACGGACCCCCCGTTGTTTGAGCGCACTTTGTCTTTACCATCTTTTAGTCTTTTTATTTGAACATTTGAATGGAACTAGAAAGTTGGAAGTATTTTAAATTTGACATAGTTGAGCAAACATGGCTTGGTCGAGAATCAATCGAGATATTTGGGGATGCCAGATTGTGTTTAAATTTTTCGGGAACAAATCTATGTTTGGCCGCTAACTTTCCTAATGGTAAGCGATGATCAAATGATCAAATTATTTGGCCATTAATGAAGCACTTTTAAAAACTGTCAAATTGTGTCATGATTTTGACACAATTTGACAGTTTTTAACATATAAAACATAAATGACAAACGAAAACTTCAATCACTTTACAAATAAATTGTAGGAAGCATAAACTACCTGTAAAGAGTATACCTTACTAAGTTCAGATACAAAACCAAGAAAAAGTTACCACTAGCTTTTCCCCGAGCTTTTCATAACTCTTAGCCATTAAAAAACAAAACAAATATTTCAAGAAGCAAAATTAATATTTTCCTAAGCTTGTATGAACTCAAAACTTCCATGCGAGCCTGATTACGTTATCCAAGAGCTGTTTCACGTCATTAAAGAGTTCAGACGACCACAAGCTTACGTCGAGGAAACTTCAACTTAAACAATGATAAAACATACTTAGAGACTTTGAGAAACTTTTTAATGTTATGAACACGCACCCTTAAGTGAAGCTAAGCTTCTTAATGTTAGAAGTAGCGGTATGAGCAGCTTAAATTACGTGAGGGAAGTTTTGCCTAATGGTAGGTACAATTTAAAAAATGTTCACGACTGCTTTGCTTATGTTTTTGATGATTCACTTTTCTAGAGTAAGGACTGTTAAACTATTAGAGACTTAAGAGGTTTGCACAGGAAATAGCACAGTTTTTCTTTAGAAAAAATATTGGTTGTTGAAATTTTTACTACTTATTAATTTTTCATAACTATGGAACCTACACTACGTTCATATAATAATAATAATAATAATAATAATAGCCTTTATTCAACAATCTTATCAAACATTTAGAGTATAATTTTACAAATATAATTTTCCTTACTTATTTCTATTAGTAGTTATGCTTTGACACCGGCAGATTGTCTTGCGTACCCGCATAGGCCTCCCCTAACGCTTGCCACTCCCTTCTATCTTGGGTCACCCTCCCCCAAGTAACTCCAGCCATCTTTCTGATGTCATCCTCCCATCTGAGACATTGCCTCCCTTTCCTTCTTTTGTGTTGTCTAGGACACCATTCTGTCACAATCCTTGCCCACTTTTCGTTGCGACTCCTCATCATATGACCTGCCCACCTCCATTTTAGTTTCCTAGTGCAGTATGTTATATCACTAATTTTAGTTGCACTTCTTAGTGTTTCTAGTTTTATTCTGTCTCTTAGCTTTATATTCAGCATGCTTCGCTCCATACTATGTTGACAGGTCTCAAGTTTGCGCATATTTTGTTTTGTTAGGTTCCACGTTTGACATCCATAAGTCATAATAGGTAAAATACAAGAGTCAAATATTTTTTTCTTACATTTCAGTGGTACTTGAGGGTTCTTGAATATTTCTCCTAATGACCAGTATCTCTTCCATGCTAGTTGAACTCTGTTATTTATTTCTTTTGTAGTTAAGTCTTTTGGTGATATTGTCTGTCCGAGGTATGTATATTCTTCAACATATTCTATTACTGTGCCGTTCACTGTTATGGGGATTTTGTCTATATTTGTCATTATTTTGGTTTTAGTGGGGTTCATTGAGAGTCCGACTCTATCACTTACGTATGCAAGTTGTTCAAGCATCTCTTGCAGGCTATTTGGATCTTCAGAAACGAGAATTAAATCGTCTGCGAATCTTAGGTGGTTAAATCGCATTCCGTTGATATTTAGTCCATATTTACTCCATTCAAGACTTCTAAATATGTACTCTAGCACTGCAGAGAAAAGTTTTGGTGATAGTGGATCCCCCTGTCTGACTCCTCTTTTTATATCAAATTGTTCTCCAATTCTTTCTGTTCTGATTTTTGCTTTCATGTTCTTATATATGTTGTTGATTATTCGTATGTATTTGTTTTCAACTCCTTGAGCTGCAAGTGCTTCCCATATTTTTGTGTGTTTTAAAGAGTCAAATGCTTTGTTGTAGTCTACAAAAGCCAGGTAAAAAATGATGCCATATTCGTTACATTTTTGGATAACTTGTTTTATGGTGTGTATGTGATCAATTGTCGAAAAATCGCTGCGGAAACCTGCTTGCTCTTTAGGTTGATTTTCGTCAAGAGTTTTTGTTAGACGTTGTAGTAGTACTTTAGAGAAAACTTTGTAGACGTTGGACATCAGGCTGATAGGTCTGTAGTTTGCTATATTATCTTTCTTTCCTTTCTTATGGAGTAGAATTATAGTCGACGTGGTCCACTGATGGGGTATATATTCTGAGTCTAAAATTTCATTAAATAGTTCAGTGATAATGTTTAGTATTATTTCGGATGAACCTATTAAAAGTTCGTTAGATATACAGTCTTCACCAGGTGATTTGCCTCTTTTCTGTGACTTGATAGCCTTGTATACTTCCTCTTTTAATATACTTGGGGTTTCTTCATTATTAATTGTATCTTTTCTTAAAATTATAAAATTATTTTCTTCTATAGTACTGTCATCATAGTATAGCTCGCGGTAGTAATCTGTGGCTACTTCTAGTATTTCGTTTCTGTTTGTCTTGTTTTTCTTATTTTTGTGGTGTGTCATGTTGTCTATCCAGTTTGTAGTTTACTGTACTGTAGTTTACTGTTTGTAGTTTGTAGTTTACAAGCATGTATATGAACTACGTTCATATACATGCTTGTAAAACGATCAAGCAGACGCACAGACTGAAGAACTTTATCTTTTGGGTTTTTTTCTAGCTGCCTAACCTGTTTTAAAATAAACATGACAAAACGTTAATTTTTCAGTAGCCTTTAAGAACTAAGTATTTTAATACAACATTACAGATCCGGAGTTAAGAAAATGGGCTTTTTATTAAAATTGATGAGCGGTGAGATTTACATAAAATAGCGTTTAACTTTGAGCGCTTCTTGTAAAATACTAAAATTCTTAGGCTTTTTCAGTCTTCGCGCTGAAACGTTATAAGTTTAACACTAATAGCTTTTCTAAATAATTTCATTCTCGACAATAGGCTAACTCTTGAAATTCCTTGGATACTTTAAATTACCGTCTGTTAAATATTTAGGTACGAAGTAGAAAAGAAAACTTTAAAGTAGTAAAGCTGAGATGAAAACTTATTTATAAATACTCACCTATAAAATATAATATGTTTATTGTCTATCCTGTTCCGTTCCGGATTTGACTGAACAGAATTAACGTAATTATTCGTACAAAGATAACAAAATTGTAGTTACAAACCGTGGCATGTGCCCAAATTATGTGAAAAGTTGAGTAGAGGAGCCGTTTTCGCATTATCTGAGTTAAACTATTCGACACCCTTCGAAATCTTTTAGTTTCTAATTTGGCCACCTCTACATACAAGTTGGTAGCTGTAATGTGCCTTCTAAGCGGCTGGACGCAAGAAGTACGTACTTTTCAAAGTCATCTGACACAAACTGGCTCTACAACAGAGTCCAAACTTTGAGAAAGTCAAAGTTTCACACCAAAGGGTTTTCGTCGATAACGCCTCTTCGGTTGAAACATAATTTATTTCAGTTACTTATGTGTGGGAAGTTAAAATCTCTTAGATTACTTTTCGATTTTTGGATTCTGTTAACGTCCTAGATACTTTACGTGTTTATTTTTAATTTAGTTATGTATGTTGAGTTAATGGTTAAGTTTAATTACGTTTTGTTTTTTTTTTTATTTCATTCCCTAGTTTATGTACCTATTCGTTAATTGGTATAGGCTATTTCTATAAAAAAAATAATACACGACGAAACTACACCGCTGCGGAGTTAGAGCTTGTACATAAAACTGCGGTGCGACGTCGCATCGCAAAAATCTGCGAGCACGCACGACATTCTTTGCCGCAGAAATCGCATCGCAGAAATTCGCGTCGCAAGTTTCTACGTTGCGGCATCGCATCGCATCGCATCGCAGATTTGTGTACAAGCCCTGTGCTTGCAAATGTTTTCTTTGTTCTTTTATTTTAGCCTACATCTATGAACTAAATTGTGTCAAATTTAAAAATAAACAATAATAATTACGTTACTTTGGAATTTTTGTAAATTTAAGAGACAACGGGTCCCGTCTTCATTATCAACACTAGCCCTAATTGTCCAAGTCATCATACTTCAGATGCATATTATCGACTTTCGCGTCGTTCTTAAGCACAAAGAGAATTTTTCAGGTGAGCTTCAGATAATGATAGTTGAGAGGCAGAGACTTAACATGCCTCTTATAAAAGCTTTTCAGCAAAATGACCCGTAATGACAGCGAAAACCACTTTCGAGACCAATGTTTCTTTTTGCTCGATGCGTTTAAGGTAAGCGGTAAAGTTGGAGAGAAGGGAAAATTGTGGTAAGTGATTTTGTGGTGCTTTAGCTACTTGGCTTTCTTCAGGGATGTTTTACGGGTGCTCTAAGGGAGGTGCTGCAGATGCTTGTTCGAGAAATTGTTTGAATACTTTCTTACAAAGTGTACAACAGGTAAACTGTATTACAAAATATTTTATGTACATTTTTGATAGGTCCACAATCCACAATCCGCACTTGGCCAGCGTAGTGGAATACGGCCTAATCACCTTTTGAGGGTAGATCTGTATCCCAGCTGTGGGAAGATTAAGGGCTGAATATGATGATGAAGTTAGAAAATAGTAAAGACTTAAGCTTATATGGAACATTACGTTTACCTAAAAACGCTGTTTCGAAAAATTCTACTTTAATTGAACAAATAAAAAAACCTATTTTAATTAAAATCTGGAATCACGCTGAGAAAACCTCTAACCAAAAAAACCACACGCATTTTTCATTAGCTCTAAAAAAGTCAACATTTTAATTAACAAACAAGCAAAGAGAACGCAAACTACGCTTGGTAGAGACTTATCTACCATTATTTAGTTAGTTTGGCTCCAACATGGCACTTGGATACGTCGAGTCGAGCTTGATCCCGTGTGTACTGGGAGACTATTACCAGCGGTTTTGCCTACTAGGGCAACATCAAACTTTAGCAAGATTTTAGATTAGGTAATTTTAATTTTGAACCGACTTAAAACGAGCTATTTTAGTCTAGTTTATTTTATTTTTGAAGCGAGGAGATTTCAAGTTTACTGTTTTAAATGTAATACTGAACTTTGTTATAACGATTTCAATAGTTTAATTAATTGTTAAACTGACTTTTAATGACTGTATTTACTAATAATAGAGCTAATACATTTTTTTAAACGCGACTATAAGCTACAAAGATATGCGTTACCTAGACGATAAAACTTCAGGCAAAGCAATTGAAGCCGATAATTTTTTTCTTATTTGTAATTTTTTTAATCGAACCTCAAAACTGATATGTATACCCCAACGCGAGACGCTATAATTATGTACCTTATAGGTAGGTACAAGTATATAATAGATAGCATTCACAGAGACGTGTTAACTCAACAAGCTACTCTAGTATACTCAACGAAATTTTCAAACTGTAACTTTAGGGTTCAAAATTTTCACAGCAAAATTTCCATACTGGTCATACGAAAATACGCAAGGCTGTATTAGGGTCGGGCTAGGTTCCAAGTTCTTGTAGCCCCACGCCTGCTACAAACGTTTAATTTATATGCCCATAATCCACGTTTGGGTTATGATGATTAAAGACGATGGCCTTAGTTGTAAATTGCTCATAACAGAGGTCTTGTATTAAAATAATTCGTATGAGCGAGCATCTTGCGTGTTTCTGAGGGGCAGTGGAGTAATTAATGCGGTGATGTTGGGCTCTGTTAGTTTATGGATGTTGGTCAATGAGAAGCTAATGGTTAATGATGGAAGTTTATAGAGGCCATTCACTTAACTGCTTTGATACGATTACGCGAGTCTATTTGAGGCTGTAGCTAGATACGTGGCAGAATTAGTTTGGCCATGATTATTTCTAACTAGCTACTCAATGACTTAACTCGAAACTGGCTACTTACTAAACTAGGTCTGTAATCTTTTATTTATCTTTATTTACATAAAAGACCTCTGACTAAATGAAATATCAGCCTAAACTACTGGTCCTAGACATGAAATCGAGAGGGTATGTTCTCTATACAGTATGATAAGGAAAAGATAGGTATGCTAAGCCGCAACCCCAGGGTTGCGGCCTAGCATATCCCAGCTCCAGAGCCGGGGTCTTAGAATACGGCTTCGGTATCCCCTGCCGACTAAAAGGGGCCTTTGGGCTCGTGGGTGGTCAGATTTGGGGATCTGGCTACCTTCTCGAACGAGCCCAGGGAAGACAACGGCGTGGTGTGGCCCGTATTGTTGTAGGGGCCGGAGAAGGACCAACGTCAAGGACCTCAGGTAACGTGGTAATTAAGGGGGCACCAGTGTGAGTTCGTCAGAGACCCTGGTTCCCCCTGTCAAGCACAGAGGCTGGCCACCGAGGGGGTTTTAGTGAGTATAACCTCACATAACCCGGTTGCTCCCCAAAGCATCCGGGTATCTTTCTAAGATCCCCCCCCCCCCTCCCCCGACAACAAAAAAAAGGTGTGCTAAGCCGAAAAAGGCTCATAGTTATGAATAATTTTTACTATAACCCGGAATTCGCGAAAAACTGTTCCTCTCAGCTGTTCCACAGAAAAATGTCAATGATACTCGACAAAATATAAAAAGAATATCTGATTTTTTTTTCGGGAATTCCGTGTTGGTCCAATGAGTACGACGTGCTCTTTTCGGCTTATCATGCGTTTTGTTTATTCTACCAATATTATAAACGCGAAAGTTTGTAAGAATGTTTGTTCCTCTTTCACGCAAAAACGACTAAACGGGTTCACATGAAATTTAAAATGAAGGTTGTTCATGGTCTGGATTAATACATAGACTACTTTTTATCCCGGAAAACGAGGGTGAAACCGCGGAGCGCAGCTAGTAGATTATAAATATGTCATTCTCATATTACATTGTCTGCGTTTTCAGTAGGTATCTAACATTTGCAATCAAAGATTGCTACTTGGCTGGGGAGGCTGGTTAAACCGCGTAGTAGGTAGTCATGTCATAAATCGCAGAAAAAGTCGACTAGTGAATATCCCGTATCCGCAACAGCTTCTATATCAGCAGCAGAACACACCGCTGATATTTACGAAGTGAGCCTGTGTAGTGTTAACGACTTTTGGCAACCGTTCGCAGCGAGACCTGAACAATAAACAAACAGTTTCCTGCACAGTTATGTATGAAGTGGTGATACTACCGGAGGGAGTTATTTTGCTGCGTGAAGATATTGAAATATTCTTTGGATTGAGCAACCATCTAGCTACCATTTTGGTCGCAGTGTTTACATAGTTTTGTGCTGTTTACGACATTGCATTGCGAAGAAAATAGAAGTTTTATTCTGGACAGAATAAAGTTATTTTTTGGATAGAATTAGGTAACTCAGTTGATTTCTTTTATCTACAAGGTTTGGATGTAGATTTATTATTCAAATGAGTGTGTACTGTAAAAGTTTGCTTACTATTAAACCGTAACTATAAAACCGATTTAGATAAAATTTGAAATGTAGATAGCATATGCCCTGGATTAACAAATATGGTACTTTTCATCACCATCACCTTTTCATCATCAATCATAAAGTTATGTGTTCCAAGTCGAAAACTGGTAGATAGATAGAGCTGGCTTTATTAAATGAAGCCTACTCTTTACTGTCTTGAAAATACTCAAAATTTATTTAAAAAATTACGCCTTATAGTGTCGAAGTAGGTACAACAGTTTTATTAATTACGGATTAAAACAAAACATTTCCTATAACTCATTAAGACCATCTTAAGCCGACTTACTTAGCCGGCTGAAGGCGTTGCCATCGTTACAGTAGGCACCGATTTTCATTAGAAAAACATTCGCAGAACCTTTAGAGTAAACAAAACAAACTCCAGCGATGACTGAAGAGCGTCCAGCGTCCAGCGTCTATCAAACACCGCGCTAAAGCCAATAAAATGTCCGGCAACATAACGGCGGAGTTTCCGATCAAAACTTTGATACTCGACATTAACAGGCGACAGGTGTTTTTTACGACCACCCGTTGATTTAGCACTTGGCGGTGGAGGTTATCGACAGAGTCTTAGCTCGATCGTTTTTACTTTTGATGAAAAAAATATGATGGCAAACTTTAAAAAATCAATACAGAATACAGTTATACAATACGTCCGAAATAATTTATACAGGGTTATAAGAAAAGGGTATGCTAAGCTGAAAAGGGCTAATACTACTCATCTAACAACTTTTACCATGCAACCAAACCTAAAACCGCGAAAAAAGTGGCAGTTACCACACTTATTTTTTGAGTGTCATTGACATTTTTCTATGGGAAAACTGGATTTAAGGACCCATTGTAATTTATTCACAATACTATTTTGAAGGAGATTTCACAGTAGCTCAACGCTTATGCTTACATGAGTCATTTATATCAATTTTAATCACAGTGCATGTGTAATAGTCTGTGGTTAATGTCCATGATTCATTCCAAATTGCTTACAAAGATTCGAAGTTTGTTGAACAAAACTCTGTAATCTGTTCAATATTTATCTTTAGAATTATAACGACTCTCCAGGTAGTATTGCTAATCGAATGAACTGCAAACTGTGAACTCCGGTAAAGATGAAATGAATAAAATTGGAGTGAATTCAGATAATTATGACGAATGATAGAGATTAATTTATAAAACTATCTATATATACTAAACCGACTGCACATAAGTCAGATAAGGATAGGAAGGTAATAATTGCTAACCAAATGACAAGCGCTAATCGAAAAGACTACTACTGTCTTTGAACTTAAGGTATGGAATCGAGTGAGAAGACCTTGGTGACATGAGACCTACTTTGATAGCATCATCAAATTATGAAGCTAATTCACTGTCTTCCACTTTTTCAAGGATCCGCCATTAATCTCGTTTCAATAGACGGGAATAGAAACAAAGCAAACAAACTGTTTAGTGGTGTTGCAAAAGTTGCGATCTTGTTAAACGTGATTCCAAAGTTCGGAGACTTTGATTCTTTATCGGCTTAGATGAGTTTCACTTAATTTTGTTTGTCTTCTGAGACGTTAATGGAGACAAAGAGTGTTAACGAAGTGTAAGGATGTCGGAGGTTTTTTTATTAAATGATTAGAACATTGAAATAAAATGATTAAGAAAAACATAAAATGAAATTACAACTACAAAATTGGATTCTTTAAAAGGGCTGTTTCATCCGGTGTAACAGGTACCCATAGGGGACGGTGATTGCTTACCATCAGGCGGCCTATTATACTTGTTAGCCGGTAGCCGGTTATGGCATAAAAAAATACTTTTTTTTCAGGCAAGACGTTTTTGTTTCTTCTGATCAGTTTGATCACATATTTAAAACGTGAGAAGTTTTTAGAGATAATAAATTACATTTCTATTTTTTATCAAAATCTTTATTCGTAGTGTTTTAAGTTTTTTTTTTCTCAGGAAAACCTCTCAAAAAGACAGCACAAAATTGTAGAAAATCCCGTAAAAAGCTTTCATCATTTACAGAAGCCAATTTATGTATCAAAGAAAACTTGTTTACTCGTAAGCAAAGGTATTTCTTCGTAAATTAGGGTACCTAAAGACAAATTGGATTGAACGAGATCGTCTTTTACTTTTGTTTCTCCTGTCTGTATTACTTCACCAAAATAAAGATGTAGGATGTAGGTACTTGTAAAATATTTATGTAAAGTAAGTATACATTATTTTATTTTCTAGAAAGCTTTTTTCATATTTTATTTTTTGCCTAAAATAAACATTGGTGAGCAAAGTTCATCCAACCTTTGGTTTATACCTTTTTTGTTTTATCTCTTTTTTGTAGCAAAATGTATGTATAGTTGTAGTTATATGGAACACTATCGTTTTTAAATTTTATCCAAACTATTTAAATGTGTTTCTACTAAATAAAACATGTAGCACGAACTGGTTTTGATTTAACGCACAGAAATAAAATCTGATAAATTTTAAACAAGCTTCAAAGCCCAAAAATTCAAACCTGAAGAATGTGTAATCCAGAAAAACTCAACGGAACGCGTTTCAAAGTATTTGCAGAAATCCTAAATGCATTTGTTAACACGATGTCGGTATGCCTCTCCGGCAAAACCTCTGGAGTCAACGTTTTAACGTTTCTAGTGGTTTTGGGGAACCGAGGATCGTCTGGAATATTTTGCACAAATACGTAGAGGTATATCTTGGAATTTAGAGGTTGGAACGCCTTCAGGAACATACTTAGGATACCTACTTATTTTTAGAAGTATAAAGAGAAACAAACGTTATAGAAGGCTGTATAATTATATTAATTAACTTGCACAAGTTTTTGCTGTGTGCAAGTTCACGCAAAGCAAAACTATGTTCACGTTCAGTAGTCACATTTATTTAGTTTATTTGGTTAGCATGTGAATAACATTTTTTTTACATGTTAGGAATCCTACTACTATTATAAAGGCGAAAGTTTGTAAGTATGGATGTATGTATGGATGTTTGTTACTCTTTCACGCAAAAACGGCTGAACGGATTTACATGAAATTTGGAATGAAGGTTGTTCATGGTCTGGATTAACACATAGGCTACTTTTTATCCCGGAAAACGCGGGTGAAGCCGCGGGGCGCAGCTAGTAACCTATAAAATCATTATTTCTGTACAATAACCACGTCTAGATAAGCAACACAAGATAAAGGGTTTAGTTAAGTATCAACATTATACCACAATTTTTATTTAATTTTATTCTTAAAACTGTTCTATATCAAAGTAATTTCTACGTGCTCTCTTCTACAGACACTCTTAAACAATTTAACGAGACGGAAATCGTTATAAAATGAAATTCACATTCAAGACAGATTTTTCTTTTACTTAATATCAGATACATATTGTGTCTTTTGCCGGTTTCCTAAGGTTTAGGTATAAATTATTTGCTTTTGTCCTTTAATTTGGCGCTTCTGTATAAGATGGTAACCATTCAAATATTGGTAACAAGAAGTTGGTCTTAATAATGCCTTCTTAATCAATTTTTAGCGATCGAACTTTTAACAATTCCAGTCTAAAATGTTTTCTGTCAATCAAAAGACGCCGATTCATTTTCACAAGTAGTCCTTAAAAAATAGCCCTTTTCTGGTTATAATGACTGATTCCGTAACCTATTTAACAGTAGTGCCCACTATTTGGAAAACTTACCACCGGACAAGAATTACTAGTTTCCCTACATTCAAAAAAAAAAAAAATAATTGCTAAATAAAATATCTATTGATATTCTTTAGGTACCATTATGTTTCACGGCTTCATTCGACGCGATTTTGTTTTTGTTTACATATTGTAGTTATGTCTCACGTACTGGCCCTCAACACGGATTGTTTAGAGATTTTATTCCCCGCTTTCAAAGTTTTTTATTCTGGTAACACTAGAGATCGTCCATAGTCGTTAAGTTCGTTACTATCGTACCCCCACCTCACTTCAGAGCCCAGAGGGGAGCCATCGGCCGGTCGAACTTCATTCCGTGTTTCCGTGCCGAGGCCTTCGCACGCAAACTAAAACAAGTTGCAATGGAGAAACCGAAAGCGGGTAGCGGGTAGCGGAAAAAAGCGACGAAGAAATAAAGGATTGGCGCGTCGAGAAATCATCGAAGTCTCATCTGACAGCGAGCCCTTTCTACATTGGATCGCAGCCTCAATCTGCACCGTACTGTTCCCGTTTTACATGGGTCTTGCGGATACTGTCCACCGTACTGTTCCCGTTTTACATGGGTCTTGCGGATACTGTCGCATAAAAATGACAACCTCTGTACTGCACCCTTTCTACATTGGGTCTTTACACAATGGCTTAAGTGTACCCTTTGGGTCGCAGCCTCACTCTGCACTGTACCCCCTTTTACATGGGTCTTGCGGATACCGTCGCATCGGACCTGATCCCGTCGCATCAAAATGACGAAGAAGTGACGCGTGTGTGTTTACACAGTGTGACTATGCCTGCTTTAAGAAAAGAAGGGCTGGTCCGCGTCTTCTTGCTTGTGAAAAAATGCGTCGCTGCAACATCGGAGCAGAGCATCGGAGCAGATATCGTCGCATCGGAGCAGATACCGTCGCATTGGAGCAGATACCATCTCATCGGAGCTGATACTGTCGCATCGGAGCATCGGAGCAGATACTGTCACACATGTTAACATGCATCATACGCAAAACCTCTGACTAAACGAAACTTTCTGAAAAGTAGGGTAGTTCGCATTTTCTTGCCTTGGGTAAAGAAATGCGTCACCGTTACGTCTGTGCTGATACTTTCACATCAAGAACCCTGAGTTTTTTACTAAGCTACAGCTTAGCTTAGCCTTGGTTAGTTGCAAAGTGTTACAAGTTGCATATCCAAACGGAAAACTGACTAGTTATATTTTGTGCAGTGTATGCTAACTATTACAGGAAGTGTATATTATGTGCTCAAACCACCTTAAATATACTTATTACACTTACTTACTTTATTTTTATTTACTGTTGTGGCTGTACTTCTGTAATTTTGACTTCAAGTTGGGCTATTTAAACCTTTATGAAATATTAACGTTATTTTTGCTTAATCATAGCTTACGCTACACTCGGGCTAATATATTGTCTAAAAATTATGTTATAAACAGCTAGTAGATGCAGGGACATGACAAGAGTATAAATATAATTATTATGTGCTTATACAACACATTCTACTATGCTAAGCCTTGCAAAGCTTTTGCTTTGCTCTTGTTTTTAAAGTATTTTTCACATTACGAACATGTTCTTACATTATAATTCTAGAATAACATTCTAGTTTATGCTATACATATACCTAGTAGATATTATTACTGTGTAATACACTTCTTTAATTTGAGGCAATACAGTATTCTACGAGATACGACGTGTTTACTGTGCATTATAATTCTAGAACGAACATTCTAGTTTATGCTATACAGTATTACTGTGCAATATACTTCTTTAAGTTGCTGCAGAACAGTATCCTACGAGACGCGCCGTGTTTATGTTGTTTTATACTATGCATAACCTCACTAGTTGATGCAGTACAGTGTTCTACGGGATGCGACACACAATTATTAAATAAAAATTCATATCAATAAGTATACGTTTATTTAGGATTATCACATCCATAGGACTTAAAAGTAACAAAAATCAATAAATAAATAAGTCTGAATTACACTACGTTTTATGAAACTTTTGTAGGATGCAGTATTCTACGATGTGTGTCGCTATGAAAATTAACGAAGTTTTGACACGTTTTTTTCTGCTAAATACGATATGGGTGTCTTACACCGCATTATAGGTACTATGCAAAAGTTGGGCAAACAGTTTACATTGTGCTATACTTCTCCAAGTCAGCAATTGTTATTTTTACTCCTTAATTTATTTTATTTTTAGGTACATTTATACCTCTAGCTATTAGTTATTATATGAACAAACAGTTTCTACAAAACCATAACTGTGTGCGTTTGCCACATAAATTGATATACCTATTGATCATTATTTTAACACATTATTTTTGATAATTTCGTTATCAATATCTTTAGGAGGATTGTCCGTATGATTCAAAATACCACCGAGCACCGAGCTATATGTTACTATTATTTTCAAGTTAGGAAACTGCTGGATACAAATTTTTCAAAAGTAAAGTAATGTGTCACTGACACTTCAGTCTTATACCATACTTTATTAAGTTAAAGAAGGGTAACACAAGAAAAAATATATTATGTATATTATATAAAAATTTATTCCTGAGTTCAGATCATACAAGGACACATATTTTGTCACATGGTTAGTTTTTTACGCTGTATGCTACTCTATGTATTCTTATACGACGAGAAACGTCTATCACGATGGGTTTCTTAAGTAAATGGTAAATGTCACATTTTCAATTATTCATTGCTGATACACATTAAGTAAAACAGAGATAAGCAGAGTTACAAAAATGCAAATACACTTGGTCCGATTAATCGATTCACTTCATAATTTGGTGTGACAGCCGCTCTCACTAGGCGACGGCTTTATATTAGGAGAGTTAACTTTGAACATTGGTAGACGCCCGCGCCACCAGGTTGGAGGAGCACAGTTTGTTAGCAGTAGAAAATAGAACCATCACTGCCACCGCCGTGTGACAGTTGCGGCTACTGAGAGGAATTCAAAAAATTCAAAATTCAAAATAATTTATTCAAATATGGGTACATCAATGCACACTTATGAATGTCAAATACAGTTTTTACGAATAAATTAATACACAATAAATTAAATGTCAAAGAAAACAATATTATTAGAATGTCAAAAGGAGTAGAATTTGCGCAAATTCTTGTAGACCGGGTGCCTCATCCTAATTGCAAAAATGTTTTTTGTTTTTATTTTTATCGTAGCTGAAATTTAATTTACTTAAATAGAGACTCCAAGAAGATATGTAAGTTATGATAAAGTATCGCCATGATGACGACCAGAAATCGATATTAGTAATGCGAGCTAGTAATATAATTAAGGCTTAAGAATTCAAGAAAAATAAATGTTGGATTTTGTTTGAAAAAATCAAAGTACCTACACAATGTTTACTTAACTTAAAACTCATTGATGGATCATTAGTGTCACTGTCAAATGCTGATATCGTCATTTATTCAGTCAAATAAAATCAAGTTAACTTCAATAATTAAACAATTATATGTACAAAAACTTGGCTTAAACATTAAGCAATTCATTATTTTTAGATTAAAGATCCCTTGAGTTTTTTCAGTAATGTGATATACTCGCAAAATATTATGAATAATGCTAAAAGACAATAAGAATTTATCCTAGTGCATGTAAGCATTATATTTCTTTTTTTTTTTGTTATTTATTTATTTTTTTTTGACATTGTAAGTTTTAACTTCAGTTTCTACCAGCTTAAATGTCCTTGCTGATGTCTTATCACACGAACTCCGCACACCCATACATTGGTTTATATGACTCAAACAACGTAGTTGGTTAGCCAAGGACCCATTTCGTTGATTTTACAGAAATAATGTCACTAATACAATACAATAACTGATTATTATGTACTAAATCTTGGATTACATTTTCTGATATGACACATAGTCACAGTTATCAGCCAGAATTACAATTAATTTTTAATGCTATTAGTGGGAGAGGCTTTTGATTATTAATTTTATTAAGTTTTTCAATATTAGTATTAATAACTTTTTTAAATAGACTGTAAACCTAACCGTATCTAACGATAGACGGACTCCACCACTAAATCCAATAAAATAATATTTATCTTATTAGTTCTTCATTAGTTGGAGTTTTCTCGTGCTGGCGACATGTCGCAGTATCGTCCAGCACCTACACTGGGAATGTCTTCTGGGAATATTGTATCATCATACATTATGATTTTATGTACCTATATAGGTAGAAGAAGCAGCATAGATACAGATCCAGCTCTCAAATAAGTTATCATATTTTGTTAGCGTAGTATAAAAAATCTAACGGTTCGAAATTTATTTCAAAACTGACATGCTGGGATGGATGCTCAGAACATTTTAAGCTAAATGTTCACAACATGCCAACAGTCTGTGGCGGGATCGATTCGGTTATAAACATCATATAAAAGGATATACATAATTATGTATTTGTATTTTGTGAAAAATTTGTTTCACATTTCACTAATTTTCTCTGAACATCCTACAATATGTAAACAAAAACAAAATCGCGTCGAATGAAGCCGTGAAACATAATTAATGATCAAACGAACTTACCAAGTGAAGTTCGATCACAATTATGTGAACGGCTTCATTCGACGCGATTAATATATACACCCTCCCATAAATAGCTTAGCTAAGTAACCTACTTAGTACTTATATACAATGTATATAAATGCCCTAACCCTAATAATGAAATGTGAAATTGATAATTGGTAATCATAATCAATTTATGGGTAATTTTTTCCATTACCGGTCACAAAATAAGTAGTTAGTAAAACTATTGCTCTAAACAGAATGAAGTTCGACCGGCCGATGGCTCCCCTCTGGGCTCTGAAGTGAGGTGGGGGTACGATAGTAACGAACTTAACGACTATGGACGATCTCTAGTGTTACCAGAATAAAAAACTTTGAAAGCGGGGAATAAAATCTCTAAACAATCCGTGTTGAGGGCCAGTACGTGAGACATAACTACAATATGTAAACAAAAACAAAATCGCGTCGAATGAAGCCGTTCACATAATTGTGATCGAACTTCACTTGGTAAGTTCGTTTGATCATTAATTTTATTAGCCATAACGTTTAATTTATTTGTCTGATTTATGGGCAGTCTACGTTTAGTAGGTAACAATTTATGAGGCTAGACTATATTCTGATGGAAATAATGTCTACACTGTAAAGATGGTTAATAAAAATAAACGATGTTCTAGTTTACATTGTCCAAGGGGCAATTGTAAATCAGAGTTGAAGAGTCAGGTGGTCAGTGTGAGTGAAGGCGGGAAACGGTGAAACTAATGTTACCAGTTTTCTTTTGTTAATAGTTTTTTATTGTTGTGCAAAAAGTGTGTTTTAGCTAAATTACGTCTTTATCGCGTAAATAAAAAAAAACTTATCTGAAAATAGCCGTAAGTAGCTCCCAAAGTTCTGTCGATTATGTTACCTCCATAGTACTCTCACTCTCACCACTAAGAAGTGAAATCAATCTTATAAACTTTAACAAGAAAATTTCGTGCGTTATGAGATCGAACATCAAATCTATTGCCCCAAAAAAGGCCGGATATTTGCAAAATGGAGCATAAAGCAACTAACCAGCTTAATAGGTATAATATCAACCAGGCTATTAAAGACCTTAACAACATTGACCAGTCTTATCCCCAAAATTGTAAATCACGTACAAAAAGCTACTAAATTTGGTAAAGGGCGACGCACAGTGAAGCAACAAAAAGGTGTGGCGCGCGGCCGTCGCGGATCTCGCCGTACATAATTGTATGGTGTTTTGGTCGTGTTGGGTCCCGCTGTCGGAGTGATTGTAGTCGCTCAACGGACGTCGGGTGGCATGTTTATTCTGCCAAATCTGGAAGGAAAAACGACGATTAGAGTTTGCTACGCTTCTGAAAGTTTTTATCGCTACGTATATGATATGGCGTAGTTTTTGGTGTTTGTTGCAATTACTGAATATTTATTTTTGCCCATATCGTTAGTCAGTATTTTTTGTCTGTAACGAAACCTTTTCATGACAAATGTTTAAAAAAATTGCACTGTATTATTAATTTCAAAACCTTAAGCTAAAACTGTTCAATGAATCTCGCTCTTAGAAACATTGTTTGAAAACAAGTAGGTACCGTTGTCTTTTCTCCGATCTGAGAGTCTGAGACTCTGATAAAACAATTTTTTTTGTTAATGAACAAAAAAAATTGAAGCTCAATTCAAGCTCATTGTTCAAATTTTTGATCCTGTTTTAGTAGTAGGTAACAGCTGCAAATTTAATATCAAACAAATCAAATATTGCGTTTTTTTTTCTTGTTATTGTTCTTGTTGTTTCACTGCAATCTTCTTTAATTTTTCACTGACACTTACCTATTTAACTTATTTACAGTACGATTTAAGAACTGCTCTAAGCCTTCTTCTGTTAACATTCTGAAACCAGTGGCGACAAGTTCCTCAACCGGAGGCATTAATAACTCTCTGTCGCCGTATTGTTGGCAGTGAAATATTCAGCGCAAGTGTATACACCCGCCCTTAACCCTTTGACTCGCAAACGTACACATTTGTCCTCGCGACCGTTGGTCACGTGACCAACGGTCACGCTCGGAAACGTACACATGTGTACGTTTCCGAGCCACCATTTTGAAAAGGTTACGCCCATTCGATTCTCATTCGATTCTCATTCGACCTTTTCAAAATGGTGCGTGTCCGTACACATGTGTACGTTTCCGAGCCTACTGAAATTTAAATTTAAATTTAAATTTTAACGTCTGCGAAACGTCTGCGAGTCAAAGAGTTAACAGAATCGAACCTGGAAACTTGGAGACTAGTACGTAAACTTGATCGATTTAAAAAGTGGTTTAAAATTTAAAAATCTTATCGAAATGCAAAGAATGAAATGAAAAATGAAAGACGGAAGACGTACATAATAATTATAATGAGATTATAAAGGATATGGAACAAAACAGTTTGAATAATAGTTTTGTAAAACATTAAATGCTGTTGTAAATTACAAGATGGTATTCCTAGGCCGATAGTAATAACAAGTATTAAATTAAATAATCAAAAAAAAAAACAACAAATTGAGAATTTTTGAAAGGCTGAACTGATTCTTGTATTGTAGTCATAGCTAAGAACACTCGATTAAGTCATTTAAAAAAAACTAAATCAAAATTGGTTAAGATGTTTAAGAGTTACGGTGCGACAGAAAAACATACCGCGTATGTGTGGTGTGTTGCATTCATAGTACCCTTCTGTTTACAGGTATTGTGATTCGAAGAAAAAATACTGATCCACAGAGGATAATAAAAGCATAGGTGTTTATCTGATGATGCTAACCTTACGATAGCAATTCATAACAATAAGATAAACTTTAATGCAGTTACACGACTTGAAAACCTAAATCACTGTCTCCTTAGTACGAAAGGTTTGTCTACATACAATGGCACATCGATTATTTTGGCGGGCGTTGAAAGTAATTGGCACATAAATAGTTTTAAAACATGAACTGACTCGTTTTAAAACATGAACTGACTGTCTTTGATGTTTTATGTAATACACCGTCGTAAAATTGTATTGATCGTTAAAAATATTGATGAGTTTGGAAAATATGACTCTGCAACACAGTAATTAATCTATTTTCGTGTTCGGTTTTTGAACAAAAGTCATAGTTACTAGTTATATATTATTTTATTTACTACTAAACTTTTTAAATACTATTTAGGTACTACTAATACAGTCTTTTACGTGTACCTAGACCTGACCCACTTTCATTAGTTTTACCGAATTTCTTTTACAATGCTTACTCGTAAAACCAAGAGAATTTTTGTTTTTATTACTAAAAAATGGACAAAAAAAAATGTGTAACCAAAAACTCTAAGCACTTTTCTATACAAATTGTACCACACTATAATATTAGCGTAGGTATCTCATCTCATCTCATTTCATCTTTACTTTTCCACAATCTAGATACGCGAGATTATAATAATGGCATTATCATAGAAGACGGTCTCTAGCTAATATAATTCAAGTCATCGTTAAGTTTCAAGCTTACAATATAATCAAAGCCATTTAACACATTCCCACAGCGTCTCAGTGTAACAATAAGGTAACCTAAATAATAATAAGCTTTCGGAGATTACAATGCCTTCACATCGGCAACTGTTCTAACCACGGAGTCATTATTATCAGATCTGACAGCTCTAGGGCAAGCTCTACAAACCGTTTAACCGCTTGTTTAGAAGAAATCGACAGTTTTACGTTATATTATTTAAC
This sequence comes from Alcis repandata, assembly GCA_949125135.1. NCBI lineage: Eukaryota > Metazoa > Arthropoda > Insecta > Lepidoptera > Geometridae > Alcis > Alcis repandata. The sequence goes on from OX421233.1 coordinate 5,281,447, forward strand.
GATTTTTCAGATTAAAGCACTGTTATTTAATTTTCGTTATTGGTAATCTTTTTAGTTATGATATCTTCTTGTATACTTATGTAAAGTGAAACATTGACAATGAAAATATGTTTTTCGTAATTGCAGCTACTCTATTGAAACTATGTTAGCAATAAAGACAAATTTGTAGGTAATGGCGGAGGATTCAAAGCAAACGAAATTCTAAAAAACTTCAAATAAGAACTTAAAGCCCCTGAAAAGCAGGACAGCTCGTTTTAAAACACCTTGTCTTCATAAAATCTAAACACTTAACAACCGGTTAGTTGGTCGGTTAAACCTGCCCAGCTAACTGTACCTTGATGGATGGGTCTTGACACCCAAAACAATGCGTACGAAACATCAGCACGGCCCGAGATGACCCCGGGAGGCAAGATAGAGTAAGTCACAATATTTTGACGATCGCTCGTTGATATAATGACAGGATTGCTGAAGAAACCCGTTAGAAATCGAGCGTTGGACCGACCTGCTGACACCAGATTTTTAACACTTTTGGTTCTTGCTTAAAAGTACAGTGAAAGTTTCTCAGCATTCGTTACTTATTTCAAGTATTATTAATATAAGAAAACCAAAAAAAAGCAACTGCTAAATGTAGCTTATGACCCTCCGGATACAAATCACACAAACAAACTGGGACAAATCTGGTTACATTTATCAATTCAAAATTCGTTTAGTTGGTAGGAAGTTACATAGAAACAAATCAACAAACAAACTTACATACCTACACCCGAAAAAAATGGCTCTTTTTTAGATACTCACCACTCAGAAATTATCTGGTTTAATCATGAAACTTTTTCACCCAATCTATATATATAAAAATGAAACCCGTTTTCCTTGGTCACGGCCTCACGCGTGAATGGCTGGACCGATTTCACTAATTCTTTTTTTGTTGTATTTGTTATTATTAGGAGAAGGTTCTTACGGAAAAAAATATTAAGAAAATCTCTCAGAAATATTGAAAAACCCTAAAAACAGCCCTTTTATTTTTCCCATACAAACGTTTTCTAACTAAAACGAGCTTTATTGCTATTGTATAAAGTTCATATTGAATTGCAAGCACTCACTGTCGTTTAAGCAATGTAGGTATGTTCCTAACGTCCAAGAGTCATTTTGCACTTTATTACCTGTGTACAAAGTTCAAATTCAATCATATCTATCAAAACAGTGTGCGTTTTATACTGATAATTTTTACTATAAATTGACAAGTTAGCATCAACAAACTACGGTTGCTATAGTTACGCAATAGCATGAGAATAGAGGTTATAACAAAGAGTTCCTATAATTATTCTCAACACCTTTGGTCACGCCATCACGCGTGAACGACTGGACCGATTTCAATTTACTCTACGTTTATCCCAAAGTCTAGCCGTGCGGAGCCGGGACGGGCCGCTAGTTTTCTATAGTTTTCAAAGCACTAAGTATTTGTTTTGATCTTGTTTTGTTCATTGTGGTTTTCTACTTCTACGGATAAATGTACACTTATTGTGATTTAAGTACTCGTACTTTCATTATCACTGAAACAAGTCTTGTATTACAGAAACTCATCTCTGAAGCTCAAAATATCTCCACCTACTACTTAACATTTATAGAGCACGGGGTAACATTCATACAATTTCGTAAGCTGAGCTCGTATTACCCCAGACGAATTGTTTTACCGCCAGCCAAGATTTCGGAGTAATAAGCCACCGTTTGTAATAAAATTTTGATGGTATGGCTGATGAAATATATGAGCCAACATAAAACATCGCCGAAGAATTCCGTAGTAGGTATTTGGCTTATTGACACATGTTATTTTCTTTGATTCGGCTATAAAAACAAGCTATCTTATCTTGTCCGTTGATGTCTGGATAAAATATGCTTTGGATACAGAATGGAACGGGTTTGGGACGACAATTCTGATAAGAGAAGCGATTTAGGCGTATGTTGATGGCAATTAGGTGTTTCATTTATATTGATCGACGCTATTTATATTTATGGGAATACTATGTCTCGTGAATGTTAACTTTAATTTGAATATTTCGTAGTCATTTCGTTGAACAATGCGTACTTTTCAAGGTTCAGCGCCCTTAAGAAATTTCATCTATCTCGCTAAACAAAACGATTTCGTAAAGCGTCTTAGTAAATTCTTTTATTCTTCAGGAACGTACGAATAAAAGACGTGCTAACGTCCGACATTGATGGATCAGAGGGAGGCGTTATCTAAATAATTTTTCCACATTTTTATAGACCCAAGTGAGAAGGATCGTGGGCCTCTCGAGCGGAAACCGACTATTTGAGGATATCTCGAAATCTCGGGATTTTATGTCAGCAATATGTTACTGTCATCGCGAACGGTCCCGCATTCCCGATAGGATGGTGAGATTTCTTAAATACTACTTTAATTATAATGATATCGATCGGTATTTGGTTTGTCATTCCCTTGCCTTGTATATGCGCTCTGTATTCGGTAAGTGGAAATTCTTTTCTTTGTTGGAAAATAAAATACAAGCAATTATAAAAACTGTTTCTAGACAACGAAAATACATTTTGTTCTTGAGACAAAAAAGGCAGTAACTTTTTGTAAATAACTAACGCTTTCTTCTTCCACAGTATGTTTTCAAAACCTTCTCAAAAGCTTACAACAAAAATCTCTTATAAATTGATCAAGACAAACCGCATTCGTCCAAATACAGGGAACTGATAAATTGCCTTTCCGAGACTTCATAACTCCCCTTAATTGCAGTACAAACGTTCACAAATTGGCAACTGCAAATATTGTAAATCAATCAAGTTGAAGCGTGAAATGGGTATCGTTATTCTGATATCCTCAGTATTTTAGTCATCAATGAAATTTAAGTGGATTTTGGGAAAAGTTTTGGTACAACAAAAACGATTCAGAATATGTGTAGTAGACTTTCCGTATATCAAAGGGCACCTATTGTTTGTTACACTACTTATACAGGGCTGTTAAGAAAAGGTATGACAAGCCAAAAAGGGCTCATAGTACTCATCATTATGAACAACTTTTCCTACAAGACCAACTGAAATCGCGAAAAAAAAATCTGCTGTTCCATACATTTTGTCGAGTGTTATAGATTTTTTTCTATGGAACAGCCGATTTTTTCTCGATTTCAGGTTTGGTCCCTTAATAAAAGTTGTGAATACTATGAGCTCTATTTCTTTCTTTTTAACCCTGTATGAAGCTTAGTTACAGGTACCTACTTTTATCGAATGAATATTTCAGTTTGGATTTATTTATACCACAAAGCGACTCTATTAATCTCCCAGAAACATTCACTGTGGGTGAGATTAAGCTCAGTACATTCGCGTCACAGTAAATGTGGAGTATAGCGAAGATTCATCGTTTAATTTTTCAGTGCTAAAGTTAAATCGCCCAGTAAACTGTTATTTATCGATGCCCACTAAGAGTTGCGCGGGTGCTCGTTACTGCAACATTTTTTATTCCTTTACTCTTTTAACACGCGGATTTTCTAGCTTTTTCAACAACTCCTGTTGAACTTTTTGCGTGAAATATAGGTGTATAGTTGCATAGCTGTCCATAGTGTGAGAGTCGTGTGTGACGATGTGCGTTTTAATTCTGGCATGTTTGGCTGGCAACTAAAATAACTGAAGAAAATTGATTTCAAAACTTTTGATTTGATTTTTTTTAGGTATTTGTAATATGTTTGTAATAATGTGTTGTATGAGTCAATTTACCTATCTACAGTAGTTATTATTCTTTAATCAAGGCCCTTTTACAAATAAAATTAAAACTTTCACACTCACGTTTGCTAACAAAAATATATTGGTTTACATTTTGTCTTCTTTTTAACTAAATACGATTGAACGAAGCATGAAATATTGTAAGTTTTGCGTGAACAAGGGAAAAACATGTAAAATAATCGTGTTAGTATCGTGTGTGTGTCTCTAATGGTATATGTGCTTGATAAACGAAAAACATGGCTGACCCGCCAACCTTCTCATAGAGGATATAAATATTATTTCAGATATCTTCCAAGATCACCAATAGACTTAATTCAGCAATTTCTGAGAATAGCTACTAACATTTAATGTATGTAATAAACCCATGCAAATGTTAATAAATTACGCTAAGACAAATTGTAAAATGGTATCTTTTGATGAATCTCAGTCCCATTTACCTTCAACATAGCCAAGTCTCATCTCCTCTATAATTTTCTTATTCCAAAGGCTCCTAGACGCTTTCCGAACAAAACACCATCCACGTTTGCCTTTGGCTAAATGGTATCTCGTTTACGCCAACACGATTGCAAATCTAAAACCCTTTCAGTCTCAGACGCCTTTGATGGCAAGCGTTACTACATTAAACACACAGTGTGGTACGTGTTGAAAGAAAGTGAGGGCCTTAAGGCATCTCAAGCTAGCGTTTCTTACGTACAAAACTATTCCTTTAACTCGTTAAATCGTGACTCTATCTCTTGCAGTTAAAGTCGAGTTTCAAAGACCTTTTCTCTAAGGAGCTTAGCCTCTCATTATCATCTTATCCGCTTCAAGAAGAACACTGTTATTATAACCTGGCAAAGGCGAGCAATGATCGCGTTATTTGAGATGTGATTATATCACTTTTTGTTCATATTCGACTAGTGTTGAATAAACCCAACAGGATTACAGATATTATGAGAGGTAATTTAGTAGCGTGTAACAGGTTTGCTTTGTTTTGAATAGGAATGTATTGGAGATATTCGAAAATAAAAGAGAGTAATTTTCATTCCTCGCCGACAAGATGGCGCGACGAGCTCTTGGAGTTTAAAAAGACTGGACGGTACTTTTTTTAACTTGAATAAATCCGCGTTTGACCACCAACTCGTCCGATGATAAGCGACGACCCCACAAACGGCCCCCCAGCCAAGTTGCAATTTTATATAGAAAACTCGGAAAATGTTTGGGAATGACATTTATGTCATGAATGAGTGAATCTGTAAATGAGTAAAGATATTCCGATACATTTTCCCAATTTTCCATAACGTTTCGATTATATAATTATTATTAAAACTTGTCTAGAGAGAAGAAGTAGAAGAGAGAAGTAGAAAAAAATTGGAGATACCTTTGACCAGCAATGACAAACTCGTTAAACCAAAGAATTTTTTATCGAAGTCAACTCGTAAGTTTTTAAAAGTTGAAACATTATCAGCTCCTGGCGTAGCTAGCATGTAAGGTAAAACTGCTAAGCCCTTAAAATAATTCTAGTCTAGATAATTCCTCAATAGCATTGCAATCTGATATCGCTCCTACAAATAGGTAGGAAATAAGCCATAACCATAAAATTAGTTATGCAAATACATCTCATGTAACGTCCAAAAAGCCCTATAAAATCTTGGCCACGTTCAGTGGCTGCACTATTTTAAAGCAATCCAACTTCATTAATGGCCAAATTCACTTAGACCGTCTCCAGACAGTACCCTGGGTTAGACATAACTGCTATGCTAACCGACAAGACACTGATACTATATTAAAAATAATAATAAGCCTTTATTCAGGCGTTAAAGTTTACAAATAACTAAATTCTAATTTGCCACCGTGCTCCCGTCTGTTTGCCTTTTGGCAAAGGCCTCTTCCAACTGTTTCCAAGTGTCTCTGTCCCAAGCTTTTCTGGTCCAAGTCTTCCCAGCTACATCTACTATCTCATCGGCCCATCTTTTAAATGGTCTGCCTCTTTTTCTCTTCTTATGTCCCGTGTACCAGTTCAATATACTTTTTGACCATTTTTCTTTTCCTCTAATTGTATGTCCAGTCCATTTCCACTTTAGTTTTTTAATAGTCATTGTAACATCTTTGGTTTTTGTGTATTGTTTGATAATATTAGTTCGTATTTTATCTGATAGTTTTTTACCCATCATGCTTCTCTCCATGGAGGTCTGACAGCTTTCCAGCTTCTTTACTTGGTTTTTAGTGAGTGCCCATGTTTGACAGCCATATGTAAGTACTGGCAGCACACAGGTGTCGAACAGTTTTCTTTTGATTGACATGTTCGTGTCTCTGCTTTTCATCACCTCCTTAAGGCTCCAATATTGTTTCCATGAGTTTGCTATACGTCTGTCTATTTCCTTTGAGGTTAAATTTTCAGGTGAGATTATTTGGCCTAAGTAGACATATTCGTTTACATAGTCAATTAATTTATTGTTAACGCAAATCGGTTCTTGTGGTCCGTTAGTCATGACTTTGGTCTTATCAGTATTCATGACTAGTCCCACTTGTCGGCTCTCTTTATCTAAGTCGTTTAGCATCATCTGGAGTCCGTCTCTCGTTGCAGAAAATATAATCAAGTCGTCTGCGAATCTTAGATGTGATAAGTTCTCTCCATTTATTAATAGACCACGTTCTTCCCAGTCCAGACGACGGAAAACCTCTTCCAGTACTGCTGTAAAAAGTTTTGGTGACACGGGGTCACCCTGGCGTACTCCTCTTCCTATTTTTATCTCCTTTCCTTCTTTTTCTAGCTTGATTTTAGCTGTGCTGTTTTTGTATATATTTTTCAGTATTCGGATGTATTTGTGCTCAACTCCTTGATTTTTAAGTGCGAGCCAAATCTTTTCATGTGCCAGTGAGTCGAAAGCTTTGCAGTAATCCACAAAACAGCAGTAGAAAATTATATTAAATTCTTTTCCCTTTTCAAATATTTGTTTCACGACATGTATATGATCCAAAGTTGAGTATCCACCTCTGAACCCAGCTTGCTCTCTAGGCTGATTCTCTTCTAGGGTCTTGGTTATTCGGGAAAGGATTACCTTTGCAAAGATCTTATAGATGTTTGCAATCAAGCTGATCGGTCTATAATTGTTTATGTTGTTCTTATCGCCTTTCTTGTGTAACAGTATTATTGTTGATGATGTCCATTGGTCTGGTATTGACTCACTCTGCATTACCTCATTGAAAAGGTTGGTGAGTATTGGTATGAGGAAGTCTTTATTTGTCACTAGGAGTTCATTACCGATGCCATCAGAGCCAGGTGCTTTATCGGTCTTTTGCGTTTTTAATGCTCTTTCCACTTCTGCGTATAATATTTCGGGTATGTCACTATGATCACTTAACTCAGTTATGTTGCTGGTGTCCTGCTTTGTATAAGTGTCTCGGAAGAAGTTTGTAGCTATTTTAAGTATATCCGAGCGTTTCGTTTTACATTTATTGTTTACATTTTTGATGTTAGGTATCCAGTTTCTTTTTTCTGTTAGATATTTTAATGCTTTCTTAGTGCCTCCGGTCTTCTGAATACATCCTTCTAATATTTCTAACCTGAATCTTTGGTGGTCTTTTCTCATTCCCTTTTTTATCTTCTTACTTGTCTCGGTTATTTCCCTCCTTATACTCTTGGTCTTCTCAACTACTGCGATTAATTCAGCCCTAGTCTTTAGCAAATCTCTTGTCTCTTGCGATAGCCATTTTTTAGTATTCGGTTCATTGCTTGATTTAATGTTAGTGTTTGTATTTAAAAGTTCTATTAATTTATTATATTTACGCTGCGTATCTAGATCCATTGTAGCTTCTGTGAACCCTCTTAGTGTCTCTCTCATATCTTCAGGGTTTTTTAGTGTTACTTTAGCTTGTTTTACTTTGAATGGTCTCTTCTTTGCATTATTGGTTATTAGTTTTGCTCTCACCATTCTGTGGTTACTATTGAAATTCAGGTTATTTACAACCCTGCAATCAGTGAAATCTTGGCTATTATTAGTTAGTATATAATCGATCTCATTCTTGTAGCGTCCGTCAGGTGATATCCATGTCCATCTGTTGTTTTCCCGTTTTCTGTATAAGCTGTTTAGTATTTTCAAGTTGTTTTCAAATGCTAGTTGCATCAACTTTTCGCCATTTCTAGTTCTGTTTCCTGAGCAGTACGGACCCAAAACTATGTCTTCACCATCACCTCTGTATCCTATCCTGGCATTGAAATCTCCCATGATAATTAAGTTGTTGTTCATCTGAGTTTTTATTGCGTCTGTTAAAGAGGTGTAGAATAAATCAATTTCTGTAATGCTGGATTGTTCCGTTGGGGAATATACCTGTATGATGGACCACATTTTATCATTTCCTGGAAGTTTCAAGTTGAGTATAGCAATGCGCTCTGATACTCCAATAATTTCATCGATGCAGGCTTTTAATTCCTGTTTTATTATAAAGCCCACTCCATATTGGCCGGGGGTATCTCCTTTAAAATAGAAAATGAAAGTGCCATAATCTTCAATGCTTTCTCCTTGACGCCGAACTTCGCTTAATCCCACTATAGACCAGTTTACGTTTTCTAATGCTAGGGTTAGTTCAGCCAAGCTTTCGTTTGTTCTTAAAGATAGGGTATTGTATGTTGCGATATATATAGCGTTGTTATTTTGATGAGTTGTTTCAAGTTGTGTATGTGATTCAGGTTGCTGTAGAAGATTAAGTGTCTCAGTTGGAAGGTAGTGGTCTTCTTCACCCACGGTGACCGGCCGGCTTGGGGTGCTGTTTGTTAATGTTGGTTCATTTATTATTGTTAAATATTGGTTCCGGGTGTCGATGGCATTTACAAGTTTTTTGAAGCCTCAGAGAAAGAAGCCGAGCGGCCTCGTTGTACATAAGTTAGTATATTTGGTCTGATTACTTCCTTTGCCAAGTTCTTGTGCGATGGAAGTCTTCCTGCTGGAAGAGTTTGGGTATGCGAGTTATATATCTTCTTTTTTTGTGTCAAAGTCGACGCGTTCGGTGATCCCGACGTTTCTCTCTTCCTCTTTTCTCGGATTGCTTCTCCAGGTTTCTTAATTACTAACTTATCATACTTTAAGAAGGCAATGTTTCCTTTTTTCCTTTCCTCCTCAACTTGGGGTTGAAGCTGCCTTCTTTTTTCCAATACATCCTTGGAGTAATCCTCCTTAATGTAGATTCCAGCAGGGAAATTGGCTTTATTTTTCATTATAATATGTTTTTTCCAGATAGTAGACATAGTAGCTACTATAGGGCGAGTTTTATTTTCTGCCTGTTGGCCAATCCTAAAAATATTCGTTATTTCGAGGCTATCTAGCTGAACTCCTGCGTCTATAATGATCTCCTTTAGATAATCCACAAGCTCAGCTTCTGTTCCTCCTTTTTCTTCTATTCCGAAAAAAACAAGGTTATTCTTACGCTTCTCCCTATCCATAACAACAAGCTTATGTTCTAGCTCGATTATTTTTTGTTTGTGTCTGTTATTTTCTTCAGTTACAGTTTTCAATCTTTCGTCTAGTGCCTCCATAACGTTTGCTGTCACTGATTTTGTAATGAGTACCGTTTGTTGGTTTAACTTTTCATCTAATTTCGAAAGTAGCAATTCCATACTTTTCTCCATATTTGTTGCAAATATTTTTGCTTATGGTATTCTTTGGTAACTTTTTTCTTCGTGTGTCTGGCAACACTAAAGTTTGGTTTGTTATGTTGGTATTGCTCACTTTTATTTGATAGCAAATATGGCGTTTGAGGTTATTTTGACGAAATTAATTTATCACTTTCTCGTAAAAAGTACAGTTTTCCACCGTTACGATACTGCACAGTTGTAGTTTTAATGTTCTTTTGCGGGATTAGTAGCACTTTACACCGATTTGACCTTTTTTATCACTGTTTGCAATATTTTACGTGGAGCTCACTGACGTTACGTGTTTACGTTTTGACAACCTGTTTACGTTTACGTTTACGTCTTGATACTATATTGATACTGTCAGAGCATTACCTCCGACTTACGTAACCTATGGCTATACTACTATGGGGTTTCGGGGAATTATACACTAGAATCACATACTCAATCGGTTTTATGGAAGCTACTCACAATTTTAATAACATCACAGCACTTCACTTATTCACAATCACAATCAGAGGACAGGCGGCTTAGCCTTTCCCATCTTCCATCTTTTATCTCGCATTCGTATTATCACCGGCACCGCCATCTTGTCGGTGTTCTCACGACCCCCAGTCGTGAGAGTGACGCACCATCCGTCAGCCAGCCGACAGTGGTGCCACCATCAAGACGTTGGGGGTTGCCATGCTAACAATACTTTATAATTAGCTTTTACAAGATAATTAGCTTTTACAAGAAGACCAACTCCCAAGTTACGTAAAAAATTCAGACGTTAAATAGTATAATACCAATTACACTTTACAAATGTTGTGACACACTATTTTGAATAGAAATTGCATAAAACAGTATATTATCTACGCGATTTAAGGATTAGTCCAATAGTAAAGTTGTTTGCATCGAGGATTTCAGTTTACCCTTTCAGCTGCACACAGCAGTTATGTCAAACCCTGTCATGTAAGACTAGCCATATATTCCGAAAACTGCAACTAGAGAAATTCACGTAGCAAAAGTAGAATAGTAGTTCATTAAAGAGATATATACGGTCATTATGTAGACATTCCAACTGTGCATTACTTTAATACCTATTTTATGGTAAGTTGTAGAATAATTTGGATCTAATGGTTATATCATGTTACAAGAATATTCGCTTTTTCAGCCGTATTTGATTACATGTGTGGAACAGAGATAGTCATATACGCCAGTCATATATTCGTTACTTCTCCTTCTGCACTCAATATGGTTCCAGGTTGCAATTTTCTGATATTGGCGTCATTCAAAGTGATCTACTCGTATTTTCTACCTGTTCCACTGAGTGATGCAGCTTGCCTGTTGTGTGATATTATACTTCATGATACCATGTGTCAATAAGCGATTTGTGTAATGAAGCTGAAATACTTGCAACCCCAAGCCCTAATACTTTTAAAAAGTATAGCAAGTGCAATCACATAGCGTACCTACCTATCAATTAATTGAATATGAATACTCGTATGAATAAAATTTCATTTTACCAACTGCACTAAAAATTCAAAAGTGGCTAGCACTTAATGAGGTCAAGGTTCAAGAAGTAACCAAATATTTCCTTTGGATAGGAGCCAATAACATCCGTCTGGGCAACGAGCCAGGTAATGGAATGGACCCTCGGAAGACGGGGTTTTCAGAAAATGATGTCACTAATTTTCTTGCCGATTTTCTTTATTGGGCTCCACTTCTGGCAAATATTTTGAGCCCTATTTAATGTAGCTGCATAATAGTATTTTTATGATATTTCTTGAGGGATTGGTGTAAGAAAATTAGGTTAGATGCGTCGGTGAAACATTCATAAATAGGTCGAAACATACATTCATAGACTGAAACAATGCATTTCGTATTTTACGTATACTGTTATATATACTCAACTTCTTCATAACTAAGAAGTAAAATCAGTGGTAAATAATTTTGTGTTGCTGGGCGTATTTTGTCTTGGTATTTTGTTGAATATTGTACCTATCTATTTAGAAAACTGTAAAAAGCCGTTTCCGAATAATTGAGTAGGATAAAGGTTATTTCCTTATAGTCATCCCTTCTCTTTCTACATAGTTGTATCTCAGTAAAAAAAGTCAAATATATGAAAAATAAAATTATAATAAAAATAAATTAAAATTTCTGAACCACAAAAAATAGAGGTAACTAAATACTCTATTCACAATTTTCTAAAGATAGTCGTAAATTGAAATCAATTTATCGTTGTTGCAAAGTTCATGATCGCAAAAAGTATACCAATAGTTGTAAAGCGGAGTCTTCACACACCCGCGCCAGACGTAGCCTTCACTTTTGATCACTTTTACAGCACATATTTCATTTGGATTACACACTTCCGTAGGCAAATAACCACTGAAAGAAAAATCATTAGTGTTTTCAAACTATATCTACAAGATGTAACGGAAGAAGAAATAAGAATAAGAAAAAAAGAAAGAAAATATCGAATCTCCATAGAAAATTGATCACGTGACTAAAAATTTTATATGAAGTCTCGAATTTTTTTTTTTATGAATTTTAACAAACTTGTGTCACAAAAGATGTTCACTTTAACGTGTAGAAGAACACCTTTAAGTATACTACACCTTGTATATCATTTGGGTATCAAAAATAATTGCATTTATGAATCTAAACCTTTACTTACACATTTCCATCTAAGCAGTTTTCATTTTCAACAACTGCTTTTTTGCTCCTACTCGTGTTGACTTCGCATTTCAAACAAGCCATATCTTTAAACACAGATCTTCTTAAATTTCTCAAATGTGAGAGCTCAGCCACATTATGTACCCATTGCCGCTTGTTTGAGAAAATGTACGGCATTTCCGCCATGGAAATGTAATTGCAAAGATTGCAGGAACACACGTAGATAGACACGTCGCGATTTAAGTTGATGCATCCACGAACGATTACACCAAACGGTGTTTGCAGTGTATAGCATAGATCGCCGTCTTTATGGCAAGCAATTGTTGGTATTCTGAAATTTAATTAAAATTAACAATTGACTGATTTTCAATTGCAGAAGAACATCAACTGTAGTTCAACTTCGATTTCTTTGTCATTTACAACTTGACCGAATCCCTTAAATTAATTTTAACACAATGGCAAATTTGAACTTGAAAACAATTAAAGCTTAGGTATTTGTATTTAAAAGTCTTTGATTGCTTTACATTGTCTTAAGTCTAGAGAATTTTGATGATTGAAGAAGTTGTGCTTACATTTCGTTTATAGGATTTTTGCACTCATCAGATAAAACGTTGTTGCAGAATATACATGATCGTCCATCTCCAAGTTCTATAGCATGAGTCTCTGAAGAATTGCTTTGTTTCGGAACTAAAGAACTAAGTAAATAATTTTGCTTGGGAGCGATTTTGTGTTCAGATTTTTTCAATGAATTCTCAGACAACAGCAGCATATGAGAATGCTTTGCTTTTTTTAATTCAAAGCCAGTGGAAACTGATGGATTTGGATTCAAACCTTTTACAGTATTGAGAGACATATTGCGGTAATTCTTCATAACTTCTTCAGTCGTACTGTTATATTTTTTAATGTTTAAAATCTTTGTAGTACGAATTGGTGATTCTGAGAATTCAGTTATTTCATCATTTTCACTGAATATTTCTTTTATATTATTCTCAAGAAATGAAGCTAAATGACTTTGATCGTTTGAATGTGGACCACCTTTATTGAGGTTACCTAAATCTTCGTCTATATCTCTTCTAAAGTAGGGTAACAAATTTTTACTCCTTGTACCTTCTTTGATATCGCATTTTATGGTCATACTGAATAATTGAGTCAAGAATATTATGTACCAAAATCTCATTTTGCTATAAAAATCGTATGTTGCGTTTATTAATATTATTTTCGACCATCCGCATTCCGACCAATTTATTACATTGTATTACACCTGTCAGCTTTCAAATTATTGTTACAATATTTTTGACAGAATAATCAAAGAGTATTTTTTTGCCTTCAAAAAGTACTGTCATGAGTATTATAAGTCTTTGAAAAATCAAAGTAACGAATAGATAAAATTATTAATTGTGATTTTTCAAAATAGCTGAGTAATATAATATGAAAAATAAAGAGCAATCAAAATTTCTTCGGTGCTTACTGGTATAGTTGTCGCAAACGAACGCTTTGAAAATTTATTTTTGGACCTTAGATACACTGATTGATTTTCATAATCTTTCTTTTCAGAATTTGAATTCATTTGCAGTTCTCTCTTAACTATTGCTGGATGTTCAAATTCTTTAGAATTACAAGCTGAAGAATCACAATAGTAATACATCGAGTTAAAAACAGGCGGGTCTATGCATCCTCTGGAAACATAGTCTAGATGACCATTAATACTTGTGTAACATAGCTGATTATGTCCACAAAGAATATAGTCAACCCTGAAACAAATAATAATAAAAATAAATAATTTTGAAATTCAAAAAACAAAATGTAGGTTAAGCTAAATAAGGACTTTACGTCCTACCCAACGCTGGCTTAGCTAGTCTTAGTAGGCTTTTTTTTTCAACGTGAACTAGTCCGCGTTTTATCACCAACTCGCCTGATGGTAAGCGACAATGTGGTCGAAGATGAAGCACGCAGACTTAGAAGATACCTGTTTTGCTCTTTTTGCGTTTTGCGTTTTTTGGTATATGAAAGAAACGGGGTTCTAAAGATAACCCCTTTGCATCTCACTGATTATTATACCTATTTTTCAAACCTAAACCAGAAATATTTGAGTGAGCTCAAGTAGATTGAAACATACACTTTTAAATTCCCAAGCTCCAAATAAAGTTAAGTTAAGGTAAAATAAAATGGCACTAATCTTTAAAGGCTTTAGTAAAACTCACATTGAGCCGTTAGCACAAATTTTATCAGCAGCGTGATTACGGCCTGTCGTTTCGCAGATTTTGCAAAACAGCTCCAAGCCCAATATAGGCTCTTCAAGACGTTCGTTATCAAATTGCCAATCGCTGATCGTCTTATACTCATAATAGGTCATATCTTTCGCAGGTTTGTCGTTACATAGGGGACATTTGCATACAAATGTGATATTTAAGCTCGAAGGTAACGTACAGCCTCTCTTTATGTATTGAGGATGGAGTTCGGTAAAACATGACGCGGAGTCAGCGCATTGTGTTGTATTCGATCTGGAACAAAATGGGGCTGACTTTACACAATTTTGTAACAAGCAAAGCTAAATGCTAAGCGAATAAAAATATAACATTACCTTTACTCGACGATTGCGACTAATATGCCTTACATGAATTTGTACTATTCCGGAATGAATTCTAGAGTTTTGGCTTTCTCTGTTTTAAATTTTACTAAAATTTGTTGTACGTGATGATGAAACCAGACATGATGAAGAATGATGTAACAGAAGTTCCTATTATTTTACAAAATTATTTTACAAATATGTATAAATTGTATAAGAACCACCGCAAGAAAATAAGCTTTCAAATAAAAAAACAGCATTCAAATCGGTTCACGTTTAAGAGTTACGGTACCACAGACAGATACACACACATTTTGCGTCGGGGGCTTAAAAAATCTACCACAAATGTTTATGGTACTTACGATTCTTCACTATAGCATTTGTCAGTTGTAGAAGTTGATCTTTCTTCGCTCATGCACTCAATACATTCTATGGTTCTACTCTTATCCCCTTCAGCAAATCTTGACAATCTTTGATGATGAAGACTTGAACTCTTATTATTTTCAACAGGAGCTAATTTCGTCACTGGAATATTGTTTACTTCATTATAGCTGGGTTTGTTATCCTTCGCAGTACTCGTATTAGCCCGTGTAATTGTGGACTCGTCTGGGGTCTTCAAATTATTTTCGTGCTGACGCGTCCTTGTAATTTCGTTTTGCCCCGCTTTGATCCTGTAAAATAACGAAGCTAATAGAAAAAAGCTGAAAGTAATTTGCATTGTTTAAGGTACATTCTCTACGTTTTGACAGAAAACCATTGAGCCCTATACTTTTTTTTCTTTGTTTTTGACAGCATAATATAATTATCAAGAATAATAATATTATAGACAAAAAAAAAGATTTCATTCTGATAAGGTTTTTTGTACAAGTCTAGATCTATTGCAAGATGAATTTAAACCTGTATAAACGGTAAAAATAAATTCATAACAACGGATTTGAGTATTAGGCCAAAATATACACTAAAAGGGTTTTTTGGTTTTGATATCCGTAAACTGCATCAACAAAATTAGGAGTTATAGGTTAAGCTCCAGAAAACAATAACCAACTCAAGACAAAGCAACTGCAATTTGTATTCAAAATTCGTCAGAAACATGACGTACATATATTTCTTATCATTTTGAATATGCTCTCTTTAGCTGCACGTATTTCAAAGTATACAACAAGCTGTAGCAGGATAGCAAGGGTTTTACAAGACCTTACCTGGTTGAGATAAGTCTAACCCACAGGTCTAACTAGACAAGGTAACAACCGTATCTTATTTGTTATTGATGAAACAGAGTTTGCAAGTTACAAGAGCACGGAGATTGTTGAAACACACGCGTACTTTTAAGACATTTGGTTTTGCATTAGATTAAACATTGATCTTTCTTATAACGATGAGTGAAGGTTACTGAAATTGGGGAAAGTCAAATCAAATCAAAAATGGTTTATAGTAAAGTAGTGATCAATGGTGAAACAAAATCATTACAAAACAACAACGTTAACAAGTTCGATTTCTAATCGATCTAAGATTTCAATCTGTTTTTGTGTGATAAGATCACATCATAACACAGGTCAATAAAACAGGTCGAAAGGCCGACATCGTAATCATGCCAAGTACGACTCGGACTTTGTATCGATACCGAACATGACTTCTCACGTCCGTCGGCGTCGGCTCACGACGTCAGTACTGTAATTCAAGCCAATAATGATTCATATAAATTTGCAAAACGAGCGATAGGTGCAAACTGAGGAGTGAGCGGCCGCGGTGTGTAATTTGTGGAAGTACGACCGCGGGCGTGGTTAGTGATGGGGTAAATTCTGTGCATTCATCGATATCGATAACGTAAAACCACACTGTTAATTTACAAACGCGAATATTTGTAAATAATTAAACGTGGAAGAGAATGAATGAATAACCATTTTCATATAATGAAAACAAAAATACTCGACTGCAAAATATAGCCTATAGGTCCACCGCCAAGCAGTAATGTGGAAACATTACTGTGTTTCGGTTGGAAGGGCATAGTTTCCAGTGAAATTACAGGGCAAATGGGAGATTAAAGAACTTATATATCTCAGGGTGACGAGCGCAGTGCTGTGCCGCGCAGGGTCTTGAATTCTGCGAGTTCAAAATTCTGGGTGGCGCAGACCTGTTATGGGCAAACGTGACGTTTAACATCAGGCGAGCGATTTGATCGTCTCGTCACTCAATTACATAAAAAAAAAAAAAAAGGTACGAGTATAATGACAACAAATCTAACCGAGTCTAAATAGCGACAGCTCGCAATCCAATGTGGTCATCGCAATAGGTTGAAATTAAGCATATACCGACTGCATATTTGCATCTATTTACTACACCTGAAAAACATTACCCTACTTCAAAGCCGCCGGGAAACATTAGAAAAGGAGAAAGTTTGTTCCCCTCTACGTCGTATGACTAATTGGACTTGGTTTTTATTATAAACACGAACGAATAACGATACACAAACACCCGATTTTTGTAGGATAGCACATCAAAAAACTGACAATTGACTCTGACCGATTTATTTTAAAAAGCAACACTTGTTTTCGATAATTGTCAGAATCGATTTCGATAATATTTATTGAGTGCATCAAAATATTCTAGAAAGTACAACACTAACCTTGTCTTTCAACCTTTATCGCCATGATTAGGTTTCGTTTATTGAAGCATCACCTTGCATCGGCAAGTAGGCAATTACTAAAGAAATATACTTCATGGACTTTATTCAGCATTGTTATTTAGGGTTATAACGCACGTATGCTAGAGGCTGTAACTCGAAATAGATTTCAAGCAGAATCTTTTGCGCTCGTGTCTACGAAGATTTTATTATAATGGTCCGAAAAAAAAAATGCGAATACAAAAATAATGTTTTAAAATATCATTATACCTAATGGCTATTTATTGTAGTGCCTGTAAAAAGTAGCCTTAAATGCAAGCTGCACTTACATGCCCGTCCCCGTATGCGTTTTGTACGGCCTTTGCTAGTTAGTAATCAAGAACGCAAGCCATACAGCTGAAACTATTCTTGAAAAGTTTCTGAAACCATAGAACTCAACTGCATGCGAGTAGAACTCTAATTATTATTTAATGTTGATCTGCTGGACAATGATTTGCTAGTTTCACAGACATCGCCGAGTCAAGCTATGACGAGGCGTCGGTACCTCGCGCCGCGCCTGGTGCGGTCTGTGTTATCACGGGCAGTTTATTATCATTATGTTTTTGATACACTAACTTTTCCCCTTCTCAAGCTCTTGCTTTAGTTTTTTTTCCACAAATTTTTAGATAATTATCTACTGTCAAATACTTTTGACGAAGAAGAAAACGTTTGAAAGAGACAAATCTCGGAGAAATTCTGAGATCCAAAATGTTGATAGCCTAATTTATAAACAAAAAACGTCCGCAACGTCTATCCAAAGTTGTAAAGACTATTCCCTCTTCAACAATTAACTTACAGTCAATTTTGCAACTCAAGTTATTTGTTCCCTTCGAATTTATTGGTACTCCAGAGAAACTTCCAAAGAATCCGACTTTGGATGTATAATTCGATCTAATTTGAAAACTTATGTAATCCAAAGATCCTGAATGGTCCTTCCAGTCGCATAAATATATAGAGTTGGAACTTTCGACGCAAATAGAGATTGTTTCTGGATTTGACCTAGAGAATTTTGTGACAATGACGTAAAACAGTTGAGAAGTTTCAGGGTGTAACGGAATTCCTTTTAAAATTTTGCTAGGTATTTTAAAACTTAGATCATTTTCACTCAGACTAATGAGGACTACGTTTAAATTCCGAAGTAACTTTGTGTAAGTACCTACCTACTTATGAGCATTTTTGACTGCTAACTTTAGCAAGGAAACAATTTTGATCTTATCTTAAACTTTGAAACCACACCAAGTTTTGACCAACTAAATCCCGAGGCAGTACCACCTACCTCACTGTTGGATAAAACTCAATTATTTTCGAAATTTAAACTAAACTTCGCAATAGCTAAAAAAGTTACAATACTCTATAAATAAATTAAAAGCCATTCGGAGAATCCAAAATTCTACTATATCTGCTCAAAAAATATCCCATCGACGCCGACCTACTTTCCCGGGAACGAACTAGGATTTTGCATAAATCTTTCTCCTTAATTTAACGTCGCATAAAACCTCCACGGCAGCCCTCAACTGAAGCTATGCACTGCACTGTGTTCTTCTTTTACCACCCATTGTAGTTTTTTATTACCTGTAATTTAATACACTTGACTGAATCACCCGTGCAGTGCATTTTATGGTTCCACATGAGTAGTCACCTCTTTGCATTATTTTACGCGCATCAAAATGTTAAAGCTACTTTGTTGTGAAAGCTGCATTATTTTTGAGATTTTCATGGTTATAAACAAGCTTTACATCTATAGTAAATTAGTAACAGATTGTGACTAACTCTCAATTTTTACAAAAAACTTTTATTTGCAGTTTGCCTGAAAGAAATCACTCTTAGCGATAAGGCCGATAGTTGTTGCACTAGTTTTAAGTGTTGTTATCCCTATGTTGGTAATTTCTGGTGTGAACAATCAAAAGTTGATCTAGTCATAGGTATATACATATCTAATGGTCTTCTGCTTCCGCTTCATCTTAGTTGATCATCGCACATTACACAACCAGTTGCTAGTATCTGCCAAAGATGCTCTTTTGCAGAGCCCGCCTGGGGAAGTACCACACCTTTGCCAGTTATTCCACCGCCAAGCAGTAATGTGCGCAAACATTACTGTGTTCCGGTTGGAAGGGCATTGTTTCCAGTGAAATTACAGGGCAAATGGGAGATTAATCAACTTATATCCTCAGGGTGACGAGCGCAGTGCTGTGCCGCGCAGGGTCTTGAATTCTGCGAGTTCAAAATTCTGGGTGGCGCAGAGCTGTTATGGGCAGACGTGACGTTTAACATCAGGCGAGCGATTTGCTCGTTTCGTCACTTAATCACATAAAAAAAAAACGGTATACACCCATTTGCTAGAATTTCATTTGCCATAATTTTATCTGCTATACTGGTCAACAGACATAATATTGTTGTTTACTATCACTAATCATTGTTTACTATATTAGTCACGTGCTAGAAACTTTGTTTTCCATAAAGTCAATTTCAATAATATCATTTGTTATCATCATTGTAAGGCGTAATTATCATATGCCATAATATCATTTGCCATCGAAATTACTTCTAGAAAAAAATCATAAGATCGGTTTAAACTAAACGATCAATAGGTTAGGTTAGGTTAGAACATGAAAAACAACGCACGAGCCGAGCGAGCGTAGCGAGCGTGCCGCGGTAGTGGCTGGCGAAGTGCTAGAAAGCCAATCGCTTTTAAGGACAAAGGCGTTAGGTTAATTTTCTACGGAAGCGACTTGGATAGTGATAAGTAGGTATTAGAAATAAAAACGATCAATAGGTTAGGTTATGTTAGAACATGAAAAACAACGCACGAGCCGAGCGAGCGTAGCGAGCGTGCCGCGGCAGCGGCCGGCGAAGTGCTAGAAAGCCAATCGCTTTTTAGGACAAAGGCGTTAGGTTAATTTTCTACGGAAGCGACATGGATCGATTATAGTGATAAGTAGGTATTAGAAATAAAAACGATCAATAGGTTAGGTTATGTTAGAACATGAAAAACAACGCACGAGCCGAGCGAGCGTAGCGAGCGTGCCGCGGCAGCGGCCGGCGAAGTACTAGAAAGCCAATCGCTTTTTAGGACAAAGGCGTTAGGTTAATTTCTACGGAAGCAACATGGATCGATTAT
The DNA here is from genome assembly GCA_949125135.1 of Alcis repandata. Classification (NCBI taxonomy): domain Eukaryota; kingdom Metazoa; phylum Arthropoda; class Insecta; order Lepidoptera; family Geometridae; genus Alcis; species Alcis repandata. The sequence continues at coordinate 5,301,794 of OX421233.1, forward strand.
AGTGTTAGGTAGGTATCAGAAATAAAAACAATTTTAATGGCTTTTTTTTTAATGATTTTTTTTTTGGGCTTGGATGTATTTGAAATTAATTTAGTATGGCGTTGAAATATTCTGTTAAATAATATTATTGCAATTAATAAAATGGATATTAATACGTATGGCACTCGTATCATTATTAAATCTAATGTACGGGCAAACAAGAGTATGTCACATAACTTTTATGGTAAACAAACAATTCGGGCAAATGAAATTCGGGCAAGTAAAATTCGGGCATTTGAGAATTATTGCTTATATTCTTCGGGCAAACATTAGACAACCAAAAAAAACACTTTCTGGAATGCACTCTTCCTTAGTGTACGCTTGAGCCTATATAGAGTGACCTTTCTCTACTAGCTCTCGAATAGGCGGTTGCACCTGATAGAAAACGTTTGATAAAGTGCACTTACACAGTTAACCATCTGGTCATATTCTTCCGAACACACTAAGCCACAAGCGATGGTTCTACAAGTAGCTTACAAGTACAAAACACTGCTTGTTTGTGTATTTTCATATGTTTATCCTGTATCGTCGTTATGTCCCGTACATTCTTCAAACGCGACATAAAATGATACTTTTCCTTTTATACATAAGCACGTAACAGCCTAAATGCGCGTGTTTAATCCCGCTCCATATTTTATGGCACGCCTATTTTCTGAGGTAAAAAATGTAATCCCTTTCACGCCCTGGTTTTAGAAGGTATGGAATTAGGTAAGCCTTCTGTAATGAAGTACTCACGTAATACCTACTCTTGTTTTTGTTTTAACAAAATCTCGACAAACACGGACTAAATTGTTACCTTTCAGGCTAATATTATCAAAGTTTGTCTCCGTCTTTTGTAGGATTTTAGCGGATGTTTGTAGGAAAAGTAATACAGGGCTTGATTAAGTCTTGACTTCTTGTGTTTCATTTTCGTGCGAGTTGCGACTGGTAGGTGTTTTTGTTAAATTGGGAAACATTAGTAAAGTAACTTGTTTCTTTTGAAGGTAGGTACACAATATAGATAGATACCAATTCTTGTGTAGGTGTAACTTTTTGTAAATATACATTCTGCCGTCCACTATCTATAATGCCGTTAAGCCTCAAAACCAAGTTTGGAGATATCAGCAAAAAACGCGGGAGATGTTTAAAATGAATGCTACTTTATAACCATAAACTTTATACGAGACTTCCTGATATAGAAATACATGTTTTTTATACTAATAATACTAATAATTATACTACTTTCTAATAAATGTACTATAAAATAAATACACTTGTTTATTTAAATGTAAAATACATTTTTTGCTTTATAGCTGTGCTTTAAATTTTGATAAAAGTGAAAACCAAACGCTAAAATGCAGTTAAGTTCACCGTAACGGCATTTTAGCTTAGTGTTTTTAGGTAACTGACTATTGAAATTTATGTTTCATAAAATTAACTTAAATTACGTAACTAAAATGCCGTTAATGTATTTTAGCCACATTCTTAACAAGCATTAAGGATAACTTATGTAAAAAAAATATTTATGCCGTTAATTACATTCAAATACTTATCTTTAAAGCAGTTAAACATAAAACATCTGGGACATAGCCACTATTTAGTTAAGCATTTACTACTATTAATTGAGAATACCATTTCAAAATAAGCTAACTTGAAAATTACAACTACAATTATCTAACATAAAAGATATGTTTATTATTGAATTTTGCAATTCTAGTTAAAAAGAATGTAATATATACATAATATTCGGTTTCTGCTATATATTAAGAATAAATAAATATAATAATAAATTAATTAATTAATAAACATTACAAATAATTTGGGGATTGGTTTAGTAATATTCTAACTCTTATCAGACTTTTTAAAATATGGCTTTGAGATCCTTATCAAGTAAGTTTACAAAACAAAAGTATACACACAATAAACCGCTCTTACATTACCTACAATTATAAACAGTTCAAGTGCTTCTTGTTTTCCTCGAGGTCTACCGCTTGCGTCCACACGCTTGAGGCATACATGATGATGGGTTCCACCACTGCGACGTACTCGTAGATGGTTCTCGGGATCGCGCTCTTTAGACCCCAGGTCACTTTCGCCGCACGTGCAATCTGTTTGGAGATATCCGCCACCTTTTTACACTGGGCTTTCACGTGTCCTTTGAAATTGAGCCTACAGTCGATCAACAGGCCAAGCAGCTTGACTTCTTCGACGAGATTAAGCTGGATGCCAGACATGACCAGGTTTGGGGGCATCGCATTAGTCTTCTGCGCTGCAAAGTTGAGCTTGTTACGTTTTCCCCATTTCACGATCATGTCCAACGTGTTGTTGGCCTGCTGCTCGATGATGTTTGACTGTGAACACGAGAACGACGTCATCCGCGAAGGCTTGAGCACTACTCCCTCTGCTTCCAGCAGTCGCAGCAGCGAGTCTAGGATTACGTTCCAGAAGGTGGGTACCTTCTGGAACTCGCTGCTCTATCGGATATAGGAATAGGATCTATCGGCGGACCCCCGCCGATAGATCCTTGGACACACCCTTTGGTAGTTTCGCTCTCGTGTGCTGCTCCTGCATAGTTGACTTTGACTTTTCGGTCATTGAGGTATGAGTTTACCATCTCGTAGAGGTTTTTTGGACACCTCTTCTTCGATAGATTGTCTTTTAGGGCGGGCCAACATGCATTGTCGAATGCGCCCTCTATATCCAGGGAGACTAGGAGTACGATGTTTTTGCTGTTTACTCCTTTTTTAATGTGCTCTACCAGGTCATAGAGGGTGTCTTCGGTTCCTCGTTGGGGCATGAAACCGTACTGTTTCTGACTGATGGTCGGGAGGAAATGCCATTGGAGTCGGTTTACTAAAAGCTTTTCGACGTTAGACGTTTTGACGGTATGACTTCGGATGTGTGTAATCTGTTTTACCGGGTTTGCGTAGGATAATCACGTGCGCCGCTTTCCACTGCTTGGGGAAGTACCTCAGCAACAAGCATTTGTTTGCTATCGCTAAGAAGATTTCCCGTTCGCTTCGGATGGCTGCAGCGCAGATGTCAACGGTGAGCCCGTCAGTTCCGGGGGCTTTTTTCGGGTTTGATGAAGTAATGAGTAAAATCATGAAGTAAAACGACAATAGCAAATATCAATAACACATTGGCGAAGATCTTAAATAAATTACTGCGTTGAAACCACTGTTTATCTTGCAGAATAAAACGATAGACTCGCCGTTACAAAGTAACACTAAAACCAGACATCTTTTTTGACGATTAACGCGGGAGTCACAAGCCTACCACTAACTAGATAATGATTATCAGATCTAGTTCTTTGTTCTACGGTGATAATATTAGTGTAACAAAAAAAAAATAAAGCGCGGGGTGATGGCAGATAACGGCGTTTTAATTAAGGAATGCTGCTTAACGTTTTTTAAGTTGAGGAAATATATAAAAAAATATACATATTAATTTTCGAATTTCTTTTGACGACTTGCAAGTGTAGTAAATTGTATAATGGAATAAGGTGAATCCTTATCTAAAAAACGGTTAAGCGACCTTAACGTCTTTTATTCGAAGGTTTTTCTTGTAACTGTGTTTTAGTTAAGGAATTTTTCAATAAATTAAAACACACACCTCAACTTAAAAGTAATTAAAGTACTATAGCTGTGTTTTAGCATACAAAACACAATAAACGGCTTTATAGGTAAGCAATTATTTGATATTTTAATACATATTTATGTCGTTATGGGATTATAGCGGCTAGTTAGTTAGGTAATGTTGTATGACGACTTTATAGACGTGTAATGTTGAAAAGAAATGTCATGTAGCGGCGTTTGTGCTATTTGTATCTTAGGACCTATGACAGATAGGAACACGTTTGTTAGACAGGTAGATAGAGAATTTTAAACTCTATCCTATCATGTTTAAAAGTAAAAATCGACCCCCTGTGGCTTAACGGCATTATAGTTAGTGGACGGCAGCATTATAGTATTGCGTCTAACCGCTATCTTGTATAATGGTAAGCAATGATGCTCTAAACGAAAGAGCATGCTTTCCTAGAAGAATCCGATTCATTGTCGGCTTGAAGACACCCATAATAAATCGATCGGGAAACCCCCACTCAGGCAGAACATAATTAGTACGATAGTGTAAACTAAATAGCAAGAACAGTAATATCCCTAGCATAGATATCAATTAGTGTTTGCAATATTCAATACCTGTGTTAAATACTACGATTGCAATACAATCCCCTTGACCAGCGTACAATGTAATCTATAATCACAAAGGAACTAAACAGACTTAGTTAGGTACCCAATCGAACACTAACTAAACGTAGTTACCTACTATCCTGAGTTACCAATGCAAATTATGGACATCACATAAGACCTTGCAAAATAATATTACGATATTATATTTACCAAAGTTTCTAATTGCCATAAAATTTGATGTTTCATTAAGTCCAAATCAGTTTATTATTTTGACACTAAATATTACTCAACACCCACCTACAGAATATATTAATATACCTCTAAATATAAATGTATTACCTTTATAATAGTGAGATTGGTAATAAAAAAAACAGTTTTTTTTTTCAGGAAATAACCCACAGTTTAAGTAACTTATTGACTTTAATAGAAAAAAAAATAAGATCTTATCCCAGTTCTGAGAGGACAAAATTGTATGAAAACCGGCAATGAATATGGACCATCTTAGCTAATAACTTACTTATCAAAAGATTCCAATCTAAAATCAATTACCTTCTAATCCAAAGTCAATTAGTAAATTCAATATCGAGTCTAGTTATTATGTGAAACTATTAGTTTATTAGCATCCTACATAATATCTATTGAGACGCGCTTGAATAGGCAATTACACTAATTATTGCTATGTTTGAAACTCATCGTCGCGAACTACTGAGCATAGTAACTAACAGATATATTAAATCTATGCATAATAGAATCTAGTCGTAAGCTGTGGGTAATGAATTGAGAATAATAATAATTAGTTCAAAGCAATTTCCTGGAATTTGAGATTGAATAGCACAAAACAATTTTGAGAGGATGAAATAGGCTTTTGAAATTTTAAGTCCCACTAGACCACTAGATTAGCTGAATTTGTTTACCGAAGCAAAACGTATAATTAATTATCTTTACGTTTCTTGCTGAAAATGTAGAAAAACCGAATGTTAAGATTCTCCTAAATTACTTCACGTACAATATCATACCTGTAGTAAAAACCACACGAGTAGTTCCTTCCCTACGAAGGTTGGTTTCACTTCAAAATAACCTCAAGTGAGGTAATTTTGAACTCAAATCACCTTTCACACGCAGTAATCAACTTCTGTGTACTTTACTTAACTCCTCTATACCTACGAGTCAAAAGTTTCAATTGATTTGAAGTATAACGTCTCAAAATACGGTAGTTTCCAGTTGTTTTGCCACTAGTAGTCACCGGTCACCTATCCAAAGTCTTACAGAACCTCTTGTGCCAACAACAACACTTCGTGTTCTCTTTGTTCTAGAGAGTTCGGACGAAAGGCTTCTCCCATCATCGCATTCATCAGTCATCCGATTACGTCACCGAATTCCAGAGCCAGTGAAGTTGAGAAGTTGACCAGTGAACACTGGAGCGGTTTGAAGATCGCCACTGCTTGCATGGGTTAGGTTACGTTATGTGATTTTGTTGTGGTAACATTGAGATACGAAAGCGGCTGATGTTGGACAAGGGAAATTTGTGGGCTTACAACATCATGACAACTGATTGGAATCTCAGAAGTTTATAAAGATTGTGCTAGTTTTGGGATGAGATCACATTCATTTTCTATTTGAAATTAAATTTTTGTATGATGTATGGTTAATTGGTTAAAATGCAAATACTATAAATTATTATTTTTCCACTTATAAATAATAATATTAAGTCCTTTTTTGCTGTAACTGTAAAAAGAAAATAATACAAATAAGTAAATGTTTTGTTATTTCGCTATGGAGTTGCATGTATGTATAAATGATTTAGTGCAACTATTAGATATTGTATTTTGTGAAATGTGTTTTATTTTCTATACCCATTTAGAATTTTTCAAATTTTAAGCAAAATTTATGAATCCTTTCAAACTTTGTGATCTTAAAAACAGAAAATTCAATGCCTTCTCCATAAAACAGTTGCTCGCCTTCCTCACTTTACCTCCGCCGTGTAACTTGAGTCTCCCCTGCACAGTCCATTGCTTCGCAGCCAGCCACATTCGTTTCCCAGGCGTGTTGACATCTGTAAGAACACCTATCGTACATCATTTGGTAATGTTGTGATGCTTAAGCAGGCCTAGGAATATTAAGATAACTTATGAAGTTTTTTTATTAAGTTTTTTATTGATTTAGATTTTTTTTAATCAGTGGAATTTACAGATCTATAAATTTTTAAATCTACATTTTGATTTAAATAAGTTTAAATACCTAGAATGCAGGGACTTTAAGTTTTGGCCATTTTTATGTATACAAACTTGTTTGGATTATATTTTTTTTTGTTGATGCTTTGTGATATTTAGCAACTTAATCTATTGCGATTTTTCATAATTACTTACGTTCAGTGATTTTATACTTTAAAAAAAATTTTAAATGCGTAAGCGAGATAACGGCGCATCAAGGTAGGTCTGCCCCTTAAATAATACTGGTATAGTACAAGTACTAGTAGCTTATCTCCTGAGCATTTACTCGTATTTACTTATAGGTGGCGATAACAACAAACTACCTGCCAATTTCCAACCGTACATCCAGACTTAATACCATTCCTCGGCCCACCAATCAGAGCCCTCCACTAATTGTCTTTGTCCATATACAAGCGCAATTACCCGGCTCGGTCTGACATCGCTAACCATACGGAATTGCCAATCAGTTAATTGTATTAGGGATTGAACACTACAGTACCTTCAATACTGAGTACGAAAAGTACTTACGTAGTAAGTAGTTGTTACTATTGGTTACAACAACGTACCAGCTTTTACATACCCCAAATAATATCAAAGCATATTATTTTTTAAATTTGTGTATCTTGTGTCCCCTTAATACATTAAAATCGTATTTGGTTTTTTTTCTAATATTATAATACTTTTAAAAGCAGAGTAAACTTTAAAATCTTAAGCAGCATACCTGGTATTTTCATAAATGTACCTACCTCATACTCGTATATGTACCTAAAACTGAAAATATACTCGTACGCTGATGTAATTATTATACTAGTAGAGGACAAGAGTCGAGAAAAACCCCTTATGAGTACTGAGTAGATACTACATACTCGTACTTGTAATACTTAATACTTATCCACTTACTTGAGACTACCGTATTTAACCATATGCCTACATACTTACGTACTCGAATATACATACGTTTAAGCAGTGCTATGACCTAATGAAGTATATAAAGGCTTCAATTTATGCTATTGTTATGGTGCACGTGTGTTACTAGATTGCCTGAATAATCACAGTCAAGTCTAAAAATACTTTGTTGTACCATGACCTGAAAGTATGATATTAACAGATACAGTCACTAGTACTTTGACTTCTTCGAAAACTAATTATAAACTTCGTGATAAGTAAAGTTCTTTTCCTACTCGCTGTAGTCGCAAAATAAAACTTTCCATCCTTCTCCAACACATTAAAATAAGAAGAAAGATCAGAAAAAAATGAAGATTTTTTTTATTGAGCACAAAACAAAGGATTTAGACAAAAAATTAAAAAAGCAAGTTAGGTACAAGTTTAATTAGATTTACCAGAATTAGTTTAAATTGCACCAAAACCATAATTTCAAAATAATAATGCCATTCATGGTTCACTTAATAACTTCCACATGCATTTATTGCAACCGCAAAAAGTAATTCATTTCCACTCACTAATGTATTCTCCGTAGTGGCGAGCACCAATAATATATTGCGTCATACTTCGGACACAAAATTTGGTAGCATTTTATTAGACCAGTCAAACTCATGGGAAATTTATTATCGGGTAAGTGCATCAAAAGTCAACTAACTGGAGACTCAGTATTTTGAGTTAACATGATTCCCTGAACTATTATCTTTAAAAACAAGGTTGATCATCGTTGATTATATTATTTTTAATTAGCGGTGCCGTTTCATCCACTGTCTTATATACAGGAATCTTCAATCCGGGATCAAAAGTATGCTAAGCCAAAAAGCTCGAATCGAAGAAAGAATCGAGAAAAAAATCAGCAGTCCCAAGAAAAAGGTTACGTAATAACACTCGACAAAATGTTTTGGTTTTGGATTTTCAGGGTTGATTCCATAGTAAAGTTGTTCATAATGATGACTACTTTGAGCCATAATCGGCTTAGCATACCTTTTCTTTATAACCCTGGATAATTAGTAAGAAATAGGACAGTGATAAGAAATATTAGTACCTAGGATAGTTGGATATAAATTATAATCCACACTTAAACATAAGATTTGGTTTAAAGCTTTTGATAAAGTCATCAGTCTTGATATTAAACCACTCAATAACTTACTAGTATTATTATTTATGAGTGTAACTGAATTAATTGCCACCACACACTCATTTCAATCGATACTCCATTATGGCCGATTCCTACTCATTTGGGATTAATTAATGAATGAAAAGGGTCACCGTGGTTACTCATTCTGTCCATATTGGACGCGCGTTATTCAATTAGTTAAATCTTTTCCAATACTTTCTCATTATGGAAAATTGTCGATTAGAGAAAGTGAAATGTTATATGTAAAGTGTTATGTACCTATTACTTTTAAGAAGGTCATGTTTTTATGAAAGTCTATCAGTAAAGTATCTATATTTTTGCTAGAGTTTTTTTTTGCGTTTTCATAATTTTGTTTGTAAATTTTGGTGTGAGAATAAAATAAATATTTTATCTATCTAAAGGAAATAATTGTTTCACACTTACGCATATGACCGTAGCTATCCATGTTAGGAATCTATTACAAGCTGTTATTCTGTTTCATCTGTTTCTTGTGTCTTTTTGTCCGAATGTCTGCAATCAAATCTTGTAAATTAAGTTCGCTTTCCGGTTTCGATTGAGCTCAAATATTGCATGCAAATCAATATCAAATGATAATGCAACATTACGACATGGAGCTTATCTGATGATGGAGCTGAAAGGTCGTCCTGGTCATTGGATCTCTGTAACTAATCAACGCTACCTCCATTGAGTTTGAGCTCGTTTCAATCATCTTGACGAGTATTTTTTTTTTATATTTTTAGTCCCCAAGCAAAAAGAACGGTATTATAAGTGTGTCTGTCTGTTTGCCTGTGGCATGGCACCGTAGCTCCTAAACGAGTGAACAGATTTGGATGCGGTCTTATTTTAATTTTGAAGCAGGTGCTCTAGCGTTGGTTCTTAGATATGTATGTTTTATCAAAATCGATGCAGCCGATTCAATGTTAGGGCTCTTAGATCTTGATATTTAATCTTGTTAAATCATTTAAATACAAATAGTTTACAACAATTTTAATCTTTACTCGTTATAATTTCAGCCTCTGTTCCAAACCCCTTCTCTCACGCTCATGCTGTGGTTTTTTGTTTGTTCCGCTGAAACGTAGTGGCAATTAATGGAATTAAAGGGAACCGGGAATTCTGATTGCTCTCGAATGAGGTTCGATGATTGGCCATTGATTGGCGTTTTCAGCTACTCAAGTTATGACTTTAATAAATACTTCCTGTTTTTAGAATTCTGATTGAACGGGGATACCGAATATTTTAGACGTTTTATTAAAACTTGATATTTTATTTATGCGGGTGAAAGTATAATAAACAAGGAGATAGGTATTAACACTACCGGCTGGTACATATTAATAAAAAAAAATATAAATACATATTATCAACTAAGTTTAACTATATTTTTTTATTAATATAAAAACAACTATTTTTTAAGTATCTATAAGTAAACCCTTACTTGTAAAATAATGCTCATAAGTACTGCTATTAAATTAACATTAGTATTCACTTCATTTTTACTATGGAATTATGGAACTAATGTGGTTTTTAAACATTTTGTTAGAATTAACACGGGAACACTCACGTCAAATAACGCCGTTTACCGCCGTCGTCATCTTTCCGTTTAATTATAACAAAACATTTGATTTTAGCATTGCGCAAAAACTTAAATAACATTCTGTCAATCTAAGCCACGTTTATAAATTAAAGTCAAAGTATATTTTTTATCTAAATATCTCAAAATGCAATATTAAAGCTGCAAGATTTTGCGTGCTGCTCCGTAACTTTAATAGGTACTTCCTACGTTTTAGTGCTTTGCATACACATATCAAATTAATAATAATAAATATTTAATAGAAAACTATTAAAGAAAAGAAGAAATAAAATGTTGCGATGATGATCGATGTCATTTGATAGCGCCATTAAATTTGATGAATGTACATGACATTGTTAACGAAAATCGTATGACATTGTTCTTTATAGGCGTATAAAACTACTAAATGATTTATTCTCATATTTTTGATAGTAAAATTATACTCGTATTTTTATTCTCATCTCATCTTATAACAAAAGGAAATAACACAATTATTTTAATCGCCGGATTTGAAACAATTTTTATTTTATTTTAATAAATGACTGAAGTTAAAAGCTTTATTTTATTGCAGCACAGCCCTAGTAAGTGCATAATACTGTTCAGGTTAACAGTGCATAAGTCTGTGTTCTAACTATGATCCCAGGTTTCATGCAACAACAATTATCGTAAAAATTTATAACCTTCCTTGTTATAATGCCGACCTTTTGCATTAGGTATGCTTAGCTTTTTAATAAGGCAGCTGGTCGGCTAGAAAAAAGACATTGTTTGAATAAAGGTGATACAGTTATGTGATTAAGTGTTTTTAGAAAGTTCTGAGAAACAATTACAGAATAGGTGCTTTTTCTATTTTATTTTTCTGTAGCCCTACCTACATAACAGGTCTACGTCAGGCTATACATAAAGGCTAACTTTCCGATTTTTGATTCTGGATTCATGAAATGAGCCAATCCCATCTTTTCTAAAATCTAAAAAGACGTCCCCTTGCCTTCAATTTTCGAACTTGATGAATTTGAAGCCATATGGAATAAGTAGACCAGACATTAAAAAATCGTATCGGCTAATTTTGACCACAGCCTGGTTTTCGAAATTAGCCAGAGCTGCAGATATAAACAAGCGAGAATGTACCACTGACAGTAAAATATATTTGCCATGAAAAAATATTCAAGTAGAAGCTTTCTTATTGAATTACCTATGAACCTAATAGTTTCTATCATTGGCTTCCATAAAAAATGTAAAGTGCAAAAAAGTTCAGGGATTCTGTGTCTGTAAGCTAACTTTCTAGGAAGTTATAGCGAATAGCAGTGCCACATTACTGGACTGTTGGTCGTGTTTGGCTCAGCTTTGTGTTTAGTTTGAATGTGCTTCTAAATTAAATGTGACGGCAGTTTTGCTGCGACTTTTGACTAACGAATTCTTTTTATTTTGCTGGAGAATGCTGAAATAAAATGTTTTTATTTTAAAACTTCATAAATTATTTATTTAAAACTCAAAGACTATTTCGCATAATGTAATAGTGATAGCAATAGTAATTATAAAGTTTATTTTTATAGATAAATATACATACTCGTAGGTATAAATACAAATAAATGGTTGAAACTAACTCGAACCAATTTTAATCGACAGAATTCCCATCGGCATCGGCACGGCCTAATTTCATTCCGATACGGCATTTGCTTTTAAAACATTCAAAACAGTTTCCAAACTTTTGCGAATCGAAAATCCCGAAACTGTTCAAAGTTACAAACTCGAACTATAATTACAAACTAACCCAATACAAACCCGTTTATTCAAACCTTTCCTTATTTATGCCCATTTCCTTACACTTGTTATACGAATCTCACGTATAGAGATAATACTACAACGAGGCGTACAAATTATCACATGCCGACGTTTCTTCTTTAAAATTACCTCCACCGAATCCAATGCTACATGATTGATCTAAAACCAACCTTATTTTAGAACTTGTAAGATTTGAATTTAGTTGTTTAACAGTGTAATGTTACGTGTGACTTAAGACTGTTTCCCATTTCGTCAAGGGGTCAGCGGTCGGCGAATAACTCGCTAAGACCTGATCATGACTTGTGAGTTGGTGAGCTTATACTCCACACCTCGTTACGTGTTAACAGGCGCATTCGCTCACGACAAGATATTTATCCGTGGAACTTCAAAACCTGGACGGGTATGTCACAGGGAAAAGTTGCGAGTATGTTCATTTCGATGTGCACGGCGCAGCGATATGTATCATTTGACTTAATTTTAGCATTAGGTACTCTACTAAAATATCATGCTCATAGAATACAATTTAGTTTGTCGAGTAGAAAGTAAATCAAGAACGAATAGCTAAAAATGTCTCATTTATATTAGTTAACTAAACGTAAAATACTATGTATGATTGTGATGTGACTGTGTGTGTGTGTAATTTGACATGTGCTTTTTTTTAGTACTGAAATAAAACTATAACTATAACTATAACTAAGAATAATTTTCTGTTAAAGACAAAAACAATGTTCCCACTTAAACTCAACTCAATTTTAAATTGTCAATATTATTATTTTTCTTAGACTGGCTGATCCATTTGAACTGTGGCTATGTTGAAATGTAATGGGACCTACGTGATAGGGTGAGAGAAATTGGCTTTATAAGAGTAAATGTGAAAAGTTAGGAATCGTGGAGTTATGAACGATTTAGCAAGCTGCGAGCGAACATTATGATGATCTTTAAAATTTTAAAGTGTCTTATGCTCATCCGTTTCAAAGTAGATAGTCGTATAAACTTCATATTTTAGATGAATGATACCTATCTTTCTTAAGAGTCTGATCTAGCTCTTTTACTGGAAAAGGTGGTAACGTTTTAGGTTAAAATATGTTTATTTTCAAGCGGTAAGTCTGTATACTTCTTATGCTTAGCTAAACCTATGCTTATTTAACCAACCATCTCTTTCTTATAATTATGTATCCTATATGGTGGTGGGTCACCCAGCGTTGTCCAGTAGTTTCCTCTTTACAGCCATACCATAGCAGCCTGCGGCTATCTTGACGGCGATGTCACGTACGCCTAGGCTTCCACGCACGTACTCGCTGCGGATTTTATCAACTTCGCACATCCATCTCGACATCTTTTTTTTTCTAACTACTAGACTAGACTAGACATTCCAGGTGAAAACATTATAAACATGTTTCCAAAAATTAAATGAAAAAATGACTATATTAGTGAATGTATAAATAAACACGCATCTCACGTGATCTGTTTTATTAATTTACCCGTCATTTTCATAGATGTATCTCTAGGTACCTACTAATAAATAAATTACGAACGGTTGCTATGCCTGTCTGACATAATTATTTACCGCAAGCCTACGTAAATCATTTGCTCTTGTTTACAATAAAGAATACATTTCCGGTTACAGAATAATTTACGTTTACATTATTTACAGTACATTAACGTAGCAAACGTCACATGTTTTCCTTCAAAACATCAACCTTGGTTCCGAAACCTTCTTTAGAAAATAGGTTACTTTTGAACACTGTTTATACTACACGATTCGTATGAACATTTATGCGTGTAGCGTGGTAATTAATTAAGTTTACCGAATGTTTATTTGGTAATTATTGTGCGTGAATTTATTGTTATTGACTAGGCTGGTTAAAATATAAATATGCTGTGGTTAATAACTTCTTGATAGAGTGGTGATCGAGACAAGCGTGGCGGTTCTGAGCGTAGCGGTGGTGATATAATAGCAGTAGCAAAATAACTTGACGACAATTACGTCGTCCCAGTGCTTGTTTGGCCTATCGACCAAATTTACCGAAAATGAACTTTAAATGCAGTTTTGTTAAGACTTAAATTTCAATCCTGTTAGTTAAGAAAAACTTACAATTTTTTCATAAAGAACAACAAAAAAAATAATTTAAATTTTATTTATGACACGACACCGCAATGAAAATTTTGTGCTTGTTTGTTCTTTGTCCAGTATTTGCTTTATATCCTACTTCGTCAAAGAATTTAAGTGCTTGAGTGTTCTTTGTCCACGCAATTAACCAATCACAGTCCGTGACGCCATGTCCGCCATTTTTTTTGATTTATTATTGTGTCAGAAGTCATCACAGGGACCACTTCGTCGCTCTCGAAAAAAACATATAAATCTCTGTGTGTTTGACTGTTTGTGCCTGAATTGTTCAAAAAATTTTATTAAACATGTCTACAACTGGCGGCAAAACAAAATACAAAAAGACGCAGCCGCAAACTGAGCAGTAAGTACTTTTTAATTTTCACTCCATTCCGTTATGAATTTGAAACAGGGTGTTGTTTTTTTTACACAATGTGTCATCCTAGACGCAGAAGGATAGGATTGATTCCCGTTTGAATTTCTATGATCTGAAGGTATGGTGTCACTGTTCTAATATTATAATCCCAATGCATTAGGTAGTTATTTCGGCAACTTACTGATTGTATAAATACAGGGTTATTCAGAAAGAGTATGCTAAGCCGGAAATATCTTAAAGTATCCATTGTAACCATTACATCCTGAAAGTTTCATTAAGATATATTATAAGCATATTTAGATTTTCATACAAAAGTCAAAAATTGTTTTTCTGTTTTAAAATTACACAACCCTTTGCGGGACGTGACACGACACACACACGCAACAAGCGGGCGCTACGCTCCCCGCTCCCCTCGCTTACCCCGTTAACGCCCGCGCCGCGCCCAGTGCCGAAAAAAGGAAAATTTACAAACATTCTAAAGCCTACAAACAAACCAAGCTTACTAAATTACTCACCTGCTTCATTCACAAGAACCCAACAGTACCCAGACCAGTACCCAGACTATTATTTTATTTTATTTTTATTTATTTATTTTTTTTTTATATATTTTTTTTTTTTTATTAAATAAAATTTGTTTTATTTCAGTTAGTAACCTCGGGACTTCCCTGAAAATAATCGGAGGATATTTGTGATGGGAATGCCCTGCTCTTTACCTACTTTGTAATTATTATTCATAAAGCAATTAATAAACGTAGTTTAGTTATAGTAAATTGTCTTCTAGTGAGTTATAGTAAAAGTCAGTTCCTAACTTAAGCGAAGCGCAACGTACCTATATTTTTTTAGGAATAGCAAAAAAATGTATATATCCTTTATATACGTCTGGCATATCGAACAAATAAGCACGCAAAAACAGAACAGTCATTTTGGTCTATCTCTAATGTGGTAATGTTCTTACTCCACATTCGTAATTATATTTGTGCATGTTTGTCCTATCTCCAAATAAAAACTGTAAAATAAGGTATAATTAATTACCATCCATAGATGATAATTATAAAAATCAATTTAAAGGTAACCAATGTATTATGAAAGATTTTCAAATCTTATAATTATAGCTTCTTTTTTAAAATAGAGAAAGAAACTCGTCTACTGTAAAAACTAATCAATGGTAGATAGACCAAACAAGCACTGAGACGACGAATTATGATTGTAAAACTAATAAATATATACGGAGCTAACTGAGCTATGAGTATGAAACGATATTTATTCAATTATTTATGGGTAATGCATACAATTTTTTTTTAAATAGAGCTCATCACTTTTGATGCCGTGCAAGGTAGGTTATAAATGTGTGAAAAGCTCAAAATCAATTGTTTCAAAATCTTCTGAAAACCCATCGATCTGACTTCGGTGTGAAAACCTAATCATATAATAGAGAATCTTATTGACGAAACCGAACTGTAATCGTAATAGTAGGTACGTAAAGGTACTTGTATTAATCAATAATCACTTCTTAAACAAGACGAACACAGCTAAAGATAATTAATTAATTAGAATCTAAAGGTTTCACCTCCTCATTCTTAGGAGACGGTAATGTGTCTTAGTATCTTTCAAGTCGTTTGTTTACAAGAATTTCTTCAAATAGCTTGCGTTCTTGATATTTATAGTTCGTTGGAACATTGACACAATGATCGACATGTTCACAAAACATCGTTCTGCGGTGGCTTTTAACCAGACATTTAACCTAATTTGTTTTCCGACGTGAAACGTTTGTTACAATACAATTTGCTCGTGTTGACTTTGATCTGCGTTTTCAGTTCATTCAGGTGCATTAAGACGCTGCCTTAGATGTCTGAAACTAACAGCACGTTAGTTAATCATGTTTATTGAATTAACAGAGCTTGATGAGATGTAATTGGTATATGTATAATGTTTCGATGTGACATACCTACTATTGTAATCACATGAGCCACTAAGTAGAGAATAACCTATCCTGGTATTGTATTCAGTTTGTTGTTTAGTTTCAGGGTTGGTCCCACAGTAATGTTTTTTTTTTGTAATGATAAATAGATTGAGCGAATTTTCGTTGCCGTAAGAGTACAATCCCACTGTTACATTTAACGCAGTATCTGTAAACCAAACGCAAAGCATACACCTACAGTATATCATCTCTGCTCCTCTAAGTACACTATCATGTACTTTACATATTCTTATCATGTAGAGCAGTGAAAATAAAGAGCGTATGAAACATAAAGAACCGTTTATCATCCACTTGGTGGGTAGTTTAGTCTGCTGTATCGAAGATTGATATCCTCGAAGCTGGGTCGGTTATTTTTGCGTGGAATTTTATAGGGGTTCCGATCGTTAGAAAAGTATTATAGAACGTTTAGGATACCATAATATAGTGCAGCATGGACCAGTTGGATAGTTTAGTTTTTGAATTTATCGTCATCATCATCATCCAAAGTCTTTTTTCTCCTAATACTGGGGATAAACTTTTCTCATATTATGCCAAGTGAGATTTACCTACATTTACAAAATCGAAATCTTTGTAAGATTTTTTGTCTTGTCTTGTTATCAGGGACTTTCATTATGGGACTTTAAAATATTTTATCCAAATTTGGTCGATGCCCCTGACTAAATTTTATGTAAACAGTCCAAGTAGATAACATTTAACAAGCAATCCTTTGGTTGTACTACAAATGATCGACATTTGTTTCGCATTTTCCTCCATCTAAAAGTAAACAGTTATTCAAAATATTTACACATTTTGTTTCATTCAACTTCAGTTTTTCACATTTTACTATTTCAATTCCCGTGTTATTAAAACAAAACTGTGCCAAACTACAGTTTTTGCAGTCAAATATTTAAACAGTGTCTTGAAAACATGTTGATGGGTAGCTAAGGGAAGCAAAAGTAACACACAAGTAACTTATGAACTGTCTGCTTATAAATCAACTTGAGTTACAATGTTTTTCGTTGCAAATTAAGAGCGAGCGAGTTTAGTTTGCAGTGGTGAATTTTATTTAAGATATGAATAATAAAATCTTTTGAGGAAAAAAGTTTTTAAATAAGGTGTATAAAATGAACAAAACATTGTGCTCTAATTGCGGAGTTTAGTTCGCCATGTTGAATTTTATTTAAGTACTAGCTGCGCCCCGCGGCTTCACCCGCGTTTTCCGAGATAAAAAGTAGCCTATGTGTTAATCCAGACCATGATCAACCTTCATTCCAAATTTCATGTAAATCCGTTCAGCCGTTTTTGCGTGAAAGAGTAACAAACATCCATACATACATACAAACTTTCGCCTTTATAATAGTAGTAGGACTAGCGGCCCGTCCCGGCTTCGCACGGGTAGACTTTGGGATAAACGTAGAGTAAATTGAAATCGGTCCAGTCGTTCACGCGTGATGGCGTGACCAAAGGTGTTGAGAATAATTATAGGAACTCTTTGTTATAACCTCTATTCTCATGCTATTGCGTAACTATAGCAACCGTAGTTTGTTGATGCTAACTTGTCAATTTATAGTAAAAATTATCAGTATAAAACGCACACTGTTTTGATAGATATGATTGAATTTGAACTTTGTACAGAGGTAATAAAGTGCAAATTGACTCTTGGACGTTAGGAACATACCTACATTGCTTAAACAACAGTGAGTGCTTGCAATTCAATATGAACTTTATACAATAGCAATAAAGCTCGTTTTAGTTAGAAAACGTTTGTATGGGAAAAATAAAAGGGCTGTTTTTAGGGTTTTTCAATATTTCTGAGAGATTTTCTTAATATTTTTTTCCGTAAGAACCTTCTCCTAATAATAACAAATACAACAAAAAAAGAATTAGTGAAATCGGTCCAGCCATTCACGCGTGAGGCCGTGACCAAGGAAAACGGGTTTCATTTTTATATATATAGATACAAGTAATTTAAATAATAAAAGCCTTTGAAGAAAAAAGTATTTAAAATAAGGTTTAAAATCTAAGCGGAAAATAGTGCTCCAATTGCATCAATTAAAATTTGTTAAGTGATCAAAAATTAATAAAATAGAAAAAATCTGTCTATCTTCAACTAGCTATCTATAATATAATTATTATTTTGATCCATGCACTTGGTTTTTTTAGGTTTAGGGATTTTATCACCATCATCTGTCTAAAATGGTTCACTGCCCATTCAATTATTTTTCTCGCCAATTCCCACTCTATCAAGCCACTGTGTGTCTACTGTCTATTGACAGTCTCATTCAATTAGTGTTCTCTACTCTATAACATGAATCCATAGAATTGTTCGGTTTATCACAACACAATACAAAAAACTCCGAATGAGAAAAAAAAATCTTAACGATAAATAATCCTGATGATTTCATCATTATCAGCCTCTAATCGGCCATTAACCTGAGCAAAGGTCTCCTGAGGTAACTCCATGTCAAAATATCGTAAAAATTGTAGTTCCGAGTAAATGTACAAACCTCTTTTAACTTGCAACCTCCATAATTTCTAGAACTTGTTATCTACCGTCTTGCGGGACTCCCTGGCCTTCATTACAATTTTCGTCTAATATTACGCATGGAAAATAAATACGCTTCCTCTATAGTTACAACGGTCTTTAATGAGAGAGAACCTTATATTTTGTGATATCCAATTGCAAATTAATACCTTAAAGGGGTTATGAGTTATTTATGTGCGTAAAGTTGATTTGATACATGAAATGCTGCGATCTCATTTAATTTTATCATAGCAATGATTAGATAATATTTATTATAAATTAAGCGCCAAAAGAAGTTCTAAAAATTGGTTCAAAGTATTTTAGTAAGTAGGATATCATCATCACAGACACATACACAGACTTCTTTAGCTTGCTTTTGGGAACTATTTTTCGAACTACGTCATCTGGTATCAACTCATTAAATTTTAAAGCACGCATGTAACTTCTACCACACATTTTGGAGCTTAGCACTAAAACGGCACCTACGTGTGACTGCCCGGTAATAGCTGACCCAACAATAGATATATTATTATCAGAAAATACCCATCTACCAAGTGTCAAGTTTTGTATTCACACCGCCAAAGGTTCGTTATCGTCTCCAATAACCGTCCGATTACAAAACTTGCCAACTTCGAAAGGATCGTAACGGCATTGGTAAAGTTTAAATGAAGCTTTAGAATAACAATTTCCGCATTAATATCTGTGAGATTATCAGTAATAGTGGAGTTTATAGAATACATTCTGACGTAATACCTATATTTTACTTACCTCTTTACATTGAAAGAAAATATCATGTCTGAAATCATCCAACAAAGATATTACAAGGCAATTTGCGACATCTAGTAAAATAATCCATCGCACATTGAGTTGGCATCAACTTTTGCTTTTCCCTCGCTCCCTCAATTCCGTCTCACTCCCGTATTATGAAAAATTATTATAACACACACACAAAGTTTTTAATCAAAGGTAAAATTAAATTAAATAACATTAAAGTAGCTAAATAAAACTAAACTAATCTAAATTTATAAAGACCGTAAGAATTATTCCCAAGGTATAAATAGTGAGCTCAAGTTTGAAGGCATAAGTTGACAAATCTAATTAAAGGAAATGAATACTTTTAGAAAAAAGTATTCATTTCCTTATCTTTCAGGTTGCAATGACAATGACAGATACATTTTTAGTTTATTTATATCTGTAAAAAAAACCTTCAAAGTCAAAGCCTTTGGGCCCACAATAACTATAGGAAGATATCGCATCGCCCAGTTTGAGCATATTACCACCCCACAAGTTTATAAATTCAACGGTTAATATGTTGCGAAGACGAAGTTTGGTAGATTGAGGCGAATCCCCTCGATGAGCATCTACGCAACTGAATACCAACTTCCTGTTTTGAACATTGGATACGTGTAGGTTCTTGGTATGCACAGGTACCACTTGAAACAGTGTACAATATTCGTATTGCAAGGTTTTAAATGTAATACGCACACAAAGGCGCACTTTTACATAATCCATACAAATCTTTTCAAATCGACTTGCAGTGGAATCATAGGTACATTGTCACAATATCTAGCACAAACTTAAAAATAACTGAATGAAAGAGCAAATCTTAGGAAACAGAAAATCCAGTATTTCATAGTAAAAGTTGTTCACAATAATAGGTACAAATATTATCTCTACCCAGAATGCATATTACCAAGAATTAACAACAAAAAACAACCAAACAACAATGATCTCATAACCAGCATTTTAATCTTATTTATTTTTTGAAAATATCCAAGAGATTTATCATTTAAATGTTCTAATAATTATGTACCTCTATATTATAAACTATTCAACCTTAGCTACTGATATACTATTACATATTATTCTAAGGCTTTACCTTACCGGGTATAGGTTCTAGGGTTTCATTATCTTGAAACTCTCTCAGGACCGAGATGGTGCTTGTTTCTTTGAAGGATAGATCCCTAAAGAAAAAATGTTTTATCTAGTTTCCAGACCGTTCATTTTGCTTTATTTTAGTTCATCACAAAATTCAGTGCTAAAGAAATATTCTAGAACATCTCAGGTAGAAGTAAATTGTAAAGTTGAAGGATATAAAAAACTAGAAAATGTGGCATAGAAAACAGCGAAACTTTCAAATTAATAGTGCGAGGTGAAAATTAAATCCGTAGTTACGATAGTTTAGAATGAAATTCACAAACACTTTACCTTATGAGAGCAACTTGATAGATAGTAAACACAAACAGTATGCGTAGGGACACGTATGGTGAGGTGAGCTAAGATATTTTTACCTTTTTATTTTATCTCACTAAAGGTGTGTAGAAAATATAGGTCTTAGTGCACAGTTAATTCCCTGAGTTTAAAAGTCAATGGTAGCTTGAGGGAAGTATTGATATTATCATAATTTTCCCAGTGCCATTATCATCAATATTGAAATAGTCAGTTTCCTAAAATGTTCACTGTACAGTTCTATGTTGATTATTTTCGTCTCGTTCACAAAATATGGACCAATAAAAGTAAATATATGGCAGAGATGTTCCTCTAAATCGCGACGGATGCTAAAGTCGTATTGCGGTCGTGGAGTAAAAGTTAGTGGAGTTTTCTTATAGGTATACGTTCGTCAACTTCCAAGAGTAGTCAACTCACAAAAACTACCTTCCATTTTGGATGCACCTCAAACAGTCCACTTTCCAAATTATATATCCCGAAACTGTACGTGCACAATAAACCTATATAAGTTCAATCAGTCCACCAACTGAATGTGCCTTTTCCACAGCATTCCATAATCAAATAAAATAACCCATTCAAAATCTATAATCTCGTTGTAAACCGAAGCGATGTCACTAAATCCTAGGTGTCAAACTCATTAATAAACGATGACACTATCACAAGTATCACAACTCGATACTTATACTCGAGCATCACAAAATATGTGACCCCACGGAACCGGTCGCAGCTACCAGGAAAGTAATATGACAGTCGTATTAATGCCCGCGATGATTTTGATAATGATAACAAACTATAAAATCCAAACGACACACGAAATAAAACCTTAAAAATATGCCGATAAAAAGAATAAAAGACGACATCCGCTTGGACTTGGCTTACCCTGCAGTACCGAAGTTAGACCCATTGACATAATAAAGATTAGGAACCATATTCGTAATTAATGAAATCAGTTTCCATTAAAATAAACGTCGTGTGTAATCAAATGCTGTGGGACAATCGCGGCGTCTTTGACATGAGCTGTCTGTAGTAAAACTTCTTTGCGTATCTCAGAACTTATCTTTAGATGATTGACAGGCTTAATATTGGACTGATGTATGCGATATTTAGTTTATTGCATGTGAGTATCTCTATCTCCATTTAACCTTTTTATAAACTAAACAGCAGCTGGATTGGACTTGGTATGGAAAAACAGTGTTGTATATTTTATCATTTCTTGAGTCCATTGGTTTGAGAGTCATACTACGATAAAAATAGATTATCATCTTATTATTATGAGCAACATTAGCACTTACCACGATTACAGTATTATACAAACTACTAACTACATTAGCATCTCAGTGACGACTTGAATAAACCACGCAGCACCTCATAAATATTGCATTTAAATGCAACCTTACCCTCACACTTTAAGAGTCGAATAAGGAGTGCCATTTATAAACCGTAACAGAGTAGTGCAAAACAATATCCGCCACTTGTGCTGTCTCCTGAAGGAGATTTAATGGGATTGTAACCAGAACGAATCGGCGTAAAACTGGAATATTGCCTCTAAACAATGTCAAGTAAATCTATCGTAAAACGGTAACGGCTGTTTAAATTGTTACCGATCAATGTGTTACGATTCAATGTTGATGGAAGACTTGTGATTAAAGTACAACTTAGTACTAATGTTTGTAAAGCAAGACTATAAATAACTGGACAAATTCGTAGATAGATGTTGAGCAACGGGCTGGTAAGTTTTTGGGATGGGTGACCGCGAGTATAATTTACTAACAGCCCACAACGCATGTTGCGACTCCGGTCGGAAGGTCTCATTTGGTTATCCTGGCTAAAAAACATTCATTTTGGAGTATTTTATTCGGCATCAAAAATTAAAAAAAAAAACACTAGGGCTGCTATCTGTTTTGTACGAATTTTTAACCCACTTAAAGCCGCTTCTGACTAAAGTTATTTATACCTCTAAATTCTCTATTTAGCGATTTGAGCAAAACTATTATAGGCTATTCGGTATATCAAACTATCTAGCAAATGAATTCTATTTTGGTAATATGATAGATTACTTCGCTATTATTTATCTCTGATTTACTTATATTACTCGTATAATAGAATATTTCAGCAAAGTTTGTTATACTAAATCATCAATATCAAGTTATGGCTCAATAAGTTTTGATGTGTTCTAATTAATACAATTATTTTAGTATTGCTAATCTTTATTAGATCAGAAATATATATCGATATTTTATATACAATGTACTCTTAACAAGAAACTTGTAATTGATAATTAATTTTCTTGAAAGCTCAAAGAATTGCTTTCAATAAAAACAATACCATTTTAGAAAATAATTATAGAACATTACAGCAAATTATTAAAAAGAGCCGAATTAAAACATAAATCTCCACGATAAATAACACTTTGCCTACAGACCGCCCCTGGCTTCGATCGTATCGGCGAACCGGTAATGAGAGATGGTGTTACAAGGGAAATGGATATGTATTTTTAATTCGTTGCTCGATTTAATTAGGACGTGATACATGAGGCAAGTTTAACGGGAATGAAGGGTCACTGGTGGGTTAACGTGGTAGGGGAAAATCGTTGTGAAAATTGACATTTCTGGAAGACTAGAAGAGGCCGAAAGACTGGAAGAAATTGGAATAAAACTGGAACGGACTAGAAGCGATTTTTTAAACGATTAAACCACTTTTTGTTATTATGTTTAATGTCTTTCAACGTTTGTGCTTTCTTTTTATGGTGTTTTGAAGGCTTTTGAGCACGTTTTTTGTTTAATAATTTGGCGTACGTAATATATGCAAAATTAGACACTTAAAAAATCGCTAATCTTCTTGTTTCTTGTCTTTTGTTGTTTTACCTACCCACTCCATTGTGACATTGGTTTTGCCATTATTCATTTGGACAAAGGATCTAAACTTTTACAAAATATATTTATATTCTAGTTCCTTTTAATGCTTTTGTCAAAATGAGATTTACAAAAAAGCAATTTATTTTAATTAAGAAATGAGGAAGCAAAACGTGTCACGTTAAGAAACTTGGGTTGTCTGGTTGCCGATCTCAATACATATCGAGATAAAGCTAACGTTACATTAGCATTCGATTGAATCGAATCGATTACACTCGCCTGTATCGATCTTGATAACGCATTAATTAAAGAATCAGCCGATCGTAAGAGTAACTGTACCAATTTAAACGCAGTTTTATAGCTTGAATGTTTTAATGCCATTTAACGTAAAAACTCATACTTCCTCAGATCCATAATAATTGTCATGAATCTTGAATAATTATTGAATAATTCATATTATTTTAGAAAGTACATAAAATATAAAATAGACATAATACATCGTTAGATTTAGATTACTTAATCACTGAAACACGGGCTTATCCGACGTTTGGTGTGCATTCACCTTTAGGCCAACTCGAGTTTCGATTCTCGTTTCTCGATACTGCGTTTGGTAATCGAGAGCTCGATTGCGCAATCGTGTAAATGGATCGATTCGGATAACCACTATAATTAGCTTCTACAAAATAGAGCGCGCTTTTTCTAAGGAATTCTTTTTTGCTTGTGTCTTCTGTGGCTTCGTACGTCTATTGTGTTACGTTAACAGTAATGTTCATTAGGAATTGCTTTAGGAATTGACAAAGATGGAGTTTTTTTATGAACTGGGTGTATCTGAGTATATGTGAGGTTATGAGAGGATGTGAGTGTGTATGTTTACCTGAGAGAAGTGAAAAGGTTGGAAGAGGAAGTATACCTATTATTAATAGTTAACTCTCCATCAGGTGGCCCGTTTGCTTATTTGCCACCTCTGGCATAAGAAAAAGAAAATAGTGAAATTTTGTCTACAAAGCCACATCAAACGATATGTTTGCTAGTTTTAGCGATTTGAATTTTTTTAAAATGTGTAAACAGATAAATGTTTTACAACTGATATCTCAGGGTGACGAGCGCAGTGCTGTGCCACGCAGGGTCTTGAATTCTGGGCTACGGAGATTGCGAAAATGGACCCGTGGCTCCGTCCATCGCCCCGAGGAACACCCCAGGGTTTTTAGTGGGTATGCCGCCACTAGGGCGGAGACTCCCACATAACCACCCTGCCCCCCCCCGGCGCGGGCGTGGTATCCATAAAGGATTTTCCCTGGGTCACAAAAAAAAAAAAAAAAAAAAGGGTCTTGAATTCTGCGAGTTCATAATTCTGGGTGGCGCATACCTGTTATGGACAAACGTGACGTTTAACATAAGGCGAGCGATTTGCTTGATCTCGTCACTCAATTACATAAAAAAAAATAAAAATAAAAAATTGGCAATGATGGTAATGTTGGTGGTGATAAAGTAATAATAGGCGTACAAGTATGTATCTACTTGTACGCCTTCTATGATTAGGTATTTCAATAAAAAAAGACACGACAAAAGTTTGAGTCCTAGTCTATAAGCCTAACAAACGAAATCTTGCTTTGCCACACCCTCTTGTTAAATCTTAAATTAAATCATTATTCAAGACCCGGTTAGTACAGTTTTAATTTTCCTTCGTTTCCCGCGGAAAACTAACGTTCTAGCGCCGGTAACCGCGGCAGCTGTTACTTGACGCCAGTCTCGACGACAGAGAAGCTTTGAGAGTAGTTCTGGGGGTAAAAATAATAATTATTAAAAAATACAAGATAACTTGTTTTTGTATTAAATGCGTAATCATTACCGATAGAAAATACAGATACAAGTAAAGTACGAGTATTTGCAAGAAAAAAGTTTTTGTATCGGATGTTTTGTTTTGTACCCTTGAATACTCTATCACTAATTAATTTATGATTATAAAATCATTAATTTCTTCTTGGGTTTGTATAAGCTTTGACGTATCCCAAAACAAGTAACAGTCTTAATTTAAAACCTAATGAAATTTAATGTAAACCTACTTGCACCAGTGATTGGTTCACACCTGCTAGTAGATGATCATTCGCACATTTAATGATCAGAATAAATGTTCACATTATTGTGTGAAGTAGTCGAACCCGCGTAAATTACTGTACATACGCATCAGGCTCTTATTTTTACCGTTCTATAAACCTTCTATTTTAGCCTTTTCACCAATAAAATGTACTGAACTTAGTCTTTCTAAAAGTACTCTTAAAATATTATAACCCTTTACTTTCAGCCCTTACTGCGACCCTGTTCGAGGACATTATTAAATGCTTTTCAAGAACAGGTGTTGATCATAATGAGAACGTTTAATTAATTAACAGAAGTTACTCGTAGTGATGATAGTTTGATAGCGTAATTGAGTGTTCATGTTTGAACTCTTCTAGCTTTAAGAACTATAGGAACAGAACGAAATGAAAGAAAGAGATGAAGTAATTTTCTTTGTTGTTTACGAATTTTGGTTCTGATAAAAAAAGCTAAGAAAATAATTCTAACTTATTCTTCGGAAATGAGGTGTTGAAAAATAAATGTGGAAGTCTTGGTTTTCTCAAAACTGGACAACACAATCTTGCATACCGTACCGCGGCAGATTTTGAAAAAAATTAGTGTAACATTTTAATTTATGTTTGTTTTGTGTTATTTATTATCTGTTTGGTCACAAATTATCTGCTATGAGCAAAACCTTGATCTGAACTAAAGTCAAAGAAATAAGTACCTACGAAATAGATATCCGAGCTTACAAAGTTACCTACTATGTTCACTTCAAATCACCATCCTATAAATCAGACAAAAAATAGTCACGAGGAATTTTTGAATGGAGGCAACACCAAAGCGCGGTGTTTAGTTAAAAGACCCTACCATTTGCATAATCGACATTTCCACAGGTGCATTGCCACCATTGGCAGCTGATTTAAGTTCCTTTCCTCGTGACAAGGGGCTCTTTTAGACGTATAAGGCAATAAGCCGCAATGGTCGTTTTTATATATCGGCGGTACACGACAATCGTGGCGTTTACGTGACCGCTACAGAATCAGGAATCGATTCTGGTACTTTGGAAATGGTGTGTATGTGTATGGGTTTAAAATAGAAGTATGTGTGCTCTGAAGGGAAATTGATTGGGAGCAATGTTTGGGTTTATTAATTTAGTTTCAAGCGTTTTATACTGTGCCTGTGAATGATTCAAAGTCTAGTTCTGCTGCCATAGTGTGTATGTGTGCTACATTACGTAATAGTATCTACCTACCTAAGTAAGTCTTACCGCACTGTTTTTTTTTTTGCCATGACGCAAAACGTAGTTTGAGCAACTGGAATAGCACTGATTTTTTAATTTTATAATAGGACCATGTAATTTTTTAATAAACTTTTTTTTTATTTTGTCTCCAAATTGTTATACCTATGATATGATTTTTTTGACATGGAGAAAACAACATAATGTATTATTATCGAAATGCTGATCTTTTAAAACAAATTTAACATTTTCAAAACAAACAGAAAGTCTAAATCGAAGCGAAACATTTCGCCCCGACCTCGTTAAAATTTTCCTAGAAACACGTTCTTCAAAATAATTCTGGTGTAACCGTCCCATATCGCATTGACACCTCGACTAAGGAGCTCTAACAGGCCATGTACTGTAGTGCAGTAATGATCTCCGCTATCGAGATGTATTTAATTGGATTTCGTTATGTCGAGTTCGCAGGTGTCCTGTGCACGGAATATAGATTTTGTGATTTATGTGTCGAAGAAAACTTTGCTTACTGGAATAGTCACTACAGAAAGAAATTTCATTTTTTTTTATCAGTGCTATGTAACAAAAAGTCATAAATTACATAAACAGATCACTAAACGATATTGGCGGATAAATATCAAAGAAGTTCCTTTTGAAAGTTTTTTTATTTATGAAAGGCTTGCGTTTGACCGCCTTCTTGCCTGATGGGTATTGTTATTTATCTATCATTAGGTACACCGTCTTCATAAAAGAGACCTGCAGCTTGCTGGGCAGATGACATTGTGAAAGCAGTAGATGAGATCGGCTCTGGACCAGAAATAATGGAGTATTGAAAAGCAGACCTATATTCAGCAGTGGGTGGAATATATTTGATGATTATGACGTCATCGTGTCATACCTATTTCTAGTTGATTTAAAAAAAACGTATCGCGTTGTTGTGATAGGATTAAAATTGGTTCCACCTATTGATCGATTACTAGAACCGAGTAGGTACACCTTTTATTAACTAAATACAGCAAAGGTGTTACTTCTATTAACTCAACTCAATTGCTTGGTTATTTGCTTTAATTTACTTGATCCACTATTTTCTGATGCCATATCCAGTTAATATTGTTTTTAAGGAACACATCGCACGGAGAAATTGCAACGTGGGAGGCTTCGTATTATTTTATAGCTTAATTTATTATTTTCGTTTTAAATAAGTGGTTTAAAATTTGTAGACTATTATAATGACGTACTTACTTGTCAACCCATCAACTCTAATGAATATAAAATATCACTTAACGGGTAATGATCTTTGAAACTTAGATCAAAACTTGCAACACAGGTAAATTATTCGTAATTGATGGCACTTTTAAAGTTAAAGAGATAATTCTAATTTTAACCAAATGTCGATCTAAAAATTATGCCGACAAAGGTTTACATATTTTGGTACATAACATCTGATACAGGGCTTTAATGAAAAGGTATGCTATAAGTAAGTAGGTACTATAAAAAATATGTAACATAAAAAATAGCCTGATTACTTAACATGAAAAAAATAAATTAATACCTACCGATAAAATCTCGACAAAAATTAAACGTATTTCTTTAACCCAGCCAACAAGTCTTTTTACCGACTTGAAGCTTTTATCAACACTAATGCACTTTAAAATAACATGACAGTTTAACTGAGTTTAATGTTTGGAACTCTTTACATAGTTGCAAAACAGAATAATCTCGATCGTATGAAACGACTATCCCAGCTCAAAACTTTCTAAAAATATAGAGTACTTTAAGGCCATTCAAAAACTATACGGATTACAATAATCCGGTTAGAATAAAATGGGACGATGTAATACTAAACTTGAATATGCAATTTTAAACAAACAGTATGCCATCTTTGAAATAAAATACATGCGAGTAAATGCAAAGATTCTACGAATAGAAACAAAAAAGAAATTATTTTGCCTTAATTTTGAAGGAAAAAAATAATAATTCCCTTAATACTTCTTTTTTTTATTTTTGATCCATGATCAATATGTCTAAATTTAAGAAATATGAATTTGAATACCTAGTCATGGTAATTAAAATATTCAAAGCAAGAAAAGATCTTCAAAATGTGCAAGTTGTGATACTTTCGCTACTTTTTCTCAGCTATTATGCCTAAAGAACTTAGTTAAAATAATCCTACTTCACTATTCAGAGAGACTTGCTGAGAAAGATAGTACAATGGAACTGCTATAATAGAAAATAATGTGTATATAACGAGGACGGTAATTTCATACCATATTAGCTAAGTGATATATTTCTTCAATCCCTAATAAACAAATAAGTATGGGAATTCTTCCCAACCATAATTTAGATCAATGACTCAACTTACAGAACGTTAATAGGGTTGGCCCCTGCCTAAACCCGAACATTAATCTCTATTAAGGTAAACAAATCTAAATCACTTTTTGTTCCTAAAATAGCCTCAGTCTTCCGCTGAACAACCTATACAGGGTTAGAAAGAAAGGGTATGCTATGCTGAAAAGGGCTCATAGTAGTCGTCAATTTGAACCACTTTTACAATGGGACTAACGCAGAAATCGAAAAAAAAAATGCTGTTACATACAGAATGTCATTGAAGCTCAACAAAATGTGTGTACCAACCGATTTATTT
This sequence comes from Alcis repandata, assembly GCA_949125135.1. Classification (NCBI taxonomy): domain Eukaryota; kingdom Metazoa; phylum Arthropoda; class Insecta; order Lepidoptera; family Geometridae; genus Alcis; species Alcis repandata. Next base: position 5,331,616 of record OX421233.1, read on the forward strand.
TTCGCGATTTCAGGGTTTGGTCCCATAATAAAAGTTGTTCAAAATGATGAGTATTATGAGCCCCTTTCGGCTTAGTACCCTGTCTTCACAACCTTGTAGAGTATGGAAGTGAACAATTCATCAATCAAGACAAGGATACGAGTATCTACTTAAAAAGGCATTAACTGTTAGATAAAATAAACAAACTATTCTAACATCAACGCAACAGGTGACTCTCATCAAAACTTATCTCCATTCCTTAGTAATTGTTATTAACGAATCCCTATATTCGATAGCAAGCATTGATATTAAATTGTCAAGAAATCATTTAACCACCATTTATAATCCTACTTACCTAATAATTTCCTATACCGATAAAGCCCATAATTGTTCTGAAAATGGTAATAGAAAGAACCTTGTCGAAGTTTTGTGATTTAAACAAACGATATCAGATTGTGAGTGAGTATGTGATATAGGGCGGATGTACACTTGATGTGGGACTGACACGGTGACGCCATAATAATAGTTGGAGTCTCGTTAAAAAAGAAAAACAGCGTAGGTTATGCTTCGCTTACGCCGGCCCCTTCAGTGTAGACTACGCCTATTTAGCTATATATGGAGATAGGCTGATAAAACTTCCACGGTCAGTTGACTTTAGATTTATTATGCGTTGATTAAATAACGTTAATGTAAGCTGTGTAAATGAGAAGCGAATTTTAGTTGGATTCCGTGGCATATTTTAGCTGCTGAACGTTTGGAGTTATTATAATGGAGTTGAAATATTCCTTTAAAATCTTTTGAAATGTTTCATTACGAAAACTGCAGTTTTGTGACCGTATCTGTGGCTCTCGCATCGTTTATATTGCCACGAGCACAGATGTAAACAATCGGACGCAAAAACGGAATTAATATGATGAGTATCAAGTATAGATTGTCATAAAACAATAAGCTCGAATGGTCCAAGTCCAAGTATCAGACTAAAGCAATTAAGTAACTCAATAAGTCCTAAACCAGCAAAATGAGGCAATTTTGAAGGAGAGACAGGATGCCTTTGCTCAGCAGTGGGACATTTTTGACTTTAAAAACTTATTACCTCAATTGCACCGGTTTCTTAAATTGTAACAAGCTTTTACTTAAATTACAATGCTTGCTAAGGTCAAATCTTGCAAAAAAAAATTTGACCTACAACCTGAAATCCGATTGAACTAAAATTTTGTATAAATAAGAAATGGCTGTGAAATGCAAAAAATAGTTAAAAAGTATCTTGTTTTGCGATTTTAGTGATATGTGTAGTTGTAATTGTATAATAATATTGTGTAAAGGTACAACCCGGGTTATTTAAAAGTACGAGTAGAGTGATCGTCGCTTCCCATCAGGTGAGATTGTGGTCAAGCGCATGCTTGAAGATTGTTGTAAAAAAAGTAATAAAGTTATTTCATCATGATTTAAAAGATGGCATATAAATGTTATAACTTGTATATTACGCCAAATAATGGGCGTCCCAAAGTCCAAAGACATCTACTTAACACCCAACTAAACTCAATTTGAATATTTCAAAAAGGAACGCTTCCTAATGCCGGACAAGACGAAGAAAATTTAACTTGTTAACGCTAATCTAAGAACAGGTAACTTTTTAATTTCCTCCTAACGAAATTGTCATTTCTCTTTTGGGGCATAATGAAATAAGTAGAAGATGAAAGTGAATTACGTATTCGGTGAAAGTTTATAATAATGTACGGAACAAAAATTTTAAAGAATTTCGCACTCGGACCTTCTCATTTGATAAAAATTATGTTACATTTTCTTAAATTGGTTCAAGTGCCTTCTGTCAACCATCTGTAAATATAAAGGAATATCTTCTTGAAGTACACAAGGGAAATTAAATAAGTAAAGAACGAAAAATGAAAAAATTCGACGTCGTTAAAACTGTGCACCTACATTTTGGCGATAGCTGCTGTTATCAATATAAGCCAATATATTCAGAAGACGCCTATGCACACGTTCATTCATTTATTCATTTTATTTTGAAGGCATTCGTTGTGAATATTGTCTGAAAAGTTGGTGCAAGTATTTCAATTTCAATTGTAAGGTCTCACAAATTAAATTTTGCATACATGCCAGATACAGGGCAAATGGGAGATTAAACAACTTATATCTCAGGGTGACGAGCGCAGTGCTGTGCCGCGCAGGGTCTTGAATTCTGCGAGTTCAAAATTCTGGGTGGTGCAGACCTGTTATGAGCAAACGTGACGTTTAACATCAGGCGAGGAGGCGATTTGCTCATAAAAAAAAAATAATAATATTTCAACGTTTCATCGACAGTACTGTATGCTGTCAAAGTTCCGAATTATGTATTTTCATAATTTTTGCAACATTTGCAGACTCATGGTTTAATATTAATGTGGTTGGTCTAAAACTAACACCATTTTAGAAACCCTTGCTATCACTGAAATACGAGTATATTTTATAATAAAATATTCATTAATTATTATAGTAGTATAAATTGTACATTAGGCCTATACCCAGCAGTGGGATAGAGAGGGCTGTGAATGGTGGTGATGATGATGAAATTGTACATTTAAATTTGTCAAAAAAGATGGCTAAATTCTCCACTAGCATCCGACAGAATCTCTTTTCTTCAATGACTTTCAACACAATTTCGCAATCAAGGAAGATCCTTTTGAAGTCAAAGAAAGTTACCAAAAACAAAGGGCCCTTTACGACTGACGACGGCTGGTAATTAACAAGTCTCAGATTTATTACGAGTTGAATTAGCTTTCAGCTTTCATATCATAATCAGCAAGCGTTTTATTGTTACGGGGATGCGAATGGATCCATCGGTGATGTAATTAATTAAGTGCTTAGAGAAGTGTAACGATTTTGAAGTAAGCTCTTTGTCTGTGTCCGTTGATTTTAAGTGGGCTATCCATTTTTTTATCAAACGCACAAATTAACAAATCACTATCGAAGTTTTAGCATATTATATACGAATAAATTCTTAGCTAGATTGCGATTCCTGGACCAGTGTGTCGTCAGCACATAACTTAAAGTACCAACTTAGATAGGAGTTTCGTAAGATTTCTTATCTATAAAGTATTACACTGTGCGGATTAGTAGTGCAAAGTAGCACACACAATGTACGAGTATCTTACTTTTATCGGAAAATGTTCAAAAAGTGTTGTTGTGAACAACCAAATTGAGTTTGCAATTTATAAAATATCTTACAACTGTAGATATCGAATAAGTATTACAGTCCAATGATTTAAAACTGAATGCAATGATCCCTGCAAAGGCATGAGTAACTTTAAGTAACGTTTGGCACTCACAACAATTAACTCACAGAAATAGAAATAAAATGAACAATTTTCTAGCTTCTACACGACTGAACTGTGATCCCAAGGATTAAGCGTATTTATTTTTGTGGTCTCTGAAACAAGTAAACCAGGGGAAGTGGAAGACTATAAAAAACAGCGTATTGCGGCTATGTCCTTCACACAATATGTCAAAATGTCCCTTCGTTGTCCTTTTTGTCACAGAATAAGTAGATATTACTGAGTATATGGGCAATGGTGTATTTAGGTAACACAGTACACAATCCAATTATTTGGTTCGTGTACATTTTTCATTAGAAAAAGAGAGAAGAGTTTTTTGAAGTAAAGTGAAGAGCCTAAAAATTATGATAGGTAAGTAATGGAAATTATAAAAAAAAAGTCGGGTAATACTTATGGGTTTAAAATATTACAACAAAAGAAATTTATCAAAAACTTATATTTTCGCAGGTAAAACAGGAAAGCGCTGCTCGCTAAAATCGTAATAATTGACTCACAGTCATTTTCACATTCTTTTATAAAAGAGAGAGGGCTAGAATGGAAGTACGAAGTATTGTCAACAAGGCCACTTTAGTCATGCGTTAAAACCCAACCAAAACCTTTGTATGTCAAAAGGTTCTAACATTATGGTCCTTTTGTATCAAACCAAACAACTGCCTTAATTTTCACTCCGGAGCCCGAATACAATTACGGCTCCCGTAATTTCGTCAGAGACAAAATGTTCTCCCAAAAACTCTAGAACTGGTTAGCCATAAAAGTCACATGTTCACTTCGGCCTTATTACCGCTATAACAATTTAAGGATGCCAAAAGGGTGGCGCGGAATTTCGCCGAAAACTTTTGTTTCCCGTCTACCGAATTGTTTTATAAACAATGTTTACAGCAGTAACTTTATGGTACACTTGTTTTATCTCAGCGTTTCATTGCGACACTATTGTTGTTAAGTTTTTGTTTCCTGCAATTTGTTTTGTTCAACATGATGACGAGTTTCACTTTTAGGGTTGTACCTTGAACGGCAGCTTTTGTTGTTTGGGCGACGTAAATACTTTTGCTCTCATTTGTTTCACTTGTTTATTACTTTAACAATGTTGAAGATAATAAATATTTGTAAAGCTACCGAGGACACGTGAAAGTGAAATTATAGGTGTCTCCAAGGTTTTTTCAATTTGCAGAAACGTAAATGCTTTTGCTTTTATGTCACCAGAACAAAAGTAAACGCTTTGTGTGCAGCTTTTTTTTGCTGTATGAAACATCAACAAAAATACCAGGAAGACAGCAGACAGAAGAGCATCGGGCTTCGTGACTGACTTTTGCCCTGAATATTTTACCGAGTGTGCCTGCCGCCGGCGCCAACTCATACAATGCATGTCTAAAATCTTAGGCATTGTGTTGCTTGGTCATACGTTCCAGAACGTAAAACAAAATTCGTTGCATTTCTAGATAAATGTGAGAGTGTTGAATTCTAAACAGAACCAAAATCACAAAACCCAAACAAAATTTTCAAAAAATATATTTGGAATAACACGTGTTTACAAAATCATCATGAGAATTACAACAAAAACACGAGTAGTAAAAATGCCTCAACAGTAAATTCTAACTCATTTTATACCCATAAAATCGATGGACTCTTCGATCCATTTGTAGTTAACGAGCTTAGCAACCATAAAATGCTTCAAATTGAAATAAGACGATCTTCATAAACGTTTCCGAAACGATACCATTTAATTAAAATCTGAACAGTCTTCTGGCTAATTAACAGTAATCTTAGTAACTGTAAAATAGCTGATGCGTTTAAATCCGGTCTACACCAGCCGGCGCGCGGCGCCTCGTTCTCTAAGAGAAATACACTACATTTAATAATTACTAATGAAGGGCCCATTTCATAACATTTACTCGGTCTTCGATCGGCTTTTTAATTTACAAATTACAGTGATCAGATTACGTTATCCCACTGCTAACAAGGCTGGTGCCGTCCAATAAATTATAAATACGACCTCGGAAAGATTATCCTTTGTGAACTGTTATTTTAAATGTGAAAATTGTTACGTTGCCTGTCTTCGCAGGGCAGATGCTTTAACAATGTGTAGGCATTCCCTTCCCAAATTATATGATGGCGAGCTTGTTAACTGCGGCGTCGAAGCGAATTGCTTCGAACTCAACGCATACTATATTAAAAAAATAATACTGTCCGTGGTTGCCCTTATAAATTAAGGGTCCGCAGAGCGTAAAGATGGGTCCAATTAAAGAATTTATGGTCAGAATGCGCTGTAAAACAATAAATTCTACAATAGCTCTTACTGTATATGGCCTATTAGTATACGTGCACCAGTTTTAGGGGTCGTTATAAGGCAATGTGATTATAGAAGTTTATTGGTCATCAAATGCATATACAGTTTCTAAAATATACGAGCTATTTGTAAGCAATAATTGTTATTGGCTTTGGTCATTAACTATGTTAGAATGAGTTTAATCTCCGGGCTTTCTGATATTAAAAAATACAATCTATTTTATGTCAATCTGTATGAAGATTCTGATACGACTAGAGGCATAACAGAAATTAGCTTTTCCACAAAAAAAAAACTGATAATAAAATTTATTGTCCAAAAAGTACTTATTTCTATAAAATTTAATATTCCTTAAGGTACCTTTTGTATCGCAAAAGCTATAAGCATCCATCTTTAACCACAATTAGAAGCTATAAAAATCTTTTAATCCAAACTATATGGCTTAAAAATTATTTATTGTACATTAAATAGTGATCTACCATTTGCTTCTGATTGTTAAACCAAAACGGACTGCTTACCACAACGCCACTTATAAATCTTTCTAATTTATATCCAAAAACATAATAAGAGGAACACATACAAAAGTCAGTATCCGGTCTTCTGACCATAGTTTGCTAGTAATTTATAGCTGAGAATAGAGTTGTGTCGACATCCGACCACTGTAGCACTGATAAAATACATTCAGTTGATATAAATAATAAATGTGTTGAAATTGCTAATTATTATAGGTATCAGGTCTTGTAGCACTTTTGATGTCACACAGTATCACACATAATTATAATGCAAAAAAAACGTTTGTGTGTGTTAATGTGATTATATAATATCTACGCAATATCTTAACTACCTATTCATTTAAACGTATCTATTTGGTTAGAATGTTTTGCAAAGGTAACATTGGTTGGTGTAAGTATAACATTATACAGTTTCTGATGAGTGTAGCTAGTCAAAGACCGCAAATAGAACAAACTGGCAAACTAACGAAAGCAGACCTAAAAAAAAAAAATAAAAAAAAAACATACAGACGAATTGATAACTTCCTCCTTTTTTGAAGTCGGTTAACAAGAGCAAACAATTTAGTTATATTTTTTAGTATCCAAAATGTGAAAAATGCCGGTTAAATACGTACTCATATCATCTCTATTTTTTACTAAGTAGATAGTATACAGGGTGTCTAGAAAAGTAAATAAAGTTCATGAGAAAGCCATAAATCGCTTACAAAGAAAGGCCAAGCCAAATGTAGAGGTAAAGGCTGTGATACGGTATTTAGACAGGTTTGATATACGATGGAGGAGATAGTGCTAAATGTTTCATTAATAATGAGATTTAAGTAGAAAGATTTTACGATTTTATTTTTATATATTATATTTATGGCTCGAACAGAATACGACTTAATTATTAAGGAATTAAGATTTAAAATTTATCAGTTTCTAGTTAATTTTCAAATAAACTTCATAGTTTTCTTAACTCAAATTTCATCAAGCTGAATTTAGCTGGAACTAAAAATTTATTTTAAATCTGTTGAAACTAGACTATTTCTTCTTCTTTTAGGATGCATGTCCAACTAGTCAAGATTAGCAGTAAGTCCTGCATATTTGACCTTGTCCTAGGCAAGGCGTAAGAGTTCGGCGGCACTCGTAGGTATACCCGTCCGTCGTAGGCTTTCTTCGTGTATAGGTAATCAATTACATCAAAAATCGAACCCGTATTATAATACCACGATGGGCCGACATTTTTATCGGGTCCGATCACTATCATTACAATCATGTATGATGAGATCCCATTACATCGTCGTTTAAGTTTGAGCGACAATTTTTCCGACGAAATAATCGCCCTAATCGGTTTAAATTAAACCCGATTTTAAATATTTAACACTTCCTCGAGGCACCAAAATCACACCTTTGAGTTAAAAATCGGTTCAATTTTCCTTACGTCGACACAGTATATTTCAATTATGCAGTAGTAAAACTCGGCTGTTCTTGAAATTGCAAAGCTGAAGAAGAGAATTGAATATGGAACCTCTTCAGAGAGAATGAACGCGTTTTTTAAAGCAAGACTTTGAATTCAGATATGTTATTTCAGACAGGAAGGTAAACTGTTATGAGTTTAGGGTGAGTTTAGCCTTGTGCCTTAGTTTTACGGCCTTAAGACCTCTGACATGGCTTGGCGTTTGTTATTATAGGACAAACAACCGGGGCCTACAATTTTACTGAACTGTTATTTTAGGTTAGAAACTCAACCGTTCTCCTACTCGTACCATCTCTTCCTATTATGAAATCCTGTTTCAACACCGTAAATTCCCAGAAGTCTAATAACACTGTAATTATTTATGATTCTAAACTTTGAATGTTCAATTATGAGCATGTTTACAGAATGTTTTGAATCATCTTTTTGTTATTACCTATAAGAAACTTTTTTTTAAATTTCATATGTCAAAGGACTTTGGTCCGTTTTCTTTAGATACAATTAAATAAAATGTGTGAAGATTTAAGCTTTTATACTGCCTTATAGGGCAGAAGTGATGCCGATGCTGCTCTGCGGGAAGGAATGGCAGTTGCTAACAAGCGGTCATTATAAGGATGTCGACCCCGCTGTCTTTTTATCGATATTTTTTTGCTCATTATTTTTTGCGATGATATGAACACTGTAATAAGACGTGTTAAATGTGATTCGTAAAGCATAATACGAAAGCACTTCGATTTAAGATAACTATCGCGGTTTCATTATGACGTTGACGTAAGCTTTGGTTATTGCTAAATCATTGTAATTTGTATTCTATCGATTATCAGCTAATAATAAAATTTGGAAAATGTAATTTCGCTTGCATGCATTCCTTTTTTCTTGAATAGAAGAATGAATTTAGAAGAAGAATGCGTGCGTTTTTAATCTTCTTATGCCTTTATAATAGTGTTCTCACTTTTTTCAGATTAGATTCGTTATTTCAGGACTATAGTCAACCAAAAAAATAAAATTTTAAATAATGTCTACAGTTGAGAAAACCTTGACTAATTAAATTTAAAATCCATTTTAAATCTATAATAATCGTTTTGTAAAGAGTTCCTTGACTGAAAACCGACTGAAAGATCCATTGTTATTTTTTGCTGTAAAAATTTAAGTCACTGTTATCCCAAAATAAAAGTCTATCAAGATGACATTACAAAAACGCTTTTAGAATCGAATATCGAATCATCTCTCGATATCGAAGAATCTCCATTGTTTTCGGATATCGATAGTGCCCCATCACTTTGCTGTTTGGGCAGGTGGCGAAACACACACACAAAAGGCGGTTTCGATCATTATGTTGTCTTGTTACCGACTCTTGCGCATCCCGGCCGTGCGCGTTGAGACCAGTAATTACTTCGTGTGCTAATAGCGTTCCCTTTGAGAACCTCCCATGATTGTCTAGCGGTTCTTGAAGAAGTAGGTATTTTAATACTAAACTTTGCTTCGTTGGGGCATTATTTTTAGAGAACGTGTTAAATAAAATATATCGTGGTTATGCAATAACTTCGACTGTAATTATTATAATCATTGTGTGTATTAATTTCATTCTGATCATCTCACTATTAAGTACCTATTGATTATAAGTTTTCTTATTCGTTTGCGTCAATTCGATTGCCAATTTCAATTAATTTATGTATTATCTATCTATATAAAACCTATCATTATTATTGTTAGAAATCAATGATTAGTTAGATTAAATTGCTATTTATATCATTAATCATTAGTTTAGACCGACTAGGACTTCAAGTTTAACTGAGTCGGTAATAAAGATACCAAACAACCAAGTACAACCTAGCTTTACCACATCAAAACTGACAAATTATGAGAAAAAACGTAATTAATGACCTGGAAGAGGAATTCTTTGGCTTTCATTTCGATGAACTCATCAAAGCATAACATTTAGAGATTATCACATTAGCGTCGCAGTGTAGATTTGAGGACAGTACTCGATCTTCATACAAAAGAATTATGGGAAAAAAAGTTGGAAATACATTTATAAAATCTACTTAATTCGTGGTCCAATTAACCTTAGGTAAGTCCACTAAATGATAACGGCCAAGCTTACAATAGTCATACATTACATATAATACTACAATACTTAGTAGGTATCACGAACCACCAAATCGCGGGTCGGACGTGGAACCGATTGACATGTGACCGAGGCAGATGTCACAACCATAGAGAGGCCTATATAGGCCATCTGACATAGACATGGTAGCCTTATTGAAAGCTGTAGATGATGATAAATTACCAGATTTCCACTTACTTCACTTCCCTGCATTTTACTACTTCTTTAAGCAATGTTAAAAGTATGCTCCACATTTCGCTCTTCCTTGAAACCGTGCGAGCTCAGGTACTGACCACTTAAAAGTATTTTCGGTCGATAATTACCAAGCGTGCATGGGCGTTCACATAGACATAATTTTTGTTTAAGACGTTACTTAGAATTACTACGTGAGCAAAGTTAATAGTATTCGTGATAGATGTTACTGATAATTCAACCTGTTTTTGTTTACCTGCCTACTGTAATTGTATATGTATTGATCCAGTCTATTGTGAAGAGCTTATTTTAACTACGAATCATTTTCATCGAGCGCTGTTGTTGTCGGTGGAGTAATTTCCTGGTTTGACGGTCTTTAGCAGCTAGTGTTGTTATCTTTTTGTCCGATATGATAACTCGCTTCTCTTTATCTGATCTCAGAATACTTTCCTGGTTGACTTAGCATGACCCGTCAAAAAATTGTCTGTTCCTTGGTTTTATCTCGTGAAAGAGACAAACATATCCACATTCTAGTTTTGTGACATCTGCACGTGGATAAAAACGGGGGAAAGGCAACTTTTCCCCAGTCACTTGCTAGGCTTCCTGGTCCTTATTCCTTTTACGTTTCTTTCTAAATTTTACCTGAAAGGATACAAATCCGCAGCGTAAATTAAATTTAAATCACATTTGTACATTTTTTTTAACTTTTAGCGGAATTAAACAGAAAACGTATCTATGTATTAAAAAATAAACAGCCAGTATAACATTTATGGGTGAACGCTAACGGTAAAATAACCGAATAAAATTAAAACGAACGTCTGCAAAACTGCAAGAACATAGTCACGAATTGTTAATTCTTAGAACAAAAATACAAAATTCGGGCTCAAATAATATTTTTGGATAATTTCATTTTACGCCGGCTTTTCGCTTACCTACCTTTTTAGTTACAGTAGAGCGTTGAGATCTTATTACACCTTGCCATTAGACAAAAGAAGACGAGCCTCAGACAGTTGTATTATAACCTTAATTTGATACAAACGCTTATGTACCTTAACTTTTCCAAAAGTAGGTATGTGAGAAGGCAATTAAGAGAAAATACTGTGCCTTGTTAGGAATTATTATGGTGTTCATAATCTTATACGTGCAGAACTTACTATGAGTTCTCGATTTGATGCCACATGTAGTTAAACTCAAAGGTAAAAACCTATTTTATTTCGATGGGCAAATTCTGGAACATTATTTTGTCGAGATTACCAAAATAACCACAATTACAGACTTAGCCCCGTATTATCGAACTTTTGACTAGGATTAATTCTAATTTAAATTTATTATAACCGGGGCAATTTAGACATCTGACCTTACATTAATTCCCACCCAGCTGAAAATTGGTAGGATTGTTCAGAACACCATCATAAATGAAACCTAAAAAGTCCTCATCGATTGGGAATTAATGTAAGGTTACTCCTATTTTTTGGTCTAATTTGCCCCTATTATTAGTTTTGAGTCGAGTTTTGAATTTAGAATGTTACTTAGGCAGAGATTCGGGCAAATCTCAAGCGAAAGAGTATTCATTTAGAACTGCACTTGAACATTGACATGTGATCGAAGCGTTGATATATCTACTCTATCCATCATGCATGATATTTTTCGACGACATTGAAAACAAAGTAAAAAAGAGGAAAAACTTAAAAAATATTAGTAAAAGATCTTCAAATTACCATTGACGTTATTTCCATAGTAGGGGCTACTCTGGAGTCTGCTCGCACCCGTTACGAGTTCATATTATGAATTGCGTACAAGTACCTATGTTTAATTTAGTTGTGGTTCAAAGTTTCACGAGCTTATGGTGTAAATAATATTTCGGTTTATTCGAACAACATTCGAATAATTGTACGTTTCGAGTGCAAGGTTGTGAGAAGTTTTATAATCGAGGCGTTGTTATTTATAGAGGTACTGGAGTACCGCTTTACATTGTACTTGTGTTATGAATAGTGAATAGGGGCTAAAATTTTATGAATTTGGTAGCGTTGAGTAAAAACCTTATTTAATACATCTTTGGGTCAGAATTTTTAGGAAAAATTAAAGATTTAGATCATGTTACTAAAGTTTGTTTGTATGTTTTTGTATTGCATGTGTTTCGCACTTATACCTATGAGTATTTTTATAGATAAAATGACAAGATTATATTTGCCGACCTCACAAATGTAGGCTATCAGTTATATCAGATCATCATCATCATCATGTGCAACCTTTAATCGTCCCACTGCTGGGATACAAGTTCAGATTCATATAAATATTAGTAGGTATATCATATTATTGGAACTGCAATATATTCACATATAATAATCTATTCTTATCACTACGTAGGAGGTGATATTTTCAGAAAAATCCTAGTAATATGAGAACGTTTGAAGATCACTTTGCCATAATACAAGTGTGAACTCAACATACAATTATTTTATTTATAGCAACCAATTTTATGATCTTGTTATATCATTATTAAAATGGATTCTTTATTAAAGTGTGGGAGTAACCGCTTGTTACTCGAATACAATATAATATAGTTACAGTGAAGTATTTGATGCCGTATTAAGTGTATGTCTGTATGTAATAGTAGATAATTTATGATCCAATTATTTTTGTATAAAAGTTGATGCTGTTGGGTAGACAGAAGTGATTTGAAACGGGATTCCTCATTTGGTAGTTTGGTACTGGCTAAATCTCGACTGAGACTATTGAAGTTTATAAGGTAATTTGTTTTAAAAAGCTTCTTGGACGACAAAATATCAATCTTAAACCATTGCAAAAACAAAGTTTTCTTATTTTCTACACAAATAATAAAATAAGCTAACCGTTAATGATTTAAAAATTGCCCAGAGTCGAGGGAGAGACAAGACGACTCACATTAAAATTGCAAAACGTTTAAAAACTATTCCTGAGTAAATATTTGTGAGTGTTCGGAGAGCCACTTTAAAAAAGTCTTCCATAAAATGTTGGTAGTTGCGGAGTTTTGCATGAACATTATAATATTTTGAGAGAATATTGAAGATAAGAAAAAAATAAAACAGATAAATATTTATGAATAATTATGTAAATTGTGAAAGGGTAAGTTTGTTGGTATGAAAGGAAGCATTGGTATCAATATCTCTCTTTTGGTAGGGATGATGGCCTGTACGATGTGCCTTTTCAGTTCTGTGATACCTGGTGCCATTACACAATCTTGGTACATCCAGGTTACGCGTCAGTATAGCTGCCACATGAACCGTTTTTTTTCCAACTTGTAGGATTGCATCTTCGCTAGCTCGAGTGAGTTTAGAAATTCTACATCGTGGCATATCCATAAATTTCCATCGTATTCTTAGTTAGACACACAAAATAACTTGTCTCTTTGCACATCTCTACTCTTGTACCTCATAAAATTTATAGAATGATTACGTGCGGACAACCAACTCAAGTCTCCCGTTTGATGCTAGTTTTCAAACAGAAAGTTTGGTTTTGCTACTAATATGCGTTTTGGAACGTAGTGAGCAGTGGGTGAATGTGGTTGATTTATCGGCATCGTAACAGTGGCAAAATAAAATATAGAGACAGACTGTTGGTTTCGTGAGGTTTACAATGAGCGATGATTAGCACTATACATAGAGTAACGTACGACTGTAACGAGGATCGTAGTTCAATTCGGTCAAACGAAGTACGCATCGGAGTGCGTCTATACGTGCGTTTGCTATCGCTTGTATAGAAACAGGCCTTCTGTACCTATTTATTAATGCAAAAAGCGACGATGACGGCGCCCCAATGCAATATCATTTTTGCTGCATATATCGCCCACCGCTATCTTGTTTTGATGTGTTCCCAAAACATATCAAAAACGCAGCCTATTCTACAAATAATATAAGAACCTTGTACGGATATAACAAAGTATCATTATTTTAAAATGCCCACATCTCAAAATAGTATAAAATAAACAAAATAAAGCCTTGAGTAAAATATGGCGATAAATTTTAAGGTTCTATAACAAGCCCGAACGGCTATTTTACTTTTACAGAAATAACACTGGGGACGCCGTTCTCGGTTAAAACGACTTTTATATTGTTCTTATCAATTTTATATCCTGAAGACAGTGTAAAGAAGGGTGTTCAATTTTTGGATTCCGTTGGCAGCGGTGAAAATGAAACGTTGTGGATTTCAAGCTCAAGTATTGTGTTAGATTTTGAATTTGAACTATTGAAATTGGTACTATGATATATGTATATTCATAATACTTGTTAACACGCATGAACTTGTATCCATAATTTTATGTGCAGTCTCAGTTTCTTTTTTTTCGTTTCGTTTGTTTCCTGAAGCTGATATGAAACATTCAGGTGTGGGCGGTGGGTGGGTGATACGTAGGAGTAAATAGGTTTTCTGATGTAATAGGCAATTCTTTGAACTTAATTAACTTAACTTAATTAGATTATGCTAATGATCGTTAAAATCCTTTACAAATTGACTAAAATTATGAAATAATCTAGTTTGGCATTAAGTACGGAACCAACAGCATAATAAATTCCGATCGCGCTTGGTTAAATTTTATTTTTATCTATCTCCTGTCAATAACAATAAAGTGAGTGTGGAATCGTTATCTCTGCTGACGCATTATGAGGCCGACACACCGACAATACCTTTAGAATGCATTTTACACAATTTATAGCCTTTTAATTTGAATGCAAGTTCAATTCAGCTGGCTACAAAGCTTGGTGTAGCTGTTTTTCGAAACGGAACCAATGATTTTATATTTGTACTAATATTATAAACGCGAATGTTTGTTTGCTTGTTGAGTGTTTGTTATCACGTATCTCACGCAGTAACTACTAAAAAAACTATGTTTTTTTTTTTTAATTTGAGAGAAGCCTTGGATAGTCTACATTTTTCAGCATCATATACTACATGGTAGAACTAGCAGATATAGAAATAAATAGTGATAGTAAATATTATTATCATCAAAGAATAATTATTTACTACTGAGTTATACTATGTATCTGTTTAATTACTTTGTCTACAATTCTCCCTGGCAACTTGCAAAGAGAATCCATTCATACCCAGCTGTCTTACTTCTACGAGTAGCTATTTTATTCAAAGTCATTCTTATTTAAGGCGTAGTTTAGGTAGTTTGAACCTTAACAAAAGAATTATTTTGAATCGTCTCTAATTAAATTTTTCATATCTTTATTTTTACTGATAATTATGTGTGAAGCACACAACATTCGCTGCTATCTAAGCACCACATATTATTAACCTTATCAAATTAGTTGAAATGTATTTTTTATGATAATTCAGAACGATATTCCACCATGATTAGGACTTGGCTAATTAACTTTGAGTTTTATTGTTCCGTTATCATCAATTCAGGAGTACTTAATCGTAACTTTAGTAGTTAATTAGGAACAAATGTTTTGAATAGACAAAAACACAGCTTTTATTACAAAAATCGTATAAAACATCCGAAACTGACCTGAAGTTATCTACTTAAAAATAACCAAAATCAGCGACAATTAAAAAAATAGGTATTTGCAATTACCTAGTAGTATGTAGTTTACTTTAACTTGCAATGAGTAGATAAAGCACAGATTCTGTAGTGGTAGGGCTCTTTTGCAGAGCCCGCCTGGGGAAGTACCACACCTCTGCCAGTTATTCCACCGCCAAGCAGTAATATGCAAACATTACTGTGTTCCGGTTGGAAGGGCATTGTTTCCAGTGAAATTACAGGGCAAATGGGAGATTAAACAACTTATATCTCAGGGTGACGAGCGCAGTGCTGTGCCGCGCGGGGGCTTGAATTCTGCGAGTTCAAAATTCTGGGTGGCGCAGACCTGTTATGGGCAAACGTGACGTTTAACATCAGGCGAGCGATTTGCTCGTCTCGTCACTCAATTATATAAAAAAAAAAAAAAAAAAAAAAAAAGACGTGCAATATCAAATGTCAAATAAAATCAAATACAAAGTCACTATATAAATCTAAAAAGATCACGTTATACGTGCAATATACTATTGAATATATCTGGATAAAAGCCACAGAGCTTTCTTTGTCCAGCACTCCTTACATTGCAAGGGTTCGCTCTAAAGTGTATTAAAAAAACTGAAATATGAAAAATAAAAAAGCAAATTAAAGCTTGGTACTAGTCGGGACCATTCGGGAGCAAATAAAAGTGTTTAATTAAACTGTTGTTATTGATGGGGAGCCCGCGAGATGGCGTTTAATCAACTGCTTGGTCAGGGTGACCGCCATTTTGGTTTTTGATATTGTTTTCATAACTTACGAAATACTCTGTCGTATGTTTTCATGCAATGAGTTTCCTACTTATTTAGTTTAAAGGATAGTAAAAAAGAAGTGTATTTTGTTGGAATACGTAATTTTGTTTAAGATTAATTGAGCTGACAGACATAAGTACTTAGGTTATAATAAACTAAACGTGTGTTGAGACGAAGCTGTAGCACATAGTGTTATGTTCATAAGTGTAGGTAGGCACAAGAACGGATATTTCCGAACCATTACTCATTACTTTTATACAATTGCTATTTTTCTAAACAGAAGTATATTGGTAATTTCCTGATTATTTATTTAATTATTTATTTATTCAGACAAAAAGAAACATGGATAACATTGAAATTTAGAGCCCTAGATTACGCACTAGGCGGACCTGTGTCGCGTAATCTAGCGTCTTCCGTATAGGATTAGAACCCATTATACGAGTATCTTTATATATACAGCTAAGTAAACAAGTAATCAAATTAATACTAGGAAATGCTATGGTTTTGTGGTCATGATTGAGTCCAAATCATAATTACACCATACAAGTGTATTGTGCAGTTGTTTTATAGGGTAGTGTGCAGTAGTGTAAGTGTATGCGTGAGTGTGTGACATCTCTGCGTAGCGTCCGACTCATAAGAGATGGACTCGCAGAGATGCCAGTGCGAATGTAATAGTTAACTTTGGGGATGTGTCAGTGCGTATGAGTATTATTTTTATTAGTCATAATTTCAAATTTTATCAGTTTGTCAAATTATGAATATTTAGGTTTATAAGAAATTCTACAAATCGTTGCCACACTACACTTTGTCCTCTAAAAGCGGCAGAAAGCTCTGGCGACTGTAACCTTCACTGTTAGGGTTTCTTTCGACTTTATTTTTAATTCGACTTAATTGCAAGAGTTACGACGCTGAGACCGAAGGACCTAAAAACGTTTTACGCTCCAGACCTTTATTAGAGGAAGGCAACTTCGATCTTAATTACTGAAACGTATCCGAATACCGTTCTATTGCTATTGTGATGGTTGGTATTTATTTACGAGACGCGTTCCGTTTTCTTACAACGTGGCTGTACAAAGTGTACAATGTATATCTTGACTTAATTATTTTCTGACACTAATATGCTAGTGTTTGAGCTACATTAAAATGAACTTCAATCTAAAGAAATCTTTTTCGTTCTAACAGTTGTAACAAACTTTGGTTAGTATTTGATTCATGTCTAAAAAAAAATATTTTGCATTAAAAACTAAAATGACAACTGCAACTGTAAGTGGTTTATTTGTCTGTTTATGTGCCATTCATTTTCTCAGTATAGAATGTGTAATGTGAATTACTTATTATATTGTGTGGGATACTTCTTCACTCTAAAACGGTGCCACGAGTTCGATTGAAACTTCACTTATAGATATAATCTGGATTAACACACGCTACTTTTCGTCCTAGCAAAATAAATAGTTCAGTAACTAGTGATTCCATAAACGTCTCTCCTTAAATATAATCTAAGTTTCATTAAGGACATTTTATATTGTTGTTTGATAAAAAACTGCGCAAAATCCAGACTAGAAGAATACACCAGAGCACCGCAAGAACGCAACGCAAACTGTAAAGGGCCCCATACACGGTACGATTCGTCTATACGATCGATCTGATGAAAATCGTGACGATTGATCGCATCAAAAAGGCCGCTCATACACGAAACGACTGGTCGTAACGATCGATCATTTACTTGTTTAAAGCTGAAGGATAAGGACGTGAATAATTAAATACGTGCCCCATAAAATGGAAAATTAACTTCTTTTCCTTACCTATGTGGCGTTAGCGTTGATTCGGATTCAAAAGAAAAAAAGAAAGCTTAAAAAATGTAGAAATGAAAAAGAAATGTAGAAATGGCTAGCGAATATATAAAAATCGTTACGTTAATCATGATTGCATGGGTTTTTGTTGCGATTTCCGACATCGTCTTCGATTAAGTAAATCGTTAACGATCTTGACATACACCATCGATTCGTCGTTTCGATCGTTTTGATGTGACGGATCGTACAGATAAATCTTACCGTGTATGGGGCCCTTAACGCGCTTTATCTTGTAGGCTGCCACATGGACATCGAACGTGCTTTGAACTATATTTCGATTTACAGTTAGCTTTCAGACAAATGGTTAAACTTGTAAGTACCATAGCAAGGAGCAAGGACAACATCGGACAAGAATTTAATTGAAATGTCCAGCTTAATTTGTTGCGTTTAAGGCCTCGCCTTTGAACAGGCTACAATTAAATTTATTTAGTTTGCACGCGTTCGCTATTTTTGAATTTACGACTTCTCAGCGAAATGAAATGTGTCCGAATGGCAATAAAGTTAATTAACGTTGCTGTGAACGTTTATGTAATTAGTTTTGACTTAATTACGGTAACGCCTTTCGGTTTAAGATAGATGCGCATTTAATGGGCGGCTATGATTTGAGTCATTTGTTCTGACAGGTTAATTTTATGTGCAATGTTAGTACGGAAATGCAAAATTTTACGTAGTGTAATAAAATTTGGCTGTAATGATGTGTAAATCGTAAATTCTTATGTATTGTTTCAGCTATCTTATCGCCCACAATATTATTCGTAATTTGGTTTAAATTATTATGTCTAAAATAAACAATGCAGTAAAACGCAAGTAAGAGCTGTAACAGGCAACTATAATCCTTAATCAAAATAATTTGAATCTAGTAACACACAATTAATGCCACTCGTGGTCACCCATCTCAAGATTGCTCGTGCCCACCGGCGTTGTTGAAAACTTTGTTGTTTGAAAATCAATAGCATCTAGATCCACCATAAATGTACCTAATAATTTATTTGCCATTTGGCCCGACTAAACGTCAATTCAAGCTAATTATCTCATTAGCAACTTAGTAAGTGCCTATATTCAAGCTCCTATAATACCTATATACCTAAGTGGTATAGTTGTATTGTATCTTCTGTATTAATGTGCACTGCATTCTGCGGCGAGCAGCACCGCATTAAATATCGGTTGTGCACGCTCCGACATTAATTACGTAATTAAGTGAACGATTAAAATCGATTGTTTAATTCGTTTGGCGAACGAGTTTCGAGTATCGATTATGAGTAGAAATTTATCTTTCAAATGAGTTGGTGATCACGCACTTGCAAAAAGTGAATGATAAATCAATGCTTATATGAATAGTTGCTGTACAATAATCTTACTTATAATCGCTGCTTCAACTTAATTAGTGTCTAAAATTCTCTGTCTGGTTTTTGCATGTAATATTTTACGTCAACGAGAATACGTCAGAGCATGCTCAGAGCACTTTAAGCGATCCTGGCAATTAGCTCGTCTCGTCACTCAATTGCATGAAAATAACATTAATGAAGAGTTTATCTATCTACTACTCATATAACTTATACTAATATTAATACTCGTATTAAAAAACACTGTATCTCAGATCTTCGGCCACACAATCTCTTACCAGTTACCACTTAAGCCATCTCTAATAGTCTAAGTTACCCTTAAACCAGATAGGTATAGTGCAAATTCAGCGCAAACAAGCAAACAGGCTATGAGACCATTGCACACGTGTTCCAGTACGGTGTAACGTTGCATGGCGACAATAATTTAACGTCAAAGGCATTGCATTCAAACCACAATTTAGGGTCGGAGCAATAAGGGGACCACTATCTCGGTGCAAGAACGCATACGCTAATACAGTACCTAAGTCCACCTCTTCTGCAAGTTACTACTAAAATGATGTTTGCTAGGCAACTGTTGGGGTAAGTTGGGTTCTAGAGCTGAAATCGTGGATCAACAAACGTATAGAGCGTCCTGCGGCCAGGTGGAGCGATGACCTGCGTAGGGCTGGCGATAAGTGGATGCGTATTTTTCCACACGTTCCCACCCTGTCGTCTCCACTGGTCATGACTGCGATTTTGTCCGCTTCTGTCCCCTGGCAACGATCGAGACTAAAATTACGAATTATTTTTCCCGGTCGTTGCTACCTCGGAAGGAAAACAATCAAATAACCCGAAAATGTTTTGATCAAAACGAATTCATTCCCGTTCAATAATTTACGATACAATAACTCTTTATTGACACCACTAAGAGACATACATACATAATAACACATTATAATTTTTTTTTTGATTTTATCCAAAAAGGTGAGAGACAACGTACTGCACAAGAACAGTATAGAAGCTCTCAAGTTACCAGTATTCATGCTTTACACACTCCATATTCTAGTCCAGGCTACGGACTATGCTACTCTTTTCAGACCTATTTGGAGACCTACCACGATTTATAGGGGTTTCGAGGCTTAACGAATAAAACAGCACTCTTTTATGGTGTTCGGTTTCAAGTAATTTTATCGTGTAACTAGATAGCAATGTCATTTAGCGCATAAAGTTATTAGCGCTTGAATTTGTACGTTCATTTTACTATCTACACTAATATTACAAAGAGGAAAGATTTTTTATTTTGGATGCTTGTAACGAATATACCTACTCCAAAACTACTGGGCCGATTTTAAAAAATATTTTACCAATTTATAGCTACATCATTAGCGTGTAACAAAGACTATATTTAATACCCGTGCAAAGCTGGGGCAGGTCGCTAGTCTATGATAAAAAAGCTATAAGAAGATTCTCGTAAAATTGAACTTGGCAAAGAAATGCTTGGACCAAAATTTCACCCGCAACTTTTCAAACTAATTTCTTCTACGAAAGTTTAAAAATTGTAAGTTTCTACTTGTGCCTTACTTTCTTGTATTTCGTTACCTTTGATCATCAAATTCTAAGTAATGAATACTAAAGTAGTTAAGGTACCTATCAAAGTATATCTTACTGATATTATTTAATACATGTAAATGTTTGTATGTTTCGAAGTTAGGATGTTTGTCAATCAATCACGCATTAACAGCAGAACGGATTGGAATGAAATTTGGTATATGGAGGTATTTTATACTCTAGATTAACGTATATAACTTAATCACTTAACTTTGTATTCCAGACAGTTTTACGGTTTAAGAGGATAGCAGGTGAAACTGCGAGGCGCAGCTAGTAAAGACAATTTATAAATAAACCCAGTCTAATGGACATCATCGTCACCAAACCAAAGTAACAAAAGCAAATTTTAATTGAAGACGCTGTCAACTGCAATAAAGCTAATTGTACAATTAAGAAGCAGTTGCATATGACGTAACTGTACGTGCTGCATGAAAAAATGCGGTCAAGATTAATTGCCTAGTTGATAGGTGAATTTTAAATTGGGAAGTCCGTTTTGGTCGTCTGCCTCTGTATTGTGGTCATAGACTTAAAGAACTAGTATTTCACAGCGAATTGAACTTTGTGACTCACATCTCTAGAGGTATAGCTCCTCGACTGATTGTGCTCATATTTAAACTTAAAAACTGGCCAAGTGCGAGTCGAACTCGCGCACGAAGGGTTCCGTAGGTACAATTATCTATAAAAACTGAAAAAAAATGACGTTTATATGGGAGACCCCTTAAAAATTCATTTTATTATGTTTTTTAGTACTTGTTGTTATAGCGGCAACAGAAATACATCATCTGTGATCATGAGATACAGTCTGGTGACAGACGGACAGACAGACAGACATACTGATGAACCGACAGCAGAGTCAGCAGAGACAGCAGAGTCGACAGCAGGGTCCAGTTTTACCCTTTGGGTACTGAACCCTAAAAATGTAGTGATGAACTGCTTGTCTGTAAAATTTAAAAACGATCTGATTATCTATACTCAAGTAATCTTTGGACAAATATTTGAATATACAAATGCCAATTTGTTCTCCAAGACTCTGAGACCTAATTTTGTCGCAAAGGTCGCAAAAGTAGTTGAAATTCCTGCATCATACACAGCTGAGTTTTAGATGAGTATAGTAGTAGTAGTTGTGTTTGTTCAGAATGCTATCTGCTTCAATCTGAGCTGACCGGGTCTATATTCAAATTGCAGTGTAACAATATCATCGAACCGTCTGATGGTTCTCACTAATGGACAATCAAACTTCGTCTACCTTGCATAACATGTGCTGTGCCTGCTACACAAACCCACTCATATTGTTCAGATATAGTAAATCGGTAGTAAATAGGTAAGTAAAGCCTAAAGGGCTTTACTAATAAACGGTTGTAAGATGTTGTCATTTATCTTGTGCGCAATACAAAATTGTAGTGCCCAATACCTGCTAAACTTTCAGAAAAAATGTCAGTAGAGCCTTTAATATCTTGGAGCAAATACAAACAAAATTTGAACCAAATATAAAGCCCGATAGATCAGCAACTCAATATAAATAACAATGGCTTGAAATAAATCTCCAAAATTAAAAACAGCTTTTGCAAGCTTTGACTTTCCTAGAAAATTCTTAGAATTCACTAACCAATTTATAAGATAACTATCTTACTTATTCATCTTCAATATTCTACCTTATTCTCAGATTCAATCCTTAGGCTAAAGGCAGTTAAAATACGAGCGAAAATGTTCATCTTACGTGGTTACTAGTTATTACTAGACCGGTACTGCCCGTAGGTGCGATCCGTCTAGAGAGAGGAACCTTCCATAACTCCACACATAAAATTACCCCTACATAAGGATATCGCGCAAATCGACTGTAATTTTGTTTTTTTGTTCTCACGGGTAGAAATCTGAATAGGTGTATTCGCGGTTTGGAGATCACGAGTGAAGTACTGAGAATTGATGGTGTTGTTACTTGAGTTCCTAGTTTGAGATAGAAAGTAAGTACTGACATACATACTTGATACTTTTATGTAAGAAAATTGATATGAACATGCTGAAATCACTACGAACAGATTTAGATTATATGATAATGCTAAACTAATTAAAATGGTTCTGATATATACTGATAGTATTCTTAAATATTTAAATACAAGTAATATTTTTTCAAGTATTTTACAATGTTAACTTCAAAATCCTGTCAAGATAAGATAAGGTATCCTGAAACTGATTAAGCTTCAACTGCAAACACTATTTCAAGTGAAAACTGTTGACGTCCTCATGAAGACTGCAGCCAAAGCCAGGCTTAGTTCTGATAATCTCGCCGGAAATTAAACGAAGCAAGCCGACGCGAAACGGAAAACTTTAAAATTAAAAATGTAGGTACTTTTATCTCGGTGTTTCTTGACGAATTTCACCTTTTTGCGGTTATTGCGGCGGCCGTAATCTGAGCTTTTGGTAACCCTTTGTGCTTTTGTTTTGAGTTATATTTTTTCTTTTTATCAGGAAGTAGGTAATGCCTGGAAGAAGTTTCTATTTACAACATTTTCAAAGGTCAATGGACGCTCAAATTTACTTGAATACTTGATAAGGAAAACTTTCAGTTTTTGATTATGGACTTCGTTAAGTCCATCCACAGTACGACGACCACGGCATAAGAAATAGGGCTTATATTTTCATATTTGGTTATTTTAACTGAGTTCTTATTTTTTTAAGCTTCACCAGACTAAACAAAAGACTTCAGTTTGGTGCTGTTTGGTTCAATAAGCGACGACCGCTCTCGCATCTTCATACCTAAATGAACCGAGTTTGGTAACAAATAAGTGCATATTTATCCTTATTTTGATAAACAAACCCATTTTAGCAGTAAATCACTAATAAGCTACTTAAACCAAAATAATTTCTGCCCAAACACAACTGAACTTAAATTACCATAGAGTTCTGCTGCATAGTAAAAATAACGAAGTTTACCATACTTACACGCAAACGCAATAACTTTAAGTACCATGTCATTATAAATACAGGTTAGCTTCCCTTTAAATACTGAACACATAGTAGGGTGAAAGTAATGTGACAAGGTTCTACAAAGTTTAGAGCCAGTGAAAGCTCAAGAACACGAGTAACTGCACCCTTCACTGCATCGCACAATGGACCGGCCACGGTACATTGCAAACAATAAATTCCTGTTTTGCGTCTCTGATTAGCGAGCTCTCATGTTACCCCTGACCCTACTGGACGCAGAATAACACTAGCAATAACTGTATGGATTTACGTTACTAAAAATATTACGCAAAAAAGTAAATATTAGTAATAGGTAGGTATATACAGCCACGAGCAGTATTATATACACATTATCACATTTTCAAAAATATCTTATTTCTATCATTCAAGAAACAATTGGGCAGTTTGTTACTTAACAGTTGACTCAGTTTGAGGGCTAGGTATTGTAATTTATAACACATTTGCCGTACACTTTTGTTTTCGTGAAAGGTATTAGATAGATATTTTTGAAAGTATTTTTTTTGTGACAAAGTATTTACAGTAGTATCGAAAAACGTGGCTTATCATAGCTACCATAGCGATCTAGTAATTCTTACACATCACATATTATACTCGTATAATGAGCAAGGAACGAGTTGATCAATTCAGGGACGGTTGATTGTAAGTGGTATTTATAACCGAGCCCTACCATTTTTTGGATACCACGAGAAGTATTATAAGACCCAGTTATTTGTCCTTAACTATTCTAAAACCATTTCAGAGGCCTTCGTGTGGCCTTAAGCTCTAAGTAAAATTTTTCTTTTTGGCTGGCCACTCAGCATATGAATACATTTTTTTAGTTAAAGAAAAAGTACAAAAGCAGAGTAGCTCCTGCTGCTCAGAACTATCATTGACTTCACTAGATAGAGAATTATCACAAAATTAGTCTCACCGCAAGAAGCTTTGACTTTAACAAATGATCCCAAAATCATTTTATATCTACACCGCCTTTTAATATTAAACATTATTATCAATTTGGCAAGCTTTAATACGATCATTATTTTAATCCTATCCTTATAAAGAAAATTTCTTTATGTTCGTTTTTTACAGTCGACCATAAAGTAATGACTTTAATTTTCGACTCGCAATCGTAATTATTCGATTAAAGCAAAACTTTTAGTTTAATTTTTTGTTGGAATTAGTTAGCTAATTGGAATTTCAGATTCAAGCAAGCGAATCTACGCTTGATTTTTAAATAAAAGATCAAATTATTCCTAGATGATTAGAAAACTGAATCTGAGATTAGACAATGAGATGGCATTGATGAAACTTTTCACAATTTAACTTTTAGTTCTCATGGGAATCAAATTAGTTGCTTACTAATTAGGCAATTTCTTTGTCGTGTTCTGTCTTTTTATAAGACAAAATAATAATAGGTCTTATTCAAAAGATTTGATAGCATAATTACCTATATTTACTAAATCAATAGTATGAACTTAAATTTCATACTGGCAAATAAAAATATAAAATATTTTTGTGTATTTGTACAATAAAGCAGGGTAGTGTCGTCGTGTCTTTGTGAGAGTCCTATGTATAATAATTACGAGTACTTACTGGGTACGAACAATTGTATATTAGAAACTTAAATATAACTTCCGACAAGAAATCAACTTACTATCTGATGTCCGTGTCAAATGCCAATTGAATAGTACTAACAACAAAAGGAATAACATAATACTACGATCCAAACACTTTGTTATTCCAATTATTATGTAACCCATCGCGTTATTTCCTAACCTAACAAGAAAACGTATAAAAAGCCACACAACTGACCGATGGTAGATGACAGAGCTCTACTTTGATTAATTGTACCACCGATTGAAAAGGCCGAACCCCCACTGGCAGCAAAATGGAATATTTTGGACGGCCAAATAGGACTTTTTTAATAACGGGCGCCAACGGTTACTAATTTGTATAACACTGTTAGGTGATTGTTGCGTCATTTGAATTATATTCATTATGCAGTCTTGTTAGAAGGAAAATGTGCGTGTAGTAACATTACAATACATACAATGACAAACGTATTAAAAATAAATAGCGAGTATACTAATCTAAATCTCGAATGTTTTTACTTCTGGTCTGTGGCAGCTTATCCGCTTATCGAAGCGATATGATAATGAGTTGCAACAAATAGGTAGAAATATTATTAAATATTCTTTATTTCTAGTTAGTTATCCCGGTGATGACGATTGATCTGTATTTGGGGATGTTGTTTAGGTTCTAGACTCACTCTGAGTTGCTGCGCCAAAGGAGTAGGTAAGTGTGCAGGTTATATTTTATGATCTGTATTTAATTTGGCTAATTTTATTCTGAGCATTGTCTCACAAAAGGAATGCTACTTTGCCCAACCCTATCGTTTATAGCCCTTACTACTAACTGTTACTTGTTACTTCAGTAATTCTCACTTGAAAAATCTTATTACCAAAATAACTATTAACAACAACTCTTAAAAAGAGAAATCAATTAATGTTACTTTACTTTATTGTTAAAGCATGATTCAGGGAAAAGTTCTGTTAAAAAAAAACAGTTTTTAAATATCAAAAGTCCAAGTGAATTGGAAAAATAAATGTTCGCACATCTTCATTTGCATCAAAACAGTCACCCCCCGCTTGTTTTCAATGTAAAAAGCGACAAAACCTTGCAATCTTATTGCATCAAAACGTCTAATAACATTGGTTGTAAAGTTTTACTTTTAAAATACGCAAATGAAAATATAAAAAACGTCATTCTAAAGTTGAAACGACGTGTAAGTGCGACATGCTCTTACCAACGCTGCGGGTAGTCAAATAAACATGACAAGAATTTGCGCGTCCAACTTTTATTCCACTTGTTAACATGTTTTTAAGTTCCAGTGTAGAGAAAATAGCGTTTAAGTTTTTAAAAGTGTAGGAGTTAGTTACAATGATCTGGTAACAAGCTACAATTTTTATGAATTTTTTACAATGATTGTATATTTTATTTACGCCATAGGTTTTTAGGTCTGCCTCATGGTCACTTACCTCATGCTTTGTCTTCGCCTTATTTATTGATAACCATCAAAGAAATTAATTTGACAAACGTTCATATTATTATTGAAAATGTCAAGACCTTTTTGATAATCTAAAATTTGATAAAAAAAAAATCAGTGTAGTTTTATTTAACCTCAAAATGTAACGTATATGAACTTTATAATTCAATAAAACGAGTACATTCTACGAAAACTTAAATCATCGGAACCAACATCAAAAGCCTTCCAGAGACGCCTTTACATATTGTTTATGGCCCAACCGAGTATAAATTAGTTCACTTAACAGCGTACCGCTCTTTAGGGGTCCTTGAGAACAGGTTCAATCGTTTAATTTGTTACATTTTTTCTTCTTATTGTGAGTGGAATGAGTTTGAGAGTCCTTGAATCAACGAGGTGTAACTAAATGGACGAATTTGTAACGAATTGATGTCCGCCCGTTCTCGTCTTGATCTTTGATGGCTACACCTGCCCCGGTTATCGTTTAGATCTCTAATTAAGTAATTGTTGCTTGAGTATAAAAGCTTTCAGAGTTATAAACGGTATAAATACGAGTATAGGTTAGGTATCGTAACGTACATCCTTGTTGTGGCGATCTTAGGAGTTTTTATGTGGTGTCGAATTCGTTCATTTTATACAATAGGCTACCGTCAAAAAAAC
The DNA here is from genome assembly GCA_949125135.1 of Alcis repandata. Lineage (NCBI taxonomy): Eukaryota > Metazoa > Arthropoda > Insecta > Lepidoptera > Geometridae > Alcis > Alcis repandata. Next base: position 5,359,201 of record OX421233.1, read on the forward strand.
TTTGGAAGTGACTGGTTGTAGGCCGTAATTTATCTAAAATCTGTTAACTCTAAAATAATCATATTTGCAATATATTTGATACAATACAGCTATAATAAGAAATAACAAATTGCTTATAGCTTTAAAAAAAAACTTAGGTACTTTTCTGTCGAATAGGTACTCGTATATTGTATGTTTTTAATTTCAGCAACTTTTAGGCTCTAAAGCGTGATTTAGATCGTTGTTCTAGGAATCTAGACCAAATAACGTGAAACAGCTAGCCAATAATCATGGTATTTTATCTCAATGTTGAATATACTTGCCTACTTAAGTATTTATCTAATTCCTTCGAAAAACTTTAGGAAAACATTTTAGTTCCTTTCGATCAATTAAAATTAAATGGTATAAAAATTGAGCCTACTATCCAATATATCACCGCGTAGATTCCGAAAAGGAAGTCGCACCATAAAGATGAAAGTTTAGCGCGTTTATTGCATCCAAAAGGTCACACTTCTCGAGAACAGCGACACCAAAAATTAAGGGCGTGAAACGTTGTTATGATACCATAATATCAATTCACAAATTCGAGACTCTATAAATCAGTTGGGGGTCACGGCTGCCAATCAAAATACCTTCGCAAGTTGCGTGGAGAACCGTTAGTTTGAATTTCGTATTGTGAATGAGGGAGAAGAGCAACGTTAGGTGGCATGAGAATTTCACGGGTTTTGATTTCTTACTGATGATTTGAAATAGGTTTTAGAAAACAAAACAGAAAATAAGCTTTAAATTCTTCGTTAAAAATGTTTTGTATCTAGTGAGTTTCAAGGGATCACTTTTATTACGATCTAATTAGACAATTTTTAGTTTTACTCGTAGGTATTTAGAATCGGTTCATAAGAAAACTAGAGTAAAAAAATTAAAATTTTTAGTTATAGGTAGTAAAAAAAACTATTAACAATTTTGTAAACCACAGATATAAGTTCCGTATTACTCAGAATTTTACCGTTACAATGCATAAGTTGCTACAACCTTTCCAAAAACGTTATTTCTAATTAAACAGCACATTTCAAAAATAACGATTCGGCCACCGTTATCTTACGCATTGCTTAATAGAAATATTTATTACAATCTTTTTATTTTAATTACATCTTACTAGCACTGCATGCAGCCGGTTTTTATTTGGGTTCCACAGAAAAAAATGAAATCGCTAAGCATTGCTTTACCAAGTTTGTTAATTGGTTGTTTAAATTATACTCTAATTTAGATAGGTACGTGAAAATGGATTAATTTGAAACAAAAATATTGAAGAATAAATTATAATATCTAATCTAAATAATATTGAATGGATATTGAATGTTCTGTTAATAATTGCGTTGGTACACTTATCTAGCGAACGAAATACTTTTATCATTGGTTTAAAAAATACCAAAAAACTGACATTAAAAACACCTCGCCAGTTAATTGTTACACAAATTAAGTACTTTGTGTGAATTATTGTATTATTTCAAATTTCATACGGAACCTTGTCCCAAAATTATTTGTCCACGCATTAGCCTTTTATTTGAAACAAGAGGTGACCGTGTTTTCTTCGAAGTTATCAAATAATCGACCTTATTGATGTATGAGCTACCGTCGGCCCGTGATTTATAATGCTTCCGTCTAGGACATACCTATGCGATGATTTTCAATCACATCTGACGGTTCGTTAGCGCGTATATCTGATTCGGGGAGTGATGTAGGTAATTTTGGAGGTGGTTAGTAGTGGTTCTATAGTGTTCTGGAACGCCTCTCGCTGTTATAATCATGTTGTTATGTTGGATCGAATTTTTGTGATACGTCGATAATTTTTTTGTATTTAGGCGATCTTCAATCAACCATCCGACATCAATGTTTATGTAGACTGTGGTTGAAAGGTACAGGGATATTAACAACCCGACAAATGTGCGTGTAGCATTCGCATATTTTGAAACAAAATTTCCAAATGCGTTGATTTTTGTAAAACATTAGATAGCCTATTTTGTGGTACAGTAAAAAACTGTATTCAAGGCGAAATCATTTTCCAAGTTAATTCAGGCTTTTAAATCTTGCAAATTGTTTTATTTAGGTACTATTTTTCAACGCATTAATAATACGAGTAATAAAACAGCAAAAAAATATCGGTAGCAGTGTGAAATGATTCTATCGTCTTTAGTATTCATTCAATTTTGAACACAAACAATTTAAAAACTATGAAGTGTTTTGGAAAGTGGTTATAAATTCAGTTGCAAGATTTAACCCAAAAATCAAAATAAAAACAACAACAAACCTGGCTAAATAAAAGCTTGTAAAAACGAAAAAAATCCACCAATTTTTTTTATTACGAATAATTCTGCGTTTCAATAACAAAATACCTTCTCCAAGTGTTTCTATCTCATGAAAACCATAGTTTTACCGTTGCCAACATCAACAAGTGATACAACACATGTAAATAAATTGAGACGATGGTTCCCGCGGCCGGCAGCGCTATCTATCAGTAATTCACCTTCTATTATCAATCAAGCGAGCCATGATGGATGAAACATTTTCATCGGTAGCTGGATAACTTGTCTGCTTTGTGTTTAATTAAGACTTCCACATACGTAGTAGTTTTGAGTTATCTGTGGACTCAGTACATAGCTGTAGCTATGGTTTAAATTGTAACGCTTTTTAAGTTGGCTTTACATACTATTTAAAGATGACGACTCATCCGATCACGTCTATTTAAAATTTTGGATGCAATAAAGTTCCTCGTAATTTAATGACTAGGAACATTTTGAACAAGTTATTTACAAATTTAATTGTTATTTTTAAAACTTAAGATTTTTACTTGAAAGTTTGTTAACGAAAATGTACATAGTAATTAAATTTTGATAAACTTTATTGTATCGAAAATTCAAACTGATTCTACAATTTGATTCAAAATTATTGTTTACCAACGAAACTGTTGTCTTTTATAGAACAGAGCCTAAATAGTTTTTAAAAATAAATAGTTTTTAAAGTTAAATAGTTTTAGTTCAAGACTAAATAAATTTAAAAAAAACAGTTTTATTTTTGGAGTAGGTTATCTTAAAAGTACCATATCTTACGCGTACCTACAAACCTACGTCACTATTTTTTACCTTTTTTTAGATTAACGCTATAGGTACATACATCTTTTACACTACCGTAATCTGTGTAAAAAGCTCGAGTCCAACAAAAAGCCCAGACCAACATTCTTCCCTATTATATTTGTACATACGTGCTTGAAGATTGTATCTCAAAAGTTAAAAGCCAGTTCCATGGCCGAGATTCAAGTCGTTTTAATTTTATAGCGATGTTAGATTACAACGCGAATTAGAGAAATTAAAGATATTTTTATGTGATACGTAGATACATATCATTGTCATAAATTCAACGATGTTAAATATGTGAATATTCATAGAAATGTTGCTACTAATTAAAAAACATATTTATTTGAATCATAGAATTTTACGAGTTCTCTGGCAGCTATTTGTATTCATATTTATTATTGTTTTAGCTTTTAAACGCTTCTGTCTGCAAAATTGGGTTGGTCAAATAACTTGCGTCAGCAGTGAAAGCTAAATCGAAATTTTTGACAATACATAAATAAAAAAAAAACATGTTAGATTATATATAAATATATACACAAAGCGAAAAAGGGCTTATGGTACTTAGGACGAACCCGGAAATCGCGGAAAACAAATCATACAGATACAGACCTACCTACATTATACAGGTCAGCACACAACCCTCTTATTATGGCGTTGCCGCAGTAGCGTAACAAAAAAAAAACACCACTAATTTACTTATTCTAATTAACTAACAAAAAATTCAGAATTCGTTTTGGCTGGTTAGAATGCGAGGAATAAAAAAATCTCACCTATAGGAGTAGGTACCTAGCCAGAGCCCGGATGAGTTCTCCACGCTGCGTTCTGTGTCTGCACAAAAGATTCGATTCGGTCCGATCTGTAGTAACTATTGTATTTCATTGGGAACTTTTACGCTAGACGATATCGTCAGCTATTTTTGATTAGGTTAGATTAGTTTTGAACTTAGCAGTTTTTAATAGTGTTAGTTTTTAATCTACCACTTCTTAACCAACCTACATGTACGCTACATCCAACAAAAACTTTTGGTTTGGTCTGGCAATAATTTGGTAAAAAAGTTATTGACCAGAGCTTATTTACAGCAACAAACTAGCGGTCAAATCCGGCATATCAAGCCTACTAATTATAGTGTAAATTTCTATTTATGCTTTAGTATACAGAAAAATAGTTATGTAATAAACAAATTATTGGCTAACTTAGCTGAATGGTTATTACCGTTCGTGAAAGTATAAGAACTTTATCCATTTTTGGTTAATAGGAAGGAAGAATAGCTTCCGATATCGGTGTCGTTAACAATAAAATTTTCCTTACACCGACTCCACTATTTGAACTGAGTTTTTCTTTTGTACCTACTATTCGACTTCGAGAGAAATTCTTTCGATTTGTTGCTTATCATTCGACAGTCATTTGTTTTATACCTGAAGAGTTAGCTAATTGCCTATTTATAACTACGATTTGAAATGATCTTATTAATTAAACTTACCACGACTTGTATCTACCGAAGCGTAAACATCGTGTTTCGAATTTACTTTAAAGCCAGGGAGTAGGTATAATTTACTTCTTTATTTTTGAACCCTTTTATTTAGAACACAGTCATAACTAACAAAAATAACTTTACATCTTTTATTTAGGTATTTTCTTATTCAAACGCTCGATGTGCTTACAGCGGGCATCGAAAACCAGAATTATGTTACATTTATTACGAATATTATACAATTGTCTTGAAACCAGATATCAATATTAAAATGACTTAAGAAACGAATACATAAACTTATAAAATAATCATATAAAGAATAATAGCGTTGCTCGAACTTTCATCGAAACATAATTGTCAGATATATTATTATAGTCCTTCATTCTCACAAATATTCCACTTAATCCTGGCTTTGTCATAGTATCTTAACCACACAAATTCATAAAGACTTACGCTACCTCATATTGCTAAACCGCCCTCCATATCTAAACCTTTGTGCAGACGACCAATTTTTGAATGAAACTTTTAGACAAAGATGACAAGATGATCACAGGATTGATCGTGTAATTTAAATAGGGTTTTTTAATAGGTAAACACCTATTAAAGAACTAGCAAACGAGCAACCTGCGTGAAACAAAATCGTTCTATTTTTCAGTAGATTTTTCCTGAAAAATGCGATTGACGTAGGTATTTTCCTGTGTTACAAAACACCGGCGATGTTCTATAGTTTTTATGCATACCTTTTCATCCATAAGCTAATTTTAGTCAGCGTGCTTAATCTTCAACCTTATCTGTCTTTACCAACAAGGCATTTGATGGTCAAACTCACACTAACTCACGATAAAAAAATGTGCATGTTCGTGTTACATCACAGATTGCCTGTACAAAGCTTAACACACGTAGTTACACGCCAAACGTAATAATGCTCAAACAGTGACTTCCTTAGCAAACATAGAGTTCTGTAATTACGGACAACTGGTAGCATAGTGGAGCAAATATAACCGCTATGAGCTGCGGTCACATCTAGAGTCTAATAGAGCTCAGTTTATACACAGTTCGAGTAATGAAAGAGCCTTGATAGAGTAAGTTGGAATTGTAGAGTTCTAATATGAGATTAAAGTTATGGGACTTTGCGAACCGGAATTTGTAAAACAAGTATACCTAAGCAAGCGGATGAAAAAATTTTGGTGCTTAACTGTTTGATGAATCTCAAGTTTTTTTCAAATTTTTGTTGTAAAATGGCAAAAAAGAAAAAACTCAAATTTTTGGTTCGAAATTGAAAATAGAATTGGTGAATTGGTGGTGGTTTGGTGTATATTATTTAGTACGATTAAACGATTTTCTTCTCGAATTAATAGTCAAATTTTGTGACTTTATTAAAATTTAATAGAGTGAATCAAATCGTAAATCCGAATAATATTTCATCAAAATGCAATAATCTTGCAAACCAAATTAATCAAGTTATTTTATACTCGTAATAGACATAATCTCTCTTATTATTTCAATCTTCTTATATATAAACATGAATAATAAGTGAAGAAAAATATTAAAATCGACAATTTTTTTTCTAATACAAACTGTTCCTACCTGTGAAACATTTGATGTTCGGTACGGGTAACTCGGAATGTCCGATCTCATTTGTCTTTTCAGAAATAAAAAATAGTGTCGGTTGTCAAATATTTATAGGTGTGTTCAGAAATTGGTCCGATCTTTGTTGTTGGTTTTTGTTTTGTTTGCTTTGCTACAGGGAAGGTTTAAAAGTAAAAAAAAAAAACAGCGGGTGAAACCGCCGGGGGTCAGCTAGTATATACTCGTAATACAATTTTAGAATCGATGCCTGAAGTTTATTAATTATACGCTAATATTGTACTATAGAGACAGTATTATGATTTCCGGAAATAAGAATAAAAGAACTGAAATTTGCTTTTATATGTATAATTATGATTAAAATAACAATAAGGCTAACTAACGGCACGAATGGCAAAATCCCAGAAGAAATTATATTTTTTAGTAACATTTTACAAGATATTACAATTTAATGTAAGGTATTTGATAATAGTATGAGCCTAGTTGCCTCTAAAAAATATTTATTAACAATTTTCTAGGAAATAATCAAAACTTTTGGTTAAACATTTTTTTCAATATAATTTAAATAGAACTAACTGCGCGCCGCAGTTTCGCCTGTTATCCTTCAGAGACAATTTTTTCTATATTATCTAGATTAAACTCTTCTTTCAAGGTAAACTTTTTTTTTTTTTAATTTAGATTTCTTTTTTCCATTTGAATACATCTAAGCTTGAAAATTAAAACAAAATTAATAAATTCCAGCGTATCTTCTAAAATTAAAAATTAAATAGTTTCAATCTTTGGTACTGGATACGTAGTTTATGTTGTATAGAACTTATGAACATCATTTCCAATATCAAACTTTGAGTACGTCTAGAAAGTTAGAGATCTTTTATTTTAAAAAGAATATAAAAACGATTGACATACTTACACATATAATGTAAGATGCAGAAACTTTTCGAATTCTCTTTTATCGAGTAAAAGGCTCCATTTTTGTAAAAATCAAATGGGTACAAATCAAAAGTACGAGTTAGTCAAAAACGTGCGCGATTGAATTGATTTTCTCTTACATAAAAATCCTTTTTAAGCCTCTTATTCAAATTCCATTTGTAATCTTGTAATGCTAATTCAATGTTTGTCGGCCCTCAGTGTTGTTTTCTTTATCTTTAACTCGGATAATCTATGTTTCGCAAGATTGGTCCCGTACTTTACCGGTACCGGTTTACCTTTTGAAAAATTTAACGAGTTTGTACGGACAAAAGCTTTCAAAAATTAGGTTTGGGAATGTAACGAATGTTGAAAATTTTCCGGCTTTGATGAGCTGGGATTGAGGTTTGTAATGTGAACCAAAGACCCGGGTCCGAGCGACCCGTTCGAAATGAAAAGAGGAATTGAAATGCCATTAGTTTATATATGTTTAAGGTAAAATTTACCTGCTTTATTTGTTTTGGATTTGTACCATACAATTTTCCGTCAAATTAACAAATTAATGTGAAGTCATATTTTTACGCTAACTGAATTTTATAGACGTATTTCGCAGTTGATTCTGTTATTTCTTTTTGAAAATTTGAAATCAATTCTACTCTTAACAGTAACAAGGATAACAGACATTTCTTCCATCCCTTTCACATATTAAGCAGAAATGAAAAGAAATCGATACAAATAGTCATTCGCTGTTTATTTCAATTATTTTTGTTGATAAATATAGCGCCTCAGTCTCATTCTTCTTAATTTTCTAAACTTTCAACCGTAGTCTAGCTAAATAGGTTTTTGTCAACCCTAGTTTACGAAAACAGGTATTGAAAAACAAATTAAATATAAAATACATTCTTATCGGGCATAATACATAATTACCTAAGATGTCCCACTGTGACTAGTGTAATTTGCTCGCACGCTCATGGAACCACGCAGTTTTATAGACACGTTCCACACTAAGAAATTTTAAGTAGCCTAATAAATTGTATTCAGATCAGATTGTTGATATTACGAATGACTTTTTAGTTTTCAATCCGCGAATATGCGTTTGAAAAGAGAATGATATTTAGGATTTTGTTATGGATTTTGTTGAATGTAGGCCTGTACAGTTAGTAGTTTAGCGAAAACTGACTTAATATAGGTATCTGTATTTGTAAGGTGTGAAAAAAATTATATCAAATTATAAGTTTTTGTATCTAGTCTAGAATGTCTTCTTGATAATATTAGGCATTTATTGTAATCATAAAAAAAGCAAACCACGCAAATAAATTCAACCATAAAATTAACGTGCGAAATAAATTCTCTTTAGTTAACATTTAAGTATTTTAAATTGATATGAGTTATTATGTAAATTACGGAGAATCTAGCTTTTTATTGCTTGTTTTATCAAAATAGCTATCAATTTCGCGTAGGTTACCAGACTAACATTTTAAGCGAAACACAAAAATGTAGTGACATTTTTTTCAATGCCGTTTGAGATAAAAATGTCAAATTAAGTTATATTTATGCGTTTGGTGAACCTGTTTCTCCAATCTAGACGTAAGAATGGAATAAAAATTAAGCTTTTGCATTTTGATCTAATTTCATATTAATAAGTAATAAAACAACACATAAAATCCGCTTCGAAATAAATTTTATGCTGTTATTGCAATCAAATGTCTATTTTTGTTAAATATTCATAGTTTAAGTTGTGTGTTAATTTAATTTGACAGCGTAGTGTGGCTTTAATAATATTGGGCGTTTTTCGAAATTTGCTAAATTTGTTAATTATGTTAATTAAAATTACTACGGATGAGAATAAGACTAATGTCGATTGGGTGTGTGTGTGTGTGTTAAGATTTCATAATATTTCCACAGAATAAAAATATTTTTTTGTGAACCTGAGTTTAAACTTTTTAGTGAATTAATTTTTCATTAGCATGAACTGAATGTCGTTGATTTTTAGTAGCATTATTGCTTTTAACAATGGCTAATATTTTTTTAAATAATCTTTTAATAAGTAAAATAACCATAAATCTCAAAGATAAAAATCAGCAGAGCAAAGATTTGTCCACAAGTTCACCCACTGGTATCCATTTTTTATTAAAAAAATGAGAATAGCTAATAATTGGCACAAAAGATGGCAACGCAGAAAGGTGCCTTCGTAAATAGTGTTCTTTATCATTTTTGAGATTAATATTTTTAAAGCCACTTTTTTCGGCTCGGCTCTACCTTGCACTTATTTTTCATAGTTTTGAGTCAGGAACGGAGGCTATAAAATATGTAGAGACTTAAGCTGCACAACAAATCTGCTAATAGTTTGTTTTTCTTATCTTTTCAGTTTTTAGTTCACTGTAAGTATAATTAAAAGTATATTATTTATTATATTATAAATTAAATAAATGTTTAGCAAATCTCTTTCTACATTTTATAGACTTCACCCATTATTAGGACAGTAAGTTGTATACTCACGTCTAGCTATGTTACGGACTCACACAACAATATTTTTTAATCAATTTATAGACTTTCCGAAAAGATCTTGTGGCAGCGTGTGCTAAGATAGAAAGTTTTTTTACCTTGTCAACGAGAAAAGGGTAGTTAACTCTATTTTTATACAATATTTATTACAAAGAAAACCTCATTAAATTGTTGCTGAACTGACTGCGATATGGCAATAATTATAACAATTTTACTAAACATAAAAAAAATTGAACGACTCCATACCTCTGTCCAATTTTTTTAGTCGTTATTTTTTAGTTACGCTTGTGATAATATTAGCTACCTGAGCTTCGATGCCTTTCGGGATCTCGTGAAATATTACAGACCAACCCCTGTCACATATCAGATGAAAAAAAAACTAGCGTGAAAGAAATAGATTGCTCCAAACCTACTAGGCAGAAAAGGACGCATATAGCCCGCGGAATCTAAAAGAAGCGTCCTTAATTGCTTTGATTAGATTTCAAGGGTATTAATTTAGGGATTCACGCATTCTGTCAAGGTTCATATTTTGTGATTTTATACGGTATGAAATATGGTGTATCATGTGAAAAGAATGTTTACTATTCTCAGGTTTGACCATTGTGTAGAATCACCTTTATAGCATTATTGGTGACCGTAACTGTCAACACAGTGTAAAAAACTAAGAAGGAAGTGTTGGTTTTGCAATTTAGTTATTAAATATTTTCGTAAGGAAGTTTGTTTAGACACTTTTTAGTCGGCTTTAGTTCGCACGTTTTCTAAGAAAGCCGCTTTTTAACATAATTTTCTACTTGAATTTCAGTTATAAGGTCACTAGTTAGCGTTGTAGCTCAACTGGGTGTTAGAAATCGAGCAACAGACGACCCCGTCAGTCTTAGGATAGGTGACCGCGAGTGGCATTTACAATTGAGCACTACTTTGAGTCCAGGGTTTAATACTAGGGCTAGCCATCCGACATATATACAAACTCAAGTCCTTAGTTTTTTATAACTTTAACACTTATTTTTACAATTTTTTACATTTTTTTTACGTGAAACTAAATATAATCCACTCGTGCTCTTAAGGGATCAATTCTAAATTTAACTCGATTTCCAATGACAATGATCGTTAACTTAAGATAAGTTAATAGGTTTTCGGTAAAAAGATAAAGGGACAAGATTTTTTGTGAGCTTTCGGCAAGTCTACCATGAATGCTCAATGCTCTTAAATTCATTGAGATGCATCGTCCATCTTTGATCTTAAATGGTTTTCATGCGATTAGAATGTAAAAAAAGAGTTTTTTAGACTAAAAAGAAATACTTAGGATTGTCTTTGTAAATGTTTTTTAAAGCAAGCCTTACAGTATTAAAACAAAGAGAGAACTTTTTTTTTAAATTAAAACTCACAACACTGGGCTTCCCTTGTACTTACTTCAAATTACCACTCACACTACCTATTCCAAATTTTCAAATGTACTATTTACCTCATAAACGTTGTTTATTGATTTTTATCATCATCATCCACAGCATTTACTTTCCCACTGCTGAGTATAGTCCTCTCTAGTCTCTCTCTCTCCTGCTATGCTACGTGCCTCGGTCATGCCAATGCGACTTTAACTAAGTATTGTATGGGTTTTACTCATAAACACTGCTTAAAGTTAGTCACTGTTTAAAATGCTCTGACAACTTCTTGCTGACGTGAAATGTCACGTGCGAAAACGAGACAGAGTACTTAAAGCACTGATTAATTTTAAGCAGGCTTTATAAGTAAGGCCCTTAACTCATCTTGCTGGACGACCAACGCTAAGCTAACCTTGCCTTAGCCACCACTAAAGAAACCAGAAAAAAAGAAGAAAAGATAACGTTCTTAGCGATAAGGCCGCTAGTTGTTCCACTAGTTTTAAATGGTATGATCCTGATTGTTTGTAATTTCTGGTGTGAACAATAAATACTTTATCTATCTATCACTCTTGTCACTGTCTTACTCCACCTAGCATCTCCTTATCCAGCGACTTGATAACATTTATAACATTGTATATTAAATATTGATCGAATAAAAAACTAGTAAATCGTAATTTAAAAAAAACATGAGAACAATACGGCACGAGTTCATATACTTCCTTCGTTTTGTTTTTCTGTTGTTTTCTTTTGTGTTTTAATTAACCAAGCAACATTCATAAATAAAACGTCAATATTTAAATAGAAACAACATTAATTATGTAGCAGTAATAACTTTTGTAAGATAAATTGTTTCACACAGGCTTCCTGCTGTTACCTTGTCCAACCCTTGTTAGTACTATCTCTAATAACATAACCCGGTTTTATCTTCCCGGAACATTATATTCGAGATAAACAAATTTATTAGGTATTCTGATATCGAACTTTACATATTACGAAGGATATTATGATTACATAATAATGTTAATATCTAGAGGCGTAGGATGTTGGATTACACTTCAGCTTTAGAAGTAAATATTGTGATTCTAATATGACCAGTTTAGAGCACGTTCGTTTATTTAAAGTAAGGAATCATCATTACTATCCGTTTTCTTACCACCGCGCACCGCTGCGAATATGTCCCTTTTTCACTGCCTTTCGTCCGCATTGCGCATGTCATTCGACCAGAGGCATACATACCATGAACTCCTAGCGCGAGCCCAAACTGAACCGCCTTGATTTGTCGGCTCGAGAAAAAGCAAAACAAAAGCCAGTCATAATCTACATAATAATTTTATACGAGACATTATAGTTTAGCTATACTTTTCTTCAAGAATTAAACAAAAAATTAAGTAATTTACTCGTAAGTTAAACTGAAACTGGCTACAGATCTCGATAACAATAGTCTGACAATAAAACTAAAAAAAAACCATCGATACAAAATTCTGCATTCCATCAAAAAGCTTTGACAAACACATCACTCATTCTCCTTTACACCGTCAACATAAACACCGAGAACTTAAACACTTGCATTACTGATATTCTGCACTCAAAGAGATACCGCCAACAAAATCGATCATTATTCATCCACTGACAGATTCCGATGTGGAACACTTCAGCATAAGGCTAAGCGTATGCTGAGACACAGGTGACGCAGCACAGATTTGATTTTGCAGAGCAGAATAGTCGAGACAGACACAGCAACTATTCCCTATTCTTGTAAGTGAGATATGACCTCGGTCACTATCGCTCTCATCGGTAATGTCAAGATATTCTCCAGCACCCAATAACAATATACAATAGAGTTAGAGTACCAGGATAGACACATGTCTGTTCTTTCTGGCCTTTACCGCAGCGTACGCGGCTCTTCTGCTCTGCCCTGCGCTGCGTGAACCTGTGTTGCCTGCGTCTCGGCATACGCTTAGCCTAACTTTAAGACTACGACGTTTTGATAGATGTCTGGAACAACATAGCTGGTAACGCGTTTCTTTTGGATAACGAATTAGGGAGATAATTACGTCGTCGGATTTTTGTCTACGTTTGTTTTGTTAGGAATATATTGGGGAATTTTATTGGAGAGAAAACAGATAAGTAGCTGACTGTTTGTCACAATCAGTTAAGTTGAGAAAGTAGAGGGTGGATATATGGACTTAGCAAAATGAATTTTATGAGATATTAACGGCGGTTTTATTTAGGTACTAATTAATTAATAAGCCTAACTGAACTAACTCATAATGTTAATTTAATTCCCAATTAACTTACTGTGTCATTTATCGGGCTTGTTGGGAATAGCTCTGGGACCCTGTTCTTCTTCTTGGGCATTCGAGATTATCTCCGTTTTTCTCACTCTCATGACATGACAGTAATAATATCTCACTCTTCAGAATAGGGCCCTTAGATACGAGTAACTCACTTTTGATGTTATCCGCAAGAAAATAAGTGCAATAGTACATTTTAAAAACGCATTAGTAATGACGCATATTCTGCAAAAAACAATTTTAATGAATGAGGAAAAATTTTTCTTTACCTCATTAATTATACATAACATAAGGTAGGTACATACCTACTATTGTTTTGACGATTTTTATCAGTATGTTTAGTTAGGGTAGTTTTAGTATTTCTAAGTATTTATTATGTATTATTATTTTTTAAGTAGGTTTAATTATATGACATAGTTTTTCTTCTATTTTGAACACCCCGTTTTTTTTTTATATATATATCCTCTCCATCCTAAGGTTGCCTGGAAGAGATCGCTCTTAGCGATAAGGCCGCCAGTTGTCGCACTTGTTTTTAAGTGTGTGTGTGTCTTGTGTGTGTGTGTGTGTGTGTGTGTGTGTGTGTGTGTGTGTGTGTGTGTTTTTAAGTGTGAGTGTGTGTGTGTTTATCCTTCTGTTTGTAATTTATGGTGTGAACAATAAAGAGTTTATCTATCTACCTATCATTCTATCTATGTTATATTTATGTTTACGTTTTTATTTGTTAAAGTAACAACCTACTTATAGCATAGACCTTATCCGCAATAAAAATATAAGTTGCAAGAAAGCGACGACAGGTTAACTAAAACTAAAAGTTTCAATTAATTTATATCCAGCCAAGCGTGAACCGTCAGCAAAGTGACAAAAGAAAAACACGGATGCCGGCAAGGCATCTGTCTTTTCATAGTCAACTTAACTAAAAGGATTAAACTGATATCTTCCGTCCTCTGACAGCCAGTGTGGTCTGCCAAGCGTTAACAGAAAAATCTTTTGTTGAAACATTCAAGAATTTTGTTACCTTAAGCTTATAATGCCTTTATGCCTTCACTTTTTAATTTTAGCATTCAAGTCCAAAGGGTTGATTTTTAATCCCGATTATAGAGGTAACACGGTTAAGATTTCTTTTTATCGCGATTCTTCTTGTGGTTTCGATCTATGAAAGGGAATTTTCATTTCTAATGGTATTTGAAACACATTTATTAAGATTTACTTGATCCTATTGAGCGCCTTTGAAATATTGTTTTCTTTCTTTTGATGGTTTTATAATCGTGTTTGAGGATTAAAATTTCAGCATTTTGATTAATGAAGAAGTCTCGGTCGGTATTTTTGGGTACGTCGGAATAGTTTAACTGACTTTGAATGATAGGTTATGCTAAGTAAGTAGGTCAGTTTTATTTGTAGCTATTAGCTCTCTACATTGCAACTATCTAAAATAAAATGTAATAAAGGAAGCTATAGAGCTGAAAATAATACCAAACTATCTTATTTGATATAGAAACGCACTTTTTCCCGTTTCAAACAGTGCGCAAAATTACTATTTATAAACTACCTATTCTTTTGTTTGATAATGTAAAGTTTAAATTGCTTTGCGTATCTATACAATTTTTTTTACAATGTCATAATAATTTTGAGAAAATAAAAGGGTTGAAACAATACAACCAAAACAAAAGGCTATTTCATTTCATTACAGGCAAACACTTTAAAAGAGCTTTCAATTTCTTCATCCTGTTTGTTCCATTAAAATTCTTTGAAGCATAACAATTTCAACCACACTTTCTCCTCCCTTTCAAACTGATTCCTGTGAGCACAATCCGCTCAAGCCGCAATATCCTAAAATCGAGGGGCTTCATTTTTGCGATTCTGTAAAGTCATAGTAAGAAACGAGATCAATACGACCATAGCATGTAAAACATTCTTTACTTAGAAGGTTTCAGTGGTCCCCACCAACTAAGTTAAAAGGTTTTGCTACCTCGGCTCCGTTGTGGATGCAAAAAGTTCATATTTAAACGAAACCTACAAAAATAAGTCAAGTTTACAAACATAAATCCATAATTCAGAACTCCTGAAAACAGCTGATGCCTGCCTTTCATTCAAAGTTCTGCGGTTAAGATACGTATACTATAGCCAATCGCTTAAAGCTCCGGAAAAAAATAATTTATTGTAATAAGTCGTCGTGAACATTCGCCACCGCTCGGCTCATCTCGTCCCGCGCCCTTCACCCCTCCAGAACGTATACACTACTCGACTGCAATGCTCTACAAGCATTCAGTCGTCCCGAAGCAGCGTCGGTGAACGGTCGCGCCACTCGACGCTTTGATCGGAACTTACGTGACTGTAAAACACGCTTATCACAACCTCTCAAAACAACAAACTTACGAACTGTGAACTAAAAATCGCATAAATATCGCCCTAGGCAGTTATTAAGACAATTTAAGTGCGTTTTGGACATTACAGCAAAAGTGGACTGTTTTTGTGAAAAAAATTGTTTACGTTTCGAGTACCCAATTTGCGGATCGTGAATCGTGAAATAATGATGTGGATCAACGTAACAAGGACTATTTGTTAAATTGGCGCCGAAATTACACTTTATAAATTGATGGATAATCAACATCCGGCAAGGGGACGAAGCACACGAACGCCGACGGAAAAAACATGACACTGAGCCTATCGTGTCCTGTTTTCTTTCTCCCTTGATATTTGATTTTTCCCATAATGGCTCTACAGCACTCTTCCTCAAGAAACTGCTTTTTTAGCCAAATTGTGTTTTGGTTCATCGTGGGAATTAGTGTGGCTGATCAAAGCTCACTACCTCTGAAATACGAAGCTCCTGATGATTGTCAGTGGTGGCTGAGAGGCCCGAATGATGCTCACGAAGTTTCCCTCACATGTAAACTTCGTACTATAAACAGTGAATTTGACACTACAAATTTCAGTGTCATTCCTTCAGAACACACGACATCACTTCGAATAGAGTGCAATGAAGAGATGATGTACAAAAGTTCACTCGATGATCGAAGTTTCGCGCATTTAATGAAACTGCGTGAGCTTGTTTTAGATAACTGTAAAATTGGAAGATGGCCGCCTGGTGTTCTCTCCGGCCTTAGAGATCTACGAAATTTAACGATCCGAACGAAAAACACGGAATGGGCCGCTATGAGCTTAGAGATAGCATCGGAAAGCTTTACGGCTGTTAGGCAGTTGGAAAAGTTGGATCTCAGTTTTAATAACATCTGGTCGTTTCCCGAAAACCTGTTTTGCCCGTTAACCAATTTAGTGTATTTGAACGTTTCTTCGAACCGACTGCAAGACGTGAGTGATCTAGGATTCAGAGAGCGAGCGATGCATCAAGCTCTCATAAGTGAGCAAGAAGGACCGGCACCGACGTCCCCCATTTCGCATTCGTCGTGCTCTTTAGACATTGAAGTGCTAGACGCCTCGAGTAACCACTTTGTGCTAATGCCGGAAAATGGTTTCATGGCTCTACGAAGACTGAAAGAGCTACACATTCACGACAACGAAATTTCTATGGTGGCTGACAAAGCACTATCTGGACTAAAGCAGTTACAGATAATTGATCTCTCAAATAACAAAATCGTCGCTCTTCCCCAAGATCTATTTAAAGATTGCAGGCCGGTGATAAAAGAAATATACTTACAAAACAATTCGATCAGTGTGCTTTCACCGAGTCTTTTCGCTAACTTAGATCAGCTGTTAGCGTTAGACTTATCTAATAATCATTTAACGAGCACCTGGATAAACGAAAATACTTTCACCGGTCTTATAAGAATGGTGCTGTTGAATTTATCTAACAATAGATTAACAAAGTTAGATCCGAAGATTTTCAAAGATTTGTATACGCTACAAATTCTAAACGTTCAGCACAATAGCTTAGAGAGCATCGCCGCCGACACATTTGCGCCTATGAATAATCTACATACCTTGATTTTATCTTACAACAAAATATCACATATTGATGCATATGCCCTGAATGGCCTGTACGTATTGTCTCTACTATCTATAGACAATAATCGTCTCGATGAACTACACCCAGAAGCATTTAGAAATACGTCTTCTCTCCAAGATTTGAATTTAAATGGAAATCGATTGAAGAAAGTACCTATAGCGTTAAGGAATATGCGATTACTTAGAACTCTGGATCTGGGAGAAAACCAGATAACATCACTCGAAGAGCCGGGCTTTGTCGGTTTGCATAACGTCTATGGATTACGCCTTATCGGAAATAAAATAGAGAACATAAGCAAGGACGTATTTTCTGATTTGCCATCTCTGCAAATTTTGAACTTGGCCCGAAATAAGTTGAAACACGTCAATATGAATGCATTTGATACGCTTAATACTCTGCAAGCCATTAGACTGGATGCTAATCAGCTGACAGACATACAAGGTTTATTTGTAAACATTCCCTCTCTGTTGTGGTTAAACGTGTCAGATAACCAAATAGGATGGTTTGATTACACCGTTATTCCTCCGGGACTACAGTGGTTAGATCTACACAGCAACAACATCAAAGAACTAGAAAATAGCTACCGGTTGGACAAAGAACTTCGCCTCCAAACCTTAGACGCAAGTTTTAATAAAATGACGAAAATATCCGCTTACTCAATACCGAGCAGTGTGGAGCTTCTGTTCCTGAATGATAATCAAATCACACAAGTTGAAGCTCAAACTTTTGTTGGAAAAACCAATTTAACGAGAGTCGATTTGTATGCAAATCAGATTACTAGTATGGATCTCAACGCTCTCCGGCTGACTCCGGTTGATCCGGGACGACCATTGCCAGAATTTTATATTGGGGGGAACCCGTTTCAGTGCGATTGTACTATGGAGTGGCTTCAACGCATAAACAAACTGGATCACCTGAGACAACACCCGCGTGTAATGGACTTAGAAAGCATATACTGCAAGTTGCTCTACAATCGTGAAAGGACTTATATCCCGCTCATTGAAGCGGAATCGTCGCAGTTTTTGTGTACATATAAAACTCACTGTTTCACGTTGTGCCATTGTTGTGATTTTGACGCTTGTGATTGTGAAATGACGTGCCCATCGAACTGTACGTGCTATCATGACCAACCGTGGTCAGCGAATATTGTGGACTGTTCTGCCGCTGGGTATTCCGAAATACCTAGCAGCATACCTATGGACGCTACTGAACTTTACTTAGACGGTAATAACTTTGGTGTTTTAACGAGTCACGCTTTTATCGGGCGTAAGAACTTGAAAATATTGTACGCGAATAATTCTAACATAGACGCTTTGTATAATAACACATTTAGTGGACTAAAACGCTTAACTGTGTTGCATTTAGAAAAGAACAATATCAAAGAGTTACTCGGTTTTGAACTGTCGCCTTTGGAAAATTTACGCGAATTGCATCTGCAAGACAATAAAATACACTATATCGACAATCGAACCTTCATGGAGTTGAGGCATTTAGAGGTGCTGCGCTTGGAAGGAAATAACATTTACGGTTTCGCAGTGTGGCAATTCACGATGAACCCATATTTGGTGGAGATAAGCCTCTCGCGGAACCCTTGGTCGTGCGACTGCCAGTACATGCATAAATTTAGAAATTGGTTTAAGAACAACCTCGGAAAAGTAGAGGACGCTAATAAGATCACGTGCGTTTTTGACAACGTTACCAACGCAGTGGGGCCACTCATGTCTGATTTCAATTCCACGATTTGCACGAGCCACGTCGGCGGGGTTTCGTCGATAATTGAAAATCAAGTAATCAATGATTACCTCCCGCTGTTACTGATATCACTGTGCGTGTTCGTTGTGAGCTCCGGACTCATATGTGGCGTGTTTTACTGGCGGCGAGAGCTCCGAGTGTGGGTTTACTACCACTGTGGCTTCAGAATGTGCTACAAAAGCACAGCTTTCGACGAGGAGGCCGATAAAGACCGTCTATTCGACGCCTACATAAGTTATAGCGTGAAAGATGAGGCGTTCGTCGCTCAAATGCTAGCGCCCGGCCTAGAATCCACCGACCCTAGTTTCCGACTCTGCTTACATTACCGCGATTTCAACGCTTCGGCATACGTGGCGGATACGATTATAGAGGCGGTAGAGTCATCCAAACGGACGATAATAGTCCTATCCAAAAATTTCATCAACAACGAATGGTGCCGTTTCGAATTCAAAACGGCACTGCATGAAGTACTGAAAGAGAGACGAAGAAGACTGATAATCATATTACTAGGCGACATTCCAAACAGAGACATTGATCCGGAGTTGAGGTTGTGTTTGAAAGCGAACACGTGTATAGAGTGGGGTGATAGACAGTTTTGGCAAAAGTTAAGGTTCGCGATGCCGGACTTGCGAAAGTGTCAATATCACCGGTCGACAGTGAATATTTACGCGTCGGTGTCGCCTGTGGGGGCAGGGCGGGCCCCTGCGCCTCCCCCGCCGCCCCCACCGGGCAAGCTGCCCCCCTTGCTGGGCGACGGGCTGGCCCTCACGCCCGGCGTGCACGCACGGGACCCGCACGCACACCGCATGCCGCCACAAGCGCCTCTCTGGGCGTAGCGTATGCTTCAACGCAGGTAAACAGACACTGATACTTGCAACGCTTAAGCGTATTAGTCCAATAAAAAGTGATAATTATTCTATAAGGTTGTTCCATATATTTATTGTCTATATTAAGGTATATCGTGCCTACGATAACGCATTTACTTGTATAGATAGGCCACTAGTTTTTAATTATGTTGTTACGGATTCACTTCCTAATTTCTGCGATAGTAATTTATACATGTAGTTAGGTAGGTATCATAAAACCGATGTAAATATGAACTTTAACACTTAAAGATATTCTAATCGACATCACTGATTACGGTATTTAACACAAATAAAATAGTTATAATAATGCCAAAGTTAAATCTATGTACAGATGCATTTATTTTAATTTTATATTCAGCAAATTATTGTCATGAGGAGAGACTGTAAATAATTATGAGTTTTGTACATACATGTAAATATTGGGACGAGACATTTGAAAAAGGACGAAATACACATTTTCAAAATTTTATTTTGTTTTGTTTTATTTTATTTATTTATGTTTAATTACCTAAATACCTAAGTAGGCACCTACTCTACATTATCAAAAACTTTTAAATAGGCAGGTACACTTAAAAAAGGTTTAAACCCGAATCTTAAACCAAAATGCTTATGGCGCTACACGATACCTAGGTTATAAAAAAACTCTTTTCACAAGTTTCGACATAGTTACAGCACTCAGGAAGTTTGTGTACCTATCAGCATAAAGTAGCAGTAGGTTCTAACGCTTTTAGCCAATATGCAAACATATTGGAAATTGAAAGTCACTCCGGGGAAGTTAGGCATGGCTAAAAGGAAAGCAGTCATAGACTGGTCGGGGAAGTTTCGAGGTGAACTTGCGATATTAAAAGTTAGTAAAATGGGCTTTGGGCAGTTTTATATTTGCATTTTTTGTACAAACTTAGAAAACGATCTATTGCATTATTTTCACACTAGTTAGGAAATACAGTATATCAAATAGTTCATCAAATGCTTAAGTATAATCTTTACAAACTAAAATCTGTTCCGGAACCCTTCTGAGCTTTTCTTTGATACTACTGGCAAACATTTACACCTTTAATTTAGTTCTACACACATTCACCTAAGCCTCACCGCACACAGTATACTGTTTGTCACGGTAATGTCTCCGGGACCAGCAAAATTGGATTAGAGCAGAGCAAAGTAAGACGAGGTAAGTTTCCTTCGACATCAATTTAACCGGTGATCGATCAAGGAGACTAATGCTACGCTTAACTTACTTAGGTTTAAGTATATCGCTGTAGTTGCTTAGATTGGGTAAGTGACTAGTGTGCCAGGGATCTAAAATTAGATACGCGGCTACAAAAGACATGATACATTTGATTCTGGGCTTAGTTATTTTGTCCTAAGGTACTATTGTAACGGACTGCCAAGTTTTTGTTCTCTATTTTAGCGAGACGTAACTGACTTGGTTTATTAGGTATTCTATGTTATTTGTTTCAAATACGTAGGTAGCTAATCAAAGTTTTGCCGTCGAATCGCATTTTATTTTGCTGCTTTAACTCGCATTTGGGTAACCTATTATTGCTGTTAAGTATTTAACAAGATTCTAAGTACTTCAATGCAGAAAATCTATTCATAAACAAGAGGAAATTACGTTACCGATAGGTACCTATCAATTCTCTATAATTTCCAAAATGTACAAACGCCCATGTGTATAAAAGCCGTTAGTTTACGATTAGGCGCTACACGTATCACGTTAAAGGGGCCGCTTTCGAACTGTAATAAAAAACATAAATCTCGACGGAACCTTATCAGTACTCCGCCCCTCGACTTCTTCACACCATTCTTTTTCCATTACAAACACACTGTTCGCAATAAATTCTCATATTTTCCACCCTGTATCCAGTAATATCCAATTTTATCCTCTTCTAACTAGTTATAACCGGCGCGACTATTGGCGCCATCTAGGGATCGAGTCATGAAACTGCTATTATCGTCTTGCGGGTGAATCAAAAGCGAATCAACATTACTTATATCTGACGTTCGCACCCTCATCATGAGAGACGCAAATGGTCCTATGTTAGACTGATGGGACAAGTTTGAGAGTCATAACCTAGCTCTCACATTACTGTCTAGGTTATTAGGTAAGCTCTGTTGATCCTATGTATAGAAAATTTAACGCATTCCATTGTTCAAAGTAAGGAAATGAAAGGACAAAAATAAAATAGAGAAAATAAGTAAATGTAAATGCGGAAAATTATATCCATTACAAAATATTAATGAGAATAGGGTGGGTATATGAGTTTGTGTTTGTGTTAAATTGAACGCTTTTTCAATATAACTAATTAAAAAGCTAGATTTTTTACTACACAATCATACATCATCATCGGGACCGGAGGAAGTATAATAACATTTTGTATCATTGCGTCAAATTAGTTTCTAAGTATTATTCACATAACACATATAATCAAATAACGTCATATTATTATAGAACTAGGAAGAATTCCCGATATAGCAACAATATCATAGGTATCATTTATTACTATTTTACATGTTTAAACTGAAGAGTCCCATACAGAGTTGAACTAAACTAAACTTCAAACAAATATTATAACGATTAGTGACCCACGTTCCGAGTCCGAATGTTAGCGGACAAGGATCACATAATGGAATTAGTTTCGTAATTAACTTAGTTTTATGGTCAGAAAGGGTCAGTACATATAAAATTTTAGTTTTGTGTTTGAAGGGAGGTCATTGAAAGATAAGTTGATTATGCTTTAGAACAGGCTGGTTTTAGGTTTGATATACGTCGTAATTGTACTGTAACTTCCGGTAGATATCTCATTGTCTGATACACAGGATACAGGGTTATAATAAAAGGGTATGCTAAGCCGAAATGGGCTCATAGTGTTCATCATTATGAACAACTTTTAGTACGACACCAACCCTGAAATCGTGTAAAAAAATCAGCTGTTCTTTACGATTTGTCGAGAGTCATTAATATTTGAGATAGATTTATGGCGATATTTGCTAATCAGTAGAAAAAAAGAGTCATAGTCATTCTATTGGACTCTTTTGTTCTCTCTACTATCTCGATACGACTACTTTTACAGGACTAGAAGCATCGTTTTGATTTATTTACTCGCGAACCTTTATTATTTAAAAAAAGGAACGTTTCACACTCATAGCTCAGATATTAAAATACAAATACATATAAAGGTAGATACTATTTTTCCTTTCATGACTTTTAAAAGGTCATCCAAATTAGTCGATAGATATCAATCTGAAACTTAATTATCTATCTTATTTAAAATTAGACGAACCATTTCTGATTCCCAGAGATCGTATCCGCATTGCGTTTCAAGGCTATTCTGGGAAAAAGTCAGAGGTTGTTCACGGAACCCAACCGAATTGTTCAAATAAGTCTCTAATTACGTATACTAAAATAGAATCTCCAAATAATTAAATAGGTAAGGGACTATTTACTTAGTTGATAGATTTTCTGGTCAAAAAAATAACTATAGAGACTTCTAAGAGGTTACCTACTTGCTTACTAAGTTCTAATCTGATTTGTTGTAAATACAAATTTTAATATTGGTTTACTCGGATATGTAGGCTTCACAAAAGAGCCATCTGCTGGAAAATGCCATGTGGCGTGACAAAAGACGCATGCGCAATTTAATAGCATCCTAGTTTAAAAGCATCGGATCCCTTTGAATATCTCCTAAAATGCGTATGGAAAAAATCCACATTGTCATTCGATAATCCTTTACGTACTCTGGAGATGTCATCGTCAGAGATCAGCTTTCGTCTAGCCAACGGTATTGGGTTTGCGTAACTCAATACATTTTGTAGTCGTGGTGACAGACCTACTGTTTTATTCTCAAGTACATAAGAATCAAATTGGCTGCTGGAAAGACAGACCGCAGACCGCAAAACGAGGCCAAACGGGGACAAAAGCGACTCAGATAATGTCCCATCCCTTAATCACATGCACCGGTGCCCTCGAAAAAATGTTTGTTGGTCCAAAGCACACGTTTAATCCCAAATCTATTTTAGTAAACATCTATTTGTGCATTTACAACCAGCTTACGACATGTTCCCGTCTCGAATTTGTTGTCAAAATGTTAAAACTTCGAACGACGCGATCTAAATTTGAATACGCTTGAAGAATGTCGTTTAGGACGACGACATCGACGGTACAATAGATTTCAGTACAGTTAATTTCCAGTGTGAATTCCGTGACTCCGCGCACTTTTAGTGTCATTAATTCAATTTCGGAGTCGGAGAAGAATGTGAGTAGTCTCGGGCATGAGAAATTTTGGAACTCAGCAAATAGCTCTGTAGAGACAGTCATTATGGGAGTAGTTTGCCAACATTACTGAATATCACCAAAGTGTCCTCCTAATAAATCTAGAAGTACCGCGCTCTGAGCTATTAAAGCAAAAACGTTCATAAAATTCACATAAACTTAAACTTAGCTATTATTATTTAATTATCGATAAAATTTAATTACTTTTAACTAGGGGAGAGAAATCAATAATTTCGTTTTACAGCCCGTTTAAATTTAATTTCTAGAAGCTGAGGCTACGTCTGAATTTTCTTTGAAAGCACGGCACGGTGGCACGGTTTCCGTTTTGAATTTACTGAGCCGGTACAGTAATAATTATTGAGCTACTTTGGTCGAGTAATTGTTATCAACTAATATTATAAAGTAGACAAAATTAGACAATTAAATGACTTAAAATACCAAAAGTAGGTAATAATACCTATGTATAACCCGGTCACAATATCTGTGCACTTCGCTGGAATGCGTATAGCCTTATATAGTCGCACTGTCGGGAGCCTCTCCCGCTTCCCCTGTCACCTCTCCGCGCACTCCCCGGTGCGACAGTGCGACTATATAAGGCTATACGCATTCCAGCGAGGTGCACAGATATTGTGACCGGGTTGTACGAGTACGAGTATGTAAGTTTTGCAC
This sequence comes from Alcis repandata, assembly GCA_949125135.1. Classification (NCBI taxonomy): domain Eukaryota; kingdom Metazoa; phylum Arthropoda; class Insecta; order Lepidoptera; family Geometridae; genus Alcis; species Alcis repandata. The sequence goes on from OX421233.1 coordinate 5,383,968, forward strand.
TAGAATAAAAAAACTAACTTAGGCGTTTTCAATTCTAGTTAGTTTCAAGTTCTAAAAGGTGTACCGCACGGTCGTTACATTACATAGCACTGAAAATATAGTTCACTACATCTCGACTCCCAAACCACATTAAATTCACACCACATTTGTATTATCAAATTAGTCTATGAATCAAAACCTCCCTTGAGAGGACCTTTATTTGGCTGATAGTTGCCTTATGAATACAGTATTACGTAAGGATCGAGGGCCACGAAATTAAAGTAAAACTTATTTTAGTTTTGATTGAGTTTACATGAATATGTTTTTAGTTTGTCAGTAAATTCAGCAGGCTATGAAAGGTTGAAATTGGATTGTGGATTGTTTCGAAACTTATTTCAAATCTTTTTATAGAATAAGTAAATTGTCAATTATGGTAAGGTAGAGTTTAATAAAAAGGTTGAGATGAATTTATTTTGATAAAATAAAAGTTTGGTTATGTTGAAATGAGAAATAAAAGACATCGTTTTCTGAAACACTTCTAGAACATTACATAGAATAAACAACGTAGGTAGGTATGCCATTTTGATACAAATAACTTTTCTTACTGCTAAGCTTGCAAAGGTATAAACTTGCAGTCTTTAATACGTTAACAAGACATCATTATACTGCGACGGTTGCTCTTTAATTTTCAGCTTTCCTTACTAACAAGAGTGAGAATAAGTGCTTTAAACTCTTGTAAGCTACAAAGAGAGAGAAAAAATACGATATTAATATTCTTCTAATTGTCTTGGTTGTCTGTAACAACAGAAGCCAAGCCATGTCAGAGGCCTTTAGGCAGCCTAAAATCTCTGACTACAGTTCAGTCGTGCGACCTATACGTAGGAACTTACATTTTACCATAGCCCTACTTTGTAGAACTATTACGCTACTACCATTATCTCGTCAGTTTCACAGCTCCAATATCCTCAACGAGTAGTTACAGAGCGCAGATAAACCAGAGCAGACAGTTTCCAGCGCCGACCAATAATTGACTATCAAACTTGATGTATAGTTTTCCAGCCTCGGCGACGGTTGATGAGTTATGGCCTCTCGGGAATCCGAAACGATTTGTTAAGTTAACTTACGTAAAACTTGACCTGATTGAGCTGAATGCTAAATTAGATTTGGCAATAGACATCTCTATTTGTGTGGGAAGTTTGGAATTGAGATTATTTGTAGTAGATACTGTAAAGGAATGAGTAGAGCTAAAAAGGTCAATGAATGAAGTCGAACGATGTTTTTGGGTCAGAGGAAAATAATGGTAGGTACGTAATAAGGAATATTGACATGGTACACGTTTAAAAAATTGTTTGCCTAAGTTGCGGGTTTACTTTATAACTCTTTTACTTTTTAACTAGATAGAAGCTTTTATACTTTATCTATCTCTTTCTATCATACATATACTTTTACTGTTCTAAATAATTAAATAAGAATTTCAAACACCATACCCACATAATTATATTATCATATTAGCTATAATATCATTGTAAACGATATATAAAAAGTTACCGATTCAAAACCAAACAAAAGCCATTACGCAAACAACGCGATAACTTATGAAAAAACTGCTATAAAATTGTAATTTCAAATCAAACAACACAAAGTTCTGTGATCAAAACAAGTTTGGATCGCGAATTGCTAACAGAGGAACTGTATCGATACCATTACAACTGTATCCGGTAATTCGCTTGGGGCCACCAAGTTTGATTAAAATTTCATAACAGGCGGTCTAAGTACTGACTCATGTAAATTACTAGACTGGTAGAAGTTAGTTTCTGTATATTTCGCAATAAACGTGCAAGTAGTAAACTGCAGCAAAGTAGTTTTCAATGAATCGTTTTCTCTGGTCAGTCACAGTTCTAAATATAATCAAAAAACTATTTCAAGTTAAGATAATACCAAATTTAAATATTATATTTATCTTAATAATTTTAGTAATAAAACTTTAGATTAAAAAACCATTATTATCGTCAACCCTAAATAATTTCTCGCTGTGCACTCATTCCCTTACCATTGCTTATTAAAATCTCAGCAGTCCTTCATGTTTCTACTTCTTTGTTGTGGTAAAATTATTTCATTATAACAAAAGATTGATATAAATTTAATATTATAGAAAAAACGTTGACGGTATCTATAGATATAGGTTCCAGACATGTTTAAAACAACATAAACAACATTTCGAGAGCAACGAACTCAGAGTTGCCACCAAAAATATGAATTTAGCTCATTTTTCAGCTGCGACGATGACATCTGCTCCATCATTAGGACACCTACAAACCGAGTAAAATTAAAAAAGCGCTCCCGGCCGACAAAATTCATTAATTTTGGTTTGTCATAGACGCTACTAATTTGTAAAATTTACTGCGCCGTTCTAATAGCTCTGTATCCGGTAACTTATCTTACAAATATCAAAGATTCTTTTTGTTTTTTCTTTATAAAGAATCTGTGAAAGTATTTATGTGACAGTTAACACTAGTAATGGTTAGGAGGCCAATCAAAACCGCGTTAAGTTTTTTATTATTGTTTATAGGTGCTAGTGTGTGGCTCTGTGGGTGTGGTCTTATTAACAGCTGATTTCTTGTTTCGATATTATTTATTGCCTGTTTTACTATTGAGATCATCGTTGGAATCATAATCTTTAATGAGTAAACGATTTATGGTGTTGGAATCAGTAAGTTAGTTAGTTGGACGCAGTTTGGATTGTACTCAGTTGGAAATAAGAATTTAACAGCTGCGGAGGAAACACAGTGCAGTTTATAAAATTTCTCAAACAACAGTTTGATACCGGTTCGGCACGTTAGTGACGGTTGTTTTAATAGAGAAAAAAATGCGTCTGTGATTTGATTATTTAAAAGTAAATAAACACACTTGCGTTTATTTTCATTTTTATAATACCATAAAGTTACCTTTGTAAAATTGAACCATGTTGACCACTAAATCTAAACCTATCTACGCTATTCAGCAAAAAATATTAAGGTATTATTATTTTTCTAAATTGTCTACGTCTCATAATCTTGTCTTTATAATACAGTGTCAAAAATATTGACAGCTAAAGCTGGTAACTGTTAACACCTGGACCTCGATGTGTCAAGTTTCACCGTCGTAAATACAAAAGCTTTGCCTAACGCTCGCGGTCAAAATTTAATTATCATATGGACGGTGAACAGTAAAAACTGTGTACTTGCGTGACAGCTAGAGATGTAAAGTTTTGGAGATAGGTTTATCGATAAAATCCGCTGAAACACTTTTCGCAAGTACAAATACTTTCTTACATAAACCAACAAGCTCGTTCTAAACCATTTGAAACGATTCTATCCCTTATTTTAATAAGACTATCAAATGGTAGAAATAGATTATCTATTGTCTTAGAATAAGAACCATAAATATCATCTCTATGACAACACAGGCCTGCATAGTGCAGTAGTTGTGGGAAACATTGTAAAAGTAAAATTTATAATTTAAACCAAATTTAAATTTAAGCTAAAGTAAGTGTTTAATTTTTTAATGTTTGAGCTGAGGAATTTTCAAAATTTGGATAATCCATTCTTTTCCTTGAATTTTGGTTTTTTATCGATAGATATTAAATTTAACACCTGACAACACAGCCCAAGTCCCAACTCTATAACGCCTACAGATTCCAATAAATCAACTGTTAGTTCATATTTCAATGGTTAACTTAAACAATAGTTAAAAATAATGGTGTCGAAGCTCAACAATTATTTAGTATCGTTTAAAATAAATCAATGAATAAATTAGAGGGTGCTATTACACTTGATTTAGATGACAGCTCATCCGTTAACAACAAATTGCGTTTTGAGCTTTAAATTTTGTCTAAGGGGTATTTATTTAAGATTTCACTAGATTGGTAAGATGATAGTTACGTTCTTCAAAATATGTTGAGCCAGTACAAGTAGCAGAACATTTCAACAACCTAAGTTTTCTTTTGTACTACCTACATTTTCTTTTGCTTACGTCGTAGTACAGACAATTTTACCCCGACTAGTTTCGATCATCTTCGGAGATTTAGTGGTCAAACGACGCAATATAAGGTAGGTACCTACATTTTATTTATATTAAAACATTTCAAAACCACGTTAGCTTTCATAATAAAATTGTAAACTTCCAAAATAGAATACATTCATTAATTGCGCTGAAATTTGGAAAGTAGGTAGTATGCGGTAACAGTAACATTATGATAATTTTAATTCCGGAAATGTGTAAAATCAAAATAAAGGGTGAACGCAATGCGACGGTTTATAGTATTACCGTATTATCGTATCTACTGAATTACTGATCTACTGTTGATATTGAGAATTTTAGTACTTTCTTTGTTGGGTATAGTTATCCTCAAAATCAATAAATCATGACCAACGATACTAAGCTCAATTAACCATGCTCAGGATTTAATTTCCTTACGTCTAACTGAATTAATAATAATAAAAAAGGATATTCTCATTAGTAACAACAATTTACTATTAAAAAAGATTCATTACTCTTGTGACCATCGTGAGACAGTAACAATCTTACTAAAACAAAGCATAACAAAAAGTATCAAACCGCTAAGGATATTCGAACCATTCATCGACTGGCATTTGAAAACAAAACAATAAAGCAAGCAGTTACCATCTCTGGTTAAAATATATCTGCCAGATAGGTTGTAAGACCGATTTTAGTTTGTTTGACTTAAAATTATAAAATTATATGATTTTAGACGATTTGAAATTATTACCTAATCAGTAACCTCATGTGTCAAAATAAATAATTAAAGTAACCAATAGTTGACTTTAAACCACTGTTATACCAATTACAAGTTTATACATTGATTTGTATTACTTGTTACGAGCCAACGTGACGTTTAACATGAAGCGAGCGATTTGCTCGGTCTCATATTTATGTATTATAAAAACATATTTTTTTTAACAATTGTAATTTATGCAATCTCACTTAATTAACCATTCCCAAGTAAAAGTATGTTATGTAGCTCCATTTTTGAGATTCTCTTAGTTCTAGCTTAATCTGACAGATAACATCTAATCACATGATACTGATGAATGTAACAGTTCTAGTTTGGTTTCAGAGTCCCTCTAAAGGGAAAAAGGTTTATATTTGATCCTTTTATTTTGTCTAGTAAGGCATGGTAATTAAGAAAGGATCTGTTGCCTCGCCTATCGTAGAAACGTCGACTTTGTTGGAACAAAGAATTAGATTGAGGTTCGTACAATAATAGAGATTTTCGTCTAGAAATGGCTTAACATCAAATTCAACTTCTGTACTGTAAGATTTTTTCAAACACATTTAACGAATCATTTCGGCAAACTGAGACCACGCTGTTTTTATACTTTCACAACCCTTACCAATTTGCAACATATTTATTTAAACTGAAGTTGCATAAAAGTAAATTACTTGCTTAAAAAAACATGACACATTAAATTTAGTATGTAATTGATTCACTTCTGGTCATGCTCCTTCACGCTGGTCACTCGTTTGCTCTGATTCTACCTATAATTTGTTTCGCAATTTATTGTTATAGAAAAGTAGATCTCCATTCGTTATTGTACAGAATAAGAAAAATCGTAGCCCAAAACTAATCTAGTTTATAAAAAACTTTTCTTTCAAAAGTACGATTAACCAAAAATTGTATCTAGCCGTACCGAAAGGCCCTGACTAAATAAAAAACGAGGCATATCTAGGAACTTTGATTCCCCAGAGCCTTTTGAGGCTTCAGCCGTATAAGGATTAGGAATTCATGCGAATTTGCTTAGAGGAAAGTCAAGGGATTGGGGATTGTTTTCTCAGCCACATCGTAAGCAAGGTTTGGCCTACCGAAACGAATTGCGGGTAAAAAAGTTTTAGTACTTTTTTGTAGGCTTTTGTTTTGGATAAGTATTTTCCTGTTTCATTTGTTATTTACGAGAGGAATGTAATAATTACTTTTCGTTCCACGAAGAGTAGTTATTCTTATCTATCTTATTAGTAGCATCAATCAGAGTTGTTGATTTTTGTGCGATAGTTAGGTACAATCAAATCGATGCAACTTGGTTAAGAAAACAACTTAAATCGATGCATAACGTATATACCTCTAGGGTTATATCTATAACGTATAATCTATACAGGGTTATAAGGAAAGGGTATGCTAAGCCGAAAAGAGCTCATAGTACAGTTACTCATCATTAAGAACAACTTACTAAAGGACCAATAAAAAAATCGCAAAAAAAACTTCTGTCAGAAATTCTGATTTCTTTTCGCGAATTCCGGGTTGGTCCCATATAGTACTAATCATTATGAGCAACAGTTGCTCATAATGATTAGTACTATAAGCCCTTTTCACTCTTTCCTTAAAAAACTGTATTGATACAAGACGTAAAACAAAAACAAGATCTCTCGAAAAGTTTTCACGTAAAACGTATCATCTAGAATGGAGCAGGTACCCATTCCAGAGCAGTCTCACTTCATGAATCAAATCTTCAAAGGTTACAAAATGACGTTTCTACCAGCTGAGTCAGCCTCAATCGGCAAGCAAAATTCAAATGAATACCCACAAAGAATATTGGCTGGGTGTGGAACTTTTCTTATAGGATTTATTTGTGGGCTGCGTGCAGCGATTTATAGGCGAGGAAAGGAAAGCTAATCTAATTTTATTTATATCCATACGTTTCTTTTGTTTTATTGTTCTGTGATGAATTGGGATTGGATTGCCTAGGTTTCTTGCCGAGGTTTTTGTCTTTGGTTTTATTGTTCTAAGCTAAGTAATTAAGTATAATTGAGGTTGATTGTACATTGATTATGGTTTGTTTCATGAGTTATTTTAGTACAGGTTTGTAGGTATTTAATAGCAAAATGCAAAAAACCTTTTGTACATTTTTGACTGAATCAAATTTTTTTAACTATTTTAGCAGAAAATATTGTAGAACTTATTTTCCATTTTTTGCATGAAAAACTATGAAAACGGCCAAATTAAGCTTTACTTTTATACGTGGATACACAGAATGCTATTTTATTTTATTTGTAGACAATCCTTTGACAACGGCTTCTCAGAAAGCTTTTGTTAGTTTATTTATGAGGCTGCTGATGTTCAAATTCAAAGTCTTTTACATACAAGGGAAGCTAAATAACGGTATCTCTGGAATTTGAATGATCGAAGCTTGGCTGTAGACGTGCCTACCTATATAGCCAGCCCTACACATGCTATACTTACCTATACGTATAATAAGGTATGACTACAAAATTATAATACGTCCTGTTATTTTTTTTGTATACTTAACTTTTCAGCAACAATTGTTATAACGTTACCATTTACAAAAATAATATTGGTCCTTACATTACGTACTTTCATGACCATAACAAATCTTTTTGAAATCTTCTTACAGCTAATCGAATCTTCGAAGCATCATATCGTCTGTCTTGTAACATCTTTCAAATTAGACCCGTAGAAAAACTATTTTTAAAGTAAACAATTCACTTTCATTAAATAATTTAAAACCGAACCAAAATAGCTTATTTTTCAGTAGTAAACAAAAAAGTTTCGTAGCAACACCTTGTAAAACCATAAAATAAGCAAAAGTGATTCTAAAAGACACCAACTCAAGTCAAACCATAAAACAAGTGAAAGTTAGTGAATTTCAAAGGACAAACTCAAGGTTCTCCTATTGTTTCAAACATCGACGGCTATAAAGCCTATAAACGAAGTTCGGGCCGGTTATTAATATTTATTACCTCAAATGTTATATGAAACACTTTCTTCGTCTTGCTATAAATAGCTTTTATTTTACGCCGGCCACCCGTCAAACACAAAAACAAAAGATAAAAAGGCGTTTACGACGTAAACTGTGGACTGAAGACACCATGTTGTCGGAACAGGATTGGTTTATTGGAAGCCGATATCGTATGCTCCTGCGCATGTTTTGTCTTCGCTATTTTTGAAATTGTTTTAGCTATTTTTAGCCTTAGTTGTCTTTACATAATCCCAATTTTGTACTTGTATTTGATTTAAGTTCTTTACAATTTTAAATTAATTAATTACCAAAATAACTTCTATAATGAAGATGATCGTATAACTGACATCGTAGGACGCTTCTTGTTGTTCTTGTAAATTATAACCCAACAAAATGCTTGCAAAAACCAACTCACAAATTACGTAATAAAAACGTTTTTGTTCTAAATTACGCTTTTGAAAACCGCGGAAAAACACGATCCGGCAATTTCAAATCATTAATAGACCATTTAAACGGTAAATTATTATCATTATCGAAACATGACGAAAAATCGCGGATTTATATGCAATTTGTTTGAAAAAGCTTGCCAAAAAGCATTTTCCGAACCTCTAATGGTAGGACATTATCCGAAAACCGTTTTTGCGCGAATTCGAGTAGAATTTACTGAATAAATTTTATGATAGTATCGAGTTTGCTTGTACAAAATAATTGGTAATTAGCTATTAAACGACCTCTTGAGTTTTTTTTTAAATTTGGATATTTATCATTTCATATTAGGTACCTTTGTGCCTATATTTCGACAAATAACACCAAAGATATAAGAAAATCATTGACATATTTTCTAAGAATCTCTACTGTTGAAATATTTTTTTATTATACGAATATAAGATTTACCTAACAAAAACAGGTGAAAAAAGACACGAGTGTTACTCGTAACAATGTGCCAATTTTTTTTTTATTTGATATTACTTCGACAAGAAATACGTAATTTCTTTAGAAAAAGTGGCGCTGATATTATCACGAAACTTTTATTATAATAAAAACTTTGTGACGTGTTTTAGCCACGAAGAAAATATATTGAACAAAAACCAATACACGGAAGAACTTGGGTGACTCTCGCATCCTTTGATTTCTTTATTATTTTCGTATCACAAAACTACAGTATCAATAATACAAATACATTTCAGCGAAAGTTTTCATCTAAATATAAGTTTGACGTTACGAAAAGGCGAGTTTTTACGCCAACATATTCGCGTAAAAATTGTTGATAGTGTGGTAGCCTTGTTTAAGGTTAGATTATAGTCATTATAATCTCAACTTAAATTCAAGATTTCATGTGAAGATATATCTCAACTTAAACAAAGATAAAGATATTTTTAAAGATAAAGATATTTTTATTTACCAAAAAATAAAGTACAAACAATGGAAACTTAAAAACTTAAAATAATAACAATAAACAATAATAATAACTTTTCAATACTCTTAATTCATTACCTAGTCACGTTTATCTTCAATCGTCAATACGTCTCGACAAAAAGTCAACCCTCAACAGAAATCGTTAAAGCAATTTGTTTAAATCGCCTTCCTATGCTAAGCAGCTCCCTGTTGCGAATATAAAAGGTTATTCTAAAGCCTATACGCATTTTAGATCTTCGAATCTCACCACAAATGATGCATGTGAGGAGAAAAACGAGATACCGCGAGCTATTACACGGTGCACCGTAAATAATGGTAAATAAATAAACGTATGGACTTTACTATCTGATGCGGACCGGGAATGGTTTGTGCAGAGAAAGTGGTGACAGTGTGTTAACTTATAATAAATAACTCAACCAAGCTTTTGAATATTTCTTGTCCCGGAGATTTAGTATGAGTTTGTCAAGAATTTGCTAAGTACGTAGTAAACTTAAAAATCTAAACGTGAAAACATATTATGTCTACGTCAGATTACTATCTATTACAAATTAATATGATAAGTAATAATAATTCTCTCCGGCCACCTAGGCATTTGAGCTCCATAACCAGTTGCCTAAACAAATAATTCTAGAAATCTATTTAAGAACCGATCCTCAATTTTTCAATTCTATGTCAAACCTTTTATAATAAATTAACTATTAACTATTTTTTATCCGCATTTACTTTTTCCCACGTATATTCTTGAATGTTATTTATTCTGCTACAATTGCAGCTTTCTTTACTTTCTGGCACATACACATACACAATAAAAATCATCCAAAGAACAAAAAGAACAACGAAACTTGCGTTACTGCTTGCACTGTATTAGCCACGTAAACCAGGAAAGTGGTGTTTAAAGGCCGCGATACGTAAAGCATGGTGCATAAGTTCTGCAGCGTGTTAAAGATAATGAGTCTGCACACAGCCTAAGAAAGACGTTGCGTTAAGTTGCGTAGAGCCTTTGTACGGCAATGTCTCCTTATCTCAAATAACTGCTTATTTTAACGCAGCAAAGGGACGTTTAAGGCACTTTATTTATATCACGGAACGAACTTTAAAGCAGAAGATTTATCTGTTGTTACATTGTTAGACAACGTTGGAAGTTGCAAAGGTCAAACAGCGGATAAACTTAAAGTGTTCATCAAGAAATTATGTTTGGAAGTTGAATAGGTTAAATTTGAAAACCGATTTCCATTTCGTATTTCTTAAGTAGACTTTTAATTGTACTTAGATAAGTTTTACTTCAAAATATTAAACTTTCGTGCGAAATTAGTTCAATGACCTACATAATTTTACTCGTACGCCTTCTATTTTCAATTCGTTGAAACAAATGTTCAAATACACAAGATAATCAAACCTGACACTGACAGAAGAATCTTCCATTCATTAGCTGCATCCAAATCAATTCCCACTCACTTCGTCACGCCATCAATGATGGTCCTTCGAAAACAAACAATTAAAACTAACAAGTACAAAACGCTTGGAAAACGCATTATTAATCAACGCCACAAGTCTCGTCATAAAGCGTTTTCAATTTAACGGGGAACTGTAACTGATCGTGATGAACTGTCTTGTTCCTTAAAGTAACGGACACCCACGTCATATCGTATGCTTGTTTAGACTACATAACTATTGGTTAAAATCGGACTTGACTGTTGGTTAGTAATTAACTGGTCAATAAGTAAACGTCAGTATTTGTTACTGACTTATAGAAGGTAATATAAATTCTTTGAAGCCGATATTTACAGCTACTTACCTATTTAAAATTCTTGTAGACCAGTTCTAACGAAAAACGTTTTATACCACTAAAATACTTATACTCATAAGTACTTTTTCTTACATTTGCACAAGCAAAATAATGGCAGAACAAATAAGTTGGCATCTAAGTAATATCTCAGTTTAAAGACATTTATTAATTCTCATTAAAGATAAACATCGCTTACATGAGAATACTACTATTGATATAGGTACATATAGTTCGTCGTCAATCATCCAAGTAAAATAATACATAGTTATATAAAATATACATAAATATTTGACACTTACATCTGACATATTAACACAATATTAAATGCACTAGAACTTTATAATATTATAAAATAAAATTGCCTTTCAAAACATATTGAGCTAGTCGCTTTTTAAACACGTTGAGCGAGTTAATGCTTTTTATGTCGGAGGGTATTTTGTTAAAAAGGCGCACACCCTCAAAAGTTATCATGGTTTTGCCGTAGTTAGTTCGTATCCTGGGTAGAACAATGAAGCTACAACGACGAGTGCAGGGGTATGAAACATTTTGTTTGCGTTTGCTAAAGAGCAAATTTGTGTGAATATTTTTATTTATTGTTTTTCGTATAAAGATGCAGCAGTTGTAGACATATAATTGTTTTATGTTCATTAATTTTGTGTCGTCATAAACCTTTTTTGTTGGTGTTAAGTAGTGGTAATTAAATATTGTTTTTATAATTTTATTTTGTAAAGTTTGCAATTCAGTTATTTTAGTTTTGGCTGCACTTCCCCAGATTTCAATAAGGTACAGAAGGTGCGGTTTCACAAGTGTGTTGTAAATTGTGATACGTAGTTCACTTGGGATACATCGCACAAAGGAGCGAAGGGAGCCGCGGAGTGTTGTCAGTTTCGTTTTTATGTGGTCAATATGGGTTTTCCACGTGAGTTGGCTATCTATATGTAAACCGAGGTATTTTTCAGTGTTTTTTTCTTGCAGGGGAATATTGTTAATTGTGAGCGGTTTATACGTAGGTATTGGTTTGTTTTTGGCTTTAAATAATATGTAACAGGTTTTAGATATATTGATAGTCAGGAGGTTGAGTTGAAACCAATTGTGGAGAATGTCCAGATCATATTGAGCTTGAGATACTATTTCATGAATTGAGGAACCAAAGTAAAACAGGCAGGTGTCATCGGCGTATAGGGTGATGTGCCCATTGAGACCTAACTCATGAATGTTGTTAATATAGATTAGAAATAGCAAAGGACCCAAAATAGAGCCCTGTGGGACTCCACAACTTATGGGCTGTGGGTCACTTTGGATATTACCATCAATTTTTACAATTTGTGTTCTTGTTGTTAGGTATGATTTGAACATTTGTAGGGCTTTTCCAGTTATTCTAATGGACTTTAGTTTTTTTAATAGAAGTTTGTGACTTACAGTGTCAAAGGCTTTTTTTAAATCAATGAAAATACCTAGAATTATATTCTTTTTATCAATATTGAGTTTTATTTTAGTAACAAGATCGATAGTTGCCGTGAGTGTGTTACTTTTAGATCTAAAACCATATTGACGCTCAGTAATAAAGTTAATAGAATTTAAGAATTTGTCTAATCTGGTATATAAAACTTTTTCAAGTATTTTTGACAAAACTGGCAACACAGAAATAGGTCGGTAATTACCTGGATCAGATTTTGGTCCTGATTTGTATATGGGGCTAAGTTTAGCAACTTTTAAAGAATCTGGAAATGTGCCATCAAGTAAGAGCTTATTAATGCATGCTGTAATTTTTATTATTATTAGATCTTTTATACATTTTATTACTTTTGTGCTTATACCGTCAAGTCCAACACTGCAATTAGAGTCAAGATTGTTTATGATGTTTAAAATTTCTCTTTCTGTGCATGGTTCGAAACTATGCATTTCTAAATTTTGAGTGGAAGTTTGTGGTAGGGCATGGCTGTAGCCATCGTGGAATTTCCTAGGTATGTCGTTTGCCAAACGTGGGCCTATGGTAGAAAAATATTCATTAAATACTTGAGCAATATCGTGGAGATTTGTAGTTTCATTTGAATTTACTATAAGTTTTGAAGGAGCGCACCTTTGTTTAATGTTGTTGTTTGCTAAATTATTAACTAGGCTCCACATTTTCTTTGGTTTCTTCATACATTTATGAAATTCTTTATTGTAGTATGAATCTTTCGTGTCTTGAATTAGTCTAGCTACTTCTTGTCTTTTTTCGTGAAATTTTTTTCTTAAGTTATCATCAGCCAGGTTTTTCTTTAGTTCGGTCCATAAAGTGTTTCTTTGGTTTATTTCACCTATCACATTTTTATTTATCCAGTCTTTTTGTGGTAGGTTAAGAATTTTGGTCTTTACTACTTGACTATCTTCTGTACATTTTTTTATCTGCTCTTCTAACATTTGGAAATCATCGTTTTTGTCATGAAGTTTTGATTTTTCTACTGCTAAAAATAGCTTTTCATAATTTATTGCGTTGTATTTAAAATATGTCTTCGGTGGGGCTTTCACTTTCTTTATCTCCAAGTATATTTGTTTATGGTCAGATAATGAAGAGTTGATCAATATCATGTGAAACTTGTCGTTTTTCAAATTTGTGCTGATATGATCTAAAATAGATTTTTTAGTATCTCCTTCTCTAGTAAAGTGTTTCTTGTTAATTTTATTTATAATCTTGTGTCCTGTTCCCTTCAAGAGTTGTGTGTACTGTCTGGTTTGTTGATTTTTAGTTAAAAGATCAATGTTAAAGTCACCGAATACAATTGCTCGTCTTCTGTGTTCCAGTTGGGACTCATATGCTTCGAGAAATTCTTTAAAGTCTGTATTTCCAGGATTGTACACTACACCTACCTCGAGTGCATATTTTTCCAGTTGTATCCATAAGTAATTGTTTCCTCCAGTATATTTAGATTCGGACAAACTATGTTTTATGTCATTATGAACGTATGCTGATACTCCGCCTCCTTTAATATCTGTTCTATAATTGCAGTAGTGTGTGTAATTTGGGAGTTGAAGTTGTAAAGCTTGGGCTTCTGAACGAATCCAGGTTTCTGTTAGTAAAATTATATGCACTGTATTTGGTATTGCTCGTATCATGCACTTCAGTTCATCAAGTTTGCCTTTCTTACGTATGCTTCTAGCGTTGAGGTAGAGGAATGTAAAACGTGATTTGTTCACTGGGAAATTCTGGTAACTATCTAGTATTTCATAGGTATTGCAAGTCGTAGCGCCATTTCCGGTAGTAGTGGTTATTGCTTCTAGTTTTTTGGAGTTGTTTTTATGATTGTCGGCGTACCATTGACGTATTTAATAGTAAGGTCTTTCTCGCCAGCAGTTTCTCGACGCACCAAATCATCTTTTAGGTTTTTGAGATAATTTTGTTGAGCTGGGGTTTGATCTGAATAAATCTTTAAGCCTTCTGGCAGCTTACTCTTATTACGTAGTAGTTTTTTTGCAGGTCCTACTGTCTCGAAGCATACTTTAATACTGCGGCTTTTTTGCTGACCGGGTTTACCGATTCTAAAAATTTTGATTGGTTTCAGAATATCCGCGCTCATCAAAGATATAACTTTTAATACACGAGCTTCATCTTGTGTCATCCTTTCTTCTGCTTGCGAAGAGGTCGATTCAGATAATCCCACGAGGATAATATTCTTCTCTCGGTTGCCACGATTTTGTACCTCTTGTATTATTTGCTCATTTAGGCCCAAATGGTTTTCAAATTTGTGAGGAGCGGCTTGAGTCATTCTTTTCATGGAGTTGAGGTTTGCTTCAAGTGACTTAATTTTGTTTTCACCGAGAGTGATTGAGTCTTCAAGTCGTGTAACATGCTGTTTAATGTCTTTCTGCTCCGATATCAGACCAGAGGTTGATAACTTAATGTCATTAATTTGCGTAATAACTCCATCCACCTTATCCCGAACTATGTTTATTGTTTGCTCGCTAGAAGACTTCATGTCAGTAATTTGTGATTTTATCTCAGAAATACTGTCCTGCATTTTTTGCATAATTTGTTCATTCGAGCCGACATATTTTTCAAGTAAAGAGCTAATGCGTGACATCTCTGATCGCACTTCAGTTAGTTCATTAGAGCATTGACATTGATCCTGCCACTTACGTTTATTGCGCTGAGTGATATTCGTATCCATGTGATTTATTTTCGACAAGTCCGGCTGTGATCCACCGGCCATCGTACTGCAACACGGACGGGTTGGCGATCTCTGGACGCTCATATTTTGCTAATGCTATGCGCGCTATGAGTGCAAGCGCAAGTGCAAGAGTAAGAGAGACAAAAATAGCAACTGATCGTTCTCGCAGAGGTGAAGGCAAGTTGCGGGCGGAGCGACGGCACAACACTGAACGAGCGTAGAAACAAGAGGGTCTATTTTAGTTTAGCACTGATTTTACGATTATAGGCTCAATTATGAGTGTCGTACTGATTAAAATAGAACGTAGCGGAATTTTTATTTTTTAGAAAAAATTGACACACGTCTGTTCGAGACGACTGACGAACAACGAACTTTCTAACTTAACAAAACTATAATGTGTTTTGATTTTCTGTTTTTTGTTTAAATCCGTGATTATTCGTAACAGTTATTCTGAAAAATGTAGACACTGAGTTTCACATTATCAAATTACATAGTAGATTACCCCTGAATTGACATTACCCCGAAATTTTTCACCCGAAACTTGTCGCTTTTAAGCGATAAAATTGCTTTCTGTGTCTAAATCTAATTCTTTCCAGTGTTTGGACTTTTCTTGTGTGTCATCGATAAAAGTGTAATCGTATTTTTTAATGCACCTATTATATATTACGAGTATGTAAGTACTTCAAATCAGAAATATTTATTGACCTATAACATTGAATATTACCAGTAAACTAATCAACTGATTCATTCTCCGAATATTAGCCAGCTAACCTCAAGCAAACCTATTGAAAACGCCTTGTGTTCCCAATACACGCATAGTACACGCACACGTCAAACAAATCTTGGTTGTTAATGAATCGCGTTGGCGGACAGGTAAATAAACCTAATCATTCCTGTGATTGCAACATGGACTGCAGTGTGACTAAGCCAATTTTGGTATCGAAACATTGCAACCAGATCTACAATCAGTCTTTGAGTTGGAGCGCTGTTTTGAGCTATAAACTTTTAAGACGCCTAATAAATTGTTTTGATAATTGACTTGATTTAGATATTTTATTTTAATTTCTCTCACACCGAAACGTGTTAATTTGAAAATAAAAGCGTGTCATATTATGTTAGAAAATTGTTTATAAAAAGTCAAAATTAAATAGCTTAATCATACATGAGTAGTCCCGTGTTTTTATAACAATTTTTTTACACAACAAATCAAGTATGAGAAAAACATGTTACGTGACTTCTTACAAAACAAGAAAAACGTTCGACAAAATGTCATCAACTAATTGAACTTAAACTCATCTATCGAAAGTACTAGCTGTTCAAATAAATGGATTGTTGTATTACAAACGTTAATCAAGATGGTATCTGACGCTTCCTGCATTAAGTAGCGGTAGAAAATATTGATCACGTTTACTGTTGAAACATTTTGATACTTTAATGATCTCAAGTTTGGGGAAAGTTTAATTGGGTAGGAAGGAAACGTTGGAAATATATTCGAGGAAGTGTGTTCTGTTTTAGATCGGATATTGCTTGCTTATTACTCGTATGTTGTTTACGCTAACGTTATGACGTAACGATTTTTCTATGCGAAGATTAAAATTGCTTCCTTGAAATATTCTTTTCATAAACGCCTTATGATATTAACTTATAGAATAACTAAAAATAAACATTCATCTTTGGATTACAATAGCTAGTAAAACATAAGCTGTTTTACTAGCTATTATATTATATTATATTATATTATATATGAAAATATCACAAACAAGAAAAGAGAATAACAAAGAAACAAAACTCAATTAACTCTCATTCTGCAAAACTCACACACAAGATGGATCGCGAAACAGCAAACAAATCTAAACTAAGGTTCATTCGAAAGCCAACTCGATGTAATCTCGAATCAGGCAGTTGAGGGAGCTCGATAATGCATCACCTGGCTTCCGTTGCAAGCATCTTGATTTCATTCCGCCGTACGTACCTCCCACGTAAGCGCGTGAGTGATGCCACCACTTTTTATAGACCTTTCTTGTCGTTTTCTGTTGCGAGAATCTCTAACAGTAAAGTGACTATCAATAGCAGTTCCGGTGTCTAACTGAGCTGGTCACGACCAAGTCTTCAGTTGGGACTCTTGACGTGCTGATAAGATGGACTTCTGTCCGTTTAACACTTGTAGTAGCTACCGAACACTTTTCGTTGTCAATATTTATAAACTAGTTTATTTATGCATTTATGGCATGAAATTTGAGAATTTTGACTCTGTTGCACAAACTTTATTAACAATTTTGTAGATTTATAGCACTGTAAATATTATCAAATGCGTGCAGTCGTAAATGGGCCGATAATTTAATGTGACACAAAGCTCATTTTACGATGATTGGTGTTCTAAATCAAATGGCTACAAAGTTAATTATGATTTGTAGTTATCATTCTAAATTGATACTTACTCTAAGTGTGGATATCTCACAAAATCTTTGTTGCAAAAATAAGCGAGAAGACTATTTTCGAAACAAAAAATATCCACATTCACATTCTTTTGCGCTTCGAAAATATAAAACGACCAACTCAACGATATCGTATTTTTCGAAAGGAGGAACATCTACAACGTTCGTAAATAGAGGAAATAAGGCTTATCTAAGTCAAGTGTGAAATATATTATTTTCTTTATCGCGACCGAGACAAACGCACAAGCCTCTGCGAAAATATTTTCCCCATATTCAGCCATCAATAGTCGAGTTCGAATACCTTACGAGATAGTAGATAATTTAGATAACAAAATGCTACGAGTATTCTTCGTGCCAGCCACAATATACGGGAAATAGAGAAAATAGCTGAAGTACACTGAGCTCAAACATTTTTCGTATTTTTTTCATCAGCTGGGTTCATCAGTCTGTACTTCTTCTTTATGCACTTATTCTTTAGACATTAGGAACATTTATGCTCCACTTTTGATGGAACAGATGACTTTAAAAAAACATGTTAATTTTGACAGGTACTGAAACAATGAACATTTTATTTTTGTTCATGGCAGAGACGTGAAAGTTTAAACGTAAACCTCGTCAAGTAACCTCTTAAAAATACTCCACACAAGGATAGTTCGTTTATGTTTCCACTAGAGCCATGAAGCCTTCAACTGTAGCCTGGTTGCCAATGGTTAGTTGCCAGCAGCCGATATTAAAGCACACCATTTGGCAACCGTCACTGGCGTCCTATAAAATTTTACTCGGCCAACATTCGCTTGTGGATCTCTGGGAATGGAAAACCTAGTGCGAACTAGCGAATTTTATTTTTACCTTTAAAAAATAGCATCAATATATAGGATATGTAGCGTTTTTAATTACTATAAAAAAGGTATAAGTTTAATAAGAGAGAGTACAAATAGGTAAAAAATTCCCAAAGCCAATAAACTTGCAAAAATTGTACGTGTTGCGCCACGGTTTTACGGAATAATTAGTTTCCAAGCGAAAAAAAATTCTCCACCGGAGATTAATATCCAAGCCTGGAACGGAATTAAAAGGGAATATTTTTTTACTGAAAACAAAAAGTAATACACACACAAACTACTAATACCTAGTAATTCTTATTGACTATTTATTCTAGTACTAATTACAAATTAGTAAAAACTAGGTACCTACCTACTTAAATTTGCGGGACAGTTTCTCGCCCAGCGCATCTCGCTAGCGATACAGCGGGGAAATGCCGCCAGTATAATGGGTACTCTCGGTAGAGGCGTTCAGGATGGGGACTGATTGTATTAGACTAACTTATTTTTATATGTACGTGTTTGAATATTGTTTGTGTTGACATATTGACCATTTGAAATAAATAATTGTTAGTAATTCACATAAACTTAAATTTTACTAATAGGTACTACTTTAAATAATAAGAGATTAATAATTTGAAAACATCAGTAACTATCACGATTGAATTTAAAGCCCCTCTTTCCAGTAACTACTGCGTAATAAAGTTCCCCCTACTTTTTGAAGTGTTTCTGAAAGTTTCCGTCAGGGTGAAGAAAAGTTTCAGGGTACCCCAGTTTCAGGTACGTTTCCAAATTGATATACGATTATTTTCAGTTTTGTTTTACTTGCAATAGATACTAGTTTAATCATGACCGACTGAACTTATGACTGTGTTTGTATAAGATATTTACAAAGGTCGAGTTAGGAAGCTTTGGTCAAAATTGTATAGAAAATATTGATATTTCAACTCCATTTACAGACATGAATAAAGAGAGGTTTCAGTTCGGGCTTTTAAAATAAAAACAATGGCTATCAGGTCAATGATAACGAATATCCGAACAAAAGAAAGCCTGCAAGTGCTGTAAATTGAATTGTGCATTGTTGTGACGACGTAGAGCTTAAATTAGTTTGTTGAATTTTCTAAAGTGAATCCAAAATCTAGGGTAAATTCTCTTTCTTCTCTCAACTTGCATGTGTTTTATTTTTTGGATTTGATTAATGACTAATGTAAATAACTATAAATATTTACCTCGTCGGTTACATTTAAGCTGGATGGATGGATGAATTATTGGTCTTTTGTGACATTAGGCTCCATTGGTTCTGAATGTGTCGCTCTTCCAAACAGATAACCAAATGAATTGGAAGAGTTTTGTTCGCGTTTTAACGTGGATATAATGGATAATGTTTTGGAACAGGTTTAATTCCCAATTTATGCTGAGGCTTGAGACTCAATGGCCTAAAAGCTATAGCCATTTTGTTTTCAGATTTATGTAATTTATTTTTTTTTAAATTAAAAAGTAACGGAAATAGAATAATACCTATAAAACATAGAAGAAGTGATTAGAATTTTTTATTGTTTACTATTTATATTCCTTTTTACATCTTTCATCAAAGAGCTTTGAAATTAGAAATTAATTAAAAATTAATTTAGAGATTCAAACTTTCTTGTAATATACACTAAAAGAACTTATCAATCCCCACATTCACTTCTAATACCACTATCCATTCATTACTACCTAGCATTAATTAAACAAAGAAGTGAGTAAAAGACAAAAAACGATCATACTGCATATCATATCACACATTCGCACTCGTTTACACCTTGCCTCACGCACGTGGGGTATGGGGTAAATATACCTACAAACTTAAAAAACCCCCAATCTTCAAAAGGGGCTTCATATTCCAAATTTACCTATTATTGTGAACCAACAAGCATGATCCTAATAAATAAGTACTCCGCGGTACCAGAAACGCAATATAAATGTATTCCACGTTCCTAATTAAATACGTCTCGAGGTGCGCCCTTCTAAAAGGATTGTGAAATATTTTGGCAATTAAGCCTCCGGTTTTATTAAAGAAAGTCCGTGGAGTAAAAAATTAATTAAAATTTAAGCCCATCAGCTTTCTACGCGGCAGTGGCGGAATAAAAGGGAGCAAGCACACATTTCAGTGAGCAACTAAAGATCAACCACGTTAGATAATTTGAATGGGTTTACGCAATATGTAGGCAGGATTAAATTTTCATTTTTGTTCGAGTTTGCTACATTATGTGTGATATCAAAATTGGATGAACTGATCCCGATGGGTTTTGTGATTGTAGGCCTTTTTTGCTATATCTTTATGCGTCACACATACTTGAAAATATATTAAATATTTCCTGCCGGGCTATACTCATATCATACGCTTGTAGAAAGAAAAAAGAAAATAAGATTAGGTAAGAATCTCATAATTATCCTCCTATTTTGATGGCCAATAACTATGTACAGTACACAGGTACATAGCTACTTAGTATG
Source organism: Alcis repandata (assembly GCA_949125135.1). Taxonomy (NCBI): domain Eukaryota; kingdom Metazoa; phylum Arthropoda; class Insecta; order Lepidoptera; family Geometridae; genus Alcis; species Alcis repandata. The sequence goes on from OX421233.1 coordinate 5,404,794, forward strand.
AAATGCTATTTCCTCAAAAATGGTATTCTATTAGTAAGGAAAGAAACTTTTCGAGTGTTCTCGAATACGTAAATATGTAGTTGAAAATTTCTAACAATATTAAATAACCTCACGAACGGTAGAAACTCCATCGGGTACACTTTTCAGTCGTCTATGAAATTGAATGTAACGTTGCCGCTTTAAAGTGAGAAACATTTTGCAACTAAGTTTAGTCCCAGATATTCTGTGTTTGCAGAATTTCACTTTGAAGTTAGATGGTTTTCTATAGCCAGGTTGCAGAGTGCACCTTTACCGCGTTTCACTATAAAACTTATATTTTAGTGTTGTGTTTAAAAGCGTAGTATAAATATAGATAGTATATAGGTAAGACGGTACGTGGTATTAATAGCTTTTAGAACGAGCTAGATCTTTAACGATCTTAATACAGATGCAATTGCGTTTGAAATATTAGTTTGAAAATATTGTCGTTGCCAACATAAATAACATTGTTCAGATAAGAATCGATTTTGTTTTTCTTCCTTGTCCTTTTTTAACGTTAAAAAGGCAAAACCATTTTTGGCGAATTTCAACGATAATATAGAGAAAATAGTTTAAAAGAAATGTTTTTTTTAACTATTCGGTATAATTCGGAAAAATCCTGAAAACAGCATGGCTGAGTGACTAAGAGTGAATGTATGTTTGTTACTTAAATTTAGAATATAAATAGCTTAAATACACCTTAGGTCACATAAGTCGCATTTATCAATTTATTAAAAATCAAAATAATTGTTTCTGTAGAATAACTCTAAGATGAAACCGCGAAGCAGCGTTATAGGTACTCATAGGATAAGGTCGTTATCCTGCAATAAATTATTTTAAGCTAGAATAAACTATGCATTTTATCGCTTGCCGTCCTTCCGCATAACAAACAATAGCTGTCAATAAAATTTACTATCTCCATCGAGTTGAACATCGTCCCTTTATCGAAGAACAATAATTGCATTCAAAATCAAAGATGGCCGCTTCGATAGGAGTGAGTATTTTCACTAATTAAGCCCAACATGCGCTGTGCAACAATTAAGGGACCTGATTGTTGATAAGCTAGCTTGAATTGATAGTCAGGTCCCGAGATGCCGAGATCTGTGAGGTTCACACCTTATTAAGGCTTTGTTCGGTACGTTCTCGTTGTGTAATGAGTAGTTTTGTTAACAAGCTTTAGGTCCTATTTTAAGTGTATAAGATTAGACTATGTTAAGCACAACTGTCTATGAATAAGCCGATTCACAAATGTCTTATCGACGTCAATCAATAAGTAAAACAATGACATCATTTTATTCGAATAATAATGCATTGGAAAGATTTCTTTTTAACGACAACGAACGGACCAATTTGTAGGTTTTTACAGTAAATAAAGCCGACTAATTGCGATATTTCAATTCAAATAACTTTTCAAAAAGAATAAGTTATTTTTCATATCATAAAAGTATTCATTTTATGGAATACTATGATAGGCATTTACTCTTTTTTTTACAAAATAAAGCTTGTTAATTTCCACAAGCAACTATTTAATTACTTAGCATACTGATATATTATAAAACCTGCGATAAAAGATTGAAAATTACACCGATGTATAGTATACTAATCTTATAAACATTAACCGCTCACACATCAGCTACTGCGATAGCAATATGATATTACGTCGACGCGTTCATAAGTTTACTATTTCTGAGAATCAAGTTTCTGTAATATCGCTTGTGAAGGAATACACGTTGTAATTGAATGCTATAAAGGTGCTTAGTTATGACAAGCTTTGTAGTTAGTGCTAATTATGGTGACACAAGTCACCAATTACTCAATTTAATAGCTATAACAAAGTATAAGTACGGACACCTGACACTGTTTTTAACAAATTGTGAAAATTTAATTGACCAATAGGACAGGACGAATAGAGCTTAAATGTAATAGCTCTATTGACTCTGATAATGACAATTTGATATATTTAATTTTGACTAGCATTAACTATATTAATTTTATTGATTTCGTTTTCTTTTCATTACATTTTTTTTTGGGAATTGTCTTTGTATTTTTTATGTTAGACAATTTTATAGTAAGTGTAGGTATAAAGTATTTTTACTACACTAAATAAATAAAATAAAAATCTAACAACCAGCAGTACTGTTAGAAGAACAGGTGTATTTAACAATATAAAGACAGTAGATGAGACTAGAATAGGACCGGAAAAGATTTGTAGATTAAAAGTTTTCCAAACATAAAGTTGTTTTGACTACTTGACACCATATTTTGCAAAAACCATTTCAATACTGTTTCCAGGCAACTGAGAACAAAAATCACGTGTCATAATTAGGGGTAAAATAAATCGCAGAAGTCAGGCAATTCTCTTTCGTCTTGATTTCTACCTTACATAAATTAAACCAAGCTCTAGCATGCACATACTGAAAGAAAATAACTCGAATACGAGTAGAAGGCCTAAATTGACTACAATAAACTTATCAGTTTAAGCCCAAAAGCCTCAATTTGCATTAGATGCATGCAATTTGGCACGGCACACTGGAAAACCTAAACGTTTTCTTCAGTTACCACTGATAAAATGAGGCTCCAGACTGTACTCGTATCACTAAGAAGAGATTAAGAAAAGTACGTTGTCTTGCAAACAGATTTCATTGTAGTAAAATCTCGAAAGTGATGACTAAAACCGTATGTTTCAGACCTAAAATTCAGTATTTGCTAGTTAACTACCCACATTATCATAAGAGTTACATAACGCAACGGTTAAAAGGGGTTACAAAATAGGTCACAAAATCTTAACCCTTCTAACCCCAAGCGAATTTCTTGCGTAATCTTTACCAACTGCTGGAACGGCAGAAATCTAGAAAACAAAAGAGAAGCACAAGCAGTTTACAATTAATGCAGCTTAACCCTTTTAAGTTCACTCCCCTAAACAACGGAGTTGGACGAAAAAGTCGACTTTTAAACGGGCTATTTAACCCTTGTGGTAATCGTAACACAAACAATAGGAGAGGGGAATAATGTCGAATTCCGGCAGACAAATTAGGTGACCTTTTCGGACGGAGCGAGCCGCTTGTAATAACAAAAAGAATGTTATTTCTGCCGTGTTCAAAGTTAACTGCAGTTATTTCGGGTGCTAAGGTTTCAAATTTGCAAGCTTTAAAATCACATTGAAATACATTTTCATATGATATTTCCTATGTGCGATGTTTGTTTTCATTGCCTTCGTTTTTTCGAAACTGTATATTTGTCTGATTTTAATAAAGGTGTAAATCAAGTCGGAATAGAAACTGTTCATGATGTAAAATTTAAAATAAAATGTGAACAAAATCTAGAGAGCTTCCAGCTTAGTTCTCTGATAAATTTCTACTAAATTGAAACAAAAATTACTTTAATGAACTACGATAGTGAACATTTAGACCAATTTATAAGAGCAATTTTAGGATAACTCCAATCTATTAGATAACTATGTAATAAACTGTAAAGAAAATTCACCAAATGAGTAAAAAACATTGAAAATTATAAAGAAAACAGTTTTTAAACCTGCCCAAATAAAATTCAACAAAGGTGACTTACCCAAATTGACTAGCAAGTGCTAAATTTTAATTAACAGCCGAGCAAAAAGGAAAATTCGCGCTACAAAGTATCAAAAAAGAATATTGAAACATATTTCCTCGATATTGGAACCTTATCGGTAAGATATGAGGGTTCCAAACCATTTTTCAGATATTAATTTCTAACAATCGTAAAAGTTACTTTCATGGTGGCCCTAAAAAGTTATTGCCGTTTTCGTTGGAAAATATACTTCGACGGACTTTATCGGACGTTCATTCGTTTCGTACTGAGGATTGGGATCGGGAATAGCGGAATAATAGCATAGTGCTATAGTTTATTGCACTTAGAGTAGCAATAAACTGCTAGGAAATAAATTTAACATCGTTTTCAAGACAAATTTAATGGATATATAAATTATGAAATAATGCGCACACGACTGCAAAATGGAAAGTGTAATGTTCTTAGTGTTCTTAGCAAGTACGTGGATAGTTTAATAGAGTATAGTATATAAAAATTCTAGTTTTATCATGACTTTAAAACACTAAAAAATAGCTTTATAGCTGATGTATCAATCAGTATCCGTATAATTCTAAATTATTTAATTCGTGATCTACAATATGACGACTAAGAGCCACAGACAACAAGGTTTTGAAAAGTTTACGTTTTAAACTTGTTCAATCGATTTTGTCAAGTATTTTCTTAGAATAAGTTACAGTTTAATCTACCATGCTATCATTAGACCACTATTAAATAATACCGTCCAACAAAATTTCAACAAATCATTACGAACATTTCACTGCGCGGTTGCGTGTTCTTTTTTAATACGACTTTGATGATATCTTTTTACTTTTTGTGTAGTAACAAGTTGAGAACAAGCCGAATCAAGACAATAAAGCATGTTTCAAGGCTGATGGGATGATGTAATGATCATACGGTTGTTGATCTGACCGCGCTTTCGAGGAAGATGTCTCTGAAAATCTTGTAGAAAGTTATATCAAATAAATAAACTTTACAGGACATTTTCTTCAATTATCTTGAATTTGAAAACGGTGTGGTGATGCTTAGCTTTCTGTTCTGCAGATTTTCTGCCAGAGGCTTTTAAACAGTCTCGCTCATAACATGTTTTAGCCAAATCGGTTCAGCTATGATGCACTTACAAACTAACGGTAAGTTAGTTTTTATTATAGAAATAGAGTTATTTTGAAAAGTGTTGATTTATTTACGCAAACTACTGCAAGAAAATATAGTTGTTGAAATCATCCACAGCTACCTGCGACCGCTTGTAAGGTCACAGGTTTGTATGGGACGAAATAATAACGGTTCTGATGCTACGCTGTATTATTTTAATCGTCATGAACACATCGTAGCGTCAGCATAGAAATATTATGATTTTCATACGAAATTTTGGAGTTTGCCAATAGTAAGGTATTTGTAGCAAAGTATAATTATTAGCAAAATTGATGAAGATACAGTAAAAACCTTTGTAAAATTTATTTAGTATTTTTTTCATATTTTCATTCTAAACAAAATTAAAATACTAACCAGATATTTAACTTTATTACAATAGATATACTAAATAAGCTTATAGCTGATTAAGTATTTTGTAAATTGCTAATAAATTGACCAACGCTTCATTTTGTGTACACCACAGAATAATTAAATTTCCAAACAGAAAAGAAAAAAACATAATTCAATGTTCTAAATCTTTTGAAAAAAAATATGTAAAATGTGATCAATTTGCTAGAGATGAGTTAATTTGAATTTACTTAAAATATTTTTATTAAAATTTCAACCGAACTATAGCCAAGTTAAAAATAAAATCGTATCGAATCTTTTAGCTGATATCGAGCTCATACTTTTTATTAATTTTGTTGTTTGTAAAAATATTAAGAATTTTATCGGTTTATCATATTTTACTTAGGTTCAATATTAGTTTTCTAATAGAAACAAGTTATTTCAGGTCATGAACATTTGGATACTTTTCTAATATAAACAACTTAAATAAATATAGTCTCACTATGTTTGCTGACTGTACAGTACTGGGCAATGGCCGCGTCAAATGTTACAGATGATTACGTTACATAACTCATCATCATCATATTTTGTGAATCCGTTCTCGTAAAGGAACCGAGTTGTTAGGGTTCCATAAGAATAGGTTATTATCTAGTTTGAAACAAGAGCAAAGGGACCACAAAATGACCTGTTGTGGTTAGGAAATAGGGCTGCAAAATTCACAAGAAGGTTAAGTTAGGTTAGGTAATTCAATAGAACAGGAAAAATGAACTTATTAATTGGTATAATAATTATAAAAGTTTTTCCTGCAGTTTCTTTTCATTTTTTGTTCATTATTCCTAATTGCACTCTTCTGAAATTTATGATCATAAAAATCATAAATATGATCAGACGTTACGTACTCGTATGTTACGAATAGTAGCAAACATATACAACCGTGTAAAAAAATATAGTGTTATATTTTTATTTGAATAAAAACATAATTTATAATTCGTTGGCATAAGTACGCAACTTTTACCTAACAGACATCTAAAGACAGGCTCTTTCAACTCTTTCAACATCCCAGAAACATCATCTTCTTAAAATATGAGTGAACTCCGTCTAGCACGGAACCACGGAATCTAACAAAAATAGACGACGTTCCCGCTTGTCTCTTGGCTACAAACCGAGGTGTGATTGATGTACCATGGCGACGAGAGCATGATAATGTAGGGAAAATTAGAATTCTGGCTCAGAGGATGCTTAATGAGGAATGATTTTTATATGAGTCAGAGTTTGAAACATATTTGGGTCCATAACTCTTTTGGGAGCAACAAAGTAATCTGAAAATGAAACTTGTTTTTTAATGCAATTAAGTGACTAGAGGAGCAAATCGCTCGCTTGATGTTGAGCATCACGTTTGCCCATAACACGTCTGCGCCACTCAGAGTTTTGAACTCTTAAAGTTTAAGACTCTGCGCGGTACAGCACTGCGCTTGTCACCCTGAGATATGAAATGTTTAATCTCCTATTGGCACTATTTCGCTGGAAATTTTGCTCTGCAAATTGGAGCACAGTAATATTTGCACATTACTGTTTGGCAGTTAATCTAGAAGGTTGAGCCTCAATGGCTGAGATTTAAAAAAAGATTGTTACTTTCGCTAAACTCATCATCTCATTAGCGTCAATTTTGAGATCAAATTTGAAAATCTGACTACATGCAAACTGATCCCGACTTTTGAGATAGTGGTCTCTGGGACTCTGAGTATACAACATCAGTAAGCTAAATTGTCCTTGTTATTTTAAATTTAGCAATCGAGCCCAAATTAAGCAAAACTGGTCCAACATTAAAGGTTTTTTTATGTCTTTCAACGGAACCGTTAGTTTAGAGATGCATAACAAAAAATATGCGAATGAGATGCAGATCAACACATTTAGCAAAACTCTTCAAAATATTCGAGCCGAATTCCCAAGATATTTTTATTTTTCATCTTACTCAAATTGCTCCAAAACAACCTCAGGGCTCGCATTAGCCCGTATTAATACATAAAGTTTCTTTGAAACCAACATCGGTCTGATTATGTTCAGTTTTTACATCGAAAGCTCAGAATCCGACCTTTTTGCGTTTTATAGCTAACAATTTACCAACCTAATGGCATGATTGGTACAAGGCTACTTGGATCTGTGCGGTTTAAACTTCAATAACAATTATGGTAAGAGCTTTATTTAAGTCTGCATTTTGATGCTGGTTAAGTTAAGATTTTGACAAAAGAAAATCAGCAGCATTACTTACTTACCGCAGCTGCAGAATAATTTTTCGATGAGGTCATTGTTCATCCATTATATTAAAAGAAATATGAAGATTTTCTTTTACGTCAATCTTCCTTTATTCTTGTTCGAGGTCTGTAGCAAAGTTGCATCACTTCAAATATTCTCCTTAACTAATTCATCAATGCCCGGAACTGCAAAAAAACACCATTCATCCACAACAATCTTATTCAGAGCCACACACAAAGACCACTCGAGATACTAAAAAATTCTATTACATCCTCACTCGTAAAAATGTCACTCGACAATGAACAATCAATCATTTTGGAAGAGGTCTTCTGCAGTAGTTCGATGTGAAAAAAAACTTACGACGTGACCCACTTCCAGTGATTTGCATTCAGTGGAAGACGAAACGATGACAGTAATTTATCATATTGGCAAAAAGTAGAAATATCTAAATAGGTTGATGCCCGAATTTAGGGTCTAATTTATATCTGACTAGCTGTTCCCTGCCACGCTTCGCTGTGAATAAAAAAAAAATAGATAAAAACAGTCCTTGATGCGCATTATATATCATGCTAAAATTTCAGCTCGATCGGTGCAGAACTTTTTGAGTTTATGAAGCATACACAAACCAACATAACATTTTTATATACATAATATAAGATTGGTAACACAGTCAAGTTTTTGTTATTTTTTAACTTTATTCAAGTCTATTACAGTATTAATATGAATCATATTTCACCTTAAATCTATTTCAAGTTTACTAAGTCAAATCAATAATCTTAATGGACTTTTAATAAACATCAACAGAAATTAATTATGTTAATTCTGATGCAAAGATCACAACAAATCAAGCTCAGCATGTTTTTAGTTCAACTTAATTCGATTCCAATAATATTTACGACGACTAAAGCGTTCAATAAATTCATACTGAACAATGCACGGCATTCCTATCGAGCTGGGTTCGATCATAAATAATTCATAATTATGTTTTTATTAATTAATAATAATCATAAAATCGTGTGGACTCGCGTGGCGTGGGCTTTGGTATGAGAAAAAGTATTTCAATATCGATCAAAGATACATCTTCATTATTGATATTTCTTTCTCGTCTATTGTCTGGTTGTAGACGAAGCCTTTGAGTTCAATGGATAGAATTTAATAATTGGGGAATTTTGTCCTTAGGTTGTGATAAAAACGAATTATCTTTGGGTTTTGCCTTAGGGTTGAATTTTATATGAATGTCGATCCCTAATTCGGGGTTCTTTTGTTTTGTGAGTTTTTTTTTCAAATAAATTGGATTGCTTGTTTGATTTTTAAACGATGAAATCGTAAATTCTTTCAAATCTATATATATAAAAATGAAACCCGTTTTCCTTGGTCACGGCCTCACGCGTGAATGGCTGGACCGATATCACTAATTCTTTTTTTGTTGTATTTGTTATTATTAGGAGAAGGTTCTTACAGAAAAAAATATTAAGAAAATCTCTCAGAAATATTGAAAAACCCTAAAAACAGCCCTTTTATTTTTCCCATACAAACGTTTTCAAGTTGCAAGCACTCACTGTTGTTTAAGCAATGTAGGTATGTTCCTAACGTCCAAGAGTCAATTTGCACTTTATTACCTCTGTACAAAGTTCAAATTCAATCATATCTATCAAAACAGTGTGCGTTTTATACTGATAATTTTTACTATAAATTGACAAGTTAGCATCAACAAACTACGGTTGCTATAGTTACGCAATAGCATGAGAATAGAGGTTATAACAAAGAGTTCCTATAATTATTCTCAACACCTTTGGTCACGCCGTCACGCGTGAACGACTGGACCGATTTCAATTTACTCTACGTTTATCCCAAAGTCTACCCGTGCGAAGCCGGGACGGGCCGCTAGTTATGTATATTTTTGCAATATTAAGTTTTCATCAATAAAAACAAAAAAATCGGTATTCATACAAAATAAGATAGAGTCAAGTATAAAGTACCTACATTTGTAGGTACAGATAGAGTGTATGCTTATAAACTGTTACTCACTCAATTTGTGCTTCGATTTTTGCAAAAAGCCAATCCCCTAAAGCAATTAACATAAATAAATGTGATATAGTAGGGCACCTGATTGCTATAATTTACTCTCACATCGAAGCTCCGAGTACTGTCCATAACTTTTAGAAGCTATTGTCTCTTTGTCGTGTGATGCTTGTCTCTAATAATTAACATTGATTATTGTCTCAAATTGTATACAATACTTTTCTAAAAAACAAAAGTAAGTAAATTTTTAAAAACCAGTAATATCAACACACACCACACACACACACACACACCCACACATACACATAGGCTATAGACCTTTCCCAAAATACCCAATTCAGTCCGAGGCTAAACTTAGTTTAACAAAATCTTACCCAGTCAGGTCTTGTAAAGATTAAACAAAACAGAACCAAGCCCAGTTAAGACGTGCAACACTCCCCAGCTTCTAATACCTGTTAATCTGAAGATTACCAGACACCAAACAATTCCAAACATCAAAGCATAGAAAATGGTGATGGTACGACAAACAAATTGATACACAAACATGGTGAGTGCAAAGTTAAAAATACACGAATCAAAGGGGATGGAACAAGCAAACGAAAATCATTCTATTTAAGTTAATGTCACGGGCGTGAGGAAGCGTTTAAATCCACTCATTAATTACTGTCAGGAGAGACAAAATAGATAATGCGTTCTCTATTTGTTGCCCTCTGAATGCGACTAAAGAGTGAGAGTAATATGGACGTAAGTAGCAATGGTCATAGATGGACAGGGACACAGTAGTACACCATCCATAATTCTCAAAATATCTTTGGCATGACCAAATGCAAGAACATCATACTTTGAGTGAAGAAAACCAAGATTATAGTAAAATAACTTAATAAGTTAGTAGTAAATTTATGTCAAACACATCGCATATAATGATGGCAAATAAATTCTAAGTGATGCAATACCTACAAATAAATGTTTATTAAAGTATTTTAGAAGAACTGGTTGAGTCAAGCTTAGATACTGCGTTATGTTCTATTCAAAACTATTATGCTATGAGTAACAAGGATGAAAGAAGTGTTAAAGAACAGATTGATGATACAGCGGTGTCGAAAAAACGCGTAATTTAAATTAAGGATGAATTCTTCAAGGGCATTTACTCCTAAATGAGTTTCGGGTAGGTAATGACGTTGCACACACACATATAAAATACACATTAAATATCATTTTGTCATGTGTCGTTATAATTTATGGAGCTAAGTTTGCTGGAGCTATGAAGGACTATTTACAATTTTTTATTACGTTATGAAAAGAAAGTCTTCGTCCTGTTTAAATGCTTCCGGAGCTTATGAGGAACTTTGATTTATATGTTATGACTTCTTATTTCTTTCATAGCTCAAGGAATATAAATGTTTAATGGTCCTATACATATAATGATTCTAAACTGTGTACAATGCGCCTAAAGTCATAATGATAATTCTTTGGACCTCGATGAAACAGCTTCCCATAGTATAAGTCATGAGAGAAGAGTCAGACAGCAATGACCATAAATGTAATTAAAGGTAGGCGGTCCGTTTCTTTGTAAATTAACGGTAATCAATTTAAAATAGATTTATAGCTCGAAGTTAATATAAGTTACAAAATGAAAACTTCCAGCTTGTTATAGTTTCCATGATAAATATTATGTTTTAGAACCAGTTATTTAAATTAACTCTTATTTCTTCTTTCTTCTTAATGGTGATAAAATAAGTATTAGGTTTGAAAAATTTTTTTTTCGGAATAATACAAAGGTTCAATTTTTTTTAAGATTTTGTGGGATAATAACAAAATTATAATTAATAAAGAAATGCAGAAGTAACTTGTAGTGATGTTGATTAATAAAGACAGTCATTAAAATATGGTTTTCAACCCAAACACGCAAATGTACAAAAAAAAAATTAAAATTATAATGTTCTATTCATAAAGTTACCCACACCAATTTCTCAAGTAAAGATAAAGCTCAACAAGAAAATATATCTTCCACAATAATTACACTTACTTCAGACGATACAAAAACACATTATCCGAAGATCATCCAGTGATTAACCGTTCAAAACAAAAAGTCGAGCAACAAGCGGCATAAGCACTATAAATCTCTGATCTGTACAGTCATACAATCACGCGGGATATAGACAAGTGTTATAATTAAGAAGCTCCGGATATACATACAGTTGAGAAGGTAGTCAGACAAGTTAAAGTTTGTATCATTTTGAACACCAATTTACTAACGACCGAAAAGTTAACAAAACTGTTTTTCGAATACAACTTATGCCTGACGAATTTCAATTATCTTACAGTTAATTGAAATTTGCCTTACTTAAGTTTAGCTTGGGATTATAGATTTTGTGTCGCTGAAATGTAGCCAATACATAATGATGTAGTACTCGTAAGTATCAATATCATCAATATTAGTGTTACGAGATTATCTAAGTACAAATTCGTTTTTTTTGCTTAGTCTTTTATTGTATTGAATTTCGGTATTTTGATAAAGGCTTTTGTTTCGCAATTCTAAAAACAGTGTGTATCATGACTTCATACTGTACCGTGAACACAGATGTAGTGCGGTGCGGTTAGCAAAACAAAAAAAACGCATATAACCGAACAGCTAATAATGCAGCTTGTGTACTCAACCTTACATCTGCTGTTTTTGTGAACCAGACCGGAGGAATCTAATTAATATTTGCTACCAGAAGTTAATTGATTCTTCACACCAATTTGTTGGTAATAACAAATCAATTTGGGGAGGGCGTGGTGGAATAATGAATTTGAGAGAGCACGTGCTAATAGGCGATAGGTACTGACTTCCTTTAATTAACTTAATAGTCTGCATAACTAGCAGTGATAAATCACTGTGGTTTCTTGTTGAAATGAAATGAAATTGAAATAGTAGCAAAATTTTTACCACAATATTTCATAATTAGATTCAGTCTCTTAGACAAGGTTATAAAGAAACTATACATTTTTATATACATATTTACATACATTTTGTCGAGTGTCATTGACATTTTTCTATGGAACAGCTGATTTTTTTCACTAATTCCGGGTTGGTCCCACAGTAATAACTGTTCATCATGAGCTCTTTTTATTTTAGCATACCCTTTCTTTTTAATCCTGTATTTAGCCGTTATTATGGATAAAATCTAGTTACTAACTACGCAAGCCTGTAACTGAATAAAAAAAAAATATCCTATTTAAGTCTTAAAAAACATATCTACCTACTAGATAGAAATGTCCAGATGAAAGTAGTTTTACTTCAGACACTTTATTGCTTACTTTATTTCCACCGACACAAAAGTAGAATACCTCAAAGCACCATCTCTCAGTGGCCCAGAACACGAAGATAGACCGCGCTTCGCTCTGAATAAATTATTTCCTCTCAGCGCTAAGTGGTCAGTCCACAATGAGACATAATGGATGACATATCTCTTTGTATATGAATGAACTCACGTCTAGTCCTATAATATTATTATTTCTATAAACTGAGCCCTTTTGATGCGACCGTTTAGATGTATCAAATTAATCGCTACCGAATGGTATTGTGAAAGTGAATTTGTTGGGACAAGTATGATGTTTTTTTTAGTTTACTGGTTTATTTATACAGGTTTATAAGAAAAGGGTATGCTAAGCCAAAAGAGACCATAGTGCTCATCATTATGGACAAGTTTTACCATGAGACCAAAACTGAAATCCCAAAAAAAATCTGCTGTTTCATAAAAAAATGTCAATAACTCTCAAAGTGTATGCAACAGCTGATTTTTTTTTCGCGAGTTTCTGTACTATTGGTGTTTCTCAACATAGCAAACCTTTTCCTTATAAATACCTAACGATATGTATAAAAACATCTAAAAAATCTAACAACTTTACTACGCCACGCCATCTTTCACGTTTTTGCCATTCCCATATCTGTCAAATTCAAGTAGAGTGCTCTTTATGAACAGTCATCGACATCCATGATTTATGGACTCAACATTCTTCAGCGTTTCTGAGGGCTCCATTTTTTCCAGCGGTAACTTTGAGAGCATTTAACGCTGATTAAACTGTAAAATTAGAACGCAACGGCTTTTGTGACAGATGCGGCTGAGAATAATAACATTATACACATGGAACGAAAGGTAGCTATGTCAAGCGGGATCCTTTGTAGAGGAAATCCACTTAGAGCATAATGTGTACAATAGAGATCTTTGGCAAATTGTAAGGTATACAGCTAATTATTTGCATTGAAGGTCGGTGGTGCGTGGCGATCTTCGGCCCGTTGTAAAGGCGGTTCTTGAGGCTTGTGAAAACATGCAACAATACGGTAGTATCTGTGATCTGGTCTATTGTGATAGGTGCACTGATGATACGGTTGCTTTTTCGGTTGAATGAACTTGGATATGTTACGTATAGTAGGGCACATTTTTGTGCAATTTATAAATTAGAAATTATTCCAAGACGTAGCCTAACCAAGGAATGAGCAAAACAAGGTTTTTGTACCGTTATTATTATCAAAATTAAAGTTGTGAATAAATATTTTTTATCTGTCGATAAAACTCAAAACTTCATAAAAATATTTTCACATCGTTAAAAATAAAAGGTGTTCCTGTTACAAACTATAGACTACCATACAATACGACCAATATCATAATTTCAAAACACCCATTTTTCACATCCCTAAGTAGTTAATATAATAAAATATTACGGGTATCAAAATAAGCTTTCGACTTTTTTCGTTCTCACTTTTATTTTTGGTGGATTTCGTAAAAGTTTTATGAATGGGCCCTCCGCCCCTTTCTCGCTGAGAGTCGATTGTTTTGTCAGAAACACCTGGACGCGAGTAAAATGCGCGCGCGCAACGGCCGCTGCCGAATCAAGATGGCGGGCAGGAGTGTTTTTACGTTCCCGGCTTTTTATTGCGCCTCGAGCATGAAATTAAAGAGTAATTTTTTGAATTATTACCTTGCATTATGAGAATTTGATTTATACTGGATGGCGACATGTTTTTGTTTATTTCGAGTGTTGTATTTGTCAAGTTGGTAAAGCTGCTGAATTGCTTTTGGTACAAGCGTTGTGTAACTAAAAATGATATCTAATATGAATTCAAAATACTAAAGTGGTATTAACAGTAGTGTTAATTCAGCTGTATCATAAACAACTAGATAATTAGGTTAATTTGTACACATGTTTTTAATATCTAACATGACTTATCACACATTTTATTTAGGTAAATCGTCGCATCCGTTTGTAATTTTTTACTAACATTAATGGACATACTCGTACTAGTAGAAAATGACAAGCGTATATAGCAGCACTGTATCACAGGACACCCGTCGCATTTGTAATCTTCAATTTAATTATATTCCCATAAATATATTACCCAATTAATCTCATGTCACTTCTACATACATTATCAAGACTTAATTTCGTGATTTATTTTATTGCCGTACACTTTATGGGTAAACTAAGTTTACTGTCGTGGTTATGTTATCTTGTTAGAGGTTGTTTGATTTTATTTTAACACAGTTACTTCTGCTTTCCAAATATAAATGGATTCAATAAATTACGTTTGTCTTTATAGATATACGAGTATGATATTCATTTAATTATTACAATTTTTAAGTATCGTCTAAATTGAAAAAGTGATGTAATTATATGAACATCTAAATAAAAGAGTGATCAATTAAAACTGCCGATAAAACAAGCTATAGAGTTACGAGATCTTATAGTCATTATTTAGTATATTTCAACACATAGTTCATTATAATTTGCAATACATAGACGATAAGTAAAATAAATAAAACTTGTGTTAAATCCTACCCAAAAATTATCTGATTTTTTATCAAAAAAAATCCTATTTTAAACAAAAGAAAGAGAAAGAGTCGAGTCATAATATTCAATGATATCCTAACTATTTTTATAGTATTAGAAATGTGAAAGTGAGTTTGTTTCGTTGTTACTCTTTTACGCTGTTACTATTCAACCAATCACCAAGAAACTTTGCTTACACGTTATTAGGGATAAGCACGGAAAATAAAATATCTATTTTCAACACCATCATCACCACCGCATAACATCACCGACCACCGTGCGGGTGAAACCCCGAGGCCCATCAAAGAGAAAATATTTTAAATGTAAATGTAGACTCATAGTTTATATGATATCTATGCGCCAAGTTTAGGACTTTAATGTCAGAACACATTTAATTTGTAAGAAAATACCACGTCTTCGCCCGTTAAAGTCTTATATTAACGTGTTTCTCATTTCAACCTGAATTATTAATTATAATAGGCCCATTTTACATAATTTTCTTATTAGAAATGATTTGAATTATTGCCTCTCTCTGTTTTAGCGGCATCGTAAATTTCAATCGGTTAACGTCGTGTTCTGATGATTATGTTTTTTAATTAAATCCCAGTTACTTTTATTGCAGCCTTCTCGTGATAGTTTTGATTGCTGTTTTCCTATAAACTACTGATGTCTATAACGAAGTAGTCGTTTCGGAAGCTAGCCATGGGAAAGGTGTAGTTAAAACTTCGCAGGTATTTCATTGGTTTTCAATTTATAGCCCTTTCTAGGGACATATTCTAGGTTTAGAAACTTTCAACTAATTATAACAACAATTCTACTTTGAAAAATGAGAATTGTTGTTATAATTTTACTTAGGCTTAGTATGGGCCGTGGACAAATTAAATTGTCTTTCCACCATTTTTATTTTTACCCACTTACAGGATCAGCTCCATACTCAAAGAGACTAATGCAAAATCAAATTTTATCGGAACCGCGATCCCAAACATTGCCAGTGTTTATTAATTAATATTTTTTTTGTCTTTTTGATTATTTCATTCTAATGGATCTTTTTTTCTAACCATAATATTTCTTTTTATTTATATTAAGTTTGGTACTCTTTAATTATTATCGTGATAAATATAATAAAATCAAGGCTTTTTCTTTCTCTCTACCATAGACTTTATTAGGAAATTACACATAATTATTTATTATTATATTCTGAAGGAAAAAAAGCAAATAATTAACACGGGTTATGCGCAGCAGATGGATAAATGTATTGCCAATGAAAAATAATGACCTACAAACACTTTAACGATAGAAACAATACCTTTGAATACCTACTTGCAAATAATTTACGCGACAAAACCACTGCTCTTCCAGTTTGTTTGAGTTCTCTGTGCTCTTATTAAGCTAATTGACTGCTTGATAGAGAGGCACCTGGGTTTGATTCACTTTGAGAACAGTTTGACTGCGAACGTATCTACTTAGTTGATTAAAGCTTGAATTGCCAACATTTGCTTTATGGAAATGCAACTGAATTAAGTGGAATTGTATGTTGATGAGATGGAAATTGTTTTAATTGTGATTCCGAGAAAATCTCAGAAAATTAGCACAGCTTATTCTCTAAAAATCTGTGGTATGAAGTCATTTTAATCATTTTGTTACGAAGAGATAAAAAAAAATTATCGACGTAGGACGGCACGGTAGTCATATAATATACCTCCAACAAATACAAATAAAAACATTATATTATATTAGTGTTGCTATTAAACTTGTAAATTAGTTTGTTAAACTAAGTATTGTTAAACTAGCA
The DNA here is from genome assembly GCA_949125135.1 of Alcis repandata. Classification (NCBI taxonomy): domain Eukaryota; kingdom Metazoa; phylum Arthropoda; class Insecta; order Lepidoptera; family Geometridae; genus Alcis; species Alcis repandata. Next base: position 5,421,748 of record OX421233.1, read on the forward strand.
GTAAATATACCATAGGCCATAGGCATATTTTTGGCAAAATAGGTTACTATAGCCACACGAACGAAGCCCTGAACGCATCTTAACAAAACGGTGGTCACCATGGCTGAAATCAACTGGGAACCATATATACAGGGTTATTCATAAAGGGTATGCTAAGCCGAAAAGAGCTCATAGTACTCATCATTATGAACAACTTTTACTATCTATGGGACCAACCCAAAATTCGCGAAAAAAAAAACAGCTGTTCCATAGAAAAATATCAATAACACTCGACAAAATGTATGGAACAGCTGATTTTTTTTTTTTCGGCTTAGCATACCCTTTATGAATAACCCTATATATTGTAAGCCTTTACAATCTATGGATAGGGAAATAGCATACCAATCGTTTGCTAAGACCTCCCTAAGTTACAATGACATCTTCATCATATAAAGACATCAACTTATTTCGGTCTTTCAACACATGTGACGCTAAGCCACTTTTAAATTAGTTTTTTATTGCTTCTTTCTAATCTTCCAATAAATTTGGAGAGACAACGACATATTTTTCAAAATTAATTTTAAAAAGACTGTCACTATATTTGTCGTCCATCATAATATTTTATGAGCTTTTTGGTGGGGGGGTTTCATTGACTAACTATTTACTATTTGAATTTTCATATAGTGTTTTCAATTCTTCGTAAAAAAGTCTCCAAACTACGTTTGTAAATGAAGTTATAAATAAACTTCTAGATGCGGCAACTTTTCATCTTATCTTATGGCAGGTCATCCGTAATGGACAGATGATCAACTTATGCCGGAATCACAAATTCTGATGTATGATAATAATAAGTATAAGTTTGCCTCTTTTTGATCCACTAATTGTTATATTTTTATCCATTTTAAATAGAAATTTAGGTAAGGTTGTTCTCACGGTTTCCATTAGCTCATTGCTGATTTATAAATCAGCCAGCACCGAAATACAATTCATCAGCACAGGCTCTACACAATAATAGTGAAATATACACACAGGTATATGTAGATAGCACTCACAAATGCAGGACTCATTACCCAGAATACATTAACTAACGACAGCGTAATCCTCGCGAAGCAATACGTCACGTGGATTTCATTAAAAATTACCTAATTGTAAACTCAACTTTATGTACAGCTACAGTTTGAATGAAATGCAATACAAGGAAAGAAATAGTACATTATTAGATTCCTAGCGCATTTTTAGCAGATATTTAATTTTGGTTAAACAGAAATAATTTTGTTTGAAAGGAAAGAATAAAAAATGTTTTAAACAGACAAGAAGAAGAAAAAATGATTTTGTTTACCAGCTGTAAAACCTACGAACCTTCTAAATATGACCTTCTGTCATATCTAATCTTCGCTGTCAACTCTAACTATGCCACAGCACGCGATGTTCCAAAATTCGTTCCGGACTTACAGCTTGCGTCTTCAACTACAATGCAGCCAAACGTCTAGGAATCTCACGACAAATAAACGTATAATAATCATTCTTCGTGCTTATTAATTCATATTACACGGACGCTTGCTCTCTACTCGATGACAAAAGATGCTGCGGATAGCCACAAAAGTCAATGGATCGAAGCGAACTAAACATAATAAATAGCTTCAAAGTTCGAGATGAGTATAGATAGTCTGGTATACGAGAGTTTTTGTTAGAAGTTATTTGTGTGGAGCGGCCATTTATCTTGCGATGTGGCACGTGTAGGTATGAATGAGCGAGCTTATGTGACATGATACCTAAAGATCTATTGTATAGTAAAGTTTGTGTCATGAGTATGTAATTTTGCAGTTTCTGTCTTTAAGTAAGTAAGGCTAAATAATAGCTTTTATTTTGCTTCAACTTTTTTACAAATCGATATTTTGTTTTTTCTGTTTATGTTTAAAAATGAAATCTGATGCCAAATAGCCGAAATGAGCATCCTATATGACCTACCAAAATAAAAACTGAAGCTATTCATCTGACCTTCCTTTAAATGGCGCAATCAATCATAATAGGTCTAAATATTATAGTATTGATTTCACGTTTCTAGCTTATATTTTCAGATTATGCTAAGGCCTCTCACTTTTGCATAATATTAGACGATACCATTTTCCATGTACAGAACTCACGTGTATAAGTTAAATTTTTCTCACCTAAAATCTAAACTGGAGCATATTAAATTCCGCGTACATTTTGTGGGTAGTTGTTATTTCACAGAGGCACGACCCCTTTTCCCGTAACGCGAGTCTTTTGTCTTTTCTCTTTCTTTAGTAATTCAACAATGCTTGTATTTGTCAAAGAGTACGCGCAAGCACTTAGAGCACATTGAAACAGGTACTGTTTTACAAGTAAGTACCCGTTGTTTCTGTTCGAGTTTTGTTACACATGTGACTAAATTATTAGTTTTTGACTCATGAGCGGAGCACGTGAGAGTTTTGGAGATGGAAGAATTTATGAGGTTTAGTCTATTTGCATCACAAAGCCTCCTCGAGCTTGCATTCTTGTTTTGAATATTTTTGGACCACTAAAATGTCACTCATAAACTTGTTTGGGTATTCTTATGTAATGTGTCGATAATCCTCTTACGTATAAGGGCATGGTCAAGTAATTCGATTGTGAGAATTGTAAATACAATTTAAATTCTAACCATAGCTTTACTTTCCTTAGAATACTAAATCAGGTTCTAGTGTTGATTATGTTGTTCACTTTTCTAAACTAAACTCAATTAGACAGAGAGCTCCAAAATTTGTGTCATCTTCTTCTTACCTACATAAGAAAAAGATAAAAAATATGTTAGCCTTGGAAAATTATGTTAGGTTTAGTATGTGCTCCAACAGCATTAACATCACTGACTTTTAATCCAAGTGGGTATGTTTGTCGATGTTACTACTCGTAACTTTCAGCCAACCAAGCTTTTAGGTAGCTTTAAAACTAACACTATCAGCTGTCTTATGGCTTACGTAATAACAAGAAAGTTCTTACAAATTACAACTAAGAGTAGGTACTTATTTAATCTTTAAGCTTCGTTATCAAACAGTCCAACATCGAAGTTTATCAGTCTGAGTTCGTCTAACGCTAGCCAACACATCATTAAGGCCCAAAAAACAATAAAACTGACCTATTTATTGCCCCATAGCTCATCTGATAACATCGTAGCGTTTGAGGTCACTAACACCATTTTAGTGATAAAACGTCGGCTACATATTTCTCAGAAATATTTGTTGGCTTAATTCAAAGAAAATATGTATGTATTAGGTATTATATAATTTTAAATATAATAATTATATTGTAAAATTGGCATTACGGCATCAATAAAGAAATATGTCAAGGCTTGCTTACCTACTAAAAATCGCCAATTTTCTCAATCCTAATCTAATTTGCAAACTTAATTTTTACAAGGAAACTATTTTTTATAATTAATTATTTTCAACTGAAAGAAAAATAAGGAAAGAAAATTATAATTTTATTTGAGACGATAGAAGTCCAGTAAATTATAATTTAGAGTAGGTAATAAATACCAAAATAAATCTGCAAAACGTAAAACATTTTAAACATATCGACCAAATTTAAGTTAGACTTATATCTCTACAATCTGTCAACATACCTATGTATTAGACTAAAGCCCTGTATTCATGGTAAACATTTGTTTAGCAACAAACTTGAATCAACGTGTTGCGGAGTTGCTGTCAACATGTTGCTGGCAACACTGCGTGTTGTAGAGTTGATAACGGCATGTTGACAAGCTGTCGCCCGTGTTTCCAGCAACTTTCTTGCCGGTCATCAACAATGTTGCTAAACAAATGTTTACCATGAATACGGGGCTTAAAGCTAGCAAAAATGCATAGAAAAGACAAATACACTTACGAACACACACACATCAAAAAAAAATATAATTCAACATATATTTAAAATGCATTTACGTCAGTTGAGTAAATTCAAACGTTTGTGATTCAGATACCAGTTAATCATTCGCGACAAATCTATCAGATCCACGACTATCTTTTCCACATTAATCAAAGCGTGATAAAGAAGGACCCACTGGGACTGTGCTTAGGTGGCATTTCTTACACCATTATTATGATCCATGACGTTATCGCTTCGTATCTCATTATCATAACATGACAACTCCATTAAGGATTAGTGGTTGAAAGAGAATAGGTAAACAAGTGTACCTAATGGGATGGTAACTTATTCATACTTTACTATTTCTTAATCTCGACACGCAAGTTTGATTTCTTTACTGTTTCTCTACCTTTTAATTTGAAAGTGTTTTCGTACTGGACGCATTATTTTGCCAAGTCATTGTTAATTAAGTTATTTCATGACTTATAATTTATATTATGAATGTTACAAAGAAAAGCACTTTGGTATGACATGTTACTAATTTACGCTTAGATATGATGTTAATTTTAAAGTGTGGAAAAATTTCTTAGTCACACAATGTTAATCGAATAATTATGTCTATGTTAAAGGGTGGTCTATAATTAAACGGTAAATTTATCAATAAACGAACTCTTACCAGTGAAAACAACAAGAAATCAGGGCAAGATTTTACGGTTACGATATAAATTACGAATCATTTCCTTTCTTAAATTTAATGCTCTGCCGCTTATAATACGATTAGTTCTAGATACCAGGCGCGTTTAGGTTTATAGATGAAGGCATTTAAGATTAAGATAATGTTGAAATTCAGTAATGAACCGTGTTTATGAGCTTTTAGTGTATAATCGCAAGTTTGTGGAGTGACATTTCTTACTAATATTACTAGTTTCATTAACAGAATTTAATATATAAAATGCTAGGTTTACACTTGGCAAAAAATAAACAAAAGGTGAGAATTTGTCACTAAACGCTAACAAGGTTATTTCATACAGATTTTTTAAAGTACATTGTTAAATTAAATACGTACCTTGTTTCTTTATTTGAAATTAAAAACAGCCTAAGTACACTAAAATATCGCTACACTATGTTAATTTGTTACCTGTTTTTTCGGTTTTAGACTGAGATTTAGAATGAGAGTAGGTAATATCTTAAATTTTCACAAACGCTATTTTTTATTTGGGTAAAATTATGCTCCATGCAGCTACTTATTCATATGTGAGAAAATACTGTACCTAAACTTTAGTAAAGCAAAATATTTTCCCAGTTCGCTTACATTTTTATCCAGCGTATCAAGATTATGATACGGGTCGGGTAAAAAATATAATTTTTTACCCGACCCGTATCATAATACAATATAAATTATCTAACGATGTTAGCTATCCTGTAACTCGTATGTTTTACCAGGCAATGGTTAATAGCAAGATTGTGGTGAACGTAATTTTAAATTATCCTCTTTATTGCACAAGTAATCCATGGCGTGAATCTACCACTCGTATATTCGCTCCGGCTGATCATAAAGGTCCGTAAGCGAAACAGTATCTCTCACACTGACGGCTTTTTTGCCGTTTGTTTTTACGCAATAACCTCACATTACGTGTTATCCACGCGGCCGGTTCCGCGCCGCGGCTTCGCTCATTTATTGTATTATAAATTTAGTGGGAGGAGCTATCGACCACCTTCCCACTTCGCGACGTATACGCAGGAACAAGACGGCAATACCGTTCAATGAGTCGATAGTAAAAAAAACGAGCGAGACGCAATCCATTATTTTAAAAACTTAACTACGATAGAAAATAGGGGCCCAAAAAACTTCCCCTTCATTAATAAGCTATTAGATTACGATGTCGCATCGGCCGATTGGTAGGCCATAGGGAATCCTAATAAACGTCCCCCACTTCCAGTTCGATGGTTGATCGAGATTCAAAAGAAGCCCCGCTTTGAAACGCGCACGAAACAAAACGAACGCTCGAAAAAGACCCCCGCTCTAATTCTCTTTAACATCTCCGATTTCAATTGCTCCTTCAGATATTTGAATGTAGGGAGGGACAAAGTTTTGTCACGTAGGGTCGCCGGTATAGAAATCTCCTGTGTACATACAATGCGGGCTCAGCCTCATAGGTACCCCATTAACGAGAGTGGCCGAGGCGAGGACGATATCACGACTAAAGATCAGATTGACAACGCAAAAGAAAAATAGAGCTAGTTTTATGAGTCGCTCTGTTATTAAACATTTTAAATAAATACGTTCTCTGTTGTGCGCCCGTTTTTAAGGGATCTCATTCAATCTAAAAGATCTATAGGTCCAAACCCTTTAGTAGCACGCACACATGAAAACAATTTTTAGTTTTTTGTCACCATTTGTGCCTGGATGTGTGCATTGTGGATATTTTTGTCCCCATTTACTGCTGCTTTTTGATACCGATCATTTTTTGTGCAGCCATTATTAACGGGCATTGTGCCAAGGTTTAGTGCGGATAAGATCTCTGATATGTCACCAAAGTCTACTGAGTTTTTTACGTAACAAAAGGAGTAACCTTTTTAGTTGATTACAAAAACGGTTCGTGAGAAACATATAAGGTTCAATCGCCCACGTGTTCGAGATGTTTTTAAATAATATTCTCAGACTAGTTTTTCTGAATAGTTATTTATCACGATTAAAAAATTGTAGCAAAATATTACGGAGTAAGAGAGATGTCGTGTCTCAGCAAATTGGCATCCTTTTGAAAAGTCACTCACTCGGCATCTCTCAAGTCTCATTGGCCATCCATCATCGCAGATTACGCCACAAATCGAACCATTCAGACGTATAACCATAAAATTGCATATTCAGCGCCGACCGAATAGAGACAAAATACGAAGCTTTCGTACTCGTATTGCTGAATCATTTACCCATATTTGAAAAATTTTTCAACTTCGAATAAAAATTGTTCTTATATTCAAGACAAAGGATACTCAATGTCGTTACGAAGAGAGCGTTTGCAGTAAAAAGCTTTCGAGAGAAAAATAATAAAGGCAACCGACGACGGTCTCTGACTACTGACTACAGTCTTTCTGACATTTCTTATTTGAAAGATATCAAAAATCGCTGAGTCGCTGAAAAGAACAATGGGTTGGAGCGAATGGTATTTATTTGTACAAATGGATTTCTGTATTTTGTTATTTACTAGGTACGTTTCCTAAAGGTTTTCATTGAAATACATGTATTGTAATATAAAAAATCTCTCTTTTTACTCATATCTATGAACTTTCTATAAAAACAGGAAACGTTTCCTTAAAAAAACAAGTTCACTGAAAACGACCTCTCGAAAGCTCATACAAAATTCAAGAACTACTTCAGTGTCTTGTATTTCCAATGATAGAAACTAAAGAAATTCCCGATATTCCGACTACACGTTCACTTATATATCTCCTCGGGGAGAAAAGTTGTAATTCCATGTAATTTCCTTTAGAGAGGCTACTGTTTGTTGAGTCGCCGCAGTCTTGAGTGGTAGCAAGGACCATTTTGTATCCGATTACATGTCTGCAAAGACTGGTTGATTGTTTGCCGTACCGTGTTCCTCGCTTTATTTACTCGGTCGATGTTTTCCCCCTTAGTGGATCGGAGACATCTCAAATTACTGGACAAATTGAGCCAAGGCTTCCATCAATGAAAATTGTTTGGTACTGTGACTTTCAGAACAAGACAATTTATTTCTCTTTGTTATTCCGTCTTCTATTATCTTAAAAAGACCTATTTTATATTAATGTCAAAAGTTTTGGTTCGCTCATAAAATTGTTATAAATTTTGGAATTGCCTTCATGAATCACTTACGTTTTAGTATTGTTGTATGGTAATTTTTTACTCCTTATTTCCGTATAGGAGTTTGACAACGTGATTTTATAGAAAACTGATGTTATGGCGATCATAAAACCTGGCATCCTCGACGGCCAAGATAAACACCGAACCATACGATGCTTTTGGGGTAATGGAAATTTTATAGGCCAATTTTCTTGTTATTATTTTGTTGTTATTTTTAGAATGTTTATTTATCTGAATAACATAACTTTTAAGGCAATAAAGCTACAAAAATTTATAAGACCTAAATATCAATAACAACTAGTTTAGTACCTATATAGATAAATTTATTTTTTTTGTATTCTACGAAACCAAATATTTAGAATAAAATGGCAGAAGTAATATTTCCTTCTGTCATACATCTTCTATCTTCGGTGCCTTTGATTAATATTGTTCTTACAAAGTTTTATCTGCTATCATTTCCCCCAGCTTGAACTCTAATTATTTTAGCCAGAATTGTAGAAGTTCAAAGCCTTCTAAGAAATCTCATCACATAAATGGTTAGCTAAATTTCTGGTAACATCTGTCGATTGTGGCTCAAGATTGTGCAAAATTTAATCCGCGTTGCAATGGCATATTGAGTTTCCTTTTCGCTCGATTGAAAGTGTTTTTTTGGTGTCCCAGTCTGTTTACTGTCGCGTTTCCTATAGATTCTCAGATTACACGGTAGCGTCTTTGTGGTGCTGTAACTTTAGAGTCCAAGGTAGGTGCCGTTCATTCATATTAGGTTACTCTCTGCTATTTTTTTGCTCCTTTTCGAAGCGGCTACTCAGTAGTTTGTTGATGGGTGTAACTATGGGCGGGCAGGAATCGGTTTTATGGTATCTGGAGTCAAGAAGCTATAAATTCTCAAAACGGGAACATAATTTGGTCTGACGTCCTTTGTCTTCACCTGTTTATTGATGGTTATCCTTCTAACCTTGTTAAAATCTTTGGCTTGTCATTATTTTTTCCAAGAATTTTGTCTACGTAAATTGGTTACTAAGAAAAAAGGAAAAATGTTTTAAAAATAGAAGAATCAGCTGCATTTCTTAATGTGTAAAATTAAATATAAGTGTTACCAACTACTCGTACCATAATAATTATTATTTACAAAGTGCCGCTAATGCCTAATCTATTATAGTGGTTAGATGCCTTATGAGTAGTAGATGAAATAAAGTGTGGTATCCTTATCCGTCTTCATGTTTATTTTTTGCAATATTTGCCATGATCTCTAATCAGAAAAAAATGTTTGCTCATGATCCTTCGCAAACACAATATAATAAAAATCAACGCTAAATTAACTTCCGAAAATTCGGATCGTATATCCATCGCAGCTGTAGGTAAGACAACTACTGATGCATCCAAAGATAATATTTGAACTACAATACACAATAAAAGACTGTAAACAAAGTAAGCAATTACTACGGCGGTAACATGTTTGCTTAGGACCAAGAAACTGGAGTGTCTTCGGCTGGATATATTTGAAGTATTTTGGAATGGTGATGTGAGTGTTCGAGACTTACGAACTAATCTACAGCATCTATTAAGTGAATTTGTCTGTTTTGTATTTTACTAATTGATCGGTGGTGGTGAATTACGTATATTTTAAGAAAATCGATAAAGACGACGATTAAATTGAATTGAATGATAGTAGCCATTCAAGACGCCATCAACTTTACTCACGACTTACTGCGTGAGCCAGAGACATCCACGCCTACCGTTCTTGTGTAAATAGAGTCAGTTATCGACTTGAGACAATAACGAATCGGAACAATCGCGTACGGTATAACGCTTGATTTATTAATGCCTGTGGTAGAGATAGATATCATATGCGATGTAAAATTGATGGGCGTATTGAACTATTGTCTCAATGTAGGTATGTGTGTTCATGCTAGGAGAAATCTGTGGGTAAAAAGTCTGCGCAGCTTTCTTGTTAGCTATAAAAGACTACTGCTGTAATCAGAAGCGTTGCAGTTCTAAAACATGCATTGTAGTTGTAAAATTTATTATTAATGCAATGTTTTTAAATATTGTGAATTATTATACCTAACATCAGTAACATCCTAACATCCTATACTACTAATATAATAATAAATGTAAATGTTTGTTACTCGATTACGCAAAAAACGGCTGAATGGTTCAGAATGAGGTATGGAGGTAGCTTATTGGTACTCTTGATTTACATATCGGGTATTGTTTATCTCGGAAATTTAACGGTTCCTGTAGGATAGCACGTCAAACTATGTGGCGTAGCTATAATTATTATAGTAGTAATAATGGGGAGCAATGAGTGCGAAACGTTTGTTTGTTATTTGTTTAAAAAAATATTAGAATCAGATATGAAATGTCCAGCAAGGAATATCATGTATTGTAAGGAAAGTTGACTCATTTGCAATCAAAGTAGCCCGAGCAACTTTACAAAAGCTTCCACTAAAATACGAAAGTTATTACTATCTTCCTATCTACTAGCCGTAATCATCTCGCGTTTTCATTTTCGGAAAATTGGCCCTGTAGAAATCGAGTTTTCGTTTCTCTTTCCGCAATCCGGACCTGTACCAAATAGCTCCATACTACCCAAGCAGACGAGACAACAGATTGAACATATACTTAGTAACAGAAGGTCATAACATGCGAGAAAAAGAACCAACCTAAAATAGTCTTTATTCGTTGATGTTACAGCTTCTATTAAAATCGTGAGAGTATATTAAACCAAAGCAGACGAAATGCAATCTAGGGGAACTCTGGTGGTAAAGGACACACCAGATGTTGTGGTGTGCGATTTTCGAAGTAACTAAAAGCTTTACTCGTAGTTAGGGTTTTATTTATTAAATTTTCAGTACTTGTAAAAGCAAATTGAAAAGTAATTGCTGATGGAAAATTAATTACTCGGTTTATGTGTCTTTATGTTTCATATTTTCACTTGTAAATTAGGTCTATTTTATTTACTTTGAATCCCCATTGTATTCTATAGATATAGTTTCGGGTGATTTAAATACTTTAGAGATACTTTAGAGATAGAGTTTTTTAATATTCACAAACGTTATATGTACCTATATGCCTGCATAATTATAACTATTAACCCAATAATATTCATTACATGTAATTCAATGAGCAAAAATTACTACGTTTTTTTTTTGTTTTGTATAGTTCTTTGAGATAACCAATAGTATTGTTAACAACAAAACCATCGAAACCAGGTACCCAACCCACCAATTACACACAAAAAAAAACTTCGGTGGAAGGTAGACGTTATTTTTTTACGCTCCTAAATAATTAACAAAGTAAAGTTTTTAAGTGATTTTTGAGTAATGGAAAGTGCTAAAAACGCAAAAATCCGACAAGAACAGTGCATGTGACATATTTGATTTTTCGGGAAACGCTTTTTTGATGAAATATTTCCCATAACATTTAATCAGCTGACGGTGTTTGTGTTTTTGCTCCGAACGCGATTTCTGTGATTGCTGTTAGCTAAGCTGTGGCTCGGTACGCGAATTTTGTGACTGCTGCTGGCTAAGCTGTGGTTCCCCACGGCTACTGTACATTATTATATATTCTGCTACGTGCCGCGTTATCTGTGACTACTGCTACGCATTCTGTGACAAGTTCCCTGCGCCACAGATATAAAGCGTCAAGATGTCTTCGGTTTGCGGAGGATGCCATAATAAAATCAAAACTAATGAGTTTATGGTCTGCTCAAGTTGTGATCTGAAATTCGATTTAGAATGCTGCAACATTACCGTGAAGCGCTTTAATGCGTTCTCTTTGGAAAAGAAGACAAACTGGACTTGTTGTGGTTGCTCGAGCAAACGGCCTAAATCGGATAACACCAACACGCCTGTGAGATCTGGGGCTCAGGCGCCGAGCGGATCTGATAATGTCACCAAGCGCAATGCCTCCAAGTCGAAAATGAGACGCGCGTCATCGGGAGATGCTCCCTGTGAGATTCCCGACTCCAACGGTACAAATAAAAGCGACAAAGACATTCGAACCATTATACGAGAGGAGATATCCTTGGCAATGCGAGGCCTGACGAAAGAGATGCAGAACGTTGCCGAAAAAGTTTCCTCGTTCGAACAGTCGCTGTTATTTTTTAACACCGGCTACGAAGAATTAAAGAAATGTCTGGAAGAGAAATCCGCTGTCATAGACCAACTCCAGAAAAGTAAGGAAGAATTAACTTCGAAGCTCATAGAGCTGGAAAAAGGTTTCAACGGTCGACTAAACCAAATGGAGCAGCACCAGCGCGAGTGCAACGTGGAGATAAATGGAATACCTGAAAGCCGCTCTGAAAATGTCCTCAAAATCGTTGAACAACTTTCAAGGAAGACAGAGTGCTCCATTTCTGAAAAGGACATCGTCCATGTATCGAGAGTGGCCAAGTTAAACAAGGAAAGCGATAGACCTCGCACCATAATCCTCAAGTTGCGGACCCGACTTATGCGCGACAATCTACTTGCAGCTGTTCAAAGGTTCAACAAATCCAACACTCGCGACAAGTTGAGCTCGGCCCACCTGGGTCTTGGTGGAAACAGTGTTCCCGTTTTTGTTGCTGAACACTTGAGTCCCACCAACAAGGCAATCCACGCAGCTGCAAGGAAAAAGGCGAAGGAGCTGGGATACAAGTTTGTCTGGGTTCGTGACGGCCGGATCTACGCAAGGAAGGACGAAACTAGCGCCGCTATTCTAATACGTACCATGGACAGTAATTTCTTCACGTTCAAAAACTAAGCATAGATTTCATTGTTTTAGTATAATATTATTGTTTTATCTGTATAAAAATGGCTACTATTTATTATCAAAATGTTCGTGGCATGAGAACGAAAACAAATAATATTTTGAAAAACGTTTTACTAAATTCGTATGATATTTTAGCATTTTCTGAAACTTGGTTAAATTCGAGCATTTACAGTAGTGAAATCATAGACTCTCGATACGAAGTCTATCGACGCGATAGAGTGTGTTCCAACACCGCTTCTAATGTAAAGAAAGACGGTGGCGGAGTACTGATAGCTGTCTCACGTAGATGTGCATCTACACGTTTGCACACTTGGGAATCTAGTTGTGAAGATATTTGGGTGATGGTGGAAGTGCGTACGGGTAACATTACTAAAAAAATGGCAGTTTGCACTGTCTACTTGCCCCCTCCTGTAAAACTGGATACGTTGAATGTTTTTTTGGATAATGCAAATAATTTAATACATCAGGTAGACGAAGTTGTGATCCTTGGAGATTTTAACCTACCGTTCATAAATTGGACTAAGTGTAATAATTTCACAACACCGTCAAATTATGGTAACTCAATGGGAAATGCCCTAGTAGATTTTATTTCTTTATCCAATATATATCAATTTAATAGCATACACAACGAGGATGACAGAGTACTGGATCTCGCTCTAAGCACACTAACTGACATTTCTTTAACGGCGCCCCCCGACTATATAAGCAAACTCGATGTTAAACATCCCCCGATTCTAATTACGATTCCGAACAAAGAATTTGAATTTTTACGCCCCAAACCGGCTATCGAATTAAATTTTTACAAAGCTGATTTCGACAGTATATCTTTATATCTGAGAAACATTGATTGGTGTGAAGCTTTTAATGACTGTACTACAGTGAAAGAAATGATTTCTTCTTTTTACACCATAATTAGAAAATGTATTGAAGACTTCGTTCCTAAACACAAGTTTAATAGAAAGTTATTCCCTCCTTGGTTTAACAAATCATTAGTTAAATTACTTGCAGAAAAAGAAAAGATCAGGATAAGATATAAAAAATTTAAAAATCCTCGTGACTTTATTGAATTTAACATTCTAAGGGAACGTAGTCATAAGCTATTTGATACTTTATATAAAAACTATATCCATAAAACTGAAAAAAGCATTGCCAAAAACCCGAAAGAATTCTGGCGCTATGTTAAGGACAAGCGGAGGACTAGGTCTTCACTTCCTGCTGAAATGCACTTGGGTGACAGCGTAGCAAGTACAGGGAGTGATATAGCGAATTTATTAGCCAATAATTTCTCAAATGCATTCACTTCGAGCACGGCTGTGGGGCCTGACGATAGTACATCTGATTGTAGTTTACAACATAATTGCACAGGCAAGGTTAGCTTCACGGAACGTGAAGTTTTGCAAAAAATTAAACTACTAGATATTTATAAGGGACCAGGTCCTGACTGTATTCCTCCCCTATTAGTCAAGCGCTGTGGCCGTGCTCTGGCACTACCTCTTTCGCTAATATTTAACCGTTCCTTGTCCTTGGGAGAATTTCCCGACGAATGGAAAAAGGCAAATATTATACCCATCCACAAAAAAGGCAACATAGACGACGTGCAGAACTACAGACCTATTTCAATTTTATCTTGTTTTTCCAAATTGTTTGAGGCACTCCTATGTCCGATAATATCTCAATACTCTTCGCACCTCCTGTCGCAACATCAGCACGGCTTCAAGAAAGGTCGCTCTGTAGAAACCAATCTTGTTGGATTTATAACTGAACTAACACAGACTGTAGACAAGGGTGGTCAAATAGATGCAATATATACTGATTTTAGCAGCGCGTTTGACAAAGTCAGTCATATTTTATTAGTAAGGAAGTTGGAACGTGTTGGTTTTCACGGGTCACTCTTAAAGTGGTTTTGGTCATACCTCACAAGAAGAGAACTAGTAGTTTTGGCAAATGGGTTCGAATCTAAACGATATTTTGCGGAATCTGGTGTTCCTCAGGGTTCGCACTTGGGTCCGGTCCTCTTTTCTATCTTTATAGACGATATTGTCACACGTATAAAGCACTGCAAATACAAATTATTCGCGGATGACTTAAAAATTTATAATTCTGTAAACAGTCATAGAGATGTGGATCTTATACAGAGTGATATTAATAGAATAAGTGAATGGTGTGACGACAACCAAATGCATCTGAATGTTAAGAAGTGTTTCTATATAAAATATACACGCAAAAAAAAGCCTATAAATTCGTCCTACGCGTTAAATGGTGAATTGCTACAAGAGGTGCAAGAAATTCGTGATCTGGGAGTGTTGATAGATAGCCAACTATCATTCAGATCTCACATCGACTCTATAGTGAAAAAGGCGGCACAGCAGCTCGGCTTCATTAGGCGAAATTCAAAGAAATTTAAATCATGCCGCACAAAAATACTGCTATACAACTCTATGGTTCGTAGCTGTCTGGAGTTTTCGAGCGTCGTGTGGAGCCCCTTTTACACTGTGCACTCACAGCGCATCGAGAGCATCCAGAGAGCCTTCACTAGATCTTTGGCTTTTTCATGTCAAGGTATCTCACACAGAAGCCCATACTCTAACCGCTTGTCCTTCTTCAAAATGGATAATTTGCGTGACCGAAGAAAAATCAGAGATCTATCTTTTCTATATAAATTGATCCACAATCATACTGATTGTCCTAGAATCCTAAAAGAAATATCATTAAAAATTCCTAGCCATTACCCTCGTCATAGAATTTCTAAAATTTTTAACATTGCTCGAGCCAAAACTAACTTAGCTCGTAACTCTCCGATACCAAGAATGTGCTGGACGTACAATGAAATGAATGCCTCCGTGAAAGATCTTGATGTCTTTCACAACTCTTTAAATGTTTTCAAAAAAAAATTGGCAAAACATTTTGACAGATAGTACTCTGTCATCTTCTATTTATATTTATTTTTATTTTTATCCTTTTGTAATCGTTGTATAAATTTCATTTTAAAATGTAGGTATTTGTAATTTTTTTTTTTATTATAATGTTCTACCCATTATTTAAGAATGTTGTAAACACCCATAAAGGGTATATATATCAGAACTCTTTTTTATACTAAGTATGTTATTTGTAATTTTTAATATATATACTGTTGGTGTTTCCTAATAAATAAATAAATAAATAAATAAATAAATTACTGTGCATTGTCAAAAATTCTATCTCGGAGACATTTTTGAACATGTCATTCGTACAATATCCACCATTCATGCTGATGAAAACTAGAGCTTTCATTTCATTTTCAACTTTATAGCGATTACAATAAGAAAATCTGTGTTCAATTTAAACTGCACAACTATGTTTGTTGGTGTGCACTCAAAAACTTTTATGCATTGGTCCTCTGGTCTGTCACATATCCTTTCTATTGTGATTTTACTTCAATAGTTTTGAATCCATGGATTTTTTAAATGTATGTCCTTTATGAAAGAGTTTATACACCTGCCTTTATTTAGTAGCTGTTCTCGTAGTAGGTAGATATAAGTAGAATTAAAAACTCTGACCCCTAAAGGCAAATCGCAACCATACAATTTAGAATAAAAATAAAACCAGCATTCTAAAAGCTCTTTAATTTTATGAGCATCTGTGATAATAATTTGATTTGCTCGAATGTATAACTACGAATCAGAAATGCCGATTTTACGGCGTTAACCTTTATTTAATTCATGCAAATTATGATACAAGGAACATCGACCACTTAAGAGTTATTGAATTGCAAAAGAGAAGACCAATTGCCGTTGTCTGATAAAGTTTTCAAATGATAGAGCTTAAAGCAGCTGCTTAAATTTTAAACTATTATTAAAGCCTTTAATTGTTTGTTCAAGTTTTTATACTACATAGCTTATTTATGACTAACGTTCAGCATTTTAATGTCCCTAATTTAATTTGACTGTACTTTTTGTAAATGTTACAACAAAGGTTGTGAAATATTTTGCTTAATCGATAAGAAGTGTGATTTTAGACTTGTTTTTTATCAATTCCTTAATCAAATCGACTCTAAGTTCCACTACCAAGCTTTTCGTGAAATCATTGTCACTATCATGTTCATTTGTTTAATGTGTTTTAACATACAATGGTGAGTTTATATTTGCACTCCTTTTTACGCCATGTCCGTCTCAACGTCCACGTCTTCCTTCGCCTTCGTTTGTATGTCGTATTTATTTCACACAATGGCCGCTGTCAGTTCACATGTAGGACCCCTCGGTAATTAAAAAAACTCTGACGAATAAGACCAACGATTTTTATCTCTCACCGAATCATACATTCAAAGAAACGTAGGCGTTATCTGTTTTACATCTTGCTTCCACACCTTTGATTTCATGTACTTTGTCTCTCTCGGCATCTACTACTGTGCTTTGTTTAATCATTAAATCAACCAGTAATTGTTTGTAATTATAATTAATTTGATTTGAAATGTTTGAGACCCAGCGCTGCTTCTTAATTTTGATACCATAATGGTTTTGTGAGAATTTGATACTTTATCTTATAAGACGCTATACTAGATAGGCGCTATTCAGAAAATTCAAAAACATCAGCCAGAGTAATAAATGTCATAATGCTAACAAGATAAGTATCAATTTTGTATAGTTTCTGAGTTGACCATAGATTGAAAATTAAGAGTTTCTCTATTCTTATTTGAACTTTACTGGTTCTTGGAGATAACGTTTTTACGGTCTTAATTATTAGTTATGGACATGTCGAAAAGAGAAGTTTTGACGGCGCGATAATTATCATAATTGTTATTTTCATTTCCGAGAAACGGTTGGATTTATGTTAGCTATATCCACAAGCAGTAGATTTTTTGTAGTCCAATAAAATAAAATAAATATTTATATGTGAACGGCCTCCATCGTTCACTTTTGTTTCTCTTGTTTAATAGAAATACTTTAAAGTGATGAGAAAGATAATTAAAGTACTTTGCTAACTTGTAATTTTGTCGGTCGTCTGCAGGCATTAAACTCTAATAGCAAATTAATGTCTATGAAAATGTTCTTACAGTTTACTATACCTACCATGAATAAGTACCTGCTAATTTCAAATTAGGACGTAATATATCTTGCAATTATAAAACCTACTAGTAAATTAAAATTACTCACATTCATCTGTTTCAAACCGTTATACGAGTAAAAGCAACTTCTATCTGAAGCAACTCTATCCATATTCTTACCTCAAAATCAAAAAACTTAATTAATGATTACAAGAAGCTGTTTTAGTACTATTTGAAACTGTTGTTCTACGTGACTTTAACTCTGTGCTCTTTAGTTGGCAGTGGAGACGAGAACGTGCAGTTCCCGGATCATATCGTAGTAATAACATGCAGGTTCATTAATATGCATAACACAAGGATGGATCTTGTAGCCAACTATCGTCAATAGAGGCGACTGGGTAATTTTAGTCGGAAACTTGGTAATGAATTCCAAATCTTTGATGGAGCTTGGTTTATTACACCAGCATTGTGGTGCGTCTGTGCATTAATTTATAACGAGTTTGAGCTTCGACGATGCTGGTTATTGTGAACTTGTGCAGTGACGTGTCAAGTTGGTGTTTGTACTTAGATTACGTTTCAGCACTAGGGATGTAAACTAAATACGTAGGTAGCACGTAAGCTACTGTAGATGAAAACCGTCCAATTCTTATTGAAAATTTAACTGATTTTGATAAAAATATCAAAGAATGAAATATCTAGATTGTCTAGATGTCTCTTGTGAACGTAATTAGTACTACTAAAAAAAATTTACCTGGAGTACTTCCAAAATATAATAATTACTTAAAAAATACAAAATCATTTAAATATCATCGGTTTTTTTTAAAGATGTTCATGATAGACATCATGGTAAACTATCGAAATCAAAGCAATTATTATCAATATAAAAATAATTCAGACAGGTCGTAAATCTTTGAATAAAAATCATCTCACCAATATTTTATAGCTACATAAAAATAATAACGCAAAATATTCCAATTTACAACATATGGTATGGCGTTAAAATAAGATTCAAATAGTGTTGGAACGTGAAGGCTCGCAAAATATTATTAGGTATCGATATTTCTATCAAATTATTCAGCGAACTGAATATTGTTTCTAAGTAAAGCTAAATAATAAATTAAACTACTGTAAATAAAGATTTAGTAGTGGGTCACTGCACCTAATAGAGCTAGAGCCATTTTCCAAATAAAAAATTGAAGGACAGTTCATCTTCTTTATTCAGAATTTGTAGGTACCTTAGAACAGTAAAAACGCCACGTTACTGTTGATTGTGTTCGAAATTTATAATACAAAAATGATAATTCAGAAACTTTAACACCATAATAACCTTAACCTGACTTAACTCAGGGTTTTAAGAAAGAAAACATAATGAGAAACAAAGCCCGTTAAGACGGTCACGGTCAGTACCATATTATCGATAAATTGACTTTCCCAGTACATCCCTATTCGCTATAACAATCCAACTATAACAAGCCTTCGGATCTTGTTTGTTCTTGTTCTAAGCTATAATTAGGCAGGTTGTTAACTCCTGCGCAGGCTTCAAATTAAAAGGAGTCAGACAGAACATCAAACCGCATCGGCGTTAACGATTCCGGTACAGAAAATATTTTACTTCCACATTTTTATTAAACTTGTTTTGGGGCCTTTTCTGTTTTGTCAGTTCACGCGTCGCTGGGGGAAAAGTGTGGATAGGGCATTATTCTTCAGATATGACTGTTTCATTTATACCCATACTTTTGTATTGTTTACTATAAACATTATTTTATAGCAAACGTTGAAAACGGTTAAACGATTTGTCTTGATCAAGAACTGTGTTTCGAGTGAGGCAGTCGGATTTCGCGCAGCTATTATAGGTGACACAACGCTAAAAGAACAGAGGTGGTTTATATCAAAAGTAAGGGACAGACTTTATACATTATATATAGCTATTGAAGCAAATACTACAACTAACCTAACCTATGCGTTGAAAAACTTTGGTCTACTATTTACCTACTTGTTAAAAAGGTATGGTATCCTCACAATATTTTTCTATAGCAAAACCTCAGTTATAGGCATTTGAACCCACATCTTGCGACAGCGCGCCTAAAACAATCAAGCATTAACTTATTTTTGCTTCGTAATTAGCCCTCAGATCGAAATAAGGACTAGATGTATTTGTAGATAAACTCATTATTATTCACACCGGAAATTACAAACAAAAAGAAAAATAGCACTAAAACTAGTAGGTACCTAGCTGATTTCAGCCATGGCGAGTGGCGACCACCGTTTCTGTTAATTTAAGATACATCAAGGAGCCGCTCGTGCGCCTTCGTGTGACTGTAGTACCTACCCTATTTTGGCTTTGAAAGTGCGTAAACAAATGTTGCACGTTAGGGTACCATTGACAAAGTTATAGACCATATTCGTTGGCGGTCTATTCTTAAGTTCAGTACAACAATAGTAGACTTACAACCATATCCACACAATTTTAACACCGACAACAATCTCACTTTTCGGTCAGACATTCGTGCGGCGTCGTACCCGAGGCAGGGGCGCGCAATTACGTAATTACGTGTTAGAAGATCTGTTTTTATCACGTCTACCCTTGTCTATGGCCGGTAATTGGTGACCGTTGTTTGACCATAATTCCGTGTCATTATTAGATGGGGAGCATATGTCGCGGATGGGCATTTGGCTAGCAACGAGTCCAACTATACCAGCCGTTTATGGTTATTGCTGTTTCGCTTCCGTGGATTGATGTACCACAAACAAGTAATAGTTTAAAATACTAAAAAACACGCATTGTCATCGGTCTTTAACAGGTGTGCAAAGTTTGAATTAAATCTGATCGTTTAAAGTAGTGCAAAATGGAGCTCAAAGGAGTCGGTTACATACATACAGGTGAAACTAATAAAAGCGTGTTAAGAAGTTGAAAACTAACCCTAGCTACGGAAAGAGACATTTACGCACTAAACATTCGCTATTTTGTAATTCTTTTATGGTTTCCATAGTTTTAACCTACGAGTATATAGACTCATATGCCCATACGCTCAGTAACACTGCACAATAAAAACGAATTTAACAACATGCCATACACCAAAATCAACCATTCAACCGTTGAATAATTACGAGGCAACATAGTGGCTGACATACAAACGAGTACAATCATACAGATCAAACACAAAAACCCTTTCTTTGCTTCGCCACAATTGGGTAAAAAGAAAAAGACTACTCGTTAACTCGAAAACACGACCTCTCAACACTTTCACAAGTTTAAGGGGGAAATTTCGCTAATTTGCAAAGGCACGAAGTAATTTTCGTTTGCCATATGGCTAACAATAGGGTAAGGTCAATAACATGTGCCGGCATCCGTCAGTGGGACGTCCCAATTGGAGTCGTGATGACCTGGCTCGTCGTCGAGTGGAGTATCTTTATAGAGCTGTTGTTACACCTACCAACTTCTGTATTTTTATTTAAAACGACTTACCGCAAAGTGAATGACTTTTATATTGTAATATTAGCTTAGGAGCGATTCATGCTCATAGCTCCCCACCAGGTTTCCTGTGTCGAGGACTCAATAATAATGCTGAGCACCGCAGTTTTATCAGTATTTTCTGGGATAAAAAGTATATGTCCCATATGTCAATCTTGAGTCTAACCTACCTCTTTACCAAATTTAATCCTAATCCGTTCAACCGTTTTTTGCGTGATTAAGAACCAAAACTGTTTTTACTGTATTTTTTCTCATTAGAAACTTAAACAAAAATAATCAATGCTACTCAAATATCTACTATACTTCTGGCAGGTACATAACTTACCAGTGTGGATCGTGAGCGTAACGTATAACACCAGAAAATGCGTCTGTCCTACTAACTTTTTGTTAATGATCAAGTTTCAACCGCTCTATATAGCTCCCACCTCCTTATGACGCCCATTACAGCAGGTCCAATCAAAAAATCATTTTTTACTATATTATCCGACCGGACATCTCTCGTATTTCGTATTTAAATTACTTCCAAACTTGTTACGAATAATATTATAGCTATTCCGTAACAGATATAGTATCTTGTTATGCATTACGTTAACGTCTGGTATTGCAAATGGGTTTTTAATACGATGATCTTGCTTTTTGCTGAACTAAGGATATTTTATGGGGCTATTTCAACGATTGTCCTCGAACATAATTTAGTTACATTATTACACAGTTATTGACAATTGACCCTAATTAACTCAATGATGTGATTTGTGGTATTAAAAACAAACAATAAAATTAGGTTGGACAAGGAATGGAACAGACTGCCGGCTTCTTTGTTTCCTGAGAGATACAATCTTGGGCTTTTCGAGGTCAGAGTGAATAGGTATCTTCTAGGTCTTCTACCACATCGTCGCTTACCATCAGGCGAGTTGGTGGTCAAACGAGGACTAATTCGCATAAAAAAGGTTAGACTCTCAGTTGGTAATAATAATAAATTAATAATATTTGTAGATATTACCAAATTACTAAAAGCACCTGTTCGACGTTGATTGTTCTAACTCGTGCTCTATTATATAATTTAGCAACTGTTGATCCTTCCCATGTTGCCAGATTTTATGGCCTCAAACAAGATTCATTTTTAGGGATCTGAACCTCCTTCGAGGAAGAACCCTTAAAGCTGGGTTCTCTCCATCTGTATGTCATAGCAAATTATTGTTTTTTACTAGCTGATGCTCAGACCTTTGTACGATGTTTGGGGCTATAAAATATAGCCTATAGCACTCAGGAATAGAATACGATGTTAGTAGATAAAATTACTTTTAATATCGGATTGTACTTGGAGATTATCCTCTTCAAACATACATAGGTACATACAAACTCTATTTATTCAACATTCCTATAGATAATTCTATATCTTCTATTCTCACGATAGGGAAGCAAGTTTTGTTATTTTTTTTTTTTGTTTTACCTTGGGGCAACTGGACCTCACATACATTTAACCAGTACGTCTGACGATCATCTCGAGATATTAACGACGGTAACCGCACAACGGCCCTAGTGTTGATGTCCACATGTTGGTCCATAACAAGCTTGCCTGAAACCGGGACCAATGTTATGTCTATTATTGAATTTATTTATTGCTTTAGCTAAGTTTAACATAGATTTTTTTTCTGTTTTTCTGGAAAAAGAACTTTTATAACGTCTGTCTTCATAAAATCATACGGTGCAAATCACCTAACAAAAGCCAAATTAATATCTATATCATTTTAATTATAAATTTATCTTTACCTATTTATCGAAAACCAATATTAGTTCAGTTGTTTAGTATTGGGGTTATACTCGTAAAGGCCAAGTGGCCTTACTGCCAGAAATGTGCAATTATCTTAATACCTGTTTAAGCATTAATATTATTAATGGGATTTCCGTACAAATCCTTGTCTGTATCGATACATTACTTGATAGTCTTCTCTTTGGTTGTTTGTAGTAGATTGCCTTTATTGAAGGAAAAATAAACAAAATGGAACCAAAATCTTTGCTTAAAACAACCATCCTATCCTAATGCCCAAATAAATCCTTCCTAACAAGAACAAAAGACAAACCTCAGAGGGAAGAAACACCCGAATAATCCTACTTCTTTACAAAAATAATGCAGCTACAATATTAGAGGCAATAGCGGGGACAAACGACATTGCAATTTAACCTTTATCTCTACAACATAAGGTTTTAAATGCATATTATGCTAAGTCGGAATATGAAAAATCTTTGTTGCTTATGACACAAATTCGTACATACATATAAAAATATTCATAGGACCTATTCTCAGGAGGAATCGAAGAGGCTTGATGAAATGTACACAAAGAAATATTTACGTAAATGTTTCTCTTTGTCTTTTTTGTTTCAGATTTATGAAGGCTGTAGATAACCTTTCCTATTTGTAAATCATGTAATATTAAAGGTTTGACATGTTTGTGTTATAAGTTATTAGGGAAAGTATAACATCACAGTCAAAGGTAAGGCATTTCCTTGTTCGATTGAGTAGTGAGTAGCCTTCACTTTCAAGTCAAAAATCTATTACCTATCGCTTCAGGGTGTATTTCGGCAGCCCCATTTGAGAACCAGTTACCAAGATCAAATACAGGCAGTTTACTAACCAACTTAAATTTGCTGGAGAACATTTTTAAGAGAACCATACCTATTTGTTACGAATAATAATGGCTGGACTTGTGCCACAGATCAAAAAATATTAGATGAGAAAATGGGATGGCAAGAAGTTTTTATCTGACTAATCACATAGCTTCATGGTCATTCTTATATTAAAATAGACTATAGGTACAATTAAAGATAACGCTTTCAACTACCGCAGCGTAGCTGGCCCAACACAAGGTACGCTTACCTACACTTACTTCAAATTCTAAACAACATAACAAAACATTCTCAGACAATGGTAGTACGCACTGTACGTAGAGGTCTACGAGCGTGTATATAAAGGTCTACACAAATCGTAATTCATTCATTTTAATAAGCTCGAAAACAATACTCGTTGAAATCGATTCAAATGAAAGCTAGAGCAGAATAGAACAAAAGCTACCGGTTCCGTGTTTAACGTATGATTGTGCAATGGCTTTTATATATGACTTATTAAGTTTATGAGAAAAACGCAGCTTTACTCCAATTAAGGTCTTATAAATTCTCATTTGATGTGTCGTTTAGATAAAAGCTGTTGACCATGTCAGATTTTATCTAGGTATTTGGAGTCCATAAAATCAATATTTAGTATGTTTAAGATAAAATTTATGATTTCGTGACACGTAACATACTTATTACGATATATTAGCAGAATTGCGTTTTCTCAAAACTGAGAAGGGGTTTAATATGCGTCTTAAAAAAAGTAGGTACTTAAAAAAAGATGATTTTAAAAATAAGTAAAATCTCACTGTAAAGTATTAGTACCTAGCTAATTTATATATCAATTTTTTTGAAATATAAAAAAATAGAATTTTTAGTAGACAATTATAATAGTCGGCTGTAATTAGGTATAATAATAAAAGTACGATTGCAAATTATACCATCAGCAAACGTGGCCTCACGTAACTGTTTATCTTTAATCACCCTTTCTTTTTCCTTCTACTACCCCTTTTAAACACGACACCCCGTAGAGCAGTGGATTAGGGAACCTAAATTAATGTGGGGTTGCGGATAAAGAAGGAAAAATCAGACAGTTCCAAATGAATTGCCGAAATTTAAGATAAATTTTAGAGTTTGTGCAGCTTCTCTCACATAAAACATAAAGATAAACAAAGCTTTTAGGAAGTTTTTCTAATAAATACAAACCCAAAAGAAAATTTCAAAAATGTTTTTTTTTCATATTTTGAACGTAGGACAAAACAGACATAGTTATTAAGTCGACCTCCCAAGTAAACCTGCACTAAACATTTGAGCCACGACAATGGTCATGAGTTTGTTTAAAAATTGTCAAAGGAAGGCTAATGCGTTTCCTCTCCAGACATGATTCTCTACAGACGTAGCAACACTCCTGACTAAACAAATTCACGATTCCCCGATAAGGCTGTCGTTTGCGGACATTTTAAAGAAACTACGGTAAAAGACGCTAAAGAGCTTTCCCATTCGAGATCGAGATACACTGACATTTGGTGTGATTGTGCACTACGGAGACCAAAATGCAAAAGGGACTTGGTAATAGTGTCTCTTGGGCAATTTGCAATTTGCAATTTGCAATTTATGTCAAATATTAAGGTTGTCTAGACTCATTATTTTACGTAAACGGTTGAAAAAAGGTTCCCGTTAAATTTTTATATCAGACTTTACCATCCTCACAAATCAATTATTATTATTTTACTAATAATATCAACTTACATGTACAGTAGTTGAAAAAGTAAGTTACTTGAAAGTAAAGCAATGCTATCTCAGGTGTAAATAATTTTAAAACATTAATTTTTATCCTGAAAATTGGGCGATCGATCTAATTTTAACCGACTTCAAAAAGGAGCCAGTTCTCAATTCGACTGTTTGTTTTTTACCATATAAAAATCTAACAAAAATAATAAAGCTTGTTCAAACAAAGCAAAACTACCTTTAAACTCCAACACCAACTTCAAAAATAAAAATATTGTTTTATTAAAGTCCATGTCGCATCGAAATTCTCGCCTTGGCATCCAAGTGTGCAATAGCATCGAATCATGGACACCCCCCGGAGACAGTATTATGCGGCCTCACGCGGCAGGATTCTATAACCCTTCTGAACGAACTCATGATTTTGCTTATCTGGTACCCGATCGTGAATTTAAATACGATTTTGGCGGACTCACCCGACGTTACGCGTTTCGTTTGTAGACGCAAATATTTCGAGGTGTTTCTTAGTTCGTGGTTGTTTTGGGAGTGATTTTGTTAGGAAAGTGTGTAGGTGGGCGAAGATTTGAAGTTGATACTGTCAGTCTTTACTTTAGGGTTCGTAATAGATTGATGTGTTTGTTTTCTTTTTGCCATAATGCAGTGCCGCTATACGATAGCTACTGTATCTTACTTATTAGTGTCACAAAAATCTCGTCATTGCTTTATAGAAAACGTGAATTAAATCTATAATACTACTAAGTATTGTATGTATGTAAAATCTATATATATAAAAATGAAACCCGTTTTCCTTGGTCGCGGCATCACGCGTGAATGGCTGGACCGATTTCACTAATTCTTTTTTTGTTGTATTTGTTATTATTAGGAGAAGGTTCTTACGGAAAAAAATATTAAGAAAATCTCTCAGAAATATTGAAAAACCCTAAAAACAGCCCTTTTCTTTTTCCCATACAAACGTATGGCAGTACGAAGTCTGCCGGGTCAGCTAGTTAGTTATAAAAGTAATAAAAACAATGATCTGGTTTGTTTTTATATACCTAGTAATTAGCAACTTGCTGCTACGGTAGGAACAAATCCATTTTTTTGTTTATTATGGGGGCAAGGAAACCAGCCAGAGTATTCAGACTAAAGGAATAAGTAGGTTAATAGAATGAAAAGGTTTATATTTGTAGAAAATGTATGACGTTGTCACTGGTCTATGAAAAAGTAGGCGTTGACAAAAGCTTGCATAAATAATGACTTAAAAATGACTTCAAAAGACCGACTATTGAGTTATTGATGTTTTGTCGCGCACGTACTTAATGCAATTAAGTACTTAATACAAATTTAATACTTATATGGTTTTCTCATGGATACCATTATCAGAACTGGACTAAATTGAAATGGGACGAAATGGGAAGCGTCAGCTTTCTAATAAAAAAAGAATCATCAAAATCGATTCACCCAGTCAAAAGTTATGAGGTAACAAACATAAAAAAAAAAATCATACAGTCGAATTGATAACCTCCTCCTTTTTGAAGTCGGTTAAAAATACCGACAATCCCTTATCATAAACCTATTAAATGTTTATTGCACGTTATAATTAAGATAATTAAATTAATATCCCGCATAGTATTTCCAGTTCGGTAACCACGTTCTTTGTTCATGTAAACAATTACTGTAAAATACGACCACCTGACAATATCCAATTTACATGTAAAATTAACATTGAACATTCCGGGAACGATATTTTGTACAAAACGTTAAATGAAGTTATTAAAAGCGGAATCATTAGGATTTTCGCATTGAAAAATAATGCAAAGTTTTTGTAGATTTTATAGTTTTGGTAAAATTTTATTTGGAAACAATGAATTTAATCATTGTTTCCAAATAAAATTTTAAGAAAAATCAATAAACAATTTCAGTTACGGCTTAGCTACAATTTTAAGTAGGTATATTTTATTATACTGAAACCTTTCAATACATACATTTAATTGTGATAGTTTTATTATAGATATCTTAATATATATAAATCTCGTGTCACAATGTTTGTCCTCAATGGACTCCTAAACCACTTAACCGATTATAATAAAATTCGCACACCATGTGCAGTTCGATCCAACTTGAGAGATAGGATAGTTTAAATCTCAAATTATAGTCGCAATTTTAATTTATTGCAAATTATATATATACTGATAATTTTTACTATAAATTGACAAGTTAGCATCAACATAATATGGTTGCTATAGTTACGCAATGGCTTTTGACAGGACAACGTCTGTCGAGTCAGCTAGTAGGTATATATAAATTACGTGTCACGTTGTTTGTCCGCTATAGACTCCTAAACTACTTAACCGATTTCAATCAAATTTGCACACCGTGTGCAGTTCGATCTAACTTAGCAGATAGGATAGCTCACATCTCAATTTATAGTGTCTACCCGTGCGAAGCCGGGACGGACCTCTAGTATTACTATAGATTAGTTGGGATACATTTAGTTGTGGAGTCTAAAAATTATTATAAAAACCAAATAATTATTGAATTCCAACGATTATGAAATGTTTCTTTGACAAAAACAAATAATTTCCCGCAATTTCAATGGTAGTCCTTATACCTACAGTGTATTTACTAACAAAAATATATTGATTCAATTTATGATGAATGATGAACAAAAATATATTGAATCATAAAAACGTTGTAGGGTGTTCACCACCCAAAACTAATGTCAATAAATAATAATTTGCCTGTGATTGAAACATAGAAAGCATTTTTGTGGCTGGCAACAATGAATCTGGCACTGTGGCCAGTTGTTCGAACGTTTTGTGAATGATCATTCATCCTAACAACATCAATATTTGTCAAATGGGCGGGAAAAACGAATTTGGTGGTATTTAATACAAATGTGTATGATAGGAAGGTTCCGTATATTATTGTTTTATTTCAAACATAAATTTTAAGTGAGCTAGGTATTTTTTTCATGCTAGTAGATAATATATGGTGTTAGTATTGAGACCACATAAAAAAGAGCATTCACGTTTTGTCGTAAATGACTAAAACACCGTTCACTAAGTTTTATATTGTTTTGTATCTGTTATTTAGAATCTACTTACTTGCTTGCTTAATGTCAATTTTGACGGTTTTACTTTTTAGAAATACTTAAAATAGTTAATAATGTGATAACCTTGTCGTCTTTGAGATATTAACCGCAACACTTTAGATATAGGTATAAAATTAGACTTGATGCAAAAACATTTTTAGAATCGACATCACTATCACGCACCTACTTACCAAAAATATCCGAAAAGTATACAACCAGCCCCCAACCAGCCAACTTTCGAAACAAATTAGAAAGCCCAATCCTTCTATGTTCTAAACGGAACCCTAAAACGTCCATTACGCAACACGGACACCATTCCCTAGAGGATCGGGAAACGGTAAATGATGCCATTAAGTTCAATAATATACCACGAGGGAGTACCAATGTAACCAGCCGCGAAAGTATCGGGTCGAACTTCCTTTTAAAAATACTGGATCAATTTGAAAGCCTGTCTTAAAAGTCAGTGTCGATTAGCGGTAAGTATATCCTTAGATATACTGATATTTTATTTCTCAAAATATTACCACTGATCTATGAAAAAGTCATAGCTTTTCGTAGCTACCAAAAATGGATAATTTAGTCCTACTACTACTAAGAAGATTTAATCATCTGAGTCTTACCACAGTGTCCGTAAATTGAACCGCTTATAGAGTTACAACATAACATAAAATAAAAATCTATGGAAATAAAGAACTCAATTAAGTCTAAAATTCAATCAATTATTTTAATATCGAAATAATTGGAACAAATGAAATATTCGCATTGTTAAACGCATAGGCTCAGTTTACTTCATTGAATACATTAATATCGTCCAGGAAAACCAAAAGCATTTGGTTAACGCATAAAAGTATGAATGGATATAAATAAGTGTGAATAGACATAATAAGTGTGTGAATAATATTAGTATGAAAAGTACCATTAATAACTTTACTGTAATTTATGTTAAATGGTTACAAATGACTTGGTTTGAAGATAATTAAATTACTAGAACTGATTTGTTCACATAAGCCGAATCACTGAATTGTACAATAATTGTAGAAAATATCTCTTAGTTTCAACCTTTTGTTAAAATTAAATTCACTCATGGATATAAGAAAATTATGTAATAATAATAATACCATTTTTTTTTAAATTTTGCATTAGGGGGTAACTAAGGTTTAACTTATGATATAGAAACTGTAGTCGCAGTATCCGACTCAATCTTACGTGAGTAGTCCTGTGTATTTATACCAAAAAGGATCTGAGATTTTTTAGTACAACAGTTTTATTATGGAGGGTTCGGATTATTTAAATTATTCGTACGAATAAAAAAAGAAAATAAGCAGACCAGAACAGGAGGACTCGGTTGTAGGTACACTACAGAGACGGTATGTTTTAAGTTGGAAGGGGTAGCTTTTTGTTGTGATAAGATTTTTGAAAATGATCTTTGTTCGTTGACAATCCTCAAAAAAACATACATTTCCCTAAAGATTAAAGTGGAGAAAATTGTAAACTACACTTTTTTTTTGGATTGTTAGATATCACGAATAAAAAAAACGGAATACTCCACTTTCTAAAACCATCATTTGGGAACTTATTCTCACTTTTATGACCTCATTTAGAGCACTTACCGAATCTCAATACACTTCAAGTAGATGTACCAAGAAAAGCGTTTCACAATGTAATCAAAGTTTTATGAATCGTCATCAAGAAAGCGTAAACCCGATTTTACACTTCAGAAAACCGATGCCAGTTTCATCCGAGAGAATCAACTGAACGCTTCGAATCTGCCAATGGGGCGTAAGAAATTCCAGTGTAATAATACGGACATAGAGTCAAATATCTGGAGGCGGTGACTTGAACATTGGATCCCAATATAACTATGTATTTGGTTTTTGCATTGAGCGTCATTCATTTAAATCTCTGTTTGAGTATGTCATGATAGCAAGCCTATACATACGAGTAACATAATCGTACGTATCAGGTGTACACTGTGTATGTGAAGAATTAAAAAAAAACATAATATTTACTTAGGAAACATATTATTATACTAAAGTATATCCGTATTATGGTCCTATTTCCAATATTAGTACCATTCGGTACCATTGAAAACATTAATTTGCCCCGTCCTTATGACGCAATATAATAAGTCCATGAATACAAAGGACGTTTTCTCCAATCTTTGCGTCTATCGAAAAGAGTAAACTAAACTTTAAGAAGGATTTAGCTCCGAAATCACTTTGACATTGTTTGATTTATGACCCCTCCGGCTCGCTGTGTGCAATATTGGCAGTCTTCAGGACCGATTTCTTTCAATTTGCAGTGAGGATGATAGTGATTGGAAATAGATGGGATCTTATCTCTCCAGTTCTGTTGTTTCGCATTTCGCTGAACGCCTTGATACTGAAGTCATGTATTTGTAAAGCTAAGCCCTTTCCTTTATTGTAACATGATTAGCTCAATGTACGATTTTCGGTTGGTTTTGAAATCTAATAGAAAAATAATACCTAGATATGATAATAGGCAAGGTTTAGATTACTATAACATGAAAACTATTCTGAAAGAAAAATCAAAAAGAGAGAGCAAAGTAAATCATGCAGAAGAATAGTCATTAGTTAGTTTTTCATAGTCTAGAAAAACTAATGTAAAAATTAAAAAGACATTTGAAATAATTGTGTTGAAAATAATGATATCTTTTGAAATGTTTATTATCTATGTAATTTATTATAATGTTACTGAAACCTTAAAAGCTTGTTTAATCTATTTTGATTGCTAAGTAAACCTTTAACTTAGTTGCTACTTAGCGCGCGATAATAAAATAAAACACAACGTCTAAGCTCAAGTTGCTAGTTAGCGCAAAGAACAGATTAGCCAAGTAACTAAATAAGATTACGCGATCCAATAACATAAATCTATTTACCCAAACAACAGCAGAGAGAGCCGAAATATGAAACAAATATTTGCGAAACCCGCACGTTCCTCCGACAAACAGCGGGATGTTATGACAAAAAGCTCTTTACTGCAAAATAAATAGAGGTCTAAATTAACTAGTATATTTTATCATTATTACAATATATTTAAAGTAAGGTTCGGGGCCACTAGTCACAGTTAAGCTTAAGCCGGTTACGGCCCTCCCTATTTTCAGATGGAGATTTATGTCAGGGATCAAAAGTTTCCAAACTCACACAAACAACTTTCTGTGTGCGCGTCCTGTGTTCACGCGAGTACGCTCGCCTGCAAAATTTGTTTCGGAAATATTATTACGCTATTTATGGACAATTCGCTGTCAGTCCTAATAAATGAATAGCCGTTGTAGCGCTCACGGCTGTGATAATAAAAATATATGTAACTCGCGTAGAGGTCATAACGTTTCATAACTGCTGGTAATTCATTAGCTCATTAAATGTTTAATTTTAGTGATACGCACGGGTGGTCGGCTTTATGATTCGCGATTTACGATTTCATGCAGTGTTGGAAACGACAGTACCTGTATTGGTATGCAAAATATTAGTAGGTAAATTTCAATGTCTAGCTTGAAAGTGTATTTTATTTCAAAGTGTATTCTACTTTCAATGAACGAAGTGTTTACTGTGACACTAAGTGTTTCTGTGAAATACAATATTTCCATAGAAGTATACCTACCGTCAAAATGCCACATCTAGCTACCCCAAGAGCAATGCTGCGAATAGTTTTTTATACGACTTAGCTAACATCCCCGCAGTGAATCAACGTTTGGTATTTATTTATTTATGTGCAAGTTTAATGATTGGGGTGCTTTGATTCATTTGAATTAAAACGACACGCCGCTCCGGTTTGTTATTTTGTTTCACTCTGTGGACGTGGAATTTGTATTCATACAATTGATGAATCCTTATTTCCAGAACATAACATTGGTTGATTAATATCGTAGTATTTCCGCACCTAAATGTGTTTATACGTAATACGGTAATTACAGGCATTGAAACCTTCCTATATAAACCGTGTGTCCTACATTTGCTTTGTTTATATCAACCGTAATAACGAAGTGTTTCAGAATAAGTTTTGTAGGTAGGTAGGTATAGGTACTAATAAAGGATCCAATAAAATGGCGTTCTTTCGCAACTGTTTTTAAAATAAATAAATCAAGCTATGAAACTTTTAAGGGTAAGTTGGCTCCGCTAAAGAGTTGACTCTGTTAAAGTTTCACTAAACTTTTGTCAGTTCTTGAAACTAGCATCTATTTTCATTTCAGCAGCTCTCACGTTCCGAGCAACTCAAAACGAAAATACGAAATTAGATGTTTGACGGACAGAAATGTTGCTCTTCTGAAATGTTCTTTTCATAGCTAACTATGCAGTGTAAAGGATGCCACACACTTAAGACTGGGGTGCTGAAGATTTTTATGTTTGCGAAATAGGAATATGAAAATAGCTTTTTATAATTTTTTTAAACGAAAATAAGTTTTTTTAGGCTAGTGATTATTAATGGCAGATTTTTATTATAATACAGCAAGAAACCTGCATTTATTTTATTTAGAACTACAACAAAGTTTGAATAATATAGGAAAAAATGCCAATTAAAGTTTGGATTCTGTAACAGCTTAACCGTATATAGTGAAAAGTAATGATTATTTTGTGACTAAACTGTTGTTATTCTTTATAACACAATACATATTAAATACCAGTATTATATTCAGTCTCTCTCAGTTCAGTATACACTCTCTCTTTCTCTAAACTAGTAGATATTATTAGATATTAGAAAGCCAGAATTATTCGGCGTTTTCTTTCTCCATTTAGATGTGAATAAAATACCACCATCGTAAAAAAATAATTTCGTCAGTGCTATTTTTAATCAATTTTACTGAATTTGAACGTGACAATTAAAAAACCTAAAGCTTTTTCATAGAATTAATCATGTGAAACTGCCTTTTCAGTCAGTTAGCCAAAGCACCCAAAATATCATCCACGTGAAACTTTACACTGAAAAGTTTTGTGGGAAACGTTTCAAACTATTTATGTGCACCGAAATAGAATAAACTGCTAGTGGTTGTGTTGTTTTGAATAATGCAACGTGTGATTTAGCATAAGCATGTATCTTCATCTAAACGGTACGGGAAGAGACTTGGTGCGTTTCCATTTGCAAAATGACAGTTCTTTTGATACCGGCTTAGACTTAGAAACTCTGGCGCACTTGATTTTGTTTCTATCTGCGGTACTCATGCGCGGTGTAATGTCATGTAATTATTATAATGTGTCAGAAGTTATAGTTATATTATTACTGAAATGATTACCTAAAATGGTAATATAAATTACATTAAAAAATGTAACAAAAGTATTTAGCCCCATGTATGGTATAAATAAAATTTAAAAGGTTGTGGTGTACTTTTATATACATACACATAATATATTTCAATATAACATTTTCAAATGGCGCGGTGCTCTCAAATTTCCACCTCGGCCAACTCGATTAGTCTTAACTCTGCCAATTTGTAGTGTCCATAATTCATATACTCCATCCAATACAGCGCGCATACGCATTATCTCATACGTCAATAAATGAACCTACAATGGAAACAGTTGCAGACGGGCGGAGGCATAACTCAGAAATATAGCTAGTTATGGCAAGATAAATTTATTAGGTCAGTTAACTTGAATTTGTGGGACTCGTACAAGATGTGCTGAACTGTTGTGTTGTTTTCGTTGTAAGGTGTCTAAGTTTTGTTGTTCTTTGTAATTTTCGCTGAACGTGAACCAGTCGTGTTAGTTCATTTTGATAGAAGTGACACGTCTTAATCATTATCACAGAACTGAAATGACAAGAGAGTTTGTGATTTATTTTGATATAAATAGCTCATATTTTAGAATAAAATAAATCATAAACTTACTTTAATAACAATAAAGGTTTACACTCATAGCTCCCCATTAAGATTCCCTGTGTCGGGGATGCCATGGAACACACACAAAGACAAGAACAACAGCTAACACCCAGACTCTAAACAAAAATTTAATAAAACTCTATGAAACGTACTCATTAAAATTAAATGACAATAGTATTGCGCAATTTATTTTTGTATTGAAAGTTAACGTTTATTTCTGAAATGATCTAGGAATAAAAAGTATGTCTTAACTAGCGGCCCATCCCGGCGTCGTCGCACGGGTGGACATTGTCTCTGATACATAGCATGTACTATACGAACCAGCTTTTCTGTTGAAATTTTTCCTGAATTTTCTTTGCTATAAACCTCACGGAGCCCGAGACCTTTCCAACGAATGCAAACCCGTGGAAATCGGTTCGTGCGTTCTGGAGTTATAGCGTCAGGAAGGAAAACCCGACTTATTTTTATATAGTAGATAGTTACTACAACGTGTACTGTAATGGCATAGGTGTGTATGAAAAAAAGAATCGAACTAATATTTAAAATCTCAGAGTTTGGATGTTTGTTGCTTATTACGCAAAAACTGCTGAACGGATTTAGATGAAATTTGGTATGAAGATAGCTTATACTCTAAATTAACATTTTGCTACTTTTATCGCAAAAAACGCTGGTGAAACCGCAGAGCGCCACTAGTATTGAATGAACTAGATATATCGTAAGCCACCAAGTCTACTGTAATGCAATTCTAACCATTTCGTAGCTCAGAGATAATCCTAGGATAGAGCTAAATGTAGGCCTATGTGAAACGATCCAAGATTAATCTAAATGAAGAGAACAGAGGCCCTGAATTAAACACTTGAACATTATTATCTATACTAATATTATAAAGAGGAAAGATTTGTATTTTTGGATGTTTGTGTGGAATAAACTCAAAAACTACTGGACCGATTTCAAAAATTCTTTCACCATTCGAATGCTACATTATCCCAAAGTAACATAAACTATTTTTTTTTAATATTTTTTTTTATCTACAGCAAAGCGTGGCAGGGAACAGCTAGTATAAATATATAATGTATACAGATGGATCAGACTAAGTGTGTTTTAGTTTAACCTTAGATACGAGTACATCACAAATTATATTCGCCCCAGCTGTTCACTATAGACCTATGAAGTAATTGAGGCACAATGCCAGAGACGAAGCACCGGCCGCATTGTGATCCTGACAATGATACAGGCCAGTTCATGACATGTCTATCTTCGTTACAATAGGCATCCTAGCTGAAGTTGCACTGGTCGAGTGGAGCTAAGGGGATAGACTAGACTAACAAGACAAGTACCTACGATAAATATGATATGGGTATTGGTATTGGGTGTCTTGAAAAATAAATATTATATATTTTTTTATTGAATGATGCGGTCTACGAGGCTGTTCTTCTAGGCAAGTATGCTCTACTGTAGACTGCATCACGAAAGATAGCGGATATGGCGATCTGGTGTTAAATTGCTTTTAATAAAATTAAAGTCTTCTTATTTTATAATTACTTTTTTCAAAATTGAGACTCAAAATTTTACATTTATTATTTCTTTCTTGTCGTACAATCCGACCGGTTATATTAGGAAATTGATTTTAATCCCGTCTAATTTTAGGTATGTTTTAGAAAAAATGTTTTAAAAAAAATTTAGGTAGGTATGTTTTTGGAAAACTGATAAAACTTTAAAACTTCCCACTTTATCTGTACGTCAAAAAGTGTTACACCTCAGCTCGCACCTCAAAGCAGAAGCTTTTAAAAATACATTAACAGCTTTAATTGTGATAAAAGCCGTTTAATTTTATTTTTCTTATAAATAATACGCCAGCAAATAAGGTTTTGTAATCACTATTTTCCAGCACGCCATTAAAGTATGATGGCATCGCACACATATAAATTTGCATGAAATAATGCTTAATATCAATTTCAAAGCAAGTAAACTTCTGAATATTGGCAATAAACCGCATTTTTGAAGGGTAACTGCCGTTACATAAATTCAAAATTTACTTATGGTTTGCTACATTAGGGTAAATTTTGCGACACGTGACAAAATAGGTTAGTAAGCTTTCTTTGATGAAACTATTGGCTAGTACCTATAAGGTGCAACCAACGACGGTCGGACAACGAAACATGTCGCCATTTTACTTAAATTTCTAGCTTAAAATATGTTTTCATTATAAACTAGGATACGATTTAATGGCTAGTAATGTTTTTGACGCCATTTATAAAAATATACATAACAATACCAATAGGTCCATAATGACTTCACGAGGCAATTAACTAGATATAACATAATAACTTACTTTATTTAAGACGAATGTTGTTTTCTGTAAAACGTTAAAAACATTCTTAAGACACGACATTTTGCGTGAGAATATTTTGTAGTCATGCGTCATGAGAAACGTAGAGTAAAGACTCAGTGCGCCTATACCCTTACCAAGTATATGCCATACAGGGGGTCTGTCAATGACTGTGTGTATTGATTATGCTAATTTTATTAACAAAATTCAATTCGTCACGCTTCGGGCGAGCACTTTTTTCAATTTATACAATTCGATTGATAAAATGTATAATGAGACATACTGGCTGCCAATAAAAGGGCTCAGGGTAATAACTACTCGAACAGGCAATTGTAAAATTTATTGATTTCAGGCCTACAAAGTAACATAGGTACAGTTGTTAAATTTGATCAATGTTTATTTGTGTTTACGAATTATAATTGCCAACTTTGCAATTAAATTAAAGATAACATCTTTGAAAATCTGTGAAATCAATACCGATTTGCACATCTTTTGTTGTGTATACAGCTGCAAAATATACAGGTGTCTCCACCCCGAGCCATGACTGAGTTTGTCACTCAGACAAACGCGATAAAAATAAGGAAACTGTAACTGTAGTAACTTTATTTGAATACATTGGTTCAATTCGTTCGGATGAAAGTGAATCTAATATTGAAAGACGCAAAGATGAGAAAGTAGGGAAATTTGATTCGAAAGATTCCCGGAACCGCGATTCGCTGTAGTAAAATTTACGAGCGTGTTTACCTTACACCGATGTAAGTTTGTTTATCATAGAAAATCGAAGGGATCCAGCCACCCCGGGCAATGAAAGCGGATAATTCTGTTTGTACACCAACAGGCGGTTAAACTTGGACGTGGAATGAAATTCTAGCAATAATGACTTGATACAACATACTTACCCGTACTTCGGCTTCTACGTTAGCTATGATGTTTGCTATCCATATAAATTTCTCAGCAATCGCTTTCGGTTTGTCTTTACGTCCCTTGAGATTGTTGATATAAGGAATTATGTCTTTTACCTTCTCGGTAGTAATTTAGAAGTGTGTTTTACTACCGTTTGGGTGTTTGAGCGTAAATGATATTGTCTTGTGGAGTCTTTGGTTACTTTTTTCTTATAGGGAAGAAGAACCTAAGCTATACTTAACTAAAACACGAGCTATATTTAAGTTATCCACATTTTACACGGAAATGAATGTGATGACCAATTACAGCAGTCTTACCAGTTAACCTCATAATTACGTGATTGGAACTAACGTTTACATGATGAAGATAAATCCACACTATGACACGGAGCCACCGACGTTAATTTCGAGCATAGTTGCGTGAGCCCGCTCCTTAATCTGAGCTCCATTAACAGCAATCATTAATCATAGTTTTAATAACAATTTAACCCCAACTGGATTAATATATCTTCATTTATTCACATGCTCAACGGGCCTTCACTCGTCTAACTTTTATCATTCAAATTTTGATACAGAATCGTTGCCGCAACGAATGTTTTCTCTCTATGCGCTCGACTGGATTGAATTTGAGTGCAACTGTTACAAATCCCGGCATCGGCTTTTGTTGTTTAACCATTGTGTACAATTAAACGTGGAAAGATGTAATAATCTCGAATATCTCTTTGTGTTTTTTAGTGACACATGCGGGGTCATAATAATTGTATACTGTACTGCTTTTGGTGACAATGAATTGAATGAAAAGTTTAAGCGTAGGGTTGTGCAAAGTACAAATCAAGTTAAGCGTGCGTGCGCGCAGCGACGGCTAAAATTAGGGGTGTGCTATTATTTATTACACTTTAATATTTTGTTGCAGTCCACCGTTTATGGCAATGGCACATGTTTTAAGAATTATTTTTTATTAAAGACCGTAATGGTTATTATTACTGCAAATGACGGGTTAGTTGTTCGTTAATTTTGTTTGTTATTCTCACGGTCCTAGTGGTTGGTTTATGGGAAAATTATTAAAATAGAAATGAGAGATGACCCTACTTTTAGTATAATTATTATACTTTTTATCTTAAGTTACTTATAATTTCAGTTTTACTCATCATCAACCGCTTGGTCTGTTTTACATTTTCCGCAATATTTTATAGCCGCGTAGCTGTAGTGACGTCATAGATAGGAATACCAGATACCAAAAATCCAATTTCCCCATCAAGTTAACCACTTCTAAACTACACTTAATTAGAGCCGAGTATCACTAGAACCAAAACCGGTATCCGTGTAATAATAACTAAAGCAAACAGCGCTTCAAATTTCCCATATTACCAGCGAACATGCTCTAATTATACCACCAAACAATTTCAACTGTACATAATTAACCAACGATCACAAAGGCCTTGCGTTAATCGGACCCAATAATATCATATAGTGGCCGGCCATACTAAAAGTTTGGGAGCTAATGGTTAGTTTTATTACTCCACAATTGGAAGACTTTAATTTATAAATTATCATGAGGTCTTCAGTTAAGTAAGGTATCTTTGTTAAAAACAATACATTTTAGAAAGTATTTCCGCAAAGATAGTAAAATAAACTGCGAAAATTAAACTACACAAAAGCAGAAAGATACATATAGAAAAATACATAATTATTATAGAACATTGTTAACAGACTTGCAGATTATTTCATTGCCATTTAGCAAAAATATCAGGAAAACGCATAGAACTAAAACTAAACTAAAACCGTTTTTACAAAAAAAATACCGTATTTCGAACGTAGTACAGAGAACAATTTCAAATGTGAGCACTTCAGCATGATAATTATCTAACAAAGACCTCGCTCCTCTTATCTTGAGTAATAAAATCCAGCAATGGCCCCCAGCCTTTGCAGTGAAAATTACCGCTCTAAAATTACCACTAGTACCTAGGGGAGAATCACAGCAAGTAACGATAGAAATGTTTCGAATAACCGTCTCCCGTGGTCCTATCCCCTAATTATAGGCTTGCCCGAAGCTATTTAAGCAATAGTAACTACATTCCCCTAATAAGCTGTGTCAAGTAATCGTAGAAATTCGACACAAACCGATTTTGCAATATGCTTTGGGAATTCGAAGTCGAACCCTGTTTTGGAACCCTGTTGTGTTTGTTATTGGAAAGTTTAGTTAATCTTTTGATTTGGAAAGAGAATTAAGTAATAAGATTCGAAACAGCAAAATCATCGTGTATTTCAAATACAAACTTTTTTGTAGAACCACTGAATACGGAACAAAATATAAACAGATTTGAAGTTTTTGGAAAAATGTAAACAAGTTGTCAAAGACATAATTATTTTGAGATTGTAGTGTCTATCTGTCTGTCACAGCCGATTATTTTTTTATTAAGCGTTTTCAACCTAAGTATGACTACATAAGTAGATAAGTATTCGTATTTTTAAATAAAAACATTCACCTATAAAGAATAGAGGCTATCATTTTGGCCTGCAAAACTAATTTCGAGACCACAAAACGCCAGATTTAATAAAACCTCACAAAAAACGGGTTTTTCATATCATCGCAGTATCTAGAGACGTGAGCGACGAGACATTTAATAAAGCAAAGTTAAACAAGCAGTGCTGGAAAAGTTATGAACTATCATAAATCTAGTCTATCATCGGATCTATTCTTTGGCGCTCGAGATCTGTCTCCGTCACTCTTACTCTCATGATATTTCCAATGAGAGCGACAGTGACCGAGATATCTCACTCGAGAGAATAAGAATCCTGTGATTTTCTGAGATAAACTCACGTGTATACAGCTAACATTCGTAGTGGCTGTAAATTAAATTAAAAACAAAGTACTAACGTGCTTACCTAACTTGTTGGCATTTTATGCGAACTTCTAACAGATTTGAAAAGTTTTACAAACAGAAATGAAATATAAAATTTACCTTAGTTAAAATTTCTTGTTGCTTTGTCTGGTTTTGTTGAATTGTCCTTTATGTAGTTTTACTAAAACTAAACTTCGTGTTTTTGGAAAACAATACAAACTGCATGCCATAACAAGGAACACAATTATCAGAATCTGCACTAAAATGGAAAAATGTCTGTTACAACAATTTTGCAAAACTTAATGAAAACAGAATTCTAGGCAATTAATTATGACATTATAACCTGAGAAGCAAAGAGAATTCGCTTCTAGCGCTGTTGCACTATTTTTTAGTTTTGTTTGCTGATTCTTTTGCTTGTAATTTCTATTTTGAACCAGTTAAACATTGGAAGGCTACAAAAATATTTTATTTCAATTTAAATAATATAAAATAATAGCCGTATACAGAATAAGAGTCAAAATAAAAACTTCTAAGAATAAAGAAGTTTTGTATCTATCTAGGTACAACATTATATATTACGTTTGCCTTACCAACCGAAATCATAAAGTTCTTTAGTTGTGCAATATTGATAAAAAAACGATAAAGGCTCATAATTTCCCGTACGATTTTACGATCTGAGAAACTAGGATTTACGCGTTATCGCTTCGTTAGGCGCATGATGTGTGAATGAAGCTTATCCATTAGCACGTTCGGAGCAAGAAAGCAGGATGCGTTTGTATTGTTCGTACTTTCATCTTAAAAGGTGTGCTAAACATCAGAGGTGAATTCTATGTTGTTTTTAAAATGTCCATGTACTTCCGCGTTCCCGATGCATGGGTATGATCAAAAGATTTGTTAATTTGATATATACGGGTCATTCTTTTGATGTGAGCTAAATTTTTAGTCTTGTTTTATAAAAAGGTATTGATGATGATGGTAGTAATGATGCTTACTCAGCAACTGGCGAAAGCAGAACCCACATGTGT
Organism: Alcis repandata; assembly: GCA_949125135.1. Lineage (NCBI taxonomy): Eukaryota > Metazoa > Arthropoda > Insecta > Lepidoptera > Geometridae > Alcis > Alcis repandata. Next base: position 5,463,028 of record OX421233.1, read on the forward strand.
ATACGTCAAGTATGTACTGTGTAACCTATATGGCTAAACTGCGGCATCTGTTTGTTTGTAGGTATGTCACAGCCAGTTATTTGAAAACCAATAAATCCCCGTTCGACCACCAACTCAGATGGCACCAACGAATGAGGGCAAAATTATTTGCGCTCGTACAAAGTTAGATGATTAATTTCATTTAGAACAATATTCATTACACTGATAACAACGCCTAGGCATATTACTAGTCAACAATACCAAAAATATGCACACCGTTAAGTTAAATTGTTTAAGTTTTTTCGCATCATTTAAATTGGTAAGTTTAAATCTTTCAACTCTTATCTCTGCAATTATTTTACACGCAACTAAGAACATTTCCAACTTCCTCTCAAAATTTCTTAATCAAGGCATTTCATTTTGCCGCAATTTTAAGCGTAACACTAACTCACACATTTGGGTCAGTACAATAGGAATACAAGCCCGCATGTGTGCGTGTCGCATCAGTATTATTTGAGTCCAGTAACTTAACTTTACTATACAACGTACAATAAAACTGTAAAGTTATAAGAACAAGATAAGTTCCCACTTATCTTATTTTTTCAACTTTCTAGGGATTAATTGCAACTTTGTGGACTATAATAAATTAAAAAATTTAAGAATAAAATTTGTATTGGTATGTTTTTTAAACTTTTATATTCAATCGCGTACATATAAAAATACGCTAATAAATCATTGTTGCTGTTAAAATATTTAACTGTTTTTTTCGCGTTATAATAATAAAACATAGCTTATGTCACTCAGAGATTACACTTAGCCAACTAGCAAAAAAAATACAAAAATCGGATTAGTCGATTGAAAAAGAAGGTACAAACTTATCTATAAATTTGTACTCTTTCAAAAACAAGTAAATTATACCATTTTAAATTGACCTACTGCTTTGTTTCGTACTGCGTAGTAGTGCGGCCCCACGCATAACGCAGGCACCCCTCGCGTTTCATTAAATACGTTTCCGCATATCACGCACTATGTCATTTCCTCTGCTAGTGATGTGCTTCAAAAGAAGATTTATCGATATCGACAGTCTTGATTTTGCACGGTAACAAAAATGGACTGAAATAATTTACTCTTGAAATCGTCGTTAAATAAGAAGTACAGTATCGCTTTGATGAATTTAAATATTATTTTGAAGATTTGATACGTTACTTTAAATAATTTTAAAGCTAGCAATGTTTAGTAATGAAAATAATATATCAGAACCGATATAACAATATGCGACAAAAAACAAAGAAATCTTAGAAAAAATTAAACTAAAACAAAACCTCGGTATATCGATATCCACTCAAGTCAATCCCATCACTAACGTGTAACCATGGGAAGCTATTTGCGGATTCAATCAAATCCACAGAATGGTAATATTATTGGCTCAACGCATTTATTCACTAGTTTCAACAAACACACAGTTGTTCTACTTTTACATTAGTATGTATTAATTACTCGAATGTAGTGTAAAAAATGTAAAATGTAAGTAAAAAGTACTCGAAAGCCTTAAGCGAGCTTAAAATTTATTACAAAAATGCTCTTGGAAAATAGCTGTAAATTATGTGCCTTATGAATAAACTTATCACGCTATTATTATGAACACGCGAGCGGTTACGAAGCAGACATTTTGGTAAATTCCACTGTAATAGAGGTATGTGCATCGCTTTTGTTGCTGCAAATTAAATTGTATTGAAATTCAAATTTTTGATTGTATGAATAAAATGGTCTTATTTTTATTTTGAGAATACATTCCTAGCATTTTACCAATACTACACACTACTGTATACAAGTTTTACTGTGGTAGATTTGTATTTCTTTTGTGTCATATTTTATTTATTTACTTTTTTATTTTAATTTTAAGTTACTTCTAACCTATCAATCCGTCGCATACAATTTATTTAACTGATTATGATTTGGGTACTATTCATCTATGTTTATAAGGTTGACAGGCTAGGCATTTCACCACAACTTACCTATTAGGTGTATAGGGTATTTTACTAAAAAAACCTAACAGTGGTGTCAATTCTGATGAACCATTTTCTAAACTACGATATTCCATAAAAATATTTCTTTTGTTAGTTAAGTTTACAGTTAAATAGCGACAGAATTAACGCCAACACAAAGACGATATTACTTTTACTTTTGTCACACAGCTACATTAGTCACAGGGCAAGTTCAAATGAGAAAGACAAAATCAGATGCGCAATAAATTTCTAGCCACAATCCCAGTTGCTATAGAGATTAGATACGCCCAAACAATATTATCATCCCTATATCAGTAACCATTACAGGGGTGGATGGTTTACAATGTATTTGATTGTTAATTGGTGGCAACCATGTTAGGAAATTGTTTAAAGTTTTGTTCCCATGCGTGTGTGACCGGCATAAGCCATTTTCACTCCCTTACCTTTTGATTTACACCCCCATTCCATTTCATGCCGTGAGAGCAAAGTATGGAACTATTACAGCACTAACAGCGGTCCGCAGTTGAAACATTTATACTTTAACTTCTTTAAACTGCTTTTTATAACCGACTGTTAGATTATTTGTCATGGAGTGAGATATAAACTCGAAACTACCTCTAAACCAAACTTCATCTAAACCTGTTCAGCTGTTACGGTGTTATTTTAAAGAACAAAGTTGTTTATGGATTTCTTACGTACAGAAACAAACTTGCATTTCAATTTTGTAAATCTGTAAATGACGTCACTTTACAGTTAAATACCTATTAAACTCGATATAAATGAATTGAAATGCACGAAATAAGTGTCATAATCGAAGAAGTGGAAAATCTTCGAATAATCTGTCCCATATTACCAAAATAACTATTTATAAAATGTAAAAAAAGATCATTATGGAACTATTTATTATCTAGGAAATACTCTATTAAAACTCGTCCTCACCGTCTTTGATCCAAAAATCAGACCATGTAATCCTCAAAAGTTATCGTTTTTATAACTTTCTTAATCCCTTTATAACAAATGAGTGTTACATAATCTACCTTAATAAACATTTCCGATACCCAATAAACAGTTGTTAGAATATGTAACATGTCGTATTAAAGCCGCTTAAAAAGTTATGCTCAATAATGATTTGACATGTCTTTTATTTACATTTAACTTGTTATTTGACTATTTAAAATAACGATCTATAATTCGAACTACGATCTGCTTTTTTTGGTTTGACTTTGTAAACAACTAAGCAAAATGATAATCATTTGGTGAAGAAATTGTTTCAACAAAAAAACACAGATATTACGAAGTTGGTAATTAAGCCTGCTAAGGATTATTAAAAGATCAAAAGCCGGTGAAATGGCAAAAAGGCATGGAGTGTGATAGATTTTCAGAGTCTTAAAGATGATCCCAAAAAAAATGTATCAAGGCATATTTTAGGTTGAAAATATGGACACGATGTCAGCTTGTGACTTCACTGAGATTACTATGAGTTTATTCTACTTTGTTAGTATAAATAAAAAAGGAAAGAAGGTAAACAGGCCTCTGCCCAATATTTGGAAAAGATAGGCTCATAAAGTAATATTTTTGTTAACATAACTTTGTCGTTATGATTTCCATACTGCCGTCCACTATCTATAATGCCGTTAAGCCTCAAAACCAAGTTTGGAGATATCAGCAAAAAACGCGGGAGATGTTTAAAATGAATGCTACTTTATAACCATAAACTTTATACGAGACTTCCTGATATAGAAATATATGTTTTTTATAGTACTTTCTAATACATGTACTTTAAAATGAATACACCTGTTTATTTAAATGTAAAATACATTTTTTGCTTTATAGCCGTGCTTTAAATTTTGATAAAAGTGAAAACCAAACGCTAAAATGCAGTTAAGTTCACCGTAACGGCATTTTAGCTTAGTGTTTTTAGGTAACTGACTATTGAAATTTATGTTTCATAAAATTAACTTAAATTACTTAACTAAAATGCCGTTAATGTATTTTAGCCACATTCTTAACAAGCATTATGGATAACTTATATAAAAAAAAATATTTAAGCCGTTAATTACATTCAAATACTTATCTTTAAAGCAGTTAAACATAAAACATCTGGGACATAGCCACTTTTTAGTTAAGCATTTACTACTAATAATTGAGAATACCATTTCAAAATAAGCTAACTTGGAAAATAAAACTACAATTATCTAACTTAAAAGATATGTTTATTATTGAATTTTGCAATTCTAGTTAAAAAGAATGTATGTGAATGTAAGAATACATACCCATAATATTCGGTTTCTGCTATATATTAAAGAATAAATAAATATAATAATAAATAAATAAATTAATAAACCTTACAAATAATTTGGGGATTGGTTTAGTAATACTACAATTAGAAACAGTTCAAGTGCTTCTTGTTTTCCTCGAGGTCTACCGCCTGCGCCCACACGCTTGAGGCATACATGATGATGGGTTCCACCACTGCGACGTAGATGGTCAAAATTAAAAAAAAATCAAGAGTGATTCTGTTTGGAGATATCCGCCACTTTTTTACACTGGGCTTTCACGTGTGCTTTGAAATTGAGCCTACAGTCGATCAACAGGCCAAGCAGCTTGACTTCTTCGACGAGATTAAGCTGGATGCCAGACATGACCAGGTTTGGGGGTTCGTACTTCAACTTTTTGGTGAAGAGCATCGCATTAGTCTTCTGCGCTGCAAAGTTGAGCTTGTTACGTTTTCCCCATTTCACGATCATGTCCAACGTGTTGTTGGCCTGCTGCTCGATGATGTTTGACTGTGAACCTGTGAACACGAGAACGACGTCATCCGCGAAGGCTTGAGAGTATACTCCCTCTGCTTCCAGCAGTTGCAGCAGCGAGTCTAGGATTACGTTCCAGAAGGTGGGTCCGCCGATAGATCCTTGGACACACCCTTTGGTAGTTTCGCTCTCGTGTGCTGCTCCTGCATAGTTGACTTTGACTTTTCGGTCATTGAGGTATGAGTTTACCATCTCGTAGAGGTTTTTTGGGCACCTCTTCTTCGCTAGATTGTCTTTTAGGGCGGGCCAACATGCATTGTCGAATGCGCCCTCTATATCCAGGGAGACTAGGAGTACGATGTTTTTGCTGTTTACTCCTTTTTTAATGTGCTCTACCAGGTCATAGAGGGCGTCTTCGGTTCCTCGTTGGGGCATGAAACCGTACTGTTTCTGACTGATGGTTGGGAGGAGATGCCATTGGAGTCGGTTTACCAAAAGCTTTTCGACGTTTGACGTTTTGACGGTATGACTTCGCATGTGTGTAATCTGTTTTACCGGGTTTGCGTAGGATAATCACGTGCGCCGCTTTCCACTGCTTGGGAAAGTACCTCAGCAACAAGCATTTGTTTGCTATCGCTAAGAAGATTTCCCGTTCGCATCGGATGGCTGCAGCGCAGATGTCAACGGTGAGCCCGTTGGTTCCGGGGGCTTTTTTCGGGTTTGATGAAGTAATGAGTAAAATCATGAAGTAAAACGACAATATCAAATATCAATAACACACTGGCGAAGATCTTAAATAAACTATTGCGTTGAAACCACTGTTTATCTTGCAGAATAAAACGATAGACTCGCCATTACAAAGTAACACTAAAACCAGACATCTTTTTTGACGATTAACGCGGGAGTCACAAGCCTACCACTAACTAGATAATGATTATCAGATTTAGTTCTTTTTTCTACGGTGATAATATTAGTGTAACAAAAAAAAATAAAGCGCGGGGTGATGGCAGATAACGGCGTTTTAATTAAGGAATGCTGCTTAACGTTTTTTAAGTTGAGGAAATATATAAAAAAATATACACTTTAATTTTCGAATTTCTTTTGACGACTTGCAAGTGTAGTAAATTGTATAATGGAATAAGGTGAATCCTTATCTAAAAAACGGTTAAGCGACCTTAACGTCTTTTATTCGAAGGTTTTTCTTGTAACTGTGTTTTAGTTAAGGAATTTTTCAATAAATTAAAACACACACCTCAACTTAAAAGTAATTAAAGTACTATAGCTGTGTTTTAGCGTACAAAACACAATAAACGGCTTTATAGATAAGCAATTATTTGATATTTTAATACATATTTATGTCGTTATGGGATTATAGCGGCTAGTTAGTTAGATAATGTTATATGACGACTTTATAGACGTGTAATGTTGAAAAGAAATGTCATGTAGCGGCGTTTGTGCTATTTTTATCTTAGGACCTATGACAGATAGGAACACGTTTGTTAGACAGGTAGATAGAGAATTTTAAACTCTATCCTATCATATTTAAAAGTAAAAATCGACCCCCTGTGGCTTAACGGCATTATAGTTAGTGGACGGCAGCATAGATACATTTTTTTTAACCTTTTTTTTATTTATTTTAGGTTTCTTTCTAAAACCTCTTTCAACAATGCATCTGAAGCTGTAGCAATATCCTATAGTATACATGGAGAATAATGATGTATTTGAATAGGTCGTAAAACCTATCGTCTGTTTAATAATCTGTTACAAACTAAGCGTGTTGAATAGTGAAGGCATTGAAGCGTGGAATGCTAATTAGATAGCGGGACCACCAAAGAAGTTTCCATCAATATTTTCATCTTAATTCCCAAATTAAGTTCGCATTAATTGTCATAAAAGAAAAGGAATTATATTAAAAGGAAACTATTAAGATAAAATTTATTTCGGTCGAATGACTCGACTTCATTAGGTCGGCATTAGTGTCAGACAAATCAGATTACACCTTGAATTATGCCGATATGATATACTTGAACAAGCAAATAGTATTAGGAAACGTATTTTATATTAATCCAGATTGGAAATTTTTTATAAAGCTCGGTCGTTCGCATTTCAACACATCCTACTGTAATGGTCATAAAATACCTCTCAATTGATATTAAAACGAGTATATGTACATAGTATGTTAGAGGTATAAAACAAAACTGATAAGTTTAAATAAATAACAATGAAAACAAATGCAACTCGTACCATGATTCCACCTCACGGTTTTATTGGAGTAGCGAGATTCGCCACCGCAAGCTTTTGTAGTAAAGTCATTTGATACCTATCGTGAATGTTTTAGTGTTGCGTTATAGTGAAATTCAGAACATCGCTCGAAGTAGCGTAAATCAATGGAACACACTTTTAGAGAGTGAAAAAAACTACGAAAAAACAGTTTCTAAAATGTAGGTAATTTTAATAACGAAAAAACCGCGGTGCTGTTACTCGGCACAATGTTTACATACACGGAACGAGTTCCGTATGTCAATATTAGGCTTGCCATACAAATGAATACATTCTGACACAATAGGGCTTCCATTTTGACCGCTGCGTCTGTGTTTGCGCAGACAATTCTCGCGGCACCAGCTTATGCCACCGAAGTATCACCTCACCAGCCATCTTAATTTTATGACCGCCTGGTACCTGCAGCTTGGATTTTGTAGGTAATCCCAGTTTTTTAATTCAGCGAAGTTATAAATTAAGCAATATTTGCGCCTAAGTAGGTACGAGTACATCACCACCACTATCCCACCTAAAAATGTAAAAGTTTGTTACTCTTTTACGCAAAAACAGCTCAACGGATTTAAATGAAAAGTATAGAGGTAGCTTATAAGTATCTTGTATTAAGTTGTAAGCCATTTAGGCTACATTCTACCTTTGGGTTCTTGTAAGAAAGCACGTAAAATTGCAGCTAGTTACTCTCTTTTTATTAATTCACTTTTATACGTGGACACTTTTCTACTAAGTAAAATGCGCCAATTACCTTGATTAAAAACTTTAGTTGATGTAGTTGTTATCAGCAGCTTTTTACAGGTTGCACTTTATGTGTCCAAAATATAACCATCGGTATCTCTAGAATTTGTCTACTCTAATCGAATATGATAGGAGCTTTGAATTCCACATCAAATTTATTTGATAGCTCAACAGTGCCTTACACATACGAGTACCTATTATACTTGCAATTGTAGCTAAACAAAACTTATTGGTTGCGTAATAACTAACCTAAAAATTTAATGTATCCTTTTTATGCCAATGATAAAAATATGCTTTTGATGCCATAATCAAAGGTGTATTTAAAGCTGTACGAGGTGACCACAATTTCACTCATGACCGCACAAACTGTAACTCAATAATCCAGTCATAAATGTTCACGGAAGCGGTAAGATGAGGTGTTAACAGATCTAGTTTGAAGTTGTTGTAAACCAGGTGGTGCAAAGCACAAACTTGTTGGTACAACTAATCAAACTGCAGTAACAACTATTAGAATACGGTTAACTGCACTGTATAATTATTACGTGAAAATTAACTAATTTTCTGAGAGTGTTTTGTTTGTACGTTGGATACGATGGAAGTTTTCACGATAAAAAATGAACGGAAACAAATTGTGAACGCGTTTAACTTTGGTAGAAGTACTTTTGTAAAATGGAGGGCTGAACTCAGTAACAAGCGTAAGCTAAGTTTAGATTAATCTCATTGTATTTATTTTCAATTTGTTTCTTTAGCATTTCTATTTGGACGTTGCACCCACTTTTATACAGGAACCGTTATTTTCAGTCTCCGAGATAAAAGTAGCCCACAGTGCTAAATTACCACCACTAAATTACACACAAATCTGTTTAGCCCTTTTAGCATGAAGTGATAACTACACACACACACACACACACTCGTTAATTTGCATACTTTTGTATTACAACTAGTGTGTTTAATGTGTTAAGGCATAATCAGGTTCCAAACGCATTCTTACTTTTGAGATTCTTTCCAAGATTCAGATCCGCAAGTACCTGATTCAATCTATTGACATCTTGAGGTATTACCAAAAGCAGCGGAAACGTTTATCACCACCTCCATCCCGGTTTCAGAACCAGACAGCCTTAAGACAGCCCCGTCGACGGGTTTCCCGATATCTTTTCCTGTACCCGGATACTCACGCAGTCGGATTAAAAAAGGTTTCCATCGTACGAGCATAATATTATTATTCCTCGCGGATCTCCGAACTCTGGGCGGACTATTACTCATCTTTTTCCCGCGTAGAGGGCTCGTTTTTATTGCTGGACGTGAAAAATACCAGAAATTTCATCCGGTCCCGGTCGTGGCGGGATTAATTCAAAGGGCACTTATTTCAAATTGGATTTCGTTCAAGTCGAGAGACTGGCGAGTCTGGCGACTTCATTTCCTTTTAATAGTGTCCGACTTGTTCCTTTCTATTGGTCTTCTTTGGTTGTCAATTTATTATGGCCCACTTTATTGGGGCAAAGTGATTTTGGACCCGTCTCGAAAATTTATAGAGAGTTATATTTGGATGAATTGTGTAAGACTTTGTAGAGCCATTCATTGTTCCCATTGTTTCATAGTATCTCACTTACTAGCGGTTCTATAAGACGTATTACTAGAAAACTTATTCTAGTTATTTATGTTCCGATGCATTCTATCTAACTTAAGTCATAATATCGCCTGAACAGTAAAACTATAAAGCATCTATAAGAGTAAATCTAGCAGTTATGAAAATGATAAAATATTTTTTTTTGGCAATTCTAATTATCGACGACCAGTTCGTCAATTGTTCATAATTTGACAGATTTGATCAGTCAAACTCAAGCTTTAAACAATTCAGATTCAGATTTATTTACGAAACAACTGATACACTAACAAATACCCAATCAAAATAGTCTATTGTACATAACCTGACCGTCACAAACCATTCTATTCTAATTCACTTTAACAACGTTAAGTCTATATTTAATCACAAACGTATCTATAATCCGCTTTAATTCAGGAGCATTCAGATTTACTGATCCGAACCTCTTCACTTTGCTAAACTCTCTATCAATATTTCATTGTTACCCAACACGCATTGTATCGAAGCCTCAAAATTATCTAATACAGTAAACATCGGTTAATCTACTGTCTGAAGCCATACAAGTTAACCGTGCCGTTAGTTTCGTCCAAATGGTGTGCGAAGGGCAATCTGTCAAGATAGACGTATGTACTCGTAGCTAATTCTATTATGTAGATAGGTACTGTATGGCTTATTCTATTTCTATGGACTCTGGGATACAAGGTAAAGAAGATGGGCAACTTTTAAGCAACTGAAATAATAAGGATTGTCAACTATTTCATAGTATTTTAACTTTACTTCAATTTTCACTTAACTTTCCTTCCATTTCATATCATACGTGTTTTGTGTTAAATTTTGAAATTGAAACAGTTGATGAAGTTTAAATGACCTCATAGGATCTGCACGTACACGTAAAATGTACACGTACACGTAGATTTTTCGTGATATGGAGCTGAAATATAGTAACTTTACCTTCCTAATACAGATATAGTTAGGAAGCCGGAGATACGAGTATGAGGTACTTTTTTTCTATGGAAATGTAACGGTTCCTTTGGGATTAGCCACGCATACAAAACTGCAGCAGCTAGTACTTTTATGAGGGCGAGAAAATTTCTAATTTACTCACCAAACCAAACGACCAAAACCAAACGAGACGCAACCGCGAGCGCGTCACGTTTGTAAACTCGCCTGATGAAGGTCACCGAATGTGACCGAAACTAGTCGTGGTAGACGACTCAATTTTTACGTGAGTATTCCCGTGTTTAATTATAACGAAAATACTAATTATTCTTCCGGAATAAGTCAATGACCTATTCCGTGCGCTATTGTTCCAGCCATGAGGCAGTTTCGTCCAATACTCGCAAAAGTGGACCTTTCTAAATATATCTAAAACGTTGTATAAATCTCATGAAACGTAATTAGGAGCTTCTTTTATGATGTCTTTTAGTACTATTTTTTCCTATCTTATCCTAGTTTTGGAGCCTCTGAAGCTCTCTGAATCTCGGCCTGGATTTTTGACCGGGGATGGAAAGTAGTAGTGATATTTAATAAGTCAAATAAATAATTGGGAATTAAAAAAAGCATGTTCGTACTTGACTAGGTACTTTCTATTTGACGAGCGTGTCAAGTACGTTGACCTCTGTTTCTATGAAGGTATTTAAGGCAACATTACCTTAGGTAAAGACAAACAGAGCTTCTGTTTAACCAAGTGCCGATGCCGGTGGCATTTGAAGACGAGTACTTGCAGGAATCAATATATATAAAAGTGAAGGTCGTGACTGACTGACAGATCAACGCACAGCCTAAACCGCTTAAGCTACAAACGTGAAATTTGGACAAAAGTTTTATATCAAAAAGCGGACGCACACTAAGAAAGGAATTTGCCCAATTCAACCCTTAAGAGGGTGAAAAGGGGTGTTTAAGTTTGTATGAAAAAAATTTTTTCCTTTATGCTACGATTATCAAACTTTGCGAATATACTAAAGTTAAAAAAATAATTGACACCTATTTCAACATTTTTTAAAAATCAACCCCTAAAGGGGTGAAACGGAGCAATAAAGTTTGTATGAAGATTTTTTTTTTAATGCTGTGGTTATGAAACTTTGCAAATATACTAAGCTTAAGAAAATAATTGACACTTATTTTTTTGTTTTTTGAAAATCAACCCTTAAAGGGGTGAAACGGAGTATTGAAGTTTGTATGGAGATTTTTTTTTTGATACTGTGGCTACGAAACTTTGCAGATATACTAAGCTAAAAAAAATAATTGACACTTATTTTTTTGTTTTCTGAAAATCAACCCCTAAAAGGGTTAAACGGAGTGTTGAAGTTTGTATAAAAATATTTTTTTCCTAATACTTCGATTATTTAACTTTGCTATTGTAATAAGCTAAAAAAAATATTAGATACCTGTTTCATTATTTTTTGAAAATCCACCCCTGAAAGGGTTAAACAGAGTGTTGAATCAACGCATCAACATTAACAGATCAACGCACAGCCTAAACCGCTTAAGCTATAAACGTCAAATTTGGACAAAAGTTTTATATCAAAAAGCGGACGCACACTAAGAAAGGAATTTGCCCAATTCAACCCTTAAGAGGGTGAAAAGGGGTGTTTAAGTTTGTATGAAAAAAATTTTTTCCTTTATGCTACGATTATCAAACTTTGCGAATATACTAAAGTTAAAAAAATAATTGACACCTATTTCAACATTTTTTAAAAATCAACCCCTAAAGGGGTGAAACGGAGCAATAAAGTTTGTATGAAGATTTTTTTTTTAATGCTGTGGTTATGAAACTTTGCAAATATACTAAGCTTAAGAAAATAATTGACACTTATTTTTTTGTTTTTTGAAAATCAACCCCTAAAGGGGTGAAACGGAGTATTGAAGTTTGTATGGAGATTTTTTTTTTGATACTGTGGCTACGAAACTTTGCAGATATACTAAGCTAAAAAAAATAATTGACACTTATTTTTTTGTTTTCTGAAAATCAACCCCTAAAAGGGTTAAACGGAGTGTTGAAGTTTGTATAAAAATATTTTTTTCCTAATACTTCGATTATTTAACTTTGCTATTGTATTAAGCTAAAAAAAATATTAGATACCTGTTTCATTATTTTTTGAAAATCCACCCCTGAAAGGGTTAAACAGAGTGTTGAATCAACGCATCAACATTAACAGATCAACGCACAGCCTAAACCGCTTAAGCTACAAACGTCAAATTTGGACAAAAGTTTTATACCAAAAAGCGGACGCACACTAAGAAAGGAATTTGCCCAATTCAACCCCTAAAGGGGTGAAACGGAGTATTGAAGTTTGTATGAAGAATTTTTTTTGATGCTGTGGTTACGAAACTTTGCCAATATACGAAGCTAAAAGAAATAATAGACATTTATTATTTTGGATTTTGAAAATCAACCTCCAAAGGGGTTAAATGGAGTGTTGAAGTTTGTATGAAATTATTTTTTTCCCTATGCTACGATTATTTAATTTTGCAGATGTACTAAGATAAAAAAATAATAGATTCCTGTTTCATTATTTTTGGACAATCAACCCTTAAAGGGGTGAAACGAGGTATTAAAGTTTGTATGGAAATATTTTTTTCTTAATGCTACTATGATTTAACTTTGCAAATTTACTAAGCTAAAAAAAATAATAGACACCTAAGTATATTTTTGTTTTTGAAAATCAACCCCTAAAGGGCTGAAATGGAGTATTGAAGTTTGTATACAAATATTTTTGTCCCAATGCTACGATTATTTAACTTTGCAAATGTACTAAGTTATAAAAATAATAGATACATGTTTCATTATTTTTGAAAAAACAACCCCTAAAGTGGTGAAATGGTGTAGTAAATATAGTACGGAGAGAGAATTGTAATGACTCACTGACAGACAACGCACAGCCTAAACCGCTGGCCGTAGAAATTTGAAATATGGAGGGTGTGTTTGTCTTGATGAGTAAACGTGTACCAATAAAGAATTTTTTGAAATTCTACCTCTAAAGGGGTGAAATAGGGTGTTAAAGTTAGGATGGAGAAGCATTGTTTTTGACGTCACGGTATTGAATGTGTGTCAAAAAAAGCGGACTCACACTGAGAAAGGAATTTTCCCAATTCAACCCCTAAGGGGGTGAAAAGCGGTGTTTAAGTTTGTATGAAAAAAATATTTTTCATAATGCTACGATTATTAAACTTTGCAAATATACTAACGTTAAAAAAATAATTGACACCTATTTCATCATTTTTTAAAAATCAACCCCTAAAGGGGTGAAACGGAGTATTGAAGTTTGTATGAAGAATTTTTTTTTGGTGCTGTGGTTACGAAACTTTGCCAATATACTAAGCTAAAAGAAATAATAGTCACTTATTTTTTTGGTTTTTGAAAATCAACCCCCGAAGGGGTTAAATGGAGTGTTGAAGTTTGTATGGAAATATTTTTTCCCAATGCTATGATCATTTAATTTTGCAGACGTACTAAGCTAAAAAAAATAATAGATACCTGTTTCATTATTTTTGGAAAATCAACCCCTAAAGGGGCGAAATGGCGTGGTAAATATAGTACGGAGAGAGAATTGCAATGACTCACTGACAGACTAAACCGCTGGTCGTAGAAATTAGAAATATGGAAGGTGTGTTTGTCTTGATGAGTAAACGTGTACCAAGAAAGGATTTTTTGAAATTCAACCTCTAAAAGGGTGAAATAGGGTGTTAAAGTTAGTATGGAGAAGCATTGTTTTTGACGCCACGGTATTGAAATCCTTACAAATATACGAAGCTTAAAAAAATAACGAACACTTATTTCACCATTTTTGGAAAATCAACCCCAGTGGGGGTGAAATGGCGTGGTAAAGATAGTACGGGGAAAAAATTGTTTTGATGCTAACTCAATAAAATTTTACAGATGTACTAAACTTAAGGCGGGTAAACAACATCCGGAAAAAATCCAAAACCTTCGAAAAGTCACATCCTCGAGGTGGAACTGCTAATTATCTCGAAAACTAAAAACATTTTTACCAAAGCGCTGAGACTAAAAAGTCATCAAAACCTCGGACCTTTTTGGAGCCATTAAAAATAACATAGTCGCCTCAAAAACATGGCCTCCATACAAACTTTGAGGGTCTATATCTCCGAAACGGTTGAAGATGGGTGGGTGTTTGACTAAATTTAATGTCATAGGAGTTAGCAAGGGCTACTTGATGGTGGTGGCGAAAATCCAAATGATTCAAAATGGCTGTCATTTTTCTAAATGATTCGAGGGGGCTGATTTATTGCATCCGGAGGTTTTTGGGGTCCCTGCTTCCATTGTATGACGCCTTTTACATGCTCTTTAAAAAAGGAGGCTTAAATTAATTATCGGTTCCCGAGGTATAGTCCACGCGGGCGAAGCCGTGGGCGGAAGCTAGTAAATAATAATTGTACAAAGACAACTAACAAGAGAACTCAAATATCAGACTTAAATAAAATTTAGATAATTAGGAAGAAGAATAAAATAAAAATTATGAACAGCCGACATTTAGAAGCCTTCTCGTCGAGTGTTTTGAATAGACTCACTTGTAATATTATATAGATCAGCATAGGGTTCAGTAATTTGGGCTCGTCAGCATTTATTCCTAAAGTTTCCAATATTATTTTGTACTTTTGCATCAATATTAAATTATAAACACATTTGGGTCTAGACTGATCAAAAATAAAATATTCTAGATTATTTTATTCTTAATTAGTACTCGTGTACATGTTATTTATTCTCTTCAATTTGTGGTTGAAATGCTTTTGGTATTTATCGGGACAAACTGTATTTATTTATTCAATTTACGTAACCTTTATGTCAGTAGAAAGGTTAATGTACCTAATAATGATTTTTGGATGCAATATATATATATTATTGGAACCGTACATTTTGCTTAGGTACCTATTTTTGATTAATTACTTGACTCTCACATAAAATAATAGGTATTTTAATAAAACATGAGAAGAAATGGCAAGCATTCAAAAAACCCAAAGGATCGAAAACAAATACTGAAAAAAAAATGCTGCAAAATTGACTCTAACGTAGAGAATAATCAATTTCTTTGTATCCTATAATATAAGCTGACTGGTCAGCCCTCGTTTCAAAGCTTTCAGACGCCACAAGATCTCCTAATACTCCAAATATATTCCTAATGTTCAGAAATCATAAACATCATGTCCAATTATCGCATACACAGTCCAAAGGTAGACTTTCGACATCGTAACTCCGTATTAATGGTAATCTAGAGCAACATTTACATGCTGTAACAAATGGAACGAGTTCCTTAGACCAAACAAAGGCGTAACCAGCGGACGCCAGTTGTACAACCTCATTGTAACAATGTTAGTGTATCCACGCCTGATTTGGCTGTTGCAGCTAAGTTAATACATGCAGTGACGTTTTAAACCAGCTCTTAGTGAGGAAGACGGCATAACGTTTTGAAAATCGATTAATCATGAAAACCTGCAAACAATGACGTATTTAGGATAAATGTCTCTTACATAACCCATAAATATATTATTGTTTGCAGGTACGAAGAATGCGTTTAGTTACTTAATATTTCTAGATACTCAGTCGAAATAAGTACCTAACTCGGGTTTTTCTACACAATTTTACCGAAACCAATGCCCGTTTTCGTCAATTGAACTATGCATTTGTATTGTTGTATAGCTTTTACTTACTTAAGCTTGTATTCCTGTATCTGAGACTTCTACAAACCTCTTGAAACTTCAACTAAAATTAACCTGAAACGTGTTAAATATCCACCTCGAAATTGCCGTTTAATAATAACAAACGGGTATTATATCCAAAGTTTATTCCGTAAATTGACGTCAAGTCATTATTAACAAAGCTTTTGTAATTTTCCCTGTCGTGCCATTTTCAAAGTTAAATGGATTAAACGTGTAGGAGGATTATAATAAGTTTCAACAAAATTATCTGTCTGTTGAAATGATTAAAATAGTTTAAATTCCGCGACTGATTAAACTTTTCTCATATTTTGTAATTACATCAAAATTATAAATGCGAACGTGAATAGTAAGTAAAAATGTATGTAGTATGTGCCTGTAACGAATCAACAGGTTTGAGTGAAATTCGGAATGGAGATAGCCTATACGCTACTTTTTATACTAGTGATGAGTTAATTTTAAAAATAATTTTAAAATCAAGCCTTTATTGCATAGTCATCGTAGTTACACACGTGTACTAAGTTTCGGCTCAATCGATACTTTTAAAATCAAGATTCTATTGCATTCTCATCGGAGTTACACTATACTCAGCTGAATCGGACATCGAGAAGTGGTTCAAAATTGAGTTGCATGAGTCCACTCCAAACAAACATAGTAACATAAATTGCAAGTTAAATAAAAGCTTAAAAATGAACAGCCCCTGTACAAATTGCCAGTGCAACCGGTGATACCGCTTGTAAAAAACTAAATGTACTTTGTCAAAGAGTTCATAATTATACACTTTTTCAACCGTCTTGATTACTTTCTATTAAGAAACACGACGACGAGCTTGTATGAAAACACTTATGAAAGTAGAAGAAGCGAAAGACATATGTCAGGATCGTAGCAAGTGGAGGGATGTAGTCTCTGCCTACCCCAATGGGAAAGAGGCGTGATAATATGTATGTATGTATGTAAGAAACACGTAGCCAAAAAGTTGATCACAAGCTGATACTTGCAATTCTTGTTTTCAATTCAATGAATTAATTGTTACAGTTGTTTTACATGCGCTCCACCATCCCCGACAAATAAAATCGTTTAATAGTGTAATAAAAATAACTAATTCATATTTTCTCTTGTTACAGTGCATCTTCGGAACGCACTGCGTACTCCTGGCTCCCAGACACCAGGATAGAGTTCTGCTCTCCATACAGTCGCCGCAAGAGTTCCAACTCAACCCTCTACGAGAGCGACTGATGGCATGTCACTAACCAGCTGGAAGAAGCTCTACTATAGCTGGAAAACAAAACTCTAAAACGTGAAAAAAGTGGTTTGGACATAAATACTATAAACTAATTTAAACCTTAAAGTAAAGAAGATAAGAC
This sequence comes from Alcis repandata, assembly GCA_949125135.1. Taxonomy (NCBI): domain Eukaryota; kingdom Metazoa; phylum Arthropoda; class Insecta; order Lepidoptera; family Geometridae; genus Alcis; species Alcis repandata. Next base: position 5,480,411 of record OX421233.1, read on the forward strand.
GCATACTCGTAATAGTGCAAAACTGAGTTCTTACGTGTCTAAATTGAAGTGATGAAGAATATTTTGTGCTTTATGTAGTACATCGACTTTTTAGGATTAGACTTGTCTTTTGAAGGTTAAGGTGACCTAGTCATACATTAATTAGAATTATCTGTTGGTTATTCAATATCTAATGTAAGTTTTCTATTAACCTTGTACAGTTTGTAAAATTACTTAGTATTTAATTAATTTGGTAAGATATCTGTATTTGAATTTTACTTTGTTTTTGACTTTAATTATGATAACTTTCTTGTAACTCCAAATTGAGAAAACAATAGATCTAGTCATGGAATGTAAAACGAAAATAATACCCAAAATTCCTAATTCATATTTATTTTGTATAAAATTTTGACAAAGGCTCTTTGGATCGTCTGCATTTTAAATCTTAAATTCGAATTTAGAACTCTACTAAAAATATAAAATTTATAAGGACCTAAGTTTTTCAATCAATATCGACAGCCATACGACATTAATTCAGCGATAGATAAGAAATCTACGAAGTTTGTCCGGCGGGCGAGGAATCTTTGCTAAGTATGGAATATTTTTGCTCATAAATTTGCTAATACCGAGTCGAACCGAGGAGTACCGTGAAAACTTCCTCCTGCTTCCCGAAAATGAATATTTATGACGGGCAACGAGTAATGCGCCATTTATGGACAAAGTTAGAATGTATTCCGTCGACTTATCGAACGAAATTGGATCACTGGAGTCTGTTTCGATACAAGAGCCCTTAGTCCTTGACTACTTGCGTAAGATTTTGTTATTTACGTCGGCTGTAGATAGCAGGTAACAAACATTACCTTCCTATTTTTACATAGGTATATAACTATAATAGATTTAACCTAAGTAGCTTAGGTGGGCTTAAATTGACATGCAATAATACCACGTCATGATAGATCAAAAATTGTTAAGTACTGTTAACAACTTTTAGTAGCCTTATTTATAAATATTTATTACTTTGGGTTGGGAGTGGGACAAACTAACAATAGGATATCGTCAATTAAATATTTAATTTGTTTGATTTGCCGTTTAGTTTCGTTCGATTCGAACTACTCACAAAAAAACTATCAGTCAGCGCCATCTAGTTGCATTAGCTTGGAACTATGTACATTTATTTTTACCCGACAAAAGCGAAGCCAAAGGGAGGGTAATTTTCTTTGACTGTTAAGTTTGTTTGTTTGTTGTTTGTTTTCTTTAAGTTACTTTTCCATCATACCTACTGTTATTTATATTTCTAGTGATAAATTTAATTTTGTGTAAAATAATAATTACATTTAAAATTAAGAAATTTAACGTACGTATAGTAAGTAATATTTGTTTATTAATTAACTATTTCTAGATTGTAAATTTAGTAACCGTAACTTTAATCGATCTTTATTCTCAATTGTAAATTTACAAATACGAATTTTCATAAGAATAATTTAAATACATTTCATGTAAATAAATTAAATTTTAAAAATGTAAAACTGTTGTAAGATATGACACCATTGTTATTGTAATAGATAGTTATTAAAACTGAGAAAGTAGATAGGGAATTGATATTTGCTGTGATTTATTTTTATTTTATTTTCTTAACAAATCCATAAAATATATATTTTCTTAGCATAGGTGATATTAATGCATAATGTACCAATAGTTGTACGGCTTTTCATTGATTGAGTAAAGGAGCCATATTTGCGATTGTGATTGTGAACGAAATGCGACAGTTTACGCAATCAAGCTGCTGATCACAATGGCTGATTTTGTTCTAGAAAATGACTAATAAAAATAAAATTCGATTCGTATCCATTGCCACTAATATTTATAGGTCTGTGCTATCAAATAGCCTGAAAACGTATATCAGGAATATTTTATTGTACAAATATGTAAGACCTGTAATTTTTTTTTGTTACTGAAGAAATAATAGCGATATCGATAATGACGAGCCAGTTTCTAAACTAAACTAATACGACAGGACTTAAATTATCTTTGTCTCTTTTCGTTTCAATATACGAGAAAAGGATAGCAACAGGTTTAGAGCTTTCAAATTTTGTTTAGTTTAAAAACTGGTACATTCGATATCGATATATAACTTATGAGTACCAACATAGGTATATATGTATTACCTCGAACATGTTCCAAATAGATGACACTGTGGTAATATTAACATAAGTATTATTAAGTATCTACCTATATTTTTGTATTGATAGCTGTAAATTTTCTTTGCTGTTTAGACCTTAATCTGTCTCTTGTAACTACCTATATTTACTTGGTATTCTATCTATAAGAAACCTACTACCTATTTATCGTCTTTGACATTAAGTTTGTAATTGTGTTGAATGACAAAAATGCTCAAAATTATACTAAAATACAGAGAATAGAATTTTTTTTGAATTGAATATGAAATTACCAGTTGACTGTTCTAAGAAAGGCGTTGAACCTTAAATTGATGTGACGTCACAAAAAATACCATTAGTCACAATATTCAAAATTATTTTTTGCTACAATTTGGGTGGTTAACAACCGCATTTATCCAGAAACAACCAAACCCTTCCTCATCCTTGTTGCGTTAAAATCACAACTGTAACCAGTGTTGACCAAACTTTTAAGAATTAACCAAAGTTTACTAAAACTTGACAACTCGATTAAAGAACAATGCCCATGTCCCATACATCAAATTACCAGTCATCGTTTATGATTCTTTGAATGACTAATAAACGCAATTGTTAAAATAGTACCAAAAAATGTTTACGTGAAAAATCAGTCTATGAATTAATTACAACAAACTTATTACCTATAAAAAATAAAGACATAATCCATAACAAGTTCCCACTCAAAATTTGTCTGACAACTAAAATTTGTATTATGAGTCTTTATTTTTTTGAAAACTGTTCAATGAGTTAAATGTTAGCAATTCACAGTTAACTAAACAATCGCTTTGCAAAGTTTTAGTAAACATGGTTCAAGGATGCTCTTATAAACCCTACCTATTGCAAATTATGCAGAACTTAGTTTTCTTCACTCAAGAATTGTTAATCAAGGATGGTTTATTGGTTATATTTTATCTATTAGTACCTACTATAATTACTATATAATTTAACCTCTCAGGGTTATTCATAAAGGGTATGCTAAGTCGAAAAGGGGCTCATAGTACTTACTCATCATTATGAACAACTTTTACTATGAGACCAACCCAGAATTCGCGAAAAAAAATCAGCTGTTTCATACATTTTGTCGAGTGTCATTGACATTTTTCTATGGAACAGCTGATTTTTTTTTCGCGAATTTCTGGTTGGTCCCACAGTAAAAGTTGTTCATAATGATGACTACTATGAGCCCTTTTTGCATACCCTTTATGAATAATCCTGTATATCTATTAGTACTATAATTACTATATAATTTAACCTCTCTATATTAAAATTTAATTTGTATCCAATGGTTCTATAATGAAATGCTATATCACTGAAATTATTGTATTATTTTCATCGTTTAAACCTACCTACTCATAAAATAATCATAAACTTTATAGTATACTTAATAGAGTATCACTTTGTGATGATTATGTCGTAAATAATCAATTAATCACTTTAATAAGTATTTAAAATAGGCAAATTAAAACCTAATAATGATTGGAAACTGATTAACTGGTATCTACGAGTATACTTAGCTGATAGTTTTTTGCGATTTCAAGGTTGGTCGCATTGTACAAATTATGTATAACGTTTTACACTCATAGCTACCCACTAGGAATAAATCCTATCTATAGAACAAAGAGATAGATAGATAGATAGATAAACTCTTTATTGTTCACACCATAAATTACAAACAGAAGGGTTATAACACCTAAAAACTAGTGCGACTACTGGCGGCCTTATCGCTAAGAGCGATCTCTTCCAGGCAACCTTAGGATGGAGAGGAGAGATAAAAAATATATATAAAAACGGGGTGTGCAATGTAGAAGAACAGTGTCTTATAAACCTACATAAAAAATAATAATTATAAATACTTAGAAATATACAAGAGTTACTAAGGTACTAAGAGTTGTCGATACTACGGTAAAATTATTTTATATGGGATTGATATTATATCTATTACCTACTGGCTATGGTTTTGCGGTGATGATGATGATGATGAAAAGTGATGTGGCCAATATCTTTTTCTGTGCCCCTGGCAACGTGTTTGCATTTCATGATGATTGGTTCAGCTAGATTGGATCGGCAAGTGGTAAAAAATTGAGTTGCTGCAAGATTCCACCAGAACAAACATAGTTATATACATACAAGTTAAATACAAGCTTTGTTAACACTTCCCTAACAAAAGCTATATGATACGTTGATGATGATATCATAACCCAAAAATGTATCTACAATGCAATTCCTAAATTTAATTCAGCGTGTCATAGCACCAGACCCACCGCAGAGCGTAGGATTACGACACTAATCAGCGTGACTTCCTTTACAATTCTGTTTGATTCGAAACGGGGGGCTTGTTAATCTTCCCAGGAATCGAATGTGCGCGTAGTGGGTTAGTGGGTCCAATATCCGGGTAAAAATTGGTACATCAGCTGCTGATTGGCGTATACAAGGGCCAAAGAACAAAATATGAAAAACTGCAAATCTAGACATCTTTCTGTGATTATAATTGAGAAGGCCAAAGTTTGGATAGTTAGGTATTTGTTACTCAATTACGCAACAATAGAGGAACGAACGGACAGGTGGATTGGGATGAAATTTGATAGGAAGGTATCCTCGATAATTAGATATACCTACCCTAGATTAACATAATATGGACTGCTTCTTAACTCGTTAAAAATTTAAAGATATGTAACCGAAAGGTGCATCTAGTTTTTTTTATCAAATCTAGCCAAAAAAAATTTTGATTGACACAGCAAGAAGAGACGCCAAGAACGTCAAACATAATATACGAGTATGTTAAAAAAACTTACTAACCAAGTTTTTTATTGCAGTACCTATACGAATCGATTCCTCGTATCACAGAAGCTCTATTCAAATTAGTGACGATTGTGTCAAAGGGAACCAACAGATGTAGTTGATTGGTTACGTAGATATACGTTTTGTAACTAGCCGTGAAATTAGATGAAACCACATGGTACCAGGCCATTTACTAAGTCAAAATTTGAGTCATTGTTCATGTGAAAAACGAATGTGCAATGCAAAAAAATGAACGGAATGAATGAATGAATGAAATGTGTATGCTTAAGAACTGGCATAAAAATATTGGCTTTGTGCTAATTAGGTAAGTTTCTTCGTTCAGTATTTTAAATAATAATAAAGACTTCTTCCAGACAACTTTTGGTGGCTATAGTATGTAATAGGATATCTACAAAAGATGATTGTCTTATAAGCGTCCGATCTGCGTTCGTGCCTACATACACACCTAAGCCGATACGGAAGCCACAAATGAAACAAGACATTTTCGGATAGAGTTGTAAGTACTTAAAATAAACAAAAGTAGGTGTAAATGATAGTTAATAACTCCAGTTACGTTAGCATGATCTACCGTACAGTAGGTATGGTTTTCTTACGATGTTTTCATTCACCTATAGTTTAAGCTCAGCGTTGGAACTTGCACCCACCATATTGCGCGTAGTAATAAAAATAAAATAAATTATAATAAAATAAGCCTTTATTGCTGAGTTACAATTTTTAACTTTCCTTAATTATCACTAGCGGTCGGTACTGTTTTCCCAGCTTGTCTTTCGACAAAAGTAGTAATACGTAAGATAAAAACTTTCAAACGCACTTTGAATCTGCACACTCTGTAGGTATTAACAAAGTTCAGTCATGGTTCGCTGTGCAAGCGAATGTTAATTTTATTGCAACGTACCGTGAGTCTTTACTTATTAAAATTTATGTCGAAGTTCTTCTGTACTTCTACTATGATTTATTCTGTGAAGTAAAGCTGTAGCTGTAGTTTACTCATGTTTTATTATTTCGGTTACATAATACCGTCATAACAGCAAACTTCCATCTTATAATTAACTTGAGAAGCAATTAATACTTCACGACATGCTCATTACTCCCTCTCAGGTGCTACGGGAGTAGAGATAGGCTATTATTTTGAATGTAGTTAACTATCGAATTATTTTAACGACTAGCTGCGCCCCGGTGCTTTGCCCGCATTATTTTCTCTAAAGCATCCAAGATTTGAGGCGAATAAACCAAAGAAGTAAATTCAAGTCGGTCGAATGCTCTCGCTGTGTGTCCAGCCCCCCTATATAGCCAAGTTGCAATATATTATCGCAAACTGTATAGAAAACTGAGACAAAGTATGGGAATGACATTTCTATAATCTATTTATAAATTTTATTTTATATTACATATAATTATTACATAAATGTAACATTCTACTATTTCTATTTCTGTAATTTGCGATTTGGAATTGCAACTTGGCTAGAGGGCAGAGCTTAAGTGAATACATAAATTAACCTATCATTTTACTTTAAAAAAAATCACCGCGCGTTAGTATCATAATTTTTTTTAAATGGGTCTACCGATTGTTATTTTTTAGTTTGTTCGCCTCAATACAGAGCTGGTTTAGAAAAAAGAAGGTTAAATCGCAGGGCAAGCCTAGTCTAATCTAAATATAGCTTCATATTTTTCGTCAATAATTTCATTTTACCAATTTATTTGAACAAAATAGCCTCATCTCTACGTGGAGCAAACGGAAGCTAAATAATCAACTTGTTCGATCCTTATAAATATAAACTATAGGTATTATAGAAATGGCACACTTATAGCATTGGCGACTTTATATGAGTTTTTGAATGGCCTCGTTATATTTGAGTTCTGACAAATAACATTTTAAATAAATTTTCCTTAGGATACATGGCATCTTAAACTAACAGAATCTAAAATATCTAACAAAAAATTGTACTAAGTATTTAAAAAAATACTTAAGTAAATTTTTCACGGACTCTTTTCTTAACTCTTTGTTTTTCATTTTTACTAGTAACCGCTACTGAAACAAATATGCTAAAATTGTCTCCTAGTTAAAGGTTTATTTGATCTTATCGTTACCTATAAAGTTGTGGTATCATGGGAACATTACTATTTGGTAGTAACTTGCTAATGTTCCTTCAAAATTCTTAACAGTAGTATGATATCAGACCTACCAGGGTTACGGACGTTAGAGACCAATTCTCACGCCAAAGTCAATAATACCGAAAATTCTGTAAACACGACAATAGGAGAGCGTGTGGATCTTCATTTCTAAACCAACACAGTCTAATCAATTCCGAACTTTTCTAGTATTGATTTAAGGATTCAATTTGAATGATGGCGCAAAACGTTATTCTGGCTACCGCATATTGACTTTGCCTTTGTAAACACTAATAGGAAATTCAAAAGTGGGAACCAGTTGAGATGAAACAGTGGATATGTTAATTTTGTTAGTTGAGTGTCTGGGGGAGGAATTTTAATTCTAACACGATTCGATCAATGTTAACAGCAGTTTATGAGTAATTTCATCACTAAGTAAGTACGTACTTCTTTTTACATGTTTGACTTCTAAATAACTACGATATAAAAACTAGAAACTTTCTAGCAAAAAGTAGACAGAGACGATGAGATGAAGAAAATTAAGCACACATATATAGATAGATACGAGATATCTATAGATACGAGTACGCATTCATATCATAATGATAAGTGTTGTCGTAAGAAAAAGTCGGAGGCACTTTTAAATAAGAGTTTACAAACACTACTTAAAGTTGAGTGAGTACTGTATATACAGGGTTATTCATAAAGGGTATGCTAAGCCGAAAAAGGCTCAAAGTACTCATCATTATGACCAACTTTTACTATGGAACCAACCCAAAATTCGCGAAAAAAAATCAGCTGTTCTATATCTACTGTCGAGTGTCATTGACATTTTTCTATGGAACAGCAGATTTTTTTTTTTCGCGAATTTCGGGTTGGTCCCATAGTAAAAGTTGTTCATAATGATGAGTACTATGAGCCCTTTTCGGCTTAGCATACCCTTTATGAATAACCCTATATTTATCGTGCAGAAGCTACAAGACGTTTATCAATCTAAGAAACTATCATATGGCCTAAATAAAAATGTATTTATTTAAAAATTGTAAAGATTTGTGTCGAACTATTTTTCGGGCAGTTTACGACGATAAGTTCTGAACAACCAGCAGAACAACACACGACAGAAATATTGCAAATCTACAAAATATTTATATATGTCTTTGGAATTATCAACATAAAGCGACTGTAATCCGCTTTCTATGCATAAACCCGACGCCCACCTGATGTCCAAGTTTATGAGTTTTTAAGAGAGTGCATCTGGAAGATTTTTAGTGAACTGGTTTGGCTTTCGAACTCTTTACTGCCATTGTAATAAAAAGTTTGGGAGCTTATGTTTATTTCAATAGCTGTAATCAGGAAAAATATTGGTATCATCGTAATTGTGACCGCTATTGTGACTTTTATGTAAGTTGTTGGATTAAAGAATACGTTTCAAACTAACTTTTATTTGATTTAGTGATAATGTTGTTTAGTTACATATTTAGACTGTTTCTATGAAATATGATTATGACTTGTGACAGGCAAAAATAAAATTTAATTCTACATTATCAAAGCTAAGTAAGAGCTCCCACGCGTTTAAAATGATTATTTAATGTGATTTATTTACACCAACTCAATAAATAATATTAATTACTTTGTATATTGGCTTAATGTCACCTCAAAATGGGCTTCTTAGCCCATTCGTATAATAAATTGCAAACAAGTGTCGTCGGCAATCAGTGTTCATTCGGAATGTTTTGGAAATTCTCGTATATTTTTGAATTGTGACATTATATGAGCTGGCTTATTTCTGTAAGTGCTTCTTTGAGAGGGCACGTAATTTTGTAAGTAGATAAAAGCATAGGTTTCTGAATTTGCGATATGAGGTAAAGTGCTTCTAAGAAAATATCTTATTTAGAATGTATCAGATAAAGTAAAGAAGAAGATATTTAAGAGCATCATCCATGTTACCCTCTCCCTTAAGACACCTTCCGCGCGCTGTACAACTTTTTACGGCAAATCTTTTGCTTTCCAGGCGGTTCAGCTTTGGAACGATTTGCCTGTGTCAATAAGAAATGCTACATCGCTTGCATGTTTTAAGAATCAGCTAAAAAAATATTACTTGTCGCAATTGCCAGTTTCTCAGTCATTATTTATTTATTATTTCTCACAAATTGTTGTTTTGTTTTGGTTTTTATTTATTTTTTATGTATTTTACTCTTCCCTTTTAGTATTATTATATATTATTTTTCTATGATTTAGTATATTTTCGCAAGTATAGGTAGTTTTAGTATTTGAATGTATTTCTAAGTATTTATTATTTTATGTAGGTTTATAATTATGATGATGTTTTTCTTCTACTATATATTGCACACCCCGTTTTTAAATTTTTTTTTATCTATCCTCTCCATCCTAAGGTTGCCTGGAAGAGATCGCTCTTAGCGATAAGATTTTTAGGTGTTATAATCCTTCTGTTTGTAATTTATGGTGTGAACAATAAAGAGTTTATCTATCTATCTATCATGTTTTAGAATTTGAAAAACATTTACTTTTCGGAGGTACAAAGATTACATTAACACCTTACACAGGTAGCCTGAGATACTTGAACCAAACCACGTTTGTTCCACGACTTTCGATAATGCATAAAAAAAACATACGTCAATACTGTTACCTAACTGTTCCATGCAAAAAGTATGAAACATTGGTTTTTTTTGTGAGTTTTTTTTTAAAGTCATCTGGGATCAATGCATAGTAGCCGCCTGCAGTGTTTTACAGTGGACCCTATATACTCTATGGTAACAATTACCTAGATTACGCATCAGAACTATACTAGGAAACTTCAACAAGAAACCAAGTTGTTATTAGTAACAATCAAGTGCTAACAACCCATTGCAACGGTCATCAGAAGCCTTTGAAATGGTTAATGAAGGCAATTGCGGACAGCCTTCATAGACTATAATCGGATATAAATCACGAGGAAATTAAATGTGACAGGCCTTGACAAGGCAGTTCGCAAAGCAGATTGTGTATGCAATTTTGTTAGTAAGTACGAGTAAGTAAGAATATTGAATGAGATTTGAAAATTGGACTTAAAAACAGCGACGGACTCGTGGTCACACCGTTTTGCTACACCAGTGTGACTACGAGTAATTTATATTCCTCGTGGTTACACTACTCTGAAAAGGATCGAGATTGCAAGATATGTAGCGAAGCGCATTAGGTAGAAATATACCTGTTCAATATCATACCGGGTTATAAAGAAAGGGTATGCTAAGAGGAATAGTTATCAACTTTTATTATGGGGCCCAACATCGAAATCGCAAAAAAAAACAGCAATTCCATAAAAAAGGTTAACGAGACTACAAAATGTACGAAACAGCTGATTTTTTTTCGCGAATTTCAGATTTTATCAAACAGCTATTTGTAGGTAATGTTGAGTGCTATGACTACTTTTCAGCTTAGCATACCCTTTCCTTGTAGCCCTATATAAGTACTTTCCTAAATTGGCTAGTCTAGAACTGCACGCCCCTCCCAATGTGTACTCGTATACGCTCACATACAAAGTAGGTGTATAGACGCAATACACAAATTGTAAGTAAGTTCCTTTCATTAGCAGCGATGTTTAAATTTGTTCAGTTACTATTTGATTCAGTATACTTGACGCCCACAGAGTATTGTATGTAAAGTCTCATACACATGGTTCTTGCTCTACAAGGCAAGGGACGGACCGTTTTGGCTTGGGCGGTACGTGGATTACGCATCCTGCTCTTATAAAAAAGCCTTATCTGGACGAGATTTTTTGTTCTAGTTCTTATTCTTTGTCAAAATATTCACCTCAAATTATGAAAAAACTTGTTAATTTAGTATTTGCATTAATCCATTTAACAACAACTTATCCATAGCCATATAGTAAAAGTAAAAGACTGTAGTGGTAGTAAAAGACTAGCTGCGACCCGCGGTGTCACCCGCGGCCAAAAGGTTAACATGAGTTTACCGGGATAAAAAGTAGCCAATGTGTCAATCCAGACTATAAAAGACCCCAATTCCAAATTTCATGTAAATCCGTTGAGCCGTTTCAGACTTTAGTGGTAACTAACATACAAACTTTCACTTTTATAATATTAGTGAGATTAAAGATAAGTGCATCTTCAAAGTAAGTTCCAGTAAGTGCCTTTGCTTATAAACCCAGCAAACTAAGTTTTGCAATGCCATAATCCAACCTATTTATCCTATAGCTTAACGCCCCAATGCATACGAAGCTAAACTACAAAGAGATCTTAAAACTTATCTTTGACAGTTTGAGCGTCGCACTTTACGTATATCGGCTTTTAAAAGCAATAGACATTTATCCACTATCGCGTAACGTAAACTGGCGTTTTGAATGTTTAGTGCCTGAAGACCCAATAGCAAACTTTGTAAGTTGCAGCCCCCAACTAGGGAAAGTATGGAATAACACTTCCACGGTGTTCTGTTAAAGACAGAAGAGCAATTTCACACGAACCGTTTACTGCGATGTTGAATAGTTCAAATTTGTTGGACAAAGTTTTAGTGATCTTAACTTTTTGCGGTTGAGGAAAACATCTTTTCTAAATTTAATATTGTGGTTTTTAAATTAGTCCTACTAAAATCTAAATAAACATTTTGATATGTAAACTTTAATGGAAATATTTTTTTAAATACTATTCGACATATTGACACTTATCTGTTTACATTCGGATAGATACTGTTGTCAATTTGGTTTCACAACCGATGATCTTTGTCAAGGAATAAATAAGCGTGAAACGCGCGCGACCATGTACTGCCTTGATACCACAAAAACACCAATTATAGATAGGCACAAAATAAATTTTATGTGTATACCAACGTCTAATTATTATTATCAAACATACCTACTAATAAACTTAACCAAAACTAAACTAAGGTCTAATGTGTGAAAACCACGTTAGTTTCCATAGTAAACTAAGGTCATTCCATACCTAGAATAATAATTTAATTACTCCTTTTTCCGTGTAGTTAGTTTACTGTTTATAGTGCTCATCCAGCTTTACATCCGAAGTAGTGCGGTCCATAATAATTATAGGCGAATATTTCATTGTCTATCGGTGCTGTCTTGGTACAAATAAGGGTAAAGTTCTCAACTCTATAATTTAGTTCTATGAAACCCAAAGTTTTCGCTGTAAACAATACCTGGGTAGCGCTTTCTTGTTACTTCTCGTACTGCACAGTTTTCTTTATTTTTGTTTCAGAAACTAGAGAAGTTTCCACTGAGAATCCATAGCGTTTTAATTGAATTTAAGAGGTTTAATTGCATTTTTTAAGCTTTAATTTTGTCGGAGTAGTGTAATCATATTCTTAATTTTGTAAGAATAATATATATGTAATATATTTTGTATCAATATCATTTATAAAACATAGGTAGGTCATGTTAAAAGTGAATTTTTGTTAAGTGATAAAGCATGGTGTTCAATTGTTCATGGCCACACAATGAATCATTCTGTCCTCCTCACTCACAATCTTAAAGATCGATTGACATTAAATGCTCATCAACATGACACTTCACCGAAAACATGACAAAGGCTGCTCAACGTATGCTTGTAACGGTGTCAAAGGTGAGGTTCGTGGAATAAGCAAACAAGCTATCATTGCTTCAAGCACAATTTAAATAGGCTCAAGATTTTTTGTCCCCTGTCGAAGGTGGGCAGGTTGTGAGTGCGTTACAAAATTTAAGACTAGCACTCGTTTTGACCAAGAGTGTTAAACTAACCTATCTCTGTATTTTTACTTAATTTTTATTTTCTTTCTAACAAACTAGGGCAAAATTACTTCTGATATTAAATGATAATTTAATCGAAGTTAGAAAACATATCTAGCTAAATATGGGATCAAGATTTCTAGTTGCGGTAGGAACGCACCGAGTGCTTGGCGGGAGATTAATTAAATATTCGTGGAGGAATCATGGTGAGTAAAGATGTTAAGTGTTATTGAATAATATTCGCGATATTAAGGATTTTTAATTTATACAGATTATCTTTAGATATAGATGCCTATTAAAAAAAACATTAGATACTTATAGGTACTTTTTTACTTGTAGGACTTTTTATTTCACCATTATGATTAGTTCAGGAGATTGTGGAACAAATAGTAACCGCTGGTGATGGCGGGTCGCATCACTCATGTGACGTTGTGCTCGATGCCCGTACGTCATCTGTCAAAACTCCGACGCTACGGTTTAATGGATTATCCAATACGCCCGATTTCAATCGAGAAACGTAGCAATTTTTTGCGGTATACTGCATTAAATTTAGTATAGAAGCAACGGGAGAATTTACTTGTTTTATAACTGTCTAGTTGAGTTTATAAAGCAATCGTATTGATGTTTAAACCTTTATTAAAATACAGTACAACCGTTTTCAAAGTATGAGTAATGGCGTATACTGTGTCTAAAACTTTTTAACAACTTAAACAAATTGCAATAAGAAGAATATACAGAAATAGTTTTATCGAAGAGTAAAATTTGCACTTCGCACAATTTGCAATAAAAGAGGAAACGGAAAGATATGAATCGAGCTATAAAACTGTGTGATCTGGTTAAAAAAACATACATATAAAAACTGTCACTTGAGTACATCGTAAAATGAATCATTTATACCGTTATCATAGTTTTCAACCGCCATAGCTTCTAAACTAAACAATTTGTTACCAGCGCGAAATGTGGGCGTCGTTTTTGAACTTAATTGTGTTGATTGATGTCCATAACAGGAAATATCGACAGGTCGGTACGTCTTTGCGACCTCGAACTTGGGACAGTTTTCTCACAAAGCTCGTCGAGTCATCGACGTCAGGTCAAAATGTGACACGCCTACTAATTATTAGAAATATAATTTTATTTTGTTACTAGCTGCGCCCTGCGGTTTCCAGCGGTAGCCTATGTGTAAATCCAAATATTGAAATACATTCAATCTTCATGTAAATCCTTTAAGTTGTTTCAGCGTTTAGTGATAACAAACATACAAACTTTCACTTTTACAATATTAGTAAGATTGTTGCACTCTGCAACTTTCCACTTCCAGCTGTCCTCTAATCTTCCAAGATCGACAGCATTCTATTCTCGTTTTCACAATACACACTAGTTTTTTGTCATATTTCATCACAATCAGTTCAGCTGTTTAGAGATAGATAGCTCCTGAAAGATAGCCGAAGGAGAATAAAGAAAACAGTTACTTTTGACTTAAACTACTGTGATTGGAATGATTGAAATTACATTTTTGTTATAATTAAACACGGGAATACTCACGTAAAAATTAAGTCATCTACTACGACTAGTTTCGGTCACATTCGGTGATCTTCATCAGGCGAGTTTACAAACGTGACGCGCTCGCGGTTACGTCTCGTTTTTACGTGAGTATTCCCGTGTTTAATTATAACAAAAATGTGTGAAAACCACGTTAGTTTCCATAGTAAGATTGAAATTACCATTTTACCACAGAATAAATAACCTAAAAGATTTTACTTGCTAACTTGAAGTCTTAACAACAGATTCTAATCTACCAAGACTCATCTGATGTTTATCCACGAACGTCATGAAGGGTAAGTTAGATTTAGGCAACAATCAAAACATGGCACAATTTGGTAAACACCGTAGCTATGGTAACTTGAAAAGACAAACATGGTGAAGTAGGGCTGAGGATTCGCCAACGGCTTATCTTAATAATAGCAAACATGGAATAATGGGCTGCTTGATTGCTTTAGCGAGAAGCGATAATTTAGACTGCTGTCAAACTTTTTTTTATAAAAAACGGCAAACGAACACATGAGATTTAATAATTTTAAATCTTAGGGTGACGAGCGCAGTTATATTTTAGAGAATTATAGAAACTAAAAGGTGATTAAAATGAAAATAAGTACCTGACCTTCACAAGTAGGTACCTAAGTAAGTCAAACGGTTATTTGTTGAAATCTTGCTAATTATGGATTAAAGTTAGGACTGCCTCATTACAGAACGTCTGAGTATTTGCTTAAATATTAATGTAAAATTTACAATTGAAATGTCCTTCGAACTATACGACTTTTAGACTCATTTTAAGCTCACTGTGGAGGCAATAAATATAGATTTTAGACGTTGAGTTAAGTATATGAAGGACAAGGAAGGACACTTATCCTTTGGACGTGTTTTTGTCGTGATCCGTGCGAAGTCTTATTGCTGCTGCGCTGCCAGGTGCTGCCGGTGCTTGTTGTGGTGGTCCTCCTCGTATTTGTTGCTTGATTGCAAAGTTCCCAGGAGCTTCGCTGCAACGCCGTTTTCTTTTTTAAACTTGGCACGTCGTTTAAGTCCAGGAAAAATTGGCGAAATATAGTTTGCCAAAAAAACTTATGTCTGCACACTGGTGAGTTCTTTCTTGAATAAAATATATTTAAATGATATTGTATTTCGACTTAAAAAAGAGAAATTAACTTAGCCGTTGGGATGATTTGAAAGTTTTGACATTTGACGTAATTTGACGTTTAGATTTTATAGAATGCAAAATGTTAGTGAGGGTAGTTTTGATACATGTCACGCTGAACCGCGATATAAAGCATACGTCTCCTGTGCGAGATTTAGTCTACACTACCGCTACTGCGCCTTTAGACATACAATACCTAATACATGAAAGCTTAGTAAATAATTTCGTAAGCGTCTGTATACGCTGAAGTAAACATAATACCGCTGCCAACCCAACCGAACCCCGATCCTTGATCTGCTATAATGTACTTTACACCCCGTACACAAACACTACTGAATAATAAACACGCCAAATTGTGCAAACAACTCAAGAGATCGAACAAAGGAACGTCTCAAAAAATATTTCGTGAACTTAGCAAATAGCAGCCTCAAAGAGAACATCAAATAGTTTTACATTAGCATCCTTTTTATATTATTGTTTGCTGGTTCTTGATAGAGGGTGCGAGTTAGGCGTCTTATTTTTATAAGGACTAGTTTTGCCTGGCATCTTTAATTTTTTACGTAAAAGCGCAAATAAAGTAAGCTTAGTTGCGTTCCCTTTGCGTGCTTTGTAAACTTTGAAACAAGTTTATTTTTGGAACTTGTTGTCAAATGGTACTTAGAAGTATGTAAGTATACGTTATAATAATACGGACGAAAATTATCAAAAAAGCACATACAAGTACAAGCACATTTTAGGAACGATCAAGAATAATAAATAATATCATTAATTGCCGAAAATTTGGGTAAAGATAAATAGTAGGTAAGTAAATGGGAACACATTCATAAGATGCGTTTATTAAATAAATTCTGTCTTGTCTCCGATAAACCGCGATAAAAAATACTATAATAATATCTTTCTATATTTTTATTAAATACTTCTTTATTTATTTTTTTCGAAATGAAAATTTACTTCTTTGCTAGTAACCAAAATTGAGAAAGGAAATTAAGAATGAAAAGTATGTTCGTTCTCAATTTACTGGGTGAAGTAGATAATGCGATAATACTAGACTAAAACAATTTAAATTTAGTCGAATCTAATCAGTTTGGCACAGCTTTAATCCGAACAAAGTTGCCGTAAACTCAGATTAACAACAAGCTAGCTAAAGAAGGCCTAAAGTTTAACTTGTTATTACGTTCAAAACAAACTGGTTTGTGACTTGTGACTTATACTTACTTAAGTTATTAATTATAGCTGCGGCCCGCGGTTTCACTTGTGTGATGATGATAAAGAAAGTAGCCTATGTGAACTTGCATATGTGTGTGTGCGGTTGTGTGTAGGGGTTATGTGTTAGACCTGTATGTATGAGTAGGTATGTTTGTCCCTTATGTTCCGTCGTAACTACTAAACATCTCTATCGATATTGACGAATGATAAGGTCTTAGATTCGTCTAGTGTCGCTGAACATTTTAAAATGATGAAATGGCGGATTTTTGGCACTAATTAAATATAATACAAGGCTATAAGGATATGCTAAGCGGAAAAAATGTTTCCTTTATTCCTATATTAGGTAAATAGGATTACAAAGAAGTCTCTTTCCTATTCTTGTTTTTCGTAGTCGGGTCACAATTTTTAATCTTTTTACATCAAAAAATTAATATTTAATTTTCGTCTTACCTACTACACGTCTCAGCTTACACCGAACAGTGAAGTTGAGACCCCTAAGCAATATTACTGCTCGTAAACTTTTAACTAGCTCATTAACTGTGCAATTAAACCACCCCAACATACTTTACTGCGTCTTTTTCTCGTATAAGACAATCTTTAGTGTCCCTTAGTCCTTATTAGAAATGTTTTTACGTGAAATAAATAATGAAGAAGTGCTGAATATCTTTTAGTTAGTTAAAAAAGTGTTAGTAGTTAAAAAAAAACTAAAAGATTTATGTAAAGTTAGGTTCATTGTTTAACATTCTTTTAGTGAATTCCAAACCAAGTCGAAATGCAGACGAACTATAAAAAAAACATAAAAATTAAAAATCCTTTAAACACCCCAGCAAAACCAAAATAAATATTAGTTATCGTAAGCATCTAACAAAACTTTACTAATACCACTGGTGACTATTTTGGGTGCTATCATCATCTAAAATTAATCAAAGGCCATGACAAACATACTAACTCCCACCGCAAATTAAAATGCCTTTCAAATTGCTGTTCCCGTGTCACATCACGCAAGGTAAATGTAAAACAAAACAGTTAGGTGTAATTTAAAACCAATCAAAACACATTCTGTTAAACATGATCTTCCAAACGGTTAATATAGTCAACTAACCAACATTTTTTACTGAATTGAGGAAAAGCTTCCAATTTTGTGGACTCGCCCTATGATCATCTTGGACCATATTACAATGTAAAGCAGTGATAGAACATCTAAAAATGGAAACGAAATTTTTTAATAAAAAGATTTTCTTTTGTATTTGGCAAATATAACACTTGACACCTTTTTCAGTTGAAACTAAGAGTGACTAATTAATTAAATAAAGAATAATTATTTACTCAAAGGTCTTTTGAGAAACTTAGATAGGCAGATAATTAATTTTAGACGTAAACGTCTAAAGCTCTCTTATTTTTTAAACTATAAGAGAGTATTAAGTAAAAGACTCTAGAATTAATTAAAACGGAACTACATTACTCACTCATACACACACCCCCACCCGCCCCCCCCCCCCCCACCCTCATTTTTATTAATTCTTAGTCGTAGATAATTTAGTTTTCCATATTGTACTTTATTTAAAAGCTTCGACAAGAAAAAAAGGACTTTTTTGTTTCAAATACCTCTTATTTTCAGGAGGAAGCGCTATTAGGTACCTATAGCTAGATAGAAAATACGTGAGGTTAGCTACTCCCTGATAAAATGTACTTTGATCCCGCCTCGTACCTCCATATATCAAGCACTTTATTGTATCGGAACTGGAGTTACCATGCAGTATGAAAGTGCCGTAAATATGCTACAACAAACGTCTCATTGGTAACGTTTAGAGGCAATTCCGACCAATAAAGCAGTGAGCGTGGGTCGGATAACTCGACCGGTGTATCTTTTAACGCTTGACCTCTCCTCAGACACATTTGTAAACCAACCTGAAAAAGCACAGGGTTCCGCATATGTTGGTTACGCGGTATTGACTTGCGAACATATGACTGCGTGGGTGTTATTATTTTAATAAAATAAGTCCGATTCTGGTACAGTTACCGCTTTTTATCGGTATTGGGTACTTTAGGCGGTATCAGATCGTCTTTAGTGAACATGTGAATACTGTGTAGTGGATTTAAATGTGGGCTTTGAGGGTAAATAGCAAAATTGTAGCTTGCTCTACATTAGTAGGTGTCGGATTCAATTACGTACTAAAATAGGAGAAACGTATGTGGGTAACATTATTTGCGTTTTACTAATTAATAACTTGAAGCTTTTGTAACGCTTTTAACTTATTGAGAACATGGTAATTAAGACTATAATTTAATTTATAATACAAGCAAACTGAGTTCCGTCGCAAGTCAAGCAAGCAACGTATTTAAAAGGGTTATAAGAAAAGGCTATGCTAAGCCAAAAGGGCAACTTTTACTAGGGGCCAACCCTGAAACAGAAAAAAAATAGCTATGTCTCAGAACAGCTGATTTTTTCTAGTTATTTTTAGTGACCACAGAAGAAAAACCTAAACCAAAACCCTGTGGCCCGAGATCTTCGTGGTCTTCCTGTAGCTAATCTCAAAGCAATTGCCACTTTCCGCCACCGACATCAACAATTTTTACCGCATCCTCTCATCTTGTCAGTAAAAAGGATGGTCATAAATCTAAGGAATAACCTACATTGTAAACTTTTTTACTGGCCTTAATTTTGCGACAAGTCCGTCGAACGTCGAAGTGACGTTGATGCGCTGCGACGCATGGACGTGTCGGTGGGCTCTTTGATGGGACGATGCGGCGAAAAAAGGTTAAGTGAGTTTTAGCTATAAAAAAATGTACCTACATTGCAAAACTTGTTATTTTTTTTAAAGTGAATCATTAAACAATTACCTGCTATTTGTGTCTGATGTCTTTGTGAGTTATTAATAAAAAAAAACTATTTTGAAGTATTTAGTGGGTTTCAAAAGAAGTATTAAAAAAATATTGAAGAAAGTGCGTTTTTTTTTTATGACAGAGAATAGAAGCTTTCCGTGCTCAAAAATCCAAATTATTCTAAAGTTTTCTACCATTTTTTTCACCTTGTTAGTCTACGCTGTAACAGAATAGGTATGTTGTGTAAGCAAACTAGCGAAGAAATTTTACCAGCTACCTCTCAAAGCTTCAAATTTGTCATTTTTCTACCTTACCACATTTTTCCGAGCGCATCAAGACAATTAGATCCCCAAAGCTCTCGCATTTAGTTGCCACTGCAAAATAGTGCTTATCCCATCGACACACTTGTCAAAACCAGGAAAAGCCCTACAAAAATCCTTACACAAGAATGTTCTGGAACCTCGGCAGATGCCCAAGCGACGAATGCAATAATTGAAGGAAAAACTCTCTGAAATATGGTGCAATTATATTTTGCCACGGGCAATATATCTGAAGGGTAAAAACTTTATTTAGTGTAGAATTCGACATTTTCTGATTTCTTTACTTTGTACGATCTAGAGGGAGTTGTTAGCGGTGATTGGTGAAATGTTTTCAGTTGTGTCCTCATAAATTGGAAACTGGAAGTCACGTACTTTTTAATTGGATAGGTATGTTCTATCTATTCTACTAAAATACAGGTTTCGCCTAATTCAGGGTTTAGGTACTATAACAAATCAATACATTTTAAGTATAGGTAACCTAATATTCTTATG
The DNA here is from genome assembly GCA_949125135.1 of Alcis repandata. Lineage (NCBI taxonomy): Eukaryota > Metazoa > Arthropoda > Insecta > Lepidoptera > Geometridae > Alcis > Alcis repandata. The sequence goes on from OX421233.1 coordinate 5,500,748, forward strand.
TTGTTAAAATAATGGTTAAGTAATTAGAAATTTAAGTTTTGATAAAAAATTATTTGTATACCTAATATTCAGTTTAAAAAACAATTCACACTTCAGTAATACATAGTAGGTAGGTACGAGTACTTACAATATCGACAATGTAATTTTATACATTCAACTTGTTAATAGAAACCAAATTGAAAGCAAATTCCACAATGACTGAAGTTACTTTATCTACCGAAATAAATTAAGTTTCTGGTTTCGCCCGGTAACCTTAGACTAAACTAAAATAAATTTATTTTAGTCTAAGCCATAACCTGAATGTTCCTAGGTAGTTGATTATTTAAATAACATTTCTGGGACCCGAACTCGTGGCCAAAACTCAAGGTTGAATATTTTCCCAGCGAAAATCTGATTTGAATACAAACTGCTGAAGGGCAGTATCATCTTTCACGGAACGATGCTTACAAGCAATTCTAAAAGCTGGCTGGAACAGTAAAAAGTGTGATTAATTGCTATGTTACGTGTTCACAGGTTGATCTCTAGAACGAGACTGAACGTGCTGTGTTCGTTGACAATTTGAGTAGATGATAGGTTAGCGCAAGTGGACGTCATATCTCACGGTAGGAGCTGAAATGTTAACAAGATTTATTTTATCTTACTGTGAAAACAATTAGACATAGGTTATTAAGAGTTTTTATATGGCTATCTTTTAGTAAAATATCTGTTATCTTTTATCTCCAGGCGGACACTACTTTAGAATTACTCACCTGTCTCAACATTAGGAGAGACATAACCTAGTACAATGAAAATTATTAATAAATGATTTACCTGCTGGTATAGGTACATTTTGTGCCGTTGTATGTTCTGCAGCCATAGACTTTTAAGCTTCATAATTTTTAAATCTCAACCAGTAAAACCAACAAAACCTGTACAAACCGAGATGTTAAAACGTAAAAAAACTACCTTTTATTGCACTATAATCAAAGTTATACCTACCAAAATTTTGGCTTAATTGAAAACCAGGAAGTGGTTCAAAATTCAGTTGCAAGACTTGACCCATACCCATTTATTCTGTGCCACTAACAACACTAACAAGTAAAGTTAAACAAAAAGCTTGTAAAAGCAAATTTATCACAACACCCTTTACATCCATGTCCACGTTGAGACATGACAAGTACATGCGACATGCATCAGCGTCACACCGTCACACCGTCGCCGTCGCGTCAAGATTCGAGCCACCACCATCGATTCCGGCAATAAAAACTCCCAAATCAGATAATAAAACTCATACATTATTATCAATGTCCCACCAAACTGTGTAATGATTGTAATTGTATGGATATTGCTTCGGTTCCAATGAATACGTATGTAGGCTAACGTTTCTGAGGTAGTAAACATGGGAAATTATTGGGAAGTATTTCATAAGCATTAACCTTTTTAATGGTGAAGAAAAATGACGGAGTTGTTAATAATGCTAAAGCATTTGCATGGCAGTGTTCTTTGTTACTTTCGAATAAATACGGCAGACAAAGTTTTAGTCGTAATGGAAAAGTAATAGTCTTGCATCTGGATCCAAAATATATGTATACCTATAACACGGTCAAAATATCTCGAGACCTGGCGTCGTCGTAAAAGTCCAATTATAACAATGAAATGTTTAAAAATATACCACAAAAACAAGTTTATTAAGTCGATTATTAAGTCTTTAATAAGACTACCTGGAAATAGCCAGCTTTAGGTACCTACTTATAATTATTTGCTATAAATAAGCCTGGAACCTGAAAATTTACTGCTTTAAATTATTACTTTCCGATAACTACGATTGAAATGGGTGCCCAAACACTTTCCAATTGTAGTTTAAAGTACAATCGCATGCGTGGCCAGCTTGAATTCCACTCTGAAAGTACAACACACATATTCAGTATGGACAAAATACAATAGGTATACGGAAAGCGAGAAGCAGTGGGTGGGAAATAAAAGTCGAACTATGTATTTGCTATGTGGTACGAGTACGTATCGAGAAATGATCATCATCATCAGGTGCCATCTTCATGTTGAAGTTTGGAGGTCAGTAGGCTAAACTTCTTGCGATCCCATGCTGTGCTTTTTAAATGCTGATAACTCAGTCCGGTCCACTTCTTAATGTCGTCCAGCCATTTCCGTCTCTGTCGTCCTGGGCTCCTCTTCCCCGGAATTCTGCCCTCGAGGATCAACCGTGGGAATTCATATAGGGATCCTCTTTGCATGTGTTCGAAGAAGGCGACTTTCCGTCTCATGACTGTGGACACCAGCTCTCTTCTGCGGTTAGCCTTTTCCAGTACCTTGGCATTTGAGATGAAACTAGTCCAAGGAATTTTGAACATTTTACGTAGAGTCCACATCTCAAACGCCTGTAATCGGTCACAAATCTCTTTTAATAAGACCCACGTTTCGCATCCATATAAGAGCGTGGACCAGACCTAGCATCACATGATGCGGTGTCTTTTCTTAAAGTTAATTTTGGGATCGCATAAAACTTCGAGAAATGATGGATAGCTGCTATTCAGACTCAACTCAACGGTCAATTATCTGATATTTTAACAGCGGCCTGGGTAATTTCTTTAATTATATTGTGTGATGAGAATTTTGTATTTTGATGATAATTTACTTCCAAACTGAGGCTACCATTTCATTTCACTCATATGTTTATTCAGCTTATTGTATCTTGTGAGTATGTCTACTGTTTGTAGTGCCACAGAGGCGCGTATAATTTCCTTGGCCATTTGGATTTATGCGGGTTCTCAGACGTTAACTGCTTGAAAGCTTCAATAACAAATCACTTTGATTTAGTATCCTAACACTCTGCACGGATTTTGCTATTTCTACACTTTGATAAGCACAGTCCTCCGTAAAACGATGTTATCACAAGCTGCTGGTTTTAGCAAGAACCATTTATTTTATTAAAAATACTTAAGTAGTTTTAAACATATGTTTTTGAACTAAATCAACAACACAATGGTGTTCTGTCCGCTGCACTGGCTCAAACTCTATGTTGTGTGATATAATAAATCAAAAGATTATAAAAAAAGGCTCTAAAAATATAGAAAAATTAACGAAATATTCAAAAAAATATATTTTATAACCAGTTTTCTTTGCATTGTCATCGGAGTAACTAATTTCAGTTCAATCGGACATCGGGAAGTCGCTAAAATTCAGTTGAAAAATTGAATCTAACTAACATACATTGCAATATAATTAACCTAATTAATACGATACAAGGGTCCCCCATACATAATTCATAATATTCGCTTCAATTACAAAACTGGCATTTACCATATGTAAGATACATACATAATTATGTTCCTTTACTACAATCTAGAGTACAAAATTAGAGATTGGCTAATAAGTATTTTCTATGAATTTTCTAAACCTTAGACCTAGGTACAGCTCGTCAGCAGGGTGAACCTTCACACGAGACATCTTCTGCTAACCTAGTTTGTTATGCTAAAATTGTTGTTCTCAGCCCCTACTACTTAGTTTGAGCTAGACAAGTAAATCTCAACAAAATGTTTTAAGAAAAAATATTCTGAGCTATATATTCTTGGGCTTTCTATTTACTTTCGACAAAAACTAAATTAATTTGGTTTTCGCAAAATCTTTTTCATATTTAATTGTCATTGCGAATAAGCTGGCTTTTATCCGCTGGCTTGTTGGTGAGCGATGATGTGGTCGAAGATAAAACACGAAGATACCTATTCACTCTAACATTGAAAAGCCCAAGATTTATATCTCAGGAAACAAGAAAGCCAGCAGTCCGTTCCGTTCCCAAACCAATAAGATTATTGTGTCTATTATTAGATAGTATAGGTATAGTTCTGTGTACAAAATGCACATTGTATAATATTGTACACGTTTAGGTTCGGAAATTTGTCGTACACTCGATTTATGTACAGTGTAGATTATAGTTTAGGTTCGAATATTTGTCTTACACGCTTCATCTTTCCGCTTAATGTATTGGACAACACCGTAGTAAGACTCAAAAGCCTATATGGCCGTAAACGGGTCAATGGAGCCCTTTGATCCAAGCTCACCTGTCTCCTTGAGCTGGTCTTTCGCAGACTAGACACTTTAACCGCTCTCGACCTGCCGCCGTGGGCATGTTTACTTTATCTCCACTGTGCCACTCGATAACTCGATCGGAAGGATCGATGCGTGCAGTTGGGGACGAAGAGGGAAGGTGTTGTCTCGATAGTTAGAAATGTACTCAGCATGTAATTTTTTTTTTTTTTTTAACTTCATGTCATATTTTAAGACTGTCATCCCCAGTCGAGCACTGGGATTTGAAATTGCATTGTCCTGGTTGCTAGTGATGTTTCTATTAATTTTGTTTTTTTTTTGCTATCCATTCTTGCTATCTATCAATTAAATTGACGTTAGTGTTCCAAACAGCCTGCGACAGCTGAATTGGTGTGTGGATCAAAAATAAGATCTTACTTTTAGGTTAACTATTTTTTTGTTAATTTAACTAATTTTTATTTTAACGTTGAGCTTAACATATTGCTGTCATACATGTTTTGATGAGTGCGCGTGTGTCTGGACTTAATTATATTTTAAGAACTCGGAAATAAACCATCAACTTTGACAAATGACAACACATGTATAGCATTATTTATGCTTCCTATCCAGTTAAATGTCATAAACATTTCTCATTTAAGAATCTCCTTAATCCTGCAACTGAATGAAAAATCATAACTCTGGCATAATTTATTAATCACGAGTGCTACCCATAAACTTAACTAAATAAAACTCATACAGAGTTCTACGACACGATCCAATAAAAAGTCGTGGAGAATGTTTTTGTAAAAATATTTCGTGAATCTTGAATATACGCATAAAAAGGGGTGTTTGTATTTTGTGGGTCCGGTACGATTTGAATGATAATAGTGTTTGAAATTTATTTGGTCGTAAACGGAAGAGTGTTGCTGGTATCGAGCTGGCCATTGACAAAGGCGGTTTTATCGGCCCGGTGAGCGGCCGTAAATTTTACTTCGGCTGTCAAAACATAGTGTGTGCCGAGCCTTACGATCGGTGCACTGTGAGTCGCGTACAGTGCCTAATAAAAAGTGATTTAATGTACTTTTCAAGCAATAAATTCTAAATAGGTAACCTTTAAAAATGTTATCCTAATTTTGGGCCGTGATTTTCGAACTAGAGAGGAGAACGTCCTCGTACCCTCCTCTCTTTCTCAAAGAGATTGGCAAACATAGGTACAAAACATGTATCATCAGACTGATGTTCGTAGATGTATTCTAAATTTAGAAAAGGTTCTTTAAATTTCTATGCTATTTTGCATATAAAATGATATCACCATCATTGATTTTGAAGATAGTTTTGAATGTTTTTGGAAATATTTTATTCAAAACTTCAATTAGTGTCATTAATAACATGGCAATAAAACTGATCAGCCACCGTTTTGGAAATGTTTTACTACCGAATTTCGCATACTCGGATACTTTATAGTCAGTTAAAAACTAATAAAACTTTATTCCTCACAAAATTGGTTTTTAAGAAGCACGGCAGTTAAATCATAAAAACATGACACAATGGTTGTCAAAAGTCAAAAGCCACACGAGTCTAGTTTTATGATCTTCCAATTTATTAAGTTTTATTTTGTGCTTCATCATACCTATAACTCCCTATTATTATATAAAAATATGACAATGATTGTGTATTAATAATACTAAAACGCGGCGCTGTACTCTGTAGTTTAGAAAGTCTTGTTCTAGTAATTTTTTTGGTTAGTTCCAGTGGTGAAACTTGGTGAATTAAAAATGATAAGGGAAAAATTCATTGAGTGGATAATAACTTACTTTTTCTGGGACGGTTTTTTGTGACTGTTTTAATTGTTATTTTTACTAAAATTATACGAAACAAAAAATACTTTTTATTTCTTTTTTCTACTGCGATAAGTTAAGATAGTAATTAGAATAAGTATTTTGCAATAAGTAAGAACCAATATCATAACTTTTAAAACAATCTAATTCCAACTAAGATTTGATTCAGATATTTTAAAGCTCGACGAAATAAACTTTTTAAAACAGGCTCTTTTTATATTAATAGTTTTTGTTGAAACGATTACATTTTGGCCGCGTACTTACAGGTTAGAGACTTAAATATTGAATTCGAAAAGCGGTACGCAATAAGCAATTTGAGTCCGCGTAAAAGGGACCGTTGTTTTCTAATTTAGTACAATCATTATGCATATTGTATGCCTCAGTTGCTTTTGTTTCTCGATAAACATTGCTCGTTTTCCCGGAGTTTTCCCTTCTTCCGCTTTTTTATTATTAAGAGGCCGCATTTACCTGCGGACGTAAGTTTTGAAAGCACTCGATGCGCAGAAGGCACTTCCGGCTTTATAGTTTCCGAGTTTCTGGAACAAAAAGACGTAACGTAAACAGGATTCAAGGTTTTACTATTATTTTTAGTGAACCTGTGTAATTTTTTTCTTGGAACTTAATTATTTTTTCCGCCATTTTTTAGGTTGGGTTTACCTACTGTACTTATCTTAAAAAGGGGGTAACTTTATTTCCAATGTCCAGTGGTTGTCAATCATAGTTTTTTTACGAACTTTTTTAAACAACTTTTTTTAAGACAATAGACTCCATTCTGAATTTGTTTCTACACTCCAAGACATAGCTGAGGTACAACACATTCCCCGTAAAATATTTCCCACATACACCCAAAACTCCTGTCGCAGTACACACAGCTAACACTCACGTTATATTCACGGAAATATTTCAAGCATCTCATTGCGAGAAGGTACCTTTATATTTATGGGGTGAAAGTATACCTACAGTACGAAATAAAATTAGCCTTAGGGTAATAAATTCAAATCACAACCCGCTGTAATTTTGGCCTCCTTTTTCACAAGAAGATATTCGCGTCGGAATCCTTAATTTGGTTTCGCTTTTCTATTGTGGTTTGGAACGTTGTTATTTCCCGCTTTGTGCACTGCTTCCGACACCTTGGAAATTGTTTGATGAGAAACGCGGAAAGGTTGTTCTAAGGGAGGTGGAAGTTTTTGGGGCGAAAATGATAATTGCAAGTTGTAAATAAATGTGCAGGAAAGTTTGTGAAATTGGTTGGTTGGTGTTAATATTTTTTAAGCAAAAAAAAATTGTTAAAAAATTAAATAGGAGATCTTAAATTTTCTTTTGATATCCTTCACTCTCTAAAAGGCAACATTTTTTTATTTTGTAGTTAAAAAGGTTTGTGTTGTTGTTTGTTTGTTTGCTGATTACTCGCTAACCTCTTTGTCAGAGACACTCATGTTTCGTGTGAATAATAAAGTTAATTTAAATTTAGTTCATACTAAACCTCATCAAAATGCACCAATTAGTTTATTAACTACATTAATCAGGTATCTAATCCCAACAACCACCCACAACCGCAGCACACATCCTAACCAATATCTTAATCACTAATGAAGTTCCAAAGTTAAACATCATCTAATGGAAACGTTGAATGATTAATGCATCACAGAATCCCCGCGGATGAGATGGCGATAGTTTAATAATATTGATTGCACCGGAACTGAAACTTTGGATAACTTCTCGAGTCTTTCTCAGACGACGCTATATTGCGCATTATTGCTTCATAGCTTCCGAACAACTCTCCGCATAAACTTCTTAATCAATCACCATTCACAGCATTATTTGTTTAGACTATCAACATTACACGCTTTTATTTAACTTGTCGTGTAAGAATGTCAGTGCGTCAAAACTTGCAACTGAATTTTGAATAACTTTCCGATGTTCGATTGAAGTGTTTGATAAGTATACCTATTTAAGTCCGCTGACAATGCAATGACAGCTGATGGCTGAACCTGATGAAATGGTTTTAAATATTATTTTTATTATACTGATGTATTTTTCCACTGCTAAGTACATAATATTATAAGCCAATCTTTTACTGTGTTATCTATTTTGGATTCAGGTTCGACTCATGAATTTGATTATATTTTATATCGTCGAGCCATGCCGCCGTACGACCAACGCTCCGCTTACCTTGCCTCATTCCGCATACCTACCTACATTTTCCTTGCCTAAACTTATCTGCACTGAGTATCCCTAAGTATAACGTATCCATACAATAATAAAAACTTGTAAAGATACTCTATACTGTCGTGGTATACCTAAGCCACTTTGGAGGCGAGAGACAGTTTAAAGTGTGAAAACTACGGTGTCTTCATAATAAAATAGACAACTTAGTAAAGTCTATAAAGCCATGATGTGAGGTATAACGAAATCTGAAGGGGTCTCAGTCAGTACTCAGCTGTCTCGGAGAGTCAAGCTGGTGAATACAGAATGTACAGTCATGCGGGTCTAGGAAGTTCTGATTTAATATGGATTAGTTGTTGTGATCTATAGTTCCTCAGGTGACCCAAATAGTTTCCAATTTTCAAATGTTGCAAAACAAGATTGACATTATTTGTTTCAATTTCAAATAAAAACAATTGAAAATTTGTAGCATAAATACGTAATAATAAATAGATTAATTAATAATAAAATTCCAATACAAAACAATTTACTTCATTAACTTGAATATTGATTAGATTAATAGTTTGTACCAGATTGATGTTTTACGGCTGGATTAATTCGCTGCGCATACATTATTGCGTTTTATTTGAAGTCTGATTAGACCTACCCTAAATCAGCTGTTCTATTAACATCGTTTATCTATGAAACAATTTACTGCTTTATTTCGATTTAGGGTTCATCACATGGAAATAAGTTCCAATATTGCCCAACTATTGCTAATATATCTTTCAGTTATCATTGTGTGTAGTCAGAATTTCAAACAAAAGCTGTTTCAGCAACTATTTATTTGCCATTAAATATTCACATCGCGTAAAGCGACCAATAGCCAAATCAGCTGTGAGTCAAAGAGATCAAAGAAAGCAGATAAGTAAGACAGTTGAGTCAAAAGGCGTCAAATCCTTAAGGTTCAAAGCATGGCTTTATCTACACTTGCATACTTATATTATGTAGTGTACACGAGGGATGGTCAACGCGTGACAAGCATGATAAATGAGGAGTTCGGGATCATGCCTCGAGGGAACCCCTTTAGCTGAAAAGGAAGAAACCTAACAACCGACCAAAAAATTCACACCAAAACTACCCTTATTCCCATTAAATAACGCTTATTTCACCCAACTCGGAACTCCAACTAGAGCTCCATAAAAATTCTGGAGCAACTACGAATTAGTGTTGCAAAAAGTAAGTAAAGTATCCTTTTTGAGCAGTAAAATAAAACTACGGTCCAAGAAATAAAGTTCACAATTGAATGGCCAGGATTTGGTGCAAAGAGTACGTGGGAGATCACAGCAAAATGCGGTATTCAAGACAGAGTCAAGTCGGGCGTGCAGCAAGCGGAAAATATTTTAGTAGCCCTTTTGGAGGGGTGCAAAATTAAATAAACGCTCGGCTTACAGATTAAAATTTACTATTGCAGTGTTATTTTTAGCATGCTAACCACCTACTTTAGTTCAGAGTTATTGCACTTCTGTACTCTCTATTATTTATCTATGTTTGCTTTTAGATTTGGTCGCGAAAGCCATAAAACGCAGTGTTTGACAGTAACACTTGTTTGCGCATTGTAGAGCTTGTAAAGAGGTGTACACACATGGTAACCATTAGGTAAGGCTATGTATATGTGTATATGTGTGGGCGATGTGTATATATACCAAAACAGTTAAATCGTTAAACTTTTACCATTGAATGCCTTATACTATGATTTGTGTTGATCATGCAGATGCCAAAATGAGATTTTAATAGAACGCCATAACCATTGTTTTCCAAATCCAGCAAAGTACTCTGGTAAAATATATTCTGATGACGTCGAGATTATCTGATTTCAGTCGCTGACTCTCAGGACAATTTGAATACGCGAGATATAAGACCAAATCTCTAAAATAATTTACAAGGGAAGCAAACATATGAAGGTGCATGTCTTTTTAACATTGCCCTTGTGAATCCCTCCTAAGCCAAACTGTCGTCGCTAGGTTGTTAGTTATAAAATTTAGCTAAGGTCCATGGATATGCTAATGTCCACGTGCCATGTTGCGGTCCCGCTAAACAAATATATTCTAAGAACTAAAACCTTGTTAGAAAACCAATAGCTTACAACAAATAACTAATTTGAATAATGAGTTTGGACACTTTGTGCATATATGGTTGCCAAGCCTAGCTCACTACCAGGAATGTTTGTTCCATTCATAATATTATTTATTTAAAAAGTCTTATCTCCTAATTAGCTCTTAATACCTACTCAACCCACTACAAAATTTAATTCACTAAATACTTAGGTGGGAAAACAAGCTTCTTTCACGGAATTTCTGAAAATAAACAAGATTAGTGATAGAAGTACTAATAATTTAATACCACTGGCTTTTCGGTGAAGGAAAACATTGTGAGCAAAGCTGCATACATCTGGAGAAGAGATTCAATGTTGTATGTGAATCCACCAATCCGCAATTAGCCAGCGTGGTGGAATATGGCCTAATCACCCTTTGAGGGTAGGCTTCTACCCCAGCAGTGGGAGGATTAAAGGTTGAATAGTAGCAGTAATAGTGATAGAAAAATTAAGCGATCAAAGGGTTCTTTGACTCTTTGGCCAGATAATTAGCATTGATACACAATGAGAAAAGTCGCCAGCTATTTGGGTACATTGGCCGTGGGACTATCCGCAAGTGTAATACACAAAACTGGCTTGAGCTCTGTTTTTTATTTGTTAAAATTATATTTATGTTGTTAATTTTTTGTTAGTATTACTAATATTAATGCTTGTTTGTTACTCTTTCACGCAAAAACGGCTAAACGGATTTACATGAAATTTGGAATGAAGGTTGTTCATGGTCTAGATTAGCACATAGGCTACTTTTTATCCCGGAAAACGCGGGTTAAACCGCGGGTGCAGCTAGTAAAATATAATTTCCTATTTCAAAATATACCACCACACTTAGATCTATTTTTTGATACTTATAAGTAGGTATTTAACTAAGTATCTATAACATAAAACTAAAAGATAGATTATCTGCAAAAATATTTCGATAAGTAATAGTGTTTACGCAGACTAAACTAATACCATCTTAATTGATTGCTTCTTAATAAATTCTCTAGACATCGATTCGTTACCCTTCGTAAATAAGCCTTCATAATCCTTCATAAACATCTTAAGGCGAGTTATTATTAGAAAAAAGCTTTGAAATCTTCTTCGCAGTGCTTGGCACGGTCAAGTTTTGATAATTGAGATTCCTGCGTGCCAGTCGCCATGGTTGAAAATATAGGCACAGTTTGCTGTGGAATGAATTTCGACTCAAAAAAGAAACGATTTTAGTTCACTTATAGGTACCTACTAGAGATAGGATAAGTATGCGTTAGATGTAAAACATACAATTTAATGTTTATGGACTTATACTTTTTGTTACAGACAATAATGGTGGCTTTTTCGACCAATGACAGTTCCGTCTTTCGGAGCTGAGCATCTCTGTTAGCCATATTTGGACATCCCCATTATCATAAATTATTTCTGATCATATTATTTACCCATTAAAAGAAAAAAACACTCGCCATGCATGAGTCTCTTAAAAACTCGAAAATACTAAACTCGAAATGGGGAGGACCGCTTTGTTTTTTTTTTTAGTCTTATTCGTCTTAATACAGGTGTGGTTTAGAAAATATAGAGTGAAACCGTGGAACGCAGTAAGTCTATTGTCTATTATATTCTATCTATATTGGGCTTTAAATCCAGAAGATGGGTTACTGCCACTTTATTCTACGACGTTGGCTCGCAAGCAATAATCGAAATAGCTGTAGATGAGTGGACGATCGTTATACCAAGTTTATAGCCGGCGGTCCTTTAGATCCTTTTTGGATTCTTCACGACAATAATAATATGTCTTATCCACTTTAAATGGAGCTAAAGTACTTTCTTTTTCATAAAAATAAATCAGAAGAACTTCGTAGGAAAATAAATGATAACATGAAAAATATTTATTAATTGTACAACATAGAAGGAGATGAAGGTTTCATGATGTAAAAGCAAAAAAATGCTAAATAGTCTATGAAATTTATCAGTTCTTAGCAAGTTTAAGTCATAAGTTTTATTACGCTTTAAGCATATTTTAATCGACGCACAATATACATAATATTATAAATATTTATAATTTTAAGAGTAAGTCATAAATACTTAGGATATTATTACGAGTATGTCTTGTAAAATTAACTTCAAAATGCAATGTCACAGGCTGGTGTAGAGTGCAATTTTATACATTGCAGGCAATCTAATTAAATATCCTAATGGCACGGAGCCGCACCTTAAAACATACCATCATGTTAGCGACTTCGTCTTTTCACTCAGTTGTAAAAAAAAACTTTGTCAAACTTGGCTGCTCACTTATCAAACGCTTGCAAATATCTTTCAACGACGACGTTACAAATGAGGATTTCCTATCGGAACAAAAAACCGGTAGAGTAGGTAAACTTTCACCCACTTTTATCACACAAAGTGATTCGCGATCAACTGTGATCATCTCCTAATTGCGGCTCTTTTGATCCGCGTCGCCGGTAATCGAAAAGGGTCGTGCTTTCTTATGAGAGAACCCTTTGAAAATTGGCCGTATTTGGGAAAAATATCTTTACATTCAGAAGCGACGCATCCGGCGTGGTCAGTCGGGGAACCGACGGTATAACATGAGACAGTGAACAAGGAATCTACAAAACCAACTTTACACCACTCTATACTTTAAGCTTTATAACACCATTTCCAAATGGCCATTAGGGTAAAATAACTCATTGCATCCAACAAGTATTCATTACAGGAACGCGTTATATCCACATACACAGATTGTTCATGGTAAAGGATATCAATATCGTATTATTTCGGTTACGTATCGAGGTTTGTTTCCCCGCCATAAATATATGTATCTAGCAGACATACGTCCATACATACATCTAGGCACCATACATCTTATCTTTGGATTGTATTGAGAGCACACATAATTAGCTGTATAATACAAAGCAACTTTTGGTAGCAACATGTGGTATCTGTGATATCACCGCTTCTTACATCTTGACAATTCGTGCAAGGTAAGCTACTGCATTCAAGAGCTGTGTCCGGTTGATTGCGTCCACCCGCGAGCCTCGTGAATAATACCCACTTTGTGCCCAATAAAAGTTTCCCTCCGCCGATATTGGAAACAATGGCTTCTCACAATTTCTCTGTCGCCAGCTTTTCGGAAATGCGGGGATTATACCGCTCCTTTGATTTGAGGGTAAACGTGATACCGCTCCAAATGAGGCACCCTTCCTCGGGTTTTATTTATGAACTTAATGTAGAAAGGTGTCAGGGATAGAAATTTTAAAATTACCTTTGTATTTTATTTGTTGTCAATATTTTGTATTGCGACTGTAATATAGATCTATAAGTATCTACCATACCGAAGTACTGGCTACGTTAGCGGCTTGCAACTGGCGTTGCCTACTTGGTGTAAGTACAAAAAAATACATTGTTCTAAAAGCGGCTCGTTAAGTAGGTACGCATTTCGGACAGTTCTGTTAATACTAGATTTTTTTTTCTGCTGAGTTGCCAGACTTCACACTAAATTATTACGTGCACTTTGCATAAATTTAGTTTCAAAATGATTCTGTGTTAGTGTTTGATTCTTTACTAGCTGCATTCTTAACTTAGTAATTTTGAAAAAAAAAAAAAAAAATCCATTCCACTACCTACTGTTCCCCAAATTTTAAATACATAAAAAGCTTCCAATAAATCTCAAAGCCCCTACATTATGTTAATTACCGGGACATAAATTTTTGCCGTTCGATTGAACAATGACCACGCTGGTTGAATTAGACAAAGGCGGTATTAATACGGAAGCCATTAAATTGAGATAAGCGGCAGATTGGGCGGCGCCCTCCGTGGTAAAGCCGTGAGTCCTGATAAGTGACGAACTGAGGGTCTCGGGAAAACCGCCAAAGAACAAGCCTACAGAAAGTACAGATCATCTAACAGTGAAGTGTAAAATTTCGTGATTTTTTTATAAATACAAAACAAATAACGTAACTCCGTTAACTCCGACCCATTTAGTCAGTGACCCCGACTTACACAGTCGGAATATCTGTCTCCACAGTTTTTGGAAGCGTCCGGTGATTTTTTACAAGGAGTCATTATGACCAAGACACAACGAGTGCTAGCAGGTTAAAATGAGTAGTCCAGTGTATTATAACTTGCAGAAAACAATAACAAAATAGATACTATACTTATTGTAGGAAAAAATCGATGAATGGCTGTGCCGTACATAGCTGGTAATGCTATCGAGCGGTAAAAAAGTCTTGACAGGTTTGACCTTACCAAAAAAGTAGACTTACCATATTAAAAAAATATTGCTGTACCTGAAGATCCAATTTTTTTTAATCTTACATTAAATCTCTCAATATTTTTCTGTGTTAAGGTAAAACTCTTCCTTTCTACTCAAAATATTTCGTCTCATACTTTTTAAGGAAATCACCTTCTGCGTTATTTTCGATTCACCTCATATTCTTTGTTCGCAGTGTTGCAGCAGTGTCTATGTCTGTGGTAATTGGTACGCCGGCGGCCCGGTTTGTCGTTCCACAATCAGCGCGACGTGATGCGAAATCCGATGCGTCCGGCTCAGATAACGGCGATCATTATCTCTGGCCAATCATTGAGTGGAAATACGCGGTAATGGGAGAGGTTTGCTCTCTCTCAATCATAAAAATATGGTGATAATCTGCAGGCGGACGCTATGCTCTTTTCACTCAGTTGTGTCATTCAAACGAGACCTTTTCCGCTATTTACCTCGCCATAAAAAAACAAATCCCATTATTATAAAATAGACACTCATATTGCAAATGCGAAAGTTTGTCAGTTGTTTATAACTCCTTTACGCTAAAACAGCTGGACGGAGTTAGATGAATTTGTAATAGATAATAATAAAATATAGGTATACTTGGTTTGTTCTAAGTCGTATCATCCTTGACGTAATCTTAATAATTTAATGAAATAGATTCCGAAATTATAAAAATTTAGCTTTTATAACACCATGTCGTTATACATAGTCCCCTTTGTTTTCTTCTACCCCCGCTGCCTGGGGACTTAATTATAATTTTGAAGCGGAAGAGAAAATTAGCGAGCATATTTATTTTAAAGTATTCATGGAGTTTCAAAAAACGTTTGTACCGCTCTGTGTTTAATTAAAATTTTAAAAGATATTTTGTACAAAAGTATTTTAATGTCAGGATTTACCTACAGTCAAAATGGTAATAGTTTTGTGAGGTGTTTTGTTGTTGAATCGTATCATTTCTTTTATCTCGTAAGCTTGAGGTTTTAAATGATGCGGAAAATCTATCCTATACGGATGATGATGATTTTTTTTAAATTATCACAGGTGTTATTGAGCATTGAGTAAGGTACTTAGATTTTTCTGTCCTTATAATATCTGTAGATATTATGGATTTGGATAGATCCTTTTGGTTTTTGTTTTCCTTGTCTTTTATTTTTTGTAAAATATTGCACAGTAACAGTTTGAAATTATTTGCAGACGCAGACCCTAAATTACATATCATCTACCAGTGAATGTATCGTGGGTAGATAGACACAAATAAAACAAGGGTCCGAGGGGTGGCGACGTGTCAACATATCGCGTATTCTGCCCGACCACCCGTATCTACGCCGTGCATTTGTTTATTATGATGAACTTTATAGCCTTAGAAATAACTACAGCAGGCTATTTTCTAAATTTTCCGTATTAACGACTTCCTTAAACTTCGGCAGCTATTTTTAGATAGATCTGTAATAACAAACATGTTGGAAAAGTCCAAGTCGACGCTTCCAGTTATTCTTGCAATGAGTATATTGTAAATAGCATTTGTAATTTGTGAGTAGACAGAATTAATTAATTTTTGACAGCTTTTAATCTCTGTACGTGTAATCTGTTTTGTTAGGAAATACGCTGATGGAAATGGGTTTCCAGAAATGGATGGCCTAGTTTCTATGAAAATAAAAAAAATATTTAGAAAAGTATTTCGGCTTCTGCGAAAGTGATATTTTTACAGTGGAATTTTTATTTAAGCCAACATTTTTAAGGGTTAAAACTACTTTTATGGGTTTTCGTCTGATATTACAAAAAATCACTACCTACATTTTGAAATTTAAAAAAATAAGAAAGTGTGATTAGACATTCTTAGTAGTTAGTGATTTACATAGAAATTTATGTAACATTTAAGAAGCTAGATTGTAATTTTATTAAGAAGTGCTCTCATAGAATTTTTAGGTTCTGTCGTATTGTCGCATTCCTTCTGATACGCCACCATTCGATGTCTCGCCAAAGCATCATCAGTGCAGTTCCCAGCGCACTCAACATTCTTCTAAGCTCATAGACAAACTTCCGCTACGTCCCAAGTTCCAGTCTTCCAAGTCTACAACTCTGATTGAGTTTCCTAAGTCTACAAATGTCGTACATACCCATCCCGTGTTTACTCCGCCCGCATGTAAACTACACAACCAAATTTTCCGGTCTGCGAGCCACTTTGTATTTTCATTCGCTTGAAACGATTTCGAACTGGCCGTTGACAAAATGATTCATTTAGAAAACACTGGATTTACGACTCCAAACGAAGCCTATTGTTCTACAATTACTGTAATCAATTTAAATTAAACACGGGCTCGTTTAAATTGAATTTTAGTAGCGCGAAATGCTATAAGCGGAACGGCTGTGAAATATTTCACTAGCTTATTTTCAGTTTGTGTAATTAATAAAATTTGGGAATCACGTAAAAAGGATGAATTACAAATTTAACGAAATTAAACACGGCTCTCCTTATTTCAAGCTATAGTAAACGTATTGAAATGAATAACTGTTTATGTTTAAATTTTATCACAAAGTATGTAAAATGCCAAAATAACAGATACTTATCTCTCAAAGAAATACCATAATTGCTCTCTAATTTCGAAATTTAATACCTACTCAATTTAGAAACGGCAAACTTATTCTCAGGGACTTATTATGCAAAACCACTTCCACCCTTCTAGTAAAACTTAAACTTACTAGTCAACTCACTCACTGTATATAACAAATTTTATAACAAACTGCATTTTAACCGAAGTAAAAACACTAACAAGTTGATATAAGCGGAAGGCTTAAAAAGCTCCAACTCCGATTTGTCGCGACTGCAAGGAGCTGCGCGGCGGGATAAGAAACTTCCAGCGCGGGTTTTATAAGACTTCAAAATAAAACTTGTGAGAATCGAGTTTTAGTGCAAAATATACTCGTTACTAGAAAAAGGATCAAGTTTTTAGTTTTAAACTAGGCTAGTTACAGAAGTGTATTGGACAGTTTTTAACTAAATAAAGTCCTGCGCGAGCTTATTCTCAGGCAAGGCGAGGTTGTTGTTTGTATCACATGTCAGTGTTACCGACATTTGTAATCCGTCACGGCTTTACTCATGATATACCATGGTCTTACTTATTAACGTTGCTTAGATTGACAGCACATCTTGGGACATGAGCCACGTCAGACAGTGTGAAGCTAATCAAACCTATCTATATATATACCATACGTAAACGTATGCTAAAAAGCAGCCAACCGATATATTGTCCAATTAAGTTATCTTAAACCCTATTTTACTTATTACTATGTCAGGTAGCTGTTTTATAGCTATATATGGCAGAATATAGACTTCACACGCACACAAAACAGATCGAGCAATGGGTCCCAATCTCCCAGTAGACCTTCTCCATCTCATAAAAGATTCTTAAAATTTCCTCCAGTGGTAAAGTATAAAGTTTTTATGCTATAGCTATACAATATAATATTATATACAATAGGTATACTGCATACACGTGTATGACGTGTATGTGTATAGCTGATAGGTAAAGTTTAGCAGTAGGTATAATGTTGCCATATTCCAGGAAATTATTAACAAGTTCATAAAGAGCAGTAAATATTAGCATTTATAATTAAGGCCGCAATTATGAGCTAGCGTCAAATTACCCACGTTAATTGTTTGGATACATAATTTTAATTGCAATCAAGTTCTGTCTATGTTTGTTTTTTGATGTGGCAATTTAGATATGTTCTAGGTAATAACGTATGGTGGGCTTACCCACTATACCTACCTAGGTACCAATACAATATTTTTTTTTCCTTCTGCCATACTGCAGAATATCTTTCCATTAAAGCTACCGATTATTTTAGGTCTTACCCTAATAATGCAACTTGCATTATTAGGGTCCTGAACCTCCTTCGGGGAAGAACCCTTAAGGCGAGACTTCGGTGTCTGTCTGTCTGTATCTCACAGCAAATTATTTAATTTAGCAGATATTAGGCCCAAGTTTGAAGGCTTTTTAAGACAGATCTAAATTTTCTAAAACTATTGGCATCCTTATCTAATGGCTTGCAATGATAAAGACAGATATATTTTTAGTTAGTTTAGATCTGTCTTAAAATGCCTTCAAACTTGGGCCTAGTATCGATACCTACATATATTTTCTTTAATTCATTTTTTATCATATCTAATTAGTCAAAGTATATCTATAAATCGACTATGTCAAAAAGTTTTGAAGGAACCACAACAAACAGTATAAATCTTTTTATAAAAAAAATCTCATCTCACCGCAAGAGTCTCAGCAAGACATAAAACTGCAAAACGTATTCCCGAATAAATCTTATCTCGTGTAAATGCAAAATAGTATTAACTTGGTATAATTTCGAGTCTCTTATCTACCAGACGACAGCCAAAGTATGTAAAGAGCAACCGGCTTATTTACATAAGTTGTTCTCAGAAGGAAAGCTTGTGCCATGAAAATATTAAAATATTTGCAGCGTCATACATTTTAAATCTTGGTAATAAAACAAAATACCAACAAAACTATAGGTTCATTTAAAACTTCTCATTTTGAAAACTCCGCCAAGATTTCTTTGACAACATTACAGTTACAAGTTTAGAAATGCTTTTAATTTTTACCGACTTTATTTTAAAAGAAAGCTTAATTAAAATTATTATTTACAGCTATCATTGTGATTTGCTTTTGCCTAACCGAGAAAAAAACTAGGTATGAAGCCTAAGTGCCAATCTTTACTGATTCGAAAGACATTCTAAGAAAAATAAGATTCTAGCACAGAATATACAGATAAATAGTTGACATTTTATTTACAATTGTCAATCCCTACAGACAGTGAAAAAAAACCTTATTGACTTAATCATCGTTTCTTCCCAAATCAACAGACACCTCTCACACTACAAGCAATCCTCGGTTAAAACGTTCAACTTATTCCAGACGGACATGCTTCTTGCGATGTTTTTGGTCGAAATAAGCTTTGTTTATTCATGATTCAGCAGTAAGTGTACGAGATACAGAAGTATAATGTTATCTGGAGTCTGGAAATATCGCTACGCTTTAGATTACCAATATTTAGCTAAAATTCACAGGAGAAATGATTTATATAATAAAGTAGGTACACACCTACACAAACGGGTTCAAACCCCGACTCGAAGCAATAAGTTCTTTGGGACTTATGTACAAATTTACATACCACTGGCTTTTCGGTGAAGGAAAACATCGTGAGGAAACCTGCATATGTCCGGAGAAGAAATTCAATGGCGTATGTGAATCCACCAACCCGCACTTGGCCAGCGTAATGGAATACGGCCTAATCACTCTTCGAGGGTAGACCTGTATCCCAGCAGTGGTAGGATTAAAGGTTACAAGATAAAACTAACTATATCGGATGTTTTAGCTCAGATTATACCCAGAGTAACAAGACGAGATAATCGCTCGCTCGCGTCACGTTTGCCATAACAGGACTGCACAGGCACACCCAGAATTTTGAACTCTTAAAATTCAAAACCCTGCGTGGCAAAGCACTGCGCTTTAATGATAACGGGCTTCCTGCCATTGCCACATTTAATTTATTAGCAGCTCAATAAACTGCTAAGTGCAAGTCATTATCATCATTAATAATTAGCTACTAAAAACAGTATTTTATACCGTCGTCCGTTTGATGGCATCTGCGCTCGTGTTCCTCAAAACGGGAAACAAAGATGCGGTCGCATTTTAGCAAGTGGAACGTGAAAGAAAACCAAGAAAGATCTAGGTAACCTAACCTCTTTTTCTTTGAGATGGAAAGGTAATAATTTAAGTTAAATAACTTCTATCCCGTATCCATACGAGTGCGCTTTCAGCTTCTATTTAAATATTCAACTTCGATTCATTTTATTTCTGGTGCACGTAATAATTTATAGAAATACTAGCTGCACCCCGTGGTTTCACCCGTACCGTGATGACAGCCAGTAATAAAAATAAGGAGCTTTATTGTTCTTTTCTACAACATTGATGCAGAATCTCTCGTGAACAAACAATCAAACAAACAAACTCACATTTACATTTACAATATCAGGTAGGTAGGATATATTAGAGGTATATACTTAGAAATTGTTAATATTTGCATTTTGGAGAACAAGTAACAAAACACAGAAGATCGATCGTAGAGAGAGTAGTGTGCTCAACTAAACAAATACTTACCCTACGCCACCAAAGTCGTATTACTAGATCGATGCCCTACGCATAATGCGTGTAAATAAACATACATAGTATACAAACTCGGAATATAATTCCCATAGTTAAACAGCTCCGTTAATAACGTGGCTCGATTTTTCCTGTCCATAAGTCGACTGGCCCCTACGAACAGTATCGAAAGTACTAATAGCATTTTTTACAGTAGATTTTAAAGTAAATATTTGACATAAATTAATAAGTTCAAATGAGTAGTATCACTTTGAATCGAATTAAAAGGGCCAAAAAAAAAACTTTTTCAAAATTATTTGTTTTCCTAAAACTATTATGAAATACCTATTCGTATTTGCTCAGTATACTTGGTACAATTAAAAAAAAATGATTTTGAAGTTTCGATACTGTTCTTGGCAGCAGTCAAAATCTGTTTGCATATTCCTATGCGATGGAAATAAGAAAGTGACGTGGGCTCGGGGGAAATCTCTGCGAAAAGGTTCCTCCGACAAACAATGGCGGCTGGAGTTGAGAGGCATGGGAGCGCTTGGCTGTAGGTAGTCTGTGAAGTTTGCGCTCAAAATGAAGTTTTCAATTCAATTCAGTTGGAAGATATGAATTAGCTTGAAATTATGGTAATAACGGTTTAAACTTCATGTCATTTTTGTCTACTTTTTCCTATTGTCAATAAAGGATACACCAATTTTTTCTGTGTCAATAGCCTGTGTTTTTTTAACCTTTTCAGCAAACATGCAATATCTGCAATAAAAACCAACAAGATTGTTAGTTGGCTGCATAAAGATTTAGCTAGGATATTTTTTATTTCAGAAAAAAAAAACGGAAAATCGATATTCGTTGAAAACAACAAAACTGAATTAATTTCTGTAAAATAGCTAATTATTGTTAGATGTCTTTGTTAGTTCTCAAGATTTCAACAGATTCATGATTGAAAAGATATGTTTCATGTAAAAAGAAAAACGATTTTACCATTTTCAGAGGACAGACAGAGTACTTCATTTCGCCGATATTGAAAAGTAAATTTGAAAGAAATCGGCGGTTCAAAAACTTCCGGTCGAGAGGTCTCTTTCAATAGCGTCAAAGCAGTTACTCGAGATGTACGGCTATTTTCCTTTCGTTGCCAACTCGTTTTCTTGGTTTCTTCGGTTTTATCGGACTTAACGGTCCTACTTGAAGTTAAGTAGTGGCTTTTGAAGATACCTTGCTGATGACCGCTTTTGTGCTATATTTTGTTGACAAAATTTCACCCCAGATACTAAGCAATTGGAAAATAATCTACCTTCTTTATAGAAAGTTTGAATATTTTTAGGCAAGCGCCATCTTCTTTCATGATTGCTCATGGTGTGCTCACCATTACTCATTTGATTTTTGGCTATCTTTGTTAATGTTTCCTAAAATTAAACACTACGAATATTTTTTTAACTGCCTACGTTTGATATTAAACTAATTAAGTAGTTGTCAAAACAGTTGGTTCAATTTAATTGCCTTGCCAAGGTTTCGTAAACTTTGGCTCCAGTTTGCGAAAACTTAAATATGAGTAGAAACTTTTGCCTGTGTAACGATAGAATTTATAAACAACTGATCATTGCTGAGAGCTGATGCTATTTTTACGCCTAAAGCTATGGCACCCATCTTGCTGGCTTGAATGGCAGATCTTCTAAATATTATCAAAAAAATCCAGAGGAAAAATAACAAAATCTCAATAAAAATATAATTTTTAACTTATTTTTACTAGATATTTAGTTAGTCTATAAATATGGGCCTATGTTGCCTGAATTAAATAAATCATTATTATTAAATTATCATCATATTTTTTATACATCAGGCTACGTGTCCTTGTTATTTATAATGTGTTTCACACTACCTAGATGCAAGAAAATAATCAAGTCAGTTTTTCTTCACGAATTCCGAGCTATTTTTGCGACGGTACAAAGAAAACCGCTCACACGCAAAATCATCTGCCCCAAGGTGGCACCTATTATAATAATTACATTTCTCGCAAATACCATCGTCTTCACATCAATAATTGTACGGTCTCGCACGTCTGACCTAATGAAGGGCGACTATCCTTTCACAATGTACTCGGGAACAGTGACAAAGGTTGAATCTTTTTAAAACGGACTATTCTACTCTCTTTCTCTCTACTCTCTCTCTCTCTCTCTCTTTCTCTGTGTTTTGGCGGGGCAGTCAGATAATTTTATGGGACAAGCATTGAAATATGAACTTTATTATTCTATAACTTAAGATGCGTACCTATTTAAATAAGTTACGGTATGCCATTTGTGTAAAGAACCTATTGTGAATTTTACTTTGTTTACCTGAGAAAATTATACAGCAAGTGGCGCGATTGTTTCATATTAATTTTTACTAAAGAATCCAAGTATATGATATATGGTATAGCTTTATATTTAGTCCTACTCTGAGTTAGAGTTATTTTATCAAATTACTTAGCCATCAAAAAAGATTAAATTTAGCCGCTGTCCCCACTTACATTGTGCATTGAGTTTAGCCGCCAGCAAAAACCGTAACGAGTGAACACGTTAATGCAACCGGCACGGAGGAAGCTAGACGAGTAATTGAACATTGACAGTGCTCGATAAATAGGGATAGATATATTGAGTTACCACTTACCACTTATATATACCATCTAAATTGTATTTAGCAAAGGACTCGTAAGTGTACCTCGCGAGGATATTGGACTTCTTATAAACACTCCTTCCATACGTTTGTTTTGGAATCGACAGTTAAAAACGCCACTATTGCTAACATATTCTTTTTTTGATTTTGTCAATTTTAAATGTTATTTTTGCCACCGTATCCAAAACGAACACGAGGCTTGAAGTTAATCACAGCTTTAAACGCTCTCATAACAGCTTTTCCCTAAGATAAAATGTCACGTGCGAAAATGAGACGTATAGAGATGTAAGCAGGATTTATATTATATTATGTGAGACACAAACCGAACTCTTGAAAATTAAGGGAAACAAAAATGTAGAATAAAAAAACGAAAGTTGGTGGTCAAACGCGGACTTATTCGCGGTATAAAAACACCATCGTTTAGTCTAGGTAACCCACAACAAACGCCTAATAACTGTTAATGATTGCGCAAACTTCGTTCCCAAAACTTCGTTCCCAGCGTTTCTCGGATTCATCAATAAAGTTTCACATAATAAAGGCCCATAATCGCACGTCAGCGATAAAGCTTCTTTATTTCTGTGCCGGCATCATTGAGGAAATACGCTAATTGTTCCCATACACAGTTACAGTAACAGTTTCTGCTAACTACTATGATGCTATATCGAAAGTATGGACACACTGTTAAATTCGAAACAAGCGGTCGAGCTGTCTTGATGGGCGAATATGTATTTTATTTACGTAATAATATAAAATGTTTTTGTCTGAAAAATCGACAAGGCATATTTTAGAATAAAAAGAAATTATTAAGATTTTTTTTGTAGAGTTAGATCTATCCATGAGGTAAACATCAATAATAAGAAACCTAAATACTTACTCAGATAGTATAAATTACTAAATTTAATTTAATTTAATTTAGTAAGAAAAAAATCAAGTCTGATTGTTATTTTTTCGTAAACCCCACAAAATCTTCTTCCCAAAACCACACTATACCAAACCACACCCACACTCTCATTTAATCCACTTTTCATTTATTAATAACCTGCTTTTCGATCTCTTCCTGGTTTTGCCATACCTATCAAGTTTATTTTATATGAGATCTACTCACTCACTTCTACTCAGGTATTTCTTTGTTTTTTGTCCGTACTGTCCCTGTCTGTACTGCGTCACTCACGAGCAAGGTGTATTGGAATGCCACCACGTAGTCCGGTAGCCTTTGAGATCGCCGCTCATTCACTCTGATAACTCCTATTCATAACATGCCCTTGTAATTGCACGATTTACTCAGCAGTTAAAAGTTTTTAGAAGTTCGAAGTTTTATAGTGTGCCTGAGTTATTGTGGCTGGGAAATAAAAGTAAAATAAAATAAATGCTTTACTGAAATATTCGCTCTTAGAGTAGCTCGATTATGCAATATGCAGCTAAACAAATTACTTAGTAGGTAAGTCGAGAATGAATCTAAATCTCTGAATGATATTTTCTTGACAAGCGTGACATCCATCGTAGACCGTTTCATTGCTTACCATCAGGCGAGATGGCGGTCAAACGCGCCTTCTCCTTCTTCTTTCTTCTTATCTTTCTTCTTCTTTACAAATAATAAAGAATCGCTGTTCGTTAGTCTCGCTAAAACTCGAGAACGGCTGGACCGATTTGAACATTTTTTTTGTTTTGTTCGCTCTAATACATGGAAGGTTATATAGGTTACATTATACTTACTCTAAAATCAGGAAGCATTCGAATGTTCAAGAGTTAATTAATAAGTAATCATGAAAGCAACCACTGGCCATAAACCTCTGAAAAAGAAAATAACCTATTTCATTTCCCTCACAAAAGCACTTTGTAAATACCAATTAGAAGCCGCGAATTAATCTGACCTCTCGAATTCACAATTCGTTCTACAATTCGGAATTCCGCTACATCGCCTGTTTTACACAGATTTGTTTAAACAGAGTATAATTAAAGCCCTGAACATCTCCGCTCTTTTAATCCAACTCCGCACCTTTTTTCCTCTTTTTATGAGAAGACAATTGGCATAGACCGGGCGAGATGGTCAGTTCTAGTTACTAAATTAAAATAAAATTAGAAAATCTATGAAATTGAAACGAAATACGAAATTCCACTAATCAAGTACCTACCTAGAGCTCTGTTGCTGTTAGCAGTTACACAAGTTATTTCTATATAGTACTAAATTTTATCCAAATAATTAAGAACAAAATGGCCTTTGAGATAAATGGCGTTCTCTGGTGTCGGAGGTCAAGATCCACTTTGGGTCGCTGCGCCAGAGGAGTAAGTAAGTAGGTACAATTTTATTTTATAGATGCAGTAGTGTGAGGGTAACTTACATAATGATATCATATCAAGTCACATAAAGTCAAGTTAGTAGGTACTAACTTGACTCAATGAAGTAAAACCTGTAAAAACAAATTAAGCGACTTTAAATAGTGTATTCACAGGCCGTTTCACTACGTACAATAATTTTAGGTGATTTGTAGAGAACTAGATTGGGCAGAACACTGTCTTGACTAAAATCATCTTACATAGTAAATAAATAACCCAACCACACAAAGAAGCAAATAGAGCGCAGTTAAAAGCTCTCAATAAGTAACCAAATTTGCCAGTGGCTCCCAACCTAGGAAGACAATAGTCGCTTGTTAAATAGTTAAGGGTGACTTATTAATCAAGTCGGTCCGTTTAATTAGCATTGGATTCAAAGTTCTTTGTGAAAGTGAAGCAGACGAGAGAGCAGAAATAAAAAGCGACAAATCCTGTTGCAATTTCAAGTAGAATTTAGAGGCACTTGAGTGGTAAGATTTTATTTGTGGGTATGACTTTTTTTATTCAATGATTGGCTTGCTTTTGCCCACCATCTCGCCTGATGGTAAGCAACGATGCGGTCCACGATGGACCGATTGCCTTGAAGAAATCGATTCATTCGACCCTTAAAGACACTACATAAATCATATGTGTACTGATGATACTTATTTCAGATTATGACCAGCTGCGCCCTACGGTTTCAGCCGTGTGGTGATGAAAGAACATACGAACAAACTTTCGCATTTATAATGATTAAGTTGGCTCACACAGCACCATATAAACTTTAGTTCTAAAGTTTTCTTAGTATTTCTTAATATTTGATTGGAAGTAAATGAACTCAAAAGAAGTTACCTAATCAAACTATACCAGTACGATTCACCCAGTGTTAGGGGTACTAACACTTTTCACCATTAAACTAATCAAGAACAAAACTAATAAGGCAGCCCTCGTAAAATCAGTTGTAATTGAACTAGGTGAAGAATCAAATCAACCCCAAAGCAACATAAATTCTCGTTTCAGGAAAACTAAATGGCTTTAGTCCCGCCAGTAAGGCAGGCTTCAGGTGGGCACATAAAATATTTACTGCCCAAGTAGTGGCTAAAGTATTTAGCGGTGGAAACACACGGATTTCTTAACCCGAAGTCCATTTTTCTTTTTCCACTGTTGTTAGCTTTACGGCGGCGGCGAGCTTTGACTATCTGAAAGCTAGACTTGTAAGTACAGCGAAACAAAGATATAATGAAAGGAACTTTGTCTACTTTTGGAACGTACTCGTAAGTCAAACTAAAAAAAAAATTCGCACTTTCTGGCAATAGCTTATAGCGGTGCTATAAGGCACTGTTGTCATGGTATCTTCGTAAACTTATTGTAAGTAGCCATAATACAAAGTAGGACAGCACAATTTTTGTCGAAAAATTCTACTAACATTTTCAATACAAAATTTTATGATAAATCCGGTGCCCATTTTTGCTCACATACATTTTACTTTCAAACACTAACTAGGAGCGCACAGATTTCTCGATAGAAGTTGTGCTAGACGTAAAATAGTCAAACCGCTTCACATACCTCAAGATATCGTTCAACATTCGTTCCCAGCTGAGGAAGTAACAAATTAACACTAAAAAGACAGTCATACTTGGTAAACGTTTACAAGTGACCACTTAATTTTCTCAACAGCGGTGGTCAAGTAACAGGAAACAATTTTGTTATCACTTACCACAAATCACTTAATTTTACAAAAGTAGATACCCATAATAAGCAGCTAAGAGAAGAAAAATGAATGATGAGAATAAATACTCACTTACCTACTATTTGACAATGTTTATAAGTTTTTAAATTGTTAATGTAAATTGACTTATCAACGATGGTTTGAAACATGCAACAGCAATTTTGTAGTTGTTCTGAAAACGAAATATGGATTAAATAATGATTTTGTTAAGAATATGCACTCTTTTGCAAACACAGGTATTTTTTTTCATACTAGAGTCTACGGAAATGTTTTTTTTTATCGCGAAAAAGTCCGTGTTTGACCACCAACTCACTTGTTGGTAAGTAACTATGTGGTCGAAGATGAAGCATGGAGACTTAGATGATACCTGTTTCACTTAACCTTAAAAAACCAAAGATTGTATTTCTCAGATAACACGGAATATTAAGGATGAGAATAGATAATTAATTATAGATTCTAATTTTTGACAGGTAATTCAAATTCATTTAGCCTACTTATTTTATTAACCTCAAAGATTAGATGTTGGTTGCTCAAAACGCAAAAACGGTTAAATCGATGTGGATGAAAGTTGGTATGAGGTAGCTTACACCCTGGATTATATATACTCGTATATATTATATATAATTAAGCTGACTCGACAGACGTTGTCCTGTCAAAAGCCATTGCGTCAATTCTATGTCAAATGTCAAAAGTTACATTGTCCAAAGCGCTATATGGTTTAAGTATTTTTAAATTTTCTAATTTTTCATGTTTTTTTACTATAAATTGAGATGTGAGCTATCCTATCTCCTAAGTTAGATCGAACTGCACCCGGTGTGCAAATTTGATTGAAATCGGTTAAGTAGTTTAGGAGTCTATAGCGGACAAACAACGTGACACGTAATTTATATATATTAAGATATCACCCAGAAAATGCAGGTGAAATTAACTGAAGCAGCTAGTAGGTACTCAATAAATCTAACGACATCATAAGCCACATTATTATTAACGTCCAGTTCACCGCAACTTAGCAATCCAGGTTCGTATCACTGCAAGGAAAACTTTAGTGTCTCTAAAGCGAGTTCAGCGACATCTGGACTGTGTTGACTTCTACTTTTATTGCGGCTTGTAGTTGTGAGTTGGACACGTAATTCAAATAGAGTTAGTAGAAAACTAGTGCTAGATTTTAAACCAACTAAACGCCGTTGATTATGAATAATGATGACCTAAGTATTATTTTTAAAGGAAGGTTACAATCCAGATCTACAGGGTTATAGGGAAAAGGCATGCTAAGTCGAAAAGAGCTCGTAGAACTCAGCATTATGAACAACTTCTACTATAGAACCAACTCCAAAATCGCGAAAAAAAGTCCTATAAAAAATTCCGATGACTCTCGACAAAATATATGGAACAGCTAATTTTTTTTTTCTATTTCTAGGTTGGTCCTAAAGTAAAAGTCGTTCATAATGATGAGTACTATGACCCCTCTTCGGCTTAGCACACTCACAACCAGTGTGTGTCTAATATACTTCATGTGCAATATTGTGCATACTTTTCTTTCCTAGCTATCGTCCATCCCAGCGCTAAAGGACTCGTTTAGAAACGTGCGTAAGATCCTAATCGTTCGAGTGAGTGCGCGGGCGCCGCGCTCTCACCGCACCTCTATATTTCACGCACCACCTCATACTTACGCACAAATCTTTCAGGGGACGCCAACCTTTCTCTTTAAGGTACCTTTTATTGATAGGTAGGTTGGAGGTTGTAGATACATCCCTGTATTGTTTTTATGTTATTATTATATAATATAGGTACTGACTACTATTTATTACTCTACTCTACGTTTACTCTACGTCTACGTCTACGTTAACTATGTTTTCTCACTTTTTGGCATTTTATCTTTTTATTAGATATCGACTTAGTGTTCATATTATGCTTTATGAACTTTTATACGGCTTTTATTGTAGATATATATAATAATAAGCATAATTTCGACTGAGAGAGTACGGGTATAAAGTGGGTATAAAAAATAAAAACTTTCATATCACAAGGGTTTAAAAGTTTTACTTTCATACACAGAACGAGTACGAGAATATTTTATGGTTTCACATTACTTAAAATAATGATCGTTGTTCTAGTTTGTTCTAAGGCAAAAGTTCGACAACTTGGGAGTTTCTAGAAATAGAGCAAGTATGTTTTAGTACCTAACTATTTGTAGTGTCATAAACAAGATTGCGTTTTTGTCTACCTTACTTTTTATTTGGTACTAGCTGGTGTTTAC
The DNA here is from genome assembly GCA_949125135.1 of Alcis repandata. Taxonomy (NCBI): domain Eukaryota; kingdom Metazoa; phylum Arthropoda; class Insecta; order Lepidoptera; family Geometridae; genus Alcis; species Alcis repandata. Next base: position 5,530,246 of record OX421233.1, read on the forward strand.
GATTTACTACGCGATTTGGGGCTCGGAAACGATTCTCGGCTTTCGGCCTCACAAAAGATAATTTCAAATAAAATAGATAGTTTCAGAATAGATAGGACGAATAAACATTTACATATTTTGTAGAGGTTAATTTGTAATTTAATACAATTTATTAATATTAAATTTTATTTGGGCTTCAATTTAATTTTTAATAATAGGAAACTAACAAAAAAAAACACAATGCAAACGTGTTTGAAAGAGCACAATTAAATTACTCATTGCAAACCCTAATTTTTAAACTGTAAACTACAAAACTACCTTAAATTATATACCATTAACATGTTCAAATTATTGAATTACTAAATAATCCTTTAAAACCTAAATTTCAAACTCAAGTAATTCATAATAAATTAATTACACAATGAATTAAAATGTATAAACCAACAAAAGGTTGACACCCACGCAAGCCAAGTGGAGCGCGGTGCCTCGAACGCAAGTGACAGCCGATAATTAACTATTTATTTTCGTACTTTAATATTGTCCAGCCAATGTTAACAAACTAAAATTGTTCGCTGCAAACTCCCACTTGGCAATATTTACACGGATTATAAATTGTTGCAGTAAGTCAAGTTCCCATTTATTTGACGCTCTAGCTAAAAAACGAATAACTCGCTTTAACAATCCATAGATACATATGAAAGAAAAAAGAAAACGGGTAAAAATAAAGTCAGCTAAACATTTTTACATACTTAAATATATTATTGACCGATGTAATTAGTTATTGCTTGCAAAATTGTGACAGGGATAAAAAAGCCTGTTTAATAAATCCACCAAAGACAAACATTTAAAAAAGTCAAGGATTAAATTATTTTAAATAAACTAAAAAACATCTATGCTACTGACTACATTTTACACTTTGCGCTATTTATGTAAGCGAGATAAAACCTAACACGGCCGTAGGCTTTAACTTTTTATTGTGTTTCGGCGTTTTGTTTTCAAACTATGGCCATTATGGCCTTCGCCCAGAATTTACTCGTTCATTGCTTTGTTTTTGTTGTGCGATGGTAAACGGTTACTTTTTATGATGAAAATGGCAACACTTGAGCGTTTACGAGGGATTTTTTCTTGAATGAAATTTTGCGAATGTGGTGCAATTTTTGCTTGTATGGCGTCTTTTGTGTTATGTTGTTTTTATTTTTTGTTTCAAATGTTGTGTATTGTTTTGTAATTGCATTTAGGACTAGTGGCGATCAGTGGTTTTGGTCACGATTGGTTTTGCTATAAAAATAAAAATAATAATAAAATAATATAAAATACTAAATTACAAGCAAAATGTTAAAATGTGTATAAAAATATCACAGTCAGTCATTTCTTGTTTGCAATCTGGTGCACTGTCAGCTACGATTTAAAAATAGGGCTACCGAGGTAGTCTCCCAAACATTGCAATATGCCATTCTTCGAACTTCTCATACACTACACACTTGCTATAACGTACTTAAGCGCAACTATTCATAGAGCAACATTTTTTTATTAGACCAATTTCATTTACATTCGATTAGTTATGCAGTAATAAAAATACTACACAAAGAAAAAGCCAAAGAGTCAGAATTCCTTTGTATAATTAGCAATATTCCTCAAAAATGTCAAGCTCATTTCTTGAATCAACAATCGTCTAATTTTAATTTTTAAACATTTGCGGTGTCTCCGGTTTACCTCTTCTTTTTACGGAGAATGGCTTCAATTATTTAACCTGTCCATTATCCCTGAACTTTCTACCTTCCATTCAATTTCGGCCATTCCGGCGTTATTGCTGTCGTTAGATGTCATACCTCGACGATGTTGCCACGAGATCACACTCTGGGGGCAGACAACACTGAATAAATGATTTTTAATACCCGATTCTCCTACAGCCTGAAATTTTGCTCATTTCGCTTTTTTCGCTCATTTCGCTTATTCCGCTTTTTTAGCTTTACTGTGCGAAAATTCTACACAGCTTCTGAGTTATGTGAGCATGGACTTGATATTAATATTGGAGTCTGAAATATAACTGTAGATGTATAATTTACTCGAGGATCTGTAGGCCATAATTCGCGGCCATTGTAATTACGAAAACATACAACTTGCATACATTTAAATGTTTCTGTCAGAGGAAGATTTGTTAAAGTTATAGGTTGAATTAATGGATTTGGTGTCGATACAACAAACGAAAGCTTACAAGAATTGTACTCGTAATTAAGTTGATCGTACTTGGTCTTACTATTAGCTCACGATATTTCATTTGCTCTACATTTTATCGACATCAAAAATTAACCGCTCATTCAACTCTTCAACTCATTCAAACCAATTTAAAGCATAATCCTTCGTCCCTTTTACCAATTTTTCCTTTTTATACTAGATTTTATACCGCGTAGTGACTCTCAATTATTCTGTGCCACCGCCTTCACAATATTTTACGCTAAGACGTTACAAGGCACTGATAACGCATAACACTGACCATGCCTTTATCGCGCCTGTCCTCATTTGAGGTCTATTGTTTTAGTCCTATTAGTGCCTGCCTATAATTCATCGATTTACGATACTGAATCCAAGGCATTTAACAAATAAGTAAATGTCTAATATATCATTTACTAAAAATGTAGGCTCTTATGTATGAACATTAAAATAGTTTTATAGTTTTAAAGAATATGTATTAAACAAGTATTCTGTCCCTAATATGTCAGCGAGAAGCATTGATTAACTTATCTAACGTTTATACCTCTACTTATGAAGTAAAAGTCTACTAGTGTTTGAACTAATCAATCATGAAAATAATATATTCAGACAACACGTAATATTCATAGGTGCGAAAGTCTCTATCTCTCTCCCTTTGAATCTCTGTTTGTTTACTTCTACACGGCTTCTTTATAAATTTTAGGAAGAAAGTAGTGCACATAATTTAGACATAAACAAAATACTTTTACACGCAAATATCAAAGAAATACAAACTCACTAAATAGGAAAAATATACGAGTACTATGCATTAAGGAAATATTTTATTTATTAACTACGGAATTTGGGGCATAGAGTAAATGTTTAACTTTCCTGTCTCGTGTGTAAAGTAATGATGAAAGGCTGGTATTGTAGGAGTCTAGACCATTTTGATTAAGGTCCTTGATATCTATATAACCGCAATAGAAGACTTCAGCGAAAAAAAGTTAATTTAGGATACCTATTAGCGGTTTTTTTTGACTAGTAATTAAAAGAAAATGTTAATTAAACAATGCTCTCTTCCATATCTAGCTGGAAATCGTGTTTCTGAATTAATTTTGTTCTGTGACTATGGTAACTGAGGCCATTGTAACAATATAAGTTATAAAGCCAAGAAGATATTTTCTTTTATTCTATCCGTTGTATTGCATAACGAGGAAGCTGATGGTAGAAGAATAGAAAAAAGAAAAAAACTGCACGCAGTTATTTTTTTATATCAATCTAGGAGCAAGAAGTATGTTAACCCTACGAGCCGCTAGCTCCTACATCAAAAGGCACTCACTTAAAACGTCAAGTTCGTGATGCGATGACCGATCGTTAGCCGGCGTTTAATTACTGTTATTTAAAAGTACCCGCGTCAATCAATGCTTGCGTTTTGTAAATATTCGGCGCGAGAAACGCTCTGAGCGAACACTTTAATTTCGTGGTGTTGTGATGAGATTAAAATTTACGCGATCAAAGTGGAGGTGCTGGAAATGAATTTGAAAGGACGGGGAAGAAAACTAAATAGAAGGCTCTAGAAACAAAAACTAATTAATACTTTCTGTTTTTTTTTTTTTTACAAAGTCTAATAGAGTAAGTTTAATAGAGTTTTTGAAATTATAATTGATTGACATCATTATTAATTATTTGTCGATAAAAATTAATAAATTATATCGTGAACTTTTTTTTCTCGTATCATGGAAAAAATGTGAACGTTTATACGTGATTCTTACTAATAACATTGATCATGTCGAGGTCTCAGATAAATCAATAAAAAATAAGGATAAAATTTCACTCAGATAATACTTAATCTAGAAAAGTCTTTATTTGAATTTTATGAAATAAGGCCAAAATTACTTTCTCGCTGATCGAATAACTTTATTCATAGACTTTCTTAGAACAATTACTATGATAATCATCTAAAATTCTATCTAGTTAGCAAAACAATTCAAGACAATGCTCTAGCTCTGGACTATCAAAATAGTTGTGTGTTTACTCTATTAGGCCTACTCTGTCCATTAGGAATTCTCTCTCTGGGAACCTACTTACCTACTGCTAGAAACCTTTATTAATTGATGTAAATATTTGACTAGCTCTGCCGTCTCGTACTTACTCGTAGGACATAAATTGAACTAAGCCTAACTATAATTTATGGCAGGTAAGCTAGGATTTCATCCTACTTGTTTGCTGTTCTTGTCTTTGGGTAAATAGGTTGTGATTTTTTTATTTGTTTTTTTGTTGGTTCATGTTTTATTTCAGCTTGGAAGTTTAACTTGTAATTCGGTGTAGGCGTTTTCTGTTTGTTAGCTGTTTTTAGGTCGATATTCATTCATTCATTTTCAACCTTCAATCCTCTCACTGCTGGGATACAGGTGAAGGCCGAAAGGAGAGAGGGTCAGGTCGAAGGGTGATTAGGCCGTGTTCCACCACGCTGGCCAAATGCGGATTGGTGGATTCAAATAGGTACGTCACCGAATTTCTTCTCCGGACATTTTTTCTTTGAATTGACTCATTGGTACGAGTCAAGTCGAAGGCTGGTATTATTTTAATGTAATTAAACAATGATCAAACATAATCATGTGCCTACTTTTAAAATAGTGATTGGGAGTAAGCGGAGCGTTTGGTCAAAAATATTGCCACTATTATGAAGCAGACCTGGGTATCTACTTTTTAACGTTTTTCATACCGGCGACGATAATTTAATAATGAATTTTGAAAACTTAGGTAAGTACTTACTACGTAGAAACAAATAGGTACACTCGTTATTGTTCTATCTGTTCCTGTGAGTCTGGTTGTTGAATGAGAATGACCAATGTCAATGTTTAGTCATACTTGTCGATTGTGAGGTACGGAAAGCACGGATTGAACCGCACAGCACCCTCACTAACGCCCGCGCATAACCAATATTTGCTATTGCGCAGCGCCTTATACCTAACTTCCCAGCCGGCACAAAGTTTAAATCGGGTTATAATCGTAACGATGATGAAGATTACTTATCTAAACATCCCCACGTTCCATATCCCCCGGCTGATATACCTTGTAAAAGCTTGTCAAAATTGATTTGCGATGTGATCAGCACACCGCAAAGATGCTTTTAACGGGTTATTAAACTGTCGCGGCGTATTGAGATGAAAGTAAGGAGCCATTAATGCCTATGTATGTAATTAGCGGTTCTTAATTATGCGTGTATGATGGAGAATGTAGGCATTACTTGTGTGGGTTAAATGGAGTACTGTCAAAATATTTTGAAAGTGCTTTGCATAACACAGGTGAAGAAAATAAGTGCTTTGTTGATTGAGAAAAAAAAGGTGTGTCAACAAAATCATATCGAGCTCATATGTAACAAACAAGCTGGTAGGCCACCTGATAGCGCTAGACCCTATAGACAAAAGCAACAATAGAAACTTACTCTTCGAGCATTTGTTCATGTTTTTTGCAAAAAAAAATGTTTGTATATCAGAGATATGAAGAGTAGAATCATTAATAGACTGTTAAAACAGATTTTTTGTATGATATAGTAACATACTAGCGGCACGGATACCACAGCACATCTATAGCAGAGCCTTACAAGATAATTATAGCTATTCCATAACAAAACTTCTAAAATCTTTGAATGCTGTCTCTGCATCTGCCAACCAAAACAGTTTTTGTTACTATTGTTAGTCTCTTAGACAAGCTTACCATATAATTAGACAACATATGGAATAACCGTCAGTGGTTTACCGATCAACGTCTGGAAAGTTCTCAGCAGCCACAGCATACGTGATAGTTGCAATTTATGCTAATATTTCACACCAATTGGTAAGAAGTTGCTTGGAGTAGCAACTCCTTGACAGCTGGGTTAGAATAGATAAGAAATAGGTATTTGAAAGTGCAGAATAATAAGGACATCAGCAACCTTGGAAAGATTTCATAGTCCTAAAATTAATAAGAGTTCATCCAATTAATTCATCTTAAGGTCTCTAAATTTGATGTTGGAAAGCACACTTTTTTAAATTTCCAGTTGTGTAAAGAATATTTTCCAATTTACCTCCAACAAATCCAAGACGAAAAGTAGTTTTTATCTTTATGACACTATTTTTAACCGACTTCCAAAAAGGAGACGATTTTCTATTCGACTGTATGATTTTTTTTCTTGCAAAGTTTCATCAAGATCGATTCATGATGTAAAAAGTCATGATACGAAAAGCTTCAAGGGACAAAAGCCCACTAAGTCATTCTAAGTCGTGCTGAAATTACAATATGCAGTTTTTTGTCTTTTCATTTTTGTTGAAATTTCGAAACCATGAAATACCTACATAAAAGTTATATGAATTACTTAAGACAAGTTATGTGTTTATCGTTTTATTTAGTGAAAACCCTTTAAAAGGGAAATAATTTACCCATATAAATAATTAAATTATTATTATTATTTATTATCCTACCCACGTTATCATCACTTCAAAGATGTTAAGTATTGTTTTGTATAATCAGTACTCAACAAAATTTAAAAGAAAGGATTATTCCAGGAAGTAGGTACTTAATTTTGTTCTTCGTTATCAGCGAAGTTTCAGTCCACTCGAGTCCTCACTAATCTCAATACCGTGTTCTGCAAAACTGAAACATCTTAGAGATAAGTCCCAAGCATCAATAGCAGAACTCAAAACAAGAGTTTGCCAGCGAGATAACCGAAAAGTTCCCGATGAAAATGTCAATACGAATAAGGGAGTTGACGTTGAAAATAAGCCCAAATAAAACGTCCAAGTCGTATTTATTACAGGAACGAATAAACTTCCGAAAGAAAACTGTACAAGAAAGTTTTGTTGGAATACATTTCTGAACTAGGATCTATGTTGAGCTAAGGTGATTCTCAGAAAAGAGATACGGGTCTTCTGATCTAAAAATATATTTTATTTTGGCGTTAATCGCAAAACAAACTTAAAATGTTTCTGTTCTTTTTTATAACTGTCTCAATGTATAAGTTAGCGTACGAAAGCATGCGAGTGGGTTCAAAAATAGAAAATATTGAAACTGAATCGACACAATTAAGTTTACAGAACCTTGTAGTAAGTACCTTCTTTAAAGCTTAAGTAAAATACCCTGAAATTCACGTAAAATCCTTGGCTAGATCAAATCCCGAATTTAGGCTTCCACGCACATCGCACAAATCCGCTCAAGTTTGTTCACTATTCCAGATACCCAATATTCCTACATTACATAAACCTGGATTTTGCTTAGAGCAAATAGACTTCACGAAGCAAATCCTCTATAAATTGGCGAAACGGGAAGGCTTGTCTGATGCAAAATAGAAGCTACATGAATATTGGATAGCAAACCAAGACGCTGTAATATCAAGTAGAAACATATGTAGACAAGTATCGAGTTATTGGTGTATTTTAAAGGTTCAATTTCTATTTTTTTTGAGTAATATTTATACATATGTACTACTAAAACGCAATTGTAAATTCAAAAAAGTTTATCAAGACTGTCATGCTGAACTATTTAAGCAACCTTAAATTGCTTAAGTTAAAAAATAACTGTTTTTAGTTTCAAAACCGCATCTAAAAATGTCTGGATATTTGTAATATTATTTTACGATCCATAAAAGGGATGTCTATGTTTGAATTATAATTTTCGTCTAAAGAGCTTCACGAAATTTTATTCAACGTTGCTCGACTCTCCAGACGAGGACCGATGTTCACTGCAAGTTATTTCTCTGGCTAAGAAATAGTAGAACAGTATCTAGAAGAGACATTAGTTTTGTATTTAATTAAGCATCAGACAATCTATTGATCTTAATGATTTTAATCAATAGGAACATGCAAAGCTCTATACAGAATCGAAGTGCTCAAGACATTCTTGCTAAACGAAGTAATTCATAGTAGGATATTACTAATGAGGAAGAAAGTAATGATTGCGACAAATCATCATAAATATAATTTAATCAATGAAAATAGCTTTAAAATTAGCAATGGACTGCAATGCAAGGATGAGCAGATTGAGGGATAAAACTAGATCTCAAAATTTTGGTGTACCTACGCGGGCCGTAGCAATATGAGTAGTTATGAAATGCTGTGTCCACAACAAAATGTATTTTTTCTTATTAAGAAATTGAAAAAAAAACATAAATTGAAATTTAATTGAATTGATTATTTTTCAGACTATCTCTCTCTCTCTCTCTCTCTCTCTCTCTTCCTGACTATGTATCCCACATAGTGATGGGGTCAGCCTTCCTTACTTTAGTTCTCCACTTGGTTCTATCCTCAACATCGTCTTCGGAAACATTACACTCATTTATATTAATTCCTAGACACTTCCAGCAAATCTTTATCTCAATTTTTAAACCCTCGCACGGCGCGAAAGATTTTCATATTCAATTACAAATAGACAAGTGGCGTCTCGAGGATCTTCTTTGACGTCTCACGGTTTAAAGGATATAAGGTACCCTCAGTCCCCTGCAAGAGGGGACAAATTAGCGAGAGAGGTGCAGTAATGAATTTTATATTTGCGAACCTTTGACAAGCGCCGAAGGGACATTTCGTTAGCCTTTGATTGAAGATGCTCTTGAAATTTTTGGCTTGTTTAGGGAGGTTCTTGGGATTATTAGGGAGGCTACGCTAATAATGTTCGGAGTAAAAATGTCTTTGATGTCGTGCATTTTCTGATATTTAGATAGGTGTTGCGAAATGGTGTTAAATTTTAATGTCGTTAGCTCTAATGCAATTTAGGAGAGGTGGTAGACAAAGACAGGTATATATTTATATATTATATGTATAAATATATAATTATATATATATTATACATATATATTTATATTTGTACTATATTTTTAATTTTAATAAGATTTGCAATTAGAATAAAAAATTGACGTCGGTTTTGGATGAAAATTAATGCGTGGACTATGTACGTAAAACGTAATTATCCGAGAGTCAATCTATATCTAATTCTGAGAGACTATCGTCGTCAATCCACTTCCAATCTATCCCAAGTATTGGGAATACGATACGATACAGCAAATAACGATAAAGTAGCTGTTCAAATCTGCTATAAAGATTTAAACAGCTTTTACATTAGGTTTTGGTTTTATAGACAATTTTTTTTGGCTGTTTTTTCAAGGAAACATTTGACATCATACGACATTAAATTTCGTTAAAATCAGCTAGGCTGGCAGTTCATGTCAATCTTAATAAATCATCGTAACTGGTATCTCATTTTGTAATATTTATTCAAGGATTAAAATACTCTTTGCTTACCTCTCCACGTCGCAGATTACTTCCCTCATCGCCTGCTTAAAGATCAAACAAATATGAGAGGGGAGCATCCCGATAGAATGAGCCCTTATTATGTGCATAAATAGGGGAACGTAAATGTCGACGCAATAGAGAAACAGCGCGTCATTGTTCCTGGCTAAACGGGTTTCTTCCAGCTCTAGTTAAGCTAAGTATTAAAAAAATATATTTTTTGAAATTAGGTAAAAGATAGAATGATTGGCAGGTAGAAAAAATTCTGAGTCCTGGTTCAATTTCTCAAGTCTAACGAATTTTTTCGTTCTTCTCTTAAATTGTTTTTTTTTTTACACGCTTTTTATTTTAAGAGGCAGTAGATAGTAGAATAGCAGTAGGTAGTAGAATTTTGGTAGAATTTGACTTAAACTGTACCACAATTAATTTTATAATAAACTAGCTGACCCGTGCCCACTTCGTTGGGCATAATGTTAATTAAACCCGAAGCCTTCGCGCGCCGCCGTCCGGACCGTTTTTTCTCCGATTCACTTTGCAAAACGGACTACCACGTAAAACCCTTTTTATTTTTCGGTTTTTTATATAACCTATGACACTCAGCAATAATGTGGCTTTCTATTGGTGAAAGAATTTTTAAAATCGGTTCAGTAGATCCCGAGATTACCCCTTACAATTTAACAAATATACAAACACACAAACTTTACTTCTTTATAATATTAGTATAGATGTCCACACTGTATAAATAAGTCCATGCTCGTTCAGTTTTTAATTTAATTTTATAAAATCATTCTTTTTCAAACGCAATTTTTGGGCAAAAAGTTTTTTAAGGTATGTAATGTAGGTTCTGTTATGAGACAACTCGAAAAGAAGAATATGTACCGCTTTGTTCCCTTACCAATGTTTTATATAATTAGCTTAAGCGGTTCAAAGGGGGACTCCAAACTGTATGGAATTTGAATAGCATTTTTCAAATTTTCCTAATGAATGTTTAGATTGGACATAGAAATTGCATAGTGTATTTGAACTGGGACAGATGACGGAAGGGTTAAACCAAATAACATGCTTTGATAAAACTGGTGGACATGTGTGTAAATAATACTTTAATGATGCATTGGCAGGTTTGTTTGATGTCTTTTTGAGAATGGATTTACATTTCCTTCGATTAATTCTGTGGCTGAATTTTGCTGTAATTATAGTAAGTGCCTGCCTTCTTTACATTTATTTTTGATGAAAGTTAAATCTTTGTATAATTCGTAGTCGTAGGTAATTTATGTCTACCGTACCTGTACGTATTGTAGTGCCTATAATAGTTTATTATTACCTACTACAGAATACATGAGCCCCTAAATAAATATGGCCTGATAAACTTTCTTGGCACCTTTTTCTTCTTTATATCAATAAATACGAGTTATTATCTTACATTAATATCAGCATTAGCTGATTTAACGACTTACAAAAATAGCGGTAGGTAACTCACTTGCATAGAAAACTGGATTAAGTTAACAATGTCACATTCAAAAATGTAACCCCTTGTCAAGTCTGTCAAATTAGTACAAAAACCGATTTGTCCAAAGAAAACGCAGCTGAACATTAAATTAAGAAATCACATAAAAGGGGACTCCGTAAAAGGGTTGTCAACGGCGCGATGTTGATTTTTTTGATAGCTTTTGACAGTTGCATTGTGTGAAAATGTGGATTCCAAATTCAAAGATTTGGTTTTGTTCGGCGGACGCCAGTGAGCAAAAGTGACAATGGTTTGACAGTTGTCATTATTTCTTCGATATTGGATTAAAGGGTTAACTTCTTTTGAAGAGCGGCGAGCAGACAGACGAATTGGACCGCCCAGTTGGATTTTTAATTTAATTGTGGATTATGCAGGAGTTATTTAATGTAATCCTTTCAGATTTGTACATTAAGGCAGGTATCAGAATTAATGGTAATGGATCAGAATAAATGGTGTGTAGAGAAGAGGTCTATGCCTAGCAGCAGTGATTCGATAAAAGTTAAAATAATGTTGAAGAGGTAAGAGATACATAAGAATATTAACAGGTATTGTTGCGAATACTTACCAAAAAAATGATATTAATTTTATTGGAATTTGGCAATGATACCAATGAAACCAACTTGTCTTTTAATAACAAAAATCTTAACATTTCTAAAACCCTCGATTTTGATGCCAACCCCAACATTAGCAGCTTTATACAGGTTTTATGTAAACGCAAACAATTCGATGCTATCGACTCTTTTCGACAAGTACACAACTACACACGCCTTAGCATAATGCGATAGCATCAAACCCAAGTGCCTTTGCGCCTCACAATCCGAAAGGCGCTCAAAGTCATGGATTGGGAATTCCCGCACAGTCATGTAAAATGAAAGGATCCCCGAATTCGTACGATGTCGTTGCTCTCATCTGCGAATAGTTTATGCAGGATCTAAAATCCACGCCGTGATGCATTAACCTACGTCACGGGGCTTAGTACGAACATGGTTAGGATTACCATCAGTTAGGTGAACGATGGATAAAATTATTACTTTATAATTAGTTTAAACTAGGAAAATAATAGCAAAGAGCAAACTGATATTGCTAATTCTAATCTATGCTACAGTAATAATAATACTAAAACAACTAATATAATTAACGCCCCCGATCAATAAGTTTTAAGATTTTCCTGCATCTAGGTACTGATAGTTAACTTATAAATAAATAAATACCTACCTACCTATTATAAATAAATAAACGTTTTACACTCATAACTCCCCACTATAAATACAAAGAACATATTTAAATTCATCATTCAAATATCTGCCCGGCCAGGAATCGAACCCGGGACCTCTGGACAACAACAACAGTGCTCTATTATCTTAACGTAGTTATGGCAAACAAATAAATAATAGTCTACGCCACTGTCTTCTCTCAGTAACGTGAATGAACGTTCACTCCGTACTGCAATATGTGGTTACCGCACTACGAGGCTCTTACTTGTCTGCTACCCGACAGAGGATAATACCGGGATTTTTACTGAAACCGCCCTAAGCCAACACTAAATGCTTAAATTTAAATTAAAATTGAAATAAAAAAGGTTTTGGAGCCCGGTTCGCGTTTGAATCGGTAAACCTTTTTTGTGATTGTTTTGTTCCCTAAACGCATTTTAGATGGAACCAAAGTCATACCACTCTTATTTTAAGGTTAATGAATAGGTAAATAGAAAATAAATACGTAGCCAAAATATTATTAAAAAAACATAAGTAATCTTAATAATCTGCCAATGTTTGAGATTCCAATGCAAAATTAATTTTAGAAATAAGGCAATCAATATTGTGATCTTATTCTTACTGTAGTTTGGTATTGATTTATTCATTAAAAGAAAACTAAAATTATCACTCTCAACCTTATTTCCTAAGTTAACTTTACTGTGCTTACAAATCTGGGTTGGTATATTGCTACAAGTCCATTATGTTTCCTCCACTTGATATCATTCCGGAAGCGATCGTTCAATAGACAAAACTACAATATAAACCACATGATATCAAACATTCCAAGGTTCAGTATACCCTGAACAAAGCAGCCTTTCTCGTCTACAGAGGGAATTGAATTCCTAAGTACTTAACGCCTGCCTGGAATTGCCTGGCCCAAGTGGAGTACCTAAGTTAAATTTTTGACATTGTACTGTGTACATAGTGTCTAACGAGAACCTAATAGGAAATTCACGCTCAGAAATCCTTATAATAATATTCTTTACTCAGGGTTATTTATTAAAAAAAGAAAATTAATCAAAAAAATCACGAAAATCGTATTTGTGGAATGATGTTAGGGATGGTGTCTGAGAGAAGTTTTTGATTAATTAAAAACAGCTCCGTACATTTCTTTGTCACAAGTAAAATAATAAAGTACTTGATATCTCGTAAACAAGATAACTGTAGGTACCTACAATAAATATAATTTTACTTATAATCTTTTCCTGTTCCATTGTTTTCGATAAGTCTACTTGTGAATTGGAGCACATTTTCACCAGTGCCAAGAAACTCCCTTTTGTTTTGTTTTTGATAGTCAATAGCCTTTCTGCGGCTTACCCTCATTTCTGAGAGCAGCTACGTACTTATAAAGATTGTTATTTGTTGGTGGACACGTGTAAATACAAATTTGACTTTGCTAATGGATATTTGTTCACTCATTATGGACTTTAATTATAAAGCTTGCCTAAACTTAATCAATGCTTGAAATTCTCCGTTTTGTTTTCGCACGTGACATTTTACTTTAGCGAGGAGTTGTCAGAGCAATTTAAGCGGTTTTTATTTGTAAGACCCTAAATACTAACAGTTTATATAAGTAAATAAATAACCCCCTAAATATTTATTTTTAAATACTTATGTTAATATAGATATTGTGTGCTGAAGTAAGCACTAAGATTTAATGATTACTTTTTTTTCGACTCTCCGAAAAAAAATGTGTTTCAAGTAGGTATATGAAAATATTGGGGTGTACCTCAGTATGTAAGAATAAAAGTTAAAGGTCCATAGGCTATCAGGTACCCCGCCCTAGTTCTAACAATGAACAATGACTTGATCGAAATTGAATTGTAGGTAAGATTGTTGGATTCGACTTTAGGTAGGTACGTCTGAATTTTGAGTCGAGTTCTCTCATTTATAGCAATGCAAGTAGCATTTGTGGTTTACCTAGCTTGACCATAAGAGAAGCTAGAAAGCTCCTGCTCATCTTTTTCAATCTAGATACCCTACTATATAGGTAATCGAAGCATACAGACCACCGGTGGTTGGCGTGCCACACCGCGGCCATCGCAGGATGCGTTTTTATTTGGACACTAGCTTCCGCCCACGGCTTCGCCCGCGTGGACTATACCTCGGGAAACGAAAATTTTTCCGGGATGAAATTAATTTAACCCTCCTTTTTTGAGAGCATGTAAAAAGCGTCATAAAATTGAAGCAGGGACCCCAAAAAATAAATCAATCCCGGGTGAAATAAATCAGCCCCCTCGAATCATTTAGAAAAATGGCGGCCATTTTGAATCATTTGGATTTTCGCCACCACCATCGAGTAGCCCTTGCTAACTCCTATGACATTAAATTTAGTCAAAGACCCACTCATCTTCAACCGTTTCGGAGATATAGACCCTCAAAGTTTGTATGGCGGCCATGTTTTAAGGCGGCTATGTTATTTTTAATGGCTCCAAAAGGGTCCGAGGTTTTGGTGACTTTTTAGTCTCCGCGCTTTGGTAAAAATGTTTTTAGTTTTCGAGATAATTAGCAGTTCCACCTCGAGGATGTGAACTTTCGAAGGTTTTAGATTTTTTCCGGATGTTGTTTACCCGCCTTAAGTTTAGTACCTACATCTGTAAAGTTTCATTGAGTTATCATCAAAACAAATTCTTTCTCCGTACTATCTTTACCACGCCATTTCACCCCCACAGGGGTTGATTTTCCAAAAATGGTGAAATACGTGTTCGTTATTTCTTAAGCTTCTTATATTTGTAACGGTTCAATACCGTGGCGTCAAAAAACAATGCTTCACCATACTAACTTTAGCACCCTATTTCACCCCTTAAGAGGTTGAATTTCAAAAAATCCTTTCTTGGTACACGTTTACTCGTCAAGACCTCAAGACAAACACACCCTCCATATTTCAAATTTCTACGACCAGCTGTTTAGGCTGTGCGTTGTCTGTCAGTGAGTCATTACAATTCTCTCTCCGCACTATATTTACCACGCCATTTCAGCCCTTTAGGGGTTGATTTTCAAAAACAAAAATATAGGTGTCTATTATTTTCTTTAGCTTAGTAAAAATGCAAAGTTAAATAATCGTAGTATTAAGAAAAAAATACTTCCATAGAAACATGAATACCCTGTTTCACCCCTTTAAGGGTTGATTGCCAAAAAATAATGAATCAGGTATCTATTATTTTTTAGCTTAGTACATCTGCAAAATAATTACATCGTAGCATTGGGAAAAAATATTTTCATACAAACTTCAACACCACATTTAACCTCTTCGGGGGTTGATTTTCAAAAACCAAAAAATAGAAGTCTATTATTTCTTTCAGCTTAGTATATTGGCAAAGTTTCGTAACCACAGCATCAAAAAAAAAATCTTCATACAAACTTCATTACTCCGTTTCACCCCTTTAAGGGTTGATTTTTCAAAAATGGTGAAATAGGTGTCAATTATTTTTTTAACGTTAGTATATTCGCAAAGTTTGATAATCGTAACATTAAGAAAAATATTTTTTTCATACAAACTTAAACACCCCTTTTCACCCCTACAGGGGTTGAATTGGGCAAATTCCTTTCTTAATGTGCGTCCGCTTTTTGGTATAAAACTTTTGTCCAAATTTGACGTTTGTAGCTTTAGCGGTTTAGGCTGTGCGTTGATCTGTTGATGTTGATGCGTTGATTCAACACTCTGTTTAACACTTTTAGGGGTTGATTTTCAAAAAATAATGAAACCGGTATCTATTATTTTCTTTAGCTTAGTACAATTGCATAGTCAAATAACCGTAGTTTTAAGAAAAAAATATTTTTACATAAACTTCAACACTCCGTTTAACCCCTTTAGGGGTTGATTTTCAGAAAACAAAAAAATAAGTGTCAATTATTTTTTTTAGCTTAGTATATCTGCAAAGTTTCGTAGCCACAGTATCAAAAAAAAAATCTCCATACAAACTTCAATACTCCGTTTCACCCCTTTAGGGGTTGATTTTCAAAAAACAAAAAAATATGTGTCAATTATTTTCTTAAGCTTGGTATATTTGCAAAGTTTCATAACCACAGCATTAAAAAAAAAATCTTCATACAAACTTTATTGCTCCGTTTCACCCCTTTAGGGGTTGATTTTTAAAAAATGTTGAAATAGGTGTCAATTATTTTTTTAACTTTAGTATATTCGCAAAGTTTGATAATCGTAGCATAAAGAAAAAAAAATTTTTCATACAAACTTAAACACCCCTTTTCACCCTCTTAGGGGTTGAATTGGGCAAATTCCTTTCTTAGTGTGCGTCCGCTTTTTGATATTAAACTTTTGTCCAAATTTGAAGTTTGTAGCTTAAGCGGTTTAGGCTGTGCGTTGATCTGTCAGTCAGTCACGACCTTCACTTTTATATATATTGATGAAGCTTGAGGATGAAGAAACTATTGCATGTTGGTGTGTTAGAAAAGGCAGTTTAGAAAAAAAAAACGCTAAGACGAATATTTTTTGTCGTGAAACGCCTTATAGAGTAATTCTGTAATCTCGCTTGAGATCCAGTTTCCATTCCTGAGTAGGCGTTTTAAACATCTTAACCACATCGAGCTTTTTTATTTTGGTCCGAGCCAAATGCCAAAGGCCTTTTTTTGACATGGGTAAAAAATTACAAAAGCCAAATGCCTACCCTAACTCAATCAACCATAGTAAAAATTCTGCAGTTAATTTTTATTATACTCGTAGAGTTTTAAAAATATATTCAAGTACCTAAGCTGCATTAACGCATTAAAATGCTATACAAACTTGAAAATGTTGTCAGAGCACAACAAAATCTACTGTATTTTAATTCGCTTTTATGAGTCGTAAAACACGTAATGAAATGGAAATTGTGTTGCCACTTTATACCGTAATTAGTCTAAGTGACTGGAACTGGGGCAAAGATAACTAGCTAGCGTTGAAAGGGATTGCATAATTTAATGACTCTTTCACTAATCACAAACTCTAATACCTGAGTTACATTTACTATGATTAAATGTACCTATCTACAGATTGCTTTTGCATACAAAATTATTAATCAGTTTATTAATTTATCAGACAGTAATAAATTACATTAACTTACTAAAATATATAGCATTAATTACATCGACATCGACTTAGTCTATGATTGAGTATGATAAAGTTTAAAGTTATGAGTTGATTACACGTAACGAGTACAGTGGCATGACAATAAATGGGCGCACTCGACCGAGCAAACAAATCATCTAGCAACTTCCTCGCAACGACAAGCAGTTTACACAAACCCAGTACTCGGCCGAAGGCATTGACTCGCTACAGTACTCGTAACGTGTAATCAGCCCATAAGTCAAGTATTAGATCGTCTTGTCTAAAACTGAACGCCCTTCCATTGTGTTAATACTCGCATGCAAACTAAGTGTATAGATGCAATAATTACACAAATTGGTCGTCGTTGTTGGTCTGTCAATCAGCGACAAGCACACAAGTTAAGTGTTGTTCAGTGGAAGGGCGTTCATTTTAAAATTAGATGATCTACAGAAACATTGCCGAGTTTCGTGCCTTAGACGACAGTTGGCTGTTGGTAATGATAATAAATCAATGTTACTTAAATATTAAACTTTGTAATACTTCTTCAAATACTTCTTCTTTAGGTAATATTTGTCATCCCCCAGCTTATCTTCGAAACTCTTCGTCCAATCTGCAATAGCATTCAGGTTTTTTGCTTCCACAACTGGCGTAGGGAGCCTCGTTCTTGTCAGGAGACCTTGTAGGGCTTGTAACAAAAAAGACAGTAAGGAAACTGAAACCATGATGTTTATGGGATCGAATCCTATTGAATGGTGATGGTATGAAGACAAGCCATAGTTAGCGTTTCCCGTTGAACCATAGCTTGTCGGCTGGTAATGGTTAAAGCTCCTTGATTCTGTTGTATCGATCGTATCCATCATTTTCAGAATAGGCGATTCAACCTGTCCGTTTTCTTGGCCACTCTTCGTTTTAAAAATATCAATGACCTTCCTATTGTTTTTCTGGGAGTCTTGCTTAACGTTATCAATCTTTTTCAATACTGATTGAGCGTTGGTTTGAATTTTCTTCAGCAGGGCCTGTATTTTCGTGCTTTGTTCCTTTATCATGTTCGAAACGAAATGTTTGAAGTTTTGAACTGATGATGTCTGCGTTTGCCAGTCTGATTTTGCCGTTGAAATTACCAAAACGATTAAAAACACTGAAATGGATATTAAAGACATTATTACAGTCACAATTTTCAATTTTTCTGTCAAATACATTAACTTCGTTTGCTTCTGATATTGCAATGAAGCTACGCACTCTGACTTTTTACATTTATAGCAATGAAGATTTAGGTCTAGTGCACTCGATAATAAGGTATCATACCGTACTTGTGACAAGATAGAAAATATGTTTCAACCTTGACACTTGACCTATCTAACCACAGGGCATTTCACATTGTGTTTTGAGAAAGAGAGAAAGTTAATTAGATAAATTACACAAACAATATTGAGTTTCTAACCTATGCTCATCGTCTGGATATAATTCCTACGAACCATCATGTAAAGTAGAAATTGGTAGGTCGACGATTTTTTCGCATAGGTATGGTGAACTGTGGTTTACGAATGCTTTGTTTTGTTGGTGATTCTCGTGTAATTTTGTTTTAAAACGGGACTATATTAAACTTAAGTTTTTTTGAGTCAGATACTCCAACTACACTTTTAATCTAATCCAAATATTGCTTAAGAGAAAAAAATAAAGTAGAAACAATAGTCATTGTACAGAAAAAGTACTTTTTCATCGTAAGCTCTCAATTTTATTAATGTTGACATCTATGATCAACATGTTGAACTATCAGAACATTGAGGGCTGTCATGGGAACTTGAGTGAGTCGCGTGAGGTTCAAAGATAAATGTATAGATGGCGCTGCTACAGCGTCGCATGCGCAAGGAAAGTTTCAAGAGGCAGCGCGACGAGAGCTTTATTTTGTTGTTTACAAAATAAAGCTCTCGCGCTACCTTGCAAAAGTTAAAAAGCTTTTGGTGTTTTCGACTAGATGGCGTTTATTTCTGTCTGACGTAGTTATTTCCCGTTTTCAGAACTCTTTTGGGGAATTGTTTATGTAGTTTTACTTTATTTGCCAAATTAAAATGATTTTGTTTTTTGGTCCAATCTGGGTAATTCCTTGTCAATATCGAAAATCAAATCAGTTTAAAACACAGCGGACTATTCAATAAAAAAAATATCCATTTACTAGGTACCCTATTTATTAATCAAAGCAGGAAATTAATTAATGATACTAAAATTAATTGGAAAATTAATATCTATTCGAAATTCATATTGGCAATTAAACGCGGCTGAAAACTTTTGCACCCCACACGCAGGTAAACCTACACTTTAAACTTATTTATTACTTATCTAGCATATCTTATGTACGAATTAACAAACCACTGGCTTTTCGGTGAAGGAAAACATCGTGAGGAAACCTGCTTATGTCCGGCGAAGAAATTCAATGGCGTATGTGAATCCACCAACCCGCACTTGGCCAGCGTGGTGGAATACGGCCTAATCATCCTTCGAGGATAGACCTATATCCCAGCAGTGGGAGGATTAAAGGATTAAAGGTTGCATATATGTACCTGATTTTAAACCCTCGACGCAATAGGAGGGGTGTTGTAAGTTTGGTTGTTGTGTGGCACCGTAGCTCTTAGACGGGTGAACCGATTTACGTTCAATTTTTTTATTTGAAAGCAGGTTTTTAGCGGCGGTTCTTAGACTATTTTTTATCAAAATTGGGTCAGCCGTTTCAATATTAGGGATTTTTTTATGTTTTATAGTTAGGTGTATCATAACATAATTATTTAAGTTCGGTTATGACCTAAATCGGTTTTAGGGTTGTGAAGACAAAGGGATATGTCAAGAGTTAGCTTCTAACCACTAGTTTTTATATGATACTAGCTGACTCGACAGACGTTGTCCTGTCAAAAGCCATTGCGTAACTATAGCAACCGTAGTATGTTGATGCTAACCGTAACTATAGCAACCGTAGTATGTTGATGCTAACTTAAATTTTAAATTTTCTAATTTTCATGTTTTTTTACTATAAATTGAGATGTGAGCTATCCTATCTCCTAAGTTAGATCGAACTGCACCCGGTGTGCAAATTTGATTGAAATCGGTTAAGTGGTTTAGGAGTCCATGGAGGACAAACATTGTGACACGAGATTTATATATATTAAGATTTAAATTAAGCCCTCAGAGGCAGTAGGTAGGTAGGAACAGATTAATTATTAACCATTCGAACAAAAAGCTAAGCAAACAATACAGATGCATACTTAATTAAACAGCAGATAAGAATGTACGGACAAAGTGGGAACTCGAATAAATGGCTCGGACACCTATATTAATTCCTCGTTTGTCGGGCGCGCCTGTTTTTTTAACGCTAAGGTTAATTGTAGCGAAGGGACAGAGAGTCTGTAGAGTCGGCTTTAGTTTAATAACTTTTATATATACCACGAACTATAAAAAAATTCCAGACATATTCAATTTAACAATTTTTATATTTACCTATATTGATCGCTATAGTGCACCTTCGGTTAGGTGAGACGAGAAATATTTTCCTAACAATGGGACAAACCGGGCTGACAATGATGATGATTAAATGTTGTCATTACCTACAGTTACTGATCTCGCAAACATTGTTTATTACTCAAGTAAATTAGTAACCTATTATTATTATGCTGTCGAAATTAAGATGCATTTCCGCAAAGCACCCATTCTTACAATTATATAAGTAAGTGTACGATTTCGTAGCTACCAGATGTAGATTACAAAAAAAATATTGGAACACTTAGTGTTTCTGACCACTCCACAAATTCCCTGTTCCCGAATAAGTCCACACTGTGCTAACAATGTGTAAAAAAATGCCCAGTATAAAACAGTCGATTATACCACGTTTTATCTCTTTAATCAGTGGGCGGAGGCTAGTCGATCTGATGTTGAATTAAAGAACGCCATAAACCATATAATTACTGTAAAAATAGATCTTATGCGTTATTAATAAAGCTCTATTTCAAGTGAATATTGTATAAGGATGCTCTAATTGTTTCTAGCGAAATAACAGGATGAGCTATAACGAAATGAGATTTATTGGCTCCAATAACTTTGGTCCATCATTATAATTAGGTAGATGTTAGATTTTACGACGTAGTGTTTAACAAGTTATGCTATGAATAGTTATAACATAGACTACAGTTATTTTTATAGGTGCAGTTTAGTGCTGGCGAAAGATGTTTCAAATTGGAAAGACGAGAAGACCAAAATATAGGATGAAATTTGACAACTGAGCAGACCATCCTGTTAGCTGCTTGAAAAGCTGTGTATTTAAGCATGGAGAAAAGAAAATCTATTTCTAAAGCGGTCAGTTGAAGATAGACATACATTTGACAGAAATTCTAGTACCTACGAGTCTATGAGAATATTTTGCCACAGCTACAATAGATAGAAACTAGACTTATATGCCTAGCACCAATTTTGACGTAAAATACGTAGCGAGTTTTCGATAGATAAATGTATGAAAATGAGACAGCGCCCTTGTCGGGCTTAAATGGATACCGCATTGTTCATAAATTGTTCGAGTAGGTACCTACTTGCTATGTATTTTACGTAAAAAAAGTGCTAAGCATATCTACTAGTTGTTACTAGGAAGAAGTAAATTAAAAAGTAATTGGCAACTCGTTAAGATCTCGAATTTAATTTGGGTATCTACTTACCAAAATCAAGATAAAACCAGACCTAAGTCAACGAGAATAATTTATGAGTTGTGTGATATTCTTAGTAATTAAAACAAAGGTAAACAACGTTTTTGTTATAATTAAACACGGGAATACTCACGTAAATAATTAAGTCGTCTACTACGACTAGTTTCGGTCACATTATTCGGTTTCGGTTAATTTTTTACGTGAGTATTCCCGTGTTTAATTATAACAAAAATGTGTGAAAACCACGTTAGTTTCCATAGTACTACAACGTTCTTAAAATTGTAGGTACTAGAAATCCAAGTATCATAACTACTCGTATATGTAGAGCTATTTTATATCCTTGGACGGAAAAATAAATTAATACTAAGTAATTTATTCAACATTAAAATAATCAGGCTACCGGACGCAGCTGACACGACATTTAACGGCTTCCTAAAATACGAGTTCCACTTTAAAATTATTACAACAATAGTAGAAGGTACCTAACTACAGATATTATCGCAAACGGAGAAGTAATAGCGACATAGCAATGGACTGGACATACCTATGGTATCGTAGGTTTCTGTCAAGACATCGGTGAAATATCACTGCTAACTGTTGACCATGCCGTGAATAATTAGAATATGTAGCCATAAATATACCACCGTTTTTTAAATTTTAAATCTATACTTAATATTATAAAGTAAAGTTTGTGTGTTTGTATATTTGTTAAATTGTAAGGGGTAATCTCGGGATCTACTGAACCTATTTAAAAAATTCTTTCACCAATAGAAAGCCACATTATTGCTGAGTGTCATAGGTTATATAAAAAACCGAAAAATAAAAAGGCTTTTACGTGGTAGTCCGTTTTGCAAAGTGAATCGGAGAAAACACGGTCCGGACGGCGCGCGATGGCTTCGGGTTTAATTAACATTATGCCCAACGAAGTGGGCACGGGTCATCTAGTTTAATTATAAAAGAAGTTTTCCTTTTTTTCATGTTAACAATTAACGTACCTACTTGTAAGAGTTAAGTTTTAGTAAACATGTTCTTTGGTAGATTTTGCATCAACCGCTTAGTCCGACGTTCCGATCACAAACTATTAAAAATTCAGTCTAGGATTTTTAAAGCTACATACAATATTTCTAGTCTATCGAGTTGCTATCTCATACAAGCTAGCTTTTCAATTTGCCGACAGCTTTGTTGGAAAATAATTAAAAATGCAATTAAAAATCATCATAAATCTGTCAGAACCACGCCTAGCGCAAACAGCATCAAAACGAACTTTTGAATAAAGCCAGTTGTTTTACTGCGATAGACTACGTACCTACAAAGCTTTGCTGATCCAGGACGTAAAGCTATTACTTTCATGCTAATATTATAAATGTGAAAGTTTGTATGGTTAGTTAATAAGTTGTTCACAATGAGCTCAATGTAAACTATGTATAGAACACTTAATTTTTTTTACGGTTTCATGGTTGTTCTCTATAAAATAAAAACCGCGCTGCCCTTACAAGCCAAAGAGCGGTATCTCAATTTTTTTTTTTCAATTAATCATTTTTTTTATAGATACCGTTCTTGTGCTTTCGGTGGCAGCGCGGATTGATAAAAGAAACTTGTAATAAAATATGGGCAATTGTCTACCTCTCATACCCAGTTTTATACACAATCAGTTTACCGAACCTCAAAATATTGACGACGTTATGTGATACAGGTGCAAGTAAAGACAGGTGTATTTGTTAAACATTAAATTGGACAATTAATACGAATCAAAGTTAATACACCTTTGGTACGGCAATATTAAAAGAGTATTGTTAACCTTTTTGTTCCCTAATTGGCCAATCAATCGGCCATCAAAAAGGACCTGAATAAATAATGAAGGAACCTTTTTGGAAATAAAAACAGACTAAATGTTGAACCCTTTATTGGTGAAAAATTATTTTACAATTCATTTTGAACACAACATACTAACTTACAAGCAATATTTGAACATGAGAAAATAAAAGGCAAGTATTATTAAAAAAAAGCCTTGACTACAAAATGTAGCCTGCCTAAACCAGAGTTCACAAATTAGGTTTAATGGTTTCCAAATCTTTTAAGGAACGTACTTGTTATTAATAAGGGAAACTTTCCAACTTTAAGTTATAGAAAGTCCTGGTTAGCGGGTCCTTAAATGTCGCTTTGAAGTTTAAATCTATTCTCACAAAGGAGTCGTAATATCAAAAACATTACTTTTCGAATTTCACAATAGTTTTTCTTAACATAAAGAAAAATTCAACAACTCTTTGCAAAATTGAGCAAGCTGTTAAAGCGGTCACATAGAAGCAGAAAAGCAGGAAATTATTATACATATTACAATTTTACAAATTATTACATACACTCAAAAAACAGCCTGCCTTTTAGGCAATCGGGAAAAATGTAAGAAGTTACAGAACTTTAGATAATGCTGGAATACAATTAAGTTAAGAATTCGAATTGCTTTTGTTAATACTTTATGGTATTTTTAGGAGCGATAAAAATTCTAGCTCCGCTTTAGAAGAGTATTTTCTCAGACTTTTCTTTCTGTACAATATAACTTACTGTGTACAATAGATCAGGCAGTCTTTCGTTAGTGACTTTTAATTATGTATTCAATACACTTCGTCCAAAGAATAATTTAAAATTAATATAAATGATGTATTGATTAAATTGTTTTGACGTGACAACGTCTTATAAATTGGTTTGCCGGGTGACACTTCAAGAAACTGCGTTACGCTCCGCTCACGTTATGCGCTCACAATGAGAGCGAGTGAGAGGCGCGCGTCCCTTCCACTCGGGCATGGTTAGCCCGCCTAAGAGCGAGAGAGACAGACATAAGTCGTTGTCACGTAAAACTTTCGCCCGTATACCGACTTTACAGGCAACCATTTTTTAACAAACTTTTACGTACTCAATCTTATCTTATCTTGTTTAGAAGTTTCTATGGCTACCATTTGAATCCATCATCAGAACAGCTCCATGGTTCCATACTATTGCATTGTCAGAGGTATGCAACGTAACTTAATTTGAATAAAAAAATTGGGCTATAAATCATATTATGCTATCTAATTTCAGAACAGTGCATTTTTGCTACTATTTGTTTATTTGATAGAAACATATCAAAACAAAGGCAGTACTTAATTAATCTACTTTAAGACCACAGCCGCATTTCAATATTTTTTTAATAATTTAAAATACATACATAGGTTTACGGTTTTATATACTTCTACCGCCAAATAATAAAAATAGAATTCAAACAGACTCAAAGTTTTATATCTATTTATGTTTAGGTACTTATTTAAGAAAAAAAAAAAACAATTTCTTTTGAAAACACCAAATTCATAAAACTTCTACAAATATAAAAAGAAAAATTAACTAAAACCTAAAACTAAGCGATTTCTTTTCACTGCAAGTGTCGAAACGTATGGTCTTGTGACCTACAAATTAAAGCTAGATACATAAACAGAAAATAATCATAGAACAGCCCGAAATTTTTTCTAAGGGCCTTATTTGAAAAGGTTCAGCTTAACACCATAGAGGAGGTGATAAAACGTTTGCGCATAAGGTTGCTGCTCTTGTTTTTTGTTTACATACTAAGAGCCCTGCGCCATTGCCGCTGCGGTGGCGGTGGTAGCGGCCACGCTGGCGTTGGTGATGGGCGGCTGCGGTAGCAGCAGGTCCGCCAGTCTGCCAGCCTCGCGGAGGCCGGAGAGAAACGCGCCGTGCACCGTGGCTGGGTAGTTGCGCATCGTATGTTCACCTGGAAGGAAGGTCTGATTTAATTTGGTGGCGAGGTGGGGGTCTAACGATTTCCTAGAGATAAATGTTGTTGGGGTCAATCGTAGCCTAATAGATACAGGGTAAGGAAAGCTTGTGCTAAGCCGAAAAGGTCTTATAGTACTCATCATTATGTTACTTTTACTATGGGACCAACTCGGAATTCGCAAAAAAAAAAACAGCTGTTTCATACAATTTGTCGAGTGTCATTGACATTATTCTATGGAACAGCAGATTTTTTTTGTGAATTTGTCCCATTGTAAAAGTTGTTCATAATGATGAGTACTATGAGCCCCTTTCGGCTAAACATACTCTTGCCTTATAACCCTGTATAGTACACCTATTATTAGTTTACTTTATTGAATTATTCGTTATTAATTTACTTTATTGAAGCAAATACAGGTCTAATTAGATAATAATGTTCCTATAACCAAACAATCAAGTAAGTTCTATCTTGTTTTTGAACCAAATTAAATAGGTCTTTGTCATTAATTTCAAAGGTAAAGTTAGACAAAAACAGGTAGGCAAATAAATAATGAAGTTTCACGTTCCCCGCTTTTGCTGTTGGTATTTGCTATCGTCTAAGACTCTAAGACAAAACGTCGCAGCTCCTTCAGAAGTCATTATTCAGTCCAACAAAACGACGACCGAGAACCATCTTAATAGTTCAATTTAGAAACTCGAGAGCAAAGAGGACGAATGAAAAATTCTCCCAGTTGAGAGAAACAGGAATGAAAGAATGCGCTTCGCGCACTATGGTTTTTTACCTACGAGAAAATGTTTAGCGAAAATGAAATGAAAAACGCAGAACGATCACAAATATACGTCATTAAAAATAGTTTAACATCAAACGTGAACCCGTAATGAGATAGCGAATCTCAACGTACTTGAGCTTTCGGAGAATAAACAGAGGAATCAGTTGTTTGTTGGTTGTAAGTACCACCGATTATAATTATTGTCTTGGTAAAGCTTCGATTTCTTTTGTTTATTTTCTGTTTTGTCTTCTAAAATAAACATGGACTATATCTAAGGGTTGGACATTATCAGATAATCGTAGCATAGAAATTGGGGCTTTTTTGCTTGTCTGGGATTAACTACCAATGACCAACATGAAAAGGCCTCTGAGCAGTTAAAAGCTTTACTACAGGTCTACTTCTATATATTATACAAACATTTGTCTTAGAGTCTAAAATCCAATCTAACAAATACTTCAGTAGTTAACTTTATCCAGATATAGTTAGGTACTGACCAGCAAAGAACAGTCTATTCTCTCCATCGGCGCCAGCTACCGGCGCCGCCAGCAAATCATAGTCTGTACCCGATGAACCAACCGCCACGAAGCTGTACGAACCTCGAGCGAAGGGATCAGCACGCCATCTAAGAAATATTGCATATTTAGTTGTGTAAAAAAACTTGATGTCATAATGATGAATTGATGATTTTGTTTTTTTTTTAACTTACAGCCGTTTTATTGTCATTGTCTCTCAAACTTTTTTTTCATTTCTATCTTCATTTCAAATCTTTTTTGTTGAAACACGACAGTCTCATTAAGTTAAAAATGTGTTGAAAGGACATAACAAAAAGAAACTGGCGATCACTTGAGTTGACTCCCACAGTTGAGCAGACCTCGTGCTACGTCAGAGCTATCAAAGAAACAAACATTTAAACTTCTGTAACCACGAGTTTCGTTACACATAGGTACAAAGTAATAACTTAAGTACCTGGTAACAACACATTCCTTAGGCTGAGGCACAGCCGCGTGTCCGAAGATACTCTTCAAGACAGCTATGCACCTGCCGACGATGACGTCATCGGTGACGTTTTCCATAACCGCCGCGGCCTCGCCGGCGACCAGCGCAAGGAGCACGGGAGCGCTGTATAGGTTCCAGAACAGGAACAACTCACCTGATATGGGCAAAATAAAAGTGTTCAGATAGGTGATCTGTAAATGTCTGATTACTTGTAATGCCTACCTACACATACTCTTTACCGTTAAGGTACTACATACTTATATAGAATTGTAATAGACCAACCTGATAGTAAAAGTGACGTGATCATAATTTATCGCAAGCAAACAAATGTTTTAAAGTTCCATTGTGATTTATTAATTCAAAAACATAGTAGGTAGAGTGTGTGGATTCAACCACGAAAGTTAATTTAATTGTATAAAAATTTAAACAGAATCACTTAAGCAACTGAATACTTCAATCTGACAATTAACTTGAACATTAAAGCATTTTGTTGATTTCCCCGATACATACAAAAAACGGCGTATATTCTCACATAATTCTTCCAACAACATGGAGATACGGACCCATCAGATATGCGAGCATTTTAAACACAACATAGCCCCGAAATAAATTGGCCAGTACAGTGAAAATCAAGGATCGTATACTTTGTTTCGGATTTCACAGAACAAGCGCGGCCGGTTATATTTTAGGGTTCGCATTATCTGATTAGAAAGTAAAGTAAGAAAGAATTGAAGACTGTCAACTTAACGGCAATACTATCAAAGAAAAAAAACAAAAGAATTAAAATGAAAAACTTTAACTCGACAAAAAAAACCATTGACTTTAAGGGTCGATACACATCTGACGGAAAATGCGTCGCGTATTATCGGTCTCGTAACGCCAGAACAGAGAAATGTATTAATAAAACATCCAACCTTTTACACTCAACCGATGATGCGCTAGTGCGTCGAGTATATAGTCGAGTAATACGCGACGCATTTTCCGTCAGATGTGTATCGACCCTTAAACTACCCAGCTATCAGACATCTGAAAATTGTATGTTATTGTAATTTTTTCACCATTAGAATGCTACATTATCCCTGAGTAACAAACATAGGCTATATTTTATACCTGTGCAAAGCCGGGGCAGGTCGCTATTCTTTAAATAAATACATACTTTTCAAAGCATTACATAAAATCTAATACAAAGACGAATTACATTTTGAAGTACAAGGACCGCTTAATCGCTTAAAACGATTGCTTTAAAAATGTCGATTAAATTAGACAATAAAAACACTCTCAGCAACACTTACTCCAGTCAAGTACAAGTCAGCCAAGTAAACACATGACTTGAATCTTCTCTGTAAGCTCCACGACAAAGAAAGAACAAAGAAGGTGAACTAAGGCACAACGTTAAAAAAAGCTTGTCTCTGCGCGTTCCCGTGATTTATAACTCTCGTCGCGCCCTCGGTGGCGTTAAATTATTCAGCTTTTAATTCGTTATCGCGGCCACCGATGTTTCTACGTTTACTATTTACATCGGGAAATAATTTACGAACTCACCGTCTCTGGGGAACGCACCAAAGTTGAAAGTGCCATAGAAAAGGTGTAACAGAACACTAACTGAGGCGTCTACTAAAATGTTTAAGAAGTGCAACTGGCGTTGCTAGATTATGTTTGGAATAACTGAGAAAAATATTCATGTACTATAAGTACAAATATTGATTTAACCACTATCTAAAATCACTTTAATTACAATGCTGTTGTTACTTCGGACACGTTTTTTCAATAGCTGATAGAGCGAGACGAACATTAGGGCGATCCAGTTTGAACTCGCGCTAAGAATTCACGGTACAGCCTCTTCCTTTACTAAACACTAATGCTCATGTTATACTACAAACATACAAAACTAGTAGCACTTATTTTTCCAAATTGCCATACATAACTAAGCGTTTATTTTTTTTATTCATTAATAGGTTTGTGTTTGACTACCATCCCGTCTGATGGTAAGCAATGATCCCGTCTACTTTGACTACAAGAAACAAATTCTAAATCAAACTAAAAATGTTAACCTATTTAGTATTTATAGCTTATCAAGAATTTCCTGCATCAGATTCTGTAAAGGCTTTGCGGTACTATGGTGATTCTCATTAATATCGATCCCTTTTCCGTTTCAAGCATTAAAGGCATTGCAGGATTTCGCTTGATAGGATATCAATGATAAAGTGATTTTCTTGGTAGTAATTATCGTGCTACTTGAGCTGGAAAACCATGAATTTCAATAACTAACATTCCTGGATACTCTGGACTAGTGAAAGGGGAACAACATTCTACAAAGTAAGTTTCTAACCATATACAAGCTGTAACGGAAAGGTGTAGAAATACTTAAGAGTGTTCTTCTACACGTCACTATGAACAACTTCTAGAACAAAAGCTTGCTAAATTCGAAAAAGAAAATATCGAATCTCAACAGAAAATTGATCACTTGACCAAATATTTTGTATGGAGACTCGATACTTTTTTCCAGGAATTTAGCAAATTTGTGTCACAAAAGTTGTTCATTTGACGTGTAGAAGAACACCCTTAAGTATTATTACACCTTGTCGTTAACTTACACCTAGTATACATATTTACGTCTTGTACGTGTATAGTTTTTGGTACATTATTAATATTTTTTTATCAATTTTGAGTGAAGTTTTATTTGTACATTTAAAAAAAAAAAGAAGTACCTATATAAATCAGTTTTTTTTTTCATTATATCTAAAGGAAGGATTTCAATGTCCTATAAGAATATATTTAAGTAAGTTACCTCGGCTTGCTGTGGTGGTGCCAACATGGCCAAATAGATTAGCGCTAGGGTCCCAAAATGTGCGCTCGAAGCATAAAACCACCTTGTTCAGGTTTCCGTATCCTAGACGTTTGATGGCTGCAATCTAAAGATAATAAATAATTAATTAGACTAAACAAAAAAATTAGGCCCCTGTGAAATTGGTTATAATCATCAAACGCGCTGTAGAGTTTAATTAAAGAAAAGCTTCTTCAATCATAGCTAAGAACACTTTCGACCAAGTCATCTTTCAAAAACTAAATCAAACTCGGTTCAGCTGTTTGGAAGCTACGATGTGACAGACAGATACACAGATATACTCGTTAAACTTATAGCACTTCTATAATCGGGTCAAGTGTTAAAAAAAAGCAACATTATCGCAATTAAGCTTCCATGCAGTCATGGCAAATACATTGATGTGACTTTCAAACGAACTTTTTTCATACGTAATTGAGTAGTTAAGTAATTATTCAGGGCTTTGTTTACCTTCCAATCTGGTAAAGGAGGATCAAACTTGACAAAATTTTGCTGATTCTGCCCGTTGTTTGCCACCGCCACCTTCAACACTCCTAAGGGTAGCGTGCAGAGTATAACGTCCCCTGCAAACAATTCTAAAATTAGACAAAATCCACACAAAATTAAACATTACTTAGAACTGTACGCCTAAGGGATTAATCTCACAGGATTGTAATTCTGTCACCGACAATTAATATGTTTAACAGCTCTCTAGATGGTGTTAAATTTTGCTTTAAAATTATAAAAAATAAATGCTGTACATATATGCTTTCTAATTTAATTTTTCAAATTCAATTTTATTATCCGTCGAGTCAATGGCGAAAGTCAATCTTGATTTTATAGGTCTTATTCGATTGAACGAAATCGCGTTAATGCAAATGGCGTCAATGTAATCAGACGAAAGATCTTTATCTCAGAAAAAATGAGATGGCTGAAAAAATCGACGAGGCGATCATTTAGTCCTCGGGTTCAGAAAAGGGTTAAGGGATCAGGTTAAGATGCGGTATACAAAGGTAGGAAGCAATCAGACTGAAAGCAAAATATACTGATAAATACATCAGTAAGGACATTTTATTGTACCTCAATTTATATGACATTTTTTTTAAAGTAGGTAACATTTTAGTCGAAATTTTGCATGTTAACAAACTTCGCATTCGTACAATATTATGTGATTTGTCTTCACATTATCAATAGTCTGATCAACTTTTATGTACGAGTATTCTAACTCAAACAAAAAAATTGTGATGGAGTTTGAAAGGTCCTAAAATACCTAACACAAAATGTAAGAGATGTATTATTTATCATACTGAAAAATAGAAGTGAAATCCTGACCTAGCACGAAAGCTGGTCTCAAAGTCCATAGGTAAAATAAAGCGTTTTTGTACTATTCACGTACACTTTTTTGCTCTGCCTAGTCAGGTTTTCAGAATTTATGTAAAAAAAGGTTTTCTAGTTCAGCGGCGTGATTGTAGCTTTGTAGCTAAAGTTTATTTATATGAGTACGAACAATGTTCAAGCTGTGAGCTTTAACATTTTTGTAGGCGTTAAATTCAAAACTGAATGAGATAATTTAAACTTCTATTTTGTAATTTAAAATTTCGGCTAAAAATACCTTGTATCATATTCATTTATCAAATGGAGTTGCAAGCCTCTTTTTTTGACTTGAACGAATATTTTTGTTCCAAATTTGGGATTACAAAAATTTTGCTCCATCATTGTGGCCAATATCCGGGGAAATAGCAGTACGCATTATCGGATATTCATAGCTCTCCATACACAAGTGGTGACTTATCTACTAGCCTCTAGGTCCAAAGTATTCCGAGTTTCCGTAATAACACTAAGTAACGCTTTCGACGTTCGCATTTCCGAGAAAACTCGGCAACATTCGAAACCATTACCCAGTATCTTTGTTACATTCATGTACCGATATATTTTTATGTTGTTATAAACATGCGTTTTCCCTAAACGCGTATCGTAATATCGAAAGCTTTTAGGCAGGAGTGCGTACTGTGTACCTACGATTGTATGGGGCCTCTGGGGACTGGCAAACAGTGGGCTTAGCTACCGTTTCATTCCACAATCACATCGGTAAACGATACAATACCTGCTATTCTCAGGAAAATAACCGAGGCCCAGTTCGGTTTAGGCGTAATCTGTTTGAGCGCAAGGCCTTGACCGGTGAACGGAATGAATGTAGGCAAAGCTATATTGTGCCAGGAAAGTGCTATTGTGAATAATGTTTTCGCACAATGTGTACCTACACGTTCCGAGTGAAGGACAGTCGGCAAATACGACAAAGGCAAGAATTATTTGGTAGATCAAACTGCTATTAGGTACTTTCCATAGCAAACTAAATAGGAACTAGTAATTTCAACCACTAAAATAATTTCATTTCAACTTTACACGCTCTTTCAATTAACAGACTAATATGAAAGTATTATAACGCAAGAACAACTTTTGACTAAGGCATCCAGAAACTATATGGAAAATTTGGCAAACATCAAAAACCATTTAGATACAGTGTGTAGGCCCCTTTAAACCTGCACGATCGCACACTGTATCAACACTATCTAAACTAAACTCCAACATTAAAGAAGCCTCATAAAAGCTTAACGCGAGCATCTTATCGTATCAATATTCATGCGGAATAGATACCGCAAGTTTGCACGACATAGATACGGCAAGTTATAGAAAAGCCATACAATCCGGAGTGTAAACGAGGCGAGGCGCATCTAGTCGTTGGCACCGCCTCTCACCGTCTAACTGCCTCATCTGCGATAGACCCCGCCTGTATGCAAATGTGCCGGAAGTGCCTCAGGCCACAAATACTCAGTGAAGATAGTTACAAAGCTTTTTACAGAATTGAGAGCTCTTTTTGGAATGAGCTTTTTTCAACTGAGAGCCGAGTGCTGAAAATGTTTTTGTTACAGTATATAAATACCTACCATTATTAGGATAGCCCCCAAAGAATAGGTACTACTTGGCTCGATATAGTTTTTGTTTTCAGTAACTAGCAACTAAATGCCTTACGTTGCATTTGTGCAATGTCAACATTTATTGTGAAATATAGTGGCTAAAACCTCAATGTACCTGAAACTTAGCAATATTGCTCATCGATTCTTTCCACGCTCTTTCTTTTGACACGATCTGCGCTTCTGTGCCTCAATTTGTATAGCGTGTCTAGGAGAAGGGAGAATGGGAGGGAGAGAGACGGGTCAACATAGCCCGACCGTATTTTTGCGCCTCGTCAAAGTAAAATTAACGCGTTAGAATTGCAAATCATTCCGCGACAAAGAAATGACAAGGAGCCCGTCGGGCGTTGTGGGTTTTACTCATAGAGCCCATTATGTTGGCATGTTTTTCTTTTTTCGTTCGCCCTCTTCATAATCGAGGCCACATGAATTTGATTTTTTCCATTTTAGAACGTGAAATACGAACGCTAACACAATATGGAGCATGCCGTCGGCCAAAATCGATGTGAACGAGCGTTTTTAAAGCGACTTTTCGGTGTTCTTGTTTCAATAAAATTCATGTTTTAAGCCAGGATTTTAAAATATCCATCCGATCCAATGTTTCAAAGCTAGTATGGTGGAAAAAAAACGAGAGAGCAAAAACACGGGTAGATACGCAATGGTTGGGTTACAATATTGTTTTGAAAGACCCGCAATAATATTGTGTTTTGTATGTGCTGTGCTCCTATTATTTATAAATTAGACATTTAGGGACTAAAAAAAAGTAAATAAACTAAATTAGTAACATTTAACTACTGTATAACTATAATCTATAGAACCTAAATTAGACCTGTAATAAATATAATGGGTCGATCGTTGGTTTTCTAGCAGTCTAGCTTAGGCTAGCTAAATAATAATGCAAATAAGATATTACCGCAAAAACAAGTGAAAGAGTTAAAAAGATCTACCAGTACCTTTGTAGACTTGCGGCTGGTTCGGTGTCCTAGAGTTGATAGCCTTCACGGTGACCCCCGGGCCGGAATACGTGATATCTGTCACCGCCACGCCCAGTTTGATGTCCAGACCATCGGACAGTGCGACTGGCACGCAGGAGTAACCATTGCGTACTGAAACAATATTAAAACATGTACAACACTATAACTAGCAGTAGATAATTTATATATCAAATGTGTAATATAATATTTACTCGTATTAAGTTGGAAGTTTAAATTCATAATTTAATAAATATATTTTTTTATACAATTTATTTTTCAGCTTAAAATGTTGTTTCACAGAGCTAAAATCTTGGTAAAACAAGTTTAACAGTCAGTTCAATCTAGCAAATTGTCCAAGTCCTCATCTTAATTGCAAGAGAGGCCAATTTCCTCCAGAGGATCTCATTTGAGAAGCACTTGCAATCTTCACTGGGAACACTTTGCAGCTTTATAATATAAGTAATGAAACTGCAACTGTTTCCCTAATTAGGTTTTGTACAAGATGACGTCCCAGCTATTGTATGGTCTATTTCTAAAAGCTGTTCCGTATCTAGTTAACCATCTAATAAAGGCTTTGAATGCACGTTATTTGGGGACACAGTACAGATGCCGACAGTAGAACAAACTTTTGTTAAATTCTCTAAGTTAGCAGCTTCCCGTGGTTTTGCTAGCATTTTTCTAGCTTCTTCACAATTTTCGCAATAAAACGTATTTTGTGTTTTTCCTAGTAGAAAAATCATTTCTATGCTAGTCTTTATTTTCTTGCCGAACATCAAGATTATGTTGATGTTGATGTCAAAGTCAATCGTGAAAAGACAAACAGATAGAAGTGAAAAGTAGTGTGCAGGTAAAACAGACGGGGATAACTCTCTAACACTAGGCTAAGACATTTTGTTTATCATTTTGATTGATTTGCTTTTTGTCATGATGTTCTGCTCTCAATTGCATTGCAAAGCTACAAACTGATTTTTGTCATCATCAGATCAGAATATTCTATTACTAAACAATGAGCTTAGATCTCTCCTTGATCATGCTACTCATTTCGGTCAACTTCAATATATTTTGGCAATTCTAAATAAGTACGAATACAAACGAGCAGAGCTATGAAAACAATGAATTTATTTCGCGGTAGATTACCATTGAGCTATGTCCACATATGTGCTAAGTGAAAATAGAGATACTGTTACCAGTCTACTGTTTCTGACTTTACTCTGGTGACCGCGGTACAGTTTTCAATTAGTGTGATAGGACTACAGCGAGTCTATTGTGTTTTAATAACTTTAAGTGGAATTCTTACTCCATTAAGTTAGTTTGGACACAGACTTAACTATCTCATAGACTCACTCAAGAATAAATAGACGGTACTTTTAAAAGAACTATTAAAAACTTTTAAATTAATATCCGAAAGTGCTCTTCGTTTGCTTTTATTTTGTTTACGAACAAAACGTAGGGATAGGAGCTCATCTTAAGTCCATTAAAAATTCGTCTTCGAGTCCATTAAGAAATTCACAAGTTTCTTAATGTTATTTGCCTATGATATTTTCGTTTTAGATCTTAATGTTTTATTATTAGAAACTGGACATTTTACTTAAAAGTTTTCAACCAAAGCTCTTTCTTGATCAATGGCAATTTGTATTTACGGCTATTTATTGTAAATGCTGGGTTTTTGATTGTTATTTAGTAGCCCTTTGAAAACAAAAATAAAATAAAGATTGAAATATTTTGAATTACATTATTTTATTTATTTAGAATTATTATTCTGCGTGACATTGAAATGAATTTGTTTATTTTGATGCAAATTTGTAATGCTGAGGAAAAAAAACAGAAATCCAACGGATAAGTATCTACCATTTTTACAATGAGGTACAGGTACAATGAGGTACCTACCCGCAGATTTTGAGCGTGTAAAAATTTTGACGGCGACTTTGACAGGACTAATTTTAAAAAATGAGTTAAAGAAACAAAAAACAAAAATGCATATGGCGATAGAATAATGTAAAATATAGCGCCTTGCAAACCAAAAAAATAAATAAAAATATAGCGCCATGTCTGATCCGTTGGCGTCTCTACATTTGCTGGCTTTTGGGACACGATACCCAGGACACTACGAGTTTACTTCCAGTGCATGCACTCGCAACAGTGTTCCATTTAACGATATTACCAGCGTGTTGTCAGAAACATTCGCCGGCAAACTAGCTCGGCCGAAACACCATAAACGAAAACCGCGCGCTCCAGACACATTCGGTTACAATGCTACACTATGCGATACGGTTACGACTCAGGAATAATTTAAGAAATGTAGACTCAGAGCCTTAAAAAGCCTGCTTAAACTTAATCACTGCTTAAAATTTTCTGTCTCGTTTTCGCACGTGACATTTCACGTCATTGAGAACTTGTCAGAGCCTTTTAAGCAGTGAATTACTTTATATAGGCTTTATAAGTAGGACACAAAGTTATTAAAAAAATGAATTTTGGGTGAACTCTAAAACTCTGAAAAAAATTGAAACATATTCAGGCTTAACTATCGTAACTATTTTAGTAATCTGTGCATACAGGCTGCTAGTGTTGAAAGTTAAATTGTTGATGATATAGGGTTGAAAATAAGTTTTTCGATATTTCTAAAAAAGGCATATGGATATCTGGATTATTGAATACTTTTTTTTGTGATTTATGTATTAGGCTCACTTACCTCAAATTTAAAAAAGAACTAAGATTATGAACTAAGCTCACATACACCGAAAACACGTTGAGTCAATATGTTACCTATTAACTATTAACTCAAATCGATATATTTTACTAACTCTAACAGCTATTAATTCATCAGAAAACCCTACGTTGCCAAGATAAAATTTATATTATCGAGTTTTCAGCATGCGGTTCATCCGTCTAAATCTTTACGTCTCATCCCTAACTAATATTGTTTAGATTAGACTCACTCCTGGTTATTACGGCAGAACGGTTATTGTAGTCGAGAGCATTGGGTTATTTAGCGGTTAGAGAACGAGCGAGTTCAATGCCGACGCGCCAAGTGGAAAATTAAATTCGCTCGCCTCAAAGTGCTGTGGGTATAACAAGTTCGATATTTTCCGAAGTTAATTTCCGGTTCAGGTTATTAATATTTATTATTGGAGTGTTGTGTCCTTGATTTTATCAAATTGACCTACTTTTTCGGAGGTCGTCCAAGAGTTAAGAAAGTTTGAAGATTTTTATTTAATAAGGTAGATACATTAATACACAGAATAA
Source organism: Alcis repandata (assembly GCA_949125135.1). Taxonomy (NCBI): domain Eukaryota; kingdom Metazoa; phylum Arthropoda; class Insecta; order Lepidoptera; family Geometridae; genus Alcis; species Alcis repandata. The sequence goes on from OX421233.1 coordinate 5,567,686, forward strand.
TCAGTAACCAATAAGAAGATTTATCGTCACTTACTGAATAGCTAACTACTAAGTACCGATATGACTCCCAGCGCTGAAGTACACAACATTTTTTCAATTAGTCCCAGACTTCCGCCAGACGGCCTTATATACCGTTCAATCTCTAATTAAAGCCTGTTAAGGCCCATAAAAGGTACCGCTTCACGATAAAAACGTTCAATAACATTGTTACCCACTAACTGGAGTTAACTGGACTAACTGCAAGCTCATTACATCGCAATTTAACCCGACACGCATTCAGCTAACCAGTTTTTGAAAAGCTTCCCGTCCAGTTCAATCATCGACATACAAGTTGAATTAACCGGAGACCGCACTTGGTTACGCCAAAAGTGGTGCCAATTTTGTGTCCACTTGGAGCGATACATGGGCCGTACATTGTACCACGTAACGTCATTACGCACCCTAGGTCGGTTGCCGTATAAAGCCAACAACGCTAGACTATGTACAAAACAAGTAAAGCTAGTAGAAGCTCGTGTGGTTCGCGAAATGGAACGAAAAAAAGCCATGTGTGGTTTTTACAAAATTCAGCTGCAGGTATCTTGTTTCACTTTAAAAATTGGGAGAAAAATAGCATGATGCTGAAAATAGCAAACGTTAGGATGCATCGACATTTCCTGACTGGCTGGCATCAAGAATTCTAAGGATCATAGTACGATTTTACGCTTTTCATACGTTTTTGCCTGCTGACAAAACTTCATTATGAAAACGGTAGATATCTTGTTGATTATATGGGATCTTCCTTATAAATCCTGTTTAAGCTTAAGTGCTATAAATTTTCCGTCTCGTTTTTTTTAACAGTACACGTTAGCGAGAAGCTGTTAGAGCATTTAAGGGCGTGATTTAGTTTAAGCAGCATTTAAACGTATGATCCAAAATGTTCTGACTCCTCTTTAACTTGCTAGTGGTTGTCTAGCGGGAATAAGTCCTAGAACTATACTTTCCGAACTGGCACAGTCTAATCACTCACGTTGCCGCTTCCCTTGTCACTTCGAACCATACGATGCCCATGAGAGTGTAGTGGTGCTATCGCTGTAATTTGTTTAGCGAGTAGACGTCAAGAGTATACGCTGTCTAGCAAATTGATAACAAATGATAAGCAGGTGACGCTAATTAGATAACGCTTGAGTTTACAATATTACCGTATGCTGGTATAGTCTCGATTCAAATGCCAAACGAAATTAAACGCTATCGCTGTCATTTACTTATAGGGTATACTAATGTGAGATAGCATGAATTTTAGTCGAATAAGTCAGAATCAGAGCGAGTTGTGCCTTTTTTAAAAGGCACTGTACAGACAATATGCGGTTAGTAATTGATATTACTTACATTACTTTATTGTTTCTAGGTGAATTAATGATTAAATAACAAAGAATAATCATGGAAATAAAGTTGACTATTGTAACATTTCTTACGGATATTTGTAAGGAAAGAACCTTTTCGAGTAGGAACAACTTTCGAAGGTTTTTCTTTCTTTAAAGCACCGACAGCGACGGCGACACAAGTGAATGTCATTCCTGTTTCCATTCAGTGCTCACCTATTACCATTTCAAACTACACAGATGCTCCACCGACCGTGTATTCAGTTTTATCGCTCGTAAATGTTCAAAACAACATATCCGACGAAAACATACGTACATTCTGTGTATTTACTTTTCGCTAATGGTCACATTAAACACGAAGAAGTTACGTACAATTGAAACTGCGAAACTACTATGTGTTGCAGTAACGACCCGCGCAACTCTGCGAAATATCAAAGCGTGCCTTTCCCGACCAGTTAAATGGCGAAAGTTCATCGGAGAAGCTCATTGCTGCAGTATAAAATTGCAGCTTGAAATCATGTGTATCTCTCTGTATAGGTATGATAGCTAAGTATAACACAATATTTTCTGTTTATTTGGCAGATATTTTTTTTATTTAATGTCACAGCTATTTATATTTTAGAGTGAATAGAATAATTCTACTTATATTATAAATGGGAAAATTTTGGATGTTTGTGAATTTGTATGCTTGGGTGTTTATTGCCTAATCACGCATAAACAGCTGAACGGATTTGGACAAAATTGGTTTGAAGGTAGCCTATGCCTTGTATTAACATAATAGAGGCTACTTATTATCTCAAAACTGCGGGCGAAACCGCGGGGCGCAGCTAGTATGATATAAGCTAAGCCCTATATAACGTTGAGGTTAGGTAAAGCCTATAGGCGGGGAGCATGCGGAGGGTGTGTGGTAGGGAAAATAGTCTAAAAGTAACCCCTAGGGCAGTTACGGCCCGTAATTGACCAATAACGTAAAGCGACTGGAAAAGAAACCTTTCCGCGTATATTTCGTGAACTTGGCCCCTATTGACACTTTTAGTAACGACGTTTCAATAACGATTTTTGACAGCTTTGATTTAATAAACTTGTCAAATTCTGTTATGACGACTACCTACTCGTACATATAAAAGCTCTTTGTTGAAAATAAAAGATTTTTGTTTCACCATTTTTCAGTGAGCAGACTTTCATGTATCTATCCACCTCTACCAGCTTTACCCTAGAAATAAAAGTAGTAGTGGTATCCAAAATAAAAAAAAACACTTATCTAGAAACTCCAAAAATTAATAATATAAGATAATTTTTTTTTTCATAAAAAATGCTTTTAAATACTAATAAAAATGTAGCCGTTTGACCAGAATACATAAAACATTTAATCACTCAAAGTATTAGGTACAATTTTAATTTGTCGTAATGCTTGCAATGGTTTCCGCAATCCAAATAAAAGGTTAATTTGATCTGGTGGGGGTCCGCCCTTTGATCTATTCGTCGCTAAAGATCGTGACCGGGATGGCATTTGGTGTAACGTCGTGTCTTTTCTTGTTTTACAATATCTATGTACCTACCAGATGCAGGCTAAATCTGTAGTACAGATGACTACGAAAATATAAAGCTGTTTTGTTATGCTTTGTTTAAATAACTGTTTTCAAATGTATCACCAGTGTGTTTCCGCCTTAACAAAAAAATTTCGCTGAAGGCAGTATATTTTTTTTTTGTAAGCGGAAAAACATTTGATAACAGTCGTTTGAAGATAAACTTCCGCGCCTAAGCCTCGTTAATTAATTTTACAGAAAGTTAATTATTACGGAATTAATTCTAGACAAAGATAGGTAGCTATGCAGAATTCTAGATCATTTCACGCGTAATGTTTTTGATTCGTGGTAGCTCACATTATCAATGTTGTTCACATACCTAACAGAATCAAAAGTAAAAAGAACCTGCATTTTACAAAATTTTGTTAAACATTTTTTTACGTCCCAACCACAAGCCCGTTTAATTTACATTTTTGCAACTTCAATTTGTTTACTAATTATATGATGCAGTGCTGGTCGGCCCTCGGTCTCGCATTCAGGAAGGTTCAGCCAATTTTGTGTAGCCGCCCGCCAAGTTAAGAGTTAACTAATGAAAAGCATTACATTTTTATTAAAAGCTTACAATTTGTACTTGTAATGTATGTTATTTGTTTGGGTCAAATTTTGCTACTGAATTTTGAACCACTTCTTTTCGACAATGGATAAAAACTAGATTTTAAAACCATATTTTAAGTATGTTGTTTTAAATGACAGTAAAATGTTAAGTACCCACTTTACTATGTGCCCGCTATTTTACAGAAACTAACTGATAATTAAGTTTACGTGTATTGAAAGTAGTTTACTTATGGATTTATCCCAGGGCATAAATTATCACTTTTCGTAAATATGGTATATTAGGAGTGAATTTGGTATCTTATCAAATCCGTCAAACTATTTCAGCGTGAAGTAACGAACATAGACATTCACAAAATTCCGTAGCTTTACTACTAGTTTCACATACTTGTGTGGTTGACTGTACGTAACATAATATGCACCCCTATGAAACCTCTCACTGCAGACAGTTTCAGAGCCGCTGAGCAATTTTGCTTTGTGGCTGCATGCAGAATTTTTGCTTTACACGATACTTTACCGCTTTGTGCGACCGTTTACGTGAATAAATACTCGGAATCAATTTTGATTCCTTTTTATGTTTTTCTACAAATTACTACTAAATTATTACTTTGTACATTTTGTTGCGTGTTATTGACATTTTTCTATGGAACAGTTGATTTCAGTTTTGGTCCAATAGTAAAAAATATTCAAACTGATGGGTACTATTAACCCTTTTAGGTTTAGCATACCGTTTCCATATGACTCTGTAAAATTACTCAAATTTCTAGAATTCTTAAATTCACTCTGAAAACTTTCAACATCGACAAAATTTCGAACATAGCTCCGAAACAAGAAATCAACAAACAACCCACGGTAAAATTTTAAACGGGCAACGTTTAGTGTGAAATTATAACGCCGTTAAGTAGTAAGCACCGTAACAGTCCAAGAGATAAGGCTTTTGTTTATGCAGCATTGTATTGTTGAATTTACAATCGAGAAATTTAATTCAAGCGGCACGTACTACCAGTAGATAATCTAAACTGTTTCTTACGCTCGGCGAGGGGCGAAATGAACATCACATAGCCTCGAGGGAAAGGGTGCTTTTAGCTAGGTAATCTTGACATAACAATTTCACCTTCGGTAAGAATAATTATAAACTTGATATCATAAGATTGATAGGACAAACACTGTAGAATTCACTACTTTCAGACACTATTATATTAACTTTGAAACTGAATAACAGCATATTGAAAATTCCAGGAGGTATTTAATTTTATTTACGCTTAATCCTTTTTTTGCTTCAGTACCTACCTACCTATTAATAAGTCTGTTCTCCAAATCGAGTATTTCCTAGTACCTATGAATTAAAAACCATATTTTGGTCATCTAAACGTTTGCTGGTGATAAAAATTTTAAACTTCTTTAATTTTATTTATATGAAAAAATATGTTGATTGTTTCAGTCGATTTGACAATAATGTCACTATGCTGCAGTTTGCACCATTTTCGTAGCAATATTCCTTACTGAATATATGAACATTAAAACGATACCCGGGAAAATATTCGACGATTCGTTGCTTGAAAGAACATTAAATTGAACTCAATTTGAATAATTTTACGTGGCGGTGAACACAAATAGCCGTAATTAAAGTGTCCATCTTGGACGTTTTGCGTAAATTTTGACAAAAAGTTGGCCTTTCGTGGAGTGAATAAAAGAAACCAGTACTAATGTAATGTCATTTTATTATTCATGCTGCATAGTTGAATTTAAAATAAAAATATCAACAAGAATTAACTTTATTTGGATTTGTCATCTATTCTTGTCCAATTCTTGACATTCGATTCTTAGACTAAAACTGAAATACGAATATTTTGTAAGTAATTAAATATTAAAATTAATATTCGTACTTTGCCTCGTAATCAATAATTTCACAGTTGAAACGACAACAAAAACAATTGAATTCAGCCAATCCAATTGCTAATAGTATCAAGCAGTCGGTAATTAACTAATTAAATATTAAAGTTTCAATCAATCAGTTTTTATTCGCTTTAAAACGAACATTTCTGAAACGAGGGCTGGAAGCAATAATTTAATTCAGTAATGAGACTCATTGGTATGCCTATTGGAGTTAAAAGCAATAAAGGACCGGAATTTTGACGGATAAATTGTTCATTAATTTTACTGTATTAAGTAAGCTTTACCAATATCTATTATTATTCAATAAAAGCTCTTAGGTACATTTACTAAATTAAAAAAAAATGCGCTGTCATATACATATTACTCTATCTACATATCTCTACCCTCATATTGTAATAAAGTACACTTTGTAAAATGGAACCGAAAATAAATATATTTATTGTTTAAGAGTTCCAGCAAAACGCTTGATAAGGTAATCTATTGATTTGCATATAGGTCACAAAATTTATCTGCGGTCTTTTTGTCTGACTGCTAATCGTGTTTATTTTAACAACAATTAGACAACCAGCTTGCATAAAGACAAAAGACGATACCAATACACTGGACATTGGCGGAATTGCGGCAACATCGTAATAGTCAGGAAGAAAAAGTTGAAGGCTAAGGACGATATAAAACATGAACTGAGAAAAATGATACAAAAATAATTGCAAAATAAATATCAGAAGCGCTTTATTAGACAGAAAATGTAATGTAATGAAGATTTGGTAGCTTGGTCATCAAGAACTCAATATGTAAATTTCCACAGCAATAAAAGTGCTCGTTTTGGATAATCCTTCATACATTCGCTCAGACACGTTTCAGCCATGCAAATTGTAATCAGATATTTAAACAGGCTAGAACATACGAAACGCACAGCGAAAAATATGTGCACATTAGCGTAATATAGTAGCAGAGATAGTCACAAAATAAACTGTGCTCTATAAAAACGATATTACAAACTCGAATATGAAGCCAAGTAAGAACCTCGACGTTTTTTGTGTATAATTCGTCCATTATTACGACTTTATGACTTTACACTGCGGCTAAATCCAACCATTTGTCACTTAATAACAACCAGCTTGTTTTACGAGTTTATACGGATACCGTAACAATAAATATCTTCAACAAAAAAGCAAATTACGTCCAAATTTTTATTCTGTTCCATTTTACTGTCAACTCTTTCACAAAACTAGATTGAAATATAAACAGGGTAACATCGTAAAATGGATAAATAATACAATATTTGAGATTTAATAGTTTAGGATGTTGTTTGGTGGTATTTATGAAGTTATATTTCTTCTTGTGAACTGAATGGTAGATACCTCAATAAAATAAATTCACCGTACGACAAGTATTCTATGAGAAAAATATTGATGTGACATGAAGTACCTAAGTTATGTCTCCTTTAAATTGAAATACTGTATTTCACGGGTCGTTGGGCAACCCAAGCGGATAATAAATGAATCTGTCATCGTTATCTTAATACGGTTCATTACAAACGACCGGGTGGAATCATTAATAATATCGATTCTACATTAAACGTACTTTTTCACAATACTTCGATCAAGAATCCAAAGTCATGTCCCGCGTCACATTTGATTAGGGTCTCTTCCGATCAAACATCGTCGACACATACTAAGGAAAGCTATTTGACCAGAAACAACGCCACACATTCCGCCGGACGCTATAAAAATAACGGCCATCCTCCGTTTTTGTGTACAATCAATAAATCGAGACGCCACGTACGGAAATTCAATTTCGATACATTGTCGTGTGTGGGCGAGATGCCAAAGATATAAATGACGTCGATCGAAAGAGTCCAAGATTGAGGAGTGAATTAATCGTAAAAAAATAATTAGTGTGTGTACACGTTAGGCTAATCGAGCGTTTGACGAGGGTCGGCGGGTCGCCGCGTGCACTCGCTGCCGAGGCGACGGGAACCGACGACGGCACTACAACTTGGCTCATTATTCGGACAGACGCGCTCCGACGCCTTTTAGCCCTTTGACGTGGAAAGGCCCCATTAGCATTGAGCGGCTTGTTGATCTCGCCTGTTAATTACTGACCCCACTCTAACGTTTAACTAGCTTGGTTATGAATCAAGAAGTAAACAGAGGAAAACATTTTAGCCAGATTAAATCATCGTAATCAGCGAAATACTCGCTCGAAACGCAAATTTAATCCATGGTTTAGTCCCAAAATCGAAGCGACGGATCGACGGATAAAACTGTTGATTACGTACTGCGCAGAGTTAAGCCCCGTCGATCAGAATTTTATTTACTTGCTCGTTCGAAAAACAAATATAATGGCTCTTAATTTATGAGCGTGTCCGCCTCGCGTCAGATGTTACAACTCGTCTACCAGAGGACCACGCGTACTCTTTCAAATTCGTGATGCGTATTTTTATCGGAACTTTTTATTTGGGTCGTGACGACGGTACGCGGGCTAATGGAGATATCGTATCTGTCATATCAGGAGCGCACCATTTGACAGTTTTATTGAGATCGCATACGATGTTCTGATAAAGACGACTCATATCGAAAGTTGTCGTTAAGTCCATTAAAAGCTTCGAAATCGATTACCTCTCGATTAAGAGTAATGAAGATGCGATGTCAACGGTCGTCGGCATTGTGCACGTTTTATTGTTTCGATCAGCATTGAGTCGGTTTTAATAATTGCTGCCGGTGGCTATGTGGCCATATAAAGGGACAGTGCTAGTTTTTTTCCTTTTACGTTTAAGAGGCAATTGCGTATTTTGAGAAATTCCTAGGAAGGTAAAATGGTGAATGCCAATAAAGCTAGCTCGTAACTCGGCGTCTCTAAGCAGGAAATGCGGTAAACTGTAATCACTACAGAACAAAAACTACATGGAGAGTACCGCTTGGGTTATATAAGAAGCTACCAGAGAAGAACCTATGTTAATGCGTAATCACACCTGTGCCTATCAATCTGAGCTTCTTTTTAACTTATAAAACGTACGACGAATATATACGTAAAAGATTTAAGTACTTCGTTTTATCCTTCCTTCGCAGCCAAGAAATTGTTTGGCACCAAGGGCACACGAGGTCGCTAGGTCGCTAGATCGCTCTTGTTCGCCCTCATGTTACCGAATGTAATTCTACTTAATCATAGATTTTTTCTTGTAATTATTTGGTGTGCAATAAAGCTATATTCTATTCTACTCTATTCTAGATCGCCTTTAGTCGAATATTAATCGCATAGTACACGAATGTAGGTGTACTTTTATTTTGCCATGTCGGTATAACGTTTCACACTCATAGCTCCCACACTAGGATTAATCCTGTGTCGGGGATGCCATGGACCACACACAAAAACAAGGACAACTAACACCCAGACCCAGAACATACATATATTTCAATTCAGTATTCAAACATCTGCCCGGCCGGGAATCGAACCCGGGACCTCTGGCTTATAAGGCGGATATATTACCGCTGAGCCAAACAGGTCGTCAATATATGTGAGTGGTTGACCAAAAAGGGACCTCAAGGGAAAATAATTGATTTTCGAGTAAATCGCGTTTGAAATTTCGTGTAGAAACAAGTTTCGACTCGTGCGCAGGCGCAAAAAAAATATAAAAAAACACTACGGCACCTAAAAATATTCAGGTTAGACCAAAACAAAGCTAAAAGACCACAGATTAAAAAATTAAAAAAAAATAAATAACGGTTTCCAATCCCTCCAGGTCCCTTTATGGTCAATCACTCACATATTATTTAAAATTGTTTTATTATGTTATACCCTTCGTAATATTTATTTCTACGAACATACTACCTCTATTATCTTATAAAAGACTAAGTAGGTACATCTGATACATGTTCTCCAAATGTCAATATAGTAAAGCACAACCACAAATACCATTTCAAAAGATCATCATCTCCGCAAACTGTACACTGACGATTTCATACGACGCGACATCGCTTAAGATATATCAGATTATAGGTAAGGTATCGCAGACATATCTTGATGCCATTTAATACAAAGATACAGGCATAAATGCACTAATTTAAACTCGAAGACCGAATTCGTCTCAAAAAAATACGTTATTATAACCTCAAATAATAAATAGCGGTTAGAACTATACAAATCATTTTACCAAACAATCTCACTAACTACCCTTCAACCAAAAAACTGTAACAATAAATCTGGAAATTTTTTTTTAGTTTGGTTTGCACGTTTTACCCGCATAATACCGGTTACTTTTGTTGTCTCAAACGTTTTCAGTCCCTGTCCATTTTTAATTGGCCAACTTACCGCATGGCAAAAACGCAAATAGCTGCGTATTTCATGTTGACACTACCTTTTAGTAGCTATCCAGATAATAAGTTCTCTTGCAAATGGCAATTTAAAGTTGTTATTTAAATTAAACTTTTTTAAGTATATGATCTGAAATTGTACAGTTTTAATTAACCACAATAAAACTTGTAGTCTATGTTCCATCTGTTGTACTTAACTTTTTAATTATTGAGTTGAGAAGACACATTTACCTACGTTTCTTGAGAGTGTGACCTGCAACATTTTTTGGTTACTTTTATCAATCCAATTTTTTTAAATAAATCGGTAACTAGTGCATTTCTTTGAAAACGACCATAAACTGAAGTACTTTAGTTCAAGCCTAATGACCACATAAACCAGAACACTGGACTATACAAACTTAACATTGTATCGAATTACTCACGCTTCGTTTGTCTCTACAAAAATTTGCAATAGAACTTCTTGATCGCTTGTCGTTCGACGATAGCTTGATGCGTTGATTTACAAGGCAAGAAACCCGTCCAGTCCGTCATCAAGCCACGTCTGCGATGGAGACGTCCCCAAGATCTGATTTCGGCATCTCTTTAAACCCTACTCCCGGTATCTTCGTTTTGCAAGCGTGTGCATCCACACGAATGCAGAATGTGAGGGAGCGAAAACGTAGAGATGCGTTTTTTATCGCGCTCGTAAACTCGAGAATCTAGCTTAGTTATGCTCTGCTTGATTTTAGAGACTTAAGTTTCCATATACATACATAAAATGTAGTGTGTATAACATTTAAGAGGAGACAGAGACATAGATGAAATTACTAATATGATTTATTCAATAATTTTACAATGAAAATTGATGTGTTTTTTAAAACACGAGACAACTGCTGCTTTATTGAGTCAGCCACTCTAATTATTTAGGAACAACATCAAAAAAACGTTGATTGCACGTTTAGAAAACAAATTACATCAAATGCGCTTGACTATCGTGATAAAAGATAGCTTTTAATAGTTGACTGATTTAACTTAAATAAATTTGAGAAGCTCAAAAGCTAACGTTAAAATTCATCAACACTATTAGCTACGTAACCCGTTCTCTAAACACTAAATTATCCAAAACAAGCTATTAATTTAGTCAACGGCTTAGTCTTCATTTGCACTAAGTGCCCGAGCGATGTCAATTGCCTTTATGAATATACGATCCTTCTAGCATACACATACACTAATTAATTTATTGCCAAGTGTAGGATAAACTGATTAAGTAAACATCGTCTACAAAGCAGAGTTAATTGTATAGCAGTTCGATAATCCGATCCAGATACACGTATGGTAATTGCCGACTTGCTTACTCGCTTAACTACTGGCCCCCTTTAATTAGTTTAACCTTTTTTTAGTTGAAAAACCAGCTCGGCTCCTTAGGTGGTTCTAACATTTTCTTAGTTAATTCAGTAGGGAATCAATTTGATATTTACCTACTTACTGTATTGACAATTTGAATTAGTGTTTGTAATTAGCGTTGATTCTGGGATCTTATTTATCGACAACGATTTGTATCAACTATGACTGTAACCATTTCTGTAACTTAGCTTTCTCATTCGAAATCTGTTAAAATTATATTTACGTTAATACTTACGAAAAAGGTAGATTAATATCTTGATGTGCTCTTTTCTAAATTAACACTGATACGTCGGAATGGATGTCTTTATGTATTTACTTTCTTCTATTTCAATATTTTTTTTTTATCATAATTAAAGCTTAAAACATATTATTCCAGAAAACGAGCATAGCTTTTGCATACAATGAAAAAGAGCGTTCGAATCGTGCTGCTCAAATAACCGATGTGATTTTTCGAAGTAAGTACCTACTTACGACTCGAGATCTTTCAATCACCTGATTACTCACACATTCGATGATTAATACATTTGCCTACAAAACGACTGTGATTAAAGGAAAAATCAAACATTTGCTAATCGTATTCGTACAAACATAGCGAATGCGAAGAAGAGAGAATTAGCCTGCTCGCTGAACAGGCGAATCCAAGTGATCACAGAAGACGCGCCGTATTCAAAGATATCCCGTAAACGGGATCTTTTGAAGTATTTTCCATTACATTAGGTAACTAGCTAATCTCGCTAAGCTCGTTTTTACATCAGCCTTTGGTATATCATATAAAGAAAAGCAGTAACGAATGTTCAGTAACTATTAACAACAAAGAAGTCATTATTTGTAGTAGTCATACTTGGTGGGCATACATTTTGAACGATTAAAATTGTTAAGCTACGTTTACTACGTTGATATAGGGAATTTAGTCGTAATTGAGCTACTGTTTATATTGACGAAAAGATTTACTGAGCCTTACGACTCGAGGTCGGAGAATATTTATAAAGCCCAGTCAAGAAGGTTTTACAAATTCGATTATGCCTATTTTTTCAGACTGAAAATGAGTTTATTTTGTTTACGTCTTTTTTGCAGAGACTGTTTTGATTGGCCTTAATGAAATCAAAAATGAAGGAGAAGTACTATAATTTATAAATCAATATTAGAGAACATTTCAAAAGTCAAAGTAAATTAACATTCTCATTGGTATTATAAATACATACATATATTCTGATCCATCTGGTGATTGAAACTAGTAGGACTAACGGCTAACTTCCCTGTCCGATTCCAGCTTCTTGAAGTAATGTAAGTAATGATCTGGCATGATTTGATCTGGAAGCCTGAGGTGACGTCACGTCTGGCGTCCAATTTTTGAACTTCATGATTTTGTAACCGAATGAGTGAATTAAACTGTATTGTTTGTTTTTATATAAAGCAAACGATTCTCAAACTTTTAAAATTAGCCGCTGTAATCCTTGTTTAAATTAATTGTAATTGAAATTACTTTAAAACATAGAAGTGTAAAGTTAAATAAAAGCGTAATTTACTCAATTTTGTTATCTTCAAAACCTAGTTTTACAACAAAGGAAAATAGCTGTTTATTTTATCATTTTAAGACAAAACAAAAGGACGCCACTGTTTCGTTATTTGACGGGCAATTTGCTCTTTAGACGTCTTACGCCGTAGGTAAGTGTTAATTAACAGGTGGGTAAATTATGTTTTCCGAGGAGGCTGGCCATTATTTATTTTCCTTTTCTCGAATAATTTATTCGCTAACGTAATTAAGCCAAGAAATTCGCTTTGTCCTCCCGAAATTACTTGCTACAATATTTATTCGCCATGAAAAAGATAGAGAATTTCACTACAGGGCTAACTAGGTACTTAGTATAATAAACCTTTTATAAAGATGAAGGCCAACAATGAAACCGTACAATTACAACGAAATAATCTATGGATTTATACAATATTCAATTATCATACGTTAGTCTTGCCAAAACTCGAAAATTGCACTACCGATTAATATGTTTGTTTTTGCGTTGTTCTGTTTAATATAGGGATGATTTGAGAAAAAAAGCTGGTAAATACGTGAATCAGCTAGTTACTCCATTAAAACAAACTAGATGTCTTTATAAATTGACCGTCAACCATCAACTTCAATGAAACATTAAAAAAATAGAAACTAAATTAAAGTTTGTTAAATCAGTAAGTGCCCGACATCAAAACAAAATAAATCTCTGACTGGCATTTCACATAGTATCTGGTATTACAATCACACATAAAGCTGTCGGGTAACGTCTGTATTGCCCTCAGATTGCCACAGATCGCAGCAGCTATAGTAGCCGTGTCCGTTTTATGACATTCATAAATAGAATTAACGAATGAGTGAACGAATGGTTTTGTAGAATGAATGATGACGGCACTGCTGTGGCAGTGCTGACTCGTTAGTGGCATAGGCTGTTGACTAGCCAACATAGCCAATTCTGTAGGCTTTACTTGACAGATCAAAATTGCCTGAAAGTATTGATGTCCTGAAAGTGTGTTGATGTCCTTGTCTGTTAACTATAGCCCTTAAAATTGGCTTTTTATTTTTTTTACTTTTTAATAAAGTAAGTAGATACACACTAAATACAAATCAAAACTCATATTTATATGTACTTTCAGTTCCTATAAAAAATGTCTAAAACAACAAAGTAATGAAGAATAATGTACTTTCATAATCACAAACAAACATAATTATGTCCTACACGGGTTCATAATTTGTTTATTTTATGAGCTAATACGAAAAATAATGTACCTTCATTTAATTAATAATGAATCATCTATGTCATTTTAACAGCATAATAATTAATTTTAATAAATAATGTGCCTTCTCGACTTTTTACTTAGACCTTTTTATAATGAAGCGAATTTCTATCCCGTGCCTCGTCAAAAGGTTAATGAAAAATCCGGGCATTAAATCTATTTTACAGCAGCATATATTCAATGCAATTACTTGACTATTACTCCGTTGAGTAAAGCACGTTGCGTGTAAACATGTCAGGCGGACGGAAGTGTAGCGTTTATAAGCCGTAAATCAAAGAGCTTATCGGTTTTGCACGACGCTATGGTCTCCTATGTACAATGTAAAGAGTTTGCAGTACGAAAGCTGTATAGCACATAAATATTAAGACCGCAGCGCATGAGCGTAGCAACTTGTTATCTGTTAAAATCTGTACACGAAAAATGCTAGAATAGTTATTTGGTTTTCGTAACATACCGAAAAGTTGTTAAAAATCAACTAAACTGAACATAATTTTCTTGGCATAATTATTTTTTTTAATAAACTGTTCTTATTACTAAGATTAGCGCTAGGTATGTTATTTGGACACGGGGTTAGGCGTTGTATTTCAGAGTCGTTAGAAATACATGAAATAGATTCGTACAAATTTATTCATACTCCACGACACCCTTAAGGCACATCAATTGGAAGCGACAAGCCTGTATTAAAATACGGTGACGACACTATTTGTCAGGGGTATCGTAGGAAAATATTAGTGACATTCTCAGAGGCGTGTTTGTCAATAAAAGAGCAAATTGTCATCCGAAAAACTCACCTAGCCACTTTTTTTATCATAGAAATCTTTTGACTTTTCTACTCCAAATCTCGCTCATCTTAAAACACACCACAGACCTTAATCACTGCATTGTACTGTGTTTTGGTCGTGTCGCGCGAAATATGCAACGTGGATGATGACGCAAAGAGTTGCGGGAAATCCTTGCGTTTGCATATTGTACGCGTATTTTCTCGCTGAATTTCAGTGGCTAGGGATTTTGTGATAGAAATGTGCTCGTAATATTAAACTTTAGTCTTTCAACACTATATTTAAAATAGTTGTTTTACTTTGCCATGTTCTTCAGCCTATGGCACAACATTAATCTCAAAATAAAATGTCTGAAAGTCATAATCATTGAACGACTTATTTATTCCACTTTTGGGTGGATTCCTCTTTCATGTTATACAATCTTTTATACGGTCTTGTTGGCTTTAGTTATATAAAAAGTAATCGTATAAAATGTTGTACAAATTCGTACCTACATTCCCTGTAAACGGATGATTTTTCCAAACATACAATGTAATACTTTAATGGCTCACAAAATAGTCCCGGGGAGTTATGTGCCGACGACGTCAGAGCGACAAATTGTATGAACATTGTGAATTTGTAACTGCGGTACAATTTCAACAGCTTTAACTACCCACATGCTGCAATCGTAAACTAAATTCAGAGTCCATATAGGTCGTAGCATACTGTACACCACTTAGGTATAGGAAGCTGTTGAGAAAGTTGTTAGATCATGCCGGAGGCCTACAGGCAGTCTGAAGACTAACTTTGAAGTCGGCGCCTTTACAATAAAAATATCATATGCATACAATTCAGAAAGGAAGTCTTGTTGCCTGCTTTATTTTTTGTTACTATGTGTCGATAAATACTAGTCAAAAACATCGATAAATAACAGCTTTTATTGATTTTACTATTCCGATTCGAGGAAGGTGTCATTTAAAAGTATTTAAATAAAACTTCCTCAGCGGTTCGTTGTTAAAGTTTGGAGGTTCGGCGCTTTCCTAGAAACTACTAAACTACCCAAAAATACTCTTCGAATAGTTAAGCGTAACTATTCCTAGCGTGACCATTCGACTAACCGCTCGCATATTGGACAAGGGTATACTATGGCACTACCCAAAACCATTCGCCAGAGAGTACACATTAATCTGGATCAAGTAGCCTATACATGTTACTCGCGAATACCTGTCAGGGTTGATTGACAGGCGTCCGCAGATTAGCTATGCCACGGTATCTGTACTCCGGTCATGACCGCGTTTTGTATGTAAATGCACGTCGCCTGGTGGACATGCGAGCGAGGTTTTTTTGCGGCTCTCTGGCTGACTGACGCCTCTAAAAATCATCAGATCACGGAATATATAAATAGAAATGGATTTTCTGTACAGTGATCTATATGCATGTCTGTGTGCTGATGAATCAATAAGGTGTTTGCGAAAAAGGTAACTATTATTTATTTGAAGCTAGGAATTTATTTTAAGTCGAATATTATTTTTTGGTCTAAAAACTTTTTAAGTGCAATAATACTAAAAAAAACCATGTGAATGCCCAGACTATGTCAATTGCAATGCAACAGTAGAGTGGTAAAAAAGTGAACACAAAAATACCACAATTTATCGTGTCAATCAAATTCAAACGTGAGCTGATTGTTAACACATAAAGTTAACAAGCCAGCTAAATAAATAATGATACCTGGTATTGATGATTCTGAAAAACCTAGCCTTCAATAATTAGATTTCGTTCGATGAAGATATACTCGTATCAGCGACGTAAAATTTATAGTTTCGGAATCGAGCCCACTGTGAAACTACCAATTAATTGGCAGTAGAAGTTGTTACGCTCTCAAGATGGACATTAAAGGATACCTCTAAGGAACCAGTCTATCCGTATACAGTATCGCAATTACACGTGAGGTAGGTGAGGAGTAATGCCTTAGGCGTCGCTAGTAGCAGACGATCGCAGATTGATATCGTACCGGACACAAAAGAACGTTCAGTGAATAATAAGCTCCGAGCCAGAGAATGAGCGTTCCATTCAATTCGAAATCAATTCAATTCGAAATGAGAGCCTCTTGAAAGTTACGGGATGAGAAGCTGGAATTGAAATGCGTCGATTCAATTTATTTGTGACACGTTCTTTAGATATTGTTTACTGTTTCTTGTTCTTCTTTTTGTTGGCCGTTTTTTGAATCATAAAATTTTGGGGTGGCATTTTTTATGATCCGAAAAGATGGACGGCGACAGTTGCGAGCTGGCAACTTAAAAGCCATATAGGGAACAATTGGTTCAACTTTTTACTTTCCAATTTAATTCGTATAAATTCAATAACTGAAACTCAACATCCTTGCACAACTGTTAAGACTTACTCTAAAATACTGGTTATTATTTGACTCGCTCGTTTCACAGCCACACTTAAAGGTTTCACGAGAAGTGAAATGATCTACCGTAAATGTATCGCTCGATGGTATTCGCTTTGAAGCTACGATCGGAGCCAAGAGCTTCGAATAACTGCATAAAATGAAATCACACTGGCATCTCGGGATTATTTTTATAAAGATAGCATTTGAACGTTCTCAGTGGAATGAGAAAACTAAAACAGTTAGGTGGAAGCTCCACGGAAATTATTCTCCTTTCGCATGAATAAATAAAAGGAAATTCTCGTTTCTCTAGGTTTTGACAGACTTTTTAAAGAAAAAATCTGTTTATTTCGAGAAATTAAAAGAAATTTGGAGAAAAACTGGCATGTTCAAATATTACAAAGAGTATCATAGCTGTTAAATCTAGCTTATTACTTTGAAAACATGTTTACAAATGCATACATATTTATCACACTTCATTCAATTCACAATAACTACAACAAGCATCCAAATCTGTCCAGACACACTATATTCACATTCGTATCTAAAAATACGTTTCAGCAAGAGATGTAGTGAACGTTCATTTCAACTATAAAATCTGATGCATTGAGCGAAATATAATAAGCTTAGGGGAGATATTCAGTATCATTCCTTTGGCATGAGGTAATTTTCTAGCTCGATACTTGCACAGTGCTGAGACGAGGCGAGTAAATCGGCTGGCTAATCGACCATACTTTACAATTTAACATTGGTACGAGTGCTCCAGTTACGGTCAGGGTTTTATACAGAATTTATATGAGAGCGATATTTAAAGTTTTATGTGTGGCACGTCGTAGGTTGTATTGATAATGAAGATAAGTATGCCCGTAAAGCTTTATTTTCAGAGTTGTGTTTTAAAATGGTAAGAACGAAACTTTATGGTGCAATTTTTATGTCTGTCTATATGTAGGTCGGTCTGTTTGTATTTAATGGCCAACTTTATTAGTTTTATGTAGAACTAGAAAATCCAACGAATTATTTATTCGTTGGATTTTCAATTATTTTTTTTGGTTTGTGATCCTAGCGGGACAATGGTTTTTGACTCTGAAAATATATTTTAGTTTATACTCCATTTGTGTGTGATTTGTCAAAGCCCGGTAGCACTGGAAACTGTGCTGAGGAACTATTGCCTTTAGTAAAACCTGTGATGTCTGTAGTACTCGTACATCCAATGAATAAAGGGAATTACTTTAGCCATTTAAAGGTAAAGTGCATAAAACCCCTAATAGCTTCATCAAAATTCTATATAAGGAAACTTAGATTACAGTGGAAGCTAATAAAAGTGCAATTCCCTGTGTTACGTTGTCCTAAAACGCCTTGCGTGGGATTAAAACGTAGGGGCTTCTGCACTTAATATACAGGGTCAGCTCTTATACATTGGAGATCTTCCAGAGGCAATCTGAGATGCTTGAATCAAACAACTTTTGGACTACAACTTTCGAAAATTCACAAAAAAAAAACTTCTATACAAAAAGTTATTTGACCTTGGAGAAAATGTACTTGTATGGACCAGTTGTTTTTCTTGTAAATTTTTGTAAGTTGTAGTCCAAAAGTTGTTTAATTCAAGCACCTCAGACTGCCTGTGGAATGTCTTCTCTGTTTAAGAGTTTACCCTGTATGCTTAACCAAAGTGACTTTTAAGAAAAGTGATTGCCAATTCTAGAGAAACCAATGTAGTAAGTCAACTATAAATGTACGAGTAGTTAGTTATTAGAGACAATACTATAAGGTACGTTTAATAACTCTGAACTGCGTTAGATAAACTAGGGCGCAAGTAAAAAGCAGCTTTACAAATTTTCATAGCATCGTAAACGTCGACCGGCGAAAATTTAAACAGATTACGGGATAAGTATTCAGCTATTAACATAGTAATGAAGCCAATGAGAGATGATGAGGTAGTAAATTTTAGTAATTTTATGCGAAACGTTAAGGCTTGTGATAGTTGTGATTAAACTATGAAATGGACTTTTTTTTTTAAGTTAGGTTTTAAATTTTACATTTCTTTTTGTGTTTATTTTAATTTTGTAAATTTATTTCTTTCAGATCAGCCTTGACAGCTATCAAAGAAGAAGGTATCTATGAAGAATGTTTTTTCCTCAACGGTGAAAATGTTCAGATAACGACTTTCTGACATTGAAATGTACCATTCTCCAATATAAATAAACTCTTCAAAGGTCGTATGTTTATTGCAATTTTTCCGAGATAAGGTTACACGCACTGAATCATATTTATGTAAAGTAGTAACATGGAAATTCTATTAAATATAATCTTGAAGAAACTCATGAATACCTAATATCTTAGCGACCTCGTTCGCTTACTTAGGGCATTATCAGATATTAAAAGCATTTTGCTTATGCATTGGAAAACGTACTAACATGGAATTACTTTCTGTTCATATCTTTTTGACAATGAAGGAATATAATTATATGGGTGATTCAAACATGAAATATATGTAATTATGTTACAAGAAAACAACGTAGAATCGCGCACATGGGACCGGACATCACGCAGGCTTATTTATTTAAAGTAAAATACCAAGCATCGAAAAACAATAACAAACCATTTTTTCAACTCAATGCCCTACATTTTGGAAGTCAACAGAGATCCGCCTTATAAATTGGAGCATCTACATAAGCTGCTATTCCTCGTAAGCTCTCGAGGAAAAACCGGGACGCGTCTCCGCTCATCCTTCAGTGTATCACGCGCGGCTCATTGTCAATACGTAGACGTAACAACAAGGGGCGTGAGTGGAAAAATCGAGCAATTTTCCGGATGCCGTTATAGCTAATACGGCCTTCTACGCGCCGCCTGTCGATTAATCTCTGTCGACCGCGGCGGTTGCGACTGCTTGATACGAAGAACCAACTTATATTGATCCCTAAAAGTTCATGTACAATACTCATTAGCACTCTTTTGTCAGGGAAGGCGACGAAGAGATTAGGTTCTACGTAAATTGGATGGGAAATGTGATTGGTCTTATGGATGCTACGCATATCACGAGAGTAATCCGTTGCACTGTGTACAATAACTGCAAACCCACTCGAATATGCGAAAATATAGGTAATATGCGAAAATACGCGTATTTTAAACGTAAAACAATAATAACTTACAGTTAAACAAAGAACCGCCTCCTTTTTGAAGTCGGTTGACAATAAACGATGTCGTTTAGGTAAATCCGCGCAACCTGTGCAAAAAATACTCATTGATCGGTAAATGGCAAAGAATAAAAACACGGTAGTCCAATTAGGCAATTCAAGAGACAAAGCAGCAATTAGGCTTTAGGGCATCCATTGGCCGCTCTAATCTGAGCACATGCTCATCCTTTTAATTCGCCTCGAGAGTCCGCATTTCCACGACGAGTAATGAGTGCGCAATCAAGTAGTACGGGTAGAGAGTAGTAAAGGCTGACCGCATTCCTATTCGTCGATACGGGACCAGGGGCGAAAACGCACGCGAACACGTTCTCAAGTAAATAAGAGCGTTTACGCAAAGCACCTACAATGGTCATTACTACGTTTCAATTCTCGCGGAATTGCCGTTGCTCTAAACAGCTAAATGGCGTAAAACGAAACCCACGAAGGTTCGTGTACGCGTATGTTGCACACGAGGAATATTCATGACTCGACCCGTAAATGGAGTAGCGGGGCCAATTCAATAGGTGCTCGAGGAAATATTCGAAAGGAATAGATACGTACGGACTGGGAAATTCTCTTTGCGATATGCCGTAAAGAAGGTCTATTTTCTTCAATACGCTTAGTTACTTTACATTTTTAGCAGAAAAGGTAGTTTTCTACAGCGTGCAGCGTTTCTAAACGAAATATTCACACACCAATTTAGAAGTTGCTGAAATAAATTGTAGCCGACTTTTTGAAGAATTTAACCCTATTCATGCATATTTGTCATAAACAATAATTTGCAATCAAATTCACAAAATACGGAGCAGATTTTCGCATAATAATAATATGAAACACAGATGGCTGGTCCCATGGGAATTAAGTTATTAGCTAAAACGCTCTGTGCCAATACACAGTCGGAGCATGTCCGGTTTCGTGCGCGAAACGTTTCACTCTTCAATTTGAATTCAATGGTCGGAATTAGAGTACGTGCACTTGGAACTTAAAACAGCAGTAAGGACTTCGTTCTTTGTTTTTGATTGCAATTGGACCATTTTCTTATCCACACGTCTCTTTTATTCCAAAACAAAAATGAGTTACCAGAATAAATCCTAGAAAATCCAGCACAAGAATTGGATGATGACAAGCTAGGACTATGACAGCGTTAACACAGAAAAGCATACTGTAAATTAACTAGACAGAGCGCTAAAATGTTTTGTTTCTGCCGTATATAGTCCATTCATACAAAGCAATCACATTTCAGGCTTTCAAGTGCGTGCATGAAACTTAAGTTAGTCTGTACGTGTATTATTTACTGACACTGGCGATAGGTCGCACGTTTCGCAAACTGTGGCACAATAAAGTATCAACATTATGTGACACTGGCTTTTCTGAATCTTGCTATAACTACTCCGCTATCAAATTGTTCTGTCGCGGCTTCGAACACTTGGCAAATAACGAGCATGCGGCCACACTGTAAATTGTTCAACAGTGTTTGTATGGTAATGTAATGTTATTACGAAAATAATGATGTTTATTCGGTATAAAACGTAGTTTTCATTGATGCGTAGTCGTAGTTCGTTTGAATATTAACGATTTTTGCAATGGAGAAAAATAGACATAGGTACGTATCATTTGCGACACCGAAACAAGTATTTAAAAATACCGATTAATTATTTTAGAATTTGAGTGTTGTCTCTGAGTTTGACACAATTTTGTAAATGTGAAAATCTAGCTACATTTCGAAGCTACGCTGAGAAAAATGGCCATCTAAATTCCGATGAATTCACTTCAAGTACGGAGCATACTGATATCACCAAAAAGTACGATGATTAGCACCAGTTTATAATAGTGCTAGCACTAGTTTTTACGGGTGACATCTATGTGTTATGATAGTTGTCACCGTAAAAACTGGTGCTAATCATCATACTTTTTGGTGATATCAGTATGCTCCGTACTTTAGGTGAATTCATCACTCATTTAGCGGAATTTAGATGCGCATTTTTTCTCAGTGTGACTGTAATGTACAGCACTAAACTATAAAGTTGAGACAAACTTATCTAAGATATCTACTCGTATATACATTGCAATTGGAACAATTGCAGCTTATATTGAGATTTTTCTACTGTAAAGCATTATCTACAGCCAGAAATAAATCTGACATTACTCGATTACATGAGGCCATAAAATAACATGCTCTAATATTAGCTGCAGTAAAAACTAATGAATTACCTAACCAGTCATTACCATCGGCTTGTCTCCTGCTCTGGTCTGTCACAGGTAAATCTGCGAGCACTTGATTACCTTAATTGAGGCAGTTAATCGGGATCGATCTCGATTCTCGACGACACTCGTATCGTGTTTAATTAACTAACGAGTGGACGGACGCACGATAATCTTAATGCCGATGCGACTCGCGGCCAGTCTGCCGGAGACACTGGCGTTGCTGGTTCCATTGAATAATTTTAGATATATGGAGCTATTTTAAGAGCTTCTAGATTGTTGTATCCATTTGCCCGTGTAAATACAGGGTTACGAGAAAAGGGTATGCTAAGCCAAAATTGACTCATACTCGTACTACGCATTATTTATTTTATTATGGGAAAAACCCAGAGTTCGTGAAAGAAAAATAGATAGATAGATGATAATGATGATGTTCATAATGACGATAATAAGTACCTACTGTGAGCCCTTTTCAGCTTAGCATGCTCTTCCCTTATAACACTGTATACTTAAGTTAAAATTTCTGCTTTAGCTCTCCACTTGTTATAAGGTCTGTATTTGAAAGTTATTCGAAAACAATATTATTTAAATTAGTGTATAAACGTGGAACGTAAAATTTTAGTCATGTTTATTTTATACACGAAAATGTTACAAAATATATTCTGATTGTGTGTAAAAGACTGTATGTATTAATCTAATTCTGTTTGGTTTACCCAAAATTATGCATCTTTCTAAAAGTTGTTCAAGTACAAAATATTATCAAAGCGTGAGTGTTTTGCACAAGTTTAATTTATACAAACTCTGAATTGATGCGGTAAAGAAGATTCGGTTAAAGTTTGTAACAACAATGGAGGCTTTTCGAATTGTGGCTTCGTGCTACACTTGCACAAAATTGTTTAATACAATTCTTTATATTAATTTTAACAATCATACAAGCTGTTACGCAATACAGTTTGTCGCTAAAATAGGAAAAGTTTGTGGTACCGTGGTAATTTCGTGACAAAAATAATGATGCGACACTTACAGAGTTTTGTGAAGCAATAAAAAACTTTAGCCCAAAAGTTGCTTAGAAATATGTTGTTTTCATTTTACTATGACAACTGATTTGGCAAAAAAAGGTTCGTTTTGTGTATAGTTTAGAATTGGTTTACAATGATTTATGTAATAAGTAGATATTTAATGAAATAATTAATTTTAACAGCTTATTAATAGCTTTCCAATAAAATACAATTTCAATAAAAAGACACGTAGGTACTCAGTAAAATAAGTCACAGTTAACAGTCATGACTAATGAAACGAATTGTTATAAGAAATATCCATGGATCTAACAACAATTTTTCGATGAAGTTTGTACCAATATACCAATAACTTACTTAAATAATTATAGTTACGTAAAATCTAAATAGTTCACAAAGGATAATTAGCGCTTCAAAAGTAGTGACACAACTGAAGGCCTTATCGCTAAGAGCGATCTCTTCCCGGCTTATACAATCATTTAATTACATTTATATATTTTAAATAAAAAAAAACGACGATTCGTTGACGTAAGATAATAATTTATCGGGTAACATTATTAGCAAGTCACCTATCCCGTCAATCGATACCAAGTACCAGCTATTAAATCCTCTGAAACTGCTAAAGCCGGTGGTCGTCAGCGCGTTATCATGCATGTACAATTGTACAAACAACAGTTTGCGGCCGCTGCTTTTGTTTATCGTTCAACTCGCGCCTAAATATCTTAATCCTAAACAAACATCGGACACTCCAGACCTTCGTAACTATGAAACTATTCCACAGTGCATAAAATTGGAGAAGTTTGACCTAGTGGCTTTACAACGTCTCCACTTATACTTTGGGAGAGATAAGCCTTTTAGGACAGTAAAGTTAAGCACGAGTAGTTAAGCAAATAAATGTTGCAGTTGATTTAGTAAATTCTACAAACTACCATTGTGTAAAGGTAAAATTTTCGTTAATCATGATAGAACATTTCGTCGGCTTACTGCAAGAACTCATTAACTGCAAAATTAGTTTCAGGCTGGAAGCACATTCGAGCGTATCAAGCTTGAAATCATTCCTTAAAAAGATCACCGAATGTGATCGAAACTAGTCGCAATATCCAACTTAATAAAAAATGAGTATTCCCGTCTGTGTTGTCAACCCTGTCTAAGAGAAAAACTGTAAACTACCTCTAAAAAACTGTAGAAATCATTAACACCAATCCAAAATCTAGATATGGCTAAAAAGCCTTGTTCCGAATTAAAAGAAAAATCACAAAAAAAGCAGAGTAGATTGTACCGTAAAGCATTTCTGAAAAACAGGGACAGCTTCCAAAAAACAGTAGATCTACTGCTAAAACAGTAGGGTTGGCTACACTGATTCCCGTGTTAGTTATAGCCAAAATGTGTCAAAACCACGTTAGTTTTCATAGCAAAACAGTTAGTGACTTTTTGCAGTTAATGACTTCTTAGACTGAGCTGACGATTCACCGAATATCCGAAAAACATGTTTTGGCTAAATCTTTTGGAACACTAAAGAATTCAGCACAGTCACCCAACAAGCAATGAGCTTAAGGAGATACAATG
Organism: Alcis repandata; assembly: GCA_949125135.1. NCBI lineage: Eukaryota > Metazoa > Arthropoda > Insecta > Lepidoptera > Geometridae > Alcis > Alcis repandata. Next base: position 5,592,662 of record OX421233.1, read on the forward strand.
AGAAACGGTAAAAGGACGATTAAATCGCGCAGTCGCAAGCAATAATATAAACAACTGATTAAACCGGCCGAGCGGTCACAAAAGGAGACATTAGTTAAGGGCCAGGTTCTGCGTAGCCAACCGATAATGGTAGGAAGCGATAGCGACAGAGAAACGCTACCTTCTAGAAAACTGGTACACTTTGTACGAAAGCCAGTAACGAAGGCTTGATTATTGCAAACATTGTGCTCTACTCGTGCCTATTGTTCTTTGTTATCATCAGTTTCCTCGTCCCCAATATACCTTAAAATTATTATAATCTTTATGACTCGCCTAACGTACCTTTCAAAAAGCCTTGTTAAAATTTCCTCGACCAAATTTCCTACTGCTTCCGTTATAACTACTTGTTTATCTCTAATAATAAAACTTTGATTTTCGTCAATTTTCTCTAAAATTTCATTCTGTGTTTTACGATGGCGTTAATTAAAACCGGGTTTTAATCTTAAATACACATTATCAGTAGGTGCTTCAAAGTAAGCAATTTGAAAGTTGTTACTTGGAATATAAAATGAGCAAAGAAGGGTTGAAAGGGCAATTACAGCTTCCCAGGGCGGAAAATTACTATCAAACGTTGCAGCGGATATTCCGAGCGGTGCGAGAGAGACGGCCACATAGGATTTGTGTATCGTCGTCCTGCTCTTTAGAATTAAGCTGAACAACTACAAGAGTTTATAGAACATCCTCAAGCTTTATAGGGCGGGGGAGCTAATAATTAGAACAAAAGATGCGCAGCCACGCGACTCGAATCTTCATCAACGGTAAAAGGCACAAGCTTCAATAACCTCGGTACTTATAAAATAGATTTAACGATATTCAGCTAGGAGTATCATTTCTTCATCACTTTAGATCTATATCATGATCTAAACGTAAATCTAAACGTCAAACCAATAATAGTTCACCTGCTTTATTTACAAATCGTCTTAGACTAAGTTGATCATTTTTTTAATAGCTCACCACTACTTAAGCTTGTGACTCAAAACTTACACCAAGTCGGCGAAACCTTTAATACCTATAGAATTTTACCTGCCTCATTTGCAAAGCGTCCTTCTAGATAAAGTTCATCAATTTTTAGGGTTACATATCCACGTCTTACGTCAGATATGTAACCCTTATGGTGAGACTGCGGTGTCGCCTATCTGTATGTCACAGCCTACCTCAAAAACTATACATTATATAAGCTGGTTTTCCAACAACTCGCTACTTCTTAAGCTTGCTACTCAAAATTTACTTCTACAAACCTTTAGTAGTACTAAGCCTGTGACTCAACACGAAAAGTGCTTCGTAGGCGGGATCTATTTTCGCCTTCAGTTTATAGTCTAAGCCTTCTGTTTACAAACTGCCCTATCTCGCGGCGCACTCGCTAATTTGCGCTGACTATCCGCCCGTCGCGCAGACGTGATTAACTAACAGATGATTTATTTATAACCTCGCTGTTATCTCTCTACTAAGTAGTATAGTAGATACGATAATTGGAATTGATATCGTAAGAGCAGCGTCAATCATTATGCTGGTCGATCGGTGAGATTTAACTGCATTAGTTCTAGGGAAGTAGTTCGTTTTATTGAATACGACAATGTTGTATACCAACATACTTCGAACTAAATAATTCACACACACGGATTCAAAATTATTAAATGTTAAGCAGTAATCTTTACAATCAACATCATCATTTACCATTACCACCATTACCATTACCATTTATTGCACACCCCGTTTTTATATACATTATCTATCCTCTCCATCCTAAGGTTGCCTGGAAGAGATCGCTCTTAGCGACAAGGCCGCCAGTTGTCGCACTAGTTTTAGGTGTTATAATCCTTTTGTTTGTAATTTATGGTGTGAACAATAAAGATTTCATCTATCTATCTATCTACCATTTAACCCGTACACCGCAGCCTCGGGATCACTGGACCATCTTTCGTCAATCATCCTTGTTTATCTTTAAAACGTCAAAAAGATTAATAGACTAGTAAACATTTTCACACAATAGAAAGCACTTTTAATGAAAATATACATTTTATCGACGAAACCCGATAGCCATACCAACAACACGCGCATGTCAAAATAATAAACACTTGATTTCCTGTGTGTACCTAACCCTCCACCGGAGTCCCTCTTCAAAAACAACGCTCCAAATAGTGACAAAGAGGCCGCGGTACAGTCACGTACAAACCGAATCCAGTGCCACGGTACTTAGCTGAGCAAACACACAATCAGTAGCAACAGCAATCATACAGGGGTGTGTAGGGAAACCTTGTTTTTGTTAGCGCGAACCGTGAACCGGTGGGCGGTGGACACGTTAAATCGATTAAGGACAATGTTTGAGACATGAGAATGTGTTTGTGAATTATTGATTTTTGAGACAACGGCATAACAAAACATATCGAATTATGGGTAACCCGTATTACCGATCTGTTCGCTGGCTTGGCTGTAAGTTTATGGTACGAAATAGCGTTGTCTAAAGAGGTTTTAGGAGTTCATGCGAGCGATTAAAAAGTTTGCTGACTTTCGAAAGAAATCCGAATAGGATGTTGATCGAAAGTATAAAAAATATGCATGAGAAAGATAACAAAATCGAGCCACACACCAGAAAAGTAAAGAGCTTAAATAACGATTTCCATAGACTTACTTTTATATAACTAGTCATCATCATCGTCTAAAGCCTTCTTTAAGTAACTAAAACTAGCCAGTTATTCAGTTGGTTAATAGGTCTCGTTAAATCTTCGTAAAAATTGTAAACGTGCGAACTTGTTTTGTTTTGCAGCAGTTAGTATTAGCACAATCGTGAATTTAATTCGAGCACAAAAACAAACTGACATTTACAACTGAAAAACAAACAAACCGGGAAAAACAGGGATACGAGGAACGACTACCCGTTGATAATCCCGGCAGATGTCGTGTATACAGCCGGTTTGAAAACATAGGATCCGATCCGGCGAGGATCCGACGCGACCGGATAAGATCCGATCCGATCCCGGGAAGATTGTCGGCGCTGATTTCCTCGAACAATGCTGGATATCCCGTAGCTTATCCCGAGCTGGGAAACTTGACAGGTTTTATAAACGTTCATTTTTCCTCTTAAAGGGAATCACAGCAGATTCAGTTGCGATTCAATTAGATCAACGGACGAATTGAGAGCGAGATTCACTAAAAAATGATTGAACAAAACGTAGGGTTTTGTACACAAAAAAGTTGAATGGCCAAAAAATAAAATTTAAACCTCAAGATTATTTTTGGAACACAAGAAATCGTAAGTACACATAAATTCCATAAATTCATTTTAGTGTCTCTATATCGTTGTGTTTTCGCAAAAGGGCACAAAACATAAGGCCGCTACTCGATTTAGGCCTTTGAGACAAAAAGTGAACCGTCTCATGCCTGTTTCCCTTTTAAGCATTAAACATCGCTTTATATCCGAAAAAGCAACATGGACACTGGACTAAGTAAAAAGAACCAATATTACCAAATTGCACCATAAAATGCCATATATCTGTGGAGGAACACATTAGTAATTTTTGTAACAATGACGAAAAACTATCTCTTTTTGGATTTATGTTTAATGGATTTTTCATCTCTATCGCCGCTTTAATATATATAAATATACTTATTCGGTATACAATCCTAACAGTACCTTGGGTCACATGGTTTATGGTAGCTCTTGTAATATCATTAAAGTAGAAATAGTTATCCAAGCACATAAAAGTAAGTAGTATCATTTAAAGTGACTCTTCCATCATCAAATCAATTAATCTGTTTCAACTCTGTCCATATCTGTCTCTCATTCTTTGTTCATTAGTACCCTTGTTCATTTTTCACCTACACTAATTTTGATAACATTTTATAAGCGGCACAAATTACTTATTTTCCGTGATTTGCAAAAAATGGAAAGTCTGGTAAAACCGCGTAACACATCTTATACAATACTTGAAAGCAGAAAGTGTGAAAACTTGTGCAAATGTATTGAGCTTGTTCACTGTCATACATTCTGCTAAGTTTCTTGTTGATATTTGCAAACAATAGCTTGTTGGCCGCCGTGTTGTTTGTGCACTTCTAAAACGCCGAAGACACGGTGTCAAATTAAATGTCGATTTATTAATATGTAATTGTGTTAGAACGTTTTCCTTGCGACTGTTTTGATAAAACATGTAAAAGGTATTTTAAAACGAGAAAGGTGTCTGAACCTTAGAATATTAAGTAATATTCTAAGCCACAAAAATCATAAAACATCTTTTTTAATTTACTAATACATGGAAATTGATTTTCAGCTTAAAATGTTCAACGGAACTCGTATTCTTGAAGTAACTCTCTATAGTCTAGAACTGAAGAGCAATAAACATTTTTTTTATTCCATTTATCTAAATTGACGTGAACTAAGTTACGGTATGTACTAAACGAAACAAATAGGTGCGAGTAAGTACTAAACGTAAAGGTTCTTCGCGCTTTCACTTCACCAACAAATAAATGTTAGCAACGCGAGAGGGCGACACTTACACAACTACACGGCGCAACAATGCAAGTTCCCGCACCTTATAGGTCTCGTCGCCGTTATTAATGGGGATATACGATAAGAGAGTAGTGTTACCATACTAAGGCATTTTGTTTCTGTTTGTATTCGGAATCTAATCTGGTATTGTAATTAGTGATTTGTGGCTGCGACGCCTTTCGCCCGTTAAATTTTCCAGATTTTCCGTCGATTCGTATGCAAAATCGTTCATGGAAAGTAGGTTACGTTCAAGCAGCTTGATTCAATTTCTAGTATAAAAGATTTATTAAACTCGACTTCACAGTTATATGGAGAACAACTGATGAAGAAAATGGGTTTTTTTTTTTTTTTTTTTTTTTTATGTGATTGAGTGACGAGACGAGCAAATCGCTCGCCTGATGTTAAACGTCACGTTTGCCCATAACAGGTCTGCGCCACCCAGAATTTTGAACTCGCAGAATTCAAGACCCTGCGTGGCACAGCACTGCGCTCGTCACCCTCAGATATAAGTTGTTTAATTTCCCATTTGCCCTGTAATTTCACTGGAAACAATGCCCTTCCAACCGAAACACAGTAATGTTTGCACATTACTGCTTGGCGGTGGAATAACTGGGTTCTTGTGATATTCCAAAAAGTCGCTTTAGCTCCGTTTCTAAATGTGGAATGAAAAGGAAATTGTAGACCTAGAATGACACAATGTACCTTTTGTACCTGCTTCAGTTGAACGACTTCATTCATCTGGTACATTCACCGGCTTTTCCTCAGTGGAGAGGTCAAACGCTTTCAGAGCATTAAATCCGCTGTAACATTACATTCCATGATTCGTATTGTGTCATTCTATACCACGATCCTTACAATAAGCGCCAATTCCCAAGCGATCTACATCAGCCAAGGGAGGATCAAGTAACGAGGGCGTATAGAGCATTAAGCATTTACTTGTAATCCTTTACCACTAAGCTGGATTACCTGCCACCTATTCGCTTGTACTAAGCGCCTTCAGTTCGGGTGACATCTTTGTATCCCGCCGGCATTCGACGTTAGTTGAGATTTATGCGTAGGCTTCGACTAAATGCCTACCCACGGGAAAGATTTGTTCGTCTAGCCTTTGTAGTTGTTATTTATATACTACAATGTTATGTAACGCTTACCTGTTTATTTCACCCTTATTTTGATACTAAATGTGTGTTTGAAACACGACTTTGTTTATATCAAATATGTAGTTCAAAGTACAAACTATAAAACCTTAGAACCTAGTTTCTCTCGTAATAAACTGAGCGTTGCATTGTTTTTCACGAGTTTAATTACATATTGTTCGACTGAAAGCGCTACAATTTCATATTAATTGCGACACTTTCAGGTGGCACGTGTGTCTGAACGTGAACAGCTGTGCTTGTTATTTTACATAACGATACATTTTTAACAATCCCATTGCCCTCAAGGCGTTGAATACGAACGCGCGCAGTTAGAACCACTTCATAGGAATTTTCCAATTAAATGAATATAGCATCATCGATATCCGCATATCCACTGCAAGGTATAAGATATGAGCAGTAATGAATTCGAAAATGATTTCAGCACGCTTTAATTTTGCATACATTGAAGCGCGACTCCGGAAATATGTTTACCTACTTTCAATTTTCTCGGAAAAGTTTATGCGCCGCGACTGATAAAACAATTTATTAAATTAGTACAGACTTTTAACAGGACCCACAGCATTTCTATTTGAATGTTATTTGCGAACAGTTCTCACAGTTATTCTAGGAATCTTTTTTAATTTTTCCCGAAGTGCGAAAGGCGAACATCAGTGCGCCGTATCGGTGCACTCTTCGATCTAATCCATAGCATCGCCGTCTCTCATTAAACGAGATTTATTAACATGACAGGGACGATCCGACGACGGGCACGATGCCCGACCCACATGCGCTATACAATTATCACAGCAGAATGTTAGCTTCCACTGTTCTTTCAAATGAGAGGTTCAGATTACGCAGTTTTAAATATTTAAACTGTTGTTAAGCTAGTTGATTCTTGCTGTGTATCACGTAATATTTCGATTTCCGGCATTTTCGGAAAAAATCTCACATTTAGTCTGAGTGCTATTTACTTGCTAAACCAAACCATCATTGACCAAATCGATTCAAACGTTTTCTAATTACAGATAAAAAAAACAATATTATTTTCGCTCTCATTGTAATTGTAATTTATAGACGTGAAAGTCGTAATATTTACAGCGAACTCTATATAGTTTTCGAATATAGCTTTTTCTAAACTGAGAGAACAAAGAGTAGCTGTCACCATGGCAATCATACGTAAGCGCATAGCTTTCATAGCTAAACCTTAAAAAATGCTTGCTTGCTTGAGTAAACAAAGTCTACTTCAACCAAACTACATCTCTGTTTTACTCAGCGCCGTATGCGTTATTTACGACGGCCAGATTGGCACGATACCAGCAACGACGGTACCACGGCATGGTGCCTTATGGGTGCTGGAACCGAGATAATTAAGACCCTTATACAGCAGATGGTGGTGGCAAGTATGGTGGCAAACTAATGATGCGACCTTACTAATAAGAGCAATGTTCGTGATATTGATTGGTATCTTCAAAGCTGAAGATTTTCAAAGCACGTGCGTCTGACGTGTCGAAAAGTACTAAAGGCTTCAATAAGTACATTTAAGTATCTTTACACATCTATTTTGATCGTAGAGCATAGGTAAGACGATTGAAAGTGAAATGAAAATAAAAAAGGTTTCGGTATCAATTCTCAGTAGGTACTGAAATTTTGATGAAGGCAGTTGTTTTTAGTTTCGAATATAAATCTAACTTTTATTCCTACCTCTCTTTTCACAGTATTCTCTAAGGAATTCAGATCTATTCGAAAAAGAGACTGGTTTGGTACTTGCAACTACTCTTGTAGGGCCGTATTCTTGTAGTTTGGGGAAAGCTATTCGCAAACTACATGTAGAGTTCTGATAATATTACGGTCTTCATGAAAATCTATCCTAGAATAATAAATGACAGTGATATAGGAAGCCTATACACTTTACGCAGAACATAAACATAATAATATTTATGTTGTCATTCAATTTAAACAAAGCAGCACACGCAAATTAATTGTTAAATTTATCCGCTGCTACAGAGACCATAAAGCATTTTCAACTACGAAACGCGACACCTCTTGTACTACCCATAAAATTTACCATGTTACAGTTCCCTCAGTATTTTCCATTCATTATTATCGGATTACCCGAGACGCGATAGCGACTGGACGGTTGCACGAATACGATACGCGGGTTCGGTCCCGCTGCTTAAATCTATCAGAGATTATAGGAAGGCTTGTGTAGAACTGCTACATTGTTTCTAGCCTTTCGAAACTGCAAAATATTACTGGAAACCTACACTGGTTTGTAAATGTTTGTTAATCTGTTGGCTCTACAAACTGAATCTAAGCAACATTGTAGTATGCAATGAAGTGATGAAAGTAAGGATTAATATTTTAATTTGTAAGTTGAATTTCCACTCGTAAATAAATATTTATCGCAGAATAATGTTGCTTGTTTGGCGGCCGCAATAAATTGCTCTCAACGAGGACCTTCTGAGGCAATTTGAATTCAATTTGAAGTTATAATTGTACACAACTAAATTGGTTTTATAATAATCAAATTCAATTACAAACTCATAAAGGGATAGAACATTAAAAAATAAAGTGGACAATTAAAAATGACCGGGTTTTATTTCTACACGCAAGATTGAATTGTCGATCAGGGATGCCAAAACTTTCGTTTCCAAATGACATTTTACCGATACTGTTGAAGAAGTATAAGACTGTTGACATTTATACCTTATTAAATGTATTGTATATTGCTCAAACAATCTGAGGAAACGGTGCTTTAAATGTTTTTAATATTTATTCCTCATTTTCCACTCAGGTTAGGATAGGTTAGGCGGACTTAGGAGGAGCACGAGGAACAACCCGGCAAGACCAAGGCGTCATAGTGTATACATTGTTTTAATAAGTATTTGAGTAAAATAACAAATGAATAAATGATTAGCTCTCGTGTTAGATATTTGAGGGTCACTGAACTGAGGCTCTAGACTTGATCTTTAGGATCCCATACCCAAGAGATATCAACGGGACTTGAATGAAAAGGGGTTAAATATGTAACTATTTTAACTCACAAGAAGAAAGTTGAGTTACTAAGATTCCTGAAATTAAAAATTAAGGCTATTTCTTGTTCCTTAAAAAATAAAATAAAAAGTTATTTTGCTTACAATATGCCTAAATATCTTAAGTTTTGATGTAATTTTAAAAATATTTTATTCAAAATCCTGTTTTGTGTTTTTCCTTTAAAGACACGGTAGCCCTGTTTTCATTCATCAGTTGTATCGCGATACAATTAATAAACAATTTACTTTACTATGCCTGATATAAACTTCGTTACTGGTAATACTGAACAAAACAATCATCATGGACGTGCAAAATTACAGGTTTCAAATTGAGCGCATATAAACTTTCGAGTTACGGCCAACAAAAATGATAGGTTGTAAAATGTTTTGCTGTTCGCGGATTTATGTGGCGGCGTTTTTTGAATTATAAACTTAAGAAATAATTTTAATTTGATGTTTTAAGTTTATGTCAAATTGTAATTGCTTTTGTTATGAAGTATTTATTTACTTTTTATTTGATTATTATTATGCAAGACTTAAATGGAATATTGTCGCATTGGGCGGATACGGAGCTGTGACGACGCTACATGAAAACGATATAATGACAAAGATGGAAATAAGAAAATATACCACTTTTTAAATTATTAAAAAGACTTCGGGCCGTACATTTATAGAGCCTGCTTAAAGTTAGTCACTACTTAAAATGCTCTGACAACTTCTAGCTAATGTGAAATGTCACGTGCGAAAACAAGACAGAAAACTTATAGCAGTCATTAAGTTTAAGCAGGATTTATAAGTATCAAATCTAGTCGAAACTACTATGTAACTTTTGACTTAGGTAATAAAAATAATTATTACCGAACTTCTATTTGATTTACGTACTACTTACGAGTATACTCTTTTTTATAACACACTATTATTTCTCTTCTAAACCAGCCAGACAGTCTTGCGGCGGAAAAACTCATATCACCTAACATGCAATTTTAATATCAAACGATACAAACTTTGCTCTCAGATCACGTTCCTAAGTTTGAAAATGTAAAATCAGCGTCTGAATGTAAAAATTCAAGGGATAGTGCAGTGTAGTGCCCGCTAGGGACGAGTGATCTTTATATCGATAACCGATGCCGGAGAGAGACCAGTATCGATACAAACCTAACCGTAAATATCAAGATATCGCACATTGACTTCATGCAGACGTCGTAGCATAACCAAGAAGTGTCCTGAATTAAAGGAAAAAAGCTATTGAATAGTCTATACAAGATTAAAGTATACAACGTCATACGGTGGTAGTAAGCCGAAAGGCGCTTATTGTGTTTATATCATTATAAACAACTTTCACTTTCTAATTAACATTGAAATGCGAAGAGAAATGCTTCAGTTTCATTTATTTCATTAAGCGTAAATTACATTTTTCCTATTACCGTTTCTTTTAATGAGATAAAGTGTTGTGTTGTCTTTCCAATAATTGTATAATATTGCAAAAAATAATACTATTATAGAATAGACTGGACTAGACCTAGACCGGATAAATCCATATACCTTATCCTTTTCCGAGGTAGCCAGTTCGTCAATTGCAAGTTCAACCACACACGTCCCGTTCTATCACATACCCACCGATTTCCAGAAAATTGACGTTTGACTTCGACGACTGAGAACTGGGAGCCACCTCTCTTACGGAACTTTATCCGAGTTTATTTCAAATCTTCACGAGTGAAAATTTTTCTATTTTACTCCCAACTACGCGAAAAGTGTTCGAAATAAAATTCATTACTCAAAGAGTCAAACTGTTATAAAGAAGAAATGTTACTGAAAAAGTCAATTTAACGTTAAGATAAAAAAAAAAAAAACAATTTCACGAAAAATATTACGAGCGTTCACCAGATAATTCATGAAAAGTTTTGTTCGAAGAATGTTCAAATTAAAAACATCTCATCCCGACTTACGGAGCCATTGAGCATTTTTTATCAGGGAACGGAAACGAGCGTACCCTTCGTTGGCTCTACGACCAATCGATTCCCTATATTAGGCTTCCGTCAGAAAACAAACCGGGTTCGCTTCCAAAGGTTCTTTTGTTCCATTGTGGGCCACCCTTTGTTCTACCGTCGCGGATAAATTATTTCCTACGATCCTTCTTAGCCTCGTATCTCGTTCCATTTCTCCCGTATTAGTTCCAGTCGATGCGCAACAATTACAGGCCTTTATGTCTGGATGACGCGAAAATCATCCTGTCTCCTCCCAACAATTTTACGCCTCAATCTATTCCATCACGGAGTTAAATTAGAAATCCCCGAAATCTTAGCGAAATGCGGACTCGACAAATTGTCCTTAAGTAACTGTAAGTGGAAATGTATAATTTCGACCGAGCAAGTACTTATTTTGAAAGTTATTCTTCTTCTTCTTAGTTATTCGCGTAGTCAATTTTAATACATTTTAAAACAAACTTGGCCACAATACCGAATCTGACAAGAATGAGAAAGTGCCTATTATTTGAGTATACTTTATTACCCGCATTTTAAATTCTGTCCAATTCTTCGAGTGGTTTTTATATTCCATTTTAAAGGATGCTTTCATTAGTGCGTATATAAAAAGTGCATAAATTTGAGTGATTAAGGTAGACACCGTAGCAGGGGGCAGTGTGGGCTGAGTCAATGCATATTGTACTTTATGAGGACTCGCTAACAAAGTAACGCTAAGGATACGGACGTGCTCGATTAATGCAGCGTTAACTCACTTTAATCGCATTTTTAACTACATACGGGTTAATTTAAAGGCTTCTTTTGATTAGTCCAGTTTCTTTATCCTCATTTTATTGCGAGCTCGAGAGAATAACGGCAGTCTGAATCATAACTTTTAAAGAAGGAAATAACTCGGATAGCCATAATTTATTAAAAGCTTACAATAAAAGTTTACATAATGATTTTCCAGCTAAGATATTAAGATCTTCATTTAGCACAGTTAAGGAGCTTTCTTAGGAGTTGAAAATTTCCATACAGTTAACAATTTGTTAATTCACGAGAAAACGTCTTTCTTTCCCACAAAACGAAGCATTATTAACATCTTATATTTACTTCGATAAGAGGTGGCTATGACGCGATTAATCGACGCCACTTTGTAATGAAAAAGTTGCTTTGTTGCAGGTCTTTAACAGATACATTACGTTGGAACAATGTAGTTAACTTTACTTTATTTCACAACTTTTTAATGCAACTGATTATGTTGCATTTTTTGTTTTTTAGTTTGGTGGCGAAGTATCGAAAAGAATGTCCTTCTATCCACACCCTAGAAAACTCTTGATTTTTTTTTTATTTCTGAGCCGCCAAAAGAAAATGTTCAAAAATTATAAATTAGACGGGCCGTTTAACCGACCCAGCTCGACAATTTCAAGTACTCATCTCCATGAATTGACTAATGCTAAAAAAACTGTGCAGCGTCAAACTCGATTAAGCGTGATTTTGCATTCAAAAATTTACCCAATAGCTATTTTATCTCAACTGCAGAATTTGTAAAGGTATTTTAGTGTCACTAGATTAAAGCCCTAGATTTAGCCAGTCATTGAAATAATTAAACGGCATTCCCGATGTCGCTCGGCGGAGGCACCTCCGGCGGCGACAATGATCGTTGAGTTGGAGTACCCTACACTGAAACCGGCTTCTGAAGGATCAACGACGTGGCGCGAAACTAAAGCGATTTGCGACTTCAAATTATCCCCAAAAGTTTCATGAGAAAAACTAGTTTTGCTGGTGAGGTAAAATTAAAAAATAAAATCATAAAAAAATCGTAAAAAAGCCTTAGGAAATTAAAGTTAAAATGATATCTAAAAAAAACTTAAAATAGTAACACCTAAGCATATAACGTTTCTTGGTTTATAATGCCACCATAATTATATTATTTTAATGCAGGCGTAACGTAGGTACGAGTTTTTATTTAATTTTAATTTTTACGAATTTTTGACCTGAGATTTTTATGGAATTAGATTTTTGAAATAAATTATATTATTATGATAGTTAAAATTAATGTCCGCTAAGCTACTGGCTTGCGACAAGCCCCATCTGTTGCTCAAGCCAGGTGAGAACGAGCCCCATTTGTGAGGAAAAACAAATTGCCGCTCTCATTACGACATTCGGAAAAGTTCCCGCGATTTCACACTCCATTCAATTTTGATGGCGTTATTAGAACTCCTCTTTGGCGCCCACTTTTGTGCTCAAATAGTTATGGAGACTTTAAAGCTTAATGATCCTTGATTTTTATTTCTTCACTCAAAAAGAAGATGGCTATTTTTTTCTATATAAAGTTGGAATATAAGCAAAATTATTGCTTACTTACTCTTACTTGATCTGTGCTTGAAATGAAGAGTAAGCAGCACGGAATAATGCTTTTGATTTTGCAGCCGCCTCTCTGTGGCGTAATTAACCTTCAGATGTGTCACCAGCCTTTTGGCACTATTATATTAAAATGTCAACGCAAAGTTCTTTTTTATTTTGCCAAAATAAAACCTTGCCAGCCAGCACGTTGAACAAAAGGAATTGTTACAGCCATTGATATAAAACGCTACTGACTGAACATTGAACAGTAGCGAAAAGGTTTTCCACCCTCGTCAATTATTGACTTCAGCGCTACTTCAACAGCCAGCGTGAAAACAGAAAGAGGACTGACCTACTGTGTGACAGGAAGTCGGACCGTAGTCATTTCACACTCGGTCGGATTTCAATTTGCCACGGCCGGGCCTGTTTATCGACGGCCAACGGATGTACCACAGTTTTGTGATCGATCATACGCGAGAGAGAGCGGGGTCATTTCTTGGGGAAAACAATGTGTTGTGTTGATTTATGACAATACTTTTTCATGTGTGGATACCGCCAGACAGATAAAGTTTCCTACAGAAGTAAAATTATTACAATGATTCAAACATATTTTTGCAAAAAAAGTAAATCCATTGAAACATTGATAAATAATATCAATTTAAAACTATTCAGTTCTGGAATACGCATTGTAATTTGTACCTACTCAGTAAATTCTTCAAGTGGTCTGCAGATACCAAGTACATACAAACAAACACATTGATTTAGTACGCAACTTGCAAGTCAAACAAATAAATTACATAAACACTGCGCCCTCGTTATTCTACAATTATATAGAGTCCAGCTTTTCGCCAAATTGCAGTCGTAAAAAATGCATTCCGACAGCCGGCACGTAAATAAAAATAATAAGAGAGAATCGCCCGGAGAAGGCGTAGCGAACCGAAATAATATTTGACAAGCAGTAAATATTAAATTGGACGAAAGGATCGCGGCCGCAACAAAAAAACTAACAACAAACCAACAATCACAATCCAGTCAAAACGGCAAATCATCGTAACTCTGTTAAAACCTACAAGCCAGGACGTGTTATCTTACACTTTAACAATAGAACAATTTTTCATCGCATTGTAAGAGGCACGACAAAAAATAGATACTGCATAGATATCGTTCCATCTGAAATACGCGTCGGAGTACTGACAGTTTTAATTAAATTCGCCGCCGGCGCAATGTTTAATTTGTTTTAAAACAAATCTAATCAATAAACATTCAAAACGTCAAGTGGAGTACGGCCGTTCAAATATTATTTCTCGAGCAACGCACACCACGAGGGAATTATCATGATGATAAATAAGATACACGGGCGCCGGGACAAGGCAGCCAATCACCATACATCACCGGGAAACAGCCAAATAAAACACGTAAAACAAAAACGTATATCTGTTTTTTGTGTCATGAGCGAGTGCCAAAGGGAAACAAATCGTAGTAAGGGAGAGATGGTATCGTGCTAGGCGCCTTCAAAGACGTGAAAACTAATTAAGATCGGACGCTTTTCTACGGCGATAACTTGCGACTGACGAACGCTTCGACGTGTTTGTGTATTGGCAATCAAAACAATTAACTTTTTGCTGTTCAGCTCTATCTAAACAGAACGGATGTTAGCTATATTTTTATTCGTTCCTTGACCTTTTCGTGGGAATTTTGACGAGCTCATAGCGATCGCTACAATAATAATGATAAATCAGAGGCGGAAAACTTTCGCGGCGCTGGATTTACACGAAATTCCCGTTAAAACAACAGCGGAAGGAAATTACAAAAGTTTCTAACAAAATGATAAAAAAATATATATAAAAATAAAAGCGCTAACTAAACGCCGCGACGCGATCGAAGCGTGAAATAAATAAAATGGAAACGCTTCGCGCAAACGAGAAAAAAGGTATAAAAATTGTGGCGTTAATTTTCCAGCGGGATTTCCCAGCAGTCTCGGGAAGTGGGGGAAGGCGGAACGTGCACTGGACACGTGAATTAAAAACGTTAACAATGCCATCGCGACTGGCTCCTTAATGAACCCGCGCCCGTGCCGGACCCGACACAGCCGCAGTCCGCACCCGGCCCGAACCGGGAACCATGACCGACGTGCCCCCACCTGCAAAGCGCGTCAAATTACTTAGGTACATGCTCACCGATCTCAGTAGCTTTTAGCGAATTCTATTATCATTTCAACTAAATTTTTAACACGTTTCGTCTATTTTAAACTTCCGACATAAAATGTGAGAGTAAACGAAACGAAACGTGACATAAACGATTCCCAGAACGAAAAGCAAGGTGCTTTGGTGAAAAGTTTTACAGAAAAATATATGGCAGATTTTGTAAGCCTGCAGTTTTGTACTTTTTAAATAAAGATTTACGAAACGGCGTGCTTTTTATAAAGACACCCCACGGCAAAATTATTGACCTCGATAAGAAATGCACAATTTTAATCTGAGAAACGATTACGTTCGGCCCGGGCGGTAAGGTGCGATAAGCGCGGCTGCACTACACACGGTGGGAAATTGTCACTTGACCGGCAATTTGTCTCTTGAATATTCAGCATTATAGCCGTATAATTACTCCAGTAAATAATGAGCATAGCCCCCATACCATAAAAGAGTAAAATTTCTTGGAGAAAAACGTTATTGAAAAAGGGGCGATGCTGATATATAAATAAAATACGGGTTCAGCTATCGGCGGCTTGTTATCGCATGCCTCGATCACGGCCATTAAAGCAAAAGGGGGGTTATTGTAGGGGCAATGGGCTCAGTTTCCTTTGCGAGTGGAGTCCGAAGCCGCCGCCTCGTTATAATAATGTGAACTTGGGGAATTGCGACGTCTACCGAGTCGAACCTATCGGAATCTTCGGCATTTTCGCGGCGCTCAGTGATAACCGTGAATTATTTCAACTATTGTGCTTTCAAATTAAAAGAATCCAAGTTTTGTTTTCACTAAATATTGCTACAAAATTTATCTGAAGTTATTACCATTACTTGATACCTACTCTTATGAAATATAGGTACCACGAAACCACGAAAGCATACAGCAGTAGAAATCCAGTTGTTGATAGAAAGTGACGTTGCTAAGAACATAATTACACATGTATGAGATTTTTACTATTATTTATTATACGAGTTAGATGCCCAAGACGTTATGCGAACTGATATCATTTTTTATCCAAAAAGAAAACTCTGCCGAAGCTCCACAGTTTCCTCTGTGCGCGTCAAGAAAGAATGACACACATGATAATTGCGAGTTGTTCCGACACGTCACGATTCTGATGCATAATGACAAAGTACCTAGTGACGTGAAAATTGCCCAACGCGTTGTAACTGAGTGCAGCTAGATCCTTCGCACTAACTGCTTTTTATTTCTAGTAATTTATCTTACTAAGAAAATTAGTAACTTATCTATTACCGAGAACGAAGTGTCACAACAATTACAAAGAAAAGGTCCCATAAAGATGACACGATGTTCCCTTTTTTGTTTAATGATTGTGTACTGAGGAACTCGTAACGGCTTTTTTAATTTGTTTTAATTTTTTTTTTGCATTTGCAAATGTTTTGAACATATTTATACAAACTGTACAAATTACCGACAAAAATGTTTGACAAACGAATATAGAACGGGACTACAAACGTGTGTAAATATTAGGTTAAGAATCTTTTAAAATGTCCGAATTCTTATACATATTGGCTGTCTCATTCGAATAGGTTGTTAAGAATAAGTCATCATCATCATCCGCAGCTTTTTCTTTTTTTCTACTGCTGGATAATAGAATTTTATTTTACATTTAATTAATACCCAACACGAGTTATTAAATTTGCCGGTAAAACACCACAATATTTCAATATTAGTCTCGTTGTGTGACCAGAAGACGTATTTTACAACTGCTGTCCTTGATGCACTATATTATCGTTATATTATGGTAGTCCAAAGATACCAAGCGCATGAACTATTATACTATCTCGTGTTTGACCAAGTTTGGCTTTAAAAAATGCGTACTTTCAAGTCAACCGACCAGCCTTTCGCATGGGCACGAGTTAACGAACCCGCTAACGACGACTCACAATTGATTGACAAGTGCAGAATACAAACTTTACGCCTCTACGAGTATACGACAAACGAGTTTTCTACGCACATATTGTACTAAAGAAGTAGAACCATTTCACAGCAAATATTTCATTTTATTTCAGTTAATAATGCCTCGACATAAAATTTATTTATTGCGAAATAGAACCTGAATGTTGATAGGTAAACGTATAGGGGTAAGAATATGGTGCCTTTTATAGGCGTCGTGATAGACTAAGGTAATAGGCGCAAAAATAATTATAGTTTAAGTGCGGGAGAGCAATTTACTTAGAAATAATTTATAAGCCAACAAGTGTACACTTTTAATCAACACGGGAAAATGAATTTGCATAACAATAATAACGTACCTGTTAACTTATATTTATCTATACTTATGGAATTTAATATTTAAACGTATGGGCTTTTTTCAGAGTAGAGATGAGTCCTCATTTTATTTTCCTATTATAATTTACATACGAGTACATACGAGTATGCGGACCTCAAACAGTAACTAGGAATGACTGATTATTTGAGACACGTATTTAATAATTAATATTTGCTGAAGAAGGCACGTAACTTAGCCCGATACATCTGTTTTTCTTCTAAGGACTGTACTTTGAGAAGCTATGAACGGTGGCCAAAATAGTGTGTGTTTATGACGAATTTCACAACTTGTACATTTATTTAGTCAATTCTAAAACACTGAAGACCTTCCACAGTCCGTACAAAAAGTTCATCGACCTTGGAGAAAATGTATGGAACAGCTTTTTTTTGTGAATATTCCGAAGTCGTAAAACGAAAGTTGCTTGCAACAATGCTTCAGTGGTTTAGAGTTGACCCTGTATTTATATACTCACCTAATCGAAATATGATGTAACATGGTATGAAGTATGCAACTGCAAGCCGAACGGCATTACTTTAAACGGAAAACTCTTCATCAATGATAAGTGCAGAATATGCTTAACACAAAGCTAGTAAAAACCCCTCAAAAGAGCTTAAGGTCATCAATTCAAAGAGGCTTACTCCGGAGATAGATAAAAGGGCAGTTGACATAAGAGCTCCGCTGATAGCCGCATAAAAAGGTTCCCCGACGCACTTAGCCGAGACAATTAACTACAAAGTAGTAGTTAAATAAAAGAGAACATAAACTCGCGCCATTTAAATTATTCCCTCCAAAGAACAATCTTAATGCGCAATGACACAACCACTGCTGCTTTATCTCGGGCAAGGGCCCGGTTTCAAGTTGCGAGACAAGTGATGTCCGATCCAGTATTCGTATAATCGGAGACATCACTACCTCTGCGATTTAAACGAAACCATGGTCTCTTTTATTAAAGTTCAATTTCGAATGTTCTTGTATTTAAAATGGTATGTTATAAATACTTCAGGAATGGTGCTCATCTACCTTAAGACAGTGACTAAGATTTGAAGAAGAAAAAATTTATTACTTAACACAGCAAACTGCTTATGACGATTAGTAAAGCAATATTAGTATGAAAACCTTTTTTTAGATTTTTTTAGAACACACCTTTTTTTAGATTGCGCTAAAATACCATAATTCTCTTTTTCGTGACGCCCAACTTCATAGCATAGATTACTTCGTTTGGTTGAGCAAGCGACGTAAGTAGTCTTAAACGGACAACCGAGCCGGTACTCGTATTACCTCCCTAATAGTGAGTAACTACTGTATTGCAGTGTGTACTGAGCACTCTTATTGCGTGCACAGTAATATACAGGATTACTTTACACTATAATTATGTTTTATTTTTTCTCCTTTCTTGCGAGTCAACGTTAACAACTGCTGCAAAGTTCCACTGCGCACGCTTGACTGCAGCTGATTCGTCGCTTGCGCATCAGCGATAACATGAATAATTTGCCATGTGTTAATAATGCTGGTGTTATGAATGTATATTTAATACACGCATTTATTGACGCTACAGTTTTTATTTCTACTGATTCGTATCTTTAGTAACTGTGAGCAAATTGTTTCACTAGTTTTTCCGAATATTGTAATATTATTTTTCTACGTATTCTAACCATACGCTACGTGTTTCGCTATCTGTAAAGTGTTTTTTACTGTAGTTATGAATTTTCATAACTACAGTAAAAAGCACTAAAAATATACTTACGACGTAGATACAACGATCAAAATGCTAAACTAATTTGGAAGTTTGCTTACTGGGGAACGTGCGACGCGAATGTTGTATTTTAAGAACAGCACGCCCGCCGTTACAATTTTCACTGCAAATGCAGTGCAGGCACATTCTTTATTTCTAAACTTGGCGAAAAGCAAATCATTCAATGCAGCCAATAACAATACATGTAAATGCTGAAAAAATCAGCACCAATCCCGCGCGAAAAACGCGACATACATTGAAAGGAATTCGATCACAAACGCGAAAACGTTAAAGCGTTCAGGCGTAATTGGATTTCGCTTATTTCGCTTACAATAAGCCTCAGACGGCTAATTTCGCGAAAATAAAATTTGCTCACAAAGCCTGCAACGCAAAGAGGCAAATAAAATTTGTATGTGTCAAGACAGTTAAATCGAGATAACGAGATGCTTTTCAGAAAGAGCCCGGGATGATGGTAGGCACTCTCGAAAGCAATCTGCCGCGTGAGTGGAGACGTAAAATGTTCGCGGCAGTTCTTATTTTTATTGTTGTAGTGTTGTACTAAAAGTTTTGTAATTATTAGTTTGAATTTACAGTTATATTATTTTCGGTAAAACTGAAAAAGAGATTTTTTCCTATTTTTTTTTTGTGTTTTAGGAAGTTGGATAGTACTTAAATCTATTTTCTGTCCCTAATTTATCTTTTTGATTACATCATCTTCAATTTACGTTATCACAAGATACGCAACAAATTATTTTATCAATGCACGTCGAAGCTGAACTAGGCCGGACATGTCATCGTCAGCCTCATGTCGACCTCACCAAACTCATTATACTCAGTGGACTTGCAGGTCGTTAGCCTACACGGCTGGCGCAGGCTGACATTGCAGGATGAACTGGACTCATTTTGTAACAACTAAGCCAGGGATGGCAAACCAATGGCATGCGTACCAGTGAGGGCACGCGACAAAATATTTTACCGCCCAATGATCACTAAGCAAAATCATTTAACGGTACGTGTATGGCCTAAAATATATATATTTTTTTATTGGTACGTTGATTCAAAAAGGTTCGCCGCCCCTGAACTAGGCCAAACAGAGGCAGTGAAGAGTGGTAGCATGATTAGGAAGCCTTTACTAACTGTGGGACGGAACGGGCTAAAATAATAATAATGCACGAAGATAAAAGACGTAGCTTACCTACTTAGATGTAGCAATATTTCGAAAGATTACATGACAACATATTAGAAGTGTCATTTCACATTTTCGGCACTTTCATGTTAGAAAATTACGATATTACGGTAATAACTTCTCATTTTAGATGAAAGGAAAGAGACAGATATTAAGTCAAACTCTCACACGTGTGAGGGGGAATCTCATCAAAATTGTCGACAACATTTTTATCGTAAGCCGTATTTATTAAAACGATGACAAATAACATTCTATACGTAGACGGAATAACATGAAGAGCGTGTAAAGTTGCCGACGCCGTTTTAATGTTTATATTTTTAAGAGGCTTTTCTGAGAAAAGGTGCTAATATATGCTCCGATTGACAGCTTGTGTGATCTATGACACGAGCCAGTCAGTATTTTAACTGTAGGTGTAAACTTTTATGGCCTATAGATTATTTGGTTCAATTAGAGTACAAATGTTGCCGAAGACCACTTTAAATCAGTCTTTTGATAGCAGTAGGTACAACTAGTTGCACAAAGCCGCTATCCCCGCTATTCTACAGAATCTTTAGATAATTTCAAGATCAGTCAGTCATCAGTCAAAGGAGTCAGTGTTTTAATCCAAAACATATCATTAAAAAAATGGTGTGCAAGTATTACCAATTTTATTTCGAATCTATTTCACTGAGAGTTAAGTGGCAATAAACATACATACAAACTTTTGCATTTTTTACATTGGTACGTTTTCAAACTCATTCGATAGAAACACAAGAAAAAACACCAGAGTACCAAAGGCTTAATAGTTTATATATTTTTTCTTTTAAACCTGGCAACCCGACTCTTAATAACTTTCGATTATGAAAAGAATTCTATACATTATGAAAATCTCATAGCGTGTGTGCTGCATTATATCAATCACCGATGTTACTGATGTTAGATAGCTATATAAGTGACAGGCGTTTACAATAAACGACTACAATGGAATCGTAAACGAGAATCATTTTATTTGTAGCTATTGCCAAGAAAATACCGTGAAAAGAAAAACCCGGAAAACTCAGAATACTGTTATGAAACTTTGTCGAGGGTCAGTTTAATGTAATTTCACCTTATTCATGCTTCTTTTTATTTGGGTGCCGCATTACCTGTAATAATTAAAAAAGGTTAAGTAGACGATAATTAAGACAAAAAAATTACAGGCATCAATTATGGATTGAATATTTTATAAAGAAAAACAAAACATAATCACTCCAAATCAAAACACACCTCGTAATCCAAAATCGGTCAAGCCGTTTAGGCAATAGAATATTACATAGGATCACACAAACGCACAAATAACATTACTCTCCTACTACGCAACAAAGTAATGAATGAAGTTTTTAAAGTTAACAATAATTTAACCACATACCAGCTTTACTTTACATCCTACCGCTGTCGTAAGTTATCTGTGTCAGAAGCCATTATTATCAATGGATATATTCTGAAAGGTCCGAGGGCGTTACTACGTAACGATTTAGTTTCAAACTGGCGAACCGTCAAATTATAGAGCACGCAGAGGTATCGCAGAATTATTTTACCATACATTCAATACGCTTAACTCAGAAGGTACAATTTTACTGTCAACCGCTATGCAAACACCGCATTTGCGGGTGAGTGATCCATCCTGTCGCCATCCCTTTCCCTTGTATTACTGGCCCGTGATTACTATTCTACGTACGCAGAACCTATCATTTACATAAACACACAATAGCCCGCTATACCCAGAAGTGTAAGTATAGACAAAATTGGCAAACTTGGCTGATTTCTCTGAGAACGTGAATCTATGAAAGACTGATTGCAGCAAAGGATAATTTCTGGATGTCGCGAATGAATCTGTTTCTTCTAGACCAGCGTGCTCCATCGTAGACCGCATCATTGCTTACCATTAGGCGAGATGGCGGTCAAAGGCAAGGCTATCACAACATAAAAAAAAATATAAAGCTATACAAACCTAATGTAAATTGTTTCGAAAATACTAAGCCTAATACACGATTATCTGTGCATGTTATGATAAATTTAATAACGTTCTTGGCTATTTCATAACATTTTTGATTTTCCCTTATAACATATGGACATAATTCATTTAGTATTATTCTGAGACACCTGTGTAGGTATACAAATATGTATATTTTGATTGCGTATTTTAATTAAAATTAAGAAAAAAATTACCATCACAAAATTGTATTACTAAACACAAAACAGTAGTAGTAAGTCATGATTAAAAATAATCGATACCCAGATAATTTTATAGCTACAACTATCATAACAAGACAAAATTACAGGTTTCGTCAAGTTACGAAACAATGTTGACTTTTGCTGTTCATAAGGTTATCGGTTATAAAAACTGGGTATTCCTAATATGGTGGCATTGAAAGGCCACCTATAATAATGATAATAACATCTGTACGTTAAAAAAGCAACGTCTATTTAAATGCAAAATGCCTTCACAGAACGGTAGAGCCTGATCGAGACCGAGTCCATATTTTGATAGTGATTCAGCCGTTCCAATTAAGATCAGGTACGTACATAGGTAGGTTAATATCTTACGGTATTCATAATAATATGTATAATCAGTTATAATAGCGATCATTGACTTATTTTAATCAAGCTCAAATATGATAAGTACGCATCTATTAATTATTACTTACACTAAATAAATCTCAATTAGTCTTAATAAATGAAATGGATTTGTAGGTTATCATATTTTTTTAGTATAGTGCACTTTGGTATGGTTATTTCAAGGTAAAAGAATAAATACTAAATGAGGTAAGATTTGCAAGCAAAGTGGGAATTGTTTTGCCTCGCCACCGGCAGTGGCGGTCGCGTTTCGATTTATAGAGTTGGACTTAAAACTTACTGCACAAGATCAAGACTAAGACCTACACTAAGTGAAATGAATCGCGTCTTGAATAATCTTAAATCAAGAACCAAATCCGACTGTTCAATCGTTTACTTTCAAACGAATGTGCCGTTGTACCTAATCAGTAACTATCACAATAAAGCATAACAAATGACAAAACTAAGCTTCGGTTTTTAACTTTCACAAAATTGACTGATACACTTCAACTTTCAAAGTTTTAACTAATACTCGTAGTTAAACAAAAGTTAAAACTTACCCAAATTATTTGCTTAAATCTGTAACAATACAACGACATGTCTACCACTTTCACATGCGTATAGAACCATATAGAATACTGTCTTATAAATGTCCTTAAATTTTTTCTACAAAAGTTTTAAGCTCTGTTTCGATTTTTCTCTTCCCTACAGCCCGAAGTGCGTTCGGATTGCATCGCGATCAGCAGCGCCGATAATTTAATTGGGTACCTGACATTTAATCAATACGTTTGATTAAATTAATTGAACGCACGAAACAGATGCACATTTATGGCACAACGCTCTCGATTCGGAGGCCTTATATGATGAGAGTTAAATCAACTTAATTTGAGTTACTCGGGGCTCGGGGGAGCCATCATCGCATTTTATGAATAAAACTCACAGACTTCCGTGAAATAAATTAGTTGCAATATTTGGCCAACTCTCTACGTCTCGTAAGTCGGTCGTTCTAAATCCAATTATACCTGTCCATCTGGAGGGTCGCATTGTGTTGAAGAACTGAATTGGAATTGAATTGTTACGGTATGGACGGCTTTTAACTATTAAAATGTAGGGCAAATGGTAAAATTGCATGAAGCGCTTTTGCTTTTTACACCTACATTGACTTGCCTCTCAATAGGTACAAACTGTTGGAGTGAAGTAGGATTGCTACAATTGATAGAACCAAAATAAAAGAAGACAAGAAAATATTATATTCACGAATTTGCTTGATAAAATATCATAATTTATATCTAAAAAAATCTGCTAAAAGACCTCATTATTTTTTGTATCAAACGTAGGTACATATAATTATCCGTGGAATCCAAGCTTTTTACACAAACGCGTAGCAATTATCTTTTTCAATTGAAGTCGCGCCATTTGTTCGTTATAATGTCACACGTCACGATAGAGAAGTTACAGAGGTTATTATTGGACGAGAGCTTAACAGAAAAGGACTGCTATATTTAGACTACAAAGCAGCATTTGCATAAGTGAAATATCACTGATGAGACTGAGTGGTGACTTCTGTACGGCAAAAACTGCTTAGGTTGTATTTAAAAATTAGAAATAATGTTAACTAATGCATATTCGTTATAATGATTCTTATCTCAAGCTTTGCATATTTTATAATTATATATGTATTTGGCATAACTATAGAGTATAGGTGTATGGTCGCTTTATATTTTTCACAAACGATTCTAATTAAATTTTGCGCCACTGATTCTGTAATATTTATTCTCTACGCCAAACTTAATTTATTACAGCTAAATATTGTTTGTTTACGTATCGCTTATAAGTAAAAATGCAGGTTTATTAACTTACTACTTTTTGAGGTGTCTAAACAAAAATCTTTTAGGAAATGTAACATAGGTACATCAAACCGAATCAGTACGTATGTCGCCTCTACTGGATTAACAACTCGATGACATGTATAATAGAAAAGACACATGGGACACATTAATAATGAGAAAAAACTTCCCGAAATTACGGAATTATAACGGCATACTGCTGTCAAAAAAAATCAATGTACACACAAGATACGTATTTAGGAGAATGACTCGATTAGTGTCACCGCAATTACTGTAGCTCTGATGTTTTATACGGATGTAATGTGACTATGTCATTTGATCGGCGTGAAAGGAAAATTGCCTAAGTACCTAATAATGACTCTGCGCTATAAATTTTGATGTAATTGGTAAACGTACAGGAGGTAACTAAATAGGTATAACGTTGGTGTCGATTCAAACTTTTGAACTTATTTGACAGCAATAAAAATATCTGCTTCTCTTTGATTTAATTATGTAAAGAAATGACGGCACCAATTTTAGAGATGTCAAATTTAGAGGGGTTTAAAAATAAAATAGAATTTAAATCATTAATTGCTTAAATGTTTAAATTTTGCAACTTTATCTGTTTTGAAAACCTAATCGTATCTAAGCATAATTAATAGCTCTAACTCATGAATCCTTTTCATTCTAACTAATATTATAAATGTAAAGGTGGGTTTACTTGTTTGTCACGCTAACACGTCAGGGGTCCGGAAGAGGACATAGAATAGCAAATATTTTTGCAATTTACAAAACTGTTTTATTCTAATGCTATGTTTTTATCTAGTTATTTATTAGACAGTTATTTGTCACAGTGCGCTCACGAAAGCTTGACGATAATAATAAAAATAAAATAACAAAGAAAACTGTAGAAGATAATTAGCCTTTACTTCAAACCCATCAAAGTGTTGAGGCCATGTTCCACCACTGACCAAATCAGTTTCACTCTATAGATAAACTAAAATATTCAGAACAAACTGTATTATTAAATTCCTCATCAGGTGCACGTGAAACAGGTAGGTATTGTTATTCTGTCCAATTAGAATCTTGTTTGCCGTTTTCGTAAAAAAAATATTCCCCGCGAAACTTAGGCAACAAACCAAATTATTTCCCTGCGGTGTGATTTAGAAAGTTTTTTCGTGCAAATAAACGGTAATGGTTATTTTCTTGTTTCACTTGGATACAGTTAGATGTTTCGCGGATCGCTTGTTTGTTGCAAGCCGTAGAAAATTACATTACGCGTTTCCTGTACAGTCAACGCTAGTAATCCATTGCTTACCTACTGACAGCAGCATTTTATTTAAACAAAAAATCGAGTCAATTTCATCATCATCATCATCATCAGCCCGTTATCGCCCACTGCTGAGCATAGGCCTCCCTTCTCGTACGCCACTCATCCCGGTCCTGTGCCAATCTTGTCCAGGTTCGACCCGCGATTTTCGATTTTTCGATTTTTTTTTTTTTTTTATGGTGCCGAGACATGGGCGCTCACAGAGGAGGTTGTACACAAAGTACAAGTAGCACAGAGAGCCATGGAGCGCGCCATGCTCGGCATCAAATTACAAGACCGCGTGAGAAATGTCGAGATCCGACGTCGCACTAAGGTTCGCGACGTTGGGACGACTATTACGAAACTCAAATGGAGTTGGGCAGGACATGTTGCTAGGCAGAGTGATGGCAGGTGGACTAAAGCGTTGACGGATTGGTGGCCGCGTACTGGTAAACGAAGTGTCGGACGACCTCCAGCTCGTTGGGTCGACGACATAACGAAAATCGAGTCAATTTATTTAGGTCATTTGCAAATGGGAGTTAAATGTGAAATGTATGCAGACGGTATTTTCCCGGAACAAAATCTGTCACTACACTTTACATTCCAAATTGAAAGATCGCTATAAATTGTTAGCAGGCGTGAAAATGTGACTGTGGCGCCACAATTGTCAAAATAGAAACGAACATTGTTTGATTATCTGCTAACTTTATGTAGGTACTACATAATTATGGCTTCGGTTTTACAGTCTCACAAAGAGCGTTCACAAATTTTGGCAAATCTCCCGCAGCCCGGATAGCTCAGTCGGTAGAGCATTGGACTTTTAATCCAAGGGTCCAGGGTTCAAGTCCCTGTTCGGGCGATAATTTTTGCCGTTTTATTTTTTACACTATGAATAAACTTTAATAAAATCTGAGGCAATGAAGATTACAATGACAAAATTGAATTCCGAACTCAACTTATTTAGTTAGAGAGATATACTTCCGCTAGGTGGCGCCACTGTCGCGAATTCCTTATCAGGTTAACTTTATTTGCGTAATTTTATCGTCGAATAGTACAGTTAAGTGATATTAAGAGGTTTTTTTAAACTAATTGGGTGAAACGTAAATACATTATGTTGGTTCTTTCGCTTTTTCTTTTAATAAAACATTTACTTACATCAAACATGGAAAATGTTCTGGCATCGAAGTCATCATCAAATAAATCAAGATGTGAATTTGTTAATGGTGACAAAAACATATGGAACATACATTTTGAAATTAATGTGTAACTTAATTTTATTCTTGCTAAAACTAAACAGCCATAAATAATGTCAGAATCAAAATAAAGTAAGGAATAGCGCAAAAAGTGATACAAAGGCGAGCCATTCGATACCTTTTCGTAGAATACGACGAAAGAATTCAAATTTAAAAGTGAGTTAGGAGCCGAGAAAGATTTGATGAAATAAAACAAATAAAAATTGCTGAGAAGCCGTTGATCATGTCTACGGAAAGTATAAGAGAATAAAAAAAAATATTGTAGATACTTTTAATTTCCGTAAAAAAATGAAAAGCATAAAAGAATGTGAATTGTACCTATAATTTTTATTTCCAAAAAAAGGCCTGGTAAAGAATAACATCTGAGTTAACAAAATCGATAACTTCTAATATTTTAATACTGAGAAAACAAAGAAGTGCGTATTCCGCTTAAACCGCAAACAAATCGACAAATAAGATTTGATAGCGACCAACCGGCGCGGCGGCGCGTGAAATTTAAATTAACGACAACAAACAATTCTGCGACCATAATAGAAACGAATGCCAAACTTCAGAACTCCATTAAGCCACCGAACAAACTTCCCATTCAGGGGCGAAACGGCGAACTAAACGCAGAATGTATATTTTATTCATCCCTACCACACGCCACGTTCCGCGATCGATATCCGATAAAGATATGCTAAAACAAAATAAGTAACACAAATAAGTGTACCTGTCACTCGAACCTTGTTCTTGTTTCTAAAATTTGTATAAAATATTCCGATGCGGCCACATCGCGCCGACAATGGCTTCGTAGCGAAAAATAAGAAAAAAAACTTGAAATTTAATCGTGTCTGAATTTCAATTTGTACCTAACTTAATAAATTCATGATTGATTTTATTTTTGAATATTTGAATTTTAAGTACTGTGTTGTTGACCCATAATCTTCGTTTTTTTATATGTATTATAAAAATCAATTGCTGTTCGTTAGTCTCGCTAAAACTTAAAAACGGTATAACCGATTTGGATCATTTAATTTTCGCTCTAATACAGAGGTGGTTTAAAAGTAAAAAAAAGCAGGTAAAACCGCGGAACGCAGCTAATTATGTTAATAAAATAAACAGAGCAAGGCATTATTGTACAATCAAATCAATCGAATTTAATTTAAAGACACTATTATACTCCTTAGCACCGACAACAAGAGCTGCGCTAGGAATTTTCTAATTCCTTAGATTTTTCGACGTCCGATTCTTTGAATCCGGATTGACAATACGTGTCAGTCCTTTCATTAATGTCTCGATTTCCAAAAACAACGCGCCCGTTTCCTTTGTGGAAATACTTTGACGCTTTGACGGCCCAGTTCTATTCTCGCATATTCGTTCCTTTTTATCGTGGGAAATTCGTCAATCTGGTGTAAAAATAGACGCGTTCCCTTTTATCGAATCGTTCATCTCTCGTAGCGATGCTCCCGATGGAGATTAGTTTAAAATGTCAGTTCGTTTGATGATGGGGCGACGAGCCGCGCCAGCCCCGGTGCGCGAATGTGATGTAAAAAGTGGTTTGTCTAGCGCGGACGGTGTCGCAGTGGACAGCGAGCGGTGTCCGTCGTCACAATAGCACAATTAAAATGCCAACAAGTCCGGTTGCCAGCCCAATCCAATTACAGTGGACACCGATTCCGAAGAGTAATTGGAACTGGAGGCTGTACGAGAGACGGGAAATACATGGACGGGAACGCGGCACGAAGGACTGGTGCCAGCAATTATTGCTCGTAAGTTTACACATTGGCTCCTTTTCTAGATAGAAGCACCAACCATACATTTATGTTTATATTTGATATCTAAATTTCCCAAGGCATAACAACGCAGACTTAGACCATGCATGGTCCGACTTATTGCATTTTATTCCAATTTAGTTACAAAACTATCACAAAGGCGTATAAGTTGAGCAGTTTGGGGAGTACAGAGGCACAAAGCAGATGTTTGCCGTACCTGCTGATCGAAAAGGAAACATTGTTAAACTATAAAACAAACTGCCTGAAGCCTGCTGCGCTTTCATGCGCGTGCAGGGTACTCATATAGGTAACTATACTAACTCGGACTCAAAGGTATTTACTTTGAGATAAAAGAGAACCAACAGTCAGAGTCTTAGAGCGAAACTAAATTGTCTGTTGTCTAGCTCAAAAAAAGACACAGCAAAATATTAAAGCAGTAATAAATACCATACGAAGACTTTTGTAGTAGCTTCTATAGAATATTAGATAGCACCAATAGATTTAAACACGCGAAGTAGCCCAGTAGCGTGTAATGTATCAACTTGTTTTGTTAAACTACCCTCAAATTATGTTTTTCATGTTGTTTTTTTTATATTCTATTAGCTTTAAGTTTTAAAAGGTGCTCTCAGCCTACAAAACAAACAATTGTATGTTAACATAACTTAGGCTAAGCAACGCTGAGTTGTATATGTGTAATGTTATTTATTATGTCAATAAACAATTTTAAAAATCAAATCAATAGAATATTGCATAAATAAATCTTTAAAAACACGGAAACTTAGTCCTATAAAAAGACAATAAATACCTACAAGTGAGCATACATCGGGTTCCATCTCAACTGGAGCAAAAAGCTAAGCCGGCGCCTTCGAGAAGGGAATTCGATTATCACAGACGGAAAAACTTTCTGCTCTACAACCCGACTACAAAGTGAACTAATCTCGGAATCTGAACACCCCACAAGGTCGAAACTTCTCTGTGAAAAGTGCGAAAACAAAGACTGCACTTTCTCATACCAGCTGCAAGTTTTTTAATTCAGTCGGACATAACGCCTCCGAACAAGGTTTGTGAATTAACGGACAGTAACTTGAACATCCCACGTATGATATGACATTGGAGTTATCGGTCGAGATATGGCTCTTATTTACATTAAATTACTTTGAGTAAAATGTGTACATCATGTCATACAGGATATAAAATAATTTAATGAAAATTACTCCGAGTCAAATAAAATTAAAATGACATACCCGGTATCAAACGTTTTTTACTTTTTAGTGTGACTTACAGGACGTGTTGTATTTATAACATGGCGCTGTCCGGACAATATTGATTAGCTACAAGATGAATAAGTGAAACGGTCAAAGGTTACTTACACACTGGCACCTTTGGCTCATTTTGTATTCCCTGCGCGTAAAAATAAACCGAAACTGACCAGAAAAGTCTGAAGAAACGATAAATGCAAGATATAAATCTGACGCGCCGAATAAAGTCAGCCGTATTAATGTGGAATATCGTGAAAATTACGAGGCATCACCTGCATTGTAAGCGTCGATAAAATGAATCCGCGTATTGTTGGCAATTCCCGCGAGCAGGACAGTGGGTTACATAAATATTGGGCGCAGTGGGCACGCTTCCGAATGCAACCACCGGCAAATAAATGTGCGTCCATCTTCCGAGAGCGGCCGGTGTCGGCGGGCCTCGGTGGCCCCTGGCTGGTGGACGTTCAGTAAATCGCAACCAAAAAGAACGAGCCAATATGGCAGGCGTATCGAACGGTGCTAAGTTACGGCCGCTGGGACACGCCACCGCTAAGTGGGCTATCGTGTTTTGAAAAATTCAAAACGAAGATTGTCGCTTCGAGAAAAAATACTGCATGATTCCACAGACGGGTTTGGGGTTGGGTCATTAATCAGGCTTAGAGGGGTCACGGGAGTATCCGTGCGATGTAGTGGCGCCTAGACGTTCGGACGCCGCCAGCAGTGGTCCGCCCGCTAGGCTGACCGGTACCGAGCTCCGTATCTTTATAGGTATGTCTTCTCTGATTTATAAGTTTTGCTATCGTTTATGGCTTCCATTTTATAGATAAAAACAGACTTATGCATTAAAACTTTCAAAATAAATTTTCAAGAAATAAACACGGATGAGATTGGTTAATAAAAAATAAGTTTGAGACGGCTAATTGTCAAACATTCACATTAATGTTTATCAGGTACCTGGTACAGCTTTCCTACCGGTGGAGCAGAAGTTCGTTAATCCGTTGAGGTTACATACAAAGGAAACTGCGGTGAACCCGAAAATTAAGTTGGTTCGCTATATTGCCTTTGAATTAACCACGAATCTGCTAAAACCGTTGCCGTTATGTCTACCAGCTTTAACAAGGCTTAGTTTTGATGTGTTATTGATGTTGTTTTAGTCATACGAGAACAAGGAAAACATAATTTTAAGAGACATTATATTTTGATACTTGTTGATAAAGATAAATGCCTACTATACTGGCACTACTTCAGTCATATTTTATTCTATTATTTGCGTTCCCATAAAAGATTCAATTCTGAAGAACTGACCTTTCGGTAGAGTGTAAGCCACTTCCCGAGTTACGATCCGTAACACAGCTTTTCGAGTGCAATATAAAACAGAAATTAAACTAAAAGATCCAAGCATGCCATGGTAACTAACTAACACCAGTGCAAGTCTAATAAGCTACTTTCAGGTTTTGGATTTATCAGTTCAATGATATCGAGATTGAATAGCATTTTAGCATCTATATCGTTACGTTTCACTCAATCGTGTAGGTTGACCTTATTAGGATGAAATTATTACTTACTAGCGACCTGTCCCGGCTTCGCACGGGTATGAAATATAGTCTACGAGTATATTACTAGCTAATCATACAACTTTATATATGTGAAAGAATTTAAAACATCGCTACAAGTAGTTTTTGAGTTAATTCGTTACACACATCCAAAAATACAAAAATATAAATCTTTCCTCTTTTTAATATTAGTGTAGAAAAGCAAACTTACTTGTGCTGATCAGGATAATGTTGAAAAGCTTTACCGCTGGCTAGATTTACACACCGAGTAGCTGTGCTAAAGCTGAGGGAGGTCGCGAGCGTTGACGTCTCTCTAGAATAATTCAGAGGTGATTTTTCCCGTCGCTTCCGCGCCACTCAAAGCCAATGAGGCCACGGTCGGTGATAATAATATTCAGGACCCCCTCTCAAATTGCTCGGACGTGTGCTTGATTTCGACGAAAATTGCCGCCTTATAAAAACTGGAGCTATAACTGTTGACCTTTTCGTATAATGATACGTTTATTATGCGACTTGTTTACGCTTGTGCAGAACGGGTATAAACGATAACGGGAAGTAAGGAATAGTTTCTTTTTATGAATCTAATTCTTTTGTCACATACTATAATATACAATGTAATACACATACTATAAAATAGCGTGTCAATTTCGGAGAGTAATGCACATAAAAATGTAATGTGTACCGTCTTTATTCTGTAGTAAATGGGTCGCAAACAAAGTATCACATTACTATCAGATTATGCCGTTTGTGAGGTGAAAGAAAAATCTTTGTTAGTAATTTAAAAAATCAACGTGTGCAGGATCTTGGCCGCGTGATATTTGTGGTTCAGCCGTAAATTTGCGAGTCGCGATGACGGCCCGCGCCTGCGGCGTTTCGTGACCCGCCGCCGCGTCGTCGCTCGCTTACTTGCATTATTTACAAGTTTTTATTATTATGCTGCAAAAATGCGCGAATTCTTACAGCAACAAGGCACGCCTCGGTCGCATGGGGATCCACGCGCCTCGATAGCCGCATCGTGAACGCTGCGTTGCTGTCATAAATCCGACTAAAACAAAGAAGCGACGAGATTTTTTATGCAAAATGGAAAATTATATGAGCGAAACTAGGTAAAACATAAACTGAGATTTTCTCGAGAACAGGCCCGGTATATCACAATGACATTTAGGGTAATGCATTTTCAGCAGCATAGTTTTAAAAGGACTGCGGAGCTTCTCGCTGCTTCACATTCGCTGTCTCATTATTGTCACAGAAAGGGGAAGTTCCGCAACGCTCTTTTCGTACCCAAATAAAGATGACTTCCCTAACAAATGTAGCGCAGTGCAACAAATTAGATAAATAAAATTTTGCCACCGTGCACTCCTTTTAAGCTATTCCGACGTGAACTGACTTCGTTTAAAATTTAATTTTCACAACAAACAAAGCTTTTATACTGTCACAATTCATTGTGGCTCACACTTACCTAGCCGTTTTGCATATTCATTGTGTTTAATTTAAAACGGGCCTTTGTTCGCATTAGAGATAGAAGCTGTTGCGTTTATCGTAACATTTCCTAAATTAGAAACAGTGTTCTATTTATTCACCTCGTGAAAGCGGGTATCGATATGAAAAGGGAAGGAAAGTGGATGGTTTCATAAAACCGCGGCCTCGCAGCTCACATGAAAATCTGTGCCTGTCGATAAAAGTTTTCTCACCGATCAGCCCAACGGTAAGACCTTTCCCCGACCGTCAATACGGCCGGGAACGGCGAATAGAGGGCGTAACGATAGTTTGAATAGAGAACGCTGCTTGTTTACAATGGCTGCGGGTAGTTCGTGAGCCTCTCTCCATTTAGATGGGAAGCGCGTCGATACCGTGTGCGGCTGCGGCGGTCATGTGACCGCCACCTTTCCGAGGCCTCCCCTTCCTGTCGGGCCAATCTTGGATTAGAGACCGCGGGGTTAGAAAGTGAATGTTAAGGGCTCTCGTAGAGCTGGCCGTTTCGTTGCCGACGCCTCTGTTATAGAACATTATAGAATGAAGTGCGTTCTGTACGGTCTTTGATGTTCGGTTTCCTACTCTTAGCTTATAGTGGCTCCCGAGGGGAGCAATAAGAACGCCGACGGAGGTGGCTGGAGTCGTAACGCTCTCCTTTAATGTGTACGAATAAGAATCTATTCCTAGCTAAATGTAAGTACTTTGTAGAACTACTACTGTATTTACAAGCTTCATGCGGCATTCATGTTAAATTATTTTACAAGTCCTATATCATTTATCGCGACATATCTCATAATATCAATTAAATTATCTTTGATTAATTATATAAAAGTTTTATATAAGTTTAAAAAAGTCCGTCGTATTTTTAACAACAACATTAAACTACTTTTGAATTAAATATCTCGTCCATTAAATCCGTGCTAAAACTTTAGACTTAATCTCAAAATAAATCTCGAGAGTTATAAACCGAAAGAGTACTAACTTTTAATGACTGAATTTCTTTAAATCTTTCTAAATGAAAAATACCTTACAAATCACTGTTAAATAAATCTCATGAGATGACCTATAAAACGTTTCGAGCAGTAATCTCGTTAAAATCCTTTGCGGGTAGTTTGAAAATAAAAGCGGGCGTGACAGGGACATGAGCGGTGGTGGGGAGACCACAGCGGGTGTCAAGCTGAGATGTTAGCGCTACGCAAGATGGAGCGATGTTGTAAGATTATAGAGGTATTATAGGTACCTACTCGCTTTATGATTACACGTGGATAAAAATCCAGTCTTGAGCAATATTGGTAATATTTGCTACGGCGACTAATTCATAGATCAAAGCTACCTTTCGGTTTTCAGAATTTAAATAGTTAGTGACGTACAGCAGTCTCTAATATTGCAAATATCCACTAAAGGCACGGCGTTAACTGACAGAAGTTTAATTAGATACGACTTCTTTTAGTCCCCACTAAAATGTTTACAATTAATTTAGTTAATTTAATTAGTTCTTTTTACAATTATAAGAACTATTTTCACCAATTCTTAATTTGGTAGTACCTACTTGTAAATTAGAACAGAACGCAGCGTACTAAATTAATAGGAATTACTGTTAAAAGCGCAGACGTTTTTCTGTGGGTATGGCGATCTTACCTAATTAAATGGCGAATTCTCATTTCGCCTGCGACAATTTTATGCGAACTGTTTTAAGACTCCGAGCTGTAAAACTCGTTAATTTAGTGTTGGAAGTGCCCGCAATGACGTGTATTATCTTTGTGGTTACATTTAATTTAAAAGTTGAGCGAAGACCTCCAGGAATGCTGATTTAGCCTTGTGACACTTGGGGAAGTTGAATTGAGTTTATTTTTTGTTAAGTCTTAAAACACGTGTTTTTTCAACTACTTCAAATACTTTCGAAGATTTTCGTGCTCTTTAGAAATATCTACGCACTATACTTACTCTCTCAGATAAACTTAGAGAGAAAAATGGAGCACAGCGTTAGATTTGGGTGAAGCCAAGAACTACTCTACTTTCGCGCGTACGTATACCTACTATTACCTACACAAGACGCACATATTGACGTATCAATACTCCCATACTCGTGGCACTGTAGAGCTTGTGTATATTATAAACTAGCTGACCCGTGCCCACTTCGTTGGGCATAATGTTAATTAAACCCGAAGCCATCGCGTGCCGTCCGGACCGTTTTTTCTCCGATTCACTTTGCAAAACGGACTACCACGTAAAAGCCTTTTTATTTTTCGGTTTTTTATGTAACCTATGACACTCAGCAATAATGTGGCTTTCTATTGGTGAAAGAATTTTTAAAATCGGTTCAGTAGATCCCGAGATTACCCCTTACAATTTAACAAATATACAAACACACACTCTTTACTTCTTTATAATATTAGTATAGATGTACGCGCGAAAGGGGAAGAGTTCTTGGCCTCACCCAAATATAACATAGTACTCCATCTTTTTCTCTAGGTTTATCTGAGACTTACTTTATTGCATAGTTTTACTTGGGAGGTGAATGGTATCGGAAAATATTTGTACTCCAAATACCGGATTTGTGACCAAAACAAATTGTCCCTATTACGAATTGTATCTTAGACTATATTTTACTCTTATAGTGGTCACTTCGTTCGGCTTTCAGTCGATAGTCGTGACACTTGAAGTGTTGAGAAACTAATGAATTATTGCTAGTAATTTGCCAGGCAATAAACGGTAATGGCAGGCTATTTCGTCACTGATTGATTACCTGTTTTTGTAAATATCCTCAGTTAGTATTGCAAAATCATTTAGACCAATAAGCTAGTCACTTTTCGTTACCCTTAAAATTATTTTTAGAAATTTTATAAAAAAAAAAACTTGAGATAAATATATCTTATAGAGATACCTACTGACATAAAAACGTTTTACTAAAATGAGACACATTCCAGATATTTAATCTAACCGAGCAATTAGCTCTATCCAATTCATTTTGATACAAGGATTATAAAAAAGCTCATCAGATATCTAACAGTATTTTCATCGGCCATAAACATTTTACACCCTAATCATGAGCTAATCTTGTGGCAGCATTAAAGGCATCACCGTTTTATAACGATACCGAACATCATAAAAGAAATGAACATTTTAATTAGGTACTTATCACAAGACAAACCAGTTCGATGGGCATTTAATGTCCACACCACTCCATAGTGATAAATGTTTGGTCATAAAAGCTTATGTTTGCTAACACCTTGTCCGAATCGAATGCGACCAGCCATCAATAATATAAGGCCGGATTATTCACTATCAATATAACATTAGACTTAACTGGTACAATAGATATGAAGAACCGATCCGTCAACTAAAATTGCTTATACTTTCATCACGCTTGGTTGAGTATTGCCTTGCCAACAAGACATGTCAATCGTAACAAAAATGTAGCTCTATTTCGATGGGGAAAATTTACTTTCCAAGATTATTTTGTTGCTATGATAACAATAATTTTTATTCACCATTATTTAATGCAGCTATGGTCTGAGCTACACATGAAATAAAACTGTCGACGTGGACAATCTGTTTGTACCTTTGTTACCACATCACACTAAAAGTACTGCACGGATTTTAATTAAAGTTTACTTTTTAATTATTTATGTCATATATCATATACCTACGAACAATGGTTCTTTTTATCTCGCAAAAATTAACGGTGTCTGTAGTATAACGGGTGACACCGCGACACGCAGCATGTGTATAATATTTTAGAAACGATATACTCGTATCCATTGCAAAGAATGCGGGTAATACTGGTTTTATACACATAGCGAGAACAGTTTATTCACTATTATCCAATTAACAACTAGTTGTGTCGGCATCGGGTGCGATCTCGGTAAAACGCGTGAAATCTGCCGACGGCAAACGAGGTGTGAATAAAGTGAGTGTTGTTTCAATATCACTTAGCGCTTTGGCTAAGAGATAGGATATTGTGATATATCGACGTGAATTACCTCTATGTTGTAATACGAAATATATATTCATTGCTAAGCCTTGTAATTAAATTTAATACCAAACTAAGGCCAGTATCAAGAAGCCATCTCACGTCTTGTCCATCCAAAGGTTGTCTGGAACAAATCACTATAAGCAATACGACCGCCCTTGTACTACCGACTAAATGCTACTTCATTATCATTCCTTTATCCACCCACTGCTGTATATAAATTCTACTTAGCCAAAGTTTTTTGTAATTAGCTTGGTGTGCAATAAAGCCATATTCTATTCTATTCTACCAATTCAATTTTCTTTAATAGCCTCTATCGTAGACGTGGGAGCCAGTTTAATGGCTTTAAATCAAGATACTGTCCATACAAAACTTACTCCATTCGTTCTGATAAAATATTAGCAACATTACTTAAAATTATTAGCGACTTATTTTACGAGCAACCAAACACTTTATTTTCCAAGAAACTAGATAAATGCCCACTGATAGAGCGAGGCAACCGCGAAAGTTACTGAGATACTGCGAACTTTAAACAATTAACAGCTATCGTCAAAGGTTCCTGCAATTGAAACGGTGTTCGGTGTTCGCTGTTCGCTCACTTCATAACTAAGAGAACCGTTATATCCCTGTAAGAGACTGTATAAAACAGTAGTTTAGATCGCTCGAACTTGCAACGTCTATAGACATTGTAAGAGTTACAAAGAGGTAACAACAGTAGCAGAGGACTGCCAAGCCTGGAAATTACTCTCCCGACAAGAGCGACTTGGATTCTTAAATATTGAATGAATCAGTACTCTCTTAGTTGGAAGCACATATATTATTTTCTAACTTTACTTACTCATTGTTCTCAGAGAAGGTCGTGTAATACAGGGTTGTAAGGAAAGAGTTCGCTCACCCGAAAAAAACTCATTGAACTCTTCATTATGAATAACTTTTACTATGGGACCAACTTCGAAATCGGCTGTTCTAAACATTTTGTCGAGTTTTCTATGTATCATTTAGTTTATTTTTCTCGATTTTAGGTTTGAAATTCTTTGAAGAGTTTCAGGGTTTCTTTTAATAATAAAAGTTGTTCATAATGATGAATACTATGCCCTTTCTGGCTTATTATACCTTTTCGTTTTATGTCTGTATATGTATACCTATGTACTAGCGAAACGAGGCGAACGGCCGATACAAGCGATTAGCGAACCAAAAAGTCAGCACGAAATTTTTTGCATCGCATAAAATACAGTTTACGTGCTCGGCTAACATGTCCCGATACCATGCAACACACTTGACCGTGTGTGAGTAAAATTACAACTCTGAAGCTTTATAACTGCAATTGATAAACAGCAGTTAGATGAGTAATCGTCGCGAGCCGCATTCCTAAACCTTGATCAGGTGAACAACAATTAGCAAATAGTTGCGTGTGCAGACTGAAGATGTAACGAGAGTTACCGATGTGGGATGCATGCTAATGGGTATAGCTTGGTTGATTGCTATGTAATTGATTGAAGGAAGTAACTTATTTAGAAATGATTGTTGTAATTATTGGATGCATTCATGTGATTTATTTTTCGTGATCTTGTTTCAACATCCACAGTACACATTTTTTTTAACTGAATGATATGCTTTCGTTTGACCGGCATCTTGCCTGATGGGCATTGACGCGGTCTACAATGGATTTTTTTCGGTTTGTATGTTTGTTTTTATTATTTAGGACAGAACAATTGAAATAGTGGTAGGACTATAATGAAAACGAACTTAGGTAAATGAAAGTGAGCAACAAGAATACTAGTGGTACTTTTTATCTTGGAGTACGAAATGTAGAAAAAGTTGAGAATCTCCCACAGGCATTACCGTAAGCCACAGTTAAAAATACACCATCTTTACTTTTGTAAAACTGTTTCTACAACAGCTACTTAAATTTCAACGAGGAAAGTCGAATGCATTGCTCGCAGTATGACCGTACTAAAATAATAATAAATAAATAAACGTTTCACACTCATAGCTCCCCACTAGGAATAAATCCTGTGTCGGGGATGCCATGGAACACACACAAAGTCAAGGACAACTAACACCCAGACCCAGAACAGATATTTAAATTCATCATTCAAACATCTGCCCGGCCGGGAATCGAACCCGGGACCTCTGGCTTATAAGGCGGCTACACTACCGCTGAGCCAAACAGGTCGACAGGTCGTACTACTTCGTAAATCTGATCAGCTCGGGGTTAGATACAGTACAGCACCGAGCAAAACTTTCGCACAACTTAGAACACATCTTATTGAAACCACTGCACAACTTCCGTCGCTTCCCGTACACCTGTGAATGCGTTCCATGTACAAGCATGAACAAAAGTTTTAACATGGTAGTGTTCAAGCAAAGTAGTATAAGATATTTGTGTTACAGTAGATAATATTCTCAGTAAACCGAGTTGTAAACCGATCAATACTAATGAGAATTGTATTAGTAACAACTATAGGTCGTTGAAGGTATGTTGCTTCGGACAGACGAAGTACCTATTTACTTCGCTGATACTTGAAGACCAATTTAGATTTTCATTTCGTTTACAACAATTTCACCAAACGCTAATGTTCCAAGCGAGTAATTTTAACATAAACGTTGTTCGTCTTAAAATATCTATTCCATTAACCCAACTCGTATCAGCAATAGAACCTTAAAACTAAACCTAAAAATGTAAGTTCTTCCCATTTCCACAGCTTGTATTCCAGTAACAGAAGACCGGTAACAAGCGAGGCGATGCTTCCACCGCGACACCGTCTACCGGCATTGTTCCGAGGCTAATTTATACGGATGGCCGGTGTCTTGTCGCCGTCCTGAACGAGACAGCTGCAGCACCTACTAGGTATTCAGAATCGTGAGGAATCTGGAGATAAAACCATTAAAAGTGGAATTAAAACTTAAGAGACAAAACGAAAATACACTGAAAAATAGTGGAACATATACCACTCTAATACGGGGTTATAAGGAAAGGGTATGCTAAGCTGAAAAAGGGCTCATAGTACTCATGATTATGAACCACTTTTAATATGGAACCAAACCGGAATTCGCGAAAAAAAAATCAGCTGTTCCATAGATTTTGCCGAGTGTCATTGACATTTTTCTATGGAGTAGCTGATTTTTTTTCGCGAAGTCTGCGTGTAGATGATTCCTATGAGTTTTTTCGGCTATATATACTCCTTCTTTATAACCCTGCATTCGTCAAAGCCGCGGTTGTGAATCGCGCAATAGGAATGTCGATGTGAGTTGTCTCCGAAGTTTCAAGGTCCCAAATGTTACCGTTGCGGAATAGTTGAGAATAACTGAGAGACGTAAATAAAATATCATGTTTTCCACACAAAAAGAAAGCATCGGGAGCATACACTTACATTTTTTATGTAATCGTATCACATAAAATAAGAGAGCATGATTCTGACGGGCGTGTCATGACGCGACCCAGAAAAGTCACTCGTGGATATAACTCTCGCCGGTCCCAAACTCCCAAGAAGGATAACGGAAATAGTTTCGCATGTGCTACAAACAAAGATGCTGCGAAATTGAGTTTGGAATACGGAATCACGGTGAAAATCAAATTTCGTTTATATGACAAACATGTCTCGTACAAAGTCAGTAGAGTTTTATTAGCAGCAGTGTATGAGGACATCAAAGAGGTGTCGTGGTGTCGCGTGGCGTTTCGTGGCGCGCACTGTTTACGTGCCGCGAATATTGTAATACGCCCAGACCGCGTGATATATGTAAACAAATTTGCCAAGTTTTGATCAGATCAGAGGCTCCAACACGCGACTGAAATAAAATTCCATCTTTAACACCCTCTCCGTTAACAAACTTAATCGGGAACTTGTTGTTTACGAAGCTGGATTCGCTTTTAAATTGCGAGTCTTGTTAGAGATGTGTACAAGACCTAGATTTCAATCTAATTTGACAAGTTTGTTTTGTGTGTCTGTATGCACAGACTGAGTGTGTCAAACACAAACCGCGTAGACAGACTGAGCGACAGAATGAAAGTTCTAGCTGAATACAAAATTAGGTTTAGCTGAATTTGTTGTTTTTGTTTGAGGCAAATTTGTTCTTTCTCTGAAATAGTACTTGAGCATTATATAATTATATGAAATCTAAACCAGATGCATCTCGCTCTTC
Organism: Alcis repandata; assembly: GCA_949125135.1. NCBI lineage: Eukaryota > Metazoa > Arthropoda > Insecta > Lepidoptera > Geometridae > Alcis > Alcis repandata. The sequence continues at coordinate 5,634,165 of OX421233.1, forward strand.
CGGCTAAAAGGTACGTTTGTGAGCTGGTCTAAAATAAACCGGCCAGCAGAGAACCTGGCCAACAGCAATCCGGTTGCTCACACTCACTGATTCAATAAACGTCACAAAATAGACGCTACACCTGACAAACACTGTGACTGTGGACTCTGGTCAAAGGAGCAAGTTCGAGCTAATTCAGACGTTTGCCAGCTCGCAACCGTGCCCGAATTTACCTATCAATATTTATCAGGTCTCCGGAGAATCGCTTGCACTTGCACGGTTTGACTTTCATGAGCGACGAGCGCAGGATTTTCGTTCCCACAACATGTTCCAGCAAGCTAAAGTGTACACGGTATAAAATCAAGTTTAAGGTTTCTGATAAATTCGATTAATTGAGCCAGATCAAAGCGTTTCAGAAGATAAGGTTTCCGTTCGATTGCGATGGTTAATGTTTTAAGGTGTTCGTTTATTTCCTTGATATAGCAAATCAAGATAAACTAAATTAAATGAAGTACGTAAAACGAGAAAAGCTCAAAGCTCATATGCCTAGTTAAAATGCAGGGATACGGAGACTTTTCAGATTGGGAACATTAAACTTTATACGGACGACGGCGCTAAATTGGACTGTGTTGGCTAGTTTGTACTTTGCCAAGTTTTTTCCTTTGGTGAATCGTCGAGGGCCCGGGAAATGGTCGCCAGCCGGGTAATTGTGTTAAAACTTTCATCAAAAAGTGTGAATTTTCGCAGAAACTGGAAGGCCGTCGTAACCACACCTACAACTTTAATCCGGTTCAAAATAACACGAAACGAAAGAAATTAAAACTCTCCATTTTAAATTAAAATTTGTTCAAATTAACGCGTTTTATTCTGAGCACCGAATTGACAGCAAGACACTTGTGTCACGATCGCGGACGCCGAATGAATAAGCAATTACCGATTGACAGACAACATGAACGACTCTTAACGCTCAATTAAAAATTAAATACATAATTCATTGACTACACTCACATTGTATTACTTTTATTCAATGAGATGGTGTAGTGAGAGACACAGAGGTTGAATACAAATGTATTTGACGCTCGTGAGCAGACGATGCCGTGTCATACCAACTACTGTGGGACAGCGTGGCGCCACCCACCGTGCACAATATCACATGATGAAGCATGACGAAAGTAATGCTCATAGTGAGGACGCAGAATTGTCGATGCCATTTTACCATTTAACCAAGTCCACAGATATTTTACAATTTTAGTCATGCTCCAGTTATCTTGAAAAATTGGTGTGTCGACTGTTTTCGACCACATAGCCACTTAAAACAGAAAAACTATGGTCAAACAGCTATTTTATAAACTATAATAATTTATTAAATCCACGCATGAAATTACGAATGGAGCGTTTATTAAATTCGTCGGCTCATTACAACGTATAATGAAAACAAGGTGCCAACGTCCCATTATCGCTGAATACATTGGCTGCGGCATAGCATCGACGTTCGTTGAGAGCCTCTTGACTCCCAAGACGCGCTTACTTGATATTCGTATCCGGAAAAGAGAAACGAATTATTAAACCAGTGCAGAGCGGCAATGTGCCCGCAGCGAGGAATAAAACTCAATCGAACGCGCTACCTCAGTTACATGGCTCGAATCGTGACACGTCCGGCGAGTTTCAAACGGAAGTTATTATTACGAAAATATATGCAAATTACCAACTTACTGGAAATATACCTTCCTTCATTGTAGCTGTTTTTGTTCTCGACGCCGCTGGACTCGTCATTTACATCTTATTATTGGTATGTTTTAGGGATAACATGTCGAATTTGAATCGCGTTCGCCGTCGCCCCCGGCCGCTACGAGCTGAATAAAAAGCGGGTTTCACACGAACCTTATTCTCCTTCGGGGCGGTTCTCTATTTTGTTATTCAAAACGTATCTATGAAACAAAAGATATTTATTTTATTCCTAAACGCACCCGGATAATCGTCCGAATGCCGCCGTGACACGATAATTTGAACGGTATAATTGGAGCCCTTAAGGAGGATCAAATTGTTAAGCCTTTATAACCGTTTAATCGAAGCTAAGCAACGGCCGTATTAACTTTCCGTTTTTGGTGAGGCGGACACAATCGTTAAGTCAACTAAAATAAATTTCGTGGGAAGCTTCCTAACTCCTACCGAGTGGCGATATGGTAATTGTAAATAGTCTCTGGGCAGTGTGTCCAAGGTGTATATTGGTCTGTGAGGCTTCTGCATTGAACACTCGATAATAAAGTTATTGAAAGTGGTAATAAGATTAACGGCTTGTTCGTTGCGCGTAAATCACGATGCATTACGTCGTCGACGACAGCGAGCTGGTATCGCATTACAGTGGATTAATTGCGGCTGAGCCGAGTGCGGTGACAACTGGGGCGGAGACGCGCGCCTCTACCCAATGCTACTCGACACGTCTCCACCAAACTGTTTAAGGAAATATCATTGCATTCCAATTTTAATTCTGGCCAGGAAACGGGCGGTCTTCGATGGTTACCGGGAAGCGGCGATAACGCACTCGAATTACAACCTGAGCTCTCGCCTTTGAGCAAATGGTATGCGTCATTATCGGTAAGTGTAACGAGCGCGGTGGGATCGCAACAAATCATCGCGAGACGGCGAGCGCAGCAGGACGCGCCCTGTCGCTCACTGCCAAAATTAATTTCCCGTAAAATCGCTTAAGCGATCTATCTTTTTCCGAGAAAAATAATATTCGATATATAATCTGCAATGTACGAAACGGACCTGTTTGTTTATCTCGATAGGAATTGAGTCTGCCCACTTGTTCGTTCGAACAGAACGGTTGATGTGCAAACAAATTATTAACTTTCCTTATAGGGGTTGGAGCATGTAACGAGTAGCAGTTTCCATGCCTATAATAAAGCCTAGATAGTTCTTTTTCATCGGACGTCTTGGCATTAATACAGAACACTACGATTGGCGTTTGTAAATGGTCAATGCTAGTTTTTGTTCATATTTATTATTGTCTGGCCCAAATGAAGATGTTGGAAATTATTAATAATAATGATGGACGGTATGTTATGCCGTTTCTTACATTCACTACTCCGTCACTACTATGAGACGTGCAAATAAAATAAAACTATCTTACTTTATTTACAGTGATTACTTATTTTACCAACATTAAGAAGTTTTAAATTAAAATAGCATTACATGATTGAGTACAGTTTACCGTTTCAAACAAGTATTTTTATCAGGGATCCGCTGGCTCCTATCGAAGATTTTCGATAGTTTTTTAAACAAATATAAAATATATCAATTCCATATTGAAAAAAAATCGTAAACTAACACAGTAAAAACTACCATCGATTAAAAAACTTGACGTGCAATGCACATGCACAACTGTTCATCAAAGTTATCAAACTGGGTTACCCAAATATGGAGGGATTTCCAAGGCTGGCCTTTAGCGGATGGAATGACAACAAAAACTGTCGCATCTATTCTTGGTACCAACATACCTATATCGGTAACTCGCAAATTATTATTTGATAGTAAGAACAAAATGAAATGAAAAATTATTTAGATGTTTTCAATTTAAAACCAAATGTCCTTAAAGTTTCAAGTTTTTACTTAGCACAATGTATTTTACTTAAAATAGGAGCACTACGAGCAGTATGGCAAAAAGTACTTTTCGAAAGTAATTTAATCTGTGCTGATGATGAATCAAAATTAAATAGAAACAACACAATGCAACATCACTCGAAAAGCAATCGCTTAGCACAATTGAAGCAATTCCGAAGCAAGTCTTGCTTCGGTTCTGATGAAGCTTTTGACCAAGTTCGCTGCGTTCGAGTTTTAATCTAGAAAACTTTTCTTCACGCTTTGAATTCTAGATGCAAGAAAAATTAATTTGTTGTTTTTATTTTAACGCTATTTTGTATTAGTGTTTTAGTATGTTAATGCGATATTAAATCCTGGATATGTATGTATTTGCGGACTGCACAATAATTGTAAAAATGGAAATATAATCGTATGAAAGACAGATTCAGACAGAGTCAGACAGATTTTTATTTTAATTCTTTGTAAGTGGTTGAACACTGGAATTTCTAATTTATATTCGTTGTTATCCAACTCATCGTTAAACTATGAAAGTACTAGTATATTAGGTACCCAGTGTATTAGGTTTATATTTATAAAATTATTAACCCTCTAAACAAAAGTAACTAGCAAGTACAATGTTCCATGGCATCTCCGGCGCAGGAAATATGTACCAGTGGGAGAGCTATGACTATGATATTTTTCGTTAAATAATTTTTGGTTGGGATTTAACAGGCAGTGGTTAGGTACATTAGTTCTAATGAATGTAAAGAGCTAGCATATCATTCAGCCTGTCTGAAGACGTGCCAATAAATTTAACTCGTTGGTGGTGCAAAAAGTTAAGCATACATTAATAATGCAAATGGAGCGTTTCCATGTTTAATAACTGCCGTTTAAATTAAGGGTCTCTAATTATACTCAATTAATTTGAATTACGTCTTCTTTGTTTACATTTATTTTGCGTAAAGTTAGTAAAATAACTGATATATTTCAAGAGCTACATGACATATATTTGTTTTTCTCGTACTGTGTGAATTAATGTTCTCTTTCACTAGACAAATCTACAAGAATCAACAAAACTATATTAGAGATGAGCTAAAAGTAAGACATTAGCTTTGTTTATTATAATTTGAGTTTAGTAGTTTTGTGTTAAAGTTGTCTTAATACTATTGTATGTATAACTACATCGTGGTTAGTAAATAAATGGCAGTACAAAAAGTTGACCACATAAATAAATGGTTGTTTAATTAGTTTGTAAGATACTTTAATTTTGACTAAGCTCAACGCAAATACTACACTAGTTAAAGCTCGATGTACTTCCAATGTTATAACATCAATTCCGCTTAGCAGTTAGACTGATTTTAGATAAATTCAAACAGCAATTAAGCTGAACAAGCTATTAAACATATCGATGGCTAATTTCGGCTTGACATTGGCGTAACATCGGCGTCCTAATTAGCATTTAATTCGAGCAGCTAATTCCACATTATCAGTTTCACAAGTATAGCAAGTACTTTGATCATACAATGCTGAAGATACGTCACTAAACATTATCTGAGGCGGTAGAAAAATTAAATCAATCAAAAAGGTGAGCCGCATTTAACCAAAATGTGCAATGATGGGCTGTTTGTGAATTATGAGAATTGTTAGGGCGCGTTTTCGTAGATTGAACTTTGTAAGTATTGAAAGAAGTACTTCATACTTTGAACAATTTTCGGTGATGCCTAAGCATGAAACGTATCTACTCGTTGATTTATCTGCGCCGATGTTAGATGGCCCTGATTTATGTTGGCCAACAACGTTAAATTACATCTAGATCGGACAACGCTATAAATTACAGGTCGTATTGTAAATCTGCTGTGTATATCTGACGGTCGAATCATGTAGCCGAACTGAGTGTATGCGTTGACATGCGCTGGTGAAATGTGGATCACATATGAGTAATTCATACTTTATGAATTGGTACTCTACTAGTCTAACGTAAGTTTATTTATTGGATCAAGATAACACTAGTAAATGAAAATATGACGACGCTGCAAAATTCAGACTTAATTACCATCGCACTGTTTAGGTACGTCATCTAATTCTCATGGAAATTCCTTTTAAGCTTACTTGTTTCATAATCAGTTTTAAAAGTGTTAAATCCCAGTAATTTACACCACACGACTTCCCAAAAAAAAGAAGACGATAATTAACACTTGAGTACGTGCGTACGGTACGCACGACCCGAGCGACCACGAATTCCGTCCAATACACAGATACACGCAGCACCTACAAATTGGTGACCGTTAAAAATAAATTATAAATAACAAGCTGGCAATAAGCGGCCGTTCGCAGGTTGAAGATGCGGGCAGATAAATCACGGGCGGCTCTCGAGGCGAGTCTCGGTCTCGGCGACCCGACCCTGTGTGTAAAGTGTTACCGATGAGAAATGTGATGATGCGCTCCGTCTACATATATTTTAATATCACGAAAATACACAGATGTATAGTCTTTGACTGGACTATTAAGGTTTGTTTGGCAATAAATCTTGCACGATAGGTTCTGAATGTTTCAAATAGCCCCTAGGTTATGGGACTGGTTTTTTTAGTGTTTATAGTAATAAAACATAGTGAAGTCGTTCACCGACTTAGTAATGATAACTATTATTCAAATAACCCCTTGGGTTATTACGTATTTTGTTTTACTAAAACAATGAGTATGAGCAAATTTCTTAATGGATTTTTCATGCACCTGGCTTTAGTAAACACAAAAATATTTGCGCTTCAACAAAAGTGGTTATTGCAAACAACCGGCGCAAACAAGGCGAAAAAGGTGTTAAACTTGGTGTGCAAAGTGGTTTTTGACACGTATCAATTAACACTTTGCTGATACCTACATGACAAGGTGGTGAATAAATGGTAACTTCCGATATCGAGGATAACGTTGAGTGTGTGAAGGTGTTAATTTATTCAAATTTGATATGATAAGGAAATTAGTTGCTGGTGGGAAAATAGCCTTATAGAATTAATTACTTATTTAATGTTCTGTCCCATGACTTGATCAAGTGACGATATACGTTAGATAGTTGACAGTAGCTGTATCAGTAAAACTGGAAACCGTGTCTTGAGAAATATGTATGCCCGTCCAGCAGTAGATTGGTATGGGCTGTAGTGCCTGATGATGATGATGATGATGATGATTATAGTTATGCATTAAGAATATTAAGATCAATGAATTTATTAAGGTCCTGCACTGAAAAAAATGGCCATCAAAATTCCGATGGATTCACCTAAAGTGCGGAGCATACTGACAATCTTCAAAAAGTACGATGATTAGCACCAGTTTTTACAGTGACTACTATCATAATATATGGTTGTCCCCGTAAAAACTAGTACTAGCACCAGTGTTCAGTTTTATCAGTATGCTCCGCACTTTAGGAGAATCCATCGGAATTTTGATGGCCATTTTTACAGTGTGTGTATAATTTTCATAACGTATAACTATACCACATACACACACACTTAAGGTCGATTCACACATATCAGTGAAGCCACAGTTCCGACACAGTACCGGCACAGTGTGAAATATTATTTCATACATTCTCTATGAACGCATTGAGAGCACTGTGTCGTCACTGACACTGACAATTGGGGATGCGTTCATATAGAATGTATGAAATAATATTTCGCACTGTGTCGGAACTGTGGTTTCACTGATATGTGTGAATCGACCTTTACAGATAGTAGGATCAATAAAATCAGCTTTGCTACAAAACCTGCTGAAATTCCATACAGTTATTACGAGTATTCAATAAATACGTATCATTTAAGAGTATTCAATAATTTCAATTTGTCAGCGATATTGCAGGTGATATTATTCGCGCGCGGAGACCATGACAATCCCAATTATCAAATTATTATCATTGAAAACCCGACAGCCGGCTTTAATGGCAGGTTGCGAGCTTCACACAGTCTAAAAAATATCGACGCTATTTATTATTTTCAACATCGCAAAGTAGTGTAAATACTACTTCGAAGAACCGGTATTAAATCATCCAGAGTTATGTGTAATTTATGTACGGACGGCCAGCGAAAATCTATTCGTAGGCGCTGTTCTTCACAATAAAGAATTTAAAAATTCTTCTTTCAACAAGTCGGTGTTGAAATAAATAATCCGATTATATTGATTGCATATTCATGGGGCTACCAGATAATTTGTGTTTCGAGTTAAATATCACTAAAGCAATTTCATACTCGTAAAAAAAGCTTATGTCGTTAAAATTCAGTACCTACATACATATGTATATGTTTTCGGACTCTATGAATTTGCATAATAATTCCGTCTGCCACACGCCATAAACACACCATTTTCACCATTTTTATTTTTTTTGAGCAAACAAGATATCCTTCAATCTTTATTGAAATAAAGGCTGGTCTTTACATCCTCCAGTTTAATATGTAAATTGGGTAGCATAATACGTTGCTACTACTGTTCTCGTATTTATTAAATTACTAGTTACATTGCCAAAGACTTGTGCGAAAGTGCAAGAGCTGTGAGAAGCATTCAGCATTTTAATTACAAATGCACAGACTAAGTAAAGCCAGAGCATTAATTATCCATTGAAAATGTAACATCGCGTTCAAAGTTGAGCCGTAGCGTTAATAAGCGAAGTACAAATCGGGCTTCAGTCGAAACACCCCTCAAAATTGGCGGGGGCCGTCATCAAACGCGGAACAATGTAACTCGTTAATGAACAGCGTTGGGTCCGAGAGGAATGACTTCCGAATGTAAATAATTGGCGCAACAGGTGTGGCATAAATCTCGAGAAACGAGGCTGTGATTAAGAAGGCGGTAAATCAAACGATGGCATCACACGCGATGTGCGCCTCCTCTATTCGCGCCTTGATATCGATATTAGAAAATCGATATACAATTATTGATGGAACTTGCTTGGAAAGAATTCAGTTTAAAATCATTGCTGTTCATACAATAGTCATAGGTACATCCATATTTTTGTAGTTTTGATGGTTATCAATATTGTTACGAAGCAAATCAATTGTTCAATACTGGATATATATATAGATCCTTTGTAACAAATCGCTTCGTTTTGTAGCAAAATCTAGCATTGAGCAATGTATGATTTGAATATGAAGAAAAATAATTGACAAAGTTTATGACAAAGTAAACAAGCATATTAGGCCTGCTCTGTCTATGCTTAAGCTTAGGCCAACATAAACGTCCAAAAAGTAACAAAATATCAATGTTACATTATCTCATTGCAGTTTAAATCCACAGACTGGCAGGTTTAATATTGAGAAAACTTTGTAAGCAAGTGTGTTTGTAAGCAAGGCTTGAAGATGCGATCAGCCGTTAAAATATTAAATAAAAACACACATTAGTTAATGATAAATTGTAATAACTTTATACCGCTGTAGCAACTATAATGTTATCTGACGTCTACCCATTCGCAAATTATGCATACAGGCATCTATCTAACCGTATGTAAATCCCCTGGCCGTAAAGTCACTTAACACTAACGAGGTCCGATGTTGAGAGCAACGCGTACAATTTCATCAAATAAAATAAATTACGCTTTATGATAGAGTAAAGTGACGATGCAAATTCAATTTCATATTTACACGTTTATGCTCATCACTTATGAACGAAACAATATGTGAAGCAACGGTACTAAATGATCGACTAGTAGTAGGTGACGTAGGAGTTTATTTGTCGAGAGCAGAGCGAGCTCTATTTGACTCTCTTTTTTTCGAGACGGAGTGAGCGATTTATCGTTTGCAGCTGCGATTTTTTCCTCGAGCTTGGACGCCATAAATCGAGTCGGCTGTAAAATTTTCGTGTGTACAATTTTGGGGAATGCGCGCACTTGTCGGAGTTATTTAAGAGTCATTTTTGAAATCCTGCTACATTCGCAATCCCTCTCTTTGCGTTCGTTAAAAATAATGTGTCAGAGGGCAACAATAAGACGGTTCCATCGTTTGCGTTCGGTTACATTTATTCGTTGACACACCAATTAAATACCAGTTGGTCGTTGTCAGTAACAAAATTTATTTCACGCGCTCGCTTTTATCTTGTATCTAGAGATTGTGCTTTCAGTCACAATCGAGATTCGTTCTTGTATCCACTTGACTCACGGGTGACTTATGCCCGCGATGCTGTGGTTAGCTTTCTACAAAGAGTCACCGGAAACATACTTAGCAAAGTGCAATTTCGATTCAGTAAATTTAATAGCTCGAGAAGTGTAAGAATAATTAAACTTTGAACAAGAAAATTTCCAATTTTTTAAGCAACATGTTGTCAACTGCAGCGTTTGTTCTAATTTTGGATCTCGAAAAACTCGAATGCATTTACATCGAGATATATTGATATTCGAGTTGGAAATTGTATTTTCTGAAGAGGATACAATAAATATCCAAAAGGTCGCGTTAACGAGCCGCCCCGACGACGCGACGCTACGCCAGGAACAATAAAGTAGATGCGAATTTGCTAAAAAGTGGTACACAGAGAACAAATACGTCAGGTTTAATTTGGTCAAATATTTGACGTAATTCTAAGGGATTTAGGTATCTGACCAGTTCGTATAATAAACGTGTAATACTTTTGAGATTTTTGTGCGTGTAAGGACAATAAAATCAAGTTAAGTTTTATATTTTATGCATTGGATTTGAAAAAAAACCGCACCGAATTTGCGATACATTCATTTAGAGAAGAGTCAAGGTGTAATGGTTGATTTTGTCTTCTGTTCTTCTTTTATAATAACTACGCCTACATGACGCGTTATTTTCAAAATCGTTTGTCAGATTCCCATTGAAAATTGTGGTGGAATATAACATCAACTGGTACGTTTAAAAAGATCTTCAATCAGCATAGGGATTGGATTCCGAAATGCCTTCGCGCACGTTGATCCATTCACCTCACCGCATATTCAAGGATATCTCCCGTAGATCTCGCAAAAAGCCCGCTCCGATGCACCGAGCCCGGCCCGCTAATGATTGCTCCCATATCGAACGAAAGAATCCCTTATGAAATTACCGCCTTGTAATGTAGGTACGTATTTTCGGCAAGATTTCCGATTCCCTCTTTATCAGCTCATTTCAATCTTTCGCTTGTTATGACTCGCTCACTTCACGTACTGTGGAGTGATTGAGCCGCTTCATGTTTTTATACTGTCAGGTATTTCATTTTTTTACCTTTTTTCCTGTTCTTATTTATATTTAAATGATGATACATCGCTGATACTGTTTTATGATTTTATGAGTGGTTTTTTAAGCAGCCTAAAAGAGTTTTAATATTGTTTACATCAAATTAATTGTGCCACTTAATACAGCTTAGCGGAACTGTGGAGCCAAAACAAATTCTCCGCATAAGGCCGAAATTAAAATTACAAGATACAGCATAAGATTAGGTTAAGTAGAGTTTCTTGGTAAGTAACATTACTCTTAACGCCAACGTATAAAAATTAAGAAGCACTGTTTTATCTTTCTAGCTAATCTTTGACGTAACCAGTTACAATTATTTCAATTATTTGTCTATTAATAAGAAGTATTTTGTACAGCTAAAGTTTTATAAGCTAAGAACATCGTCTTGACCGCTCATGTCATGTGGCAATATGCTGAGAAAAAAACAAGTACATACTTTGATTTCACTCATTGTGTTTAATGTTATTGTTCTGGGAATGCAGCAAACAGTAAAAGAAACAAGAACATTAATTTAAACGACACATAGAGTCAAACTTCGAGTGAGTACCAACATTGTGTACATGTGACTATACAAACGTGGGAAACTCAATCCATCGTTGCCTGTCCGTCCGTTGACTTGGCCCTTTAACGGTACCACAAGACTAAAACATTGCGTTAAACGATTTTTTTTTATTTTAACCAATTGATAAGATTGATAAGTAAAAAATACGGTAGAAAAAAAACGGGAGCAAAAAGTTTGCGCCCAACGTGGGGCTCGAACCCACGACCCTGAGATTAAGAGTCTCATGCTCTACCGACTGAGCTAGCCGGGCTTGTGACAAGTTCGTTAGAATTATAAACCGGTAGCTACGGCAGCCAGTTAACTACGTCAGCAACTTTACGTTACTCAATCACGTTCAATCATGTGTCACAAATTATTATTTGCCTAGAACCAATACCGATTTCTACGGATTACTATTTTTAAAACTTCGACATATGTAGCTTTAACGTGGAATTTATCCCGGTTAGTTTTTCCAAGCAACAAAGATTCCCAGTGATGCTATGAAAATAATGCTATGAAAATAGTTTCTGTGCAGAGAATTTCAAATGGGGCCGAGAGAGGCGACGAGCGAATGGGCGGTCCGCAAACACTTCTCGAGCTATGTAATTTACTCGTTAGTTCGTATCGGCGTCTATGGAGGCTGTTATCACTAAAAATAATGTACAGTACACGTGCTTCGACTTCTTTGAAGATTGATTGATTGACTTCTACGCGTAAAAGATAACTTACATACAACACAGCTGTAGTTATACACTTGAAACTATTTTTTTGAACAATTGATTGCGACTAACAACATCAAAACATTGCTTGTGAAATTTAGACGTAAAATAAAATAAAATATGAACAAGAATTCCTATCAAAACGTTTATCTAAAAATGTGCGAAGTAGCAGTACTTTATTTTTATTTTTTGTTCACTTTTGCAGGTATTTGCTTATTGGCTTAGTATTGAATAAAATGAGAATTTTCCACGCCATAAGGAGTAAAGGCGGATGATGGGCGGATATGTGTGCGTGAGTTGAATACAGCTTACTTCAGAGAGCTTTTACTCTGCCTAACGTCGGGCCAGTGCTCGTAGAGGATGTTATTTTGTGTAAGAAAACTTGGCGACCGCCCGCGGCACGCCGAGCATACGATGGAATTCGAAATATTGCAATTTTGAAATGTTCCATGAGAAAAAAATGTTTACCAAGGACTAATTTACAATTATGTATTAACTTTTTAACTAAATTAAGGCCTAGACGAAAGAGATTTTTTAATGGTTCCGACTTAGTACTACATTTAAAGTAAATAAGGTATATGAACCCGTCCCATGCCGGCTTTGTTGGTGAGCGGTCGTCGCACTTGATGCGAAGTAGTTAGATATATAATATGACGAATAGCATTAATTTCATTTGGACATTCTTAATTAATTATCTTATTGCTTAATTTTCATTTACATTCCTTTCTGATCTTGGATGTAAGCGGATAAAGCGAAAGAAATATTTAAATTAAAAGTATCTAAACAGAAATAAACAATATCGTTTCTGTTCATACCAAGAAAATAAAGCTATGGCCAAGTACATTTTCAAGTAAAAATCAAATCCGAGATTAAATATAAGTACTAAACTATGAAATATGTTCATAGGACCTCATACGATAACTTTAAACCTAATCTAACAATAACTTTCAGTAGCAGCAGAGTTCAAATTAACCCAGACATGTCCAGGTGAAGTTTCCCGCAATCTCTAGCCGGGAACAAGTTCGCAAGTCCACGTTATGTATGCCCTCTGTCTACATCAAGTGCTCGGCCATGAAAGACGTCTCATTTGGCGCTGTCTTTCCACAGATTTATGAGATCGTAATGCGTGGACCCGTTACGGGACGATGTTTGTGAGACCTTTAGTTAAAATTATTGCGGGAAATCAAACGAGATTACGAGTTGATTCAGAGGGTGAAGAGTCCGGTCGACGTGCGTATTGGGATTAACAACCAATAGGTGAATTTATCGGAATACCAGTAATGGAAAGTGGGTAATATCGTGTTTCTAATGGAATGAAAACAATGGACGACGGAACCCGTTTAAATAACGAGAGAAAAAGAGGTACTGCTCTAAATTCTTGATCTCGTGTAAAATTTTAGTAGTGTCCGTTTTCTTGTTGTAAAGGTGACGGAACCGAACAAGTTACGTAATACAAACTTGGGTCTGCTTATCAGAAGTTATCCAGTCAGTTTATCAGTCTATATAAACATACCTATAAATATACGCAAGAACAGCCGTGTATACATATTGTGACAATACTTAGGTACTCGTATAAAAAATACCTATTATAATGTACTAGATTTATTATCTGTTGCTAGGTTGAATCATTCATGTATTAGCATTATTTCGTTAGACTAGATTAGACCTTTTGATTTTGTAACAGCTTCAAACGGCAATGAGAATGGTTCCATTTTCGATTTACCTGAAACAAACAAATATGATTAATTTCTTATAAGATTAAGGGAAAAACAATTGCTTACATTACAATTTTGTCTTACAAGAATGAAGGGATGCAGCTAAAATTTTGACTCCAACATAGAAGAGGCGCTTTTTAGGTAGCTGCTTTAACGCAAACTATTTGCATTCAGACGAAGGCACATTCTCTATCATCTCAATTTTGAACCTTACGTTTAAGGCATAGAGATAAACAAAACATTTTATCAATGGTCCAGTAAACCAAGAGCGATGACTGTGAACAATGCCTATCAGCAGATAGGATCAATGATAACTTGGACAGCACTCGATCGGGCACGCGGCTTGCGAGCGTGCACACGGGGGCATGCGCATGCGCAATCCGATTGATAAAAAGAGCTACTGAAAAACGAAGGAATTTGAAGACGCTTCTTCTACGAGTACCTACACTAAGCTGATGATGAAGAACTAAATCCAATATGAATCTTCTAAAAAACCATCAGTTCAAAAATTTAACAAGAATTTACATGTTTGGTCAACAGCTACATAGTCAAATTGTTGTAGAACTACATATCATCTACGTATTATACTTAAGCGTAGATGCTACGAAGGTGCGCAGTTTTTGCAACTAAGACAGATATATGATGAATTGATGATATTGTGTCCAAACAAGAAACAAGAGATTTTATGGCTAATGTAATTAATGCAGGGCATTACAATTTAACTAAAAAAATAAGACTCATATTTCACATTCCACGTAAAGCCGCTTTCATTACTCATGATGTTGCATATCATCAGTTTCGTGTCAATGCGTTTACATTGCAACATGCAAGAATGCAAGATATGAAAACAAGCAAGAACGCAAATATTCTGAATAGTATTTATGTTAGTATGCACTACAATAAATAAATATAACGTACAGTTTAGTTTATCAGAAAAAAATTGTATCAAAAAGAAAATCGTCGTTTACAACATTATGTTAAACAATTTACTTTGAAAGATTACACTTGTTTGCCAATGCCATCAACGAAATTCAGCTTAATACACAGTAAAAAAAGTAATAGATATTGACAGCCGGTGTGATACCCGGTGTGTGTATTATGATTTTTTCCAGTAAGACTTTAGTCCAAGTACGAATTTGTGTTTTTTTTTTTTGTAAGTATCGAAATTCCGATATTAAAATATCTGTACCGATAGCCGCTACTGTGTTTATTTAAGCTGTATGCGAGAACACAATGTGGTAGTTTTATATCAGATCAGTAGCGGTCGAGCAGGCTCCTTGGCCGATGATGATATCACTTCTCGCCATATCACACGATTCGATCTCTGATACGCACCGTGCGTTCGTCGAGATCCACCGGAGATCTTATTGTACGGCTTATATAAAAATAATATTCGATATGTCACATGTCAATTTTATAGATAAGAATGTATGATAATTGCGAGATATCTTGGCGTTGTCCGGGTCGAGTATCATTCCAAAGTGTTATAAGATCACGTAGCAACCACACTTACCGTTTTTTAAACGATCGATCTTGCCCAAAATATTGCCGTAGGAACGAAATTCGAATAGGATGAAAATGTAATAAGATTAATCAACTAGCGCATATTTTTAAATGTATCGGATAATGACATAGCTGTATACGTAATTAGACATAGCGATCCAAACGGGTTCTTATTCTCAAACTAAGCGATAAGAAGAATGGATTTCCAATAAATCAAGACAATAATATGCATATCTTTACCGCACTCTATACCTCAAGCCGCATTAATATTCAAAAGCGAAATGACAAAGTTAATAACATCCAATAAGCATAATGTAATGAGCTTCTTTATATAATTTTATGCCTTTTCCATATCGTTATTAATGCAATATTCTCATTACACGGCCCCGGGAACAACTTTATGGATTAGCTTATCTCGAGGAGCGACGGTTAATAATAGTCACTCGGCACGAAAGTTGCGAGCAAAAAATATGTGTAGGTATAAAAGGACACGCGAGATCGGGCGACGCAATAAGTAATGGGTCGATAGCCGCGCAGCCATCGATTGCGAGCGTTATCTCAATAAAGAGCAACGGAGTGCGTTCATTAACACTCTGACACGGCGCAATCATAAATTGCGGCGCCCCGTCGCGACCCGCACGCCTACCCTTCCCAGCACCCCAAGCCCGACGGACGCCAAGCCCGCATTTGACTTTTTGTTGTTTCCATTGTTTTTGGAAGAAACCCCATAAACCGTAACAGCCGATCTTCCAGATAGAACGCAGGTGTCGCCCTTCACGCATACCGACTTAATTACACACGTTTTTAACAGTATACTCGTATAATTCGCGCACGATAAGGCCCCAGCTGCAATGAATTAGCCGAAAAGTCGTTGATTCTTTATCTAACTTTTTTTTGTCGTTCAGGCCCACCGTCATTTCCTCTAATGGGGAGTATGACAGGCGCGATAATATCTTTTGTGATTCGATAAAAGCCAATGACCAGAAAAGCTATTAAAAAGAAAATAATCCATCAATTAGAGCTAATTTATCTCCAAAGTTGATTCATGAATATTCACCGAATCGACAAATGATTCTACATAAAATAAAATATGTAACATTTTTAAGACTACGAAAACAACACTAGTAAAAGTCGATGTAGACGATCTCGCGACATAAAATATCGCATCCCAAACTTACAAACATGGGAAGTCATTAAACCGACGGCCGCGGCACTTACGGCGCTGGTATGGCCGTCTGGCCAAGCATAAAGATCAATATCAACGTGGCCCGATGCCAAAATCTTTTTAATATCGTCCCAGAAGCGACTGAAGAGTGGTTAGAAACTTGCGATAACAACAAAACTATTAGGTACGTGACAATTTCTCCCGCGAATCTTCGGACGGAGCAAGAGCGATATCTATGGACGCTAGTTTAATCTTATTGTATGGGACAATGGGGAATAATAGTCGGGACAGACTTCCCTTGAAGCACTTTTTGAGTTAGCTGATAAATTCCATCCAATCCTGGCCTCACTTTTGAGGGTTCTCGTGGTCTCGTATAACTTTTAATGAGTGCAGTTAGACTGTTTTCAAAGAGCGACCAGAAATAGTTGGTGTAAACTGCGCAGCAGACACTGAAGAATTCTTTTGAGCAGATAAGAGGATGGAGCTTAAATTAAAACTTTATTTTATAGATTGAAGTCTAGACGAAAACGTCTAGATAAACAATTTTAAATTCAAAATTAACTATGTGATTACATCAGAACAGATTGTTAAAATGGAGAACGCTTATATTACTAAAATAATAAAACCGTAAAGGCATTCTTTATAAATCTTAACTTATTAGCGTCGATGTTATAAAAGACGAAAATCCGTGAACTAAACAAACACTGCTGTAAAAAGCGAATCTCAAAGTCTATTAAAAACGACATTGGCTCGCTAAATCAAGTGCCTCTATAAAAAGGAGCGTGAATGAAGGCGTTAAGTTTCACACCGTATCGCTGCCGCTCGAACCGCGTCGAAACGAACACCTATTATCATAAAGCAAACAAAGAGTTAAGAAAAAATCAACAAACACAGCCTTTAATGATTTGGTAGTTCTCCAGATGAATGCCAACGAAACCAAGAGAGGAAACTGCAATAAAATGGGGGTTTATTGGGGGACTATTCATGGCAAGCAGAAGGTTCGGTAATACACCTAACGAATAGCAATTAGTCGCACATCGCTCGCCGTGGAGTCTCCACCGGCTCGAATATTCAGACACGACTCGCTCCGAGTTACGACATCGTTAAGCAACGTTATGATTATCAAGTGGTTTTTATGTTATTATGGCCTAAATATATTTACTCTAGACTGTTACCGCTGCCGACCCTATAAAAGTTGCAAATTGGCTACTGGCGTTGGCAATAAATTTTATATTAACCGCACCATATTTTTTAATTTATTTTCGGGTTAACGATTATTTGAGAAAGTTGCTATGGGCCTTTTATCCGAAGCTTGTTGGTTAACAAACTGCCCCTGTAAAATCGCTTTGAAATAACATAGGCGGTAACGAATTCGATGATTTTCAAACAAATAATAGACGCGAGTTATATTTGACTTAATTATCATTAAGTTCTGTTAGTTAACAGTAGGAATCGCGTCGACATCCTGTTTGCGTAACGGGAGGCATACTGAAGATGCTTGGTCGCATATATGCATGACAAGTGTCTTATCTTGGAAACCTGGCCGTGCCTTACTGTCTATGTTCAGTGTGGGACACAAATGAACTCAATAAAGAAATGTACCAGATCCGCTACGCATAATGTTGCTATATCTATATCGAATCAGGGTCATTACGTTTTACCTATCCGATAGAGATCTGCATGTACCTAATTATATTATTGTGGTTGCAATAAATATGTAATTATGCATATGTAATATATCTACTTTATTTAAGAAAAAAATAGGTAATAAAGTTTTTGCATGTAATTGAGTGACGAGACGAGCAAATCGCTCGCCTGATGTTAAACGTCACGTTTGCCCATAACAGGTCTGCGCCGCCACCCAGAATTTTGAACTCGCAGAATTCAAGACCCTGCGCGGCACAGCACTGCGCTCGTCACCCTGAGATATAAGTTGTTTAATCTCCCATTTGCCCTGTAATTTCACTGGAAACAATGCCCTTCCAACCGGAACACAGTAATGTTTGCACATTACTGCTTGGCGGTGGAATAACTGGCAAAGGTGTGGTACTTCCCCAGGCGGGCTCTGTAAAAGAGCCCTACCACTACTTATGATACAACAAAGCCCGCAAAACAACCCGAATTTCATAAAAAAATTGCTATCCCTACTCGTATATTAGGATGTGTGTGTGGTCCGGCAAACCTCATGTTTTCGTTCAAACACGTGTATTCTTTTTATAAATATCTCAAGTGGGCAAAAACTAACATGTGTTAACCCACCACACCATAGCGCTAAAATACAAAAAATATCGGAATAAATTATGATTAAAATTCACGTCATAGCTATAATATCGTTACATACTTTAGTATCATAGGAGTGTTGAACCTTATTTAAACTATCGCCATCAACTACCAACTTTACGATACGCTTAAAATTAAAAGTAAATAAAAACCGGTACCTCTTGATATTCATGGAATTCTACATTCATGAAATGTCCAAGTGAATGCTGGGCGTAAAACTTTCATTTCGAGTTTACCGCTCGTTCATCCATTGGAACTATTACGTTCTATTACAAAATGTGTCTGCTTCAAATTGGAAATACAAAATTACTAAACAATTTCAGCGATGACGACGTATTCGAGTCGCATTCAGGTCCATAAGCACTGCATATAAATGGTCTGATCATAGGTTTCTAACAGCTACCGTGCGGTGATACACATTGGGAAAACTATCACGTAGGACATTACTAGGATGTTAACTTATTTATTCTTATGGCATTTTAAGGATACAAATTCGAACAACACAGCTTGTAAACTTACAAAATATCATTACGTTTTAGAAATAAAAATTAAATGACGCGAGACGTGGTACGCGTTCTGATGATGATGGTTATAAAGCCAGGTTACTCTTAGATAACCTATCAGGTGTTCTAAAACACAGAAAAAAATTGCTATGAAATTCAACTGCTTTTTACATAGAATCAGTCTATAATAATCGATAATCTTAGAATAAAAAAATTATAAACACATACATACTTTCTTAAAATGTCCATTAAAAGATAGATTGGTGGAAAAAATATTAAAACGAAATATCGATTCCTTAATATACAAATAAAGCCATTAAAGTCAAAAAATTGGCCGAGATAAAAATCAGCAATAAATTTTGTTAAAAAACTACTATCAAGAAAACGTCCATGTGTTCCTCTCGTGACAAATGTATTATTTATAAGCCGAATATATCACCCCCGATGAATGGGAAGGATAAAACTATTAAAAAAGCAAACTATAAACGCACACAGGAAGCGTTTTCAAACAAAAACTTCATGCGCATCCGCTACGAATAGAGACATGACACGACGGAATGTAACTAATAACGAAAAAAAGAATCTATTGCTTCATTTACGTACAAAGAACCGCCGGACAATAGACACAAATATTTTACCCCGACTTTTATAGTAGCTCCGAAATGTTATTAAACAAACAATTCGCCCATTCGGCAACATGTCTTCTGGACTCGGGTTTGTATAATTGATTCTTTCCGGGGGCGTTCCGGACTCCGTTCATTGTCGGACTAGTACCTACGTACTATTTCCAGCAAATGCTATTTCTATAAGAGGTCTCTGCGGAAATTTCGTTCTCATTTCCGCCTCCAAATGAAAGCTTACATGCCGATAATGCCTCGCTACGACTCTCCAAAGTGAAATGAAATGGTATGTTATGACAATATGTCGAGAGCATAATGTGCGGCTACGACGACAAATGTGCCGTGAAAATGTTTCGCCGTTCGGTATGAATTCAAATTATTCCGAGAAAAAAGGTCTTTAGAGCTTTCTTGTTATGTGACATATTTCTTATCGTGTGAAATGAAATTACCTCTAGTATAGCTTGTTTATTGCCACGAGAGCCAGGTAGAGAGGCGAATAGTAGCAAATTATAGTCTTGAAGGCTGCGACTTTGCTAACCTGATAATATTTGGGCGTGTCATTTCAGTTTGGAGTGACACAAAAGGAGCATGTTATTACTCAAATTGAATTGGAAAGCATAATTTGTGTGATTATCGACCAACAACGGTTGTACTCCGTTTGCTCTACAAACGTTTAACTTTAAATGCAGCCAACCCCACAAAAATTTCGAGTCCGTCATTAAAAAATATTTAGCGATATATCTAATTTTGTAAATGATACAGAGTTTAAATAGAATGGCCGTAATAAGTAGGCACCCGGACGCAATCCGCCCCCAAGTTTTCTGTAATGACCGGTTGAGCGGGACCCACGCGAGATTAATACATCCGAGGGATACGAATAATAACAAATGCTACGACAAAAAACTAAAAAGCCCGATAAATGCTCGACTCTACCTGGTTCCGTAGCCGATGGTCTTTAGGAGGGTCCGGCGTGCGGACCGCGGGACTTTCGAGCTATCGAACCGGTGATAAAATCCTCCACAAATATAATAAATCTAAACGATAAAATTCTTTGCTCTACAAAGAGTCCCGACTAATTGTTCCTGGAAACCTGTTATTAGAGCAAACAGCCCGGAGGCAACAGATCCTCCTCACACGCGTTCCATAGCATGGGAACAAACAAACATTTTGTTATAGAATTAATTTACCATTATGATGAAAATCTAACGTAAACAATACGGACATCGGTTAATAACTAGGTCGGTGTTATAATTTAGCTTAAAACAAACAAAGAAATACCCCTTTTACGGAGAATGAAATACGCATCGGGGACTGCGTAAAATCGTATTAGGTGAACGTTATGCAAACTTCATTGTCGGCAAGGGTCTGCAATAAAGAAACAATAAATGAGGGAACACCCAAAACGAAAAGGGTTTACGGTGGCTGAAAAAATTAAAACCACCTAGACAATGGTGAGCACAGCGTTCGGTTATAAAATAAATGGAAAAATTCTAAACAAAACTCGACTCAGATATTGCTCAGTTTACGTAACAAAAACAGGCCAAATTTTATTGTTGTGTCTTAATTCCGTTAGGTATCGACTACTGAATATTTCTTTGTGCTACACAATGTAGAAAACGAAAGGGCGGTGTGCAAATTCATATCGAATATCATGATCATAACGGCAAACAACTCGCTTACAATATAAATCTTTTGAAGCAAGGAATTTCGGAAAGCTATTAAGATTTCAAAGTTGGCAAGTTAGCAACTTGAGACATAGTGGAGATAATCTAGGCCGGGAATGAACAACGCAAGCCACAAACTGCTTTTGAACAACGGAGCGGAGACCAATCTCTACAAAATTTAGCACTTAGATACCGTCCCAAACTTTTGCGAAGTTATAAATACTAAATTGAAGTATCCCTAACTTTTGTAACATTATATTTGCTCGTACCTAATTTTGAATATTCATTGGGCTAGTTCAATTCATTTTCATTTTACTAAAGTTCTTTAACTTTTTAGCGCCAACAAATACTTACCAGGAACAATTTTCCACAAGAATTTCTAGGCAGTTTTTAAAATAACTAAAATATCGTTACTAAGGTTTTATAGTCAAAAAAATCTTTGTTTTTTAGATATATCGTAATGAAATTTATAGGCCAGCAGTTACGCAGTAAGCCGCAATATACTAGTGATTTCTAACATCAGTTATTTATAAAAGCCTGATAGCTTAAGTAAGATTTAGTAAGTAAGAGATACACAAGACATAATATCAGTATGAGTCATAATCCTGATACAATGCGGTACGTGTTTGCCATCTAGCGTAACAAAGCCCTAAATACCAAATGTCAAACTCAGACTACAACAATCAAAGAAAATAACAATAAGTTAAGCACGTGCAAGTAAGCCGTCAGTGTCATTGTTCATAACCCGAACTAATTACAGTGACATATTTATTACATAAAATAGAAGCCATAAAATTAGTCATGATTTTTCTCAGTTTTTGTAAAGCCAACAATAAGCTCCAAACAATTAAGACAGATGGCAATCTCGGACCATTTGCCGCAAAAAGCATCGGCCAGGGACTACAGAAATGTGACACTGACGTGGCAATAGAATTATTTATCTGCGGTTTATTTAGAAACATGACACCCTCACTACAGAAGGCCATTTAATTTTTGCAATATGAAAACGAGCTAGCTTAATAAAAAAATTGAAAAATAGCTCATACAGATTTAAAGCAAAGCTGTTATTAAATATTTATTTCATTTTGTAAAGGTTAGCTTATACTGTTGTCTGTCTGTAACATTCAATCTATTATATCTAATCCTCCAACTAATTTAACTCTAGCTAAAATCTGTATGAATTGTTATAAATAGTAGAACAGTAAAATATGTCAAACTAAAGGGTTAAAATACATTGTCTGACTTACTCTACTATGACGTTAAAAAAATGATACTTCACAGTTAGCTGCACAAATACATCCATCATCCAAGCCTAGTCCTTTCTAAACAGTTTCGTATTTAACGATCGATATGGTACGATCTCTGTTTTGCTTCGGCACCGCGGAATATTGGTTTACCTAGTCACCTTTGAGGAAAAGCCGAATCGACGAATCGTGATTCAAAGAAGTGATCGGTGTAATGTAAAACAATTTCTCAATATCAGCTTGGGTTCGAAACGCAATCGTATCAACCGCAAGTTATTTGTTATCCGAGACAGTAACAGGCGCCAAAATGTTATGACTCTCAACCGCAAAACTATTTTAATGGCTCCATTAAAAAGTGATAGTAACAAATTGGTTCTGTGGGTCAGTGCTAGTAGTGATACCGTTTTGTGTTGCTCACTGTATCTGAGCAGGAAATGTCTTCATAGCTTAGGTATCGTATCGGTTACCAAATAGGCTTGCTCATTACACACTTGTTTCATAGATTGTGGTTTAAAAAGGATGAATGGAAGATGTGTTTCATGTCTTATACGAGTAACTCTGAAATATTACAAAAACAAAATCGATTCAAACGATTCGAACTCTCTTAACTAGGCAAGAATGTATGCACAGTTTGAGTGGCCAGCCCTAGTACAGCAATTGTAGCGTTTCTTGAAATGCTCATCTTGACGAAACATTGGTTGAAAATATTTAAATCCAAATAAATACCATATTACGACAACATTTCACGAATTATATTTAGCTCTAGCGTTCAAAAATTATTGTAAACCTCAACTCATGAACATTGAAAAGCAAGAGTTTCCGAAATGATGACGTAATTGAAATGAGATTCCAAGTGTGAGGTCCCGTCGAGCGATTCATTACAATTTGTTACCAAAACAGTGTGACGCGTAACAGTCGCTCACGTCAAATCCTTCATTAATTACCGCTCGGGGACCACTTCAGCGCGCCCCCCACGTTTACACAGAAAAAAATGCTAGAGGCGCCTTTCACAGGCCGCGCCGGGATTCGGCAGCGGCGAGTTTTGCATTGCTCAACGTTCCGTCCTAACAAAACAATGTCAGAATAGCACCATTGTCGGCGGCGACTATTAGAACGAATTGCCGTACGTGCCCCGGGATGGCTCCCTTCAACCTCCCTTTATTACCTTCAGTTTCGCACTACTTTTGTTTGCTTTACACGTCGTGTATCCGCTCGCAGCCGGAATACTCACTGCTAAATTTCATTTTATCGATCGAAAACAAAAACGTCGGATATATCTTTCAATAAAGACTTGCGCAGTTGGAATAGCGGCTAATTATGAAGGAATGGGTTTAATAGCACTGCAGTAATAAACTGGCAATTATGTTGTTATATGTACTTTAGAGTTTTTAACCCCTTTACGAGAACGATTGTTTTGATTTATTTATTTTCGCTATAAGCTGGTTTCTTTCTTTGTCTATAATCTCCGTAAATACCAAGTGAATAAAAATTGTATACGTAATTCGTAGAAACACACCGAAATTATTCCCGTTATATTGATGTTATTTGTGACAGTCACGTTCACGAATATTATCAGCGGCATTCCGCTGTCTTTTACTCGCACAAAAAACGTGACAACAAAATAATACCTAAAGATGAGCAAAACAAACGGATAATTTTGTACCTTATTGCAACAAGCATTATTCATTCGTTCAATTACCTGCGCCTCACGGTTTCACCCGCTTTTTTAAACCACCCCTGTATCAGAGCGAACAAAACAAAAAAAAAACAAATCGTAGAAGTCATTTTCGAGTTTTAGCGAGACTAACGAACAGCGATTAATTTTTAAATAAGAAAGATAATAATTTTACAAACATGTAAATGAACTCTCGTTGTGGAATAAGGAATTTGGTTATTCTATTCATCAGTTTTATCTGAAAGTAAACAATCTTTGAGAATGTTCTGTTTTTGTCAGTTTTGTTATCTTGCACACAAAAGTAGTTTGCTTCGTCGAACGTTCTAAGATACGAGCTAACTATCTCTATTGAGAGATAGTTGATCTTTCGACTGAGTTCTGAGGACATTCTTGCAGGTATTTTCTTTCATTCCAGCTGTACAAAAACAAGGACGTGTTTCGTTAAAATTCCTTGAGAAGCTTTAGGAACGACATTTTTGATATTTCAAATAAATAACTTTAATAAAATCAAGTTCGCGCACTATTGGATTTGGCCTTATTGTCTAATAGACTGGTGATTGGAATCGGATTAATTTTAACGTCAAAATAAGGCCGATTCTGATTTACCAGTCAGTTTGACAATAAGGTCCCAGGTATAGCATCAAACCGACATAACAACATCAGTGTTAAACCAGTCATGTAAAGTACGCCAATTAAGCCGACAACATCTGTTCAAAACATCGCTGATAATATAAACGGATCGACAACAAAAGCCACGTTAAAACCCGGCCCGGCATTTGGCTGGCCAACAACACCAGTTAGATTCGCATTAATGAAACGTGGGCGTACCCGACGACTAATCTCCCATCCCGGACAAAGGCACAAAAAGGACTAAACACTGAAAAATAGTTGGGCACAGTTTAACGGCAATTACATAAAATGGACGCTATCAAAGCTTCGGAAACGGCGTGAAATAAAACCGGTCACGTTAACTCACGTAGCATTAGGGGTCTAAAATATCGTTGCACCTGTATTATGAACGCATCGCACGCCTTTTGTTCCGTCACAATAGACGTTAAATTGCAACTCGAATTTCTCATATTAGAAGAATAGGCAGCTTGCGCAGGTAAACATTTTTTATGGACAATCAGGGTGAACTGCGAAACTGATCGACTATTTCTGTTAGCGAGTTTGATGGGGTTTTATTTAATCGGTTTCCAATCATCTTTTATTTTAGACATAATAATAATTGAAAACGCCGTAAGTTTCCGCTTTTTATTGCTAGTAGGTAATATCTACCGCCATTGACATAAAAATCCAACCTTTTGAGTGCGCTTTTCTAAGCAACTATCTGCTTATTCGTGTTTTTCGACTTAATCATTCTTGAAGAAAGCTTTCAAACTAACTTGCACTTTTCTAAATTTATAAAAGCATCATCTATAAAAACGAGTAGGTATCTATAAAATCTAAAATTGTACTTTCGAGACACGCGCGTTAATTTTATGTATTATAAAATTCAGATCCTACGTATGTACGTGTAATTTTTTAGTGACAAACCTTTCAGTTTTATCATCTCGTCAAACATCTACCACAATTAATAGACACGAGGTATAAAAATCGAATTAAATCGGTGTGAATGGTAATGGTCCGTTTATGGTCACCATAAAGTCAAAACAAGCGTTGTCACACAGCAGATAGAGACTAAGTAAACGATCGATTACGCTCGAAAAAAAAAAACAATATCAGACTGTGCAGTGCACCTTGAGTTTTGAAACATAAGTTTGTACAGAATTCGGTAGTTCAAATCAAAATACGGTAAAATACTTTTTCGGTAATAGATATTTTTGATCCACTGTTGTTGCAGTGTATTCCAACGGGTCTTGCCTTAATAAATATTATAACGCTTTTCATTAAGATTTCCAAAAGACATTAAGCAATAATTTCTAATCTTAATCAAACACGGCACTCATTATATCCTGACATTATTCCTTCGACAAACATGGAATGTCGCAATAGCTAATGCTTCGTATTTAATTAAAATAACAGAACGATGTTTAGTAACATTTGTCAAGTAACAAGTGACATTTGTGTAGAATAAAAAGACGCATCTTTCACCCGTTATAAGGAATCAGTTCGTCACAAAAACTAATGTGTAACATGATGCCGCGAAGGCTTCGTTCAAAAAAGTAGAGTATGCGTCTCCCGGATTATTCCCCGTTCTGCTTTTATAAATTATGCATTTTTGTGGTCACAACAATCGACTGATTTGTGATTATAATAAGGCTCGCAAGTCACGTTCGACGGACAGGGACGGAGCGGTATAAATAGAATGTAAGTCATGTCAATATGGTTCTCGTTTAGACGAAGGCGTGACTGAAGTCCTAGTACTGGATACCGGCTCATTGTAACGGTTAACCAAGTATGATTGCGTCAATATTACGGCGAGTTTAATGGGCGAGTTGGTCGACTGGTAGAGCCGATCACAATGCGATTGGCAAGCTGCGAAGTAGATTGGCGGTGCGCTTCCGCGCCGGCGTCGAATAAGCGCATAAACTTAGCGCATAAATCAAAGATACGTTCCATTCATCTCCAGCTTATTAGAACATAACGGCCTACGAGCTACCCACGTGCGAACCACCGTTGCATAAATAACAATTAGAACTGTATTACGAACACAAATCTGAAAGCACTTCGTAAATCTAGTTCGCATTTGAATACACTACTTCATTACAGAAAACTAAGTAGTAAATGATTTACGATCTACTTTACCGAGCCTTGGAGCAAATTGTTTTAATTGTTTATTTTTGAAAGTGTGTATATCTTGAAACACGCTAAAACTATGTACTTTAATGTGTACGTCACATTTCTAAAGGGTCTCTAAAATCGCTTAAAAACGTTTTAACGACTTTGGTTTTTAAATGACGAACTTTAGTGTGTTTTTAATTCACTAAGTAAGTACTTATCAAGTTATTTAAATACTATATTTTTAAATTAATAGGTAATTAGTTAGTTTTTGTTTCCACTTTACTAATCAGCAGACGGCGCCGTCTGAAACGTTATCTGCTAACCTCACGGCGGCTGAACTTCAGCGGGAGATAACAGTATGACTATACACCAACATGACCTAACCTAACCTGGGCGGCGTCATCATGACGAGCAGGCACAAAAACCGTATCAAATCAGGCACAGTTGAAGAGCCGTGGACTGTTTTGTACAGCTGACAGATATCGGAAGATTTCATAATTATGAGTGAGTCGCATTTTTATGATATGGTATGGTCACCCATTAAAACTTACTACCTTATAAATAACTTAATTAACTTTATAAATTTTCTTTACTTTTTTTTGCAAGGAATAAAGAAACAAAACAAGTTAAAGCTGTGTGACTGATCCTTCAAGAATTTTTTTTTCAAATGTTCTTTCCTGCAGCAACACAGCCTCAGAGAGTAGCAGTCCACTTATTATTGTTAATACGTTGTTTCCAAGCATATCACCAGTCAAAAGAACTCGAAGTTATCAAGTGACCTTGCCACAATTTACTTAGTCGCCAATTCGAGTGCCGTTGTTGGTTCGTCATACTTTAATGAAGGAGCATGCGTCGGCGCACAAAAACCATATCGAATCGTGCTCCGGCGGCACCCAGGCATTGCTTATTAGTCGATTAAGCTCATTTAATCGACATTGAGCATTATTGATTTAACTTTAGCCAGTACACACATTTATCTATGTAGATAGATAGATAAACTCTTTATTGTTCACACCAAAAATTACAGACAAAAATTATCATAAAACTTAAAACTAGTGGAACAACTGGCGGCCTTATGTAATACGTAAGTTTCTACGCGTAAAGCATTAATTACCTAAGCCAATGCACCTTAATATTAAAAAAAATATTTAGTAATTTCTTTTATCATTCGTATTAAATGCATGCGTATGTTTTCGTGTGTATGTGTTTGGATAGCTCTGGTATTTAAATTAAATACAAGTTTTTTTTTCATATTTTTTAAATAAGTTTTATTGCATTGGCATTGGAGTTAGATCTACCAAATATCAGCTCAATCGGACAGCGGGAAATGGTTCAAAATTCAGTTGTAAATTCTGACCCACAATGACACATAAACACGACAAGTTTAATAAAAGCTTGTTAAAATATACGTATCCAATGTAACTTAGAAGATACTAAAGCTACAGAACGCAATCGAAAGACAAATCTTATTAACTATCCCGTAAAGTGTTTGTTTTGTAAAATAAATCCCGACTATGGCGAAATAATAAACGTTTAGGAGAATTTATGAAATTGAAAACTAAATATTGTTTTCTTAACGCCGTAGAATAGGAAATTAAATAGTAGTGGGAGATAAGGAATGTCATACAGGGTTATAAGGATTAGGTATGCTAAGCTCTAAGATCAAGTAGAAAGTCCCTTTCGAATTGATCTGAGGCTAAGCAAAAAAAGCTTCTAGTAAACATTATTATAAACAACTGTTACCACGGGTCTAAATTTAAAATCAAGAAAAAATCAGCTGCTTCATAGAAAAATGTCAAATGACACTCGACGAAATTCATGGTAATTTCAGGGGTGGTCCCACAGTAAAAGTTGTTCCTACTAAAGATTACTTTGAATCCTTTTCTACACACCGTTTTCTTATTACCCTGTATAGAAGAGCTTATACCGTAAGCGTTCAAGAGGCTTCCAAGCTCTTAGATTGAAACACTCGTTTGTGTTCATAATTACAATTTCACGCGTACTTATTGTGAATACACACGCGTTAAACTGTTGGTCACGCGCTTTATGTTTTACTAGCTGCGCGCTGCGGTTTCACTTGCTATCCACCAGAAATAGTAGGTACTGTTCGGAAGAAAGATGTGTATCTTTGTTAAGTTACACAGGTATAAGCTAGAAAAGGGTATCTTCATTCTTTTTTTTTAAACGTGAATAAATTCGCGTGTGACCACCAACTCGAAGATGAAGCACGCAGACTTAGAAGAAACCTATTCACTCTGACCTTGAAAAGACCAAGATTGAAAATTTATTCAAATTCGTCAACCCGTTTCAGCGTGAAGAAGTACCAAACAAATACAATACACACACGCACACACCGCACTCACTCTCTCACTCAACACGTACAAACTTTCGTATTTACAACATTAGTGCGATGTACTCGTACGTACATCTACATCGAGCATATTTAACACGAAGCTTTAGACCGTCGTTTAGGTGTGAAACCCAATAAGCCTTTAACACATGGACGCTTAACATACGCCGCATTAGTCATCTTAAGAAACACGCATAATATTTCCAAGCTTTATCGATTTCCAATCGTAATATTTTACGCTCGGTCGTTCCAAGTTTAACTCGTGTCACGACAAATAGATAATAAAATTTTCATTAGGCACTAAAGCCGCGAAAACCGACATAAAAGCGTAATCGAGCTTTCTTAATTTATGTATATCGTGTGAGACACCGATAGAGTACCAGAGCACTCCGTGCCAATGTGGGGAATAACGCATACTCTGACAACAGAAGCCCGAGCTATCAGGAATGCGAGGTACGACCACGCGCGCCGCTGGATAAACGCCCCGTGAAGTCATAAAAACCAACCACGGTTATACCAAAGGACGCCTATAAATTCTTTATTTTATGATCTCGAGCATATATTTAATACTAAGAGCGTCCCGACTGTTTCCTTTTTTGTCGTATAAATAACGAGTTTATAGTGAATTTTATAACTCCTGTAATCAGTGTGTAAACGCCTTGACGAGCACCGAATCGGCGTTAAAACGTTAATGAGACACGATAACTTTGACATTGAAGTAAATAAGGTTATTATTTTTAAAAGGCGCAACGGATTGATAAGTCATCGTCAAAGGAATAATTGGGTTGAGCGCATTTCCCCGTATCTTTTGGTTTGTTTAATTGTAAACGGGCCGCCTTTGAAGGTCGACAACAGAATGTTGTGTTCGGATCGGAATGAATGGACACACTTCCTATAGATATTGAACGAATAACAATAAATGTCCGAAAGCCGACATAACAATTAATATTTGTACTATAATGTACCGCGATATGATTTTGGTGTTATACCTCCACCAACTATACCTTATTTGTTAGACAAAATGCAGTAACCACATTTATTACTTTTCTGCAGACATTCTAAATCTAAAGTGGTAATTTTTAACGTTGGCGATATAATCAGGGCTTAATTAGCGCACAGAACTTTGGATATTAACTAAACTTCATAGCTATGTTTATTTGTTTTTAGGTTCTCTGCTTTATGAAACTCTATGCAAACTGCATAAAAACATGTGATATACTCGTAATTATAACTTGGTTCGCATATAAAAAAAAACACGAAGAACTAACTAAATAACTCATTATGTCCTAGTTTTAATAGGCCTCATGGTTTTCCTAAAACTTTTCAATAGTTAGTACTGGACAAAAAGAACGAATTTCTTACATGTTTACCTTTTGAACAATGTGCGTAGGAGCGATACGATGATAATTTAATGCCAAGACGCAAACAGCCTTGATACTTTCCTGTTTTCTTCGAAATAGGACAAGTCTTTGAAGTGTTTGGAGTTCATGAATAATTAATTTGTCAATTTTTTGAATTTATTGTCCATTGTGAAAAATGGCCACGATATCTTTTATTGTAATCGCTATTAGGTAGCTAAATTACATACTTATTAATTTTAAATAAGTTTATGGAGATATTCTTTAGAAAAAATAACATATTTCTTGGAACAGATTTTGTAAGTAGCAAACAGAGGGGTAGTATAAATTTGTAGTGTGTATGTGTGTGTTTCTGTAGGTCCTAAACCTATTTTGATATAATTTTGTTTTTGCCAACTCAATTAAAAAAATCTTTTGAACCGTTTGAAAATTATCATCCTATCAAGTTTTTTTTTAACTTTTTAATTTTATTAATGAATTTCAATAAGATACAAGTATCAAAATCGGTGATGCTCTATCGACGTATATTCTTATAAATCCCCATAAAGGCATCGAGCAAACAGCCCTCGCCGACCGATTTCATCCACAATAGCGTTCCGATCCTACACGTCAATGCGCGTCACATTGAGCAGAAACACAAACATTTAAAACATCATCAGCCTCAATAATACCATAGAATAGAGTAGAGAAAATAGCCGCTCGATAGCGAGATGAAGACTACCAACTGTAAGGTTCCGTTTGTTATTCGTTTGTTTTTTTTTTTAGGATTTTCTCAGGACTATCCCAATATAAGCTTCAGATACGCTTACCGCCAACTACAAGTAAACAGATAGATAGCTTTTCATTAAAAAACATGCTCAAATTAAGATGGACAAATAAATTGCAGTAAATAAGAGTGTTAAATTATAACAATTTCAAAATGTTTCCATACAGGCTAAAACACAAATGGCATAACGAAACAGGCTTATGTATATTAAAAAAGCTGTTGCTGTTTGTTGTCAATTTTGGAAGCTGCAAGTGATCATTACCGCTGATGTCAAAACGCGGAACCCTAAAAATAGAAGAAAAAGATTGTCCGCCTACAATAATCGTCGCCGGGTGCACAATAGTAGACTTTACAAAGATAAACAGTGACCACAGCGGGATTCGAAGAAGATGCGATGCTCTATGAAAACAATTCCTAGGAAACCGAAATCCTACGTTTTCGGTTTGCGGACCTTACTAACTATTATCTTCCTTACTACCTTGCGAGTCATGAGTATTATGAAGTACATTCTTATTACAATTTACTAAGCAATGCATGGAATGCTCGAGATTTGTTCAACGTTATGTTTACAGTAAGAATGATATTTACCGATAACAATGTTACTACCGTACTGGGTTTGTACTCGTACATAGCTTGTAGTAATTTAAGAAAGCGTATGCATTTAATAAATTAATTAATAATTTGAGTGAATTAGATTTGATTAATAAATTGTATTGTCTAGCGGGCTGGATAGTAAAATTTATGAAGTACGAATAAGATTATCTTTGTTTTCTGTCCTGAAATTTAAGTAGGACGTCAGTAGAAACTCACGTCTAGTAGTAAGTAGAGTTGAAACATGTTATAATGAAGCACACGCGTAACTACCTTGATGTCCAACATGATAGTACCCAGATTTAACACCGCTAACAACCCATAGTTCCTTCTACTGCCCTATCCAAAATCATACCTCCATCAATAAATCCCAAGTTCAATTTTACAAAGAAATCGTTCGTTGTTGGTTCAGGTGTCAAGGCTGCGGAGCTATCATCGTAAAGTCAATATTTGCAGAGATAAATGTACATCAAAGATCATATTTCTTGGCGAATAATGCGTTACGCAACTGAAGTTTGCTTAGGATCCCTTGCAAGCCGTTTAGAATTACGAACAAAACCTACGTCAAAAATATTATTATCGTAGACAATTTCTAAACAATATGTACAATGGGTACACCTAGATACATACCTAACTAAACTTTAAAACTACTATGATTATTTTTTTATTTATTCTATGATAGGTTCGACCGCCATGTCACATAATTGTAAACAAAGGCGCGTTTAACGGTAAAGCAGGTCTTTCATTTTGCAAATTTATTCAAAAAAAAACACCCATAACAATAAAAGTAACTCTCAATTGATTATTCAAAACCGATTTAGGCATAATTTTACAGCAAGAATATAAATCATACAAAAACTGGCCACACTTACACGAACCATAGAAAAAACACTCGTTTCAATACTTCTAAATTGTTTTATGAGAGTGATATTGAAATTCTGTTTCAGATACAATCCGCATCTGCGTCTACGCCGAGTTTATGACGAGTGGAATGGAGCCGCGTCAAATTTGTTAACAATAAAAATACCCATAGAGGTGGACGGCCGTCCCACGGTTTGTTGAGTCGCCCACACTGGATGCAACATGACATAGCAGTAATCAACCGAGTGGAGTAGTTTTCAATAAATCTCGATTTATTATGAATTTATGCCACCTATTTTGTCTCAAACATACCTTTGTCGTACTAGATATTTGGGAGCAATTATATTTTACCTTTGTCTGGAAACTTGAAATTTCACTGCAGTATATAGGTACCTATATTTCGTCATCGTTGATATGTAAAAAACGTATGTATTTTCACTCTTATGGAATATTTCTCGCAGTCAGTAAACTGAGAACAAAGTATTCATTGATAGAAATATTTAATTTAAAAAAAATGAATGTTTAAATACAAAGACACGTTAAACTGGTCTTTGATAAGCCGCCAAAAGGAGCGCTTAATAAGATTGTACATTATCATTAGCTATGGACATTCAAGATTTAAAATTAAGATTTATGCAGTCTATCTATTTTAACTATTAGCAAACTTGTTATTTTCATATTCATGTTTCTCATTTGTATATAAAAGGTGTTGACATTCCACATTAGTTATTCAGAAATTTGTGTGAATTATTAGATCAAAACCTACATAAAGAAGAAACGACTCAAGTACTAATTTTAGCCGTGCGTACGAGAAAATGGTAAAGTTTGAAGAGGTTATCGCCAATCAAAGTTATTTTATTTTATTCCTTAGACACACGTGGTATTTGTACCAGCTATTTTCTTGAGGAATTGGCACTCGTGTTCAGCACGCAGAACAAAACGTTCGTGCCGGTTGTTCTTGTTTCTTGACACTTTAGTATACATGTCCTTCCTCTGAATAGCCCGCGTAGAAGAGAAATAAAATAATTAGAAAGCAAAACTGCGGATTGTGATTCATTTTATCTGTTTTGAAAAGGGAGAAACAATAGAAGCACCAATAATCTCTTAATTTTTTGAGAAAAACAAAACTCTGAATACATTAAATACATCTAGCGTATTTTTGGTTTGTACCTACATAGAATACCAGGAAAGTACAAGCACATCACAGAGAAATTACTACGACACGGAACAATATTTGTACAGTTCGATTTCCGTTTCTTGTATGTATTCTGTTAGAACAAGCTGTGCCGGATCGTATACTAGGAAATGAGATAAAATATAAGCTATATGGATAAACTGACTATGGATAATTTTATTTGAATCTATACTAATTATTACTAATATGATAAAGAGGAAAGATTTGTTTTTGTATGTTTGTGTTGAATAAACACAAAAACTACTAGACCGATTTCAAAAATTCTTTCACCATTAGATTGCTACATTATCCCTGAGTAACATAGGCTATATTTTATACCCGTGCAAAGCCGGGGCAGGTCGCTAGTATTTAATAATTAAAATTAGCAGAAAAATAGCTGGGTAAGAGTTCTTGTAATTTATTTGCGATTTATCATATCAGGTAACATGGTTCTCTTTCTACGAAAAACAGTCGTCGCTATCATCGCAAATACCTACTGTTGTCTTTTATACAGTTGATTCCTTATTAGTGTCGGATCTTAGAATGCCAGCAGCATTTGTTAGGACGTGTCGTCACGAGCTCAAGACAGCGAGTGACGGCATTAGCAGGTGGTCGCAGTCACGTGCGTTCGCGGCTTAATGATGACTTTTTTTGAACGCCCGAAAAAACATTGACAGAAAGCAACCCAGTTGCCAATGCCGTTAAATTGATACACTTTTCTACCAAATTGGCGGAGTCTCGTTTTATTTTTCAACTCATTTTTACCTCATTAAAATCAGATAGAGATGGAGTCATAAAGGTGTAGTAAGGATTTTAACAAGCGAGACAAACTTAACATTAAAAATCATAAAATAAAAAAGTGAAAACTGTTCAAAGCTGCTTTTTAGCTCAAAAAATGTATCGTAATAATAATAGTTTTAAAGGGTGCTTTTATGGCCATTGCATTGTGCCGATATTAACTCTCTTTTGTGCCAGTATTACCGACGTTTACCAGCACGCTAATCCTTTTCTTTACAAACAATAGCAAACGCTACTATAATCTTTTGAGAAGAGGAATGGCCCTTTTTTTAGCATTTCATAGATAAGAACTGTAAGCAATAAAGAATGCTATTTTTTACTTCATAAACGGTGATGTTGAACAAATGATTGCTATTGCTGCGGTCAAGCCGAACATAATTTTTGGGAATTTAACGACAAAAAAAAACAAAGTTATTGCACGCTTCATCGATTTGTAAAACCGAGACAATAAGAAATGAATGCTTTGGAATATTAGGAATGCCATCTTAGAAAAAAAAACCCTCTTTGAAATATTTTTTATAATTGCTTCGGTTTTGGAAGAAACTTCGACAGAGGTGAAACAACGAGTAACGACAAAATAAAACTTAATCATTTTATTTTTTGGGAGGCTTGACGAGTATTGAAGAGTATGTCGTGGATCATACAAATACATATGTACAAGTACGTGATACTCGTGCCGAAAACAGGAATACAAAGTCTATTCTAAAGCTTTATGACAATAAGTTATAGATACCAATCTTAGCTCTACCGAAATTAATCTTACTGGATTGCGCGGAAACGTAATCGATATAAATAAAATCAAATTTATGAGCAAGATCACACATAAGTTACACTCCAAAGTATAGCTTTGTTAGAACTAGGCGTGGACTCGACATGGTCTAGTAGAAAAAGAAGACACTTATATCATAGGCGGTAGTGTGTTCTTGCCATATTTATCACTCAGTTGACGCCTACGGGGCGTGGCTACATAAATTATTTATTCGTGTTTTATTAAAATTGGCGCCGAATGATATTAAACACTATGAATCTAAAAAAGTCTACCCATATTGATCAAGGCATGACTATTAAAAATTTAAGCTCACAAAAAGTTGTTAACGTTTTAAGGCAGTAGGTACTAATTTAAATTCTTACACTATCAAAGATTCGACTAAACTTTCAGATACCTAGTCTAAAAATTTGTTTTTGAGTCTATTTTCGACCACGATCAGATATCTCTTTTTTATGAATAAAGAACTGAGCACTTTCAAGGTTACATCGAAGCCTTGCGTTAATTTTAATAACACTAGCACGACCATCAGAGAACAGCGCGAGAGTAAATAGACCTTTTGCTAATGATTTATCAGGTGCCGGCCAAGCTAAATGGTCTACAGCTAGACCGGACTTGCTACCGTAACAGAGTGCGGTTAATTACATCTAGGGCTACCATCTCTTTTATGGTTGCAATCTAAATAAGAAAGTAATAACTTTGTCATGATACCTTGTTTATTATCGTAGGCATATTATACTTTAAAACCTAGATGATATTTTTTAATGGAAAATGTGTAGTTAATACATTATCATTCTACTTAAAGCCTTAAAGTTTTTTGAAAATGCATTTCAGAATGCCATTGCAAGTACGATCTGGTATAATTTGGATATAATGTTTAACGTTAGTCTTT
This sequence comes from Alcis repandata, assembly GCA_949125135.1. Classification (NCBI taxonomy): domain Eukaryota; kingdom Metazoa; phylum Arthropoda; class Insecta; order Lepidoptera; family Geometridae; genus Alcis; species Alcis repandata. The sequence continues at coordinate 5,670,831 of OX421233.1, forward strand.
GTTACTTGTCCAACAGATAAATCAAAAAAGAATAATATCGAACTTCAAAACTCTGATACGATGTAACAGTACTGGACAGTTATTTTTTACGAAATGCTTCGTAAATGCTTCTTGCTGCTTGCTGCTGCATGCTGCATGCTGCATGCTGCATGCTTCTCTAAATAAATGCTTCGTAAAATATCTGAATAAATGTTTTCCAGTAAATAAAAAATTATCCCATCAACATTTTTTCAAAATTGCTAGACAGCGAGAGTGAAGCAATTATATGGCAACCCTAATTACCTAGTCGTAAAGCTGTTTAATAAGTGCACTATTTATTGGCGGCTAACGAAGGGTAATTGTCCGCGTCGAAGCTGTGAACGACACCACTTTCGGAATCCAACTCGATTATAATATTCTTAATGACACTATTTATTAAGAAAAACGACTCCACTAACCGCGTGTGGACTAACACGTGTGAGTTTAACACGCTTAATGTCAAAATATGTTCAATTTGTTTCTAACCATTATTTGTAGGTTCAAAACCATAATTGTCTTGGATTGAAATATTTATCAGCGTGTTATCTTTAAGCATGACTACGCTAAATAACCGATCAAAGCAATATTTCATCGATCACGAACAGTTATCCAAATATACGGCATGTTACAACAGTGAGTTACCGGATCGATAAATAAAAACGCGCAGTAAAAAGCGTGTGGTAACAAGGGTCATAACTTGAACAATTCATCATTACAGCACGAGAGTAAACCGCGAACACTACATCATCTTCATGGGTTTGGGAACGTCCAGGCCGTTATATCCGACATTGGTAAAAACTTGCGCTGTCCGAACAGAGATCCGATCGAATCGATCACCGTCACCAAGCTTGAAAATGAACAGTATAGCCTGCACACGCCCGGTAGGTAGGGTGCGTGACCAGAAAGTTATTTTGTATCATAGCTCTGAGTGGGAAGCGTTAAAAAAGTAGCTATGAAATTAAAAAGTAACTTCGAATCGTTTATTAATTCTTGCGTGAAACAAAATCGACTGACTATGTGATTGATTTGACTTGTAACATATCATTTTGTTAACACATTTTGAATATAACTATGACTAACAAAGAAAAAGCAAGGTGTTCCTTTCAAAATAATATTTACAGTTGCCGAAGAACATACAATATAAACTTCAGTTTAAAAGGTACGAACAAAATAAGATAGGCACTTATAAAGATGATGTAGTAAAATTTTTAAATCAATATTAACCTGGCAATACTATAAGAATGCTTGATCGAGAATCACAAGTCAGGCAAAGGAAGCCTTGAATACCTGTCGATAAGACCTCCAGCCAACACCCTGAAGGAGCCCCGCTGTGAAATAAAATAACAGAAGATACACAATCAAATATGCAATTTTCGATCGACATTTTTAAACCTTTACGAAGTGTCCGAGATATGTAAAGAATGGAATTTAATAATCGAAATATGTTAATTTTACTGAACGTGCGACATCAACTTTTACTATTATGATAAATATATTCGTTATGCCACGTACTCTTTAAATCATTTGAATATTTCGTAATTTATGATAAATAAACGATCACAGTTTTACATATTCCTGCGGCTATCAATCATTTCGAATGTAAACTGTTACGCTTCAAAAGACAATGAAAAAAATCTAATTCGAATCGTAGGGTTTGGTCATTGGAAGCAATATGGGAATACGATGTCTACGATAAAACTACGGATTAAGGTTTTTTAGACTAGGCTATAACATATCGCATCATTTTATGAACGTGCCCATATGAAATGTATGAGCGCAATATTGTTCTGTTATGAAGGAAGGTTGTGAGTTTAGGCGGAAAAATAAAGCTACATAATAGCAGACTCTGAAGAGGACTTGAGAAAGCGAGGCTTGAGCATCCATAGGACAGTCTCTTGGGTATAAATTATTTATGTAAATTTTCGGCCTCACCAAATTGTATTTCAGCATCGACATGATTAATACTGACGGATTTTTCACTCGGCCTCTCCAATGACACGAGCGAACAAATGAATCTACGATCGGTAAGTAGGAGAAACGCCTTAAGGGAATTCATTAGGAGACCTTAGAAAAGAGGATGACGACAGTGATTTCATGATATTATTCGGCTGACAAATAGAACGTCACCGTTGACGGCGAGATATAAGATTTTTTTTTCAAATCTTAGTTTGGGGAGACAATCAGAAATCCCGCTGAATATCATTCAGTCACGTAATAAGACAAAATGAATTGCTATTTTTTGTTGGGGAAACGTAAAAAGCGCATCGGGAGTATAAAGGTTAGGAATGTTTTTTGAAATTACTTTGTGGGGATTGAATGGATCTGATTATGAACCGTCGTCGGACGGGTCGAGGCCTACGCTCGAGTGATATTTCCGACAGGGGGCTGAGGGGCGCATGCGTTTAATGAAATCAAAAGGATTAAGAGCATCTGCCTGCTTGTTATTCAAATCGATTTGGAGCTCATTTATCATTTAAAATAAGCTACTGCTAACATAAATGCGGGGTGTGGTTTTGTATAACAAAAGATGCGGTACTCGGTAGCCCAATAACCTAACCAGTTATTCATGAAAATGGACCTTTTCAAAAGGATAAGAATATGAAAGGAGTGTCTGGTATTGAGTGGAATAGAATATTTTTAATTTATATAATCACACTGTCCAATTGGTTATATTTATAGCACCATATAATTTAGTGGACAAATGATACTGACGATAATAAGTAAAATTTTGACCTTAAGTTTTCCTTATTTCACAGAGTGCAAATTAAAATTTACCAACTGAGTAATTTTCAATCAAAATAGAACTCTTCAAACAAGAATTGTAATAACATATCAAAGCTCTACTAAAACATTCCTGAGTAAACATAGAAGATTTTAACGTTCTAATCCCCTCTGTGAGTTCAAATCAAGGGTGATTACAAAGCCTTCGAGCAAATGAATATCGAATGCGAATAGCGTCTTGTGCAGGGTTTACAACAGAAGATGATGTGTATTTTCCCAAAGCAAACAAACACTTAAGAGGTTGTAACAAATTAAGAGAGTATTGTTGAGGTGTTTAGAAAATTGGGGAACAATCGTCACGCCGAGTTAAATCTTTGATAATGTCTTTTTAGGAGTCTTATAACGTCAAGGGGGATAAATAAATCTCACTTAATTGGAACGCGCCGCGCCGTGCGACAACATAATGTGGACGCTTTGTTGCCGGCCTGCATTCTTCGTCTGACTGAATACAACGAATCAACTCGACTAATGACGATGGGAACTTTTGACAACCACTCGGGACAAAATCAATGCCTTTCCGGGCTACAATCTACGAGCAAGCGCTTCAATAAGTGACCGAACACAAGGAATAATGCAAGGTACGATGGCTACGAGGCAACGTTAACGTCCCCAACTCTTTGTCTGAAAAGACTCTTTGTGACATTTTTCAGTAATATAATAAGAAAATCTGGCGTATGCTAACCCAAGCATTCATTCTGGGGGCACTCACTTGTAAAACTGCTTACTTTATTGCTCCAGCGCTCTGGAAATACGAAGTTCGTTGTAGTCGGCCGCGCAATGTTATACTCAACTTTACTACGAACGCACCGGCACCGGACGAATATTCGTTAAACTAGAAACGGTGACGCATATATTAAAGGGTTGAGAAAGCGATCGTCCGATAAGATCCCATCGTCAGAGAAATACAAACTAGTTTAATTCCGAAGCCCAACCCAAAAAGAGGACAACGTTGTAGAACACAGGATGAGACTATTGTTAAATATTTTATTGTTAGATGGAAGTGAAAGTTGGTATCGTTTGATTAATCTTTTTTTCATTCAAATAACACATCAGATAGGTAACCGCTGTAATTGTTACAAGCTCGCCTACGAGGAAACTACGACACATTCCACGTATACAAATGTTAACTTTATACTATCTGAATTTTACATAAGCAATTACCATACTTAACGTTATTCGTTGCAAGCGAATATCGAAACGTAAAATATACTACCTCTAGTATGGATTGGAAATTGAAATTCTTGTTCCACAGAGGCAGTTCGAGTTCGAGACGGTAGGTAGGTAAACGTTTAGGACGTCTTTCTAGCATGCATGGACGGCCCGTCTGCAGTGGAAAAACGAGCATACATCTGATGCCGGCGGCAAATCGCTCGGCAAACATTAGCTAAGCGCGCGTGAAATTGTCTGTGAGCCAGCGTCGGCCAGCGTCCATTCCTGCATACATTAGTTTATGATACTGAGTAGGAGCTTCTTGTGTTTATTATAGCTACCATAAAACTTGTGTGCGGAGCAAACAAGCAGTCGATCTGGCGGACGTTTAATAGCGCAATACAGCTAGGATTTACGACTGCTTCCCATGTTTAACGGTAAAAATTGAAGATATCGACATCATAAATATTTTGAGAATATGATTTGGTAGTCGGGTAGTGAAATACGGCATAGCTATTGATTTATCAGCCTCGCGCCATTGTGGGTCGATGGAACAAAACAATAGGATGGTTGACCTACATGAATTGGCTTTCAACAGGGATATGTGACACAATGAGGTCATGTTGTGAGTTGTGTATAATATCAATATTAAAACTACAATGTAAACGACGTCGCAATAAAGATGTAGGTACATGAGCAAATATCTGACATAGCTTGGGAAAATAAAAACAATAGTAATGTTGTTAAGTACCCGTATCTTTATGACATCAAACAAGATATTTTTAACAATTTCGTAGTTGAAGGTAATGAAAAACATTCCCACATAACTAATACCTATTGTCCCGTTTAAATATGTACATAACGCAAATTTGTTCAATAATATTTTATAACTTACATTAAGACGCCTACCACATGAACAACCAAACAATAAGTAAAATTATCTGTCATACTTATTACATTTTCAGAAACTAAATTTATTCCGCAGGAGTTCCCTCCAAATTGGCTAAAGCTAATCCTCCGTCGACGATAAAATCACCTCCCGTTAAATTTCTTGCACTGTCGCTGGCCAAATAGACAGCCATATCTGCAATGTCCTTAGGTTCAATAAGCCTCTTCAACGGTGTTAGGCGTGCGCAAGATTCCCAATGCAATTTGTTCTCTTCCAAACTTCTACCTGCATTTATTAAAATGTTTGTATTCGATCTACCAGGTAATATTGAATTGGCTCAGACTCCATAAGGAGCCAACTCTAAGGCGACACATTTGGTGAAATGACTTACTGCTGATTTAGAAATGTAGTATGCAAACGAGTTGGATGTAGCAAAGGACGCTACCATGCTTGCTATACTTATGACACACCCTTTAGATTTAATAAGAATTGGAGCCACGCAGTTCGTCATGCGAACCAATGCTCGTAAGTTTATAGACATTACAGCATCAAAGTCTTCCATAGCTAGGGTCCAGAATTTTGCTATGATCGTTGCGAAAAATACCAGCACAATTAATGACCACATATATTTTTCCAAATTCTTTGATTGTTTTATCTACAGCTTGTTGCACCAGCTCGTCATTACGCAGATCTATAACGTGTGTTAACACTTTCCTTTTATTTAATTTTCTAGATTGTACAGCGCACTTTTCCAAATTTTCCCCATTAATATCAATTCGTGATAAAGTTGCCGATAAACTTGCAAAACTGACTGCAATAGCTTCTCCGAAGCCCGGACTAGCACCCGTTATTAACACCACTTTATTTGAGAAACTCATTTTTAGTAAGCAATTATTTCATTTTTGTACACGGGAATACTCAAGTAAACCAAACGGGACGCAACCGCGAGCGCGTCACGTTTGTAAACTCGCCTGATGAAGGTCACCGAATGTGACCGAAACTAGTCATAGTAGACGACTTCATTTTTACGTGAGTATTCCCGTGTTTAATTATAACAAAAATGTGTGAAAACCACGTTAGTTTCCATAGTACAATTATTTCATATTGCTATAATGCTTAACATAAAAGTGATTTCATTACAATGAATTAAATTTTATGTGTCACCATCATTTATATTCTAGTAGGAACTTGTCCTGTAAAATGTAGCCAAGTTTTACTTTTATTTATAACAAGTGTTGAAGGCGCTCGCCCGAAAAGATATAAGCCCGCCGCGCCACCTATGCGGCGCGGTAGGCCCTGGTATGATCTGTTAAATATCAATTAATACATTTCATTATTAGGAGTCCTGTTATAATAATATAGTTTTAACGGTCTTTGTAGTCAGATCTGGCTTTAATTGAAATAAGCATCCTGCATTATACGAATAATCAGATTCATTTTGAACGGTAAATAATAAAAGTTTTTTATGTATATACTTGCCCTAGTAAGAGCCCTACGAGCTATTAATTACCAGACAATATAGTTATACTCTACATAACTAAATCAATATTTGTTTGACCTTTTAGTTTAAAAATACTATTTATTTCAAGGTGAGGACAATGTAGATAACAAAAAACGATTCGCGTGCAGACACAAAATTATAATTTTAAATTTTGATTGAAATACAAAAATGTTCAAGGAGATAAAAAGAGCTGAAGACTACTCTTAGTTACATTTTACAGTGCTTTATAACAACCACCTCTTAAAATTAAATGACATAATGGGATATGAAATACATAATAAATAAAATACCCCATGCTTTTTAATAAAATTATTCCATAGGTACATATGACAGAGGTAATCCACCGTCTACACTAAAATCACTTCCTGTTATATTTCTTGCACTGTCACTGGCCAAATAAACAGCCAAGTCTGCAATCTCTTTGGGCTCAATAAGTCTCTTCAGCGGTGTTATGCGTTGGATGTATTCGAAAAGCGAGTTGTTTTTTTCTAAATTTGCACCAGAGTTTAAAAAAATATTTGTTTTCGCTCCACCTGGCAATATTGCATTGGCTCGGACTTCGTAAGGTGCCAACTCCAGAGCAACACATTTTGTAAAATGGCTAATAGCTGATTTAGATATGTGGTATGCAAATGCATTACTTGTAGCAAGCACTGCTGCTACGCTTGCGATGTTTATAATACACCCTTTGGTTTTAACCAAAATCGGAGCAGCACAATTTGTCAAACAAACTAATGCTCGTAAGTTAACAGCCATCACGGCATCAAAATTTGCCATTGCCTCTGGATCTAATATACTACCATGATCGTTTCCGAAAATACCAGCGCAATTGACAACAACGTCAATATTTCCAAATTCTTCAATCGTGTCATTTACAACTTTTTGCACCAGTTCATCGTTACGCAGGTCAATCACATGTTTTAGCACTTTCCCTCCGTTTAGTTTTCTACATTGTGCAGCACAATTTTCTAAAGTATCTCCATTTATATCAATTATTGACAATGATGCTGACAAGTTAGCGAAATTAAGTGCAATAGCTTCTCCAAAACCCGAACTGGCGCCTGTTATCAACACCACTTTATTTAAGAAACTCATTATTCCAAGCGACTATTTTAAACACTTAATACAAAATGCGTCAGTCACAAATATATAAAGATAAGAAAATGCACCTAAAATTAAGCGACGCCTCTATTTATATGCGCAATTTTGCATTCAAATCTATGTTTTAAAACAATAGCCAAGTTTAGATTTTTTTCTCACGAAATTAAGTGACTTTTATTATGTGTACTATAATTTGTGTACGGAAGTACAAAAAAATATGACAAAAACAATTCAAAATGATAAACTTCGAACAATAAAGTTTAAAGAACTACTTCTTAAATCCTTCACCGTCATACTTATTAACTAATAAGGTCCAGGATTTTCTAGTTTATTACAATCATTATAGCATTCCTTCTGAAAAGTGCGGACAATCATGATGGAAAGATACAAAACATTTATTTATTCGATAGAAGGAACAACAAAACTGCACAGAGATAATCCACCGTCTACTTTAAAGTCAGCTCCTGTTACATTCTTTGCCTTGTCACTGGCCAAATAAATAGCTATATCTGCAACTTCTTTAGGCTCAATGAGCAATTTAAGTGGTGTAGAGCATCTTATTGATTCCCAGCATTTATTATTTGCTTCGACGGTTATGTCATCTGAAGAGTTTACTAAAATATTGGTTTTCGCTGCACCAGGCATTATTGCATTAGCTCTGACCCCGTATGGTGCTAACTCTAGAGCGACACATTTAGTGAAATGACTTACAGCTGATTTTGATATGTTGTAAGCAAATGATTCAGGTGTCGGAACTAACGCCGATATGCTTGCTATGTTGATAATGCATCCTTTAGACTTTGTCAAATACGGAGCAGCACAGTTAGTAACACAAACTAATGCTCGCAAATTTACTCTCATTACGGAATCGTAAGTTTCCATCGCTTTAGGATCCAGAATGCCATTATTGTTTGCATAAATACCAGCGCAATTGATAACAACATCAATCTTTCCAAATTCTGCGGCGGTTTCATTTACAGCTTTTTGCACAAGCTCATCATTACGCAGATCAACTACATGTTTTAGCACTTTCCTTCCGTTCAGATTTTTACATTGTACCGCGCACTTTTCTAAATTTTCTCCATTAATATCAATTAGTGATACTGTTGCTGATAACTTCGCAAAATTTATTGCAATAGCTTCTCCGAGACCCGAACCAGCGCCTGTTATTAATACCACTCTATTTAAGAAACTCATTTTATGTATTTTTTATTTTTAATGTGCAATGTAATGCAAAAATGCGTCAATAAGCAATGCAAAAGTTTGTAATATGAATCGTCTATAGTGATAGCGTTTAATTTATATGCCGGCCATAAACAAAGCCAAGCCAAGTTTTTAATATTGTTTCTCCTTCCTGTTGCTTTTTTTCTTATAAGAATAAACGTCGTTTTTCTATAGAATAGTAAATAAAACTCTTAAGTTGTTATCAATTATAAAACAAGTCTTTTTTTAAACTGAACACTTCGAACATTCATAGTTCGTAGACATTCATAGACTCGTGTTTCTTATATTATATTAGAAAAATAGATAAGATAAGCTAAGAAGAGTGATTTAGCGGTACAGTCAACCCTCTCATTATTCTAAATTCGAAGTCGTTAAGTATGAAACTATTTACAACATCTTTTTCAAACAACAAAATTTCCTCAAAGCGGCCTGCCTAAATTACTATGTTTCTTCGGCTAGACTTGGCGAAGGCACGTCCGTGGTTAAGTTTATTGAACAAACGATTTTATTTATACTCGTACACTAGCATCTTATCTTTCCCACAAGATTCTTTATCGTGTCAATGACACAAAAGTCACCTACACTTGAGTATTGACATTGTCATATTTAATTGAACAAAATAAATACCTACTTAGCGTAATCACAAACGTCATTTTCCACTAATATTTAAACTAGTCATGTGCTACGGAATCACTTGTTTGTTTCACAAGGCATTTTGTTTTCATGTACTTGCTTATTACTTGTTTTTAGTTTGGTTTTCAAGCTAGAGTTTTTATACCATTCTTAAACCCAATATTTTACTCAACAAGATGCGTTTCAAAGAACAGACGGTAGGTTTTTAAAACGATTAAACTTAATGTTTTGATAATCGTTATTAAAATAAATGTTTTTGATGGTCGCATTATGTAGTCAAACACAAATTTGATATTAATAACAGAATCGTCCGACATAAAAACAAACAGTTGTTAAAGAGATTTATGCCCGAAGCGTAAACATCATATTTATAAAAAAGATTACAAGAATGGAACAATAAACCAACCAATAAGTGTTTAATCTTATTTTTCTAGAAAGTACAAAAGTGGTTGCGCATTATTGAACTGAGCAACAGGCAGATTATAGATTTTAGATTTTTTTTTAGAACTTTATCTCCCTGATATAAGAATGAGGGATAGGATCGGAATGGATCGTTTTAAAAGGCTAGCACACTACTTATGGCATTTTTTTTTTATTTTGCCCATTCCATCTCACCTAAATATTAAAACATTTTTCCTAAAATGTGAAGTGTAATGTAAAGTGTTTCCAAATTGGCAACCTGACAAATTATTAGGAAAAATATATTTTATGCAAACGAAAATAAAAAATAAAAAAAAACATTATAAACTACCACGCGTTGGGGTCCACGAGTATATGTACTAATTTTTATTTTGTGCAACGAGAAAGTTTCGAAATGATTCGTTTCGATTAAGTGTAGGAGGCTCTCAAATGACTTGTTTATTATACATTTTTAGTCAGATTTCATTATTCGAGCGTATTACTTTTTCTCACGTTATGGTAATTTGTACTTTATTTTTTTAAATAAATTATCAAGCCTTAAAATAAGTAAAACAATGAAATCTTAAGCGATTGTTTTATGGCATTTAATTACAATGAATTATTTTTCATATAGGTACCTACTTATTTTTAGATTTTATGTATGTTTTCACAGCCCGTAAACATTTGTTAAAAATACTTAAAAAACTAATTTAATGCATCTGAGGAAGTATAATCTTAACACATTATTGTGAAATCATCGACGAAAAAATGCCGGCGAGTCTCAAAGAGAATCTCAGCGAATATCGATCTTGTGTTCGAAATCGAGCAACGTTCTGTACAAGCCTTTATCAAAAGCATTTGATTAAAGTAAAGGGGCCGCAATCACATGCGAAAAGGTTTTGCCGCGAAGGAAGTATCGCGTTTACAAAACGGAGCGCCGACTGTATTGTGACCGAGGCAGATTCCTAGTTGAAGGCAATTGAAGCCGGATACTGCGACTCCTGATGTTCACTTGTTCAAGATACTCGACACCGCGCGCCGTGCCTCGTAAATTGAAAACGACGATACCGATACCCCGATACCTGAAGGCGAAATAAAAAGGCGTGCCGCGAAACATTATCGAAATTCAGCTACAATCGTTAAACGATAGGCGTGTGAGGATGCTGAGGACTGTCAGATGCAAAGGTGCTGAGGTGTGGTGTCCCGCCCCATATGATTAACCGACAAAGAAATAAAAATCACCTTTGCAAGTATCAGTGCCTTTAGCCCGCAACTAATATTTTTTACTGTAGGTAAAAAGTAGGGAGTGGTATTCGGATACGCGGAATAAAATTTAAAGCGATAGAGTTAACTGTCTCACGAACCACGCCAGCTTAAACTTTGATAGCAACATCAAACGCCGTATTTTATATGATGCGTTTGAAGATAAAATTCGATATAAAATACAATCTTGCATACTTATTGAAACATAAATCGTGATGAACTCGAAAAACCACTTAAAGAGTTACAGTCCATTATCCGATGCCCACGCCGGCCGAGTGAAATTGGAAAAAAATATTTCGCGCAAAAAGTAAACAAGACTAAAGCGGTAATTCATCGCAAAACAGCATTCGGATCATTAACGAAGTGAGGATTTACGATCACGCGAGAGGACGCGCGGGGACAAGGGACGCGGCGAGAGGGCGACCCATCACACGGTGCAAGTAATTAAATCCTTAAACGAGTGTATAACAAGAATGTGTTTTTAAGCTCACGCGCAGCGGAGACCTGTTCGAAAGCACCCGCGACACTTATTTACGATGAGTTTTCGCGGCGGGGGATACAACGCCTAATTTCTCGCCGCGACGCGGTCTCGCGCGATTTATTTAAAATAAAATTCTTTTGTAGTACGCCCCGCTGCGCTACAATCGATAATTCGAGAAAGAACCTAGATTGGGTCGACTGTAAGTCGATTAAGATACCAAACACCTTGCGATTCAGCTCGTTAAAATAATTGTTTTAGTAGATGAGAGACAATGAATTAAAACTAAGTATTCCAATCAAAACGTCAACTGCTCCGAAGAAAAAACTTTAAATAAAGACGTAGATAAGACTCTGGACAGTTTTTAACATAAATGGCTATTAATTTATCCTGTAATGGGGCGTAACAAAATACAATATTCAACGCTCAACACGAAAGACCTCGTAGCAATAAAATTTAAAACAAACGAGCCGTTCCTTCAGCACGTTCCTTGCCGACACGTAAATACACTTAAAAAGTGTCGCCACCACATCATCTCTTTTCAATATTAAGATCCGTTTCATTTCAACTGTTTTTAAATTTCAGTAAAATAACTGAGAATCGGAAGATTGCAAACGTCGGAGAATCGATGGACTCGTTACGAAAGCCATAAAATAAAACGATTTTTTTTAATGCGAACATTTTTTTAATTTTCTCATTAACAAAAGCCGAAAATAAGCAGACACTGTACCAAAAAAAGGTCATACTCGTAATATAAAAGCCATCAGTTTTTTTTAATTCAAAGCGTATTAGCGCCTGAAGCGAATCCGTTCACATAATCTAAAGTAGTTAAAAATACTAATTCTTTAGTGTTTGCGAGGCGTCAATTTGGACAGAATTCATTAGTGTTGTGACACGTGGGATCACAACAGTTCAATATGCGGCTGCGATAATTACGAAGCTCTACAATCGAAGAGTGCAGACTGTCAAAGTTAATCGATTCCCGCGTCAAACCCAGCGCCCTGAGGTCTGAGGAGGCCTCGGCGAATCCATCACCGCTAACGACTTGCCACTTCCTTGTCGAGGGAAATTCTCATTCGTGACAACAATGCTATTGGGACGTGTGGGTGCGATGTAATTCTTCACGATTTGTGTAGGTTTAGAAATAAGCCGTCTTGAAACATAACAAAATTAATCCATCTCTTTCTTGACAGCTAATTCATGTTATTCTAGTATGTGGCAGGTAGAGACAGATGGAACAGATAGTCCTCCATATATTGAATTACAATTATCATATCACAGCGTAGATCGGAACGCTTTATGCGGCGATAAGGCGGCAGCTGAGCTCTACTATAATATAAGGGCGCATTTTAATGAGAAAGCTCCCGCCTAGAATGTGAGAAACGGCCATGTTTATATCTGTGTTAAAATCGAAAGGGTTATTTTATGTCTTCTACGAAATATCGTCAAAGTCAAATGTCCTAAAAATAAGTTTATATGTGTAAACACATAAAAGAGTACTCGAATCCCTAAATACTTTCGAAATTTGATCAACCGTGTCAATGAAGCTAACACGGGTCATTATTTTCCTAAACAAATATTACATGACTTTTATTACCCACACCTGTGTAGTCTAGGCACACCTACTAACTAACATCGAGTATAATTCTTGCTCACAATAAATATTTCTCACGCGGAAAGTTAATTCGAGTGCAAAGTCATGTCACCAAAACGACCAACGCAAACAGCGAAGTACACTGTCACACACCGAACAATGCTGTCAAAGTTGAGTGCAATCATTCTGGAAGAACTGTGATGGTATTGAACAAATATTGGTGGAGCGCGCAAAACTATCCACAAGCTTGTCTACTCGAAAGCTGGACTATGTTGACCTCTAGGAGGTGTCAAAACTTGGGCCAAGCAATTGACACGAAGCCACGCGTGAGAATATTTGAACAAATACCTCTCCTCGGTTTACTAGTGTCGGTAATGAATCATTTCGTTAACGGTCAACTTCAACACTTGGAAAAAGTCTAATAATGTTTGTAGAGGCGGGGTAATGAACTCCGATGTATCGATTAGCATAACTCTACCTTGACATTAGTGAACGTGTTAAGATGAAATCATATAACGACACAATTTTATACCTAATTGTTTAACTTTGATACGATACATATTCACTTATAATACTTTAGAATTAGACAAGCAAACATTTGATGACAAGTAATGTAGGCGTTTTGATAATATTCACTTAAATAAACACAAAAACATCCTTATAATCAAAGGCGCATTGATAAAAATGAAGTCATCCATATTCGACACTACATCCATAAATTATTTGTAAATTTACAACCACTTTGAAAACGTTCATTTTTGTTACGAAATTGCATAAAAATTCAAATCAATTCAAATGAGTATGTACACGTATTAATAAAAATATAACAGATTACTAATATTTATTGGAATGGAGATAAAAGACTTGAAACATTAATATCGGCACATAGCATAGATTTTGCATTTTAAATACGACTTACACGATTAATGTTACAGATTTAGAACGTCTTAGAATATAAACAGCTAATAAAAGTAGAGAATTAGCATATAACAAGACTAGTCTATTTAGGATATTATTAAAAAGGATGAATGCCATTTTATGAACATAAAGATATATTTAGATAATAAACGTTATCGTGTAAGGAAACTGCCTTTGATTTTATGGTATAGTAATATGGCTAGGACCGTATGACGGTAATTATTCAGATCATGTGTTAATTTAACGTCATAACCAACGTCCTGTCGGCTATTTACGATTACCGCAGAAAGTCGTAATGCGACTGGTCACAACCGTAAACAGCCCAGGTTCAATAAAGAAATCTTATTCTAGCGCGTCTAAGATTATTACTTAGTCTCTTTAGTTGGAATATGTAGTTAGAAATTTCATGAGAGTGCGAGTCCAAGATAATCTTGAGCGCGCTAAAATACGGCGCTAGGTCTGCTGTGTATCTTTTTATATTTTTTAACACGATATCTAAACATGACTTCATATGTATTATTGGTCCCATAGTGATTCACTCTAAAGAAGTTTGAAGTATATAACACCAGTATATTATACCAAAGTACGAGTATAACCTAATTTTTTAACGTTAACGATAGTTAATCTCCAGGAATACAAAACAGTCCAGTTCTAAGACAAAATTAGAATATCGTAGCTTAGAACTGCAAAATGTCTTCTCTTGAAACCCGATTCTTTGGAAGAAGGACGTCTTAAAAAAATAAAGTCCCCATTTAATATGAAAAAGCGCCAAGAGTTCATTAACGTTTCACAAACTTTTTTACTTGTTTTGCCACCGAGTAGAAAATATAGTAGAGAGTTGACAATCTCACTAATATTATAAAAGTGAAATTATGTAGGTGTGTTTGTTACCATTAAACGCTGAAACGGATCAACAGATTTACATGAAATTTGGAATGAATGTCTTTCATGATCTGAATTAACACATATGCTACTTTTTATCTCGGAAAACTCATGTTAACCGCGGGTGAAACCGCGGGGCGCAGCTAGTATTTTAAAAAAACGTGTCACTCATGAGGTAAAAAACACAGCTTACTATAAAATTAAATAAAAAAAGTTAGTATATTATGAAAGACGGCGCGCCGTCACAATATGATCAGCGTCACTGGCGAGATTCGTGAGGAAAGCTTTAAGGGTTCTAACAACGGAACCTTTAAAAAATACAGAAAAGGAAAAAACGACTAAAATAGTATGTCCGAAAACGATAGCGCAAATCCAATTTAAAAGTGACGAGTTGACGATGCATTAAATTACACTAAATGCACGACATTACGTCTGTAGTCTACTGATCAGTTTTCTCTGCCATCTTTATATTTTGACGACTTTAACTTTGAGATTTGGCTTTAACGTTACGGTTGTTTGCTCCCATATGGTGACAGTAAAATAATTATTCATAACCACCACCGCCTCTCCAACAAACGGTTTCGTATTTATGGTAGCTAACGAAGAAGTCAGTAATTAAGCTCAACTTACTGGCGAGGGTGAGAGGTAAAAACCAAATAACCATACCAATGCTTTTATGTATTTTGGTTTTAAGTGTTAAAAGAAAGTATAAGGTTCAGATCCACTCGTATATTTTTACCGGCTTTAAAAAAAGGGGAAGTTTTGAATTCAGTTGAGTTTTGGTTTGTTGTTGAGTGTTGGTTTGAACTCTAGATTTTTATAAACCGATTGGAAAATACTTTTTTCATGAAAGGATATTTTTTTCAGATTGGTCCCAATGAACAAAAATTTTATCAAAACCGTTCAGTATTTAAGTTATGAAATGAAAATATCTAGAAAAAATTTGTTATCCTAATAATTTTAAGTCGGTTTTTTTTATTTGTATCCATGTATGAAGAAGTAGGAAGTAGGTACTAGGTACTATTAGCTGGGAACAAGGATTTTAGTACTGGTTATAAACTCACGGGGCGTAGCTGCAGTGTTTGCCAACAACAACTGTTGACTGATAGCTGATAATAAACAAGCCGACTCAAATTAACGGTAATATTAAACCGAACGGTGCGATGTAAATCATGTAAACGAATGTTACCACATTAATATTACTAAAAAAAATACTAATGTTTAGAGAGCGGCAGAGGAAAACTTTGAGTATATCATTAAACGCAAATAAAATCAACTAATTAATTTTGTTGGCGCAGCGACCCAAAGTGTGTCTTGGCTTTTGATACTAAGAGGCACCATCCTTCTCCGTCTAGAGCAAGTTTTACCAGGCATCAACTTCAGGTTTAAAAAAAGCAAAAGATATAACAAATAAAATGTGAACAAATTACCTACTTATTATTTTAATGTTTAGGAAGTACCGAATTCAATTTAACACTACCTAAAGACAACAAAAAAATCTAAAAGTGTTTGTTAACTTCGAAGTTCTGTTGCTAGAGCTTATTTCAAATCCTTGCTTACTTTTTTGTATCAATTAAAATAAATTTGCAAACGAAAGACTTGACAACAAAATATTTTAAGCATATTTATATTAACTACTGAATCATGTTTTGAGTTATACGTCCAATCAAGTTGACAAATTAATCCAACTAAACCAGGAGTCAGGCCGTTTTTATACCTCGTTCTATTAGACACTATTGGCAATATTTTCGTACATTTAAGTGATTTGTGGTAAGCCAATTAAGATGTCATGAAAGCTTTTATATTTATAAGCGGCAATTAGGAAAGCATTTAGCTATGAATATTGATGGGCAGACGACGTTTTTGCAAGAACTACTTACGTACATCAAGGTCAAATCGAAAACTAACTGATTCGCGGTCATTGGACGACGCGTTTCGATAGTAAAACCATTTTCTTTTTTATATTATAACAGTATTTGAGAACCAGAGTCTTTTTCAATGTAAGTTCATACTTGGTCATTTTAGGTCTTACTTAAACCTAATTACTGCTTATAATTCTAGTAATCACAATCTAGTAATACACTGGATTAACACGAAGGCTAGTTTTTATAAAAATTTAGGATAGCAAGGAAAACACGAAACGCTGCTAGTCTAGTGTAGTTTTGTTTTAATTAAAGCGGGGGATGCTCACACAAAATTCGATTTCGACAAGTTTCGATCAGATGCGATGATCTTCATAAGGAGATTACTAGCGTGACGCGCTCGCGGTTGATTAAAACAAAATGTGTCAAAAGTTCAAAATCACGTTAGTTTCCATAGTCTGGTATAGTTTTTCTGTATATTGTAAACCCGTAGTGTTATCACTAAACATTCAAGTCCGGTACTAACGGTATTAGATGATAAAACATGCGTCTTGTGTCTCTAAGCAGAACCGATCTCATTAGGGTAAGAAGTTTAGCGGGATCCTAGACATAAATAGGCGACCCGTACCTACTGCCTGCGGAAAAACTTGTCCAGTCGTCCCTTTAGTTATTACATATTTAAGTATGTAAATGGAAATGATACGCCTAGTTTATTATGCGAAAATGCTGATCTTGTATCGTGAAATGTTAACGTTAAGCTAAATCGTGGGTCAATAATGCAGTCCTTTCAGAACCGTTACTAGAATTGATAGTGTTTAAAGAAGTAGAAACTAGACAAGATGTTTCTGCAATATGTATTAGA
Source organism: Alcis repandata (assembly GCA_949125135.1). Taxonomy (NCBI): domain Eukaryota; kingdom Metazoa; phylum Arthropoda; class Insecta; order Lepidoptera; family Geometridae; genus Alcis; species Alcis repandata. Next base: position 5,688,385 of record OX421233.1, read on the forward strand.
ACACAGAACTGTATTCAGATATGAATCTCTTGGTACTCTGATTCAAAGGACTTTTTATTTCGACCACATTCACGTAAAAAACTAAAACTAAGGCAGTTCAAGTAAACAGTCAAATGCGCTGGGAGCGTGTCACCAATAACTAATAAACAGTTAATTTATGGCAACTTTGTTTTTTTTAAACTCCAAAGACATCAGTGTATCTAGCACAACTTTGACGTAAACTTACGTAGCGAGTATTCGACAGAAAAGTATACGCAATTTACGCCCGTCAGGGGCGCTGTTGAGAGGCGTAAATGGCATACACTTTTCCATCAAATACTCGCTACGTAAGTTTACGTCGTAGTTGTGCTAGGCCTACAGCACCGTGATAAATATGTCAATTGTTAAGAGCCCTGTTAAACTCTACACTTGAATCGTTGGGAAAATACATGCGTCAAGTACATGCAGTAGTATTTGCAAATAAACCAATGAGAACGAACGAAAATGAAAAGATACAACAACACTAAGTGCTTGTCCACGTTGGAAGGCGCGGGCGCGGGCGCGGGCGCGGGCGCGGAGAAGTGGCGAACTCGTGTTCACATTGGCCGCCAGGCGTTTGCGCGAGTTGACGTTTCAAACTGGTTGAACTTACTTGGCGTCGCGAGTGAATCGCGCGCTCCGCCGCTAGTTCGACGTGAACACACACAAACGTCTCACTCGTTTGATATAGCCGCGCGCGCCGCGCGCGCGAATCGCTAGCTGGCCCGCTACTTTCGCCGCACCTGCGTTTTGTACGTGAACACTTGCATAGTATGCTGTATGTTTGATATTTCGTGACCGCGCCCGCGCCCGCGCCCGCGAGTCAACGTGTTCAAGCACTTAGAAGCGAAAAAAAAACAATACTTATCATAATTTTACTAGAAAATGCTTGTCGAAATTCAGTCAAGAGTGGCTCTGGTTTTTCTGAATATTGGCTTTACTACTGCTGTTTACCTTATTTTAACTCAATATAGCTCGAAAACCAAATAAGCTTAAAGTTTTGTAAACAACCAAGCTCTACACCGCCCCATCTATGGGGATAAACTTTATTCCATAGATGATTCATTTAATCTCGCATTACCATCGTAGACTAATAAAAATACTGAACAAAGTCCACTTCGAGTTTGAAGTAGACAAATAAAAATCAAAGTTCGTAGACGTGTGTGACGTGAATGATCTCAGTTTACATTCGAGATGTTCCGGAGGTATATCCGTGACGAAGTAAAGTCTACGTTTGTCGCGACGCGATACCCCTTGAGGGAAACCAACCGTACGCAATAAAGCTCAATTTTCGAGAAAACAACTATAACTCAGAGCAGTGCACTCTGTCGTCTGTGTTCTTTGCTTCCGGGCAATTTCTATTACCATATAGACGCGCTACTTTTCAATTCTTTTCCATTAAACTTGGTGCATCGCCGTGCGTTTCGCGACCCGACTCCGACTGCGAACCGCTTGCTATTCTCCATACACATTTATAAAATGCTCTTTACTCGGCCGCGACTCGCTCCCCTGCGACTGACATTCTATTGCAAATTTCAAAGTGTATTTTCGAATAAGGAAAATCGCCCGAGATCAATAAAACTTTTATAGCGTCTCAGTAGAAGTAGCGATTTATGTATGATTCATAACAAGTTTTGAAAATGGGAAACAGCTCGAAACTTACAACTCAAATTACGTAATAACTTAATATTGGTAATATTTAGAAATCGAATACGATGTTTTTGTAAAAGAAGTTAATTCTCTTTTTACCCATTTGTAGATCACGTTACCGTTGCTGTCAAATATTTCTGACAAACTTTGAATAGTGGAATAGGTTTTGAAATTATACTTTATCATAGAAAGCTAGTTTTTAAACGAAACATAGTATCCGGTGACATCGGTCTTTTATACTTTCTGAATACATTAAAGTAATTTTTGTGGCATACTCAACTTACTGATTTTTAACTTACAAATATAAGATCATAATTATTAAAAGACGAATATCAACAGAAAACGTCGTTCACAAATATTATAATCAACACCTGTCACAAATAAGCTGCGTAGCTTGTTCGTCAAAACAACTCTAGCAATATTTCAAAGAAATATGACGTCGACAATATCTTAAGCCCGGCAGATGGTATACAAACGAAAGGCTTAACTCCGACCTCACAATTTGTCACAATAATAAATTTCATAACCAAAACATGGAGTAACAAAAGCGCCTGTATTTGTGTATTACAAAACCATACAGAGCATTCTTCGCGTAACAAAGACATCTCTATCGGTAGCCGTTCCGAATTATCTGTCATGTTTCACAAATAAATAGGAGCCGTTTTATATCACAATGGGAACACACCGTAAGGCTTGATTCGTAAGCATTGAGAAAAAATCTATTTATCAAACAAGAGATGGGCTCCACGAGATAAATGCGCCCGAGTCCATTATTACCCCTTTTCAATCTATTCCGGGATGTCTATCTTTGCTTTGATTTAAAGATGGAAATGTTTGAAGAAGGGCATGGGTGCGATCATATTCCATTGATGGGTCCTAAATATATGAAAATGGTTTGTCACTAGATACTAAGTATATTTATGCGTAGAAAATACTTCTAAGCATATTTTTTTAAATTTATATGTTACAAAAAGTATTATGATAAGATAGATCAAAGGAAATATAGAGCTTAAAATTATTCAACACTCAAATTATGACGTTAGAAATTATTTTAGTCGTCGATTCTGGCAACCGCAATGCATTAAGACTAGACAAAGGGGGACAGAGGGGGAGGTGTTGTTTTTTTTTAATTTTACGTAAGATCGAGTCGGATACTTTGAATATGGTTCCAATCACATTTGGTGATATTTTTCTAGGAGAATATTTTTTGAGCAAAAATGCGTGGCAAAGATAGCTGACGTTGGTCTCCTTCTTAACAAAAGTACGTCCCTGCCCCAAGTTTCAAGGGTTCACTGCGCGCACGATCGTCGCTCACGATCGAACACCATGATCGAGATCCGTGTACCACCACCTATTACCATAAAGTATTTACAGTATGACGACTCTTTCAAGTCGCGTGGAATATGAATCCGCGATATTACACGATAACTGAATACATTGTCCGAAAAAACAAGAAGGGGGGAACATGTGCTTTCGTAATAATAACGATGCATTGTTCTTGGCGCTCATTTTGGAGTAGAGCCTTTCACGGATTTACTGATATTCATTGTGCTGGATTGTCCTTTTAATGCGACAGATATCATAACTTTGCTAAAAGGCAGTTTCCTCTTTGTATGGATTTTATTGTTTAGCTATACTAAATTTAATGTGAGCAACTTTGTAAATGCAGGAATTTCATACTTTACAAACATAATTTCACCCTTGAGCCCGTCTCTGTCGCATTACCCTGAACACCTAAATTATTCACCTAAATTCGAAATTTTAAGCAGTTTACAACATTGAAACAAAAGACTTTTACCCTATTCTTACCCCTTGATTCCCTGTCGTATTTTTTTTTCGTAGATTTGGTAAGATATTTTTACAAAGAATTTCGTAATCGTATAAAATATCTACCAATTTAAGCTTTTCAGCTAGCGTAGTTTTCGGGATTTTAGTCAGTCAGGGTATTTCGCTTGCGTATAAATCCGATACAATACCAGGAATTTGTCTGTATTTTATTTTTTCGAATATTAAACTTCTAATTAAATGAACGAAAAAAACGAACATTGAACTTGATGACTCGGGTACCATTTTCCGGGACACTTGATTTTCTAGTATGACTCGGAGACTCGGAAACACAACAAAGTAATTAGGTCCCAACAATAACACTTCTCAGTCAGTTTTATGGGTAACGTAATTGCCAAACGCTCTAGTTTCCCCCTTCTTACGGGTCGCAAGTTCCTTGCTTGGTTTTATCGATCTTTGTATGTGACGTCACGCTTGGAACGTAATATTCTTTGTCTTGAGCGGAGCCCGCAATCGCCGAGTATCACTGTTATTATCCCTCTTGAAATTAAATGGGACTTTGGCACTTTGTTTTCACGTTCACTCTGTGAACCACATTTTTTTATAATGGTACTTTTCATTCATAAGGCGTACTTCTGCTTCCTCTGGAAAGAGGGAAAAGGGTCATCAATAACATGCTCGTTTCTTATTTTTGAAGTCGGATTAATTGGCGACGTTCAACCGATCCGTCACCACGTCGGGTGGGACGGGTCGCGTCGGGTCGGATCGGGCCCGGCTAATCGCGAGCGACATAAGTAGGCCCGCGGCAGGGGCACGCATCATTTACAGGCCGTCCGGCACGATTAGCTTCAGCCGCTTGACGCGGGTGCCGGCCCGACTCTAACTAATTACAAATCGGGACCTGCTAATGTTTCAGACACTTTAGTACTATATACTCTAACTCTAACATTAGAAGAACAAAATTTATAGTACAGTTATAAAAACATTTAAAAAGGATTGATTGTCCGATTAAATGGATATACTAGTACTGTAGATGCCGCATCAAATTGCTTTTACTTTTAGTCTTTTTGACTAATCTCGAGACGCATCGGAATCACTCGATTCAACATTCTACAATGTCAGTGACCAAACATCTATAAATAAAATCACAGTCCTGAATACCCATCAGAGCATTTCCATAAATCGCTCGTCAATCTTCTTTCAAATCAGTCCAAAAAAGGTAAAAGAACCCATAAACCAATAAACACTTACTTGCCGTTGCACATAACAAATGTGATGGACTCCCGCGGCTTTCGAATAACTTCGAAACGGGTCGGACATTTAATTTCAGTTTTATAATAAAGGACATATTGTGTTAGATAAAGGATGGGTTGTAATAGTGTCGCGTCATCTACATTAGTAATACGAGTCGTCGCGGGGCGTCTTCGCGAGCGTCACAAGCCAGCGTCGCACCCGCGCGCGGTTTTATATCGTGTAATATGGCCTACAGAAAATAATAAAAAAGCCTCCGAGTTGGCCACGCTCGAAAATATTTATTCAAATAAGTCGCCATCAACCCGACCGTAAAAGCACGCAGAGGGTTGAGGGGCTAGCAGTTTTATTAATATTAAAAGAACGCTTCAGTTGACACAAATTGGCGATAACCAAAGCGGGAGTCATAAATTTTTTGTTTTCCTTCGCGTTTATTATTTGCATCTCTCGAAATAAGATTGCTTTACACGAACGACATTTTGGCTGCTTGTCAAATATTAAAGAATAAAATCATAAATAATTTACTCTGTGACATTACTTTTCTAAATACAGTCAAACCTGGATAAGCGAGAGTTCAAGGGAGCACAATCTCATTCTCGCTTATAGAGGTTTCTCACTAACCCGAGTTTCTCGCTAATGCAGGTACATGGGTAGCGTTTCTCTCTTAAAGGGGTACGCAGACAAACAGGACGGTACACAGGCACACGTGTCCATTTGAAAAGAATGCGATACAACATTATTTAGTTCCACGAAATAGAATAGGTACAATATTGACGAGAATACAAAAACAATGGTAGGAAGTTCCACGAAAGTTAAAAATGAGTCATAAAATAGCACATGTTAAATTTGTAAATAAAACTTGACTGTCGCTTATAGAGGTATAGATAAGTAGCAGTCTCACTTACGGAGGTCTATGAGGGAAAAACGACTCTCTCTTACAGAGGTTTCTGTTTCTCGCTAATAGAGGTTTTGGGAGCTTAAAATGACGGGTCCTGGCTATTACTCTCACTTATTGAGTTTTCTCACTTATCCAGTTCTCACTTATCCAGGTTTGACTGTATTAGGCTATACATCAAACTAGTAATACTAGTAAATCTGTTCAATAACTCTGATGCAATAGTTTAAGTGCCTCAGACAAAAACGAAAACTCTTACTCTCGTAGCAATCTATAACGAGTAGTAAAACAATCTGTTTGAGAAACAATACAACTCTCGATTCACACTCGGGCTCATACTCCGCCAATATTATTATCGTGCCATAAAACAATAAAGTTAACCGCTCTCGCTCCAGCGAAGCAGTGCGAGGTGCAATTCTACGTGCCGATTACCGCGGGCTTGCACTCCTTGCGTTTGTACATCTAAGCTCTTTCGGTGGGAAGCTTTCTTGGCTCACAGTGATTTGGAATAGAATACCACATCTGTATAAAAATCTTAATACTGCACGGTGAAAAAGAATTCTTTGATCCAAGCAAATATGCGTATATATATGCACAATGCAGTAAAATGTCTTGGTCTAAGAAAATATATTTCTTTGATTTCCAAAAGAATATAAATTTGGACTAATGTAATCAATGTTAAATCAAAATAAAGCTGTCTATTTATTTAATGTAATAAAATCTTAATAGAAGATAATGATTGTGTTCGTTCTGATAAATGCCTTTTTTAAAACACTAATAAAACGATCGTTCTTTACAATCAAAATTACCAAAATCTTGCTCTAAGCTCTGGCGTCGATTATACTAAGGAAATATTATTGTTTTTGTTAAAATTAACACAGCTAAATCTTTAGATTAAAGTAAGCGCTGCCTTGGTTCAAACGATTTAATTTCTAAAATATTCTATTTAGATGATTGCTTGTTTCAGTCAAGACAACGTATATCTTGTCTTAAGCTTTGCGCGCTAGAAATAAGTCGATATATTTTTCCAGCACAAAAATAAAATCTTATTTCAAGTAAATATTTTTTTTAACGAAAGTTAAGAGGTAATCTATGAAAAGTTTCGATGTCTTTATGCAAAATAAGTTGTAATTTGGTTGAATAATATGGTCGACTCTCCCAAAATAATGATGAGTTTCCCTGAACTATAATTTGGTTCATTGAATAACGTTAATATTTTAATACAAAGCAATACCTGGTTCTTCTAGGTTTTTGAATCTCTTAATCCAAATATATAGATTAATCAGATTGAAATGTAGGCATTTCAAGCAATATTGTGTTTCACATGCCTCAAAGACATTTAGTTTTATTTTGAGAAAATATTTACTTAGTCTAAAATATTATAAATCTCTAAGGAAACTGACAGAAGCTTCAATCAATTTAATAAATTCATCCGGGCAAAACCCCCCTAGGCAGCTTCGTTCAGATTCCCCCCTCATACTAAAAGTAAGTTTTACAAATCGTCACTCACACCAGGTTTTCGTATAACCGGTGGCTGACAATGATTCATAAAAGCAGACTTTCAGATTAAGCGGGAATGCTGAGCCGTGCCTCCTATTTAGTGGGTTGAGCTCGAATGAATTCGTTCAAATGAGTCAATCTCACCACTCCTGAAACATTACATCACAGATTTAAACATCAAGAAGCATTGCACAAAATACTATTACAACGTTTTGTTAGTTTCCTTTTTGATTTCTCTGGTAAATAAAGTGATCGAAAATAAAAAACATCAATTAGCCATAACAAATAATATATTTAGACCCCGAAATTATGTGCATTTTCATTGGAATTATATTAAAACAATCCTCTAAACGCAATAACATAAAATTGTTTTCTATTTCTTCTACAACAAAAGATTGAAAATGATTATCATATTGGCAGGTCTTAAATATACATGAATACAAATAAAAATCAGTACAATTATCCTTGTGTATTAACAATTGCTCGATTTTGCAAAAACAAGGTTCACAATAATCATTTAATTCGTATACAAGAAAATCACCAACGGAATATGTAATGCCATTAATTGTCATCCAATTTACTTTACCATACATTACATCATCTTTACCGTCTGAAAGCAATAGCGAGCCTTTAGATTTGCCATGATCTGCACAATCAGGTAGACCCTTATTAGATAAAAATCTATAGCAACACTGAAGCTGACATTTTATTGCTAACGACAAAGGTACATTTCTTTGAGTGTTAATAGAATTTGAAACGCGTTTTAAGTCCAAATGTTTTGATTCATATTTAAACGTGCTTATCAATATTAGTGGACCCATTTTTGCAATCACATCTGGATAATGAGTAACAAAGTGATGTTTTGGTTTAAGAGTACCAAACAACTCTATATACCTTTCGTGGTGTTCACAAATAAGACTCTCTAAATATTGTAAAAGATCGGAATTGAAACTTTGAGACATAATAACATTAGTAAGTTCCAACATACACAAGTAGTAGAGCCAAATCACATTTTCTCTAGGTACTAGATCACCTACAATAAATTGAAAATTCCTAACTAAACACAGCATTTCCGAAGCGGAAATTACAATCGATCCCTGTTGTACATGGGATTTTGTGACAAGAGGAGGAGGATTGCTGGATTTGAAGTCAAAAAATTTTATTCTTTGATTTAGATGATCGAGGGTGAAAAAGTCATCTGCAATTAATTTATCTATTACAAGTGCCATACCGTATCGGTGAATACCTTCACAGAGGTCATGCATCACGTCACAGTATAAATTCTTATACACATGAAATTCTCTGACTTCGTTCCAGATACATAGCTCTTTCACTCCCCTTCGATTGGTAAAGTCGTCTTCATAATTGACTAGGTTACGTTCTGCATTTCGATCAGCAGAGAGTTGGGACTGGCATTGTTGTTTAGTCAAAAGGCAAAATCTACAATAGTTCAAGGATGCAAAACTTTCATTAAATCCCATTACACTATGTATACCCAAATTGTCTCCAGAGACACAAGCCAAAGTAAATTTTACAGTCTTTGTAGTCCCGTTAACATTTATGTTAATACCCTCATCATAGAGTGAATTCAGCTCTTTAATCAACGGTTCGAAAACAGCTTTGTTTCCAAACAACATTCGGTCATTACTGTAGAACAAAGTTGCTAAAAATATGTTTTCTAGCCTACTCGCATATTCTGGTGGTATCGTCGCGACTGAAACGTATACTGCTCCTATCTTGTTCTTCCCTGCGTGACTTCCTAGAGGGTTACCAGTTTCAAGATCGTCAAAATAGACAATGATAGGAATATTCTGTTTTTCTAGGTTATCATTCCACATTTTTCCTTGTACAACATTATTTATAACACCTGTTTCACTAGTCAACTCTGTTTGATATTTGTTTATCGTATCATACACACCTGGTAACTCTAAAAATAATCTCAGATTTTCTTTAACTGGTATGTAGCATAACTTTTTATCTTTTAGAATCATAACAGTACTGTCATCTTTCTTTGCTTTTTCTTGACCTGAACCAATGACTTTTAATATTGGTTTGATATATTTTTCCGATGTTTCGAAATACTTTAATCGTTTATATTCAGTATCAACGTGAGAGAAACAATTAGATAACAGGTCAATTTCATTATTAATGTCATTCTTTTTCTTAATTACTGACTTTAAATTACAGGCAATATCTATAATAATTTGCTTTACTGTTTCTATTATTTCTTGTACAAACAATCTCGTTAAGTTTAGCCTATCATACAGTTTAGCGACAAAGGAATTTATCAATAGCTGTAGCCAAAGTTCAAAATTTTCGTCTTGACAATTTTCTGAATCTGTTGACGTATGTGGTATATTTTCATTACCTAACTCAGTATTATTAGTATCATCATTTTTTAGGGAAATATTAGAAATGTTTGGTATTGTTTCAATATGGTTATTTCTGTTGGTATGGTCTAATTCGAAATGGCGTTTCAGAGAACGTTTGATATTAAAAACTCTTTCACAGCCCATTTGAGGACATGGGAAATACTCAGTAGTTTTAAAGCAAAACTGCAAGTGAAAGCAATATTTTTGTAAATCGTCAAAAGTTATGCTACATTTACCACACTTCATGATGAAAAATTATTGTATGAAATGTTTAGTAGGAATGTCTAATATTCTAATCTAATAAACTTTTTAAAGATTTAGAGCCAAAATATCTGCGATGTATGGGACTGGATTGTCAAATCTGGTTTGGATTTTGTAGACGCATTGCTGAATGATTAAATGTATATGTTCGCTTGGCTTAGGGAATCGTGCATTCAATACATGAAATGACTTGAATAACACGTCAAACGCTTCTGTCATGGAAGTAAACGCATATCTAATATTGTCTATGACAATGTATGCTTTTATGATCTTTTGCAATGTTCCAAGTAATATTATATAGGGTTGAACTTGCGTTTTTCTTTTAGCAGCTTTATCAATTTGTTTCTGTATAGTGGAGTTTATGTCACCAGGATTCTGAAAAAAAAAAAAACATAAGATGTGACATATATTTAAAGAAGCCAGAGTATCAGTTACTCAATGGTGACAGCAGCCGGCTTTAGTACTACATATTAACGTAGTACTAAAGCCGGGAATAAAGTGTGGGCACTTATTGTACACTATTCTAGCTACCAATGTATCTCACAACAGACAAAGACAAATAGCTTACCTCTACTATTATCATAATACTCTCTAAGCACTCTTGAGTAGAAAACTTTTCTTTTTTTACACGGCCTTTGGGTGGCACAACATTAACCAGTAATGTCAATTCCGTTGGTAGTGCATCTGTAACAATACAATTTTTGTTATTATTTGAGTAATCAAATAGGTAATATCAATATCACGTTTATAAGAAAACTGTAGCAGGGAAGTAATTAGAAATTTAAAAATGTATTATACAAACTGTGTAAAATGTTATGGTTACCATCACTATCAAAAGTATTTAGCGAATTTCGCAAATTTTTCCTGTGTTCATCCGAATTAATTTCTTCTTTTTTTAATTCTATGAATTTTTGCATGAACTTTTTCCAGTTGTCTTTAAAGAGCTTTACTTTATCAGGGTATAATTCAGCAAAATCATCTTCAATCTGCAAAAATAACAATTTTTACAAAATTAAAGGATACAAAACAAGCCAAGAGTGACCATGAAGCGCATTCATCGTTCATAACATTCAGCATGTGTGGCAGACACAGCAACAAATAAACACAATAAGCACACAAGCAAGAATGTATAGCTCAGGAAGTACATTCAGTGTGTATTGTTGTATTTCCTATTATTAAGCAAGTATCATATTTGTTAGTACCTATTACCCTCATTCCAATTTCAGAAAAAATGCCAAAACCATTTAAAAAAATCACACCTTATACATTTAAAAAAATAAGTAAAAATGCAAACATACAAGCACTATTCACATAAGTATTCTCACAATACCTTACATTTGTGTTCAGCTCTGGGAACAGATGTTTTTAATGGTTGTTGGAAACCTAAATGGTAATAATTAATTCAATTAACTGGTAGTTCCAATCGCCCCGAACTGAGTCCTATATATTTGGTTGGCACCTATAACCCCTTGACTTTGATTATTTTCATATTCAACATGTATTATTGATACAAAGAAAACTTATTTAAACAAGCTGTTACAGAAAAGTTTCTACACAGTAAGTTTTTTATAGAGTATGAATTTATTTTAAAATTTTGTAATACTGTAAAATACCGTTTTGATTTGGATTTTGATATTTTGGCATATCATTGAATTATAGTATACATAGATACATAACATAAACCTTTCTGCAACACCTTGTATAAATGGATAAGACAGCCAGTGGTTCAAATGAAATTTTATAAAGTATTTTTTTGTTTGATGATTGACAAGCAGCATAAGTTGATGTGCCTAAAACAGTGCCGAAATTTATTACTTGTCAGTCAGTATTTATCAAACAGCACAATTTTCTCTTTTATAATCCACAAGTCCAGTTATATTTAATTATGATTTTATTATTCTACAGGGTTATTCATAAAGGGTATGCTAAGCCGAAAAGGGCTCATAGTACTCATCATTATGAACAACTTTTACTATGGTACCAACCCGAAAACCTGTTCCATACATTTTGTCGAGTGTCATTGACATTTTTTTATGGAACAGCTGATTTTTTTTCGCGAATTTCGGGTTGGTCCCATAGTAAAAGTTGTTCATAATGATGAGTACTATGAGCCCTTTTCGGCTTAGCATACCCTTTATGAATAACCCTGTATACAGAGCAATAAAAAGTTTGAGCTATTGAATACTTTAAATTTGGCATATTAACAATTATTATTTACAGAAATCCTTACCAATTCTGCCCCAGCTGGTAGGCGCAATACTTTCCATTTTGTCAAAAAGTCATTTACATTTTCATAGTCGAGTTCTTGTCTAATTTGCAAAGTCTTTTTCCATATGGCTTTCACTTTTGACCATGGTTCATTGTTGTTATTTAGCCATTCAATGTCGTCTTCATGAACACCTGTAATTAATAATTGTTCATCCAATTTCTCACCTTCCTATGATCATCACACACATCAACTTCAAAAACTTTATTTGCAGTCATGGCCCCCAATGCAAGGTGGCACCCAAGTTGGTTTTCGGCCCCCCTCTACCCCCTCCTGGTTCCTCACATAAGCAATCTCCCCGAACACATTCTTTAAAAATAAAAGGAAAATTGCAATACATTAATTAATACAATTCTTATATGAATTGAATATACTATTCTGCCGAGCGGTTTCACCTAGATTGATGAAAAACACTGATGATAAAAAGTAGCCTATGTGATAAACCAGGTCATAAGCTATTTATCAAAATCGGTTTTAGTTATGGAGATATGTGGTAAACATGGATACACACAAACTTTCACATTCATAATGTTAAGGATAGTATGTGGCATTTAGATAGATAGGTACTAGGACAGCTTTTTTTAAGTATATCTTTACAGATGTGAGATAAAAAAGTATGTGCAACAAAAACTTACTCAGTAGAATATCATTGATTTTTTTTTTCTTGTTCGCTGATTCGTTTTGTGAGTCAGCACATCCTCGTTTTCTGTCTGAGCTTTGAAATAAAAAATTTCTGACTTTGTCAACTAATTTTCCACGAGCGGCAATTGATTTTCCAATTGCTGAATTGTTTTTTTTTACTGGTCTGGTGAAATATGTTCCAGCCGTCTCTTTTGGAAATAATGTTATAATTTTTCCTGTTAATATGTTGTAATCATCATAAGAGAGTCTCCTGAAATCAATTTATTTTTTAAATTAGGCAGACAAACACCTACTTATAACACAATTAGGAAACTATAAGATTCAACAATACTTACTTATTTACTATAAAAGTAAATAAATGTCTGATTATGATATCAGTCAATCGATTCTTCCGTTTAGTATCTAGACTTCCATGCGATGTGTAAAAATTAAGTACGCTTTTGCCCGTGGGTGACGTTTCTAATAATGTCCGCAAATCAAAATCAGGGAAAGATGATGTAGTCGTTGGAAACAAATCACTAAATGTAATTGTGAGATCACCACATTCTTCACCCAAAACACCTGGACTTGCTGGCACGTCACTATCATAGTGTGTTGATGCACTGACTGTGGGGGCCTAGAATGTAATAATAGGTCTATATAAAGCATATAAAAATTAAATGTACAGAACATATGCAGTACCCAATCTTGGTTACAAACCTTAGACTCCAAATATTCTTGAATATTTTTGGTTAGCTTAATTCTATCTCCTATTTGTGGGCTAATCTCTTTCAAATGGTCTTGAGTGAGTTGATCTAGTTGATCTAATGTTATGCCATTCTCTGAAACAATGTGTACATTTACTTTGACTCGGAAACGCACAAATCCGCACGCGCGACATCCGGCAACGGTAGGCTCGGAAACGTACACATGTGTACGTTTCCGAGCCTGCCGTGACCAAATGTCGAACATACAAATGTGTACGTTTCCGAGTCAACTTAGGTACCTACAGTCCTACGAGTAGTAAGCAGTGCAACCGACCACGTGGAGCCTATACATGTTTTCTTCCTCTCACGACAGCATGGACTTTTTAGGAGTATAAATAGATAGAGAGCTACTCGTACTTGCTCAGGTCGCTCGTCACAGCATCGTACTGTTTAAAGTCGAACAAAACTATTTGAAATACATACGTAAACGTATCCATCTTTGAGGTAGGTACTCACTGTGAAATGCTTCGATTATTTCTTCCGGCATTTGCCACGATTTCAATAGAACGGTGATTTCATCCATCACCAGAGTAAATAATTACGCGACAATGTTAATTATAAACGCCAAAGGCGCCAAACAAATTAATAAAAACACAAAATAAGCACCTCGCAGTTGCACCAAATCATCAACCGAGAGTGAAATGATAAATGAACCGACCGGAAATCCGGAAAACGGAAACGAAAAGCAGTTGTGTAGCATTGCATTGCAATACACGACACAAAATAATCTACAGCATGATATTGTACGGCATCCTACTAATAAATTGTTTTTCGATGCAACGTTTTTTTGAGTAGTTTTTTTTTATTGAGGTAAAATCACCAATGCTAGACGGTGAACCAAAGATCGAAAAAATACTCGAATTATAATTTGTAATTTTACTATTATTGTGAAAGATACCTAGTGACATCTTTAAAGCATAGTCAAAAACACACACAAACACACATACGCTTTTTTTAATAATAAAAAAATCAGGGCTCAACAGTAGACAATGTGACAGAGTGAACGAGTGCACTGTACTTAGGTACTAAACATGTTTATGAGGAAAGTAACATTTTGCTGGTATTTTTACGATTTGTGCTACTTATTGCTTAATTACTTATATGCACTAATAATATTTTATAGAGGAAAGATTTGTATTGTCTGTTGGTAATGATTAAACTCAAAAATTACTGGACCCATTTCCAAAATTATTTCACCGTTACATGCTATATTATCCCTGTGTAGCATTAGTTATATTTACCCGTGCAAAGCCGGGGAAGCTCGCTAGTAGTTAATACATTCATTTACATGGGCCTTAATCTTTTTATTTCTCTTAGTTTTTATAACACTTTTAAGTATGTCCAGTCTTGATACAAAAATTACATAATACCCAAAAGCCGAAAAAACCAATACCAAGGCTTTTGGGTGATTTTTGATACCAATATTAGTTACATACAAGTGTTACGAAAAATAAGAGACGTAAAACAAAATCATACCTGCAAAATGTTACCTTTATATTATTATGTACCTAATGTTTAACAACTACAGCGCATACGTTCACTCTGTCACATTGTTTACTGTCTTATCGCGTTTATTGTTTTTTATGAATGAAAGTATGTGTGTGTGTTTTTGACCACGTGTTATAGATGTCAATACGTATTTTTTACAACTAGATATAGTTAAGTTATTTCAATGGTTATTGTCCATTGGGTGTTTTACCTTAAATACTCTCCATATTTTTTTTTTTTTGCTAATAATGTACACAGATAAGTGATGTTCAAGTTCTATACACTTGTGACATTATTGAATTTATTAAAAATAAGCTTTTATTAATATGTAGATACTTAAATTACTCAAGTAGGTACATACGAAAATTATAATTTACCTAAATTGAAAACTAAAAACTTGTGACATCGATTATCATCATGTAGTGTAATATCGTGGACACGACACGTTCCAATTCGTCCCGTTATTTGTGTTTTCGAACCAAAACAACGGTTGTCTTGTTCAAAGACATGGAGTTAATAGCCACAACTCCGTTTTCTTAGATAAAAAAAATATTATTTTATAATATTACTTCAGTTTAATGTTGGCAGCCATTTTCATTGAAGATTAAAAATTAATGATCAAACGAACTTACCAAGTGAAGTTCGATCACAATTATGTGAACGGCTTCATTCGACGCGATTTTGTTTTTGTTTACATATTGTAGTTATGTCTCACGTACTGGCCCTCAACACGGATTGTTTAGAGATTTTATTCCCCGCTTTCAAAGTTTTTTATTCTGGTAACACTAGGGATCGTCCATAGTCGTTAAGTTCGTTACTATCGTACCCCCACCTCACTTCAGAGCCCAGAGGGGAGCCATCGGCCGGTCGAACTTCATTCTGTTTAGAGCAATAGTTTTACTAACTACTTATTTTGTGACCGGTAATGGAAAAAATTACCCATAAATTGATTATGATTACCAATTATCAATTTCACATTTCATTATTAGGGTTAGGGCATTTATATACATTGTATATAAGTACTAAGTAGGTTACTTAGCTAAGCTATTTATGGGAGGGTGTATATATTAATCGCGTCGAATGAAGCCGTTCACATAATTGTGATCGAACTTCACTTGGTAAGTTCGTTTGATCATTAATTATGTTTCACGGCTTCATTCGACGCGATTTTGTTTTTGTTTACATATTGTAGGATGTTCAGAGAAAAATAGTGAAATGTGAAACAAATTTTTCACAAAATACAAATACATAATTATGTATATCCTTTTATATGATGTTTATCACCGAATCGATCCCGCCACAGACTGTTGGCATGTTGTGAACATTTAGCTTAAAATGTTCTGAGCATCCATCCCAGCATGTCAGTTTTGAAATAAATTTCGAACCGTTAGATTTTTTATACTACGCTAACAAAATATGATAACTTATTTGAGAGCTGGATCTGTATCTATGCTGCTTCTTCTACCTATATAGGTACATAAAATCATAATGTATGATGATACAATATTCCCAGAAGACATTCCCAGTGTAGGTGCTGGACGATACTGCGACATGTCGCCAGCACGAGAAAACTCCAACTAATGAAGAACTAATAAGATAAATATTATTTTATTGGATTTAGTGGTGGAGTCCGTCTATCGTTAGATACGGTTAGGTTTACAGTCTATTTAAAAAAGTTATTAATACTAATATTGAAAAACTTAATAAAATTAATAATCAAAAGCCTCTCCCACTAATAGCATTAAAAAATAATTGTAATTCTGGCTGATAACTGTGACTATGTGTCATATCAGAAAATGTAATCCAAGATTTAGTACATAATAATCAGTTATTGTATTGTATTAGTGACATTATTTCTGTAAAATCAACGAAATGGGTCCTTGGCTAACCAACTACGTTGTTTGAGTCATATAAACCAATGTATGGGTGTGCAGAGTTCGTGTGATAAGACATCATCAAGGACATTCAAGCTGGTAGAAATTGAAGTTAAAACTTACAATTTCAAAAAAAAAAATAAATAAATCACAAAAAAAAAAAAAAGAAATATAATGCTTACATGCACTAGGATAAATTCTTATTGTCTTTTAGCATTATTCATAATATTTTGCGAGTATATCACATTACTGAAAAAACTCAAGGGATCTTTAATCTAAAAATAATGAATTGCTTAATGTTTAAGCCAAGTTTTTGTACATATAATTGTTTAATTATTGAAGTTAACTTGATTTTATTTGACTGAATAAATGACGATATCAGCATTTGACAGTGACACTAATGATCCATCAATGAGTTTTAAGTTAAGTAAACATTGTGTAGGTACTTTGATTTTTTCAAACAAAATCCAACATTTATTTTTCTTGAATTCTTAAGCCTTAATTATATTACTAGCTCGCATTACTAATATCGATTTCTGGTCGTCATCATGGCGATACTTTATCATAACTTACATATCTTCTTGGAGTCTCTATTTAAGTAAATTAAATTTCAGCTACGATAAAAATAAAAACAAAAAACATTTTTGCAATTAGGATGAGGCACCCGGTCTACAAGAATTTGCGCAAATTCTACTCCTTTTGACATTCTAATAATATTGTTTTCTTTGACATTTAATTTATTGTGTATTAATTTATTCGTAAAAACTGTATTTGACATTCATAAGTGTGCATTGATGTACCCATATTTGAATAAATTATTTTGAATTTTGAATTTTTTGAATTCCTCTCAGTAGCCGCAACTGTCACACGGCGGTGGCAGTGATGGTTCTATTTTCTACTGCTAACAAACTGTGCTCCTCCAACCTGGTGGCGCGGGCGTCTACCAATGTTCAAAGTTAACTCTCCTAATATAAAGCCGTCGCCTAGTGAGAGCGGCTGTCACACCAAATTATGAAGTGAATCGATTAATCGGACCAAGTGTATTTGCATTTTTGTAACTCTGCTTATCTCTGTTTTACTTAATGTGTATCAGCAATGAATAATTGAAAATGTGACATTTACCATTTACTTAAGAAACCCATCGTGATAGACGTTTCTCGTCGTATAAGAATACATAGAGTAGCATACAGCGTAAAAAACTAACCATGTGACAAAATATGTGTCCTTGTATGATCTGAACTCAGGAATAAATTTTTATATAATATACATAATATATTTTTTCTTGTGTTACCCTTCTTTAACTTAATAAAGTATGGTATAAGACTGAAGTGTCAGTGACACATTACTTTACTTTTGAAAAAAATTGTATCCAGCAGTTTCCTAACTTGAGAATAATAGTAACATATAGCTCGGTGCTCGGTGGTATTTTGAATCATACGGACAATCCTCCTAAAGATATTGATAACGAAATTATCAAAAATAATGTGTTAAAATAATGATCAATAGGTATATCAATTTATGTGGCAAACGCACACAGTTATGGTTTTGTAGAAACTGTTTGTTCATATAATAACTAATAACTAGAGGTATAAATGTACCTAAAAATAAAATAAATTAAGGAGTAAAAATAACAATTGCTGACTTGGAGAAGTATAGCACAATGTAAACTGTTTGCCCAACTTTTGCATAGTACCTATAATGCGGTGTAAGACACCCATATCGTATTTAGCAGAAAAAAACGTGTCAAAACTTCGTTAATTTTCATAGCGACACACATCGTAGAATACTGCATCCTACAAAAGTTACATAAAACGTAGTGTAATTCAGACTTATTTATTTATTGATTTTTGTTACTTTTAAGTCCTATGGATGTGATAATCCTAAATAAACGTATACTTATTGATATGAATTTTTATTTAATAATTGTGTGTCGCATCCCGTAGAACACTGTACTGCATCAACTAGTGAGGTTATGCATAGTATAAAACAACATAAACACGGCGCGTCTCGTAGGATACTGTTCTGCAGCAACTTAAAGAAGTATATTGCACAGTAATACTGTATAGCATAAACTAGAATGTTCGTTCTAGAATTATAATGCACAGTAAACACGTCGTATCTCGTAGAATACTGTATTGCCTCAAATTAAAGAAGTGTATTACACAGTAATAATACCTACTAGGTATATGTATAGCATAAACTAGAATGTTATTCTAGAATTATAATGTAAGAACATGTTCGTAATGTGAAAAATACTTTAAAAAACAAGAGCAAAGCAAAAGCTTTGCAAGGCTTAGCATAGTAGAATGTGTTGTATAAGCACATAAAAATTATATTTATACTCTTGTCATGTCCCTGCATCTACTAGCTGTTTATAACATAATTTTTAGACAATATATTAGCCCGAGTGTAGCGTAAGCTATGATTAAGCAAAAATAACGTTAATATTTCATAAAGGTTTAAATAGCCCAACTTGAAGTCAAAATTACAGAAGTACAGCCACAACAGTAAATAAAAATAAAGTAAGTAAGTGTAATAAGTATATTTAAGGTGGTTTGAGCACATAATATACACTTCCTGTAATAATTAGCATACACTGCACAAAATATAACTAGTCAGTTTTCCGTTTGGATATGCAACTTGTAACACTTTGCAACTAACCAAGGCTAAGCTAAGCTGTAGCTTAGTAAAAAACTCAGGGTTCTTGATGTGAAAGTATCAGCACAGACGTAACGGTGACGCATTTCTTTACCCAAGGCAAGAAAATGCGAACTACCCTACTTTTCAGAAAGTTTCGTTTAGTCAGAGGTTTTGCGTATGATGCATGTTAACATGTGTGACAGTATCCGCTCCGATGCTCCGATGCGACAGTATCAGCTCCGATGAGATGGTATCTGCTCCAATGCGACGGTATCTGCTCCGATGCGACGATATCTGCTCCGATGCTCTGCTCCGATGTTGCAGCGACGCATTTTCTCACAAGCAAGAAGACGCGGACCAGCCCTTCTTTTCTTAAAGCAGGCATAGTCACACTGTGTAAACACACACGCGTCACTTCTTCGTCATTTTGATGCGACGGGATCAGGTCCGATGCGACGGTATCCGCAAGACCCATGTAAAAGGGGGTACAGTGCAGAGTGAGGCTGCGACCCAAAGGGTACACTTAAGCCATTGTGTAAAGACCCAATGTAGAAAGGGTGCAGTACAGAGGTTGTCATTTTTATGCGACAGTATCCGCAAGACCCATGTAAAATGGGAACAGTACGGTGGACAGTATCCGCAAGACCCATGTAAAACGGGAACAGTACGGTGCAGATTGAGGCTGCGATCCAATGTAGAAAGGGCTCGCTGTCAGATGAGACTTCGATGATTTCTCGACGCGCCAATCCTTTATTTCTTCGTCGCTTTTTTCCGCTACCCGCTACCCGCTTTCGGTTTCTCCATTGCAACTTGTTTTAGTTTGCGTGCGAAGGCCTCGGCACGGAAACACGGAATGAAGTTCGACCGGCCGATGGCTCCCCTCTGGGCTCTGAAGTGAGGTGGGGGTACGATAGTAACGAACTTAACGACTATGGACGATCCCTAGTGTTACCAGAATAAAAAACTTTGAAAGCGGGGAATAAAATCTCTAAACAATCCGTGTTGAGGGCCAGTACGTGAGACATAACTACAATATGTAAACAAAAACAAAATCGCGTCGAATGAAGCCGTGAAACATAATACTTAATCTGAAGCCATATTTATTTTCAAACAAGAATACAAATATTTTGTTACAATTATTTACGATACTTTCAGATAAACAAAATTTATTTTATTGGAGCAATGGACACTCTTTATAAAAAAAATGAGAATTCTAAAACAAAGACATCGTGTGTTTGAATCAAGAAATAAGTTTTGGTATAATTAAAGAAATTTTGCATTGAAATAACATTTTATTATTTTCGTATAATTTCATTACCAATATTCGTCTAAGGTGAAAAGTAACTTGATACAATGTATTTTTTTTTTTAAACAAGAAAGTCGAAACATTAGTTTGATTACTCAGGATATTTTAGGATAAGTACGATGTATTGTGTTGGAACAACGAAGTTTACTTCAGGTCAAAGTAATATTGTGAACTCAAAGTAAGAATATTATGAACTTATTTCAATTTTCTACAATTTTACTTCAAATCACATTGCTTTGTCAGAAGAAAATATGTTTAAGACCACATAATGTCTTGATGGAAAGAAATCACAGGACTCTTTTTTTTCCGTGTGGGTGTATTAAGATTTTTATAACAATAAAATATAAGGCTCATGCTCTTATCATAACTTAGCTTGTCCCAATGTAGTTTAAAAAATAACTGCATTCATTTAAGAGTGCCGAGCTGGATTTAAACCGAGCAATTTCATTTGCATTATTAAAAACATTTCATGACCTGTTTTACGGTACTTTGCCTTAATTGTTCCGTAAGAAATTGGGAATTAATTCAGGAACATAAGTTTAAATAAGTAAGAGGGGCGATATTTTATTGTTAACATCTGACATTATTCCCTCAAAGTGCGCTGTTTCACCGAACTCACGCGCTCGACCAAAAACAAAGCAGTTAATTAACCCGTAATTTATATAAATGGGTTCGGTCGCAATTCGGACAACAAATTATCTGCGATAGGCGATCTTTCCGTGGGATAGCGGAATGAAAAATATCGCCAAAGGAAATGGGGCAGAGCTTTAGGGAAATACGAGTTTGGTGAAACGGAGGCGACAGGAGACGATATTATTTACCTAGTTGTAGCAGATAGATAGCGCGTTCGAGGCGTCGCGCCTCGGCCAGGCTCCTACCGTGTCGCAGCAACTCCTGTAGATTTATTGCTGAGATATGCAAAGCGATCGTCAAACGGAGCATTTCTCACCCAATTTAGAGGAGTTCGGGAGCGGTCGCGGTCCACGCGCCCGGGAACTATCCAATAAAAAGTTTGTCGACACCGCACAGTTCACTCGGCGAATATCGGCTAATGTCTGGTAATTTTGTTCGACACATAGTGACAGTTTTACAAACTGTCGTCCGTGCGGTCTGCGATAGCTCGTTCCGACAAATGTCTTCGACATTATCGAGAAGCATCCCTGTTTTATTACTGAAATTATAGAGAAACCGTGCAGCCAATTAAAGGGAAATGCACACAAGCACGAATTTCATGTCTACTGCTCTCGGTGGTTGACAGCTTATTTAACGAATGCTATAATTTTCAACTATATTTCGAACAGAATACTGATGGTTCTGGTATTCCTGCTTATAAGCAGAAAATGGCTACATCCCACGCCACAGTCACCTGAGAAAATACATGCGTATTTTTATTACATAATTTTGCGCTTATTTCCTTTTTCGAGCACATGTTCACTTTATATTTATTACTCTTTCGAGCAAAATGGAGAATATTTAGGCCTCAAGACGAATAAATTCCAAAAGGAACAAATGGCAAAGTTGACATTCTCAAGGTGCGGCAGTTAAGGAATATAATGGGAGTGTAGGAATAATTCGCACAATAAGTAAGTCTGCCCACGAGTGGGTGCTTGGGTATGTCACATTTCGTATTGTCCTCTCTATACGAAAGTTTGCGCATTATTGTCGAAAAATTGTGGGGTGTTTCACCTTTGCAAGTGGCGGATATACGAGGCTGCGCGGGCGTCGCGTCGCGTCTGGCGCGAGTCCCGCTGCGCTGCGCCGGCCTACCTCGAGCGGCCAGTTTAATTTATCGCGAACAATCACATTACCATATCACTAATGTAATGTGCCCGAATCCGCGAATGCACCTTAAACGGTTTTTCGTATCCTTTGTTATCGAAAATTTATGAATTCTGTAGTCTTTTGTATCGCCCGAGACTGCGCACTATCGCCGTCGGGATACTTTATAAACATTGTTTTACAACCGTCTTACAATGAGCTTTGCGAGAAAATAATATGGTGGCGAAATATGGGCGAGCGCGTTGGCGCATCTGATGCCGATACAATGTAGTGAAATTGATTTCTAAACCAGCACCTATACGAGAAGGTTACGAGAAGGAGTAAGTGGCTCACAAGACTTTATGGATTACTAGCCTAGACTAGACGTATTTACGAAACACTTGTTTTCTTTACGCCACTTAAATAGCTCGAGGATCAAATAACACAGTTCTTATTTCAAGAAACATTAATCGAACAGAAAATGTGAGCACGACGGTAGCTTTTCTACGTAGCCTTCATATGTATTATTAAAAGCACCCATCACATTAATGTAATATTTAAATCGAGGCTCAACAAAAGAATCCCATCTCGTAGGTCGGGTTTCAAAGAATGCGTGTTGCACGAGTAACACAATATGTTCGCCCAACGCGTATTGGATAGGAACAGGGGTAAACTCTGTACCATCCCTTTTGTACTCAACATCGTACTGCTTCATACAATCATGTTTTGAATGGCTGAACCTTGCCTTTCATACGGCAATTAACTGTATTAAAAATAAAATGTTTAACGCTCATAGAAAGTTTTGATTGTTTTCTATCTTTGAAGTCGATTCATCGAACATACCGCATACGAATATTATTTATTTTGTGAACAATATCATGCGTTGGTTTCGCGACGGAAATAAAAGTTATCTCATTTCTATGAAAACTTTCGACAGAGGAACTTTTAAGCAAATTAAGATCTAAATTAAAAAAAGAATAAATTTTCACATACTTAAGTTAATCAATAGGCACATTTAAGTAAATCAATAAAATACACATAATCCGTATTGCACCAAATTACCAACATGAAACGATCATAACTAAAATTTAATCGAAATGCTGCTTTCCATACAATCACACTACCGAGCGTACATTTATTAGTACGGATTTAAATTCAATACAATACCAGTGCTGCATTGTGAATCACCGAAAGTGGGGTGCTGCGATATGGCCAATGAATAACAGCGTTAAAATAGAATAACACGATCCATTGCGGCGAAGTAAGGTATGATTGACACGTGATCCTGTAAGCGAAGTGAATTCTCAATAGTCCTTTTAATTCAAACATTTTTTATGAAGGTATTTTTATTACCCTATTGTGGGGTAGAGATTGGCCCGCAGCAACGCGGAAAATATTTAATAGAGAGTTAATATCACAATGCTGGCAGCTTCGATATAAAATTGCTAGCTTTTTTAACTTCGAGGGTGCGGAGTTAATAAAGGCGAATGTTACATTGTTATTTTTAGGAAGTAATAATAGAGTCCCAGTCCAGTGTTAGTTTTTGATTTGACATGAATTGGTCGAAACCACAACGTATACAATGCGTTGTGTTGTGTCAATGGAATAAATGGAAAAGTGTCCGTTTTTGAATATGCAAAACTGTAACCAACAAAATAACATAAATTCTATTCGTTATCTCGGAAATAAAAAACTGTTCAGCGATATATTCGAGAGCAGCGCGTGAAGATAAGGCTTCGTTAGATATGCTGGCGCGTCGAGCCCATTTCGCGGGCGAATGGTAAAAATGCGGTAGCCGAACCTAAAAAAACGTAAAGGGACCACCATGTAAATTATATTCGCTTGCTGGCCAACTTGAATTATCGTATTTGAACAGCAATAAAACTCCCGGCACCGGCACACAGGAGGTTTTATCAGGAATGAAAGAACATGTTGCCATATTTCATTAGGCCAACGCGCCAAGCAACGGCCCGCTTGTGTTGGCGCGTAAAAATATTGTATTAATCTGTAGAGTTACGGAGCTCGCATCATTGTCCCTTGTATATTTGATATTTATTATGCTTGTGGAAGGAGTAGGCGACGGCAGTCCCTTCCTGACTCATGTGTTTGCGAAATTTGTCACCGTCTGTTTGTGTCGCGCACAATATCAGCGAAATGCTGAAATTTGCGTCGTACATTTTAATATGTAAATTTGAGCTTTAGTAAAATTTGTTATTTTGTTTATCAGGTTTACGTGAAATAGATTATTTTTCGACTACCTACCGATTACTAATACGATTATGCACCTAAAATAATATCTTTGAACGTAACGACGTTCTTGAAGTAAAATACAACAGTTATTCTAGGAGTCGGCGACATTTAAAAATGACATTAATTTAAATTACAAAAAGGCTATTTTGAGACCAGTAGCCGGGTCCAGTCACCCAATACCCGTTCCCCGGGCACATATATCCTGGGAGTCGTGTAGCAATAAATATAAGTGGGGCTAAGCTAAGTAAATCCGACAAATAACTCGAAAGAGCCGGCTCGTACATCACCGGCAAGAATTTAATCACGCGAGTCAACAGAGTGGTTGGTATGCCGATGATATCTAGTAGCTAGTGTTGTACACAATGTAGGTATTCTACGGATGCTGTGTGTTTTTGTCGAAGCTAGAGGCGCGCACAGTTTCCTAGTACGTTATCGTTTGTTGATTTTTGCAGCTTGTTAAATTTCTTTGGAGTAATTATGCGATCTTTTTTTTTTTTTAACTGATTGATAATTTCATATACGATGATTCAGTTTGAAATGATCAAACCTTACAAAATATTACTTCTTGCATATTATATTTGCACGATTGCAGAGAATTCAAAAATTTGCTCATCTCCATGAAATACTCGTGGTATACTAATTTCGAAATTTTTACAGAATTTAATTCATATACTTAAGACTGATTAAGTGCAACTGGATAAAAGCGGTAATTTCTAGAATCTTCAGTATTCGCGTAGCCTAGCTAACTACTTATACTTACCTATAGGGCCATTAAATCGAGGCACACGACTACAATTTGTAGGTGTGCGGCGGCTGACGTGACAGACGGTACAATTGAAATTTCTAAGATGCCAGTAAACATTTTTCTTAGTGGGTATCACGTATTTCTCAGCAGGGATGCCACACACTTTTGTGCTGGATGTTTGGACAAAAAGATTTTTTAACCGTAGATATAGGCGCAAACCAACTGTGAGTCACCATTTATTTTTCATTGTTTTCGAAAAATCATAAAAACGTTTGTTGTTGGCGTAGACTAATTCTTAAAATGAAAACGTATTTAGTTCTAAAAAAAATTGGTTATCGGTACCTGTAGGATAATTTGTAAGACTGCGGAGCACAGCCGTAGTAACAGTATGTTATAAACCAAAAAAATAGATATACTAATCCAAACAATATAATAAGCACTATATACTAACTCATAAAACATTATAATAACCTACACTGAGATCAGGAAGCCTTATCAAACAACACATAAAAAGGAAATTACTTATTCTCCTTACAAATAACTCTACTGTCCGATGCCTTGATAGAGTAAACTCGGAATGCGATAACACAAAGTCGATAAGTACAGATTAGTTACCAGTTATTACTGTACGATAAGTATTGAATGTCATTTTATCAATGAGTGAGTCAATCATCGTTACTCAGCGTCTATGATAGAACTTTCAATAGACAATGGTAGAAGCTGGCAGAATAGAGGTATCAATGGCCTGTTCAAGTGTTTAATGTGTTGGTTGATGGATTTTTGCTAGCTATTCAAAATATAATTACCGGTGTAAATGAGGCGGGTCATTAATTCGGTAATTACTGTATATTTAAAGAGTTCTTTCAATAAATTAATGGATATAGAGAGATAATTGTAAACTTAAGCGTTGGTCTCTAGTTTTAGATTTACGCGTACTTGTATTATATACATATTTATATTTTTGCGTTTGGCCACTAGAAAACACAGAATAGAAAACATTTGCCTAGAAAAAACCAATTCACTTCCGACATGAAGACGCCTAAATTATGACTATCTTTATGTCTCGAGTAATTTGTATATTTCAGTATCAACCATAAGTTAGTGAGTTTAAATAGTCCCAGTGGCTATTCCCAGTGTTAGACTTTTTAGCCCGACTTCTCACATGGCTTGGCGGTAGTTGTTACAGGACAAACAACCGCATTTAACCATTAAAACAATATAGTGCATCAACAAAGTTCTAAATCACTTCAGCGAGTCAGGCCACATAGCGCAGTATCAATGGCGCAGCGAAAGATTTGTTGGGCCACTGTCAAAAGGAAGTGAATGAAGCGCAATTAGCAGATGCTCTGCGTCCAGCTATTTATTACCCCGTACTGCCACTGCTAGGGTGACCACAATTGTGTAGCTTACCTTACAAATTGAAATCATTGAAATATGTACACAAGTACTAACTCCAGGCCATTGATCTGAGAAACAGTTAGATAATTCGGAAACTTGTTTGTGCCTCTTTTGATTTTGAATGAAAAGATTCTTCTCTAAATCAAAATTTAAAAAAATATATAATTTAAAATGCTGCTAATTTCAATTGCGTACTATTTTATAGTTATGTCTAAAAAACATGACAAAAATTATTTCAGCCTGTATTTTGGTAGAACCAAAAAAAAAAACAGCGTCCAAATACATGTGTTTTAAAAGTAGAATTCTTGTCACCCTATATTTTGGTAGAGTCACGGTAGACGATAGAGCGCGAACGCAGATGTCTGCTTCAATTGTTTGCAAATAACAAAGTGGGCCCGGGGTTCCGCAACAGTTTCTAATTGTGCCGCGACAATGCGTAATCTAACCGGTCCCATACGTTGGCACGTCGCGTCGCGCACCTCTCACAAAGGAACAAAAATATGTAGAGTCGACTATGACATATTTTAAAGCTTTGAAGTTTACTTTTTTTTTGAGCACGAGATTGCTATTTCATTAACTACAAAATATTGGTTGCAACGTTTACATTTATGAAATTCAATCCAAAAAAAAACTATCTGTTCCAGATAAATGAGTTTAGTCGTCTACTTAATAATAAAATAATGATTTTCTTGTCTTGTACATAATGCGTACCCCGCTTACTGGTCCAAACCAAACTGTGTATCTGGTTGGAAACAGTATGTTTGACCAGTGTGTTATTCTTACTGCAAAAATCAAGCATGAGGTATGCTATAATTTCGTGATATTGCACATAGAAATTAGTGTCAAGTCTACTCTACATCATTCATAGTTAGCACCCCGTGGGTCCTGAATCGCCAGGTGCCATCGAGTCGAACAAATAAACCCGGGTTGGCTCACTCGCACCAAATTGCCCGTGTCGCGATCTGACGCACTACTAGGGGCTCCGCTCACGTGTTAAATCACTCCAATTTATATACACTACACTACACTATTCAACCCTTCCTTCGCGTGTGCTACTCGGGGTTTAAACGCCCGTTTGTTTAAAGTGCACATTAAACTTTACACATCTTATCCCTCAATGCGATTACGCGGAGCGCGCTCGAGCAAATTGCAAACATTACGAAATCATCCAACTACTGTTTTTGTTACCTTATAATGCCAGATTCTGAAATGTTAACGTTGATTACCTGAAACAAAAACAAACGTTTGCATTAATAGGAATACGAAACATTATGTACTTATACGTATGTAAATGCGAGGCTAAACGCATATGCAAATAAGCTGTTAGTACATGATGTCGCGCGGTACGTATCTAACATTCTAACCCCAATAGTGGGTCATTTCCGTTTCCATGTATCCAGAGGCCGAACCTATTCGACGGACAGGACGTTAATTAGAAAATTATGTGGGAAATTATTAATAGGTCGGCCGTGTAGCCGATTAGATAACAAACTAGTCCATTAGTCGACAAGGATAAAGGTTCTGGCGCGTCACGATGAAGGGTTATGACCGCTGCGCCCATTGTTTTAAGGTTCACATCGAGTTCGATGACGTTAATTGAAAAGGACCTTGCCACGGCGGAGGCGAGATAAAGCAGTAGCAAACAATACGACAAGCGTCGTCGCGCCGGGCCGGGGGCGGGTTTGACGCGTGGTTGAGGAATGATCAACCGCGTGGAAATGACGACTTAATGGATTATATGTGTCCGCCGACACCGAGATAAGTGTCGCGCCGGTCGAGCCCTGTCGTTAGAGATTAGGCAACTAAATTATAAAAATTAATAACATAATGGAAATCGACTAAGGAATCATTTTACACACCGATGAACCCGGCCGATAAAGAAAACTAATAAAATCGACATGTTACACGTTACAGCGGAGGATGTACGACATCATTCTCGGAAGTT
Organism: Alcis repandata; assembly: GCA_949125135.1. Taxonomy (NCBI): domain Eukaryota; kingdom Metazoa; phylum Arthropoda; class Insecta; order Lepidoptera; family Geometridae; genus Alcis; species Alcis repandata. The sequence continues at coordinate 5,717,175 of OX421233.1, forward strand.
GCTTGCACCGTATCTGATGTGTGCTTGTACATTTCAAGCCCTAATAATTTATTTCCCGTCTTTTAAAGGGCACGAGGACAAGTGCTCTTTAACGGGTATCTTTTGAAGATAATTCACGTGATTGCACCAAACAATAGCTCCGGTTGTTCAATTTAGACGGAGTGGTTCTTCCGTGAATCATAAAGGCAAGTGACCCACATCACACACGTACCCACGCAACAATCCAACACCCCGGACGGACAGTTGCGTGTCGACATGTAGCGCGGCAAATTGAATACGAACATTATAACGGCCCTCGGTTGGCAGCCCTCGAAATAAACATTAAATAGCGCCACAATAACCCACGATTTACCGGCAATCTATGCTTTTATAAAAGAAGGACAAGAAACGCCTCGCCACTTACGACAAAAGTCTTCGGCTAGATCTCCCGCTGTTGTATTGTGTGGCGTTCTGGCGCGATCTGGACAAACGGCCCGTGGGACCCGCGTGAGTTATTGAGCCGGTGTCACAGTGGGACGGACGCGATTCCCATTACAAAGCCATTTGCGCTGTTTACATAAAGGAGGAGGGATGCGGATGCTATAGTCCCGACTGTTGCGATTGCAAATTTTCCGCTTCTCGCGTGTCAAAGGAGATAATTTATTGCAATTGAGATAGTGCAGGCGCCCCGAGATCGAGCGAGTAACACCTCGCATAAAATAGCGAGGCGCGACCGACGCCCCGTCCTCCTATCATTCTGACAACAAATAAAATTATGATCATGACCATTTATTATGCAGGATTAAGCGACCTGCCCACCGTAAACTACCCTATAGAGACGCTTTATTTACTTCATATTGAAATTGCGGGCTACTTGAAAAAGATTTACATGACGGTTATGGAGATAAATAACGTGTACGTATCATGCAATAGTCAAGTTCTTAGTTCATTTTGTATAGGTACAATAACTCTTACAGGTATTTATGTGTTGCTGTTAAACGTGAAAAGTCATTCAAATATAACTGGCTTTAAAAGTTTATATGTACTTAACGGTTTTTAGCTTTAACATGTTAGGATACGTTATTATCTGCAGAATTAAAATATAAAAACCTCTTAAAACATCAGCTCTAAATTTAATACGAGTATAAATACTAAGTTCACATTCTGTGATTATTATTTTGGTAGATTTACTTAGTACGAGTAGAGTGAGTGCATGCCCGAGTTCCGACCACATAATTTCAAATCGTAATTCAACATTAATATCGCGGTCACTTGAAGTTAAGTGTACATACGACGACCGTATTGTTGCGAATGATATATTCCAAGGTGCCAGACGCTAGTCAAGAATCAGGGCACGTTCGTTAGAATTTTTTGCACAATAGCAGGTGTGAAACAGCCCTACAATTAACATTCGAGCGGACACAATGACAGCAGATGTGGTGCGCCCACTGTTCACAAAGATGAAATTAATGATACTCACATATTTCACGCTTAGACACATCTGAAATTTGCTTTTGAAAACAATGTGTTACTTTGGAAAGTTACTCGTAGTATGAAATAATATACATTATTTATGTTAGTTTTACTGAAAAATATAAAACATAAACCGCGCTGTTTACATATAACAACAAGAACAAATATACCACGAATTTTGACAGATGTGTTATGGAAAAGCTATCAAAGCATTATTATGAAATTCCTATGAGAATTGGACACGATAGTGAACATTTTTGACTAAATTATATTAGCAAATAAAATAAGTCATTGCGATTCACATTTCATCAATTGCATACTTGTCAAAAATAAACAAAACCTAATAAATGCTCAAAAATCATTGATATTTCATAATCATCATCCACAACCTTCTCGATTCCACTGCTGAGTCAACTTATAATTTAAATATTCACCAAAGCACAATGATGACTGGCTCGCAGCTAATACTTTAGTAAAAATTCACGAACACCAAAAGTCCCTAATAACATCCCAGTAAAACGACGCGTTTAGAATGTTGATATAAATCATACGAAACGTACCTAATCCAGCGTTATAATCAGACTCGATTTATTAAATCAAACGTTTTCGAACAAATTGGTGCTCGCGCAAAATGCATAATGTCTAGATGTTTAATTTGATGAGGGGTTCGCCGGTGGAAGTTCGGGAATTATATCAAAATCGTTTAACGAAATAACAGACGATTAGACATCGCGTTCCACGAAAGTGCAGTTCAGTTCGTGTGATAGGGAGCCATCGCGTGCAGGATATAACTGAATTTTAATTTTGATAGGAAATAGAATTTTGAATCATCATTATAATTTGGATGTCTCACGATACACCAAATGTGAAATTGATAGAAATGAATTGGAAGCTTTTAGCATTAAATTTTTTAGAAAAGTTTTTCATAAAATAGTTTATTAGTATCGCTAAAATAATGAATATCACAAACGAACATATATTAGATATGCATAGTTCAGTATAGTTCCTGATTTTAATACTAATAAAATAAACACTGAAACTTTAAAGAAAAACTCAAAGTATTTCAGTGTACAAACCTATAATAATCATTCACATATACGAGTAACTACGAAAACGTCAATAATCGTCAAAAATTTGCAAATACAATTCCACCAGCGGGTGTTAACAAGCAGTGACTGTGGCAATGCGCCTGCGCACTACCTGGCCAGCTGCCTCGAAACCCCACCAATCTATGCCCAACTCACCCCGCAACTATCCCTCTGTCTTGCTCACTCTCGTTGCTTGAAAGCTCGCTTGTGTGCCACAAAAAGCGGTTTCGTTTCGTAGTGTTGTGTTGAATATGCTTGTGTGCGTAGAGTGGATTTTTCTGACAGGCGTTGTGTCAGAACGAATAGAGCAAAACGCGAAGAAAGCTTTAGGAGCTTACGTCGTTTTTGTTTCCGGCGCGAATTTACCTGTTGGAACGCGTGAACCGGCACGATGCGGCCTTGTGCGCGAGCGCACCGCAAGGCGCAGGTTCGACTGCGAGTCAGTCCCACCCCAGACCTCCGCGTGGTCGGTCGCGTCGTGTGTTTTTTGACCGAGTACTTACGAGCACACGATCCTGTCCAATTAGTGCTCTCGCGAGAAACGAGTTAAGTGGCCGGTCAGACTAGTGAAGCATTTATTTGCTGGAGGCAAAATAAAATGAACTAGTGCGCTGCCAACGCGATGTTTCTGTGGAGTTTCAGTGTGAAAGGATTATGAGTAAAACTATGTAAAAAGTTCAAGTGACAATCAAAACAATGTATCTGGCTTGGTTCGCGAGCGCCTTGCTGGTGCTATTTTATGCTTCGTCGGCAAGGAGTGCCTCTTTGTCGGCGACTACTGGCACTCGTTACCAAGCACCCGACGAATGTGTCTGGACAAATGACTACGACGGTTCTGGAGTATCTGGAGTAGCGCTGCAATGTCGGCTGAGAACTATCAACAGCGAATTGGATAACACCAACTTCAGCACGATTCAGCCTCATTTGACCGTCAAGCTGCGCCTCGAATGTAGCGATGCAATGTTTTACCAAAGCTCGCTTGCTCCAGGCAGTTTTCGACAGTTGGTGGAACTACGTGAACTGACCATCGAATACTGCAAAATCGGCAATCTATCAGATAGCGCGTTCACCGGTCTTCGTGAACTACGAAATCTGACCATAAGAACACACAATGCGGATTGGTCAGCTATTTCACTGGAGATTACGCCGAGTGCTTTCTCTAGAGACGTGCAAAACCTTGAAAGATTAGATCTCAGTGAGAACAACATGCACGTTTTCCCCGACGGCGCGCTGTGTTCTCTAAGAAACCTAGAATACTTGAATATGACCGGTAACAGAATGAGGGATATCAGTCATTTCCAGTTCTCTACCGCGCACAGACATCCGACGGAGAAATGCGGGGATAATCTCGTGGTGTTAGATCTCTCGCGGAATTTTATCGACACAATCCCACCGAATCTTCTTTCTGGATTGAGAAGACTACAAAAGTTATACTTGCAAGGAAACGGATTGAACTCAGTGGCGGATAGAGCTTTAGAAGGTCTCGTTTCGTTGACGACAATCAGATTCTCTGACAATCAGCTGACGAGCTTACCTCCAGAACTATTCAGCGATACCAAGGACTTAAAAGAGATCTATTTGAATAACAATACGATTACAGTACTTGCACCAGGATTATTTAGCGATTTAGTACAACTTCTCGTTTTGGATTTATCTTACAATGAACTCACTTCTGACTGGATCAATACTTCAACGTTTTCTGGATTGAAACGATTGATTTATTTGGATTTTTCTCACAACAGAGTGTCAAAAATGGAAATTGCGTTATTTAGAGATTTAAATAATTTGCAAATACTGAAAATGCAAGACAATTTCATTGAACATATACCAGAAAATGTGTTTACTTCATTAAATAATTTACACACATTAACACTTTCAAACAACAGACTGACCAACATAGAAAGTTATGCATTTACCGGCTTGCAAGTACTTTCAGTGCTCTCTATAGACAGTAATCGCATTTCCAAAATACATCCACATTCTTTACGCAACTGTTCCACGTTACAAGACTTGCATATAAATGGGAATAGACTGGATGAAGTTCCTATTGCACTAAAAGAGATACCACAACTGAAAACTTTAGACTTAGGAGAAAATTTAATAGTGAGCATAGAAAATGCTTCATTTATGACAATGGAGCAGATGTATGGATTGAGACTGACCGAAAACAACATTGGCAACATTAGCAAAGGAGTTTTCGACAAAATGACTTCCTTGAAAATTTTAAACTTATCGAGAAATAAAATACACAAAATCGAAGCCGGTGCATTCGACGCTAATGTAAACTTGCAGGCGATAAGACTGGATGGAAATTATTTGACAGACATCGGAGGACTTTTTGCCAAATTGCCTAATTTGGTGTGGTTGAACATTTCTGATAACCGATTGGAATGGTTTGACTACGCCATGATCCCAACTGGATTGCAGTGGCTGGATATTCACGCTAATAGGATTGCCGAACTTGGGAATTACTTCGAGATTGAATCGCAACTATCTCTTAGCACTTTCGATGCCAGTTCTAATAAACTAACCGAAATAACTGGAAGTGCGATACCCAACTCTGTGGAAATGTTGTATTTAAACGATAACTTGATTTCCAAAGTGCAGTCGTATACATTCTTCAAGAAACCGAATCTAACGCGAGTTGATTTGTTCGGAAATAAGATAACGAGTTTAGATCCCAACTCTCTCAGAATATCAGCTGTGCCTCAAGATAAATCAGTGCCTGAGTTTTTCATAGGCGGGAACCCATTAGAGTGCGATTGTACAATGGATTGGCTGCAAAAAATTAACTCAGGTAATAGAGCCAGAACGCAACCGAGGTTAATGGATTTGGACAGCATACACTGTAAATTATTATACAGCAGAGGAAATGCTTTTGTGCCATTAGTTCAAGCCGCGCCTCATCAGTTTTTGTGCAAATACGAGTCTCATTGTCATGCGCTATGCCACTGCTGCGACTTTGATGCCTGCGATTGTGAAATGACTTGCCCGAACAACTGCACTTGTTATCACGATCCAACATGGTCAGCTAATGTTGTGGAGTGCTCTAGCGCCGGTTATGTGAACGTTTTGCCCGAGAAGATACCTATGGAGGCCACGCAACTGTACCTCGACGGTAATGACATTAAAATGCTTCCGAGTCACGCCTTCATAGGCAGAAAGAAGCTCAAGATACTGTATTTAAATGCTTCAAATATTGAAATGATTCACAACAGAACTTTCAATGGACTGAAAGAACTCGAAGTTTTGCATCTGGACAATAATTTGTTGACATCGATCGAAGGACAGGAATTTGATGGTTTGGATATGTTACGAGAACTTTACTTGAACAATAACAAAATCAAAACCATTGGAAAAGATATGTTCAGCCACATGTCACGTGTTAAAATTTTACACCTGCACAACAACAGATTGACTACATTGGCAGTGTGGCAAATAAATGCCGCCGTTACCGAAATAACCCTTTCATTCAACTCGTGGTCTTGTGATTGTGAATATACAGAGATGTTTCGCGAATGGACAAAGAGAGTAGCCAACTCTATTACAGACTTGTCAAACATAAAGTGCATCTATTCAAAGGAAAATAATACAGCAGTCGCGGAATATAATGAAAATATTTATGATGATCCAGAATCTGGGTTTAAAATCGCTTTTGAAAATGGTACTATTTGTACCGGACTACCCAGTATCGACAATAGCATCAATGGAAATTTGGCAGCGAATAGAACCATCATTACCAACAACGATGAATCAGACTATACCACTGTCATCGTTACATCAGTGTGTTTAGGGATAGTGTTGTTAGTTGTTGTATCCGTGTTCTTATGCAGACAAAGTATGAAAGTGTGGTGCCATTCAAAGTTCGGCTTTAGACTGTTTTGTGGTGCAAGTGATGTGGACAGAAATGACTCGGAGAAAATGTACGACGCGTTCCTGTGCTATAGTTCGAAAGACGAGGCGTGGGTCACCGAGGAGTTGGCGCACGTATTAGAGCACGGTGATCCCTCCTACAAGCTATGCCTGCATTACCGTGACGTGGGCGGCTACGTGACCGACAAGATCCGCCAGGCCGTTGAATCTTCGCGGCGTACCATCATGGTTCTCAGCGAAAACTTTCTGAGAACCGAGTGGGTCCGTTACGAACTCAAGTCGGCTCTACATCAAGTGTTGACAGACAGGCGTAAAAGACTGATCATAGTGCTGTTGGGTCAAGTGCCACCGAAGGATCTCGATCCTGATATAAGACTATATTTGAAGACGAATGAGTATTTGCATTCAGACGACAGACAGTTTTGGAATAAGTTAAAGTTTGCGTTACCGGACATTCCGCGGAACCGGCAGCGGTGTCGAGGGGTGCCGAGCCCGGTGGCCGGCGGGCTGCCGATGCACAGGCACCACCACAGAGGCGGGCACCTGGGCATGCTGCCGCCGCCGCCGGTGCACGGCGCCCACCCAGTCTTGCCTCCGCACCCCTCGCACGCGCCGCATCAAATGCCGCCCCGTGCCTCTCCACGCACTATGTCCGTCCATGTATAGTGCCTTGTGAAGTGATCTTAACAATAAAACAGTGATACTAAGAAAAAGTGTAAATTATGTGAAGACTAGTCGCATTTTGTAAAGACTGTAAATACTTATAGATATTTGCCACGACAAAGTTTTGAGTGTTAGCTTTTATACAATTCCATTCTTAATTCTTTATTATTTTTTTTCGATATTTTTCAATACAAAATTGCCGATGAATCAGTGTCTGGTATTCTAGTGGATTAAATAATTCTGATGAATGGAACTGTATTTAAAACAATAAAGTGACTGCCGTCTCGTACACTGAATAAGCATTTAATAAATTAAGCTTTTACGATTGATTGTTCGGCAGTCATTAGGATTTTGTTTGTAAAAATTATTAAACAATCACATTTTAGCCTGAAAATGCATGCCTGAATAAAACTTGTGTTGAAAAGAATAGTCGAATGAACGATTCTCGCAATGTAATATGTTTTGAGTAAAATCCATGTAGGTGTGATATAGGCCTATTTGGCTGTGTATGTTAGGCAGGACTTGCCTTTTTGTGTTACTAGGAACGGCAAAATTTGCCACTATCTGTGATAAAGTTAGACCTTGTAAGCTTTTGTATTATTTCAATTTATAAATATGTACTTAGTTTCTGTAGTTTTAAGTTAGATAGAGTATTTGGAACGAAATATTTATTGAAAAATTTATAACTTGTGATTCTGTCACTAAAGTTAGATGAAAATTAAACAACATTTCAGCAAAATTGATTTTATTTCTTTCATTTTTATTCTACGCCAGTTAAGAATAGGTGTCAAATATAAATAGATATAAGTGCATATAAACAAACTCAATAAGGTACATAAAACTATTAAGCACTTGAATAGGTACTAAAGGCAGAGAACTAGATAAATTCATTCAAACTATATTTAAGATCATTGCTCTTGTCTGTGGAGTAATTTTAGGTTAAACCGTCCTCTGCTAGTGTATTTATCCCCTAGGACATAATAGGCCCAAGTTTGAAGGCATTTTAAGACAGATCTAAACTAACTAAAAATAAATCTGTCTTTATCATTGCAAGTCATTAGACAAGGATGCCAATAGTTTTAGAAAATTTAGATTTGTCTTAAAAAGCCTTCAAACTTGGGCCTAATATCTGCTTGGAACTAGATATAATAAATCATTATTTCAGATTATTTCAAGGATAGGAATTATAGTTATAATCTTAGTAGATTTAAGGAATACCTGTACGGAAGTTTATCTTCAAGTCAAAGACAAAACAAGTAATAAAACAAAAACTGTTCACAATCTAAATATATAAAAATCTAGTGATGTGGGTTAGTCTCGCAAAAACTCGAAAATAGCTTGGCCGATTTGAAATTATTTTTTGCTTTGTTAACCCAATGCAGAGAATATTTAGGAAAAAAAGCGAATGAACCATAAAGCGCAGTGTGCCTAAAATACTTTTGAAACAAACTCACAATGCGCTCAAATTCTTGAAGGTTTATCCATTATTTTGCTAAGTTCAGCACACGACTGTATTATTATTTTTAATTGCCATTGTAGAGAGTGTAATTAAAAGTAATAAACTTAACTAGCACCATATAACTTAACAAGATATAACAAAAAAGCTACCGCCACAAAGTAATTTAGGATATGCTTGTGCAGTTCCAAGAAAATCCCACGCGTAAAGATTTATGCGTCCTGATAACAATTATTGCAACTTTTTATCGCAAAAGCACGAGACATTTTTTAAGCTATTGCATAGCTTCTATCACGGGCCTTGAGCGGGCCTTGAATCCAGAAATTCCGTAACAAAAATTTTAATAACCTAAGACACAGCGGTGATACTTTTTAGTTTTTCCATCTATCGATGAATAGCAGAACTTTTAATCACTTTTTGAAATGTCGCGCTTGTCTCTTTAGTTCAGCAACTCGCCTCTAGGTGGCATTGGTTAATGAAATAATTATAATTGCATAAGTTGATAAAAAATGCTATGCAATAGCTTTACCGCGGCAGTCCCCGAGTGCCACACGTCTTTTTTTTATTATCTGGGTCTTAACGTCTAGTCCTATGTCAAAGCAGATTTAAACAACCCCATAACATAGCTGTTGGCTGTACAAGTATAATAACATCAAACGTATTTTTACATCAACTGTATTTTCACTCGTACTAAAAACCTTTAATTTTTATGATTAAATTTCTTTTATACGTTGGGGGAAAATACTAAGGAAGAAATAAGATACCAGTTAATTCATTTTTTTCGGTTTTAATGTGATGTTAGCCAGATTAATGCATCATTATCATCAACTATTTTTACCCACTGTCGATTTATATAATAGGTCTGCTCTTCAGAAACAAAAAAGAAATAAATTGTATAAAATCTAAAATTATATATTATGAAATTATTCTGAAAATGCCCCTACACAGCTGACTTATTTAATGCAATTTTTTAATTTTAATTCATTTCTGTGATGAACTAGTGTCGTCATCTGAGTGAGACCAATTATAAAATTCACTGTTGCAAGTGTTTGACAATTCCAAATAGAAGCAGTAGTTATTTTTTATCAATTGAAAATGTATGTAAAACTGTGGATTTTGAATAGTAAATACAATTCTATTCCATTGGATAAAGAAATAATTAACAAGAAAAAATAATAAATGAAATTACATACATACTGATGTAAAGTCTAATTTTTCAAGCTATGATATGATACTAATAATATGTTTTGCTTTAATAAATTAAATACGCTAATACGTTGTTATAAATGCCTCTTTTTTTGTTTACCACAAAAGTGAAAAAGAAAGTGTTTTGAAAAATACTACATCATTATAATTTAAAAATAACTGATAACCAAAATCAAAACTTGTACAAATAATCCGAGGCCAATATATTCCCTTGCAAGGCGTAGAATGTATAGTCTACACACAATATTTCTTATTTCACATCAACGATCGAGCTAAAATCAACAGATATAACACCTTACATCACTTTACAACATTCCGATCAAATGGGAAAGAAGCTCAACAACTTCTATAGATCTACACTTACGAGTATGAGCGCGTTTTAGAGTTCAGTTTTGTTCTTAAAAAACTTTTGCTTTTGACATAACGAAATTTTGGATAATTTTTTTAATTTGTGATTATATGCTTTACTTTCTCAAAATGGGTAACATTAACAACATTAAGTACTAGCGAACATTGAAATAAATACTTATAAAGAAGGAATAAGTGTAATCAATATTAGGAAGTTTAAGGTGTAGTGCAGTTTCACACAGTACTTTTTTGAAGAAATGCCACAGGAATTTGTAAGAGAAAATTCATCCAAACTTTATTGACAAGTAAATATTGCTTTCTAATAAGATAGATTGTGTTCAAACTTTTCTACTCGTACTTAGCTATTAAGCACATTTGAATATGTTTTATATTATCGATTCGTGAACTATATTCTATATTTTTAAGATAACTAAATCCACCTACGGAACCTTTTCACGTAATCCATACGAACCGCCCTAGCTACTTTTTACATACGTTCCCTCAGGATACACGCGGCCAGCGACCGCGAGCCTTCAATCTAAGGTAACAAGCCTGCGCCCGCAGCTCTAACTAGGGATGAGGTATTACTAAAAAGGTCGACATTTTAAATCGACAAAATAATTTATAAGTCATGCGGGTAGGAAATAATATTTATAAATAGTAAAAGTATTATTTAGTGTAGTATACCGAGCTAGAATTGCAATTTACAGTGAAAATCAAACTTTTTTAAAAACAATTTTTAAATAATTTGTCGAAATAATATAAAGCTCTACTTCAAGACGTAATAATTCAGAAAAGAAAAGAAAAATAGAAATACTTTATTCCGATGTATTCGTTCAGAATAGACCATTTCACTGTAGCTTTGCTTCTAATTACAAAGGAACAATATAATTACAATTGAAAGTAACTACTTTCAATTAACAAAATTATCGACGCCGAAGCACATCTCTATCGCAAGTAGGTGTGAAACAACAGACCAGAACAAAAGGATACCGAGTTTTGTTATTATACCTGTGCGATTGGCTGAGCCTCGCACGCTTTATGAAGACGCGAAAAACTCACAGACTAATATTAGCAGCACGCAGATTATTTAAAGCACATCAAGGTGTCAAACACCACACTGGCTGTACGTTATTAGCATCAATCGCTATGATCATCGACTATTTCCTAGCTCTGCTAAGTATTGGTCTCGTCTTCAGCGCGCCATCTTTTCCGGTCCAGTACCAGTCTCGTCCAATACCTTCCTGTATTGCTAACGAGGTCGACTGACCAACCAGATCTGAGAACGGAGATCTGCTCACTATGAATATCTTATTATAATCAAATCTTTGGAATAGTAAATCATATGGTTTTATTAAAAGTTGATAAGATTTGTCAGTTTTAACAATACAGATAGTTCGTGACATCATAAATATGATGTTTTTGTATATTTAGAGAATCAGGGGCGTTAGAAAATGTTTAGGATTTTATATTGGAATCGATCTAAGTTTAACAGCAGAGTCAATATACTCGTAATTTAAATTCCAACTCAACCAAATCAACGGAAATGACAACTAGGTATGAGTACATACATTACAATACATATTATTATAATATAATTTATAACTAAACTAGCTTTATTTACTGAATACGAAACATTGTAACAAAACCTCAAAATGTAAAATTTAATAACATAATAAGTACATACCACAGAAAATCTTCACTCTTCTCCCTATAGTTACAAACGCAGAGTAAAACACGTTGCGGTTAGGGTAACATACTCGTATCTACCAGCTGGCTATCAGAAAAATAGGAAAAATTACTATAATAACTTTATAAAACAGCTCTAATACTGTTTTTCAGATGTGTTTGAAAATATTAAATTAATTAAGTAATACATACTTTATTATTTGCTGCGCTACCGCTGTTTAACATGCTTTTTTCTATAGGAAAGTTAAAATTTTCGGAATGAAAAGAACCCTCTGTGTTAATCCAGGGCACCTAATACCCTAAACCTAATAAACTACCTCCATGCCAAAGTTCATTCAAATCCGATCCTTATATCATTCATTTATCATTGAGTAAAAACATCCAAATATTTAAAGATATATGTACACATCCAAGTAACAGAGACAAAGATGACTTTTCCAGTTGTAATATCAATAGTGAGTATATTAGTAGACTGGAGTGTCTAATAGTATTTAGTGATATTTATTGATAGAATTAGCATTTTTTTTCTAGACTAAAACTTTTTTTAAATCGGTTCAAATGCAAAATAATGTATTAGCCGCATTATAGGTTCGTCTATGAATACCTGCTAGCTGCAGTAATGTACTATTCTTTACGCAAAATCTCAATGCAACGATACTCTGAGAAAATGAATATTCAAGAAGAATATAATTTTAACATCGTCGTTTGACTGAACCTCATCATATCATATCATATGCAACCTTTAATCCTCCCACTGGTGGGATACAGGTCTACCCTCGAAGGGGTGATTAGGCCGTATTCCACCACGCTGGCCAAGTGCGGGTTGGTGGATTCACATACGCCATTGAATTTATTTTCTGGACATATGCAGGTTTCCTCACGATGTTTTCCTTCACCGAAAAGCCAGTGGTTTGTAAATTCGTACATAAGTCCCAAAGAACTCATTGGTACGAGTCAGGGTTTGAACCCGCCACCTCAAGAATAAGAAGCGGCTGTTCTCCCACTGAGCTACCACGGCTTTTTACATCACAAATAACATTTTGCATCCTCGTAAAACCGCCGTCAACGCAACAAGTTAAAATGCCACATTTCAGAAAATTATGAATGTGATAACAAGTTAGCCTTTCAATACAACGCGGCTCCTAACAATGAGAAATCACAGGTTAAAGCGCGACTCGCGTCTCAGTCGCCGGACCTCATAAATTAAGCTAGAGAAATAACACAGAGGTGAAAAAAATAAGAACGCGACGCCGTACGCTGTACAACATTAATCAGAGCTCTGAGAAGGCGTAGAGAATTTATTTTACGATTGTTACAGCTTCGATGAAACGTTAAAAATGCTGTCGGAGCTATATTGAAACATTCGATGCATTGTTCGAGCTCGATTGAGTCGATAACGCACCGCGGTTCCGACTTATAGCCCCACTATAGCACCTTGTTGATTTTCCAACATAAACTGTTGGATACGACCCGACCGTAACTAGTTTCTTTTTTTATTGGTACTGGTTTAGTGTAGAACGGAACGCGACTCCGTATCGATGGTACGATTATACCACGAGATATCATAATCACCGGTCTGCGTGTTTATCGAAGGCGAAATCGGAGAGCGGCAATAAATTTGTCTCGTTTTAATATAAAAGAGCGTGTAATATTTTGAAAATTGTGTGTGATATTCAACCTGAAACATTAATTTGATATTAGGTGCGAAAGTACCACCGAAGTCGGAGATCGATGGAAAGTACGAATCGATACGCGCGTTGCATCGTGCGGTATACGTTGCCCACACTCCGTACAAAAGAGTTCAACGCGTTGTGTTGTCGTCCTCAGTATGTCCATATCCTTAGCGATAAGTTTTTATTTTAGGTTTAAGCTAAATTTAGAATGAAATAACAAGAGTAAATACCATTTTTGAATCCAATAAATCTATCTCTAAATATAAAATAAATTGCCATGCCAATCAAAATCACTTAGTCTCATAAAAACTCAAAAATAGATCGACTGGTTTTATTCGATTTTATTTGTCTTGTTTGCCTAAAAATTGGGATGGTTTAGGAATGATTTATAGGAACAGCTGGATAATTAAAATAATCGAAACGCAGATGTTAGTTGGCAAGACGTTCACCGGTTCATCTAGTTACGATATACATAAATATAGTCACTTTAATTTTTACCCATTTTCATGTTCAATTAAAAAAACTTGGTTGTGATACTCGCTGGCGAACGTAATTTTGAGCTCCTTATATAATTTTATGCATACGTTAAATAGCTGAGTGTGTTAACACTGCATCCATCCCGAGCTCATCTACGTGAGCTCTCACCACATACATTTGAGGCAACATTATAAAACAAATTACGTGCCTTGTTACTGTACTCAGAGTTAAACCGCCGATGTTACCAAACTATAAATACGGAACGGTTAATCTCTCTCGTTAACGTTATGAGGCGCAACCTGTTATTTTGTACTGCTATTACGAAACCAAACAATATCACGTGCTTACAGTAATGTATTCCGGTGTGACTCACCTCGGGAACGAACGTCGGTATTGCCAGATTTCATAATTTCTACCTATATTTTTGGAAATATTAAACCAATTGGCGTCAGAAATATTGAAATAATCAAAATAAATCCTTGACTATATGGCAAAACTTTTAACTAAAATAGAAATGGCTCACTTACTCATTTTTTGTTTAAGTAGGATTCGATTAAAGACACGCCCAAATTATGAGTAAGAAAATATCACCAAACAGAACAGAAATTTCAAACAACTTGGACACAACACAATGAGCAAGACATTTACTAGATTTTCGGGGAAATTGTGTCCTATCAGAGGATTATCAGGGACCCGACCTGGCAACACGGGCGCTCTTCATCGGACGCGAAACGATCTTGACGCAAATTATACGCTGTTATGACCGACCATGTTAATTAAGTTGCCTGCACTGGATTAATTTGATTATCAAATTCTTATTTCAATTATGTTACCCAGCATTTATTACGGTCAAAGAGGCTATTTGTTCTTGCCGTAGAGATGTAGAGAACTGTTCGGAGATAAGGGGATAATTGTAGGTTCAAACGCTTTGTAAATTGGTGAGTACCTAGACAGCTTTCAACAGGAAAACTATAACGTTGACTGATTTTTGTGGACGTGAAACAAAAACAATTGCTTGCTTTTAATTTTGAACTTGATGTTTTATATCAGCTTTTTTTATACAATTGAGTGACGAGCATAACAGGTCTCTGTCACTCAGAACTTCCTATTCCCTAGATTTTCCCAATTGCCTATTTCGATTTTCTTGTTCGTTAGAAATGCCTTTCTCTTGAATAAAAAAAACATTTGAAAAATTGCCAACCTAAAAATTGCCAGATCATACGTTACATCGTCTTAGGTAACCAGAGTATCCTTGAAGTCAGAGATTAGCAACCGTCAACTGTCAGTTTTATTTTATACAAGCTGATGCCCGGAACTTGGTACTCATGGTGCTGTTTGGACTTCGACTTCGCAAATACAAAATTTCGACTCTATTGGATGGATTTATGTTTTCGGAATGCTTAGAGGACAAGCAATCAAACATTGTTTTTTCGTAGACATTTTTATAAAAAAAAAAATGAGAACCTGATTGTTTTAGCATATTTTTCTCCAACATTTGTAGTTATCGCGTAAGAATAGTATTCCGTTGAAGTGCACCATAATATATGAAAACTAATTCAAAAATTATCACACGGAATACCAGCGCATCGCTTGTTATGCCATCTACGCCTCTGGACATTTAATTTGAATCATGTTAAAAATACACGAATTCCTCGGACATTCTCAACACGTTAAAATGATAAGATCATTATTGTCTTCAATGAAGTGTTATGAAGCCTATCAAGACGGCTAGGTAGTTTTACTAGCGATTATAAGTTTAATGATAATAACGTTTTTATAATAATAACCTATTAGCTACGCGAGAAATAAAATAATAATTAGTATAGGGAAGTGTTATGGTAACGTATAATTCAAAACTAGCACCAGGGAACCAACATAGTAATAGGTACGTAAAAATCAATGGCTGCTATATAGTTTGTAAAGTTGTTTTTTTATGTTTAATAAGTGACTATTAAATTGATTTTTGTAAAAATTCGCGTTAACACTTAGTAATATTGTATATTTTGAGAAGAAATAATAGACACTGAAATTTAAAAAAAACAACAACATCAAAGTGGCCATTCCAGTATAGGAAACAGCTGTCTAACGGTTTATTAATTGCGTGAAAAAGGAGGAAATAAAATTTAAGGAAGTTCTGCGAATATTTTACAAATTGACAAAAATCGCTATTCAAAGTTAACGTTAACGACGGCGACGTTAACGTTAAAGTTAGACCAATTAACACTTTTCATCGACTTTTCAAAGCTACTCTCTTATCATCTTTAAGTCGACCGAAAAGACGAATCCTCAAGTGGTAACAACCATAATTGGTTGCCGCAGGTTCGAACGAGACGCCCGATATTCTATAATGGTTAGAAGTATTTAACGGTGAGATAAAATCTTAACAAAAGCGATTTGGTTAGCCGTCTTGTCTTGGTACTTATACACTTCACGTATGTATCTATACACCAATCTAACACATGTCCAGCTAATAGAGAGCTACGCCTTTTGATCGAGTAACTCTTTATTAGTCCTGCGATTGATGGAGAGCGGGAGGAGTGAGAGTCCAATTTATGTCGGCAGTAAAGTAAATATATTGACCCCAGCAGCGTGCTGAGAGTGTCGGTGCTTCGTCTCTGATATGTAAATGATAATTGGTTCCCGGATAGAAAACGTTCTGTTTACGTTCGATGAGCGCTCTAGGAGCTAGTGCCGATAATTTTAATACGCCTATATCGTACACTTTGTGTGTAATTACGCGATAAGATTATGTGCTTTATTTGGCTTATTACCGCGTTAAATCACATGCTGTCGATTCCAAGTAGTGTTTTTAAGTGGATAGGTGAGTGACTAAATATTTTTGCGTCAATCCCAATCTCTTCGTGCATGTTATTCGTGCATGTGACGCTTCGTCAAAATACACACAGGTCGAGAGCAAACTCATTCGTAACACAATCAAATAATTCTCGCTAAATCAATGACGGCGCCATTGTGCAGGAGCTGGGACCGGCGCGGTGGCCCGGGATCGGGACCGAGTGGAGGTGGCGACCGAACTAACCTTTTGTCCGGAATGTCACGCCACTTGAATTATCCGAGACGCTTTTACTCATTAATGGACGGTTTTATTTGCTCTCATTTAATTTAGCATTTATTCAATCTGCCAAGGGTTGCGGCACGATACGTGTTGTGTGCCGTGCTCTTATTTCGTTTGCACCTTTTGTGACAGGGCTCATTGAGTGAGAGGTGTCGGGATGTGTTCCCGGCGGCCGAGGCTCGGTTTACGCGAACAGCTCCGGCGCCTTTCATCGCGCACAAAGCGTAATTGAATCCCACAGAAACCTACGCAGGCCGTAAGATTTAATAGGGCATTAAACACTCGCATTGGCCATTGTGATTCGGTTTTGTATGCGATTATTCATCGCGAAATCGCAGCGCAGCTAGCTTTCCGTGAAAGCGCACTGCATGTATGTTATAGGTCGAGCGCGTTCAGAACTGAACCGCCATCGCCATGTGCGCTTAAAAGCTCTAGATACCGGTCTTTTGTACAAATGTAGTTTGTTGCCGCATACACTCGGTTGCAAATACTATTCTGCTGTAAGTATAATTTTCTCTACGTAATTGTTGCTAGTTACGGTAATAGTTTCGAGAATAGATACAGGAATTAATTTTAAAGCTGAGCGCAAGTTGTGTTGGCGTACGACGGGCCCCTTGGGCTCAGGGGTCTGTTCGTAGTTATATATTTCAGTAGAACGTCAGAAGAGTTTAGCTGTGGCGTAGGAACGAACGATAGGAACTAAATGCGTAGAGCAAGCGCCGCCGTTGTAACATGAGCTGCCGCTGCTGCGTCGGAGCGCAAAGGACGTGGATAGATTGCAGTAAAGAATGGGAGCTCTCACAAAGTTGGCCGCATCAGTCAGCTCGTAAAATTGGAAATGGATCCTCGTAAATCGGTGATATTGAGCCGACTCGCAAATCGTTGCGCGTACGCGGCCGCGCATTTTGTTTCATGATCACTGTGATTCACAATGTTTTATGCTCATTTGGCAATTCATCTTTGTAACAATCGAATTTAATATTTATTCTTTCAAGAAACATTTTATGAGCCTTTAGACTTTAGCTTGAATAAAAACTTAATAGCTCATAATATGCTTTATATAGAAACAAAATGAGAGTTATCTAATTATGACTATAAAATGTCGTTCAAGAAATATGAAACTATATCTTATTAAGCGTTAAATATGACATTTATTGGTTTTAAATAAAGTCGTTCATTTAATGAAAATTACGAATATATTTCAATAGTGTAATATTATTTATATTTGACTCTCAAGTAACACTATACTCGTACCTGGTAGAACCAAGAAGCCCTTAGTGGGCGGCATGAAAGCATATAAATTAGCTTGTCATAAAAGGTATTTAATATGTAGAACACAGTATCCCGTTTCTGAGAGCCTTACATCTTATACATACATCTTCAAACATGTAGCTACAGTTTGAAAACAATAAACATATTTATATAATACATTGGACCCGAACAGCCCTGGGGGTAAATGGAACTGTGAAGGGGGTGAATTGAGGTGCCGCAAGTAATAATTTTATATTGTTAACCTGAACGCTACTTGGGCGAAGCTAGTCACTAATATATTATATTTTTTAATTTATTTTTTCTCCGAGTTTACAATTATTACGTTCCTTTGTTCATTAGTACAACCATTTTGTTGTCGCCCTGACCTTTTAGTATTTTAATACATGTACTTATGCATATATTTTACACTTAACGATCTGAACTGTTTAAGGATAGTATCAAATACGTTAGCCTAATGTATGAGATTTCTATCACGCTGTGCTAAGTTCAATAAAAATCGTCTATATCAAACATCGATCAGGTGGTGCACGGAGCCTACAATAGACTGGCCATTGTGGGACGCTATCTAATCGTAATGAATATAAATTTTCAGATGACATTTACGATCAGAACGGCCTGTGATACCGCATCGGTATACGTGTTAGAGGGAACGTTTAACGCACGCACTCGCGGCCTCTAAGACCTCAAATAAAACAACTGTAAGTATGCTCAGTATAAAATTAAATAATAGAGAGCATAGTAGACTTAGGCGATATCAATTTGAAGTATCGTAAACGTAAACTATAGCGTTTATCTTTTCATTTATCAGCATGTAGGTTGGAAGTGAATGGTTGTTAGTATGAATGGCTATTTACCTAAGAGGCCATTCGGAAAAGTCAGTAATGGAGCAGTCGTTTCGTAAATGGTCCAAAAACAGTTTTCACTATTTTTGTCAAGCGGAAATCGTTAGTGCTTTGCAAAATCATCATTATTGTCGGCGACAAAAAAAACATATTTCTATCAAGTCCTGATTGCTCAGAGACACCTTTATATGGGATTGTACTTTTGTCACAGAGTAATGTTACCAATGTTGAATGAGAAACACATTTTTATAAATACAAAATTACATCAATTTAAAGATGGATTGTCGAAGAGAAAAGGTGTCAACGAATAAGGAAATGACGCGACAGCAGATAAGCCATGAAAGAACCCATATAAAATTATTTCCTAGAATTTTATTCAGAGCCCACATCATGAAAAGGAAACAATCGCCATGTGGTGATAAAGAATACAATTATCTCTTGAACAGAATTCACGCGAGTGTGCGATACGCTTTAATATATCTAACTTGCTCCACAAAAGCAAAGGTTATGTTATCTTTCTAATTTATTCCACCTTTATAGTGTGGCGCGAGAATACTGCCTTGTAACTTCTACTGAACAAAAGGGTACGTTTATTATTTCTTCACCGCAAAAATGTGCGATGAAACAAACACACTTTATCAAACTAAACACGTTAGTTCTTTCCCTTGTTGAAAGTCCTATTGTTTCAGGATAAATTTACACGTGAAAATCATTAGTGGTGAGCGTAAATACGGAGTCGATGTGGACTCGATCCGTTGAATTATTTATCACAATGACATCGGCTGGCATATAATTTGCCGTGCACGCTCCCCTATTATGCTCTTCAGCGATTCATTCAATATAATGAGTGCGTCGCTCGCTACCGGCCATTCTTTGGCCAAGAACGTCGGAACGTCGGTGCGTGAAGTGAACCAACTAAAATTGCAGCAAATACCAGTCTTTTCGTTTTTGATGGTAACTTTATTGAATGACTCGTGATTTGTTTCTAACTACTGTTGAGAGCGGCGTTTGAAGAGGCCTGTAGTGATTGCCGTTTATGGCGAGATAAATAATGACTTATGTATAATAAAACGTGTGTCGTAAAAGTGTTTCAATTCACACAAACATTTAACGGGAAACTTTACAAATATTTTATAATTTATACATTTATTGTATTATTTCAAACATATAATTTATTTTTCAAAATCATGTGAAAACTTAAAGAATTAAATATGTTTAATCAAAATGCCTGACATAAATCACCAGAGTATGAAGTTTTTCTACTACGTACTTTAATCTCACGAGAAAACGAATCCAATTACACTATTTTTCACTAAGCTACCAACCCAATTAGTTTTTTACTAAGCTCACGAAACGTTTGTGGCTAATAAGCGAAAATTTATATCGAAAAGCTTAATGAGACGAGTTTCTCACAGAATAAGAAGACAATAACCCACACTTGTTAAGACTTTAATACCTTTAAGTCGGTGCATTAAATTTTTCAACACTTCAAAAGTGGCGTTGTTGATGATGATACCGAGGCTATAAAATATGGAATACTAATTTTAAATCAGATAGAACTCGGCGCAAATAAGAGTTACGACATGGCTATAATCGACTCAAGCACGCCATCTTTCATATTGGTTTTAACGAAGGCGTATTATAACAACGAAAATATTTATTCAACTTTTTAGAAGTTTATTCAGTAGCCAAGTGACATTTTGGGACGCTGAGTCATGAGTTAGATTATGGTCGATAGATCCCAAATATGGTATACACATTTATACAGAACACAATGAATACAGTACTTATCATATTTTAATGGTAACTATGGTATAAGTTTTAATAGACAAATGCTTGTATTTCAATTAATTTCTTTTTACAGTTAAGATGTACCTACATATGATATGTTAGATAAATAATTAATTTGTCATGTTTATAAAATAGTAAAGAAAAAACTATACATCGCTTAACCACCAATGAAAAGTTCTTAGAATGAGCATGCGTTAAATTTGTAACTTACAAAAAAGTTTGACGATGAAGAGACATGATAAATTGTTGTAGAAATAGTGAACTATGACACACATAGACAAGTTTGGTAGGTACAACATGCCATCCTGCGGCTCGGCCGACGTTCCGGACGTGCGCCCGACTTAACAAAAAGTGACGCCTCATTGATGTATTGACTAAAAAGCCTTCTAGACCGTTCGCTAGTTAACAAAACGATAGACTATTAATCACATTACGACGGCTGTCTTTATCTTAACACACTTAGTAAAATCCTTATATTTACTGCTCGATCATGTAAATAACTACAAAACTGTGTTAAATAATGATATGTGGCCATTCCGAAGATAGCCCGCACGGACATATTTTGACCCTGATTTTAAATAAAAGAGCAGTAGAAGAGATAAGCACAGTGTAATATTATTTGCATACAAATGGTAGTCTATTATGGAGATAAAGCACACAATGTGTTTTTATAAATGGATTTGAGACGAGGCACTTAATTCCATTCTCACATTTTAATATATATATATATCGCGGAATAAGCTTAATGGTAATAAATTACTTTTCATAATTGGACCGGCTTCTGTATCACAGTATATGGAATAATATGTCCGGGGAGAAGGGTGACGAAATGTAGTAAAAGAGGCATTGACACCATTAAGCCAATCCGCTGGCCAATAAGGTGGACACTTGACGTATGTCTTTCCATTAGGTTAGCGCGCAAGAAATACATCACGGCGAGCCTTAATCAAAGACACGAAGAAACCGCCCCAGATTAATACGTAGACACAGAGAGGGAAACGCACAGAATTAGGAATCGGATACGTTCAACCCGAACATACCAAATGAAGGCCGTGACTTAGAAGAAATGATTACGATTCCGGCCACAAGGCAAAGCTTCGGGGTTAATTAGCCGTCGCTATAATACAGCCAGAAAAAAATATCCGTCCATTAATTTCGCTACAAAAGCATCGTTCTAAATGTTGGCCAAAAGTCTGAAAAGTTGAGAACGTCGCCCTAGATTCCAAAACAAGTGCCGCAGTTACTCCGAGCGGCTCCAAGTCATAATTGATTTATGGCACAGTCGCCGCAGTTTCGCGGCAAAAAATGTTTGAAAGTTAGTAATAGAGCGCCAGATGAGATCCGCAGAAGGGTTAATTAAAACGAATGGGTCATCCGCGAGCAGAGTGTCGAAGTTTAGCGGATCACCAATTTCAATGCTATAATATTGTTACAAACTCGGCACCCGCGTTTCTTTAATTAAAATTAACGATGCAAAACTTTGACAGTCAAACGAATTATTAGCACAGAAGCTAACTTTTAATTAGTTCGCCTTCTTCCAGCGATACTTTTGTGCATTTGTCTGAAGTAATTTAAATTAATTTGAATTCTTTCTTACGACATAAAAATCTCAACTTTATTATTCGATTAACGTTGTACGTTTCTTTTTTTGAGATACCTTTAATGTTTTATTCTTTCGGGGTTCCGATACCGAATTTTCATTAAGTTCGATGAGATAAAAGAACGAAATAAAATGTGTTATAGCGTCAGGTAAATATGAATACAGGTGTGATCAAAGAATTATTCACAGCAGTGGAGCAATTGGTTTTTGATACAAATTGCTCACGCGCAGTGTATAACCGTTTATAAATTGAATGAAAGGCGATAAGTTTTCAAATTACAAATTTCACGGCGGCTGCCTCCGAGTGTGAATACATGACAATAGGTATTTGACGGCTTCCAAGTCTTCCAACATATGGTTTGGGGATCATGCATGTCTAAATACTAAATTATTGATAAACAACCAAGAACAGACAGAAGCAATATCGAATGATATTATACATGACAAGTTATTATGACCAACTCATTTATTCCGTTGCAGTGTGAGAAAAATTACTTATTTTTGTTGTTTTCGTTCATGGATTTCTATAGGTATATAAATAAATATATACAATGTATAGGTTATATGCGACTGTAAGTATGGGTCCAAAAAAAATAACAGACACAGAAATAGAAAACCGTAATACGAGTATCTATAAATCCTGTTAAGGATACTTGACTAGAGGTTAAGTAAAAACTAGAAATGTTTATTCAAGTAAGTCGGTGGTAGGTGATTATTGTCATGTCTTTAGTCGTGGAATTTATTTGACCAGTCTATTTATCTAAGTGCAATTTACTAAATATCAAATGCCTAACAAACTAGACTAACCAGGTATCAAGGCTAACCAGGTTTAGCAGCACCATAAACGCTAGCCGGGAATGCTTTATTCGATCATTTCAATTCAGATTCAAATATTTAATGAGCCATAAGACACGCATCAGAGCGAAAGCAATAGCGCAATAGAAGATTGAAAGTGTCACAGTGCGTGAATGGTTACAAGAGCACGAGTGCGCCGGTCCGAGAGTTCACACCTCATGAAGCCCCAGGGAGAAGAACCGGCCCGGCCGAGCCGGTTGACTCAGCGTTCGTGCAGTGATACAACGAAAATAATATTTTAATACAGTTTTGGCAATGATGCGAAGAACTTGCATGAATAGCTGGTAAACCTGCTAAGTTGTTTAAAATATTTTCTTTACAATATGTAATGGAGAAATAGTGAGTTTGGATTATTGGCGAATAATTGAATGAAATTCTCCACTGCAAACATTAATTTATAGTTGGATTGTTCTCAGCGACTTAATAAAACAAGCTACAAATAGTTAAAAAGTTACACAGAGATAGTTACAAATAGTTAAAAACTTACTGATATTCCAATCTTATGATATCGCCTCTAAGATACTGCAGGAAATGTTAGTTTTTTACCTGAAACAGAAAATAAAAGGACATTTAAGAAACAATAAGAATTACAAATTGTGAATTGCTTCCGATATAGTAAAACAAGTTGCTTAAGGTGGCAATTCATTAAGTTCTGATCACAATAATAGCTTGACCACTCCTTAGTCTGGCGCCGGCCCACGTACCTACAACGTAAACGAACCGAGCCTCATCTCTCGATCAATGAATATTAAGCACCACTCATACAATTTCCATGCTACTTCTCCGAGATAAACAATAAATAAACCCCTCCGAATAAATACTGGAAAAGAAACACTGATTGCTTCATAAATTGTCAAAAGGTTGCCAATGAGTTTCGGCGGTTCCGAACGAAAAATAATGAATAACTTCATGCAAATTGGCGAATAAATAAAAAATGCGTATGTGTGTTTTAATACGCTTCAGATATTACTTTTGCGAAACTAATTGAGATGAATGAGACAGGGCACGGGAGAATGGTCTCTTAAGGATTATGAATTGAGACCCGACCGGGTTTCAAACTGAAACACAATAAATCTAAACTTTCAAGGCAAAGGTAAAGCTACAAGTATTTCGTTTCAGCTTTGCTAGAAACCCTCTTTATTTAAGATAAATATAGAACACTATTAGCTGTCGGATCGGAACAAATGGCATAGGTAAATCTATAAAATTACTAAGAAACAATATGCAAATACAATTCAGAAGCAATTTGTATGTAACTAGCACTCATGTATAAAATCTAATAAGGAAAACTAATGTGGAACACAAACAAAGAACATCGAAAACAATAGCCACAGTCGATACTAGGGAAAATGAGATGAGAAAGTTAGATAAAAACATTGCTGGAGTGTTCACACATTGTGGATAAACTACGAGTATTTAGGCCGGTGTACTCTCTGACATTTAGTAAACTATCGACTAATCGCAATGAATGAAGACATAAAACACAGACTTGACCATACACGTAGTTAGCAGAACAACATAATGATATACAAATCATTATTTGAAGATTCTTTGAGAATCATTATCGTAGCTATTCGATAAAATATTGTACGCCTCTGGCGAACCCCGTTTTACCGATATTAGTTGACTACGCCATGATATACTCTGAATACCGTTAACAAAACGAACATCGGACCGGACAAATTGCTTACGCTCCTAATATTTTAGACACCTTCGTCTCGAGACGATAGGGGCTTTTATCAGCTGTAGCATCTACTCTGTGTTTAGATTCCGAGATAACTTGATCAACTCGATGCGAGCTCTACGGTCGCCCTACCTTTACTAGTGCTGTCCAACTATGGTTAACTACATTATATCTGTAAATAATGAACCGAGGTCAGTCCGTTTTCAAATATCAAGGACGATTAAAATCAAATACTGCTTGCGGATATTTATGATGTAATTGTAATGAATTTCTGGAATCGGCGATGCCCGGATCCAATCTGCTCGAACGTGGTCGTAAAGGCATATTGACGGTGTTGTTGCTTATTTTTATAGCAGGCGCAGCACTATTCGAGACAAACTAGTTCACGGTACGGAACACGAGAGAGGTAGGGCCGTCTGTCGCACATCAATACGGGAAGCATAATCAATATGTTAATATCAAAGATAAGACAGTCAGATTCCTACCCATACAGTCGCCGACGTAGAACAAGGGTAACCCACATTCTTCTTCGATACGATCGTAAATAGCCGAATGCTAGACCAGATTGTTGAGACATGATGATTTTTTGTCAATGTAAAGTTCGTCATATGCAAATGAAGCGTTTTCGATTCTATTTTCCATATTTAACGAGACATATTGGAACACAGTAGTGGTTTTATGTCAGTGTTCTAATTAAAAATTAATATGCAACTAATTGTATTACTTTACAAGTGTTTAAATTAGTAAATTAGAAAATATGTTGATATGGCATTAGATATTTGTTTTATCCACTTAAAGCGATGAGTGACCTGGTGAACGTAGTGAAAACAACATAATTTATATTTGTGATTTGGTAGACAAATAACTACCAGCTAGATACCGACTACGTTATTAATAACGACTCCCTTTGCTCCATTTGCTGATTAGTATCTGAGTTAGATGTTACCAGAATATGTAATTAGTGAAAACGCTAACGAATGTATAGACCATAGGTACGTATTACGTAATGCTCTATAACAAAGCGGCATTAAAATGACAACCAAGCATAGGACGAGCTTTAATTCGAAATTTTACGTCTTTCGCAGATGTCCGACCCAGGGCCGTATTTTAATAATAATTAAAAAACTCAAAATACGTGCGCCGTAAAATCGTGATTGGCTCCAAGTGAAAACTCGTTAGGTAGATCGTAAAAGTCGACAATAATTAGGCGGCCACAACCGCGAGAACCGATATGAGCTGATTACGAAAGAAATACAGTCTTACCGCGTTGATTTATTGTACGCCGAGTTTGGTTTCATCGCCTCACCTCGCCGGCGCAGGCGCAGCACACCCGACGCACCACCATCATATATTTTTAATGTTCACTTAATGAAAAGAAATTCTTCACATTTGTCTCTCTGTCCACGAGAAAGTGAAAATACTGATCTGAGTTATTGACCACGTTCGGCTAACAAGCCCAATAATCGTGAGCAATATCAATATATTTTAAAGAACCTCATGTTTACCATCGACAATATTGATAACTATGGTCAGTTTATAGTAATCAGAGGTTAATTAGTAATCAAAGTGTAACCACAGCTCGATATTACAAAGATCGTAAAACGAATGACCAAATTATTATTCGGTACCATAAAGATATCATTCAAGTTTAACTAGGTAATGTAAAAATGAATGGAACTGGTTGTTTCATGAATCGCACATTCGGATTACTTATACAGGGTTACCATGGAGTTCACTTATCATAATAAATTACTTTTACTATAAGACAAACCCTAAAATCGCGAAAAAAAAACAGGTATTCCATAGATCTTGTAGTGTTAATGACATTTATCTATGAATAATGTATTAGCGCAATTTTAGATTTGTTGGTAAAAGTAGTTCTTAAAAGTGAGTATTACGAGCTATTTTCCGCTGTTCTACCGCATCGTTCCTTACAACCCTGTATAACAAAAGCTCAAATAAGTATGCGATAAATCCTCGCTCAAAGCTATTTCAATCTTCTAATATGATAAACGATTCGTTCGAGAGAGCAATTACAGTGGTACTGCAGTGTTAAAAGTAAAGCATAAGACATAGTAATGCATTCGTGCCGTGAAATCCGTGAACTATTAACACCACTGCGTTTATGTTTACCCTACTAAGATTTGCGTGGAGAGTAATTCTCACAACAACTCATTAGTCATTTCATTACTGAAGTTCTCATTCTAAATTCCAGAATTACAACTTGGACGCTTTAAACGGGCTGCCAAGTGGCAGCATCGCTCTCGCTTCCACCTACAAACCGGTAATGCAAAGAGGCATCACCGGCATCGTAGAGTTTTGCGCTATAATTTCATGTTACGTTTAGATCTAGCCAACATACAATCTAGATTTAACTGGATTGCTTTATAAAGAACTCAGAAACTGACAGAGCACCGAAAACAAAACAAAAAAAAAACATGTGCCCTAGACGGTGGCTACCATTTACCAATTTACCATCAGGCGATTCACCTCCGTTATTTGTACAGCAACAATTTCTCACATGGGTGTAAAGTTAGTTATAGTTGTAACTGTCCGCATAAATTCGGGTATACGGGTGTCAGTGGGCGGAACAAAGCCTGTCCTAGATTGCATTTGTCGCCTACATTTGTCCATCATAAAGCGAGGCACGCGTCTGAACCCGGGGTCATGCGTGCCCTCAGCTTGTTTCAGCCTCGTTAGCACGCTCTTTCGATACAACTTGCAATATACGAAAGTATATCCAAATGTCGATGGTAATCACCGACCGTCGTGAGTAATAAACATAATTATAAAACGCTAAGCGCGAATTTCGGTGCGCCCATTCACCGTGAACTTTATAACGGACATCGTTTAGCGAGTTATAGATTAAACGTGGCTTTAATTTACAACTTCGAAAATTATAACAGTTGCTCGCGAATATCTGGGCTCTGATCGAATAAGGAATGTGTGAAGTGAGTCACCGTTGGTAACAAACTTAACACTTCAACTCACTACCGATAGACATCGCAAATATTTGAACAAAACCCAACACGATATTTATTTCGTCTAATTAACAAAATATGCTTTTAAGTTCGTAAAAATGCAAATTTCTTTACAAAACATTTAAAAAAATGGTATAAATTAACCGAGTCAGACAGTAAATCTAGCAACTATAAAATAAAAAATCTTGAATTATTATACGTATAAAATGTGTCTTACATGTTTAATAGCCCCTATTTCTTTATTCGGCTACTGAAGGAGGCAACGATACTAATTTTAATGACGTTTAACATCAAGTGGCATATAAGTCGACCCACGTGTAAAATTCCTCGGGTTGTTCGAAGATATTTTTAGCTTAATAAGAAGACAAACTGACGAAACTACATCTTAGTTTTATGACAATGAATCACACTACATAAAAAAATTTTGTAACGTTTATTATTAACATTTAAATTTTACATGACTGATCAAAAGTTATGTTATGTTTTAGGGTTCAAGTTTGTATGTAACTACTATGTTGACCTAAAACTTCTTAACTCCTAAACCGATGTGTACGATTAAATACAAACCTAGACGTATAACCTAAATCAGATACCAAAGAAGGTAGGTGTAGAAAAGGAGATAAAAGCAAGAAGACCGCCAAGCATAGAAATAACTCTACCGACTAGAACTAGAGCAACGTTCTGATATACTGATAATGATGTACATTGTGTGTTTGGATATATTTCCACAATTATAGCACAAGTCTGACCATAATAGCAAACACAATAAAAATACAAAAATTAAGCTCAAATAATAGCAAAATCTGTAAAAGAGCAGCGAAATCAAAGAGCTTAAACGAACTGGTTCTTTCAGTTAAGAAAAGTAAGGACAGATGTTAGTTAATGTGTTGATTACACGTAACGACCACATTGGCGAGACAGTGCCCTCGGCCGAGTACTCAGTTTGTATAAACCGTTTGACGAGACGAGTCAGTCGCTAGAACCATGGTTTGTTTGCTCGGCCGAGCAAGCCCATTTACTGTCTCGCCACTGTACTAGTTACGGGTAATCAACCCATAAGTACTTGAATTACGAGTGTTGTAATTCCTATTAATACATTCCTCATACTAGTGTAGAAGGTAACATGTATAGACATTGGCGAGACAGTGCCCTCGGCCGAGTACTCAGTTTGTATAAACCGTTTGACGAGACGAGTCAGTCGCTAGAACCATGGTTTGTTTGCTCGGCCGAGCAAGCCCATTTACTGTCTCGCCACTGTACTAGTTACGGGTAATCAACCCATAAGTACTTGAATTACGAGTGTTGTAATTCCTATTAATACATTCCTCATACTAGTGTAGAAGGTAACATGTATAGACATTGGCGAGACAGTGCCCTCGGCCGAGTACTCAGTTTGTATAAACCGTTTGACGAGACGAGTCAGTCGCTAGAACCATGGTTTGTTTGCTCGGCCGAGCAAGCTCATTTACTGTCTCGCCACTGTACTAGTTACGGGTATCAACCCATAAGTACTTGAATTACGAGTGTTGTAATTCCTATTAATACATTCCTCATACTAGTGTAGAAGGTAACATGTATAGACATTGGCGAGACAGTGCCCTCGGCCGAGTACTCAGTTTGTATAAACCGTTTGACGAGACGAGTCAGTCGCTAGAACCATGGTTTGTTTGCTCGGCCGAGCAAGCTCATTTACTGTCTCGCCACTGTACTAGTTACGGGTATCAACCCATAAGTACTTGAATTACGAGTGTTGTAATTCCTATTAATACATTCCTCATACTAGTGTAGAAGGTAACATGTATAGGTAATTGAGAATGTAATAAAAGTGAGCGACATCGCCGTCGTGTGAAGTCACGCGCGTTTATCTGATGGAGTCTACTTCAAGCGAACCGCACTCGTGAGTACCTGCGTCCTACTCATGAACGTAGTTTATATTCCTAAAAGCTCTTAGAAACCATATCAAAGACTAGGATGTGCAAAAGATACCATTTATGGAACTGGAGGTTTGACCTAGGTACCGTTGATGTTCATCTTGGTAAAAGGATAAGTTATTTTTATGACTATGCTCTCCTTTTGTGAGTAGTCAGAATTCTTTAGATGGACCATTTTATTAGGTGCAGAAAAGTAGAGGTCCTAAAGGTTTGTGTAATTTTGCATTCAATTCAAACTCAAAAAGATTAATAAAATTATTTAGATCATAATACTAGAAATAATCTCATATGTAATTCCACTACATTATATCGAAAGCAATAGATTATTGCTTTAAAATGCCACACACTTCCACCAATGATAATTTGGTGCAATAATTCCTTTGTGTACCTATCGTGTTTTCCTGGTTTATTTTTATTTTTTATCTAGATACATTTGGATAGAAAACTCTGTTTAAGTTGAAAACTACTACTTTTTATCTTTTTAAAGAGAGACATAGACATACCTATAGCTTAATGTTAATTAAAAATAAAATATCGATATAGCCAACGGCTCACAAATAATAATTGCAGCAATTATGCAACATTTCATAAACGGCGTCCGGTGTTACAATATACAAAGTGGAGTACGCGTAATCAGGGTAAATGATCAATAACGAGGCCTCGGTAAATCGATGAAACGTCAGTGCGCTCCCGTTCCTTGTGATCGAACGGATAATAGCTAATACTATAATATTAATGGTTGCAGTAGCTCAGACACGTTCAACACCAAAAATAAATATTTTATAATATTATATGCCTAAAGGCTTTTTCAGCCTACGATTTCATACTCATCATAGCTTAGCCCATACTGCCTCCCCCGCCAGCTTGCCACAAATCATATAGCATGGCAATATCACTCACATACGTTATGTACGGACATGTTCAAACTTATTATACTCTGTGGATTTTAATTGATCTTCTGTGGTTATAACAAGAGCTATTATACAAAGTGCTACAACGGCTTAATAACTATGGTTAACTTTTAAAAAGTTGTAAGTTTGAACAGTTCATTTTTTAACTAAATACATATCTTACCCAGTAAGCATGACATAGATAGGGAAATAGGTACGAAGTTGAGTTACTCTCTTTTCGTTCAAACCTAATACAGCACTGAATGGATGCCGGTAACTGAACGGCTGCACGTGAAGATAGGTGTTTAACGAAGGCAGTAGCTTGGGTTAATCGAGTCAGCGGTATCTGGATTATGTCATTAAAACTGCATCACACGCTCGTCCGCTCGGTAACTGGACTTTGAAGTCGACGCGTACCACGCCAGCCAGCGCTGGGTAATAAATAAGCGGAGAGATGACACTCAAGTGGCATGGAGTGCAACCGCACACGACTCACTCCGCTGAGTATTCACTGAATGCAGCGTAGCCGGCCTATTTGTACATCTAACTAGACTCAAACTCCATTACCGCAACCCAGTTGCAACTTCTTAGTTAGCCTAGTTTCGATTTGAGTGCATATGTAAGTACCTTAAGCACACAACTTTCATTGCTACAACTACATAAAACTAGTGATAGTTTTCAAAGGGTAAAATATAACGAACGGTAAGGAGTTCTTCTGATACTTTCCTGTATATATTTATTTAAGAAAGTTTTTCTTTTACACTTATATAATACATACAGACTTATAACTTTTTAATGGATCCGTAGTCACACTTACTCGTATTCTTAATCAAAAGTGTTGTGCTTACACTAAGTACTGGCCTAGTTTGCTATCTATATAGGTACTAACAATTAACCGAAGTAAACAAACACCGCATTCGCAGTTGCTCACTGCATTTAATCCAGATAATTTTTATGGTACAAGAGTACGTAGACAGCGTGCGACTGCGGCGCGGCATGCCTTCCCATTAACTCCGGCGTTCCGAGCAAACCCCAAAAATTGGGAGACAAATTGTGAATTAAAATTCCAACCGAGACCCGTAACTCGGTGATCACTGAACTATGTAAACAACTGTTTGCCGGTGAATGTTACCCGATTTCCACGTAATGTCCGATGTATTTAATGACTCCAAAAACTGTATTGTTCGACTGTTCGTGTAAGTAATTAAACTATTTATTGTAGTGGTTCTTGATTTAAATGACTGTATTTATTCAAAGTAAACAGAAGTATTTGTTCAGATTTACCTTTTCGCGCTGTGAATAACAATTTTAAGTTGAAATTATGTGTGTCGAATTTAAGTAAGATTTATTTGATGTATTGTTTGAAGAGTTCAGCGCATTACGCCAAAAAAAAAGGTAAGGGTTTTGAGTGACTTCTTTCCTACATATTAACATCTCCATTAAAGCTCTCGTGAGCAAATTTATCACCATCCTGTCCGAAAGATAATTTCACAAAGTAAAATAAATACGACAGAGGCGACCAGAGCCATAATTAAGAATTAAAGCTCTTACCGAAATTGTCGCGAAGAGCCCCGACACAGCCTTAATTTATTGCGGTCGAATAATATTTCCAGTTAAATTGAAAATGTTAGTCAGAATCCAGCGCCGATTAATCGATAAACGGTGCAAGAGACTTCCCAATAAATTATTATTGCGATACATTTTGCTGTCAAATCGGTATCTGTAAAAATTACGCATTCGAGGCATTTCCGCTGCGAGGCAAAAGTCAAAAGATAAATCTGTTTGAATTTGTCGCTACTCTAGTGTGAATAAAGCGACCACATGACTGCGTCCATAGTGTGGGTAGAGTTGGTTGACCTAGAGCGTCATTACGTGATCATTTTTAGCCTTATCACAATTTAAAGTTTCATAAGCAAATCGCGTAATCAAAAAGAAAAGCACTTTGCGACTTAAGCGCATAATAATGATCTCGTTCGGAATGAAAACAAACATCAAAGCGTGGAAAATCTTGATTTTCGACGGCGAATAAAGCCGGCACACACGCAGCGAGGCGGTCGTGAAAGTCAAAGTGTTGCGCGACAAGTTTGCGGGTGCAAAAAGCGCTTCTGTAGTGGCGGCAAGCGAAACGGGCCCGCGTTTTTGTTACAGCCGTCAAAGCTCGGTGACGCGAGCTGCGCCGTCGACCACTCAAGAGCGCCTGCCTCTAATTGGAACGTCTACCTGTTGCTCCGACTTACTTTTTTCAGCATCCAAGCGTATTCGTTTCTCCGACGAACACTCTACGTGAACAGCCTCGTAATACCCGACTAGGTAATCTTGTCAGGATATTTTTGGAGTTCCATCGCGAAATTATAAGGATCCGTTCAAGCTAAATATAGCCCTATAGTTTCACCATGTCAGTGGACTGCCTGTTTGTTACGTTTCCTTTATTCCGGTTTTAAAATTGACTGCAATTATTTTTTAAAGTTGTCACGACTTACTAGAGTTTAATAGTCATATGAAATATTGTCGACCAACTTAATGCTTTAATGTTTACCAATGAACAACTTTAAGCACTGAGAATTTTTGCACCCTATGATTGTATATGTTGGTTTGGTATCTAACATATGAAACCGTAGCGTGTGTCACAACACGCTCTCCACAGCTTTTCTTTCTATAGTTCACTATAGCAAGTCCAGGACCTAGTGTATATCTCTGACTGAGTCAAAGCAATGAAAAAGCGATAAAGTTAAACTTTATAACATCATTATTTTGTGATATCTGAGTTGCTAAAAAAGACTTCAACGCGCTCGTTCTTGATGCAATATTCCAATATTTGGATGGTCCGGAATAATTTTCGTGTACAATGAACCTGGACAATTGTTTTTACAGTATTTTATATTCTGTCGAATGATTTCTTGGAGTTTAAAGTATGAAAACATAATCAGAACTTCGTTTGTCAGAAGTAAACTCATAAAATTCTTAGCCATGTTTTGCGGTTAGTAGACAAAAATTGGTCGACAAAAAATGAGCCGTTAACCTGCTTGGGTTTAGAAGTGCGTGCATAATACAGTTTTGTGATCGGTTATTCATTTTTGTTTTTCAATTCACGATACCAGTGAAGCGTATCCTAACTGCGCCAAAGGTAAATAGGGTTGTCTATTTAAATAAAACTAGGGCACTTTAGATAAAACTCGTTAAATACCAATTTAACAGGTTTCATCTATTAAGTTATTTGTAGTTTTCACGATACAAGTAAGTGATATATTATATAAATTATATTCAATATTGTCTTCATTACGTCAAAATTTTTGCTACACAATGTAAAATTAGTTACAGAAATCTGATAAGCCATACAGACGAGATCTATCTCTAATTGATGGTAATGACAACTCAAAAAGAAGAAAAATTACATTGTGAGTAACTATTTGGGTTTTTTTTAACTTCTGTTAAATAAAATTATAAATAAGCGTGTATTATTCAAAACTAGTATTCGACGCAAGTCTCTTGTCGTCGTTTCGAAACTCTTCAGAGATTATCTATATATATAAAAGAAAGTCGTGTTAGTTACACTACTTATAACTCAAGAACGGCATTTATTCCTATTATACTATTTATTTCTATTAAATAAATTCGATAGCATTCAAGTGTGAATTGACATAAAACATCAGTCACTATCAAACGAGGTATAACAAAAAAGAATCAGACTTGGTAACAAAACGACTTATTAAACTCTTTGCGCAAATGACAGCTATGTAATGGACGTATGGATGACAATTTGATTTAACAATTTAACAGCTAAACAGATTTTGACGAAATTTGGTATGAAGGTAGCTTAAGCCCTAGGTAATATGTAGATTATTTTTTACCCCAGAAAATTGAACGGCTTTCCGCTATTCTTGCAGGACAGCGGGTGAAACCGCGGGGCGCAGCTAGTAATGTATAAAGAATTTGAAATACTGGACGTTAAATATAGTCGTTTCATTTTGTAAATAATGAGATTAGTGCATCCTACTAGTCTGTTTGAGCCTCAACAGTGGCCAAGCCAACCTATAAACTCTCTGGTGACCCTGACTCAGCAACTCCATCGGTACCGCGGACGATCCGGCGCGTACGCCGATTCTCCACGCGCGCCGCCACCGGCACCGGTTTGCCGGAAACGTTGTGACAAGTTCACAAAAACTCACATTCATTCATGTTTTTTCCGAGTGTCGGACGAACAGGTTCATGATAGAGACGGGTATTGTTGATGATATTGGTTGCTAAGTGCACGAGTTTTGTGTGTGGTCAGATATGTATATTTTATAAAGTGCGAAATAAGATGCGACATTGAAGACAGAACTGAATAGGTTATGAATAGGACTGAACAGTCAGTCAGGTTCAGTCATCAACGAAGTCTTCAAAATGTATTCAAATCGAAGTCTTCATAGTTTATGGAGATGTAGGTATACGAGTAGAAAGCTATAAGAAAAAAAAAATCTTGTTTAAATTAGAATCTATCGTCAAAATAATTTCTTTAACAACTGCTTTCATAGTGAGGTGGTAGTGTGCAAAGTTGGTTTTGAGCCGGGCCCGCGGGTGGCAGCACGATCGCCCCCGCAGCCGTAGCCGCCATTGTTTTGACGTGCCGGTTGATTTGTGCGCGAGCGCAGCAATCGATCGTGCGACCGCCAATTTATTACCTTCCCTTCCCTAGACTCGCGCCTCGGCTGGTGTTACCCGCAAATTAGAGAGAACGGTCGTCCCACTTGCTCCGCTAGCCGTCGATATAAGTTTGCACTGCAATACGTGAGCGAAAACATATTTCCAAGTTACAGTTTCCGTAACTAGTTACAGTTTCCGATAGTCATTGCAGCAGGTGAGCACAAACTTCATAGTTACCTAGAACGGTGAAATCGTCATTTTGTAACTGTTAATAAAAGCCCAAACATGCCGACGTAATTTTAGTAAAGTTATAGCGCGATAAATTCGAGCCGCATATTTAATGCAGTAGAAATAGTCAATTAGTGGCACAGTTTATCTCAGATTCGCTTCGCTTCTGTCAACACACGGCTATCTTGTTTAATTAACCCACAAGAAACATTGTAGTTTTATAGCATTTAAGCCAAAGGCCATAATGAAGTGGAATTGAGTCATCAGTAAGAAAAAGCGAAATAATAAGGTTGAACACGTAATCTCACATGAGCCGATAAAGGCAAAGTCATAAAATTGGCACTAAAGCTGTAATTAATGTACCAAGCGTTCATTATACGCAGAGTAGTTGATACCAGCGAACCAAACGAATGTAAACAATCATTCGATTAGTTAATCCGCCAAGCGAAGCGGTTCGAATAACAACAGGCAATAACTACTTGGCCCTGATTAAAACGATACGGAAAGAAAATACGAGCACGCACTTGCATGCTGCATACATAATTATATAAAGACGTCTATAAGCTTCTCTGGGAAACTTCCTTGTACCATAACACGAGCTGTGGACTTGTTACTATCGAACAATATGTCATAACTGTATGAACATACGAGTACGGTAAGTTTTATCACCAAATTTAAATGCCCGACGCTCTAAACAATCCATAACAAAGCGACGGATCCGATTGAAAATCGTAAATATCGAGAACGGTGCACAACTGCACACGTGACATAGTGCGATCGCGTATAAACTACGATACGAAGTCGGGTTCCAATTTCGGTTGAATTTAATGTAAATGCATGAATTTTCCCCGTGCCACTCGTACAATCAGTGTCGAGAGCTGACATTTGCATATGCGTTGGTGAAATTTCAGAATAGCTATTCCGTCGAGCTTAACCGAGTTCAAAACTCGGCGAGCACCCGGCTAGAGGAAATGTTTCTGCAATGTGGCGGAATGTAACCTCGTGCCTGACACACGGGGTGAGCGGTTCAACAGAATCCTTAATATTAAAACACGCGTCGCATTCCCCAGATGCCTGAAGCCAAGCGTAACAAAAATGGCGCAGCCCGTTACTGGAACCTTCAAGTGGCCATAAGTGTAAGTAATCTGTGGGGCATATGTTATTAGAAGCTGCTCATGAGGGCTCGCGCCATGTTAAGTGCGTACTTAGAGCAGATTTACAGTAAAAAACGAGGCAGGTGCTGGCTGCGGTAAATTGGATGGAAAATCTTATCGCGAGCAGTCGCGGCTGTGCCGCCTGTGCCGAGCTCGGGTGACATCCCCACATGTCAATACCTGCTGTCGCGACTCGTTCACTGCACGCTGAATGTACAGCACACGTACCCAATTCTCGTACCTAACATATTCAATTCTTCCGACTTTTATGTCAAAACGCAATCTTCCTTTCCTTAAACCAAATAGAACCGGTAGAAAACGTTACAACTTCAAACTAGGACACAGTTAAGCGAAAGAGGTCCACTGCTTTAATCAGAGATCAATCATTCGCTCGATTCGTGAGAAACATCTGATTCCCTATTTCGAAGCATTTGGTCTGTGTTCACCCGACGGGTGGTATCGCCGTCTCTTTCATTAGTCATGAGTTAGAAAAGGTTAGCGTAAATTATACCGGGTTGAATATGACGAGGAGCCTCGAATAAGGCGGCAGAGCTTGTTAACTGTCTTCCTAGAGTGAGTTCGTTCAAGGCGTTCACCCGACTGATTGGAATGCCTCGTAGACAACGGGTTCGGAGAAAGCAATCACAATTTATGGTGCTCCGGTGCAAGGACGATGACTTACTTTGTTGTTTTAGCTAAATGAGTAATTTTAAGATACTGTAAAAATAAATTGGAAGGTGGAGTTGTGAAAATGGCTTTCAGTGTCGTAATCTGGGGCGAAAAGCTTATCATTAAAGTGCTTTGTCGAAAATTGAATGTTTCTCTATTTATTAATTTATCTGAGTTTTCGCGCGTCTTTCTTAAAAATTGGGATGTAAAAATTTACTTATTACGTAATAATATAGCACCCGTTGAACGCACGTTGCATAACGTACTTAACGTTCAGCGCATTGTATATCGATTTCGAATCATGATGGTATGCGAATATTGCGGTGATGTGATGCATTACCATAATATGGCCCTGGCTCTTGATAGTAAATAATTATAAATACATCTACACAGGGTTATAAGGAAAGAGTATGCTTAGCCAAAAAGGGCTCATCTTTGTGAATAACTTTTACTATGGAGCCAACACGGAATTCGCGACAAAAATTACTATTCCATAGAATTATGCCAATGACACTCGACAAAATGTATGGAACAGCAGATTTTTTCTTTGTCGCGAATTCATATCATGCCTAATTTTTTTTTTCAATCTATTTTCAAATGTATCTAGTGTATTTCCGCGAAGTAAACGCTGATTCAATAAATAATCTATTTTTGTTTTGGGACTTTTGTGTTTAACATGACATTCCCCTAAAAGCATAGATCCAAAATATTTATTGGCCACAAATAACATTGAGTATTACAGGTTCAGATAAGTTACTTTCACGTATTTAAATTATTCTGGCTCATCGATGTACAAACAAATTAACTTCCTTGCAAGTAAAGTCGTAAACTTTTAATTGAAGAGACAACTACTTTTCAAGGAATTGATTGCAAGGGACGTAAACTAGATAGATTACGGATTCTCGGTAATGGGAAACAATAAAATGCTGCAAATTTAAATTTACTCAGTCTAATCAAAGAGAGCTCGTACCATCAGCGCACAACCGCCATCGGCCGATTTATACGTTTGAATTCGATCGGCCGACGGCGCCAGAGTATGTTTCGGCCGATAACGAATAAGGACAAGTAGTTCATTTTAATACAAATTTGAATTCGAGTAAAGATAAAAAGGTCACGAGGTTCAGTTCGCCGCGAATTACTAGTATAGCATAATTTTAAGAAATTATTTGCCGCCTAGAGACGTCAACACGTAGCACTCAGGACCAACACGTATTTAGTTTTCTGCTTATTTATCTTGAAATATCTTCGGATTTCTATAGCAGATGAACACAACTAGAGATTCATTATTATGACTAAGTCCTTAAAATACTCATCTCGTTGCTCTCATGGTGGTTCACTCTGAATGCACGTATGTTCTGCTAAAGCCTGTTAAGAAAGGTTTATCCTTTATCAGTCACGTGGGTATCCCTGGACTCGAAGAAATAATCCCTGGATTTCCGGACGTTCGCCCTCTCATACTTGAATATGTGTGTAATGATTATTCATAGTTTTGAGCTTCATTAAGAATAGACCGTGCATTCACAGCTTATCGAACTTCGAGTAGTACCACTAGGTGTTTTTTTGGCTGTCTGTCTGTCATACTAAGCTCCAGCTATAGTCTGTTATATTTATTGAATACCAGCTGTGCTCTGCGGTTTCACCCGCGCGTTAATAAAAAATGGTGATGATGATGATGAAAAGCTCATATTCTTAAATCCTTGACAACGTGTCTATGCCAATTTCATGATTATCGGTTGAGTAGTTAAAGCGTAATAACATAACAAACAAACAAGCAAACAGTCTTAGTTTCGCATTATAATATTAGTTAGGATTTGTTAGATGGCATCGCATTATCAGGAAAGGACGAGACACAAGATCAGAAGAGAGCGAACAGACTACTAATCAACATTTTATTGGATGCTTCATTCTGGTTCCATAGGATTTGCAAATCAATAATTTAGTACATACAACATACCTGAATGGTCTTAACAATTTTTATGCGCTACTTTAAAGTTAAACGACAACCGCACGAGTTATTTATTTCAGTTTTGTATTGCGCAAAAGTAAAATGACGTTTTTCAACCTATGAAATTATCAATATGACTGCAAAGGACAGAAAATTCAGTGACTATAAAATTAAACAGCCTGTCCATTGTGTTCACTTAATAAACTGTTCTCCTCAAGCTCATGCCATTTCATTTTTGTATAGTTAGAATACAATAGTCCATACAACTTGAGAATGAGAATACGACTTCAGTAATGTGGCAGTTAAATTGGATTTGTAATAGGGATGTAGGTCGTATAAAATCAAAGTTAGCGAGCCCTACCTCCGGCAGGGGTAACATAAAATGAGACACGTTCCTACAACTCATAAAAAGTACAGAACGAGAAGGTTCGCGTACTGACATCGCGGGGAGTACGCATTATTTAACAGCGGCTCGTAAAACGTAGAGACGCACGAGTTGTCCTCGTAAACGCCGTGCCTTTGTCAAGTGAGATTAAACCAGACAAATACGAACATCGCAATACTGTTACTAATACTTGTATTCCACAATAAGAAGGAAAGTCATCAGGGAAGGTCGTAACTCGCAACGGCGAACTTTCCAACGCCGAGAGTGAAAGCGTCTCACACAGGATCTATTCACTTGAAATTAGTCCCATGACAATAGACATTATGAAGTGACTATTATTTTGTAAAGATTGCGCATTTACCATTTGCCTATATTAAACGAAAAAAACAATTTTGACGTTTTTGAGCCATTATATAAGACAGCTGCTTTCCCGATCTATCAGCATTACCAAAACTTCACCTTAACAATAGTCTCTCCACAAATAGCGCTTCTAAGCACGTGAATATTCGACAGTTCCAAAATGAATGCTGGCAGTAAATCAGAGAAATATTTATTTAAGCAATTAAACGCCTTCAATCGAACGCACCGGCCGTAAAGAAGTAACATCGAAAAATAATTGAAATATTCAAATGAACATTCGAATCAACGTCTCTGTTATTTATTAGTGCGAAGGCCTAAGTCAGGGTATAAGGAGTCGGTAGTTACAATTAAAGCGGCTAATTAATAAAGCTTTCATTATGATTTGACTTGTGGGGTTGAGACCAACATAACTATTAGTCTATACTTAACTACTCGAGCAGTTTTAAGTACTAAAATCATGTGGGATAGCAATAAGAAAACAAGTTAACAAGGTAGGTACTCGTAAGTATAAAATTTAATCGTATTATAAATCCATTATAGTTGCATTAGAGACTTTTATTGTATAGTAATAAAAGAGCAATTAAAAAGACAGCTCGCAAACTAA
This sequence comes from Alcis repandata, assembly GCA_949125135.1. Taxonomy (NCBI): domain Eukaryota; kingdom Metazoa; phylum Arthropoda; class Insecta; order Lepidoptera; family Geometridae; genus Alcis; species Alcis repandata. Next base: position 5,757,987 of record OX421233.1, read on the forward strand.
AGTCGCGGCAATGCAGCGCACACTCGATTTACTTCTGACTTCGATTAATCGTTCTTTTTGTTCGGCTCCAATCTACATTTGCATAAAAATGTTTGCGTTGTTACTTTAGGTATCGGTAAGGCAGATAGGAATCTTAATTCTTTAAAGACGTGTATCAATTTGATAGGTTTTTGAGATGTTGTTGAAGCAAACTATGTAACCGCTAAGAGGCTATCAGTTGACCAGTAAAATGGATTCTCGATCCATGATCGAGAGCTATCATCGAGTGTTTTTAAGAAATCAATAAATAAATAGTAAAGAGAATGCAAGAGTTTTTTATGCGAGGCAATGACGTGTTGACACTGTTGATGAATCATGACGCAAGACATGCATTTGGCCTGCGGCGCGCGGCGGCGGACCGCGCTTGCGCAACCGACGAGGACGCTGCGTTCGTCGTCCGTGCGAACTTGAACTCGCGCGCGGTCAAGCGCAATGTTACAACTTAAAGCTCACCACAAACATACGCATCCACTCGGAGAAACTATTGAAACGTTCATATAATTAATTACCGTTGAAAATCGATCTATTAAAACAACGCCAATTCACAGAGGAAGTCCTCAATGAGGATGTAGTTGCACAGCAATAAATAATTAAAAGCTCCAATTATGTGTCGGCGTATTTATTACTTCTTAATATTTGGGTTGAGCCGTTTATACTGCGGCACATAAATTACCTATTGACGCACAATCTAAATTGCATTTGCGTTCATATCTCTAGCATAACGAGATACGACAGGAAGTGAGAAAAAACTAATATTCCTATTTGATAAATGTCGAAGATAAAACGGTTTCCAAAAATAAATCACGGCCGGTCTCGTTGCTGCTGGCATCTGTGAATTTCCCATAAGCCGTATCGAATGTTGAGAAGAAGCGTCGTTATCTAAGTTCGGAGTCGGAGTCGTCGATCCGGAATGGTTCGGAATGTCAATCGATTGTTCGGCGAGGAGTAGACAAAAAGTTAATTAGGGCAGTGGCCGGGGCCGGTGACAGTGCAGCGAGGCGGCGAGGCACCGGCGGCGGTGGCGGTGGCTGGCAGGTGGCTATGGGAAGTGCGTCCGTGCGCATCGGACGAGTACCGAGACAAATCGCAGCTAATTGTAGCCGCGCTGTCCACTGAGCCGCGGCATCGTACGCCACTCATGGGATTGACAATGCGACCTCATACTTGGAATATTCTGGATCGGGTACAATTAACCAGACACAAAACTGTCATTGAGTCGAACTGTTGTCTGGAAGAGATCTCAGCGATAAGCCCGCCAGTTGTTGCACTAGTTTTAAGCATTATTATATTAACCTTATGCTTGTAATTTCTGGTGTAAACGACCTACTTACCTACGTATTCTATCTACCTATATTAAATATGTATCTGTGCGCAACACTGAATTCTAAGAGATGTCCCCTACCCGACCCTGCTGCTGCGGCTTTTCACTTAACATTTGTATTTTCTCAGTAATATATGTAACTGAAATCCTTGATTGATTGATTTCTTAGTCACAATTTCAGTAATATCTTGAAGTAAAAATTATAATCTTTTAGAAAAAAAAACTTAAACTTATACATATTGGTTACTATACCTACATGTATTTATTACAAGTAATACATTTTATCTATCGATTCAATAAAAATACGCTTGTCATGCATAATACTTTATCCTGGTCTAGATCGTACTAGCCTAGAGCCTCCAATACAGACACAAAACGTACCAGCTTTTATGGCTATTGAAAACGGACTCAGATCGATGAGCATGTGGTCCGAATACTTAATTCCTGGGAACTCTTTCACTACATTCAAAAAGACCGATGGCGATTACGTACTTACACTGAGCTCGTATCATTTTTATGACCACTTGAGGAGAATTCCAAGCAGGTCCCTTTTCATTGTAGAAAGAGTACATGAAGCGAGACTTTGATAATGCTCGGAGCTATTGCTTCCTTTGATTTGTAAAACTAAAATCTTTGAATTGGGAATAACCAGGACAAAATATTTATGTAGGTATGGATCATTAATAAATTTAAAACATCTTTAACTAGTAAAATAGGAACATACCTTCTCTAATAACTACCAATAAACAGTACAATGGAAATGCTACTACAAAAACTTTAACTACTTAACTTTCTTGCCGTTTCAAAACTTTTCGATTTACAATTATGCAGCAACCAAGAGCTGCCTTGTCATGAAGAAACCAATGGTTTTTAGCAAGTAAAATTAACGGAAACAGCAAAGCCATAAATCGTAATTATGAGAAACGCATGAAAAGCATATGTTACAAGAATATGTATGTGTTATCGGAAGATCAAAGGAAGGACTCGAGTGTCGCGTGTTGCTGTTGATAGATGTCTTTATAAGGATTTAAATCTTAAATATCCGGAGAACCGTAATGTAAGTAAAATTAATGACGGTGTCGAACGGACCCACTACGGTTTACTACGGACCCAGCTGCTAAATATTTCTTCAACACTTAGATTATAAATAGCAGTACAGCGTCTTATTAATTACCGTAATGGATATATCGCGTATAATATCAATTTTTAGTCTAGACGACTAGCCGCTTAAGGCAATATCGGTATGATTTAATAATATTCTACTCATTACTAGTGCTATGAATCACTTTTATGATAGAATGAATAAGTAGCTATTTAATACTAAGGAACATTCCTATGCTTTCGATATTTTAGTGCAACAGCCACGATTATGTTTCATAAGCGTCAAGTCAAATGTCAACTGTCGGTCACATTTTATCTACCATCAAGTTCTATGCGTCTCGAAATCACCCTATAAAGGTTCCAATATAACATAGTCTGGTATGGCATTACCAAAACCGATGCATACAAAGGACAGCTAATAAGCAATATGTCAACATTCTCGTCAGAGGTCATTCTTATCGTCAAAGGTTTGATTAGGTTCAGCAGTAAAAAATCTATAAATATTCGTATTTAAATTTATAATCGTGGATGATGGGAGTCTCGTTACCCGTTAACCGCCCGGTCGCTCGTGCACACATCTTTCGACGCGGCCATTAACGCGCTAAGATCAATTGGCTCTCGGCCCGTGGGCGGAACGTTTCATTAACTATTATAATATAAAAGCAGTCCGAACTGATTAGTTCCTTGAACGTCTGACGCGCTCGCAGCCGTAATCGATATTCGTACAACACACTTTAGGGCGGGTTATGATTATGTAACCAACATCTACATTGTAAAGATAGAATTACGGGGACTAACACGATCTGTATCAAAAGAGGAACACCAACGAAGAACGTAAAAATAACAAAGAAATGAAAAATATACAACGAGAAGGCAGCATCTATAAATTGATATCTCACGGCGGTCAAGGTGAGTAATGCATAGACGACGCATCGGGAGTTGTATAATGGTTGGAGACACAGGAATCACCAGTAGCGGTGGCTTATCTGATAATAAATATTATGGTCCATTCTTTTAGGCGAGAGGGTCATTAATCGAGCGGTCGATACGCGAGTATCGCCTTACGGGTTGCATTGTTGGACCGGCAGTTGTTCCTATTTATCAAGACGCCAGTAATATTGTGGTGGTACACACAAAGAGCCGGGCGCTACGCCATAACAAAGCCGATACCTTTGTCTTGTGACAACTGACATTGGTAGACCTGAAATATTAATTTTAAGTTATCTGACACTTGGAATACTAGTAACATCGTTCGAGTCGTATCAAAATTCTAGCACGACAAGCTGGAACCGGTTTCGCAGAGTTTACAAGTTTGTCAAAGTTATTGGACCAAAAGCTTGTTAATATTTAAATAAATCTACAACGATTATAAACTCGTATCACTTATGGCAGCCAATCACTAAAAGTAAAGATTGAATAAGTGACAAATCATCAGAAATAATATTAACACTCGTTCTATGTTTTAATGATTAATTCACACCTATCTGTCTAATGAGTACCGTTAGTATACAAATCCGGAGGGCTTTGTAGCTTTGAAACACGCCAGCCGTATTAGAGTCACGAAATCGTCAAGGTTGAAGTCATTTGCATATAAATTACTTTCGACGATGCGTAAATCCACGTGTTGCTCGGCGAGAATAGAGATTAATGTGGTAGGTGTCTGCGCCGGCCGGGTGACAGACAAGTTAAGCTGACATCCGTCAACGCCGGCCGACCGTAATCGCCGGATCGAAGATCGATGCTAAGCCCGGCTTATTGAACTCTTCACGAATTCAGATCGGACTAACATGCTCCGAGCGCGGGATAACCGCGCTCTCTGTTCTCTACGTCGACCCACACTACTCCTCAAAGAAATTTTGACAGCAGGGGCATTTCACGTGAAGCGGACAGGAAAAAAAAAAGCGAGGTTCTGAAAATCGATCATATTTGGCCTATTTATGAAAAGTTTACTTCCGGTTTTGGACATTAAATTTTTTTATTTTTTTTTATTTAATTTTATTTTTAAAAAGAACAGTATTTTTCCAATATGTATCGCTATGTTAAATATTTTATTGTAAATTTGTTAAATTCGAAAAACTACTTTCATAAAATTGATATTACAATTACGACAATTCTTTAGAAACCCATAACTTGTGAAATATACATAAACAAAAAAAATATTTTGTGTTCACATTCATACCTACTAGAAGTATAAATGGGCCAAATATGATCGATTTTCAGAACCTCGCTTTTTTTTTCCTGTCCGCTTCACGTGAAATGCCCCAGCAGTCGTTACGGAAATACACGTACTTAAGATATGTCAGGCATCTACATGCTGCGTTATCTGGAATGAGACAAATCGGAAACACTTGCCTATCCAATTGCAAATCAAAAAGCCTCGACTTTTACATAACGATGTTATCGCAAATAGTTGCGAATTGCATTAACATGAGGATGGGCACCCGCATGGTGAGTATAGTGAAGGTTTGTGCGTTTACACGTTCTCCCCGTTCAGAGGAGGGATGTTGATTCCCTTCGGCGCTGGGCATAAGTGATCGTGAAATTTTATGAGGACTACTGACCCGCGCGTATAGCACTAGCGACACTAAATTGACGCGTAATCGAGGGCTTTACCTGTAATAAGCACCGCCTGTACTGCCATAATACTAAATTTATCAGAACTTTTTTGTACTTTCTCACGCTTAAAAGATCCAAAAGCCCTGATACATTACATGAAGCGTAGAAATTCTATAACGCTTTTAAAGTATGTAGAATCATGTACTCGTTCTTATTTATGAAAATAAAACGTTTAGAAATTAATCGATCTCTCCGGGACCTGGCCGTGGTGTCTCGACAGTTGGCTAACATTATATTATTAATTACTGAAGAATCATCTGCGTGTACAGGAGGGTAATAAAGAAGCCAAAACTTTGACGGCTTGTAAAATAATTAATGTAGATCATTATCAATTCAGTGTCGAAAGATCGATGAAGCAGAGAGCTAAAGCCGTACCGGTTTTCGCACGCGAGGGATCTCTACGGGAGCACTCGCACGCGACGTTGCTGCTCAAGCAATGCAGAGTGGTGAAACGGAAATGGTGGGACATAAATAGAGCCAAATTGTGTTTGCTAAGGGGCGAGGGGGCAGGACTGCGAGCCGGCGAGGAAGCGAGGCTACGTATTTATTCTATTTACCGAACGTGCCTCGCCGGCATGGCCGCTGTTTGACGATGCAAATTTATCGCGACGCTTAATAAAACGCGCACCGAGCTCATTGATTCGCAGATGTAGCTCATTACAAGGCGTCTGCCGCCGCACGCCAGCCGGGCCGCCTCGCCCACCGCGCCTGTCTCATCGCCGACTACCAAAACCTGTAAACTCAACAAATTATCATAAATTGTCACCGTTACAGCCATGCGTTTTTATCAGAATTTTAGTTCTTATAGCGCCTTGAGATATACAGACTACAAGTTTACTCGTTATGATGATCCACAATAGGTAATAAGTATGTTATGTTATCGTGAATGCGTGAACAGTCTAGGAAGCGATCGTGAGAGGAACATTAAAAGAATCAGTAATGCCCATAGTGGGCCATCGTAAACTGCTAGTAACAGTCGTTTGATCCGATAAAGCCAGCTAACATCGGCAGCGGGCGCAGTAACCGCCGAAGCCGATACGTTCGAGCCCTTCCTCCTACTTGAAACAATAAAGCTCGTTTGAATTGATTACGAGGTTGCGGCGCCGCTTCCACTCATTTTTTGCGTCGTAAAAGCTTGTTTGTAAAAATAGCAATTTTCTTGCCAATACGCCTTCTTATTCGAAACTGGCTCGTTTGCCTTCTCATGCAAAAACTCGAGCGATGTGAAAAAAAGAAACAGAGGTGTTGCATTTAGGTGCCGCCCGCTGAGCGAATCTGATCTCTGATATTTTATTTTTCCGCTATCCAATATTATCATATTAATGTGTCAGTGGGCCACACCTCTAAGGAACGGCGAAAATTGGAGACTGTGACACTTGCCCTCCGACATGCTTACTTGTATATTAAACCCAAAACGTTCCGTTTTACGGTAAACCAGTAAACCGGTATATTGCAGGCTACATTCGTAGATCTTATTGCAGTTAAGAGTACAAGTTGTTAGAGCGGCCCAGTTGAACTCTGAGCGGTTGTTCCGCGGACGCAACACGAGTTTACATCGCGGCGAGCAACCGCAACTACAAACTAGGAAAGTACAGAGTGCGGCGCAACCTCTCAAGTGAGCTCCGGTTCGCCTCTTTTAAGCGAGATCGACGCGTTTACCTCTGGCGCGGCTCGGCGCAAATTGATGGTTTCACTCCTTTCATGCAAAACGATCATAGCATCCCTCTCGCACGATGCAAACTGGGCACAACGGCGGTAATCATTGTTTTTGAAATGAGAGTAAAACGACATAGCGCTCAAAGTATATGGGACGGGAGAGAAAAACGAACACACCGCGGTATTCCGATAAGTTTAAGATAAATAGCGCGCTGAGTTTCACTTGGCCTTTACTTGGTCAGGTTTTTTTGCGTCGCAATCTAAGCACGGGATCGATTTAAAATCATAAGTAACGAGTTTAATCGGAATTATGCATCTACTTTATTATGAGACTTGAAATATAATGTAAGATACATTCATTCGAACTTATTCAATATACTTTTTAAATTATAGTATTGTATTGATAATCGCAACGATCAGATAAGAAACATAAATCTATATGCTCTTACAGAAGCTAAAACCTGGGGTCATAAATAATTTGTTTTATTGGATAAAATTACCAAATAGGCACAACACTTAAATTCGAATAGGAAAACACTGTACCTTCAGGTCATCGACATAAAACTACACATTCTATGACGCACATGCCCAAAAGAGAAATCTTTGACCCGTATCATATCCAACATTGGTATTATTCTAAGATAATGGACTATGTGTCAGGTAGTTGTGAGGTGAGCACAAAGACGCATCTCATTTAATGCTGCAAAGACAAAAGCGGCAATTACAATAGTTACCCACTTTGGCAGCTTCATCCAAAAATGACCCATACATGAAGGATATAAGAGCTCGGAAGTGTCTAAGATCCGTGAGATCAAAAACCTCTACATACGAGGTTTAATAGCAATAAAGTAATAAAACAATAACGCTATTATTGCCGAAATTAATCCCAATTAAAACGACCTGTCCGTACGCGTACCTTTTTAATTGCGTCGAAATGACTTTAAGCAAATAAACAGTTAAATATAATACTCTTTCCTCAATTAAAACTGAGTGTAAGCACTGTAACAATCTCAGGTGAGAATCGAATTGGTTAAATATTTTGTATTCCGGTGGGGAATAAAGTTTTATGTGTTGACGGCAATTACACCTAGAAGTGTTTCCATAAAGATCAACACCATTAAGATTTAAAGCAGGAAGATTTCACTTGCCGATATGTGAGAGTGAAAACACTCTATTTTGAACCGTATTTATGGTCTACCTATCCAACAAAATCGGTTTCATTTTCACCCAGAATGTCATCGCTGACATGCAACTGAGTAGATTTCGTCCAACATGCCCATTTGTCTTGCTTCGTTGTAACGCTTATGATTTTTAATTTTCCAGCATCTTTTTAAGTAACGTTAAATCACTCGCGAACAAACTAGCGTACAATCTGAAATAACTCAAAATTTTATTATAATCAAGTAGCTTGTTATCTTTGCATGAAATAATGCCCTGAGGGCCCTGAGCCTTCACGAGCTTACATAAACAGCATTTCCGATTCATTAGAGCGCACTGCAGTAGACGCAGTCCTATGCCAGGCCCACGTGCCGGAAGACGGCTCGTCACGTCACCACCCGCTGGCCGAATGATGAATGGAACCGAAACAGTGACATTGTCAAAACCATTAACAACGTCATCTCTACGGCGTTAATATTAAATCCTCATTAAGCCCCTGTTAGCTCGGGTGACGTTCTCGGGAGTCGCGCAACTTTAATTTGTCATTACGTGTAGCGACAGTAAACTTATGCCCTGGAAGAAGATGCAGTCTGAATATTTATTGCATTACTTGCTGATTAGTTTGGCTGTATCGTTGACTTTGTAGTAAATAAAAATTTAAAGCGTTAACATTTCGCTGGGGAAATTCCAAGCATCAAAAATGAGATAAACCACATATATTACCTTAAATTATCATCGAATGTCGAATTAGTCTATATAAAGGTTAGGCAAATATTTTCTATCAAAATTATGAAAACGCTACAGTCTTAAGTTTACCTGTTACATAATCAGACGTAACTGTATTTTAAGAATACTACAGAGCAATAAAACAACAGCGTTAGACTTTACTATTCCTCTTTTATAGGGAAAGTAATGCCCTGAAATAGTTTCAGAAGCAGAAAGGCTTTATCAGCAGAGATCCAGCTGCCAGCGCAGTAAACATAGTTACTGCGGAAGCGATCACGCTTTGTAGGATGCTTTGATACACGGAAAAAAATAATTCTCTACAATACTACAAGAACGCTCAGTAAAAAAAATATGTGTTATGCTAACGAGAATTTGTTTGTTGTAACTAAAATTATTGTTTATGAAAATGATCAGATTGCAAAGCGAACGATTCAATTCTAGTTAAACTGAATCTAGTGAACTTTAATAGGCAAATAGTAATTATTACAAGCGTTTGTGATGTATACTATCCACTAGTAATTATTACAATACCATATTTATTAATACAAAACGCATGGTTAGGTATACGATTTAGATAATAATATGAACGCGCCGATTTGTATCTTCGGGTGTGAACGGGGTGTGCGGCGGCGGGAGGGGGGCCAATCTTGTGGCGTATTCGGATTTCGGACGCAACAACGGTCATTTATCGCGGAATTGAATTGAAGTGCAGTCATAGAGTACCTAGTATTGTATTAATTGAGAAGTGCAGTGCAGTGCGGATTGTTGTGCGGATCGTTACTATAAGTGAATTATATAAGCTAAGTGAGTAGGTAATATATAATAATAAAGTGAATATAATATAAGTGAATAACGTTAATAAGTGAAAATGGATGCCGACGTCGACGTACAAAATCTTTTAACAGCTTGGGGTCTTGCAGAATACACTGAAGTATTTGTCAGTAAGTACTTGCCTACAACGAGTTTCCTATTTTAGTAGTCCTACAACTCCTTTAAGCTATTTGGAGTCAAACAAGTTACTAATTGAAGTGTTACTGTTAAGATTAAGACTAGCTACTTAGCTACGCACTCACACAGGTAGGTACCTACAACACCAATGGTTTCTACATCTACGGTGTGAGTACATAACAAAAGAGCATGCAAGTGTTAGCCCCGCTGCACGCTGCACATGCTCGGCTCACACTCGCATTGGCCGTCACGAGTCGCGTGCGAGTGGCACCATTTAAAACCTACGTGCCTTTTCACACGTACCGGTTGCCGGGTAGCCGGCGCCGGATACCCGGTGTCAAATGTACCCGCCTGCCGGATAAATAACGCCGGTACATGTGAAAGCTATGTACCATGCCCATACACTTCACCGCCGGGTAACCGGCGCCGGCTACCCGGCAACCGGTACGTGTGAAAAGGCACTACCTATGGGGAAGTACCGGTCTCCGCATTTGCTCTCACGTGCAGTGCTGCCACCTTGGTGGTTTTTCCACCAGAACTGGCGCTTTTTCAAGGCTTCTAGTGGTATATTTTCATCATTTAGCGGTTTTTTTTTTTTTAGTGGTTTTTAGCGCTTTTTCAATACAGAATTTGGTGACACATTTTTGAGAGGGAAATACCCTATCATTCCGGAATTCATAATTTTCTTCCTACTCTATGACCGGGGAATCCCTAGGCACTGTCATAAGTTATCGTTTTCTTTTTATCTGTCATTCTATGTCCCGAATTTGGTTCGTGTTGCATATAAAATACTAAAAATGTTGACAAGTTATACCAAATATAATATTTACGTTTGGTAAATTGTAACTTAGTGAAAACTCATTATTGCACTCTGGTAAAAAACAAAAATTAAACAAATTTTTGCAATGAGGCGTTTTTAAAAAAAGAAGAAAAAGTAGTTCCAAAAATTATGATAGAGAGCCTGGATTAATCTGAATCGAAATGTCAATGTCAAATTGACTTAATTGAAGTACAAAACATGGTTTACCAGTATATTATTAATTATTTTCAATAAAATGTATGGCAATTAACTACCAGATTTCCAAATTTTAAGATCAGTGGGCAATAAATACGAATCATAATAATAATTATATATATATTTTTTTTGAAAACAAACATTGATAATACGTCAATTTTACCATAAAAGTTTGCGTACAAAGTCTTTCTAATTATATGGTCATATTTTTTCCCTTATGACTGGGGAAACAGGATGAAAAATCATCCTACTTCCATGGGTATAACCATACCAAAATCGATTTGACAGGTCAGATTTAAGTGCTTCCACACCACCTGTGAAAATACCACGAACTTTTTTTTAAAAATAAAAACGCCTCATACGTAAATCTGTTTACATAAAAAGAACGACCGCCGGATACTACTATTTTTATGCATCTCATAATTATACATATATTAGTTTGTTTTTCATTTAAACTTGGGTTTCTTTTCTGAGATTTAAATGCAATAATTTAGCGGAATCTGGTGTTTTTTTTTCAATCCAAATTTCTTAAATCTGGCGGTATTTTACTTTTACTCTGGCGCTTTAAAAAAATCCAAGGTGGCAACCCTGCTCACGTGTAGACGCAGGCACATAGGTTAGGTACATGAGCGTGTACGTGCGTGTCGGCTTGATGATCGAGGCATTGTTTTCCTGCGTTTGATGGTCTATTTAACGCGACATTGGCGGAGTTGTGAAAAGTCGTCACCACAAACAAGAGTTGAACTGAAGTTGAGTGGCATTTTTATTAGTGACGCCATTTTGCTCTTTTTATTATTTGGTTTTTGAGTAGGTATCGTAGTTATAGCAGCTTAGTAATAATATTCAATTTAAATTTTAGAATCCCCGACAAGCTGATATTCTTTAAACAGCTCAACAGACTGATGTCTAATAATAAGTTAATGCTAAAAATTGTATTAACTAGGTAGGTCCTGCGCTAGAATCATTAGTTTACAAAAAAAAAACGCATCGAAATCGGCTAAAAAGTGAAGCACCGCATATCGCAACGGCATATAACTCTGCCGAATTAAAATGTCGTTCAATCTATGCAAATTCAAAAGCAGCTCAACAACTTTTGATTTGTTTGGTTGTAAATTACTATCAACCAATGTTAAGTAGGTAGTATTAAAATTGTTAATTTGTTTCAGAAAACCGCATCACAGTTAATATACTGAATATGATTACAAATGAAACTGCAAAAGAACTTATCCCCACTATAGGGGACAGGTTAATTTTCATTAAAAATTTGGAAAATTGGAAGATGTTGACGAGTCAACAAAATGTGGTAAGTAGGTTACTTAAGTACATAAGTAAAAATATACCAACTTATCAATTTTGAGTAAAATAAAATTATATGTATACTAGCTGCGCCCCGCGGTTTCACTAAATATTTTTATACTGAATATGCATATTGAATTTCATAAAAATCGGTCATGACGTTTCGGAGGAGTATGGTAACTAACATTGTGACACGAGAATGTTATAATATAAGATTATAACTAGCTGTGCCCCGCAGTTTCACTTGTGCGGTCATGAAAAATAGTGCTAACAACGATGAAAAGTAGCCTATGTGTTAATCCAGATGAAACTATAAAACTGAAACTATATACTATCTATTCCAAATTAAAAATTGATTTACTAGTTATAGAGATTATGTGGTCACAAACATTCACACACACAAACTTTTGCATATATAAAGTAGGTTAGTTATTCAAATCAACATCGGACCTGAGTTAATAGTATAATGTCATTGTTATGTGTTGCTCTTTGCAGTCATTGGACGTAATGGACATTCCATTATCCGAAGATGGTGTTGATATTCTATCAGAGCATCACCGACTCTCACAGGCCGACTGTCTGTTGGACATAACAAATATCATTGGCAGCCCATCAATATCATCATCGCCAATATCTACCAGAGAACTTGTGATAGCGACAAATAAAGAAAAGGCTAAAAAAGTGAGGTCATTTTTGTCTAGATAATAATTATGACTAGGTTTGCACGGGTTAGGTTTTTACTTTCAAATCTTTAGCCTCAAGAATAAATCATTGAATATTTTTGGATGATACTGTCCCATTAAATATATTTAATTTATTCCATTGGGCAGGCCTATGTCCCTACAGCTGATATGATGATGATGATGACTTTCCTGAATTTATTAGTATGCAAACTCATAGGAATTATGAAATAATTTACAGTTAAATGCATTTTGCATAGCCTTTTCAAAGAGTGATATTTCATTAACTCTTGCATATTTTCAGACGCTATTGGACTTGTTGCAAAGCAGTGTAGATGGAAGAGCCATCCTAAAATTACATCAACCTGATGGTTTGCTGGATAGCAATTCCAGACGAAAGTTATGTAATATCATTATAATGCACCTACTGGGTGATGAACCAGCAAAAACCAGCGTATCTAGTGATACCCTCTTGAGTTTTGCCAGTCAAATCAAAGAAATATTTACCAAGGAAAACTTGAGTACATATTTTATACCATACGTAAATAATAAAAAATTAAAAATTAAACGCTGCGCTAAGGGGAAACTATATGACTGTCTCCATAATAGAAGAAGGGAATACCGAGATGCAGAAAGGAAAGGAAACCTGGAACTAAAATGGCCATCTTTATCTACCGTATCTTATGAAAAGACAGAATTGTTGACAGGTGAGTACTTAATACATACGCTTCAGTTTAAGTTAATACTTACCCCCAGCTACCTACTATGTCTCAGGCGCAAGTGACTTCACATCTGATATTTCAATTTGCGCACATTGAAAAATTGTCTATACACGCACCAAGTACAACTCTCTTTGTTTAAACACAAATACAATACTCTTATTTCTAATAAATAGATTAATATTAGTACCGAAGTACTATAAGGAACCTAAGATTATTCTCTGTAAATCTGGTTTAACTTGGCACCAACTTCATCCAAATACACCAATTCTGAATTAGACTCCTACCTATTGGTGATATGCATGTCTCTTTACACTACCGATTTCGTTCACTTTTAAAACATTTTTAATAATACACAGCTCCTTTTTTAGAGAAATTGTCTGATGACATAGCTTGGCTTAAAACATGCACAGAACCCTGGAAAATGGTCGAAGAAAAATGGATACAGACTTCTACCAGAAGAATAGAAGAGTCAAAAAATATGTCAATTTCAGACTATATGGACCAATACCCAAGCCTGAAAAAACCGACAGGATTTCAGCTTCTATGCTTAGATTTTAACATCCTGTATCCAGAATCTTCTGAAAAGTTATATCACAATTTTGGATTATGCAAGAAAAAAATTATTGATTTGACCTCTAAAAAATATAGTCGCACCTCAGATGAAACTTTGAAGAGTATCTTAGACGAGAGCACAAGTGAGTCTCAAGGTATGTTGACAAGTACTATGAAAGACAGGTGTTAACTTTTTCTTTTAATTTAATGGTGGTACCCGGCAAGCCAAGTGACAAGTCCTATCATGCTGTGGATTTTCTTACAACGCTACCTTCACTGTAAGCTTAAACTTGATTAAGGCTCCTCCTTCACTGCCATATCAGAGGCCAACACTACACTACCCCTAGGCCATTATACCTTTTCTTATAATCTCTTATTTTACATACCTACTTTTATTCTGCTTGCAGATGTAAGCAGCAATGAAGCAGAGAATATAGCAGCCTTTTTAATGCTGCCGTTTATGGTAGGCCACTCTGTTGTAAAGACAAAAAAAAATTCTTGGCGACCTTCCAAACAAGAGTCTAGAGAAGCCTTCATAACCCATGTTACAAGGCAAATGGATTTACAGGAGGAGATCTCAAAAAAAAAAAAGAGGTATTTAAAACTAGGTGTCACTTTTCAGCCCACAATTTATATTGTTGGAGAGAAGATAAGCAACATCAACCAATATTTTGTTTTGGTTGATAACACATACTATACAGTTGGCAATATTGTACAGGCAGTTGATGTATGTTTCAAAATTTACCAGGCACTCAATTGTAAATACCCCTCAGAATGTGAATGTGTCTGGCAATTTATCCAAAAGGCGTTTTACAAAATAAAAACTCCCTATGACAAAGAATTTATTTCTGTGAACACATTTTTGTCTGATCTCTGCCTGCTGGAGTAAAAGTTACAATGCCTCATTGTTTTATATGTCGACTGCTTCTGCCATCTGTAAAAGATTTGTGTTATCATTTAAAACACATTCACCGGAATTGTAAAATTAATCATTATGAATGTGTTGAAGAGGGTTGTAATAGGAAATATTATTTGCTGAATTCTTACAAAAAACATTTGTTACTCCATATTCATACAGAAAATACTTGTTCAGCCAGCAATTCTAAAAAAATTGAAAATGTTCCAGTCGAGAGTTTAAAACTTGTAGATTCAAATGTGGATAGTATACCCATTGAAGTTTTAGATTCTCCTGTGATTTCTAGTTCTGATATTGCACCCTCTGCAATACCACCTATAAATCCTATTGTAAAATTTACAGCCCAATTGTATGCCAACCAATTGATTCCTAGAAATGTGGTTCAAAATGTTGTTACAAACATGAGCGTTGTGGTAGTTAATTCTATTACTAAGCCTTTTAATGATTTGTTGTCTGAATGTATATCTCAGGGACAAATATCTCAAGAATGGTCTGAACGCCTTAGTAATCAACTAAATATGGTGACTAACTCTTTTCACAACATAGAAACTGAACACAGACGTTTCTCATTATATAAAGATATTGGTTCTTATGTACCGCCTGAAGATTATATAATTGGACAAAGAATTGAAGGTAGATACACTAACAATAATTTTAATTTATTACCAGTTACATCTACAGGTCAATTCATTCCACTTAGATTAGTATTAAAAAAGTTCCTTGAAGTAGACGGTGTGCTTAAACATACTATTGAAAGTTATAACAATTATCAAAATTCAGTACACAGTGATATTATTCAGAACATAACTCAGGGTTCCGAGTGGCAAAAAAAACGTTGTTCCCATAATGGAAGAGTAGTTTTACCACTTGCCTTATATTTTGATGACTATGAAGTAGGAAATCCTTTAGGTAGTCATGCAGGTATACATAAACTAGGTGCTGTGTACATTTCGATTCTTTGCCTTCCATCTCAATACCTATCAAAATTGCAAAATATATTTTTGGCTTTGCTTTTTCATTCGTCAGATCTACAGAAATTTGGCAATAAAACTACTTTTGCCCCAGTTATTTCAGAATTGATGTACTTAAAACGTCAAGGTATAGAATTAAATGTTCATCACGAACTTCCAAGTCGAGTTTACTTTGAATTAGCTGTCATTCTTGGCGACAATTTAGGTCTTCATACTATACTTGGTTTTAGTGAATCATTTTCATGCAATTATCCATGTCGGATTTGTAAAATACACAAAGATGACCTTCAGTATGCTGATGTATGTGACAATCGGTTAAACCGAAATATGGAGCAATATTTAACAGATTTAGATACAAATGATCTGTCTGTGACTGGAATTAAAGGGCAATGTGTTTGGCATGCAATTGATGGCTTTTCTGTTATAGATAATGTTGGAGTTGACATAATGCATGATTTACTTGAGGGTGTATGCAAATATGATATATCTTTTATGCTATATACATACATCATTGAATTGAAACTGTTTTCGCTAGAGACTTTGAATAATAGGCTAATGTCTTTTGATTATGGACCTGACCGTATTAATCAACCACCATGTATACTACTTGATCATTTGCGTAAACAGACGATTAAAATGTCAGCATCAGAAATGCTTTGCTTCCTGAGATATTTTGGTTTATTGGTATATGATCTGATTCCAAAAAATGATTTGTTATGGGATTTGTTTGTAGTTTTAAAAAAAATACTTGATATTGTGACCTCAACATCATTACACAGAGGTTCATTTGATTTATTACAATGTTTAGTTTCTGAACACCATAAACTATACCTGCAATTTAGTAAAAAACATTTGACACCAAAATTTCACTTCCTGACACATTATCACAATATGTTGCACAAGTTTGGCCCTTTAGTTTCAATCTGGTCTATGAGATACGAAGCCAAACATCGCATTTCAAAAATGTCTGCAAATGTATCTAGTAATAGACGCAATATATGCAAATCTTTAGCTATTCGGCATCAGTTGAAGTTAAATAATTTATTTTTGAATACTGATCAAATTAGTTTTTTACAAACTGGAAACAAAAAAAATATTAGCAATATTTTGAGAGAACGCATAACGAATCGCCTTAAATTAAAAACTGACATAATCATTCAAAAGTGTAATTGGTTGATAATAAATGGAACGAAATATACGTCCAATATGGTACTAACACTAGATGTTGTTAATGATGTAATGCCTGTATTTGGATTAATAGAAAATATCTTTATAAACAACAATGCTATCATTTTTGAAGTGAGTTTTTATAAAACTTTGTACTTTGACGAAGCATTATATTGTTATGTTGTTGAGGATAATTCTCACACTACTGATTTTTATGCGTATGATAATCTTTATAGTTTTATACCTAATACTTTGTCAATAAGTCGTGATTGTGACGCTAATACCAAATATGTGATTGTGCGATCTCCATTGTAGTTTAGATAAATGATCAATTTACTCGTTGTACTTGCTTTTGGAAAACTGTCATTAACACTAAAAATAGAATCCTATAAAAACGCCTTAACTCAAAAAAAAATAATGTTATAATTCTTTTTTAATTTGGTACGATAGTTTTACTTTTCTGTGGTAGCACCCACTTTAGCTCATGCGCTGTGTGATCATGCTGGGTTTTGGCGCCATTCATACGGTTTGTTATTTTTATATTTAGTAGGTTCAACACTAATTTATCATCTACACTTAGTAGATAAAAAGTGTTCTAATATGATTCTATTTTTAATTTTCGGTATTGTGTTTCTATAGTATTTTTACTGAATTTAAAATTGTTTTGCAGTTTGTAATTCGTATTTTATAATAAAATGAGAGTAGATAAAGTAGTGTCTGAAACTGCACATATCTAGATATTAAAACACTCATGTGATACCATTAAAAAACTAAGTATGTAACAGTTTCATAAACAACTTTTGTTACGTATGACAAATTCCAAATACATATACTAATTGTTTTATTAATGTTAATAGGCCCAAGTTTGAAGGCATTTTAAGACAGATCTAAACTAACTAAAAATATATCTGTATTTATCATTGCAAGCCAATTAGACAAGGATGCGAATAGTTTTAGAAAATTTAGATCTGTCTTAAAAAGCCTACAAACTTGGGCCTAATATATTTATATCCTATACAGGGTTATAAGGAAATAGCATGCTAGACAGAAAAGGGATCATTATCATCATCACCTAGAACTCATTATTATGAACCATTTTTACCATGGGACTAACCCTGAAATCACCAAAAAAAAACAGCTGTTCCATACATTTTTTCGAGTGTCATAGACATTTTTTATGGAACAGCTATTTTTTTCTGGATTTTAGGGTTGATCCTACAGTAAAAATTGTTCATAATGATAAGTAGGTACTATGAGCCCTTTATGGCTAAGCATACCCTTACCTTATAACCCTGTATTGTTTTTTACTAATCAAACTGCTGTTGCCAACCGTAATGATTATCGCATGCGATATAATAGGTTTGACATTTAAGAAGGACTACATCTGTGATTAGTAAAAAACAACAGGCAAATAATTTTTTTCTTGAGATTCTTAGTCGTGGCTTACCACCTTAGTATAAGAACTGATAGTGACATATGTCTACTCCTAGATTTTAGCCGAGAATAATAATGTAAGTGATGTAACAATAAGAATAATAAAACCATGATTAATGTGTAACAACTTATGTTTTTATTCTACTGAAAATGTAACTTTTGCCATATTTGCCATGTACCTATTGTATGTATACAATTATACATAAACACCGCTACATTTTATTAACTAGAAAATTTTTAATAGCGCATAGTACTCCTCATTATGAACAACTTTTACTATGGGACAAACTCGAAATTCCCGAAAAAAAAACAGCTGTTCCATAGAGAAATGTCAATGACACGCGAGCAAATGTATGGAATAGCTGATTTGCAAATTCAGGGTTGGTCCCATAGTAAAAGTTGTTCGAATAATGATAAGTGCTATGCGCTATTAAAATTTTTCTAGTTAATAAAATGTAAGGGTATACTAGATTATTAGGAAAGGTTATGCTAAGCCGAATAGGTCTTACAGCACTCATCATTTTAAACATCTTGTACTACGGGACCAACCTTGAATTTGCAAATCAGCTATTCCATACATTTTGTCAAGTGTCATTGACATTTTTCTATGAAACAGCAGTTTTTTTTTCGTGATTTCTGAATTGGCCTCATAGTAATAGTTGTTGATAATAATGAGTACAGTGAGACCTTTTCGCCTTAGCATACCTTTTCCTAACAACCCGGTATAGTATATACTACTTACTAAATAGTAAAAGTGGCAAAAGGTACAGTATAAACAATCCCCATATTTACAATATGATTAGTATTGAATACAATATTACAGTACATTCCGCACTATACTGATTATTTACCAGCACTATATATTTAGTTGCTACAGCAACATATTTAATTAACATTACATTACAATAGAGTATTTCATACGATTCTATATGGTACTGTTTACAGTATTACATCATATCACGAACCATTTGATCAGTAACCAGCACTACACATGTATAGTTACAATAGCAAAAAAAATAATACACACAACATACTAACATAGCATTTAATACAACGCTTTTATGTAGTGTATGCAATATTACATTGTAACCCTAAGAATCCTAATCAGTAATCTCTATTATACATATAGTTACTACAGCAAAACATTTATTCTTGATAACATTACAATATAGCTATGATTAACAGACTATGAAGTGACTGTAACAAGTTCAATTTGTCGAGTGAACTTGCTGTCTAGTAATTGTAACCATACAATTATTTGCAGCTACAATCTTCTTTT
Source organism: Alcis repandata (assembly GCA_949125135.1). Taxonomy (NCBI): domain Eukaryota; kingdom Metazoa; phylum Arthropoda; class Insecta; order Lepidoptera; family Geometridae; genus Alcis; species Alcis repandata. The sequence continues at coordinate 5,777,584 of OX421233.1, forward strand.
AACTAGAACAGTCTTGTAGCACTAACTAAATGTATGTCTGTCACATATAGAGCAATACATTCTTGTTGGGTGTACGAGATTCTCGTTAACGTAACGAGATTTTTTTTTCCGTGTAGAGCACGATTCACGTATTCCAATATACTCGTATCGTCAACTAGCTGCAATTCACGATTCCACGTGTTAAAAATCTCCTACATTTTCTCTAGTAAAATGTATAATTGATTACTATCGAGGAAAACGCATCTGTCCTTCATCTTCTCTAACATTTCATTAGTCATTCATTGCAATCCTGGGCTTTTCAAGGTCAGAGTGAATAGGTATCGCCTAAGTCTGTGTGCTTTATCTTCGTCGCTTACCAACAGGCGAGTTGGTAGACTTATTCACGTAAAAAAAATGCACTTTAATCACATGGTTGCTTTCACGTTTACAATGTAAGTGTGATGTATTTATCGTACCGTAACGCGATCCTCAATAAGTTTCAGAGTCAGTGCATGATAACTTCACTACCCCGACTCCACAGGCATCAAACTGATACTAGCCATATGGAAAACCCAACATTGCACAATAAATCGGTAGGCATGTTTAATAAAATGCATTAACTGGAGAATGAATCTGGCATCCGAACGATTCACGATCTGAAGACGCCCGTTTTACAAACAAAAACTCGAAGTAAACCAGTGCTGAAGATTTGGTTTATAAAGGCAAGAAAAGTGAAAAATTAAAAAATCTGTCAAAAATGTCCATCGTCATCTTAAGTGAGCAACTTTGTAAAATAAAAATGTCAACAAAATGTAATTGACTGAGCACCACTTGGAAGACTATAATAATTATTAACTTAATTTTAAGAGAACCACCTTACATATTCACATAATATGCCTCTTTTACAATTTTTTTCGTCTTAAGATGGAACTCAAAAGAGCTCGAGTTACGTTACTGAAAACAATAACGATCCTGTGACAAAAGCTCGGTGTCAGGTTGTTCGCGTGACCACGAGCGGCGGGATTCCTCTTTACTCATTTAGTGGATCGACTTACCACTACATTCCAGGGAGTCAGGGACGAGTCTTTATTGGACCCAGTCAACGGATCGCACACTTTTGTTTGTTCTAGTTCACTCTTTTTGGAAATAATTGACTAGCAAAAAAATGGGACCTGTTTTGTTAGAGTATTGAAAGTAGACTGAAACATATAGATAGATTTAGAGTTTAGATTTAGAAGACCCTAAATCTCTGAAAGTAGAGGATCGTGTTATTCAAATCAAAATGGTGCAATCAAATTTCTGGTATCAAACTATTACAACCTTATCGCTAAATTAATATTTTGGTTTCCCAACAGTGTGAGACCGGCTAAGAAAATTAAATTAAGCACGCACGAAGTAGCCCCGACGATAATGAAAGCCCAGACGGGCGAGCAAATTATCATCTGGTTGGCTTCACCGGGTTACGCAAGACAATAAGCAAACAGCTGAACCGATGTGCAATAGGCAGCCGCCCCTAAGTGGGTGATCATAATCCAGATAATAGCCGACTATGGAAGGCATTTGCGTTCGTGGGCCGTGTGTCGCACGACCGCTGTTTGCTATCGAAAGTGAATTGTCGTGCCAGCCGGGAACACTTCGTCAAACATTCGCTGTATCGTGACCAGAACTTCACGCAATCAAACATTAAATACAACCAAATGTGACCTTACGTTATTGATCGACGACTCCAACATTAACTTTTCAGATAAACTTCGATTGCTATCTGTTCCAATACACTGTCCTTACAATTTCGATTTTAATCAGGCACGTAACCTAATGTAGTGAGAAAAATGTCTCTAGCTTGAATCTTACGGGATTCCATACAGGTATCAAATTATGATCGCGTGACTCTAATCTCGATGAAAAGCTCGCTCACGGGCACAGGTTAAGAGTATATACTATTTACATTATCAATTGTATGTCATCAGTAAGTCCGGAGCGATGTTTTCACTCGCTCGCTCGGCGTGTTACCTTTCGAAAGCGTCGGCTCATAAACAAAGCGACCTCTGAACTTAATAACAATGTGAGTCGGGCGTGCGAAACGGGAGATGCACTCGGCGACTTGCAATATTTCTTTCGGGGCCCATCGAGTCTCTAGCCGCATGACGCGCCATAATTTACTGTAGATACAGCGCAAACGGCAAAAACTGCTCGTGGTTCGCGGCGATCGCTCAACGAGATAATAAACCCTATAAAGAAACTTTACCGTCATATTTCTGACCCACATCTCATTGTTGTACTAACATGGCGATGGACTATTATGAGAAATTGAGTAGGTACTCATTTTTGCTAAAATAAGTTCTTCTCTACAATGCAACGATGAAAGCTTATTTTTCTAGCTGGACAATAGAGACAAGGTCGACGAGAATTTATTGACAAAAGATATATGGTTGCAATTATAAGATATGGTGGAAATCGTGACCAACCTGAGGTCAATGTGGAATTTGGCATCACTGACATATAAAAGTCCTTGTTCCACTATTGTTTCGACCTTTCTCTAATGAGAAGTCACGCGCGGAATAAAAATATATGTACTTGAACTAGAATTTACTTTTAAGCTGATTTTGATAGGTAAGTTTACTTATACAAGTTTTAATGTAAGTATACCATACCTATTGCATTATCTAATGCCAGTCAATCATTAAAAGATGCTTAAGCAAAAATAGATAGGAATCAACGAAATTATATCTTGACCGACGTGCGCTAGTGACCCCTACTGTCTAGATGGAGTATCGGTTACGCATCATTGCTCCACCAGACGTAATCCGAAGCACGGACATGTCTGTCGTGCATGTAAAGTGAATTCGTCTCGCAGAATCGATGGGCGATCCAGTTTACAGCGATACGTCATTCGGCATGCAGCCTACAATCTGATGCACTTTGGTTTCGAGCGGCACAATACGTGAATCTATTGAGCAACCGCACTAGGAAGAAAGGTGGAGCCTCCACTGCGAAAGATACAAGAGGTTACTCGCATTTCTCACAGCGATACTCATTAGTATTTTGAGCTGTTGTGCGTGAATTATCCAAGATTTTTATGATCCAGTTCTTTCTTAAAGCATAAATATATTAAATTAACTAGTTCAGTAAAAAGGTTTCGTTTTCTATTAGCTTTTATTAAAAGATTCTGAACTTTAGCTGACATAAACACAACAAACTTTACTCGCACGTCCGGTTTGTTACAATTCACCAGCTTGTAAACAGACTTAGTAAACGTATTAAATTTCATACATTAAAGTTTAGTTTCCAGGAAGCTCGCTGAAAGCACTCGTGCAAAGGCCTTAAGCAGTCTAAGAGGCGACTGTTTCAAAGGGTACACAGACGCATCCGGCCACGATTCACCCGGCTGGCAATGCGAAACATGATGTTATTTATAATTAACTGGGAGTTAATTGAAAGTTCGGAGTTACAGTTTCGTAGCACGGTTTACGTAGCATCATTTTACATGAAATGTTACCTAATACTTTCGGTTTTTATTTGTTTAAGTGCATGTCTACTGAGTTCTTTTTATTTTAATAGACAACGATTCATAAGTCTTTACAATGAAAGCGTTAGACGGTTTGTTTAAAGTCCTCCGGAACACAGAAATCGAGCTATGTAGAAAAGCATAGTCTAGTCATGAATTTCAACAAAGCTTTGAGTATAGCTACCACCATACCAACAATTATGTAGAGCGGCCCAAGCAGCCAAAGATATATGGAGACAGATATCCACACTCCATATTGGGTCGTATTTCCTCCAACGGCTCCAATACACAATACTGCATATCAATTTTGCATATCTCACACAGAGTGCTTACATAGTGCAATATTATCAATAGCATATTTTGGTCCAGATATATTCGAACTTGCGTTAACAAATTGTATAAATTCCACCTCTACAAGGAAGTTTCGATAATTTTATCAACAATGCCACTTATCTTGTGAATTATTTCGTTAATTAATAACAGGATGTGCCTAGCAGCAAAACAGCCTGTTGTTAGTCTCTAATTAAATCAAGTAATGCTATAATAATAATTTGTACATTAACAACTTGGCACCTACGGGTTAAATTCGTGACCACAGACAATTTTCAAATTAACAGCATGATTGTTGCGTTCTCACACTTTCCCACAAACGGATAGGCGAGATATAAAAGGCGACGGTAATAGGGACAAAACGCTTCCGAAATTAAATAAACAGTCGGTAGGTACGCTCCGTCGACTCCGGCATAATTCGATAATTTACAATACGGCTGCCTTGGGCCGCGACCGGTAAGTAAGATTCTCATGAAATTCGGCGGCAGCCGCGATCTTATCTCCGGCACGCTATCCATCACGCGGCGATAGTCACGAATCCGACTAATTATTTATTTCAAAATACAATTTGTCATTAATTGTACAACAACGCCGATAAAAAGTCAGTGATCGATAATGCACTCACACCGACTAATGCGTACGTATTACCGAATAGTTTTTATGACATCCTTCTCAGCTTTAACTGGACAGTTGTAACAGGTGCACAATCACATCACGAGCACCTCGTTATTGAAACTGACAAGCGGTCACAGCAATATTAACCATCAGTCGGCTCGAAATGAATAAATTAAGATAAAAGCAAAAGGAGCCATTCTCCACTTCAATTACGGCAACCCACACAATGATTAGACGTTTCACTAGGTGTGCTGAGGCTCGATCGCGGACGACTTGAATTATTAAGTGCTAGCTTTGTTATAAATACATTCAACATGACGTAGATTAATGGAATAAAATGCCGGGGCCGTTTTTATTCTTGATCGTCTTCATTCCTTGTCAACATTCTAACTCCCGGATTAAGTGCAGTCGTTTATCTGAGAATTTACGTCGTAACAAGTTGGTCCTTTCTGGGTTATTTTGTGGCGAAGCGTTTTATTTAGGCTACTCGGGTCAGTTGATAGGATGAATGCCGAGGACTACTGAAGATGGATTTCCGTCGACGCCACGGATTAATAGCCTACATACGTCATGTGAGTGAGATCAGCTTTCTATGAACGGATATTTCTATTAACGCCGAACTCATTAGTACGCTACGCGTGAGGACAAAGCGCGAGTAAAGTAGAATATTTACAGGTAATGCGAGTTGTGGCCGCTGATAAAGGAATAAAAGGAACTAGTTGTTCGTTATCTCGAGCAGAAAGGGCGACCTTCAACTTCGCTCGGCCTGAATACTGAGTAGAGCAATAACAAGAGACACTGGGTGGTTGGCGTTGGACTCTTTCGTATGCAAAGAACGTTAAGTGTTAGCCGACGCGGTGTACGGGCCGACCATTAAACAAGCGGTTGGGAGCTGAAATAGAAATGGGTTGTTTGAGTAGGGTTCTTTCGCGAACGCAATTGTGTTCGAACGTGTCTTGTTAGTGAATGCGTTATGCAAATGTCGGGAGGCGGCACAACTAACATTAGAGCCAGTTACAACAGTTATATTGCTTCACGATATTGATTTTTAAGTGGCACTTCTAGATGTGGAAATTTTACTGACTTCAACCGTGATGATTAAATCAAATTGTGCTTTACTATTCCGACCTCGCCAGAAATGAAATACTTTTTAAAGCAACTTGTACTTGGAAACATCTGGAGTCAACAAATGCAGCAATATGAGCAAGTGCAATACCATTATACCATTCACATCAATTATAATCAATAAATCATTCAATATCGGTACTATACTACTGCTTAAGTGCTATTAATTGCGTCAATTTGATGGTGATCAAATACCAATGGGTAGATTGAACAAGCAATCAGTCAATCCCCGACAAGTGCTCATGTTAATTCGATGATTGGTTTACGATTCTACCACTGATTAGTATCAAAGTCATTATACTATAATCGATTGTTATTGAATAATAGGAAAAAGAAATGCCGGAGTTGCGTGCATTAAATACTGCAATGTCTTTATCTGCTTTATATTTCTCCCTAAATATATTGTCGTATTAGATTAGATTTCAAATAAATTAGAATTGTTTTTTATTTCAAAATAAAGCAAATAAGACTCGGTAATAGTAGCAATTATAGTAAGGCTAGGTAGATGCTGTGGACGTAATATTATAATATTCTCAGCTATCGTAAGAAAAGGCAGAAAAGGCCCATTTATAATAAATTGATTGAAAAAATCGTAGCTACAAAATACATGTATTTTGACAAATGTTGTCCAATAAGAATCGAATAGATTGCAATTCATTGAAATCGTTTCAAATTGGCTCGACACTTTGTAGTCCAATGGCGACAAAAAGCTAACCCCACGATATTTAAATAAAAATGAATCTTGCGATTGTGATTTGAATTGAGCTTTAACGACCGGATAGGTGCTTGAGCTCGTTCGGTGTCTGCTAAATGGAGTCCGTAAATTGACGATTAAGACGGTACACATTCGCACGACAAAGAGTTCGCGTCAGAGAGACCGCTGTTACACAAGCCGGTGCCATAAATTCCATAATTAATTTTATTATCGAGCAAGAGCAATGGCTCGCGCGTCGACTTAAGAAAGATTTGCGATCCAAAGCCACCGCACCCGTCCGCCTTATCATTAAACGCTCACGATACTCGCCGGCGCGCTCCGATTCATAATGTCCCTTAATGCGCTGTAATTGTTTGCGAATAAAAGAAGCCAGCCTGAAAGGGTTCGACTCGCGAAGCGCGCCCCTGTCAAAAGCCATCATTGTAATAGAGTTTTCTTTCTCGACCGCCGCACGGATATAAAGGCTAACTTCTTTTTCAAAGAAAAGTAATGAGAATTTAACTTAGCGGAAAACGGTCTGCGCCGCTCTACGTTTCGTAAGCAGCGATGGGGGAAAATGTTTTTACGGTATTCACTACGACGATGGTCCCTTGCAGCGCGCCCCCACAAAGGGCTGCCGCGGCGTTTCTCTCGCCCTGCTCTTTATCATGCGCTTAAAGCGGAATAGCAAGGCTTTAGTGAAACTTTTAACTAAATATGACCGCTCGCTTCAAAGGAAAGTATGGTTTACGTCCTTAATTAACATGACTGTAAACTGAAGGTGTAAAATTAAATACGCAGGTTTCGAATTACCATCACTAAGTTACTGCCGAGTCGCGACGGTATCGTAAAAGGTTCTCAAGTAGAGATTGAAAATTTCTAGATAACGAGCTCGTGTTGATCTTAATTTAGACATAATAAGCGGTTCGTCGAAGGTCGAGAGCAGAGAGACCTTTAGCTTCGTTAACGCCATAAACGGTGGCTGCATTGTGGCCGCGAATGGTGTTTCAGGAGAACGTGCCTCTCTTCAACCAATTATCTTAACTTGGTGTTTGTCATTAGCCAACTACAGTTTCTGTGAAGATTTATATCTCGAGTAATTCAGTAAGTCTCGCTTGACAATCATGATGGTCATTTTTATAATTTGGGATATGAGATATGATAGAAAAAATACCCATAAAAACGAAAATGAAATAAATTGCAGTATTCAAAACCGGTATCGACAGCGGGTGATTATCACTTGTACTTATATTCAACGCGAGCCTTGTAAATGCCTTGTCTGTCGGCTATCAGAAGAACGGCCACCAAACGAACATACCCCAGTATCGGAATGAGCGGAATATGTGCATATTGAATGCATCAGTTGCGCAAAAAGGCACAACCTCGCCGCGATAGGATAACAAGATAACGAGCGTGCAGCGGCGGAGTAAGATGGACAAAAACAAGACACGGTGCCTACGCGCCGTGTACCTTGTTTACTTAAACGAGGGTAACATTAACTGCCTCTGGTGGATTTCGCAGGTGATGGTTACATGTGGTTAGTTGAATACGCGAAAATATTTGTATAGTTGAATGGTACAAGAGCCGAAGAGGACTTTTATTTTGATCAGAAGAATCAATGTCGACTAAGCGTCTGTGACTCCTCCGGTGCTACAGGTAAAAAATGGTTTTTCATTTATGTACTTATCTGTAAACATTTGTTGTAACTACTGTCGTGTCAAATAAATTCCTTTTTCAAAACTAACTCAAGACTATCTTCATATCCGTCATGGTAGGCAATAATTACCAGCAACAGTTTTAGTTAATCTTAACGTACCTAAGTGTATCACTTACTACCAAAGAATAAAAGGAACCGTTGGAAAATATCAGAATTCACTTAGCATGACCAAATTTATGCCAATTAGATTCAGAAGTAACAAAATTTACTTTTGGACATTTTATTCCAAAAGTTTGTTTTGCATGCACGTTTGCACGTTCGTAAACATACTAAGTCCGCGTTAGTTATGTGGAATCCAGGCCCGTATTAGGAATGTAAAGGAATCTAAAGTGTATACAGATAATTCCGTGTATTTTATACTGTACGTGCAATCCATAAATTGGCCAATACGAGGATCTGTCTCACGGCACAATTCGCGGAACAATTTCATTAGCACACAAAGCATATTAGGCTGGTTGTACAATCGGTGGTAAGTAACAGTCGAACTTCACGCCCGAGTAGAGAATCTGTTATTCTAGTCGAGCCTTACAAGTTTATCTATTGTTATCGGGAATGATCTCGTCATTACACACGTAGTCCGCCTACGACGCTGCGTTAGATGACAGAGATCTTGACTGATGGTACAAGAATTAAGATTTTGCGACTTTAAAATGCTATTTAAGATGTTTCTGAGTTGTCAATTTATTTTGAGAATATAAAATTACGTAACATAATCAAATTACATTGAGTATAATATTATAATAATGCTTGCTCTTGCCTACGATTTCGTACGTGTAGTAGTAGCTCATTCCGTCCTTGCAGGTTTTATACAATCCTTTTTTCAAGACTAGGTGACTGTATTGATTTTAATGTTTTCTAAAGAGGTACTGTACTCGATGACAACAAATGAGTTTATAGTTCTAACAGATGTAAATCAATCAAACACCACAAGTAAAACCACGGACCGCTGCAGTGCTAATAATAAAATAAATTGAAAGTTTTTCAGTTATGCTAAAATTCTCATCACCAAATCAATTCAGTCAGCTTACGTCTTGCACCGATTTCGGTACAGTACAGTGACGGCCCACTCTCTCGACTCACAATCTGATGTGCGCATGAGAACTCGCGACCCGCCGCATGAAAACATTTGTATGACTCAAAACGGTGTGAACCAAGCCGATGTTTTAGAGCCTTATCACAACTTAACAAAACTTAACACATTTTCTAACACCTGTTAAAGTAGTAACAGTAAATAGTGCCTTTATCTCGGAACTTGCTACATACTTAATGCAATTAGCATGACCGAATACATTAGACGTCGGAATAAAACTTAATGGACTTTAAAAACCAGCTACATAATTATTCCACGCTGATGATACCCCCTCACACAGCTGTGAAAGTAAACACAAAATCTCAGGAATATTGTTAACATAACGAAAGAAGCCAGACAATCTTTCGTCAAACATTAACAACTCATGACATAATAGAAACAGAAGAGTGCCGTAATCAACTTTAATAAGAAGGTGAGAAGGCGAAGCGTATTTATTACTTTAATGGAATATCAGCAATTAGGGTTGAAGATAGAATCGGTAGCCGCTGACAAGGTGCAAACGAGAGTGGTCCGACCGGATACGTAGGGCCGGTCGAACTATGTAGTAATTTTACGTTAAAAAGTTAATATGGTTTGTGTTCCTTTTAGGTAGGGACGATAGTTGCTTGGTGAGGTTCGATAGGTATAATGAAGCTTTGCACGAGAATAAAACAATGCCGCCGATGAATTACCATAGAGAATGAGCGGAACGGACGGATTAAGTGAAATACAATCAAACAAGGAGGCGTGCGTGCCGAGAATTTAAAACAGATAAAGTGAAGCTCTCGATAGGGCGACGGAGTGTAGAGGGAAATCTGTTTGTTTCCATTTCTGTGCATAGCCATTTCAATTCTGTTGATTCTATTGATGTTGCTTGCTTAGAAAGGATTTATTTATTGGGAGTTTCGTAATCCCTTTATTGGATAAACAAGACGAGTACCGCTGATTATATTCAATATTAATTTAAGTATTTTTAGAAACATATTTTTCTTTAAAAATAATAATATTATTTTCAATCTATTTCTATAGATGGCTAAAAAATTGAGCTGCATCCTTGAAATTAAATACGTTTTTGTTTTTTTATTTCTATGATGATAAAAAAGTGCATCTTTGTGATACGCACTGCTTTCCAATCAAATTTTATCATTAATCGCTTAGTCGTAAAAAAGTAAAAAAACACGTCGACGAACAGACAGACACAATTACTTTCCCACTTACATTATCAGTATGATATGATATTTCTCTACTCTATCCGTATAGCCCTATAAATCCTCGCCAAAGCACAAAATCTGTAGCCACAAGCTCCATAAAGAATAAGCTGCCAATCGGGGCGCAGCAGCGGGATAAGGAAGCACTCCGTCGCCGTCGGCGCCGTCACCGTTCAAGTAGCCTGACTCAGCAGGACTCACATCTACCGCCATTAGTGACTCCGTGCCTTCCACAGTGCCGGATTTTAACATCCTGAATCTTCAGGCTTAGTTAACGATTTGTTAGATAAATTTTTCGCATCGACATAACAGCTTTTGTTAGATTGAGGGCTCTTTATTATGCTATCTGCTTCAATCTCGCGCTAATAATAATATTTTTCTTCGTTTGCAGTGGTATATGTACATAGTATAACTACAAACCTTTTACAAATGACTTTATGTTTATAATATACCGCAGCTAGTCAAACGCCATGTTTTCCATATAGGGAACCCGCATGCCACAAATAATGGTGCCCCAGGCTCGTTCTAACAATATAAAAGTCCGTCCCTGCAAACGCGTCCTCGAACGTATTATTATGTCGCTCGCGCACTTCGCACTACGGAATGAGCCAGTCATTGCGCTCCCAGACCGACCAATTAAAGAAGCAACTGCAATTTGTAACACACAAAAAACCGTGACGAGACGTCGATATAACGTCCTTGTTAACAACTGTGAAGCGGTGTTTTTTTACTTTATGACTATTATAAATATCCGAGCATCCGTGCGAACTGTTCGATTATTGCAACCTGAATTTGATAATGATTTAATGAGACGTACAAATTATGGCCACTGTTTTTCAAGTAGATACGTCAATAATAAGCTAACCCATTCGTGTCGAGAAATCAAGACAATTTACTCAAGTTGATTGCAAAACCGTCACAATTTATCTTTTGTCACTGACTTGTGTTACCCACGTTAAACCTAAAAAGAACAATAAAGAAACAAAAATTGAATTCAATCATACGAAATTACAATGACACACTGACTAAATTGAGTTTTTTAATGTAATAACGCCTAAATCCCTGTTAGCCTGTGATTAAGGCTCCGTTCCAAGATTGTAAAATGATTAGCGAGTATGGTTTGGACCAGCGATAAGTGGTTATTTGGAAACAAGTTTTAAAATTTGTATATTGTCACGCAATTACTAATCACAATAAGCTGGACCAAATTACGATTCGAGTTTTTCGGTTTCTTTGAACCGAGTGTTAACACATTTTCTTATATGATAACTTTATTAGAAGCATCGTAAAAAAATCTTACGACAGCGGCTTTCATAAGCGTAGCGCGGCCTCCCGAGACGTCAGCCGACAGCCAACCGAACACTGCTCATTGTGCTGTCATCATATTAACTGACAGTACACAAAATAATCCGCTATTCATTTTATATTCATACATACAATTACTCGCAAAATTATGCCGCGAGGACAATACGGACGTCTTACGGATCCATCACGTTTCACAATTAATTCAATTCTCTAGCGGTCGGCGAGCACGTTAAGTAAACATTCAGCCTATTTTTCTCCCAATTCAATTAAGTTCCACACATCATTCTCGCATGAGCGGAATGCCGCTTAGCTATAAGCGTTGGAATGCCGTGAATATATGCGGGTGATGTTCACCGAGCACGCTTAATTAAAATGAGTTTGTAAAAGGATTCCCGTCATAGTAACAAGCTGCTTAGCGGTGGTGAAACGGTGGTGAAGCGGTGTTAATGCTAAACATACTACTTTATTCTAGTACTACCTTTATTCGAGTGTCGGTTAATTGATAGGTGTCGAGAGTGCGGACGAATGAGATGTCGGTAGGGCTCGGGACGCTCGAAGCATTCAATTTGCTCTAAATCAGCGTTCGGAGCGCTTGTCCGAGGCGGCAATTAAAAACCAGTCGAACACAGATCCCACAGCGTATAATCTGCATTAACAAACCGATGTCTGTTGAATTTCAAAACATAAACCCACGCTTCGCATAGCGAAATCTGCAACAAACGACAATCAATTCCATTTAATAAACGTTTTTAACCGGAGCTTTGAATAGTTCTGAAATTGGCTTCCAATCAGTTTTTAGTTGCTACACTGTGACATGAATGAATCGGACGTGAAATATTCTTCGATTGGTGTAGCTCAAGAGATTAAAGGCTTTTGTCAGGGACTCGAGTAGAACTAGAACCGAACAATGTGAGAACAAACACAATAAAACACATTGTTGGAGCAGCCGTGTGGTTCCGTGTTAATATCTCGGCGGCGATAGCTCGCGACACAATAGAGCCGAGCCGAAGGAGTGAGACAATTAGGAGCGTTGCAGCGTCAAATGAGATATTCCCCCGAGAGCCAATCTCGCGGTTCAATTTGCTCTGAATCAGAGACACGCGCACCCCCGAGCGTCTCATCGCTTCGCAATTATATAACTCGTAATTTTACACGCATAATTATAAACGCTATCAGATGACAGTGTGAACGATGCGCCGAGCTCATCCTAAAGGTTAATTAATATACTATCGCTTTGTTGCTTTGTGATTTAATTACCGGATTGTGTTAATGTTGTTGCGATGAGTTATTGAAAACGGTGGTTGAGATTCGGTTAGTTGTTTTTTCCTAGCTTAGCTGCTTAGAAACCTAACACTTAATTCAAATAGCAGCTCTCTACCTCTGAATATAAAGCAGTTATTTGAATGTAAAGTCCTGCTAGTATTTGTACGTCGACTTAAAGAAGGGTTTAACTTTAAAACTGAGCCGGAACGCTCTTCGCCTTAACAAAATCAAGCAGCCCATTATATTTTTGAGTCGTAAGTTGTAAAAGCCGGTATCGATTGTATGCTTATACCTCTACCGCAACCACGTCGTAAAGAAAATAGGAGATCAGGAGGCGTTAAAATAAGTGGGTGAAAAGGGTATAAAGTGTGTATTGGAAAACGTGAATGTACGAATTAATGGACAGCATAATGCTTCGCACAGACAATGAGCCGTTAGAGGTAAAGTAACCGCTCTCAAGAAGCTTTTCAACTGTAAAGACTAAGGAAGCGTTACAGGCACTCATATCTTATACGGGCTTTGATATGTTTAAAAGCTAGCGTTTAATGTAAAGGCGTTGAAAACACATCATCATAGGTCCTATACCTTGATACAATAATGATTTAGAAAACCTTACTAACTTAACCAAGGCCAAGCCCAGCACCCACAGTTAAAACTATAACTACTATTAATGTGACATTTTGTAATACTTATGCTAATAGCAGATCTCATTTATTATGCAAATGAAATTATCACCGAGATCGGCTTTCCCACGACGAATAAAACGATATAGATTATTTTTGTGCTATCGATATATTTTTATGCTGATAGCTATTTTTGTGGTGTACAAACAACTATTGATATTACAACAAGCACAACTACAATGAAAAATGATATTCACAAAGAGTGAAATTTAATTGCTCATAATTATTTCCTTTACATCGCTCAAAACTCTCACATAAAAGAAGCATGATAAAAAAACGTAAACAAATGTATGGCGAATCACATTTCTTGAGGGGAAGACTGGTGGTGGGGTAATATTTAATTATTACGCAGCGGAAGCGCGAGGCGGGGTCGAAATGACCCCACCCTTAAACAAAATGGCCGCCAGGTTACAATTGCACTCCTTTATTGTCTGGAGGAAGTCTCTAATTTTACAATAACACAAATGGCTGTTACTTAAACAACTGGTAAATTCTTTACATGCCATTCATGACCATCGCGTAAAATCTGACATTACAAAATCTGTTTTTTTACCTACTAAACCGCAATCATTTAGATAAACTCGTAGTAGAAAAGAATAAACATCATTATAGTTTTCTTCTCTCGTTTTCTAATAAAATGAGTATGAAACGTATACAGAAGAAATAAGAGCTAAAAATATCAACACCAAAACTCCGTTTACAGACTCACACTGTAAAAAGTAATTAAATCTTTAATACCGTTAACATCGGTCCGTTTAATAAAAAATCGATTCTATGCAATTCTTCCAAAATTGCTGTAAACCTACTTCAAAAGTTCGTAAAAAGTCAATTTACGAACAGTTAGGTATTTTTCAATAGTCCGTATTTCAAATAGGTAGGTACTTGAAGTAAGCGTCCACTACAATTGCATTAACAAGCTCAATATTAAAAATCTCCTTCGTCGCGAATGCATGACGTACTCTTATTAAAATTTTAAAACGGATCTCAGACTAGACACCTAAGTAAAACTATTGTAGGCACAGAACCGAACCAAACTCAACCTTATTTCGAAGGGTATAAAGACTGTAAATATTGCGATTTCATGGAGGTATCATCGCAGGCCGATACTGCAGATCCTAAGTCGGCGTGAATAATCGCCAAGCGCTGCGAATGTGCCACTGACACTGTCTACCGTTTAAATGGTACCTACGATCGCAAAATTACTATCCTTTGACAATAAGTAACCGGCCCGTATATCTTGCCGTCTAAGATACAAGGTAACCACGTAATTACTCCGATCTGGTTTTACCATCGCCGCTCGTTACATGTATGAATGATTTACCATCGTTTTATTTTCTTTCTATTTTACACCACAAGCCCTTACCTTAACAGGCCTTAACGAGAGTATTTAGAGACCGCTACAGCATTACAGCTGTTATAAATGAATAAAAGCTAACGAAAGTTTTTTCTCATCAAATAACAATCAAACAAACGTAAAAGGTGCGCGTTGAAGTCTTTTGTACGCCCGTCAAATATAACTGGTGGGAACGATACTACTGCAATATTTTTGTAAGTGGCAGAGAGGTCATTCGCACACGGCCGATTATTTATGCAGGAAACTAAATAAACTGGGCAGCAGTTAAAGATTAAACATTTCGTATCAATCTTAATTAAAGCCGGTACACGAGACGAAGACAGAATAAATTGAGTGTATTAAAGGGTGCATGAGATATTTAATTATGGTCGATTTCGATCAATACCAGCTAACAATTGCGTGACATGGGCAGAAGAGGCGATCTTAAAAAAACTGATGACAGTGGGACAGTCGCGCCCAAAAGTGTACAAAATTTCTTTGAAACTAAATCAACTGTAGCATCTGACCTTGGGTTAACTTTCAAAATTTGATTTTTAATTTCAATTTAATCAAAAGTACCTCACAATATTCTAAATGTAATCTTGAAAATAAAAAAAAACATTACATAATCAATCAGAACAGTTTATACGTCAACTTTTAATTTTAACATAATATTCGTTCTAAAAGAAACCTAAGTCGTATAGTCCCAGCATGTGATACAATCCGCAGCAATGGTATCTTACCTAAAACCGTATGATTTTCGTCCGGCACAGTACAATCGCGCACAAGAGTTGCGCGGGCGCCTCCCGCGGTCCGATTAAATGGTCGAGCAGCTCGTGTAATGAACCGAGATAAATCAACGGAGTCACACGCACCCGCTCCCGTGACTCATCTCGTGACCTATCTCATTGGCTGGACTTGTTTCTGTTTAACCACCGAAAAAACTCTTAATTTTAGCGACATTATAAATACGGTTTTTAAACATCAAAAGTTAAAGAATAATGTGTGGCAAAAATAATACAATTATAGATCAGATCAATCTTACTAATTCGATCACGCGAAAAAAAAACAGCTGTTGCGTAGAAAAATGTCAATGAATAAATGTATGGTGGTGATTTTTTTTTACAAATTCCTGGTTGATCCCATTAAAGTTGTTCATAATAATGAGTACAATAAATAATTAAACGCTTCACAGTCATAGCTCCCCACTAGGATAATCAGACCCAGAGCAGACATTTAAATTAATCATTCAAGCATCTGCCCGGCCGGGAATCGAACCCGGGGCCTCTGGCTTAAAAGGCGGATATACTCGTATTACTGCTGAGCGCAACAGGTCAACCCTTTTGGGCTTAGCATATCCTTTCCTTATAGCCCTGTATACATACCAGCCCGCTATCCCAAGCACTCTCAACTCAGTATGTCATCGCAGTCACTTTAAATTGAATGAAGCAATTTCGTGCAACGCTGTACAATCCTAATAGGAATGGAATCTAGGACTGCATGAGATGAAAATAGAATTGTCATTTATGTATCTCAACGCGCACGATTCTCACGATCCCGACTACAATCTTTTATTGTATGAATACGGTGATAAACTTCTGGTGAGTATTTACTTTTTCAACTCCTTTTCAAAGCTTTGTGATTTGGTGTCATTGGTATTGCCGACTAGTAAAATATGTTGTTCTCCTGAAAAAAAGTTATTTTTTCATGTTTCTTCTTTAGGTCTGAAAGAACTGTTAAAAATATACGATATAAATTGGTAATATGTCATCATCATCATCGTGTACCACAAAAGATGACGTGCTGAAGGTGCCTATGACGTATGACGTGCCTACAGATACTCAGCAGTGGTAATATGTATTAGATTATACAAAAATATTGCTATCGAGTTTTCCAATGGAGCCATGGATAGGAACAAGTTTGTTAAAGCCCTTTAACGGTCAATAGGATATTTTATTTCAGCCTAGCATCGGCCCATCAGTCTTAAGTAGAGCACGTGATGCATGCAAATCTGCTCTACTTGGGCTGTCTCGACACGTACTAGCTATTATCTAATCTGTGGTAGTATGCACTCTGCGACAATGGCCCGTGAGCGTCGCCATTGTCTCCCGAGGGGGCTCTTTGCTCTCATGAATATTGATATGTGTGTAAGCAAACTAACATGCTAATTTGTGATTATAAACAGATACATATTAAAACACCTTTTCTGAATTTAAATGGGTTTTAGGTGCGGTCCCGAAGTTCCGTTTTATTTATTCGGGTTAGCATTTCTGGGACATATTACACGAAACGGTCTACGGTCTACTTACCAGACGATGAATACAGATATGCAGGGAGTTTTCGATTAGACTCTCAAAATATTTCATGGAAATGGTGGATGCTCGTGAAGCCGATATCAACACTTGCAATTTGTTTAACGATAAAAGAAAGCGACACCATAACATTTTCTCATGAGAATAACGGAAACGCAACTAATTGCAGTATTTACAGAACGTGAAAACCAATCGTAAATCAACATGGGGGAACCGCAGGACTCGCTTAATTGACAAACAGTGTAATTTTTAATCATCTAATTGTTGGAAAGGAGGACTTTTAAAATGCAATTTAAGATTAAGCGCATAACTCGGCCCTCCAACGTTTTAAGTAGAAACAATAAATTCATCGACACTAATTGGTGGTTTTCTCCAATTTATCAGCTCATTACATCACAGTAGCGCGAATAAAATAAAATATGTGTGCGGAGCTGTACGTGCGCCGCCGTGGGCTGATCATTCGCATGCGATAAGCGTCGGTCAGGCACATCGTAAATTCAAAGAGCAGAGCTCTGCCGAACTACAGACCTGATTGTGGCCTTAATCAGTAGTGCCTACTCGCAACTCACGGTCGCGCCGTGCCCTGCCCGACCAGATACCACATGTCTCAGCTCTAAATATTGTTACGACGATAGGGGACTAGCAACATTGTTGTAACATATTATATGTATGACTTTTATAAAGCTAGATAATGAAGCTTCAAAGTTTTCCTGAGTTATAGAGCCTTGGAAAGTATCTAGGACAATCAGTTTGAGAGATATGTGACAAAGTTTTTCCAATAGTGCTCAGAGGAGATAAGGAAATCTCATATGTATACCAAATATGTTTGAAAGTGGGTCCACAGAAGCGGCGCGACTACAAATCCAAATTTATCCGAGCGGTTGCACTTTGAAGATGGCAGCCCCTGCGTTGCATGCATGCAGATGAGCGTACAACGTTTAATCGTTTAATGGAGACTGCATTAATGTATCAGATTGAATGTTTATTTCTTATTTGAAAAAATAAAATTACGCTCGCCAACTAAGGAACGGCGTACGATTTCTTATCTGTGGGGCGTAAGATTTTATTAAGTTCACTTGTGCGTTTAATAAAGGTTGAATCGAATGCGTGGAAGTATCGATAGCTCGGGCAATAACAGCGAACCTTAGTTATCGAAGTTATAAATATAGGACTGATGCCGCCGGCTCGTTGTTCGTGATTCGTGCATCAGAGAACCTAAAAATCGATTATAATGTTACGAAAGTTTATCAATTTAAAATTACAAAAGCTACACTTTCAGTACGTTTCAAGCATGCAAGCGTACAGAGGAAGTTTGTTCACGTATAGTGGCATAATTCCATTAAAGCGTACTCATGCTACGACCCAATAAAAGCTACAATATTACAGGCACGAGTGACCCGTTTCGCTGTATCACAAAATTCTCCACGGCTGCTTTCATGGCATTGTTTAAGACGGAACGAGGCGCTACTAAAGCCAACGTGACGACTGCGGTACCCCATTAAATGTCATGCAAAACTGAATTTCAATTTTCAAACATTGGCTATGCGCGTGATTTACTATGTTCGTGCCCGTTGCCATTCGTTACTTTATTCCACACTACATTAACCCTTGAGATAGAAATGGAATTTCATGCATTTTACATAATCCTTTAGGAAATTAATCTCACAACACAAAATTATACTACATAATATAAATAGGAAAGTTTGTGCGTACGTGTGTGAATGTTTGGTATCACATACGTATTTCCCTAATCACTGTTTCTATTTGATACTTGACAATCTTGATAGTTTATGTCCTGGATTAAAACATGGGCTACTTTTCATCACGTTGCGGGTGAAACCGCGGGGCTCAGCTAGTTACTTTATAAAATTATAGGAACGATACTGTAACAAACAACTTGACTTCTCAGTTTAATAGCACTTGCACGTAACTAGATCAGTACTAAATTGGAATGGAGACGTAAATCGCCAATAAGACCTATAAGCTTGCCGTGTCTGTCGCAACTCTAATAGAATCTAGAGCAAACGTAATGTGTATGTAAATTTTGCAGTGCTCCAAGGCTTCAGAGCAAGCACGGCCACTCGCAGTTGATCAAATATAAGATAACTTGAGTATTATTGAGCTTCGATCACGCTCGCCCGACAAAACGTTGGGGACAGTTTATGTTGCCGTTCCTTATCTAACTTGTTTATCAATGTCGCCGTTTAATTTAATCTAGCCTTTAATGACTGTAATACTTCGTTTATCTAACTTTACATAATAGATTTGACTTGGAGCAAAGTGAGCCATTTTACTTGAAGAGTTACATAAGACCCGAATCCACCGTTCTCTTCATAGGTGCCTTTTAAAGGATAAGAGAATCACTGACAATGTTATCTCGCTGTCAATCTGTCGATCGTAGTAATTATCTATCAGTACTCAGTAGTTACGTAAATGCAGGCGATATTTTAGCGGGCACTCAACCGGTACACGTAACACATACCCATGGCAATTAGCACATAGTCCGGTGAGCGACAGCGTGGCTAAACCGATTACAGCAGCATTATCGCGAGATCGCGCTGCAGCCGCGACAACAATACACGAGAACAGATTCCTGTGCCATGACGGACACAGTCAGCCAGAAATTGCACGAACAACACCTCTCAACAATTTGTAACGTTCACTTGCGAAATCAAAGTACTTTAAGCATATCTCATCAATTCACATCAAACTTGCAACTGGTATTGTATTGGTAGGCACAAGTTTTCAGACATAATCATAACTGTTGTAGCTCCAGATAAACAAAACTGGAATATTTGAGCTGAATCTAAGAAAACAAAATCTTTTCAAAGGTAGAAGTACAAATCGGTTAAGGGAAAATCAAATTCGTTTATATTGTAACCCTCGTGCAAGAGAAAATTGCATTAACATTTTTTGACAGTCACCAGTCAGGGTGATGACGAGGACGTTTAGTCAGTGCTGACAGTGAAAAATTACAACTCCCAGGTTCGCGTTGGCGGAGCGATCGATCGATAGTTCCTCCTAATGTATCGCTGTCAATCGCATGTTTTGACTTGCGGAATCACTTCTCACTATCTGGGCGCTCCTTTTTGTGCAATGAGCGCTTAGTCACCATCAGAAATAGAAACTTCACCCTCGCGGCGGTTTGCAAATTAGATTGACGTGTCAGAAACAGAACTATTACACTACGTACCTACATTGTTAGATGACTAAATCTTTGACGAGTAGACAATCCAGTAGAAAATCGGGATAGTTGGGAGAGCTTGCGTAAAATCACCGAATGGTTACATAAAATAGTCGGTTTGTGAGGCCAACCGAGCCGACCTACATGCAAATCAAGTCACGGTTCGGCCTAAATTACAGCTCGGCTACTTCTAGCTGTGACTGACTCACAGGGTCCGGGTAATGGGCTAAATTATGCTCATCAGACAACGACACCGCGGCAATTACACTGCGATTCATGCCAAATCTAAACTGACTTTTGGGAAAAACAGCACTATTATAAACAGATTTGTCGATGACGAAATACAGTAATAGAAACGTGGGCTCGATTTAAGCAAAACAGCGGACGCGATTAAATAAAATTGTCCCCTGTATTAGACTCACCGTATAATCAAATTTCATGTTTTCTAAGAACTCTATTATACGACAATGACTACGCCGCATTAAAACCATGAAGCACATTTATGTGAAAAGAAGAAAAAAGGAACTTGCAGGAAGCTATTTTAAACGAATCCATCTTTGTTCGATGCCAGTTTTTTATTGGGCAGTAAAGTTTAATATCTACACCGTTTCTAAGAATATCACGATGTTATGTGTATTTCTATGAAATATAATTTTCAATAAAACTTAAACTATGCGGTTGCAGCCAACTGCATACGGAAAAGGCAGCAATAAACTTCTGATCGTTTTTATTTATATCTAATATAACATTGTCTGCATTGCAGAAATGACTATTGTATTAAACTATTATTTACAACTTCAAGTTCAAATAAATGAACTTAAATAACAATATTTACTGCTTTATTATTTGTAAATCATTTTATGCAGACTAGCGGACCTATCGCCTACCTTTTCTGATGTTCGATGCAGGCTTTATGAAGTTCATATCTAGCTTTCTTAAGCCTGAGGTGATATCGCCATGTTCTTGGAAGCCGGATGATTAGACTAAAAGTGTGTTTTGCCATAAAAATCGTATCGGCCAATTTTGACGACAAGCAGAAGTTCGATCCTCGAACTTCGAAACTGAGCCCATAGAGTCATACTCAAGTAAGTAAGTAAATAACAAAGTAACACAAGTAAATATGAGTCGCAATTCGAAGATACGTATGTATAGTATCACGCAATTATGAAATTAATTTCTGAATCTCAGCTATTCTCTTCCTGTCTTCGCTTCATACGTCGGTATTACCGGTAACAATGAATATTAGGAAACCTCACATTCAAACGTGTAATAAATACACACGAGATCTTCTATAGTATTTTACCTTAGAGTACCTAATATGAATTGCCGTAGAGCCTCGCTTAGATGCATTTTAGTGCAAATTAAAGCTCAGGAGACATTGAATCGAGTCTTTTGTCTCGCTCTGTCAGCTAGAAAAAAAGGGAGACAAAGCCAACGCGATTCAGATCAGGCTCGCGCTAAGAGCTCGTAATACGGCCAGATAAACCAAGTAAGCAGAGTAATAATATAACATGTATTTATCTAAGAGACTCGCAATTCAAACACACGGTTATAAACCACATGATATTCTAGGTTAGTTTTCTAAGTACCGTAGGTCCTATAAAATCAGTACTGGTATCTCTGTACTTTATCTAGACAGTCAAATTAGCAGTCGCCTAACACCTTCCACCAATCATAAAACGAGTCCACAATTTCTAAACGTTCCAGGTACTCACTCAGTGTCGGCTTTGTCAACCGATACTTAGGTGCGCGTGCGCAAATCAATTTGCTCGCAATCTCGATAGCGTGAGATAGTCAATCTCTAACGAGCTACCGAACGTTCGAACATTTACTTTATATAAGTAAGCTCGGTTACAAGACCGCTTATTTGTAAGTAGGTACTTGCTGCTTTATCGGCGAGCAATCAGCGGCAGGAGTGCTTAGCGATTTCCTTCTAAGGAGAAATGTTTGGTAACAAGACATGTATTTGATAGATAAAATTATTTGCTACGGATCTAGGTTTGGCCTCTAAACACATACATATGAAACGAAACAGAAACATTCAGTCTTACGACATCAGTTTAAATGTCGTTGATTTGTGTTGTATAGGTACTAGGTTCACAACACGATCAATATCTAATTTCAAAATATGTCGCCAATATAATTTATAGCTTACAAATTGAACTGTTTTAACTCTTTATAGCAATCTAAATATTGTTTAATTCTAAACAAATAAGCAGTAGTTTGAAACTTTGTCGCAACAAATGCTTTCTAAATATTCATGGTTAAAGTATGAAACTCTAAATTTGACAAGGTTTATCATTAAAATAGTTTTGGTACTGTTTACCTTCCAGTCACTTTCAATTCTCGCGTGAACAAAGCCAGTAGACGTCGCACCTTTATAGTAATGAATTGCCCAGATTTCGTATTGAACCTATTGTTTGTTTTATAATCTCAAACTTTACAAAGTAACTAATATCAGCTGCAAGTTACTACCAGTAAGGTTGCATTGTCTTACTGGCGCTAAAAGTGGTACAGACAAAGACACGAGAAAGTAGCTGGTAATTTCAATCCTAAGCTAAATGAAAAGTGTAGTAGGTACTCCATTATGCATAGTTTCTGTGAATGGAGTGCTTCTCAAAATAGAAATAAGCTTGCATAGTTTATAGGTATGTAAATGTAATTCAATATCGAAAAAGCACATAAATACGTCCCACCTCTCCAAATATTTAATCAAGCGTGAAAAATGCGGAGTCACAATGAAGAGCTTAAACGCGTGCACGACGAAAAGCGATGGTTCTTTTCACACGTAATCTGTTTACAGCTGAAATACGAAATTATCTTCCAAACATATGAAGTTTGCCGGGAGGCAATCAATCATGAGAGGGATGCGGAGGGAAGCCGCGAACGTGAAAACCGACGGAGGCACTCCTGTGAAAGCAACGAATAATACACCACGAATCAATCATAGATTTTTGCGACGATCCATCATGAGTTTTCAATGAAAATAATTCACGTTATTATAATTCGATGCGTAGACGCTTATCCGAGGACTTTATGTGATCGGTCACCAACAACTTTCGAAACATTCATCATCATACAAATACTCTGCATGTTGAGTATATGGTCCAAGAAAATTTATGTTTGAAAAGAGTACAATGTTACTATTTGCACAGGTACTATATTGACTTAAGACTGATGGAAAAATAATGCTGTATAAGCACAGTACATAATACAGTAGTAATTTGATCCCAGGTTTACCCTCTGGCCAAAGCAGCCAGGCAACAATGTGTTCTCAATATCTCCAGGCTTAAGCAAAGTTTCAGGCCAAACACAAACCACATACTTACGCGCTGAGTACAAAAACGTACCAACGGGTACATTACATTGTAAAGAAGGCACTTGTAAATTATGTATAGTGTATGTATACCTATAAAACGCTTACGAGAGTGTCGATAATACGAAGACACGACAGGCCTGTTCCCTCCCTGTTCACTTATACAGTCAAGGAACTTGTAGAGAAAATCCGATGAACATGAGGCTTCCGGCCTTAACATTCACGGAATACTATTTGTTTCTCTTAAAGACAAATTTATGCACATTAAAACATATCCAACAATACGAAACTTAAACCAATGACCAGAATTGAAGAACTCTCAAGTGTTGATATTCTTCCTCGGATGAATTCTGCATCCGCTAAAAGCGAGTGTATTACACCGCTCTGAAATATAGCCCAACATCTAGATACATATCAATAAAAATTTACACATGTTAAAGGAACATCTTAAACGTGAAATACGAGGCGGCAATGTCGTCTTTCTAGATAGAGATCTAGCGCGCGCCCAACTGCGGAGGCCGCGCGACGCGACACGGAGCGGTTTTCAGGCGCTATTGTGCTTGCGGGACATTTGTATGAATGTCGCCGGACATGACAAAAGCATTCAATAACAGCTGCAAACACCGCTTGCCCCACAATTTTTCTAAAGATCGAGTCTTAACACTTTCCTTTGAGGTCTTTCTTCTTGGAGGTACTACACAGAACACTATTTCTAGACGAGCTCGTAATTCACTAGATGCAACAAAAATTTTAATGTGGCACTAATAGTTAACATATATAATAAATTAAATTTTAAATAGTAGAGCCAGGCGCGTCCGGCCAGCTTCACTAATTTAACTCGGTTAGCTAATTTATCCGCTATTTAGTCGACGGCAAACGTGAGATCCATATCGCGTATACTGCAGTTTAAGTTGGCTTCGGAAGCGCGCTCGAATTCGCGGCGGGCGGGCCGATCGAATTACACGGATCGCTGAAAGAATTTATTTATTTTAATTAGATTAATCCGCTCACCAAGAAATGGACTTCGAGTTCCTGTTTAGATACGAAATCTGCATCAAACTTGACATTGTAGGGACTCTCGACAGGCATCAAACTTAGACCGCCAAGATAAAGCATCGCGTCACATCACATTTACATTATACATTCCCTCAGAGACGCTCGTGAATCTCTGAAGATTCAGTTTAGACTGGGAGATCGTTTGAATTATACAATACGTCTCCAAGCGTAAGAGGTTGTTTTGCGCACCTGTTGGTGTCTGCTTAAAACGAATAAAGAAACACTCTTTGTATTTCTTCACCAGACAATCCTTTGTATAGATCATGATCTCCGCAATATATTAACACTTCTTGGGAACGGATGAATCGCTTCATCCTAACACACTATGCATCGATAATAAGTGCCTTAAAAATTCATCGGATTTCATAGGCAACATAAGGAGGTAAGGATAATATTGCACCAGGATCTGTTGGGAACGGCAGCGGCCATAATTCTATTCAAAATCGGTAGATATAGGCTCGCCATAAGAGGAAGTCACGGGTGTAATCGTGGCCATCTCGCCGAGCCGTTGTGGTGCTGGCTGCGAGAACATTTAAATTATCGTGAAGCTAGATCCGCGCGGCCGTAATCACACCGTTCATTTGTAAGTTAGACCAGCTAACAGTAAAGCCCGGCTGAACGAAAATATCGCCATCAGATTACCTGGGGGACTCTCAGGCTCAATATTATTCAGAACTGAGAAAAACAATCGTGCCTCGTTAAATTGCGATAGCGAGCTCGCGATTGTCCGCATCGAGTTCCTTTCTATACACACGTACACGTGCATACGAGTATAATGGGTGGCTGGTCTCAAGTATGGGCTGCGTTACGATTTCGACAGAGACCAATAGACACAATCCATCATAGGTATCGTTCACTCGAAGTAGTGGTCTCTAATTACGAATCGAGTTGAAACCACTACTAAGAAGACCTTTACCGTCAATGTATCAATCCAAAAAGGTAGATAGAAGCCAGCGATCGGGCATGCTAATGAGGCCGACCGGTTAAAGGGACAATTGGTTGCCAGCAACTGTGCAGCTATCTTTTAGACATTTAAAGGCTGTATTTCTTCGCTCCTAGACGGGAATAAGAATGTTGTTGGACGTTGATTAATCGCTTTCTAACATGGAGCAAGGCTGAAGTAACTGTGCTACCGAGAGACGCGAATAATTGAAAATGTAAATGTTCGTCCTCAATAACAGAAAACTGGGGAATGAGGGCTTTATCGAGTATTGTAAGTTGTTTATTTGTAGTTCTAGTTTCTTAATTGAAATTCATGATAATATATAAATCAATTATAGCGACTTTAGGTATTGGTATCGTGTACGTATAAACTTCAAAGTTAAAGCCAATATATGTGTTCAACGGAACTTTTTATTGCAGCTCCACAGCCGTACAACCGTACAAAATTCACACTAGCAAATAAACTGCGTGAAGAGCAATAAACAATTTACCAGTCCGAAAGATAATACGGCTCATCGATACAATAAATCTATTGCTACCACTATCGAGGCAGAGCATACAAATACGAAATTGATTGCTTCGTGTGCCGAGTGACATTTCAGTATCCGCAACAGGGGTGCTGCGGGGGTGCGGGAGGGGGGCTTCACACTGACATTTGAATAGGTCTGTCTCGGCATGTACCGGCACCCAGCGACGTCCAACGAGAGGCGACAATGTACCACGAACGGAGAACAACATTCCCATTGAAAAGAAAATTTACTTTTATCGACGGTCCACAATGAGCCACCTTATTTTTCAAGAGACCGGCGAGCTGCTGCGGTGATAGTCAAGGCTATACACGGGCCTTAAAGAGCTCTTTAGGAATTTCACTTAATGGGCCTAGATAATAAAGTAAAAGAAGCTGGGCGTAGTTAGCTCGACGAAAATGTTTCTGATAGAGTAAAAGTGTGTTTAGATACTTGTTTACTGAAGTAGGTGATAATGCGAGTAGCTTATAGAATTTAAGTGAGGCCTAATGGATTTTTAACAACAAATAGAGTCAGTGCGAGTTAATGCAATAAGATACAGCATAGACAAGGTTTCTTTTCTACTGATAAACGAAACGAGTTACTGAAAATTAAAAGCTACTTTTTTTTAAGTTAGTTTGCATAGGACAAGTTTGCATTTAACGGGGTGTACCAAATTTCCATGATTATTACATACGTGATCGCACATGGTGAAACATTTGAAACAATAAATGCGTCATAGCACTTCTGTATTAGATTATCTGTATGCGATACGTGTCCTGAAATAATGTTATGGCCGCGCGTCGGTTCGAGAGAACAATTCGATAAAACTGCTCAAATAATGTTACAGAGCCGCAAACTGTTCCTTTGTATCCGAAGATCTTAGAGTTTCGCGCGTAACTTACAAATGTACGAGGCGTCGGCACAAACGAATTGTTGTACTCACTTTTGATCATAATCTTTCATAACCACTCCACGGTTCGTGCGAAATTTACAGCTGAAGAAATGCGAGTTCAATCGTGGATTCTCTTCGGGCCTCTATTTTTATTCACAAAGCGCTAAGACATGTTTGTATCTCACATAATCACGACAAGTGCAGTAACCTATGTAAATTCGAGTAGCAAAAGCATCCACTACCAGTTTCAGGATTCCTCGGCAGCTATGTGAGAACTTCGCCAAACAGAGAAGCCTGCGAAATGTTTGTATATATTTGTATAAGAAATGAGGAACAAAACAGGAAGTGTTAACTTTTTGTTTGCGCTTTAGAAGACGAGGGTTTAACTTGAATGTATTTTCGTAGACTCCTTTCGTAGAGTCTATAAAATCACTTAAGATTTTATATACTATCATAACTATAAATATAGGCACTTAATAAGCTATAGACGCTATCTTATTCAAATAAAAATGTGTAAATAAGATGCATCTCAAACTGTGATAGGCGATAACAAATTGATGTTATGGCTGTCGAATCGTTTACCGTATGGTAACAGCACGCGCACAGAGGTAACCACAAAAAGTAATAGAAAAAAGCTTTTCAAACGCGAGGCAAAGTATGCTAGAATCACCATATGGCTTAGAAACGTTATTACTACGACAAAGACTGGCAATAAATTATAAATTCAATTCGATACAACGTTATAGCGCGTGGATAGTAAACATGCGGATATACATAAATGGTATAGGTGCTAGCCCGGGGGTCTCGGAGGGCAGAGGGTCGCATTCACCACCTGCACCGCTAATTGCCGCGCCTCCTCTCGCAATGAACAGTTACTCTCACAATGACCTCGAGTATTCCCCATAAGTAAATACTGTTACGATGTTCCTGATTGTATCAAACCACCTCGCATAGCTCCCAATATCTGTTATTGAATCTCTGGTACGCATCGCGAGGCGGAAATTCCTTAGCATCTTGTTAGTATGTTAACACTTCTTTATTGTATCAGATTTTTTTCATTCTTTAAATATCAGCGACAAATTATAAACAAATTGATATAATGCGCAGTTGCGATAAGCATAAATCACTTTAAAATATTGTTTTATGTATAGCTATCGAAGTTCCAATAGAATATAAATTCCATGAATATATTGTAGGGATTCAATGGGCAGGCGTGACCTAACGCCAAAAGGCAAATTGCTATTGTTTATAAACAAGCCGCGAACACCTTTCATGAAACAATACTAGGAAGTTAGTGCGCATTTGTATATACTTGTAAACATAGATAAGCATGTGCTCTTACAAATTCACTGTTTGAATTTCTCTGGGAGTTTGCAAGGCGCCTGCACATATCACGGTTTATAACGTGAAGGCATAACTTCCTGTTAGTCTATGTAAATGCCGGTTGGCATAGCCTCTGGATCTGGGTTAACGCAAGTTCTGCAATCGGAGAATAACAGACAATCTTGTTAAACAAACATAAATGAATCTCATTTCGGTATGGAATGCGCTGTGAGCTATTGACTTTCAAAATTATTTCAATTGGAACTGATAAACAGATATGTATGTAAATATTGTAAATGCAGAAATGCAAAAGGTCGCATTGTCGCTCCCCAACACGATACGGAGATCGGATAAAGGCGGCATAGCAATGCTATTGTATAGATATGAGTCTAGCAATGCAGACAGATGGAGATGTATTACAAGACCTGTCCCAACTGTGGATACAGTTTTAGCATTACAGCTCTATTAGAGGTAAACGACTTTGAACTTTAAAGCAGCACACAATGCGATCGTTGATATACCTTCGAGACTATTCAAATTAAGATTCGACAAAACAACGAATCATATTTTGCATATAAGACGGTCGACGGAATTGAACCTTTGCAATGACTTGTGTCCCTTGGCAGTAACAATTATTCATTCTGTGGTAGTTTATTTAGCAATTCGATTTACAATACATGTCTGTTCGGAGAGAATGGAAAATTATTATAGTTCTTGTGGATAAATAAATCTATGAAGCCTATTTCCGTCAAGTCGAACCTCGTGAAGTGTCGGCACGAAATAATCGTAACATCTCCCTTATTTTATGTAGCCATAGGCGTCATGTTTATTTATTAATATGTACTACGTGCTCGGATAGAGTCAAAGCGAGTCGCAAACGGAAAGCTGTAGTCTATTTAAAATTGATACTATAGACGTGTAAATAGACACTTTAAGAATAATGAATACTTAATACTTAAATTTCAAAGCTTTTAACTTGGAACCGAAGATTGTTCGCATCACTCAAACGCTTACTCGAAGATGAAAATTGCGATGTGGGCGAAATAATAGCTGCTGAATATTAGAAGAGTTCAGCGAAACATCGTTTATGTGCGGGGATTTAGAATGCGTCTATTAGACCTGAAAAGCAATTACCGTCCATAAGATATTGCACATGGGGAGTACAGCAGGGTTGCAACTAACAATTTCTGTGTCGACGGTATTGAGTTACGATGCGGCGAACTGATGCTTTATTATCCGGTCCATCTCTTCCGCCCTTGTTGGTCTGCGATCACTCGTGTCGCCGGCCTAACGGTCCGTCGATACATCCGCGTTATTAATCTTACCATTGTATTAGCCACGAGCATCTCTCGCGACGTGTGCGCATTGATAACAGTAATAGCAATGCCGGTTCTAATACAATCAATAACTTCGATTACAGTTAACGGACATCTTTTATCCAGTGAGGTAACGTTGTATCGGGGAGCGCAAGGCTGACCCACTTGATGGAAACATAAGGGCAAGTGCGTCCTCGTCGGAGTAATTCGTCGTCGCGTGTCCGCCCACAGCCATCACCGGGCGGCGCGATGTTCACCTACCCTCTCTCCAATTATGATAACCATCACTCAAGGCGAGCGGAACGAAAGGGGGCAGGCACCGACTAAAACGTAAAATTACACTTCAATTTTTACTCGACGTCTCGGGCACACAATAAAAAACAAATATTCTCATGGTGAGTATCGACGAAACGTGACCGGCCTTCGTCAAAATAGTCGACCGTTGTCTCGGCGGCGCTTTACATCGCGCCGAGTGCTAAAGTGTAAAACGCAGCAGTGAAATTTATAAGCTCCACGTCACGATTATTGAATAATAACTTTACAAATTGGCGTCAACATGTACCTGGTCAATTATTTATTATCGCACTGTGTCACATTTCGAAACGTTACTAAATTGACTTTCCTTTTTTACGTAACAGTTCTTTGTGGTTGGAACTAGAAAAAGCCCGTGAAGGTGATTGTGTGTAATATTTTCCAGTGAATTTATTCAATAATCCGCGGCGTTAACTAGTCTAGCGTGCGTCAGGGATATAAAATATTGGTCTCTCCTTATTTATATGGTGGCTCGTTAAGTCGGATCGCCGAAGGGAGTGTCCATTTATATCTCGTTGTCGAACCATGTGTTTTTACATGGAGCGCGAGTGTTACAACAAATTCAACAAACAACCGGGCGTCATCTATCAAAAACACTAACGAGCTCAGATGCCGCGGCCGTTTACAATCACTGCGCGCCGACTCCAATAATATGCGATGATTCTGATCGAATAATAATACTCGGCTAGCTCTATATTTAAATAACTATAAGATATTTGTCGTTTGTTTTAGGCATTTGATAAAACAAGTTTATGGTTTCAACATTTCAAGTCTTTTACTAGATACATTCAGATAATGAAGATTAAAAAATTTCCAAGACATTTCTCCTGAATCATATATGAGAAGCTTAAAAGCTACTATTACACATTTCCATGAGATAACTTAGGTTTAGTAGATCAATTTAGAAATTATCTCAGATAACTTCGTCGCTTTCCATTAGTTGAGATTAACTAGCCTATTTACTCAAACAATATTTGTTCCATCTATTTTTCATAGTAGTCTATTTAATTTATGTCTTATTAATGCACCGCTAACTGCACAAACATAAGTAACAATCAAAACTGCAAATTACAAGAGCAATCAATTATGCTAGTAGATAATTTGTCTTCTTAGTAAAATCAATGGACCGACGATTTATCCGCTGTCAGAATCCGTTTCAATAATAATATATCTTAAATGATTTGCTTACCTATA
The DNA here is from genome assembly GCA_949125135.1 of Alcis repandata. Classification (NCBI taxonomy): domain Eukaryota; kingdom Metazoa; phylum Arthropoda; class Insecta; order Lepidoptera; family Geometridae; genus Alcis; species Alcis repandata. The sequence goes on from OX421233.1 coordinate 5,808,766, forward strand.
AACATATTTTGTAAACTAAAGATTGGCTTCGTGTTTACTTTATATAAGACAAGCTCTTTACAGTGTATAGCATTAATTTGATCATGTGCGGTACTTTAATATGTTACGTATAGGCTTTTACTATCAAAGTAATTTATTAGACCGTTTGAATATCAGGTAAGATGCAAATACATATTTTATAGCATAGCAGAATAAAAATATTATGTTTCATTAACTGATCATGTGCGTAATTAAATTTGTGTGATCCAATGCAAACGACCCCGGAAATATGTACTTGAGTCGAATCAAAATGTCTATAATATCAATAAATTAATATGCGTTATGTTTGCAGATCATAACCGGACAGGTAAGATAGGACAAGACAATAAAAAATCAGCAAAACATAGCGGAGATTCGAATCTTCGCCTATTTAGGTTTTTGATATATTACTACACAGCCTTTACCTGTTTAAGGGTAAAATAATTACTGAGCACTCAGTATTTTGTATATTTACTTAGAATACTTGAATTAGCTAATTGCTTCGATGTGTAAAAACATCTAATTAGCCATAAAACAGTAATAAACAGTAGTGTTGCTAAATCCCGTAATTCCGCAGGTAGCATACCGTTACTTAGACGGTGCGAATGGTCGAATGCCCATACTTCTCACATTAATAATCCATGTATGGGCTTTCCGGGAGAGCTTTACATAGCACAGTGTCCATTTGGCTCAGCCTTAGAGTAGTGCAACGACCAAGGCGATAATCCTCTCTTGTGGAAGCACTCATCGAATCCTTTGCTTTTTCTGATATTTCTAATGTACTCGTATTGTCATTTAACTCAAACTCGTAAGAGATGAAAAAAAAAAAAGAAAAAAAAGAAAGATGAGAAAGGGCTGTTAATAGATTCTTAAAAGGTCGGCAGCGTATCTGTGATGCCTCCAGTGTTACAGGTATCCATAGGCGACGGTGATCGCTTACCATCAGGTGGCCCGTTGGCTTGTCTGCCACCTATGGCATAAAAAAAAAAAAAAAAAAAAGATTCTCTGACTTTCGATACATAACTCGGTGACTTAATTGATAATTAGCGTGTTTTATAGTGTTTTTGTGTGTTTGACTCTTTTGATACTACTCTGCTTTGCATTGACAGAACGGTTTTAGAAAACCCATTATTTGGGTCAGTTGCGTAAGCACTTACGTAATACTTTTATACTCTGTGAGTTCGTAAAAACTTCGAACGCAGCTAAATAAAACAGTTGTGCTACGCTCATTTTAACTAAGTACAGGTAATAATTAGTTTCTCATATTTTTAGTTTAGAGGCAGTTAAAACGAGAATTTGTTGTGTTCTTACTTAATGCTTAAACTGTATGCAAAGTAATTATTTACCCCACGTAATAAGAATTGCTTTGTCGGCCCGGCTTCCTCTCGTTAACAGCTCAAACTTCTACCTCCTATGGATTCTCGAAGAGTAAAGATAGTAAATTAATTGGTAGTTATAATGCTTACCGAACGTCAATAAATTGCAGACGGCTATTATTTGCGACCGCGGGAGTATTACGCAATAAGTAGCAGAAGGTCTAGGTTTTAATTAAACTCTGTGCATTCTCGGAGATCAAAAGATTGTTTTTACCTTCTTTGGAAAAAATTAAACATTTTTGTTCAACACAAAAATAAGCATAAGAAATTGAACAAAAGGTAATGTAGGTAGCGCAGGACAAACAAGTAAACGGACTTATATTCGTAAGCGTGCAGTGTGGAAAACTGTGCATACGGCGATTCCTGTAGGTACTAGGATAGGCTTGTATCGCGGGGATTTGATACTTAACTGTGTCATAGAAAATTTAACTAAAATTTACAACGCTATATGAGTGCTAATATTATTAAGAGGTAAAGTTTGTATGTGTGTATATTTGTAGAGAGAGAGTTATCTCTGAAACTATTGGTCTAATTAAAAAACATTCACTAATTAAAAGCTAATTATTTTGTTTTTACTTTTCAAGCAATCATCACGAATTTTTGTATACATGTTATCAGAATATACAGAAATGGACATGGGCTACGTGTTATCTTTAACATCGCGGTTATCTATCAATCACGGCGTAGTTAGTTTAATATAAATATGAATCCTAAGTATAAAGAAATATATGCTATTGTTGACATCTGATCTCGTCTGCTCTACAAGGATTACAAAATTTACAAACTACATCGGCAGGTGGTCCAGTGTTTGTCAAATTTTATAGTGTAACCATATCCGGGCAGCACCCAGTCGTTTCCCGACGGTAGTGGTATCGTGGCTACGTTATACGTCCGCAATCTCGTACTGCTGACTTTACGACTCCCAACATGGCATGTTATATTGTTGCGCACATTCTTTGTAACAAGATTTTTTTTACCAGATTTCAGCTTAAAGCAAAAACTAGAAAAAATGAGGCAAAATACTCAAAGCAGTTACAGTTACTCAGCCTAATCGATTTATTGCAAAGTTAATAACTTTAATTGACCGCCAATAAAAAGCGCCTCAGTCTCTCTTTTTAAAAATAATCGTTATTTTATTACAATGCTGTCAAGGCGGCGAATTCAGTTTTATAAAAAATAAAATAATTATTGATCCGCAAGTTTATTGAATAGACGCCATATGCGTATCATTATATCGTATTGAATGGAACTTTCGGTTTCGAGAAAAAAAATATATTATTCGGGTGTGGCTATAAAGACTCAACTTTTTTCGACGCATTTTTTACCTCGCTCGTGTTATTAGTTTTACTTTTGCAGTTTATTTAGACTAAAACGGACCAGTTGTAGTTTTATAGCTTTTTATGACACAAAAAACGTTATACCGTAACTATTAATGATTCAATTTCAAACATGGACCCCCGCCCTAATTCTTCTAACCGGATGTGATGAAGCATTTCTTGTCACTCATTAAAATAACAAGGATACCGATCCATTAACGGTAGTCATGTAGTAATGAAAGATATAGGTGACGTCACAGTGAAAATTAAAGAGCCCGCGCGTGTAGCGACATAGAGCTTGGACTAACAGACTCGATTAAGGCTGTAACAGACGAGCGTATTCAAGAAATCCAGCTAGTTAATTACGTCGAGACAAGCGAATGGTGGATATTCTTTCTCATTACGGTGGCGGCAGGGTCTCATTAGGCAAGAATATGTCAGGGCGGCGTGCGTACCCCCGGTGGCCGGTCGTTTGTCCTGTCGCCGTGTGCAGGGGACATTTTTCACAGTGACGTAATAAATACGCGCGAACGCACCTGCATTTGCGCGCGCAATGACAAATCGTTGACGATTGCGAGCGGGTGATGGTGAGCTTTTGATTTGTCCCGTCTGTACGACATATGGCTGCATGGGTAGCTTTATAACAAGGCAAATTCATAATACGAAATTAAAAGTTTGTTGTTCTGTTTACTTTCTTCCTGTGAGTATTTTATAATCATTGGTTGCAACGGCCATACAAATATGTCTTTTTCAATTCAAACTTTTCAATTTATTTTCTCAGCAGTTCTAGAATTTTAGAATAACTTGCACAGTAAACGATAAAAAAATGCAGAACTTGAAATCTTATACCGTAACGCGTTTGAAGAGGTAACTGTCTACACAATTATTTTTTTAAGTTTCACCTACAATGAAAACAAAAGATGGTTTTAATAATACACTCCACTCGCAGTACATAAAGCGTACCAATTAATCCTGGGACCCGTCACACATTTTCAGCATATTACGAGCGACTCTTTTAATTTACGCTATCACATTCCTAAATTGAGGCTTTCAACACGTCGTTACTGTAACACCATCCGCTCACATAACCTTTCGTTTAAATGCGTCAATTAAGCGCTTGAGGTCGCATTATTCTTACGACATCGACACTCACTTAAGCGGGTACTCGCAAACTTTGAGAGCGTATCAAATTTCAATTTGCATAATAAAGTAAAAGCTCATACGTCGATACAGGCGTGAGCACGCCCCACATTAACAATATTAAGTCAACATTACGTGGCGTATCTGCAAAGAGATGTGTGCCGTGAGTTATGCTAAAGTCTAACATTCTGTTCTGTTGCATACAATTTTGTAACATACTCGAAGTGGCTGCGCTCTTGAATAATACAGCGAATGAGACCACTTAGTGCTAAAGAGCGATGTGAATTTGAAATACTTGCTTGACATCATACGCTGTTCCATATTTGTGAAGTGCCTAAATATAATTTACGGGTCAATTACACTGAAACCGCGTTGGCAACATTTTCAAGTTTCGTGTGCCTTAGTTTTTAATTTTCTATGTATGAATAGTATGAAAACAAACGGTTTTTTCAAAACTTTATTAGATCCAGCACATGAGGACTAATGCTAATCTTTGTACATTTTGAACTTTATGGCTTTATTTTGCAGTAACTCTTCCACATACATATGCAAGTATTACTGTCAAGTGTTGTCGTAGTATATTAAATATTGATAAATATTATTGAAGGCTTCTGCAGTATTGTTAACAAAAGCAGTCGGCGGCGAGCTAGTGTCCGTTTCACGGAGCCGGAGGGTCGCGGGTGGTCCCAGCGGGTGTCCCACTCAGCTCTTTACAATGCCCATAATTCAGTGATTCGCGCGAATACTAACTAGACATCGCTTATCCGCCGCGACATCCAATACTTTAGACGACGAGGAAGCACTAAAACAATCTTACTCTACCTTATCTCAAAATTATGAATACAGGAAATGTTTATCAGATCCAAACATTGCAACAGTTCTTAAGGTTAAGCCGAAAGATAATTTACTAATAATGAGACTGTCGAGATTGCGTGACGACGAATTAAATGAGCTTGCGGTTAGTTTCAATTTGCGGCCAAGTCGCTTGTTAGAGAACCGCCATAAAACTGTTTATGGCTGGAGCTTGTAAAACGACGTAAAATATATTATTATACACTAATGAATTTTCTTAATTGAATTGGCGAAATCTGACTCGACATTATAACGGTTAATTTTGCAATTAATCTCGATCATTTCGGTCGAACTGGTTTAGTTGAAAGAGCCGATTTTGTATGTCTACATTAGAGTATAAGTTGTAATAATAATCAGTGTTATGTTAATGGTGCGAAGTGGTCTTGAAAGGTGACCACCAACGGCGCTATCCAGGGTTGACATTACATACCGGAGCTCCTGGGTGCGGTGCTGGAGGGGCTGTTCCCCTCTGCGAACCCCCTCTACGCGCCCCCCGCGATGGCACCGTACCCCCCCCCCTCTTCAGGAGGAGGAGTCGGACCCGTCCTCCGTCCCGCCTGTGTCGCCGGCGGAGATGTCGGTGGCGGTCGACCGCCTGGCGGGAAAGGCGACTGCGCCGGGTCCCGACGGGATCCCAGGTCGGGTCCTTCGGATCGCCCTAAGGGAGATGGGCGATCAGCTTCGGGACCTCTTCGACGTATGCCTCTCGTCGGGGAGGTTCCCGAAGCCGTGGAAGGACGGCCGATTGTGCCTGCTCCGGAAGGAGGGTCGACCTAGCGACTCGCCTTCTGGATACAGGCCAATCGTGCTGCTGGATGACACGGGGAAGCTGCTAGAGAGGGTGGTGGCTTCCCGTGTCATCCAGCACCTGGAAGGAACTGGGCCTGGTTTGTCGCAGGCCCAGTTCGGGTTCAGAGCGGGGCGGTCCACTGTGGACGCCCTGCTCTGGCTCAAGGGGTGGACGCAGGATGCGGTCGGTGAGGGGGACAAGGCGTTGGCTGTCTCGCTGGACATCGCCAACGCCTTCAACAGCCTCCCGCACGGAACAATACAGGAGGCGCTCCGGTACCACGGAGTGCCCCTGTATCTGCGGAGGCTGTTGGCCGACTACCTCCAGGACCGCGAGGTCCTGGTGGATGGACGTGACGGTTTGAGGCGCCGTTGCGTCTCCTGCGGGGTTCCACAGGGGTCGGTATTGGGACCGCTTCTGTGGAACATCGGCTACGACTGGGTGCTGCGTGGCACGCTTCCCGACAGTGTGCGGTTGGCGTGCTACGCGGACGACACCCTGGTCGTAGCCAGGGGGAGGGACCTCAGGGAGACGGTGCGGTTGGCCTCAGTGACCACGACACTTGTGGTCGACCGCATCCGCTCCCTGGGGCTGGAGGTTGCCCTCTCCAAGACCGAGGCCCTATTGTTCCATGGGCCTCGGGGGGGGCCCCCTCCAGGCACGAAGGTAGTGCTGGACGGGGTCTCGGTCCGGGTTGGGACCCGGATGAAATATCTGGGTCTCATCCTGGACGGGAGGTGGACTTTTGGGGCACATTTCGTCCAGCTTGCCCCAAAAGTCCTGGGAGCCGCTGCCGCTCTGGGGAGGCTGCTGCCCAACACGGGCGGCCCGAGCGCCACATGCCGTCGTCTGTACTCCGGAGTAATCCGGAGTATGGCCCTGTACGGGGCACCGGTCTGGGCGGACGCCCTAGGTCGCGCGAATAAGGCCCTGCTGCGACGTCCGCAGCGGGTCATCGCGACGAGGGCGATACGCGGTTACCGGACGGTGTCCTGGACAGCGGCCTGCGTGCTGGCCAGTGATCCCCCCTGGGAGCTCCAAGCGGAGGTCCTCGCCGAGGTTTACCACCTCGTGGCGGCGGGGAGATCCCGCGGGGAGTTTATCGGGGGAGAGGAGGTCAGGCGCATGCGACGGCATGCGCGGGCCGTCATGTTGAGGCGGTGGACGGAGGACCTGGCCCCACCTGTGCCTGGTAAGCAGACGGTGGAGGCCATTCGACCGGTCCTCCGGGATTGGACGCGGCGGCGGTTCGGGTCGCTGACCTTCCGACTTGTGCAGGTGCTTTCCGGGCATGGGTGCTTCGGAAAGTACCTGCACAAGATCGCGAGACGGGAGGCGACCCCGGCCTGTCACGAGTGTGGAGCGCCGGAGGATACGGCGCTCCACACGCTGGAAGCGTGTGCCGCATGGGGCCCCCAGCGGCATACGCTTTCGGCCTATATAGGCGGGGATCTCTCGTTGCCGAGCGTGGTGAAAGCCATGCTCAGCAGCGAGCGATCGTGGCAGGCCGTGGTCTCCTTCTGCGAAGAGGTGATGACGCAGAAGGAGGCCGCGGAGCGGATCAGGGAGGACGACCCCCGCTCTGACCCGCTCCGGCGCAGACGGACAGGGGGAGCGAGGAGGCGGTTTGCCCGTCTCCTCGCCCCTATGCAGTGGGGTTGCCGGGAGAGTCGGGGGACTCTCCCGGCCTGCACGACCCCACACCGTCTGGGGGGTGATCCTGGGGAACAGGGTCACCCCTCCATAGGCGCAGGGGGCCCTAATCGGGCCCATCGTCGGGGCGAGGTGGTGAATGCTAACGCGACCCCACCTCGCCCCATCTCAGGCGGATGACGAACGCCCCAGTGGTTTTAGTGGGTATGCCGCCACTAGGGCGGAGACTCCCACATAACCACCCTGCCTCCCCCGGGGCGGGCGTGGTATCCATAAAGGATTTCCACTGGGTAAACAAAAAAAAAAAAAAAAAAAAAAAAAAAAAAGGGTTGACATTACATGTTAGCGCGGCGGAGTACTTTTCACGTCAATCTCACGAACTAGTATTCAAGCTCGACACAAGTGCATTCGACGCTACTTAACATATGGCTGTTGCATTTCATTTATATGTTTGCTGTAATACCCGTAAATATGAAATAATACAGAGATTTAACAGACTTACGTGTAAATTGTTGTGATAGCAGCTTGTCTTGGTATGGCAAATTAACATAATAAGCATCAAATTTACTATCCCCGACTTTTGACGTGGATTATAGAAATTTCTTGTAGTAACACTTACTTGAAAATTATACGTAAGAGTTCTCCTAGGTTTCTCACAGGTAACCAATATAAATTCATCTGTTCAAGCTCTTAATAATTGGCACTACAATGCCTAAATCAATTTAGGACACAGCACCGTATGAGGCAATAAAGCCCTCCGGGAGTTAGTAGTCAATTTGTGCTAAAGCTATTACCCACTTAATGAAGGATACAAGACAAACTGGCTTTCGGAGGAAACCATCAGCGAGGCATCTACGCGCCGGGAAACCACTTTACTGGAAGCACACTACACTCACTAAGTAGTCCAACTCATTCCAATATGTACGGGTAGTGGAGTAGTGCGCGCCAGATAATACACTTACGCGGTGTTTGTTTGGACGCAAATGCAGTTGTTACGGCTTTTAGAGTACGGCTGCAACGATAACGCGCGATTAAGAGGCTTATAAAGTTCGATGGTGTAGAAACTACGCGCAATAAGAAAGTTAATTTCGTTCGCTAACGAGATTGGATGAAAGGCGGGCGCTTGATTAAGCTCCATTAGGACAGAGTTTGCGCCGCTCTGCGGTGACATGCCAGGCAGCGGACCGCAAACTACGCGGCGAAAACTCAGTCGCTCTCACGAATTTACCAACTGTGAGATAGGCACACTCCACTGTAACTAACGGTTCACGTCAACTTTGTAACACTAAACAGGAAAAGTGCGTTTAAATTCGGAATACAAATTAACAACTTCAATTAGTTTGAAACCGTTAATACTTACCTTTAATTGTTGCAACGACTTTACAGTTAAATATTGGTACTTAAATAAATTTAACTGTGTTTTATCTACTGGACAAATTAATGCAATGACGTTATTTCTGCAATTATATAAATTAAGCAATTAAAAAACTCAACAACGAATATTAAGCAATTTGCTAAAATGCCCGCAAGTCGGGTTCCAATCTTCGCAACAAAAAAGCTTTTTAAAAAGAAGCGCAAAACGTTTATAATTAAAATAAGTGATATTGTTAAAATATTTCTTTTAATTTGTCGAGTAATTTCTTCGAAGGTGAAAATCCATTGGCACGTCACGCAATCTGTTACATGTAAAATACGAGTGAGGTGAGTAAAAGATGACTGAAAGAGGCAATATATTGCATGTGTATCAGTATGATTCAAATTGTTGAATTTACATTTATTATAAAGTCTAACAAGTTGTGATTGCGATCAGCTAGTTCACGCCGTAGAGACAAGCCGATACCGACTACTCCTTGACGCCAAGCTCTAGTGTGAATTTGTCTACGATACTATCGATAAATCTTAATTCCAAAAACTGACGTAACATAAAGTTGTACATGATTGCCGACCTGCAATAATATCAATGTTGTGCTTGTACCTGTACATACATAAGTACTATATTCAATACATGCGAGTAAACTATTCCTATAGTTATTTTACTTCGTCAAGCATTGGCGTTAGTTAGAAAATTGTTAACACTAGTGTAGTTTGTACAAAATAAATAAATAAATAAATAAATAAATAAATAAATAAATAAATAACGTTTCACACTCATAGCTCCCCACTAGGATAAATTCCTGTGTCGGGGATGCCATGGAACATACACAAAGACAAGGACAACTAACACCCAGACCCAGAACAGATATTTAAATTCATCATTCAAACATCTGCCCGACCGGGAATCGAACCCGGGACCTCTGGCTTATAAGGCGGATATTACTACCGCTGAGCCAAACAGGCCGTCGAAAAGGTCGCATCGATAATATTAAATTTCAATATGTGAATCAATCCATTGCAATGAAGTTTTAAAAAAATATCGATGTCGATATTTCTCTAAATGGAAATACATCACTAGATATATCGGCAAATTGAATGACTCGTAGTTAATTACGGTTATTAAGAGTCGCCGTGCCCGCGGGAGTTGAGACACGGATCCCCGAGGACGGTGGTCCACACAACCTACTAGAAAATACATTATTCCTATACCAAGTGGAAACATTTGAATACGCCTGAATAACGACTCTGCAAAGCAATTAACCGGCGGCGGAGTTTGTTATTAAAAGACGGAGTTAATACGACGCCGCGTAAATTGTGACCATCTGAACAGTACTCGAGGAAATGGGGATTCGGAACGAATTGTTAAGGAACAATCCACAATGGACGACGAGAATATTGTATAATGACGCCTACGCGCACGTAAAGCATCGCATTCATACCGTTGTCGTGCTGCCTCTATTCACTACAATTCGATATCCTTGTTTGCATTAAAAGTATAACGAGAGAATTCACGCGTGATGAGAAGTGATGGTCTGTACCGACTACGAGGAAACCAGTTAAAACGGTACATTTTGTGAAGTTAGGTTTGGACGGCACGTATTTATTTTAAACGGCTTAATGTTTAAAGAGATAAAGGGTTTAAAAAAGTTCAGTTTCTGTTCCAGTCAGCCAACTAGTTATACAATGCTCACAAAAAGATCGAAGATCGTTAAACGCACTTTATGTTTTTTATTCGTAAGTCTAAAGTAATTGAATCGACTTTTACTTTATACCGCAGCGGGTACTAATTACAAGCATCTGTGGGGCTCAACAAGGATTTATTTGCATAATCTTCACATGCCGCGACAGAATACAATTAGCATTAAAACAAACTGCCAACTTACATACATAACCGAGCGAAAGGTCCCGCGATTCAAACAAAAATGAGTCTCGAATGTTTAACTGAAAATATGAAAACACACAGAGATAGAATTGCCCGTGTAGCAGATGTGTTTAATTACTGACCCGGCAAAATCTCTGAAAGAGTCGAGCTTCATTATTAAAGCAATGGCCCCGTGCCTCAGTCCACGATAAAGTAAATAAAATATCAACATCGCGCTAACGCCCGTACATAAAATGATGGCGCGCACACGTTAATATTTGCTTTAATAAACTTTGGGCATTTTGTGAAAAAATTGCGGACCGGTGCAGAAATTAACTGCTGGTTTAGGCGTTTTTCCCCGACGCTCGGCGCTCTTAAATACTAGCTAAACGCGATCCCCGGCCATGAGGGCTTATATCGCAACACATGGTCAAGTTAATTTTAAAATTAAAGAAAAAATATTGCGTGGATCCCCCACCAATTAACCTAAATAAAAATTCAAACAGCGGTCCTCATAATAGCTTTAAAACTCCAAAGTGTAAAATGTGTAGGCATGAAATGCGAATTCCCTGAACTTAATTCGTACGTGTCCAAAAAGATAAGGCGGTTGTAAAGAGTGGATTACATGAAAGGTGGCGAATGAAAATTTTGAGAAATGTGCGCGTGTTCGTTCTGCCTACGCTGTGCGCGCCGAGTGGGCGAGCACGAACATTGATGCACATTCAGCCGCCTCGTTACGCCAAATCTAAGAGAATGCAATTGAATTAACATAATAGTGATTTTGATATAGTGGATCGCGAGCATTGCGACGGCTGCTATATTAAGCGGTCGCGTTGACTCATTGAATATATTAAACGAGTGGTTGCATGACGAGGCAATCGCATGGTAAGTGGTGATTTGATTGTTCATTGTTAAGCTAAATTTATTTATTCGGTTCTATTAGGTGGAGGAATCAAATCATCTCTGCTTATTAATTTAATGAGAAACTCTTCTATTTTATAAACAGTTTCTGAAACCTTTTACAATGTATGGATAGATTAGCAAATTAAACTTTTGATTGTTACATTTTGTGGATTTTACTTATAGTTATCTCTACTTGTCTATTTTTTATATGATATCTGGTCTACGAAAGAATAGATAGCTTCAATTGTTTCATAACGAACTTTCATTGCTTTTCAAGATACATTCACAATGCGCGAGCGCAGTGAACACGCAGTGGGACAACATAAATATTCTCTTTCGTGCGTGTCGCGTTATCGACGGAGTCGCCAAATTAACCAGCCTTTATGAAGATATACGACAGGACAACGCTTCCAATGTGATTTATATGATCAGTAATCGTGTTTGTTCTGAAAAACATTTTTAAGGCCCGTCCTAAAGAAAAATCACATGACATCAGCACGGAATAAAATTCGACATTTTTGTCTCTTAACATGAAAATATGTGTCGCAGACTCGCAGTCACGATGTTCGCAGCGTTATTTAAGACACTTTACGTATTTGTGTAGTTTATCTTTACAAGCGATAAACTGAACTCGCGAATCCGTAAAGAAAACATACATCAAAGAAAAGAAACTCTTTTTATAAAGCCCCATTACGGCGTTCTTCGCGGAGACATCACGGCTCAGCGGGTGTGATCCGTTTCCACGCACAATGAATACGAAATAAGAAATCAACGCAGCCGCACTTACCCCGAACCATTTCCTTTCATGGCCAATATTTTCAGCTCCACGCGAGAGCCTCTCTCTAATATATGTGGCGGCACGTTTTACAATTTTTGTTTAGTGAGCAATCCTAAACCCGACCTGAGGTTATATCACGGTTAACGCAACTGTAACGCATCTAAACGGTGTAATAAATCTGAAAGTCCATTTTCATATAAAAGAAAACCGATTAAGGAGCTTTTTCCGATACCGATCGCTCGAATGAAGCTATATATTTTCATGATCGAACGAATCCAAGATCAGAGACGTCTGACGGCCGGTGCGTAAGAAAATTGAAACGGAAAACTTTCACTGTGACTGACTATTGACCTAGCAAATATCACTCACAATTCTTATTTCGTTCTCAAACAACCGTGTTTTTGTACAACAAATAATATAATAGTTAAAATATTTATTTCGAAAAACTAAATAAATAATAAATAAAATAACTAATAACTGTAATAAACTAGATTGTACGCCATCGTAATGAATGATCCGCTCTATTTCATACAGATTTTCGTTACAGCTATGCTTCTAATGTAGGTTATGCAGTGATTACATGAACATTAGACCCTCACTCAGTTACCATACCACTATAATATATACTAGCGTGTTAACACAATCCACTTAGAAGTTGCGATAACCTAATTCTCAGTTTACATCGTGACTATAACCTAATCTTTGCGGATATAATAGGAACATTAAAATCAGGTTGACAAAAAAATCATCTCTCTAAGAGCCTTATCACACTAGCGGTTCGGAAGCGGATGCCGGGCGGAGCGGACGCGCCGCGAATGCGTCGCGAACACGCCGCGGTTGCGCAGCGAATTCGTTGCGGACGCGTGGCAAATACGTTACGTTTTCGTCGCGTGTTTGTAGCAAATTATCGCTGTACAATACACTCAGTAACAAAATGGATTCCGACGAGGAAACACTGCTTTTGGCTTTATTACTTCGAAGACGCCGGAGACGAAAACGAAAGCATCGACGAATTTGGGAAGATCCATTAACAGTTAATCGAATGGAGGAGAGCGACTACTTTGTGTTGTTTTGCAAACGAATAAAAAATAATCCAAAACAATTTCGTTCCTACTTGCGAATGTCGAACCTACATTTTATGAGTTGTTGCATCTGATACAAACTGACATAAGACATAAAGACACACATTTGAGATTATCAGTCATATCAGTGTCACCTGAAGAAAGGCTCGTTATTACGTTTGTACGAGACAGTACAAAATGGCGTCCACTTTGCTGTTCGCGGCGATCCCGTTGCGCGTCCGCAACGAATTCGCTGCGCAACCGCGGCGTGTTCGCGACGCATTCGCGGCGCGTCCGCTCCGCCCGGCATCCGCTTCCGAACCGCTAGTGTGATAAGGCTCTAAGTTTTAAATTTATTTGATTTCTGCTGGTCCTGGTATTGTTTTAATTTTTTTTTCAACTCAACAATACGTGAGTATTTCCGTGAAATTATATTATATTATGCTTTGCTATGTTATATGTACTATGTCGAGCAAGCCTCTAAAAATGAAATAAAAACAATTTTTTTCATAATATTTTACTTTTTTTGAAATATACAAATTGTATTGTTTTGAAAACAGACAATCGAGACAAGTGAAATTACCCTGTCAAACAGTCGCCTTAGACCTGATGACTTGCAAAGTACTGCAGCATTGAGACGTAACCACATCCTTGCAACAAGTGTGGAATTATTATAATGGAACTTGTTACCCGGGCCCCTGGCTTGACGGTCTGCCTGACGGTCGACTGACGGACAATTTGTTTGTCACTCATCCGCAAGTTTCACCCGTCGTGGTTAACAAGCGTGGCGTTTCAAAAGTCGCTCACTGTGCGACGTTACAGTGCGGCTTTGATGAGCCGTGTCGAGGACACTTTAATATGACGGTGCTAAATTTATTGAAATATTTGGGGTGAAATTTCAGAGAATTTGTTCTGAGGGATAATTTGGTTTTAATTTTATGCAGATTGTTAATTTTTTAAGCATACTTAAGTCTATTATTGTTACAACCCAAGTTTGCTTTTTTATTAGCACAACAATTTTAAGTCATATTTACAATTTAAGAAGATTTTATTTACTTACCAGTTGTGACAAACTTCGACATTGTTATATTAAGCGGAAGTCCAGTCTTGCTTAACTTTATTGAGACGTTATTTTATTTCACCATCTTAGAGTGATCTTACTGTATGGTTTTTATATTTCATTGAGACTGATTATTAAATTGTAAATTATAAATGACACGTTCAGATACATAAGTAACAGATAAGTTTGCTGTCATCGATGGGACAGTTCTCTATTCTCTTGTATTATGACGAAACGACTTCACAATGTTGAGAGCTTGAGACCCTGTAACGACGAGGTAGGTTTATTTTTTATAAACGAAATGAGTTGTGTAATAGGTGTTTGCTCTACCCTACATAAACATGTTGAAATATTTGTGTAGGCGTTTTAAAAAGTAACACAAATAACTCGCTACTTAATTACTGAAGCCGATTAAACGCAGATGGAATTGACAAGCGAACGGACGGGAGCCAATAAACGAGATTCCCGAAATATTTCCCTTCCATAGACAGGATAAAGCCGTTTTTCCCGCGGCCTTTTGCAATCTATCCGGGTACTACCCGATACGAGCGGAGCCACATTAAATTCTTCACATTTAATCAAATCCGGAGCTTCGCCAGTGAAAAAATATCGAAGTGAAGTGTTTCCTTCCGTATCGACGGCGCCGGGAGAGAACAAGGCAGACAGCAAATAAATCGTTGGCGCAGTATCAAAAAGCACCAAAATTGTCGGGGTGGCTTCGCGGACACGCCTTTTATCTGTTACGTCTATCAGCCTTCACGTCCGCCGTTTTAACGTAAATAACAGCAAAAAATAGCACGGAATAAATAATAAGGGCGAAGGAACGAAGAGTCTGCCCGCGACCGTGCGGGATTAAAGAGCTCCACGGTTTCGGATCACTCGCCTGACCTAGTTCCTGCCTAGCGAACGCCACCATCATTACGATAAAAGCTCGTTTAATAAATTAACGCTCGCCCGAGGCAACTACTGCGCTGGAAATATTAAAAAACTCACTAGTTCCATAAAATGGAAATATCTTCTTGCATCGCCTTCCATGGAAAGCGTGCACGAATAAAACGTAGGTATGTGCCGTAACGTGAGCCTGAAAAATCCACATTAAGTTAGTGGGCGCGGGTCACGACGCCTGCCGAAGTTGACCGCGCGCGCTCGTTACGGGCTGCTTTATGCGGGGTGGTGCAGCTATCGGCTACAACAATGCGCACTCCCACTCATAAATATGAAACAATTAGACGATAAATCCCGACTTGAATTAGTATTTTTATTTGCACGTCACGTGCGCACGCTAGATCCTTTCCAACAATTTATGTAGCGAGGCGTCAAGTGTAACAGCTCTAAGAAACTGATGGCGCACTCCCGAGCTTTAGGCGAGAGCCCGTCATTATGTTTACGATTTATTTCCAGCTGAACAAAAGATAAACGATTTATTTGCAGTGTCTTCACGTTCGCACACTATTTTGAATACCGCTCTCAAATTGCGGTCACATATTTCTCTAAAGCGCTTTAGAGCGCCGTCTAGCTGAGAAAATGTTGCACGAGATAAAATTTTAAAAGTACTTAGTATCGAACCGATTTGCAACCAGTGCTCTGCCGGCCGCACTGGCCGATCAGCGGCGTGATTAAGAAAAACGAATACGAGCGCGAGCGTGACACAAAAGCGGAGCGATAACGGAGGAAAAACGAGAAGAGAATCGCCTCCGAGGAGACCGTATCTCCTCCCGCCCGGGAGTTATTAAATATTAAAATAAACGCGCATTCCGACACGAGTCCTACGCGATACGTAAGATTATGGCCAACACAATGAGAGCAGCGGCTCCGATCGCTCCCGAGTTTTATCATATCAAAGCACAGCCTTACGTAATTCAACTACGGACTTTACTCCCGGGAGCTTGAGCTGATCAAAATTGAGGGCCTGTAAAAACACGCGGCGCGTGAAAATTCGTACGATATAAATTCGAATTTCGTAATTTACAGCTTTCAATAACCTCCGACCGACATTAGATAAAGGGCAGGTTACTCACATTAGCGGTAAAGTGTTGAATGTCAATAGTCGCATAACTCACTTAAGGAGCGTTGCAGCATCGCGCCTGCAAAGAGTATCGGTGGTCGAATCGCGGCCCGTCCCGCCCGCTTACCTGAAACAATACGTCATTTCATTACAATATCACTAACTGAGCGGCACGCGTGTTAAACGGATCAGTGCAAGGCTGGTTAACTGCATATTAAAGCTTTGCATATTTTGGAAGCGTTCATTTAACGTGGTGTAAAATTTTGTCAGTACGGCATAGTTTCGGTTTTAATAATTTTTCTACGTAAATGTTTTTGAAAAAGGTTTTGTCTTTTGTTAATTTAAAAGAAAATGACAGTTTAGAAACAATCACCTATTAGTAAATTCGAATAGAAACAAACTTGATTAACGATGAAATTAACACATTATTTTTTGTGAAAAATATTAATTGTGTACGCTTCATACTTTTGGAACCCTTTTCTTGAAATCATTTACCACACCAACTATACAAGGTTATAAGGAAAGGGTATGCTAAGCCGAAAAGAGCTGACAGTACTCATTTTTATGAACAACTTTTGCTACAGGACCAACCGGGAAATCGCGAAAACAAAATCAGCTGTTTTACGCATTTTACTTGAATTCTGATTGGATTAGTTTTTTTTTTTCTTTGGAACAGCTGATTTGTTTTTTCGCGATTTCAGGGTTGGTCCCATAATAAAAGTTGTTAATAATGATAAGTAATTTGAGCCCTTTTCGGCTTAGCATACCCTTTCCTTATTAGCCTGGATACGCTGGTCGATAAGTCGCAATAACTAAATCACCCCGTTCCGATGCAGTTATCGACGCTCCCATCAAGTTTAACCACCGTTATTATTAACTTAGATATTCAGAGGGAAACTCGCAGATTGCCATATCCTTTCACTACATTGCTTGTACTATAACACCTTTCACTATGCTATAGAAAATAACTGAAAATTTCAGGACGGAAAATGTTACACTAAGCCACTAGCTAGCGATGAAAATGTTCATAATATGAAGCTTTTCGTATGAAGCCACAGTAGACTGAGCTGTATTTGTTTTAACGAGATTAGGTTCACATTTGGTCACCAATTCACCAAAGATGTGATTGAGGGCACACACACAGACCAACATACTCGTACCTATTCGTTCTGATCGTGAAGACCTAGATCACACTTGTACATCTAGAAAATAAGTAAGCCGAAGATTATGCCACACATAATTGGTTGTACTCCATGTAAGTTCTTATAAAAAGCAACCACACAAATCTTTTAAACTCCTCGTAACTGTCATACGTTAAGGATAACGTAAAATTAAATTCAACGTAACCACAAACGGCGTGCCCAGAAGACGTTCCAAACGGCTACAATTTCAAGCGATGCTCGGAGACTGTTGAGATAGCGCACGAGTCGGCTATGATAAAATTTTATTTAGCAGCATTAGCATTTGGCGAGGCTTATCAAAGCTCCCTGCCTAGTCGCGTACGCGCACCTCTGAAGTTGCTTGACTATACTCTTCGTATTATGGGTATTTATTTACCAGGATGCCGGTGCTTTCTGGGTATCTCTATTACCGATTCTACATGCATCCCGTTTTCTGTTATCTTTAATTTTAGCTAACCTTCGTTTCGTTACGGGAGGGTCGTGTACATGAGTGCTGCTAAAGTACAAGAGTGCACGCTTAGCTTTTAAGGACCAATAAAAGTAATTGCAAAAGCAATTACTGTGTCGTGATTAGTCTTTAGAACTTGGGAACAACATTCAAGAACATCATTGAAAATTAGTTGTGGTGGCTTGCGCTCATGCAGAAAAGCCGAAGGTATACCCGTATCGCAGAATTGGACGAATAATTTATCGTAGAAAAAGAAATTAAAGCTGAGCTAATAGATATTCCAATGCTCGTGACCGCTGCTGCCGACAGCAATCTAACCTATTTGGACCTGAAGACATCGAGCCAATTCAAGATAAAAGATCGGATAGATTCAGTAGAAACGCGATTACAATGAACACCCCACATTTTGTTAACGACTTCAGTTCCCTATACAATCGTCGGCCGGATCTCGCATCGTGTGGAGGCGCCGATGTTCGGGCTAATGTTGCTTAATTAACTCGTATTCATTATCTCGAGAACATGGCCAATGGCGCGTGCGTCTTGCCATACACACAGTATATGTTATAGTCGGTAAGAGAGTATGCACGCAGATTAGGCCGCAGTTACTACGTGAACAGGTGCTTGCAACACGCTGAAACGAGACCGTCTACCAACATTACCATTCCTTCCTATTCGGATTTTCAATTAACGTTCTTGCAAAATAATTAAATGCGAATGTCTATCTTAGTATCATTTGGCCATTTTCTAAAAAGGTAGCGAACACAATGAATATTTTAGGTAGAGCAATTTATACTCGTGTCAAACGATTTTATTTAATAAATAGATGAAAATGCTTTCCGTTTTTCTAAGTTTGCAGGTTTTAAAAAGAACTTTATTTTTTAAAGGCCAAAATACAAAGCCATAAAATCAAAGATTGCCACACAATAAAGCTTTAGAAAAGCATGATCCGGAATATGGCCCATTTAACGTAATTTAAGGCGGTTTATACCGCAACATTGTTGGCTTAGGACTCTCTCGGACCTTTTTACAGGACTTAATGTTGTTTGCACTGCAGAGTCAATTTGATTTAGGGTTATTACATGTCTGACAATGGTTAGGCGATATGATAGTGACGTAATATACAGTGCGGTCACGCTGAGGTATGTAAAATAACTGAGGTTACTTCTATGCTGGTGAGTATATTGATTTACGGCGATGTCTTCACCGCTGACAATATTTTCACGTTTTATGAATATGGTTTTAAAAGTTTTTGCCGTTATTTTTTCCGTTGCGTTAATTCTGATTTTTAATTTTAATATATCTCATAGAGTACCTAAGTTTTTCATAATACGTTTCACACTTCTGTAGTAGTACGTCGATCCCATTTACGTTAAATTATGGGATTGAGTAGTTTGTCCTGAACTAGTAATCTTTCAGTTACAGGCAATTCAATTGGCGAGTTTAATTCTTTTCAGCGTAATAATTTCGTGAGACGACTAATTATTTGCTGTTTCTCCACTGATTATATCGTTTGTGACAGTAGCCTAGTTATCAATTTAGAAATATAGGTGCATCGTGAGTGACCACACTATGCACAATCACATGCACTAGATACCTAGGCCCGCATTGCGATCCGTTCTCGTATATCTTCTTTAAGCGTAGGGGTACTATTAATCCGGACGTCAAGCAAGTTTCGTGTCGTCGCTCGGCGCACTCCAAGAAATATGAAGGCCATTAATATTAGGACGTTGCACACTAGAGATAGCTGGTGCGATGTCAGGTGACCGTAATGCATGGCTTTATGTATCTATGCAACTGCAAACGTCTTTGGATCAACGGTTAGGGTCAGGTTGACTGAGTTAGATCATTGTAACTAAAGATATAAATATGAAATGTATCTCTTTGTCCCGTTCTTTGTTTGTTTCCTTTTTATGTCAAAAACTCAAACGACCTTTATAACATGTGACTAGAATTCTACATTTTGTATATCATAACATTTTTTTTAGACTGCAAAGTTAAAAATGATACACGTGACGCAGCTGGTAATGAAGCTAACTTCGATAAACAGAAGGCACTTTTACATTCATTTCTTTAAATTGAGGTTTACAAAGACTATAGAAGAAAAGTGTCTAAATTATTACAATGGCTAGGGTTTGAGAGACGTGCACGATATTCAAGACCTGGGGCGGTTAATCCACTAATTCAAGGAGCCGAAGCACAACTGCCACTTGGACGCCCCAAGCGAATCCTGCGCATATGCGTGTCCCTCGTCATTATGCAAAACACACACCGGATACGCAGGTGAGTTATTAACCACGTAATAAGTCTCATCTCGTTAAACAGCTCGCGGAGTCATTTCACTCGAAACGAAATTACTTACGGCAAGCCCTTGGATTCCGCGCTCCATGTAAATAGGCGCAATGCAAATATTTTACAATTACATACCTCGCAACCAGCCAAATAGGCGCGAGTATCGAGTTCTCGTAGCTTTACTTGCTTTATGAAAATGGAGAACAAATAAATTCTCGTTATGTGCTAAATGGAAATAGAATTTCGCAATGCGGTAATGAGATTACATTTACAGTTATTGCTACCATTAGAGCTCGCGGCCGTTTCCCACAAATATGACAGGTATTTCATTAAATAAAATAAATACTATTATTATTCTCAAATTTCGAAATCCCAGTTTTTATCAGCCTAAAAATTAACAACATAATTGCTGTGAAAATAGATCAATCAAATCCGAAATGTTTGTGACGGTGTAATTTATTTCTAGTCGAGTTTTTAACGAAGCCAATTTTGACATTAAAATAACAATGAACTCTCATAAAAACATCCTTCAATAATCTATCATGGGATATGTCGTAAAGTTGATTCGGAACCGGTCCAATTCCAGTATTTCATTAGGCAATCGGATTTATAAAGCTAGATGTTAATCTAAACAGATCTTGTAACTGTCACATTTTAGAGTTGGACGCGAAAATTCGATTAACATTCTATTCATTAAATGGTGAGATCGAAACTAATTGACTGGCCTTATATGCAAACAACCTTTTCGAATAAGTCGCAAATAGCGAGTAAGTGTCGATAAAGAGGAGTGCGGGACAATAATGGCAGGTGACGCGAGGCACTTCGCGCCGCCTCGCCGCGTTATCGCTCTCATACCTCCAGATAAACATCTCTGATGTAGTTTTGAAGAAAATTTACAAGTCGGCTGGCTAATAACCGTATACATGCCAAGGAGATGTCCGACGGACGAGCGGCGACAACCGCCGGACGACGCTTATGACCCCACTACGGTTCCGATTTATGATCGTCCCCTTTACAACGAGGGCGGGACACTTTACGGCTTAATTTAAAGCAGGTCATTTATTTACTTTTTTCTACGCTTAAGTGTCGGTGGATTGAACCTTTTCAGATGAAGTCGTCGTCCCTAAACGTTCCATAAATTATTCAATTAGCATCTAAATTGTATTTACATAGCCATTACTTGTCAAGATCTATAGCAATATTTTATCTTCATAATTTATACGAATTTTTTCTCATATTGACGATCGTGAATTGCAAGCAATTAATGAAATTGATTTAGTTTGCCGCATGATGAGCAATTTATATGAAAATATTATATTAACGATGATAGTTCGGATTATTAACTATTTTATGGCAACATTTAATGGATCTCGTTATCTGTTATTCTAGCTTTAATTCGTCTAATATGGTAATTTAATGGTTTGTAAATTTAGCTCTCAGGTCGATTATGAGATTGATATTAACATTCCACAATAAAAGCAGTGCAACAAAGCTCGAACATTTAAATAATACGACACAAGTACAAACATCGTGAGGTCTCAATCTGGTGATCTTTTGACGCGGAAAAGCTCTATTGAATTCGCCGATGGGGCATCATTGCGCGACCGAACCGAGCGTCAATCACGAGTTGCATAAGCACATAGAAAGCTCGGAGCACTGGCAAAATGTCACGTCCGTACCTACCCACTATGTGACAATACGTCGGAGCTCGATATCAGAGTAGACCATCAGACTCCGAGAGCGTGAAGGTTGCCAAACGCTCTTTAAAACTGTAACGTTACGTAGTCGATTCGAAAAATATTTGGAAGGAAATAGCAACGTTTCCGAACGCTGTGCAGGATATATGTATGTATGTATTTTAAAATAGATCTATTTTTTTACTTGAAGCTTGTTTTGGAATCTTTTCGTCGGGAATGATAATACATTCGTACAAAAACTGTACGATAAGCATCGGTTGTCAGGAGACGTAAATATTCATCCGAGATTGCCGTAGTGGATGCGTAGGCATACTCCAGGATGCCGGCGAGCATAGAGACAATGACATTTGCATAGCGGGGCGGGCCTAACTGTCAACCAGAACATTCACATTAACTGATCGGAAGAACGGTAATGAATGCGAAATCCATTATACGATCCACATTGGATTACGCCCACCGCTTACGAACAATTTTCTGTTAAATTAGATTACTACGTCACGTTTATATTTGAAGACAAGTTTATTTCAGGTCTTGATTTTGTTTTGGTCTCACAAATATGATTTTGCAGTCTTGAAAGCTTTATCCATCAAAGCTTTCACATATGGTAATTCCTGTAGTGCAAAAAGTAGGTCGTCTCTCTAAATAAGCCTCAAAAAGCGCTGTTCATTTCGAGTGGCAAAGCACTTATGCCGCTAGTACTTCCGCCCGAGAGCTTAGGGCGCATTGTAGATTCGAGAAACGTCGCCGCCGCGCCACCACCGACGCCGCCTCTCTTTGCAATAATGCGCTTACTCTTCTGGTTACCTACCTACCCTCATAATTCCATTCTTTGTACACCGCAACTTGTGCCCTAAGTCGAAACCCGTGTTACCGCCAACAGCCTTATTAAGCTGGTACAATAGGTAGCCAACAATATTTCCTTATCCGTCTCATAATAGAATTAGGTAGGTAAGCTTTCAAGAGCGAGTTTTCTCAAAAGGAAAATATGCTTTTTCCCCGTGCGACAATGAAATCTTAAGCCGGAGAATAGCGCTCCCAGCCAGGTGTGTTGCAAAGAGGTAGTTTATAGCGAGGTACAAAAACTGTTGCTGAGCTTAATATCGTATTAAAGGAACAAAAGCGTAAGTAAATCACTATCACTGTGCTGATAGTTTAGCAATTAAAGGCGGAGTCCGACATCCCGCTATCTTCTCCGAACTAATGAGTGAAGACGGTCGCCGCTCGACGACGTACTCTTGGACTTATCTCCTTGATAAACAAGTACAAATGGGTTACACGTTCCTTCAACCCCTGCGTCTCTCTATTTCTCTTTTAACGCTCTTAAGATAGCACAACTTTTATCAGCCGGACAAAGAGTTGTATCCAAACTCATTAACTAAATGTGTTACCAATGTCGTGCTGGCTTCTTACTTAGGGTAATGTTTCGATTACAGACCGATACCTTGGATCTAATTATACTAGTTTGTCATGCTGAAGCCAATGCGCCGTCCCAAGCTTTACAACAAACCTGAAAATGTCAACGAAATTTAAAGTTACTAATTTAGTAACTAATTTCAGCACTAGAACAACAATAACATGAACCAGAGCAACATCTAAACGCCGCAATTCAAAGCTTCCATTTAAATGAATCTTAATTGTTAGAATCAGTGTTAAGACGAGCGTCTAGGAATTTTATGAAGGTACAACACAGATTTCGGTTAACAACTGGAAAGGTCGGACAATAAACGGATCCTAACACATCCGGGTATGGTCCAAAGCTCTTTTATTGCTACATATTTTAGAGACGGGTGGAAACGCAGCGTCGGTTGATGGCACGTTTACGATACATGGAAATTACATTTACTACGACTCTTTTGGTTTAATTAAAATAAACATCGGTATTTTTCAAAAGCACGAAGATTTTGTCCTAAAAGCTTCATCTGTTTGTTCTACTTATCTAATCCGTGGATAGATGTAGTCTTCGGATTTGTAATCGAAATTATTTTGTACTCTTATGAACACAATTCAAAGTAAAGCAAAAAAGATAACCCGTGTTAGTCGTAACAGAAACCTGTATTTATCTAGAACTCATACGTTTACATTCTCGAAAAGGCTGCTTCATTAAGTCCAAACAAACAAAGAAGAAGTCTCCAATTTAAAAGACAATCGTAAAAGCCCGATTCCAATTCGTAAAGACATTCGCACCCCAACAATTGCAAATGATTTCTCTCGTCTGCACGTATTTTAAGTATTTCACACCACAATACGTGCCTCAAGACCTCATTATGCGGAGTGTTAAAATGCAAAAACGTTGGAGCCCTGCGGGCGGAGGCGGGCGGGTGCGTCCGCCGCGGAAGTAAGCCGCTGAAGCGATTTCAATGGCGCAGGAAAACCGCACCGAGCGATGGCGCGGAATGAAAAAGGCCCTTAATGAGTGCTCTCATTAGATTTCGCTTATAATCTTATACGTACTCGTACGTTCTTTGTTAGATGGAAAACGCGGTGAATAACCGTGAAAGTTGTAAAGGCATCAAAAATAAACGTATGCACTACCGATGTGGGACGGAATAAAGAATTTTCGATATTAATAGTTCATCGTCTGTGGATTGGATACGAGCGTGTCGTTATGTCTTCGGTATGTTGTAAGTTCCATAACCGATAAAATATTATAGCACAAAATTTACGAGATATGTGTAATTTAAATTATATTGCATTTTGAGTTTTATGACGTCCTATAACGATGCATCCGTTTCGAAAAGAAATACGACCTCCAGGTTACGGTGTGTTTGCCCTGCAAAGAGTGCATAATAAACTTACATGACATTTATTTAGGAGCTCTTCATGAATTATTCATTATTTTACTGTAGGTTTTATATTTATATCCTAGAACCTACAGACTTTGATTTAGGGTAAAATTTATCTCCTTTTAATAGATTTCTTAGAATATTAACGGTTTGGTTATTTTTACTCTCTTGACTCTGATCGACAAATACAAAATTCGGAGAATCAAGTCTACAACAACAGGCTTATCTATAAGGAGGATAGAGTACAAAAATATTTACATCTCTAAGCAAATTCTGGTACGTTTCAATAGGGATTAGGACATGCTCGCGCCAGGGATGTACTGGAACAGAATTTACTTATTTACGTTAAACGACATTGCAAATAAAATATCTATTTATAGTTCTACGTATTTTTCGAAATCTCTGGAAGTTGTACATCATAATTAGTGCATTGAAACCGATGCGACAGTGAACCGATTCTTATCGAAACAAGCTGTTCACGAGAGACTAAATCTTCCTGTTTATCGCCTCGCCCATCGATTCTGACACCTCGACTCGAAAAACTGGTTAACACAACCACCTTCAATGAGATGTGAAAATAATGTGTGATATTATCCGGTGGTGGCGAGATTACAGAGAATATTACTTTAAGCCCGAGCTCGTTTAAATACTACGCTATTGGGATCAAGCCTTTGATTATGGTGCGTTAAAACGCGAATCTCGCGGCGGATTTGGCATTCGATTAGATGATTATGAAACGGCGACAATTCTCACCCAAATATAATGGGTCTTTTACTGTCCGAGCTGCTCAGGTGGAATTTGCTACCGAAATCCGTTCCTCGAAACATTGAACCTGTGTATTTCAATTTAACATGAATCAGTTTATTTTTGTTTGATCTACCGTAGACAGCGTCATTGCCTAAAACTAAACAAGACAGCGGTCAAACACGTGCTATACAGCATTATAAGGAATGGGTATGCTAAGCCGAAATAGTAAAAGTAGTTCATAAAGGTGAGTACCTACTATATAAGCCCTTTTCGGCTTAGCAGACCCTGTCCTTATAACCATGTATAAAATAGAGTTTAAATCACTACACTGACAAACCATTTGTAGGTCAGTTATTAGGCTTTATAGTATTAAAAAAGTAAGTATGTTCATATAGGTCGCCTAAAGGCATCTGCCATGACTTGGCGGTTGGCGTATTGAGTACCTATTGGTTTTTTTTTTCACAACTGAGACAGTCTATTCTAGTAGTAAGTACTATAACTATAACCTATAGTATTCAAAAGTATATTTATGATTTAAATACTCGTTTATCTTAAGTGAGCGCTATCAAGATCGGACAAAGCTTTATCATCTGCCAATCTTTGTAATGAGTGTTCAAGTTTTTCGCTTAAATAAACATTAAGAGGAGAACGGTCGCTGAGTCCGATGAAACCTTTTACCGGAATTACGCTGCGGTCAACTCTTTGTTTTGCTTACTTTTAGAAGCATACAATATGTTACATATATTTAGTGGCTGGGTCGCGCGGTTTTACCCATGATTTCAAGTTTACTTTTTTGATGTTATTCTATGTTTACATGTAATGTATATATAAAAGTGTTTGTTTTCATGAAACATACTATTCACGTGTCAAACAAGGATAGCAAGAAGACGAGTTATTAGACAACAATTTCATACCTTAATGAAACCATAATCAATGTAATGTATCAACAATTCGTAAATTACGTGCAATTGAAACGTTAAAATGAAACAAACGAAAAAGTTGTTGAAATTGGTGTCGGCCAAGTCAACAAAATAAAAACAGGCAGCTCATAAAGAAGCAGGCGAAACAGCTTGATGGGGGAAACACTCGCAGCGAGGGTCTAGATTAAAACTTTGTCACTTGAAAGTGCAGTGGTCGCACAGTTGAAGAGAAATTTACTAGAAGCAAAAGTTAATATAAGCGAAATTTGTCCTGTGGCGAGCGGTTTGCGGCACCCGGGAAGTTCCACCTCGCTCTGGACTAACTTCGAGCTTCTGCCGGACACCTGCGTTCACTTCTCGTCTGTTATTGTGTTTTTATTATAGCCGAACTAATTATATTGTGTTAAAAGCGATTTAGACAGTTACCGTGAGTCGCGGTGACACTTCAATTTGTGGGCCCTTGTTGTTTGTTCCATACCACAACTGCTAAGTCATGACAGAGGTCTTTGAGCGACCTAAGAACTCGGATACCGAAGCTGGCAACTCGGGCCTATACAAACGACATGTTTGGCTTAGCAGTAGTATATCCGCCTTATAAGCCAGAGATCCCGGGTTCGATTCCTGATCGGACAGAAGTTTAAATGATGAATTTAAATATCTGCTCTGGGTCTGGGTGTTAGTTGTCTTTGTCTTTGTGTGTTGCATGGCTGCCCCGACACAGGTTATCCTAGTGGGGAGCTATGAGTGTGAACGTTACATAGGTATAAATATTGTTTATCAATATCGTATGATAAATTATTAATTATTAAACTTACATACAACGACCACGATAGATTTCTAAAGACTAGATAATTTCAAAATGACGGTAGAGCATTAATTTGGTATAGCAATATCATAAAGGGAATAAGTAAACTACGTATCTAGTATTTACTAATAAGTATCTTTGTCTTAATCTCTTACAAACGTAAGCAACTTTCAATTGAACCAAATGACTTCTAATTAGAGTTTCAAATAATATTTTTACATTACTTGCGGTTTAAACTGTGATACTATCTTACGATCTAAAGTACGTACGGAGCGAAAAATGTTGGATTTAATTAAAGTAACTTCACAGGCCGTTTTTTAGTTTTGTTATCAGATGTGCATTCAGACAAGCATCAGATGTAATTGCATCGGCGTGGCTTTAAAATGTGCCGCCAAACGGACGCACTTATAACTTGTCCATCCGTTTGTGAAATAAAACTTTGCGTATTCGAATAAACCTGTGCATTCGTTGAAAATGTTTCGTGGAAATAGAAGTTTCGAGCTAGTAAACATGTTACACTGAGAAAAAATCCCATCTAAATTCCTCTAAAAGAATGATGAATTCACTTAACCGTCACCGTCAACTATCATAAACTGGTGCTAATCATCGTACTTTTTGGTGATATCAGTGTGCTCCGTACTTTAAGTCAATTCATCGGAATTTAGATGGCCATTTTTCTCAGTGTAATCTAGACCGCGAAAAACGCAAGATGCACTTATCTTTCAAAATGGTAATTTTACGTTTAAGACCATCTTGTTTAAAGTGCGTCTAAATATATGCAATTACAGAACATCGAACAACTCTCAAGTCCATTTATGGCACATCATCGTAAACATTCATTTCAAAGCGGTGCATCAGCTCTGAAATGCAAAGAGCAGCTTGCTCTCTCGGCTTTTCGAGTAAACAGCAACAAAGCCGTGGTTGCGAATGAGGTCGGAGATAGCTCCAGCTCAGGAGTTAGTAAGCATAAATTAAACAAGCGTTTCCATAAAAAGTTGATAAATGGTCATCCACCGGCGCGGCGACAAAAAGAGGGGCCGATGTCGACCGACGCGCTAACGTGTTCCGTTTTGCGACTAACAGACAGCTGCTGCCGTTTTCAGTATAACAGCGACCGGCAAATTCAATCAAATCCAAATTGCTGTACTTTACACACCAAGCTATAATGAAAACCAAACTATAACTATAAAGTATGAATGCGAAAGTAACTTTTTTTCTGTTTTTCTGTCTCTACTTGTATATCTTTGTTACTACTTTAACTACGAGTAAGTTATTGATCATCATGGGGACGGGTATAGGATATTCTATCCTGAAAAAAAAACAGCAAAACTAAAAATGGATAAAAAACCGCGACGCGCTACTAGTAAAACAACACACATAGTTTCTACAAAAGTAGGTAGATAAACAAGAATCGTTTAAAATAAACTAGTAGGGTTAAACATTACGGGAAAGTAGTGAAGGAGTTAAAAGTGACTGGGAAGGTAATTGTGTAAAAAGCAAACATCGTAGCGGCAGGTCCCATTGGCACGTATCGGAAAACCGCTAGCCAATAAAACCTTAACTCTACTATCTACGTGCCAAAGATTCAGCCAACTTTTACAGAGGCTCGGTTTTAGTTTTAACTGTACCTACAATTTACTTTTTGCCTTTTTGCGAGCAAAAACTGGCGGTATAAAGCCACGAGTACACCGTTCAATAAATTTAAGGCCAGAATAGAGTCTGTAGTGAGCTTAAACTGGGCATAGGGTAGTTAGTGAAAAGTAATCGGCCAAAATTAAACGTCGAACAAAACGAAACGGTAGAGAAGGATATAATATAATAAATAAGTAATGTATGATTGATCAATTTGTAGTAAGTACATCAATCGCCTATTTTTAACTAGATAGCATAGGTACAGTTTGTTTCACAAAATGCATTCGAGACCTGAAAATATTTATCTTGCTCAGTGAGTACCCAGCACTACCAGGCAGCAGGCTTCCGCAATTTACGCTACGATATAGCCGCCCAAGCACTGGACCGCACTGGATGCCACTGACACAACCCTGTGCGACGCAACGTGCACTGCACAACCCTAGCTACATATAGGAAAGTTCACGCGTGAAAACCTCTCCGTACTACGCTACTAGTTGGTATATCGCATCACGGTTTTTTAAGCTTACTCCGCATTGTCCCGTCTGCCTGATATATCACAGCATATAGCTAAGTGTGAACATGTCATGTCCATACCATATGGATGCAAGCGATTGTCGTGCTACTAGAAATGGAGCGTTTGTTGCCTAAAGTGGTCGAAGCGGCGGCCTCATCGTTGCTGAAGCAACGACGGGGTCGGCCGGGTCGTCAGGGATGTTTCGAGGGCTACGATGGGGATATTGTCGTGCTGTGAAGCTATATCGGGTTATACGGAAAGGCTGTTTATAGGCAAAAAGAAACAAATTTTACTCATTATGAACTACGTTTACTACCCACTAATATTTACTGATATTGCGGTTAAGTTATCAGTTGTCTCGTTGAAAAATCTTTAACATCTTCTCAATAATAAATATTTTTTGTGTGAGACTCTGTATCTATCGCAGGGCAGACGGAGAGCGGTGCAGGAAAATCTATAATGTATGATTCGATTTATTACAGCGTCGTCTAGTCTGAAAAGTTCTCAACAAAATCATATTAAAATTTTAATTTGGGGACTATCAGGATTTTCAGAGTTTCGACAAAACAGGCTCATTACGAGTATTATCAAATGGGACCATAATATGGTAACTGCATGCAACTTGCGCAATATAACGGAACAAAACGCGTTAATAAAACCACAAAACGCTATTAGAGAACCGTGTCCGCGAGGAATGCCGGCTTTCGTGAACCCGTGGTCATATGGATACCGCACTGCGCACATTAACCGTCCTTCCCAGACATATTGCTAAATATCTGTGAAACTATTCTCAGAAACATTAATTATGCCATACTTTAGAGGAACAAGTGCGTGATTGCTGAGAACCGATTCATCTATCTGTGGCCAACGCAAATATATGAACTACTAGCGACCTGTCCCGGCTTTGCACGGGTATAAAATATAGCCTATGCTACTCAAGGATAATGTAGCAAATTAGCAATGTAATGGTGAAAGAATTTTTGAAATCGGTCTAGTAGTTTTTGTGTTTATTCAACACAAACATACAAAAATACAAATCTTTTCTCTTTTTAATATTAGTATAGATATAGGCCCAAGTTTGAAGGCATTTTAAGGCAGATCTAAACTAACTAAAAATATATCAGTCTTTATCATTGCAAGCCATTAGACAAGGATGCCAATAGTTTTAGAAAATTTAGATTTGTCTTAAAAAGCCTTCAAACTTGGGCCTTATGTCCCGGTAAATTTCATACTGCCTAAAATGTATATTTAGATTTATCTGCTGTTCCTTTGTACTGAGTAACGCACGACAATTGATTTTTTGTATAATTTTACAGGGTTATAGGAAAAGTGTATGCTAGCTAAGCCGAAAAGGGCTCATAGGACTCATAATTATGAACTTTTACTATTGAACCAACCCGGAAATCGCGAAAATCAGGTTTTCCATATATTTTACCGAGTGTCATTGACCTTTTTTGACACAACTACCGATTTTTTTTCGCGGTTTCCGGGTTGGTCTCATAGTAAAAGTGGTTCATAATGATGACTACTATAAGCCTTTTTCGGCTTAGCCTACATTCTCCTTATAACCCTACTAGCTGCGCCCCGCGGTTTCACCCGCGATTTCTGGGATAAAAAGTAGCCTATGTGTTAATCCAGACCATGAACAACCTTCATTCCAAATTTCATGTAAATCCGTTCAGCCGTTTTTGCGTGAAAGAGTAACAAACATCCATACATACTTACAAACTTTCGCCTTTATAATAGTAGTAGGATTATATTTAGATTTAAACAAAAGGGAGTCATACACAAACACGAAAGCAAAAGTATGCAACATTTCTGGCATAGACACAGCCAACCACAACCACCCAAGGGATGGACGTTTGTTTAATTTCCCGAAGCACAACCCACAAACTATTCGTGCACAGAAAGTTGTGTAATCCACAAACGTTCCCTTTAATTGGTTTACCACGGACCTCTATTAACGAAATAAGATGGGAAATCAGAGTATTAGCATAACAGTGAATTCAATTAGGGTTCACAAAGAGGATTACAACTTTTACAATGATAGGAAAGTTAAAGTGGAGGGCCGATTTAAACTACCGCGGTATAATCAAAATTTGAATGAGCAAGCACAAGTTGAAATTAAATTCCAATTTTGGCAACCCTTAAATAGATGCTGGAGATATGTGGCCGTCACTGGCTTTGAAGTTTAAAATTAAATGAAACTACGTAGATGGAAGGGTGTAAAATTATACCCTTTGTTTGCGATCCTTTGGTTCAGTTAAATCGGAAAGCTCAGGAGACATTTTAATTACTTCTCAAAGAATAAATATTTAATTGGCGTCAAATTTTGAAACAATACCATGATATACCGTAACCATTGAAATATTTGCAAGACATAGAATATAAATAAGCTTTTAATTAAAGTTAGAGTCATTTAAAGTATAAATCAGAACCGCACGTGACTGTTCACTAAAACTGTAAAGGATAAGTATGAAATAAAGCTGTTTGTTCGTTCATCTCGTATTACCAATAATAAACAACGGTTCAAAATTAGTCTGTGCGGAGATAAACTTCAATGCGGTGACCATCATTCTCTACGAAGCTTGGATATTGTCGTCAGTGAATGGAAGCTTGAACGACAACGTATTGTTTTATTTTAAATTTTCAAGAAAGCAATAAAAGTTACCTACATGGTAATAAAAGAGGTTATAATAACAATAAAAATCACTTATTTCAGATTCAGACCAAGTTCATAGTACACACAACACGTTTCAGATCATACAAATCAAATGATGTTAAAATTATAATAAGATTACAAGGATTTAGGATTTATAAGGATATTGATATCCAAAAAACATACCTGCATACGAACATACAACGACAAAAAATTTGTAAATGTTAATAAATTCAATTGTAATAGTAAAACTCACGGACCGTGGAGTCCGTGGTGTTTAATAAACTTAATAAAAAAAAAACATACAACGACGACACAATTTTAAACATATGTTTTGAAGCTGTAATAGATTATGATATGTGAATGCAATTTTGCACGTATGGAACGTGTCGAATTGAAAACCTCTTTTTTGAAGTCGGTATCTCAAAAAGTAAGTAAAAATGGATACCCTACTCCAAAGACAATATATCAGAGAGTTTGACGGCGGGCGTGCTAATGCTCTCGAATAATGGCCAATTGTCGGCAATAAAACTACTGCGGTACCCGATGCAAATTGTATTAGCCAGGTCCAGTTTCTACATTACAGACAGATTAACAGTAATTGAAGCTAAATTATTTATACCATTTATTGAGATTAGTTGCGTAAAACCCGTTAACAATACGAGGGCAGCATTAGAAACTTCTCGGACTACAAAATGCAAGATTAGTCCGACTGAAGGTATGTTGAGTCTAAATTTTATTTTGACTAATCCTGAAATAAAGAACAAAATCGCCATTGTTGATTTGCCAGACCATGTAAATTGTAATTGGAACAGTGGATTTTTTCAGTGTTGATCTTGAAACAATATTAGTATAATGATCCATTTTCGACTTAGCACTCACATTTTGATTAACCTACATACATTCGAGTACATTCGAATAGTGTACATTCGAATAGTGTGTGCAGGTGTGACGTGCGCATGCTTCCGGACACTTGTCAATTAGACGCAGCGCACACCCCACTGAGGCATCGCATCGCACCACATAAATCTAAAACCCGACACCGACGCGATATCACAGACACTCCGACACTGCCGACACTTCGACACTCCGACACTCCTGCTTTACGCCGTTAATACTTATTGTTCAAAAGAGTTATAGTCCCGCGGTTTATTGATAAGTTACTATGTTGTTACTTAGTTGTGTATTTCGACAGCTTGGTATGTTGTAATTCGAAATATTTCTGTATTGAAACGGAAACTCTGGGAGAAAAGTCTTTAAATACAAAATATACAATGTAGATGTAAAAGCTCTAAATATGTTTGCTGAAAAGCTTAAGTTAATTAGCAATGGGCTTTTATGAAGAACATTCAATTTTCTGAGATGTTTTCCGTTTCTTTTATGCTGTCACATCTTGGCGCAATGGAGATATGGCTTTTAAAAATAACCATGGTTCATAAGAGAATGTTAAACTGTGTATGTAGGTATGTAGGTTGAATAGATACGAAATGCTTACGTCCTAAGCCAAAGCTTTATGAGGGCACTTTGAGACATCGCTTGCGTTGCGTTGGACCAGTTTCGAGTAAGGCTATCCGTGCCCGATCGTTAGGCTTTATAGCTATGACTGTACCTGAGTTTAACGCCAACAGCGACAACACAACAAACAGGTAGTGGTTTTGGCGAGTAGCCAGTGTCGCCACCGATTCTCTCGCATACCGACTATTTAAGGCTCGATAAATGCAAATTGGTCTACATCTAGCACCGGTGGCATTTAGGTCGTGAGGGCTGTGACGTCATCGGCTGGTGAAAGCTCTAGAGTACTCTAGACAATACTTGTCTCTTGCGCAAGTGTAGCGATCACGGGGAACAATGGCGGGTTAATAGAGCCATTCGACGGTTCATTGCTTATTCATCCACGCCCAGACGCCTCCGCGGGCTTCAGCAGCCGACTGCCGCGATATATGTCCTCGCCGTCGAGATAACTACTCCAGTCGACAAGACATTTCGCGTGTCGCAACACAGCCTGCCTGAGCCTGAGATATGGCTATGAAAATGACTAGTACAGATTTTCAAAGAACATTTTAATAATGCTTATGATATACGAGTATTTATATCGCCAAATTGTAACAGTTTTCTTAGGTCTCAAAATTTTCAATTACGAAAAATGCGTAAATACTCAAGAGAGTGCTCATTTCTATTGTAGACCAATCTGTGTATAGTGTTTAAATATTTTATTTAAACAAACAAATTCAAAATAGAAATGGTAAAGACCAACTCACTTTTTTCGAGCGAATCAAACTTTCCAGCAAATACAGTAACGAATACTCAGAGGAGCCAGTTTAACTCGGCGCTATCTATCATAATATTTAAGGGTCTGACACAGAGTTTACTATAGCAATATTTCACTGTCGGTAAATAGAGCACAGATTGAGTGGCGCGGAGTATTCCCTGGTGGCAGTTTCACGCCGGACAAAGCTACGAGGGCCGTACGGCGAATTTCTCTCGAGAGCCAGCACTATTAGGAACTGGGCTGAAGATTGCGATCGCCGCTGCGAGCCGTAACCGTCCCGGCACGAACAGACGCTATCCTAAAGGCAACTTGTCGAGATATTTTATTCATAGAGGCGTTTGATAAATGAGGCGAGCCGCGGCTGTATCACATTCATTATTGCTATTGCCTCGCGCCACGCATGGCCTTATCAAAAACTTGTTGCCGCCGAGAGACCGCCTAGCGTACGAGCGGTCATTTGGCCCCGGACACCTCCTAGGGGACTTGTTTCAAACGCCATTTGTCGTTGGTAAACAGCAAAACAGCCCATAATTCAACTTGGCCACGGCTTTGTTACTTTCCTTTCATGATATATGAATGAACGTCTTATGGTAGTAAGAAGTCGATAAGTTATGGCCGCATGTAATTATTTTTATAGAATTGTGAAACTTGTTATTGTGGATACGGATAATATTTTACACAGATGGAAGATGTATGAATAGATAATTTTTCTCATCCTTCGCAAATGAAAAAGTGTTCAAGTTTATATTTGTATTTAAGAAAATGTTTATCTTTGTATCAAAACTACAAAGTAGCTTTAGATTTCCTGGCGCTAGATGTGCATGAGCTAAGCTAAGAACAACAATTTCTCGCTAAGAGTCAGTACCGTATTCTAACAAAATACGATATCTCGGTAAATATAATAATTCCGTGACAAGTCACGATATACAAGCGTTTCCATGGAACGGTTAACATTCGTTCAATTTGTAGGGCCCCGCGGCCGAGGGCCACAATGGCGGTACACGCGACGCTAAGCCCGACATTCTCATGAGTAGAATAACGCACAACAATCAAGATGTCATTTTTCAACTACCCACGCTGCAGTGCGCGGCGACCGCCGAGAAATATTGCCGACAACGCACGCACAATCCGAACGTATGTACAAAAGAGGCGTCTCGCCGATGTCGCGATACGTATCTTTGACTGAACAACGGACGGAACAGTTTCACTCGAATCCCTTTTTATACTTTACGTGTAATCGAGGGACGTATAAAACCAGAATGTATGCGTTTATATTATGAATCTGACTTTTACACGACGCCAATGACGCAGTCGTGTCTGTCTGTGCATAGATGCTTGATACGAGATAGACAGGTGCGCGTATTTCACAAGAATTCATTTAGTTTTTTGCATCATTAAAGCTTCAAGGAGCTAATCGAGTGCGCCTAAGTTGTCAGGCATGATGTGCGTAAAGTAGCTAAGTGCGGGGCTCAAGTTTTCTGCAACGGTGATTATGACAATTCACAGAAGTCAGTCGGTAATTTATCGGCTGTGGGAGATGGAAACCTGGCGAGAAATGATAGTAATTATTGACACGAACCACCGCTCGCGGCTAAAATCCGCCATCCGCTGCTAAAGATCACAACCGGCCACTAACTCGAAAATTCCACATAACGGAGCGGGCCCTTGGGCACGATCGGGCCTCGAGCCGCGCTCGGACATCGCAATTGATGTTCACTGCGAAATTATTATGTGGACAGAACGGTGAACTTTCACATAAATAACAACGGTCATATCGGTTGACGCCGATACGCGACCATTACCTGCAATTACGCGCCTTTAAAAATTATATATTTAAATAGGACACTTCCCACAGCTGCGTGAAAAGACAGTAAATGATGTGAACATAACGCATCTTCATCGCTACGATCACGAGAACGAATATCCCTATCGGCAAAACTAAATACACAGCGTAACCTTAAGTGGAAACAAATAGCAGAGCGGACCAAAGTGGTCCTTATAGGGGCAAGTATTTCTGTGCGGTAGCATCTTTTGTGTGATACACAATGGGACATCGATCGCGGCGGATTGCGCGGAAACAGTCGGTAAAACGCTAACGAGTGCCGTCTCCGAGCTAATTGAAGTTATTGCCTCCGCCAGCGATGCTCTATACTCGACGGTGATTAGCGAGGACAACTAATGGCCTCTTCGTTATCGACGCTGTTTTGCCACTTCATCGATCAACTAGTGTCGTCACACCGATTGGTTAATGATTGATGACTCCAATTTAGTTATTATAGTTTGTTTGGAATGGCTTGAACGAACTTTACGTAGATATAATGTGAGCGTGATTAAACGTATAATGCAAGACAATATTGTGTATCAAATCATTGCGAGTGTACCTAATACAAATAAAACAATGGCAAAGTCCTAAGCGGCATTACATTCTGCTTGTCACCCATATTCGTTCGTTATTGTTTCGTTTTATATTTATTACTTTGCTTTTAAAATCAAACCTTTTTCCACACCATTGCTAACTAAAATTTTAGTATCAAAATCATAAAGGGTTATATTTATCTCCTTACCTGTCAGCTGGTCCCGAAATCGTCCTGATTTCTGATTCTTTATCAAAGCAATAAAATCAATTTTTGACAGCGTTTCGAATCGACCTGCCAAGTCGTTACTAATGGTTTTTTAATAATAATAATGTTTTAATATGCGTAATACTCCTCTGGCGCAGCGACCCAAAGTGGGTCTTGGCCTAAAACACCAGATGTTCTCTGGTGTTTTAGGCCAAGACCATTGGTCTCGGTCATGCGCTGTCTCTTTCCACTCGGCGCAGTAAAGGTGCAATATAATACAGGGCTAAGTAAAGGGTATCATATGCTAAGCTGAAAAGGGATCATAGTACTCATCATTGCAAACAACTTTTACTATGGGACCAACCCTGAAATCGCGAAATAGAAATCAACAATTCCACAGAAAAATATCAATGACACTCGTCAGAATGTATAGAACTGCTGATTTTTCTTCGCGAATTCCGGGTTAGTCTCATAGTAAAAGTTATTCATAATGATGAGTACTATGGTCATTTTCGGTTTAGCACACCCTTTCCTTGTAATCTCGTACACGTCTTTCTTGCATGATGCCCTCAATATTACACAGGGTTATATGGAAAGGGTATGCTAAGCCTAAAAGGGGTTAAAATACTCAACCCTGAAATCGCGAAATCAAAATGTGCTGTTCCATACATGTTGGGTCATTGACATTTTTCTATGGAACAGCTGTTTTGTTCATTCTGTTGAGCATGCACTTTCCTTAAAATCCCATATACGTTTTTCTTTCATGATGCCCTCAATATTATATAGGGTTATTCATAAAGGGTATGCTAAGCCGAAAAGGGCTTAAGCCCATCATCATCAAATCATCAAAGGACAATGTCCACTTGTAAGGGGATTTTGGCTTAGAGTGAACAGTGAGTTTTGGTATAATTATTACATAGGCCAAGTACCTTATGTCAGTGGCTAACAAAATATTAAAATAACTTTGTAGCAAAGGTTTGGTAAGAGACCTCTTTCCTACATGTAAAACATCATAGTCAGCGGAGAGCTTTTGAAATAAAACAAGCTTATTTTTATTTCTAATCAGAATCATATATTATGTAATTAAAACAGTATCCAGAAACTGGGCAGGTGGATTTATGTTGTCTTCGTACCCGGCGCAGCTTAAGTACCAAATGACGGTCATAATGTGAGCGCAGCAACCCACAGTCTTTCGGCCCACAATGCAATTGCAGCAATAATGTTTTGCAGCCTATATTGTTACAGTTCTTGACTGGTTAGCTGCAAGTGTTGATAACTGAGTTTCACCTTCCTCTCGGCATGCAGGTGTGTGAACAGAATAATTAAGCTGTTCCAATAGTCTGTACAATCAATTACAAATGGTTTCATTAGGTTCCTATGCTTGTGCAGGGAATATGTATCTTTTTGGTACATATAATTTGACATTAACGAGCCAGGTTTGACATGAGGGAAGATATCGGAGTCCAAAGGAGTGCCAGTGTCATGGTGAACGGCGGCATCAGTGTCAATAGGCAGGCCAGGGTCATTGTGAGCGGAGGTAAAGTCGGAGTCCATAGGGAAGCAAGGGTCGTTATCAGAATCCATTGTCCAAAACAAGTACGAACTTCCACAATACACAATCACAAACAATCCAGACCAGAACGTCGAGAGTCGAGAGAGACGACAGATGAAAACAATTTGACGTTAGTAACAGGACATGACGGATGCGGAGTTGCCATACTACAAAAAAAAAAATCGATAAACTAATCGATTTCGATTTCGTTTCTGTGTTTTCATAGATATTATGAAATAAATACAACCTAGAGAGTAATCCTCGGTTCATGTGATAAAAACATCAAGTTAAAAATTGTCCAATTGAATCGGTTAGCGGTGCAATATGCATAAGACAAGTGCGGAAACGTAAAATGCCTGATAGACATTCCAGTAAGTTACAAGACTTGGGACCGGGTGTTCAAGACGAAGTTCACCATTTACGAGCACACGCCAGATTGCCAAGATCGCCATCATCGGATGCGACGCGGTCGACATCATTCATCATTATATTCTGTACCAAATATCGAATAATAATAATCGATATAAAATAGATCAACGATATAAAATAAAATAATTTTCAATGGCAACACAAGATTTTAAACCTACAGTTCCGTTTACTACTTTATACTACTACCTATTTCTTCTGTGGGTTTACTCAGTATAAATACTAATTAAATCTACTTTTTTTCTGTTCACCTTGATACAAAAACATACGAGAATAATTATTTAAAAAAAATAAAAGAATTATCGACAACATCATTTTTTTATGAGCATCCTGTTCACGCCAAGCCGACTTTGGACAATGTCCTTTGCTCATCATTATGAACAAATTTTACTATGGGACCAACCCGAAATTCACGAAAAAAAAACAGCTGTTCCATACATTTTGTCTAGTGTCATAGACATTTTTCCATGGAACAGCTGTTTTGTTCGTTCGGTTCAGCATACACTTTCCTTATAATCCCGTATACGTCTTTCTTTCATGATACCCTCAATATTATATTAATATCTTACCTGTTAGATGGTTCCCAGTGAACTCGAAGTCGTCGTCCTGGTCCCAATGTTTCAGCGACAGGTTTCCGAGAGGCGTCGCGTTCGCAAACTCCAGATTAGCGAAGTGCCAGTCCAAGATCTGACGGTCGCGCACCGATAGGTACACGGAGCTGTAAATATTTCGGTTTATTTAGGATTGGCTGAGCGGTAGTATATCCGCCTTATAAGCCAGAAGTCCTGGGTTCGATTCCCGGCCGGGCAGATGTTTGAATCATGAATTTAAATATCTGTTCTGGATGTGGGTGTTAGTTGTCCTTGACTATGTGTGTTCCATGGCATCCCCGACACAAGTTATCTTAGCGAGGAGCAATTTTTATGTACTTTCTTGAAGCAAATGTTTGTTTATTTTAGAGCACGGATATTTATTTTGTCATTTAAAATTTTTTTTGGAGATAATTTTGATTAAAATTAATAATTTATTAAAATAACATTTGATCACACCGCCCGATGTGACTGATTTTCGCTTAGCCCGTAAACATATAAACATACAAAATTTACCTCTTTATTGTACAGGGTTATAAAGAAAGCCGAAAAGAAAAGAAAACTGATAGTACTATTAGCCCCTTTTGGCTTAGCATACCCTTTGTTTATGACCCTGTATTGGTATAGATTTTTAAAGTTTTCATCATTTTCATTAAATTATCGTAGCACATTTTGACAGGCAGACAGGCGTTGTCCAGACATACTTGAACATTGTTAGAGTAACCGCCTGGCCACGAGACATTCGCCGATGCGAATATTCGCGCGGTGCGAACGGCGAAGCGTCTAGCGACTGAAATAAACTCATAGCAATGTACTAAGTACATTGCTATGCGACTCGCATAGCAATGAACTTATGTTCTCACCGCGCGAATATTCGCATCGGCGAATGTCCCGTGGCCAGGCGGTAAAGTCAACTGCCTCTCTACGAACAATCACGTTTTTTTTTTTCATTGTACCAATTATGATATATAATTGGTTTGTTTAGGAAAACAAATAATTCTAAAAGAAAAATATATTTTTAGACATGTTTTAAATCGAATAAAATTGCTACCACACATTATAACTTATTAATTCAGGTCAAATTTTGACTTTAAACTGCTCTCCTCTAAAAAATGCCTTTTGCAGTTTCGATACTGTTTGTAGGGGCATTAAGTGTAATAGTCACCTGGGAGGGTTATTCTCCAAATGCTTCAACTTATCCTCAATGGTTGTGTTCTGCGCGTGCAGCTGATCATACTCGCTGCACAATAAATTCATCTCTCGATTCAATCGACGAAGATTGAACTCGATCAAAACGCTCGCTTTGGTGTCGGCCGGGGTCCCTTTACTTTTTTCTACTAGCAGTGCGTCTTTCTCTGTTTTCATGGAGGTCAGTAGCTCTTTTATGTCGCTCATTCTGTAAGGTAGTTAAGGATTATGGATTATTATGGTAAATGTATAAAATCAAGGGTGTTTTTGGTTTGACACTTATGTCTTTCCAGTCTATTTGTGGCTACAAGCGTATGAGCCGTATAAAATATTTTGACGATTTAAAAAAGTCCTTAGTTACATTTATGCTTAGCAGCGTTTAATAGAAAACGTAATATTTATTAGATTTGTAAAATTGAGTATATCTGTTAGTTGGTTTTTAATTTATTGATACTTACTTATTAACATTGTTTTTGAGTTTTTCTTGGAGTGTTATAACTGCTTTTAAATGTTGCATCTGCAAAAAAAAACGTGGTTTTCAAATAAAAATATGAAAAATTGCATATTTATTCTCCGACCAGCGTAGTCGCAACACAGAAAATGTAGGTAGTGAAGCCAACTAGCAATTTTAGATCTTCAAACTATTGCATTTCACATAAATTTATTGTTAGTTCCAATTGAATTCTTGCTAGTTTCTCTTATTTTCATGCCGGTTAGTATAAACTTCTTGCCAGTTTCTTTTAAATTCATCTCAGTTGGAAAACTATTTTCATGGTGTGATCTTGAATGTGAAGATTGAGTTTCTTACCTGTTTGTGTTTAACATTCTTCTGCTGCAGTTTGATGACCCATTCCAACGCTTGTCCGAGAGAGACCGGCGTATCGTTATAGTAGTTGAAGTCTACTTGATGAGACAGATATGAAGTGGCGTCCAAAAGACGGTTGAATTCGCGCTCCACCTAAAATAATTAACATTTACTCTTGAGCTTTACGAGATACTCAAATTACGTTACAACAGCGCACCGATGTGGCTACCAATGTGACGAATAGTCACTACATCAAGTAACCTGACCATAAAAGGGTAAATATATTTATTTTTCGCAACCTATTGTGTTTCATCCCAGGGCAAAAGTCTCCCCCATCTCTTTAGCCCCGTGGTTCGATCAATCGGACTATATGAACTTTATTTTTACATTTGGTTCGATTGCAGTCGCAGCACCCAGACTGAAAGGGTAATTAAGAGAAATGTGAAGTATTGTAACTACGTCGACATCTCCGCGGCATTCGACGGTGGTTAACGTGCCGCAGTTGATGATACTCTTATAGTTCGATATTCGATCATGCTAATCCATTGTTGTTATAATTAAACACGAGAATACTCACGTAAAAATTAAGTCGTCTACTACGACTAGTTTCGGTCACATTCGGTGACCTTCATCAGGCGAGTTTACAAACGTGACGCGCTCGCGGTTGCGTCCATTATGTTTGATTACATTTTATTTATCAACAAACAGTCTTTGTCTACCCGAAAAGAACTGCTTGTTTGCCTTTTGTGCATTTTCCCATGTAATTCACAATGTTTGTGATTTCTTTGTTGTGGTGTCAATAAAGAGTTATTTTATTGTATTGCATTGTAAAAGAATAGAGTATTTTTAGGCCATACCATTTCATCCTTATGTTTAGGCACTTGGTCCCCAGTCGCTTCATACAGAGGGCACTTCTGCTTTATCTTGTGTAGCTCCATGTTCATTTGGACAGAGAGGGTGGTCACAGGATTTCCGCCCAACCCTGTGACCACCATGGCACCTGGAAACACGAAAATCATTTTTGAAAACACTTAGAAGAGCGATACAAATATATTTGCCTATTTTCTTTCTCTCTAATGCCTCTCTATTGGCATTTCCTTTTGTTCAGCAACTTTCATACAGGTTGTAGAGAATTAGACTACATTTCTTTTGGAGATAGAATTATATACTACATTCTTATGCTATTATTTTGACGGCCTGTTTGGCTCAGCGGTAGTAATATCCGCCTTATAAGCCAGAGGTCCCGGGTTCGATTCCCGGTCGGGCAAGATGTTTGAATGATGAATTTAAATATCTGTTCTGGGTCTGGGTGTTAGTTGTCCTTGTCTTTGTGTATGTTCCATGGCATCCCCGACACAGGAATTTATCCTAGTGGGGAGCTATGAGTGTGAAACTTTATTTATTTATTTATTATATTTTCTAACAATAGAGATTTCTAAGATACTTTTTAAATGAAAAACGAGAAACCAAATGGAAAGCTTTGCAGTTTCAGTATTTATATGTTTATGTAAATATGCACCAAATTATACAATATGGGTCTTACTTATAAACAGAGCTTGGCAGTTGCTAAGACTAACAAATGTAATTTAATTTGAGCGTAATAAAAAACGTAGTGCATAGTACTTGTGGTAGTACTTAGAAATGTCACTTAACTTTACGAAAAGGCCCTAAATAGCTTAGCATAAATTCCTCTGATCAGGTTGACAGTACCAGACAGCTTTTCTCGAAACTTCCCTTTTTTACCCAATTTAGGACATAGGATGCCTTTCTCTCGATGGCTCTATAACAAACCACTTGTCTTTTGCATAGACAGCATGCTGAGTTTATCCTCGATATTGTCTAATAACATTATTGTCTTTTATCAAACTGCTTTGTCGGAACTACCCTCATTTTAGGACAGAGTAATATGTGATCACAATAGAATTCTCGACATTGAATATTCTCACCTAAGTCTGCAACATAAGGTCCTTTTCTGTAAGTACAGATTCTGCCACCGACCCTGTCCCTGCCTTCGAGTATAATAACTTCACAGCCAAATGACTGCAGCTGTCTGGCTGCAGCTAAACCAGATACTCCTGAAATTAATTAAAATTACAAATAAATGAGCTTTATTTACAACTGGCAAAAAAACGGAGGAGGTTCTCAAGTAAGAGGAGTTTCTGGTGTTTTTTTAGTTTCTGTAGGATAGCCGGGGACAGCACCTAAGTCCATGTAAAGTTGATTAATATTTTTTTAAAGAGCCAAAGAAAGGCCAGAGGTTACCCAGAAGTGGTATAAATAAAACGAAAACATGGGAACACACAGACTGCAGGACATAGCCCATAAAGCCCATAGAAATAGGATCTTACCTGCACCAATAATGATGACTTTTGGCCTCTGTTTTCCTTTAGCTGGTGTGGGTATTGGTGTTATTCGCTCATAAATACCATAGTTGATAAAACCGTGGCGCTCCAAGAAAGCATGTGTCCTAATAACCAATGCCGGGTCACCATTGTA
The DNA here is from genome assembly GCA_949125135.1 of Alcis repandata. Lineage (NCBI taxonomy): Eukaryota > Metazoa > Arthropoda > Insecta > Lepidoptera > Geometridae > Alcis > Alcis repandata. The sequence goes on from OX421233.1 coordinate 5,852,515, forward strand.
TGGAGGCTGCAAATGAAAACAGTATGTTGTAGTTTCAACAAACCACGTTTTTAAGAATAGGCATATCATAGTTTAAAATATGGAATCAGATAAAACATACAGTCAAGGAAAGTCTAGTAGGCTTATAGGTATGTTGTAGTTAACGCAGGCTTTCAAGATAAATTCTTTGAATTCAGAATCTAAAATGTGCATAGTCAGTTAAAACTTGGGGCTATATTTTGTTTTGTTAAATTGCAAAACACATACCTCCATTTTGTGAACAGCAAGCTCCTGAGTAAGTTGTTTCTGGGGATCTTCAAACCAGAGCTTCAGAACGCGGTTTCTAATTTGAATGAATGCCAGTGCTGAAGCTCCATGCAAGTCAGAAAAACACTCTGCTTCCAACGATGACATTTTGTCAAAGGGCAGACGAGATTGAAATGCAGCTCCTTCCAAACTGTAATATTAAAATTTAAAATATTTATATGGTGTGATTATACATAATGGGCCGAAGTTTGAAGGCTTTTTAAGACAGATCTGAACTAACTAAAAATATATCTGTCTTTACCATTGCAAGCCATTAGACAAGGATGCCAATAGTTATAGAAAATTTAGATCTGTCCTAACCCTTTGACTCGGAAACGTACACATTTGTCCTCGGCAAACTTGATCACGGCTGGCTCGGAAACGTACACATTTGTACGTACGCGCTACCCTCTTTAAAAAGGTGTATAGATCGGTTTTGAACGAACTAAATAGGCGTGGTTTGTATAGAAACAAAGAGATGAATAAACCCTCCTTATTTTGGTGTATAATAATAGCGATATTTCAAAGCGCAGTCGTCGACTCGGCCATTTCGAAAAACGCCATTTTCGGGTTGGTTGTGCTGTCGTGACGCAAAGTTTTGTGAGTGATTTTAGATTGTTTTCTTGTAAAAGGTAAGTAAAACCTATTATAATTTTGATCATGGCATATGTGTAGACCTTTTCACTACAATAATGAAGCAGTGAATACAATATTATGTTAGTTTTTTTGGATACAAATGAAATGAATGAAATGAAATTTGAAAATCGAAATTTTTTTTGTCTCCATGTTTTTGTATAAATTAAAATTGTTTGAAATTTAAATCTTGTTGAATTTAAAGTTAAAATGTAGCAGCGTTATCATATAATGGACTGCTTTTTACATAAATTAAAAATATTTGATAGTTTTTAAAGATTCGTAATTTTTCTAAACGTCTGCTATGAAGGCGGTTTTCCCGCCATTACGCGTCCGAGCTTACCGGTGTAGAGTTTGGCAGGTGTCACCCGAATCAAAGGGTTAAAAAGCCTTCAAACTTTGGCCTAAAGTGTAGCTTCAATAATTCTTATTGGATTTAGAAATGTGATCAACCGACATTCTTTCCAGCCAACATTTACCCAAAACAGTTAAGCCCCTTGATCGAGAATAGCCCCGAAGAGCTGGTACACTTGCTTGGGATCCAGGAGCCATACAATTTATTAAAGTAACATTGTATGAATGTGGAATAATTGCTGATTTTGCATTAAATACCTGTTAAGCATTTGCATTGACTACCTGTTAAGCATTTCTTTGTAGTTTATTTCTTCAATTTCATCAGGTTTGGATTCTTCGAGGATAACTTTTTCCTCTTTTTTGGCATCTTTGGGATCGGCGGCGCGGCTGCCAGCGGACTCCCTCCGGCCAACTGTAGGTGTAGGACTCGACGATGTAACCTTGCTCTTCTCAGACTGATCAGATTCGGAGTCATCTTTAAGTTTTTCATCCAATTCGCGGTTTTCTACCTGAAAATCGATAAACATAACCTAACATTGATATCGACTGATTTACCAATTTATCTACGTTGTTGTATCTTGTTCTTAACTATATCACCAAACTTCACCTTTGCACGCTTACGCCGACTCATTTTATTGAGCAAAATACGTAAAAAACTGTTTTGAGAGGAAACTACTGAGAAACAACAACAAATTCGAGAAGAAAACAAAACAATCTATTTTTCCGTTCATAAATCGTTTGGTTTGACAATAAATGACATTGACATTGGCACAGGACAGACTTTATTTCTAAACGAACCAAAAACTTTTTTTGAACCGAAAACGTTTCGAGTTTAAAAAATTGTTTGAATTGTTTTGGTGCCTACCCAGCAAAAGGCGTGCGTGCTTCCATTGTCTTAATTTTTTTCTAATCATGCATTCTCATTCTGAGCAAGTCATTCATTAGGCATTTTATAAAAAAAAAGTCTTAGTTCCAAAAGGTACAATAGATGGCGTGTGGATTAATCTGGTATTTCTTGTCATATCATCTAATGATGGCCAAAGGCCCGAAGTCTCTGCCCACCATAAAAACCAAGAAATTATTAGAATTTACATTTACATGTTAATTTCAATGTCAAATATGACGGGCATAATCATTTACGTAATTAGAATAAAATCAATAAAACACATCCTGATTGTGAATCGCCGTGTTTATTTTGAGAGGATATAACTACACCTAGACAGTAGAGTCTCTAGTAGTAGTAGCTCTATGTTTTGTGGTAAAGAGATTTTAATCTACGGCAATTTCCTTGGCATAGAAGCGACAACTGTGAGATTTATTTAGAACTTTTCCCAATGTGTTACCAAAAAATCACCCTAAATGGCGCTAATTATGCTTAAAACACGCAAGTGTTTCGTTTGTGGGCACGCAGCAAGAATTTTGCTTGATACGGCTTGGTGTGCCGTATCAAGCAAAATTGCAATGCAAATTTTTGATAAGGGCCGAGTTTGATTTGAACTCGCCTTATTACGTAGGCAAATGGATCATCATTCCCATGATTCTCAGTTGTCATTGTCACCCCTCTTTAATTTCTCTAGTGGCAACGACATTGTCGTTACGACAATCGGGAATCACTTTCAGAATTTGCCCCAGTTGTTACCACGGGTTAGAAGCTTTACGACTACCTACATCTTTATTTGACTAGGCAGCAGATATGATTAAAAGACTAAATCGCGATATGACTATACCACTGGTGTCACATGGGAATTCCATATTTTAATCTAAATTACAGACTAATAGAAAGTAGGTATAGCACACGTAGAGAGTAATATGTTCCTTGGCACACAAATAAAGGCAAGAGCAATGAAACTAAAAGACGATTTTAGTCGAGGGCTTTTATTATAAAACAATTTAAACTTTTCTAAATAAGTATTCGTTTGCAAGCGATTATAATAACAGTACCTAAAACATTATTTTTGATCAAAATTTACAAAGACTTCAAAAATTGTCCACGGAGAGGTCCTTCGTCAGAATATCCAGCTATTTCTTGAGGTACTATAGCACTCTCTTCTATGGTACCACACGGTCGGCACATACATTCCAGGGGTGCTTTTGTAGATACCTGAAAAATATTCATCAAAATAATTATAATTATATTTATGTTATTATCTTACCCCGAAATTTTTTTCAGTGAGTGATAATTTTGTAACATTTTCAATAATACAGGTTAAGATTGGATGGCTTCATTCCGAGACCTCAAGTAAAAAGCGGCAAAAAACACGTATCTGCAAAATCAGGTGCCCCTTATTTTCCAATGTTGAAGATGAAGAATAAGCTCTTCTTCTTTTCCTATTCTCACTCTATGTAGGGTTGGCTTTCCTTATCAGCTAATTCATGTGAAGAAGAACCAGCTAATGCACAAAATTATAAATCCATACCTTTCTAAATCTCTTGTCTTCGCTCTTTGCGTCTGGGCAGTACAATACGACAGTAGCCTCTCGTTCTCCAGACTCTTGGCAGCAGTTACAAGTGCGCTCCATTTGCCAAATTTTGCTGCCGGAAACCTGTTAAAATAAAATTTTGTTACTCTTAACGAAGTCACAAATAATAAAACAAGTTTTCTGTAATTTGAAATAGTATAAGGACAATAAAGTAACTACATAGGTACACTCACTTGAACATAGCTGGAGCATTTTCCTAAGCAAGCAAAAGATGGAATGGCTTTTGGTTTACAACCAGCATGCGTGAGAACATGTATGACTGGTGTCATCTGGCATTCTTGACCTGGAATTGCATTTGATTAAATAACAGATATTTAATTTTTGCATCATTTGAGGTGAAACGTTCAGCCGTGGCGCGAAATTTAAATTTAAACTGTTTTTTAGTTTTTAGAGCTAAATCGGGTTACTAAATTAAGTCATAATAGAATTTGCGACAATCGTTAAGCAATTCTTAATAATCAGTAATTCCCAAATAATGTCAGTATCATCTTCGATCACAAATTTGACGGTTAATTGGCTTGTTTGAGCAATCTCGTGCATTATTGTTTATTGCCTCTTCAAAATATCATAAAGAATACTCAAAGATTATTGCAAATTTTATTATTACTTAATTTAGGTTATGTAACCCGGACTAGCCCCAAAAACGAAAACACAGTTTGAATTTCAAATTTCGCGCCATATCCGAACTAAAGAATTATCACACAATTTACTTAGCTCTGACAAATCTTTTACCTGGACTCATTTGGACATTGAGAGCATTTACTGGCTTCTCCTGAATATGGCAAGCAGTAAATACTAAGCTAACAAAAAGTGTTTTTAAAAACATTTCAAATTTTTAAGAATATGTCAGCACCCTAAGAGAAATGAAATGATTCTGCGAGGTTTTAACTATCTACAGCTTTTATATTCATCTGGAACTAGGCAGCATGTTTACCCCCTGGATTTATTACAAAGAAAACAGCTTAGAAAATACGCCTCCCACTATGGTACTACAGAATAAAACTGGGTGACACAGTTTTGCTGTACCCATACTTTATACATCATTACGAAAGTAACAGCAAAATTAAATGGATAAATGTGATATTGTGATAATTGATCACAATATCACACATAATATGATTGAGTTTTCTTACAAGCTATTTCAATTATAATATCAATGTCCTGCTGGTACGCTACAAGGGTGGGTCATGTCCTGTCGTAATGCGACAGTGCGAGCATGAATTTTCACCATATAAAAGGGAAGCATTTTGTCACAGCATTCAGTCTAGTGTTTTTAGAGCTACTGAAAATAATTAGTTTAGTTCTATAATGGAAGTTTTAATCTCGCAAAAGCTATATATTCTAATTTTAGAAATACTTTTGGTTTTTATCATGAAAACTGCTGCAGAATCAAGTTGCGAAACTTTTTCTACAGAAATACACGTCACGAAAGGTACCACCACACCACTTCACCACTACCATCAACATCATCACCTTCATCTCACCTCACCTTTTTTATACAGGGTATTATGGAAAGAGTAGGTATGCTAAGCCGAAAAGGGCTCATAATCCCTACTCATCATTATTAACAACTTTTACTGTGGGACCAAACCCGGAATTCGCGAAAAAAATCAGCTGTGCCATAGAAAAATGCCAAATGAATCTCGACAAATTCTGATTTTTTTTCGCTAATTCCTAGTAGGTCCCGTAGTAAAAGTTGTTCATAATGACTTTGATGTGATGATATTATGTTGATAATGATATGTTATAATGATATGTTGATAATGATTCCTTATACCTAATAGAGGTAATTTTTATAAGCTAGCGGATATTAACAACTATGACGATACTATACTTAGTCCTAACAATGTCTTATAACATTTGTAAATTCTTTCAGAGGAGTACGATGATTTGGGCAGGTTGGTGCGATCGTGCACTGGAGAAGTGGGAGTTAACAAGTGTGAAGGAATGTGTACCAGCCAAGTGCGTCCATCTATTGGGACTCCAACTGGCTTCCTAAAGGTATGACTTTTAGTGGTTGTAATCGTTTCTGAAGAGCTGATTTTAGCAAATGCGACTAGTGGTGGATCCAGGAGGAAAAAGCGCACTAAAGACCTGCAAACCCTACCCTAGTTTTTTTTTACTCTCAGCCAGCTGACCTTACGCAAGCTTACGTCAAACCAAAATCCATAAAGTATTTGAAGCCTAGTTTGATAAATTGAATGTTTATTTCCAGGAATGTTTCTGCTGCCGAGAAAACGTATTGAGAGAGCGCCTGGTGACACTCACTCACTGCTACGATCCAGATGGTGTGAGACTTGAAGATGAAGACAATGCTATCATGGAAGTTCGACTTCGCGAACCAGATGATTGCAAGTGTTACAAATGTGGAGACTTTAGTCGATAAATTTTAATAGGCAAACAGTATGCACCTGCAGACGGAAAATGTTTATGATGATGGACACGCAGTGTTTAGTAATACAAGATTTTATAAAAAGTAATTAAATAATCCCAAATAATACTAAGTCGAGGGCTTCAATTGTTTATCTACATTAATAAAGTTGGTTAAAAATGAAAATTTGTTGTTTGTTGATAAGATATTACCTACTAGCTTCTGCTCACGGCTTCGCCCCCGTGGACTATCCATCAGGAACCGTTTATTTTTCCGGGATATAATTAACTTAACCCTCCTTTTAATCCTAATCTCATTCTAAACAAGAATTTCGAATACAAGTAAAATGAGTCAAGAAGTTCTTGAGATAAAACACTGTAATTGTCGCAGCAAAGTTGAAAACTGTCTGCAAACAGTAGATTTCGCAAGAACTTCTTGTTTCGAATTAGGTAGGTAGGTACCATTGCCAAGCTTCAGCCCACGGCTTCGCCCGCGTAGACTATAATCTCAAATACCGTTTATTTTTCCGGAATAAAATTAACGTAATCTTCCTTTTTTGAGAGCATGTTAAAAGTGTTAAAAAGGAATCAGGGACCCCAAAATCCCCCCCGATGCAATAAATTAGCCCCTCTGACTATTTTGAAAAATGGCGGCTATTTTGTATCCGTCATCTTAGATTTTCATTACCACCATCATTCAAGTAGCCTATGACATTTGTTTGCACACTTCACCCATTTCTAATCGTTTCGGAAATATAAAATATAAATAAATAAATATAATCGGCTCGTGTTGATCGATGGTAAATGAGTTGCCTGTTTACACTCGCGTGCCGAGTTCAGTCGTCTTTGAGCTAGCAACAATGGAGGACGTCGAAGTCTTAGCAGCAACAAGTTTGTGCACACTGGGCTTATACTGCTACGTCACTAATTTAAATATTAAATATTAATTAATAATGTATTAATAATTATCTCGAGAGCTCATGTTCGACTTTTTATTTTTTTTATAAACCCCCTTTTTTGTATTACATTTTTAAATAAAAAAAAACCAATTTACATATGTTTTTTATTTTTATCCTAAAAATAAACAAATCAATAGTGTAAATAAAAAAAGAATTATAGATCCATCATTGATAGTTCTCATTTTATACATGTTGCAATATCGGCGAAAATCGCCGGCGAACCAGGGAAGGCGCGTTTTAAAACCTTCGGCTGTCAAAGTGTTAAATTTTTGCGTATTTGTTAAAACTAAACACAACCTGCGCGGCACGATGTAGAAGCCAGAATGAAGCGGGAGGGGAGGGCGAATGTAAACATCCACTCGCGTGCGACGCGAGGTCCTTTGACTCGTGCCCCAAAAACCGCTCCGGACGCGAGCGCCGCGAATGACGAGGCGAATGACGCGGCGAGCCACGAGCGTCTGTTCACACTCGCACCTCGCCCCGCGCTTCGTCGTTCGCCTCGCGACTCGTACGCGAGTGTAAATGGGGTTTAAATGGGGTATCAAAGTTTGTAAAGCTGCCATGTTTCTTGTATGGTGGTAAGTAATGTTTAATTTAATTTTCCCAAAAGAGGTCCAAGGTGTTGTGAATTTTAATTTCAAGCGCTTTGGTAAAAATGTTTATAGTTTTCGAGGTAATTAGCAGTTCCACATTAAAGATGTTACTTTCCGAAGGTTTCAGATTTTTCCCGAGGTTCTTTCACTTTAAGTTTAGTACATCTTTAATTTCATTGACATAGCATCAAAACAATTTTTTTCTCCTTACTGTCTTTACCTCGCCATTTCACTCCCGATAGGGGTTGATTTACATACCAAACTAAACCCTCTGGACTTTTTTTACTGGGGGTGTCTCATAGCGACGCTTTACAAAGAGCCCATCTGCACCATCGAACAACTTCGGGCGGCGGAGAGTATAAACCAAACAGGACATGCACGAGAAATTAAGCGATATTTTTTTATGAAGGTGTAGGGTATGTATTCGAGCTGGCAGTGGGCATTTCGAACATTTATTGTAAATGCGCGTATTAAATAATAGTAGATTGTACAACGAGGGCATAAAACAAGCCATTTTATACGAGATGTTTAGCTAGCCCGAGCCGAAGGATCCTAGGATAAGATTAGATCCTAGAGACCTAGATCTAAGCCCTATCCTCTCTCCTTTATGTTTGCTGTCTATGTCAAATAATCTGACAATTGACAACACACACAGCTGTCAGCTGTCATTCCATTGATCCATTGCTGTCACTGTCATGTTATACGTGACCTTACGCCGTTATTTCTCAGTTTTTCGGTAATAAAAATTAGTAAAACCGATCAACCGTAGTAGCAAGGTGTGCTTTACTGAAAAATCATGATTCTTAACGAAGATTCGCTGTTATTACTCATACTAACATTCTCATGGGGAGAATTCCTATGGGAAATGTATCTCGCATACCGGCAGGTGAGGCTCAACTGGATGTCAATACGTCAATATAATTTCTAAGATTATACCAATGTTAATTACCTACTGATAAAATAAACAGAAATGATCGCAAAGATTAATAGTGTGACCCCTTGTGGTTAAAATTATAAATATTTTGGCATTTGCCTTCAAATGTCATATACATTTAGGTACAAAATGCAGTATAATTGTTTATGGATTTTCCTTATAATATCTACGTGTATTTTGTACGTTTCAGATAAGAATGTACAAATCGAAGAATGAAATCCCAGCAGTATTTAAAGATCACATTACCAAAGAGTCATTTGAGAAGTCTCGGACGTACGGATTAGATAAGTCTAAGTTCAGAATGGTCAAGGAAACATACTCCATAATACTAATGACAATTATTTTGTACAAAAGATGGATATATGCTGCTTGGGTTCATTGTGAAACAATTGCTGCAGTTTTCAACATCTCGGCAGATAGCGAGAAAACAATAAGTTGTATCTTTATTATCCTGTCTACATTGTTTAATGTTGTCACTATGATACCATTCACTGTTTATATGACCTTTGTCTTGGAGGAGAAACATGGCTTTAACAAGCAGACTGTTGGATTTTTTGTCAAAGACCAATTGAAGTCACTTGCACTCAATTTAGTAATTACTCTGCCGATTGTGTCCATAGCTTTGTACATCATAATGCTTGGTGGTAACATGTTTGTTGTCTGGCTGTGGTTATTCACTACAATTGTTACTCTCTTGCTATTAACCATATATCCTTCTATTATTGCACCACTATTTGACAAATTTGTTCCTCTACCTGATGGTTCCCTACGTCAAGGCATTGAAAAGTTGGCAGCACGTTTAAAGTTTCCACTTTCACAAGTTTACATTGTAGAAGGCTCAAAAAGGTCGGCACACAGCAACGCATACTTTACTGGCATATTTGGTGAGAAAAGGATTGTTTTATTTGATACTCTGATAGAGAAATTTGATGAAGAAAAAAAGATAACTACCGGCTGCAATGAACAAGAAGTTTTAGGTGTTCTTGGTCATGAACTCGGTCATTGGCAATGCAATCATGTCAACAAGTCCATAGCACTGACTGAAGTGAACCTACTGCTTGTGTTTACAGCATTTGGTCTTCTATTCAAATACTCTTTATTGTACATGATGCTTGGCTTCCCTGCTGGTCAAGAACCTGTCATTATTGGACTAATAGTTGTTTTGCAAGTAATCCTTGCTCCCTACAACACGATTCTATCATTCTTCGCAACTGCTCTTGCCAGACGCTTTGAATATGAAGCTGATGATTTTGCTGTGTCTTTAAACTTTACGGAAGAACTGATTACATCTCTCATTAAACTGGGCAAAGATAATTTGGATTTCCCATATTATGACCACCTGTATTCGAGGTGGCACCACACTCATCCCACACTCTTAGACAGAGTTGAAAACCTCAAAACTAAAATTGCAGAGAAAAATAAGAGTGAGTAAAACTAAGTGTGAGTGTTTTATAATCAGCAAGTACAATTAAATTGCCAATTGATGCATTTTTAGAGTACAATTAGCTTACCTAATTTTTATGTTGGGTCACTGACACTGCTGTAAGGTTGCATTTAATAACTAAGATACACAAAATGTTTTTATAATTTTGATTGAGCTTTTACTGAATTCACTAATATGTATACAAAAATAATAATAATATAATTATATATATATTTGTATTATGTTTGTTGTTTTGTATGTAATAATGTAATGTGTATGTGTATGTGTGTATGGGAGATTAAACAACTTATATCTCAGGGTGACGAGCGCAGTGCTGTGACACGCAGGGTCTTGAAGTCTGTGAATTCAAAATTCTGGGTGGCGCAGACCTGTTATGGGCAAACGTGACGTTTAACATCAGGCGAGCGATTTGCTCGTCTCGTCACTCAATTACATAAAAAAAAATGTATGAAGTAAATTTTATTTTTATTTTAGTAGAATAATGCAAGAGTTTTAAAGTTACATATTTGAGTACACACCATCTATAACTGTAGCCACAGTAGTATACAAGGCGCTCCTTTCCCGTGGTACACCTATTTTGTCCACCTGGTGGACCACGGGTAAACATATTCTTCCGTGGTCCACCTTAAACTCTCGTAAATTATTTTTATTGAAATATATTGCCTATTGTCCACCTCTTTTCATTGGCTAGATTAAATCTATGCAACATTGATCCCGACAAATTAAGAAGTATACCGAATGAAATTTTTTTTTAAAATTCATTTATTGAAATAATTTACTTCAATTAAAATGATGATTACTTAAAACTAAAATTGCTCTCAACGTAGTTTCTCCAATGCGAAATTGATTGGAATTTCACCATTATTATATTATTAGGTTATTAATCAAAACCTATTGGTCGGTAGTGCCACGGGTAACTAAGTAGATCACGGGAAACGATCAATAGGTTAGGTTATGTTAGAACATGAAAAACAACGCACGAGCCGAGCGAGCGTAGCGAGCGTGCCGCGGCAGCGGCCGGCGAAGTGCTAGAAAGCCAAGAAGCGAAAAAAGTTAGGTTATTAATCAAAACCTATTGGTCGGTAGTGCCACGGGTAACTAAGTAGATCACGGGAAACGATCAATAGGTTAGGTTATGTTAGAACATGAAAAACAACGCACGAGCCGAGCGAGCGTGCCGCGGCAGCGGCCGGCGAAGTGCTAGAATGCCAAGAAGCGAAAAAAGTTAGGTTATTAATCAAAACTCAAGGGTGGACCACGGTTAAATAATAATTTCCTATGGTTCACCTTAGTTCACCTGGTGGACCACGGAAGAATATGTTTACCCGTGGTCCACCAGGTGGACAAAATAGGTGTACCACGGGTTAGCACTGATACAAGGTTATATGAAAAGGGTATTCCCTGAAACCAAGGAATAAACATCAGCTGTTCCATAGAAAATTGTCAATGCTACTCGACAAAATGTATGGAACAGCTGTTATTTCTTTTGCGATTACCGGGTTGTTCCCACAGTAAGTAGTAGTCGTTTATAATTATGACTACTATAAGCCCTTTTGGCTTAGCATATCTTTTTCTTATAACCCTGTATCCATATTTTTTTCTCTATTTCAAAACAGTTCCTGTAAAACTGAAAGCCAAAAATATTGTATCAATGTCTAGAAGGTAATGTTTAATTTATCGATTGAAGAACCAATAATATAAAGCTTTTCTATCTGTATGGATATTTGTAACAAGTTTTTAACTTGATAAGTAAGTAACCGTATGCATCTCTTCCAAATAAATATTGGTTTAAATATCTTAAAAATTAATCAACACATATTTTTAAGTACCTAAGTATGTATATGTACATAGTTAATTATTATGAATGTTGCAAAAGATAGAATAACAACCATCAGTGGTACATTTTGTAATAAATTCTTAATCTAATCTATTATGAAGTTTATTTAAATCTATTTCAATTTTAATTAAGTGATCTACAAAAAACTATTCATTTTAAATTAATTAAGTACGGTCCTATTTTCTGCACTTTATATATTTATTTTGTACTAATTATTTTGAATGTAAAGAAATTGTATATGTATCTACTTTTTGATAAGGCCATATTAAAAGTTGGTATAATTTAAAAATTCATAAATACACCATGGCTGATTTCAAAGTGTGGCTAAACCGTCCTCAACTTTTTTGTTCAATTTTTTTTTATTATTAATTTAAGAAGTGTCAAAAGAACATTTCTTAATAAAATTACAATCTAGCCTCAGGCTAATTAGTAATTTAAATCTAACTTACTAGGAAACTAATTACTAAGACTGTCCATGTCCAATAAGGCGAAGACACAATGTTCACGTGTTTTTTATAAACTCAACTGATTGGAAGTACGGAGCGAGCAAGCATGGATTTACGTACTCAAGATCAATCCTCGTTATTTAAATAAATTTAAATTCGTTCAGCTTGCTCCAAAGTATCTGGCAGCGCAAGGCCCTTCGTCTCAGGTAGTGGTAGCAACAAAAACGTCTGCGCAATTGACATGATTGCTAATATAATGACTGGTAGGTCTACAATGAAGGATTCCAGACTGATGACGGCGGGCGCCATCATCGAAGCGACTCGTGCGAACATGGTGACGCCGCTGATGCCCACATTCCGGCCCAGGGTTGGAAATAACTCGCCAGAGAACAGGTACAGCGCTGGAATGGAACCCTGAAACGTGGAGAACCGTGGTAAGCTTATTTCGATACTAGCTGCGCCCCGCGGTTTCACCCGCTTTTTACGGGATAAAAAGTAGCCTATGTGTTAATTTCATGTAAATCCATTCAGCCGTTTTTTGCGTGAAAGAGTAACAAACATAGGTACATCCATTAATCCATACATACATTCTTACAAACTTTCGCGTTTATAGATAAAAATAGTAGTATAGTAGGATAACAAAAACGTAAATCCTGTGTATTCACCAATCTACATGTTGATTTTTTTCCCCGACTGCCTAAAAAAGGCAAAGTTTTTCGGGCATAAGCAATTACGTAAAATGTCCCTTCTTATAAATTTATGTGACCTCCAAAAGCTTAACCGATTTTTGTAAGTTTACACACATGATCAACTCACCGCCATTCCAGCAAAGCCAATCCCAGCACACAATAGTCTTGGCCAGTCATTCACAACCATGTCTTTAGGTATGATCAGTAAGAATATGAAACATATCGCTGTAATCACTTGGAAAATCCATATAGTGGTCTTTCTACCGACTCTAGTTATAATTAAAACGCAGAAAGCACCTCCGAAAGCTGATAAGACTCCGGTTACGGAGACAGCCAAAAATATGTTCCCTCCAATCGAACCTACGTACTGTGAGATCGTGAAAAATGATAGCCCAGTACAAAACCTGCAAGAAAATGTAAAAATGGTTATTTTAATACTTGTAGAAAATAATTTGAATTAAAAACTGGCCAAGTGCGAGTCAGACTTGCGCACGAAGGGTTCCATAGGTACCATTATTTATAAAACGGCAAAAAAATCACGTTTGTTGTATGGGAGCCTCTTAAATGTTTATTTTATTCCGTTATTTTTAACATTTTGTTATAGCGGCAACAGAAATACATCTTCTGTGAAAATGTAAACTGTCTAACTATCACGGTTCATTAGATACAGCCTGATGACAGACGGACGGACAGTGGAGTCATAGTAATAGGGTCCCGTTTTACCCTTTGGGTACGGAACCCTAAAAATTGTCGCATTTAAAACTAAAAGAAGAAACTTTTACGACGTAAACGAAATAGTGAAACCTACCAATTAATCGAAAGCAGCATTGTCTTCATTCTCATGTTCTTTGATCTGAAAAACATTTTAAACGCAGGACTTTTTTCCTTTACATTTTTTTTAGCTTCTCTTAGTAGTATTTTTACGTCATCCTCATTAAATCCTCTATTGTTAAACTTGGCTGCGTCTCTAAGAACTTCTGCAAGTATAAATAAAAGTATTTTCTTCGTTACCACAGCAGCGGCTATCTACATAATTTTTGATTTTCCAAATACGACCACTTTACCCAAAGCCTTATCCGTTTGACCTGTAGCCAATAACCATCTCGGTGATTCTGGTATTACGAACCAATACAGCAAAGATAGCCCGGAAAGTGATGCAAGAGCGAACTCTAACTTTCTCCAATCCCTCAACCAATGAGCCAAGCCTGCCATGACTGCGGTGCCGAGACCAAACGGTAGTTGATACAACACAGGAATCGTAGTTCGATACTTGCCACTTACAGCCTGAAAAACGTAAACGCTTCTTGTAAATTTCTTTAACACTAATGATCATTCGCATGCATTGGATATTAGATATGAGAATGATTCATTTCGGAGTATGTGCTTTAGAGCTTCATGACCTGATACTGCCATCCCCTTTTCACTACATGACAAGTAGAAAGACGCCTTTCTATCACCCTTACACCTTAGATTTCCCTTAAATTCGCACAAAACGTTTCGAATCTAGGTACATTTCTGATTCGTACAGCCAAGGAATGGAAGACTGCCGGCTTCCTTGTTTCCTGATACAATAGATACAATCTTGGGCTTTTCAAGGTCTGAGTGAATAGGTATCTTCTAGGTCTGCGTCATCTTCGACCACATCGTCGCTTAACATCAGACGAGTTGATGGCCAAACGCGGACTTATTCAAGTTAAAAAAAAATGATCTTACCTCCATGCAAATAACGAAAGAAATGGTCCCGATACCTCCAGAAGCTAGCGCTAATATGAACCAATTCAGCAAGAACCACGGGTAATGGTGCATAAAAGCCACAATATAACTGCATACACACTGTATTAGTAAGCTGGCCATAAGCGGTATCTTGCGTCCATGATTGTCTGCCGCTATTCCGAAAATAATGGACCCAAGGAGAACACCCCACATCATGATACATTGAGTCAACTGGAAATGATATATTTTCTCATTTATGAAATTAGGTAAATATGGTAACACTCTTCGATTCCAAGGGTTCATCGTCAAAGACAGGGATAGTTCTTTGCCACTTCACTCTTTGGCAGTATCTAATAAAGAGTAGTGGTTGGTATTGGAATCCACCTAAAATTTGTTGAGCCATACTCACATGAATAACCCAATGCTTTGAGCACACCAAATCCCAATCCGATGTAATAGTGCGGTTGAAGACTGATTTATCATAAGTGAAATTCCTGCAAACGACCAACGGTATACGACGCCTATCCATATCCGGCCAGATAGCAAGAAATTCCGGGTCATAGACTAAACACGGACGCTCTTCTATCATCTGTAAAGAATTAAAAGGCATGACCATTAAAATTTTATCAGTGGATTCATGGGTGGAATATTAGGTAGTTGGGCATTTTTTTGACGATCTGATAAAAAAGCTCATATTTATCGGCTGTATTTTTTAGTAGCCTGTATTATTAAGTAAGTACGAGTAGGTAAGTATAGGTAGCGTTATTTTATTAGATATGATTAGTGTGATATAAAAATAACAATTGCAAACCTACTGGGTAGCTTATTTTACGCCACTCGTTTTCAGAGAACCCAGTCAGAATTTTAGGTTTCGTGCACCAGAAGTCTTGTGGAGGTGCCATGAATATTATGTTCAGTTGGTACCAGGCAATCGGTAACTTTAATAGGGCCATGAGAAATCCTATCCGAAACTGCCATCTTCCGAAGTCCCCAATCACTTTGGCCGTGAGATCTTGGGTGTTCGCTTTGGCCTTGGAAACTAGGGATTCATTTATGCCTATAAGATCTGCGGAATCTCCGGGTAGTCCAGGTATTCCTTTCGAACGCAAAGCTGAAATGGATAAGAAATATTTATATTTATTTTTGTTACCTACCTTTTATTTGTCTTTGGGAAAAATCGATACAAAAAAAAAACTAAAAAAACACGCTTTTTATAAAAAACCGAACTAAAAAAATAGAAAATAAAATTTTATAAATTTAAATTAAGAATAGGGTTGAAAATTTCAATAAATATAAATTAATAATAGTGTAAATAAATAAATATATGTATTTTATTTTTAAAAAGCGTGGGGTGCATGGGTCAATAGATATTATATATTTTGTAGATACATTTTGTATTGACAGACATGAGTAGAGTGATTAGCATTTTGATAATATCTTAGAAAGCACCCCACGCTTTTTTAAAAATAAAATACATATATTTATTTATTTACACTATTATTAATTTATATTTATTGAAATTTTCAACCCTATTCTTAATTTAAATTTATAAAATTTTATTTTCTATTTTTTTAGTTCGGTTTTTTATAAAAAGCGTGTTTTTTTAGTTTTTTTTAACTATTATTTATTTTTCACGTTTTAGTTCGATTTGCTAACTATTAACCATCCTTAATATGTACAAATGTGTTGGTGTTATCCGATTTTGGCCGTCTGCTCAAGCAAATTAAAAATAAAATTGATGCGTAACAAAAAATATTGAGCAAAAAGATATCTAGCGCATGGTTTCGATCCAGGGACCTCTGGGTTATGAGCCCAGCACGCTTCCACTGCGCCACTCTGTTCTCTGACACGAATGACGAAATTACCATTTGTAAGTTAAACGGTATTAAAAGTTAAAGAAACTTTATAGAAAAAGCGTGTTAAAAAAATTAATAGTTAAAAAAACTAAAAAACACGATTTGTTTAGTGTATTGTCATCGGTCCTCGATATATCTACAAAGTTTGAAAGAAATCTGACCGTTTAAAGTGGGTCAAAAACGCGCTCAAAGGAGTCGGTTACATACAAACATACAAACATACAAACATACAAACATACAGGTGAAGCTAATAAAAGCGTGTTAAAAAAAAGGTTGCGGAATAAAGTCGTCGGCGCAGAACCAATCATCAACAAATCCCTTATATACCCATCATCCCATATCCCTCCCAATAATCTATGGGAGGGGGTGACTTATGTTTTGTATTATGGGTTATAATAGTACGCAAAGTAAGTAGATAGGTACCTATAGGACAGGTTTGGCAAGAACAATCCTCTCTATATTTCTTATATTTCACCATAATTGTTGATCAAAGTAGATATTTCTGAAGCTTATATTTTTACAGGTTTCAGTAAGTATTTTCGTGAAAATCTGAATGCTTCTAGTCTCACACGTTTAATAAGTGGTGAAATAGTGTTTTGATGGTATGTACTTATAATATGATAGATATTAATCAAAATTTCTTTAATTATAATGTTAAGAAAAGGTGCTTGTAACCTGCAACTTTTGACGTTGTCGTCTGTCTATTTTCTTTACTCCATGGCTCTACTTCATAGATAGAGCTCTACCTTAGATAGCTCTACTTATACTAAAGAGAAGGTATACATAAATTTAAGTGGCGTATAGGTAAGTATGACTAGTATATTCAACAAGTAAAAAGGTTTATTTTGCGATTATTCCAACTCAGATAAATATATCAGGGGTAAGTACAGAAAGTCCCTACCTTTATTACTCATAGTGTCCGTTTGATTCAAATAAAACATTTAATTTCCAAACACTTGCAGCAAGTACACTGGCATGCGCCGAACTGCAACAGCTCTTCGTTATCCTATAGAATTGAATACGATCTACAGCGGCGGGTAAGGTGATTCAAGTTGGTTAAGGTACTAACTAGGTACCTATTTAAGTTGGTTAGATGCCCTATCCGCATACAATCTTGGTCATTCCAGTTTTACTTTCACGATACGGTTCGTCGATGTAATCCTACTTATATTATAAATACGAAAGTGTTACCTACCACGTATAAACGAAAGTAAGTATGTTTGTTACTCCTGAAGTTCTGCACGCTGAAACGGCTGGACAGAATTGAATTTGAATAGAGATTGCTAATAACCGCGAAATTGCGGGGTGCAGCTAGTGCATTGATAAATCAATCCACCTGTTTGTAACCCGATCACCATCCATTATGTAATCATGCAACGTTAGGTACGAGTACGGCGTTACCTACGTTGACTTAAAGTTAATTAGGTGCGTTACGTTAAATGCATTCCATTGGTTTAAATATCTGCTACCTACCTGCATATATTATACAGGTAGGTAGCAGATACTTAATTATAATACCTAATAGAATCCATAGAAGATGGTTCACGCATTGAATGCATGTAATACACGCAAAACTTTTTGCACTTTGAAGGGAAGTAAGTAACAATGTTGGCGCAACCGAGCAACGTTGTGCCATAACAACTACATATTCAAAGAACTATGTTAACGACGACAAACATCAACGGCGGTGATATCGGTGGACGGTAAATAGAGTGTAAATACTACGTGCACAATTTGAAATTTTTGCTTGTCACCTCTTTGAAAAGTTTGAAATTGCGCGGTAAATTCTGACATCGAATTGCGATGACAGTGACAGTTTCGTGAAATTGACTGTTTTTTTAAAGTTATCGAGAATGTCGGTCTCTAAACATTTTTATTTGAGTGCCAGTTAATACGTTTATATTTGTAGATAGGTTCCGTATTAAAAATATTTATTTCTATGGTCGTCACAAAATAAGAGGCCCGTTTTGACGCTTGAGAAAGACCCTAGAATGTAACTTGCAACGCTTTTCGCGCATACTTACAGTAGTATGCATGCAATTTCTAATAATAAAGAAACTCTCAAAAACATTTACGTTCTTAGTCTTCTTTTTTCAAATATTATTAGTGTTGAAACAAATGAATTAGTGAATTTCACCAGCTTCATTCGATTTTAATAGTAATTAAATATTGTTCAGCCGGGGGAGGTTTTGTGAATGTTGCAATACTCGCATTCCATTCTAAAAGTACAAAATAATATCACGAAGAAATGGACGCAAATAAATTCACAGAGTGATTTACAACTATCGCTTTTTCTTATTTTTTTGTGATTGAGTTGAGTGAATGTTATTGTAACTAAAAATATTAAATTAAAGACACTTATCTTTCGTACCATTGTATCATTTCAAAATACCTACAATATTAAAGTTGAAGTTAATCTAATCAGAACCTTAATCCAATGAACTTTACAATAAGTACATAATCAAATCAATCAAATACTCATACAAACTTGAATCGATTTATCGTGAGTATCGAAAACCAAGTCGTATGGTAATTGGTAACTAACTAGTTACGTTGCGATGACAAATGTCAAAACGGGCCTCTTATTTTGTGTTGATTAAAAATATTTTTAAAGGCTTTTGGCGGGAACGTGGAAGAGACACGTTGCTTCATTTTGTTATTTTACTAAACTTGTGTAATTTTGAGTTTTAATGTTTATTTTAAGTGGGGAAAATAACCATTAAGTGCTTGAGGACGTGCACGAGTGTGGGCAAATCATAAAATGCAGTGAATCGTGTCATTTCGTGTTGCTTCCAAAACTCCTTAGAAAAGCCTCTAGTAAAGTCTCCACTACTTTACTGGGGCACGTTTATATTATAACTATCCACTTGACATTGGCTAAATTGTGGCAACCCCGCAGAAGCCATTAACAAAAAAATTGAATTGAATATTTTTAAATATTAATTTGAAAAATTATACAAATGTTGTAACTGTACCAGTTGGTCATAAGTGTCATAACAACAGCTAAAAACTAGTTGGATACTTGCTACTTTGTGAGTTTTTCTAGTTGTCTCACGATCAAGCAGACGCAGCAAAAGCGAATTATTTCACCCCAAAACGTACCACCCATCAGAAACTGCACAGTTTTTTAGTACTGTTTCTGTTTTTTTCTCGCTACATGAGCCGAGCGGCTTATCTTTATCGCCACTAAATACTGGCGTTTTGACCTTTGCGTTGTGAATCTCTAAAACTTGTCACACACTTGACCATTTTATTTTCATGGTCGTCGTCGTCGTCGTCGTCGTTTGCCGTCACGTCGATGTCAAATGTTCATTTCGTTTAACGTCGCCTCCTATTTTTATGAATGAGAAATGAGAAAGGAATGGTTTCATTTAATTTGTTTTAATTGATTAGTTTTAAAGTTAATGTTTGTGTGTGATATCTAGCCATCATGCCTCTGGCTAACACTTCGGACCCATGGCGAATGCAGAATGTGGGCGATAACACGGTATGTTTAGAATGTTTTTGCGTTCATAATTAGATTTGAGAGGTTTTTCCTTTACATACCTATTACTCATACCTCAAACCTGGATAACTAGTTCAATTAACAATGAATCATAAAAGTTAGAAATCATGGTTTCTAGTTTCCATCGATAGGGGTTTCTCAAGGCCTTTTCCTTTTCATCCCTTCTATCTCACATATCTAATCAAGGACATATTCGAGGCCTGTTAATAGTTAATAATTATTCCAAATAATTGCATAAACATTCCATATATCTATTAAAATACCATTAAATAAAATGTAGTCACAGTCAATAATAGATGGTCAATTTGTTGACACTGGACAGCACTGGTTTAAATGAATGATTCAATGTTTTTACCATGAAAAGGATAGTAACTAGTTATATACGTATAATTACCTCTGAATCACTGCCTGAGAAGTTCCAGTGTATTATTTGAGTTATTGAATTGGCATTAGCTTTTTAGCTATAGTGGGAAACATTAGTGACCTTGTGGCAGTTGCTAAACAATTATTATTATCTTATGTTTATCACTTCTGTGTTAATAGAGAGTAGCTAGAGTCTGTGATGTGTGTTTGCCTCTCAGTATGTTTCAATATGGATCTGTTAAACATCATAACTATAAATCAGGTACAAAATTCTAGTAAAATTAAAAAAAAACAAATATCTCTAAATAATATTCAAATAAGAACTTTTAGGATAAGTAATGTGTTTTTTTTAATAATTTGCTGAGCTTCTAAATGTGATTAATTCATAGCCTCTAAAGTTTAAAACAACATGATTGTGTTACCTACTCAAGAAAATGTAAAAAGGGAAGTGCAACTATTTGTTATCAATAATACAGCAGTTTTTTCTATTTGTACTATTTGTATATTAATTGTTTATACTTTACTAAAATAGTTACAAAAACCAATTACATTAGTTACTGTAACAATTAATAACACAATAATATTTATTACTTACTAGCGGCCCGTCCCGGCTTCGCATGGGTAGACATTAATTTTTTAAACATTTTGGGATAAACATAGAGTAAATGTGTCTTGAAGATATTTGAGCACGCAATTCAATGTCAAATGTTACATTAAAAAAGTTTACATTGTCCAAAGCGCTAAGTACCTATTCTTAAATTTTCTAATTTTCACATAATTTTTTTTTTAATTTTTTCTTTCATGAACCTTCTGACAATAACAAAAAACACAAAAAAAAAAAGTGAAATCGGTCCAGCCGTTCACGCGTGATGGTGTGACCAAGGGAAATAGGGATTCATTTTTATATAGATTTGTTATTAATAATACTCTAATTTAGTAGACATGGTTCTCCCTCTTCACAAATATTTCTACACAACTTAATTTAAGAAAATTTCTATAAGAATTTTAACTGGCTGACTGTGATTATTCTTGTCCACAAATTACCTACCAGTTTATTAAGCAACTGAAGCTCTACAATTTGTATAAAATTTTCCTTTCATAGCATGGTTCTGCACAGTCCAACACTCTCCCAGTAGTAGTTGAAAATTCGGCGGAGTCCCGACAAGCATCAACAACAGAAAGCCATGAATCATCAGGAGATAGCTATGAGCGAGAGGTGGAAATCCAAGATGTGGTCAAAGAAGGCCATGAAAAGGCTGACCCCTCTCAATTCGAGCTGCTCAAAGTTCTGGGAGAGGGGTCATTTGGAAAAGTGTTTCTCGTCAGAAAAGTGGCTGGAGCTGATGCTGGCACATTATATGCAATGAAGGTAAGTTCAGCAAATTGTGGTTTTGATAAAATTGATGGCAAAAAGTCTTGTTTTGCAGTTCTATGTCCATAATTTTCTCTAGCAGTGCAGTTTTGCTAACCCTTTGGAATATCCGAAGATTTGCACAAGCAAGTCTCAAAATAAAAACTACTATTATTCAGACATTTTAGTAATTTGTCATGAGTATGAGTAAACATATTTTATTATTTGCGTAAAAATCCCAAAATAACAGAAAAAGGACATTACCACTAGAATAATAGTATTCGGCGATGGCAATATTCAAACATATTCACATTTTCAGGTACTTAAAAAAGCAACCCTCAAAGTAAGAGACAGAGAACGTACGAAAATGGAACGAAATATTCTAGTAGAAATGGGGCATCCTTTTATCGTCAAATTGCACTATGCATTCCAAACTGCAGGAAAATTATATTTGATATTGGATTTTTTACGTGGCGGCGATTTATTTTCACGTCTCAGTAAAGAGGTAAAGTATTAATTTAAAATATTGTAGTAGGTATGATTTATCACCATACCAATATATGATTGCACATACATATATTTTTTAACTCAAAATTGGCTTATGCTAAACCTACGTCTGCAATAACAATTGATGTATCATATTTAAATTGTTACACCCTCAAAACATCATACGGGTCAATTTAACACCAGTCTCATGGATTAATATTATAACATCTACATCTATTATATCATAAAAAATTTATACTCCACTGCCATTTGAGGATGTATTTACTTTTGAAGATAAAATTATGTAGAAACATTTGGTACACAATTTTGAATAATGAGCGTAATCTATAGAGGTAAACATTGGTTGTTGCAAAAAGTTTGTGCTCTGGAGGTCTACTGTTCCCAGAACAAGTAGTACATAAACATGCACCATGTGTAGAAGGCCCACACCTGACGATAATAATAATTTTATTCTACGTTGATGGCAATGAACTATTGCATATTCGTGGCTAACTAACTATTCCATGTTTATAGTTGTGATTCATCTCCCAATTCATTGTAGAACATGTATGTGATTCAAATTCAACACATGCCAAAAATGTGGAAGTGTAATCTGACTCCATACTTTTTGTGTTCTGATTAGGTTTGTAAGCTAGTATACCCTTGTATGGCATTTCCATTAAATACTTGAGTCTTTTTGCTTAATAAAATTCTAACGACTCATTGACAAAAAGCTCAAATCGTGTCTAGAAGCATGGAATTTTGCATGCTTAAATAAATGGCTTCAAATAAATCTTTTCCTGTCTAACGCTTTGGTATAGCATTGGACAGGAAAAGTAAAATTTAAAACAATATACATACATACACTGAGTATTGTACTGAGTATGCATAACCACCCAATAGTATTGATTTGTAATATTATTGTTTTACCTGAAAATTTGTCGTCCAACCTATCTGTCTTTTGTATGATTTATTGGAGTCACTATTGAGCACTCCCATGGGTCTAATAACAAGTTAAGCTGTAGGTCTCGTTTGTTTGACATATAAAAACATATAAACTAGCGGCCTTAAAATTCTAGCATTAGAGCTGGCCGCTCAGCCTGTAAAAACTTTTGATTTGATACTATTTTATGAACGCAACCCGACTCTTAACCTCCAAAAAGTTAACTCTACAGGCATGTTAGTTAGTCTATACAGAGTCAAATAACTTGAGCAATAACGTCAACTGCGTGAAAGTCGATTCGAAGTGACTTCTACATGCCCAACATTTCACGCTTTTCATTTAATTTGTTTTATCGCCAAACAAATCCATACTATACAATAACCATACAAACTCATAATTTTGCAGGTAATGTTCACAGAGGAAGATGTAAAATTCTACTTAGCAGAACTAGCTTTAGCATTAGAACATGTACACAAATTGGGAATCATATACAGGGACCTGAAGCCAGAGAACATTCTACTTGACGCCGACGGTCATATAGCACTTACAGACTTTGGGTTATCTAAGTTGCCGCCCAGCAGCGATAAGGCGTACAGTTTTTGTGGTACTGTAGAGTATATGGCGCCAGAAGTTGTGAATAGAAGGGGGCATACGTTTGCCGCGGACTGGTGGTCCTTCGGTGTTCTCATGGTAAGATTATTTAAATATTATATTTCGTAAGTAAGGATCATTATTGCTGTGCTGTCACAGTACAATTGCATTGAATTGATAATGAACAGCTCTACGGAAATTTACAATATCTTCTAAAATCAAGTACTTATGAAAGTATGTTAGTAATTATGACTTCTGGACTAAAAGTAGAAAAATAATTATGAAAAAGAAAAAAAAAATATCCGCCTTTTGTGTCCTAATTCCGGACAAAGGCCTCTGCCCCAATTCTTTCCACATATCCCTAGTCTCCACCACCACCAAGTTAGGCGAATCGGGCTGAAAAGTGTCGAAAATCGTCTTAACGCCCCCACATTCGGGGCCGACCGGCTGTGTGTCGGCTCCCATTGTGTGACGATATTTGTAATAGATCTAAGTATGGATTCGTTTTCTGCTGAGATTATATAGCTTTGTTCTATCCATGGAACTTTTTTTGGATCTCATGTTTTAATAAATAAAGGTAAGCTAGAGTAGCATTCTTTATGAAATCTATACGATTGAATTTTATCAAGGTTCGCAATTTTACTGCAGGCATTAAACCTAAGAAAATTGGAAAGCAATGAAAGTATTCATATACTCCCACCTAAGCTATTGTGTTAGACTCAAGTGCTAACATTTTCCTTTCCTTTGTTAGTCTTGTAATAAATTCTTACAACCTACGTAATAGGTACTTTCTTACAAGTTAAGTAGGTATGGAATATTTTTCGCTTTTTTCAATATTCTTTTTACATTTGATGGAAAAAGCGTGGGTCTTAGAGTTCTACGTCAGCTTAGAACACGCCCACGCGTCCTTGAAATGAAGTTTAATATTGCTATTGCTAAGTCGCTATTTTCGTTTCAGTTTGAGATGCTGACAGGAAACCTCCCTTTCCACGGCTCGACGAGGCACGAAACGATGACGCAGATATTGAAAGCGAAACTTGGTATGCCGTCGAATCTAAGCGAGGAAGCGCAGTCTTTGCTCAGAGCACTTTTTAAAAGAAACCCGCAGAACAGGTATGTAATAAATTCACACTATCATTTTTAATTTAATTTAAGCCTTTATTGCTGATTATTTAAACATAGTATTGACAATTATTATTACTATTTTTCTGTGTCGTGATCAGCGTGTTCTGTGACACATAGGCCTCTTCCAGCCCTTTCCACTCCACCAATGTTTTTTCACACTATCATAACGCATAATATATATATGTATAGTGGGAATACAACCCTGTGCCCTGTGTATTTTTCTGTTTCTGACTGTATTTTTGTTTGTTACGTTTTGACGATATAACGACAAACTCGGAGAAAAGAAAGCTAATCGTACTTATTGATTTATGATTCTGTGGGTTTTAATAAAGAGTCTATACTCATCTACGATTTTGATGCCATTTGGCATGAAAGTAATGTGCAGTATATAGGCTGACATACGATGCTGTTTATCTTGCAAAATGTAGGGAAACTGGAAAATCGCAGGTAAAACCGCGCAGCTAGTTCTTAATATTAAAGTACATACTATATTCTACATTTTGTTATAGGTTGGGGGCAAGTGCTAATGGTATAGAAGATATCAAGGCCCACGAATTCTTCGCGAGTATAGAATGGGAAGCGCTTTACAGAAAAGAGGTACGTTTTTTACATTTCAAATCTTAGAATAACTATAACAAAACGCTAGTCGTAATCGGGAACCAATTCTCGTAAGTATACATTTTATTTTAATTCATTATAGTGAATCAATTGAATCATATAATGAGTGGAACAATGCTAATTTACAGCTCATTACTTAAGAGCACAGTTCAATGGAACAAGTAATAATGAATGAGATTCATAACTGATGAGTAACGCATTAGTTAAGGGCAAGTCCAAATCGACGTTACGGTACGTAATGGTATGTTGACAAGCCTTAATATACCTTTATCGCGCTTAAATCTCATTTTGTCTAATCACTTAATGGAAAGTCGGTGTCCCAGGTTCATGAATATACAATGATCCGAACGAAAATAGCTTTCCAGTCCCATATTTTAGATTAATTTGTAAACATAGAGGCAACCGTTCGATGATAATATTATAGATTAGACACGTTTCTTGCTATGATGTTGATAAATATAGTAATGTTACAATGTTTACTCCACGAGTATGTGATCACAGATTAATTGATTAGGTATCTAATGTGTTGTAAATAGGTCGTATTCGAAACCATTCGGATTCTGTGGTTTGATTGATTTTATCATTTTGAAGTAAGCTAGGGTGAGTGGGAATTTTGAAAACCAGCGAACATAAAACAGCCCGAGCAACCTTTGGCTCGGCCAGAACTTTGATGCATAATGAACACAACAAAACAATAATTCTTTATTGACACAACAAAAAGGAACCAACTGTCAATAAGAGCACTACAGTGACATGCCGTGCATGTTAAAATCGTAAAATTGAGAATTCAAATGAATTACAAAAATCGTACCTATGATAATAACTATACCTATGATTAAGTGGGTGACAGACGTACGAGCTAAAGGAGCGAGTTGTAGATCCCGACGGGTCAAATTTGGTATTGTTGATCCCAATTCCTAATTATACGGAAAAGCGGCACGAATACTTATACAGGTTTAAGTCTACCTAACTAAAGTAGGAATAGTTGTACTTATCTACAGGATTATAAAACAAGAACATTATTTTTACAAAACAAAAAACAAAAACCGACTTCAAAAGACCGACTATTGAGTTATTCATCTATTTGTCGCGCACGTACTTAATGGAAATTTAAGACTTACATGGTTTTCTCATGGATACCATTATCAGAACTGGACTAAATTGAAATGGGACCAAATGGGAAGCGTCAGCTTTCTAATAAAAAAAGAATACAGACGAATTGATAACCTCCTCCTTTTTTGAAGTCGGTTAAAAAGAGTATGCAAAGCCGAAAAAGGCTTATCATTATGAACAACTTTTATAATGGGTCAACCCGGAATTCGCGAAAATAATCAGCTGTTCCATAAAAAACGTCAATGGCTCTCGACAAAATGAATGCCGAGTTGGCCCCATAGTAAAAGTTGTTTATAATGATGAGTACGGTGAGCCCTTTTCGGCTTAGCATACCCATTGCTAATAACTATGTATAAAGGTCAATATAGACCCTATCTAAAGTCTATTCTGCATTTATAGGTAGTCCCACCGTTCCGGCCGGCAGTGTCGCGCGCTGACGACGCGTTTTACTTCGATTCTGAGTTCACTTGCCGCACGCCGCGGGACTCTCCCGGCGTACCCGCCTCGGCAAATGCGCACGAGTTGTTCAGGTAACTATGATTTATCTTCCTCTTGATCTATGAGAATGATGTACCGGTAAACGAGTCGGTCGACCTTCAGCGCGTTGGGTCGACAATAATAACAAAAATCGCGGGTCGGACCTTGACAAGATTGGCACAGGACCGGGATGAGTCGTACAAGAGAGGCAGAGCGATAACATGCTGATGATGATGATCCTTTGAAGTATCCGTTCGGGTTGCTTCTGTTTTTTTTAATGTTGCACCTGTAGTATTGAAAAACTTCGAGCTTTTTATTAAATTCCAAAGTTTATCGTTAAAGTCAGCAAGTACTAAAGAGGAAAGTTAAAGTTACTAGGAGAGGATAGGAATCTCTTACCCTTATCAGAAAAACATTATTTGTAGACAACAATGAACAATACCATAGATTAATTTGCCTGAAAACATAGGAAACAGGAGCACAACTTTCCTGTTAAGATTTAACGAGTCACTTTTGTATTTCTATAACTAATCTGACAGCCATCTGTAGAAAAAGTTTCGCTCTCATCAACTCGTTGATCTTTAGATAACTTTGTCAGTGACACAACACTTTGCCGTCATCGTCTTCCTGCCTTTGTCCAACTATACGAGTTTGATACAACACGTACTTTGTCTACAGTTCTCTATCTATCAGCCGTGACCTCTGCAGTTATTCATATCCTCTTCCATACAAATACATTGACATTTTACATTTAACTAGCTGACTCGACAGACGTTGTCCTGTCAAAAGCCATTGCGTAACTATAGCAACCGTAGTATGTTTATGCTAACTTGTCAATTTATAGTAAAAATTATCAGTACTTATATATATAATTTGCAATAAATTAAAATTGCGACTATAATTTGAGATTTAAACTATCCTATCTCTCAAGTTGGATCGAACTGCACATGGTGTGCGAATTTTATTATAATCGGTTAAGTGGTTTAGGAGTCCATTGAGGACAAACATTGTGACACGAGATTTATATATATTAAGATTACCATATCGCATGGCTTAGATCGTCAATCATCGTGTTTTGAATTAGATCAGCTAAAATATGATCTTGTCACTAAGTTATAATCAATAAAAATCACATGCGTTTGTGTTTTACGCGTCCGGCGCGTGTAGCCACATTCGCGTTGCACAAAGGAAAACACAATGTATGTATTTTCAGCAGTTGAAGTGTTAATTTCGTTTTTATTGGTCAAGAAATTTATACAGATATAATAATTTGATTATGGCTGAAAAAAAAAATATAGCGCTATGTTATGATAAGTATGAGAACATAATTATTAGGAAAATACTCGAAAAAAAAACCGGAGCAATAACCCAGCCTTGTCAAAATAATACCAAGCATGATGAAAATAGGAACGTCTATGAAATACTGAGACAATAATCTACACCATTGTCCGTACTGAAATGTCCAAGTCATGTCATTGCTAAGGCGTGCCTACTTTCATATCGGCGAGATTAAATGGTATTGGGTTTTCCTGACAGTTATTTATAGCTGACTAGCGGCCCATGCCGGCGTCGCACGGGTGGACAATGTTGAAATTTTTTCTGAATTTTCTTTGCTATAAACCTCACGGAGCCCGAGACCTTTCCAACGAATGCAAAACCGTGGAAATCGGTTCGTGCGTTCTGGAGTTATAGCGTCAGGAAGGTAAACCCGACTTATTTTTATATAGTAGAAGATGGCAATCGATATACGGCCCTACTATGTGTTAAATAATTACTAGATCACACTTCGAAAGCACAATAATCATTTGACTGTATTATTAATTTAAATTAAAAATATTTTATTCAAATATGGGTTCATTATACGAAGTAGTACACTTATGAATATCAAATACAATTTTTTTGCGAATAAATTATAACAAAATTATGATGTCAGAAAAAAAAATGATGATTCAAAAATTTAAATTAAATAATTGCAGTGTCAAATAATAAAATATAAAATAATTAAAATGGTATGTAAAATCAGTCAAGTATTATTATTACAGTCTAAATACAATTTACATAAAGATACTTTACCACAGATGAATTCGTAAATTTTATAGTAACTCTTTTCAATTACATTGATTTGAGTTCAATTTTAATTACATTCTTACCTATAAAGATGCTGTAATAAGTTAACAGGAAATCTCGTATAATTTCAAAAACAAACATCCTACAATGTCATCGTATCGGAATTTACGCTCATTTTATTTGCCAGTGACAAACAAGTTTCATAGTTATTATCAACTTCCTTTGATTATGCAAAGCAACAACCTTAGGCCGCGCTTTAATAACATCTAGAATATGACGTCACAGCCTTTGCAGCGTTTACAAATAATGTAAAAGCGGATGTTGGAGTTGTAAATGAGGCTTTATTTAGACTACGCTATAAATCGCATCACGCCTTAAACTGTCTTTCGCCTGTGATAAATAACTTGATAAACAACACAAGATGGCAAATGCTTCACCTCCAAACAGACTTGCATTTTACCACTATCTCGCCTGTACGAATGATTATGTCTAAATATATTTTGAAAGGACATTTTTGTATTTTGTAATTCACTTAGGCATTATTTATGCCTATCGTCCGCGGGAGTTTGGGGCAGTGGAGTTAACTATGTAAAGTAACTATGACCTATTCTTCATAAATGTAATAAATAATAATATAATTCTTCTTTTTCAGGGGATTTAGTTTCGTCGCACCCTGCCTACTTAACGAAGACGACAATAAAACCGTAACCAACCAGAATCAGAACCATGTCGCGCCTAGCACCAAGACTTCGACAGAAGATTTTTGGTCAGGATTCGTTAATAGAAACAATTTCTTCGATGAGTACAGGTACGCATTATTCTATGACATTAACAATTTATTGTAAAGTTTTTCGTCTACAGATTGATTATTTAAAACCGACACAGATATGTGATTTTTAATTATCTGAATGGCCGCATGACACGAATCAGTGTGCGTGTGACGTCACAATGAACACGCATTATGATAAGAATAATGACAGAGATTAATAAAATGTGTCACTTATTGTTTGGAACGCGAAATTGCATCTGTTTGTGTATGACCATGAGTTGAATAATCGAACTGGGGCCGTACCGCGAAGTAAGCGCGGGCCTAAACTGATTTGCGTTGTCTTTTGTTTCGCTTTTTCTTTAGCTTATGGATTGACAACAAGTGCAGTGGCGAGACAGTAAATGGGCACACTCGGCCGAGCAAACAAATCATGGTTCTAGTGACTGTCTCGCCTCGTCAAACTGTTTATACAAACCGTGTACATGGCTGAGGGCACTGTCTCGCCACTGTACTTGTTACGTGTAATAAACCCATAAGCTAAAGAAAAAGCGAGACGAAAGCCAGGGTGATCCAGCATAGCCTTGCGCTAAGAGTTTACGGTACAGCCGCTGAACCACAAGAATATTTTTACGTTACGTTACCACTACCTCGATAAGTCACGCATATCTCTTTAAAACAATCTGCAATTGACAGGGATTGTCTTATCATTTTAGAAAATCTTCCTATTATTTAATAATAGAAGTGTTGTAAAATTTTACAATTATACCTTGTCATGTTATGATATGCGATAACCGTTGATATCAGTGAGAGTTTTAGGTTTATCTTATCTCTATTGTTAAGAAGTTAGAGTACACTAACAATAGGTATTTACTGTGGTCGTGGCGACTAATATTTTAGAATTCCAGCCACTCTTAACCGTAACACCGGATGTACCTTCACTGAAGAATCATTGCATAATATTAAAACTGCATATTATTATAAAGCCACTAGCGGCCCATCCCGGCGTCGCACGGGTGGACATTGTTCTGAAAAAAGATTTTCCCGCTTTTATGTTGAATTTTTTTCTGAATTTTCTTTGCTATAAACCTCACGGAGCCCGAGACCTTTCCAACGAATGCAAAACCGTGGAAATCGGTTCGTGCGTTCTGGAGTTATAGCGTCAGGAAGGAAAACCCGACTTATTTTTATATAGTAGATAAAAATGGACTTATTACAAACCAACACATCATATTCTACCTAATACAGCGTTATAAGGGAAAAGTATGCTAAGACGAAAAAGGCTGATAGCGATAGCATTCATCATTACGAACAACCTTTACAAAGGGATCAACACGTAATTCTCGAAAAAAAATCAGCTGTTCCATAGAAAAATGTCAATGACACTCGACAAAGTGAAAGAACAGCAAATTTTTTTGGTACTCTTAATTCCGGGTTGGACCCACAGTAAAAGTGGTTCATAATGATGAGTACTGTAAACCTTTTTCCATTTAGCACACTCTTTCCTAATAACTCTGTATAGGATGTCAGCTGGTAACCATAATATAAAAACACACTACTAAGCTCAATTATTAGTGTGTGTTATACAGGGTTATTCGTAAAGGGTATGCTAAGCCGAAAAGGACTCATAGTACTCATCATTATGAACAACTTTTGCTATGAAAAAAATCAGCTGTTCCATAGAAAAATGTCAATGACACTCGGCAAAATGTATGGAACAGCTGATTTTTTTTCGCGAATTCCGGGTTGGTCCCGTAGTAAAAGTTGTTCATAATGATGAGTACTATGAGCCCTTTTCGGCTTGGCATACCCTTTATGAATAGCCCTGTATACTGAATCAAAGGTCGTTGCGGTCAAAATCGGCTAGGAACACTCATCATCACTTATTAGCAATAGGTTAGTAAACAACTTAGTAAGTAGTAAGTTACTCATTACTTTCCTTCTTTTACAGATTAATGGGTGAACTAGGCACGGGTTCATTTTCCGTCGTTCGCCTCTGTGAACACAAAGCGTCGAGAGTTCAATATGCGGTCAAAATCATGGACAAGTTACAGTATGACCCTCGCGAGGAAATTGAAATTTTATTGAGGTAAAGATAGCGCGATAAATATTAATCACATGAAGATAATTCACTGATAAGTTATCTGATATCGTAGCGAGATTGAAGTGCAAATCGTATTTCGTCGAAATATGTCGGATAGAGTATTGTTTACCTTAATTGTATAAAAAAAATCCACAATGACATTTGATATGACAGTCAAAATTCACATTTGCTTGAGTTGGTATGCGAGGTTTTTTGTGGGTATACTTTTCAAATTTGAAACCAGTTTACCAAAGTCTTTATTTTCCCAAATGGCCACTATACTTTACCCGATCTTAACCGCCAAGCAAGGAGCTCTTGCGATCCTTGCGGTTCACACCCTCTCAACCATCACAGCTAATTTCTAGTTGTCAAAGGAAAGCAGAAATAAGATATGTAACTGCTGCACCAAATTGTGTCCCTCGATTTTATAACCAATTTTCTGAATTGGCGGAAGCATTTCTGAAGATGTAGATGTATGTTAATCTAAGTAGTGCATACCTTTTGTTATAATGAACACGAATACTCACGTAAAAATTAAGTCGTCTACTACGAGAACTAGTCTATAGGGTTATTCATAAAGGGTATGCTAAGCCGAAAACAGCTCATAGTACTCATCATTATGAACAACTTTTACTATGGGACCAACTCGAAATTCGCGAAAAAAAAATCAGCTGTTTCATACATTTTGTCGAGTGTCATTGACATTTTTCTTAATGATTCATAATGATGAGTACTATGAGCCCTTTTCGGCTTAGCATACCCTTTCTGAATAACCCTATATAGATAATTGTGTTGGTTGTACAGGTACAGCCAGCACCCGCACATAATATCGCTCCGCGGCGTGTACTCGGAGGGCGGGCGCATCCTGGCGGTGACGGAGCTGTGCCGCGGCGGCGAGCTGCTGGACCACATCACGCAGCGCCGCCTGCTGCCCGAGCACGAGGCGGCGCCGCTGCTGCG
The DNA here is from genome assembly GCA_949125135.1 of Alcis repandata. Classification (NCBI taxonomy): domain Eukaryota; kingdom Metazoa; phylum Arthropoda; class Insecta; order Lepidoptera; family Geometridae; genus Alcis; species Alcis repandata. Next base: position 5,885,556 of record OX421233.1, read on the forward strand.
CAACGTGCTGCACGCCGTCAACTACCTGCACCGACACACCGTCGTGCACAGGTGCGGTATACGAGTCAACTAGAGTCTGGCTAACGAAAGTTGATACCGACAAAGCGCGGCAAATTTAAAAAATATCAGCATGGCAGCCCTAAACGGAAAAGGAAAGTTGGATTGGAACAACTCACTTTGTATATTCACTTTTTTTATTTTTTACTTTTTTTTTATATAGTATTTTATACTCGCACTCCACTCTTCAGAAGAGTGGAGTTCAGTTTAGGGCTGCCATGCTGACATTTTTTTAATTTGCCGCGCTTTGTCGGTATCAACTTTCGTTAGCCAGACTCTAACAGTGGGGCTAGCACAACTTTGACGTAAAAATACGTAACGAGTATTCGGTAGAAAAGTGTGCGCTATTTACACCCGTCAGAAGCACACTTGACAGGCGTAAATGGCGTACACTTTTCTATCGAAAACTCGCTACGTATTTTTACGTCAAAGTTGTGCTAGCCCCACAGTATGGACTACTCGGACAAAAGTTCCTGTATTCATTCAACTTTACCACAGTTATCAAGCTTTAATAAATCTTTCTGTATAAATTGCCACTTAGCTACTTCTTACTTAATGTTCTTACGCTATGGAGCATAAGCTATATTTTAAACATACTCCATCGGTCCACATGACTTATCCATTTAAAGTAAAGTTTCTTTAGCCGAAACGTGACATTCCATTCTTCGAGCGTGCCACAATTAAATAGTATCTAGCACACATATCAAATTGTCTATTAATTTCCAGAGACATAAAGCCTTCGAACATCCTGTTCGCGACGGCCGAGAAGCGGCCCGAAGACATACGCCTCGTGGACTTCGGCCTGGCGAAGCAACTTCGCGCCGAAAACGGTCTCCTAATGACGCCATGCTATACCGCCAATTTCGTGGCTCCTGAGGTTCTCAAACGGGCTGGATACGACGCCGCTTGCGATATATGGAGCTTGGGTAACATATTTTCTAATAACTATTGATTGTTCCACAATAAATCTCTTTTCATCGCTTTTAAAACTTGTGAACAATCCTATTATAGTTAAGGCTGCCAGTAAAATAAATCCTAAAAGTGGCGGAAAAGGTTCTACTGAGTACTCTATTTTCGCAAAAAAAAAAACAGTTTAGTGACGTTTATTTATTTGCAGGTGTGCTAGCGTACATAATGCTATCTGGGAGGACACCGTTCGCCTCGACCGGTGATGACACATCTGAAGCTATATTGGCGAGGATTGAATCCGGAAAGGTAATATTTGTGACAACATTTATTTTCATCCAATAAAACAGACACTAAATTCAATCTACGAAAAAGCTGTAAAAAAAATCTATCTTTTTCAGGGGTTTTGAAGTTGGTGCCATAGTAAAAATTGTTCAGCTGATCCGCTTTCTGCTGTACATCTAATCTTAACTTTTACTAGTCATGCTAATGTTCTAAAAACGGATAATGAAATGCTTAAGTAGCAAACAAGCGACGTACCATCTGGAATAGTGGTCACCGCCGCCTATGGACACCTCCATCACCCTAGGCATCTTCAGTGCGCTGCCTACTTTCGTGGACTTTATACACTACTAGCTGATCCGGCCAACGTTGTTTTGCCATATAAATTATTTCTAGTGACTATTGAGAAATAGGGGTTGGTGATAGAAGGGTGAAAATTTAGGGTTGTATGTATTTTATAATGCCACATAACAAAAAAAAAATCCAAAAAATCAAAATGTTAGGGGTGGACAACCCTTATTAGTTAGGGGTACGAAAAATAGATAGTAGCCGATTCTCAGACTTACTCAATATGCATATAAAATTTCATAAAAATCGGTCAAGCCGTTTCGGAGGAGTATGGTAACTAACATTGTGACACGAGAATTTTCTAAATAAGATAACTAGCTGACTCGACAGACGTTGTCCTGTCAAAAGCCATTGCGTCAATTCTATGTCAAATGTCATATTGCGTAACTATAGCAACCATAATATGTTGATGCTAACTTGTCAATTTATAGTAAAAATTATCAGTATATATATGTATAATTTGCAATAAATTAAAATTGCGACTATAATTTGAGATTTAAACTATCCTATCTCTCAAGTTGGATCGAAATGCACATGGTGTGCGAATTTTATTATAATCGGTTAAGTGGTTTAGGAGTCCATTGAGGACAAACATTGTGACACGAAATTTATATATATTAAGATTAAGATTAAGATATTGAGGGCTCTATATACTTTATACTATAGAGTCCTCAAAGTATAGTGTAAAAGAGTCCTCTAAATTATCGTGCAAAGAGTCCTCAAAAGCATAGTGTAAAGAGTCTATATTCTGCTTTGAGTCTATTTGAGGACTTTATACACTGTACTTTGAGGACTCTATACACTATACTTTCAGGCTCTATACACTATACTCTGAGGACTCTATTCACTATACTTTGAGGACTCTATACTATTTGTGTCGCAGGTGGAGTTATCGAGCGGCGTATGGCGCGGCGTTTCAGCGGCGGCGCGCGACTGCGTGCGACGCATGTTACAGTTGGAGCCGGCGCGCCGCCCGCGGGCCAGCGAGCTCATACAGGAGGTATGTACTGGTTTATTTATTACAAGCTTTTATTTAACTTGCAATGTATGTATGTAACTGGTTGTTCGGGTGGAATCTTGCAACTAAATTGTGAACCACTTCCCGAAGTCCGATTGAGCTGAAGTTTGGTATACGTGTGACGACGTGTGTAACTCCGATGACAATGCAATAAAATGTATTTTTAACCGACTTCAAAAAAAAGAGGAGGTTATCAATTCGTCTGTATGTTTTTTTATCATTTTTTTTTTATGTTTGTTACCTCATAACTTTTGACTGGGTGAATCGATTTTGATGATTCTTTTTTTATTAGAAAGCTGACGCTTCCCATTTGGTCCCATTTCAATTTAGTCCAGTTCTGATAATGGTATCCATGAGAAAACCATATAAGTCTTAAATTTGCATAAGGTACGTGCGCGACAAATAGATGAATAACTACGTATCAATAGTCGGTCTCTTGAAGTCGGTTTTTGTTTTTTGTTTTGTAAAATAATGTTCTTGTTCCGATTATTCATCCACATACAGGATTATAACGAAAAGGTGTGCTAAGCCGAAAAGGGTTCGTACGTTCGTAATACTCATCATTATGAACAACTTTTACTTTGGCACCAACCCGGAATTCGCGAAAAAATAGCTACATACCAGTACAGTACAATTTGACGGCCTGTTTGGCTCAGTGGTAACATAACCGCATTATAAGCCGGAGGTCCCGGGTTCGATTCCCGGCCGGGCAGATTAATTTAAATATCTGTTCTGGGTCTAGGTGTTAGTTGTCCTTGTCTTTGTGTGTGCCATGGCAACCCCGACACAGGATTTATCCTAGTGGAGCTAAGAGTGTGAAACGTTTATTTAGTTTAGTACAAAATGGAAATCGGTCCTAAAAGTCCGGTCCCGATTGAACCGTGGTTGGCTGCGGGAAACACATACCTTGTGTTTTCCTTTGCGCGACGAGAGTGCGGCTGCACACGCCAGGCGCGTAAAAAACAAGGCGTTTGACTATTAGCCGCGCCTGGGGCTAAGGGTGACGAATCAACATCGAGCTGTGCTGCGCTGTACTGCGCTGTGCTATGTTTGGTCAACTCGCTCGTCTAATATTTCAATGAGGATAGAAACAAACCATGCTGTGCTGCGCTGTGTCGAGTCGAGCTGTGCTAGGTTTTTCAAACATGGAGCACGCTGCGTGCCCCTCCATCGCCCTCAGACGTCTCTCTCACTCTCGTACTCCCATCTCGCTCGCACTAGTGTATGCGCGCACAAACAAACAAGAACGAACTAGTTTCATTCGCTCATTCACTACTGAGCTAAGCAAAGCGCAGCACAGTACAGCTCGATGTAGATTCGTCACCCTAAGGCTAAGGACTCACGGAGCGGTTTTCACCCGCGCCCGCCGCGGTGGCGGAATGGAGTTTTATTTTCAAAACTCACGAGACCGGAGTTTTGTGCGGTTACGCAGCCGTCGCGGTTGCGATTATCGCCCGCAAACTTGGCGGTTGATAATCGCAAGACGCGCGGTCGCCCGCCAACCGATCGCAGAACGCGCGGGTGCAACCCGCCGCGGCTACGGGACCGCGACCCGCGCCCGCCGGTACAAGATGACCGCCGGTGCAGCGGGACCCGCAAACAATCGCACACGCCGCGGGCGTAAAACGCGTCGTGAAATGTGCTTTAATTTTTTACATAAATATCTGTATTCTACAAAGGCTGCGGGCCCGCTACCGCGGCGGGCGCGGGTGAAAACCGCTCCGTGAGTCCTTAGCCTGACGCATGTGATTACTAGCCGCAGCCAAAGAGTTGTAACAGTACCGTTTGCCCGTTTGCCCAGCCGTGGCTGCTGGCGCCGGCGGCGGCGGGCCCGGCCGCGCCCGCGCTGTCCGCGTCGGACGCGCCGCCGCCGCCCGCCGACCTGCGCCGCGCCGTCGACCTCACCTTCCAGGTCAGTAAAGTACGTATTACCCTTCTATTTCCTATTTACTCTTCTTTGAACGTACTCACTTTTTTTTTCGTCAGTAGGTATAACCCGGTCACAATATCTGTGCACCTCGCTGGAATGCGTATAGCCTTATATAGTCGCACTGTCGCACCGGGGAGTGCGCGGAGAGGTGACAGGGGAAGCGGGAGCCTCTCCCGCTTCCCCTGTCACACACCCTGACCCTGTCCTGTCCCTGTGTGTGTTGCTGCCCTGTTATACGCATTCCAACGAGGTGCACAGATATTGTGACCGGGTTGTACGCTTCTTTTTTTTTTCGTGAATACACTTCTCCAGTATAACAGAACAGAACAGATCTGTGTCGGAGAAGAATGTTAACAAAAAAAATACAGAGATGCTTTGAATCGTTAATCATTGCATAATTTGATTGTTGCGTTACATTTTGATACTATACGTATACCTATAGATCTATCCATTAGCATTTTTATAATCACTTTTTATTTACACTTATCATTATAATACTGTCCTCATAAGACCAAGAGCGGTATCTCAATAAAAAAAAAATTTCTACATTTACGCATCAGATACGTAATTTTTCAAGCATGAAAAAACAGCGATAAAAAATTGTTGTGTGAGAAATTTTTCTTGCACTTATGAGGACAGAATAGTTGTCTTTAGTTTGCTGATTTATGAATGTGATAATCCCAGGCCCTGACGGCTTCCCCGCTGACCCCGCAAGTACTGGGCCCGGTGACGCAATCGTCCCTCGCTCAGCGACGCAACAAGCCCCAGCGACGGTTCCCCCCGACACAGCTTTAACCTACGTATACGAAACTGCCAAAACTACACTGAAGGAACGTGAGTATTCCACGCGGAAAGTCGATGTGTCAAAACTGAAATCAAATGTTTGCGTGAGCATCGGTAAGCGGCTTTAAATGTTATAATCGCCCCAAGAAGTAACGAAGACTTGGAATATCTGTTTGTAGAAAATGATGAGTTGTGGAAAACGATTATGGATGATGTTGTGGATAATGTTTGTACACTCGCATGTCGAAAGTCGTCCCGAGTTTGACTATACAGCAGCGGCCAAATGTTAACATAAATACATGTTATTCTTCTAATTAAAGACAAAGTAAGACATCTGATTAAAATGTGTGAAAGACATACAGTCACACTATCATAGTTTAAAATCAAATTGATAAAAAAGAGCTTGCTAAGCTCTCAAAAATTAGATAAAGTTTGTCGGCTTGTTCAATGTTTTTGCATTCATTATGAAATTCGTACAAAATTACATCGTCATGACATTCCAGCCTACATGATTTTCTTGACAGCGTTTTGTTTGTTGGAGTTAGAGCTTGTACACAAATCTGCGATGCGATGCGAATTCGCAACGCAGAAAATTGCGACGCGAATTGCTGCGATGCGATTTCGTGCGGCAAGGCGTCTCCCTTCCACGATCAGGAATTAACATTAACATCGCATCAACGCGCGATGCGAATCAATTCGCAAGTTCTTGCGATGCGTCGTGCGTGCTCGCAGATTTTTACGATGCGACGTCGCATCGCAGTTTTGTGTACAAGCCCTATAACTTAAATTCTATTTCAATAAGTTGGTTATGTGAACTGTATCTTGCATTTAGTTATCTTACGTGAGAAACTAGTTGATTGTTGAATATTAAATAGCTAAGCTAGATAAAAAAACGGTTGTTCTAAAGGCATCATGCGAAATATTTTCTCTAACAAAACGCCCAATTTACTCGCGTTGAAAAATTAAAGAAATTCTATTTTGATAAGGTTATAAGAATGCATACGTGAAAGTTGTCTTCCTTCCTAAATTGTATAAATTTTAAGCACACTAAATAAAAGAGTTGCTTGCCCACCTTGATAAATCCTCAGACTCTTTCTGTGCCATTAGACTATATCAAATTATGTATATTATTTTAATTTGTCTTAATTACTAAAGTGCAATACTTTAATTTTATATCATTAAACTTTCTACAATTTTTAGTGAGTATATAATTATTTATAAACAGTATTTCCTCTTACTGTGAAAACGAACTTTATTTTGACACATTTTCTGATGTTTTTTCAAGATTTAATCTTCCTTGAAAAAGATCACCAGATGTGATCAAAACAATAGTTGGAGTATGACTCATTAACACGTTAGTACTCCCTTGCAATTATAACGGAAGTATTTTATTCTATAATCATCTTTAAAGTCACAGATACTTTGTTGTTTAAATCAGATGTTGATTATATTTTTGTAAGACGTATCCATTAGGCTTAAGGGTTATTGGACGTATGTGGAAGCTCTGCAAATGCTAAAAGAGCGTTGTTTTCATAAGTATTAGTAAAACTAAGACATTTACATCGTATTTGAACTGTCGCCGATTGCATAATCATTGTGGAGTCACACATTACGAATAAGTATAAAAAGTAATTAGTTTTAAGTATTTGTCAAAATGTAGTATATTTTCGTAGTGTTTATAATGAGTGTAACTTCAATGAATGCATTCAGTATTTATTTTATTCACCACATTTTTATATGAAAATTATTTACACAAATGTTTACGGTTTCGATTCTCTTATACCATTATTTAAAGTAGAGATTGGGCCCAAGTTTGAAGGCATTTTAAGATAGATCTAAACTAACTAAAAATATATCTGTCTTTATCATTGCAAGCCATTAGACAAGGATGGCCAATAGTTTTAGAAAATTTAGATCTGTCTTAAAAAGCCTTCAAACTTGGGCCTAGGATAGAATTATATGTGAGTTTCTTCATTTTAACGTGCGAGAAAGGGATGGCGACAATTCCTAAGCTGTTACTTTATAAAATGGTACCACAGAACCGAAGCTATTATTCCAAAGAGTATATTGTAATTGGCACAAATTAAATTAGTTTTCTAGTCTCAACTTGTATAATATAAAAATGTGGTGAACTTTAATCATTCTCATATCAAGTTAGGCCTAACTTGCTCACCAAAGCATGAACAACTGATCAATTAATATTACGTTAATTATACAAGAAAATTACCTTTGGTTAACTGAAAGGTATATTTTTGACATTGATTTATAAAACGAGTATATTTTATTGTGTACTTATAGAGCATTATAATTATAAATGAGTCCAGCATTTGATATTTTGTAGTCTGAATTTATTGAGGTAGTGCTTAATTTTAGTTTTTTGTAATAAACATTTTTATGCATTATTTAGTGTTCAGTTCTACTTAATAACTTTGTATTTAAGAATCTATTATTTACTTAAATGTGCAAGAGTACTGTTAGGCTGGCCTCACACCGGGCATTCGTTTCTAGCCATTGTAATTTTATATATTCCGATCCAATGCCAGTCTAATACCATTGGTATTTTTGCATGTATGTTTGTGTTAATTCAAGCACTTCAGAGACAATTTGTAACGGGTTCCGTTTTAAAATGTAGCAGATATTGTGGCAACATAAATGTGTTCATGTAGAGCCGTGGTAGCTCAGTGGGAGAACCGACGCTTCGCATTCTTGAGGTGGCGGGTTCAAACCCCGACTCGTACCAATGAGTTCTTTAGGACTTATGTACGAATTTACATACCACTGGCTTTTCGGTGAAGGAAAACATCGTGAGGAAAACCCGCATATGTCACGCAAAAAGGGCCGATTACCGGCCTAGTTGCGGAAAAAGAGCCCGCTCTTTTTTCTTTTATGTGTTCATGTAGCGTATGGTTTTGGTGTGAGCCCTGCCTTACTGTAAAGTTTAGTGTATTTAATTTGAAATGATTTATACATTATTGGTGTTTTTAGATGCTATGATATAAAATCTTTAATATTCGTGTGTATTTAGTGAGCGGTTTAAAGCTTTATTTTTACAGTACCTAATTACAATCATGGTATTTTGTTAATGCGATTTTGTCAACCAACATTAGAAAGTTGTGTTTTCCTTTCATATTTATCTTCCTTGAGATAAAAAAAAATCGTTATGTAATGGAACTAAAACGGTTGAACAAAATTTAAGAAACCTCCTTTTTATATCATCTTACAACATATTCAGTATTATAATGAGATATTATGTATTGATATACTACATAAATACACAATTTTTGCATAATGTGCAAGTATCCATTTGCTATTTTCAAATTATGTATAAATTTACATAATTTGAGAAACCAAAAGATAATCCATTTATAAATCAAACCTACCGTCACATCAAATGTTTTTATGATAGGTAATTAATTGAAATGCTTATTAGGTAATAAAAAGTAAATAACTAGAACATATTAAAGTTATATAGTATCTGCCAACTAGTACCATCTTTTCAAATTTAATGCTATATAAAATAGTTCTATCAAATGAAGGAATTGATCTAAATATTGAATAGTTATAATATTACAGTTACTAAATGCGTTATATAATATTATAAGGACTCGCATTGGCTAAGAGTAAAGTAAGAATTTCGATTTTAACTATCTCGCCCTCAACATATCTAGGTAACTAACGTAGTTCCAGTTGCAAGTACGGCATAGCATAATCTATTGAGGAAACGTAATTAACCTCTTGGATAAAAAAACATCACAAAGCTTTAGAAATTGGAAACAAACTTTATGAACATGAGGCATTTGAGAAATTATTAATCTGGAATATCTGGATTTAGATAGAATTCTATTTATCTCTACACAAATCACAAAGAAAATAATTTATTAATATAAATAAGTAACACAAGTACAAATTTCCATTTCAATGTAATATTTGTGTGAAAGAGTATAAAATATTCGTCTAATTTGAGTCACAATAAATTTATAATAAATAATAATGAAAGCAAATTAAATGATGAAACGGTGAATACCATTTTGTAAAGTATATTTTCTTATTATCCAAATTGAATACTGCGAGAGTAAGAAGTGTTATATAATGTTGTTTGGAAAATCGTCCTAAATAAAACGTAAAAGTGCACACTGTATATACAGTAGGTATTCAGTATATTTATCTAACTATTATAGCAAAGATGTAGAAAACAAATAGAATTACAATACGAGTACTTACATATTAATCTGGATGTCCACTTTAAAATTTGATGAAATTGTTATGGTATTTTTCGTTAAGTTTACAACATTGTTGTTGGTTAAACGAAAAGTACTGTTAAATACCATAAATGTATAATGTACATGAAAAGTCAGAGTAGTTTCTCAATAGCTTGTTGAATAATTCTAAAGAAATATTTTTGACAAGCTTGCACTCAGTGTTAATAGTTTTTCTACTAAACTTTGGATGTTATATTAATTTTTATGCCTAACCAATGTAATAGGACCACAAGTTAATCATCAAGTACATTATAAAGGTGCTTCCTGTTGTATTAAATAGTCAAGTTTTGGTGGTCTCAGAGTTAATGTAAAAACTATCTATTTTTCTATATTCATAATGGAAATACAATTTCATAATAGTGATTGATGCTAACAAACAGTTGTTGTATAGAGAACACATAGATTATATTATAAACATTGTTGACATTGCTTAAATATTGTTGTTTTATTTGCATAATAAATAATATTTTTCAAAATAAACACATCTATTATTTGTTGTAATTTAAATGTAATTATTATAATTAACACATTTAAGCTTAGGACTAATGTGTGCTATTTAACACTAACTCCTTTTAAAGTAGGTGCTACAACAGGTCCTTTTCCAGGTACAATCAGTGGACTGTTTTTGTAGCATGCTACTTTTTCATCATTTGTCATTAGGTCAGGGGCACAAGTTTCAAATATTTTCTTTTTAGGGTTTAGTTGAGGTTCAGGCTCCCTAGGATAGCCATCACATGACACTAGGTCACCTGGCACAGCACCATTAGGAGGGATCAGTACTTCTATCTTATCAGGTGATGATGCACACATCACCATTGCTTCTGAAGTTATTCCTCGCATCTGTAATTTGAAAAACAAGAGTTCTCGAAAAAATACCTTTTTTCATTAAATAATAATTAGTAATAAGAAATGTGATTTACCTTTGCAGGTTTCAAATTGCACAGAACCATGACAATCCGGTCCCTCATTTCATCAATAGGAACATGGTTGACAAGACCTGAAACAACTGTGCGAGGCTTTTCTTCACCGCAATCAATCTTTTCTACATATAGAGCATCTGCGTCAGGGTGTTTATTGATATCAACGATTTTCCCAATCCTCAAGTCTAGTTTTCTAACATCTATGAGCTCACTTGTCAGCTCAACTGCTTTCTTAGGAGTCTCTTTACTCTTCTTAGTGGAATCTTTATCTTTTTTCTCTTTCTTGACTGCTGGTACCGGCGCGTCTACTTTATCTGGTAGTTGTTCCTGGATTGCGGCTGCGGCCTTGCCGGGAATTGGATACTGCTTCTTACCATTCTGAGTTTCGAGTTTTATTAATTGTAATTTCGCAGCTTCGACTTTGTCAGCAAGGATCTTATTTTCTTCAGTGAGATATTGAATTTTAGCCTCTATTTTGACTTTTTTTAAATGGTCTACCTGCAAGATAAACATTTACGAAAGTATGATTTAAAACTTGATGATGATAAAAATACTGTCCATGCAAGCAACTCGCCTGTTTTTTTAAGTCCACAATTCTATCCTCGGCTGCTTCTGCCATTTTTAACAATTTAGCTAAGTTTGACTGAGACATGTTTCTTTTAATGTTAAGAAATAACATCAATTATATAAATTATTTTATTAGTGGTAAAATGGGCATAACCTCCAACACGAATGTGACTGAATGTGTTGTTCTGACAATCTGACATTATTCTGACATAAAGGTAAGTTGCTGGGCTGCCAAGATTGGTTTTGAATATTACCCCATATTGAGTTGAATAGTATTTACTCACACGTGCGGATTAAATCATACAATACGCGATATCATAGAAATTTCGAAGATTTTGCAATTTATAATAAAATGCACCCGGACAGGTGGGCGAAGGCCTCCACAGAGTGGGTGTCCCCGGACAGTCAACCCCCAGGTCGCCCCCGACGCGATGGCGCGACGAACTCGGGCGGTTTGAAAAAGACGGCGCTGGCCCAAGACCGCCAGAATTGGAAAAAATTGGGGGAGACCTTTGCCCAGCAGTGGGACAGCATAGGTTAGATAAAAAAAAAAAAAAAATATATTATTTCTCCTTCCTACAAAAATCACGAGACAAATTCTCTGATCTGCCAAACATTACAATATTTTAGGTTGGAGTACAGAATTAAATAAGAGGCGTTTTCAAAAGAAAGTTGTAGTTCCAAAAAGTACAATAAATTGCTTGTGGATTAATTTGAGGCCAAAAACCCAATAAAACTCAAGAATAAAAAACAAAATTAGATGTGAATTTCAATGTCAAATTGACATAATGACATTAACATAAAATAGGTGATTCAAGTACAAAACATGTGTTGACTATAGATTATATAATTACATTAGATTAATGGACAATAATAAATTTAGATCGTCATGACAATACATTTATTTTAATAAAATAAACATTGGCATATGGCAATTTTACCACAAAAGTTTGAGTACAGACTTTCTAATTTGGTCATATTTTTACCCTTAGACTGGGGAATTGATAAAAGGTGACCCTAACTAACCGATTTGACAAAATATACTAGACGCTTATTACCAATTTGTCCAAGCTTAGGTATTACTTACGCCACCTGCAAAAACCACAAGCTATTTTTTTTAAATAAAAAAAATGATATTATTATATGAATAAGGAAAAAATAGCTTGTAGGTTTGGCAACTTTTTAATATTTTGTGCCAACCATCTCGACTTCTTTAAGTCTGGCAACTCAAAACTTTAGAAATATAGGGAAGAGCATAATTTAATCGATAGGTAGCGCATTTTCGTGTCAATCGATTTGAGCAACTCGCAACTGCTGCTAATGCTCTAGCTAAACAATGCTTACGACCTTGAACGCGCTTTTACGCAAAAAACTAGTTACATACACGACAATACACATTGATAAAAAGATATATAAACCAAAAATTACACTGTGACATTTAAGAATGGAAAATACAGAATACTTTATTATTTTTGCTTGTGCTTTTGCTTGGTTTTGGAGGCATCATCACCAAAGACGATTGATTCTTCATAATGCTTAGTCAGCCATCATCATCATTTATCCATTTTATATATAAATCATTTTCAAAGTACATATTTAGAAAGAGGTTGTCGAATTCAATGATGTCGAAAATCCCGGAAAACCCTTTTGATACGATCCAGTTACTGCTGGCAGTGACGACAAAAAATATAAATAATTTATTAAAATATGGGCACATCAATGTACACTTAAGCTTGCCAAATACATTTTTACGAATTGATTGACTTAGAAATGATAAATAGATACTTAATTAACTCTATAAAGTTCACTTCAGAAATTACATACAAAAAGGATTATAAAACTAAAACTATTGCAATAACTTTACTGGCGTCCTTATCGCTAAGAGCGATCTCTTCCAGGCAACCTTAGGATGGAGATGATACTTTTACACAAAAATACAAAAAACGGGGTGTGTAATAAATCCTATTATAACGAGGTCGTATTTTTGGCCTGATTTAAAATTAATAATATCATAATATTCATTCGTAATAATCATTAATTTATTGAAAACTGAAAGTCCTGTCAACATATATTAAATACATGCTTTAGAGAGACCGATAAACCTATGTTGTAGAATATAATATTTGTTTTTAAATATTTTCTCGTAGCTGGCTAGGTAGAGCTAGAAACCTTCGGGGGGAAAAAACGAGAGATAGTGGGGATCAGCTTAGATATTTATCTATCGAGTCTATCGACGTGTTTCTACTTCAAAATTACACACCTTTTGTGTGTAATTGTGTAATGCTACTAGAAATGCAAGTAAATTCATGTTTCATCATGCTCTCATACTTTCTTCAACAAGCCAGATTATTTTTGCATTCAGAGAAGATGAACAATTTCGAAATTGGGTACTACAGTACCCAAGGTGCAGCGACCGGATAAATAAATTCTAATTATTTAGACTAAAATAAGTCCTATAAGTTAAAGATTAAGAATCTAAAAATATTACATAATTGTTGAAATGAAACAATTCTCGATTATTTTTACATAGTTTCATGAAATTCATGACGTGAATGGTTTTGGTTTGGTCACCCACCACAACACTAGGGGAAAAAACTAAAATGGCCGTTGGAAGCGCGTCATAAATACTTACTGACGTTGTTTATATTTGCGCAGAAGTATAAAAAATTACAAGATTTTAATTTCTTGTAACAATCCTTTACTTGTGTGCCGCAAACGATGTAAAATAAAGATTAAGTGTTTTGAAAATCTATAATTGATAATGTTTTGATATTTGTGAACTTGGAACAATGTCAAACAACACTGTCGGCTCGACGGGGCCTGCTCCCGGCAAATTACGTGGACCCGGGAGACCACCGAAACGCACCACTTGCACATGGTGTGCTGAGAGTAAGACGCCTCTGAAGTATGTATTGCCAACAGAGAACGGCAAGAAAGAGTTTTGTTCTGAAACGTGTCTTTCCGAGTTTAGACAGGCGTATAGTAAAGGCGCCTGTCTTCATTGCGACAATGTTATCCGAGGTAATGCTCCTTCAAGCAGCAAAAACTTTTGTTCTACCTACTGCCTCAACAGATATCAGAAAAAGAATGAAAAGAGAACAACATCTCCACAGTCTGGGAATGGGGCAAACGGGACAGAAAACCACTCTAACAATAACTCCACCGGATCTTTTTACGATATTTATCAGTCCTTCGACTGGAGCGAGTATGTGAAGGAAACTAACAGTTCGGCAGCTCTCCAAGAGTGTTTCAAACAAGCACAGCAACCTCCAGTGAATGATTTCAAGATCGGATACAAATTAGAGGCTTTGGATCCACGAAACTTGACTTCCACATGCATTGCTACAGTAGTTGGAGTATTAGGACCTCGGTTACGGTTGAGACTTGATGGCAGTGATAATAAGAATGATTTTTGGAGGTTAGTTGATGCTGGTGACATTCACCCAATCGGTTACTGTGAGAAGAATGATGGAATGTTACAACCACCACTTGGCTTTCGAATGAATGCTAGCAGCTGGCCTATGTTTCTACTCAAGACACTGAATGGTGCAGAGATGGCTCCAGCTAAAGTATTTCAACCAGAACCATCTACTCCAAAGTCAAATATGTTTGTTGTTGGTCAAAAATTAGAGGCTGTGGATAAAAAGAATCCCCAATTGATATGTTGCGCCACAGTTGGTGCTGTGAAGAATGATCAGATCCATGTGACATTTGATGGATGGCGAGGAGCTTTTGATTACTGGTGCAAGTTTGATTCGAGGGATATATTTCCCGTGGGATGGTCTGCTAGAGCTGGTCACCCTCTGCAGCCTCCAGGGCAAAAAAGTGCAACAACACCTAGGTAAGTTTATTTATTTATTTGATAATATGTGAGCAGCATAAGCTGATGTGCCTATATCTTGCAGTATCCAAATTTTTTCATTAACAGTTAGTGCTTATCCATCAGCACAATTATCTTTTTTTTAATCCACACATCTATAACATTTTTAAAAGTGTTCAAAGTCTTGGCTGATATCACTTCTTCTGTCAATTGGGTCCAGTTATAGACCACTCTGTTGCTTATTAATGTTTATTACCTACTTCAATTACCAATATCTTTTTGCACAACATTGAATAGAACTTTAGTACCAAATTTGCCATTTCCTTGTGCCGAGATGAGCCCCTTTCACAATAGTAGTGACACACATAACAATATTTACAATTGCTCTATAATTTGTTTTTAGGTTTAAACTTCGTCATACAGGCATGCCTAATCCAGCTTTGCCGGAGGGAGGTTCTACTGGGAGCAGTAATTCCAGCACTCTACCTACTCCTCCACCTGTAGCAACTGTTCATCTGAACGTCCACGCCAGTTGCTCTGGCGGCAACGGTGCTTTCCCACCTATTATTTCTGGTGCTGGCCCATCAGGAGCAGCCGAAGCACTGGCCAAAGAGCTTCTCAATGTACACCCTGACCCACAGAGGTTGACGAGAGCAATACTTGCCGCATCTAGTACCTACGCTAATATTACAAACATACAGGTAAGACATTGTTTTTGCTTTATTATTTTTATTTATGTGCTTGGATATTTGTTAATTACTATTTGTCATGAATATGGTTTGAGAATATTGAAATTTATGTTTTTTGTGTTTATGTATGTAAAACAACAATGTAGGTACTAATCCAGTGGAGGGTGGTGTAGCATGGGTTGGTGCCCAGTATGGTTTTCTAATGCACACCTAAACCGCCACAGCCTTCTCTTTATTGTTAGCTAACTGCCCCGCGGTTTCACCCGCGTAATAAAAAAAGAAGGATGATGATGATGAAAAGTAGCCTATGTTCTATTCTGTACACTTGACAACATAAATATTTGCAAAATTTCATGGTGATAGAGTAGTTTAGGCATGCAATCATAGCAACCAAACTTGCTTTCGCATCTATGTATAATAATCAGCCAGGCTACAGGCTATGAAGCCAAAGCCTTTACCATACCTTTACAATACATGCATCAGTTGTGTTCATGTACATATTTGGAGTTAGGTTAGCATAATAAGAACAAACACACACAACAAATCACTCTTTTCCAGGTTACAACAGCAATTAAGAACTATACAGTGAAAGTGCCAGCTGAGCTGACCACAGATGAACTGAAGGATTGGTTGAAATGTGTATGCAATGGTGTGGGGTGCTGCATCGGCATGATCGAGGTAGACTCTGGCGAGGCCGCGGGCCGGCCTTGCACAATCTGTGGGGACTCCACTTCTAACAATGTCTCCTCGGCCGTGAAGAGACCCATTGTAAAGGTATGATACCTAGATAAATCTTTCTACGCCTATTCTCAACTGTAAATGCTTATCTTCTGTTTTTAATTTGTCTATAATATATTATCTATATTACAATAATTAATCGCCATGCCCGACCGATTGGAAAAATATTTTTATTTGATTGGCCTCAAAACTTTTAGGGACAGGGTAGGTGGTTCACCAACATTTAACAAAGCCATTACATTTTTAATTAACTGTTTTTGACAACTATTTAAAAACTGAAATAACAACAATAGGCGGTTAAATTACTGAATACAGAACTTAGTGTTAAAAAAGTCCCAACGCAGGGCAGTGCTCCTCAATATCACCATCCCGCATGACGAGAACCTTGTGAAGGCAGAGAAGGACAAGCCTTGACCTTGACTTGGCTCACGAGGTTACCGCCATGTGTTATGTGTATTTGACGATTATTGTCCCGATAGTCGTCTCGGCGAATGGCCTGATAGCGAAGAGCCTCGACCAACATCTCAAGAGGCTCTCGCTAGACGGTTGGCTCAAGGGTCAGATGCTGACGGCAGTGGTCCTCGACACAGCACGCATCGTCCAGAGGTTCCTGTCTCTGCAGCCCTAACCACCGGTAGCTTGGACCCTGCCTGGATGCCGGCGGCAACCTATTTTTAAAAGTTTTTATATAATATAATTTTTATATTTTGCATTGTAAAAAACCTTAGAAAAAAATTTAGAAACAAATTTAATACCTGAATAATAATAAATCAATTATCAATTAATGAATTGATTATAAATTAATTATTAATTAGTTGATAATCAATTAATCATCAATTAAATAATTGCTAATTGATTAATTAATTTTCAGGTATTAATCTTGTTATGTTATGTTATTAATTGTAAATTAATTGATTAATTATCTATTATTATAATTTATTAATAATCTCCATGTTAAATTTTGGGGAACACGGGGATAAGTCATTCAAAACAAATAACGTCGAGCGCTGTTGTATCTGCAGGAGGAGGTGGTGAGCCCAGACGAGTCGAGCCCGAGCAAGCAGGGGCGCGGGCCGGGCGAGCGGCTGCAGCCGGCCTCGTCCACCACGGGCGCGCCGCCGCCGCCCGCGCCGAACACGCCGCCCGCCGACTGGTCGGTGGAGGACGTCATCGGGTTCATCGCCGCCGCCGACCCGGCGCTCGCCGCGCATGCCGACCTCTTCAGGAAGCATGTAAGTAGTTCAGAACCCTTCCAGCACCTAGCAAACAAGAGAATCACAACTTAGACTCTATTCTTGGGGTCCGGCCGTGGACCTCTTCAGGAAGCATGTAAGTTCGTAAGTAGTTACGAAGGCCTAGCGATTAAATGACGAACCAATGGCAAGCGTGTCTCGTGACAAAATACTAGTTGGTGAAGGACGTCATCGGGTTCATCGCCGCCGCCGACCCGGCGCTCGCCGCGCACGGCGACCTCTTCAGGAAGCAAGTAAGTAGTTATTACTCCTACGGCCGCCTAGCAAACAGTTTCACAACTTAGATCCTATCCTTGGGGCCTGGCCGTGAACAAGGCACTCTGCATGTGCGGACCTCTTCAGGCAGCATGTAAGTAGTTCGAAGGCCTAGCACAGAGATGACAAAGCAATGGCACGCGTGACATTGGTGCGAATTGTAGTGGTAGGGCTCTTTTGCAGAGCCCGCCTGGGGAAGTACCACACCTTTGCCAGTTATTCCACCGCCAAGCAGTAATGTGCAAACATTACTGTGTTCCGGTTGGAAGGGCATTGTTTCCAGTGAAATTACAGGGCAAATGGGAGATTAAACAACTTATATCTCAGGGTGACGAGCGCAGTGCTGTGCCGCGCAGGGGCTTGAATTATGCGAGTTCAAAATTCTGGGTGGCGCAGACCTGTTATGGGCAAACGTGACGTTTAACATCAGGCGAGCGATTTGCTCGTCTCGTCACTCAATTACATAAAAAAAAAAAAAAAAAAAAAAAGAATAACTGCGAATACTGTCGACCATCCCGAGCCAGTATCATAACAGTCATGGCGGTCAGAGTGGTACTTTTGACTAAAATACCTACTTTAAATCTTATTTATTATGAAACGTACTTTAAGAAATATTAATATTGATATAAACTATTAATCTGGATTTTCGTATGATTATATGTCACTATGTCAGTCATCAGAACGTTTTGATCCCATTACTATAAAATAATATCCCCAACGCTACAAAATATTGTAGGCACGCGGCATGCTACCACCCTAAATTATTTAACGGCACGTCTAAAGCCTCATTAAATATTGAGCCTCATTGAATATTAAAGGTTCGCCCACCCCTGGCCTAGCATAAACTCGTACGTAAAATACGTAGCGGGTATTCGATAGAAAAAATTATGAACCTAATTATGCAGTATTCATTTACGCCAATTACGCCCGATAGGGTCGCTGTCCCATTTTCCATACATTTGTCTATCAAATACTCGCTACGTATTTTACTTTAGGATTTGTGCTAGGTCTTCCGCCTGCGTAGGAAATAAGAGTTTCACAACTGGGACCCTATTCTTGGGGCCTCGGACAAGACGCTTTATCCGCGCTTTTAGGATGTCAGTACTAGTATCCCTCCAGTCCAGTCGACTAGGGAACCGAGTTTCACAATCAGGGCTATTCTCGGATGCTCGAGATTATCTCCGTCAGTCTCACTGTCCTGACATTTCTAATGAGAACGACAGTAGCCGAGATATTATCTCATTTGCCAGAATAGGGCCCTATAGCTATGCCCCTCCGGCCACTTAGCCGACTGAGTTTCACAACCAGCTCGCCTAGGGCCGTGGTCAAATTGTGTTTTCAACGTTTTTATCCACACTTATCTGACAAATCCAGAATTTGGATATGTTTGTATCTATCTCGTGGATTAAAAACGGTAAAAGACTATTTCTTCTAATAAATTTAACGTAATATGAAAAAAAACCTAATGCCATGTGCTAACCTAACCTTGATCCTATCCCTATTTGCTGGTTACTCAGTTTTTAGTTGTGTTATATAATATTTTTAGCTACAACATGTTTTTTCATTTATTGCAGGAAATAGACGGCAAGGCACTGCTTCTCCTGAACTCTGACATGATGATGAAATACATGGGCCTGAAGCTAGGACCGGCGCTGAAAATCTGCAA
Organism: Alcis repandata; assembly: GCA_949125135.1. Classification (NCBI taxonomy): domain Eukaryota; kingdom Metazoa; phylum Arthropoda; class Insecta; order Lepidoptera; family Geometridae; genus Alcis; species Alcis repandata. Next base: position 5,905,047 of record OX421233.1, read on the forward strand.
TCTGGTCTCCAAAATAAAGAATCGCAGGAATTACAGCACCTAAAAATTTTTAACCAATATTTCGCTCCCAGAGTACGAAACTGTAAGTTTCTACTTTATAATCACTAGTTTTTAGGTTTCGCATTTTTAATTACTATTCTTTACGTGAGATGATTAGAATCTGATTTGGAATTGAATAGCTTTACCAAGAGGATCGCATTAGTATTGTCAGATAAGTTTAGTGAATGGTACAAGAGAATCCACGTCATTAACCAATTTGAGAAATACATAAGGACCTTGTCACCGTTATTGTATATGACGGTAAGTTATGTGGGAAAGGGAAACGAAACCACTGAGGTTTCAAGGGAGGAAGATAGGTTTTAGTAAGTCAATAAGTCTATCAATTTGACCTTGACTTATTTTGCCGTTGACCTTGACCTAGACAAGTTTATAATCAAGTACAATCTATTCTAATCCGGGTCAAACTCTAATTCTCAGAATCTCAGAATTATCTATTTGCATAATATTGCCTAATTAGCAACTTAACTTGAAATTGATTTTTAAAATATAATCTGCACTCGCTTGACTATAATATGCTTAGTGGATGTCGTGTATCAGAACTTCGGTAGAACATGTTACAAAATATGTTGTCTTTGCTTTTAATTTAGTATACTATTTTACATACCCTGACTTGTTGTCATTAACGTGGCAGCATTACAATTATTTATATCTGTGTCATTTCAATAATTAAAAAGAGGAATGTAGAGCGCTTATCACAATCCCAGAAATATTCTGATTTTGTTTCTATCTCGCTCTGTCAACAGTAGCGAGAGGGAGACAAAGCTAATGTAAGATTAAAATAAGAGTAAAATTATAACGTTTATAGAACATCTACATCGCCTCTGTTCCAAAGAGTGAAGCATTTTGCCGTGAACTGTGCCGATTTTAGAGTTTTAAAAACAAAGCAATAAAAAGATTATAACAAATATTTTATGACACCAATTAGTAATTACTACATATTGTATAAAACACCAATTTATACTAATAGCAGTGAGTAACTAAGGACTTCCAATACATTTCTCCCAATTAACTTAAGTAATAGTCATGTAAATAAGTATTTTCGATGAGTAAAGTTGCATTTAATGTAGTTAGTGCTCATTTTGCATAATATTAATCCCCGATGTTGAATTTTGTATAGCTAAGTACTCAAAAGAGCAATAGTTGTATATATTTATTGAATATATTATATTGGCTAGTCGCGAACATTTGCCTGAGTGATAAGAACATTGTAATATTTGATATTGATGAATAAGGAGATTTTTCCATACTTTTGCAGATCAATTTAAGCTTAAAAATGTGTGATTTTGACGGCGAAAATGATTAATAATTATTAGTACAGATCTTAGGACTGTTAAAAAATCAATGGAACCATCGTATTTTTCGAAAGAAAAAAGCTGCCGAATACAATCTCCTGTACAGAAAAAATATATTTGTAGATTATGGTCTAGTGCCTTTCAAGATAGTCGTAATTTTATATCCTCCAAATGTAAGAAATATAGCATTGCAAATTAGGTTACATATTATTAACACAACAAAAGCACTATTGTCATCATTCACATAATATTACATTTTCATTTTTAAGTAAAGACGGAAATCACTTTTATTTCTCATTAGAGTGGCTTACTGTCACAAGTCAAAATTATTAAATGTGAAAGAGTGTGCATGTGCATTGTGAAATTCAAATTCTGTAGACGCGTTTTCTGGTCCTTACTAATTGTAGTAATTACCTATAAAATCCCAGAGATATTAAAACAATGGATAACGGGTCTGCACTGAAAAATATCCGAACCTAACAAGGCTGAAACCTTAGTAACTATTTTAGCAATCTTGACATGTAGGCTGCTATATAGTGCAAGCTATAATTGTCATTGTTGTGACGATATAGGGCTTCAATTAGTTTGTGGAAATTTCTAAAATGTATCTAAGTTGGTACAGATATAGTTCGGATTTTTTTCTGTGAATTTTCTACCAGACTAAATTTCCATCTGTTCTAATTTCTTTGGAGTTTTACTTAAAGATTATATGATGTCAAACAAAGTCGATACAGTTTTAAAATGTTTATCAATTTCAATACTATTATTTACTTTAACGTTTAAGCTTTTTTAGTTATGTCGTCAAGGAAAGCGACGTGTTGTTTTAATTTTAATTTTAAATGGTTTTCATCGAAGTTTTGTTTCATATTCAAAGTCATTTTGAATTAATTGTTCCTTATGAGCCTATTTTATAGACTTTTGATGGCTGAAGTATTTTTATTATTAGATCTATGCCCCTATTGTATTTAAATTTAGTTTTGCCATTATCAAGTGTTATTGTAATGTTTAAACATTTCATCATGTGATATTCAATGTTATCTGTTGTCGTAATAAATGATTAATAATTTAATACTTACTTATTAATTAATGGGCTTAAGTTTGAAGCCTTTGTTTGAAAGATCTAAAATAACTAAAAATATATCTGTCTTTATAATTGCAATGTATTAGACAAAGACGTCAATAGTTTAAGAAAATTTAGATCTGTCATAAAAAAGCCTTCAAACTTGGGCTCAATATGTTTGTATGATTATAAATATTCGTGATGTAAAATTAAGTTTCCACATGACATAATTATACTATTAGCGGTAGTTTTGCCTATTTGTGGGTGTAAATATTCCTAATTTTGAATAATTTAATTTAATTTTTAGTAAGTTGAAAGTGATTTTTCGATTTAGTTTTAGTTGACAGGTATCGCGAAGATCTAATTATTATTTTTTGAATTATGCAGCTAGTTGGCTGATTTATGTTTTTACACATTTGACATTTGGTAGTTATCCCTTAGATTTTCTTCGTTTTAGCGCAGATTTTAGATATTGATTTCGGTTTGATGTCACAGAGTACATAGTAGAATACATAGATGCTCTGTCTGTATATAAATAAATGAATTAATAGTACCTATATCTATGTAGAAGACAAACGTCTTCACCATATTATTTTTATGTATGTAAATAAGGAGATCCATTAGAAACAGAAATGTATAAAATTAATAAAAATGTAAAATGTTTTTAATTTGTTTTAATCATTTAATATTGTACATTCAGTTAACACTGTATGATTGTTCTTGTAAAAGTTTAACTCCAATGGGCATTATATTCATCAGTTATCGAAGTCTCGCTTAATGAACGACGAAGTATTTAAGTAATCAGTCATTAGTCGCAAGCTACGCTTAGGTAGGATACACTTAATACTTCGATTACAATACAACCCAATCATTAATAAACGTGAAATATTATTGCTACCACAACAAGTTTGTCCACAACACTTATACGGGGTTAAAAGGAAACGGTAGCCTAAGAAAAGTGCTCATAGTACCTACTCATCATTATGAACAACTTTTATTATGGGGCCAACCTAACTTATATCTCAGGGTGACGAGCGCAGTGCTGTGCCACGCAGGGTCTTGAATTCTGTGAGTTCAAAATTCTGGGTGGTGCAGACCTGTTATGGGCAAACGTGACGTTTAACATCAGGCGAGCGATTTGCTCGTCTCGTCACTCAATTACATAAAAAAAAAAAAAAAAAAAAAAAAAAAAAAAAAAAAAAAAAAAAACCTGGAAATCGTGAAAAAAATCAGCTGTTCCATAGAAACATGTCCATGACAGCTGTTTTTTTTTTTTTGTTGATTGGGTAATCTTTAGTACGTAAGAATTGGGTCCTATTGGTTCAGTGGGCTTAGTGCAACTTCTGGCTGAAATACGTGGCGAGTTTTGATAGAAAAGTGTACGCCATTTACGCTCGTCAGGGGCGCCCCTGACTGTTTTAGTCAGAATTTGTGCTAGGCCCACTGGTGGCGTGCAATAATTCGCGAGCGCCCACGTTAAATATCCTAAGTTTAAACTTGCGGATGTTTCAATTAAATTCAGTTTTAACCCTCTGCGACTGACGTGCACTAGTTTTCACAATTTCACTGACATGGTAGTACGGCACACACCATTTTGATAGCTTATATCTTTGTAATTATCAAGACAAAACCTATTATAGTAATATTTAACTAAATATTTATGGTTTTCCTCGTATCTAAACAAAAACAACATCGTAACAAAAATATCAAAATGAAAGTCCACGATTTAATAATTTTTGTAATTACTACAGTCAGCCTTCAAAATCAAAGACACAAACTTAAAAATGAAAAATTAATCAAGATCTACTTATTTTTTTATAAATGCTATACTCATATTATGATCTAATCATACTTCTTAAATTGAAAAACATTCATTGGTTCAATCAAAAGTAATAAAATCTTTTTTTTTGTCAATTTTTTCAAGGCGACTTGAACATTGGAAGCAAATCGGCTTCAAACAATCACAGAAACGATATCTTGATACTCTTTTTATTTTTGGTAGACAAATTGAGCATAGGTTCCTTTCACGTGAACTTTTGGGGAATAATTCGAATAATCACCTAAATCGTTAACTTAGTTTAACTCATGCAAAAAAAAAAATTAAAAAATTGCTTGTCGTCACTTTTAAAGGCTCCGGATGACGGTTTTTTTAGAACTACTAGACTGTGAGCCATCTGAAAAATAAACAAAATTGAACTAAACAAAACAATGTAACTGACAAAATCTATATATATAAAAATGAAACCCGTTTTCCTTGGTCACGGCCTCACGCGTGAATGGCTGGACCGATTTCACTAATTCTTTTTTTGTTGTATTTGTTATTATTAGGAGAAGGTTCTTACGGAAAAAAATATTAAGAAAATCTCTCAGAAATATTGAAAAACCCTAAAAACAGCCCTTTTATTTTTCCCATACAAACGTTTTCTAACTAAAACGAGCTTTATTGCTATTGTATAAAGTTCATATTGAATTGCAAGCACTCACTGTTGTTTAAGCAATGTAGGTATGTTCCTAACGTCCAAGAGTCAATTTGCACTTTATTACCTCTGTACAAAGTTCAAATTCAATCATATCTATCAAAACAGTGTGCGTTTTATAGGTACTGATAATTTTTACTATAAATTGACAAGTTAGCATCAACAAACTACGGTTGCTATAGTTACGCAATAGCATGATAATAGAGGTTATAACAAAGAGTTCCTATAATTATTCTCAACACCTTTGGTCACGCCATCACGCGTGAACGACTGGACCAATTTCAATTTACGTTTATCCCAAAGTCTACCCGTGCGAAGCCGGGACGGGCCGCTAGTATTCTTATAACGATTAAACTGATATGGTTGTCTAGGAGACACCTTGCCTCGGTACGGGTCGTGTAGGTACTGACATGTTTTTCGTTTACGCGGTGTCTGTCAGCCAACCACGTCAGCTCCGTAGGGTTAAAAGCACCTACTGCCGCTTATATGGATGACGTTCTGCCGTCCACTAACTATAATGCCGTTAAGCCACAGGGGGTCGATTTTTACTTTTAAACATGATAGGATAGAGTTTAAAATTCTCTATCTACCTGTCTAACAAACGTGTTCCTATCTGTCATAGGTCCTAAGATACAAATAGCACAAACGCCGCTACATGACATTTCTTTTCAACATTACACGTCTATAAAGTCGTCATATAACATTACCTAACTAACTAGCCGCTATAATCCCATAACGACATAAATATGTATTAAAATATCAAATAATTGCTTACCTATAAAGCCGTTTATTGTGTTTTGTATGCTAAAACGCAGCTATAGTACTTTAATTACTTTTAAGTTGAGGTGTGTGTTTTAATTTATTGAAAAATTCCTTACCTAAAACACAGTTACAAGAAAAACCTTCGAATAAAAGACGTTAAGGTCGCTTAACCGTTTTTTAGATAAGGATTCACCTTATTCCATTATACAATTTACTACACTTGCAAGTCGTCAAAAGAAATTCGAAAATTAAAATGTATATTTTTTTATATATTTCCTCAACTTAAAAAACGTTAAGCAGCATTCCTTAATTAAAACGCCGTTATCTGCCATCACCCCGCGCTTTATTTTTTTTTTGTTACACTAATATTATCACCGTAGAACAAAGAACTAGATCTGATAATCATTATCTAGTTAGTGGTAGGCTTGTGACTCCCGCGTTAATCGTCAAAAAAGATGTCTGGTTTTAGTGTTACTTTGTAATGGCGAGTCTATCGTTTTATTCTGCAAGATAAACAGTGGTTTCAACGCAGTAATTTATTTAAGATCTTCGCCAGTGTGTTATTGATATTTGCTATTGTCGTTTTACTTCATGATTTTACTCATTACTTCATCAAACCCGAAAAAAGCCCCCGGAACCGACGGGCTCACCGTTGATATCTGCGCTGCAGCCATCCGAAGCGAACGGGAAATCTTCTTAGCGATAGCAAACAAATGCTTGTTGCTGAGGTACTTCCCTAAGCAGTGGAAAGCGGCGCACGTGATTATCCTACGCAAACCCGGTAAAACAGATTACACACATCCGAAGTCATACCGTCCTATAGGTCTCCTGTCCGTCCCTGGAAAAAACGTCGAAAAGCTTTTGGTAAACCAACTCCAATGGCATCTCCTCCCGACCATCAGTCAGAAACAGTACGGTTTCATGCCCCAACGAGGAACCGAAGACACCCTGTATGACCTGGTAGAGCACATTAAAAAAGGAGTAAACAGCAAAAACATCGTACTCCTAGTCTCCCTGGATATAGAGGGCGCATTCGACAATGCATGTTGGCCCGCCCTAAAAGATAATCTAGCGCAGAAAAAAAAAAGAGGTGGCCAAAAAACCTCTACGAGATGGTAAACTCATACCTCAATGACCGAAAAGTCAAAGTCAACTATGCAGGAGCAGCACACGAGAGCGAAACTACCAAAGGGTGTGTCCAAGGATCTATCGGCGGACCCACCTTCTGGAACGTAATCCTAGACTCGCTGCTGCGACTGCTGGAAGCAGAGGGAGTAGTGCTCAAGCCTTCGCGGATGACGTCGTTCTCGTGTTCACAGTCAAACATCATCGAGCAGCAGGCCAACAACACGTTGGACATGATCGTGAAATGGGGAAAACGTAACAAGCTCAACATTGCAGCGCAGAAGACTAATGCGATGCCCCCAAACCTGGTCATGTCTGGCATCCAGCTTAATCTCGTCGAAGAAGTCAAACTGCTTGGCCTGTTGATCGACTATAGGCCCAATTTCAAAGGACACGTGAAAGCCCAGTGTAAAAAGGTGGCGGATATCTCCAAACAGATTGCACGTGCGGCGAAAGTGACCTGGGGTCTAAGGAGCGCGATCACGAGAACCATCCACGTCGCAGTGGTGGAACCCATCATCATGTATGCCTCAAGCGTGTGGGCGCAGGCGGTAGACCTCGAGGAAAACAAGAAGCACTTGAACTGTTTATAATTGTAGGTTATGTAAGAGCGGTTTATTGTGTGTATACTTTTGTTTTGTAAACTTACTTGATAAGGATCTCAAAGCCATATTTTAAAAAGTCTGATAAGAGTTAGAATATTACTAAACCAATCCCCAAATTATTTGCAAGGTTTATTAATTAATTAATTTATTATTATATTTATTTATTCTTTAATATATGGCAGAAACCGAATATTATGGGTATGTATATATTACATTCTTTTTAACTAGAATTGCAAAATTCAATAATAAACATATCTTTTATGTTAGATAATTGTAGTTGTAATTTTCAAGTTAGCTTATTTTTAAATGGTATTCTCAATTAATAGTAGTAAATGCTTAACTAAATAGTGGCTATGTCCCAGATGTTTTATGTTTAACTGCTTTAAAGATAAGTATTTGAATGTAATTAACGGCATAAATATTTTTTTTTACATAAGTTATCCTTAATGCTTGTTAAGAATGTGACTAAAATACATTAACGGCATTTTAGTTCCGTAATTTAAGTTAATTTTATGAAACATAAATTTCAATACTCAGTTACCTAAAAACACTAAGCTAAAATGCCGTTACGGTGAACTTAACTGCATTTTAGCGTTTGGTTTTCACTTTTATCAAAATTTAAAGCACAGCTATAAAGCAAAAAATGTATTTTACATTTAAATAAACAAGTGTATTTATTTTAAAGTACATTTATTAGAAAGTACTATAAAAAACATGTATTTGTATATCAGGAAGTCTCGTATAAAGTTTATGGTTATAAAGTAGCATTCATTTTAAACATCTCCCGCGTTTTTTGCTGATATCTCCAAACTTGGTTTTGAGGCTTAACGGCATTATAGATAGTGGACGGCAGCGTTACGGAAACTACAATAATAGTCCGTCCAAACAGTCCCTACTCATCTCGTAATATGATAAATGTCAATTAGGGTCGCGTGCGCATGACGGACTCAATGGGATACCTAATAGTAAATAATGGAGTAAACATCGTTTTCCTTAATTTATTTCAGGAAATAGTTATGAGTAACTGTCATAATGCAATAAGTGTAAAAACATTGAAACTAAAATATTTTTATTTTAGGCATAAGTTATACCTACCTCCGTGTCTCCGGATAATCATTGATGATCACAATAAAATGTTATTGTTTTATGCGCTACCATCCAACTTTTCCAAATATACCGAAAATGAAATTGTTAACCATAAAGCTGTGCTAAACTTTTTAGAAGCATCATAACTAAAATATGAAAAAAGATTTTTTTTGTTAAAAAACACTTGATTCGTGGTTTTGGTACTTAGTAGGTATAATATTGGATGGTAATATAATTGAAATTCGTCGATACTCATTTTGCAGTGCGTTGACTGGATAAAGCATAATGATAATGAATGAATCAGGTCCTTACTAAGGGCATTCAACCCTGCACATCAGTGCTGCACTGAGGAAAACAGGTCTCTGAGAGTGCATCTCAGAGACCTGTTTTCCTCTGCAATACAACTCAATTCGAATCTGGAACGCTTGGTCGGCCAACGGCCTCCAAAAATTCTTGCGATTCCTCACATGTTAAAATTCAGATGAATTAAAATTTTTAATTGCTAAATAAATTTTACCTTTACGTCATACCTGTCGCGCATATTAGGTTGTTCCATTGTTGTAATGGCTGTCGATGGCGGCAATTCTTCACGTAACGATAGCGGCGAGAGGCGCGGTATTATCGGACCGCCAGGTGCGTGCGCGCCGGCCTGCTGCCACTAGCCAGTTCGCTACTGCAGGCCGCACGGACCACTGCTGCGGCTGCGGCCTGCCACCATACGCGCTCTCGATCAGCTATTTACTACCATCTGGATATATTGAAAGTGACATAAAATAACTCTCACAATGGAGATGCAAGACCACAAAACAGTTAACGGTAAGAAATCCGCGAGTGAAAGTAGGTACATTGTAGTGTATTGACCTAGTACTAGTACGGATGATGGTTGAAAGGCAGGTATGTTGGCATTGACACTGGGAAGGATACTGGTTATTATGAAAGTAACATATGTGACTACTTGATCAAATAGTACCTATTAGCAAACAGTTCAAAACTTAGATTGGCGATTTGAATTAACTTCTAAATATGTAATTTCCTACAATAAGCCACTTTGAGCGATCAAACATAATCCAGTGAACGAGAAAACTTGTTTCGATTAATTATTATTAATATTTTACTATGAATGTTTAATTAATTTAAGCAATTTAACCGAAATAATAATAACCAAAACTACTTGTTTAGTCAGAAGCGCAAAATGACAGGAAAACGAAATTAAATACGTGTAAATTGAAGAAAAATAATAATTTTTTATTTGGGCAGAGACGACAAATGAATGACTCTTACTTATCCAACGTAAGCTTTTAATTGTTAAGCCACTCTCTATATTTTAGCTTGTAATAAAAAATATTATATTCCACAAGGTTAGGCAAACAGCTTTACATTATATTATGTATGCACAAGAAATTTTTAAAACGTTTCGGCTACACTTGTTACATGACTGTTCTGTGTTGTCTGCTGTGTATGTCTGCCTGTCGTCTTTTGTTGTGTGCACATGATAACAGATAAATATTTTTATTTACTTACATGTATACGAACGTTTATATTTGTAGTGGTTAATACTTTTTTTGTAGGAAGCCTGCTTTTTACGACAGGCTATCGATAAATTTTATAACTTTATATTTAAAACACACCCCCGAAAAAATACCCTGGCTCAGGCAGTTGGGTAACAAAGGGGTTGTAAAAAGACCTACTTACTTCCTTTTAATAGCTTTATCAGAGGTACGAGCAAATCGCTGTACCTAAGGATACTGACCCATAAAACTGTTTCCGAGAATTGAGTATTATGTACCTACATAAAGAAGGAATTTCGCAGTAAAGGCTTTTTATTTTTACTTTATGTTTACAACGCTACTTGTTTACAAAGTAAATACAGTGAATGGAAGACCTTTATTAAATGCAACAACTGCAAAGATAACGTGAATTATCTAGGAAGCTATAATTTAACTCCGGCACTACACTATCACAGCGTACCTACTGATGTAATACACGCCAGTGTGCCTGTCTTGTTTGTTACGTTTTCTTTAAACGGCTTAACCGATCTTAATGTTTCACAAGTATGGATCATGAAGACGGATAAGATATGTTATATGATACTTTCTACTTTAAAAATAATATTGTATCAGTTTGAATTATCTTGTACAAAAGCTAGAGGAAATATTAACTAACTGTACCTAAGTGGCATGTTTATAACAATATGCATAGATATTAAGTCTAGAGCGTTTAAAAACGTGTCAAAGACACCTGTTATTCATATGGGTAATTTAAGATAATTATGCTAATGCGTTGTCCACTTTTTTTGTAGAAGAATTTTCTTTGTTGAGAACTAAAGATAGGTATCCACATATCCACATAGTGGCTTATTAAAGTCTAGTTTCCGAGTTTTTAGTCAACCTACATTTAATTTACTTCGAATATAATTCAGATAATTCAGACTATAAGTTAGTATTTAGCCTAGCAATGAGGATAAGTAATAAGTGTAGCACCTAAGTAGTAGGTAGGTTTATGGGAAACAAAAACAATTGAAAATTTTAGTCAATTTGGCGTGACCATAAAATAACCCTCCATAATATTTCTTTTTTAAATTACCTAATTATTGTAACTGTAATTGTATAACAATAATTGGAACATAATATTATAATGTATTATAATTTTTTTTCACATAAGTAGGTCTTTTCTAGTAGCAGTTAGAATACGCGTAATTTCTCATTGGCTCAAACCGAATGGTAGCTGGGTAGATATAGGTACTAAGTGTCTACTAATATAACTTCTTACTATTTCTAGAAACTTAGATATTGTGATTATACCCGATAGCCGAATAATAAATGCCCATCAAAACAATCAACTTGATAATTTTACTAGTGCTCTAGGGCACGCGTACACCCTGGGGTGCCAGAGCAAGTCAGATCAGTCAAGTCAGAGTCCCCAACCCCGGACGACGGGACGGCCCAAGCCGAGGCTCGTACCTCCGCGGTGCCCTTGTGCTTGTCGCCCCCAAAATTTTAGGCCCAGCGCCATTTGCGCTCGCCAAACACCCGGTACGCTGTAGAGGCCTCAGTGGCCAACAGCATTTAGTCATTAAAAAAAAAAGATATTCCTATTTAACTAAAACCAAGATATCATCGACAACATCGTACAGAGATGAGCCTTTGTGACTTGTTTAGTTGTTAGTAGCACTCACTAAGTAAGTACTACTTGCCTGCAAAATTTCACGAAGATCGGATAAACCATACTCAAGTTATTGTTGGGCAAATACACCTACGAATAGGTACATACAAACGCCGTTTTGTTCCCCTAACTCTGAGACTTCATTCACTTCGCTCGATCAAAAATTATATTGAAACGAACTAAGTACTTAGCTGCAAAATTTCATTAAGATTGGAATAACCGTATTCAAGTTTTTGACGGACAAAGTAATATATTACAAACGCCTATTCGTTTCCCTAGACTCTGAATCTGAATTCTCACTTAGTGTTATTCGTATGTGACACAAATCATTATTACCGTTTTTCTTCCCAGCGCGAGTCAAATCCCGGGGCACAGGTAGGCATTGTAAATGCATCTCCTTGACTGCAGGTTGACTGTTTCTTCTTTTCTTTACTAAAATACTAATTTCATTTTTATTTTCAGGAAAGAAGCCAAGTAAAACGGCCCCAGGCGATTTAATACAACAGATTATTGGAGGTTTCGGCCGATATCAGCTAGCACTATGCCTCATAGTGTTTTCTGCAAAATTCTTAGTTGCATTTCATCAGATGGCCATTTTATTTTTGGCGCCGAGGGTGTCTTACACATGTGAAGGGAACGGAACAGACACTTGTCCCTGTAGCGATCCTATATACGACACTTCAGTATTCTCCAGAACAATCATCATGGAGTGGGACTTGATATGCGACAGGAGGTGGTTGAGCAGCTTCACGCAAACGATCTTTCAATTAGGCGTTTTACTGGGAAGCGTAATCTTTGGAATGGCTGCGGACAGGTGACATTGAATTTCTACCTTTTGCATAGCAAATGTAGCTATAGCTACTGAATAAAACCGTCCAAGGTAGCATAATTGCTCTATTTCCTGTTTCTATACGTACTAAATTTTATGTTACTGTTTTAGGTACGGTAGAAAAAATCCACTGCTAGTGGCCGTCGTCATTCAACTATCAGCAGGAGTGGGTGCCGCGTATGTTCCTGATTATTGGATCTTTACTTTCTTGCGCTTCCTCGTGGGAATGTCCGTAGGAGGCACAATGGTCACCAGCTTCGTCATCGTTATGGAGTTTGTGGGCACAAAGTACAGAGATACTATCTCAGCACTGTACCAAGTACCATTCAACATGGGCCACATGTTGCTCGCAGTCTACGGCTACTTCCTCAGAGATTTTTCAGAGTTCCAACTGGGAATTTCGATACCTGCTGTGCTGCTGTTGTCTTACTTCGTAGTGGTTCCAGAGACGCCTCGATGGCTCATTGCAGTCAAGAGAACCGATGAGGCCGTTTATATTTTAGAGCGCGTGGCCAATGTGTAAGTAGCTACTGTCCTTATCTTTTATGCAACAAATCTAACCTACTGTCTGTTATCACTGTATGTTATTTACTTATGACATCTTTTAAAATAATGTAACCTCTACACTACATAGTTATGTAGAGGAAATCATTCTAAAGAAGTAGGCAGCAAAAATCTCTAGAAGAATATATTTTTGAGCCAGCGTTGCCCAAGTTTGCAAAAATTTACAATGAGTGGATAGGTTAGTACCTATCCATCCCTAATATAATTAATATTTTAACGTATTTTCTTATGATTTGTAGGAATAAACGACCGACGGCCAATATTAAAGCTGACATTGACGCATACCAGGCAGCTATTGAACAAAACCAATTGAAGAAAGGAAACATCTTGGATCTGTTCCGTACCCCCAACTTGCGAAAAAACATAATAGCCATGTCCATAAACTGGTTGGCATGCAGCTACTGCTTCTATGGAGTTTCACAGTACGTTGGGCAGCTCAGCGGAAACGTATTCATCAACGTAGCGTCAAGTGCTAGCGTCACCATCGTAGGCACCTTACTATCGATACCACTGATGAAAATACTCGGCAGACGTACTATTGTGATCGCGTTTCACTTTATAAGTGCGGCGTGTTTACTAATTCTGGCTGTGATTCCGGAGGGGACAGGCTCAGTGGTGCTGGCAAGCGTCGGCGTTGTGAGCAGTTTCATCGTATTTGTAGTTGTGTATCTGTACTGTACAGAATTGTTCCCAACAGTGGTGCGGAACGCAGCTATTGGGTTTTCTTCGATGTCGGCCCGTATTGGCTCCATGGTGGCGCCCTTCGTGATAGACACGCAAAACGTGGCGCGCTGGATGCCACCGGTCGGGTTCGCCATCTTGCCGCTTATAGCTGGCTGCGTCACCTTCCTCTTGCCCGAGACTAAGGGCTGTGAGCTCATGACTACCATAGAGGAAGGAGAACAGTTTGGGAAAAAATCTAAAACTGTAAATAAAACATAAATCAATGTGATATTACTGTAAGAATCCCTAAATATAGTGTAAATAAGCATTTGTATAGTTTTAAGTAGCTGTGTTTTAGAACTCTGCCAGCATCAAATATTGTCTGTCTGATACGTGTAAATAAATATTTTGAAAACATTTAAGTACTGTGTTAAATTTCAAATGTCTAGAAGAAGAAGCATGAAGTGAATATATAATAAATACCTACAGAAGTATAGAAGAGTAAATAGTAAATACTTACCTTTACTTTTATAGAGTTTGTTCTAAATAACTAGTACTTACTTAGTCGTAGTGGCGGGGAACTGAACATCGCTACTATGCAACCCTTATATCTCCACAATCTCTTACCGATTTTGCTCATATTTGAACTTCAAAATTGTATAAGAATTAAGTTTATACCTACCTGCTTGCAAAATTTAATGAAGGTTGGACAAATCGTGCTCAAATTATCATCGGACATATATACAAATGACAAATTCCAATTTGTTCCCCCAGAATCATAACCTCAATACAGTCAATACGTTTGAATGGAAGGCGTTGTGATTTTATTCAAAAAATACCACATACCTAATATTATATCCATAGTGACTCTCCTACACGCAAGTTGAGCTTGCAAATGTGATACTCAGTATTTGACCTAAAGGTATTTTTTAATTTTTATCATCTACCTGTTTGCCATAAAAAGACAAAAAATACATAAACTGCTTTTTGCAAACTTTATTTTATTTATTTATCGGCTTCGCTTGTCCGACTGTCCGGACCTAAAATATATAAATAAAATACAGATATTATATTGGCTTACTTTATTACACTTGCTCGCTAAATCAGTACTGAGGTAAATAGTTAGTCATTATATTAACCTACATAATAAGTCATTACAGTAATAGCAGGGAAACTTTCTCTAGTTAGATGTTTACCAAACATTGAATAGATGCCTAGCCATGCGCAAATTCAGATCAAACAGAATGAGTTCGTAAACTGAAACGTGCAATCCTCTGCCTCTTCATTTATTATAGTAGCTGCTATGTAGATACAGTAGAATATGATACAAGTAACTAAGGGTTTGCTTTGGAAAAATCTAGTTGGCCGCCGCTGTACTGTGTTCTTGTAAAGAAAAATAATCGTAAGTATCTAAAACTAAATAATCATCTGTTATAACTAGGTACTTAATTTACCCTACCGTTCTAAAGTTTGTAATTTTTTAAGCTTATCTACAAGTCATAGAAATCGCAAAAGTATTTTTACGCGATCAGGTGGATTGTGTAAATCCTTGACCTGAGTCTATGCGCTCGATGAATGCCAAGATCTCCATTATTATTAGTAGATAATACTTACTTTTTGCGACATTACTAGAGTTGAAATTTTTAAGGGAATTTGAACTCGTTTTAACTATTGTTGTAACACTACCTGCCTATCCTATAATACCAATATTATAAATGCGAAAGTTTGTGTGTGTGAATGTTTGTTTCCAGTTCCCACGTATCTTCGCAACTACAAAATCGATCTTAATGAAGTTTGGAATATATTAGTTAGGTTCTGGAATACCACATAGGCTACTTTTTCATTATCATGATTATTAAAATCTCAACATGACATCACTTTGGACCTCCTTTATTTGATGTCGTACTCTTTGAAGCTATCGTGCCAAACGTAATTCGTTATTTTTGAAGTCTGTCATTTTTCTCTTTTGTTGACCGAACAAAGTAAAGTCTCAGGGGAACAAACCGGCGCGTTTGTATGTACCTATGTATGTATGTATACTTAGAATGGGCGTTTTTCCATTACCCGGCACGGCACCGGCACGGCACCGGCGCCGGGGTTTCGTTTTTCCACTGCGCCGGTGTCGATGCCGGTGCCGTGCCGGGTAATGGAAAAACGCCCAATCTTAGAGAACGACATTTACAGAAAGATCAATGCAAAGAAAAAAATTGATTTAAAATATCAAACAAATCATCAACACCATTTTTTATCTCTGTGTGGGTGAAACCATACGGGACGCGCAGTTAGTCCTGGTAAATGTATCTTCTTTTCTGTCTCAGATCAATTTAGTCTGATCTGAGTTTATTGTTTCTACTATTTTTTACCAAAATGAGACTAAGATATTAAAAATTCTTTTTGTTTTCCAGGAGAGAAGTTAAGTAACATGGCCCCCGTAGATGTAATACAAAAGATTATTGGAGGTTTCGGCCGAAACACGGCCCCAGTAGATGTAATACAAAAGATTATTGGAGGTTTCGGCCGATACCAGCTAAGATTATGTCTCATTGTGTTCCCTACAAAATTCTTCATTGCATTTCATCAGATGGCCATTTTATTTTTGGGGCCGAGGGTGTCTTACACATGTGAAGGGGGTGGAACAGACACCTGTCCCTGTAGCGATCCTATATACGACACTTCAGTATTCTCCAGAACTATCATCATGGAGTGGGACTTGATATGCGACAGGAGGTGGTTGAACAGCTTCACGCAAACGATCTTTCAATTAGGCACTTTACTGGGAAGCGTAATCTTTGGAATGGCTGCGGACAGGTGACATTGAATTAAACCTTTTGCATAGCATTATGTACCTAGGTACCTACTAAATAATAATTATCATAAATAAGGTAGCATACAGTACTCTATTTCCTGCTTCAATACATACTGAATTTTATGTTACTATTTTAGGTTCGGTAGGAAAAAGCCATTCCTAGTGGCCGTCGTCATTCAACTGTCAGCAGGAGTGGGTGCCGCGTATGTTCCTGATTATTGGAACTTTTCATTCTTGCGCTTCTTCGTGGGAATTTCCGTAGGAGGCACCATGGTTACCAGCTTCGTCATCATTATGGAGTTCGTGGGCTCAAAGTATAGAGATATCATCTCAGCACTGTACCAAGCACCATTCAACATGGGCCACATGTTGCTCGCAGTCTACGGCTACTTCCTCAGAGATTTTTCAGAGTTCCAACTGGGAATTTCGATACCCTCTGTGCTGCTGTTGTCTTACTTCGTATTGGTTCCAGAGACGCCTCGATGGCTTATTGCTGTCAAAAGAACCGATGAGGCCATTCATATTTTAGAACGCGTAGCCAAAGTGTAAGTAGCTACTCTACTTATTTTTTACATTACATCTCAAATCTTACCGACTGTCTGTTATCACTGTATTTTGGTTATATTATGGTTATGGTAGGTATTATGGTTATGGAGAAGAAACAATGAGTTTTTTATTCCAAGATAATAAACTTATTGAGAACAAATCAATATAAAAGATTAAAAGAGATTAAAAGATAAAAGAGAAGGTACTAAAAATCTCTAGAAGGATATTTTTTTGAGGAGGCGTTATCTGAGTTTGCAAAAATTCACTACTGAGTACTTAAGTACCTAATAAAAGTATTTTCTTATGATTTACAGAAACAAACTACCGACGGACAATATTAAAGCTGATATTAACGCATACCAGGCAGCTATTAACAAAAACCAATTAAAGAAAGGAAACATCATGGATCTGTTCCGTACCCCCAACTTGCGGAAAAACATAATAGCAATGTCCATAAACTGGCTGGCATGCAGCTACTGCTTCTATGGAGTTTCACAGTACGTTGGGCAGCTCAGCGGAAACGTATTCATCAACGTAGCGTCAAGTGCTAGCGTCACCCTCGTAGGCACCTTACTATCGATACCACTGATGAAAGTAACCGGCAGACGTACTATTCTAATCGTGTTTCACTTTGTAAGTGCGGCGTGTTTACTAATTCTGGCTGTGATTCCGGAGGGGACGGGCTCGGTGGCGCTGGCAAGCGTCGGTGTTGTGAGCAGTTTCATCGTATTTGTAGTTGTGTATCTGTACTGTACAGAATTGTTCCCAACAGTGGTGCGGAACGCAGCTATTGGGTTTTCATCGATGTCGGCCCGTATTGGCTCCATGGTGGCGCCCTTCGTAATAGACACGCAAAACGTGGCACGCTGGATGCCACCGGTCGGGTTCGCCATCTTGCCGCTCATAGCCGGCTGTGTCACCTTCCTCTTGCCCGAGACGAAGGGCTGTGAGCTCATGACTACCATAGCGGAAGGTGAACAGTTCGGAAAAAAAACTGGAACTAAATAATAAATCTATGTGATATTATTGAAGGAATAAGTACCTTCCAATATTGTCAATCACCATTCGTATAGTTATAAGTAGCTGTATTTTAAAACTTTGCGAGCATCAAATATTGTCCGATACGTATAGGTAAATAAATATTTTTAAATATATTTACTGTGTTAAATTTCAAATACCTAGGAGAAAAAACAAGTAGGTACCTTTATAGGCAGAAGTGTGAATAGTAAATATTTACCGCTGCCGCTGCTTTTGTAGAGATGGCTCTAAATAACTAGTACTTAGTAAGCGGGAAACTGAACATCGCCGCCGGCAGTTCCACATACTCGTATTCCTCGCGGCTCCTAGATCTCCACAACCTTTCCGATTTGGCTCATTTTTGAACTTCAAAATTGTATCAGAATGAAGTTTATACCTGCTTGAAAAATTTTATGAAAATAGGGTCTATTCTTAACGGGGGTCACCCAAACGAACCACCTAGGTGGGCGGTTAGGAATTTTGATCCTAACTGACCACCAGCCATCCACCTGGGTGGTCTACCAAACCCAGTATGCATATGTATTCTTACCTAATAATATAACCATGAAAAGAAGCCCTTATCGCCTATGAGAGGTTTATCTATCTCTATAGTTTTATCCAAATGCAAACGGAATAATATATCTATAGTAAAGCTACAGTCGTAGTCTGCAGGTTCAATTCTTTGCGGAATGATAGTAGGAAAATGCTAGTCATTCGCCAGTTTTCCATTGAAGATAGTGCTGGTTAACTGTTGAAGAAAATAGACAATAGTATTAAAAGTGAAATAAATAACATCTAATAATGGAAATACAAGACCACAACACAAATATCGGTGAGTGATTTGAATTAAAAAAAAAATATAATTGCATGTTGTTTGCTATGGGATATAGAATACGTACAGATCTACTATAATTTACAAATCTCCCCTATATCTAAGCTGTTTGTTTCAGGAGCAAAACCATCAATAATGGTTCAAGGAGATTTAATCCAAAGGATCATGGGGGGTTTTGGCCGATACCAACTTGGCCTATATCTCATGCTATCTTTTTCAAAGGTCTTCGTAGCATTTCATCTAATGGCCATTATATTTTTGGCGCCAAAGGTGTCTTACAAATGTGGAGTGAATGGAACAGAAACTTGCCCTTGTCACGATCCTATTTACGACACTTCCATATTTTCCAGAACAATTACCATGGAGTGGGACTTGATATGCGACAGAAAATGGTTAATTAGTAATACACAAATGTTCTTTCAATTTGGCGTATTACTAGGAAGTGTTGTTTTTGGAATGTCTGCAGACAGGTGATATTGTTTTTATCCTCTTCACATAATACCGAGCATCTAAACTGTCAAGATAGCAAGTATTTTGATAGTATGCTTTATTACTGTATTATTTGTTATAGGCTTGGTAGAAAGACTCCATTGCTAGTGGCTGTCATAATTCAAATAGCTGCTGGAGTAGCAGCCGCGTACATTCCCGAATACTGGACTTTTACATTCATGCGCTTCCTCGTGGGAATGTCCGTTGGAGGCACCGTTGTCATAAGCTACGTCATCCTCATGGAATTCGTAGGAACGCAGTACAGAGAAACCATGGCAGTAGTGTTCCAGATTCCATACAACCTCGGCCACATGGCGATCTCAGTCTATGGATATTTTCTCAGAGATTACTCAGATTTCCAACTGGCAATTTCAATATCAGCTGTGATTATGTTATCGTACTTTGTGGTTGTCCTGGAAACTCCACGATGGCTTATCGCAGTTAAGAAAAATGATAAAGCCATTACAATTTTGGAACAGGTAGCTAAAATGTGAGAACTTTTTAGAATTCCTTTAATTTTATAATCCATTCATGAAATGTTTCTCATCGTGACACTTATCTTACGCCGTTTTATGAAATTTAAATCTTAACTAAGCAGTTAAGACCTGCTGGCTTATTCATGTCTAAAAAACTAGCGGCTCGTCCCAGCTTCGCACGGGTGGACACTAAAGAAGTTTTAGTAAGGATCCCTAAATTTTTCAGGTAATAAATATAGCTGTCACTTTGGAATAATGTAGCATTCGAATGGTGAAAGAATTATTGAAATCGGTCCAGTAGTTTTTGAGTTTATTCCACACAAACATCCAAAAATACAAAAATACAAATCTTTCCTCTTTATAATATTAGTATAGATTAAGTAGCTGTGGTTTGAGAGATTGATGTCTGCCAAGCCATTATCTACCTTAACTGGTGGTATAAAACCTAATAGAGTATTGATAATTTTCAGGAATAAACGACCGACTGACAATATAAAATCTGACATCAACACATACCAGGCAGCTATTGAACAAAACCAACTAAAGAAAGGGAATATATTGGATCTCTTTCGCACACCCAACCTGCGAAAAAACATAATAGCTATGTCCATAAACTGGGTAGCATGCAGCTACTGCTTCTACGGAGTTTCACAGTATGTTGGACAGCTCAACGGAAACGTTTTTATCAACGTAACCTCGAGTGCTAGCCTTACTCTCGTGGGCACGTTTCTATCGTTACCACTGATAAAAGTGATCGGCAGACGCACAATTCTAATAGCTTTTCAGTTTATATGCGCCGCTTGTCTGATCATTCTGGCTGTGATACCTGAGGGAGTTGGCTCGGTAGCGCTGGCGGCTATTGGCGTAATGAGTAGCTTTATTGTGTTCATTGTCGTGTATCTGTACAGTACAGAATTGTTTCCAACGGTAGTGCGGAACGCAGCACTTGGCTTTACTTCTATGTTAGCCCGCATCGGCTCTATGGCGGCGCCCTTCGTGATAGACACGCAAAACGTGGCGCTCTGGATGCCGCCGGTCGGGTTCGCCATCTTGCCGCTTATAGCTGGCTGCGTTACCTTCCTCTTGCCCGAGACTAAGGGCTGTGAGCTCATGACTACCATAGAGGAAGGAGAGCGATTTGGAAAAAAATACAATTCTGCAAATAAAAAGTAAATCAATATGATTTTACTATAGGTAAAATAATAACAGAAATAATGTTGTACGGTTTTAGCATCTATGTATACAGGGTCACCTCAAAAACACCAGCAACCTCAAAATCAAAATCAGCTGTTCCATAGAAAAATGTCAATGACACTCGACATAATGTATGGAACAGCTGATTTTTTTTCGCGAATTTCCGGTTGGTCCCATAGCAAATGTTGTTGTATATGATGATAGCTACCTAGTCCTACGAGGTTGCTGGTGTTTTTTTTTTTTTTTTTTTTATTTCTATTTTTTGTTTGGGACTTTTATAATATACATGACAGTCCCCTTAAATTAAAAAAAGATGGTAAAAGATAGTGAACAAACAAAAAAAAAAAGGAAAGATGATCACTTGAGTTGACTCACATACAGCTAGTTGAACAGATCTCGTGCTGCGTCAGAGCTGGGCTCTGCTAGTATTCCGCTAAACCGTCCAACGTCCAACCTGTTCAAATGGTAAGTCATCTCAAGCGCCCGTCTCTCACGCTCAAGGCGTTTACACTCCACCAGAAGGTGGTACACATCTTCCTCCACTCCACATGTGTCGCAATTCGGCGAGTCTGATTTACCCATTAAATAGGTAAATTTTTTCAAAGGCATGTGACCAGTCCTCAACCTATGTGCAGTAACAATAAGACTGCGCGACATGCTCATATTATTGAACCACGGTATATGGGGCGGCTCACACACTATGGTTTTATACCACAACCCTTTGTCTATTGATCTCTCGTTAAAGTGTTCCTTCTATAACTTATAACAACTTTTCCTAAATTTAGGTAATAATTCTGAGTAATTCGATAACATGCTAAAATCTGTTCCCTCTAAAACTGCTTTTTTTTCCAGTGTGTCAGCCTCCTCATTACCTCTCAGTCCAGTGTGTGATGGAACCCATTGCAATTTGACCTTAAATCCTTTACCAAATAGATCCCATAACTGTGCTATAACTTTATAAGCTGTTGACACGCCCTTCCTGCCAGAAGTGCATCGGATAATGTGTTGGGGTGCACTTTTACTGTCAGTACAAATAACGGCCTTTCTTATATCTTTACTTTGAATGTACATAAGCGCCTGAGATATAGCAATGAGTTCCACTGACATTATCGAGATAAAGTTATTATTTATTCTAAAACAGTTTACTCAAATTGGGGTCATAAAATGCAGCTCCTTGCCCATTGTTACTCTTTGAACCGTCTGTCTGTATAAAAAGCATGCCAGTCGCGATACTTCTCACCCAGCTCTTTTATTGTCTCACAACGTAAGTTATACGACTCCTGCGATTTTTTTGCGCCATTTAAACAATCCAATCCGGTATAAATTACATTGTCACAATCATAGTATGTAATCCACGAATCTAAAGTAAACATGTCTAATGGACAAGATGAGTACATCGTTTTATTTTTTACTTCGTTAAATGTTTTGATCAACAAAGGCTTTCTTTTTCTAAACCTTGCTGGTGTTTTTGAGGTGACCCTGTATAGCTCATTAGATTAGACTAATGTCTGTAATGTTATGTTTGTGTGTAAATAAATACCTGAAACTGAAACTGAACCTTACACGTAGTAGGTATCTCATACTTTAACTAAGTTTGTATTGTAAATCAACATTTTCAAATAACTTTACCGTGTTTGGACTCCCAACTGAGCAAGGTTTGTGGCCCGCACTCTAAAAGTAATTCCAAAATGATTATTGATAAAAAAATTAATAATTACGTTTTTTATGACGAATAAATCCGTCTGAATCCTGACATCGTGACACGCGTATGATAATGTATTGTAGTTACGTTATAAAATAAATTATCATCATAAGCCATGTTTGTAGTGCAAACTACTGTAGAGATTTACTGACTTGGCGCACCTTGGCGTAACTAAAATAATTCCTTAGATTACCTACTACTCGTATGACACCCACACACTATTAAATACTGATAGGTATCAGAAAGCAGTGTTTCTATTGGGGTATGTTAAATTAATGCTGTTTTATATCTTTACTAAAATTAAAATAGGTGTTGTTTTTATGCTGGAATATCACATCTTGGTAATATGGCTTGGATTTGGCTAAGGCCAATAAGTTCATTCATCTTGGGAATATATCAACTGATTCGAGTCCTACCCTACCATTATGCTTGTCTTGCTCAACGCGTATTTGACAACTTACATATTTTATCTGTACACTGTTGAAATAACATGTTAGTGATAGGAAGATTGTGATAGAGAGACCAGAGAGAGGTAACAGCTAACTTCAAAACATTGTTGTCATTATTATAAGGCAGTCCGCTACTGCCGACCGCGGTGCCCACCCTTGTCGATGCGGTTTGCTACGGTTATCATAGGAGTGGTTCTCATCGTCAGATAACTGCAAAATTTAAATATTATAATATATATATATTATATATAATATACTGTGAAATAAAATTCCCATAAACAATGGCAGTACAAGACCACAAAATGGTTGACGGTAAGACCGTAAGAAATATTATACTTAGAGTTAATGATTTAAATAAAAATTCATATAAAGGGTCAATGTCAAAACCTGCACTTAGTACTCGTTGACATTTTTTATGATTATTATTTTTTTTTTTATCTTCGTCTTCCCTTATTTTTGGTGTTATTTATGTATTTAATACTTTCAGGAGCAAAACCATCAAAAATGGTTCAAAGGGATTTAATTGAACGGATCATGGGAGGTTTTGGCCGATTTCAATTTGGAATGTTTCTCATGATATTTCTTTCAAAGGTCTTTGCAGCCTTTCATCAAATGGCTATAATATTTTTGGCACCAAAGGTATCCTACGTGTGTGGAATAAATGGAACAGAAACTTGCCCCTGTTCGGATCCTATATACGATACTTCGATATTTTCAAAAACAATTACAATGGAGTGGGATTTGATATGCAACAGGAGATGGTTAATTAGCTTTTCACAAATGCTTTTTCAATTTGGTGTTTTACTTGGAAGCGTGATTTTTGGAATGGCCGCAGACAGGTGATATTTTTTGCGGTCTTTTAAAGTACCAAGTTAAGTAGTTCGCCCCAAGTTGTGATCTTACCTTTTAAACTCTTTGACCGAACGTGTCTGTGAATCTTAAAATTTGTTGGATATATTGATCATAAAATTTTAAGATCGTTTCAATAGCACGCAAGTTGCCAAACAAACATACCTCCAACTATTAAAATATTGAACATACAAACACTGATTTGTTTAGGTAAACTCTGAGGCTTCGCTCTATCAATGAACCAAGTACCAAGTACTTATTGATCGTATGTTTTATTTCTTACTCTTTTGTTTTTCATTATAGGTTTGGTAGAAAAATATCATTGCTAGTGGCCGTCTTTATACAAATATCAGCAGGAATAGCAGCCACGTACAGTCCCGTATACTGGACCTTTACTTTCTTGCGCTTCTTCGTGGGAATGTCCGTAGGAGGCACCATGGTCACCAGCTTCGTCATCATAATGGAGTTCGTGGGTACGCAGTACAGAGAAACCATGGCAGTATTGTACCAAGTTCCATTCAATATGGGCCACATTGCAATATCTCTCTATGGATACTTATTCAGAGATTTCTCAGATTTTCAACTGGCAATATCAGTATCCGGTGTTTTGATGTTATCATACGTCGTGGTGGTCCTGGAAACGCCGCGATGGCTTGTCGCAGTCAAGAAAACTGATGAAGCTATTGATGTTTTAGAACGCGTAGCTAAAATGTAAGAGGTTTTAAATAGTTGTTTTAAAAAGCTACTTTTTGTGACATCTTATTTTTTGATAACATCTACTGCAAAATGTATTAGCTTATCATAAAATGTTTATTAGTAGCTTGCTTATTTACCGCATTATGTATTATATAATATACATTTTTTATTACTGGAAAATTAAATCTCCCTTTGAGATATTATTATCTGCAGGGTCGTAAATCTAAGTCAATAATTATGTAGGTACAGCAGATTTATTATTAGTAATTCGTATAATTTTCAGGAATAAACGGCCGACCGACAATATTAAAGCTGATATTTACACATATCAGGCAGCTATTGAACAATCCCAACTAAAGAAAGGGAATATCTTGGATCTGTTCCGTACCCCCAATTTGCGGAAAAACATAATAGTAATGTCCATAAACTGGCTGGCATGCAGCTACTGCTTCTATGGAGTTTCACAGTACGTTGGGCAGCTCAGCGGAAACATTTTCGTTAATGTAGCGTCAAGTGCGAGCCTTACTCTTGTGGGCATCTTGTTATCGTTACCACTGGTAAAAGTTATCGGCAGACGAACGATTACACTAGTATTTCACTTTACATGCGCGGCGTGTTTGCTCATTCTGGCTGTGATACCGGAGGGAGTATGGTCGGTGGCGCTGGCGACTGTCGGAAACATGACCAGCGCCATAGTGTTCCTGGTCGCGTACTTGTACTGTGCAGAATTGTTCCCAACGGTGGTGCGGAACGCAGCTCTCGGGTTTTGTTCCATGTCGGCTCGCATTGGCTCCATGATGGCGCCCTTCGTGATAGACACGCAAAGCGTAGCGAGCTGGATGCCGCCAGTTGCGTTCGCCATCTTGCCGATTATAGCTGGCTGCGTCATCTTCCTCTTGCCGGAGACTAAGGGCTGTGAGCTCATGACTACCATAGAAGAAGGAGAACAGTTTGGAAAAAAAACGAGTCTTAAAACTAAAAAGTAGTACCTAATAGGAATTATCCGTGTGCTTAATTATAGAGATAATCGTAAGAATATAAGTTAGATAAATATGCGTTGTGTATTATTTATTATGTATTATTATTTCTCATATTTTCTTGTCATGGAGTAGGTACTCAGAAATATAAAATAAGCTTAGGTATACCTACCCTTTTCCGATCGAAGTGGAATCGAAGAGAAATGGAAAATGGGCATTTGCACACGAAATACTCGTATTAATTTGAATATACGGCTATAAAAACAAACAAACTCGAAATTCGCGAAAAAAAAATCAGCTGTTCCACACATTTTGTCGAGTGTCATTGACATTTTTCTATGGAACAGCTGATTTTTTTTCGCGAATTTCGGGTTGGTCCCACGGTAAAAGTTGTTCATAATGATGAGAAGTGTGAGCCCTTTTCGGCTTAGCATACCCTTTCTGAATAACCCTGTATTATAATTTTATCCCTTCTTTGTCCATAATTTTAATATTATGTACCATCGCAGATAAGTTTACAATTTGGTCTAACAATAGGTGCTGTATACCAATTTTAGTCCTCCGAGACACCCAAATAAATAAGAACATTCACACACACTCCACTGTGTTCTTTTTTATTTGTTTTATTTTTCAAAATACGAGTACCTACATAGTAAGATATCAAATATCTTACTACGATCTTACTAAGATATCAAATATTTTACTACGTAGGTCTTTATTTTGACAATAAAGTTATCTCAAGTGTGTTAGCGAGATAAAAAGTAACGCGATTCAATGAGACGCAAGTGAAATTCCCTTCTTATCAGATAAGTAGGTCTTGTTAGTTAGTAGTGAAATAAACGTATTGATCTTACTTATAAACTCTACTTAAACTTACTCCAACATGAAATTTCACGTGCGATAACAAGACGTTAAAATAAACGTTAAAATTATGTGTAGTTTTCGCACGTAAAATTTCACGTAAACGAGAATAATTGATTAGAGCATTTTAAGTCGTTCCACGTACGTACATACATACATACATGATTTAGGTATGTCTATACGTTTATTTGAAAGGTCGTAAATATTTTTGCGTTACAAAATCTAAGAGTAGTAAACGGAGCTACGAGCTCGTACAACATAAATAGAAAATAAATAATTAGAAGACAGGAATATTTTTCTAAGCGTTCAAAATTATTTATGCCTATAACTAACCTTTATAAATATGGAATGCCTTGGATAGTCACAGATGGGCGGTTACATCAAGGCCAAGGAAAACTGGGTTTTATGCAATTCTATGTTTGTAGGTCTTTTCGTAGATTTCTTAGCATGATTTTGATCTGTATATCATAAATAGGTAAAGTTTTTATGTATGTGTATGTTGGTAGAAGCTAATCTCCGAAAGTCTGAAGCTACACTAACAGAAAGCTATCTACACTATCCCAAGTTTTATAGCCGCAAATCTGCGAGGCCGAAGGTCAACCAGCAGTCAGCACCGGGTACAAAGTGCCGAGCATCAGTTAGTACGTACCTTTCATTCAAAATAAATCAGATTTCTCATAGCCGTAACCTACCTGATTGTGCAAGCCATCATTGAGGTAGCGCAATGAAGCACAATGGAGCATTATATGCTCTACATTTACAATTTATTGTCCATTCAATATTTTTCTGAGGCGTTTTTTGCCACTAGTGATCTAATGATATTGTACTGAATTTTTCGATTACCCTACTCAAGAGAATGCCGCTGGTAAACGAACTTATTGGCAGTTTCGGAAAGTACCATTTATGGTTGTGTTGCATAATTTTTGTGAACAAGTTCGGGGTAGCAATTCAACAAATGGCAATCATATTTTTAGCACCGCCTGCTATTTATCGATGTCCAAACAATGCAACATGTTGTGAAAACCCCGAATATGATACGTCAATCTTTACAAGAACGATAGTTACTGAATGGAATCTCATATGCAAAAACGCATGGCTCAGTGATTTGCACCAAATGATATTCCAGTTGGGAGTCCTCAGCGGCAGCCTATTGTTTGGCATTGCCTCAGACAAGTAAGTCCACGTTATAAACATTTTACCCTTACGAATATCTTTACACATCAAACCTGCCTTAACGTCATTCATGCCAGAGGTTCATTTATTCTGTTTTACCACGCTATCCTTTCGTTCACAGGTACGGCAGAAAACCTACTTTAATCTCCGCCGTCATACTAGAAGTCTTTGCAGGTATCATAGCATCATTTCTACCTGATTATTGGAGTTTTACCTTTGCGAGAACAATAGTCGGTATCTCTGTGGGCGGTGTCATGATCATTGGCTTTGTCATGGTAATGGAATATGTGGGAAACGTATACAGAGATGTGGTTTCTGTGATGTACCATGTACCGTTTACTGTGGGGCATATGTTTCTAGGACTCCTTGGATATCTCATTAGAGATTACGTGTTGTTGCAACTGGTTATGTCCTTGTGCAACGTTGTTCTGTTACTCTACATTTGTATACTGCCGGAAACGCCTAGATGGCTGTTGGCTAAGAATAAAACGGTTAAAGCTATAGATCTGATGGAACGCGTGGCAAAAATGTATGTATATTATAGATTTGCATAAATAAGTAAGTAGATGTTATGAATAAGTATCTATTGATAATTTTCTGGAAACTCTGTACTTCTTCACTTAATCAATATACAATGAAGTATTTTAGCCTGTAAATAGATGCTATAGAAAGTTTAGCTAAGATCTGATATTTACGTTGTTGCCTGTACGAGTATGTTTTGATTTTGAATGATGAATTTTCAGAAATGGGTTACCTACTGACGAAATACGTCAAAAGATGGAACTGGATCAATTTAATAATAACAGCTTGAGGAATAAGGGTACCGTTTTCGATTTATTTAAAACGCCCAATATCAGAAGAAATATTTTGATAATGTCGTTCATGTGGCTCTCATGCAGCTACTGTTTCTACGGCGTGACCCACTATATCAGCCACCTGACAGGGAATGTATTCATCAACGTCATAGCATGCGGAAGTGTCTGCTTATGCGGGTGTTTCTTAACCATCCCGATGATTAGATTTTTTAAGAGGAAATCCTTAGTGGTGATTTCGAACTTGCTATCGAGTGCTTGTTTCTTTGTCATTATTTTTATTCCTCAAGGCATGTGGTCGACTACTATCGGCTGTATTGGGTGTCTTTGCAACTATATGGTGTTTATTGTGATCTATCTGTATGCCTCTGAGCTGTTTCCGACGGTTGTGCGGAACGCAGCTATCGGGATATCCTCGATGATGGCCCGGCTCGGAGCGATGGTAGCACCATTCGTTGCTGCCTTGAGACCCCATGGGAAATGGTGTGCACCGACAGCGTTTGGAATAATGCCGCTGATAGCAGCGCTGCTATGTCTCTTATTGCCAGAAACAAAAGACTGTGAGCTGATGACGAGCTTACAAGAAGGCGAAGAGTTTGGCTCGAGCAGATCTCAAAGACCAGCGATGACATCAAACAATAGCAAAATAGTTTGATAATAAAGTTTAAATAAAATGACCTTTACACAATTGACATTGATTGACTCAGGCTGGAATATTATAGAATCATAAGGAGGTACATTATACCTTGGTTTACTTGCATCACTTTCCGTCTTTATTCTTTTCATTTTTTCTGAGCACCTTTAAGGCTGAAGTGAATATTAGATAGGTATTGGATGTGTAGATCTACTAAACAAAATTATTTGGACCGATAAGAAAAACAACAGGGAAATATTCGATATGAATAGATAGCTGTAATTAGAGTTAAATATTTCTAATATCTAGCAGAAATTACAGGAGGCAAATCGATTTATCGATGACGACGCGACAAATAACAATTTTTTTAAAGTAAGTGTTCCTTACTTTGCTACGAAACCTTAAAAAGGTACTTGAAGAATTGAAAAAGTAAAAGCTAAATTCTAAAGTCACGTCTTACATCAATGCTGGCGTTTAACTAGGCGATTTTTTTGGTAGATCCAAGTACCTAACACGATGACGAGCAGGCGAACACGACTAACCCTGTGGCCGCTAAGCCTACAGTAGAATAGACGCTACTGCTTAACCGCTTATAAAACAAGGTTCAAATTAAATAAAAGTTAAGAGCAGGTGTCATATAATAGAGTTTAGCGTTGTAAGGGCTCTAATCTGTGAGGGCGATGTGGGGCTTCTCTGGCGGCCGGGGTCAGTAGCGGCGCGATACCATGGCGGTGGGTCTCTTCCTTGCCATCGCCTGGAATTATACCATAATATGTGGTCAGTATTATTTAAGTGATTTACTTTTTGATATTGTTTAATATAGTAGAATTGTAGAAGGCACGAAGAGATGCAGATCAAGAGATAAAGCATGCGATTGATATATAGGTACCTTATTGTGTTCGATGTTTTCACTTATGGAACGTGATTTGATGCAGTTTGATACAGATTAGAAACATCCGTTGTTTACTATTCGGTAATTTGATTGCAGTCCTTTTCTGCGTAATTTTACTGGTTTTATTTCAATTTAACGGTTTGTGTATTGTCCTTTTAGGTACATAAAAAATTTCGAATGGCTGTCAATTTCACTAATAACATTTAATTGTAAAGGCTTCAATGAAAATAAATGGTGTATAGTAGTTAAATATTTATAGAGCACAAACGTAATCCTATGATGGAGCGGGAAGAAAAGTAGGTACATTTTTTATGTCTGTCAAGTTTGGCTTCGTTTATTTTGTCATCATGACCAGTTTTCTTGTGATAAAATAATAATGTGATAAACTTTTTCTTTCCAAAAATCTACGCATTTACGACGACGTCGACGACCCATACCTACTAAAGAAACAAATAAAAGATAATGAACATAAGCCGATCCTATTGACTTTTTTCAATGTTGTCGAATCAAGAGATTTTGTTAAGGCTTAGATAAGTACCTCCTTATAATGATACCGTACAGTACTTTTATCTACCCCGCAAATATGAATACTATTGAAATGATTGATATGGCAACATTGACACAGGCAGGCATTTCACACTTCATTTCTCAGGGATAAAAAGTAAGTGGTAGGTAATTAGGTATAATACTTATCACGTCAATAATATTATGTAATGGATTTAGTTAAAAATGACAGTAATATCGAATCTTGTTAACATAAAGCTAAATTTAGTATTGTGTATTTCAGGGTTCTACATTCTCTTCTGTCCAATCTCATACTTGATGTTCATAAATCATAAGCTCTACAGAAAAGTAGTGGATTCGCTGTTCGCGTTGTGGGAGTTATATCCCGTGGTGAGTATATAAAATATTTTAGAAATTATTTTTCTATGCAACAGTTCTTTATGATTTCAGGTTTGATTCCTTAGTAAGAGTGGTTCATAAAAGATGGTTACAATGAGTTCCTTTCGCCCTAGCACGTCAGTTCATTGTAACCCTGTATTTGTAAAGTGAACATTTCATAGGCTGCTATCACATGTGATGCTAGTAGTAAAATATTATAATATTTATTTCAGGCGCTTTTCCAATGCTGCTGGGGCACAGAGCTTCACCATTTCGGAGATTACGTGAACCGCGATGAAAACACTATCCTTATACTGAACCACCGCACTAGGGTGGATTGGAATTACGTGTGGATAGCCCTCTACCACGCCAGCCAGGATCCTAACGCTGGGAACCACTGCATCTGCAGGGAAAACGTAGATCTCAATCGAGAGCCTGACAGTTTCCTGAACCTGGGTGGAAAATCGAAGATCAAAATCGTTTTGAAAGACGAAATCAAGTTTGCACCTTGTTTAGGTGAGAATGACACTAAGATTTACTAAAGATACAAAATTATTAAAAAAAAACCCAGGTTTGTGTGAAAGCGTGTGTACAGCTAAACAAATTTGGGTGTGATGTTGGTTGACCAAGCCCAAAGAATGAACAATATTAGATACATCACGGTAGTCGTGTCGTGGATTTATAATTTAATATTTTTTTATTCCATAATTAAAACGGATTCAGTGGACTATCTGCCAGCAGCGAAACCTCGGAGCACAGCTATTGTGACGTATAAACGACTGTTGTATTTGTAAAACCTTGTAAAACTCGTTAATCTAACATTGAACGCCATCTTTTAAACGCTTGATTACAGGTTGGATAATGCAGTTGAACAACTTTCTCTTCGTGAAGAGGAATTGGCAAGAGGACGAGCTAGGCGTCGCTCAATTTGTGGACTATTACAAGAAGCTGCGATACAGCTGCAGAGTTGTGCTGTTCCCTGAAGGCACCGACTTGAGTGACGACAATCGGAGGAAAAGCGACAAGTTCGCCGCAGCTAGAAATTTGCCGGTTCGTACCTAACATTTTCGGCGCAATATTTCAGACGTCCAATAATACAAAACCATAACACTTTATTGACACCATAAACGAAAAAGTACATTCACAACAAACATTTAGAGATAGGCACCAAAGGCTAAGAACGATCAGTTTTAGGCAACCTTAGGACAAGATCCAAATTTTACGATTAGAGGTGGTTAGATTAGAGATTTTATGATTAGAGGTGGTTCCAAGCTTCTAACTAAATAGCTGGTATGCTGGTAATTATTTTACTAGAGTATTGAGTTTAGTACCACAGTGGCCAAAATGAGTGAGTTCTTAATTAGTCATATCACAATGCTCGTTGAGATGTTTTCCCAACTCTTGCCTTCTGCTCATTATCATCATTAAGTGCCGTCTTCATAGTGAAGTCTAGAATTCAGTAAGTCAGCTTAAACGTTTTTCGATCCCGTGCTGAACTCTTTAAATGCTAATAGTTCAGTCTGGCCTTCTGCTGCCTATTTATAAATCGACAATTTTTATTATTTATTTTCTTAAAAGTGTATTAAATATTCGTTTATAATTGGTTACAATGAAAAGAATCATGATTTTGCAGTTTCGACTGCCGCTACGAACGGTAGGTACGAAATCAAAACTGCAAAATCACGATTTTTTCATAGTAACCAATTATACGAATATTTAAACTCTTTTAAGAACATAAATAATAAAAATTAACACATTTACATTTTTTTATATTTTTTTTTCATATAAAAATATTTTGACAAATATGCATGCTGTTTGTTCCAGAGCTACGAGTACGTGCTACACCCCCGCACCACAGGGTGGGCCGTGCTCTGCTCGAAGCTGCGAAGCGCTCGTCTCACGTCCGTGTATGACGTCACCCTCGCCTACGACAAACCAGTGCAAACTGAACTCGATTTGCTGAAGGGCCGAGTACCTGGCAATGTTTACTTTTATTTTAAAAGGTATAACTTTCGCTTTCTTTAGTTCCTTTATTTTAGTATTTCTTAAATTTTTTATCAATTTCAATTCTTTGATAAAATTGAAACAGACACTTAGATTTTTTTCTCTGCACGAGCAGTAGGTGGTTTTCATGTTCAGTTGATGTTTATGTAATTTCTAGTAATTAATATCTACCATTACAATAATTAGATATCACATGCAGTAGATAGACTTAAGAAATTCCAAAAAATGTAAATTCTCCTAAACTGGATCCAAAGCTTTCAGGAGCTTCTATAAGCAAGAAATTAAATTTTTCCTGTGCTTTATAATTATTGATTTTATATCCAGATACCCCATTGAACAGCTTCCAAGCGAGGAGGATGGTCTGAGGGCTTGGCTCAACGATCGGTGGCGAGACAAGGAAACTTGTTTGAGGAAGTTTCATAAAGATGGTAATTTTTTTAATCATAAATAATATATTAGTAATATTAGTACATAATAATAGTAGATAAGAAATCTAATATTTCGAACAAAGTTACGTGTCTCTTATATTTCACGGTTTCGTTTAGGATTCAATCAAAAAAAGAGCGCTGCTCTTGTCGGTGATTAGGATGTCAAATATTATTTCTGTGAACATATTTTTATTTGTATTACAGTAGATATTTGTTCTGCTCACAGGTAACTTCATCGATCCAGTTTCACACAAAACGCCTCTACTTAGAAGTCCTAGGTCGTTTATTTTAGCAAAATTAGCGCTTATATTTTGGACGGCCATTGATATTACCTTTACATACTTCATAATGTATAGCGCAGTGTTTCAGTTTTGGGTTTTATATCACACTTTATTGTTTACATTTGTCACGTGGTATTTCGGAGGATTTCATAATATTCAACGAATTTTTCTTATCTAGATAAAATTTAAGTATAAAAGTAAGTATAAGTTGTAAATAAATATTTAGGAATTAATAAAATATGTACTTATCTGCTTGTTTCAATGAGTAAATAATCAACAAGCTTACTTAGTTTTTTCGTGTTTTAGAGCCTTAATTAAAATTGCTGTGAATTCTCAATAATGCCAAAGAATGTGTAGATATTTACATTATGTACATATATTATGTTTAGAAATATTAATCATGAAGATAAATTAATTAAATTATTTTCAATGTTAAAGATAACTGGTTTTATTGCGGTTGCTTCACAATTCTTAACTATGTTTGAGATGAAGATTTGGTTATCTCGTAACACTATCCTTGATTGTATATTAAAAATCGCATTATATATTCAAACTTGATGGCCGAGGGAAGGTCGAAAAATTGCCAATCGAATCTGCAGGCCTAGCCTAGCCAAATTACATTTCATTATTGGAAACTCTATAGAAAACTAAGACAATGTTTGGGAATGGCATTTCTAAATAGAATATAGAATCTATAAATAGATTAAGGAAATATTATTCCTATTTATTGTCTTAGTTTTCTATAGAATTTGCGACATTAGAATGCAACTTGGCTTGGGGGCAATTAGGGACACGACCCTAATATCTGTGCCCAATACCCAACAGTGGGAATGAGAAAACTGTAATGATGATTATTTAAACGTATAAGAGAAAGAAAATACTAATAACTAATTGTTGTTTTTCGTTACAAAACTATAATAAAAATAAACAGCGAGCTTCCTTTAAATCATACTTTAATATCAAGATAAAAATATTAACAAATTATTATCACAGCCTATCTGCAACCTTATCAATACACGATATCGAACAATAAATAATATAAAAGATGCCCCCTAACAGTCAAAGAATTAGTTAAAATGTGTGTAACATATATGCTATATTTATAAATTATAATTAACATTGAGATACATTTTGAATGATTGAAACTATAACACAAGAGTAAATTAATTAAAGTGCGGAATGGAAAGTGTTTCACTTAAAACGTAGGTTTTAAAAAAACTTAACTTATCTTAACTTTAAAAAAACTGTACATTTTGGAATTTCTTTTGTGAATATTTTGGCGTGCTCTTTAATCAAATATTCAATTCTTAGTTACAATAAAATTTGTCATTTCAATTGCCCAACATTCAACCTACTTTTGCTAACTATGGGCCACCCTTTTAGTTCAATCTTACTACTACATTTTATACTGCGCAAAATACAGAGTTCCCAGTGCGAGTTTTTTTCACTATTCGATCGCGAACGTAAACTAAAATTTGTATGAAACACCGAAGTCGGATTACTAGATCGATGGTATGAAACTAGTTGTAGTTCATATTATGAACACTAGGTGGCGCGGTTTTTATTCCGTACAAATTGTAGATCGAAAGTGAAAAAAACTCGCACTTGGCACTCAGATCGCTGACGGTCAAAAGCTGCCAAACTGATGTGAAACTGGCTGGAGCATGTCTGCTGAGCTGAGTGTCGGATAACCTGCGGGTCAAGCTCACATAGCGGGTTCCACATATCATCAGACCACCCGGCAGACCTGAGATTACGGGATGAACTAGACCGGAAGCTGAATGAACTAGACCGGAAGTGAATTAGGCCTTTTCCTAGTAATAAGACGGAAAAGGACGAAAAGACTCTAAAAGGCTCTAAAATCTAATAATAATACACTAAAAGACTAACAGCTACGATTGCAAAACTTTCACTGCTGGGTATACACACACTCATATTTGAACACACTTCATCGAACACATCTTGAAAATATATTATCAATACCTACATCGAATGTCATGAATACTTTAACTTACTATTCCTAGGTGAGCCTCGGCTTCAAAATGAGATCAAGAGATTACGCTTCGCCCTCGTCTAACGTGTCCGGGAGTTTCCTACCTCTGGTGTCAGGCAGCACGATACAGAGGGCCGCTCCTATCAACGGCACTATTCCAAATACTAGAGGCGGCAACCACGCGCTCGTGTGAGCGAGAGTGGCTACAAATGGAGCCATCATCGAACCTATCCGCGCGACTGTTGACGCCAGCCCGACACCTGAATTCCTCACGACTGTAGGGAACAGCTCTCCCGCGTAGAGGTAGACTGTAGCGAAAGATATGCTCATGCCCCAGAGACCGATGCAGCCGAGAGTGAGGTTGGCCGCCCCCGAGTGAGGGATCACGACGATCAGCAAACAACTGAGCCCCGTCACGCAGTTCGCAGCGATCAACGTGACCTTTCGACCGAGAACTCTATTCGTATAAATAGATATCAAGGTACCGGGAACCTGAAACCGATGGAAAATGCCAATTAATAAACACATATTAATTCTCTGTTATCATTCAGAAGATACCGTGAACACAATTCAGCCTTAAACCGGTTAGATAATACGGGTCAAGTGATTTGTGAGTATTTTTTAATGGACGCGGACTTTATAGGTTTCTGCGTTTATGGAAATTTCTATTATTTGTTATGGCAACCACATCAATAAGTAATCTGGTTAATATTTTGTATTCTCGAAGCCACAAACGCATACCAGATGGCCAACATTTATTTTAAATTTTCGTTCACACGTTTTTGTGTTTTATACAAGATTTCATTATATTATTATGAGTCCCATGCGTATGTACCTACCTATATACGAGTAGGTACACTCAACAGCGGGGAAATCCACAATGTCAAAGTTTGATGTTACAGGATTACAATAAGCTATTATACTACTTTGCTAGTATACCTATCATTAGTAGGGTAGGTGAGTTGAGTAGGTACCTGAATAGCAGCAGACATAGCCACGTTGCTGAATATATTTCCCGAGACGTGTCCGATGTACTGCGAGACTCCGAAGAAGCAAATTCCGCAGACGAACCAGTTGAAGCAAATGGCAATGGTGCGAGCTCGGAGTTTCGGAGTACGGAATAAGGCAAGGAACGAGGCTCGCTCCTCTGACTTGCTATTCACCTCTACTGACATTTTCTGGGTGGACGACGCTATACCTTCTGTTGGGCGACCATTCCTGAAAAAAATAGGTTTAAATTAGACTTTTCTATCTTTGTTTAATGCCATTTGCTTTTCTAAATATAATGGGATGGAGTTAATTTAGATTATTTACCTTATAGCAGCAGCTTCCATAATTTTAACAGCCTCTTCAGACCTTCCAGCTGTCAAGAGCCATCTCGGCGATTCCGGAAGTATAAAGTAGTAGCTCAAGAAAATAATCGAAGGCAGCGAGATGGCTAGTTGGAATGTGCTCCAGTCACGAAGGAAATAGCCGAACAGGGGCAGCGTCAAGTGCCCAAGGTTGAATGGAATCTGATAGATAATGCCAACGGTTTCTCTGTATTTGGCGCCGATCAGCTCCATGGTCAGAACGAAGCTTGTAACCATAGTTCCTCCGGTGGCAACCGCGAGGAGAAATCGGAGAGTTGTGAACATGTACCAGTTCATGGAGTATGCTGTTGTGACGCCGGATATGAGTTGAAGGAATACAGCTGCGAGGAAAGGTAACCGGCGACCAAATCTGAAATGGAAATAAATGTAATTTATTATCAAACATGTTTCTTCAGTTCCTTGGTTAGTAGCTTTTGGTAGCGTGATGAGAAACTCAGTGTCATTTTGTATGTTATGTACTTTTAACTAAACTTAAACGCAAATATATGATTCACATGATCTTCTAACCTATTTAGTTATCTATCAGAAGCGACCATCATGCGCATCATATGTGTGTGTTTAAACGTGTCAGGTAGGAAATCAGTATTGAGTCCATTCGTTCAAGGGTTCAGAATGTTTGTAAAAGGTTATCAAACAGATATATGATACATATAAGCAACGTGTGTTTACATTCACATGCTACTTACTAGGCA
This sequence comes from Alcis repandata, assembly GCA_949125135.1. Lineage (NCBI taxonomy): Eukaryota > Metazoa > Arthropoda > Insecta > Lepidoptera > Geometridae > Alcis > Alcis repandata. Next base: position 5,942,790 of record OX421233.1, read on the forward strand.
AGTACAAGTACATGTAATCGAAACAAATTGGTTAAACATTATTGTTGCAATGTCCTTTGACAAGGAGAAAGGTCCCACAATGCAACAAACTGGGCCATTGCTTTAACAAATTGCATTGGCTTAAGTAACTTCATCCGGGGATTTGATCGCGGTGACAACGTCCAGGATATGCCAATTTGCCCACCAATAAAGTTAGTCATTGAATAAAGCATGATTTTTGCTAACCTGTCAGATAGATGACCAAACAACATGTTTCCGACGAGAATGCCCAACATGAATAGAGTTTGCGTGAGATTCTTCAGCCATTGTTTATCGCATACAAGATCCCATTGCGATACAATAGTCTCTTTGAAGACGCTGTGGTCGTATTCGTAGCGACTGCAGTTTGCTTCACAGACGTTGTCAAATACTTCCGTAGCGTTGCCGCTGGCGCAGGTGTAGTTCATGGGAGGAGCCAGGAAGATGATGCTCATCTGGTGCCACGCCACGGGGAATTTGACGAGGAACACGACGAAACAGATCCATATTTGCCATTTTCCGATCGCGCCGATAGCTTTCGTTAGAGGGTCTTCGTTGGCCTTTTGGCTTTCGACATCCTTTGCTTCATTCTCCAACACTGAAAACAATGGAACATCAAGTTGAATCAATTGTGGGTAACATAGGAAGTCTAGAGAAGATAGCAGCTTCAATACATATTATGCATAAAATTAATATTTAATTATTATTATTTTTAAATCTATAGTGTGTAGATACATTTTAATATTGATTGATGAGGGTAAACTGATAATTTCAATTCATACAGTAACATCTAGCTTATAAATTACAATGTATCAGTTGTTCAATAAGTATATGTGAATCTGAATCTAATAGAGCACCAGGACACAGACAAAGAAATCTACTAATAGTTCAATGTCACAACAACGTAAACCCAGAATTTTACATCGTAAAATTTCTTCGACGGAGTAAAAATAGAAACTACTTTTTGGAATGCATCCAAATCTAAATAGATTACTCACTCAGCTTATTGTCGTTATTTAATTTATATTCTGTTTTATTAACCATGGCGGAAGATTACTTTAGCACTAGTTACTACAATATCTAAAATTTTAATTAATTAATTTAAGATGGTCTAAGTGAACTGTTTATATAGTGGACCATCCGGTACAGACCCGGATCGTGAATGAGCTCCATACGATCTTTGCATGCGCAACTGATAGATACAAATTGGAGGGAGAGTCCATCACACTTAACTCTACATCGGATAATGTCCGCAAAACAGGGTTACATAGATCGGTGGTAATAGGCCGAAAGGAACTTATATTAACGTTATAACGTATGGTACTCATAATTGAAGTTATGACAATGACAACTACAAGACCACCCTGAAATCACACGAAACAAAAAATCGCAACACTGTGACTCGTTTTGGTGTGACTGGTTGGGAACCCCCCCAACGAAACAAGTAAAATTTGACTGAACCGATGCTATTAATCCGAAAGATCTTATTGTGTGTGGTAACTTGTAATTTGAAATGTCATTTAATAAATTATATTTTTCTATGGAATAGACGATTTTTAATTTAGCGATTTCCAGTCGATTTTATCTTAAAGTTGTTCATAATAGGTACGATGAAGTCCTTTCAGCTTAGTGCCACCGTTCCGCGTAACCTGATAGAATTGGATAACGAGTTCATGGGGTTGCTGAGAACAAGCTCTACAACATAAGAGGTGATATTTTTACCGACGTGATAACCTTTTATCTTATTACAATTGGTAGTAAATATTGGTGGAAAGGTTCTTGATCTCGATAGTTTTTAGGGTTCCGTAACCAGAGGGTAAAACGGGACCCTATTATTAAAACTCCGTCTGTCTGTCCGTCTGTCACCAGGTTGTATCCCATGAACCGTGATAGTTAGACAGTTGAAATTTTCACAGATGATGTAGGTATTTCTGTTGCCTCATAGCAAGAAATACTTCAAAAACTGCATAAATTAAATATTCATGGGGGCTCCCATTCAACAAACGTATTTTTTTGCCGTTTTTACAGATAACCCTTCGTGCGCGAGTCCGACTCGCACTTGGCCGGTTTCTTTAACAAGTCTGTGAATCCTATAGAGTTATAGCTAGGTTTATAGTACAGATAAATATACCAGTAGTGAGGTACGATAAGAATGGCTGCACCATTTAAACGGGTATTCATAGAATATCGCTGAATGTGATTGATTTAAATTGTTATGAGTCTAAGAACTCGATAAAATCGAATTGAATATCAAACAACCCCTGTGAAAATTGGAAAAGTTATAGTTATCACGGGTCGAGAGCAGCTTAAAATATTTCATGTAAATGCGTGCATGTAAATACACACACAGATGGTTTTTACAGCTTGTCGGTAATTTTCCCGAACTTGATTTGTTGCTCGACCGCACACGTCTAGACGTAGTTATTGTCTGTTTTTTGGCGTACAATAGTAAATTGCAGGATGTTTTGATAGTTATTATTTTCCTCTTATCGGTTCACTGCTAAACCGTCATACGACTAAGAAAACTCCGACACTAACGTTAATAAACTGTGACAATACAGGGTTCTAAGGAAAAGGTATGCTAAGCCGAAAATGGATCATAGTGCTCATCATTTTGATAGCATACCCTTTCTTTATAGCCCTGTATTGTGTCGTACATACAGTCGCAGTAGTTTACAATCATCCAATCGGCAGTGAAAAGGTATCTATAATGACGCAGTGGCATGATCTCTTCTCTATCTGCATTTTATCACGCATCACGCGTCACAAAAGTATCACTAACGCGTGGCAAAAGTATCTACATTTTAATATTTACTAAAGTAAGAGTAAATCTTAAAAGTGCAAGTTGTATACAAGTAGGTACATACATATTTGTTGTTATAACTTTTAGATTTTGCTAGGTAAGTCTAATATCAAATACGCTGTAAGACTTGTACGTATTTGATTAAAAATGAATAAAAGATAGGACAGCGCTGACTCTAATTCTAATGCAGTTTACAATGGTCCTGCATATGTAAAAATGCCTTTTTCATACATTTTTCTATCGAATTAACAAGCACAACACAACCTATTTTTTATATAGCTATAGAAATTTTGATTTGATTTTTTTATATAGCTATAGAACGCTGGCAGTTAAATACTGCCAGCGTTCTTGGCACCTTCACAACAACAACAATTTGACAACAATTTTTGATATATATTTTTTTAAAGTACATACTTAGTTTTAGTTATTTTTTTCCTTAGTTTTAATTTGTAAATCCCTGTAAATAAATTTATAACGTTTTCTTAAAAATGAGAAAAGGAAAGTGTCAATTTTAACATGTTAAGGAAAGTGTGTTTGTATCATAACTTTTTAAAGCTAGTTATTTACAAAACAAGATTATGCAAATTCTAAAAAGTTATAAAAAGATTTACTGCATTAATTAGCTCCAACATGGAAAGGTTTCTAAACATTTGACCTCGGATCGGCTATAAGCGAAAAGTTATCCAGTTTCACTGAAATAACGTGCCTTTAATTTAATTATAATAGGCGCGATGAGGCCAGTCAACTTAATGTGTCTGCTAGTAATAAAGGAGGGTGTGGGAATCTGCTTTTTAGGTACAAATGTATTGATCGAACACGAGAATTTGGTAATGCCGCGTATAGGTCATCTTTTACTTATTCTGGGTCAGGCTAAGTTATGTTTCTAAACGAATTCATCCGTGAAACTACACCGATAGCGTAGCTACATACTGATACACTTTGTACCCGAATTTTTGCGGTCAGTGTGTGTTTATCAATACAAATGAATTTATTCGTGGCCTGCGGTATCTGCGAGTGAGTCTGCGCGTCTCGCCATGTACCTACTTTTACTTTGTCTCTGGCATTGCTTATCAAAAGTGCCGAGCCTCCGAGCACGATCAAGGTACCTAACATGACCAATGTTACACTACATTCATGCAAGGTTATTTTTAATTAATGTGAAATCTCTCGAAGGCAGCTACTTAACATCGTACCTACAGTTATCTACCTTAGTTCCATTATCTTTTTAATTTACCCACTTTTTTCTTTTGAAACAAAAAACGTAAATATTTAATTAACGGGTTTAAATGAAAAGGAACGCGGTGGAATGGGTATTGGGTGAAGCTAAAAAAATGATATTTAATGTTCAAAAAATAGAAAGCTTTCATGGCACAAGAGCTATTGAATGGATGAAGAAACGCTTCTTAAATTATTTATCAGTTATAATAACCCTGTATCCTGTGACAGATGCATTGCTACATCATTGAACTCGGGAGCTATCAAATGTTATATAGGTAGGTAAGTAGGTACTTTATTTAGGCTATGAAGTAGAAGCACAGATAGGTCTCTTTAGCAAAAAATATTTTTAATAAACTCTAAACTCTACATTATAAAAAAAATCAAGCCTAATAAGCAAAGCAGTGCAGCAAAACTCGAAAATGGCAAATACAGGAAGCAAAAAGTGAATGAAACCGTGGAGCGCAGTTAGTTCACAGTATTACTGTGATAATAGTTTGCTAGCAGGTAAATTGTTTAGTTATAAAAAGCACTGGCGCATGGCGGGTATAAAAAATAAATCAAAATTTTCCTTATCATGATGATGATTTTATCATAATTGAACCTGCAACTGTAAAAACCCTACATACATTTGCTAATGTGATTGTTTGTATTATAATTATCTTCCCAGAAGTAAAAAAATAGCATGTGATTTTCCTACATAAGTAAGTAGATACAGAAACGAAATTAACAAAAACTGAAAAAATAAATTCCACAACAAAAATATGATGAACTATTTTGATGGCGTTGGCATATTTTCAGTATTCATTTGCGTTTCGAAGAATTAGTTCTTTGAAATGTTAATTAAATAAACGGTAGCATTGACTCTATCGTAAAATGTTGCCTGTTATTAAGAAGGCTTGGCTATCTGAAATTACCCAGAAGGAACTTTTCTGCCACTGTGGAAATTAACATCCACCGTTCGTTTGGTTTTATTATTTGCTTATCGGGAAATGCGATTTTTCGTCAATTAATATTATGTACCTATCTATGCATCGTGATGATAAGTTACCATTAAGTAAGCGATCAAACATGTGTTTTGTATTTTCAATAACATAATTTCTCCGACTTTCCAACGGGAGGGTAATGTTTATAGGGTGTAAGTATTACTATGCCTTTTCACAGCAATTTGATTTTTGTTAGAGAAATTAATTTTACTCGGTCTGTAGAGTACGAGTAAAAAGAAGAGTTCACAAAGTTCGCGAAAAGGCGAGAGGGTTCGCTAATGACTCTTTTCTACCTAACGTATAATATTACAGTTACGGGCTTTTTGATTTGTTTTCATCTTTTTAACCGACTTCAAAAAAGGAGGAGGTTATCAATTCGTCTGTATGTTTTTTTTTTTATGTTTGTTACCTCATAACTTTTGACTGGGTGAATCGATTTTGATGATTCTTTTTTTATTAGAAAGCTGACGCTTCCCATTTGGTCCCATTTCAATTTAGTCCAGTTCTGATAATGGTATCCATGAGAAAACCATATAAGTCTTAAATTTGCATTAAGTACGTGCGCGACAAATAGATGAATAACTCAATAGTCGGTCTTTTGAAGTCGGTTTTTGTTTTTTGTTTTGTAAAAATAATGTTCTTGTTATTTGTATGGATAAAAGTATGTAGGTATAATATAAATAAATAAAAGTAAACAATTATTTCTATCGACTTAAGTAATTATAAAGGTCATTGTTTTTTCTTTAATTTTAAGCGTTTATGTTCTCATCGTACCAATTAGTAAATTAGATACGATTCGTAGGTAATTAATTCCGCGGATTCTACGATAAGGTCACTTCACTTACCTTTTAGTAGGGAGGAATTCAATAATATAATCAATTACACGAAAACGGAAGCAGCACAATAATTGAAGCAATGAAAATTAACTCTGCAGTTCTCAAGAGGCTCGGTAAAACAGGTTGACATTCGCTGATATTTGCGGAAACTGCACGTGGAAGTTCAATAAATAGGAACATTTCCTGCGCGGTGGCGAGGACATTACATTTTGATCTTTGCCACCCCGGTGTTTATCATTTGATTACTGTTATCGACCTATACTTTTTACTCTACTTCCTGGCCATGTATAATGTACATTGTACGTAATCCGTTCAGACTTAAGGCATGTCGATGGCAATTACTTGACCACGGGTTTGACGGATTGGACCAGCCAGGGACCAGCAGCAGAAGTAACAATGGGGAAGGTTGGTATACGCTTCAGTTACACGGTACAAAAGGAATCGGTCGCACTATATAGTATGTTTTTTTTTCTCTGCTATTGTAATTTGCAATCATCTATTCAAGCCCAACCTATGTTTAATGTTTAATGTTTATCTATCCAGTTAACAGTCTGGCGCGACTGTTTATAAGAGCGATGCTAGGTGAGGTGAAGCAAATAATAGAGAAGTTCACACCTTTAATCGTTGAATACGGAATTAGATAATACATTTCATACCTACTCGTACCTTCATAACTCTCATGTCATTACTATGCTAGGCATACCTAAAGCATACCTGCAGGTCTACCTACATAAATTAAGTATGTACATGACATTGATATCCATTATGTTTTTGTTAGTAACTTTTCAGCTGGAAAAAAGTTAGAGTATGAGCATACGAATAACCTATTTATTTAAATGAAGTAGCGACAAACAAACATTTGCTAGGCGCGCGTGATAATTTGCGATCTTTTGCTATAACTTAGTTACTGTCAGAAAGTAGACAACGAACCTAGTTTGGTAATTTTATCAAAGTGGGGACCTATAGGAAAACAATATTTTAAAAAGTTCCTAACTGCAGTTTATTAATTAATCAAGTTTTAATAGGTCTACCTAGAGTGAAAGAGTAGAAATTCTAGAATTTAAATGTTGAACGTTGTCATAATATTTTGTAAGTCCCTACCTACCTACCTAAATAAAATAGATCAAACTTACGTAGAGAAAACTATCTCTGCAGGATATATTATTTGGAAAATAAATAAAATTATAGGTACACAATGAACAAGGTTTATGAAAGGTGTGATTTTACGATAGATCTTAGAAATTAATACCAATCTGTGTTTACATTTATTTTGATTGTTATCAAATTTTGATAGTTTATTTTGGTACTTAACCATAGGTAAATAATTTAAAACATGTAGTAGATGCGTAAGGATAACTTACTCTTGCGTGTTAAAATCCTTGGCTGTACAGCTATAGAACTCACGCTCACACAAAACCGGCTAGAAGTTGCAAAATGCGAAACTACGAATATTTTGAGACGTGCGCCACAGCGGACTGCGCTGCGCTCCACCACGCTTTGGCGAGCCAGCTGCGGCGGACGCCGGTATATAGAGAACCAAGACACTCCTCTCTGACGACACGATCGGACGCAAGGAAAAACTACTGAAAGCTCGTACGCAATCAAATCAACATAAAGCCCGACACCCGTTGTAAATTGAACCTTATCGTGATACACATATGCTCCATTGCTTGTTTCGCGTTTTCTTTTGAGCCTAGTTAAAACAGCAATTTTAACTTCAATCTAAATTAGACTCACTTGATACGTGATTAAAATCAAAATTAAGTAAACGATAGTTTCTGAGAACGAGGCTTAGACACATCGCGGGGGTTTTCCTTATGCCAGTTCGCTGCTAGTGCAGTAAAACGTTTATTTAAAAACCTGTTAAATAAATCAAGTTTTTGAAATATTGTGACATGTTTGCACGTATGTTTCGATTTGATTTTCCGAGGGACTTAGTTTATGTTAGGCATTTATAAAAAAAATCGCAAATGATTCAGAAACTCGCTTGTCGATGGTATTTATTTTATTTTTTAAAGAACGCGGAACTCTGAACATGCTTCTTGGACAAAATGATGTACAACGCAAATAGATCATCCCATGTAAAAACAAGTAAACAAGCTTTTATTAAAAAAAAACCGTAACTGATATCAGACACTGCTATTTTTTTCAGAAAATTATGGAAAAAATACGTGTTATTACTAGCTTTTAAAGTTCCTGAGAAAATTGGCCGTACCAATAGACCGGCGAACACGTATCGTGGAGTCTCACATCATTGGGTTCCTATTTAGTATTTAGTATTTACCCACGACGGCGACGGCACAGAGGTTTATGGCCTATTAGGTATATCCGTTTGGGGTGAGAGGTTGTCTGTTTGTTTGTATGTACACTCGAAAGTTTATTTATCGCGAATACGGCTCGACCGTTTTCAATGCGTTTTTTCATTTTGGTACGGAACTCAAAAAAACGATAAATTTCGCAATGGAACAATATTTATGTTATAGTTATATTATTTACAAAATAGAGGTTTCCATAAAATTTTGTTATAAGTATTTATAAATCGGTAAAGGTAAAATATTATGAATCGGATTTTACCATTCGATTCGACTCTCAGAACCATACAAAGCCTTTCCTTTAAAAACTAGTGTACGCGTAAGTATATACGAGTACAATATCTATACAAACCCGGAAGCAAAAAGCTCTTTAAAAACATTAAATAGGTACCTGCATCATGCTCTATCCACACATTTTATACCTACCTATCTATTTTTAAGAAGGTTTCACCTTATACTGCGACTAAAACTCATGTCGAATATAATAATCACAAGGAATTATACTTACTCTACTCCAGGGATGGTAGGCGGCCACTTAGAAATCCTTGTACCGAGCTGGCTGAAAGCTGGTATTGAAAACGAAAAACTAGTACGCCTGTACTCCGCTGCGGCGCTGCTAACACTGACATATAAACTGTGTCGGAAATCGCATCCTAAGTAGTGAAAAAATTTGATATTTCAATTTCGTATACCGTCAACAGAAGGCAGTATTTATCGAAAGCACCGAAGAAACATCACTTTAAATGTTTATTATTGATATTTTCTTGCATTATTTCGGATTGGAATGTTTTTTTTTTCATACGCATCTCTACAATTTGGCGGTTTTTCAGTATTATCGGTGTATTTTTGTCAACGGCCAATCTTGATATTTTTGCATACAAGGACCGAGTAGTCTTGCGGAGCCCCGGATCTTCAAATTTTTTTAGGCGGGGCAAAAACTGAAAAATGCCGCCCCCCAATTATATTTATTTTTACCTTTATCATCTATATCAGGGGTCGGCAACCTTTTGCCAGACGCGGGCCGCATAGTGACAATTTGAAATAGTGGCGGGTCGCACTTGTTCAAAATAATCAAACATAACTGTGTTTTTTTTTCAATGAACCAAATAATTCGATTTTGGAGAGCTTTGTGAATTAAGCACAGTTGCTCAACACAGTGCTTGATTAAGTAAGTTCAAATCTCGTAGTAGTTTTTATCAACCGGCATTTGGATGTTATACGCAGCAAGTTTAAAAGCACAAATAAATTTAAAAAAATCGCGAGCGCAGCGAGCGCGAAATTTTCCAACATTGTTCATTAATTCAAAACATAGAATTTTTACGAATTAAACGTATAATGGAAATGAAGCACCATGAATACGCGAGCGCAGCGAGCGCGAAAATTTGAGATATTTTTGATCAATTCACGATAGATTTTTACGCGTCAGGCTATTTACAACGAAAATTACACAACACTCGCGTCGCGTCGGGTACAAAACTTGTAATATTTTCAATCAATTCAAAAATAATTGTGGCCTTTATAAAATAAATAGTAATGCGCGAACGAAGCGAGCGCAGAGATTTGAAGATCTTTTGTTTTTAGGACGGGCTATTACGTAACGGAGTGTATTCAATAGATATCAGAAATCAAGAATAAGCGAGCGCAGCGAGCGCGAAATTTTGAGTAATATTCTATCATTTTGAAAATAAAATTATCGCGCTAGGTACACACAAAACACTAAATAATAACGACGTGGAAATTTTTGAGACGTATTTTTAGCAATTTAGGATATGCATATTTATTTTACTAGAGCCTGTTTCCAAACGAAATTGCACTCAGTAATGCGTAAACAGAGCGGAAATAATGCATCTATCGCTGTTCTTTCTGTATTAAGCTTATTTATTCAAATAAAACCGTTTTAATTTGACAAATCAATTAACTCCGTTTTGGGTAGCTTTGTGTATTAAGTTTTGATATAAAAATGTTTTTGCATAAATTTGCTCTGCCTACCAAACAGTGCTCGATTAATAAGCGGAAACTACAAAAAGCCTTTAGTATGTTGTACGCAGCAAGTCTAAAAGCACAAAATAATCATAATAATAAGAAATGTTTAGGCATTTTTGATCAATTCAGAACAGATCGATCATATTTGACAAACTATGCACAACGGAAATTAAACATCAAGAAAACACAAGCGCAGCGAGCGTAAAAAGTGAGACGTTTTCCAGAAATTTAGGACAGGCTGTTTACAAAGGAAACTACCCACTATTCGTGTTGGTTGAAAATTTTTGATTTCAACCAACACGAATAGATTGAAGATTATTTCGGTCAATTCCAAAACAGTCAGCATCTACTTACCGAAAAGAAAAACAAGACGCGAGTAGCGAGCGTAATGATTTTGATTTGGTTGTTACTATATTAAACACAGGCTATTTAATTACGGCGTGTGTGTAATGATTATAATTAATCAAAAATATGCGAGCGCAGCGAGCGCGTTTCTTTTGGCGTCTATGTCCTAGACGCCTTCAGTTTTTATTCAAACGGTAACTTGATAAAAAACAAGTATTTTCTTTCCTGACAAACAACACACATGTAAAACACTGTCGTGGAGAGAGATCAACGAGGGAGTTTTCGAATATCATCCCTTTCGCACGCACGGTAACCAGACGCGTGCTGCCGCGATCTGCGATTCCTGCGGGCGAGCGGGCGCCTATTTTGACTATGCCCTACGCGCCTCGCGAATAATAAATGTTCGTACAGCACGTCTTACTCCGCGCTCTGGGTATCGGTCGAGTTAACAGATATATTATGGTCATGACTGTACTTGTACTATTATTTATTCCGTGGTCAAAGTTTAGTAAATGATGAGTTGTCTATTCGTCTGTAAAGTGTGAATTTGGCGCCCCCCTAAGCTTGACGCCCGGGGCATGGGCCCCGGCTCGCCCCCCCCCCCCTAGATCCGGGGCTGAGTCTTGGTACATGGTACGTGACATTAAATAAAAACTAGTATGTTTACCAAGAAGTTGGTACGTCTTCCCTCAGAAATTCAGAATTGGAAATTAATCGTTACACAGGATCGCCCAGGAGAACTGAGAAAGCAGCTGGCCGATCACAGAAAATTGACTGCGGTTGATATCCGACCGGGTAGCTCTCGACTGGACTGGACACGATCGTGCTTACAGGTCGATTCGTCGCTTTTTCAAGTTTTTAATCATGAGTCAACAAAAAAAGGATTCCCTAAAGTGGGGAAATATAGAAATTATTCGTTTCTTGAATGCATATAGGAAATATGAAGAGCTGTGGGATACTAATAACAGCAATTTTTTAAAGAAGAATGCAAAGGAAGGCGCCTTCATAAAGTTGTACAACGACCTTATTGAGTTGGGATATGAAATAGAAACCCTTGCGGGTTGTGAGCTTAATCAGCATTTGGTTTGCTAACTCTGCACATGCCAACCGAATACACAAACGTATTAGAGCAGACGACATTTTGTATTTGCGCACCAACAGACTGTCGAAAATCTCGTGTAGAACTCGCGGTGTGTGACAGGCAGGCAGCGAATTGTCGCTGCGACTATTGTTCGCGGCGAATGCACTCGCAGCGAGTATTCGCTATGTGTGACCGAGGCTTTAGCGGTTAGCGGGTAGCGACTAGTAGCGAGTAGCTGTCTCTCATTGCTCCATCGAGCGAGCTGTGACTCTAGCACAACTTTTATGAAAAAAACTTTCGCTACGTATTCGATAGCATAATGTATGAAAATTGGGTATCGTCCGTAAATGGAAACTGAAAGTGCGTGAATCGGCAACACAAATATTCCGTACTACCATATCGTTACGGAGACGTAACTATTACTTTTCAACAATAATAAAAACATTGGTGTCAGAGTTTCCCGCCAAAAGTTTGATGAATGTTTTTTTAATGCACAAGATAATAATAGTTAAAAAAAACTAAAAAAACACGCTTTTTATAAAAAACCGAACTAAAAAAATAGAAAATAAAATTTTATAAATTTAAATTAAGAATAGGGTTGAAAATTTCAATAAATATAAATTAATAATAGTGTAAATAAATAAATATATGTATTTTATTTTTAAAAAGCGTGGGGTGTATGGGTCAATAGATATTATATATTTTGTAGATACATTTTGTATTGACAGACATGAGTAGAGTGATTAGCATTTTGATAATATCTTAGAAAGCACCCCACGCTTTTTTAAAAATAAAATACATATATTTATTTATTTACACTATTATTAATTTATATTTATTGAAATTTTCAACCCTATTCTTAATTTAAATTTATAAAATTTTATTTTCTATTTTTTTAGTTCGGTTTTTTATAAAAAGCGTGTTTTTTTAGTTTTTTTTAACTATTATTTATTTTTCGCTTTTTAGTTCGATTTGCTAACTATTAACCATCCTTAATATGTACAAATGTGTTGGTGTTATCCATTTTTGGCCGTCTGCTCAAGCAAATTAAAAATAAAATTGATGCGTAACAAAAAATATTGAGCAAAAAGATTTGTAGCCGCGTGGTTTCGATCCTCAGACCTCATAAAATAAAATTGATGCGTAACAAAAAATATTGAGCAAAAAGATTTCTAGCGCGTGGTTTCGATCCAGGGACCTCTGGGTTATGAGCCCAGCACGCTTCCACTGCGCCACTCTGTTCTCTGATACGAATGACGAAATTACCATTTGTAAGTTAAACGGTATTAAAAGTTAAAGAAACTTTATAGAAAAAGCGTGTTAAGGTTGTTCGATTTTCATACTAATCTATTTGTACGTTCATGGGCGACGAGTGTATAATTTTACACTGAAATGACTATAGTTGGGCTTTTAAATTGTCTTTATTGGTGGCATTTTATCTTTAGTTGAAGAAAACAGTAAATTTAATAGTAGAAATAACATCGAATTTTAGTTAATTTTTGTCAATGTGTGAGTGAACACAGATAGTGTCGTACGGTGCCTACACAGAATACATAATAGTATTCTGTGTAGGCACCGTGTGTCGGCGATGACGCGCGACGTTGCCAGCTCGTGGCATACGCGAGTCACGCGCTGTTGCCGCTCTTCTCTGTTTTCGGTCTTCGAAATTCGCTCAGCTCAAAAATCAATTATTGAAATATTGGACAATGTATTGCCAGTATTTGAATTTGGATAAATTATAGGGAAATTATATTACAATACAAACAATAAATAATTATAATACTATGATGTAAATACTATTAAAATATACCTACAACATACAATTTATAATTTTTTTTTTCTTTACAAACGTCAATCGTCAAGTGATGTTCGTTGGTAAGTGCATCATTTGGGAACATCTGGACTGATTTGGTAATTTTTTTAAATTTAGTTATATACTCCTACTTAGATTTTATGGAATGAAAGCTTGGAAGTTGTCCAGAAAATTTGTATGTTTTTTTTTTAATTAAGTCGGTAAATAATATATACGTGAGAGGAGTGTGGAGTTTTAGTTGTTCCAGAGTATTTACAAGAAAGTGTTACCTCTAAAACAAATCATTATGAGTTCCAAAAAATTACATAAATTATATTTATTTACTCGCATGGTTATAAAAAATAGTAGGAAAACATTATTTTAAAATACGATAATTTTCATGGATAATTTCAACTCATGGCGTTGGCAACACTGATTGCGTAAGTATACGCGCGTTTACGATTCGATTTTTCTTGAATTCTTGTTTTCAGTGTTTTGTTTAAATGATACCTATATCAGAGGGCCATTCTATAAAGACTTTATCGATGTTTTACCAAAATAAACCATGGAACCACGTACATCGCAAAAAGCTTTCAAAAGCCACCAATACTCTGGTCCCAGGAAAAGTCGCAAACGGATTCGTGCGGAAATGAAACGATATCATGGAGAAATCAAAAGGTTAGTACTTTTAGTACAAATACGTACCTACTTGTTACTCTATTAGAATTACACACAAAGTTATCGCAGTTGATTATTTTCGGCTAACTTTCTAAAACATAACCTCTCTAAAGTTTCTAATTTACTTGTCGCTAATAACATTATTGCTTGTTGCAGTCGAAATGATGTGTGGTGCAAAAAGATGAAAACAGACGATTCCAGTGTGTGTTTCATCAAATTCTGTGTAAGTGAAACTACAATTTTCAAACATATAAATGTATGTTGAAATGATTTCTAAGGGTCTTGATTAGAATACTTTTGGGTTATGGACTGTGGGAAAAGACTTATATGTGAAAGACCACAGGGGTGGGTACTGAACTCCTTTCTTCTTGGAAAACAAGCATTCATCCAACTATGACATTATAAATACTTATTTAGCTGAAATGTGTATTGTCTCATTTTATATTATAATTGTTTTATACTGTATTTTTTATATAAAGCATAATCCAAATTATTATTCAATTAATTTCAGGGGTTATAGAAGCAGAAGCGATGCGATGGAAGCTTGCAAATGAATAAAAAACACAACTTCTACTATCAGGTTGGTAGTGATTAATTATATTTAGCAAAATAAAATAAAATTGAATAAATGTAATGTGTGAATAAATGGGTTATTTTTTTTTCAGATCCAGGGACAACTGCGGGTTTCCGGATTGGAAAAATGTTATTTTGTCGGATTTATTTCTCCTACTCAAGACATCACCGTATTGGAAATCGAGCGCGATGAAGTTTTCATCAGCAATATGTTACCAAAGCCGGAGAAATTTTATAAAAATTGTGTAGGTATTGCCCGAAGTTGTCCTACAAAGAGTGCGCAATAATCAAAAATGTTTACACATTGCATTGCGGTAGATGCGATTGTGCAGCCAGAGGAAGGCAAGAAAGTTGGTCGTGAAAGATAAAAAAAAAACATTGTAAATAGTTAAGTACGGAAATATAAACAATAAGAAATACATACATAATTATATCAACTACCTAATTGTTTTTTATTTTACCTGATATAAGGAATACGAACACACTTTCTCTTTACAGTCATAATATGTACAGAATAAGGTTATTTTAACTTTTCTAATTATACCATAATTCTGAATAAGAAAACATTTAAAAAAAAATTACAAGTGTCCTGTCATTATCAAATTATGCGCTTACTAAGTAACAGTAATTGATTTTTATTTAGAAGACAAAAAACATCGCAAAAAAAACATGCTAGGTGCGATTTGAACTCGATATCGCGGTATCTAATACCGGGACTTCTAACCACTGGTCCAAACTATGTAATGGATAGTATGTCGAAATTAGCGCATAGTTGGAACCACGTTCGAACACAACAAGAGCCTTGTCTCTGTGTGAGTGAGTAGTCTGCCGCGGCCCGCAATATTGCCCGGTACAAATTCAGTTCTTTAAAAAACGAAAACACTACTGAAATATAGCTGAGAAAATAGCAAATAATTTATTATTGTCGACAAATATATTACCATGAAATAATATGCACATTTTCATTTATAAAAAAATAAAATACGTCAAATTAAAACATCAGCGCCATCTATTGGCACTGATGTGCCTAGCTAACCGCAACCAACCACCTTAAAAAAATTAATAGTTAAAAAAACTAAAAAACACGATTTGTTTAGTGTATTGTCATCGGTCCTCGATATATCTACAAAGTTTGAAAGAAATCTGACCGTTTAAAGTGGGTCAAAAACGCGCTCAAAGGAGTCGGTTACATACAAACATACAAACATACAAACATACAAACATACAAACATACAAACATACAAACATACAAACATACAAACATACAAACATACAGGTGAAGCTAATAAAAGCGTGTTAAAAAGCGAACAAATCGTTCATTTTTTTCACTCATTAAGTTTGGTTTGTTAGATTTTTTATTCTGTACAGGGAAATTAAAAAAAAACTAATATGAAACTTTTGGCGGGAAATAGTTTTCAGTTTCGACACCAATATTTTTTTTTATTATTGTTACAAAATTATGAGTGGTGAGCAATATTAATCAAAAGGTTTTTTTTAGGTCTTTGCTGATGACTGTTTGGTTTTGTGGTCCCACCGGGCCAGTCGGAGACAAGGCGGAGGCCTGATTTTCTACCGATGATTAGTTATTTATGAGCCGTGTGTGCCACACGTGCTGATTGTGTATATGCAGTGATCGTTTACAGCCAAAATAAAAAAAATGTGAATGTCGAATCCCTTAAGTGTCAAGTCTTTTTATACGTCAAATAAGTGTGAATAACATCTCAGACTAAGGGTGACGAATCAACATCGAGCTGTGCTGCGCTGTACTGCGCTGTGCTATGTTTGGTCAACTCGCTCGTCTAATATTTCAATGAGGATAGAAACAAACCATGCTGTGCTGCGCTGTGTGAGGCTACGCTCTGTTTAAAAACGCAGCAGTCTCGAGCGAGGCGCGCTACCCGCCGTGCTGAGCCGCTCTGTGCCGAACTGTGCTATGTTTTTTATGGATTTTTTTGTGCTGATTACTTTTTTGGTGGACGGATAACGTAGTTCTAGTTTAGCTTAGCTTAGTTCAGTGAGTTTAGTTTTCATTTAGTTTAGCCGGCGGTGGACGTTCGGCTTTATACTGAGTTAAGCAAAGCGCAGCACAGCTTGATGTTGATTCTTAAAAAAACGTAGCTTAAGAAACACAGCACAGCACAGCGCAGTACAGCGCAGCACAGCTCGATGTTGATTCGTCACCCTAACAGACAGAACCTTAATAGCTACTTTGTAAAAAAGAGCAAGATGGCATGTGCCAAAACACGGTTGAAAAAGAGAGACAGACCTTTCATTTTTTGTCCACGTCGCTGTAACCGTGCCAAGGTGGGCAAACCACAGATTAGGAATAATAGTTACTACGTGAGCCGTCTACGATTTGTAGCTGCCAGGTTGTGAATTATGTTTCCCCAGGATTGTACCCAATAAATTAATAAATAATTAATTTATTGGACTATTTCATATTTCCCGCTGACCCAAAACTAAGATAAGGTACATTATTTTCGCAATCGCAAGATTGCCTATTTAATAAAAGATGTTCATAATTAAGAGTAGATTAGTATACTAGTAGTTATTTTCCTACTATTAGACTTTTTCCTACTATGAGCAATTTGCGGCTTGTATATCCTTTCCTTATAACCCTGTATAACAATGTTTTATTTTGTGAAGTAAAAAGATTAGGAATATTTTATGAAATTTTTTCCTCTAAGATGGGGGAACCATTCCTATCCTGGCATCGTTTCAAGAATATAGCTGTCGCTGTCGCATGTGCGGTTACTAAGGCGGTTAGGTACACTTTGGTTCTATCTTTAAGTAATACTAGCTGCGCCCCGCGGCTTCACCCGCGTTTTCCGGGATAAAAAGTAGCCTATGTGTTAATCCAGACCATGAACAACCTTCATTCCAAATTTCATGTAAATCCGTTCAGCCGTTTTTGCGTGAAAGAGTAACAAACATCCATACATTCTTACAAACTTTCGCGTTTATAATATTAGTAGGATATCTAGGGAATAACTGAGGTGAATAACAATGTCAAGTGTCAACTATGTCACTTTCACTGTCAGTCATAAATAAATGTCATTTCAATTTGGTCTCGCTCAGACAGAAGTTTATTTCGTATCGTAAGTATTCGTAAGTTTCGTTCATTCACTTCATTTCATTCTTTGGCACACGTGTTGTTAATAAGTGCGATTTTATTTGTGCTAATAAAACGTGGAAATGTCGGTAATGCACAGAATAAAGTAAGTTAAGTGAAATCGGACGATTGTTCTCAGTTGCTGCATTGGTCATTCTTGACTATTCCTAATATGCCATTGTTTCCAGAAAGCCGACTACTCGGAAAGGTAAAAAGGCGCTCCAAGCAAAAGAGCCGAAGCCCATCGAGGGACCCAAGCAATGCATGTTCATGCAAGGACGCAGTCCTTCAGAGCGCACACGGAACCTCATGAAAGATATTTATAATTTGAAGAAGCCCGACGCAGCATATTTGACCCGGAAGAACGACATAGTGCCCTTTGAAGATGCTACGCTCATTGAAAAGTAATTATTGCTCAATATTTCGTTCCTGATCTAAAATAAATGTACATATGTTTTCGGCTACGTTAATTGTTTTAAAGCTTTTTATAGGTTACAAAGTTTTTTTTAATGTGACATCAAACCGAACCATACCAAACTTCATTTAGATCAGTTAAGTCATTTAGTCTAAATATATGTATAATTTCTGAGCGTTCATTACCTGTGCTCTTTGTTCACCTTCTAGGTTGTGCACCAAAAAAGAAGCATCTTTATTCAGCGTCGGTTCACACAGTAAAAAGCGGCCACACAATATTATTCTCGGACGAACATTCAACTATGGCATTTTAGACATGATTGAGCTAGGGGCAGATGACTACAAACCTATGTCAGACTTCCACAACATGAAAGTAATGCCGGGGATGAAGCCCTGCCTTCTGTTCAATGGGCCGGCATGGGAACTAAATCAGGAGTTGAAGAGGCTGAAGTCACTGTTCACAGATTTCTTTCATAGGGAAAAGGTTTGTAACTTTTTGATTACCTATCTAAGATTTTCTTTAAACCAAAAATTATGCTGGTAAAGAGTGCTGGGCCTATACCACTAGTCACTACCTCTTAGAATCATGATCATTATGATTTTAGGAAGGAAGTTGTGGTATGGGCCCTGAACTGAATTTGGGAAAGGACCCCAGTTTAACTTCAAATTCAACTATAAATTGTTTATTTAAATCTTAAACATCAATTCAACTTGTAATTTGCAACTTGCAAGTTGTTAATAATAGTTTACTTACCAACAACTTGGAAAGCTTAGTGAATATGGAATAATGATGTAAATATAAATTTTAAAGGTTGTCAAATGTTGTTTTTTTTCTTAGTTCTACAGCATAAGTAGTGTAGTTGTTGTGGTATTGGTATTGAAATATTCATAGTTAGGCAGCTATTTAGTTCAAGTTTACTCCTTAGCCTACAAGCATTTGTTTAAGAATGTCAATTAACCTAAATAGTTAAGATTTTTTTTATAAAGCACTATGAATCCTTGAAATTCTTAACAAGAGATTTGTATAATTCCAGGTTGAAACCATCAGACTGCAGGGTTTGGAGCATGTGCTGAGTTTCACGGCAACTGATGATGGAGCAGCCTTCCTCCGATCCTACAGGATAATCCTGAAGAAAAGCGGCCAGCGCACTCCCAGAGTTGAACTCGAGGAAATTGGTAAGCATAATTAAATATTTATTTTATAAAACCCTAGGTTTTTTTAATCCATGGTATTTATTTTGATTTAAAGTAATTCTGAAATGTTACTATTGTTTTTTTGTTTATTTAAATTTGTATAAATATACAGAACTTTAGTGCATTTTGCTATGTACATTTTCAGTGCTTTTTTATGCTCCAGGGGCTTTCTGAAAAAAAAAGAAGTTATATTCATAAGTTTATGTTGTAAAGTAGCCTGTTTTAATTTAGAATATTTTATGGTCTATTTCTACCTTTCCAAACCTATTTTTAATTCCAAATTTCTAATTTGAATGTGCTTACAGGGCCTTCAATAGACTTCAAATTGAGAAGGACCAAGTTGGCGTCAGATGATCTTTACAAAGAGGCTTGCAAGATCCCCAAGGAGTTGAAACCAATCAAGAAGAAGAACATTTCGAGAGATGCGTTTGGCTCGAAATTAGGCCGTGTTCACATCGGCAAACAGCAGATCGGCCGCTTGCAGACTCGCAAGATGAAGGGGCTGAAGAAAACGCCGGAGGAAAAGAAAAAGATGCTTCGACAGAAGAAAATAATAAAGAAAGCAGCTAAAGTGCAAAACCTGGCGGCCCAATAAACATGTTTATATCAGAGTTGTGTTTATTATTTTATACCTACCTAAAGATATGATAGACGAGTCGGAATATCAGTAATCTATGCTTATCATATCCGTACTAATATTATAAAGAGGCAGTTTGTATAAATGTACGTTTGTTGAGGGCTGGTCCGATTTAAAAAATATATTTCAGTAGAAAGCTACACCATCCTTGTGACCTTACACATATTTTATGACCTTAAAAGTGCGAGACCGAAGCGTACGAGTATGGAGTTCCAAGTATCAGCGACGAGGCGCTGTGCTGCTGGTACTATAATAAATTGCTAAAAGGTTTCCAAAAGGCGCTACTGTACCACACCGCTCAGCGTACATGTAGCGCCACCGTGTCAGGTCTATGAGACTCCAGATAACGCCACTACTAGTTCAAAATGCCCTTACTTCAGTTTTTGAGTATCCTCCTACGGCAAAAGGGAAGAGTTATGTTTTAGCAGTTTGTGTTTGTATGTCATCGTAGCTCCTAAACTACTCTTCCGTTAAAGAATTCGTTATAATGTTCTAGGTGACAAAGGCTATATTTTAGTCAAACAAAATCAAAATGAAGGATATTGTAAAGAGGATATCTATTTTTTTTGTTTTTGTTTTGTTTTTTACAGTTTAAAATTATTGTCTGTTTCGTAGAGATTTGTCGCGATCATTTCTAACTTATCTTTCAGACCGGGCGCCTTATCTCGCGGAAGGGTGGGTATTATGGAATGGAAATGCCTACTGACGACCCTCGACCATTAAGCTACTCCAATTATTGAGCAGAGACCTTTAACACGACTTCCTGAGTAAGTGTTTACAAATGATTATCACATACAGCTTACATATTATTATATGCCCTTGTCAAGGGCTGGAATGACATAGGCATTTGATAGGTTGAATTAATTAATATTGTTTGAACTTGAGATATTCTAAGTTCTAATTAATCATGATCATATCATGTCATATTCACATAACACACTTAAGTACATAAATTACATAATATACTTACCCGTATACTGTGAAGTACATGCATTTATTTTTAATTAAAAAAAATCCAAACAAAATAATAAAATGACATCTTATTTACACTAGGTAGGGATTCACCTACCAGCATTAATAAATAAAATTTGCAGTACGCTCACATACACAGGACAATATCTCGTGGATACCAAAGCAGTGTGAAGCAGGTACTTTCCCTTTTATGAACGACATTGACTACCACACCGAAATGTTGTACCTACGCTGAAACAAGTTTGGGGTCTTTAAACTCCTGAACTTCTGGTTTATTTCGTAATTGTTTACCACTATTAATTACACCACTTCACGTCACGTCACACTTATAACAAAACAGAGTTATACGGAAAGGGTATGCTAATCCGAAAAAGGCTAACAGCACTCATCTTTCTGAACAACTTTTGCTATGAGGCCAACACGGAATTCGCGAAAAAAAATCAGCTAGGTTGGTTCATCGGATATATTTCGGAGAGTGTGCTTCTGATCCGCGTGATCTAATTACCTCTGTCCCGTTCTACTATCGGACTACCAAGGGCACAAAAAAGCGACATCGTTTTATTCCAAGATACTAAAAACTCCTACGTACCTTTATTGTGCGAACCGCTAGAGTGTGGAACGTTCTGCCTGAGTGGGTGTTTCCCGATAGTTATAATCTGCGTGTCTTCAAGTCGCGAGTAAATCGATTCTTCTAGACAAGCGTGCTCCAGGCGAGATGGCAGTCAAACGCAAGCCAAAAACTAAATTAAAAAATAATATATACACATATGTATTTTAGGTGCTTAGGCTATAGGTAGGTAGGGCGCTTATTTACTCGCATGTAAGTTGAGTAGCATAACTAAGAAGATAGGTAGGTAGGTACCTAATTTTCCTTGTCACTGTTCGCATTAGGAAAAGGTAAATATGTAGATTATACAAGCATTACTGCTGTTCAAAAACCATCGGTTTAACTTGCTGGGAAATACGTTTTGCACAAAGAATCATACATTATGTATTATTGACTATAGGGGACCAAATCCACAAACCAAACATACTTTAGAATAGGATTTTAGCTTGCTTTCGAACAATGAAGTACGAGTAGGTACATGTAACTTTTTTTGTCGCAGCGTAGGTAGTAGGTAGGTACCTACAGCCCTACACTACATAGTTAAATTTATCTGTTAGAGTACCTACTTACATAGCTATTGGTTGATCCGCTTTGATTGATTGATCCATCAGATGAAAAATATTGCCTCTCATTAGTTTTGCAGTGTATATTTTTTGTTGGCTTTTCGTATCTGTAAACATATTTATGTACCCAAAATCTTTTGTATAGATAATGAATTACTTTACGAATTTTGTAACTGGCTTTACCTATCATAATAAATGTACCAGTATTATTAAGCTATGGGTACATATGTGACTTTTAAGTACATAAAAGCCCGTTATAGTCACGGATTAGTAGTCCACTACATTCCTACGGGTATTCAATATTTACTTACATAATTAAGAAGATTAGTGTCAAAGTACACACATAGGTATAGGTATTTACTCGGCAGAAGAGATGTGCTAACATAACATAGGTATTAGATTATTTTGTGAACATGTTTATGCATAACTTCCACTAATCTGATGCGCCTAATATAGTGTAAATAGTTATAAAGAAATTCTCAAAACGTTCGGTTCGTTTTTGACGTCAAGATGTGACTAAGAAGTAGGAAAAATCCCCGGTGAAGTTATTTCCTGGTATACCCAGGTATGTAGATAACCACGATGACGAAAGTGATTACCTACCCACCTACGAGAATATCTTAAAACGACAGTTCTCATCAGAATTAATTGAATATTCAACAAACATTTTTACATACTCGTAAGCATAGTTTAACAAACAAATGTAGAGATCAAACTAATATGTTTATTTTTGAAATTAGTATTAGTAAAATGTCAAAAGAAAATCCAAAAATATGTGTAAAAAAGGTAGGGCCTGGCCTGGGCCTTCGAACTCGGTGCAGTGCTGTTCGGCCGAAGAACGAGCATATTATAAATGCCTCCTTTGAACTCTATTTGATATCTAAAGGTTTTACTTGGCATCCATAGACACTATTTTTTATATAAACAGGGTCATAAGTTTGGGATGGGATGTACCTACTTTTACTTCTGAACACCTTTTACTATGTGATCAAAATCAACACCCTGAAATGGTTTAAAAACAGCTATTCCATTCAAAATTATGTTAAGTGGAAAATAATTTTAGCGATACTGCGATTTTAATTTATTAATATTAATTACATATTATAATAGGTATGTTTAATTATAAATTAAATATTTTATTATAATAGGTGTGATTCTGTTTTATAAAAATATTTGATCAACAATTTACGATCCTTCGAATTTGCGTTGCGCGTTTTGAATGTATAATGTGTTTTTTATAAAAATATCTTTGATATTTTGCCTATTTAGATGAGAACCTCTTTATGATTTGTGTTACACCTAAATCAAGGTTGGTATTTGAAGTTGTAATACTTTATTATGAATTAGCTGCGCCTTGCGGATTTCCCTCGTATTTTTTACAGTTTTCCTACTTTTCTAGCGACTAAACCGATTTTAGATTCTGAAGTGTCGATAAACTATTTTCGGAGTTTCATAGGCTGCATTCTGGTGACGGATTTTTTCTTTAAATCATAATTATAATAGTACTTATTATTAATTTCGGTGAAGGAAAACATCGTGAGGAAACCTGCATACGTCCGGAGAAGAAATTCAATGGCGTATGTGAATCCACCAACCCGCACTTGGCCAGCGTGGTGGAATACGGCCTAATCACCCTTCGAGGGTAGACCTGTATCCCAGCAGTGGGAGGATTAAAGGTTGCATATGAGATTATTAATTTATTTTAATAATTTATTACTATGGAAACTAACGTGGCTTTGACACATTTTTACGTGAATATTCTCGTGATGATTATAACAAAATTATTACTTATTTATAATAAATATAATCATCATTATTATTCTTGATAGTAAGTTATGTGCCACTGCAAAATTGTTGCATGGAAATAGGTCTTCTCACTGATTCCATATATCTCTGGTGACTGGTACATCTACATAATTTCCATCAGAACAAAGTTCCGCAAGTGTTTTATTGTACAGCCATTGATTTATCTAGCTAGCATTATTTGTTTAATTGCAGCGGTATCTAATTGATCTGCTATGAGCTCAATGAGACATTATTTATAGCCGCGTGGCATTAACCCCTTCCTAAGAAAATGGATGAATAAAATAATTCTGTTTCTAATGTAAATAATCCAGAGAGCCTGATTAAATTACGTAGACATTTTAAAATTCTACGTAGATAAAAAAATTGTTTTGGAGAAATTGGATGGCGTCTGTCTTCACATTTTCTTCTTCGTAACTCTCTATAATCATCACCATTATAACGAGGAAATAAAACCAAATTTTCAAGCTACAACTTTTTTGCTACTCGGAATTTATACTCCATTATTAACTAGTATTTCTGGCTATTTTGTCGTAGGTAGGTAGGTATTCTACAAATAACTGTTGGTAGTATAGTACGCAATATTGATTAAAAAACTCTTGTTTATGACATAAGTAAATACAAGACGTGTTTATATTTCTTAATTGACGTCTAATTAGAGAATATTTCTGTTATAAATGACTCGGGTGCGTAGCATACCAACTTGTCGACAAAAAATAAATCATAAATAATAAGCTTATTTTTCAAAGCTCAAGTAGCTTTTAGACTAGGCGCTGATGTGTAGCGAGGATCAATGCTTGCAGGGCCGTATCGCGAACTTTTAGCGCGAGCCTAAATTGGATTGCCATGGCTTTCGTCTCTCTGTGAGCTAGAGAAAAAGCGAAACAAAAGCCAATGTGATTTAGTTCAGGCTCGCGCTAAGAGTTCGCGGTGCTGCTCCAGGGGCGGTATGGTCTATCTTATCCGCTATTCCATATTTGCCAAAAAACTAAGATGCTTGATTGCTCTTTTTCCATGCAGCAGCAGATCGATAGTATCATATGTGGGTATGTTCAGAAGGGCCGAAAGCGACACAGGTAAATGTTTTATCCTGGAAAAAAAAAAATTACATCCTGTGGGATTGTCCGCACGGGTAAAACCGTGAGACGCAGCTAGAAACTTATTAAGTTGTGGCAGTATTACCTACTTGGAGGAAAGAATAAAAGGAAACGCCGTACTTAGTTACGCGAGCAAAGCTAGCGCAAAAATAATAAGCTTTATGGGGCATTACATTGAATGGACATAATAATCTACATCGGAAATGAAACATAACCTATACAATATAATACGCTCCTTGTAGACTTTAAAAAAAAGACCTCCTTGTCTTTTTTGTGTTCCATGGCATCCCAGACTCTAGGTATCCTAATATAGGATACGATAGGGGGAGCTATAGTGTGAAACTTTTTTTAATGTAAAAAGCGTAGTCTGAAAGCTCCTTCAAACGTCGCAAAATCATAAAGATCATGGCAACCTCTGATCAACCAGAACAAGTTTTAAAGATCTTCGATGGCAGAATAGTGCTTAGTTCAAGTTGTTAGCATATTCATTTCATAGTTTATACTAACCCATTAATCAATTATGGAATTATGTGTATATACTTTGCCTGTGTTCAATAATAATTAGCATAAGGCAGTCCATCATAGTTTGGTGTACTTGAGCCACTCGGCACCTACTTGAGATACTACAGGGTTATAAAGAAAGGGTATGCTAAGCCGAAAAGGACTTATATTACATCATTATGAATAATCTTTGCTATGGGACAAACCCGAAATTCTAGAATAATAAATCAGCTGTTCGTACATTTTGTCGAGTGTCATTGACATTTTTCATTGTCCCCATTGTAAAAGTTGTTAATGATGATGAGTACTACAAGACTTTTCGGCTTAGCATACCCTTTCCTTATAACCCTGTATATATTCTTTATTTGTGTGGTGTGGGTATCTCTACATGTACTTATATGTACCTAGATAGGTTGGTTAGGTACAATACCCCAACGGAGATGATTTACGAGCACTGGATTCAAGGCAACAAAACCAAGGAATGGTTTAATTTAGGAAGATACTTTTGTTTTCAATACTGCAAAGAAAAAAGAATGACGATGATAAAAATGATGGAAAGCTTTCTGCATTGCTGCGGTGATTCACCAAAACGCGACACGGTAAGGGATCCGTACCTACTATATTTTTTTTGGATTCATAATTATCTAGTCGTCACAAAATAAGATGCCCGTTTGGACGTTTGTCATTGCGACGTAACTAGTGATGTTACCATACGACTCGGTATTCGATACTCACGATAAATCAATTCAAGTTTGTATGAGTATTTGATCGATTTGATTTTGTATTTTAAAGTACTTTGGATAAAGGTTAAGATTCGAAAATTTAACTTAAACTTGAATATTATAGGTATATTGAAATGATACGAAATGGTGCGAGAGGTCAATTTGTCTTTAATTTAATATTTTTAGTTATAATAACATTCATTCAATCACAAAAAAACAAGAAAAACGAAAGTGATTGAATCTTCATTCAATAATTTTCTTCGGATGATGAGCCAAAATCGTCAGTTGAGCTATCGTCAATTCAATAATTAAATGGTTACAACTTACAACACTAATATTTGAAAAAAGAAGACTGAGAACGTAACTGTTTTTGAGAGTTTCGTTATAATTTGACATTGCATGCTACCATAAAGTATGCGCGAAAAGCGTTCCAAGTTACATTCTACGGTCTTTCTCAAGTGTCATAACGGGCATCTTATTTTGTGACAACTTTTTTTATAACTCTGTAGTAAGTGGGTTTGTATTTCAAAACTTTACTTCATTTTCCTTAGAATTTTTTCCTGATTCTGTATCGAAGTCGATAAAATACGGAGATAGACATACACCGAAGTCTCACCATAAGCGTTTAATTTTGCTATATTAGTACTGAACCCTAATAATCGACAGCATTCAATATTCATGGTTTTTTTTTTTTTTTTTTTTTTTTTTTATGTAATTGAGTGACGAGACGAGCAAATCGCTCGCCTGATGTTAAACGTCACGTTTGCCCATAACAGGTCTGCACCACCCAGAATTTTGAACTTGCCTATTTCAAGACCCTGCGCGGCACAGCACTGCGCTCGTCACCCTGAGATATAAGTTGTTTAATCTCCCATTTGCCCTGTTGTGCCTGTGGTGAATAAAAACACGATCAAGGGTACCAAGCTTACCATGAATTCTAAACAACGGATGCCAAATTCCTTATTTTAAATATGTTTAAAGGATTATAATGAAGTTGAAGATCCTCTCGGCCATTCACTACCTTAAACATTAAATTGTTATGCGGTGAATCAATGTCGAATGCTAAATACTACTCCAAAGTTTGCGACTAGCATAATATTTAAAAAGCAAAAACTCATGTTCATGTAGCTACTCTACATACATCGAATACTAACAGGATATTGATATTGCGAAAACCTAATAACTCACTACTTACTAGGTAAATACGGTTTTTAGAATTCGGGAAACGTGTCTAAAATTGCTGATATAAATTCGTTTGCCGCATTCTATACTTTTTTGAGGCCGTATTGGGTACATAAAGTTGACATAGTAATTTGTACCCACTACACTAAAACTTTTCAAGCTGTTTTTTACCAAAATATTTTTTTAGATTCTTTTAGTGCTTAAGCAATAAATTGAGTGTTTTGGTTTCGATCCTGCGCAAACAATGATACTCGTACCTAACCTACGCTTCGTACAAAAGTAATATTGTTAGATCTAGCAAATGGAACACTTTCACCTTAAAGTTTCAGTCATTCAAAGAGACCTTGACACCAAACAATACTATATTAATCACAATATTGTTTGAACAATACTGTAATTAAATTTATCATACTCACGTAAAACGCGAAGGCGATATTAAATACGAGCAGCAACGACGGGCGGTGGTCGCGGCGTGGCGCGTGGTCCAGCCGCACCGTGGTGCTACGTACCCTTGACCGGATGCCGGTCGCTCAGTCAACGCGCGGCTCTCTGCTTGTACCCTCGCGTCGATCGCACCGACATAAAACCTCCGCCTTCGCGATCAGCCGCAGTCCAGGACGATGCCTCCGTCGGACGGATGACTATCCCTGATCTGCTAGCCGCGAACTTCCAGTGATACTTTCTGTGACAAAGCCATGAAATAATTGACTCTCGGTGACTGTGAAAATTTTCCCGCCATGAAGTCGAAGAGAGATCAGACGGCGCCGCAGCCCGAGCTGCAGGAGCTGCTGCAGAAGCCCGCCAACCTGCTGCTCCTCTCCGACAGGACCAAGCATGCGACAAGTACGTCCGATTTCTCGTAGCTTTGGTCACCGATCATCTTTTCATTAGGAGAGTGACGTCTTAATAGAATTAGTTCTGGTGAATGGACGTACAACGTAAATCGCGCATAACAATTACTCATTTTTGAGCTAAAATTCAAATTAACAGCCGAGATGCAGATTAGTATGAAAATAGACGTTTCACGTAATGGACGTCTCATAATATGTCTCTTATTGTTCGTTTGTCGTACGATCCGTGTTTTCAATTCGAAAAGTTTGTAGTGAGGCTCATCACTTCTCTTTGGTTAATATTTTCGAGCTCGCCGTTTAACTTCCAAGGAATTAAATAATTTCTTTAGGATAGGAAGTTCAAAACAAGTCCTGTGTAAACAAAAGCAAAAGCAAAGGAATGCAGTACGCACGCAAACCGACATAGGTGCGCGACAATGTCCCGAGTCCACTTTAGTAAATAATAAAGTCGTAACCTGTTTTAGCGATAATCTATTATACATAAAATTGAACATTGTTTAAATAAGCACGGATTCAAACATAAATATAGGTGTTGTTGTCATTGACTTTTAATTTCATTGGTTGTTCTAATTGATATCCGTGTTGTTATTTATCTATTTACTTAATTATGTATTTATGTGATGCAAATGCAGCACTTTAAAATACTTGAATAAAGCGTTAAGCCCTAGGCTGAGATCAATACCTACTGAATACTTACTTCATTAAAAAATAGTAGGTACTTTCATTAAATTAATCATATTATCACTCTTAGGCACATCGCTTTAAATTGCGACAATAAATATTTTTATCGTTTTATCGTGAAGCGTAGCGCAGACTGGTAGTACGAATAAGGTCTACATTCTTTAAATATTTAATTAAACACTAAAATTGACTTCACTCTTGATATTTCGGCTAATGGTGCTCACCTAGAAAAATAAAGTGGGTTGGGCATTTTTTTTACAAAACTAGCGTTTAATGATGATCAAACGCTGATCTCATGTGATCATTAACAGTATTTTTTCATTGCTCTTTATCATAAATTGGTTGTTAAGGACAATTACGGTTTATGCCCTAATAACGTTTAATTCAAAGATAAAAATAATCACGGCGTCCATCCATTGCATTAACTTTTGAGGTCATCTTGTAAGACGTTAAAGTTTTTTTTCTACGTTAAATATAGATTGTTGGGACTAAACAAATCGTTTACCTGAAATTCATCGCCAAACCTGCTTATGTGGCAGGACCCGCCAGAATTTTAAACTTCAAAATGTTGCGCGCAATGTGCACCGTGGTCATCTTCCTAAGTTTTCAGGAAATATTTCCTTTCAAATTGAGACATCGATATTTTCTGTAAAGTTATATCAAAATTAGCAAATTGGCACTGGCATTTCCAGATTTTATTTTCAACTAATCATTTTAATGCTATTGCTTTGGCTGATGATATTGCCTAAAGATCTATTGACAATCTGCAGATTCTGATGAATGGCTAAAATCTCAAGTAACATTGTTTACTTATAATATAAAACCATTTCAAAATGGTATCGAAATAAGGTGGTAGATAAAATAATTAACCTAATTCAATCAGTGACAAAATTAAGCTTTTAATATTTTGAAAGCTTCAATATAAAGTTTGGCAAGTTGATGCTACATCGAGTGCCTACTCTTCAGCCAAAAGTGATAAATGTCACAGTAAAGTATATGATGCAATAGAATTGATATTTAAGCTATCACTATATATAGGTATACCTAAATTCGAATGTTTGTGTGTAAATGAGTGAGAGAAAATAAATAAGACAGTGTTAAAAAATCACTTTCAAAATTAACAACTATAAACGGGCAAAAAGTTTACGAGATACAGCCGACTACGCTAAAACGAACAAATATTATATTTCGGAAAACCGCAAAAAAACTTTGGCTTAAAACTAGCCTAATATTGATCGTTATTGACTGGTAAAATTAAAACTACAAAACTGAGCGAGTTTTTTGCCGAAGAAATTAAAGCCTACTACCCTACCCACCCTACCCTACCCTACCTGCGTTCTAGGTTAGGGTACTATCCTATGATAGTAATTGAAACAACGAGGCACTAGTTATGATTAAAATTTATGTTAGTAAAAGAACAATAGTGTTCACGTGCCCTCAACTGATCTCTGTAGAACAGTCACAAATCAAGCAAAACTGTTAATAATTGTCGTGAAATCGGTTGATGTAAACATAACCTACTGATTTTTTAGCCAGTGTAGGTGCCTACTTCATTTATCGGGGACTTGTTTTGTATTTAGCCTTCCTGTCTTTGCACAATTTCCTTTTTTTACCCCCGGTACAAGAAGAATCTACCTTAGATTTCGATACGAGTAGGAAGGTTTAGTTTACATTTGGGGTAAGAGATAATTTGTGTACATCGGTTACCATTCTCCGAATCGGCTGGACTAGACTATATTTTTACGGTTTTTATTTGAAAGCATGTTTAAAAAGTGTTAGTTCTTTTCCGAATTAGTCGTGGTTATAATTTTTTACACCTAATTTTGCTGGAGCTTAGCATTTTCTGAGGTGTAAAGATAATGTATCTAAATACGAGTAATTAGCTTCGGTTCTGTGTTTTATCTATGAATTTCTATTTTCCGGGATATACCTACTAGGGCGGCTTGACCGATTTTGGATTGCAAGGTGTCTGGCTATACGAGTTTTGGTCTTAAGCTCTGATAAATGTTACCGAAGAGTTGGTATTATTGTTCAAATTACAGAATGAAAATGTCATTTATCATTCGTGCAATAGTAAGATAAATAATAGCGTCCACTGTTATTCGTACTACACCGAAGCTGCTGCGAAGTCAACTGCTTTTGTAAGCTGTTATCTTTCAGGAACGACAGATGAATGGCTATTGTGGTATTTTGCAAATGGGTTTTTTATGATTCTCAAAACCCATCTAAATTACGTTACGAATAAGTAGATAAATTATGTATGACATGCACGTACGACAAGCGAGCCGCGGTTTTACCCATCTTCAAATATTCCTACTTTTTCCAGGATTAAATCTATCCGTCCATCCTCATAGTGCACTGTGCACTATGAGGCTGGGACTTCCTTGCTAAATGTTAAGTAGATTGTTTATGCCGATTACCGTTAGTCATGAAGAGGTTTACTTAGGTTAGGTATTTACTTGGTTTACAGCAGTGGTTTCCAAACTTTTTTTTGACTAGGGACCACTTTGATTTCTTGGTTATACTCGTATGTCGGGATCACAAGGTTAAAATAAAAATAAAAACTGTGTCTGTGCCACAGGTTGGGAACCACTGGTGTACAGAAAATAGAGACGTCGACTTTGCGTTCCCATTTTCTAAACCAAAATGAGTTTGACAGCTGTTAAGATAGTGCCATCCTATATACCGAAATGATACATATCAAAATAAGAAGAGATGCAGATCATTTTAATAGTGCTATCAGATTAGTAAAGTGTGAATAATAATTGAAATCAAAGGACTTTAGGCGGCCTAAAAACTGTGACATCAGAGCCAAGCACCAGGCCTAACTGGATTTACTTCCTTTGATTCTATGTCAAGTTCTATGTTATAGTCACATTTATTACTCTGATAAGCGTGTGACGTATGTTACGTATCGAGGTTACGTAGCATTTACGTAGCCGCTCGCAACAAAAGTTCATTCTTTACAAACTGCTTTCAAAAGAATTACTTTCAACCGAAAATGTCACAAACTATAATACCTGTGAGGTTACTGAGCTGACTCACATTGTTTCTAAACAAATAGCTCGTAACGTTTCAATCTTCATCATCAATGATAATTGTTCTTATTTATCAGTACCTACTTTGAAAGTGCGCGATAAATGTTAACTTGCGGGTCAGAAAATACCATTTTTCAGCAATGAAAGCTTAATGGTTTCACATTGGTTTTCGCGCCTGGGTTCAAATGCCAACAATGAGCTTGAAGCTGCTGGTTAAGGAAAATATTATGTAGAATCCATAGTAGGTATGATGTTAGGTTTTCTCCTCGAGTAGAAAAGTTGCCGCCAACCACCCTTCATACGGTTGTATTGATTTGAACTTCAACTTATTTATTTTTTGGGTCTGCTATTGTGCATATATCTTGTGTACAAATCATATCATATTAACAAAATGATTTTTGGTGTGTGATTCTTTTTCGTCGTGTCGATGATCCATTTGATGTGTGATTTAAAATCTAGCATCGTTTATATTTTGCAAACATAAAAATAAGAAAGCGTTTTTATAACGCAGCGAAAGCAGGATTTAAATGTGGCTTAATTCCTATAATCTAAATAAATTATTCAGTGCGCGTAGGATTTTACTAGTTGCGCCCACGATTGCCCAATTCCGATTTAGGAACAACAATTTACAAAAAGTAAAAGTAGATTAATCTGCAAAATCACAAACTTACATAGAACATAGGTAGGTAGTATCACATACCCTAATTTTATACCTAATGATACTAATATTGTAATCGCAAAAGTTGAAAATTTAATGTGAGAGGAACTGAGGATGTGTGTGTGTTTGTTACTTCTTCACGCTGACGCTGGCTGATCACGCTTGATTTAGAAATAGTTTCTGATACGGTTTATTTCCGCTTAACATATAGGCTACATTTAGACCCTTAAAAATAATGGTCCCTGTTGGGTAGTGGGTAAATCCACGGGGTAATGCTAGATTATTTGCTTATTTGTAGTTTTTGGCTATATAATTATTGATACTTTCTAAACTATGGTAATGGCAGTTATAAAACTAGATGGTCATTCACATTATAACATTGTCGACTATACATATAACTACTTATTAGGGATAACCTAGAGATTCTGTTGTTATTATACTTTCGAGTCCGCTTTGTTTTTTTTGTCTGATTTATAAAGACGAGACGACTCTGATATTTCTATGTCATATTATATCCACTGATTTATAATCTGAAAACAATCAACATCAAGTATTCAAATCTAAATTGGCCGAGACAACTGTATTATTTAGGATCTATTTCTTAATACTGAAACAGCCGGAACTTATTAAAACCGTACATCACTTATGTAAATACTAAAATATTAAAATTTAAAGTTTCACGGACAAGACACAAGCATAGGCGACCTCCGAGTCAATATTTATTGTCGGTCAAGTGTCGGTATCTAACGGCCGGTGGGGAGCTGGCTTCGTGATTCGTGAATGAATAAAGGCTAAGCACGACTAGGTGAACCTTCAAAAACAAACTTATTAATATGAATATCCTTCTAATTCTAGTATTATGATTGTGAATGTTTGTGTGAAAACATATTGGCGCTGATAATAATGTTATATTGTTTACTGAAGCCTGCGCGGGCGAAGCCGCAAGCATATACTAGTGATAATAAATGTGAAAAGTTGGTATCTTTAGATGTTTGTAACTTAACCACGCAAAAACGGCTGAAAGGATTTGGATGAGTTTCTCGAAGCAGCTCTCTTATACTCTGAATTAACATTTCTAGGCTCATACTTTACTACATACTATTGTATAATAGCAGGGCACAGCTAGTAGAAATATAAAAACTGAATCTTTCGAATAGGGTTCAGAACTATGAACAATATAAAACCTTAGGTACCTACTAAATAAATACATAAGCAAAAATAAAATTCGTTCGCTGATAGCAGAATAAAACTTGAGTTCATTTAAAAAAAAAAAGCTTTTATTGTCATTGGACTCGTTATTTCTCTAAATTAGCTCTGCTGTTAAATTGCCATGGTTCATATCAAACTTTATTCTACGTACTGAGTACCTACATAATTACTAGGCGATTAACTTACAATTTACCATTACATTTAAAATGACACTTTAATCCGTATGAAATAGCGTAGAACCAAAATGTTTAAAACGGCTTTTGCCTGTGTTAGGCCTTAGTTAATTTTAAACTTTAATTTTTAGTCTTTAGCTTTATCTATAGTTAAGAAGTCAGAGGTCAAATGTGATCATGGGGTTTCGGTGTCTAGGCTCTAGACTTTTAGGTATTGTTTTAATACACCTGGATTATCTCGCTGATGAAATTCTTGGATTGTCTTATTTGACTATAAATATTAATATATTTAGGTATAGGTAGTAAATATGTGTATCTTTCGTATCGCATATTTTTATTGCGAAAATAAAAATGGTTTATTACAAACACACGGCAATTAAAAAATAATAATTTGTGCTTTTGGATGCGAATTTAATTTTATTACGACTAGACTTTCATTATGAATGATAAATCAATGAAATTATATACCTATTTATTGGTCGAAGCGCCTTTATTTACTATCCATTTGCATAATGATAAGTGGATATAAAGTGTGGTGCTTGTTTTGATTTTAACTGCCAAACGGGCAAATATCATAAGTTTAATAGCTTACGCCTACGGCTTAGCCAATATAGCCTATAATGTAAACAATATGTTATTATTACCAGTATCAATATTTTTTCATACAAACTTTATCACACTTTGATCCTCCGTCAAAGTTAACTAACTTAACTCCGTTAAAGTTAACTTTAACGCTTAATATGATCACTCAATATTACGGCTATTTATTTTAAGTTTTCGGTATGTCCTTGGTTGTCTGAAACTCAGTGGCGTAGCGTGTCTTGGCGGAGCCCCGTATAAATATGTGTTTGGTTTGGGGGCCCTTATGAAGAGTAAAGATTTCTCACAGAACAAAAAAAAAGTTGGCATAAAATTAAAAGAAATATTTATTCATCATAATTATCATCTATCACTTTTTCCAAAATTTTTACTAACAATTCAAATTAAATATACACTCTCCTTGCCTTTTTTTCGGCAAACTGATTTATTAGGTCCTTACCAATGAAATTGGCGTTTTGTATGGGGAAAACAAAATAGACGAAAAAAAAGATATAATATTATGATAATTATATATTTTTTCTAAAATTATCGACTACTTTTGTTTTCATTTCTGAAATAAATAAAAAATTAGGAAGTTTTTATTAATTTTTGCTTACGCACGTCGGGGGCCCTCTTGGCCCGGGGGCCCCGTATAATTGATACGGCAGATATGGCGGTAGCTACGCCCCTGCTGAAACTAATAATATAACACAAATAAAAATGAAATGTTTCAATCAATTTCAAGTTCTGGTTACATAGTTGTGTGAAAATTAGGGCGCTACTTTACACCGACTTTACGAAGAATTTATAATTCACCCTACAGTTTTAAATACCGACTTCCGGTTATATTGACACAGCTCCTACTCACACACTAAATTCAAATTATTAAGTTTTTCTGTACTTAACAATTTATGATGACAAATACTAAGAAATGATATTAA
Source organism: Alcis repandata (assembly GCA_949125135.1). NCBI lineage: Eukaryota > Metazoa > Arthropoda > Insecta > Lepidoptera > Geometridae > Alcis > Alcis repandata. The sequence goes on from OX421233.1 coordinate 5,978,346, forward strand.
AAACAGCACTAAGACAACTTTTGTAAGCTTAAACCAAACGAATATAAAACACAAATAAAGGTGATTTTTATGATCATTCGGCACTTAAATTCATAGCGGTTAGTGATCGTAAAAACTTGTAATGCATCTAATTGTGACCATACGAGTAGAAAGACTTTGTGTAAATTGGAATTTTCTCGTTATCAAAAATTATCTATTTGGAAAGTACCTATTCGTAATCATCAAGTGTGTATCAAAATTACGTACTTGATAATTATGCACCAATAATTGTATTAGAGTAGAATTGTAATTTAGTCTAGAGAATAGGCCCAAGTTTGAAGGCTTTTTAAGACAGATCTAAATTTTCTAAAACTATTGGCATCGTTGTCTAATGGCTTGCAACGATAAAGACAGATATATTTTTAGTTAGTTTAGATCTGTCTTAAAATGCCTTCAAACTTGGGCCTAATGGCGCCATAATTTCAGATAACGCTATACGAGTATTTTCCTTCATATATGCATCGCGTACAAATGATACGAGTAAAAAAGCTAAAAAAGTTTTTTTTCTGAAACTGAGGGAGTTATTAGTGAAGAACTATGAGTAAAATAGATGTCGCACACTGTAAAAGTTCAGGCGATATCTACCGATAGCTCATATGTTAAAATCACTCCGTTATCAGTCAAGCCGTTTTTTGGCAACCCCCAAATTTTATGTGTCTATGTATGATGATATGTACTTGTACGTAGACAAACGTACATACATATATACCAAAAAAATACTGATCAAAACATAATTAATAATTCCTCCTTTTGTGCGGTCGGGTAAAATGTTTTCAGCAGACCTTTCACGACCTTAAAGCTTTCGCAAGTGATATTTATTTGTTTCGCAAAATCGCAAGTTCCGACCGGTGCATTAATTGCCGAACGCAAGTGAATGTCCGCCAGTTTGGAGCAGAGCTGTTTCCTATATTTCCTATATAAACTCTTGTCTCTTATCTAGATTTTAATAAAACATAAACAGTGCGTGGTTTTCGCAACGGTTGCTTGCTCACCTCGGAAGCGAATTCCGATCACACTTAGCCAATCGAATATTGTATCATTTGTATCCCTAGACAGGATCTGTTTGATATTTGATTTGGGAATTGGCTGTAATTTGTAGATATGTAATTAATTTTTATATCAGAAATGTGACAAAACAGCTGAAATTAAAATAATTCATATAATTATATTATTATATAGTATGGCGATCGATCGCAATTCTGTTCGAAGCACTCGATATTGTTTCTGTTTCATTTCCAACTCAAAGAGATCCATAGGTGATAGATAATAAATATATAAGTATCCCAGAATAGCACAGCGTCAATAGACTTTATGGTTTTTGGTCTAGTATTGTTAGGGTGCTATGACATTAGTTTTTATAAATAAATTAGTAAATGTTACGATTCCTCCATTTAACTATGTGTATTGTTGTTTTAACAATACAGTAGCATCTATCATCATCATCTACAGCCTCGTTTGTCCTATAACTGGGTAAAGTTCTTTCGCTAACTGTGCCATCTACTTTGGTCCGGCGCCAATCGGGTCCAGGTTCGCAATTTTGAAAATGTCGTCCCATCTCGCTGCCTTGCAATGAACGTTCCGTGATTTTAGGATCTAAGTATTTGTATATTTTGTGTAATTGACAAAATCCAAGATAAAATAAGGATAAAGGATGCGATTCGAATTTGCATTGGCGCGTGGGCGTGGGCTATGGGTGGGCAACTAGCCCGTCCCAGTCACTAGAGCTATCGAATGTGTAATGGTTTAGCGTCGCAGCCACATCGTTTATTAAAGATTGCTCACACGATTTTATTTATAGTTATTTTATTAGTACTCTGCCACAAATCGTCCCTCAACAGCTTATGATTCACATAAACACAATGCAAAGTAACTATTATTTTGTTCCGTGACATAATCCTAACCATTTGTAAGACTGGTACGGTAGTGTTGCTACAATATTGAAAATTCAATAACAAGTTCACTAGTAATCGCTTGTACTGGGTGGTTTAATTGTATCGATTAACCTCTAATGATGTGACTAAAGTAGTAATTAAAAAGGTTGTAAATAGGACAGGTTATGGGCAAGTAATATCTTCACAGTAGTGATATCGTACTTCCTTTATCGATAGTGATACTTTATCTGAAGGATCATTATAGATAAAGGAAATATGTTTCCTTTTCACCTTACTTTTTGACTAAAACTCCATAAAAATTTGGTATAAATTGGTGTATAAGTTTCTTAAATCCTGTTGCTGATCAGCCTCTACCTACAATGTAACAAACGGTTATCGTGAGTTAACGTTGTCGGTTTGTTTGTTGTTGTTATGAACAGAACAATCAATATTTTTACTCTAGTAATATTGACTTGACTTTTTAGACATACATATGTGTAATTGATAGTGTAGCCAATAGCCATGTTATTTCAGATTAGTCATATTGGAGCATGTCTTTAGTAAAACATGTATCTAAAAATAAAATAAGTGCGTGTATGGTACGTAAATAGAGTTGTTACTTTGTAATCAGGACCAAGCATCTCCACATCTTGTTTATGAATGGATGAACAGGTTTCAAATGTGGCGCAAACATCTGTACCATACGAGCTACACGCTCTATCTCTTGCGCAATGTACGTCTTAGAATTGGCATCACGCACGTGACATTGAATTTACGCAGATTTAACTGTTGAACTGGGGCTGCACACACGGTACATAACTGTAGTTCTGTTACGCGGTCCACTGTTTGCTTGGTGAAGGCCAACACAGACCATTTGTTTATCATTTAAAACTATCTGAAGAGAAAACCCGCTTAACGCTCGACATCGACGCTGGACCAATATTGTCTTTACACAAATCTGCGACATGGTTTCTGTTCTCGTCGCTCTCATGACTATTTCAATGAGTGACGGACAATATTCATAATCATATAAGTGTTAACTGAGATTAAACCCGTTTTGGTCAAGATATACCTTCATTTAACGACTAGTTACGTGCCAAATATTCATTTTCGTGATGGATATTGAGTCCTCTTTTACACCTAATCTTAGTTGTAATAATATGTAAAACCGTCAAAAACGATTGACGTACAGACTTACACTGCCCCACATACATTTAGTTACCGGTAAAGTAACCTTCCCCACTTGTTCGACTTTGGTACTTTTTGACTACGAATTTCAAGAGTTGTTAGTAGACAATTAGCCACGGTAATCAGTGCCAACGACAATGAAACTTGGTCTAATTCCCACACTGATTGCATAATTTTGGTCGAGGTTTAAAAACTTAACACTAGCCGCGTCCCTCGATTTCACCCGCTATCCTACAGGAAGCGTTAAGTTTTCTAATAAAAAAAAGTAGCTTATATGTAGATAATCTACGGCTTAATCTATAAAGCTACTTTCATACCTAATCTCACCCAAATCCATTCAACCATTTTTGCGATAATTGAGTAACACAAACAGCCAAACACACAAACTTTGACATTTATAATATTAGTGGGATAATAAACTCGAATACGTTAGATGAGGAATACTTTAGATGTTAGCGACGGAGAACTATTGTGATTTTGAGTTATATCCTCGTGACAAGATGACATTCAACATGAATATGTTAATGGATATTATACAACACAATAACATGAGATCTATGTTAAAATAAATTATCACATCATTACAAAATATTGAGTTTATATGGATTGAAATGTTTGCGATCCGGCGCCAATTATGCTAATACCATTATAATGGTAATTCTTAAGTTAATACATTATGTTATACGAGTCGTAAAGTTATTATGGTGATTAAAATACTGATTTTGCAAAAAGACTAATTGCAATTTAATTATGAAAGTTTGTTACAACATAAGCTTTTCTTTATGAGTGAAGAAATGTGTGTTTCATTAACAATCAAATACAAGCAAAGGTTATTGATGTTAATCTCCTAGTTATCGCTCACACTGAATGCTGTTCAACTTTATAGATCGTAGAATTGCATTTTGATATCGACATAAACGCAATTATGTTACAATAGCGGCTATCGAGAAGTGCTGATCGCCGCGCGTGTTAATACCTCGTACAAAAATATTATTTTTATTGAATCTTCGAGGCGAGTTATCACTGATTTAACAAATCCAATTACCAGTAATCACTTATCTACTGCATTCTTTAGAAACACCTACTCGATTCACCGCAATCCGAGATACATTTGAAAAAGAAAATTTGTATGACGTTGATGTCTTTTGTATGAAAATAAAATAACAATTTCGTAAAATGACAATTTTTGTGGAACAATGTTATTGTAAATGTAATTAGAGAAGTAAGTAGTTTTATGAATGCTAGAGGTTTTTTCATACGTTTACTAAAGCTAATGGTTTAAATCGGAGTAAAATTTTTTTACAACTTTGGTCAAGCATAACTTTAAAATAGCGCCTAAATAGTATGCGCTTTCCGCAAGGCTTCGATTAGATGAACCTAATTAGTTAATAATGAAATCAAGCAGGAACGTATCATTTTCATGTTTTGGTTGGCTAAAGTGGTATCAAAATCAGACGTTGAATTATCACCTTATCTCTAAACATAACAGTTGAACATCACAAATTAATTTCTTAATAAATAAATAAGTCTATGGCCAAGACTGGCTTCTGGCTTTTACTACCTTACTTTATCAATGTTAAAATAATCGTTTGTAATAGAAAGCTGACATTAGCATATCAAAGTAATTAACACTATGATAACAATGAAAGACTGTGCTTATATGTACATACTTATGCATAATTATGACCAAAACTACAATGACCCTATAGACACGGCTATCTGAGAAAACTCCGCTAAAACGATGACAAGGACGTCGGCTAATTAAAATGGTAGTTATTGAGACTGAATCGAAATTCAATTATGAATGGTGGTAAATGACCTCACTTCATAGGATAGGTCGACCTAGGACTCGATAGTTCGTGCCACTCGACATTAAAGCTGGTGACATAAAATACTTAGCTGGTGAAGCTTGACCGTGACGTTAGGCAGTTATTATTACCAACCCATAACTGTAGAACTGGCCCTAATGCAACGAAGAACTTTAATTTCGATGCAAAAATCGCTGTTTGTCGTAGCATTTGGTCATCTACCAGGTTACACGAAACAGTACAAGTGGGTACGAGTATTACTAATAAGCCGAAAGAAGCTAATTGCACTCATTCACTCGACTCGAGTACTTTACTATGGAAACTAATGTGGTTTTGACACTGGTCACCGAATGTGAACGAAACTAGTCGTACTAAACGACTTAATTTTTACGTGGTTATAACAAAACTCGAGTACTAAGTAATTGTACTCACATAGCATGAACAACTTTTACTATGACACTAAAAAACAGCCTTTCATATAAAAATGTCATTCACGCTCGATCAACGATCGATTGATCGGCGTATCGACTCAATTGATTCCTTATGAAGTGTCAATAAAGTGTCATTGTATTGTTTTGTTGCACGATGTGTGTGGCTGAACGATAGGATATTTTTTCGGCAAGGTTAGTCTCGTAGTAAGTAAAAGTTGTTTAAAATATTGTACTTATAATGAGCTCCTTCCAGATTAGTGCTACTGTTCCGTGTAACCCTGTATACTTAAACCCGGGTCTTTGTTTACTTAAGTAAGTCCGGGTGCGCGCAGCCAATCACTTCCGCACACTCTGCACCAAAATGCAAAATTTGTTGTTAGTGACACAGGCTGGTATGCGCCAACAGCCCATAGCCAATTTTAATAGCGTGACGGCGTAATGACCCGTGTCTACGTCATTGTAGAACTACTGAACTACTCTCTATCAAACTGAAACATTTGTCATAAGGTGAATACCTAGCACAACTTTGACTATTATCGAATACTCGCTACGTATTTTTACGTCAAAGTTGTGCAGCTTGTTACTAATAAACAGTTATTGATTTCATTAGGCATGATGCCTCTGGATCTGATGTAAAGTTGGGTGGATATGACAAGCAAAAAGATATTAACTATGTATTCCCATAAGGTCTTATAAAGATTGCTTAAAGTTAGTCACTGTTTAAAAAATGTCATGTGCAAAAACAAGACGAAAACTGTTTGAGCAGTGATTAACTTTAAGGAGGCTTTATAAGTAAGACCCTTTATGTCTCATTTTTGTGGATATTCAAATTTAGTTCCACATTCCTCAATCTGATCGCTATTATAATGCATTCCCCAGTTAATTTTTATCACAATTTCCGGATGACTGATTCACTTTTCATGCGCAATGTTCAGTATATCCATTTTTTTTACTTAAAAATAGGCTTGCGTTTAACCGCCATCTCGTCTATATAAATATGGTATACGTTGAAGCATGTCTGCTTCGAAGAAATCGCTGTACCTATGTATCTGCTATATTGAAATAAGCGCAGAAAATACATACAAATCATACATAAGTACGATTTGTAGCGTCTAAACAATAAGAGTGCTCCTTTTATCTGCCTGTCAGCGTATATTTTTTTTCTCGAAAAAAGTAGACACTTATTATTGGTGTATCTATCGTTTGTCCGTTTCCAAAACAGATAAAATCTTAGTGGTTTTAATCATTAATTTTCGTGCTCATGGTCGTTCCCATGACATCGTATATTTTCAACTCCTACAACTTAGCAGCTGCTGTTTAATTAACTTTTTAGCAACTCAAACTAGGGCTGGAACAAATTTACAAAGAAAGAAAAAGAAACGATTTCATTCTATTTCTAGTAATTACTCAGGGTCGACGCGGTCCTGTGCTTACTATCACATTATCTTAGAGATCAATTAGACCGATAAAAATTATCAGCTTTGTGATTTTGTCACATAAATTTCAGGCATGATCTAAAGTAGCTGAAGTCATTGTTAATGAGTCAGTAAGGCTCGTTAGTTCAGCGGTTAGAACGCCCACTTAAATTTATTTGTCGTGTGGTAGTCCGGGGTTCAAATCCCTCACGAGTCAATTAATGTTTTTTTGTTTTGTATTATAACTTCAAAAAAAAAAAAAAAGAAATGAACGATATAAGGATAACAACCTGAGATAATCTGTTAACCATAATCAATTTGTTGATAATTTTCATTACAGGTCACAACAAAAAATAAAATATTAATTAATTATGCAAAATGTAAATAAATAGTAACTTACGAACAATACATTTAATGTCAAATTATTGACCTGTTTTAGTACTCTAATACTTTAATTTAACTCGTGTTTACTGCATAAATGTACGTCTTACTTAACACATGTTAAAAGTTATTAATCTGAGCTAGCCATCTTCAATTTTTTTTAATTGTACTTGTCTTTGTCCGTGTTCCATGTTCCATCCCCGATACAGGCTATCCTGGCGGAGAGCTATGAGTGTGTGTGAAACGTAACATATTAACGAATAAAAAAAATCATAGTTTGACCATCGATTCGCCGGTTGGAAAGCGAAGATGTGGTCAAAGATAAAGCACGCAAACTTAAACTTCATATTGAGCTTGTACAAAACCAAGATCAACAAGAACATTATTTTTACAAAACAAAAAACAAAAACCGACTTCAAAAGACCGACTATTGAGTTATTCATCTATTTGTCGCGCACGTATGTACTTAATGCAAATTTAAGACATATATGGTTTTCTCATGGATATCATTATCAGAACTGGACGAAATTCGATTCACACAGTCAAAAGTTATGAGGTAACAAACATAAAAAAAAAAAACATACAGTCGAATTGATAACCTCCTCCTTTTTTGAAGTCGGTTAAAAAGAAAGAAAACAAACAAATTACAAAACAAACAAACCTTAGGAAACAAAGAAGCCGACAGTCTATTCCATTGCCTGGCTTAACAGATCAAAAACGATGGTACATATTAGTAAAAATCTTAATTTCGTTTATCCATTGAGTGCTTTGCTATAACATTTTGTATAGGTGCCTGCATTACATGCCTGATTACTATAATTTTATCTATGAGTAAGTTTACGTCAACACTCATTTGAGATTTTGGGGTGACTCATTGTGACGTTAACGCAGTTGTGCATGAATGGTTGAAATTTGGAGTGAGTCAGGAAGACTCGTTAGTTCAGCGGTTAGAACGCCCACTCAAACAAAATTCGTGTGGTAGTCGGGGGTTCGAATCCCTCACGAGTCAAGGCAAACTTTTTGTTAATTTTTAATTAGATAATATTTTGTAATCGTTAAATTCGCTTTAATTCTATTTACCTATACTTACCTCTTTATCTTTTAAAGTAAAGGGCAAATAAAAAAAACATAAATTCAAGAATGGAAAGCAACGATTTTTGTTACCTGCAGCGTTCAAAGTGCATCTATAAATAAATAGCACTACGATATGACTCATGGCGTAGAATGCATGAGTGAAACTCACAGCGAGTCAGCAAGGCTCGTTAGTTCAGCGGTTAGAACGCCCACTTAAAGATATTGTTGTGTGGTAGTCGGGGGTTCAAATCCCTCACGAGTCAATGCATTTTTGTTTTGTAATTTCTTACTAAAAAAAAAAAAAACGAAAAAAGTATAACAACCTGAGATAATTTGTTAATCATAATCAATTTGTTGATAATTTTCATTACAGGTCACAACAAAAAATAAAATATTAATTAATTATGCAAAATGTACCTACAGTAAATTACAAACAATACATTGAATGTCAAATTATTGACCTGTTTTAGTACTATAATACTTTAATTATGTTTCACGGCTTCATTCGACGCGATTTTGTTTTTGTTTACATATTGTAGTTGTGTCTCACGTACTGGCCCTCAACACGGATTGTTTAGAGATTTTATTCCCCGCTTTCAAAGTTTTTTTATTCTGGTAACACTAGAGATCGTCCATAGTCGTTAAGTTCGTTACTATCGTACCCCCACCTCACTTCAGAGCCCAGAGGGGAGCCATCGGCCGGTCGAACTTCATTCCGTGTTTCCGTGCCGAGGCCTTCGCACGAAAACTAAAAAAAGTTGCAATGGAGAAACCGAAAGCGGGTAGCGGGTAGCGGAAAAAAGCGACGAAGAAATAAAGGATTGGCGCGTCGAGAAATCATCGAAGTCTCATCTGACAGCGAGCCCTTTCTACATTGGATCGCAGCCTCAATCTGCACCGTACTGTTCCCGTTTTACATGGGTCTTGCGGATACTGTCCACCGTACTGTTCCCGTTTTACATGGGTCTTGCGGATACTGTCGCATAAAAATGACAACCTCTGTACTGCACCCTTTCTACATTGGGTCTTTACACAATGGCTTAAGTGTACCCGTTGGGTCGCAGCCTCACTCTGCACTGTACCCCCTTTTACATGGGTCTTGCGGATACCGTCGCATCGGACCTGATCCCGTCGCATCAAAATGACGAAGAAGTGACGCGTGTGTGTTTACACAGTGTGACTATGCCTGCTTTAAGAAAAGAAGGGCTGGTCCGCGTCTTCTTGCTTGTGAAAAAATGCGTCGCTGCAACATCGGAGCAGAGCATCGGAGCAGATATCGTCGCATCGGAGCAGATACCGTCGCATTGGAGCAGATACCATCTCATCGGAGCTGATACTGTCGCATCGGAGCATCGGAGCAGATACTGTCACACATGTTAACATGCATCATACGCAAAACCTCTGACTAAACGAAACTTTCTGAAAAGTAGGGTAGTTCGCATTTTCTTGCCTTGGGTAAAGAAATGCGTCACCGTTACGTCTGTGCTGATACTTTCACATCAAGAACCCTGAGTTTTTTACTAAGCTACAGCTTAGCTTAGCCTTGGTTAGTTGCAAAGTGTTACAAGTTGCATATCCAAACGGAAAACTGACTAGTTATATTTTGTGCAGTGTATGCTAATTATTACAGGAAGTGTATATTATGTGCTCAAACCACCTTAAATATACTTATTACACTTACTTACTTTATTTTTATTTACTGTTGTGGCTGTACTTCTGTAATTTTGACTTCAAGTTGGGCTATTTAAACCTTTATGAAATATTAACGTTATTTTTGCTTAATCATAGCTTACGCTACACTCGGGCTAATATATTGTCTAAAAATTATGTTATAAACAGCTAGTAGATGCAGGGACATGACAAGAGTATAAATATAATTATTATGTGCTTATACAACACATTCTACTATGCTAAGCCTTGCAAAGCTTTTGCTTTGCTCTTGTTTTTAAAGTATTTTTCACATTACGAACATGTTCTTACATTATAATTCTAGAATAACATTCTAGTTTATGCTATACATATACCTAGTAGGTATTATTACTGTGTAATACACTTCTTTAATTTGAGGCAATACAGTATTCTACGAGATACGACGTGTTTACTGTGCATTATAATTCTAGAACGAACATTCTAGTTTATGCTATACAGTATTACTGTGCAATATACTTCTTTAAGTTGCTGCAGAACAGTATCCTACGAGACGCGCCGTGTTTATGTTGTTTTATACTATGCATAACCTCACTAGTTGATGCAGTACAGTGTTCTACGGGATGCGACACACAATTATTAAATAAAAATTCATATCAATAAGTATACGTTTATTTAGGATTATCACATCCATAGGACTTAAAAGTAACAAAAATCAATAAATAAATAAGTCTGAATTACACTACGTTTTATGTAACTTTTGTAGGATGCAGTATTCTACGATGTGTGTCGCTATGAAAATTAACGAAGTTTTGACACGTTTTTTTCTGCTAAATACGATATGGGTGTCTTACACCGCATTATAGGTACTATGCAAAAGTTGGGCAAACAGTTTACATTGTGCTATACTTCTCCAAGTCAGCAATTGTTATTTTTACTCCTTAATTTATTTTATTTTTAGGTACATTTATACCTCTAGTTATTAGTTATTATATGAACAAACAGTTTCTACAAAACCATAACTGTGTGCGTTTGCCACATAAATTGATATACCTATTGATCATTATTTTAACACATTATTTTTGATAATTTCGTTATCAATATCTTTAGGAGGATTGTCCGTATGATTCAAAATACCACCGAGCACCGAGCTATATGTTACTATTATTTTCAAGTTAGGAAACTGCTGGATACAAATTTTTCAAAAGTAAAGTAATGTGTCACTGACACTTCAGTCTTATACCATACTTTATTAAGTTAAAGAAGGGTAACACAAGAAAAAATATATTATGTATATTATATAAAAAATTTATTCCTGAGTTCAGATCATACAAGGACACATATTTTGTCACATGGTTAGTTTTTTTTACGCTGTATGCTACTCTATGTATTCTTATACGACGAGAAACGTCTATCACGATGGGTTTCTTAAATAAATGGTAAATGTCACATTTTCAATTATTCATTGCTGATACACATTAAGTAAAACAGAGATAAGCAGAGTTACAAAAATGCAAATACACTTGGTCCGATTAATCGATTCACTTCATAATTTGGTGTGACAGCCGCTCTCACTAGGCGACGGCTTTATATTAGGAGAGTTAACTTTGAACATTGGTAGACGCCCGCGCCACCAGGTTGGAGGAGCACAGTTTGTTAGCAGTAGAAAATAGAACCATCACTGCCACCGCCGTGTGACAGTTGCGGCTACTGAGAGGAATTCAAAAAATTCAAAATTCAAAATAATTTATTCAAATATGGGTACATCAATGCACACTTATGAATGTCAAATACAGTTTTTACGAATAAATTAATACACAATAAATTAAATGTCAAAGAAAACAATATTATTAGAATGTCAAAAGGAGTAGAATTTGCGCAAATTCTTGTAGACCGGGTGCCTCATCCTAATTGCAAAAATGTTTTTTGTTTTTATTTTTATCGTAGCTGAAATTTAATTTACTTAAATAGAGACTCCAAGAAGATATGTAAGTTATGATAAAGTATCGCCATGATGACGACCAGAAATCGATATTAGTAATGCGAGCTAGTAATATAATTAAGGCATATGAATTCAAGAAAAATAAATGTTGGATTTTGTTTGAAAAAATCAAAGTACCTACACAATGTTTACTTAACTTAAAACTCATTGATGGATCATTAGTGTCACTGTCAAATGCTGATATCGTCATTTATTCAGTCAAATAAAATCAAGTTAACTTCAATAATTAAACAATTATATGTACAAAAACTTGGCTTAAACATTAAGCAATTCATTATTTTTAGATTAAAGATCCCTTGAGTTTTTTCAGTAATGTGATATACTCGCAAAATATTATGAATAATGCTAAAAGACAATAAGAATTTATCCTAGTGCATGTAAGCATTATATTTCTTTTTTTTTTGTGATTTATTTTTTTTTTTTTTGACATTGTAAGTTTTAACTTCAATTTCTACCAGCTTGAATGTCCTTGCTGATGTCTTATCACACGAACTCTGCACACCCATACATTGGTTTATATGACTCAAACAACGTAGTTGGTTAGCCAAGGACCCATTTCGTTGATTTTACAGAAATAATGTCACTAATACAATACAATAACTGATTATTATGTACTAAATCTTGGATTACATTTTCTGATATGACACATAGTCACAGTTATCAGCCAGAATTACAATTATTTTTTAATGCTATTAGTGGGAGAGGCTTTTGATTATTAATTTTATTAAGTTTTTCAATATTAGTATTAATAACTTTTTTAAATAGACTGTAAACCTAACCGTATCTAACGATAGACGGACTCCACCACTAAATCCAATAAAATAATATTTATCTTATTAGTTCTTCATTAGTTGGAGTTTTCTCGTGCTGGCGACATGTCGCAGTATCGTCCAGCACCTACACTGGGAATGTCTTCTGGGAATATTGTATCATCATACATTATGATTTTATGTACCTATATAGGTAGAAGAAGCAGCATAGATACAGATCCAGCTCTCAAATAAGTTATCATATTTTGTTAGCGTAGTATAAAAAATCTAACGGTTCGAAATTTATTTCAAAACTGACATGCTGGGATGGATGCTCAGAACATTTTAAGCTAAATGTTCACAACATGCCAACAGTCTGTGGCGGGATCGATTCGGTTATAAACATCATATAAAAGGATATACATAATTATGTATTTGTATTTTGTGAAAAATTTGTTTCACATTTCACTAATTTTCTCTGAACATCCTACAATATGTAAACAAAAACAAAATCGCGTCGAATGAAGCCGTGAAACATAATTAATGATCAAACGAACTTACCAAGTGAAGTTCGATCACAATTATGTGAACGGCTTCATTCGACGCGATTAATATATACACCCTCCCATAAATAGCTTAGCTAAGTAACCTACTTAGTACTTATATACAATGTATATAAATGCCCTAACCCTAATAATGAAATGTGAAATTGATAATTGGTAATCATAATCAATTTATGGGTAATTTTTTCCATTACCGGTCACAAAATAAGTAGTTAGTAAAACTATTGCTCTAAACAGAATGAAGTTCGACCGGCCGATGGCTCCCCTCTGGGCTCTGAAGTGAGGTGGGGGTACGATAGTAACGAACTTAACGACTATGGACGATCTCTAGTGTTACCAGAATAAAAAAACTTTGAAAGCGGGGAATAAAATCTCTAAACAATCCGTGTTGAGGGCCAGTACGTGAGACACAACTACAATATGTAAACAAAAACAAAATCGCGTCGAATGAAGCCGTTCACATAATTGTGATCGAACTTCACTTGGTAAGTTCGTTTGATCATTAATTTAACTCGTCTTTACTGCATAAATGTACGTCTAGTTTTACATGTTAAAATTATAAATCTAAGCTAGCCTTTGTCTAATTTTTTTGTTGTACTTGTCTTTGTGTGTGTTCCATGTTCCATCCCCGACACAGGCTATCCTATCGGAGAGCTATGAGTGTGTGTGAAATATAACGTATTAACGAATATAAAAAAATCATAGTTTAACCATCGATTCGCCTGTTGGAAAGCGACGATGTGGTCAAAGATAAAGCACGCAAACTTAAACTTCATATTGAGCTTGAAACAAAACCAAGATCAAAAAGAAAGAAAACAAACAAATTACAAAACAAACAAACATTAGGAAACAAAGAAGCCGACAGTCTATTCCATTGCCTGGCTGAACAGATCAAAAACGATGGTACATATTGGTAAAAATCTTAATTTCGTTTATCTATTGAGTGCTTTGCTATAACATTTTGTATAGGTGCCTGCATTACATGCCTGATTACTATAATTTTATCTATGAGTAAGTTTACGTCAACACTCATTTGAGATTTTAGGGTGACTCATTGTGACGTTAACGCAGTTGTGCATGAATGGTTGAAATTTGGAGTGAGTCAGGAAGACTCGTTAGTTCAGCGGTTAGAACGCCCACTCAAACAAAATTCGTGTGGTAGTCGGGGGTTCGAATCCCTCACGAGTCAAGGCAAACTTTTTGTTAATTTTTAATTAGATAATATTTTGTAATCGTTAAATTCGCTTTAATTCTATTTACCTATACTTACCTCTTTATCTTTTAAAGTAAAGGGCAAATAAAAAAAACATAAATTCAAGAATGGAAAGCAACGATTTTTGTTACCTGCAGCGTTCAAAGTGCATCTATAAATAAATAGCACTACGATATGACTCATGGCGTAGAATGCATGAGTGAAACTCACAGCGAGTCAGCAAGGCTCGTTAGTTCAGCGGTTAGAACGCCCACTTAAAGATATTGTTGTGTGGTAGTCGGGGGTTCAAATCCCTCACGAGTCAATGCATTTTTGTTTTGTAATTTCTTACTAAAAAAAAAAAAAACGAAAAAAGTATAACAACCTGAGATAATTTGTTAATCATAATCAATTTGTTGATAATTTTCATTACAGGTCACAACAAAAAATAAAATATTAATTAAATATGCAAAATGTACCTACAGTAAATTACAAACAATACATTGAATGTCAAATTATTGACCTGTTTTAGTACTATAATACTTTAATTTAACTCGTCTTTACTGCATAAATGTACGTCTAGTTTTACATGTTAAAATTATAAATCTAAGCTAGCCTTTGTCTAATTTTTTTGTTGTACTTGTCTTTGTGTGTGTTCCATGTTCCATCCCCGACACAGGCTATCCTATCGGAGAGCTATGAGTGTGTGTGAAATATAACGTATTAACGAATATAAAAAAATCATAGTTTAACCATCGATTCGCCTGTTGGAAAGCGACGATGTGGTCAAAGATAAAGCACGCAAACTTAAACTTCATATTGAGCTTGAAACAAAACCAAGATCAAAAAGAAAGAAAACAAACAAATTACAAAACAAACAAACATTAGGAAACAAAGAAGCCGACAGTCTATTCCATTGCCTGGCTGAACAGATCAAAAACGATGGTACATATTGGTAAAAATCTTAATTTCGTTTATCTATTGAGTGCTTTGCTATAACATTTTGTATAGGTGCCTGCATTACATGCCTGATTACTATAATTTTATCTATGAGTAAGTTTACGTCAACACTCATTTGAGATTTTAGGGTGACTCATTGTGACGTTAACGCAGTTGTGCATGAATGGTTGAAATTTGGAGTGAGTCAGGAAGACTCGTTAGTTCAGCGGTTAGAACGCCCACTCAAACAAAATTCGTGTGGTAGTCGGGGGTTCGAATCCCTCACGAGTCAAGGCAAACTTTTTGTTAATTTTTATTTAGATAATATTTTGTAATCGTTAAATTGGCTTTAGTTCTATTTACCTATACCGCTTTATCTTTTTAAGTAAAAGGCAAATACTCATAAATTCAAGAATTGAGAGCAACGATTTTTGTTACCTGCAGGCCCTGCAGCGTGCAAAGTGCATCTATAAATAAATAGCACTACGCTAATGACTTATAGCGTAGAATGCATGAGTGAAATTCGCAGCGAGTCAGCAAGGCTCATTAGTTCAGCGGTTAGAACGCCCACTTAAAGATATTGTTGTGTGGTAGTCGGGGGTTCAAATCCCTCACGAGTCGACTTTTAAATTTTTATTTAAAAAGTCCCGTTTACTAAAAATAAAATTATGAACGTATTTTTGTAAGCAGTTTTCCTAATTGCATGCAAAAGTGCCTGACATTACTTTAATAGCAAAGAGATTTAAAAGTTTGCTATCTACTATATAAAAATAAGTCGGGTTTTCCTTCCTGACGCTATAACTCCAGAACGCACGAACCAATTTCCACGGTTTTGCATTCGTTGGAAAGGTCTCGGGCTCCGTGAGGTTTATAGCAAAGAAAATTCAGAAAAAAATTCAACAGAAAAGCGGGAAAATCTTTTTTCAGAACAATGTCCACCCGTGCGACGCCGGGATGGGCCGCTAGTGGATTTATAAAAACAGTTGATGAACCGCGTCGCGAACGCGGTGCTATGGAAACTTGGTCGGAGTTCAAAGCGTTATTTCGACTATGCCAAAAACAAAGGATTATTTAATAAATGTAGAATTGCTATGTGCTTCACATAAAAACGGCTGTGTCGATCCAGCTCGAATTTTGTATGTGTGCGGCCAAAGGCTGAGCACATACAAAATACCGAGAGCATCATATCGAGAACAAAGTCCCGGATCTCAACTAAAAGAATACAAGCGAATCAAGAAGAGTGATTAAATAGTTAATAGTTACTTACAGAGTGAAATAGCTCTAGCAGCTGCAGCGGTGTAGTATTATACGCCTACTTGTAATAGAATAGCAATCCACATTGACGTTCTTTGAACATTTTGTGGCTGGGCTTCTGAAAAGGCTTACTCTGCCTATTCCAGATATATTTATTAATATTTTCAAAATGCAAATCGCGTATGTACATATATCTACACTTTAAGGCGTTTATCATAGTTTTAATAATAGCTCTAAGTATATTGTTTCACTTATTACCACCTATCTTTGCAAAAGATGGACGGTGCTGGCCCGAAATGGCAGGTATGGAAGAAATTGGGTGAAGCCTTTGCCCAGCAGTGAGACATTACAGGTTAACTAAAAAAAATAACCTATCTAACGTATTGATTGACTTGGCAGAGGGAGATTAGGAATAACGTTTGATTACGAGTATAACTCTAATAAAATCTTAAAGAACCAAAAGCTTCCCTCTGTTATCTCCCTACTAAGAAGTTGTGAACCGCATGACTACAGAATCTTCCGAAACAAACGCTTCTCATGAACGCCTGCCTTTATTCAAACAGCATTTTGTAAACCAACCGCTACCGCGCTATTTTACTGACAGAAATCGCATGGCAATTCAGGCACGTCCTTAACTATTGTTTATCAGCTAGGCCCATTGTACTCGTACCTACAAAACTCACTAGCCCTCTCTTGAAAATTTCAGCATTTATACGTTGGTGAGTAAGTTATCGACACGAACATATATTAGTTTCAATGTGTAAATTTTTAAAAACATTATTATTTTAAAAATACGTTATCTTATCATTCATGCCTTGTAAAAAAAATATTTTGCAATATTGAAAACGAAAATAATAATTTGATTTTCTTGACTTGGTATAAATTAATACCAAGTATATATACTGCTATATGTTTTGTAATTATTATGTTTCGTCGCGTTACGCGAATAGGAAGTTCAGTATTTATTTCAGTCAAAATATTTTTGTCTATCATTTTGAAAGACGGGTATCAATTACAACCAAAGTGTTATCAATTACGTCTAGAACTGAAATATTATATTATGTGCTTCCTACATATCTACACCAAAGTTACACTTCATACTTAACTATAACATGAGGTTTGATTCTGATTTTCTAATTTTTCGTTTTTCCTATGTAATTATACTAAACTTATCGTAAGGTACGTCCTCATTTTCTTTTAGTATAATATTTTGTTGTACATTTTCTTCTTATTGTGTTTGGTGCCTAAAAATTATCAAATACTTAGGCATACAGAGACAAAGCTTATATGGCATTTTGGGTTTGGTGAGATAACACACATAGGTATTCTACTCCACTCGTCTCTTGCGCAGAAGAAAATATATATTGAATAGTAGAATAGCTAAATAGATACTTTCATAGATATCTGAAAGATAAAGCTAATTGGTTTTACCTAAGTAAATAGCTAAGCTACATAATTAAGCCACGTAGATAGTTTGTTTAGTTTTACGGTTGTTAAAGATAAGACAGACAGTCTGGCTTAGACGGTGTTTAGATTAAGGTATCGTTTACGAATGCAGTTGCATAATAGATAACTGTAACTTAATTTTTTGTCTTTTGGTATTAGGCAGTACATAGGCGCTCGTACGAAACGCTTTGATTCCACTTTTATTGTGCGAATAGCTAGAGTGTAGAATGCTCTGCCCGAGTGGCAGATAATCTATATAGGATTCTTCAATTCACGAGTGAATCGGTTTCTTCTAGGCAAGCGTGCTGTATCGCAGACCACAACATTGCTTACCATCAGGCTGATAGCGGTCAAACGCAAGCTTACCAAAGAATAAAAAACACGGATTCTCTTTAATTTTATCTTGGCTCTCAATTTTTTTTTTATGAATTTAAAAATGACACTATCATAATACACATGCCAATCTGTTTATTCATACTGAACACTGTCACCGACCTCATGGTTTATGGACGGTAATTTGTGTGATGGTATGTAATAGAAGTGAATTTGGTGAATGTCGAGTAAAAGAGCATCGTAATAATATACTCAACACGTGTATTATTAGTATAGGGCTTAAACATTAACCGATCACTTCTTATTCCGAAAAATGTATAATTCTCGTAAAATACCGGGAAAAAGCGCAGCACACAACCAGTCCTTATGTTATGTGTAGTAGTGTATTGTGTACCTTACTCTATTAGGCATTTTTTTAAATTAGTTATTTTACAGCCTCAAAATTGAGTTGCAATTTTTTTAAATCGATTGTGTCCCAAAGTTTTGAACACTGTTTTTACCTATTTCTGCAAATGTAAGCGATATTGTGGTAGGTCAGGTGCGGTCGTAGTTTCCTTGACTACTCCTATCCGACCTTCTGTCACAGAATAAGCCGTATTATTAGTCTTTTCTAGAGTCGACTCGTACAAAGAAAATCACTATCCTGCATATGCAAATTCGTGATTATGTAAATCACTTCCGATTCGTGATAGACGGAGTTATTAGAACCATGAGACTAATGTCGAAGATAAAGAAATGCCTATACTTCATCTATTTATACAGGGTTACCGATTACATATTAAAATTTAATAGTAAAAGTAGGCATAATACAATAGTTTATTCTTGTAAAAAAAAATAATTTTATAATTAAAAATAACAAATAACAAACATTGCAATACAGCCGTGGTTTCGCGGCTTTTAAAACTTGTTTACTAGATTCTGATTTTATTGGCGGCTATTTGCACATTTTTTTTAATGCACTAATTTCTATAGTTACTTATTCATAAAATTTTCGTTTTCGCTCACAAAACTTCAAGTGAATTATATTGTCTTAAAACCTTTAATAGAGCAGCTTGAAACGTCTTTGACAATCTTTATTTCATATCATAATTAAAAACCAGGATGTAAATAGCGCATATAGTTCAATCAGGCCTTAAACAGTATCCCAGGCGAATGATTAACATTGTGCGTGGCAATGAGTTCGGTCGGCCTGCGCCCGCGCCGGCCGCGCCGCTTCAGTCGAACAAGCGCCCGCGTAGCGCCGCCGCCGTCTACGCGTCCCTTCTACGAACGTGAAACTTAGATAAATATGTCGACACCACGGAAATTTAGGAACTCGTCTTTTAGACTTTCAGTGTGACAAACCTAAATCTCAGCATGCAGCATTTAGTAAATTAAATCGGGAGTTTTAAATACAATTGACTTTGTATGATTTCGTTGCTATTATTGTATTAATAGTGTTTGTTTACATTAATGGGAGATCATAACAAACTTTCATTTGCCGACATAATGAGAAAGTGTTTCAAGATGGGGCTGTTCAAAAGTGAGTACCTATTTCATATTCTGACACAAAAGCCGAGAAAGAGAATTTTTTAATAATTATTTTGGAAATTTTCAGAACGTGATGGTAATTTTATTTTTGGGATGCCAACCGTAAATAAATGTATGTATATATCACGCATAATATATTTCAAATCAATTGGAACTTAATTTACTTAATTTACGAATAAATTTTTCAGTTTATTCGTAAATTAAGTTTCAGTTTCACAAAAACTCTAAACCCAGTGATACTCGCCTCGTACTTCAAAAATTAAAATTAGTTCACTAATGCATCACCAAAGTTTCGATAGTGGTTACTCTTGTATTATTAGTAAATATACCCAAGCACTTTCTTTTTGTTTTTTTTTGTTTGACGAGTCAACTCAACAGTACCGACTCAACGCTACCTGCGTAAATGTTGTACAAAAGAAAAAATAAATACTTATTCCTTAGGCAGTCAGTAATCTCAGAAATAAAAAGGAATCATTATAGCAAGCTGCGCCTCCTGGTTTTACCTTAAATTTATTTTTAAAATAGTATTAATAGTACTCAATTGTAGCTACAAAATTAAACCCCGGATATTTTATCTGATACATTTCAGAGAGTTTGGCCTGAAACTGCACACCCTGATTCCACCCGCAACCTTTTCTATTATATAGGATGTCTAGACAAACACGATGAAAATGTTATCTATAGTGGACATCCTGCAGTACGCACAAAACGCTTCAAATAAATCTTTATTCGCCCAATGAGGGTGTGACACTCTGCCGGAGTCAGTGATCCCCGAAAAATAAATATGGGCGTTTTTATATCTAGAGTAAACAGTTTAGGATGAGGAAGACGCTCAATGAGGTAGGATGTGATCAAATGAAATCCAAGTTCCACATCGAGTTTCATCCGGATCTGTTAACTCTTTACGGAGTGAGAAACAATTACGTGCTACAAACGCATACTACTATTATTGTGGTACGTAGTCTGGTACCTAACGAACTCTGTAATGATATTCAGATATAAATAAAAACTATGAGGTAAGCTCTAGATAAATATCTAGGTGGTATAACATATTTCGAACGCTGAACGAAAATAGTTAAATTTTTTGCTATTTTTATATATCTTGCAGCCGTTTATTGTTAAAACGATTAAGACTAATTTCATGTTAATTATGCTCTATTGTCTATTGTGGTATCAAAAACGTAAGTATGTGGTCATAATGTAGCTGCTGTCTGTTGTGGTTTCGAATTTCGAGAAGTGTACCGCACGCAAAAACGCATTACGGTGTTCTTCAAAACATGGTAATATGCTGCTAGTGAATTCAAAGAAATTGACAATACTTAAACGCGTCCGCAGTTAATTGTTAGATGCGATGTACAGTACATCTGCTTATTCATTGTGACACAAATGAGGTTTTACTGTGTCTAGGAAAAGCAATTGTTATTTTTTTGTCTAATGTTGCGGTAGTACCGATATGAACATTTTGGCAAATGCGTACTTCCTCAAAGCTAAAAATTTAACACATTTTTCAATTCTGTCATTAGTTAAAATTATACAGAGTCGTTTTGAAAGAGTTTCTAAACCGAAGGTTGCTAATTTTACACATACATTAATACACATAAGCAGAGTTAAATTTTATCCAAGTTATGACTTACCTCCACACCAAATTTCATCCAAATTCGTTTAGCCGTTTTTGCGTAATTGAGTAACGGACATCCAAACATTTAAACAAACAAATTTTCCTAGTTATAATATCAGTAGGACGCAATTCATAAGTTCTTGTTTGAAGCCTTAAAACCTATGCTAGTGTTAAGTAGGTAGTGTAGTGTTAGCTATGTCATAGTGTTGATCTGATTCTTTGAGAGTCTAGTGCTAACTCGATGGATGATAAAGTCGATGGCACTTGCATATTGGCTCGAAGATAGAGCACGCTTCTCTGCAGAACACTAGTAGGTAAATGTGCACATACATTAACTAATTCACATCTCAAATAATAGACACGTGTTTAACATCGTGAATTTAAATTTAAAAATACTGCGCGCTCTCAGATTATAATTATTAGTTTAATTTAGGCGCTTTTTTTCTTCTTAATTAGTATGTTCTTAAATTCAAATTCAAAATTCAAAATAATTTATTCAAATATGGGTACATCAATGTACACTTATGAATGTCAAATACCTACAATTTTTATGAATAAATTAATACACAATAAATTAAATGTCAAAGAAAATAATATTATTATTACAGTCTAAATACAATTTTCGTAATGAGACTTTATCACAGATGAAGTCGTCAATTTTGTAGTAAGCCTTATCAATTAAAAAGTCTTTTAAAATTCTTTGAAAATCTGTGTCTTTCTTATTTATTTAAGAGTTGCCAGTTTTAGCTAATCTAATTTTAGGTAGAACAAGTTTAAACTTGTTCCTTGTTATGCTAGTATATTCACTTCGTTTATGATATTTATGGATATTATTGCGCACATACATAATGTTCAAAAAAATATACAAACATGGTAACGACAAAATTTTCACCTGCGCAAAAACTTGTCTAAGAGATTCTCTATAACCTAGCCTATAAATAGCCCTAACAGCGCGTTTTTGTAAAATAAAGATGCTATTTACGTCTGCTGCATTACCCCAGAGCAATAATCCATACGACATAACAGAGTGGAAGTAACTGAATGAATGAATGAATGGGGCTCCCCATTGAAGTTTGCTGTCAACGATAAGGCCAAGAAACTTAGCATCCTTCGACAAAGTAAGTTGATCGTCGTCAATAACTATACAAGCAAGGAAGGAAGGATTATTAGTCAATGTGAATTTAATAGCTTTCGTTTTCTTGGCATTTAGCATTAAGTTATTGACGCTAAACCACCTATTAATTAAATTAAGCGACAAATTGATTTTGGATATATCATAATTTTTCGTATTGATTCTAAATAACAAAGATGTATCGTCGGCAAACAAAATAATTTCACAATGCTTACGCGCTAAGATAGGCAGGTCATTGATATAGACTAGAAAGAGAAATGGGCCAAGAATTGAACCCTGAGGGACCCCGATTGAAACGTTGGCCGACTCCGATCAAACCCCATTTATGTCAACATTTTGGGTTGTACCACACAGATATGATTTCATCATCATTAACGCATCACCTGTCACACCATAGTGTGAAAGTTTACATAATAGTATTTCATGGTTTACACAATCAAACGCTTTCGATAAATCGCAAAAGATACCCAAAGAATCATGCTGAGACTCCCAAGCCAAGCCAAGGTGCTCTCTACGCGATTCGAGGCTGCGTCCACAGTTGAACAGCCCTTAGAAAAACCAAATTGCTTATTATATAAAATACGAAATAAATTAAAAATATTCAGTTTTGTAACCAAGGTAAAAACTATACCGCGGGTAGCGGAGTAAGGTTACTGGTGATTATTTTAAAATGATTAGTAGGTATTTTTAGTAAGAACTCTGGCCGCATGAGGTCACTGAAGTTGTATACTTACGTCTACACTTAAAATAACTTAAATGCTGGACTTAAAAATTGTCGCTTTCGGTCTATTGTACTAATAACGAATACGATTGTAATCATCAAGGATCATAATAAATTGGTTTATAACAACAACAACAAACTAGAGTTCTACGTATCATTCGATCCACTTTAGCGCTTAGTTGTAAATGATAATAGATACATTGCGTGCATAAACTCCATACAGTTTTTCAATTTAAATTAAGCCATATTTTTACAAGGCTGTAGGGCACTGAAGTTCCAATCTGTTCGGTCGAGTGCCCGCGTGCTGATCACGGCGCTTGCAATGTTGCAATCCGGAGCTTGCATGCATCGCCGAAGAACTACAATACAGCCTCCTATTCGCTATTGCATTTCCACTTTTTCTGTTTTCACTTACTTGTACATTTAAACTCAAATTCATAATCGTTTATACTACTCGTTTTTGTAAACGTATTTATAAATAAAACTGTCAATTAGTGTCTAATTATGACACTTGACGGATATGGTAATTAACTTTTTGGGGTATCGAACCCGCTAATTGAATGAATTACTGAGACAAAATAACCAAATCGTGTATTTAAAATTAGTTATTTTTTATTTAGTTACTTATTTTACACTAGTTGTGCCCCGCAGTTTCACCCGCGTTTTCCGGGATAACAAGTAGCCTATGTGTTAATCCAGACCATGAACAACCTTCTTTCCAAATTTCATATAAATCCGTTCAACTGTTTTTGCGTGAAAGAGCAACAAATACACTCACAAACTTTCTCGTTTATAATATTAGTAGGATGATGTCAGAATTATTATAACTTCAAAGTACGTCCTACCCGTCTAATAAATGTTATTTTAAAATTTGTGCAATATTTCCACTTCTGCAAATAAAGGCTGATTGTTTAACGTCTAGACAAATTAACTATATTTTGGGAAAGATAGTAAATTATTGCATTTATAAGACTCAAATAAACCTTGTGAAGGAGCACATAATGTATGCAGATAAGTGCTTAGTCTAATTCAAGCGCTGTAAATAATAAAACGGTTTATTGTTCTGCGTTGCTAAATATAAACGTTTATTACGTGTACAAGATATAAATTAATTGGGCTTAATTGTTATAAAAAAATTATCATTTATGCGTCGTATCTATCTCAGTTTTCATAAATCATACTTTTTGTAGCAGCAAGCGGGATGCAAAACAATGTTTTTGGCACCCTCAATAGGAAAATTTAAATTAATTCGAAATCGCGCGGCAAAAACCAGACAGTTTGAGAACACTATAATAATAATGTGGTTTTAAAAATAAGTCGACTAACTCTATGGGTGGCGCAGACCTGTTATGGGCAAACGTGACGTTTAATATCAGGCGAGCGATTTGCTCGTCTCGTCACTAATTACATTAAAAAAAAAATGGTTTATTGTTCTAAGCCCTATCTTTGTTAGGTACATGTTGAGTACAAAACTGATTATCGTGTTTTAATTGTCTGTCTCCTCATAAAGTGCAGTAATAGTCGGTGGTTTTAGTTTTGCAATTATTGCGTTCACTTTGCGTGGCGTATACGACAATATTGCGAAAATGGCTAGTAAAATGTATGAGAGACAAAGTAGAGAAATGTTTTAGGTTATATATAAAAATGAATCGCTGTTCGTTAGTCTCGCTAAAACTCGAGAACGCCTGAACCGATTCGAATATTTATTTTTTTGTTTTGTTCGCTCTAATACTGGGAAGGTTTAAAAGTCAAAAAAACAGCGGGTGAAACCGCCGGGTGCAGCTAGTAACAACTAAAACAATCACTGACGCTGGGCACTAAGCACAGAATAAGTAATAGTTGGCTCTAGTAATGTATTCAAGATAAAGCATGTAGGACTGTAGGTATTTAGTAAGACCTCAAGACGCGAAGTCTTTGAACTAAAAGTGACTGAACCCATGTCGGCCGTCAAGAGTTCCGCATTCAAATTATTGAAATAAAAACCGTTATATTATTAGGCACTTAGTCACAGACAAAGTATTATTTTTTCAAACAATGCGATTTTTATTTACGCTCACGAGTACTTTCATACTATGTATCTTCATTGTTCTCGTTTTTCCTAATCATATGGGTAGTAAGTACTTACATACAACAACCTTAACTAATGCCTACGGCCATTCCACCGAAGTTCAAGGCACGTACGGTAATATATCAGAGGAGACATGTCAATGGCAACCAGAGACCAACCGGTTGTTTGCACCAAGCCACTGCGCGCTGGTGTACAGTGTCCAGTGGTCGCACGACGGAAGTCGGCCACTTCCGCGCCATACTTCCGAAGACGTGTTTGTAAGTCAAGGTCGAATTTTGATTAATCAAAACTAATCTAGAGCAATTAGTGTCCAAGTATGTAGACTTGCAAATGCACATATACAGAATATACAGATATACAAGATGTAGGTAGATAATGATTATGCAATGACTGACATCAATTGACTTTGTTTTGTCATTTATCTTCAGATTATTACTGTAGAAATATGTGAGTAAGTTGATAATTTTGTTCGTTATCTCTTGGCTATCTCTCTTTCTTAATACTTAATCTGTCAGTTGATATCTGATATCTGTGGATCTACCTAGTAACAGATCAGACAAGATGGACATTTAATAGTACCATAGACAAAAATGTAGTACTGTATAAAACTTATTGCAGCTATAGATACTTACTGTATAAGTTGCAGCGTGTCGCGTGTATATCCACAATTTCTATAGGATTTTGTTTTACTATAACGTGAGAAAATAAGCTAAATAAAAAAAAAATATAAAGAAATAAAAAAAAGAAGAAATAAATAAAGAGTTGATCTATCTATCTACTAGCCTCCACGCTAATTTTTATTCGAAACGGTAGGTATAGCCCATTAAACTGGGTATCAATGGTATCATACACACAAAGCTTCGCATTTTAATAGTAGAGTGATTACGATTACGGGTAGACATTGCATTCAAGTCAAACTTTTTGTGGTTGACTGATTCAACAGAGGCATGAACAATCGGGTTTTATAATTCATGGTTTGGTTGCAAACCGCAAAGTACCACGCAGGCAGTAAATTTCAGGGTTTTTGTAGGAATTCGAAGTACAGAAGCTTAAAGAGTTAAAAATACTTTTTCCTGTTCAACCTGAACACATTTGTTTGAGAAGAAAATCATATCTAGCTCACAAACATAACACCACCTTGGATCCAGTAAGTCTTAGTAGCAAATGCGTCGGAAATTTTCTTTTAACACTGCTATTAAATTGCAAGGCTATATGAAAATATTAGGGTATAATTTAGCATAAGTGGGTGCAGGGTGTTATTATGCGTTGCATAAGACATCTTAGAGTGAAGGGCGACACTGAAATTGCAGGTTGCATCGTTTGGCCATCCGTCGGATAGGTGAATGGATCTTGCCTTGCATCAGTCATTAAAAAGCCTGGGTTCTCTTTGTCCATAGTATGTAGATATATTTAAGTACAATTATCTATTTAAATATCGTTTTTGGAATTCATTTTATAGAATTTTTTTTATAACAAAAATCTAGTTTCACATTCTTCACAGAACATTGGTTAAGTTTAAGTAATTCTCTGTTTATCCTACGTTTATTTCGGGAGTTTTGATAAAGTTTATAACAATATTACCATAATCGCCCCGAAGGAGCCATGCTAAACGATCCACAAACGTGACTCCTTAAAATTGTGTCTAGGTTTTATTCAGTACGTGTATAGTGGAGACATTTCTCCCCCAGCGAGTTCTTGAATAAATAACACTGTCGCTCGACGGTCTCTTTCACCGACTACTCAGGTATTCAGAGAGGCTTCAGACCCTCCTTCTGTTTAACACGCTGTATTTCTCTACATGACGTATCACAGAATTACGAAGAACGCTTTTACTCGCGTGACTGACTTATGTTAATGTCCTTTGCATAGACAAAGGGAATGCTTTATGCTTGTGAAATTTTATGACATGTTTGTAAATATTTAAGACCGAAAAGGGTTCTGATATAAAATTTATTGGGGCACTTATAAGTAGACCAAAAAAAATCGTTTTAAGCAATATTTTTATTGTTAAAAGTAAATAAATAAAACAATTTTGAATTTACTTCGATATGACACAATATCAGTAATTCTTATCGTAAAACTAATTATTAACATACGTGCCTACTATTTTTATAATCCCATTTGTATAGCCTTGTACGGATTTACAATGACAATTGCGTAGTTTTCCTTTTCGCAAAAGTCTAGGCCGCGTCATTCGACTAAATTCTGCTATCTATCCAATTGACATTGGCTAACTTATTTGAAATAGCTATAATAGCTTTTTGTAGCTATTTATGCATTTAGCATGTAGTTAAATTAACTATTTAATATCAATCAATCCGCACAGATATGAAAAGTAGTTAATTGTTTGTTTTTATATTTTTAAGGTCAACTCGTTAAGGCTCTTTAGGTTATCGCTGACTCAGACTCGTTGTCCTTTTAATTTATGACTATCCGTATCTATATTTAATTATTATATCCGATGTTTTGTCGCATTGCAACTGCAAATATTTTAATAACATAGGGAATTATTTTTTATATCCCAGATGTCTTTGACATTTCAAATGTAAGTAATCATTAATTGATTTAAGAACTTTGAACTATTTGAGAGTCATTGAGCTTTGCTCTGATTGTGCTTTGATATTCTTATAAAATATTATTTAAAAAGTTGATTATGTAAAAAAAGGATACATAGTTAAGTAATGTTTTTTTGTAGGATCTAGGTGTTAAATAGAATGCAAGTAGCATGTAGTGAGCCCTACCGTTTAACATTCCTAGCAACAGTCTCTGGACCCTCTACTTTTAAATTGGCGGGCGGAAGCAGATCTTATTGTATTAACTCGTCTCCACTTATCTTGAGTCAAACTTTAAGGACCAGAATATTATGAGACCTTCACCTCTTTCTGTTAGCTTTATTTACTGATTTTGTTTTCTTTTATGTCTACCTGGTTCAATACACCGAGACATGCCCTATCTTTTTTTTAGGGTTCCGTAGTTATATTAGCGATATATTGAGTTTTATGGTATAGTCTATTCGTGATTAGGCAATTTACAGTTCGTAGCGCAAGTGATAAATCTATACTAATATTATAAAGAAGTAAAGTTTGTGTGTTTGTATATTTGTTAAATTGTAAGGGGTAATCTCGGGATCTACTGAACCGATTTTAAAAATTCTTTCACCAATAGAAAGCCACATTATTGCTGAGTGTCATAGGCTATATTTATTACCTGAAAAAATTAGGGATCCTTATTAAAACTTCAATAGTGTAACCCAAGGTGTAAAAAAATTATCCATAAAATGTCTTTCATCGCATACGCTGCGGAAACTATTGATGATAGACCTGAAAAATGTTCTATATAAATAGTAATTTAAAAAAAATCTACTTATCACCCGCATAAAGACGCATTTAATCTACGTTTATCCCAAAATGTTTAAAAAATGAATGTCCACCCGAGCGAAGCCGGGATGGGCCGCTAGTAAATAATAATTAGTAAGACGGTATTGGTACACATAGTAAGTACGCTAACAGAATAATACATATTTGCGATATTACAAGAGTGAAAACGCAGGAGTGAACTAGGCGGGGTTAGGGTACCAAAAACGAAATCTAGAATCATCAGTCATAACTATTCTAGGTAAGGTATACCAGAAATTGTTGTATGTAAAAAGTTGAAATTAGCGGGGCGGGCCAAAATTAGCTACCAGTTATACCAGTAGGTATAATAACTCTAATTTGCACATAAATACATATATTATAATCTATGTAAACATACAAATTTTAATATGCAAGCAGCATTTATAGTACATACAACATAATAGACCTAGCTACTTTTACATAATGCCTGTATTCAAAATAAGTTGTTTATGTTCAACAAAGCAGTTGGACAATGCGACAATTTTCTTAAATTACTAACTGCATAAACGGTGTTTTCATCGCCATGATTACAATTACAAGACGTAAACCAAGTAGGTTAGGCATAATGTAAAGCCACACAGTACTTATGAAATTATAGCTCTTACGATTTAATGTGCTGAAGTACTGTATTATAAGTGGCCGATAGATGATACAGGGTTACACGGAGCGGTGATACTAAGCCGAAAATTCTTAGTCTCATTATGAACAATTTTTATATGGGAGTAACCGTAAGTCACATGGATTTTTGAACAACATTTTTTGGAGAAAAATGAGATAAACACAAAAAAAATGCTTCGCAATCACATACCCCTACTAATTTACTAGGATTGTGTCGAAGATGTTATAAAACAGACACACACAGGCAAGGATAAGCGCCCAGATCATTCAAACACGTACCAAACCAGAAATCGAACCAGGAAAATATATGAAACAGCTGATTTCGTGCGATTTCGGGATTATTGCCGTAGTAAAATCGATTCATAAGCAATAGTACAATGAATGGTTTCCTTTCGTCGTAGTACCAAAACCCTGTACGAGTATATCGTGGTTTAGCCCTTGGATGGCCAGGTCTAACTTCTCGAAGGCCTCCGACACGGCCTGACGACTGTGCTTGCATGTTCTGCTTTATGCACCAAGCTAAATCCGAGCAAGTATAATATTACATAGATCAGAGATAAACACAGGGTTATACGGAAAAGGTATGCTAAGCCGAAGGGCTCATAGTACCCATCATTATGAACAATTTCTAATCATAATCATAATCAGTTTATTGGTAAATATCATTACAGGTCGAATAGATAATAAATACATATAAATAATAAATTATCAACAACCAATCATAAAATTGCGATAAATCGTCTGCTGTTCTGCTAGAAAAATGTCAATGACACTCGAGAATATTACAATATATATGAAACAGCTGATTTTTTTCGCGACTTCGGGGTTGGTCTATTAGTAAAAATTGTTCATAGTGATGATTACTATGAGCCCTTTTCGGTTTAGCTTACCTTGCTTTACACGTGGAAAAAACAGCCTTGCCATAGAAAACTGTCAATGATACTCGACAAAATGTATGGAACAGCTGATTGTTTCGCTATTTCACGCTTATGGGTTGAATACACGTAACGAGTACAGTGGCGAGACAGTGCGCTCGGCCGAGTACTCGGTTTGTGTAAACATTTTGACGAGGCGAGATAGTCACTAGATCCATAATGAGTTTGCTTGGCCGAGTGTAGTCATTTACTGTCTCGCCACTGTACTCGTTGTGTAATCAACACATTAATCTCATAGTGAATATATTCATAGTTCGTTAACATTTCACATAGTCTTGAAATGAAAGTAGATGTATTACATTAAACAATTGTAGGCAAATTGTTGTTGTTTGTAACAGGATCAACGTCAACAGTTCAATGTTAACCAGCGTGTAGGGTCGAAAGGTTTATTTATACGACATCTATTCGATTGTCGGTTAAGGGCACGTTCTTTTTTAACCTTTTACTGATTCAACCTTTTTGGTGACGGTATCGTAAAAATATCACTTCCTTTAATAAATCACAGCTGTTAATTTCTGATATTTTTACATTTATTTTTTAAGTAAAAAATATCGCTCATACTGTTGCTATAAATAAAAGAACGCGTTTAAAAACATTGATATAAGTTTTCCTCTTATTTTATTCACTATTTTTAAAAACCTCATTAAATCTAATGTCACTAGTTATGCTCCTTGACCTAATCTCAAAATTGCACCAAGTAAGGCTTCTACTTAAAATTCATAATCAATTTAGCAAAAATTAATGTGGTACTGAAAATATATTGTTATTACTAGACATTTTACTACGTAAAACAACAATTTAGATGCTTTTTGTCTAGATATTTTAATTACCCACTTAAGTGGCTTTAGTAGAGTTAGTATCTTTTAAGACGTCGCCCCTTTTCTTACTTTCTCAATTAAAATCGTAGATAACACAGACAAACAAGCATCTACGTCTGTACTTACTATGTACTTGGTAATAAATAAGAAATTATTTATGTGACTGATAGGTATAATAAACACTCGCTAGATTGATAAAAACGCATCGATCTCGCAGTAGTCAGTTGGCTAGGAAATAATTCGCAATGTACTCGTAATTTACAACGTTTGATATGAGTAACCAGAACAGTGACCGAATGGGATCGAAGCGAATCAGCTACATTGAGCACGGTATTTTCATTGATAATCACGCGAAAACGAACCTTATTACAAGTCGATAAGGTGTCGGGTGTGAGGTGCCGATGACTGTACGCTGACTTCCGGAGAGGTCCCCCAATGCAGACTATCCTCGCCTGATACTATGAAATAAACGATACTGAATGAACTCGGCATTTTACATATTTCACATGTACGAAATTGAAATGTCGTCTGTAGATCAGACCGAAAAAATCGCTACTTTTGTGATGCTAAATGGAACTAATTTGAATTTCAAATACTTTTGTACTCTTCCTCTACTTATAAAGTTAGGTACCAAAAAAATACAACTTGAAATAAAATGCAAACAGCCTCTGACAATACTTAGTGCGTCACTTTAAATTGATAAGATTCGTGCGAGCTGCTAATTATGCATAATATATTTTTTATTGTAATTTTGGTCTTAAAATTCAACCAAAACATGTGTGCGAAATTTTTTCAATATTTTTACATTTTAAATTGCACGACATTTTCCCTTGACTTTACACTACATATATAGACTTCCTGGCCTTGTACTTGACCAAAAAATTGTCAGCTCCATCTTCAGCAATTATTATTGGCGTTCCTACCATATATTCACCTGCCACGGTCTATAGATACACCTAAAAAGGATATTCATAAATAAACAAACTTGTGTAAATAACTTCCGATATTTTCCATACATATATAGGGATGTCCAAATTAGCTATTGATGATAGCAGCTAATCGATGTATTATAGAATTGTAGAGTAACGTAAATTAGCATAGATCTAATAAATGTTACCTTATTTTTAGCAGATAACGAATATGGAAAATCTAATGAGTTCGAATAGGTAATTCTGTTTGCTCTCTTGCATTTGACTAATCGAATTCCACAGATACTCGTATCTACTGCGTATCTAATTTTAGGTTTTATATTATTGGTCTCATTTGAAACCTACCTATTTATTTATAATATTATACATTACTAAAATTTATTTTTTATTTATTAGATTGGTCCGAGCAAAATATTACGTGCCGTAATTGGGTTTTAATTGTTGTATTAAGTAGTTAAGTCGCTATTTAAATTGATATGAATATAGATATCAAAATTAAATCAATAAATAAAAGCCTCGAGTATGTCATTTGGTCTTTTGGTTTGTCATAGATAGATATGTAACTGACCATTGACCACAATACTCGTAGTTTAGAAACTGAAGTTGTTTGTCTTTTGTTTGCAACAACAAAATTATATATTTGCAAATAAAAGCGGTTTAGCTCTGAATTTTACGCTACAAATATTTGCTTTCGGCCAAATTTTCGCGTAAGTAAGTAAATTAACTTAGCACGTTAAAAAAAAAAACGAATTGATACCCAAAAGGACGGTACGAGATTTGTGGTTGAACCCACCTAAACATCATTTAACAGATCACCGAGTAGACCTATGACATCTCCACTGAACCGCTCTTTGTCGCTGCTTCACCAAATTCGTTTCTTTACAAAGGAACTGTTGTAGGAAATAGGCCCGACTCATCATAGCCGTTCATCAATTGGTTTTTTGCCACACTAATTGAATCTTGGATCTAATATCCTGCCTGGATTCGATACGTAGATAAGGCTATTGTTAATTTGCATCACTCTATTATCAGAGTAATTGAATATTTTACTAAGCTATGTTGCAATAGCGATGGAGCAAGATTAAGCAAAATAATAGAGCTAGAAAGTAGGTCATGATCTTTAGTCAATACTTGTACTTATTCAAATATTTTACGTCTGTAGGTTGTAAAACTACATTTTGAAGTTGTAAAAATAAAGATTTGTAAATTCTCTTATTAAATTCCACTGTCTATTTAAAAAAAAATTAGGTATGTCTTAATATAAAAAAAAATATATAAAAAGTCATGGTCTTAACCCTAGAAAGATAACCTTATTTTACCATACACTAAAGATAACCATACGTCGAATCGACGTGTCAAGTTTGAAAGCTCATATTATCTCAAAATTGGTTTGTTTTATGTTTATAATAATTATTGATACCTTTAAAACATTGAATTAATTAAATGAAAAATAATAAAAACAGGTAATTGGTCATATTTTTATAATCAAAATTTTAATCTAACAAAACATGGCACTTCTGACCCTAAAAAACATAATATATGTGATGGAGTCTCTTCATCAGTTTTATAATTTCAAAATTAAACTTTTAAAATCAACTTTTATACTATTTACAAAACAATCAACCATAACTTAATAACTTATATACATTTTTCTGATAATAAACGGCTAAGGCTTCTAAGTCACTCAGGGCAGGCGCTCGATTTGTGCTCTCCACAGATCGGATTTTTGCAGGTCCCGCACGTTGACTTGGTCATTCTTCTAATTTTTGATGGACAAAAGGCACAATACTTCTTTTTCTTTGGCTCAGGTTGTTCTTCATCTTGTTTAGATGGTTAAGTTTGCGTTTTTGGCAATATATTTCCAATTTTCTTTTTTCAAATTTGCCGTCAAAGTTGGCACCTTCTGTCTTGTTTCCATCCACGGAATTATGAGGCTGATGCTCAACTTTTTTTCCCGCTTCTGTGAGTCGTCTATTTGACTGCATTTTGTTGTTTTGTTATGTCCAAAAACACAAAAAAAAATTATAAACAATATCTATTTTATCATAATAAAAAACGGAAAAGTTAATTATCACTACATTTCTAAAAACTCTCACTAAAGATAACCATACGTCACTTCGACGTGCAGTAGGTATATAACTACGAAACTATAGCACTCACCTGAGCGATATTGGTGTCCCCTGCGAGCTCCGTGGGTCGACAGAGTTGGCACGAAGGGCCAGTGCCGTAGTACGAAACAGAATCGAATCACATAGATTTTTCAAAATTGGACACGTCGATTCGACGTAGGTTATCTTTCTTGGGTTAAAAGGATCAATGAAAACAAACACCTCTAGTTTAACTCTGATATTTGAAATAGTTTTGTTCTTTCTCTATGATCGACTATATTATAAATTTCACAAGGTCAGTTTTTGCTTATTTTACTCCTTCAATTCGCTCTATCGTCGAAATCGTCCCCTGGAACTTGACGTTTTACGCTTTCTACCACGTCATCATTCCAACTTGTCTCAAGTCTGCTTCTGGATCTGGTACCGGGGAAGGAATGTGGTAATACTAACAGCAACATCAGTTACAGTTACAGCGGAATCAGTTATTGTATTGCGTAAGTTACATTTGCATATTTATTTTTCCAAATCTCATTTACACCTTGAAATTAGATACATTCCAGACCCGGAAAAAATACCCACACAAATCTCATGTAACTGCGACCACGTAAGTTTTCAATAAACCGTTTTGAGGAGTTTTGCCAAATAGGTTTTGTATAAAATTTGTTATCGCGAGCGAAACACGAGTCAACCATGAAATGTGTTTCTTATTGAAATATTGCAATATGGACGCAGATTTCTATTTACTACTTGAATTTCTGTTTCATCTACGTCTGATGTGGGCTGGCAATCTAACACAAGGTAAATCTTAACGTTTACGTTAATATACTGCAGCACTTAATAAAATTTATTTTTGCACGCACAATATCTTGGCCATATTATTAAGCTAAAAAACCTTCAGGTCTCGTGGCTTATTCTTTTGCAAATTTTTGCCTTAATTCGTTTAGATAGGTAAAATTAAAAATTGTGACCTAAATTCTGGCCAAAATAAAAAGTCATTGACAGAACGAGGAAGCGGTTTCTTGGCACCTTGATGTCGAACTCTGCATGAAAAATTTCCAAAATACGTGACAACTGTACATCCGAGACATTTGACCGTGACTTTATCTCTACAAAGTGAGTTTTTTTTTAAATTTATCATCATCATTAAGTATAGCTTTAACGCTTGAAGTCCTGCACCAGCCTGCTTCACCTGTACATATCAATATCAACTGATCTAATGCAAATGCTAGCGATTGTCTAGTCTAGTAACAAGTGTAGCGTAAATCGCGATCGTGTAATCGATATGCTCCTGAACCTTGGCCCCAAATGCAACGCTGTCTGCAAGATGAAGAATTATGCGCCGTTGTATGACG
The DNA here is from genome assembly GCA_949125135.1 of Alcis repandata. Classification (NCBI taxonomy): domain Eukaryota; kingdom Metazoa; phylum Arthropoda; class Insecta; order Lepidoptera; family Geometridae; genus Alcis; species Alcis repandata. Next base: position 6,013,902 of record OX421233.1, read on the forward strand.
CCTCTTTTGTTTGTTTACTACGCACGTAAGAGACCTGGAATTGCTGTATCCGTTTAGGCCTGGATAATAAAGTGGGTGTGCGATGATTCGTTTGATTGCATGCATGAGTAAACACCGCGTAATTTCACTCAGCGAACGAAACAGACTCCTTTGTTTTTCTATGAGAATCAAACGATTGATTAAGTTTTTGTGATAGTTCGATTGGTTTTGGTAATTAAATGAACTACTTTTTACTAGTATTATCGCGCGGAAATTAAAAAATGCTCAGTCACTACCTAAGAGAATCTACTCTATTCATAGGTACCTCTACCCTAACCTCTACCCTACCTCTAACTATACGTGTTTTCTTTATTATTGTTATAGATGTTATTTATACCATCAGTATTTGTTTGTTTTTTTCGGATTTTTGTAACAGTTGGGATCCTGCTACCAAAATTCTATAAAGTCGTTTGTCATCATTTGCCAAATGTGCTAAAGTTTGTATATATAAGATACGTTATGGTTAGCAAATTTAAATTTTCACTTCTTTTTCAATAGAAGCTTGAAGCATGAAATCCCTTTATTTACTGCACGTATTTAAAAATACTTTGTTGTCTCTGGCGCCAATTCTACGGATGCAATCAACGCAATTATAACGAAGATGCTTCAAGTGGTATAAATACGGGACCTTCGTATTCCTGACCCAATCATCCACAATCACGCCCGCTTGCACGTGCCTTTAGAACTAGAGTTATTAGCAGGACTAATAGAACTTCATCAAACTTCTCTTAAGATATTCTTTTCATTGGAAACGTCGTACATACTCGTACCTAGATGTTATACTTCGTATTCATGTTTTTATTTGCTTAATTGAGAAGAAAAAGTTATCTTTTTATGAATTAATGTAGAGGTATTGTTATCTTATTAACCTACGTATAGACATACAGTTATATTTTCTTTTTACTCAGGTTTGGCCAGCGTAACCGTCATATTTCTAGCTAGGTATAAAAGACTTATTGAACATGACTCTGAGCATCATTCTTATTATTCTGTACTAAATTGTACACAATCACATGAAATTCTTGTAAACATTGTGATATTTTAATAATATTAACGTAGGCTCATCAAACCATAAAATATTCAATCCAAACCTTTTCCAAAATTTTTTTTTTTCAATACCGTTTACGTTAAGGTTGCAGTTTTTAGTATCAAATATAATACATTTATGTATTATGTAGGATGTATAGTAATTTAATGCCCTTTTAATTGCAATCAAGTTATTTATAGAGGTAGCTAAATGGGTATGGCACGACTTCTGTGAAGCTATCAATTTCATTCAGAAAACTATACTTGGCGGTTCCTTCTCCAACTACGACATAGTCGTACGTTATCGTACCTATAGCCGTACTACAAATTGAAGTATGACAACAAACGAATTTCTTATTTTTATCAAAACACGACGGCAATGAGGCGAGGTCCATGAGTTTTTAAATAAAACAGTAAAGGCGCGCGTTTACCTACCACTACAAGATCACTGCCAAGGCGCTCACTGCACAATGCACATGTTTGCTAATTGTTAGCGCCCGAGATATGACACAACACGTGCTATTCCACATTTTCGTGTAAACAGTAGCGGAACTTCACGGTTGTAGTAAATGCGGATAAAACTTTTTTTGGTTATTAGTTCCTTCGAGCTATCAAATTTTACTCGCTGGCGCTAGTGGAGTGACATTGTGATGGCTTGACGAGTGTGTGAAATTTTAACGTTAACAGACGGCTTAATAAAAACTAAGCAATGACACTACGGGCAGGGTGAAATGATCAAGGATGTCATAGAAATAATATTGAAGATTTAATCCATCGACTATCAATAAGGATAGAGGACTGAGTCTCTATTCTGGCCGGAACCTACTACTTAAAAGAAGACAAACTAAAGCGCACGTCAGTGATCTATTGTTCAATGGCTTACCCATAAACTATCGCTACCTAGGTCCTGTATATGGAAAACCATAAATGTTTATCAGACCATTATATTTATTATCAAGCCATAACGAATTAAAATTTGTTTGAAGTTGAGTATCTGTTTGTAATCATTAATGAGACATACTTTATGCGCAAGCGCGAGCTGAGACGAACAACTAATGAGGAACAATTGAAACGGATTATGTTTTTATTGTTAGAAAAGACGGCTTCATCTCTAAGTAAGCAGCCTTCGATAACAGCAAGCAAAAAGATCTCATTGACCTTCGGCGTCTCCGTTTTTCTCTATCTACCTAAACAGTGATCATAAAAGTTATAGAGCACATGTCTGTCCTGTTGTTGGACACATGATTCTTTCTCATCATTGAGTCAGCTTTTTTGTCGTAAAAAAGTAAAAAAGTGACATAAGTACTGAGAAAATTTATTTTCGACCTTGTTCATGAATAGTTTCTGCGCGCAGTTACATCATCTTTATATCTAAGTAGATTATTTTTTGTCTGAGAATAACATCCTAAACATTCTGACTCGAGGAGTAGGCTCTTTTCGTAAACGAAATTACTTATTCAACGAAGAAACCGTAGGTCACACTACTTGGTAATTAAAACATGCGATTTACAAAAATCGCTAAATATTTATATTTTGTTTTCCAGTCATTCCAAGCCAGTCTTCTACGAAAGAGAAGAGTAAAGTTCCGTCCGTGCAGGAAGAGGACTCGGACGTGGTGTCGACGATCATCGGCAACTACGGCCGCTGGCAGATGCTGATGACCTTCCTGCTATCGCTGTTCTCTCTGCCATGTACCTTCCACATATACCTGCCCACGTTTACTGTGAGTACATTTTAATATTGAATGTGTGATGTGGGTAAACTGATAATTTCAATATCAGTTGTTCAAAAAATATTTCCGAATCTGAATCTGAGTATAGTGATTCTCGGTATCAAGGAGCAGCAGGACAAAATATTGACGATTTAGTGGCTATGTGCTAAAAAGAGTCGCACGCCCAATGCCAGGTAAAAACAAAACAAAACTGAAGAGAAGAGTCGGACTAACATTAAAATTTTGCGTAAAAAATCACGAGTAAATTCATGAAATGCTTCATGAAATTTTGTGTGTTATTAATTACCTACTTTATACAAAAAACAAGAGTCTTATATTTATTTAAAAACTTAGGTACCTATAAATTATTTTTATAGAACTCAAACTAAAAGTCATGCAATGGTTGCAAAAAGTACCTAAGTGATTAGCTATTTCTGGAGCTACGAGAAGAACCAATTATCCACGGTACTGCTAACAAAGGTGAAAATTAACATTTGGCTAAAATAATACTAAAGACGTAAGTACTAAGGTTAACAACGACAAAAACAACTACTAGTAACATCTAACAACTAGGTGGCCACAATTATACGCTGGACTCGGTGTCAGAGTCTGTTTCGCTCGACTTCTCCAAATGATTAGGTACCTACCTATTTCAAAGTGCAAATACGGAATCACGTACGCCAGCCAAATGCGTATCAACCTTTTTACGAGAATAGGTATCACAATCCATAACATTTCTAAGTTAATTAACACCATTGCTTTAAATTTCAGGCCAAACAGACAAAATTCTGGTGCCGAATGCCGGACAACTTCTCCAGCTTGCCCATAGAAAGTTGGATAAACTACAGCCAGCCCATAGATGGCTGTTCTGTGCGGACGATACCGATTGGAGTGACTGTCGAGAGCATAATGAACATGACTGCTCCGCTTCTAGACTCATTCCAGGAATGCAAAGAATGGGATTATGACCGGTCCGAAGTGGGCAACACCATCATTTCGGAGTGGAACTTGGTCTGCGACAAGGCAAGCCTTACGAGCTTGGCTGAAGTCGTGTTCCTCATCGGAGTTGGAGTAGGAGGTGTGGTGGGAGGGTGGATATCTGACAAGTAAGAATACCTGAAATTTGTTTTCTTTGAACAAGAATCCCACTAAAATTATAAATGAGCAAGTTTGGATGATTGTTATTGTTTCTCAATAACGCAAAAACGCCAGAACTAATTTCGATTAAATTTGGTATAGATAGCTCATACCCTCGGTTAATGCTTTTAGGATTCAATTAAAGTTGCGCCTATTAAATTGCATGTACTTACCATTGTAAAAAGTTTTAACGAAATTGGATTAATTATTAATAAATTAATTAATAAATAGCTTTTATATGCCGTTGGCTTATATTGCCATGCCACCTTAACCCGCCATTTGTGACGTACCTGTCTGTGAGACCGGGTGGATTGAAAACATCGAATAACTTTTTAACCTGCCATCGAATTGTATTGTGATTTCGAGTAGCTGCCTTATTTTACGTCCCCCACCGTTTTGTCTATCGCGCGGCAGCGACGCGCGCGCACGTCCCGGAGTTTTGGCTTCAACCCGGTCCGTGAGACCAGCATCACAAACCACGTAAGTCAATCAAACAAATCTGTATTTTTTATTTTCTCTCTTTTAGATGAACATGTTCAAGTTTTCTGTATTATTCATTGTGTTAATATGAGATCAGAAAGTTTCTTTCATTATACTACCGAAAATTTACAAAAACACCTACCTGTTTGTTAGACATAAGTGTAATAAAATGAAATCCTGTTTCAGCATGTCTTACGAAACTGAACAGCGTCGTCTCGAAGCTCTTCTACAAGAAGCATTTAATTCTGATGACGACAGATCGCAGACATCATCGGACAGTGAAGCTAGCCACAAATGCAAAAATATTTGTGTCTGGAGCACGTAGTGCCTATCTGCAGATGCTGTTTGGCCGTTGACGAAGAGTTTGAAACCTAAGAATTGAAGAGTGATTATTTAATTTTTTTTTAGTTAGAAGCAGTACTATTATTGTTTTTTTTAAAGTCTATTATGTCATACGACTAGTGAAGACTGATAGAGCCATATAAATTAAGAATTGTTAATTTTATGTAACTTTTAAAAAAATGTGGTAATAACCATGGCTGATTTTAGTAAATTAAGTTTATTTGTATGAAGCCTAATAAACGAGCTGTGATTAATATAATACTGATGTTTTATTGGCCAAAAAACATGTATTTTTCATACCTTATAAATTAAATTCAGCATGTGCAGTGAACTTAGGAAAAATCTTTGGTGGAAAATCCCGGTCCGTGAGACCGGGGTCACAGAAGTTGTAATTTACATCGACGTCACAAATGGCGGGTTAATAACCAAAATTAAGTTAACTGATATAAATATAGGTATGATAATAATTCCGTAGGAAGCAACGTGATAATTGTATCTCTACAGGATCACATTAAAAGTCGGTACCTACCTGCTTAATTAAGTCACGTCGTTGTAAGCAACGAACATTTTCCTGATGGAAATCGGAAAATCATAAAAATACCAACAGAAAAAATCCAGTTAATCTGTTGTTAATTATTATATTGCGATAGCAACTGAGTACCTACTCTTAGGATACTCGTAATTATTTACATGCGGTCTTGTCTTGCATATTTCCTTGAATTAGGATAATATGTAATATCGGTAGTGCCGATCTATTTCCTGTTATTTAAATAATTTGGTACTTACTTGATACTTGGTAATTTTTATGTGATTATTAAATTCGGAACATTTTATTTGAGTTACTTCCAATAAATCCAGCTAGTGATCCCAATAGTGGGTGGATATTATACTTCTGTGTATTGCAGTTTGGAAGTCAAACCATAAAGGTAAAACTTCGTACGATACTATTCGTCGGTTTTCAGAATCAAAATCTAAGATAAAGACCGGTTGAATTCTTATCATCATCAGTTCATTCCGGTTCTTTTTTTTTTGATGTCTCCAGACAGTCATATACGTTTGGGACGTCTTAATAACTCCCTTGTTGTTTTTAACATCAACAGAATTTACCGTGAAAATTCAAAGAAATATCGTCTTTGTCTATGTCGAAAATCACGTACCTATATAGACAGTAGACAGATTCCTTTTTTTTTATAACCTCTTTCGTTTTTGGGGTGATCTTGTAATTTGAGAAATTCAAACGTAAGAATGTCTGCATATAGTAATTATATTTTTTTCGCAGCATATTTCGTCGAACTACCTAACCGCTTCCACCAAATAGCCAACTTACCGATTTACCAACTTTACTCTTGTTTTCAGATTCGGTCGTAAACGCATCCTCATGGCTATGATGGTGGCACAAAGTGCGCTAGCGATCCTCTCTCTACTGGTGCGCTCATACATCCAGTATGTGGTGGTGCGTCTTATCATGGGATTTGTGTCCGTGTCCGTGGTGTATGCTGCCTTCGTACTGTCAGTGGAGCTGGTGGGAGGGAAGTGGGTGACCATCGCTGGAGTGTGCAACTTCTTCCCGCTGCCGCTCGCGTATCTGATTGTGTCGCTGCTGTCGCTGGTGATGCCCAACTGGAGGGACTTGCAGCTCAGTCTGTCGATCCCTGGATGCTTACTGCTGGCTCTATGGTAAATATCAAACGAGCTTTTTTTTCTGAATTATGAGGTTTAGTAGGTAATTGATGCAATAGCGTTGACTAAATCGCTGACTACAACTCGCTTAATATTAAGCAACGGTCGATGTAATCAAATATGAAATAAACAAAAACTGAAATTTTGGAACTAACTCTCAAGTGATGCGACGCTTGGCAGCAGATTTTCGCCTCGACGGTTTATGCTAATCAGGCGAACAGATAATGCCTCACTACCATTCCATGGTTTTCTCACTGTATTTTTTAGATTTTGATAGGAATGCTTATTTATTTGATTACAGGGTCAATTATTATCTTAAGCATTATATTACTTTAAATCTTTTCCAGGTTCGTTTTACCAGAGTCTCCGAGATGGCTACTCAGCATGGGGAAAACCCAGGAAGCAAAAGAGATCCTCCAAAAAGTAGTCAAGTTCAACAAAAGAGAAATGCCAGCCGACATCGACAAATTGCTAATGCTGTCCAAATCGGAGATCCAAGATGAAGGGCCGAGCGTCACGATGCTCTTCAGAGGAGCCCTGAGAAAACGCACGATTTGCTTATTCCTGGCCTGGTTCTGTATGACCATAGCTTACTACGGCCTTTTGCTGAACATCGGGAACTTCAACATGGGAAATCTCCACGTGACGTCGATTATCCTCGCTGTGGTAGAGATACCAGCGATAGCGTTCAGTATTCCCATACTTCTGAAGGCCGGTCGTCGATTCCCGATATTTATCAGCATGCTGGCATGCGGGTTGGCTTGCATAGCGAGTGAGCTGTTTTCTATCGCCTTCGCTGAGAACTGGGTGATGATCGCTTGTCTCATGGTGGGGAAGTTCTCGATCGGCTCAACGAATATGATGCTGCCGATATTCACGGTGGAGCTCTACCCGACGGTGGTGCGGAACCTCGGAGTCGGTGCCAGTCAAATATCAGCCGGACTTGCGCTGATTTGTATTCCGTACTTATGGAGATTGGTAAGATCAAACTTATTTTATGAAGTATGTTTATGTTTCCGCTCAATTTTTTTCGAATGAAAAGAACAGCAAACAAGCAGACAATCCGCCTAATAGCCTGCTTGGTTCGCGGGAATTTACTCTAACTTTACATTATGTATGTACCTACAAGTAAATTGAATTTTGTGTTACCGTTTCGTTGCTTCATAATAGGATTTTTTCTATGATATTACTAATTTGTTACGGGTTTTCCACGCAATTATGAGAAGTTAACGATCCAAGACATGTATTATACAAAGTGTTAAAATTTATTCACTCCGCTTATAGTCAACACAAAATAAGAGGCCCGTTTTGACGTTTGTTATTGCGACGTAACTAGTGATGTAACCATACGACTCGGTACTCGATACTCACGATAAATCAATTCAAGTTTGTATGAGTATTTGATCGATTTGATTTTGTATTGTAAAGTACATTGGATTAAGGTTACGATTCGAAAATTTAACTTAAATTTGAATATTATACGTATATTGAAATGATACGAAATGGTGCGAGAGGTCAATTTGTTTTTAATTTAATATTTTTAGTTATAATAACATTCATCAATCACAAAAAAAAAAACAAGAAAAAACGAAAGTGATTGAATCTTCATTCAATAATTTTCTTGAATGATGAGCCAAAATCTCTATCTGCCTTTCTACTTGCTCTGAGTATGCCGCTTGGTCAGAGACAAGCCATTCTGCCTCTATAGAAATTAGTATCACTAATTCAAAATTTTATTTACGACTCCAAGCTCATCCTTTTCAGTAAAATCACTACACAATATTTTAATTACCATTAAAATCGAATGATGCTGGTGAAATTCAATAATTAATTGCTTACAAGTTACAACACTAATATTTGAAAAAAGAAGACTGAGAACGTAACTGTTTTTGAGAGTTTAGTTATAATTTGACATTGCATGCTACCATAAAGTATGCGCGAAAAGCGTTCCAAGTTACATTCTACGGTCTTTCTCAAGTGTCAAAACGGGCCTCTTATTTTGTGACGACTATAGTAACTATAGTACTATGTAATTTTTTTCTTGAACGTCTAAAGATAAGACTCAGTTATAATTATTTTAGCACTTACCTAGGTTATTGGCCCAAGTTTGAGATCTGAGTTTCCTAAAAGTATTGATGTCCTTATATTATAGGTTGCAATGACAGAGACAGATATATTTTTAGTTTAGATCTGTCAAACAAAGCCCTCAAACTTGGGCATTTAAAATGAAGGAAAACTGATGATCAAATATTATCTACTTAACTTTTATAACATCCAGTATTTAAATTTCAATCAGGTGTTGTTAGATCAGGTATTTTGAAGTTATTAGTTTGCTGCTGTGCTTTATGGTCCGTGGGCGTTTAACTCAAAAACATAGACTTAATAATAAAGTTTAACTAGCCCTATAGGTACTTATGTAATATGTCAGTTTATTAGAATTAGTGATGATTAGTGAGATCTTGAGCAATATACTCGCGCCGTGCTAAGAAAGGTTCTGACAGTTACAGAGTTAAAATCTAAATCTACCTATCTACCTAGCCGGTAGAATACGAAACAATTTTAATTTTATTTACAATCAAGATAACAAAAAAAAAATCGTTCTAAAAACGGTAAAAATGATTGAAAAATTTTTAATGCGGCGTTTAGTGCACCTGTTTCTCAGACCTGCTCGGGTTTAGTAGATCCACCCTGATACTGATAGTAATGTCGTACTTACGTAGTAACTATTATCTAACTATGGTAATGTGTCCCACAGACGGTTTTCAACGCGCACCTGCCGATGGTCACGATAGCGGCGCTCGCGTTCGTCGGCGGCGCCATCATCCTCGCGCTGCCGGAGACTTCTAGCCCGCGGGAACAGAAACCCGCGCCTGATGGGAAAATGTAAGTAGTGGACAATCATATCTTACTAATATAATAAAATAAAGGTGAGGTGAAAGTACATATGTTTGTTACTAATGAACGCTGAAACAGCTGAGGTTTTAGATGAAATTAGGAATGAAGGTTTTCCATGGTCTGGATTAACACAAAGGCTGCTTTTAATCTCGGAAAACGCGGATGAAACCGCGGGGCTAGTCAGTGGCGTAGCGTGGGTGTCGGCCGCCCGGGGCGGATGACAATTTCGCCGCCCTATTATTTAGGTATTTCAATTTAATGTAAACTATACATTACATACATAAATGCTATAAAATATCATTTAAAGACAGGAGATTCCACGAATTCTTCACAGAATAAGTACTTAATGAAAAATTCCGTGCTCTTTCAATCGGTCCGAATTTACGATAAATATTATTATTATTTGTTGTGAAATTTTGCCGCCCCCTAAAAAGTGTCGCCCGGGGCGGGCCGCCCCTGCCGCCCCCACTACGCTACGCCACTGGGGCTAGTTAAATAATTCCTTCTTCAGTCTTAGCTTCCCACTAGGATTCCTTGTCAGGAATGACAGCATATACAATTATACAGGAAAATTAGACAAGGAACGAATACTAATATCTTCTTAAGGTACCTAAACAATACAATCCAATATTACTATCGTTTAATCTTTTCTTTTCATTTTACTTTTTTGGTATGGGTGTAGGTAGTGCCTATCCATAACATTCATGGTTATCCCAATACAGGAAAACCTAGTGGGATATAAGTGATATGTTTTGTTGGTTTCTCCGGGTCCATCCAAACCGCAGATATAAACGCTGCATCGTAACGCCCTCTATATTTTCTTCGCTCAACCAACTCACCTTTCCTTTTTCGCAGGTCTTCGTTCGATAGCGCCTCGCCTTGCAACGGCACGTTTACCGTCGCCTCCGACAGAGGGCATTAGTTGACAATTTGCGAGACAATGTTGGAAAAAATGTTACTTGAAGACAATACTTTAATAAGAAGCCAAAACTCTACCGAAAACTTAGCAGTGTACAGTGAAGTGAGATTATTTTTTCAGTTAAGTGTAAAATAACAAAATTAGCCTATGATAAATTAGAATAAGATTAATTTAAAGTAATAATTCTTCTTTTAATTAGGGATAAACTCTTTATTGTAACAAGGTATTTAGTTGTTTTTAATGATAGATGTACTAGTCTTTATAAATTTGTTGTAATAAGAAATTAAATTATTAACTTACTTAATGACCCCAGAACAATTTGTGATAAGAGATTTGTTGGCTTATATATTGTTTTGTTGAATTCAATACGGTAATATAGGCCAACAAATACAATTTTTACAAACTTTTATTTAACTTGCTTTATTAGGATAGGTCTAATCTTGTAACTGAATTTTGAACGACTTTCCGATGTCCGAGAGCTTAAATTTTGTATGCCTGTATAACTCCGAATGCAATGCAATTAAAGCTTGTTTTTAAAAATATCTTATTAAATATGTATTTTTAAATAGGATTTACATTGTATTGAAATTTCAGTCTTTGAAAATAATAATTTTATTATTTAATTACCTAGATTTCGATAACAATAACTTTTTGTAGATGAATGTGATTTAAAACTATAAGTATATCGATAAAGTAGATGTAGAAAAACTACCATGAGTACGAATTTATATAAAACACAAAGTTACCACAGATTTTGAAAACATACAAGACAATTAATGTTTATTTATGTAGAAATATAGAAAACTAAGAATCAGTTTATGACGTCTGTACAGTATTTTTAAGTATATAGCGATAGATTTTATCTTTTTAAGATGTGTACCTGCGTTAATTACCTACCAAGTAGATTTTAATTAAGTATTTAAATATTAATCAATGTAAGCACCTCCACGAGTTATTTTTAATGTAGATTAGCGCTAAATAGCTCCGACTCAAAGCTATACTTTCGAATCTTCGAATAATTGGCTCCTGTACTTACATATCGAGTTATACCATTTTGTTTTATGAGTCTGCAATGCAAAGAATCCTAAAAAGGCGTTATTAACACTACTCTGAATTTAGAAATTGCAGTTAGGATTTATGAAGGGAATGAGAAATGTGTTAACGGCTAGAATGGTTAACCGGACACTGTTACTGGGCCATTTAATATCGATCCTACATTCCTCACCAGTACAAGGATTCCTAAATTCAGAGCAAAGAAATGTCCCTCTTAAATAGTTGCGTAAATGACGCAATTTATAAACAGAACTTGTAAACGAATTAATTGGAAATAAACTAATTATTATTTTGTATTGCGTCTGCTTTTTGTTCACACACTATTATAGCGAGCTAAATAGCTGATTAAGAATTCGAATGGTTACGCAGGCAACGTGTTAGCATTCTAATTTCTAATTTTGGGTATTTAATGAAACCGTTATGATTCTCGGTTTAGAATTATGATTACACGTATATAACCATCGAGAACGTAACTGGATATTGAATGGATCCTAGGTCAACTGAATTCAAATTCAAAATGAATAGGGCCAGCTAGAAGAAACAATTTCCATACATACATACATAGTAGTCTAGACACTATTCCCTGGCGCTCTAAGAGGACTAAGAATTTAAAAACAGTTTGATCGATTTTGAAATATTCTGCCTGAAATTCGAAATACAGTCCATCGAAGCGTCTACGTAATATCTACTCACGAGATGAGGACACCTGTAGCAAATGGAAACCTTGCCCACATTTCAACGCGGCGTTTCACGTGGTACGTTGACACCTAACCTCGTCTAGGGCGATGCATTCCCTTGGTAGTTCCAAAACGAGTGTAACGGTGGACTCAGCGCCGCTTATACGTGACTCACATAATATGAAATACATCATACCTTACTCCAAAGGCTCATTATAAACGCTTTGACACTCAACAATGCACCCGAGTATTGTAACATATTCCTCACAGAATAGTTGCAGCAGCAATCGGCGCTACCGTGGTTATAGCCAATTTTCATTGAAACTTATAGCATTTTATACTACGTTCTATTTTATACTACGTTTGCGCTCATATTAATTTCATCACTGAGCGTAAATGTAGCTATTTTCTAAATATTTTCAATAAAAATCGAGACGCAGTATTAGAACATACAATTGCCTCTGGGGAAATTGTGATTGCGTTTTCCGATTAAGTCCTGCGCAACGTCAGCTTCGATTGGAGTGCTCTCCCGGCTGTTGACCCGTGGCACTCCTGACACGAATGCATATTGAGGCGGCGGCGGACCGGCATGAATATGACCGGGTAACAGGTCCTATTGTGGGGCCAATGGAGTACGTGTCGAATCCAAAACGAGCTGGTGAAAAAGGCGATACAGGACGGATAACGGGACAGAGTCTACTAGCCACTCAGTCAATGGATATGAGGAAAACATTATCTGTGTTGGCAACAGCTCCTGAACGGTAATTGTATGCATCAACAATAATGCGAAAGTGATAAAATTAGCGTAGCGTATAGGAATTTTCGTTTCAATAGTTAGGTAAGGCTACTTGTGACGTAAAAAAGACATGCAACTTAATTATGAGTTTAGACAGAATGTACGAAAAAACAGCAAATAGAAAAGGTGTGTAGATCTGTTTTTGAAATATCACATAAATAACACTTGAATAACCGAAGCACGTCCATGTACCTACTAGAAAATCCTTTTGTTACAATATGTAAAAGTATATTGAAATTCTCTACGAGGTATTGGGCCGATTTATATTTAGTGCCTACTAAGGTAGTAAATATCTAGTATCTCCGATCGGATACGTCTATATGTAACTAATTACCACATCCGATTACTGATAGTGACATACACTATATCCAATAAATCATTTCTCTCATAAATGACCGGACGCGTCGGAAAATCATATCGAGTTTGCGGCGAATGAACTGAGGTACCGACGCACACATCTGTGAGAGCGCTATCGGAAAATGCTTTCTTTTTTGTTCTACGTTTAACAAACATTACCTACTGGACACAATTACTTTTATTAAATAGGCGAGCAGGCCTGCCTCTTTCTGCCTAAGAAAGAAGAAGATAAATATATATTTGACAAGATAATATTTTCAATAGGTGCAATAATAATTTTAGAATACAACTATAAGAAAGTAAACACAGAAAACAATCTGAGAATAAGAGTAACCAGGTCACTGTTGTCTAAGTACAATCTGCTTTTCGACATAAGGATTCTGATCACATTTTATTATCCTATACCTATTTTATTCAAGAGTCTATCAAGTTAGTTCCACAAAAACAAAGTGTAGTGCTCTGGGGATCTCGCAGCGCAAGTGGAATGTGTGTCGAGTGTTATGGATGTAGTCTGTACTGTACAGTCTGTGGTAACTCTCACTCGTTGTGATGCTGCTACACTTTCCTGCGCGCGTGACCGGACTGCGGATGCCGCTGATGTAACTACCTAAATGCATTATCCTGGCGTGCCAACATCGACACATCCTGCAATGGCCAAATCGTTAAGTCACTTGTTTCACACCCCACCGGTGGCAGTTTGCAGCAATCACGATGTGTGGTAGCAAATAGATTCGTTTTATTTTACACTAGCTGCGTTCCTCGGTTTGATCTGCTTTTTTCTTAAGCTACGCCTTTATTAAAGCGAAAGTACATAAGAAATCAAGTCAGTTGAGCCATTTTCAAGTTTTTGAGAGACTAACGCACGGTGATTGATTGTTTAGGTGCACAGGTTTTGTTAGACAGACAAATTATCGGTTTTCTAGTTGAAAGTTATCAAGATCGATTCAGCTGTTTTCCCATGAAACAATCAGTCGGACGGTCAAGCAGAAATGTACAGTGAGAAAGCTGTTACTATTGCATACATTATTTTTAGTTGATCTTTAAGTATAGCCATGGTAAGTAGCCCTAAACTATATAATTATGTACTCGTATATTTAATAATTTTAAGACGCTATAATGTAGTGTCTAGTACCTATTTACTTCTTATACTTATGGTACCCTAATAATTATGTCTCTAGTGTCTTGGCAATGTAGCTACCAAGGCTATATTGGTCATACATGCAGCTGTATAACCCGGCATTTACCCGGGATTGCAATGTCCGTCCGCAACATTTATTACGGGTTTATTAAGGCTTTGCACGGTAAAATTGAAAGAGCATTGCCATCCAAAAATGACTAAAAGTCAGTAGCATTGCCTCACATTACATGTCACGCGCATTTCGATTGATTTACAAATCGAAACAGCGCCTTGACGAGAACCACAACGAATCTAATAAAACGTTAGAACTTTTGTTATTCTACGAAACATCGACTAATTGTCTGCAACATTAAATTAGGCACTAGTTAACAAAAATCTATATTTAGAAAATATTATTACTCGTATATCTAGACTTCCGGAGCCCTATTCTAGGATACTCGAAATTATCTCGGTCACTCTCACTCTCGTGACATTTCTTATGATAAACAGCAACAAAGCAAATCTCGAGCGCGCTAGAATAAGGCTCCTGGGCAACTAACATAAATCATAAATGACGAATTAGGTGTCACCCGCCGGTATTTTTGATGTGTTGGATGTAGTTAAACTACAAGTATTGTTGTACACCTATTTTGCTAGAACAACGGTTGTATTATTCTCATTAAAATAACTACGTATTTAATTAATTTAGTAGTTAAATTTGGAATATGTTTCTAAGCATTCACCCTAGATTACGCCTAGATCCTATCTTAGATCTATTCACCTAGATTTATTTTATTGTAGTAGACCACCCATCTGAAGAAGTCTTCCTTTCAAGAACATTCACGTATGAGCATATTGAGCATTGATTGATTGATTGATTGAGACCTCATAAATTAGCGCTTCAACTTTTATTAGGACTAGATGGGTCATCGGGGCATCCTCAATTATTATTGTTATAAGCTTCCTCATTCGAAAGTAGACTACGTCGATTACAATTTAGTCAGATATTTAGTCTTAAAATCGATTTTATTTACAAATTAACTGTATAGGTAGATTTAGAAAAAATAAATGTCTCTAACGTACATATTTTGGATTAAGCGCATTAGATACCATATCAAGTAACAAAACAAATAGCATTTTGAGCCGTACCTATGCTTTGTACATGCCGTTTATCAATATTCAGTGTCTCATGACAAAATAGGTCTGAACAATTGAGTTATGAGCAATGATACATGAATACGTAAAAGAGCCGAATTTTATTAATTAGCTCATTTAGCGGTATTCTAGCGTTTACCGCCACCGATTTGCGTGGTGGTGCAGTTGGCC
This sequence comes from Alcis repandata, assembly GCA_949125135.1. Classification (NCBI taxonomy): domain Eukaryota; kingdom Metazoa; phylum Arthropoda; class Insecta; order Lepidoptera; family Geometridae; genus Alcis; species Alcis repandata. The sequence continues at coordinate 6,029,457 of OX421233.1, forward strand.
GGGCCCGCGCAGTCGGAGTATGCGTTCACAGTTGGTCACCTTGCAATAAGGTATGGTAGTCGCGTCTCAAGCAGGGCGAGAGTGGGCGACCTCATATAGCTTGCGCGGGAGGCGTTTCCTTTATTTCTTGGTGGTTCGCGGCGTGGTAGTGACGTGCACCCACAGGACATCATGCGGACATTACTGGTAAGTACCGCTGACGTCGCGCCCTTACCAAGGGCGCTTATTTTTAACACGCTTCCTCATTTTCCACCTTGAATTTTGCTGTCCCTTAATCAATTTAACACGTAACAAATTAAAAAAAAAAACGTTAAAAATATGTAAGGTGCAATTAAAAGAAACTGCTATATTGTCTATCTTAACGAACAGAAAACGACCCATTACCCGCGCATATTTATTACGATAACAAATCAAACTTATCTAACAAGATCAATTTAAATACCAGCAAGTTGCACAAAAAAGTGAACTAAAGTATTTAAAGGACACAGTGTGAAAGTCGGTGTTGCTGTACGTAAATGAAGTATGAACGTGAATATAAATCGACTTATTGGTCTCGAGCCGGACAAGCTCTATGTTGCGTTTCAATTACTAACTCGCGCACGGCTAAGTACGAGTAAGTAATAAAACAATAAAGTATCGAATTCAGGTCGATAAGACGAATGGCATTCGAAGCCGATATCGGTTGCAGCCTTGAAAGCGAGCGCGAGATGACAGGCCGTTTCAGTTCACTGTGTGTTAGACTTATTACCTTACAACATGATACTGCCCTTTATGATTAGCAAAGCGGAACCGATTGTTTGCTGCTCAGAGTGACGAACAATTCGGCAAACAACCCGTTGTCATATTAAATAGGAGAGTTACGTAAAGCACGCGAGTCTAAAGGTGAACGTACACCAATACACACTGCACGCACTATATGTTATGCACCTCATTCAACAGAATAACTATCTACTTACTGAGCTGTGATAAATTGCGACGAATTAGTAATTTTAAATTTTACAAAGTTGTGGAAATTTATCACGGCTAAGTGAGTAATTAGTATTGATTCCATTGCGGCTCGTACTTAGTAAATAGGTGTACCTACACCCTTACAGCCAAGCGTTACGTTACTCGGACACCGCTATTACCGCCGGCTCTAGAGCTACGCGTAACTTGTCCTGTTACAACACATAACGTTAAATTATATACATTCACTGCAAAAGTCAAGTTTTGATAATTGTACCGATACCGGTCCAAAGCGAAGTAATTGATAATGAGTTTTGAAATTTCGAGATAGACGTTACTTAAACTTTGTAATGTGTTTGTGGGAATGAGAAAAACGATGATTTAAAATTCTAAGGTGTGGGTTTTATTGAGTTGCTGCACGACAGAATTAGTTCAAGTACTTACTTACTCACTTGTATTTGTCAGTGTTGATTTATAACAACCATTTAAAGATTTAAATCAGCAATACAACGTTCTTTGTTCTCTACGACACCCACTGAATATTTACATTCATTTCAGTTTAATTATAAACACTTTAAACATGACATGCAAACTCATTTTGCACGCTTTAATAATGCCATTGCCTTCAACATTTCTCAATAAAGATCTGTATCTTATTACGCAGAAGTGTGTAGGAAAGCATTGAGACTGCTTACAACGAACAATGTTCGTGTGCCACTCGATAGAAACGTGCAAGCTTGGTAGACCGCGCGTTGATGTCTTTTGTATGGAGCGAAGTTGATCGCCTACAAAATTAGTTCAGGCTTAGAAAATGAGTGTTAAATCACTTGTTGAACTTGAACATGACATGTATGAGTGTAAATAAATAAATAATTAGAGAGCAATCAGACTAAATAGACCAAGGCGAGTATTTTTAGGCCGAACACCATTCCAGACTAGACGTGTTTACCTACCATCTTCGACCTAATCGTCACTTAACATCAAGTGAGTTTCGTCGAACACCTAGTCTGTCGAATATAAAGAAAGGCGCAATGTTATATCATGTAGGGAACCGATGAATGAACTACAAGTACAACAAAACTGCAAGTATATCAGCGAGACATTTTTTTTGTGATGATGGTTAGGTACCTACTTACTTTTTGTACGCTAATATTTATATGCAATAGATACGCAACATCGCATTTCAACCTGCTAATTAGCTTAAAGCCAGTTTATGTTGTTAAAACTATTATGTTTTTAAGACTATTATGTTACTTTGATATATTTATCAAAGCCAAACCAGTTATCCATAAAAATTAAGTAAGTTTATCTATCAATAATTTCTTTATTGTTCACGCCAGTTTTCTTGTAGTCTGATAAGCTATCGTGTAAGCGAATTTCAGCTTTACATCAACATGGCGTGCTGCTCGTAGTTACTTGTTAGTGAAACATTGTTTACAATTAGATAACGTTATAACAGGTAGAAGTTGTAAATGAGCGTTGCATGTCCACGATCAGTGTATAACGAAGACGCAGCCGTGACGAGGTGACGGGCTAATTGAAGAGAATTGTGCTGACAAACAACTTATTAAGAGTTATGGGCAACAAACTGTTACTTATTGTTATTGACGCAGGTTTAAATTTAATTAGACACGTGGAAGTACTCGTAAGTTTATTGCGTTGATTTTGGCAGTGGCTTCGAACTGTGGTAGCCGTGACTTAGGGATAATGTAGCTTTCTATCAGTGAAAAATCGGAATCGACTCAAAGCTCTAGAGATTTTTCCAGATTTCTTTTTTCCCTATTTTTTTATAATATTACAATATAGATTAGTGTATTAAGAATGGTAACTTAATTCATAATCATATTAAATTTATTGGTAATTTTCATGACAGGTTACAACAGAAGATATCCATAGAGTTATCAAAAGTGTATGTTTCAGTAAATATTTTACCAATTATAAGTATGCATTTGTAGAATCAGCTACCAAAAATTCTGATACAAATCAACTTTCGCGTTTCCTTGTTACATAAGTTGATAAACGAGTTTGTGAATATGTTTTGTATGTTTTTGTCGGCGCGTAAGTGCATTACTTACTCGTATTTAGTCTATGATTCGCCGTCAGTCCAACCTTGACTGGCGGAAGCAAGACGCCGGGCGGCCTTAGCACTTTCAGATCTCGGTACCCGCCCTAACCTCACCGGCATTCCACATCATCTGATGCAATTATGGTTTTTATATCCTTACAAAAAGAGTAGGCAAAGGTAGACCTTTTGTTTTGGTATGCGAACTGAAATATAGGTATAAAAGTTGTTTTCTCAAGCGAGTGAAGTAAAAGTAAAAACTTTACAACATCCTACTCAATAAGTTAATATTGGACTTTTACTGTGGTTTTTATGATTATTAAGTCAAGCCGTATTCACATAGAACACGTTAGTTATCTGTTATTATATGTTAGTTTTTTTCTTAGCAATAAATACTCAAACACTGCAAAAACGTGCTAATGAAGCTGCAATACCATTGTTAAAAATTTAATGAAAGCCGTGATTTCTTTAAGCCTCGGCTTTTAACGATAGAGGCACTGGTTGAAAAGAAGAAAACACTATACATACACTTCCTCTGACATTAACAGTGTTTATCCGTCCAAGCCACATATCTTCCAAACAAAAGTCACACAATAACGTTCCGTCTTGATTCATAGATGCAATTACACCGACAGCATATCCAGCATTGTCCTTCACATGCAACGCCCATAAATCGGAAGGCACGCAACAATAGAAGTTCAATAAACTTTCCAAGTCCTTGCCTTCTGAAGCATACAAACAAAAACAAAGGCCATGTGTTACCAAACTATGACAAAACTACCACTAATTTGGGAAAGCGGCTTTGCTGTAATTTGTTATAGAGGTTTCTATGACTAGATGAAATTTAGAGCAAAACTGTATTCTTATCAAAAGTAAAACAATTTACCTATGTTTATGAAAGAGGTTAAAATCTTCTTATAGGTATAAGCACACAAATACTTAGGTATGGTACCTAAATTAGTGATAAGTCTTGAACGTGTCATTCCTGCTGTCAAAGCTATAAAAAACCAAATCTGATGAACAATCTACTTTAAAAACCAAATCTGATCTGATCTGATGAAAATGCCTAATTTAGATAATATATTTGTTGTTGATACTTTGGGAGACTTGCAAGATTGCGACAATAGCTACCGCCAAGTTGTGCTGACGATAAACCGAACTCACTTGCTCAATTGTCAATGTGGGCAGTTAACTTCTGTAGGTAGTTGATCAGTAGCATAAGTCTTGTGGCGTAACACGACATACAATAAAATAAGATCAAAAGTAGGCCTGCATGTGTCACACATATCACAACCATTTTACAAGTTAAACCTAAACGGGGTTATGAGAAAAGGGTGTGCAAAGCTAAAAAGAGCATTATGAACAATTTTTACTTGGACCATGAAATTGCACAAAAATCTGGTTCCATACATTTGGTTCACTGTCAATCACAGTTTTGTATAAAACAGCTGTTTTTTTTTGTATGAGAGTACTACGGCATGCCTTTTCCTTGTAACCCTGTATTAGGTGTAGGTATTTCATAGGCAACGGATAATGTGTATATTTCTGTTACACTTAATCAAGGCTGTGATATTTAAAACAGATAGTGCTTAAGCGACTAATCTAGGACACGCATATGCATATAGCTGTCTAAGTATTTGTCGTTATAAATACAGGGTTATTCATAAAGGGTATGCTAAGCAGAAAAGGGCTCATAGTACTCATCATTATGAACAACTTTTACTATGGGACCAACTTGAAATTCGCGAAAAAGAAACCGGCTGTTCCATACATTTTGTCGAGTGACATTTTGAGTTTTTGGGAATTTCGAGTTGGTCCCATAGTAAGAGTTGTTCATAATGATGAGTACTATGAGCAGTTTTCGGCTTGGCATACCCTTTATGAATAACCCTGTATAGACTGATTAGCAGGTTATAAAGTCTGATACATACCAACCTAATAACTATTATTACTTTATATCCTGTAATTGTAACATTTGGGAGGATTTGGCGAATTACTTGACTGTATTATAAATTAGCGGTATTGTTCGCGTACTCGTATAATTATGTAGTAACAACTTGTGGAAATTCGTTGCTTCCTACATTACGATGATTATCGTGACCATCATTGTCTTATACGTTTCCTTTTTACGGGTAGACTTGAGAAGACAATACAGTATGTTCAATTGTTCACAATTTTAATTACTTTTATTCTATGGCATATTAGAGTGCACGCCTTAATGCATGTCTCCCATCAAATCAAACCGCTATTCCACTAGTAAAAGTTAAAAAGGTTTCACTGTAGAATTCGAACATCCTAGGAACGTTAATATTTTTGAAGTTGTGTGCATCGCAATAGGAAACATGAAAAACTAAATACATCAAAGTATATTCATCATATTTTGTCTATGTAGGTATATTCAACGCAATATCAAAATTCAGAATTTATTAGTCCTTCTTTTACGGAGCGATCAAAATCTTCGCCCGTCCTAACCTTGTCGGAAGCATTAGATTACCATAGATTTTAATTAGCTTCATTTTTACCTCGTTAACTCAATAAACATGGTTTCCTCACCAATTACGAAAGTACAGCTTAATAAGTACCCTTGCTAACCATTTATAACAATTAAGCACCTTTGCATAAATTCTACGCCAGTGTAATCTTATTTGCGAAATACTTACCTTTGTATTGTTTTGTAATGCATATTTCAAGCAAGTCTGATGCGGCATGGGTTTGTTATATAGGTGTTTTTACGAAATATGACCCAAAAATATGTTGCAGCTAAGCGTAACCTTCGCGTTTGTATCTATAAAACCAAGTACCAGAACGAGTTAAAATAACGATGCTGTTTTAATATCGAGTATGTATTGTTAAAGAATAGGTAATAAACTTCATATCGAATTTCATTCAACAAACACAAATCCGGAAATATTCGCATAGGCGTAAAACACAATAGTCTCTCCCTATTACTCTGTCTATGGCGTAAAATATTAGTACGATATGATTACTGAAAGTACATAGGTACAACAAAACTAGCTGCGACGCTCATGCTAACCTGTCGTGTAATAAAAAGAACCAAGAACTTGACTTGACCAAACGTTTATCAGTTAATTGCCTGCATGAGGCAACGCTGTTGTCACAATAGAACCAGGGTAAGGCGTGTCGCGATACTATCAACTCGATTATATTATAAGTCAGGTGTTATACGTACCTCGCAAGCAAGGTCTACTGGAAAGTATGCCGTGCCCGCTCGTTGCGCTAGCGCAGACATTCCGTCAACCAAATTCAGCTTACTTTACGACCTTATAGTTGGTTCGATATTCAAATGACTCTGTAAAATGTCATTTCGCGATAAAAAGTGAGACTAGCAATAAAAAAAACTTACAAAAGCCTTTTCTTCATTACAGATATTTATGCTGTGCGCAGTCACAGCTTACGCGCAATATGACGGCCCTGCACCTCCGAGATTACAAATCCCCGGAGCTGTACAAGTAGGCGGCGGAAGACAAGGCGGCTTCCGGCAAGGCAGGCTGCAGAGTGCTCCTATTGGAGGCGGCGTGCCCAGGATAAGGCGGCCTGGCCTTTCGAGACCTTCATTCAAGTCCGTGGACGCGGCACCGCGACCCAATCTCCAGTCTCTCGATGAACCCGCTAAGCCAGTGACGGAAGAACCGGAAGACGAAGTAGAAATCAACACGCCTACTGCTTTCTCCCCCAACTATTTTTCCACTCCTGAACCGCAACACGACTTCTTCGATATCACCACTACATCGCAGCCGAAGCCCCCGAGCGTGTTCAACTCCTCCCCATTCCCACAGTCCACTCCGTCGGCGCCGAGGCCAGAGCCTAGACCGGAGCCGATCAGACCAACTTCGTACAGGCCGCTGCCGCCGCAGGCTTTCGCTCCGATTAAAGTAGAACAAATCAAGCCGCAACCGGTGAGGCTACAGCCATTATCCAGCAGACCTCAGAGACCTTCTTTCAGGCCTGAGCCGAGACCTTTCCAAGATGATGAGGAGGTGAACATTCAACCAGTGCGACAGTACTCCAGACCCCAGCAAGAGCCTATCCGCGCCCCGGTCAAAAGCGCCCCCCAGCAGAAATACGTACCCTCACACAACAGGGAAAAGAAACCTGTGGCTCAAATTATCCGCAAGTACAGAGACGAAAACCCAGACGGAAGCATCACCTGGGGATTCGAGAATGACGATGGCTCCTTCAAGGAAGAGACCATCGGAGTGGACTGCGTGACGCGCGGCAGGTACGGGTATGTCGACCCCGACGGTCTCAAACGCGAATATAACTACGAGACCGGAATCCTATGCGACAAGACAAAGGACCCACAGAGCGAGAAAGGTTTCATAGACTACCAGGAGAACAAAGCTGTTCTACCCAATGGAATCACAATTGATCTTGCCAACATGGGCAAAAAATCCAAGAGGCCATTTAGATCACCTACCACTCACTAGGGTTAAGTGCTTAATATAATTTATTTTAGGAAAATCTATTTTATAAGTACAGCAGGATAATCATGCAAGTGTTATCTGAGATGTAACATTTCACTGACTTCGGTTGGTCACACAATGTGCCTTAAATGCAATGGATGAAATAATGTCGTGAAAATAAAAAGACTAAAATTCTAATTTATGTCAGTTTTATTAGATCAAATATTTAGTTATTATTTAACGATTCATTTTGTAGAAGTACCTATTACTATTTTAATTAAGTTTTGTAAACAGTACCCATACTCACACTTGTGGTTAAGGTGCAATTGTATCTATGCCACATTATGTAACATTGTTGTACATAACATGTAAAGAAATTTAATCATCACGTCACTGAAATGTCTTCATACTATTTTGCATTTTTACACTTCAATGCTGACATTCTTTTATTTTCATTTAACACCAAAACATATGACTTTATTTACATTGTGCTAACAAAATTTATTTAAATTATCATACCACATCACATCACCCCAACAAAGATATTGCCAAGTTACAATTGCACCTTTAAAATAATTAGTTACCTTATCTAGGTCACCTACAAGTATTTTTAATTATTGCTTGCTCAGGTTAAAGCTTATAAAGTTATAATAAAGAAAATTGCTCTGATAGCAATAAAAACTCAACTGCACCCATGGCATTGTGAGGAAATTTAACAAGGTTCTACAACAAAGTGGCTTGATATAAATAATTAGACAACCTTATGTTGGAATCAAACACATTGAAATAAAGACTGCTATTAAATTATTCTGAAAAAGGGACAATGGAATAAATTCTGTGACACTATTCTTTAGGCAAATCTAACAAAATTAAAAATCTGTTTTCATTTCAGTTAATGAAAAAGAAAGGCAACAATTTTAAAGCTTTCATGTTTAGTTTGGATTATAAAATGGTCTAACAGGCTTGACACTAGTATTTTTCATACCAAAACAAGGACAAGGTGAGATGATAAAAATGATAGTTTTCTCTTATTTTTTGCAAATTTCAGTTAGATGTGAAAAAGAGCAAATACATAATACTTAGTTATTAAGAGTGCAAATACATATGTGTATCCCAACAACCAGCTTTTTACATGTAACATACTAGTACAATCATTTTGGCATTACATTTTAGTGTCTGACAGACAGTAGGTAGGTATATGACGGAATGACCATTATTTCACTCACATAATTAAATGGTTTCATTGCTGATTTTTATATATGAAAGAACTTATATCTTTTTCATTCACTTAAATTAATCAATTGTACCTGCAGCCTTTGCTTACTTTATCATTATTATTTGATACCATCAATATGGTCTATTGTTCATATATGGTTGCGGACGCCTCATTGGAGGAGGCATCCTGTTTGGAGGAGTGATTGAGATGTCTAAATAATGCCCTATTTGAAACTTGACTTGTGATAAAGTCTTGTTGTCATCACCTCCACGCTGTCCTGAGCATGTCACTCCTATCTCTCTCATGCGGTATGTAGGTGTCCTTAAGTCGGGGTAGACAACAACAAAATCGAAATATGTACCCTTACGCCTTGTCTCAGGGTTTACTTCTTTGACAAGGCCGGTGAGTTCACGCAGAGTAGCATCCATCCAGGTGTATATCTGAAGTTCATTCTGGGGTACGGATCCTCTGGCATAGTCCCCCGGGGAATTGTGTCGTCCAGTCGAACAAAACACTCGAAGCAAGAGTGGGCAAGTCTGGAAATGTAGTAATGCAATAATTATTGTTTGAAGTACACAACAACACATGTAGAATATATAAACCAGGGAATAAATAGGTGACCTACCTTCTCTCGATCAACCGGCTTCTCTACAGGCTTAACCTCTTCGACGACCATTGCCATTGATTCTAAACCAGCCATTTTCATAATATAATGGCCGATCTTTTAATAGTAGTAACTTAGTGACTCGAAAACTCCGAACTTAAAGCAGCAATAGGTGAAAATTCAGAACAGATAACTACATTTAATTTATTGAAAAACTCGAATCAAAACGAGCAATTTCTAAAGCAATAATCAACAACGAATGAATGAAAATGAAATTGTAGAAAGAATGAAAATGTAGATAAAAAATCAAAATCCATAGACTATAAATATGATCAGTGCAAAGTACTCTACTCATAGATGAGGTACACGTGCACTCAGCCAGTCGATCGATTGGATTGCTGTGGTTTTTTGTTTAGATGAGCATGTAGCTGTGCTGTAGCTCAGAATGGCCTGTGGATTTTATTTTTTTATCTATATTTGTTTGACGTCATTGACATTTCTTGTGACGTCAATTCAAAACGTCAATTGAATTTTTCTGTTTTGCTTCGACTGTTTTTGCCTGTGAATGTGAAAGTTCATAAAAATTGGATCAATAGTGTTTTTAGTTATTATTGTACATACTTAGAGGTAACTGATTAGATCACCATAATCGTAAAAGATTAATGTCCAGCAAACACTAAGCTTCAAGAGAATGGCTCACAAAGAAGATGAGGACTCATTTCAAGACGACGATGTTTACATAAACGCTGAAGATGGCATGCCCAACATTCATCCTAATATTGCAAATTTTGAACATGAAAGCGATACACAAGACGAAATAGATGATTTCGATGACCTGCCAAAATCTGTTATAGTGACTAATATTCAAAGCAGCATATTCGCCGACGAGAAGTTAAAGACAGAAATGGAGGATTTGTTTCGTACGTTTTCGGATAACATAACATTTCAATGGCTTCGCAGCTTTAGGCGTTTGCGTGTGAACTATGACAGTCCTCTGGCGGCGGCCAACGCACGCGTGCAACTCCACCAGTATCAGTTCTACGATTCGTGTATCAATTGCTACTTCGCGCAGCCAGTTACACCTGTTTCGTTGAAGAATCTGAAACCTCCGGCTCCCTTCAAACAGTTCCTGATTTCGCCGCCGTCCAGTCCGCCCGTGGGGTGGGAGCCGCGGGAGGAGGGCGAGCCTCTCGTAAACCATGACCTGCTGGCTGCGCTAGCTAATCTGTCTCCAGGAGAGAGCCACGAACTTCACGCGCCTACTCCTACTCAACCTGCTATCATAGTGCACACTGCTATACCCACGGAGACCAAACTGCCTCGTCCAGTGCAGCTACCACACACTCGTTGCCCAGAACATTGATTAAACACTTTTTTACTAGTTAATAGAGTAGAAAGATGCTTATATTTAATCACACCTATTTTTGTGATTAAAAGGCCAAAGAGATTGCAGCTGGTTTTGGCTGGTAGAGAGTTGGAGCTGGTTTAAATAGAATTTCACAGCAAAATTAGTCAAGTTATCAGAATGCTTGTTTTATTGGTAATTTTTTTGAACATAATGTATTACTGATAGTTAATACTGAATCGGTGCTACAGTTAAACAGAGTTGTAGGTAGTGTGTTGGTTGAAATTAACCTGAAAACTTTCATTATGTTCTTTAAAATTAATTCTAGCAGATACTTTTCAAGACTCAGAAACAGACAATAGCAGAAAACATCAAAGACCTTACATTTTTGACTGTTTGACTGCCACATGGTAGGTAGTTAATTAAGATGAAAAGGGTATCAAAACAAATTTCATTGAACACAAATATCTATAATTTTAAGAGTCCTTTTAGCCATCCAAATCTTTTATTTATTTTCAATTGACTACAAAAGCATCAATGTAGGTATCAATGTAGGCAAATCAAATCTTTGGTTTTATCTTGAGCACTCAAATTTTATTGATTTGATATAACAATATGGCACTGTTAAATCTAAAGCACATTTCCTTGGTAACAGTACCTATAATTTTAAAAATTTCATTATTATTTATTTACTCAATGTAAAAACAGATTTTTGGAAAAAAAAAACCTTGATACTTTCCTTCAAGTTTTAAAAGAAAAATAAAGCCTTTCCACAGTTCTTTAAATAACAAGTCAGTGTAGATTATGAAGTTATTTTGGAGTCTGGTGATTACGAGTTGAAGGCCAAACTTATGACAAGATGACAGAGGTTAAGGGAACAAGGAAATATAAAGTTTTAAATACAGTGCAACAGGTTTGACTATCATTGTACCATTTGTACCACACATTTGTTTTCATGTCATAGGTATTACAGATATTAATCTTGTTTATATTTTGCCACTGGAACTTGCTTTTCGCAGCGCTGCCCACAGTTATAATTATTTGTTACTATTTGCCACCTATCTAAATATACCCACTTGGCAGCTTGCTGTACTAATACTTTGTAAAGGGTTGATGATCTTATATTGAAGTCTTAATAGCAGCTAATCCTAAAGCTGGGAGTGTTAGGCTGAAGTCACGACGCTTTCCGGACCGTGCTGCACCGCAGCCGCTGTGGATTGTTAAGCCGGCCTTAGTAAAGTTCAAGTTCAGCATCAAAATGTTGATACTGTATTTTTGGCATTCTACTACTAACTTGAAATGGGTTACATTATACGCGATTTTATGCGCTCGCGATAATACCGGTCACGCTCACTCTTGACATATTTGAAATAAGAGACAGTGATGGAAATAATCTCGAGCGCATCAAATGTCTAAGTTTTTAAAACTCTTCTACAAAATGTCTCACTAGTTCCAAAATATCTAACCATTATATTTGCCTAATGGTTGTGAGACAGTGTCTTACTGATTAGTTGATTCTTTATTAATTTAATATTACTTTTTATTTATCTGCTTTGCTTGATGACTGCAAAGTAGTTACGTAGAATTAGAGAAACTAGATACTTAGAATTTTGTGATAATTATGTAAGTCAACATAACGTCACGTGACATTAGGTTTTAAAAATTATGCCTAGAGTCTCCGCCGCGAAAGAAGCCCTGCTTACATGTCTTTACTTATGATATTAGCTGCATCTTTTAATTTTGCTTACTCTATTTATTAACTACTTAATAATTTATAGACTATAAAATTCTTTGCCTCAACGTTTTAGAATTCAGACAGAATTAGGTATTAATGATTTATAAAATTAATTTTGAGTTCCTAGATTTTGCAGGACTTCTTTCATAGCATAGAATCTCATAATTTTTCTTTTGCGACTAACATTGTTTTAAATTGCGATGTTGTCCAAAAACAAATGATTTTATTATATTTAGTTAGTGTATTGTTTGATTTCTTTCGTTTTTCTCTTTAGCTTGCTCAATACTTTTTTGTAACAATTGTCTTTTTCTCTTTTTTGTGCTCACTAATGTTAGTTTAAAAGGTTTTTATTGAGTTAACAGCATGGAGGGTAAACGGTAAATCATGTTTAAATGATATGAATGGTAATACAATGATAATGTACATTTTGTATTCTAAAAATTCTAGAAATCTTAAGATCCTAGATCTCAATGTATTTTGGTCGAATTATGAACTGTCTCCTTTTTTAAGTCGGGTAACAAATGTAAGTACAGAAAAATCTTTGTTATGCTAAGACCAAACTGGCCAAAAAAAACATTCATAATAATATGACTGAAATTATTGACAGTAAATAATATATTATATTATTTTGTAACAAGCTACGTCTCAGTGGTTTTACATGGTGTCATATTGCAGTATTTGCGACGTTCTGCTAATGTAACAATATACTTACCCCTGAGTAAAGAATAGTACCTATCTCGTATCTTTCGTTTTAAATGCATCTATTTGTGCACACTTATACTGTATACTTACTGTTGTTGTTGTTGTTGACCATATATATTGCGACCAACATAAGGTTTTTAAAGTTTTTTGTATTTTCTGGACAATTAAAACTGACTCGAAGAAACTATTCTGTCACAAGGCCACCTCAGATAAAGTTGCAATGTTTATTGTAAATAATAATTATATCACAACACATTATAAAATTGCCGCTCATCAATTAGATAATTAGGCATATTACTAAATTATGACGTAGGTAGTTCATTTTAAGACGGCACACGTTAAATAATTAGGTACCTAAATCTTTTGAAATTGTAGTTTTTATAAAAGATTTACAAGTAAGTGAAAAAGAACTTACAAAAGTGACCATAACATTTTATATTTTTAGGTATTTGTTTTGTAGAATAACGCGCATAAAAGAAATAACATTTTGCCTCATGCTTGAATTTAATAGCAGATAGGAAGCTGTTCAATTTTACGATGATGTTATTTAAATGTCTAATGAAGTGCATGCGCATGTAATTTATCAAATTATTTCGTTGAAGTGTTGCGCGCGTTATGGTCTCACCTATGTGTTACTACGGTCTGCGGATGTTACTACCTAACCAAAATAAACAATGAAGGCGCGAACGGGTTAGGTAAACTATATTTTAGCGGCCTAACACTAGGCTGGTTCTGGTTATAAAGCTATAGAAGGCCAGTTGCCTTATCAGTAAGCGACCTAGGGTTGCGTTGCACTTACGGTCCAAGACGTTTGCTCCGTACGATAACGGGCTAAAATTATCGTAGTTAGTATTATTCATCTTTCTCTTCCTAAACACTGAACATACGTGGCTTTGACACTTTCGTTGATGGCTATTTTATTTATAAACTATAATTCTCGAGCGGCATGCTCGTCCACATCCAGTCCAGATGTGTGTTGATCTGCACCATTCATGTTTGTTACAAAAGATACTAAATATTTCACATTTAAAAATTCTTGATGTTGTAGATACTATGTCTCTTTTATTGCCAGGACTTCTTAGTGTGATGTTCCCTTATCCTTGTACAATTACATTGTAAATTATGTCTTTACTCTATCATAGTTTTATTCTATATTACCGGCCATGCTTGTATTTTGTATGTTCACTATAACATCGACGTGTATTCTATTGATGTCTGTCTTAAAATATCACTGTGATTTTAATTATTGTTTGGTGTAAATATTAAATTATATTATTGAGTTTTAAATTAGTCTTTCAGTAACGAACTGTACGACCCCTGCTGATTAGGCTACAATGTAAAATAGATAAACTCCTACATCTTTTTTATGGGTAGGATCCTCAAGTAAAATAAGGTAGTGCAAAATGTGTAAATATGCATTTTATTTACAAAAATAACTATCGACATATCTGTTTAAGCTCGCAGATATACAACCGTTGAGATATTACATAATTTATTAAGGCTGTCTCGAATTCTCGATACATCAACATCGATTTTTGCTTTTAACAGCAAAGTGAAGCTAAAGGCCACGTGGTACTACTTACCGTAAGTAAATACGCGTCCTGACGGCATTTCTTTGTATACAATAGTAGGTTTTCATTATTCATTTAATGATTCATTATTGATTACAATAAGTGATATTGATTTACAGTAAGTACTTAGGTGTTTCAATTTGAACTACATTATACTTAATATAAAAAAATATGTACTTGTATAATGTCACTGTATCGGGTATGCATTCTATGAAATAAATGAATCTGAAGAAGCGATGTTAACATATTGTCATCTCATTTGCAAAATCACACAATATTGTTAGCACGAATGATTAGATGTGATTAGCGCCGCTTCTTTTCGATTCGTTTCTTTACCAGCGCGGCTTATAAGGGCAGTGATTTATTTTATGTTTACTCAGCAAGAGTTCCTTATCGTTATTCTTTTAAACAAACTACTCCATTTTCCATTTCGTTTTCTTGTAACAAGCCACAAATAATAAAAATTTTGCAAACAAGGTTCCACAGGACAAAATTTACAAATAAATATCTATATCTACATTTCATACCCAAAATAACAATGTTTAAGGTTACTCTATTCTAGTTAGGTACATTTCATAAGCTATGTATAAATTACAAATAATCTATATTACCATATGATATGAATTTTAGAAGTAAACTTATACTTTAAAATTGTCATAAAAAAAGAAGGGCCTAATAAGTATCTCTACGATTCCATTTAAACAACAAGCATTTACTTTTGGATAAAACTCGTCTTTTTCTGATAAACTTGGTCAGATGAGTCTAGTCTATAGTTTCCAATTATAATATAAAGTAGGTAGTTATAGATAGACGTTAGTATAAAAATAATTGAAATCGTTAGAGGCATTGAGCGCGATTGATATATATCTTCCAATAGTTCCAATGCATTGAAGTACCTACTCGTAGGTACGTCATGATTATACGTAGGTACCTACTCGTACTTCTCCTGGTAAAGCATGCCAAACTTGGCTTGACGCTCTGTCATACGTCTTGATACTATCATGTACTTCTCTCGTATTAAATTTATTAATTTAGGCACTTGCGAATTTAAATATCACAATTTAATGGCCCAATCGCCACCAATATAAATGATCTGAAACTTATCAAATAGTACTACATTTATTAAATACTTAGTTAATTTTCTTAGGCTTTATTTTCTAAAGGAACCATGGCTTCGGGAGTCTTATCATCATCATTATACCTATCTCTATTATTAACTCTTTTCTTGCCCATACAACCAGCGAAGCACGTATCGCCTTTGCCAAATTCTTCTCCGTCCGCTAGTGTTTGCGGCATAGGTTGGTTCATAGTCTCCGGCAAGAAGAAGCAAAGGAAACCAGATATGAGTGAGACGAGACCAAAAGTAATTGCCGGAATTTTAGGATTGAAGGAATCCAGTAAAGAGATTAAAGGAGTCAGAGCTCCAGAGAGCCTTGCGCACATGGAACCTAACCCTAAAGCAGAGTTACGAACGACAGTGGGGAATAGTTCAGCGGAGTAATTGTAAATAATAGCAAAGGAGCCGGCTATGAACAATTTGCCTGAAATGACAATACCAGTGGAGACCATTCCTCCAGCGGGGATAAAGGTCGCGGCAATGCAAGCAACACCGCCCACCAACATCATCGAACTTATCAGTGGTCTGCGACCCCAAACATCGAGGAAATACATGACAGCTCCGTAGCTCGGCAACTCGACGAAACCCATAATAGCTGTGATCAAATAAGGGTTACCGTCAAGTTTGCCCGTGCTGAGCGTGAGCCCATAGTAAGCTATAGAATTAGCGAACCAGCAAAAGCAAACATTTAATGTTTTGTTACGCAGATTTGGAGTTCTAAATAGATCTATTGTGCTAGCGGACGAATCATTATTAGCTTTAGAAGATTCAGCCTTTCCCTTAGATACTAGATCAGCCTTATCTAATCTGTTTTCAGATCGATTACATTTCAAGGCTTTTTCAACAATGTCGACAGACTCCTTAGACCGACCTTGAGCCCACAGCCATCGAGGAGATTCATCCATGATCCAAATGTGAGGTATAAGCAGGAGACTGTGAAGCCCGTATACAACTTGAAGAAGTTGCCTGTCGTCAATAAGAGCACCCCACCCTGCGACCAACATGATCCCGCCTGCGAAAGCCCCTTGGAAAGCTACGCCACAAACGGTTCTCTTATTAGCACCCACAAGTTCCATAGTTAATACAAAGCCGGTGATATAAGAACCGGCGGATCCGAAAATTCCATACAAAAATCTGACTGCTAAAAAGGACCAGTACTCTGGTATGAAAGCGACCATGACACCGAAAACTAGCTGCAGTACGCCGGACCAACAGAAAATTGTTTTTCTGCCGTATTTATCTGCCATTCCTCCTAAGACTACAGCGCCAGTGAACACTCCAAGCATGTAAACTGATTGTGCGACGGCGCCCATCCATCTCTGGTCACAAACGAGGTTCCATTCAATAGCACGTGAGGAAGATCTGTATGTTGTGTCGTAGACAAATTTAGAGCATGTGACGGTGTCGTTGCTGTCCCCGTCGTACATGAGGCACTCGTGCAGCGCGCCCGTCGGAGTCTTCGGGATGGCCGCCAGTATCTCCGAGGAGTTCCAAGCTGCTATTGATACGTTGGTATCTACGCCTTCGATCCAGCACCTGGAATTGAAACAAAATGTGAGTTACTACAGATTCTTGTAAAACAATGAATATTTGAACCTTAATTATGAAAAATAAAAATCAACTAATACGTACCAGGAAAACATAAAGTGCTTGACAGATTGACGTCATTCAGGAGTATGGTTAAAATAAAAACATTACGTACTTAACAGATATATTTATTGAAAATATTCAAAATATTTCATCTATAAAATAATAAAACGACTAGGTACTAAATATTAAAAAAAAACTTGTTGCAAAAACAGTTTCATAATTGCCTTCAAAAAAACTTAAACCAATTAACTAACGCTACCAACTTTAACTTACAAATTACCTGTAGTTTCTTTATACCTAAAATCGAATAATATTGTTTAATTTTGTTGCTTAATGAATTCATGATAATTAATTCATTCGAGTTTCATCATATTCGAGACAAAGTTATCTATACTTAGTTACGTATCTGATAATTACTTTTTGACTACTTAGGTACCTGCGTCCTTGGACGGCTGGTAGTAAATGCCATAGAGGTTTTGAAGAGCACCGAATCATAATGGATAAAATGATTCTTACATTTATACAGCAATGTTTATTTGGGACTATGGCATGGTATTTATTTAGGTACATGTGTTTATCTTAAGCGTATTGAATTCTTACTCTTATTTAGTTTTCATTAATGTAGGTAGTATAAGTAGGTATATTAAGTTCAACAGCCAAACACAAGCTTCTTGAACAATACATGCAGGAATTACTAATTACTTACATCTTGAATAAAATAATTTATTTGTAGATAGATTATTATAATTCATATTGTATATCTACTGTGAGAAAAGGATGACAACAACTTTAGATCACATTTAGTTTTGTTACTTAGTTTAGTTTATGAAACGGCGACACGAATCGATGTCATTGAGTTGATATCAAATGTGATTTAATTTTCTTAGCTCATTATTTTAATGACCAATAAAATAAATAAATAGTTGCATTTTAGTGCACTAGCTTCTAACTATTAGATAACTGCTGCATAATATTATCTACCTATGGTACCTATTAATATAAATCATATCATAATTGACTGTTAAATGTCATAAGAGTAAGTATGAGAATGTTATAAATTTATCTACTTAGCAACTGTGAAAAATATAACGAGTAAATAAACGCAGATAAATATCGAGAAGAACGATGACCGCTAAAGGGTATTAAAGGTGGCTGGCTTATCTTTGTAACATTACGTGTTATATACTTAGTACTTAAGTGTTTGTTAGTATTAGATATTGTGATACAACCTGTGTTTGAATTACTAATACCTCTGATGGTTTCCTCACGACTCCCATTATGAAGCGTGTTCAAAAACATAAAAGTAAAGCAAATGGATAGTACATACAACAAATATGTTATATAAGCAGTAAGGCTCTTAACAACCACTTACTGCTTTTACATAATTGTGTAACCAACAATATACAGAATAAAATATTGTAGACATAGTAAATTGGACTGTAAATACTGTAAATAATAGTAAATTACTGCAAAACCGCAGTTAGGCACTTAAAAAAAATAGGTACTGTTAATTCAAAACAAATATAAATACAAACGTAGGTAGATTGAGCTAACTATAGAACCTTGAGCTTGAAACTTACGAGGACTTGCCATCTAAGTATCTAATGGAATCTGATACTTACGCTAAGCCGCATTGCGGCTTAGTATTACATAACCAGATTGCTTACAAATACCGTAAATATATTGTATCTATAACACCTCTATTCGTACTATATAACACATATTATAATAAGTTTAATAAGGCGTTATATTTGCTTTTCTCATCGTCTCAGATAGGTATATACCTAATAGGGATTATGCCTAAGTTCTACCAGACTAGAAATTGTGACTTTAGAATCTATGTTATTCTCTATATATGTTTACTATAACAGATTTTGGAACTTCATCAAAATAAAATATAAACTTTGTATGTTTAGTCAGATTAATTTTCATATTTGTCGGCGATGTTGGTTGTGGAAAGGAATATTGACTCTTTACAACTTATTTATTATCTATTGTTAGTTATAATAAAATAAGTAGATATCTATAATATTATATAATGACAACTTTACTGGTTGACTCAAAGTGCATTATATGTTAGCTTGATTTTTTATCGGATTTAATACGTACTTATCTATTTTATTTATATATTATGGATATCAAATCAATTTAAAAGATTGATCTTGAGTTCACATGTACTCACTTAACGAAGATTATACCTCTATAGTGTACGTACAGGGCCGGTCCTAGGGCGGTGCGAGCGGTGCGACCGCACCGGGCGCCTTCAAGGGGGGGCGCCAAAATGAACCAAAACGTGAAACAAAAAATGCTCGACCGAGCGCGCGAGTCGCGTACGCAGGAACAAAATTGCGGGGGAACGGGCCGCAGGGTGAACTTTCGTCCCTCACTTCCTCACTAGGCAGGCATTGTCTATTGAATTGTCAATTCAAACGCGCGCGAGTGTATTTATTTGTATACAGTGTGGTTAACGGCTAATAGTACGTACTTAGATTACAGTAATACCCAGCGCAGTGGTCCGACCGCCGGCGAGAAATGGACTAACTATCGGCGATTTTCTCTCTCAAGTACAATAAATGTACATTCAGTGTAAACGAAAGAGATGCATAATATTATTATATTAAAAGGTGCTTTCTGACTGTTCACACCGCCGGCGACGACTAGCTTTACTAGTTTTGTCGCTGAGCGACGAGCTTTCAAAAATAAACTCGCTCAGCGATACTCGTTCAGCGATGCTCGCTCGCTTGATCATTTCTTTACAGTGATCTTTTGTTTACAGTAGGTACAGACTGAGCGACCGCGGGCGAGTGGCGCGAGTAATCGCTCGTCGCACTTGCACAGTCGCTTATAGCCCAGCGACAAAACTATCGAAACTACACACTCGCTTCCCGCTGATCGCCAACTTGTTTATAGTTTCTAGTTCTACTCGTTTCTTGTTCATTGTCGGCGGTCGGACCACTGCCTTACGCGAGGGATACGTTCCGGAAAAAATCGCGTTAACTGAAATTCGCGTATATCGAGGTTAAAAAAACAGTCAAAACAGTCAAAATTTAGTACAGATAAATTATTTTTTCCAAAAAAAAGAACAAAAACCGACTTCAAGGCTACAAACTTAAACTTAAAAGTAGAAAATATTTTTTTTATTAGTTTAAAGCAAAGAGCATTGAAGGATAACTAAAGATATAAAATAATCAGTTTTAATTTTGGAGTCGGTGCCATAAGCCAGTCAAAGTAAAATCAGCAAAACTGTCCCTGGCTGGCACCGACTTCAAAAGTAACTGATTCTATTAAATATTATCTTTAGTTGTCCTTAAATGCTCTTCTTTGCTTTAAACTATAGTCAGGCCATTTTAATAGGTCACATTTGACAATTCATCAAAATTCAACAACGTAACCTTGTAACGGCGGGCATAAAATAATATATTTTTTCGTTTTGTTAGAACTGCACAATTGCTTAACTTTTTTCAATTACGATTACATATTTATTGTAATAATGACCGATACGAGTTTTTTATGATTTTTTTTTTATAAACCATTTTAATCATAATATACAATTACTGATCTACGAGATAATCTACGATCTCGTAAAGAACTGAACGTTGTTACAATGTTGCGTCAGTTAACCCTTTTTCTTTTTAAACACTAAGGATGATACTGTAAAAATCGAAAGCTGATAAGTTGAATCGAATGCAATGATTGCTTGTGAAGAAATTTCACCATAAATTAATATCCACGTTGTGATTATAATAAAACATAAATATTTATTATTCTTTCAACAAACTATAAAAATACAAAACATAACTAAATAGAAAAATCATTGATGTTAGGTACAATTTACTGACCCGGCTTTTTTTGGACTGATCTTACTGACTAATAAAATAATAATGGGACAGGGATTCGCCTAATGATTTTTAAAATTCACATATGTTTCAAGTCCGTATTGATTCATTCACTTTAATCGATGTTTTTAAGCAGGTCACCTCACTATGAAAATAAAACTGACAAATGTCAAATGTGACCTATTAAAATGGCCTGACTATAATAATAAAATTAATAATTTTCTACTTTTTAGTTTGTTGTCTTGAAGACGGTTTTTGTTTTTTTTTTATTTTGTAAAATAATTTATTTTTTAAGTGGGAGCAGTCAAAAGTTATGAGGTAAGAAACATAAAAAAAACATACAGTCGAATTGAAAACCTCCTCCTTTTTTGAAGTCGGTTAAAAAGTTGACAATCATTGAAATTGTTTTTCAGCTGTCCACCACTTCACCTAATAAGTATTCGCACAAACTGGTTAAATGAACTTTTGACAGCAGAATAATCTGAAGCCACTGCTTTTTCTGGTGGAAAATAAAGCAACTGCTCAACATATTTTTTATTTAGAGGGGCGCCATTTTTAGTCCTCGCACCAGTTAAAAATGTTAATAGGACCGGCACTGTGTACGTACCTAACTAGTTATAAATTATACTGGAATGTTGTTATTTCCGTGTTTTTAGGACGCATTTTAAAATGTATCTATTGTTTACAATTATAACTTAACATCCATGACTTGAATATTGATTTGAAAGTCTGTTGTTGTTAATTTTTAAAAGCAACTATCCAGTCAAAAGCAAGCAGGCTCTAAAATAACTATATTTGCTAATTATTTGACTTTGACTAGGCAATAATAATAAGCGATTCTTAAAACTAAAAAATTTAGATATATGATAAATTGATAAAACTTCTAATGAAAAATTTAATTGTTCGACACCTAAAATTATATAATATGCTTGAATTTATTTCAGACCTTGTTCTGACTGATGTGAATTTTTGTATTATATATATAGGGTTATTCATAAAGGGTATGCTAAGCCGAAAAGGGCACATGGTACTCCTCATTATTAACAACTTTTACTATTGGACCAACTCGAAATTCGCGAAAAAAAATCAGCTGTTCCATATATTTTGTCGAGTGTCATTGACATTTTTATATGGAAGAGCTGATTTTCTTTTCGCGAATTTCGGATAGGTCTCATAGTAAAAGCTGTTCATAATGATGAGTACTATAAGCCCTTTTTGGCTTAGCATACCCTTTATGAATAATCCTGTAATCCAGAACCTGCAGGATCAAATAATACATTGTTTCGAAAATGTAGATCTACCTAACATTAGTTACTTTACTTACTAATTACGTATTCTTGTAACCTTTTGATACATTTTGGAATATCATAATACCTACTTATATTTTTATGTAATTTTGCAGGAAGGGATTTTTTTCTTCTGATAAATTAATAATTACGCGTATAAATATGCGTTTGGCAGTACCTATACATGTACTTATCTGTTGCACTCATTTGATGACAACTAAATAAGTACTTAGTACTTACTTTATTCTCTATATAGCCAGCCCCGGATCTAGGGGGGGGCGAGCCGGGGCCCATGCCCCGGGCGTCAAGCTTAGGGGGGCGCCAAATTCACACTTTACAGACGAATAGACAACTCATCATTTACTAAACTTTGACCACGGAATAAATAATAGTACAAGTAGTCATCACCATATCAACTCGACCGATACCCAGAGCGCGGAGTAAGACGTGCTGCATTTATTATTTGCGAGGCGCGTAGGGCATAGTCAAAATACGCGCCCGCTCGCCCGCAGGAATCGCAGATCGCGGCAGCACGCGTCCGGTTATCGTGCGTGCGAAAGGGATGATATTCGAAAACTTCCTCGTTGATCTCCCTCCACGACAGTGTTTTATTATGAACATGTGTGTTGTTTGTCAGGAAAGAAAATACTTGTTTTTTATTAAGTTACCGTTTGAATAAAAACTGAAGGCGTTTATGACATAGACGCCAAAACAAACGCGCTCGCTGCGCTCGCATATTTTAGATTAATTATAACCATTACACACACCCCGTAATTAAATAGCCTGTGTTTAATTTAATAACAACCAAATCAAAATCATTACGCTCACTACTCGCGTCTTGTTTTTCCTAAACTAATATGCATATCCTAAATTGCTAAAAATACGTCTCAAAAATTTCCACATTGTTATTATTTAGTGTTTTGTGTGACCTAGCGCGTGAATTTTATTTTCAAAATGACAGAATATAACTCAAAATTTCGCGCTCGCTGCGCTCGCGTATTCTTGATTTCTGATATCTATTGAATACACTCCGTTACGTAATAGCCCGTCCTAAAAACAAAAGATCTTCAAATCTCTGTGCTCGCTTCGTTCGCGCATTACCATTTATTTTATAAAGGCCACAATTATTTTTGAATTGATTGAAAATTTTACAAGTTTTGTACCCGAAGCGACGCGAGTGTTGTGTAATTTTCGTTGTAAATAGCCTGACGCGTAAAAATCTATCGTAAATTGATCAAAAATATCTCAAATTTTCGCTTAATTTGGTGCTTAATTTTCGTTATACGTTTAATTCGTAAAAATTCTATGTTTTGAATTAATGAACAATGTCGAAAAATTTCGCGCTTGCTACGCTCGCGATTTTTTTAAATTTATTTGTGCTTTTAAACTTGCTGCATATACCATCCAAATGCCGGTTGATAAAAACTACTGCACTGTACTTTAAGCACTGTGTTGTGGGTAGAGCAACTGTGCTTGATTCACAAAGCTCTCCAAAATCGAATTGATTATTTTGAACGAGTGCGGCCCGCCACTATTTCAAATTGTCACTATGTGGCCCGCGTCTGCCAAAAGGCTGCCGACCCCTGATATCTATACTAATATTATAAAGAAGTAAAGTTTGTGTGTTTGTATATTTGTTAAATTGTAAGGGGTAATCTCGGGATCTACTGAACCGATTTTAAAAATTCTTTCACCAATAGAAAGCCACATTATTGCTGAGTGTCATAGGTTATTTAAAAAACCGAAAAATAAAAAGGCTTTTACGTGGTAGTCCGTTTTGCAAAGTGAATCGGAGAAAAAACGGTCCGGACGGCGCGCGATGGCTTCGGGTTTAAATTTTAACATTATGCCCAACGAAGTGGGCACGGGTCAGCTAGTAGATGATAAAGGTAAAAATAAATATAAGTGGGCGGGGGCGGCATTTTTCAGTTTTTGCCCCCCCTATAAAAATTTTTAGATCCGGGGCTGTATATAGCTTTAAATTCTGATATCTTCTGGATCTAATCATCTCACCTACGTCCGAACGGACTTTCAAATTTCAAGTCATCAGACTTCCTTCTCCGCTTTATCTTATTTTTCTTGTGCTTTCTTTTGAGATGGATCTAACGGCTCCATTGTTTCCGGGAGCTCCTCACAAGAAACGTTCATCGGACGACCATTGCAGTTTGTAAAACAATTATCTCCTACTCCAAACTCTTCACCATCTTCCAGCGATTGTGGTAAGTTGCGGCCAACCGTTTCAGGCAAGAAAGTAGTAGCTAATCCTGTTAGTAAAGCTAAGAGACCAAATATAGTAGTAGGAATTTTCGGGTTTAGAGTATCGAGCAAGTTTATCAAAGGAGTTAGTGCACCGGATATGCTAGCGCACATGCTTCCTAGTCCCACCCCCGAACTACGAACTACAGTTGGGAACAATTCAGCGGAGTATTTGTAAATTATAGAATACGATCCAGATATGAATAACTTTCCGATCATCACAATCCCCGTGGTAGGCGGGGAACCATGGGGCAAAATGACTATCACTAAGCAAGAAATGCCGCCTAGCATCATCATAGTGCTCATGAGAGCCCGGTGCCCTACTTTATCTAGAAAATACATGATTATGATATAACTCGGAAACTCGACAACAGCCATCAAAAGCATTATGAAGTAAGGATTTCCGTTCAGTTTCCCCGTATTGAGTGAGAGTCCGTAATATACGACTGAATTAGTAAACCAGCAGGCGCAAATGATCAAAGTCTTGAGGAGCAATCTTGGCGTTTTGAAGAGATCGGTCGTTCCGGCAGAATGTTCATCGGTGTACTTTGCGCAGGTTATTTTGCAGTGAGATACTAAGACAGATGTGTCCACGGTTTCAGTGGAGTTGTTGATTTTCAATGCCTTCTCAACAATAGCAACCGACTCCCGAGCTCGCCCTTGAGCCCATAGCCATCTCGGAGATTCGTCCATCAGGAAAAAATGCGGAAGTAAAACTGCAGCATGCAGCCCATAAACAATTTGTAAAAGGAATCTATTATCTTCTATTAGGTATCCCCAAGCGGGCAGGAGCATCAAGCCAATAGCGAACATGATTTGAAACATGACTCCGCATATAGTGCGCTTGCTGGGGCCGACTAGTTCCATCGTCAATACGAACCCTGCGATGTATGAACCGGACCCGAATATTCCGTATATAAATCGGATTGCTATAAATGTGTAATAGTCGGTGGCGAAAGCTACAGACGTTCCGAAAATAAGTTGAAATATGCCCGACCACAGGAAGGCGGTTTTTCTTCCAAATTTATCCGAAAGCTTTCCGAAAATGAGAGACCCAGCAACCACGCCAAACATATACGCGGTTTGTGCTGCGGCTCCCATCCACCGCCTGCCACACACGAAATCCCATTCTATTCCACGTGATGATGTGTAGTATTGCGTATCATATACCCAGGACGTGCATTCCGTCAACGTCTTATTGTCTCCATACATAACGCATGATTCTAATTTCCCATGATCATTCAACGGTATAGAATCGAGGACTAAAGTTGAGTTCCACGGCACGGTATAGTTCACATCATCTATTCCTGGTAAGTGGCATCTGAAATTGAAGAAACTATTTGTTAATCTAAGAATCACGCAAAAAATTAAAAATCAGTGCGGTGCGGTGCGCATTGCAGGTGCAAAAGTTCGTGCATGATTAATATTGCATTTCGACGTGTGTATTTAAGCATAAATATACATATCCTAATTTTAAATTGTGTACTATTAGGTACTACGTTTCATACACGGAGTATCAAACATTTTTTCAATATCATTTTTGCAAAAGTAGGTTTTACGATCCAATTGTAGTTTAATTTCATAAATAAATAGATACAGGTGAATGGCGTGCTTTAGAAAAATTATAGGTGCTTAGTAAAAATATAGTGGTTAAAAACACGTTTAAAACAGTGTTTTGTCAATACCACCACCGAATTGAAGTCATAAATATCGCGTAATTATATTAGTTACTCTATTACAAAATATAAATAATTATAACTGGGAGTGTTTATAAAATTAATAATAGTTGATAATAAATATGATAATTTTATTTTTTCCGTGTGTTTATGTGTTTACTTCATGTAGGTACCTCAGTATTTTTTATACGAGGTGAAATTATTCATTTCATACTGGCGAATTAAATTTGCAAAAACACGTTATTTCTTAGTATCAGTATTCACTGTGGAAAAAACGCGAGGAATTTGCTTTTCTAAAATTAGTCGATTTCAGTAAACACATACATACACTTTATAAAAAGCTAAGACAGGCAGTAAACCCTTCCACCGGAGTGCATAATAAATAAATAATAATATGTTACAATATATCATACTCACTTTGTAAACCAATATAGTAGCCACCTCAAATCACTCGTTGCTTGCAGGGTAGTTATGGGTTTTGAAAACCAAAGCGGTCATGGTGTTCCCTCTTTCCCGAGAAAGCCAAACTGTACACTCTCTATAAACGTAAGCGGGTAGTGTTAAACGCTGTCCCATTATACCAATTTTAAGAAAATTTAACAAATAAAATCTCATCACCAATATACGAAGAAATCCGCAGATGGTCTTAAGAATTTAAATAAAGTAAGAAAACATACATTGAAAAGAATAAAGATTTAGAAGACTTATTTTAAGAAGATACACAAAAATATATTTGTAATATCGTTTTAGAAAAGTTCGTTTTTAGTTCCCATTAGATCCCATCATCCCGACATGCAACATGCAATGATTGAATATATTTGCAAATATTTAATTTTTTTTCAATTTGTAATTATTCTAAACGTAACTATAAAAATAAATATATTAAGGTACTACTTAATACTTAATAATAGATGATTATCATAGATTAACAAAGTTACCTAAGGATTTTGCTAACCTGATGGAAAGCTAGCAAATCTTATAAAACTATTGCATGCATTAGGTAACTATATGATTTTTTATAGATATATAAGTATTATATTAAAACTTAGGGAAAAGGTGAAATGTTTCGATTGATATAATACTACTTGGTTTATATTAGGTATCATTATAATATGCTTGGATAAAATGAAAGGGATTTCTACATCTTACAAAATTAATTAGAAGAGAAGAGGACAGCACAGGAATTACGAAAAAGGGTTTTTACTGAAGAAGGCATTGACGTCATAAAACTTCGAATAAAACTGAACTGATGTTTTTTATGTAAATCTGACAGTTTTACATAAAAAAACAGTTACAGTTACACACAGTTTTTGTTTCTTTCTCAGATCATCATTTCAGGGCTTCAGTTCAGAGTTGTTGAGAAGTAACTCGGTAAGTTATAAGGATTTACTTTAATAACCTTCTAAATGGGTCTACGATCAGTCGATCATGCTTGAAATAGTAACAACACCGTACCTATGGTCAGGTACCGCTGCGACGGTGACCAGAGACAGCATGTGCATGCCAGCTGTCATCGCAGCCAGGATGTGAAGGACGAACTGGAAGCACTGGTACCGGCCGAAATCCCCTGGAAACACCCAGAAATATATGGTAAGTGGAAGATTGATAAAATATTAACTCTTTTTTCCTGAAAACTTTCAATGTATGCTAAGCGGATGAGTGATGAATAAGAGCTCTATTTTCCTGAAAACTTTTCACGACTTTTGAGAGACGAGTATAATTTCTGGCCTCGTTCATATAATTGTGTCTCTAGAAATAAAGATGGAAATGTGATGATATGTAGGTATGTTATTTACCTATGAATTATTTTATGAATAGTTTCTGCATCCATAATTTAAATTGAATCTATACCAGTAACGACATACAATATCGTTTTATTCGTGGAATATAATTTTCCATTCCAATAATTTAAATTCGTTTTCTATTCGTCACTAAATAGAAATAGAACTAGTTATACAATTCTATATTGATAAAGTTGCAAACTAGAAATGTTACATAAATTAAATAAATAACATCAGAAACTTGGTTTTTGATTTCATTCAGGAATTTAATTTACACTTGACCAAATCTAGTTATTTGGCTTTTAAGAAAACGTCTGATGGTTCTTAAACTGCTGATTATTCTGCGATGTTGGTTTTTGCACCAGTTTAGCCTAACCTTATTCAAAAACCCGTATGGGGTGGAAATTTAGGACTTTTTTTGAGTATGTATTAGAATTTACATAATGCTTGGTCGATGTATATACTATTATAATACAATGGAATGAGTGCTGGTATCTGGTGGCCCGTGATGACCTGCGACGCACTCCGTGCTCGATTTACCCGACTTGTACTCATTATATATTTAGCACACGATAAAACCAAGATACGTCCGACAATATCAGTGTATTGGAAACGTGTGAAGCCTTAAAGTCTACAATGTGACATAACTCGTAGTTGGCTACCGAATTTTGGGAAATCGTCCAAAAATAATTTTGCTAAGTAGATCAAAGTAATATTTTTCGAGCATTTTCGATGGTTGAAGGTCCCGATATTGCTTATGTAGGTAGGTTGTGGTAGGCTGGTAGGTCTAGTGAATATAACGTCACGGTGTATTGAACCAATTCAGTAATCCTGTAAACATGCCACAGAATAATGGGAAATTACAAGTCACGGCTGAAAACAAAACGATTGGATAATTATAAACATAATAGCGAGTATTATGAAATGCTATAGCAGCGATACAAATAAGATCTACAATACGAAGACAGATGGCGTATTTCATATCGCACGTCATATATAAATGTAA
The DNA here is from genome assembly GCA_949125135.1 of Alcis repandata. NCBI lineage: Eukaryota > Metazoa > Arthropoda > Insecta > Lepidoptera > Geometridae > Alcis > Alcis repandata. The sequence continues at coordinate 6,058,609 of OX421233.1, forward strand.
GTATTGACACAGATGTATTGATAAATGAAGCATGGCTACATCGGTGGCCGATAACAATACCACGATAAAGCAGTGCGGACTATTTAAATATCTAGTTTTATATTGGTTTGTCGGCGGTGAGCATATGGATCCAAATGAAGGACATACGAAGACTGACAACATTTGAAAAATACTAGAAAATGTTAGATGTTGTAGGTAATTAGTCATGCTCACGGGCTTTTCGTTGACATAACTCGGTCACTGTCGCTTTTATTAGAAATAACATGACATTGAGACTGACGGAGAAAATCTCAAGCGCCCATGCAAGAATAGGGTTTAAAACAAATCGAATCTCGAATAAAACCGCAAAGCGTCCACTTACTGTCCACTTTATTTGCGTATTAAAAACCAAAGCATTAATGTGCAAAAGCTGCCAGGAATAATCATAAAGAAACCAGAATTAACCAGAATGTTAAACTCGATTCCAAATAGTTAACTGCGACTTCTGAACCATGAACATTTAATCGATAAGTTTTATTAGTCGCCGTTATCGGTTTGGACGCGCCAAATAGGTAGGTAATAGGTATCTATACTAAATAATAATAATAATAATAACGTTTCACACTCATAGCTCTCCACTAGGATAAATCCTGTGTCGGGGATGCCATGGAACACACACAAAGACAAAGACAACTACACCCAGACCCAGAACAGACATTTAAATTCATCATTCAAACATCTGCCCGGCCGGGAAACGAACCCGGGACCTCTAGCTTATAAGGCGGATATCATTACCGCTGAGCCAAACAGGCCGTAAATGGTTTTTAGGTAACTGTCCCACAGCAAAGGTCTCCCCTGATGTTAAATAAATGCTTATTTTTACCCAATAAAATACATAGGCATCATGTGACCTCAAAGAGGACGGTTAAGTAAATTAACATTTTGGGAAATGGACGTTTTGAATCTGAGCCTAAAAGTCCTTACATTGAAGGTTTATTATGGCTTAGCATTTTTAGGTCAATCTTTGACAAACCAAGATTATTTTAAATCCTGTGTCTGAATATTTTATGAGGTAGGTATAAAGTGACGTGTCATTTATATTTTAAAAATACCCAAACTCGTTTCATTTTATATTTATTTACTTAATTGATAAATTTATTCATCGTTGCAAACTTTACAAAGGTAAGTACCTATCTTCCAAAATATTGTGTGAGCAACATAGGTTTGCATATAAGCAATATACGTCACATGAGTAGTTGGATATGTAATGCAAATTGGCTGTTTAAGTAGTTAGCAAGTACCTACTTGCATGCAGTAATTGGAAATGAGAGGTCACCGGTAGAAGCGTTTTACGCCAATGAGCTAGGCACTGCAAAGAATTATTTTCCATGCAGTTCATTTGGCATCTTTTACTGTGTACCTATATTTAGAAACGGACATTGTTGTTCTTTGTTTTCCTTGGTTAGAAATTTATAGGAAAATATATATCTTTAAAAATATTATTTTTCTTTCAAAGACGTTAGTATTGCAATATCGAGGACTCCCATTAAACGTTCATTCTTCCGTCCATTGACCTGTGATATTTTGGAATTTGAAACTGCGACTCACGATGCGCATCTGTGCTAAATTTAGGTTTATTACCTTTTATCTGTTATCTATAATATTGGTTTATACAGAACGTAATAAATTTAACATAATCACCACACACAACCACTTAATAAGTGGAATTAATTTATCACATAATATGTCTCAAATAAATTCATAAATAACCCATCATAGATAAATATTAATAAATAGAATAAAACACGTGTGAAACATTTATGCAAAAAATATAGAAGAGGAATATTTTTGATGACTAATTCCTAAAAACGAAGTTTTATTTGATTAAATCTCTCTGCAAGGTAAGTAGATTATTCGACATACCTTGTACTAGTACCTATCTACCTACTTACTTAAACTGTTAGCGATGATAATTAATTACTTTGGGGTAAGGCCATTAGCGTTATCACGCACCTAATCTCCTGTAAACATCATTCAATCACATCATAACCTTCTCCATCCGATGTTGTTGTTGTTCCTTTATTGCGCATCTTCGAGCCCACGCACATGGACAAAGCTGTGGAACAAGGCCCAGAAAAATGTGCCAATTATATGAATATGCGACAAAAATATAAATGGCCCAAAAATGTAAAAGAGACGCCAGAAAGCGTGACGATGCTGAAACAAATGATAAGCGTGACATGATTGTTGTACACAGCTGTTTTTATAAATAACCAGCTTTTGCTCCATGGCTTCATTTGTGATATTCCAGATTTTCTACATTATTCTGAGCTCAAAATATCATCTTTGTCCGTCCTCAATTCTCACTATTCCTTGCCAAAACTTATTAACATCGGTGTTCTAGTTTAGTCGTATAAAGATAACAACAAAGAGAAAATCATATCTATAATATGAGTAAAGTGACGAGTGTTGATGTGGATTATGACATGATAATATGTACTTTCTCAATACGTCATTATTTTGATAGATTTTATGGTAAAGATAAATCTAGTCACCAAGCAGCGAAACGGAACGCAGTAGGCACGCAGGCCGCAAAGATAAAAAGCTATTGTATCTCCATGTTACCAAGTTACGTAATTATTTGACGTGATTCGATTAGATATTTCGAAAGCTGACAACAAATGATGACTTTAAAAGGTTATTTTCCGATAAAAATGTTATTAAGAATCTAGCTATCAACCATTCATATTTGAACGCGATTGTCGCAATGAAATAAAGATAATAAAAGTATAACAAATAATATTGAAACATAAAAAATCATCACATATCTCAGAATCATAAAAATATACCTACCTATTCTTTTTATTTACTGGCTGCAATATCATTTGAATATAACGTTTAGGTATATGATGATGCAGAATATGTAGGTTATATTATATATTTACATACTTAATACCTGTTCAGCATCATCATTTAGACGTATAGATATTAATAATATAAATTTATATTCAAAGTAGATTGGACTCCAGAAAGCAGGTTAGACAAATGCCGGACAAACTATCTCGCAGTTATTTTAAGAAAATTCATCACGCCGCCCTACATTATCTCTGCACTATCTTCTGTCAATGTAAAGTGATTTTCGTAACCGCGACGTTTTGTTGACTCATTTTCCTTTTATCAGAAATAAGCGGTAAACAAAGTGGGCCTGACAACTACGTCGTCTGACACACCTCCAAACGTTCACGGGCGCCTTGAGTCTTGACGTAAGTAGTCAGACATTATTAGGCTTCTTTACTTTAAATATTTAGTCTTACAAATTGAACGCTTACGTATTTTTGTATTATAAAAAATATACATATCCTTACGCAACGAAGTCACGACTTGAGACCGTCTCAGTTTGCGGTATTCATGTATGCAAGCAAATATTATTCTAGAGGTATATTATTCTAGCCGTTTGTCCGAATTCTGACCGTGTAGAACGTTAAAGTCGTATGACTTTATTTTTACGTTGCTTAGTGATAAGTGCTTACTTAAAAATCTTTTACGAGACATTTTATCAAGTGAAGCAGTCGTACGAAAACAATTTTAAGACTGATATTAAATAATTTAATGGGTACCTACGCATTTATAACGCACACTACCACTGATAACAAAAGGTCATTTTATTATTTTGTTATAATTAACACGGGAATACTCACGTAAAAATTAAGTCCATTACTAGGGCTAGTTTTTACAAAATGTTTTGAAACCACGTTAGTTTCCATAGTAAACTCATTTTATTATAAGGAAAAAATATAAAATAGACACTCGTCACAATATCGTTAACACGTCAATTTTTTTTTTATTTAATTTGATTTTTTTTTAACTATAGTTCGAGCAAGTTAATCGCCTGACGCTAAGCCGTGACAATCCTAGTGCAGCAAAAACCTAGAGTTTTTAAACTAAATGACGTTCTGAACCATTCGCGGAAAAACACATTAACAAAGATTGATTTTATGATTAGCGGTCACAGAAAAATGTTTCTTTATTTATTTTGTTTCTTAAACAGTGTTTTTTTGTTCATTTCATTCCTATAGAAAACCAAGCAGTAGTGCCGTAAAATATGATTAAAAGAAAAGAATTACCTACTACAAATATGCGAATCCGCCACTAACTTTAGGCACTTTTAGATTTTTTTTCTTTAAATTCCCTATAAAAAGTCATGGTTCGGGGATTTTTCGTATGCATCAGCCAAGACGACAAGTGTGCTCGAGGATGCCACTTCATTGCTTCTGCAATATGCAGTGAGAGTTATGGCAGAAAGCCAAACTGTTAAAATCGGCCCAAAACGTCAGAGTGCGGACGTGAAAACAAGGTTTTCCTTACTTGTTCAAAATATGCAGTTCTACACTGATGGAATCCCTTCTATACAAGGAAAAGCTTAATTACTTTGACTATATAGGCAGTACTTATTTAGGGCTTAGATACTTATTTATTGCGAAAATACTGCCGTGGGAACTTTAAAAATAAATGTTACGCCATTTCTATAATGTATTTTCTAATTGGTCCGCAATTCACAAGTTATTGGTGAATTATACAAGCTGCTATGTCTTTTGAATTTATAAATCAGTAGATTGACCAGTTTTGGCTTAAATATTATGATGGTTTTAATTTTTTTGGTTTCGATCAAATGTTATTGTTTAGTTTCTACAGGGCTCATTCATAAAATAAACATCAACGAAAAACTGAAAACTTAAACAGTAACAGTTCGATTAAGGAATAAATATGTGTAATGTAGGTAAGGTAAGCCGCGTATTATCCCAGCTTCTGTCCATATTTGCTCACTTCTCTACATGTTTTGAAATCACAACAAAGAATCAGCCAAAAATCTAAGATTAATGTTAAATTAAAATAAAAGTCTGGTCGTCATCATAAAATCGCGAATGAAGTTGTAAAAAGCAAAACTTTTAGTCAGACTTCATTTTCTAGTTCCTAGATCGACGGATTTAGCGATAAAATTTAATTTAATTCTCATTTAATTTATTAGACAGTTCGTGATAACTATCATTACACAGTCTTCTAAGTACAGCAATTAGGTAAAGGTACACGGTGAAAAAGAATCTTTTGATCCAAGCAAATATGCGTATATATATGCACAATGCAGTAAAATGTCTTGGTCTAAGAAAATATATTTCTTTGATTTCCAAAAGAATATAAATTTGGACTAATGTAATCAATGTTAAATCAAAATAAAGCTGTCTATTTATTTAATGTAATAAAATCTTAATAGAAGATAATGATTGTGTTCGTTCTGATAAATGCCTTTTTAAAACACTAATAAAACGATCGTTCTTTACAATCAAAATTACCAAAATCTTGCTCTAACCTCTGGCGTCGATTATACTAAGGAAATATTATTGTTTTTGTTAAAATTAACAGTGCTAAATCTTTAGATTAAAGTAAGCGCTGGCTTGGTTCAAATCGATTTAATTTCTAAAATATTCTATTTAGATGATTGCTTGTTTCAGTCAAGACAACGTATATCTTGTCTAAGCTTTGCGCGCTAGAAATAAGTAGATATATTTTTCCAGCACGAAAATAAAATCTTACTTCAAGTAAATATTTGTTTTAGCGAAAGTTAAGAGGTAATCTATGAAAAGTTTCGATGTGTTTATGCAAAATAAGTTGTAATTTGGTTGAATAATATGGTCGACTCTCCCAAAATAATGATGAGTTGCCCTGAACTATAATTTGGTTCATTGAATAACGTTAATATTTTAATACAAAGCAATACCTGGTTCTTCTAAGTTTTTGAATCTTTTAATCCAAATATATAGATTAATCAGATTGAAATGTAGGCATTTCAAGCAATATTGTGTTTCACATGCCTCAAAGACATTTAGTTTTATTTTGAGAAAATATTTACTTAGTCTAAAATATTATAAATCTTTAAGGAAACTGACAGAAGCTTCAATCAATTGAATAAATTCATCCGGGCAAAACCCCACTAGGCGGCTTCGTTCAGATTCCCCCCTCATACTAAAAGTAAGTTTTACAAATCTTCACTCACACCAGGTTTTCGTATAACCGGTGGCTGACAATGATTCATAAAAGCAGACATTCAGAATAAGCGGGAATGCTGAGCCGTGCCGCCTATTTAGTGGGTTGAGCTCGAATGAATTCGTTCAAATGAGTCAACATACACGTGAAGGTACATCTCACCACTCCTGAAACATTACATCACAGATTTAAACATCAAGAAGCTTTGCACAACATACTATTACATCGTTTTGTTAGTTTCCTTTTTTGATTTCTTAAGTGGTAAATAAAGTGATCGAAAATAAAAAACATTGATTAGCCATCACAATTAATAATATATTTAGACCCCAAAATTATGTGCATTTTCATTGGAATTCTATTAACAATCCTCTAAACACAATAAAAAGTTGTTTTCCATTCCTTCTACAACAAAAGATTGAAAATGATTATCATATTGGCAGGTCTTAAATATACATGAATACAAATAAAAATTAGTACAATTATCCTTGGGTATTAACAATTGCTCGATTTAGCAAAAACAATGTTCACAATAATCATTTCATTCGTTTAAAAGAATATCACCAGCGGAATATGTATGATGGGACTGGATTGTCAAATCTGGTTTGGATTTTGTAGACGCATTGCTGAATGATTAAATGTATATGTTCGCTTGGCTTAGGGAATCGTGCAATTAATACATGAAATGACTTGAATAACATGTCAAACGCTTCTGTCATGGAAGTAAACACATATATAGGGTTGAACTTGCGTTTTTCTTTTGGCAGCTTTACCAATTTGTTTCTGTATAGTGGAGTTTATGTCACCAGGATTCTGAAAAAAAAACATAAGATGTGACATAACATATTTAAAGATGCCATAGTATCAGTTACTAAATAGTGACAGCACTAAAATGAAGTAGGTACTAAAGCCGGGAATAAAGTGTGTGCACTTACAACTGTACTATTCTAGCTATGTATCACAACAGACAAAAACAACTAGCTTACCTCTACTATTATTATAATACTCTCTAAGCACTGTTGAGTAGAAAACCTTTCCTTTTTTTACTCGGCCTTTGAGTGGCACAACATTAGCCAGTAATGTCAATTCTGTTGGTAGTGCATCTGTAACAATACAATTTTTGTTATTAATTGAGTAATCAAATAGGTAATATCAATATCACATTTCTAAGAAAACTGTAGCAGCGAAGTAATTGGAAATTTATTACACAAAATAATATAAAATGTTATGGTTACCATCACTATCTAAAGTATTTAGCGAATTTCGCAAATCCTTCCTGTGTTCATCCGAATTAATTTCTTCGTTTTTTAATTCTATGAATTTTTGCATGAACTTTTTCCAGTTGTCTTTGAAGAGCTTTACTACAGGAAAATCATCTTTAATCTGGAAAAATACCAATTTTTATTAAATTAAAGGATACAAAACAAGGAAGGTCTGTAAAGCATATAAAAATTAAATGTACAGAACATAATTATGCAGTACTACCCAATCTTAGTTACAAACCTTAGACTCCAAATATTCTTGAATATTTTTGGTTAGCCCAATTCTATTTCCTATTAGTGGGCTAATCTCTTTCAAATGGTCTTGAGTGAGTTGATCCAGTTGGTTTAATGTTATGCCATTCTCTGAAACAATGTGTACATTTATCATTGCGGTTCATATATCATAAGTTAGGTAGGTACCTAGTCCTAGTAAGCAGTGCAACCAGCCACACGTGTGCGGCGAGTTCCTACATAATGTATGAATAAGAGTGTCAATTGCTTGCCGCTGACCACCGGTGGTTGTCGTCGGTGGCCCGTTTGCGTGGAGCCTACATGTTTTCTTCCTCTCACGATAGCATAGGACTTCGTAGGAGTATAAATAGATAGATTGTACTTACACAGGTCGCTCGTCACAGCATCGTACTGTTTTAAGTAACCAAAACTAATTGAAGATATTATTATGTTTATTACATACATTTCAACATTTGAGGTACTCACTGTGAAATGCTTCGATATTTCTTCCGGCATTTGCAACGAATTCAATAGAACGGTGATTTCATCAATCACCAGAGTAGATAATTATGCGACAATGTTAATTATAAATGCCAAAGGCGCGAAACAAGCTAATAAAAACGCAAAAACAAATTATACACCTCGCAGTTGCACCGAAACGCCCAAACCCAAGTCAACCGTTAGCAAAGTGAACCGGCCGGAAAACGGAAATAGCATTGCAATACACGACACAAAATAATCTACAGCATGATATTGTACGGCATCCTCCTAATAATTGTTTTTCAGTGCAGCGTTTTTTTTTTGGTATTGAGGTAAAACCTCCAATGCTAGACAGTGAACCAAAGATGACAATTTCGAACAAAACTTATAAATTTTAATAAGAATAACCATCATTGAAATAATTTTACTATTATTGTGAATGATACCTAGTGACATCTTTAACGCGTAGTAAAAACACACACACACACATACACTTTAAATAAAAATAAAAATACGGAACTCAACAGTAAACAGTGTGACAGAGTGAACGAGTGCGCTGTAGTTACTAAACATATTTTTAAGGAAGGTAACATTTTGCAGGTATTTTTACGATTTGTGCTACTTATTGCTTACTTAACTACACTAATAATAATTGTTTAATAAAGAGGGAAGATTTGTATTTTTTGATTTTTGTATGTAGGTGATGATTAAATTAAAAAAATACTGGACCTATTTCAAAAATTATTTCACTGTTAGATACTACATTATCTCTGAGTAGCGTTTTATTTTATACTCGTGCAAAGCCGGGGCAGCTCGCTAGTAGTGTCTACATTTATTTACATGGGCCTTAATATTTTTATTTCTTTTAGTTTTTAAAGCGCACTTTTAAGTCTTGGCACCAAAAATTACCCAAAAACCGACAAAACCAATACATGACACCCCGTGTCGGCTTTTGAGTGATTTTTGATCCCAATATTAGACTTACCTACTTAAAAGTGTTACGAAAACTAAGAGACAAATCAAAATCATACCTGCAAAATGTTATCTATATTAAATAATAATAAATGTTTAGCAACTACAGCGCATACGTTCACTCTGTCACATTGTTTAACTGTTTATACGCGTATATTGTTTTTTTGATGAAAGAAAATGTGTGTGTGTTTTTGGCCACTCGTTAAAGATGTCACTAGATATTTTTTACAACTATAGTAAAGTTATTTCAATAGTATTATTCTTAATTTAAACGTTTTCATTTTTCGAAAGTGTCTTCTTTTGGTTTACTGTTGACCATTGGGTGTTTTACCTTACATACTCTCTATATTTTGTGCCAATAATGTACACAGATATGTGATGTTCAAGTTCTATACACTTGTGACATTATTGAATTTATTAAAATAAGCTTTTATTAATAGAGACTTAGATTACTCAAGTACTTACGAAAATTATAATATACTTAAATTAAAAACTTGTGACATCGATTATCGTCATGTAGTGTAATATCGTAGACACGTCCCACTTCCCGATATTTGTGTTTTCGAAAATTTCGAACCAAAACAACGGTTGTCTTGTTCAAAGACATGGAGATAGTTAGCCACACCTCCGTTTTCTTATTTAAAAAAAATATTATTTTAAACGAACATCTATAACTTAATCTGAAGCCATATTTAATTTCAAACAAGATTATAAATATGTTGTAACAATTATTTACGATACTTTCAGTTAAACCAAATTTATTGTATTGGAGCAATGGACACTCTTTATAAAAATAATGAGAATTCTAAAACAAAGACATCATGTGTTTGAATCAAGAAATACGTTTTGTTATATTTAAAGAAATATTGCATTGAAATAACATTTTAGTAGTTTCGTTTAATTTCACTACCAACATTCGTTTAAGGTCAAAAATAACTTGATACAATGTATTTTTTTTTTTATACAAGTAATTCGATACATTAGTTTGATTACTCTGGATATTTTAGGATAAGTACGATGTATTGTATTGGAACAACGAAGTTTACTTCAGGTCAAAGTAATATTGTGAACTCAAAGTAAGAATAACAGAAACTTCATTCAATTTTCTACAATTTCACTTTAAATCACATTGCTTTGTCAGAAGAAAATATGTTTAAGACAACATAATGTCTTGATGGAAAGAAATCACAGGACTCTTTTTTTTCCGTGTACAAAAACAATCGATTTTAAGTCAAAGCGTTTTCAAGAACCTTGTACCTACTTGTGTGACTTATAAATCATCAATGAACACAGGGTCGCAGGTTGAAGATACGCAAACCTGAAGTGAGACGGTCGAAGTGATTCACACACTGACTCTAAATAGTATGTAAAGGAAAAAACCCCATCTTTGGAAATTAGTATCATGTGTCAGTTTCCTAAATTATTATATCAAAATTAGATAACTTTTTCAGTAGATTTTTCAGCTGTAGATATTTCAACTGAAATAGAGTTTGGCCTACTGGTGTTTGTTTCTTTGAAAATATAGTTTAGGTATGACTACAATGTACATGCAATGCACATTGCACGCTAATACTCTACCCTTTTTGCTACGTAAATGCTTAGCTTACCTATTTTACTAATAAATTAGCATTGAAAATAGTTTCATGATGTCATAACTGTTTTATTATATTTCTTGTAAATGACTAGCGCAGGTGCCTCACTTAAATTTAGCTTTTACTAAAAACAAAAATAAATTTTAAAACTTTTATTTATGCGTGACATTTTAAACTAGGTATCCAAGGTACCCAGAATAATTTAGCTAGCTATATTTCGACTAGGTAGAAAGGTACCGTTAAACATACTTACGCAGACTGCTAGTTTAAATAAACTCAAATTCTCCGGTGCATTCTGTGCTGCATTTCAATGTTTATGACTAAACGAAGACCTGGCAAGCGGTTTGTGCTAGATATATTTCCTACTACATGTCATCAAATCTATAAGCACTTTACAGAATGGTTCTGCGTATAAGTACTCTACTGTAATTTTAGGTACTGACTAAGAGGTGCTTACCTGTTGCCGACTTATATTTAGTCTGTCAAAATTTTATGTGTCATAAAATTCAGCCTTACTCTCATAGAATTATAACTGTGTCTTACCTATCATTATTATAATGGAATGGGTGTCAAATGAACATGATTAATTGGTTTTATCACGCTGAAATTAAAGGTTGTCGTCACTTCGTCAGCGTGTCTACTTCACTGGCTTCCTTGCCCTTCAAGTCTTTTAGCAGTCCGTATATAAATGATCCAACAGCCTTAACTATTAGGTACGTTCAAATCTATATTTCTGTTGAAGCTAGTTTTAAAAACGTTGTAACAATGATTACAATAAACGTTAATGTGCATTTTTCTTATTTTTACTTTTTAGCATCAGTTGGCCTTGAAGTCGTACCTACATCCTTTACTAAGAGTTAACGTAAAGTCGAAGAATAAATTTGAAGTTGACAGATGATTTATAAATAAACTTGTTTAAACAAAACAGACCGAGACATTTGCTTTGCCAAACGACATCGACCTAAATGCGTAAATATTTGTTCATTAACAACCAAAACATCTGCATAACATAGCTTATGGTAATCATATCGAGATATTTTATTATGCTATTTATGTAACAATGATTACCTATTGCTTATTCTGAATGTCTTCCTCGCTTTTTATTACCTCACCTACCTTCGTTTTATGTTCATGAAATTTATTTGCATAGGACTGAATACTTACAAAAGTATAGTTACGTATTTCAATGTCCGGTTGCAATAAAAAATAATATACCTACTCATTTAACTTAGACTTAACAAATATCAATTGTTTTAATTCATACATTTTATTATGAATCGCGTGACAAGGTGCATACTCGTAATTATCTAGCGAGAAAATACTACCTACTAATACCACGAGTACACCTTGTACTTTTAATTATTATGTGCCTTCACTTAGATTTATTACATCACAATGTCTCTGTGAACTCGGTGTACTCAATTCATTACGTTTCTTATCACCAGTTGACATTTGCCATCCTACACGCGAGTTAATATTAATTCAGTCTACATTAAGCCGCATTTTACTTGATTGATTAAAATTGTCTCATTCGCACTTCGTTTTCTCGCTACCGATAAGGTTGTGATTGAGGATGTGATCAATTAGAAAGGAAAGCGCACCGACGACGTCTCAAACTTAATAAGCACGTGAAGGTTTACGAAACCGATCACATATCTCGACGAGACCGGTCGCCGCCAAAACCAGGCCAATAAGCAATAAGTAATCGTACTCGCCAGACAGAACAAAAAGAACGTGTAAATGTAAAAGCGCCGCAAAGGTCGATAAGTTACAGCGAACCATATGTTTTGAATTTTTAATGTTTTTTACTCACCCAGCTTCCCCATCATGTCTTCTAACGCGTGATCCTTGTCCATGGTGAGTGCAGTGCGTTGCTTGTTGCCAAAGTTCTGCAAAGGTCACAAACACCATTGATGGTTTGATTTAACGAGACGCGCTACGGAGCGGCGTGTGTGGCAGGCGCCAGGCGTGCGTGCCGGCGGACGAGCGAATGGATGGCGATACTCGCCGTGTCGCGGCGCCGCCGAGGGTCGGTTACCGCAATCGCGCGAAAAACCTAACCTCATATCTCCTCCGGTCGTACCTGCTGACCGCTGTTCGCTGCCGCTCGCTTTTCTACTGCCCAGCCGACGGATGCACCGGTGTTTTCACACTGCTTCCTAGCTCGATATTGATACGGTATCACCACCTCATACGAGAATATACACTAGATACCTAACTCTAAGCGGCTGTTATCAGAGCTTGACAGTTTGAAGTGTCTATAATGCACCTGCATGGTTTAATTTCAGTGAATCAATGATAAATTATACTTGTGGGAAGATGCGTGGGCAGTTATCGACCGGTATGTTGACAACCTCGTCAAGTTCATTAATTTAGGATAGTGGGTTGGTCCAGTGCAATAAATAATTATTTAGACTACGTTGGACTACCTTGTTATGTCTAGGTACTTTCAGTACCTACGAGTATAACAAGTGATGACTATGATTTTATTTCAACATTTCCTGATTTCTATTTTTCATAGTCATAAATCATCATGTAACTTCATTCATTTGTTTAGGTAGGAGGTACTAAAAAGTATTTATGAATGAACAAAAACATGATTTCAAATGATGATACAATAGTTAATTCCATAGCTATGAGCCCTCATTTAGTATATGCAGATAACTTTTATATTGAATAAAGATAATAGGACACACAACATTATAGATAATATTGTTATTGTTTTATAACAATTATGATACAGAGCGAAGCGAAACGAGTTCGATCTCCTCATTATGATATTGTGGAAAAAAACAAACGTTGATGTAAGTAGTAATATTTTGAATTAAAAGAGATTTATTAGATTTACTTATCAAAATATTCTCAATAAATGGTGTATTTAATTTTTCAGCACCTGAACAACTAAGGAATGTCAGTAACCTTGTGTTTCAAGGTTATGTACCCCAGATAGTCGTCGCGTCAATCGTTACCATCAACATGGTGAGATAGTAAAATTTTAATAAATTACAATTTTGTACTACTTACACAATAAAAAACAACAGGCACTCGGTTCTATCTACCAACATAATTTAACACTTTCAAGTGCTGCTAATAATCACATGCGTTTGTGTTTTACCGCACAGTTGTATTGAAAGTGGGCTTTACGCGCCTGGCGTGTGTAGCCGCATTCGCGTTGCACAAGGAAAAACACAAGGTAAGTATGTGTTTTCAGCAGTTAAAGTGTTTATGTTTTTTCCTCTCTGTCAACGCTACCTAATATTCATCGATCATTATTATATGTACACTTTGCTAAATTTATGAATTAAAGACATTGAGTAAGTTCTCATACCTGCGTAAACTTGCCAACGCTTACGTACCTCCATGTTTGAAGAATATTCGTAGACAAGGAATTTTCCCTGTCTATGCTAGGAAATTCACCATATACTTCCTTAACTACTCGTGTCTACTGCCTACCTGTAATGCAACACACGTGGTATTAGGTACGCTTTGCGGTATTCCTCGGGGGAATTGGGTATGGAAAGAATGGAAAAGTATCCGGGTAGGAAGGATAAATTGTTCATAGATCGTATTGGTACTTTTCCGTATAAAATTAGGTTTTATCATCCAAAATTATATCTACTAAACTATAGATAGCTTTGGCGGTATGTAAGAACTAGGAACATAAAATAAATAAATAAGTAAGTTAATATAGGTTTAGTTAGCAGTGTTTTTAGGCTGCCTGAGAGCGTCTGACATAGAGTCGGAATATAAATACCTTCGACCTTCACCCTACATACGTACTAGAGATCTTGGATACTACTTGTATAGTCAAATAACGTAGGTGCACAAACATATCTATTTCCCTTGACGCCATCAAATAATACACCAAAATCATAACCATATAGCAGGTCGATTTATGTTCTCAACATCCTGGGATTTACGTAGCGTAAAGATAAGCAACAATAGTTTTGACCCAGTAACAACAAACACATATTTTATTAACTTATTATTCATGTACTTATTAGGGTTCGTCAAGGTCGCTATTATTAAACGTCAAACTCGATGTTGTAAATCCAGTAGCGTACCAATCTATGAGGCCGTTGAATATTAACAAATGTAAATAGATCCAGCCAATTATTATTGTTGTGACGATGTCCATGTAAGTTGCGTATCAGAAAAAAATAATTCATATGCCCTTGTAGAATGCTAGACTAGGACTTTAGAAGTATGAGCAGACGCTGCTGTTACAAGCTACTTACTGCTCTAGCGCAGTGTCCCAAAGTATTATAAGTCCAGGCCTTCGATAGCAGTTAACGCCATTGGTCCTGGTTTCACGCTGTCTGCCACCTGTCATGCGGGTCGGAATTGGCGCAAGCTTGATTGCATAGTGTTAGTACTGACTGCGGTAGCTGATCTAGGCGACGTGTCGGTCCCCGCTTGCAATTCCAAGATAGACTTCTTCTTGACACTTTGATCCACCCCCATAAGAAGCCAGCTGAAGGCCTGGTTAACGAAGTTTCCTGCGAGTCTGCTGTAACAACATTGTAACCAATTTCAGTTATTTTTTTCAATTTGCAAACTTGAAAAAAGCTACTATCGTATTCTCTGAACAAAACTGGCAACCGCCTATTGACATTTATTGTTCTCATCTTTGCATCATCATCATCATCATCATCATCCACAGCCCTCTCTATCCCACTGCTGGGTATAGGCCTCTCTCCCGTTATGCCATCTGCCTCGGTCAACTGCTAATCGGGTCCAGGTTCGACCCGCGACTCTGACTATGTCGTCGACCCATCTCGTCGCCGGACGACCAACGCTCCGCTTCCCTTGCCTCGGCCACCATTCCGAATCCATCTCTCCATCTCTTTCCGATTTCATCTTTGCATAAGTATATGCTACTCTCATATACCTACGACAAAAAACATATCGCGTTATGAAATACGATTTGGTTTCACTCGCCTACTTAATTTCGATTTTGAAAGCATCAGAAGACAATGACAAGTTCACGAGTCATCACACTCGATTTGAATTAGGCATTAATTAATATGGCAATTTTTACAGAATTGGAACAATATACGAAGACGTAACTACGGAGGTGGTAGGAAAGATAGGAACATGGCAATGGCTGGTCACATTTATTTCCATGATCCTGATGGCACCTGCCTTCTTCAACCAGTACGAAGACATCTTCATGCTGAACCCAGTTAGTGTGATATGCGTCCCGCCGCCGGGTCAGGCAGTTCTCAACTCCAGCTTATGTTTCATAACTCAACAAGCTAATGAAACCGAGCAAGAAATCAAGTGCAATAAGTGGAATGTTAAACTAGTGTGGCTTATTTGGCTGAAAAAGTCGGTGAGTTAGGTACACAGAGGATTTAAAATTATAATAGTTATATACATTGTACAATACGCGTAAGGCGCTTTAGGTGTGAATATTAAGCTACTTTCAGACTAAGTACGTTGAACTATTCTACTATACCATTCTACAAACACCATACGCACTATGACGTCACACTTGGGGTGTATTGTTTAGTGCTAAAAAATAATAAATTAAAAAAAAAATCATCATCATCATCGACGTGATCATGGGTTGATGACATAATTATTTGTTCCACTACTATTTTGGCAGGTTTGTGTCCACTGCCCGTATACTCAGTGTTAATTGTTGAGCTAGTAATTATTACACGTTGCCTAGTTTGTAACACGCTTAGGCCTGTACAAAACCAATCGTAGACAGAGATTTCATCAAGCATACAGTAGGTAGGTACGCCGCCGCTCCGTTTCCATGGTTAAAGCTAGCATTCTATTTATTTATTCTTAAATACGTCAGTAATTGATGATGCAATAATATCTTAAGCGCTGGGTTTAACTGATCCTCGTCTTCTTTTGTCTTTTTTGGCATTAATATTTATTTTATGAGTGCGGAATTCAGCGATTTTATTTTGTAGGTCAATATTAAATATTGGCATACAAATAACTCAGACAAATAATTAAAAATAACATTAATTCCTAAACAATTATTTTACAGTGGCTGTTGTTCTGTGACCAGAAATTGAAGTTGCTTACGACGGGGATCATATGCCGGTTGGGCCTCGTATTCGGATGTGTTATATTTGGTTCAATTTCAGACAGGTGAATAAAAATTTAAGTCACACTTTATTAGACTACCTACTTACACAACCAGAAAAAATTATTTGCTGTATTCGTGGTTGAATAATTTATTAATTTATAATTTATTTACCTACATCTTAAATTTAAAATAAGCTAAAATAAAAAACTAAAATAACTAGAACAAAGAAATTTACACAACTAAGATCAAAAAGTAGGTTTTGCCCGTGTGGCAAAGTACCAAGAACGCTGGCTGCATTCCCGCGCTGAATTGCCAGTGAAATTCTTTGCGCGAGGAATGAGCCAGCCCTCTTATCACCAGCGGCGTCAACTAAGCGAGGTGTGATTATAATTGCTCAATTAGGTATCTCTTTTCAGTTTTGGAAGAAGAACTGCCATTTTAATAGGTATCTCTACGTCAGTCTTCTTGGAGTTCGTGCTAACATTTTGCGATTCTCCAGGATGGTTTCGACTATTCGTGTTTTTAAAATCAGTATCTGCGAGTGCTAGTTTGTATATGGGATTATTATTAAGTGAGTATGCATGAAATTTTAACACTAATATTTTAAGTCATGTAAAACGTTGAACTGTGCTCCAAAACGCTCAGATAGGAAGGTGTAGTTATGAAAAAGCTATGAAAACGAGCGAACTGTATGCGTGTGTCTACTGATACCTATTCGTATAGTAGCGCTTGCACTGAGCGTGCGGCAAGAAGCGGTCCCCGCGCGACGGCTGCCCGAACGCATTGCTTCACCCCCTCAAAAGTACTAATCCTCGATCTGACGTCACCTTAAAGTCACAAAGCTGAACTGGGACTGGAGTAACCATAACAGCCGCATCCCAAAAAATCTTGTTCCAAATCTCAGCAAGGCTTCACTTAGGAGACCGCTTCATATTGGCGTAAGATATGGCGAAAAAATCAACTTCTTAGGTAACACAAAACAACACCAACCGCACTGTAATAGTAGGTAAACACAATAAAAAGTCGGGGGCATGCCTTTGTTTAGCAGTGAAATTCGACAGGCAGAAATATAGTAAGACGCAAGTTGCGATTACCTAAAGCTTGGCAGCATTTCACTGTTGACCTTGGTCGCCATCGATCTCGATTTTTATGTGATTGTCCAACGGTCTACGAGGATACCTACACGTTGAATTTCTTGTCATTCGGGCCATGGACTGAATAAATGCAAAACTAGTGCCAGTGCGTGTAATCTACGTCTAAGGAATTAAGGATGAGTAGCAAGCGCATTCGAATAACTTTTTAGTAGCCGTTTGGCGTGCTGCTCTTGACTTGACCACTGTTTTACAGATCAATTTAAATCTTGCGGACCCGGTGATTTTGTACCGAAAAGGAACATGTAGGGCATCAATACAAATTCAGTTTTCAAAATCTCCCGTTGTACTATGGAAACTAACGTGGTTTTGACACATTTCGTTATAATTAACACGAGAATACTCACGTAAAAATTAAGTCGTCTATTACGACTAGTTTCGATCACATTCGGTGACTACCTCTTTTTTTTACGCGAGTATTCCCGTAACAATACCTCCCGTTGGATGTAAAAATCATCGCAAATTAATCTATCCTTCAAACTATTTTGAAAACCAAACAGGTGCACATTAACTATGATTTATTATAGGCCATGTTTGTATCGGTCACATCCTAAATTTTCCGTTTCGGTATAAATGTCACCGGTATAAATAATTCATGCCACATACGCGCGAATTATTTCTTTGAATACTAGGCGCTTATTATAATTAGTATTCATGCATTAGATCATTTTATATTCATAATTCTGACATCATCATTAAACTTTTCCTCATCCCCATTCCAGCATGCGAGATAGCGAGTAACCACTGGCGCTCAGTGCTGACCACCATCGTGATGGCTCCACGGTTGCTGGCCACTGTATGCACAGCACCATTAGCAAATACCGCCCCAAATATGGAAACCTATGCTTTCGTTTCTTGCATATTTGGTTTCTTTTGCATGGTAATTTTGAGGTCAGAATCTTTGGTAATTATTACCGTTGAATGTTATAGAAACGCCTGATAAAAATTTTAGAGAAACAGCGGGAGTGGAGATTTTCAGAGAAAAATATTTGATTTAAAAAAAACAGATGCAAAACAGAACAAAACAACACAAAAGAGGTAAAAGGTAGATGCTGAATATTTTATGAGGTCAGTGGCAGCAACGCCATTTATATAATAACTAGCTGCGCCCCGCGGCTTCACCCGCGTTTTCCGGGATAAAAAGTAGCCTATGTGTTAATCCAGACCATGAACAACCTTCATTCCAAATTTCATGTAAATCCGTTCAGCCGTTTTTGCGTGAAAGAGTAACAAACATCCATACATACATCCATACTTACAAACTTTCGCCTTTATAATAGTAGTAGGATTATTTTTACAAAACAAAAAAAACAAAAACCGACTTCAAAAGACCGACTATTGAGTTATTCATCTATTTGTCGCGCACGAAGACTTATATGGTTTTCTCATGGATACCATTATCAGAACTGGACTAAATTGAAATGGGACCAAATGGGAAGCGTCAGCTTTCTAATAAAAAAGAATCATCAAAATCGATTCACCCAGTGAAAAGTTATGAGGTAACAAACATAAAAAAAAAACATACAGTCGAATTGATAACCTCCTCTTTTTTTGAAGTCGGTTAAAAAGTTAATCGACCTCAGAATTTATCGGTAACTTTTTTGATTTTGTTTTTAGTTACATTTCGTATAGTATGTTTCAAAATATTATTTCATATTTCATTTTTGTCGATTTTTTTTAATAACTTTTCCGAAATACAAATTAACCTGTGTTACCTACCTACCCTAGATCAAACCTATAAACATTAAAACTTTTACTCGTAATACTAACTGCGTCCCGCGGTTTTATCCGCAGGGCAATGTGTAACGGCGATGATGGTACAAAGTACCTTATGTTCTTTTTTGTACGTCTGACAAGGTGTAAGCAAAATTTCGTGACGATTGGTTAAGCCTTCATTAAGACGTGAAAACGTAACAAACTCATTTTCGCATTTACAATATTAGTTAAGGATTTGTATGAAGCAGGATTACTCGTAGCACGAAAGCTGCAATTTGTTTTATATTTTTTTATTTTATGGCCGTAATTAGCTCAGTCAGTTATCCATTTAATTCTGTATCTAAGTGAAATCTCGTTTGAGAAAATACATAATCCAATTAGGTCTTCTTTAGTTTTAAACGTACTTTTCTTACGTGTTTAATAATGAAATAAGATTGATTCTTGTGATCCTATGCTTTCATAAAATTAAAAAAAAAGTCAACCCGTGAGGGATTTGAACCCCCGACTACCACACTTTATTACAATTATGTGGGCGTTCTAACCGCTGAACTAACGAGTCTCGACAGTTAACCACATAAAAAGCGACTTTACCGTACTTATCTAAATTTCAGCGAAGTATGACTCATGTAGTGACATATCCGTAGATATACATACATAATAAGTAATTAAAAGTCCGCATAGTGTATTGACGATTTACCTACAATTACTTTTATGCATGGTAGGAACATATCTATCTACCTACCATGCTACCTTGGTTTCAAACATGAAACGAAATGCATTAAGGCCTACGCAGACCGGGACGGCATGGCAAGGGATCTTGCCGTGAGTCAGCGCACACTGGCCGCTTAGATATCGCGGCATTCCAGCACTTTGCTACGGCATGCCACGGCGTGCCGCGGCACGACAAAGCACGCCTCAGCGACTCCTGCTGCCTGATACACTTTTAGTCTTCAGTTGCGTTTGATCGAGTGTTGGTGTGCCTCAGTTTTAAAATGGTAGAAATGGATGGTCAATGGTGTGCATTCCCCGCTTCTCTACCCCCTCCGCCGCACCCCGCAGTATATCACTACGAGGCCTACGAGCGCCGGAGTCCGTGGCATGCCGTTGCCTATCGCAGTATGCCACGGCATCCCGCCATGGGAGCATTGGGAGCCTCAGAGCCTGTGGCGCGTCTTTTAATGCCGTGCGATAAAATCCCTTTCAATGCCACGGCATCATTTTAAAGCATAGCAATTTATGTCGTATTTCTGTAACAGTACTGTTGAATGTCCATTAGTAAAAATTAAAATCCCTTGCCATGCCGTCCCGGTCTGCGTAGGCCTTTACGTATACTTCTGACTTCGCTATAAAATTTTCCAATTTTATAGCAATTTTTTTTTGTTTCGAATCACAATTATTCCTTTTTTTAATTGCCTCCTGCTCCACTATATTTTATTTTAAACTATTCATTGATGCGTGACAACAGTATCGCTCACCAAATTTAGTATGGGTACATCAAACGAACTAAAACTATAAATGTGAAAGTTTATCTGTATGTTCGTTTAATTACTGCTTCACGCTGAAATGCCTAGACGAAACTGGTTATGGAATAGAGATAGCTTTACCCTGGATTAACACATAGACTACTTAAATTATGATTATCACCGTTTTTCATGACTTTAGTACTTATTGTTTTTTTTACTTTGTTTTATAATAGCAAAAATATAAATAATTTACCTATGGTACTCATAAGTACCTATCTATATATGCTAATGGATCACCGCATCACCACCGCAATAGATAATATACCGGCAAAAAATTGTGTTGGGATACGACTGTGCATTATAGCTTTGTAGCATAGTCTGAAGAGACTTTTATGAAGCCAGCACGCAAGCAACCTGATAACAAAAAATAAATATAATGGGTAGGTACCTCAGCTTGCGTGCTTACTGACACTGAAATTGCTTTTACAGTTGTGAATAGCACAAAAAGTTGCAACCCGTTTATTTTTCAGATGGTGCCCTGAATCACCTCAATGGTTATTGCACAATAGAAAAATAGAATCAGCAGAGAATACTCTACAGAGGGCTGCAAAAATGAACGGAATAACACTTTGCAGAGAGTTCAAGATAAGACCAGTTAATCACAGAGTAGGTACGTCTGCAAGACTATGAAATTAACGAATGAAGACAATTGGACAAACTGCGGTAATTCATGGCATTCGTTTCAGGCGTACCACAGCTTAGATGAACCGACAACCTGCGTAGGAGTCCTAACGACTCCTAATACCCGTTTTATATTCTTGGTGATGTCATCATTATGGGCGGTGTACTATTTTCTATGGAGTACTCTGTACGTGGAATCGTACAGCGTGGAAGGAAGCGGCAGTCTTCTGCTAAAAGTATTTTGTTTCGTCGGATGCCTTGGTTGCCTGACGGTAGCAGCATCTCAGAAATTAACATTGAGACATCTGCTTATGCTGCACCTCATTTTAACAGGCGTTACAACTACTAGCGTTGTTTTTGTAAGAAAAGTAAGTTTGTTATTACTCTCCATTCAATAAAAAAGTTAACATACAAACTAACTTACTACTAGTAACTTTCTCTACACTATACCTATTACTATTCTAACGACTACGTCGTAGCATCGTACGTAGCGACTGCGTAGCAAAGGCAGGGCGTATATTATTTTTAACCCCCGACGCAAAAGAGGGGTGTTATAAGTTTGACGTGTCTGTTTGTCTGTCTGTCTGTCTGTCTGTGGCATCATAGCGCCCGAACCACTGAACCGATTTCAGTTTAGTTTTTTTTGGATGAAAGGAGACTTAATCGAGAGTGTTCTTAGCTATGTTTTATAAAAATCGATTGAGCCGTTTAAGAGTTATGGTGGGTTAAAGTGGAGATGGAGGAACCAAAATTCTACAAATGTGCCCAAAATGGTTGTCAAATGAAAGATAAGATATTTTATCAGTGGTAGGACTGTCTAGATTTTTTTTTATTAATAATTAAAAAAAAAATAAAAAAAAATAATAAATAAAAAAAAAACCAATTAATATACCAATGTTGGTACTAACATACAAAAAGTATTAAATAAAAACTTAAATTAAAAATTTAAAAAACCCCCGACACAAAAACCTACCTAAAAAAAGTACGAAATAATAATTTGATTTATTTAACAACCTGTACATAAAAACTAAAACACCGCTAAAAATATTAATAATTACAACCAAATATTAGTTAGTTACAAAGAAAACGTCGCGTCGGGGGGGGGGGGGGGGGGGGGGTATACTAATCAGTCAGGAGTTATACTCATCGTGGTAGCTTAGTTGTAAATACTAATATTTAGAAACGGTCCCCCCGGTACACACTACACAATACACATACCTGCTTACGCGGCTTAGGAGTCAAGCGATAGAAAATTAATCTATTCGTACATAAATTACAATTTTTAACTTACAATTTTTCTTGAATCCAGTCGATCGAAGTCCTAAGTCTTCATGTTGCTTACACTATTTAAATTCTAGGGCACAGTCCACACCGTAGCATCATCGATTGCTCTATCAGCGGGCATCTTAGTCCACGCCTTGATCCTGAACATAACTCCCCGCCTCTTCGCCACCAACATCCGAGCGATCGTGTTCGGGTGCTGCCACGCCGCCGGCCAGCTCGGCTCCACCATCAGCTACATTCTATTCCTCTTTCAACCGATGAATGAGGTCACGTTCCTGGTGGTGGCGACGGGAGCAACAATCGGTCTAGTTGGACTGTGTTTAGTACTGCCTAATGTGGATGACAGAGAACTGCCTGACGTTATGGAGGATATGGATTATTATTCAGAGTAAGAAATATTTACAATAGAAATTGACGACAGATCGACGTGTCTCTACCAATGTGGCAGTTAATAGATACATATTATAAAATGTTACTGTCTCTGATCTGTTTGTAACGATGTTTGTAAATTATATCATACATTTTCATGACTAAACGGCTACTAATCTATCTTAATGGAATTTGACATGGAAAAGTTCAGCATGAAGTTGAGACATGTTAGATTTTATCTCCTAAAAAACAAAAAAAAAACAACTACTTTTGGAAAAAAAAGCTATTACGTATCTACTTTATTTACTTGCAGTTTGTCGAAGCCTTTGCGTTGGGCCACTCAGAAGACAAATTCCGCCTCGGCAGAGGAGATCGAAATGAGGGTGTATTCGTTCGGGAGCGGCCAAGAGCCTACGCGCGCCTCGGACACCAGGCCGCCCGCCCGGAGGGTCGGCTTCACAAGTCTGCGGAGAACGATCGGACGACACTTATGCAGAATATTTACAAGGAAGTAACTTGGTCACTTTTTGCTAAATACTGAAAACGTGTCACGCCGCACGCCACGACAGTTTCCATAGTGAAATTGGGAACGTAAGCCATATCAAGCAATAGAATTTCAAGTTACGAACGTCGTAAGAAAATCTTTGGGAGTGGATGAGAAGTCATGGAACAATTAGTTGTAATTGTAAAGTATTGTTTAAACATGAAACTATCTGCGTACCGAATTATTCAATTCGCCGTTAATTAATTGGCATTAATTGTCGAGACGTAGAGGCTTCCCAATATTTTTTATTGTTTTTATGTATTGTAGGTAAGCAGGTGCGAATATATATTATTTATTAAACGTTTCTATACCTAAGATTTATAAATAAAACGTAAAATTCTTCTAAACATTCTTTATTATTGTTTTATTTTCAATCAAGTCATTTAAAACTTATAAAATAATGATATTTTTTTCTTATAAATCTATATTATTTCTGTTATCTTATTAGATAAGTAACTATAAATTTTGTTATATAAGTATCTCTAATATTATACAACATTTCTATGTATTTTGAAAGTTTCTAAGTACTTACTTTTGGTATTTAGGTACTAAATATATTGGTAACAAAAAACATGAAAGAGTACCCATACAAAATTAACGTAGTAAACGGGCATGTTTGTGAATAAATATGTCAGATTGTGTTTAAAACAGACAAAGTTTGTAGTGCCTCTACATACAAAACAAGTAAAGAGGCCTGTAAAAGTTAAATACATAAATAAAACTTAAAATAAAATAGTGATTGATAGAACTCTAATTTTTTCATTTTAATTTTTACTCCTCAACGAAGATAAATTGGTATGTTGCGATTAACGTGGATGTATGTTGGTATGTCTTTGGCATATTTTTCAGGTATAATAGGTATATTTAGTTTTTATTTAATAAAACTTTCATTTTAGCAGTTTGAATTTGAAATAAATATGATTTTACGCGGGAACATCTCTAATGGCATGTAGCGCCACGCGCGGTGGAAATTGGCAACTCGGTCGTACGACTTTACTTGTACAGAAATTAAAATGAATTACAAATTATAAATAACAGGAAAAAAGTATTTTCAAACTAACCTTGAATAATAAAATATATGTTTGAATATGCCACATTTCAGTCATTAATACTACAGCCTCATGTTATAACACAGAATAAATAATAATACAAAGTTATATTATGTAGATTATATAAATACCTTGGTATTCTGTGGTTATACTATCGCATATTTCATAATAATAAACATTTACAGGCCTCTTAAAAACATTATTCTGATACGAAAACAAGACTGTCACTGTTCATACATTCTCAATAACTTTCCACGATTTTTACATTTCCACCAGTCTATTCAATGTTTTCACAATTCATTGTCAATTTAATTGACAAAAGAAGTTATCACGTTCAATACATTTACAACAAATATATTTTGCACATTGCACATTTCAACATTTTATTAGTCTTGATTTTTTTTTTTAGTAAAAGCAAATCAAAATGCGGACAACGTGAGCACATAATTATTAATTACATCACTTTTCTATGATTGTAGACAAAGTCTAAATGTAGCGCTCATACCTATAATATATACAGGGTGTGGCGTAAAGAGTGGATAATCCTTTACCTACGGCTGGGAGACATCACGACTGTTCGGAAAATGATAATTTGTATTCAGTAAAAGAATCACAGTTTTCGAGGTAAAATTTTCAAAAATGACCATTTTTGAAAATTTGAGGAAAATTAGACTTCAAATACATATTTTATGTCCAATAATTCGAAACCCGTGACACTTTTAATGGATACAAATTGACTTTTTCCGAACAGTCGTGATGTCCCCCAGCCGTAAATAAAAGATTATCCACTCTTTACGCCACACCCTGTATTTCAGGTTATAATTGCACATTTGTGTGGTATTTTTCAAGGCAAATGTTCTAGTTAAAAACAATATTCCGTCAAATGATTATTCTTTTGTAAACCACGAGTTTTCATAAGGAAAATCAATAACAAAATTTGACCGAGTAGGTACGCGAAGTTAACAACGTTGGGACATACTTATAAAAGCTGATTAAGCTGAGTCAGTATACCGTGCCTGGCGTGAATATGTTGACATGTCAAAAATGTCAATTTTACAGGGCGGCCATTTTAAAGTTTGACTTTCTTTGGAAAATCGGCAAAATGCGAGTTTACTGACTAAGATTTCTCCAAAAATTGTGTATATTATGAGCTGTAAATTTTTTACATATAAATTTCGTGCAAAGAATGCATTAAACCAACAAAATAAAAAACCGACAAGTCGAGATGTCAACTTGTTCACGCCAGGCACGGTATAACATTCTCTATCTTGTTTTAGCATGTTTAAGTCATTTGAAATTATAAGTCAGCGAGAAGTTTTCAAAGTATTTTAAACAGTGATAAAGTTTAATCAGCATTAAAGATCCGTTACGACTACATTTCATACGAATGCTACATTTGACTTTACACAAAACTAATTAGCTGAATAAATAAATGCTATACTTATACTTACCTAAACTAAAATGCGTACAAAAATATGATTATAAATTAACCATTCGTGCACTTCTGTGCTTACGTGAATATCGAGTTTTTCTTAAAAATAGAAATTCGATACTCTGCAAAGGTATGAGTAGATATGTCGCTTAAAATATATTGTTTATTTAGTTAGATCTAACAAATTCATATTCGATTCAACTTGTAAATAAATAAAATATATTTTTTACATTTTTAACAATTCAATAAATAACTCTTTTGAATTACTTTTCTTAATTTTTACGGAACATAAAATAAAATTACTTATTGACCAACAGTAACAATAGTGTTAAATAATTGACATTAAAATGACAATAAGATTTATTGATTGCACTGATATCCTTAGTTATTTATTACTTATTCTAAAAACAGTAGTTTTATTAGTCTACCTACAAAACTAAATCCGTCATTTATAATTATAATCTACATAATAAGTACAGTTGCTGGCAAATAAAATGGCGCGCCATTCTGTTGAACATTCACTAATTTATCCAAATTTATTTTACAAATCTAGATACATTATTAACTCTCGTATTTTTAGAGCCTCCGAAATCTCTATGTACTCAACTTTTTCATCTCTTATCTGTAATATCGGTTATCTGTAATCTGGTAATATTAGACAGTATAAGCAGAGAAATGTTTAAAAAAAATTGAAGCTACAAACATTTATTATTTATCATTGAGGTATTTTTCTAAAAAGGCATATAATTCACTTAGAAACGTGTTTAACGTGCCATTTTTGTCGCCGAAACTGCTGATAATAAATATCTACGTATAGTTAACAGGTATGAAATGAATATGAACTTCATATCACAGTTTACTTTTGACTTGGTCAAATCATTATGCAGAAAGGATTCTTATTTTACTCGATGAGAGTTTATTAATTACAGTGGAGTAATTTAGGAATAAAGGCTAATGTAGTAGGTACTATTTATTAATGAGGAACTACGATTCGAAGTTACGAAGAGATTCTACATTTATAAAATCTAAAAGGAATTATTACTTGCATTTTTCACGTTTCGATAATTCGCCAATTTTCTTACACAGATAGGCAATTACAGGTTCACTGTAGCAGTTTTTCCCGTGATACATCTATAGGAACTACTACTTACTGGCAAATTAAAAACATAACTTAAAAAGTTAACTCGTAAATAATGTTTATATAGAAAAGTAAAAATCTTAAAAATAAATCAAAATGTTATAAGCTTAATTAAATTAAGAGTCGTATGCTGTCAAAAACCATCCCTCCGTCTCATCTGCTGATACGCTTAAAGCGTCAGCGGTGTCAGCGTCAGCCATTTGACAACTCCAAGCGACTTGTCTAAAATTATTCATCAAACTAGGAACTTCATTAACATCAAAGGTCATAATTTAATATTAGACGAACACTAGAACTTATTAATTCAGTGAATGGACAAAAATATTTAAATTTCGTAAAAAAACACCTTATTTATGCGAAATCATTCACTTGGTGTCAATTCACTGAATTAAAAACCTGGCATAATATTGCAAAATGCACCCTGAACGAATAAAGGTAACAGTAGCCAACTAATTATCAACTCGGCATTCGGTCGGCTTCGCCTTGACTCGACTCGTCCAGTATTAGTATTCTTTCTATGAAAATCTATACTACAATACATACTAATCAACATCATAAGGTCAATATCGCCTACTCTAGGGACAAGTTAATTGAAAACAACATAACAGTTGAACCGATGTCGATTTGGTGCCGAGCTGATGTGTGCAACAATGCAAGTATGAGTATTAGGAATTATTTACTTAGGAATCATAATAATCGACTTGTATTTAGAGGTGGCATTACAGACATGCGTTAGTTTATAAATTTGCACTTTGTGTCCAGCGTCGCATTGCTCGTCGCCAGGCGCAACAAATATTTGGGCGTCTTTTACTTCTGTATGTCGTTATAACGTAGTCTGCTCATTTTTGTTGCCATTCGACGTAAGTACTGTTGCCGGAGACTTCTCTGAAATCGGAAAGAAGTATCGTTTTATTATAAGTCCATGCAGGCAACATCTTCTTGTAGGGAATGCTCGAAATCGATCTGATAGTTTACTTGATGAAACCACGCTAACATATTTTTTTCGTTTCATGCATCTGCTAGAAATAACTCGTTAAGAATAATTTCGATTCATAGCACACTTAAATTTAAAAATATACTTACACTTATCAAAAGTTAGGTGATTGCAATCAAATAATTTGTTTTAATAATCAACAAATTAACGATGAACGGCAGAAGGAAAAAAATGTATTTTTGCATTCTAACAAAGATTTTGTAATTAGATAATTCATGTTTGTCATCACTCACCTACGTCGGGTGACGACAGAGAAACGACGTGTCCGTTTCTCTCGCTAGCTCTTCGGTTCCTGCAGTGGCTCTCAATGCGCACTGCGAACATCAGCGTCGCCCCGACCAGAGGCGAGATGCCCGCCAGTACGAAGGGAAGCGTGTAAGACTGCGTCGCGCCGTAGATGGCGCCGGCAATGGACGGCCCTACCGATATCGGAAGAGCAGCTAGACCTAACATACATCCTATCGCTTGTGGCGCAAACTTGCTACCGCACAACTCAAATGCTATAGGCCCTATCAATGAAATAAAAGCACCATCAAATATTCCCATTCCCAGAGAAATGACGACCACTAGCCAGTATACTCTGGCAAACGGAAGAATTATAGTGAGTGATCCGATCACGTAAAACGAAATCTGCTGGAGGAGTATTCTGTCGACGTTCGGTCTATCGGCCAAGAAGCCGAATACCAATCTTCCCACGGCGGAAGTGACCGCTATGCACTGAATTGGCAAATTAAAATTGACATTTTCAAACAAGCCCTTCATGAATTCTTTCATATGAACATACGGTACGAAATATCCGAAGAGAGCGATAGGCATTGACAGCGCCCAAAATTTGTACTTTCTATTTTTCCATATTTCTACATTTATTATAGTTCTGATATAAGTTTTGGCAGTATTGTCTTGTCTTGGCGGCTTCGGAATTATAGATAAAGGCTTAAATAGTAAGCCACACAACGTTATCCCGAAAGCAAATACGGCCAGGAGCCTAAAGAGCCAAGCTAAACCATGTTGCGCGAGCATGTAATCCATCAATGGCGGCATGAACACCGTAAACACGGAACTGCCTACAGTCACGATGCCGTTGGCTAGACCTAGATGCTTTTTAAAGTAATGCCCAAGAATCGCGAGAGACGGTGTGTAGGCGAAGGAGGCGCCTAGTCCGTACATGATGCCGTACGTGAAGAGGAGTGCGTCTACATTGCGCGTGAGGAAGGAGGAGAGCACGAGGCCGGTGGCGGCCACCAGCCCGCCGAGCACCGCCGTCAGCCGCAGCCCCAGCAGGCTCGTCAGCACGCCCGACACCGGCGACAGGAAGAACACTACGCCAAAAGTCAGCGAACCCACCAACGCTGAAAATACAACACACGGATTTAGGTCGTTGAAACCAAACTATTACAGCCCGGTCAAGCGACTGCAGGTCAAACGACAATAGGACAGTACAGACGTTTATCGAAATAGATCATCAAAAAACTGGCATCCTAAATAATTACCTAAGTGTTCATCTTCAAAACGACTAACCGACTTGTTTGACTTTAATCTGTCTAATCTACGCCTACGTGCTACAGACAATTTGCTTAAATTGGCCGAAATTTTGAAATGGGCTTTGATGTTCTTGTTTTTGTACTTCCTAGAAGTTCTTTCAAAATATTCGAACTAAATATTTAATGGCAAAGATAAAGCTAACGGGTAGTTCGTAGAAATTTAAAGACACCTTTCGAAACTCTTAAAAAATAGGCGTGATAATATAAATGAATGATTAACCTTTTAAAATACTGTATTAGATATCTACTCGCCGACATAAAAATAGAACGATCTGAACGCATATAAATTTTTTGTGAGGCCATTAGTTAAAGTTGACAAGTGACACACAATGTCTCTGTAATCTAATCGGGTCAGTCAGGCGCACTCCACGGGCCAAAGCACAGCGGCAAGATACAATTCTAGCTATCTCTACAAACGCCTGTCACGAGTCGAGATGAATAGATTGTGGCTTCCTGGAAACCGAACATTTCGAAGGAACTCATGACCATTCAAATTGAGTTCGCAATAAGTACCTTGATACAATCTTGGTATTTTTGGGCATGCTATGTTGCTATGTTCTTAGAAAAACATATTTTGTGTCTTAGAAATCTCAAGATAATGTAAAGATTTTGTTTCTGATAGCTGTGATATGCGTTCTGATAGACATAAAAGGCAAAACAACAACACATACGCACTTTCTATAGTTTTGATCTCTGAAGCACTACAGTAAGAAATGTTCTGTCAAAACGCCGCCGCGCCGCGCGGTTTCTCTGTTTCGGATATTTAGCTTATCAACTAATTGATTAATGATAGATTATTGTAATATCGAATACTCGAATCACTGCAAGTTTCCGTAAAAGATAAGTTTGTAAACATGGCACTTTATTGTAGTACCTACGCATTTAGGTTATAAGGGTTTATGATTATGATGTATCACTATGATGGAAGAAAATAATTATCTAGAGATGGTATTCTAACTTTTCTGCCTTATGCGTCGAATTGGATGGATGTCCTAAAATTTAGGGATTTTACTGAAACTAAGGACCTATAATTAAAGATAGTCCTATCCTATGACTATCCTTAGTTATAGGTAGCTGACAAAATTTATTTCAGTAAAAGTAATTTTCCCTTTTCGAGTTGAGATGTGCGTGTGTGAGCTTTCGGGAGTGGTGCTGTTTGCAATAACGCGGGTCGTCCACGACTGAGTTCTCGACGGTGTACAGAACAGTATGCTTGTGTGTACCGTACTATTTGAATTATGTTAATTCGACTCGTCTTTACGAAGTGAAATATAATATCAGCGGTTACATAATTTATTGTGACTTGAGTTATTTTGTCTGATAAGACACTTGTTGATATTTCATCGGAGTATCATTTAAGTACTTCTCGTCGGGTGGCCTAAATCTACTGACACTAATGACAGTCGGGTTGTACGAACTTAGTTGGGTAGATAATTCTTAATGATTTTCATTGACTCTACTACATCCACTAAATTGTTGCGGCTATTTTTGCATTATATTCGTAAATTACTCTTTGTTTGCCTTATTTCAGAGGAAAACCAGAACTTTACTAAACTATGCATCTTGGATTAAATTAAAAATGGTATTATCCTCACCATAAAATACCAAGACGTTTTACCACACCGTGGTTTAAAAACATGTGAAATACGAACCCGACTTCCTATTAAATATTTTAAATTTGAAAGTTTGTTACTCAACCATGAAAATGTAGCAGAAAACGAATTTAGATAAAATTTGGTATCTATTTACATGTTTTACTTTTATAAATTTTAATTTTGGTAACGTATACTGTGTATTGACACAGAGGCCATATTTTACCCCGAAAATAATTACGGTTCTTCTAAGAAAATAGATAAAACCGCGGGGCGCGGCTAGTATACTAATAATAATTTAATGTAAGTACTATTTTGTATAATAAGTTTGTTACAAAACAATAGGCTGTTATATTGTTCTCATATCACGCCACGCACATGGAGATAACAGTATTGAGGCAAGTGAGGTTATCGAGGGCACGTGTTAGGAGCATTGATTTCGCTGAATGATTGCAATAAATGTGCGTTTAAAATGATGAAATTGGACGTAATCGGCGACGGTGGCCTTCGGTGCGGGCGCCGCCGGTCCTGTCGCGCCGCCCCGCTCTAGGCACGGAGCTACACACAATACGTAGGTACGCCTCTATTGGCGCCACTTGACTTAATGCGACTGTTCTAGTCTCTTCCTTATAATGTTTCTAGCGGTATAAACAAAAAAAAAAAAAACAAGCAGAAAAGTTCTCTCTCAATTTTATAAGAAATCTGCGCCCTGCGGTTTCTCCCGCTATACTCTACGGGAACCGTTTACTTTCTCGGAATAAAAAGTAGCCTAAATATTATTCCAGGGCATCATCATAACAAGTTTTATCCAAATTCTCTAAGCCGTTTTTGCGCGATTTAGTAATAAACATCCGAACATCTCATCCAAACTTTTTTCACGTTTATACGTGTAATACGAGTATCGTATTAGTAGGATGAAATACGAATAGTTGATAACAAAATGGGTCAGTAAATATCGGTCGAGAGGCGTTAATTATATTATCTAATTGTGTATTATGGTAATTATGTATTTACGCAGACGTTTTAGAATGTTTTTATGTTTGTAATCTAAGGTGTTAACAAAACAGAAGGAAGGAACCTGCGTAATAGTTTGGTACTTCATTGTTTTACATGGACACATTGTGTGGTGCTTGCATCATCAGAACTTATTAGCATATTACGTCATAGAGCTCAAACAGCTTGAATCGATTCATGACGCTCATAAGATAATAGGACAGTTGATTGGTATTTAATTTATTCAATTCAGGTTTTCGTGAAAATTTTAATCACACTGTATAATAATATCTGTGACAGTTTGGGAGTGAATGAGACGGTGTGGATTTTGTTATTTGTTCACGCTGAATTTGAAACAACAACGGATTTGGAAGAAATTCGGTATAGAGATTGCTACCCTAAAACTTGAGCCACTTTTTACCCCGAGCTTCTGACCGATAGTGGGCGAAACAACGGGGCGCAGATAGTTAATCATTTGACATAATCGGCTAATAAACTTTTTAATTATAAGACATTTTTTTTTTGTTTTACTTTTCACGTTTTGGGAAGTGGAGCGAAGTCTCAGTCCCGATTATCCTTGCAGTATATTTTCCATACATCACAGTGTCCCCTTTATATGTATTAGAAGAGAATTCAAATATTTATTCTGTATGGATTTTTTTTTGTTCTCATTGATCGACTTTATTGAAATTCAGCTCTATTATGTATGAGCCAATACAAGAAAATTGCTTACTATGTAACAACGCAATTTTTATTGTTGATTTTTTACACTGCCATTTAAATTGGACATTTCAAATGAAACAGGTAGGAATCAAGTTTCTTAAAAAAAGTCAAACCTTTTGTATTTGAATTGTACAGCATATGGAACGCAATGTGATAGAACGTTTGATTTTGAGGCCATCCTTAACGAGATACTAATGAAGAACCTACGAAGCACGCGCGGATAGCACTCCTGCGTAAATTTCATAATACCTACCGTGCATCAAGTTGAATATTGGTGGCATTTACAGCCGCGCGTTTCTTTTATTGTTTCGGAAGATATTAATCTTATGCCGGCGGCGCGCGTCGTGGCTCGTGGCGTAAGCACAAGAACTATCGGAACATACTTGCTAATACGTTCCGTACTCGATAAAGAATGTACCAAAAATAAAGTGCCCGTTTAAAGTTAATTAACGCAAATGGCAAATGGTTAATTAACGTGTAATAAGTATTCGCATTTTTATTTTTTTACATTTCGTAAAACGGGAGCATTCTAGATAGCGAATATTCTCGCTAATGAGCACACGTTTACTCAAAGTTTAATACAGTGTAACGTGACGTCTGAATAATTTCAATATTTTTAATGAGCATTTTTCATGTGTGTTCGCAAAAATCCAACAAAATACTGAGTAACTCTACTTTGCCCGCGCCCTGGTGGAGCATATTATTAAAATACACATGGGGAAAATTTAAAACCGGCGAATTCTCGATACACCAGCATCGGAAATTCCACCAGTCGAATTCTCGCTCGAACTAATGGTTCTGTTTGCACCGTAATAAAAACAGTCATCACTAGTCATCAGACCGTGTCTGAGCTGAGGCCTTCGGGCAATAACTGTTAATGTATCTACTAGTTGCGCGCCGCTGTTTCACCCGCTATCTTACGAGAACCGGGATAAAAAGTCGCCTATAAGTTAACCTACAGTATAAGCTCTCTCCATCAATAAGATCTCTCCATACTAAATTTCAACATCTTTTGGTTGTTTTTGCGTGATTGAGTAACAAACATACAAACTTTATTTGACATCTATAACATTAGTTACATGCCTCCGGCGATCTACTAATACCAGCTTGACCACAAAGTCTAGGAATGGCGAATAAATCAAGCGATATGTTGAAAATTGCGTATTTCGTATGATTCACTGCGTCCACTTATTTTTACGAAGTGTACGACATAAGTGTACATATATAAGTGGACGCAGTCGAGACCATTGCTATAAAAAAATCTGAACTGTACTATTACACAAATAGTAATCTGATAACACACTTTTTATGTGTACAATTAGAATCTCAGATAATATCTTATCTAAAAATATTAAGAGTATGTACAAGGTAATCCTAGGTATGTAGTCTATATAATCAATGTGGCAAAATGTACATTATAATGGTATAATATTAATAACAATTATTACTCGACTAGCGAATGGTCCTGCGCAACATAACAAAAATAACTCGATAACAAACCATACAATTACGATACGAAACAACAAGTCAACAGACAAGAATACACTGGGCCCAAGTTTGAAGACATTTTAAGACAGGTCTAAACTAACTAAAAATATATCTGTCTTTATCATTGCAAGCCATTAGACAAGGATGCCAATAGTTTTAGAAAATTTAGATCTGTAATTTGATCAGTTCGGCCGTTACGTCGTGTAAAGGCATGAAACAGACCCTTAGCTACTTCGCGTTTCTAACGGGTGTACCGCGGTTTCAAGTGATTAAACAATTTTCATTAAAAAAATAATGAAATAGACAAGTGACCTCTTGATATCCTCTTGATATCTGTTGCTTGTTGAACATCAATAACGATACCGTCGCGAAAACGAAACAAAGACATTTAATGTAACAAACAAACATAGTTATCATTGTTTTTAATATTAGTATGATAATGTATTATGTACTACTTACTACTTATGCATAATTACTATAAAAATATGTAATATATGGCAGGATGATAACCAATAATGAGCCAGACACTAACATAAACGTCAATTATTGTGATAATGGAGTACACAAAGCAGACAGATAAAGTTAGTGCTCTGGTTTTCAACTACTTATAACTAATTTAAATCATGGTAATTGCACAGTGATAACATTATGTATACGAAGGTATATAGCATATGAAAATATTATTTAGTGATACATATTCCTATGTATGAATAATCACACTAATCCTACAAATAATATACACAAATATTATATTTTAAATGCAAAACTTTTGTCTGTAGGTTTGTTACTCCTTGTTGCTGAAATGGCTAGAGGGAAATGGATGAAATTTAGAATAGAGATAGCTTATGCCCTTGAATAATACAGTCTATTTTTTATCATCAACACTTCTTAGGGGTAACCATAGGGTGGTTACTATTGGTTAACATTGAAATTAATACTAGGTAGGTATGTACTCAAATATTATTCCATAAAGCTACAATGCATCAATAGAAACGAATTGATTTAGGCTGTAGGTATGTAGGTATAGTAGGCATGGTGTAGGTGTAACAGTGTAATGAAATTGATTAGGAATGTTACTCATACTTGCCTATGTAGGTAATATGACTGTTTTACTGGATATATGCAAAAATGGGTAGGTATTATGTTACATTTTTTTTAATTCATGTGTTTATGCTAGGTAAGTTTTTTGAGAGTGTAATAGTGTCTATCAAAAGTGTTTTTCATTTTGAAAGGTAGGTTCTAGGTTCTTTGAAAGGCTCTGTATAAAAACGACTTAGGCTTAGTCAACTTAAAACAGGGTTCATACTAATGATACCTGCAAAAGCAAACGATAGGTAGATGTAGGTGGTTGAAACTATTAACCAAATGTGGTATTACTACCTAATAAAATAATAAAATTTACAACTGTTTGCCTTCTGAGGAAATAATGTTTAAGGTAGGTTAGGTACTTACCGGCGCGACTATCTGCATTAGAGACTCCATCGGTTTCCAATTGCGTCTTAATGACCGTGTATATAACACCGTACGAGTTTATTTGGCCGAACACTAGACCATTTGTCAAGAAGGCTGCGAGCAAAACCATGTAAGCTCTAAGTCCGCCGTCGGGCGGACTCTGGCCCTCGTCTTCGGGTGCATTATGAACCGCGTTCCCATTCTTTTCCAATCTACTCTTTCCGCCCAACAAATCAGAATTCTCGTGAGCCTCCCGGCGAACCATCTTTACTTCATAGATTTCACAGTTCCCTGTTTCATAAGCACATGGTGTTTCCAAATAATTGTAAATACAACAGATAGCAGATACTGGCTCAATTAAACTTTTGTAAGAAACAATACATTATTAAATATTTAACCTTTTAAAGCTGAGTAAATGTACGTTCTTGGTAAATAATAATATTTTTTAAATATTTTACTAATTCCACAACTTCTCGTTTAAGTTCTAAACTCACACTACGTACGATACGATACGAAGAAAATATTCTTTCTATTCATGTTGACAGGTGTTTATTGACCAGTGACAGCTTCACAGCTGATTGTCGTGAATGACAGCCCACAGATGAATGAAAATTACCAATGAAAACATGTTGCCAGAATAATAAATTGATTCGATTATTTCGAAATACTTAATTGAACTCGAATGTAATAAATCGACTTCGAAGACCATATCAATGACTTGTCGCCACTGCAAAAATATGAAAGAGTTACTTCTCCACTCACCTGCATCTGGTTAATATTAGCAACATTACTCCTGCGTGAGAAAAATCAGCACCTTCTTTTGCTTTTATAAAATATGACTTTTTTTCCAAAACTATTTTGGGAGTTTTATATTCCACACACGTAAAATTATTTTGGGGAATAAAAAACGATATTGGAAAAAATTAAACTAGACCTGGCAGCCGTAGATGGAGTTGACGATTCCCTATATTGTACGGCTATTTTTGCATAGCTCGACTATATTGTATGGCTGAGGCTGAGGCACAAAATTAACATTGTTTAAGTAGTCAGTTTTGTACGGCCTGTTTTACGAAGCCAAACAAAGAAAACCACAGATTAA
The DNA here is from genome assembly GCA_949125135.1 of Alcis repandata. Taxonomy (NCBI): domain Eukaryota; kingdom Metazoa; phylum Arthropoda; class Insecta; order Lepidoptera; family Geometridae; genus Alcis; species Alcis repandata. Next base: position 6,095,922 of record OX421233.1, read on the forward strand.
TATAGAGACTAAACTTGCCCATTGCTGTGCCTCAATTATTGTCGGCAAATGAGAAATATTCGATCTTTTTTTGTACATATTTCACGAAAAACGGGTTGTGCAAAACTGGCCCTACAAAACGGGCTGTGTAATAATCGTGGTTGTACATTATCGTCTTCCGAATTGACGTAATATACGCTACGTACCTACCTTGTAGTTAGAAATGTCGCAGTGCCAACGAGTACAAAAATATTTGTAGTTGCTCCAGTTGTCCTGTGAAATTAATAAAACAAGTCATGGCTTCTTCTTCAGATTGGGATGAAATAAAACGTTTAGCAGCTGACTTTCAAAAAGCTCAGCTAAGCTCTACAGCCCAAAGGTCAGTATTTTCGAACCACTTTTCTTTTCAACGTTTATAGCCATTTATTTCTCGAATTAACATAAGAATTACTATTTCTTAGTTGCTACTAATGCTATCGATAATTATTTATTACACTAGTTAAACTTATCAAACTGGAGAAGTATTCCAAGACATCACATCACCTTACTAAAATTACCCTTGAACTCATCAATATTCATCAGTCTATTTTTTGTTTTTTTTTCATAATGTTAGCTGGTCTTTGCTAGCTCACATTTGTCCTTTAGTAGACTTAAATATTTTTCTTACCTCTCACTGATTGTGCATTAGCTTCACAAAGAATGTTTTAAAGACTACAATAATAATAATTACTTTTGTAGGTAAAACTGTTCTTACCTGTAGTTCTTTTTATTGATTTCAGACTTTCTGAGAGAAACTGCATTGAAATAGTAACAAAGTTAATTGAGCTGAAACTCATTGATGTCATTTTCACCACTGATGGAAAAGAGTATTTGACGTCTCAGCAACTTATCAAAGAGATCAAAGATGAACTTTATGTACATGGTGGCCGCATTAACACAGTTGATCTTGCAAAAGAACTAAATGTGGATCTCAACCAGATTAATATTTGTGTAGCTGAGATCATCAAAGGGAAAGAAGTGCAGTTAGTGTCTGGATATCTAATTGCACATTACTATTTAGAGAAAATTGCAAGAGAAATAAATGAAAAACTTCAACTGCAGGGGCAAATATCTGTAGGAGAATTGACATTGCAGTATGATTTGCCTGCTGAATTGATACAACATAATGTGCTGGAAAAATATTTGGGTAAAATTATAGTTGGCAAGCAGGATCCGTCAGAGCCTAGGACTTTCTACACGGAAGAGTTTATCACTAGGACTAAAGCTAGAATCCGTGGTGCTTTAATGGGTCTGCTGAAGCCTACACCTATTGCTGTCATAGTCAGCCACTGTAATGTTGCTGAGCGCCTATTTCTGTCACTGTTTGACCAAGTAAATGCTCCTGGAGTGTTGACAGGTCGCCAGGCTGGGGCCTCCTATGTACCATCTTGCTACACTAAGGCTCAAAACGATTGGGTCATTAGCTTCTTCAAGCAAAACAATTATCTAGAATATGATGCTCTCTCTCGTCTGGGATTGTCAGATCCAAAGGGTTATGTCCGACGTGTCTTGCCTAATGAAGACTTGACATTCCTTAGCAGCTGTGTAATTGGATCACAAATAAAAGAACAACTTGAAACAGCATTGGAAGAATGCATAGCATCGAAGAGTTACTTGGATGTAGTATCTCTTCTCCCTTCAGTTTTATCTGATGTTGATATAGAAAATGTTCTAGATTCACTGTTGAAAAATTCTAAGTCTACAATATTATTTGATAATACTGGTAAGTTGAAACCTTCATTGAACACAGTAATGTTCTGTACAGAAAGCATTTTAACCATTTATGTTTTTATAAGTTTTCAGCAATCACTATGTTGAAAATCTGAAACAGGTGTGTATGCCAATGGTGCAAAAGAATGCTGAAGAAATTGTGAAGTCTGGGAAGTACCACCAGTTTTATTTAGAAAAACAGTTGTCCAAGGTGTCTGATCAGCAGCTGGGTTATGTTGACCATAAAGCTGAAAGACGGGATGAGCGCAGGAGAAAAGCTGCCTCAGGCAAGGGTGGTGGTGGAACACAAGGAAGGGAAACTAAAACAAAAGCAGTTAAAAAGCATCCAAGGTCCAAGCAAGCTGCTCAAGACTCTGATTCTGAAGAAGGGTATGCTGCTACTAAAAAGACAACAGCAACTTTAGAAATAGTCACTGTTGAAGACATTGAAAAATTAGTCAAAGATACATTGGAAAATGAAGGCCTTGACGACTTAGTAACAAAAATCGCGGAATATCTCCAAGGGTAAATCAACTTCTAAAGAATACCTAATTTTATAGACATTATTTAAACTGCTAATAAAATCTAATCTTTCCAGGTATTTAAACAACACTGGTCTTGCCATTGCCAAAGAAACAGCAGATAAATTACTGCAAGATGCTGGGCAGAACAGGAAGCAGACTCATTCGTCTGCTCAGGACAAAATCAACATTTTAGTCAATGATATCAAACTGTATGAGAAAGGTTTAAAATCTTTCCCATCTGAACAGCAGAGTCAGTTCATCAAATACCTGCTGAAATCTTTAGGCGGAGACATATTAGCCGAGTTTAGCAAGTATGCAGCAAACCAATGCAACATATCTGTTCAAGCAGATGTCTTGTCAGTAGAACAAAGGAATAAAATACTGCATGACCTGACAGATGAATTTAAGAAACCCCTGTTGGCAATAAATGGAACCTTGTGTGAACAGAGTTTGGATCCATTTTATCAAGCTGTAGACGAATGCCTCTCAGAGCTAGGCATGATTTTGAAGAAAGTTGATAAGAAGAAAGACAGGTATTTTTAATAACATTTTTGTCAGTAAAAAATAACTACAATATTTTAAATAAATAATAAATTAATGGAAATTTGTTTTTAGGCTTCTAATCCAGAACCACCGCGAGAAATTGATAGCAGAGCTTGAGATTTGTGAAGACCCAGCACTGTGCTTGCATCTAGCTGTTCTGGCAATATTTACTATTCTGACTCAAAATATGCTGCATGCTTCTGGAAGGCAGGTGCCTGTTATCATATCATTTTTGAAAACACAGTTGAAAGAAGAGGATTATTCAAAACTACAACTTTGTCATGGTAAGTTGCACTTAAGATACATGGTTATTGATAAACTTCTGATATTAAACTATACCAAATCTTTAAAGTGAGTCGTAAATAAAATCATTCAGTTTTAAATACTGTAATAAGCAACAAGGCATTTTAGAGACTGATATATGAAACTTGATAAGCAAGTTTTTTATATGTGTGGCACCATGCAAATGCCACAACGTAACATTAACCTAAATTGCCCGTTTTGTTTTCAGAACTTGTAACTAAATACCTAACAGCATCTGATGAACACAAAGCAGAGGTAGAAGGAAAACTTAAAGATGAAGTGCCAGCATTGAAGACTATGGTGCAAGAGATTAAAAAGCAAAAGTAGTGCTAAATGCATAAGTAACATAACTTGTTTAAGCTTGTATCTAATACATTCATCCATAGTTTAATTCTGATTAAACTTTAATAATGTACTATATTTTTATATAATAAAATATTTTTGAAGGAATAATTTCATAAAAGTACCTATAAGTAGTTCTGATTCATTGTCAAACACTCCATGCCTCAGAGTAAACTCTATATGATTCCAAACAAAATATTCTTCTTCTCCAAGTGCCTCTCCACTAATGAAGGTTGGCAGTCAGCTACTTAAAATTATCTTTGTCCAGCGCGAGTCTGACCAGTTGTTCCACAGTCTTTATTCCAGTCCACTCCCTGATGTTACAGAGCCACGACATCTTTCGTCTTCCGACCTTACGCTACCCCGGTATTTTGCAGTCTTTCCTTTTTCAGTGTTGAATTTTCTAGTACCCAGAAGCTTTTGTCACTAATCCCCAAGATGTCAATGTTCAATCGAGTAATCTCCATGGCTATGTTTTCCACTTTACAGTCTTTCTTCATTCCTCTTACATTCCAAGTTCCTATTCTAAGTACTTCTTTTTTGTATTTCCTCCCAGGGATTCTTAACACCCCTGTCCTGTTGAAGGGATGCTGGGAACTCGGAGCCATTCTTTCTGTTGTATCATTCAATTTTTAAGTAGTTGAAGCCGACCAACTAGGGAATTTACAAATCAGTGGTAGTTTTCCATTGCTTTCCACCGCCAAAACTTTTAGAGGGCACTTAATCCTCAAGGCTATTGACTCCCTGCTGGATAACTGACGAGGTAATGGCGACCGAGCATAGGCGGTATAACCTAAACCCATTCTTGGATGGAAGAGGCAACAAAATATTGAAAGGGTTAAAATAAAAAGCGCGATTTTGAGAAAAGTATATTTTCGAATTTATTTTAGCTAGGCTTGCAAATATAAATTGTAGGTATTATGTAGCAGTTACCGAAGCAAGTAATTTTATAAATTCAAATTAGCCTAAAATACTAAGGACTCAAACATTTGTTTCATTCATGGATCCCAATGTGATGTTAGTTACAAATTACAAGAACATTATTTTTACAAAACAAAAACCGACTTCAAAAGACCGACTATTGAGTTATTCATCTATATGTCGCGCACATACTTAATGCAAATTTAAGACTTATATGGTTTTCTCATGGATACCAATATCAGAACTGGACTAAATTGAAATGGGACCAAATGGGAAGCGTCAGCTTTCTACTAAAAAAAGAATTATCAAAATCGATTCACCCAGTCAAAAGTTATGAGGTAACAAACATAAAAAAAAAAAAAACATACAGACGAATTGATAACCTCCTCCTTTTTTGAAGTTGGTTAAAAATGGGTAAATTCGAGAAAATCTATTTTACTGTAGGAAGACATATGTATATGGGCCAAAATACTTTTTGATGCCTAATCGGAGAATACGATTTTCATGTTTTTCTTTTTTATAAAAATATTTTTTATTAATTTTTTTTATGCAGATATAGATATGTTGTAGTTCGATTTATAATATACCTACCTCTGCAGCGTTAGTTTTAATGATTTAACTGTATTTGTGGCATATAATATATCAAGGTGTCGAAAAATTAAACAACTGTGTTACTTTTTTACTATTTTTTTTTATTAATACCTATTGTACATTGAGACTCGCTAATAAGTGACTTTTGAACTATAATGATTGTGTTAACCTCCTATAACGTTATATTACAGAAATAATCAGTTTCACAGAATATTCTTATTAGTCTAGATTACTGCGTTACCAATGTTAAATTTTAAAACTTAAACTTTTACATTATTGACAAAATAAAACTTTAAATTAATTCTAATTGACGACATAATATTCTTCTTTCGATGAATAACACGTACGTATGACTTTGAGGCATTTTTAATAATTAGAATTCTATGTATTATTGAAAATACAATAATAATCAGAGGGACACAAAAGTAACGCAGTAGTAAGCCTAGTAACACAGTAGTATTTTCTTATATAGAATACTTTGTGCTTTCTATGGAGATCTAAGTATAATGATAAAAAACCAAACAAATTCAACTTTTTATGACTTTACATAAAAAAATAAGTTGATAAAACAAAGATCATGTTTTTACACACATGTTTCCCCGGGGCCTGTCTATGTTAACCATATACCTCTCGAAGTTGTCCAAGAATATACCTATCTAGGACATATTCTGCAATTTGGCGGGACAAACTTCGAGAAGGAGGTCGTCCATTCCGCAGTGTCTGAAGACGAAAGTCTTCGATCAGTGCGTCCTACTTGTACTAACTTACGGAGCCGAAACGTGGACACTGACAGTGAGGCTGGTCCATCGATTTAAAGTCACTCAGCGGGCTATGGAGCGAGCTAAGCTCGGGGTTTCTTTGAAAGATAAAATCAGGAATGAGATTATCCGACAAAGAACTAAAGTAACCGACATAGCTCAGAGGATTAGCAAGCTGAAGTGGCAATGGGCTGGCCATATCTGTAGGAGAACCGACAACCGTTGGGGGAGACGGGTTCTAGAGTGGAGACCACGGATCGGCAAACGTAGAGTAGGGCGCCCTGCGGCCAGGTGGAATGACGACCTGCGTAAGGCGGCTGGTACAAGTGGATGCGTGAGGCAGAAGATCGTGCCTTGTGGCGTTCGTTAGGAGAGGCCTATGTCCAGCAGTGGACAAACATTAGATAGGCTGATGATGATGATGATGAGAGTGTCGGTAAAAACTTGATGTACTTGTATTGTACCCTGAAGAAGCACTAGGTTTTTAGGTAGTGCTTTTTCAACGTTTTGAATGTCGCTGTCAGTCACTAAGTACAAACGGACCTTGCTCAACTCCTTCAGAGTGTAAAAAATTCTTCGGCATTAGAAATATCTGAACCAGTAGCTACTTTTTCATCTGCAGTGCGTTTGAGATAGCCACCAACACCATCAACAGCCTCTTTCCCGTGCCCGGCTTCAAGAAAAATCCATGTTACGCGAATGATGTTGTCATGTCTTTCACAAGTTTTTTATTTGCGTGGTACCTTTCAAGATGTTTTTTTTTTGGCTTCAGCATTTTTTGCAGGGTCTAGTTTTAACTTTAGTCGATAGCGACGTTGTTTTTCTGCGTTCGTCAACGCCATTTAGTGCAGAAGCTTCTTTCTGAGAAAAAAACATAAAGTATATTTGAGTATTTCGGGTTTAATAATGTTAAAAACAACTGCGTTACCGATGCAACTACTGCGTTACTTTTTTTCAGTATCGCAGTGTAGTAGTTACGCAGTTGTAAATATTCGACTATCTTGTCAATTATCATAAAATGAAATAACAAAATGCAGATATTTCAACATTGACTGATCCAATACATAACTAACTGTGTACGAAAACAATAATAATGTAAAAATCGTCAGTACGTACCTTTCGACAGCGGTAACTCAGCGGCCACACAATAAACACACGCACATGTCTCAACGACTGTGACGCGACTGATTCGGCTAACGTAACCCCCCCGCGCAGTTGCTGTTATAGGTTATACGAGTTACAACAAGTCGAACCGATTGAAATGCAAGAAAACGTAATACATTCACTTTAAGGTTTATTTTCATTCAACAACGCAAGATAGTTACGGTTTTATTCTTTGTTGGGGACACAGATTAAATAATTTTTAATTTAATTAAATTTTTATTGTAAAAAAAATCTATTGGCATTGTAATAAGGTCCAAAGCTGACATTTTTATTGTGGTATTTAATATTAAACGCCATCTAGGAAATATTATGAGAAATTGTTAAGTATACTTCAGACACGTGCTCAGGGACAACGGTATGTAATAGGAAGAACTACTGCGTTACTAAGAATGTCAACGTTGTTACCGTAATTTTCAAATTATTAACATATTTTTTATGTTCATGTCTTGTTTTTTGTATTAGACAATAACGTTATATTTTCAACTTAGTATACCATTTTCACAAATTTATACTGATTTCCCATAAAATTTAATTTTCATTCCAAGGGACTGGTTTTTAGGCATCTAAAAGTATTTTGGCCCATATAACTCATAAGAATAAAAGCTTACTTTTTCCTAGCTTTGGTAGCTCCAAAATAAATGCCTTAGTAATGCTTAGTAATGTTTAAAAATTATGATATATAGTTTGTTCTTGAATAAAAGATTATTATTCATACTAATTTATGTTCATGATAAGAGACAGTGTTATCAGTGCTAGTGTTATTGTGTGACCAGCACAAGAATCTCTGGGATTAAAATTAGACAGCATTATGTATTATAATATGTAAGTGTTGAATGTTAAATACTAATCATCATTACGATGATTTGGCTGCTTGGCGCTTCTTTACATCCCAATTATACACTCGAGCCATGTTCACCTCTGTTGTGGTACACTGATCTCTGAAATAAACAAATATTATTGAGTGCTGAACAAAAACTTCTAGCAAATTGCAGTATTCTAGTCTTGTAGTATTTAGTCAAACTAAAAGTTATTTTTTAAAGTCTACTGCCTCTTTAATTTTAGAGGCAATTCTGCCAGAAACAGTGTAGGAAAAGTGTAAAAGAAAGAGGCCAAATATGAAGATAAAGTTGTGTGGAAAAAAATTACTTTTTTGCAATAAGTCTTTAACTGAAGATACTAGCTAGCTACTATTCATTTTTTGTACCCACTCATTTTTTGAATAATTTCTATCAAAGGAAATGTTCTTCATGGTACTAAATATCTGCCCTGTTTCAAAATCATAAACTCTAAATAGGTTCTTCAAACTACCTTAAGAAGTCTAACTCATCTTCCACAACTCCCAAATTTTTCTTAGCTGTAGCCATGTTTTCTGCAAGTAACTGTTCAGCATCTTCCAATGGATATTCCAGCATGACGTTTGCGCCAAGCCAAAGGTAAACTGTTTTCGTAGGTGGAACATTGGCCTGAAAGATACAAAATTAAAATTAAATGGCACAAGCTAGTTCTTTTTTTTTTTTTTCTTTTCTGGGCTAATGGGTATCAACTTATGTCCAGCTTTGTCAAGTCGCAAAGGCCCAGTCAATTATAGATCTAGTAAACAACAAATTTAGAATTCAATCATTTGAAAAATGCATTGAGGTCACCGTCTGTAGGTAAGGTGCCTAATAAGATGTTACCCCATTAAATGACAAGAATTCCTGACTTTTATATATTGCTATTCCAACTATGTATATTTATTATTAATACACAAAATTTATCAGTGTCTAGAAACCAAGACAGCTTAGCTGATGTTGCTATTTGGGAAATCGACAAGAAAAAAATATTACCTTCAAAAATACTTGATCACTAAGAAGAAATTGTGTATCCATGTCATTATTCTGAACTTTCAGTTTTTCAATCATTTCTAAAGAACGCGATAAGTCGGGAATTTGCTGGCGTAAGCGCCTTCGTTTTGTAGCAAACGAATACTCCATAACCTTGTATTTGCCATGTTGTTCATCGAGACTTTTTAGTACTTTGTCAACTCCATCTGAATTATCAGGTAAGCTCATAAATTCGTCTACATTATCCTGTAACCAAACAAATTATACCAATTTCCGTAACATTTATGCGAGTACTTCTACAGTTTGCATAAAAAATGTTAAAATATAAACGTTATTCATGGTATTAAGAGGATATTTTCAGCAGGTGCTGAAGCGCTCATTATATTCATATAACCTACAAATAATGATTTTTATACTGCACTGATTTTTAAACAATGGAAAGATAATAGGGTCAGTTTTATTCATCTCTGCCACTTACTACAAATACTGCCTTTGGTATACCGGAATTATTTTTTTGAACCGAATCCACTCCGTCACCTTCCATTTTTCGGAAATTGAATGAAAGACCGAACGAAATGAACGTGTTTTCGAAAAAGACAGATGGAAGATAAAATAATAGAATGAATGAATGGTCCATAGACACATTACCTCAGGAGTGGCCTCTTCAAGCTTTTTCCTTCTTTGGCTTGGAACGCTCACTGCCATTCTTACGTCATTTATCCTACTACTATTATAAAGGCGAAAGTTTGTATGTATGTATGGATGTTTGTTACTCTTTCACGCAAAAACGGCTGAACGGATTTACATGAAATTTGGAATGAAGGTTGTTCATGGTCTGGATTAACACATAGGCTACTTTTTATCCCGGAAAACGCGGGTGAAGCCGCGGGGCGCAGCTAGTCATTCATATGACAATCACTGTCAATGTCATGACAATAAATTTGTCAATGTCGTTAGCAAATAAATTGTCAATGTCGTTGAAAATTAAATCTATTCGATTGCTTTCTACTTGTTGCGAATAAAAGAAGAAAATCGTAATTTCGTGAATATACACTTCACATTCCTCATAATTTGCATCTTTGTGTTCTGTGTTAGTATAATTGATGTAAATCGACCATAATTATTTATAATGAAAACAATCACTAAAACGATGATCTGTTTTCAGGTGGAACATAACCAAGGTGCAAGGCGACGCCCTGTTTTGCGCTGTACGCATTGTTTGATTTTGCTTTCAACATAGGCCTATCAGACACCGCCGTTATGGACATGATGGTGTCAACGTTGCAGCAGCAACGTGCTGTCACTGAGCAGCTGAGGCGCGAAGCTGCTATCAAGAGAATCCCTGTGTCGTCAGCTGTATCAGACATAGTAAAATACATAAATGAACACGAGCAAGAAGACTGTCTTCTTGTTGGTTTTTCGAGTCAGAAGGTAAATCCATTCCGTGAAAAGAGCTCCTGCACTGTCTTGTAATGTATTCTGATGTTGTGTTTCACAAAGGTAATCATTTCTGGTGTGTGTATATTTGTTACCTACCTAACTGGTCTTCAGTGTATTTAACTATAAACATGAAACTTCTGTCAACTGATATTTAAATAAAACATTTATTCATTTACTAATTGTTTTTATTTGTGCTGATTAAATAAAATAGTTACACATACCTATCAATTCCGCTCTAAACCAAACTTCCACAATTCCACAGATATTCATAAGATCTGATATAAAAACCAATAGTAATAAAGATTTCTTGGATTACAAAAGCTTCAATCAACCATAATGCAAAGCAAAAACAACCCACAAGTTCAAAATGAATGGGATTGAATCATCTACAATAAAGCAAAACAAAATGCTTTGTAATTACACAGTAATTTTCTATTGTATACTCTTTCTAACAGTACATAAGTGTTCAGCATAAAAATGTTTCTAAACAACCCAAATTATCGGAATAGGTAAAAAGGGTGGAAACATTCTTATACTGTAATACAATACAAACAGCCGCTTGATTTTATAATTACCACCACTCCTAGTCAAACACCTACAATACACACAATTTAGGACTACTTAGGTTTTTGCTAGAATAAACTTATCATATAACACAATTTGATTACATACACACAAGGTTAGGTTTTGTTTTCGTAATGACATTAAGTGCAAGTGAAAGTGATTATATTATTTGGTTTGGGAATGATTATACCAATATAAGGTGCGCTACATTATTTAATACATTAGTGTTCCTACTTAGAATTTAAATGATAATTATGACTAGCACAGCAATTTGAGTTTATAGTACTAGCATACAATTATCTAGTATTATTGGATCTTTCTCACATGAAACAGTATTCTACTAATGAGTGAATAAACCATATTGTTATACTTACTACCTATATTATACCTACTTTCCACAGGTTTATGATATCCGTATCAACCCTCAAATAGACTATGATTTACAAAGAGATCATCATAAGAATAATAATGCTTTTTATATAAAGCCTATTATGGAAATTACACAATTGGAATTGCTGACATGAAATGTTGATGCCAAAATTAGTCACAAAGTGTTATGTTCCGATTTAATTGATTCACACTCCACTGCATCTCAGGCATACCCCATTTTGTTTTGGATAAATCATGTTACATACATACTTTCAAAATTGGCAGTGAAACTTAATAAGGGAAACTTATATCAATATCCAAAAGTTGTTTGAGCAAATTGGAATTAAATCAATAAATCTTACTCTAGGGGTAAAACTATATAAAAAAAATAAGTTTACCAACTATCAGTCTTTTAAATTGATGTTGATTATCAACCTTGTGGCAATTTGTCTCTCAAAAGTTTACAAAAAGATATAAGAGAATAGATTTAGTTTTAAGGTGTCCTAACATAGTCTATTGTCTCTAGAAAAACTGTGAACCACATGTTTATAGGACTTCATGGTACATAATAGTAATGTATGAAAGGTTGTAAATCATATTTTGAAAAAAAATAATAGCTGAGAATTGAATACTATAACCAAGATCCACTTACGCATAGTTCAAACCAATCCTATCCTAGAATATTATCATTACACCAAACATTCTTATTGATTACAATGTTGTTATTAGCTCATATTCATAAGATTAGCGTTTTAAGACTACTGACTACAGTTTTAAATTATGTTCTTAATTTATACCTATACCATTATAGAGAAGTTTATCACTGGCCAGGTGAACCAACACTAACATAAAATAGCAATACTACTCACTAGGAATCTAGTTTAAATGCAAAATGAATGAATCCAAAAATCTATTTTATGCCATAACAATTACAATTTTATTAATTAAATTATTGTAAAGGCCTCAATATCTTGGTGTTAAAAAGCATTCTTGTAAATGTTTTCTTTTCAAAAATACCCTCAATTCCAATAAAGGAGTATCATGCAATAGTCGCTAAGAAATGATTATTACAGAGCAAGATCTTTGTAAACTTTTGAGATGAACCATCCCTTAAAATAAACTGAGGGTTACATTAATAAGTTACGATTGAAATGCATAATGAATGAATGTTCACACTCTTTCCTGCTTTGGTGGCGATACATCTCCATTTCCATTTGACGCAACACTTTGATGATACAGTTTCAGAAGCTCCATTGCATCCTGCGCTTGACGTTTCTCTAACAATATCCTGAAAATATACAAACATAACATAAGTTACATGCTTAATTAATAACAGTAACTGATAAATTATGTACCTTTTTTCAAATTATTCCTGAAAAATCAGCAAGTAAACAGAGCTCACAAAAAATTAAAACACATAAATGAAGTGGTAAATATTTCATACCTCCCAGAAGCTTCTTTGATGTGTTCCAAAATGATTCTGTTATCCCTGTCGGTCACAATATCCGCAAGGCTATCTGGATCCATGTCGGATAACAGCTCCAAGTCTTGCCCTCCTAGTAGAGAGATATGACACAAGTTGTGCTGTAAGCGGCCGACTAAGTTCGCAACTTGCCCTTTGTCTCCCAATGCTACATCATCAGTCTGGTCCAAAGAAACTTGACACTTGGGCATATTCGGCGCCCACTTCTCATTTCCGTGTAAAAGCATAAGTGATGTATCCGGGTCCAAAGTTGAGAAATATTCCTCGTCATCCACTTCCGTCCCGTCGGACTCCAGCACTACAGTCAAGTTTTCAGAAGGAAGCCCTAATTTTTCCGGCACTTTTGTTAGCAAGTCCTCCAACGACGTAGCGACGACTCCTTTCTTTTTGTCACGATTAACGTCACATATTTTATAAGGCTTGTTAGTATCGTTTTCCATTGTATTAAGTAAGTTTGACCTGTAATTATCAATACCTAGTTTATTGAATAAAAATAACCAGAAAACAGCAATTTCGCACTTTTCACGGACGCAAAAATACAGATAAAAAAACCCTTTGTCAAATCTTTTCAAAGTGACATAAATTAGTAATATTACCAGTTGAAAAAAATGTCTAGGTTTTTCAAAGTATGTATGTACCTGTGAAATAAAAATTTCGATTGAGATTGCTCGATGCGCGATATGTTTTGTAAACGACTGCCTCCCACAACCTCCTGATAGTGACTCCGGTCGCTCCCAGCCGTTGACGGCGGCGCGGCGGCGGGAGGCATCATGCGAATCATAGGTAGATAGAACTAGTAGTTAGAAGCGAGCTATGTTGCTAGCTAACTACGGTACCGTTCATAGTAAGGCATGCCGCAAGGTGGTGTGTTTATGGTGTCTCCTGAATGAATCTTGCATGGTGTGCGGCACGCAACGCACGACCATAAACAACTATCTACAGGTGCCTATCTACACACAACCATTTTGGTCAGTGTCAACAAAGTTCTATTGTAAAATAACTGTTTCGACCCTGCAACGAAAATAGTTCTATAGGCCTCTCCACACTCGCGCGCGGATCGCGCGCGAAGCCGCGAACTTCCCGCGAACCGTGAGTGTAGATTGGATTCGCATATTCTTCGCGGGTTCGCGCCTCGTTCCCCGAAAATTGTCGGTATTTTGTCCCGCGACAAAGGGCTCGCGGGCCGCGAACTTGCCGCGAACTTGTCTTGGGTACATATTCGCAGGCCGCTCAGTCGTGCATCGTCGAGTGTCGAGAGCGGTAGTGTTGGTGAAGTTGTGTTTCGAGGCTATAATATATTTTATATTATTTATATTAATATATTTTTAGGCTATATTATATTTTCCAGAATTATTTGACAGAAGCTTGACAGAAGCGTAGTTATAAATAGCTAATGCGCAAAAAAAAAAGAAGTAAAAAAAAAGAAAAGAAGAAAAGAAGTTAAAGAAAAAAAATTAAATTAAAGAAATTAAATTAAAATTAAAATTAAATTAATTAAATTAAATTAAATTAAATTAAAGAAGTCCCGCAGCAGCAATTTCGGGGTCCATCGTGGTCGAGTGCGCGAACTATACTGTGAACCTAGCGTGAATGTGTAGCCGACGTCGTACGCGCGAGATTTCGCGCACGAATCACGGCGCGACTTCACGCCGTGAATCTCGCGGGAGTCTGGAGGCCGCTTATGGTCTATACCTAGCGTATAGGTACAGTAGACATACACACCTATAGCAATACACCTAAATATCTATGTAGCGTAGGGGTGCAAACAAACAAAACAAACAAAACAAAAGATTATTTCGGGGTCCGTGACTCTAAATACTTAATTACTAAATAGTAATAATACGCAAACAGTATTTTAATTACTACAACATATCTAAATTACTATCATCTATCTTACGTTCTAAGTTACCTTTTAAAAAAGTATTTAAGTGAAGGGAGAAGTAATGTTGATAGAAGGTAGGTACAAGGGCGGTCGCTGGGGTCACGATCGGTCACGGCGCGGCGCGACGCTCGAAGATCAATAGTCTCGCTCAGTGCCCGAGATGGTTATTATCCTGCAATGCAATTTGCAACCCCGTCTCACCTGCTGTTGACTTATCGACTGTAACGCAAAGCAATGTTTTGAAAGCATGGTCAATCGAACTTCTACCTACTGACTCTATACTTGAACTTAAACTTGTCCCACGTTTCAAAATTTCACGGATACCCACATAACCGTATCAACGATTTCAACAAATAAACAATATTTGTTCAGATTATATTTTCCAACACTGCCTAGTTTGCCTACGGATAGTCCGGCCTATGCAAACAATCACATCTATCTATGGAAGAGAAACCAACAAACAAACAACCTTTCGCATGTATAATATTAGCAGGGATGATTAGTACCCGCCTATTTACTAACAGAAACTTAATTTTCTGGTACGGTGTGTCGCTACATCTAAATTGCAACATAGCGCGATAGGCGACACTTTATGATCACTGAATGTGCCGTGACGAAGTACCTGTACCTACTCGTATATGAATACGATACCTAATGATACAACAATTTTAATGAATAATAGATTCAACAATTTTAATAAATATTACATTTAGTTAGTTTTGACGCCTGTTCCTGGGGCTTTACGCTTGTTTTTTTTTATTATTTATGCTTGTCTTAATGTAGGTAGGAAATGTTAGGCAAAGAAAAATACAGAGTTACAAAGAAAAGGCATGCTACGCCGAAAAGACTTGATCGGTCGTAGTATTCACAATTGTATTTTTTTAACAAAAAGTACCTACCTCGGTTATTCTCGTTTAAGTCAAATCAATAAAAAATAAAAAAGGGTATGGTAATTAGGCAAAGAATGCCAAATTGGAGAACGGCCGTACTAATCAGTATGATGAGTACTGTGAACCCTTTTCGGCGTAGCATAAAGCCCTTTTCCTTAAAGCCTGTAAACATATGTATTACCTACTCTACAATCTTTTAGGTACCGTGCACAATGAAAAACTTATCCCTATTTGAAACAATCGGAATTAATACCAACGGCCTACGTAAGAATTTCCAATGAGCTAGGTACCTACGTTACAATATTTATTTCGTCCGAACATTCGAGAAGGCACGAGCGACGAACGTGTCTGCATACCATTCACGCTATTCCGGAATTCCTGTAGCGTTTCAATTTATAAAATGGACTCTTCGGTTGATAATTTATGTAAGGTCTCGTAGCGTCTTACCCGGAGGTGCTTTCATAAATATTTGCCGGCAGATTCGCGAGGACGCGCTAAAATTTTACATGAGTCTCGGTCTCAGATGAGATTACTACCTCTAATTAGGGGGAAATGAGAGAAGTTCGCAAATTCTCCACACTTCCTACTTATAGTAACCTAACCTGGCGAATAGAGGCCTTACATAATTTATAAGTAATTTAAAGAATTTTCTGAATTACTAAGGCCCTATTAGCTTATTTGTAAATTCCGGGCCATGGAAAGAAAAGAATAAGCCGAAAAGGGCTCATAGTAGATGCTCGTAATTTTAAACAGTTTTTACTACACAACACAACTTTTTACAACACTGAAATCGCAAAAATGTATTAGCGGTTCCATACATTTTGTCCAGTTTTGACTTTAACACTTTTCTGAGGATCAGCCGATTTTGTTCCGCGATTTCCGGGTTGGTTCTCATTTGAGTAGATATTGGGTTGTGTTGTAATGTTTAGTCCCTTTGTAGGCATTTTCTTATAACCCAGTATTTATGTTTGTTTTAAACTTTGTCAAATGAAAAATTTAGGTTTCCTACGAGTACTCTGTGAATAGCGGTACTTACATAGCGACCGCAATTTAGCGCCGGAAATAAGTTTTCTAATCCTATTGTACTGCTAGACGGTGTGGTTACTTTTACGTCTCTTGTAAACAATTTCTATACAAGACGACATTCGAAATTACTAAATTGCGGCCGCTACTTCTCGGAATCGTGGATTCCAAAGATTTCCTAAGATAGCCGGTAATCCAGGGCCTGGATTACTTGAATACCGGTTCAGCGTAGACGGCATTTTCAAGGCTGTATTTCTTGTACCAAGTGTTGTCTATTCTGTGGCGGAGCTCTACGCAAGTGTTTGTGGCTACGACGACTACGCTTCGTGGAAGCATGGTCGTAGCCACGTAGCCGCGTAGGCACGTAGTATCATTTTCCTACCATTTGCGTCCTAATGTACAAATATATGCTGTGGGGTCAGTAAAAATTGGTCGCTCGAGTAAGATAATAAATTCGAATTTAAAGTTTTTTCACACGACATACATTTTTAAGTTTCTTTTATTGATGATCAATGTGCTATTTTAAGGAATAAGCTACTGCCATATAAAACTTCATCCAAATCTGTAAAGCCGTAGCAAGCGTTGAGTGGGAGAGAACAAACATACATTATGTGCGTGCACATAAACGTTGGCACTAAAAATATTAGGTATTATTGTAGTAGGTACTATTCGTGTACTGAATCCTTAATGCCACTTACGTGGTAAAACTAAGTAACTATAACAATAGGAGCTCATTACTTGACTTTTTATTACCTACACAATAGTGCCCGTAGGAAACTGCGCTCGAATAAAAACAGCTAAATATAGCCCAGGTGCAGCTTCGGTGTGTAGGTACTGTATAATTAAAGAAGCACTCATGAGCTCTTAACTTTATCCACTAATCTTAATACAAACAAAGTATTCAGCTTATGTTGGTGCAACCAGTAAAGAAGAAAGTGCTTTTATCCCTTACCCAGCTGTTTAGGACCATAACACGTCGACATAGAGACGACAAAACTACAATGAAGGAAATAGTACATTTTGTTACGATACCAGTCTGAGCACCTACGCGCTAAAATCGCGGAATACTGGTTTAATAGTTACTATACTTATGTCTAAAAATAAAAATGAAAGTACGAATGTTCCACTGTACCATAGCAAAGCTAGTAGGAAAAGTTATATCGCCAGTTGCAGTACATCAAAACCGACTCTTTTTGAATTGAATAGCGCAGTATTTTTCCGTGACAGAGTGTAATGCATCAGCTTGAGCACCTGTGAGCTAGAGTGAGGCGCGACGCGAGGGAACTGCAGCCTACACAGAGCGACCAACTTGCATCCTGAGTTCGAAAAATGTCGGAACTATAATTTTCCGCTCTTTTCTACAGAGAAACGATAGTGGCTCCCCTACTCAGCTCTAGAGATAAGTTGGTCGCACTATACAGTTCTAGAGTATACATAGGTAGTAAACAATGTACACGCGACTAGATATCACCGTCTGCAAAAGTAGTGGTACAATATCCAAACACAAAGTCTATCGAGACAACGGCTCGACACGCTTTTGTTTTATCTCTATAGAATACAAGAACATTATTTTTACAAAACAAAAACCGACTTCAAAAGACCGACTATTGAGTTATTCATCTATTTGTCGCGCACGTACTTAATGCAAATTTAAGACTTATATGGTTTTCTCATGGATACCATTATCAGAACTGGACTAAATTGAAATGGGACCAAATGGGGAGCGTCAGCTTTCTAATAAAAAAAGAATCATCAAAATCGATTCACCCAGTCAAAAGTTATGAGGTAACAAACATAAAAAAAAAAAAAAAAAAAACATACAGTCGAATTGATAACCTCCTCCTTTTTTGAAGTCGGTTAAAAATAACACTATCTTAGAATCTAGAAAATCTGAAATAATCTTATGTACATTAGAGAGTAACCATTTGCTAACCTTCTACATATTATGCTTTTTTAATGTCACAATATTTTTTTACTAGTAACCCCTGACAATGCATTCACCTTAATTGGGGTACTCTTCGTGAATTTAGTATGTGGGTATTATCTTGTGACAGAGTAATGCATCCACCTACGCGATGCCACGCGACGGCGTAGCGTGCCGGGGCCGATGGTCTCAGCGGTGTGCTCTACCGTTTGCTCGACATGGTTCTTGCATCAAGATGGCAATGACAGGTAGATCCATCAAGAGCACTCACACTGCCAGTAATGTAACTGTTACTCGTGTAGTGCAACTATCTTATCTGTGAGGTTGAGAAAGGAGCCACCATCGATAGTTTCCGAACTAAAATGAAGCTTTTCGTAACAAATTTTAGTTCTCTCATTCAGCCATCTGTATTAATATGTTGGTTATGATGAAAGTACAGATTATCTTGTTGGTGAATTGACTTGATATTCTGTTGGGAACTCGAATATTACTAGGTTCCTAGGTAAGATGCTTCGGATAGGTCGATCTACTTTCGGACGGAAAAGTTTGCTATTAGATTACATAAGGAACTTTTAAGCTGACTCACACACGGCACGTGATTAATGTACCAAAAGTATTCCAGACACGGGTACTTTGTCTTTGGGCCGATTTGAACATAGAGGTGTTTAAAACGAATAATACGAGTTCAATCCAAATACTTACCTACAACAGTGTAAAGAAATCAAGGCCTTGGTAAATTACGTAATATAATATAATATAATATAATATAATATAATATAATATAATATAATATAATATAATATAATATAATATAATATAATATAATATAATATAATATAATATAATATAATATAATATAATATAATATAATATAATATAATATAATATAATATAATATAATATAATATAATCCTATATAATCCTATATAATACCTACTTCAAGTTCTTAACTTAGATTTATCTACTATGACAAAGTCTCAAACATCCTTAATAGTTGGTTAACACAAATCTTTACAAGGTACAAACAAAACAATCAACAATGGGTGGGCGTAGCTTTTAGCGCTAGTTCGGAAAGGGGATTAAGTGAGAAGGTCATCCATCATCGTGAACTTGAGCATCTAACAGGCTTCATCGTAGGCCGGCGTCACAGGCTGGACAGATACAGAAGGATACAGTTCAGATACAGTGGATTAGCCGCGACGTTGCAGCTCACGTGACCTTTGTCCCGGTATCCAGGTCGAGGTCGTGGCTGTGACCTCGGCTCCGGAACATTACCGGTAAAGTAACACGACTCGGCCACCTCACCGCAGGTGCCCAGCAAATCCCTATATTCGCTTGATTAAACATCTGTACGTTTTCCCTATTAGCGATCCAGCTCCGGGATTACAGTAAATTACTAAAATATTCTCTTTGATTTATTATACGATGAAAGCATTTTTATCCACTCAGGCAGGTATGAGTTTTTAATTTTGTTGCCTTCTAAGCAGAAACATTGGACTTTTTTATTTTTTAACACTCGCTAGTGGCTATTGTGTTTCGGATTGACGTTAAAAGGTATAGAAAGTGCAACGAAAAATACGAGCGTTAAAAAGTTCGTAAATTCGTTCCATAGTTCGATAATAACTTTGTCTTAATTAAAAATGAAACTATACTGTGCTTGTATTTACAATCTCAATATCAGCTATATTTTTCTTTGACGCTTAGGGCCGGGATGAGGATGGAATTTTAGGAATCCAATTCCCGAGATAACATCGAGAAAATAGAACTTTTTCGGGTCTACAATGAATGTTGCAAGTTTTGATCTTCGTATAAAAGTTCACAAACAATTTCTAACCTAATCGCACCCTATCTTTCACATTTCAATAAACCTCACCAAACGGTGTACGATCATAGTGGTTTGTTGTACTTATTGTTTGTGGTTTCATAATATTATAATATCAATATACTCATTATAATTAGCTATGGCTATCGGTATAAGAACTGTTGATTTTATCTACGAGTAGATAACAAGTAGCGTATATTTAACACATAAGGGTATAAGCTCTTCTTCTTCTTCTTCTGCCATCGTTCTAAATTTTAGTCAAATCCCTTGGACCTTTTCAGTGTCACGGAGTAATAAACAAATACACTCACTAACTTTCGCATTTATAAATGCGTATAAGTGTGATATTTCAATTGATGTATGTGTGTATAATAATCATACCTTCTGCTATATATTATAGCTATATTAGTAGTTCTTATCCACTAGGCTTGTAAGCCGAAATGTACACCGAAGTTATCGAAGGACGATCTTGTAGCTTGGGCTACGGTTTTGCTACGCTCGTAGTAGCTACGAGTATGTTGTATGGAGCTACGAAAAACTTTAATTTATTAAAGTGGACCTTTGAAAGAGCTGTGTTTTTAGGGCCCCGTAGAAAAATTGAATCTTTATAGTTTAGCCATGTCCATGGTCTGTCCGTCTGCCTGTATGTCACGATCATTTCATTTAACTACGAGTATAAGGACTACAGAATACAGATTGATATTTTGGAAATATTTTTTCATCGAAATACATAAACAGTAAAATATTACTTAAAAAAATATATCCTTACACTTTTCTAAATATAATTGCTTAATCAAGTCCAATCTATAAATTGTCGAAAGTGCTTTACCTACCTACATTTTGCATCGAAAAACCATTTAAAATTTAGGCGAATGTAAATTCGGTGCTAAATTAAGCCGTACAAAGTAGGTCAATAGGCATCTAGGGAAAGAACGACAACTTGGCTGATACAACAGTCTCCGCGAACTTCGGTCAGGCTTAGCGAGGCCATATTTTATGATATGTTATGATTAAATTTTCCGGAACCCACGCTCGTAAGTAGAATTTTGTCTCATTCGGTATGATATAAAATAAGATTAAAAAGAAATAGCATTTGTCGAGTTTTATTTATTCGGATTAGAAAGGCAAGTTTGACAATAGTTACGCCACACAATTTTCTTAAAAATAACACACTTTGGACAGAATACAGTATGTCGCTCTTAAATGCATTTAAAATGCAACAAGCCTGCAGCGACATTTCGACACTGTTTGCTCGCATATTACATTAACTATCTACTTACTACATATTTTACAAACAAACCTTAGACACAAATAAATAAATAACAATACTTATTTGAAAACCATACGTAAAAAACAAGAATAAGGAACATCAATGTCGATTCAACCTAAAACTAAATAATAAATATGCATACAAAATTAATTAGATATAAAGTTTATGTCATACAAAAAAATGATAGGATGACAACAATAAAAACATGAATAATGAATAGCTTACAATACTTAGAACGCGACTAGAATTTTCAATATAAAGAAACTCATTTTCATAATAACTACAATGTAGATGGAGGCCGTTCATTTACTAACAAGACAATTCTGGCCAATTTTTTTGGTATCAAAGAAAAATGTCAAATTAATTTTAGTCGATTTGTATGAAGAGTAAAATAAGATAGAGCCACACCCCATAAGTCGTTTTACATAATAAATGAACTGCCCCTAACATTTTAATTAATAACTACTATTCGCAAAATGCCAATAAAGTTTGATCGCGAAAAGAAACGTTTATCACCAAACGCGAAAATGGATGAGTAACACATGTGAATGACAGATTTGATCGAGTGCCAAGTATTAATGAGGGCAGCCTGACCTGACTACTATGCCCACCTACAACGGCTTTAAATAACATCTGAATTTCTGCAACACATTTATTTATAGCCATATTGTTTATTGGCTCAGATATTCGTTTTTAGAAATTGCGATTATCATTTTCATTAAACACAAGGATCCTACTATACCAAACTTAAGATAACAACTAAAAGAAACTGATATGTCACTCACAGAAACGAGATGTAGGTGCCTTGCGTTACATTCTCTTTGGATGGTGCATGATGGTTACGTCTAGATAATTTTGATGACGGTCGTAAGAGCTACTTAAACTTTTGTTAAACCATTGAAATATGGTTATAACAAGTTTTTTAATGACGTGTCTCCCATACGTGTTCGAGTGGGAGAAAGCTGCCAAATGATCAGCAAACTTCCTGTGAAGCTTACGTAACACTCTCGTGCTTCGCTGCATATGCTTTATTCCGGCTAACTTTGTTACCTGTAGGCATTTAAATTGGCACGTTGGCCACAATTACAAAATTCAATTAACTAGAATATTGGTAGGGCGTGTGTCAGAAAACGTTAGGAATCTTGCGTCAGAAATTAGTAGGTACTTATCAGCTACCGCTCACGAATTGAGAGAAGGTATCTGAAAGCTGTCAATTCAAATGAAAGTGATATTATGGGAAGGTTATTTTTCAGCGAACGTCTTTGTATTATTAGGGTAATTGCCTTTGATTTCACTTTGTCAGAGGTTGTTTTGCTTCTCATTTTTCAGTCGAATAGAAAATAAAATTTTATTTAAAAGTCTGCAGCTATCTGCGAACTGTTTTTAGTTTAAAGGTTACGTTGGCCTCGAAGCAACTTGCTTTTTAATTACTTATTAAAGTAGGTTTATTTTAAGGTTTTCTCCTTTAATTTCTTTACTTTCTTTTCATTGCTTGCACGAAAATATCTCATAAAAGACATTTTGCTAATTTCTTTCGTGATTGAGTGGTTATCATTATTTTAAAATTGGATCCAACTTTATAAACTAATGTAAAAACCCGTACCCGACCGACCGACCTGGCTACGTAGTGATCACCTCCTCAATGCTGGCTACATTATCTTTCTAATCAGTGTAGAATCATTAACAGACCAATTTCACGAGGACGGTCAGCAAATTTTAAATAGCATTTCTTTGCCGAGTCGGCGGATTAGAAACTCAATTGACTCAAATGAAATTTTGCAGTTGCTAAAGTTTTGTCGAGAGATTCATTAGCGGAGCTTCTTTGTGATAAAATCAAAGTGTAATGAA
The DNA here is from genome assembly GCA_949125135.1 of Alcis repandata. Taxonomy (NCBI): domain Eukaryota; kingdom Metazoa; phylum Arthropoda; class Insecta; order Lepidoptera; family Geometridae; genus Alcis; species Alcis repandata. The sequence continues at coordinate 6,119,134 of OX421233.1, forward strand.
AACAGGATTTAAAGCAAAATTAGATTTTTGAAGACTTGGACTATTCTTGGGCGCTGATCTTATCTTGCACGTTGTCTTTTTCGTTTGAGAGTGAGAATTTCCAAGATAATTTCAAGAGTACAAGAATAGGGCCTAGACCGTAGTTAGGTCACCTGAAAGATTCTGATCAAAAAGCAAATTTTTCGACTGCCCATACAATAGTGCCATATTAAGTTTGGTCGATTAGTCGTTGTAGAGTCCCTCGTAGAGTGATCTCGGCATGTGCTCGGCCAGTATTGACTTCAGCTTCTCTCTCGGCGAGACAGGCGTGTAGCGAGGCAGGGGGAACGTGCGCGTCACGCCGTCGCTCAGCGCCCGAGTCACGGCCGTCAGGTCCGCATCCTGGGGTCAATTAAAAACTAATTAATCATAGCATAATAGACTAAGGATCACGATGAATGACAAGGTCGCAAAGCCGTTGATAGGCTGGCGTAGAGTAAGTTAGTTATGATTTTCTGGGTAGCTTTTGGCAGCGACTGAAATGTTTAACAGTAGCTATGTCAGTTCCAGATACGTTAGTAAATACGTATTTAAATCAGATTCGCTAAATGTTACAACATATTTGTAGGAAAATCTAACTGCTCTAATTTAAGTTAAAACGTCTAACCAGATCAGATACGAGTAAGTATCTCTTTTTAAGAATAAACATTTTGCCGTTAACTACTTCTCCTACATTTCTTTTCATAAAACCTCCGCATTATTGTTATCGTCTAGCGAGTAGGCGGAGAAGGTCACCTTTTTACGCCTTTCTTGTTTTGATCAATGTTTTCGACCAAAACAAAAGCAATTTTCTTTCCTTCATCGGTTTAGGTGTACCACATTGTTATTCGAAGTGTCGTTTCGTTGATAAATAAACTTGATGTGGTGTGCTTGCTCATGTAAACCGGTAATAGCGTTAAATTAGGCGTTGTCACGTTTCCGAGCTTCGATGGAATTAAGTTAACTAGTAAAGGCCCGGTTTTTTTGCGTTTTAATTAATTATTAATTATATTTGCTCTAATTACCAGTACATTTCTGTCGTGGCAGCAAGGCGTTTGATGGATGAAACCTTAAAGTGAAAAAGAGGGCCAATGCGTAGCCGAGGCACACACGTGTCATTGCATAATCACCGCGAATGTTTTTTTACACCTACGTACCTATTATTTTTATAAAGCATAGTTGGATTCTTAAATAAAATGCAACAGAGATGACAGCTATAATAAATAATATGCTATTTAATTTCGACAAACTCACCCATAGTTGAAAAAATATCAGCCATAGACAAGTCTACAACCGAACATGTTTCTGAAAGTACTTACAGCGTTCTTAGTGTATTTCTCAAGGCTTCGCAAGGCTTGTTCGAAGTAGTTCTCGCCATAAGCGCCTTTCTGTTCGTCGCTGAGTCGTTTCCACATGTCGCGCGCTTGTTCTAGAAGTTTTTCCTCGGAGAGCCACGCGCTGCCAGTCGTGTATTCACCCGCGGCAACCACGACCTTCAAATACATATAATACATAGATTTTATTTATATTCTGCTATCTTTTTTTACAATTGCGTGTCGAGACGAGTGAATCGCTCACCTAATATTATTCGTCACGATTGCCCGTAACAAGTATTAGTCTTCCTTTATGCTTTTCTGATTTACTAAAGTCTTCGTCATGGGTATATTTATTTTTCAAAATACCTACAGATGGTTAAACTCTAGTTTAATATTACAGCAACAGACATTTTTTAGGCATAGATAGGCATAGATCCCTACAGATGGAAAAATTCTAGATGAATATTGCAGAAACAGACAGGTAGAGGTGTCGTATTAAGAAAAACAGAATCAAATATAGTTTCCAATGATTATGTTGGGTTACAATTACATTACCATTTAGCAAAACAAATTAATGTGTAACAGTTATATTTTTGTCTTAGTTAACTAGCACTGATTTTAATCAACTAGCTTAGAGATAAAAAAATGGCGATTAAATAGTACTTTCATAGACTTTTACATAAATAAAAGATGAGAATGTTTTATTCAAAAAACCAGTAAGTAGAGTGTATAGTATGTGGAAACTTTAACAAAAATAACTGAACTCTGCAATATTAAATTCTATCGCGCCGTTTTAGAACAAGGTAAAATGAAATATTCAAAGCTTCTTGTAGGACAAAGATCATTTTGTTCCGAAGAAACATTTTGAAGTTTCGTCCATTAACCTATTGTTGTGTCTGCCTCGTCTGTTGTCGGCTATCAAATTAAATTAGTTCCCTTTGTTAAAGGTTGTATTTGTAATATCGTTGTTAAAGGTACCTACTGTTAAAAAGTATAGGCACCGGAGAATCTTTTCTAGTATGTAGGTTCTTTACGTTACGTCTTTCGTATAATTATTAATTACTTACTTTCAAGCAATTCATCGAACGAGCGAGACGAAAATCGAGTCGGTTTTTGTATTCGTGTTCGTTTGTAAATTATTTAATCATAATTCAATTTTTAAGACATTTTGTGTGTGCAAAGTTCATAGAAATTGAAATTGGTTTCTTCTAGGTAACTGTGCGTCATCGTAGACCGCATCGTTGCTTACTGTACTTATCAGGCGAGAACGCGATTTTTACCTGCTAGTTCAAACGTTTATATCCTATATACTCCTACTAATGTTAGATATAAACGCGAAAGTTTATAAGAATGAATGTTTGTTACAGTTTCACGAAAAACGGGTGAACGGATTTACATGAAATTTGGAATGAAGGTTGTTCATAGTCTGGATTAACACATAGGCTACTTTTTATCCCGGAAAACGCGGTTGAAACCGCGAAACGCAGCTAGTTACAGAATAAGACAAAAATTAAACACAAAAACAAGCTTTTCTTGCATAATCGTCGGAATAACACAGGTAAGTATATAGGTATACTCGTACCTATACATCAAAATTCAGCTTAAACGGACATCGGGAACTGGATCATTCAGTTCGAAGATTTGACCCAAAAAAATAACAAACACGGCAAGCTAACCAAAAGCTTGTTACAAAAATGCAAACAATATAATTTTAAAGTTCGAAAATGAGCAAAATTTGTAGAGTTGTAAAGATATAGCGGTCGCGAGGTCGAAGTTCGGCATGAACAGAGTACCTACTATCTACCTATACTATACTGTAGCTATCTGCCATACTGTTACATGCTTTTATAGATATCCATGTTGATAGCTCGAGCTAAATACATTACATTCCGAAAACATATCAGTTAAATTAATTCTGTGTAGGCGGCATGACATGACGAGAAAACATATCTAGTACAGTTTCGTCTTGTATTTCCATGAATTCTTGGACCGAGTTGATTCAATGCGATATTGCACAGACTATAATAAAAAGTGACAAACAGTGACAGTACAAGTGTTTTTATGATCGAAACGTGTTTGGCGCTTGAGTTTTGGTTTGACCAGCAAAGTCATTCAGGGTGACTCTCTAATATTGGAGCAATTTTTTTGTTTTCAACAGAAAGAGAGTAGGAATATTTTGATTCTTTATCATCGTATTACGCCGAATTATTTTCAATGATACGCAAAAATAAATGAACTCTTCCAAGAACATCATTGTAATAAAACTGAAAAGGGCATCTACACAACAATGACAAAAAATGGATTATTTCTATCTATTCATTTATTATCTTTTATCTTATTTACTGAGTGTTATTAGGAACAGTCATCTAACTGGGTTCTCAATATTTCGAATCGTAATGTCCTCTAGCTATAGGTATAGTAAACAAATAATGTATGGTTTGATGATGTTTCGAAAGCTGTACGTATGTTACATCATATACACAAGGCTACATAGAAGTACTAGGCCGAAATGAGATCACTATGTCGTTATTTTACTACAAAAAACGTATGGACTGATTGTCTTTGTTTTACGAATTATATACTTGATCCTATCAGGAAAAGTTGGGTTTAATGGTGAGTGCAATGAGCTCTTTTCGGCTTAGTGTCATCACTCCAATTAACCCTGTATGTCGATACTCAATATTTATGCCGTGCGGAATTATCTCCGTCGGTTTGTTCATTAATCGGAAGCGAAGCGCCAGCTGATGGATTGAACGCATCCACTTTAATCACATACAATCCTCATTAATTCAACACCGCCCACATCCTCCGGGAAGTAATTAAGTTACAAAATAGTTTGTTGCTAACAAGCTTTATAGAACAAGCCTCAAACAAAGCCCTCCGCATGTGCTGATCCTAATCTAATCGGGAGGTGTATAAGACGAGCTCGGGAGGTCGTGTACCGAACGCCCATTTTAGCCAACCTACAAACTTTGCTCCGTTATCGCAAAGAGGCCGAAGATGCTCTATTCCAGGCCGACTTTGCGCTAGTTTTATAAATACATTTCCCAAGATAGTAAGTCGTTTTACGATACTTTCAGCGTGTGTTTTACCGTTGTCAGTTTTCACTAGAGCATTAACTCCGCTATGGAGTGCTCTCGGCTTAATGCGATTCCTACACGTAATGATGTTTACGTGAAAAAATGTTGATTCAATATCATTGAGCGTCGTTATTCGGAACGAGGCTAAATTATTTATCTATATTTATTTTTTCGAGTGAAATGAAATGGGCGTGGGAGTAGAAAGACAATATAAACAAATTTAATGTGACGTCAGTTGGCTCAGCGCTGGAGTATTCATAGGTCGTGTCGTAATCAAAGCTGTTGAATAAATCAAGCAGCGAGAGTGCAGCGAGCGTCCATATTATTAGAGAGGCGCGAGAGTGGTCATCATATGATTATTTGATTTGAATAGCCATGAAACGTAAACGGTTAATATCTTTTATGAATAACTTTTTAGCCGTAATATTCAGCTACAATATTATTGTTTTAACTAGAAATCTGCAAAATGAAATGTGCTGTTTGCGTGATATCTAAGCTAAATATTTCTGCATTTTATTGGTTTTTCTCTGTAAATTGAACGAGACTTCATTTCACTACAGATGAAGATGGAAAATTGAATGAAAATCTTGTTAACCTCGACTGAGACTCAGAGACCCATTTGATTTTACATCGAAATAAAAAACGAATGATAAAAGCTTTAAACGTAAAATCAAAGTTTACCTATTGAGAGAGCTGCTATCATATAACTTTGATGTCAGTAAATAGCTGAAGTTTTCTCATTGTTATTGTTTACCGAAGCTGTGGGTAGCTTTTGAACACAACAGGATGTTTTTTCTAGAAAAGCTGAACTGGTACTTGTTTAAATTATTTACAATCGAAAGTATTTTTGCAAATTTATAGAACCGAACTCACTTTATACATTACGTTGTTAGACATACAATTATCTACGACGTAAACTGAAGTACTTCAGGCAAATTAGAATTTACACTTAATTTTCTCAACAACTAGGTATAATTTAAACGAAACATAAACAGCTAATTATAATTATACGAACGAATAAAATGTTGTAAATTTATAAATGTTTTACTTGAATAACCTATGAATCTCATGAAGATACCTACTAACGTAAATAGGAAGATATTTATCAGCACCATTGATCAAGTAGTTGGTATTTTCGTATCACGGGCGTAGTGCTGACGTAAGCTGTTGCGTTGGAAACGAAAACCGAGATGCAAGCGGACCTACTCGACTTGGCTCTAACATAAATTGGATGGGTAGTGTAGTCTCGGCGCTGTTTAGTAGGAAACCTCGTACTTAATGTGTTTTATCTATTAAACATATGTACACAATTTATTGATGCCCTTGATATTGACGTGGTTACATACAACAGTTTATTATCATCTGATGCGACTTCGCTTGCATCTCGGCTTGGTCGATCTTGATGGAATAGTGGAATTGGCTCTCAGACAAAGTCAAAAAGTAGAAGGTGTATAATTAAACCAGCACTAGGTTTTAACATCAACAGCTGACAGATAACGTCTGTCAGCTTGCGTTACGGACAAGCGATCAGAGCGCCCAAGCCAGCCAACGAAACGAGACATTAGTGTTAGTACACTTGCACGTAGCTAGCAGGATCTAAAAATATACTTAGATCAATTATGCGGAAGCTACGTACGGAATCGTCAGAGTGAGGAATGTCTTGCTTGATTGGGTGTTCTGATAGATATAATTTAGGTATCGTCAAGTCGAAAGTAAATCGGCTTTTCCTAGGTAAGACCGCATCTTTGCTTACGATCAGGCGAGATGGCACCGTAGACCGCATCTTTGCTTACGATCAGGCGAGATGGCACCGTAGACCGCATCTTTGCTTATGATCAGGCGAGACGGCGAGCACACAAGTCTAACAATGAATTAAAAAAATACTTACAACATCGACACCCCTAGGTTTGAGCTCGCGTCGCAAGCAGGCAGCCAGAGCGTCGAGAGCGGCGAGCGAGGCGGCGTGCACCCCGCGCACCGGCGCCGCCACGTGCGTCAGGATCGAGGAGGCCAGCACGATGCGCCCGCGAGCGCGGCGGACCAGCGGCAGCATCACTTGCGCCAGGCGGGCCGGACCTGAACAACGAACATCATGTAACAAACTAGCATAAGTTATTTAGATCTTTCTGTCGTCGCGTTACGACTGTATTTTGTTCTATTAGTGGCAAACAAGCGACGGGCTACCTGATGGTAATCAGTCACCGGTGCCTATGGACCACTCCAATATACAAGGCATATTTAGTGCGATGCCTATCTTTGAGGTCTATGTTTACCCTTCGTTTGAAATATCATTCCCTTCGTTTCAAGATTACAGTTCGGTTTAGTATTGGTTCTTAGTTCTTAGGTACATTATACTGAACGCATGAGACTCTGAGGTAAAGATCACTCGCAGTTGATTTCCCCTTTATTTACTTTCTTTCCTTAGATCAACATCAATAAAACTAATTCAGATTACTTGCGTAATCTTCGGCAATTATGTTATTAAATATTCTCGTTTGTAATTCGTTAGGTTCCAAAACATGCAAAATTAGAGATTAAAACTTCGCTTTTGGCGCCAGACTTACTTGAATTAATTAGCTCGTAAAGTAAATAAGACGTTGTAATTGTGTCTGCTCGTTACAAGGCCATCGTTTGAAAGACCGTAATTGAATTCTCGCTAAATTTGCTACGTGCCTACTTTACATTCGACACACAATGACGAAATTAATGAAGCGGTTTGTTCGCCTTATAGACTCTGAAATACGTTAATTAAGACTTTGACTTCGTTCCACACAAATAGAATGAAAGCTTATCATAAGTCAAAAATTATGTTTTTTTGACACAAAAAAGTGAAACAGGAAAGAAAGACTTACTTGTAACGAAGATATTAAATACGACTAATATTTATACACAATCATTATTACGTGCTGCCTCGATCTAGGCGTAATAAATTGTATTGTGTTTTTTTTAAGTTTTCATTCATCAAAGTTGTTGTTGAAAATTAAAATTTGTTCAAGAAACTCAAAACGATTTATAAAATATCTGATGAAGTATTAATAACATCACAAATCTCTGAAATTATTTTAGTATTCAGATGAATCATAGGTGAATCATTCATCGCTGGACTCAAATTAGATGTTTACAAATATTTTTTGCAAGTCGAAAAACTCATCTTCGGAGTTATGACGTCAATGTGTGTGGTTATTAGTGTACTAACGATGATATTTAATGAAACGAACTATAAAAGTTATTCGACTGGCAATATACTAGTACTTACTTCGTCCAACAATATAAACAAGCCTGAAATAGGCGTATTAAAATTCCTCATTAATTAAAGTGCTTTAAAAATTTACATATTTTATCTTTTGATTACACTTTACAAACCTACTAACGCCATCTATGCTTTTGCCTATACAACAGTAAGGCAGTTGCAAAACCGTAGCGGTTCTAAGGTTCGTAGCGGCGTAGCTCGTAGCTCGTAGCAGGACTCACCTAACAGGTTCACATCCATAGCGCGTTTGATGACCGAGAACGGAACCCACTCCAGTTCGCCGAGAGCGCACCACGACTCACAATTCACGATGGCCCAGAGCCCCTGCGCGCCATCTGGCATGTGGTCCACGATATAAAGAGACGCCGACAGGATCTGGTAAAATAACGGTTTGGTTTAAACAACAGAATAAGCACTGAAAAGTTTTGCTTGCCAATTGACAGAGGTCGTTAGGTGACGCTCGATCTTTGGTGTTAGAGATTGTGAGTAAAAATGATTAAATTGCAAGCTGACGTTTATAAAATATTGATTTAATTTCGTATTACTGATTTAACATCAATGCAGTCCTTAGTTATAATGTAAAGATCAGTTGCCGTTCGTTAATTTTGCGAAAACTTGGAAATTGCTCGACTAATTTAAATATTTATTTTTTCTTCTATTCACATAGGTAAATACTGAGGTGGCTTAGGAAAAAGAAAATTGGAATAAACTAAAAGGAAAAGCCGAAAAATCCGCTGCTCATCTAGTTATTTTATAAAATTAGATTTCAAAGAAGTGTTAGAAAGTTTCTAACGGTATTTATGTAATTTACATAATGATTAGAATTGTGTTCTGGAAGAAAAGACGACATGATTCAAAGAAACAAAAGAAGTGTGCACTTTAGTTTTTCTTGTAAGCTCATTATCGAACATATAGATAAAATCGCGTGTAGGTATTTCTACCGAAAATTTTAGCAATTAATCTTGGAGAAAGTTCGGAACTTTTATCGAATCGGGAATGTGACAATTTATTTGCTATACGAAACGTATACTTGGGAATAGCTACTGTGACATTAAACAAAGAGCTAAAATGTTTTTTCTAAGTGAGCATATGATTAATTTTGGCTCAAAAAACCTTACAACGGCGCCATTAAAAATATTGAATCAGTCGTGGGCGTTTACCTTGATAAGATTTTCTTTTTGGTAGCTAGCCTGAATTAATTAAGAGACGTGTACCTGTACATCCCCCAGGTTGGAGTTAGCTGCGAGCGATACTCGTACGAAATTAATTTACAAGGATTTAGCTTTATAATAAAGGGTAGGAGGCGGTCCTGCCGAAGTCGGTAGCCTCCCAAGGGACTGGAAAATGACCTAGATACCCTTAATTTGTCAAATTAACTCGCCACTGATCCCTTACTGATTATTATTAAATGGCGAGAAAACGTTACCGGCAAAATTTTAATTAAAGCATTTAGAAATGTAGACTGAGATGGACATTGTTATGAAGCTTGAATATAAAAGAGGCATAAAACTTAAGGGTGCGCCGGAACGGGTGGTCAATTACTTTACGAAAGCGTGTGCCTGGAAATATTATAATCGTCGCAATTTGAGAAATGAACATCAAATATTTGTGATAGCATAATTTTATTTCCCCGCTACTTTCTGAAAAACGGAAGTAGCGGGGAAATTATTGAAGAATAGTTTAGCATTTAACGAAAAATTGTTGTGGATGTAAGCCAAACAACTGCCACTGAACGTTTCCGAGAAATGTACCATCACGTAATTTATTATTAAAATCGAGTAAAACAAATTTAAAATTGCTGAAAACAGTTGAAACCGTAAAAAGAAATAATTACAAACTAAATGAATTACACAATGGGTAATATCTATCTACCTGTGTTTCTGAAGTGATGTCCAGCTGAAGAGTATGCAGCCTTCCAGAGCAGTCCTCTTTGAGCATGTCTGCGTCGATGTTGCCAGCCTTGTTCTGGAAGCCGGCGAAAACGTGGTAGCCCATGTCATCCAACTTCCGAGCCAGGGCGTTACCTAGGACATTGTCGCAGCCCGTCACCAGAACTACCTTTCCCGCTGCTGTTACCTGCATCACAAACAAAGCAACAAGTATTATTAAAAAGAAATACAAAAAGCAGACTGCCAAATGCAGCCGCTTATGACGATCCCTATACAAAAACTAATCTAATGACACCATGTATTACAAAATGCAAAAAAAATAACTCTCTTGCTGGGCAATTGAGGAAATATAAAAGAGAATAAAATTTCGCTTATCTAAAACGAAATTTCATTCTACTTGCGCAAGTATAATGTATTACGAGTAAATTTATAATGTCACTGAATGAACGCTTCTATTCACGAAGTGCTATCGGCAAGCGACGGAATTAAGTTTTCGTCGAAAATGTACGGCGACAGGTTGATGGATGTCCGTTATAATAACTGCTGAGTGAATATTTTATTCAGCCGGGTCCGGTACATACCGTAGTATGCGTGACGCCGTGACGTTCGAGGTAAACTATTTCAGGGTTTCCTGATCGTTAACTCTTAATCTTCCACTCCTCTCACTGTTCAAAGTCACGCACCAATCACGGTCAAGTTTGCATAAATTACTTAATTACGCCGACAATTAGTCCTCGCTCATCACTATGATAAAATCAGAGCGATATCAATGAAACACAAAATAATAAAATATACAACATTCATTTGCCAACGAGAGCCAACAGATGAATATTTCATGGACTGTTGATAATCTCTAAAGTTCAGATGTGACGCGACACAAAACAGTCCTAGCTTAACACTTAGCTTAAACATTTAAATGAATATTTTATTTAACTGTGTCTATTCGGTAAAAACATGACGATTAACCTATTTTAAATCGTACTTTCGAATGGATTGATGACGCAAGTATGGAGGCTGGCACAATGGTACAATTGTTACAATCTCCTTGGCAATATATAATGCGACAGCATTCACGCAGACATTTAGACGCATTATTATACAGTATGATACAATAACTATTTTATAGTGTGGTGTGAGCAGAGGGAACGCGACGTGGGCGGCCGTCTTGGTGACGTTACATGGCGCTGCTCTGTCTGCAAATCCGGTGCTTCCGATAATACCAAAGGTTATACGCATGGCCGTAGTTAGGAAAGGGGCAGGGGGATAATACAAGCGTAGTAAAAATCTGTTTTTTTTCCTATCTTTTTTGTCCTTGAGTCTCAATCTATAATTTATTTTGAAAACATTTCATATTCGTATAATAGTTTATACAATTTATCTATCAGTTTATAAATTATTTTTCTTTGTGGTTTGCGTGGGCAAAATAATTTTTGTTATCCTATGAACTGCTCTGTACGAATATGACATCAATTTCGGACTAAAATCACCTCTATAAATACGAGCGTGTATAACATCAACAAAGATCATATTCTACACATGTTATGACGATCAAGTACGTACACCACCAAATCTTTCACCTCTATAAAAATGTGAGCCATTAGGTCATTTATGTGATCAATCAATTTTATGGCAGATTTAGTGGGAGGAATACTAATACGTACTCGTCGTACGAGTATCTATCAAAATAGAAAGGGGAACTGGAAATATAATTAAACTGGTACAGCTTTATAAAAACCCATCTATTTATTTTTGTAACTAATATTTTCTGTTCGAAAAATAACTCTTCATTTCTTTATTCCCAAGACATTACGTGGTTTTATAGTATACAGGGTTACTGGGTTGCAGTTTACTGTGAAGGGTGGAATAAACAGTATATTACTCATTGTGCTTACTCATCATTAAGACCATATGACCAACCACGAAACCACAAAAAAAATTAGCTATTCCACAGAAAAATATTATTCACACTTAACGAAATGTATGAAACAACGCATTTTGTTTTTCATGATTTCAGGGTCACATAAATTTTACGGTGAATTCCTTTTGGCCGTATAGTCCTGTATATTATTGAAACCATTTCATATCGAGGGTTTCTAGAAATGAAACATTCTTTTTCAAACACTTTTTACAGTTATTGTTGTTTATGTTGGACTGTAAACTTATTTAATAAGAAAGTCTGCTATTGTTACAGAGCTTCCCGAGAGAGCGTCGGCCGAGTCGTGCTCTAGAATGCAGGTAACCACTTGCGGGAGACACAGAACAAGTTTCAACCCCGTTTCTCAGATTCCCAGTGACGCACACTTGGCTCCTTGAGACTTGCATTAGGTGTCACAGAATAAACACAACCTACGAGTACATTAGGTACCACAAAACAACAAATAAACAACATAACTTTGTTTCGAACCAAGCTAATTTAAGACCACTTGCCAACTTTAACATCATTTAACTTTAACTGTTGTATTGGTAACGTTTTTACGAACTCTCTATCAACTTATAAATGTTCGAAGCCATAAACTAGTGCAGTTAGTTGAATGGGTAATTTATGTTTTATTTATAAGTATGCGTTCCAGTTTATTGCTGTTGCTATATTATCTTTTGATTTTTCTTGAACGAGTGTTTACTTGGTCATAGAATATTTATACAAGCTATGTTGCAAGTCAAAGATACTTGGTGTGTTACGTAACTCTTTTTGAGACCATTGTTTTCTATGACAAAGGTGAAATGTAAATTAATTTTTTATCGCAACAATTACGTCCCTTTCTTGGCAAAGTTTGTGTGACGTCAATGGGTAAGGTTGTATCCAAACATTTTTACCTGCTTAATGTTATGAGATGGAATGGGTACCTACCTACTTCAGAATACACGAAGCCAAAGCATGAAATCCGTATTTATTGAATTGCACAAATACATTTACAAATGATGTATTTTTCACAAATACATCATTTGTTGGTTTGTTTGTCCTTCTTTCAGGCAGTAGTAGAACAAAAGATTGCTGTGTTTTTCATACTTCGATACTAAATTATAAAAAAAAAAAAAAAAAAAAGGATAAACAAAATAAAGGATAAATAAATAAAGGATAAATAAAGGATAGGAGGATCCATGAAAAAAAAACCTTTCTTGCACGATTTTATACGTGTGCAAAATCGCAGGGCAGTGCTAGTTCTTTACAAAATAGAAAAACGAAGAGTAAACACTATTTCAGGATTAATCCGTGACATGTACCCGCACTCAGATTTATTTATCTCAAGAGTCCGTGCATCAAGGGATCATGACTCAAAGAATGGCGGCGACTCGTCTGTATCCGCTTAAGGTTGTTTTGGCACTTAATCCCTGCCCGTGGGAGGAGATCCGCCAAGGAAATAGTGGTGTGGGTGTTAACGACTTTCTTAAAGGAACGTGAAAGCATAATGCAAACCGATGTGGTTTTTAATCTCTACTCCAAGGTTCTTATTAGTTTATCCACGTTTCCAGTTACCATTTATTTTCACGAATATCGGTGAAAAATGTGTTATTGCTCTGAGATATTGATATGTATATCAGAGATGTTCTCACTAGTGTTAGCTACTTAAATGTACTATGTCATTGAGACGTCGATATGTTCAGTACCTTTTTCTATAACACAGTTGAAATGATCTAAATGAAACCTGACTAGAAAGAAGGCTGTTCCGTATGAAGGACATATTATACTCTATATTGTTGAGGTGAATCCTCATGAAAACAGATGAAGAAGAGCAGAACTTAGTTAACAAGTGACACGAAACAGAACCATGGTGTGTGTGTAACTGAATCGTTCGCTGAACAGAAACCGGTGTAATTGTTTACTAGCACTTGGAGAGGTTACATATGAAGCGGAAGTTTAATTTGTTCCGTGCGAAGCCGCGAGCCGCCACATGAATATGCATGAAACGTAAAGGTGTCTATACACAGAAACCGCCTGCCCGTTAACACAGGACGGCCGGTAGAGCCACCCAAATTTGACACAATTGTGACGACAGATTGCACTCGGTGGCATATCGACGGTTGACTGGCTTGCTCATTTACGTAGCTGCTTTCATCGAACTGCGAACTACATTTGCCGCAGATTCCAGAGCTCTCTTGTTTTCGGTAAAGTAACTCGGGTTTACAAAGCCGCCGGATTAATTAGCAGGCAGCTCGTCGAGCCCTGTCACCGCACTGAGACTTCAGTGTGTAGACTCCTTAATAAGACTCCCTGGTTGTTTCTTTATAGAATCTAGCGTTATGAGCTGCTTCATATGTTAATTTTCAACGGCGCACATATTTACTGTCTATGTTTTAATGGTAAATTGCAGATACATAGGTGCGCTCGTGCTTGTCGTAAAATTTATTTATGAAGTCGGTATAAATCATACTTATAAGTATTATAACATAAATGCAAGTTTGTGTGTAGGTACAAGTTATAAATACTTAAGTAAAAATTATGCGTGTGTGTGTATCTAAGTAGGTGTATTTGTTACTACTTAACTTCTTGAGGGCGGAACGCATTTCGATGCAATTTAGAGCGGATAGATTATACTCGTAGGTATTCTTGGTGTGAATTTTTTAATACCTACTTATTAAAACTTTATTCCTGAAAAGCTTTAAGATACGAAAGCTTATGATCGGTAACAAAACTAACTACGCTAATTCTCTAATAACGCTAAACGCCACACATCATTTTTTTACCTATTTTCTTTAAAATTTTATTCAAAACGGCATGCGAATAAATGCTTTTAATCAATTAAGATCAAATTGAAATCTCACCTGTAAATTATGGTAGAACCAAAGAGAGCCGATGACGGAGATGGAGAACCAGAGGAACAGCGTGAACACGGATATGTTGCTGATGTGCAGAGCGTTCGCGACCGTGGAGAGGACCACGGCGAGCGCGTGGCACAGCACTATAGGCAACGCGCACCGGTCGATTATGTCCCATGGCACCTCCTGTAGAACATGTCATGTTTCACTAATTGGCATCAATACGGGGTGTTTCTTTAAACGTCGGGCATATTCGTCATATTCTAGAATTTCATTTTACTAATTATTTTCAACTTTTACAATGGGACTAACAATGAAATCGCAAATAAAACTAGTGATTTCAGAGTTGGTCCCATCCGTGTCCGTCGTTTAAAGACACTCCGGTGATCTTGTCATAGCACCGAATCAGCGATAGTTTGACGTCACAAAAGCCTAGCGTTACGCAAAACGCTGACATCATTCAGCTGGACCGCGGCCGGACACGGGAATAATAAATGATCGTTAGACAGAAGACAACAAAACCAAACTGTATTAATTGCTGTTTTGGGTAACAATTTTAAACTACTGAACCACTGAACGCTAAATCCGGATGATATTCTATATTATAAATAAAAATCGCCAAAACCCTAAGAATAACTCCGACAGTAGAGCCAGATATTTAGCCCAAAGACAGGACACTAAACCTTTTAATAAAATATAACATTAATTGACAGCAGATTAAAAAAGTAGGTATAAACTATTATCCCACTAATTTTAAAATATTCTTGCGATAAAACCATAGAGATATATAAAATTTAATTCTTGGACGAATCAGCTAATATTAATGCGGTCCGGGGAATGTAAATTAAGCGTGTACTTGGGCTTTTCATTTCCCGTAGCTTTATCAGAATACGTGAACTCAACAAGGAAATATAAAAAATTCAAGGTTGTGATTTTCATACAAATCCGCTGTCTTGCTCATTCTTGAAATTTAGAGTTCTTAGCATTCAGTTTCAATATTGAAATTCAAATAACAACTTGCTTAGTAACAATCAGTTTACTCAGGTAGTAAGTACCTAATCAAAAGTAGCCTGTTCGTGTCTAAAAACTGGACATAAACCTGTTGCGATATATTATCACAAATAAAAGTTTTATCCAATGTGATAAGTTATATTGCTGTCACTTTTAGGCGTTTTTAATTTAAAATCACCAAAAAAAGTAAGCAAAACATCCGTTCAGTAATTTGAAAAGGTAACAAGTAACAAGCTTCACATACCTATTCAGAAACCCAGTTGTTATTTTGTCTCCTAATCTATCTGCTTGAGGCCTACTGAGATCAGTCTGCTGATTAGAATTCTCGGAGTATTCGAGACGATTTCGTAGCTTTCAATCTATTCCTGGTTATGTAACCATTTGTCTCAAAGCTTGTTTGTGATGTTACATGTTTGTGATGTATTGTACGAGCGCAAACGAGTGTGCGACACAAACACGAATGACAGAGTTCGCGTTCACCGACCGTGATATGATTTCATTGTGTAGAATTGTTGATTGCATACGAATACCAAATACTAAGTATGCAATTTGCGAATAGAAATCACTAAATTCAGAATTGTTTAGAGTTACTCTTTGAATGCGATGGATTATGTCAATGTAGGCAGCGAAGTAAACATAACGTTAACGAGAACGACATTGATTGAAATGCCCCAGAGCGTAACACCTGCTGGTTTGTGGAAAACGTTTGATTTCATAGAACTGAAAATGTTTTTTACAACTGACGATGAAAACAAAATCAATTTAAATAAATCTTGTTTCAGAAGTACAATGTAGGTATTTTGATTCTCTAAATCAGAAGATAATAAAGAGGTCTAGAGCCGAATGTGTAATAAATAAATCGTGTAACCTTTCCTATGATTGTGAGGATCGTGCCAAATATTAGTAGGGGAGCTCGTACCTGTGATTGTGATTGCGGGTTCTTTATGAGCGAGCCGCGGCGCGCCGAGGGCCGCCGGTGCATCGACGGGGCGGTGATGGACGCGCGCCGGGTCACGTCGCCGGCCACCATGGCTGCCGCTCACCGGACACTACACTAATAACAACACTCAGCTACAATCACACTTTTAACAACACTATCTATGTTTCTTTACTCGATATTGATCGTTCTAGCGTAATAGTACGTGGGTTTAATCGCTACTCGGTCTAGTGCCGTGTTGCAAATAGAAAGTGCAAGCAAATTTAAATGTCGCGGACGACGAAGGCGGCCGCTGTCGCCGGTCGGACACGAGTTTATTTATATCTGGGAACGGTCACTGTGGCACGAATATGCCACTGCCAGATTTATATGATTTTTGCCATCAAAACTTCAGTGTTATACCTACCTATTTTATTTATTTATTTCGTACCAAAATTTTATCTAGATTTTTCGATACGGCTTTTATGTGAAGGCTTAACTTATATTATTACTAAAGCTTATGTATGAAGATATATAGTGTAATCAAAGTTAATATTTAACATTTACGTGCGTAAGTCTTCGTATGCAGTTTGTTTGGTATTTTTATAAAGTTTATAGGCAATAAAAATTATTACAACCGCGAGTGGAATTTTCATAGAGGGATGTGTGGCTTGCACATAAACTCACATCCGCAGATATGTTATGTGACGTGATGGAATCGACTTTAAATATTTATAAACTCAACTAATTTAAATAAGAATAAAATTGAATGCATCGAATAGATTAAAATGTAGACAGGCCACCGCTAGATGCAGTAAGTTAATGTTCGATTATAATTATTTTACCTTAAAATAAAATTAAACAAAATCTTCAAAATTTTCCATTATCACGTCTTACAACTTTAATAAGAGTCTATTAAACTGTAAAATATGTTTCATAAACGTCACTGTTCACTAGAAATCAATATCGATAGCGAAAACAAAAATTTGGCTTAGACCCAAAAGCCCACGTAAATCTGTAGGCGATTTGGTCGAAAAAAGATCTCTAAAGTTAATTTGACTATTTTGGGCCGTATAGTTTACCACTAATGTAAAACTCTATTTAAGAAGTAATATTGTGTTGACTTAGTCAAGTTAATTTTTTTTAAATATACTTACGAGTAGACAATTTTAATGAATATAAAAGTCAGTTGGAAATAACTAATTTTTAAATTAGGTTCTATCAGTTGAAGCCTCAATGGACTAAAATAAATACTAAAATAGTCACTTAAACTTCCAATTGGGTCGGATACTTTTAATTTTAGCTGGCCAACCAAAATAATACTTATACTAGAATACATTCCACCGACCGGAGCGAAATGAAGAATGAATGAATCAAATACGATATAAAAGTCCCTTTTGTAGCTTTAATGTACAGTAGCATTGTAGTACTTATCATTATGTTACATTGTCCTTTACTTTTATTAAATACTTTAATACTTTTATATCCTACTAAATATTAGAGGTATAAAAGCGGAAATTCGTAAGAATGTATGGATGTATGAATGTGTGTTTGTTACTCTTTCACGAAAAACGGCTGAACGGATTTACATGAAATTTGGAATGAACGTTGTTCATAGTCTGGATTAACACTTAAGCTACTTTTTATTCCAGAAAACGGGAGTGAAACCGCGGGGCGCAGCTAGTTTATCATATATTTGAATGTAAGTTTATTTATTATTTACTTTCAGAGGAATTTAAACAGAAAACAGTTTTAACTAAAAATTAGTTTCACTCGATTTTTCTTCTTGAATCTTTGTTTTATTCAGGCGAATAAAACAAAACAAGTATATTTTAAATCGGTCCAGCCAGTTTTGAGTGTTTGCGAGACTCGCGGCACACATAGCGGTTGATTTTTATATGTTTCAACTACTTTCTTCTAATAGTCATTGTCATAGAGACCCGTATAATTTAAACCATGGTAAGTACCGTCTTTTCCAACTGTTTTGTACAACGGGTTAGTCGTAGATTTTGAATTTTTAACACGGAAACCTTTTAATGCCAACAACAAAATAAAAACTTTTGTAAGCAACGACAACGTGCTTTTTCATAACAATAGCAATTTTAAACGTTTTCCAAACAAAAGGCACATTGTTTTCTAAATATTTCAAGTACCAATATTTTACGCTTGAGGTTTTTTTGTTTGTTTGGGTGTCCGTCTTCTATGTTTATCTCGTATTGTTTGTTCGTCGCTATGTCTATATGGTAGTCAATCGTCCGATTAAGTCAAAACTTTGTATTTATGAGCCTCAGTCCGTAAATCTGTAAAACTAGAAGGCCGGCCCCTTGCCTTTGAGATCAAAATCCAAGCACGAAATCAAGCTAACTATACCATTATTTCGTCGTGAAATCAGTACCGCAAAATGGTGGTACAGTTAGTTTTAGCGAGTAAAGTTGCGGGCATCAGTTAGTGCGCTGCAAAACGTGATTTTTGAGACCAACGTCATAGTAGAAGACCTTCAGGATCTATACTTGCTTACAAATTAAAGCCTTTTGAAAACTGTTATTCTTTTGCTTACAATTTGGCCACCGCGAACTTTCTACTGTGTAGAACAATGTGTAGACTTTAGCAAATTTTTGGTTACTCGTATGACAAACAGCGTGATGAAATTTATTTTCATAAAATATTTAACACTTTTGTTCACTTCTGCACATGATTTAAATATTTTCAGTGGAGGCACTATTATTCACAATGCGCTTTGAAAAATAACTGTAATGTCACATAATCATAACAATTTAATATTTGTGATACTTTAAATTTAAATTATCACTTTTAAAGTTGAAAAATTGTATACTAAATCTATTTACTAAAACAGTATTTAATATGCACGTACAAATTAATCGTAGAAACGTAACGAAATGGTCGTGAAGTTGGTAAGGCGGGCGGGCGGCGCAGGAGCGTCTGATCGGGCGCGCGGATTCTCACTGCAGAAACTCCCGCCGCGCTCTTGCCCGAATTAAACGCAAGCGCATTATTATTTATTACGTTTTCCCTCAAGACTGTAAAATCAAATTTACTCGACGTTTACTGACTCAAATGTTTCTGATATACCTACCATTTGCTTAGACATGATTTCTATGCGGCCATTTATTGCATTTAGCATTTGAGTGATCGTGTGAGGTTATAGAAACAGTTAATTTTGATTTACCAGTTTGTAATTGAAATACCTTGCCAATATAACTTTGTTATAAATAAATTAGCCACATAAATCTTATTTAATATATAATTTGTTCTAATGGTATTTACCATTGTTTGTTTAATTTAAATCCCACATGTGAGAGATTTATTCAACTATTGTCATTTGGTCGTTTATTAATAAAACATATTTAATGATTTATATAAAACTATCTGATGTGTCGTAAGCAAAAGTAGTTTGAATAATTTGAGATTTTTGTTTTGATCACCATGTAGGTAAATCTACCTCTACATTGAATAAAAATATTGGAAATCGGGTTAAGTAGAAATGTGTTATGACAGTTGTAAAAACACATCGCAACTATGACCTATTTGCAAAATAATAAATCAGATCATCGAATCAAGAACTCGAGCAATACCGTTTGATTTTATTATTGAAAGTGTAGCTCTAAAACTAAAATAGAGAAAAGCAATATGCAATTGAAAATATTTTGCGACGTGTAAATGGTTAAAGTTATATTTGTTGGAGGTACAGACGATGTCAAGATGAATAAATTTAATGATGCTTTCTGACTTTTACTCCTAGTGTCTGTAGAAAAACGAGAATACCAAATTAAACGACGACAATTGTAACTGATTTGATTTGATTAAAAAAACAAATAAATTCAATTTCGTCATTTGTAACTTTAGGCGTAGGTGCTAAGCGACGGCTAGTAAATCCGTATTTAATATCTACGACCTTTATCGCCAAGTCAGCCTTCCGTCAAATGCACTGAATCGGCACACGACGGCAAAGGCTTCATTTGCATTAGCAATTCAAATATCTTGGTACGGTGCAGTAACTAAACTCGTGATTTACATGCGGTCTGCAGCTGCCGAGAGCCTGTGGCATGAAATTACGAAATCTGTTTCAGGTAAATTGTTATCAAGGTATTCACACGTGTGAACCTACGCACTGCCATTAAAGGGCAAACGTGCGCGGAGGCGCTTGATGCGTACCTAATCAACAAATTCAATAAACACCAAAGTGGAAATCTCGTACCTTATACATAACCGTACGTCCATCATCGAGGTAAATATCTAGAGATGGTAATCCAAACATTAATTATAAATTACATTTATATTATCGTTTGATACTTGTCGATAGATACCAGTGCTAGCCATTGACATTTGTTCGCCATACCTAAATCATCGGTAACAGCGCGACTCGTGACATCCTTGACCTAGCGTGGGGCGTCCACGACTGTGTTTTCACACGTATGCTGTACGTACCATGCAGTCGGTATCACTTTTAATGATACGCCCGGTCTTTACGAATTAATGTATAAATGTCAATGACATTGACATACATAATCTACATACAAATCAAATCAAAGCCGTTACTTTTCCAATAGATGTTCTTTCGCGGCTCGTTATGCTGCCGCATTTTGCCAATACAGTAATCCTGGGGAGTATTTGTAGAATAATGATGCGATTATTTGGAAATAAGAATATAAGGCTCAGTGCTAATTTTGGTAGAGACTGACCTTTGACCCTCAAAATGGTTAAGGAACTCGGTGTAAGTGTGTGGTTGTTTGTGGCCAGAATGAACGGAAGATTTTGGGCGGATGTTCAAAGTTGTGAGACAAGAACTGGCAAGAGTTATGTCTTTAATTAGGGTTGGTTCTTAATAAGTTTAGTCTGACCTTCCTAATTAAGGTATAAAGTAAACAAATCTAAATTAGAGACAACATTTTACGAGGAGAATAAAAAGTTTGGAATGAGATTATGCTTTATTCAAAGGTACAAATTACTTTTAACAACGAGTTAAGAGAAACGATGTCTTTATTTTGCAGCTGAATATCTACTAACCTACTTATGCTAATTTTGTTGAACAACTTGAAAAAACTTGCCAACAAAAGTAGGATAATAAATAATATGAAATATCGTTGTCGGACTTTAGTTACTTTGATTTTGATTTATTTTTTACACGAGAATTGATTAATGTTTGTTGACATTTTGTGATGATAGGTAACCTTATTTCTAGTTAGTGTGTCGTCTAGAGGCGAGTGTAGACCGTCGCGTCGGATCGAAAATGTAGGCGACACACCGCGAAACCGTGCTCGCGGCTAGCGGCGGCGGCGGCCGATTGAACCGGTGCCAGGCGCCGACCTACCAAAATAATTCCCACTCGCACTCATCGCCGGGATACTCCACAATATCCAGATTGGATTCCGATCGAGCGGACTTACGTAAATGTTGAAGAATGGGATGACGATACACGTAAACCACTCGACACGTTGGTTTAATCACAGTAGATCCAACCGGTCACGGTATTTACGGTACGTAATGGATCACAAAAGCTCGTACGCTTGCTAAAACGTATTCGATGAATTTACTTAATTAACTTTTGTTAACTGAAATAACATGACTTCTTCGTAAGACTATCCTTACTCGCATCTTCTTACAAAGTACTTGAAACATTCCTGGATAGGTTCGAATAAGGGAGGTCCTCATAACCTTTAATAACCTCTTGTCTTCTAGAGTATAAAATCTTTATTAGAGCCATGAATAATATAGGCGATAAAGTGTGTGTTTTGTGTGGACGCAAACATATTTATCTGTGTAGAACAAAACGGCGGCAACCACGGAAGAAATTTACGAGAGCTTGTGTGACATTACGACAGTAAAGTCCATTTAGCGTCCCGACTTTTACCGGTCTCGAGTGAGTTGCAAGTCAACTTCAGCCTAGCCTCTTGAGATATCTGTCCGTTAGGATACGGTCCGAAACCGGGACGACGTTTAATTTCAGAGGATTATGTCATACGTGCCGTGCATTCTATGCGTTGTGTATAAATAAGCAGGTATTATATATCCTAAATGAAACGGAACGTCTCGCTAGAATACAGATGGGTTAGGCTTTCGCTAGGGTTGGAGATTGATAATAATGCTGACATAATACAGCAACGTCAGGGATGAGCTGCTTTAGTCCCGCTTTGAGTAAGGCTATACATTATACAGGTAGAATTAATCTCTGTTCGGACAGGCATAGATGGCATGGCTTTAGCTGGATTTTTAGGGTCCAACGTGTATTGTAAAACATTAATTGTTTTCAGGAGTGGTAAATATTGATTGGGTGGCCATCATCATGCCGGAAAGTATTTATGTTTGCGCTGAGTTAGAAAAAAAAAGACGTGTGGCACTCGGGGACTGCCGCGGTAAAGCTATTGCATACGGTGATACTTTTTAGTTTTGCCACCTATCGATGAATAGCAGAACTTTTAATGACTTTTTGAAATGTCACGCTTGTCTCTTTAGTTCAGCAACTCGCCTCTAGGTGTCGAGTGTAAGGTTTCGTTGACTTTTCAAACGTCATGACTCTCTTCCGAGTGTACCCCCGTAGTTCTATTTTTAAAACCAGGCTAGTGAAGGGAAAATCGATAGTTGAAAAAATAATGAAACTTTACAATGTTAGTTGGTGAAACTGTTATCGATTCCCAAATATAAGAAATCGATATTGGATAGGAAACGCACAATCTAGTAACCGATTTTCTTGGCCCTTGTTTCAATCGGTAATAATGCAAATGTTTCATCTGATGGACTGTCTGTTTTAATAACACACCTTTGAAAAGATTAGTCCAGGAAGTCTAATTGGAGCATTTTGATAACATCCCATAATTACGCCACAACGATGAAATTAAAACATTTCATCAAAATCAAAGTACATAATTTAGGTTAGTCAGTAATTTCTCTACCTATGGAAATCGTCCCTATTTTTATGATGACGTCATCGACAAAATCTATCGATTCTTCTCTTAAGATATTCAGATCCCATCACTACGTTTGCTGTTAAAACTTAACATCAATTTATTATACGGTAAAAATAAAGCTATTAATCGACTAACTATTTGCTATCACAAATATGTATTTTGAAAATGTTGGATAATAATGACCAATTCCCTTACGAGTACCTCCCCGAATACGGCCCGCACCCCCCTTTCCGCGGTTTTGATACAAATGTGATGTCGATGTTCGATATAATCCGACTTCGGTGGGGGTGTCAGGTTTTATTTTCGTTACGGAATTTCTGCATTCCACGCTCAAGGCCCGCGATAGAAGCTATGCAATAGCTTAAAAACAACAACCACACATTTAAGGACGTCATGTTTATGATTTACGTTTTAACAAAATATTGCTTAACTGTTGTACCTTTTTAAAAGATGAGGAAAAAAGAAGAGAACAAATTTGAGTCTAGAATAAACTACTTGTAAATAATGATGTGGGTAAAATCACTGAATCAGTTAGTTATTGCATGTATTGTGTTGGAGTTATTAAAAATATTTAGTGACTTTTGGGTCACTTTAGATCGAATAAAGCCACAACCACCTTTTGCGCCACTATAGAGGTACGAGTAGAATCGTCGAAATTAACACAGTAATTCAACCAGTTTATTGTTCACTAACGTCTCTTCAGCTCACCTTTGTAACGATATTGCTGAAGATGAAAGTGTATAAAGTAATCCCGGTCGGTAACTGCTCGTAAAAGCGATAAGATTTACAATATTTCCGTAATAAAGCGCCTCCTTGGAATCATTAACAAAAGGTTAAAACGGTTAATCGATGTTTTATCACTGAGTGGATCTTGTTTTTTGTTTGGAGTTTTATTTTCGAACTACAGATTTAATTTTAAGTGAAGTAATTGCACTTTTCTTCAGTCGGCGCTCGTCTCGGAAGTTTCCGCTTCACCAGTGACGACTTCCACGGATTGCTTTAAACGAGAAAGTTTGTTTGATTTTCTTTTATATTCTAGTTATATATCACCAACTTCACAGCTTGATTCGATTTGTTTTCAAGTTTGCACGAGTACTTACTCGTGCCTGGCATCAAATGTATTTGAGCTTATACAGATATTTAACGTAAACAAGGTCTCATTTTATTACAATACTAGCTGACTCGACAGACGCTGTCCTGTCTTAACGATGACTATTTAATTCGAATTGGTAAAAAAAAGCCATTGCGTCAATTCTATGTCAAATGTCAAAAGTTACATTAAAAAAGTTTACATTGTCCAAAGCGCTAAAGTTAAATTATGGTTTAAGTATTTTTAAATTTTCTAATTTTTCATATTTTTTTACTATAAATTGAGATGTGAGCTGTCCTATCTTCTAAGTTAGATCGAACTGCACCCGGTGTGCAAATTTGATTGAAATCGGTTAAGTAGTTTAGGAGTCTATAGCGGACAAACAACGTGACACGTAATTTATTTATAATATTAAGATATGCCTTGATAAGATAAATATTAAATAGAAAATATGACAAATAATATACCAAAAGAGGTTTAAAAATGTAAAAAGTATCGTAAAAAATATTTGAATTAAAAAAACCATCATTTTTAAAAGAAAAACAAAAAATCGCTTGCAAAACAACAAGAAACATAAGAACCACAACAAAACAAACGACAACCAACAAACAGACTATGATGACATTCCGAATGCAATGACGAACGACTGACGCCTCGCATTACAAAATCGACCAAGCCGTTTAGGTTCAAAGAAACATGCAGATTTCCCAAAAAATATTACCCTCTATTTAGCGAGTCCAGTAAAAATGTCAGTTCACTTACGAGGCCACACGGCATAAATATTAGTAAGCACAAATAAAATTTTAAATGGGAAACTAAAATCTTTTTAATTCCAATCTACTTCACGACTGGCAGGATATGGATAATGGAATAGCTGCACTTTTAGTAATACAGGCC
This sequence comes from Alcis repandata, assembly GCA_949125135.1. NCBI lineage: Eukaryota > Metazoa > Arthropoda > Insecta > Lepidoptera > Geometridae > Alcis > Alcis repandata. The sequence goes on from OX421233.1 coordinate 6,144,279, forward strand.
TCATAATAAAATCGAGAAGAAAAAACATTTTTTCATTGACTTTTAGAGTTTTTTTATGGAACAGCTGTTTTTTACGAATTCGGGTTTGGTCCCATGGTAAAAGTTGTCCATAATAGTAATTACTATGAGTCCCTTTTGGTTTAGCATACCCTTTCCTCATAACCCAGTACCTATAACGTGAAAACCGGGGTATGTTACTTATACTTTAGAAACTAAGATCTTGGTTAATTAAATGTAATGTCCTCATTTTATAAATTTAAAGTGGCAATAAGGGTAACATAAATAAGTAAAACAATATAAGGTAGGGTAAAATAATATAAGGATTTCACAATTTTCATTCACAATTTCCTGCAGCCAAGGTAAGTTAGACAGAGCTGACGTAGGCGTTAATTACAACTGGGGTGCAAGGTCGGGTAACCTCCACGTGGTGCACCCTGGGCAACAGCGTGCGGTAATACTGCAGCTTTTATGCAGTATTACCGCACGCTGGCAAATAACCCGACACGGTGGGCCCATCCGCGTGTCCCTCTGACTAGCAGAGGGCACAGCGTGATGGTTTGGACGGTGGCATTGCTGCCATCAGGGGGGTTTTCCTTGTGCTCCTCGCCGCGTGTGGGTCGCGGTCGGGAGTGCAAGGAAAGGAGGAGGGGATCGCTCGTTGCCGGGCGTGGTGAAAGCCATGCTCGGCGGCGAGAGATCGTGGCAGGCCGTGGTCTCCTTCTGCGAAGAGGTAATGTCGCAGAAGGGGCCGCGGGGCGGATCGGGGAGGACGACTCCCGCAGGATCCGCTCCGGCGCAGACGACGGGGAGGGAGGAGGGGGCGATCCGATCCATCGCCTCCTTCCCTCTCCGTAGTGGGGCCACTGGCGGAGGGTCGGGGGGCTCTCCGCTGGCTTGCACCGGCTCCACACGTCTGGGGGCGGCCTTGGGTGACCAGGGCCGTCCCTCTCTTGACGCACGGAAGACGGGGCCGAAGGGCCGACCCTGGCTGAGGGTGGCGGAGACTCCGAAAGGGAACCCCGCTGCCCCCGGCCACAAGGGAATGAGGTCAACTTCCCAGTGGTTTTAGTGGGTATGCCGCCGCAGGGCGGAGACTCCCACATAACCCCGGCTCCCCCGGGTTAGGGGTATCCATAAAGGATTTCCACTGGGTCAACAAAAAAAAAAAAAAAAAAAAGGCGTTAATTACAACTAGACGCTATCTCGGCGCATATAGATCTATTTTCCCATGTATTTATGTGAAACAATATTATGAGGCTGTTGTTTAAATGTCATCCTCGTTAGCGAAGGTTTCTGAGACAAACTAAAATTTTATCCAAACGACAAACAACCCAGGAAAGTAATTGAAATTGAGACGCCGCGCGGAGCGGACTGAAGGGGCGCTCAATTACGCGTGGCTCCGGACTTGGAAACAGAATGCCCTCCAGTGTGCGTGAGCTGCAATCACTTATTCTTCCTGCCTTTATTCTGTTATTGGCAGCTGATTAATTGGACTAAAAGTAAGCTTTCTACGTCTTTCTAATCAAGGTTCGTTTCCGGTAAAAACTCATTGAAGTCTCTCCCAGCAAACAAAGTTTGTAATAGACTTACCAAAGGGCGACGAGATCTTTTAGTCTGCCAAAGTTGGTTCCAGTCGGTTTCACTGATTCACTTCAAAAGGTCATACCGAACCGTGTAGATTATGTCGATTTATTTTTGAGCAAGCATGTCAAGTCAACTCAATCAGAAAATATCAGCTCGTTTCGTGTTTTCCAAAGCCATCGGCGACGACTACATTTTGTATATTTCCAACGAGTAAAATTTTATATAAAATGGTCTCACTTGGTGCAATCCTGTCCTACTTATAAACAGTATCCGTAATACTCGTAAAAGTAAAATGGTTTTCTCTATAGCTGTTGTTATGCTGCCGGATGAAATACGCTAATTAAAATATTACAAGGATTTATTCACAAAGTTAAAACCAATCTGGTAGGATAATCATGAATTTACCTACATTTCGTATAGAATGAGATGTAAGAGTATAGATTTCACACTGAATAACGCTTTGAAATTTAAAATCCTAAAGTTCAAAATTAGTAGATATACATGGCACATGTCAACACAACTCAACCTATAATTGTCCCACTGTTGGGATACCAGGTCGACCCTCGAAGGGTGAATAGGCCATATTCCACATAATATTTCAACCCTTTACGAATAACCAACAACCTACAATTTCACTTTTCATTTAGCTTAAGAATGCGTTATGTTTTTAGAAAAGTTCTGGGCTATTTTAAACATGTAGGGGAAGTGGGGCAGATTCATGCAAAGGGCACCGTCATACACTAGAGACGTCTATTGTTAGGCGCGCATTAACCGAACGACTTATGCGTGTACGCGTGACTTACTTATGTGTGTGTAGGCTTACAGAGTTTGACAGCAGTCGGTGACAAACTGGCGACGAGGTGACACGGAACGTGATTTGGCTATGCATAAGTAATTTTATAACCTCACTTTAAACATCTTTAGTTTAATAAAAGCTTTTATCTATAGCCAAACCGTTTATCTTAGTCCTAGCCTGCGCGGTACAAAAGCGCGGGGGGCGGCGCCCCCGCCGCCGCCCTCTCAGTCCCTCGCGCCGTCATACCCCCCCCCCTCCCCGCGCCTCTGTACTGCGCAGGCGAGGACAAAGATTTAACTATAGATTATTCAGTACTATTTTATTTCAAAGATAATAGGATAAAGTTTGTAAATTGATACGTGAATAATGATATAATTATATGGTTGGTTTTTTATAGGAATATTTTTATTAATTTTCTTTTGATGGGGTTAATCATACAGCAGTAAGCGGGGTATATTCATACTGTATGAATGTATGATATTACTAATACATAAGAAAGAATTATATTACTTAATTCTAGAACGTAGATATTTAAATACTGATTTGACTGATCAGAAAGACTGTTATGTTAATTAAGTTCCTCCAGTGCCATAAACAGAAAAACAACCTACATTTATGTTATTTTATATATAAGAAGAAGATTACTTGATTATTACTTAATATTAGTTGCTCATAGAGACTAATTGCTTTTAAATTCGAGAACGTTGTGATTTGATACTTTTATATTGATAAATAATAAAACATTTCTTGCTTAATTTGTGTATATTTCACATATATGAGAGTGTCCCGCATGTGGGGTACATTCATAAATATCTAATTATTTAGCTTTTATGAAAAGCCTCATATGTGTATTTACACAAATTACATGTTTTTGATACAAAGTCACATAGTTAGAGTAGGTACTAGTTTTTAGTTAATAAATCTATACAGATATTGATACCAAAGAAAATTCTATTATATAAGACGAAATAGAAAAACTGTATGAGGCTGCCCCACCTTCCCCTAAGCATTTTGTGACGCAAATGCCGTAAGCGTAAGTCTTCTTTCGTGGATTTTGTTATAAAACGTTAAACAATGAAAAAACATTTTTTTCATTGTTTAACGTTTTATATAACAAGGCTTGTTTACTTAGGCTGCGTGACTAAACTACAAAACTCGTCACTGGCTCCACGTGACTTCTTGGAATACCTAATGGACCAGTGCTGTGGAAATCTGCTTGGAGTGCGAAAACATGCCCATAGCCCCGGCGGACAGCGCTAAGGATACACGCTAATTTTACACGCCCTAGGATTTTTAGTGGGTAGGCAGCCAGTAGGGCGGAGATTCCCACATAACTACCGTGCTCTCCCCGGGGTCGGTGGTATCCATAAAAGTTTTTTTTATGCCACTGTGTGACGGGACGAGCAAATCGCTCAGATCTGGATTTTTCCAGGGTCAAAACAAGGGGTATAAGACAGCCTTCATATCATTTTTTTTCCTGTCCGAGCGCTGCTCGGCTCGGCCCGCAAGCTAACATAATAACATAATTAGGGGTTTTTCCTACTTATCTTTATTTATCTACTAATTATTATATTATATTAAGTCTTCATATCAAATTTCATCCAAACCCACTCAACTGTTTTTGCGTAATTGAGCAACAATCATCCAAACTTTGACATAAATAATATTAGAAGAATTAGTGTGATATAGACTGTATTTACTTTATCTCTATAATCGTACTTTCTAATAAATAATATAATTGTCAGCAATAATTCAACTTGGAACCGTGAGTCTTATTGCTAAGTGACATTCTGTTCCAGTGGGCATATCCGCGGTTTAAGTCGGCATTTGATATATGACTGTAGAATGTTTACGAGGAGCTTATCCATGCGGTCCAACATCCGCGCTCTTGAGAGCACGGGCACTTGTATCCATCGTAAATAGAACTGTGCCCTTGACAAGGAAGTTTCTGCTATATGCGGCATTACAGTATATTTTATTAGTCGTAAGAAACTATTTTGATTGACTGACTGACATGTTATATTAGCTCGCCTTCAAAACATGAAAGGAATATGTAATTGTAATTACTTCCTTACTCTTACTTAGTTTGATGGACGGTTGGTGAAATGCTTAATGTTAATTTGATAATTACTTGCCATAAGTACAACTTATTGTTCGCCCAACTATGACGTCACGACTGCTGCTTCATATTATTTTCAGTTTTTGCTCAAATTGTTCGAGATACATGTCTACAAAAAAAAAAAAAAAATGACGGATCAAACGTCGATTTGTTCCAGTACACTATGTGATGAGAAAATTATCACGCTTTAAGTTAAAATAATGTGATATTGAGTGTAAAAGTAGATCAGGCACGGATAAGACGTTATATTATGAACATAGTACCTATATCATAAATTTACGTAGGATTGCGGGCCTACAAACATTATTTGGGAGTATAATATGCTGCCTCCGCCTCAATTGCCATTAGCCAGTCAATTTGGTGCTCAGAAACTTTACCCCTAATGCAATATTTGTTCACGAACCCTTAACTTAATATTTAATGGTTCTTAAGACGTTTATTCCGCATAATAAATTACGTAGATGAATAAGTTTCTCAAAGCTTACATGCATGAGAGATTAATTGCCTGTATAACAAAAGACCCAATCATGCGAATCGAAAATCAAATTACCTACTTAAAATCTTAGTAAAAATATGGGTTATTATTCTATTTACTTTATTATACAAAAGTAAGATACAGTAAGAAGCTGTGTGTGTGTTGACATCAATCGAGTGTTCTTACTCACGTAGAGTATAATACTACTCGCTCATGCACTAATGACGAAATAGCGTTGAGGCTTTTAGAGAAAAATGTTTATTGTTCATTTTCTTTGTCTGACAATAGACATTTAACATGAAAATTCTTTTTACGCGGGCTTTATTGAAGCAGAACAAGTGGAACCGCTATTACGTTTCTTTTGGAGTTACGTCAGGCATTATGAAGGTAATAAGAAAATAATTAAGTCCGGCGAACCGTCAACCCAAGACGAAGCCAACCTAAAAATGTATATAATTCACTTGCAAAACTGAATAAATAAACAACACAAATGGCTACCTATCCCACGTAATAAGTATACTTTGACGGAAGTAAATATATTGTGTTTCCATGTTCGTAATAATAGTTCAGATGTACATATTTTGTTTAACTGATTAAATCTCATACCATTTTTACACTACTGCTGAAAATGGTGATTTGTTTTTAAGGTTTGATTGATTTTTTAATTCCATTATAACTCCTAAATGCTTGGATTGATTTTGTTGTGAATGGTATCGTAGAACCCTTTACTTCTCTTATTTTTCCTAACTTCGAGTGCCATAGACTACATGTTACAGTGGGATTATTTGTTTTTTATTAATAATAATTTACTTATTAGATTAGTCACGGCTATAATAATTATGTTACCTATTTTACTGAAACTGGAAATTTAGTGAACCTTCTTATCTTTCACTTGGCTTTTACTTTTCAAATCAACTTTTGTGGCCTCTGATAAAAACGTGACAAAAAAGTGAATCAAATAATAAAAGACAGTCTCTGATCACGTACTATGAGTATATCAAATTAATGAAGATCACAACATCAATCACGAAGATAGATAGTTGCCTTTCGTAACGTCCGTCCTCCCAATTATCTATAGCTAGAGACACACACAATGTCCACATTTCCATTTGGACCTAGTAAGGTTCAAACAATAACTTTTCAAAAGACACGTGACTCAGTAGTCCGGCTAAAACGGGTCTAGTGACACTTAATTCTTGTTTTCTTGCTCGTACTCATTATCTGGCCAATCTCTTTATCCTTATCAATTGGCGAGCTAAGCCCATTCGAGTCAAAACGCCTCCCATATTTTATGATAGAAAAGTCGGACGTCACACGTCTTTCTCTGTTTGTAACTGTTATTGGGTCCAAAGGATTATTTGTTTGGGTCGAGCGTTATTTATCTGTGTTATCATGTTCTTTGTCCGAAGCTCGAGGATATTCCGTTTCGGCTGTCGATAGTGATTTTATTCTTTTATACGCTTTCATTGTTTATTTACTTTGGCCTTAACGCTTGAGCTGGCTTATGGGTCCACTCTCGCTAAGATTTATCTCTTTCACACATTTAAAACAGTTATGAAGTTAAAAGACATTGGTTTTAAATAAAAAAATATATATAAACACAATAAACAGTCATTATTTCTAGAAAAATTTTATCTTATCCTAGAGTAAAAGCTACCTCCTTATCAAAAAACATTAACATCCGTTCAGCCGTTATGTAGTTCTTTGTGTAGGAAGAAATACGCTTCCTGACAAAGTTTAGCATTTATTACGTTAGTGTAATAAAACCTCGCCTATAACCTTTGCCTCTTTATTAAAGTAGATCTCAAGCAAAAAGCAATTTGCTCTCACCACCAGCATCTTGTATTATGTCTGTAAATTGAGTAGGTAGGTACCTAAATGCGTGTTGCCGTTATGTCACTATTACTTAATCACATCATAAAAGAGTATTTAATAAAGTACTTAGATTACTTTTCTAACTAGCCAACGTTCCGCTTCTTGCACAATAATACTAGAAAGTACCTACTTAAACGAGTACAGCTGCGACTTTTTCAGTTTCAAAACATTTTTTTTATGCTATTGAGTGATAAGACGAGCAAATCGCTCGCTTGATGTTAAACATCACGTTAGTCTGCGTCACCCAGAATTTTCAAATTTTCGATATAGTGGTTTCTAGGTTAACAATAATTACTTCATAAGGGATATACTCGTACTTTTATTACGCGAAAACGTCTTAAGATTCTACAGTAGGTAATACTCTCCATAGAAATCATATCATATCATCATCATCATATCATATAATATCATATAAATGGTTAGACATTTTGGGTATTTAGTATTTTTCACTTAGGATCAAAAGGGGCCTAAATTGTCTAAAGATCTAAAGAACCAACACATTTTTAAGAACAACAACCCCTCATGGTTCTGCGAATTTCTGTCCAAGCCTGGATTTTAACAGTAAAGTTGCCAACAATTTTTATCGAGAAATACCTACCTACTATTCATTGTGAATCAGTTCGATTCTTTGTGTGGGACGCAACCACTCTCGGTTATCAGGTTGGCTGATGGAAAAGTAGCCCCGGGCTTTTCTCAAAAGTAAAAATATATTAAAAAGTTGCTGTACAAAGCAACGGGAAACTTGAAACCTGTCGTTAGTTTACTTTAGATACTAAAAGTAAACAGTGCCTTTAGTAGTTATTAGGTAAGCAATATAAGTACTAGTTGTGTTAGTCTTTGCGAGGTCGTCCGTTTTCCACCAACCTCCTGCCAGTTTTGCAGCCGCAAAATAACGCGTCTGCTACTTTGTTTCGACTAGAGTTGCTCGAAGAAACACGAAGTTTTACTAGAAAAGCCATAGTTGTACAAGTAGGTGGGTTTAATAAATAAACGTCTGTTTCTCTGTGGTGGCTTTTAAATGATTACCTTTTTCTTGAAATTCTCAGATGTTTACGAAGTTAAATAGGTAATTAGGTGGTAGACATTTAAATTAGAAATATTAAGTAAGTAATGTTATGATAATCATGTTATCACAGACGTGTTAGGTAGCTACTAGAAAGTTATTTGGCTTAGATATGCTAATAAATTTAATACTAAGAAACTTCAAGTTTTTACCATGATATTGTTAGCCTGGTTTAGATTCTTTTAATCAGCTCGTCTACAACAAGATACTCGTTTCGTACGTGATGTTGTTTGTTAATAAAATACATTGTCTTGCAAAAAGGCAGCCCACTTAATGGTAAGTGATCACTGATAATCGCTGCCAATGGACAACTGGGACACCAGAACTATTTGCTCATCCATTACTTACCCTTGAGTGGTAAGTACGATACGATTACTAAATAATATGATAATTTCCCAAACTAGACAACCATCGGTAGGTCCGTTGCCTAATGTAAGCTAGGGACATAAGTTTGGTAATGAGTGACGAATAAATTATTTACACTTTGATTTCGCAGGGGTTTAGCGGTGCTCTGCATTCGGCGCGGTGTCCGAGCGGCGACATTGCGACACTTGCAATCCGCTGACGTAACGCTCGCGCTCTCGCTTGTTTTACTCAATGCTCCCCGGCAATCAACAGAACAATGAATCCCTGATTCGCTCTCATAAATAAGGCCACACTACGAAAATGATTCCTCAAAATGTCTATTGTTCAGTTTGATTGTCAGGTGTAACTTGAGTAGGTTTAGGCCGCCAATCATGTTTTGATAACTACGTATTTCATCGTGAAAACATTTTAATAACGAATTTCAGCTCTTTTGATACGATGATACGAAAAATATGACTAGAGACCTGGTAACAATGGAAAACACCAAAATATAAAATAAAATTAGTCGGTTAACTGGCTGTATACACACACTGGCGAAGGTTATCATTTCTACGTTCACTTTTTATAAACTTCAACATTAATTAAATTCTGCAAGGTTTCGAGCGACTTAAAACGTTGTACTTAAAGCGTCATAAACAGCATTTACTCACTTGGCAATTATTATAATTTCACAGAATACATAAGCGCTATGGCAACAATTGAATAAAGTATAATTGAACTACCTATTTTTAACACCACTATTAATTCATATTTAAAGTTCGTAACCAACTTTCCACCACTGGTTCCATATTTTTCGTACCATCGATACCAAGTCCAAAGGGAGCACTCGCCGATGTCCGCAAGTAGTAGAGACCTCGGTTCGTCGCTGAAGATCCATACCCTAGCACTGCGAAAGTGTCACTGTCGCATGAATTTGCTTCAAAATGCTTCCAACTCTGACAGCGAATGCCAACAAAAGATTTTGGCGTCGTGATGCTTTCGGTATAGACTTGAGCAGCTCTCAAGTGACTGCAGGACGGCAGCATGCATCCTGGCTGATTAGGCCCACCGCCGTTGATGTAGAAATCTGCATGTCCCAAGGGCTCAATAACTCCTTGCACGAGTCGGTTTGAATGCACGATATCCACATAGTCCGCGTCCAATCTATCCAATCGTTGGTCGCTATATGCGTATGAGAAGCAAGGGCCGGCAGGATCAAGTCCCGTGATACGGCCTAAACTTTGAAGTTTATATCTTCGGAAATACTTGCCGGCCCAGCCTGCGATGTGCGCACCGAGGCTTATCCCCAACAAATGGAAGTCTTCAGCTTTGGCTCCGAAATTTTCTAAGTTGGCGAGTAGATTACCAAGTCTCTTTCCCACGAAACGAGCGTTATGTGCAGATAAAATGTATCCTTTGTCGATCAATTCCTGCGCATCGACTAAGAGCACATTAAACATTTTCTTCTCATTATAAGCCTGTGCCAGATCCCAAGGCACTTCAGATTGTGAGTTGTCTTTGTAACCGTGAATAATTATTTTCGTTTGTTTAGTAATGTCATAAATAGAAGGCTTTGTCAGAGCAGCGAAAGCTTCATCTATTGGAAAGGTCCGGATCATGTCCCCGTCTAGTTGTACAACTTTCATTGTTTTCAAAAGTTTGGTTTGATCTGTCATAGTATTGTAACGGAAGTCCATGATTGCTCTACCTGTAAAATAGATAGTATATATATAATAACTAAAATATTTCACGATCGCTGAAAAAGTGTGCAAAGATACTTACATGCACCAGACATTTTGACGTACATTGACTCGGCAAAGGTGAGGTCCGATTCAGTGCGTCGCGTGCTGGTTGAATCACGTGGCAGCGCGGCCGCCAACTGACAGATGAAGAACACTGCCAGCGCGAGCGCACGGCGCGCTACTGCTTGGTGCATGGCAGACCTTCCGCGCGCAACACGGTCACTGTGTCACTGTCCGTCGAGAGAGAAAGGCTTCTGGCGTCCAGCATAGAGGCATGCCGTGACCGTGGAGGGGATTATCTAGTGCGAATATCGTTCACTGCACTAGCCGGCACAAGGTCAATGACCACTTTATGGTTGTGAAGGTTAGAAATACTATTATTCGTATTTTATAATACTTAGATATACACAAGAACCGTCAAATTAAATAAATAAGTAATAATAAAAAAAAACTTAAAAAAGCTAAAAGGAAAGTTAAGGTTATCGAATTAAAACCGATCAAATAATAAGATATTTTTATTAATTTTAATAAAAGGCGAATGCTTAGCTTTAATTGTAAAAACACATCGACTCATCCACTTCAAAATCAAAGAGTCAACTCACAAATGTACCTAGTTCAATAGTTAAGGTTTTCCTTGACTATACCTACCTAATTGATTGATTGAGTTGTGCAGAGCTGCTCTATGCTAAATGAACCCGGGAGAACCCTGAGCCGTTAAATGAATAATCGAAGCCCAGATCGTTGTGACTGAGAGCTTATACCTATTCTAATTCTTTTATTCTTCTTTGGTATGGGAGATGATATGGGAGATGTTGAAGCACGCGTAGTTAATAGTAGCGAAATTAGATAAATGAACAGATACCTACCTATACTGTAAATACAATATTTGACTAGCACTACATAATTTACATTGCCAAGTGTTTTCAAAATTAGACAAGTAGCTTCCGAATATTTTGTCTAAAATGTATGAATATGACCCGAATAATTTTCAGGATGCCAAAGAATAAAAATCTCAGTACGCGCATTTTAAGAAAACCTATACTTTTTCTCGCATTTTCGCATAAAAATGTTTTAGATTTACGGGATTTACTCCCATTTATTTAATTCAGATATTCAATTTCCGGTAGTCTATTTCAAGGACTCAAGCTGAGTGCGAGCCGTGACGAAGTTGCGAGTGTATTTTTAACTTCTTGGGTCACGAATTTCGTCATGACATGTTTTGACAACCTTGTCGTACCGAACCTGACAAAACTCGTTTTAAATCTCTGTTACCAGGTGAATAATAAGGCTGTCACAGAATTTATGAAAAGGTCGAAAAATTAGGAAGAAATTTGACACTTGTCTATTATTACTTGCCACATGCTTCGTAGCGTTAATGTTTTTACAAGCTTTTATTTAACTTGAAATGTATGATGTACTCGTATGTACATAATATGTTACTGTATTTGTTCGGGCGGAATTTTGCAACTCAATTTCGAACGAATTCTCGATGTCCGATTGAGCTGAAATTTGGTATACGTGGGTGTAACTCCGACGACAATGCAATAAAAGCTTGTTTTTAAAAATATTCTATTTGCTTTACGGACGAGCACCTCACAAACGGATGGATCGATTAATTGAATTGAAATGAATGAATTGAATTTCAATGCGTTGTTTTAATTAAAAGCTAGTTTACTGGGATAGTTTTTACGTGTATTAAAAGTAAATTTGTCCCGCTCTTAAAAGCTTTTTCGAGCCTTTTTCCTCACTGGTGTGGTCGTTTATAAGTTGGGGTTGTAATAATGTAAATATTTTATTTTATTTTATTTTGACCATTGAAAGCGTTACCGAGGTAGGTAATTGTCTAAACAAAGTAGGTAAAGTATGTAGTGAATAAAGTAGGACTATTACAAACGAGCAACAATTTTTTTAAACTACCTTTTTTTTTTTATCTAACCTATGCTGTCCCACTGCTGGGCATAGGCAAAGCTACCTTAGGTTCCATAATAAAATAATAAATTATATCTACAACTGAAAGTCATAGCTTGTGCAAAACATATTGTACTGTTGTTATCCAACCAACCTTGTATAGAATACAGCTACGTGTAACTAATAAACATCTCGAAAACAGAAATACGCTCGGGTTGCAAAAGCTATTAAAGCATCTGTATATTTTCAGTTTCAACTTAAAAGTAACTGTCCCGTGCATTTCGAGTTAAGGGGAGTATCGCATTTCTCGCGGTTGAATATTTGTTATGTAAGCGAATCTTCTCATGTGTATGTTACTCAGCGATGCTGAATGGAAGCATTGCCTTACAAATAAGTCCGGTTTGCGTAAGCATGCCTTTATGTGTCCATTTCTTTAAATTCTGTTCTAAAATGTTTTGTGATCGGTGATACAATATTTTTGAACAAAAGGAATTAAAAACCAACCCAGATATATCCAACTTATCTATCCTTAAGATAACTTATCCAACCATATCCAGATATATCTTTAGAGTTTAAGGTGTGTTAAGAGCTATCGCAGCTCTTAGATGGCAGGTATCTACGGCAATTTCACTCAGACGAAGATCTTTGAGAAACAGTTTCATAAATTAACTTCTGCCGAAATACTCTTGAAATTCTTGTGATGTTCCCCTTTAGGAACGACAAACCGGGAGTAATTATATCCGTAGAACTTGAAGGACGACTGATGAGTCCTTCAAAATGTCCAAACTGATTCTCACGAAGCAAACGAAAGTACAATTTAATGTCACAGGTACTTAAAATCTAATGGTGTTATTGATGACAAGGTGACCAAATTATTTTACATAAAAAAATAATAACGTAGGTACCCATACACGAGACTTGACTCAGCAGTTTTTTTTAGTTGACCAAATGAAAATAATAGACACAAAACCATGCGTCTATAGAGTAAAACAATCAACCTATTGACACGGGTTTTATTAATAGAGCGCCATATGTAAACATTAACCTTTGACACTTCAATTTTGCAGCAATAGAGGGTGAAATTGCACTTAAGGATAAATACGTGAACGATCGTATGTTCAATATCGGTAAATAAATCGTAAATTCCAATTTACGATTTTATGTGAATTATTTGTGGTGCAAAAAATTGTGGGGTAAGTGGCGTGTTGGCGCGGGCAGGTTGGTGGCGGCGCGCGGCGAGCGTGTGGGCGGGCGGCCGAGGGCAGGCGTGCGCGGGCCGCCGCCGCCGCTCAGTAGCCGCCCGCCACCGCGCCAGTCGCACGTCCCGGCGCTCTCAGCCTGCCCCTCCCCCCACGCGCCGCGCTCCCCTCGAGCCAGCTCCTCGCGCCGGCACAACAAACTCGCGCGCCGTCCTCTTGTGCCTAGTGCCTCCGACTGAGGGAACACCGCCGACCCCGGACGACCACGCGCCTCCTCTCGAGTAAGTCACCCACACTCACCTGATAACCTTTACCTGCTTACTTTTTCATAATGCACATTAAATATTCATTTGAATTTAGCGGCTTTCATAGGCATCAAAATAACACTATAGTATTTATAGCACCTTCTAATATTCTGACATGTAGAGCTTAAATATTACTAATTCGCGCTATCAAGAATGTTTGCTGAGGCTTTATTAGAAAAAAGTTAGTTTTTAACATTAATTTAGTAGTTTGTTATCTTTTATCTATCAAATTAGCTATAAATGGGAGTTGTGTTTAAGTCCAATTGCTTTTTCTTAGGTTCTTTAGAATATTATAATATAAAGAAGGTATAGGCAAATACACCAAAGGCTTAACTATCATCCGCAGTTAAATTGGGAAATATAAGTAACTAAGCAGTTTTAAGTATTTAAAACCGGCCACTTCGTTTTTAACAAACAATTAATCTATATTTAAAATGTAGTTGTAACATTACACGTTATATTACACGTCACGTTACAGAAAATTACATTTAATCAGACACATTAACCATGCCAGGCTTGCTAAACTCTGCCACTTTGATTTATGATAACAGAAACCGTAATTTCCATTTTATCTCTTTTTTTATTGTCTACCCACAATAGAAACCTTTAGCATCACTTATAATAAATACACCAGTTATTATTAGCCCAAAGTATATAATAGTTTTCTACCTAAACGTTAATAAATGATCACGACCTTTCAAATCACTGACATTCAAATCAGATTTCCGCTAGAGATACACATGACTCTCAGCGGAGCTCCCGCGATATTCCATTTTAATATATTTTAAGATTTTTCTACTAGAAATACCGAGCTACAAAGGAAAATACTTTATCACTTGACAAATTGAAAGGAGATGAAAATATTGGTATCGTGGGTTCTGGAGCTCAGGTGCTCTCCGGAAAAAGATTCCTCGTTGACTAAGTATACTCGTCAAGCTTTATTTATGCGTTCATATTTTGTTTGTTCGTAGCTTTTGATATAGGCAAAATTAAATGAACAGGAAATTGACTAAAATATAGCTATTACCTATAGCTAAAGAAAGAAGATCCAGTTTGTTAGCCGGGAATGTACCAACAAGAGCTGAAAAAAGATCGGTGGCAAAAAGACTGAATGCAAGTCTACTTTAGCTTACAAATGGAAACATTTGGCTTCAACACCGATTATGATGTTACTTTCGGACTTTCCACTTTCGAAACTTGACATCTTATCGTAGAGCTTTATCTTGCCGCCGTCGGCCTCGCTGTCATGGAGGTGGTCATTTGTGGGAATGGGTCTATAGGGATGGCAGTTATTCCGCTAATGCTGGGTAAAAATGGCCCTACCGATATGCCTAAGATTTTTGAGGAAACACTAGCTGATTTCCGGGATTTAGTACGCGTAGCACTTAGCTACCACAATGCGGTGCTGCTCGGTCTCTCAGGTATTAAGCTCGAGCCGAGACTCAGCCCGAATCTTACACCTGGACGACCTCGCAAATATAAAGTTTCCAATTAGAATCTACGATACGCGACTGCATAGAAGACAACCGGACAAACTCACGACATTGATTTTTATATCCGAGTATAATTATACAGGTGAAATTGTGTCATTTGCAGCTTTGGTGGTGATTTGCGACATTTCGGTGAAATAATCTGAAAGGTTACCGGCCCTAATTACTATTTCCGGCAACATTTTCAATTTCAGCTCTGAAAATTTTCAAAATATGTTTAACATACACAATAATATGTGTATTAATATCATTTGGAACGATTTCGCCAAAAGCCTTAAAGGTAGATATGATTTTGGCACCTCATCCAGTCTTCAGTGAGGCGTAGTATAGTGCTAGTATCAAAGATTTGGACTTCATTCAAGAAGCCTCTTCTCCCCTTTTAAATGGCTTTAACCGTTTTGGAAATTAGACATTTTGGAACATTAAAGGCTAGACGTTTTGGGGAATAGGACCTCTTAAATCTAAATCGAGCTTGGTTATCGACTTTAAATTAACTAGTTTATGTTAATTAGATCGATAGAAAACTCTTTATTTAAAACCACAATCTTTATCTTGTAATATTGCTAAACCAAATGAAACAAATCCAAAGCCGAGTGAAATAAAATACCCAATTTCATTAATAAAACCAGTAATGAAGGAATAGATCAAGCGATGAAATAATTTTCTTCCGATAATAGTTTTAATGTTGTAAATGACTGACCCACACAGATACGAGTAAAATAATGCGATAAGCTCCAGGAGCAGGAGCCTGTACGCCGGCCGACGCTTTATAAAGTATTCCCAGATGAAATACGGAATAGTGTTTTTCCAAGACATCGGGCCATAAAAATCTCTTAGACAATTCTTTACGACCGCAAGCGTCTGCGGATCGATGAGAACGCACGTGAATACTTGACCGATGAAGATTCTTATATCCGGTGGATTTGGCTCCGTTCATCGCACTTCTGTTTATTTTTAGGCAGCGGTGAGAAAACCTCAGAAAAGTAAGACATATTTATGACCCGAGGCTTTCTCCGGTTTTATGAGAATCGTGTCCTTAGTGGAGTATTTATCTATTATTTACATTCTCTAGCTTCAACAGTTGGCAAGTAGATAGAACCGTATTAAATATTTTAGTTTATTTTTGTCGGTTGATATTTTACTAATTTTAAGTACATTAAATATTTTTTACTTTATATCTCAGCCTGTCTATTTATATCATTCGAAAAGTAAAATAATGTCTTTATCGTCTAAAAGCGGTATGAACACAATGTGGATAGAATTAAAAATTGAAGGTTCGTTAGTGTTTCATTCATAGTGGGCAGCACAATACATGGGCGTGGGACGGGGGTTGTGTAGAAAACCACACGTGAAATACACGCGTACACAAGTATTTTATCACGTATTATTCTAGTTATAACAAACCCGTATTTACAGCAGGTTCAAGTCAGGGTATACTTTCAAATAAGAACTAGACTCGGCGCCTAATTTTTACAAAAAACCTCTTAGACGGGGAAAGCGAACCATTTTTTAATTTATTTATTTATACCCCTAGTGACATCCACCAAATTAATGATATGCCGTAAATTAAAAATCTTGTTTTTTTCTACAATTAAAAAATAATAAATTCATTTCATGTTAAGAGTATGTTCTTGATTTATTGATACCAACTAACAGAATTAAGTAAAACAAATAGTTAATTCGTTTTAAGTCAAAGAAGGTCAAAGCTGTGTGAAAATTAAACCCTTAACTGGTTTACGTTCCACCTTTTGTGTAACGATACGTCACCAGCGACACGCCTCGATGTCTTTCTCGGTTGTAATGAAATAGCTATGATATTAATATGTTAAATGACTTCAAAGGTATTCTGACGTAAATCTTTTATGAAAATTCAATTAACTTGCTCATCAAAGAAATTTTACAACATTTTTTATAGAGGCAGTTTTTATTTTAATATCAAGAGATTTTTTCGTCAGCTATCTGCAGATCTTTGGGCGTATAAAACTTTTAGTGGGAACTAAACCATATAACGGCTTTTAAACCCCTAACGTCAGCCTTTTATCATCACATTAACAAGGTAATGTTACCTAAACTTTAACCATTAAGGGGGCCATTCATTCAGACTCAGCAATGAGGCATCAGTTTTAGGTTGTCCAAAAGTAAAATAAATCTTTTAGATCCTACCCCGAAAATGAATTTCACGGCATCCAAATTATCTTTACACATCAGGGTCAGTTCGTCCACGCATTACTTAACTATATTAATATTTGTAAGCTCCGCAATGTTAATTAAAATTAATTGAGAAAGCTTTTCGTACATTTTCGTGGGTAAATTAATAGCAGGTATCCAGTGTGGCCGTCGGCGGCTAGTTCTCGAGGTAAGTGTCAGTACGGTACGGGGTTCCCGTAACAGACCTCTCCCATGTGACGACAAACTTCTCCCGTGTGGCGTGCCTCAAAACAAATCTTTATTTTGCTTCCAGAATATTCAACTATTTATTTACAAGAGACAATAAAACTTACCAACAAATAAAAATAAAATTAAACAAAATACAAAAAAAAAATGCCTAAGAATATTTATAATTTAAACAGCGGGTTCGTCCCCGTAGTGATATAATGACGATGAAAAGTACTCGTGTCCTTTTCTGTACATCTGACAACGGTTTTTTGATGATTGACTAGTTCACTTATGCAATATATTATTTTGTTGAACACGAAATTCACAGTTCTAACAAATTGTTCGTTTTATACGAATATTGTAAACAGGAGATTTATTTGCGGACATAAACGTGGTTTGGTTCGGTTATAGCATCCACGTAAAAGTTAGGCAGGGGCTACTTACTTAGTGCAAATATTGGAAGAGCATTATAGAAGTTGCATCTACGTAGAATTTCTCTGCAGAACTCGAATTGATGATCTCTATGGAAATAAAATTGACTCCAGTATTCAGTAGGTTTTGTTTATTTGTCTTCTTTCTTCCATTTCAATTATACATACAAACTCTCGTATCAATATTTCATTATTGTTTCAATACAATTTGAATCGTTTTATTTTAAAACGGTACTGTAGGCTCCGAGAATGCAATCAGATCACTTTTTGATAATATTTTCTACTGAATCATCATTTGTGCGATGCTACTAAAAGAGTTATTTGTCTGCAAGTTAAACATACGTAGTCGTAAACCTAGTAAACCTAGTAAACAAGGTAAATTTTCTCAACATAAACTCAAGGTAGGTACCGAAAATGGGTTCAATTTACTCGCGAGATGCGCTGAGATAAAAGTAAAAACAACTCCAGTTGCTGAAGGCAAATGTCTACAGAACGCGAATAAAAGAGCTTAGCCAGTGTTTTTACTTCAAAAATTTATTTTCTTTGAATAGTAATTAGGTAAATCTTTCTTACAGGAATGTGTTAATTTTATTTTGAATAAAAGAAAAACTTCCATAAAATACGTTTGCACTCATAGATAAAATAAATTACAACAGACCAAAAAGGTAGCTTTTAGAAATCAAAACCATTAAAAATCAGTAATCAGTAATAAAAAAAAATGAATCAAACTAGAATAAACATAGTGCTTTAATACAATATCTCTTTTCATATTGTCTTTGTGACAAGAAATTACGGTTTATTGAGACTTCGCAAGCACCGCACTTTCACACACCAATTCCTATTTCACCTACGTTCCATTCAATTTAGAGTATGCGATTTTAGAGGACGAAGGGACACCACAGGGTCTTGACAAAAGTAATGGCGAGGAAATGAAGCATGCTCCGCAAACGAAACTTCAAAGGAGATTGAATCAAGAAAGAAATTTACTATAGGGGCCCAAATTTTCTTAAGGAATCTTTGCAAGTAAAATTTTATTATTCGAAAAGGGCACTCCTGAATATCAGGTTTAAGCAAGAATCTTTATAAATTTCTTGGTTTCAAGCGAATCAAAATATCTCCTGTAATTCAACGAGTGAGACCAAATGGATTCTAATAATAACGTGGCTTCGAAAGTTATTAGCATACCGTATTTTTACATGGTTCGTCTTCAATGGTAATACTGTACACGTGTGGGTATCATCCCGGATTTATGTGCTGAGTCATATTGCGGGAGGCACCTTTTTTGCGTATATTGGAGATACAGACGTTCCAATTTGATCTTGGGTAGCAGTACGTCAGCAGGTCACGGAAAAAGTTTTCAAACCTTTTTGACTCACATTGCTTCAAAATTCTTAGTTCCTTCAAAACGCTACTGCTTGTGCTGACGACTACTTTTTTACTACATACATATAAAGGGGAGACGTAAATGTATTCTAATAGTTTAATTGTTATGATTTTTTTTTTGGACCAGATCAGAATTACTAAACTAAATAATAAATAATTATAAAGTCAGGTCAGGTTTAGTGTTTAGTTTTTTCTTATCTGACTAAATAGTACCTATACATTAATAAATACGTCAATACGTATTTACTCGGATAACAAAACATATTATCCGTATTAGCAAACTATTTGATGGGTAAATCTGTGGTAAATCTCCATTGGCAAGATAGAAGATTAGCATTTTGTAAAAATATTTTTACCGTGACTACGTACCGAATATACTCGTACCTAAGTGACGAATGCGAAAAGAAAAACCAAAAATCGGGCCTTAGTTTTATTCATCAGTGAAAACGGTGAATGGGCATCGGGCCTTAGTTTTATTCATCAGTGAAAACGGTGAATGGGCAGTCTTGAGTTCGTACAATTGTAATAAACCTCTAGGGGCGCCCGCGTCACTTCACCGCGCGGCCATCGCCACAGGTCGAACAAGGAAAGTGCCTTCTCTTTATTACTCTCAATATAGAACCCTAAAATGAAACCGCTACATAGAAAATCCATACAAAGCTCGAACACTTGCTCGAAGAAACGACCCAATTCAAATAAGTTTTACAAGAGTGTCTGTGGTGAGCCGACTTTGTGGAAAGCAAACCAACCATAGTCTTACCGCGCTATTGTTAACTTGACCTTGGATAGTATTTGTTTGAGAGATACGAGAGTTGGCCCCGTCATAGTGCTGTCATTCACTACGGTACTCTATGAATTTCATTGGCGTTTTCGGTGTAGGTAATGTTAAACGGAAATGCAAAAGTTAAACTTTATTCATGTCTTTGAAGGTTTTTCTTTTATTTACTGCAATATATTCGAAAATGCTTTAGTATCTATTAAATAAGTTTATTACTGCAATATGAACAAGTATCTATCGTATTTTTTTTAGTATAGCAAAAGCTAATTACGACTACCCACTCATACACAATAGTGTATGCAGGTATGTAGTTATTAATTAGGGGTGTAAATGGAATCCTGATTCACTCCAGTAATATTATAATGTAAGATATCATTAACGCGTGCATTGATATCAGTAATTAATTGAGTACCATACTAAATATAGAACTTACTAGAACCAATATCAAGCCAAGCTTCCCACGCGAATTGAAGTCTCAAGACTCCTTGAATTGAATGCAGTGTAGTTGTACAGATTGTTTCCTGACTCAATAGAAACTTTAGCAAAGCCCAGATGGCTGCCTTAGCTAATAGAAGAAGAACTCTAGAGTTAGAAAATAATAACAAAACCAGACAATAAAAGCCTATGTGTTAATATGATTTAGGTACTTACAACAGTCATAATATTTCAGTTGTGAATAGTTGTATTTAATTCAATCAAAATCATTAACGATTTCGTTACTGACCCAGCATATAATTATATTCACGTCATTTTCTACCTACTGGGACTCTTTACTAACCTATTTTAGATATATGCCATGATTTTAAGTAACATTCAAAAAACCCAAAAAAGATCGATTTTTTTGTCGCCAATTTGTTTTTTATGTATTATAATTTTTTTTTCTTGCCGCTACTATATATTTTAATTTTTGTTGTGTGCCTTTATAAAACTCCAATATCTTGAAAGACAACGATCGCATTCCAGGTAGATATTTATTATAAAAGACCCAAAGAAACTTTTTACATGAACTGACTCTTCTTACAAACTGAGCCTTTTTAAATAAAAAAAATAGTTTTGAGCTCTTGTGCTTAAAAGTAGACTTTTAAGTCTTAAAACTCAGGTCTCAGGTCTTTTAAGTCTTAAGACCTGAGCTTTAAGACTTAAAAGTGTACTTTTAAGCACTAGAACATAAAAAGCCGTTTTAGTCCGCCTACACCAAGTAAAAACAAGGACTTTACGAGCGTGAGAAGTGAAAAGTATATTAATTTCGTCAAACGACTGTTCCTTGACAATGTAAATTAGTAGGATAAGGAAATAAAACAAATGATGTGTACTTTTCAACGGAGAGCGGTACAAAGTTGTGGCAAAATTAGAAGTCCATAGTTTAACCGTATTTTAACATTGTTCCTCTATAAGTACTATTTGAATTAAACCTTATCCTTTCTACGTTCTCGCTCTTTTCGCTGTGAATGATTAATGCGAAGTGGTAAATTAATTCACTCACACCACACAATTAAGAGCTCTCTCGCGAGTGAGATTCAGATAATCTTGAATAGACAGGGAGATAAATAACGATCCATTAAGAGAGGCGCAAGATTTAAGGCGGTCGGGCGCATTGACTAATCATGTAAAACAACCACTTTGTACTTCATTTTACTTCATTACACTCACACTACCGTCTTGCTCATTAATTAAACTATACGAATGAATGCATATATTTATTTCAATTTACTCTAGCATTCGAGTTTGACTGAAAAACAAACATTTCTGAGCGAAAAAAAGAAAGAAATGAAGATGGCTAGACATAAAAGCGCGATAATAAGTAAAAATATTTTTTAAATTATGTTCTGAAGTGGATCCCGTCCGAAACCACTTGCTTTTTTAAAAATGTCATTCAATTTATAGCTAACTCAGAAAAAAAGTAAAAATACAAAAAAAAATGTTTTTTTTAAATAACTGGATGAGCGTTGTAAAACTGCCAGGAAATGTATTATACTCTTAGCAAACATGCAGTCCTTTAAAAATTAAAGAAACATGTATCTCAATTTTACATTGTTTTTTCTAACTTGAACTATAGCCGTAAGCATCGGGAAAGCTCATTTCATTCAATAACAATTTGTTCAAAAAACAATAGCACATAAAACTTATCTGCGATCAAAGGCAAAGAAGTAATATTAGCAAAACCATTGAACTTTCTTAAAATAACCCTTTTTATTACTTTGTTTTTAGGTTTCGTGATAAAAATATTTTTCCTACGACAAAAATATCGTGACTAAGGTTCTAGTTATATTTTATTAGCCTGGAGTAATTTGAGAAAATAAGTTTTGATTACATTTCCTATTGGGTTATGAAATTAAGGTTGTTGAAATCAAACTACAGTGTGTAAATGACGATTCAAAAATACGTACTTATTAAATAGTGTTATTAATTAATCATCGAATAGTGTAATAGAAATATGGAATAAAAATTTATAAATTAACATACTTGATGTACATATTTTGAAAACCTATATACACACACGGCAGTTTTTGAATCTTTAGAAAAACTTAACTTAAGCATCGATATCATCTGTTGTTATTGAACTTTGCTAAAAATATGGCCAGGCTGAAAATGTGTAAGCTAGGTAATCAAATTAAACAATTTATGTGTGGGCTCAGCGTACGGCGCATTTCATAATGTCCAAGCCATTACGGTATTACATCGTCCGCGTCGTGAGGTCATTCATATGCAAAGCGATATAACTACTACAGGTGTAAAAATGGATAGGCTGCCGCCACAACAAACTTTCTAATGGACGCGAAGGTAACGAACCCTTGGTACCCATCGGTCACAATCGATTCTTTCATGCTATTATACACATCATAGCCCGCTATACATATAAATACCACCCCGCGTAGCATCTCCTACGTCACAGCTACGATACACAAGTTCAACTATTAATACTACGACGCATTAAAAGGCAACCTTTCTATATGATAGATGAATATCAGACATATCATGTATATTCACATAATTACAATCAGGACTATGTTTGTTCTATCATTCAACCCTCGCAATACATATTTATAGTGAACCTTTCGGTGTTTGAACTGCGAACAGTATCGTGCTGACAGTTTCTACCACACAAAAGGTAGTCATGTCAAAGGCACTCTCTAAGCGTCTAATCCGCACCGAAGTCGGATTAACTAGATCGATGCTAATCCGGGACAGTTCAGCTTGATTTGTGGTTTTTAACTTGCATAAACAAGAGCGACCGGCGACCGCGCGCCGACCGCATCAGCTCTACACTGGTGAACTGCCCAACTTTTTTGTGCAGTTGGCCAAATGATGGAACTAACATTTTCCATGATTGGTATCAGTTTTGTATAGAAAATACAGTGTTGTCCCCGTAATTGAACTCCACAAATAAGATGGTCGTGCTGTACTTACACCTACATGCAGTTCGGGAAACTTACAAACTAAACCCCTCGGAACACCCCAACTTATAACTAACTTGTAACATTTATAACTTGCTGACTATTCAATTTGCAAATACCAAAGTAATGGCAAAGTAACTATCTTTGAAGTTGTATTTTCGACGTCCATTGTGGGATCTTAGATTTACTTAAGGTTTACGTAGACCAAAGATGGTTGCCGTGAAGTTTTCGTTTCAAATGTAATTTTAACAGGTTTCATATTACCATAAAAAGTTTCGATTAGAAATATGGACAATTGTATAACTATATTTTCGAATACGAAAACCCAATTGTAAAGAGATATAAATATTAGCACACTTTAAATATTTAGCTCACGTAGGTAGATAAATGGATTTCACGTAACTTGAAGCAGCGGAGATATCACAACTCCCTCCTCGATCAAGTTTTATAAAAGATATAATTGACTTTCATTATTCGAAGAGATAAGGTCTCTGAGGATTTTTATTGAAAATGTTTGCTATTTTTTCATAAAAATATTTTTTTGCCAGCAGATTTCATGAATCATTAATGGGAACTATGTATAAGGAGTGCAATTTTTACTAACTAATTATCAAAGTAGGTAGATAATTTTTTTACAGAAATCTAAATATACCTTCGATCATTTAGCTACATTCGATCCTATGTTATACATATTCTGAGTTTGGATTGACTGAACTGATTTTCGAACTGAAAATCAGTTCAGTCAATCCAATCTCTGACATTTAAATCTATAACAAACGTAATTGCAATAATTTTATATCTACTCAATTATTTAATACAAAGATCATAAATTATTGTATTATTTATAGGTGTAAATTGTGGTGTGTAGGTATGTCAGTATAAAGTAGGCGATTCTGGTAACAGATCAAACGCGGCATAAACAAAGCGATCCGTCCCACCCACACCACAGAGTAGCCAAAGCTTTGTGCCACAGATCGTTTAACCGGTAGACAGCTCGTATCTGTTTTTCTCTCGCAAAAATATTGCTCAAAATAGTATGGATTGGTAATTTTTATCGCCTATGATTGATTGGCCGCTGGCCGGCTCCACGGATCAGCTAATCTTAGGCGCAAATTTCTTGAATAAATATTAAGCTGCCTAATCGTAAGCGCAATAATACCTCGTCCAGCGCCCGGCGTGGTGAGTTGCATTTAATAAGTTAATAAAAAAAATTAAAGCAAGCTTTTCTTGCATAGCCATCGGAGTTTCATACATATACTCGTACCAAATTTTAGCTCAATCAGACATCGAGAAGTGGTT
This sequence comes from Alcis repandata, assembly GCA_949125135.1. Taxonomy (NCBI): domain Eukaryota; kingdom Metazoa; phylum Arthropoda; class Insecta; order Lepidoptera; family Geometridae; genus Alcis; species Alcis repandata. The sequence continues at coordinate 6,168,842 of OX421233.1, forward strand.
CAAAATGTGGCTGCAAGATTCCACCCGAACAAACATACTTACATAGTTAGTTACATACATAGCTTAAAGAATGTATGTATGAGCCGTCTACTGATTTCATTGACTTTGCTCAGTCCGCACATTATATTATTATCAGTAACTCTACTCCAAAATAAACACTTTACCATGATCAAAGGTATTGTTAAGACAGTTTAATAATAAAATAAATACATCCTTTCAAAATGGAATTTACTCGGTTTTACATATTTTACGAGAGCAGAACAATAATATTTATAAATAGGAAAGTTTTTGAATGAGCGAGTAAGAGAAAACACATACAAAGAACATACACATACATAGAAAACACCCCGTTCGTGTGTTTGTTACTTCTTAGAGCTGAAATGTTTTAACGGATTTGTGTGAAAATGGTATGGAGGTAGTTGAAACCTATGATCATACACCTATGATAACACATAATTTAGATAGATATAATAGATAGTTAGAAAAACTCTTTATTGTTCGCACCTGAAATTATAAACAAAGGGAAAATAAAACTTAAAACTACTGCAACAACTGGCGGCCTTGTCGCTAAGAGCGATCTCTTCCAGGCAATGATCTACTTTTTGTCTCGGCAAAAAATCGTTTTTTTTTCGGATGACGAGCGAACATTAGGAGCGCAGCTATTGTTTTAGCTATTTATTGTGCTTTCAACTAAATAACCGCGTTATTATTGCACTGGATAAAATAATAGTTCAAACATTGAATTAAAAACATACTGATTGATATTTAATTACAGTAATAATACTCAGGGTCATACAATTCAGTAGCAAGTATTACCTAAGTTCAAACAACGCTATTTAAAGATCCTCACTTAATTATAGACTCGACTTGGTTTTGTTATGTTTCGGGAACTGTGTAATTATTGGAATTTATTTTAAACTTGAAGCTTATTACAGCAATTAAACAAACAAACAGTTTGCTTTGAAAAATTTGAAGCTATACTTAGAAACTTTACTACGAGTTAAATAACATTAGTGAGTTCATAACACTTCATATTTGTTTTAGAAACTAAATTCCATTGTATATTTCGTTTGCAATGCAAGCAAAATTTCTAGATGAAACAGTTTTGTACAAACGACAAATAAAGATATTATTACAGATAGAATTATTGTCACACAGCTGTGGATCTCGTTATCTAAGTCTGTATTACCAAGCTTATTTGAGAAAAAAGTGATATTGTACATATTTCGTAAGAAATAGTGCTACGTCTTCAACCACATCGACACTTTTAGGTGAAACTGTCGTCAAACGCATACTAGTAGGGGAGCCCAAGCGGAATACCTGGAACGTTGTAAAATTAAATTGTCCATTCGTAAACTCGAAACCGATGAGGCGAATTTCGTAGCAGTCGCTTTACCATCTCGTAGCCTCGTAGCGTTACCGCTACGTGCTACGACGTTCTGATATTGAAATTGATATTCGTTGATCAGAATAATTCACGTTAAACTAAATCAAGACAAAAAATTCTAAAAACGTAGAAAAATTACGTCAGCAATACGTAACGAAGGTGTCTTTTACAAATTACAAATACTTTTATTAAAAGTGACATCTGATGTACAACGCTAAAAATGGCACTCTTTATTTTACCCTTGTAGATTTTTAGGTAGTATTTATGTAGTTTGCTTATGGAGTAGACAGGCTAGCCAGAACTAAATTCGGAGAATCGCTGTGTTTCCACGCCAAAGTTATCTCTATCTTTTAAAAATGCGCGAACGAGACAATTTATGAGAAGAACCGATTCTTAAAGCCATCTGGGGATTTTTAACATGGCTAAATTAATAGATATTAGTTAGAAATAATATAGTAACCATTGTGAAAAGGATTTCCACCTAATCTCAAACATCTAGAGAGCTATTATTATTTTATTGCACTTTCAAACTTTAAATACTTCAAATAGAAAGCGTTATCTTTCCAAATTAACGCTACCTTTACAATGTAAGTTTCAGTATTATGTTTATAAATGGTGTTCTTACTTAGCAGAATATTGTTGAAATGAAGAGGGAACATGGTGATAGTCATAAAATTAGCATTTTGTGTGGATTCGCCGCCAATTAGGTTAGCGGCACAGTGTGCGCGAGCGACGGGCGACGGGCGCGGGCAGGCTTCCCCAGCCCGCGCCGCGTCAGCCTCGCTTGCCATTTACATATCATTACAAGCCGACTGACTTATCCAGCCAGTTGGCCAAATGTCGGAACTACCGATTCTTAACTGATAGCCGACAGTTTTGTTTAGAAAATACGACGGTGGCTCCCTCATTCCGCCGTACAGATAAGTCGGGCGCATTCTGTGTAGACATCACCCAAGTCGGGACGCGACGACGCGACGACAGCTTTAATTGCTTCCTCAATGGTCACATTGTGCATAATGCAGCCGCGACCGCACGCAAACTATTCGCGGCAGTGAACTTCATTGCTATGTATGGTACTGAACTGCGTAAATACTCCACGATTTTTGCTGAGTAAATTATTTTATTAATATTACATGCATATTTATAGTCGTCACAAAATAAGAGGCCCGTTTTGACACTTGAGAAAGACCGTAGAATGTAACTTGGAACGCTTTTCGCGCATACTTTATGGTAGCATGTAATGTCAAATTATAACGAAACTCTCAAAAACAGTTACGTTCTCAGTCTTCTTTTTTTCAAATATTAGTGTTGTAACTTGTAACCAATTAATTATTGAATTGACGATAGCTCAACTGACGATTTTGGCTCATCATCCGAAGAAAATTATTGAATGAAGATTCAATCACTTTCGTTTTTTCTTGTTTTTTTTTTTTGTGATTGAATGAATGTTATTTTAACTAAAAATATTAAATGAAAGACAAATTGACCTCTCGCACCATTTCGTATCACTTCAATATATATACCTATAATATTCAAGTTTAAGTTAAGTTAATCCAATGTACTTTACAATACAAAATCAAATCGATCAAATACTCATACAAACTTGAATTGATTTATCGTGAGTATCGAGTACCGAGTCGTATGGTTACATCACTAGTTACGTCGCAATGACAAACGTCAGAACGGGCCTCTTATTTTGTGACGACTATAATGTATTAATCCAGGGCATAAGTTATCTCTATTCCATTTTTTAGGAAATTTGTTTAGTTGTTACGGAGATAGGTACGTGAAAACAAACATTCATGCATGCCCACAAACTTTCGCATTTTTAGGACTAGTTGCGCAATGTGATTTCATAACTTTAATGTTTCCAGGAAATAGAAGTGAGATCAGTAAGATTAGGATAGGATAACAACACTACACAACTTCATTCCCTATTCTACAGGAACTGTTAATTTTTCTGGAATTGCCGTTTAAGAATAAAGAATAGCAACAAACTTACACACCAAGAATCTTTCGCAGTGATAAAATTGGTTTGATAAATACTGTGGTGTGATGTAATCAAAACGATAAACAACACTTTCATAAAGGTGTGGGAAATAAACACACTCGTATACACAAACAATTGTAAATACCGAGCCTATATTTATCATCTCTCAAATCAAATTAACCAGCTCTAGCGAGAATGATATTCAACATACTACCCACAGAATTCACGGGTGATCCATCATAATTTTACATTCTAGAATTACTAGAAGACCCGTCGACCCACGAGTATCATTGTTTGCTGTACGTACTTATAGCTACTGCGTGATACAATAAGTGCCTGTCTAAGTAGATTGAAGCGTCGTTATTTACAAACGTCTAATGAAAGGCCGTGTTTTCAAATAATAGTGACGTCATTTCTTTGCGACACAGCTTGAAATAATGACGAAACTTCTCAAATTTCGTAGATGGACTTTTAGAAATGCAAAAATATTCTCAAGTCGTGAGTGAATCGGTTTCTTCTAGGCAAGCGTGCTCCATCGTAGACCGCATCGTTGCTTACCATCAGGCGACATGGCGGATAAACGCAAGCGGCAGCGGCGGATAAAAAATACAAAGTATTATTAATAATAATAAAAAAAGAAGTGTGGCACTCGGGGACTGCCGCGGTAAAGCTATTGCATACGGTGATACTTTTTTAGTTTTGTCATCTACGAGTATCGATGAATAGCAGAACTTTTAATGACTTTTTGAAATATCACGCTTGTCTCTTTAGCTCAGCAACTCGCCTCTAGGTGTCGAGTGTAAGGTTTCGTTGACATTTCAAACGTCATGACTCTCTTCCGAGTGTACCCCCGTAGTTCTATTTTTAAAACCAGGCTAGTGAAGGGAAAATCGATAGTTGAAAAAATAATAAACCTTTACAATGTTAGTTGGTGAAACTGTTATCGATTCCCAAATATAAGAAATCGATATTGGATAGGAACCGCACAATCTAGTAACCGATTTTCTTGGCCCTACCTTTCTTTTAATCGGTAAAAATGCAAATGTTTCATCTGATGGACTGTCTGTTTTAATAACACACCTTTGAAAAGATTAGTCCAGGCAGTCTAATTGGAGCATTTTGATAACATCCCATAATTACCTACGTCACAACGATGAAATTAAAACATTTCATGAAAATCAAAGTATTTAGGTTAGTCAGTACAGTCAGTACAGTACAGTCAGTCAACATACAGTCAACACCAAGACCAAGACCAAGACTAAGACCAAGAACCAAGACCAAGACCACCAAGTACCACCACCACCCCGAATACGGCCCGCACCCTCCCCCCCCCCCCCCTTCCGCGGTTTTGATACAAATGTGATGTTGGGGCGGTTCGATATAATCCGACTTCGGTGGGGGTGTCAGGTTTTTTCGTTACGGAATTTCTGCATTCCACGCTCGCCAGGTCCGCGATAGAAGCTATGCAATAGCTTAAAAATAATAATAATCGTTACTATTGTAGGTTGATATTACGCTAATATCTTAATGCGTAAATATGTCAGGAAATTAATGAGTGTGTGTGTTTAATATATTTGGTTCTTCATGCTGAAACAGTTTATCGGAAATGGATAAAATTGGCTACTTTTTCATTTGATAAAGATACAGTTTCTGCTCAATAGCTCAATAGCGAGTGAAACTGCGAGAAACACTTAGTATAAAATATGGGAGAATTATACAATGCAAACAACAGTAAACCAACGTTTTTCTCAACCTCGTTAGCTCTGTGTAAACTTTACCGAAAAAACCAAAAACCAAAATAGCAAGAGAGCTTATCTCGTAACTAAACTAAACGATTATTTTCGTTTCCTTAAAACAACATCCAGCTTATACTTTGTCTTGACTCGACATAGTGAAAGAATTCTAAGTATACACAAATTGAGTTTTACACAATAGAATGATAGTAGAAAAGTGCTTACTTTCTTTTCAGAATAAAGATGGTACCCATGGATCCGTGTAGCCAAGTAGGTTGAGAGTACAATGGGACTGGCGCAGCTTCTCGCGTCATTTACATCGCCGTCTCTATGTATGTTACTAGTTACTGTACTGTCGTCGTACAGACGTTTTACGTAACATCTGAACTCTTTCTACAAAGTATTAATAATTCATACAGCGTTAGCCTTTCTTCTCTAAAAACGTATTTTCTTAGGATTGGTATTGTAAGGAATTATACTTTGAGGTACAGTTTTTCTGCCCTCGATTTCATCTATTACTATTTCTATTACATCTAAGAAAGTTTCATTACGTCATAAACTATTTCTGTAGAGAATAAAATACTCAATTGTAAATTCAACCTTCGCTCTAGCTTTGATCCTTGGCTTTTATACTCTCGTATTTGATCGGTTCTTCACCTGCTTTGAGTTGTTTAGTTCAGTATATTAATATTTACAGAAATGGCATTCAAATCAGTCAATTAGAGTAGAAAATGCAGAAAGAAATCACAAGAAAATCACAAAGTAAAATGCAACAAGCATTTACAGAGCGCTGCAAGTGACATTACAGTGCCACCTGCTATCCTACCGAATCCGTTCATTATTCCGGAGCAAAAGTTTATAATAATTATATTCTGCGTATGACAGGGTTATTGATTTCCATACCAAATTAATTTAAAATCCGTTTATCTGTTAGTGACTTGGCTGAATAAATACACACATTTACTATCCTTCGCGTTTGTAATATCAGTGCGATAGTCTGCAAAGAAATTCGTAACTTAAATTGCATACAGAAGTATTTCAGTAGAATTAAAAAGTGTTTGAATACCTTTTAATGTTTGAATACTTTTACAGTAGACAGTTCAAGTCTTTACTAATAGTAACACATTGAATTTACAATTGAAAGTTTATACTTGAGGGTTAACACTTAATTCATTTAAGGTGGTGTAAGAATTCAATATGAAATTCAGTATTAGCATCTAAGAAGCTGATAAATAGTTATACTCGTAAGTGCCAACATAATACAATCTACATTAAAGAGTATACTTGCATCTAGGGTTCTTCTGAGACAGTAGTGTTCCGGTGTCACTTTAGTAGTTGAGAGTATATCATCCGCCCAAGCTCAGCTCAGCTATTTTGATAAAGGACAACTGGTTTTAAAATACATTTTCACAGGTCACACGTCCGCGGGTCAATACGCTACGTCATTGAGTATTATAAAACACGATATCTATTTTAAAACTGGACCTGACGGCCTGGATAAACAACAAATAGAAACTGATGACCGTCGTCATTTCCCTTTATAGGTATAAAGTTACAAATTGACATTATAATACGGCTGACGTTTTTATTTTTAACCGACTTCAAAAAAGGAGGAGGTTATCAATTCGACTGTATGTTTTTTTTTTATATTTGTTACCTCATAACTTTTGACTGGGTGAATCGATTTTGATGATTATTTTTTTATTAGAAAGCTGACGCTTTCCATTTGGTCCCATTTCAATTTAGTCCAGTTCTGATAATGGTATCCATGAGAAAACCATATAAGTCTTAAATTTGCATTAAGTACGTGCGCGACAAATAGATGAATAACTCAATAGTCGGTCTTTTGAAGTCGGTTTTTGTTTTTTGTTTTGTAAAAATAATGTTCTTGTTACATCGAAATAGGAATGCGGTAGACCACAATTTTACATGATAGAAAGCGGCGATGTGATCGAAGATGTAAAATGCTTGTCTTAAAAGCACATACTTATTTACTTTCTTTTTCAATAATGTTAGATTTTCGTAAAGATAGGCGCAGGTAATTAACTTCACACCTCTGCTGTTCAAGTTAAAAGGTGAAATGGAAACGTTTAGTTAGACCTTTTATCATCGACACAAAAAAAATTAATTTCTTTCAAAGGTCTACCTTTTTTGGTCTGGTTTCTTTTGGTCGAAAATATTTTCGAAATAAGCATACCTACTGCTAATTTTAATTATTTCTAAGGACTTCTTGCGTATTAACTATTTAGGGAAATATCGCTCCACGCTTGGACCGTGTTGCAAAGGCCGTAGTCATAACTTACTTAGCACTGTAGATAGTGATGTGACCTCTCCGTAGATCTTGTTCATAGTGTAGCTCGACTAGGTGTTCGTAACTGATCATATAGCAACGGACACGTTCAACTTTCGGATAGCTGACTACAAAGAGCATTTACAACTTGGCTCTACCGTGAATTGGATGACACGTAAAATTTACCTGCACAAAAACATTCCTTTCATTCATACAAAAACAACAGCAACGCCATGTCAGAAACGTTCATTTTGAAAACTCCAACAATAGAAATAACCACACAGCATACTTGTAAACAAATCGCGATAATTTAAGTCATTATGTTTATCACACCCATAAAAGTTTAATAACGAAATTAATTATTGTAACGTAAAACATTTGTCAAGTAATAGACCCGGAATTAGTAAAGTACTTTACGAGTTTTCTCGGAAGTTTGGTAAGTAGGCCGGTGTGGGATTCAGCATTGTTTTTGAGTATTTATAGCGATAAAGAAAAGGAAACTCGCATAGACCGGGTAGCTGGGTAGGCCCTGGCGTCTGAGATTTTAGGACTCTGACATGGCTTGACGATTGTTGCTATAGAACAAACAACCGTAACCTACAATTTAGCGTGTCATCTGACCCACGCTAGCGCTCAGTTGTGAATGCCATCCGCGGTCACCCATCCAAAGACTGACCGTGTCGTCCGTTGCTTAACTTCGGTGATCGTTTACGAATACCTAGTCGAGCTATGCTACGAGTATGAGCGTTAATAGCGATGATAATATCTCAGTGATGGTACCGTTCGGGTCATAATTATGCTGTAAGATGACCCTTGTTTCCCCACTAGGAATCCATGTGTCGGAGATAACATACAGTGGCGGATTTATACATTTGCCGCCCGTAAGCTATTCAACATTTTGCCGCCCCTACCGACCTAAACAATTCAATACACTAGCCCCGTCCCCCGTCCCTGCTCACAATAATACTTTCTTTCAGAAATCATGTCCGAAATTAAAAAAACTTGCCCCAGAATTTGCCGCCGCTGAAATCTGCCGCCCTAGGCTCCAGCCTACTCAGCCTGCTGGTAAATCCACTGATAACATATAACACACAAACAAAACAACAGCACCAGTAGTATGTATTTGCTATTTTACATAACAAGGACAACTAACACTCAATGACAAAATGAGCTTGAGTTATTGGTGAAGGGTAACATCGTGAAAAATCGTAGCACAGCATGGCTGTGGTAAAACGTTAACAATTTAAATATTATTATAGATCCAATCCCGCAGTCGCAATCCCGCATCGGGTCTTCGCGACCTTTAAATACGAGAGTAAGCCTTAAGAGAAATGATATCTCTGAGGCGCCGGATGGAAAAGTAAAGACTTTTGCTACGAAACTTTTTTTAATACTCACAGTTAAAGCTTTTGTTAACTGAGTACGCCTAACAAGTGAGAAATTCATTGGAATACTATTGTATAAGTTGGCTATAACAAGGCTTATTTACTTTAAAAGAATCTGCAAGGAACTCTTTAGTGATAAAACTTATTTTTAGAATATGTTTTTACGTAACTCATAGCTAGGACCAACGTTAGTAAATATCTTTGATAGTTTGTTTTTATTTGAAGCGATAGTTTGAATAAAATGTTTTACGCCGAAATAGTTTTTGCATTACAGCCTAAGTTATATCTTTGTCAATTTTACTAAATCCAACACTACTACAATAACAAACATGTTGACTACATCCAACATCCATTACTATGCCCAAAACTTGTATAATGGATAATTGTACCGATTTTTTAAAACTTCAATTAGGTTTAATCTACAAACAATCGTACCAACAATTACCCCGCTCTTAAAGTCAGGCAGTTATAAAATTACATGTATAATGTGTTAGGATAAATGTGGTTATCCATAGCGTCGATAGGCCGTACCCGGAAGTTCCATTTGCTGATGATCTGAGCTGTCATCACACGATCATTAGCGGTGTCCATGTCACAGGCGCCTAAGCAGCGATTTGCGTGCCTCTAAGTATTTGTAATTGAATTGAAACCTACGTCAAGTGGGAGTAATGTAGATACGCGGAACCACCCGGCAGGCATCGGGCATCAGGTTCAGACACAAACAGATGAACCAATTCATAACACGCAGATGACCAGGCTCGTTAGATGGTTTTAGCCCTAACACATTTGTCTACTCCCTAACTACGCTTTATAGACCGAGCTACCTACGCAGCGTAGCTTTGACTACGCTGCGTAGCTCTGCCTACGCTGCGTAGCTCTGCCTACGCTGCTTAGCTCTGCCTACGCTGTATAAACGATATCAATCCTATATTCTGTTTGTTATCACAAATCTTCGAAACTAAAGAACCGATTTTGCTAAATTTAGAATAGAAATATGTAGGTAGTTTAAAATGTCCTAGAATCTAGATTAACACATAGGATACAAATAGGTCAACATCATCATTTTTCACACGTATTCCATCTATTATATTAGCTCAATCAGACATCGGAAAGTGGTTCAAAATTGAGTTGCAACATTCCACCCGAACAAACATTGCAAACTTACATACATTGCAAGTTAAATAAAAGCTTTTAAAATCACTAACTATTGTCTTATGTAGCCAAAGTTATTTTAATACACCAGGACTATTACTTACGAGCTTACTAATCACTCACTTGGTCGTTTGCAACAATTATATTTGTGAAGTTATTAAAATCTGTAATTATAATTCGATGTACAGCCTGTTAAATATGTTCGGATATTTTTGTGTTAATTACTTAATAGGATTTAAATGGAGACTTGCCTAACCGTCAATTTGAGTTCGAGTATTTATAATATTTCATTTCATCAACTTTGAACATCGTAAAAAAATATCAAAGAGGCAATTTGAATTTAATTCCCCTAATGTAATTTTAATGATGCGGTAATGTGGATAAAACTATAAGGATACAACCATGTACTTTTTCATAATTAAAACTTTTTTACCTATATTCTCATACTAAATCGATCAATCCGGGAAGAATGATTGATTGGAATACCGGTATCCCAGCAGTGGGTGCTGGGAGACAGGTCTTTTCTGGCCTCGATTAGGCCATTTTCCACCACGCTGGCCAAGTGCGGGTTGGTGGATTCACATACGTCATTGAATTTCTTCGTTGGACGTATGCAGCTAATAATTATATTGTAACTAATAAGTTAATTCAAAAAAAAAATTCATGTTAATGATGTCACGAGTGAATCTCTGAGTCTGAGTTTCTTCTAGACAAGCATGCTCCATCGTATGCTGTATCGTTGCTTACCACCAGATGACCGTCAAGTGCAAGCCAATATTTTGTCAGTTTTTTTATATTTTGTCGTGGAATTGTAGAAATTGACGAGTTTCTTTTATTGTTCAGTAAATTATTTGTGTTTTGTCGCCAAATAAGAAAAGCCTATTGTATACAGAGTACGAGCCAACGACGTATCAGAACATACGTGATGCCTGCGAAATGTTAATGTGAGATCGTAAAGTGTTCACGGGGCGATAAATTGAGAAAAGGCAATCGGCGTTCAGGTCAGGTGCGTGTAAATTCAGCGCTCGACTAAAGATAATTTAATTCCTCCATTCATGAAGGTGCGAATTTGCAAGTGCGTATCGGAGGGCGCGGCGTCCCGGCGCCCCGCACCGCGCTCGCGCCCCGCGGCCCTGGGCCTGCGACCCTTGCGCTGACGTCAACAGCCCACCGCCACCCGATTATAAATATAGCCGCGCCGCGCCGCGCTGCTTATAGCACGCCACAGGTTTTGGCCCTTCTACTCTTATACAATACTTTCTGGGACTCGAATTTTGTCCAAACTTATTATAACTTATATTTGGATACCGCCATAAATTCTTAAACCAGAATTGGTTGACATTATCCACGGCTTCAATAAATTTACTGTAGACTTAACTGATTACTTTAGTTATTACATTTATTAGTGCCTCCGGGGGGAAGGTTTGGCCTCTACCTACAAAAAAGTTATATGTAAGAGTAGATCAAGTTATTATAATTTTAAATACTAAGTAAATACATCTAACGTTTAATGTTCTGATTCCTTATTCAAACTTTCATTTTATGAAAATATAACTTTATATTGTTTGATGACTGGACGATACTGAGAGTACAAAAGATAGGAAAGCACATTAATGGTTCCATATTGTTTTTGTGGATCTCTAGTAACTAACTAATATCTAGTACTACTGTGCGCTCTTTTATTTTCCATAGATTTTCACCTCTTTGATGTTGAAAATGTCAGCGGGCACAATATTAAAATGGTCCCGAACTTGAATTGCGTTAGCAACTGGTAATTGTGTTTGAAGAGCGCCGAACGAACCTTAAACCTTGGACGCCCTCTGCAGCTTTGTTGCTTCTTAACACAATAAACGAAAGCGCCTTTTGTGTTGTAACTTTTTTTTTTTTTTTGGGTTTTTTGTTTTGGTCTGTATTGAAGTTTTGTTTATTATGAGAAGAAAATGGTTTAGAACTTGTTTGACTTCTTCTTGACCAAGTTTAAAATTTTTTGGACAAAAGCTTTGTGCTACTGTTTTGCTTACATAACTTTTAAGCCTGTAGGCAAGTCAAACTATTTATGTACAACCGAATGGTAAGGTCGAAAGCCCGAATGTACAACCATAAATAATGGCAGGGTTTATGTGAAGTAACGTATAGGCAATGCCAGGTAGCCTGGCATTGCAGCTAGCATGCTAAGATGCTGCCAATGGTGGTGGGATTCAACCTGAAATTTCATCTCGTTTTTTTAAATTACATATTTACAATTCAGTTTCGGGCAGTTTCAGTTATGTGACAAGACAATTTTAAGTATAAAGTAGACTCTATGCCTAAGTGAAATCCGAGGGATTTTGCAAAATAAATACGATGTGTACCTACATCTAAAACAAAAACCTCCGTATGATGTTAATTTATATTTTCGTTTCTATTACCTATCCCAACGAAGCCGGGCTGGATATAATTTCCCATTAATGTACCAAAAGTAACTTGTAGGTAGGATTATATTCAATGTTTACACAAATTGTTCCAGTAAGTACACACCATCTCGGGTTGTTTAATTAAAGAGTTCCGAAAACTAAGCCCCAAAAATGGTGTGAAGAGTAACATAATTCTAATTTTACTTCCACAATTACGCTCATGGATGAGATAGAAACATTACAGTTATGATTTTGTCGTCTCGGTTCAGTACTAAAATATCCGTAACCGGTCTAACATCAAACAAGACACGGTCAAACGAAAGCCTATTTTTACAAGCTTTCATTTTATTTTCAACGTGTTAGGCCAGTCGGGGCAGACATAAAACTAGCCTGAAATAGAAAAAAATCCGGGGATCGATTTTTTTTAAACGTCGGGCGGGGGGGGGGGGGGGTTAGAAGTAAGTATAAATCTCTATTTTCTAACTAATACCGGTAGAGGATTCGCCGCCATCTTGTTTTAAAGTTCAATTTTTTCGTTTTTTCGAAATAACTCGTTAATGAGCAAAAATGGTCCTGTCCGAAGTTGTTGGAAATTTAATTTCTCCCAAGTTTGGTCATTATCATTTTTACACTAGGATCAATATTTGCAGAGTATTATACTACCAAGTTTATCGAAAAAATCGTAATGGGTGGAATTTTATTTTCTTCAACTTTGGTTCTCGCATTTTTCACTCCACGATCAATATTTTCGGATTTACAGTAATTTTTTTTTTTTTCATTTAGATGTTTTTTTTGTTTTTTTTTTGAAATGATAATGACCAATCTTGTGAGAAATTTAATTTCCAACAACTTCGGACAGGGCCATTTTTGCTCTAACCGCGACGCAACCGCGAGCGCGTGACGTTTGTAAACTCGCCTGATGAAGGTCACCGAATGTGACCGAAACTAGTCGTAGTAGATGACTTAATTTTTACGTGAGTATTCCCGTGTTTAATTATAACAAAAACGTGTGAAAACCACGTTAGTTTCCATAGTAAAAAAATTGAACTTTAAAACAAGACGGCGGCAAATCCTCTAATCCCCCCGACTTAAAAATTAAAATTAATTTTTCTATTTATATGTCTGCCCCGACTGGACTATGTGCTTATTTGTTTGTTTAGGTCAAATCTTAAAACTGAATTTTGAACCATTCCCCGATATCCGATTGAACTGAAATTTGACGTACCTTTGTGTACACTCCGGTGACGATATAGTAAAATCTTGTTTTTTTTTATTATATTTTCTAATTAAAAACAAAAAAAATTAATATAAATAAAATCAGGTTAATTCTGTTAAATCCACAGTCAGATACTTTATTTTTACAGCTACACATTTAAGTACTTCTTTATGTTAAAGTAAATAAGAAACTAATAACCAGACGGATCTGACGCTGCACTACAATGCACTCCAAATATGTGCTACCATCCACTGCTCTCTCAACTTACCTACACTCACTGAATAATCAAAAATCAGTCAGTCTGTCAATCTGTAGTATCAGTCATTCAATAATAGGGAGCGAAAATCCGGAAGGTTAAAGGTAAATCCAGCTGCACTCAACTATTTCTGGAATGTACGACTGGGGGGACTCTATTCCGGCTCTATTAACACGCTTTTATTAGTTTCATCTGTATGTATATGTATTATAAATATGTAACCGACTCCTAGCTATTGTTCGAAAAGCCGTGAGAGTGACCGAGATAACAGTCTCTATTGTTTAAAAAGTCATGAGCGCGAGAGTGACAGATAATATCGCACGCGCCAGAATACAGCCGCAGATACTAGAAGAGTATGTAGGCAAACGTTTTACTCTGATGAAAATTTGAATGGTAAACCGATGTTAGCTTAAAATTCAATTTAGTTCGTGTGTTCACCGTGGCGACGTGTACGAGCAAAGGGGAGGTTATTAAATTAAACCTGCTGTGGGAAATTTATAGAATGTAGATAACTCAGTTTCGTTGGTGGACTAGAATAACCACTCCATTTCATAGCTCCTTTCTAATTTTATGGTTGCTTTATTCAGCACTATCACGGTTTCACTCGTAGTTTCCGGGATAAAAAGTAGCCTATATGTTAATCCAGGGTATAAGACCAAATTTCTTTAAAATCAGTTCAGCCGTTTCTTATGATTGAGCCACAAACATCCAAATACACGACATTTATAATATTAGTAGAATACCAAGGCAAATACGTATCAAGGTAGCTAAGAATTAAAAAAATACCTATTGTCAATTACGTTCCATCCTTCCCATAAAAACAAAGCATAGAATCGAATTCAACTGATATTATACACGGTATAATAAAAGTATGTATACTTCCTGTAGAGGAATAATCCTGTGGAGGAAAAGTATTTTTTTCAAGAGGCGTAGACATAAATTTGTGTATTCCGAGGGTACATGTCGACAAACGTAACTTTGGAGAAAGTAATAGAATTTTAGATTGGCACTTGTAATAAATCGCTAAGCCAACAACGAATAGCGAAAAATTGGTGACAACGATCACCGCCCCTGTTTGTCGTCTGAAATGAATTCTCGAATACTTATTCTCTCGTTCAGTTCAGTCATTGTAAGCAACAAATAAGATCGAGGAAAACTTTTGTACTGAAAGCCACAGAAAGACGCAAATCTTAGCACTAAGACCACGGCGAATTTGTTTTTATCGTAAAAGTTTCCACATTTTCAGCATCCTCAAAGGTAATGTAAGAGATGCGTTACACAGCGTCGCCATCGACTAAGTACATCGATGCTAACTATTACTCGGTATCTAGACATACTAACTATCATATCTATCTACAAAGGTTTTTTTTAAACAGCTGGCTTATTTTTTGACTAGCGATTTCACTTTGTTAGTGCTAGTATTCTGCAGGAATTGTTCATATTTTGAAAAAAAAAGAGCTAGAGTTCATCCAGGCTATTATTTATTTTCGCATTTATAAATACATACGTATAGTGTCATATGAGGAGTTATAGAAGTGCAATTAATAAATAATGCCAGTTTGTAACAACCTTATTGTAACGTGAAACTGCACCACGCAAATCATTTATTAACGAAAAATATTGTAGAAGCTGAAAATTCAGGTGTTCAGTCAATTTGTTCAATTTGCAGATGAAAGGCTTCAACGCTGAAATAAGCGTTGGAAAATTAATACCAATTTTCATAAAGTGAATCAGAATGATTGATTGTGTTTAACCCGGGGCTATCACAACAACTCACCAACTTAAGGTTTTTTACAACAGTTTCTATTTTTTTTGTTACAGAAACACAGCAGACTTCAAAAGTTATTGAACTTTACGACTTCTAAGACATTTGACTTAAAACGGAGAAGGAAGGGGAAGAGTTTCCTATATATCTAGTGAAAGAGGTGGAATAATGTGGTTGGGCATGATCCTTGTGTGGGCGCCCGTCGGCCACTGCACTTAGTATCGACGTGATGTGTGTGTGGTGGGCGGGTCGGGTGCGCGTCGGCATGCGTGTGTGCTGCGTGACCGTGCTGGCGGCGCTGGCGCTGCGCACGTCGGCCGAGCCCGCCGCGCGCCGGCACCCGGCCGAGTGGCACGCGCGGGACCGCGACCTGGCGCCGCTGCCGCTGCACGAGATCTTCGAGCCGGAGCCGGCACCCGGGGACGTGGCTTTCGCACCACCGCCGCTGCCCGCCGGTGCGCTGCGCAACGAGCGTCGCCGCCCGCGCAATAACAAGCGTGCCTCTCACCAGTTTCCTCCCGAGATAGCAAGCCAGATGATGCTGCGAGCTTCGCGCTCCAGCAGGCCATATGATGTTCCTCAGATAGGTAAGTGAAATAAATTGAAAAACAATGTCATGTGAGCAAATCCATTTTTAGGTTTCGTTGGCCGAGTGAAGTTTGATGGACTAAAATATGCTACACTCGGATTCACCGTATCACTCTTAAACCGATAGCTACTAAGACACATATGAAATAAGTCTCTAAAATCATCAATGATCATCTTATCCCGGAGTTCTGAGTGTGCAATATCTGCCGTATGTAATTTGCTTAGTCGGAGCAATGCCTGTCATTGTCGCTATTGATGTGCGCGTGTAAAGAGCATCACCGCCTATCGCTGCCAAGTACTAGTGCGGGTGTCATTCGTCTGTAATTAACTGTAATGCTAGGGACTATTTAGATTTATGCATGATACAATTATTGCTTTTCTTAAAATGGCCCGAGTATAGTGCTATAATAGCACTATACTCGGGCCATTTTAAGAAGCCACAATTGACGACTGTCAGTTTTATCTTCATTGTGAGGTTACCTGCTTAAAAACATCGATTAAAATGAATGAATCAATACTTGAAACATATGTGAATTTTAAAAATCATCAGGCGAATCCCTGTCTCATTATTATTTTTCTTTCGTAAATGAATTAAGGAACAAAATAAGACAAGTACATAATTTAACAAAAAAAAACATCATTTATTCAGTTGAACTATCAGAACTGTTATTAGTGTCATCTTCATCACTGCTGTCAGCACTCAGAGATATTATTAATTCACGCTACGATATTATTTTGAAGAGAGTAACATTCTTACGTCAAGTAAATAAAATGACAGATTGGGACAATGTCGTGTTTATTGACGAAACATGGTTGAATGCGAACCATACGGTTTCGCGGTTTAGTCAGCTTAGAAAACCCATCGAAAATTATAATGGACAATGCACCGTATCATTCTGTACAAGTCGATAAACCACACCAACTCAAGCAAATAAAAAGCAAGAAATTGTCTCGTGGCTGGTAAGAAATGGTGTGGATGCAAGTCCAACTTTATTAAAAATTGAGTTGTCAAATCTGGTAAAAGCAACTAAGCCGTCCAAGCTTCGCTATGTAATCGATGAACTAGCCCTAGAGCATGGACACGAAGTTATTCGATTCCCTCCCTACCGTTGCCAGTATAACGCCACTACAGAAGACTGGAGAAAAGTCGTAGAGAAAACAAAGAAAATAATTTTACAAGATTTTGAACGAGATGTGAGAATAGACAATATTATAGAAAATGAAAAGGACCGGAAAAAGGCAGACGACATATAAGATCCACAACGAATGTCGAGGACATTTTAAAGAAAGTCAGACAATTAAAGTGGCGATGGACAGGACACATGACAAGAGACAGCAGAATTAAATGGACAAAAATTATAACAGAGTGGCCACCACGGGATGGCAAAAAAAGAGGAAGACAGCTTAAAAGATGGATGGGTGACATAAAAAACATTGGTGGAGTAATCTGACCAAGAAAGGCTAGCGACAGAAAGAAGTGGAAAGGGCTCGTCACAGGACACGCTGATCACGACACAGAAAAATAGTAATAATAATTGTCAATACTATGTTTAAATTATCAGCAATAAAAGACTTAAATTATAAATAAACGTAGTCAGTAAGATCAGTCCAATAAAAAAGCCGGGTCAGTAAATTGTACCTTACCAAATCAATGATTTTTCTATTTAGTTATTTTTTGTATTTTTATAGTTTGTTAAAAGAATAATAAATATTAATGTTTTATTATAATCACAACGTGGTTATTAATTTATGGTGATATTTCTTCACAAGTACCTAATCATTGCATTCGATTCAACTTATCAGCTTTCGATTTTTAGAGTAACATCCTTAGTGTTTAAAAAGAAAAAAGGTTAAGTGACGCAACATTGTAACAACGTTCAGTTCTTTACGAGATCGTAAATTGTCTCGTAGATCAGTAATTATTTATTATGTTTAAAATGGTTTATTAAAAAAACAAATCATAAAATAACTCGTATCGGTCATTATTACAATAAATATGTAATCGTAATTGAAAAAAGTTCAGCAATTGTGCAGTTCTAACAAAACGAAAAAATATATTATTTATGCCCGCCGTTACTAGGTTACGTTGTTGAATTTCGATGAATTGTCAAACGGGGCCTGTAAAATTGTCCCAACAGACCATGGATTTATGTAGGTAGGTAACAGAAGTAACGTCGAATGGCAACGACTTTTTATTTTATTTTTAAGGATGGCAGTCGTCTTTCCTTGTCGTTTTCCCACAACTCAACCCCCACGATAAGATTGGTTTTCTGACTTTATCAACTTTCCCTAGAATGGGAGGCTAGTCTATATTTCATTACGGTATCAAATTATTTCGATTAAAAGAATGTCTAAAGAAGTTAGTATCTGCTCAAATAACTAGGTACCTACCTATGGTAAATTCACAGACAAAGATGTGACCGTGAAAGGAATGGCGTCAGATTGTCTAGCGCAGTCGTATTCCTTTATCATAACTTTTCATACAAATATCTGCTTACTGTCTATGCATAAGTTAATTTACCACGCGCCACTGTAGTGTGATAGTCATGAAGATTAACACCAAAAGGAGCAAAACAATATTTTTATAGCCACATATAAACAAAATCTATATATCGTCATATTTTTTTTTAATTACTTATAATCTTAATATATATAAATCTCGTGTCACAATGTTTGTCCTCAATGGACTCCTAAACCACTTAACCGATTATAATAAAATTCGCACACCATGTGCAGTTCGATCCAACTTGAGAGATAGGATAGTTTAAATCTCAAATTATAGTCGCAATTTTAATTTATTGCAAATTATATATGTATATACTGATAATTTTTAGTATAAATTGACAAGTTAGCATCAACATACTACGGTTGCTATAGTTACGCAATATTTGACATAGAATTGACGCAATGGCTTTTGACAGGACAACGTCTGTCGAGTCAGCTAGTATATTTTATATTCGTACATGCCAGGTCTGATTTTTGACCAAGTGAAATTAGTACCTACCTAGTAGTAAAACAAAATATCAATATGAAACCTAACAGAGGGAAACTATTCAGAGTATGCGACTCAATTTAACATGAGTATTCTCGTGTAATTATGTAACAAACAAATGTAAAGCGTGTAACAAATGTAAAGCAAAATAAATGAAAGTAACCTTTAATATATTTCAAGTCCAACTTTTTTTTATTAGGCGCCGACTTAATCCTTTTACGGTGGGCTATTTGTATTCTATATGGGCTACTAATTATACTTTGTTTCGCCCCAAACACATTACAAAATAAGATAAATAAATGTTGTTCAAATTTGTATCGTTAATGAATCTCTAGTGTATTTCCGTGTGTGGGTGGGTGTCTAATGTTGTTCTGTAATGAACTTATACTGGTTGTTTGCTCAAACGAGCAACACATTTTGGTAGATTTCTGAAATCTCTTTATAATAATAAACTTATCAATGTGTTCTATGAGCTGAGTGAATAATATTGGACAGCTATATAAGACGACTATTTTTACAAGTTTGCCCAATACAACACGTGGGTGTGAGAATGTTGGATTTTATGTAGGATTTTCGTCAGACAGAGATGATTTAAGTTTAATAATACAGTGTATCTACTGGTTACCTACAATTTAAACAATTAGTGAATGATTTGATTCTCTGTAATCTTCAGTTTACAATTTTTTAAATGACAATTGAGTTAACCATAAGGACTTAGGTAGCGTCTTTCCAATTAAGGAAACTTTTTGCTTCTGTGTTAGAACATAGCTCAAGAGCCATTGATATTTATAAGCTTTAGATTCTATTCGTTGCTATTAATAATACTCAAATATCAACGACAATAATGTGGTGGCTAGGTGTTCACCGAGCCTAGAGGCCGAGCGCTCCATTCAGAACGAACGCAGCACGTACTAGCCTGAAACGTGCGGCGCCTGCCAATGAGTACTGCCCATAGAGATACGAGTAGAATAAGCTATACCCAGCCAGCCATGTTTATTCTCACTCTACGGCAAACTTTCTTCTAAGTATAGACTGCTGCCGTTTCAACTCAATGAGAGCTCGTTAGCACATCCAACAAAATGTATTTCTGTTTACGTAAAAAGTTAGTGGTAATTTAGATTTTTAGTACAGTTACAGTTAGTATATGTACATTATACAGTTGTACATATGAAGCCATTTGGACAAATGTATATACGCTACTACATGTATAATGTAACTAGCTGTGCCCTGCGATTTTACCCGCTAGGTGATAAAAAAAGGGGATATTGAAAAATAGCTAATCCATGACATAAGATATCTCTGTTCCAAATTTTATTAAAATCGGATTGGTACTCGTAGTTACAGAGCTTTTGCATTTAAAATATTAGTAAGAAGTAGAATAAATAACATGCCTAAGTCTTTATTTAATTATAATGTAAGAATATATCAAAAATATTTCCGACGTTGTGAAACTAGTACAATAACTGAAGTATTTCAATGCATATCTTAGATTTTGTCAATAAGCATCTATCTTGTCTAACTGTTATGCATTGAGCATAACTCTCAAACGAACAAACAACCAAACAATATCAACATTTTTTGTCCCTAAATCAAGAATACTCTGAAATGTTTACAAATCGTTAAGAACAGCGATTTTGCATGATAAAAATGTTATCCCGCAATAAATTACCATCAAATTACGATCTTGGAAATTCAAAATGAATGTAATCTATAAGCTGGTAACGCCCACCGTCAGATGATTTGATTTCGGACTAATCAAAACTCCGCTCTCGAGTTCAGGCAGTTTTATGTATAGTATTTGAATTTTGGAGATAATATAATATAAAATCTTACAAAATATACGCACGGCCACAATCTTGCTGTGATAATAAAAACTTTATTTAAGTTCTAGATGTTACATTCTTCTAGGACTTCTTGAAGAAATGCTCTACGAGCTATTTATCTCGATAATCTTATTTACAGTTATTTTTTATACAATTGAGAAACTAGACAAGCAAATCGCTCACCAGTAGGCCTAGCACAACTTCGACGTAAGCTTACGTAGCGAGTATTCGATAGAAAAGTGTACGCCATTTACGGCCGTCAGTGCGCTCTTGACGGCTGTAAATGGCATACACTTTTCTATCGAAAACTCGCTACGTAAGCTTACGTCGAAGTTGTGCTAGACACACTGATGTTAAACGTTTGCCCTTAACAGGTGTCTGCGCCACCCAGAATTTTGTACTCTTACCTTCCTACATCAAAATAGTTCATGACCGTAACAACCAGACCCAGAGCAGATATTTATATGCCTCATTTAAACATCTGCGTGCCAGCTAGTAATTCGAGTCCGGGATATCTTGCTCATAAGATAGACGCGCTTCCAGGTACTATTTTACCGTGATAGATACCTCGAACCGCTAGAGTGTGGAATGCTCTGCCCGAGTGGGTGTTTCCCGGTAGATATTATATAGGTGTCTTCAAGTCGCGAGTGAATCAGTTTCTTCAAGGCAAACGTGCTCCATCGTAGACCGCATCGTTGCTTACCATCAGGCGAGATGGCGACTGAACGCAAGCCTATTACAGAATAAAAAATTAAGAAGCAATTTTCATTTACATCATTTTAAAATATATTCACACAGGGCAGCGTTTTTGGTCTGTCATTAAATCATGGGTATCAATCAGACTCATTGGCTTCTTAGCGCTCAAATGCTAATAGGTTTTTTGTAATATCGTTCTGGAATCTGCTGGTAAGTCAATTTTGAATCGGTATCAATAAGCTGCAAAGCAATACCGTTATCTTTAGTAGACGCCGTTGAAGGGCGTCCGTCACGCAGACTACCCCTGAGGTTCTTACGACCTCGCTTGAACTCATCGAATCTATTGTAAACAGATACACGACTTGTGGTTGTACCATGAAATACCTGTCGAAGCATTGTTGTTAGCTAAGTCAAAAGAAAAACATAAAAATCTTAAAACTATATATCGTAGGCTTACTCGTAGTGCAAGAAGTCATTAACAGCAAATTCTTAGAAACTTCTTGCAGTAAGCCGACGACATTATACTCGTAGTTTAAAATTCCAGTCGTCACCCTACTCGCAAGTTCGCCTTCGCCATAAAGTTGTAAAAACTAGTTTTATTTTAACTATCTAGTTACTAGATACTCATTAGATTTTTTTAATCTCTTTTGCTAATCTTTTAGTGCGATTTAGGTACAACGCAATTAATAAATAGAGCTACTTAAGAACATTAAAAGAAAAACCCAGATCTGATTATTCTTCGTAGACCAAAATAAATTCTATTCCAAAGAAACTCTGTTTGCATTTTACTTAGCGAGGGCCGGCTTTTGGTTGGTTCTTGTGTTAAAGGTCAGTGCTATTAATCGGCAATTTACAAGAAATGGTCAAGAGTTTATAGGTGTGGCCAAAGACCGGACACACGAATGCCAAGACCTAGTCCATCAGTCACGAGCAACAGGTCCATTAGCGACTTCCGACAGTCGGCTCAGCACTACACCTGTTAACAACCAAATAAATTGCTTATAAATGCAATCAAGACGTTTACCTACGCTAAAATGCCTGCATGCAGCCATAGCTATATCTACAGAGATTTATTTACGATGCCCGATGTATCAAATTTGACTTGTAGGTATTTTTCATTCGTTATTCGATAAAATACATCTGTAATTCTGAATGTTTTGAAGATATTTATGGTCATAGTCTAAGGTAATAAACTCACGACGACTCTTAATTAACACTAGTCTTGAACTTTACTTATCCAGCCATAATTTAACAACGCAACAAATAATTTATTCAACTAACTTTTTCAAAAGTACCTACAGTAGTTAGGTGTTCCTGTGGTTTTTTTAAGTGATTGCTTTGATTGTCACACAAACAAAATTTTCAAATTATATTTCTTCATTTAAAAGATATTTTTGTCTGTCTGATCGTCTTCTATGCGTTTGCGCATCATTCGTCCGAGTTAGATAAAACTATGCGGCAAAGCCGTCAAGGTAAGCTAATATAATGTTTGTGGCTTCCAAAAACTATATCCTATTGTATATTCCTGAACTCTAAAAAAGGAATAATAAGTCCCGAGGCGGCAACTACTAATTTTGACTATAAAGACGATCAAAATGTTGCTAAGCACTATTCTGTTTATCCAGTCCCACTTCGGTAATCTTAAACGATTAGCGTAAGCCGATTCAGAGAGTTCCAGTGACTAACTAAATGTTAAAATGAAAACAATTAAATGCTTAAATACAGTAATTGTTTTCCTATACATATAGTTATACAAAGCAATTATATCACAAATGTAATTCAAAGAATATTAAATACGAACTTCGTTTTCGTTAAAGTATTAAGTCGCCACAAAGGAATTAAAGCTGAATAATGTTATGAAAATTTAACCACGTCACACGCAACAACTGGCGTTGAATTAAAATATACCTAGGTAAATGACCGTTTCCCAGAACTGTGTAATTCCATGCTCGTGCCCTGTGGCCACAGCCGGCCAAGGGGCCTATTCTGGCCCGTACGATATCATCACAGTCACTCTTACTCTCATAACTTTTCAAACGAAAGAAACAGCAATCGAGATAATATCGTATGTGACAGAATAACGCCCCAGTTCAGAGAAGCTGTAAACACCCACGCTGCATTCGCTGTGAACTTATACGCTATTTAACGTTCAAAATGTCACCTATCACTATTCCCACGAGGAATTTTTATGGTCAATTCATTAGGCACAAGGATATTATACTATACGCTATACTAATTATCATTATACTTACGAGTATTCGTTTTATAGAACGTTATTGCTACCAAGGGACTGCATGGTAGACGTCAATTTATCAAAGTACCTACATATTTCACCATGAATTTGGGAGAGTAACCGCTTTTTCGATAGCAGTAACAGAAACTTTTGAAGAGAGAATGCATTTTATTTTACTTGATTACCTAAGAATGAGGGTATTGTTTTTCGGAGGTATTTAAGTATGGTCCTAAATAACTATTTGTTTCCTAATTGACTTGATTGATTTTGAATTTTGATGAATGAATGAATGAATGTTAGATTTGTATCAATGTTTTAAATGTCGTATTAGGCGCGTCGCTCACTGGTAAGTCGAGGCGGCGGCGCGGCGCGGCGCGGCGGCGCGGCGTCGCAGCTTGTATATACCTTGTATATGAAGCGCACTGCCATTCATTTGTAAAGAAATCCTTTACAAACACAGAAAACAAAGATTTCTTTACAAATGAATGGCAGTGCGCTTCATATACAAGGTATATACCTATAAGCTACGACGCCGCGCCGCCGCGCCGCGCCGCCGCCTCGACTTACCAGTGAGCGACGCGCCTTACTCTTCTATTTTTGGGTTCTGAACGTCCTTCGGGGAAAAATCTTTATTAAGAGACTTCGGTGTCTCTCTGTCTGTTTGTCACAGCCTTTTATCTCGGTAACTATGAAAGCTAGCGGCCTGAAATTTGAAAACATGAGTTTAGATAATGTTAACCACTACAATTCGGAGAAAAAAAATGGTGAGAAATTGGTCTTTACCTGAAAATTGGGTACTGAAATAGGGGCCTAAAATTTTAAATGGCCGGGCAATATTGTCCTTTGTCAAATAAAAGAAATTAGTTTGGACGCTTCGAAACATTTTTTTTTTATCACGCGGTTTTTTAATTCAAAATCTGTGAAAAAAAGTCAACCCCACCCTTTACCTTTACCCCTTTACCTCTGAAGTTTATCGACAAAAAAACTTAATTGATTCGAGTAGATAGGTAATTACGTGAACTACACAGTGAACAAAAAATATAGCGAAGTTTCCCAACTTAATCGATTTTTTAAATTAGTTTTCTAAAATATGAAAAATAAAAGAGTCTTGCTTCAATAGCCTTGGTCATGTCATCTCAGTTCCGTAATTGTGATTTGTGTTGTCTTAGATGCAATTGGTTCCGCGATCGTTTAAAATACGATGGTTCAGAAACTTTGCCAGTTTTTGCTTTTGCAGATTAATTATTTTGGTCGCGAACATTGCGACATTACTTGCGAAAAAAATGTTTTTATTAATAACCACTTATGGTTGAATCTCAGAACGTAAAAGCGCCAATAATAACCGGTAACTGCTAACACAATGAAATTAATTGTATATACCAATAAACAAAATTGTGGGTGGTGAAGACCTGTTAGTAGGGCAAACGTGACGTTTAACATCAGGCGAGCGATTTGCTCGTCTCGTCACTCAATAGCATAAAAAAAAACACTAAACTTAGCTTCGCTTCGTCGCGGGGCAATTTTCGGAATTTTATTGTTATTAACATGAAGTTGCTTTTTGTTTTTAATTATTTACATCATTCATAAGATATAAAACATTATATTTCATTTGAGTATCGATTTTCGAAGATTATAACTCAATGGCAGCCTACAGACAGCCGACGACCTTCTGGTCGGCCCCGAACGAGGTGGCGTAACGATCTTCGTAGCGTCCACCCTGATTGGCCCACCTTGGCGGAGAACAGGGGTACGTGGAGGGAGATGAGAGATGAAGTCTTTGCCCAACAGTGGGACACAATAGGTTGACAATAATTATTTTTGCAAAAAACAAAAAAGCAAAAACCGACTTCAAAAGACCGACTATTGAGTTATTCATCTATTTGTCGCGCACGTACTTAATGCAAATTTAAGACTTATAAATGGTTTTTTCATGGACACCAATATCAGAACTGGACTAAATTGAAATGGGACCAAATGGAAAGCGTCAGCTTTCTAATAAAAAAAGGATCATCAAAATCGATTCACCCAGTCAAAAGTTATGAGGTAACAAACATAAAATAAAAAAAATGAATAAAAAAAAACATACAGTCGAATTGATAACCTCCTCCTTTTTTGAAGTCGGTTAAAAAGAAAATAAAAACATGTCCAAGCTGTTCATTAGGTAAACTCATGAAAAAGAATCTCATTTCTAATCATATTCAATTCAATAAACTCGGACAATATTTTTTTATCTGGTGAGTGTACCCAGGTACATTACACTCACCAGATACTTAATAGTACCTACTTAGTCCAGCCCTCCAAGTTAATATTTTAAAAACTGCTATTCAATGGAGATAAAAAGGTTAGTAACTACTTAAAGACGTCGTAAAACCGGAACCGTGTCTCCTTTTTTACGCGGCAATTCATAACCATTACTGATACTAAGACGTACACGTACAGCTATGTGGGCTTCTAGAATGAATTTCGTTTTAGAGTCCCTTGCCGAGAAAGTAAAAAAAAACATGAATGTTTCCGTGAACATCAATGTCCGTCCATCAGTATAATAAAGTCGACTTAAAAATTAATTCATTGGCTTAAAACTGATTTTTAATAAATTACAAAACACATACACAGTATACACACTACACATTACGCTACACTTACTCACATACTTTTACATTCGCTACATTAATATATTACAAAAAAATGAGAACGAAATATTTATTTATAAATACAAAACACAGAGACAGAATTTTATACACACATAAAATTGAATCAACTATAGTTTCGAACAAAAACAAATTAAACGTCAAAAATGTGTCTCAACCACATCGGTCACATACTCGTAGTGTGAACGGAATATTTCATAAATATCCCTTTCTCAAAGTAATATTGTCTAGCTTACCCATTGTTTAATTTGGTAATGGACGTTTCGGGAACTATACTTTTTGGTGAAATATAGACGTATTTAATTTAATTCGGACCGTTTGATTATGGTTTCGGCCAAAAATAGTGTAAAATGTAGGCATTACTAACTTAACAAAAGCCGCAGCAACGTACACGCAAGTGGCATTAAAAAATTACTACACCGAGACTAATTAGTTTCCTCAGTGGAGTCGCTTTAGCAGCAGTTACCGTCATCAAAACTTTTCTATAGTGAACAGAAAGCGTTGCTGTGTATACGCTGAGATGGTTAAATAACGGTGTCACCGTTTCATAAAAAACGCTGATGTGACGGCTATTCTACGAAGCTAAGAGAAATAAACGTCACAGCCCATCGACTTAGTCGATTTTATTTCAGTGACCTTACACCTATCTGAAAAACTTTCATAGTCTTCTGTTAGATCAAAAGGATATTTTAGTCACGTCAAACCACTTCCAAAGTTACATAATGCAAAATTGAACCAAGAAATGACAGACCTCGGGCAGACAATTTCAGCTCTTAAGATCACACCGGGAGAGTTAAAGAAAGCAATATCTCGGGAATGACTTTACCGATTCAAGCTAAAAATAGCTAAAACCCTTCCCGTAAAAATGATAGCAACGAAATCGGGTCGCTTTGATTCCACTGATACCTACTACAGAATAAATAATGTACTATGTTGATACGGCTCAATGTGCTGCTGGTTATTTTTTTATTTTTTTTATAAAAGCAACATTAAAAATCTTTATACAATTGTAACGATTGACTGATAGACAACGCACAGTCTAAAATAGAGGATCTAACGGCATGAAATATAGAACTGGATTTGCTTATTTTAAATAGGTGAGCACTGAGAACGGCTTTTTGGAAATTTAAGCTCTGATCTAAAAGGATTAAATAGAGGGTGATGCGAAACCAAAGGGCTAACACCATTGCGTATGAAATCGCGGGCATCAGCTTTACAAACTTATTTTTGGCGCCAAATACAAAAACCTACGGTTAAGCGTCTGCAACTTTAGCTGGAAAGCCATTTAGGTGACTTTATTAAAAAAAACTTTTAGCGCTTTTACTTTTATTTTGACAGTTACCTACTTATTCTATTTATAAATGTTCCACCAAAGCCTTGCAAATTGACGTCACGTATAAATTCGTAAATTCCAAAGTTTGTGATTAACGGCAAAAGTTTAGAGACAAAACAAGTATATGCGCCTGTAACTTTAAGTCGAAAGGTACATATATATCTCGATGATATTTCAACAACTTTCCGCAAAGTCTGTTGTTCATGTTCTCGGTAAGAAAACGTAGTGTAAACTTTGCTTTTATTTCGGTGTCAGGTGTCCGCATTAATTTGAAAGAGTATCTTTCCACGGCCTCACGGCAACAGGTGAGGCGCAGCGCAGGCGCGGCGCGCGCGTCGATACCGCCCGCACCCCGCGCGCCCCCGCGCTGCCGGCCAGCCCTCGCCCATTCACACTCGCACACATCTATGCACCTATACCTCATACGTACAGCGCACTATTACACCACTACAAGCATACACGTCAGTCTTTCACGTGACGATAATCCCTCCTTAAACATCTTTTGAAGAAGTCATCTATCTTCGCTGTCTTATTTACATTCGAAATTCAAAAGACAGCAGTTATCAATCACGCTATACAGACTTGCAAATGAACGTCTATTTGTGGCTAAATCTGTGGCCTTTACGAGTAACAATAACTACGTTCGGTGACAATACCAGAATAGTGGGCGAGTGAGGTTAGACACACCGGCGTTTATTGAGAGCGGAGAGATCAAGCGCGAGGGAAATCATAGGGTCGGAGTGACAGCTTCGACTCGAGGCACGTACTCGTATGTACCTGCCGCAGCAGGCCGGCAAGCGGAGCGCCGCCGCCGGGACGGCACGGTACAGCAACTCGTGAGCTTTTAGTAAAGTGCCTCTAATTGGACTCGATTGCCATGATTACCTCTGTTACTTGCGTTTTTATTTTCGTGTATGACGTATCGAGCTCCCGAACTATCTACGTCACGGTATGTTTACCGAGTCTAGTAACTTTGATGATTGATGAGAATGTTTTCTTTGATATTTTTATATTGTTCGATAACAGTGTCCGCTCTTATAGCGCGAAGCAGACATAAACTAGGAAACTTTTATTTTTGACAAACAAAAATTCAATCGATATAAAGTTTGCCATCGTAGCGCTTACTTCAGAAGATACTACTTCTACAAAGTTGAGACAGAACAATAGTACTTCATTCTCACTAAAGTTTAAAAGTTTCTTCTGTCTGCACGTATATACTA
This sequence comes from Alcis repandata, assembly GCA_949125135.1. Lineage (NCBI taxonomy): Eukaryota > Metazoa > Arthropoda > Insecta > Lepidoptera > Geometridae > Alcis > Alcis repandata. The sequence goes on from OX421233.1 coordinate 6,197,942, forward strand.
TATAGAGGTCACTTTTTAGTATTTATACGTAAACTTCGATATTAAAAATTCGTTTAAAAATAAATATTTTAATTGTGTACAATAAATAGTTATTCGACACATGCTTATGCTATTCATTGTTTACTAAGGTAGATTAACTAAATGTTAATTAATCTCTTAATTAATTCAGAATACGTTGACAGTTAAATATATATCATCCAATTTAGAACTTACATCCAAAAATAAATCTATGTGAAACCAAAACTGTGCAATTGTGCATATGCCTAATTCAACAATAGGTACGTATTAAAGAAAAGTAATGGAGTATAATGAGGGAAAGGTTTTATCGATTATAACCCTGAAATTCATGTAATTATTACAGTAGCAGCTAATTACTTAAAAGTTGACGCGCTGTTAATTACATTGAGAAACTTACTCGATAATTCTAGACTAATACTTACCGCAAATGGAAATGTCAAACACACATCAAACTATTTCACGATTCAGTTAGTTTTCCGTGAAGCTTATTATTGTCAAAAATATCTCATAACGTAATGTGGCAGGTCGATATTGACAAACAAAAATACGTAGTACTTCACCTGTCGCCTTGTGTTAGACTTGTTTTGCTTTATCATTTATTTATAGACTAGGCCCAAGTTTGAAGGCTTTTTAAGACACATCTAAATTTTCTAAAACTATTGGCATCCTTGTCTAATGGCTTGCAATGATAAAGACAGATATATTTTTAGTTAGTTTAGATCTGTCTTAAAATGCCTTCAAACTTGGGCCTACTCTCTGCATAGCGCCTGAAGGTCTTTGCTCTAGTTATCTCTATCTATGCGTAGGTACGTGTAACCCAGCGGTACAGCCTATCAGGCACCAACGTTTAATTATTCCTAGAATAGATTGTATGTTGTCATGACATGGAATGTGATATTTAATCTATTTCCTCGATTTAAATTTACTTTATTTCCGTAACCGTGTAATTTTACGAAAATAGAAATACTATGTCAAAATAAAACTAGTGTTTTCCGCGGCTTTATACACAAATTTCAATTTTGTAAGGATAAAAGCAACGAGCATGTTCGTGATCGTTATACTTTTCTTTTCTTTTAGTTGTGAAAATGGAACAAATAGATAGACAGACAGCTAGGCATACAGATACATTTATGACTAATATGATTTTGTGTAGCAAATATTGAAAATAGTACATAAAATATAAATAATCTTAATATATATAAATCTCGTGTCACAATGTTTGTCCTCAATGGACTCCTAAACCACTTAACCGATTATAATAAAATTCGCACACCATGTGCAGTTCGATCCAACTTGAGAGATAGGATAGTTTAAATCTCAAATTATAGTAGCAATTTTAATTTATTGCAAATTATATATATACTGATAATTTTTACTATAAATTGACAAGTTAGCATCAACATACTACGGTTGCTATAGTTACGCAACTTTTGACATTTGACATAGAATTGACGCAATGGTTTTTGACAGGACAACGTCTGTCGAGTCATCTAGTATAATTATAAAAATAGTACGTGTGTATGTAAAGCAGCTATAAATTAATAATTCTGCAAATAATGAAAAAAGAAAGTCGCGCTGGCTCCGTAAATGAATTGCCTCTGTGAACAACACAATATCTGCGAGCGATGAAATATTTTCTCATTACGAGCCGGCCCTCATACATTACCCTGCGAACTGAGGGCAAGAGAGATTGTGCGGCTTTACGCTTTCAAATTGTGTTTATGTGAACGAAATTATTGGCTTGCACGATCCCTTTAAACTGCTAACGTTATTGCTTTACTCTATAAAGCATGCGTTTGATACCATTGTTGCAAACGGCTCATAATTATCAATTAATCGATTTAGTTTGGTTTTACAATTATTATATTATATTATTAGATGCGCCCTACTGTTTCACCCGCGTTTTCTGGAATAAAAGAAAAAGTTACAAACATACAAACTTTCATATTTATGGTAATTAGTAGTATAGTAGGAAGTAGGATGTAGGACATGATAGGATTATATTGAGCCATTAGTACCCCAGTGCAGGGCAAAGGCCTCCCTATCGTCCCTACACTTTTCACGATCTTGGGCTGCTGTCATCCAGTCTTTCAGGTATGCGTCGATGTCGATGTCATCACGCCATCTTTTCAAAGCCGAGGGTCGTGTGTTTTTGGGGTCCAGAGAGTTTTTGTTTTGATTCCGGCATGCGACTAACGTGCCCGCCTAAAGCGAGACTGAGAGACTGGGATTTACAATTAGGTTATTAGTCCAGGCGCTAGAGGTAGTTGAGTATGCATAATGTGAGTACCGAATTTCGCCAACGGATTTAAGTGAAGAAAAGGTCAAAGAATAATAATGTGGATCTTGCCGGTCAATTTTCTGGTCCATTTTTTTTTACCCCCTCTTCTCTTATTCGTAAAGGGAATGTATTGAGTACATGATATAAAATCATTTTAATGATTATTTTCGTAATGATTTATAGTTTTTCTAATGGTAAAAGTCAGGATGGATTCTTAAATACATAATAAGAAAAAAACAAAAATGAAAGTAATAATTTTTTTTTTTAATAAAAAAATTAAAGTTACATATGAAAAACTAGCGAATTCAAGCATAAATGTATGTAAAGTAGGTAAAAAATTACTCATTTTTATTTTGACATTTGTTATTGATGCAATTACATAATGAAATACAAAACAATTCTGATTTTTTGCAATTACAAGTCATTGTGCGACAATTTGCAGTACATTTTACATGGTGGAATTAATGACTCTGGTAAAGACGGCTTCGTCATTTGTCGTGGATGGACGATTTCGTACAAACAGCTCTCATGCCTTTGGGAAACTTTGACCTAAATAATCAGCAATTCAAAGAGTTAGAAGCAGTTTGCACATATTTATTTTCGAAGAAAAAATTATCTGCTGATGAACTCAGATTTATACTGATATCTCAAAATATAGGTTTTAATTTCAATTTGATGAGAGTGATATGCACTTCAGATGCTTTGCATTTGCATTTATTAAGGGCTACAGTACAAACATTTATATGGAAAAATGCTCATCAAACACAATTACCACCCATTGATTATTGTGCATTTGGTTACGAAAAGCTCAACGGTGACTTACGTCCATCCACGACAAATGACGAAGCCGTCTTTACCAGAGACATTAATTTCACCATGTAAATGTACTGCAAATTGTCGCACAATGTCTTGTAATTGCAAAAAATCAGAATTATTTTGTATTTCATTATGTAAATGCATCAATAACAAATGTCAAAATGAAAATGAGTAATTTTTTACCTACTTTTAATACATTTATGCTGTTGTTTATGTTTTTCATTTGTAACTTTAATTTTTTTATTAATAAAAAAAATTATTATTTTAATTTTAGTTTTTTTCTTATTATTTAAGAATCCATCCTGACTTTTACCATTAGAAAAAACTATAAATCATTACGAAAATAATCATTAAAATGATTTTATATCATGTACTCAATACATTCCCTTTACGAATAAGAGAAGAGGGGGTAAAAAAAAAATGGACCAGAAAATTGACCGGCAAGATCCACATTATTATTCTTTGACCTTTTCTTCACTTAAATCCGTTGGCGAAATTCGGTACTCACATTATGCATACTCAACTACCTCTAGCGCCCGGTCTATATATCGTCGTCTTAAAGCAAGAAGTCGTCAACTGCAAAAAGTCTCTAACTGATTTTGTTATATTTAACACTGAAATACTCACGTAAAAATTAAGAGTGCGTAATTGTTTTTTTACATGAGTATTCCCGCGGTAATAATAACAAGATGTTTCAAAACCACGATAATTTCCATAATAAAGTCTCTAACTGTTTTGCTATAAAAACTAATGCGATATTCACACATTTTGGCTAATATTAACATGGGAATACTCAAATGTAATTGTGTAGGATACTGCGACTAGTTACGATCACATTCTGTGATCTTTTTCAAGAAATGATTGCATGCGTGATGCGCTTGAAGTTGCGTCCAGCCTGGCACTGATTTTGCAGTTAATGACTTCTTGCAGTAATCCGACGATTTATTCTACATTACAATTTTGAAGTGATGGCCTTGTTTCTCAACTTTGACTAGTCTAGCCTCAAGCTTGCACAGCTTTTCCTTATTTTGTAATAAAGCTCGTTTCTTGTAATAAAACACACGTTTTCGTTTTAGTGAGGCTGTACTTAATACTTCTATACAAAAGTGAACTTTATACAAACTATAATAAAGTAAACCAAGTAAAAAACCTTTGTTAAAAAATTGCAAGAGCATAAAAAAGATTAATAAAGCTTTAATAGCTTTTTGGGATAAATCTAGGAATAAAAGAAACATGTTTATTGCTTTTGCAGAAATAATATTAGAGCTATCGTGAAAAAATAACGTGGTACCGTGCCGTGACATTTAGAAGTTGAATTTTATTCACATGAAACAAAATATTCAGTGTACAATCTGGTTTCTGCGTTATCTCATTCTACGTCTTGATAAATAATAATGTCCTACAACTTTATTCTTCTATATATATTATCTGTATATTTAAAATAATAATAAAATCCATCAAGAATTGTGCGTAATTTTTCACAATTTATTTTTTTAGTAGGTCCGTTAAAAACTAGTAGCTTTTTATTTTTTAAAAAGCTTATTTTGCGTCGCGACGTTTCTCTGTTTGTGTTTAACGTGACGTGTTGATGACGTAGAGACGCTACGCCGTAGCATGCTACGGCGTAGCAACCACGTTGCGACGCAAAATCTGTTCAATGTCGCCTTTTTATTTTGATGCTTAAGGTACATTCGTTTTTTTACCAAATCGTATATTTGGCTTTCAACTAACATGCTAACTATAAATGATATCTAATAGTTGTTTTTATTTCGTAGGATGTATAATTGTACAAGCATACGAATGTGCTTCTGAAGTGCAAGAAGCATTTTTTTGTTATAATTAAACACGGGAATACTCACGTAAAAATTAAGTCGTCTACTACGACTAGTCTCCAAACGAGACGCAACCGCGAGCGCGTCACATTTGTAAACTCACCTGGTGAAGGTCACCGAATGTGACCGAAACTAGTCGTAGTAGACGACTTAATTTTTACGTGAGTATTCCCGTGTTTAATTATAACAAAAATGTGTGAAAACCACGTTAGTTTCCATTGCAAGAAGCACGCTAGAAAATGTGCACACGAGAGGTTGGAATTAAAAACTAAGTTGGCATTAAGCTTAATCTCGTGGCAAAAAGAAGCAAGCAAGAGTTTAATCTGTAACTGCGGCCGCACGCGACCACTTGTTACCACTTACTTGTTACCGCCCCCGCGGCCGCCGCGCTACCGCCGCCCGCTCTTCTACCGCCAGGCCATAATGCATATTTCAACTCTCATGTTTCACACATTAAGATTGTTATTTTTTAGAATTTAAGTGTTAAGAGTCTTTAAACTGAAATGAACGGTACCTAACGCCTATATTTTTAAAGAAAGAATATTGATTTCTGTACAAAAATACTTGAAACAATAATGAAGCGATATTTATTTATTGAGTAAAAAATAAGTGTGTAGTTTGGATGCCATTTTTATCTTTGTTTTGTCTATTTTTATTAATATACCTATTGAGAAAAATATAGAGCATTTTTCTTTCAAAACACATTCATCACTATTGAGTTCTCTCCATCCAGCTATTTCGTTTTTTTGTGCAGAAAAAGATTTTCGAAGCTCATTGTGTTCAGATGAAAGTTATGAAGCAGTTTATCATTCAAACGATTGGTCGCTTGTTCGTAACAAAATGGAGGGCCGCCGGCGGCGGCGCGCCGACCGCTCCTACTGTGACGAGGAATCCCAGAGGCACTCTATTGTAGACCCGACAAAATTGCCGTTCTAGTCTTTCATTCGAACGGGAATCTAATAATAACTAAACCAAAATTTATATGCTGTCATTCAAGAAATATTTACGAACCTGTTTACGAAGAAAAATTGACTTAAAATCATATATCATATGCAACCTATAATCCTCCTACTGCTGGGATACACAGGTCCACCCTCGAAGGGTGATTAGGCCGTATTCCACCACGCTGGCCAAGTGCGGGTTGGTGGATTCACAAATTGACTTAAAATAGGTTATAATAATTTTATTTTGCAAAATCCGAATCGGTTTCTCGCTAAACTGATTTTAAATTAATCCCGCTGTGTTTTTGACAGCGGCTAATCGGGAGCGCTGTTTGCCGCCTCAGTCGATTTAGTTACTGGATAATCCATTTTGTCGCCACAAAATTAAAATATAGAGGCCTCTGACTTTGAAATGATTGTTTTAAAACTTTAATGATTGTTTAGACTGCTTCGGAAAGTTACTTGCAGTGAACATGTAGAAGAGCTACATATTTCACACTGCAAGTAGCTTTAGTTATCTACTTGAGACACAATATAAATTACAGGGCATATAAGAGATTAAAAATCTTATATATCAGGGTGGCGAGCGCAATGCTGTGCCACGCAGGGGCTCGAATCATAAGAATTCAAAATTCTGGGTGGCACGGACCTGTTTATGGGCAAACGTGACGTTTAACATCAGGCGAGCGATTTGCTCGTCTCGTCTCTCAATACCATAAAAAAATATAAGAAACAATATTGAAAGTTTCTAGATCATTGTAAAAATTAGGTTAACATATTCACAAACTTATAACGATTTACTTGTTGATTTATAACCATTTCTACTTAAAAATGTTGTCTATCTAAACGGTTATAAAACCAAAATTAAAGAGGACTAAGCTGAAAAGTGGACACAAAGTATTTAAATATTAGACGAAAAATCATACTATACAAGACTGACTGAAACAATATTCTCGCTGATATTCTGATATTGATTCACTGATATTCTCGTTATACTAAAGACAATGACTTTGAAAAGTTAGAACAAGCAACTCTGCTGATAGGAATTACCGCACAGATTAAATCTATATTCTATTTCTGCAGGAAACTTCTGTTGGAATCATGACTTCATTGAAACTATTATGTATGCTGCAAGCTCTACTTGGAAGCTAGCGACAATAAAACGGAAGCTTTTATGTTAGTCGATGACTAAACTATTTTTTATGGTTTATCAGACTAATTAATTTTGGCAGAAACTATTGTTAAGACACCGTGCATAAAAGCGTTGCTGTTACTAGAGTCTACAATTGTTCCAAAACCAAAATCAAAATTTATTTATTGCGTCACTGGGAACAAGTTGCTTTATTTAACAGACCTAAACTAACTTAAAAATATCTGCTTTTGTCATTGCTACTTATTAGATAAGGACATAAATATTTTTAGAAATATTTGATCTGTGAACTTGTATTGCCTTTATACTTGGGCCCAATGTGTAAAAAAGATTTTAGAATTATTTATGGTAATGTCAATAATATATCTATATCGGGCGTGCAACATTTGGTATTGTAGATATCATAAACCTGGTAACTTACTAAAAAGCATGACTATTGCGAAGCTGTACTACTCGTAGCAAGATAAACATGCTCGTTTTTGAAACGAGAAAATAGTTCCAAAAGGATTACAAAAGCTAAAAAATCCACTATCTAAAAAACAATGTGTCAAGCGTAATCGTGTTTTCTAGTTTTTGCTGCTGGTCGGTTTTATGGAACGTAGCAGAGCCACGAGTTACGAGCAAATCTTGCTTTACTACATGAGAAACAGCTCAGATTAGCCACGTTTCCTTGAACTGTGATTAACGAAACTTTTTTTATAACTCTATAAATTATATTACAACTAAAATAATGTACAAATCATGTATTCGACCTAGTAATATCAGATAAAAAATAACTTAATTTTACTAAGTACAGTGTGTGTAAAAATATTGGTCTAGTAAAACGAGTCACATTGAAAAAAATAATACAATAGAGCCAGCCGAGTGGTCGTCCCGATAAGCAATGAGTTTCGAGTAGTCGAGATCTTAATCTAAGACAAATGTTTGATTTTTGGGCGGTCAAAGCTGAGGTTTTATGGCGTATAATTTGGTTTAAGTATAGTTGGAGGCGCCTCTGTCTTCCCACGCGTGTCTCATAGAGGTCACTCAAGGACTAACCGACTCTCTTACATTTACAGTTGTGCCATTTTTATTCTAGGTCTAGCATAAATTATTCATACTTTTATTCCGCGTACAAAAGTATTGTGTTTATTAGTGACGAGGCCGACTAATACTTTAAGTTAAATGATGTTCATGTTGTCTGGCTGAACAAAAAGTTTTGTAAAATATATCTCAATCACAAGAACTTTGAATTAGATTATGTAAAATACCGTAGCCGATAAATCAAACAAGTTTCTGTTTTCTATTTTAGACTCCAATCATTCCTAAAATAGCTACTCGTATTTATATCGGTCTTACAGCTTTAATCGGTATAATCAGGCAAAACCGAAATTGTGTAGCGGCACGAACATTGACCGTATCGAAAACTTTCGTCTAATTTTAATTTCAATGTAGTTTTCTCTACGTAAATACTGATAAATGAGTTAAATGTTGTTTGTCAACATAAGTACCGAATACTAATAAATGAGTTTAGCTTTAATGACTTCGGGAAATTGACAGTTTGGGAATAGACGTTTAGGTAAACCAAACATTTTGGAATTTAGGCTTTCTGAAACTTAACTTGATTAGAATTATAGCTTTGACATGACTTACCTACAGTTCGAAGTTGACTAAGTCATAGCTTTCTAAAGCGGAATAACATTAAATAACCAAGCTGTCGTCGTAAACATAATTTAACAGTTGATGATGAAACTGATGACTCAAATATAAAGAAGCTCAAACACATACTGTGAAAATAAGTAATTATATTATTATATATACAACTAGCTATGCACCGTGACTTCACCCTTTATTATTAAGAAATCGGAGTTCCTTCAGGTAAAATAATTAGGGTATGAGTCTAGGGTATAAGCTACCACCATACCAAATTTCATCTAAATCCTTTGAGCCATTTCAACGGGAAGAAATAATAAACATACGTACCCTTACTCGCTCACAAACAATAAAACATTTACCTATAATATTAGTGTGAATTAATATGATTCACGGTTATTTCTACCGGACATTTGCATAACACAGACCACAATGAAACGTGTCTATCGTTGAAACCCGGTCTCTATTTGCATTAACTACTGAGAGTAATAATCCGGTTAGCGGTCCTCTAATTGTTTGCTTTAATAGGTCAATTCCGTCGTTTCACTGTCATCTGAGTAGTCTTTTTCAACACATTTTAAAGTTATGCTACGGGGAAAATGTTGAGCATCGATATGGCGGTTTTTGAGTATTAGAGCAAGAGTTTTTTATGGGATACGAGAATAAAGGGTAGGGTCTTTTTAGTTGTATGCGCTGTGACGTCATAGAACCCTTAAAGTTTTATATGCTAATATACTAAAACTAGTTTTACTGAAAAAGTACTAGAAATGCAGTACTTCGTTCAGCACGTGGTTAAAGATACATGACGCGAATAAGCATAGAGTACCTAATTCAAGTGAAACTTTTATACTTCCTTGAAATTCTCGACCCACGTATTCCCTTTGGTTCACTCTTGAGTCACTCAAATTTCACCACAATTTTACAATTCTCGCTTGTTAAGCTTGAGTGTTATTGTAAATACTCGTAACAAATTCCTAGAAAAATGAGTCACAATTTTGGCAGTGAAAGTAGACTCGATGTTTGACGTCACAGCTTGACGTCATCTTGAACATTACTTTTAATAAAACTAATTCTGCTCTTAGTATAATTGTTTATTTTAAGTGTGGACACAAGCAACCACAAGGTTCTAACGTACTGTTTTGCGTAGGATTCGAAGATCTTTAATGACTCTGGCAATGAATGTAAGCCGAGCCGTATCTTTATCGTTCTCATTTTCCTCTGATATGAGAAAACATTCCTTCTAGGTAGTTTTCCAATAAAAGTTGGACTTAGGCTTCAAGTTAAATTACGAGAGTGAACCAATATTATTACATTTAAATTCTTTTTAAGCAAAACTTACTGCTATAAAAAATGATGTGGGTCGGTAATTAAGTAGATTTTAGTAAGAAAAAGTTTTTAGAAATACCGCTGACTGTTCGAAAGTGTCGATTTTCTTTATCACCTTGAATAAAATCATAAGATCAGAAATTAATAATTATAGATCTATGAATAGAGAATTCAAAAAATAGTTTGTCGCGTGTCGACCTTAATGTACCTACTTACTAAATAAAAAATTGCAACCCCACCAGATAAGAGTAAAAGTGACATGATATGTGACGGTATATTTAGTAAATTTAGATTTCTGAAAAAAAAAATATCGATAATTTTCTTTAAAGGTGAGTTGTTTCTACTAGACATCATCATCAATATAAAAAACTTTTGAAAAAAGTCTTTTAACCACTTAATAAGACGATTTTGTCTTAATGTATGCGAATGCTAATTTCGAGCTCAAAGCCATTCAGTTCTCGTAAAGCTTCCAAAAATAAAGACACAAAGAGTAATTGCTGCTAATGACCACGGGTTTTTTGCCTTAATGATTTATTTCGAGTAAAAGACCACCCGGGAACAGATAGCCTCCATATCGGATTTTCATTCAACATACATATGAGAAAACAATATCTAAAACTGTTCGGCTTAATATAGTACTTATTTCTAATATAAATAATTTCTAATTTCCTAGAATATTGTTATTTCACGAGCGTTCTATTTTCGGACTAAACAATTGGTATTTGGCTTCTGACACGACAAAAAAGGCACAATACATAGTCAAAACCGGTTTTGCTAACAGGACTTATTTAATTTGATGTGTTATGTGTGTTCTCTGTCATACTTGTGTGATATTTTCGCGTAAATAAATAAAAAACTGTGTACTGTACAGTACACCTCAATAAGTACCTACACTTTATTAGCAGTCATCATCATTCCATGAAAAAATGTCGTGTGTGTCATATTATCAATAGCGCTCGCAGCGTATCTCGACTGCAACCGCAACTGTTCACCGAAGTTATGAAACGGAGGACACAGTCACAGTCAGTAATCGGATGAGTGACCGCGGTTAGCATTAGCAACTGAGCGCAACCGAGGATCGGATGACACATTAAATCGTAGGACTCGGTAATTAATCCTTGAGCCGGCCTTATTAGTCCTATAACAACAAAAGTCTAGCCAAGACATGGGACTTAGAACTCTTAATATCTCTCTTAGCCATTTGGCCGATACAAACTAATTTTTTTTAACACGCTTTTATTAGCTTCACCTGTATGTTTGTATGTTTGTTTAAAATGTGGCTCTTAAACTGTCTCGCTAAAACTCGGCCATTACTCTACTACCACACCTTCGTACAACTTTCAACGGGATTAAACGCAACCTGACTATGACTTGCCGAAAAACGTCGATGTTAACTATTGCTGCCGCTTCCTGTGCACAGTGATGTTCACTTATCACGCCACAGGGTTTTTTGTACTTGTCGAATAAATGAGTGAAATGCGTGTATCGGTAGGTGAAATGTGAATCAAGTTTGACAACACCTATTTTACAGATAAAAACAAATTAATGTTGGACTGCAAAACGTGGTCTTCGACAACCGGAAACCAACAAGAATAAAACAATATCTCAAAGTCCTACTAAAATTTATTATGGAAGCTTTCAATAATAATACAAAGGTTGCTTGAGTAAATCCCAAAATACTCTTTATACGCTCTGGTTACTAAAATTACATACACCCAAAAAAAACATAACCCTTTTTCTGGGCAGTCGGGTTTTAAATAACAGATTTTGAATGAGTATTTTAACACGTAACTACGTGAGTGGTTTGTGGGTTGCTCTATTATCATTTGAAACTCAAATAAAATGTTTTTTACCTACCAACGATGATGGATTGGTGCCCACGTACCGATTAACGAGATGTTGGTCGTCCTGCTCGTTTATTCGGCGACATATTATAAGTTTTGGTTTGAAACTAGGCAAGATTGGCACAAGACCAGAATGAGTGGCGTACAAGATAAGAGGCTTCTACTCAGCAGTAAATGGTAACGGGCTGATGATCATGGTGAAATAACTAAACAAAGATTTTTTATGCACACAGCTCCACAATTAATAGACATTGCAGTAGGCGGTGTATATTTTAAGTAACATTTTATTAACATAAAACGCCTACATTCGTATTCAGAAATAACATTATTATGTTATGCAAATATTATTTATGCGAACTCTTTGACCTACGTGGGCAGTTATATAGGTGTCTATACGAGTATAAAGAAATTAAGACGCATTTTCAAAGAACATGAATTTTTTAGATCGTAGCTGAGTGAAGCAGATTTAACGATCAGCTACACGGAAGGCGTAGAGAGCTCGTAGCGTGAACTCTCGTAGACGTCTACGACATCAACAATCTTTCGTAGAAATGCTCGCATTTCGTAGCTTGCAAGTGACGTATTGGAGACATTTTGTAGTCAACGTTAAAATGTTGATTTGACATGCTTTTGTACTCTTGATTCTCATGGTTTTGAATTTGTGTATGAAAAAAGTAAATTGGCGCTAATGGTAACAGTAAATTTAATAGTCTCTGAATTGTAGCAATTACATCTCAGTGTAATCACAACCGTTCTTGCATTCATTGCTATTGATTTATTAATTACCTCAGGGCATAAGTTCTAATCTCAATAATGAGTTGTAGTTGCCGGTGATTAAAACACCGTGACAAAGACCACAACAGAGTTGAATATCTGTGGCCAAGCACCAAACAGTGTGTTTCAGCAGCCTTGCTTGGCAGACAGGTACCATTCTAAGCTAGGTGCTATATTATGTATAGCCACTTCATCGCTTAACATCTGTCGAGCGGTCAAATGCATAGCTTGTCAACTTGTCAGCAACTTGGACTGCAATCATTCTCAAAGCCATTTTAGTCTAATTATGCAAGCAAAGTTTAACATTTGTTATAGATATAATACATGTCCGAAGTAACGAGAACGCGAACACAATTACCTACAGCGAACGTAGTAGTAATGTTTTCGAAACGTTATACGCACTCCAATAACAAATTATCAATCAAAGTTGAAAACAAACGCGGGCGTGGAAGTGGTGTAGTGGGGGTAGGGAGGCGCGGGCGGCGCCAGACTGGCTGGCGCGGCGGCTGCACGCGGGTGCATCTTGCGCAGGTGCTTTCCCCCATTCTCCTCTACACAATTCTCACCGTACAAACAGGACGTCAAGTGCAGCGTAAATGGAGCACATGAAACGTACGAGTCTCTTACAGTGTTATTTTTTGTTATCTTACAAAAATCACTAATGTTATCGAGAAAAAAACCCTTGTGTTAATCCAGGGTATGCTACTTCCTACTAATATTTTATTTTATACTAGCTGTGCTCGTGGTTTTCCTCGCACGGTGATGAAAAACGGTCAGTTCAAAGATTAGCTTATCTAGGACATAGCCTCCCCCCGCTCCACCCCTCCGACGGTTCCCGCCTTGTCGTGGTGGGGGGCTTGCTGGTCACCTGCGGTGAAGGTAAGAGCAACCAAAGTGGGGCCGCTTCACTGGGTTTTTCCTTCCGAACCCACCTTATGGGGACCTAAGTACAATAGGTTAAGGTGCTCTTTGGACGGCACCGCAATTGAGGTCGGCTTGAGTGTCATATGGAAGACACTGCAGCTCCAGGGGGCGGCCGCGGTGGGAAAGGACAGCTAATGTGACGTGGAGCCACATTTCCAACCTTCCACGGCCTTAACGGGGTTGCCGCTGTTCGATGGCAAACTTGATTGAACATGTGTGTCGGTGTAGGAATAAGTCGCTCTCCCTATCCTTTACGGCTGAAGCGGCAGTCGGCAGGATCACTTTATCTGAGCCGTCCATGGTCGTCAACACGGGCGCTATCTGATATACATTTTCTTGGTTGGTCCTCAAGGGAAGGAAGGGAGGGTGTCCGGTGTTCCGACACGGTACTATAGTGAAGAGGAGCGTAGGCTCTTCCGGACGGAGCCCAGGCTATCAGAGCCGAGAAAAAGTGCGAAAGCGAGCACGCAGCCCTGACATAAAGACGGTGCCGAGATGGAACACTTCAGGGTTTTTAATTGGTAGGCCCTAGTGGTCTAGGGCGAAGATTTTCACACAACCGATTTGCCCGCCCCGGGGCCGGTGATATCCATAAAAAGACTTTCCCTAGACAAAAACAAAACATAACCTATCTCAGTTCCAAGTTTTATCAAAATCGGTTTAGTAGCTACGAAGATACGTGGTAACAAACATACCCACATACACTTAGCCCATACCGTGCTCCTTCGAATATTTAGTCTTTATATCCATACTGGATTTATGCATAACATGTTAGGTGCAGCACCTTACTCCCACCGCAGCCAGTCAAACTTCTAGATTATACTCGTTTGGAAGCCGTTCGCAAAATTATGATCACTATAAATAACTGTAGGTAACCTTAGATACCCAATTAAAAGCAAATATAGTTAAACAAACTAGGAATAGCGAGTAAAAGTCAACTAACAAAATCAAAAACGATCTCATTTGACGAAGTTAAAAGAAAACTAAGAACGAATGAGAAGGTAATTAAGAAAGTCAAAGCAATTTTCAGTTTAATTGTACCGTTAGTGACTATGCTCGTATAGTGTCTTATTTTATGTGCCACATAAATGGTTCTTCAAACATAGTTGTAAAATACGATTTCCGAACAAACTTCGGTGCTACTCGTATAAGGCCGCCGATATAAGGGAAGGGAAAATCCATAACTTTCAGGTACACAACCATAAAAATAAGGAACAACTTTATTTTCGTCGCGTCGTTTTGCTTTTCGGACAATGTAAGCTTGGAAATAGAGTAAACAGCAAAGGTACATAAGCAATAAAAGTAGGTATTGCTAGTCTATAACTAATAAAGTATGTGAACTCTAACAGTAAAGCAAGAACTTTATTAATAAAGTTTACAAAATTACTCCCAGCAAGCGAAACATAAAAATAACTAGGTAAACTAGGCTGAGTCATCAGCTTTTTCAGCAGCTATCTACCAACTTTACAATTGTATACTTTCACTCTAATATATCTACTGATTTGTTTTTATAGCTATTTTATGTTTTGACTAAAGATAAAAAATATACCTAACCCTACATTACATTACAACAATTAATGGCTGTTATAAAAGTAAACCGAAGAAAATACACAAATCAAAACTACATTCCGCAAATGGAACGTAGAAACATTGCTTATTTTTACAAAGGCAACATTAATATCACTTTTAAAGTTGTTTACACAAGAAAGTAAATAT
Source organism: Alcis repandata (assembly GCA_949125135.1). Taxonomy (NCBI): domain Eukaryota; kingdom Metazoa; phylum Arthropoda; class Insecta; order Lepidoptera; family Geometridae; genus Alcis; species Alcis repandata. The sequence continues at coordinate 6,213,196 of OX421233.1, forward strand.
AGGTATCCGATAACCCAGTTGCAAAGTAAAAATAAAAAATAAGAATAGCTCCGAAAGGGAAATGACCTCATTCTGTGCTATTCGGGTTATTCGAAACCTTCTCACGCACGCATCCATAAAGTTTATTTTTAGTATACAGTGAGCCATGAACGTATCTGGTGATCGACGATTAGACCTGAAACCCCAATTAAGCGCTACCAAAACGGGCTAAAATCGCCGCGATCTGTTCAATTAATCGTATAATTTAAAGCTAAGCATAACCGCTCGACAAACCGGGCCTCAGTCCTATCATTAATCTAAACAAACATGCTAATTTACCGGCTACTTGTAAACGCGCCATGTATTTATTCGACTAAGCTATTTTGGCCGAGAGTACTTGAAGGTCGAAGTACAAAGTTAGTTGTTTCTATAAGAGGAGAATGTTTATTTTAGATGGCCGCTTGACTGAGATAATATGGCTCAATATGTCGCGCCACGGCGTGCCAGCACTCTGACGAGGGTCAACCAGATTTATCCCATAGGACCTGTATAGTGTATACATTTCACTCGCCTAATATTCCTTAATAATTCAATTCATCTACCCAATGTATATTGATTTATTCATTAAAATTATTAGGAAATCCTTCATTAAATACTACCCTTGTTACGCACAGATTGTTCCTAGTCCCTTGTTTTGATTTGTTACATCAAATGATTATTAATAGTGGTTAAAACGGTACGAATTTATCACCTAAATAAAAATAAGAACAACGTAAACTGACCTTACTTGCAGTTTTTAAACAAACACGAATTAAATGGTATTTGAAAGACGACAAAACTATTAGAATATTGTGCTGCTTGTGAGGCTAACGAGTGCGTCGTCGGGGTGCTGGCGCGCGGCCAGGGCTCTGTGCTGAGCATAAATTGCGGTCGGCGCTGGTGCCGGGCGGAGCGCTGCCCTCCTTCCGCGGCCCTACACTTACCAGACACGGAAAAGTGAAAACGACGGCCGACACTGTATTCAACTCGGCCAAAAAAGACAACGAATATTTTACACTCAACGCGCTCCAGTTTAAAATAAAATCTTAACTCGACCGAGCTTGCTAGTTCGAGATTCCCTTGTCGCTTTTAAAATGTCAATGCATTTCAAAGTGGATTAACCGAAATGGCGAATGTAGTCTTTATGTCTAGAGTTCTCAATTCCTGCAGTTATTTATGGTTTAGTTCTTGGAAATATCTCTAACAATAATGTTGAATATTTGGGAAAACCATGAAAAATACCTGTACATTTATTGGTTTTGAAAAACAACACAACATCAAGCCGTATAACAAATGATGTTATGATTTACAAAAGTTGCGCTCAAGATGTTGGTATATTCGCATCATAACCCTGTTAAAATGTCAAGTTGACGTTTCTTGAATGACATTTCTTAGTAGTGCGTTTTTGTATTACGTAAAAGTTAAATGACATTTGTCAATCTTAGCAAATGCTGAGCATTGTTTATTAGTGAGGCCCAACGTGTTTTATGTTTTGAAACGTGTTACGCTACCCTAACATATGAAGATCGCTGCATGTGCATTGACCTCGATTAGCATCGCGAGCCTCGTGTCGCGCCGTCAGCAAACGTGGCTGGCCAACGTGACCGCCGGCCGAGCTACGAATCCGACACCGCGGAAAACGCCACTCTAGATCCTACTTCGATCATTGTCGCATTCCTTAGTTGTAATTACTTGTAATTCATTTTATTAATAAACTTATATAATTAAAAAACGTTTTTTTTGCATCCTTCGGCTGACGCAAAGTTAATTGGCGCAGTCGGTAGGATATTCCGTTAAAATCAGTGAATCGATCACCGTTGGGGATATCCTGAACCTACGAAGCGTCAGCAAGAAGGAGAATCAAATCATCGATTCAGCAGGAAAATGCAGTAAGTGCTTGAAAATCTTTTCTCTGTCCTTACTTCCTTTGTTGTAATCCTATACCGTATCTTATTTTATTTCGTTATATGTCGTGTAAGTGTTCTTTATAATTTTTTTTTAGCTAACCATTTCTTTTACGAAAGTTAGAATTAGACGTCAAAATTTTCCATCCGAGAAATTCGCGACGTGGTAGTGGTAGTTTAGTAGGTAGGTCTAGAAGTAGTGTAGTAGACGCTCATAGACGTTTAGTATCTATAGAAGAAGAAATGGCGCAACCGCAGACGATTGACGTTATCTTCAAATCCCTTAGGCTAGTGCCAGATTTTGATGGCAACCCGCATGTCTTAACTAGGTTCATTAACCTGTGTGACCAACTGGTGTTAACGTATTTTAGACCTGAAGTAGGGTTCGAATTAAATAATCAGGCACTGATTAATGGTATCCTGAACAAAGTAACAGGGTCCGCCGCTAGACTCATTAATTCGAACGGAATACCAGATACCTGGCAAGGTATCAAGAATGCTCTTATAAATAATTTCGCGGACCACCGTGACGAGACGGCACTATACAGTGACCTCTCCATGCAAGTCCAGGGGCCGAACACCCCCCAAGAATTTTATGAAAGGTGTCAAAATTTGTTCAGCGTAATAATGACTTACGTGAGTTTACACGAGTCTGTCCCCACTACCGTTAACGCAAAAAGAGAATTATACAAAAAACTAACGTTACAGGCTTATTTAAGAGGGTTAAAGGATCCATTAGGTTGTAGAATTCGTTGCATGCGGCCAGAGACTATGGAAAAGGCTCTCGAGTTCGTCCAGGATGAACTTAATACTCTTTATTTGCAACAGCGAAATGACGGTCACAAAGGTCATCAGGTGCCTTCCCAAGGTCAAATGTTACCCTTAAATGTTCCAAACTATGCACAAAAAACTACCCCCGTCTTTCCGATAAGACAACCAATGTTTAACACACCCATGCCAGGTCCATCGCGACATCAACCGAATCAAGCCGTTCAAGGATGGCGACCATCTTTTCCACCCTCAATGCAGCAACAGCCCCGCGACTTTACTCGTACGCAACAGATTATGCGTGGTCCTCCACGGAACTTCAACCCGCAGCATCAAGGGTTCCGTATGCCTGTCACTCCTCAGAGTGCTAACAACCAACCACGCCCTATGAGCGGCGTAAGCCACTTTGTACCCAGAGTATTACCACCATCTTTCCGACCGAATCTACACGACTGGAGTAGGTCAGGAAATCCACCCCCGAGTAACTATTTTAAAACACGCGAAGTAAACTTCAATGATTGCTGTGACTATTACGACTATGATGGCTATGCCGACTACGAGCAGAGTTACTGCAGTTACGACTACCCAGACAATTGTTACTACCAGGAACAGTATCCTTATTCGGAAGCTACCATCGTAGAAGAAGTAGATCAAACTACCCCTATGACTAATGATGTAAATTTTCCCGAGGATTTGAACCCCGAAAAGCCAAAATAGAAGTTAATTTTCACATACAAAGACAGCTGGGCTATATTGAAATATCTAACCCCCCACTAAAATTCCTTATCGATACAGGGGCCAATCAATCATTTATTAGCCCGAAAGCCGTCCAGAAATATTACAGTAATTTTCCCTTGAACTATGACCCATTTGAAGTAACCAACGTACACGCTACAAGTAAAAATGACTACTCTATCACTGTACCATGTTTCCAGGAATTTAACGAACAAAGCAATATCACGTTATTCGTGTATGACTTTCACAAGTACTTTGACGGACTACTAGGATTTGACTTATTAGATGTCTGGGGTTCCAATATAGATTTGAAGAACAAAGTGCTAGTGACTCGTAACGCCAATGTACCCATTCGGATGTATGACTCGAGAAATGCCAATCTCTATGAAGAGATTATCCCGGCTAACTCTTCTAAGTTGGTTAGGTTACCAGTGAACACACAAAACGGTGACGTGGTTGTCGAGACGCAAGCTATTTGCAACTGTCTTATTACAGAATGCCTAACTAGGGTTGTAAATAACCGCGGTTGGGTTGAAATTACTAACCCCACATGTAATGACGTCATTTTCTCTATGGACAAACCTGTTGAGGCTGAACTATTTAATATCGAGTGTGGCGGTACTGAAATTTTGTCTGAACGCGCTAAGGAAGTAACTTCACGACTTAGAATGAACCACTTAAATCCAGAAGAGCGCGCTAATTTAATTCGGCTCTGCGAGAACTACGCCGACGTGTTTTACCTTGAGGGCGAACCTTTAACGTTCACCAACAAGATAAAGCATAAAATCCGCACGACCGACGAAATCCCAGTACATACTAAAACCTATAGATACCCTTACGTGCATCGGCAAGAGGTAAGAGATCAAATTAACAAGATGCTGGACCAGAACATCATACGACCCTCGGAGTCTGCATGGAGTTCTCCTATTTGGATCGTCCCTAAGAAAGCGGACGCCTCCGGCAAAGTTAAGTGGCGTTTAGTCGTTGATTTTAGGAAGGTCAACGAGAAAACCATTGACGATAAATACCCGATCCCGAATATCACAGATGTTTTGGACAAACTGGGTAAGTGCCAATATTTTACCACCCTTGATCTAGCCAGCGGTTTCTACCAGGTGGAAATGGAGCCTGAAGACATACACAAGACATCCTTTAACGTAGAGAATGGACATTACGAATTTTTAAGGATGCCAATGGGACTTAAAAATTCCCCGTCTACATTCCAACGCGTCATGGACAACGTTCTAAAAGATCTTCAGAACCAGGTATGTCTCGTATATTTAGATGATATAATTGTTTTCAGCACCTCGCTACAAGAGCACATGGTTAACTTGGAGAAAGTTTTCCGAAAACTACGGGAATCAAACTTTAAAATTCAGATGGACAAATCGGAGTTCTTAAAACTTGAAACTGCTTATCTCGGACACATTATCAGTCGTGACGGAATAAAACCAAATCCCGACAAAATCTTAGCTGTACAAAAATACCCTATTCCCAGAACTCCCAAGGAAATCAAGCAATTCCTTGGCCTCCTTGGATACTACCGAAAATTTATCCCCGATTTCGCGCGTGTTACTAAACCACTAACACAGTGCTTAAAGAAAGGCTCAAAAGTTGTATTAGATCAGAACTACGTCGATTGCTTTGAATACTGCAAAACACTTCTTACTAATGACCCTATCTTACAATACCCTGACTTCAATAGAGAATTCATCTTAACCACGGACGCCTCTAATATAGCCATAGGCGCAATCTTATCTCAAGGTACCATAGGATCAGATAAACCGATTTCATACGCATCTCGAACTTTAAATTCTAGCGAATGTAACTATAGCACTATTGAGAAAGAGCTTTTAGCAATAGTTTGGGCTACTAAATACTTTAGACCCTATTTATTCGGTCATAAATTTAAAATAGTTACAGACCATAAACCCTTACAATGGGTCATGAACCTGAAAGAGCCTAATTCTCGACTTACAAGATGGAAATTGAAACTTAGTGAATACGACTTTACCGTAATCTATAAACAGGGCAAAAATAACACTAATGCAGATGCCCTCTCTCGAATTGAACTTAATAACGACGAGCTCATGTCAATCGTTGTTAATACATCTGAAAAAGCCCCTACATTAGACGAGTCCAGAACTCTAACAGCTGCAGATTTAGACGACAACTCCAGAACGGCTACCGTGCATACTGATAGTGAAAACCCAATACTAGAAGTGCCTATTTCAGACGACCCTTTAAACAGATTCACTAGGCAACTGGTACTCAACGTTGTAGGCGATATAAAGGGTAGACCAGTAATAACGAAGCCTTTCGTAACTCATACTCGCATATCTGTTCAAGTGTCGGAATCTAATCTAGAGAGTGATGTAATAAATGCCATAAAAGAATACGTTCACCCAAAAGTTAAAACAGGCCTATTAATAAATCCACCCTTAGCTATGTATAGTATTATACCTATCATTCAACGGACGTTTAAAAGCTCATCCATGAGCTTAACACTTACTAAAAGAGAAATAGAAAACGTTAGAGAGTACCTTAGGCAACAAGAAATCATTAATAAATACCACGATGGCAAAACTAACCATCGAGGTATTAATGAATGCTATTTAGTCTTAACCCATAAATACTTCTGGCCTAAAATGAGAGAAAATATAACTAAATTCATAAATGAATGCACGATATGCGGACAAGCGAAATATGACCGCAATCCTATTAAGCAACAATTCAAAGTCGTGTTACCAGCCACTAAGCCCTTTGAATTAATACACCTAGACTTACTAACTATAGAAACTGAGAAATTCCTAACTATTGTAGATGCATTCACTAAATACGCCCAAGCCTATCATCTCAAAGACGGGACAGCTGTTAGTATAGTACAAGCATTGCTTAACTTTAGCACACATCATTCTATACCTGCAACTATAACCACAGATAACGGTACTGAATTTACTAACCAATTAATGGCAGAGTTTGTACGTGTTCATAAAATCCACCACCATAGAATTGCCCCACATGCACCTAACGAGAATGGTATAGTTGAAAGGTTTCACTCGACTATACTAGAACATCTTCGTATACTAAAAATTAGGCAAAAATCAGAATCAGTTATCAACCTCATGCCATATGCACTTCTGGCATACAATAGTAGTATTCATAGTTTCACAAAGTGTAAACCAATTGATCTTATTACAGGACATTTTGATCCTCGTGATCCTTTTGACATTGACACTACCTCTCAGTTACTACAGCAATATATGATCTCACATAAAGACAAGATGACCATAGCATACAATACGATTCATGAACTCTCAAATGACTTACGCAAAGACCTGACTGACTACCGAAATAAAAATCGAGAACCGGAAGCTGAGTACTCACCTGAGCAACAGATTTTCATAAAAAATCCGTTAGCCACTCGTCAAAAGTTAGCTGCTCGATATACTCACGATGTAGTAATGGCTGACCTCCCAATTCATATTTACACTAAGAAGAAGAGAGGTCCCGTAGCCAAAGGTAGATTGAAGAGAGTCCCTAAATCCAATCAATTGTTACAGGACGTTCCTGATCCTCCTTCTCACTCTGCAACAAGCTCTAACGCAGGAGATAAGACTGGAAAGTCTCGATGACGGACCCGGTATATTGCCCTTCAAGTTAGGATCCGCTAAGATCATAACTCACTATCACTCCTTTATACAATACGTTAACCTGCAAGATTTGGAAGATAAAATCCGTTCAGTAAATGACCAACTTGAGAGCATTAGTCCTGACCTTCACTATAAAACCAACTCATTATTTGAACCACATATTACATACCTCAAAAATAAGCTTGACAATGCATTAAAACAATTAAAGACATTCGAGACCAACCGTGCTAAGCGAGGCCTAGTAGACGGCCTAGGATCTGTAATAAAAAGTATAACAGGCAATCTTGACCACACAGATGCCGAACATTATAACCGAATCCTGGAATTACTTAAGAGTAATGAAGGGAAACTAGTAACAGAACTAAATACTCATGTTAGCCTGTCCAAAGAATGGGCCGAGCGATATTCTAAGGTCATAGATTCTATTGTAGCTAACCAGAACAAACTTACGACACTGATTAACAAAATAAATGAAACGACAGCTACTAGAGATAACGACTTGTTAAAATATGCACATTTAACTCAAGTCCTTTCAATACTTAACGATAACACAGATAGCATCTCTCAGGAACTCTATAATTTAGAGAACGCCCTAGCTTTCATAAGGACTTCAACGGTGCATCATTCGGTCTTAGACTCGTATGCGATACGTGCTATGATTAGCAAGCTGAGCACACTATATAGCAGAGAAAGAGTAGTAGATTTAGACATTAGAGAGTATTTCGATATTATTAAGTTAGGATCGTATTACGTAGGTAATAGGATAGTTATAGTATATAAATTCCCTATAGTTTTACCTTCTATATATGATATGTATAAGTTATCTATAGTCCCTAACCGTAACCAGGAAATCCTATCTCCTCCTACCCCTTACCTGGCCCTCCTAGAGAAAGATATCAAGTACATAGAGGCAGAATGCCCGAAGACCAGTCAATGGTACCTCTGTAATGAGAATCGAAACCTGCAACGTCTACTGTCACAAACTTGCATCCCGGACCTTATCACCACTCAACAACGGAGCAACACTACCTGCAAACCGATTCACGTATCTCTACGAACGCCTGCATTTGAAGAAATGGACGAGAAACACTACACCATTAGCTTCCCCACACCTACGAAAGTACATCTATCCTGTGGGCAAGATTTCTATACGACACTACAAGGCAGCTACCTCGCCGTGATCCCACATACATGCTACCTGGAAACGTCATTCTTTACCATCTCCAACACTGACAACCGCCTCAAAGGACACGTTGTTCAACTCATGAATTTAGAGAACAGCACAGCTATAAATCTACCTGCAATGCCTGCCCTAGAGCTGAATTCGATCGACCTAAGCAACCTCCATGACGTCAACAGGAAGATATCTTCTCAATCAACAGTGCAGCTACAAACCACTGCTGACTACAGTCTGTACCACACCACTATACCAATCTATGCTGTAATATTAAGTACATGCGCACTCGCTAGTGGCCTATACTATCGCAAGTACCGCTCAAAAAGTATGAAACACTTCATGAAGCAGAGCAGACAAGAAGCCGCTACTTCAGAAGCTGTATACACCATCCCAGATACAAAAAGGGCTGATGACAATCAACCCCCAGCTCAATTTACGACCAAAGTCTTCAATAGTCGCTGCTCTTCGGGGGGAGGTGTTACGCTACCCTAACATATGAAGATCGCTGCATGTGCATTGACCTCGATTAGCATCGCGAGCCTCGTGTCGCGCCGTCAGCAAACGTGGCTGGCCAACGTGACCGCCGGCCGAGCTACGAATCCGACACCGCGGAAAACGCCACTCTAGATCCTACTTCGATCATTGTCGCATTCCTTAGTTGTAATTACTTGTAATTCATTTTATTAATAAACTTATATAATTAAAAAACGTTTTTTTTGCATCCTTCGGCTGACGCAAAGTTAATTAACGTAACTTTATAAATCCTAAAAAAAAATAAAGCTTTGCATGCTTGCTTTGCTTTGTATGTTTGGCTGTGATTTTTGGACCGCAATTGTCTGTAAAACTTGCCCTAGTCAACGTTCAAAGGACTGCCTGCAAGCATTCAATATAAAATGAGCTGAGGATGTGCGAGCGGCACGCGGCCACATGGTATGAAACGACTTCCGGCGCGAGGCTTCGACAGCGGAATAGGCGGAACTCATAATACAGCGACGGAGCCACCGCCGCATATTGCCTATTGTTTGGCATCTTCAACTCTTGGCATCGAATCTCACACAGCGCCGACTGACTGCACTGTCAGCTCAAGTACTTAACCCTCTATAACGTATGAATATTAAGGCATAAGTTTTACAATATACTTTACCATGCATACAATTTATTCGGAACTAAAATGGCAGGTTCCATTATGTTCACACACACATGTAGGTACACAATACACATACTAAAAATTGTTACTAGATAATTTGGTCCATGCTGTGCATGCTTCGACTCTCAGTTAGTTTAGTTGACTAGCATTTTAACTGACTTATTAAATTTTATTGGATTAACTAGAATATGAACGTGTTTATCCAGGCTACTTTTTATATCGCAAAATAGTTATTGTAGGATAGCGTAGTCTAAGCCTGAAAAATATTGAAATGAATCGAATGTTTATAAACAATACATTATGGTCATTAGGTATAATGCCTAAAACGTTAATGATCATGCTAATAGTTCCGTCGTTACAACAAACAGGCAATTAGGAGCATTAACATACACCCGTAGTAAGTAATATATTTAGCCACTTGTACTGACCATATTAACATACGCCCGTAGTAAGTAATATATTTAGCCACTTGTACTGATCATATTAATCGATGTACAGGCATTGACTTACAATGTTACAAAAATAACAGAAATTAGTAAATTTTTCGTGTAATACTCACAAACGTTTACTTAGTGCAAAACCTTGTTTATGGTTACTAATATACTATCTACATGCATACTGTGACCTCTAGTGTACCCCACTAATCGTAGAAGTTATGTTCTTACTCGTACTTATTCCCAATTTTTTTTAAACACATCCGTGTATATGGCAGTAGGTAACACAATTCAAGTTAATAGTCGCACACATAACATCTTGCCCTATTATTAATTCTACTCAACCTTTTAATCTTCCCACTGCTGGGATACAGGTCTATCTACCCTCGAAGGCTGATTAGGCCGTATTCCACCACGCTGGTCAAGTGCGGATTGGTGGATTCACACACGCCATTGAATTTCTTCGCCGGACGTATGCAGGTTTCCACCCGATGTTTTCTTTCCCCGAAAAGCCAAGTGAACCCGCACTAAAGTTCCATTGGTACTAATTCGGAGTTTGAACCCGCCACCTCAAGAATGTAAATCAGCTGTTCTCCCACTGAGCTACCAAGGCACGTCCCTACGTTGCCCTACGTTACTCATAAATTAAAATAGACAGGTCCGACAAAAATAAAGATATTAAAATAACGCTTACCGTTCTGTTTATATCATGGCCATGTTCCCTCGTTCACTGAAGCTGGTATAAATATCCCTAAGTGGCGTACGGAAACTACATAATTTAGTGCCACGTACGAGGACCGATCGATGGTGAATCGGACACTACCCATCTCCGGCGTAGGTACTTGATGTAAACGCCGTTTAGGTAACATATAACTGCCGTGTATTTAGCTTCAAACGTGTGTAACTCATACTATCGAACACGATGTGAGTGCAATTCCGTACATTTACATTTTGTTGTCTATTGTTTTGTTGTTTCTGTTTTTTTTTTGTATCTGAAAATGGAAAATAAATTTTCGGTATTTTTTACAGGCTAAGTTTGGACATCTTTGAAAGTAATCAAACCTTAAATGTTTATTTACTTAATTATTCAAGTGAAGAATTGACTTTCAGTGCCTTGGCTATATTTGTCGTAAGTCGACTTTTTAAAGTGCCTCAGGTTATTTTCGTTAACCGAGTTGTTTTCATCGGCAGTGTTTTTGTCTGAAAACTATAATAGCTTTAGTTATTTACGAAATGTTTACTAACGTCTAATCTTAGCTTTTTTTAGTAACGATTTTTATTTTGATTCTTGCTAATGCTAGCGACTTTGTAGACGGTGCCGTTTGGCTTGCGGAAATCATCTTGATTAACCTTTTTTTTTAATTTTGAATAAATTACTTATTAAAATTTTGATCTGAAATACTCACCAGCTTAGGCTATGTGTGTCTGTCAGTCAGCCGCTGTTTAGTAAAATTGTTTTGGTCATGTTGAATTAACTTCAAGTCGGATTTTATTTCCCAACACCGTTTTGCTTTATTGAACAATATCCTATCTAATGAAATAGCAGGCAGCGGCCTTTTAGATTAGTTTAGTTTAGTTTTATTGGTTTAGTTTTTAATTTAATTACATTTTAATTTTCATATGAAATAGCTAAACTATATTTACGCATAATACAGTGGAAAAAACAATGTCAAAATTATTTACAAATACATTTTCTGGTCATTCATTGAATCTGGCTATTAAAACCACTTTATCTTCGTTCTACAAATGCAATGATGTGTGCCACTCGAATCGCCCAAGGCGGCACTTCACGTTAACTCTAGCGTGTATTTTCCCAACCAAACTTCATGCCCGAGATTCACCTCATTTAACGAACGAAACACAATTTAACTAGTTTAGTGTACGTACTCAGTTCAGACTTGCTCTTTAGCAAAAGCTTGAAGTTATGAACTTGTGTATGTATTAAACTAAGAGAAAATTAGTTTTCAGTCTCCGAGTACCTTCAAGCTTAACACAACCAGAACTGCAAATGTACTAATGTACTGGTTGTTGTAAAACAATCTTATGAGGCAAATTGTTGGCCGAGTTCAAATTCTGTATACCTACAAATACACTTGTGGCAATTGAATTCACTCGAAAAATAAATCCAACCCACTCGCCAAACAGACTGTTTTTAACCGACTTCAAAAAAGGAGGAGGTTATCAATTCGACTGTATGTTTTTTTTTATGTTTGTTACCTCATTACTTTTGACTGGGTGAATCGATTTTGATGATTCTTTTTTTATTAGAAAGTTGACGCTTCCCATTTGGTCCCATTTCAATTTAGTTGAGTTCTGATAATGGTATCCATGAGAAAACCATATAAGTCTTAAATTTGCATTAAGTACGTGCGCGACAAATAGATGAGTAACTCAATAGTCGGTCTTTTGAAGTCGGTTTTTGTTTTTATTTTGTAAAAATAATGTTCTTGTTGGAATGTCACGAAACGTAAAGCCATAGCAGAACGTCTGAACTTTCTCCCTCAACCGCCGTTTAAAATTCCATCTCGTTTACGAAACCTTTGGCCTTTTGAAACAATCCTGAAAAGCGAGGCCTTCCGTCGATAAAAAAAGGCAATTCTGTATGAAAGTGACCGGGCAATGAAACACGAAGCGCAATAACCTGGCGGCGCGCGGGGAGCGCCGGAGATCGGTGCGAGCTCACGTCTGCCCCATTGAGCTACATTGAACACGGCCCTATATCAGCACCCCATTGAAGCAATAAAGCACCCGTAGTATGATTAATGGGCTTGCAACCTCCGCCCGACGCCCACCCGTTCGAGTAAGTCTTGATCGTGACTCACTGTACGGCTACAACGATTCACTATCTCAATATGCGAATAAAAAACGAAAAGCTGAGCCAGGAGAGTCTAGTTTCATAAAACACCAGATTCGAGCAGCCGTTTTATGTCGGTATTTCGCAAATAAAGTAGCTATTAGCCTGATTCTGTATCGCGTTTCATTCAAGAAAAAGCTGTTAAATGCCAAGGCCGCGAAATTTAATTTCTGATACTACCAACGATTTTTCTTCTTGTTTGCTGAGATTTTTATTTAACTTTGGATTTATTTTGCTCAAATTTGACAAAGTAGATTGAATTTGTTTTTAAGTATCTTACTAACTTCATAAGATAGAGAGAATTCATTTCAAATCTTTATATGATTCTGAGAAGTCACATATGACTTCTTTAGATATGTCAGAGGCCTTCGGACGGCCTTCGGACTCCAAAATGCGATCGGAAGATACAGCGAATACGAACGTACTTTCTTTTATTTGGCTGTTATGAATTACGAGTATATTACTACATTATTGATTTTCGAACTAAAAACCCAAAAAATAAGGAAATAAAAGATAGCAAAGAAGAAGCAACTTTTGCGTTAAAGTATTCCCAGATAATGGCGCACACTTTCAACAGTGATAAGTATTGAAAACTCGCAAATCTCTAGTTAGGTGTCCCATCAAGTTTAAATCACCGAGACGAGACGACGACGACGTGACGACTACACGTTAATTACTTTCAGAAGTTTTAAAATCATTTTACGAGTATTTCGTTTCAAAGCGAGTTGTTTTAACTTTTTAATGATTTTTTGATCGGATTTTTTGCTCGGACTTCTTTTATACGCTTTGTGTAAATTCGCCTGAATAGAACACAATAAAATTTAATTGACAATTAGAAAAGAACACTTAAAGACAAAAGGCTTGATAAGTGCGATCTCTTCCAGAAAAATAAAGATGTTAACTATGGAGAACCAATCAATCTTATTTTATTTTAATATTTGACATATAATTCAGAATGTAAATTTTATTCACAATATTGTTTAGTACCATATTTTTTTTATCTCATAGCGGTAAATATGTGCTACGATACTTAGTACAAACAGCTTCGAAACGTAAAAGGCACGCTACGGCGTTACGACGTAGAACATAGCGTAGCAACGCTCGTAGCGTCAAATTGAATGCTACGACACCTAGTAGCAAAATCTTTATTGGTCTAAACCATTTTTCTTTCATGTTGAAATTGATACGGCAAGCTACTGCGATATTGGACCACAGTATTACTTATAGAGCCAAATTACCGCTACTTTTGTAAGCACTGAAAAAAGCTTGTACTCGTAGTTGATTGTTATCTTCACAAATGACGATTTTACGTACAAAAACGGTAATCGCTTATACCAGCAACACTAGATATTTGGACGATACAAATGCTGTTCTGCTTACATAAGAGTATCAAATTTAATAGACTTTTGTACTAACATGAATAATATTGACAAGATAGCTCTATACAAAAAGTATGACAATTTTAAGCGAAATTACTTCGACGAATATTCTCAATGAGATGCGGCCCGGCGTGGCTTATCTCGAAGTGCGTCGACCGAAGAAGATGAAAATACGTGATATGCATGCCACTGCTACAGACTCGACGTGTGATATTTCGCAGTGGTTTGAGACTTTGCGGTACTTCTTAAGCACCTGAAGATCCGGATTACTTATCTCTTCGTTTCTCCAGGCTTAAACCTTAAGTCGTCTGAGCGGAGAACGGCGCGCAAAGTTACGCTTGAGCCGTCTCTTCCACAAGACAAAGACTTTTTTACAGTGAATGAGATCTAAAGGAATGCTCGGTACAGTTTATGCACACGTCGCTGACTTTGCGCTCCTTGTTAATGTCACAGAGACAGTTCCTGAAGTTTTTGTCGATATGATTATTGTCTTATTGAACAACTATAATTATGGCAAGACAAACAAGTCACATGTGAGATATAAGCACCTAGCTGGGCCATAATAGTTCTGTGCTACTCAGAATTTAGAACTTCAACTGGTCAAAAACGTTCCGTGACAACGCATTGTGCTTAGAAATTTTAGATTTACAATTTTTACTGATTTGTTTGACTGTCAATGGTATGGCATTGATGGACATCTCATTTTCATTTTTTCTATGAAATTATTTGCTATTTTCTGTTTTCCTGCATATGTTATGCTTCTCGTTACTAGCAGCGATTCCTTTCAACTTTATCTGCAATGCTACAGGTACGTTACATTTTATAGGCCATAGTTTCTGTACTGTCTACTTCATTACTGTAGCTGAAACACGTAGGGGGACGTCTTGTATTTATAGAGCAGCGGACTGGGTCTACAAAACTAACTAAGAAAAATAATCGCTGGATAGCAGCTGAATCCTAAAATGAAGTATCTATGACGCAGACTATCCATTCGGTCAACATTTGCTATAGTAAGTAGCAAGTTAGCTAAGTTTACGCCATTTTAGAAATATTCATCTTTTATTAGCACATAAAGCAAAAAGCGAAAGACATATGTCAGGATCGTAGCAAGTGGAGGGATGTAGTCTCTGCCTACCCCAATGGGAAAGAGGCGTGATAATATGTATGTATGTATGTATTAGCACATATATTTTTTGCAACAAAAAATGCAATGGAATTTTCTACTTTAGTGGCGATCCAAATTACATATTTAAAATGAAGCTTGTTGGTTAACAAGATGGGGATAGGAGTATCCTGCTTTTGTTTTACTATTGTCCTACTCCGGGCAGGTCAGGAATAGAACAGAAGCAGGATAAGAGCCGAATGTGAGCGAGCTGGCAGTGGGTCTGGAGCGGGCCGGTGAGAGAAATGAGCAAGGTAAATTGTTTCAGACCCGTACTAAATTGCGGACAACCGCTGTTAGTTAAATTAACTATAAGCATTGTTAACTTGCGTAATAAGGTAAGTAATTCTAGCTTAACAATTCATGATATTTGAGGCCACTTACGGCTATAATTATAACTTGAAGCCGGCATTAGCCTATTATAGGACCGTTGTCTTTACATACCAACTATAACTAGCTTCGATGACGTGAATTAAATGATACGAGAAGAAGTGCATGAAGTGATTATTAAGCAAGTAGTCCGCTGCTCTAACGTAAAAAGACGTTAATAAAGCCTATATTAACGAACGTCTTATTCATAGGTACACGGAAAATAATAAACACTTACTAAATCTGGAATTACAATTACCAATCAAGATTCTTCAGAATTTTGAGAATCAGGATTCTTCACGGTTTTTTCAGAATCTTGATAGATTTGTTTCCTCTATAAAAATCAGTCGTTTATCGAAATAATTTATTCACATAGGTACATACTTACATATTTTAAGCACGTGTCCGCCCAGGCATGTCTACCTACATAAGGGTAGAGTATCGAGGCGTGTAATTGAAGCGCATTTCTGTGTTCCCCGTGGACTTGATTAAATTTCCGTCACGGCATCCAAAATCGTCTCACCTGTGAGACCTTTTTAATTGGAATAGTATCTTATACCCTTGTAGGAGTAATTCGAGTAAAGGTTAGGTCGATTTAACTATTAGGTAATTTTCCCTTAAGTTGTTTATTGTAGTATGACATTTCCTCTACGTCTCTAGTTACTTAATTATTGTCGCTTCTTAGAACTAATCTATTTATTTTTCTTTATTAAAATCACAACTGCTTGCAAACGGAACAATAGCTTTTTTACTGGAAAGCTTTATAAATCTTAACTAGGTACCTACTTCTTTTTTGTAAAAATCACTAAACCTATGCACAAGTTTTTAATAGCATTAGTTTTATTAACAAAGGACCAAGTGGGAGTGCAAACTAATTTGCGACGAGAAAATCCCAGAAAGAAGTAAATTCTCACGATTCAACACGACGATGCTCGGCTCGACGTTGGAGATTCCGAGGGCACGTCCTACCAAAACATAACATCCTAACTGAAGGCAGATAAGTGTAAGCTTGACAAATATTTAAGAACCAGGGTTGTAATACGGTAGTATGGTACCGCAATACATTGCGATATGTCATGTTCAACAACTGAATAACGAAACTCAAGTTAAATTACATTGTGTCGAAGTGTGGCAGCGTCTTTAGCACATAGTCACTCAAAAGTTGTAAGATGATCGAGTGGTACCTAAAGCAGATCTATAGATCTGCTCCATTGATATTAGTCGGTCAAAGTGATCAAGATTGATTAGAGAAAACATTCGATCTTCGTCAACTATCTACTTTATCGATTGACGTTGATTGAGTAGGTTTAGTGAAAAGGTTAGTGTTAGATCAGCTATTAGGCACGAAGAGTGTATTAAAATCTTCTGTTTAAATTGAGTGACACAAATAAAAAGTTAAAACAATTCAAATAATATTGGACTAAGCCGATCCAACCTACCTATAACTAGCACCTTTAACACAGTTAATAAATGCTTTTAAATTTTACCTTGAGTCTGGTTACAGCTTCTTTTATAAAATTTTATCAATAGTGCTCAGCCGTTAAGTACTTACAATACCTTTTTATTTAAAAAATATTTTTATTTTTATATTTTTATGCTCTATTTAACTTTCTAGGCACGAATACGTATTTAAAATCTTATTCCTTCAAATGTTCGAGGGCCCTCTTGTCCCAAACAAAAGAAAAGATCGTAGAAACACCAATATGGCGAATACGTTTCTTAATAAGACTTCGGTTTACCTGAATGATACCGATTTCTACTTACGAATGTACAAGACGTCGCTGCCCCACACAAAGTGAATAGATAGACTTAGTATAGGTGTGTAGAATACAAGGCACGCAGTGGAGCGGGCCTCGCTTTCCCTGACGTCTAAAAATAGACGCTCGCTATAGACCGGCTTACCGTCACACTGTAGCAAACAATTTTATACCTTAGAAGAGGATGCGATTTGGTGCAATTTTGATGCTCAATAACTTCGTTTGTAAACGTTTCTGACATTCGTTTTAGTCACAAAGGGAAAACATTTAAAGACCGCATTACTTTTTTCTTTGATAATAATCCGATAAAATGCATGAAAATCTAGGTTAGCATTTAGAAATAAGCAACTTACTTGGTATCGTATTTTTATTAAGCTGTGAATACGCAATTTCTATGAAGTTTCTTTTACCCTCCAAAACTCAATTACATTTGTGTTTTGCCAATTTACATTAAAACACAAGCCTTCATAATTATGTTACCCAAAATAACATGGCCATTAGATACCTCCATAAACGAGGCATCATTATATTGGGCTACGGCATCGACGTGAACCCACGGCCATCGCACGCACATGCGATCATTACGACACGTGCGTGGTTTCTAAATTATTCACAAGCAATAATAAATACATTTCAAATTTTGTGAAAGGAGCGAACATAATTATTGTGATTTTATTTTATAAAATTTTGAATGTAGTAGGTAAGTACTCGTAAGTAAATAGATAGGTACTGTGTGAACCTGAGTTTTAAATTTCAGAAAACTTAACTAGCTGGGTATTTGTCTACAGAATAGAGGACAAAGGTCAATACACTTTTTCACCGCTTCACGTTGTCTGAGAATTTTTTTATGTAGCACAAATGATTCTTCCACGCAAGCGCTAAAACTTCAGCACACCTCAGTAGCGACAGTGACTAAAGATTTTCAATAGGTAGATTCATGGTGGGGTTCCCTCCGTGACAGATTGTGATTTAAACTAAAAACTATATTTTTTGGACAGTACGCCTTAGGCAATATGCTAATAACATGATATGTTTTCGTAAATAGTAATAAATATTGTCAAATTTTTTTTTGTTTGTATGTCATATCATAGGCATAGCCCATTAGAGCAGCACTGCAGAGAGCGCCAACTTGACTAAAATGAGAGCATTGAAATCTAGGTCTTTTACTTTGTTACAAACAATAAAAACAAAACAGACGATACGATGACGCGTAGTCCTCGGTCACTCAATATTCGTCACTCGAACGCAAGGTATGGGTATTATATATGTAGATATAATGGATATGGAAGAATTCACTAACACCAAGGTGGGGTGGGGTAACTACGAGTATAAGTTATGAGAAACGATTCGAAACATTTTAGGACGACTATTTTGGATTATGGGGGGATGAAATTCGGAGCTAAAATTGTCTTAATTGGTGTAGAGAAACAAAGTGACGCCTGTATCCATATCTTGAGTGTTTATTTATATCTTTACATGTCGTCTGTACGTGTCGACAATTTGCTTATGGTTGACGGTAACGTACCTACATACGTAACGTACGTTTTTGTAGTGGTAGGGCTCTTTTGCAGAGCCCGCCTGGGGAAGTACCACACCTTTGCCAGTTATTCCACCGCCAAGCAGAAGCCAAGAAGGGCATTGTTTCCAGTGAAATTACAGGGCAAATTACAGGGCAAAAGGGAGCTTAAACAACTTATATCTCAGGGTGACGAGCGCAGTGCTGTGCCGCGCAAGGTCTTGAATTCTAAGAATTCAAAATTCTGGGTGGCACAGACCTGTTTATGGGCAAACGTGACGTTTAACATCAGGCGAGCGATTTGCTCGTCTCGTCTCTCAATATCATAAAAAAAAAAAACGTGCAAATAGGTATATTTTCTAAGTTCGAATATGATCAAAATTAGTCATGAAGTTGGGAAGATATACGCGAGGTCACATTTTTGAAACCATGTATGTTGATATTTCAGAATGTCCGCCGGCCGCAGACGGCATGGAGCGATTCGCTTGCCCCACGCCGGACCGGCAGGGCCGGTACCGCTGCATAGACGACCACGTGCTCTGCGATGGCTTCATCGACTGCCCTAGTGGCGAGGACGAGGATAGACAAGCCTGCATGTTCTATAAAACGGTTAGTATGCTCATCACGGAATGGATGGAATACAGCCTAATCACCCTTCGAGGGTAGACCTGTATCCCAGCAGTGGGAGGATTAAAGGTTACATAATGATATGATGCTCATCACATGACCTTACGTCACACATCACCATCACCTTGCGACTCGGAATGTGTCTTTATCTGTGATACCACCTTTTTATATGCGCCACCCTTGTTCTCGTTCACGTCTAGTTTCAACATTCATCTTGCCATCTGTACTTGGAACTGCCAGAGGGTCGAAGTCCCGTCGGGCGTCTTAAGCTTTTTTTACAGCGCGATTTTTGAGAACCGCTATCTTTTCTCATTCTACTTCGCTAATAAAACTAAGATTAAATGCGAAAATAACTCTGCCTCTATTTGTAAGATTTTGAAGAAAATATTTAAAGTGTGAAATTAGTCCAGACAAATGTTCCTAAGCGTCGCAATTATATTATAATGCGATAGTTTGTCTGTATATTTGATACTCCCATCACGCTGACTCGTTTAGACGGAATTGGATGAAATTTGCTGTAGAGACAGCTTACACCCTGAATGAATACAGAAAACTACTTTATATTGTCATCATCGTTACCGTTTTACATCGCTCGCGGGTAGAACTGTAGTTAGGCATAAATTAAAGCTCCATGATTTGAGTGTTGACTTAAATTAAATAAATTTTAGACTAATGCCTTTAGTTTGTGACATGTGGCGCTTTTGGTCGCGAGAAAACTATCAAGAAAGGGTAAAATTAACTAAAATAAAGTAATACCTACCATTTTTTTATAGTAAGTATTTTATAGGTATAAGGCATAGATGTACCTACTTCGTTCGTACAATTTACAAAGCTTTAGGAAAGTTTGTTTTGACTTCGACGTTTAAAGTTAGGTAGTAATATGAAATCTGTGTTCTAATAAAAAAGCCAGTCAGCTGAATCGGATATCGAAATAATAAGTTTGACCATATTTCAGACAAAGGCGCACCTGGACGTGCTAGCCGACGCGCTACTGCGGTGGGCGCGCGGCCGCTAAGCGGCGCGGCGCCGACCCCATCTAGTGCTCCGACATTCCACACTTCGAATACCGGCTCGAACGAACGAACCATACCGTGCTCCTTACAGTGAACGCTGCGATCTCCCACAGATATTCGGCCGCAACCAGTTTATATTGCTCGTGCGTTGAACGTATTGAAACATATCAAGTAGTGGTGCAGCATACGCCAAAAACATGACCACTAAAAGTGTAGTGTAAGGTTTCCGACCGCGGAACGCGAAATGTGCTGGTGCGTGCTAAATCTAAGGAAGGAAGTGATAGGACCTGGTTTCGTCCCAACTCAAACCTCTATGCAACTCATTTATTTTCCAAATATTTCGTACCTTCTAGCACTTATTAACTAAAATGTGAGACTGGTAGTCGACATTGTTAGTCATTAGAGATTATACATAAATATTTTAGAATAGTTCTTTATTTGACATGATGTTTATAACGATTTGTTGAAATAGTTATTTCTTCTATGTACCTACTATTTATTCTATGTTAAGTTACGACATTCCTTTTTATGATGAGGGTTATAAAATAAATAAGAGAATTAATTTGTGTACATAGTTATACTTGATGAATTAGTTTGTATTTTATTTAATTTGATCGGCCTATGATATGCGGCGAAACTCGTCTTATCCATGGCAGTGAGTACTCAAACCTGCCGGTACTTTTATACGGGCAGCCAGTGTTGGTGGGAAGTTTACTATTCTTATGGCAAAACACACAATATTAATTAGTGATATACTTAGATCAAGTTATTGGAGATGGAGGGCATTGTATGGTATAACACATCAAATTCAACTTAGGCAGCTATTGTGTAACATTGTAAAGTGATCTTTATCTACGAGTATTAGAGATATTTTTTGTTTTAGTGTTGAAATCTATTGATAATTTTGCATACGATTACTAGCATAAAATTAGAGTTTTGACTGAAATAACTGTTATTGCCGGACAAGTCTGATTCGAGTTAGTAGACTCTAGTCACTAATTATCAGTTCCTATCATTTATTTGCCATTACCGTCTTTTTTTTCTTTTGTTAAGTGGTCGATTTTTTAACACTGGAAATAAGCAATTTTTTGTTTATGATTTCGCTGTAATCTTCCCGTACATTTGACTTTTACAATTATGTAGTTAAGCATTAGTTAATATCTCCTATCCTCATTTGACTTATGTAAGAAATAACGAGTGCTCGGCCAGACTATGAGCTATGAATTGATAAATGCTTACAAAAAGCTAAACTTTGGACGATCTCTTATGATAGTGAAACTTTGTTGATGGCGTGGCTTACTACAAACATTGTTGAGTTGAAAGAAATTTAAAAAAAAGTGTCTATGTCGTCAAATTTCACAAAGCATGGATTAACAGAATTGTTCATCTTAGAAATTTTCTCTCTATGGCTCTTTAATTGATTTGCAATTTCTGTTGTGAATATCAAAGAGTTAATCTATTTCTAAAACCGAACGCTTACATCTGGTCGAGAACTCTTTTTAAATACATAATATAAGGAAAAGGTATGCCAAGCCGAAAAGGACTCGTAGTACTATAATGAACAAGTTTTAGGAACCAACCCTGAAATTGCGAATAAAAATCAGCTGTTTCATAGAAACATGTCAATGCTTTCGACAAAATATATGGAACAGCTGATTTCCATTTCATGAAATCTAGGAGTGTCCTATAGTAAAAGTTGCTCATAATGATAAGCACTATGAGCTCTTTTTAGCTTAGTGTACTCTTTCCTTATAACTCCGTATGTACGAACTTAGTTATTATTTTACAAAAATAGAAATAAGTGAGAATTCATTGGTCTTTAGATATTATTTTTTGCAACTATACAATTCTACCTACTCGTTGGTCATACCTACTGGTATTTGTATTAAAATTTTCGAATTTTAAATAAGCATACTTAAATTTTGTGTAACGGAGACTGAAACCTGAAAAAACAGAGCTAACTATACGATCAAAACAAACATAAAAAAAAAAAAACAATTTTTACGATGAAAATTAACTTTTGGGACGTGGTATTGCTTGTTCTTAAGTGTTCCCGTGTTAATTATAATAAAATGGGGTAAATTTGAATTTTAATATGAGAATGCAGCATTTTTATAATAATTTTATTATGCAATTATAATAATAGTGTCATAAAGTTTGGTGTTTGGTCGAATGCTCAACATTCTCATCTTTTTAGGACAGATTTTTTTATCTGGCAATTTTGCGCTCAAAAATAAATTCACTCAAGAGCGGTATCTTAAAATAAAATTGATTTCTGTTTTTTCACGCATCAAATGCGTAATTTCACGCTATCAGATGCGTGAAAAAACAATTTTCTTTTTGAGATTGTATTTGAGAAGAAAAGCAACTTGCAAGCATGAAATAGTCTACTTATACTTACTCACAAGCTATAAAAGCAAGACACGACCACAGATCGATTTCAGTTTAATGGTTCCTAGCTTTAATATTCTTTCAGTTTATTTAGTTTATGCATGGCGTAGCAAAACTTTGGTGAAGGACACATAATTGATATTTTGTTATTCATAAAATAGTAGAATCAATTGCCTATTGGAAAAAACTATTAAAACTGATATAACATAAACCGAAATGATAAAAGCGGCCTAATAGGAAATTTTGAATGGACCTATACTCAACATAATTATGTAGGTATATTTAATGGGTAGGTAATACATGAACTGATTACACTGATTAAATATTTCAAAACAACGTAGAGTAAAATAATAGTATCAGAGTCTAAATAATGGCAATATTTTGCCATGCAGCTTAGTCAAATCAATTTCAAATGAATGAAACAAAAAGTTCACATCCACATTAAAATTCGATATTTTTAAATAATCTAATATAATATTAAAAATAAGATGTCTCAATTTAAAGACATTCGATTGTAAAGCACAACAATTTAATTCACGCACCAATTGTGTAAGTACGTGGATAGTTCTGCCGTGCTTCAGCTAGGAACCAGTGTACCGTCACTTGACCACTGTCAGTTTGCCCTTTCTAGCTGTCGCACGCAGTCACTTAGCGGAGTTTAATATAATGGGTTAGCATTATTTAGCTTGCACATCTATTGAATTTTAAATTGAATTTATTTAGAATTATAAATTAAGTCGCACCAACCATTATATTACTAATACACAAGAACCTAAGATAGATTAATAAATTAAGTGCACATTATTTTTCACTAACATAATTGTAGTTTGAATGAATGGTATGGTTAAGCACTTTGCTTATATATTTATCATAGAAAGTTTAAAATGGAATATAAAAATACTAAATGTCTATTTAATAACTCATTTTATTATAATAAAACTAGGCATAATTAGGTTATGTTGTAGAAATGTAAGTAAAGTAGGTAACGTAGAGTAGGGTGGATGTGAACTACCTGAACGATAATTTTTATTGATGGACTTAGGAGGCGCATCTTGCACTAAACCTTTTTATTTAATTAACAAGATTTCAATTTTTTGTTAAATATATATGTACCACAGTTAGTCCGGTTCTAAAACTAGAACCATCGGACAATGTAAATTTATGTTTTATCATTTGGTTTTGCTTCATTGCTTTATTAAATCTTGAATGGTGAAACAAAACGTATTGTTACAAAAATATACATATATTTATTTTAAGTTGAAGAAATATTTTTAAAATCTTTAAAATAGTGCTTGGTGTTATTAGTCTATCAACTAAGGGTTATCGTACCTAAAATATCTGTAAAGTCAAATAAATATGCTCAATTACATTATGTTGAAATATATTACCTACTTCCTATAGAATTTTGTTGAAGAGATATCATGTCTATCTAATAATAAATCTTTGTACAAACATGCGTCTACCTAATAATCGAAAATGGAAAATTGGTGAATTTTTTTACACTTCACATTACAGCAAACTTAAGCTACAATAAATAAGTGAAAAATACTTTTCTACTACCTACAAATCTGTGCTTAAAAATATTTGCTTAAGTTAAATAAAAATACTTATGTAATTTGTAATAATTGACACAGGAATACTCACTTAAATGAAGTCGTTTATTTCGACTAGTCTCGATCGCATTCGGTGATCTTCATCAGGAGATTACAAGCATGACACGCTCGCGGTCGCATCTCGTCTGGCACTTAAAAAAAATGTGTCAAAACCGCGTAAGTTTCTTTGTAAAAATTCTGGGGACAGAAGAGAATGTCATGCAATACGTTCCTATGTCTATTTTCAAAAACAATATACATACTTAATTGGATTTTAATCAACGTACAAACTTAAATATCATATATCGCCATATGGTAATAAGTTTTTTTAGTTCTCGTACTACCTCTAACTGTAAGAATGCCAATGAATTCACACTGTAAACATGCAGCCAGAAAATTCTGTGAGTTTTGGTTATTTTTTTAAAGTTAGTAATTCTAATTTATTGATTATATTATTTATAATTGATTTATTTATAAACTCATTCCTAACTATTCCATTTGTTTAATAGGTTTGAATGTGATATAAAAATAAATAAACAAAGCAAATACATCTCATCTCATTGTTGTTTTTTATTTTGTTATTTGTTCCTAATAAACAGATTTATTATTATTTTATTATTACATATTCCAAACTGAAGCGGAGTCTACTAAAAGACTTTTAACATTCAAAGTAGAGAATTAAATAACGTTCGTCGGCCTTTATATCACAACGCAAGTGATTAGGCGCTCGCAGACATTGCAAGGCATGCGCAGCGCCGCAAATAATTTGCCACACAGCCTGAGACATATCTAAGACATACGTGGTATGCGGCAAATGCTCACATTCAGGAGGAGCACAATCTATAGCATGCGTGGCAAAGCTTTCACAGCGCATGCCTCGCGAGGTCTACGTTTTTCTGACGTCATTAATTCACTAGTATGTTGTTTACAGGATGCTGTTTTACATTATCTCCATAGATATTTATTTATTATCCACGACAGAACGGAGAAGGTATATGCGTTTAGAATGGGAGGTTGCATATTTTTTTGTATGAGATTACTATTCTATTGGTGATACTGAACACTTTAACTACCGCGTCAGACCGACTTGTGACTTGACATCACTGACATCAAAGGATCATCCTTTGATGTGATGATGATTGATGATTGTCAGTGCTTGACATGTCAAGTTCTTAGTCGTAGGCACCTACTAGACTTGATACACCTACTATAATGTAAGGAATAATATGGAGCAAATATAAAACAACATAATTTTCATGACCTTTATTATACTCTTATTTAGTAAAGTTTACCTTGATTACTTACATATTTATTTTGACATTACCTATTGCACTGCTTTTTCCTACTTATTGATTGTTTCCTCTAGAACACATTTCATGAGATTAGACTATTCGGCAAGTATAGTTTTAATTTATGGGAAATACTTAAATCTTACATATTATTATATCTAATAATTTTATCACAATGTTATTAACTTTTTTTACTAGAACCGAAAATAATTAATATATTTCTATTATATAAAGTATAAGGTTGCACTCAAAATTTGCCTGTTTCGTATGTGCACTGCAATTTATTGTGATATTTTAAATACTATAGGTTAAGATGCAAATCAAGATCTCGAGAATAGACTAATTGTACCTATCAATGTGAATACTGTTAATTTAAATATTTATATTATTATGAATGTAAGTTATTTGTGTATTTGCAATACAGGCTTTTATTTATTTATTAGAAACACTTGCAGGCATGCGGCTATTTATTGTACGTAGATGCATTATGGATTGCGGTTAAGCTATTTTTTGATAGGTTCAATTTGTGTTTTTGTCAGTGTTATTTTATTAGAAACTTTAGCAATTTTGGTCAATTTTATCGATATACCTGTATGTGTGTAGAATATAAATATAAAATGCTAATTGTTGTTCACTGTCTCTATCGTCGAAGTGCGCCGCAGCACGACCGCGCGGCCGCAGCGCCGCCACCGATGCCGGCGCACGCCCGCGCCCGCGCGCTCGCTGCTCCGTGCGTCTCCTCATAATCTACTTCAACGCACCCCTCACTGTCTATTATATTTATATACTTAAAGATTTCTTATGTGTAAGCACCTGAGCACAATTGTCAATGAATGTTAAATTTTGTTTTCTCTTATTTCCTTCCCGAATCTTCCCATGATAAATGTTAATTTGTCTACATACCTACCTAGGTATCTGTTTCATAAATGACACACACGACTGAAGTTTATATTGTCTTGTGAAGATGTGGATGAATTGTCTTATAAAATCTTCCGAAAAGCAGCTACTATCGTGTATTTTATTGCACCTCAAAGTGGTGTTTCCGTTAAAACCTCATGATACAAATTCAAAGCTCAAATGGGAAAATGACCTAACTTTGACGATTTATACCTACTGTTGGAAAATTGATATTTTTAGACGACACCCTTGTGATTGTTAAACCTATAAATAGGACTCATTGTTTTTTGATAGATACATAAATAATTAAATAGGAACCTAACATAAACTATACGATCAAATATTATGGAAACTTGGACTTAGAAGTTTTATGGCTTCAACATGTAATCCTACGTATGTAATATTATATAATTATGTCTAATATAAAAATTTAAATTTGATTCGCTGTTTTCCTTCATAACTTATTTAAAAAATGCATCCATTTTTGTAGATAAGTATTTATAAATTTCATTTACCACTAAACTTAGAGATTTACATAGGTAGATATATTTTCTCATATAGTGTTTATGTTTGCCAAAGGAGACAAACATTCATGTCTATCCACACAAGCTGAATCGTTGAACTTTTTAGACTAGGACTTTTATGCCTAGGAACTAAAAACCAACTACCGCATCTGTTTCCGTTGTGGGAAACTTTGAACTAACTGTGAAACGGATCAATTCATCAACCTGACGGCACTAGTAGAGCAGAGCAGAGCTTATCTGCACCAAGCTGGCCGCTCGTTGTCTTTATACCACCTAACATCCTCACCCATAGATAAACTGGAATTAGCTCCGAAAGATTTAATAACTCTATGTAACTGTATGTAAAATAAATACCTACTTTCTTCTATTATTGTCTAAAACTTTGTATGTATAAATATCTACCTGCCACATTTCGCGGACCTCCTTTATTTTCGAGTTAAGCCGACATTACGTGAAGCCTAATTCAAAAACTGTGCTCTCTGGACATTTCCATTTCGTCTTGCAAGTCATGGAGTTGCCTTGTCATTTCGCAAAACACGTGAGCAACTCTTATGGCGATAATCTTAAACGACTACGCTATTTTGTAGGCGTAATATACTTTTGGACTATTTATTATGTATTGTTAATTACTATGTATGTTGTATTAAGATGAAAATTGAAAAACAAAAATATATGTTAATAAATGCCTCAGCCAGAATTCAGTAGGGGTGTTTCATTGTTGTGCGATTTTTTTAGTAGCCTAATTAATTTATAATTTATACTTAGATTTTAACTATCGTCTGAGAAAAAAGTAGTAAGTACTTACTTACCTTGTTCCTATAGATCTGCAGATTCTCTTTCTATACTTATTTACAGAGGGCTTAGTAAACAGAAAAGGCAGTGGTCTCAATCGTGTTTCTCATGTCTGAGGGTTGTAACCACCTCCACTAACAAGACTTTCTTCAAAAATCTTAGGCCAACGTACTTAGTAGTTATTTTTAATACTAGAATTATCATATTATGAACTCAGTTAATAATGCATCGCCAGGCCAGATGATCGGTGGCTTATTTAATTATAGTTCGGTAGTATTATGTAGTAAGTAAACTAAAGAGTTCCTAATCATTACCTACAGTAAGTACCTATAGGTTAGTAAGCTCCTCTGGCGCGAGTGTCTTCCTGCTAGGTAAGTATTTATGTATTTTGTAACCGACCGTCCAACGTCCGTAACACAGAATAGGGTTGGTTTTGCTGGTGGTACTTCATAATAATAAATAATATAAAATAAATAAACGTTTCACACTCATAGCTCCCGACTAGGAATAAATCCTGTGTCGGGGATGCCATGGAACACACACAAAGACAACTAACACCCAGACCCAGAACAGATATTTAAATTCATCATTCAAACATCTGCCCGGGCGGGAATCGAACCCGGGGACCTCTGGCTTATAAGGCGGATACACTACCGCTGGGCCAAACAGCCCGACAAAAATAAATCATCATCATCACAGGTCATCAATAATAAGTCCAATACACAAAGGAAATACATACCGCGTTTTTTATCGTTGTGTAATAATTAAGTAGGTAGGTACGTAATTACTTATCTATATATATAAAAGAAAGTCGTGTTATGTTACACTACTTATAACTCAAGAACGGCTTTACCGATATGGCTGAAAATTGGTGAGGAGGTAGCTTAGAGCCAGGAAACGCACATAGGATACTATTTATTCCTATTATACTATTTATTTCTATTAAATAAATTCGATAGCATTCAAGTGTGAATTGACATAAAACATCAGTCACTATCAAACGAGGTATAACAAAAAAGAATCAGACTTGGAATAACAAAACGACTTATTATACTCTTTGCGCAAATGACAGCTATGTAATGGACGTATGGATGACAATTTGATTTAACAATTTAACAGCTAAACAGATTTTGACGAAATTGGGTATGAAGGTAGCTTAAGCCCTAGGTAATATGTAGATTACTTTTTACCCCAGAAAATTGAACGGCTTTCCGCTATTCTTGCAGGACAGCGGGTGAAACCGCGGGGCGCAGCTAGTTTTATATAAAAATGATTATAATAAATAATAATAATAAAAAAAAATAAAAAAAATAAAAAAAAAAAACCGCTGACACCCGTCAGTCGATTTTTTTGTACTCTTACTTTATTTTAATTTATTTTTGCATTTTACAAACCATTTTCCTGCCTAATAATTTTATTACAAAAGTTTAAATAGCCCGAATTTTATATTTATTTCACTAATATCAATCCTTTTTCGCAAAATTCACAAAATACATAGAAGAAACAGCAATGACACATTTGGTTGACACATAGGTACGTCAAATGCAATGCAAAAACGAATAAAAAATGGAAACAGAACAAAGAAAAAGACTGAAAGCGGACACAACCAACGCACGCCCACCACCTCCGCCCGCCCCGTCGTCTCCGAGCTCCTCGTCGGAGGATGAATTCGTCAATCCTCCTGACACGAGCACGTCGAGCGACAAGGACGGGCCGCCGACGCCGCCGCCGCGCCGCCGCCAACACCAGCGCGACGGGGACGTCCACCGCTGCCGGCACGCTTGGGGCCTGCGGGGCAACCTGCTCCGCGCCCGGCCCCCGCTACCGGTGGTGTAGTGCGTCGCATGAGATTAAACGCAAAAAATGACGGAAAACTGCATGCGCACCTATTCTGAGGCTGCAGAGTGAGGTTCTTCACTCTGCAGTCTTAACCACCGGTATGCTTGGGCCCTGCCCCGCTGCCGGTGGAACTCTAGGTTTAAGTTTTTATAATGTTTTTAGGTTTTTATATAAAAATATTGTAAAAATTTAAATTTAAGAAAAATGAATAAATGAGGGGAATAATAATAATTAATTAATAATTAATTAATATAATAATTAATTATTATAATAATTATGTTCTAATAAATCGTGGTTTTATCTCGGCACAGACTGTGCATGATCCCGTGATTCGCCTGATGTCTTCGACTGAATATGGTAGATTTTTAGCTCTAACCCAGTGAACCATGCGTGTTATACCGGGATGACAAAGATTCTTATGAAGTTCAAAAAGATTTTCGCTTGCTGATTGTGTTGATGCTGTTATATTCGCACGTGAGAGTGCGTCTGCTACTATGTTGTCTTTACCTGGTCGATATATGATGTCGAAATCATAATTAGATAACTCCAGGCGCCATCGTTGTATCTTGTCATTTTTAATTTTAGAGTTGTGTTTTTGATCAAACATGAACGATACAGATTTCTGATCGGTAATCAGTCTGAATGTTTTACCCATAAGAAATTGTCTCCATTTCTTTATGCTTTCTACGATCGCTGCAGCTTCTTTTTCAATTGCAGGATGATTGCGTTCATGAATGCTTAATGTTCTTGAGAAAAATGCTACTGGTCTCCCTTCTTGGGTAAGAGCAGCGGCTATGGCGTGATCAGATGCGTCTGTTTCTACAGTTAACTGTATCTTGGGATTAATAACATTGATTGCAGACTTCGCAATTTCTGTTTTTAGTGATTGAAATGATTGTACAGCTTCAGACATTAGTGGGAATTTCTCGGATTTTGCTAGAAATTTTATTTTATCAGAGAATTTTGGGATCCATTTTGAATAATGAGCGAAAACACCCATAGTCCTTCGAAGTGAAGCCCGGTCATCAGGTACTGGCATATCTAAAAGAGGACGCAGACGCTCAGGATCCGGCTTGATTACATTGTTACAGATGCTATAGCCTAGAAAATTTATTTCTGTTCTTGATCGTTTGGTCAATTGATATCGTGAGTAAATTTCGTTTACTGGTTTGATGAATAGCGTATCTAGTTTTTGTACAGCTATGGCATATTCTTCGGAATCTTTGATGTGTTTATATAGGAGCGGCGATAGATGATTGACCAGCAGCTGATACTTGCAGATGGAACTTACTGGTTTTCCGTTGGATTGAATAGCCTCTATGAAGTTGTCAAATGTTTTCTTCCAATGGATCCATAGTGATGATTGGTCTGAACTTGTTGTTGGATCCGCTTCGAATCTTTCGGGCTTTAAAATTTTTTCCATGATTTTTTAACGAATAAATTGTAGTATATTAAACCATTTCAGCGTAAATTATGGCTTTATTCGTTAAAAATTCGACAAGCATAGAAATTATGAAAGACAGGTGATAATGACATTTTCATCTATGGTCATAATGAGGTTGCATATTCACCACATTTTATGAATTATAAAATAGGCGGGAATAACTTATAGCGTCTAGGTTATATGACCCAGCGCCACGCGCGGTGACAACCGGAAACTTCTGCACAGTGTTGCCGGCCTTGTTCTAAAGAAAAACTGTGTCCACCGTACATAGTAAAAAACAAAAAGATCTTTCTCAACACTTCACAAAAAAAAGGGGAGATTGGGAGGTAAAACAGGAAACTTTGTAGAAACTGAGATAGATTCGTAAAAGCTGTAAATTGTAGATCTACAGCCAAACGCTACACTGCTCCTACATGCGACCTCCATAGACTTTGTAAAATAGGTCGCGGTCGGCATATCCGACATAGATCAGCCTTGCGGTGGCGGCTGCGTTTGTGACACCCAATCATCGTCTTCGATTTCGTCACGGCGGTCTATCTTTTTCAAGACCAAAATTAGCGAAATCGGTCCAACCATTCTCGAGTTAGATAGCCAGACAAACGAACAGCGATTCATTTTTATATAATATAAGATTTTTACTACGAGATGGTGCATAATGTCGTATGGTACGTAATATCGGGCTTTATCATCCATGATGGGATGGTGGGATGTGTTGTGGTTTGTGGTCTTGCGTTATTGCCTCATAAACTACATAATCTTTTTTGCCAAATATCAGGTAATAGGTACACTAAATACACACAATTCATTAATTCTTACTGCGCTGTACAGTGTCATCGCGTGATGATGAAAACCGGTAATGATGATGATGGTGATAAAAATAAATGCCTATATCCATGTCTGTACCCCTGAGTAGTAAATGTGTGAAAGCGTAACAAATAAACCAATATACTTTCGCATTTTTAATAGGAAGTGACTATTTGTCCAGTACCCGTATTAATAATTATAAATTGTTCGTACGAAACCGTATTAATAATCATAAATTATTCGTACAGTCTCTGTACAAATAGACTCAGCCTTTTTAATATTAAGAATATTATCTTGCTTTACTTTAGATGTTACGGCACTAAAGTATGTATGCACATATTAAATTGAAATTCTTGCATTTTATTAAAAAAAGTCACTAATTAGACATTGATACTGAATTACGGACTAGTATTATTGTTTTTTAGGTCACAAATACCAAACCACATACACAGCATAGATGATGCGGCGCACAAAGTTGGCAATTTGGCATTGTTGTGGCAACACTTTGCATTGTTTTCACTTGTGTGGTTGTGTTGTGATGTGATGTGAATAATTTTAATACCATTATACGAATTTGTATTTTTGTTAGTGCTCGTGCTCGTGGTCGTGGTGTATGTCTTGTTCGATTTGTGAAAAGAAATAACAGGATTTTATTAAAGTACTTAGTAAAAATACAGCCATGGCGGCTTGTGAATCTCAGAAGCCGGAATGTTCTAAAGACAATATTTCCACTACTTCTATTGACGAAGGCTTGCCACGAGAACTGAGCCAGCTAAGCCTTTCTAGTGCTACGAGTCAAGATGAGTCGTTTTCCGATAAAGGACATTCAGAGGCGACCCTTAAGAATATCTTCGGCTACTTTCAGGCTCAAAAGCTGTGTGATGTAGCTCTCATAGCGGGTGGATCCAGGTAAATAGTTTACTTATTTACTTTGTGTCGGCTGATGCGCATCATACTACGGATGTTGAGGTTCATGAACTCTACATCCGAAAATAATTAGCAGTCTCTTCCAATGACGCAAAACATGCAAGATTTCGTTATTCGATAACTGCGCATTGCATAGTATTGATTAGATGACACAATGGTTTTTCCTATGACTGCAGAATTCCAGCCCACAAGGTATTGTTGGCGTCCTGCAGCGAGTATTTTGCGGCGATGTTTACTGGATCGCTGAGAGAAGCACAGCTCACTGAAATTACCCTTGAAAGAGTTGACTCACAGGCACTTCAGGCACTAGTACATTATTGCTACACTGGAACTATAGGTTTGTTTTGATTTTATCTAATTATATAATGCACTTGCTGCACTCTTAGGTCTTGCCTGCAATTTGCCAAGTATCTTATATTTTATTTTTTGAGATAAAAATACAAAAACAGATGCAAGTTTCAATCAATTGTAAAACTACAATTTTACCATCTGAAGCAGGTTATTCACAATACAAATTGTAGAAATTCAAATTCAAATATCTATATATCTTTCAAATTTACACTGCCACTCTGCATCATAAAATTATATTTTCCAAGTTTTTTACTTAGATTACCAATAGCTTATTCTTATTTCATAAACAAAAATGAATAAATTAGTATACAAAAATAATATTGCTGCATTTCAGAATTGAGGGAGGAAACAGTTGAAGTGCTCCTGTCTACTGCAAGTTTGCTTCAGTTGAATTCTGTTACAAACGCTTGCTGTGCATTCCTAAAGAAGCAGCTCGATCCATGTAACTGCCTGGGCATAGCTTTGTTTGCAGAACAACAGTCTTGCTTAGACTTGCACAAAAGCGCTCTCAAATATACATACCAGCATTTTATGCAGGTATGAAATAAAATTAGTACTAATAATTTGTTTCGTGAGACTATACATATTTATGAAGTGCCAATCTTTCATGAAAAATTTTCCTCTTATGATAACGTTTCTTTATTTCATCTTTAAAACCAAATCACTTTTCATAGTAAAACCAATCCATGCTTAATAGCTATAAAATTATTTTTAGTATAAATTTGAAATTAGTTGCACTAGATTTAAGCATTACAATTCCTTTGCTTGTAATTTCTTGTGCAAACAAAAAAAGTATGTCTATCCATCTTTTATGCTAAATTACTGAATTAGTCACTGACACAAAATCTAGAAAACAAATACTCGTATTTACTTAAAATATTTGGTCTTGTACAGGTTGTAAAGCACCAAGAGTTTCTGAGCCTCCACTCAGAGCAGCTAGCTAGCCTACTCAAGTCAGACGACCTCAATGTGGTCACAGAAGAAAATGTATTTGAGAGTCTCATGACCTGGGTTCAACATGATAGTGCAGCCAGGGAAGAGCACTTGCCCGCTTTGCTTAAACTGATTAAGCTACCCCTACTTTCATCAGAGGTAAGAAATACTTTGATAGTGCTTTACTCATTTGTTACTCTGTCCTTTGTGTTTTGCCATAAACAGCGAGGGAACCTATTCTCAGTTAAGAGAGACTCTCAGTTAAGAGAAAGGAGAAACTCCCAAGGTCAAGTGATAAAAATATATTAAAACTACATAGTAAGTATAATAATTTAGTAGTAACCATACAATAAGAGTTACAGTTTACATGGTTAGTTACTAATAGTTGCTAGATTACTTTATGCTACTTAAAGTAATAATTCATCATTCATATTGTCTACATTGTTATTTAAACTCAGTCAATAATTAAAAGACCTTTGTTTCAAAACCAGTTATGCTCAGTATGTTCGAGAAACAAATTTAAATAAGCTTAAGTCAAGACATGTTGCTACTCCTTTGTGTGAGATTCCATCAGGTGTCTTTGTACTTAACTAAAGGACAAAGCTTTGATCTATTTTTATGGAGTTGACTCATTGCTCACTGGTGATTCAAGGCTCACCCCAACATAAAGACATTTCCGGTGTAAAGTTATAAATACCCATCCCACTAAATATAAATTCTACACAAAGCTTTTGATCTCAAGAAACTGGAATCAAAATGCAATATACATATTGCAAGAATTTGTATGTTGACCAAAGTAGAATTAACATGTTAGTATCCAACTCAATAAAATGTGAATATTCCCATGTTAATTGACCGAGCAAGCGAAGCAACTCTGAAACAACTTTCAAAGTTTTCGTTCAGCTGTCGGGATGTTTGTTTGTTTGTATGTTGGTACTTGCAGACAGGGCGTATTTTACAACGAATCTTGATGAAACTTTATAGGTTCTACGTTTTTATAGATTTTTTTGTCGTGGGGATTTTTAAATTGAGGGAGGGGGGGTATTTTTCTCAAATTTCTCTCAAGGGTAAAATTAGCGCCATTTACCGGCCGATGTTGATAAAATTTTGCAGAAATATTTGGAATCCAATTCTAAACAAGAGTTTCAAATATGAGTAAAATCGGTCAAGAGGTTGTCAAGACAAAAGACTGAATGTCGCAAAAAAGTTCTCGCGAGGTCTCCTGTTCGCAGAACTACTAGTTATTTATTTGATGATATTTAACTGAGCAGCATAAACTGTGGTTATACCTTGCACTTATAACGAAAAGTAGATTTAAGGTTCAAGTAATTGCAGATGGGACTTTAGTTTTTCTTTTAATACTGTAGTCTGACTAATAGAACTGCAATTCTTGTGCATTTGATTCCAGTATTTAATAGACAAGGTAGAGGTAGCATGCGGCAACGTGGCGGAATGCCAGCCGCTAATCATGGAGGCGGTGAAGTGGCATCTGCTGCCCGAGCGGCGCTCTCTGCTGTTCTCACACCGCACGCGGCCGCGGACCTCCACCATCGGACGTCTGCTGGCGATTGGAGGCATGGACGGGTACAAGGTAAATCAACATACTACGCTAACAATCTTATGTCGATACCGATGCTTTTGTGCACTCATTTTTGTCTCTGTCACTGGCGGTGGACAAAATTTTCCCTTAATTCGCTCCTATTTCTGAGCCAGTATTTTCCGTTTTTTGTAAGGTTGTATCCAATAGTTAAAATACAGAGTAGTTAAGTAGGTAAGGTGACTGATTATTTATTTTAGATTGCTTCATAATAAAGCTAAGGGGTCGTTCAAGTATTACGTAAGCAGATTTATTACATTTATTTACCCCCCAGCCCCCTTGTCAGCAAAAGTAAGCAAAGCTCTTACCCCCCCCCCCCCCCATACGTAAACATTTTTCTATCACCTACTTAATGTATTGTCTTTTATTCATTCATGAGCAGAAGTTATAATTCTAGAAAAAAAAAATAGATTTAGGATAGAGGACTATAAGTTATAAATAACGTACTTACAAAATACTCAATTAAACAAATTTTACAGACACGGTATTCAACAATTCAACTGAGTCAGGTACCTACAAAAATATTAATTATAATCCCGCAAATGCGTTTCGTTTTTAAGCATAGACAATGTGTTAGTTGCCATATGTGTAAAAAAGTAAATAGCTACGGATGACGTAATCATCATCTAGACCCCCCTACCCCCCATGTCATCAAAAATAAGCAAAGCAAAGACCCCCCCCCCCCCCGCCCCCCTATAGTGCTTGCGTAATACTTGAACGGCCCCTAACCTAAACTAATAAATATGATGTGCCTCTCTCTTTATTACAAGCTTTTATTTAACTTGCCGTGTTAGTATGGGTCAAATCTTGGATCCAAATTAGAACCACTTCCCGAGCCCAGTTGAGCTGATGGTATACCTGTGT
Source organism: Alcis repandata (assembly GCA_949125135.1). NCBI lineage: Eukaryota > Metazoa > Arthropoda > Insecta > Lepidoptera > Geometridae > Alcis > Alcis repandata. Next base: position 6,249,953 of record OX421233.1, read on the forward strand.
AACTGTAATGAATGCAATAAAAGCTTGTTTTAATTTATTTTTTTAAACATCTTGTATATTTTACTACTTTGTTACACTCACAAATATTGTCGTTCATTTAGGGAGCAAGCAACATGGAGATGTACGACCCGCGCACGAACACCTGGACTCCGTTCATGCGGATGGGTGCGCGCCGACTGCAGTTCGGGGTCGCTGTTCTGCAGAACAAGCTCATCGTGGTCGGCGGTCGGGACGGACTCAAGACTCTCAACACGGTACCACTGTTATTGGAATGGGGGCGATAGGTCCCGCACTGGCGTCCCGCAAAGGGTGCATTGTACCACACTTCTAGCTTTAGTATCTCATGATTATCCACAACTTTCTTTCTCAGAGAGCTAAAACAATTTTAATCAGCCTTAGAAAAATCCTAGGCCTTAGGAAAGACATGCTCCAAGCCATAGTAATAGGCGGAGCAAAATTATCATAAAAAATAATCTCTATTTCCCTTAGTCATCGCATCACGCATAAATGGATGGAACTTTTACGCTAAACCTTTTTTTGTTGTGTTAAATAATGAAAGAAAAAAATTAAGTATGTTGAGCGGATTATTAGAAAAATGAAGACAACTCGAATTTAATATCATAGTTAAGACAGGACAACGTCTGTCGGATCAGCTATTCTTCTTTATCTTATATATTTTTATAAATAAAAATGAATCGCCGTTCGTTTCTCTGGCTATATAACTCGAGAACGGCTGGACCGATTTGAATATTTATTTTTTTGTTTTGTTAGCTCTAATACAGGGAAGGTTTAAAAGTAAAAAAAACAGCTGGTGAAAGGTAGTTTTAAATAGCTATGTAATTGGTCAGGTGGAATGTTTCGACCTGACGTCGCTGAGCTGGAGTACGCTGGCCCCGATGAACACGCACCGGCACGGGCTGGGCGTGGCCGTGCTGGCCGAGGGGCCCAACTCGCCCGTCTACGCGGTCGGCGGCCACGACGGCTGGATCTACCTCAACTCGGTGGAGCGGTGAGTTAAGGACACTGATACAAAAATAAAGAGTTTTTTTTAGTATGTGCAGTTTTTTATTGCGAATAAGTTCATGTTTGACCACCAACTGTCAGTTGGCATCTGGCCTTCGTCTATCAGGCCTCTTAGAAGTATTTTTTTTTTTTGTTTTTTTCGAAATGTTATAGTAATACGGAAATAAATTAAGAAACAATCATTCTGCTAAACAAATATATGGATTCTGAAAATTATTATGTTAGGTACGAGTAAGTAAGAGGCTAGATTGTAATTTCACTAAGAAATGCTCTATTGGCGTTTTATAAAAAAAATATCAATTTAGACTAAGACGCGAGGTTGCATGTTTGTCGCAGTTGGGACGCGTGCTCGCGTACTTGGACGATGGTGGCGCCGATGGCGGGCGCGCGGAGCACCTGCGGCTGCGCGGCGCTGCGGGGGCGCCTGTACGCGGTGGGGGGGCGCGACGGGGGCGCCTGCCTGCGCTCCGTCGAGTGCTATGACCCGACGACCAACCACTGGACTAACTGCGCGCCGATGACGCGCCGCCGCGGGGGCGTCAGCGTGAGTATAATCCGTGCCACCAAAGTTGAGACTTGGCGAGCTCACGTGGAGGGGAGCTTGCGCAGGTACAGTCATGTACAAAACAGTTACCCACACATTGTTATTTTTATTCACCTAGAATTAATATAACGATACGATTTAAAACTTATTTATCGAGAATAGATATATCGGTAAATTCCTATATGACGTTATTTAAAGAAATGAAATTTAAATATCGAATTTCAACAATATTTAATAATAATTGCAAAATAATAACCTAAAGATTCTAACATTTTAATCACTGTCACTGCTAATAAATGATATACCAGCGGGGAGATTGCCTCTGCAAAATGTGCCACTTGGCCCAGGAGTTGGCTGATTATCATCATGTTCGTCAGATGATGATGACGAACTATCTGAATCCCCTGAGTCACTGTCGGACGAATTTCCTACATTTATAATCATCTCCATATCAGTCAAATTATCAATTATGTGATCACTTTCAATGTAGATTTCTTCATTTTTTTTTGTTTTGTTACATAAAGCTTTCCATTCCTCTGGTCCCATTTGGTTTACCTTTTCTTTTACTAATTCTATAACTAGTTTAAGGTTCCATTGCACGTTTTTGCTGCTTACATATCCTTTTATCGCAGCCCAAGCCATTTCGATTGGATTCAAATCAGGGTGGTATGGGGGTAATCGGAGGACGTCGTGGCCGTGTTCGGAAAGTATTTTGTCAATGCTGAACGATTTGAATTTTTCTTTGTGTATTTTGATTAATTGGTACAGTTGCGGTTTGAGCATGTCTTGAGTGAAGGGAATATTTTTTTGAGTTAGCCATGATTGCATGTCGACTTTTTTGCTGTTTGAGCTCGGTGCATGATCATATTCCTTGTTATGATATGAAGCATTATCTACTACCACGACGGCATTTGGTGGAAGATTGGGTATCAGCTGAGTTTGAAGCCATTTCTGATAATTTTCGTAGTTCATGTCGTCGTGGTAGTCACCCGTTTTTGACCCAGATTTAAAAGTCAGTAGCGCGTTAGGTATAAAACCATTTTCTGAGCCAGCATGTACAATTACTACACGCTGACCTTTAGATATTGGCTTTTTTAGCCCTTTATCTGAATTATCAGACCAAGATTTGGAGCTTGTGTGCGTCGAATGTACGTAAGATTCATCAGTGTATACTATAGGGCGGTCTTCTTGTCGGTATTTTTTGAGTTTTTTCAAATATTCAATCCTTTTAAATCTAATATTGGATTTTTCAATCAATATTGTTAGCATGGCAACCCCCAACGTCTTGATGGTGGCACCACTGTCGGCTGGCTGACGGATGGTGCGTCACTCTCACGACTGGGGAGTCGTGGGAACACCGACAAGATGGCGGTGCCGGTGATAATACGAAGGCGATATAAAAGATGGAAGATGGGAAAGGCTAAGCCGCCTGTCTTCTGATTGTGGTTGTGAATAAGTGAAGTGCTGTGATATTATTAAAATTGTGAGTAGCTTCCATAAAACCGATTGAGTATATGATTCTAGTGTATAATTCCCCGAAACCCCATAGTAGTATAGCCATAGGTTACGTAAGTCGGAGGTAATGCTCTGACAATTCAGAACCGGGATAAAAAGGAGCGGTTTTTTTTTCTTTCTTTTTTTAACCTACTAATTCGTTCCTGCCACGCTCACTTACCTACTATTTATTTTTTGTAAAAATTTAAGAAGAAAAAAAAAAATATGGGGTAAACAATTACAAACAAACTATGTGAAAGGGCATAACATAGTGCCCGAACAATTTATGTATTGTGTTCTCAGTTTCTCACATTCCACATGGCCTTGTCAAAGGTTATTTTCCTAATGTGGGGTACCTTGTCTATTTTAAGTGATCACAACTAGACCCAAAGAATAAAAGTTCTCCTCCTGAATAGTTAGTCTGCGTAAAAAAATATGCGTTTCAGTCCCGCTGAGCACCGAGCTGAACGCGACCCTCGGGTGGCGCAGAGCGAGGGCGCACTGCAACGCAAGGCGACCTGTCTGACGCACAGCATCGCGCAGCGCTGGGCAACGCTCGCGCAGCGCTGGGCAATGCTCGCGCAGCGCCGGGCAGCGCTCGCGCGGCGCCGGGCGATACTCACACAGTGCGGAACGACGCCCGCACAGTACGGTGCGACACACGCGCAGCGCAACAGGACGCCCGCACAGTACGGTGCGACACACGCGCAGCGCAACAGGACGCCCGCACAGTACGGTGCGACACACGCGCAGCGCAACACGACGCTCGCGCAGCACCGGGCGACGCTCGCGCGGCATCGGGCTACACTCGCACGTCTTATTTAGATCAACGTTTCGTTTCAAGATTGTTGTTTTTGTGGTTTTTGGTGCCTGCGGTGATCTTCACATAATTTTACTTTTGTTGACCAGCGCCGTCGTGAGCGAGTCTTGTACCGAGTTCGTTTTTAAAATATTTTCAGGTGATTTCGATAAACATATTCCTCGTCGTGACGGCGAGTATTCTAGTCTTTCTTAAATTTTAGTTGCTATGGAGGCAAAGATACATAATATGCTCAGAGGGGATGCCGATTGGTTAAAGTTATAGTTGGTTTTCTTCTTCTTTCTTCGCATTTTTTTTTCTGACTTTGGCTACGCCCAAACTTTGAAAGGGTCACGCATAGGTATAGCTTTTTATTGTTCTATGAACCGAATACTTAATAGAAATCAAACTTTTTTTTTGCTTTGATAGAACAACGCAGTTAAAAGGAGGACACAAAAGGGTTTGTATAAGAGCATTGAAGCGCTGAAGTCTATTATAATTGACTAGCGACCTGTCCTGGCTTTGCACGGATGTCAAGTATACTCGGGTACTCAGGGATAATGTAGAATTTTAATGGTGAAAAAAATTTTAATGGTGGTTTCTAAATCGGTTTATTAGTTTTTGTGTATAATCGTTACATATAAGTATACACACAAATCTTTCTTTTTATAATGTTAGGGTAGATATTTCAGCGATTTCATGTTTCGTGTTGCGTACCACACGCAAATACTCGTATTATAATAATGATTTGTGCGTCAAATAATATACAAGGATTCCTACATGTGTGTTTGGTACTGTCACACTAACTTATCTCTAAAAATGTTTGTTCTTACTGCAGATTGTCGCGCTATTAAGAGGTCCTACACCACTCATGCCATTAAAAATCGTTATGTCTTTTAAAGTAGTGCTTTGGTCTACTTGTTCTCACTATAGACGGAAATTACCATCGAAACTCAAAAGTGACTGAATGAAAGTTTCAGCATTAGCAGAATTGTACACCTAATGCTTGAGTTTTCAGGTACGGAAACAATAATCGTATGCTGCCTCCGACCAAATTATAATATATACTTGTCTCTTCAACTAGACTTTGATGTCAGCAGTTGCACAACCCTTGCTTGGAGGACCTGTTAACTGTTGTGTATTTTGTACGCAAGGTGGTGAACTGTCTCTTCTCTGGACTCAACATATCAATCGTATAGTGCTCTTGCATGGGTCGAATCGGGCACAATGGCTGTCACTTTGGGGCACAATTTGTGGTCATAATGTGAGCCGTTAACAGAAGCCGATATTTATTTCAAGTGGTGGCTCGCAGCATCGAGATTTCTTCTTTTTTTTTTTCTCTTTCCCAGTAATCACGTAACTGAAGCATAAGGTGCCGGAATACATTTTCAGATTGGTAATACTGTGATTTTAACAAAACAAGGAACGTGTGTCTGTTGTTTATCATGTATAATATATTTGAAGATAGGCAAGCAGCATAGACAGATGTGCCTATACCTTGCAGTATTGAAATTTATTCATAATCATTAGTCTTGTTTACGGATGTCAAGTTTATATATCAACCAAGCATCAGTCTAATGCATTTTGTCGAAGTTAGTCAGATGGATTTTCTTGGAGTAACTCTAGGTCATAGATAGGTATATTACCTAAAGATGGAGCCATAGCGTAGCCGCACATGCGACAGCTATACTCTTGAAATGATGCCTGGTTAGAAATATTTCCCCATTTTGGGGGAAAATATCATAAAATATTCCAAATCTTTATACTTCACAAAATAAAACATTATTATACAGGGATAAAAGGAAAGCATAATATGCTAAGCCTAAAATGTCTAATAGTAAACTAATCTACTCCTAATTATATACAACTGTGATAATGAAGCCAATCTTGCAATTGCGAAAATAATGTAACTACCTAATCTTAGTTTTGAGTCAGAAGGATATTTGAATTGCAAATAGCAATTATGGTTCCATGTGCTTAATCTGAGGAAGGATGCAAATCTAAACTGGAAGTCACATCTGGCAAATGTTGACAGTAAAATCTTCAGTCATTATAAGCATAGCAATATGCCTTTTCAGTGGTGGTCGATGTCACATCAAATGAAGTTGAAAAAAACAAATAATAATAATGCCTATATGGAAACATATACCATGTCCTATACAGTTCAAAATTTATCTGAAGAAGTGGCTATTAAATCACGTATTTTAAGACTTGAATGAATCTGTGAATAGAGATAAATCTACGGAAATGATATTATTAAGTAAACAATTGAAAATTTGACATTTAATGAGGAATTATTATTGACATGATATTACGAAGTATATACTATTGACATTTCATTAAAATAATTTGACATATTATGCATAGAATTTAAAATTGAATTGGAAATCGTTAATTATTATTATTTTAAAAACTACTAAAATTATTTGACTGTGTACGAGTTACATATTGAATTCCCGATGTGGGTAAACTGACAATTTCAACCAATAGCTTATGAATTACAAGGTACTTATCAGTAGTTCAAAAAATATTTCTTAATCTGAATCTTCCGACACAACTACCTACTATTACGGATACGAAGGATTGATATATCCGATAGGATATAAAGCCACTGTTGAAGTATGGGTTCCCAGTATGCAGTCTCTACTTTGAGAAAGATCCTCCTCAAAAGTGCCCAACAAAAAGCTACCGTATGCTCCATGTCACAAATCCTATGAAGACAGATTAAAAGCACTGCATCTCACAACCTTCGAGAAGCGGCAGTTGGGCGGAGACCTGATTGAAACCGTTAAAGTGCTGAATGGGTTCTATAATTTTACGGACATACAAAACATTTCACATTCAAAGATGTCGAAGACAGCAGACGCCATAAAACCTTGCTATGGCCCGCACTATCCCAGACCAACACTACAAACCACATCCTATACAAGACAACAACTCTGGTCTATAACTGGAACAAATTGCCAGAAGATGTCGTACTGACTGATAAATAATAAAAAAACGTTTCACACTCATAGCTCCCTTCTAGGATGACTTCTGTGTCGGGGATGCCATGGAACACGCACAGGGACAAGGACATCTGGCACCCAGACCCAGAACAAATATTTAAATTCATCATTATGACATCTACCCGACCGGGAATCGAACCCGGGTGCTCTGGCTTATGGGACGGATATGTTACAACTGCCAAACAGGGAGTGGATTGTAATAAACATTCGAATTGAGTCAAATTGTGGTGTCAGGTTGTATCACATTTTATTTTCTTATTGGCGCGATCAGTTTTATAACATAAGCTTATTCCTATTTAAAATTGTTTTGATCATTCTTCCTGATTGATTAAATTGTTGTTTGTTTTGAATGTATGTCTAAGTATAAATACAGTTTATGTAGGTTTACATATCACTTTTATCTAATACTGCACACCCCATTTTTCAATTCAATATGTATCCTCCTTTCTAAGGTTGCCTGGAAGAGATCGCTCTTGGCAATGGGGTCGCCAGATCTTGCACTGGTTCTTAAGTCTAAATATCCTTTTATTTGTGATGTCCGGTGTAAACAATAAAGAGTTTATCTATCTATCAAGATTATTCTTGGTATTGGTAGATGTGGGCGATTTGTGAAGTGTCCACAGGTGCAATGGCGGCAACTAGTGTTCGTGCGTAATCAAGTACGAGGACGTACTTATGGGTCGGATGGCCGAATGTTAGCATGGCAACCCCCAACGTCTTGATGGTGGCACCACTGTCGGCTGGCTGACGGATGGTGCGTCACTCTCACGACTGGGGAGTCGTGGGAACACCGACAAGATGGCGGTGCCGGTGATAATACGAAGGCGATATAAAAGATGGAAGATGGGAAAGGCTAAGCCGCCTGTCTTCTGATTGTGGTTGTGAATAAGTGAAGTGCTGTGATATTATTAAAATTGTGAGTAGCTTCCATAAAACCGATTGAGTATATGATTCTAGTGTATAATTCCCCGAAACCCCATAGTAGTATAGCCATAGGTTACGTAAGTCGGAGGTAATGCTCTGACAATATTTTTCTATTATTTTCAACTTTCCTCCATCGAAAACCAATGGCTTTTAAAATGCGTCGTAAACTTGTTTTCGAACCTTTATAGTCAATCCTATCGCGCAACTCGACTAAAATTTTATTTAGAGTCGGCAGTTCCTTGTTTGTGACATGAAAGTTGTGGATACACCTTTTTATCACTCCTTGGTCAAATTCATCTATGTTAGTTATAAGTTTGGGCCTGGACCTTTTTTTTCCGGGAGTTCGGAAAATTGTAAGGAACTCGGACCTATTTCCTTCTTTTACAATTCTTTTTACGGTACTAAGCGATGTTTTAGTTGCATTTGCTGTACGCATTTGAACTTGATTCAAATTCTGTACACCTTCCTTTGCTTCGTTTGACATATAACTGTACACGTCGAAAACCATCTTTCTGCTTTGTCTTCTTAAAGTGTTTCCTCGAGGCATCTTCACTATTTGATCAATTCTCCGCCAGTCATATACATTAATACAATGTTGGTGCACTTGATCACAATTTCACAATACACAAAGTTGCGCTCGTCTGTACTCCGGAGTCAAGCGGTGCGCGCGCGACGTGAGGGGGACGGGACGCAACTGACGCGCATGCGCGGCACCGAAGCTCGCCTCCCGCGCGCTTCCCGCCACTCCGGTGTCGCCCGGCCCGCTCCCCTCGCGCCCTTCATACCACCAAAGAAACCTATAAATCGTCTTCTGCGCATGTCGAGTCACGTGGTTTGTCAAGTCTCATCTTTGGTGGCACGGATTATACTACATTCAAAACAAGGGCTTGTCTTTACCGCTTTAGAACGCCGCTTCTCACTCGCATAGACTTATATGTTTAGTGCTTTTAATATGATTTATTTTTGAAAATAATGACCATAGTACAACACAACTACAACTTACTAGAACACTACTACTACAGGCAACATAATCTGCCCCTGCCAAATCGTTCTCACTTGGACTTCCATCACATAATAACATAGAAACACCCAAAGTAATCTAATCTAACTAGAAAGACCGTGATCTCCACATTTCATGAGGTCTTACTGGTAGCACCGAACACCAGAATTTGACATCAGACGACGTTAATCATCAGGCGAGCGATTTAGTCGTCTCGTCACTCAATTACATTAAAAAAACTTGATAGACATGATAATGTAATGCTATGTTCTATGCAGGTTTGCTCGGCGAGCGGGTTCCTATACGCACTGGGGGGACACGAGGCCCCCGCCAACTCGGTGGGGGGGAGACTCGCCTGCGTTGAGCGGTATGACCCAACCGCCGACACGTGGGTGCTGCTCGCCAGACTCTCGTATGGACGGGACGCCATTGGATCCTGCCTGCTTGGAGACAGGATCGTTGCTGTCGGTATGTAATGTTATCTGAGAGCAGTCTGCTTCGCCAGAGAACCCTATTGATCCCAGTCGTCTCTAGCCAGACAACGTTCACGCAAACTTGACTACCTCACCGAACTAAGGGGTCGTCCATTAAATACGTGATTTTTTTAGCAACTTTTCACCCCTCCTCCCTCCGTGTGATACATGGTCAGGTTATAAATTACCCCTCCCCCCGCCAATATCACGTATTTTTTTGGTACAATATTTTTCAGAATAAAAAAAAAAATACGCGTGATATTTCACTACACCCCGTCCTTGCTATATTTCGTGATGTTTTCCGAACTCTTCCCTCTTTAGAGGGATCTCGAGGCTCACGTGATTAGTTAACGATCCCTAACCGACAGTGTAAATCTCGCAGGAGGCTACGACGGCGTGCAGTACCTGTGCGTGGTGGAAGTGTACGACTCGGAGTCGAACTGCTGGCGCAAGCTGGCCCCGCTGAGCACGGGCCGCGCCGGCGCCGCCGTGGTGGCCGTGCCGCCGCCGCGCCACGTGTTCTGATACATCGCCGAGCGGCTCGTGTCCTACCTCGTGCCGCCCGACGTCACCACCTACACCTGCGGCCCGCCGGGCTTCGAGTGGACGCTCGTGCGCGACCGCCCCGACGCGGACTAATGTCCCTAGGAGAACCGAGACTGAGGTGTAGCGTGTGGTGTTGGTTAAGGTATTAATCGTAACTTCCTCTAATACATCGCCGAGCGGTTCGTCTCTTACTTCGTGCTGCCTGACGTTACATCGTATACCCGCTGGGGTACGAGTGGACGGTCGCGCGACCATCCACTTGTACCCCAGCGGACCGACCGTAGATAGGCGAAACTAATATTCGTAGCAAGACTAGGGTGTGGCGTTGTGACCTTGGTGTAGGTTGTGGTGTTGGTTAAGGTCTAGGTGTCGTCTCTACTGATACATCGCTCGGAGACTCGTCTCCTACCTCGTGCCGCTGGACTGTACGTCGGGGTACCAGTGGACGGTCGTGCGGGACTAGCGTGGGACGTGGGTGTACCTTGTGGTGTTGATTCTGTGTAGGTTTGTCACGTACCTTGTGCCACCGGGGAATGCGTATTTAACTGCGGACGCTCAGCTTGTCGACCGGGCTATCATGTCGTATTTATCATAGAACAAGATTGGAGAGTAATTAGAAAAGGATGCTTCAAGGGTAATTGGCTATTTTTCAATATTTTAACTCTTTGACTGCATCAGTGGCAGACTGGCCATAAAGCGAAACGTGATTGTACGTTATAACCGGTAGGATTCAACGGGCGGTAGGTTCGAAATTGTTGGGGCCGCGCTGATCACATTAATGCTGACATTAAAACAGCATTATTGTGATATTATATTAACAGATATTAACACAGAATTGCGCTGTTAGCTATCGCTGAAGTGTCATCGTTGCCTTGAACTTACCTAAAAAGGCAGCTACTTGTAAGCGACAGATCAGCGTGGCAAACTTCTGGGACTGCCCAGAAGTTTGATCATACGAACATAAGATTGTTAGTCAATCATACTGACAATTATATTATAGACCGTCGTAGTATTAGCTCGAGAGCTGATAGGTGGCAAAAAAAATAATATTCATCAAAAAAAAAAATGTTTTAAAATTGATGTTGTAATATAAATGTGAGTTCTCTATAACTTTCTTAGTATTACAATGAACTGAGTGCTACTATTTAGCTTGGAAAAGACAGCTTACATTTCAATAACTGAAATTTACTGATGAAATTATGGTACATATTAGCAAATATATAGCACTTAGTTTTAAAATATTAATATTCATCAATATTATGTGTTAAATGTAAATGTTTTAAACTTAATGTTATACTATAAATGTTTTAAAATTGATGTTGTAATATAAATGCGAGTTCTCTGTAACTTTCTTAGTATTTGCGATAATCTTAGTGCTACTATGTAGCTTAGAAAAAGCAACTTACGTTTCAATAACTGAAAGCGTTTACTGATGAAATTATGGCATTAGCAAATATATTACACACAGTTTTATTTGTACTTAAATATATTAGTGACTCATACTGCAAATTTAATTTTGTAGTTTATTACTTTAAAGACTGTATTTATTCCACATTCGAATTTATTTTTATGTAATATTTTACTCGAATATAGTAGAATAATGTTTTTTTTTTATCTACAATGAATAGATTTTCAGCTCATTATTAGAATTATATATTTTCAGAATATTGCATATTATTTTGTAATTGGATTTATATTTCTTGTTCCACTGATTAGAATACAATTACATAAAAACTTATTTAAAGTGTAGCTACGGCCAGACATCCGCAACAGCGATGACGCGGGGATCGGAATCGTCAACCGCGCGACGGACGCTGTCCATGAACTCTTATTATACCTTTCATGAGGACGCGAGATTTGTTTGTTAATATCTATTTCTCAAAAACTTACAGTTTTCACCAAAACGTGTTTAAGACAATTTAATTTATAAATAAACTTAGCTAAATTAATAGTAGATATGGTATTACTTGATGCTAATATCGAATAACAACTGAAATAAACATTACAATTTTGTTTTTGTATAAAATAGATCAACATCGGGCTGGTGAAAGATCAGCTCGTTGATTAGAGTGAGTACTTGGTGAGTGGGCGCGTACCGCGAGGTATCGGGTGATTTATTTTGCCTTTATAAGCCCAAGAGCGGCATCTCAAAAAAATATTAAGATTTCTGTTTTTTCGCAAATCTGATAGCTTGAAAAAATTACGCATCTGAAGCGTGAAAAAACAAATCAATTGTTTTTATGTGTACCGCTCTTGGGCTTATGACGGCAATATTTAGTTTCGCCTTTTAGACTCTTTCGTTGCTGACGCTCAGGTGTGGCCGTAGCAATATGGGTTGAAACATTCAATTTAACGAAACATCGTGTATTTTGTGTTTATTGTACTCATAATATAAAAGCTTAATTAATAGTAGCTGTATTACTATAAGTAGTTGTATTCATTGGTATGTGTTTGATCTCAGTGAAATTTTAGTTTCTATTAGGTACTTAACTTTATGTAGATTAGTGATACTCCTAGTAAATAATACAAGTAGATAATTATGTGCTCGTCGCTTTAACTTGGTAGAGGGAATTAATTTGGATTGTGATGTATCTACTAGTATACAGGGTTAAAAGGCAAAGGTATGCTAAGCCGAAAAGGGCTCATAGCACTCAACATTATGGACAACTTTTACTATGGAACCAACCCGAAATTTGCAAAAACAAGCTGTTATAGAAAAATGTCAATGACACTCAAAAAAATCTATAGAACGGCAGATTTTTTTTTTTCGCTTATTCCGGGTTAGTCCATAGTAAAAGTTATTCATAATGATGAATACTATGAGGCCTTTTTCGGCTTTGCCTTTCCTTAACCCTGTATAAGAAAGCCTGCGTGATTAATGTAGATACTCAATATAAATAAAAGTTAAAGGAGTTTAGCGAAAACTATTGTAAAATTAATTGGTGCAAAGCGCCGATCAAAGTGTAAGACCGGTCTATGTATTCGGTCTTATGCTTTTTGCTGGCTAATCCAACAGTACCAAAGCATTGAACTCATTCTATGGAGATAAGGTCTGAAATATAATTTACTATTGTAAAATTAAGTTGTGTAATGCCCCAATGTTTCACAAAATTATGACATTTTTGTAGTAAATTTGTTGTTGTCATGCTAAAACCAGTCATAAGGCTAGATTTTCTGTGACACGCTTGTCGTTGGAATTGTTAGCGCACGTACTATATAATAATACATTACGTGCTACAATACAAGCATGGCACAGGAACGTCGACGTCAGCGGGTCACAGAAAATCCAGCCCAATACTTGACAATCGTGAATTCATGTCCTGTCCGGTGCTTTATGTAAATCCAGTATTTTTTTAAAGGGGTCTAATATAAGATGCTCGGTTTCCACTTTACATAGAGATTAGATTTAAGGCTTTCATATATTATCGAACTATATTCAAGATTGAATCATATAACCAGTATTATTTTTTACGACTTATACCATAACGTGGTGCGGACACTATCATTATTTTTTGAAGCTTGTGGTTAAAGTGTTAGGGTACCAACCTGTGATGTTAGAGGTAGGAAATTGCTAGACGACAAGTGAAATTAACGGGCTAGTTATGTAATGGGTAAAAATAATGTAGATGTTTGCAATCTATCATAAAATGACTGTTTCAACATAATATTTATCAGCAGCAGTCTATAGCTCTCAGTAAATAATTTTTTTTAAAGCTGGAGAGTATGCGTCCATAGTATTAAGTTTTGAATATCGACTCGACTTACTAAAACATTGATACATTGATGACTTACTAATTTCTCGATCTCAGCAAATATAATAATTGTTTGCAGTTTCAGACAAATTAAAATACATGGATGGACAAACCAGTGGACGCACACCTTCATAGCTTTACTCTTAGATAGTCTTAGACTTCTTAAAGAATCATATATTTTCTATAATCTTTGAGGTCAATCACAAATGAAGTAAACTAAGGTAAAACTCAAAGTGGCAAGCAAATAGGAACCGTAGTGTGCACAAATTCAAATAATAATAGAAAAATGTTAAACCATCAGATTCTTGTTGATTATTGTCGTTATTAGTAAGTTTACTATAAACAAAAATTCATAATCGTCTTACTAACTAGTCTGTGAAAAACTGTGTCTTACCGGATCAAAAATTTTTTTAGATCACTGGAAATTTTTCCACAATCATTTAGTCCTACCTATAAGTTTACTGAGAACTTGAATTCCCAAAAGACCAATAAGATCATTGTTGACTTACTAGTAAGTTAGGAATGAAATTCCCAGTGGCCTTGCCGGTAGGACTTCTGGCACCGACCCTAAGTTTTGTATTTTTAGCATTTATGTTCTGATTTTCGGTAGATAAGTTACTTCAAGATGACAAAACATTGCAAAATGATTCCAATATTATAGTTGCCAAAATATTTAGACCCTCTTACACGTAATTTAGATATTAATTTTTATGTCTTTTATAGTGAATTATGGTCTGTAGCACTTCTATTTTTTATTAAAATGATTATATTCTATAACCAAGTTTTATTTCAATTTTTAATCCCTAATAACAATGAGAGACATACCTTATTAATAATGGGAGTAGATTTAAGTCTATAGGGTCAATAAAATATTGCAAATGGGTTAGGTTGGTTTGTCTTTGTTTAAATATAATTATCATGACTTTCATGATATTCTAATTCTGGCGCTGCTGCGTCGACCAACTTGACCAATGGACGAGCGCTAACGCGGGCCGTTACTTTACTTCCCCAAAGGTCTTCGTGCACTTGATGACATTCCATAAAAACGATCGATTTTAATCCGTATTCTTGTTTATCGATTAAGTGAACGAGAATGACACTTAGTAATATTTTTAATCTATCCGGTTTTCTCTCATTCAACTGGTTGCATTATCTGTGGTACCTTTTTTTGTTCATTCATTCATTCCTCACGCGGATTTTGCTAGAAGTAGAAAATATTTTACTGACAAAAGAAATTAACAAAATCCCGTAAAAATGGCTCTTCACATACCTAAAGCCCCGGGCATGCCTTCAATGTTAAAAGAGGGGGCACGGGTAAGTTCTTTATATTAATTTTCATATCCTAACCAACCATTGTCCAGTCATGTGTGCCGGCCAGTATGGTTTTTCTTTTTCATATTTACGTCTTTGTAATTAGTTTTACACATTTTTCCGAATGAATTAGCCGGGCAAATCACCTGAATTACAAGTTTCCAGCATAATACTCAGTAGAAAAGTTCGACGACAATTTTTTTCAGTCATGCTAAGTGCTATCTGACGGCACCCATTACCCATTTATGATCTTGTATGAGTCAGACAGATTTGAGTGATGTTCAAAGCATCATAACAAATCTTAAATCGTGTTATTTCAGATGTACTCTGGCTTAGAAGAAGCAGTATATCGCAATATAAACGCGTGCAAACAATTCGCACAAAGCGTTCGCTCCGCCTATGGCCCAAATGGAATGAACAAAATGATCATCAACCACATCGACAAGCAGTTTGTGACCAGCGATGCAGGCACCATCATCAGAGAACTAGATGTTGAACATCCCGCTGCCAAGCTGATGGTGCTTGCCAGCCAAATGCAAGATTCTGAAGTCGGTGACGGAACCAATTTTGTCATAGTACTTTCTGGTGCTCTATTAGAGTCTGCTGAGGAGCTGCTGAGATTGGGAGTGACCACCAGCGAAATAGCTGATGGTTACGAACAAGCGATGGAAAAATGTTTGGAAATCTTGCCTGAGCTAGTGTGCACCGAGATCAAGGACCCTAAGAATTCTGCTGAGATAATTAGAGGCATTGTTCCATCCATCATGTCCAAGCAGTATGGCTATGAAGATTTCATTGCAGAATTGGTAGCTAAGGCGTGTATGGGCATTCTGCCAGAAAAGACCACATTCAATGTTGACAATGTCAGAATATGCAAGGTATTTATATCTCTCATTTACCAACCTAGGAAATTAAGGATTAAAAACTGACTCATTCTACAAAACATACTAACTCTATCCTCAGATTCCCGGAGCAGGCATTCTCCAATCGGAAGTTCTCTCCGGAATGGTATTCAAACGCGAAGTGGAAGGCGACGTTACATCTGCTTTGAAAGCCAAAGTAGCTGTGTACTCATGTCCCATTGACATCACCCAGACCGAGACCAAGGGAACAGTGCTCATCAAATCTGCCAACGAACTGCTAGATTTTAGCAGAGGCGAGGAATCGATGCTTGAGAAGCAAATTAAAGATATTGCCGATGCCGGTATCAATGTGGTGGTTGCTGGGGCCAAGTTTGGTGATATGGCTCTGCACTTCTTGAACAAATACAATGTTATGGCAGTACGTTTGAATTCCAAGTTTGACTTGCGTCGTTTGTCAAGAACTGTGAATGCTACTGTAAGTATACTAAAATACATGCTAGGCAAACTGTTACCTTGAAAAACTGTTTATATTTGTTTGTAATAAGACTCACTATTTTACATGATTTTCAAACATTCTATGATTCTAAGATATAAATCGGCCTAAAGCTTTCCATATTTTGCACACTATTTTCTTATTTAACACTTTGACGGCGGAAAACCTTGTGTTTTCCTTTGTACGACGCGAATGCTGCACCCGCCAGGCGCGTAAAACAACGCATTTGACTATTAGCCGCAGTCAAAGTGTTAATTATATCAAGATTGGTTTAAGTTTAGTTAAAAAACCCCAGCTTGCACACAGACAAAGATTAAGTTACTTTTGCAATTTGTCATAGTATGATCATTTCAAATTGTCATTTTGAAAAATGAGAAGAATAATCAAACGCAATGTAATTAGAAAATTAATGTAAAATCATAACATATTTATATTAATATAATATAATTCATAATTACATATTAATTTATTTTTTAGGTACTACCAAGGCTAACAACGCCCACAGCCGAAGAGCGGGGCTACTGTGATGTGGTCAAAGTAGAGGAAGTAGGTGACACTCGCGTGGTTGTGTTCCGCATGGAGAGCTCCGAGTCGCGGATCGCTACTGTGCTCATCCGAGGAGCCACCGACAACTACATGGACGACATCGAGCGAGCAATTGATGATGGAGTCAACACATTCAAGGGCATTGCACGAGATGGACGGTAATTAACTAATGTTTTTCTAGCTAGTCCAGAGATGGTGTATTAAAGATGGGTTTTGCTTTTAATCTATAAAAAATTGAACATACAAGATGCAGTACCTATACGATTTTTGAAAATATTATTTGTGCAAAACTCTTTCATTCAATAAATTCGCACATTATTCTCGATTTGAAGTGTCCCAGCACTATTTAAAGCTTTTGAGGTATATCATTTTAATCATCTTACATCCAACTAGCTGACCCGGCAAACGTTGTTTTGCCATATAAATTAATAGGGGTTGGTGATAGAAGGGTGAAAATTTAGGGTTGTATGTATTTTTTAATGCCACATAAAAAATAAAAAAATAAAAATTTTGTCCAAAAAATAAAAAATAAATGTTAAGGGTGGACAACCCTTATCACTTAGGGGTATGAAAAATAGATAGTAGCCGATATGCATATTCAGACCTACTGAATATGCATATAATTTCATGAGAATCGGTCAAGCCGTTTCGGAGGAGTACAGGAACGAACATTGTGACACGAGAATTTTATATATAAGATATAGATTTAGCCTATAGATTCAAATACGCACGGTTTTAGCCGCGTGGTGATGATAATGTAAAGTAGTCTGTGTTATTCTAGAACCAAAAGTATAATCTACATTCTAAATTTCATTAAAATGGGTTCAGTAGCTCTAGAGAAACCTGGTAACATTCACACACTGGCATACACAAACTTTGTAGTAGGATTTAGCTGCAGGTAGTAGCTCATACATACATACATGCACGATGTCCTCAGGTTCGTCCCTGGCGCAGGCGCAGTAGAGATCGAGCTAGCGCAGCGGCTCCTGCAGTACGCGGACACGCTCCCCGGGCTGGAGCAGTACGCGGTGCGCAAGTTCGCAGTCGCACTGGAGGCCGTGCCGCGCGCGCTCGCTGAGAACTCGGGGGCCAACGCCACGGAGGTCATCAACAACATTTACAAGGCACATAAGGTGAGAATCACAAGTTTACAAGCGGGAATGGAACTAGGAGGGCCGCGCACTTGCAGACAACTTGGGGGACAACGCCACGGAGGTCGTCAACAACATTTACAAGGCACATAAGGTGAGAATCACAAGTTTACAAGCGGGAATGGAACTAGGCGGGCCGCGCACTTGCAGACAACTTGGGGGACAACGCCACGGAGGTCGTCAACAACATTCACAAAGCACATAAGGTGAGAATCACAGGGAGTCGATCTAGGTCCTAGATCGACCTTAAACCTCCTAGATTCTAGGAGGTTTAAGGTGCTTAAGCTCCCGAAACAAATCTGCCCCCCAGCCTAGTTGTGTGATATAGACTTAGAATCTAAGAATTGATTATAGTAATGTCATTCCCATACATTTTCCTACTTTTCTAGAGCGTTTTTTCTTATTTTCTTATACAATTGAATTATTTTAAACAAATAGCCAATATATACTGAAATTACATCTTAACAACAAGGCAGAAGCGATGTGCACGGCTCGGTGGCCGAATGCAGAAGAGAGCGCGGCGTTTGCGTGGACGGACTCATATTATAGACTTCGAGCGGTGGGGCGAGGTGGCGTGATAAAATGTCTCTCTTCTAACGTTTACCCTAATAAATAAGACCCTCAGCTTAGTCAAGGTTCAGCCCATCCCTAATCAAAAGCCTGGATCCAATTTTGCATAATCCGGTTTTGCAAATTCATAGAGTGGCTTTGTAAATTATCTCAGTGCATTCACATTCTGCAAATATTATAAATGTCAAGATTTTTGTATGCGGCTGAATGGATGTGGTTATGGCAGTACATTCCATGTAGGCTACTTTTTAAACCAAAAAAATTAATGGTTCCTGTAGAATAGCACATTAAACAGGGCGCACCTAGTGTTCAAATAAAAACGTAAAAAATACATAGTCGTTTTTTCTGTAAAATTGCTTCATTTAACTTTTTTATTTCAGGATGGCAACAAGAATGCTGGATACGACATTGAATCTGAGAACAGTGGAGTCATTGATGCCAAGGAAAAGAACATCATCGACTTGTTTGTTCTTAAAAATTGGGGCATTAAATATGCGGTTGGTGCCGCCACCACCATTCTGAAGGTTGATCAGATCATCATGGCCAAGAGATCAGGAGGCCCCAAACCCAAGCAAGGCGGGGGTAGCGATGATGAATCATAAACTAAATTCTAGATACATAATAATAAATATTAATTGCTTAATAAAAGTATTAGCTATTATGTTACTTGAACACTGGAGTGCATTTAATTTTTAACTGCTCGCTATAGGGGGCAACCCTGGCGAAGAACAGAACAGCAAAGTCGATAGTTAAAATGGTTGTAACCTTTTCTATTCTTAAAATCTTGTTATGCAGCATGGCCTATTAAATGGATGGCTACTTACTATTTGATGTAGTAAAACTATGTATTACAAATTCTAGTTCAAATTTCTCTATTTATTTGTATCGCACTGCAATCCGCGCCGGGTTTTGCTTAACCATTATTGATGGACCTGTAATTTCCCTACACATCTTAAATCGCTAGATTTCCTTTGATGTTGTAGTATCATAACTTTGTTGCTTATTTCGAGGACCGACTAACGATTTGTATTTTACGTTAATTTACTTTTAAAAATGTATTGTCACAACAGAAAGTTTCGAATGTTAATTTTCTGGAATAAACAAACTCTTTACATTAATATAATTTTGTGTTTTATCTACCTACAATACATTGCATTACAAAACTGGTGTTGCTATAATAATCGGTCGAGCGATTTTTTTATCTACTTTGAGCAAGACTAACAAACAGCAATTTATTTTTATATTATACCTAATAAGTTCCTTGTTGGCAATTTATATAAAACTCACAAAACTGATACAGAATAACTTCGCTTCAGTGAGTTGTTAGTATCTCCTTGGACCGCTACTCCAAGTGGAGGAGTCACTATCGTATTTTCTGACCTAACTCTCGACTAAAAAGTTAAAAATATCGTATCCAAAGTACCTACCACTGTCAAACTGACACTGGAATGCTTGCAAAAGTATTGCCAGTTACTCGTAAAAAGAACATGTTCAGTCTTTTAATTGTAAAACAAACGTTTAAAACGATAAAAACTGTTTGAAACCTGAAAACAGCCGATTTATGCGGTTGATTACCTACCATACTCCGCCGAAAAGAGGAGTCGTATTTTATAAATCGACTAACTTACTAATTATATTTAAATACCTCCTAATAGTATACAGGGTTATTCAGAAAGGGTATGCTAAGCCGGAAATGCCTTAAAGTATCCACTGTAACCATTACATCCTGAAAGTTTAATTAAGAAATAAGCATATTTAGATATTCATACAAAAGTCAAAAATTGATTTTCTATTTTAAAATTACACAACCCTAGCGGGACGACACGCACAAGCAGGCGGAGTTTTACATACACACACGCAACAAGCGGGCGCTAGGCACCGCTACGCTCCTCGCTTACCCCGTTAGCGCCCGCGCCGCGCCCCGTGCCGGATATAGGAAAATTTTACAGATAATTACCATATCTAGGTACTTGCAGTAGATTATTGACCAAGTCTGAGCGATGTCATGCACATATAAAACTTTACTCAACACAAAATAAGAGGCCCGTTTTGACGTTTGTCATCGCGACGTAACTAGTGATGTTACCATATGACTCGGTATTCGATACTCACGATAAGTCAATTCAAGTTTGTATGAGTATTTAATCGATTTCATTATTGTAAGTTAAGTGATTAAGGTTTTGATTAAAAAATTAAACTTAAACTTTAATATTGTAGGTATTTTGGAATGATAAATGGTACGAAAGGTCAATTTGTCTTTATTTTAATATTTTTAGTTTAGTTTTAACATTCAGTCAATCACAAAAAATTAAGAAAAAGCGAAAGGTAGAAAACCACTCTGTGAATTTATTTGCGTCCATTTCTTCATGATATTCTTTGGTACTTTGACTCGAATGCGAGTAAGGCATCATTCACAAAACCTCCCCCGGCTGATCAATATTTAATTACTATTAAAATCGAATAGCTGGTGAAATTCAGTAATTAATTGGATACAACACTAATATTTGAAAAAAGAAGACCGAACGTAACTGTTTTTGAGAGTTTCGTTGTAATTTGACATTGCAAGCTACTATAAAGTATGCGCGAAAAGCGTTCCAGGTTACATTCTAGGGTCTTTCACAAGTGTCAAAACGGGCCTCTTATTTTGTGACGACTTTAAAAGAAAACATTTCTCAACATTGCGTCTTTTAGAATTTAGCTCCTATAATTTCGTTTAGGACTGGTAACATTGATTCTTTTTGATTAAAATTAGTTCGACATATTTATTTGTGTTAATAAAATAAAGACGCCAAACTCCAGCATAATTCGAGCAGCAAAAGAAATCTTGAATAAAACCTGAAAATGTCTTCGTATAAGGTAATGAAACCTATGATAACACACTACTTCATATCTCAAATATTTTTGCTTTTATTACTTCCTCCTCCTAAAATCATGTTCCTCATGTCTGAGGGTCGTGACCACCACCTCCAAGTAGCTTCTCTCTAACGATGTTTTGCCAGCTTTTTCTATCCTCAGCAATGTGAATTGCTTCGTAGACTGAGGTGTCGAGATTGGTGCGAATCTGATCAGACCAACGTATCGGGCTGCGGGCTTTTATTACTTAGCCACTAAAATTTTCTCATTGCTTACCGTACGTATATTTTTCGCTTCTCATAAAATAACCAACTAATAATTTCATTTTGCAGCCCATAGATTCAAAACGAGAAGAATTTCGACGCTACTTGGAAAGGGCTGGGGTAATGGATGCCCTAACCAAGGTTCTGGTTAGCTTGTATGAAGAGCCAGACAAACCTGAAGACGCGTTAGAATATGTCCGCAAACATTTAGGCACAGATGGAGGCGATGACGAACTTGAGTCAGCTAAGGCCCGAATTGCTGAACTAGAAGCTGAAAATGCATTACTCAAGGGCGAGGAAGCACCAACGGAAGGATAATTTATTTAGTTTACAATTTCCATATAATTAAAGATCTCAATGATACCATGATCTCATATAAAATATTTCTTGTTGATTCTAGAGATTTGTAACTAATTTAGTGTTATAAATACTGTGAGAGTATTTTTTTTGTTACGATTAAGAGTATTTAAGTTGACAGTGCAGAGGGAAGCACATTAAATTTTTCGTTTCAATAACATGTGCATGTGTTTTTGTGTCAATTTTGCCCTCATTGGAAAACAGGAAACCTTTAGAGAAAGATATTTTTATAAAGAAATCTAATATAATGGTGAGAGCTGCTACTGGATTCCGGAGTAAGAAAATTCAAAACAAGCCCTATGAGCTGGGTTTCCACTGAAAAAGTTCAAGGATATAAATAAACATTTTATTAAAGATAGTAAGATGATGACAACATAAAACCTTGCTAAGGCTAGGTTGTTATTTCCTAGGCAGCTATAGCAACTTCATCAATCTCATATCTAAATAAAAAACTATTTAATAGCATTTCTATTTGGTGTTTTTGATAGCAGTAGATGGCAAAAAAGCCTTAGTGTCATTTGTACAAGTACAAGTGACACAACTTTGTTTACGCTCCTTTCCCGTGGTACACCTATTTTGTCCACCTGGTGGACCACGGGTAAACATATTCTTCCGTGGTCCACCTTAAACTCTCGTAAATTATTTTTATTGAAATATATTGCCTATTGTCCACCTCTTTTCATTGGCTAGATTAAATCTATGCAACATTGATCCCGACAAATTAAGAAGTATACCGAATGAAATTTTTTTTTAAAATTCATTTATTGAAATAATTTACTTCAATTAAAATGATGATTACTTAAAACTAAAATTGCTCTCAACGTAGTTTCTCCAATGCGAAATTGATTGGAATTTCACCATTATTAGGTTATTAATCAAAACCTATTGGTCGGTAGTGCCACGGGTAACTAAGTAGATCACGGGAAACGATCAATAGGTTAGGTTATGTTAGAACATGAAAAACAACGCACGAGCCGAGCGAGCGTAGCGAGCGTGCCGCGGCAGCGGCCGGCGAAGTGCTAGAAAGCCAAGAAGCGAAAAAAGTTAGGTTATTAATCAAAACCTATTGGTCGGTAGTGCCACGGGTAACTAAGTAGATCACGGGAAACGATCAATAGGTTAGGTTATGTTAGAACATGAAAAACAACGCACGAGCCGAGCGAGCGTAGCGAGCGTGCCGCGGCAGCGGCCGGCGAAGTGCTAGAATGCCAAGAAGCGAAAAAAGTTAGGTTATTAATCAAAACTCATGGGTGGACCACGGTTAAATAATAATTTCCTATGGTTCACCTTAGTTCACCTGGTGGACCACGGAAGAATATGTTTACCCGTGGTCCACCAGGTGGACAAAATAGGTGTACCACGGGTTAGCACTGGTATCTTAAGTACCATTAGTGTGATTAATAGGATCAGTAGTACCACTATAAATATTAACCGATACCTATGGAACTAGTGATACAACTTTGTATCTCAAGTACCATTAAAGAAAAGTAGGTAAAGATATTCCGAGTAATTTAATTTTTGACATGCATTTATTTTGTTGACAATACAAATATATAGGTAAAATAAAAAAATAAAACCGAAACTTGTTAAATTGCCCATTCCACCCTTCCCATACGTTACTTTTTGTTCTATGTCTTTCGCCAAAACAGCAAATTGCCCATTCCACAATGGGCAATTTAACAAGTTTCGGTTTTATTTTTTCATTTTACATAAATATTTGTATTGTCTACAAAATAAATGCATGTCAAAAATGAAATTACTCGGAATATCTTTACTTTTCTTTAATGGTATGTACTTGAGATACAAAGTTGTATCACTAGTTCCATTAGGTATCGGTTAATATTTATAGTGGTACTACTGAACCATTCTTTTATGTTATCACTTCTTGATTGCTTTTTGATAGCAGTAAATTGCAAAAAAAAACTATGAGAAGCATTCTTTTATGTTATTACTTCGTAAGTAAGATTGTAGTTCATAAAATACAGTAAATCTATCTTCTATCTATACCTATCTATCTATCTATATATAAACTAGCTGACTCCAGACGTTGTCCTGTCAAAAGCCATTGCGTCAATTCTATGTCAAATATTGCGTAACTATAGCAACCGTAGTATGTTGATGCTAACTTGTCAATTTATAGTAAAAATTATCAGTATAATTTAATTTGCAATAAATTAAAATTGCGACTATAATTTGAGATTTAAACTACCTATCCTATCTCTCAAGTTGGATTGAACTGCATATGGTGTGCTAATTTTATTATAATCGGTTAAGTGGTTTAGGAGTCCATTGAGGACAAACATTGTGACACGAGATTTATATAAATATATAGATAGATAAAAATGAAACCCGTTTTCCTTGGTCACGGCATCACGCGTGAATGGCTGGACCGATTTCACTAATTCTTTTTTTGTTGTATTTGTTATTATTAGGAGAAGGTTCTTACGGAAAAAAATATTAAGAAAATCTCTCAGAAATATTGATCAACCCTAAAAACAGCCCTTTTCTTTTTCCCATACAAACGTTTTCTAACTAAAACGAGCTTTATTGCTATTGTATAAAGTTCATATTGAATTGCAAGCACTCACTGTTGTTTAAGCAATGTAGGTATGTTCCTAACGTCCAAGAGTCAATTTGCACTTTATTACCTCTGTACAAAGTTCAAATTCAATCATATCTATCAAAACGAAATCGAATAGTTCATTCGTTTTATATCAAATGTCAATGTTTTTTTTTTCATGGATGAGTTTGCTTTTGTCAACTGAATAAAAAAAAGTTGAAACAACAACAAACTGTCAAAGTCAGTGTTTTTTTTTTCATGGCAGTACAGTCTGCCGGGTCAGCAAAAGAAAATGTTTACATTTACTTTTTAAATTTATTGCAGCAGCAGTTCAACATTCATTCCCGAGGAATAAAAACAATTTCTAATTGAAACAAATATAACTTATATTTTTACTAAAAAATTTCATTGACTGGTTTAAACAGCAGCGCTGATGAGCTCAGTGTATTTCTTGACTTTGCTGGCGACACTCATGTCAACATATCTGTCACCGATGGAAACCACCATGCCTCCGATCAGGGTAGGATCAACTTTCGCTGTGAGCAGGATAGTTTCATTGCCTTTCATGAATTTCTGGAAAAAATTGTTTAGCAATTTTATAATTTTGTAGTAGTTATAAAAATAGCATTGAAGCATAGGAAGAGGTTATTAGTTTTTGTACCATCAGCAGTAAAAGTTCTACTGAGACTGTACTAATTTAACACTTTGGCTGCGGGAAACACATGCGCTAGCTCCAGTCGCGGCTTATAGTCTTGTTTTTTACGCGCCTGGCGTGTGCAGCCGCACTCGCGTCACGCAAAGGAAAACAGGGTATGTGT
The DNA here is from genome assembly GCA_949125135.1 of Alcis repandata. Classification (NCBI taxonomy): domain Eukaryota; kingdom Metazoa; phylum Arthropoda; class Insecta; order Lepidoptera; family Geometridae; genus Alcis; species Alcis repandata. The sequence continues at coordinate 6,275,301 of OX421233.1, forward strand.
TTCCCGCAGCCAAAGTGTTAAAAGCACTCCTAATAATCGATGTAGACAGTAGTCCATTCTCCATTGGATTATCACTGATAGCTGTAATAAATTGCAACAAGCTAGATAAATATATCTTATTATAATTTTCTTTTTACGATTTGATTATTGGCAGCAAGTTTTTTCATGTTATAAAAGCTGGGTTTTAATTAACTTTTGGATAAAATAACTGCAGCTGGCAGATATAATTTGATAGGAAACAGACTTAAATTTGTAATTATAAGTATTATTTAGTTCCACAGTCTGTGGTTAGGTTAGGCTGTTACTATATTTTAACCGTCAAAAGTGGTCCTACTGTTCAATTTGTAATTTTACCTTCAGAGCAGCTTCTAGGCTCTGCCTCTGAGCCTGGTCCAGTGGCTTAGCTGTGATCACTTCACATGCAACCTCACCACGGTGGGCAGCCATCATGATCTTGAAGGCATTGATCACGGTCTCGAGCTTGTTAAGGCGGCCGTTCTCAGCCAGAAGATCGAGCAGGTTGCCTGCTGTGGGCGACATGTTGGTCTGGAATAGTTAAGGTATTTATGAATCAAAAAACTACATAGTGTGAGTTACTCTTTTGAGAAGTGCTATTATAATAGCTAACTAAATGTAATTTAAGCAACCAATCAAGTATACAGATAAATAAATATTTTACAATATTCTGACGAAAATGTTACAAATACAAAAGCAACCATTCTTCTGTTTTGCTTTAGACAGCTGCTATGATTGTAATGAAATGAAATGTAGCAAAGGACAAAACTTGATGATAGCCCTTGTATTATTTTACCTAGAAAAGCTGGGTAACTGCAGGGCACAGTTAGTAAGTATGTGTAAGATATACACTAGGCTTCTTGGGAGTTGGAGTGGAGAAAGATATCTCAGATCCATCCTCGATCAAATCTAATTGGTAGGCAAAAGCTATTTCCATAAATATGAAATTGTAAGCAGAGGTAAAACCAGGAATAATTTCATTAAAATTATTTTAAGGTAATGAACTTTAAAAAATAACAACACGAAAGATAAAGGAAGTGACTATTTGTACGGGTAATATTTTTTTTTAAATTAAGAATGAATTGGATGATTAGCTAATATATATGGTAACAAGCTAATAATAATAGGAATCCAAGTATGCAGCGCGACGCGAATAAAACGAATAAAATAATATAAAAGTTCAATTTGAAATTTTGAATTTTGATTTTTATTTTTACAAAACAAAAAACAAAAACAGACTTCAAAAGACCGACTATTGAGTTATTCATCTATTTGTCGCGCACATACTTAATGCAAATTTAAGACTTATATGGTTTTCTCATGGATACCATTATCAGAACTGGACTAAATTGAAATGGGACAAAATGGGAAGCGTCAGCTTTCTAATAAAAAAAGAATCATCAAAATCGATTCACCTAGTCAAAAGTTATGAGGTAACAAACATAAAAAAATAAAAAAAAAATATAGACGAATTGATAACCTCCTCCTTTTTTGAAGTCGGTTAAAAATTGATGTTATTTCCAAAAAACAATCATGTCCAGTTAGGTTTTTTTTTTTTTAATATTGTAACCGTATTAATAATCATAAATTGTTCGGTACAGTACCTGTATTAAGGTTGTTCGATTTTCATACTAATCTATTTGTACGTTCATGGGCGACGAGTGTATAATTTTACACTGAAATGACTATAGTTGGGCTTTTAAATTGTCTTTATTGGTGGCATTTTATCTTTAGTTGAAGAAAACAGTAAATTTAATAGTAGAAATAACATCGAATTTTAGTTAATTTTTGTCAATGTGTGAGTGAACACAGATAGTGTCGTACGGTGCCTACACAGAATACATAATAGTATTCTGTGTAGGCACCGTGTGTCGGCGATGACGCGCGACGTTGCCAGCTCGTGGCATACGCGAGTCACGCGCTGTTGCCGCTCTTCTCTGTTTTCGGTCTTCGAAATTCGCTCAGCTCAAAAATCAATTATTGAAATATTGGACAATGTATTGCCAGTATTTCAATTTGGATAAATTATAGGGAAATTATATTACAATACAAACAATAAATAATTATAATACTATGATGTAAATACTATTAAAATATACCTACAACATACAATAATTGTTTTTTTCTTTACAAACGTCAATCGTCAAGTGATGTTCGTTGGTAAGTGCATCATTTGGGAACATCTGGACTGATTTGGTAATTTTTTTAAATTTAGTTATATACTCCTACTTAGATTTTAAGGAATGAAAGCTTGGAAGTTGTCCAGAAAATTTGTATGTTTTTTTTTTAATTACGTCGGTAAATAATATATACGTGAGAGGAGTGTGGAGTTTTAGTTGTTCCAGAGTATTTACAAGAAAGTGTTACCTCTAAAACAAATCATTATGAGTTCCAAAAAATTACATAAATTATATTTATTTACTCGCATGGTTATAAAAAATAGTAGGAAAACATTATTTTAAAATACGATAATTTTCATGGATAATTTCAACTCATGGCGTTGGCAACACTGATTGCGTAAGTATACGCGCGTTTACGATTCGATTTTTCTTGAATTCTTGTTTTCAGTGTTTTGTTTATATGATACCTATATCAGAGGGCCATTCTATAAAGACTTTATCGATGTTTTACCAAAATAAACCATGGAACCACGTACATCGCAAAAAGCTTTCAAAAGCCACCAATACTCTGGTCCCAGGAAAAGTCGCAAACGGATTCGTGCGCAAATGAAACGATATCATGGAGAAATCAAAAGGTTAGTACTTTTAGTACAAATACGTACCTACTTGTTACTCTATTAGAATTACACACAAAGTTATCGCAGTTGATTATTTTCGGCTAACTTTCTAAAACATAACCTCTCTAAAGTTTCTAATTTACTTGTCGCTAATAACATTATTGCTTGTTGCAGTCGAAATGATGTGTGGTGCAAAAAGATGAAAACAGACGATTCCAGTGTGTGTTTCATCAAATTCTGTGTAAGTGAAACTACAATTTTCAAACATATAAATGTATGTTGAAATGATTTCTAAGGGTCTTGATTAGAATACTTTTGGGTTATGGACTGTGGGAAAAGACTTATATGTGAAAGACCAGGGGTGGGTACTGAACTCCTTTCTTCTTGGAAAACAAGCATTCATCCAACTATGACATTATAAATACTTATTTAGCTGAAATGTGTATTGTCTCATTTTATATTATAATTGTTTTATACTGTATTTTTTATATAAAGCATAATCCAAATTATTATTCAATTAATTTCAGGGGTTATAGAAGCAGAAGCGATGCGATGGAAGCTTGCAAATGAATAAAAAACACAACTTCTACTATCAGGTTGGTAGTGATTAATTATATTTAGCAAAATAAAATAAAATTGAATAAATGTAATGTGTGAATAAATGGGTTATTTTTTTTTCAGATCCAGGGACAACTGCGGGTTTCCGGATTGGAAAAATGTTATTTTGTCGGATTTATTTCTCCTACTCAAGACATCACCGTATTGGAAATCGAGCGCGATGAAGTTTTCATCAGCAATATGTTACCAAAGCCGGAGAAATTTTATAAAAATTGTGTAGGTATTGCCCGAAGTTGTCCTACAAAGAGTGCGCAATAATCAAAAATGTTTACACATTGCATTGCGGTAGATGCGATTGTGCAGCCAGAGGAAGGCAAGAAAGTTGGTCGTGAAAGATAAAAAAAAATCATTGTAAATAGTTAAGTACGGAAATATAAACAATAAGAAATACATACATAATTATATCAACTACCTAATTGTTTTTTATTTTACCTGATATAAGGAATACGAACACACTTTCTCTTTACAGTCATAATATGTACAGAATAAGGTTATTTTAACTTTTCTAATTATACCATAATTCTGAATAAGAAAACATTTAAAAAAAAATTACAAGTGTCCTGTCATTATCAAATTATGCGCTTACTAAGTAACAGTAATTGATTTTTATTTAGAAGACAAAAAACATCGCAAAAAAAACATGCTAGGTGCGATTTGAACTCGATATCGCGGTATCTAATACCGGGACTTCTAACCACTGGTCCAAACTATGTAATGGATAGTATGTCGAAATTAGCGCATAGTTGGAACCACGTTCGAACACAACAAGAGCCTTGTCTCTGTGTGAGTGAGTAGTCTGCCGCGGCCCGCAATATTGCCCGGTACAAATTCAGTTCTTTAAAAAACGAAAACACTACTGAAATATAGCTGAGAAAATAGCAAATAATTTATTATTGTCGACAAATATATTACCATGAAATAATATGCACATTTTCATTTATAAAAAAATAAAATACGTCAAATTAAAACATCAGCGCCATCTATTGGCACTGATGTGCCTAGCTAACCGCAACCAACCACCTTAATAGACTCAGCCAAAGATAAAATAATGATATAAATTTTAGGTACCTTAGTAGCGACCACTTTGAGGGCATCAGCTTTAAGATTTCGCTTCAATGTTGGGTTGAGGAGGAATTCCTTTAGTTTAAGATCATTTTTGATGGATTGTTGGAACTGAGTCAGTTCTTTTTCTACAATGTCCAAATTTTTATTCTTAGTCGCTGCAGAGTACAGAGCTGCAGCATAACGACCTTCCAGCCCAAATACTTGGACTGGGGGTTTTATCATCTGAGCAGCAACTGAGGATGTGCTCAGCGAGCGAACCTAAAACAATTACGTAACTTGGGCCATGAACTTGATAAAACACAAATATGAACTCATAAGACATTTTAAATAATCACCAGCATTTGTCCTTTGATAAACGACATGATGAAACGAGCGAGAATTTGCTTGAATTACCCAAAATCGGTAATTTTTCAAGTGCAAAGTGTGTTCCAACGAGAGATCTTTCGTTTCACGAATTCACAGAATTTCTTTCATTCATTTCGGTTCAGTTTCAGTCTTTACTTCACTCACCTCTTCACAATAAAAAGCTGTCGCTGTCATAATTTACATTTGTCAACTGTCTCCCATCCCATTACACAGACTAAACACAGACCGAGCCTCGGCTTTTGGCTTTGGACAGTTAGCGGACCTAGGCATGCTCAAATAATGATTTGATACAGCTGTATTTTCGCTACGCCTACACGATTTCTGTAGATGTAGTTTATGAACGGCCATAATAATAATTCTGAGCTTGGGCTCACAAAATAATACAGAACCGCATGGTCCTAGCAAGGACCAGTTTTTAAAACATGATCGCGCCGTTATTACAGCACTAATAAATGATCGCGCCTGCCAGCCCAGCCACTTCAGATTTTTTGTCACTGTCACTGTCATGCTGTTGAATGTTGTTTTTTTTTTCAAAAACAAAGTTTGCATCCGCTTCAATAAAAAATCCCGTTGCTTAATCATTCGTCACCTCGTCGAATAATATTTCCAAAGTAATATTCTACCCAGCTAACATATTTGAATTCCTGGTACCTAACTAAACTCTATTAAAAAAGTACAAAAAATATAAAAAGTCAATTATTAAAGTCGTAGAATTGCAAGTTTTAAGTAAGTTTAGGTGAGTACGTAAGTGCCGTTAAAATTAAATAAATAAGAAATAATGTCACGCCAAGTCGATTCTAATTTAACTCGGCTTCTGGACGGTCTAGGCCTTGATGGAGAAGAGCATACGCTATGTGACTTCACGATTGCTGACCAAAACTCTGTTGCGGAATCTCAAGGTATCACACCTACCACTCCTTCAAATTTCAAACCGGTACTTGGTAGCAACGTCACTTACGTCGTAGCCTGTGTGATTATAAATGACTCTAACGAAGTACTTATGATGCAAGAAGCCAAAGAAAGTTGTGCTGGCAAGTGGTACTTACCAGCAGGGCGAATGGAAAAGGACGAGACTATTGTGCAAGCTGCAGTAAGGGAAGTGTTAGAGGAAACTGGTTTAGAATGCGAGCCTAATACATTACTAGTAGTTGAAACCGCTGGCGGCATGTGGTACAGATTTGTTTTGACAGCAAAAGTGGTAGGAGGTGAATTAAAAACTCCAGCTAAGGCAGACAAGGAATCTCTGCAAGCCAAATGGATATCTGATTTGCAAGAAATATCTCTGCGGTCTAATGACATTTTGCATTTGATTGAAAAGGCACAGTTGTATAAACAGAGCAAGCAGAATGGGTCTTGGCACAATGATATCCTACCAGCACCCACCCGGCACATCAAAGACTTGATGAGGTTGATAATTGCTATAAAGAAACGAAGTACAAATAAATTACATGTTTTGCTAAGTGAAAAGTCTTCTTTGCATTTTCCGACTTGTGAATTGAATCCTGCAAAGAGTGCACATTCCACTTTGAGAAGGTTCATGGTGGAGATGTTTGGAGCGGACGTGGGGCAGCATCGGCCTCTGGGGCTCCTTAATGTGGAACATGATCCTGTGGCTGATGGTTGCTGCTTGTCTCTGCTGGTAGCATTTAGGCCACCTATTGAAGAAGTCCCATTGATTGGTAAATGTGTGTGGCAAGAGCTTTCACAGGATGTTGAGAATAGCCTGTTGTCTTTAATAAACAAAAAGAATTCTACAGTAGAAATGCATGTTGTGCGTTAACTATTCCCAAAATATCAACAAATATTTTCAAATGGTGCTTAAAGTATTATAGTTATTGACTGAAATGAACTCTCTATTACTGTTGTTAATTCTTATTTTAATTTGTATATTTAACACTTTGACTGCGGAAAACACATAACTTGTGTTTTCCTTTGTGCAACACGAATGCGGCTACACACGCCAGGCGCGTAAAACACAACACATTTGCCTATTAGCCGCAAAGGCAAACGCATGTGATTATTAGCAGCAGTTAAAGTGTTAAATCATCTGTATTTTTTATTTTGATACTTATTTAAGTTCTAAACTAAAACATTACCTAGTTTTAGAAAATATGACATCTTATTTGGTAGCTATTACTGCACATTCCATTTACAGGAAAGTATTTTTATTTTACTCTAATTTTAAGCTACTCTACTTTGGCCATAAAAATATTGCAATGTATTGAGACTCATAATATCTCATTATTATAAATTATCTTCATTCATATTAATCTTTAGATTTATTTAGTGGGATCTTATTTCTTGTGGGCTTTAAATGACAATCTTTTATATTACTCCTTTAACATGTTTTTAAGTTTTGTTATGTTGTTTTGTTTATTTACTAATACAATTTTTATTCAATAATCACAGAATAAATGACTAAAATACATCTTGTGTTTGAATGTGCCTAAACAATATTGGCAGGAACCAATAAATAACTGCCCGATTCAATAAATTATCTAGGAACCAAGTAAATGATAAAAAATAATTCATTTTCATGATTTATTTAAGCGATACAAAAATTATTGCACTGACTAGAAAATCCAATAATACAATCTAGCTATTGAATAACTATAACACATGAACAAAATATGGAAATGCTTTATTATACTACAAGTACACTAACAAATAATGGAAAATCCACAATATAATGCAAGCCATAAACATTGGCTCATATTTCTTTGATTAAAAAATCACTAAAATAATTTTATCTGAGCACATCATTGTGGTAGTTTGCTGGAATAAATTAGACAGGATGTAATGTACTAGGGTATCCAGACAGGTATTTTAGTTATGTACCTAACTTTAACACCATTCCTTTACAGGCATACCTAGGAACTTATAAAATACAACACCTTAGGTTTGGTCTTTGACCTTACTACTGTAACTACTACAGTTACAGTAGTAGTTACAGTAACAAACCCATTACTATAAAACATACTCAATTGGGAAATGATGTAAATGTATAACACTCAGATACAACAAGTAACTGTTATTGTTGCTCATCAACCAAATTTTATTACAGGTCATTGTTGCGAAAATTTAAAACATTGCACAAGAAGATAACTAATTAGAAATTTATGTAAATTTTTGTTGAAATTTCGGTACACTTCATTTTCTTGCTGTGTAGGGTTTTGTGTTTCCATTGTCTCTTTTGCCCCAAATTCATTGACAGGGACATTGAGACAAAAGTTTCATTTATATTATAGAGCGGCATACTCGTGCACGAGAAAGCTCTTAAATCTTGAATAAAAAAAATAAAAAAAAAGTTTCATTTCATTCAGCAGAAAAAAATGTCTAATATTTATACAAAGCAACAGATTGTCAATAAAATAGGAGAGCATAAAGTACAGTCAATACAATCACACAAATAATGAACTATTTTGTGCTAAAAATCTTTAGAGATAAGTTTCTCACACTATGAAGTGAAGATTATGTCACAAAATTAAATAACTCTTTTGTAAGAATTCTAATGCCTAATGTCATAAAAGAGTATCAATATTGCATAGGCTTTGTCATGAAAAGTAGATAAATACAATGTTTTCTTTGAGGATAACAAGTGTCTCGCTAACTAATCTACGACAGGAGTATAAAGCTACATTCAAACCACTCTAAGAAGAATTCAGATAGCTGCAAATGTATAAAAAAAACTGAATAAAAACCATTATAATCTAATTACTGTGCTAGTTTTTAGCCTAAGAGTGTAGCTGCTAGGAAATATACTACAGTAAAATATTAGGAGAAGTTTTAGTTACAACTTCTAATATGTTATATTTTAAAAAGTTGTTATAACCGTCAGAATGTTTCTTAGCGCGGCTCGTTTATACGTAAAAAGACACTTGTATCTCAGTACTAGGCTGGCAGTGTGCAAAACACTTTGCGATAAGCCTTATCCCTCAAGCTGGATACCTTGTATCCAGGAGTGCAGGTCGGCTGACCCTGGACAGTTCAGAATATTGGTAGCAGGCTCTTCGGCCGCGAGCAGCCGGCGCGCCGCGGACTGGCCCGACAAGTATGCTCCATGTGCTGTTGAGTAAAAGCTACTGTGTGTATGCTCTCCTGCAAAGAGCAACACAGGCTGAAAAACAACATGATAAGCATTACATTAATATCAAGTATAATTTCGGTATGGTAACATAACACCCATAATAAAATTATAAATTGGGAAAAGTATACAGTTCCTGTAGGATAGCAGGCAAAACCATAGGGCAATGCTATTATAACAAAATTATAATGCAATGGTGTTTCTGTATAATATAAATAAATCAGTTTTAAGTTTATTCAGACTATTGAATACTGTGAGTTTTTTCAGTTGTTTTTACATCCAGATTAGTTTGAACACTCGGCTGTAAAAGTTTAGGAAACTAGGAAATTAACTACTTTTTTTGATGAGTTACCTTTTTATCATGAACATTTCTGAACAATGGTTGGGCTATACTCTCGATGTCACTCTGGCTGGCTCCCACACCAATAGATGTGTATGATCCTCTGGTATATGGCTGCTTTTTCCAACTTGTGCTGAAAGAAATATCAACCAAATCAAATCTATTAGTCATTCTGAGTGACTTAAGTGTAACATACTGACACAAAAAAAAAAACAAAGTGATACAGCAGATTGGTGTCACAAATAAAGTATTGATTAATGCGATTCAAAGGAAATACTCTGATAAGATTACAAAAATATGTAATTGTCCTGATACTAACTTAGAAAGTGATGAAAAGATTACCTACTGCATATTATTATGATTATTATGTGGATAGTACTTACCATACACAGTTTATAGGTTCAGGAACAAAGGGGTCATTTAAAAACTTTCTTAATATCTTTGTACATGCAGCAGCTACTTCTTCCATAGGTAAACTCTCCACATATTCAGCTTCTTTGCCAGACAGCCAACCCAATAGCAAAGTTTCCGATACTTTACTAAATGAATAAATCTTTTTGTACCAAGAGTGTGCCATGTCTTCAGGGGTTGATGGACTCTCCCAGAGCAACATAATTTCGGTAATATCCGGATTGAGAAAAGGTCTCTCGTATTCTAAGAATATTTTATCTACAGAACTAAATAATAATCTTTCAATGGATTCTAATTTATACTGCGGCAGAGCTGGTTCAAATAAGGTTGATACATTCTCTTTCAAGACACCTAATGGAATAGTACATATCACATGGTTAGCATAAAAAGTCTTGCCATTATCACAAACTACTTCTGCATAACTAGGATGTTTTTTCTTTGGTTTATGTGAGACATCAGTATATGAAGTCCCTTCACCTGGGTTTAAAGGTTTCTCAGGTGCTGTGCTCTTTGACATATCCTCTATCACAGTCTGATCTGAATCTTCAGATTCTTCTCCTAAATCATCAAGTCCTTTCATGGAATTTTGATCTTCTGAAGACCAAATAATTTTGTTTACAGGATGATTAGACAGAATCTTATCTGAGGCAATGTTTTTTTTTAGTGGCTCTAAGATAGAACTGTACCCTGATGGAATTATAATGTTTCCACCTTGCAACTCCGTGTAGCTACCTAGCTCCAATAAGTCAATTTCATCCATAGTGTTACAGCCAGATATACATGTTTCTCTTTTTAACAAACAGTCAAATATTAGTCTCCTGAGTTTCTTTTCCTCGGATGTGGGCAGCCGTTCGAGGTAAATGGCAGCCTCCAGGTTGATGTGTTCTCCAACGCTGTGGATGTCGGGCGGCGGCAGATACTGGCACAAGAAATACTCCTCGCACCGCCGCAGAAAACAGACGTACGCCTCGTGCGTTTCGTGCAGCACACCGAACGGCACTTGCTTCCCGTCTTCCGTCGCCGCTATCACCTTATGTGGCTTAGGTATGTTGATGATGTTTACCAAGTTGTTGGCCATAGCAATCTCAAAAATGGGGTTTCCTAGAACTCCATGAATCCAGTTAGCGCCTAGTTCTACTCTATGATTTTTCAACGGTATCGATATGATGCGGCCACCGATTCGTTTTCTAGCTTCGATGATGAGGAAGTCTTTGTTTCCATTTTTCAGAAGATGGTTAGCGGCGGATAGGCCGGCCATACCGGCCCCGATAATAATTACATTAAACTTATTTGTATCACATTCTTTACTAGAATTTGTTTTGTCGTCACCCATAGTAATAAATTTTAAAAATACTTGAATTATTTTGTTACTGCACTTGACTTGACGTTCAGCTGGTTACGACATCCCGTTTCTTTTAGTTTAAAACTGTCAACTGTCGAGTTAAAGTGAGTTTGACATTTATGAAATTCATAAATTTTATTTTCTCGATTTTACCGATTTTTGACTCAGGTACAGCACTACCGTGTTGTCCAATGATTGTGTCCACCCAAAGGTCCTCAAGTCCTCTCCTCTCTTTCATTTCCGCAAAAACCCAAGCATGTAACATGTTATCTCTTTTGTGCATACTAAAAAATTATCTAGCCATCTCATTCTTGTGACCTTTGAGTTTTGCGGAATAATAATAATAATATCTTTGTTTACTTCGAGTATCGGGCGAGTGTTTTTGTTATTGTGACAAATATTATTTTCATGATTATTTTGATCAAAATCGACTTCCTTTGTGATTAGCATGTGCAAATAAGTAAAATGTTACACAAGTTGAAGTGAATAAATGTTTAATTATGTGCTCTAGAGAAACGATCTATTGTAAAGACTAAATTCGATATCGAAAGTCATTGTGAATAATCAAGTGCTTAAAAGAATTTTATATAGTGTGATTTCGCAAGTTATGTAATCAAAGGATGAGCCATCGGTTCGCCAAATTCATCTGCATAAGGATTAATCGCTGACGACTTACATTTTGAGTTGGGAGATGATGTAAATAAACATTTAAATAAGTACGACACGTGGGTTTCGCTGTGAAATAATCGATAGAGGCGCGGGGCGCGTGCGCTAGACTCTATCAACAAGACGATTATAGTCAAGGTCGGCCAGCACAAACACGTGCAATGTCGGATTCTATTTACACACATGACTTTCTTCTCGAGCCAGGCGTCGAGATAAAACAGGAGACGCCATTCGAGCTGAGTACCATGTCAGCTTCGGTGCCGATTCCGCAACGGCGCGCCGATGCTGACTTCAGCACCGATCTGGATCTATGCTTGCAGGACAACTTCGGGGGCTCCTTCCACAATATGCCCTCTCAGTATGGCAAGATAGCCTATGACACTGACAATGCATCCAAAATGGATACTTTCAAAATGGATGATGATGACATTTTCCAAGTTGATAAAGCAGATTTAATATTAGGACCTACTCTCGCAGAGTTAAATGCTAACCCGGATACATTGCTGGACGATTTAAATTTTGATGACCTCCTGCTGCCTGAGGAGAGTGGCTATTGTGTGCAGATTGGTGGTGCCATGAGCGGTTCTCGTCGCAACCCTAATACTCTTCACACAAACAATATTATGCAACCAGAAAGCCCTTGCAGTCCATATAGCCGCACACAACTGGCCTTCTCCCCTGCGAGTCAACACAGTTCGGCATCTTCAAGTTTTGCACAACCCATCAATCAGTTACCGGAATTATTGCTTCGAATGGATGGTTACAGTGGGGAAATAGCTCTAGGGCAGTCAGTGCCGGCCTCCACTATCTTGCCTCCATTCCAACCTGTGGTCAAACAGCAGCCTGCACAACTTTCATCATCGGCTCCCACTCACTTGACCATGGAACAGGTAATTAAGTTCTGTCAGTGTTCAATGTAGGCCAACAGGTCATTTGTTTATTTTGGTAACTGTGTTGATCATATCCACTGATAAGTGAAGCTTGCCAATTTGTTTCTGATAATGCAAATTTTAACAAAAGTTTGGCTTAAAATTATGATGGTATTGTTGGACAGATCTGGCAGAGAAGGGAGCCTCGCAAGCACCTGTTATCAACCAGCTCTGTGGCAGAAGCCGGCTCTATATCCTCACTCTCTGGAGGACTCCTGAGCCCAGGCACTGCAGAGTTCTCTCAAGATGAAGAGGAAAAGGATTTTGAGTCAGATGAAGATAGTGATAGATATGAAGATTTATCATCAGATGGTAAGCTTTAACTATTAATAAAATAATTATCTTTCCGGTTTATCAAGATCAATGTTGTACAAATTAAAATGATAATTGTTTTAAGAGTTTATTATTGCAGTACTTATTAATTGTGTCTGTGACAAAGTTCTTCAGATTGGAAGTGGGAAAACCATATTTATCTGTCTTGGATTTGTCATTGCTTTATTTTTTTATAAACTAGTCATTTCAATATTTCAGAATCCAACGACGAATGTCCTGAATCAAAACAGGCACGAGCTAATGCTAAAAAGGAGAGGTTTTTCTGGCAATACAATGTCCAAGCAAAAGGTCCAAAAGGTCAAAGGTTGATAATGAAAAAGAAATCAGAAGATCCACACATTTTGAATTTAGTTACTGATCCAGTATTTAGCCCTAGCTGCAGTGTTAGAGGCATAAAACACAGGTAATTAATTACAAATGATATTTTTCACTTCTCCTGCTCGTAAAGTCCTACTTTACGCCCTGTGTAGGCGGACTAAAGCAACGTTTTAGGCTCTTGTGCTTAAAAGGAACCTCTTTGAATGAAAACAAATTACTTTTTCGCCCTTGTGCGTAAAAGTCCGGCAAAAAAGTAATTTGAAAAGAGAAGAGATTTGAGAGGTTGAAAAAAAGATTTTTTTTTCTTCTTTCGTGTAAGAAGTTTCCTCGTGTTTTTAAAAATATAAAACCTATAGAAGATTTAGATCGTAGATAGTAATTTTTTTTATTCAGAGGGGTTGATAAAAGGTTCTTGTTGTTAAATTTGATTTTCTATTCTATTTATGTGTATTATGTTATTTTGTTATTTTTATTGAATAAAAAATAATGAAATTAATTTGTTAAATAATTAGTTAAATCTATTTCTTTGTATTTTAATTTTTTAAACAATAATATTATAATAATTTATTTTAAAAAAATTAAAAATTTTAAATTAATTGATTAAATAGTAATTTGATTAAAATAAAAAAAATAATTTTATTTTAAAAAAATATTTACCTCTAATAATATGAAAAAAAATTTAATATGAATTTTAATAAAAAAATATATTTTTTTAATAATTTCAAAAATATTAATGTTTTTTAATATTTTTATTAAAAATTTATTTTTTTTAATTATTTTTTTCATTTAATTGGTCAAGTATTTTTTTTTTTTATATTTATTATTATTTAATTAATTAATTTATTATGTTTATAAACATATTTTTTATTATATTTTAATGTATTTCCTCGCAATCGATGTGAAAAGTCGAGTGTAAAACTCGGGCATAAAACCCATTTTATCCTCGACTTTATATCCGCCCTCGCCTTCGGCTCGGGCTAGCTAAACGTCTCGTATAAAATGGCTTGTTTTATGCCCTCGTTGTACAATCTACTATTGATCTAACAGAAAAGTATGGTCTGTATTATTTTTTTTGACACATGTTGAAAGAAGTAAAATAAAAAAAGACATGAAATAAATCACTATGGTCCATTAGTTTCAAAAAATAGATAAAACAAAAATAAAGTTCAATACATATACTTCATTAGTTTCTTACAAAATCAAATCATTTATAACAGTACAATATTATATAATAATATAAATATAATAAACAATATAATCAATTACCTACTTAATAAAATAACCAAACATGCAGTACTTTTACTTTTGATTAAAGAATGATAGCTCAGAGAGATTTTAGTTTTCATAACATTGTGTTGTAATTATTACAGTGGAAAAGCAAGAAAAGGTGATGGCAATGACCTTACTCCAAATCCAAGGAAACTCCATGTAATAGGGAAAGAATTAGACAATCTCAGTAAAGTTATAAATGACATGATCCCCGTCAGTGAGCTCCCGTTCAACATAAGACCGAAAACAAGAAAAGAGAAGAATAAATTGGCGTCAAGAGCCTGTAGACTCAAGAAAAAAGCACAACATGAAGCTAATAAAATAAAACTTTACGGCCTTCAACAAGAGCATAGTGAGCATCTTTATCCATAGCATATTTGGTTACTGGTCTGGGTGTTAGTTGTCTTTGTGTGTGTTCCATGGCATCCCCGACACAGGGTATCCTAGTGGGGGGCTATGGGTGTGAAACGTTTAATATTTGTGCAATTACACTATCTTACTTCATACTTATATACAGGGTTATTCATAAAGGGTATGCTAAGCTGAAAAGGGCTCATAGTACTCATCATTATGAACAACTTTTACTATGGGACAAACCCGAAATTCTGTGTAAATATAATAAATGTGAAAGTTTGTATGTTTAGACATCTTGTTCACGAAATCACGAATAATAGCGCTGAAAAGGTTTGAATGAAGTTTGGTATGGAGGCAGCTTATATACTCTGGATTTACAAAAAGGCCATGTTTGGTTAATCTCGGATAAATTAATGATTCCTATAAAAAAAAATATAATAAATTTTTAGATTTTATTAGTTGCTTTTAGTGTTAATATTCTGAATTAATACATTTAAAAATTAATTTTTGAAAATGTTTTTCAGGGCGTCTTATAAATGGCATATCTCAAATGAAGCAAGTACTGAGCAATAGGGTGACGAATTCTCAAAATAATGTAGACTGGAACTCACATATACAAAGTATAGTTAATACAGCCACAGGTATGTAATCTTTAAGCATCCTTGCAGTATTTTTTGTGAAATGATTTGTTTTTATGCCGCAAAGCACTAAGTATAAGTTTTTTCGTTTCAGAGGTCAAAATAGCTGGTAAAACGTCAGAATTTGTTAACAAAGTTTTGAACAACATAAAAGCCGGCAGGCATGATGGTGGAATCAACGATTTTTAAGGTAAACATTACTTTTTTTAACAACAAAACAAAAGGCTGTTCTATGTACCTCCAAAGTTATATATATTTAAAAGAGTTTTATGTCTTATCACGTAAAGCTACCATTGTCTAAGACAATTTTATTTTTGTATGATATCAAGAGTGTAGTTAGTCATTAGAAGCTTTAGAAGGCAACTAAAATGTTAAGTTAAAATTTTGTTTATATTACTATGCCATAAACATAATTTATATATTTTGTATACAGTAGGTAAAAAGATCGGTGTCATTAGTACTTGGTTAATAAGTACTTTATAATGTAATTCTAAAGTATATACAATATACCAGAAAATGTTTTTGTATATGGCTTTGCCACAGTACTTTTCCGTCTTCCTGCGGGTAATTTGCATTTTCTTACTTGCATAACACTAAAATGCCAAAATTCATGAAATAAAATACACATATAATGTCATAGACACTTAGGTCATTATTACAATATGCACATGTATGTATATATAATTGTATATTTATATAATCGTATGTATATGTATCAGGATGTATGTGTATGACATTTTTTTGTAAATATTACATAAAATCCCTAGCATAAAATGTAATTGCTGTCTCATACTTATATAATTATGTTTACATATTACTATTTCCATACTGGTCTTAATGATTAGAACAAAATTATGAAATTAATCCACTTGTTTCATCATCATACCTAGAAAAATTATGATTTATTCATATACAGAGACAATCACACAAACACATGCGTAAAACAAATAGGTATAATAAATCACTGTCGGGTTCTAATAAATACAAGCGATCATATGTATTGAGTTTATATTAATAGGTTCCATTTCATATTTTTGCAACTTTTCCTTACCTACCCAAATCGGAAATGGTGAAATAAGTGTCCATCAATATACACTCCTCTAAATTATCTTTAACGCATTTTCTTCAATTTTCAAAAAGCTGAGTGTTTTTGAATTATGTATAAAATTAGGGATTTCTGTGACATTCGCGAATTGCACCCATTGTTTTAAATTATGCCTTCAAAAACTAGCTTGCTAAAGGGTTAACATCATCAATTTAATAATAAATTTATAATCTATTTAGTAGCTAAGCATCAGGCAATAAGATAATTACTCTTTTATGATTCTTACATTGTATAATTATATGTATATAGAGATGAGAATTTTATCATAATTTTTACCGAGTTTGTAATTTGTGCACAATTTTTATTATTAGAAATCAGTTAGAGTGCTCTAAGAGGACGACATGAGCATTAAATTTATCGAATAGAATTAAAATGTTTCTGTCTATGAATTAATACGCCTGTTGTTATAATTTCTAAAGTTTATAGTCGTTGTTAGGGTGTAATAATTTATCGTATAGTATAACGTATCTAGTTTACATAGTTGTGTAAAGGCATAGATAGCTAAGCTATATACTATTTTCAATAAAATTATTATTCTTTAAGATATCGGAATTCGGAATAAAGTTATATAATATACTTTTGTAATAATTTTAAAAGGTTGCTTCCACTTATAAGACAAGAAAAGCAATAAAATATTTACAATACAATAACACTTAATTGACACCACTAAGTAAAGGAAAGTACAAATAATAAAAATTTAAGACATAGGCACAAAAGGCGGTCTTATCGCTAAGGGTGATCTCTTCTGGTCGGCATTAGTTTTACAGGTATTTATAATACCGCCGTCATAAGCCCAAGAGCGGAATCTCAAAAAAAAAATCTGGGTTTTCACGCAGCTGATAGTTTGAAACATTACGCATCTGATGAGTGAAAAACAGAAATCAATTTATTTTTGAGATACCTATAGATAGCTCTTGGGCTTATGAGGGTAGGATAGGTAATTAACATACATACTTGTGATAATATTATGATCGATAAAAGAACGCGAATAAATATAACAAGTGTTCGAAATCGATAAACAGCATTTAGATATCGTGGGATTCGTGTGGCGATTAATGGTTCAAATAAATTTGTTTTTGATTTGCATATGATTTTGATGCTGATACCAGCTATTCTATTTTGGTTATAGGTATCTGATAACCTATCACCAGATAACAGTTATTGCTACTGAAATACTTTTTTTGTAGAGTAAGGGGCTAGTTAGAAGAACGCGTCGGTAGCTTGACATGTGACGGGTGACCCGAGCGTTCCATTGCAAAATGTATAAATTATACAGGGTTATTCATAAAGGGTATGCCAAGCCCAAAAGGGCTAATAGTACTCATCATTAGGAACAACTTTTATTATGGGACCAAACTGAAATTAGCGAAAAAAAATCAGCTGTTGCATAAAAAAATGTCAATGACACTCTACAAAATATATGGAACAGCTGTTTGTTTTTCGCGAATTCTGGGTTGGTCCCATAGTAAAAGTTGTTCATAATGATGAGTATTATGAGCTGTTTTCGGCTTAGCATACCCCTTATAAATAATCCTGTATGCAGTGCAGCGCGTCGATCGCTTGGTATGACTTGTTTTCATATATTTTTGCAACGCTCGGGACGCGTTATCAAACCGCTCATTGAGCACTTGTTACAACTTTAAAATTGTACATCTAGCCTTAGTCTGGTTTTCAATTTTGAGTGAAATACCAAGATTTTGCATAGGAAGCAAACTTTTAATAATTAAAAATGTGATCTGGATGTAATTACCTAAGCAATTATGATAATCACTTAGTTGTACTAGCTAGTTTAGTAATAGTTTCTAATATGGTCAATCAAGTCGGTTTAATGTATTCATATCAAAAATGAAAACTATGTCTATTTTGTTTTGCAATTATACATAAAAATGTTGTTTTTACTTTTTTTAAATAAAATTCAAATATTTTAGGGATAGATTGTTGAAGTTGTGATACATTTGAAAATTAAAAAAAACAATGTAAGTCAGTTTGGAAGTCAAAATTTTAGCTTTTATAAAAAAACATAGTTTAAGATGTCTTTAAATGTCATGTACCTAAATTTATATAAAAGCTTATTTTTATGAAATAGTTTTAAATAAGTATATTGTAAAGTATTCAGCGTTATGATGCTGCTTAAAAATGTTCTGAGAATGCATTAAAATACATACTTAGTATTTGCACTTATTCATCTCGTTTGACGATTTTTTTTAAACGTCGGGGGGGGAGGGGGGTTGAAAGTATAAATCTCGATTTTCTAACTAATACCGGTAGAGGATTCGACGCCATCTTGTTTTAAAGTTCAATTTTTTCGTTTTTTCGAAATAACTCGTTAATTTTCAACTTAGCAAAAATGGTCCCGTCCGAAGTTGTTGGAAATTTAATTTCTCACAAGTTTGGTCAACCACCTCGCCCGACGTTTAAAAAAAAATCGCTTCCCGGAATTTTTTCTATTTAAATGTCTGCCCCGACTGGACTAGTAGCCATTGAAAAAAATCGTTGTCAGTCAGACCATTTATCAGTTGAAAACTATTAGGGCTGAACCTAGCCAAGTTTTCACTGTTTAACATAGTTTAACATGGGTTTGTAATCAAATCTTCAAATCAAATAAATATTGTAATATTTGTGGTGTCAATTTAAAATATATCGGGGCAGGCATTGTATAAGTATTCTCACATCTTTTTGCTACAGGTTGTATATTTCTATGTTTGTATTTTACCCTATACTTTAGCCATATTCAAACTACACAAATGATAATTATACTCAATTATAATTATTGGTAACATCTAGCAGTACAATAAATTAAATTGTTCTCATCTCTTTCATTTAAATTAAATCATATTTTTAAGCATTTGAGCCATGATAAACTAGTCCAAGATTTTAAGTGTCTAATAGTGCCAGTTGCAGTAGGTGAATGAGACAAAAACTTTAATAATTTCACTGTTCAGGTATTACATTGGGTAAATGTATGCTAAACTTATGAAAATCAGTTACAATTGTTACAATATTAGCGGAAACAAACTACTGCAGTTGTCAGAGCTTTTAAAAACTTGGACCAAGTATACACGTAAGTTTTAACACACCTGACCGACTCTTAATAATATGAACGAAAATAATTAAACGTTCTATTTTTTTATTTAATTGTAAGGCAAAATTGTTATAGGTTATTTTCTGTAATAATCATTTTAACTTACAAAGTTATACCAAACTCATAAACTTGTTCTGCGATTCAATAGGCTGTGCTTAATTGTATGAACTCATTTAAGTTATCATTATGTTACTGTTTCTTAATTTACATGTAAAATTATGTATAATTAACCATTTTAATGTTTGTGTATCTATTTGATGTTAAATAAATATTTTTAGTCTTCATGATTGTATTATTGAAACACCAGACTTCTAAACATTGGGATTTTAAGTCTCCCGTAAAAATAGTTATTTTTTAAAAACAAATAAAACTGACTTCTACTTTTTTGCTAATGATACTAATTTACTGTGTGAGGGCCGCATGCCGCTCTCGAGGCGTTCTGGCATATTATGGTCTATTTCTATTGTGGACTGGATTATAAGCACAAAAAGCTTGAAATATGCATGAAAAATGAGTCAAATATGCAACACAAATGATGTTTTCGAAGAAAAAAAAAGAAAAATTGCTATACCTTTATACCTATGCCTACCTACATTTTTTATTACTAAATTAGCACAAAAGACAAGCAGCTGAGTGCGCTTTACAAACCGTGCGGTTTAATTTGACCGGCGGGTTGTTTGGAATAACGTAGGTAATTAATTAATTTTCAGTATAAGTACGATATATGGCAAAAATTTTTGGACAGTTAAATTTAGACTTATCAATAGGTTAACCTACCGAAAAATGTAATGTATATAGCGAAAATATATGCATGATCAGTAGATTTTAGACACAATATACGGCTGAGAATGGGGTAAATGTGCTTATAATCCGGTCGCTTTCTATTACTGTGTCAAAATAATTTGACCAAAATGTTTTATTACAAGAACATTATTTTTACAAAACAAAAAACAAAAACCGACTTCAAAAGACCGAGTATTGAGTTATTCATCTATTTGTCGCGCATGTACTTAATGCAAATTTAAGACTTATATGGTTTTCTCATGGATACCATTATCAGAACTGGACTAAATTGAAATGGGACCAAATGGGAAGCGTCAGCTTTCTAATAAAATAAGAATCATCAAAATCGATTCACCCAGTCAAAAGTTATGAGGTAACAAACATAAAAAAAAAAACATACAGACGAATTGATAACCTCCTCCTTTTTTGAAGTCGGTTAAAAAAGTCACAAAGTAAAATTGACAATATATTTTTAATTCCCAGTGTTTTCAAATGTACAAATTGGAGTTCAGTATGCTATTGTTTGGGTGTGATTCAACAGGACCGAAGCTTAGTTTGGTCAGCAATTCTTGCAGCTCATTTATCTGGTACTCCTCATTGTGTTCCATATAAAATACAAAAGCTGCTCCAGACTGGTTATTTATCTCTCGCAGGCTGATAGCTGAAAACAGAAGCAGTTTTAGCTTTTGTAAGTAACCAAAAAAATCGTAACAATAACTTCATATTTCTACATATTTCTTTTATAATCTTTTTTAACACACACCTTGTGTTTTAATTTGCGCGACGCGAGTGCGGCTGCACACGCCAGGCGCGTAAAACACAATGCGTTTGACTATTAGCCGCGGCTGGGGCAAGCGCATGTCATAGTGCCAAAGCTAAAGTCACGCATGCCAAAATGTTAAACAATAAGCACTAAGCACATACCAACATAATGTTTTTTATCATTTAGTGCTTTTTGTTGACTACATACCAAAACAAAGCTAAAACAAACTTATATTTAAAATTTATAATTACCTCCAGCTGTAACTCCAGATATAATGTTGGGTTGTTCTAATTTAGGTATGGTTTTCACCAAAGACAATAGTGGAGGCTTTGTAGTGGACAGGCTTCTCATAACATATTCTCGGCCCCTATATTCAGTAGTTTGATATTCCACAATAGGCTTTGTTAATACTGCAATGACATCTTTACTGACAGTAATGTACAATTTCAACAGTTCAACTATTTCACTTGCCAATAGTAAATTGTAGTCTCTCAAAACACAGACATATGATTCGGACCCTTCTGTCCGATATAAATTTATATTCAAGGGTTGGATAACATTAACAAGTTCAAGTTTATATTTAGTCAGTGATTTGATGCTATCTGCTATGTGCCTTCCCTCTAAGATGAAAAATGTCTGAATTTCAGCAGGTACTGCTACATCTTTATACCATACCAACCTGCAATGAAAAGTTTTTGATAATTATGATAGTTTTTTTACTTCTACAGTGTAGAAAAACGTATGTGTACACATAATAAAACTACAAAAATGTAAATTATATTGCTTAGAACCTACTTTGGATGGTTTTCCTCCTGTACGTTCTCATCCCAGTCTTCCCATGCAGTTCGAGTACCAGGTTCAACAATTTCCCCAAAAGAACTCATGATCGATTATTGTTTATTTATGATTCTTGATCATGCAATAATTATGCCTGCCACTTTTATGGACAATTTGGGTGACCAAATTATTAAAATAAAGAATTCAACAGGTATATTAGTGAATAGACCAACAAACATCACTTGATTGAGTCTTGAACTTTTAAGATCTATCATGACTTGACAGAAATTGACAATTCATGACATGAATTTTAAATCTAAACATGACACTGACAGATTTTAAAATTAGCATTTTAGAATGTCTTAGTCGTTCGCATTCGAAGAAAAAGTATTTAGAATTCCATATAGAGAAGGTGTATCCAAATTCCAAAGTATCATAAAGTCCGTTCTGTTTGTTTGTTCAGCCGTATGAATATACGAGGTGTTTTTATTAAAAAAAAATAGTTCAAGATATTTTTATAGGAGGCGTAGTTGAACATCAACTTTGTTTTGTCAAACCGATTGTATAGATATGGCAGCCCCGGATTTTCAATTCAATATTTTTTTTGGGCGGGGCTTAAATTGAATAATGCCGCCCCCGCCCACTTATGTTTGTTTTTGACCGAGCGAGCGAAGCGTCTCTGCAACGTTTAGCCAAATTTGCTTTCATCTATCCGGATGTTTGTTTGTTTGATTCTTTTTTTTTACTTGTAACATTCATATGACTGAAACAAAGTAATTTACAAAACTAAAAATCAAAAAGTAGGTTTTGCCCATGTAGCAAGCTAATTATTTTTTTTGTTCGTTTTTTTTGTTTGTTGCTACTCGCATACAGGTCGCATTTCTCAACAAATCTCGACGAAACTTGGTAACTTGGTTTGTCGTCGGGATTTTTTGATTCAGGGGGTATTCCCCTCGAAAAGGGGAGAAATTTGCTGCAGCGCCATTTAGCGACCGATTTTAAGATAGAAGTTTATGGTACTTAATACTAGACAAGAATTTAGAATATGAGTAGGGTAAAATTGAGAGTTCTAACTCACGTTTATTTGCGGTTGGTAATGGTAACTGTAGTATGAGAATTGTATGGGGAATATGTTTTTTGTGTAGGGCTCCGGTGTGTGAGTGTAGAGGGGGCAAGACGGGCTACGGGGTAAGTCGGGCTCCGAGTCGGGTCTCCGAAGTAGGGCTCCGATGCGGGTCTACACGGTGGGGGGTCAAGCGGCGGCGGCGGCGGCGGCGGCGGCTGCGGCGGCGGCGGCTGCGGCGGCGGCGGGGCAAGACGGGCTACGGGGTAAGATGGGCTACGGCGGCGGCTGCGACAGCGGCGGGGCAAGCGACGGCTGCGGCGGCGGGGCGGGGCGGATGTAAGATAGTTACATTGTAACGAGCTGATATCAATGTGGTACATCCAGTATTTTATAACAGCAAATAGATAACGTGTATCAAACAAAGGATTGACAGGAAATAGCTGATATATCTCATAAGTATTTAAAGTCTTTAAAAGCGTTGCAGAATGCAATTGTTATTTTAAACGTGGTTTTCAAAACGAGAACGACAGTCCAGTGTTAATGTGTTTAAAATCAATAAAATGTTATTTACAAGTCTTTTACCTTGGATGATTGTACTCTACTTGGAGAAAGAAAATGGAGTAGATATTATGGAGAAAAATATTTCAAAATCTATAAACGAAGATTTGCGTGAAGTGTGTTCTAGCAACTATCATTATCTGAAGAAGGTAAAGTTATTAGACGTAGACGGCAACCGTTTTATGAAGAATTGGTTGATTAAATTTTATCTCTATGCAGATACTGATAAAAATGAAAGCAGATTGTTTGCACATAAAAAACGCATTGTGTTCTTAAAAAGTGATGATGTTAGGAACAGTAAGAAATTGCTTAATCTACGTTTATGTAGTGATAATCGATTATTACTATTTAAATTGGAAGTTGTACATTCATATAGGTAAGAAAAGAAGGTTACTATACTTTCAACGAACAGGTTTCAACGACCCCCACCCCTCTCCAATATTTTATCTAAGACAGTTCGAAAACTAAACAGTTAAAAACTCAGTTCTGTTCAGATCTGTTCAGTTCTGTTCATATAGGTAAGAAACGAAGGTTACTATACTTTCAACGAACAGGTTTCAACGACCCCCACCCCTCTCCAATATTTCCGAAAACAACCGATTTTACCCGAATACTTTCCACGATTGGTATAAAAAGATTAGCAAACAATTTTTCTAGTTAGTAGTTGACGGTCGTTGGAAGTGTTAACATGGATACATCCAAGGTGTTTAGTGTTTCCCAGCTCTATGGAAGAAAGATTAAGCCGACAGACGAAAGATTTGGAATTTGGTTGCTATTGGAAAATTTGGAAAATAATAATTTGTTATCTAATGTCGGTAATATTAATTATACGGAAGGAGAGGAATTGGTTCCATCCAATAAACGTTTTTCCGCCATTACAACCATTTTGCGACAATATTATGCTTGTAAAAATATGTGGCTCAGAGGACTGTGCATCGGAATCTACTCTTGTTAAGAAAGATATATGTGGATCATTTAACAGTTACATTCGTGGAAAATTTGGAGAATTAGTTTCGGCGAAACATGGAGTTAGAGCTAAACTACCATTTCCCTTACTAAGTGAGAATCTACTTGCTAAAGGTGCACGAGATGTAATTGGAAAAGATTTATGTAGAATTACCGAGAAATACAAAAAGCCAATATGCATTCCGTACAAAGTAGAATTAGCCGACGTAAAACTGGATAATTTGTTGGAAATATTACCGGATTTGTTAGAACAACTTCGCAAAGAAGATTACTACCTAATGGATATGGATATTACACAGGACTTTGCTGGAATATTTAACAAGGAAGAGATGTGCAATTATTTAACGGACAATTTTAATTTTTGTAACCAAGGGGAATATTTAGAAGGTAGCAATGTGATTGTAAATAATGATAAAACAGTCGGAATCGATTGTTTAACCTGGCTAACATCTAACACTAGAGTAAAGATTTATAACAAATTCGTATGTCAGTTAACGAGCCCAGGAGTCGGTAAACAGCTAGGAAACCATATAATCGATTTTATAAATTGTCCAGATGTAAGGTTAAAAGAAACATTTTCGTCTCCATTAGCAATGCAGCATGGAATTTCCAGATTAGAAGCCACAATTTACAACTATAGTTATGGAAAACAATATAGCGCAACCTATAATCCTCTGGAAGATTGCATCAATGTGCTCGAAAAAAGTAAGTTGTATTTCCAGAACGCACCGATATATTCGGTTTCTATAGCTAAAATGTGGAGAAAAATCTCCGATACTGTACAGAACAGCTGCTGTCTAGTTTTTAATAATTTATTGCAATTTGTGTATTGGGGGAATGCTACTACAAAAAAGTTAACTGGAATACAGATAAAATTACCGAATCAACAAGCCTCCAGGAAGAAAATGATAAATTACGCCCTATCAGCATTTAGTTTTAACTGCTTGCCTGTAAATTATATAGAAGTCGTGGAAGATGGCGAAAACAAAGATAATGTTCGAATAATACAAAAATGTTACATTAAAGCTGGGGAGAGCTATTTTTCTAGGTCTAGAACGATGTTCTCTACTATACCAGAGTGTATAGACATCGAGGAAACAGGACTGGTAGCTACTTGTAATATAATTCCACGTGTTTTAAGGAAAAGAACTAATAACACCAACAAATTATTACCATATACTATTAAAGAAATAGAACCGCTTTCGTTGACATACATAACATCGACACGGAAACGAAAACAAGAACTCGAAAATTTAGACGCTAAAAGACGGAAAATGGATTATTTGGAAAAGACATGTGCAATAAAGGAAGAATATAAACTAGTTTTAGAGAAAGAAAAACAGATAACATTGTTAAAAGAAAGATTAGAAGATTATTTTCACACCCATTGGGCAAACTTAGATAATATTGGAGAGTATAAGGTATCTGCGTTTACCGTTAATAATAAGGGGAAATATCCATATGTAGGAATATTAGCCGAAAAAGATGGAAATAAGGCAGTTTACTATTTAAAAGGACCGTATAAAAATATGTTTGTTAAATTATACAACGAAAGAGAAAAATTTATTAAAGATGGTTATATGATTATTTCTCATAATACTATGGACATAATTAGTTTGCCTACAGAAGAACCGTTTGTAGAGTTTACTACAAATGGAGTTACAAGCTATAATGGAAACTCATTCGCGAAAATAGAATATCTTAAGTTTAATACGGAAGTTTGGAAGAATCAGGAGAATATACCATTTACACACGAAGATATGCAACAAATTGGTAACATTAAAATGCAAGATATAAAAGATAATATTAAATTTCGAAATTGTCATCGCTTAGAAGAAATCGCCGAAGGGACGGAACTGGTAATTGTCGGAATTAAGGAAGTCGTACATAGGAATAAATTTCGATATATTATACAATTCGACAGCTTGGACATATTATATTTATCTAATTATTGGTTCGAAAAAGAAATCGAAGATGTAGATTTAAATTTAGAGTATAAAATAAAAATAAAAATGGATAAGTTAAAACATACACCGAATAGAAATAAGGAAAGACTTGTATTTTGTGTGTAAAAAATAAAACTAATGCTTACAAATATAATTTTATTATTGTTTTTGTTCTAAATCCTTTTTCCTTTAATAAACCTCTAGACCTAGATTATTTATGCACCTGGAAGAACAGAACTGAACAGAACTGAACAGAACTGAACAGATCTGAACAGAACTGAGTTTTTAACTGTTTAGTTTTCGAACTGTCTTAGATAAAATATTGGAGAGGGGTGGGGGTCGTTGAAACCTGTTCGTTGAAAGTATAGTAACCTTCGTTTCTTACCTATATGAATATAGAATTAAATATGAAAAACTCAATATTTATATAGTTGTTTTATCGTATACAATGTACATCATAGACCACATATTGGCAACCACAATTCTATTACAATTTTTTTGAACACATTAAAAAATAAGATATTATTTTCCTTTTACAATCGCGTGGGTATGTGAAAAGGTTTGTTTCCCATACTGATAATGAAACCAATGTTTCCTATACTGATAATGAAATCAATGAAATCATTATCAATTCTTACCACAAAATTCTATGGGTATAATTTTAGAAGTTAATAGCAAACTACTCCCACAATGATAAAAATAACTACTATTATTTCGTTACTTTAGTTGAACATTCTGAATCTTCTATCTCACCCTTTCTCAATTTATCCAACTGATTGTGACTCCAAAATAACACACTTTCAATTGTCATCTTATAACGTTGACATGATTCACTTAACAGATAAGATGTTGTTGTTGTTGTTGATGGTGATGCTGTTGAAGTAGTTCTAGCAGGAGTAGTTTTTATTTTATCATCAATAGATTCCGTATCCGGTATTGTTGTACTCTTATATATTTCATCTTCCTTTGACTTATCAAGGTGATGACGTTTTTTATTTACACCTCTCGGAAGTTTTACTGTAATCTCTAATCCTTTCTCGTCTGTATACTTCTGTTGGAATGTATCGGATGACCAAACTTGTTGTAAAGTATTTGTAACACTGCTGCTACGCTTTGCACGAGTTTTGAATGAATGTACAACTTCCAATTTAAATAGTAATAATCGATTATCACTACATAAACGTAGATTAAGCAATTTCTTACTGTTCCTAACATCATCACTTTTTAAGAACACAATGCGTTTTTTATGTGCAAACAATCTGCTTTCATTTTTATCAGTATCTGCATAGAGATAAAATTTAATCAACCAATTCTTCATAAAACGGTTGCCGTCTACGTCTAATAACTTTACCTTCTTCAGATAATGATAGTTGCTAGAACACACTTCACGCAAATCTTCGTTTATAGATTTTGAAATATTTTTCTCCATAATATCTACTCCATTTTCTTTCTCCAAGTAGAGTACAATCATCCAAGGTAAAAGACTTGTAAATAACATTTTATTGATTTTAAACACATTAACACTGGACTGTCGTTCTCGTTTTGAAAACCACGTTTAAAATAACAATTGCATTCTGCAACGCTTTTAAAGACTTTAAATACTTATGAGATATATCAGCTATTTCCTGTCAATCCTTTGTTTGATACACGTTATCTATTTGCTGTTATAAAATACTGGATGTACCACATTGATATCAGCTCGTTACAATGTAACTATCTTACATCCGCCCCGCCCCGCCGCCGCAGCCGTCGCTTGCCCCGCCGCTGTCGCAGCCGCCGCCGTAGCCCATCTTACCCCGTAGCCCGTCTTGCCCCGCCGCCGCCGCAGCCGCCGCCGCCGCAGCCGCCGCCGCCGCCGCCGCCGCCGCTTGACCCCCCACCGTGTAGACCCGCATCGGAGCCCTACTTCGGAGACCCGACTCGGAGCCCGACTTACCCCGTAGCCCGTCTTGCCCCCTCTACACTCACACACCGGAGCCCTACACATCCCACATCGGAGCCCTACACCGTAACCCGTCTTGCCCCGGAGCCCTACACTTGAGTTTGAACTCTCACGTCGAAATATTAAACACTTTTACAAAGTTAAATCGACATTTTGCGGTTGGTAAAACATATTCCCCATACAATTCTCATACTACAGTTACCATTACCAACCGCAAATAAACGTGAGTTAGAACTCTCAATTTTACCCTACTAATATGAATAAAATTGGTCAAGAGGTTGTTGACTTAAAACATTGTGATGATTTGGTTTTTTAGAAAATAAAATGATATAGTGGCAAAATAAAATATTGAAAATTTTCATTTTTTCATGTCTGTCTCTGATTAAGACTAAGATCCACGCCACCTACTGTACTTTTTGAAACTAAAACTTTTTTTTAACTTGCCTCCTTATTTTTCTGTCGTATTGTACGGAACTATCATGAGTGCTTTATGACACGCACTTGAGCAGTTTAATTTTCTTGATTCTAAAAACCGGTAAAATCGAGAAAACGACTTTTGCAAGCTACTTAGTCAACTTTTCAAATAATATCTGTGCATTTTACTACGTTGCCGCTTGTTCCTTCATTCAATTTTAATGGTTCGTTCTCTTCGATTTATTTTCAATTCATTCATTCATTTAAAGTGAAGAAAGGAGGAGACGAATATTTTGTTTGCAAAAATAAAAATTAAACCCATTGTAGTCTAGCTCCATTTATTTAGCAGGAATGAAAAGTTAGAAAAACGAAATCAATAGAAGATACATTGGAATTAAAGCCATGCTTAAGGTAGGAAATCACTAACGTGCTGTATAGTTGCAGCATCAAATTGATTTATTCGGTTAGTACATGTTTTTTTACAGACGTTTATTTCCCAGGATAAAGGACAAGTTACATTCGAAGACAAATGGCCTACTATGCGACCGATAGTGTTGAAGCTTCTCAAGCAAGAATCGGTAACTCAAATAGAATGGCAAGATCTGTTCGGCGCCGTCCACTCGGTTTGCTTGTGGGACGAGCGGGGCCCGTTCAAGTTACGGGACGCCCTGCAACAGGACATCATGATGTACATCAAGCAGGCGCAGGCTCGCGTGCTGGCGCAGAGAGAAGACCAAGCACTTCTCAAGGCTTACATAGCTGAATGGGGCAAATTTTTTACTCAGTGTAATTACTTGCCTACACCGTTTCGACAGTTAGAAACCTCTATTATTAATATCAGCAAGGTGAGCACAAGCACACTCCACTCAAATTCTGTGAACAAAAAAAACAATAACAACAACAATGATGACAGTTTAGTTCGCAAGTTAATGCTGGACTCATGGAATCAGAGCATTTTTGTGGATATAAAGCAGCGGTTGCAAGACTCTGCCATGAAACTTGTCCAAGCAGAGAGAAATGGTGAATCGTTTGACTCTCAGCTGGTCATTGGAGTTAGGGAGTCCTATGGTGAGTACTGAACTTTAAGACATACCTTAACCTTACCTAAATGTTTAGTTTTTTTGTCACTTTTGAAATGAAACAGTAAATAACAACAACAATAGTTTCAATTTAATACAATGATTGTAAGCGTCGCCAGGATTACTTTCAGGGAGGTGCATCTGCACATTATACCATTTTTTAAATTTTTTTTTATTGAGCAGTCTCAAATTTCTGGATTATTTTTGAATGGGATTACTTATTAGGCTTAAATCAAATTATTTTCGTCTATAGTCACCACAAAATAAGAGGCCTGTTTTGATATTTGAAAAGACCCTAGAATGTAACTTGGAACACTTTTCGTGCACACTTTATAGTAGCATGCAATGTCAAATTATAACAAAACTCTCAAAAACAGTTACGTTCTCAATCTTCTTTTGTAAATGATGCCTTACTCGCATTCGAGTCTAATAGTACAAAAGAATATCACGAAGACATGGACCAGATAAATTCACAGAGTGGTTTTCTACCTTTCGCTTTTTCTTAATTTTTTGTGATTGAGTGAATGTTAAAAGAACTAAAAATATTAAACTAAAGACAAATTGACCTTTCGTACCATTTATCATTCTGAAATACCTACAATATTAAAATTTAAGTTTAATTTTCTAATCAAAACCTTAATCCAATGAACTTACAATACATAATGAAATCGATCAAATACTCATACAAACGTGAATTGATTTATCGTGAGTATCGAATACCGAGTCTTAAGGTAACATCGCTAGTTACGTCGCGATGACTAACGTCAAAACGGGCCTCTTATTTGTGTTGACTATAAAGAGTTAAAAGAGTTATCAGCTGTAAAAACTTTTGAATTAATCATTGTGGTCTTACAAAAAAAATTCACATGCCACAAAGTTAGGTAAAATATAGTCACAAAATTTAGTACACTGTAGGCAAACATGTTTTTTTTTTTGCAAGAATAGCACTTGTAAGTTTATTTTCGATTAAACTTGGTGTGTTTCTTTCGAAGTTTTTATCATCAGGGTTATTCCCTTAAATCTGGAATCACCTTAATTTTTTCATCATCAGTTTGTCACCCTGTATACTCTCATAGACTTTGATGGGCAATGGAATTATTCGCCAGTTATTACTTGACATATAGACTTCTTTCAATAAGTTATATTTACAATACTTGTTATTTTACAAAATAATAATAAATTAAAAACTCCCATAAATACTGTCGTGTGGTCTGACAGACTGCTATTGATTTTCAAATAGATAGTACTGACTAATTTTACGTTAGCTGACACTAAAACTATGAATAATTATATCCCAAGTGTCATTGGTTACATATCACAGTATCACTTGTTTTTCTTTCAATAAATACGATTTTTTCTTTTCAGTTAACCTGTGCTCTAACTCTCTTGATAAGCTACAAATATACAGGGAGAATTTCGAAGCTGCATATATGCAGGCTACAGAAGAGTTTTACAAACTGAAAGCTAGTGAGCATTTATTAGCTAATGGGGTTCAATCATACATGAAGTATGCCGACCTGCGACTCAAAGAGGAAGAGGCACGTGCGCATCGGTACTTGGAGCCAGGTAGCGGTAGTGTAGCCACGCTTACTCAGTGCTGTGAAAAAGTACTCATTGGGGAACATATGCACACCCTTTTAGCTGAGAGTGCTCCTTTGATTAAAGCAGGTGAAACTGAGAAATTGCAACTCATGTTCCGCCTTCTGGATAGAGTGCCCGAAGGAGTTGTACCTGTCCTACGGGACCTGGAACAACACATCATTTCAGCAGGCTTAGCAGACATGGTCGCCTCAGCGGAAATTATTACCACAGATTCTGAAAAGTATGTGGAACGGTTATTAGATCTCTTCAAACGATTCAGCTCCTTAGTCCGAGAAGCATTCCTGGACGATCCTCGATTTTTAACCGCTAGGGACAAGGCTTATAAATATGTAGTAAATGACACTGAAGTGTTTAAGTTGGAACTGCCTACATCGGCTCTCATACGCGGCAGTAAGGGGACGGCGCCCGAAAGCAAATGTCCTGAACTTCTCGCCAACTACTGTGATATGTTGCTAAGAAAAACTCCACTAAGTAAACGCTTAACTACCGAGCAAATCGAGTCGAGATTGAAAGATGTTTTACTGGTCCTTAAGTATATTGAAAACAAAGATGTTTTTATGAGATACCATAAGGCTCATTTGACTCGGCGGTTGATATTGGACACCAGCGCCGATTCAGAGAAAGAAGAAGATATGGTAGAGTGGCTGCGCGAGGTGGGGATGCCGGCTGACTACGTCAACAAGCTGGCGCGCATGTTCCAGGACCTCAAAGTGAGCGATGATCTCAACACTCAGTTCCGAGCCGAAACAAAGCGCCATGACGCTTTAAACATCAAAATAATGAATGCTGGAGCGTGGGCACGTGGCTGTGAGAGAGCGACGGTAAGTCTTCCTTTGGAGCTAGAGGATTACATACCAGAAGTCGAAGACTTCTACAAAAAGAAGCATTCCGGTCGGAAGCTACAGTGGTACCATCACATGAGCAACGGCACCATCACATTCGCGAACAGCGTTGGTAGATTCGACTTGGAAGTGACCACCTTCCAGATGGCCGTGTTGTTCGCTTGGAACCAGAGACCGCACGAGAGAATCAGCTACGAGAACTTGCGTCTCGCGACCGAGCTGGCCGACCCAGAACTGAGAAGGACTCTGTGGACTCTGGTCGCGTTGCCGAAACTCAAGCGCCAGTTGGTGTGTTACGAACCGGTAGTACAAAATCCCAAGGATTTCACTGAAAATACTACTTACTGGGTGAATCACGACTTTGCTCTTATCAAAACTGGAAAGCCTCAACGCAGGGGAAAACTCAACTTGATTGGGCGACTGCAGCTGAGTACCGAACGATCTCAAATGGAAGACAACCAATCCATTGTTCAACTTCGGATATTGAGGACTCAAGAGGCGATCATAAAAATACTGAAGATGAGGAAACGCATTACAAACACTGCTTTGCAGGTACTTGAATATCTTGTAAGATCCAAGGTCACACTAGGTCTTACCCAATGTAACATTTTTAATGGATATTTGTTTGGTTTCCAGAGTGAACTTGTGGAGATATTGAAGAACATGTTCTTGCCCACAAAGAAGATGATAAAGGAGCAGTTGGAATGGCTCATCGAACACAAATACATGCGTCGGGACGACGACGACATCAATACTTTTATATACATGGCCTAGAGACCATTGTCACTACGAATTAAATCAATAAATTATTTACCTAACCATATTCAAGCTTTCTAATTAAATTATCACCATAAAATTTAGTTTTATTTGGTACCTCATGGATAAAATGTTATAGGAGAAATAGGTTCAGAATGAATAAATAGTCAAGAAATTATTTGTTTCCTTTTATTAAATACATAATATAGATACAATTTAATGACATGTATAAAAGTTAAAATACAACATTAGTTCTTTGCGGGCTCTATAGTTTCACCACCTTGAATTTGACCCCAGCCAATTAATCTGAAAAAAAAAATTAAGACATTTTAGACTAGATATTTTGCAAAAAGCGTCTCCATGAGTAATTACATGCAACCCACATACACGCTTTCAGCAGTTTCAGCATGACTCATTAAACAAAAATAGTGGTTGGTACAGTTTGTGATCCAACTGAATATATTTTTTCTTTCAACGTCGACTTTACATGTGTTACAAAATAAAGATATTGGATACAATTGTAAGATGCACTGCTACAGAGGCGTAGCTACCGCCGCCGTGTCAAAGATACGGGGCCTCTCGGATATAGGGGCTCCGAAAGTGTGTGCGAAAAATTTAAAATGTTATTCATTTGGTCCCCAGCGATTTTAGTACCATTACAAATCATTTCGCCAACAACGTTCAGCAATTTCGTAATGTGAGTCTACTTACCGCCAGTGGTTTTCGACTCTCCTGCTGAGCGCCACCTTCTCTCCTATCTCCGTGCAGACGGGGTTGGTGAGGGTGATTTTGGCTAAATCGGCCTTCGTGGCCAGCACCCGGCCGCCCGTGCTCAGCGAGCCGATGTTCACAAGGAGGACCTGACGAAAACATTACTTTATTAAAAGGTTTTATTTAGCTTGACCATCGTCATCTGTCTCAAACGTATCCTTGAGTATTTCGGTCACATTGCTAGAAAACAAGGCGACAACCTGGAGAAGCTGATGGTGACAGGGAAAGTCGACGGCAAGAGGTCACGAGGCCGCAGCCCGATACGTTGGTCTGATCAGATTCGCACCACTCTCGACACCTTAGTCTACGAAGCACTTCACATTGCTGAGGATAGAAAACGCTGGCGAAACATCGTTAGAGAGAGGCTACTTGGAGGTGGTGGTCACGACCCTCAGACATGAGGAACACGATTTTAGGAGGAAGAGGATTTAGCTTGACCAGTGGGCCTGCAAAACTTCTGACGTAAAATACGTAGCGAGTGTTCGATAGTCTGGCTAACGAAAGTTGATACTGACAAAACGCGGCAAATTTATAAAATATCAGCATGGCAGCCCTAAACTGAAGGGAAATTGGAACAACTCACTTTGATATTTTAACATTTATTTTTGTTCTACATAGAATGAGTGATTTGCCGCGCTTTGTCAGTATCAACTTTCTTTAGCCATACTAGAAAAGTAAACTCCCTTTACGCCCGTCAGGGGCGCCCTTGACCCTGACATCATATTTTATCGATTGATTACTCCCTTAGAGAGAGAGAGTAAAGCTTTATCCCAGGCTTTATTGCGGGGCGCAGCTAGTTAAAATATAAAAACACTAGTTGCGTCCTGCGGTTTCACTTGCGTTTTGAGGGAGAAACAATAGCCTATATGTTAAATTAGGGTGTAAGCTACCTTTATACCAAATTCTATCCAAATCCGTGCAGCCGTTTTTGCGAGATGAAGCAACAAAAAACATTCAAACCACGCAAATAAACGATACGCGAAGTAAATGCCAAAAACTTTGTCACTTCCTTGTCTGCTAGAGAGTGGAATGCTCTGCCCGAGTGGGTGTTTCCCGGTAGCTACGAGTATAATCTGGGTGTCTTCAAGTTGCGAGTGAATCGGTTTCTTCTAGGCAAGCGTGCTCCATCGTAGACAGCATCGTTGCTTCCCAATCAGGCGAGATGGCGGTCAAACGCAAGCCTATCTTTCAATAAAAAAAAAACAGTTTCGATGTCGATAAATAAATAAATTACTGGTAGGCACTGGATTAAACGTCTCTTGAAATAAGTGAATAATTTCAGAAAATTTAGATCTGTCCTAAAGTCTTTAAAACAAGGGCCCATTATGTAGTTGTGTGTGTTTGTGTAGTGTTATGTAATGTGTGTTGTTGTGTAAAAAAAAAATTCGCAATTATGATCATGAACTTACTTATATACCTTTCGCCTAGACAAACCCGACGACTGGGTTTAAAGGCAATTATTGTTTAAAATTTATTGTAATAAATAAATAAAAAAAAAACTCGCCTCGTTCTTGGTAAGTTTCTGTACTTTGGCGGCCTTCTTGTCTCCCTCCGTGCGTACGCCGAGCAGCCGCTTCAGCAAGTAGTATGAAACTTCCAGCTTCACGAAGATGCCGGGCAGCGCTCCTACTGCGCCCAACACCTGGAAAATAAGGATAAGTTAAGGAAGTTAAGGACCATCTAGTGCTAATTCCCATATAACTTAACACTTTGGCTGCGGGAAACACATACCCTGTGTTTTCCTTTGCGCGAGTGCGGCTGCACACGCCAGGCGCGTAAAAACAAGGCGTTTGACTATTAGCCGCATAGCCGCGCCTGGGGCTAGCGCATGTGAGTAGTCGCCGCAGCCAAAGTGTTAAGTGAAAATTGCATAAACAAAATTAAAAAAATCTAGTAAAATAAATTTTATCTGGAGAGCGAGGGAGCTGCCATGCGGTTAAATTTATAACCGAAATAGAAGTCGGTTGAGAAAAAAAACGCTTATTTAACATCTTAAGTTTGCCCTTTTTATATGAGTCGATGCAAAGACCCAGCCTGTATTATGCAAGCACCAAATAGGTGGCTCTTTTTGGTGCTTATGTATTAATACTCGAATAGCCCCTTGTTTGTTACAAAAAGATTGTCTGTAAAAATAAGTTGTCTCGTTGACCGCTACTACTGTAGCGTACTCGTCAACAAAACTTGACAAGAAGACTTTACGATGCAAGATAATAAGATTTGGCATAAAATTAAAAATTCTCAAAATGCTCAAAAAGTCTTAAAAGGACTAAGTCTCAAAATAAAAAAAAAAATGTGAGCCGTCACGGGACGCCTGGTAGATGTGAAACATTTTAATCCATTCATGCTCCCGTTGTCCATGGCCATACAGATTTTCACAAAACCGTTCGAAAATTGAAACTCAATTAGGTACGCGCGTCGTCATTTATTTTCGAATAACCCTGTTATTTGCTTGAATACTGCTTGCCGTGGCGACGCGTCGCCACGGCAAGCGTCGCCACGCCAGAAATCGATTTTACCTACGTGCGCCAAAAGATGTTTCACATCAATAATTATTATATCGTGTGTTCCATTTCTATTATATTAATTGCAACTTGGCTAGTTCTCATTTCCCCTTTTGCAATAACTCACGAGTTCACGACATAATAACTATTATTATCATACATCGTGAAGTCGCCTTTTCAACTTTTGCTAACGTATATTACTTGGCTAGGGGGGCAGGTTACCTGTCCGACGAGCCTGTCGGCGCGGCACAGCGTGGGCTCGATCTTGGTGCCGACGCCGATGAGTCCGCCGGGCACGGCGTACTGCAGCTCGTTTTGTTCCGCGAACAGAGACACGATGCGGGAGAAGATCGGCCGGCACGTCAGCTTGCCGTCCGCGTCCTTGCTCACGAGCCCGGGACGCACCTGTAATAAATTCAAAATCTATAGATCTATACAATTCTTTTGGCTATGGGCTATGGCCTAAAACATTAATAACACGAACGAAACGTTTTGACTCCACATTCATTTTGCGAACCGCACGAGTGTGGAATGTTCTGCCTGAGTGGGTGTTCCCCTATGGTAATAATATGGGTGTCTTCAAGTCGAGAATGAATCGGTATCTTCTAGGCAAGCGTGCTCCAGCGACGGAGACTGGTCGTGAAGTGAGTACCTCGATCTCCATGCCGACAGTGAGCACGCGACGGAGACTGGTCGAGAAGTGAGTACCTCGATCTCCATGCCGACAGTAAGCACGCGACGGAGACAGGTCGTGAAGTGAGTACCTCGATCTCCATGCCGACAGTGAGCACGCGACGGAGACTGGTCGTGAAGTGAGTACCTCGATCTCCATGCCGACAGTGAGCACGCGACGGAGACTGGTCGTGAAGTGGGTACCTCGATCTCCATGCCGACAGTGAGCACGCGACGGAGACAGGTCGTGAAGTGAGTACCTCGATCTCCATGCCGACAGTGAGCACGCGACGGAGACTGGTCGTGAAGTGAGTACCTCGATCTCCATGCCGACAGTGAGCACGCGACGGAGACAGGTCGTGAAGTGAGTACCTCGATCTCCATGCCGACAGTGAGCACGCGACGGAGACTGGTCGAGAAGTGAGTACCTCGATCTCCATGCCGACAGTGAGCACGCGACGGAGACAGGTCGTGAAGTGAGTACCTCGATCTCCATGCCGACAGTGAGCACGCGACGGAGACAGGTCGTGAAGTGAGTACCTCGATCTCCATGCCGACAGTGAGCACGCGACGGAGACTGGTCGAGAAGTGAGTACCTCGATCTCCATGCCGACAGTGAGCACGCGACGGAGACAGGTCGTGAAGTGAGTATCTCGATCTCCATGCCGACAGTGAGCACGCGACGGAGACAGGTCGTGAAGTGAGTACCTCGATCTCCATGCCGACAGTGAGCACGCGACGGAGACAGGTCGTGAAGTGAGTATCTCGATCTCCATGCCGACAGTGAGCACGCGACGGAGACAGTTCGTGAAGTGAGTACCTCGATCTCCATGCCGACAGTGAGCACGCGACGGAGACTGGTCGAGAAGTGAGTACCTCGATCTCCATGCCGACAGTGAGCACGCGACGGAGACTGGTCGAGAAGTGAGTACCTCGATCTCCATGCCGACAGTGAGCACGCGACGGAGACTGGTCGAGAAGTGAGTACCTCGATCTCCATGCCGACAGTGAGCACGCGACGGAGACTGGTCGAGAAGTGAGTACCTCGATCTCCATGCCGACAGTGAGCACGCGACGGAGACTGGTCGAGAAGTGAGTACCTCGATCTCCATGCCGACAGTGAGCACGCCCTGCAGGATGGAGCCGCCGGCGACGCCGCCGCGCAGGTCGTCCACCTCGCAGCCCGGCTTGTTCACGTCGAACGAGCGGATCACGATCATGCGCGGCGGGGACGTGAAGTCGCGGAGCGGGACCGGGATCTTCTTTGTTACGTACTCGCACAAGACCTGTGTGCAGACAATTGAGATGAGTTTTCGAAGTCGTACAAAGTTTTTGAAGTCGTAATGTATGTGTAATGTGACTGAATGTATGGACTTATATTATGAATCTGAGACATTCGAAAGAAATGAATTTGAAAGGGTCTGACATGGTTTACTTAGGTTTGTTTGTTAAGCCTCTACAGACTTAAATAATTATTTTAAGCTTTTATTTAACTTGCAATGTACGTAACTATGTAACTAACTTTTTTGTTATAATTAAACACGGAAATACTCACGTAAAAATACGCGCGCGGCGCGCAGCGGTCCGTAGTGCCAAACGAGACGCAACCGCGAGCGCGTCACGTTTGTAAACTCACCTGATGAAGGTCACCGAATGTGACCGAAAATAGTCGTAGTAGACGACTTAATTTTTATGCGAGTATTCCCGTGTTTAATTATAACAAAAGTGTGTGAAAACCACGTTAGTTTCCATAGTAAAATATGTAACTAACTATGTTTGTTCGGGTGGAATCTTGCAACTTAATTTTGAACCACTTTAAGATATCCGAGCAAACGTGTGTAACTACGATGACAATGAAATAAAAGCTTGTTTTTGAAAATTAATGTATTGAAGTTTTTGTTAGAATGATGATTGATACATACCTCAATGTTATATTTCAACTGGGCCGATATAGGTATAATAGGCGCGCCCTCCGCCACAGTTCCCTGCACGAACTTGACGATCTGCTCGTGCTGCTCCTTGGCCTGCCCTTCCTTCACCAGGTCGATCTTGTTCTGCAGGATCAGGATGTGCTTCAGCTTCATAATCTCGATTGCGGCTAAATGTTCGCTCGTCTGTGGCTGGGGACAGGACTCGTTACCTGTAATGATAAATCAGACTGGTATTATAAACTAGCTGTACCCCGCGGTTTCACTCACTTTGTAGTGGTAGTAGATGCTGTGTAGGTACCAAAAAGAAACCGATTCACTCACAACTTGAAGACACCCAGATTATATCGGTACTAGTTGTTCAGTTAAGTTGCCGTTCGGATAATCGACTGTAATAGTTATAATGTTATCTAATGGTAGCTATAATCTGGGTGTCTTCAAGTCGCGAGCGAATCGATTTCTTCTATGCAAGCGTGCTCCATCGTAGATCACATCATTGCTTACCACCAGGCGAGATAGCGGTCAAACGCAAGCCTATCATACAAAAAAAATCTCACCGGCAATGAGTAGTAGCGCGGCGTCCATGACCGCGGCTCCGTTAAGCATGGTGGCCATGAGGATGTCGTGGCCGGGGCAGTCCACGAAGCTCACGTGGCGCACGAGCTGGAAGCGGCCGGCGCACGCGGCGCGCAGGCACGGGAAGCTGTCGTCCTTCGACGAGCCGCCCGATATGAAGCTCGTCGGCCGCGGGCACTTCGGGTTGTCGCATTTGTAGATCTTCGCGTTTGCGTAACCTGAATTCAAGGAGTACTACTTAGAATAGTTTAATTATGAAAACTATCGTAGTTTTGAAACGGTAGGTCCCATTTGTTCTATGGAACATGACGTAATAGAACAATTTGAGAAAATATTGTCCCTATTTGTACTCTATTACGTTATGTTTCATAGAACAACAGGGACCTACCGTTTTGAAACAAGCTCAATGAATGTGATCAAAACTGGTCCGAATAGCCGACGCAATATTACGTGAGTGTCCGCGTATTAATTAAAACTTCTAAGTCGTTCTGTTAGTACATAAGTTCATGTAGGCCAAGTGGTTGATCATGTCAGTTTTTAGGCTGCCTGAAAGCCTCTTACATGACTTGTCGGTGGGTTTCTTTCAGTATGTATAAGCCGGTGGTTAGTTTAGCTGGTGACCGTGAGTTCGTTATGGACAAACGGTGCTTTGGTTGTTTTTTAAGATCATAAAGCTGTCGAACCTCAATATTGATGACGCCTTATGGAAAGAAAGAGAGCACTGCGTCTGGTTTAATCTTAATATATATAAATTACGTGTCACGTTGTTTGTCCGCTATAGACTCCTAAACTACTTAACCGATTTCAATCAAATTTGCACACCGTGTGCAGTTCGATCTAAATTAGGAGATAGGATGATAGCTCACATCTCAATTTATAGTAAAAAAAACATGAAAAATTAGAAAATTTAAAAATACTTAAACCATATTTAACTTTAGCGCTTTGGACAATGTAATTTTTTTTAATGTAACTTTTGACATTTGACATAATATATGTAGAATTGACGCAATGGCTTTTTTTACCAATTCGAAATAGTCATCGTTAAGACAGGACAACGTCTGTCGAGTCAGCTAGTTTTATATATATTTCACTGAAATTAAAGAAACGCTGAGCATTCGTTTAGTTCTGTGTGAAACATTACGAGGTAAGGAGGGCGAGTTTGTATTTAAAAGTTGTCAAAAAAAACTAGGATTTGTGAATTTTTTATTTTATTTCTTATCTATAATAAAAAGTAGAATACAACTCTTAAAAATGTATAACATCTATAATACTACAGTATAACATTCATCTCCATTACTTACAAAAGTAAAATTATGTCATAAATTACTACCATACTTTATTGTAGTTCAAATGACAATTTTAAACATTACACAACAGGCACATTGGTTAGCACCTTCGTTTAATTCTAAAATAATGTGAAATACAAGATATGTTTTAAAGAGAAAAAAGGTTTAAACATGCTAACATACATTTTAAACACATTTGATCCATTTCATCATATGAGATCGGAGATTTTATTTACATAGTAATAAGGTAACAATTCCATATAGCCACCACAGACCATTTATTTCTGGTAGTTTTTGCGGACACGCGTTAAATTAGAGTAGGTACAGCTCGGTTCGTAACAGTTTGGAAGACTTTTACCGATTGGAGCTAGATTAAAAGTAAGGTTCGAAAGCGTTCAGCAGTAACGCAAGCTGCGTTGCCTGCTGCCATAGCCAGATTGCAGGCCCTTATTTTGTAATTTTGAACTAGCGGCATGTACCATACATAAAGTGTGAATGCAGGTATTGTGCAGCTACACTTATGACACCCTGAACCATGCATCCATTTGCCTTATTAGCAGGACTTTATAACAATGATCCCTAAAATTAACTATGTTACTATGTTTCTAAATAATTAGCAACATACTTCTGATTCAACACTTAATTTAAAGCTTCATAAAAATATTGATATAAACTTTACGTAAATCCTCCAATAAAAATGTAAACAGCAAAAGGCACTCTGTTTTATCAAAAACCAACATATTGCAAATCATCAAACTCTCAACTGCATCTAACAAATTAATTAATCTACTTTACTCGTTAAAAAGAGCTTCGTATATAATGTACGTTTATACATATTTTCTAGTCAAGCTTTTGAGAAGTACAGAAAAAAACAATTAAATGTTCACTCAAAAAATATTATCCTTTTGGCAGATGGTAAGAAACTAAATGTAATAACCGTAAGCTATATTTTTCAAATATTAAATAGCTTTAATTCTGAGATTCTTTCATAGCATGTTTGTTTTTGCAAAAATAAATGTAAATGCATGTGTTTAATCTAATATTGCAACTATTTGGATTCCTTTTTTTACATGTTTTTCTTAAAACAAATATTTCCTGCATTTAACTGTTCCACACTTGCATTCTGTGCGATTTCGTAACATAGCCATGTTCTGTTGTTGTAACTCAAATCTTGATTTAATGGGAGATGATGCAGCATCTGCAGTGCCAGCGTCGGATCCGTTGGGAATCGTAATTTCGCTTGCACTCACATCACTTGTACTTTCTCCACTTACACTTGGAGTACCGGATTCATTTTCCTCAGTTTCAGAACACTTCTGTAGGTAGTCAAAGCATATTTCTTCGCCAATTTCAATGTCGCGATTAGCAAATAATGCCAACATCGGCAGGTTGGGGTCTAGACAGTCGGCCCAAACTGCCCACACGCCCAAGTTGGGGTCACAAGAGTGATTGATGAAATGGGACACATTTCCTAGGTTAGCTGCATCAACAACGTAAGGATTTTCGACAGAATTGAAGTCCAGATCGAAGAGATATGTGAGTCCATTGGCATCATATTCCCTGCCTCTTTTCTCAGCTTCCTCAAATGTAATAACTTCTCCAACATACTGGCAGAGAAATTGTCCTTGTCTGATTTTTTGTTCTGTTCGTACTCCCCAACCGCAACCGTTAGAAGTGCGAAATATAGTCAGTTTGATGTTTCGTCCGTGTTGCACAACACGGTTACTGCATTCCGATGAGCATTTACAGGCTTTGTTACATTCGTAGATTGGGGTGCCCGATGCGACTCGAAGTCTTCTGTTAACTGTATAGGCATAGAGGCCTGCCTGCATTCCACAGCAAGATTTTGAGCGACAGTTGCAAGCCACACAATCACAGCCGATGGGGGGTTCATCTGGAATGACAACCCCCGCACCGGGGATTGATTGGTTTATGTATGTAAAGTTTTCAGGTGGACCAGCCAAGTCAGCATTATTTTCTACAATAAGTTTCTTAGATTTATCAACCTGGTTAATATGTTCCTCCCATTGCTTCAACTTCATCAGTTGTTGACACCTTTTTCTAGTTAAAATGTACAGCTGCAAGAGGTTTCTGGTGTCTAGAACCAAATCATTTGCATATTCTTCGGATGTACTCGGTAAGTTTGCTATGGAGATTAACTTGAGAGTCAGCATGTCCTTTAAGTGAGACACTTCCGTTTCCTCCACTTCATCTAGTCTTTTGATGAGGTTTTCTTCACTGAGTAGATTATCAAAAGCCAGTTCTTTTTTGAGTTGTTCGATTTGGTCACAATACTGAACTTCTTCTTCAGATAAAAATCCTCTGATCACAGCGGGGCAGTTATCAAGATTCTCTATGGGTTCCCAGGTGTTATCCTTGTCAGAGTAGCCTTGCCATTTTACATAGAAGTATTCTTTGCCATTTTCATATTTAAATTTGTAAATTTTTTCTATAATGTACTCTTCAGGCTCTCTGCTGTTTCTGTTCTTTTTCTTTTGTTTTGCAGCAGGTTGATATTCTTCTGGGTCCAAAGAAAGTCGCCTTTTTTTCGATCTTATATGTTTTTCAAAGAACATGTATTCATCTTTCTCATCTTCTCTTTCACGGTACATTTTAATAACCGAGTCCGACACGCGCTCTGCAACATACCATGTGTTTTGGTTAAAATTATGCCCAATAGATAAACTAAACAAGTAAGCTATGTCAGAGAAATTTATATTTTTTACATATGGTTACACATGGTACATTGCATAGCGTCTGTATAGCAAAATGTAGATTTCGCAGGCAATTATAACGAAAATATAATCATTTGCAGTGTATGCAGGTGAATATTTATGAAAATAATAAATAATAGTAGTATTTTATATTCAGAACAAGTACATTTTATGTATTAAATGATAATTGGTTAATGTTAGAAAGAGTTGTAGTAGTTATTGGGCATTTTGTGCTGACCTTGCCAAACAATAAACAAAGGGTACATACCCAATTTGATAGTAATGTTTCTCTCCAGTTCATTTTTGAATCTAACAGTTTGGACTCCTGAGATAGCTTTCACTACAGTTGATTTGCCGTGCGCTACATGTCCAATGGTACCGATGTTGATAGTGGCTTGCCTTGATATCACCTCAGGCGAGAGAGCCGATAGTTTTGTGACATC
Organism: Alcis repandata; assembly: GCA_949125135.1. NCBI lineage: Eukaryota > Metazoa > Arthropoda > Insecta > Lepidoptera > Geometridae > Alcis > Alcis repandata. Next base: position 6,319,358 of record OX421233.1, read on the forward strand.
CTAAAATGTAAAAAAATATAATTAAATAATAAACCATAGGTACAAAATTCCCATAAACTTTTAGCATATATTTTTGTAAGGCATACAGGTCACAAATTATACTTCGAAGTAATTAAAAATCTATTTTGTTGTGTCAAAGGCTATTACAGGTGATTGTGGATAAAAGTTATAGGTTATGTTTTATGATTGGGTCTCTTGTTGCTAAAATATGGGTCTTTTCGCTATATTTAGCAATCATTCACAAGAAGAGGATGTAGAGGATTGCGTTTATTATTATTAGAGGCTTGTAGAGGATTTATTTTACTTACCAATTTGGTTAGATCTTGCTGATGCAAGTTTGATGTTACAGTTCGCCCTTCACTTGACGCCATAATTAGAGGTTTTTAGCGTACTTATCGCTTTAATTTGTTATTTCTGTATAAGAAAAATATAGTTATCTATATTTAGACTGTTTGAGAGATAAAAGCGCACAAAATTCTCACATTTACTTTACGTAGGCAATCGCGGGTCACAAATCAGTTTTCGATGAAAGAAAAACGATGGACAGTGGTGGTTGGCTGGCTGCAGTGTTGCCAATCCAAAAGAGAAAAACCGTAAACTTGCTTAAAAAAAATATAAAATTTACCAAAAATCCACAAGTATTATTTGTGCTCAAATACCTTTTTTGAATGAATACAGTCATAAAAAACCTAGAACAAGTAAAAATTTTGGGTGTCAGCCTTTAAACTTATCATTTTGAAGTGAAAATCAATGAAGTGTTGCTCATTTATCTCATAACTTTCTTTGCTAGTACCAGTGGCGGATTTACACATTTGCCGCCCGTAGGCTATTCAACATTTTGCCGCCCCTACCGACCTAAACAATTCGATACACTAGCCCCGTCCCCCGTCCCTGCTCACAATAATACTTTCTTTCAGAAATCATGTCCGAAATTAAAAAAAATGTGAGCCGTCACGGGACGCCTGGCAGATGTGAAACATCGACATTATTTTGAAAGTAATATGCAGAACACAAAACCGTTCGAAAATTGAAACTAAATTAGGTACGCGCGTCGTCATTTATTTATTTACTTGAATACTGTGGGCCTAGCACAACTTTGACGTAAAAATACGTAGCGAGTATTCGATAGAAAAGTGTACGCCATTTACACCCGTCAGGAGCACACTTGACAGTCGTAAATGGCGTACACTTTTCTATCGAAAACTCGCTACGTATTTTTACGTCAAAGTTGTGCTAGCCCCACTGCACGCCATGGCGACGCGTCGCCACGGCATCGGCATGCGTCGCCACGCCAGAAATCGGTTTTACGTGCGCCAATAGATGTTTCACATCAAAAACTTGCCCCAGAATTTGCCGCCCCTGAAATCTGCCGCCCTAGGCTCCAGCCTACTCAGCCTGCTGGTAAATCCACCACGCCTGTACTGATAGTAGAGCTTTTAGATGATGCTCATGGAAAAAAAAACACCGCAACGCTTAATGAAAGTCTGTGGACTTGGGGTTATAACTTAAAAATTGATTTTGGATTTTAACAGCAAACTTAAAATAATGCGACAGCGTCTAAAATAAAATAGTAAAAATAAAATAAAATAGTCCAAAAACTGTAGATCTACAAAACTGTAGGCTGTAGGGCGTAGGGCTGGCTACATTGTCTGACTTGCCTGCGATTAGAGGTGTGAAACAAAACCGTAAATATAGGAAAAAAAAAAAGCTTTTTCCGATTTATCGTTTTCTAGACGATTGTACTGTAGCGATTTGCATCACTATTGACAGTGACATTTAGATAAAAACAAACAGCTGTAATGAAATAGGTCCGTTCCTAAGATTTTAGTAATGTTCATACAAATGTAAACCCTAACAAAAGGGTTATAAGACTAATTTCGATTTTTTAACTGAATTATTTCCATTTTCCAATATTTTCCTTTCCTTTCTGTGTTTCATGTTTTGTTGTTTCACGCAAACATAAATTTAGCATTTGCGGCTAAATATATAAAGAATAACAAGTAAATGGGTTAATGATTCGTATGTAGAGTAGACCAGACGTTATTAGCAAAATGGTAGGTAAGAATGACGAAGTTCAAGAGCAAACGAAAAGGTTACGCTTCAAGCCCCTAACCAACGTCCAACAATCTTCAGGAGATGGAAATATGGATAAAAATGTAAAGGAAACCAAGCAGAAAGGTATTTAAACTAATTTTGAGTTTCACTATTAACGGGATTATACACTTGCTATATTTTATTTTTCGGATATTTTTTTAGATGGCGAAAAGTCAACATCTCTTTTCTCATTCCTGCATGTTGAGCTTACCCGAGGGTACTTACTCGAGCACGACGAAGAGAGGTTCTCGGCGCGGCGGGAAAAAATTTATTCATTCATAAAAATCCCCCAAGAATTGGAGAAGTTTATGGCCTATGGATTCTTTCAGTGTGCAGACTCCTTACTGTTTGTGTACACTTTTCTACCGTTGAGATTCATTATGGCTTTATGGTCGTTTCTGAATAGACTGTTTAGAAGATGTTTTGGGTAAGTATGTTTTATTTTACACATGTTGTGATTACTTCTGAATTTCAAGCAAATACAGATTTTACAAATATTAATTGTCTATGATAAGATAGGTTGGTAGATAGATCTATGCTAACAGAATACTACAATAATATTATTTACTGTTACAGGATTCAAGTTTTCTTCTTACCCACTTTAAATTTTTCAGTTTCTCATCACATCTTCGCAAAAGCATACTAAAACCTGCCGAGACCTGTGACATGCTCAAAGGTACCATACTATTAGTGTGCAGCATCCTAATGTGCTATATTGACACTAACATGATGTACCATTTAGTGAAGAGCCAAAGTGTGATGAAGCTCTATATTTTCTACAACATGCTGGAGGTGGGGGATAGATTATTTTCAGCCTTTGGCCAGGATACAATCGATGCGCTGTTCTGGACAGCAACAGAACCCCGAGACAGGAGAAGAGAGCATTTGGGTGTTATACCCCATTTGCTGTTTGCCATGATTTATGTCTGTATCCTTTTATTGAAAAAGTTATAAGAGCCCAAAAAACTATAGGTATGCTAGTGTATTACTGGTGAAGTAAGATTACTTGGCTAAAATTGCTAAAATTGTGATGTACAAAATACAATAAGTAACTGTTCTTATAATTGGTTATAGTAATACTTTTTACATAGATAATGGATCTTATAAACACTGTTTAGAGTGACATAAGTTAGTATTGCACTCATCATTATTGTAATGCGAAAGTTGAAAAAGATTTACGACTACACTGTAAAAAGTTTTGGTCATACATAAAAAAATATAAACGCGTCGACTCGAGAACCTCCGATTTTTCGTCGTTTAAAAATGATACTTGTCAATCTAAGCAATGTTTAAAAGTAATACAAAATATGTTACAACTATGCAATAAAAGTATAATTTCCTTAACACATTATTCAGTTCTTCACAGCTTATTGGTATTGTTCCAAGCGACAACTCTCAATGTAGCGTTTAATTCTAACAACAAAGGTCTACTTATTATTATGATGTCAAATAATGTGAGTAGAATATTTTCTATTCGTCTTAGATTTAAGATTAAGAAGTCGTAGATGGCGAAAAAAAAAAAAGGTGACCTCTTTAAAGTGGAGTGCAAAAGTTACTCTTTTTTTCTATCTAATAAGTACTTCTTCTGTGCAATGAGGTCTGCAGTCGCTGAGTCTTTTACGCGGGTTTCTCTTTTAAACTGCTGCGGAAATGTCGGATTATTCCAATATGTAGTTATCTGCTATAGTCTTCTACTGTAATAAATCTGCTGGTTAGCGCTTATCAAGCAAAAAAGTTGTTTATATTTTTTAAAAGTTTTTGAACAAATAAGGTTTTGCTTCAAAAAGTTTTCTTCATTTCAGTTCGTAGAACTAAAAGGCAGCGTTTTCAAGAAGTTCGACAAGAACAACCTCTTCCAAGTGTCGTGTAGCGACGTGAGAGAGCGCCTGCACCTGTCTGTACTGCTGTTTATAGTAGTACTCCAGACCATGAAGGAATACATGTGGCGGGAGGAACGCTTCTGGATTCTCGCCCCTGATTGCATGCTCGTACTTACCTTCGAAGTGATCATTGACTGGGTGAAACACGCTTTTATTACCAGGTAAGAATAAAAAGATAAAGATAAAGAGCGGGCTCTTTTTCCGCAACTAGGCCGGTAATCGGCCTTTTTTGCGTGAACTACATATGCAGGTTTCCTCGCGATGTTTTCCTTCACCGAAAAGCCAGTGGTATGTAAATTCGTACATAAGTCCTAAAGAACTCATTGGTACGAGTCGGGGTTTGAACCCGCCACCTCAAAAATGCGAAGCGGCGGTTCTCCCACTGAGCTACCACGGCTCCTTTAGAATAAAAACCAGGTAAGAATAAAAAGACGATAGATAAAGAAAAAAATAAGGATACTACATTACTTTGTTATATTAGATCAGACCTAACGCTGGTCACAAGTAGATGTGATTGGGCCGAGACAGGGAACAGTGGCACAAAAGAAAGGAGGCCTATGCTCAGCAGTGGGTTAATATAGTGACGATGATAATGATGATCACCAGCTAGTGTAACATTCCTCATCAGCTAAATAAATAAATGATTATTTTTATTCTCTACTAGCTGACCCGGCAGACTTTGTACTGCCATGAAAAAAAAAACACTGACATTGACATTTGATATAAAACAAATGAATGAACTATTCGATTTCATTTTGATAGATATGATTGAATTTGAACTTTGTACAGAGGTAATAAAGTGCAAATTGACTCTTGGACGTTAGGAACATACCTACATTGCTTAAACAACAGTGAGTGCTTGCAATTCAATATGAACTTTATACAATAGCAATAAAGCTCGTTTTAGTTAGAAAACGTTTGTATGGGAAAAAGAAAAGGGCTGTTTTTAGGGTTTTTCAATATTTCTGAGAGATTTTCTTAATATTTTTTTCCGTAAGAACCTTCTCCTAATAATAACAAATACAACAAAAAAAGAATTAGTGAAATCGGTCCAGCCATTCACGCGTGAGGCCGTGACCAAGGAAAACGGGTTTCATTTTTATATATATATATAGAATATAGATTTTCGCATATGCAACCTCGTAGGAGAGGTTGCTGGTGTTTTTGAGGTGACCCTGTATATTAAACAGCTAAAAATATGCGCACAATTATCAGGTAACCAAACTAGGCTTAATGCCTGTTTTTCGGCGTACGGCGCCCTCCCCATATTGTTAAAAGTTGAGTATGCTACAGACTTATTTAGCTTCTGGAACGAATGTATGTGAGGTGACGACAACTTTGCCACTGACCAGTTGTGCCAGCGGCCCAGAGCTGGGATGGCTTGGGTAATCGCTGACAAGGGGGAAACGTACAATGCACCCTTTGCGGAACCCCAGCTCGGAACCTATCGCCCCTATTCCGAATAAGAATAACAACTTTAGTTTCAATTCTTACAGATTTAATGAGATACCATACGGAGTGTACAGAGAGTACACAGTGAGTCTAGCCTACGACGTGGCACAAACGAGACAGAAGCACGCATTCAGCGACCACTCCGACTTGGTGGCGCGACGCATGGGGTTCATACCGCTGCCACTCGGAGTAGTGATCACCAGGGTGCTGGTGCACGCGGTTAAAGTTGATGGGTAAGACTCAGGTCATACAGGGTTATTCATAAAGGGTATGCTAAGCCGAAAAGGGGCTCATAGTACTCATCATTATGAACAACTTTTACTATGGGAGCACCTCGAAATTCGCGAAAAAAAAATCAGCTGTTCCATAGAAAAATGTCAATGACACTCGACAAAATGTATGGAACAGCTGATTTTTTTTTCGCAAATTCTGTGTTGGTCTCATAGTATAAGTTGTTTACAATGATGAGTACTATGAGCCCTTTTCGGCTTAGCAAACCCTTTATGAATAACCCTGTGGACTAAACAATGGACTAGCTAGACTACTCCACAGTAGCCCGCCAGGGGAAGTATCACACCATTGCCAGTTATTCCACCGCCAAGTAGTAATGTGCAAACATTACAGTGTTCCGGTTGGAAGGGCATTGTTTTCAGTGAAATTTAAGGGCAAATAGGAGATTAAACAAGTTATATCTCAAGGTGACGAGCGCAGTGCTGAGCGGCGTGGGGTTTTGCATTCTAAAAATTCAAAATTTTGGGTGGTGCAGACCTTTTATGGGCAAACGTGACGTTTAACGTTTAACATCAGGCGAGCCATTGGCTCGTCTCGTCACTCAATAACATAAAAAAACAGTAAACTACTCTATACTACACTTAAAGTTAAGCAAATTACTCTATAATGTGGTACACTAGCCCAGCCTGTTGCCGTATCGGCTAATTCTTTAAGTTCGAGAGTCAGAGTCTGTGCTAGGCTTACAAGATCTCCCCGCCCTGATGCCGGGGCACTAGAATACGGCATCGGTATCCCCTGCCTGTAGTAAGAGCCTACTAAAAGGGGACCTCTGGGCTCGGGGGTGGTTGGAGGTGGGGCTGCAACCACCCATCCAAACGAGCCCGGGTGAGGACGACAACGTCGGGTGACCCGCGTTGTCGCCGCTCGGAAGATGCTTCGGGACAGCATCAAGCTGACTCGGGGCGAACGAAAGCGCGGTGTTGAGGGCTCCGGTGAGTTCTTAGAGAGAGCTCGGAGCCCTCGTTAAGCATCAAGGTAGGTCACCGGGGGGGTTTTAGTGGGTACAATCCCACATAACCCGGCTGCACCCCATTGCGGCCGGGCATCTTGCGAAGATTTCCCCCTCGTAAACAAAAAAAAAGGCTGCGCGTGAACCACAAATAGTTTATTTTATGTCATTTTCAGGTTGGCAGCTATATTACTAATACTGATAGCGTACCTATGCCTTATAACGGTGCGCGTGTTAGTTTCCATCGTGATACTCGGCAAGGCGTGTGATCTGATCACGCAGCACCAGCACCAGGCCGACAGGAGTGACAGTCACCATACTACTCCTAAGAGGTAACTATTAATAGTAACACTTCACTTCTTCTTAGCTTCTTTCTTAGTGTCTCTGAATCTATTTGTCTATCTCTTTTAAAATAACTAAACAGGTATTATTAATAAAAGAAAAACAAAAACTCTACTTCAGAATGTAGACCATGACACTCCGGGTACAAAGACAAATCTAACGACACGTTTTATAAACAACTGCCTATATTATGCAATTATATACAATCTACTCTATCTTTTTGCTTTCTACCCTTTTTTCTCAAAGTTAGTTTATAGCAAAAATATTACTTTGTGGTTTAATCAATCGTTTACTGAAGAGCTTTGCACCTCGTTACAGGGAGGCGAAAGATCTATCGAACAAGGACACTCCACTCTCGCACAAAACGCCGGACTCAGAAACCGCGTCGCCAAAAAAACCAACACAACTAAAGTTCCTAATACCCGATGATGTTGCTTTGGTAAGAGTCTCGAATCGTCTGTTTTCATTCAGCATTTTTCTAAATACTATATAGTCAGGAACCTTTTATAGTTTGAAAAAAAAAATAGCCCAGTGCAGCTAGTCTAGTACACAAGCATAAAATTCATAATTTAGATAACCCCTTGACTAATGTTCTTCTAACGGCAAATTTCCTTCAGTCATAGCCGAGAACACTTTCACTCAAGTCACCTTTTAAACAAAAAAGTCGGTTGTCTGTAAAGTCGGTTTACTGACGATAGTTGAACGTGACAACGTCATAAGAAAATACTGATGGAATGTTATTTCGATCGAATAGTAAAGCAATTGATTTTTTACTCATCGTGAAATAGTTCTGTTAACTTATTGTTATAGTTTTGTCAATTATAGCATAACCTACAATCGCTGCACTAGCGGACCGATGCTATTTATTTTAATGATGAAAGCACGAATATTCGACAATATATCACTGAACATATATTTAATATCGAAAGAATCATTACCTTTATCGCCGCAATTATCGTTGCTATAAACAATTGACACCACATTCACTTTTCACTGCACTTCATACTTAACGAAAACATGTAAATGTATTATTGTATAGCAGCTGTCCACGCGGACGCATTGCTCACTCAAGTAGGAGAGAGACAGATGTCGAACGCTGCCGAACGCGGAGGCCGATTGTGCCTCTTTGTCGCTCGTTGCGCGCTCTCGCTTGCACTTCAAGCCTTAAATGACGCCTCAGAGCGACGGTAACGCCGCATGCGTCATGTTTTTTCGTGTGTGCAGCCGGCTCCATCGAAATAAAAGACGTTGTCACGTCAAAAAACGAAATTAAAATCGGTTCGTCTGTTTGGAATATACTATGTAACTATGCGATAGACAGACTCAAATACACACGCTAAACTAATAAAACCTTAATTTAGGTGTCTTCAAGTCGCGAGTGAATCAATTTCTACTAGGCAAGCGTGGCCCATCGTGGACCGTATCATTGCTTACCATCAGGCAAGATGGCGGTCAAATGCAAGCCTATTACTGAATAAAAAAAACCCCTCCGTTTGCGTTGGGAGTTAAAAATGGTGTTTTATTCCAGGCCGAGCCGCTAGTGGACGCGTCAGCAGGCGCGACGGCGATATTCTCCAACAGTGCTATCGACCTGAACGGAGTGTGCGGGGTCTACAAAATGGACGCGCAGGTCAAACAGGAGCCGCCGGGCTACTTGGAGACTGAGCTGGTGAGACATGACCATGTTTGACTCCAGCCCCCCTAGCCTAATTGACGCCATACAAAACTAGGAAAATGTATGGGAATGACGCTTATTGTGTAAAACAAAAACTGCTTTTCGATTTTTAGTTCTTTAAATTACTTAGTTTTAGTTATTTTTTTAGCTTCATTTTAATTTTAGATGTAAATAGTGTAAATTTCTGTAAATAAAAATATTGCAAGTCTAACCAGTCACCCTGATGAGTCCATAGTGATGATTAAAAATACTCCTATGAGGGTAACATTAAAATCCACCCTGCATATACCACCATTAGTGATGTTCTTTTTTTATTATTTATTTATTTATTACAGTATATTTTTAACAATAATTACCTTAAAACCCAGTCGGGTTTGTCTAGGCAATAGGTTTGTAAATGGTATAATCGTTACAGGTGGACGTGAGCCGAAGCGCTCCGGACATCAAAGCGGCTAGCTCCGAGATGGAAGCCGAAGTAACTGAGAGACCGTTGTCGCCCGACGCCGAAGGACTTAAGCGTCGGTCCGAATCCGAGCCCAACCTGGCCAAAGTGGAGGAGCACTATGAAGAGGCCACGTAGCGACTGTGCTTCTGTCCGGCCCACGTGCCGCACGTGTGTGAGTGTACCCATGGCGTTACTTGAGAGAGAGAGAGAGAGAGAGAGATAGAGAGAGAGAGAGAGAGAGAGAGAGATAGCTTGTCGAGAATATTGAGATTTGTCTTGAAAATTCTGAGCCTGATAAAGGGCATTACGAGGGCCGTGTAGCGACTACCTATCTACGCGTGTTGAATGTGTACTCGTGGTGTTGCCATAGAGATTTCATCTGACTATGGCCTTACTGAAACTGGATGACTGCTATGACGATTGCAGATTCTTTCACGATCTTTACGAGTTTCAAAACTTGGAGATTTATCACGTTTAGAGGTTTAAAGAAGTGGGAAAGAGAACGCGATAAGGTATTCAGACATGCGCCGTGTTGTCGAGGTTTTTGGACACTTTGTACGAGTATGAAGTCCGCGATATGTCTGGACTAACTTGAATTCAAGGAGTGCTTGTATATTATTTATTTCATGAATGTTATGCGTCGTGAGAAAATCGACTATGAGTGAAATTGTGAGCTAGTACTCGTAATGAGTGAATAGAAAGACATTTAAAAGCCTAAAACTTGACAATCTAAATCTAGGAGATAGGAGTTTATAACATAAAATTAAAAATTCGAAACCATTTTTCCTGTCAAAATCCACCGCTAAAAATGAAATTCACCAAATTACGGCATTGTATTTTTTTCGATACTTGTATCAGAAACACTGCTTCAAATATATAATGTATGTAACTTTTGGGTAATTTAATGCTGCGTACAGACCTAAACGACCTAACGAATGTGCATGAGCCCAACAAGATGCAGCGACGCGACGGTGCCTTCGTTTGAAACAAAACATCAAAATTCAAAATGTTCAAATATGTACAAATGTACATCAATGTACTTGTACACTTATGAATGTCAAATACAAAAGCGACTACAGGCGAAAGCGGGATTTCGTTTCATTTCAATAGAAAAAAAAGGGACGCAACGCAATCGCACGGGTTACGTCGTTTAAGTCTGAAGAAGCATTTAATGTGTCATTTCAACGACACGCGGCGTGAACAAAAACGTTAAGACGTTTTTAGTAAAAAACTAAGACTGAAACGACGTGGGTGCTTGTTACGAGTCAGTTCCCATAAATAATGACAAATATAGTACCTACTTTGATTAAGCTATAAACCTAACATACCTACTATTGCCAGGTAGAAAGTAATTGAACCCTTCCATTTGTTGATATAATAGGCGCGATAAGAACGACAGTGTTTTTAGTTCGTACGAAATTCGCTAAAGTCGATAGGCATGGCCGCATGGTGTGTAAAGTGTACCATGCGGCCATGCCTATCATGGTTTTTTGTGTTACTTCCCCGGAGGTTGATTCTTCGTTTTGTATGGTTTTGTACAATAAAATATCAGTTCTACTTACAGGCTTCAGATATATTTCAAGATTTAAGCTTTTTGGCCATAATTTAGTAATTAAGAAAATAATGCGTTTTTTTAATTTATTATATTTTCTAAACTGACCTAATATAAATACATTACATCTGATTTCGTAATTCTTAAATAGTATAAAGTAGGAAATATACATATTTATATCTAGAGAAGTATTTTTATACTTAAGTATACAGGGTTACATGGAACAGTGTACTAATCCGAAAGGAGTTGCATGTGCTAAAAAAAAATTACTTGACCAATCCTGAAATCGCATAAAAATATAAATTAAAAAGTTGTTCCATATTTTGTCAAGTATGAATTTTTATATAGATGATTTTTTTACAATTTCAGGGTTGCTATTGAATTTGTTTATAAAACTAGTAAAATGCGCCTTTCGGCTTAATTCATTCATTCTGAGTAACCTCCTGTTAAATATCTCCCAAGCCACAACTACGCATCCCTCCGTTAAATATATAATGAAATGAAGTGCGTAGACGGAATGTATTAAGTATCTAGGAAGATTTATAGAAAACATATTCACAAAATTAACTAATAGATCACACTTAACATTAAAATACGAAAGAATGTGAGTTGTGTGTATAAAAAAAAAAAAAAAAACTACTCACACTACTCACTATTTGTTTTCACTCAACTCCTACACACGTAAAGCTCAACGCAGACGAGCCGCCAGCGGTTTCGGCGATAGCCAAATGGCTGAGCATCTGTCATCTGAGTCCAGGTAGTCATTTCTGTCTGCGACCGACTGCACTGTGTGAAGTAAAGCCGGTTGCTAGAAACGCTCAGCCCTTTCTGGCTGTCGCTAGCGGCCCATCTACGCGGAGCCTAACGTCTAGACAGATTTTCATGAAATAGACACAAGTCGAAATCGCGGGCGCTTCCGGATTAACATATTTATAATGTTTTCATAGAAATAGAAATGACAAAAAATATTTAATTAAGATTTTCATGGTATTCTATATTAATTGCATACATTAAGTTTTATTGTCTTCTAGACTCAGTTGATCTGTAGGTATTCAAATATATACGTTATTTTTAACTAGATGGTTATTATTTATTGATATTTAGTATTTATTGGGTGCAATTGTGTACTTATCTAGAGCGTATTTGGGAACGTATTCCTTGATTTGTGCTTATTACTTTAACAGTTTTATAACCCTGAACAACCCAGTGCTAGGCATAGGTTTCTTTTTAGTTCACTGAATTATTTATGACGCGCAGAAAAATCGGTCTTGGACCTCGCCAGTTCAAAGTTCCAACTCGATCAGGTGAACGAAGCGCGACTATATCTGTAGACATGGCTAATAAGGGAAACATTCTGACGTGTATCTGTAACCAAGGATGGATTCGCATTATAGCGTCTTCGTTTGATTAACATTTACTTCTATTATGATTAGCGCCACCTAGCTCGCGTTTGGTGAACAACATAAGCATCCGTAACTGGCGCGAAGTGAGGTCAAATCTTGGTCACGGAACAAAAGTTGTTTAGAGTTTCGTTGAGACGGCGTAGCGCTTGCTGTTAGTGCCCATAGATGTCTCACGAGGTGGCGTTTGTTGAGTCAAATTATTTCTTGATCTGGCTATTTTTGTATCGTAGAAATTTTTAATGGACTTCCAAAAGAAATATATTCTCAATACTACTTACCTTAAACTACTTAGGTACTTTATCTTAAATATGATTCGCATTATTTACAGTTTCTTTTACGCTGTATTAATTAGTCCTATATAATTATGGACTTTTTGTACTCATATCAAAATATGACCATTAATTACAGTACATAGGTATATGTTTTTCTAATGAAATGCCTTATCTTTGTATGACGTTATGCGACCTTGAAGTTATATTATTTTTTACTCTTCATTTTTTGAATTTATAAAATAGAACATACAATATTATTCCTGCGGAAGAGTTTTGTATGGAATGCAGTTGCAGGTTCGGTAAATAATACAAGCTGGTTTTCTCGATGTCGCTACAGAATATTTTTTTCTATGCAAGTGCTATCGTAGACCGCATCATAGCTTACCATCAGGTGAAATGATGGATGGAGATGGCGTGATAGGTATTCCATTATTGAATTTACATTATAAAAATACGAGGTCTAGCTTTTTCTACATCAAGGAATACGTTTCAATTCATAGATATTTTTGTCTATGTAAAATTGTGAATAGTAAAGTTCCCTGTCCTTTATAGTGTAATGAAAGAAGTATATTTTATAAGAACTTGTCAGTGGGATAAGAAAGGTTGAGGATGATGGCAGTGATTGTTTGTATTTCGTGTTTTGTTTTACATAAAATGATATTTTCTACTTTTATGTTTATTTCATTTTATTTTACGTTTAGAGATGTCCTTTCCGTTGAACGAAAAAGTTTAGCAAAATAAAATAAAACCTATATCTTTTTAAATAAATTGGCTCATTTTTGCCAAATATGTACTTCTAAGCTTCATGAGAAAAATATCGTTTTAGCGAGATATTTTAAGATTGCTATTTTCTATTTGCTTTAAAATATCCTTTACATTTTCATTTTTAATAATGAAAGTAAATAAATAAAATGAAAATTTTAATCAATAAACAACCGTGGTATTAAATTTATATATAAGAAATACTGCGCTCAGGTCTCGAGAGGTGCAATATTAGCTAAGTTATTACAACAGTATGTAGTAATATAGTACTAGTTATTCAATGTTATGATAAATTATGTAAATAGTTGGGCAATGAAATATAGGCGTTACATATTTATGGGCCATGGATCACAATGGCCACATTAGTAATTAATATCAATTGTTTGTACGTAGATAAATCTGTTGCTAGTTTTAAGGAATGTGATAGATAGATACCTCGTTATTGAAAAACTTTTTATATTCTTTATTGAATAAGCAGTTGGTTTAAGATTTTTTCTACATAAGTTTCGAAAAAAGGTTAGTTTTTTAGGTAGCCTAGTCGAATTTGCAATATTGGAATATTTTTCTTGTTAAATATACATAGATCAGTTTTTGTACTTTTCGGAAGAAAATGTATCTATGTTTGTAGTTAATTTGTATGTTACAGTTCAGGGTGTAGAGTAAGGGGTAGAAATGTAAAATGCAGATGTCAATTTTCAACAATTTGTATTTTCACACCTTAGGTGGATTCATATTAAATAAAAATTTCTCTTTTCTTATATACACATTAAATCCAAATTTAGTCAGTGTATTTACAAATATATTAATTAAATAGAATTTAGTAAAAATTAGTGAGATTTAACAATACCTACTTAAACTATATCTTTATTTTAAAACATCAACAACATCTTTCACTCTGGTGAAATACATAAAATAGCTTAAATGATAATCGTAACTACACTAAATTCATTAAGAATTCGTACGTACCTCAGTTTAGGTGAACTTCAAAAAAATTCAGAATTCGTTCTTATGACCGAGCGCGAAACATTCTTAGTCGTCCTATGTATAACAGGGCTGTCCAGTAACAAGGTCACAATGTAAAGATGCGCGTGCGGCGGCAACAGCGACCGAGTAACACGTTACCTAGTAGAAAACCGTATATCAACAACGTCAACGAGATGCAACATTCCGTAAAGTGTGTAAGAATTTTAGTCTTTTCCGTTTCAATTGTCACTCGATTGTTTCACGTGAATACGCATTATTAAATCCTATCTACTTCTAGCCTTCTCTATCGGAGACTTCGTCTCTTATAACAGTAAAAACATTGTAAACGCGTTCATTCACCACATGCTCAGTAGATATAGTGAAACGCGAGTGCGCGCGCGCAGCTCGAGTGACATCACCCTTGGAGGCTTGCGATTACGACTAGGCAATTGGCAACGGAACATCAATACGACATCGTATTTCTACAATTTTGTGCAATTTAGGCTTGTGTTTATAACAAAAAGTAAACCGTCTACTCGTTTTGGGTTTGGCTGTAGGCGCAACAGTTTCTAACATTATTGTCTGTAATCCTAAATTCATAAAGACCGTCCTTTTGAAAGTCCCACCCTGTTGTGTATTCCCTGCTTGTTTCGTAATGTTTCTTTGTAAACACTGCTGTACTGTATCTTTAGTGCTTCCACTAAATTCATTCAAATGTGAATTCTTAAATCTAAAATGATGAAAATCGTATTAGAGGTACTCTCGTAAAAAACTGTACCTAATCCTTATGATATCATAATGATTTACAATTTTGAAGGCAATTTTATGAAAATCTTTTCAAAATTTACAACTCTATACAAGAAAGTATGAATAATGTTTTTGTGCAGTTGTTTGTACATAGATCAGAACTAGAGCTAGTCCTCACTGAAAGAGGTGAACATTCTGGAAGGAACTGTACAATAATGTTGACCTCCTTTCGACAATTTCCAAACTCGGGTTACAAAACGAACGTTAAGTTCACTTTACACAACAACAATGTTTATAAAAAGCTGCAAACGTCTCAATGCTAAGTGACTGGTCGCCCGTTTTTAATTGCATAAGTCATCACAGTACCTATCGAAATCTTAAAAAATTAATTCTTACTTGTTATTACACAATACATATCTACTCCAACTTATGAGTATTATAAATAAGGAGCCCTTGCTACATTTGAAAATAATTAATAATGATTAAGAGATCATAATTTAATGCTATTACTAAAACTTTTACTAGATTTATATTAGTCTATTTTAATAATACGCACATTACAAAAATATATGCCACTGGGAAATAGTCACGAGTGAAATATTAAACGAGTGAGGCGAGACAAAGAGAGACGTATCAAAATGGGGCGTGAGAGAAGAGTTAGCAGTTATCGAACCGCGGTAGAGCTATTTCAACTAGAGAAGCAGAATTGAGCAAATTTAGTTAAATTAAAACTTTTGAGCAAGAGAAGACGATGACAGCAGCTGTCGAAAATAAATTAGAATATTAGTCACAGTCGGTACATATCTTAAAGAAACATACATAATAGTCGACATTCTCACATTCATATTACAATAATATTCGACTAGAAATATAGTTTAACGAAATAATTAAAGTTATCACTTATTCAGCAGTCGTGTTATACTTAGTACATAACTTGTAAATTAAAAATTGCAGTGGCACGTTTTAAAGTTAAATTAATGGCACAGTTTCACGTTAGTTTTGTCAAAAATAAGAATTAAATAAAACATTATTCGTAGTCTTCGAAGGTTTCCTTCACGGCTCACGATAACATACACACATTAGTATCGTTACGAAGGGAAAGTTTAACTGGCACCGAGAAACGTTTCTGGTCTCACCAACACATAGTAGGCGACACTCACTAGTATAAATGTGCACTAATCGATATCCATGCGAGGAGATCAACTGCCAGCTTAGCTGCGGATTGCCGATGCCGTCTCGGGCAGAAAGATATGTGTTCACAGTGTGGTGCGACTCCCGGCGGCAACGTGCGACCTAGCTATCTACCGACGCCGCCGCGACCGGCGCGCGGCGGCCTCTTCTATGCAGCGGTACCGACACATACCTACATTAGGCCTCATGCTACAGTTTGATCCCAGTCGAGTTCCTTCAATTAACCTATCTAATTAAATAAATACATCGAGTAGATCGATTTACCGTAGTTATTACAAATACGTATAAAAAGATATATATATAAATTTCAGTGAATTTACAAAATGTAGAGTTAATAAAGCTTCGTTAAAGACAATTCATTTACACTTATGCGATGAAATTATTCGATAACTTCAACGTGAAAAATTTAAAAGTTCATGAGTCCGAGGTGTCGTCCGAGGCGGCGGAGTCGCCGCGCGGGCTCGGCTCGGCGCAACGCTAGAGCGCGTGCGAGTGCGGCTCGTGGTGCGGCGGCCCGGAGCCGCCGCCGCCGCCGCGCTCGCGCTTCAGCCGCTGCTTCAGGTGCACTTTGGCGTGTCTCTTCTTCTCGTCGGAGCGCGCGAACTTCCTGCCGCAGACGTCGCAGGCGAACGGCTTCTCGCCGGTGTGCGTGCGCACGTGCGTCGTGAGGTGGTCGGACCGGCTGAAGGAGCGCATGCAGATGCGGCACTGGAACGGCTTCTGGCCCGTGTGGATGCGGATGTGCCGCGTGAGCTCGTCGGAGCGGGAGAACCGGCGGTCGCAGCCGTCCACGGGGCACGCGTACGGCCGCTCGTGCACCGGCGTCTTGCTCGGCCGGTTGGGGTACTTCCGCGGCTTCACCGCCACCAGCCGCAGGGGCTGGGCGCTCTGCTGGTACACCTGCGAGAGGATCTCGTGGCCCTTGCTCGTGGAGGGGTTGTACTCGGCGAGCTGCACGGGCCGGTCGGGGCCCGGCGCACCCGTGTTTCCGCTCGCACCCGGGCTCGCGTACTCGCGTTTTGCGAGCCCCGAAGGCCCCGGCGTAGGTTGGGGTGGCGGCGCGTATTCGTGCGCCTCCCACGTGTGGTGCTGGTGGTGCGGCTGCGGCGCGCGGTACTCGCAGTGCTGCGGTGGCGCGCACGGGCCGGGCCCGGGCTGCGGCGTGCAGTACTCGGGCGGAAGCAATTCGACGCGCTCCTCGTACTCTTGCTGGAAATACTTGTCGACGGCTCCGGGGCCGGGCCCGGGCGGCAGCAGCCACTGCAGTGGCGGCGAGGGCGCGCGCTTAGCGCCGGCCGCGGGCCCGTAAAGGGAGGCGCTCGCGCTAGACGCGTTGCTGGCGTCCTCGGCGCGCGCGCTCGGCGAAAGCGACGATTCGTGCTTGTGCCGCCGCGGGGAGCATCCCAGCGACAACTCATCGCCGGGGAGCGAGCCTGCAACAATCGAAACACACCACGTTAATTGTGATACTTCCGTTCTTGTCTAAGCAAAGATCGTATTGGCCGAGTGGCCAGCCGTGATGTCGAAAGTTTGTAGGTCGTCCAGAGCCCTTTGACATGGCTTAAAAGCTGTCATTACAAATTAAACATACGATAAAATTCTCACAAAAAAAAGGAAAAACCTAAATTTCTAAAAATGCTTCCATTGGTTTGACAAAAGTTAAATTAAGGTATCTCTGTTATGTTAAAAATTCATGGGCATAATTGAAGAATAAAAACATTTCCTCGATATGATCGTGAATCTGTAGGTATCGTTAGGAACATGTACGCGCATTAATTAGACAAATGTTAGAATTTTTGCGCATTTCAATAGTAGTCAGCGGAAGGCGCAGCGATAAGTCCGTCGGAAGTCGATAGCCGGCTATCTTCGCGTATCGCGGCCACAGAGGACACCCTCCATTCGACACTATGTTTTTACGTTTTGTTTACATTTAACACTTTGACTGCGGCTAACAATCACATGCGCTTGCCTTAAGTGCGGCTAATAGTCAAATGCGTTGTATTTTATGCGCCTGGCATGTGCAGCCGCACTCGCGTCGCACAAAGGAAAACACAAGGTATGTGTGTTCCCGCATTCAAAGTGTTAAAAAGAACTAGTTAGGGTATATTAAGTGTGTAGAATTAAGCAATCTGAATAAACAGTGTTGCAGATTTTTGTTATAAACAAACAAGT
Source organism: Alcis repandata (assembly GCA_949125135.1). Taxonomy (NCBI): domain Eukaryota; kingdom Metazoa; phylum Arthropoda; class Insecta; order Lepidoptera; family Geometridae; genus Alcis; species Alcis repandata. The sequence continues at coordinate 6,337,548 of OX421233.1, forward strand.
ATTTAAATGTTCAGTAATTAAGTTCATATTGCCTAACAAATTGATGAAAACAACTTTAATTTTAGTGAAGCAAATCACAATTGAACTATTTATTTATTATAATAAAAATAAAACTAGAAGAAACAGTTAAAACGAAAATCCAAGCATACGAAATTTTTAATGTTTCAAAACTACTTTAATTTTGGAGAAGAAAATCACAATTAAACTAAAGTTCAGAAAAATAATCACAAGAAACTGTTAAAAAGAAAAATCAAATACTTATCTAATTAGATCTTCTATAGGTTTATATAAAAATGTTATGTTGGTTTGTGTACGTTTCAAAAACTCAAAAAGTTCTGCACCAATCGAGCTGAAATTTTAGCATGATATATAATCCGCATCAAGGATTGTTTTGATCTTTTTTTTTTATCCACAGCGAAGCGTGGCAGGGAACAGCTATGAGCTAGTATTTCATAGATGACCTAAATCTCTGAAAAGTGGATATCTGTAGGTTTGTACGCAATAAGTTTTTAAGTTAGGCTTCATTAGAATTGTAGGTGTAGACTTTCATAATAATTAATGAAATAGAAAACAAAAATTAAAAGTTTCTAATTCGACACGAAATAAATAAAATCTAATTAGGTATTTAAAAAAACTGACTACGAAAATTTAAGTTAATACCAATAATTATATTAAACGAGCCTTTATTGTAAACTCATATAGTTTTCCGATACGGGAAAGTGAAGTTCGTTTTCAGCCACAATAAAATGAATTAGTACTCGTAAGTTTTCCATAAATGAAATGATTATTATTAAAAATTAAAATATTATGAAAAGATTACACATTTTTTTTTTGTCTTGTGAAGATTTAAAAATAATTGATCAATAAAATATTTAATCAATTCAACAATGCTAAATTATAAAGTCAAAATTATCTAGTTTTTAAATATTCGTATATTTACCCGGATTGAAGTAATCGTAACGAAGTAGAAACTAAAGGAAAAGCACTAATAGAGCACAAGTTGCGGGCGGAAAGACGGCGACTATACAATGAAAGCTCCATTCAGGTCCGCGTATCGATCCGACCATATGACACCGGGTGAACTTTCCATTTCACTGAGAGCACTGAGACCGTGACGTCACACCAACCCCTATCACTTCTCGCTTATCTCGCAGTCACGGACACGGAAGAGCTACGTTTTAAAACACTGAAGGGCATCGAAGGGCGAGAATAAACGGCATTGTTTATTTACGATGTTATCTATGAGACTGGTGACGATGAGCGCGACGAAGGTACGGTACGGTAGGGGTAGAGTCGCACCTGATATCGGCGGAGGCTCCAGCAGGTTGGGGAAGAAGGCGGGCAGGTCGGAGGTGGTGACCGGCGTGTTGAGGTCGGCGGGCATGGAGCCGGGCGCGGGCGCCGGCACCGGCTTGAGCGCGCACTCGAACCCCAGCGCGCCCATGTCGGCGAGCGAGAGCAGGTGCGGCCCGGGCCCGGGATCCGAGTCCGTGCCCATCCCGTCCGGGACCACCTGCTCCTCGGCCCACTGGCCGAACGGTATCACGAATAACGCCAGCGTGAAAACGGCCTCTCACGCGGCCTGTGCGAACAGTACTGGCGCCGCGCGTCCCCGCACCGCAGTTTTATCAATGGAGCCGCGGTCCCATATTCGGTAGCGGCGCGCGCATCTCCGCCAATCGCGCGCCTCACTGCCCCCCCTGACTGACGTCACCGCCCGGCGCCGCCCACCGCCCGCGCCGCCCCCCCCGGGTGGGGCGCCCGCTCTGGCGCGTGCCGCGACTGAAGCCTCCACGAGCCTTCAACCTGACCGCTAGCCGCTAGCGCCCCTGTCTCTACCGCACAAACATATTATATTGCTCTCTTGCGGTTCAATAATATACCTCCGTACTTTTCTTGTTATGACTGATCTAATGCTTTGCATTTTGTCACCGTATTTTAGGAGTTTGTGGTGGTTGTGAAAAAGATTGTTGATTTTTTTTTATTTGTTGACTTTACTTAAGACGAGATTATAATAGTTATTTGTTATACAAGAGTGCAAAGTTGCTTTTTAACCGCGTGTTCAATTTTGATGACCGAGCAAGCGAAGGATTCTAAAATTGAATCACGAGCGCAGCGAGTGATTCAAAATTAGAATCCTGAGCGTTAGCGAGGGAATCAAAAAAGCACGAGGTGAAAAATCTTTGCACTCGAGTGCAACACGTAACTTTTCATTCCACCTCAGCGAGGAAAGAGTATTTTTAATCTTCAATATCTGAGTGGAAAAGCTCATTTGCGCATTATTAACAGTTTCAGTCAATTCTGTTGGCGTCAAACAAACTTCCTCGTCGCTAGAATCACTCATTTTAGTTTTTTCACTTGTTTTCAAGTTTCCTGTTTTTAATATAAGGTTTAACAATGACGTGAAAAAATGCCGCGTAAAGAACCGCGTACAAAGCAAATTGAAAAAAGAACACCAAGAAGGTTCCGAGTCTGAGTTTTTAACAAATTAAAAAAAAGTTGTATGATATATTCGGCACCATAGAGGTAGCAGTAAATAGGTTTAATGTTTTTTTTAATTCACAAACTTAGTGCACACGATGTTCTAAATTCAATTTACTTTATCCTCTAGAGAATAAAAACGGCTTTTCCACTCAGATATTGAAGATTAAAAATACTCTTTCCGAGATGGTGGGATGAAAATATGATTTGAACCGTTTGTGGTTCTGGCTCTCTCTACATTTTTTTCTACAATTTTTTTTTTAATTTCTGTAGTTTTAGTTTGCTTGACAAATGTCAACCATATTTTTTTCTCCAAATAGAGCAACATGACCATCAATCTCTTTATTCTAATTTATGGCAATCATTAGTAGCGCACGTGCTAATGACGGTTATGACGAGGCGTACGAGTTACTAATTGGTTGATTGTTAGTTGCAGATTGTGGTTAGATCCGCGTAGGCTTGGCGAGTGGGTGCGACCTGAACCTTACACAAGATCAAGGGATGTGGCCCTCAAACAAGCTTTTCACTTAAAGCAAATATAATGAGAAAATATCAAATAATAAAATCGAATAAGGAAAGAAAAAAATAAAAAGCTTAAATGAAAAATATTTTTTTTTGGCTTCATAAAACGGAATATTTTAGAAGATGTAAACTGTAATAGCTTTTGCACAATGCAACAATTAAACATATTTTGCTTGGGTCAGATAAATACCAGATAACTTTCAACAAAAAAAAACTCGTAGTTTTGTACTCTAGCTTTTCCCCCCCTGCTTATTATAAATTGAGTTTATATCTATGTATATTGTGGCTACAGGTTATAATGGGAAGATTTTAAAAGTGAACGCATATTGACTATGGTTTAATAAAAGAATGTATAAAAACATATGATTTTGAAAAACTGGAAAGGCGACAGAACTTTTTGTAAAGGGTCATCATTGGAGGCACCTACCTACCTACTATGGAACTCAAAAACGTTTTAATTCCGCTATTAGAATTTTATAATTCCTCCGAAATATAAAATTCTAATAGCCGAATAACAGACAATACACGTAGCCTTAACCAGTGGATCCAGAATATTGAAATTTTAATCAAGAGTTCCTTTAAAAAAGTATATCTAAAGTAAAAATATTATAAATTTTAAGTTATATACCTACCTTATCTGGACTCGGTGCAAAAAGAGTCATAGACGATTTAATTAGTCGTTTACTATGGAGTCGCAGTTAATACTTGATAGTTGCGTGTCGTCATAGAATTAAGATGCAATATAGAAATCTGAATGTTAGTTCACCTTAATGCCACGAATTTTCTCTTTTCGCACAGACTCTATCGGAAAATGAATCCCCTAAGTCCCTTAGTTACCTATATGTTTCTTCTAGTTGCATTTGATCATTTTTGGTCCGAATATATCAATTACTAGAACCACTGGATTTTGGGAAATGAATTTTAATTATAGTATAAATTTATAAGTGTGTAATGAATATGTAAGTGAATTGTGTACCCTATTTGTATCGACTGATTTTAGATCTGACTCTATTAAGTATCACTTATCAATGGGGCGAGGTTAACTGAAAGATTTAGGAATAGTTGTGTGCTTTACTACACTGAGAAAAATGGCCATCAAAATTCCGATGAACTCACCTAAAGTACGGAGCCTACCTGATAAACATCAAAAAGTACGATGTTTAGCACCAGTTTTTACGGTGACAACTATCTTAATATATTATATGGTTGCCACCGTAAAAATTGGAGCAAATCATCGTACTTTTGGTAATTATCACTATGCTCCGTACTTTAGGTGAAATTTTTCTCAGTGTAGAGCACCAGCACAGGACTGGTCCCTGGTGCTCATTTGTATACTATAAGTACAGTAGGTACTCTTATTAACCAAGTGCTTAAAGTAGCAGGTTCGTTTCCTGTGAAGTACACCTACTTACTTACTTACTTACAACATACTATATATACAGGGTCACCTCAAAAACACCAGCAACCTTGTAGGACTAGGTAGCTATCATCATATACAACAACATTTGCTATGGGACCAACCGGAAATTCGCGAAAAAAAAATCAGCTGTTCCATACATTATGTCGAGTGTCATTGACATTTTTCTATGGAACAGCTGATTTTTTTTCGCAAATTTCCGGTTGGTCCCATAGCAAATGTTGTTGTAGTATATGATGAATTGATGATAGCTACCTAGTCCTATGAGGTTGCTGGTGTTTTTGAGGTGACCCTGTATATCTATACTTCTATACTATCTATATCTATACTAATATTATAAAGAGGAAAGATTTGTATTTTTGTATTTTTGGATGTTTGTGTGGAATAAACTCAAAAACTACTGGACCGATTTCAAAAATTCTTTCACCATTCGAATGCTACATTATCCCAAAGTAACATAGGCTATTTTTTTAAATTTTTTTTTAATCCACAGCAAAGCGTGGCAGGGAACAGCTAGTATATTATATAAAGCTAATTTATTCAAGTATTCATGGTGATGAATCTTATTATATATCTTTATTTATATTTAACCTATGTTGAGCAAAGCTCTCCCCCACTTTTTCCCAGCGGCAATAATTTTTTTCATACAAACATTATCTCGCAATTTCATCCATTTAAAAGTTGATTATCTCAAATTCCTTTCTTAGTAGATGCCTACATTATACAGAAAACACCCTTAAAAATGGATCATTTGTTTAGGCTGTGTGCTAATAATATGGCTGATCAGTAATGCTCAAGGACGCTAATGAAAATGAAATAATAAGAAAACTGGTTAGCTAGGCTTGTCCTGATATTTTTCTCTCCAAGCAGTCTCAACTTCGTTTGTATTTCTTACTTTAGCTAAATTTTTGTTTGTATTTTAAGTATAACATGTAGACAATGCAGGTACAATATAGGCACTTATAGCGTAGAATTTTGTATTTATTGAAATATTTTTCAGATTTTGAGGCGTCAGAATAGTCTTAAGATTTATTTTGTTTGGTGAAGTTATTTTTCTATAAAATGTACCTATTGTTCAAAATGAAAGAATGGTTTTTAGAAAAATATATTTTGAGCTTAGATAACTATTTTCACTTTAGACGTCATACATCTGTTGTTTGGGTCTACACGCGTGCATTGCACCTGATTTAGACTGAGACTGTCTGCATACACTAACTTTGTTTTTCATTTTTCTAAGAAGCGTCTTAACATTGTATTTTATAAATGCTAGTACAAATCCACGTAACATACAAATCACTTCTTAATGTTTTCAAATCTTTTCAATTCTTTGGTATTATTTTGGTACAAGCAATTTAGAGTGTGCTGTTCGCATAATTTGGCAGATGATAGCGACGAGCTTGTTTGTTTTTGCGCGTTACGTGACGATAGTATGATATAATTGATTCAATAGTATGATGTGGGAGCGGTGTGCGCGGGCGCCAAGCGTGGCTCCAGGACAATGGCGCTCGCCGGTGGAAGTCCGAGCGGCCGAGACACGCCGACGCCCGCCCAGGCCCACATGCATCGCTCGCGCTAACCCAATTATCGCGTAACGGACGACGATAAAGAAAAATAACAAACCCACGATTTCACCGCCGTCTAATTATAGCGCGCTATTTGTGGGTGCGCGGGCGCAGGCGGCATAGCGTGGCCGCGATGTCAGGGCTATTCCTGGACGTCAGCTGACGCCGCCGCGCCGTCGTCGCACGGCACAGGCTCGTAAACACCACGCAACATATTGACGTAAAATGCGAACAATCGAGTTTTCAGCAGGTGAATCACGGGATGAAAACGTCCCTGCGGGAATCGTTCTATTATTAACAAGACTACTTTTGGTTCGGAGTCCGGAGGCGGGTTCTATTTCGGACCGTTGCTTGAATACGTGTTGTCTATTTTGATCGCGCTGCTATTTGTTTCTTCTGGATTGTTTCATCTGTTTGGACTTTGAGTAAGGAGTCACGCGACTCTGCTACTCGTAGATGTAGGTGAAACAACATCTGTTTTTTTGCAAACAGGAAAACGTTGTTTTTTCATCGGCGATGGGAAAAGAATCTGAAGATATTCGACCAGCACTTGAAGTTGTCATGAGAAGCTACCGTGTGATATACTTTGACTAATGTTCAAGGAGTGTCACGTCGAGTGTCGTGAATGTCATCGTGAACATGCTCAGTGACAGTTGGTACACAAACATTCGCGTCTTCCCACGGCTGCGCCGGCGCCGGTGGACGGTGGGTGGTGGATGGAACGCTACGGTTCGCGTCTGCTGCCTCCACTTTGTTATGGTTCAGTGACACTTGACCAAACAAACTGCAATAGCTAGGTGGGTAGGTATCTGTCTCAAGTGTTTGTTTTATAATTGCCTCAACATAGGTGTTTGACTTTCGCCTTTAGACAGTGTTGAGAATAGCGAAATGGACTTCTCGTATGACTTTAAAATCGGTGTCAGTTCTTGTCGAATTTGTTTTAGAGTGTCTTTGAAGATTTATACAGCGCTCTGCAGTTTTTGTTACGTTATTTGAGTAAGTGATTTTTAAAATTAGTAGGAATCGTACCTACTAACTCACTGGGCACACGGGTTATGTTTTCGCCAATGTGACATAGCTGCAATAAATACTTTGTCAGGTCGGGAATTCGCAAATGTTGCACTGCAATTTATGACTCAACTGCAAAGTTTAAAAGATATAGAGCCGTTGAAAGACGAGCATTAGGTGTCGACAGCTAAATTTGCATGAAGTTAAAATACTAGATAATACAAGAAGCACTTTTGTTGTGCGGACTACTGAATGCGGGTGTGTTCCCGTCTTCCCGTTTGTCCACATTGTCATTGATGAGGTACGCGAGAAGTCAATATTTGTTAGTGCTTACAATCTGGCTAAGCAACAAAACAATCAGTTTCGTTCTAAGCAAGCGTGCTCTTTCACCATCGATCTAGTATACTTCGGTGTCTTTCACAGAATGGTGTAATAATTATCGGTCAAATACATACCTATAGGCCTATTTGAATTAAAAAAATGGAAAAAATTCAAATTGTAAATTCAGATTTTTAAATGGTTGCGTATTTAATGAAAAATACTTATAAGTAATGACCGCTCTGAAATCGCAAAAAAAAACAACTACCTATATTATATTCGATTGAAAAGCATCAAAGAGACATTGATCAAAATAGAAATGACAGCTGATTTTTTTTGCGATTTTATGTTATATTTGGTCTCATGGTAAAAGTTGTTCAGAATTAAAAGTACTTAGGTATCGGCTTGGTATATCCCAAACTTATATCTCTGTATAGATAAGAGTTGGGCACGTTGTTTGACTGGGTTTCGGCTGGCGAGCTCTCGCGATCGCGGTCTAATAATACCGCGGTTTATGTTGCGAATGCAATTCTAGGTGACGATGTTGCCACCGCTTCTATTTATATCGAATGTTACATTATCTCGCATTCGTCTTCACTGACTCACTAAGAAGCCCTCGTCAACTGTTCAGTTGAGATATCATGCTAATCCAATCCGTTCCAATTTTTTCACCAAAACCAACCAAAAGATAGTAACCTTCTGAACTTTAAAAAGCATCCAAGAAAAACTCCTTTTAATTTAAAAAAAAATGTAACGAACCGAGCCGGAGTTACTTAGATTCAAGCCCATCTTGCAAACCGCACTAACTTGCGCAATGCTTTGTGCTTACCTATTCACATTAATATCATGAAATCATACCTACCTACAAAAGACATCAACGCGTTTCTTCTAAGAGTATCACTTATAGGAAAAATATTTCTCTCTTATCGTACTAGTTGTTCGCTACGAATTGTGTTCTTGCCACATCTTTATTTAATATTCGAACCAAAAATTGTATTTGCATGCATTTGCTTAAAAAAAAAATCATGCAATTACAATTTTTCAAGTTAAAATACGAGGAGTACCTACGGGCTGTGGAAATCTAGGGGTCGCAAGGTTTCAGTTTGGCACAACTTACTAGTTTAATTTATAATGTAGGTACACATGGTTCTAAGAAAAGCTTTATTTTTTTAATCAAAGCTTTATGCTGAGATAAAATGTAATCCATAATGAACGGATACATTCTATGCAAGGCATATCTGAATATTTACAACAACAAAAACCATCTCGTAAAACAGGTACCGGGATTTTATGTTTTAGTATCAGGTATTACGTCTAATAGTGATTAAACGAAAAATAAATCTTAGAATCTGACGATACCTTTCACATCGAATTCGGTTCATTAATTGAAGACTTGTAATGGAATGAACTCGCAAGAATACATGAACCATAAAATCATACTCCTTTCTAAAAGCTTTTATTTAACTTGCAATGCATGTAACTATGTATTTTATGTTTATTCGGGTGAAATCTTGCAACTGAATTTTGAACCACTTCCCGATGTTCAATTGAGCTGAAATTTGAAATAGGTACGTGTGTAACTCCGATGGCAATGCAATAAAAGCTTGTTTTTAAACATCTTGTTAAAATAACTTATTCTTAGAAAAAACTTGGAGTAAAATATCCGCACCGGTTTGCGTTTGACCGGCGATGTTCGTCGAAATAACACGCAGTGACGTGAATAGCGTGAAATAGCTCACGCTCATCTCGCAATAATGCTGGCATCGTCACGTACAGATGAGACAGTTCACCGGTTCGTTATTCCAACGCGTCACGCCTTTGTCACGCTTATAATTACGTACTCGAAAAACTTGTTACCCGCAGTTTCCGACTCTGACGTCCGCTGACACCATGGAAAGTGAAAATGTTTATCATGTCTCATTTATAGATTCTGTGTAATCGTCCGCACGGACGTAGTTCGGTTTGCGTATGTTTGCGATACGTTTGTTGTATTATCTCGCTTGCGTAATTCTGGAATCATTCGAGAGATTAGTTCGATGGGTAGACCTATAAATTATTAGAAATTACCTAATTCGATTCACACAAAATTTTGAACCTAGAATATAAATTTAAGACTAATATTTAATGTTAAAAGACAAGTAATGTACCTATTCGAGTAAATCACTACATCATTAGAAACTTCAACCAACAAATATAAAAAAGTGTTTAACTCAATAAACGAACCCGATAAACTCATGTTCCGAATACCTACGTTTACGTTCCAATAAATCTCACGTTCACGATTGGAAAGTTCAAAATACGCTTGTACTAAAAGTGCTATTTTTATTTCATGTACAATGTTGACTGGTTGGCAAACATTAGGTTAGTTATGTCGAAGGTCTCATCTAAAAGTTCTGATACTTTCCTTAGAGTATGTAATCTTTGTGTATAAGTATTTAAACTACGGACTTAACTTCGAAAATAATAAACTTCTCACTTAGTGTTCAGCGTCAGATATTTTCTAGTTACGGATGCTAGTATCGAAGTGAGGGTACCTACACGCGCGCGCTGGCGTCACACCCCCCCGCCACCACCCGCCACCCCCCGGCGCCACCCCGTTACGGGAATTATCCGAGTGACGCACAACCCTTACTCCTCATTCTCATTTTCTGATAATAAGCATGTGCACTACATTCGTATTATTATCACAAGTATTACGAGCGTCATTCAATGTTTTGATTATGTAAAAAGAGGGCTTTCATCATGATTATCAGTGTTTATTTATGATAGTAGTAAGTATTTTCTGTAAAAGAATACTTGATGCGCCACACAATTTTGTTTTTAATTCTCTAGAGTATTCTAGGCCAAGAGTCGGCAACTTTTTTGGCAAACGCGGGTCGCATAGTGACAATTTAAAGTAACGGTGGACCGCACTAGTTAAAAAAATCGAATAAGATCGTGTTTTCTTCGACAAACCGATTTATTTGTTTTTGTGCTTTGTGTATCTTTTTGATTTATAATAGTGAAAATACTATATGGATAGACCTACACAAAATTAAAGTGTTAGGTACATCTTATTTTTTTCCCTTTCCCGATAATACGTTTTCCTGCTTGAGACACGTTTCCGGCTGGGTTAATCGTCTTAAGTGGGTTTTACTGTATGTATAGCGGAAATTATACATCAAGAATACGCGAGCGTTATTAGCGAGCGCAAAAATATTGAAATGTCTATGTTCGTTTTAGAGCCAATTACAAAATTACAAATTGTTTAAAATGGAAAATGTACATTAACAATACGTAAGGAGCGTAAAATTTTGAGTGTATTTTGATCAATTTCAAAACGCGAGATTTGTAGCCATCATTTCTTGATCGTGTGAAATTGCAATGATCCGTGAAGTACCTACCAGTAAATTCATGTCAAAAAAAAGTTTATTTACTTATCAATCGCAGGCGGGCTCGCGGGCCGCGGGTTGCCGAACCCTGTTCTAGACAATGAATTTGTTTTTTGTTATCTACATAATAAGAGTTTTATTGTGACCAGTGCTACCTAATTTCCAGTAGTGCTTTTAAACAGTTCAATTAACAGAACTACTGGTGATTTATATTATAGTTTTTCCAGTTAGGAAATTGGGTCAATTTTAGGATCTTTTACATGCGTATTTTTTGACTTACGGATGAAAGCTCTATAAGGTTTTTTTGAAAAGTCGAATACGAATACGATAAAAATTAAACAGTTAAAGTTAAATAAAATAATTCATAAGTGGTTCTAAAAATAACTTTTGAACTGGAACAAAAATGCAATGAAAAAAGTCAATGTCGGTTGCGTCCGCTGCGTAGGGAGCCGACCGCAGGACGGTCCCGCGCAGTAACTTATTTCATAGACGCGGCGTTTTTTTTTTTAAATTTCATTTTTAAATACATTATGTAATATCTTTTGAATGGAAGGTCCGATTGAAATAGTTCAAAAATAAATCTTCGGGTATTAAAACAGTCTTAAATACAAAATGGTTTATTTAGATAAGGATCAATACAAAGGTATGTAAAACATGGTCTGATTTTGGTCGGCATTTCTATCAACTTTTGAAATGTAAAAAAGTAGTTACAGTGACGTGACTGCAATAGTTGGACATATAGTATCGCGAAGATTTTGATATTAATATATTCTTTAATTTTGTAGATTTTTTTTTTTAGTTCTATCATCAATAGTTTCCGCAGCGTATGCGATGAAAGACATTTTATGGATCATTTTTTTGCACCTTGGGAAACATTATTGATGTTTTTTAGTAAGGAATCCTATTTTTTTTTCTGGTAATAAATATAGCCTATATTACTTTGGGATAATGTAGCAATCTAATGGTGCAAGAATTTTTGAAATCGGTCCAGTAGTTTCTGAGTTTATTCCACACAAGCATACAAACATTTCCTCTTTATAATCTTAATCTTAATATAAATAAATCTCGTGTCACAATGTTTGTCCTCAATGGACTCCTAAACCACTTAACCGATTATAATAAAATTCGCACACCATGTGCAGTTCGATCCAACTTGAGAGATAGGATAGTTTAAATCTCAAATTATAGCCGCAATTTTAATTTATTGCAAATTATATATATACTGATAATTTTTACTATAAATTGACAAGTTAGCATCAACATACTACGGTTGCTATAGTTACGCAATATTTGACATAGAATTGACGCAATGGATTTTGACAGGACAACGTCTGTCGAGTCAGCTAGTCTTAATACATATAAATTACGTGTCACGTTGTTTGTCCGCTATAGACTCCTAAACTACTTAACCGATTTCAATCAAATTTGCACACCGGGTGCAGTTCGATCTAACTTAGGAGATAGGATAGCTCACATCTCAATTTATAGTAAAAAAACATGAAAAATTAGAAAATTTAAAAATACTTAAACCATAATTTAACTTTAGCGCTTTAGACAATGTAAACTTTTGACATTTGACATAGAATTGGCGCAATAGCTTTTTTTACCAATTCGAATTAAATAGTCATCGTTAAGACAGGACAACGTCTGTCGAGTCAGCTAGTATTAGTATAGATAAATATTATAGAGTATGTTATAAAGAGTATTTAAATAATATATAGGTTGAAAGAAACCAATATGTTTTCATATTTGTCAAATTAATCAAAAGCTCAAATCCTAGGTGACGAGAATTTGTAAAGAAAATTGATCATAGTTACATTATGACTGAAAAATAAGTTACAAAACCGTTATTGCTAGATACCTACCATTCTAATAGAGTCATCTCTTATTGTTTTGAAATTCTATTCGCTAAGTGGAACTACAAGTGGTTACGTGCCCGCTGTAACAAGAATAACGGGTTTATATACCGATTGTCTGAAATCAGATCATTTCAGTAGGCGGGCAACGTCATAGGAAAAGTGTGACGATAATGCCTGAGTACACATTGACACCTCCTTCTTAACACGCCTTCCTGTTCCACATCTAATCTAATCACGTATGCAAATAGTCACAGTAACGAGGTTGCTTTTCAGGTTTACTGAACTTTACGATCACGCGATCTTCGTGTGACGGCCGGTTTAAGTGCCTATCTGATAGGGCAGCGATGCTGTCACAGATAAAGGATATGCGTAAACGTGCACGCGGTTTGGTATTGTCGCTATCAATCGGTATGACGTTATTGGGTGAAGTGACAAAAATTAGTGGAAAGATAGCCGGCGTGCGTGCGTCAGCCAGACCACCTGTTGATCGGACAATTTTGCCCTTGTGCGGTAACCTCCGCCACGGCCGCCGGCGGCCGGCTGCCGGCGATCGATACCGGTGACGTACGTCCTCATTCATAAAAAGGGAGGCGCCCCAACCCTCCACGGAGTCCCCCCAACCCTGCCCCATTGCCTCCCTCTGGCTCCCTACCCCATCCCACTGTGAGTGTCCCTCTATCGTTCATGAATGGCACGCACACCTACCTATATATAACGCTGCAATATCAGGAAAACTTACATGATTACGTACCAGTGACGCATGCTTTCTAGCATAACATATGTAAAAATATGTTGTTGCAATAAATAACTAACAAGGTTTAGTATGAACATAGTGTTTTTAATTTATACGACCACTTTTAAAAATATAGATAACAGTAATATAAATAAAGAGCGGGAACACACCCGTTCTAAGGTTCAGCTAAGTGGCGGTATGCTACAATGAAAAATACATTTGTATCTTTATTTGCTTAAACAAAATATTATATCACTCAGAAAGATTACGGAAAACGGAAATTATATTGAAATTACGTCTATTTTCGTCGTTTCTGTTATTGTCCACTTCTGAGTAGAAAGGTTCGGACCACTGAATCTGTATGCGTAAAACACATTTGAATTTACCTCCGCGCTAAACAGTTGGTTGAATCCCTTCCAAGCATTTTCCTCTTCCAATTTTCGGTTCGTGTAGATATGATAATAACATGAATAGAACAGGATAGGCGGCTCTTTCTTGTTTCCCGTTGCTAAGCGAAATAAATACGACTCCCTTCCTTATAGAAACCTAACGTGAAAAAATCTGCATGTTTCCTGGAAGACACTTTTATACTTTACCTATTTTTTATTCTTTATCTTTATCTTAATCTTAATCTAATTGGATCGTGTTAGCTTTTTTTTTGTAAATCAGTTAGTTTTGAATTGGCTCAATACTATTGTTTACTCAGCCTGTGTAACGGACAAATGGTGAAACGAAATAATGCAAGCAAACAGAATTTGGAACAATACGAGAAAAGAAAATATACGAAAAAAGTTTCAAAGCTACGATTGAGCATTGTTTATCTGATGGCTACTCAATTATAATACTACTACAGATTTAGAAATTTATCAGTCTACGAAGACATAACAAATTAAAATAACTTCAAAACCTCTGCATAAAAACAATCTCTCTGAGCAAAAATGTGTCAGAAGCTGGAAAATATTTTGCAATTTAGAAATAGGTTATCAGAGGCTGGGGTAAAATCATGCAAAGTCAAGGTAGGTCGCTTGTATTGAGTAAACAACGCAGAAGTGAGAATGTGTGATGGTGTGCAGACGGGCTCTGAATCGCGTGGGCAGCCAGGCAGCGATTTGACACGCGCCGGCGACACTTGCATTCGCAATCAGTGCGTTAGCACAGGTCCCGATGGAGACGTCTTATTGTATTTACATTTCAGTCATATAAAATAAGTAGAAAATATCTTGTTTTATTCTCTTGAAGTGTCAAAAGATAATTAAGCTTTATTTTATTCGAAATTTATTACTTTAACAAAAGAAACTTTAATAAAAAAAAATTGTACAAAAAACGCTCCTAATAGGTACATCCTATTGAACGTTGCTATAAAAGCTTATGCGGAAATGAACGACAAATTCATTAATTGATTAAATCCAGTGTTCACTAGATATTGCCATCTCTACTATATGGGTAACATGTATTGTATTTTGTTCGATTTTATACCAAATTTATCTCTTATTACTACTGATTATTGTTCAAGCATAATTCGTAATTATATTTTACTCGAGTTTTCTTTCTTCCCTTATACCTCTTCTTGATAGTTATAGATCGCCCGACACGGCACCCATATATCAGTTAACATTTACTACGATTAGTAGTGCATGTCATAAAAACAAACGACTCTAAGGTTTTTTGTGCGAGTAATGTATAATCAGGGAACACGCTTCTTATTTACGCCGGATTACTCGCACAATCAACTGAAAATACCTACACACACGCTGTAGGTATCTACCTGTCGTAGGACAATGCATCATCATTCTTTTTGATTTACTTTGTATTTATACTTATTTATGCACCGTTATTTATGTGGTTTTCTTTTTATTTTTATCAAGTTACGTCATAATTTTTTGCAAGTCTTACAAAACCAGGTGCATTGCAATCAGCAAAGCTTTACTTAGTATACAGTTATAACGAAATTTAAAGCAGAGAACCATTGCGGTTGAATAGTGTTTAACTCTATATTCTTAATGTAAAGCTCTGCCACTAAACTTTTGTGCCACAAAATCGTAACACAGGCCTACTTCTCTATTTCCAGACAAACAGAGCTGTTTCTGTAAGTGCATCTTGTGCAGGCCGGCGTCGGCCGCGCCCTTAGGCCTCGGCATTGATTTCCTGTTCAGGGTGAAGATCAGCGTCCGCCCGAGGCACCCGCCGCCACACCACTACCGGGGATCGATAAAGCGTCCTTGAACCTGAGCCTTCCAGTGCGCATGCGCTCGCTAAATGTCAGACGTCACGCCGTGGCCATGGCCAAGAGACACGTGCCGCAATGCCTCCATCCTCGCACCAGCGCCGCCGCCGCCCGGGCCGCCGCGCCGCCCACCTCCCTCCGCTAGGCGTGCTTCTCCATTCATCCCGAACACTCCTGCGGCGATTCCTCATTGTTAGTTCCCCTTAATTCATCCTCAACTTTGCCATTTATGGTCGATTCTGACCTTTTGGAGATAAACTTTGAACCGAATTGTGTTAAAGGGGTCAAGTCGATCATCGTTCTAGAATTTTTTCTGCCGGTTTTTGAACTTCTGACATTTGATGGTAGTTTGATTAGGGAATCCGACCCCTTGATCTTTTAATGTTTAATGGAATAATTTTGTAGGTTAAAAAAGCGTATATTCTTTTAAATGCCATCTTACATGTAGTTTAGAAAGTTCTTATTATGGTTTACAAATGGGAAGATTACGTAATATGAGCCTGTAGATACACGTACTCGTATGCTTGATCGGTTTGTGAGCGGTAGCGATGGAAGCCGGCATTGAGAGCGAGGCGAGCCCGGTACCACGCAGGGTTTGTGCATGAATGAAGTTTTCGTGGGCGGCCACGGCGCGCCGAGCGTAGCCCATTCATTCATTAGCTTGGAGGCCATTCCTCATGAATAATATACCATAACAAAAACTACTAACCCTTTGATAATATTTAAACTAGTGTAGTTCTAAATTGATAGCGACACGATATTACTTATTTTCGTAGTTAGAGGTTAGATACATTACTTATTTCTTTACTGTTTCTAATAGTTTCATAATAGTTATGTAGTTGTAAAATTGTCCTCCTCCTTTCTAATTGGTTGTGCCCAAAATGCTGTTCACGTTGAATTAATATTTCTCCTACCATAAGCAATAAGCATAATATGCTTTGTACCACCATGTCCAGTACGGAAATTGTAATAAATTATCTGAATTTGTTACAGTTAGAGCCGATAAACATAATAGCAGCTATCTTATGTGCTTGTTTTTTTTTTTTTTTGCAAAATGCTTTCGCTTCACCACTACTTTTAAATTAGATAAAACGTAAATACAGCAATCGTAGAACCAAAAATATTTGGCCTTAGGCTACATTATCAAAGGTCTAAATTTGAAACGCATCGGGTTAGAATAAAAACACAATATAGGAACTCTGGCTCAAACCTTAAAGAACATGTGCTTACTGAAAGTGCGTAAAAATTGTGTCCGTGTCTGATGTGGAAGTTGTATTATCTAAAGCAATTACAAGACAAGGTTTCGTTCAGTAAAAGGAACATGAGGCGTAGGAGTCAAGGTAAGGTCTGCAGGTTCTAAGCTCGGATTAGAGGCATTGTCTCCGCCAACACGTTAAATCACTGCCTTGCTCTGCCGCGCAACATCTTGCGTCTCGTGCTTGACTCATCTAATGTTTCGTGCATTTTTTACAACACTGGCAATCGCAAATCAGACTTGTGAAGATCGCTTTTGGCTATCCCGCCCACAGTTGGCGAGTGATGCTTCACAACTCTACATTTACAGTTATAGTTCACTAATTATCCTTATTTTATGTCGTATAATAGTAGGTATCTGATATCTTTGTTGATCATAAATTAGTATAAAAACCCGGTCATACCCAAGTAGGTAGATTCTAATGTTAGATACTTTTAATAGGTTGAAAATCAGCGGATGAGTCTTAAGCTTTTAAGCAAACTAAGTCTTTAGCATGACATCACTGATTAAATGGATCAAAAATATTTGTTTGCTTAATAACTCGCCAGCTTAGTCATACTTGGTACTTGGTACTTGGTGAGCGGGCTCTTTTCCGCAATTAGGCCGTTCATCGGCCCTTTTTGCGTGAGCGGGTGACGGCGGCTACTCCAGCCACCCGATGTCCTCCAGGAAGTCCAGCAGCTTGCGTGTCACGCTGCAGGCCTCCCGCAGGGTTCCCGGTTTTCCCAGGAACTTCGCTCTCTGGGACGCCACGCTTTCGCACTCCATGAGCACGTGCTTGGCCGTTTCTTCCGCCTCCATGCATCCTCTGCACAGGGGGCTATCTGTAACACCTATAGTAAATAGGTGTTTGTTTAATGGGCAATGTCCGGTGACTATTCCGACGAAGAGTCGGAGCTTGTCCCGTTTTAGACTGAGGAGCTTTCGGGAGGTTCTCCGGTTCAGTACCGGGAAGGCCTCCCTCGACTGCCTGCAATCCTCCATACTTGCCCAAAGCTTTTGGTGTAGTTTGTGCGTTCTCTCGCGAATCCATGACCTGATTTGGCTGAAAGGCAGAGGTATCATTGGCTCCGGTCCTACGGGGCGCATGGCCGAGCCTCTTCTTGCCAATTCATCAGCCGCATCATTTCCTCTGGATCCACTATGTCCTTTTATCCATTGGAGGGTCAGTGAGTTTAGTTTACTGACCTTTTCCAGTAGACAGTGACATTGAACTGTTAGCCCCGAGGAGTGCTCAACTTTTTGCAGTGCTCGAAGAACTGCCATGCTATCTGAAAGTATCCTGATATTGTAGCCAGTTACCTTCCTGTTTAGTATTGCTGTTGCTGCTTGGATGATACCTGCACATTCCGCTTGGAAGATGGAGCTGTGTGTCCCTAGAGCTAACGCTACATGGATATTCAGCTCGTCTGAGAAAGCGCCTGTACCTGTACCTGTTTTCATTTTAGAGCCATCTGTATATATCCTAAGCTCCTGTGTGTTGGTGTCTTCACTAGGCTCCTCGTACAGCTGTACTTTGTAGCTTTTAGTGAAGATGTGTTGTTTGGGTACCCTGTCATAAATAGAGAGAATATCTGGGTTGCCCTCTGCACATTCCTCTATGATTGTGGTGTGGGTCGCGTTCCTGTTATGTTCCCAGAGATTGAGTGCGCGGAGTCTGTAAGCAGAGGCCGCGGCCTCCTGTTGGATGTGTAGCTGCAGTGGTGGCAGGTCGAGTAATGCCTCTAGGGCTGCCGTAAGGGCCGTTCTCATGCAGCCGGTTGCAGCTACACAGCCGAGTCTCTGGAGTTTTTTCAGTTTGTTTATTGTTGTGTGTTGTTTAGTTCTAGGCCACCAGACTAGGGCGCCATAGGTTAAGGAGGGCCTTATCACTGTGTTGTACAGCCATAACGTTATTTTCGGGGTTAGTCCCCATGTTTTCCCTATCATCTTCCTGCATTGCCAGAAGGAGATGATGGATTTGTTTATTTTGCATTGGAGGTGGTTTGCCCAGTTTAGTTTGCTGTCCAGCGTGATACCCAGGTACTTTACCTCATCTGTCAGGGCCAGCTGTGTGTTGAAGAGGTGAGGTAGTGTGTATCTCCCTAGGTTTCTTTTGTTTGTGAACATTACCAGTTGTGTTTTTGTTGGATTCACGGACAATCCGTATTCGGTGCACCATCTCTCTACGACCCGTAGTGCGCCGTTCATGATGTTACACGATACGCTCGCAAAATGTCCTGAGATGAGGATGGCCAGGTCGTCTGCGTACCCTACCGTGAGAAAGCGTTGTCCGTTTAGCTTTGCGATTAGATCATTTACCACCATGTTCCAGAGCAATGGTGAGAGGACACCACCTTGCGGGCATCCTCTGGATACTGTCGCTCTAGTGGTACCTCCAGCGTCCACCCTCACCGCTCTTAGCTTCAACATGTTGATGATCCAATCACTCAGCGTCACTTTTACACCATGCCTTCTGAGTGCTGCTTTGATGCTGCGAAAGTTTGTTTTGTCAAAGGCCCCTTCAATGTCGATGAAGGCACCTAGGCAAAGCGTCCTGTTCTTTATATCCTGCTCGATAGTGCTTACCACTTTGTGCAGGGCTGATTCCGTGGATTTGCCCGCACTGTAAGCGTGTTGTTGTGGGTGTAGTGGTGTCACAGTCAGTATGTCGTCTCTTATGTACCGGTCACATAGCCTTTCTAAGGTTTTTAGTAAGAAAGAGGTTAGACTGATCGGCCTGTATGCTTTGGGTTCTGTATAATCGCTCTTTCCTGGTTTGGGAATAAATAGAACTCTGACCTCTCTCCACGCGAGTGGGACGTACTTAAACGCCAGACAAGCTGTGAAGATGAGGTCCAGGGTTCCGTTTATGTGCCCTGCTCCCCATTGCAGCAGGCCTGGGAAGATGCCATCAAGGCCCGCTGATTTGAAGGGTTGGAAAGTGTTTATTGCCCACTTTATCCTATCCCTTGTGACTACCTTTCTTGCGATCCACCAGTCGTCAGCTGTTGGTGGCGCTTCGTCGTTGACCTCCCAAGTGGTAGCGTCAGCGATCTGGCATTCTGGAAAGTGGGTTTGTAGGAGAAGACAGTTGGTTTCAGTGTCTGTTTTAGTGTAGGTGTTGTCTGGTAGCCTCAGTGATCCGATTTCTCGGTTAGGATCGGCCGCGAGAATTTTCCTGATCCTATTGGCTTGTGTGTTTGACTCTATGCTTGAGCTGAACCTTCTCCACGACTTACGGTTCCTGGATCGTATCCGCTTTTTGTATTTTGCGCGGGCAAAGTTATAATTGCTCCAGTCCTCGTCGTTGTAAGTGTTCATAGCCAGCTTAGTCATTTAATTAATAAAAAGATTAGTGACTAAGGACGTGACAAATGATTGAAAAGCTATACTTGGCTTGTCGTAAATATAGAACATTAATCAACGAAACTGACCGATCTTGACCCTACATGTTGCGTTTGGACCTTTTTAATACTGTAGGTGTGATGTGCCTATAAATCAATACTGTGGAATCTACTTATAATACTTTACTTATTTTTGGTGCTGTAATAGAACCAGAGCCTTATAAATTGTTGCTGTTGTTGTTGTTGCTTTGGACTTACTCATATTACCCATCGAGTTCGCAATCTTAGTTTCAGCAATAAACAAGTCATTAGAAATAATATTTATTAAAGACAAATATGAAATATCAGCACGGCCAACGATGCCGGTAGCTGCCGCCCGTGGTAGAGTTGTTTCCCGAGCAGATGCCACGAGCGCGGTAAATCATCAACGCGCTGGGTTGCCAGCTCTGCTGTATTTTATTGAGGTTTTGAGTACAGTTTCCCGAGATGCGACATTAATACTTTTCGTAGCGGTAAAATGCAGTTTGCAATTTAAAAGGCTTACAAAGACGACAGTCTTTTACTAAAAAAAGGAATGATAGGTACCTAGATACCTAAGTTAGAAATAATATAGGAACTTAATTTATAATTTATTTAGGTAACAAGCTGAATAAGAAAACTAAATCAACATAATTTAAAGTAATTGATCGCAATTACTGACTACAATATAATATAACTGATCAATTAGCTTAGTACCTAACTGTGTGATGGACCCTAAATCTTTTATGGTCTATCTGATAAAAGAAAGGTGCTAAGATCATCAGTATTTTTATAGAATCAGTGATAAAATCGTGTGATTTCGCAAACGCATTCGCCATAATATTTCTCCAATAACTGGGAAAGACTTCCATACGGCAACACTAGACAATGCTTGCAAGAGTCGGTCTCGACGGGACGCTAATTAGATAAACGAGCGGTCGCGGGGCGCGGCGCGAGGTCCCGACCGCAATTACCAACTGCAGCCCGTAAATAATCAACGATATAGGACGCCACTTGCCGTTGACTCACTTATGCCACTCACAATTAGGTATTAGTCCAAATACACGTCTGTACGTCTCGGGCCGGAAGTGATGCCTTGATGTACACTGTTAACTGGGTGAATTAAATTTGGATACTATTAGCGAATGCTATTTATATGAAAGTATTGGAAATTGATTAGATACTAAAGCAATGGTGATTTAATATTAAACATTTGCGTAAATTTACATTTATTAAACATTAATATGAATATGAACAAGCTCTATGTAACTATAGGTAGCTTCATTACTCTCCTTGTGAGAGCTAATTAGTAATACCTTCTCATATTTGTGCGAAGAAGACGCCGTGATTGCCCTGTCTCACAGGTACCTTCTTCGCAAGCTACTGACTCCGCCTGTTATAATACACCTATCATAACACCCAATGCAGACAGAGACGGTGGGATGTAGGCAGGGCTGAGACGTGAGGACGAACTCATCAGTATCTAATCCATATTTGCTGAAATTAGAACTTACATGTATAGAAACTGGTAAATACGAGGAAGGAAAACTATAACAATAATCTATTTTAAATAAATAATAAACGTTTCACACTCATAGCTCCTCACTAGGATTAATCTTGTGTCGGGGATGCCATGGAACACTCACAAAGACAAGAACAACAACACTTAGACCCAGAACAGATATTTAAATTAATAACTAATTTTACAACAAAGCTGTAAGAATCATATATTTTTAATATTATAGGCTTTTATGTAACTTGCGATGTAAGTTAGTCTGTTCGTTTATCTTGCTAATTAATTTTGAACTACTTATTCATATCCGATCTATTTGGTATAGGTACTTGTGTAACTCTGATAACAATGTATAAAAGCTTGCTTTAAAAAATATTTTCAAGCATGTAGTCCTTTTTATAAATTACCTATTTTTGATTCTGTTTTAAATTGAAAAATAAAGATTGCCTTGTTTTTTTTTAATAAACTGTTACTATTTGATCAAAAAACTTAACTAACACCGTTTAGTTTAAATTGACTACACCTAATATTATGCAAAATTCAGAACACAGTGGGCTGGCCCACTTGGCCAGAACAATCTTTTTACTTTTTCCTTGTTCGTGTTCAGTCTACGATACCGTAAATAGGATTTCAGAAAATATAACAAAGTCCAGGTATCCGCGTTCATAAATAAGCCAAGAGCCAAGAATTTAAGACACTCTGGATAATATGGCAATGGAAAAACGATGTTCTCCGCAAGTGATTAATTGTTTTAATGAAGGTATTGACAACCTTACAACAAGAATAAAGATCTTACAATTAAAATCAATTTACTTTTGAATCTGTGCCGTCGTCCTAGTGACCGTGAACTACCCGGAAGTCTGCAAAAGCGTTCTTCGGCGCGCCTAATGAGTTTCTAAGACTGATGACATGTCATCTCGAGGAAGTAAACAACCAGACTTTATTGTAACGTCGATCTAAAGACAAGGTCACGTCCAAGAAGACGACGTTAGCTGGCCTTTAATATTCATCTATGAGATGGTTAATTATGCCGCTTAATTGTCCGGCTCAAGACGCGCCGGTCAGGGCCTTGCTCCTGTCCGTCAATTAAAGTATCCGTTTTTTTCTTCAACAGTTTATTGTCTTCCTGGGGAAGTGACGAGTTAAATCCGAGGGCACGAGCTGTCCGACACAATTAGGATCAATAATCCCTTTGTTTTGTCTGAGAATTGAAGTACTTTCACGACTTATTAGGATAAATCCGGTAGAAGGTATAATTTGGAGTAAAACATTTTTACTTATAAGAATCTCACAAACAATAGAAAACCTGAGAAATCTGTTGATTTTCGTATTTTCCAGAGCGTGTCGCGTGCAAGCAATTCAGTTTTAGTTTAGAAAAATAGGGCGATTGCACAAAACTTAAAACTGGTCAAACATTGGCTCACATCCAGATTTGCAACACCGATACTATTAAATTGTAGTCTCCTCGACTCTAAAAACAGTTGGAGACGAACGTAAAATATGTTAGATTAGGTGTTTTGCTTCTTTGTGAGTCATTTTGCTAAAACAGTCTGGAAGTGTGATTTATATTCCGTACGCTAATTACATTTAATGTTAACTAAGAACGTAGACGTTACAGTTTAAAAAAAAAGTTTGAAATGAGTTCTATTTGGAAGATTCTGAAGTGGTTTTCTCTGCGTTTTATGACAGTTAGTTTAGTATCTTGAATTCTTGAGTCATGCGACAGAAGTAACATCACGTAATCGGGACGCAGTTCTCGCACTCACAGGAATTTCGACTACGATTACATCTAACTACTTCCTTTCCTAAATGCACCGTAGAATGCCTGTTTCTGCTTGGTACCTTTATATGATTTAGGTATATGAAATGTGCAAACTTAATAATATCTTATTTTATAAAAACTTTAAAAAATGGAATATTGTTAAAGGTTATAATGACTGGGTATTGTGGGTACGCTAAGCTGAAAATTGTTCAGTTCAGTTCAATTTTCCTCAATGTTAGAGTTGGTCCCATAGTAATTATTCATGACGATCAATTCGTAGAGTTTAATCGTACTTAGTGACCCAGAAAATTGTTTTACATTTATTATCTATATATTACTTGCTTCTAAGAATAACTTTCTTGCGAGTTTACTCTTTAATTTCCTTATTTTTACTTTTTGTATTAAATAAAATAATATGAGACTTGGTAAAGAAAAGAAGTAACTGGTGCGAAACTGGTCTTCCGTTTAGCACACGCAGATTGCTCTCACGTGTAGATTATCTGAGCGTATGCAGAAAACACAACATTTTTTTATCATTATGTCGTTTGTAATTTCCAGAAGCTGTTTTGCTACGCGTGATCTGAATCTGGCATAGGTTGTGTGAGTCAAAGCCGAGTTTCGCGAGTATTTTTAAAATCTCACGTTTAACTACACTGTCATGTCCAAGATTCAGGAGCAAGATTGTAGTCGTATAAGGTAGATATCGTTTTATCGCAACCCTAATTACGAGTACTAAAAAACCGAATGTTTTATAGTCGCAGTCAATCGTTCGAGACGGATCCGAGTGAGTCAGCTGTAATCGATACAATAATTGCAGAGCGTGTATCGAGTGAGACAATGACGTTGGAATCGGACGGCAGAGTCGAGATCGTATCGTAATCGAGTAGGTACGCAGTTACACGCGTTTAAGTAATTGCGGGAACGGGCATTGTTAACCGGCCGACGCAAATTGGGCATTAGCGATAATTTATTGTCTTTAAAATAAAGTCGCATTGTCGTTGCGACTGCTTGAATATGTATCGAGTGGGCTCGGCGGCCCGTGATGGTCGCTAATGATAGCAATTGTTCTCCATCATTGGCCACAGGTGCGTTTGTACCTGTAGAGTGTACGAGTAGGTACTCCGCAATCGAAATGGACCGACATCGAGCGACAAGAAATGGTATTTATCATGAGATTATTCTTTTTATTCAATTTTTGAATTGATATGGTAAACGAAAATGAACACGAAATAAATAAACTACGTAAATATAAGAGCAACTTGGAAAAAAATAATTAGGCGGCACGTGTAAACAAAGTGTTTTAATATACGAATAATTGCAGTCACTGCAACCGCAACCAATTCTACGATGAGTAGATTGTTCGTAGATTTTATTAATAAATAATACCTTACATACAAAGGCTTTTGAGATTCATCACGAAACAAAAAAACTCGGAAAACATTTAGATGCGCGTTACGCGTATGTAGGAACTCATCTATTTTTGGACAAGCATAATGTATCAAATATAATATGCTCTCGCAGAAACGACGGTACTCAGGCGGCATGACAAGTTTTGTAAAAATTCAAATAAAACGTGCGGCAGCTAGTAAAAACGTCGAAAAAGATCCGCGCTTGTAGATATCGCTGATAGCGCTGCAGGAAGCCTCTTTGAAAATCTCCCGCGTCCTGCGTTATCTTCAAGTGCACGATTTCGTTAGCTTGATCGAGCCTTTTTTTCTTTACGACTCTATTAGATTTTCAGTATGAGCACAGGCTTATTAAAGTATTATAAATAAAAACGATTCAAACGTGTCACACTCATAGCTCCCCCACTAGGAATAAATCCTGTGTCGGGGATGCCATGGAACACACACAAAGACAAGGACAACTAACACCCAGACCCAGAACAGATATTTGAATTCATCATTCAAACATCTGCCCGGCCGGGAATCGAACCCGGGACCTCTGGCTTATAAGGCGGAAATATTACCGCTGAGCCAAACAGGTCGACAAATAAAACGGCTGTGCGTTTAGCGATGCAAACATTGTCTAGAATGGAAATGGAAACTCATTCCCGTAAAGGCTAGTTGGTCCATTTGTCTGCGGTGACGTGAGACGGTACGCGGTTACTCAAAGACACGTGCTTGCCCCCGGTGGTATCGGGCGGCCGCTCAAAGCGAGCCCCGCTATCATCCATCTGGGACCATCTGAAGAGGTGTAATGGCCCTATGTGGGCACCTCTGAGGAGCCGACGCTTCTGACGCGGCGCGTCACGTGTGGGTCGCGAGTTTTGACAGCATCGGCACGGTTACCAAAAAGCACTTTTGGTAAGTTGATGCAATCGAGCTTAGCACCTAAATCTTGGGTGCTGTTTTACTCAGAGATAATGTAGGACAACTGTTGATCTTTGTCATAACAGAGTCTGCTTAGACGGGCGCTTTTTACTGAGTAGATAGGGACGATATGACAGTGTAGCTTTGAAAACACGGTGGTACTTGGTATGTATGCAATGCCATCAATAAGTAGTGGTAGGGCTCTATTGCAGAGCCCGCCTGGGGAAGTACCACACCTTTGCCAGTTATTCCACCGCCAAGCAGTAATGTGCAAACATTACTGTGTTCCGGTTGGAAGGGCATTGTTTCCAGTGAAATTACAGGGCAAATGAACAACTAAACAAACAATTAAACAACTTATATCTCAGGGTGACGAGCGCAGAGCTGTGCCACGCAGGGTTTTGAATTCTGCGAGTTCAAAATTCTGGGTAGCGCAGACCTGTTATGGGCAAACGTGACGTTTAACATCAGGCGAGCGATTTGCTCGTCTCGTCACTCAATTACATAAAAAATGCTAAAATTTTAGATATTTTTTCTATCGAAAGAGAGTATTATACTTTGGGTAAAACTGGGTGATGATCGCGAATTTGATAAGGGTATAAGACTTAGCCCGTAGCAGTCAAGGATAGTGTAGCTTTTTATTGATTAAATTATTTTCACACAGATACATAATTATATTACTATAGACTTTGCCTCTTTATGATATGGTAGGTATAGATAAACCCTGTTGTGGGCGTTGATTATTTTGTCGTAGGTAGTACGTATCGTATTTCATTTCTTCTTTTGATAGATTTTCAAGTTAGCTTAATTTTTTCAATTTTCTTGCTCGGTTTTATTTCGATTATTTTTGCCCAAGAGATTATACGCCTTTTCACGATACTAGCCAATCGTAGCGATATCAACCCAATTAGACTCCTCCTATATTGTTAAGGATAGACAACATTTCTAAGTATTACACCTACTTATTATTAGTTTCGTATTTGCTGTTGTAGGTACGAGTATATGAGCGACGCGACGTTTGAAAAGCTCTCGGCGCTAACAAGATAAAATGTTTTTTGATGTGAAAAGTCTATTTTACTTTTCTACAGACTCTTCTACTATTTTAACTTCTTTTATGGACAGCCCCTTGATACCTCTCCTATATCCCTATATCCTATACGTCAAACTCGTCAAAAAACCACTTCGTAGCTGCTATGGCCTCTTTATCAGATCATTCTTTCTCCTAGATGTTTTTTTTTAAATCAAGGAATAAAAAAGTATGATGGCGCCATATCAAGTGAATAAGGCGGGTGGTTCACTACTTTGAATCGTAGTTCGTGTAGCTTAGCCGCCGCAACGAAAGAGAAATGTGCCAGAGAATCGTGGTGGTGTAACAGAACCTTTTTTTTCATGATTCCAAGCTATTTTCTCTATGTTTTTTTCTGCTGATGTGTTGAACAAGTGACTTGTAATAGTGTAGTCTTTAAAAATATAGTCAATAAATACTCTTGGAATCTCAAAACACTGAAGAAATCACTTTTCCAACAGAAAAAAATTATTTGGCCCTTTTAGGTGGCGGTGAATCAATAGTTTTCAACAGTAGGCCTAGCACAACTACGACGTAAACTTACGTAGCGAGTATTTGACAGAAAAGTGTATGCCATTTACGCCTGTCAAGAGCGCCCCTGACGGGCGTAAATGGCGTATACTTTTCTGTCGAATACTCGCTACGTAAGTTTACGTCAAAGTTGTGCTAGATACACTGTACCTCTATATAGATTACTTTTTTGTCTTAGAAATAAAGTGCTAAATCCAAATCTCATCAGTGGTTATAAATCTCATTAAAAATCAAAGGAATCAATTTGAAAAGGCTCCAAGTTGTCTAACGAAATTTCGACAGTTGAGCTTGCGTTCTGCGGTGACCAAACGCGGCAGCAATCTTTCAGACACACCTAAGACAAAGCTAAGTGGAAAGTTAAAATAATATGTTCTTATTCGGTTTAAATCCTTACATATTTAGCAATCTCTAGCACTTTTAATCCACGGACGACTATAATATTTTTTTGGATTTATTGATATTTTCCTGCCAAATGGATATCACAGGCTGCTTCTTGGGTCACGCTTTTTCTACCATGTGAATGAAGCTGTCAGTTTTTTCACTACTGAATATAAAGGCATAGATCCTTTTAAAGTGTTACCCTTGTAGTTTTTAGTTCATTTCATCGTTACTGTTAGCACATTCGAATTCGAACATCTCGCCCATTGTTTGTCGATCAAAAAAAAAAATGGATGCCTTAATATGTCAGTCAGTAAATTGTAGTGGTTAACAGTAGGTACCTAGCCTCATGCAAATTTTCAGGCCGTCAGCTCTCATAGTTCCTAAGATGATTGGCTGTGGCATACAGACAGACAGACGCCGCAGTCTCACCATAAGGGATCTTTCCCTGGAGAGGTTCAGAAACCTGAAAATGTAAAGTGCTTGAGACTCATCATTAGAAAAGTTCTGAGCGCGCAAATTTTTCTCAGAACATTTCTCAAAACAACAACTCTCGGGTTTCTCAGAACCTAAAAATAAATTTGTAGAACCCTAGATTAAGCGTTAACTTAGTCGAATCGCAAAACCATTTGAAGGAAGATGGTAAGTTTGAATTGTTATTTTTAAATTAATTTTTGTTTATCGATGTTGTGATCTTTTTCAAAGTATTTACACAGGGTTATAAGGAAAGGGTATGCTAAGCCAAAAAGGGTTCATGTTACTCATCATTATGAACAACTATTACAATTACACTAAACCGGATTTGCGAAAAAAAATCAGCTGTGAAGCACAACTTTGACGTAAACTTACGTAGCGAGTATTCGGTAGAAAAGTGTACGCCATTTACGCACGTCAGGGGCGCTCTTGACAGGCGTACACTTTTCTATCGAATACTCGCTACGTAAGTTTACGTCAAAGTTGTGCTAGGCCTACAGCAGTTTCCCGAGGGTGTTAACGTTGTCTGCTATGCAGACGATACTCTGGTGTTAAGTAATGGACCTACGTTCGAGAAGGCCAAAGAACTTGCCGAACAGGGAATAGAACGTGTCGTGACTAAAATAAATGAGTTGGGCCTCAAAACTGCACCTCATAAGACAGAAGCCTTGTGGTTTCACAGTTTGAGACGGGGAAAAGAACCACCCAACTCATTAGTGAGGGTGGGCGAGGAGGAAGTGCAGGTGGCACAATTCCTCAAATATCTCGGACTTACCTTGGTTTGTCACTGGCGTTTCAATGAACACTTTACCCGCATTGTTCCCCGAATCAAAAAGGTAGTAGGTGCACTGCATAGACTGCTACCTAATCTCGGGGGACCAAGGGAAGAGGTTTGCCGCCTCTATGCGGGCGTGATAAGGTCAATGGCCCTCTATGGGGCTCCCGTATGGTCGGAAAGGCTGTCGGGGATTAAGCGAAATAGAGCTAAACTCAACAGCCTCCAGAGCTATGGCCATTAGAATCGCAAGAGGATACCGGACGATATCGTTCGAGGCGGCGACCCTCATAGCGCGGTGTCCTAGCAGATATGGATGCTCGGATATATAAGCGTGTGCGCCACAGTGAGGGATCCACACCTTCAAGTGCAGCCAAAGTGCGGAATAGAGAGCACAAACTGGCCCTCGAGAAATGGCATCAGCGACTCCTAGAGCCGCAAAACTCAAGCCAACGAGCAGTTAGCGCAATCTTGCCTAGCTTTAGCGAGTGGCTTGGTAGAGGCAAACATGTCACCTTCCGTTTGACCCAAATTTTTACCGGGCATGGATGCTTCGGGGTGTACCTCAATCGGATCGGTCGCGAGCCAACACCGCAATGTCACCACTGCGGGATGGACGCGGATTCTGCACAGCACACTCTGGAGGAGTGCACAGCGTTGGACGTGCAGCGTCAAGTCCTAGCGGCTAGGGTGGGGCAAGATTTGTCTCTGCCAAGCGTGGTCTCCGCCATGCTGAGAGACAAAGCCGCCTGGACGGCCATGATTGAGTTCTGCGAAGATGTGATCAAGCAGAAGATATTCGCCGAGCGAGAACGTGAGAACGCTGATCCATCACGAAGAGGACGACGCAGAGGCGGCCAAACGGCACGTGCTGGTCCCTCAACCCTGGAGCCGGGGTCTTAGAATGCGGCTTCGGTATCCCCTGCCTGTCGTAAGAGCCGACTAAAAGGGGCCTTTGGGCTCGTGGGTGGTCAGATTTGGGGATCTGGCTACCTTCTCCAACGAGCCCATGGAAGACAACGGCGCGGTGTGGCCCATGTCGTTGTAGGGGCCGGAAAAGGACCAACGTCCTGCGAATGGTGCCTCAGGCAACGTGATAATTAAGGGGGCACCAGTGTGAGCTCGTCAGAGACCCTGGTGCCCTGTCAAGCACAGAGGCTGGCCACCGAGGGGGTTTTAGTGAGTGCAACCTCACATAACACGGTTGCTCCCCAAAGCAGCCGGGTATCTTTCTAAGATTTCCACCCCGTCAACAAAAAAAAAAAGGGCCTACAGCAGTTCCATAGAAACATGTCAACGCCACTCGACAAAATGTTTAGAACAGCAGTTTCTTTCGCAAGTTCTGGGTTGGTCTAATTGATAGTTGTTTATAATGATTAGTGATGAGTAGGTATTAAGAACCCTTTTCGGCTTAGCAATTAGCATACTTTTATAATCCATAAAATCCTGTTTTATGATTTTTCAATTTTCGCTTCATATTATTTTAGTGTAAAATGACTAATTGGACTGGAAAAAAAATATTGGACTTAATTTTACTCGTAGAAAGCCTTCATTAATCTTAGAATAGTTTTGACCTCTTTTCATCGATATACCTACTGCGAAGCGATGCGATGAATTATCATAGTCATCATTGCCTGTCCACTGGAAGTTTTCCAATGGCCATTGCTGTCTCCTCAGTGATCATTTTGTGAGCCAAGTGAGAAAAAAGGCTGAATAAGAACCGACCTTGGCTTCGGAGTTTGGGGTGCACGCTGCACCGAATGTGATCGAAATTAGTCGTAACAAATGCCTTTTTTTGACGTGAGTATTCCCGTGTTATTTATAACAAAAGACTGGACAAGGTTTTCCAACTTAGAGCCCCATGCTGGCAGTGGCAACACCTGTCGATTTCAAGACCTTCTAAGCAATAAAGTTTTTGTTTTCAAGACCTGTCGATTTCAAGACCTTCTAGGCAATAAAGATTTTTGTTTTTTCTTGTTATATTTTATGCCGTGGTAGCCCAGTGGGAGAACAGCCGCTTCGCATCTTGAGGTGGCGGGTTCAAACTCCGACTCGTAGGTACCAATGAGTTCTTTGGGACTTATGTACGAATTTACACCTACCATTGGCTTTTCGGTGAAGGAAAACATCGCGAGGAAACCTGCATACGTCCAGAGAAGAAATTATACTTATGGCGGATGTGAATTCCAGCAATCCGCACTTGGCCAGCGTGGAATATGGCCTTATCACCCTTCGAGGGTAGACCTGTATGTATCCCAACAGCGGGAGGATTAAAGGTTGCATATGATGATGATGCATTTTTAAATGAAGATTATTTCTTCATCTACGTTGTTAGTTTTCGATTTTGCCACTCGTTACTTTATATGGCAGTGTCTAAGCGTCGCTACCGTATTACCTGCGCTAGTCAGTTTGAGGTAAGTTCTACTTCACTTGCCACACTGAGGGACAAGTTTAACATATTTTTTTGATTGATTTGCTTGCAATAGACATAGGCGAACGAAGTCTACAAACTAGGGGTTAGTACACTAAATGTTAGTTTAGTTAGATGACCTGGTCTAGGTCCACTAAATTTTGAACAACCTATAGATAATTAGCTTAAACATTCAGAAGTCCACATCGATTTATTTACAGTACTCCGTCCAAGTAGCATTGATATTCGATTGACAATTGACTGTAGTAGTTTTATAGGTAGCAACTAAATAAAGACATTAGTGGTACAATGTGCGCGAACCATTGTTTATGTCGGGTGAATATGATATCGTTGGTTGCGCAGACGCAGCCGATTAGGTCCGTCCGGTTCAGATAACGGAGTGCCGGAACGCTGATCCGAAATACTATGGGCAAGCTGACCGCGCGAATAACATCATACCAAACTTTGTTGATTGTGCGTAGAGCAACGCATTATTTAGCATGGTATGAGTAAACAAACCTTCCGACCACTAAAAAAAAGCACACAGAATAAGATAATACCAGCGTAACTTAAAAACAAATATAACTCAAAGGTATTTTTAAGAAGGTAAATACCGTTTTTTTTAACTTGTCATGTTTGTACGTCTGTATGTCAGTGTGGGTCAAATCTTGCCACTGAGTTTTGAACCATTTTACGATATTCGATTGAGCTGAAAGGTAGGTACTTGCATATCTTCTGTGACAGTGCATTTATATCGTACCATATAGCTGGTTCGATAATGGAGTCTGAAGATAGCCATAGGAACTTCTATACTAAGCAAGATAAATCGATCTAGTTTGGACTCATTTGTTTGGTCTCGGCAAACACTCTTGTGCTACATGGAGTACAGGGTCTGAAGACGAAGATAGTAGGTAGTCATAGGAACTTCTGAATAAAACAAGATAGACCCGTGGTGCTTGGGCTCGTTTCATTAGTATTGGCAAGCACTCTGGTGCTACATAATATCCCCAGGATTTAAAAATGAAAAAAGGTGAAATTAAAATTGTTAGCAAATTTTTTTTTAAAGAAGCTTTTATAAAAAATTCCATTGGTACTGAAACGAAAATAATAATTTTATGCAAAAGCTTGTAGCCCAAATAGAAAATAGAGAAGAGGAATTTAAACTTGCGTGATACAAGCTTTTGCATAAAATTATCATTTTCGGTTTTTCGGTATACATTTTTGAATAAAAGCTCGTATAAAAAAAATATTTTTTCATATTTATTTTTGAAGGAACAATTTGTGGAATAGAGCAGGTTATCAATTAGCTGCTTCTGCTTATCTAAAGCTATTCGTCTTTGAAAAGTTTTGCGAAAAATCTGGATAAGCTAACCTAGACCATATATATGCTGAAAACGATCCGCACTGAATATTTTTCGGAGTCCTGCTAGCTATCCAAAGCTTCATAGATTTTGAAGCATGAAACTAGACTATCAGCTCAATGTCACAGTAGCTTCAGTGGTAAAGATCGAGACTAAGATGATGGCGGGAAAATCATAGTCTTGGCGCTAAGAATTTGACCTGAATTTGGACCTCTCTCATGAAATTCAGTTGCGATTCTGGTTTTTTCATGTGGTTTTACAAACTGTCTTGTATTTGCTATAGAACACTCGACTTATAGTTTTGTTCTCTAGATTTGGGGGATGCATTCACTACGCAGGGGGCTGTGCTTAGCTAAACTTGGGTGTACAAGTTTAGTGACTATAGGTATATAGTAAGTTGCTTGAATGTATAAGTCTATTGCTTGATTGTAGGGTTATTGGGCCTACTACCAAGCAATGGCTTCAATGTTGTCAGAATGATCAGGATCCCGATGAATGGAGCTTTTCCATTTTCGTTGTTGTGACCGGTTGCTAGTTTAGAAAATTTCTTAGAAATACGAGTACCTACTTATGTTGTTAAGGCTGTTGATTCATCAAAGTTTTAGTTAAACATTGGCTAAATTTGAATATTACTTAGTTCATTGAAATAGTAAAAAATACAATTACGAGTAGGTACTTACCTACAAGAAGTCCATTGCTTTGGCAGAAAAAAAATTACCTGCGACAATTTGCCATTTTTGTAAAGGCTTTACGACAGTCATTATGATTTTCAGAAGGTCAAAAAAAAGGCTTTGTCAATACTATTTTCCTAATATAAAAACTTATAAAGTTGTACATACACGTGATACCTATGTATATCGCAACAAGCAAGCTTGTGCGAAAAATTGTAGGCGGACTTGTTCTGGTTCTCCATATAACTTTCCATTAATAATAATGGGTAATATGGCCCGTCTAGAGCAAATAAAATAAAAATTCATAGCTTTATAATTGTAACACTTTACAATTTGGATCAGTTACATTACGAGTATCTAGTTACTTACAAGTATTTATTTTTTTCTTCAAGTTTTTTCCGTTCCGAGGAGTGGTTGTTTCATGTAGAGCCTATCTACCTATCTGTATGAAAATAAAGTATAAAAATAATGATCTATAAAATATGTATAAAACGAATACAAAAAAATCAAGTCACAATAGAATTGCACACCTCTCGTCCGCTTCGTATCCGGTGGATTCAAAGTTGTCAAACAAGTTGAACTTATTCACGACTAACTTCACCGTCCGGTTTGTAATAATAGATACATTTCGTATAGGTAGTAGGTATGGTCGATAGGTAGGAGTATAAGTAAGTATGTTGATATTATCATACCTAGTAGATGCTCACCATGCGAGGTGGGTGTGAAGTAGAGCGCGAAGAGGTCGTCCACGGAGGCAGTGTTGGTGGAGGTGGTGGCGGTGATAGTGGCGGTGGCGGTGGCCGCGTGCGCGTAGGGCTGCGGCTGCGCGTGCGGCGGCGGCGGGCCGCCGTAGTGCAGGCCGCTCGGGCCCGCCTCCACCAGCAGCTGCATCTGCGAGATGTCCACGAACTCGTCTCCATCGCCGCGGCCGCCCAGCTCCTCGTCCTCCGGCCGTCGCATCGCGATCACCGATAGCATCGCACGAGCGCATCCCCGCACTGTTCAAACCACACCACACCGCACCGCACCGCACACGTACCGGCGCGTACGCCGCGACACTACCACTCACTTACTTATTCTAACTTAGGTCTAGCGAATTGACGCTATCACAGATTATTTCATATTTTAGGAAACTAGCAATATGCGGCACGAGAATCACACTGCAGGGTCACGAGCGTCTACTGATAAATGAACACAGATTTCGCACGCGGTGAATGTCGTCGCGCGGAGAACGCCACATCCTCGACTGAGGCGCACTCGCAGCGGCGGCGGCGTGAGGGCGTGCAGCGCCGCCCCCGTGAGCGGCGCGGTCGTCGTCCGCGCGCGCCCTATCAATGGACGCCTGCCACCCGGTCGAGGTCGGCGTTCATTCACGACGATCGCGTTAATGGCGCTGGGACTGGCCGCCCTCGCTAGTCGCCGCCGGCGGCGTCGCCCACGTGCGCGAGAAAATGGCGCGGCGTCGCGACGGCAAGGGAAGCGCGCGAAAAGCGCGGGAAGCACGAGCGTTGTGATGCCGGTGTGGCGGGCGGTGAGCGGAGCGCGGCCTGAGCGCGCGGGCGGCGCGTGGGCGCGGAGGCTCGTCGCGCAAAGCGCATCACCGCGCGCGCCGGCCCGGGCTCGCGCCGTCGCTCACTCCAGCATCTTACCACTTTCTCCGGCTGTGAGTCACTCGCCAGATCGGTGCGCTGAACGTTCGTGGGCAGCGTGCGCCAGTGACGCCCGCCGGAGACCGTTTTGGTCATGCCACAATTAGCCGGGTGGCACGCGCACCCGTGACGTCGAATGAGCCGAATAGTTCCGACGTTACGTAGGTCGGATAAATCATTGGCTTCGTCTAAAAATACTGTCTGGTCATAGTCTTAGCTACGTAATGATGGCTAGATCATTACTCCATGATCTACGAGTAAAACTGTATGCCAGGTAAATTTGGTGTAAACAAGAGTAATGACGAATTGCAGTTTCACTTGAATGTTACAGTAAAATAGTTTTCATATCCGGCTACGTACAGCTACATATAATCTAGCCAAAGAAACTAAAATCGAGAAAGTCCTTTAGGCTGTAGGAGATCACAATATACAAACACAGAAATACATCTACCACACCTGACAAATATTAATCGTTTATTTTGAAAATTTTCATAATTTTGACTCATTTTTGTTATCACTAACACGAAATAGATTTCTCGTGTTATTTAGTCAGGAATGTCCGTGTTAACTATAACATTACTCTTCGTCTTGGCAGGTAAAAAGAAAATAACCACCACGCGCCATGTCTGCCTTTTGTTTTTAATGTTCTAACGGGGATTAACGGGCAGAATTGAGTTCAACCATACCATTCAGCGTTCTGAGCAAGTTTATAAAACAGACTGTTACCTAATGCAAAAATTAAAAGTCCTCATGATATAGGCTCGTCAAAAGATGAGTTTTTTTTCTTTTGATCGTGTTCGACCATCAATTGGTTACTGGTTTTTTTTTAGCTGCCAGTCATACCGGTTATCTGACAATGAAATTCGATTACCAGCAAAATAAGGATAGGTTGCGATGCTTTTCTCCGTTATCATAGCAACCGCCGGTTGATCTCTACGCGGGTAGGGGATGGGTCTTAAA
Organism: Alcis repandata; assembly: GCA_949125135.1. NCBI lineage: Eukaryota > Metazoa > Arthropoda > Insecta > Lepidoptera > Geometridae > Alcis > Alcis repandata. Next base: position 6,373,504 of record OX421233.1, read on the forward strand.
TATCACAGTGTTTTATTTATACTGTGACAGTGTCGGAGTGGGTGAGCGTTACGTAGGAAGAATGTTACGCGCCCCCGTTATTATCTTACACTTTGCCTCAGACATAATTTAGGGTAGGGAAAATACCCGAAAAAAGTTTATTTTTCTTATCAGTCTTCTTTACTGTCCAGTTCGGAAATTCGAACTATGTAGGCATCCCTTTAAATTAAAGCAGAATAATGTCAAGAAGTAGGCGTTTCAATAAGAAAACGCTAGATTGCAAGCCCCAGTTGTTTGTAAAAACAATTACTGAGCCATTAGGCCTTTAGACAGTCTAAAACTCTGACACCGGAAGTAGCCACTCGGTTCATACGAACTTATTTTAATCGAACTGTAAAATTCATCGCTCGGTGACAATGGCTTCTCACATTACCAGGACCCCCAAAAAGCGCCGTGTGCTGGTATGAAATAGAATTACCACTTTTCTGGTTTGCTATGCAATGCAATATTGCATTTGTACTTAGTCATCATCATCATCAGCCTATCGGATTTTTGTCCACTGCTGGGCATAGGCCTCTCCTAAAGAACGCTACAAGGCACGATCTTCTGCCTTACGCATCCACTTGCTACCTGCCGTCTTACGCAGGTCGTCGCTCCACCTGGCCGCAGGGCGCCCCACTCTACGTTTGCCGATCCGTGGTCTCCACTCTAGAACCCTACCTCTAGTCTACCCCAACAGTTGTCGGTTCTCCTACAAATATGGCCAGCCCATGTTCCGTGCCGTGTGCCGTTCTAGGTGTAAATTTGTGACGACATAGCCACGTGGCCACAGGCTAAAAAACTTAGAAATATGAAAACATTTTCCCTAAAAGTAGAGACGACCCGATGTGGAAACCGAAATTTGATCTGAAGTTTACATTTATTTCAGGCTATTGCTAAGCAAACCATAACCTTAATACATAAATATAATAGATACACGCGCTTAAAAACATACGTACTTAAACATAAACTTCTTAGAATTGTCTAAATTAATGAATACTTATTAGAAACAATTTGGTCTATATTAATAGCTCTATAGGGGACTTTTAATCCTATCTTCATAAATTTGAACTGAAGCCTGTACATTAAAATTAAATTCACCGAACCACAATAAGCACGCCTTATAAAATAATTTGGTTTACCTCCATATTCTCGGATAGTTACTTGGTGTAAACAGTTCATTCATAAATTCTCATGAATGTATAACTTTATAAGAGGTATGCCCTTTATTTTGAATAACATTACGTGAGAGAATATGTAATGAATAAGTTGCTTGTTTAATGAGACAATATCAGTGTTACCTACAATTTGGAGTCGGTGGAAATTGTGAAAATGTTACGGATTATTAACCTCCGCACATCCGACGCCCACCGGCTAATTATGTTATGTATCTACCTACATTATGTGCATACAAGGTATGTAGGTGTAACTCACATACATTTTAATGCTTTCGACATTTCGGAATTAACTTACCTACGTAGGCTTTGAAGAAGATCGAAGTTGACGGTATTTTAAAAATATAGTAAGATAGATAGTAAGTAAAATATAGTAAATCGAAGATGTTTTATTTAGGTTTTTTAAATAATTTTTACCTTTATTGTGTATTCGATTTATATCATAGTAGACATTTTCAAAATTTATATTAAAAAGTATGTTATGTGTAGATATAATAAAAATAAATCCTTGAATCCTTATCTTTTTAACCGACTTCAAAAAAGGAGGAGGTTATCAATTCGTCTGTATGTTTTTTTTTTTTATACCTACTAAAGTTATTGTATAAAATATAATATAATTTTAAACGACTTAATTTTTTCCGTGAGTATTCCCGACCTATTGATACCTACTACTCAAACGGCCTGAAAAAGAAAGCTGTCATCATGCATGTTGGTAATCCTGAAAATATTTTGATCTCGGACATATCCATAGAATAAACCAGAATACGTCTCCACTTTTTTTACAAAGAAACTTTGAATTTAATTCTAAAGCAAGCTATCGGAATTTCTGTAACTGTCATCCCCATAGCCATCTCAAAAAGAGTGGTGACATAATATTACACGCAATTGAGCGTGCTGAAACGCTTCCTACGGAAGACACAAATGGAGCGGCTTCTTTCCGCAGGATTGAACCTCAATATTTACATAACATTCCCCTTATCCAACATTAGGGTTAAATAAGTTTTTTCCAGATGTCATTTCATAATTCGGGGGCGTATTGACGCACTTGGGTACGTGATTTCGTAAACGCACCGGCCCTTACAGTGACGTCCTTGTGGTTCGTAACATCCCATTTAGATAATGATGCCCGATAGGATATATGTGTCCTACTCATGTATTATGGAAACGTTGATGGATAAATGGATAAATAGATGGCCGACATTCTCATTGACGGGTGTTATTAATGTCAATCGTATTCAGTCCATGACGTCATTATGAGCGTAATATGATTTATTATTCAAAACCGGCAATGTAATTCGTAACGAAAGCAATTTTAGATCGTTGCCCTTTCGTATGAAGGCTTGAAAACATTAAATTATTTAGTCAGTATAGGTATTCTATGATGTAGACAACATAAAATTAGAGATTAGATATAACTGAATCCTGCTGTGACAGTTTTTTTCGTAAATTGTTGGTATTATATGATATTTACAAATAATAAAATATAACTAATAAGAAGTTACAAAATTACTATTTGATGTTCTATATTTACTTAATATCTAGGCTTATCTATATTTTACTGATGCGGAATGATAATATTAAATAATAAATAAAACAGACCGGTGAGTCGTTTTGTTTCACAACAGCTCAATAAACGCGTACTTATTAAGGCAATGTTTCGGCATTAACATATCAATATGGTCGGTGTCGGAAAATTGGTCGCTGTTTAGAGGTTCCGTCAGACCTAGAGGTGAGTGCGGGGGCGAATAGGAAGATCGACTTATATGGAGGTCGATGCGAGCGCGCCACCGTCACCGTCCGATTTACCACCGATTACCAGTTGTTGTTCACTCGCGAGCAAACAGCCTCACACATGGACTTTTAAGGCCGCATTATTGAATTTTGAGACGCCTACAGCCGAACAAAGAGTACGGAAATGGAAACAAAATTTCAAAGGTTAACGAAAGAAAATTTCAGTGAACTTGTAGGCGTAAGTGGCTGATATGAATCCGCGGAATTATTAACATAGCGCCATGATTAGTATTCCGGTAATGTGCTAAAAGTAAGAGTACTTACCCAAGTAAGTACCTACTTTACGTTGACATTTAAAGTAGTCTGATGGGTTATCCATAATTTACAAGTTTTCTGAGATAAAAAGTATCTTCTTAATGTAAGCAGACTTAGGATAGATACGCGTCGCGCTGCATACATTCTAAGTAGGTATGCAGCGCGACGCGCGAAAGTCTACTGAACACGAATAAAATAATATAAAATTGTACTTATTGAAAATTTTGAAGACTACGATTTTTCAAAGTTTGCAAAATTCCGAAAAAAGAAAAATGCTGTTATTTTAAAAAAAATGTACTAATCGTGTACTTTTGTTACAGGATCTTCGAGGGGACGTCGAACCGGACACAGCGACGCGACGTACCACACTCAATATTCAGTCAAAATCTAAGAGTCTCTAAAATTATTTTGTATACGAAAATACACCGTACCTCGTTAACTCGGTTTGCAAAGTACCTACTGGAGATAATGTATAATCACTCGGTTTTTCTTTTAAAATCGTAGATCATCATCATACACCTATCGCCTTTCTTCTTCTTGAGCATAGTCCCATTCTTATACATCCCAGTCCTGTGCCAATCATGTACCAATTCGACCCGCGACTTTTATTATATCGTCTATCAACGAGCTGGAATAATACAGATATCTATCATACAAAAAAGCTATATCAACACTCTACTAGGATCTCTTAGACCTCTACAATTTAAGACAGTGAACAATGCAGCTGTTTAATTATGCCAGATGCTAATTAACAACGAGAGCGTTATGATTATTCAGGCGCGTACCTGCAAAGCCGACCATCTGTCTCTTAGACGGTTACATGTTTGCGAGGATATTAATATATGAAGCCTCGGTTTTGGTTTTTATTTTTGGATGATCCTATTTAAATACAGAAAGTTACGATTACCTAGCAATAGATTCCGACAAATAATAATAATGAAAATGTGTGTAATATGTAATGTCTGAATAATAATTATATATATTAATATATAATTAGATTCAATACAGCATTTTATTATAAAACTTTATTGAGAGCACAAAAACAAAGTAGATACAGACACAAGAAAACCTATATTTTATAGTTATTTCAGTTTTACATTTCATCGCTTTGTCGATATTTCAAAAAATATTATCCTAAGCCGATTACTTAACAATACTGTACAGACTCTAAAGGATAATGATGGATTACTGATTTATTTATGTCCCTTAACTCAACCTTTAATGCTGCTGGGGTACCAGGTCTACCCTCGAAGGGTGATTAGGTCGTATACCACCACGCTAACTCAGAGGCCGAGGCCCGGTGTAGGTTTGTGGATTCACATACGCCATTAGTTATTGACATATGCACTATGTTTTCTTCACCAAAAAGATATGAAGATTCGTACGTAAGTTAAAAAAACCCATTGATGTGAGTCGGGGTTTGAAGATCACCTCACGAATACCCAGCAGACGTTTTCCCACTGAGCTACCACGGCTTCACTGGGCTACCACAGCTTCGATTTGGTTATTTCTAATTACATTCTTAGTTAAAATTTAAAAGTTTTAACATGGCCGTAGAGACTCATGCAAACTTGCTTGGTATTTGCTGTTACTGTGGCAAGAACCACAAAGATGAAAGACTAAGGCATATTTTTCCAAGCTTTAAGGTTGCAATATACCCTATGTTAGTTTGTTTGTTAAGGTCAAATCTTGCTAATGAACTTTGAACCACTTCACGATGTCAGATTGAGCTGAGCCATACCTACACGTGAAACTCCGATGACAATGATATAAATTATAATTAATTAATTGGTAATATTCATTACAGGTCACAACACAGAAAAAAGTATCTAATAAAATTTATTGTCTACAACATATAACATATGGTAGATTACGAACAATAGGCATAATGTTTAATTATAGACCTAAAGTAATAAAAGCTGATTTAAAAAAAAAATATAGTATCTTGTGTTTTATAATTTTATAATCATAACTCAAAACTGTTTAATCAAACGAAACACCTATTTTTATGCACGAACTGCGAGTTCGTGCATAAAAATAGGTAATAGAGAGAGACAATTTCTTCTGCCATATAAGGCGAAACTTGTTTAGTCCGTTAACACGTGCGGTGCTATGTAAATCCTTGGCGCGGAACAATAATAGAACAATCTACATTCCTCGCCGTTTGCAGAAGCAATTTTGTGTCATGCAAGGCAACAGGAAATACAAAGGCAATTGCATTGCAAGGTTGGGGTTCGATTCTCGGCCGAGATAAATTGCTCGCCTGTCGATAGATTAGCCTGTATTAGAGTGCGACTATTGAATACAATGTAGGCTGTAGCTAGTAGCGGACATTGAGTCTCTTTTTGCTGGTATTAAAATTTTGTATTCTTGCTTATTGGTTTGTGTATATTTTTTTGTAGGTACAGAAATAATTATAAACACTTACTGATTCTGCTGAACTTAGAAATTGTACATATTTTAGAGCTTCCATATTTATATAAGTATTAGTTCCTCTTATCACACGCCTGTGAACATCGCCATGGCCTAAAATTCATGGTGTGGTTTTCAGTCATAATAATAATTTATTTTCAAAACGGCATAAATTTATTTATTCACAGAGACTTATTATGTATCATATCATCATATGCAACCTTAAAATCCTCCCACTGCTGGGATACAGGTCTACCCTCGAAGGGTGATTAGGCCGTATTCCACCACGCTGGCCAAGTGCGGGTTGGATGTTGCAATGTATGTATGATGTTCCAATGTATGATTTTAATAAAAGATGTAATATGAAAATGCAAATGTTTTATTTACCAAAAAAAACTTCAGTAAATAAATATTAATAGGCGTACTCTTCGAAGCTAAATCGAAATAAATTGAGTGAGCCACAATCAATAGCGTGTTGAAACTGAAACGTATAATAACCGTGTAATTAAGTGCTTCCTCTTATAAAATTACATTATAAGTAATAAATAATAAAGTAAAACATTCGTCGAGCGCTACCGCGAGCGTGCGTGTGCTGACGTTGATTTATTGCCTCAAATTGTGTATTTTTCATCGTCAGAGATCTCTCGCCGTTTCGGCGTCGATAAGTGCCGTTTAACACTTGATATAGTGTCGGTAATTTGTGACCGCTTTCCGCTTTTCCTTTTTCAATTATCCCCAAATTGAACTTTACGATGATAGGAGATTGGTTAACGACCCATCAGAGTGAGCTTCACTCATTTATCTGAAATATTTAATTTACTTACAATATTCTTAATTATTTTCCAATCGAACCGCCTGTGCTTCATTTCGATCGATGCGTTTATTAAATTAAGTTTTATGGGTTATGTTTAGCCATTTTGTTATCAGACAAGAATAAAATTATACTGTAATAAATTATAGAGTTAGTCCAGCATTTTCTCGGAATAAACTTTCCAAAGTACTAAGTTAGTACTATACTTATGGCTGTAAGTTAAATGTTCATTTGACTGGTAGTTGTATTTAAAGATTTGTAGTTTGGCTTGACCTGCAACTCGAACTGTCTACGTACGAGATCGCACCATAAGTTTGTAGATGGCTAGTTCAGTGAGGAGCGGTAACGAACCCGGCACCGCCCGCGGGCACGATATAATTGAGCCCAGAGTAGATATACATAGTAGGTACCCATAGATTGAGAGGCCAACCCTGATATCAGAGGTACAGACCGTCTGAAACCCTGTAATTATCCAAATTTTACTTTACTATACTGAGGGAGTGTTGGCGTTTCTGTAATAACTGGCAAAATTTGCTTTCACCTGTCAAATCAAATGCTAAATATTTTATAACTTACGAGTATCTCGACGAAATTTGGTTTATAGTACTTAATAGTAGTTTTATAAATTTTTGGTGGATATTTTAGACACATTTCTTAAAAAAAGAGGGGAATTTGCTGCTGCGGCATGGAGCAATTTTGATAATACCTATATACCTACATTTTTTTCCTAACGAAAATTGCGCATAGGTATAAGCAAAATCGGTGAAGAAGTTGTCGAGATAAAAGGTTGTGATTGTTGCAAAAATATGTGCTCGAGAGGTCTACTGTTGGCAGAACTACTAGTATATTTTATTAGACAATATTTTTCAAGTTTGCTTTTAGTGCCGTCACACGTCATTCAGATCAAAAATATATCTCCACTCGGTTCTTTGCGCAAGCAATTTGGCATCAATTATTGAGTGATATTATGAATATAATTATTATACAATATATTATACAATAACTTATTTTTTGTAAATAAACATGAATATGCTATCCGATAATAGTACCTTTAAGCACCAAATATAATTACGAATTCGGTATAAGATTAGAAATTCAAGAATGCTTAAGTAGAATAGCGTAGAGTCTATGCAGTCTCTTAAAGTCTATTTGTTTGTTTTAAAGGACAATTTTTGATGTTAACTGTTACATATCTGTCTATACATATTATATCCTCTTGTCAGTTTGTGTATCCCCGTGTGAAAATTGCTTGGAGAAAGTAGGTAGCTCGCAAATCATTGTCAGTTTCGCGAATTAATACCAATTCAAGACTGTGTGGGTTGCACATTACACTGCTCAGTAGACAGTAGATGCTAATAGGTAGGTACCTACGTAACAAAACTTTTCACTATTCTCTTTTATCTTCGAGAAATTTTGTGACGCTCAGTCAATAGTTAGTTTATACAGGGTTATTCATAAAGGGAATGCTAAGCCGAAAAGGGCACATAGTATTCATCATTATGAACAACTTTTAATAAGCCCTTTTCGGCTTAGCATACCCTTTATGAATAACCCTGTATAGGCTGAGTAAGTCCTGTTGTCTGAGTTTTTAGGCCGCCTGAAGGCCTCTGACGTAGCTTGTCAAGACACCCGAACACGGAGGCTTACAATTTAACGTATCTTTTTAGTCACGGTAGCTCTCAGTTGTATATGCCACCCGCGGTCACCCATCCGAAGACCAACCGTGTCGTCCGTCGCTTTACCCGTGACCGGCTACGAGCACTTAGTAGAGCCACGCGACGAGTGCTCAGTAAATGAAAATATTGTTCTCAGGAATAAAACGCATAGTATGTTCATAAGCTATCAGTTACAAATACTTAGCATAACAGTAATAAAAATGTAAATGATTTTAAAGGTGTTTTAAAAGCGTCATTTCTCTGCTGGTGATCGTACCAACACTGCTATGTTGATTTTGAATACGAGAGTCGTCCAGTCTTCCATTAGTTTTTCATAATTATCCGTTAATGAAGTAAAAAACAAATATAAAACTTTTAATTTATTCAATTTCTGATTAATTTCTGTAAACTACAACGTTTGTCTTATAATCTTAAAAATAACGAACTCATAATAATTTTCTCACGCTGGCTGGTGATTTTAATGTCACACTAATTATGAGAAACGGTTGATTTCAAGCTCCAAGTACGTACTCACCCTTGAAGTCTTTAAAATGATTTCGTCGCACACAATTTTCACAGAAAAACAAATAAGCTTAACTGAAAATAAAAGAAGAATTATTAAGGGTGTAGTGAAAAAGTGGAACAAGGAGAAAAAACAACTTTTTTACAAAGTATCTACTTAGATGTATCCATCTACCTGCACTTTTAAAGGGCTTAAACGAGTTTTATATCAATTAATTTTGCAAGTCTTTATATTATAATAAAGAAAATATTAATACGTCATAACTTTTTGGTGATAGTCATGAATACTGTGCAAACAAATAGGCTGGGGTGCGGCGAGGCTTGTTCTTTATGACCGCGAGGATGCCGCGAGGGCTGTCCGCACAGCTTGAATTTGTTTTTACAACACCATAACCGCCTCTATTTATAGAATTTATTTAGCTTGAGCTCCATTCGCTATTTCCTTCCGAAGGGTGCGCTTCTCAAAGCACTCGCGATGTAAGCTCGGTGGCTCGCTGAACATCGCACCGCGCTGCCAGCCGCGCCGCGTGGGACGCGCCTACTGGTTATCGAACACAGCATCAATAAATTGCACTTGCGTCTCTCGTGTTCAAACAAAAAGAACCTCAGTTCTGAGCGTTATCGACGAAAGGTCTAAATAAATTCAAATATGTACTTATTTGTTGCTCGCCTTTGTTGATATCATCATCTTCATTGCCTTATAGGTACATACTTATAAGTAGAGTACGAGTATTTATGCAGAGCAATCCGTTTCATTCAAACAATATCGATTTATTATACAACTATTATTATCTTAAGACTATCAATTTGTTGCAGAATAATAACAGCACGGCTCGCGAATCGTTTGTCAAGGATCTTTTAAATTCTCACAGTGTTCGCTTTTTTATTTTCATAATCAAGAAACAATCGAGAATCGAGGCTTAACGAGCAATTACGTTTTGTCCATACATGCAGGTTGTCTGAGTGTGCAACACGGCCCGGCAGGGTATCAATTAAATCACCAGTCGAAACCTCTCGCGTTATGAATATTCACAATATTCGCCTGCTCGAGACGAGGCATCGGCCCGCCCCTCGGCTCTGGAAATAAAAGAGGTCCAGGTGGCAGATTCAATAGCCTCCCATTAGAAGCCATTATATGCCAATAAATAATCTAAGAGAGACAGTTTAGCTTTCTGTCCGAACGGTGCGGTAACTCATATCGTTGTAATGATGCCTATAATGGAATAATAGCATTCGCGAGGTTCTTCAGAGAAAGCGTACGATGTTTTGCAAACGTAACGAGGCCGCGAACGAGACAGCGCCCTATTGTGTGATCACGGGGATTCAAAAAGAGAACTCGTGTTTCATTTGTATAAGTAATCGGATAAAGCATTGTGTTGAAGGATAAAACAGGGCGTGAAGGACCAGGCCTTAGCTGTAACTAAGACTGAGCTTCAATCCTGCCCTGCTTGCAATTCAAAATCCAAACCAGATCTTAATAAGTAAGCCCTTGTTATCGGTATTGCAAAAATTTACATAAAACATCTGAACATATGTATTGTTGCCGAATAAGAATAATGAAATTGTGTTTTATCATTACCGACCGTTTCTTTACCTATAAATGGCAAGGTAATAAAATCTATTGACTGAATTTACCTTACCTACAGATAATCACAAAATATTGTAACACACTAGCTTCCAAATTAAATTAAAATAAATGTCAAACGCGGCTCACTAACTGCATTTCAATATCGACTGATGAAAGTTATAAAATAATAATGTTTAAACGTAATAGCTAACGGAGGTTTTAAATTATAAGCCACTTGGAGTAATCGAGAGCCGATGCCATCGACGAATTAATTATTGTCACTTAGCGTCGTAATCGAGGAGAAGACGTGCCTTTTCAACGTGTGAGGACGAGATTATTACATCATGATTGCCGTTAATATTATATTTCCTTAGCGGGCGAGGCGAGCTCTCCCACGAGACTCGAAGTGGTGTCAATTTCCATTAATACGACCATTTACCCTGGCCGCTGCATAAATCGCCGAGCCGAACCGCGCTCTCCATGTTACCTGTGCCTGTGAGCGCTAGACCCCTCAAGCGAATTTCATCCCTGAAAAAGAAAGTAGGCAAAAGAATACGAAAATTCAGAAATTCATAAAAGTTATAAGCCCTCAAAGCGTTTGTTGACAGGTTCCGTATGGGACCAACAATAGAGCTTGTTAAAACAGGATTTTCGTCAGGTTGAGTTCAAATGACTTCTCGTAGACTGTTTTTTTTTTTTTTTTTTTTTATGTAATGACTGTAATGAGTGATGAGACGAGCAAATCGCTCGCCTGATGTTAAACGTCACGTTTGCCCATAACAGATCTGTACCACCCAGAATTTTGAAGTCGCAGAATTCAAGAACCTGCGCGGCACAGCACTGCGCTCGTCACCCTGAGATATAAGTTGTTTAATCTCCCATTTGCCCTGTAATTTCACTGGAAACAATGCCCTGCCACTGTGTAAGATTTTATTGAAATATATATAATTATATCGTTCATTGAGTGTGTAGTTCATTTCACGCTAAAATTCCAGTTTTCCGTGGGTAGTCGATGATTAAAGAGAATCTGTTTCATTCTGCTATCCCACGTTTAGCTAGCAAATGCTTTTATGTGATTTTTAGGGTTCTGAACCAATATTAAAAGAACCCTTATGGTGAGACTCCGGTGTCTGTCGGTCACACTCACAGCCTCTAGGAACTACATATTTAAAAAAATATAAAAATTTGATTTTTTTTATTTAAAATTTAGCATGAGGCTAGATAATCTTAACCAACACAATTCGTAAAAGAAAAAATGTTGAGAATTTGGTCTTTACCTGAAAATTTCATCCAGAAATTATTATTTAAACCTAAGCGGTATGGTCATTTCAATCAAATGGAAGGTATTATACTAGATAAGGTATTTAGACATTTTAACTTTTTTTTATCATCATTTCCTCATCATTTTATTTTTGAAACTACAAAATCGGTGGGAAATATGGCCGCATGGCCTCTCCTTTATCGTCGATATTTACCGACAAGTAGGTAGACAATTACGTGAACTATATTTCAGAACCCTCGACATGCGAGTATTCGCATTAGCTGATTTATTTATTTTGAAATGCGAGGTAAATTAGACAACGTGTTTTCGTGACTCTGTTCACGTGAAAAAAGATGCAAATTAATTTTGGCTTATGTTCATTAGTAAACAATGAGATATTTCTGAAAACGTTTTATGATTTTTAAAATTAGAGGTTCTAGAAAAAAGATAGTTTTGTACATTGTGTTAACACATACGTCTTTAAGCATCATCTTCATGAGCGGGTCTTTTTTTTTACATCGGACTAGGCATGCGTTTGACCGCAATCTCACCTAATGGGAAGCGACGATGTGGTCGAAGATGTAGCACGCTTGCCTAAGAAAAACCTATTCACTCTATTTTTGAACATCCCCGGGTTGTACTTTCTTGGAAAAACAGACGCGGCAGTCTTACGGCAGATTCTTTGCAAGCACTAAGGAAGTTCTTATAGGCAGAGTGGCTAGGCTGAATAGGCATTGGTGTCAGTTTCCTAACCACCTGGACGGAGTCTGATGTGGTTTGTGAGATCCTATCCATAAGTACGATACTATTCTGTAGTGGTAGGGCTATTTTGCAGAGCCCGCCTGGGGAAGTACCACACCTTTGCCAGTTATTCCACCGCCAAGCAGTAATGTGCGAACATTACTGTGTTCCGGTTGGAAGGGCATTGTTTCCAGTGAAATTACAGGGCAAATAGGAGATTAAACAACTTATATCTCAGGGTGACGAGCGCAGAGCTGTGCCACGCAGGGTCTTGAATTCTGCGAGTTCAAAAATCTGGGTGGCCCAGACCTGTTATGGGCAAACGTGACGTTTCATATCAGGCGAGCGATTTGCTCGTCTCGTCACTCAATTACATTAAAAAAATAATAATAAAAATGTGTGGTTTAATCAAGCAAAATACATGTGCGTTCTGCAGGCAGTTGTAAGATTTAAAATAATTTGCTAATTTCTTTATAGATGAGTAAAATTGTCACGACGATATATTCGCACGTGAAGACGATAACTAATCTGTGGGCCTAGCACAACTTCGACGTAAACGAAGAAGAATCGTTCGTTCGTTCGTAGTATGCGATAGAAAAGTGTACGCCATTTACGCCTGTCAGGGGCGCTCTTGACAGGCGTAAATGGCATACACTTTTCTATCAAATACTCGCTACGTAAGTTTACGTCGAATTTGTGCTAGATACACAGGTGTGCTGCGTGGTCAACTGGTCATGTTGGCTGTTTCCTAAGAAAACAATTACGTTGTAGGTGTTCTTAATTTCGGTTTGGATTGTCGCCAAGTCTCGGAGCCGTTGTATTTTTAGTAGGTACGTACCTAATCACCGAGTAATTTGGAATGCAACAATGTTTCTTTGTCGGCTGATTGTGTAAGTATTATAAGCTTTTATGTCTTAAATTGTTTTCTTGAATTCAGTAGCGTATGTGAATCCACCAATCCGCCAGCCAGTGTAGTGGAATACGGCCTAAACACTCTTCGAGGGTAACCCTGTATCCCAGAGAGGATTAAAAGTTGAGTAGCATTTTTTTTATTGGACAATGATAAGTCGTCGATTTTTATCAAAACCTTTACCTTAACTTTGTTTTTATTACATTGTTTATTATATTACCTCGTAATTACTCGATAAAACATTTTTCTATCAATATATGTATAAGTATTGCGTATTTTTTCGAGGGTTATGGAACAGCTAAGATTATACAATTTATAATTTGATACCGATCTGGGATTTTTAAAATTTATATTTAATGTTAATATTTTACTCCAAAAATAGTCGTGAGAACAAACTTCACAAAATTTGAGTTGAAGAAAAATGAATAACTATTGAGTTATTCATCTATTTGTCGCGCACGCACCTACTTAATGCAAATTTAAGACTTATATGGTTTTCTAATGGATACCATTATCAGAACTGGACTAAATTGTAATGGGACCAAATGGGAAGCGTCAGCTTTCTAATAAAAAAAGAATCATCAAAATCAACTCACCCAGTCAAAAGTTATGAGGTAACAAACATAAAAAAAACATACAGTCGAATTGATAACCTCCTCCTTTTTTGAAGTCGGTTAAAAACTAAAAATCGCTGCTACCTAAAACATATGACTACAACCATCCCCACATACTTACAACCAAAAAACATTGCCCTGCTTCTGGGGTAGTCGGTAACTAATAAATAATCGATTAAACCCTAAATGGCCAGGAAAATTAATCACAGACCGTCCCTTGGTAAAGGTGATGATTACAATGGCGAAACCAGTTGCTCTAGATCCACGATGACCACTTCATGGATAATGGATAATAATTTCGAAGAAGTACCTCGGTTTATACCACACATATACATAGGTATGTTACATAGCAACTAGGCCTATTCCACACACAAATATAAATTAGGGAAAGACCTAAATTGGTATTAAGGCGACAAATATTAAAACTATTTCTTTACTACGGCGTTGTTTCCTATAAATAATCAGTAGAATAAATTAATTAAGCGATTAAACGACGAAGGTTAAATTTTATAGCGGTTTGAACGCGCAGATTGTGGGCGTCTCGTGTCAATCGCTGTCGCCGGATCCCAATTAAAATGTAGTAACGCCACAGGTTAGGTCTCAGTTAGTGTGAAAGTAGCACTTGAAACCCGTTCCAGAGCAGCGGAGGCGCAGGAGCTGATGCACGCAGCGCAGACGCGCCGTCGCAGGCGCACGCTAATCGCTCGCATTCATTTCAATCTATTTAGGACGACAGCGACGAAAGGAATTTTAAATCCGCACAAACAGCGCCCAAATTCCAACGCATTCTTTTCAGTTTAAACGATTTTCACTAAACCTTGAAACTCGATTTTGAATGCCAGCAAAACTCGTAATTTAAGATTACACTCGAGTCTACTAATATCTGCCTCGCTCTACGGTGCGTATAAATTATGGAGCTCACTCGGCGATATTGTGTTTCATGTCCGGCGGTTAGACACGGGGCCGAGGATATCAGCGTGAAAAGGGCGAAATATTGCAGAAATTTCAAAGGCGACAGGACAGCGTTCGATTCGTCGCGGTGTTGGATTTCATTGCTCGGTATCGCGAGGCGGCGCGCGGCGCGACGCTCATGTGCGCGCGACAAGCTCTCTCCGCTCGCGCCTGACGTTTATTGATACCAATGTTTTGTGTAAATCGTGCTTATTAAAATTAGATTCAATTTCACACCGGCCGGTTTTATTACGACCGCGAGACTTATTTACGGCTCTGTCATAAGCTGTATCTAGATTATTACGGCCTCGTTAGATTTTAACTGCTGCCGTTAAACTGAAAGATTTTAGCCGCGCGATTTTAGTGTGTAAACTGACGATTATAAAGATCTAGCTAATTGCAAATTAGAGACAGACGCAGGTAATGATGTCGAGAGTTCAGCGTAGCTTACGTTCTCGATATCGGCCGTTGTGAATATCGCTTAGAAAGATGCTATCCGTACTATTGTTAATCCGGTAATTTGAATTTATTGCAACATGAATAAATGGTGGTGGTCGAGCGAGGGCTATCGCGGGAACACATCGACATATGGCGGTACGGTGAGGGCAATGTTACTACTGCAACGCGCCGCCGCTACTGCCTTCCGCTGCCGCGTGACTGCTCACTGCCTATTCAGTCGGACACGCCGGTGCTTGAAAATAGTAGTTCCACAACTTTTCACTTTGCAACTTTTAGACACCCGTTTACAAGACACTGCCACTTGTAGTACGGAAACAAGTGTATTTTCAAAACTGAACACCAATCGAGGCAATACCAAAATAAGCGTTATCAAATTTCAGCATCGAACCACGCAATACTCGCATTTCATTAAGATGCATATCTAACTTTAGTGACTGCATAAAGAGCACAGGGAACTAATCTAGTCTATTCCTTGTTTGTGATGTGATTGTTCTTCCTTAATGGGCGCGCGGTGTAATCGGTACATCCTCGATGCGGCCCGTGTCCGAGTTGCGTTAATTAGCCTCCGATTGCATTCTGCCGGCGAAGACATGCTCGCGAGGTCAGTTGGATGTAGGAACATCGCACTGATACTGCAAGTTCTATTATTTCACCGAGCTCTGAACGTTATCGAAACAGTTGTATAACCGGGCAACGGTATATCGGGACGACCTGCAGGTTGAGGTGTGGACCGGCAATCAGGAATCATTATTTACGGATGGCTATTATCACCTCGTGGCTTTTCTGGTTTATTATCGCCATTGCTCGTTATGTTGTCCTGCGACGGATAAATTATGCTATTAAGTTAGCAGATTGACAAAGTTATTTATGACATTAAGTGAGATCGGGCTGAGTGGTGACCGCTAGGGTTTTTGCCGGTGAACCCTACTATGGAAATATGTAAGTGATAACTTATTTAAAATTTTCTACATACCTACTTATTTCAGTAGACAAGGTAAGTACGGGTAAATAAAACTACCAACAATCAAGTAAATCAATAGGTACATTAAGTTTTTTTGTTCACGAAAAATAAACAAACAAAAAAGGCCCCCAAATGAATACCTATAGTAAAGATAAGAGTTGAACACTACAATCTCTACATCCCATATGCAAGCACTAAACGTGCTATGTACGTGACAGTACTATAACATTGTTGAAAATATTATTCACTATAGCTATGGTAATGTAGTTTTACCCGACCAATCTGACCAAATATGTGAGTGCCAATAGTAGTGGTCCCAGAGACGGGTTTGCCGTTTGTTCAGATAACGAGCTAACATTCTGCTTCGATAATTGTCACACAATGTACGATTTGTATGCTAGATTTTAATACGAAATTGGAACTGTAGAGATTAAAGGACAACTAATTTAGTGTCTTTTAGGAAATATCTGTATAAGATATCGGATATCGACAGTTTATGTTTAGAATTGTCACAATTGCATATAATTATGTGATAAGAAGTACACTATTATCTGTTTATGGTATTGTGATTTAGAATACCACAGAAAGAAGGAAGAGGGCACTGTTTTAAGTTTGAGGTGTAAGTTCGGTTTAACATTTATTTTATTATGATTTGCTATAGTAAGTAGCAGCTCTATCAAATAATCCAACCCGAGATTTAAAAGAAACTTATATACACGGACGTAAGCGTTTTGTTTGTTTCTATTTGTCCATAGAATGTAAAGTTATTTTAGACTAAAGACTTTGTTTCGTATATTGTCATAGGATCATTGACATGAAGCGTTCTATGATCGAGCCAGGGAGGTAAATGCTTCGTAATGTGAATATACACTTTAATAGGTACTTCTTTATCATAAATAGTGTGAAGTAACTGCTTGAGCGCGCATGAAAATCCTAACAAACTTAACGCAAATATCAGAAATCGCACTCTTTACGGTATTCACTTTGCATAAACGTCTCCGGTGTCATATTAGAGTTTGTCGCTTACGCTTCGTTGTACGCTTACTTATTTTAATGTAACTTACATATTTTGTACAATTGTGAAAATGTGTTTCTTTGTTTTTATACTCGTAAGCACATAGATTAAACACTTATAATTATTATTAAGCGCTACGGTTTCTGTACAATTTTCTTGTTAGTTTTTTTTATATTATTAAAAAATTATCGTTTCAAAATGTATACTGTAGATTACTTTGTAGCCTACAACTTTTGAGCTATTATGTACTAAGTACAAGAGACACTGCGATATGTCACATTCAATCGTGGCCAATGAGCCACACTTTGCTTAGTACCCGCTAGAAGAAGAAAAACTTGTTCGCATAAGTATGTCGGGTCCCTTTGCATTTCTTTGTAATGCAACACAATACTTGTGTGAATGGGGATGTCGGAGAACAATCTAAGAAAGTATGGAGATAATTTATGAAAAAGTGAATCCAGATATGACGAATGATAAGAGATGAACGGAGAATAAAGTACAAATTGAACCGACGTCACTTTAGTGGGAAACGGGTAGGAAGACAATGAATGCGACACAATACGTCATCGATTACAGCCAGTGTGACTAGTGTAGCATAGTGGCCACAATTAAATGATACATCGCAATGTGGTACGCTGACTACTCTAGTACATGGCATATTATAGCTCAGTGCTTTTTTAACCGACTTCCAAAAAAGAGACGGTTCACAATTTGACTGTATTTTTTTTGTATGTACTTATGTATGTTTTGTATTACACCGTCAATTATGAACTGATTTTGATGATTGTTGTTTGGTAGGTCATAATTCAGAGATGGTTCCATATCAATTTTATGTAAATAGATTTAGAGCTTTTAGAAAAAATCAACAAAAACTAAAAATATGTTTCGGTTTGTTTACATTTTTTTTTCTCATAGCTATTCCACTACCGGCGCGGGCGTGTCATTTCAGTCGACTCGCCGCGACGCCTAAGGTCCGCGGCGCGTTTCAACTGACGCTACCCGTCAAGTATGTAATACACTTGTCAAACGATTGATATTGATAGGACAACCTGTCTGCTGCCCGTTGTGATACCGATTTATAAATAACTATAAATTAATTGGCTCACTGGAATGCAATTTGTAACGTTGTCCTTTAATGATGCTTGATTGAGACATCGATATATCCCGAGGGGCTCGCTAGTTAGCTGGCCGGGTTCTGCGGCCTTCTGATTTCTGCACCTATCTAGACTCAATTAACTTATTTTCATAGCAAAATATATCATAAATATTGACAGCTATGCGATAAGATATTTTCAGAATTTACAATTTGCATGGACAAGGAGTTTTATGTGATAGCAATCACATTCAACCTTGTGCAACATTGTACGAGTACATAGAGACTTCATAGAGACCAAGTATAGCTATTGGGTAATTTTAATAATTATTTCGATAATAAATCAACTTTATACTGCTTATACCAGAAATTACCACAGTTATAGGCGTTATCGCAAAAAAAAATCTACACAATCTTGTACTCTACGCAGTTGTTCGTCATCTTCGTAAATCGTCATAATTCGTCATAATAAATCATTACAAAATAACTTACTCAATATGGATACTAGGTAAACGTTTAAGTGGAAGGAAAATTATTGGAAAAATGAGGTGTAATTCATCTGATTCTTCCACTTAAGGAATCGTTTCTAACTTAGCATTTTTCACTAATTTGAAATGGAAAAAATATCTGTCCTTAGGTATGTTGAAATCCAGATGCAATTATGTTTATTTCACATTTCGATCTCCATAAAATATGAAACTTATTATTACAAATTAGAAGGCAAAGTTATTAAATCTACCGAGTTTATTAAGGTAGAGAGGTAGAAATGTTTATCTCGATAAGGTCAATCATAAACAGCGTATTGAGTTTCACATTGCGTCATATAGCAATGTACGTACCTACCTATAGTTTAATGACAAGTGTTAAAAGTTAAGGGCTGCCTTATTCTGTGTTACCAGCACTCTAAACATGAAAGATTGACATCCGACACGTGGTCTGTTAATATTTTGTTTTTATAATATTTAGTCGTGTTAAGTATTTAAAAATTTACCTGCGGAATAAACCATGTGACGTAAAATTAATACTCTCAACATAAATATTCATAATTTGTAGTCAATAAGGAAAGCTCTAGAGTAGAGACCACGGATCGGCAAGTCCGCTGCCACCCTGCGGGCTGGTGGAGCGACGACCTGCGTAGGGAGGTGGATGGTGGCAAGTGGATGCGTAAAACAGAAGATCGTGTCATGTGGCGTTTTTTGGAGAGGCCAACATGCCCAGCACACAAACACTAGATAGGCTGATGATGATGATGCATTAAAGTTTTACATACTTGTATAGAGTAGCTAAAATAATCGATATTGGCATGAATCACATACATATACGTATCTTAGAAGTATTATTGGTGTTTTGTCGTTTACACATCTGCCTAAAATACATTTTCATAATGTTGAACTTGAGTTTCTGCTGCGCCTTAACAAATTAATTCAATAAGTGGGTACTTATTAACTTGAGCATTGATATGACACCAATGAAACAAGATATAGCTTCTTTAAACGAAGTGACTGGACATTTAAGCCGGAAACATTCATTTCATGTGAAAAACCATTAACGCAGGAATGTCTAAAGTGACCTATTTAGACGATCGATCGTTGGTACTACCCAAGTACCGAAGTAGTCCCAAGTACCTACTTACTACTACTACACTAGTACTGCTAGTAGTACTTACTAGTAGGTACTTGGGACTACTTAGGAGAAAGCATAGGTGCCAATAATTTTACTTACTCAAGTTTCTTTAAGATTGAAAAAAGATTAAGGTAAAAAAATAGCACTTTAGTATTTTCAAAAGACTGTTTATCAGATACCAGAAGCCGAGAAAAAAATGGCCAATTTTTCACATTTCTCATTAGAAGTTGAAAATAAAATATTGAAATCGGAATTTAGAAAACTAAAATGTTTTAAGTTGTAATCAGATGCCAAAATAAATTACTATAATAAACGCTGTTGCCGACATGATGACAGCGGGCAGCGCACGCGCTCCATCCATCTGATAAAAATATAAATGTAAATAATTATTAAATATTATCGGATGGAAGATAGGTTCGTTTAGGTGGCCGTTATGTTATCTGTGTTATTTGTCGTTAACAGGTCCGCGGGGCAGCGCGTTATCGGCTGAGTTATGGCTGGAGAGGCTCTCGCGTAGATTCCTCATCGTGTCTGGTTTCAAGCCGTCATTGTGCTGACGAGATAACTCGCACCTGTACATCGGCTAAGGTCTGCATCACAGCCAGCTATGCCAGGCTATGTTTAAGATCATTTGCCTTGAAAATTGAAATATCCAACATAAAGGTTAGATTTTCTTTAGCAATCATGTAAAGTCAGTCTTGACAGACAGACTTTTATTATTATTTGTGTTCATAATATTTTCATACCAATGGAAAATAATAGGTATACAAGTACAACATGTGTATGTCTAATGTGTATGTATCTAATAAAAAAAATGTCCTACTTCGCGGAAGTACTCGTATTTTTTTTTTTTTTTTTTTTTTTTTTATTCAATTATAGGCTTGCGTTTGACCACCATCTCACCTGATGTTAAGCAACGATGTGGTCTACGATGGAGCACGCTTGCCTAGAAGGAACCGATTCACTCGCGACTTGAAGACACCCAGATTATATCTATCGGGAAACACCCACTCGGGCAAAGTATTCCACACTCTGGCAGTGCGCACAATAAAAGTGGAATCAAAGCGTTTCGTACGAGTTTTTGGTATATCTACCATATAACGATGTCGCTTTTTTGTGCCCTTTGTGGTCCGATAATAGAATGGGCTAGAGGGAATAAGGGCATGCAGGTCTGACGCACACTCCCCGAAATGTATCCGATAGAAAACCGACAGACTACCAACCTTGCGGCGATGCTCGAGACTCTGGAGCTTAGTCCGAACAAGAGAGTCTTTGCCTATGAGCTTTTTGGCACGTTTCTCAATAGACTCCAACGCCTCAAGCTGGTATTTGGCTGATCCGTCCCAAAGGTGAGAACAGTACTCCATGCACGATCGAACTTGTGCTTTATATAGTGACAGCAACTGCTCCGGCGTAAAGTACCGCCTCACCTTCGAAAGGATACCCAGCTTCTTGGCAGCCAATTGAGCCTTGGACTCAATATAGGAGCCAAAGTTGAGGGTCGACGTCAGAGTAACGCCCAAGAGCTCAAGGTTGTCAGCTGTCGGAATGGACACATCACGGAAAGTAGGAGCCAGTTGAAATGGGCTCCTCTTTGCGGAGAATAGACACGCCTGGGTCTTAGTCGCATTAAACTTGACCAGATTGGCATCACCCCAATCTGAGACAGCCTTAAGGGACAAGTTCATGCGCTCGACCATGGCCTCTCTCAGAGTCTGGATTTGAGGACCACTGGACCGTGCGTTAGAAATGTAGCTCTCTACAACAGTGCTGTCGTCTGCATACCCAAAAATACCGGGCTTTAGCAGATCGTTAATGTGCAGCAGGAAAAGTGTCGCAGAGAGCACCGACCCCTGGGGAACACCGGCATTAATATCCATGCGATCGGACGAGCAGCCATCAATGACTACTCGAATCGATCGATCCCGCAAGAAGTCCGAAATCCACGCAACAAGACCAGTGGCCAAGCCATACGAAGAAAGCTTACTTATAAGGCCGTCGTGCCAAACCCTGTCGAAAGCATTCGAGATATCTAAGGAAACGGCTAGCGCCTCTCCATGCTTCTCGATGACTTCACTCCAGATGTACGTGGCGTACGCTAGAAGATCACCAGTGGACCGGTTTCGGCGGAATCCGTATTGTCGGTCACTGAGAAGGTCATTTGCTTCTAGGTACGCCAGGAGCCTGTTATTAAGGACACGTTCCATAGTTTTACAAAGTATAGACGTGACCGAGATAGGCCTGTAGTTGGCAGGGTCGGCACGACTACCTTTTTTAGGCACAGGTTGCACGTTAGCAAGCTTCCACGACTTCGGCACTTTACCAGCCTCAAGAGAGTGACGAAAGAGGCGTGTCAGCACAGGAGACAACTCAGGCGCACACGTCTTGAGTACTATGGCTGGAATACCGTCTGGACCGCTGGCTTTGTTCACATCGAGATCGCGTAGCGTTTTGCGAACCTCCACTTGACGAATGCGAAATTCAGACATAAATATCGAGCTATTCGATGGAGTAGGGGGTGTCGCGCTACCAGCATCTAAACGCGAAGCCTCCGCAAACAGAGAAGCAAACAAGTTTGCCTTCTGTTCAGCGGTGTGAGCCAGCGTCCCATCAGGCTTCAGCAGTGGAGGTAGTGAGGGGCGGCAGAAGTTCGCTTCGACCGATTTAGCTAGGGACCAAAACGCTTTACTACCCGCTGGGTATGAAGCCAGTTTGTTCCCTATTCGGCTAATGTGGTCAAAGCGAGCCCTCTGTAATACCTTTTTGCAAGACTTGGCAGCTGCGTTAAACGCTCTCTTCTTTTGACGGATATCCCTCGCTTTGCGGTGTCGAGCATCAACCCAGGCAAGGAAAGTCTCCTGTTTGCGCGCCTCAGCGGCACCACAGCGAGGGCCAAACCATGGGCGAGCTTTGCCGGCTAATGGTACGTCAGAAAATGGAATAAAATACTCCATTGCCAAACGCAACACATCAGTTACGGCATCCGCGCAGGTTGAGGGGTCGTCCGAAGAGAAGCACACAGGCTGCCAAGGATAAGACGCAAAAAAAGCTCGCATCTCATCCCAATCTGCTGACCTGTATCGCCACACCCGCCGACTGCCTCTAGGGCTGGGATCAGGCGGGGAGTAGACAGATACAGATTTCACCAGACAGTGGTCGGACTTCCCTAACGGGGAAGAGATCGACACCGAGTAGCGGTCCGGATCAGTTGTCAGCAGAAGGTCCAAGCAATAAGGCGTATGAGACTCAACGTCAGGTACCCGTGTTGCTCCTTGAACCAGCTGGGTTAGATCTAACGCTAAAGCAAGCTTTCGCGTCTCTAACCCGGCATGGTTAGTGTCCTGGTGTGGGTATAGCCACTCCTTATGGTGGCTATTGAAATCCCCCAGTAACACTAATTGAGCTGTGGGGTACTTTAGTTGAGCCGTTTCGGCCGCCTCACCGAGATAGTCCATGAGCCTGGTTGTCTCCTGGTCTCCACTGTGCGACCGATAGACACAGGCATAAAGAATTTTCTCTATACCTGTGTCTATCAGTACCCAAAGCACTGAAAATCTGGGGTCTTCAAGATGACGGAGACGCCGACAGCAGATGTCGTCCCGGGCGTACAAGCACACACCAGCATGGGGCTTGAAATTGTGCTCCAAGGTATACCCTGGGTATAACAAGTACGCCACGTCAGACGGACTCCCAATCTGCGTCTCCGTGATAAACAAAAGCGATGGTTTATCAGTCTCCAGGTGGTGGTGGACTGGCACGAGATTGGAGTGCAGGCCTCGTATGTTAGTGAGGTGCACTTTAAGCGAAAGGGCGTGCAGCCGCTGTTTAACCCTTTTACTTTTGTTCATCGTCATTGTTTTGAGTGTTTGTTTACGGTGGGAAAACGGCAGTGGAAGGAGGCAGCCACTCAGCTGACCAGTAGTCACACGCCACGACGCTGCATCCACGGGGAACTAGCTGGGAGACCGCGGGGACGCCCGAGCCCCCCCAAGGATGTCCATCGGGCCCTTTCATCCGGTCGCTAACCGGCACGATGGCGCATCCCGGGATTTTTCGCGAGTTGGCGGGGCAGCCTTTTGTGAGTAGCTAGCTCACTACTTGGGCCCCCTACTACCTGCGGTCGGCCAGCGGTGCACCGTGCCTCGGATCCCGCTACCCTCCACAACTAGATACCCGATGCGTTGTAGCGGCGTATGACAAGACGGTCCTGCGGAAGTGGCGCGACTGTTCCGACCCGTTTTCCCAAAACAATCTATCAAATAACTGTTTTCAAATGTATTTCTGCCTTCAAATCGTTGGGCATAATCTATATTTACCTACAGTGTGCAGTACTAATTGTCCTCGCAGGCTATAGGTAGAGTAAGGTCCTAATAGTTCTGATATTATCTCCTCAAAAGTCAGCTTAAGAAAAATGGGGAAAGTTTAAATAAGTTAAGACCGTTTAAAAACTAAGTAGCTAATAATAAGGTAGAAACTGTTTATTGTGAATACCAGAAAATTGATGTTAAAAACAGGATAACTTTACAAACAAGTGCCACAAGTGGCGGCCTTATCGTTGAGCCCATGACTTGTATTAAACCAGCCTTTTGCTTTTACATACTTTTACATACTTTTACGACTCCGTTTATCATTGAGCTCAGCCGTTATCTTGATGAAACTATGTAATAAATTACTAATGAAGACAGGATCATATCGATCGATAGCCAAAGAGGTGAAAAAGGAATTCGAGCGAGGAAAATACTGAATGGACCCAATGGATATTTAATACAAATCTCAACTGTCAATAAATTCAATTCAATTTGATTTTAATTCCCGCGAATGACGGAATAATTAAGTCCTGCTTTGCCGGTTTCGTAGTTTTGTTTATTGGACAGTTTAAAATATGGTCGAGGTAATACGATAAATCATTTCATGGGAGGATTTCATTTTGAGATACGACAAAATTTGTTGTCGAGATACGAAATTAACTGTCTTGATATTTTTTATATTAAACACAAAAAAAGTTCTAGTTACTAGTCCGTTATGTATTAGAATTAACATCTTGTACTTTTTTGTGTTTATTCTCGATTAAAAATATTTTCGGATCGCAGCATCTAATTGCTATAGCAGTACCTACTTTCACCGTCTGGAATAAAATCGGGATTTTCCCCCAGAAATGGGATTGTATAAAAAATTTAATGACAAAAACATTTCTGTATTTGGCTGAAATAAGAAATGTATCCATACCATTTTCTTTTTCCATTATGTTGATGTTCAGCTGACAAATGGAAAACTTGGTGTGGTAATCTGTTGACGATCCAGCAGAACCAACGATTTAAACGATCAAAATAAGTTACTACAATGTGTGAATGTGTTAATTTTTTGTAATTTAATTTGACATGTGCTTTTTGGTACGAAAATAAAACCAAAACTACACACGAGTATAACGGGCACAAAATACAAAATAAATCACATCTGAACCTTTCTACCTATAAAAACCGCAAGCCTTCGCGGCAATAAATAACGCGAAAACAGTAATTTAAATAGAGCACGATACTAGTTTCCTTTAATTTGTAGCAGCAGTCAATATTCATGGTGGGGTGTTATTAACCACAGACTGGCGCGGCCCGCGGCTGCATCTGATCTGATTCCGATTCTTTTATGAATAGAAACTATAATTGCATCAGCGATCTACCACGACGGCGGCGGCGGAGTGCCGGCATCATGCCGGTAGTTCTCCGCTTGCAAAACGCGTCTGATTTAACGCGAGATGACTATCGGTGTTAAATGTAAGGTCTGCGTTTACCAGCTTCTTACGTGCTATGAATATATCGAAAGAACCGTTAACTACTTGATACAGGAGAAACGTGTCAGACAGGGCTCTGTCACGTCAGGCGTCTGGCGGGCTACGGGTAGTACAAAGTTATCGGCCCCATAACGTCGTCGATATGGCACTCTCGACTCACCAACAAATGAAGCGGTTGCATTAAACTTGTCCGTTGAATATCTGAGCGTAATTAATAGCGGTAGATAAGTCTCGGAGAGCGTCCGCGATACCTCCACCCGGTGAGAGTAATCGGGGCTGTCGGGAGCGCCGCCACCGGCCACCGGCGACCGGCTTGCTCCGATATTAATAACAGTCTCTCGATATCGGAGGTGGCCGCACCAAATGGGAAATTAAAAGGCTCTCATGGAATCCACTCATTAGACCGATTTGTGTTAGAAGTGAGCGACGCCGCACAAGAAGTTATTAATGAGCATTGTAATCGGCGGTCTCCGACATGAGAATCGTTTGTGCGGCCATTTATCGAGCCGTCTTCTCTTCTCGAGTGACCGCGCCCGCGCCGGCTCCTGGTTTATTCGAGCGGAACGCGGCCGCTTGCGTAGGCAGCCTGTTGACCGTAGGCACCGTGTGTCGCCGTGATTGTATCGTGGATTGCGCATGCAAGCGTATCAGTGCAGGCTAATTTGTCAATTAGGGAGTCAGAAGCCGGCGGGTCGCGGGTCGCGGGGTCGCGGGGCACTGCTAAAGCGCGTAATAGCGCAATTTGTACCATCATTGTTCTAAAGTAGCGTCGGCCGTATATCAGTGAGGCAGACGGGGCCAATTGATACAAACGAGCGCATGTCACGTCTAAATATAATATTAGGAATCACGGCGCGAGCCAGGATATATTAATTTGGAGTGGTTGTCGCATGACGGAGCTTATCGTTGGGGTATGCGGTCGCGGTAGTTGCTCGTCCTAGATACTCGTACGAGTGGAGTTTGTTCAATAACCGCACATTTCTGATAGAGACATTTTTGAATTATGCGTGTTTTTTATAGCGAGTAATAAACCTGTTGTTTACTATAAGTCAAGTAATATCAACATTATCACGGGTTTTTGTAGTTAATGATATAATTTTAAATGAGTGAAGATTTATGTTGTTCTGTGGACCCTGGGTCGTTGAATGGAGTGTAAATGAGGATTTATGAATGAGGTCAGAGCGGCGAGTGAGGTCGCTAACTCGGTGTATCAATCGGCGGCTCCTCAGTGGCCACGCGCCGCTCCGTCGCACGCGCATTTGTAGGTAGGTACCTACCTACCGGACCTTTTTTACATTCTCCAGTTTTTGACGTGCCTTTTAGACTCCTTTTTTATTCTCCTCTATCTTGCAAAAATATTAATATTTTATGAAACATTGAAGCTTCTCTAAGCGTATTGCAAATCATTTTGGACTCATATTGAAATTCAATAGGCCTGTTCAATTCAGTCTCCGATGAAATATGAGCAGCTATTATTCCAGTATGTTTCGTAATTATCGCAGATACGCACGCAACAAAGAGACACCTCTAAACAACATTGATCATTGCAAATACCATGCAATAATAAATCAGAAAACCAGGTTCAACACCTTGTAATAACAACTTGTTCTCAGCCTGTGCTTTGTACAGTCCGCTTAGTAAATTTGTCGACTATTTTAGAATGGGAAGTAATATTTCAAACTGGTCAGTTCGTTTTGGATCCAGTATTGAGGTCATACTTATCTTATTACTGGACCATAAGTCTTTTGCCTGCGGTATCTGTTTTTGCGTATCGCTTAATCTCTCAGGCTGTTGTATTGTAACCATTTACTTGAGGGTTGTCTAACTGCACCTGAATTTGTGAATTAGACGTTATTAGATTAGTTTGCTGTCTAAACTTCATCAACAGGAAATTCGTAACAACCTGCATAGTGCATAATAAATACATATACGTTTGTATAACAAACACCAACTAAGGTATATTAGCTAAATGAACAAAATAAAATTAACTTTGTATTATGTATGAAAATAGTGTTTGTTACAAACTATTGAGTTTTGAATTGTGAACTGTGTAGTTCAAGTTTGATGCATCCAAATCACCTGTCTTTTATGAGTGAATCGCTATTCAAATATTCGGTCAGCGTTCTAAACGTAGAGCGCTTATTTCATACTGTTCATAGCTCGCATAACTTCATTACGAGCTCAATTGAATAAACTGTGATAGGAACGCCGCGCCGAGGCGCTCTGCAAGTTGATTGCTCAAATTTCCTCTTCAACTATCACAAAGATATGGTGAATTTCTAATTGGATAAACGTGTCGTTTCCTATTTAAAGGCGACGGCGGGCGGTGCGTTTCCATTCGAGAATGAGCCCTGATGTTTCTGCGTGGCTCCCGCGCCGGGTCGAGGAGCGTCGAGCGAAGAGCAGAGTGGAGGGTCAAGTTGCAGTGGTGGTTGCGTATCCTCGGGCACGCGCGCCGTCATCCCGAGTAATGGTCCGTCAGAGTCCGACCGCTCGCGCTTGCGTGCTCAATGACCAACTAATGAATTGTGATTTTACTTTAATGCTTCCTGGGTGAGTTGCCCTTTCCAAATGGAGGTGTTATTGTAAGGTTTATGCTATTGGCTTCTGTGGGTATGTTTATATTACTGCGCTTACTTACATTCCGCTCTTGAATAATGATATTTAAAGTTCTGTGGTAGCAAAATGACGGCGGTCGGCAAACCAGTAGCAAAGTTTAAAAATATGGCTTTTGGGTTATTTTTTAACTTATCATGCAAATACAAATTTCACCGTTTATGGTCTCGCAAGATGGCTATTTCTATCGTTTTAATTTGTTTTGGTAGATTTATGTAAAAGTGTGTGGCGTGTCGTGCGTCGTGAGCGGTCTGGGGACGGTAAATCACTCTGATGGGAGGCCGATAGCGCTCCCGTGTGCGACCGCGTGCGCGTCCGCGTACACTTCTTTCTTCGCGTTACGCAAGATCTTAAACTCAAAACTTTGCCTTACCTTAGTTACCTTTTTAATATCTTTTAAGTTTTAAAGTAATAACCTTAACAGAAAACTTCTTTGAAAAATAATGATATGCCAAACGTAAATTGTAAATACCTATATAAGTAATAAGAGGTTACCTACTTAAATTATGAACACTTTCTGGATATGTATGTGTTATGTAACCACGGTTTCATAAAATATCGATAATCGCATAGAAATGTGCCTGCCGGCTACAAATTCACACTTTTTGTTATAAATGTTTTTGTGTCATCTTTAAATCAAGGTATTGATTAGCAGCTATATAAATAGTTAAGAACATAACATTAGTTCCACTAATACCTACGTTGGGTGGTCGAAGGCACGTGCTCGGTCAATAATATCTCCAAATTTACCTCCTATATCTCTGTCGAACTATTAATCAAACAGGCTTAGCGCTCGAATACTATCATTAAAACGAATTTCACTAAATCTGACATTTGATTAAGAGAATTCGGCGTTATGGACTGTCGTAATTGTGTCTTTCCTATCAAACGGTCATATGGAACATGTTTTAATCCGGAGTTTAATTTTATTCTCGGTTTGTTATTATGATTAAACGTTTGGTAATAATTATACAGCGTTTAGGTCTATCGGGCGTTTTTATCGTGTTACAAAATTTTATCGTTCAGATTAATTAATGAAAAATGAACATTGATTATTTCATCAAATTTTCTAGTTATTTAAAATAATCGTTTTCTAATCTCTTCAGATATGCTTTTGAACCTGGCCGGTATCTCTTCTCATTGTTTCGTTATCCGAATGCTATTGGAACTAATTATCGATTCTCAAAGCTAATTATCGATTCATGGAATGTATCTCTGCAGCATTCTGCTTCGTATTGACCTGCTAATTAAAAGCCAAATTGAAACACTCGCGTCAAGGACTATTAATTTTAACGAGCGCTATCACAGCACCAAACGGTCATTTTAAGTTAACCTGTCCCGTAGTTATATCTTTATGTATGCAACTGATAGGTTTTATCGAATCATTCGATAATAAATAAACTACCGGAAATCCATGGGTTTTTAATTAAAAACATCTATGTATTGATAACACTGAATTTGACATAAGTTTAGTTAGCATGTATTATCTTATTGTAAAAATTACAACTTATAAATTTAATATTCGCTGTTTAGATTTTAAATCCATTATTTATTAACCCTGATTAAACAAACATCTCTAAAACTATGAATTTAATTAAGTAGGACTAGGTAATGATTTTTTTTAGTGAATCCATTTACAACACCCCAGAAAAAACTTGCCAAGTTATATTTTAATATACCTACCTAGTATTTTTTATTCCTTTCGCCTTCATAAAGGAGTTACGTGCACATTCAGAGCAGACTTAAAAGCTCGCTTAAAGTTGGACCACCGGCGCGGGCGGTGCTTTACTTGCAACGATTTATTGTTATAAAAATAATGTATCATCGCCGGCGCTGCACAATGCGCGTAACAAGCCGATCGCGAGCCGCGTGCGCATTAACGGAACAGACCACAAGGAAAGTGAACGGTTACACCTGGCGACGCACTGAAAGATATGCTATTGGATTTGTACCCTTAAGCTTCCTGCTCCTTGTTTGTGGGAAAACGCTCAGAAGAAAGTGCTACAATCCTGGTAAATAAAGAAATTTTTTACTCAATTCACATACGTGCGTACTCGTACGGTCAAGGTGGATTTACATGAAACGAACATAGAGCTAGAGCTAGAATAAGAGCATTCTTTCGTGGTCTTTTAGTGTAAACGAAAACTAGTATTCAGCGTTTACATCAAACGAACAAAGAGCTAGAGCTAAAACAAGAGCATTCTTTCGTAATTTTGTGTAGAGCTAGATCATTGAACAACGAATGTTTTTTGCTCATTCGTGTCAATTCTGTGGTTGGTATTTGAAGCACTACCAATACCATTATGTCAAGAAGCGAGTCCATCTTCATTTTTGTTATAATTAAACACGGGAATAAAAAAAAACGGAAAAAAAAATGAAAAAAAAAAAAAAACGAAATGTGTGAATGTGTGTGTGTGTGTGAAATGTGTGAAAACCACGTTAGTTTCCATAGTAGAGTCCATCTTCTTTTTTACTTCTTCAACATTACATTCCAGTAGTTTTGCAGTTGCAAAACTACTGGAATGTAATGTCTTGCCAAGCATCTAAAATTTTGATAGGTTTCTATCATTAATAAACATTTTTCTTGAGACCAATCCATAATTTAATCGATATAATCGATGTATACAATCGCTAGAACACAAGAACACTTTGAAAAGATCGCTCAGGGGCGCGAGCACGTTCGAACTGTTCGCGCGCTCTAGCGCCGTTTACATCAAGCGAGCGAGCATTTTTAGAATATTCCATAGAAACTTTGCGAACGCACTAAGAACAACGAAAGAATGCTCTACGCCTGTTTACACTGAAAGAATTTGATGTAGTGGGGATAGAATGAGCATTCGCTCGTCTGGTGTAAATCGACCTTATAACTCTAATCGATGTAGGTATACAATCGCTAGAACACAATAACGCTTTGAAAAGAGCGCTCAGGGGCACGTTCGAACACGCAAGAACGCTCTAGGTAAGCAACTGTTCGCGCGCTCTAGCGCCGTTTACATCAAGCGAGCGAGCATTTTTAGAATATTCCATAGAAACTTTGCGAACGCACTAAGAACAACGAAAGAATGCTCTACGCCCGTTTACACTAAAATAATTTGACATTGTGGGGATAGAATGAGCATTCGCTCGTCTAGTGTAAATCCACCTTCATCCGTAAGCATGGCATAAACGTAAGTATTGGTGTATTTAAAACTAGAAAAGCTTAAATGATGATTGTTAATAGAGCTTATGCGGGTTACCTATCTAGCAACGCACCCATAACTCGCATTGTCGATTTTTTTTTATAAACAACTAGTTATAGCCTATCTTCGCATTTACAGCCAACCAGCCTCAATAAGAAACGATTTCTTTTTATTTATATTGATGGATGTTCTAACTCAGCAGTTTTTGATCTGTATTTAAGTGCAGTAGCATCGATACACGCGATAGAATCAAAATGAAACCGAGTCTATTACGTTTTCATGTAATTGTTATTGCATTAGTACTGAGACCACACACTTCGGAGTCAGCCATAAAAAGTACCTACGCGCTCCATTAGCGCTTTTAATAATCTCGCTTTTGATGTGCAAGATAAACTCAAACTTGTGAATTAGGCCTCTGAGTTACGTTAAAATTGCTTGCGGACAGACTAGCTATAGCTAGTAATATCCAAACAGAACGAGTTTTGTAAGCATCAAAGCTCTATCAAAAGCAAATTAAATTCTATTACAGCTCGCAGCACCGTGTAATTAAGAGACAACACACGACGTTTGAGATATCTCTCATTCTTCCGACGGGTAAAGGACAAGTTATGAAAATCTTGTGGCAATAATTATATGCTGAGACTTGAATGGACTGACACACCTCTGAATATAGCGGTTCTTTTTATGAAGTCCTTTTATAGTTGCGGCGAAGCATCATAATAATTTGACTGGTGATTAAAGTAAAACAGAGTTCACGTCACAGAAACTGTATGTTACCTATACACGTTTTCTGTGTTATTAGTAAGTACAATACCTAACGTAAAACAAAGAATAGTTATGTGAATAGCATTCAGGATGTCTCTCAAAATGAGTATTGTCCTTAATTTAGGTCTGTGTCTATATTCAGTTCCAGTGAGGCAAGATACATCACCTAAGAAAAAGCCAGCATGCGTCATGTGATTATTGATCATTACCATCATCCATTTTAGACCATAATCACCTACTGATGAGTAGTGTCTCTCTTCTTGTATGTATTAGGAATAAGCTTGTATCGATTGAACTATGAAAAATAAACGCTTTATGCAAGCATTCTTTCTTAATTGGACGCAACGCCGCGCGCCGTAGAGAGTGGATTCAAATGCTAACAACGTAGAAAAACATTGGGTAAAAAATGGATTTGATTTTTACCGCTTATCTAAACTTTTCTGCATTTTTAACTCTAACCATCTATGAACCCGTAACTTATGATCTGATTAAAATTGTAAACTGTTAAATAAACAAAAAGTCTCCAATCGGTATAGCGCTTAGTTGTGCTAATACGAAAGCTTCAATTCTCGGGGAGTCGCGATCTGATATCGTCCTGCGACACTTATTGCCGCCGTGACAGGCGTTTGATTGCAGGTGCCGCTACACGATGTTGTTATTACAAGATACGGGTTAACATGCAAGTACAATCGCCTCTAAACGATGTTTAGCTGAACGTTTATTGGTGTTAAATCACCAACTGTGAAGTTGTAATCAATCAACTAATTTCGCTTGCTAGTTTGTTTCACTTCTTCGTCTTGTCGGTAAACTAGAACTGTTGCTGTAACTGTGTTTGATTTATAGAATAATTTTGAGGTAACGTTCTCTCACCGCCACGTATTTTACACGTACGACTATTTTATCTCTTTGGGTTCATGTGTGCCAAAGTATACGTTTGCACAAAATCCAATGGTGAGTTAGCTAGAAGATTTCTATCGGGATTTGAATTGACATTTGTTTTGTCAAAATGAGGAGTTCTTTTGTATGATTTACGCATAACCATCTTTTCATTTGCCTGTACCGTGCACCGTTTACGAAGAAACTGGGAGATGGTAATTATACAACATGTCAAAAGCAGATTGATCAGTGATAATACATTACTCGTACACAGTGGGGACCGGTTATTGAAATTTTAAATTGGTCTCTATTAAACTTAAAGGATGGCTACCTTTATTGCACTTTAATGGTAATAAAATGATATGTATATCTTTAATAACTTTGCAAGTGATAATTAAACGATCTTCATGTTTTATAAAGAGTCTTGCCGATTAATGCAGGGTCTAAGCCTCATAGTCATCATCATAATTATACAAATTTTACTATGAGACCAAATCGAAATTCGCGGAAAAAAAAACTATTCCATAGAAAAATTAAAATGACATCTTGCCACGGAATAGCTGTTTTTTTTTCGTTCAACTCCAGGTTGGTCCTCTGGTAAAAGTTGTTCACAATGATGAGTACTATGTGCCTTTTATGGCTAAGTATATCCTTTCCCTATAACCCTGTATAAACATTTAGTTCTTAATCATCTATTTACAGATTAAAGAGATAAAACCTAAGACTACGTTTGTCAAGTCAACTAAAGGTAGCTCTGACAAAACTACACAAAACCGACCCCACCGTGAGCTTTTGTGCTTATTAAAAACAGTTAAATTAACCCTAGAATTGAAAATGTAGAAATAAACAAGGTAATTTAATTTTTTTTTATTGAAAACAAGCTTTTATTGATTGTCATCGGCGTTACACACGTACTCGTATGTATACCAAATTTCAGCTCAATCTGCAACGGGAAGTGGTTCAAAATTGAGTTGCAAGTTTCCATCTGAACAAACATATAGGTAACATAATTACTTACATTGGAAGTTAAATAAAAGCTTCTAAAAACACTCAAACAGTTAGCAATAATGGCAATGGCAGCGTACTCAGCAAGCTGGTGGCATTAAGGTACTGAATGACAAGTTATTTACAAGAAAAAAGCCGCAAAAATAAATACAATTTTATCTTTTCCAGGAGCCTGCTCGAGAATATGTAAGTACAGTATGATGTCAGTGTCTGCAATCTCGGATAACATAAACGCTTAATCAACTCTCCTGCGACACGGGTTGATTACAAATGATAAATAGAGCTCTGTTCGACAGCTAGGTGGCTCAGCCGAACATAATGCAAAATATTCATCTTCGGTAGGAGGCAATTATAAATTATATTTGTTACGTATATGCTATAATTTACTTGATGATTTGTATGAGCCGAGTAAACACGATGACGACGAGAAATTAAATGAAATCAGAAGTACCTACCGAAATAATTTTAAGACTCAGTAATTTTGTAAAATAATTTAGCCCCAATCCAACCAACACACAATGTAATATAATTCTTAAAGCTTGAACTAACGAATCTAAATTATAAAAGACTAAAAGTATTCATGTCCTCGTCTAATAAGCAGCAAAGTCAAATACAGATTTATTTTTGGTATGGTTAGATCTGAAACTGAAACCTTCATAATTCACTTGATTGAATTATTTTTAGTCATATTTAAGACACAAATGATTGATTTTAAATTAATCACACAAAGTATGGACCTAAATGTAGGGTAAGTACTTAACTATTTATGACTTGTAGTACATACTATCTGTGTATTGGTGAGTGCTGAGCTAATCTTAGTAATAACATGGCATCAGACAGCCAACATCCGCTCTTGTAAGCTAAACAAATAAATTGACAATTGATTTCAAGCCAAGGGACAGCTTAATATCCATGCATTCAATATTCTCGAAGTTTTAATTATTATGCGTTATTTAGGCCGCAAATGGCAAAATATTACTAGTATTTTTTTTAATAGAATAAAAGGAATATTGTTAAATCACTTACTTTGTTAATTTTATACAGAATTGTGATTTATGCGAGACGAAATAAGGTTACGTTGATTTTGTATTTACTCGAAGATCTAAGACAGGACAAGACGTGAGTTCAAAGCGTATCGAATAAACAACTAACACCATACTCACTTTCGCATTTATTAACCGAGCGAGCGAAGCGTCTCTGCGACGACTGGCAAAATTTGCTATCAACTGTCCAGATGTTTGTTTGTGTGGATGTTCGTACTCGCGTACAGGTCATATTACTCAACTTAATCTCGACGGAGTTTGGCATACAGGTTCAACGATTTCATGGAAATTTTTTTGGGCAATTTTTTGATTGGCGGAGTTTTACTTTAAAAAACCGGACACCCGCCCTGAGCGGGTATTTTAAATTGGGATTTTTGAAAATATATTTTTTAATGTATGTTAATTTATCTCAAACGCTAGAGAGCGGGGTGCCACAATCAAGTATCTGCCGCGGTTCGAAAAAATCGTAGAACATCAAACAACAAAAAACAATACTGCAACACTGTGAACAGTTTTTACAAGCCTTCCGTTCGTGATGCGGGCTCCATTGATGTATCTAATTAATCGAGTAAAGTACCGACCGTGTCAGCGCATAGCTCTGATTTATACTGGGTGAAATCGCAGTGGAGCGCGCTCGGTCACAGTCATTAATATTATTTAAGTAATTATTTGTTTGTTGATGGTTACCTGAAGTATGCTATGTGCGATATGTTCATAAAGTATATGAAATATCTATACCATGGTACTTACTTTGGACCTTTTGGGCCCAAGTTAAAAAGCTTAGGATCCAGCTTGAAAAGTAATTTTTCTATTTTTAAGTATTTTTAGTCCTTCAAGATCAAGTTGTCTAGACCGTTGCCTACGCTAAGAGTTTTCATTTGAATTAGCTTCTAGCTGAATATTTTTTATTAATTTTCTATTTTGTTATTGGATAATTAAGTTGCCTTTTCAGGTAAGACTATAAATATTGCTTATAAAAGAAATTAGTATTTTAACGAACCTTCGGTTAGCTTAAATTTATTCAAGCTAGCCGTAGGTAGTTTCTATTTTTGTATACCTTTATTTATAATAAACTGATATTCGGGAATGTTCTTAGCAAAAAAAGTAAGTGCTTAGTTGCAATTAAATTCGGTGTCAAAGTACATACATCTGAGGTACATACCATGCTCATTTGTTGCCAGACAGCGTCGCCACAACTATTATTAAAATACCTATTATTTTATTTAAACACTATTAAATTTCCATAGTCATTTTCCGCTGTTCCTATAAAAAGCGCTTCGCAGGTGCATTAAAAATATTTTGAAACCTTTTTATAGATATTTCTCGACGGCATAATAAAACCTTTCCTTTTATTTTGGAACGCTGTTTCGATCGTCGTAAATTACGCGAGTGTAGATAAAAGTTGTATAGACGTCCCTTTATAGCTCGGCTCGAGTACGTAAGTATGTAAAATGTAACCTACATTACAACATGGCGGCAGCGGATAGCGACAGCTGCGTTTTATTGTGAGTTTAAATAAATAATATTTACTTTATATCAGTGGTGCATTGTTGCCGGACACTCTGATTGTAACGGTGGCCACACACGCGCCACTCGGTTTATGGCGCGAGTCATCTCGTGCCAATCACTTTTATACCACACGATTAAACAAGCTTTTGAGACAGCGATCTATGGCAAGAGAGATGAGGGGAGAAATAAGCTTGGTATTTGCTGATAATGATGGAACTAGTCGGTGAGAAAAAGACTTTAATCGATATTCTGAAATGCAGATTTAAACAAGATGATCTAAGTTACTTTTATTTGACTTTTCAGTGCTAACCACTAGGCCTATAGGTACGAACTTACTTACTTATGTGAAAAATTCTAACGAGATTTTTTACGAACAATTCCTTAAATACGGACTTTCTTATTTTAAGCGTTAAACTTGTGGTAAAACAGGAGTAGCGCTTAAAATTAGCGCTCGTTTTCAAATAGGTAAAGTGAATGTGTCGTATTGTTTGAAAGAGAGTTCCATCCGATCGGTTACAGGTAACGACTACAGAGCTATAATGGGACCATTTCATTGTTCTCTCTTTTATTTGTACTGCTGATAAGAGCACTCGAATTTGGTACTAAACGTGAGGACCGGACATCATTCGTTATCCACGTTTCGTGATCGAGACCTTTCAAACTCAAATACTCAAAGGCCCATAGAGACGTTCCTAAATCTGTAGTGGTAGGGCTCTTTTGCAGAGCCCGCCTGGGGAAGTACCACACCTTTGCCAGTTATTCCACCGCCAAGCAGTAATGTGCAAACATTACTGTGTTCCGGTTGGAAGGGCATTGTTTCCAGTGAAATTACAGGGCAAATGGGAGATTAAACAACTTATATCTCAGGGTGACGAGCGCAGTGCTGTGCCACGCAGGGTTTTGAATTCTGCGAGTTCAAAATTCTGGGTAACGCAGACCTGTTATGGGCAAAAAAAAAAAAAAAATCTTTCGATATTGCATCATTTTTCTTGCAATTTTAAGTAGGTACGACTGGATCGTAATGATATTAATAGTCTCGGTTTTAGGTCGCAATGCTTTCGATATATATCACGTCTTTTCTTTAGTATCTAATTTATCTAAACATTTTTTAATATCTGAGATGTGCTTTACATTCGGATATGTCCGAATTTATTATGAGGCTGGCCTTAAAGGTCATTACAAAACATAGTTTAGTTACATTAATTTCATGTTTTATCAAAATAACTACATGTATCAGAAATTGTCGTCATGCCTAATAAAATTTAGAGCATTATTATCGGGTCAAGTCAAAAACAATCTTGGGGTCGGGTCGCATTAAACTTTGGTCCAAATTGATTCCGTGCTCGCCAAGCCCATTGGCACAGATTGTGATAATAGTTACTACATAACTGGGCTAGGACAATCACGTCTAATATGGAAGCACCATTACCGCTCTAGGATAAGTGGACACAGTCGGTATCACAGGTTTCGCAAAAGGCGAATCACAAACGGTTTTATCTCGATGCAACATTTTGTTGAGACTGTACGGTAGGAGTAATATTAGAAAATGACGTAAGACTGGAAGAGTAAACGGATTGTGCTGCTACTTAAACAGCAAATATAAGTAGGAAACCTTTATTATGAGTACTTTAATTGATGATCCTTAGAGCGTTCGATGATGAAAACAATTGCGTGAGTAAGCATTGTAGTGCTCAACCTCAATTTATTTGTAGTACGTACCATAGATATAGGTCCTTAAGAATGGAATAGAAAATCCATTGACAAATTCGAACAATACCAGAATTCAGTAGACATGCTTAGAGTACATAATTTGTTTGGCTATTTTCAAGTAGCTACCTATTGAAAGGATTTTATGAAATGATTTTTAAATTACAGTGAAAAGGTATTTTTACTAAAGGTAATCTATAGTAACAAAACTTTTTCTTTAAATTCTTTCAATACTTTCTACCAAAAAGGTTTATCTACATCGAATCGAGTAAAACTTCAAATTTTCTTTAATTGCTGTTAAACTTGAGAGTTGAGTCTTGGCCTTGGTTTGGTCTCATGGCATTATAAACGGAAAAAAATAACCACAGATCAATTTGTGTGCGTAGGTCATTGCAAGATTAATTAAATTTTGACCCTGATTTTATTAATTATTCATTAGCTGCAGCATTTATTATGTCCCGAATTATGATACAAACTCTGGCATTGGGGTTGGAATCTCAGTCTATACGGACTTACGATACAAGCCGTTCGTTTATCGCACTAATCCTAACTGTAACATTATAAATAATGTACAGAAGTACAAACTTTCAGTTTGTATTTTGGTTACTCAATGACGCTAAAACGGCTGAACGAATTTGAATGTTTGGTACGGGAGTAGTTAATACGCCTATTTTACCTCGGTATATATTATTTATCCAGGAAACATCAATGGCGATTTATAGCATGGGGTAGCCGCGGAGCCCAGCTAGTATTTAGGTATTTGTTATAAATGCGAGACTGTGTGGATACAAATATGTAGCGGACTATGTTAGATTAACAGATAAATGTTTTGAAAGCGAGTAAACCACGGGATTCAGCTAGTATTGTTATATTAGCAATAATCGCGTTCTTATTGGGGGCATTATTTAGCGGCGATCACGACTCGCTACTAATACGGGCGGCCGGCGCACGCGCACGACCCGCTCCATTACTCGATTATTAATTTCACTTAATGCTCATCGATTATCGGGCGTAATCGAATATAATCGAGTATAATAATCGTACAGTTTCGGCGGGTCGTGATGGACGATGGATTCGTGGGCCCCCCGCGAGGCGCTCCTGGATGGACGTTGCATGTCGGCTTTCGCCATCCGTATTGTGGCGTATCTATCTACTGATGTAACCAAGGGACTCTACGAAGGTTTTGGTTTGTTATAGCTTGGTAGTTTTTGTATCGTCATAGATTTTTAGTAAAAAATAATAAATTAATAAGTAATTGTAAAAATATACAAAAATGTTTGAAGAATTTGCAGGATAACGGATGAAAAAGCGCTCATTAAATATAAGTTCCTCTAACTAAGTAAGCACTACGTTTATTTCAAAAAATGAATACTAACTTATATTTGCTGCTCATTGCTGAATTAAGCGTTAACTAGTTAATTTTGTTTTTACTACCTCTTAACCAATTGGCAACTTATTAAATAGATGGAAAAACAACAGTCAGTAGGTTATCTTGATACTCAAGTACCCTCTTATTTATTAATCAATGACATTCGTTGAAAAATATGAGTACAGTACTGACTGAATGAAAAAAGGGGTCTTATTTTGCATGCAGCAGGCATGAAATTTGTTTTATGTCGACATTGATTTGTTTTTGTTTTTCTTAGCAACTAAGTGCAGATGCAAGATGAAATGAATAATTACAGTACATGACGCAATACAAATAGTGGTAGATAAAAACTCGAGTCGACAGGCTGGGATGGTAGCCGGCCGCAGCTTAGCCAGCAGTTAGTACGTAAGTCAGAGACAGAACAGCGCACGGTAATGGTCAGCCTTGTAAGCCATCCATAACGAATTTCTTATTCATCGATATTAATGCTGGTACATGACAACCGTCGGCCGCGACCGCGGTACAAATGAGCGAGCGCTCACAGCCGATTATATTTATGTGAACATCATCTTAAGCGCAATTAGTAGTCGCTGCCAGTGGAATGTATGCGTTTTGCGTGTTCTTTATCGGAACAAGCCAGGCTCGCAGCAGCAGGAAACCATGAACCTTTCTATGAAAGACAAGGAACTAACTTTAGACAAGGAACTTTCTACCTAAACTTTCCTTTTCAGACTTATCCTGAAATTGCTTTTTAATACCAGTATTACGCTGTCTTAGTAGGCATCTCTTACAAAACAGAACTTGAACCACACTACAATGTAAAGGATGGGAAATACGTGGTGCTGTTTACATTATGCAGACTTACCCAAATTATTAAATATAATCCCTACCGGCACGCATAATGATGGAGTCTTAAAAATGATCACATTAAGAAGCACATGAGCGTTCATGCTAATAAAGTTTCTTAATCAAACTTATGATAATTCCAGTCTTATCTCCAGCACATTCTTTAACGATGAAACATTTCGTAACAGCTAAGCTTAAGCAGCTTAAGGATCTAATTGTATTTAATTGAGTATGCTTGTAAATTCACTCGCGGTGACCCTTTGCTTGATCTCATAATGCTGGAAGAGACATATCGACCTCATTAAAAAGCAAGACACGGTTTCTTAATCGACATTCGGCAATTTAAACATTTTATTTCGCTCCACATGATACTCGGGAGTTGGGAAATTATCCGGGTTTGGTACCTTTTTGAATATTAAGCAAGCCCATTATTTACAAGTTTAGAACGTTTAGTGAAATAAAACGAAATTGATTTTGCGGGAATAAGTGTCTGATAGAAATGTTAAGAAAATAGGATATATGAAAGTCGAGTGTAGTGCAAAATAAACGAAAAAAAGTGCCTTTAGACGGATAAATAATATATTTTAGAAATACTGATAAACTAATTTTTCTAGCTTGTATTAGGTACTTACTTGGCTAAATGCACAGGGTGGATATTGAGACCTTTTAACGTAGTAACTACAATATTATTTTTATACCTATATACTTTTGTTATATTGTTTACTTATTACTTACTTTTGTTCGGATATGTTTACCTGATATGGATATTTTTTATCCGGTATTTAGATGTAATATTGATTTTAATAAAGCGTCTGTGATCCTAATTGAGTCGTTAAATAAATGGAAATAAAAATGCTAATAGGCTAATCTTAAAAGTTTTATAGAACGAGTATTCTTATCTTAGCTATCAATGCTAAACAATAAAATCAATATTAAGTACAGTGACACTGGCACAGGACCGGAAAAAAAGATCTCAGCAGTGGGTGGGAAATGGCTGATGATGATTATGATAATGAGGTACAGTGACTTTTTAGTGAGTACAGTGAAATTTGTATTTAGGCAATGTAATATTCCCAAGAAGAGGTCTTACTGAAGCATACTTACTTTTTTGCGTAATGTGTTTTTTTTAAACTTCCGACTGAAAAAAGGTTTTATAAGTTGAATGTGTGTATCAGTGTGTATGTAATCTGTCTGTGCTTTCGTACCTTTCAAACGGCTGAAATGCTTTGATTTAGGTTTTTTTTGAAAGGTGACTTGAACGAGTGTTCTTACTTTGTTTCGAGAAAATTGGTTACGCCGTTTGAAGATTTTCACCTTTTTCTAGATGGAGGTTTTTTGAATTAGATTTTTAGTTTCTTGTTTAAACTTTACTAAACGTTTTTACATAGTCTGTTTTTAACCATTTTGAAGTCAAGAGGTGTATTAAACAAGCAAATTAGTAATTTTAACAGCAATATATTTGAGTTATGTAGTTTCACTTGCCTAAATGCGATTACGGGTTGCGGTGTTATTTATTAACATTTAATTTTCATTATGTACGGCTATTACGGCGACACGAGCCGTGACGCATGTTATCGACTTATGGACTTTTTAGACTACGCTATAACATTGATGTGCTGAAACTGTTTGCAGGAAAACAAGGATATGGATGAGAATATGACTGTAAGGCCACAAAAGGTAAAGTCAGGCGTAACTATAGTTACGCCTGACAAGGCTCGATTGGTAAAAAACAACTTGAGGGAAAATAAGGGAACAGCAATGCAGTGATCGGAGGCTGTGCTTGTTTTCTTAAAGGAGACCTTTGTGAGTTACTAAGAAACAGAAGACGTCTCATCATTACTTTCCTAATAGAGCTTGGCTCGCGCTAAAGTTCAAACTATCACTTAAAGTTTAGGTAAGACTAGGTAAATGGGTTATACGATTGATGGGAGGCGTGTGAAAAACATTGTGGGGTAAGCAATGTGGGGTAACATACGAGTATAGTCTAGTCTGAAGAGACCTTCACAAGCGAGCGTCATCTTCCCGCCCTGTGTCTTCGGATTTAGTTTCACGACTTACACTTAGTAATGAACCAAATTAAACTTAACTTTCACCAGATGAATATCTAAATATTTAAAACGCGATAAAATATACTTTTAATGACTACCCTGCATTTTATTAGCCGCGGGAAGCCGAGAGCCGTTACACCGTCTCTACTTGATACAGATTAGAAAAACTACACATACGTTTTCTTTTATAGCTTTGGGGCATTTTATTTAATATTTAAATTAATTGAACGCAAACAAGACTCTGTTTATGACTCAGAAATATGAATGTCTTGTAGCATCTTAAATTAATGGGACTAATGGAGATTGGAATAGGGAATTTTAGCATAATTCAACGCAACTTAATGTTTAATGCTATTTTTCATCAATTTTATTGCTGCTATCGGCTATAAAGTCGTTGTTTTATTCTAAGCTCGCGTTAATGAATATTTCAAACTATGAATTTAAAAGTACTAATGTACTCTATTATTTTTAATGTAACTAAGTTTGATATCTACGTACCTACATATCTACATACCTATGTAGAATTTAATATGAAGAACGTAAAACTATATTATAATTATGTTTACTATAGTTTTAAGTACAATGCGATATAGCCGTTCGAGTCTATAATGCGATATTAATAGCTACGTTTCATTGTTTTACGAGTGGGCATAGAGAGCAAATGGAACTTCTAATATCTCTAATTATTATTTTCGGCGTGAAGGTTCCGTCGTCGGTTATTAAAAATGTTATAAATTAAGTAAGACACGGCGTCGCCCGCAGAGAGAGGCCGCAATCCGATTCATTACGCCGTTAACAGCATCCCTAATGCGCTTATTAGACCGCCCGTCTCATTTTATTTACCAAAACGAAAATAATTACGCATGTTGCCTTCAAACGTAATGTTTTCGAGATATATTTATTACTTTGAAGCATGCTCATATATGCGACTCGGCGACATTATACATTGAATTATATATTTTAAAATAAATATTCATGAGTGATAGAGGCATCGCGGTCGGAACACGGCTATAAGTCAACGAAACGCCGCGCGCCTGCGCCGGCGCCGCTCGGCCGCGCGCCCTCGATCTCTTCCGTAAGTATATCATTCAAAGATGCGCTCGTCTACTCGCATGTCACTTCATATTTTTATAGTTCTCTCATACAACCTTTTTATGCTGTCCACACATTATTTAACTGTCATTACTATGGAAATATGGTTTTGGCGGCACGTTACTTTCTTAACAATGTTACGACATCGTGTTTTGTCTTTATTTACGACAGTTTTATTAGAAAGGGCTGTATTTGTTGTATGTTCACAATTGTGTACCTACTTATTAGCATATTAATGCATTTACTATAGTTACTGTAGATGAGTGATAGAAATCTATTCATTTTCCCTTAGATGTGTATAAAACGTTTTGAATGCAAAACGTTTTGTTTACAATTTAAAACAAAATCCTTATTTCATTTATTTAAAGCCGAGCCCAATTAATCTTCACTTCTGACATTGAAGTACTTACACCTCGCCGACGCCTAGGTAC
The DNA here is from genome assembly GCA_949125135.1 of Alcis repandata. Lineage (NCBI taxonomy): Eukaryota > Metazoa > Arthropoda > Insecta > Lepidoptera > Geometridae > Alcis > Alcis repandata. The sequence continues at coordinate 6,417,609 of OX421233.1, forward strand.
ATAACTGAAACCTTACAAGTATACTTTTATTCCTCGCTTTACGGATTCGGTTGAGGGAACGGAAGGGACTGCCGCTGCCGGCTTTTATTATTGTTTCCTGAAAAAACATAATTTTGAGGCTTTCAAGGTCAGAAAAAATAAGTTTGTTAAATTTGAGAACTTCATCTTCGACCAGATCGTCACTTCCAAACAGGCGAGTTGGAGCTCAAGCGTGGACTTATTCGCGATTTAACAAATTATACCTGTAAAGTTTCAGTTATGTAGGCGCCAGCGAGGCTTATGTGCTTCGATGTCCGAAGTTTAAGAAGATTAATTCGGCTCGGCTTTATTTGTTTAATGTGACACCTAAATGTATATGTTTAATTTGTGTTGCGGTGTCGGTGCTACCGGCCGCTACCGGCGGCGGCCCACACCACGCGCCGCCCTCGGACGGCACGCGACTTCCGCCCACGCCCACGCCGTACTCTTGATGTAGAGCACCTTTGAAATTCTTGATCCGAGTCAAAAACACCTCGTCTCGTAATGTCAGTAAATTTTCACGTGATAGAAATATTTTATCTTCAATTATCACAAAGTAGACTTTGGTACTTGGTACTTGGTGAGCGGGCTCTTTTCCGCAACTAGGCCGTACGTCGGCCCTTTTTGCGTGAGCAATCACAAAGTAGAGCAACAATATTATTTTTTCGAAAAAATGAACTTAATACCACTGATATTTCAATTTTATTCCCAACAGAATCTCAAATACAACCACAAGAAAAAATATGTAGGTTGTAAAAAAAACCTATTGGCAATCAGAAAGGAAAAAAAAGGATAATTGAGGTAGGCACTTGCCTAATTATTTTTAATGGTTGTTTATTTTCACCGCTCTGTAGCAAATTATTCTCATGAACCAGTTAGCATTTTGGTATCAATTGAACGAGGACTTACATAATCATAACTCAACAAAAATTATTTCTGACATTTTCCCCTTTAAAAACGCTTTGCGCGAAATATTCTGAGATTTGAGATTGAGTTATTTTATTACTTACTAGGTGACCCGTGCCCACTTCGTTGGGCATAATGTTAATTAAACCCGAAGCCATCGCGCGCCGTCCGGACCGTTTTTTCTCCGATTCACTTTGCAAAACGGACTACCACGTAAAAGCCTTTTTATTTTTCGGTTTTTTATATAACCTATGACACTCAGCAATAATGTGGCTTTCTATTGGTGAAAGAATTTTTTAAAATCGGTTCAGTAGATCCCGAGATTACCCCTTACAATTTAACAAATATACAAACACACAAACTTTACTTCTTTATAATATTAGTATAGATGAAAAATTATATGTATTGTGTTTTAAAGATATGAATGTAAAAAAACATAAAAAGAAGACTATTATACGCAGGTTAGGTACGATTAATTCGACAGAAATTTACACTATCGTAAATTTTTTGAATTAACTGTTAGCGCTAAACCAAACTACTTACTGATTGTAGATATTTTAATTCAAGTAGGTACTCGTACTTAAGTTCACAAAAATAATCTCTATCACAAAGAAACTCGCCGGTTTTACCTATTCTGCTTTCTACCTCTAGATAAAATTAACCAATTTTATCGTTATCAGTTTCAAATCTTAAAATATCTGTGGTATCGGGTTTTTATTACGTTTTAATGAGTCCAATAATAAAGTTTAACATATTTCGAGATCGGTACCAAATTATTAAGTGGTGAAACCTACTTAATTTATTGAAAATAACAAGACGAGTACGTAAGCGGGATAAGTGTTTAATAATGAACCTTAAAACAAAAAAGCAACATTTTTTACAGTTGTCGAGTTTGTAACGAAATTAAAATGCGATGAGCATTAAGTTCCTTTATTTGTAACTGCTGCGATTTAATTTGCAGCCTTAATTGCATTTATTAAAATTATTATAGAGAGACCTTCCAGCTAAATGGAGGTAAATTGCGAGGCAAATTTCAAAGAGAACAAAATGTAGCTAATTAAATTAAAATTTTCTTTTGAAAAATGAAACCATTCTATCAGTATTTTCTTATGACGTTGTCACGTTCAACTATCGTCAGTAAACCGACTTTATTTATTTAAGTTCACAAATCTTCGTCTTAAGTGTTTTAATTTTAATTATTTGTATGAATAAATCATAGATCAGATTACTGTTAGAATGTAGATCAGAATCAAATAAAACGGACTACCCCAAGATTAACTCGTCCCAAGCATTTTATTCAAAATCGTTTTCTAAAGTAATTCTCACACTTTTATTAAAGTCACTTCGATTTTATTTTTTCAATATCATATTAATAATATTATAAATCGATGCTTTAAAGGTTCCTGTTGTTGGGCAGCTCGAATGTTCCGTTAAGTCGGTTATGATAATTACCATCTCCTTAATAAATATAAGTTCTCGGGCACTTAAAAAAATGAATGTTTGACCCGTGCTCTCGACTCGGCTCATGAATATTTAATATTTACAAATTATTAATCCAACACATCCCGTGGAATTCCTATACGATAGGGTGGACTCGCCGCTCGAGGCAGACATTGATATCGCGGCGGCGCTGTCACAGTTTTAAGCCTCTATGAAGATTAGGAAATGGAGCACCTTCACTCACGTGATCTAGTAGAGTAATGTTCTTCTTATATAAGCATTTATTAACATATACTTATGTTACTAGTAAATTTAAGTTTGTGCATCAAGTTTCGAACCGTAGATACATCTACGAGTATGTACGAGTTGAGACTAGTGCATGTGCCTACAAAATATGCCGGCGCTTTCATCTTATATGTATATAATATAATATCCAGAATTATATAATTCTGGATATTTGTAGAACCATCAATTTATTTCAAATATGACTGTCATTTTAAAATTATTACATGTAGGTAATGTATGTTGGTACCTATAATCCATGACTAGCCCTACAGACTATGCCATGCAATCTATTAATGTACAGCAATGCTGCACTGTAGAACCTACTTCTTGCACTTAATTTCTCCGCAAGCTCATAGCTTCTGATTCCATTTAGAACCGCAGTAAACAGCGGCGCTCACTTATGAGGTGAAAACCTTTTAATATAATGGAATAGTTATCACATTTAATCCTAATGTTTCATCACTATCACCCGCTCGAAATATTTCTATAATGAACTCAGTCACGCGTACATCCAATTTGAATAAAGTAGCTACTGTATTAAAAATATTGATAACACATATTTTGTGCCGTCTTTAAATGCTACTAATAATTCAATCGTATGCATTTGTGATAAAGTCGGGTATGAAGAATAAAAAATAAAGTCGTGTCTTGAAAGAGTATGGCTTAATTGAGGCTGCTTAAATATGGAAGTGAATAAATCTGAGACGCAGATTAGTTAGCAGTTAATAGGGTGACGTAAGTATACAGTATCGCGTAGTAACTATGCAATATCTATGGCATATCGGCGCGTGCGCAGTTATTAATTGTACGCGGTTCACGCTGCGCGAGTCCTTGTATGCTTATTTTATTGCTATTGTATCAACTTGGCTTTATTCGTCTTGTAACAACAAACCTTATTAATTTGTGATTCTTCTATATGAATCATAAGTTCATTTTTGTTTTGTTTATGTGCCTCAAAGCCTCAACGTTTTTTTGTTACTTGCAATAGGATGTATTTATCGATCGGGTTCGGGACGTTATGTATGCTAAAGAGACATTACTAGGACTTTCAACTTTTAGATGATTAGATACCTAAAGATTACCTTAGATACCTAAATATACAAATGTTGCAAGTGTTGTTTAAGAAAACTGCGAGTTTAAATTTATTTAAAAATATATTTTAAAACAAGTTTCTATTGCATTGTTATTAAAGTTACGCACCTGTCAACAGACTAAACAAGTTTCGCCTTACCTATATATGGCGGAATAAACTGTCTTACTCGCGGTCCATCCATAAAAAGGTATTTTGATTCAATGACAGTATTTTTAAGTCACAAATACCAAATTTCATATATACCAATATCAATATTCATATTTTATATACAAATATACCAAATTAAAGCTAAATAAGACATAGAGAAATGGTTCAAAACTCAGTTACAAGAAGAAATTATAACGAATACTGTTCATAAATTGTCCTTACTGCCAGTATTGAGCGGTTATATTGGTCAAAGAAGAGACGCGCGTCAAAACCTTCTATCTCAAAAGTCCAGAGACGGCCCGATTGTTCCACAGACTTAACATATCAATAATGTCGAACACAAAGCCAGATAAAAGGTTGAGCGACGTGAATAAAATAATTAACTGATTGGTGTTTGTATAATTCATCAAGTGAAGTTATTCCGTGATCGGGCGGCCACTTAGCGTCGTCTATCTGATAAGTCTAGCCCTATCTTCGGAGAGGAAGCTGACAATGGAACGTAAATGCACTTTCTATTATATTGTTTTTTGAAAGCGAGTGTACGTTCAGTGTGTGCTGTGACGGCCTGTAGTCAGACTCAAAGTTATCGGAAATTGGTTAATGTAACCACAGCATAATAATGACATCTGGATAACTGTCTGGTGGCACACTATGTCAATTATGAATACCTGGACGACCTCTCGAGATTGCCACGTTTTTGTTATTTCAGACACGGAAATATATTTTGAATTATTACTTAAAATTTTCCTGTTACTTTAGGATTGTTACCATGTTTGTTTGTTATGCTTCAATCATTTGTAATATTTTTATGAGCTATAGAAAAGTATATTTTGTCTGTAGACCGTATTAGAGCGTGGTGCGTCCCCGCGGCGCTACAGCGGTACTAACGCCATCATTTATGTCCACTGACGGAAATTAAAGAGAAAGGAATAAAAATGTCCCGGCTAATGATGGGCGCGGGCGTCTCGCGGCGAATGTGTAATAATTCGCCCGGGGACACGCCGCTCCAGCCGAGACTAAATAATTTTAATTACATGTTATTGATAAATATTCTCTCCCGGAGCGGTCGGATCTGTCGATAACGCCGCGCAATTAGGCACTGAACTTTGACTTTACGATTTGTTGTGGGAACGGCGAAATTGGAACCCCGAGGCGGTGCCGGTGTCGACCGGGCCGGCGCGGGCGCTGCGACGCAACCTCACCTGCTACTTCAAGAAATCTATATCATTTAGTTCTACAATATTGTAGAACTAAATGCCTTCATAAATTTTTACTAAATAACATATCGATAGGTATAAGTATATGCAACCTACATCTATTAATTCAAACAACATAAAAATAAACGTATATCATAAACTCTATATACGACCATTAACGTCATACTGGTCTACAACTTAACTAAAGACTCATTATGAATATTGTTTGAGGGGACACGCTCGCATACCTAATAGCAAAGATCTTTGCCTAATAGTGGTCCGCCCAGCACGGCGCTCTAAGTTATTACGCAAAAGATTGAACGAAAATTAGCTGTCTCGGTTAGACCCGTAAAAATTGGCTGTATTATGGTTATAGTGTTGCGCAACAAGCGCTATTAAACGTTCGATGCGTAAAGAAATAAGACGATGTATGGCAGCCGTCAGGTTCGGAAGGTTATGCCATAAGTTGCGCGTCGGGTGGCCGATGAAAAGTGTTTTGTCGCCAAGTAACGTCATGAATATTTACATTATAAGTCCCGGAACACGCCCCGTTCCCGTTCCGTCGCAGGCAGCCTTGCGCTGCCCGGATAAAAATAAATGCTTTGAAAAAGGAATGATCTCGAATACAAATTAAGTCGTACACAAAGGGAGTACACTTTTGAAGTATCATTGAGATCGAATACTTTGTCGTTCCAATATCTAATTTAAATGTACTCATTGCTGTATCACTAAGTACTTACATTAAAATCTCTTTATGCGATCGAATTAGATCTCGATGCCACGATGATTTAAGCTGGCCGGCTTAAATGTCAGGGCTCAGTCAGATACGAAAGTTCATCACATCATGTTCATTATGACTCGTAATAACGATGCAGATGACTTTATCATTCTGTCAGAAGGTTCTCCATTATCATACGAGATTACCGCTAATATGACATAATAATTTACATGCCGAATAAAAAGACCATTAGAGATTTCAATCAGTGCCTTTTCGTTTAGGATACATTATGGCTTTTATAATTTAGATTCTTCCGAGGAATGTTGATGGTTACTGTGAGACAACCTGGTAGTGTTTTTGTATTTGTGTGGATTTCGTTAGGTATAAACCATCATGTTTTGATATTTTATTTGAACTGGAACAATGAACAGTTTTTTTTGTTCTAACTACAAATTGACAATTTTGTGGGTACTTGGAAGACAGAGTAATTTTATTATTTAATTTACTTTGAAAATCAAATCATAGTAAACAGAACAAGATGAATGTACTGTAAATTGCGTACTGCCAACTTCCAATAGCTTGACTAAGAAGTACCTAGCCTAAAAGTTCTTACATTTAGTAGAGTTTGTATGAAGCAGTGTTCAAAAACAGTGTAATGGAAATGCGTCCCCTGTATTTGTTATGTGAGTGTCCAATCAAAACGTTATTTGTCATGCATCCGAGGCATTGTGCGTTTGGCGGTGGCAGCCACAGTGTGGCGGCCACACTACGGCAGCGATGGAATTAAACCCACTTCGGCACTGCACCAGCTTCTGAATGTCGATTTAATTGCCAGATAAGTCGAGCGCTCGCGCAACGCCATTCAAAGATAATGGCTTGAGATGTTCCGTGGCTTATTCAAGATGCCATATCATATTCATTGCTTTAATACACTTTAAATACGCGTTTCGGTGATGATCGAGCTCCTACTGCTGTAACAGAAGCAAGGGTTCAAACAACTAGTTTTACACTACAAAACTCTTTACCGTTCTCCGTATGTTTGTTATCAACATGACAACATCGATAGCTCTTTACTTCTCTATGTAGATACAAGACTCGATAGCTACCTTTATGTTTTACTTATAATATATCAGCCCGTCTGCGGTAGTTAAAACGTTGCGTAGTTTTATTCTACAACAAAGAGTGAACAGCGCGATCCAGCCTGTTATCTCTGCATATCTGAGCCTGTTGTTGTTCCAATAAGCAATAATCCACGAATGATAAATTTAAATGGTTGCCGAGTGGTAGTCGAGTGGGCGCCTAAACACTACAAGGGCTCATAAAACGACAAGTATGGTAATGTTGGAGGCACACTATCCACTCACTATATTATCCCCTTCAAGCTGCTCTGACACTCGCTACGAGCCAGATGAAAGTATCGCTCAACAATTGGTCGAGTTCTCTGAGATATGGCCTGAAGATTTATTGGACTTCTAGATTTGAGATAAAGTTTGCGAACTCGAGAGTTATGAAACGGTGGGCTTGTTGCGTTTGTATTGTCTTCTTGACAGGACTTGATACTAGAGTTTACTGAACTGCGGCGCAGAAGAATTTGTGGCTGGTTCGTGCAATGTGTTTAGATATATTTTATAGTTATGTTATGTAAATTAGATCAACATCATAAACCACGCTTACAATTAGGGTGTAATGATATACCAGGCCTAATTTGTAAACCAAATCTGACGTCAGAAATTCATCAATACCTTTCTAAGCTGCAGCTAGCCAAATTATGTAAGGCTAGATTTTACTTTAGCCAGTGAATTAGTTTACCTGAATCGTCTAGAGCGAGACTATTTTAGCATCATATACAAATTTTGGCCAGTTTGGTTTTTGGGAATGGAAATGGAATTTGATGGGAAGTATTCTTACTTTACGAAGTATCCATATCACTGATGATCCAGGTTATTGAGAAATGATCTGCAGAGCTTTGCATTAAATCCCAGTGGTAACAATCGGGAATCGTTGTCGATCAAGAAAAAGTGGGAACCACGTCGAACAGCATTAGGTACGGTTTTCCATTAGGTCGTGCCGTGTCGCGTTTCGTCACGGGTCCGCCGATATTTCAGCAGGGCCACAAATCGCGCCGGCGCAGCTGACGGCGAGTGGATAAATCACGCCGGTGGGCGTCGCCGCCGCTGTTCCCGCTAAATAACTGCTACCGTTTACCTCTGATCATCTGATACTTGATTTAATGTCGCTTCCAGCCGTACGCACCATAAAACCGAATGGGTACGGAATTGTCTTACGTCAAACTTTGAGATATTGTGGCGGAGGCAATGTTTTATTGGTTAAATGGTTCGCTGTATTAGGAACTAGTTGTGTCATGATTGTTCTTGCCAAAGTAAGCATTTTCAAAAACTACGCTTAAATGCAGCTTTCTAAATTACCTAACACACGTCGATCGTTAAAAGTCTAGGTTTATTTTGCTATTACGAAACACAGAGGCCACTGAAATCACTTGGTACTAAAGTTTCGCAGCCAGTTTAATTATTATTAGCAAAAGTAAACCCTTCAATTAGCCGCACAATAAAATGTTTACAGGGTACATTACAGGCACTTATATCGCAGTAGGAAAGGGCAAATAATATCTTCATTTTACTCGCACACGTGATTTACGGGTAAGACCTAAGAGCATTTCAATAATCAAGGGCAAAATTAGAAAGAGAGAGAAGAAAGAGAGAGAGAAAGAGAGAGCGAGAGTGCAACTAACCTCCTGCAGGCTGATTCATCTATCCGGACGTCGAATGTATTCGACGATTATCTTTGAAAAGTCTTCGCCTTCGGAAAGAATATGTGAAATCTTTCCGAGATTTGACATATACATTCGAAAAGAATCCGACGACGTTCCGACGATATAAATCGCGAAAAATTCCCGTCTTCGAATTATTTCCGAAGGCGGAAGAGTTTTCGAACATAATCGTCGAATACATTCGATGTTCGGATAGCTGAATCAGCCTGCAGGAGCCGGAAACATCCTGAAGAAGAAGAAGCTTCTTTACACTGAGAAATATGGCAAACGAAATTCCGATGAATTCACCTAAAGTACGGAGCATACTGACAATCACCAAAAACGATGATTAGCACCAGTTTTTACGGGGACAACTATCATATTATATATGGTTGTCACCGTAAAAATTAGTACAAGGACCAGTTTTTAGGGTGAGAACCATATATTATGATAGTTGTCATCGTGAAAACTGGTGATAATCATCCTACTTTTTGGTGATTGTCAGTATGCTCCGTACTTTAGGTGAAATTTTGTCAGTGTACAATGTCTCTTTCACCTCAAAAGGAACTACTGCTGGCCCACCAAAACACGTTAGCCTTAGCGAGGCATTAATTATTTTCTGTTTACGTTAAGAACGTGCTGTAGTTGTATATCAATCAAGTTACTAAGAGCTATTTGACTGTAATCATAAATCCACGCCTAGTAGACTATAAGGCTTAAAATTACCAAGATATCGAAGGGGCAGTAAAGTTCTAATTAGTTTGGTCTACGAGTATTTTCTAATATTAATATTAAATTTCTAAGTCATCACAGAAGATGTTTTTGTGATAAAATGCTATGCATAACAAAAGAAGCGATGTGGTTGCATAAGCTACCTAAGTTGTAGAAATAAGTTTTAGGTGTCAGTGAAATAAAAAAGGAGAAACTCAAGATCCGTTTTAATTATTATAATGAAGTACACTTTTTGCAAGAATAATGTAATAATATAAAATTAAATTAGATAATAAATAATATAATATCCAATCGACGGATACGTATATATTATAAAATCTAAACCCGAAATATTAAATTAAAAAAAAAAAAAAGAATCTAATCCTTTTGTAAGCAAAGTACACAACATTGGTGCCCAAGCAATAATTGCTGAGGTACTTAAATATGAGCAATTGAGCATAGTCACTACAAGTGCTAATGGAAAATGGTTATTTACATAATTGCTGTATGAATCCCCACATTACGGCGCCATTAACTGAGTAAAAGCTAACACGTGGTTTTACTAAACGTGCATTTATCTAACCACTAAAGGTAAGGTAAGGTAAGTGCTAGGTATAATGCTAATCAAAATTAATACGTATATAGTGTGAGTCTTCAAGACGAGAAGTTTCATTCTTCAGGGAACGCACTAAGTACTGATGTGGAGAGTCATTCATAAAAGAATAGCTTTAGCTGATGCTTGGAGTATTCGTACCTATCGCTGCTCGGCCTTCGCCGTCGCAGGTTTGGGGCTATAAAACAGCCAATATTACTCTCGGATATTAACTCTCTAAAGACAATTAATAAAATAAAAATGAAGATGTCTGTATTGTAATATAATGCACTTATGCAGTATAAGTCTTTGTTATCATACAGCTTATTAGGTAGGTACTTAATATTAAAAGGTATCACAATTACGGCCTTACACTGTTGCAATATAGAATTATAGTAAATTGCCCATCTTGCGCAGAATCTTGAGTGACTCAATCAACTCGGAGATTAAAGGGCTATTTGCTTAGAAATAACTTAATAAGCACGATTTAACACTTGATTTTACCGACCTGCAGTAGGTACTTTACGACCCATAACTGGGTACTTTTCTAAGTCCATCAGGCTTCTATTCTAGACTCTTTATCTGCAGTAGAGTCGTTAAGTTTGTTCATGGTCTAGGTTTCAACCTTCGTGGAGGTTCTATAAATTGTACGTAAAATCTTCTTCATGCACTCGTTTTTTTTTTAACTTGGGTTTAGTGATGCTTATGATGTGGTATGCACTAACCATTTGCAATACTCGTCCTCTATAACAATCAAAAGTGGCTGCAATTTTCGCTGTGCTCGGAAAAAGCTATGCGACCAAATTGCATGGCCGATTGTTTACAAAAAGTAGTCTAAAAAGATTTGTCTACAAAAATTAAAATCTGATGATATGCAAAATGATAACATGCAAATTTGAAAGAAGCGCCGTACTAGATACTCCAAACAATCCACGGCGCGCGCTCTCAATAAATCAGCTGCGCCCGCGCCGCGCGCCCTACCAGTACTCGCCGATTAATCGCAACCCAGCTCTACACAAATCAAAATGTAAATGGATATAGTATGTTAAGTGCGCCCTGCCTAGTAATAATGATGTTAGCATTAGGCATATTAATTGACTGGATAGGCGCTATCTCTCTGCTACGGGCAACCGCGCACGCCATTCGCGGTCTCGATGCTATTCCTAACTTATGTGAAAACAGCGCCGGCGAAATGGGATATCGTCTATCTTTAATCTTGTATACATACCTGCAAATACAATAATTGTATTCGCGGCAACAAACCAATTATAATTTATGCGCTATTAATGAGGCCTAACAGAAACACAAATAAAAGTGGCACGACCTAAACGGCTAAGACCTAAATGTCGAATCGATTTCAAAAGGCCCCGATACCTAAATACGGCTTTAATCGGTATAAAAGCGTTGTTACCGCGGATTATTAAGGCTCGTGCGCTTATTAAAATGAAGAACCGGGTCCCTAATGAAGGTTGCAAAATCAAATCGGCATTGATTTTCAGCGGGTACAACGTTTATTATGCATTTAGTGTCGGAAAGAGACAGGCGGCGCCCTTGCGTCCTTCGCCCGTCGACACAGCTATACAGAATGGACCCACTAACGAAGTTGCCCGCCAGGATTCAATTTAATTCAGTTGCTCGCTATCCCTTGCCTGCACTTACCTACATTATGAACTTTTGACATCCATTTATTTCATGGAATGCTTTAACCATAACCGTCTATTTAAATAATGTTTATAATTATATTAAAATGTGAATTTCTGCATTCTTTCACTTACGTAACTGCCTGACGTTAAGTGTAGTGAAAAAATGTTCAAAAAGAAGATAGATACTTAATCAAATACCGCATACATAATTATGCGATGCTATCCAATAAAGCTAGTAGGCAATTTGGAATAAGTTTAAGCACCGACAAATAAGTACAGCTTAGAATTTAAGAGGCATGGGAAAATATCTATAAGCAATTATTTGTGATGTAGGTAATCGAAGAGGAACGATAAACTATATTATTGACGTAATTAGTTTGCAGACCGTTTCATAAATGGGCAAGTATTCTAAGGTAATGTTAGCTTTGCTTGTTTGTTATTACAATGTAGTCATTTTGTTGGTATGCTTTATGCCTTTAATTACGCGGTAGTGTTTGCGATGAGGCGGCCTGTTTGAAGTGTTTATTAGTGGTTCCTGGTCTTGCTGATAGTAAAGTTAAACATGTGAAAAGTTCTATAAGTCATGCTTTGGCTAAGTTTATTGTTAATATAGTTAGCAAGTTTTATCCGCCAAATGGCTACTAGCTCTGGTGTCAGACTTTTTAGAGCCCCAAAAGGCTTCTAACATGGTTCTTTGTGAATAATATTAGAGCCTACCTTTTTACGTGTCATCGAAACTACAGTATTGCGCGGTCACCCATCCAAAAACTGACCATATCGTCACTTGCTGAACAGTAATAATTTACGAACCCCTAGTCAAGCTCCACTATGAGCGCTGCATAACCAAAAACATCACTTTAATTTATGAGGAAAAAATTTAGTGTGAGAACAACTCTATTATTTAAATCGAATGAACATGTTTTTTTCTGATAAGTAAGCTTATGTATAATAAGTAAGCTTAACGAACCCGTGACCTTACGGTGGTACACGTCCAAGATATATTAATGACAACAGTAGAAAGCGATATGGCTAAATAGCTACATGCGTGGCTCATCAAGGGACATGGGCCGCCGTCGCCACCACTCGAGACTCCTACGGGCTAACGATTATACTAATAGTGGTGATAACTCAACTCGTGCGCCGCGTATCATTTCAGCGATTTTTATTCTAAACCATGGGTGGCAGGCTGTTGACATCTCAATACGTAATACGTACGACCATACGTATCTCAGTGGTTGATGAGCTTTTAAGTCGCTGACCATAGCTAATGCGATATTTTGTTGCGGCAGTGGATCGTAACTCTTATACTTTGTTTTTAGGGTTGCATGTGGCGTAGCAAAAATATAGCGGTTACGCAAGGTCATGCATCAATTTTTCGATTTCAAGGTTGAAAATAATTACATGAAAACCAATTTTTGATTATTTCTAATCGAACGTATTGATAGATCGGTTTATTAATATGTAAAATTTTATCATCATGAGTTGATACAAAATACAGATAGGCTAATAAAAAATGTCAATAACGTGTTTTGGCAACGACAATACTGTCAAGAAATACGATCGAAATTATCTAATTTTTTAGCCGCTATTACCATTTTTTTGAATAATTCTCGTTAACAAAAATATTATCTTTAAGTGAACCCTATTTGACTGTTATCAGTGTCTTAACGAACCATCGAATTTTGATTAAGTAGCTGTTTGATCATAAACGACTATAAAACTTATAACCATTATACGGCACTAATTAAACGCGGCTCGATTGGGACCGCCTAATCAAATAACTTTAATTATATTAAGTGTTAGTTGAAGCCACAGGGTATACGAATTAGAGAAGGGAGCCGAAATGAATAGTCAATCTTTATGAATTAACCTTTGGCAGGCGTTTACTTACTGATCGATGCAGCAGGAACATGAAATTAAAATAATTAGAATCTTTTGGTTCTAGATACGCTACGCGATTGCACCCCTCATTCTAAAAATACTGTTTAAATTATAAGGATATGAAGTAACTTATGTATAAATATAGGATATAAGCTATCTCTATTCCAAATTTGGCTAAAATCCGTTAAGCCGTTTCAGCGTGAGGTCGCAAGGAGGAACTGCGTAGCTTACTACATTCGACGTTGGTTCTCTATTATAGAGAGAGCTTTATGGCGCATATTCTTTGTATATAAGCAAACAGAGTTGTAGATGCAAGCAGATAAGCCCACCGCTGGATATACTGTTTAATGTTTATAAGCCGCCGTGTACAGTTAATTGATCACTTAATTATTTTGCGTGTCCGTATAAAAGTCCCCAATTAAACTCTACTATTACTTCTATAGATAATTAAGAAAAGCTCGTTTAATTAATTGCAGTCAACATTTTAGAATCGTAACGGAGGTAGGTAATTTACTTTATTCAAATGAGATGTGTCGGTAAAGTGGTTTTAGTTGTGTGCTATTATTATTTTCTTGTGCTTTATTGGAGTTTCGTGTTCGTTAAATGCGGGCGCGGCGTTGATAGCTTATTTTACTTATTTAAATGGATTTTAAAGGGTTGTTAGCGGGTTACGGCGTCGAGACGTGTTTACTTGCGGTTGATTTATATCGCGCGTCGCGAACGACACGAAGGTTCGATTGTATCTGTAGATTTTGTCGCCAGGAAATGATGGCGAGTGGTTGACGTGGTTTTATTGTGCGTCCGCGCACTGAGCATGCTCTAGGACGATGCTCCGGCGCCTCGCCGGGCGCCACCTCTCGCCACCACACCGCGGCCGCACCGTCGAGCGCCTCGGAATAGAAAAGCGATATTTTAGCGACAGCTTACATGATTAATTTATGGTGCAGAAACAATATTCCTCAACCGAGAGCCATCTGAGATTCGATATAATGCTGAGATAAGATGATTTATAAGATTTATCCGACGTGGAATACACTACGCATTATTTTTGCAAGCCCTGTAAAGTGCAATAAAGTACAAATTTATTTATAGAATCGATACAGAGATGTATTTATTAGATTATTCATTGTCCATTACTTTAAGTTTAATTTGTAATTTGGTTTAGTTTTCCCATAATTAAGAGGAAGAGACGAGCTACGAACTGTTCAATGCAAATGAACGTATTCCCGATCATTAGTCGGTACTTGTACTTACTACTAACGTAACTTTTCGTTAATTAGTTCCTCCGCCGGCCGCGGCCGTGTGTTGGTATTGTTCACACGCAATCCTAGCAACACATTCATTTTACTTTATTGAAACCTTTAAAATGTACGGTTGGAATTTTTATAGTTATTCTAAATACATTATTTATAGCTCTATTTTTTTTAGAGCCTTCATTTAGAGGAGTTATTACGATCTAATTTTAGTTTTCGAGTATCTGTTGAACCATATTATTATCATCATTAGCGTTTTATTGTCTATTGCTGGACTTAGGCCTCTCCTAATATACGTCACTGAGCTCGCGCGGTCGCTCGATATTGAACCGTATATAACGTAAGTGAGGGAGCAGAACGTCTAAGTCTAGAACTAGTCCTAGGGACCACATTCACTTTTTCATATTCGTTAATTAATAACTGGGCCATTATAAGCTTTGATATAGGACCGATTTCGGATGATTGGTTAATTATGTGTTATTATTGTTATTATTAAAGCCTTACTGGCCCGAATAAAGAAAAATAAAAACAAAATGAAAAATGTTGTTTGTAAAATAATAGAATACGCACTATTACTTGGCGTAGTACGTTTACTTTTTTAACTGTAAATAGATCTACATCTAGCCTTTAACTTGAGTGCGATTGAGTACGTCGATCTAACAAAAATATATTCACTCTAGCCTTGAAAATGTTTGTTTGTTGGAATCATATAATTATATAGGTACTTTTTAAACACACATGCGCATAAAACTCACACATTATACTCACACAAGACAACTGTGTGTAGATATTTACATTTTCTATTACTAATATGAATAAGAAGTTTAAAGGCCTTTGCTACCTTTATACCGCAGTTTTGTCAGTTTTATTTTAATTTACACTCCAAAGCGTTCATTTACATTATTGACAATACGATTCGTATTAGATTACAGCGCGTATTATTCGTGACTTTAGTGTATAAAACCGTCTCTGGTTGTAAAGTAGATACACTTGTTTGCCACCCGCTGCCGTGACAGTATCAAGTCAAAAGCCTACGAACACAATTTATCTTATCGGCTGCTAGTATCGTAAGTAGTTTCCACAATGAACGACGTGCCGATATCTTCCAAATTCTAATCTGAATGATTCACCTCGTTAATTAAATGACATCGCACAAAGTGTGTTTTATCAGCTTTGTTATAAGGTGTGAAATTCGTTGCCTCGAAGCAAGGTGTATTTTTAATTTAATAACTTAATACATCGATAGGTATAGAAGAGTCAATGGTGCGCGCGCTATCGTTTTACCGATAACCACGTCTCGTCCGTGTGCGCCCAATCAAAGTACTTCATTAAAATCTTATCGACGCTAGATAAATCACCTAACGACTGCGATCGATTATTTGGATAATTAATGGTGGTTTCATAAATATGTTGGATTCTTGTCCCCGCGGCATTGGCACTGGTTTGGAGGAGCGCTTCGAACGTGATTGTGTCGTCAATTTCGATAAAGAAGTGTTCAAGCGTTAATTTAATGGTAATGGTAATTTGTGTCCCGATCCGCGTCCATCTATACTTCATTGAGAAATAAAATAAATCATTTCATGAAAAATGTTATAAGAATACAAGAATAAAAGTTTTTGGCAGAATATCGGCTTAGCGTATTTGTTTTCGGCGTTTCGAGCAATTCAGAAAAAGGAAAATGTAAAAAAGTTCACATTTAAATATACAGCTATTCTGTTTAGAAAAGTGTTCGAGTTTGAAACTTAAAAGAAAATTCACGTTAAGTAGGTAAGTACGTACACGTGCTCCACGTGTAAATAACTTCCATCGTTTCCTTTTAAGAAGAAACACGAGACCAAGTCATAAAGAGCGTAACTACTCTCTAGCTCTTTAGTACGTGCTAGTGACGTACCGCTCGCGTGATCCGACTCCGACTAGATCTCAGTCCGGGAATCTCATGTCCCGATCCCATCTGTCCCGGAATCCAATCCGATGGTATCGCCGGCGCCGGCACCCCATTAATCTACATCAGCACGCGCTCGCTAACTGATTAATGAACCAGATAATACTTAAATACGACTACAGATGTCCGCGTCTTACGCGGCGCGTGATGAGCGAGCCTATATTGCAAGTCTTCACGCATTAGCCAGTACGTCTCTGTCAGAAATGGAAGCACTCGCTGATGGAACGATTATTTTCTCAGCTTTGTTGCGGACTTTTTTAGATGGTTCCATTTTTTGTTGTGAAATTGAGTTAGAATTCCATAGGCATGGGTACTGATTAGCTACTTATCATGGTGACCTCATATCGAGCAATTGATGTTCTTCGAAATATGATTAATTCGATAGCGTTTCAAAAGCAAATTCGTATTTGTGTTTAACAAACACAACACTACAGGCGACATACATTTATTGGTATAAAAATTAAAACTAAATATCTAAATTTAATTACGATTATTAGGATTTTATTGTAAGGTAGAAGTAAAAACAAATAAAATAGTTTTAAAATGTAGGATTGGTATTTTGGATAGCTCTAAGTACAATACAAACATTTATTGCCTCTAAACGTAATACCCTTTGATGCTCTATGACAAAGATATACGACAGATTTATCTTAATTGATTTTAGTTTTATGTCCCACTTTCATTACCGCAGTACCAACAAAAACCGTTCAAAGACAATAATTAATGAATTAAACGTATCCAATTTTATGAATGTTAATGATAACGGTGTCTCAATCGTCGATCGATGGTCGATACGGTCTCGGTAATTAGAATGAATGGTCAAGAGTTTGGGCACGAATCGATTCGTCTGAATAGAGCCTAAGTAGCGGAGCTGGGTGGTTAATGCGTCTGCACTCGTTAAAGAAATGCACGTGCCTACTCGTCAACACTTAATGACTTTTAGGGTTGTCTACGTATCTCTTTTCACTGGACATTGAAACAAGGTTTGTAACTTTTACTCTCTTTTCATTGTCAACTTTCAAACATAGTCACGAAACTACGTAACTTAGATAAATTTATTTTTATGTAAGTCAACTTTTATTAGGTTTTTGTGAATATTATATGCTTGGCGTTTTTTATGCCGATGGCAGCCCTAAAGATTTTCTTTATTGATATTGCGACATAAGTCCACATTAGTATTCATTTGTTTACAACGGGCTCTCTAAATTAAAGATCTGATTTTGTAAAGCAATACATATGAACTCATTTGCATTCCGTTTATCTATCCACGTGTGTACGGACATTTATCAAAGGCTTTAGATAATCTCATGGAACCTGTTGTAGAATAAATACGAGATTTATTTACCTTTTTATCAGATGTATTAGGATTGATGGAACGGAAATGTATGCGTAAATTAGCTGACGTTAGGGATGGGTTTTATTAATGGTGTTACGTAAAATATGACGTCATTTACATCGATATATATTTGAAAATGGATGATTAAAAGCGTATATGACAAAGTTAAAAGTATCTATCTCATTACTTGTATACCTAAGGTCAAAGGATTAGTCAAAAACTTTACGTATAAGGTTGTAATATTTTTCTCGCAGCAACACTCTGCGAGAAATCAGGTGGTAGAGCACTGAATTTTCCCTATTACTTTTGTAAAGCAGTAGTCCAAGCTTCAGTTTTACTATTTTTGACAGTCTGCTTCAATTTTAAAGATAACGAGCAGATAATGGAGCAGACAGATAGAGTTACTTTCACAGTTTAAAAATAAAATAATGTTGTGTGAACTCTGCTTATTTTTTCGCAGCTGACTGTACAGTGTACACGTATGTACATAGTACACTCACTGCCGATAAAGGGTACATCTATAGATAACCATTCGAGTAACCTCAATTGTCTCAATTGAAAAATTACTTTTTACACAACAACTCGGAACTTTTAATTGATATTACAGATGTTCAATTTATTTTATTTAGGACGCTATAAAACAATACCAGACAAGTCGCGGAGTTGGAACTACGAGGCACTTCTCTGTCAATGGGGTAAAGAATGGCATCAATTTAATAAAGAACAGTCAAAATTTGTTTCATTGACAAAATGAGGCATCAGGGGCTTTATTCGAGTTTTTAGTTTCAACAACGAATTTTGACAGCTTTGTTACAATTGTCAAGATACATTATGATAACAATTGTGAAAGAACCTAGACCAAAACCTAGATTTTTATTTACCTCAGTATCAATGCCAGAGATTGTCAAGCATTTTCCATCTACAATTATTTAAGAGCAGTCAAAGATAGTAAAGAAATATACGTTGAAATATTGCAGCAATAAATATAATTCAATAATAACGCCGCGAAAGATTATCGATCGATAAGGTTTATTGTCCGAGTAATTAAGGCGCAGCCACACGATGGCCACTCGGCCATCTAAAGGCGGTGTCACACGTAGCCGTTAATCTCCAAGATCGCTATCGAAGATGATCGCGTGCCTGTGCTCCTGTACCAGTCGCGTCTTATAGTACTGGAGCTAAAGTTTCTTTTGATTACACGTTCCTTAGTGATTAAAAATAAAGAAAATTCTTACTGAAGCAACTCTTTTCTCTGTCATATTACAAATAAGTTGTAAATATCATAGTCGTCTTAAAATAAATTTAAATTTTTGTAATTTTAATCTTCTAAAGAACTCTGAATTATAGTGATAGATTACATTAGTCAAAAGTTTAGTTACATGGATGTACAAGTGATAAAGCAGTTGTGTAAAAAATTAACAAGATATGCCGAACTATGATGACACGTTCAAATAAATAAATGACTACCACCATTGTTACACAGAATGTGGCTGTCCTCAAATATCCGTGCATTATTTTCATGCAAATGTTAATGCACTTTTCTTGTATGATATTTTGAATACAGTCAAAATTGATTTATGCTGAATGAATAAAAAATGTTTTATCAGTAGATTCGAACAAGATCACAATATGAGATTAATATTATACATGGGTTATTTGTGTCATATTTGCATTTATTTTCTTTAAGTAGTCAAGAAGTCAATGTTAATAAAATTAATCGACTGTTGACATACATATCGAACATCATATATATGTAAATACCAACTAAATAATGACTTAAAAAATATACTAAAGCTGCAATACTTTTTTGTCGCTGAGAATTTTTTGCATCTTTGGACACTTGTGCAAAATGTATATTCGTGTATCTTACACATATCGTCTATATTTACTTTTCAACCGACTAACCGATAAAAGTGTCATAATATTTATACCATAACTAAGCTTACTTATGACCTACTGTCATAAACTTGAGAGCGCTTTCTACGGAGAGTTCTGAGGGATTTTAAAACTTGCCTCAGAGAGAAGTAAGGTTGTATTTGAGTAAATTACTTAGTTGAAGATGCCCCGGACTATTCGAGGCATATCGTGGCTGTCATTCGATAATGTTTCTAGTTACTTCGCAATAAATATGAGAGTTGGAGTGCGCGTCGCGGCCTGATGTTCGCCCAGATGACGGCATGGACTATCTAATTTTATTACCAATATATTGTCATTAAGTCGATACTGATCTTGTTATACGCACAATGAGAGGTAGGTACGGGCCGACGGCGCACGCTCTGCTTCGTCTGATACAATTTACATTCAAATGACATTTGCTTACGGCTCGAGAAAATTTCTCACTCGTCGGATTTTCAGGTAATCTCGAATTGATGGTGTCAACGACTGGACAAAAGTCAAATCAAAACATTCCGGTTCGAGCATACGAAATTTTGATAGCTATCGGGCGCTTTTTGACCTTTACTGGTGTCAATGTAAACAAATCTTAATCTGATAAGTATAACGTATGCGAGCGAGGTTTCGAAAGCACGTATCTTGTACTCTTTGTGAACGGATCTAAACAAATCCGATATAGGTTAATCAATTCGTCACGATGTCGTCGAGTCACACACTGTTGGCAAATTAATTTTGAGAAATATTAAAGTGTAGATAGGAAGTGTGTGCGAGGTGTCATTCAAGATTACGCCGGTGATGGTGGCGTGATCTCCGCTCGGCGCTCGCCTCCTCCGCCCGCTCTGGGAGGCGACTTCTCACGGGTATTTGAGCCTGGTCTAGTAACTATACAAATAAAAAAAACACCTTGTGTACAGTTCACGTCGCGGTGTTTACCGCCCATATAAACTGACCGTATTTACTGTGTAACCGTTCATCCTCCATTTAACGCTGAGCTACTTTGGTAACGTCTAAATTAGTGAAGTGAGAAAAGCTAACGCTCGTAACCGTTTCCGATCGGTTGTAAATCGCCTGATAATATCTTTTTCGAGGCGCTGTCGGCATTCAGTTATTGTGTGTTTATTTAGTCCGGTGCCGTAAAGGGAAACCCGGTGCTATGTTATTACATCCTAATTTCGACAAAGCTCATACGCTTCTTAGTCGACACCTCACTTTCTCACACTTAGTTATGGTAACGATATTTCGGTTTTATTACCGTGTATTTACTGACAGGTTGTTGTATCATAAACAGATAATTATTGTACTCCATAAAATCGATACAGAGTGTTATTACGACGCCTCGTTACTACTCGTTACATTTAGTTGAGCCATTTTCGAAAACTCGCTTCGTGTAATCCACCCAGTGAGCCTCGATCGACTGCTTGTTATTCAACCAGAAGCTCTTAGCACAGGTGTAAAATGAGATTATAATTATGAACATTTCTCACGAGAGGGCACGGTATCAGATCGGTCATCGTGATCGAAGTTTCCCACCGGCGGATTTCACTGCCACGGATTAACCAAACAAGCGGGCGCTAATCTCTTCTCACGTGAAATCTCGTGAAAAGGTTCCGAGCAATTAATGTTACTATTAAAAGTGGCGTCGGGTCGGTCGAACAGTTGCCAGTAGCCGGTGTGGTCCGCCGACGGCCGGGAGCCGCGCCGATAGATGTGCTCACTTCATCATATTAATCACCTTCTGCGGACTCACTCGGCTTACGCGCCCCTAAATTATTCTCATTACAGACTATCTTTAGGCTAAATATTAATTGAGATATTTTCAACTACTGTCAAGAGGCTGAGACAATGAAACAAATGATGGTCGATAAATATAACCGTAGCGGGCGAGCTTAATAATCCTTTGACGATGGAAGCGACCGTCATTATTCCGATGAGGATTTTGGTGAGGTCCTTATGGATCTTCGCAATCAGTCGGATCGCCATTCTTTCTGTTAATCGCATTATAAATTGACGTAGCGGTCGCTGCGAGGCCCTTTGTCGGCATTGTAACGGATGAGTACAGAGTTTATTCTTCAAAATTAATCATTGCTTTTATCTCCTCTGTCTATAATCAGTCTACTGTTCGAGAGATACCTTGAGAGTGGATTAATAGCTTTTCGATGAATACTACTTTGATGTTGGTTTAATGCAGTAACATTAATTAAAGCTGTGTCAATGTTGAAATATGTACAAAAATAATAACAGATAAATGAGGTTTCAAATAGTAATCCGCTTGCGTAAAAAAAATGAGATAGATTACTCGTAGAATAAAAATCTGTTCGCTGATAAATTACATACTTATGCCTATGTCCAACGTAGTGACGTAAGCAAATCAGTGGAAGTGTTTGCATTGGAACAGCGCAGGGTCGTGGTCGTGGTATAATGCGGCTCTCCACGCGAGCCTTTCGTGTGCGCCACACATTACTCAAACCTCATTTACTACTAACTACGGTGCATTGAAAGCAGCAATTTTATTGTACTCTATTGATTTTGTTGACAGCCCCAGGAATGCACGTCCTGTTACGACTAGTTTATTTGTACTGTCATTCTGCTTCATTAACATAAAGGAGCGTAGAATACATTTTAATATTGTAATGGACTTTTTGTACCGCTCTTTCTTCAGAGCGACTGTGACATCTAGTACGCCTAGATCCGTATCTTTATTCTTTGTATGACCATTTTTATTGACAGTGTTTTATTTTATATCTTACAAGGGAAACAAGAAAAAACTTGTATGGTACATAAACTAAGTAATCGACATTTCAATCAATTTTAAAATAGTAGTAGTACACTACCTAGATATAGCGCATTGTGTAGGTAAGAAGGTAATAAATAATGTAAAAATCTACCTACTATTTTTATTGCTGTCCACTTTGTAACCAAGCTCAAAGCAAAATTGCAAGGTATGAGGAAATGGAATTTAGACCGCGTCTAGCCCGATGCTATATTAAAAGCCAGTTTACAACATAAACTCTCAGCCACTCAAGTGGAGTAAAGATCTCGACGGATAGCTCGGTCGCATACCGGGGCATTCATGTCTCATTTACACTGCCCACTTTGATATTACAAGTAGGCAGAGCCAAGATATCATCATCATAGTCATCTCTCACTCAGCTCTATATCAGCTTCATTGTGTCAAACAATTCATTTTACAGAGCAGTGCCATAAGGTCCTAAAAAACCAAATCAAATCCTCCCAAAACGTACAAAACATTGGCAATAAATGATCAAGTCGCCTCTACATCTTTTTACCGAGAATAGATCTTGGAATGCTTGCTCTAGTAATAACAAACCGCTTTATACTCGTTGCAAGTCAACGTGACAAGTGTTTAGCAAGCGCTGTGTAACAGAACGTAAACTCTTAACTCTATTATAGAGCTCATTCAGATGTACTTATTTATAACGACGATCCGTAGAGATTGACTTTCATAGTGATGTGCTAACGTAATATTAAGTACTAACTTACACAGTACTGTAAAATTTTAATTAGAAAAGTGTTTAAAGCGATTGGCCTTTGCCAATTGCATTTCAGCTTCCCTTTTCTAATTTTACTGGAATAAAAAAAACACCGAGAAGCTTCTGCTCAGAAGTAAAAATACATATTTGGAAAGATCGAAATCGTTGGCTAACCGTGCGGTCAAAGTAAGATACTCGATAAGTAACGCGTTTAGGGTCGTAAGCGTATCATCCAGAAACACCTAAAGTTATCTTAAATATTCTTCTTTAAAGTAGGTGTGTGCATGTATGTTAATTAGTTAAAATAATTATCTCAGTGAACTAAATACGTAAATTCCAAAGGCGGCACTTCAGGTACTGTCCACCGAGAGACACCCCGTGTAATGAGTGAAGACAGCGATGTTAAGTGGTTACTTACATTCCGGATGGCTTCTAACTTCCTACTTATCTACTATTATAGTGAGAACAGGAAGTAAAGACAATATTTATTTGCTCTTTACCTGTTAGCGCCCGACTCAATAGGCAATAACTCAAGACTGTTTGTTCCCTTTAGAAAACATGATTCCAAGTGCATCGTGTTATAAGTAGACCTCTACTCCGATATTTAATGAAATCCAAGTCCGATTAGTTAAATTTTAACAATTACTGACTGACTGACACACAACGCACAGCCTAAACCTAGAAGAATGATATTTTGCATAGATTCTTTTTAGCACTGAAAAAAATATTTTTGAAAATTAAGGCAGTTTTTTTTTAAATCCTCTTAAGTTCACTAATGTGCTCATTTTGAACCAAACAAACGTTCCATTGCATGATTTCACTACAAGATCTAGTCGTGCGTATTCACCCTGAAGCAACAAATGAGTACCGTGTGTATAGAACTCATAGTTTATTTAGTTTCTGGAACAATACCACACGATGTGAACCTCTCATTTCGATTTCCAACGTAAGTTGTACCTGCTGTTGGCTCTTACCGCCTAAGTACAAAAGTCCAAATTTGGAAAGCCGAGGCAGGTTGTTGCTTCGCTCCGTATACTCCAAAAAGGCGTGAGTTACGATTTGAGTTATTTATAACGTCCAGTTTATGCAGTGAGCACACAGTCCCTAGCTTTAGCTTCATTGGGCTCACGAATGATCTTAATTAGAAGTATTGTGAGAGGAGTAAATTATTCTCGTTGGTGCATTGTGAGTGCCGTCGGTGCTCTCCTCGGGCCGCCAGCTCATTGTAAATCAAACACCGATGGTACGTGCCCCAGAGCGTAGATTAGGAAATTAATGAGACCTTAATGGAAGTAATTTTAATGCTGTTTAATTTTTATGTCTCGATAGTGATTACATGAATTTTAATGCGCAAAAGCAATAAATGTCAGTTATCTTTACTTGATTTAATGTTTCATCTATATTGAAGATGCCGCCCTACAAATTGACTCCGTATTCATTATTCATAGAAACATAGTCAAGACTTTGTAACGTTTACAAAGTAGGTATCGATGTATCTCCGTTAATGTCAACGTAAATCGTAAATTGATGGAGACATCCGATATAAAATTTCGTAGTGTCGGGTCGTGTCATATCAGAGGGCTCTACAAAGTACAAGTACGGCTTGAGAGAATAGTTTGGATACCTGTATCGATTTATTAAGATTTCTATGTTAGCCGCGGAGTAAAGATAAAGTGAGAGACGTTAATTTAAATTACAGCGATGTTTAAATTACTAAATAGCGTGCTCGAGGTTCGGCGGCGCGCGGAGGCTGCCGGCTCCGCCGCGGCCGCATTCTGCCGGTTTAATGCTCGGTATTAGCTGATAAACTGAGTAGCAAGCACGAACTCCTTGCGAAAAAATATTCGTATCGTTATCGAGAAAGAAATGTATGAAAAATGAACCAGTGGCGCTGTCGTACGTAAAAGGAACTAAATTTCGAAGCACGAACTAAATAATAAACATTCGTATCGCTAACGTATCGAGAAGTACGTGAAACATAACACTTTTAAACAAAATTGCGAGCACGAAGCACATTTTGACGTATCGTATCGAGGATTTCGAAGGCTGGCTATCGACACTTGTCTCACTTAGAATTTGTCGGTGACATCGAGTATCGAGTTGTATAAAATTGTTTTTTACGCTCTTATTTTACAATATTGAGTAGTTTTAGTTACTTTCGGATATTAGTACAATCAACGTAAAGCTAAAAATGCAAAGACCACCGATATTTCAACGTAATTCTCTATTAAATATTCTTATTGTAAGCTTAATTGAAGATGAGGAAAATAATAGACGAGATTCGAGGTAAGCAATTTCTTTTTATTCATAATTTTTTTTTGAAGAAAGTATATATATATTTGATATAATTATATAGGTAGATAATATTATTCTATGTCAACACAATAATGCCAAAACAATGAAACTTAACCTAGATTACAAAACAATCATTTATAGACTTAATCAAACAATATGCACTAAATTGTTCACAGAGGAATGTCTGTTGAATAATTAACATTACAATATTATTTTTTAGAGAAGTTAGACGCAGGGCCAAGCAGAGAAAAACATTTGATCCTATGGATTTAAATGATACAGAATTCAAAAATAGATATCGCCTGAACAAGGAGGCTTTTACATTTCTCTGTGAGCAACTCCGCCAAAAAACTTCATTAAGACCGAGTTCCAGGATTACTCTAGAGCTTAAGGTATGAGTGTAACATTATTGAATACTAAGTTGATATCATTAACTGCTTCCATGTTCTACAAGATCTCAATTTATTAACAAATATTTGTTTCAGGTTTTGTGTGCACTATCCTTTTACGCTACAGGGTCATACCAGCGAATAGTAGGAATGTCGAAATATTTAGGACAAACAACTGTTAGTAAATATGTCCAGGAAGTGACTGATGCACTTATCACTCCATCAATATTAAATTATTTTGTAATATTTCCTAGGACAAGAGCTGACAGAGATATAGTAAAAAACAAGTGAGTATAATTTTTTTAACCGCAACAATAACATATAGACTTATCTTAGACGTTTACTAAAAGCTAATTATTTTGTAGGTTTTTTGAAAAATATGGTTTCCCAGGAGTGATAGGTTGCATCGATGGATGCCATTTTCATATATTTAAACCGAAAAAAGACCATGAACATTTATTTTACTGTAGGAAGCATTTCCACTCAATAAATGTACAAATGGTAAGCACTAATTTGCAAAATATAATAATATTGATGTATATAACAAAAATAATTTAATTAAGTTAGTTAGTAACATTTATGTACCATTGTTTTAGATATGTGACAGTGACTGTCGAATTTTAAATATTAATGCCAAGTATGGAGGTGCCACCCATGATGCCTTTATATGGGAAAATAGTGTGGCTAACAACTATATGAGGCAGCTACATTCCAATAACGAACAAGTGTGGCTACTAGGTTAGTGATAAGATAATATTGAAGTATACATAAGTCTTGGAAATTTTCAACATTTACTGGTATGATTATTACAACACTTATTTAAGTACATATTTTGTTCACAGGAGACTCTGGTTATCCTCAACGTCCCTGGTTAATGACCCCGATTCTAGACGATGCCTCTGCACACAGATATACCACAGTTCATGGAAAGACAAGGGTCACAATAGAAAATACTTTCGGACGTTTAAAAAATCGGTGGCGTTGTTTGTGCAAAGATCGCACACTCCATTATGCACCCGAAAAGTGTGCAAAAATAATAACAGCTTGTAGTGTGCTTCACAACTTAGCTCTCAACTTCAATGTACCTGATCCAGAGACCAGAGAAAATGACATGCCACCTCAACAGTCATTATTTTCTGAAGAAGTTTTTCGAGAGAATAATACAGGGGATGATCTCTTGAGAGGAAGAGCTTTAAGGAATATTTTAGTTAATAGAATTAACAGACTGCATTCATAAATTATAAGTTATAAAATAGTGATTTTAATCTAAGAAGATTAGAATAAACCTTCTAATAAAGATAGAAAATTAAAATTGATCAATTATATCTAAGACTTTCTTTCCATATACCTCACAAAAGCATTCATAGCCTGTTTTAACAGTTCCATCCAAGCAGCTTGCAATTGCAGCTCTACATCTCGCTGTCGTACCCTTTCTTGCATCTCGCACTCTCTCACTCTCAATTCTTCATTTCTTAATCTCAATCTTTCCCTTTCAAACTCCTCATATGTCCTATCACGCTCCCTGGCACACTCCCTTGTATACTTATCTGATTCCGCAAACATTTTCAGTAATCTATCACTACTATTTAATTTTGTTTTTTTTTGCGGTGGAGGCCTCCACTCTTCTTCCACAGAATCTATTGTTGGTAAAAGAGGGACCTCTTTAGAAGTGACCGATGGTGATGGCGGAGCAACAGTGGGCTGACTGCTTGTTCCTGGAGTATTCCAATCTGAAAGAGGCCGATTCAAATAAATAAATAAATTAATTAATAATTAATAATTGATACTGGCAATTTGACTGTAATACCTTCTTCACAAAAATTGGATTCATATACAGAAACTGGCTCATGTGGTTGATGGTCTTGAGAATGTGAAGTTTCTCTAGGCCCTTCTTTTTCCACAGACATGGTGGCCTGGAATAATAATAAGTAATAAAATATTAATAACTAGCCGTTACACATCTACACATACAAAATGATAATTATTTTGTGAGATATAATTATGTAAATGGTGTTGTTAGTTTATATCTCAATAAACAATAAATTACATAGTATAAAACTAAGTCGCTTTCCGCTGTCTGTCTGTCCCTATGTATGCTTATATGTTTAAAACTACGCAAAGGATTATGATGCGATTTTTTTTTCAATAGATAGAGTAGGTAATTCATGAAAAAGATTTATATGTGTATGTATGTTTAATACACTTGAGCAAAGCCAGGGTGGTCTTCGGTCAATAATTCTAACCTGATCAAACCCAGCTTCTTCTATCACCATACCCGTTGCTGCCTGCACTCCAATTATCTGCATAACCCTATTTTCAAGGTCTGTCAGTGATAATTGAAGTGCCGGCCCACTACCAGTGCCACTAGCGGCCCTATTAATTTTGGCGCACTTTTTCTTGCAATTATTTTTGTAATCACTCCACACCTTGAAAGGCAAAGGAAAAAAAACGCAAATTAACAAATAAAGAAAGCTGGATAAACAAGCAAATATTGAAAGATTGAAGTATCGACAAGGTAGAGACGGTATGTTAAGTGCCCCGAACCCCAAGCACCAAAAAAAGGTACTTGAGTCAACGTACCTTACGCCATTTGTCTTCCGACCGAGGGTCTCCTGCGCCATCACTATTTAATTTACTAACTAGCTCCTTCCATTTCATTTGTATGAAATGGCGACCTCGTGGACCGCCAGTGGGTTTGGACAAATCTCCATTTCTGAAAGAGAGGGTCCAATCAGTTTCCACTTCACATCACGAATACACAAAACTGGCACATAATTTTATGACTTAAAAGTTTCAGAACTTACTTTTCCATAAATTCCACCATCATCTCGTATTGCGTAGGGCTAGTTCTCATTATATATTAATTGAGAGTTATTTCTTAAAAACTTAGAGCACAAAAATAATTTTAAACTTCGACTCTCGCGTCGAAAACAAACAAAGTAAACAAACTTGAACTATTTTGTTTGGCGTCGTAATGTCAAGTGCCAAAATGGAATCTTTTCGTTCAAAAACCGTAAGAATCTTAAGTTGTTTGAATGAGTTCATCAAAATAAATTCGTTTTATTATGAAAAGAGTTAGCATTTTATTAATTTTGTTTCTTTTGTGAATTATATTTGTGTTTTGTATGATTTATATTATCAAAAAAATTTTTTCTATGATAATATAATAAAACCGGTAATTTCCGGTTTTGTTTTTGAACGAAACCCGTACCTCCTTGCTTACGTTAGGATGACGTCACTAACGTTATCGTATCGAGCCCTCGAATGTCCGACGAGACTGCTTCGTGCTGCCGGCCATCGTTATACTCCGTCTTCGTATCGAGCCCTCGATACGTTGACGATACGAAAGCGCTGAAAGTTCGTGCTTGAGCTACTGTTCATTTGCGAGAAAAATAAACGCAGTTAAACAAACATTATCACGAGCATAATGAACCGAGAAATTATCGGAGCCTAGAGAAAGGCGCCTAGGAACTACGCGTCTACTTTCAAGTATGAATACTAGAACTAATCTTGGCTGAGTAATTTACGAACGAGTTTTAGGTTTCTAATATTTTAGCAGTCGAAGATGAAGTGAGCGCAAATGGATCTCGTTTTCTCGTTAACACTGTTAGTAATCAGACCGAAGTAGTGCGGAGACTAATACGTACTGCCATGGCAGAAGCAAACCGTAATTGCGGAAACACCCAATAACATTTGCTTTGTAAGTCTGATAGAATGCACAGCGATGGAAATCACGATAAGACGCGTGGACTTACTGCAATCATTTGATGAATGATTTTGAATAAAATTATTTGGACAGCTCGAGATTAACATCAGTAGCCAACGAGCAGAGAGGCGGCGCGTGATGAAGACGTATACGCGCAATAAACAGAGCGAATGTGACAGTAAATAACAAGTGACGACGCGAGAACACGCTGAGATGCGGTAAAAAATGAGCAGAGGGAGAGGAGAGACGACGAAGTGTCCGTCCGCGACATGCGAGCCGCGATCCCATATCGACACGCGACTTGACACATTGCGTCCTCCTTAATGCTTCCATTAACATAAACAATTTCATCGCATACGCAGCACTTACGCGGCTAGTGTAAACCTTCTCGTTTTTTTGCCTACGTCATTTTCGTTATCTAATAATGCGCGACGACTCGGGGCATTTATAATTTTTCCATCTACATATTTTTATAATTCTTAGTTGTTAATACCTCCGGCCGCGTTTATCTCGCTTTCGGTAATAGAATACCGGGGATATTTTATCAACGCACGACCGAGTAATTTAATATAAAGCGTATCACTAAATGATCTCTCAGTCGAGATGAGTATCGCGAGGTTAATAACGGTGTTGGAGGTTCCTCTACGCGAGACACGCGTCCGCGATATTATCGCCTCTGAACCATTATTGATGAGAACCCGCCATAACCAAATAGCCCGAGGATCACGTTTGTTTACTTATCTAACGTTTGTTAAAACCTTCAATTTTGTGGCTAATTGAAAGTTAAGCGGGTTGTTGAACTCGTTTATGACAGGTGCAGCCGGGAATGGCGTTTTCGTGAGATTGTGCCGCGATAGCCGACTACTAGTCCGCGATAAGGACGTTGTCGCTCCGTGCTCAGCGCGCACTCTGCCTAATTGTCGAACAGAAGCTGCGCCCGCTCCTTAACGACCTCTCTAACCGACTCGTTTATGGAAGAGAAACGTTATAACTAATGTTCATTGCAGCCGAGATTGCTTCATTCATTCTTGAAAAGTCCATTGAGCAACTATAAAAGCAGACTCGGTGCAAATCGCGAACAATATGCACATCTCTGAATCAAACCATCTACAAATCTCTTTGCCTATTGAAATTTAATGTCTATAAAGTTACAATAATACAGGAAACTTAAGCCTTTGTCTACTTATGTTTATAGTAGTTAGAGCGGGTTCAGTTGATATCTCGTTTAGTATTTTCTTCATTGACAAGGTAGGGTTAATAAAATATAATAAAATGATTAGGTAAGAACTCGCAAAAATTCTTAGATAATGTTTCTCGACTTATTTAAATACTAGGATTATGATATTTACTTACTCTCCACCACGACTGAGCCTTGACATTTCTGCTGCTCGTGCTTCTAACAGCCATTGACCCGTGTGCTTGGGTACTTCACTTCAGCTCACATGTAGGACATCCACGTCACCGGTCATCCAAACAATACATCGTTATACCTAGTTTTGTATATTACTTTTACGCCTCGATCACGACATTGAAATTCTCTGCGATATACCAGTGACACCGCTTGTGAGACGATGTGGTTTTACAATAATAATACAATATCGCGCTTAGGTTACCAAACATAAATTTATTACACTGAAATACGATAACATTTATGAGGCTGCTGTAATCTATATGTTCGGAAGCTTCAGCTATCTATTCTTCATACAGCTACAGCGGACGTCAGTCAGAAATTTGCTTTCCTATTGATTTCTCCGACTGTATAAGTGATTTTTCTCAAAAATGCGCCATATTTGAATACACAAGTGGCGCTGGAATGCTAATAATACGGTAACAAAATGTATCGGCCCTATACAGATGCAAATGCGGATAGCTGCTTCGATAAATTCAAAATGTTATTGCTTCGCAGCGCGTCAACCGTTCAAGATCTAAGGTATCGGTGTTTTTATTTTTATCGGAGGGATCGATTGTAAAGATAAGTTTATCGTAAGACAAGTAGCGGCCACCCGAGTCGCGGCGGCCGCGGCATCGCCGGTATCTCTACATCGCGCTAGCGCTCGCCCTCCGCCTCCCGCGCCCTCACATGCTTGCATTTTATTACATCTGATAATACCTAATTCGCATATACGTCAAATAATTGAAACGCCAGCCTCGGCGAATGAGCGCTTCAACGAGAGAACCCGCG
This sequence comes from Alcis repandata, assembly GCA_949125135.1. NCBI lineage: Eukaryota > Metazoa > Arthropoda > Insecta > Lepidoptera > Geometridae > Alcis > Alcis repandata. Next base: position 6,449,493 of record OX421233.1, read on the forward strand.
GGTTGGAATGTCGGAGCTACGTCTTTAATCTCATTTATTTGATTCGAATTTAACTACTAGCATGTCTGCCGTGTCTGCGTTCTACTGTCCAGAAGATGCTTAGAGGCTTTCACGATACTTAACTAAAATTTACCTCGCGGGATATCGATGGGAATAGGCAGTAAATGTAAATATAAATATACACAACGAGGCTTCACTCATTGTGTCCCGAAGTTGGTAAATCTTATGAATTGACTTCGAAGTTTATTTTTCTTAAGAATTACAACTTAAAATATGTTTAAGCTGCCTAGTTTAGCTCAGTAAACATGACAATAGTCTTTTAATAGTACAAGTAGATATACCTACCTACTATGGCATAACAATAGGATTATTGTAATAGAAGCAGACATATGGTTTGGAAACAAATGTAATAAACTATGTAAGCAGTAGATTTACTATGCAAAGCGTTTTTTATACGACGTGAATTGTCACAAGATTCATAGATGAGTCTACCAAAAAGCATGACAGTAAGTCGGGATATGAATCTCTTAGAAGAAGCGTTGTATGACAGACGGGAACATCTTTTAGAGACCAATGTTGCTCCAAGATTGTATTAAATCAGCTCGTAATAAATCACATCTCACCTATAAAGTATAAATCATTCGTGACATAAAATACATTTATATTGTTTTCACTTCGAAATGACAATAAAATGCTTTAAATTCATGAGTGATTTAATGTTACATCGATATAAATAAGAAGATAAGAATGTTTTTAAATTTAAAAGATTACATTTGAAATTATATCGATGATCAAACTTTTATTGATGCTCAAGGATTGATAGCGATTCGACTTTTATGCTCGAGGTGGTGGTATTTAACTTATCTATGATACCATCACAAGTTATAACCTTTTTAAAGCCACATCTTAGAAAGTAGAAATCAAAACTTATTTTGAAGGATTCTCGCTTTTATCAATATTGTTATCTTGTTCATTAACTTACAATATTTTTTTTACTCAATTAGACGACAAAAATTTTGGACGAAAATAGAGTTCAGTTAGCGTATTTATGTAAATGTAAACTAGTTTTGAATCGGAAGTCTAGTTTAGAACTTTCATACAAAAAAACAATAAAAGTAGAAATCTAAAACTAAGTTCTAAATGCGTCTTTCTAACCAGCCGCAAATTATATTATTGTCAATAAATCGTCCATCGACTTTACCTTTTATACAACATCTTTTACGATGCCGTCCATTTGTAAAAAAATACTGGAGTTGTTAGCATAGATTGTCGGCTATTATCTTTTTAACGTAAAGGTGTGGTTTATAATATTAGATAGTAAAATCCCGCATCGAATTGCATTAGACGCACTCGGCGCTCCATCGAGAGGCGCCAGCGCCGTCCGCGATGTTCTTAATGCCGAGCCCCATGGCTGTAACAGTCCAACATCCATTCCACTCGAGCTGTTCGTGTGTGGCATCTACCACGAGCCTACAACAATATACGACATATTTATGCATCGTTATTGTACTAATACCAATCGTTAATGCGGTTTATGTTTTGAATGGTCTCGTATTCCGTGACATTTTGAACTTCGCTAATCCGGTGTGGCGTGCTCGTGATGCTTTGTACTTCGGCTTTCGAGAATTCTGAGTGTGCCATCGAGATAAAACGGAGACAGTTACATGCCTTTTCGAATGTCGTTCCTACGAAATAACTAAGAATCCCATCTAAATAAAGTTGTATGAGCGTATTTTATTTCATAATACTAGTATGAGGTTAGTCGTAACATCGTGACGATAAGGTTTAATTTAGCATGCGGCTCCTTCAGGTGCTTCGAAGAAAGCAGGGAAGAGTAATGTCCAATCCATACGTGAGGTAATTTCTTCACCTCTCTTGAAACTATTTCTTCGTGTCGAACTCTCCTAACTATTGACATTATCTTGATTTACGCACTTTATTAACATTTTATTACGATTGAGCGCGTCTGTCCCGTACTTAGAGGTAGAGTTTTAACGTGGAACGTGCCCAGCGAATACCATTGAAAATAAGTGGTCAATAAAAAGGATTGACGAAGAGAAAGTGGCTGGCGGTTTATTTTAATGCATTACTTAATACCTGATGCATACAATATAGCAGATTTTTACTGTGTGATTAATGTATCTTACTTATATATTTTTCACAATAATTTTCTTTCAAGTTGCAGGGTTTATTTTTTTATGGCTTTAATTCCTTTGAGGTCGGTTTCGCGTATTGGTAACGCCAAGATACTCTTATTCCGAGTTAAACTGTCACGCTTTGACATGATTATCAAGATAAATATTCGTGACACCAAAAAAACTGAGTAAGTTATTAAAAATCAAATTGAAATTTACGATAATCATAAAATGGAGATTAGACTACAAAATTGTACATATTTGATATACGGTTTTCACATAAATACCCGCAGTTTGGAAACTAGTGTTGGGCTTATTTATGGTCCCGTATGTTTAGTGAGGTTCACAAAACTTGTGACACACGCGTACAATAAAGAGTCAGTGCAGATGAATGGAGAGGCTCACGAGAAGGACCCCCCGTAACCCGGCCGCCGAACCTCTCACAAAATAAATGTGTTTATGATCTATGATATGAAATTGATACTTATAATGGCTTCTGTATAAAGAAGCTGCACCAAAAACCGACCGGAGCTCGCCGCGCCATTCAACATGATAAATAACCTCAAATTGCTTGTAAAAGGCTGAACCTTTATCTCTCTGCCTTTGTACACATGTAAATATTTGTGTTTAATCTGACATCGAGTTATTCGTTGGATCGTTTATGGTCTTGCTTACTGGCAGCTAGGTTTTAATGATCTTTTGTAAAGCCTAGTGTTCTGATTTAGATCTTTTTGGTGCATTTTCTTTTTAAATTGTCAGTGAAGTTTCAAAAACAAGTTCGTTAATTGCAGTGACGTGCGAGGCGTTAGAGTTATTGGCGCACTTGACATACTGTTTAATTTATTAGCAATTACGAGTTAATTTCAATTGGAGTAGAATGTGGTGTAATAAAAGAAGCTTTCGATTTATAGTCGGGTATCGTGCTAGATAGCAGTCAGATAAAACGATATCGTATGCTTTTGAGCAGACTTAGCAATTCACAAAAAACGAAAACTTAATTTGTTGGCGCAATGACTCAAATTGTATTTTTGTTATAAAAATCAAAGTAAAGGGTTTTTGAGTTACGAGTACATTAACTAATCATATGCGTAATTAAATTTGTGTGGTCTAATGTAAATTACACTTCAGTATTGGAGATATTTTATTCAATTCATTTATTCCATAACACAAGTAACAAAGACAGATAAATGAATGATATTTATGTATAAAAAATAACCTACAAAGTATGAGGTATTGCAATAGCAATTACCATTTAGTATTTACTGTCTATAATGTTATTTATGCATGTCTACAAGTTTGTTCGTACAGGAGCCGCGACGGAGCGGTGAAGTGTCACCACGCACAGGTTGCATGTTCAGAACGAATTTATCAATCGACGAGAAAAGACTAATGGTCGTCACTCGCCTGATTAGGGTTAACGTCTTTAAGAAGCTATTATACATTTCACGTGTACAAGAGTTTTATGAGGTGTAATAATAAAATGAACGTGCTAAACTTGTAAATGTTTTATGAGCATTCATTTACAACATCGCGGTTTCGCAAATAGGCTTCGGAAAGTGGTTACGGGTTTTGGATGGGATGTGTTAAGACTTCTGTTTGTATAGATTGTGATCCAGGTTGTACAAAAAAAAACAAGAACATACCTAAAAAGTGCATATTTCGTAATACAGAAAAACGCACAGAGTGAGTAAAACGATGACATTGACTCAAAGTACAAAATAAAAAAAAAACGTAAAAAACGTGTAAATATTATTATACATACTTAATTACTTATATTTAATAAACAGAAGACACAAAAGTTAAGATCTCAAAAAGAAGATAATATTCCAAAATTAAATTCCCGCCGTGGCAGCCCTATCTGGCCAGGATATCGTTAAATGAGTCGCTACTGTATGCACCTATTTCTTGAATTTCAAGCAGTTAATAATATAATTCTCTAATTGCCTCAGGGTGAGAATGAGCATGAGCATATTCTGTAATTGCCGATGTAGATCATTTATCAAACGAAACATATCATAAATAAATATTAAAACTAATGTGCGCATTATTAAAGCACGAGTATGTGTACTTGACTAGTTGACTACTCTTTTATATGGTAACTTTTAGTTCATTCTTTCATTGTCACACATCATTCTTTTGTGGAAGAAAAAAAATTAGTATTTTTTTAAAATATTATTTACACGTAAAAATGATTAACCAAACAAAAAACAGAAATGCTTTTATAAAAAGAAAATGGAAAAATAATTAAATGGGCCTTATATTTGTTTTATGATCTAGGTAGGTACTAGTAGATACACATAGGTCATAGGTAGATAATTTCAAATATATAAATATACCTATAATATATTTTCATAGTTCGTACCTCGATACCAGTGATTGATACTTCAATACTTTCATTCCGTTTGCGTCCATAAGTTTCCGTGCCTCGTTAAGGGCTAAAATACACTTGCAGATTAAAACATGTTTTGTGTTCCAGTGTCTTAATTACGGCAGGATTGATTGCAGGTGCCGCGACGTAATGATTCGCTCGTGAGCTTTCATGGAATAATCTCGAGGCTTGAAGGATGGCTGGCCGGTCTGCGCCGGCCCTTATCTCTACATTTTGATACTTGTAAGAGCTGTGCTCTGTTTTGTAAGCTTTTAGGTCGTTTTATTATATTGATAGGTAGATGTCTTTTCATTCAAATGTAGTGTCCCTGGTTTATTTCTGAAATGATTTCGCCGGTTTATTCTATACGAACTAACATTGTTTATGTATCCTTCAATCACACACTACCTACTCTTTTCAATGAAAGTGATAGATCATAAAAAAATAATAGTATAATACATTCTTATTTCAATGATAGCGATAGATAATCAAAAAATTGACAGAGCATATAAACTAGCAGAAATTTAAATAACCGGTGTTTAATTTTAAATAGCTACCTACCTACTGTGTAGATACAAATAAAAATATCTGCTCAAATGAAGAGCTCAAGAATTCTCATAAACCTCAATCATCCAGAGCTCGTAGTCCTCCGGCGTTATGCAATTGCTTCCATACATCAAATTCTTCCCAGTTAGCGGTCACGTGCAATACCTGTATAGTTCCTGTTAGAAGCACGCCAGGGTAAACATCATCAACTACACGCACTCAACTATTTACAGAACAATACAAAAGCCCAATTTGAAGAAGGATTTCTTACAATTTAAGCCATTCAATGATCGTAGAGATCTTCTACGAAACACGCTGCTTCGATCAAACTATTAATTTAACTTAAGAAACTCTCGCTTCTAAAAGTCAAGTATCAGCGATATAACCTTACGTATAATCTCTATAATAAGTTAGTAAAGCGTATCATCTTCCAAAGCAAACACGAAGAGTGTGCGAGACTTTCAACTTTAACACATTGACACCACCTTATTAACCACTATTGTTTTTATCGTTTCGCAAGAAAATCAGTACGCAAAGGTTAGAAATGCAAGTGTGATGGAAGCTCACCGACAAAAGGTTTCTGAATCTAAACGAGCTTTCGAGGCGCCTAGACCTGGCCTCCGGCTTTGGTGTCAGTCGGACATGAAAAATTACCACTCTCGTAAATAGTTTGTTGAAATGCAATTTAATTTAATAACACACGTATAATTTTAGCAAGTACTCACAATTCACGATGTTTTGCTTGAGATATATTTATAGACTCATCATTTTGCTCAAGGATACTTTATACTCGGAGACACTTAGTTACTAATCAGAAATAATTCGGAAATTCCGAAAAAAGCTCGAGGATAGTAATTACTCGTAGCTATATTATATTTAACTCACTCATCTAGATACCTCTTCCTAGTTTTGAGTGTTCTGTCCTTAAAATATGTTTGCAATCAGAAGTCAAAACGGTAATCATTGCTCTTTTGACTCTGATTCTCGTAAAGTTTAAGAATATATATAAAATAAAAAATATATAAATAATATAATATAATATATAAATATATATTCATAAAATTAGTTTAGTTTATTCTTTATTAAATATCTAAGTACATTTTATAGAGCAATTTCCCGTAAACTGATCTAAACATTAGTTTATGAAAATTAATGATGGAACTGAGAAGGTAATAAATGCGCGATTTTATTGGAGAAATATCTCCTTTGAGAGCTAGTTTCAAACCTGAGTCGATACCAAGTGAGTGCATCATAAAAATTGACAGTGACATGCCGAAGTACTCGTATTACCGTATGAGGCATTAATTTTACGATCGCGACGAGTAATTTACTTTCTCGGAATGGTGCAAGAAGTATGAAAGGCAATAAAGTGTTAACGGGGTCCCTACACTAGATCAAGCCGCGCCATGCGATATATTGCGTACCAACTCTTTGATTTACTCAACGTTTTTATGCTTCCACTAATAAAGTTTACATGATCATCAATTTTAATTTTACTGTAGTGGACGCAGAGCCCTCGCTGCCGTTCACTGCATAAACCGATAAATATATCGACGTCGCTCTATGTTAACCACGTGATATCACAATTAAATTCTCAGATTTTTACGCCTAGGGTATAAAATTAATGACTGTATCTGCATGACCTACTTGAAAGTTCTATAATTTTAACAAAAGTTCCAGAGTTAATTTCAAGCCCCAGAGCAACTATTTTAAAGAAAGCACATGAAAAATACAAGTAGGTATTTATCTGTTCACGGTGGGCCTAAATATCTATAGAAAGTGGACACTTACCTTTGATAAATATGGGCTGATCTGATTTATAGTATCTATTTATCTACTTGGGGGTAAGCGAACACTCAACATAGATATGCATAACAATAGTTAGCATTAGTAGTGCATAATGATTATGTCTAATAGACAATAGATAAGTTCATTGACACATGCACTACAAAAACCGATAAAATCGTATATGAATATTAATATCAATATTTAAGTTGTATACAATCGACAAATCATCGCGATTGCATCTCGTGCGATACGGAAAGAACCGTCCATTATGACGGTGACCTCTAACACTGGACCGATACTTACGTAGTAAGTGCAAACTAAGCTGTGGCCACGTTTAGTTGCCACGCATTGTTCGATAATAATTGTAGGTGGTGGTCAGAGTTTGTTTAAAATTGATTTCGGCGATCTCCGGGCGCGATATCGTCGTCGGAGGAACATTATTACAGGTTGTGGAGCCTCGCTTCAGGCGCTTTGTGCTTCTATACGGCGGGGGTTTTGAAAAAGTTCAGTGGGACTATGATCTAAGTTCAGTTCACACATCTATATCATTTATATAGCTAGAGTTTTCTGTTAGTCACAAAAAAAATAAAACAAAGATTCAGCAGTGAAATATACAACATTTTTTTGTAGCACACGCACACCTACATGCATTATGGTAGGCAACGAATATCAGTAAGTAAGTTTCATATCACTCACAAGTAAGAAAAGTCAAGTTGGATTTATTTATTTTAAATTAAATGAAAGAAAAAAACTTCAGCTAACACTTTCATTAAATTACCATTTCGTACAATGCAAACACTTACCCATCTCCAAATACGAAGAGCTTAAAATACGCGCCATAAAAAGTCCTAGCGAGGGACGTCTCTTGTAGATTTGTTGTCATAATAAAGCTTAAACGCTCATTGTTTCTGTGAGAAATGTTCGGTGGCATGCCAAGGCAGGTAGGCATCTGGAGAGGCTGTCGAGAGGCGGCGAGAGGCTGCGAGATGGGGGATAAGAGCCGTCATACAGCGTCCGCGCCAGCCGCGCAAATAATGACAAATCGCGAAGAAATCGCGCCTCTGACGACGCGTCTACCTACATTGCTGCTACAGTAGGGTTGCCAAATTTATTTGAAAGTTTTACCTGCCCGAAACAAAGTTAGGTATTTACCTTTTAACGTTTTAGTTTGCAATGATGGTCTTACGTGGTATCACTTTTAAAAAAATATTTTGAGCTCAAATAATCTGAAGTAGATTAATTGTTATTATAATTCAAAGTATTAACATACATTTTTGTACAAAGTTCGTTTAAATCACCAAGTGAGCAATCGAGTGAGGTACCTACTCACAATATCACTCCTGTCGATGTGCGATGCGCGCTGCCGTGTTCCAAGCTTCTCGTATTGTCCAGCTGACAACTTGAATATATGGGAGCCGATGTGATTTTTGTCTAGCAACACTGCGTGGGGTATAAATCCAGTAAATTCTTGGTTGTGCACTTGTGCACGCTACTCGGTTTTTATTCAACCCAAAATATAATTCAATAAACTACGCAAAAGTTTAGCATAGTAAAAGAGATGAGGAATACTCAACTACCTTATTTTGTTTGCTAAGTATTCACAAACCGTGAAGTTATTGCTTGACGTGAATGTTTAGCTTAGACATATGAGTACAAGTGCCTGGGAAAGTATTGCCTACTGATATTTATGGCTAAAATACATATGTATTATGCGAAATGCTTACATGGAACCGAGCGGAAGAGATTCGCGTTCGAAGATCATAACTCAGTGCAACAATATGGCGCACAATTACGAGTCGCCAGCGAGGTGACGATGATAAATACGTTTCCTTAGGCGCGAGTGCCAGGATGCAGAACAAGCAGTAAGCAAAGTTTAGACAAGAAACATTTTTACACAATCGTGATAATAATAATTGAAATAAAAAGAAGTAAATGTTAACTTAGTTTACATAATATAATTGCTGCCTATACACTACTACACATTACACATAAAAAGCGAGCGCACTGTGCTACCAGTCTGTTTGGTGATACATTGTACATGTTTCCCTTTACTTAGAGATACTGTTACATTTGTGTTAAAACATGGATCACAAGTTCACAACACTTCCTTACATCGGCTAATCAGGACACTTTGTAACCCGCTAAGTGTCAACAAAGGTCAAGTTGTCCATAAAGATCGTCTTTCAACTGTTTTAACTTTCAATTAATTGATGGGATTTCCTTTCGTTCCGGGTATTTCATGTTGTTATTTTTCCTTGTTATGAATGAAAAAGAAACTAAAGCGAAATATTAGTGAACATTGTTCTAGGACCGGTTGTGACGGAAACGTCCTGGTGGGCACATTACTTATACATTCAGCTGTACTTTAGCAATCAGCATTCATCAACACGATACGCTCTCCTGTCTACACATACACACTCCAACTTTTTGATTTATATGTTCCAAAACTGCATATGAAACGAGAAACATGAAACAATTTCAATACCTTTAAAAATAAAATAAGTACTTAGTTACTTAATATTTAGCCTAAGAATAAATTATAATAGAATTAACTGGGCTTTCTGCAGCACAGTTAACAAACATCTATTTTAAACAGATACGTGACATACTTAATTCGATTTATAATCAGGATCGAACCAAAATAATGTTAAAGTAGCTTATTAAAATGAAGATTTGGAATTATTTGTCGAGGATTAGATCATAATCCAACAGAAATGGCCAGTCACAAAAAACCTGCTACCTTCTGGTACTTTATTTTAGGTAAAGTTAAAGAATAAATTTATTTTTTAGATTATTTTTTATTATTTGTGATGGTTGATTTCATCATCAAACACAGGTAAAAGTGACTTAAGTATAGATGGCGCGTCCACTGACCGGTCTTTGGCCATGTTTAGTAAAGGCGACATGAGCAGTGCATGGTGGCTTATCTTCAAAAACTCGAGGTCCATGTAAAGCACCTCACTTTATCGCCCAAGACAAGGCGCATGGAAACATTGTGTCACTCGCGTAAACCCACCATGTTTTATTCTCTCGCATTCAGTGCCGATACCTTAATAAAACCCAACAAGATTGAGCAATAAAATGTAATTTATTTGATTGTAATTTCAAAACACAAAGTGGGTCTCATTTTGTAATATATTTTTATCTTCGTGGTTTTGTGTTTCTCGCGAGCACGTCCTGCACTCGCCCGCGGATGATTCGTTGCGACCGTCCAATAAATTTCACGTGTACTTCGAATTCGATTCAATTTCGGTTTCGGTAACTGTTGGGGCGAATAAGACATTAAGTGATTCCATACCACAAAATGATTTCATATTTTTCCTTGCGTCACGAAATTGGATCACCGCAGAGTCTGTAGAACCAGCGCGCGGCGCGGCGTATGATGGATAGGCGTTATCGATAACCGGTACTGATATCTAGGAGCCTCTTATTATAATTTACCTTTCACCGCTGCATTAAAATGTGCATGTCTATGAGCCGCCAGTGTCTCTAGGAATCTTTAAATCACACCTTTTTTAAGGTGTGAGAAGTAGAGCTGAATATATAATCGGTAGCAACGGAAGGCGGCCTCGCCAGGCCACCGACCGCACCGGTGTCGAGCACAATGTGCGACTGTGATATTATCACCGAACCAATCAATTTGATCCCTCATAAAAAGTTCTCGGCGGGCAGCTAGCGAGTATTATGCGGCAGTATCGCACGGTCGATCCGTGGCTCGCTGGTAGCCGGACTTTTCATATATTTTATGTGAAAAGGATATGGGCATTGTTGTGGGACGCCCTGCTGCGCGAGCGCTGGGTAAACACTTGAAATTACAAGTCAGCCTGGACGGTCCTCTCGTCTCGCGACCCGTACCCGGAAAAATGCGCTTCCAATGTTACGCTCGATGAAAATAAAAATATTGTTCGACGCCACCCGACGTGTGGGGCAACGAGCGAGGTTCACGCACTTCAAATAAATAATAAAAGGGGAACAAGAATGCTTAGGTTTTGTTTAGGAATTCATTTGTGCATCTGTTTAATAGGTAAACTCTATTCTATGGTTTTTCTTAGACTAAATTGTTCTAGACTAAAGATAAAGGATTTTAAGACAAAATAATGGGCATAGAATAAAACAATAACTTTATTAACTTTTTTTGTTCAAGTTTTCATTAATTGTCAAAAAAAAATTTTTTTTCTTCTTTTTCAACTTGGAATAATTTAGTATCCCATCGCCTAATTTTACAGTAAAAAGGCAAAAGGAAAAATCAAACGAGTATTATTGTGTGATATTTGCGACATCACTTTCTTATACCCTAAGTAAATGTTTCGATGCATCCATAAAACGAAATGCAAGGTAAATATTTTGACTGTTTGTGAGCTTGTGGATATAAAAAAACAATTTATATGGCACCATAAAAATACATGTTTTTAAATGGACAGAGAACATGACAACATTTTCAATTAAAAATAAAAATTGTTCATACATTTTTGTCTATGATTGAGTTTTATAACTGCGGGTACACGTGGAAACATGATACTTATTTAAATCGATGGCTTTATTTAAATGTTTGATTCAAAAATCTCAATGGGAAGTGTTTCGTATGTTGCATGAATGGAAATTAAAATTAATATATATGACGCTGTTCACCTTGTTACACTATTAATTTTAACGTTTATGGATTTTGATATCGGATTTCACCTTAGTTTCACTATTGGTGCCTAAAATATTAAATTGGTACGCGCGCCATGGGATTTCCTGATTGCATCAATATGAATATTCTAAAGTAAGTTTGAACATATTTATTAAAATGAATAAACATTTTCAGTAATAAAATTTATATCATAATAGAAGTTATTATTATGCGAGCAGAATAGATAATAGTCTTTCTTCTACACAGTAAATACTGTGCGTTGAAATGAGTCTTATTTTCTGAATAAACCGAATACCTACAGTTTTTAAGCCACGTTTATTAGAAAAACAAAACTAAGAAAAATGGTCAATCTCCCGTCCCGGATTCCCGGTACATATACTAGTACAATGTTATAAAGAAAAGGTATGCTAAGCCAAAAAGGCCTCATAGTACTTCAGGGATCATAGCAACCCCGAAATTAAAAAAAAAGTCAGCTCATCCCTGTATAAGCCTGTAGGTATATATGTTTATATATAAATCTCGTGTCACAATGTTTGTCCTCAATGGACTCCTAAACCACTTAACCGATTATAATAAAATTCACACACCATGTGCAGTTCGATCCAACTTGAGAGATAGGATAGTTTAAATCTCAAATTATAGTCGCAATTTTAATTTATTGCAAATTATATATATACTGATAATTTTTACTATAAATTGACAAGTTAGCATCAACATACTACGGTTGCTATAGTTACGCAATAGCATAACTTTTGACATAGAATTAACGCAATGGCTTTTGACAGGACAACGTCTGTCGAGTCAGCTAGTATGTTTATGAAATGCTGTGAAAGTTAAGTGCAAATTAAAAAATAATAGAAGTAATTACGACAGTTATAATAAATAATTATAACCTACTCAAAAATCTCCAGGTAAATATAGATAAGATGATAAATAAATTACATTATAATGACATTCTATATTGATATGCATATCCATATATTACACTTTTTGTAGATCGTTTAAAATCAGTATGCCGTTTACTTATCGATCTGTTTATAATTTCTCAAAGATGCCATTATAACTCGACAAGTATATTTCAAGTATTTTTTTCTTTACGATCAAGTAGAGTAGGTAGAAATGAAGCTCTGGAGAGGTGCGAGATGTTTCACAGCGGATATAAAATAAAAGGTCGTCCTGCGGCCGCGGGACTGCGAGGAGGACTCCACTTGGCTCCGATATTTAAATAATTATAGTTTCGACTTTATTGATTCATTCAAAATGTAGGTGATAAAAATTCGAGCTATTAAAAAAATTAAATGTCAACTCTTTTTGCTTACATATTTACTGTTAATTTTATTTAACTTCTGACATATAATAAATATACCTAACAATAACAAAGTCTATGGTATGGCATTTACGACTGAGCGCCACTGTGGGTCGGATAAAACGATAAATTGTAGGTCTCGGTTGTTTGTCTTTTTACAACAACTGTAAGCTATGTCAGTGGCCTTCATGCGGTCTAAAAATTCTAACGCCGGGGCTACCCACTCGGCCTATAGATACGAGCTTACTAACTTTAACAATAGCAATCAAACTTCACGCTGTTCTTCAACTTCAATTTATAAAATTTGATTTTAATTTTGAGTTTAGATATTTGGGATAAGCACTAATAGACGATTAATTACTTTGTGGCCAAAAATAAACAAAAAAAAACATAGTTGAAAAGAGGGAAAAAAAGGCTTTGGGCTGAATGGTCCGAATTGTATACGAACTGCGCAAGTTGGAATCCTATAGAAATCCTATTAGTTGCATCCAAAATATGAATCTCAAGTGGAGCCCACAAGCCCGCGATTAGGCCGCGGACGCCTGCGCGCCCGCGCCACACGTGCGCCTCCAAATAAAAATGCTGCGTTGTCGCGCGCGCCAGAATTACGACCTACGATACCTTTTATTATCTTTCTTTTTTAATTCAATTTAACGATAAAGGGTGCGACTGCACTAGAACCTGCGCCACATCGCGATGTTTATACGAGTAGAATTTATAAAAAGGAATTATAGTTAGAAATATGAAATGAAAATAGACTTATCTTTCTCGTTTATTACGATTATGAGGTTAAAGGGCGATCTTTTCGATTGATTTTGAGTTCTAAGGTCAATGAAAAAAACACAATCCGAAAACAATCGAGTTCACGATTGTTTTGGCAATACAATAACCGATAGAAATTTATATTTAAATTTTGCGACATTAATATTTATTTTATGGAAATTGCTATTGATTTGTTTGCAATTCGTGCATAGTAATTAAAATATAGACAATTTTCTTAGCTTGATTAATTAATTGGTAACCTCGATTCAGAAATAGATTTAAGATAATAACTCTATTAAGTAAATTACTTTTAAGCGATTCGAAGATAATTTTTGACTAAACAAACAGATATTTTTGAGTATAAAAAAGACATGAATGTAATTAATATTATATTTATGTTTTTTGTTGATAGTCTAGTCTTGGCGCTTGACCACAAGAGTGACTCTTGAGAAATAATTAGAGATGGGAAATGAAACCAAAAAAACCCGACCACAAAACATTTAAGTCTCGAATCGGTCAAAACGTTTAAGTGGTAGAAGATCACAAGAGTACAAACAAATGTACATATTTAAAATTAAATATTGATTAAAATACTTACATACCCGTGAAAAACATTACCCTCCTTTCAGGCAGTTGGATAAAAAGTTGTCAATGCGAAGTTTTGAGTTTTTCTAAGAACTGCCCATATTTCCTCAAGTGCAGCTTTGCCCGCGTCTCCCTCATTTGCATACAAGCTACGATTTGTGCGTTGTTAATTAGAGCAACTGGGAGCAACTGAAACAGGTTTACAGTAAGACCGGGTCTACACTGGCGAAGAATGTATTGTTTTGGTTTTTGAACAGACTATTTACAGTCAACCTGACTGTAAATACAGTTTGTTCAAACACTCAAGATTTAAAACTTCAAGCTTTGCAGGTCATTTGGCCTTAAAAAACTTACAGGACAAAAATGATAGTGACACTTTTGATCAGACATTTGTTTTAAGTCAAGCTAAAATGTTCACAAAAAATCACTTTTAATTAAAAATGTAATAATTTTATTTTAAAACACAATAAGATGTTGAGTAATTTACCTTCAAAGTTATCGCAAACATACACAATAGTATTACTTCAAAGGGTGCTGTTCAAAATCATTAACAGTGCAAACGAAGTCAACAGCGCTGAAAAAAACCATTACTTTGGAACCGTATTGGTTTTCATTACTCGTAGCGCTGTTGTCACCATAGTTCTATTTTCGATAGCACCCAAAGTTTTCAATGGTTTTTGCTCCGAATTCATCTTCATAGTTGTAACTCCAAACACAAACGCTAAGCTTTGTCCCAGCACAAATCTTGGCCCAAAACAAAAAAAAACAACGTTACTTCACCAATGTAATCCTATCCTTACAGCTCTCGTACGTGATCAAACCGGTCCGAGGCTTTCTTGTTGCCATTATTGTTTCATCTGTTATTTAAATGGCGATAGATTAAAGCGGTCCAAACTAATAAACAATTGCGTATAATTAACGCCGAATGCTAATACCGTCACGATTGATTTATTCGCGTCAATTGTGTTCAGCTAATGTTACATTTGTACCCTGCTATCAGGAGAGATAAAGGTAATTGTGCCTGTCTAAGTTTTAGACAGTATTTGTCTGTTTCAATCATATGAAGGCTGCAATAGGGACTGGTTAAAGTCAGTTACTTAGTAATTCGTATTGCAAGCGTAAGAATTATAGATTTTTATCGTGGCTGACGTAGGTACTTTTTGTAAAAAAAATTTTGTTTTATTTGATTGAAATGTTAGTGTTTTATGTAAAATATGTAACAATTTCTGTAAATAAAGGTAAAAGTTACAGAGTTACACGGTCATTCATTACAGCTTGTTGTAGCGAGCAAAAGACTTCAACGCGCTGTCGAGTTTTCGGAAAATAGCTAAAGGGCTGGTTTTATGTTAGATTGTTATTTTTTATTAATTGAATTGCATAACAGTTTTTTTAATATTCAGTAGTTATAAAAATGTCACATATAAACTCACTGATTTAAATCAAAATATGAGTTCAACTTTGAATTTGTTTAACCGGTACCTACAAACTAGAATTACTATAAAATTATACAAACAACTAAAGTCAAATAATGAAATAAGTTATAAAATAATTCTACAAAAACCAAAAGTTCTATTGAATCACAATGTAATGTCGGACAGAAAGGCATTATTTCACGAGTTAATAACCATAGAGTAACCGACAATCTACGACAAGATAGGTGCAGAGCGAACAACACGAGGTCGGCGTAGATAGCACCGGCGTGATGCAACCTTTCATCATAGACTAGCTGGCCCTGCAGATGAGACCTCTCTGTGAACGCGTTTTCAAACGGTGCATTGATCACTAAAATAATAAACATGGCTTAGACGGTTTAAACCAAGTATTCATCATACTCTATCCTAAATAATGGTATAAACGCTTAAGTGAGTTTTATCAACACATCTCTTTATTATCACTGTTTTTTAACAGCGTGAGGAAACCACAGGGTGCGGCTAGTGATATACATTTGGTACCGAATAATTAATAACGAAAAATGGTTATTTAAAAAAAATATGCTTGCATTTGGCATGAAAAACACATTGTTTCCGTTTCAGGCAACACATAACAGGAACAAGTGAGTGACCTATTTACTCATCAGTCGGTTAACAATGATTATAATGAAATCTGAAGTTCGGTATAATCTTGTGAATTGTATGTGAATTGTACTAAAATATCTTCAAATGCTAACACCTAATTCTTTACAATATTAAATTATTTAAATGATTCTCTTTTATCTACAAGATAGTTGTAAAAAAAATGTCATAGGCAAATTAAATTGAGGAAAAGTAGGCAAAGCTGCCTGTTTATTCTATTGAAAGCGTCACCAGTTCTATTCTTAGACTATGTTAAGTCTCGAGAGCGATCGTAAATTCGTCCTAATACCGGCGCGCGGCGGGTCGCACACTCCACGGGCTTTTTATTGTCAAAAGCCATACTGACACCGCACTCCCTGATAACTTTATTGTTATTTACATCACTGAATTATCGACCGATAGCCCTTGTTTTACATTCGTGTAACGTTGTGTCACAACCCAACCTCGTATCTAAATTGCTTAATTGGAAAGCCGGAGAGAGCATGCCCCGATCACTGATATGAATATGTGTATTAGCCACAATGACCTTACATGAGTTGCCCTGATCAAACCCGACTATGTCTTAACCCGTTACACGATTTTCTTATTGATACTAAAAAGTTTGGTTTGCTTGGAATTTAAATTGTATACGAATTATAGACGATTCGCTTAAAAATCAAAAGGAATTCAGAGATGAAGCTTGGTTATCGCTATTTGTGCCATTTATATTTGCACGATTTGTTGATAACGAATACTTC
Organism: Alcis repandata; assembly: GCA_949125135.1. NCBI lineage: Eukaryota > Metazoa > Arthropoda > Insecta > Lepidoptera > Geometridae > Alcis > Alcis repandata. The sequence goes on from OX421233.1 coordinate 6,466,425, forward strand.
AAGGCTCGAACGTGGGCTATGATTTGCACAGTTTTAATACGACGCTAGTGTCGTTCAAAGCTGGTCGGTTCCAAGGAAAAATACAGAGACAGGTTGACCACGAAAAGGGCGGCCGGATGCACACCGAGGGCTCCGAATATATGGCAGCTATCAAACGGCCATAAAAGATGAATCGATTACCGTGTGAGGCACAACGGGGCAAAAGGCACGCCGCGAGCGGTGGGTGCCCTCGCCTTCTAGGGTATGCACCCCTTAATCCCGCACTTTATGCAACAATGATCGGATTCTGTCGCGACTCGTTCCCTTTTTTGCAAACATTCCCATTTACGTCTCATTTCTGTTTTGCACTCGACAGTAATTTTGTCATTTTAAAACTTTGGAACTCGATCGAGTGGGCTCAGCTCCGCTGAATAAGACCTTACGAATTTTTAAAAGCGAATAAAGTCTTAATAAACAGTTTTTATTGTAGCTTTATAATTTTATTTGCATTCGAAATAGGGCTCGTGGCGCGTGTTAGGCTAATAAGGAACGGATGGCCGCTCTTTAACGATCCTTTACGTGGATAATATTCGCCGTCGTGTGCCAAATGAAATCACGTTTTATTACGGCGAGCTTCATAAGTTGTTACCAAAAACGTCGGAGAACGAGTGTGGTCACCGGTCCTTTACCTACCTCGTTCGACTGAATAAGACATTAAATGGTAGATAAGTGCGTGATATCTGTAAAATATGAGGCAACAATCCTTGCGTCGACTTTCGAAACGATGCTATGAATGACGAGAATCAGTTATTTTGATTCATAAAACGAGAACGAGCTTGTATAGCTGATAAACCTTCGCTCACAGATGGCACATAAAAATAATGTCTGTTCGAAACATCCGCTGCGACAATAAAATTCCAGTGAACATGCATGCGGCTTTGCAAATGCGATCTATTTAGACTTGGATATCGTCGCAGCGAGAATAATGTTATCCTGGCACACCTCAGGCCGTGTCACTGGCAAGGGCGTGTCGGAGATAAGTTTACATATTCCGTATGCATTATGCAAATTGAAGTTTTATGTTAAGTTAAAGGGGTAGACGAGGGCGCGGGGAGATGGGACACGCGCTCGCGACATTTCACTCGTATCTGCCACTGATGCGTGTCAGCTTGACACTGACACTGGCATGCGTGCGCAAGCGCATTCAACTACTTTGTAACTAACGATTATTCGAACTGAAACCCTTTATTGCAGAGCTAAGTGATTGTTATTGATTTCAATTAGAATAGATAGGTAATTTAATTTGTTTTGCGAAAGGCCTGGTGATAAAATAAAGACTGTATTCATTTATTATTTAAAGGTTTTATTGACATAAGTTTTATAGGTACCATGTAAATTTCCTGTTGGTGTGCATTCAATAATTTAAAACAAAACGCGTTTTTGATTACAATATGGGTCGACGTTCGTATATTTAACATTCGATTCTGAAATCAAAGCAACCCAATCCTCGCATTTCGGAGTAATAAAAGGTGATCTCATTTTGAAATATTGTTATGGTTTTTGAAGCATAAGCTTAGAAATCGATGCTTGAGCGTGATATCATGTGTTTAAGAAACGAAGACTTTTGACCTCTTGTTTGACCCTAAGCTTTACTAGTAACAGGATATGAGCTCTGATCTGACCCATGATTTTGGCTTTTGGCTAAGTAAGTTGGTTTATATTGGACTGTGCAACCCTCGATTCAATGTCTCCAAGTTAGCCTAGTGAACATTGCAATAGACGAGACAACGATAGTGCTCTGTTGTAAATACATACATAAACATATACCACTCGCAGTAACTCGGATCGCTTATTCCATTGATTAACTGGGGTCAGTGAACAGAGTTAACTCACTAAAATTTAAAGCTAGCAAAAACGCTGATCGTATCATACGAGTATATACAGAAGCATGCTATTCAATGTCGATTGTTATAGTTTTTAGACAGAACTAAACACGTTAGAGGATTCAAATGTTGCTCTACGGTTGTCGAACTTAGGTCTCGCGCTGTGACTATAATTATAATCTGTGACAGTACGCCATGCGCCACAGAGGTTGATATCTCGTGATCTTGAACTAAGGCGGGAGGGGGGTGAGAGGCGCGCGGGACGGGAGGTTCATTCATCAGCCTCCATAAGGCTCTAAACCTAATTCGACGCGAACAACCTCGCAACATCCGCTCTTGCAAAACGTTATTTCATTCATAACTTTGGCTGAGGCTGTGGGTACACTGAGAACGGCCAGTGTGCGATTGTAACTCAAACTGTACTATCGTAAAAGAGATCATTTATTAATATAAAGTATTTCTATCTCATTTATCTGTATCTTCGTGTAAGAGACTTATAATCTGTATTATTGATTTAATATTCATTGATTGAAATTATTCAATAATTAAAAAATAGGCGTTCAGGATGGGGACTGATTGTTTTAGACTAGCGTATTTTTATATGTACGTGTTTGAATATTGTTTGTGTTGACTTGTGATTTGATTATTATATTTTAGATTAAAAATGGTTTGAGTCCGTACTTCGTACACGTACAATTTTTAGGACAGTTGCTAGTTATAACTACAATTAACTAACTAACTAACTATAACTCTATATAACTAGTCGTACCTATTAAGCGCAAGTCACCTTATTGATGTTAACAACAGGGGTGCATGATCCTTTTTGTTCGTAATCGGGTTAAACTATTATTTAATGCTTTCAACTATTCATGAATACTTTTTAAGGGAACATATTTTAAATTTCGGTTATAAGTATGTGTGAACTCTCTATTTTATTTTTTGAGCTTTTACGAAAATTTAACTGAAAAACTCAACATAACTCTTTATTTAACCTAAAAAAAATGGAATATGAAGAAGTACTTTTTACTCACGTTACGCCATATCAAAAGTGTTCTCAGTGCAGCCCCGTCCGAGGTCGGTTGCCGCACCCACGCGACGCAAGCGACGGAAAATAACATTTAAGTTGAGCCGATGACATCAGCGCGTGCGCCGCGCCCGCCAGCTGCAACCAGCGGCGCATGCGTGAACTGCAATGTATTAACACAAATTGAATAATTTTTAAAGTACATAGTCGTTTTGACAGGCCTTTAAATATGATTGAAACTGGCTTGACGCACAATTATCTTTAACACAAGCTAAATAGTTGAATCTGTTATAAACTAGTATCCTGCAGGATCTATTTGCCTCTGGTGGGATTTCTTTAGGGTACACGTATGTTTAGGTGTATACTAAACCAAACACAACGACCACGAAATAAGATCAGTGTCACGATGACTCAGTAAATGAAAACTAATAAGTTACTTCCTCACGATTTATTAACGTCACACGCAATAAATTAGAACGTTATAAACCTTGAAAGGGCAGTCGGTCCCGCGGTTAAACAAAACGCTTCTCCGCGTCCCGTGTAAGACAATATAACCGGGATAAGACGCTAACGCTATGAAAGCGACTTCACTCTTCCTAAATCAACGTCAAATTACCACCTTTTAATCTTTTGTAGGCGATTCGGTTACACACGTGTTCACATCGGATAAACCCGTGCCTTGGCTGAAACGCTCACGCTTAGAAAATCATCCTATAAATCTGACGTTTGAGAAATTTTACACGTCTTTGTTACGGATATATGTTTCGTCGGCGAGCAGCTATATTATTTTACTATTAAAGCTTGTGAATGGACTGCGATGTCGTAAATGAACCATTCTTTTGTGAGTTTCAAGTTTAAATTTATTGTAGCGTTGTCTTCGGAACGGCCATTCAAGATAGCTGTTAAATTGGGTGGTGGTTCATGAGTTGCAAGTCGAGTACGGAGTGATCTCGGGGGCCGTGACAAGGATTGTGGACACTAAAGTGTTTATAGGCAGTCAAGCGAGATGTGTAATGGAAGGCCAAGCCGCGACTCGTTGGATCAGGGAAGTTGAGAAGCACCCCGTTATAACAATGAATCGGACAATGCACTGCCACTTAACAGCTTTTGAAGTCGCAATAACGTCACACGAACGTGATAAATGTAACTCGTATGAAATTTTATGGCGCTGTATCGGATTTTAAAGGTTTCACAAAATTTTCCCTTTGTGTAACACATTCATACATCTTCGTTTACTCATGTGCTATTTATATGAATGTGTGTATCTTGTACAAATCCTCTTAAATTGCAACAATAGAGAAGCCTTCCGTCTACTGACGTGCATAGAAAGCATACTAATGCTTTAGCACTAAATATCGCCAGAGACTTGAATTGAAAAGCTCGCCATTGTAAAAGCGCTTGCCTTCGTATAACCCCTTAATCTTAATCTTTTATAGTACCTTATACTGCTTACTTCGGAATGACAGTCGTGAGAGAGCAGACTCGTAAAGAAGGCTGCAAATCAAATATATTGATTGCAAACTTGTCGTTTGCGGCTGGACATCTGTTGCCGCGCCCTAATCGATACAGGTTGTGAACGGCTATTGCAGTGTCGACAAGTTGTATAATTTAGTATATGAAATCATAGTAGGTATAAATTTATTTCAATCAGCTCACAAACGACTTGTTGAGATCGGCCTCTCCAGATGTGATTGGACATCTATAGCAATTCGTTTGCATTATTCAACTCTTGGTTACCGTTACTTTACGATAGCAAATAATAATATTAAATTTGAGTGCATTTCAGGCTTCCACGGATTTGTTGATCCAAAACTTAATAATTACAATGATCAAATTATCTTTGTTATCTACTCGTGTGCAGTTCAGAAAGTTGATGAGCTAAACGAGTTCCCAGACAGATGGTAGTGATTACGAAAGTTCTAGAAACAGATTGACCGCGGGATGATTGTCTCGGTTCTCGGCTAATGCTGAACAAAGCGTGTGGTTGCGGCGCGTGCGCCCGCGGCGGTGGGAATAACCGCTCGTATGGGAACACTCGTTTGGATGCTGTATGGGGGAGTTTAATGAGGTTCCTGCTTTGGTTCCTAGAGCAAAGAGAGTTTGTCTGTCTGTTTTTAATTTTTTTTTCTACCATGACAGAATTATTATAGTTTAAGTGTTGTTTTGGGGTTGAATGAATTTTCTAAATCAGGTGAGTTTTATGTATAAACGCTATTTTATATTTTTTCTTTTTATAGAACAGAAAATCTACCGAATTGTTAGGCGTCCATGCATACCTGAGAGGGTAATTTTTTTAAATAATATCTTTTCCGTTACATTAGATTACTAAGTTGTCGCTTTCCTTCCATGTTTCAACAAACCATTTCTTGAAATATTATCGAAGAAAAAACATTTATATTTACTCGTAGCATTAATATCAATGATGTATGTAATTAGGAAGCAAAGTATTTAGTTTGTTTTACCTTTGGTGTCCAGTACCTTAGTATAATAGTCTATCGCACACACATGCAATCCTCAATGTTTTCTTTGATATTAGTGTTCTGTATGTGAGTCCATTAGACAGGATAAGTGTACTCGTATAATTTGCACTCTTGAGCGTGCAGTGCGTATGGACGCAAACTGCCAGGCTAAGATAGACAATGACACGGAAAAATTATCTATATCTTAATTATCTTTCATTTTAACAATTGTTTAAGTTTGTCATTGTTTCTAAATATTTGTAGCAGCCACAAATTAAAGCAAAGAATTGCAAAAACCGGGGATTTTAGTAAATTTGTATTTGGTAGTTAATTTATTTTTAAATTATTTATGACCCTAGATCCAGCTGTGACGACAAAGTCGAAAGCGACACGCATTTCACGTCATTACCAGCCCGTCAATATTGTACGGCGCCGGTAATGCACAACTGCGATCGCATGCTCTATGCCACGGTGAGATTATTCATTTGCGCGTCGCACTCGGCTCGTTAGCAATTGGACATGCCCGTTGCACGAAATATTTCAGCGATTGAAGCCGGCGGTAAATTGCGCACAACAATAGCATGCCACGTCGCACCAACGAGAACCTATTTACGACGAGCTTTACGATTCACTCGCTATCTATTAAATTATACATTGTTACTATGAAAAACTTATGTCGGCACTCGGACTCGGCACGCCGTAGGTTCTGGACCGGATTAGAGACTAACAAATAACCTGGTGACAGAACACCATTCAGTATTACCTTACGAGGTGGAAAACGACGTCGAGTGACAGCGATTCCCATGGATCGGGCCGCTCGTATTAATTACGGCGCAGTGATCCGAGCGCTCGGCGCGCGCGCATCCATCACGCGCGTCAGATAGCGCGTTATGAACCGCGCACAGATTTGTATTCGTAATTTGTACCACTGTCATCACATTTCAAAGACAAATATAAAGGATTGAGCACCGGAATGACGAGTGTCAGCGCTCGGTTGGTATTTTAAGAAAGGTTTTATTTAACACGAGCAACAAGAGGTGGATTGATCGAGACAGGTTTCGAGTGCCGTTCGATGGCCAGGTAACGTCGACGCGAGTCCTTTACTGTCTCGGTCGACATTCCGAGAAATGTCCTTAGTACCGACTCTTCACGATGTTACAATCGCGAGACGTCACTTTACTACTCTGACTTTTTATTTTTAAACGTCTATTGTATAAAACGGACGTCTTCTTGTTTCCAAGAACTGAAACCATTTAGTAGAGCGGTTATTAAAACTTGATTTAGCGGCAGTAATTTGCTGTAAACATAGCAATTTGGTTTGCAAACGCAACTCGTGTGCGGAATATTAATTCGTCGGGGTATCGGTGTTGTCGTCGGTTCACAATTACATGCGCGATGGTATCGGGCGCGCCCGCGCAGTGCTCGGCGCGGCTACCGGCAGCGAAGCCAAATTTAATTACCCGCGAATTCATTACTCTGCGAGTGATCTTCGCGATTAAATCTTCCAGAAAAACGCTACCACTGGTTCTCTTTATGACTTTTTACAAATTACTTCCAAGAATATTTGATAGAGCAAGCGGTAAATTAACCATGAAAACTTCATAGAAGCCGGAGTAGGTTAGACAATCGACCGAAATTAGCCGTTCTCCGATTACTACGAATCATCGCAAGATTTGCCAAGTCACTGAATATTAATTAAGAGCCGTGAGCACTCCGCATAGATTATCACGGTCTCGCCGTGTCGCCTCTTGTTTATCATAAACATTGTTTATGCGAGCGCAGAGCTTCACTTGCAGTGCGTTGTTTATAAATGCGATAGTCACGGCTGTTCTGCCAGCTTCATGGTGAGATATCAAGATTGAAATCTCTAGAGTGAGTTGTCAGGGGTGTGGTCGTGATTCACTCATGGTGATCGTAATTTCTAAGAACGATATTGTGATTTTTAGAAATAATCCATCTTTTCTTTAATAATAGCTTAATTGACACGCACGGTGATTCATCTTGGGCAATAGTGTCCGTCGGGCGTACCTACTATGATTTGTTAGTTGTCGATGTTTGAGTTTTTAATTACACGTGACTAAAGATCTGTTATTAGAGAGGCGGGGTGCGAGGTTTTAGTCACGGTTATCTCTCAACTGAACTGATGCATTGTTGTGTTTGTCATTTCCGACGAACACATTCTTCATTGTGTTTAGGTACGCCACTGAAAGCTTTTAATCTCTGACAGATTTTTATTTTTAGACTTTAATAATATTTCACATCGAAGACCTCATTACAAAATGAATACAATGAATGAATAAGGAAAACGAATAAATATTGAATAAACTGTTGCTGAAATGTCATCAGCCTCAAATAATGTTTCGATATGAATGTCGTCGGTAACCCACTTGCGATACACGTGAGTTTCAACAAATTGAAGTGTCAGTTTGCTTCGATGTAGCCACTTCTCTGGTGTAATCCACAAGGAATTAATATTCTGAATGGGTAAATGCTGTTTCGTCAGCGACTTCGTTGGGCAGTTTTTAATAAAACACGATGAAGTTTATTAAAAATACATTACCAGCAGTTACGAAACTGTGCGTAGTGGGAAAAGTTATCAAAGTCGTTTTTAAACAAATGAGTAGTAAGTCGGAAAGGAGGCACGACTTTTCTAACTTTATTAGAAAGATTGTTACTTTCTTTAAGTCGTTAAAATTATTCTCGTAGCCTATAATGTTTCGTTCACTCCCTGCACCACGAGCGAGCGCCCTGCTGCGCAGTGACATGTCAGCGGCTCCACTCCGGACCGAGCTAAGACAAAAGACAAATTAATTTTGTACACAAGGCATTTAATTTGAATGTGAATAGCATGAAGTGCGACGAATGGCCGCGGAGAACAATGCCCGGCGCCGACGGTCCCGCCTTTTTATTTTACACTCAATGAAAGTAAAAAGTATAAAATCTAAGCGTTCAGACAATTCCGTATTATGATATGGACAGAGTAATGGAGGGCCGGCGAGGCGCCTAATAGCTTATAATATTAAACGTACGTGATAGAGTGAGCGACCCGGCCCCGAGATGACGGCGGGTCAATGCGGCCGGAAATTATTATTAAAAGTTCGAAGTGCCAAGAACTTTTGTGAAAATTGTACGCGATGAATGCATTTATAAATGTTGTAAACGAGATGGTGATTTGCGGTACTTGCATCTTGTTATTTATCGCTTCGTTGATGGACTGAACAGAAATATCAATATTTATGACTAATGAAATATTACGTAACCACATGTAATGACGGTCGGTAGAAACATTTACAGCTGCATTGAACCTCGGCTGATGGAAATACGTCAGCTCGGGGCGACAGACGGTTACACACCTACTGAAGCGACTTCGTGTTTACTTTATATCATTAGTCCATCAATCAAGATCAAATTGTGTTTTGAATCGTAACTGTTAGTTAAACACTAACAATCGTTCGATCCGTGTCGGTTCATACCGCCCATCAATCAGCGGTGTTGACGCTCGGCCGTCGGCTGTCGTCGCGACCGGCACCGGCCCGGCCGGTGGACGGCCCGGACGGCCGACGGACGGTTCGGATGGCCCGGACACCGTCTGTCCGTCCCGCCCCCTAATGACAGCCCTCACGCCGACCCGACACATCCAATTCACATGTTAAATGGAATTCCCTTTGCGCCTTGAAATTACGATCGTCCGTGTTATTAAAGTGTTTGTTTCTAAGACGTTTTTTGTTTAGACGTTTTATCCAATTAGTGCTACCGTGTCGAAAGGATAATGTTGTGATGAACGCATGATGCGTTTAGCGTGTTAAAAACGGAGCCTTGTCGGCGCCAGGACAAAGTACGAACCTTGCCAAAATTCCAAATTTACTGCCAATTTGAGGTTTCGAAATGAGTCGACAAAAATTATCATTGCGGAATCAGGAAGTCTAAAAAACCCAAGACCCTAGTTAAAAGGCTGGTATGAAATAAAACAGTCGAAGATATGCCACTCTTACTTGTTTATTTACCTTGCGTATGTTTATTTACCTTTATTTGCCTTGGTTCACAATATGATTAATGCTGTGAAGATTATTATTATCGACTATTTCGTAGACTATAAATTGTGAAGATTAACCATTGGCATTTAGCTTCGGACACATCATCTTTGTGTAATCTCGAATCTGCAGCGGCGGTATCAAATGAGCTATTTGTCGATCAATCCACAATATAATAATATCGGGACAATAAATACAAATTACAAGGTTACGAGTTACAAAAATAACCCAAGTAAGAGTAGTGAGAACTTGAGCGAGTATTCCCATTATACCAAAAGATGATAATTACATTTTTCATCTACTACTCAGCTTCTGCTTCAATCATTTTGGTTTTCTTAGACGTAATTAAATTAATTTATTCTATAACGTATTATATATTACTAACGTATTCATGCCTTAATTGTTAGAAGTTTTAATTAATTTGCCAAATTCAAGTGTCGGAAGTTATAATGCTGTTAGGATTTCAAATACTGTGCAACAAAAAAAAAGTATTAACAAATAACTGTACCCTTTTTACTTGTACCTTCTTTTATCTTTCCTAGCTTTGCTCTAGCTTTTCCTACAGTTGTACTACGTTATTTTATCCATTTCGATTCAGGCTGTGAGCAAGCCTCTGGGGTATCTATAGAGAAGCTATCTTCGATGATCCGGTTTAAATTAATTGACTGAGGTGTCGATGATATATGCGAAGAAGGTTAAGCATAACGCTTGCTCATGAATATATTGCGCCTTGGTGAGAACACCTGATTTGCCGCGCAGGGGCGGATCTTGAATTTGTGGGGCCCTGGGCTAATACTGCTTAGGGGCCCTACCTAATTACTCAACTAAATGCCATTTTGACATGTAACTGTTTTCTGTAGTGATGTAGGTATATGTAATATATGAACCAGATTCAGCATCGGAACCAGACCCTGCAGTGGAACCGGATAGGAAGAAAATAGGAAAACAAAATATTTTATTTATTTGTTAAAACATTATTTATTGCAAAATAAATAACTTTTAAGTTATCTATCACTTAGTAAACTAAACACGCACTAAACACATTTCTAGCAATAAAAAAGTCAATTCGTTAATACAGGGTGTTTGGTCTAGGGTTAGACAAACTAAATGGGTGTGTTCGTTGACCCATTTAGAGAATACAAGTTGGCCAAAAAAAATCCCAGACGCCTCAATTTTTTTTTAATGGTCTAGATGTGTGTTTTTTTATTTTTACTGAAATTTAACCTATTAATTAAGCACCACAACTTTTTAAAAAACTGTTTTAGACCGGTTCTTCTTATTTGAATTTGGTCTCTGATACATTTTCGTACTGTACAAAGCAAAATTAGAAGCAAATAAGGACTAAATAATTCGTTCAGAGCTCATAGAGTGTAAAAATGAAAGAAAAAATTTTGACTATGGGATGAGAGGCGCGTCGCATGCCTTGCTGACGGATCTCATGCGGAACAGATCGCAGACGGTGGTGGCTTGCGGTGGTACGGAAAGGTCCGACCCATTGAACTCGATTATGGGGGTGGCTCAGGGATCATCAGTGTCGAACATACTGTTCTCTCTGCTCTTGAATGATCTTCCGGATGCTGTGACTGCAGCAGAAATTTTCATGTACGCTGATGATGTAGCCGCAGTAGTGACAGCAGCCACGGTGGATCTTCTGGAGCAGAGACTGAACGATACGACCTCTCAACTGGCGAAATGGTTCAGGATAAATGGCCTGGCTCTCAATTTGTCCAAAACCCACTATGTTCATTTTTGCCTATCAGGTCACCAGACACGACAATTAGTAGTCAATGTGGAGGGTAAGCAAATTGACCAGGCCGATACCACAACCTTTCTCGGTTTTGAGATCGATCGGAGCCTGACATGGGAATCCCATATAAATAAACTCTGTCGCAGGCTGGGGAGCGCGTGTTTTGCCCTGAGCCGAGTCGCCAAAGTTGTGCCTGTCGATGTGGTAAGGACGTGCTACTTTGCCACAGTCCACTCTCTGCTGCAATACGGCACGGAATTATTCGGCAGGGCTGCAGACTGGGAGCGCGTTTTTCGGCTGCAAAAGCGCGCTGTCCGTGCAGTCGCCAGAATCCCGCAGGATGTCTCCGCACGTCCGCATTTTAAGAGGCTTGGAATCTTGACAGTACCAGCACTCGTCATTTTTCAAGTTGCGGTATATGTGAGACTAAACCAAGCCTCTTACAAGACTCGTGCCAGCTCCCGCAACGGGCACAAGCTCGCGGAGGTGCCTCGCTCACTGGCGAAGTCGGATAAGTCGACACACGTCATGGGTCCAGCAGTATATAATAAACTACCAGAGCACATCGCCACTGCGCCCACTATGGGCAGTTTTAAATCACGGCTCAAGCGCTGGCTTGTCGAGCAGACGTTCTATAGCTACGATGAATTCATTGAATGTGATTATGTTTAATTTTAATTTTGATTGTTATTCTTTACACTGTGACATTTATTATTTATTATCCATGAATGATAATTTATTATTTTTATTTAATTTCTGTTCGACCTGTAATATGTATTACCAATAAACTGATTATGATTATGATTATGATTAGGTTAAATTTCGGTAAAAATAAAATAACACACCTAGACCACTAAAAAAAAATTTAAGCGTCTGGGATTTTTTTTGGCCAACTTGTATTCTCTAAATGGGTCAACGAACACACCCATTTAGTTTGTCTAACCCTAGACCAAACATCCTGTATAGTCGACGATAGCAGAAGTGCGGAAAAATAACAAAATTGCGTCGGGTGATAAGCGGAAAGAAGTCCCCAGTAATAGACAATACACGGAATACACCAACCGAAAACAAGCGACAGGGAATTCCCCGTTCCGTTTGATAAATGCGCACACGGATTGGTTGATCGCAGTGTTGCCAACCTTATGATCGGATTTTTTTTAATTCTAGATAATTTTTACTATTGACAATATCGTCTATTGGTTTCAGTTCGGTTGGGGGCCCTCTGTATTCGCGGGGCCCTGGGCTGCAGCCCAAAAAGCCTTTAAGTAGATCCGCCCCTGGATAAGCGGGTATTTATTGCGCTACTAGCTATCGGTCGCGACTTCTCTTACGCCATCAGATTTCGTTTCAGTCACTTTATGGTCATCGTAATTTACTAGAGGCAGAGTAATTATACTACGTTTAACTGTACGAGTCCCAGGTGCTAGTCTTATAAGAACAGCTGCCGAGCCACGTCAGAACTTCAGAAGCCTAAAAGCGTCAGCGTAAACGCTTTGACACTAGCCATTCGGATTATACGAACTAACTTTTTACCACGCGTGATTTAACATTTCATGTTATTGTTCTATTATCTCGGTCTCAGTCTGTTTTCTACTTTTTTTCTACTAAACAAATGAACAGAGGGTCTCAATAGGCCGCTTTAAGTAATTCTTTTGAAAGCGGTTCATAAAATTAATTCCTGACATATCATTGGCAATTCTGCCTAATTTGCCATTTTGCATGCCATGCCAATTTCAAATGCCAAATGGTTCGGTAAAAATGTATGAAAGTTACAGACAACCATAACAGACGTTATTTTTGTGAGTTCTAGTAGGTAAGTACATCACCGCCCGACGATCGGGCGTAGTGAGTGCCACCGCAGGAGGCGCACTATTGCCTCTTTAGACAATTCTCCGAGAACACGGCACTGGAACTCACCATCACTCATATCAATTACTACCGACGATGTTCTGGCATTTATTGCACTGATAGATTTATTTTCAGAACAGTTTTAGAAATTTTCAGATGTTTTCAGAAATATTTTCTGATGAATTTCTTACATCAATTTTGCTAGCACATTTACATTAGATAGTTTTTTGTCTATTTTTCAGTTTAACTTGGTAATTGATATTTTTGCTACCAGAGCTTCATGTTAGCGATAAAAGGCAAGCGAATGTAATCGCTATAAATGATTTTCCTTTATATTATCTCCGCTATAATTTGGTTACGATTACGTCAAAGCAACGCGCATTTATATATATTTTAGAGACAATGACCCTTTCTTGGCTAACTTATATTAAGCTCGATTCAAAGAACTAAATTACGGTGTATGTAGAGCACTAAATAGAAGCTAGCTCTTGACTCACTGACATTTGGAGCTGCCGATCTAATTATACTCGTACTTACTAATCGTACTCGTATGCTGTTGAGCAATAGTCGCGATACGTCCCACGTGGCGAGTGCAGGAAACCAGATAAATCGATATTCAAATCGATTAATTGTAATTAGACTCGATGACTAAATAAAAAATATTAATTTTGAAGTTTAAAATATTTTTTAGCGTCTGCGTCTAAATTTGTTTTAAATATTTTTAAGCGTCTGGGGTTTTTATGGAAACTTAAAAGATAGTCTTGTATTTTCCGCTGGTGTTCAATTGTTTTATTAGATAATTATTTAATGTGTATTTTTGAGATTGGTAATAGGTATGACGAGAACTCTGTATCTATCTATCTACGAATACAGACATACAGTACATGCGAACGCAATAATTCATACTTCCCTACTGCAATTGATATCTTCAGTAAAGAAGGAAAGGAGGAGAAGAAGGGAAGGAGTCTTCAGTGTGTGTTTGCTTCTTGGTTTCTTCAGTTCTTCAGTTCATTTCTGAGTCTGTCATGTAAGGATTATTAATCCAGAGAATCCAGAGAATCTAGAATATAAAAACCAAAAAAATCTAAACATATCCAGTCTAGCTGAACTAAGAAACAATGTATCAAACATGCGCCTTGTACGTTTCTTAGCATTACCCAATTTTTTCAAATAAAAGCTTTTTAGACAGTTTAGAAGAAGTTAAGTTTAAATACTTGTCCGCTGTGTCGAGATATTATCGATAAAAAGTACTGTTGCATCCCTAGAGGCGAATAATTGGAGTACGCAAGTACAGTAACGATCAATTATGTTTATGAGAATGGTAATTATAATACGGGTTCAATCCGAGAATGAATTACTCAAGTTGACATCGCGAGAGGTTGGTAGCTCCGAGCGGTGATCAATTAAAAATAATATCGATTAATTTAAAGTTATTAAAAACAAAACTTGATGATGGTAATGCAATAAGTAAGTGTTATCATCAAGTGCTACGAAGACACGGCAGTTCAGCAATGAATGATACCAATTGCGTTTTTCTCTCATAATTGGTCGAATCATTAACCTACTTAGCTGCTACTTCGCTGAAGTTCATCTTAGAAGTTGGATAACATTATTATTTAAAGTATCTATTGGAAGAGAAATCATTAAATTGCCTGTATTCTGTCCAGATGATTTTTCCTTTTAATAATGAAATTTATTTATGTTTATTTCAGGTCGCATAGGTAGGTTTAGGTCCATATTAACAAATATTATAAAGGTACATAATTATCTAATAAAATCACTTTGAATGTATCAACAAAAAAGAATAAACTATAACAGAATAGAAAATCAATAAAATAAAATTAATAAATTATGTTTTCTTCTGGGATTTTTGCTTTATGTTGCTTTAATTTATCGGAGTCGGACTATTTTTTGTAACCTACTTTGTGAAGCGTGCGAGCTCATGTCTACGAATGACCCGCCGGCATCGATACAAATCGCAAACTAAAAAATGTGTATAAATTATGAAAATTATTTGAAAAAGAGAACATGCTACATTTAATTTTATTACATGCGATAACTTATGAACTAGCACTCCGAAGAAAAACAAGTTGCTCCAACACTTTCCATTTAAAAAAGGTTAAATATAGTTCCGTGAATGTACGGAATTTCAAAGTTTAAAACCAAAGGTATAGTGGTGAGTTTTCAATGCTACTCAAATGTAAATTAAAGCTTTGCAAACATTGTATTTCACAGTTTGAAATAGATTATTCGTGACATTAAAATATCCAATTATTTATAGTGTTGAAATAAGAATATCATTCGCGAGACTTATCTCGGGCTTTATCGTTGCAAAAATGTTACTACCTCATCCACCTGACTCTACCTTATTTCTGTTTTTTTTCATCATCATCATCATAAAAACTCTGACACCAGGACTAGTCAAACAGCCTACCTATATGAATTTAATAAATAATGCAATTAGTATACTTTAATGCAGCGATACTCCCAGATTGTCATGTCAGTTCCTAATTAAGTACGAGTGTAAAAGCGATACTCAACTGAACCAAATTCTACAACTCAGCTAAAAACCAAACAATTCTAAAAATAAATAGATAAACATTGTCTTAGTCAAATTTCATCTCTAAAGCTCTAAGTTACAATCTTGACAGAGTTTTATCTTGATGGTCTTGTCGAACACAAAATGTGATAATAATTTTGTCGAAACATAATTTCATGTATATTTATAGGCTGTTTACGCTCAAGTTTCTTTATTGCACCTTTGACTATTATCAACTTTATAACCTATAGATACGATGTTATCGTCAACACATAAAACTGGTACAAACTTGGGCCCTACAATCTTGTATAACAGCGATATGCGGTGACATCCGAGGTCATTTTCTGCATAACCTCTGCATCAGCTGTTACTTTATTCGTTTCGAGAAAGTGCCAGTAATTATTTCTTGGAATATTATCGTCGTGTATGCTGATGGTATCATATTAATATGTAGCCGAGTGTCCAATCAAAATATTTATTAATCTGTGATATGAGCCGCGGTGATGCTTATCGGTTATAGTGAAGACTAGAGGTTGTTGCCTGGGGTGTGTTGACATCTACCGTCGTCACAACATGATGATATCTGTTGTTAATAGTTATTCAGTGAAATTAGTATACTTTTAGATATCGTGAGTACCAAGAATTTCTGTGAATTTGTCAAATAAATAAGTAAAATCTTCCGGACCAGCATGTTTATCTAAATTAGTGTATTTTTTGAGCTCACGCGAAATACCTGCACAATTTAACGCTCACTGCTAATTAACTCAAAGCAAAATAGATCACGTACATAAATAAATAAAAAAAATAAAAAAAGTCGGATCTGTGTGTTATAAATAGTTTTGCACGATTTCCGTGTTGAGATAGGAAATTATTATATTCGTACCAAAGTTCACGCACTCGTCTCGGGTAGCATTTGATATTTAGAAAAAGAAATAAAGTAAGTCATTAAATGTCTTGACATTTCCAGAGAGGAAAATGGTCACAGCATTTATTTTATTGTTTTAGGTGCGATCCTACTCAGCTGGGCTGAAAATGTGTGGTAGATTCCTCTCCTACCCCCGTGACAAAAAAATACCGTTTCATATAATATTTTGCCGAATAAATGGTAATTTTTCCGCTAACTCGAGCTACAAAGACATGTCTAACAACGCTCATCCTACTAGGTTACCCACAATCGAAGTCAATCGCTACATTTGCCAGAACTTGTCATGTCACGTAGAACCACATCATCGTCAAACGCTACACATAGTGTGTGAACGGTCACTGCAAACAAACACGTCAGGCCTCAGCTAATAGTGATCATGGGAGGACAAAAAAATATTTGTCCGTAGAGTCTGCTAAGCAGCCGAGACGCGGAAACTCTTTACACACGTATGACCTCCTACAAAGGAGTCGTGTTTGTGTTGCGTCGCTACTAAAATATTGAAACTAGGGCCGAGTGCTCATGTCGACTCGCGGGATGAGAGCACCACTTCAAGATAAGCTAATTTCTAGTGAGTATAGCTGGCCTTGCCTAGCCTGTATACCTTGCCTAGCTTGGGATGTGATTTCCGGTCAAATGATTGAGCTGAGTTACGAAAGTTGAGGTCGGCGAAAGATGAGTTGCGTTTAACTAACTATGAATTACTAGGATACGCACTTAGATAATTATAGGTTTACATACTTAGTTATACGGCGCATGAGGTCGTTATAATAAGTTACTTGGGATGGTTCATTTCTTTTACGTTCTGACGACTTCTAAACGGTTAATATTTTATATAATATATGAATGATGGTTGATGAATGAATGATGTATGATAGTTGATTTAGTAATCTTCAAAAATGTCCCTTAAAAAAATAAGGACGTTCGAATCAAAATCTTTGATCTTCTACTATTTTCGACGTTTTTATTATCCTTGGAGTATAAGACAGTCCTTACATTGTGCGAGTGTCTCACGCGTGTTTGCTGAAGCGGAGCGGCGTGTGCACAGTCCACAGTTCATCGCCGTCAGCGACCAACAGCTCCACAGTCCACACTCCGGCGACAAGACGCTCCGGTAAAGTTCACCGCGACCCGCGAAACCACCGGCAGTACGACACAACCCGCCTGACCACTTTTTTATTCAGTCATAGTTGTAGAACATCGGAAGTGGACGAGTTTGACGGGCAAACATCCTTACGAGCTTTGGAGCTTTGTTTCTTTAAATATTCGTCTTCGCCACCGCCCAACCTACTGGTAGAACTGGTTCTATGACAAAAACTAGTGTGATGTGGTGCGACACAGGAAGTGAACAAGTTTGCGAGATTGCTTTGTCTAGGCATAGTTTACGTTAAGAATCAAAGTATACCTGAATTTGAATCAATAACAATGCTAACGATTTCTAAATAACTGTATTTTGAATAAGCAGGTATCTAGATATTTATCAATTTCATGTTTATAGCTTTGCGTGTCGTACGATTACTAGCAGAAGTAGAGTAATTAAACAATCATCCATCTAACTGCCCGCAGCAACGTTAGAATATCGAGTTCTCCACTTGCGTCGGAACCATAACTCCGGCTACTCCGTAATAAAGTCTTAGAGGTTTAATATATTATTTGTGATAAGCGTAACGAAGTCATGCGCGGTCGTGTTCAATATTGGACGATTTTGTCTCAATAATTCGAGCGCAGCGCGGGCCAGTGTCACGCGAGCCCGCCGCACCAATTAGCCGGCGCCTGCGAGCGCTCTCCGACCAATAAATCAATAATTAAACCGTCCATCTACCCGCAAATGCTGATTTATTCGCGCCCACTGGACACGCTCGCTCGATGTCGCCCATTCTTTGTATTATTGCACTCTGATTGTAGTATACGAGCGGACGATGCTAGCTCTCAATGCATCTATTGTCCTCTAGGTCCTTACTGGTTGTTTATTTCATCTGCGAAACAATATCTAATTCAGCGTTGGGTAATATATTTTAAGCTGCATTTCTACTTTTAGCGTAGAATTTAATCATATTTATAAATATAAATAACTTTTCATAAGTAAACATTAATGAAACCTAATTATTAAATGAATTTCAAGTTCGACTAAAATAATGAGGGAGTAGGTATTAATCATTTTCTACTAATACGAGTACCTATATTTCAATATCATTAGAATACGACAAGAGCCCAGTCAAGTGTGAGAAGCACCTGACATTTCAAAACCTACATAAATAGTTAGTTACATTTTAATTCTGTATTAGCATGCTGGAAGTTTGCCCAACCTCACATTCCATATCATCTCTGTGAATTAAATTCGAGATGGAGTAGACAGTGTACAATATTCTACGCTACCTTATAGCTCGCCCGAGCACAAAGAGATTTCTACTTTGTGAACAATTTCCCATGGCACACTAACACAAATTGATCGTTTTATTTACTAACAAAAGCTTAACGTTAATTTCCGCAATCGGCGAAGGAACTCGCTAATATTTCTGTAAAGTGAATGTTTGCGTAGCATTTCTTTGTTAATTTATCTCTAAGCGGTACAAAGTGAAAGATTAACCGGAGTTTACTTTGCGTGTTAACGATTGTGTCTGATTTGAACTGGACTGAGTTTCACACACATACTCCCTTCGTATGTTTGCGCAATGAGTTAGTGGAGAAGCGCAACTGTCGCACCTCGCGACCGTGTCGTTAATGAAGTCTCTTCCCGCGGACCCTCCGCCGCCGCACCTTCCCGGTACATTCCGGGCCATTATTGTGCGTTTTGTAACTCCATGGACACAATTTTGAAAGCAGTGACAACTCATTCATGTCTGGGCCTATTCACGAGACTCGTAAACGACTACTAATATTTGTGTCGGTGACTGGCTGTCATTCCCGAGAGGACCCTCGAGGCCGCGCTCCGATGAACATGAGTGGACAAGTATTTATTAAAATTAAAGTAAATTAAAGACATCGAACAACTATCTTACGCGTGATCTCGGGCGTTAGTGGCGTCGGCGCTGACGCTACGGTGACAGCTCTCGGTCACCACGAGGGCTCTCCGCGGGGCCACCGAGTGTTTTCATACACACACAAAGCGCGGACGTGTTAATTCGTAGATACTTGGTTTTTTTACCGCGGTGATCGACGACTGTGGGAACGTTTTTGGGTGCCTTCGTTAGAAGTACCTACTCGGCCGTAACGAGCAAACAGCCGAAATAACTCCGAGTATCGCTCCCGCGTTAAGTGGCCGTTCGCTCATGGAATTTACGACACACATATAGGTAGGTAATAGGCGATCGCGATCAGCTCCCGGCGCGTGATTGTTGCCGAGGCTCGGGAGCGAGTTGTAAAAATCATTTTAGTTTCCAATTTGAGCGTTATTGTCTGCGAGACGTGAAAGTTGTCGGTGGCGCCGGCATCAATAAAACGGTCAGCGGAGAAGCGCACGCGCCGCGAGGTGCGACCGGTGATAACTCACGCCCGGCCCGGCTTCACTCACACTGCCGGTTATCATTTCAATGTTGATACACTGAAAGGTATTCGTACGAGATGATATCGTCCTGTGCGTCCATTTATTACTCTGACGTGGTAACAATAAGGCAGGATGCTGTTAGCGCCTGCGTGGATGCCGTACCTATAAACAAATGGAAGTCGGGGCGTGCCGTGACCCGTACTCTATTACGAATGGAGAGTCTTATCTACCGTGTTCACAAATCATACATTGAATTGTAATATTTCATGCGAATTGTTGGAAATATTTAGGTGTAATCTCTTTTTTACCCGACTGCCTAGAAAGAGGGTATACTTACATTTTTTAACATGTATTACGTAAGCATGTACTTACATATTTCATGTAGATATATTTTAGAGTTCCTACCATCCAAACGGCTTGACCGATTTAGGTTGCAAGATGCTGATAGATCAGGAAAAAATATAATAATTATGCTTACATTTTATCAAGTTGGTCATTTTATCGGGTTTACTTGGAGTTTTTAATTGTACAAATGTATAATTATGTCTGTAAGGATACTATGATCTAAATCGATGTGCACTGCAATCTTGGTCATTTGGTTACTAAAACGATTAAGAAAAACATTCATTTATTTTTCTTCACGACCATAATCTTAATATATATAAATCTCGTGTCACAATGTTTGTCCTCAATGGACTCCTAAACCACTTAACCGATTATAATAAAATTCGCACACCATGTGCAGTTCGATCCAACTTGAGAGATAGGATAGTTTAAATCTCAAATTATAGTCGCAATTTTAATTTATTGCAAATTATATATATTTAGTTAGCATCAACATACTACGGTTGCTATAGTTACGCAATGGCTTTTGACAGGACAACGTCTGTCGAGTCAGCTAGTAATATAATAAAACATTATGTAAGACTAATTAATAATATTCCTTATGCAAGCGGAGCGTTGGTCGTCCGGCGACGAGATGGGTCGACGACATAGTCAGAGTCGCGGATCGAACCTGGACCCGATTAGCAGTTGACCGAGGCAGATGGCATAACGGGAGAGAAGCCTATACCCAGCAGTGGGATAGAGAGGGCTGTGGATGATGATGATGATGATGCACATAGTACATATCACATAGTACATAGTATATCTATTGATACATGAGTATGTTTATTGATACTGAAACAGCAAGGAGGCGAGAACAAGCCAGCGCTCGTTGACAGGTTGTCGACGAATCACAATGTACCTCAGATACTAATATCCGTTCAGGAATACATTACAATAGACAAATTGAATTCTCAAGTGGATTAACATAAATAGTGTGCAATGGTGCTATTATAATGCTATCGCGTTGTAAGACAATGGAAAGGGTCCTCCCACCTCCCACGTGGGTCGCCACAGAACCCGGGGGTTACTCTGGTTGTGATTATTGATGTCTAACAAGGTTTTATAGAAAAGTGTATACCTATAGACATGTATGTTATGCGTATGCTGTGTAATACAGATGTGTATACTTAAGTATAAATTTAAACTCATAATGAAATGAGCACTAGAACTAGAAAGAAGTCTTGATTGCGGAACATCAGAGAGTGGACGAGCATAGCCAGCGTCGAACAGCTTTTCCTTTTGGCTTAAGAGCAAAGACAAGTTCACTAAGCTAATTAGTAATGACCATTGACCAATCTCCAGTAGAAAGGGGCACCAAATGATGGTGATGTTAAAGAGTGTACCTTTTGGAGTCAGAAAAAAGCTAAATATCAAAAAGATCATTAGAGAAACCTTTTTCGAGGTTTCTTGTAGGTCTACGATGGAGCATGCGTACTTACGGAGACCGTATCTCTATATTTGAATACACGCATACCTAGAGAAACTCTTGATCATCTATAATACTCAACCCGAAAAACCACAATACAACTCATAAGTAGTAGGCCCCGGGTCGGCGCGAGCGCATGCTAATCGCGTCTAATCATTCGATCGAAGCTGATTCACCTTTAGCTTTAGATCCTTAGTCTGTTTATTTACCAATCAGTGTAGCTAATGCCGGCCGTGGCCATAAAAGGCGATATATTTGTCTAGTGTCGCTCCGAATATACGCGCCATATGTGGTCGCGTTTAGCGTCGACTTTTAGAGAATATTTCCCCGTTAATGTGAAACGTAAATGAATGAAAATCATTAATGTTTACCCCTCCAATTTCCTTGGGACGCCTTTTATGACGGGTTTTGGTTCATACATAATGAGTAGAGGCATTAGAGGTTGGTTTTGTTTCATGCTTTCCTTTAGATGCTTCTCATGCAACCATAGTTTCTTGTGTTGAAATTAGCAAAAAGAGCTGTTTTTTAATTTTATTTAGCTCACAAATAATACTAATAGTAGTAATAAGTGCTAAATAAAATCTCCGTTCGTTTTATTTTTGATTATTTATTTCAATCATAACAGTTCCCAGACTGTATTTTACCTTTTATGACAGAGATGGTAAAGCTTAGCTCCAAGTGTGAACTTCCCCATTTACAACTAAACAATTGGTGCTATTCTGTCGTAAAAAATATGAGGAAATCATTTATGCCACTCGATGAATTAACAGTTTCGTGTTGGCGCCAGATGTTGGCCGCCGTCGCGTCGCCTCGAGTCGAATTTCGTGTTGATTGCGAAAAAGCGCTCGCGCAGGTGTAGGGGTGCCGAGGGGCGGGGGGGAGGGAGGGGGTAGGAGGCGCCACTGCCAGGTCCGCCCAACTCTTTGTTTACGTAACGCCCCCGCTCATTACGATCTGCAATTACGACACCTCGATTATGAGACGATTGTTTGATAAAAACTTGTAACTGTAGACGCCCTTCTCTTGTTACGCTCCAGAAAGTACATAAGGTGTAATTGTACCAGTCGTCATGATGGTGGAAAAACATGCACACTACACAGTACACACACACCACACGTACTAGCAACAAGTAAGCTAACAAATTATTACGCTACCTAGCCGCGCGGCGTCTCATTACAGCGATACCATTTTACTTGCAACATTGTCATGAGGATTTTACATGCCAGCTACGTTCTTGCCTAGTTCACTTCATATCAAGTCGGGTTAAGGACTTTTTTTACCATCGTTGAATGTCAGCTTTACGAAAGCGTTGACTAAATGCTGCTGGTCATTGAGGACTCTACAGTGAACCGGACAGTTGTCGAACGCAGATGGCTACGAGCATTGATTTATACAGGGTTAAAAAGGAATGGATATGCTAAGGTACTAGCCATAGTACTTAGCATTGTGGACAACTTTTACTAGATGACCAACTGAAATCGCGAAACAGCTATTTTATATAGAAAAATGTCCATTGCTCTCGACAAAATGTATGGAAGAACATTATCGGGTTTAAATTACACGCCATTATCGGGTAAAAAAGAAGTTGAGGAGGGTAAAAGTTGTTTATAATAATAAGTACTATCAGTCTTTTTCGGTTTAGCATACCTTTTCTTCATAATCCTATATAGACGATTAACAATTTTCTCTAATAATTTCAGAGAGACTCGACTTGAAACCGTAGCGCCATTTTATAACTACATCAACATTTCAACAAGTTTCATCATTAATACTTATCTATTTCGTACGAGTACTTCGAAAGTA
This sequence comes from Alcis repandata, assembly GCA_949125135.1. Lineage (NCBI taxonomy): Eukaryota > Metazoa > Arthropoda > Insecta > Lepidoptera > Geometridae > Alcis > Alcis repandata. The sequence goes on from OX421233.1 coordinate 6,489,957, forward strand.
AATAGGTATTTTATGATGAAGCTTATCGTAAATCTATCATTCCTTATTCCTTATCCTAATAAACTTAATGTATCTACTCGCTTAATTCTTGTTTCTAATATGTACAGTTTGCACAAGTGGTATTAGATTACTACAAGTTATTAATCAGTTAGGCAATCCTAGTTATCATGATCACAAATTGCAAATACATAATAAATCTTAGGATTCTAGATATAAAGATGTTTATTTGTTGACACAATTGGTTTATAGTACCTACAACCATGTATAATTGTAGGTATATCCGACTAACTGCGCCTGACGGTTTCACATAAAAACAAAAAAGAAAAAAAAAGAGATAGAGAGTAGCCTATGTTTTAATCCAGACCATGAACAACCTTCATTCCAAGTTTCATCTAAATCCGTTCAGCCGTTTTTGCGTGAAAGAGGAACAAACATACTCACAAAATTTCGCGTTAATAATATTAGTAGGATTACATTTTGACTTCAACGTAGCAACTGTGGTGTCAATAATTAAAAATATCTTCAAGGTGACTATGGGTAGTTAGAAGACTACCTAGTTTGTTTCAAAACGACTGTGTGACTAACAGTGCCTAAATTATAATTAAGCAAGGAAGTTTCAGCCAGTGAGTGCCTTTAAATTGGCGACCTCGAAATAACAAAGCTTGAAAAAGCTGTTACTGAGTCAATGGATCTGTGACCTATATTCGTAATCGCTAGCCTTATGCAGGCATGGAGATGTGTGCAGAGATGCTGTGGGTACGTGTGGGCGCCGGCCATATATCAACGCTTTGCGGTTTAAGCCTCGTGCTCACTTCTGACATCTACATTTTCTAAAAAAAAACTGGCACGCTTTTATAAAAACGCTTTTGATACTGGCAACGTGTAAAAAGAAAAATAGGTTTTCTCTTCCAAGTTTAAAGAAACTCAATCTATTTCCCTAGGTAAAGCTATATTGAATTTGAGAAATTGGAAAGCTGCTGATTTTTTTGTTTACTGTTTGTTGTAACTGAGTGTGAATATGCCGTTAAGCTCACGTGAAACCGCTATTGATTGTTGCGACACGATACATGGCAACACAGTAGCAGTAAACTTTGATTGTGCTGCTTGGCGCCGAAACCGACTCTTTCCCGCCGACAACTCTACCGTCTCGCGACCTGTCGTTACGTGGATATATTTGATTTTATTAGGCTTAGAAATTGATGTGGCGCCAACGAACAATGGAAATGAGGAAACTTGTTTGATGACTAAAGTAAACCATCGATAAAGTTGCGGGTCAGAGATAAATCACGTGGAGATTTGAACCTCGCTCTGGGCAATGCAAATTTACCTATTTTATTCACTGTTACCGTTACTTTGGTAGGTGTAGTAATGGTACTGTGACGAAGTGGTAGCGAAAAAGCAGGGTAAGTTGAGAACATCTGACTGAAGCGTTTAGTAGCTAGATAGGTCGACGCTATTATCACCTTCATCGCGGGATTTGTGGGTCGTTCCGGAATCCGATTAGCGCACAAACGAAGTGAATCAGCAGTAGTAAAATAAAAAAAGATGATTAACATTGAAATTAATTTTAAAGGGTTATTGTATAATAGATTCGCCACAAAGTCGATTCGTCACGAAAAAAAGTATGTTTAAATTCGTCACAGTTAATTTTTATTCTAATAAATATGGTCTCTACTCGACTTTAAATACATTTTACATAAACAACAAAAATGTTGAACGTCAAAATTAAATCACTAATTAAGTAGATATATTTATTTTTGTATATCTGTAAATGTAACCATTTCCTATTCAAATAAATACGTCGCCTATTCCAGTCTCCAATATCAGCACTCAGCAAGTCACAGTCAACAGGCTTCACCGCGAATTGGTACTTGCAACAAACGAGTGGCGCCGTAAGATCCCGTTACCCGCCCACGGCGCGCATCGACCAATTCTAGTTGTACTTCCTAGTTTTAGTCATCTGATTAAATGCAATTCTCAAAAAAATAAACGTAAATTGATTGACATAAAAGAATCATTTAAAACAAGAACATTATTTTTACAAAACAAAAAACAAAAACCGACTTCAAAAAACCGACTATAGAGTTATTCATCTATTTGTCGCGCACGTACTTAATGCAAATTTAAGACTTATATGGTTTTATCATGGATACCATTATCAGAACTGGACTAAATTGAAATGGGACCAAATGGGAAGCGTCAGCTTTCTAATAAAAAAAGAATCGTCAAAATTGATTCACCCAGTCAAAAGGTATGAGGTAACAAACATAAAAAAATAAAAAAACATATAGACGAATTGATAACCTCCTCCTTTTTTGAAGTCGGTTAAAAAATAGTAATGGGAAAGTGAGTTTGTTTGTTACGCGCTTCCACGCGTTCTCTATATTTACCGATCACCATGAAATGCATACGAGTACCTACACTTGGTCAGGGGTATAGAAAAGGATTTAGACTATTTTAAATCGTCATAGTTTTCATCACCTTATGGGTGAAACTATAGAGTGCAGCTAATAGCTGAAAAATATAAAAAGGTTTTGGAATAACAATTTCTTGTTTGCTTTGTTTGTTGCATCAGATATTGAGGAGCTTTTGATGTCTCAATGAGTACAGTTTTGGTGATGATAATAAAAGATCTAAATATCCGTGGGAGGAAACGCCGCTAAATTGTGTGTACTTACTAATTTGTGTCTCACTTAATTAGTGTGGTCTTCTTTACCAAAACTTCGGCCGCTTTTTCCTTAGGCAACAGAAGTCTTTTAGGGACTGATGTCTCAATAACCATTTTGGTAATGATAATTGAAAAGAACGGAAGTGTTAAATAATCGTGGGTAGATATGTACCTCTTGGAAAGGTTAAACGACTAACTCGTTTTATAATTAATGTGTTTTTAAGATACGTGTCATTTAATGACGAAAATTATTTTAATTTTATTCGAATCAACTTTTTTATGGTTTAACATTAATAGACGATCCTCCTAATTAGTCCATAAAATGATTAACCAAAATTCGATACAGGTAATTAAATCCAAAATGGAAACATGGTCGGGCACACATTTCGATAACGAAATCAATTACGATTGGACAGTGCGATTAGGCTCAGTCCAGCGGTCGCGTTTAGTTTGCATAAATACATAATAAAACCGGTCGAATGTGTTTTGTGTCGAATACGGCCGCTAATGATATGGAAACGGAAAAATTGGGATAGTATCTATCTAACTTTCAAGCTTGGCGCCGGCGCGAGCGCAGCCGCTCACTGACCGCTGCGCAGTTCGAATAATAGTCACCAGCTGCAAGTGGTGTTGCCACATGTATAGATGTTTTCTAGCGATTTTTGTGCATCTGCATGTACCTACAAATGTAATCCTAGATTTTAAAATAGCCTAAACCTCAAAACCAAGCTTAGCTAATTTTGTTTACTTTACTGACGTAAACTTTAAACAGATTGTTAAGTTAATATAGTAATATAGTTATACTCTTATGTGATAAAGCTCTTAAAAATAGATTTCAAGAGCTTACTAAGTCTTTTTCACGAATATTCCAACATTTTTATAGTACCCAACATGCCCTTTATACTAGTAATAATTGGTATACATGGCAACATCAACTGCAACTATCTCCCATAAACGACAATATTGACAGCCAACAATGGCCAGAAAGGCAACCATTTGCATAATTAGATGTGGCGATGTCGAGATGACTTTCTAAGTCTTAAAACAACACTCATGACCGCATAAATTGAAGGGATTATTTTATGTTCGTGGTTTGTGTTGACATTATGACCCTGGGTTTATAGGTTTCACTGATAATGTCGTACTCGTACCACTTCTTAGCTTTTAACTTCTAAAAGATGTTAATGTTGCCATATAAACTGTAACGTTGATTCAATTTATGATACTATTAGTGCTTGTTTGTTTGCTTCGATATCAGGAAAATACTTTTTACTTTCACAAGATGCAGTCTATAATAAGACTGATATGGAAGCAAACTAACAATAAACTTATACTGTAACGACACACATTTTGTTTTACAACTTTGTCCGTACCTATCAATTAAGTATGGCTTTGTTATTCGAATAAAAAACAAAACAAAATATAGATTGTATCACGTTATAAAGATTAATTCTACAAGTAGGTTGTAGACGCGTACCTAACCGTGAAGCCACAATTAGAAAACAGTTCTGAGAAATGTGTTAATTCTCCGCCAAATAATAAATCCATGCGATAAAAATCTCGCAAATGAGTGGTTGCAAAATATGATTGAATAATGTTTGTTTGTCAGTTCATCCTTTTCACACTTACTTATACGAAGCCCGTGGGCGCTATCTAATGGCTGCAGCGTTTCAGTTACCCATAGATGAAACAAAAGTTGCGCAATGCACTTGTTGCAATCATTTTAAACCGCCAACACGCAGGCACAGCCTTATTTTGTTAGGGGTGACTCATAATGATACAGCTGCTAATGAGATATCAAAGCTTTATGCTACTAAGTATCTATAAGCTCTGAATTAGCTAGTACTGCATAAACTTATATTTTATTCTGCCCTGTTCTGCTTAGCCATTGTTAATCACGTAACATATAATATTAGCTACTGTTTTAAAAAAAATAATGTAAGTTAGTTTCATTTTAATTTGTTTTCGTAGGTAAATTACTTATGTCCGACGCTTTTTTCAACAGAAAATTGACCAAGTTATATGAAAATCAAATATTAAAGAAAAAATTTTTTTTAATCTTTTTTCTGCCTATTTTTTCTTATTCTTAAAAAAACAGTTTTTATTCAAAACAATAGGTAGATATGATGACTATAGGTATACACTGCAGCTTACAGCTTATTCAAGCAAAGCATCTGCTATATTCGTCGTAATATCTTCCAAGTAGCATGGCAAGTGAGACAGCGGTTTTAAGTTTACGAAAGTGACGATTATTTATTAGCAGCAATTATTCTTTGTCGCGACGTCGCCATTGAGAAGGCTCGTGGAAGCTTAGCGCCGGAAATTACTCGTGCCACTCATCTTAAAGGGTCAGAGCGTACTGAGATATAATAGACGTTGAATTCAAACGTAGACGAAACAAAAACCTTGAAGGATTAATAAAATAAATAAATAAAATAAAATAAAAATCATTTATTTCAGGCGTAAAGAAAACCCATAGGAAAAAAATAAAATAAAATAAAAAATCACAGTAAAAAATGAAATTAAAATTGAGAATCTAACATACCTAAAATAGTTTCACCTGTAAAAAGGGTGAAACCTCGTCCATAAAAAAAATATAAAAATAAAAATGCTACACAAACTTTGTGTGGTCACTTTTTGTTTTCGTTCATGTGTACAGATACCCAATGCCTGAACATGGGACTCCCTATGTCATCAGAGACCGCCCCGAGTATCTTGTTGTCTGAGCGACGCAGGCGCAGGCGATGCCAGAACGACGCCACCCTGGATCGTATAATGGCAAAGAAGTCAGGAACCCCCGCCTCGGCGAACATGCTCGACGCACTGCAGCATCGCGGTAGCCTCATAAGAGCCCGGAATGCGTCATTATACTGGACTCTTATGGTGTATAAGGCTTTTACGGTTAATGTTTCCTATTTGTTTCAGAGGGAGTTTAGCGGAAACAAATATATCTGTTTGAAACGGACTTACTTCAAAACTAAGACACAATGGTCACACAATTCAATGGTCACAGAACTTGATTGTATAGATTTGCTGATAGAAAATCTATTTATTGTTCACACCAGAAATTACAATCAAAGAGTTACTAACGTTTTAAACTAATTGGCGACTTAAACGCAATCTCAAAGCAATCTGGTCGTCCTGTTTGGCTCAGCGGTAATATATCCGCCTCATATGCCAGAGGTCCCGGGTTCGATTCCCGGCCGGGCAGATGTTTGAATGATGAATTTAAATATCTGTTCTGGGTCTGGGTGTTAGTTGTCCTTGTCCTTGTGTGTGTTCCATGGCATCCCCGACACAGGATTTATTCCTAGCTATGAGTGTGAAACGTTTATTTATCTCTTTCAGGCTTATACTTGCAATTAGGTAGGTACTCAGTCTCATAAAAAAAATGTCGCGTTGCGTCGCGTTAGTATTTTTTTGCTGGTCTAGTGAATTCGTACTTTAAAACTTCATTGCATCTTTGCGTGCACAAGCACACGCTATTCTTAGTTTACTGTATGTGTCACTGTGTTCAATTAGAGTTCATATTGGAACTGAAAATTGTTTACAACAAAACTTTCCGTTTGTTACGAAACTTTGGATGGTAAATAAACTTTTAGCTGTTCTGATTTCTTACTGTATTTTTTTTTCTAACTATTAATACTGTCGGTCTCTGAAAATAGTTGAAAATAACAATTCACCGTATCATAAATCGGTTCTTCGAAACAAGATACGTTTCTAGAAATACCTTAATCTTGTTGTTTTCGCCTTATTATGATATTATATGAATTCAGGGAAATTATTTACGAGCAAAACTTACTCATATTCATTCTAGGAAGAAACTTCAGAAATCAAAAACATTTTCTGGCATCTGATCTCCTAACCGGGGGCTATTCCACGATACAATATCTACCACTCATTTCTCTATCGTCACTTCTACTTATTTGAGTTCTGATAAGACATAGGTAAGTCTAACCACGCTTTTGATTGCCCGTAGGTAAAATATGATATTTAATGTAGGTAGGTACGAGTATATCATAAATAATAATTTGAAAATAAGATTCATATTTCTAAAGCAGATTTATACTTGTAGGCTTAGAGACTAAAATAAAATATATGGACGGGCCAAAAAGAAGCTCATTATCGAAGACTATTAAAATGAGCGCCGGACACTCGTCACGTCTGGCTGACTCTCACACCTTCCCAGCACCTCGGAAGTGCAACACGTCTGTGGAGTCAACATATCACGACTTTCATCGAACAAATAATGCCCTCGTGCTCATTTCCGTTATGCAAAAATACTACAAAAAACAATAATAAAAGTTGTTGACATATTTCAACTGAACGCGATCAAGGGCTTAGGCCCGTCCATTTATTTTATTTTAGTCTAAGCTTGTAGGCACAAATTAAATAAATACAAAAGGCAGGGTTGGTAAGAAAGGTGGGTAGGGTAGATATAGGTTTATTTCGTTTTCTATAGTGGGCGACACTACGAAAGCAAAAATGGTTCTAAAATATAGGCGGAAACCCACCCGCAACCTATGCTATCTTTAGTCACAGGTCAACAAGTTCACAATAGGGACGGTTAACATTTCATCGAAATACATACAAACTAAATAAGTGTCTAGACAATGCTTGATTTGCAGCTGTATAATATGTATTTATTTAAGCTAAAGTTTAAAAAAAAAAGATTTATAATTCTAGAATTTTGCATATACGCTGGCAGGGCTAGGTACAGAAGAATATAGGCTAATTTTCATCGTTATCATCATCACCGTTTTACATCAACGTGCTCAGCAGTCGACGATAAATCACACTAACAAGCTTCATGGTTTTCGCTGTCTTTTCATTCATAAATGAAGACTAAATGACACAATAACTATAGCTCGTACCAGTTTTGCATTTAACGACTTGCATCACGATATGCACTAAGCTCCTTGATGTCATTTATGATGCAACTAAAAGATTATTTCAGATTAAAGTCGTTTAAGAGTATTGCAGAATTTGATTAAATGAAGTTACACTCTAAAACGACATAAATAAGGATAGAGAGTGCCATTAAAGTCGCCGAATCATATTCAAAACACTTAATTAAAAAAATATTGACTTAAAACGAAGGATATAAGTTTGAGCTACTTTGTAAATGAAACTATTTTTTTAATAAAATTAAAAAATACTAGGTTTTGAGACACTGGCTCACCTAGTGCGAATTCTTAGGTTTATATACATCTTAAAAATATACTCAACTATACAAATTACTATTTACATATATGTATCTACTAAAGAAAATAAATCAATTTTGAGTGTGAAACTCTAGATAGTATCATCAATTCAGATTGTATGTCAGTTTACGATACAATGAGACTCGATGCTGTTGGAAACATTGTGTACACAGGTGAATTAAGAAAACAACTTGGTTGGCTCTTTACCCCCATTTTGATATAGAGTTCTTAAATAAAGCAAACATCGATACAATACGACACTTCTTATGACACAAGACGAGATGAGCTTGCAAACATTGAAGATCCCATTTCCTGGCTGCATTATAAACTATTGACTTTCAAATATCATTTACATTTAAAATTAACTTCTCGAATATTGAAGAGGTAACTGTGAAACGGAGGCAGCACGTGGCTCGGCTGGCGGGTATGCAAATCTAGCTGCTCGTGTGTGCACGTATTATAGAGTTTCACCCACACAGATGCACATTGGCTTCCATTCATAAAAGCAAGGCACTATCTAGCCATGAATTAATCGCAACATTTGAATATGTTTACTCTGACAAAGGAAGCGGCCATTGAGTAAAACTCGCCCGAAAACAGGTTTGGCACGTGTCAATGAACGACGGGAATATTTTGGACGCCATCGACGACCCGAGTTTGTCCGGCTATGATTTAAAACGTTTGATAGATGCTCGGCTTCATTGTCGGGTATTTACAGTATGTACACGTGTACGTACATGTGTATATTTACGTATGTTTTATAGAAATTAACAAATCTGTAATTTATTAAATAAGCAACGATGTACTGTTATTTCACCTGTGTGAAACAATGGACAGAAAAGTGTTAAAACAAACGTCTAAAGTGTTCCTCTTTAGCACATTCTCAATTTCCTAGCGTCTTATCTACCTACTTCACGAGGTTTTGACTTTTGATAGTTACTGTGTTTGCGAGCTCTAAATTATTAATACAAACTCTATAGATTAAAATATTAAGTTTGAAAATAGAAGTCGTGTTGATTATAATTATTGACAGTGAGTTTATATATCTAAGTTTACTTCTTTTTATTTTCTTTTAATACCTACCTATTTATTTACATTGAATACAAGTGCAGGTACAACATAGTTTTCAGACAAATTTGATTTGTAGGTAACTAAGGTCTTTTAATAAGGTATTGAATTAGTTGTATTGAGCAAAATCGAAAAAATGAGGCGGGTTAAACTGTCGAGAATAGTAGTGTGATCCAAAATCCGGATCTGGATCTGATAAATTACATGTTTTCAACAATTTCTTTGTACAATGAATTCTAAATTCACTAAGCTTAAATTTTAAACAGTTAATAACTTACCTAAATAGGTTATTAACTGCATAAAGTGCAAATACGTAAGTATAAACTCTCTCATCCTACATTTCCTCCTATATCGCCATAGCTTTAAGCAATCTCAACGTGAATGAAACAACATTCTGCATATGAGTTGTATTATTTCCTTGATAATTATCATGCTATGAGATTGCAACTCGGTGTTATGAAGTTATGAATGAAAGTTGGCGACCTCCAGTCCGACGTAGGCGAGGCTGTCGCAACGCAGCGTCACCGCCGAGGCTGGCTTGGAAGTAGAACTCATTCATGAACTGGCACCGTGGGCGTGCACTGCTTATGCACTCGAGCTGGAAGCTTGAGGTGTCAGTTCAGGTATAGAACCAGCCATGAGAAGGTAAGGTGGTCTTGAAACATTTGAAAAGTAAGGTGGTCTTGAAACCTTCAAAAGCATGGATGCATCTGTTCTACAATTGTGATGAGAGCCAATTTTTAATTTTAGTGCAAAAAAGAAAATGAAGTTGTTCATATTATTATATGGTTCAAATCTGTATCTGTTTATATTGCAGTATGAATTTTTTTTAGGGGATAATTTCCGGTATTCACTGATACAATTTTGTAAACTCTCAGAAAATTAATTTGAAAACTCCATAAAAAAGTTACAAATCAATGGGTACAATGTCCCAAAAATTAGGTAGTCCTAAATAAATAATTAAGCACTCGGTAAGTAGCTTGAAGTTTTTTCAAGTTCACGTAACAATCCTCTCACTCTATTTTATACTTGTCAACGAAACTACATACAGCTTAACCGATGATTATGGTTCCGTTAAATTAATTTTACCTAATATTAGCATACTTACATAGTTAAAATCTGGACTCCACGGTCCATTCACAAACTCGTCGTGTAGGCGTAAACAGACCAGCGGCCATTTTATTACGATCTCTGCGAACTATTACTGACTTCATAACACACTTTGCTTGTAAATCGCTACTTGTATATGTTGCTTGTAAAAAAGTGCTACATTACATGATATGTAAGAGGAGATTTGCAGTTTACTAGATTCCAACGAACGGGTAGCGTCTATAAAATTTATGGAAGACTTTAAACCGGCAAAATTATTGGTCAAGTCTTAAAATACCGTTACCTAAGTAAGATCTAGTTATCCTGCACCCAATATTGAGTTCATACAAGATGCTATCCGTATTTACAGAATATATTAGCATTGGCAACATATTTTCATTTAAATTAGCTCCAGGCACAGATTATTCTCTATAGATAACATGGTTTGAGATTTTTGTTCCAACTAAAATACACGAAAATGTATTTAAATTGTATTTAAATAAGGAGAAAAGTGCAAGCAGCGGGGACTGAGATAGAACTTTGCCATTACCTTACGGATATGTCTATCTTCGTTTAGTAAAGACACAAACACAACTAAAGACTAAAAATGCGATGAGATTAAATGCGTCTAGACGTCTAGATGTGCTGGCTTATTTAGACCATTGCGTGATGTGCTTGAATATTTCTAAGCGCGGGACCTAGAGAGGGTATCCTCTAGCTCTAGTGCAACTTGTACTAGCTTTTCACAATTTGCTGGTAGCGCGTCGGTTAAAGTCACGTCTTACCACGACAAGCTGCGAACTAGAGACAGCTAGTTAGGAGATAGCATCTCTGGACGGCTGCCTTCTTTATGAGGCTGCTCACTTACACAGATGTACGATATGCTTTAACCAATTTAACCAAGTGATTTTAACCAAATGGTTGATAATCAATACTCATTATGTAAACATTATTGCAACATGTAGGTCTTAAATTACATATTTTATTTGTATTGATTGGCCACATATAGCAACATGACCCTAGAATAGTCCTGAATTTAAAAGATCATCACAAATATCACAATATGCTCAGTTGCTCACACTTTCAACAGTTTCGTATTCTAAACTCGAAACTAAGTCTGTCTCTTTGTCTGTCAGTTGTTTTCTCACCTTTTCAGGATTGAGCTGTTGAATCTTGGTAGAATCCAGCAAGGAAGTATATTTGTGAAGACTTCACGTATCTAAGCGTTAGGTACCGTATCTCAGAATACAGTAAGACTAAGAAATGGCGAGTAAAGTAGCGGGGTAAAGATTAAATAATATTTATTAAAATTGGAGCAATTATTACGTAGCTAACCTTCGATGTAGTCGTGACCGAAAACAGATCAGTGTGAACTTGAAAACTGACGGTCAACGAGTATGGAACTGACGCCCCCGTTCAAAAGACTTCAACGCTCACTCATTCACAAAGTAGTTTTGTATAGTTACAAATTACGTGTTGTTTTCAAAAACAACAACGTGCATGTGTTTTAACTTTACAAATACATAATTATGTTCAGTTTCATTTTTGTAAAAAATTGATAAATTGTGAAATAGATTTTTCTCCTATTTGAAAATCCCCTCAAGTTAAAAATACTCATTTAAATATACATTAATTTTTTTTAATTATCTTTATTTTGCTTTAATGAACTTACAGAAGTAAAGTTGTCACATAACTTCTAAAGATACTATCCAAAACGATTGAACGCAATCAAGGCACTACTTTGCATCGCACAAACACAGCCCGTCCCTTTATAGGTGCGTTGTACTCGCATATTTCCTATAATGAAATATGAATATTGGATAGGCTTGAACAGGTGTTAATAAATAAGTCTAGATTATCCACGGACAGATCTAATCGGATCTTGTTTACATTGCGAAAGATTTCCGAGCGGCTTACTGTGTGACCAACTTATGTGAACAGTTGAATGAGAGAGCTACAGTCGTATTTTGTGAACAAAACAGATAGCCTTCCATGAAAAATATTAGTTCCCTATTTGGCCAACTGTATAGATAAGGAGCCAGCTCTGTACGGGCGGAGCCCTGGCTCTAGGGAGCTTATCTCTTACTGTTTAAACTGTAAACATATTTGAATGCCTGTTGCACTATTTATTGTTTACCTATCGCTTATCTAACTCGGCCTTTTATATATCGGTCCTTGTTAAGCCGATTTCAACAGGATATTTTCCATTGCTGCTGTGTGATTGTCCCTATGCAAATACATTGTAATAAATATATCTACGGGTAATGTTAATCAGATATCCGTAGCATTGCCATTTGGCGCTGCATTTATTTACGTTTATGGAGCTCATGTTAGTCTACCTGTTTCTACATTGTTAGTCTGATCTTAAAAAGGGTGTAGCTGAGCATACCTTCTCTCTTTATGGACAAAACTATGCTTACTTATAAAGACTGCTTAAAGTTAATCATGGTTTAAAATTATCTGTCAACTTTTCGCTGACGTCAAATATCAAGTGCAAAAACAAAACGTGCAATTTTAATCAGTGATTAAGTTTATGAAAGGGTTTATAAGTAAGACTTTATAAGAAACATTTTAAAATACAGCATATAACATTCGAAAGCCGGATCTTTTTCCAAATACAATAAAAATAAACGCTATAACTCACTCTACCTTTGTGTGGAGTATTTAAAAGTTTTGAATAGCATCATATTGAAGCTCGTTTTGTACTTAAATGTGAACTTAAAGCCATTATATAAAATTAATAGCCACTCGGTCGCTCACCAAACAATTGCCCGTCCAGCTTAATGCTATCAGCAAATCTATGGGTTGGAATCTTATAACCTTTTGCCTTCGAGTCAAATGAACTGTAGATACTTAGGTAGGTACCGCCGGCCGTATATATTGAGGTTGCTATAAAGTGCCCGGAGAATGTTCACATTGAACCTAAAGCATTAAAATTTGTATTTTAAGGAAAAATAACAACAATAGTTCGAATATTGCCAACATTGTCCAGTTTGAACAATATGGACATATTGGACATACGCACTTCTTGATATGACTTTTGTTTAGAACATGTTATTAATGTTACAGTCATATTAATATGTCAGTTGAGCATGTTGTGACATTGAGAAAATGTAGGACACGAGAGTTAACACTCGTGAATGACCGCTCAGCTCTGTCCTCTGTCATATTATGTGTCTATTCAATTAGCCGAATGACAAGCAGATGGTTTGCGCCACATCGCAGCCGCGAGATTGTATAAGTGGCATTGAATCTGTGCGGATGATGCGCACGCGCTCATGAATGGGGCTCAGTGAATCACGCGCCTCCATTCATGCCGCACGCCCCCGCGAGCGCGAGACCCGACAAAACAAACGCTTTATTCGCTAACTGTATGCTTCCTTTACATTCAAAGAATAACTACATCCAGCATTTGCTATGAAATCAATTACTGATTTTTAAATCCGCCAGAAATATTTTACTGTTTTTTAAGCTGTATAAACTTATCCAGATGAAATACGTAGCTGCAGTTGTTCCTTCTACGATTAAAATATAATATAATATTATATATAAATCGGCCCATCTGCTTACTTGAAGAACCAAAATTGTACTTAAGAACAAAAATAACTCAATCAAATATAAAAGTGGCTATTATTGAGTAAAAGCTTAAATTAAGTTTTACAACCAGCGCAGTCAATAAACGCGTCTATTAAACAGAGATATAGCACTTGGTACAATGACACTTATCCTGCATTCTAGTACTGCTGTTGTAACCATTGGAATCTAGTCAGACTATCCGATTCCTACCAATAACTTAGCACGGCTATAAAATCAAAGCAGGCATACAATTACAACAGCGCTCGTTGCACAGCCACACTTAAATAGGATCCAGTAACTAGTTAAATGTAAATCAACTATTATTGTTTCATTCGCAACATCTGCCTCTCATTTCCTGCAAAAGCTTATCATTAGAAAGTCATTACACTGAAGATACGGATAAAATCATATTCTATCCGATACCATAAAGTTTCTAATCTTCCGAAATTATTGTTTGGTTAACTGTTATCGGCAATTTCCTGTTCAGACCGTTAAATATAAATGAGGGGTTAACACTGAGTTATGATCACCTGAGGATGTAATTTGGACGATTCGCCTTCGTAACCCTGAGCTAGAGTTAGATACAGTCTCTTAGAACATTGTAAGAACAAAAATATTGCCTTGACCTGTTGTGGTGACTTCGCACTATAATACGACCGACTTACGGCTACAGTAGAATATGGCTCCACTGTAGTATTTCCTGAACAATTTTGATAGTCATCGGTACGAGATTTTAGTTCCGTTATTTGGCCATCTCTACAAATAAGTTTGTCTGCTGTGCCCAAGTAGTCGTGACACTTGAATGAAACACTGAGCAATAATAAATCATCGGTTACATCACGCTAATGGGCGTTTTTAGGTGTAAAGTTAATGGACATTGAAGACCTTTGGGGAATTAGGTTCATTGACTGATCTTTTGAAGCTTAACATTGAATTAAAATTTTAATTGACTGAGTGAGCGAAGCAAGCGAATGGTCTCTGCAACAACAGACAAGATTTGCTTTCATCTGTTTAGATCTTTGTTTGTTGGTATGGATGTTGGTACTCGCGTACGTTGTATTTTCCATCTATAATATGTCTGAAGTAGCTTGGTATAGACTATAGAATTGATTGATTGATGGGATATTTCTCTTAAAAAGAGAGGCAAGCAACGGCGTCATTTAAAAGCCGATTTTGAAAAAAAAAAAACAGTAACTTTTGGTACTCCATTTAAAATTAATTTCTGTATATTGGCAAAATCGGTCAAAAGGTTTAATAAAGACACAACAGTGTTAGTGAAACTTTTTTGACAATACTTGGCTTATTAATTTGCAGTTCTAAAAAAATCTTGAACAATCACTGCTAACTAATGCACAGTAGAAAGTGCTATAAAGAAAACGTATAAATTTGTCCATTAATTTTAAAGTGAATATTGTCCAACAATTGAGATTATAATCAGATACCAGTTTCGGGAGAGCATTGCGTCATGAGACTTGATGTGGCCTGAAAAATGTATTTATGTTCTTGCTGACCGTGGTGACTTGAATAAACATTGGGCTTGCTTAATGCAAAGTTACAAAATAATAAAGTAGTTGCAGCTTTTAGGTGCTTGGTTTTGTACAATTTGGAGTAAGTAAATACTTGTTTGCTCTACAAGACTCGAGTACTGAGTAATTAGTTATGTGGCCATGCCATTACTGTTGATTTAAGAATATTCGTAGACAAAAAATTTTGGATCTTTTGAAAGTATGTATTTGTCACCAAGCACGATTTTTTTTCCGAAAAAACAATATTTTGGCGACCAAAATAATGAAACAACGAAATGTTCAAAATAATATAATAATATAAAATAATAATACGTAAAAGAAAATTTTAATAATTTCAAATGATTAGATAATACCGGTTTTTTTCATCAAACTTCAAAGCGTATTGCGACTTGTTAATGTTGTCCCTAATAATGTCGTCGGCAAGCAGGCAACCATTTAGTCGAAGCTACCACTTAGCCAAAGCTACGTTGAAAGTATCGGTTCCGAGGAAAGTTTTAATGCCTTTTAATGAATATAAATGTATTCTTAATTACAAACTGGTTCAGGTGCGTCAACCTGTATTTAAGTAACGCGATTACTTGCCCTAATGAAGATACGTTATAACTTCATTTAGATGGACACTTTTAAATTAGTAACACTGCATTCTTACGTCGGGCAAGCGCGGTCTCTTTAAATTAAAATTTGAGTGACCAAATTTAGAGCAGCTTATTTTTAACACTGTTTTTATTAGATTAATTGAAAATGCATTAAAAAATACTGGACACATATTTTTGAGTTTTATTTTTATGTAACTTTAATTCTCTTTATTCGGAAACAGTTTAAAAATGTTTTTAATGCGTATTTTACCGAATAGAAAATATTAAAAAACGTCAATGTTTCAAATTCTAGGCTCTGATGTACTAGGCTTCAGATCTCTGAAACACCATAGTTTGTGAGCCAATATTTCCTAGATTTAAATGAGCCACTATTATCTTAGACAAATAATTCCTCCAGAATACCAAAGAAAAGCGCAGAGCGTGAATACAATACAAAAAATAAAAATAAAACTTTTTACCAAAGATTAATTGCATATCCGTAGGCTGAGCAATTCATCTACAAAAGGCCTTTTCTTTCACGATGTAGGTGTAAATACAATTGGCGTACGCTCAGTGCTAAACTATTCATAAATAACAGGCAGTCCGTGGGTGGGGTTGAAGAGCTGCTATTAGCTTAACTAGGTCTCTGATAGCTTGAGCCCTAAGTAGGTGACACAATTTCATTTTGATAGTTGCATTTAGCTATGTTGTAGCACGATTTACAATTTTACATCATATGCAGCTTAAAGGATAGCTAAAATTATTTATTACTAGCTGAGGTCCGCGGTTTCACCTACGTTTCTAGAGGATCTGTTAATTTTTCCGGGATAAAAAGTGGCCTACGGTGATCGCTTACCATCAGGCGGCCCGTTTGCTTGTCTGCCACCTTAAGAATAAATAGTTTACCCAGGGTAAAAGCTACTTTTATACTGAATTTCATCTAAATCATAATTCAGTCATTTTTATGTGACAAACGTCCAAACATACAAACTTTTTTTATAGTATTAGTAGGAGGTAGGATTCGTATTAGGCAGGTAAGTAACAGCATTAGAATGCTTTTTTCAACAATTGTTTTTACGTGGGGTGACGTGTGGTATAATGCTTGCAAGTTTATGTAAGGATCACTGTACATACTCGTATAATACAAAGAAAGTGAACCAAACCTTTAAACTACATATAGATAGTTTGCTGTTAAGTAACCAACATACCTGTTAACCAACAGTTTCACGGATTAGGTTATAAAACCAGCAGGGCCTAATTTGCGTGTTTTATTTAGGTACCTACTAACTTTGTCTGGGAATACAGGAAAAATGGCAGTTTGCATTATGTAACTCACATTCCAGATGAGCTATATAAATCTAGTAGGTAACTTTACGTATCAATTAAACAATATTTATAAGCACAACACGTAACTTACAACATAGCAAGATTTATATTTACTACTTTGTTGTTCTTACACAAACTACGCCTGTCGAAATGCGTTTTCCTAACATCACTTAGCTGTAATAAGTAGATGCGCAATTTTATACGCAGTTGTAAATACTGTTTGAGATAATCAAGCATTTGGTAAACCAACTATCAGTCATCAATACCAACTAGTGCCATTATACGCGAGCTCTGTTATAAAACTTCCAATTATTTCCATCGGCCGAAGTAGATTAAAATATAACTACCAGTTTCCAAACAGGTAATTACTGACGGGGACCGCTTCCATTATGCAGGCTGGTAAGTACTACAGGGACAGTTACTTACAGGTGACAATTTCACAAGTGATTGGGGATTTCATTTAGTGAAAAAACTCAATTTTTTTTTGCTTTAAGCCGAAAGCTACGCCTGCGATACATATCTCCTAATTATATACATATGGTACTACCTGATTAAATCTATAAAGAAAAAAATATAAATAAAAACCAAGTGCCTATTATTATACTGTTTTGTTCTGCTTATCAGTACTTTTCCACGTGAGGTAGAGCAAATACTGACGACTTGTGTAAAATGTGAAACAGGGCCGAGGTTGCGACACTCGAGTGTAATAAGGCTGGATTACTCTAAGTGCCTGTAAATCTGTTTATATTTAACATCAATTAATACGATACATCGCATAACTCTTTTGGACGTTAATGTGATAGCGAAGTTACTCCTATATTAGAGTCAGTAAGCATTTTACTTTTCCTGGACATGAGTGAGTATGGTTATATTAAAAGAATGATGAAAGGTTTAGACATTAGTTGATAATAATGGTTTTCATCATCATCATTCTCAAGCTTTAATCTTCCCACAGCTGGGATACAGGTCTGCTCCCGAAGGGTGATTTAAGCCATATTTCACCACGCTGGCCAAGTGCGGATTGGTGGATTCACATACGCCATTGAATTTCAATTTTTTTTACCATACAATATAGGTACGCAAAAAGCATGCTACACTCAGCGAGAGGTCCCGAGGTTGGATTCCCGGCCGGGCAGATGTTTATATGATGACTTTAAATATCTGTTCTGGATCTGGGTGTTAGTTGTTCTTATCTTTGTGCGTGTTCCATGGCATCCCCTACACAGACTACCCTAGTCCCCACTAAGGTAACCTGTGTGACCCGGCTATGAGTGGGAAACGTTTATTTATATGCTGTGCAATTAACAAGATTATTCCTATACAACACAGTTGTGGCAATACTTACTGAGGTACCTTACCGAAGGTAAGTTTGCAAACGACGATCCATAAAAAAATATTAACAGTAAAAAAGGTTAATCCATTCATAACTTTAATCAGCCTTGAATTACCTCCGCCTAGTAAAGCCCTCCATAGAATGTGCCATATTCTGGATAATTAACTTACTCGATACTTCGCATACCAAATTTAAAGGTATTAAAAGCACAGAGGTCATTGTGTTAATACTCATTTAACATGGAAACCCTACAACTACTGTCCCACTGATATAATATTCCAAGATATGCCATACCAGCGATAATCTCAAGAGATTCCCTTCAACCGTTTACGGCCGTTCTTAATGTTCGCGGTGTAAGAGCATCGTTAACATCGACTTTATGTATTTAACTAGATTTGTTTTTAATCGTGACAAATGAGTGGATTAGAAAAGTAATAAATGCTGCGAGATTTCGCTTATTAGTGTGGAAGAACTTAATTAAATACTTTAAAGCTAGTTGGATCTGGGTTCTTATTTACATTTTTAAACGCCTTTTGACAGCTGTAAAATTAAATCTGTTAAAGTTCGTTGTTAAATTGACATTTAAAAAAAAATAGTTACCTAAAAATAGTGTACCTGTGAATTTTGAATGTGTTTGAAATCTAGTTATTTAGTTACTGAATTGTGCATAATTTTTTTGTAGATACTTAGGTACTCAAATTTTCAAACTAGTTAGTATCTTCAGATATGAAAACTGGGTATACGAGTATACATCACGTATACCTTAGGTTGTTTATTAAAGGATTAACTTTAAACTTTAGTCACCTTTAGCCCCATGCACTCTATAGCGTTTAGCACTACCCTTAGTATAGAGGAAACTGTAGATATAGGTACCGATTTCTGTTCATACTTATGTAAGCCAAGCAGGCTTTATATTTAACCTAATGAGCCTAATGAGATATTGTTTTCCATTTTGCACTTCCTCATCTGGATTAATAACTGCTAAAATAGTGGAAGACATACGAGTATACCTACTAACACAGCTCAGTTTTTATACAATTTTTAACGTCTACTCACGCTCTACGCAAGGTTTTTCAAGATTTCTTAATGAAGAGGTATTTCTTAATGAATATATTTCCATAACCACGTAATTCCGTCATTCACAAAACGACTCCATGAATGAAACCTACGTAAGGTCAAATTATTTCGCAGCCACGTGTCACGCAATCCAGTATCGAGTCCGAGTCCACGATGCTGCCGTGTTCTAACGAACTAGTGACAACTGTTGCTGATGTTTGTGTCACCATAATATCAGTAAGAGATAGTATAAAATATGTTTTACGAAAAAAATAAAACTGTTAAGGTATCTCATAAGCTTTTTTCAAGCTTTAGGTTCTCTCAGTGTACCGAAATAGATTAATAATAAATTATTACAATAATTTACGCAGGTGTAGTTTTCCTCAAGTGTCGAAACGATTTGATATATTACAGTGACGCAAAGGACCTACGAGTATTTACCTCATACCTACTCGTAACACTAAAAAATCAAGACTATTAGTATTCGTTAATATAATAGTAAATATAATTTTAAAACTAAGTTTCATTTCATTTCATTTCATTTCATTTCATTTCATTTCATTTCATTTCATTTCATTTCATTTCATTTCATTTCATTTCATTTCATTTCATTTCATTTCATTTCATTTCATTTCATTTCATTTCATTTCATTTCATTTCATTTCATTTCATTTCATTTCATTTCATTTCATTTCATTTCATTTCATTTCATTTCATTTCATTTCATTTCATTTCATTTCATTTCATTTCATTTCATTTCATTTCATTTCATTTCATTTCAATTTCTATGACTCTTGCGTAGTGCGTGTATTACCTACGTTACTGTATAGTTTCCAAACTGTTCGTTTCTACTTTGTTAATGCTTCGCTAAAGGTCCAGGGGGGCGCTGAGGCGTGCGGAGGGCGCTGGCTGCGACGCATGCGCGTTGCGCAACCACTGGCGCCGGTGAATGGAGCCTCCGAGAGACGAGAGTGGGTGTTTTTATCAATGAACAGCAAATTCGTGGCGTACGCACGCCGCTTGTCACGGCCGACCCGCGGCCACAAACCTCGCTAACACTAAATGTCAACACGCGAGCGACACACTTTGTTGTAGCTTTTCATTTAGCTGGCTGCAGCTCTTCTGTGTTGCAATTTGGGCGACAATTAGGCCACCTATCGCTCCGACGTTAATGCAATCTGTTGCAGTTGGAAGGGAATCTAACTGCGTTCTCATACACGTGTTGAATTGACGTTGAATTGGCCTAATTAACACAGAAGAGCTAAATGTATCCATGCTGTACATGTATCCAGCTAAATGAAAAGCTAGAAGCTAGCTACATCTAGCTTCATGTTTTGATAGCTATTTCAGTAATAGGCTCTAAGCTACAAATATACTTAGAGTACCTATACCTAGGTCATGTCATAGTCGGTCATACTTTATATCGACTAAGCTTTATATGAACTAGTAAGAAACAAATTTACTCTACTAAATAATGTAGACACAGCATTTGATTTTTAATATTTTTCTTTTTATTTAAATTAAATTTTATTATCTATAATTGTTTTAACTAGGTTTTTATCTTACAAAGTAGGTACCTACTTAGTTCCCAAATCAAATCAAATTAATTTACCTAGCCTGTCGATACCTGCCTAAACTTGCATACCTATATACACCTATCTACCTACCACATACGTAATTAGTTACTTAATATTTTACTTTACATAACATTATAACGGTTTTCTATAAATAGCTGGCCAAAGCAAAACCAAAACGTCAACTCTCAAAGTAGGTAAGAATCGGTGATTTTATCATAAAAGGCATACATTAACATCACAGAACGAACTAGCGCTCTATCTTACTGCTTATCAGCTTTGATATTCAAGCGAATTGGAAAGGAAATAATTAATTAATTTAATTGCTTCGGGAATACGAGTACATAACGCCTCCAGTTAGCCTTCGTTCGATTTAGCTATGACGTGGCCTAGCCTGGCCATTGAGACACGACTCTGTATTTGGCGATGCAATGCAATAGACTCTCTTTATGTCGGTTTATCTAACGCACTTCGTCTCACAAGTAATATCCACTTAGCAGGCAGACATAAATTGTGAATGAAAGGATTAGGCAACCTCGCGTAGGCATCAGCACCAAAATTTTTCTTTGAAGCTGCGTCTTAAGTTTGCTAGAAATAGATAATCTTTGAAGGGGTCTAATCTATGTTATTGTTACAAAAATTAAGCCTGAAATCTTCTTCATGTATCTCTAAAAGGTGTGTATTTAGATCGGCATGTGGGTTTTATTCTTAAGATTCGGGTAGAATTTAGTTAAAGGATTTCAAAATTTTGATATTTCAGACTAAATATTCGTATCTATATCATTTTATCATTCCTCTTTTTATACAGCTGAGTGACAAGATAAGCAATATTGCGGAAACGAGCATGTGCTGAAATCAGGAAATGAGCTTGATGATAAGCGTCACACTTACTATAACAGTACCAGTCGGAACTCAGCACTCGCCACTTGGCCCGATGCGAAGAACCTTTTCTGTTCTACGATTTTGTGGGGGTGGAACATACAACGGTCTTGTCTTAGAAATTTGTTTGCTTTGTTCAAAAGATCAAGAAGTTTGCGCACTGTAAAATAACCAACCATAATTTGAACGTTTCCGGGTTTCAGACAAAAGAGAAAATATATCAGAGAAAAGAACAAGAAAAGCTTTTTTTAAAGGGAGTTCCATACCCATTCAAATCGTTTTTTACCTATAATAATGGATGTTGGAGATGAATGAAGTCGCATACAAAAGCTACGAGTATGTACCTTCTTAAGTTGTTTATTGTCGAATTGATTGGTGTATTTTCGCGGGGGCGATGGTGGTATGTAGGCGTAGAGTGGGCGACCGGAAGGAAGCCGTAACTTTTGGCTTTTCACAAATGTTTGCAACACTGCAAGGGCAGCTCTACTGTGTTGTATGTAAGGTAATGCAAACCTAAACACTAAAGAATAATAAAAACCATCTGTTATTATATAGCAGCAGACGGTTCTACCCATTCAATAGGGCTAAATTTATGTTTTCAAATATATTTTGAACCATTAAGCAATAAAACATAACTTATAAGAAAATACAACTACATCAATATAGGTAGAGTATTATAGATAAAGTTTAAAAAATCATCTTTGTCTAAAAAAGGCGCTCGATTTACATCTACCATACTTATAATGTACTACCAACATTTACTACAAAGTGCTGATCAGACATAAGTGGAAAAAGAATCGTATGATGATGATGAGCAACCCAAAAACCCGAATTGTAGAACCGAACTTGTAGAAAAAATCACCAAAAAATTGTCACCAAAATGCTTTCATAATAAATTTATAAGAAATCGGACTAGTGTGTATCACGAAATGCTCATAGTAGAGTTCCGTAGCAACGAGCTTTTAGCGTGCATCATTTTTTATGCAGTTTTTTAAAACATTTTGTTTGAATGTCAGTTCCATTAGCATTGCCTAAATCTATTTGTATTATTTTTTTAATATTTTAATAATATATTAAAAATAAAATAAAATAAAAAATTAATTACACAGTTCCGTTTATTTTGAGTGTCTGAATAAAAGTCTTACGTCTTATAGACATACAGAGATGACAAAATTATAAGAGTTCCTTAGTCGTACTACGAAACCCTAAAATGAGGCAAGTTTCACTTACAGCATTGGCGCGGGCAGGCATTTCCGGCGCTCAGCGGTCGCACACGCCAAACCGGTCCACAAGTTTTATTTAAAAGCTATCACGAATAATTTACGATAGACGCGCTTCCTGTCACAAACATAACGGGTGACATCTCATGATGTCGTCCGCATCGTGTCCGATGATGGCGACTCTGGCTATCTTCTGGCGTGTGCTCGTATGTGGCTGGCAAATCCGAACTTCGTTCTGAACACCCGGTCACATGCCGCACAATAAAGCTGGCCCACGCTGTTGTAGGTGTAGTTGTAGGAAGGTTTAGGCCTGTTTTTCCGAGTTTGGCGCTTGAGATCTAGTTCGGAAAGGCGATGGTCTTCAAAATTACTGACGCCTTTTTTGACCTTCGAGCGCCAGATCGATCTTGTACAAGCAACCTCCTCCCATTTTTCAGTAGGCAAACTACATGACGTCAAATTCCTCTTAAATACGTCCTTGTAACGAAGGTACTGCCCACCAGAGCTGCGCTTCCCTTTCGAAAGACATCTCATACTATCTACTTGGACTTGGATTTCCAGCTCTTAATTAAAATGAAAGAAATTTCAATGGAACTGACACTGGACCGGAAAAGATACGCTGAAGGGGAGAGCAGTAGGCCTAGAAAAGTGTACGCCATAACGCCCGTTAAGGGCGCCCCTGACAGGCGTAAATGGCGTACACTTTTCTATCGAATAGGTACTCGCTACGTATTTTACATCAGAAGTTATGCTAGGCTTACTGGGTGGGTATGAAATGGTTTATGATGATGAATGAAAATAAAGTATGTAATAAGTGGTTAAAAACATTAAATTCAAAAATCACAAATTTGTTCACAATATCTATTAATTAACTCAACCATAGTCAATATATTGCTGTAAAATTGTATATAACCGACTTCTACTTTATAGCACTGTTTTCCTTCTGGTATTCTAGTTACTTCAAGGATTTTTTTATTATTAGATTATTTTGATTTAAGCCAACAAAAAAATAAAGGAAGACAACGTTATTATGAAGATTTTCCTTGAGTGCCAACGTCATCGATATTAAAGATTCGTCACAACGAATAGGTATAAACCTTCACCAGATTATGATTTCTTAGAACTGAATAAATATTGCAATGATCGTTATAATTAGCAGTGTTATACAAACGGGTGCTTTTGTCATTTTGATACCTACTGCGGACTGCGGTTAGCGAGAATTAATCATCGAGCCAACAACATTGCATGATTCTGGTAACATTAATTCGTAGAACTGAACGATTTCTCACAACCTACCTTCTGGCGTTTGTGTTTGGGACTATATTTAGACTAAGACAATGTTTTGACTACGAAATTATTATTATTTAATTTGTTTATGAGGATTGTTTTTTTTTTTAAAGTTGTTTAATCTCCCATTTGCCCTGTAATTTCACTGGAAACAATGCTCTTCAAACCGGAACACAGTAATATTTACACATTACTGTGATTAAGATCTTAATCACCTATACCTTACCTTAGTGCTAAGTTATTCCACCGCCAAGCAGTAATGTGCAAATATTACTGTGTTCCGGTTTGAAGAGCATTGTTTCCAGTGAAATTACAGGGCAAATGGGAGATTAAACAACATAAAAAAAAACAATCCTCATAAACAAATTAAATAATAATAATTTTTTAAGCATGCTTAATCACCTATACCTTACCTTAAGCATGCATAGGTACCTATACCTATGCATGCTAAGATCACTGTCTCAAAATAAGTTTGCTATATTTAGTAGGTAGGTAGAGAACTACTTAATACCTGCTGATGACGTAATTAAGTACCCAACTTGTAGTTATATTAACCTGAATACATATAATCCGACTTCGGTGCCTGGATAAGACTGGCACAGGATTAGCGTGAGTCCCCCCCGAATGGGTTCCCGCCTTTCCGTGGCGGGGGGGATAAGTAGCCGGGCCGCCTTGCCCGGTGAAACGAAGAGGAACCCGAGGTGGGGCCTTCCGCGTGTCCCTCTGGCAGCAGAGGGCTGATTAGCAGAGGGCACAGCGGATGAGCCGGGGTCTGAGCGATGGCTCGGACCACCAGGGGGGTTTTCCTTGTGCTCCTCGCCGCGTGTGGGTCGCGGTCGGGAGTGCAAGGAAAGGAGGAGGGTCTGAGTGTGGTGGACGCCGGGGGATGCGGCGCTCCACACTTGGACGGTGGCATTGCTGCCACCGGTGACGAGTGTGGTGGACGCTGGAGGAAACGGCGCTCCACGCTCGGGCGGTGACAGCGGTGCCACCAGGAGGGTTTTCCTTGTGCTCCTCGCCGCGTGTGGGTCGCGGTCGGGAGTGCAAGGGAAAGAGGAGGGTTCCTTTTGCACCTCGCCGCGTGAGGTTTGCGGCCGGGTGTGAAAGGAACGTGGGCTTAAGGCGGGGTGGGTGGTGCTAACCACACTGCCCACCACGTGCGAGCGAGCGGGGCTGGGGAGCGAGAGGGCGGTTCGCCCGTCTCCTTGCTCCTCGGCAGTGGGGTTGCCGGTAGAGTCGGGGGACTCTCCCGGCCTGCACGACCCCACACTGTCTGGGGGGTGATCCTGGGGAACAGGGTCACCCCGCCATGGGTACAGGGGGCCCTAATCGGGCCCGTCGCCGGGGCAAGGTGGCGATTGCTAACGCGACCCCACCTTGCCCCATCTCAGGCGGATGCCGAACACCCCAGTGGTTTTAGTGGGTATGCCGCCGCAGGGCGGAGACTCCCACATAACCACCCTGCCTCCCCCGGGGCGGGCGTGGTATCCATAAAGGATTTCCACTGGGTAAACAAAAAAAAAAAAAAAACAAGTATTAGCGTGAGTAGCGTACAAGAAGAGAGGTTCAGCAGTGCATGGGCGATCACGGGCTGCAAAATGATCGATAGATAGATAAACTCTTTATTGTTCACACCATAAAAATGAAAAACAAAAAAAAAATCAAAATGATTAATCTATCTTCTATCTATCTATATCTATATATATATATAAAAATGAATGATAATTATGAAATGACGATGATGAAGAAATCAACTGTTTTCAGTCTATATTCACGTAGCTGGTAACAACTCAGATATGATGAAATATATTGCGGGGTTCCGCTTTGCGATATGAGGTACCCACTACGATAATTTAAGTTGCGGTGTAATAAAAATTAATAAAAAGTAAATAAAAATTCTGAAAATATAAAACTCAGGATGATTGCGAATTAAAATTTTAAGTTCTACTACTAAGTATGAAACTATAGAAATATTGTAATAGAATGAGTAGGTACTTGGTACAATAATTAAGTACTGCATCCTACCTTACTTACCAATTACTGCCATAGCTTCTCGTAGGCCTTCTTGTATGCATCTTTAAATGCATTATAAGAAACAGTTGCTCTGTTACATAATCAATATAATAACAGTGTTTAGATAGGTACCATAAATTAAGGAATTTGGGTACTTTATACGTGTCAGAAAACAAGAGGTGCTATAACACTTTGACATAAAGTACCACTATAAAACATGGACGGACCACCCGGCCAAAGGCTCTTTCCAAGAAATGGCCCATCAAAAGACATGCACTTTATTTTGGTGATGCGACAGTCGAAATGGAAGAATGCGATTTCTGATTCAATAAAAAACAGCAACACGTTTCACAAATAAGTACCTAAGTTCATATTGCCTAGTGGCTAGGGCCTGGTGTCAAAGTTCTCAGGCCACCTCAAGATCTGTGGCTTGGCTTAACGGTAGTTGTTATAGGACAAACAGTCGGAGTTTACAATTTAACGTGTCATGCAACCCACCCACGGTAGAGCTCAGTTGTAAATAAAGTAATTTAAGCCCAAAAGTAGGTACAGTATAAAATAATACGAGTATGTCTGTTTCTGTGCGCTTGGCATCCCAACAGTCATTTTCAGAGCATTTTGTACTAAGACAATCAGGCGAAATGGCGGTCAAATGCAAGCCTATATCAATGTTTATTAAAAAATAAGGTCAAGATAGCAATTCGCTAACCATACTTGCGAGGTTCTAAAATCTAGAACTAGCCTCTAGGTGCTCAGCAACGTAAGTAAAAGTAGGTAGGTAATGCCTTAAGGCCTTTGGATATGTAGATAGATAGGTACACAAATGTAACTATGGGTATAACTTCACACGCCTTCTTATAACGAGCTTTCACTAAGTAAGTACCCATATTCTTCCCAAGTTCATTACACGTGTATAAAATTAAGCTATCAATAAACCGAAGCGCAGTGTGCACTTCTTTTGTTTCATAACAAGAGGCTGTATAAATGACGGCACGAGCGGCGCGTAGGCTGCGCGCGCGCATGCGACTTCCCTCTCACCTCGCACCCACGCCGCACTGACATCGAGCCTAATTTATATAAACAAACCTAGTAATCAACGACGTACTTATTGCTTCTGGGTTCTGACGGAAAATCAATTTTACAAAAGCTTTATACAGGTTGACTGGTTAGACACTTGAGATATTCTAGGTTATCCCTGTACTTACAATTATTATTATGAACAAATTTTACCATAGGACCAACCGGAATTTACGAAAAAAAATCATAGTTCCATAGAAAAATGTCAATAAAACTCGACAAAATGTATGGAACAGCTGATTTTTATTTCGCGAATTCCGTGTTGGTCCCATTGTAAAAAGTGTTCATAATGATGAGTACGTACAATGCCAACTTAGAATATGTCAAGTGTCTAACCAGTCAACCTGTAAGTAGGTATATATATGTAGGTACTAAGTGGCTGAAAATCCTGTCCTGTCTGAACAATTGCTATCTTTGAAATTGCGGAAAAGTATCAGATGGTCTATAAAATTTGATTTAGGGTGAATGACATTTTAATAGATCATTTGATTATTTTTCGATATTTCAGCAGTTTTTTTTTTAATAAAATCATGCTAATAGCCCCGTGTTAATATGTCAGGCTAAGCTTATAATGCCTCTGTTTACCTAAGTAATTTTCATGTAAGCCTAAACGTAAGAATAGAAATTATATTAGTACAAGTATTACTTACTGTCGTAATAGTTTATTACAATAATAATTGAAATAATAATTAGTTTTCTACACCACATATCAAATCAAGTAACCGCACCTACTAACGCCATCTAGAATTGTGATCGGAACTGTGTTCCCGCCACGGCTCCGCAGAGGTTCTTGCCTTGCAGCCACTTGGCGAGGTTGAACCGAAACCGCGAGGTGGGCACGTTGGGTAGGAAGTTGTTGCCGTCCGCCTGCTCGAACAGCAGGCTCATGTAGCGGTGCGGGCCCGTGCCGCGGGGTGGCGTTGGCGCTTTGTAGCCTAAACAAAGAAAACAACCCTCTATTTTTAATATCGTAGTAAAATTATTTTGAATTGATTGAATTTGATCTGAAATTAATAAATTAAAATAAAAAATTTTAGTAATTATATGAATTAAAAATGGTCTGAGGGAGTAATAAATCGTCTCTAACCTTGTTCAGATTTTTTTTATTTTTATACGTTACTGCAGTGGAAAGTATTTTTGACGAACGTGTATAGTATGTATTGAAATGTGGACGCGGATCTTGAGTTGGTTACGTTACACAGACCTATAAGTTATTTTTTTCAAACCGTGATCCCTATACTTATTGCCTTAGGTACCTACCTATTTTCTTAGAGAAAATGCTTTTTTACCTCTATAATCGATGCCAACTGTTTTAGTGCTCTCTTTAGCTTTCAGCCCTAGACCCTGAAATAACGAACAGCGTTTTAGTCGTTTGTTAATACCCAAATAGGAAGAGAAAGAAATTAACTATAAAATTAGTTGAGAAGTTTAAACGCAAACTCCTTCGCAGTTATTCGTCCTGAACAGAGGCCCTCGCGACCCGTACCTATATCCTTACAACCTCTGGAGTATATTGCTCATATTCTAATTTGAAAATTGTTTTAGAACAAACCACTTTCCAAAATAAAATATCAACAGCAGAGCAGATACAGAAGTTATCATTGAACATTAACCAACATTTAATTTGTCTCTCTGTCTTTGTCTCTAATTTGTCCCCTTAAGACTCTCAACTCAACCCTTCGAATCTCTCTATCAATAAAATGAATAAGTATCATACTTAAGTGCTGTTATTTTATAAGTAGATACTTACAGGTATATTGGATTTCAGCATGTGCAAGTAAAATTCGCCTTCGATTTGTGGCGGAGCGTCAGGATCCAACATGATTATCGTGTAAAACTTTTTCTGAAATTATTCAAGAAATTAACAAATATTTAAATTCTTACAACAAAATTAATAGTTCCATATTTTTAATTACCGAATCAGCTATGTTATATTGAAACAAAGGTTCCTCGTTGAACACTTGCTTCGGTAACAGAACGTCACAGTTATGGTCGTTCACGATGGTGCCTCCAACGCAGGTTAGGTTCAACCCTAGCAACCGGTCGCAGCCTTCCAGTAAACTTTTTATATCAGTCATCGTGCATTGTAGGGTTGCTCCTTGCACAAAATACATTAAACATAGTGATATATAAAACGAGATCATTTTACAGCGGAAATTCGCGAGTGATCGGTTTGCGAAACCTCGATTGAGAAAATCTTCGTTCAACGGTTAACCACGATTGTGTAGAGAAATAGCGGTAGTGGTTTAGTTGTTATGAAAACATGGTAGTTACCAAACTGCTGGCTAGTTACGACATCATTGTGCAGGCAGGTAAATATTGACTCAAATCTATGCCATGAGAAAAAATAAAGATTCTTATTATGTTTGGGTAGATATTGGTTGGACGACCTGTTTGGCTCAGCGGTAATATATCCGCCTTTTAAGCCGGAGGCCCCGGGTTCGATTCCCGGCCGGGCAGATGTTTGAATGATGAATTTAGATGTCTGTTCTGGGTCTGGGTGTTAGTTGTCCTTGTCTTTGTGTATGTTCCATGGCATCCCCGACACAGGATTATCCTAGTGGGGAGCTATGAGTGTGAAACGTTATTTATTTATTTATTTATTGGTAAATATTGGTTTGGTATCGAATACTACAATCTCAAACTAATAAATTGGGAACTATTTTGATTTAAAATAAAGAGTTTTAGCTGTACTAATGTGATGACAGCAGTTACTACGGTCATGACAGTCACACAGGAACAACACTAATGTCACACATAAGATAAACAAATTTACAAGAGGACTTATTTATTATGCCTTAGCAAAATCCATTAATCAGTATTAAAACAAAATGTGTCTTTTAACGCGAACTATAAAATGCCAAATAATATCCTACGTCGATTTGGCATCCCCGAGCTGAGCCCTGAAGAAATGAGTTTCGAAATAGAACATAGGATTCAATGTGCAAAGTCGTGGTGCTTGCGATACTCCCGGCTTCTGTCTGATCGTACAATAGACTCCAAAATAAAATTCGAGCTGTACAGATTCTTCGTTCGTCCTATCCTCACGTACGGCTGCGAAGTATGGGCCCTTAACAGAGCAAGCTCCAGAAAGCTCCTCTTGTTTGAGTGCTCTATTCTCACGAATATTTATAAATCTACGTATCCTTATAGGTACCTCAAGCGTCTCAATCCTAATCTACGAAACATTTACTGTCGATACAGGAGGCCTGACGTCGTCCACCATGTTACCAACGAGAGATTACGATGGAATGACCTGCTTGTACAGGAACAGAGAGCTTTAAATCGAATGCGTAGGAGTAAAAGAACGCGCAGAGTAAGAAGGCATGTTTTATTTAAACTTCGAACCAATGCTAAAAGGTTAGAGATTCGTGATGACTAATTAGGTACAAATACTACGAACTACTCATGCAAAAGTACCTAGCCTATTCAAAATAGGAATATATTTAATTAAAAACTGTTTAAATTAAAAAAAAACTCTTTATTTATCAAATTTATAAATTATAAACAAACAATTTAAAGTACAAGGTACTGTACTTACCTACGGAACTGGATAAAGATGGGCAGCCAAGGGTTTCAATAAAACGTTTAATTTTACAAAGTAAGTTTATTATTGGCTTGTCCACATGTGTGACACTCGATACCCGATGGGCTGATGAAAGACTATTATCGATTTTGAAATACCTAAGTAGATATTTAGAACAAAATTAAAACATCATTAAGAATAGAAATGGTAATAAACGGAGCTCTATTCTCGGCTACGACTGCGCCTCCAAAAACTTGACGAGGACTGTGACGAAGTATAATAGGAACTGTCTTTTATCCGTATAACGTTACGACGTACACCCCTGTCACAGCATCTAATGAAAAACAGCTGATTATTTCCTCTCTCGTTATCAAATGAATCTAATAATCTTTGCAACCGCTCAACTGCCAGGTTTGAAGACCGCTGCCATCGAAGTGTTTGGACCTGAGCGAGCCGCGTCACGTCCACTTCCGAATACATCCTGTATATTTGAGCTTGGTTGCTCGTGTCAAATATCATCTTCAAGACTTTTAGTTCCAGTTTCATAAGTTTCTCGTGACGACCTTTATACCACTCGTAAATTAACTTCGGTCTCAAAAATACCTTGTACGCCAATAGCTTATTTTCGATTGATATTGACGGTGAACTAAATAATGTGTAATCATTCTTGTTCCAGAAACGCCTTAAGCGTGTTTTCGTCATGAAGATTTCACGCCTTGAAGAGTTTTCAATATAAAATAATTTTCATAAAGTTCCAAAGTTTTCGATCATGGTAAAATTGCAAAGAGCAAAGATTTTTACAAAATTACTTAGTTCACGACAAAATTTTAAAATTAGAACAAAATGTATTTAAGAACAAAAAACACAAACACCAAAGAGTATTAGATAAGTAAATACATTTTTCTTCGGATAAATTTTTCTTAAAAAGTCAATAATATTATATTTCTGTAATTAAGTACATCTGTAATATAGGTAACTAGTGACCTGCCCCGGCTTTGCACGGGTATAAAATATAGCCTGTCACTCAGGGTTAATGTAGCAATCTAATGGTGAAAGAATTTTTGAAATCGGTCTAGTAGTTTTTGTGTTTATTCAACACAAACATACAAAAATACAAATCTTTCCTCTATAAAATATTAGTATAGATAAATCAATGGTATAGAACTGTATACTTTATTCGTAATGAGAAACCTGATCCGATTGCTAACTATCCGTTTTGCATTTACACGAAAACGGTCATAGTTTCCGTATTAAGCGAACTCGTACTGAAGCTAGCTTATAGTGCACCGTAAAGATCATGGTCTAAATGTACAGGTAAAAAAAAAAGTTATTTTTTGTTACATTATACTTCTGACAGTGACAGTTGATCAGGTAAAAAAAAAAGTAATTTTTTGTTACAATATTATACTTCTGACAGTGACAGTTGATGTTAACTGTCAAAGTCAATTTCAATTTGGTTGAAAAAACAGTCAAGTGCGTGTCATTTCACTCTCATGAGGGTTCTGCTCTTTATCCATTATATTTTTAATAATCAATTATATTGATTCTAAAAAAACATTGAGATTGATATATGATTTTCATATCACACGACACCCACCCAGTGGAATAGAATATGATTTTATTTTTCATTCTATTTATAAAATCGATCCAAAAAAGATTGTCATAGATATTTCAAACATTTAATTTTTATTTTCAATACTATGTATTCATTTGCTACAATCCAAGAAAAACATAAGTCTTATGTTTATCCTGAATTGACAGACAAACAAGGCGCATTTTGCACAACGCGGTCGTCACTGTTCATAAGGATGGTGCCACTGTTTGTACGTCAAGCATCATCCGTTTCCTTAGACGATTTGCTACCGAACCCAAACATTTTTTTTTCAATCATGCAATACAAGGAAGAGAAACAAATTTATAATTCTAAACTCTCAAAAACTCAAAATACTCAAATAAATATTGTTACTTTAGCAGTGTTGTTCAATCAAAACTAATTATTTTAAATTAATGTGAAATTAAACAAAGAAAATGGAATCGCATCCACTTAACCTGGTAAATAAACAGTAGAACATTATGAGCTTTGATATTTACAACGAAGAAATAATATCATATGGGACTTTATCATGTCGTAATATGTTTTTCAGGCACATCAGCAACATCGACGCGCAGAGGCTCATCTCATGAACAATAGATACGACGAAGCTATGCAGTGCCACCACAACGCTGCAGAATTACTCCTAGACGCCATGAAATCCACTACCTCTTCTATTGCACTCGAATCTATCACCTTACAACACAGCTATCACCTTAAACAAAAAGACATCATAAAGGGTAAAAAAGAGCAATATGCTCGAGTGAAAAAAGCAGTGGACAATTTTAAACTGCTAGGAAAAGATGCTGGGATTACCTTACAAGGCAATGACTATGCTAAGCTGCAGGTTGCTATATATAGAGCTATCCACGAAACAGATTCATTGTTACACACTTTATTAGATAAACCAGAGAACTCTGATGAAGGGCTGTTATCAGGACTAACCAAAGACGTTGTTGACGGGAAAAGAGTAGAAAAGAGCAAAGAAACGGTAGTAGAGGAGCTACAAATATTAAGTCAGAATTTGCACTCTTTAGTAGAACAGCTGGTTGTACAAGTTGAGGTTCTAAAGGATGAAAATTCAACTTTGAGAGAAAAAGTGAGTTACTTAGAAAAGGAGAGAGTAAAATTTTTAAACCTTGGAACTCCATATAATGACTTGCAAAGAAATTTTGAACTAGAATCCGTCCAAAAACAAGAAGCTAGAGACTCCCAGAGTCGGCCTACAAATGTGAATGTGGAACGGCCACCGCAGCCTCATTTTGATTTGAGTGCTTTAAAATAACTTGTATGACTGCATTGCTCTCTGTAACGAAACACCTACATTAGTATTGATCCCTGCGATTATGTTGTATTATTGTTTGATATATTTCCATTTGTAAATATGTATAAAAAATATTCCCAAGATGTGGTTTAATTCTTGTTGAACATATTAGCAATCCAATATCATAGGCCGTTAGTAGGAACTATCTGCAGTTCCCATTATTTTGTTTTGTACATACATTCCTTTAACACTTTGGCTGCGGTAAACACATACCTTGTCCTTTGCGCGACGCAAGTGCGGCTGCACACGCCAGGCGCGTAATACAACGCGTTTGACTATTAGCCGCGCTTGAGGCTAGCAAATGTGATTACTAGCCGCAGCCAAAGTGTTAAACATACCAGTTGATGCTCAGAACTTCATACTCAGTGCTATCAAATATCACCTATTTATAATGAAATTAATAAATTTAAAAGTCTGCTCTGGGTCTGGGTGTTAGTTATCCTTGCCTTTGTGTGTGTTCCATGGCATCCCCGACACAGGTTAACCTCTTCGATGTTAACCTAGTGGGGAGCTATGAGTGTGAAATGTTTATTTATTTTATTTATAGCATTCAGGTGTAGCTTTCCATTGGTGAAATATTTTTTAACAAAAACAATAATGAATATAGGTTCCCAGAAAATAAAAGGCATAAGTATTTATTTTACATAGATATGTATTACATATTGGTCATACACAAAAATAAATTTTTATTCTTGTTTTAATTGTAAAAATAAACTTCCCAGTTGATGGACTAGGAATAACTATTCTTAATTACTAGAAGAAAGTCTATACAATTAACAAACAATTTAACTAATAACATTTTTGGTAATTGTTTTCTTTATACAGGCAAATGCTACTAGTATAATATTTATTAGTAGGTAAAGTTCTAATAATAATAATATTTTTAATATCTAAGTTCATTGTGGAATTACAAACTTCACAAGAAAAATACGACTACAAGCTCATTTCTGTTTCTAATAAATTTGATGAATTATGTCCAAATACAGCCACTTGAAAAATTAAGCAGTAACTCAATATATACATACTCGCACCTATAGTTAAAACATGCAAAAATAAGAATGGACTGACTACATGCTAGTGGTATGATGTTACAATTAACATACCAGATGTTACAATTCAATACGATTTAGATAACAATGGTTATTGAAGAAGGCAGCTGATCTAGGTACATTAAAAACCATGATAAAAAGTAAGGCACATAAGAAATATGAAGACCTGTTAAATCTATATGAGATAGCTGCAAATAAACACATATTTATTTAAACATGTCTACTCATAAACATTTCCTTTTGATATGCGTAGCATATGACAGATACCTACTAGATAATATTTTAATTATGATAAAAACATTTTTTTATAAATATACGTAATTTCAATAAGCTTAAAAATGTTAGAAAGTAAGTATACAGAGGTGCTTCGCCAGTTATACCCTACTTATGCTAAACATAACGCAATTTTCGATTTTTTAAAGCATTTAGTTAGAGAATACAACATGAATAGGCACTAAAATGGCAAATCACATATTGAAGTGAACAAGAATTAACTCACAACCACAATACATATATACACATACAAATGACAGTTAACTGTTTTAGGCGAAAATGTTCTAAAAATACCATTAACACAATTTTTATTTTAGGGTTCCGTAACTACATAACATAATGTTCTTATGACTTGGTAGTTTTATCCAGAGACGCTACAGTGCTAAAATTTATTAGCTACACTTAAAATAATAATCACACCCATTACCATAGTAAATATTGAAATACTGAAAGAAGGGTTAACATTTCCAAGATCTGAATCAAAGTTTTTTTTCTACGCAACTTTTTCTAGTTACTATCTGAAAGATTTTGAAAAATCAAAAATACTAGTGCTTTGACTGAAATTACATTAACAAATATTACAACTTACTAAAGTCTATTAGTTTAGATGAGGAACCAACCAAGATTATCAGGATTCTTTTACATCATTTTGCACACTAAGAACTTCGACTTTGATAAAAATGATTATTTGTTTCTATTGTAGCTACAATAGAAACAAATAATTGGCTTTTCGGTGAAGGAATAAAACGTGAGGAAACCTGCATACGCCTGGAGAGGAAATTGAATGGCGAATGTGAATTCACCAATCAGCACTTGGCCAGCGTGGTGTGTATAGCAGGTATCCCAGCAGTGTGAGAATTAATGATTGAGTAGATGATGTCGATTGTAGCTATGGAACCCTACCATGAGCGTATCACGACACGCACTTCACTGATAGGTTTAATAACAGTCCATTCAGTTCGAAATCACTATTGTAAATGCGAAAATTTGTGAGTGAGAGGGTATGAGTGTATTCTATGTATGTTTGTTACTCTTTCATGATGGAACGGCTCAACAGATTTAGGTGAAATTTGGATCGAAGATAGCCTATAATTTGGATTAACACATTTTCTATGAGTTAAGTAGGTAGCTAGGTAGATATGTATAGTATAATTTTATATAAATTTAATTTATCTAATATAACATCACTTTCCTACACTGAGATTTCTACTATGTCTTCTAAGTATATTTTATTATTATTATTCGAATTATCTTGCCTCACAAGCCTTAAATATAAACCAATACTGAAAAATAAAATTATATGAATAAAATAATTACATCAAAACAAAGCGACACCAACTTCAACCACTGAAAGAAAAAATCTTTGATGTGTCATCAAAGCCTATCAAAGCTCATTATTTAGGCTTTGTTTTTATTCAGGACCACATCGGTCGTCTACAATTTAGAAAACCAACGTAAACGGACCAGAAAAATACTTTTACTAAAATGCCATGGGAAAAACATGGAAAAATAAATACGAATTGAGAACCCCTTCAAAATTAAAAGGAACAAATTATTGGTTATGATAAATTGCAACCCCGACTGTACACTATCGCCGGGACATCCTCCCGTGCTACCTCACGAGAACTATTACATATTCCTTCTACTCAGGCGCAAAAATTTCGACAAACGACAAGGAGCGAGACCCAACAAGAGCGTTTGGACTCTTCCTCTCGGCGAGTGTACAGCCGACATAAAGTACCTACTCAAATTCAGGGGGTATAAGGCGGCGGCGGTGGAAGAACTGATAGATCATCGAAAGGGAAATATTGTTGGGAGCCCAACACAGGCGGGGCATACGGGGGTATGGCAGGCACGTAGTCGGCGCTGGGTGTGTAAGGGGGCAGAGTGGGCACTGCGGGCGTCGGCCCCACGCTATGGGCTTCGTAGCCGTCCCAGTCCTCTATGAGATTCCTTCTCTGAATGTCGTCGTCATTGGACAGCGGCGCTCCCCACAGGTTAGCAGCGGATGCTAACAGAGCGAGTGCACCTGGAATTAAGAGACAAAATATTTTGAAGAACAAGCGTTGAATAAAATTGTCATGATTCTTATCTTTCTATGTATAATTATGGTAATTCAGAGCTATAAGTCTACAATGGCAATATATAATGTTCTTTTCAGCTTAATATAATCACAATAATGTCATGAAAGCAGGCGTAGGCGGCGCGCGGGCCAAGCGCTCATCGATTGCAAACCGCGTAAAATTAGCGGGGTGTGTGCAACTTGTGGGGAGCGTATGGGGGCGTGGAGCCCGATTTTAAATAATTATTTAGCAGTACTTAACTCATATACTCATGGAACGAAACATATATGGACACTTGAAAATATAAAATAATCTTGCCTGAACAACTACTTGAGCTTGTTATCGTTTTATGTTAAAACAACTTCCTTGTATCTTTTCCTTATTATAAAGAAAGATACCAACCTGCTCCCGTTATTGTGTAGAACCCATACTCGTAGTCAACTTGTATTGTGTTCGGGTCTCCATTGTTAGCACTCCCCAGAACTACAGTTGTATAGTAACAGACGCCTACGATGGCTATGACCCAGAACACACACATGATGCTCGGCACGGCGTTCCTTCGCATGACCTTGATGGCTCTGCTATTTAGGCTGACAAGGTTGATGAGAGCACCGATACACGACGACAGAAGTACCATGAAGCACAGAAGTATGAGTACCCTCATTAGAGTAATTGATTCTGGAGTGGTACACGGGGGCAGACCTGGAATTGAATTTACCAGTTATAACTAGAAATTATAGAAAAATGTCATGTCTGGTTAAGCAAAAATACTTTGTTTAGCTAATTTTTAAGTATGTTTTACTATAGTCACCGCGTTCCCAACTGAGTTGTGCGACCGTAAATCATTTCTCTATGTCTATCTCGCTCGCACTTGTGGGTCTTATGGAGCCGCATTGTGATGTGAGTAAGATGGTTATAGGCGCATGTCGATAAGAATAAAATCAGATTTAAACATAGTGATAGTATTGTGGCCCTGACACTTATGGCCCTATGACTCAGTTGGTAATGCGGTGACTATAGTAAGTTAGTGTCTTTTACTAGAAAATATCGATTTTTTTTGTGCAATTAACTTTTGTTTATAATTACATACATGCATTTTTACTTCACATTCTGAATGTTACTACGAATATAGTACTGTAGTAACATTCAGAAGCCCTATTGTAGATAGAACAAGCTTTGTGTCATACCAACACATTCTTTAGAGAGAACTCGACAAAGTGTTTTATAGCATAGGTCTTAAGAAGAAAAATATTATTAAAACATTACTTAAACTAAAGTGCCATACCATTAAAATCTCTAACATAACTCCCACCATTCCGCAAGAGTATCTGGTCCGCATTATCACTGTCATCATCATCACCCAGGACTATGAAGAACTGAGATAGTGAGAGGCTTTGCGGTGTGCAATGTAACCCCTTTATCTTGAACCATGTCGGCAACAGCAATGCAGTACATGTCAGCACGAATGTCAGGATATTGAAGAGTGCCGCTATTTTGTTTAACTCTTTATCTTTAAACGGGAATGGTATTTTTAGCCCTGAAAAAATAGAAATAGGAATCATTATTGGGAGATTAAAATAATCAATTTTCATTGTGGAAATTAGCTCAATAGACAATGACATAATATATACAACTGGGTAATGGATGATATATTGACTTTATTTTAGAAAATAAATTAGCAAAATGGTGTTTAATTTTGTTTTGTGATTGAAAATTGTAATAATATTATTTTTAAGTCTGCATGCTGCGCTTAGCACTAGTATATATTACTTAATTGTAATCTCAATAAGAGAAAAAATTTATTATTCTTTCTGACATTAATAAATAATTCTTAAACCAAAAAACACCACTAAGAAGCAAAGTGCTTTTAAACTTCGAATTAGGTGTTTTTTTTTTTAGTTTAGTATACTTCTGCCATAGATATTTTTTTGTCTGGTATGATGTAGTTTTTGTATTTGGGACACTGAAAACAATGTGTTTTTAGTAGAATTAAAGTGTTTATTTTTCACTCAAACAAAAACAAAAACTCATGGTTGCTGTTTCAGATGGCATCAGAGTAAACAGGAAGTTGTTTTGACTAATTAGCAGCAATTCCTTGTCAATTAGCACTGGTTAATATCTAAAATGATCAATGGAATTTTTAAACCAACTCGGACCAATGTTTGACGAATCTCATCACCAAAAGACTTTTAAAATGTTAAAAGTCCG
Source organism: Alcis repandata (assembly GCA_949125135.1). Classification (NCBI taxonomy): domain Eukaryota; kingdom Metazoa; phylum Arthropoda; class Insecta; order Lepidoptera; family Geometridae; genus Alcis; species Alcis repandata. Next base: position 6,529,462 of record OX421233.1, read on the forward strand.
TGAAATGTGTATGTATCCCAATTATTTTATTGTAACTTGTTTTGTAACTTACGTTGGGTTACAGAACTATCACACTTCTTTTCATATTCCGGTTCAAAATAAGATATTTCTATTCACATTAACTAAGTTTTTAAAAACTGATGAAAAATATAAAAGTAGTAAATAGCAATGCACAGTTTCCAGCAGAACTCAGAGCATGGTTAAAAATAGACTTTCATATCCCATGGAGTGGGAACTGCAATCTTTAAGTGGGGGGTCCCTATATATTTAAATGATCTTGTGAAGCTTTTTTTACATTTATTACTCAGTGAATAAAAAACATTTGTCGACTTTTATAGGGGTTTTTGTCATATCTATCGCGTAGTTCATTAAATCAATTAAAAGTGCTTTCCGCCATATCCGAAAACTTATAGCTTAAAGTATGCATTTAGAATCAGATCTATAAGTAAATATTACGGAAAACACATTCCAATTACGTTTTTAGTTTGTTATATTGAGGATAATGGAGTGAAATACGAAGGTGGTAAGTACGTCATACCTCTGATCCATGTTAAACAGCCCATTTTCGTGATCAAATCATCGGACACGCTCAACAAGTAAGTATAATTACGAATTTCTTATCGTTTAACACCTTAAATTCAATCGATCATAAATTAAATTCCAATTTTCAAAACACCAGAACTACAAAATCCAAATAATTAGCGAAAATAATATTGACATTGACATTTCAATTTTATATGCCAATGCCAAAAACTGAAACTGTCGTAATGTCATTTGTCATATGTCGTTTTTTTTTTTCACCAAATAGAAAAACTAAAGCTGTTAAGGCCATACTACCTCGTCTTAAATATGAATACATTACATAGGCCAGCAGCTGCAGCGCTACCTAAAAGGCAGTGGACTTAAATCGCGTTGTGCCTAAATGTCATTTGTAATAAGCGTTTGGACTATGTAGCTATTCGTCCATGTCGCTGTTTGTCTATTTCTGGCATTGCCCTTATCGCGATTATACTACTAGTCACATCTCGCGGTTTCACCCGCGTTCCTAAGAACTATATTTTCTCCCGGAATAAACAGTTTCTCTGTCTTATATAGGGCGGATTTAAGTATCTACATATTTGAGTTTCTATACCTTCCAACTACATGTTTACGATTAAAATAATAGAATAGCCGAATGTGGAAAACTAGTTTTAGCAAAATTAGTAGATACCTGTATTTATGTGTTTTCAGGCTGAATGGCAAACAATAACAGGAACTTATGTACATAGACCAGATACTTGCTTATAAGGTGTAAATCAGAATCAGTTACGTATTAGGTAGGCAACTAGATACCTACAACGTATTTTTAACTTACATAAGCATTAGATTGGCACTATTATAATAAATACGACGTTCTATTGAGAAAGTAGACCACAGAGTAGGTAAGTGTACACATTCAAGGAATGTACCTAAACCTACTTCACTGGGAGTTGACCTAGAGCAAGAATGAAGGTATGACATTCTACGGTCTACCCAAAAATAGGCAACTAGGTGGGTACTCGCCTACAAACAAAAGCTAAGTAAGCTCAGAAGCACTAGGTAAGCTCAGAATATTTTTGCCTCAGTCTAGGCTGAATCGCGTGACGAAACAATGGTTTCGTCAACGTAAAAGGGCAAAATAGGTACATACCAAATGTGATATCGTTAAATTTTATTGAGCAGTAAGTTTTTCACCATGTGCCATAGGAAAGAAGTGACCTAATTTTCAAAAAGACGGCATCTGTTATGGAAGGTAGAAAAACAATGAATAAATAATTTCTCAGATTTTATTGGCGATTACTAAAAATACAATGTAGGTTCTCAATTTTTTCAAGCTTTTATTTAACCTGCAATGTATGCAATTACGAGTATGTGTGTGTTTAGATCAAATTTTGCAACTAAATTTTGAACCCACTTAGATTCAGCTGAAATTTGGGTTATCTACCTGTGTAATTCCGATGGATAGGTAATAAAAGCTTGAAAATATATTTAAGTACGTAAGTACCTACCTATCTTGTTACAATACCCTTTCTGGGAATCAAGTTTGGTCTGAAAGTTGACTAAATGGGTGACCGCCATCGCCGATATATTTTTAAGGTCATGTACTCGTACCTACCAATATGGAAAGAACCTTTGTGGTGAGAGTCCTGTGTCTGTCTGTATGTCTGTCCGTCTGCACGTCACAGCCTATTATATCTAGATATAGATATTATACTATAAAAGCTAGCAGCCTCAAATTTAGCACGAGGCTAGTAATGGCTAAAGTAGGCTAATGTAAACCAAAACAATTTGTAGAAAAACAAAATGCTGAGAAAATAAATGGGCCTTTACCTGAAAATTGGGTTGAGTTGGTTGGATCTAACATTTAAAAGCTAAGCAAAGTTATATGGGGTGTCGTATAAAACGTATTAATTTGGGAAACAGTTTTTTATGTGGTCGACATGCGAGTTTTCACTCAGGCAAATTATTTTTTTGTGGTAAGATTGGATTAAATTGAGAGATGTTCGATGAAAATTGTGCCTAGGGGCCCGCCCTATCCTGAAGAGTGAGATATTATCCCGGTGACTGTCACTCTTAGGTATTAGAAATGTCATGACAGTGAGAGTGACAGAGACAATCTCGAGCAGTCCGGAATAGCCTCCCAGGGACTTCTACTTATACCTATTTTGTTTTGTTTCAGATATCCTATTAAATTAATCAAATCAAAGCTTCTCAAATGAAATTCGGAAATCAGCCGCTATGAACGAGGGCTTCATCAATTTTGAATATTACGTTTACAATATTTCGGTTACCGAGAACGAGAGCGCAAATTTCAATTTGTCCTCTAATACGTCCTTATTAGAGGACATTTTTTGTAATTCAACTCTAGAAAAAGAAGTTGCTGTCCCTGAATGGGAAGCATTGACAACGGTCATTGTTCTGTCGACTGTTATTTTGGGCACGATTTTTGGGAATATACTAGTTATACTTGGAGTGTTCACGCATAGACCTTTGAGAATCGTCCAGAATTTCTTCATTGTCTCGTTGGCCGCAGCTGATTTAGCTGTGGCTATATTAGTGATGCCACTCAACGTCGCCTATGGCTCCCTGGGGAAATGGCTGTGGGGAAAAAGTTTATGCAAGATGTGGTTGACTTGTGACATCATGTCATGCACTTCTTCGATATTGAATCTTTGTGCTATAGCTCTGGATAGATACTATGCGATCACAGACCCGATAAACTATGCGAGCAAGAGAACACTGAAGAGAGTGATGCTTCAGATTGCTGGAGTGTGGGTATTGTCATTGGTGATTAGCTCTCCTCCACTGCTTGGCTGGAACGATTGGCCAGAACAGTTCACAGTCGACACTCCATGCCAGCTGACTGCTGAACGCGGATACGTGATTTACTCGTCTCTGGGATCGTTCTTCATTCCTCTAGTAATAATGACTATTGTGTACATAAAGATCTTTTTAGCAGCAAGACGCAGGCTCAGAAAACGTACATTAGTCTCTCGTATTACCAAGCCGGTTATACTAATGGATAGTCAAAACAATGAAGATATTGACAATGAATCGTATAGTGGGGAAAGTATCAAACGGTATCAAAGGAAAGCGTTCATGGACATGAAGAAAAATTTCTTTATGCCGTTTCTGTTACTGCACGATCCCGACACGCGGCAGAAGATTGAATCGGAAATACAAAAAAACTCATTACCAGCAAGATGTGCAAGTGTTAAGAAGAATACAACCAGTTCTGTCAAGAGACTGAGCAACAGAAAAAAGAAACACGAAAAACTTTTACTGGCCAGTGTCAGTAACAGAGGTGATGTAGTCCATCAATTTATAGAGCAAAAACAGAAGATTTCAGTGTCCAAAGAGAGACGTGCTGCTCGCACTCTCGGCGTCATAATGGGGGTTTTCGTAATCTGTTGGCTGCCCTTCTTTCTCATGTACGTTATACTATCCTTTTGTCCCTGGTGTTGTCCGAGCAATAGGCTCATTAGTTTTATAACATGGCTGGGATATGCCAATTCAACGGTCAACCCTTTAATCTATACGATATTTAACTTGGACTTCAGAAAGGCTTTCAAAAAGTTATTGGGGTTCAGGTAGTTTGGACTTTGAGTAAATTTTGATCAAATGTTAATGTGTTAAGGCTCGGATAAACGATGGCTATTTCTTTCGCGCATTAAATGTATAAAATCTAAAAATAAATAATTTTTATTTTGACGGAGGTACCTTTGAAGAAAACAGTTTTCTTTGTTTTTTCTAATGCTGTCGTCAAACTCTAGTACCATTGAATTGACGTTTCACCACCAACTCGCTTGGATTTAAATTCTCACACAGTGATTGTGATTTAATATCTTTAGGTATAAATATGAAAATGCGCAAAAGATATATGGGTACCTAATATCCGGTTATCTTCGCCTTAAATGTAGGTTCTTGCCAATAAGGCCCGGTCAGAAAATCTGCCTTTCAAGTGGTTTGAAACTTCAAAACTATTTGCAAATTACATAAGTGGCTCCCTAAACACGTATAAACTATGTACCTATATAGTTGCTATTCTTGTTGGTATTGCTGAGAAATGTTTAGAACAAACGTGTACCTAGTTCAGCAAGTTAATTAAAGGGTATAAAAAGAAAAACAAAACCAGGTCTCGGCGGCCGAGATACGTCAAGAGGATCAAGCATTGTTAGTCGCCTTACGTAAGCTTATGCTGACGTTGAATCTCAAGCTTTGTGGATTTTGGAAATTAGTTATCTAGCTATACGACTAGTCGACGACGTAGTTGTGGAATGTATTACTTTACTTACGTATTAATGTACTTAAACATAAATTGTATATAAGTAGTTCTGTTAAGCATAAAATGTTACAATAATAAAATACTGAAACAAATAAAATGTCAAGTATTTTTTTTTTTATTTCCCCAAACCAGAAAAATGTCGATGAAATAATCTTTAAATGGCTGAACCGATTTTTCAAAACATTTTGGAAACACTTCTAATTAAGTCACTTTTTAAACAAAAAGACTAATACAAAATCTGTTCGGCCGTTGCGTTGCATTTATAGGTTGATTGCACGTAACTAATGAGTACAGTGGCGAGACAGTAAATGGGCATACTCGGCCGAGAAAACGAATCTTGGTTCTAGTGATTGTCTCGTCTCGTCAGAATCTTTATACAAACCGAATACTCGGCCGAGAGCACTGTTTCACCACTACGTGTAATCATCAACCCATTACGATGCCAAAGACACATGATACACACTTATACAATACATCCCTCTTATTGCGGGGTTTAAAAATAGGTCCTCTGTGAATAAAATAGGTAAGTGTATCTTTTTAGATAAATACTCCTTAGTTATGTATGGTAAATTACTGTATCGGTCTATAATCCATACAATTAATCAGTCAATCAATCAATCATCCGCATATTATATAGTCGCAGTGGAACGGTAGGTGCATCACTTGTACGAGACAATATGATTGATTGCCTGCCTCTAATCACACTGTAAGTATTCTATAAATTAGGTAAAATATTATTCTCTTATGTTTAAAATCAATCGCTGTTCCATAAACGCGCAAAAACTCGAAAATGGCTCGACAATTTTTGTTTGTTCGTGGTTTTGTTCGTCTCAATGCAGGGATGTTTTAGACTTTGGACAAAAAAATGCCCACGGATCTACCTGCACGGTGATGTATGTAGGTAAAAACTAGCTTAGGTTTTTTTCTGGACCCCTGACAAAGTACCTATATGCAAAATTTGATGAGGATCGGTTCAGGAAACGTAATATTACCAAACAAACTTTCGCATTTATAATATAAGTTTGTGATTTTATTTTGTCAGTTTAATACGTCCAACGTTTTACGAAACAGAATTTGAAATTCAGTTGTATCAATGACTTATGTAGTATGTTATAGTATGGTATTAATGAATTATTGATTCATGAATAATATTCCACACGATAATTTCAAATCTAATAACACGAGCCAGCTAATTATAGGTATGTTACAATATTTATGTGTCGCTGCTGCCAAGCTAGGTTTTACCTACACCGGCTACACCTGTATTTATTCTGACAGCTTCCCAATACGGAAATTAGTATTGAGAAGTAGTCGAATAATGCTAGCTTTTCGTATGGGAATAATATATTTTGTGGTAGGCAGTGTCGGCGTGGAGGAAGTGGGTGACAGGGCCGGCCGGTCCGGCCCGGGTGTCAACACCTAAAAGGTGTTTTGTTATAATTAACATGGGGACACGGGAATACTCACGTAAATATTAGGTCGTTTACTACGACTAGTTTCGATTACATCCGGTGACCATCATCAGGTGAGTTACAAACGTAACGCGTTCGCGATCGCGTCTCGCCTGGCACAACAATTACGTGAGTATTCCTGAGTTAATCACAACAATGTTTCGTTAGTTTCACCTAAAAGGTGACAACGATAAGTCACTCGCCGAGCCAGATAATACTTACCTACGAATTACTAACGTGTTGCACCAGCCTGCATACCAATGATTGCAACTTTTTTTTATTCCAACAAGATTTTCTCTAAGAATAAGTTAATCCTAGCGCTTGGGCGAGTGAGTTAGTGGTAGGAGTGAGGAGGGTGGCATGATTAAAAACCGCCCTGGGTGCGAACCTCCACTACACCGCTACTCCGTTACTGTTACTTGGGGAAATGTAGTAGTTCTAAATGTATTGTCTACAATTCTTGCGGTTTTATTTGCTGAAAGTATATCACGATCCTTTCTCCAGTTTCCTCGCAGTATTAGCTAAAATGGAGGTCGGAACTCCGCCATATCAGTTTGCAAATGGCCCGTCTACAATGCGGGATCCACGGAACCTCTTAGAGCTGGTTCAGACATGGCGGATTCCGCGCGGATGCAAATCGCGCTGTTGATCAAATCGATTGTCAATCCGCCCGGACAGGTATGAACGAATGAATAGGCGCTAATGTAAATAAGATCCGCGCGGTTGAACCGCGCGGTTTGGAACTTAGCTCAGTATAAAAGTAATCAGCAGCTTGTGTAGTCGTTTATCTCGTCAAAAATGACTTTATTTTCAAAAAAACGTAAACATTATGACATAGTGAGTGAGTGGAGAGACGTCTGAGGGCGATGGAGGGGCACGCAGCGTGCTCCATTTTTGAAAAACCTAGCACAGCTCGACACAGCACGGCGGGTAGCGCGCCTCGCTCGAGACTGCTGCGTTTTTAAACAGAGCGTAGCTTCACACAGCGCAGCACAGCATGGTTTGTTTCTATCCTCATTGAAATATTAGACGAGCGAGTTGACCAAACATAGCACAGCGCAGTACAGCTCAGCACAGCTCGATGTTGATTCGTCACCCTTTAGTGAAGACTATTGCATTGAAGCTTGCATTTCGTTTGATAAAAAAAAAATGGAACATTAGAATAGTCACGTATCTACACTTTATAATCGACTTACTTTTTATTACAAGGTTTTATTTTACAAGCCTTGTAATTATGGGTCCAATTTTACAACTGAATTTGGAACCATTTCCTGATAGGATTCGCAGCGTTGGTTTTTGGTATAGGTACCTTACTTTTTTGGCAAAACCACTTAAGACTTACTTCTATAACAATGCAACAAAAGCTTATTTCTTTTTAAATTATTCGATTCTGGTAAATTAAGAAGCGCTATTTATTTATTGTGGTTTGCTTATGCAGTAACGACAATTTGCTAATGTCTCTCTACTAAGGGTAGCTTTCTATCAGTGTTTCTTTCCTAAAATCACTTCGGAAGTTCAAGAGAAAATCTGCTAAAATATAAACTTAAAGACTACCTACCTCTTAGGTTTTATCTTTCTTTTAAAACAAGTACTTGAGCGACCGAGTGTTGCTCGGAAAACTCGAAAAAACACGTACTCGGAAAGGAAAACAAAACATGAGCAGCAAAATTCAACTTTTTTTTATGATTCTGTGAAACATTAATAATGTATTTGTACTGAGCGACAGGACAATTTTACGAGAGAAATACGAAAATACGCTCTAACAAACAAGTTTTATTAAAGCGAAGCAAAATAATTGCGAGAGTAAAATTTCAAATAATAATATAATAGTTATCCATATGTTGCACAGATATTTTCGTTTTGCGAAATATAAATTCATGCTTGTGACCTGTGAAACAAGTTGGAGTTTTGGTAGGTATCGGAATGAGTTGTTGGAAAAACGTAAAAAATAAATGTGAAGTAATTTCGAAGCTGAATTTTGAGAGTTATAATAGTAGTTTATGCAACTGTCATATAATGAAGGGTATTAAAACACGAGTGTGTTTATGAAACGAGCGCAGCGAGTAGTAACGAGTGTTTTAATACCTGTGTTATATGCAGTTGCATACACTACTTTATCTACACTAATGCTGTTACATTCTACTTATGTTTCCAATACTTGATAAAATACGTATATCTTCACTAATAAAAACGTGTATTGTCACAGTGAACTAGTCACGTAGGCTCGTAGCAAGTCTACGCAACTCTAGTAGCGTAGCTACAGCGTTTGTAGCATTCAACAGTCGTGATGCCTGTAGTTCAATATGTGGCCCGCGCCGCGTAGATGATAATTATGAGTAGGCTTGTGGACGTGATGACGCGAGTCGAGCCTACGCGGACGTAGGCTGGCTGGCTCGCACGGCACGCGCTACCACGGGCCGTTTAATTGCACCTTTGTATGAACGTATGTGACATCAAACGAATGTTATGTTAGCTGTTTTTATGCCTTTACCTGATCATCTGTAAGACATTTTATTTTTTTCAGTACAAAAACTGGTTCAGCCTTGTTTCTCATAACAACTTTTAATACACTTTCACAACACAAGTAGTGATTTGTACGTCATTTGGTATGGAGGTGGAGGTATTTACTTTATACTTATAAAGGCTTTTTATCCCGAAATATACAACGGTTCCCGTATAGGATAACGGGTTAAACCGCGGGGCGCAGCTGTAGTGACTCATATAAATTACGTTAATTAATCTATAGAATAGCTATGAAACCTGCTGAATGCTATAATTATTCACGGAACCTCATAATTTCAGCTCTAATATTGGGCTTCATTTATAGACTGATGAGATTGGACAGCTGCTGGTTTTCATCCAGTTGAATACATTTTGTAATTATATACCTATGTTAGGTATCATTTAGCAAATCACTAAATAAAATAGACATTTAAACGAATTCAACAAAAATACATATAGAATCCATCAATTCGACTCGTGAAATTCATACTACTTGGGTACCTCGTTTTCACTGATTCACTTTTAATTTTAGGGACGTTGGGTCACCGTTTTGTAATAATCTTATTTGAAATCGCTCGTAATGTCACAACTTACGTTACTCTAAATATTATTGTGGTACTTAAGTATCAAATATTGCAAAAACGGCAAGAAGACAATGGCTGAGACTAGCACCGAACCGAAAAAGATAGCGCTGAAGAAGAAACTTATACCTACAGCATTGTGCAATGGGTGAAATTCACTAAAACATTACTGTGTTCCGGTTGGAAGGGCATTGTTTCCAGTGAAATTGCAGAGCAAATGGGAGATTAAACAACTTATATCTCAGGGTGAAGAGCGCAGTGCTGTGCCACGCAGGGTCTTGAATTCTGCGAGTTCAAAATTCTGGGTGGCGCAGACCTGTTATGGGCGAACGTGACGTTTAACAACAGGCGAGCGATTTGCTCGTCTCGTCACTCAAATATATAAAAAAAAATAAAAAAAATCGGTCGATTATGATAATGATGAAGTTAAAATACAATGCACTGTGCAAGTGCATATTTTTACTAAGATTTATTATTTGCATTTATTTTAGTGGAAATTTTCCAAATCGTCTACTAGTTCCAGAATAGAATAAGTATTAAGATGATGACTTTTTAACAAGAAGAAACATGTATTGTTACATCAAACCAAAAAACTACTTGGAAACTAAACTAATGTCTAACTAACTCCAACTTACGCACCTTGTAATACCTGAAAGTTTCCTTAAAGAATCTTTAGTCAACGAAATGGCTCTCAGATAAATTAGTTTACGAAGTTTAATTCAACGCGCCAACAAATCTAACGTGGTACATTTAATAACTACACTGATTCCGCAGCCAGCGGTAATGTTCCAAATGTCAGCAAAAACGAGCTGAAGTTACAATAAATGGGGCTCCACCCTTTCGCGGTACTTGAGACAGTTCACGCAACTATTCGAAGCTGTAACTCTGCCTTCGAACTCGGAGATTTATAGTGACTCGAAACATTTAGAGGTTTACAACTTTAGAAAGTCTTTGATTTGACTTCTAACTTACCTGTACGTTCTGTGTGAATGTTTGTAACCACGTATCTACGTAACTACTAAACCGATTTTGATAAAGTTTAAATGGAGATAACCTATGCCTTGGATTAGCACGTAGGCTATCATCATCATCATCGTTTTTTTATAACAGCGCGTGTGAAACCGCGGGGCACAGGTAGTGGTTAAAATACATAACACAGTCATCCAAAGATATTAAAAACGAATATTTTTTGTCATGATCAAACTTCTGCGAAATAATTCATCTAGTTTTTGCTGAAAGCATTTAGGGGAGAGCTGGCTAACCTCGCGCCTGGCCTGCAGCCAAATAGCATCTTCCCAGTTTATAGTCCAAGTTTCCGTTATGACAGATACTTCTTTTGATGTTTTCGAAGTGAAATTACATGCAGACTCATGCAGTGCATTAAGAACTTCTTTACATATGAACTGGCGAAAAAGAAGAAGAAAAAGTTTGCGGCAACTTTATTTTTTTCACTTTCTTTTTTATTTTTATTATGAGCAATTTAAAAGTAAGAAGTACAGTATCGTACATCTTTACAATAAGTAGAAATGAATTGCTAACTAAATCCAAATGATTCAAACTATTCTGAATAGCTGACTCAATAATCCTTGTTAAAAAAAAATATGAAATTAATAATATCTGCTTTAGATACTTAGATACTTACATATACTCTGTTTATTCTGTTTAAAATAATTTTATTTTAAACAGAATAGGAAGATTAAATTCGTTTGATTAACATATTATATTAATACGTATAATAAAATAACTTTCGTATTTTGATTTATCTATTTTTTAATGACGTCCTTGTCTTCTGTAGATTCATCATTATTATACATATTTACCAAAAGTATGAATAAGTATTGTTTAATACAAAAAAAAAATAACGATATCTTTTTTTTTTTTTTTTTTTTTTTTTTAATATAAAAATAAGTGGCAAACAAGCGACGGGCCACCTGATGGTAAGTGGTCACCGCCGCCTATGGACACTTCCAATACCCGAGGCATCTTCAGTGCGTTGCCTACCTCTGAGGACTCTATTAACCCTTCGTTTGAAGCGGCCAAGGTTATAGTATGAAGGGAAAACCGAACGTGGTAGGTCATTCCACAAAACACAGGTGCGCGGAAGAAACAAACGATTGAAACGAACCGTGCGAGACTTCCACGCATCTATGATGTGCGGGTGACATTTCTGGCGATGGCGGCCAGTTCGGTGGTAAAAACGGGATGGAGGGATTAATTGAAACAGTTCATCAGAGCATTCCCCATTATAGTACCGGTAGAACAAGCTGAGCGAACCAACGTCTCGGCGCAAGCTCAGCGGTTCTAATTTGTCGGTTAGTTTTGAGTCATCGACAAGTCTAACGGCTCTTCTCTGCAAGGAGTCAAGAGGGTCAAGCTGGTACTTTGGTGCACCACTCCAGAGATGAGAGCAGTACTCCATATGCGGCCGAACTTGCGCTTTATACAATAATAAACGTTGGTTCGGCGTGAAGTACTGCTTCGCTCTATTTAGTACACCAAGTTTTCTAGATGTTAAGCCAGCCTTGCTGCCCAAATGACTCCTAAACTGGACCTCGTTAGAAATATCGACGCCCAAAATGCTGATGTTAGCCGACAAGGTAAGAGGAATGCCCTGGAAACTGGGTGAGATGGCGAACAGACTTTTCTTTGCGGTGAACGCGATCGCTTGTGTCTTGGTGGGGTTAAACTTAACTAAATTTTGCGCACCCCAGTCAGTTACTTGCTCAAGAGAGCATTCAACTGAAGACACAAGTTCCGCTCTCCTTTCTAAAATCTCGTCCTTAGGGGCATTAGCACGGCCCGAATATTGGGCATCGCCCGTGCTATCATCCGCATAGCAATGTATGTTGCTGGTTTTCAACATATCATTGATATGCAAGATGAATAGCGTGGGCGAGAGCACAGATCCTTGTGGAACTCCGGCATTAATTGACATAGTCGCTGAACAAGCGCCATCAACAACGGCTCTTATGCAGCGACCATGTAAAAAGTTACCAATCCACTTGCAAAGCCCTTCAGGTAAGCCGTAAGATGGTAATTTTGCTAGAAGTGCTTTATGCCAGACCCTATCAAACGCCTTAGCGATATCTAAGCTAACGGCAAGAGCTTCACCTCTACTCTCGATAGCTTCTCCCCAACGGTGAGTGAGATAAACTAGGAGATCACCAGTAGATCGGCCATGACGGAACCCATATTGGCGATCACTGATTAACTGATGATCCTCTAGATGTCTCAGAAGCTGAGAGTTAATCACTCTCTCCATTACCTTGCAGAGAAGGGATGTGATCGCTATTGGCCTGTAATTTGATGGGTCGGTACGGTCACCCTTTTTAGGTACAGGGTGGACATGAGCGAGCTTCCAGCAGGACGGCACGATACCAGTATCGTAGGAAAAGGAGAACAGATGCGTTAGAACCGAGGTCAACTCCGGAGCACATCTTTTTAATACTATCGCCGGAATGCCATCCGGCCCACTCGACTTTCGCACATCAAGACACAACAATTCCCGCCGCACTGCTTTCTGTGTAATGCGTACTTCTGGCATTGAGCTTGCACAATTAGGCAATGTAGGTGGGATTGCGTCTCCATCGTCGAGAGTCGAGTTAGAGGCAAAAAGAGCGCCAAGGATGTCGGCTTTCTCATTTGCACTATAGGCCAGGGTGTCATCCGGTTTACGTAAGGGTGGAAACGTCGATTGGCAGAAGTTACCCTCAGCAGCCTTTGCCAGCGACCAAAAAGCGCGGCTGCCGGCAGGATAACTCACGAGTTGGTCTCCAATGCGACTAATGTGAGCGAATTTTGCTCGGTTAATGGCCTTCTTTGCAAATCTGGAAGCAGCATTAAGTCTTTTCTTGTAGTCTGAAGTCTTTGGATCCTTGCGTGATGACGCCGCAGTCCAGGCTTTGTAAGCTGCCAACTTGACTTTAGCGGCATCAGCGCATGACTTATTAAACCACGGCCGACTCCGGCCTCCGACGCGCACGTTGGAACTAGGAATGAAACATTCCATTCCTTGTAGCACAACGTCAGTGACAGAGTCGGCACAGATGCTAGGGTCGTCAGACGAGAAACACAGCTGCTGCCAGGGATATGATGCAAAAAACTCACGTAACCCGTCCCAATCCGCTGCCATGTAGTGCCAAACCCTCCGCTTTCTGGAAGGAAGAGCGTTGGGTCGTGACGTCGGAACAATTGTTCGGACCAGGCAGTGGTCTGATTTACCAAGTGGTGGGTCAACCACGACCTGATAATTGGCAGGTTGAGTGGTCAGCATGAGATCGAGTAAAGAGGGTTCGTGGTCAGTGATATCTGGAATCCGTGTTATTTCAGTAACCAGTTGACTGAGACCAAAAGTCAGTGCAAGTTCATAAGCTGCTCTCCCTGCATGATCAGTCTTACGGGATCCTAACCAATCGGCATGGTGACCATTGAAATCACCGAGGATTACAAGTTCTGCAGAGGGAAACTGCTCAATCACTTTGTCCAAACCTTTCGAGATGTGCTCATAAAGATGAGCCGTTTCCGAATCTAGTTAGGAATCTAGTTTAGATATCTAGTTAAGAATTAAATAGGTACAATTTGTTACGGTCAGCTTAAGTAACAAGGTCTTTGAAATAAACGTAAAAGACTCCAAAGTAGAGAAAATATTCGTAAACAAACTTAAAAGTATCCTATTACCCTATATATTGACGATTTCCTCTTAAATTAAGCTGATTTACCTTGTTGAGGACAAAATGAACAGAAACTGAACAAAATGACGTAAATAAAGGACCTTACCTACTTATAACCACTGCTTAGAAATTGCTTAGAATTACAACTGTCATTTTACTTGTCCGTAATACACGCTTAACTTTAAGCAGGCTTTATAAGTAAGGCAAAATATTCACAATGACAACGAACTTCCGAGAAATTGAATCATCTGGAACGTTAACTTAAGCTATCACAGCTTAGAAAATCGGAAGTAAATCAACAAGGAGAGGCCACGTGTTGACTTTAGAATAAACTTTAAGGTATATTATATAGGTATGGTATGACAATCACAAAACCAGTTCTGAGAAGGGCTCTATAATACAGGACTTTTTTAGTTTACTAAAAAACCTCTCGCACGTAACTAGGAAATGCAATCCCAAGCTCGCGGGATCCCGATCTCACGAAAAAAGCTACCCTTTGCCCCACACTCATATTGAGTGTGGGAAAACGAGGAGTAGCTTTTTAAAGTTTACTTATAATAGCTTCCTCGCGCTGGTGCCAACCAGTAATGAGTCAGAGAGGGCATTTTCGGCTGCTGGGTACATAGCGGCTGATACAAGATGTCGTTTGTCAGACAGCATTCTCGGTACCTAGTACCTACCCTTTGCTTCTTTAAAAGTTATTTCCAAAATCACTCCTAGATATCTAGATCTAGGATAGGTAGGGATGATTCTGGAAATAACTTCTTTTAGATAGATAGATAGATAAACTCTTTATTCACTACTACAGGTGGCTTAAACTAGGTTAATTAAGCCAATGAATTTGTTTCATGAGTTTTATAAAATAATAAAATCATTTTTATTTCAATTAATGTTGTATCTTAATTAACGGCATTTAGCAGTTTTTAGCTTTTTAGTTATCCCATTAAAACATTTTTTTTAAACTACCCGAGATTTCTCGAGATTGGAATTTCTAACCTTGCGAGATCTCGAATTTGCGATCTCGACTTGAGATTGCATTCCCTACACGTAAGTACATCATATCGTACGTCTACATCACACTGTACATTTTTTGTTCCATTACTTTTCAGAATGTGGAATGTGGTAGGAAGAAGAATTGATACCTTAGTATACTATTAGTATACATAGGTACATAGTAGTATAATAATATAGTAGTAGTATAGTATATTTGCAATTTTCAAGAATAATAATAATGATTTGTCAATAGAAAATTCAAGTGCCCGAGTGAAGCTCAAGCTCTAATTCAATCGAACCACAATTGTTAAATGTGGCGTAGAGAATTAAAAACAGCCCTGGAAAATAATCGACAAACCAGATATAAAGCCCACTGGGGCTTCTGAATATTCGATGTTCAAACACGGGTTGCAAGCAGAGTCGTTGGCTTTTAGCCTCTAGTCAATACTTTCCCATATTTTATTTAGACTTTAGACCACAAGTCAAATAAAAAAGATTGTTTTATGCATATTGTACTACGAATACGAAAGGTGGTTTTATTACAGGTCTCTCAAGACAGGGTTTTAAACGAAAATTATCTTTCAGAGGACAATATGAGAAGCAATTTACTATTATCTTTGTGCTTTAATGTTTGTAACTAGCTGCGTCTTTTGTTATTACGTGGTCATTACCCGCTATCATACACGTATTAAATACCTCTATATGTCCATATGCAATTAATGCAAAATCATACCTTACCAATAAAAAATCGGTTTAATCCTGAAAGAGCAACAAAACTAAGAGACAAAAAGAAAGCAGAAACATTTTCGAATTTATAAAGTGTCCGAATACTAACTTTTCAAAGCTATTATCGAGGAAACAGAGAAATCGCGCTCGATTTCTCTGTTTCATGCGCTGTGCATTAAAATGTCGAAACATAAAAGAAATATGCACATTCTAGTCACGCCCAGTAAACCGCGTAGCACTGCTTTTAAGCTGGATGAGAGTGCTTCCGGGTGCAATTTATTCTGTTTAAAAGCCCTTCAAAAATGTAGAAACAGAATATAAAGTAACATGAATTAACATTTTAAAATAACAGTAAACAGTCGATCTTTTAACTTTGATTTTCATTTACTTTCATTATCATCACCAACAGCCTTCTTTACCCCACCGGTAGGAATGTACTATATATAGGTTTACTGATATAATTATATGTACCTACTGTAATATATAGACGTATAGCATTAATTTTGGGAGTGCGTACATAAATGATAGATTCTACCCACTTATACTAAATCCGCATAAGTGGAGTTCGGGCGTGAACTTGATGACGACAATTGTCTTAAATTACCATATACATAGTTTGGTTATATTTTTAACCGAATTTAAAAAAATAAGAGGGTTTTACGTGCGCCTGTAAGTATTATTCTAAGCATGTTTAACGATATCTTCGCAAGTGTGAATTAATTTTGATTAAAAAAATATATTGAATAGGTGAGTGGTTTAATTTCACAAGAGTGGCCCCAATTTCATTTATTATTCTTAATTGAATTAATAAAGATTGGATATATTCCAACTCTAGGGTAGAAAAAGTGCAGAGTAGGTAAGTTTTTAATCAAACTTTTCAACCTTTTTGTTTGTAAAGCTTTTAAAAAAGTGTTGGTCGCCCTAAATAAATACTTAACAAAAGTTTTGTCAATTAAAATGGCAAAGCAAGATTGACAAAACCGTAGCATATTCAAATTTGGTGGTAAGTTACCTAATAAACCTATTGAATGAAATTTCCAATCTATACTAAAATTCACTCAAAGAAAACCTTTTTCCTTTTATTACAATGCTGATCTTTTCTTAAACAGATTAGAAGGAACTAAATGAAATTGGATTTTCGTCGGAGCTTGCTATTTTGCTAGACACAGAAATCCCATGGAATCCGGCATCGAAAAACGATCTACGATTTGATTTATCTTGTCTCGTGTTTCGTATTATTTATTTTGGTTTGATGGAAAACATTGCTTATAAGTTACTCAAACTGAAGTAAAATGCCGCTTTTAGTGTTGTTTACAGATACTTAATAGTAATACCATTTAATTTACAATCGCTACTAAAGAATAGAATAGAACCTGATTTATTATCACAAAACTTAGTCACTCAGCATTTTTTTTCCGAATTACAAAATTGAATCTCTCTAAATTCTAATTAATTAACCTTTAAATTGAATTTCTCAAACGTGAGTACAGCGATGAAAAAAGGTGCACATTTTGTAATTTAGTACCTCAATGCTACGTTTTCATACTTACTGTCTTCTTAATTATATTATCTAAGAAATAAATAACTACCAGTCAACATCTACCTGATAAAGGTATTCGTATCTAAGTGCCTACCTACATAGGTATAATGTATAATTGTATAGGTGGGCATAGACTATTTGTTTGGGAAACATTCTGGTGCCGAATCGAACATTCTTCTAGTAGGTTCTAAATACTTATCAGATACATCAAACATCCACTCTGAAGTGGATTAAGGATTAACGAGGCTTTCAAGCTCGGTCCATTTTCGTGGATTAAATAGAGAAGCAAGACCAACTGAAAACTGTTACTGCGGATCCAAGATAAGACAGCAGAATTTGTTCCGATTTTTATTTGTTTGTAACAGTATACCTACTATTTTAAAGCAATAATTGACTTAAAGCCCAGTTGGGTTTGTCTAGGCAATAGATTCTCAATAACAATAAATTAAATAAATAAATAAACGTTTCACACTCATAGCTTCCCACTAGGATAAATCCTGTGTCGGGGATGCCATGGAACACACACAAAGACAAGGTCAACTAATACCCTGACACAGAACAGATATTTAAATTCATCATTCAAACATCTGCCCGGCCGGGAATCGAACCCAGGACCTCTGGCTTATATTACCGCGGTTACATTATTTACAGTTACTAGTATATTACCATTCATAACAAACAGATACAAGTACTTTTAACTTAGTACCTACTGCTAAGTTAGTGTACTTAAGTTTATACTTTTGTAAACTAAGTAAATATAACTACGGCGGTCGCCGGTTTCTTCACCAAGCGGAACGCCTACCTGACGTCAAATTACTCTCCAAGAGTAAGTATTCTATTATATATTATAATAAACTTGAATAAATATTTTTTACTTTGTACCATTATACCGGCCTGTGTTGTACCGGTATTATAACGGGAAATGCTCTGATGAACTGTTTGACTTAATACTACCCCGGTTTTACCGCCGAACTGGCCGTCATCGCCAGAAATTCCATCCGCATATCATAGATTTCAGGAAGTCTTGCACGGTTCGATTCACCTGTGTTTTATGGAACGGCCTACCACCTTCGGTTTTTCCTCCAAACTATAATCTTGGCCGCTTTAAACGAAGGGTTATAAAATCCTCAGAGGTAGATAAGATAGTAAGAGGCGGGATTACTTACCATCAGGTGGCCCGTCGCCTGTTTGTCAATTACTTTTATTTAAGAAAAAAATATTGTGAATATACTGCAAGTGCTGTTTATAAAGAACACATGGCAATTGTATCTTCGCCTTATTATAAACAATGAAAGCGTTGCTGTATTCATCCTAGGTTATAAAAACTTTTATTTAACTTGCAATGTATGTAGGTACCTCTATGTATGTAAATATGTTTATTCGGGTGTAATCTTGCAACTCAATTTTAAACGATCTATGTTTAGTTGAGCTGAAATTTGATATACGTTTGTAACTCCAATGCCAATGTAATAAAAACTGGTTTTAAACATAGGTACTTTTAAAATTAACTTATTTTCCTAGTTTGATTTGAACTTGCTAGTCATTACTTACCATACATATAGCCAGCGGCGGCTAGATTATTTTTTAAGAAATGCTGCCAGCGTTTCTAAATAAACAAAATAATTAATTGTTAAAAAAACTAAAAAACACGCTTTGTTTAGTGTATTGTCATCGGTCCTCGATATATCTACAAAATTTGAAAGAAATCTGACCGTTTAAAGTGCGTCAAAAACGCGCTCAAAGGAGTCGGTTACAAAAATACATACAAACATACAGGTGAAGCTAATAAAAGCGTGTTAAAAATCGTATCATTGAAGAAAATCCAAAACAAAAATATTTGGGAAATAAAAGCCGGATTAGTTTGAGATTTTTACTGATAAAACGGCAGAAACATAAGAATTCGTGAAATATCAGAAAAAGACAAAGAATTTCTTTGTCTTTTTGGTGCTCTAAAACAAATAAGGTTAAAGCCATTACAAAAGACTGTTATTTTTTTGTCAAAATATCTACGGACGGATGAATAAGCAACACTAAATGAAGTGTTCAAAAATTTTCCCCTGTTTATTTTTAGCCAAACGAAGGTAAGAGAGGGTCCAAACATACCGACTATAATCTAATTTGGCAAGGATAAGAGTGACCGCGGTCGAGGGTCAGTAAAAAGTGCTATTAGACGATCCTTATGAATTTATTAAAGAAGGTCACTGGCATCAAACAAAAAAAAAGATTTAACCTCATTTGCAGAGACTTTGATACGAGCCGTTAAAACAAAATATTTAACACCAAATTTTAGGCAACGCAGCATTGCCGATGAACTGCTTTCTGACAGCCTGCGCATTCTTCATATTTTGCGAATTTTCAGGTAAAGCTATTTTTTTTTCTACAAATTATTGTGGTTAACATTATCTAGCGTCATGCCAAATTTCAGACCGCTAGCTGCTATAGTTCATGAGACATTTGGCTGTGACAGATAGACAGACAGACCCCAGAGTTTTGCCTTAAAGTTTGTCAAATAACTTCAGAATCCTAAAATAACTTCAGAACCCTAAAAAGCAAAATTTAAGGACGTAACTACGAATTCCGGTTTACTTTATTTTACCATGAAATTTGACATGGTTTTGACATGTTGATACTGACGTAAGTATGTCATGTTTTTTTTTATATGCAATCATATATTCGTTAATATTTTTCCTCTGAGTATTTTTCAGTAAAAGAAAACTCAATTTTTAATTTATTTTATGATAAACTTTTGTTTTGATTAAGGTTAAATTTCAAAGCGTTCTTCTCTGAAATAACAATGAGTCGGACTCGTAATGAGATTTAAACATTTCAAGGCGACGGCGTCTGAAGTCGTTCCTCTCCCAGCGGTCTATTTAAATAACCATAGAACAAATACCTACGTGACCAGCATCTATCTCGGATGTTGTAAATTAACTTGTTGAAAACAACAAAAATTACTTGGACTTCTCCATGTTTTAAACAAACCATATTCTCATTTCCTGTAAAACAGCTTTCTGTAAAAATAATTCCTTGAATATTATAATTTCTCTTTTTAAGTGCCAGAATTGGCCATATTCCCACCCATCCATGTAGTTATTATTCATCTGCTCTTTGTGTGGTATTAATATTTTAATATGCGATATCCAAGGATATACATTATACTCGTAAGTATCTAATCGACGTATCAGATAACACGTATTAATACAAAAAGCTCGATAGAAAAAAAAATCAGACATTCTATTTATACGAGTATATTCCATTTAAAGACGTCCTAAACAGTGGTATTATCTAGTTTTTAACGCTGAAATTAATGTACTTTTTAGCTTTTAAAATTTGTTTTGAATGAATCTATTAGGTGGACAGCACGTCAGAGAAAACCTATAATAATATTGCTGTGTTTTAGCCCAAGAGCCTACGACGGCCAGACCTTCGTTATTCTAAAGTATAAAAATAATAATAAAAGCTGAAAATTTCTCAGAGCATGCCCTTAAAACAGGTAAGAACGATCAGTAAGAATGGAGTTCGAGGTTACTTGACTAGGTAAGAAATTATAAAATAGAGGTAGTATCTCAAATTCGTTAGAGTAAAAATCTTAATTGTTTTTATATTTTCTTCATCATTTAACCGATTTGTCTAAAGTAAAACTTTTTACATAAAAGGCTGAAGACTGAGCTTCGCTTCCGAGCCCGAAACCTGAAGTGCCAAGGAAGTCTACAATATAATATACGTAAAACAAGCCGGGTTTCATTTATTGGGACATTTTTCTATACTCCACCTGTTTACCTGCCTATTTTCATTCTACCAGCACGTACATTTCATTTGTTTGTACCCGGGACAATACGTCTTTTTGTGAATATTTTTAGCCTACGTTATACGAGTACAACCTCATTCCCAGATCTTTTCATGTGTGACGAGTTTTTAGGGATGCATAGCAACGAGCTTACGGAATTGATTTATTTACTTTTTCTGTGAATCTGATCTGGAATAATTCAAATTTAATCTCATCTAGATACACAGTTCCAAATAAAGTTTTTACTCTTTGTGACGGGAGCTGTAGTTTTTGTTGTTTTGTGAATAATTTGGTGGGTTTTTTAGTAATTGTTTGTAATGATAAGTAGAGGTATAATGAGCTCCACTAAGATAAGTAGGTATACCTTTCTATGTAGCCATGTATATGAATTGATGAATAAAATGGTTTGAAATAGGACAAATGTGACCTATAACGAAATTTACCAATAAATTAATATCGATTAGTTATAAATAAAATATAGTTAGCCGAATCGCTAAATTGTGGGTTGAATCGGGGGTGGGTGTCGTGAGCTTAATTACGAGTAGGTTTCCTAAGGACGCGACACGATGTTTAAGTACTTAGATTATAGGAATATAGCTGTTCTGATTTGGCAAAGTGTCTCTTGTTTGCAAACGCCAAATGTAGTTTTCGGTAAATTGCCAGGGACGTGATGAATGCTCGCATTTCCGGTGCAATGAGCGCGGTTCGCTGCGGGTAGGGTAGCCATTAGAGCTGATTTAGTTCTCCTTTCGGTTATCTTTTGTCCCTATCGCGATGCTTGGTAAGGTAATATTTAAGCTTGCTTATGTACTTAATAGATCATACTTTCTTTTATTATTACTGTGATAAAATCGGAAGCGACTACTCTTCAAAACTTGTATTAACATTATCTTCTGGTGCCTCTTCACTACTGAAGGTTCGCTGTCAGCTTAGCGAACTTGTACTGAAATTACTCGGAATATCTTTACTTTTCTTTAATGGTACTTGAGATACAAAGTTGTATCACTAGTTCCATAGGTATCGGTTAATATTTATAGCGGTACTACTGATCCTAAATAATTGTCACTAGTACCATTAATGGTACTAAGGATACAAAGTTGTATCACTAGTTCCATAGGTATCGGTTAATATTTATAGCGGTACTACTGATCCTAAATAATTGTCACTAGTACCATTAATGGTACTAAGGATACAAAGTTGTATCACTAGTTCCATAGGTATCGGTTAATATTTATAGCGGTACTACTGATCCTAAATAATTGTCACTAGTACCATTAATGGTACTAAGGATACAAAGTTGTGTCACTTGTACCATCAATGGTACAAATCAATGGTACTAATGACACTAAGGCGAACTTGTCTTTGTCTTGAGCCAAGCGGTTGTTTGATGGTGGCTAATGTGGTTATGATTGTCCACACTCGGAGGTGGACAACTAAGATTTATAACATAACCTTGTTTGTAGTTGGGTTTTCGCTACTTATGCTTTCTGAGGCTCGGAATGGGACTCTCTAGACGCCTTCTGGAAAGAAAGACATGAACAGTCTCGTTTTCTTATACACAATCCCTCACTTACTCAGAGCTGCTGCTGTTAATTGATGTGTGGAGGCTGCTAAGTCGATTACACAGTAATTACAAACATACAGATTTTATGATCTCTGTCTAGTTTCTACCAGAAAATGTTCCAAAATTGAAAACAAAACGTATGGAAACAGTAGTACCTAGCTGCGTGTAGGTACGTATTTATTCTGTGGTTGCGGGTGCGGGTAACCCAATGCAAATCCGGCTTGGAACCATTATTCGTGTTACAACGGTAATTGCTACTCCGGTTTTATCGCCTCATATGGGAAAACGATTCAAGTGATATATGCGTGGCGGGGATCAAACAAATGTTCTTAGTAACTTAATTGATAGGTTTTAGTTTGTGCTTAATAACTGAGGTACTTAGATTGCAAAATTTATGACCCCATAGTTTTTCTATGCCATAAGTGGCAAACAAGCAAACAGGCTCCGTGATGGTAAACGATCACCGTCACCTATGGTCACCATATGATGAGAATCCGGTGTCTGTCCGTTCGTCCGTCTTTATGTCACGGCCAAAAGTTTATATTAAAAATAGCTGCACCCGGCGCTGTTTTTCTTTTAACTTTTAAACCTTCCCCGTATTAGAGCGAACAAAACAAAAATAATAATATTCCAATCGGTCCACAAACAAACAGCCATTATTTTTTTTATATAAGAGAAGAAGATGACGTAAGTTTAGATATATTATGTAATAAGTTTTGTTCCAAACAAAAGCATTATACTAGTTGAAAGCAACTAAAGAATAAAATTAATTATTTACTCGTATTATCAGTTGTGTGGTTCTTGACGTCAGTAGAAAATATCTCCACACGTACTTTACGAAACTTTTCAAATGGGCACCAACTCACTCTATTTACTCACTTGTGTAACTTCGTAAGTACATCGGCGGCGTTCAGTTTCGAGTTAGCAGAACATCTTCGATATCTGTAAGGCTTCTTCGCGAATTCACAGCTAGGAGGATTTAGTTTCCACCCAAATGTACTTTTCATGTTCGCTAAGGGCACTTGAGCTTTTGTTTATTCGGTATCCTTTATTGGCAAAAACCACTATAACGGTTTCTAATGGTACGACTTACGAGTACCTACATTTGGTTATGAGCTAATATTTGTGTGACATGAAATTCATAGCTTCTAAATAAAGTGCTTTCAAAACAATGAATTTTGGTTAAAGCACTAAATAATAATTGAGAAAATATCTAAAACTATAGCAACTATTTAGTCTTACTAATATTATAAAGGTGTCTATGTTTGTTACTAATGAACGCTGAAACGGCTGAACGGATTTACATGAAATTTGGAATGAAGGTTTTTTATGGTCTGGATTAACACATAGGCTACTTTTTATCCTCGGAAATGCGGGTGAAACCGCGAGGCACAGCTATTATGTATCATATAGCTTGTATTTGCTGCTAAATAAGCATAATATTATCTATAGTAATAACATTTTATCAAAAATATATATAAAATAATAGCAATACCTTACAATCAAACAATATTCTGAAGAACATGTTTAATTACAAGATTTTATTCTCAAGAAAGTAAACTCGATGAATTGCGACCTTGTATAAATGTTTCAGAAATCGTCCGTCATGTCTAGCCATTCCAGAATGAGTGATGTGCCTCAGCTGAGTAATTTGAGTCGTAAATTATGCGACCAGAAGCATAGCACTTGATCCAGTGAACCGTAAATGTAAACATCATCCATCACGTCACATCTGAAAAGCTATTCAGTTGGGATCCCTATTTGTTAAAGTTAAGCGTTCAGCTGATTTTGACTTAATTAAATATTAACACAAAGTAAACGATTTGTCCAATCTGCGTGGGTTGAACGCCAATTAAATTGCTGTCGAGAAAATTGGCTTCTTCCTCAATCGCGATTATTTTAGCTTTAAAGTTCTCTTCTCTTATATATGTACGAGAACAAGTTAAATAAAAGCTTTTAAAAATGAATCGCTGTTCTTTTGTCCGGCTATAACTCGAGAACGGATTTCGCTAATTTCGATCTTGAAATATTTGTGGAAGTTCAGGGAAGGTTTGAAAATAAAATAAAACAGCGGGTAAAACCGCCGGGTGCAGCTAGTTTTAATAAAAAAATATGAGTTGAATGCATTGATTGAACCAACGAAATATTTAAGCAAACGAAATGGACCAACCGTTTCCCTAAGTTTTTGTGTAAACGCGACCCATAAATGAAGTGGAGGATTCGGTTATGATCATTTATCTTCATTATTACGATATTTAGTCCAGTAGCGTAGCGAGTAAGTAGGTTGGTAATTTGCAACTGACCAACCTTGTAGGTACTTACGTTGGAAAGAAATACTAAAGCTAAATCTATTTCTCGTCAGGTTTTTAGTAGGTTTGGGTATAAAAACATTGAAAAACTTATCACGACCTCGAATTGGAATATCGGCTGCGTGTATTCTAGCATCGTTTTTAGTTGGCGAATCAAAAACCCTTGACGCCATCGATATCAGTCAACTAACTAAGTACTAAAAAAACTGGATTTTCTCTTTGCTGATAGATTGGAAAAAGCAACTCAATGTTAGGATCGTACAAACTCTACATGATTTTACAACGTTATTGCTGATACAATACATTTGGTATATTTTATTTATTTAACCAATCCCAATTTTTTGATGGACCACATTTATAATTATGTACTTTTATAATGTATACCTACCTACCTTTCTGTTAGTACTGTACAGGCATCGCGCATATATGTACTACGAACGCACCTAATAATTTTTTCGGATTAATATATTAATAAATTTAATTAAGCCATTAGGGTTGTACAAGGGTAATCAGCTCTAGGATTTTTAAAGGCTATTGTTTTTTTGATGTCGGCGTCCCGCAGACACGGATGCGTTAGAAAGCGCGTAATATTATAATGGTTGCACATGTACGGCCAAATACATTTTAGAACTATTGTTTAACTTCACAAAGATCTCGGAAATATTAGATGGTTTATGGCAGGACAGGAAAAAAGAGAAACTAGGAACTGACAAAGCGCACGTGTAGGGAAAAAACCCGCATTTGTATGGGGATGTTGTCGGGTGAACCGATAGTCGGTAGATGGTAGGATCACTTAATTCAGGAGACTCACAGAGTAAAGACGGAAGTCTTCAAGCGCCTTAGCCTTGCCTAAATTGTGATTTTATTTGGTTTTGATTTGTTCAAACTTGTGAATATTAAGGCGTGCCTTTATTTGTTGTAAACCTTTTTATATAGAATCAAGTGCTAGATTGTTGTAAGGTGTGTAATGATTAAATTCAGTGCCAAGGCGTCGACACATTGTTGCTGGTAATGTAATTACAACTATAAGTTTGTACGAGCATTGAATTCACGTAAGTGATAATTTATAAGTGTCAGTATGGGATTTGTCTGTTTGTTAAGTGATGATAATGATTAAATACCCAGCAGTAGAAGAGAGGAGGCTATAGATGATGATGATGGTATCGGCGAGGCTAATCAATGTACATGAGTACATAAGAAGTACCTGCATAAGTTACTTCTCCTTCGGTATTCCGTGTGCGAAACCGATGATGTATGTGATGTATTGTCTTATCTTAAAGATGTAAAACCCGATAAGGGCATACCGCGGGTCTCCTAGAGACTACGCAACCGAATGACTAACAGATGGATTGGGAGAATCAAACGACACGATAAACTAAGTATCGGTCAGATTATCTTGCTTTCACTACAAGATACATACAAGGCTTAATGATGATGATGATATTATACAGGAAATACCCAGCTGACCATTCTTAGAAGGTTGTTCTATAGAGCCTAATCAAATGCATATAGATTAAACCGCATGGTAGAATTTAGATTATCCCTGTTGTATTTTTCAATGACTTAAATTATCCAGACAATGCCAAAGATTACCAAAGATTTAATTTTGGGCTATACAATCACTCTGTTAATAAAGACGGCTCTGGATAAATTAGGGTCATTGTGTTTGTATTATGATCTTATTAATGTTTATTGTTTCGTGTACTAATGATTTTGTTGTAAATGTGTGTCCGCCGAACTCAATGAAATTCCATGTTCATATAAAACCCAGCTATACCCTGATCGCGATAAAGGGCTAAATTCGAGTCCGTAAAGACTAGATAAATGTACATTAAAATGCCTCATGTCGTCAAAGTTACAAAGATATGCATTATGATTTTGAACAATGACTTACTAATGCAACATAATGACACAGAGCTCAAGCCGGTCCTAGATGACCCTGCTGCAATAAAACTAAACTTAATCATGAACAAAGCCAGTCATGTTATAAAGTGATAGTACTAATGTATTAAAAGGCATCTAATAATGCAACGATTAAAAGGGTCTTATATTGCAAATAAATTACAGCAATAAATACCGATCCACTAATAAACAATAAAGATATCTCAGGGTATAGTGACAAATATAAATTGAAATAGTTTTGGTATAAATAATAATTATACAAAGGGCGATCGCGAATCTCCGTTTTCTATTCACCAAGTAGTTATTCCGGCTCACGCAGTTTTCGCTTGGACTATCGCTTTCTGTGTGAATAAGCCTAGTAGTCGAATGTCCTACAGATCATGAATCCTAACCGATTCATGGAATGTATAAACCGAGCTTAGCTTAGGGCTAGTAAACGATCACTCGAGCTATAATAAATATATGACAATATAAATACTCGAGCGTTAACCGATTTACCGTAAATAAACCTTCATATCGCCCTAATGACTTGTTTGATTTATTTAATTAAGCTACAATTCCCGATACCTCACTAGGTAGACACAAGTATTAACTAAAGCTTGATCTCAGACTATGACACTCTCTTTTGAGTAAATTTCATTGCACAATACAAATATCCATTTATCATTAAAATAACGAGAGTTGAGTCTAGGGACGATTCGTAGGTAGTTGTAAGATTTACAGCTATAGCAACGAGCGTACTTCGGGATTACAACCTACGGGACTTCACTACCGACGAGTTTACCTGCAGATAACGTAGGTATAGGAAGTATCGATTACCAACTATAATCTATAAAATCAATTACCTATAGAAGTAGATTCGAACCGGAGATAATTTGAGACACTCACTCTCAGTCATTATAGACATGTACTTGTATGTCCATGATTAGGTATGTATATACATACCTAACCTAACTATGACATTGGCTTCGATGCCAATAAAAGGTCAACCGGCCGAGATATTATCTATTATGAACAGAATGCAGAATTCATATGTGTCTGCTATGTACGCACACTCAATAATTGAGTGTGTGTACATAATTATTAACGTGGCTTCAATGCACACGTGGGTCAACCGACCCCTTATACGATGTATTACAAATTTTAATATAAATCGACATTAGGTATTTGGATCCTAATCTTACTAAGACATTAGTTTCGATGCTAATAAAGGTTAACCGGCCGAGATATGATATGTTGCGTAAAGAATGTATAGTACATTACATATGTGTTTGTCATGCACAAACACTCAGGTAACGTGGCTTCGTTGCACACGTGGGTCAACCGACCCCCTATATGATGTATTACGAATATAAATCGATTATATACTCGATTAACACTTTACTAGGACTTATATGATGATCTAATATGCTTTATGAGAAACCCTCGTCACTATTTTCTAATCTAAGAGAAATAGAACGATAAGCGACCTTATTCCCTATTATTAAGGTCTGAAACGATCACCGAACGGGATCAATGTTTCACCACCCATACAATAGATGTAAATTAAACGTTAGTTTCGTATTAGAATGCTTTTATGGTTAGACGGATTGAACCTCATAGTATCTTATTAGAACTCTAATCACTGGTAATATTGTGAGACGTAAGAGGCGCGTTGTACTGGCGGGGAACATATTAATGTGACTATGATAAATGAGTGCGCTAAATACCCAGGTCGAGAGTGTACGACCCAAACAGCTTAACCTCCGTGCCTGACGACAATAGTGGTCCTGGCTTGCCCCTTACACGTCCTCCCCCGAGAGTATGATGCTTAGCTCCTCTCGCAACCACTTAGCCTCCGTCAGCGGCCGTTGACTTAGCAAACAAACATAAAACCATGGTACATAAAGAGCTGTATAGCCACACTAAGCGTGTCGATACGCAAAGGCGAGTGAGTTGCAAAAAGACATACACGGTATGCGCCTGTACGCAGGAATTAGGCCTGCGAGCAGAGTGGGCCAGTTGTACGATCAGTTGTTATTGCATAATTACCACAGACCAGTCACTTGGATAATATTCATTAGAATACCGTTTTATTTCCAACTGGACATATTTCAGTTCCAGTTAGAATTCTAATACTCGCGCTACAATACCTAGACTGCCAAGCCTGGAGGTATAGTTATGCGATGGCATGAGCCGTGAGGGCTGTTAATAAGCTATATGCATTAATTCGCACACATAAAACATGAACCACAAATATTTAGCCACTTTAATATTATCCCAGCTAGAATAGCACTAAACTCGTAACGAATCACTTATAACTAGACGATCACTTATCATAAGACTTCGGCAAATATACGTCGGTATTCCACCACCAGGTAGAACCGACCTTTAAACTGAAGCTTTGGCACCGGGTACCACTACAGTACAATAAACAAAATTGTAATTGGAAGTGCAACAAAATGTTTTATTCACACTCTACCCACAGTAAGTTTTGTTTTAGTGCACTTTTTTCGTTTATCAAAGCCATTTCTGCAGTGTAGTTAGTTGTTTTGCGAGAACATAAAACCACTATGCATGGACTGTGTGATGATGCTGTGGCTTTCTTGATGAGTTCGGTCTTCGAGTTGGTGATTGATCAGAACTTAGCTTGCGTTTCGCTGCAGTAAGTAAGCAAGTTTTTTTATTTATTTTTTTACTAGAACATAAACACTACTACTACTTACTTACTATAACATAAATAGGTACAACATAAATGATTGTAGGATCGTCCACGGATACCTAATCTGAATCTTGGGGTCTTGAATGCCAACGACTTGATATTCTGATTCAGCGTATGGACTCTGGTTCTTTTTTTTTTAAATCAAATACTTTGTATGTACTAACGGGACTGGTATAATCGCTTCGCGACTAAAGCATCTAAATAAAATTTGTTCAAAGAAAACCGAATGTTCATACAAAATATTTAAAAAAATTAAAAACTTTTTAACTGAAACCCACTAGTGATAAATGCACTAAGTAACTACAGCACACTAGTTACAATTGGCTCAATAAGCAGTTTTCTGGGAAGCTGAATAAAGCTTTAGTGAAATAGGAAACTGCGAGTATAAATCTGAAAGAAAACAAAAAGAACGCGGCGCCGAGCTCCGGCCATTTGGGCAGTAACAAATCATAAAGACGTTTTATTGGTGGCAGTGTGAACGTAAACCTGAAATTTCGCCGCAAACGAGTTTGGGAAATGAATGTTTCACTTTAACTTTGCACTAAATATTGAAAACTGGGTACACTGAGCTGTAACTGGGAGAGCCACTCGTATTTTGAAAAAGAAATTGCTAAAGAAAACAAAACAAATAAGGAACAGTTACAGGATTAGGAAAATTATTTGCCTTTTTGTTTTAGTAACGAGGGGAAATAATCTAATGATATCCGGCTGTGTTCGGGTATATGTACCTATCTGTTATATATATATACTGCTCTTACTCGAACTCCTCGTTGGCCCGCCTCTCTGCCACCACGGAGGTCACCGGGGTTTCTATAGGAATGCGCTCGTATACACCTGATGATGTTTCCCGACGCAAAACTCTCAGGAAATATTTATTTATATAATAACTAGGTACCTAAAAAACAAAACTAAGCTTAAAATGGCAACACATTAATTTTAGCTCCGATCCTTTGGTTTCGTGGAAGAAAAAATCTCATTGAAACATGAATAATGATCTATATTTAATTTATTCAAAATGTCGTATGGTCTTGTAGTAAGTATGTATTTATATTTCGTAACAAAAGTTTATCAAAGAATTTCAACAGTTTTGTTAGAGACTGAAAGTCAAAAACGGTCAAAACGATTTTCGTGAAAAAGAGCTCCGAAATGAAAGAATTTTGCTTGTCTTCGGCTTCGTGAAGGCACGATATAAAAGGACGGATAATTCTTTCTTTTCATCATATATAAGTAATAAGGTATGTACACTACATAGATAAATAGGTGAAGCCTTCAATTCCGACTTGGGAGTAATTAATCAATGCCAGAGAAATGTTCTTCTAGTCGGATAAGCGTCAGGACGCGTTATTTTCTTTGTCTCGCGTGTGGATAACATCATATTTTTTCGTTTGTAAGTAAGTCCGTAAGAAGTTGTACGTACTCACGTTCATATTACTGAGATATTTAGATGGCAGTAACTCGAAAATAAAAAACAAAGATGGGTTTAGTGACGGGGCTTGAAAGAAGTCTTTGTTAAGCTTAATTTGAATGATGATTTTCAACATTGTCTCTGTTTTTCGTCTCAGACCATTTTTCATGTTGACACTTAACCTATTAGGTAACAAATTGAAACTAAACTTTAATTGTAACCTAATCGAATCATAAATTCCCTAACAGTTTGAACACAGTTTCAAAGTGGTGGCAATTAATTACACTCCAAGCCGATCGCCAATATTCTGTAGAACCATCTGCCAACTTCTCAGCACTTGACTAACTTTTACATGAACGCGCACAGTTCAGCTTCTGTTTTTGTTAGAAATAGGTAGAGGTAAGAACATAGGTAGGTTTGAGTTGATTGGATCTTGAAAGGGCTTAATTACAAGAAAGAGTGGTAGGTTTTAGGATTTTTTATGCCTTCGCTTCAAACTCTGGCACCAAGGCTAAGACTTAATCGGCCTTACTTACTTTTTATATGGTTTTTATAGGATTTATCGATCAATCATTTTGTTAATTTATATTAAGATTACATTTAACTCAGATGATTCAATAAGTATTATCATCCCGCGATACACTGACGATTATCATAATGATAATCGTCAGCGGAAAGTAATAATTTAAAACTACTTAGACCACAGAAGTCGGATTATACTTGATCGATGACTTAGACAAATGAGACATCAAAATCTAGTTACAACATTAGCTAAAAACAATTTAAAACGAGTGCTAACTGACGACTTTATCATCATACATGACTTCTTCCAGGCAACCTTTTTGTAAGTAGTTCATTTTACACAGTGGGACCCAACCTCAAAGTTAGGTAACATTCATGTTTAATGTGCGAAAAGTTACTCGGCTGACGATATGCGGACCCTTCACAGTAAAATTTAATTTTATCTAGTTCCCTTTGTAATAAACATGGCGTAGGTTGAATTATTACGTGGGTCACTGCGTCCGTCTAAATTTTATACAAAAAACATACCTACTCTTGTGTTATTTTAAATGAAAGTGAATATTACGTATGGTAGGTAATACAAAAAGGTTGCTTGTTTCAATTTTATCAATTTTTTAAAAATTAGTTCTCTGTTTTTAAACAAAATAAACACACCTATATATACATATGTACAACGCTTTAGATTTATATCTTAAGCTATTTTTGGACGCTGAACCCTGCTAGATGCGTCTGTGATTTATAAATATATGGCTCAACTCAAATGGGCCTCAACTAAATGGATGGGTCTTCATCATCATGAAATCTTGGTAATATAAGTAAGTAGGTACTTGTAGTTACGAAGAAGATTTAAGTTTAAAAAGTAGGGATCCAATTTTTAAATAAGATAGGTAGCTTTAATTTTTGGCAAAAAGTTCCAGATGAAATTGTTGGATTATGTTTTGATCCCTTTTTTCGCTCAAGTTCTGATAGATACTTACCTACTTGTAATTTTTTTTTAATACTGCCATTTTTGCGAAGTACCCAATTTAATTAAATTGCTGCGTTCAGGTCATAAATTTGTGTAAAATAATGACAACACCTAAACACTTTGCATGCACGTTGGTTCATAAATTCTCGCAAGTTGACAGTTATTGCTAACACTCAGAGTTTGTTGTGAATATCATAGTATTCATTACCTATTCAATTGGAGGAGTGCGATGTACGTATGTTCTACATACCTGCCAAAACCGTAGAGGAAATATTTATATTCTCGGTATTTCATTTGATACTATGTACTTCGTCCTCGAAATATGACCCACATTTTATTTCTGCATGTCACTGGTAAATAATTCAGTGCCCACCAGAGACGGGCCGGTCAACAAATAAAAATAGTACAAAATAGTAAGAGCTGTTTTAATGAAATGATGGCTACGCGCTGCGCCCGGTGTTGACGTCCAACTAACAACAGAATTATTGAAAAGTTCATAACGAGGTAGAGTGCTGACAGTGAAGTTGGGAGCGCAATCTAGGTATTTAGTTATTTACATGGGAACTTCAAACGCCTCGAAAGTAGGTTAGATAGGAAGTATTACTTGAGTTAGTAGTTAACGCAGCCTCCCGACGAAGCCTTGTCGTAGCGGGGGGCTTTAAACAGTGACTTGGGGGACCACGGTGAAGCCAATAGAAAATGAGGTGGGGCCGCTTCGGAGGGTTTTGTTATCAAACTCACGTTGAAGTGGAGTAAGTAGGTTGCGGTGCTGTATGGGCGGTACTGCAACTGAAGCGGGCTGCAATATCGTATGGAAGGCACTGCAGCTGCAGGGAGGAAGCCACGGCTGGAGAGGACTGTTGGTGTTGCCTTACGCAGCCTTAACGGTGTCGCCACCATATTATAATGACGAACGTGGTGGAGCCTCAGGGAAAAAGGTGTGTCGGTGTAGCGATGAACCGCTCACCCTATCCTCTGCAGCCAAAGTGGCAGGCGGCGGGTCACTTTATTTGACCCGTCGTCGCATGGAGACCATGGTCATCAATACGGGCGCCCACTTGATAGGAAGAATATGAATGCGAGCCAGCGACCCCGACATATAGAGGGCACCGAAGTGGAACACTCCATGGTTTTTATTGAGTTTTTACAACGGCGAAGATTCCCACATAACCACCATGCCCGCCTCGAGGCCGGTGTTACCCATAAAGGATTTTACCTGAACAAAAAAAAGTTGTTTACGCAGCCCATATAGGTGGTAGCAGTTGAAAGTGCATAGGTACATATTTCTCCCTCACTGAAATTATATTCTCACAATAGCACACTCTCGCCAATTCCGACTTCGGTGCGCCAATTGGATCGACTTTAATTGGCCGGCTCGGCGCTTAGGTCAATTTTAGAAAAAAATAGCTTGAGTGAATTTTAAGCTGCCCAAGCGATTGGGTTGGAGAGTTTTATTTTGAAAATATTTTTTCCACGGGATCACAGGAATAGCTTATCTTCAGAGGTAGAAACTCTGGGTGCGGTTATGATATAAATATAAAACTACAATGGTATCACAAAATTAGGTGCAGATGTTTTTAAAATGCTTACTTTTTTCCTAATAAAACTAACTTTTTTCCGGTTTTATTTAGAACAAAACAAAACAATGATCTTGGATATAAAACTTGTTACAACTTCTCACACGTGGGTCCTATAATTTCCAATCCAAACAAAAAGCCACATAATCTAACCCTCGCTTGGTTGAATAACTACAAAAACACGAATCGTTACATTCGCATTGTTACAAAACAACCATGCTGGTCGTTATAACGCGGAACGTGTGCGGAGACCGATTCCAAAGCTTTCATATCGAGTTTAAATGGACCATCGGTACGTACTGGTTTATAGCGAATCGCAACACATTTCACCAGATACGTGCAGAATCAGCCATCAACATGATGTCCTATAAAACGGTATTTATTAGAACAGTAAAGTCCAGTATTAGTTCACTTACCTAACTAACCTTCACAGACGGTTAATTTAGTACCTAAGTTATGATTTGTCAGTGATTTTGATATACACAACCTAATTAATAAGAAATGCGTGTTAAGTCGAAGATTTAGGGTGAAATAACATAGTTACCTATTGTGCATTTTGTCTCTTGCTCCTTTTAAAATTATGTACTCGATCGAAGGAGATGGACTATTTCAAAAACTAATTTAAGTTTATTAATAAAGAAATAGGTACTTCTTAGCACGCTTTTATTAGTTTCACCTGTATGTTTGTTACCGACCCTTTTGTACTCGATTTTGCCCTACTTTGAACTATCAGATTTAATTCAAACTTATACCTGTCGAACACCGATGACAATGCTTGTTTTTTAGTTTTTCAAACTATTTTGGTTATTAAAGCTATCAGACTATATATTTTAGGTGATTGACCGCAACTCAACTAATGAAAAACGGCACTGTGGTCTAAAAGTATTACAAGAAGTACCTACGAGTATTTAATTCCCATCCATCCAAAACTTAACAAGTAAAACTAAGAGACAGGACGATATTATTATCATCTTGTATCTAAGTCTTAGTTATAAATCGCCTTAAATTGCAAAATAAACCTTTGAACATAAGCGGATTGGTTTCTCCAAAAGATATTGTTGAGATTTATCTATTTTTGGATGGATACTTCCGAATCGATGAATATCTATTTCTAGAGTATCAGCTTATGCTGATGCTCATCTTCTTCTTATAAAAAAAATGAATCGTTATTCGTTTGTCTGGCTATAACAGGAGAACGGCTAGACTAATTTCGTTAATATTGATCTTGAAATATTTGTGGAAGTTAAGGGAAGGTTTAAAAGTAAAAAAAATATTAATATAAACCTATTTTTAAAAAAAACAGCGGGTGAAAAACAGCGGGGGCAGCTAGTTCTAAATAAAACTAATTGAGCAGACGATTGAAACACTCGATGGGATAATAATTTTCGCTCTTCAATTTCGCAAACCACATTCCTGAGCTCTATTACCTGCTAAATGGGCACGTGGCATTACTAAAATCAATAAAGACAATCTCATTACTGCGGACAAGATTCGACGGGAGTGGCTTCAGTGGCTCCGGCTTTGGTTGGAGCTCCTTTGTAATAAAATTAAATGTTGCAAACGACAATTTCTGTGGCGGCGTGGCTCGTGGAGCGCGACCCCGGAATTATTTAGGTCCATTGTGCTAGGTGATAAGACCAGCGGTATGGAAATGAAAAGGCAAACGAAAAATGGAAGTTTTTTGTGTGGTTATGTAGTTTTTTTTTGATTTGGGTAGAATATAACTTGTTTACCTTCGTTTAGGTCTAGAATTTATTTATTATTTACTAGCTGACCACCGGCGGTTTCACCCGCTGTTTTTTTTTTACTTTTAAACCTTCCCTGTATGTAGTAAGTAGAGCAAACAAAACAAAACAAAAACCAACAACAAAGATCGGACCAATTTCTGAACACACCTATAAATATTTGACAACCAAGTGACACTATTTTTTATTTCTAAAAAGACAAAAGAGATCGGACATCCCGAGTTTACCGTACCGATAGGACGAACAAATGTTTCACAGGTAGGAACAGTTTGTATTGGAAAATTAAATTGTCGATTTTAGTATTTTTCTTTACTTATTATTCATGTTTCTCACCGTTTAAACCTTCCCTGAACTTTTACAAATATATCAAGATCAAAATTAGCAAAATCGGTCCAGCCGTTTTCGAGTTTTAGCGAGACTAACGAACAGCGATTCATTTTTATATATAAGAGAAGAAGAAGAAGAAAGAAGAAGATAAAGAAAGAAGATTAGAATTTATTCTAAAATAATAATTCCTTGTAAACGTGACTTACCTGTAACATTCATTGTTATAATATTTCTGATTTCTGATTATATATAATAAATACCTTATCTGTATTGCAGCCAAAAGTTATTACATAGTATTTTGATATTTCAATGTAATTTGATTTAAAACACGGATTTTTGTGTATGATCGAAATTAATTCTAACAGTATTTTTATAATATGCTACTGAAAATAATGTTACAGTGAATGCCTTAACGGCTGAACAAGTTTGGATAAAATTTGGTATGGAGGTAGGTTATACTCTTAATTATCATACAGGTTACTTAATATTTAATATCTGGAAAGTACACGACTAATATTGTAAAATTTTATTTTGCCATAACATCAAGTTTTAACTTAAGCGACGGTGGTTCTGCTTTCCACGGGTTGACAGATCTAAAGATAAATTAGTACTTTTTTTTTCAAAAATTCCACCGGTTGCTATCTGTTATACCCGCCGATAAAGTAGCTCTCAATAGGTACAAATATTGAGTAGGTACCTAATCAAATTATTACTTTTTAGAATTAGGATTTTATCCATAACAAACAAACAAAAATAAAGACAGATCTTGTCTCTTTATAATATTAGTTTACAAAATATCGGTAGCGCAAGCTGCTGTTTTGCAGTGTACATATCAAAAAAGTATTAGTAGTACGTTCAACACATGTGGCCACTGGCCACGATCACTAGCGGTAGAGCCATTTATCAAGTAGATGAAAATTGCTAGTGGCAAAAAACACCTCTCACAGAATTTCCGCACGATGTTTTTACGCCACGTATTTAAGTAAACTAAACCACAAAGTACAATCATTTAAATATATATATACACATATAAAGCATGTATAGGTAAGTTTGTTCTAGATCAAACTTTCAAAATGTTTTGGCCTCAAACTTTAATTAGAGAAAGTACGAAGGCTTAAGAAGTTTAATGAGATATCTATTGATTTTTGCTGCTGCCGGTAAAATTTAATAAACATTCATCCTTTAAGAAACCTGTCGTATTTAAATATTCAAATAAGATCAGCGTTGCCTTTTGATCGACGTTACCAACAGATTTGTTTCGCCTTAGGCGGTTTCCTCATTATTCGAAGCGGATGGGATGCGGTATGTGCATAAAGTATTTTTCTATCGAATTTCGTTCCGTTCTCCAACCAGCTTCCAAAAATATCATTATAATATGGGACTCGGTTAAACTCAGTATTTCCTACAGAACACAAAAGGGACTAAGAATAATGATACTAACGGGATACAAATTGCGCAGAATCTACATAGTATATAGGTACAAATGGGGGAATGGCCTAAGTAAAATAATAACTGTTGTTTACAACTAAGTGTATACAACAACGACAATACAACTGGTGCTTACCTCGGCCAGAGAATTAGTATTGCTATTCAACGAGGTATCTAGTGTCGCCAGCCTTTTTACCCGCGTTGTGACTTGTTTGTGTAAAATCCAGGGGTTAGTTAGCCTTCAACTGAAATTTGTTCCAAACTCATTAAAGTACTTCAGAAAAAGTACGAGTAAATGTATACTATATAGGTGGAAGAAGATATACACCCATATAGATAAAGTAAAGGTAAACTTTTTCACTTACAAACTTTCCCTTTTATAATTTAGTGTCAAGTGTGATAGACATAAATATTATTTATTCACAGAAACTTAAATTATGAAAATACATATGAAAATTAAAATGTAATTAAATTAAAAACTAAACCAATAAAACTAAACTAGACTAATCTAAAAGGCCGCTGCCTGCGGGAATTGTTCCCAAAATGCTGGCCCCATTACCACGTTGTATGGCGATGCTCACCCTTTGGGCGAGATAGAGGCCAGCATTTTGGTCACGTGTAGATAGATAGACTAAGATACGACTTGAGTGTGTCTCAGGGATTCTTCAGGTGTCTAGAACGTTGGCTCGTTGAACATCGGAATGCAATTCTCATACCACACATACATTGCCGGCTTTGTCGCGCAGCGTAGACGAGTTACCGGCGACAACCACAAGTAGTTGGACGACAAACTATTTTCAACGCTTATTCCTGGAAGCCCCTGTAAAAAGGAAAATTCTACAATATTACACAACGAGTAGCCGGCCGCAGTTACGTTACCGAGTCTGGGTTCAAAAGCTCGGCCACTTTGTTGTAGTGCTAGTGCTTCACCTACGTCTGCTGAAGGTACAAATCTTTGACGACCAGTTTGGCTCAGCGCTAGTATGTCCGCCTTAAGCCAGAGGTCCCGGGTTCGATTCCCGGCCGGACAGGTGGTTGAATGAAGAATTTAAATATCTGCTCAAGGTCTGGGTGTTAGTTGTCTTTGTCTTTGTGTGTTCTATGGCATCCCCGACACAGAGTATCCTAGTGGGGGAGCTATGAGTGTGAAACGTTTATTTACCCTGTTGATACGGGTGCTTTATCTTGCCCGACCAATCAATCAAGTCAATGGAAGCAGAACTATGTTATAGGGTCTATTGTTAATGAAATTAAAACTTAAACTGAATTTACTAATATGGTATTTATTTCTCTGATACACCGTGCGACAAAGGGTCACGGGCTAAAGACGACTGCCGGTGGAGGGGGGCACCTGAGCAGACGCTTCTATATACAATTACACATGTCACTACAACCTTATTTATTTGCGTTTTCCTTGTATTAACTGAACTAGACCCGAAAAGTCCGGAGACATGACTCTATTAACAGTCGTTTCGAAGAACTGTCCAAGTTTGTTACGCTTAAAGGATTAAACTACAGATTTAAATCCTACTGAAATTGAAGCTTAAATTCACATCATTTTAGACGGCGGCGTCAGATTAAACTAAGATCACATGTTGAAATCACTTAGTTCTCGCCTCTTTTGCGCAACTGAAAATGGATCGTCTTAGTCAATATACGAGTATGGAGAACTGACTTAGGAGTACTATTAGTTGGGTAATTAGGAGATGTTATTAATAAGATAACGATCTTAAGTAAAATAAGATAAGAAGAAGATGAACTTTGTGTACCTATGACATCTACAATTCTACATAGGTATGTAGAATTATAAATGTACGTTCATCAGTGGCGGACTAAAAAGGGTTAAAGGGGCAGCCCCAGCAGTTTTTCCAGTCTAAAATAGCTCAATCTAATATGAAACGAAGCATTTTTACACTTGTTTCACTCGCACATTATTAATATCAATCACATCAGGTGATCTTTTTCAAGGATTGATCAATGGATGTTTTACAATGGAGTTATAATTTGACTGTCTTCAAGTCAAGAGTGAATTGGTTTCTTTTAGGCAAGCGTACTCCATCGTAGCCAACATCATTGTTTACCAACCAGCATGCGAGATGGT
Source organism: Alcis repandata (assembly GCA_949125135.1). Taxonomy (NCBI): domain Eukaryota; kingdom Metazoa; phylum Arthropoda; class Insecta; order Lepidoptera; family Geometridae; genus Alcis; species Alcis repandata. Next base: position 6,569,064 of record OX421233.1, read on the forward strand.
GGTCAAACGCAAGCCTATCTATGAAGAAAATGGTTTCCAACTCAATTAAACGTGAGTGTTTATATCCATAAATAAATTCTTACAAAGAATTGCTTAAAAATGGGGGGCCCCATATCAATGGCTACCCGTCTTTCAAAGTTAGTCCGCCCCTGGGTCCTATTAGTTGGATTATGTGGTCAGATTGCGAGCACTGAACTGTGAATTAATTGAATTAGACAGTTCGGTGTCGACTTGTTGAAGAATTTACACGATCTCAAGTCATAGAGTTGATTGAGTAGAGTCGAGTCTAGCAATTGATAATAATTGGCTAATATACTATAATAATAATATAAATAATGATAATACTTAGTCAAAGACATTTAAAGCGTTAATTTTGACTGCTTCACCACTCGTCATTTTAATTTCTAAAATCATTATCCTGGCAATCTTTTGCTACTAAATCGTAGAAAGTTTCATAGTTTTTTATGTCATCTACTACGAATACTATACCATTGGAGTCTGTATGGCTTTTCTGGGCTTTTCTGGCCTATCCTAAGATTGTGGTTAAAAAATAATCTGGTTTTTCTAAACCCACTCCTTTTCAAAGGCCAGTTCTTTATCGTCCGTGTCATTTTGGGATTGAGATTGAAATACCGTGCGGGGGTGGGAGTGTTCACGGTACCCACCTCGGATTGTTTAGGATTAGCAAGATATTGAAGTTGTTCTTGTAAAATTTCAATCTAACTTTTAAGACCTTTAAACTTTGCGCTGTTGCTTTTCCAGCGAGTAAGGCATCGTGCAACCGACGGACGCTTGGTTTCCGTTTTAACTCTGTATCTTACTATTTTCTCATTTTTCTACTTTCACTTTATGCATTTTTATGCCGTCGCAGGATTCGTGGAAATTGAGTTAGAAGATACTACGTTTTCTTGTAAAACTTATTAATGAAAAAAATTAAATGTTCTGAGCATTTTTATTAATTTGTAAAACTAAGGTTTAATTTAGTACTAAGCAATAGGTACACTGAGAAAAATTTCACCTAAAGTACGGAGCATACTGACAATCACTACAAAGTACGATTATTAGCACCAGTTTTTACGGTGACAACTATCATAATTATATGGTTCTCACCCTAAAAACTGGTGCCAGTACTAGTTTTTACGGTGCTATTTTCATCGCAATTTTAATTGCCATTTTTCTCAGAGTAGGTTTATACCTATATAATAGGTTAAATGCTAGAGAAGAGCCATTTTTCGTCTCAACTTTAATAAGAAAACAAGCAATACCAACGAGAAGATATTTCTTAGACAGGATGATTGTTCAAGAAATTGAACTCCAAGATTGTGGAAGTTTTACCTCAATGGATTAAATATTTACGAAGCGAATCAGTTGGTAGGCTTCCGTTTGGTTACGAATTTCGTCATAAATTATTAATTTAAGCTATTGTACAAAGAACCTCGAGTTACTGAAGACGATGTAGATGTAATCAGTGTTCAGTGATGGGAAGTCGAAGTTTGTATCGAGCGTTAATAATGAGTATATAAGTATCAATTTACAAAGTTTGAATGTTGTCTTGTTTGGCTTGTTTGTACCTGTTTTCGCAAAGTTTGTAAATGAATAAATTTTTAGGCATGTTTTTCATTGTACAATTACAAATAGGAACTAATTTTTTTTAAATAAAAAATACAAGCATTTAAAGTTAATCTGCTTAATTAGGTAAAACGTTAGCGTGAGTTAATTAAGCAAATATTTCGATGACAAACAAAATTTGTTTACTGTGCGGCTACAGCTTTTAAACTCAGTTATAGTAAGTTTCAAAAGTTAGATACATATTTTGTCTCTGATGTCTTTCACACTTTTATCTTAGCCCATTACAAATTACGTAAGTACTAAGTGTCCTCCAAATATCTAGAGGTATTTATTGGTTGCCTTAGTGTCTCACCGCTCGCTATCAAAAACAAAACATACATTCGAAAACTACCTTAAAATGAATTAAGGAAACAACAGTTTCATTCGCACTCCAATGTGACGGGCCTGTCCCGAATCCTGACACACGCTCGTGGAAACGACGCTTAAGGATGCTTCGAATTTAATTAGAAACAGTTAAGAGTCGTTTAATAACGTCAGAACAAAGATTAAGCTTCGCGCAGACGACATTAAGTAAATACACAGGTTCAGCTCCACTGGTAGCGGTGGCAGAGTCAATTTAACACGCTCCCTCCGATTGCACAGGATCACTGAAGCTGCGAAAATGCGAGGGAGCTCTTGCCAAATTCAGTCTTACGCGCGCTCTCGAACGAACGGTACGCGTAGCTCTTTGATAGCTCTCGAATGAAAACATCGACAACGGATAAAGTTTGCATTCATTTAGGGACAGTAAATTTTATTTCAATATTTGAATTGCACAAAAATAAGCGCAATCCTTTGAGTTCTGTAGACGATATTAACCAGTAAAAAGTACTTTTGAAAAGTTTTGGAAGTGAAATCTACAAGGCAAAATGATTATGATAGTGTTGAGTGCTCTTCTTTTGGCAAGATTTGCAAGTAAGTTGGTTTTTAACTTTTACTTTCGAAATCAATTACCAACTCTTATGATTCAACTCCAACCAATTTTTTTATGAATAAATTTGTTTTATATTGTTATTGAAATGAGAAGATTTATAGTTAGGATCTACAATTTGAGTATATTTATCGTTATAATCACTTGTGCATTTTACTCTTGTCAATATGATTTTTGTTATTTAGAGTGGAGTTACTATTGACCAGAATATTAAGCTATAATAATAAATAGTTTATTAGACATAATTAAATATGAACATTATAATAACTAGATCCCACAGTCTTCCGAACTAGTCATAGACTGTATGTCGGAAGCCAGTGTCTATCTGTCACTATCTATCTATCTATCCGAAGGACTTTACTAACATGACTTTCCTTTTTAAATTACTTGTAATTTTAATTGGTCAACATTTGTATTTTGAACTAAACTTTTAGAGCCGATTAAGATTACATCCGCACCTACAAAAGTATTTGTAAAGTAGCAACATATGTTTGTAACAAAAGTAAGCAACATTTCTAATTATGTAGGTATAGGTACTGGTTAATGATACGTTGAAGTGATTAAATGTAACCATAATTAAATTCTTCTCAAATTTAACGAGAAACAAAACGGAGTGACCTGTCTAGTTTTCATTGAATATTTATTTTATCAATTTATCGGAGCGCTAACAAATTTATTGTTCAGTTATTGGAGTCAATTCAAACACTTAAGATACGTTTTAGGTTCTTGTATTTAACAAACGTATTTAAATTAATATTACTACATTTTTTGCAAAAGAAGAGACGCCATAGTAGACCGGGACTATCAACAAGAAGGAAACGGATGCATGAGCCGGCCATGGAGATAATAATGTATGCAGCACAATTCTCGTAATCGTCGTTCCTAAACTATGACGTTGGTGATGCCTAACCGCTATTTTCCGCTGTCAAGAAACGAACGGAGCGACGGTGACGTCACACTGATTTAGCTGAGCCGTTGGCGAAATAGCGATTTTGGTCCGTCTCAAAAAATGAAATGACAGCTGAAAAGCCGTTACACAACGGCGGCAGTTAACTGAATCGATAGATAATAATCTAACAGTTAAGTTTTGTTATGTTAAATTAATGTTGGCTCAAATTGTCTTTTGTCATCCGAAGGTTATTATTATACATGTATCACGAATTCACGAAGCTTGTATAATTTATGCGTGCATAACTAATTTTGATGATTTCATGAGATCGGATATACTCGTATTAAGAGGGTCCAATTGATATCAAAATCCAACGAAGCGATATAGAGATACTGCTACTGGACTCATAGTACTCATCATTATTTTATAACAACTTTTACTTTGGGACAAACTCGAAATTCGCGAAAAACTGTTCCATATATTTTGTCGAGTGTCATTGATATTTTTCTATGGAACAGCTGGTTTTTTTTTCGCGAATTCTGCGTTGGTCCTCTATTAAAAACTGTTCGTAACGAGAAATATGAGCCATTTTCGGCATAGCATACCCTTTCCTTATAGCCCTGTGTGTATCATATATGCATAAGTTTGACTTTTGTTGAAGTTTGTTAACTGAAACAGCTGGACGGGATTTGATGAAATTTCGAATGACCGGTAAAACCGCGAAGCGCAGCTAGTTTCCATAAGCAAAAGCGCTGCTGTAAACGTGCTGAAGTTACGTTTGCAGCAGCGCTTTTGCTGTCTTTTTTAAGACAGCAAAAAAAAAGAAAAAAATAAGATATACAAAATAATTTCAATCAGTGAAACAGCTCAAAGAAATCAAGTAAAGACTCATTTAACATTCATTCATTCATTTAACATTTTTCTGAATCACGGATTGTTATCACGAATCACATTACCCCCGGCAAATTTCAAAGGCTTTCATTGAATAACAACCTCCCAGATTACAGTCTTACTTTAATCAATCAAATGAGAACTCTCATGCGATACCAATGTCATACTAAAGTTCTACCAAATTTACTCACGTTTTATGCAAATAAATAATCTTTATCTTCATCTTACCCATAAATTATCGTTTATTTGACAGGTTTGTTTTTTCCTCTCTTCCACATATTTGACACAATATGACGAATACGAAAGGTTGTATTTGCAACCAACCAATTCCGCAACGAATGAAAAGATTTACATAAAAAGTGCCTCTTACATTCTGGCTTACAAATGCTACATTTTACACTAGCCTAGAAGAGATTGCTCTTAGTGATAAGGCCGCCAGTTGGTGCACTAGTTTATTCTACCTTTATCTCATGTTTGTAATCTCTGATGTGAACAATAAAGGGTTTATTTCTCTATCTATACTTAAAATGGATGGTATTTATCATCAATTTTGTAAAACCGTAAAATGTCAGTTGTTTGGTGTAATAGTCACTTTGGTAAGGGCGTATCAAGAATTAAGGATTTACTATTCTTGATTATACCCGACGAGATTTGAAGGCGGAAATATACTAGAAATACATTTAAAATTAGTTATAGTCACTCTACAAGTATTTGGCCTGTTTGGCTCAGTGGTAGTAAATCTGCCTTATAAGCCAGAGGTACCGGGTTCGATACCCGGCCGGGCAAATGTTTGAATGATAAATTTAAATATCTGTTCTGGGTCTGGGTGTTAGTTGTCCTTGTCTTTGTGTGTTCCATGGCATCCTAGACACAGGGTGTCCTAGTGGGAAGCTATGAGTGTGAATCATAATTAAAAATTAAATTAACTATTTAAAAATGTATCTGACAAAACTTGAAACAAAAACTAAAATCCAAATACAAAATGTAGTCGTAGCCTATGACTCCATGGATACAAAGAAACTATTGACATCTCGCATCCAAAATCGCTTAAAAAATCACATAGAAACGTACATATTTTAAGGGTGTATGTACACACTCGTAAAATATTACCTTCTTTCTGGGCAGTTGGATACAAGATACTCAACAATCAACAATACTCAACAATCTCAACAAGATCATTATTATATTTTTTTAGAAGAAAATGTTTCTTCTTTGCGATACGAGTATAAAAGCTACTGGCTGCTCCCCGCGGTTTTACAAACGCGGTTTTGAAAAACAGCTATGATGATGATGATGATTATTATTATTAAAAGTAGTCTGTATCTTAGTTCTTATTCTTATGTGTATGCAAAATATATTGATCGATTGAGTAGTTACAAACAAAACAACCACAATTTCGCATGTAGCTAGAACCAGCTGCGCCTCGCGGTTTCACCCGCGCTCTCCGGGATAAAAAGTAGCCTATGTGTTAATCCAGACCATGAACGACCTTCATTCCAAATTTCATGTAAATCCGTTCAGCCGTTTCAGCGTTCATTAGTAACAAAAATACATTCTTTCACCTTTATAATATTAGGAACATAAATACGAGTAAGTACGTACTCTTAAAATACTCTCGTTGATTATAACGTTTTGCCATTTCAACGTTTATTTCTAAGTGTCATTGAAGTCTAAAAGATCAAACAATGTCTATATTTAACCAAAAAAAACACGTGGACAAAAATTTCTGATACAAAATAAAACGGTCGGGCAAATTGAAGTCTTTCAAGCGTTTATTCGTAACATCTTTCATGAATACTCTTTCGCGTACCTACGCATATTTATTTATTTTTTTAACGATTTTTGATTTTTATTTAACGCTTTATACAGCACAGGATTATAAAGAAAGGGTATTAAGCTGTAGAGGGCGCTTAGTACTCATCATTTTGAATAACTTTTACTCTGGGACCAATGCGAAATTTGCGAAACAAAAATCAGCTATTCCATACATTTGTAAGTGTCACTGACATTTTTCTATGGAACATTATTTATTTTGTGATTTCCGGGTCGGTGGCATAGTAAAACTGGTTAGAAATGATGAATGCTATGAGCCCTGTTTGGCTTCGCATACCCCTTCCTTATAACCTTGTAGACTGCCAACTTTTCGCTGATGCGAAGTTTCACTCGTGAAACCGATACCAAAAGGTAATTAATACTCGTATATCGATCGAGTAAGTTTACGCATGAGAGGTTAAATATTCAAGTATTGAGACATTATGAAACTGAACTTAAAGCTTAGATGTATCTAATCGTCCTAAATATTACAACACAAAATTTATCGATTTATCAAAAAGTATTAACAGACTTCAAATTGTACAATTTGCAATAGTTTTATTAAAGTAATCAGAGAGTAATCAAATAATATTATAAATTATTCAGGGGAATTGCAAATACGAGTATCTATCATGTTGTACAAATAAATTATAGTGTTTGCAAACGATCGAGTACGCAGAAGGCTACTTCATCGACAAAAGCCAGGGTCTTTGATAGGAGAAAATTACGGTATTTTTACTAATTATTGATTAAAATAATGAACGGTCGTCAGTTGCCTCTTTCGTGCATTGAAGACATAAAAAATAAAATATATTTTTTAAAGCTTTTATTTAACTTGCAATGTATGTTCGTATGCAACTATGTTTGTTAGGGTGAAATCTTGCAACTCAAATTTGAACCACTTCCCGATGTCCTGAAATTTGGTATACGTGTGTAACTCCAAAGACAATGCAATAAAAGCTTGTTTTAAAAAATAACTTATTTCAAACAAGCTTTTATTGCATTGTCATCAGAGTTTTACACGTATACCGAATTTCAGCTTATTCGGACCTCAGGGAGTGGTTCGAAATTCAGTTGCAAGATTTTAACACGGCAAGTTAAATAATCCAGCCGACGAGGCAACTAAGTTTCACAACCAGTGGTCTAAAAGAACAACCTCCGTTTTAATTATAAGATATGAGCTGTGAGTGTGGAACGTTTATTATTTTTTTTTATTAGGTAGGGTGTGAATTTGTTACCCCAATCAGTACAATAAGTATATTTTTTAATGTTTGCTCCATAAAAGCGTGTCACGCTACGAGTATGAACAGCGCAGGTGCTTTTTGAGATAATGTTTTGACATGTTCCGTTAAATTACATTACCATAATTTTACCGCCCACAATGACGGAAGCATATCCTGTAAAATATTACGTTAGACATAATATGTATTACAAGTGATATATCTAAGGAAGTAAGTAGTAAATTATGAGTAGGCATCCTCCCCCTCAAATCGTGCTCCAAATAGTTTCTTTCTCACGATGCCTACGTTCCCGTCTTCAGCAATTAGTTCGATCAGATTCGCACCACTCTCGACCACGTGACCTCAAGGCCACTACCTCTACTTCTCAAGGTTTTTTTCGCCTTGTTTCATACCAAAATACTCAAGGATACGTTTGAGACGGATGATCGAGTCTAGTAATAATTAATGAGTAGGTATAGCGCAGTGGACAAGTACCTATAATGAAATGTTTGTGCTTTATAAAGCACAAGTTCGATCGTGCATGGAGTACTGTTCGCACCTTTGGGATGGATCGGCCAAATACCAGCTTGAGGCGTAAACGCAAAAACTCGTACGAAACGCTTTGATTCCACCTTTATTGTGCGAACCGCTAGGGTGTGGAACGCTTTGCCTGAGTGGGTGTTTCCCGATAGATATAATCTAGGTGTCTTCAAGTCGCGAGTGAATCGGTTTCTTCTAGGCAAGCATGCTCCATCGTAGACCGTATCGTTGCTTACCATCAGGCAAGATGACGGTCAAATGCAAGCCTATTACTGAATAAAAAAAAAAGTAAATATTGAATGACACATACCTACTAGATGACTCAGTGAAATTCGTACCGTATTTTATTGTTTTTTGGGTTTTCCTTGTTTTTTTCTACTGAGTATTGAGGTGAACAAAACAAACAATTGGCTGTGAGGAACCCTTAAGGCGAAGTCTCGCTTTAAGGGTTTTTCCCCGAAGGACATTCAAAACCCTAAACAGCGTTCAAAGTCGAGCCATTTTTGAAGTTTTGTGAGACTTGCAAAATGAATTGATTGACGGCACAGCAATTGATTTTTAAATAAAATAGAAGTAAAGTAAAGAGGTTTATTATATTTCAATAGAGAACATAAAAGTTGCACTATCTAATAAAACTTGACCAAAATTTGTAAGCTTACAAGAACGACGAGACAAAATACACATTTCCAATACTCGATTCAATTTACCAAACAATATCTTGCTTCAGCGTAAATACATTCGTAACATACGAGTAGTGAACACGAAAATGTCTTTGGAAACGACTTTCTGACCTGATAAAATCCTAATAAATTATACAAAACTGTCAGCTGCGGACTGGCTATGCGCCAAAATTTCAAAGTAACGGAATTGAAAATATTCGATGAAATCCATTAAAGCCATCTCGGAAGGCGCGAACGCGGATCAGTGGAAAGATGGCAAAGTTTTTAATGAATAATTCATATCAAACCTTTGAATGAAGTCTACTTTTTCAGATATCACCTACCCGCAATCGACATACTAGGTAATAAAAACAATAAGTTTTATAATGTTTTTAGGTGTTTCATACATAAACACAAAAATGTAGACTTAAGAAAGTAAATAAATGCTTGAAATAATAATAATTATAATAATAATAATTTTAGTTTGCAAAAACGACTACGACAAGCGGACACACGTAGCGCACGATTATTGTTTTTTTATTTTGTATTGTAAAAAATTTAAAAACTAAGACCCTAAATATATACATGAATAATTATAATAATAATAATAATAATTTTAGTTTGCAAAAACGACTACGACAAGCGGACACACGTAGCGCACGCCCACCACCTCCGCCCGCCCCGTCGTCTCCGAGCTCCTCGTCAGGAGATGAGGTCATCACTCCCCATGACAGGAGCGCGTCGAACGACGAGGACGGGCCGCCGACGCCGCCGTCGCCGCCACGACCTGTGCGACGGGGACGTCCACCGCCGGCACGCTTGGGGCCTGCGGGGCAACCTGCTCCGCGCCCGGCCCTCGCTACCGGTGGTGTAGTGCGCCGCATGCGATAAACGCAAACAATAAAGGACAACTGCATGCACACCTATTATGAGGCTGCAGAGTGAGGTCCCTCACTCTGCAGCCTTAACCACCGGTATGCTTGGGCCTTGCCCCGCTGCCGGTGGCACTCTAGTTTTTAAGTTTTTTATAATATATTGTTTTTGATATTCTATGTATATTGTAAAAAATTTAAAAAATATGAAAATAAATAAATATGTGGAATAATAATAATAATATTATTATAATGAGGCTGCAGAGTGAGGTCCCTCACTCTGCAGCCTTAACCACCGGTATGCTTGGGCCCTGCCCCGCTGCCGGTGGCACTCTAGTTTTTAAGTTTTTTATAATATAGGTATTGTTTTTGATATTCTATGTATATTGTAAAAAATTTAAAAAATATGAAAATAAATAAATATGTGGAATTATAATAATATTGTTTATTGACGGAAAAACGACAAGATATTTAAAACAATGAGAATCTAAGACACCTGCAGAAGTCGCAGTCGCAGTAAAACTGTGTCGCAGGTGCCATCCTCTGAGATTTTTTTACAAAAGTTCCAAGTAAAAACAAGTTAAACACCTTTTGTCCAGTAGATATATACCTACTAGATATTAGTGCTGATAGTATGGCATGTACTGCATACCGTGACATTCCATATATATACATATATGAAACATGTGCTAAGTCATTAGTTACGATTATATACTATGCCAATGGTTTGTGGTTGACATGCTCCTTGATGTATTTATGCATAGATAATCAGAACACATGTTTAGCGACGGAAAGTGGCTGAGTGAAGTTTAAGGTTACTGACGTGTATTACGTAACATTATGGTAATGATTGTAATATATCTAGTAAGTAGTACTAAGTAGCTCAATGCTACCCACCCACTCAATTTCGTATAATACTCGTATTCTATAGGTATTTTGATTCCATTTTTCTATTTATGATAGTAGTATTTTGAACTCTAAGCTAAAGACTTTATTCTATAAGTGTTTCAAGATTGTCAGTAACATTTTATCGAGAAAATTAATTTTACGAATACAGGGTTATTTATATAGGGTATTCTAAGCCAAAAAGGGCTCATAGTATGAGATTATTATCATTATGAACGTTTACTACAGTACCAACCCAGAATTCGCGAAAAAAAATCAGCTCTTCCATACACTTTGTCGAGTGTCATTGACATTTTTCTATGGAACATCTGTTTCTTTTTCGCGAATTTCCGGTTGGTTCCATAGTAAAAGTTGTTCATAATGATAAGTACTGTGAGCCCTTTTCGGCTTAACGTACCCTTTATGAATAACCCTACATGTACCCACCCACCTACATTTTAGAGCTGATTAAAGTTCATATTAAATTCTGTATGAAGCACCGCCTGCTACTATTACGCCAAAAGTAATTTCCATGCCAAAGTTTTGTAATTAAAGGAAGCCGTGAGTAAATTTGCATAATCGCTGTCTTTGTGTCACTTTATTTATCGAACAAGGTAAGATTCTGTATACAAACCATCAAAGATTCTAAATTAGATGTACCTCACTTATCGCTTACAATGAAATTCAAATTGATTTCAACCCCTGACAAAAGCGGATATTTGTCATAGCTATATCTACAAAGGTGTTTTTGAAAAGAAATTTAAATCTGTCAATGCGAAAACTCGCTTGTTGAGGGTTCTAAATTTCATGAAGGATGGTTTAGTAATTAAATTAAATTCAGATATTTTATTTCAGATAATACACACAGTTGGTAAAAAACGCAATACTAAAATAAGGCTAAAATCTTATAAAAAAAAAACAAAAAGTTCCATTAAAATCAAAATTTGATTTAAATGACACCTATCACAAAAAAATGTAAAGTATTACTAATTAATAAAAAAACACCACAATTTTTGATTTTAAATCAGCAAACATGAAAATAATAAAGAGCAAATGCGTTACAAACAAAGTCACTTTCAGAAATACATAATAATATATTTATATATAATATTATTAATATATAGGTTTAAAACAAGATTCCTTTATCGAAACGAAAAATTCGGAATGGAATTTGTCTGCATCATTAAAAGTATTCTTCGAGTTTTTCGAGAAGTCAAAAAGTTATTAAAAAGTTTAGATCTTTAAAAATATGTAACGTCAGAGTCAGAATATATCATGCTTCCGCTTTGTGCTACAGTACTGTTTTGAATTATTTCCGAAACCGATTGATCTATTCAATGAACTCGTGTATTGTAAGACTATATAAGCTCTTAAGGTCGTGTTAACCCTTCTCTAATGAAATCCCTTGTTTACGAACCGAGGTTCCAACCCTTCTCATTCAAATTACCACATCATTAAAAGTCAGAGACAGCAATAATGTTTATTTGAAATACATTGTTTACATTCAGTACTAGCATTCAAATTGCAAAATCTGATTGTCTGAATATAATAGTCACACTTACAGATACATACTTACGTCCTATAAGGGCTCTTAACTCATAGCCTAATCCAGGGCTTCCCAAACTTATTATAACTGTGACGCCCTTGGGAAGTTGTCAAATTTTAGTGATGCTCTGACCTTCTTGCCACACATTTACATGTTGTAGTTCTAGCCTAATAATAACAATAACCTCAAAATTCAAGTAGCTTATCCTTGTTATATTGGAGCTTAAAGCTGGAGTCACGGGACAATATGAATTGTTCTTCTTCTGCTGTCGAAAGTGTTGATGCCTACCTATTTAGATCGCCTCACGACGCCTCTGGGATAATACCGCGGTGCCGCAAGGCGTCGCGACGCACAGTTTGGGAAACCCTGGCCTAATCTACACACAATTTTGATTTACCAGAACCTCATAAGACCATTTTAAAGTCAAAGAAATATAGGTATCAAGACTTACAAAATCTATTACGAAATATAACCAATCAAATTAGTGATTAGGCAAAGTCAAAGAAATTGCTCCGGGAAAAAGTATAAAAACTTTGCACGCTAAGAGCCTCGGCAAATATAAAGATGATTTATATTTTTTTCTAATGTAACTACGGAACTCTACCTTCAGCGTGCAATTTCATTTACGCACATTTTGTAGACCTACTTTTTCTATAATCATACTGTGATAGTGTAATATAAAAGTGAAAATTTGTTTATGTGTTTGTTACTCTTTCACGTTTAATGTTCATAAAAATATTTTTTTATCTTCTAAATCTGCTTGCTTCATATACAACCACATCGTCGCTTACTAACAGGTGAGTTGGTGGTCGAACGCGGATATATTAAATACTAGCGACCTGCCCCGGCTTCGCACGGGTATGAAATAGTCTAAGTTACTCGCTAATGATGTAGCTGTATAGGTATATTGGTGAAAGAATTGTTAAAATCTGTTCAGTAGTTTTTGAGTTTATTTGTAATTAACATCCAAAAATACAAATCTTTTCTCTTTATAATATTAGTGTAGAAGTGTAGCTACATAACATATTATTAGGTACCAATTCTTTGCGTTTCTATACTAGATAGTAATAATAGTATAGATAAAAAAATAATATCTTTTAAGTTTTGACGGGAGAAAATGTACCAATTTTTTTTGTTTAATTTAATTTAATTAATTTTTTGCATTATATAATAGCTTGAAAACTCACGCATCTGATGCGTGAAAAAACATAAATCATTTTTTTACTGATATAGATAGGTACCTACCTACACACAATTTTCCAGGTTTCTCACAATTTCGTGCAATAATAGGTACCAAATATACAAAGTCCTTCGGCTATTTTCTCGGGATTAAATTACAAGAGTTCGAAATTAAGCTGCGATATTAATTAGGAACAATGGGATGAGCTTTTCGCTAAAATCTTTTCTATGTTCTCATTTATCAACGTCTAATTTCGCTGAAATTAAACATTAAATTTAACCGCGGCTCTCCACACTAACCGTACATTATATTCTAATTTTCCAGCGGCTACTTATTCTTCAGTTTTACCCCTCTCATTTATTTAAAATAAAGTAAAATAAACTCTATTGCTCAAAACTGTGTAGGTACAGAGGGGATATAAAATAATTTAGTTACTATCTACAACCACGTCACAACAGTTTGTCCTGACGGACATGCAATACTTAAAAACTTTACTATTTATGTTAATTGATAGCTCACCCGCTTCGCATTTTTTGAGGTGGCAGGTTCAGACCCCGACTCGTACCAATGAGTTCTTTCGAACTTATGTACGGATTTACATACCACGGGCTTTTCGGCGAAGGAAAACATCGTAAGAAAACCTGCATACGTTTGTAGAAGACATTCAATGGCGTATGTGAATCCACCAATCCACACTTGGCCAGCGGGGTCGAATACGATTACCCTTCGAGGGTAGACCTGTATCCCAGCAGTGGGAGGATAAAAGGTTGAGAATGATGAATTATGCTAATTGTGATATAAGAATCCTTATTCTAGATTAGGGTAATGTTAACTAATAGTAATGCGACTGTTAGTTTGTTTGTTACGCTTTCACGCCTTAACTATTCAACTGATCATTATAAAATTTTGCTTACACGTTGTTAGGATTACAGAACTTAATAATAATAATAATAATAATAATAATAGCCTTTTTATTCCTGAACATAGGGTTACAAGAGGTCCCTAAGTTCGGTTTGCCTTCTGGCATAGGCCTCCTCCAGTTCCTTCCAATGGGTCCTATCCCTTGCCACTCTCAACCAGAGTGGTCCCGCTGTCTGTTTCAAGCCATCTTCCCATCTCCTGACTTGACGACCTCTACTTCTTTTGCCAACTCTTGGTTGCCAGAGGGTAACTTGTTTGCTCCATTTGTCGATGGGGTGGCGCAGCATGTGTCCAGTCCATCTCCATTTTTGGACATCTATCCGGGTAAGGATATCTGTGAGTTTCGTTCTTGTTCTTATGTCTATGTTCCTGACTCTGTCTTTGATTTTTAACCCTAGCATGCTTCTTTCCATGGCACGTTGACACTTTGCTAGCCTTTCCCTGTGATGAAGTGTTAACGACCAAGTTTCACAGCCGTAAGTAAGAGCTGGTAGAATACAGGTCTCAAATGTTTTCTTTTTTATGTGATTGCCTAAATCCTTACTTTTCATAATTTCTTTCAGTGACCAGTATTTTCTCCAACCTTGGGCTATTCGCCTGTTTATTTCCTGAGTCGTTTCATTTGAAGGTGATATTATCTGTCCTAAGTAAATATATTCTTTGACATACTCGATCTTGTTGCCATCTACCATAATGTCTGCTTCCCTTGAATTTGTTATTAATTTTGTTTTACTGGCATTGATTTCCAGACCAACTTCTCTACTTTTACTTGCTAGGCTCTGCATCATTTGTTCTATTGCTGCTGGGTCCTCTTCAAGAAGCACCAAATCATCGGCAAATCTTAAATGGTTTAGGCGGGCTCCATTAATGTTCAGACCTAAGTGGTCCCAGTTCAATTGTCTAAAAATGTGCTCGAGTACGGTGTTAAATAGCGTAGGAGAGAGAGGATCGCCTTGGCGTACACCCTTTTTGATTGGGAATGATTCTCCTGTTGTTTCAATTTTGATACTGGCCTTGCTGGACTTGTATATACTTTTAAGTATTTCTATGTAGTTGCTCTGGACCCCCTGTCGTTCAAGACTCCACCATATGTGTTGGTGCCTGAGACTGTCGAATGCCTTTGAGTAATCGATAAACGCCAAGTAGATTTGTTTATTGTATTCGTTATATTTCTGCAACAACTGTTTTATTGTATGAATATGATCTATTGTGCTGAAGCCTTTTCTGAATCCTGCCTGTTCTATGGGTTGGTTTTCGTTTAGTACTAGTGATATTCTTTCCAGGATCACTTTAGCGAATACTTTGTATATGTTTGATATTAAAGAAATTGGCCTATAGTTCCCAATCTCGTCTCTAGGGCCTTTTTTGTGCAGTAGAATTATGTGGCACTCTGTCCATTCTTCTGGAATTTGCCTTGTTTGTAAAATTTCGTTGAAAAGTTTTGCTAGCACAGGGCTGATTTCCTCTATGGTTCCCTTGAGCATTTCATTAGGTATCTTGTCCGGCCCTGGGGCCTTCTCAAGTTTTTGAGATTTTATTGCCTTGAATACCTCTGAGGCGAGGATTTCTGGCACCTCATCTACTTTGTTGTCTATTGCTTTGGTTTCTTCCTGAATTGGGGCCAGCCCTGAGTCGAATTTATCAGAGTACAGTAAGCGGTAATAGTCCGTAGCTAGTTTTTGTATTGAGAGACGATTTGTTAGGTAAGATTCGCGTTGCTTTAGTTTCGGTATCCATTCTTTGCCATGTTCGCTTAGTTGTTTCATAGCCTTTTTTGTTCCTCCTGTTCTTGTTATATTTTCTTCCAAAACTCTATTTCTTTTCTCCTTACGGTCTTTCCTCATATTTTCTTTGATTTTCTTGCTAAGGTTTGTAATTTTTTGCCGTCTTTCTTTATCCCCTTTATTTGATATTAGTGTTCTTCTTTCCTCTAGTAGTTCTAGTGTTTCTTTGCTTATATAGCTCTCTTTACTTCTAGGTTTGCTGACTAGCATCTCTTTCAATTTGTTTTGTAGTCTCCTGTATTTAGTCCCAGTTTCTACGTCAGAGGTAATAATTTCGGTGAGTGATTCTATTTTGCGGGGTTCAGTGGGATGATTGTGTTCTGATATTTGATACAGCTTCTTATTGTTTAGGTTTTTCCTGGATCTTTTGGCTTGATTTAAGCTTAGGCAGCTTCTTACCATGCGGTGGTCTGTGTTAAAGTTGAGATTTTTAACTATGTTAGTATCTGTGAACGCGCTTGCTTTGTTGGTTATAATAAAGTCAATTTCAGTTTTGTATTTTGCACCTGGGGAGGACCACGTCCATTTGCTTTTAGGGTTTTTGTAAAAACAGGAGTTCATTAACATAAGGTTATTTTCCATCATGAATTCTACTAGTTTCTGTCCATTTTGGCTTCTTTTTCCATGCCCGAACTTCCCTATTGTGGGTTCTTCTCCTATTTGCCTTTCTCCAACCTGTGCGTTGAAGTCGCCCATGATTATTATGTTGCTGCTGTAATGCAGTTTTATTGCTTCCGAGATACTCTCATAGAAATATTCTATGTCTGGTCTCTCCGCTTGTTCTGTTGGGGCGTAAATTTGAAAGATGGCCCAGTTTTTCTTGTACCCCGGGAATTTTAAATGTACTACCGCAATTCTGTCCGAAACTCCTTCAAATCCCGTAATGTTCTTCTTCCATTTAGATTTAATAAGGAAACCCACTCCTCTTTGTCCGGTGTGTTCACCTTTATGAAACATGATATAGCCGTTCTTCTCTGCTATCCCTTCTCCTGGTCTTCTCATCTCGCTGATGCCCATTATGTCCCATTTTAAGTTAGATATGGCTATTTCTAGTTCTTTTAGGCTCTCTTCTGTTCTTAGTGTCCTAGTATTCAGTGTGCTGACATATATATGTTCAGAGTTCTTTTTACCTTGTTTTATTTTTATTGTATTCTTCTTGTGCTTGTTTTTTGTAGATTGGTTTTCTTTTGAGTGTTTCGAATTATACTGTTTTGATTTGGATGGAGGGTGTTTGTCTTCTTCCCCCACGGTGACAAGCCGGCTTGGGGTGCGATTTATGAGTGTTGTGTTTGGTGATGTGGTTGTTGGGGTTGTTTGGATCCGGGTGTCGCAAATTAGTTTTTTGAGAGATTTGATAGTGAGGCTGATCTCCCGCGCTCTACATAGTTCAGTATATTTGGTCTGATTATTTCCTTTGATGCAGTTTTAGAGGAGGCGTTGTTCAAGTTTGTCGATGAGCTTTGGGTATTAGATGCGTTGGCTTTCTTTTGTGATGGTATTTTCGGTGATCCTGAAGACTCTCTTTTCCTCTTTTCTCTGTTGCTTTCATATGTTTTCTTTATTATGAGTTTATCGTATTTTATGAACGCTATATTCCCCTTTTTCTTTTCCTCTTCAACTTGCAGCTGCAGTTGTTTGCGTTTTTCTATTATTTCTTTAGGGTAGTCCTCTTTGATATTTATACCTTCTTGTAGGTTAGCTCTGTTTCGCAGAATCATATGTTTTTTCCATGTAGTTGTGAGTGAGACTACAACAGGGCGGTTTTTATCGTGTTCTTTTTTACCGATTCTGTAGAGGTTATTAACTTCGAAGGCTTCAAAATGTACTCCCATTTCTGTTATAATGTCTATTATGTAGTCTACTAGCTCCGCTTCTGTAGTTGCTTTCCCCTCCTCGATGCCGAAAAAGACAAGGTTATTTTTGCGCTTATCCTTATCAATGAGTTTAAGTTTAAACTCTAGCTCATTTATTTTATTTTTGAGTTGGGCATTTTCTTCAGTGATCGCTTTAAGCTTTTCATCTAGTGCTTCCATGACATTTTGTGTTACTGAAGTTGTTATAACTTTTGTTTGTTCGTCTAGCTTTTCGTTTAATTTTGCCAATAGTAATTCCATACTTTTATCCATTTTTTTTATTTTTATGGCAACACTTGATTCGCTATAGCAACACTTGTTTTGTTGTGGCAACCCTAGTTTTATTGTGGGAACACTTGTTTTGCTGTGGCAACACTTGTTTTGTTGTTTGTTATGTTGGTACTGCAGTATCCACTCTATAGTCTATCGATTTGCCACTAATGACGCTTGACAATATTTTGTAGGTTAGAATGTTTGCATGTGAGGTTGATTTGTTCTCGTAGTTCTAACACTTTTCTACAATTTTATCACTGGTCACGTATCTTGTTCTTTGTTGCAGTCTGTAAATCGTATGACACACTTTGTTGGCACTATTTTACACTATTTATTTTTTATTTTTCGCGGAGCTCTGTGACGTGCGTATTCGCTGGTCGACAACCGGAACCTTAACAGAACTTAATATGTATAGTTAACTTTTGATTATCATCTTCAACGCGCGGGTGAAATCTTGGGGCGCAGCTGGTATTAACCCTAATGTCATCATTTTTTCGCTGCCTCTGACATGGCTAAGCGGTTGTTTTTATACAGCAAAAAATAATCAATTACCCTAGAATTTAACATGTCATCCGGTCACCACGGTAACGCACACAAACATGACAAACACACACTCTCCACATACTTTTGATTCTGTGGTTGTGCACAGTTGTGTACAAAACTAAATGCGCTTCACACAATTTTAGTAGAATTTTACCTTTGATTTGCTCGGTTCTGCGTTTGACAGATTATTAGGAATTTTCGTTTGGCTGGACAGGAGAGGGAGCTTGTTTTGATTAAAAGTCGCTCAAAGTTAGAACACGATATAATTAGAATAAGGTTACGTTAAAAATATCTCGAACATGTTCCAAACAAGTTATTACCAAATTGATACACTTCAAAATACAAATTTCAACTAATTTAACAAATTCCAAATTATATTCAATCAAAAGTTAAAATTTAACTAATCATTAAACTAATCAATATCACTTGTATAAATTATTATTATTCACCACATTCTGTGTGTCATCACAGTGTTTTATCTCAACAATCTTGACCAATTTTACACATAGGTATTCGAAATTCTTGTTTAAAATTAGTACCATGTACTTCTACCAAATTTTATAAAAAAACAATCGGTAAATGGCGCTGCAGCAAATCCCCCCCCCCCCCTCCTTTTGAGGGAAATACCCCCCGAAATCAAAAATCCCGATGACAAAAAAATCTATTAAATCATTGAGTCTGCATACCATGCTACTACGCATACTACGCGAGCACCAACATTCAAACAAACAAACATCCGGACAGATTGATGAAAGAAAATTTGGCCAGTCGCTGCAGAGACGCTTCGCTCGCTCGGTCAAAAAATATGAAATTTAGCATGGAAGTAGCTTTTATCCTGGATTAACGCGCTTACTACTTTTTATAATAATCATCACCACCAGTTTTCATCAACGTGCGGTAAAAACCGCAGGGCTCAGCGAGTACTGTAAAAATACGTTTTAACGATTCAATTTAACGCATTGGTACAAGCAGCACAATATGTCTCAATTTTAGGGCTTAGTACGCATATAAATTGTTTCATCCAATACGCGACCATTAGGTGAGCCATCAGATAAAGGAAAGCTATAAATTACAAAGGAATCGAAGTTTATGGCTCCGTATTATGACAGACCCAATGTGTCGCGCCGGAAAATGGACCCTTCCATTTAATGTGCGGCTTTATATCGCGGTTTATTGATACGACATTCTTTCTGGGCCATAAAGTGAATTTAATTTGTCTAATTTGTTACGGATAAAGTAATAAAATGTAGATTTTAAACTTTGGTTTTAGAGCTTTTGGAAGTGGAAATTTGAGTGTAATTCGCGAGTTATTTGCCAGTTAAGTTACATAGTTAGAAACTTTTTATTGTTTAAACGATAAATTAAAAGAATGATAATGACGCTTAAAAGCTAAGTACTGTGTAACTACTGTTTTTCAGACAAAATTCTACATTCCAACAATGTCTATCAGTGATATTGCAAACTAAATAGCTGTTTAGTTTAGTTGAGGATCTAGGTAGATCTTTTGGTATAAACCTACCTATGGTAGGTACTTAGGTAGGTTTATAAAAAACAATAAATTTGGGTTAGATTTTTTAATTCGATGACAGGTTTGAGTTTGATCGCTATCTTGTCTGATGGTGCCTAGAAGAAACCGATTCACTCTCAATTTGTAGAAATCCATTTAGTATTAGATTATGGGTAAAATTAGGTTGGTATCTTGACATGTCTGGATTAGTTTGAGTTGGTTGTTGATGAATGTTTAAAAAGAAATTATTAGTTATAATGAAAATTGTCTTTATCAGCCCAAAAAGTTTACCCAGAAGAGTTCTCTGAAAAACAGATCCTATTTAAATGCTTTAAAAAGTGTACACAAGAAAACACTTATTTCTATAATAACTGAAACACTCAATATTCAGTATACAAATGTTTCCTCCATTCATTTTCAAGTGAAGGCGTGAGACGTGACAGCTATAAGTAGGACTATAAATAACAACGTAGAAAGGTAAATTATTGTTCCTTGCATTTCTTTTTTGATCATCTATACATTTTGAAATATACTTTACGAAATATTCAATTTACTTTTTTGCTTTGAGGAACTTAAATTAACTTAATTATATTTTACTGGCATGCTATTATATCTCCTTGTTGTAAAAGAAAATTTAGTAAAGTAGAAAATTGGTTCCATCTTTATATTATGACTCACTTATATTATCTTGAGCACAAGTCAACAGTATCAGTATCCAAGCAAATAAGCCAGGCAATTACAGTCAGAAATACCTACTAATACATAAATATAAATCTAGCAATCACAAAAATAGCAATTTTCTGATATACGAGGTGCTACGAAAATATAAACCCACCGTCGCGCGTCGTGAAACGAATTCCAACTCAGACATCAACGTTCATCGTAGCGTTACGCGTAGGCGCCTGCTACGACGCTACGCCTGGCGGTCGTAGCTGTAAGTGGCGGTAAAAAATAACGACATAATCTCAATGCAAATTTTTTGATGTTTCTACTGATATTTGCTAAGATTTCAGAACCAAGTTAAGATGACATACTCGTATTGCTCTGAGATGTGTAATGATCGTTTTCCTCATCCCAAGAGAAATTAAAACAAAAACAAATTAACCATTTTGGCCAAAAACAAAGCACGCATAATAGCACCATAGTTTAGTATTTAGATGTATTCAGTAGAAAGCTAGTAGGTATACACATATTATATAGGTATACCCAAACATAATGTTTTATTATACGCTAGGGTATCATTGAAACCGATTGCATAGTATTTCAAAGCGCCAGTTACGTTCTACTAAGATCACGATTTATAAACAAGTAAGGCAATTTCGCCTTTAAAGAAGGGATGCGATATAATAATAGCCTTCTATAAACCTTCGTCGAACCTAACATCTTTTGTTGCAGATGATTTATCAGATCCCACCTTATACTCGTAAAATGTGTTTCCTTCACACCGACCAAAATATCGAGACTTGGGTTAGAGCAATAAATCTACTGCAGAAATATTTCTCACGTGATCTTTTCACATATTTTTTGATATCGAGGCAGGACTTCGAGAAATGTTTCTGCTTTGAAGTGCAGAAATATAGACACCTTTGAACTTTTTGAATGAATGAAATGCGAATACCGAGAAGTTCTTATATAGGTAAGCTGAATATAATTCTCCAAGCGGCATGAAATGTATTCAGTTTCTATTTTAAAATTCTATACTTGATGTTAGGTTTCTTTTTCGATAAAATAGTTGCAAACAAACTGTTAACATTCTAAGTTATGTTTTATTTTTGTTTAAAATCATACTTTTATCTGTTCACGTTATGCGTCATAAACGTTTGAAAGTTTCACTGTGAAAAGTGATAAAATTTAAACGACAAAAAAAAATTACAACAAAAATGTCAGAAATAAAATCTCAGACAAAAGTACGAGTAAGTGTGAAGTTTCAGTAAAGTTTCGGAGATTTGGAGGCAACAAAAAGATGGTGTCGATGAGAGACATACCCAGCAGCGAAGGATACAGGCTGATTAAATGAAAAGCGATGAAAAGCGAGATAAAAAAGTGTTTTTTTTTTTTGCCATAAAATATACCCATTGTATCCACGCAATTTATATCCAATACTAGCTGATACCGCGACTTTGTGCCCGGCGCATTGTTGCTCACGATAAAACGGTTCAGCTAAATCGGTCCAGCCGATTTCATTTGATGCACTTGCCATCGAATAGCATAATAACAATCGATAACAAAACAAGTGAAAATGGTACCAAATTGAATACCTAATTAAAACTTTCTTTGTTTATAAGAAAATTTTAACCCAAACTGTGTCTTAGTCCCTGATACTAGGAAGCGCCACAGAACATATTTATAATCAAAGCAAGTAGTTTTGACACGTTTCGATGCGACGATACTACGACGTAGGTATTTCGTATATGCACTATGCAGTGTTAGTCACTAAGTATCGCTAGTAATAGAGGCATTTTAGTTTCGAGGCAACACTATTAGAGCTAACGTCTTACAATTTGGGGTAATGGGCGGTCTTAGCAAACGTCGTTATGCTTTCACGATGCTCTTTATTGGATGTAACCGTCCGATTACAAAGACAGAGAGATCAAGGGTGGCGAAGAAGGTATTTTTGTTTCGTTTAGTTGTAGATAAAGTCGAGTGTCTGAGGTATTTATGTTGGCCTCAGGTAGTTAGAAGTAGAAGCTTATCTGCTGTAAGTTAGACGCTAGAAATATCAAAATACTTCGAATTGTTAACCTTTGAGCAGCAAAGTAGCGAGATATCTTGAAATGAAATAAGCTAATTCAAGAATGTTTTCTTCTTACTCGTAGTTATTTGAAATCTGTCTTATAGCTGTGGTAAAGAGAATTCAATAGAAGGAGATGGAATTTAAATAGACGATAGAATAATTGACCGACTGTCCAGAAGGGTGTTACTTAATGTTTTTGAGTTTTTGTAAGGATACCAAAATGTAGTTTTATGTGACCTCAAACCACGCGCGTCTAAACGGCGTGACAAATTTGAAGTGCGACGTATCATTACAATCGTTTTTGAAGTTATACTTCTTATGGCGCGATAGAGAAAAATGATGAGAGTGAATTTTTACGATGCGCGACACCTAAATTCTACACCATGAAGTTAGTCCTAGGTAGCACGATGCGCGCACACACCGCCACCTAAATTCTATATCGTGAAGTTAGTTCTAGGTGGCATGAAAATTGATAACTATGTTCAAGTTGCATATTCTAGTATTTTTATATTTAGAACACGTGTTTCGTAAGAGTACAATTAAACAGTGTGAATAAACAAATATTATTTTGGTGTTTTTATTAAATCAATTTTATATACGACAGTGATAGTATTTACTAATAATTTATTATTTATTAGTATATCTATAAATTGAATATTAGTGATAAAACTGATTTGAATAAACTGTTTTGAGTGCATTTATAGATTTGAGGTTAATTGTCGGTATGTACTATGTATAATTTATTTTTCCATACGCCAAAAAAGTATAACTTCTAACGCGTGTACATAAGTAGGTATACACACTCATTTTTTTTTTTTCGGTTTAACCGGTTTTTGTTCTTTCGGTTTTAATGTATTTGAATTTCGTTATCGTGTCAATTCAATATTTATTTTACACTAACAAAATTAAAACGTAATTATAACTCGCTTCTAGACGGTTCAAAAATGTCTAACGTAACATAATTTTATCACTATTTAGTTTGATATTTTGTTAGAGTATTCTGTCTCCTAATAAGATTTTTTTAACTGGTAAGGTGATGTAATCGTAAACATCACTCAAAACCAGGCGTCGTGACGTAATACATTTACGGCTTTATCTTATTCTTAAATTCGTAAGAAACTCGTTTATAAAGACAGTAAACAAATAAATTACCAACCCTAATTCAATAAACATCTTGGCGGCCTGAACTGTCACGAGAAAGTAACTTCATTACGGTGTACAAGTAGGACCTAACAACAACGAAACCTGAAATGTAGGGTTCTTTAGAAAAAATACCTCAGACATGAACTTTATTGCGTGCATATAAAAAGTCGGAATAAAAAGTAAAGTAAGCACCAGCCAGAGAGGTTACTAACATCTGTGCACGAGCAGCTCACCAAAACTTGTATAAAGCTTTCAGTGTAGGTACCGGACTCACCAAAACATGCAATTCTGAAAACCCCTTTGGCATCCGGATTTTAATACATCAAAATCCAAAACAAGTAAAGAGGAATACAAAACTAATTAAAACCAACTAAAACTAAACCTAACTATAAATGAGTCTGTTTTATCATGAATTGGTAGGCTAGCTAATTACAACCTAATGCAATTTTACGGATGGTCTATCTTTAATCTATATCGATTAAATGTCGACGTTTCTCGATGTAATATGAACTAGCCTTTATGACGTAATGTCTTTTTATTTATGACCAGCTGCTCCCCGCGATTTCACCCGATTATTTTCTTTTAAATCACCCTATATTTGCTTGAACAAATAAAAATAAAAACCGTTTTTGAGTTTTAGCGAGAGTAGCGAACAGGAATTGATGTTTATGTATTATATTAACAAAAGAAAAATAAGACCTATAATAATGTTTTATCACTTATGTAAGCTCAGAATAACGAGACTTTTTCGTACATACTAACCATTACGGTATAAACATGTTTGTGCGTAATTTTAGTACTGTTTAAATAAGTTAATAACATTTTCTATTCTATTCTTACTTATACTTTTCTATGTGTGTAGGTTAACTTTTTGCGGCTAAAGGTCTTTGTTTTGTTAAAGGTGGAGGCGCTCAGTTAGGGGAAGTAGAGAACTGTGATGAAGGGCAGCTAAATTTATGCGTGGAATTGATCCCCCGCACACCTGTGGGGTTGCCCCGGACTAAGGAGGAATTGGACGCACACTGCTTGTATGTATACGACATAAATTTTGATTTTTATTAGCTGACACTTAATTCTTGCATGTTACGAGTAAGTGGATATAGCAATTTTGTTTTCTGCTTTGACTTTTTACAAGTGGGCCTAGCATACCACCTTCTGACATAAAATATGTAGCGAGTATTCGATAGAAAAGTGTACGTCAGTGACGGGCGTATGGCTGCGGTCCGACCGCCAGCGATGAACGAGAAACGAGTAAAACTAGAAACTATAAACGAGTTGGCGATCAGCGGGAAGCGAGTGTGTAGTTTCGATAGTTTTGTCGCCGGGCTATAAGCGACTGTGCAAGTGCGACGAGCGATTACTCGCGCCACTCGCCCGCGGACGCTCAGTCTGTACTGTAAACAAAAGATCACTGTAAAGAAATGATCAAGCGAGCGAGCATCGCTGAACGAGTATCGCTGAGCGAGTTTATTTTTGAAAGTTCGTCGCTCAGCGACAAAACTAGTAAAGCGAGATGTCGCCGGCAGTGTGAACAGTCAGAGAGCACCTTTTAATATATGCATCTCTTTCGTTTACACTGAATGTACATTTATTGTACGTTTCTTGAGAGAGAAAATCGCCGATAGTTAGTCGTTTACTCGCCGGCGGTCGGACGACTGCCTAAATGGCGGACACTTTTCTTTGCTATGTATTTTACATCAGAAGTTATGCTAGGACCACAGACTGATGTCTTAGCTACACATTACGAGCTTACAAGTTTAAAAAGCTAGTAGTATACTCTATAGGTATATATTCTAAACCCATTCTGAACCAAAAACCATCCATTTCAATAAAAAAAAAGCAAAGCCAAAAGATATAAATAAGAGCGATATATTTAGAACCACATTACATTCCGAATTTTCCATGGGTAACGGACCTAAAGCAACAAAATGTCCTAGGGGTTTGTTTTTGTTAAAATGTCTTGGGAAGGAAACATTTTTACGAACCGGTTACGTCTCACTCTCGATATAATAACAGTGGTTTAAAATATAAGAATAAGGTGGTGGTGAAATTTTCGATAATAAAACTTGTTCCATTTCCGAAAATGCGAGCAACGGATTAATTCTCGAAACAGAAAATTCAAACAATGCTTTTGACTTGGCGAGTTACTATTGAAAACTTTATCAGACTCTAGCTTATTAAAACTAAAAGATAATTTTAACAATTAAACTTTCCAGAGCTGAATCTCTGATAATATTATATTAGCTCTGCATATAAATGAATACAAGATTGTTTATATTCATCAACATTATTTCAAAATTCAATTCAATTTCAAAATTCAATTATTTTTTTATTTTCAAAGTTCTATTCAAAGTTGTTAATTCACGGAATTCGACACGGATGAGTGTTATAATTTGAGTTATACCTATTCGTAATTTGGGTGTTTGAATTTTATTTCAAACTAGAGAATTGCTGCATTATTTTACAAATGTATTTAATTAAAAAGCGTGTACACTGTACAATAATAAAAATAGATCTAATCTATGTTGACGATAATAATGTGGAGCGGACCTCCAATAATACCCTTACCATATTCTTTAGCACACAAAATAAATATTTAGTCTTCATAATCAGGGTAACCCCACCATGCCCATTTAATCTTAGCGAGTAAATGAGTTTCGAACTTTAATTTAAATTAAATTAAAGACCCCTTACGCTACTGATAATGTTATCCCAATCGTTTCAGCTCTAAAACGTTATTAGGATCAATAACATTTTAGACTTTAGTTAGATTTTAATCGTGACCCCTTTCACCTGAGAACGTTTAAAGTTTTGCCTTAATCAAGGCCTGTTGTATTTTTGTTGCGAGTACAAACGGGTGACTGAACAAAAGGTTTGGGGTTCACTCCAAGCGTAATTGCAAAAGTTTTCCACAAAATAAAACAATAATTTATCACGTTAAGTTCTGTCCCTGATATCAACGGACTGGATGGCCAGCGGCTAAAAAACATCACCTGTAAGGGATAAGGGATAAGATGTGTCATAAGGGATTATCAAAATAATTACCAACTATGGTCTTGTAAAAACCGTTGTTATTTTTATAAAAGTTCTCTTTGATCCACATACAGAGAAGCTGTATTGTTTCCTCCGATAAAGCAGAATTAACCTACTATTATTTTCCAATGTCTCACTTTGTTGCTCTCAATTATTAATCTTGTTTCATCAAGCCTTTATAACACTGGTCTTATTAAACAAGCTTATTCAGCTTGCTTTATTAATAGGAGCTAAATCTTGCAACTGAATTTTAAACCGCTTCCCGAAGTCTGATTGTGCTTAAAAATATACACACGTATGTATTTACCTTCCACGTAACAATGCAATAAAAGCTAGTATCAAAAAATATTTTTAAAATTCCCGATTTATTTTTAATCTGGTCTCAATTTGAATGAAATTTAATACCTGCAATGCTATCATTTTACGGTAAAATCACATCGCATCGCAGTAATATCGTTTTAGGCGTGTTACGGAGATTATCACAACGGCATCGATATTACATAGTACAGGCGCGTTGAATCCGAGTTTCGGTAAAATTGAATTTGATTACGTCGGCTCTCAGAGCAAACATTTCAATATTTGCTTTGCAATGAAAATAATCGAGACGAAACAAACACTCTTATCATAATTTCGAGTCAAATATTATATTGGCAGTGTCTGCTGAGTTGAAAATAAAACATTGTTTGTTCGGATTTCATGACAGCTTTGCATTATTTAATGCAGTTCTTTATAAAAAATAATTCTTTACCAAAAAATTTTTTTCTGAAACTATTCTTTATTTTAGATTCTTTTTCTAGTAGAATATTATTCTTTTATGCATTAAATACTATATTTGTAAAAAAAAATATTGCGGTCAGTACTAGAACAAAAGAATTTAGTGCTTGCTCTACTTTTTAACTCTTTAACTAAAAAACTACGTAGGTTGGTATAACATAACATACCTGTGGGCCTAGCACAACTTTGACGTAAAAATACGTAGCGAGTATTCGATAGAAAAGTGTACGCCATTTACACTCGTCAGGAGCACATTTGACAGGCGTAAATGGCGTACACTTTTCTATCGAAAACTCGCTACGTATTTTTACGTCAAAGTTGTGCTAGCGCCACTGAATTTGAATTTGAACAATTTCTCAGCTAGTGAACCTTAGAACTTCGTGGTTAATGGAAAAGGTTCGATATAGCTAAACTCATACTCAAGTGAAGCTATAATCGCCTTTATACGACGACAAAGTTTTGCTTGATCGCTAAGTTCAAACGTTATTAGTTAATATAATCTGTGAAGTTTCTCCTATGCAATATTTGTTGAGTATTGGAACGTAACTTAAGTTGCCGTGGTCCATTATGATAATACCAGAGGAACTTTGAATCTAAACTTTGGGGTAAACTTAGATGGTTGTTTATTCGAGATGCTTACTTAATAAATCTCTAATAAACAGCAGTTCAAGTTTTGCGTAGGCGCTATTTATCTTTATGGCATTGTTTGCTCTCTGAAAGCTCGGATTAACCACTTTTTAAAGAAATGTAAAGACGATACGATAGCTTTGTTACGGATATATGTTTGTTAGAATATAAAGTTAAGAGTTGCGAAACACTTAAAGTCCCAAAACAAACAGTTTTGGGGTGAGCTTTATACAGGGCTATACAGACAGGGTATGCTAAGCCGAAAAGAGCTAATAGTACTCATTATTATAAACAACCTTTTTTTACTATGGGACCAACCCAGAATTCGAAAAAAAAAATCAGCTGTTCCATACATTTTGTCGAGTGTCATTGACATTTTTCTCATTGGAACAGCTATTTTTTTTTTCGCGAATTTCGGGTTGGTCCCATAGTAAAACTTGTTCATAATGATAAGTACTATGAGCCATTTCCGGCTTAGCATACCCTTTCTGTATAGCCCAGTTTAAAAACTGTTGTATTTACAGTTATTTTGATAAGTCTGCTTTTATAATTAAACCTTAATTTACTTGTCTACGTACAAATAAGTAAAGGCTTATTATTTATTCTGCTCCCAAATGATTTACTTTGCTCGAGATATTACAGTGAGTACGCTTGCATGGAAGCCATCAAATTTACTTAGGAATAGTTTAATTGGTGTGTTTAATATAATTAGTTTTGATCTCAGTTTGCATAGAGCCTTATAGATAAAGATAACAAAGTATCATATTCATATTAATATTTTTTATCGATTTTCAAGAAAAGGAAAACCATTCGGGTTAGTGTTTTATAAGCTTTAAAATTAACTTGCCTTGTTAGTATGTATGTATGTATGTCTGTGCGGGTCAAATCTTGCTCTAAAATTTTAAGAAATTTGAGACCATTTCTTGTTGACCGATCTAGTTTTAGTATCTTTTTATTTGATATAAAAGTGGTTCAAATTAAAAAGTTTCACTATTTTTGCAGCGTTTAAGAATAATTTAGTAATATAAACGAAAAAATGTGTTTTGTTTGAATTAGCGTATGACGCTTACCGTCGGCAAGAAGTTTAAGAGGTCTTGTATCAAACATTATCTCTTCGTTCTAACTCTTTTTGCGTTCATACCTTCGTACACGTTTTTTAATGATATCGTAGGTAATTTCAGCATATTATTATTAATAACTGTGTTTCTCTACACAGGGCTTACCAAACTGGAATGACATGCATGGATGCCTGGATCAAGCGATGCCTGCCCGGCGACGGGCAAAGGTTGCTGCAGCTGCAGATAGGGGGTGCTCGAGCTCTGATGCGCTTCCTTTGCACGAATGAAACAGCTTTACGTAAAGGTTATTATTTGTTTATTTGCTTACTTCTTAATAAACTACGGTGTAGAAAGTACGTACAGTTAAGCCAGTTAAAGGTCGAAAATATTTAAAACTGCGCGTGGCCCAAATTTCACTTATCTATTTTCTTAAATATAATAAAACAAAACGCAGTAAACAGGTTGTTTTATATAGGTAAAACATATAGGTAATATTAAGCGCGGTTCAGGCAGTGATTCATATACATTAAAGAGCAATAAAATTATAGTACACTCCAATGTCACATTTATAATAATATCCTAACATTCAAGACAATGTGTCATAAATTACCTAACCATCAAACTGTGTCAACTGTCAACAAACCGAACACTTATTTCTTGAATGGTAGGTATAAGTTAGATAAATTAAAAAAATTTAAAACTATAAAATATGTTGTTGCTCGTGACCGTACCTACAGCTACACGCTTAATGCAAAAAATATTATCAAATCGCGACGCAAACGCGGCAAACAAGTTCCGCGTGCCGTAAGACGTCGCGTCGTCGTCTGTAACGAATATCGTATGAAACCAAAAGTGCGCTTTGGTTCTTATCTTATAACGTTACCGCAAAAACAACAAAAACGTTGATACATGATACGTTACTCCTGTCTATTCTTGTTTGCTCGATCTATCAAAACCGTTCGACATGGTGTCTTACGATGTGCTTTGGACAAAGGGGATGCCAGGGCTTCTACTATGCCAAGGAAAAATCTTTTGTTTTTTAATGTTGGTACAACAGTGTTAAGTGGCCTATAGAGGTTTTGGATTAAGCAAGTTGAAGTGTGAAGTGAGGCGGGGGGGGGAGGGGAGGGGGGAAGGCTTTCTAAAGTTCTTTAACTAAGTAAATGGGCTGATAGAAAGCCTCTCTACATGCAGGCGAGCTGCTCGATTGATAATGTCTATGTCAATAATTTAAAAATAAAAAATTACAACAAATAATCTAAGGAGCTACTGGTGCTCCATGCCAACTATCTCACAAAGCTTCAACATTTCTGTAAAAAGTATGCCATTAGCCATGGCCTAAGTTATAACCTAGGTAAAATCAAATACCTATGGTGTTTTCTAAGAATGATGCCTGTAATTTTGCAGCGCACTAAGCCCTACTCACGATGCTAATTGAAGTACCTACTCATTGCGAAGTACTCATTGAGTACCTAGTTAAAATTAATTCCATGAATAGCTTAGGAGTCGATTGACGTAAACAACTATAGAACAAAATCTTAAACGGTATGAGTGCAAAATGAACAAGAATCAAGAAATCTTTAGCTTGTGAAATTATATAGTTAAATGGTTTTGCTTGGCTTGTGTCCTATCTTGAGAAGTAATGTGTTTGTGTATATACTCGTACTTTGCTATGTTTCACTTAATATTATTTTCTGTTTACTTATTAATTCCTTACCAATAGTAATAATAAAGTCAGTATTTTTATATCAATTTGGAAATTGTTTCAAATGGCCCATATGTATTGCACATGCAGTCCTTTGCTAGACATAAATAAACTTCTCCCAAACTAAGTCTCTTGGCTCAAAGTCTAATGTTTTCTTCGTTGGCTACATTTAATTATTGAGAAGTTTCATTTAATTTTTGAAGCATAAATTCCTAAATGTAGCTTCTAGGACAGTAAGCAAAAGCTTTGTCATCGAGATGATAAACGTATACGAATCCCAGCCAGCAGAGCAAGCTTCCCGACCTCATCCGTTACTTTGTTACTTACATGACTTGACTTAAATTCAACCTTTTTGCCTCTTCACGACAATAATTCAACCGTTTTAGGTTTTGTTCATTTCAATACTTGTTTCGTTTAGTACTAGCACTAAAGTATTATTAGACTCTATTTATAATTTAGCTCTAAAATCTTTGTTTTTCATTTGACTTAAGCTTATTATAATTTTCTCATAAATTAAGACTTATACTCGAGAAGCCTAACTATCCGAGATACGGGCACTTACTCAGAATGGGTAATGGTAGTATAATAAGAAGAATAAGTAGTAATTTTGAAAGTTAATAAAATGAAAATAACATTTGCCAAATTAGATTGAGGTCCATGTCGTTACATAATGGAAAAAACTAGTGCGTCTGGACCTAAAGTAAAAAAAAAAAGAAACATTTCACGCTCATAGTTTTCGTTTTCGTTTTTTTCGTTTACCTAGTTTTAATAGTTATAGCATCTAGTATGATATACGATGGCTGAACAAGCACAATAACCCGAGCGCGACCGCTGGCTGTATGTCATGTCATGCGAATCCGGCACTTCCGGTGCCGTCCAGCCCTTTGTGTGTAAACTGTATTGGCACAGAGTACTATACTAAACAGAGAAAAAGCTGCCAAAACCGCTGAAGAAATTCTGAAGTAGTAGGAACATAAATACTCGTATACAGGGATAGAAGTAGGTAAAGGGTATGCTAAGCCGAAAAGGGCTCATTTTGAACAACTTTTTAACCGACTTCAAAAAAGGAGGAGGTTATCAATTCGACTGTATGTTTTTTTTTTTATGTTTGTTACCTCATAACTTTTGACTGGGTGAGTTGATTTTGATGATTCTTTTTTTATTAGAAAGCTGCCGCTTCCCATTTGGTCCCATTTCAATTTAGTCCAGTTCTGATAATGGTATCCATGAGAAAACTATATAAGTCTTAAATTTGCATTAAGTACGTGCGCGACAAATAGATGAATAACTCAATAGTCGGTCTTTTGAAGTCGGTTTTTGTTTTTTGTTTTGTAAAAATAATGTTCTTGTACTATTGGACCAACCCTGAAATAACAAAAAAATTGCTGTTCCATAGAAAAATGTCAATGGCTATCGACGAAATTAAAGCTAATATTTTTTTGGCAAATTACTGGTTGGTGGCATAGTAAAAGTTGTACATAATTATGGGTACTATGAGCCCTTTTCGGCTTAGCATACCCTTTCCTAATAGGTAAATACAGAACTGCTGAAAGGTGGTAATTGTACGCGTTTATCATAAAGAACTACTTTTAGTAACAGCCCTAACCTAAAATCACAAAAGGCAGGTTTTCCTTAAAATAAACGGCAGTCACACTCAATGTACAGCTGATAATACTCGTATTTTGCTGTCAGCGTTGGTCCCATTGCAAAAATTGTTTATGATGAGTAAGCAGAAAGCGTAGAGCGACTCCACACAGGTGCGAGTATGATGAAATGCTGTTTTGTGGTGTCAGCAGCTGCTTTTATAATACTGATACTTTATTTTATTCCTTATAAGATTCAAGATTTTTATTTGCAGATTGTAGGTGAATATACGAGTAGAGGTAGAACTTATAAAATGAAAAACATAGTTGATTAATATTGGTTGGTCAAATTCAAATAACAAAGTCAATTCAATTAATAATAGACAAAATTCGAAAATATATAGGTAATAACACAAATTTAAATTCCATTGGTTTTAATTAAAAATATTGTCCTCATATGGTTGTTTTTTCATTTAAATAGTCAGAAACTTTGTAAAAACCTTTTTAATACTGTTAGGTACTACGAGTATCACGGATGTATCTGTAATTGTTGCTCAGACAAATAATTTCTTTCGAAATTGAAAGTAACGTTCCGTTATTCTATTGATTACGTCATTACGATTTTATTTCGTATTCCCGTTGAACCTTTTTACTAGGAACGAGACAATACTACATTATGTGATTCGTCGTTGAAAGCCATAAAATGTTGAATAAAAGTACTCACAGATATTATTTCTAAACTAGTTACTCGTAGATGCGCGCCGCGAGTTCATCCGTTATAATTGTAATAGAATATAAAAAAAATAAAGGGTATGCTAAGCTGAAAAGGGCTCATAGTACTCATCAATATGAACAACTCTTACCAAGGACCAACACGGAAATCGGGAAAAAAAATCAGCTGTTCCATAGAAAAATGTCAACCAAATGTATGGAACAGCTGTTTTTTTTTTGCGATTTCCGGGTTGGTCCCATTGTAAAAGTTATTCATAATGATGAGCCCTTTTTGGCTCCCCCCTTTCCCTTTCCTTATAGCCCTGCATAAATAGCAAAATAGCAGAATGAAACACTTTATGAGCCACAAGTAATGTCGTGGGAGACATTTCGAGACTATATCATCATTCTAATCAGCTGGCGAAAAAAAGAAAAGCTTCAAAAACATGGGTGATTGTTAAGACTGATCATTGCCGGAGGCCCTTTAACTCTCTTTGCATCTCGTAATTTAAAAAAGGCCATGGTACTCATTACGCACTCCGAGCCAGCCTATAATAGCTTATACTTGATTAAAATATAAGGGGAGCACCGCCTTGGGCTAGAACTCTAAAGGTCACATTAGTTCTTTTTTTTCTTTCCGAAATAAATCAAAACTTTTGTTTGTAGAGTTCCTGAAAGAGCCACAATGCTGGACCCGCGTCTCGCCCGCCTGGACTCAGTGTGTGGATGAGCTAAACGACGCGGCCAGAGAGATAACGGACCGGATGCAGCAGCTCGTTTACTTCAACAGGAATTCAGAGCTTTGCTGGTAAGTAAATATAGGGCAGCGGTCATGCGAAAAAGAGACTGACGGGAATTAAAACATTTTTTTTTTTGTTTTTGATGATTTTGAATGGGTGATCTCCTTTTTTTTTTTTTTGACCCAGGGAAAATCCTTTATGGATACCACGCCCCCCCCCCGGGGGAGGCAGGGTGGTTATGGAGTAGGGAGGCACTAAAAACCCTGGGGTGTTCCGCTCGTTATCCGCCTGAGATGGGGCAAGGTGGGGTCGCGCTAGCAATCGCCACCTTGCCCCGGCGACGGGCCCGATTAGGGCCCCCTGCGCCTATGGAGGGGCGATCCTGTTCCCCAGGATCACCCCCCAGACAGTCAGTGTGGGGTCGTGCAGGCCGGGAGAGTCCCCCGACTCTCCCGGCAACCCCACTGCAGAGGAGCGAGGCGACGGGCGAACCGCCTCCTCGCTCCCCCGTCCGCGCCGGAGCGGGTCAGATCGGGCGTCGCCCTCCCCGACCCGCTCCGCGGCCTCCCTCTGCGTCATCACCTCTTCGCAGAAGGAGACCACGGCCCGCCACGATCTCCCCAAGCGGCACACGCTTCCAGCGTCCACCCTCCTCCTTTCCTTGCACTCCCGACCGCAACCCACATGCGGCGAGGAGCACAAGGAAAACTCCCCTGGTGGCAGCAATGCCACCGTCCAAGCTATCACGCTGTGCCCTCTGCTAGTCAGAGGGACACGCGGAAGGGCCCACCGTGTCGGGTTATTGGCCACCGTACGGTACTACTGCATAAAAGCTGCAGTATTGAGTGATCTCCTTTTTTTTTTTTTTGTTTACCCAGTGGAAATCCTTTATGGATACCCTCGGCCTCGGGGGGACCTCGGGTTATGTGGGAGTCTCCGCCCTGCGGCGGCATACCCACTAAAACCACTGGGGCGTTCGTCATCCGCCTGAGATGGGGCGAGGTGGGGTCGCGTTAGCATTCACCACCTCGCCCCGACGATGGGCCCGATTAGGGCCCCCTGCGCCTGTGGAGGGGTGACCCTGTTCCCCAGGATCACCCCCCAGACAGAGTGGGGTCGTGCAGGCCGGAAGAGTGCCCCGACTCTCCCGGCAACCCCACTGCAGAGGATCTCCTAACAGAGATCCCTCTGCAGAGGATTCTTGAGTGATCTCCTAACTTAACTTAATTTTAGTGCAAAACAACGACACCTTGATTTTTAGTTTTAAATTAGTTTTTCTGTGCAAGCAGAATATTTAAAAAGGGTGTTTTCTTAATATATCATAACAATTCCTAAATTTGTTTATTAGGTAGGTAGGTATATATAATTTAAAGCTGTAAATTAAATAATAAATTGATCTCTCATTCTTTATTATACTAAATTTTGCCACAAATTATGATATTAAGTTTTCATATTTGAACAACAATTTATTTGCATAGTAACACCTGGCTCAATAAACTATTTTCATTAGCGTTTAAATTGAAAATTATGTAGAATATTATTGCCGGAAGTACGAGGCTCTACCTATATTAACAGTGAGTTAAATCAAGAAAATTATGTTCAATTGTTTTCACAAAATTAATTCATTCACTCGGTGTGCTCTTAGTTGGGTTGAGTGAAAATAAAACAGTGATGTAATAGTAGACTGTATGATAAAATAAAGATAAAATAAAATAATATTTTCAATTCTCATGCTCGTAAAGTTCTTGTTTATGCTCGGTGTAGGCGGACTAAGACGAGTTTTAATGCTATAGTGCAAGCAACCTCTAAAAAAAAACGGTTTTACCCTGGTGCTTAAAACTCCATTTTAAGCCATTGGGCAAAAAAGTTTTTTTTATTCAGAGATCTTGACAAGAAGTTCAAGTTTTTTTTTTCATGTTCAAGAAGTTTCCTCGTGTCTTTAAAAACATATAATGTTTTAATAGTAGGGCTCATAAAATTAATCATATAATATGTTCATTTCCTCGCTATCAAAGTGAAAAGTCGAGTGTACCTATGTATAATTTCGGCATAAAAACCATTTTATCTCCGACTTTTAAATCCACCCTCGCCTTCGGCTCGGGCTAGCTAAACGTCTCGGATAAAATGGCTTGTTTTATATGCCCTCGTTGTACAATCTACTGTTTGCTGCCGAATGATATACTTTCACTCTTATCAATAAGAAGAAGAAAGAATAGTAAATTCAAGTAAGGCCGGTGGGCCTCCTTGCGCGGTCCTTCTGACAGGCCAGTATCCTAGTATCCAAGAAACCAATTCATGTTCTGTCATTACTGCCCTCTTAAGTGTAAATAGTAGATATTTCCTGTTTGCTTTCATTTCCGAATATAAAAGTAATCTTTTCAATAGCTAACTTCATTCAAACCAATAACATGCGTCTTTAGTTGTTCACCTGCATGTCGTTCCATATTAATTGTAACAGTATTATTTAATTTTCCCTACATAGCTTATTTTTTCCATACCCTTGCTCCACTATCTATGGAAAGTTGCTTCCAAATTAATTGAGATAGTAGCCATAGCCATTAAAAATAACTATTTCATTTGCACTTATACGGGCAATAACCTATTTTGCTCACACTTATGCACACTCACACATCAATTAACAATTAAGGAAGAAAACATCGTTTTTTCGAGTTGATGGAATGAAATAATATTTTAATAAAGAGCGGTATCGTTTCGCAAAACTAGAGCAATTCTCCGGAAAACCAATTAAAAAATTTCGCAAAAAAAACACGATTCGCCCAGAGCGTTTGTGCCATCTGTTCTTATTTCTACATGCTTATTGTGAATAAAATCCCGTTTTTTTATTTGTGAGAAGAGAGATACAGTAGGATACCTACATTTTATTCACAAAACAAGGTCTTGAGAAAAATACTTACCTATCGTAGAAGTAGATACTTTGCGACCGAGCTTTACTCGGAAAAGTCGGAAAAACGCGTTTTCACAGAGATGAGACCTCGCAGCTAGCTAGATCGATTTTCACCCCCAAACCTGTCGTATTCGTAAATCATATTCTATTTCTAATACATAATACATAACAAACACAACACACACACATACATAAAACATTTCATCGTAATTGTTCGAGCCGTTACTGAGATCTCCAAAAAAATATAATAATATGCAAAATTGGTCTTGTATTAGTAGTAGTAGTCTTGTATAATTACCTACATTTAAGTAGGGCTTAAATAATTGCTTTACTACTGAACGAATACTTTTTTTTAATGTAATTGAGTGACGAGACGAGTAAATCGCTCGCCTGATGTTAAACGTCACGTTT
The DNA here is from genome assembly GCA_949125135.1 of Alcis repandata. NCBI lineage: Eukaryota > Metazoa > Arthropoda > Insecta > Lepidoptera > Geometridae > Alcis > Alcis repandata. Next base: position 6,606,402 of record OX421233.1, read on the forward strand.
GCCCATAACAGGTCTGCGCTACCCAGAATTTTGAACTCACAGAATTCAAGACCCTGCGCGGCACAGCACTGCGCTCGTCACCCTGAGATATAAGTTGTTTAATCTCCCATTTGCCCTGTAATTTCACTGGAAACTATGCCCTTCCAACCGGAACACAGTAATGTTTGCACATTACTGCTTGGCGGTGGAATAACTGGCAAAGGTGTGGTACTTCCCCAGGCGGGCTCTGCAATAGAGCCCTACCACTACAACCTACCACTTATTTTACACAAGACAAAGGCTCGTTTTATCTTTGATAATTATGGTTAAAAACTCACGTTAACCAGATTATTTCAAAGTAAAAGCTCTAAATAGACTTAAAACCTCCAAAAATGTTATTATGAAGTAGCACTCAGAAAATAGCGACCTTCATCTGCGAAGGCTATAGGTAAGGTAAGTAGGTAAGTAGTACCTACTTATTTTATATTTTGACCCTGCAAAATGGCTTGCCCTCGAGGCCTGTCAATATTATTTATTAAAAGGTTTGAGTATTTCTCTGTCATTTCCAGCAGAAAAGTAAATAAACACGCAGTAATGTGGCCGTTTACTCGGCATTGTTTTTGGACATCATATAAGCAAAAAATAATTATTCCTGTTAGTCTGGCATAAGCTATTATTACATAATAAAGCCAAGGTAAAGTACCTCAACTACATATACATGATTGCCTAAAACAAGGACAGTAATATCCTTCCGTCAGGTAAAATTTGTTTTATTATGTTTGCGAGACGGGCGCGATATTAAAACATGATAATATAATGAGTTTCTCCGTATGAAATGAGATTTCAGACGACTAGAAATTCCCAGGTGTCCCAGGCGTTCACATATTCACGTGCGTGTAAGCATTTACCACTCTACTTACCAATTTATTATATCACGGTATAGGATTTCTTGTCTCTATTTGTGGAATTAACAAGAACGTTCCTAATTTACAAATACAAGATTTTACTGCTCTGTACACACGATTGCCTTAATTTACTCAGTTAATTTTTTTTAATTGAGCTACGAGACGAGCATTTCGTTCGCCTGATGTTAAACGCTGATCCGAAGACTGTCAGTGTGGTTCCTAGCTTATCGCTCATCGATTAGGAACACCTAATCGAGCTTTGCTACAAGCGCTTATTATTTTATTCTATGAAATGTATCAATTGCCCAAAACATTAAGTGTGAATATTTTCAATTGAAAATTGAACTAATTAAACGAACTATCTCTATGCTTATCTAACTACTTTACTGTTACATAAACTATAAAATATAACATTTCCTTACTACGAGCTTTCATAGCAATTTCAGATCAGCATCTTGTCCTCTACAATTTTTTCCAAGAACTTTAATATAAATCTAATGAAAAAATCTAGGTCCAGCCTAAGGGCTTCCTAATATATTTACTAGGTTTTCCAAGAATGTAACTGTTTATATAGTTTTTTACAATCCCGCAGCGGGTCGTTACTCATGATATTCATCTCTCCGTAAATCCCGAAGTTTCGGCTCCTGAGGATTGAAGAACGTCTAACAACAACGATTTAAAAGTAGTACCCTTCTGGGAGCTGGAGGCATTATATGTTGAGAGAGTCAATTTGCCGAACTCATGTCCGATTCCGATCCTCTTGAGTTGATACGTAACGAGTACAGTGGCGAGACAGTGCCCTCGGCCGAGTACTCGGTTCGAAGAAACAGTTTGACGAGGCGAGACAGTCACTAGAACTATAGGAGCACCAATACCTCAGCAGATACTCAGAATAATCTGAGTATCTGCCTGTCTGTTGCTATCTAGTCACAGTATAAATAATAGTAGGTACGTACTCGTATAAACGTATTAATTATAGCAACAGACAGACTAGACAGCAACAATCGCAGATAGAGAATTGTTTTTCAGGCGTTATTTTGCTATGATTCTTATTAAAACGATATAATTATGTTGACAAAATATAAGATTGATTTTCTCGTGATTTGTACACTAACGACATCCGGTAGGTATCTCTATCTACCAAATAATATTCGGCCGAGAGATCCAGCTAAATATCCCTAGTAGACTCATTCGTAGATACCTAAAAGTACAACGTGCTCGCTCCTGCTATAAATTACGAGTACGTTATTGTTTCTTCTAGAATCTGTCAATTTTCTGAGGAATCCGATTCTAGAATGTAATTTAGAAATGATGAGAACCAAAAAAAAAAATTCGTAGATCGGTTTTTATTCTATTTTTGCAAAACTCATCTTAGAGAGTAAAGTTTTTGAAATAATGTATATTTATATTTACAAGTACCTACGAAGCATTAAATATTCTAGGTATGCGACCTTATAGAGCAAAGTGCGAATCTAAGAAATATTGGTAACACGAAACTACTCTAATCCCAAAAACCGCCTTTGCCATTTTTGATTTGCCGAATTTTCAGTATCGTTTCCATTTTTCCCGAACCCCTGCCATCAAACGGTGTGTCCCAAGATTGCTCTCTCCATCATCCTACGTGAGAATTTTTCATTAAGTTTCCACTAAACTGCTTCATTTTCGACAGTGCTCGCGACGCGTTCCTGCTGTGTGTGGCGGACGCGGGCCGGGTGTGCTCCAACTCGGCCAGCACATTGCTGAAACGGATGGCCTTTGTACTGGCGCAAGACGTCGCTGCCTGCGCCCAGCAGCCCAAGGCCTATTGCGCCGCGCCACCGCCTCCCGTCGCCGCACCGCTGTTGACTGCTCTTTATAGTATCATTTTCTACCCTCAACGCCTGTAAATTACCACGTTTATTGACGTCGGGTCTGATGTTTCATTCTCCAAGCTCAACTTACGCCACATATCCGTAATGATTCCAATTTCAGCTCATGCAGAATGTTGGTGTGTTTGAAATGTGACATCAGAATCGAATCGATCTAATCTAATTTAGTATCACCTGAATAAAACCAAGGCCGTCGCTCGTTACCCCCACTCGACACTAATCTAGCAAACAAGAAATGTATTTTGATGTTTGCCACCCTTTAAAATAACACTAATAAAAAACTAGAATTAGTTCCTAGTACCTAATTTGTGTAAAACCTATAAATGTGGAGCATTATCTAAGACAGTAAGTACCGTGATACCTACCTGATTTCAACTCAATACAAGTAGGTATGGACGTACTTTACTACGTTTCGAATTCCAAGTACTTAGTACCTATAATCCTGGACCTAACTTGCTTGAGTAGTCACACCCACGCCACGGACCACTAGACCACAACGACTAAACATCTCTAGACGTTTACGTCATCATGTTGGTAAATAGAGGGATGCTTTTACGATATTTGCTACAACATATTACGTGATGTAGCTTACAGCAGATGTAATAATTATATGTAGATTCTTGATAGATAATAACAGTGAATGTTCTTATGGATTAAATATTCTTAATAACGTAATTGCTTTTAATTACTATGTAATGCTTTGTAGTATTTATTTTAAATAGTAATAGTAGTAGCTATAATTTCTATGCTGTTCAAATGGTTGTCGTACATGTACAAGTACATGTCCAAGCTTTACTGACTTTGTAACTATATTAGCGGGTGTTTTCAATCTGTCCTTACATCTGGTACTATGACTACGTCCTAACATAAAGTATGTGGTGTGATCTATTTCTGTGAACAAAGATTGTAAGATTGTAAAGAACCAACTTGTCTGGTATAATAAAATAAGTATTCTATTAGTAAAGAGTTGATGTTTACAAATAATGGTGTGTTTTTCTTTTTTTAATTAAGGGATCCGATGAGACGGCTCAATAATATTTTCAGGGAAAACTTGCCAGAAATATTCAGTTGGATCGGTTTATGTAGTCCAAAGTGGGCTGACTAAACTACTGCATTGCGAATATAGAACTTTATCGGTCGACAAATTGACGTTTGAGTTCGACTAAGTCGCCGGCTTAGTGCAAAAAGTCATTAACTGCAAAAAGTTGCTAACTGTTTTGCTATGAAAATTGACGTGGTTTTGACACATTTAGGCTATAATTAACACGGGAATACTTAAATTTTATTGAGTCGGATACTGCGACTAGTTTCGATCACATTCGAAACAAGAACAACAACAATTTCGATCACTTTCAAGGAACTACAAGCATGATGCGCTCGAAGTTGCTTCCAGCCTGGTAATGATATTGCAGTTAATGACTTCTTGTAGTAAGCCGACGAAATCGTTGAAATTTCATAATTTTGTTCAGACTATAGACAAAATTATGTTTTTTTCATGATTTAGTCGAGTTTAAACGTCACTTTGTGGTTCGATAATGTACTAAATATGCACTGCTGGCCCTTTTAACATCTTCAACAACTTTAAGACGACACATTAATCGAGTTCAAGGCGGGTATGTCACCGTTAACTAATTAACGTACGGAATAAAGCTAAGAAATTCTCATTAAAAAGTACAGAAATTGTACCCAGTATTAAGTATATTAGGAATTACTTTTGGTACGGAATCATTAGTGCCTTATAACATACTCGTAATTATGCAACATCTCACATCAAAGTGGCAGGTTGTAGGTGTAGGTATAATTGTAATGAACGGGGTATTACGCCTTCCTCAACCCACATTTAATCACTACAATAATTAGGCAGAGTCCTCTCTAAATAAGTACGTTAAATGTTTTACTCAGAATCATATTTGCTTAGGAATTCACAATGTTTGTGAATGTGTGTATGATGAACATGTGCGTGCTTATGTGGTATGAAATAGCATTTTTAATGTACCTAATTGTGAATTGTGGAAAAACAAAAGTAACTTAAAACCAAATAATAAAAATGGACATCAATAACGTTATACATATGGAGTTTTTTATTTATTTATTTACACGTATGTACTCGTATTATTAACAAAATTAAGTACTTTTCATAAAACGCAATTGCCGTAAATCCTATATCAGTGTATCTAGCACAACTTTGACGTTAACTTACGTAGCGAGTTTTCGATAGAAAAGTGTACCTACGCCATTTACGCCCGTCAGTGCGCTGTTGACAGGCGTAAATGGCATACACTTTTCTATCGAAAACTCGCTACGTAAGTATACGTCGTAGTTGTGCTAGGCCTACTGGTAGTGTCTAGGCAATATTTTTACGTCAAACAATACAAGGTTATAAGAAAAGGGTATCCTAAGCCGAAAATAGCTTATAGTACCTACTTGTCATTATTAATAACTTTTACCATGGGACCAACCTAGAAATCGTGAAGAAAAATCCGGTGTTCCATAGAAAAATGTCAATGACGAAGATGAAGATGATTATATATGGACATGGGTATTTTAATCGAAGTGGGCATTGCTACCTGCGATACGATTCATAATTGCAGGTAGTATCTTTATCTATGTAGCTATTATGATAATTTGAATTTTAATAGTAGATATAATACAATTTTCCGGGTAAAGTATACTTCTATTACCTACATACTCAGACTAGCTCGTGTAAAAAAGCTCAGCTCATGTTTTCTCAAAAGATATGGATGGGTAAGCAAATATTCCTATCCTGAAATAAATCATGCCCTAGCTTATTGCACCGTTTGCACGTGACAGCAAACTATGCAAGTTTCCACAGATGGTCGGTCACGGACAACAGAGTTAGGGGAGCTTGTGAGTTAGTCTCAGCACGTGCTATATTCATTGGGCGTTTGGGGAGGTAAACAAGGCCACCTGCATAACAAGTGTGGAACTTATCGATCGACAAATTTACATTTGAACTCGACTAAAGCGTGAAAATTTTGTGATTTTGTCTATGGTCCGAACCAATTGTAAAATCTTTTCTCTCTGTCTTTTGTCCTTTCTCGTTATCTTTTGTCTTAGTTGTCTCGATTTTATCAAGTCTAAACGTCAGTTTATCGACAAACAACGTTCCATTAAATTTGTACTGCTGATATGCTTCATTTCTTGATAAAACCATACCTAACAGTTAGTGGTCAAAGCGAATTTATTCGCGGTAAAAAAGTTAGCAAAATTCGAAATTGGAAAAGTTAACAAGTCAGCCACGCCACTGATTTGTTTTCCATTCAAACTCATTCATCAGCCTTCGGGAAAATGAGACATGCAATTGAACCGATAAATCGAGAACTCGATTTTTGAACAAACAAACTGTTACCTATAACAATTAGCAAGCCTTATAAACTAAACCAGGTATTTAGTTTCAATGACATACACATGCACAGCAGAAAAGTGATGTTTTAAATTATATTTAGAAGTTTTTCACTTTGTATTTTAGCATTTACTAGATTTATATTTTTACCTACGTGTTTGAAGTATTAATGTTTAAACAAAATTTACTAAAACATCACACACATTCCTTTTCATTAGGTAAAAGCACTGAAGGTATGCGTAGCTTTTCTGAAAAGCGATAGGTAACTTCTCATCAACACGATCCCTTTTATCTTAAATTCCAATGGTTTGTGTCCATACTCACAGGTAACCCTTTTATACACGTGTAATATGCATAGAACGATACACAGAGTATAAAATACATTAAAAACACACTCTAACATAAACAATGAGTCTTAATATCGCATAGAGATAAATGACAACAGCAAACAAAACACAAACTATAAATTGCAATTCCATAAGTTCAAAGTGTTACAAGCGAAGCGCCATTCATAAATCACAAATGTACGAACGGATTATGCGGGGTCCGGTGTTACTACAACATGAAGAAGTGAGTTGTAGAGAGGCGAGGGCAGTAAGAATAGTTCGGAAGATGCTGATTGGTTCGTATCCAACGCTAGCCTCATTTCCGCCTTTTTCATGGTCTATTCCTTCTTAATGAAATATTCCTTTTACACTAAAACACGAAAGTACTAGCCGTAAATGATGCTTCGAAGAGTTGGTTGATTTATTTCAGCTTAACCTATTTGAATAAGTAATTTGTTAGTTCTTTGAGTTCGTTGGTTAAGCTCATGATTTAGTGGGTTAGCACTTAGCAGAGTTCCGCCGCGTGGGGCCATATTCAATCTGGCCGCCTCCATATTTTTGCAATTGGCAATTTCCAAATAAAACAAATAAATGGAAACCAGAAAGGTCAAGCCTCAGATAAAGATAAACTTTTAGAAAGATGGAGCACTGCGTTAGATTTAGGTGAAGCCGCCATGATCTCCTAAACTTTTGCGCACACCTTTTCAGAACTTGTCTCTTGTTTCGAGTCGCCAAAATAATTAATCAATTAATAATATAGGAAAGATATGGTTCACACTAGTTCCTCCCCGCGGTTCTACCCGCCGTTTTACTGGATAAAAAGTAGCGTAGGTATATGTTAATCCAGAGTCTCCAGAGTCTAAGCTATCTGCCGCCGTTTTTTGGTGGTTGTCCAACAAACATTCAAACTTTGAATTTTATAATACGAGGATTAGTAAGATTCCTCATTTCTTTATCGTTGTTTTTGTTTTAGTGGAAAATTTATCAGAATTCGTTCATAGCACCTCAAAAGTGCAGGCTTTACTCGAAAGGAACGCCTTTGTGTGAGTAAGAATTTAGTTAATTAATTGAATAGAAAACTTTGTTTTGGTTGGAGACCATTTGTATATATAATATGTATAGCACTCAAAATTACCGAAACACATTTTTCATTTACAATAAATAAATTGGGCTTGAAATAAATAAGTACGAGTACCTACTTAATTTTTGAAAAGAAAATTTAAAAACAACCTTTTATTGCATTGTCTTTGGAGTTACACACGTAGAGTCGTAGGTATACCAAAAGCTCAATCGGACATCGGGAAGTGGTTCATAATTGAGTTGCAGGATTCCACCCGAACAAACATAGTTACATAGATTGCAAGTTAAATTGACTTTTCACACTCTTATCTATCTCCCCACTAAGATTCCCTGAGTCGGCAATGCCATGAAATAGTTTTTTTTTTATTTCTTGTCATTCTATATACAGCAAAAATAATATAAAAATTTTTGAATGATGAAAATTTGCCAATTAAAGAAATGGTAGGTGAATAAATTAAGCGACAATCGCGGACGTTTACTGCTTTTCCTCGTTCATTTAAAAATAAATTTGAATAAGTAAACATATTTCACGGTAGAAAGGTATTCGAAAACTGGCTAGAAACAAAAAATATAAGAGCAAAAGTTCGTCGCATTTTGCCCGAATAACATTGCGAATATCTAGGTTAACCAAAGATGTTTACCACTTCGAATATTAGGACTAATTCAAAGTTTACAAAAACATTATCCTAAAACCTACATAAAAATACATAGGTATTAAGAATACAACAAGGTACAAGCTAATGTCTATGACATCAAAACTAAAACCTGGTTTAGTTTATAAGGCTTGCTAATTTTTGTAGTTAAGAGTTTGTTTGTTCAAAATCGGTTCATTAAATTTGATCCTAGTGTTTTGTTGATTAAATTGCGCATATGCCTAGCCTGAACTCGAATTAGTATAAAAAATTTACGACGGATATTCCTCGGTTATGTATTATGGTAAAATTATTATCGCTACATCTTAGTAGGTATATCTTCGAGAAACAGACACGTTAGGAAAAAACTGTAAACATACTTTCTATTACCGATTTCTCGAGATATCAACTCTTTTTTAAAAAGTATTTTTACGTCTATTATAATATTTCGTTACATAATAATTGGGTTAAGTCGGGGGTTTTGAGTTATTTTATTCTTTTTCGATGAGATTTTTACCGTCGTGGGTTTTTTTCAAAATTTTTAATTTTGCTTGATTTTATTTCAGACTTTTTAGAGAGTATATACGAATTATAATCTATAAAATGTGTAGGTAAGATCTCGCAAAAGATCTCAGCCCCCCCCCCCCCTAGTGAGTGAATATCATAAGACTTATCTTAGACCATGCACCAATCAACTACGAACCCATTGCTGAAAACCGCATTGAAATCGGACAATTCGTTTTAATATTATTGCAATATTATTTTGCACTAATATTGTAGCGCCCTCTAGTGAGTTACTGACGTAATTTTTATTATTTGGGAACATGCATTAAGCTACCACGTACACATTGCTGAAAACAGAATTGTAATCGGACATTTCGTTTTGATTATATTGCAACATTGTTTTGCACTAATATTGTGGCGCCCCCTAGTGAGTTACAGCCATGATACCTGTCTAAGAACATGAACTCATCAAACACAAACCCGTTATTGAAAACCGCATCAAAATCGGATCATTAGTTTAGATTTAGAAGATAGGTGGAAACATAACTTTGCACAAACGCACAAACATCTCTCACCCTAAACGCATATACCTGCTCCGTTCCGTCGTGGGTAAATAAAAGTAAATGCCATTTAAATACGATCTGTTATGAGGTTTTTGAGCTATTTTCTAATCATAGTGCTCATCTATACTATCTATACTAATATTATAAAGAAGTAAAGTTTGTGTGTTTGTATATTTGTTAAATTGTAAGGGGTAATCTCGGGATCTACTGAACCAATTTTAAAAATTCTTTCACCAATAGAAAGCCACATTATTGCTGAGTGTCATAGGTTATATAAAAAACCGAAACATAAAAAGGCTTTTACGTGGTAGTCCGTTTTGCAAAGTGAATCGGAGAAAAAACGGTCCGGACGGCGCGCGATGGCTTCGGGTTTAATTAACATTATGCCCAACGAAGTGGGCACGGGTCAGCTAGTATATTAGTAAATCAGCCGGGATAGTAAAGTAATTTAACACGCTCAGTAGTTCATAGTCTTCATTCTAGAATAGGAATACGAGTACATTTGTACCTACGAGTGTTACCAATTCCACACCAAATTCAATTGCAATTCGTATCCGATGCGGCCCACTGGGTACAGTGTATTCGATTGAATTCGGTGTTTAAGCTATTGCGTTCTGCCGACAGTTCTCCCGAATCCGGCAGGGGATGTCATTCTCTGCTCTGAATAAGAGAATATCAATTGAATACTAAAATTTTATTAGGTAGTGTGATTTCAATCATTTACATACTACAAAATTACAATATTTTAGTTAATTTCAGGGAGGCCCCGCCGAATTTTCTTTGGTTACTTACCTACTCGTACCTACTTTCAGTCTGGAGTGGCATAAGGTAATTTTAGGCGAGTTGGGGGAGTTTGACGAGTGCTTGGCCGAGTGCACGGTCCAGCAGATAGGCGAGACAGTTACTAGAACCACGTTTTGTTTGCTCGACCGAGTACCCACCCACTCGCTTCATTCGCAAACAAAAAATGGTTCTTTGGCTGTGTCGCCTCTCTACTCGACCGAGCACTCCGCCGAGCAATCGTCAAACTGTTTATACAAACCGAGTATTCATCCCCGCCCCGACTCGGGGTGCCCTCGCACTGACTCGCCACTGTACTGGCTACGTGTAATCAACCCATGCAACTGCCATGACTAAGAAATAATTATTCAATAAAGTTGTAGAGGAAACTCTGTGTAGTTAATTTATGCCAACTCAGTAAAACTATACCATAGACACGATCACTTCATGAATTCTGACGATAGCATCTGGCAGTTTGGCAACATACGGAACGTGATGGATTGATGACAACTAGTCAGCGTCTACAAAAGATCGAGCCAGAGTCATTCAGGCTTTCTCGTATTAATCTCCAAACTTCAATTTAAAGATGCTGATTCATCATGTTCAAATTATTTAAAATACCCGTATTACATAGCAAAAATAAGAAGTATCTGACCTTAATTATTGATTCTTATCTTTCCATAATTGAGTCTTAGGTAAGTAAGGCCTGTTTCCTAGGAGAATTAAATATAACATCATAAAAAGCTAGCATATCTTGCTAGCTTTTTATTTATTTTTTACACCACCGCCGCGCCGCCGGGAGGGGGGGGGGACCTCTTGATATTTCGTGATGTTTTCCGAATCCCTTCTCTCGAGCCTCTCTTGCTTAATGGATGATCACCTATCTAGATGCCCAATAATTATTTTGTCCTAAATGAATGAAACAAACAAATTATTTTTTTATTGAATCCTTGCATGAGTTGTGGGCAAAGTTTGACCAGACATTCAGTGCCTCGTATATCAACCTGTCACAAAACAAAAGCGCTACAGACAATAACAAATTCAGGTGTGACAAACACGCTGATTTTAATTCTAGATACACAACATCACACCCCAAACATTACTCAAAATGTGTCAAAATTAACCGTAAAAACGTTTGAACAAAACAAATCTACTCTAAATTATTTTCTTTGTTCTTTTCAACCAAAAATTTAATAAAAAGAGCCGAACAATCTACTAAATAAACAAAGGTAGGCTATTTCGGACTATTTCAATTTCAACATGACACAAGATTTATATGAATAGCTCCGAGTATATTTAATGGTAGGAAAACCCTATTGGTAATCGTGAAACATCATAAGGATCTCAATGACGGCGAGTCTTTCGGCCCTCTTGTGACCGCTGACCCATGACTAATGGGGCCTTTTGTGTCTTTTGTCTACAATTGCTATCTATATATTAAACAGAAAAGTAAGTAGGTACTATTTATATAAGAAAAGAAGAAAAAAACCCGCCCAGTCAGAACAAGTGTGGTGCCGCACCGAAAGGTGGCAACCACCCGCTGCCTGCCGCTTTACCGTCGACGCAGCTGTACGTGTCTCGTCTCCACCACACCACGACAGTTGCGGACCTGGTGGAGTACATGAAGACGAAGACACAGTTTTCTCTGAGGGTCGAGCAACTGGAGTTGTAGTAATAGAACATAGAACCGGCGCCAACTATTTAGTATAGGTACAGAGTTATAAGGAAAAGGTATGTTAAGTCGAAAAGGGCTCAAAGTCCTTGAACAGCTTTTAATGTTTTAAAATAGATATAAGTACATAACCATACATAAATGTCCGCAGGTAAATATTTATTTTTAGAAAGTGAACAAAACGCAAAAATAAAGTTAAGCTCATCGTCGCTAAACGAGTATCTATAGTTAAGTGCGTTACAATTCGTCCAACTAAATCTTGTCTTTAGAGGTATTTGGAGGTCTTAAGTATTTTCTGACAAAATCCCCGTTCAATCCTCTTCTACAAAAATAGTTCCATTCTCGTTACCAGTATCAGTTAAGTAAATCTGCTACACTTCGCTTGTTAAAAGTAAAAAAACAACTACCTAGTTAAACAAGAAAAATAACGTTTATTTCGTCTCATAGCCTTTTTGCACGAATCATCCGAAACTATGGAAATGTAGATTTTATGTTACCCTTGGTGCTTACGGTTTTTTATTTCTTTGTAAATATCGTGAGCTGAGGACGCTGCGCTGAATACTTTAAATCCTGTTTTCTGAAAAAGAAAATACAGATAATTATGTTAGTCCACATTACCAGGTTACCGGTTTTTTCTGTAAAAAACGTTTTATTAGAGCTTGTAAAAATATTTCAAATTAATATTTCGTTGCGCCGTTAAATTTTGTTGCATGTCTTTGTGGCTCATGTATAAATTTTAATAAATATATTTTTTTAGTTTCTATATTGTACTACTACGAACTAATGTACCTACGCCATTTTTAACTAATTCATGTTTAACAATCATGTTAAATACAATAGAAATCATCACCCAAGAAAACAATCATTTGATAAGACTATAAAAACTTGAAAATTGGTTATCGGAATACTCACAATGGCTGATCCATATTTGTTTTTAGGCGCCGCTTCTGATCCACCCATGATCATCGCGAAGATTGCCAGAAAAGCGAATATAAGACTCGTAATTTTCATATTGTTGTTTAAAACAAAATGATTGTAATTGTCAGTCGCTTCTACGGAATTATTATTGTAAATGAGTCGATCCAAAGCATACGCCTTATTTATCTTAGCGGAAAAGGTATCGTCCATTAACCACGTGAGGCTCGAGTGGGGGGAGGCAGGTGGTTCAGAAAACTTTACGAAATATCACTAGGGTTGTAAAGAAATATCACATGTATTTAATTCTTTATTAAATTCTAAAAATTTTAAAGACACACCAAAAAATATACACGTGATATTGGCGGGGAGGGGTGTAATTTATAACCTCTCTGCCATCACTTATCATTATCACCAAGGGGAGAGAAGGGGTTAAAAAAGAAGTTGCTAAAAACATAAGATGATTAATGGATGACCCCTTATTGGCATGAGTGACGCTTACCAAAAATGTTGTTAGTACTTTTTTATATTCTGTGGCTTTATCCAAGTGGGTAAAGCTAGTTTGTGTGACGTGGTAATAAAAACCCACCTTTGTCAGCGTAGTCGGAAACACAGAAGGAAAATATCTTAATAATACATTCTTATAATTCTTTCGTTCATACGTAAAACAATCTCGGAAGGAATAACTTTCAAAGGAAAGTTGAAATAACAGAATGTTAACCAGGGAATGTAATTTGATCCATTTTTTCGTATTTTTTTCGTAAATAATTTTTGAAAATATTTATTTAGGTATTTACTTTGTTACTTTATGACGACTAAACGGCCTGAGTCTGAGCGATCTACATGAATCAAAGAAGTAGTCCACATCAGAATCAAAGACATCTTCGCTGAAGTTGCTCTGTGACGGAAAAAATATTGTAGGTATAATGGCCAAAAGACAATAGACGACATTACATTTTTTCTTTTAAACGGCGGAGCTCAGCTATTATTTTTTTCCTATGAGCCCTTTTTGGCTTAGCATATATATATCTACTTACCTACCTTTTTCTTAAAACCTTGGTGTAAGTAGATACCTTTGATGGTGATCATACCTAATGTTGGTATTAAAGTCAGGGCTTGATTTTCATTTTAACGTGTCCTAGCCTTAGATGATTAATTATTAACACTTTGTTCCCGAAAACTCATTAATATAATGTTAAAGTAGGTAACGCTGAAATATAATCCAATTTCATTCTAAATCGCTAAATAATAATTATTTCACCGTTAAATTTATAGCCGGGTGAATGTTAAAGGGTGTTATTGGGTACGATCTAGAGCCATGACCAGCATTCCTGAAGCGATTTGCCTCTAAGAGCACCGCCATTAATCATTTTCTTCGGAATTTCAGAGTCAAGGCTACGTGATAGGTACTTTTATATCGGCAAGTCAACCATTAGGTATATCTAAATCATTAAAGATATCACAAGTTTGATATCTGGATATACCTACTTATGGTCAGATCTGCGAAACAATGGTTATGTAGGCACATACAAGACAGTGCCATTTCAATAAAGCTAGCAATAAATAATTAGAAAAATAGACGAATTTTGTAAAATCCTCCTTGCCTGGAACGCACAAATGAGGTCATAAATATGTACTTCCCAAACCTTTTAGGCATCGATCTATATCTCAAAGCTTTCAGGTATTTTTTTGCAAAATTTACCTATCACTCAAATTTGGTTTGGGCAGGGAATGTCAAACTAGATATACTTACCTACCTACCTTTCAGTTACCGTCCTTGGGAAATAATTTTGTCTTATTTCCCTAGAAGCACCAACATACAAGAATTATTTGTGCCTACCTATAAATAAGAGCTTCATAAGGAAAAATTGTTAAATTTATTCAGTCCCGAAAAGTCATTAGGTAAGAAGGTAGCTTATACCCTGGAGTAACATATGTATAATACATAAAGGCTACTTTTCGTCCTGAAAAATGCGGGTGAAACTGCGGGGCACAGGTATATTATATACCTACATTGAATATATTTTGTTCTCTTACATTTTGGCTCCACACTATTTATCCCTTTAACTTTAAATACAGCAAACCCATTAAAATGAGAAAATGTCAAATCAGGAATCAGTACGTACCTACTTAAACACAATGAAGAAATGATAGAATGTAAATATAATTTTGGGTACAATGGTTATAATAGATAGTAAATTAGACACAGAAACTTAAATTTCACCCCACATGCCGAGTGCCATTTCAAAGTGAAATACGACTCGAAAGGCCATAGGTATTGGCTCCACATAAATTACAGACGCTGGCAGATAAGATAAAGTGCCTACCAACTTAAGTATTAAATCGTAACTTTGAGAAAACGCATTTTAAACACAATCAATTTTTTTGTTTTTTTTTTTTTCGTAACTGTCAGGCTGTATGGGCGTAATAGCTCTAGCCTCGCCCTACTGTATGTACCAACAAAAAAAAAAGTGCATGTTGGCGCGAAATTTTCATTCTGCTGAAAAAATTATTCGATTATAAATTTTGTTAGACAAGATAATTAAGGATTTCATTATTTAAAGAAAAGAAAAAGTCAAACAGAATATTGAAAAATGTTCGCTCCCGAGGAACAACAAATTGAAATATGTTTACTGAAAAATAATCTAGAAGCGATTGAGAAAGAATTGGTTGCTCAGGTAAGTTGTAAAATAATCTGATTACATAAAAATAAACAAAAATTAATTAGTTTGCTTGTAAAAGATGTTTCAGTTTTAGTAAAATTTTTGTTATTTTAGCATTCAGCTTTGCCAGGGTTGGACGCGGAAAATGAGCAAAAATATCGCGAAACAATGAGTGTACTGAAAAACGTGCGCACATTGAATAAAGAAATAGAGCGTTTGAAACTAGAGAACGGTATGTTTAATTGGCTGTTTTATTAGGAAATCACTTACTTTTACATAATGTTTCATATAACAAGCTCGATTTCATACACATTATTTTGCTTTTCCTCAAATCCGGGATACAAAGTAGGTACTTACCTACCTACATACTACAAACTTTCTTTCGATATCCATCAATATCAATTACCAGGAAACGAATAGATAGACAGATAGAGTAACTTTTACGTTTGTACTCCAGCGAGCGTGAAATTTGTTTGAAAAAGGTGAACGAAAGTGATATTCATTTGTCATTTTATCAGTCCTGTGTAGCTCGAGGACACGAGGAGTCGAGGAGTCGCTCCGTAACTCATAGACTTATTATATTTATTTATAAAGATAGGACATATGTACGAATTTACATACCACTGGCTTTTCGGTGAAGGAAAACATTGTGAGGAAACCTGCATACGTCTGGAGAAGAAATTCAATGGCGTATGTGAATCCACCAACCCGCACTTGGCCAGCATGGTGGAATACGGCCTGATCACCCTTCGAGGGTAGACCTGTATCCCAGCAGTGGGAGGATTTAAAGGTTGCATATGATGATGATGATGAGGATAATTAGGACAAATTGTTATATTAATGAATAGAATATAAATGTAAATAAAAAATAAAATAAAAATAAATAAAATAAATAAATTATAAATATAAATTTATTGAATAAATGACGCTGATGGCGTTATGCTAATGCGTTAGCCTAACGCATTAGATTATAAACTCAATTGCACGCTGACTTTGTTTAAACGTCATCGTGGCACGTATAAAATAGTTCATGAGTATAACTTACAAATGCTTAATTTTTACAGAATTTTAGAATATAATAGAATTCTTGAATATAATTCTAGACGCTACGCGACATAATATGTTATATTAGTAGAACTTTCGACAGATAGCGCCAAATGTACATGTACTAAACATTGAAACGCAATATTCAGATAACCCTCTCCAGAAATGTAGTTCTATGCCCGTAAGTACTGCGAGTCTCCTTTCTCGGCTCATAAAATAAGAAGCTGATATTCAGAGCTGTCTGAGTGCGCGCGATAACCAGGTTGTATACCCGTAACGAGCCGTGAAATCTGCGCCGTATCTGCCAGCTTCGAGACTTATGTTATTTGCTGTGTTCACAGCTTAGTGTAATGCTGAGCTGGCTTTATCACATAGCTTTGCAGTGATTTAGTTAAGGCTGTAAAAGGGAGTTAATTTGATACGAAATACCTTCCTTGGTGCTAGGTTTGATGCTGTGTAAAAAATAATATTTATTTCGTATTCAAAATATAGGCACATGCATAAATACACTGGTAACTAAATAGGTGCTATTATATCGCACACAGTGTAGCAGTAGGTACTACAATAGTCATAGCATATTAAAGGTACCAATTCGTTATGATTTTGACACTTCTACAAACAAAGTATTATACTTTCATATTTAGTTATGCATAAGAACAGGTATTTTCCTAACATTCCGAGTGCTTGCTGAATTAAAGTCGAAAGTTGATATCGCATATTTTAAACATTTTCTACCCTTTGTGAACAGAAAATAAAATCTTACAGTAGAGCTATGAATCGAGCACGTTCTGTCACTGGAATAGAGTGACGTGTTGAACGCTTCGACTCGCGACACTCGGCGTCTGATATTTCGAAGAGAAATAAACTGTAAATGACCTTTATGATTGATAAGTTTCCTTTATTGAGAAAACTGCTGAACTGCTACAAGAATTGAATGAGGGGGAATATACTCGTAGGTAGTTTAACCCAGAAATATAATAGGAAACTAGTACTTAGTTAAAAATGAGACAATAATATCAATAACAAAGTACTTAAGTACCTACCTAGATTGAATGGGGCTCACAACGGATTGATAAAATAATAACATTTCACACTCATACTCGTAGCTCCCCATTAGGATACCCTGTGTCGGGAATGCCATGGAACACACACAAAGACAAGGACAACTAACACCCCTGACCCAAAACTGATATTTAACTTCATCATTCAAACAACTGCCCTGCCGGGAATCGAACCCGGGACCTCTATCTTATAAGGCGGATATACTACCGCTGAGCCCAACAGGTCGTCGATAAAGGTGGTAACATGAAAAAGAAGGCCTAGTCATAGTTACACAGTAGCGGGTGGAGCCGTCGATTAAATAGATTGATTTCGACAAGCTTGCACGTATAAACCAATCACACACAGCTCAGTTGTTGCCGCATTATGTGCCTATCTCTGATGTTTTCCTGTGCTTGTTTACTTTTTGTGGTTTCAGAATAGTGTATTGTATGTATTTGATTTAAGTAGGCACGTATAGGACTATAGGACATAGGTAGTAGAAACGCTATGTTAATACAATATAACCACAACGTGAAGATTCATTTAATATCAGATTTTCCTATCAGCTCATGTTACTCGTAATAAAAATGCATAAATACCCACCCGCATAGTGATCGTATTTTTCCTTTATTGAAAATTCATTAAATAAAATAACGTCGAAAAGTTCCTATGTAATCCTGGATCACTTACAACATTTTTGGAATTTCAATCTGCGAACCGTTGTATCGAGCCCACTAATAGCAAAATCACTGTTGTTGTTTTTTTTTTTAATAAATCATTATGTTACCAAACATTCCCGTAGGGAAGTATCTTTTGTGTATGCAAGGATTTTCGAAACAAAAATGATATAGAGCCTACAGCCTATAACATTATGAAATTATATCATCTTACACAAGAGAAATAGGAAGTTCTGGCGACAGGATTTTAAAAACTTAAACAAATTAGAAAACTCATAATGCCATATGCATCGACTTAAAAAAATTGACATATGCTACTTGATGTAACTGTCGCAGTCACGCTAAAATTGTCGACCTGTTTGGCTCAGCGGTAGTGTATCCGCCTTATAAGCCAGAGGGCACGATTTCCAGCCGGGCAGGTGGTTAAATGATGAATTATATCTGCTCTGGGTCTGGGTGTTAGCTGTCCTTGTCTTTGTGTGTATTCCATGGCATCCCCGACCCAGGGTATCCTAGTGAGAGCTATGAGTGTGAAACGTTTATTTATTTAAATTCCGTTTCGAAACAAAAAAGTCCACCGGTAAATCCGCCTACCTGCACAGGTAGGTACGTAGTTACTTGCTCCACCTAAGTATGCCGAGTCCACAATCAGCATGAAACGAGCTCGGAATACCAAATCGGCACGTGTCGTAGATTACCGTATTGTCTTTATTGATGGACTGTACACGAGCTGGAATTGCGTCCGCTGTCAGTGTGGGTATCCCATGCATTTACAATTGACGTTCTAATTCACTATACATGGCAATGTGAGATTAGGCCGTCAGTTTCATGATGTATTAGTAGGGCTTAGACTTGTGTGTGTCTACTGTTTGAACTAGTAAGTACCTAAGTCTCACTGTTTACTACATAATTCACATACAAGTCGGAAATTATGGTGGTAAACTTAGGCACACGATTGGTTTGGCTTTCCAAAACTAAAATCTATGCATGTAACTAATCTTAAGTTTCTAGGTCGATGTTATTGTACCTACTAAGACCTACGTGACAATTTTTTACCTATTTCGCTTTATAATTGCAATGTCATCTTGGGAAACCACAGATTTCCAACGTTGACTCAAGTCAACCGCTTTACTGCTTGTAACCAAATGGTTTTTTTATGATTTAATTTACTTTTCCGCACCCTACAGTTTATCTTGCTAATTATTCCATCCATCTCGGTTATAGAAACCCCGCAAACGGGGGACATACTCGTGTAGTAGCCAGAAATTATTTTTAAAACTGTTTTTACTAAAGTCTGTTATTTCTCTCACACTACGAGTATCTCTACTATAGGTATGTAGAGGAGAATAAATGGCTCCGGCTTCATGGTATATGAAGCCGGAGCCATTTATTGCTTCATTTAACGCTGCATGGCCAGTTTTATTGTTCGAATTCGAATAAAAAACGAACTGACAATGCAATATCATATTTTAGAACGAGTGCAATGTGCCGACACGAACTCATTGTCCTGATGATGGCTAACTTCCCAAAAACTTGAATTCATGAAAAATATCAGTCGTATATCTCTTTGAGTGTGAATGACGTTTTTATTATATATATATCGAACAAATAAATAATAGACAATAAAACTGATTATCTAATCCGTGTAAGGAAATAAACTGATTTATTTTTAGGGTAGGTATCTACTGTAGGAAAAGTTATACTATAGGTAGGTATATGCTTGTTTTGACTACATAATCAATATGTTATGTATCTATTGCACGTATAACCCAATTGGATACAACATCTATTCTATATTCAATTCTATTGGTTATTTTTTCAGTAAAACTGACAGCGAAGCGTGCCACGTTAAAGACACATAGCGATGACATATCAGAGAGCTTAAAAACTGCTACTTTAGATCGTGACAAGCTGATGGAGCCTTTGAACCAAGAAGAACAAGAAATCGAGACTATTATGTATGGTGATACCTACTAATGTAGTTTTACAGCAATGCTCATTATATATTTCAACTCTTTATCTATACAGGGCTTTACACCAAAGATATGCTAAGCCGAAAAGGGCTCATAGTACTCATCATTATGTACAACTTTTACCATGGGAGCATCCCGGAATTCGCGAAAAAATAATATCAGTTCTGCCATAGAAAAATGTCAATGACACCCGACAAAATGTATGGAACAGTTGATTTTTTTTCGCGAATTCTGTTTTATTTTTCCCATAGTAAAATTTGTTCATAATGATTAATACTATGAGCCCTTTCCGGCTTAACAAACCCTTTCTGTATAACCCTGTATTACCAGACATCTGATACATCGTACATACCTGTGGCATACCTGTTGAACACGTTAATTTTAACTACATATTTGCAAACAAACGGTTTCTGAAATAATTTCTGATTTCTGACATTTTCATAGTAACATGAACTTTTTCAATTACAGTCGCAAATACGAAGATTCGCTGCAAGAGAAAGCAGAACGATTTAGAAAAACACACGAATATTACGTATGTATCATTAAAAATTATTATTTCTGTGCTACTTAAAGCTTAGGTACGATTACTGAAACAAATGTGAGAACGAAAAAAAAGTGGCTACGTATTTTTTTGGAACAAATTTGGTGTAAAAGCAGCCTTAATGGGAACACGAGAAGCACTGCCGTTCCCAAACTTCTATCTTAAACGTGGAAATTATCAGTATCTAGGTATCTACTTACCTCTATTTTGTCGTATTTCGTTATTCCATTTGTTTCAAATAAGGTAATGCTTTTATCATGCAAAATCTGTCATGAATATTTTCCCGATCAATATTTTTTTAACCGACTTTTCGGAATAGTCGTGACTACATCATCTTAATATATATAAATCTCGTGTCACAATGTTTGTCCTCAATGGACTCCTAAACCACTTAACCGATTATAATAAAATTCGCACACCATGTGCAGTTCGATCCAACTTGAGAGATAGGATAGTTTAAATCTCAAATTATAGTCGCAATTTTAATTTATTGCAAATTATATATATACTGATAATCCTACTACTATTATAAAGGCGAAAGTTTGTAAGTATGGATATATGTATGGATGTTTGTTACTCTTTCACGCAAAAACGGCTGAACGGATTTACATGAAATTTGGAAGAAGGTTGTTCATGGTCTGGATTAACACATAGGCTACTTTTTATCCCAGAAATCGCGGGTGAAACCGCGGGGCGCAGCTAGTTTTTACTATAAATTGACAAGTTAGCATCAACATACTACGGTTGCTATAGTTACGCAATGGCTTTTGACAGGACAACGTCTGTCGAGTCAGCTAGTAATATATATAAATTACGCGTCACGTTGTTTGTCCGCTATAGACTCCTAAACTACTTAACCGATTTCAATCAAATTTGCACACCGTGTGACAGTTCGATCTAACTTAACAGATAGGATAGCTCACATCTCAATTTATAGTGTCTACCCGTGCGAAGCCGGGACGGGCCGCTAGTAATAATATATGTATTGTGTAACGATGTATTATGCTCTTAAAGAGGTAGGCACGTGTTGTAACTCGATTCTTAGAAATCCATGGTAGCTATGGTCCTATTTACGGATGAGCGTAAGTATGTGAAAAGCTTTTACAAAAAACCTATTCAGTTAATTTACTTTCCGTCAAATCTTCCGGGAAGTTACTCTCGTTTTCCAGAAGTGTTTTTCTTGAAGAACCAACCTAATATACCTACTAGGTAACATAAATACTTAATAATTATTTTTTTAGAAAATAAAATTAAGTAACTAGCTCCGGCCGCGGTTTTACCCGCTGTCTTACAAGTACCGCGTAGTTCAATCTTCATTTTAAATTTGACTCTTAAACTTTTTAACTTTTCTTTCAACTCTTTCTTGATTTTGACTCTTATTAAATCCGTTCCGCTAAACCGCTTCAAGTAAATCACTACTCAGATGTCTTCCAGGAAACTTGCGATTAGTCAAATATCGGAAGTCTTCGGGTCGCTCTAAGACTAATTCAACACGAGCAGTAAAGCCAACAAAGTTAGATTCTCCGTGATACCTACGTGATCTGGAACTACTTAGACTACCTTGGTAGAATTTCAGCTAAACTTTTTTCATCAATCTTTATGCTCTTTTTAGAAACAACGTTACACTTGGTTTTACATCAGTACTTTGCCTACTTATTTTTTTGGGCTAATATTACACTTAGATTTAGGTACCTACCTAACTTTTTTATATTTGGTTTTAACATATGATAAATAGCAATGTTTCACAATTATTTACTCGTAGATATATTCTATTGCAATCAAAATTTCTAAAAGGTTTTCATTTTCTTAATTAAGTTAGGTATATAATAAATATCTTTTTTTTTCTAATGCAAGTTAGTGGCTCAACCTAAACCCATGGGTACAACACGTGGGTATGTACAAGGAAAGTCTCGTGTGAAGCCCCTTATGGCTTGTTACACTTTCATCCTAAGGATTGTTATATATTGAAAGCGCTTTCAGCCTAAACTTCAATTACAAATAGATAGTTAATTGTTAGACCGCGTCAAAACGTTGGCTTTTGTCCAAACCACATTCTCTCGGTATTAGTAGGATGGTATCACTACGAGTACAAAGCGTAAAGCGTACAAACCATATAATATATCTACTCGTACATAGAATAATTATAGTCGTGAGCCACTTCAGCTTGGTCACTGTTACCTTGAGCTTAAAGTATGTGAAAGCGACAGAGTTAATCTGTAAAGGTACTGCTGCTACTGCAGAACAGCTCTCGAGCGGGAAAACGATTTATAAAAGCCTGCACGAGTGCTTTGAGCTATTTGTAATCTTTAGTTATGCATGCTAAAATGAACATTATTGCGACGTACCGAGTCACTACTTGAATGATTTCGGAGCAAGTTTTCTGTATTTTAGTCCTTTTATTGATTCTACGGTGTTAGCACTAGCAAGGGTATAATAATCGAGCACAGTCTGAAATTAAAAACGCTACACCAACGACGCGCTAATGAAGACCGACAAGGCACAAAGAAAACTTCGTTTCGTATTAGTTCCCATTACAGTTGGCATCGTTGGCGCTATTAGCGGTATTTCGGATCACGCTCAATCATTTACAGCTCTCAATTCGCCAAATTAAGATAGAGTGTTCCCAATCCATTTAAATGTTACCTAGTTTAAATGAATTTGTTTCGTTTAGAACGAAGAGGAAATAAACACCAAGATAGATGAAGTAAACAGTGTAATTGCTGAACTCAAGGACGGAATGAGCAAGAAACAAAGCGCTGTTGATGGACTGAGAGCGCAGATGGACGCCATACATCCTGAAGTTCCGGAGAATCTTCTCCAACATGCGTAAGTACCTATTTATCATTAGTTTGTCCTGGTTGTTTGTCATAATACCAACTTCTGAGTCACGAGGTCGACGTAGTCTACGTATAGCTTAAAAACTAACATCAAGTCTAGCCACTCGGCGTATAAAAACTTACGTAGGTAATTTATAAAAAAGAAAACATTCAAATATTTATTCCTATTCCCATATATTTGATTTTTCTAAAAATATTTAGATCTCCGGAAGTAAGGACGCCAGTCTACCTATGCTACGTTACCTTTACCTCAAAGCTCTTATTTGCGTCAGTTTTTTTTATATATTTTTTATATATTATGTAAACGGTATCGTATTACAAAGTATTTTACGAGTCGCAGCCGTATCCATTGATCAAAGTAGGTATTATTGTCGCTGTGATAAAAATATTGAAAGGTAAAATACATAGGTACCTTACTTTTGTTAATAAAATGGAATAAGGACGGAATAGGTAGGTATTGTTCTTACAAATTTATCAGTTATTAAAATTCTTTGTTGTTTGAAAAAAACTTCACAAAATGTTAAATGTGTTCCTCAACACGCGATTTGGATTTTTTAAATCTGAAAAGTAACTGTGCTAAAGATTTTTACTCTATGATTTTAAGTTATTATACCTACATTTTTCATTCGCTCCATTTATGCCCTATTGTTACGCCCTAAATTTTCCGTTTGGGTAAAAGAGAAATATTTACACTAAAATGCATTTTTGCTTTTGCTTTTCAATGCATGAATAGAGTTGTGCGAACAGCAAATTCAAATGGTATTGGCACACGACCAAAACTGCTGTCATGTTCACTGACTGAACAGAATGCAGAATTCAGATCCATTAACAGCAGACGTCACACTACGATCACGTTTATTAATCACTTTCTATGCAAATAAGAAATAAGTAATACCTATCTGCATTAGTAGATCATACCTACTGGGATAAACTAAAATAAATTTTAGTCTAAGATACTGGGCCCAAGTTTCAAGGCTTTATTTGACAGATCTAAACTAACTAAAAATTTATCTCTCTTTGTCTTTGTCATTGCAACCTGTTAGACAAAGACATCAAAAGTTTTAGAAAAATTTGATCTGTTAACTGAACTTTCAAACTTGAGCCAATTATCCTTCTAATATAGGTACTAATATAATATGGTATTATGTCAACCCCTTACATGTAACATATGTTCGCGCATTTTAAAGCTAAAATAGGGTAGTGTAGCCACATAAAGGCACACGAACGAAGCCTTGATTGATTCATTAACAGCAAACACATACAATACTTAAGACACTGACACAATAGACACTGTTGTATAGTCAAAGCCGATTTGAGCTATGGCAACCAGCGTTTCTATTAATATAGGTGTAAAGGCTTGCATTTGTATGTTTAGATGTTTGTTACTCAATCACACAAAACTAGCTGATTTGGGATGAGATATAGGGTTAGCTTATCCCAAGATAAATATATCCCTAGGCTAGTTTTTATCTCGGAAAATTTAACGATTCGTGTAGGATAGCGGGTGAAACCGCGGGGCGCGGCAAGTAATGCTATTAATAATGATGGCTACTTTCAATTTAAAATTGTTTTAGGAGGTCAATATTGGTTTGGCAAAAGATGAAATTAAAGTGAGGTAACTATTGAAATTTCTACACAGACCTACAACTTTCACGAAAACGTTTATAATGTGTTGTAGGTATATTATATAATATATATTATATATATAATATGGAAAACATTTTTTCCATATTATTGAAATAATCCTAAAGAAAAAGAACTTTTTGGTAGAAAAAAAGATAAAAATAGCAAGACGTTCACGTACATATATATCCGTTTTCTTTAGCTTCAATAAAAACGAGCAATTATTTTTCAGAGGGCAACTTGAACTTGAAAGAAAACTAAAGTTGCTAACAGAGAAATATGAAGATTTTGAAGAAAAACTAAAAACCCTTATCAAGTAAGGTACTCTTTTACATGTTATTCAATAATACAAATTAATTGTTATTCTTTGCAATGATTCTTGCTTTGTATAATTTTTTGTTTGAACAGTAAATTTTTATTCACCAATTCATTCATTAGCATAATAGGAAAACCTACAAACAGCTTTTGTTCGTCATAATTCATAGGTACAATAAATAAAACCAAAGTTTCCAACTTTTGTATTTTTCTTGCCGTCCCGTGGCTTAGGTCAACAAAAGTCCGACATTCTTTTAGCTGAAATTTGTTACCGAAGTTTTAAGAAAAAATGTGCCAATTTGTCAGCAAAGTTTATTAAAAAGCCTAAGAATGTATTTAATCAAAGTTTGAACTTTTTGTTTTATTCAGTAGGTAGGAACTCTATTGGATTCGTCACCTAATTAACGAAGTTGACGACAGTATTTTTGTAAGAAAAAGCTAAGTACCTCACTACCTAAGACTGGGTCCACATTTAATTTTATATCATCATGATTCATGGTGCATTAAATCGTACACCTGTATCCGTACTGTAGCACCGTCGTGTAATATAATAGCAGGTCGTGTGTAACTACTTCAACCACACTTTACAAACCATCGGTATTTTTTTGAAAATCCTATATCTATCTATATATATATATATAGATATATATATATATATATATATAGATAGATATATATATATATATATATAATAATATGTATATATATATATATATATATATAAATGAAACCCGTTTTCCTTGGTCACGGCCTCACGCGTGAATGGCTGGACCGATTTCACTAATTCTTTTTTTGTTGTATTTGTTATTATTAGGAGAAGGTTCTTACAGAAAAAAATATTAAGAAAATCTCTCAGAAATATTGAAAAACCCTAAAAACAGCCCTTTTATTTTTCCCATACAAACGTGAGCTTTATTGCTATTGTATAAAGTTCATATTGAATTGCAAGCACTCACTGTTGTTTAAGCAATGTAGGTATGCTCCTAACGTCCAAGAGTCAATTTGCACTTTATTACCTCTGTACAAAGTTCAAATTCAATCATATCTATCAAAACAGTGTGCGTTTTATACTGATAATTTTTACTTTAAATTGACAAGTTAGCATCAACAAACTACGGTTGCTATAGTTACGCAATAGCATGAGAATAGAGGTTATAACAAAGAGTTCCTATAATTATTCTCAACACCTTTGGTCACGCCATCACGCGTGAACGACTGGACCGATTTCAATTTACTCTACGTTTATCCCAAAGTCTACCCGTGCGAAGCCGGGACGGGCCGCTAGTGTTATTATAAATTGTATCCAGGACCTTGCACATGTAGTAGGTACCTACTCCTAATAGTTTTTTTTACTAAGTTTTGGTAAAACAAAATGTCTTAAAGTTCGAAAACCAAACTACTCTGTTTTCATAGCTGTAATGAGCTGTTCATTAACAATCAACCCGATACATGGTTTCGATATAACTAAGAACATTCTTTAGTAACACGTTGATTTGTATTGATAGTGCAAGATAGCCATTATGATACACAAGTACCTAAACGACGACGCTACGAGACGAAGATATGATGATAAAATGAGTACCTACCAAAGTCAAAAATGTTGTCTATGGTTTATTCTAAGTTAAAATACTTGAAACCTTGAATAATAATTAAAAATTTGCTCAGAAGAAATATTTACGCAAACGTCTCATTGAAATGCCTTATTATGCCATAGCTTTCGAAAATATTGGCAAATAGGCAATCACTTCGCGAGGCTTTCGGAATAATAGATAACATATACGAATATTGGAGTAAATAATCATATTTGCGTAATGACGTGGTTACCAGCACGTAAGGAATAATAGTAATCCTATAGGGAAGGCTTAGAAAAGCAATAAAAATGTGTTATCATAGACTACGGTCGTAGCGATCCTTGTTTTCTTTTCTGAGTTATCATTGGTCTTTTTTTATCATCATTACGAGTATAAATAGACCTATCAATAGATTACACCACAATGATAAATTAATAGATAACATACCTAATAAGTAGGTAAGTAAGATGAAACACGTTACTTACCTTATATTGAAATCAAAGAAAAGTACTTACCATAATAATATGACTAGGTTCTAACCTACGCATTTTGCTCTTTATATTCACTCGCAATTATGGCGTTTCCGCTCATCCGGCTTTTGAATAACTAGATAGATAGATAATCTATATCGCTCCAACAAATGGCCTGAATCAACCCTAGAGCAGGAAATTGAGTTTTCCAACACTTCCTATAGGGTCTTCAATTCTTCATAGAGAGGAGAAAAAGAAACTAGATAGTAAGAAAACAAGTGCAGGGCCAACATGAAACCCAATTCAATTTGGGGTAAAGTAAACAGTGTTTGTTTTGTCGATTCCCAAAATAAGGAAACATTTATTAACTTCGGAGCCGTGTCAGGCCCGTGTTGTTGTCGCAATGGATTGATAGTGACCTGGCAAACGTGTTGTGCCCATTTTAGATTGTTTATACTAGTATTATCTTGTTTTCAAAGGTTTTGATCCAACAAAGACGGATACATTTATTTGGACAGCGCTGGTAAGTAGGTACTTAAATGTACCTAGGTACGGATTACTGAAGTAGAGGACTTCAAAGAGTTTATAGAGACACGTTCTACTAAGTAGGTATTATTTTTGCGTGGTATGTATAGGTTAAACATATTGATACTATACAACACTTAGATTACAAAAATGTAAGTTACACAAGCAAGAATTCTTTACACCAAATGCAAGAAATAGGGTATCGGGTACTTTTGTTGGCTGCAGTCCAGTTGTTAGCTCCCGTCTCGTGTTGCAACAGCATCCTTCCCGCTTTTCATACTCCGTTATTTATGTCGTTGACATTTCCTATGCAGAGACTGGTATTGTTGGAGTATGTCCCATTTGTACGATAGAACATTTCCATTAGGTATGAAGGAAGAAAATGCCTTACACGTTCTCTCGGTCCTCAAACCGAGAAAATAGGACTAACATTAACATAGTAACTTGTTTCATTAAAGATGTTTAAAAAAACTAGTATTTAAGACTAGAACTTATTTATTAATTAAGCATGTATTAAAAAAGGATTATTTTTTACAGGCTTTAATAATTCGACGTTTGACGACTTTTCAACATGAAGCTATGCTAAGCTACTAATTCTTCAAGTGTGTAGATGGAGACGGTCCAGTATGTGTACCCTTATGTTTGCTGCCGCCGCGAGCGTTTTGGAACCCCTGTTGGGCAGCGCTGACTACTGCCGCTCCTTGTAAGAATTTACCCTGTAAACAATAATTTAAACCATGAATCTTATTTTAAAGTCTAATACTGATTTAGTAGCTAGTAAGGACAATTAACATTGACTGGGATTTAGTGTCACTATCAACTTCTGTCTGTTTGGTACATTTTTTGATGAAGATTTGGTAAAGAAGCAAAAACATGCATAAAATATCCCAAAAAAAAAAGAAAATCGCTAGTAAACCACGAGACTTTGGGCCCAAGTTTAAGGGCTTTATTTGACAGATTTAAAATAACTAAAAATAAATCTGTCTTTGTCAGTTCAATCTATTAGACATGGACGTCAATAATTTTATAATAGAAAATTTAGATCTGTCATAAAAAGCATTCAAACTTGGACCTACTACGTCATTAAAAAATTATGAAAATTTCAACATAAATTGAATTTAAATTTATAAATGCTCGTTCTATATGACAAATAAGCAGTTAATATGTTTACACGTAGCTACTTTCGGATGAAATTAGAAAAACACTTAATAAACGCAAACGTACAAAACCATCTTTGAACTTCTGTGTCCAAGGTTTTACCGTGGTTGTAGTCGACGTAACGCCAGGCAAAGTTGTAGTAGACTTTGTCTCTATAAGACATATCTGAGAACAAAGCGCCACTACCAAAACAACTGCTACTAAACTTTTCATTTCGAAATCAGTGCTTTAACTACCAACGCTGAAACACTATTAAAACCGTACGCAGAGCTCTCCTTCCTTATATTAAGGTTTGATGAGTGAGTCAGGAAAAAAACTACTGTGAACTACTTAGGTGTTTATCTACTCCTTGCCCACAACTGTCACGTCCACAACGTGTCATACGCATAAAACCTCTAGGAAATTTTGTTTTTATTACACATAGCGGATTTTACCCTGTGATATGTGGTCATAATTTATGTTACGTTCTGGACATTTAAAAATAATATATTTTTACGAGGAAAAAAAAATTGTATCCAATAGTATAGGATATTGAGAATATTTTTGATTTAGATGCTAAATATTTTCCATCATCATCAACCACCATCGAGATAATATAGCCTATTAAAAAAAACAATAAATCAGTAACAGAATATCGCGTAACTTTCACACAAAAAGATATACTCGAAGAGAACGTCCTCCTTTTTTAAGTCGATTAAATTATGTTAGGTACTTAAGGTATTATTTTAATCTATCATGGGGCCAGAGTACGAATATTGTCGTACATATTATTATAAATTATTAATCAGCTCCGCCCTTACAGGAAAAGTCACTTCGTTCTATAACCATTTTCCTAATTAAACTTAGAATAAAGCTAACTACGCTTACGCCACGCTACGCACGCACGTTACGCTTACGTAGGTATATACGAATACGTATCTACATTCATATAATGAGATTAATCAGGTTAAAAGCGTAAATTTAATTAAAGTAATTCAGCTTTAAAGCATAACTTTCATTATGCCAAATCACTTTAGCAGACAAGGAATTAATTGATGATGTTGGTTAATTAATGAGATACGAAGATGTTTGTTTGTCTATTGGGTGTTGAGATGTTTGTATGTATTTATGTACTTACTAGATATTTACATGTTCGTATATGTGTGTGTATTTATTAGGGTGGAGGTCTCGAACATTGGTATCTAAATTTGAATAAAAATAGATTAAAATAAAATCCTATTAAATTCTGAAGAAATCAATCATCAATTTTTATATTTATAATATTTTTGAAACAACTTTTAGAACGCTGAAATAAAAGGGTGTACCTAAACGAGTTTCCAGGTTTATTATCTTTGCTTTCCGTGATTGGCCCCTATTTTTGCTTAAGTGACTGCGCTACTTCTGGTATTTTTTGCAAAGAAAAATCTGTATTCTGCCAACAGACAAACAACAGTTAATTTTCAGCAGTTACATAAACAATTGTACCAAAATATCACCGGTTTTTTCAACCTGTTGACATGCAAGTTTAGCATAACAATTATCGAATCTGACGACCAGGCGCCCTATTCTACCGCGTGCGATTTTATATCGGTCACTCGGACTCACTCAAGACTTTTCTAACGAGTAACAGAAGCCGAAATAATATCGCACGTTCCAGAATAAGGCCCTGGTCATAATAATATCTCGCACAAGTTCAGCGAACTAATTAGCAAACAGGAAAACGAGAGAAAATATCCTTCGTCCGTCGAACAGCATCGGGATTTGTGATCCCCCGCGTCCGGAACAAAAGCCATTGTTGTCGTATTGAATTTGGGACAGCTGGTAACAAAATACATTCAAATGAACCACGGGCCTATAGTTTTGGTAAACAAATAGGACCAATTCTCAATACAAGGTAAGGAATAAAGAAAAAATCAAGAAAGATAAGAAGGTAAAATTAGTCCTTAGTTAGTCCAAATGAGCCTGCATTTGAATTTTCAAAATGATACCGAGGTGATTGATTTTATTTCGATATTTTGTGGTAAGGCTCTCAATACAACCGTGTGCTGCCCGCACACGGTTGCTCCAATGAAACAATCGAGTATCTTCTTTAGACTTTTACCTGACTGACCTGACTTTTACCTAACCTATATCTAGTATCTACGTATAGGTATAAACTGTGACAATGGTGATGATGAAAAATAATATAATCTATGTGTTTTTCCAAGGTATATAGACTATTTAAAATTTCACCCCATTCCGTGCAGCCGTGTAAGGTACGAGCAGTTAAGGATTAACAAACACACAGACAAACTATCGCATTTATATTAAATGTGATGCCAGACTAAACACGCTCTGCCAATAACCCGTTGCCATGCAAGCAAGAGGTAAAAATGTAAAGCTAACTCCGAAGAACCGAAATTTTTTCCAGGAAGAAAACTAATCTAACTCAAAATCCGAGATCCATCCATTGTTATCCTTTAAGCCGCTAATCTTGAAAAAGTAACAAACAAGTGTGTATGTGACACACTTTCGCATTTGTAACGTTAGGGTGATGTGTAATACAAGATAGGTATACTAAATATACTTGCTTCTATCATTTTTTAACCGACTTCAAAAAAGGAGAAGGTTATCAATTCGTCTGTATGTTTTTTTTTTTTTTTTTATGTTTGTTACCTCATAACTTTTGACTGGGTGAATCGATTTTGATAATTCTTTTTTTATTAGAAAGCTGACGCTTCCCAATTTAGTCCAGTTCTGATAATGGCATCCATGAGAAAACCATATAAGTCTTAAAATTGCATTAAGTAGGTACGTGCGCGACAAATAGATGAATAACTCAATAGTCGGTCTTTTGAAGTCGGTTTTTGTTTTTTGTTTTGTAAAAATAATGTTCTTGTTATCTAAATCTGTTCAGCTGTTACGGAGTTAAAATGGGAACATACAAACTTTAGTTACGTGTATAATCTGTTTATAGTTTATCTATAGTGATTATGTAGGTAATCGTTAGTTCAATACAGTCTGATGAAACCGCAAAATAGACTAATTTGCGGTCTGTATAATTCTCGCAAAACATCGGTAAGTATGTTATTTTGTTCGCAGATATAACGATAGTTTCAAACGAATTTTGCAATAAATTGATAAGATTAAATATTAATAATATTTCAATTGGTAGCGGAGATGGGTTGTTGTACCTTGTATTGAGAGGTCGTAGATAATAAAACAAAAAGTAAGGTACAAAATAGGTAAAGTTGAGCACTCAGTACATACATCTATTTCAAGAGAAATATCTGTCGTTTTATATTAATTATTATTAATTGTATTATCAGAACTATTTTCCCTAATTGGCTTCATTTTTTATACCGTTTTTCCTCCACTGTCTATGCCAAAGTTGCTTCCAAAATAATAGAGGCATTAGCCATTACAAAAAAGCTATACCTACACATTGTATTATACTCGTAATATACAAAATAGACCAGACCAGATTAGAATAGGTCTAATCTATCTCGAATGAACCCAAAGGCGATTTTAATCAAGTACATTTATTATTCAGTCACAAATATACAGTAGGCGAAATACGTAGGTACGCAAATTTCAGATTACAACTCAAATTTCGAAATTAGAGATTTGTCTGGAATTAGACACGTACCTATACTTAGTATTTATTTACTTACGCGTAATATACGCTACCTACCACTGAAAGATAGACACGCCGAACCTAAATTATCTTTGAAAACGGTTAGCAAATAATAAACGAAAGCCTTTCTTATCATCCTCTTGATAATGTATTCGCGAACAATACGGTTAGGGATCATTAAACTCCGTATTTTGAATACGTTGTATAGGATGATTCCTTGGCACGCAATCAATGTATTTGGAAAGGGTACGTTTTACGTATAAAATACACGAGGATTTATAAGAGGTTCAGACAAATAAATATCTAGCATTAGTTCTTTTTTTAAATGTGAGAAATGCTACAGACCGAGGGCAGTCCAATTTCTTTGCACATCCAATTTCCGAATCTTCAGAGACGTAAGAAAAATTATAGACTCTAGCATACTCGTATCTCTAATTTTTCTTGTTCCGCAATTCGTTTCGTTACTTTGCTGATTTTTGACAAAAAATAAAAAACCTGTCCTGCTAACGAGGAGATCATATACTGCTCAACCTTTAATCCTCTTACTGCTGGGATACAGATCTACCCTCAAAGGATGATTAGGCCGTATTCCGTATTGCACCACGCTGGCCAAGTGCGGATTGGTGGATTCACATGTGCCATTGAACTTCTTCTCCGGACGTATGACATATACTTAGATTAAAAGATAATTAAAAATACTAAATGTTAAGCTATGAATAACTGTACACGCTCTTTTAGGGCTTTGAAAAATACAGAAGAATTAATTATCTGCTTGTTAATTGGACCATTTTGTAGTGATAGTGGCAGGTGGTCCTTATATCTCAGGGTGGGGTGACGAGAGTGGTTCTGTGCCATGCAGGGTCTTGTATTGTTCAAAAATTCCAAATTATGTGTGGCGCAGACCTGTTATGGGCAAAAGTGACGTTTCACACCAGGCGAGCGATATGCTCGTTCGTCACTCAATTAAATTAAATAAAACATCTTAAAAGTGATACTTACGCTAGTGCTGAAAACATGAAATAACATTAACATTTAGTAAAGCTTGGGTATATGATGGTTTTATGGCCCTACTGGCATGGAGAAAATAATTCAAATAAGTACAAAGAATAACATGTAGGCACTTACTTAACTCTAGATTTGAATGAGAAAGCGAATGTTTTTCTAAAAGTTTCTAGTGCTTTCTCTTTTTCTTGGGTTGAAAAGCTTTTGCGATGTCATGGACGGTGCTGGCTACGTTGATCGCTCTAAGAGTATTGCCCTGGAAAAGAAAGCTATTGTTATACATCAACAGTAGATTTTGTTGTTTTCATTGTAGGTACAGTCAACAAGAATCTAATTTGATATTTCTATTGAAACAGTAACCTGTATGGTATTTTATATTCTGTACAGAGATACTATCGCCGCGACAACAAACCAGGTACCATTTCAGAGGAGAGTTTGAATAGTCAAACAAAAAATTCCTTCGTATGTACGAATGCGTTTCAAACGAATTTCATGTTTTTTATTTCATATTGACTTAAGAGCTCCGGACACTCAAATGAATGTTTGCCTATTATTATGGATTCATATAGGCACTATCACTTGTGAAGTGTTTTTAAATTTATACAATATTATCTACCTATCTATGAAATAAATGGGTTCAAAGTGACTCCTCACAAAAGTAGATATTTTTCATGGCTCTATTTTCTTTTAAGGATGTTTTCGAAAAAAAATTGACCTAACTGACAGAAATGTAGCTTAATTGATGGCACATACAAAGTTTTATCAAAATCTAATAAATAATTTTTGAATGAGAAGTCAAGTAGGTACACCGAAGTCGGATATAGATCGATGAGTAGGTACGTTTGTTCGAATAGCCCCAGGGGTAAATGGGACTGTTCAAGCATTAATTTTAATCCATATATAAATAAAACCTACCAAATTGAGCTAAAACTTCGTTTTCATTTTTTTTTAGAATGATTTAAGAAATGCTACGTCACGCCTTTCTGCAGACTGTACTTGCCTGTCCATTTGCAATAAACGTAGGAAAATCTTCTGCAAATTCTAATACTTTTTTGCCCTTTTTACCTTTCGTTTCAAGCTTTAGGGAAAACTGTAAATACTTATAAAGGTAAAGAAGCCCGACACCGTGTTAAAATATGAAGGCTAGAACCACCACAATAGGTAGTCCTTATTTTATTTTCACTTTTCACTTCAAATTCTCATTTTTGTTTGTATTCTAATTATGCTTAATTGCTTATGAGTAAGAACTTATTTCGTTGATCTAACTGATTAATTAACTTGATCTGCACGTGCGTGACGTCACCTGTCAGACTCAACAGAAGACCCAGAGCTGGTTGTTTACGACCGACATTTTGCTTAGTTGAGAATGGTTTATGACATAACGGTTTTTAAATATATTAGGTGAAATGGATTATATTAATTAGATATCCAATTCTTTGTTATAAATTATACATTTAGGAGGAAACTGGATTAGATAGATCTACGAAGGCCAAAATTTTGATTTTTGTTTATTTATACTCGTATCGTTAATATCATGACTGACCTCTTAAAAAAATCTTTAACAGGAATAAAATCAATGAGTCTCTAATTTTAATACCAACGTCGATTCTGTTGTCCCAGTTTCTTTGACGTCACAAACTGTTGCCATCACTTTTTCACATTATGAAAAAGAAAGAAACGCAGATATCTTTCTCGCTATCAGATTAATTTTATTTATTTGTTGTAATTTAATTTCTTTAGTCTCATATAATCTACATCAATTAGTGATAATCTAAGTATTCAATCATTTATAATCCTTTTTTTTTATTTTTTCATTTTTATAGTAAGTTAAGTAAAAAACATTTAGTACTTAATATGTAGGTAAAATTGGCAAATCTACAAGACTTATAAAGGAGAGTACTCACAATAGCTTTTCCAGCCTTCTGAATAGCTTTCACAGGAATTTTACCAGCTTCAGCGTCACCAGCGAACAAAGCCACCAACATGATCGTGATAAAAAATACCGCATTTAACTTCATTTTGATTAACACTTGATATTTTCACGAGTTGCCAATTCTATATTCGGATTTATTATGCAAGGTTTGCAACATTACTGCTAAATAAAGTATTGGCATAAGTTCTTATACGGCGGATCGAGTGCCCGGGACTTTACATCTTGTGTAAACAAGGGATAAAACATGCTTATTGTGAGAATATGCCTTATCTCACGCTCAGTGAGATAAAAAGTAGTAAACATTTACCGATATTAAGAGGATGATATGCGATTTGTTTTGTATGTGCTTTTTAGCGCATTTTCTGTTTTTGCTGATGTTAAATCTCTAAGTGAAAATTTTAATAGTAAAAATCAATAGAACAAATCTTTGAAAAAATACATACCTGCTAATATAAGCGTCGGTGTGTATAGTAATACCTATGTATTGAGTAGTCGGTAGACGTAGATACGAGTATAACCTATTATTAAGACTGATATTATTTAAAAATATAATTTTTAAAAAAATAACAGCTGTCAGTAAGGCCGGTAATAGCACAGGTAACAAACTGTGTATGAAACATTTTGAAATCTTTTATTTTGAAGGACAAATAAAAAAAAAAATAGTGTGTGTAGGTACTTATGTAGGTAGGTACACGCGTTAGAAGTTATACTTCTTTGGCGTATGGAAAAATAAATTATAAATACCGACAATTAACCTCAAATCTATAAATGCACTCAAAACCGTTTATTCAAATCAGTTTTATCACTAATATTCAATATATAATTATATATACATAGATATACTAATAAATAATAAATTATTAGTAAATACTATCACCGTCGTTTATGAAATTGATTTAATAAAAACACCAAAATAATATTTATTTATTCACACTGTTTAATTGTACTCTTACGAAACACGTGTTCTAAATATAAAAAAATATGAGAAAAATATAATGGTGGCAATATTACATACATAATATTGACACGTACCAAAGCCAAAAAATAAATTGAAAAAAAATAATAATTGTAGCAATAGGTATTAATATTGACACACTACCAAAGCCAAAAAAAAATTTAAAAAAAAAATTGTAGCAATATTAATGTTGACACGTACCAAAGCCAAAAAATAAATTGGAAAAGAAAAAAATAATTGTAGCAATATTAATGTTGACACGTCGTATCAAAGAAAGCCATAAAAAAATATGAGAAAAATATTTATAATGGCGGCAATATTAATATTGACACGTAGCAAAGCCAAAAAAGGAAAAAATACTAGAATATACAACTTGAACATAGTTATCAATTTTCATGCCACCTAGAACTAACTTCACGATTTAGAATTTAGTTGTCGGTGTGCGCGCGGCCACCTAGAACTAACTTCACGGTGTAGTATTTAGAGGTGTCGCGCATCGTAAAAATTCACTCTCATCATTTTTCTCTATCGCGCCAAAAGAAGTATAACTTCAAAAATGTACTAATTACATATCTATATATTATTATATTTTATTAAAAATTCATAAATATTCGAAAACTGGTAAGTACGTGAAAGAAATGGCTGCTGGCTTCTTCCTCTTAATATACATGTCACAGTCTACAACACGTTGGTTTTGTTCTAGTTTACGTAATTCTAGCACTAAAACGTAAACCGAAGGAATTCGGCAAAGTTTACTTAGGTAGGTGTTTTGTTTACTTACCTACTTATTGAAAAATAAAACATGACGTCATTACAATGCCTTATATAGTTGGACGTTTGGGTTAAACCCTATTATTAATAATAATGCTTTATTACAGACTGAAAGATCCATACAAGGTCCATAAACAAAAATAAATATCTACCCGTTCAGTCAAGCAAAGGGATCTCCCTAAAATATAAGATACTTCCATTCCAAATTTCATCCAAATCCGTTCATCTATTTTTGGGTGATTGAGTCATAAACATACAAACATTGACATTAATAATATAAGTAGAATATTAGCTGCCAGCATTAAAAAAATATAAGTACTTTTGCAGTTTTCGTACCTAACATAAAAATATCTAACCCTTATCGAAGGCAGTTTTCAACTCGTGTCACTAAATCTTGTCCTTTCAGTCTATATAATTATAGTCAAGTAAAAAAACCCAAAGATCGAGAAATAACGACACGGACCAACTATGAAAACAACACAATTTGGTATTTCAGCAGCACAAGTATTTATGACAAAACATAGATAAGACAAAATCTATAACGTTGAATTTTTTTTATGCTATAGGGTGCTTTTATAATTTATCGTGGCACGGCACGGCACGATATTACCGTGGACGTGATAGAAGTTTCGTGGCAGTGGACGGCATGCCGTGCCGTAGGGTGATTTTATAATTCGCCGTGAAATTATTACGCTTTGCGCCAGTGTTTCCACTTTTAGGGATTTCGCCCTATTTTAGGGTATATGTATTTCATGAACGACTTAGGGCCTTTTTTTTACAACAGGGATTTAGGGAGTTTTAGGGTAAAAAATAACTTCATATAGTAGTAGTAGTAGTAGTACTAGT
This sequence comes from Alcis repandata, assembly GCA_949125135.1. NCBI lineage: Eukaryota > Metazoa > Arthropoda > Insecta > Lepidoptera > Geometridae > Alcis > Alcis repandata. The sequence goes on from OX421233.1 coordinate 6,644,530, forward strand.
AATCCTATTTTTTCTATGCTCTATGTCTCTATCTATTCGGGAATCCTCAAATTGGTCTATTTATTCTTATTCTATACTCTATTGCTCTAATATATCTATCTATAATATAAAGGGATTCCCCAAATTGGTCTATTTAATCTATTCAGACTTCCGGCTTCCTTGTTCCCTGAGAGATTTTGAAAACAATTTTGATTGTTTTCTTCCACAAATCTTTTTGTGTGAAGAAGCCCTACTATCGAATCAGAGGAAAGTTTATTCCTTTGTTTTGTCGCTAAATCGGGATATCGGGAGACGATGTCCAAAATCAGTAGATCTCCCGATAAATCGGGAACTTTTGCAACACTGCACCCGCGCCTTTTGGCTACGCACGCACACATACAAATTTCTTGTACGCACACACTACACTCTCAACAATGCCGCGACGATTTCATAGGGAGCGCAGTATGCTACGGCAACGGCACGGTAGATCGTTGCTGTTCACGGCGTGCCGTTGCCGTGGACGGTAAATTAAAAGCGTTTGCATACAAATGCATACATTTTGCTTTCCTACTTTACCGTGACGATAAAAACGTGCCGTGCCGTGCCGTGCGACGGTAAATTATAAAAGCACCCATTGGGTGACGAGACGATCAAATCGCTCGCCTGATGTTAAACGTCACGTTTGCCCATTTATAGGTCGGTGCCACCCTGAATTTTGAACTCTTACAATTGAAAACCCTGTGCGGCACAGCATTGCGCTCGTCACCCTAAGATATAAGATGTTTAATCTCCTACTTGCCCGAAATTTCACTGGAAACAGTGCCCTACCAACATGAACACAGATGAATTAACTTATTTATTCGCATTATTTAACAAATCACGGGATGTCTTTAGTATTTTATTATTATTGTTCAAACAAGGTTCATTTCAATTAACCAAAAATCTTTGCAGACAGCTTCCCGATTTTTGTTCCACGACTTCCTCTAAAAAATATTTATTTTAATTAATTCGAGTATACGTCATTTAGGTATGTTCTAGGTGCACGCTCCTAAACTTCGCCCGAGGCCTTGTGTTCTATCTCATTTAAAACCGCCGCGTAAAGGTTTATCCTGCGCCCTAATTTAAATACTTTGGTTTTTATTTTGGGAGAAAAATAAAAGTTACGGAATTAAAGTTGTTAATGTTGTTAAATAGGTAAGTGTAATTTAGAAAACTGGCCAGCGAGAAACTTGGTTTCTGATTATTCAAAATAATCATTTTGCGTATTTGTTGTTATTTTTGTATAATTATGTATTCTATACCGTTGATACATTTATTAAAACCAGATGAAAAAGTTCGTAAAGACTTAACGAACTTTTTTATTCCGAACAGTTTTTATTCCGCCCGATGATAGCAAGTGCAACACAAAGTTGGCGGTGCCTCGGAGTCAGAGTCAGTTAGCCGACACGCTTTAGCACTCAGTTGTAAATGCCACTTGCATCCAAAGACTACCAAGCCAACCGAACAGCCTGGTCCTAAATTTCAGTGTTCTTAGACACAATATATTATAGTACATAACACACACGATACATAAGCGACGCCATAATCCCATGATGGTATAGCTTACAAAATAGCAATAGAAACCTTCCACATCGTTGGCTGGGACGGTCCCAGAAAAGTATGAATAAAATCAGTGAAGCCTGTACAATTTTGATGGTAATATCCAGCCGCCAATTTCGTACACTCAATAATGGATCCCATGCCAAATTGGCCATGTAATGGAGGCTTATCGAAAACACGTTTGATACGATGATTTTTACCTCCTCGTAGCTATTTTGGGCATCAAGCTCGTAGATTTCACAGAACACAGTCGAACAGATTCGTAGAACACAGTCTACTTACCAAACTATCGATTAGGACAGGAAAGCTTTAGGTACTGCTATAATAAAGTGTTTTTAGTGGGTGTAGTATTTTGTCTACACCTACACGAATCCCGTGATCAGACTTAATTAACTATTGCGTTTCGCCTAAACCATAAGTACCCACCAGGGTTATTAATAATCCCCAAAAATCTCTCACAGATAGTTCAATTAACTATAATTAAAAAATCATTGCAATATTTTTCTTTATAATAGGAAAACAAAGGTCACTTAAAAAAAAACTTAAACTTAAATTACCTATGTGCGATGTAGGAAAGATGCATATTGGTATGGCGAATTAAAAAGAGCCTTGTACTCGAATTTCTCCACACAATCAAAGAATTCAGTGACCTAATTAACATAATTATCTTCCTCGTTGATACCTATGGTTTTCTCAATGGACCCGAATCTTTACTTTTCTCTTCCTTATTCCAAATGACACAAACATCTCGAACCAATGACTCAGGTGATTAACTGCCCCAAATACCTATACCTATAGGAAAAGAACTAGACTAAAAAGATATTAATTTGATGCCCCATCTTGTAGGTATTAGATAGACGCCTAAATTCCTGTTTTAGTTGTTTTGCACAAAAAAACATGTCTTTTGAAATTGAACAATATCTTGATATGAAAATCAAGCGACATTACGCATAGCTAATAATTATAGCACCTCACTAAATTTTCGATACGGCAACTACCAATAAACGGTCCCAATTAGCATACATTAGCGCGCATTATAATATTGTCACGTACAATCGGTACAATCCTAACTACGAGTACCAACATTATTCTGGAGAATTAATTCGCAGACGTATTTCCCACACGGTAAAACAAAAAAAAAAGTAACAGATGTGATTGAAGTCAACGCGTAAGCATAACCACGAATAACAATAAGACGGTTTTAACGCGCCAGTAAGTCACACCTCAAAGGAGGTAAATCATCTGTTTTGTTTTTGGTATAAAAAGGCTCTGCCAGGACGATTGAACATCATTCATTGAACAACCACCAGGAGCAAAGCTTTCCTATCAAATTAAAAAATAACTACATAAAATCAAAATGAAGTTCTTCAACATTTTCTTTTTCGTAGTCTTGGCTCTTGCCATGCTCGTCGGAGCTGAAGCGAAGATTCCGTTGAAAGCGATCAAGAAAGGTGGAAAAATCATAGTAAGTACTGAACTACCTATTGTTCCAACTTAATCACTTAAGCACTGTATAACGCGACATTTTCAAATTTCTTAAAAGCAGCGACTAAATAAAAAAATACACTCCGTAGTATTTTCGCCAGTTTTCACATTTACTCGCATTTTAAAGGATGGAAGTTAAGTTCTGGTCCTCTTGATAAATACAAAACAGAGTTTTAAAAAAATCGGCTGTTCCACAGAATAATGTCAATGGCTCTCGACAAAATGCATGGAAAGCTGTTTTTTTCGCGATTTCATGTTTTGCTCTATTGTAAAAGTTGTTCACAAGTACTATGAGTCATTTTCGGCTTAGCATACCCTCTCCTCATAACCCTGTATTAACACTTTTTTTTTTACAGAAAGGCGGACTAGGTGCTCTCGGAGCTGCCGGCACTGCCCATGAAGTGTACAACCACGTCCGCCACCGCGGCTAAACCAAAGATTAATACCTATTAATAATTTATTCCTTTTGTTACAAAATGTTTTTTTTTTAGTTTTTGTAAAATGTAAAAATACCTACTCGTATTCACCAAATAAACTATTTCTGTTAAATTTGTAAATTTTTCTTTGTTTCCTTAAACCAGTAGAAAAGTATTGAAGTAAAGGCTTTCAAAAAAATTTTCAACTTTTTACTTGATAGGTACTATAAACCTATAAATAAACTAGAAAATTGGGTAAAAGAGCGAAGGCAACTAGGTACCTATCTAATACCATTAAAGTAGCAATTTTTCTGCAATTATATCGAGTTTCGTATGTATTTACAGTACATTTTAAGATTTTGACGGACGGAAATTTGTTTTACACTAAGAAGTTATTAAAATTCACTGGTTTTTGTCTCATTTAGGCTTGGGAACCCAGGTACTAGGAAATTAAAGATGTGGGTCAAAACTAAAAGCTTTTAGAAATGCTAGACCTTTTAGATTTAAGTAGACGAGAACTAGTCTATAGTCACTAACGCACACTAATTGGGAAAATTGGTAGATACCTACCTAAATATTACGCCAACACGCAATTGGACTCAGTTGAGAACTAACATACTACATGCAATGCCCGTGATCCAACTGATTTGATCTAATGAGTTTTTCGTTCTACTACCATGAAAAAATCATATATTATTAAGACCGACCTTGTACTACTGAATGTTATTCTACTTAGTTTTGGTTTTTTCTTTTAATTTGTTTGGGGTGCACAAACTAATGTATATGGCGAACTATATGTACCTATATCAATAGTAGTATTCTCATGTAAGCGATGTTTATCTTTAATGAGAATTAATAAATGTCTTTAAACTGAAAAAAAAGCGTTTTTATACGAGTATTCTATTCTACTCATAGAACCATTGATAGGACCAGTGCAAATTGTTTTTTCCCGTAACACTGCGAGTAGAACTGGTAGAACCAAGTGGTAGGACCACAGGCAACGCATGAATTAATAATTGGGAATTAGTTGAACCAAGTTATTAAGTTTCTAAATTTATTTAAATTTGGCAATTCACTTTTTTGAAAAGCACTTAAAAAGTCTAAGTGGTTGCGTATAGTTAGTTACATTATAATTCAGTCTGTATTCTTAACTCTATTGCGAAAGTTTAAAAATAGTATGAATAGTGAAATAAATAGTTGTATCTGTATATTAAAATTAATGTATTTTGAATGTAAAAGCACTGGAGGCAGCAGTTAATTAGCAAAATAAGTTTTTGAAACGCTGTAAAAATGCAACTGTTTGAAACGCTTTCATACAGCGGATTCGAAAGTTGTGCTCTGACTATAATGGGCAGCTGAGTTCATGCTAACTAAAGGTTTTTAAATAATCTCACTAGGTCCATACTATAAGCTAATTTCACCGTGTTTCATTAACGCGGGGGTGAAACCAGAACAGTTAGTCTATAAATATTTTGTAGGGTTTAAATTTATCTCAACAGCGATTTAGTAGAGCGGTTCTATTCTTCGGGCATGATGATGATGATATTCGGATGTGATAGTGAGTGCAATTTCCACTTATGAGTGGAATGTGTGGAATGATGTATAATTGGTAGTCTGATAATGCGCTGGGATAGGATCAAACGATGGGTATTACAACTTGAGTACAAGAAATCGGCTGCTGCTGCGAACACTCGAAACTGGAAAATTATTTTTACAAAAAACAAAAAAACAAAAACCGACTTCAAAAGACCGACTATTGAGTTATTCATCTATTTGTCGCGCACGTACTTAATGCAAATTTAAGACTTATATGGTTTTCTCATGGATACCATTATCAGAACTGGACTAAATTGAAATGGGACCAAATGGGAAGCGTCAGCTTTCTAATAAAAAAAAAATCATCAAAATCGATTCACCCAGTCAAAAGTTATGAGGTAACAAACAAAAAAAAACATACAGTCGAATTGATAACCTCCTCCTTTTTTGAAGTCGGTTAAAAATCTGGATTTTTACATTGTAGCAATTATACGAATATTTTTAATATAATTACTTTTAGGAAAACAAGTAATTTAAAAAATATATATAAGTATTGAATAAAATTGATATAACGTATTTAAACTTATTACCTAATTTAGGTCAAGTTTTGACTTTACATTGCGCTCCTGTGTTGTCTAGCTGTTGTTTTGTTACTGTGCCATTTGCACTTCGATAGTTTTTGTAAGGCTAGTCGAAATATGCGTACGTCAATGTTGTGCGTGCGTATCAGTATGTGGACAGGAAATATGTGGAGAATAGGGTTACCATTGTTAGCAACCATAAAACCACATTACACTGTTTTTATGTCACATTATCAAAAAAAAGGTATGGATAAACTATGGAAATTAACGTGGTTTTGACACATTTTGTTACAATAAAAAGGGGAGTACTTACTCAGATAAAAATTAAGTCGTTTGCTACGTCTAGTTTTACGTGAGTACCCCGTCTTAATTAAAACAAAATATGCAAATCAGATCTGTTTATTTTTTAAACACCAGATCGCCAGTATAAAAATATTTTTTTGAAAAATTAATAATTTTATTTTACAGATTGCGAATTTAAACAAAAAAATATTAATAATTAATTTGACGATTTTATTCGTGGAGTAATTTGAAACCTTTTTTGGAGTACACCGGGAATAAGCCTTAAAATCAACATTCATTTTCTTCTTCGCCCGTCTTAATATCTTTGTTTTATTTATTTTTCGTTCAAAAAGTTGGCAACCCTCGTGGAGAATTAGGGCGTGGATTGATCGATTGTTCGTAGAAGTTGTGTAGACTATCTATAGTCAATAAGTAACACTTACTCTACTACCACGATTTAGTTCACAACTAGGTAACCTCTAATGGCAGCTGTGACCTCAAATGAGCTGTCTTACAAGAATGTATCGGAGACTTCAAGAACAGATCGAAGTTTTTGCAAAACGATTGACGAAGAAAATGCGCGTCGTGGGTACGACGTTACTGTGTTTAAAAACACAGACGCGTCACTGGCACATTTTTTTTTTATTGAAGACTAACAGCACAAAAATGTCTTACTTTTCTACTTATTAAATAGCCAATGTAGGCCTTCTAAATAATACAACTATTAAAGGATATTTTTTCGTATGACGAGGCAATTATTAATGGCGTTTATTACAATTTTAAAGTTCATCAGTCGTACCTATAAGAAAAAGTCGCAGGCATTTTATGAGGTTATTTCGAAAAAGTCCTTAAAATGATGCCTAAGTAATCACTATGAGCTATAAAATATACATAATATAGTAAGAAACCTACCTACTTAGGAAGTCGATTACATATTATACATCTATCTGTAGGGTAATGAGAAACTTTAGTAAGTGTATTTAATAATTTATTTTGAATATCACAGTACTTATGAGGTAACAAAAGAAGTTACTAGTAAAAAAAAGGCAGTGGATGAGACTGACACAGGACCGGAAAGGATGGCGCGTTGAAGAGGAGACCTATACTCTGCAGTAGTTGGTGGAAAAAGGTTAATTATGATGATGACGATGATGAAAAAAAAATAGAAATATTTGGTATATTTAGCCCTGATTTTTGGCTTCTTGGTAGACTTGGTGGCCGGTGCCGATGATCCCTATAGCGCTGAGACCGTGTTTCTGAAACAAACAGATAAAATAATTAGTTACTGATATAATTTACGTTATTTTCTATTCTACTGAATGAAATAATAAAATAAATACCGTCAAGTAAAGGCTACCTCTAACTGAATAGGTACCAATTTTTTTTTATTTCTTTTATTTTTTATATTGAAACAGCTGTGAAATTTACCTACAATATACCAACAACTAAAAAAAAGTACTTACAATGAATTTCCCTCCCTTTTTAAGGGCATTGCCTGCTCCTTTCCCCTTAGGGTTGGCGCTTGTGCCGCCCAACAGAGCCAGAACTACGACGACGACAAACATGAGGCTGAAGATCTTCATTTTGGTGATTATTTATGTTTATTTATTCAATGTGAATAAGTCTTGAGCTGTCAACTTCAACTGATACATCTTCACAACCTCTTCCGGTTTTTATACTAAAATAATGACGTCGGAAGAAGGAAAAGCGATGCTACGGGGTTTGACGCGTCTTTGATTCACAGTCGGAAAGCTCGCAGAAAAACTGTTTTAGCGGTAACGGGTTTTACCGACTCGTGTGAGGATTCGATATTGCAATGTGACGTATGTATGGGAACCAAGTCCATAGGTCCTTGGTCCTAGCATACAAATGAGTAAAGAGGTTTTATTAATAAGAACCTAGGTAGGTTTATGAAATGTGTACATGAGTAAGGTGTTGTTAGAAATTTTCTAACAACAGTTTCTCAGTTTCGTAAAGGCCAAAGAATTTGAATTAATTTTGAAACATATATAGATTATAGAGGTATATAAATTGTGCTTAAAACATAATAACAAACATACATCATAAAATATTTGGATTAATTAACTGTGTTTGAAACATTGATTCCAATTAAAAAACAATCTATAAATACTGTTTAAACATTTCCAATAACAAGATTTTATTGCATTGTCGGAGTTACACAGGTATACCTTATACCTAATTAAAACTCTATCTAAAATCGGGAAATGGTATAATATAAAATAATGGTATACATATACCTAAGTCGAATTTGACTAAATACTCCCAAATTCAACATTTCGGTGAAAAACCTCATAAAATAAAGGCATATTTTTCCCAAAATATAATTTCGAACGAACAGTTAACAGCGACCTGAATTTCAAAGGTAATGCAATATGCATGAAACCTTTGATGCGAGCTCAATTCCGATTTAGAATTGGTTTTGCTCTGGTATTATTTCATAATAAAACGTAAGGAACATGCGTATTAACGTAGCTGTAGTAACATTTTTAAGAAACTAGTTACTCCTCACTGGGTCACTCACGCACTGATGATGATGATGAAAATATGCTTATGTGTCAATCCAGGGTACAAGCTATCTGTGTTACAAACTCCATTCAATTTTATCTCGCTATTTCAGCGTGAATCAGTAACAAACACCCATACCAATTTTCGCATGAATAATATTATATTAATGTGATAAAAAAACATCGAACTTGCGAAGTGGAAAGCTATTAACTGCTTAGCAGGATATTTCTGCTTATTGTTAGAAATATGTAGGTTGTACTTTGGCTATAGACAAAGGTATAGCTTGATTACACGCAACGAGTACAGTGGCGAGACAGTAAATAGGCATGATCGGCCGAGCAAACAAATCGTGGTTCTACTGAGTACTCGTCCGAGAGGACTGTCTCCTCACTCAACCCAGTAGACAACCATTATGACCACGACCACCATGCCAAGAGTGAACGACAAAGAAGAGAGAGAAATGAGACTTAATCTAAGAATAGCCATATCAAAGAAAAAAGCACTGTAAGTAAGCAAACGTAAAAATAATTGCCTGCGAATTCGACAAGGTAACATACGAGTACATGAACCTAGAAACTGGTACCTCTCAGCTACCAGCTTTGTTCATTGGATTCGACAGTCTTCGGTCAGTTTTATCTCGAGGTAGAAAGAACCCGACTCTCTAAGGTTTTTACTGGTCCATTAGTACCCATGTTCGCCCTAACGACCACAGCCGCGAGTGATGTAAGGGTGTTATCACACCTAAGATTTACGAGCGTACCTATCCGACCAATGCGCGCTGTGTCCGTTACGAGACTTGCAATTTTTTTTATGATAGGCTTGCTTTTTGTGCAATGTGTCCGATGATGTCGTGAATAGAGTGAAATAGAGAAGAAAAGTAAGGAAGGCTGAGCCTGAGCAATGTGGGATACATAGCCAAGAAGAGAAAGAGACTCTATGATAGGCTTGCAAACATACAGCAAATGAGCATAAGTAAAAAATGGAATAGTTGTTCCTAACGTCGCTTTTGTTTTAAAAATGTAATTCGAGTAAAGCAGAACGGGATTTGAAATGTACTTTTAAACGCGTTGCAGGGTTGAGCTAAATTCATCGCGAACAACAATTGTGTTGACCGATCATGTTTTTTTATTTATGTATTTATTACAGCATATTTTTAAACAATAATTGCCTTACGACTGGGTTAGTCGCGTTTGTCTAGGCAATTGGTTCTCATAACAATGTACCTACAGTTAGGTATCTACTGTTGTCGGCAACGTGGTCGCAAATCGCCCGTGTGATACGACCTTTAGCATGGCCCTCTCCCTAATTAACCCTACCTTGTTTTACTAATTGGCTTATTTCTAACATACTTATACGAATACATATAGATTGGATATATTTTACTGAGTGCTCTTCTTCATTTAGTGCAGAGTGGGATTTTATTATTCAATTTGGCTGACAAAATGAGAGTTAGGTACATGCTCGAAATATAACGGCATTGTGTACTTTTATATTTGAGCGAGTATAATATTGGATACGTATTTTATAAGTAGGGATCGAAAAATTACGTCACACGTAGGTGGTGGGGGGAGGGGGTCAAAGTTTAGTGATGTCACAATTTTTAAATCTAAAATATCTAAGGGAAGTCTCACAAAATGTGATAAGGACGGTGGGGGAGGTAAAAAATCATGAAATTCGTGTTACGTAATTAATGGATTGCCCCTAGGTAAAATTTTAATTATCTTGAGTAGTCGGTGCACAGACGTTGTCTTTCACTTGCCCCTAATTGTTGCTCTTTTAATTTGTAAAAAAAAACGTCAAGAGCTTTAACAAACTTCTAGTTCATTAAAATTAGACGCTGTACCGCGCTCTTCAATTTAGAACGTCCGTCATAGGAATAATTAATTTATATTACTTCTGTGAAGCTTTGATATAAAACGTGACTCTGTTTTATTATAATTGATTTCCCTGTCCATTTTAATTTTGGGCCGCCAACGCCGGGACCGGGTCTCTTTATGAGTTAATTTTTAAAATTGTTAGAAGACTGTTTGTTATAAAACAAAATATCAGTTAAATTGCAAGTAATAGAGACTCTGACTAGGTGTCCTGCCTTATGGGTTGATTACACGTAACGAGTACAGTGGCGAGACAGTGCCCTCGGCCGAGTAACTACTCGGTTTGTGTAAACATTTTGTTGAGGCAAGTCAGTCAAGTCATTTGTTTACACGGCCGAGTATGCCCAGTTACTGTCTTGCCGCTGTACTCGTTACGTATAATCAATCAACCCATTAGTGGCTGTGACCCACTAATCGGGGAACACCCCGATAGATATAATATGGGTTTGGGTGCCTTCAAGTTGAGCTTGAGAGTAAATCAGTTTCTTCTAGGCAAGCGTGCTTGTAGACCGCTTCCTTGCTTACCATCAGGCAAGAATGCGGTCAAACCTTCGGGTCAAACGCAAACCTATGCTTATCATCGAAAAACCAAAAATATTAAAAAAAAAAAAAGCAAAACCTTTTTCTTTAAGAAACAAACGGTATTGGAAAAAAACAATTAACCATCGACAAAATGTCAACAAGTAACTGTAGAACCGAGGTTGTGTGTTAGTTTGATAACATTTAGGAACCTACAGCCGAAATTCAGTCCAACGCCCAAGACGAAAACACCGAATCTCGGGTCACAGAGAGCGCAATGTTTACTGATGAACATTGAGCTCGTCAATACGAGTAGTTCCAATTTGCCCCACCAGCAGGCTGATTCAGCTACCGGAACATGGAATGTATTCGACGATTATCGGAACGAATTCGAATTTATTTGTCAAATCTCGGAAAGATTCCACATATTATTTCCAAAGGCGGAAGACTTTTCGAAGAAAATCGTCGAATACATTCGATATTTAGATAGCTGAATCAGCTCGCAGGGGGACATAATGGTGTCACAGTGGAGCTATTACATATAATATAATGTCGAAGGCAACCTTAGCCCATTAATCTAATTATAACCTAAACTGATTTATAAATAAATTTAAAGTCAGAGTCGTGGGTCGAACCTGGATCCGATTAGCAGGTGGCATAACGGGAGAGAGGCCTTTACCCAGCAGTGGGATAGAGAAAGCTGTGGATGATGAAGACGTTTTAAAAAATAGAAAAAAAATTGGGCCTTATTAAAATTCTATTTAAAGCTTATGCTCTTGATTGAATCTGCGATTCTTATTTTCTTATTCTATTTTTTTCGTATAAACGAATGAATGCTCACCCTAAATATTATTACACTGAGAAAAATGGCAAAATTCCGATGAATTCATCTAAAGTACGGAGCATACTGACAATCACCAAAAAGTACGATTATTAGCACCCGTTTACGATGACAACTATCATAATATATGGTTCTCACCGTAAAAACTAGTACTAATGCCATCAAAATTTTATATTCCGCTATCCTCTACTCTGGTAGAGCATAGTTGAATTATCTTTCAATATTATGTATGCATGTATGCATGGATCAGCAACGGGCGTAGCCGCAAATTCAAATCAGAAACAATTTATGATAATCACATCACACCCGTGGTATCACACATTTGGTAGGCCGCGGTTATGATTAAGTTAAAACACAATGAGAATAGAAATTTGATAGAAATCCCATTAAAACATATTTTAAGAAGCGATACCAGTCAATTTATTGTAACGTATATTTGTATTTTATGTTACTAGATAAAATAACAGAACATAAATCGACTGCCCCTACGAACAGTATCGAAACTGCAAATGATTTTTTTTAAAGCAGAGCAATTTGAAGTTAAATTTGAACTTTTAAAAGTTAAAATGTGAAGTATACATTTTATTCGATTTTAAATATTAGGATTATTTTTTTAGAATTACTAGTTTTCTTAAAAGTGTATTAAATGTTCGTATAATTGGGTACAATGAAAAAAAAACGTGATTTTCCAGTTTCGATACTGTTCGGCTATACGGTTCGTAGCAGCAGTCGAAATTATAGGACAGAAAAAACCTAAAAACTGTTTTATTTAATCTCGAACCAATTCCTTTATGAAATTGTTTTTTTTATTTTGTGATAGGCTTGCGTTTGACTGCCGTGCCACCTGAGGAAACGCAATCATCGATTCCATGATTGAAACTGTAAGCACACAGTATGAATATAGTTCTAACTAGTACTGGAAACTGGCACGTTTTCCCAGTTACGTTAAAAATACGTAGCGAGTTTTCGATAGAAAAGTGTACGCTATTTACGACTGTCAAGTATGCTCCTGACGGGTGTAAATGGCGTACACTTTTCTATCGAATACTCGCTATGTATTTTTACGTCAAAGTTGTGCTAGGCCCACTGTACGGTAGGTGTACGGTTGGGTACCTCTTTGTTTGCACTAGGATATCAGAGTGCCTAGTGCAAGCTTTTTCACTATTCGATCGCGTGAACGTACTACAATTTGTATGGAACTAGTTGTAGTTCAAATTATGAACAATAGGTGGCGCGGTTTGTATTCAATACAAATTGTAGTATACGTTAAAGCGATCTAAAGTGAAAAAAATCCCGCACTAGGCACTCTTTAGGCAAATTATTATTTACACGTAAACATGCAAGGCACGCACCGTAGTAACATATCTATGTGTAAACGGAAACGTGCATACTACGTCTATTACCTGTACGGTTCCGGTGTACTCTGGCCTTAAAACAAACGTGAACACAATTTGACAGCCACGAACCAACCATTTATCATATCGGAAATGTATTGGAAGGTATTATAGACAGAAGTAGGTAATATTGCATCGGTATTTCCTTGTTTGTGGTAAGAGTTTTAAGAGCCCTTCAAGCCCAATTCTGGTTGAAACAATGGGTCTAAACGACAGCTCTACGTGGTCTATACTCTTTATTGTTATAGCGTTAAAACATCTGTAAACCAACGAGAGAAAATGTAAGAAATATAAACGAGTAGGTACCCACCTACTTAATTAATTTAGTTTGTTAGATAGATGATGATCCAGGAGTACCTTATGACTACTAGCGCGTGCTAATATTATAATCATATCGGTCACCCTCACTCTCATGACTTTTCCAGCGATAAAAACAGTGACATACCTAGGTGATTTATTCATAAAAGATTACGCGCACGTGTACCTAAGTACCTAGTTCAAGACAGTAGCTTGCAGTCCCGGAAGACGCTAAGAAGCAGCGCAAGAAGGTTCCGGACCACCGGTGCATTCCTCTAGAGACCCCGGGGCGATCCGTAAAGACACGGATGAGCTGGGATAGTTTAAACGAATGTTTGATCCCCAAGGAACATTAATTTACAAAGATAACGCAACAGCGCTCGAGGAACTTTTATAAATTAATAAAATAAAAGGAAAAGATAAACAAGTTATTAGATATGACGAGTACCTAATATTTGTTTTATTTCTACGTACACAATAAGGAAGCAGCTTAGGTTGGTACTTTATTAACAGACACGAAACACTCCATATTAGAGCAGAGTAGAGAATTAAAATTAACCCGCTTTTGGAAGCCGTAGCTACTAAGTATAGCCACTGTTAGCTACCGATATTTCGCCTAAAAAGAATGTTGTTCAAAGTAAAACTTGAATAATGAAGCCAACAATGACTTTCCCGCTCTTCTTAATGGCATTTTCGATACCCTCTGTGATACTTGATCGAGCGAAATGCGCTGAGGGAGCAATTTAACAGATATTCGTACAGCTCTCAGCTATATATAGCTCTAATGACAAATTAATGGCGACTGAAATCTCATGATAGTGATATTTATCGCTATAATAAAAATGAAATGCTGCTCCTTTATACAACCCGGTCACAATATCTGTGCACCTCGCTGGAATGCGTATAGCCTTATAATTATAGTCGCGGGAGCCTCTCCCGCTTGTCACCTCTCCGCGCACTCCCCGGTGCGACAGTGCGACTATATAAGGCTATACGCATTCCAGCGAGGTGCACAGATATTGTGACCGGGTTATAAGTGCATCACTTGACAACGGTACCAATTTCAGTTATTAAAAGGTGTCTAGAAACACCTTTCCGGGGTTTAGCATCATTCAAATTCGCTATTATAGTACTATTTTCAACATTACAGCCGAAGCCAAGGCGATACTTAAATTAACAAAATTACAACAAAATGAGACAAATAAAATGACACCACGTATATTTAGAATAAAACTAAAATTATAAGAAGCTGAAGTCAGTCCGGGTGTCCGTAGGCGGCGGTCCTCTTACCGTCGGGCTAACCAACTGATTGTGTGCCGATCTTTTCATAAAATAGAAACTTTCTCTATGCCCCAATCTGCGAAGTCGGTAACCAAATAGCACCCCGCCGGGTAAGAAGTCCCAGACATCAGCTAGTACTTAACACAAATTTATAATATTTGGGCTTAAATATTTTATACACTCATTATTTTATTTTTTTATTTTATAAAGTAAATACGAGTACATATCATTCAATTGAGCTCCTTTGATTACACTGATATTCAATGTTCATATGCTATTAAAATAACATTTTACCTACTTCAAATATCACAAAGATCCATATCTCTCAATTCTTTACTAATGGAAAAGTAATCAATATTTTTTTTTCTAGCTACCTTCTTTATTCTGGTTAGCAAAATAATATTGCCCGGTTTGTCCAATTTCATTTTAATTTGAATTTTTATTAGTTATGATTGAAGTAATGACGAGTTTTTTGTATTAAATAAAAAAAGTTCTCGGAATTAGTAACTAAAACATCAAACTACAAAATAATAACTCCTATTAAACAACCCCCCCCCCCCCCCTCCCCCTCGCACTCCGATTTTCTATTCATTCTATGTATCCTCTCCATCCTAAGGTTGCTCCTAGCAGTAGATACGGCCGCCAGTTGGTGCATCAGTTTCAAATTTTATTAATATCCTTTCGTTTGTAATTTCTGGTGTGAACAATAAAGAGTTTATCTATCTAAACACTAATACAACTGGCAGTTTATCGTTAAGAGCGATCAGTGGGCCTAGCACAACTTTGACGTAAAAATAAAAATACGTAGCGAGTATCCGATAGAAAAGTGTACGCCATTTACGCCTGTTAGGAGCGCCCCTGACGAGCGTAAACGGCGTAAGCGGCGTAAACGTATTTTTACGTCAAAGTTGTGCTAGGCCCAAAGGTAGCAACTGTGCCTACCTCTACGAGTATATAGGTAGAAACAAATAACGTGTCACTGGGAGAACTAAAAGTTCTAAGAATTTTAATCTGCCGTTATGTCCTACGTAGGGGTTTTCCAAACATGTGTTGCAGCTAGCTCTTATTCATATAAATCCAGATGTACAATGAAGTAGGTAAGTAGGTAAATGATTTTACGTCGAACAAAGTCCAAACTTACAATAATAAGTGTGCCTAATAATAGAATCGCCTATATATGTATTTCTTGTAAATATCCTCGTGAGTTTACTAGGAACTGTACTATTTCATATTATTTTGTCGTAGGCTAGGAGGAAAATAGTGACAGGATCACGCATGGTTTAGGTATACAGGTTGACTGGTTAGACACTTGAGATATTCTAGGTTTTCATTGGACTCATCATTATGAACAACTTTTAATATAGGTCAAACCCGGAATTCGCGAAAAGAAATCAGCTGTTCGATACATTTTGTCGAGTGCCATTTTTCTATGGAATACTTATCTGATTTATGATTTTCGCGTATTTCGGGTTGGTCCCGTCCCAAAGTAAACGTTGTTTATAATGATGAGTACTATGTAACCTAGACTAGAATATTTCAAGTGTCTAACCAGTCATCCTGTATATTCATTGCTACGGAACCATATAATTTGTTCGATGTAGTCTATGAAATTACTAATTACTAAACTATATTTTTATACTAAGTATATTTTCTACGGGACTCGTCCCGGACTCCAAGTCCCTGAATCTTGTTTTCGACATCTGCGTTTTTGACATCTTTGTAATGAAACTACATGTACCTCCAAGGTTTTATCTGAAACTAAAAGTGCTCTGAAGTTTCACTCGTTGTTTCTTTTTCAAACCAACCCTGTATTATAGTGAACAAAACAAAAACAAATCGGTCCATCCGCTTTTGAGTTTTGACGAGACTAACAAACAGCGATTGTTGATTTTTTATGAACAAGAAGAAGAAGAAGAAGATTGCTTGACCTTGCTTTATACCTAAATGAAGTGATATGGAAGTGTATTATATCCAACGCCTTTTGACATTGTGAATAAAAACATGCTCAAACCTACGCTCATTATTCTTTGCTAACGCCTGTGAAAGTCCTACGAGCACACAAGATACAAAGATTTTCTAGGGTTCCTGGTACTAAGTATTTTTTTTTTATGTAGGTTTATATGAGTATCTATTCTTCAATATTGCACACCTCGTTTTTATATTTTTTATCTATCCTCTCCATCCTAAGGTTGCTTGGAAGAGATCGCTCTTAGCGATAAGGCCGCCAGTTGTCGCACTAGTTTCAGGTGCTATAATCCTTTTGTTTGTAATTTATGGTGTGAACAATAAAGAGTTTATCTATCTATCTATCTACTTTCGAGTCTTGTTTGTTTGTTATTTTAAATTAGTAGTAGTTCTTAGTTTAAAATCAATTCACCTATTATCTTATTTATAAATTACTTATTGGAATTAGTGACCCGAAACTTCAAGAACATGGCTCGAGAGTAAAAAAAAAAATCAATGTAATAATCGACACACTCATTTTTTCTGGGACGAAAAATCATATTTATAAAACAATCTTTGTATTTTTTAACATAGTTTACGAAATGATAGAACTTCAATTTCTAAAATAAACTATTAGTTTTGTTCAGAATATACAATAATCAACTTTATTCAAACTATATCAGTATTAATTCATCAAAATAAAATTATCATTTTATCTCATTGCGTCCGCAACTCTACAAATGGTACCCGTGAGTGATTATTTCCCAAATCGATTATCTTCTCAGTAACCTCAGTAAGAAAAGCAGGTAATTTACGGTAAATCGCTAAAATCGAGTGTTTATCTCATGGAAGTAGGATCATAGTGGAAGGAGTGAAAGCTTTGGTAGCGTGTCACTTTTATGTTGGTGTGAGTTTCTAAGTCTCCATTAGTGTGCGTGAGTAGGGAAGGGAACTATTACGAAATTTATCGATAAAAAATGCTTGCATACACGTTTTATCAAATAGGTTGCAGATCATGGCAATTAAGAAAACAGTTTATGATAAAATTTTATTTAATAAATTCACAATCATAATTCAAATGAGACAGGTTACGACTTATATATATTAATTTGAATTTGGGCGCTCATATTTCATCACATATAAAAGCGTTGTATGAACTCTATAGTTGTCATTTAATTTTTTGTAGTCTGTACCTATTCTTTATTAACATAGTGGTTTTACACCCTGGAAAAACACAAACAAGGGTTAAATATAAACAAAGGTTATATAAACATCGTTGTAAATATCGATAAAATCTTAAGGACGCTGCACACACATCACTAGCCGGGAGGCGTCAAACTATGTATCTAATTAACATAAATTAAAGCTTTAAATCCACAGTTAACTTCGACTACTTGGTAATTATATGATGTCAGGGGCGTATATCTTTAATGTGAAATACATATATCGCTTTAAAACTTCATTAATTAAGATATTTTTGCCAAAAAAACTTACGTGTAAAATGATAAATCCGGGTCTTTTACGCCACCTTTGGTTGTTCTTGATGTACAGAACGCAGCACAACACGACATCTTTCCTAATACATAACAATATTCGTTTGTAGTATCAATCTTTCAGTATATTTTTAGCCTTTTAGGCACACGAGTCGCAATGTTGTGGCCGACTAGTCGGTCAAAAGTGGACACGAATTACACATACAGTGCGGGGTTGCCAAGCTTCCAATAGCTTTCTCTTTTACTCAACGTGGCTATCAATGATATAGATAAGGAAACAAGACAATGCGTTGACATGACTGGCTGGCAACGTCTCTCTATGGCTCTATCCAGTATGATTTTTCATCCAAGGTTTATCTCATTATTTATTTGATACTCGGTTGGTCCCAACTCCATAACGTTTTCGCTAGAGCTGCGACCAATTTAATCGACTTGTAACAGTATTTGGTGGAGCGGCTGCCACTATCTGTGGTAGAATTGACTTTGACAGCGACTGACATAAGCTATTTGACAGCTCGCACGCATGCATGCGCCAAGCAGACAGCCGGCAAAGCAAAGTGGTTTATTGGGTGAGGTGCACAGTAATAGGTTAGAAAATTTATTTAATATTTTTTGCTATTTATTGATTACAGTGTATGCTCATTTTATCAACTATTAATGCCTATTATTGCAAGAAATAATCCTGAATTTCTAGTTTTACGATTTTGCTTAATTTTCTTTTAAAATAAAGTACCTAATGTGGTATATTTTTGTGACAAAATATTTTGTTCTGTATAAGAAACTAAAACATTTTAATGTGTTAAAAATACAATAGTGCGCCGACAACTAAGAACATTACTATCTGGACAATATTTTATTTTGTGAAAGCACGCTCATAATATTTTTTTGTAATAAAAGTGGCTATTTTTGTACTTACCAAACTGTCCAGCTGGCACTAAAAAATAATTAATTTGGTAAGCAGATGTTGGTTAAGCAGTAAAATATAACTAAGCCTACTTAATATAATTAATGTAATTTACTAAAGACAATAAAAAGTTTTAATCAATTTTATCTACCGATTGACCATGATGCAATCTGGTTCTCCCATTGCACGGCGACGGGTAGGACAGTCTGTTTAATATAATAATTTATTGAACATTGGGTGTCGCTTAAACTACGCCACAGTACATGATTATTTATTGCATAATTTTTCAAAAAGAAGAATTCAAAGAAAAGGTCAATCGTCATGCAATTCTCGCAAAACTCAATAATGGCATGATATATATTTATTTTGTTTTGTTCACCTC
Source organism: Alcis repandata (assembly GCA_949125135.1). Lineage (NCBI taxonomy): Eukaryota > Metazoa > Arthropoda > Insecta > Lepidoptera > Geometridae > Alcis > Alcis repandata. The sequence continues at coordinate 6,663,863 of OX421233.1, forward strand.
AATACGCGGTGTTTTAGGAAATAATAAATATTATTAAAAAAAAGTATTGAATCCATCTCTCCAAATTAACTTTAACCTTTTCTATTTTGTTATTTTCAGGGTACAATGTGCGGCATTTGGGCAACATTTGGAATAGACGGCGGCTTGACTGCGGTATGCATAAAATGCTTCTCAGCCATATCACACCGCGGTCCAGACGCCTGGCGGATAGAGAACGACACTCGCGAACCACGCACTCTATTCGGTTTTCAAAGACTCGCTATCGTAGACGGTCTGCATGGAATGCAGCCCATGCGCCTCCACTGCTACCCTCGCACGAACCTCATCTGCAATGGAGAAATCTACAACTTCAAACGCCTTCAAGCCGAACGCAACTACGAGTATGAAACTAAATGCGATGTAGAGGCTATCATTCACGCCTATCATCAAATGGGAATCTCCGATGCCGTCAAAAATCTGGATGGTGTATTCGCATTCTGTCTAGTTGATGGTGAAAAGAGAAAAGTTTGCATCGCTCGTGATCCATACGGCGTGCGTCCTCTCTATATCCTCCAAGATGAAGAAAATGGCGTCATGGGCGTATGCTCAGAGGCCAAAGGTTTGATTGGGCTTAAACAAACAACAAGTAAAAAATCAACTTTAGGACAATTCCCACCCGGACATTTACAGGTCTGGACTATGTTGGACGACGGAAAAGTAAAACTTGACTTTACGGAACAGTACTTTCAACCCGGCTACGCTCCGAGATTTATTCCTTTCGTCGCCGAAACAGTTTTAAGCGAAATGAACGCAACAGAAAAGATTGCGCATTTGCTTGAAGCTTCATGTCGAAAGCGGATGATGTCTGATCGTCGTATCGGTTGTCTTCTAAGCGGAGGATTAGATTCTTCTCTCATAGCTGCGCTGGTAGTTAAACTCGCCAAGGAACTGAACTTGCCTTACAAAATACAGACATTCGCTATCGGAATGGGTGACTCTCCAGACTTGGCCGCAGCTCAGACTGTCGCCGACTATCTCGACACCGAACACCACGCAGTCAAGTTCGACGAAAATGACGTTAAAGAAGCGTTAGATAATGTAATTTACCATTTAGAATCTTACGACATAACTACCATTCGCGCTAGTTTGCCTATGTATCTCCTATCGAAGTATATAAAAGAAAAAACTAACGCAACGGTCATTTTTAGCGGAGAAGGGGCTGACGAGTTAGCACAAGGATACATCTATTTCAGAGATGCGCCCTCTGAAACTGCCGGCCACGAGGAAAGTATACGCCTGCTGTCCGACATTTACTTATACGACGGGCTCCGAGCAGATCGAACCACGAGCGCTTTCAGTTTGGAGCTCCGTGTGCCTTTCTTGGATATTCAGTTCACGCACCACTACCTCGCGATGGATAAAAAAGTGCGCCAACCTCAGAACGGAGTAGAGAAGCATTTGCTCCGTAGCAGCTTTGCGAAGAGCAATTTGCTGCCTGACTCAATCCTATGGCGACACAAGGAAGCTTTCAGCGACGGTGTCGCCTCTGTTAAGAAATCTTTGTTCACGACGATCGCAGAAGTAATCGCAGAAAGGTTGCCAGAAGACGATACGAAGTACCCTGGAACGCAGCCCGTAACGACAGAAGCTAAATACTACCGACACGTGTTCGAGAAGTCATACCCTGGGCAGCATAACTTTACACCATACTACTGGATGCCCAAGTGGGTACAAGTTTCGGACCCGTCCGCGAGATTTATTAAACATTACGCGGCTAAATGATTTTTGTGTTATATTTTATTGCTAATGTACCTGTACACCTAGGTACATGTTCTTACAAAGTAAATACGGTAAGGATCTTATATTTTGTGCCTTAGTGTCATTAGTACCATTGATTTGTACCATTGATGGTACAAGTGACACAACTTTGGTTATTGCACAAGTGATTTGTCGTGTCGTGTCGTGATGTTTAAGACGAAAATGTTGTTTGTTCATGTTTTGACTTAATATTTAAGCCACATAAAATTATTAAAATAAGTTTGTTTAGCCCTGGCGTCAGAATTAAAGATTGTTAAATTTCTTTGAATCTCTAAACTGTAAGAAACAATGTAAAGTTATTTGAATTCAATACAAACTTTTAATTTAGTGAAAATTTGTATCAATTTCGATACGTATCTGTATTCTGTACTTAGCAGATAGATAACTGTATTTTGTGTTTATTTGGGTAGATGAATAATTGTCATTTATTTCTGTGCATTCAGTCCGAGTACATTTGATTAAATTCCATTTTTTTAAAATTAATAAACAAGTACACTGAGGATAATAAAAGAAGAAAACACTGAGATCCCAAAGCTAGCTGAGTATTTGACTCAGCTAAAAGCAATGAAACCAAAACAAATGTACAAATACGAAAAAAGTACCTAAGAATATACTTTTGTATAAGATATGGCGGCAAACTAATTTAAACTCAATTACATCACAACACTGCCTAAATTAGCTTGCAGAACTAGCAGCCTACATGCACAGAGTAGTGAAATAGTTACTATAGTTTTAGCCTTCATGCTGAACCAATAATATCCATTGTTTAGCTAAAAGCAGATACGGATACTTGTTATATTTATATAGTTGGTAACTGTTATGTGCCTAAAGCAACTGGTTACGTTTTGTTTGTACTTAATTGAAACAATTTAATAAATTATTTTCTGAAATCTGAAACAAATCTTTATCTATCTAAAATAAACCCAAACAAACCTAAAATAGGTACCCAAATCAGGTGAATTAGGTAGGTATCTCTATCTTTATGAAAAATCTCTTATTTTTTTCCACACTAATTTATAAGTAACTGTGATAGTTTGTGTTATGTTCCCACACGATTCTAATAGCGGTGAGTAGATTTTAATGAAATTTGGTACAGATAAGTAATAGCTTATACCGCCGTGGGTTAACAAAAAAACGGTACGTATAACAACAGAACTACCGCAGTCTACATAACAGCACAGCGGAACCATAGGGACTTTGGTCACTTTTATTGCTGCCATTAAATTAAACAAGATAAAAGACAGATTCAAATTTAACAAGATGAAAGCAATAGATTCTGTGATTTAAGTCTGTATTAGGGTTATTAGTCTCGTTTTCTATCGTACCTATCACTAACTAATCAAGTGTATTAGACTTCTATATAATGAAATATTGATTACCTAATCATCATTTGCGATTTACGTTAAACTGTAAGGTTCATTATTAAGCATAATCTAGTATGGGAGGTCTAATAGCATTCATGAATTTTTTCAAACAAAAACACGGCGGCGTTTCCATGGAATGTGTGAGATCCGTAAACTTCACGTGGGGCTGACTACGGCACACTTCATTTTTCGAAGAGTCACTGTCGTTCAAATCCGGTAACTTCGTGACTATTTCATTCGGTTTGCACGTAAAAGACGTAGTTTGCGCTAATGACGTGACTCCCTTTTCTGTTGCTTTATCACAGCTGAACATGTCATGCACAGTTTCTGATACTTCGTCCTTTAAGATCTGCAAAGATCTACCTCGCAATAGGCTCATGGTGACGACGCAACTAGGACACAGCAAGTCCTTTGTCAGAGAGTTTAGGAGTTCCTCGCGGTCTTTACGGATAGAAGCTTGACTGGCTTGAGTGAACCGGTCGAAGAACTTTATTTCTTGCTTTTCGACTTGAATTTCTTTATCGTTCGGGCTGTCGCTGTCATCTGGGTGCACCATGGGAGTCATATAGGTATATCTATCGCTAAGACACTTGCAGATACTAGACGTAAGCTTTGCAAGCTTCTGCTTCAGAATGACTAGCTCGACAGGCTCCCATGGATCGGCTGGATTGGGTTTTGGCTTCGATGTCCACATTATGACTTCGACCGGCTCACTGCATCGGTTTTGTTAGACGCCGATACGCCTACTCATGGTTTGCTTTGTGAGAAAATTATTGTCATGTGTTCACTGTGGTTACACGTGTATTAGACTTCTGTCGGTTGGGTTACCTACATCAACGTTGCATTTTCTTCGGCTTCTGCATTATTTGCTCAAACTATTGAAGACACTCAATTATGAGTGTTCACAGAGTGCACAAATAACAGAAGCCTCTGCAGCTCTATCCAAAGTACAGTATAATCATGGAGCGTTTCACTGACAGATCAAACGTTCAAATTTTGAAAGACCGATCGTTAATACAGTTAAGTACTACTCTATGGACCGATCTCTCGCAAGCAAAAAGTATTCATAGAAGTGGAGGGGTATGTCTTCTGTTTTCTCTACGCGATTTGTGATTTTGTCATTTAGTTTGTCATACCTACATTTATTTACTAATATATGCAAAAACCCCAACCATAAAATAAAATAAATAAAAACATGGTCTATAGAAACTATGTATTATAAATCAACCTTAAATAAAATGTGTTTAGGTACTAAATATTCTGTAAGTCTAACCATGCCTTAGGTATCCTCACTATCCCCAACGAAAAAAAATGTCCAGATTTCCATTTTTCGGAAGTGCTACAAAAGAGAAGCGGTCACAAAACAGGAGAGGAAGGGTAAACAACACTTATTAAAGAGATTAGTATACAATTAGCAGTCGACAGAAGAACTCTAAAAAAAGAAAGCCTTTGATAATGAGCTATTAAAAGCGTCTGCAGCCAAGCAGCAATGTGCAAACATTACTGTGTTCCGGTTGGAAGGGCATTGTCTCCAGTGAAATTTTAGGGCAAATAGGGGATAAACATCTTATATCTCAGGGCGACGAGCGCAGTGCTGTGCCGCGTAGGGTCTTGAATTCTAAGAATTCAAAATTCTGGTTGGCGCAAACCTGTTATGGGCAATCGTGACGTTTAAAATCAGGCGAGCGATTTGCTCGTCTCGTCTCTCAATAGCATGAAAAAATACTTGATATTCTTAAATTTAGACAAGTCTAAATTAACCTCTAATGAGCACGAACAAATTAGGTATCTCTCGTTGTCTTACTAGTATTTTTTCTTTTCAGCCCTTCTGCGACTGCAAGGACTGCGCTTGTGACGACTGTCCCGATATTCCACAACGTCTAGCGATCACATTTTCAAATGGAACATGTAATTTAACCAAGAAATCACTTGAGAAAAGTTCTAGCACAGAAAGCTTCAGTTGTTATGAGAAGACTCTTGTTAATTTCTCACTAGACCGATCCAGCAGCCAAAGCAAGACAAGCAAGACAAAATCTCGTTACAGAGTGCAAATACTTAGTCCAAAAAGTAGTCGAGTTAGTCAGAAAAGTGGACAGAAATCTATAAAAATAGAATCTGCGACGTCAACTAGCTCAATAAAGAAATAGTTTACCTATATTTCAATTCGTATTTTATTTATACTGTATAGAAGCATGCTAGTTTATCTAAAGCTATCTAGTAAGAGTGGAGTAGGAGAGGCACCGTTGTTTTATTGAACTAAACTAACAGCTATATACTCCCATCGACACGGATTTCCAAAAAACGTTTCACACTCATAGCTCCCCACTAGGAATAAATCCTGTGTCGGGGATATCATGGAACACACACAAAGACAAGGACAACTAACACCCAGACCCAGAACAGATTTTTAAATTCATCATCTGCCCGGCCGGGAATCGAACCCGGGACCTCTGGCTTATAAGGCGGATAAACTACCGCTGAAAGGTTGTATCTTCTTGCTACTTCTACGGAATAATTAATAATTTTTAATACGTTTTTACAAAACGCATAGAGACAGTCAAATAAATATGGCAAGCTTTTTATGTAATAATTTTTTTTAGTTATTTGAACTTCTTGACTAGTACTCTTTCTAACAAAAATGCTGTCAACCACTCTGAAGAAGCAATCAACTGTCAAATTTCGTTGTCTGTTACAGGCTGTCATTTTCTGTCGGTTCTTTTTGAGTTTTTCGGGCAAAGCTGACCGTCGGTGGTCTTTTATTAGGCAAGGGACATAAATACCAACAAAAATAAATACACCTATCATGTCTCTAGGAATATCACGTTCACTATCTAAATAAAATGTGGAATTGAGCTTGAAATAGAAACAGCCCAGCTATGCAGCCATGCGACCAAACCAAAAAACCAGCAAAGTAGGTAATTAGACAGAGTGGACATCAAAAAATAAATCAATGGAAAGAAAACCCTCATCCAAGTATCACCACAAGTGTATTCCACAAGCTATACCCGAGGTAATGGTAATGTTATTTTTTATCTTTAAGACGGCGTATTAGATAGACTTCAGCGGGCAGCGAGTGGCGGCGGGTGATTGGCGAGAGCAGCTACGGTTTTATTTGTATAATATGGCACGCCCAACTTCATGCTGATTTGGAGAATTGGGGCCATACTGCGAATAGGCACTGTCTTTTGTCTCGCTCTGTCAGCTAGTGAAAAGGCGAGACAACGCGATTCAGTTTGGGGTTCGCGCTGTGGTTCAAAACGAAGCCTGAAATAATTTGGATTTCAAGAATCATAGAAACTTTAACAACCGTTTACCATCTAAAACACAACAGTCACGCCAGCAGTCGGTCACGCTTGTAAATTATGCGTTTAGACCGCAAAATACTTCTCGAATTTTGAATGGTTTTGTAATATTTTATTTCTCAATTCCGTAGCCACCACCGGAGCCCCCGCAACCGCCCGCGAGATCGAGTCTCTTGGACCTAATTAGTGATGAAAGAGACTGTTCGTGCGAAGTAGCGGCGCGCGCTCTACGGTCCCATATTCATAAACACATCGGTCTAACTGAACAAAGAGACTCCGAGCCTAGTGAAATAAAAATACGGCCTGAACCTAAAGTAACTAAAGCCTCCGAGTCTAATGTAAAATATTCTAATTCAAAAGTAATAAATAAGTCGTCCAAGTCTAATCTAAAACTCTCTGATTCTAAAGTCATAAAAAAGCTCTCCGAGTCTAATGTAGAACCCTCTGATTCCAAAATAAAGTCCGAATCTAAATTAGACCAATCCTCGTTACCTAAATAGGTGTGAATTACCCAGAATAAACCCAACAAACTCAATTTTATTCTTTTATTTACAAACGCTTTTTACACAGAACATTATAAGTAGAATCTTAGATTCTATCCACGATAATGTCTTGGGTCAGTTTTATCAAAAGAGTCTGAAATAACAGATTTCAAATCAAGTTTTAATCTTTTTATAGTGTTTGCAATTTTTATAATTCTTTCACATTTTCGCCCAATAGCAGAGTGAAAATACCAATTTGATTACAATTACTGCTCTGTGCCATTTTCAGCTTCTTTTTGTTCGGTTTGGTGTTTCTTGAATTTATCACAAAGATAGTTCCAGTACTTGCTTCTTATTTTGTCGTATTTAGTAGCTAAGGCATCGCAAAGTTCGATAGCTCTAGTAGGGTTTTGGAGGCAGTTGGATTCGCCTTTTTTGATCACTTCCTCGCAAATATCTATGAGGAAAGCTAGGAGGTAAGGCGAACGGCATTTGTTCTTGTATAAATCTTCGCAGAAGTTAATAACGACTGCATTTCCACTAATACCTCTCTTGTCATGTAGCATTATGCCTCTTAGGTAATTCCAGGCGCTTTCGTTGTTCTTAACAAATTGTATCTTTTCCAAGGCGTAGTGTATTTCCTTTTGGACGTTGAGATCAGACCAACCCAAGTGGTTATTCATTACGAAGTACCTTTGGTTCCAGGCGGAGTTGTTGCGAACGTCATCCGTAAGAAGATGGTCGACATACTCCATTTCTTTCTCGTACAGCCTGGAAAAGATCAAGTATGATTTTTAATTTTACAGAAGAATGAACTGTTTTGTGATTCTGATAAGTGTGAAAATAAGTACCAATTACTTAGTATTAAGTAAACAGTTGGGTAATATGGGTAAGTATTTTGCCAATATCATCCAGGAAAGCCTACTCATTTAGACATATTATTTGTGAAAATTTTAATCAATTTAATAACTTGTTATAAACTGAACATCCACCCCAGAAATAATAACTAATTGAAACGCAGAACAGATGAAAAAAATAAGGTAAAAAATTATATTATTAATTAGAGTACTGTTGTTTTGGGAATCGTTTATAAAAGGCCTATAAATTTAAGAATTTAGAGTATCGACCTTATTTCTTAGCATAGCTCAAATTTTGCACAATTTCACACTCCGGACTCACGTCTCCCCTAGCTGGTTCCCCAGGGGGGGACGTTAGGATTTCCTAGTACTAGTGTCTCCACTCCGGACTCACGTCTCCCCTAGCTGGTTCCCCTGGGGGGACGTTAGGATTTCCTAGTACTAGTGTCTCCACTCCGGACTCACGTCTCCCCTAGCTGGTTCCCCTGGGGGGACGTTAGGATTTCCTAGTACTAGTGTCTCCACTCGGTAAGGGGAGATATTAAAACTAGATTTTATTTATTTTTTGCATTCTCTTGTGCTCCCCCGCCTGAAAGTTTAAATAAAACTCAAAATTAAGTATAAACAGAATTTGACTTTTTTAACTTAACTTTAGGTACTTTATTTATTTATTTCGCTTAAAAAAAAATTGACTCTTAACAAAAAACAAATAACGCAGATAAAAATAATTAGCTTAAATTAGCGTAACTTTTCCAAGAAATGACCAACGCTTATTTCTTTATGGATGAGTTGAAGTTGAGTGTTTATAATTAATACATCTCTTTCAGACTGAACTCTTCTCCTCTTACTATTGTGTACTCCATGCTCAAAGTTTATTACAGTCATTTTATTTTCGTCCATATCTTTTTTTAAAGTTGTTAATAATTTTGTGATGGTGACGTAATTTTTATTAATTTGCCTATTTAATTTGGAATGCCAACCCTCGGCGTAATTATTTGTACGATGACGTTGGTCGTAAATGCACCATTCTGATATGCATTCTTCACTTTTTAACCAATTTCTTTCCATATATTCTTTTCATAAATGCTTTAAGTTTGGTCTCATCAAGTTCCTTGCATTGAGATTTAATATACGCCCAACCTTCTTCAATCTCAAAAAAAGAAATAGATCACATTTCCGCTGATTGGAAATACAAAAATAAAATGTTTGTACTTAAATTGTAATGCAGATACTTACATATATGGTAACAGTTCCGGTACATTTGTATTTTTTTTTGTTAGCACAAACCCATCTTTCCGCGCCATTAACATAATTTTTGTGTTTAGTATATTGATACCCGTTATAAATCAAAATTTTTCCACCGTTTCTTTCTATAATTTCCAAATTTTCATCCATGTTTGAACGCAAATTAAATCCAGTAAAATGTATTTGATTCCCCTGAGATGTTATACTCATGGAATTAATGTTATACTATGCACGACTTGACATACCTACTTGACATTGAAAGACATCAGTAATCTCAAGGAGTCTTTATTCTGAGTTTAAAGCATACACATGTAAAGTCAAGTGGCCAGTGATTAATAATTAATAACTGTTTATGTTAGGTATGAGTTATCTCGTGATGGGACTTCTAGAAATTTTGCGTTTAACACTAAGCGTCAAGGGTAATGTTTTCTCTTACCAAAGGTGAGACGCTAGTACAAAGAAGTTTTACCGTCCCCCCCAGCGGAGGATACCCCTTACCGAGTGGAGACACTAGTACTAGGAAATCCTAACGTCCCCCCAGGGGAACCAGCTAGGGGAGACGTGAGTCCGGAGTGGAGACACTAGTACTAGGAAATCCTAACGTCCCCCCCAGGGGAACCAGCTAGGGGAGACGTGAGTCCGGAGTGCAATTTCAATGTCAAATCAGCAATTAATTTGACTGCTAGATACATATTCTAGCCTAAAAAAAACTAGGTCATATCTTTATGAGACAAGTTGATAGATTTGTACATGTGTCATGTGTTGTGTGTGTGTGTTGTTTTTGTACATTTATTGTATAATTTTATGTTCTGTATTTTGAAATGACTTGTAATGAATATTGCCAATAAAATGATTATGATTTTCCCGCAAAGGGTATATTATGCATTTCCCAGGACATCTACCCGAGCCAACCCAGCTTGTTTAAATATCAGAGTGAAAGTAACAGTCAAGCTGTTGCGGTCACACAGATTTTGTTGTTTTTTGTAACACTTTGACTGCAGAAAACACATACGTTGTGTTTTCCTTTGTGCGACGCGAGTGCTGCACACGCCAGGCGCGTAAAACAACGCATTTGACTATTAGCCGTACCTAAGGTAAGCGCATGTGATTATTAGCCGCAGTCAAAATGTTAAATATGGCGGTGCACCCACACCCACACACGTTATTTCTATAAATGACGTGTTTTAAATTATACCCAAAATTATTAAGGTATTTTGATTTGATACATACCCAAAAGTTTTTATAGCCCACTGCCGGTGTTGCCATGCATGGTAGTTCTTAGGGTCCTGAAGCAGAGCATCTCCCGTCAGTTCCAGCTCCATCAACGGATCCTGGAGCCATTCCACCAGCACCCTCCGGTGATGCCACACCTGGAACATGGTTGATGCCACAATACTTTCGATTAAATTTGAATGGACTACCAATATGAACTTGCAGCAACAATTTGAACCCGCTCCTCAAATTTGTATGTGTAGCAAATCTATACTAATATTATAAAGAGGAAAGATTTGTATTTTTGTATGTTTGTGTGGAATGAACTCAAAAACTACTGGACCGATTTAAAAAATAATCAGCTGTTCCATACATTTTGTCGAGTGTCATTGACATTTTTCTATGGAACAGCTGATTTTTTTTTTGCGAATTTCGGGTTGGTCCCATAGTAAAAATTGTTCTTAATGATGAGTACTATGAGCCCTTTTCGGCTTAGCATACCCTTTATGAATAACCCTATATATATATTTTTTTTTATCCACAGCGAAGCGTGGCAGGGAACAGCTAGTATCATATATATTTTTTTTCTAACTTCATTGAGAACAGTATGCAGTCAGTTGCTGAATAAGATATTCTTATTCAGAATGAGTAAGAGTGAAGTCCCGCACTGGTGTCCAAAGGGTGCATTGTGCGTTTCCCTCTTACTAGCAATTACCCGAGCCAACCCAGCTCCTTAAAATAACGAAGCGAGGCCCTGGGCCGCTGGCACAACTGCTCAAATGGCAAAGATGGTATGATCTATGAAAAAGTAACCCGATGTTGCATTTGAAAATCAAAATATAAGCATACCTGATAGTTTTTAGGAGACTGCTTTATCACAGCTTCCACATAATCCAGTTCTGCTCTCAGATCAGAATCTAGAGTTTTGAGAAGATCCCTCCTGAAATTTTCATAACAAAGCATGCATTATGAATGTTATACATTACAAAAATAAAACATACTAGGTATGTTGTAAAAGCACATTGTAATAGGTACTTAGTTGTTATCAATACATTTCAATGTTAAAAGCTGATTTGTTATAATAGAAACCACAAAGGAAATTAGGTTTGCATGTGGTAACGAAAAATTCCACAAAATATTATATGGAAAACAATTGTTATAATAGTACCATTTTAGTAGCTTTATGGACCTAACAACTATACAGGTATCTCACTAATTTTGTTTCAATAGCAAAAATTGTCATGTTTAAACTGAAACCATAAGCCTAAGCCTTTAAATAGTGTTTTATGCGAATGACAGCAAGATTATGAACATAAAAGTAACTCCATCTTGCATCATTAGGTACCTTTTATGTGAATGACAGCAAGATTATGAACATAAAAGTAACTCCATCTCTCATCATTAGGTACCTTTTATCAACTAAATGAATTTACAGATCTTGTACTTAGCACAATTAAATTTGAGAGATTATATATGATTATATACATACACTTACATGAATGTATAAGGGACGCAAACAGGTATAAAGTAATAAAGATAAGGAGTGAACAAACCTGTACTGCCACACTGTATAGTTGGCCGGGTTGAGTTCAACAGCGTCTTTAGTCAATCTAAGGACCCTCTCCGACTTCTCATTGCTCTGCAGAGTTGCTCGGAAATAGTCATACACATCTTCAACTGAAATTAAGTTTTAATATGAGTTACTTAGTGATTCAGATACATATAAATAGCTAAATAAGTACCAACATGCTGCGTAACTAAGATGTATGAGTAATAAGTTTCTTGGACCATCTAAAAGCTTTCGAATAGGATGACAAATTATGATAAATTGATAATGCAATGTTTGAAACTCACATTTCTCGGAATGTACTATTACCACCACTGGATTGGGACCATCATCTTCTTTTACAGGAGTCACGTCGTTCCATTCTGGCCTGTCCTTATAGAACGTCCATCCAACGTCGCTATCACCGCTATCAGACATCGTCGGGATTGTAACCAAATGACAAAAATAGCAATCCTTTCACCACAGCCAGTCGCCAAATACTGCTCTTATCAATGAACGTTTACACGTAGTGAGACGTGAATAAACACCCAGCCACTATCTAGGCCGAGGGTAATACAATTACTACTGGCACAATTAAACACAAGACAAATTTAAACACAGGTAATTTTTTTATTTATATTTGCATAGTGATTATCTACTCTGTGATTTGCATAGTAAGTACCTATGCACCTTTTTCGCATATAAATAGTAGTGTATGTGCCTAAGATGCAAAACTATGAACTTGAACAGGCTATAAAGATATATTATTTTACAAGTTACATTTTCAGCAAACGAAAGAAAAAAAGAATGGAATTGGAATGGAATGGAGTCAACTATATTTTACAGCCAATAATCCGCAACCAAATTTTAATAATGCACGAGTAGTTTTACGCGACGAATATTTTACAGCCAGATTTTCCGAAGCTAAGCCGCTCGAAAAATTAAACAACTATCTATCAACGTCAAATGCGAAGCCGAAATTATGCTAATTCGTAGTACCTACTGTACTGTAGTACTTGTAGTCGTACTGCAGTGGTAGGGCTCTTTTGCAGAGCCCGCCTGGGAAAGTTTCACACCTTTACCAGATAAATCACCGCCAAGCAGTACTGTGTAAGCATTACTGTGTTCCAGTAATGTCTACACAGCCCTGGATGGGCATTGTTTCCAGTGAAGTTTCAGGGGAAATAGAAGATTTATCATCTGAAATCTCAGGGTTTCGAGCGCAGTGCTGTGCCACGCAGAATCTTGAATTCTAAGAATTTAAAATACTGGGTGGCGCAGACCTGTTTGTAAACGTGACGTTTAACATCAGGCGAGCGATTTGCACGTCCCGTAACTCAATAGCATAAAAAAAGAAAAGCAAAACTAGTTCAAACAAATCCACGCCATCTATTGTACCTTTTGAAACTAAAAATTTTTTTAAAAACGCCTCAGTACATTATGATAAAAACACTTCACAATGACATGCGACATGATAACTCCATCATTTATTGGCTGTATATTCCTGCCTATACATTATTGGTTGTAAAATAGGTGTACCCAAAAAACAAATCAAATGACAGTGACAGTGACAGTTTGTAATTAAGAAAACCATTCATTGAGGTGCGAAAAGACTCACCATGCTGAAATAAATATGTAAATGCATAATTTTTACTTTTCCCCACTTTAATAAACATGATAATAAGCCCAACTGTGGCGTACTTTCCTTATTTGGACTGTAACTAAATAAACTTACCAAAACTTTTAAAGAGAATATTTTTTTAACCTAATTAAAAAAACTTACTGGCAAAAATGCACGAGACGTGTGAAGCCATAATACTTTTCAGGGTTGAAAAAAATATGTAGCTAGAAATAACTTAAATCGACTTCTATAGTTTATGTCGATTATTCGTTTTTTAAACGGTTTTAAAATTTGATTTTAACTATATTTTTTATTCATTACCAACAGTTAATAGTTGGGTACCAAGTAGATACCGATCTATTTGTTTACGCACGTAAACATAATGTTATGGTAGGTACTTACTATACATAATGGCATCAGCTAATTTTAGTTTTCTTCAACCAATTTGCCAACATATCCGATAGCTGCATCATACAAGTACTTATACCCTAATAGAGAACTAATCTGTACTAAAACCACGTAAATCAGATTTTTGCCTAGCTGTACCTATAAAAATAATCGATAACTAAGTTTTACTAAGAGATACGAGTAGGTAGGTAAAACGCCCAAGAGTCAGTTCGGGGTAATTTAAGGGTCATTTCAATAATTAATTAATGCCTAATTACCTTCGTCAGCATACGAACTTGTGATGAATTAAAAACCATTTTCAAAGCTAAACATTTATTATTTTACAATGTAAATAAATTATGTTACAACTATCAGGTAATAAATTAGGAGGAATCTTTGCTTTTAATTAACATTAACGATGACTTTTGAGTGGTGAGGGTAGATTTACCAGGCGTATGCGAGGCCGAGTCCGTTGGTGTAAGTCATGTGGGACACAGTCGGGGCGGCGGAGTACGCCACGCCCAGGAGACCACCGGTTGCCACCTGGCGAATAAAAATGAAATATTAATTATAATAAAAAAATAATAATAATATTTGAAACTTATAAATCAGTTCTGTAGGATTTATTATAAACTGAGATTTTGTTGAAAATAATATAAAGAACCGAAAGAAAACTTTATAAAACTACACCCCACATGATCAATGCCCGTAATTGTAGCTTATAGGCAAGAGTTTGATAAAAGTAAAATAGACAACTTTGAGCTTATTGTAAGTTTAACTAAAATTAATATTGATGTCTAGATAACTCTTTCGCATGACATCAGATCATGCCGTGTGCAATGCCGGCCTCAATGGCGTTAATTAAAAAAAAAACAGTAAACTGACAATAAATCACGGATTAAAAACAATGATCGTTACTCACGTAACTATCGGTCAGTAATTAATAGCTAAGTACATATAGAGTAATTTGTACTTTAGCGATAGGTAAGGCTAGGCTTGTAGTGAGCTAAGGGAGCGGCTACACCGACATACGACTGTAGCCGGCGTATCCGCCGCCGTACTCGACAGCGAGAACCGTATGGATCTTACGTAATAGTTAGAGGGTAATTTGATAGTACCTAGCTTTTAGCGATATGACCGGATTTCGTGTCTTTCTCTTATATGATTTCCTTTTTGGGGTGTCAATAAATTTAATAATCATTGTATTGTACCTTAGCGACAGGTGAGGCGTAGTGAGCTAAGGGCGCGGCCACACCGACGTGCGACACGAGCGGCGCGACGGGCGCCACGGGCCTGTAGCCCGCGTATCCGCCGTATCCGGCGTATCCGCCGTATCCGACCGCAACGCCCGGGTTGCTGACACGGATGTCGGACTTGCGCACCGAAGAGAAGGGGGTGTCGATCGCTTTGGAGTATGTGGAGATCTAGGAGAACAGATAGTCATAATAAAAACAAGATGTTAAAAAAAGCATTGTCATCGTAGTATTACACCGGTATAAGTACTAAAATTGGTAGGCAGTAGCGGATCAAGGTGGAGAGAAGTTGATGCAATGTTCAGTCCAAGTAGTTGAATTATTTTTTTTATTGAAAAAATTGGAAGAAATATCGTATCGTAAAGTTATATCGTGTCGAACATATGATTGAAATAGTACCTTACCTAGGTACTAGTTGAATATTGGAGTATGCCGGCCGGACTCCAAAAAAATACAAATAGTAAAACAAGTAATTTAAAATAACTTATTACATACGAGTACAAGCGTTTATTGCATTGTCATCGGAGTTACGCAGGTATACCAAAATTCAGTTCTATCGGACATCTGAAGGTGGTTCATAAAATACTTAGTTGAAAGATTCGACCCAAAAAAAACAGGGCAAGCTAAATAAAATCTTGTAATAATTAGGTACCTGTCCAAGATTGAAAGGCGATCTGTAGGTGTTGGTGGAGTGAGAAGCCAGGGCCGGCTGCGCAGGGTAGTTGGAGTAGGGGTTCCCGCCGTAGTAACCTCCGCCGTAAGCGTAAGGAGCCAGGAGCCCCCCACCGTGGGCCGCCGCCACGCACACAAGAAGGAATACCTGGAAAATGCACACATATTAGCCATGCCCAAAAAAACCAACGGTATACTTACTTACTTTAATGTTTTAGCTTTTTGCTGATTTTAAAAAAGGAGGATTTTTTTGAGGTAGTTAAACTCTTTATTGTTCACTCCAAAAAAGTTGACGGGTGAAAAGGTTGGTACCTATATAATGTAAGTAGACTCCATGTAGGTGGAAAGTTTTTTCATGAAGAGCTTTCAGAATATCAACCGCCCACTGAGCCACGTGCAGATCTCAACCGGCCAGATGTAGTTAACTAATAGCGCATTAGCGCACCGCTAGCTAATTAGTGATTAAACGAACTTACCTTTGTGAAGTTCTATCATAATTATACGTAGCACTTTGTCCGAAGAAATTAGTATTAGTAGATATTATATACACATGTAGTTTCGCTAGGTGACACCACTCTTTGCACTAATTGTTGAGAGAATGTAGGTAGAATTAAACAAGTTAAAATATCCGAGGGTAGATATAACCCACCTCGCCATTTTGTCGTTCTTATTCTTCATTTAGTTTAGAGATATACATATTTATATTACACACCTAATTACACCTTTGTCATTGGCATGCTTCTTTAGTTCTAATGATATTCAAGGGTTGCGTTTGCTCCTGGGGGGGCGGGAGTACATACTAATTTCTTCGGACAAAGTGCTACGTATAATTATGATAGAACTTCACAAAGGTAAGTTCGTTTAATCACTAATTATACTTCGCACTTTGTCCTCGAAATTAGTATTAGTAGATATTATATACACATGTAGACTTTGAGAGTAATGTAAAGAAGTATTGTCAATGACACGTTAATCGTGTGAAATCAACTTAATGTTTATTAAGCACAACCATAGGTACTGTAGGTATATTTTACGTGAAAATATTCATATTTTACGTTACTACCTTATTAGTTAACTTAATTGTTATATTTAGCTTAAACAGTATCTAGGCATCTAATCGCCTGATGGTGTATTATTATTATATTAATAATTGCTCGAGCTAAGGCCAGGTGACAGGCATCGGTAACAACCCTGTTGTAAAACGGAACGAAGGTAGTGGAGCTGTGGCTCCATCCCGCAGTGTTGCGGATAGTGTCAAGACTGACACCAAGCGAGCGTGCGGCAGTCGCAGTTTGCCGACTGGTTTAAGTGAATAAAATATCGCATTTGTCTATGTATGCCTGTAGTATTTTTGCTGGGTTTTCGTAGAAAAAAGGTAAGAAGAAAACTGACTGCTTGAAACCAGGAATGTTTATTTATATCAAGCTTTTCATTACCAATTGACAATTGTCAATTATGCATAAGTGACCTAAAACACTGTTGGTGCCCCAGGTAGCATTGTATTTAGGTAAAGGAGGTTTACCGTCGCTAAACATTTTCGATAGAAAGACAATTAGGTACGCTAGGGATTGAGGCCTTATAAAGAACAACATTGTAATTGTTTAAGCAATACGACCACCGCTTCCAGAGAAATCCGTCATGTTGTTTATTGGAGCTTTTAGTCAGTGAGGCAACTTGTAGGCTTCGACTTGATAAAGCCTGATAACACTCCTGCAGCCAGGGTAAGATTGGAATATATCTGCGATTTGTAATGCGATATCAAAATATTATCGTTAGGTGTAAACGTAGCGATATCAGACACAAGTAGGGATTTGAACAAAGAGAACCATGCTTGTGTAGGAACATTGGTACAATGAAACATTGCTACAATCACAATGCCACATGCGTTGTTTGAAATGTTTTTTCGCAGCCTTCATAAGACTATTGAAAATAAAGGGAAGGTGTAAATAAAAATAAGATGTCTGACCATGACTGCAAATGAATTAAAAGCGACTGCGTCAAGATCTTTGTGTGACGATATGTATCTATTACATTTATTGATGATTCGACTTTCAAATCTATTTCAGGCAGCTCAAAAGATGCTGCTAAGTATTGGGAAGCCCAATCAGCTAACTCCTATTTGATATCTGGGTGTGTTTTACGTGATTCAAAATCAGCGAGAACATTGATACATGATCTACTATAGGACGTGAAGATAAAAATCTTTGTAGCCGTGAGGCCAAATTTCTTTTGCTGTTTTAGTAAGATTGGAAATAGAATTCCATCCATGCGGTTAATGTAAGCTATCGCAGAATTGCGGTGGTGTTGTCGATGCGCAAAAGTATCAGACAGCCGTATAAATCCTTGGAAAAAAATTAAGAGCTATGAAAGCAGCTCGAGGTAATTTCAATGCCTTTCTTGTTTACTACTTGACCATTGAGCACTTGCAGTTTGACCTTTACAGTTCGCCCCCACCCCGTAGTTGAGGCGTCAGAATAAATTTCTGTAACGTGCACAGCACGTCGTTTCTGATATGGTGTGTTGATTGGCCTATGGCACTAATCCACCACTTAATATCGGGCAACAGAGTGTCGGGTACATTCATAAACTTATCACAACATCATAAGTTAAGATATTTGCAGCGTTTTATTTCCTTAGTATAAAGCCCATACCCATACTCAATGGCTGGACAAGCCGACACTAATAAACCTTTGATTTGTGTGAATTTCCTAAATCAACAGCGTCTCTTTTTAGTAAAATTATCTATTTCAGTTTTAATGTGTAACTTTTTGTCCAAGGTTAGACTTAGCGACATCTGATAAGAGTCTATGATCATGCCTAAAAATTAGCATGTAATTGAAGGTGTCAACACACTTTTCTCCTCGTAAGACTCAGAGAAGTAAATGTTTTTCTCGTCATTTCAATATTTATCAGTAGCATTTCAGGGCACTGACTTATTAGTAGCCAATCGACTAAATACAGATTCATAATGTTTGTAAAAGCAAACGGTGCAGTTTGCAGTACTTAAGCCGAACGGCACAATGTTACATTGGAATAGTCGTATTTGTCGTTGAAAATTAACCGAAGGTTTTTATAAAGCCATTGTGATATCTTAAAAGAAAATATGCATCTTTGAGATCAAAGGTGCCATATAGCATTTCTGAGAAAATAATTTTACTGCAGTGCGTAAGTCCCCATCCAAGTTTAAAATGTTCAGTTTTTGTAAACTTATTAATTATATTATTATTATTTTAATTTAAATACAATTATTTCGATTGTTTATCAGAATTTGTATATATGCGTGGTTTAGGAACAGATTCCTGAACGACCGATGAGGAAAACTTCCAGCTATCCAAGAGAGGATAGTACTATGGTCATTTGTAATTTATAAGAACCGGATTATATGCAACATAAAAAGTTTATAATAATTATGTATAATAAATTGGTGAAACATTCGTGAAATTGGTAAAATATGCATCAACATAAGTAAAATATGCAACATTACCTGTTTTTATAAATTTTTAATAAATTTTAGAAAAAAAATAAAAATTACAAGAAGAAAAATGCTGTATTCTTTATTATTTTTTTTTTTTTTTTTTTTTTTTTAAATCAGCGCTAAAAAGCGCGCGACTGATTGCGCTTTACAGACCGAGCGGTTTATGTGCTCGTATGTGTAGGTTTGACCGGTAAATTTTTTATTTATTTATTAAATGTTTCTTAATTACTTATATGTAACAAAAATGTATATTTTTATTTTATTTTATTTTTTGTGTTGCAAGTTGCTAAGTCGCCATATAGCAAGTAATAGTAATATCAGCAAGGCATGATATAACACGTGCCATTTGTTTTTGTTCGGCTTCGATTTCTTTGTCCGGTTTCAGTGCCGTTCCGGAAGGGCAGCTTTTGTTTCAGGGTTAAGCTGTGGAGCATTGATGTGCAAGCATAATTGCTGGCATAGCATGCAGGCATTGAGTACTTAGTCAAAATATTTGTATATTGTAACCTTCAGGCGCGATATATTTGAGGCGGTTGCAACTCTGAACGGGTGTCGTTTGCAATTTTCATTGTGATTATCGGGTGTTTGCCCAAAACCTCCAGTACCTCTTCATCTAATTTTAAAGGTTCTGTTGTCGATGAAGTTGGATCGTCGACAATTATGTCCGCGATATTATTTGCGGTCCTGAGATCGCAAATACTAACTATACTAAGTTACTGGTAACTATAGGGACCGTCGCCGCTTTACCTCCATAAGTGTCGACGAGATCTGCGCCGAAATTATCAACGTCCTATACAGTCACGTGATTTGGAGGCTCTGGGATTCAGTCGTCTGGGCCCAGGTTTGGTTGGGGTGACTCAGGAATGAGTCGATATTGACTTGTAAGTATAGGTTTTTAACCTTATATAATATACGTTTAGTTTATATAATAACAACAAGTCCAAAGGTCTTAAAATTTTGCTCAAAGTAAATGATTAAAAGTTATTGTGTTTTCAGTTTCGAGTAACTGATCAAATTTTGAACGCGGTGGTTAGTTCGGTTACATTCATTGACAGATTAGTGGACTTTAAGGCAGTCTAGTGTCAGCAAAAAGGTTATCAGTTCCAACTGATAAAATGTCGAATGCGGTGAAAGAACCCCAATGGTTAGTTCGGTTGCATTCATTGAGATAATAATTGAACTTTAAGGCTGCCCTAGTGCCAGCTAAAAGAAAAAAGGTTATCAGTCCCGGCTGATAAAATGTCGTATGCGGTGAAAAAACCCCAATGGTTAGTTCGATTGCATTTATTGACAGATTAATGGGTTTTAAGGCTGCCCAGTGCCATCTAAAAGAAAAAAGGTTATCAGTCCCAACTGATAAAATGTCGTATGCGGTGAAAAAACCCTGATGGTTAGTTCGGTTGCATTGACAGATGTCGTATGCGGTGAAAGAACCCTGATGGTTAGTTCGGTTGCATTGACAGATTAATGGGCTTTAAGGCTGCCCGGTGCCAGCTAAGAGAAAAAGGTTATCAGTCTCAACTGATAAAATGTCGTATGCGGTGAAAAAACCCTGATGGTTAGTTCGGTTGCATTGACAGATTAATGGGCTTTAAGGCTGCCCCGTGCCAGAGGTTATCAGTTCCAACTGATAACAATATCGAATGCGGCGAAATAGCACCGCTGGCGATCTCGGTTGCATTCTTATGAACTTTGCTTTATAATTATTAAGGTAATGAATACATAGTAATACCACTACATACCTTGTCGATGTACCTACTGTACTTCGTACTATTATCCGTTGCTCCAATGAGTCCTCGGAATCACTACTAGAAACGTCACTTTTATACGACTTATTTTTCACTTTAATTTTTTAATTTTACGCATTAAAATTCCGCGGTTTTCTTTGACAGCTTTCGAGCGTTTTCTTTTAGGTATTTTTTGAATAACAAAAAGAACACTAAGTATTATACTTTTGTTGAATTGAAAGTGTCCGGAGTGGTTGAGCACTAAATTGCGAATGAAGAATAAGAACGACAAAATGGCGAGGTGGGTTATATCTACCCTCGGATATTTTAACTTGTTTAATTCTACCTACATTCTCTCAACAATTAGTGCAAAGAGTGGTGTCACCTAGCGAAACTACATGTGTATATAATATCTACTAATACTAATTTCGAGGACAAAGTGCGAAGTATAATACTGGCTATGTATTATATGTTAGGCTGGCTGTAGGTATGTATCTATGTGTTGTGTTTCTGTAAGGCAGTCACCGGATTACAGCGAGGATGAGTTTTCATAATTTCACTCTCTAGATTTCCATGCAATTTGAATAATGGCTTGACAGATCAGAGACAAGCGTCGAGCAAGGCAAGAAAGAGTTGCGTGATCGAGATCGCTGATATAGATAAGGCTACACGTTAGAACAGCAATGGCGGCAAAATTCACCTCCTTACTCTTTAGATAACAAAAGAAATTGACAAGGGAACACAACATTATATTCTTGAACAGAAATTAATATAACGAGTAATTTTTCAAAGAAAAATATTTTTAATTTCCTTAGAGATAAAAATGTATTTTCTTTTAAAATATTAATTATTTTGTAATCACAATAAATAACTTACTTTCAGTATCATGTTTGTGTAGACCCTTGAAAGCTCGCAGAGATCTGTAACAACGCCGGGCGCGGCCAGGCTTTTATACCAGCTCCTGGCACTTATGAATAACCCTATACCTATCTATGCCTGGCTAGGTAGCATGACATGTGTTAAAGCGATTGTAACATTATGTGTGAGCAATTCAGCATGCATTGTATGCTAGTTGCGGGGCACATAAATGTGTAGGTGCAATCTGAAATGTAAGATTCGATTCGTCGTTTTCGCAAGATGAACTTAAGGTTGTTCGATTTTCATACTAATCTATTTGTACGTTCATGGGCGACGAGTGTATAATTTTACACTGAAATGACTATAGTTGGGCTTTTAAATTGTCTTTATTGGTGGCATTTTATCTTTAGTTGAAGAAAACAGTAAATTTAATAGTAGAAATAACATCGAATTTTAGTTAATTTTTGTCAATGTGTGAGTGAACACAGATAGTGTCGTACGGTGCCTACACAGAATACATAATAGTATTCTGTGTAGGCACCGTGTGTCGGCGATGACGCGCGACGTTGCCAGCTCGTGGCATACGCGAGTCACGCGCTGTTGCCGCTCTTCTCTGTTTTCGGTCTTCGAAATTCGCTCAGCTCAAAAATCAATTATTGAAATATTGGACAATGTATTGCCAGTATTTGAATTTGGATAAATTATAGGGAAATTATATTACAATACAAACAATAAATAATTATAATACTATGATGTAAATACTATTAAAATATACCTACAACATACAATTTATAATTTTTTTTTTCTTTACAAACGTCAATCGTCAAGTGATGTTCGTTGGTAAGTGCATCATTTGG
This sequence comes from Alcis repandata, assembly GCA_949125135.1. Taxonomy (NCBI): domain Eukaryota; kingdom Metazoa; phylum Arthropoda; class Insecta; order Lepidoptera; family Geometridae; genus Alcis; species Alcis repandata. The sequence goes on from OX421233.1 coordinate 6,686,518, forward strand.
GAACATCTGGACTGATTTGGTAATTTTTTTAAATTTAGTTATATACTCCTACTTAGATTTTATGGAATGAAAGCTTGGAAGTTGTCCAGAAAATTTGTATGTTTTTTTTTTAATTACGTCGGTAAATAATATATACGTGAGAGGAGTGTGGAGTTTTAGTTGTTCCAGAGTATTTACAAGAAAGTGTTACCTCTAAAACAAATCATTATGAGTTCCAAAAAATTACATAAATTATATTTATTTACTCGCATGGTTATAAAAAATAGTAGGAAAACATTATTTTAAAATACGATAATTTTCATGGATAATTTCAACTCATGGCGTTGGCAACACTGATTGCGTAAGTATACGCGCGTTTACGATTCGATTTTTCTTGAATTCTTGTTTTCAGTGTTTTGTTTATATGATACCTATATCAGAGGGCCATTCTATAAAGACTTTATCGATGTTTTACCAAAATAAACCATGGAACCACGTACATCGCAAAAAGCTTTCAAAAGCCACCAATACTCTGGTCCCAGGAAAAGTCGCAAACGGATTCGTGCGCAAATGAAACGATATCATGGAGAAATCAAAAGGTTAGTACTTTTAGTACAAATACGTACCTACTTGTTACTCTATTAGAATTACACACAAAGTTATCGCAGTTGATTATTTTCGGCTAACTTTCTAAAACATACTTAACCTCTCTAAAGTTTCTAATTTACTTGTCGCTAATAACATTATTGCTTGTTGCAGTCGAAATGATGTGTGGTGCAAAAAGATGAAAACAGACGATTCCAGTGTGTGTTTCATCAAATTCTGTGTAAGTGAAACTACAATTTTCAAACATATAAATGTATGTTGAAATGATTTCTAAGGGTCTTGATTAGAATACTTTTGGGTTATGGACTGTGGGAAAAGACTTATATGTGAAAGACCAGGGGTGGGTACTGAACTCCTTTCTTCTTGGAAAACAAGCATTCATCCAACTATGACATTATAAATACTTATTTAGCTGAAATGTGTATTGTCTCATTTTATATTATAATTGTTTTATACTGTATTTTTTATATAAAGCATAATCCAAATTATTATTCAATTAATTTCAGGGGTTATAGAAGCAGAAGCGATGCGATGGAAGCTTGCAAATGAATAAAAAACACAACTTCTACTATCAGGTTGGTAGTGATTAATTATATTTAGCAAAATAAAATAAAATTGAATAAATGTAATGTGTGAATAAATGGGTTATTTTTTTTTCAGATCCAGGGACAACTGCGGGTTTCCGGATTGGAAAAATGTTATTTTGTCGGATTTATTTCTCCTACTCAAGACATCACCGTATTGGAAATCGAGCGCGATGAAGTTTTCATCAGCAATATGTTACCAAAGCCGGAGAAATTTTATAAAAATTGTGTAGGTATTGCCCGAAGTTGTCCTACAAAGAGTGCGCAATAATCAAAAATGTTTACACATTGCATTGCGGTAGATGCGATTGTGCAGCCAGAGGAAGGCAAGAAAGTTGGTCGTGAAAGATAAAAAAAAATCATTGTAAATAGTTATGTACGGAAATATAAACAATAAGAAATACATACATAATTATATCAACTACCTAATTGTTTTTTATTTTACCTGATATAAGGAATACGAACACACTTTCTCTTTACAGTCATAATATGTACAGAATAAGGTTATTTTAACTTTTCTAATTATACCATAATTCTGAATAAGAAAACATTTAAAAAAAAATTACAAGTGTCCTGTCATTATCAAATTATGCGCTTATTATGTAACAGTAATTGATTTTTATTTAGAAGACAAAAAACATCGCAAAAAAAACATGCTAGGTGCGATTTGAACTCGATATCGCGGTATCTAATACCGGGACTTCTAACCACTGGTCCAAACTATGTAATGGATAGTATGTCGAAATTAGCGCATAGTTGGAACCACGTTCGAACACAACAAGAGCCTTGTCTCTGTGTGAGTGAGTAGTCTGCCGCGGCCCGCAATATTGCCCGGTACAAATTCAGTTCTTTAAAAAACGAAAACACTACTGAAATATAGCTGAGAAAATAGCAAATAATTTATTATTGTCGACAAATATATTACCTGTTGAGAATATAGGAACTCTTTGATAGAACCTCTATTCTAAGGCTATTGCGTAACTATAGCAACCGTAGTTTGTTGATGCTAACTTGTCAATTTATAGTAAAAATTATCAGTCGTAATATATTTTCGTATTTACAATTTTATTCTTTTACTCGATAATATCGATATAATCCTTTATATACCGCTACTTTAACATGGTAGCAGAGCGTGCGTACGAGAATTAGTTCAGAATAAAGTAGTGCGGTTGAGTAAGAAGTAGTTTTTCCTCTTGGAAAGAATTTGGAAAATTCTAGCATAGAATTTGTATCCGGTCAAACGACGCAATGGATAAGGCGATCGCGGAGGCCTCGAAGGTACAAATAATGCACCTCGATGGAAATAATTACAAGCACTGGAAATATCGAATCGAGACCGTGTGCAGGGCAATTCCCGGTGCCGAAGAAATCTTACAAGGGAAACTTCGCAGACCAGGCGAACCCATGGACACGAAAGATGAATTAGTAACAAAAAGATACGAAGCGGATGTAAAAGAATTCCGAAAAATAGACTGTATAGTGTTAACATTGATGACGACCAATATGAAGGATGAGATTCTGGAACAAGTCATGCGGTACAAAAGCTCCAAAGAAGTATGGGACGAGCTAGAACGCCTATACAACGGAAGTAGCGAAGACAAAAGTTACGATCTATGTCTAAAGTTTTTTGACTATAAGAAGGATCCTGATCACAACATTACAAAGCATATCTCTGCGTTAAAGAATATTTGGCATGATCTAAATAGTCAAATGGAGGACACTTTGCCTGAGATTTTACTGATCTGTAAAATACTGGGAACGTTGACAAAAGAGTATTTTGCATTCAAATCGAGTTGGCTCCTAATAACTAAAAGAGATAGGACAATAGAAAACTTAACTTCGCAGCTGAGTGCTTATGAGAAAGCATTGACTACCAAAGACGAAACAGAAAATACTAAAGAAGTATTAATCGTGAAGACACAGAAGAAAAATAAAGTTTTTAAGTGTAATTATTGTGGAGAAGTTGGACACTTTGTACGAAAATGCCAAAAATGGATGAATGATGGACGTCCACCAAAGCCGTCAAATGGGAGTAAATCCACAAATGTAAACCTGACCGTGTTAAGCTGCGATGCTGAAATGCCTAAAGATAAATTTAACTGGTACGTTGACAACGGAGCGACAAGCCATGTTACGAATTCAGGCGATTTCTTCGAGAATTTTGAACACTTCAAGAGTTCACATACAGTGACTGCAGCGAACGGACAAGTCATGGAAGCCATTGGTATAGGCAACATACGAGCGAAAACCAAGGTCAATGGAAATGTAGAACATATTCTATTGAAGGATGTTTGGTATGTTCCACAAATCAAGAGAAACTTATTTTCAGTTCTTTCTGTGCACGATAACTCATCTACGAGTACGTTTGAATCTACGCCTAAGCAATGTAGAGTGAGAGTAAATGGAGACATTAAAGCAGTTGGAACCAGAACGATTAAGGGTGGACTATTTAAGCTAGAGCTTACTTGCGTTGCGCCGCAAAATCGAGAAGTCAATCAACTACTGTCAAATCCATTACAAGTCTATCATGAAAGGCTAGTGCATCAAAACAAAAGACACGTTCGACAAGTCATCGAAAAAGAATTAGGAGTTAAAGTGGAGGATAAGCAATCGGAAGTTTGCGAAGGATGCGTATATGGAAAGGCTCACAGGCAACCGTTTGGTACGAGGGTTAGAGCTACTAAAGCTGGAGAACTAATCCATACTGATATTTGCGGACCGTTTCCATATTCGATTTCCAAGTTAAGGTATTATATCCTGTTCAAAGACGACTACACACGCTATCGACACATCTATTTTCTTCGACAAAAGTCTGAAGCAGCTTCAAAACTTAAAATTTTCCTAGAAGAAGCTAAAGTTGCAGGACACGTTATAAAAGAAATGTTAAGCGATAACGGTGGAGAGTTCGTTAGCCAACAGTTTAAAAATAGCCTCACTGAAAATGGCATCAATCAAAGGTTCACGATGCCCCACACTCCAGAACAAGCAGGATGCGTAGAAAGAGAGAATAGAACAGTGGTAGAAGCAGCGCGTGCTGTCATGAACGCACATGAGAAGATTCCTGACGGATTATGGGCAGAGATCGTTAATGCGACTGTCTATGTGTTAAATCGCACAGGGCCTTCTAGCGTGCCATGTAAGTCACCTCATGAACTGTGGTACGGAAAGAAGCCTGCGATCAAGCATCTGAGGATTCTAGGTTGCACGTGCTACGCCCATGTTCCTAAAGCTAATCGCAAGAAACTGCAAAAGAAAGCCAATAAAGGAATTCTTATTGGTTATGAAGGAGACGAAGGCTATAGAATTTGGAATACAGAGAAACTACAATTGATTAGGTCCAGAGACGTGATATTCGAGGAGGTACCGTTACTGGGAAAATCAAAAGAGGTTGAGACCAAATTAGAAGAGCCAACAGTTAATCTCCAGAAAAACTTTTTTCACAATTTCCCAAGTCTCCAGGATGGAGTCGAAAGTAACGACAACAGAGAGATTGGAGATGGAAATGAAGCTGAAACAAGTGTAGAACCTACTTCATCAAGAGTAAATTACGAAGCTGGTGAAGAGATAGGTAATGATCTAGATGAATCGTTTGAATCCCTTAACTCTGAAGAAGAAAATGAGGAAATCGTTGAAGGTAACAGAGCCGATGATCCTGATCTATCTGATGATGACAATGAAGGAGAAGGAAGTCGAATGATACTCAGAGATAGAGCAAGCCGTAAACCTCCTGTACGGTTTAATGATTATATTATGACTCTAGAAGCTGACAATTTGTTCGAACCTAAAACCTTTAATCAGGCAATGTCATGTAAGGATAAAGAAGAATGGAAAAAGGCTATCGAAAGTGAAATGAACTCATTGAAAGAAAATGAGACATGGGAGTTAGTCGAACTACCAAAAGGTCGGAAAGCCATTCCGTGTAAATGGATTTTTAGAATAAAGTCTAATCCTGACGGGTCTGTTGACAAATATAAGGCTCGACTGGTCGTTAAAGGATACTCTCAGAAGAAAGATATAGATTTCCAAGTTAAGGTATTATATCCTGTTCAAAGACGACTACACACGCTATCGACACATCTATTTTCTTCGACAAAAGTCTGAAGCAGCTTCAAAACTTAAAATTTTCAGTGAGGCTATTTTTAAACTGTTGGCTAACGAACTCTCCACCGTTATCGCTTAACATTTCTTTTAAAACGTGCCCTCATCTCCTCTAGGAAGCTGTTTGCCAGTTAAAGAAACTGGCAAACAGCTTCCTAGAGGAGATGAGGGCACGTTTTAAAATAGCAGTTAAGCCAGCTACCTATTTTCTTGGAATGGAGATAAAAAGGTACTCCGATGGTTCTATTTTATTGCATCAGAAGGCGTACATTGCTCGCGTATTGGAAAGGTTTGGCATGGAGAATTGCAAATCAGTGCCAACGCCAATTTTAAAGGTAAATGATGTTCAAAGTGACAAAGAAGTCTCAACACGCTTTCCATATCGTGAAGCTGTTGGAGCATTAGCTTATTTGATGACAAGCACGAGGCCTGACATAGCATTTGCTGTCAGCGTTGTATCTCGAAATTTGGATAAACCTACAGAGGAAAACATCATCAACGTCAAAAGGATAATGCGTTACTTGAAAGGAACAATAGATGAAGGCATTGTTTACAAGCCAGGAAATGTTCATAACTTAGAATGTTATAGTGACGCTGACCATGGAGGTGATTTGGAAACTGGAAGATCAACCTCAGGCATTCTATGCATGTATGCCGGAGGCCCAATAGCTTGGAATAGTAAACGACAAAGCACAGTAGCCATTTCTTCCACCGAAGCCGAAATAGTGGCAGCTAGTGAAACTGCGAGAGAAATTATTTGGCTTCAGAAGGTTATGAAAGAAATTAGTCGTGAACCGTGTCCAGCAACCCTTAGTGTTGACAATGAGTCAGCAATTCGCATGGCTAAGAATCCGCCAGAATTCCATCAAAGAACGAAGCATATAAGAATAAGATCGTTCTTTGTGAGAGAATGTGTTCAAGATGGACGAATAAAAATATGCCATGTGCCTGCAGCAAGGCAGATTGCTGATATTCTTACAAAACCACTATATGGACCCAGAGTTTTAAGCCTGAAGAAGATGGCTGGCATCGCAATCAACAGAGGCGGATGTTGAGAATATAGGAACTCTTTGATAGAACCTCTATTCTAAGGCTATTGCGTAACTATAGCAACCGTAGTTTGTTGATGCTAACTTGTCAATTTATAGTAAAAATTATCAGTCGTAATATATTTTCGTATTTACAATTTTATTCTTTTACTCGATAATATCGATATAATCCTTTATATACCGCTACTTTAACATTACCATGAAATAATATGCACATTTTCATTTATAAAAAAATAAAATACGTCAAATTAAAACATCAGCGCCATCTATTGGCACTGATGTGCCTAGCTAACCGCAACCAACCACCTTAAAGGTTTTAGTTTATTATAAATTATTAATGACTCATTGAAATGTTATTATTGAAGCATGATTGATTGATTAACAAAATTTCTATAGTAACTAACTACTAAGTATCATTTTCTTGATAATTTTTGTGACTTGAATACGATTGAATAATTGAAACCTGTGTTGGTAAACAAGTGAACCTCGATGGTCAAGCACAGAGCTTTTAAAAAAGCACGGAGGGTTGTCTAAATTACGACTAATGATATTTATGCTTCCTAATTTTGAATTCTATTTTCAGCAAAAACATCAAATACCTACCTACTTACGTTAGCTTGATATTAATAACTTTTCCCTCTAATTATCTATTATTAAAACGTTATTGCAGGCAATTAATAGACTGCTATTAGATCACAACAATAATTGGGTGCGACCCCGTTTCAAGGTGTCGGTGAGTACGTAGCACAAGCTCAAGCTTAGATAAAAGTTGAGACTGCATAATTATACTAAAATATTAAGTTATTCTATATAGGGTGTCAGCGCCAGACCTAGCCCTGATCAGGGTAGAGCCTCGGTGTTCGCTTCACCCTCCATAGTCCTACCGAAAATTTCACAGTATTTTGACGTCCTTTGGCAACCTGAGGCCAAAAGAGACTCTTGCCTTGTCTCTCTAACGTAGAGTCGGCGCTGTAAATAGGGTGTAAGAGAACTGAATGTCTATGTTTAGTGTGATTCAGCGATGTTCACTCGTTCAGGTATTTGGACTAGTACGAGTATTAGTAGGTATTAGTAATTACTAAACACCTCAGGTATTGAAATCCCTTTCACCCGGATGCTTTAAAAAAAATCGATCCTTATCATCTGTCAGTGCTCTGCCCGAGTGGGTGTTTCGCGGTAGCTATAATCTGGGTGTCGTCAAGTCGCGAGTGAATGGGTTTTTTCTAGGCAAGCGTGCTCCATCGTAGACCGCATCGTTCCTTACTATCAGACGAGATGGCGGTCAAACGCAAGCTTACATTCAATTTAAAAAAGTCACTTCATCCCCAATAACTCTTACTCCCTAAAACCTTCACCAACTCATCCACACACTACCTTCCAAAATCACCTAGTCTCTCCCGTCCTCAGCGATCACAGTAACCTGATAGCACCGACCGAGCGACCCTGGTCCACGGCAAAAGCTAAATCTCTCGCAACATAAACCGATACAAAAAAAAACCGCAACATCCTGTATAATGTACCTACGACTTGTACGAGTAACCTCGCCAACGCAATCATTCCAATAAATTGCGTCTACACACATGCTGCAAAACAATATTCTTCCAAAGTAGACCAAGTTCGACAACTTTATGGGTGAGATTGTAAATATAAAACCTAACGATACATTTATTAATGCTACAGCTGGGAAAAGTTAAAATAAGTTATTTATTTTTTGCTTCTAATATACCTCTAAGTATTTGATTGGCCATAGCACGGGTTTAACACCTCAGAACTTAGAATTGCCAATTCATAATCGTATAAATAAAATCGTTGCAGAAAGTTTTTTGCTAAAACCACAAGTCTCTTTTAAACGTACTCTACTGATCGTTGCTAACTGCTAGATCTCAGACATACCAATTTTCCGATTTTAAAATATCTATGGAAAGATGGGAATTTATATTCCTACCTGCCCCATTGTATAGCTAGCGGTAGGTACAAACCCATTGCTTCTCTGAATTACTTCAAAATTGTTCTAACATCCTAGTCATTCTTCTAGAAGTTTAGAACCGAAAATTCCGCAAATCCTGAGGTCATACCAAGATAATAATGGCCGCATTACCATACATCTGGCCATATTAGATTGTCAGAAAGGGCGCGGCTGGGCCTGTCTTTTATTCATTACTACGTCTAGGCATGTGACCTAAACCTGTCAACCTAGACTCTTAGTCATTACAGATAGGCCGATCTGATTATTTGTGCACACGTTGTTGCAAAATATAGGTACTAGCAGTAGGCCACACACTGCAAATTACTACACTATGCCTCTAGCAAGAATATCTGAACATTCTTGTAGCTCATTATTTAAAGGTTCAAATGTTGTTTCAAACCAATTAGAGTTATTACAAAGAAACTATTGTAGTACCGGGTACTATAAAACGTATCATTATAGAGTAATGAGCTAGTGGGTAGCTATGCCTACCACCACATCCGCTTGTTCCGTCTTCTGCCCTCTAAATACAGTTATCATAGTCATCGGGAGAAATTGCGAAAGTTCCTAGTCACTTAAATGCAATTATAAAAATTAATAGGCTGTACAAATCGTCATGCTTCACAAACTAAGTGAATCGTCAATAGCAAGCCAAGTTCGTCACCAGCATAACGGTCTCAGACTCCAACCCAGCTAGATTGCTAAATATCTGCAATAAAACCAAATGAATTCCATAACGCACTTTTTGCTAATTATAAGTTCAGCAACAATAAATAACAGTGAGCGTTGGTACTCGGCTGCTATCATAGAAACGGACCAACCATATAGATCTGTAGAAAAAAAGGAACTTCCAAGAGTCCAGACCACCGAGAAAAATTTATTAAATATTAACGAGAGACTTGCTAGCTATGGATACTCTACAGAAGATGCTAGCGGATGGCGGTTTATGAAACCAAAATCGAATAATGACCTTAAAAATGTTCACGAAACAAAAGGAACTTCCCAAAACAATGTGACCATCACCAAAATGAAATCTAAGATCAGGAAGAGATGTCCCGAAGCGTGTTCTAGGAAGAATTTAAGGTCAAATCAAACCAAATTGAGATTTTTGGAAGTGTTCCAAGTGGTGGAGTTCGAAAATGCTGCTTGCATGTCCAGTAGTGGGTTGGAAGGAACGTGCCTCCATGAATATGAGTGCCAGTCTACAGGAGGAACTGGGATGGGTTCATGCGCGGATGGGTACGGGGTCTGTTGCGTCAGTAAGTATTTTTTCACCATTGTTAACTCAAGTAGACCTGTTATGGGCAAACGTGACGTTTAACATCAGGCGAGCGATTTGCTCGTTTCGTCACTTAATCACATAATAAAAAAGTAGGTAGATCACACCTCAAGGTGACCTAACACAGAAATATCATAACCAGTAACTTGAATAGGTACATCAGAAATAGTAGAAATATGTATGTACATTTAAAATTAAGATGCAGTAAGTAATGCAGTTTTTGCACCCGTTTTAACTCGTTTTATCAATTAAAATATGATACCAATTTAGACATTCTAGAGACAACTTTGTAGATAAAGTATTTATACCTAGTAAGTATATTGCACCTTAATATTTTATAATAGCAAGACGATTACAGCAAAAAGTACCTTAGCTGTAGTTCTAACTAATTGTTCTGTGATTAAACTAAAAAAACTGCTTTCAGCACTTCTACCCTGTGATAGCGAATCATCAGCATCAATCGGGTGGTTCACCAACCCAGACTATCCATTACCGAGTAGCGACAGGCTGTCGTGTGCAGTTGCTTTGAATAAAGCTTCGGAAGAGGTCATACAGATACGACTGGACTTCAGCACTTTTGAAGTGAGTCAAAAAGAGAGAAAAAGAGTCGTCTTTAAATATATCATGGCGACCCCGACACAGGGAAACCTGGTAGGGAGCTATGATTGTGAATCGTCCTTTTTGCTAATAAGTACCTATACTTAGTAGAGTTTTTGGATCAATCAACATGGCCAGCCAGTATCCACCCACAACTGGGTAGGGGCCTCCTTTCTTTGGTGCCATTGTTCATTGTCTCGGGACAATCTCATCCGCCCTCGTATTACCCCTTAACCAAATATAATCAGATAGATAAACTCTATTGTTCACACCAGAAATCAGCGAGAGGAAATCCCTAACCCAAACCTTTGTTTTATTTTCAGCTGCTGCCGCCCACAGCTGGGATATGCACAGAAGACCAGTTTATAGTATCAGGACAGAATATCAACAATGTTATACCAATTCTCTGCGGCATCAACACAGGGCAACACGGTAAGAACGTTTGAGATAACGCCAAGACAAGAGTAAGTACCTACTTAATGGTTGTAAAGTACTAAACATAAACAAGCTAATTTTTTACAGCTTACGTAGAAGTTGGTGAATCAGACGGACCCGTCTATCTAACGATTCAGACAGGAAATCCTGAAAACAGGCTTTTCTCTATAAAGGTAATTATGATTATATTCGGCATTCTTATGAGACAAAGCGGCCGTGAACAGATATGATGAGTAAGACATCGTTTGTCTCAGCCTCTTTGATAACCCTACAATCCTATTTTGTTGAAGTTTGAATGGCTTTTCCTTTTTTTGTACTATCGAATTGGAAACTCCGAATACCTAAGTATAAGTACGACATAATATGACAGTTTAAAATTGTTCCAGGTAACGCAACTTACATCATCAGACGAGCTGACAGCGCCCCCTGGTTGCCTCCAGTACTACACCGACCCCACGGGCTCCATGGAGTCCTTCAACTACCGAGACAGATCCGAGATATCAATCACGAGGACTTCGAGTTACTTGGTGCGCACCTGGTGGCAGACACAAACAAGCTTTTGATAGTTTTTTTTACCCCAACGCAAAAACGACGGGGTGTTGTCAGTTTGACGTGTTTGTCTGTGGCATTGTACCTCGCGAAGGGATGAACCGACTTTAATTTTATTTTATTTTTTGTTTCATAGATGAATTAGGCTGGACTGTTTTCAGCTGTTTCATGTAAATCGGTTCAACCGTTTAAACGTTGGGGTTTTTTTAATTTTAAATTTTCTTGACATTTTATAGTAGTGTCTGTTTTAGAACAATCTAAACTACGCCATGTGCATAGAACGGGCGCCTGGAGGCTGCAGCGTGACGTATAAAAATGTGGGATACTTGCAAATTGTCAATTACGACACAGGTAAAAATTAGGAAATAAGTTAATTTAAAAATATTTTTTAAAAGCTTTTATTACATTGTTATCGCAGTTACACGAGTATTTCAGCTCAATCAGACATCGGGAAGCGATTCAAATTGAGTTGCAAGACCAAACCAAACCCAAACATAGTTACATAATGTTCCAAGTTAAATAAAAGCTTTTTAATCAAACCTAGTCTATTATGTATCTGTCATTTAGAATTAGACCACAGCTGGTAATTATAGCTGGATGGTGTGATGATTTTCAGAGGGTTTACCAGTGATACCGCCTGGTCAAGCCGGAGTGGAGATATTCAACTGCCCCAGCGATTGGTTACTGATATCCGCCACGAGGCTCTGTGGAGACAGGCTGAATGATGGCTCTGTGCTTCAGGACTTCGCGTTGAATGCACCTATTACAGGTAAACATTTTATTAATATCCTACCTCTTATTCTTTTTCGAAAATGCAATCTATGCTCTGAAATGATTTGTCAATTTCTCACTGATGAGACATGCGCTATAACGAAATTAAGCACTACCCAGGGTTAAAAGGAAAGGGTATGCTAAGCCGAAAAAGGCTCTTAGCTCTTCTTTTTTCGCGATTTCAGAGTTGGTTCCATTATGTATAATAAAAGATGTTTATAATGATGAGTACTATGAGCCCTTTTCGGGCTAGCATTTATTTTCCTTGTAACCCTGTAGATGTGTAGTTCTTATTTGTTACCAGAATTTGCGTAAAGACATTTTTTTTTGTTTCAGATAACAGTGCTGGACCAATAGTGGTGTGGTTCAGATCAGACGAAGGTTATGTGGGTAGAGGTTTCAGAATACAATATGAACAGAATTCCTGCAAATCTCATTAAAATAAATCAATCATAAAAGTTTATTTTTTATTATTGTTTGAGTATCATAAAAAAATATAAAATAAGGTAGAATTATAATAGACGATTAAGTAATGAATATTTTTTTTAATATCGCAAAATAGATAAAATAAGGTAGATTTATAGTAGCAGATTTTATGACGAATTAATTAACTAAGAAATCTCAAAAATCTAATCGAAAAATAAACAATTGTTCTTTACCATAACAAAGACCTATTACAAAGATATAATATCTAAAATATGCAGATTAAAAGCTACTTGTAAATTGTAAATCAGAATGTTCAGCGAAGATAATCAGGCGATAAATTAATGACTTAAAATTATGCTAGACAGCAATATTATTAATTAAATATTAGTAAATATTAATTAATAATAAGTAACATTTGAGAAGTTATAATGTAACATTCCTTACAGAAAATAATACATAGAACTACAAGTCCTTTGCTAATGACCTTAACTTTGGCATAATACAATATTTTTTTTATTAAAGATAATAAAATTAATAATAAGTACTAAATAAACAGTTTTGAAAATAACAATGTTATACACATTAAAATGCTCTATGGAAAACCTCTCAAGGCACATGGAATAAGTTTTACATTGTGCGTTACAATACTTGTTACAAATATGCTTGGTTATTGGTCCAAATAACCTTGTTTTATTAGAAAAAAGTAGTAAAAATGACTTAGTGTCAAATAGACATTAATTAACTCTTTTTAAGTGTCTCGATTTTTCCTTGACATCATTTTCATGTTTGTCTATCAAAGGCCTTCGCTAGCCACAATAATGTATGATAATCTGCAATTTCATTAACTATTGGTTTTTCTGTGCAGCCGTTTTTTTCTTCAGTTCAACTCTGATGACTCTATGAAAAGAGGCAAAGATCCCAACCATGATGGCTCGGAAAAGTCCATTGAATAATATTTGTACCACTAGTTGGACAACATTTTCAAATGCTAGCCCGTACATTGTGTTTAGAAGCATTCCGCTGGTGCTGTAGACTGAATATGCTTTTCCAATCTAAAAAGAAAATTACCATATAATGAAAACACTGGTTTGTATTCATTTTGTTTCGGCAGTCTTTTACAAGTTTCAGTTTATAGCACAGCTATGTAGTTATTTACTCAGAAAACTTACCATAGCATCATGAATCAAAGCCTTCCCAACACAGTCAGGTGAATGTAAGCCAGCGGTGCCAGATATCAGCTTGGTTTCCTCCGGTTTAGTTTCATTCTCCTGTTTCAAGCCAGGTGTGTCAGTGTCAGGAGGGTATGAAATCATGGTGCGCACATTTGTGCCAACAAGTTCCATGCTCACAGCTTCGGCTAAACCTCGCACGGCCCATTTGCCAGCACTGTAAGCACTATAGCCATAGATACCTGGAAATCAAAAAACATTAGATGAACAATACTGTAATAATTTGTGGATTACAACTAGGCAAAGTTCTTGATAGAGCTACCTACCCTCTCAAATCAATCATTAATGTGATCTGTGTAGTTAACAATTTGGCTGCGGGAAACACATACCTTGTTTTCCTTTGCTCGACGCGAGTACACGCCAGGCGCGTAATAAACAAGGCGTTTGTTTATTAGTCGCGCCTGGGGCTAACGCATGTGATTACAGCCAAAGTGTTAAGGTTGAATGCTTCTAAGGTTTGGCATTTTTTCACTAATGCAGATGTTAAAAACAAAGTTGAGGTCCTAATAAACATTAATGAAACAAAACAAAACTTATTTACTCACCAACCATAGCAGCCTCAGATGCTACAAAAACAACAATCCCTTCATTCCGTTTTCTCATTTTTGGCAGCACCCAGCGTGTCGGCAATGCAGTACCCAAATAATTCAACGAAACCATAGATTTGATGTCTTCAATTTTCATATCCTCATACAAACCGCAAATGCATGCACCAGCACAATTTACTAACATGAATATTGGACCGACTTTGGTTTCCAATTGCGCGAAACATTCGTTGATAGTTTCATAACCAGAAGTAACATCGCAGACTGCAAACTGTATGATCTGATCCTTTTGGTTAGGAGCTTTGCATTTTATTTCTTCAGTTGCTTGTTCTAGTTTTTTGATATCTCGACCTATAATGGTGACGTGAGCTCCGAGGGTTCCTGCTTCGATAGCCGCTGCTTTTCCGATTCCGCTTGAACCCCCGGTCACAACCACATGTTTTCCTACCAAGTTTCCGTACCTGGGTCTCTTATCCTTCGTGTGAATTATGTACGCCGCGTAAAGACATATCAAAATTCCAATACCAAGTAGCCACAACATTGCGATAGGATATTTTAAGAATTATATTATAGCTGAAACCTCTACTAACGCCAATTCGATTCCTACTAGTGGTATGAAATACGCTATTTAAACAGTGAAAGAAAATAAATCTTAAAATTAAATAACACCGCTTTTTCTAGGTTATATGTAGGGGTAGGTCACACAAGGGCTGGCTGGCATGGCACCTGGCAGAAGGCAGAATTTGAAATTTTGAATTCAATTTACTTCTCTATGAAAGAATAGGTTGCTTGGCTCTTTAGCCTCTAGCGTGTCCAAAAGACCAAAACAGAAAAAAAACTTCTAGTGACATTTTTATTCTATGATTTTGATAATTGAAAAATATTGAAATTGACATTGACATTCAAAAGATTATGACTTCTCTAGGGATGTGACAAAAGGCATTCAAAATCGATTTTAAGACTGTGCAAGAAGAAAAATATTTTTAAATAATCGATGTTTAAAAGAAAATATTTATTTTGTTAAAAAACTAAATTTTTTACCTTAAAAACAAAAATACATTTTATATTGACTATTTCAGCTCTACTATGACTTTTTCTTTAACACTACTGGGGTTTTCTTTACATGGTTCATGGTTGTAAGGAAAGGGTATGCTAAGTCGAGGAGGGCTCACAGTGCTCATCATTTTAAACAATATCTGATAAGTACCCTCTTTTTATAATCCTGTACACTTTAATATGCCACTTCAAATTAGTTATGTGACTGCATGTGTTACATTCTTTGGGTGGTATTTGGACTTCACAATTTCAGCATTTCAAATTTGAAATCTGATGGCAATAACTTATGTGCATTTAGACTGAAATACCGAGAAAAACCACTGAAACTAAAACCAAACGCAATCTGTAACCACCTGATTCCAAACTTCCTATTTTAGTACGTTCCTATTATATTATTAATTGCTGGATGTAACAAGAAAAACACATTTTGGCTAATTTTAGATTGTTTTGATCTTGAAATGAGGCTCGATAAAAAATCGATTAAATAAAAGATTATTTCAAAAAACAAAAGACTTTTATAAAAGTCGATTATTTTTACATCACTACAGCTGCATGCGTGACTCAAAAAAAAAAATTACAAAAATCAATAAAATAAAAAAATGACTGCACTGCACTAGTGCACTTGCATGTGAGAAATGTGAGAAATCTACTTCACATTCAACTTATTATATTTCTATTTCAATAGTAGTAAGAATATTGCGTCGGGTTTCTACTTGAGCACAAAAGCATTCAAAATATACGCAAAGAATAAACCATGAATTCGGAGTCAAGTCGGCTTCAGACTTTTTGTAACTGGCCATCGTCTGCTCCAGTAGATCCTGCCACAGTTGCAAAGGCGGGATTTTACTCCACCGGCACGGGATTGGAAATACAGTGTTTCAGCTGTAATGTTAAAATTCCTCATTGGAATTTCGGTGATGAAGTGATGTGGATACACAGCCAGATAAAGCCACAATGCCCATTTGTACTGGAGCCGACAAATTCGGGCAATATCCCGATAGTGGATGCGCCAGAGTCCAATAATGGCGCAGCTAATGATGCAGCCGACCGGCATGTGGAAGAGTCCATTAATGTAGAAGAAGACAGTGGGCCACATGATTATGGACTCACAGAAGAAGATACTATGCACAGAAGTGATGCACTCAGACTGTTGTCTTTTATAAACTGGCCTGTAAGTCCTAATCTATACTATTAGCTAATCATTTTTGCAGTATATCAAATTGGTACAAAAAAAAATTAATTGCTACACAGCTGTAAAATTATAGCCAAGTACTTATTCTTTGGTTTATACTGACTCATACACCAGGGAAGAACCTAGATTTTAGAATCTGAGATAAAAATTGCTATATAGCTACTAAAGTAAGATAGTTAGTTAGTAAGTAAGTTGTAGTGGTAGGGCTCTTTTGCAGAGCCCGCCTGGGGAAGTACCACACCTTTGCCAGATATTCCACCGCCAAGCAGTAATGTGCAAACATTACTGAGTTTCGGTTGGAAGGACATTGTTTCCAGTGGAATTACAGGGCAAATAGGAGATTAAACAACTTATATATCTCTGGCTGACGAGCGCAGTGCTGTGCCGCGCAGGGTCTTGAATTCTGCAAGTTCAAAATTCTGGGTGGCGCAGACCTGTTATGGGCAAACGTGACGTTTAACATCAGGTGAGCGATGTGCTCGTCTCGTCACTCAATTACATAAAAAAAAAAAAAAAAACCTATTTATTTACAGGATTGTGAAGTAAAGTATGTTGTACAACATTATCATTTGTCACATTATGTTAGTCGCTGACCTTTTTTGCAGATCATAATTTTTTTTTTCTAACAAAATACAACATTCATGATTAATTTACGAAATAAATAGTACAATAATAATACAGATATTCAATACCAGGAACTTACCTATGACCAAGCATCTGTGTAAATCTAATTTTGGTGTATTAAAGATGTCATTGGAGTCCATAAACTTCTTGAATTTGACAAATTTTTGAACAGTGACCTGTTTATAAAAATGTTTGAATAGCTGAATGACTGCATTTTAAATTAATAGAACTTTGACAATACAGCACTGAACTTTATTTGTATATTTTTTTTTACTCAGTTATAGGCTTGCGTTATTGCGTTTGACCGTTTAGTATTGGCTTAGTTTAAGTAATAGTAAAAGTATTGAAAGTTACAAATTTTCCTTGGAAATAATTGTCGGTATGGGTACCGCGTGAAGAGTTATTTTCCCAGGAAATACCAAGACTTTCAGTACCGGCATTTCCCAAGAGCATGTTCTAAACACACCGCATCCTACTAATATTATAAACGCGAAAGTTTGTTTCTTGCTCTTTTATGCAAAAACGGCTAAATGGATTTACATGAAATTTGGAATGAAGGGTGTTCATCGTCTGGATTAACACATAGGCTACTTTTTATCCCAGAAATGCAGGTGAAACTGCAAGGCACAGCTAGTTTGAAATAAATTGGAGATCGCAAATGAATAATGGATCATCATCCATCAATTCCAGGATGGCAGCCCTACCATCAGTCGAGAAGCCTTGGTGAATGCTGGTTTCTACCACGCTGGTGACGGGAAACTCCGATGCGCTTGGTGTGGGGGTGAACTCTCTCCCCATAGAAACTTCTCTTTAATGAATCCTATTGAAATACACAGATTGTAAGTTTTGATTCTTTTGAGTCATTTTTGAAACTACATTTGTTTTTATTCTTTTCTGTCATGTTTAAACGAAAAAAAAAATACATACCATCTTAATATATATAAATTACGTGTCACGTTGTTTGTCCGCTATAGACTCCTAAACTACTTAACCGATTTGAATCAAATTTGCACACCGTGTGCAGTTCGATCTAACTTAACAGATAGGATAGCTAACATCTCAATTATTATTTATAGTGTCTACCCGTGCGAAGCCGGGACGGGCCGCTAGTCTTAATATATATAAATCTCGTGTCACAATGTTTGTCCTCAATGGACTCCTAAACCACTTAACCGATTATAATAAAATTCGCACACCATGTGCAGTTCGATCCAACTTGAGAGATAGGATAGTTTAAATCTCAAATTATAGTCGCAATTTTAATTTATTGCAATTTATATATATACTGATAATTTTTACTATAAATTGACAAGTTAGCATCAACATACTACGGTTGCTATAGTTACGCAATGGCTTTTGACAGGACAACGTCTGTCGAGTCAGCTAGTTATTTAATAAATTTTGACACTCCAAGATATAGGCACATCAACTTTTGCTGCTTGCCTATCATCAAATAAGTAAAAACGGTATAAAAGTGTTTGCTAATTTCAGTATGGTTTTAAATCTGTCAATAAATTTTCTATTCCATTGTCACTCTTCAGGTATTTCCCTCGTTGTGAGCATGCAGTTACAGTGGAAGCAGCTCAGGCCGCTAACAGCAATATAGCTCCGGCCCCGGTCACGCCTCCGATACGAACACTGGAGAGCCGCACAGTGACGTGAGTTGGTTTGCATTTTGGTTTAACCATACCCTATAAAAGCTATGTTAGTTCTGTGGTCTTTTTTCTTTCTATTTTCTTAATCTATAGGGTTATTCATAAAGGGTATGCTAAGCCGAAAAGGGCTCATAGTACTCATCATTATGAACAACTTTTATTATAGGACCAACCCAGAATTCATGAAAAAAAATTCAGCTGTTCCCTACATTTTGTCAAGTGTCATTGACATTTTTCTATGGAACAGCTGTTTTTTTTTCGCGAATTTCGGGTTGGTCTCATAGTAAAAGTTGTATATGAATGATAAGTACTATGAACCCTTTTCGGCTTAGCATACCCTTTATAAATAACCCTGTATATTACTGTGACGTGATTTCAGAAATAGGTAATTATATAACCTTTAATTTCTCAAAAGCCATCTTTTAGTCATTTTATTCCTTTAAATTTAAAGGGAAAAGGTTCAATTTTCGACCTTAATTACCTAAGGAGGAAGGAAACAAATCAGATTAGTCAGGTTTCCGACAATGCAAATAACACCAAAATTCACACCTTCATTTTAGTTCAATACACCTAATTCTCGACTATATGCGGAAGGCCCATACAGCTGTTTTGCCTTGGACTCGAGTATCTGTATAAAGCCATTGTGAATGGTTTCCATTAGTTATTAGTGGTATTGTTATAGGACTAGTTACAAGTTGTGTCGAAATGTTGAAGTTATTTAAAATTCGTAAAAGGTAAACATTGAGAAGGAATTTAATATGTGTGTGTTTAATTTAATGTGGATTATCTTCGACCTAGCAGGTTTGGGGCTATAAAATATAGACTATAGCACTCAGGGATATTATAGCTTTTGACTGATGAACATTTATTTTTAACTAGCTGCGCCTCGCGGTTTCACCCGTGTTTTCCGAGATAAAAAGTAGCCTATGTGTTAATCCAGACCATGAACAACCTTCATTCCAAATTTTATGTAAATCCGTTCAGCCGTTTTTGCGTGAAAGAGCAACAAATATACTCACAAACTTTCGCGTTTATAATATCTGTAGGAAGTATTAGGATAGTAGGATTTGACAAGTGTTTTCGGGGACTTTCTTCTACAAACACACCTACATAGATGTACAGGCCAACTTTACCTCTTTATAATATTAGTAAGCATTGAGCGGCCGTAAATTTCAAGTTATAATAATATAAAATGTACAGGACCTTTACCTGGCCCATACAGGGTAATAAAAAAAAGGGTTTGCTAAGGCCATAAAAGGCTAGTTAGTACTCATCATGATAAACAACTTACTATGCGACCAACTCTGAATTCGAGAAAAAATCCCTTATCCTTTCCTTAAAACCATGTATACGTCAAAAATCGACACAATATTACCTTAGATTTGTTCGAGTGTTCCTTATTTAAATATGCTCCGATCATGCTCTGATTGACCCCAGAGGTCACATCACTGGACGATAGTCATTGATTTCTCGTAGCTACTTTTGTCACGTGGTCGCGCGCTCGACCCTGCTCCAAAGGTCAGGTTTATGCTATATTGCAACATTTTAATGCTAATCGATCGAAGTGACCCATAAAAGGTTTTCTAATTAGCTCTTGTGGCGCGTTAAAAATAACGAAAATATCGCTTTAAATGCTAATTTAGTTGGTGTTAAAAATCATTTTTTTATTTAACTAGTATTTACGAAGGTATGTGGTGAATGGTGATAAATATTCACACACACACACATACTCATACTTTCGCAATTCATAATATTAGTAGGATATGATAGGACTTAGATACAACTTCTTTATTCTACACATCTTACCAGTCAAAATTACAAAAACAGCTCCCCAGCTAAGTTGCAACTTTCACCTTTTTTATGCGAACCGCTAGGGTGTGGAACGCTTCGCCTGAGTGGGTGTTTCCAGAAAGATATAATCTGGGTGTCTTCAAGTCGCGAGTGAATCGGTTTCTTCTAGGCAAGCATGCTCCGTCTTAGACCGCATCGTTGCTTACCATCAGGCAAGATGGCGGTCAAATGCATGCAAGCCTATTAGTGAATATAAAAAAACCATAATCCCAAATGCTATAGAAAACTAAGACAATGTATAGGAATGACATTTCTGTGATCGAATATAGAATCTATAAACAGAGTACAGATTGCGATCATACATTGCAACTTGGCTTCAACTTTTTCTTTCTGACTTCTGCGGTATTGCCGCAATTTTGCTAATGTCCTGTGTATTGGTGGTTGGCTGCTGCAATTTGGCTTCTTCTTGGTCGTAGCGCTCTTGACAGAACGGTCGTGGTCGTCATGCAGTATCATTGGCAGCGGCAGATGCAATGCGCCTCACGATGTCTTGCCATCTTGCATCTGCCATCTGTGCCATCTGCTTGAGGTCATTTGAGTGCACTCGTGTACGAAAACCGCCCATAGCAGGCTTGATTTGATCGGTCCATCTCAAGCGAGCAACTTCATAGCTAGGGGGCAAAAAATACTTGCATATGACTGCTACAAATAGCGTCTATTTCGCTAAGAACTCTGAGGTTTTATAACAATCAGTTTTAATTCAGACACAACATCCGCCTTATAAGCCAGAGGATCCGGGTTCGATTCCTGGCCAGGCAGATGTTTGAACGATGAGGATCCGGGTTCGATTCCTGGCCAGGCAAATGTTTGAACGATATCTGTTCTGGGTCTGGGTGTTAGTTGTCCGTCTCTTTGTTGTATCCTAGTGGGGAGCTATGAGTGTGAAAAGTTTTTTTTTTTTTTTATTGGCAGATCAGGTTCGGCGCACAATTCCAGGTTACTGGACGCGGGCAACACGTGGCGTGCGTTGGGCGTCGTCAGCTCGGGAGCGAGGCATCCCGAACAAGCTTCCCTGACCACGAGGCTGGAGACTTTCGGCCTCTGGCCCCCTCAGAAGACCCAGTCACCCCGAGAAATGGCGGAGGCTGGCTTCTTCTATACTGGGGCTGATGATCAGGTGAGATGACGTTTTTTGGCAGTTTAATCGATAAAGTTCTATACCAGCTGTGTTAGTATAGAACTTTATCGGTCGAAAAATTGACGTTTCATTCGACCAAATTGTAATAAAATCATAATTTAGTCCATGGTCGGAACAAAACTATACATTATACCTCTTTTTATCTATCCAGTGATCTTTATCTCATTTATAAGCTTTTATTTAACTTACAATTTGTAAGTACATATTATTATGTATTTATAATAATTCACAAATATTCGGGTCAAATCTTGCAACTAAATTTTAAAGTGTCACTGATGACGACTCAAAAAGGCTTGTTTTTAAATTTATTTTTATTTCTCACTTTTTTTTTTTAATGCATTATTGCATATTCAGAGATCCACATTGTACAAGGTCCATTAAAAAAATTATTAAATTTAAATTCAATTTAATTTAACAAAAATTTAATTTATAAGTTTATTGTTTTGTATGTGTCAGGTCCGTTGTTTCTACTGCGACGGCGGGCTGGGCCGCTGGGAGGCGGGCGACGAGCCCTGGTCGGAGCACGCGCGCTGGTTCCACACCTGCGGGTACGTGCTGCTGGTGAAGGGGCCGGAGTACGTCGAGGAGTGCCGGCAGAGTACCGAGCAGAGAACTGTGAGCATTATTGACTAGGAAATATAGGCTAAGCCGAAAAGGGTTTACAGTACTCATCATAATGAACAACTTTTACTATGGACCAACCCGAAATTCGCGAAAAAAAATCAGCTGTTCCATAGAAAAATGTCAATGGCACTCAACAAAATGTATGGAGCAGCTGATTTTTTTTTCGCGAATTTCGGGTTGGTCCATAGTAAAAGTTGTTTATAATGATGAGTACTAGGAGCCCTTTTCGGCTTAGTATACCCTTTACCAACAGCCAACAGCCTGCAATCGCTGTAGAAACCACAATATGTATTGACTATTATCAATACATTATGTTGTGGTTTCTACAGCGATTGCAGGCTGTTGGTTGCCACAAAATTGATGTAGAAATATGAACACTATTTCTATTGACATAGAGTATGTAGAGAAAAAGAATAATATGATCAGTATTGTCAGTACTGAACTGTATCATGATTAGCGCAACTTTTTTAAAATAGTTACTCTAATGAAACGGGTCTTTAATATTCGTCCAAAATATTATAACTTCTTACTAAAAGAACCATTATTTTGTGATGTTTCAGGTACCAGCTCCGAGCAATGTTAGAGTGAATCGTCGGAATCTTGAACCGAACCCTGTGCCAGAAAATCAGGTAAAGAGTTCGTCTTAAATAAAATAAAAATAAAATAGCCTTTATTTCCCAAAAGCATAAAAATTACGATATGAAAATAAATAGTTTAAACAGTTTAAATATTATTTAAAATTAGTTATCTAGGGCACAAATGTGGGTTAAGGCCTCCTCCATGGCTTGCTATTTTTCCTGGTCTTGTGCCATACGAGTCCAGGTTTCTTCTGTAACCTTCACGATGACGTCACACCGTCTTCTCCGAGGTCGCCCTCTGTTCTGAGTCTCATCTCTCGGATGTCAGTGGAGGATACGTTCACTCCATCTGCCGTCTTTTGCATAAAGAGTTTAAGAATTACTTTTCTTTAATTACATTTTACAACTTAAATTTTCATCATCATTTTCAACCTCTAATCTTCCTGCTGGGATACAGGTCTACCCTCGAAGGGTGATAAGGCCAAATTCCACCACGCTGGCAAAGTGCGGATTGTTGGATTCACATATGCCATTGAATTTCTTCTCCGGACTTATGCAGGTTTCTTCACGATGTTTTCGTTCACCGAAAAGCCAGTGATATGTAAATTGGTACATAAGTTCTAAAGAACTCATTGGTAAGAGTCGGGGTCTGAACCCGCCACCTCAAGAATACGACTTAAACTTTGTATTACTATTGTTATTACTTCCGCCGCCATTGATTCCATTTTTAAATTTCGGTGATGTGCTTCATAGTCATAGGCAACCTTTAATCCTCCCACTGCTGGGATACATGTCTACCCTCGAACGGTGATTAGGCCGAATTCCACCACGCTGGCCAAGTGCGGGTTAGTGGATTCGCATTTTACTATATGAGAGTAACTCGGTATTAAATCACTCGTCTGACACTAATAAAAGCCTCGCCTACGGCTCGGTTTTTAAACTCACACTCGTGCTTTAAACCCCTCATTATGCAAGTTTCATGATTGAAAATCATACAAATTATTAATTATAATTTGTTTTTACTAGTAATATTTTGTTTTGTACTTTTTATTATTTAAGTTTTTTTTACTAAATATAATATAGCTATGAACGCTAGCTTGAAAAGTTGTCGCGTCGCGCTTGTGCCTACCTACAGCAGCCTTTAAACGGCAAGATGTAAAAACCATTGAAACTGTCCAGCTTTTGAAGTAGCATTTTTTATAGGTTGTCAAGTAACATATTGTAAAACCCACCTTTTATACTGTGACGAAAGTTTAATTGTAATTTCTAAATGTTTTGGCATGTCTGGCAGGGGGTTGCCACCACCCTTAGTGTCCGGCAATGGTTGATGTGATTTCTAATGTTATTCCGAAGAAAATATAAAAAGTTAAACTTTACTTTAACGAATTTGAGGTACTACTTTGTACCAGGGATGTAACGGAGGTCATTAAATCGGAACAGAAGGCGGAGTCAGAGTTTTTTAAATTTGATTTATCGGAGTCGGAACCGGAGTCGGAGGCGAAGGTCCAACACAAAAACAGATCACTTTTATTGATACTAAGCCGCAAAAATCAAAACATATCTATAACCTATAAACGTGTCGTGTGCGTAACAAACTAACAGTAACAAGTGATAAAATAATCGACAATAGAGCTTATAGAGCGCACGTAGCGGTCGGCGGGGGAATTCCCCACGCGACATGTACGAACCTGTTCGTAACAGTCGGCGCAGGCCACCGCCGCTATGTTTTGTTTCGACCTCCGATTAAAACCTCCGATTGAAAAGTTTCGGAACCGAAGGTGTAATATTATGATCGGAAGTTCCGACTTAACGGAGTCGGAGTCGAAGCTCCGTAACATCCCTGCTTTGTACACCTTTACTTTCAGTTTCCTGCCAAAGTAACCACGATCGCAGCTCCATATATACTGATCGTTCTTACATGTATTGGGGACATGCTCTGAGAAATTTTCAGCTTTTATGAAATAACGAAGGTCTTTCCGTCGTGGACTCTTGGGCTACTGTGACCCTGTAGAGTTGTTTTTATTGTGACGCCGCGAGAGCAACACCGAGCAGAGGACTATCAGGATTGACCTTTATCATCAATACAAATTGTGGTTTCTACAGCGATTGCAGGCTTTTGGTTGCCACAAAATTGATGTAGAAGTATGAACACTATTTCTATTGACATAGAGTATAAAGAGAAATAAAAGCATAGCAATATTGTCAGTACTGTAACATGATTAGCGCAACTTTTTCTAAATAGTTACTCTAACGAAACGGGTCTTTAATATTCGTCTAGGCTAGTCCAAAATATTATAATGTCTGACTAAAAAAAACATTATTTTATGATGTTTCAGGTACCAGCTCCGAGCAATGTTAGAGTGAATCGTCGGAATCTCGAACCGTACCGCTATGTGTCAGAAAGTGAGGTACAGAGTTTTTCTTACTTTTCTTTAATAATATTTTACAACTTAAACTTTCATCATCATTTTCAACCTCTAATCCTCCTGCTGTGATACAGGTCTACCGAAGGGTGATTAGGCCGTATTCCACCACGCTGGCCAAGTGCGGATTGGTGGATTCACATACGCCATTGAATTTCTTCTTCTTTTTTATGCTATTGAGTTACGAGACGAGCAAATCGCTAGCCTGATGTTAACTTCGCGTTTGCGCATAACAGGTCTGCACCACCCAGAATCCGAACTCAAATTTCTCCGGACTTATGCAGGTTTCTTCACGATGTTTTCACCGAAAAGCCAGTATATTTAAATTGATGATTACGTTCATGCCCTTAACTTTTTAATGTCAGCTCTCAAATTGTCATCCGGTTTGATATGTTTAGTTGCTTCGAATAGCCGAGAAAAATATATTCTATTTTAACACCTTTTATTTCCAAAGGCTTAAATGTAAAAGCGCTATTTTTAAGATACAAACGTGTTCCGTCTACCTTGACATGTCCCTACGACAAGGGAGGCTTTTCCCCTAGTTGGAACTCCTGATCTAAATTATAATGTTGTTTTTTTTTCAGATAGACCAGTGCATGGAAAGTCTGATGGCGATGGATGCTTTAGGCGCCGGCCTGGACGCGGCGCGAGTGAGGCGAGCGTTCGTCTTGAGACTACGATCCACTGGTACGTGAAATAAATACTTTTTTTTATTTTTTATCGTGAAAAAGTCTACGTTTGACCATCAAGTCGCCTGTTGGTAAGCATAGAAGATACCTATTCAGTCTGACCTTGAAAAGCCCAGGATTCTATCTCTCAGGAAACAAGGAAGCCGGTAGTCCCTTACAACCCGGTCACAATATCTGTGCACCTCGCTGGAATGCGGCGCCTCTCCCGCTTCCCCTGTCACCTCTCCGCGCACTCCCCGGTGCGACAGTACGGTTAGCATCTTCGTTGCCGATACACGTCCCGATAATTTTGAGATATTTTCGCTTTGTTGTTTTGTTTTTTAATATTTATTGTTAAGTTTAGACATATGACGTCACGAGGTCAGGTGCACAGATATTGTGACCGGGTTGTACATGCTCATAATTTTTATTATTATGAGCCTAAAATGTCCTAATTGCGCAAAGGCCTCCCAACCCTCTTTCCGTTGATCCCTGTCTGAGCTATAAAAAGCCAATCCTTCTGGTGTTTTACTAGTAATATAAAGTTTATCGGTCCCGACCCGTGGTCCAACCGCTATGTCCAACTGGTTGTACCACGGGTAAGTAAAACTGTCCATGGTCCAACTGTGAGTATAGTGCTCTGTAGTTTGACATGTTATACTGGGTTACAAGGAAAGGGTCGAAGATTCTAAAGCGAAAAGGGCTCACAGCACTCATCATTAGGAAGAACTTTTACTATGGGACCATCCCGGAATAAGCGAAAAAATAATCAACTGTTCCATAGAAAAATGTCAATGACACTCGACAAAATGAATGGAACAGCTGATTTTTTTTCGCAAATTTCAGGTTGAGCACATTGTAAAAGTTGTTCATAATGATGAATACTATCAGCCCTTTTCGGTTTAGCATATCCTTTCTGTATAATTTTGTGTAACTATAATTGCATAGCTATCTGTAATGTTAGGAAAATAAAGCATTAACCATTTTCAGGACTTACATTCACTTCGTCCGAGGCTCTAATAGACGCGGTGCTAGATGGCCAGCTCAGCGAAGAAGCGTGGAACGTGAGCACTCAGAGCCAGCGGTTCACGCACAACATTCTCGACGAGACACTCAGGGAGTAAGCTATGACTCATTCCATTATTTGGTCAATAAATTATTTTATTACCAGCTTCGCCCCGCGATTCACTCGCTTTTCCGGGATAAAAAAGTATCCTATGTTACTTCTAATATCTCCAAGAATATGTGTACAAAGTTTCGTGATGATCGGTTAAGTAGTTTTCGCGTGAAAGCGTAACAAACTTACATTCACATTTATAATTAGTAGGGGTTTAAAAATAAATTTGAACTTATTAGAAACAATAAGAAAAGTGTTATTGGACACATTCTTAGTAATTAGTTACCTTGAAATTTAAGTTATATTTAAATTACTTATTAGCCTGAGGCTAGATTGTAATAATTGTATAATTGGTTGTATAATTTTGTTAAGAAATGTTCTTTTGGTACTTCTTAAATAATAAAAAAAAATAAGTGTGTTGTGTGGAAGATATGTTTGTAGAGTGTTCCTGTACAATACTGTACATAATTACGAGTATATTATATTTAATTTTTTTTTATAAATTCTATATTACCAGACAGAATATTACGTGGATTATGTTAACGATCTGACTAGAAAATTAACTGTTGTGACGAATTAAAAAGTGATTGGCAAGTACCTGTTTCGTTAGGTAGAGTAGTTTGCGTTGGATTCCCGGTTGTAGAGGTTTTTTTTTAAATGTTACATAGAAGTCTGAATTCTATTTCTACAGTACAGGCATAGAGCGCAAAGTAAAGAAATGAATCAAAACGAAGTGGCAATTTAAAATAAGAAAAGTTAATTTAAAAAAATAAGTTTTTATTGCATTGTCATCGGAGTTACGTACGTATACCCAACAGCTCAACCGGTATCGGGAAGTGGTTCAAAATTGACTTGCAAGGTTCCACCCGAACAAACATAGTTACATACATTGCAAGTTACATAAAATCTTTTAAGAATATTATTTGATAATTAATTTAATTTTTAATTCTAATATTTTTTTTTCTTTCAGGCTGGGAGTTCCTCGAGAAAGAAATGTGTATGACAGTACGACGTCAGAATCCGATAGGACCAGAACCCCTTCGCCCGTCCCGCGTGTTCAATTCAGTCGAGTACCAAGTTTCAACCGAAATCAATCCCTACAGGCCATACAACCTCTACCAAGCAATCAAACTCAACCAACTAATCAAACTCAACCAACTAATCAAACTCAACGAACTAATCAAGCTCAAGCGGCTAATCAAGCTCAAGCGGCTAATCAAGCTCAAGCGGCTAATCAAACTCAACCGACTAATCAAGCTCAAGCCTCTAGTCAAACTCAACCGGCTAAAGAGAGTCCAGTGAAAAAAAGAGATAGCGAGAGTGAACGAGATGCTTCCCCGGAAACTAGACACGTATCGTTAGAAGAGGAGAATCGGCAACTGAAGGAAGCTAGGATGTGCAAAGTGTGTATGGATAGCGAGGTAAGTGCTACTTGTGCAATATTTGTAAAAGATTGTTCTTTTGTAAGAGTGTATCGGAATGCTTTTGCATATACAGGGCTATAAGGAAAGGGTATGCCAAGCCGAAAAGCGCTCATACTGCTCATAATTAAGAAAAACTTACTACAAAAGCAACTCGCGATTTGCAAAAAAAATCAGCGGTTTCATAAATTTTGTCGAGAGTCATTGACATTTTTCTATGGAACAGCAAATTTTTCTTCGCGAATTTTGAGTTATTCCCATTGTAAAAGTTGTTTATAATAATTAGTGCTATGATAACTTAGAATATGCAAAATGTCTTAACTAGTCAACCTGTATATTAATATAGATATTTTATTTAAGAGTTAGTAGGATATCTCCTCATGCCATTAGTTGTATTGTAGTGGTTTGTAGTGGTGGGGCCCTTTTGCAGAGCCCGCCTGGGGAAGTAGCACACCTTTGTCAGTTATTCCACCGCCAAGCAGTAATGTGCAAACATTACTGTGTTTCGGTTGGAAGGGCATTGTTTCCAGTGAAATTACAGGGCAAATGGGAGATTGAACTTATATCTCAGGGTGACGAGCGCAGTGCTGTGCAGCGAATGGTCTTGAATTCTGCGAGTTCAAAATTCTGGGTGGCGCAGACCTGTTATGGGCAAACGTGACGTATAACATACATGTGGTCTCCTAGCAGGATAGTAGGATTAGTAGAATATTAGTGAGTTTAGTAGGATATCTCCTCTTGCCATAAGTAATCTCTGGGGGTTAGGGGCTTAACGACTACATCTCTATTTGACTAGGCAGCAGATAATGACTAGATCGCTTTGAGACTAAATCGCGATATGACTATATCGCGTTGGGGTTAAATAGCTGTTCGACCACATATGCTTACGTCCTATTATCAGTTCGACGTAATATCGATATGATGTACAGTTGTGTTTAAAAGTGGCACCACTTGCTCAATGAGTGGCAATTGCGAGCGTGCGAATGCAGCACAAAAGTACATTACTGCTATTTTTGTTCAATTTGAGAAAAGAAGCACAGATCCAAGATAAAAGAAGTCAAAATGCTTTATTTGAAGGTAACCGAAAAAGGAACACCACAATATTTAACCGCAAATACAAAACCGAATTAGGCAAACTTGAGACACAGGAAATTGAACCTATCGTATTTTTTTAAAATGTCAGTGCTTTAAAACTTAAATATAAGTAAAAGTAACATTTTGTTTTTAATTAAGCGAACTACTTTAAAACTTGAATGTTTTGATTTTCGCCATGGTTGTACTTTAGAAAACAAACGAGGATTAAGTCATTACGCTTGTCCTTGTCCCTTGTTCTTTGGCGATGTAGTCCAAAAGCAATGTAATGTAACCCCAACGTGATAGTGCTTGGCCAGACTGAAAGCGCGGGCGCGGGGCGGACGCGGCGCGGCGTACTTAAACATATGAAACCTATTTGAGTGTCCATACTGGGCGAGCGGGCGCGGCGAGCGGCGCGGGCGATATGGCGCGGGGAACGCGCGGGCAACTCAAGCAATAGGACGTTCATACAAGTGGCCGCAGTGAGTGCGCGGACGTCAAGCGGCAAACAAAGCGGAGCGCGGAGATCTCAAACTTTTCCGAGCTAACCGCGCGCGTTGGCAACATGACGTCTTCTGATTTGAATATTGGATGTCGAAACATAAGCAATATTAAAACAAAAAGGTTGTTACAAGACTGTGGAAAGAAATAAAACCACAATTTTCTTCATCTTCATGAAATAAAATCACATACTCCTCTTCATCCATATATTGTATTAATTTGACAAACACTGGACACGACACCGCTCGGACGAGCCGCGTGCTTAACTGCGGACAAGTGAAGACGCGCGCGTCCCCGCACCCGCGCCGCTCCCGCACCGCGTGTTCAGTCTGGCCAAGCACATAATGGTCATATCGCGATTTAGTCTTAAAGCGATCTAGTCATATCTGCTGCTTAGTCAAATAGAGATGTAGTCGTAAAGCTCCTAACCCGTAATCTCCGGTTTCCCCGCAGGTGAGCGTGGTGTTCCTCCCGTGCGGGCACCTGGTGTCGTGCGCGCGCTGCGGCGCCGCGCTGAGCGCCTGCCCGCTGTGCCGCGCCGCCGTGCGCGCGCTCGTGCGGGCCTACCTGGCCTGAGCCACTGGAGATATGCTATACCTCATCTCATATAACACATATAACAGTACAGTAGAAGGAACTAGTGGAGATATAGTATACCTCATATAATTTATGTAGCACTACATTAGGCTGTACTACACCTGGTGTTGTTCGCTGTCCGTCTGCCCGCTGTGCTCAGCGGTGCGGGCTTTTCTGGTTTGAACTACTGGAGATATGCTATACCTCATATAATACATATAACAGTACAGTAGAAGGAACCACTGGAGATATACTATACCTTATCAGTAGACTATAGACTGTAGACTATACTTTACCAGTAGGCTACGCTACACCTGGTGTCACTATTGAAGACCAGTTCAAGTCACAACACAGACACAGTACAGTATATTTGGTGTCGTACATTCTCCGTCTGCCCGCTGTGCCGCGCCGCCGTGCGTGCGCTGGTTCGGGCCTATTTGGCTTAAGGAGCTGGAGATATGCTATACCCCATATAATATAGAGGAATTATTTTAGATACATAAACTATAATCATAATCAATTATACCTCATATAATACATGTAACAGTACAGTAGAAGGAACTACTGGAGATATACTATATCTTAAGTAATACTACGACTATACCACACCTGGCAAGGGCGGATCCAGAATATTTTTTCCGGCAAAAGGGGCGGATGGGCCAAAAAATTAACAATATCGGATAGAAATTCGCAATTAAAGCTAGAAATAGACGAGTTTTACTAATGTTCTTTCTATTATTTTAGTCTTATATTTTAACAACTCTGGTAATTTGATTTTCTTCTAAGTATATACAGTGATGGAATCTCCACAGCACACACAAAAAAATACCGTTCGGTCACGTGCGCCCCCCCCCCCCCCCCCTCCCCCCTTATATCTGCCCTTGACACTTGGTGTCGTTCGCTCTCCTCCCGCCCGCTGTGCCGCACTGCGGTGCGGGCTTATATACCTTGTATAATATAATTATATAACACTAGAGACGACACCAGATGTAGTGTCGCACACCTGGTGTCGCTACAGGACATCAGTCTACACGACACAACACTTGCTCTTCTAGCCAAGTTGCAATTCTATGATCTCTAACGCTAATGAAAGAAAATTATAGGAAAATGTATCCCCATTCATTAACATTTCTGTCAAGGAACAGAATCTAAAAATAGATTACAGAAATGTCATTTTCCTATTTTTCTATAGCGTTTCGATTATGGAGTTGCAACTTGGCTTTAGCTAAGGGGCTAGGGTTTTGCGTTTACCGCCTGCGTACTGGTACGGGCATATCCGGCGTGGGAAACTGCCTGAGAAATACTCTACACTACATCTGGTGTTTGGGGTTTCCCAAATGCGCGCTGTTTGTTCACGTTTGTGTGCGCATTTTTGTTTAGCTTGGTGTCTGTTTATGAATAGGCTTTATTTTAATGAGGTTAAAGTCGTTTATTCAATGTTTAGAAAACGTAGTTTGACACGAAATTAATATATTCTAATATTTATATTATATATTATCTATAATATACTCTATTGTACGTTCGATATATACGAAAAAGAACTTCAATTTCGTCTCTAAGAATATGTTTTATCTAAATAGGAATTCACTATCGATATTTAAGCCAATATTACAGTAAACTAGTTTTTAAAAAACATGTAAATACTTATATTTAATCACATCATAGATATTTTTTCTCTATGGTCACATTTAGGCCTACATTAAATGTATGCTTGTTCGTTTGATTATACGCGTCCCATATATTATAGTAGTTATGTTAGTTGCACTTTACTATCTATAACAGAAAAAACTAATATAAATGTAAATAGAAGTCGATTTCGAAATGCTTGAGGAAAAAGTTGTTAACACAGAGTAGGATAGAGTGCCATTTACAAAATTTGTAGGTTTCAGAATGTTGGCGAAGCGTATGTTGATAAAACAGGTAACGCAGCACAGAACAGAACCGATTTTGCAGGAAAGAGCAGGCGAGACAGACATAGAGCGTAGAGCAAGAGACATGTCGAGTGCTGCTATGTACAGTCGTACTATAATTATATCAAAACTGCAAAATCACGATTTTTGTTAATTGCACCAATTATACCTACGAAATTAGGAAAACAGAATTCTAACAGATTTTTTTTAAATCGAATAAAATTGATAATTCACATTTTAACTTATAAATTTAAGTCAAATGTTGACTTTAAATTGCTCACTTATAAAAATGCCATTTGTTGTTTCGATACTTTTTATAGGTTTACGTGCATAAACCGCAGCGTACGCAGCTCTCAGCACGTTAATATATTGCAAAATTAGCTCCGTCTTGAGCTTTGAAGCGTCACCTGCGTCTCAATCTCAACATACGCTTAGCCTACGCATGAGCACAAAACATAGGTACAGAAGTCAATCACATCTATGTATGTACTTCATTTTTCATTCCTGCGGTCCGTTCCGTTTTGTGGCATGAGTGTTTACGTGTTACGTCATATTTAGTTAAATATGTCATTTCTCAACAAAAGATGGCGCAACTTGTATATATTCGGAATCTAATGATAAGTTGTGACGTCATCTCTATCACTACTCTGTAGTGTAGGCAAGCTTTTTGTCAGTTATTATTTATTTATTTATTGTGTGTGTGTGTTTGTAACTAACTTCAAAAAAGGAGATGGTTCTCAATTCGACCAGTATGTTTTTTTTGTTATATTTTGGCGGAGCAAAGTTTTTTATTTTGGTATAATAAAGTACGTAAATCGTTTACATCGATTGTATCTATAATCTAAAATATAATGTATAAAACTATCTAGCCAGATGAACAAAAAATGTTTAAAAATAAGAAAGCAAAATAAAAAGTATAAACATCACAAATAAATTATAAAAAAATGCAGCTACATCAATAGAAGTTAATAAGTACTCAATTATTATAGTCGTCTGTCTAGTTATATTCTGGTAACCGTGATAGCTCGGTCCCTGTCGCTCTTGTTAGAAAAATCTTAAGAGTAAGCGTGACCGAGATATATATAGCACTTAGTATAAGGTTTCTTGAACGATCAAACTTACCGTTCACTCACCTTCCAGTCATTGCCTGCGTAAGTCAACGAGGCTATTATTTTACTTTAATTGATACAATAGAAAAATCGATTTAAAATATATTAGTAGGTATTCAATGTACAGAACAAAAATCAAAAAATGCCAATTTTTATTTAAAGGTTCAAAAACAATTTTAAACGGTACAAGTTCTCTGCGTTTGGTGGTTTTACGTGACATTGGCGGAGTTGCGAAGAATCTTCAGAAGAGCCATAAAAAAAGTAGTTGAAGTTAATTAATTTTCCTTGATTAGTTTTTAGTAACGAGCAATACATTTCTATCGCAAACGGAAACGGTGTCACGCAACGATTCAGTGAAAGTACGTGATTTTTATCGATAAATTGACGTATACGTAATCTTATCAAGTTTTCTTCGAAATAGAGTTATTTGTAGGCACATTCTTTGCCCTTATCAGTTCTTTGAAAACATTGTCATGGTAACACATTTTAAAAAAAAAAAATTCCTTATCTTGTCTACCTACTTTTACTATTTAGGTAACAAGTATAAATTATTATTGAAAAAAAAGATCCAAATTACGGAGTAACTATTATCTAATCTGTGACCCAAATGCAAATTATATCCAACGACATTTAAGACAAAGATGAATATAATATAACATCTCATACTAAACAATCTTTTAAGCCGTTTGGTTACAAAAGGTCCAAATGAATATACGAACATATCTACAAGCAGCCAAAAACATTACCCTCCGTTTTGGATAGTCGGACAAAAACAGGCTTCAGAATTAAGAAACGAATAGGTCAACCTCAACTTGTTTGTGGCTCTTGTAAGGATTTTTCACAACTCCGCCAATGTTACGTTAAATATAACATCAAACGCAGAGAATTTGTAAACAAATAGGTATATTCCAGCTCAGATTCGTTGTCACGTTTTCGAATGTGAAACTTGCCACAAGAATAGTAATAAACATAATTAATTATTAACCTAGCTTATAACTTTTGTGCGTAAAGAAGAAATATGGCTCACTTTCTTTTCGCTTAATATTTATATTAAATATATTAATAATAAAAAAGTCGGACAATGTAACCGCGAAAAATTAAATCTTAACGAATTTTAAGTAGGTTTTACCATAGATTAGCGATTAGTGGTTTCAGTAGATACATGTTGCATGGTAGTTTGAAAAACTGTATTTATTTATAAATGTCTATGGAAATATTAGTAGTTTAGATGTTTTGACATAAATGTTAGGCTGTGGCATATAAAGAGGGACAAGTGAGGGTTGGGCACTGAGAAGTAGCGCGAACGCAACGCGAGCTCGAACTGAATGTAGCTAGCTTTTGTCTCTACTTTTCTCTAGCTGAAAGAAGGAAACGGAAGTCAGGGCGAGCCAGTTTAGATTCGCGGTAGGGCATATGTATTGTACAGTCCGACCAATTTATCTCTAAATACGGCCAAAAACCAAAGCTAAAACTTTTCATGCGAGTTACCAGTTTTTTATAGGAAGTAATAAAGGTAATAAAGGCTCCCTCACTCACCTTTACGGATAAGTTGGCCGCACTGTAAACTATTATTAAGATCGGTAGAGAGTGTTCATAATTAGGGAACAAAAACTGTATTAAATGTTGAATTGTTGACGTTGACGTCATATTGCATAACAAAAACAATTGTTCATAATTATGGCCAACCCTTATCTGTGCGTAGGGATTTACAGTCATAGCGGTAAATCCAATGAGTAATAGCTAATAAGTCTCATATAAATAATGTATAATTTTTTTTCTTACTAAGTTATGCATTATTTTGTACCATTGTAAGCAAAATGTAGTAGAATCCGCGTCAAACTTTGTGACCGCTTTGAACGCAGATAGCGTCAATGGTGTCAATTCAAAAGTGCTATTTTGTAACCCTCTTTTATATCGCGAATAGTTTTATTGAATTACTTTCAAAAATATCACAATTTATCAAATTCTAATAATTTACTAGGTATAGCCGAAGTTTATGCTTATAGTATGGAGAGTGAAACAAAATGTTCCGTAAAAACCGACTAAATAACTTTGTACGATACAAACTCGGCCTATGATGATGATTATGGTTATTTAATTCTTACTCTGTGTTTGTTTGTAACGCAGCTAGCAAGCCAAATGAACGTGTCATGACATGCACTTGGCGGAGTTTTCTACTTATTGGGAGCTGTGGGACTTCACACGTAAAATTCTCGTCTTTGGCTACAACCGTAAACTTTCTTACGTAAACTTTGAATGTATAAAAGTATAAGGGTAAAGGTACAGCAACGATGCAAGAACCGTGATAAAGCGTGTTTGTCTTCCTAATATTTAGGTACTTTAAAAGATAGGGTTTAGAATTGAAGGTTCTGAAAATCGAAAATGGTGTCTACTTACTGCATTCTTCGACTGATTTCATCACGTCTAAACAAATAGGCGTAATCGACTGATTGCAGTATAAATACTGACTAATGGTGAAGTAGATATGTAACGTAACGAGTCGTTCTTGGAATGACCACCCTGACGAGGAAAAGAAAATAAAAAAACTGATTTACAATGTGTGTAGGGATGACTCGTGCTCTGACGTGACCTGACGTGGTTTGACACATTTTTTTATAACTACACGGGACTTCTCACGTATTATTGAGTCGGATAAAACAACCAAAAAGGGCTCATAGTACTCATAATTTTGATCAACTTGCTTTAGGACCAACCCTGAAAACAAGAAAAAAATCAGCTGTTCCATACATTTTGTAGTGTCATTGTCATTTTTCCATGAAACAGCTGATTTTTTTTCGCGAATTTCGGGTCCGTGTTGCGTCCATAGTAAAAGTTGTTCATAATGATGAGTAAATTGAGCCTTTTTCGTCTTAGCATACCCTTTCCTTACAACCCTGTATGATTTCAATTAAGACAAGATGTGATCGCGCGTACGTCACGCTGATAATCACTTATTGAAGAAGATCACATGACATCAAACTAGTCGAAGTAAACGACTGAATAAAGTGAGTAGTCCTGAGTCAGTTCGTACGTGAGTAATTAAAACTAAATTAATCTGTTTAATCGACTGATGTGAATCCTGCTTTAATCATTATTTTGTGTAAAAACAAACCTATCGCCCCAAAATGTTAATTGAAACCGTATACCGAAACGTCTGTTAATTAAATTAACGAAACAGATAAGAGTAATACCAATTAGTAGATATCGACTTGTTTACCTATTTTTTGTCGAAATTGTATAAAAGAAACTAAGGTCAGTTATGTTAAAAGGACGATTGGTTAGTTTAACCACCACTTTGAAGTATAACTATCGAAACTAACGTTTTTACGTAAAAAACTTACGTTTTTTTTTGATGAAGGTCTAAGAGAGAGCCCTAAGATGAAAAACGGAAGCCTTGTCACCGCCTAACGTATATAAAGTGTTTAAGCGCCATACAATTGTTATTTGCAACGTAATTACTCGAATACAAGTTGCTTATTACTCGAAAGGTCTTGCTATAATTACTTGTATTATCACTGTAATACCAACATAGTATCGTAAAGGTTGAAAACCTTACGTATGATTGTCAAATTGACTATGCTAACGTATTATAGCCAAACCGTTTATCTTAGTCCTCGCCTGCGCGGTACAGGGGCGCGGGGGATAACGACAAAGGGGACTGAGAGAGGTGCGGGCGGTGGGTGCGTGTGTATCATACTAAGTGCTCCCGCCTCCCGCACCTCTCTCAGTCCCCTTTGTCGTCGTACCCCCGCGCCTCTGTACCGCGCAGGCGAGGACTAAGATAAACGCTTTGGCTATAGATCTTTTATAGCTAGTAAATTGTATTGTACTTGTACCTACAATATGCAAAAATGCATATTACATGAGAAACATTAATAATTGTAGTGAATACACGAGTTTGACTGGACGAAGTGAATATTATTTTTAGCTGTAAAGTTTGCTAGTGGCAGGATTAAAATCAAATTTGAAAGTAAGATAAATACGCTAGTTACATAAATTAGTTTTATGGATATTTTTGAAAAATAATGATATGATACTTTTCATATGATCAGAAATTGTCCTAGTGTCAATTGGCTGTTGTGTTGTTTTTTGTACAAAAGTATATTTTTTTTTGTATCAAATCGAATGTAAAATTACGGTTATGCTTTGAAAGCAGTGAGTTAAACTCATTGTTAGAAAGCTGTAAGTACCGAGGGCTTTTCTGTTCTCATAATTATACAGAAACCGTTAATTTTCATATTTTTTTTGTAAAATGTAGAAGATTAATCTAATCGTTAAGCTACCTTAAAAATTGGTCCAAATCCTTTTTAGTAATTTCCAACTTCACTTGAAACAAACTCGAATTTATGAGTACGATTGCAGTGCACAGTTCCAGCTACTGGATCAGCGTAATTCCACATTAAGTTTGTATTAGTTTTGTTTTGGATCAAAGAGTTTTTTTTGGCGCAGAGGTGAAGAGCTCAGAGTTATGCATGCCGGCGCCGCCCGTCTGGGCGACGAGTCTGCCCGCAGGAATGTAGAATATGCAACAGATAGTTAGCACGTGATAATGTACCTAATTATCTGCACCATCAGGGAAGCTTGCAGAATATACAAGTGGCGTGCTTCTAGGAAGGATACTTCACAGTTGCCTAATCTTCTGTTGCTTCTGAGAGGAATTATTTCAAGGTTACAAATTCAGGGGAGCTCACATTGTATAATATATTTCCTTGTGATTCAATCCTGTTTTATAACTCAGTGAGAGAGAACACTTGACAAAAAAATAACATCCCAGGTAAGTTAATTTGTTTGCCTAGTTTAATAAAATACATTTAAAAGATAATAATATTAATTTTTTGCTGTTCCGGGTCGGATGGGAGAACTCTCTGGTTACTCTGTGTGGTTCCTTTAATCACTCCGTCGCCAAACTTCAGGTAAGGTCAAACGCCTAAATCTATCAGTAATAAAGACTCGTGCAGGTTGCATGAGATAGGTACTACTAATATTATAAACGTCAAAATTTTATGTCTGTGAGTTGGATGTTTGTTGCTCAATCATGCTACAACGGCTAAACGGATTTGAATAAAATTTCGGATGAAAGTATCTTATAACCTAAATTAACATATATGTTAGACTACTTTTGTACCGGAAAATGCTGGTGGAACCACGGGACGCCGCTATTGTTCAGTAAATAGTTTGGTCATAGGTAGATAACTGTCGCTTGCGGTGGTACATAGCAACATTAGCAACAGTAGGTACCAGTAAGTTCTGTTTGATAATATAAAGTCCACTTCCCTTGCACAATGATACGCACGCCTCAATTTTCCGGTTTACTTACCACTGATAACGATTTATTTACGTAGGTACTCGTATCGCTACATTTTAAAAAGATATTTTGGACTTCATCAATTATCCCTATCAGTGGCGCATAATTCTTTAAAGCTATATTTTGTATTTTCCATTGAGGTCTGTGGTATTTTAGACTTCAAGACATGTTCCGTATGAACAATAGAACACATATTTTTTAGATGAAATAAAAATAGGTACGAGTATTATATGAAAATAAAATATGTTGTACAGACTGTAAGTGAAACGTGTATTAAGGGTGTTCTTCTACACGTCAAAGTGAACAACTTTTGTGACACAAGGTTGCTATATTCAAGAAAAAATCGAGTCTCCATACAAAATATTAAGTCGCGTGATCAATTTTCTATGGACAAACGATATATAGAAGAATATCCTTAAGTATTACTACACCTTTTCGCTACACATAGTATAATTTTATGAATATTAAAAAGTATAGGCATTTTTTTGGAAATGACACAACTGTATTTTCTTTATTCTCGAAACGTCTTACTAAGCTTTGGACAGGGCGGGCGGCGCATGTTTAAAATAGCGCAGACGATACTTTCCGTCGACAAGACGCATTTGGATACCACCATCGTACCTATGGGAAATCTACTATATAAAAATAAGTCGGGTTTTCCTTCCTGACGCTATAACTCCAGAACGCACGAACCGATTTCCACGGTTTTGCATTCGTTGGAAAGGTCTCGGGCTCCGTGAGGTTTATAGCAAAGAAAATTCAGAAAAAATTTCAACATTGTCCACCCGTGCGACGCCGGGATGGGCCGCTAGTAGAATATAAATTTCCGTCTCTGTCAGGTAGATGGCGCCACCAGTATAAAGGGCTTCACACACAGCAGCTATAATGTAAAGATGTACATTATAGCACGATACATCTCATTACATCTTTCCATAGAAATCGTCAGGAGACCACACACGACAGCTATAATGTATATTTTTACATCCTGACGATTTCTATGGAAAGATGTAATGAGATGTATCGTGCTATAATGTACATCTTTACATTATAGCTGCTGTGTGTGAAGCCCTTTATACGTGTAAAACTGTGACGTCTGTGACATCTAATCCGAAGTTCCAACTCTTACCACTAACAAAGTTTAAAGATGGACCATACCGTCACTGCCCTAGGGTGGTAAAACACAAGTCAACAATATTTTATTTTTTTATCACTTTGATATTTAAATTAAAATGTACCTACTGGGTGTTAGGCACATTAATTTTTTGAAACATTCCTTGGGAATCAAAATAGATAAAATAGCTGGAACCGAAAGAACCGGAATTTCCTGGTGCCGTTGAAAGAAAAAACCGAAAGACGTGGTTCCTCGCAATCGAATACTACTGTGTAACTCTTAACACTTTGACTGCGGCTAATAATCACATGCGCTTGCCTTAGGTGCAGCTAATAGTCAAATGCGTTGTGTTTTACGCGCCTGGCGTGTGCAGCCGCACTCGCGTCGCGCAAAGGAAAACACAGCAGTCAAAGTGTTAAAAAAATATATACATATGTGAAAAAAATCTAGGTATTTATGTGGTAAAACGCGACATTCTAATAGACACATTTTGGAAGATAAAAATCAGATAATATTGGCGTCAAGGACGTTTTATCAAATCTATGCTATGAGTCTGCAGTGAGTAGTCACCCAGTTACATAATGTGAAATCAAAAAAAATTTAAGGAAAAGTTTAGGTTTAATTCTTTTGAAATCCCAAGTTCTCAAGGTACTTTGAGGTCACGTAGACTTCTTAAGAAATGAGTCATGGTATTCGAAGCCAGTGAAGCCACGTTCTTGTCAATGGGAGAAACCTGTTTCCAAAGGAGGCCTCTGCTAATATAACCTCTCTCCTACCCTTATAAGGTCCATTTTCCTGTATTGACCCAGCAACTGGGATAATATCCTACACGTATTTATGTCTGCTTCTCCTGTACAAAGTCTAAAGTACAGTATTCTATGCGTCTGAACCGATTTCAGTTGGTTTTCACCCGATTGTTGAGGGTAACGTTTTTTTTACTAAAACACAAACTTATTCTGTGCCCAAAGCTTTTTGTCTTATTTTACTGATCGCCCTGACTTTTGTTTTGACTGATTTTTGTTTTTTCTACAAAAATATCCTTGTTTCTACAAGACATGTAGGTACAAGTAGATCACAAATTCTGAGAATATCATAATATACGTACTGGTTGAAGTGTTTTCCTCTAAAAAGTAAATCCCCGACTAGCCGACATTCAGCTGAACCAATTTTCTTGAATCATTAGTAAATAACACTCTCGATCTAACCCCTTTTCGAGTACAAGAGCCAAACCTAAATCAAAATCGGTTCAGTCGCTTGGGACCTACGATACCATAGACAACCACAACACAAGGGCTTAAAAAACGGCTTGTCAAAATAATGAGTGTATCCTGTGTAACTATTAAAATATAAATCTTCAAACTTGCGTAAAATCTCTTGTAACACTTCTAGTTAATAAGCCATTATCATCATAATCGGGCTACCTATTTGAATGTCATCCACTGCTGGTCATAGGCCTCTCCCAAAGTACATCAAATAACAACTTCTTCGTCTTGCAACTTGCAAATTGCCTTTCGTAGGTACGTCATCACTCATTGGGGTCTCACGCTAATTTTGCTGAATCGTGGTCTCTACACTAAATCGCATGTACCCAACGGTTATTAAATTTATTATGCGATAGATGTCTGGCCCACTGCCGCTAAAAACGTCCACGTTTCGATATCTTAAGTGAATTAATTACCTAATAACAAACGACAAACTAACGTCTTCCTTTGCCCATAACGCATAATGTAATAGCATTGATCTAGATTATTCTAGATTTAAATATTTTCCTGTGCTGCCACTTTACACAGAATCAGTTTTAATGTTTCCGTCTCATTGCCGTTCTCTTATCAGATGCTGATTAAAAACTTTGATTACAGTGCTGTTAACTTCAAATACGGAGTTACCGGTTTCAATATCTGGAATGCCGACCTAACAGCCAAGTGACGGTACAACGCGATGCAACGAACCCATAACTTGGCGCATTCTCAAAAGCCTACCTAAAACGGTTTGCGTCGTGAATGTTTACAACTAGAGGTCGCTACTGTCGCTATTAGCAATTCATATCGCTGCCAAAATTGCAACAGTTTTTTTTTAAATAGCAAACGTCACCTGCGCCACCAATCGCAGTCCTTCATGATGCTCTTATTCTGATGCGGTCTTAATTTTCTCACTTTGAAAACATTAATTATAGGTACCTACTGACAAGAGACAAAAAACTGAGATCTTGAAAGCGCCAAACTAATTGAGTTACCATGTTAACATTCTGAACTGAAATCGATACTGTTAAGAAAAAGAGAAAAAGATGTTAAGAAAACTATTTACTAAAATAAAAAATAACTAAAAAAATACTTCACCAGCGCTCCTAAAAAGGTAAGTTCGTATAGGCCGAAAGGCTATATAGTCCTAATGTCAGAGTTTATAGGCCACTAATCGCAAGCGGTGGTGGTACACTAAAAACTTTTTGTTCCCCATAAAACGCCACCAGCGCCACCCATCGCAATTATCTCGCCAACTGCATAGATTCGTCGATACATTAGGTATGGTGAGTCAGCGGTCGGGGGAGGAATTAATTATCGATGGCGGTGCATAGACGCGGCGTCCTTGCAAGGCTGCTGCGATCACGTGCACCTCGCATGCGCTTGCGCCGCCATATAATTTATGCAGTAAAACAAGTAAGTACTAACTTACATTTTGTACAGTTCAATGCACCGTAATGCCAACTCGCCATCTTTCCGCGAAATGCGCGACCTCTATAAAATTCTTTACCGAAAAGACTGTCGTTTATTACGTAAGGCGATTTGTGGGACAGGGGTTCTACAAATCGACAACTTTTCCTGTTTTATACGATACAGGAGGAAATGGGTGAAAAAGCTCCTAATTTTATTATTTTACGTACCTACCTACATGATAATATAGCGAGGATTTGACACACGCTTACACGATTCCAGTCTACCCGCATTTCCGAAATAGATAAAATTATGGTATAATATTTCTAAAACAGCACTGTTAATAAGGTAGGTGTCTATTGACATAATCATGTAATTTGAAATCGACAAAAAAAAGTCAACGAAAAATTACAAATATGATGTTTATCTTTTTAGGGAAAAAAAGGATGTCAATCGACATCCTTTTTAATTTGCAATCGCAAATGTCAAAATCGATACAACACCGTACTTGCCCTGCAGCCTGCAGTGCAGTACAGAATTATAGCTTTTTTATCTACAACTGTAATGAGCCTTTTACATGAAGTAGCGCTACTGGTTTTATCTCTCTCCCTGCCTTGTCTCATATCAATTGATTCGCTCCCGTCCTGCTCACTGATATCTCGGTTGTAAAGGACAACGATAGAAATTGAGTGCTGTCGACTGAAGTTGCTGTGCTGTTACAATGTTGCTTCCAGCGATTTTCAATCACATTCCTTTTATTATTGCTGTGATTTGTTTTGCTTCGCTTTTATCCGTTACTTAATAAGCTTTTTTGTCTCAGCTACTGCTTGTGTTTAAACTGTAATTGCTTATGCTTTAGGTATATATTTGTTATTTTTCACCTGTGCGTGTGCGATGCGTCTGCGCAGGGCTGCTACAGTTGTAAATGCTCCTTCATCTCTTCTTAATTCTTCATTCTCTTTCTCTTATTTAAATATGTATTCGAAGTGAGACCTTTATTCATACTTTTTGATATTATTTTTATTTTTAACTTTTTTAAACATGGCCAGTTCTAGCCATGGATCTATCTATAGCTGAAGTGCCTTGCGTTGATTACTACATAGCAATTTATTACCACTTTACCTGTTATTGCTGTTTACTGCGGCGTTTTCCTTTGCTTTTATATTGATGTTATTAATCCCGCTCAAAATTGTTTACTTTAGCTAAATGGTAGCAATATATATAACTGAATCATGGTTATATTAGCGTATTTTCCTAAGTGCCAAGATGTTTCCCAAGATAGGTCAAACAACTAATAGAGCAAATAGACGAATTAATATTTTGACTTTTATGGTTAGGTATCTGATTTTTATTATGTTGTTATTAGTCATTTGAACCCAAATTCTCGAAATATCCGCTAAGATTTAAGTAAGTAGTAGGGTGAAAGAGTCGCAGGTCGCAGCTGTGTTACAATTTTGATGTTGTAAGTTAAATCATTTTCAAATTTCAGTTACTTGAAGGTAAGTTACTCTTATAATTTTAGAAATTCATCAAAGTTAAATCGTTATCTGTACCTCTGACTACTGTTATGCAGAATTTCAGAATGATCGGTTGAGTAGTAAAGAAGTAGGTAGGTAAATGTGTTCCTGACAAACAATCTCACTTTCGCTTTTATAATACACCTATTGGTCACAATAATGATTCTGTGCCAAAGATTTCTTCAACTAAAGTTTCAACATTGACGAAAACCAAAAACGCCCACAAACTATAACGGCTCTGTGTTTATCGAAGCCCCAAAAAAATGTCAACTCGTCGACAAAATCTTTGATTCATCCATCCATCCATACCTCAGACAGTATGCCTCCCAC
The DNA here is from genome assembly GCA_949125135.1 of Alcis repandata. NCBI lineage: Eukaryota > Metazoa > Arthropoda > Insecta > Lepidoptera > Geometridae > Alcis > Alcis repandata. Next base: position 6,731,059 of record OX421233.1, read on the forward strand.
TACCTTGCTCTATTCCTATTTCAGGCAATGAAATATAATTTTATTTACTTTACTATTCTGAAAGATTATGTGTGGGTAGTTGTGACTAAAAGCTGACGTCCACCCACGACGCTCGTTCCACAATTACTTGTGTGGGTGTGTAGCGAATCGGCGGCGGCGCCGGCGCAGCCGTTACAATCTTCGAATTAGGAATAGTCGGGTAAAGCCTCGTACATATTTCAAGTTTATCCACGGTTGCCAATGTTGCCATGACTATTTTTTTAGTTTTGCTCATTTTTTTTTCCCTAAAATAATACTATTTGGAAGAAAAAGCCACAGAAATTTTCCAAGTATTCTTTTTCTCATTTCCCCAATGATATAATTTTCCCATGCGCTAACTTTTCTCCCAAAATCGCAACGAAAACCCCCAATCTTCTGGACCACGATTTCGCGATATTTAAGTCATTATAAAAAAAAGAGACACTATATGATACTTGAAATTGCAAGTAAAACCAAACAAGTCATCCTGTACCTATGTTTGTTGTCGTACTTAGACTAAAATAAATGGTTTTAGTCTAAGTTTTCGTAGGCTTTTTTAATAAAAACCCCTAGATAAGAGTCTATCTTGAATTCTGCGGGTAATTTTCGCCTGCACTTCCCAGATTTTTACTACAAAAACATGCACTGACCGCTTCTCCTACAAAATAAAAATATTGAGAGCATGCTTCAAAACTAAACTTAAAATTATGTACAGAGCTTAACTCGGCTTAACACTACAGTTTATTACAAGGACTCGTTCGTCGTAATTACCGTGACATCGTTGAAGCCGCCCTTTTATGTTGGTTAATTTAAAAGCAGGCTCGTATTTAACTTAGACTTCATTGATGTCCATTGCGCGGGAATGAGACGATATCATCATGTTTGAATACTTCTTTACAAGCCTTTTACAAGCTTTAATTTAACTTGCCGTGTTAGTATTATATGTCGGGTCATCTTGCAACTGAATTTTGAACCACTTCCCGCTGTCCGATTGAGCTGAAATTTGACGTACGTATGTGACGCCGATGACAATGCGATAAAAGCTTGTTTTGTAAATATTTAAAGAAATTTTATCTTTTATCGTGGCTTTGGCACTTCCCTTTGTTTTTTTTATCAAGAGCCGAATACATGCAATGTCGCACGCGTGCTGATAACTTTCAAAACATTGATAAATAATTGTCGATAGCATGAGATGTGTTTGAATGATTGGTTTATTCTACGGCTAATTTATAAATGCAGTATTTTGGACCGAAAATCTTTTACTCACAATAGTTATGTAGTTGAAACAAAGAATGCTTACAAGGGTCGACTCCATTGCAGGCACGGCTTGTGTGTGTCTGTAATTTGTATTAGCAAAAGCCTGTAGGGCTCGGTTGAAATAAGAGAGCACATGGAGTCGTTGGGTGGTCACTGGTCACCGAAAAATGTATATCCACGTTAATGAAGGTGGTATCGTGATCCAATAGACATGTTTGTATAAAACCATACTGTGGCGTTAGTCTCACTGTCACTCCTGCCTATACCCATCATCATCATCCAGAACCATCAGTATCCCACGGCTTGTTACAGGCCTCTCTAACTTTGCGATCTGCCTCAGACCTATACTAATCGGGTCCAGGTTCAAGTGATGCATTCAGAACACGCACCAAAATGTTCACTGGACCAAAATAAGCACTTCTTAAAACGTAAACATCATTATGTGTATTATACTTATCAATATGAACAATTTTTGCTATGGCACCTACCCTGAAAAGGCGAAAATAGCTGTTCCAAACTTTTTGTCGAGTATCATTGAATTTTTCTATTATGTTGACGGATCTCGTGTGATGCACGCCGAGACGCCGACCTTTATGATTCAAAGTTTAACGAGAAGGTATTGACGTTCTCCAACTATCGGATGACACTGGGTCACTTGATATCAGTACAGAATGAGCTCATGAGTTGCTTGTTATTGCAACGGGCATATAGAGTTGCACATTCCAAGGTCGATTCAAAGAAATAAGCTGAAAGGAACGAAGTACTTTGGCGTGGGAATTATTTTAAGCACAGGATTAGAAGGGACAAGAATCCAAAGAGTGTGATGAATCCGTCCAGTCTTTGATGACTTCAAGAATTGAATTTATTATTTACTTACTGACTTACTGACAGACAACGCACAGTATAAACCGCTGGTTGTAGAGACTTGAAATTTAGAGATATCTCTACGCGAAGGTGTATTAGTTACGTAGCATTTTTTTGAAATTCAACCTCAAATGGGCCAAAAAATGGATGAAAACTTTTTAATGAAAGGCTTTTGTTTTTTAACTGACTTCAAAAAAGGAGGAGGTTCTCAATTCGACTGTTTTTTTTAAAGTTATTTTATAGTTGAACAACAAATTAGTATTTGGATAGTTTATTTAAAAGCAAACGGGGTTTTGAATGACAACGATGCCTTAAGAAGGTGTGTAGTGTGTGTACTGGGGTGATAATGTTTGTAAGAAAAATAAAGTCGCGATAACAATACTATTTCATTAGGCTATGCGGGCGAAGCCGCGAGCACAAACTAGTCCTTCATTAAATAAATTTGTACCCACACCATACCAAAGATACCTAGGTACTCAATTCACTACTGTCAAGTACCTGTCAAACCAAGTGAAGTCATGCTGGTGGTTTGGTGACACTTCGGAATTTGCCATCCATTTCACAGCACCATTTGGAATGCAACATGCGTTAGCTTCAAGGAAAGGCACTGACCACTGGACTATTTAATTTTTCCTGTACTGCATGACTCACCAAACTATGTTTTTGTAACCGTTTAGTTTAAATATTTGTCTCAGTTACTAATCATTTTAAGGACGCTTTGTTACATTTAAAACGGAAACACTCACATTGTATTGAGGTGCCATTTGCTTCAAAACCAAGTTAGTTTTCATAGTAAAATAATTTTAAGGATTGAAAATTAAGAAAATGTATTTCAATATTATCAGTTTTACAATCGCGAATTTTCAAAATTATTTGTATTACCTACTAGATGAATTCTATTGACCGTTAAATAACGTATTAAGTCGTAGCTCTCCTCTCCATGAGGCTTCCATGTCATGATTAGATTATTATTAAATTAGATTAGATTATTATTTTAAATGCACTGATTTGGATAACCATGGAACATATCATAACCATTTATAGACAAAAATAATATCCGCACCAGAAGAAAAATTTAAATCATCATTCTAAATATCTGCCCAGCTGAGACTCGAACCCAGGACCTCCGGCACAGTGACTAAACTAAACAGACTCGTACTAGAGTCACACTTGTACTATCCATACATAGCAAGGAACCTATCAAATATCCTTCTTCACCCATATCACGTATCTGTATGACATCAGACTATTGTAGCAAGAACAATGCGCGCAAGCGCACGCGCGAAGCAGTCACGCGCTGATTCACGCCGACACCCTTACACACTTATACAGTACTACCAATTTATCCGCGAGACAAATAAGGGAGCCACCATCGCATTTCCCCAACAAAACTGACAGCTATCTGTACAACAATTTTAGTTTCATCGTTTAGCCAACTCTAAAGATAAGTTTGTCTGTCGCTACTTATACGTAGTTACATTAGGGATGTACACGATCCCTTTATGGTATTCAACGATGTATTACTGGTCACGACCACTTCGGCTTCATTTACATTTATGCCAATGCGTAAGGCTCGTCGGGCTTTCAAAGAGTTCCTCTTAAAATCTGAGAACCGAGATCTGAAATTAGCATAACGAAAACGCGAAGAATTGTTCGAGGCTGGGGGTATTAGCGTAAGAATAAAAAACTCGAGCTTTAGCTTGTTTTGACCCAACAAATTCATTTTGTCGAATAGGTGTGCTTTGAAGTACGTTGACCTGATGAAGACTTTCTATCACAAAACAACGGTTCGCACATTAACCGCATCATTTTCAATAGCAACTCGTGAGGTAATTGTAAGTGCTTATAGCGTTGTTACTTCAATAAATAAATAAAAAATAAATAAAACTCATAAGAGGACAAACGCCTCTATAGCTAAAACGGTTAATTTATTCGATACACTCATGTCACTTCACTTCATTTCTCAGTAAGTACTCTGATTGAATAAATTCTTGATTGCTGCATGCGTCATGCTTCGGTACTGGTTAAGTACCATTCAGTTTATATATTATTTCCGTCCAATCGTCCTCAGTGGCGACACGAGTGAGATACATCTCGAGTTTTTTATTTGCAAAACTTAAGTTCGTGCGCAATTTCTTTGGTCAAGATCCTGAAGACAATGCCAGCTCCCTTGCCCTGTTTTGCTCTTATGGCCAAATCTCTAGTAGGTATAGTTTCTATGGGAGGTATAAAATAGCTCTTAAATTTAACTCTTATATTCACAAACAATCAATAAATAAATTAGTGTTATAAAAAGTTCCACCAACTTCTTACTGATTGAAATATCTAGATCATATTTTCAAGAACCGAACTGTTACACAAAGATAGGTTATGACTGTGGTCATAGCAGATTTCTATGAAAATCAGCTAACTGAACGTTTCTCAGTAGGATCATAAGTCGTTGAAATTGCCAGTCGATAAGCTAAGAGTCTGCACTCAGCAATGAGGCAACACTGGCGCTTGGTTTCCGCAATGTCTGCTTACCGCTTGGTGTTGCAATCAAATGTGCCACGATATGACTTTCACTATGAATAAACGAGGCATGGTAGGTGCAGTTGAGTCGGTCATAGAAAATACGCTCGAAATTTCCGTTATTGCTATCGTTGAATGAGGTTATTTATACCTACCTCATTTAGACTTGTATAGGTATATCTTATACAAGTACCCGAGTGTTGGTGAGCCAATGAAAGAAGTTTAAACTCATAAATGAAGAAAACGTTAATCCATTTTACGACTCCTCTAATCTCCTAACGCTTTTCGATTACTACTCAGTAGAGCAGAGCCAGACGTCCAAAAATAGACTATCCGGCACCAAATCTCAGGTGCAGTGGTTTTGCTCACTTCTCTATAAATATCTCTAAGCCATATTCGAGCCTCGGGGCTGTAATAACTCTGTGTAGTTAGACTTGCTCAATGGTATATTCATTACATCGTGCCTTATCCTCGATGACTAACGTCTGAGGAATCCGAGTCTATTCAGTACTGTCGAAGGCTCGGTCCAAGATAGTTGTATTTACTGGCGCCAGTGACTAGAGTACGTCATCTGCAATCCTTAGATTGCTTTAAAAGGATCTCTGTGCGGACTGATAGAGTTGTATTTTTCTATATCTTTATCTTAAATGAGTCTTTGTTAATCCGTACTCTAAAATGTAGTTGGGTAACAAGAGTGCCTTGAGTCTTGTATCCCGGAAATGGTATTGGAGAAATGAACGCCGTATATAATTCTTGACCTTTGGATTAATATGGTTCAAGTCTATGGTATCGCTCTTTGTTATAGATGCGGATATGAGTTATGGGTTACCATGTTGGTTTTTGTAGGGCAAAGAACTTCGTAATTACGTAACTTTAAGCAGGTTTAGAACAACTTTGTTCGGCCTAATCCGCTATCAAACCACGTAAAGAATTGTTAACAAAACAGACAACAAAGAAGTGATATCTTGATTATTTGAAACAAAGTTCCCTGTCATAACTATATTAATTAAATCGTGGTAATTTTCTGGTCCTTCGAGCCATATTGTTAATCACTCTTCAAAACATAAGGAGTATGCCTACTATCTACCTATTCATAGGTACTTACTATAAAACCATTTCGTCGTAAATAGGTACAGTCTTCGCATCTGTAATTCTAAACTGTCTGGGTTGTTCCTTAATCATTCAATGAAACAATATGTTACAGACGAGTATGTTCCAAGGTCGTATCTAAAAGAACCTCAACAAATCCCTTTCAATTAACAGACGCAAGCTAACACACGTTAAGGGGTCGGATGGACCACCTGGCCACGGAAATCCTTCCGACACAAAGGCGTTACACAAAGCTTTTGAATTTCGGTCGGCGGCCGCTTTGTTTTGATACCAAGTTTGGAATAAAGCGTGACGAAATATACTTATAGTTATTCATTTCAAAAACTTATATTAAGTAGGTATGTCCGTGAGCATACTGCTCTAGTGGCACGTGCTTAGGTCAAAATTGCAATACATTTGATTCCAGCAAAGAATCTCTTCATTCATCTTTGCATCTTTCTCGCACATATCGCATTTTAATCCCGTAACAAAAATGTCAATTATGTTGCTTATCTAATCGTTGGCTTAGCGCTCTGCCAACACAAATTCTAATTCTAATATTTTCAAATTCAAAATTTTTAAACACAGTGGCTTATTCCGAAAATTAATGTACTTTATAAAAACTCATTTCTGTGCAAAATTTTCCGATGAACTTAATATGAAAGAAAATTACCCAGATAAAGAAACGTCAATGAAAAACCACAAAACCTAGTTCAGATAGAATAGCTAGCCTAAATCGAGCCACAGTACCTACCAACTTACTGTTGTGTATTCTGTGAGTGACGGCAATGAATGGCTCCTGCAGGATTGAATGGCGGTGAAGTCAATGGCGTCGGCGTCGAGGCTAATTGAGACGTCTCGCAGCTCAGCTCGTGGTCAAGTAATTATCACCCGCCTCGAGGCGGCTTCACTTCAAGTCCTGTCAACTACTTTCTATTATAGTTGCTGGACTAAGGCAAAAGAGGGTTATTTCCTCGACTGAGGCAAGAGGAGTTATGATTTTGTTCTACTTAATGTCTACTGCCTAAATGTCGATGTAATCTTTTTAAAAGTACAAGATGAGTACCTAATATTTTCGGAAAAGGAATCAAGAAGGTAATGAAATTGACTATCATAGCGGGAAAGGTCAAAGGAAAGAAAGGATCAAGTAAAACATACGAGAAGGTAGATGTCATGTAGAAGAAGGTTAAAACACTATAAATTACTCCACCAATAAGAGCGATACTCGAGAGTCTTTATAATAATCTAAATCTAATCAAATCTTTCTTTTCCATTTTTATTTTTTTTTCACTCATTCCTTATTATCATTTAGCATTCGTAAATTCACTCTCTTCAACAGGGCTAAATTACTCTTTGCTTTCTTTCTCTTCTGAGAATATTCCGGAATACAAGAACAACAGCATCGCAGCTATTTGTAAAACAAATAAGGTAGTTAAACATACATTACAAACATCAGCCAGTAATCTAGTCTCGTATGTGCACTGTGCATGTTTGATCACGGCTGTGGGTGGCTGGGCTAATCCCTACCTCACAGGTGCGTTTGGAATGTCACATTTACCTTTACAGTTTAAATACTCTGACACCAGGACTAGCCACTCGGCCTATACGCTCTTACATAAAGGCACTGTCTGACCTTTGTTCTCGTTACGTGTAATTAACCCTTTACCTACAGCTTATATTCACTGTCTTCTGTTTTGATAGATAACTCAACTTTAATTTAAACCAACTGCTGGCATCTGGTATGATCTACTCTAGAAGGGTTTTTAGGCCGTTTTCCAGCACGCTGGCCAAGTGCGGGTTGGTGTCACATACGCTGTTAAGTTCCTTCTCCGTATGTATACAGGTTTCCTCACGAATCATAATGTTTTCTTTTCCTTTAATTTTACAGTTATTTTGGAGATTCTACAATTATTATGTCTATGCCATGAGGAACACAATTTGTTTATAAAATTAAATCAAGTAAGATCAAATTGATAATAGATAAGGTTAAATAAGCCGTTTCGAATTTATCTATAAAATCTTGGTGTGATAAATTATTTATTTCCCTTTTATATCTTTCTGCCACACCCTGTATCATTTTTGTTATTGTTTGTCTATAAATAGAAGAAGGCACTTGATAATTTATCATTATCAATTAATTATTTTGTACCTAAACGACTTTGTTTCCCTGTTATTATTTAATTACCATCTATAAATTATTATCAATTCATTTGTTTGGTTTCTGATAAATATAATAATTATGTAGTAGGTAGCTACTACATATCAAAGTAAGAATCTAATTTAGAATTTTCCTTGAACGTCGCAGAAGTAAACTCCGCACCTCGTAAAACCAAGCAACGCTACTGATTATTAGGGCGCTGTAGAGGCCTCAGTGGCCAACAGCATTTAGTCATTAAAAAAAAAAAAAAAATTAGGGCAGCTTTTTTTGTGTGAACAGTAGGTAAATTAAAATTTGTAAGTGAGTACCTAGGTAGATAAAGTATATTTAGTTCCAAACTAAAACATCAATTAACGAAATTATATAGGTACCAAACCAAACCAACCAAATGATGTAACGAAAAATCACAGAATTTGCGCTTCTAGATCAATGCTCAAAGAATTCTTGATCAATGATCATAAAATGTATGCGGTTGGCTGTCATTTAGTCCAAAAAATACGACGGTGATTCACGTGTCTCACGAGTCCACAAGATCCATTCCATGAGCTCTTAGCGCGAGCCTAAAATAGGCCACGTTGGCTTTTGTCTCGCTTTTTCTCTAAGTCACAGAGCTAGACGAAAGTCAGGACGTCGATTTATGCTTAGAACTCATGTTACGGATGGTCTATTCCACTTAACTTGGAAACAAGCAATTTGCTTACATAGAAGTTCACTTGCCCACATAAGTGTTACGGTTACTATTATCTGTTATCGTTGTCAGTGGAGTGCCTTGTTTGCGCATGTTAATACCCAGAGGTCGATATTTAGGTCGCGAGACGTGGCAACGATTGTAGTAAATCAACTAGCAACAATACTGTGTGAAGCGATATACGCATTACGCACACAGACATGAATTCTACGAAAGGTGGCGGTGTGAGTGGTCTTCACTTCTGAAGACCTGCTGCAAGCAAGTCTGTGGTTCGGTCTCTTATTCGATTTTTTCAGTAGGTGATAATTGGCCTCAAAAACTGTACAATATTCATAAAACGTCCTTATTAATAAACAAAAATAATAGATAAAAATAATAGAGATATTTAATCCAGAGTGAAGCAAAGCTATTTTAGAGATTAATCCTGAGCACAGCGTCAATCAACGTCGCCCGAGTTAAAATATTATTTTGCTGCCGAATACAACCAATTTTTTGTCCCCCCCCCCCCCCCCCCCCCCCATCTATGATAACACAATTCAATTCAATTTTAATTTAATCCAATTCAATTTAATTTAATTACAAAACTTACACAAAATACCGCATAAAAATGTCCAGTTGCTCTACAAATAAGCAGCCAAAAATACAACTTTGTCCTTACTGATTCTACTGCAGCTATTTGTGTTCACAGTCCTTGGAAAAGTATTAGGGTTGCCTGATATCACTTTTAGCTCATATAAGTCCGAGAAAAAATAGAACGTTTTATAGATAACTAAAAATTATAAAAGCCGGTGAACACTGGTTTATGCATATTTCGTATCGTTACGCGTTGATAAATACATAATATATATCTAGGGAACTCCAGCATAGCAGCTGTTTGGGTTGATAGTCCTTGGAAAAGAATTAGGGTTGACCGATATCTTTTTATGTGTTTGTAAAGTACAAGAAAAAACTAGAACATTTATCTAAATCTCCTGATAGGTAAAAAATAAAAAATCCATAAGTTCTGGTTTGTAAATTTTTTCGTGTCATTATGTTATGTTTAGATATAGGACAGAATAAGTAATAGTACAAGTGGCGAGTGAATCGGTTCCTTCTAGGCAAGCGTGTTCCATCGTAGACCGCATCGTTGCTTAACATCAGGCGAGATGGTGGTCAAACGCAAGCCTATAATTGAATTTAAAAAAAAAAAGTAAGGATGAAGGTTACTGTAGTATTTTTTTTAAATTAAAAACCCCAAACATTGCGTAGTGCTAATTACATTATTTTCCGAAGAAAACTTCGCAGTTAACACACACTGTAGTTCGTCAATTGTCATACATATTTTCATTTTTTATTTATTTTTTCCCTACATTTCATGCTTAGAAATCTTGTCATCTTCCTTCTAACGATTCCTGTCAATAGAAACATGAATTTCAAGTTATCACAAGTGATGTGTGCAGACTCGAGTCACTGAACTGGAAACTTACGTAAGCATACACGGCAGTTAGGTACTGCATAGTTACTGGTATTTCTAGTAGTTTCTCGTGTTAACAGCCTGTTAACTTCTTAATTGAGGAAGATGTGTCTAGGTTTATGAAGCTGGTGGTTGCAATGAGGATCTCTACATTGTTATAGCTACCGAGCTCTAATGTACCTACTAGCAATGGATGCGAAATGGCGTCTAACAAAGGTTTGAGTTTAATTTGTGCAGTTTGGCTTAGGTATTTTAAGATTGGGTACAGTGAGTCTAAGAACGGCTCTGAAAGGAATCTTGGTTTGCAGAAACAGGACTTCCTTTAGTGCAGATCTGTGTGCCTTCAAGCCAGTAAAGCTGCTGGAGCTGGCTTAGATCCTATCCCATGGTGTTTGACCATCAGTTTTTAAGGCGGGATTCTCTGATGGTGTCTTCACAGCCATTCCAAGTACGCTCTCTTCGCAATTTTATTCTCTCCGCTTGCCTGATTTGCCAAGCCACTGCAGTCTAATCTTTTATTCTAGTCCGACTCAACAGCTCTTTAGTACAAATCCTAAAAATCTGCCCGTTTTAAAATTATTGTGTGGAAGGACCAGTGTGACATAAGAAAATAGTAGTCGCTAACGTAACCAGTGGGATGAGACGACATTAGCTACCTACGCCAATAGCAAATAATAAGTAAGAACCTGCCCGTTTTAAAATTACTGTCCGTACGTTTCATTTAAAACGAGCAGGTTCCTAGTATTTATTATTGGTGTAGGTCTGGGATGGCAAACCAATGGCTACATAAATTGGACCCCACCGCCCAATAATCACGAAGTCAAAATTATTTGACTGCAGGTCTATACACGACTTCTTTAAACATTTATTTAGGAAAAATAGCACGCTGGTCCATAAAGGTTCGAAATCTTTGATCTTACTAATATTATAAAGGTGAAAGTATGTATTATATGTTTGTTACCAATGAACGCTGAAACGTCTGAATGGATTTACATGAAATTTAGAATGAAGGTCGTTCATGATCTGGACACTTAGGCTATTTTTTTCCAGGCAAATGCGTTTGAAACCGCGGGGCGCAGCTAGTAGGTAGTATGTAATAAAAATGTGAATTTCAGCTGATTCCTAATTAAGCACATGACTAAATATAAACAAACATTTCCGTTACTCGTCAGCATAACCTGCATTCCGATGTTGCTGCAACAGTCATTAGTCGGCGCTGCATAAAAGCAATTTGCTTACCCGTTCATTCATAAATAGGTAGCTGAGGTAGACTCAGTAACTCATAAAATATTTACTCCCACCATCTCCCTAAGCAGCTCTGGGTGGTCTAGCTAAGACGTGCAATGCCTTAACAAGTATCTTTTCTGGGTCAAATGGTTTGTGCCCTTGCCTTAGTTTGGATCATTTAAATCTGTTTAGATCCAGGCAAGAAAACTAAACGATATGACGATAATAACTATTATCGTATATCTTCTATAAATTGGACACAGCTTTAAAAAAAACTATAACTTTGTTTGCATTTCTTGAATGAACGAAACGACAGTAACGAAAAAGAAACAGTTGGACTTAACAAACATTGTAGTTCGAGCAATGAGGTTTTACTAATAGAGACGTTTTACTCGTTAAAAATAATAGTTAAAAAAAACTAAAAAAACACGCTTTTTATAAAAAACCGAACTAAAAAAATAGAAAATAAAATTTTATAAATTTAAATTAAGAATAGGGTTGAAAATTTCAATAAATATAAATTAATAATAGTGTAAATAAATAAATATATGTATTTTATTTTTAAAAAGCGTGGGGTGCATGGGTCAATAAGTAGATATTATATATTTTGTAGATACATTTTGTATTGACAGACATGAGTAGAGTGATTAGCATTTTGATAATATCTTAGAAAGCACCCCACGCTTTTTTAAAAATAAAATACATATATTTATTTATTTACACTATTATTAATTTATATTTATTGAAATTTTCAACCCTATTCTTAATTTAAATTTATAAAATTTTATTTTCTATTTTTTTAGTTCGGTTTTTTATAAAAAGCGTGTTTTTTTAGTTTTTTTTAACTATTATTTATTTTTCGCTTTTTAGTTCGATTTGCTAACTATTAACCATCCTTAATATGTACAAATGTGTTGGTGTTATCCGATTTTGGCCGTCTGCTCAAGCAAATTAAAAATAAAATTGATGCATAACAAAAAATATTGAGCAAAAAGATTTGTAGCCGCGTGGTTTCGATCCTCAGACCTCATAAAATAAAATTGATGCATAACAAAAAATATTGAGCAAAAAGATTTCTAGCGCGTGGTTTCGATCCAGGGACCTCTGGGTTATGAGCCCAGCACGCTTCCACTGCGCCACTCTGTTCTCTGACTCGAATGACGAAACTACCACTTGTAAGTTAAACGGTATTAAAAGTTAAAGAAACTTTATAGAAAAAGCGTGTTAAAAAAATTAATAGTTAAAAAAACTAAAAAACACGATTTGTTTAGTGTATTGTCATCGGTCCTCGATATATCTACAAAGTTTGAAAGAAATCTGACCGTTTAAAGTGGGTCAAAAACGCGCTCAAAGGAGTCGGTTACATACAAACATACAAACATACAAACATACAAACATACAAACATACAAACATACAGGTGAAGCTAATAAAAGCGTGTTAAAAAAAAGCCCTAACACGCGGCGAAATTGGTTATAGCTACTTATGTAGAATATACGCAGTTTTGTTTATATCATTCAACAAAGTAAAAGATAGCAGAGATATATAAAACCCCGTTGTCAGAAAGAGATAAACGTATGTTCACAGCTATGTGAGCCGCCAACCGCAAATGAGCGCCTGAGACGTCACGTCGGCTAGCAGACAGAGTGAACTGGGGCAAAATGGATAAGACAATGAAAATGAAATAAAAGTAATTTTATTACAAAAGATATTTATTAATTCAATTGTTTCATATTTAGTTATCTATTTACATCATTAATTACACGTATTCTGTACATTTTTTTACATGATAAACACATAACATATAGCTTACTTTTTTAAAATTAATTCTATTTACATGGGTAATAAAACAGATAAATGTATGGAGACAAACGAAAACGAAATAAGTTTTTGTTAACCATCAAAACTCACGGCAACTTACGTGACAACAGTAAAAAAAAACACCGTATTAACAAAATGGCGGCAAATTTAACTCTGGCGCTCTTGTTGGGACACCCATTATAACAACTTTTTTTTACAAACTAACATGCATCTAAACTTGTAGGCTTTATCTATACTAAAATTATAAAGAGGTAACATTTGTAGGTTTGTAAGTTTGTTTGTCGAGGGCAATCTCAGAAACTACTGACCCAATCCATCTAGCCATTTTATTTACCCATCAAAATCACTAATTGCCGTATAGTAGTTGTAGTAGGAAGTAAATTAAGATTATTTATATACCTTCAAATAAACTAAGTTTGTTTCTCTTGTTGTGGAGTATATCGTAGGCATCCAATCGTCTTCTCGTCTCTGCGCTCTGACTATTTGTACCCATTTTTGTCGAAGCAATCCGTCTTTAGGAAACCTAAAACATATTAAAAACCAATAAAATGAATCGTCAGTTACTTATTCTTAGCGCAGTAACAGTTTTATAAAAGTTCCTAAATATAAAAAGAAAAAGTAAGTTATTAAAACAAAAACGTGGCTGAAATAATATGTTGTAGCAAGGCCAATATAATGTTCAATTAATATATATCACCGCTATATGACCATTAGCCCCATCATCCCCTTGCGTCGTACGAACTTACAGCGCTATCACATTCTCTCTGTCACTCTTATACGTGATGCACCATTTGTCTCGTTCGTGTAGGTGGCGAAGTGGCAACGGCTCACGAGTTGATTTAAAGTAAAATTAAATATTTGTAATTTCATTTTAATAGAATAAAAAGTACTTACAAATGAAAAGACACATCCTTCCTGCCCTTGGCACTCGTCCCAGTGTAATTATTGCACTTTCTAAACACACACGATGGCATGTTTTGTCGCGCCTTCCACGTGTAACGTCAGAGCAAGACAAAGTGCGACTGAGTTGACTCAGGCTAATTAGCTTGAGTTTAGTTCGCCATGCAGAGCGGGGTACAACGCATCTACCTCAGTTTATATAGAAGATCATTGAGTTCGAGGAAAACTTCTCTTGCTACAGAAAAGTTTACAGAAAAGACTAGCATTATAGGTTCGACACTAATGAAGGCATAGACGCAAGCTGACGACGCATTTCCGTTGAACCTTTACTTACCCGCATTCCTACAAGCCTACAAGCTAATATTAGTTTAATAATCCGCAACTTGACATGACAGACGGTCAGCAATGCAAGAATGCCTGCTAGCTGCAAATACCAGCGTAATCGCAAGCATATCCTGTGGACTTTGACATCATAACTTTACACTGTCATTCATCATTCATGATGACAAAGACGCACATTTCCTACTAAACTATACCTATAAAACTATCTTACTCTAGTGTCATTGTAATTACCGACGTGTAAGACCTATCATTTCCAATATGTCATTCATTTCTTGGATTTTCAAAGTGAGGGCACCACTTCGTCACCTAAAGGAAAGTCGCGATAAAGATAAATGATGATGACGATAAAGATAAAGGAATGAAGCTTTGTATGTACGAAGGTAAGACAATTTCATAATATGACTAGATGAGTGACTAATTTCGAAAACCCAACTAGCTCATAAATTGCCAACTTGCGATTCTGATGCGTGATGGGTCGACGATATTGCCCACATCGCGGGCCTAGCTCGGATTCGATTAGTAGAGGGCTAAAACAGCATAAAATGAATGATTAAAAATTAAAACCCATCAGTAAGTAGTATTTATAGCTGAATGATAAAGGTGTAAAAAATGTACTCGCATTTACCAAAGTTTAGTGAAAGAGGCAACCCTATTAAAGGGAAGCCATGGATGCTAGTCGTCGAGCGTTTCCGTCAGCGGTAGGTACATATCCGGCTGCTTATAAACAAAGGGTCAAAAGGGCTTCCGGCCTGCCACGGTCTGGTCGTTGCTCTTCGGATCAATCTTACATTACAACTCTACTAAAATAATGAGATGTTAATTTTTGCCTCAAAACACAGTTACCTTGATGACTTCGTATCAAAATTAAATAAAGCAAAACACAGTGAGCACAATGGAACCAAGTTTGCAGGCTTTAGTTGCCAGATCTATTTTTTCTGAAAGTATTTGATGTCCTTGTCTAATAGGTTGCAATGACAAAGACAGAAATATTTTTAGTTAATAACCCAAAACGTAGTACTCGTTGGATATTTTAACCCAACATTAATCCCACCCAACGTAGTATACTCGTACCTATTGCTGGCTGTACACAATACTAAGGTAAGCAGTACACAAGCTTTAGATTTGACCTCCTCCGATCTCATACAAGTTCTAAATCATCTGTAGGCTAGCAGTGATAGAAGAATCTCCGAAGAGACTATCACTCTTTCAAGCAGATGGCACAGCAAAAAAGAGGATTTACCCAGCATGCAGCAGTGGGAAAAGATGGTTGGTGATGATGATAAAGCCTAGATTGAACTTTCTATAGGTATACCAATCAATAAAGAAAGACGCTAAAACGAACTACATATTTCGATAGGTGATGTAAAATAATAAACATTCCTACAGAGACCTGAAAAACATAAACATCAAATTCTGCGAAAATATGACGCGTGCAAAACCAAACACTGCACAACTGTTTCAAAAACATTCCGCGAACTAAGGCTATTTAAAGACTTGTTCATCACTTAACATATTACTCATTACGCGTAATCATTACTTACGGTATGAAAAAATAAGTTGGTAAAAGCGTACACCACCGTGGGAACCTTCATCCACACGACGACAAGTGACTATTCGAGACTGGGACTATTCTCGCTAGGTCGAGTCGTAAGTTATAGCAGCGGTATCTACCGCTGCCGCTATCTATCTATCGAGATCATCTGATCTCGAGTGCACCAGAATGAATGCTCCGGAGTCCATTCTATTACCCAATCTGTCCCGATACGTAGACAATCCTTTGACCCGGACGACGCGGCGACGGTTCTCATGCGTGCCTTTGATACGACCGCGCTATTGTCAAAAGAAAAACTGTCTTCGCTGACAAAAGCGTCAGTCTATAATCGTTCGTGTCCATTAGGTCATCACTCAAGGCAAGATGAAAGCTCGCCCGCTGAAAGCAATGAATACCAGCCCTTGAGGGCCTGAGACTGCACTTGACTTTTTGACAGATGAGTCGCTGGCCATTGTCGTTCAGCTTTGTATTAGTAAAACAGATCATGCGTTAATGCATAACGCACGACTTTGACTTTTGTGCTTCTCGCAAGTCGTCGAGCAAATGTTTTCTTTTGCAATCCCTTTCAAAAGCGAGCTGTCCGGTTTAAGCAATCAAAGAAATGAGAAACGATTACAAGTTTAGTGATGACAAAACAGACCTTTTCGTTTTATCACACTTACTGATTGATCAGTAAAACTTAGGTAGGTAGCTTATTGATAAAAGCAGATCGCAGATAGCTTTGAAATTTTACATCTTTCGATACCTTTAGGAGTGTTATTGCCTGGAAGCTGCCCCATAAAAGGGTGTAAATGCCCATAACTTCCATTCTCGGTGTTATTATTAGCTGGTCGGTCCACTTCACAGTTTCTTCAAGACACGATTACATTAACAGGTCGAGTTGTAATAGGCAAGCTTGTGTTATGAGTAGCAACTTTTATATTAAACTTTTAGAAATAAAAGATTAAAGGTAAGAAAAGTAGGTATGCTAAGCCAAAAAGGGCTCACAAAACTCATGATTGTAATACAACTTTTACTTTGGGACGGACCCGGAATTCGCGAAAAAAAATCAGCTGTTCCATACATTTTGTCGAGTAGGTATCATAGACATTTTTGTTTATGGAACAGCTGATGAGCTCATTTTTAAATTGAATATCTGTATAATATTGTTTGTTATGTTGATTAAATGCATTTATTATAACAGATACGTTGTTATTGTATATAATCAATCACACGTAAATAATCAGGTATAGGTATGTAATAAGTAAGTACTTACTAGGTAGGTAGGTAGTTAGGTACCATGTCAACGTAATTAGAGTATAATAATAAGCCCACATGTGCCCTACTTTATCAGAAAGGCTGTATCTGATACAACAATTTTATCTAAACTCGTTCTAGTACGAGTAAGTGTGTCATGGAAAACAAACAACAATAATTGCCGAGGTGTTCCCAACCAATCTCACCAAAACGAGTCACAGTGTTGCCATGCCTTTTTCCATTTATTATAACTTGTATTTATTATACCTACCACAATGAGTTAAAAATAAAATACAAGGTTATAAGGAAAGGGTATGCTAAGCCGAAAAAGGCTGTTAGTACTCGTCATTATGAGCAACTTTTGTTACATAACCAACTAAGTTAACAAGAAAAAAAAAAATGTTCCATATAATTTTGTCGAGAGTCGTTGACATTTTTCTATGGAACAGCGTATTTTTTTACGATTTCAGGGTTGATCCATAAAAGTTGTTCCTAATGATGAATATCATCAGCACTTTTTCGACTTAGAAGCCTTTCCATATAACCCTGTAGAGTAGAATATGACTTTACAGTATACCAAAGGAATTACATGAAAAAAAAAGTAAGACCAATTAGAATTTCATTCGGTAGTGCAGTGGTGGTCTTATCGCTTAAAGCGATTTCTTCCAGACAACCTTTAGATGGACAGAATTGGAATACGGTCGATGGTGAACATAATTTAAAAAATTGATTATTAAGAACAAAATACATAGGTACCTTAAAAATATGCATACCTAGAACAAAATAAAATAAAACCAATGTAAATACGTATTATTATGTACATACAAACCAACAATTAACTATAGTCACAGAATACAGAATAGTACAGGTACTATAGCCATACTCTTTGTACATAGTGTAACTAGTAAAAATTAAAATAATTGTTAAAGATTGTTCAAATCCTTTAGTTCTCTTAACTGACGTAGCTCTGCAGTCGCCTATTCCATCATGTCTTTGATGAAAAAACCTACCTGTCAAAAATCTTTAGTTCTCAAAAATACCACGAGATGGGACTAAAATGCTTAAAAATCCAAAAGGATTTTCATTGCCAACGTTGAAAAATAAAGTCCAACGCCGTCGATCATAGTCGACCACAGGCATAGATAATTATATTCGTATCGAGCGGGAGTATTCAGCGCCATGATTGGTAGAAATGGTCGCTCATGTCATGGCGGCAAACTAATCAGTGGTGGCTCTGTATCGCCGGTCATGGCTTGCGCTGCTATTGGAGCAATGGCCACGCACAGTCCGTGACGGACCATCGTGGTATTTAAACGTGAAAGTATTTGAGTTTTTGTGTTTACAAATGTCTTGGAGCAACGAAGTAACCTTTCAATTCATCAGTTTGTTTCGAAGTGAACCCTCTTTATGGAACCCAAACCATAAATTTCACAAAGACAAATATAAGGTCAGTACCTACCAACCTTCATGTTATTTAGCTTGGTACTTATGTGTGCTTCTTGGAATTTGGTATTACTTATGTAGTAACTATTATCTAATCTGTGGTATATTATCACAGAATAAGTAATATCTAGTAGGTACAAGTATTCTGTGACATGCTGCAGTAAAATGCTCTTGCTGATTGTTTTGAAATATCAAATCAAATATGTAACTATGTAAGTAGGTATAGCTATTTTCAAAGAGTCAAATTTTCATCAAAACTCGCACTAGGCACTCAGATCTCTTTTCGCTTGACCACTCACAAATATTTTTTTCAAAAGGTAGCCGAATCCTGGAAGCGGATATCTGACGAAATGCATATAAGCGTAGATTGTTTGAAGAAGAAGAAAGAAACCCTTATGGCCGCTTTTCGGCTGAACCACAGGAAGAAACTTTTCGCCCATTGTCCGATCGTTCGACCTCCAGAAGCGGTCAACCCCGTTTGGGTATTCTACAAACCGATGGCCGAATTTCTGACGAAAGTTTACGATAACACCGGTAACACAACGGACGAGGGAGTGAGTACCGTTAACATCTAAATATGAGTTGATTACACGTAACGAGTACAGTAAATAACGTTTCACACTCATAGCTCCCCACTAGGATGATCCTGTGTCGGGGATGCCATGGAACACACACAAAGACAAGGACAACACCCAGACCCAGAGCAGACATTTAAATTCATCATCAAACATCTGCCCGGCAGGGAATCGAACCTGGGGCCTCTTAAAAGGCGGATAAATTACCGCTGAGCCATAAGGTCCTCAAACATCAAGTGGCACACAACACAGTGGCGAGACAGTAAATGGGGCTCTAGTGACTGTCTCGCCTCGTCAAACTGTTTAGACAAACCGAGTACCCGGCTGAGGGCACTGTCTCGCTACTGTACTTATTACGTGTAATCAACCCATTAGTTACTTACCGAGTTTGATCACTTAATAAAAGAATAGAATAAAAAGTTTGACTAGAATGGATAATTTTGAAAGTAAATAACATTCGGTTGTACAAATATGGGGACAATTATGTACACTTATGAATGTCAGTTACAAATTTCTACGAATAAAATAAAATGTAATGTCAATATAAAAATAATTTAAATATAAAAAAAAAAAAATTGTAAGGTCTTTACGCCAAAAGCGATTTCTTACCGATACATTTTGTATGGATTTAGCGGACCTACTTGTACAATGTTCAAACAAGTCAAACACATAAGTCTCCTGTTTTCGGTTGGTTACGATTACCAGTCATGCAGTTAGTTAATTAGTTTTGAAACTCGACTGACCATTTCCAGGCATCAACAACATTTCAAGAAAAACGGAATCCCGTAGTCGAAGTCGGCGTCGAAGAACTAACCGGCGATTCTTTTGACGAACAGCCAGCTCCAAAACGTTACCGGAGTAAATCATCCGTGACCAGGACAGCAGCCTGTGAAAAACATCTAGCAAATACTATGACGACACTGGCCAACGTCATAAATATCATCAGCACTGAAGTTATAAATAAAGAAAAGGATGAAGACGATTGCGACCTCTACGGGAGACTTACCGCGATGAAGCTAAGGCAAATGACGATCGCGCAAAGAACAGAAATGATGTATGAAATTGATACTTTGTTCATACAAAGAAATTTAAATGAAGATTCTTCATAAAGATGGCTTCGCTACGAGCCTTTCATTGTATTTCTAAGATTGAGCACTGAGTTAGACTTGCCAACTTCTCTTTCGCGCACGTATACCATACGCATACTGACTTAAGAAAACGTCTGAAAAATAATTTCTGACGTAAAATACGTAGCTTAGTATTCGATAGAAAAGTGTACGCCATTTACCCCCGTCAAGTGCGCCCCTGACGGGCGTAAATGACGTACACTTTTCTATCGAATTATATTAGTTACGTATTTTACGTCATAAGTCATAAGTTACGCTAGGCCTAACTTGTTGTATGTCATAGTAGAAGAGTTCTTGGCTTCACCTAGATCTAATGAGTGCACTGAGTTCTGAGTTCTATGGATGGTTCTGATTGAAAGTGGTTGTCTGTTGCGTTGGAGAATATCTCCGTCGCAGTCTCTCGCATTACAAATGTCGTGCGAGTGAAAAGACAACAATATACAACGCACGAAACAAAATTACTATCTAAATCTATATCTATCTATCTGTATATTTCTATCTATTTCCTGAACGAATTTACATTAATTATAAGATATTTTGATAAAAAAGCTGATTAGATAAAACTTATTTTAAACTAAATTGAAAACTGTATTTTTTTATTCCATACTCCACTAAGAGCTTATTCACTACGCCTATTGGTTTCGCCTACAGGCCTATTATATAGAGCAACCCATTTTCCTAAACAGTTTTCAGGATGAAAAGTAGCTCATATGTTAATCATTACTTATTAAAATAAAATAAACGAAAAATATTGCTCATAACTGTGTATACAGGGTTATTCATAAAGGGTATGCTAAGCCGAAAAGGGCTCATAGTACTCATCATTATGAACAACTTTTACTATGAAACTAACCCGAAATTCGCGAAAAAAAAATCAGCTGTTCCATACATTTTGTCGAGTGTCATTGACACTTTTTCTATGGAACAGCTGATTATTTTTTCTCGAATTTCGTGTTGGTCCCATAGTAAAAGTTGTTCATAATGATGAGTACTATGAGCCCTTTTCGGCTTAGCATACCCTTTATGAATAACCCTGTAGAGGTGATATAAAATAATTTAAACAATTTAAACACAACAGTTTGTCCTGACGGACATGCAATACTTAGCTATGTACTTAGATATCAACAACAAGATCAATTTATTTGAATTTTCACTATTTATTGAGATCCAAACATTTTTATTTACCATTTTTCTTGTTCACCATTAAGCAGCTGAACGGACCTTAATGTTATCAAGGAAGTAGGCAAGTATTAGAATAATTAGCATCATGCACAAGGAAAGACAAAGGATTTTTTTTCCATAAAAAATGAAGTGAAAACCGCAATCAAAATCGAGTCATTGGAGCAATTTCCGTCATATTTATTTTAGGTGATTTTTTTTCCATTTCGCCTGATGGCAACAAATGTTGCTACCTGCTATGGTGATGTGTGTTGAGTATCCAAGTGGACAACAGGAAAATGAACGAACTCATTCACTCGATTCTTTATTGCTACGACGAAATAACCTGAATCATATTTAGTTATCGATTGTTTATGAAACAATCGTAATCATATACCAAAGTTATCGATACTCGATATCAGACTGGACAGACTGATATAGGTGAGCGGACGGATTTAGGGGGGGGGGGGGGGGGGGTTAGGTCGACTAGGCATATTAAAAAAGTAAATTAAAGTATCAGTGCGTATCTCTAAGAGCTAAATGGTAGTAAGAAAATAGTGAAATAGTGGTGCAAAATAATATAAATTCTAAACTGGAGATTAAATTTCTAGGAGATTAAACATCTTATATCTCAGCGTGACGAGCGCAGTGCTGTGCCGCGCCTCACATGATTTATGGACCATCCCTTAATTGAAATTTCTGGTGTGAAAAATAAATAGTTTAATAATTATCTATGATCACAATACAGCGGCCATGCAGCCAAATCCGGTGACAAGTTACGGTTGAAGCAGCCCTCCATTTGCCCGCCTAAATCCGTCTCAAGATAGCACTAGGCGCCTGCGCCGCAAGACGTCCTTGTCCTGAACTGACACCAACCGGATACTGATCTCACTTCTAAGCGTTGTAGCCGCAAATACTTGCCTTCTGACTTCACCGCCGTACAGATTATCTGACTTAGCTTACCTTGATTAATATTTATAATTTCTAGGGTACCTATACCAGGGATGGTAAACCAATGGCACGCGACTAAATATTTTAAGCACGCCACCACCCAATTATGACTAGACAAAATTATTTAACGGCACGTTTGAAGCCTCACTAAACATTTTTTTAGAAAAATTGGCACGATGATTCATAACGGTTTGCCACCCCTGACCTATGTACAAGCCAGTAGGTATTAGAATTTACACTTCAGTTTTAGCACAAAGCCATAGTAAGACTATGAGATAACTAAAGAACAAAGGCTTGCAGTAATTTATAAGCAACACCTGCGCCTTCCGGTTTCACCAGCCCGGTGATGATGATGTTGATGAAAAGTAGCCTATAATATGTCTTGTTCTGTACCCCTGACAATATAATTATGTACAATTTTTTATGAGGATCGGTTGAGTAGTTAAAGCGTAGGAGCGTAACAAACAATCAAACTCACTTTCGCGTAATATTAGTTATTTATTATTAGTTAGAATAAAATCGCGAAACTAAACTCAAAATCGAAATTAGTCGTACAGAACTGTGGGTCTAGCACAACTTTGACGTAAAAATACGTAGCGAGTTTTCGATAGAAAAGCGTACGCCATTTACGACTGTCAAGTGTGCTCCTGACGGGTGTAAATGGTGTACACTTTTCTATCGAATACTCGCTACGTATTTTTACGTCAAAGTTGTGCTAGGCCCCCTGTACCTACTCTTTTCTGTTTATCAAATTAATCTGCTACGTACTTATTACCTGCAATGACTTTGTACTTTACTTCTTATCTATATAATGACTATACTAATACAGGGTTGGTTATAAGGAAAGTTTTTCGGCTTAGCATTCCTACCCTTTCTGTATAACCCTGTACAGCCCCAAACCTGCAAAGACTAAGGCCAAGCAACACCACTAATCACTAGTGATAAAGTTCCGAGAATCGCCAAGCTTTATAGTTTAAAACAATGCAACTGGGTAGGTACATAGTTATTTAGGTAGGTAATGCCGAAACTGAAAGTTGTGAAATATTATCTCTTTCCAATTTTCTCTTTTAGGAATTTCCCTCTGAAACTCTGAAACCCATCTTTCAACAAATTGTATACCACCTGCTGAGAGTATCTATTACCGTAGTGATTAAAGATGCTCGCTCAAAGCGGCGCACGTCCCGTCCTAAATTTAGGCAGTGTTTCCTCTCTAGTCCTGATTGGATAAGTGACGTAACATATCTTTTAAAATATTTGAGAGCGTAGCTTTTAGAGGTAAAGTCGGTTTTAACTTTGTAAAAGTTTGTTACTATTTTTATTTATAAGCGATAATCTTTAGTTTTTTTTTTTGTTTTTCTGTCTGACTAGCTTTTTAGGTAGACTATCAATAATTACCCCGCTGCGTGAGCAGGCAAATTGGTAGGTACCTCTTTTTTGTCTTTATTTTTTATCTTAAAGAGTTTTTATCTTAGAGAGTTCCGGCAAACTCCAGTGACCTGGGCCATCGGGGACGTTGAAAAACTTTGATCCATTGGCCTAGTACCAGAGCAAAGCCATCGGGCAAGACACCCAGTCAGTCTCCTCCTTTACCTTTATGATCAGACAACTTACAAAGCAAAAAAACCCTGACAATAAGCTAAGAGCACTCCCGACTAATTCACCATTCAAACAAATAAAAACTAAATCAGTTCATCCGTTCGGGAGCTACGATGCTACAGACAGACACACACACATGGACACGTCAAACTTATAAAACCCCTTCGTTTTTGTGTCGGGGGTTAAAAAGATTACAAGGGCATAACGACTAAAATGCAGAACGACTGAAATGCAGACAACTTAAAATGCAAAACGACTGAAATGCAGATCGACCCATATTTTACCGAGTTTTGCACGCCATCTATTCATGCCTTACGGTTACGCCATATTCTCTCGACACTCAATATTTTCGCACCTGAATAAATATTTCTACAATTTTCATAACAAGGTGAGTCATACTTAAACTACTATGTCATTGTTATGTAAGATAAATCGTAGGAAAGATATTGCATCGAGTCATATAGTAATGATGTAACAGACTAGGTTTTGGTATAATGTTGAGTTTCTAAAAATAAGTATTTATACCTACGATCTTCTAATTTACCGCTACATGCGTTCGGATCGCGGAAAACACCACGCGCCGCGCGCCGTGCCATTTTACCGAAGCATAGAACTAATTAAAAAAAACTAAAAAAACACGCTTTTTATAAAAAACCGAACTAAAAAAATAGAAAATAAAATTTTATAAATTTAAATTAAGAATAGGGTTGAAAATTTCAATAAATATAAATTAATAATAGTGTAAATAAATAAATATATGTATTTTATTTTTAAAAAGCGTGGGGTGCATGGGTCAATAAGTAGATATTATATATTTTGTAGATACATTTTGTATTGACAGACATGAGTAGAGTGATTAGCATTTTGATAATATCTTAGAAAGCACCCCACGCTTTTTTAAAAATAAAATACATATATTTATTTATTTACACTATTATTAATTTATATTTATTGAAATTTTCAACCCTATTCTTAATTTAAATTTATAAAATTTTATTTTCTATTTTTTTAGTTCGGTTTTTTATAAAAAGCGTGTTTTTTTAGTTTTTTTTAACTATTATTTATTTTTCGCTTTTTAGTTCGATTTGCTAACTATTAACCATCCTTAATATGTACAAATGTGTTGGTGTTATCCGATTTTGGCCGTCTGCTCAAGCAAATTAAAAATAAAATTGATGCATAACAAAAAATATTGAGCAAAAAGATTTGTAGCCGCGTGGTTTCGATCCTCAGACCTCATAAAATAAAATTGATGCGTAACAAAAAATATTGAGCAAAAAGATTTCTAGCGCGTGGTTTCGATCCAGGGACCTCTGGGTTATGAGCCCAGCACGCTTCCACTGCGCCACTCTGTTCTCTGACTCGAATGACGAAACTACCACTTGTAAGTTAAACGGTATTAAAAGTTAAAGAAACTTTATAGAAAAAGCGTGTTAAAAAAATTAATAGTTAAAAAAACTAAAAAACACGATTTGTTTAGTGTATTGTCATCGGTCCTCGATATATCTACAAAGTTTGAAAGAAATCTGACCGTTTAAAGTGGGTCAAAAACGCGCTCAAAGGAGTCGGTTACATACAAACATACAAACATACAAACATACAAACATACAAACATACAAACATACAAACATACAGGTGAAGCTAATAAAAGCGTGTTAAAAATGTAAAAAGAACTTGTTATACCTACCAACTTAATTCTAATTTTATGTAATTTTGTTTTGAAATGTAGCATGCTCCATGCTCCTAGTGTTTCATTTTCAATTTAATGTGCATGTATGTTATTTAATTTCTTAGCTATTTATTGTGAATATGAGTCTGACAACATTGAATGTGTATTACATTGTTTAATTTAATTTATACAAAGTTTAATTTAATTGAAAGATAAAAATCGTTATTTTTGATTAAGTTTTCCTATCAGTCCAACTGCGTCACATACCTGCATAAACATATCTACATCGATAAGTAATAATAATTCTTAATAGTATTTAGGTATATAGGATCAATTTTAATAAGGGCCGCTGCCATTGTGTAGGTAGTGAGTTGTGCATAGAAAATATGTCATATCTACCCAATTATCAGTTCGATTCGTACTTATTTATAAGCCCTGCTTAAAATAATCTCTGCTCAAAATTCCCTGGCATGCTTTCGCACGTGACTTTCACGTCAGAAAGAAATTTTTAAAGCATTTAAACAGTTTTCAATCGAATTTAGTTCCGATATTTTCCTGTAAGTACTTGAATAGACTTAACGCTGTTTAATCTAATCTGTAGCTTGTCTACACGTCAGTCATTTGATTGGTCAGATAAACAAATATTTAGTGCTTTTCAAGACCACTCGTGTAGGTAAATGTTGTAATTGGAAACGTGGTGTGAATGAGGGTACTTCATATAAGTTTGGTTTCTTTCCATTATCCAGGGGCCGTACCGCGAATTTAGCGCAAGCCTGAATTGAATTGCATTGACTTTTGTCTCAGTTTTTCTCTAGCTGACTGAGAAAGATGCAAACCCTGGCGATTTAGTTATGCCTCGCGCATCTTAAGTTCTTTTTAAGGGGCAGAACTTGACGCGCCGCTATCTCTTTATATGAAATTATGAAAAATCGCGTTCGGTCAAGTTGCTGACAATAAAATCACTCACACAATCAGTTTGGTTGCCTGGAAGCATTATTACAAATGCATTGCTTGCAATTTCTGACGATATTTTTCCATTGTCATTGTGAAGACCATCTGAAGATTGTGAACTTCATCGGTTTTTACATTGCAGTATATGTTTCTTTTAAATGGTCATCTCGTACGCAAATACATTTTAAAGTAGATTTCTTTCATCGTCCTTAGGAAGCGTAAAAAAAGTTCAATTTGGATCGCCATTTTGTGGCGCCCAACATGGAGCATTGAATTGCATTTTTTTTCCGTTTTTTTTTTCAGTTATTTGATGATGTTTAGCAAATATAATTATTCAAAACTATGGACTTCGAGTTTTGAACCAAATCCAAGAAAAAAGTATTCTGATATTAAAAGCATTTTAGAAATATCGCCAAACCAATTTAAGCTTTTTATCATTATTTTAAGGTCTATAATCTATATTAACTTGCAAGCTAAATGCAAAGATGATTAATAACGTTACTATGGGATAAGTCTACTTTCTCTAGAGCATTTTTAGCACATACCTTTCATAGCTTCTCTTTGAAGATCAATACAATCATTATTTAAAAATGATTTAGGCATTGACCAGGTAGTCGTTTGCATCATTCATTTTACGTAGGACAATTAAATATCTCATGAGAAAATTACACGCGTCAAGCACCCACCACAATGCGAAGTAATAAAAAAAAGTGCGCGCACGCACATCGGGTTTTTTTAAAAATTTAAGTAGGCAAGTACCTACAAAAATTTATTGAGCATTTTGTGGATGTTCTGTGTTATTATTCAAACAGGTTTTATAGCATAGGTACCTACCTATCTTGTGGTTCTAGTTATAGGTATTGGTGGGGGAAATCACTAAGTCAAATTGATTCATCATAAAAAAATCAGTTTGGTTTTATGGTATACCTACCTACCTAATCTACCTTGTGGTTTGTGCGGAAACTTACTGAGTCGAATGGAAAAAAAAAACACTTGAAAAAGTCCTCATTTCGTTACTAATGCCATTTATTATCGTACAAGGTCACGAGATACAATACCTGCCGGATTAAATCCTGTGGCCTTCAATACAATGTCAATCGTTATTGCTTTTAAAAATTTGACTAAATAAGTAGGTAAATATAAAAAATTTCAATAAAATTGCGGCATGTTGTTATCATTATCACTTCATGTTTCAGGCATTGAGTTAGTTTATACTACGTAATGGAGGTGACACCACACTTCTCCGTAATGCTCTATTTCAATTGAGTTACCAAACACAACTGAATGACTCACTTTACTCATCTACTTGCCAGACGCTGTATTGGTTATGTGTACAGTTGTACTGTATACACAAATATATCGGGGTATACGGTATATTTACTATACATATATGTACTACGAAACATCTAGGTTTTATTTATGCGTTAATTTTAAAAGTAGTTTTGTTAAAATAGTGGATAAATCGCCCTATCCGTGGAAGACTGCCACACTGGCGGTTGTGGCTTTTTTCTTTTATTGCATTTTTGGAATCCTTAAATACATACGCATCTACTCACATTTTCAGAAAATCGGAAAATCCTGTATTTGATATAAAAAAACACGATTTAAAATTTTGACAAAAAGCCACGCTCCAAAATACTCCGTAGAATACAGCCACTAACGCCACTGCGTCCAAATTTATCCGGCGATTACGGCCACACTCGCCTGCGCGGCCGTGTTCGACGGTAAAAGTTGCTTGGGGAGTCGGCCGACAGGGTCGTAAGCGCATCTGTGCCATTACTTGACAGATTTACCGGGCGTGCGGGCGCGTTTGAGTAATTAAACGTTCCAGAAAATTGGTTAATATGTCACGGGAGGGTGAATAAAATTCAAATATTCTATATTTTGATCTTCATTCTTTATTTGTGCAATAACTTAATGGCTAAAAACAATGCTACTCACAGTAGATAAAATCGAAGAAAAACTTGTTTTCTAATGCTATTGGGAACTGGGTGTACATGAACTACAATTTTTAAAATATGTTACATTACAAGTCACGCGTCAGTCAGAATCAACGCTAAAGGACTAAACAAAAATAAACATCTTTGTATACCTACATTTATATATATAAAAAAAGACAATAAATTAAATAAATAAGTCTATATTTCTTCTACCTTATAAATACTACATAACATATAATTTTAATTAGTTTGTATCATAGAAGTGGCCTCTGCGGTGTAGGCCTCCCCTAAAACTCTCCACTCTTCTCTCTCTCTCTCGTCTTCCTCGTCTGGTCAGTATTGTTCCGTAAATAATATATGTCTCTCCATCTGTTCTTTTGCTTTCCCTGGTTTCTTTTTTTATCTCTTGAAATACATTCTGTAATTATTTTTGTCCATCTGTTGCTTTCCATCCTACATAATTAGGTATGTAGCCTGCCCATTATCACAGACCACATAATATTTAAGTAGTGTTATCGTTGTTGTCTTACATCTTAACATACATAAGGTACTTTGATTTTGTTTCTTACAAGTTATATTTTTAATCTGTCTGTTTTTTTTTATCTGATAAACTTTTCTGCATTTTTCTCTTGTAGAACTTTTTCTTCATCCATTTAACTCAAATACCATGTTTGACACCCATATGTTAAGCATTTCTTTATGTCTTTATTTCATGATTTTTCCAGTCTGATGAAATTCTTATGTGTACCTCTTTTTCTGTACAATCATTAAAAGAAACCAAATGTCCGAGATAACATAGATGTTCTCATACTCAATTTTTACACCTTCAATGACATGAGACTCACGATTAGTAAGGTAACCTTTATTTTTGTTGCATTTATTTCTAGACCAACCTTCTTGCTCTCTATTACTAGTTTGCTAACCATGGATTCCAAGTCTAATGTATTTTTAGCAAATACCACATTCAGCAAATCGTAAGTGGCTCAGGAAATATTCGTCTATCTTCACTTTTTGTTTTCCCATTTCAGACTTCTGGAAACACGCTCTATCACAGCCGAGAAAGTTTTTGATGAAATAGGGTCGCCTTGCCTATCTCATTTTTCCATTGGGAACTCCATGTTTTCCCGCTCTAATCACATTCTGGCTATGCCTTTAGAGTATAATTATGTTGCAGATCACGTTAATGTAGGGCTGGTTGGCTGGTCAGTGCTTTGTTATTTTAGTGCAGTCCAGATCATGTTGTGGTCTACAGAATCGAATGCTTTTGTGTAGTCTATAAAAAGCACATAAGTAAATAGCGGTTTCCCGTTTTCATTGGATTTTTTATCAATTGAAAGACTACCTGTATGTGGTTCATTGTTGAAAACATTTCGAAAACCTGCCTGCTCTCTCGGTTGGTTTTCGTCTAGAGTTATTGTCAACCGGTTGAGTAAAAAATTTGAGAATATTTTATACAAGTTTGTCATTAGGCTGATTGGTTTATAGTTTCTAATGTCACATTGGTCTCCTTTTTATGTACAAGTATAATAATAGACTTCGACCACTGTGCTGACGTTGTTTTTATTTCAATAACTATGTTCAATAGTTGCTGTAGTGGCTTTATCAACAGCATTCATAATGATTTTAAAATTTCGTTAACTATTTTGTCTTCGGAGGCTTTAATATCCCAGTACAAATTATCTAATATTTTCGTTGGATGTCTTTATTTCCAGAGTTGTAGTTTTATCCAACACGGTTTTAAATTTTAAAATATTGTGTTTCAGAGGTTTTGTCATTAAGAACTTAACCTCGTTTCTTCAGTTTGTTCACTTTGTTCCAGGTGTGCGGAATAGAATAAAGTCCGAGTATTCTTCTATGGTTTTTTTTTATGTCTGTGGTCTTCTAGTTTCGCATATCCCTAGGATGTCCCAATTTATAGATTTTAAAGAAAAACTTAGTTTGGTGATCTTACTGTCTACGATTAGAGTGTTTGCATTAAGAAAAGCCTGAGTCTTCCGGTCTGGTTTAGCGGGTGCTGGCTTACTCCTCTACGGTGACTAAGCGATTTGAAAGAGTCTTTTGGAAGAGCCTTTTGGTTTTTTCTTGGCTAGCAGTTGCTTGGGGGCTAAGCAGTCAAGGTCTTAAGGAACCTGTATGTCTTGCTTATTTATTCTTTTTGGTAGTAGTTTTGTGTTTCTTTCGATTGTTGCACTTCTAGCCTCTGCTTCTTCAGGAGATTCTGACATAAATATCTTATTGAAGTATTTAGATCCCGTCGCGCGTCTTATTTGTTTGTGTGAGTCTAGTACCACTATTCGGTCATAACAAAGAGCTACTTTATACATCCACAATCAATATACATGCGTACATAGACACATAAATACATACATATCCCTCTTTTTTAGCTTCGTTGCAGTTGGGTAAAAAATAAATCATCTCGCGGTCAGTCGACGCTACTTTATTAAAAACTAGCTTCGACCACGTGGACTACACTTTAAAAACCGTTTATTTTTTGGGGGTAAATTAACTTAACCCTCCTTTTTTGAGAGTATGTCAAAAGCGTCATAATGGAATTAGGGAAACCCTCAGATACAATAAATCAGCCCCCTCGGACCATTTTGAATTTGCTATCTTGGATTTTCGTCGCCACCATTTAGTAGCTCTCGCAAACCCCTATAACATTTGGTCAAATACACCACCTTCAATAGTTTCGGAAATATAGACCCTCAAAGTTTGTTTTATTTTGTGTTGTTTGTTGTTTCAATTTCCCCAAAAAAGTTTAAGGTTTTGGAGTATTTTTAGTCTTGGCGCTTTGGTAAAAGCGTTTTGAATTTTCGAGATAATTAACAATTCCAGCTCGAGAGTGTGACTTTTCGAAAATTTTGGGATTCTATTATAAATTTAGTACATCTGTGTAAAGTTTCATTGCCGTAGCATCAAAACAAATTTTCTCTTCGTGCCATATTTACCACGCCATTTCACCCACATAGGGGTTGATTTCCAGAAAATGGTGAAATACGTGATCAATATTTTCTTAAGTCATATTGTAAAATTTTTAAATTCGTGGCATCAAAAAACAAAACAAGCTTCTCCATATACACTTTTACACCCTATTCCACACCTTCAGGGGTTGAATTTCAAAAAATCCTTTCTTAGTACACCTTTGCTCATCAAAACAAATACACCCTCCAAATTTAAATTTCTACGACCTGTGGTTTGGCTTTAAGTCGTCTGTCAGTCAGTCAGTCAGAACTTGTTATTTATATTTAAAGATTAAAATATATTCTGATATAATTAACACGGGATTACTAACGTAAAATTAAGTCGTTTATAACGACTAGTTTTGATCATATTCGGTGATCTTCATCAGGAGATTACAAGCGTGACGCGCTCGCGGTCAGGTCAAAATAAAAAAAGTCGCGCACAATTATAATATCTAACATCCAACCATTAACAAATCAAAAAAAATACAAACATCCGAATTGAGAAGCTCCTCCTTTTTTTGGAAGTCGGTTAAAACAACATTGTTTTTCATCTCTTGTACACGAACACTAAAAATTAAACCGCAAATTCTAATATTTTTGTCGTAAGAAGGCCACCACCCAGCTTTTTACGTGGAATAAAGGCGCAATGTCTCTTAAATTCACCGCGTTTCTCATTTCTCACTTGGAAAAAAGCCCTCATGGCGGTTAAGCCGACGTGATCTTGAGAAAATTCCGTGGAGTAAGGTATTAAGGGACAAAACACGTACGAATACTATCGTCAAAAATTAAAAAAAAATATGATTCACTGCCTGTTGTGTCAAGGAATTGTTTAGAATACTAAAAAACATACGTTGTCTAAGAAATTTCCGAGATAATCAGAAAAAACCGCCTCCTGGAAACCTAGGGTTTTGCAACTGTGGCTGTCTTCCACGGATACGACGAAATAGTGGTAAATGGTGTAGTAATGATATTTTTATCTTAGATGCAATTTTAGCGTTCCGCGCTCTTTGAAAAATATGAGAGGTAGGTACGTAATCCTCGACATGCAAGATTTCGTATTGGCAGATTTCTTTTTGAAACTTGGATCGGGTAAAATATGAACATGTGCCATAATCAAATGACTCATTGAAAAGTACATCGGTGTCTTTAGTTCGTAGTAGCTCAATGTTTTCTGGCGCCAGAATTCGCCCGCCACGCCGAAATGTGAGTCGTTATCGCGACATATCGCTATACTCGTAACATACATTTACCGATCACGTGGACTGTTATCACGTATCGTTACAGCTGATAAGGAGGTCTTCAAACGGTTATTTCCCATTGAATGAGTGTTTTTGCTTAAAAATTATCATTTTGATCACTCACAATCATCTTTACCAAACCAAAATGAAAAATATCAAAAATCAGTTATATTTTTAGGGTTCCTAAACAAGTAACTCTTAGAAAATCGTTAATCGTTATTATGAAGGTATGACTTGATTTCCACATAGTACGAACATACTAAATGAAGATCATATCTATACTAAGTTTCCAAAAACGGTCTATTAAAGTGGCTTACACGATTTTGTAGCTTTTCGCAATAATTTAAATCTTTTGTTAGTTTGTTAGTGAGAGGAGATTATGACACATTTCTAGATCAAACTCCAAAGTCAAAATTTATATCATAATTCTGGAAACATGTCTGATTACGGAACCTTATCTTTCTACTTTTAAAACTCGCTATTTTTACAAGCGGACGAAAATATGTGTTATTTTATTTAAAAAAAGATTAGTCCCATAGACCATCTATAGACACTATCACGGAGTTTCTGTTCTACCCGCAATTTTTGTTTACAAGTGGTTATTCTTAGCAGCTGATTTCATAACGACATTTTCGTCTAGATAATAAAATCTAGGTTTTATGATACATGGGATTAGAGTTCAAGATGGCATCATTTTACTCAAGTATTTGTTAGAGTTAGATCATTATCTAGAAAACATGTCTGTGTATAAATAGCTACTTACTGACGATGACTGGACCCAACAGATGATATAACCCGTTGGCAGATCATCCTTATGGAAACCTTGCGTACAAAAAAAAAACATAAACTGGACCATCTAATTGTCAATGCTATGGCGGTATTTCAAGTCGGCCCTCCAAGTTCTATCCATCCTAAGTGCAGTGAATTTGAACCACCCAATCGTAAGCGCATCTTGGAAATATACTTACTTACCTCCTCCCGCGACCAACGGGGTTTGTTGTAGGTATGTATACAAGGGAGTTTTTTTTATGCGCCGTCAACTGGTTTTATTATTTTACTGGTTCCAGAGATAATGCAATATTTAAGGTTTGCCCGTCATTTTGCATTTATCGTTTGTCATTTTTATCATCCATCAGTTTTATCTTGATGCTATCGCGGTATCTCCATGGCAATTTGATAGGTTCTCAGAATTGTCTGCTGAAAGATAAAAGATCAGATAAATTGGGATGATAGCATCTTGTACAGCCTATAAAAAGTGGAACAGAGTTAAAAATTAAACAAGTTCAATGAAGAATGATCACACTGCGAAGTCGAAACTAAATAAAAAGACGATTCTTAACTTACTGTAATCTAAAATTGGTCAAAGATAATATAAGAGGTCAAATAGAAACACAAACATACCTACACCTTTCCATAACCCGAAAAACCTAACCTAGGTACTGCTGGCAGCCGGATATATTCGAAAAAATTGTAAAATTGCTACATTTTTAACAGGAGGAGCAAAATATTGACTAGGATAAAATCTATTAATAAATATTACCACCCGCATCTATAAATCCGCGTAATTACTTCACCAACTATGGAAATAAAATATTTGCGTTTCTAAACGCAAATCCAGACAAGTGTAGAGTTAGAACAAACCATAGAACATTGTATGTTAATATTCAGACATAATTGCTGGGAATTCACTGGTGAGCTATGGTATGCCAGTAGCCGCATCAATTAAGAATCATGTTCATTGAGGAGTGTGAGTCATAGGTCGGCCTCATTGAGAGACACAACAATGTGCAATGGAACGGAGTTATAACCATAGATCCGTTCATAGACGCTTGCTACGAGTAGTGTATGCGGCGGCATTCATCTTGATACTGTAACAGAGCAACACTGTTCTTTCAACTGCAATTATCCACGATGATACGCCCCCAGTACCCCACCTTTGCTTTTAATTTGTCTTTTCTGTTTTTTTTTTTACATAAAACTTTAGTTGCAATGTTACCGATATAGCATTAAGAATAGTGCAGGTTTATATCTTGTTGACGGCGCCAGCCGATGGTCCGAAAGTTTCGCATTGCTGCTGGGCTAAGGTCTGGGGTAGAGCGAGAAGTCGCACTAGGCGCAGTGACTATATTGACCACACTATACAGAGGGCCACCCAAACACTCCAAATAACTGGTCATTTAGGTTTTTTGGTGCAAAATATGCACTTAAACTGCAACCTGCAGTTGCACGTGATCGTACTGTAAGGTGGTTTAGGTTTAAGTGGTCGTGTATATGATGCAGATAATGCAGTCGCTTAGAGTAAGACGCAGGAATTTACGTAAATGGCGTAAATCAGCTCTGTGTATGCCTGAGTCAGACTATGTCGGATGTCAAATGTCGTTACTTTATTAGGCTAATGCATCATGTCCGGCGAGGCAATGCGAGTGGTGCCATGCCGTGCGGCATGCAGGGCTATAAGGAAAGGGTATGCTTAGCCGGAAAGGGCGATTAGTAATTATCATTATAAACAATTTGTACTATGGCATCAACCACGAAATCGCGAGAAAATTCAGCTGTTCTGTACATTTTACTAAGAGTCGTTGATAGTTTTCTCTGGTTTTTTAAATTTTAGTATCTTACTCTAATTGTCTTTGTCATATCGAATTTTTGTATGCAGTAATTTTGAAGCACTTTTGTGCATAGCTTCGTTTCGTTGCCTGCTTTGACAGTAATTTATTTTCCTGTAAAAGGGTTATTCCTCCGAACAAACAAAGCGGCGCTTGAGTCAGCAAGCTCGCGTAAATATTTTTATTTCGACCCCGTTTCTCTTTGTTTTGCAAATGACTTGCCATGTTGCTTACACTTGACTTGAGTTGATCCATATGCTCTTCCTTTTCAGTTTATGCGTCTGTTTGCGCAGGAGTCACGAGTTAGCCTATTGTATTGTTTGGAAACGGTGTAAAACGTCAAATCGAGGTGAGAAATTGCTTCAAGGAGAGCACAACAATTACTTGCACGACACTTGATGCGCTTGCAACAATAAAATTAGTACCTACACAGCACCAGTGTTGCATCGTTTTGAATAAACAGGTGCAAAACGCTCAATAAACTCATTAGTAAAATCGTGCTGAAAACGTTACCAACCGCATTAAGTTATACTTAGCATGAGCGTTTCGAAAAAACAGATGTGCGATGCTCTTCGCACGATCTCTATCCTGTTGAGAAGACCATATGTTAATATGTATTTATTTGTGGAGACCACTGGGGATGACGCACGGGAGTGCACCACCAGAGAGTTCAGAAATAAAGCATTACAGGCCACGCCGGGTTATCGGGGCGACGTTACTCAGCGGTCAATGTACGAATGTATCGAATCGTCAATCAGCAGTTCGTTCTGCAACAGTACCTTGATAACACCCTTTTGTTATAGCTTTGTTATCGTGAAATGCCTATTGTTCGATTGCCAATTACTTTGAACAATAACTAATAGTAGTTAGAACAAAGTTTGATGGTTTGCAATCTCAAGTTTTATTGCGGCGATAACCGCAATAAGGAAACGTATTATCTTTTGTTGTAGGTGTGGTACTAATAAGCACTTGTCTAAACTTAATTTCCTAAGAAGTACTAACCTATCGGAAAGCAACGAGTTGACTAGAGAACGATAACAAGGGACCCGTGACAGAAGACAAGGGGATGAAGAACCGCTCTCTCTGTCGAAGATACTTTTCTTACATTCTTTGATTATGATTTGGTGATACCCAAAACCTCTTGGACTTAAATAAATACATCTCACACAGACTCACAAGAAACAGGGTCACTACCATCAACAATGACAAAGCTAAAAATTGATCCAAGGAAGTGATTAAAAATCTCTCAAAGTTTTCTGAAGTACCTCAAGATATACACTGTAATATTATGTATCTACCGAGTGTATCCATTAAATAACTGACTGGTTAATTTAGTGAGCGTGTGTCACGTGAACAGAATGTTTTAATCTAGGAGAGCAATAAATCTTAGAGTCTAAGACTTAGACATCATGACATGATGCATGAGAGTGCAATGCATAGCATCGTGAGGAGAAGACCTTAAAGGATTCGTCGCCAGCAAAGGGATTACAATATTAGTTAATGTGTTATTGTAGCAGATAGAAAACCAAAAAGATACCTTTATAATCCTCTCGAGATCAAGGTGTTGTTATCCTTTTGCTTATAATTTCTGATGATGTGAACAACAAAATAATTCATTTATTTATCTACGAATTCTATGGAGCGCCAATACAGGATTAGACTTCAGATTGCTTACTGGAACGCCAATACATGCACTTTCATATGCGATCCTGGAGTATATCCTATTGTATATAACACCGTAAGTGATTGAAAGGGAGAATCTTTCTGTCACTTACCTACTTAGCTCATCATCTACTAGATCAGAGAGAGGCTTTTATTTACTATCTATATGTGTAACTACTTTCTATTCGTACCTACCGATTTTGTAACAGAAAATGGGTACCTAAATACTAAATATAGATAGGTATGAATCTGATTGAAGGAGCTTTTTGTAATTAGCTTCTGTCGTTAACAAACATTTTATCAACGTTACCTTTCTCACATTTCAATATGGTGGGGTATTTAATTAAACATTTCAAATTGGAAGAACGCTAGCGTTCTAAAACCGAAAACGTCACTGCCACTAGCAGTTATCTCTTAAGCTCTCAACTGCCCAAGTGGACCGCCGATAGATCGACGAAAGCTGCCTAATAAACCACACTTTATGACTCATTCGATCTTAAAATCGCATTTGGAATCAATTCTATTTCAAAAACAGACTTGGCAGACTCAAAATTGCTACTTCAGGCCGCTTGTTTACTCGAGCTAAATTTGCCCGAATCGATTGGCCGCATTTTCGCACGCACCATCCAATTCCGCGCCGTTACTATTTAACACAATGACTAAACATCAACATAACAGTGTTTAGAAAAGCCATTTGGTATAAGTGGAAACCGCAGCTTTGATAAACGAGATATTCAGCGAGTACGAGTCGAGCTCACATCGTATCGGCGTGTCAATCTGCGTTCTGGAACCGCATTCGGCTCCTTTGAATTAGCCCAGTAACTGACACACATGTATTTGTGTGAAAACTCCACGTAAATAACCGGGAGGGTCGGATTTCGTATCGAATTCAGGTTTTTTCGTTAGGTCGTTATTTTTTATATCGTCGTGCCAGATTTTTTATTCAAATATAGATATGCAAAAAAAGGTAAAGAGCGGGCTCTTTTTCCGCAACTAGGCCGGTAATCGGCCCTTTTTGCGTGACATATGCGGGTTTTCCTCACGATGTTTTCCTTCACCGAAAAGTGGTAAAAGCCAGTGGTATGTAAATTCGTACATAAGTCCTAAAGAACTCATTGGTACGAGTCGGGGTTTGAACCCGCCACCTCAAGAATGCGAAGCGTCGGTTCTCCCACTGAGCTACCACGGCTCTCAATAATATAATAATAATAATATAGATATGCAGTGAGCTAATGTAAAAGTGATGTATTTAAATGACTGCATTGACTTTAATTTTCGTCATTCGTCCTATATCTACCTACTACTTAAAGAACATTTATTTGGCAAATATATTTATCACCATTTAAAAGCACTTGCATCACGTTTAGATCGATATTTTTAGTCTACTAATCTCAGTGTCTTGAAGTCGCGTCGCGAGTGAATCAGTTTTTTCTAGGCAGGAGTGTTCCGCCGAAGATCGCATCATATAGCCTACCATCAGGCGAAATGGCGGTCAAACGT
Source organism: Alcis repandata (assembly GCA_949125135.1). Taxonomy (NCBI): domain Eukaryota; kingdom Metazoa; phylum Arthropoda; class Insecta; order Lepidoptera; family Geometridae; genus Alcis; species Alcis repandata. The sequence goes on from OX421233.1 coordinate 6,769,552, forward strand.
AAGTCTATGACAGAACAAAAAATATGTTTTTAGCATATCTACTTACTTATACTTCTTGTTAGTACCACTGAACATTTGAAAGCAACACCGTTAGGTCGGCGTGGTTCGCTGATCCGCTCTCCTCATAGATGGTCGCAGGCGGCACCTTTGAGCATTGACCCAAACATGGCTCGCTACACCAAAGAACTTCCTGGTTGCCCTCACTTGTTACTGATAATTTACGACATGTTCTCGACCAGAAAGGTACAAGCACGAAGCTAGACCCCAACTAGAATCCTATTTCAAATACGCGTATAAAGTAGAGGAATTGCTCTACGAGTACTACAATCTATTTTATAGGCAAATATTCTTTGAAGAAGTGAGAAATATGAGTATTTTTGTAAAGAGAGAGAGAGAGAGAGAGAAAGAGCTAGTCTAGCGTAGTAAAGCTAGTTTTTAAATAAAATCGTAGATACCTACCTAACTATAATAATTAAATACAAAGAATCTAAATGTTTAATAATTATTAGAATGCAGTGAGTCTATTCAAAAGGAATGTCGTTGTTTGGATTTTTCATTTTACCTGGTTTATAATATTTATGTTTCGCGGTTTTTAAAGTTCTTTTATGCTTAGAGTGTCATTTAAGCATGTACTTAGCAAGGAAGCGCTGTCGCCATCGCCCAGTCATGATTTACTTTGGCGCAAGTCAAAGGAGCTCCGATTTGATCTGGGAGACGATTGGTTTTGTGTTTCCGTCACTCTCGTGCCCAACTCAATGAGTGATTGAGTGATTGAGTGACTGAATGAGTGACAGCCGACAAAAATTATAATCTAAAGTTGTATAATACTTTGTGTTTAGTGCCCCAGACAGATTTTTACAAGGCCGCAGGTTAAATAGGTATCATTGCTGGATACGAGTACCTACCGAATTACTGACTCACTGATCCTTACAATTCACATTTCAGAAAATCGTTACTTTACTGAATTTAACGTCGTATGTTCCATACTTGATAATAGGCCCAAGTTTGAAGGCATTTTAAGACAGATCTAAACTAACTAAAATATATTTGCATGTCTTTATCATTGCAAGCCATTAGACAAGGATGCCAATAGTTTTAGGAAATTTAGATCTGTCTTAAAAAGCCTTCAAACTCGGGCCTAATATGTTCCTAAAGTATACATAAATTCTTGAAGTGGTGTTGCAATAAATAAATTTCTAATTCTAATAGATATACAAATAAGTAATTGCGTGGCTGTCGTTTTTTATGATAATAATCCGAATCCGAATCCTCCCTTATAGTTAAATATTTGAACAAACGTATTAGCAAAAACTGCACATTCCAAAATAAGAAATATGTACACCATATACACCATTGCGGTGTCCAAATCAGCCGGTTCATTCACCCGCAAACTCTTGGTCCATGGGCACTTCGGCAGTGGCGACCAAAGTGCGGCCGCATACCTCCGCGACGCGAGCGGCCTCGCCATACGGGGCGCCTGCGCCGCTCAAGTCACAGCTGTGTGGCGGCGATGAAGACGCAAATCGAAAAAAAAAAATACCAAGGAGAAATAAAAGAAGATCTCTACCATTAGTCAATCAAAGAACAAAGCAGCATAGGTTTGAAGATAAATTGGGAAAATTGCTTATTTTCCGACCAAAGGTTAGGTTATTTACTTTTATTCCTATCTCTTTCTTCTCCTTCCTTGTCGTTTTTGCCGCTTTTTAAATGTTGTCTAGATTTTATTTCGTCTCAACGATTCAAATACCTATAGTTATTATTCTCTGCTTCCTCATCGAGTGTCAACAGATGGTCATGAAAAGCTAAATTATTAATACAGCTTATTTTTCATAGCACTCAAAAAGGATCATGGCAACTGGCAACCGTCAAGTGTCTTGGGAAAGACGCGGTCACGGGTTTCGCACACTTCAGATATGGTCACGACAGCTTTTTTATCAGTCCAGGGCTTAGATGACAATTAGCCGAAGATGGCAGAAATGTCGGAGCTCTGCGAACCTGATAATTATAGATTGAAGCTGTAAACGGATTGGTGGTCCTAGTATCTACAGGGCTATCAGGAAAGGGTATGCTAAGCCGAAAAGGGCTCTTAGTACTCATCATTATGAACAACGTTTACTATGAGATCAACCCGGAATGCGCGAATAATACTGCTGCTCCATACATTTTTTTACAGCTGATTTTTAATTGCGAATTCCAGGTTGGTCCCATATTAAAATTAATCATAATGAGCTTATACCCTTTCCTTATAACCCTGTATAGAAAGCTTAGAAGCACCTGTTCTAATAACGTCGCATCTGCTAACATTGTCACACAAAACCAGCATAAAGAAAACGAGTCGAACTGGCTGTATGACTAAAGCAAAAAAAAACATACTAAGTAGGAATGAACACTCATATTGAAAACACAGCAAGTACCTACAAAAGTTGTTCTGACTAGTAAATTATTAATTTATTTTTAAATACACGGCAGCTCACTTAAAAACAAAATAAAACTATTAAAAGTCATCTGGCATAAAGGAAAAATAAGACTGATTCTATCGTGATTTTTTGTTATCGACCAGTTGAAATAAATAGATTAGTTTTAGCCAAACAACAATGCTCTCAAAACAAACTAGAAGCTGCCTACCTATATAAGTACCTACTCATGGATAAATGCAGTTAAAAACATTTTAGCTAGCGATACAGTAATGCTGCCGAATAAATTAAATATTAATAAATAATAGTTAAAAAAAACTAAAAAAACACGCTTTTTAGAAAAAACCGAACTAAAAAAATAGAAAATAAAATTTTATAAATTTAAATTAAGAATAGGGTTGAAAATTTCAATACATATAAATTAATAATAGTGTAAATAAATAAATATATGTATTTTATTTTTAAAAAGCGTGGGGTGCATGGGTCAATAGATATTATATATTTTGTAGATACATTTTGTATTGACAGACATGAGTAGAGTGATTAGCATTTTGATAATATCTTAGAAAGCACCCCACGCTTTTTTAAAAATAAAATACATATATTTATTTATTAACACTATTATTAATTTATATTTATTGAAATTTTCAACCCTATTCTTAATTTAAATTTATAAAATTTTATTTTCTATTTTTTTAGTTCGGTTTTTTCTAAAAAGCGTGTTTTTTTAGTTTTTTTTAACTATTATTTATTTTTCGCTTTTTAGTTCGATTTGCTAACTATTAACCATCCTTAATATGTACAAATGTGTTGGTGTTATCCGATTTTGGCCGTCTGCTCAAGCAAATTAAAAGTAAAATTGATGCGTAACAAAAAATATTGAGCAAAAAGATTTGTAGCCGCGTGGTTTCGATCCTCAGACCTCATAAAATAAAATTGATGCGTAACAAAAAATATTGAGCAAAAAGATTTCTAGCGCGTGGTTTCGATCCAGGGACCTCTGGGTTATGAGCCCAGCACGCTTCCACTGCGCCACTCTGTTCTCTGACACGAATGACGAAATTACCATTTGTAAGTTAAACGATATTAAAAGTTAAAGAAACTTTATAGAAAAAGCGTGTTAAAAAAATTAATAGTTAAAAAAACTAAAAAACACGATTTGTTTAGTGTATTGTCATCGGTCCTCGATATATCTACAAAGTTTGAAAGAAATCTGACCGTTTAAAGTGGGTCAAAAACGCGCTCAAAGGAGTCGGTTACATACAAACAAACATACAAACATACAAACATAGAAACATACAAACATACAAACATACAGGTGAAGCTAATAAAAGCGTGTTAAAAAAAACAGTCATCAGAGTTACGCCGGTATTTTACCAAATTCAGCTTAACCGGACATCGGGAAGTTGTTCTAAATTAAGTCGCAAAATTTGACCCAAACATTCATACAACATCGCAAGTTAAAATAAAAGCCTTCAAAATTCGGTTGGTAAGTAGAGCGGGGAGATGGCTAGAGAAAATATCGGAACTGAATTCAAGTGTATAGTTAGGGAGTCACTTCTAAAGTAAAGTACCCACCGAGTTACCGATTCGCTAGCACGCTTGTGGTACCGTTATCTAGTAAAATGAGACCATCGAGTATCGGTACACCACCGTCCTAGCCACCTATCATTTCGGACATGCTTCATACAATATGACATTTGGCGAGCAATTTGTTGCTGGAACTGATTTGATAACTGGATATAATATGGCAGCTCGGTCTACGTGATTGATTAAGGTTCAACGTGAGAATGCATGCAGGCGTTTGCAGCTTGCAAGACAAGCTTTGTACAAGGTTGTGAGGAGAGGGTATGCTAAGCCAAAAAAGACTTAGGTATATAACAGGTACTCATCATTATGAACAACTTTCACTATGGCACCAACCCTGAAACTTAAAAAAAAATAACTGTATGACAGTAAAATTTCAATGACAAAATTTATGGAACAACAAATTTATCTTTCGCGTTATTAGGTTTGATCCAAATACAATACAATAACACTTCACTACTAAGCTAGCCTCTTACTGATTTATTTGCGATAAAAATACGCAATTAACGTATTTTAGATTGGGTATTATACAGAGTTATAAGGAAAGGTTATGCTAAACCGAAAAGGGCTCGTAGTACTCATCAATATGAATTACTTTTACTATGAGATCAACCCGTAAATCGCGAAAAAACATGAGCTGTTCCATACATTTTGTCAAGAGTCATTGACATCTATATTATATTATATTATTATTATTATAATATATAAAAGTGAAGGTCGTGACTGACTGACAGATCAACGCACAGCCTAAACCGCTTAAGCTACAAACGTCAAATTTGGACAAAAGTTTTATATCAAAAAGCGGACGCACACTAAGAAAGGAATTTGCCCAATTCAACCCCTAAGGGGGTGAAAAGGGGTGTTTAAGTTTGTATGAAAAAAATATTTTTCTTAATGCTACGATTAACAAACTTTGCAAATATACTAACGTTAAAAAAATAATTGACACCTGTTTCATCATTTTTCAAAAATCAACCCCTAAAGGGGTGAAACGGAGCAATGAAGTTTGTATGGAGATTTTTTTTTTTAATGCTGTGGTTATGAAACTTTGCAAATATACTAAGCTAAAGAAAATATTAGACACTTATTTTTTTGTTTTTTGAAAATCAACCCCTAAAGGGGTGAAACGGAGTGTTGAAGTTTGTATGGAGATTTTCTTTTGATGCTATGGTAACGAAACTTTGCAAATATACTAAGCTAAAAAAAATAATTGACACTTATTTTTTTGTTTTTTGAAAATCAACCCCTAAAGGGGTTAAACGGAGTGTTGAAGTTTGTATAAAAATATTTTTTTCCTAATACTACGATTTTTTGACTTTGCAGTTGTACTAAGCTAAAAAAAATATTATATACCTGTTTCATTATTTTTTGAAAATCAACCCCTGAAAGGGTTAAACAGAGTGTTGAATCAACGCATCAACATCAACAGATCAACGCACAGCCTAAACCGCTTAAGCTACAAACGTCAAATTTTGATAAAAGTTTTATACCAAAAAGCGGACGCACATTAAGAAAGGAATTTTCCCAATTCAACCCCTAAGGGGGTGAAAAGGGGTGTTTAAGTTTGTATGAAAAAAATATTTTTCTTAATGCTACGATTATCAAACTTTGCGAATATACTAACGTTATAAAATAATTGACACCTATTTCATCATTTTTGAAAAATCAACCCCTAAAGGGGTGAAACGGAGTATTGAAGTTTGTATGAAGAATTTTTTTTTGGTGCTGTGGTTACGAAACTTTGCCAATATACTAAGCTAAAAAAAATAATAGACACTTATTTTTTTGGTTTTTGAAAATCAACCCCCGAAGGGGTTAAATGGAGTGTTGAAGTTTGTATAAAATATTTTTTCCCAATGCTATGATCATTTAATTTTGCAGATGTACTAAGCTAAAAAAAATAATAGATACCTGTTTCATTATTTTTGGACAGTCAACCCTAAAAGGGGTGAAACGGGGTATTAGAGTTTGTATGGAATTTTTTTTTTAATGCTACGATTATTTAACTTTGCAAATTTACTAAGCTAAAAAAATAATAGATACTGGTTTCATTATTTTTGGAAAATCAACCCCTAAAGGGGCGAAATGGCGTGGTAAATATAGTACGGAGAGAGAATTGTAATGACTCACTAAAGAAATAGAAATAGAAATAGAAATATGGAAGGTGTGTTTGTCTTGATGAGTAAACGTGTACCTACCAAGAAAGGATTTTTTTAAATTCAACCTCTAAAGGGGTGAAATAGGGTGTTAAATTTAGTATGGAGAAGCATTGTTTTTGTCGCCACGGTATTGAAATCTTTACAAATAATAATATACGAAGCTATAACGAACACTTATTTCACCATTTTTGGAAAATCAACCCCAGTGGGGGTGAAATGGCGTGTTAAGTTAGTACGGGGAAAAAATTGTTTTGATGCTAACTCAATAAAACTTTACAGATGTACTAAACTTAAGGCGGGTAAACAACATCCGGAAAAAATCCAAAACCTTCGAAAAGTCACATCCACGAGGTGGAACTGCTAATTATCTCGAAAACTAAAAACATTTCTACCAAAGCGCTGAGACTAAAAAGTCACCAAAACCTCGGACCTTTTTGGAGCCATTAAAAGTAACATAATCGCCTCAAAAACATGGCCGCCATACAAACTTTGAGGGTCTATATCTCCGAAACGGTTGAAGATGGATGGGTGTTTTACTAATTGTCATAGGAGTTAGCCAGGGCTACTTGATGGTGGTGGCGAAAATCCAAAAGTTGGCCGCCATTTTTCAAAATGATTCGAGGGGGCTGACTTATTGCATCCAGGGGTTTTTGGGGTCCCCGCTTCCATTGTATGACACTTTTTACATGCTCTCAAAAAAGAGGGTTAAATTAATTTCATCCCGGAAAAATTTTCGGTTCCCGAAGTATAGTCCACGCGGGCGAAGCCGTGGGCGGAAGCTAGTATTTTTATGAAACAGCTGATTTATTTTTCGCGATTTAGGGTTGGTTCCATAGTAAGATTTGTTCATAATGATGAGTACTATGAGCCCTTTTCGGATTAGCATACCCTTTCATTATAGCCCTGTATTAATGCAACTGAAGTGTCCGTATCTTGTATAATTGTCTCACCGCACTGCTCATGCGCATGACATGATTGTTAAGACACTTGTTTATTAGCTCAAGGAGAATCTATTGATTGATAAAGTATTAGAATTAAGTACTTGGACAGCTAATTAATATTTTATCTAGCTATCTGGCAGTCACGCAACCATAACAATGGGGAATAATGAGTGACAACGGTCGGAACGTGCGCACGCGCATGCCATCAGTATCCGCGTTTGATTTATAAGTAGAAGACATAATTACATATATTATACCATAGAGTGAAAATAAGGCCTGTTAACATTATTCCAATATTTATAAAAAAAAATAAGCAAGTATCGAACTCACGTCCAAGTCCTCTTTCCTGCCCCCGCGGTTTCATCCGTATATTTCTGGATAAAAATTAGCCTATAGGTAGATATGTTAATCCAGGGTTAACTTTATAACTTTGACTTTTAACGTGATTGAGCAACGAACATCCAAAAAACAAACTTTGATACGTATAATATAAAAAAAAAACTACACTTATTATACAATCAAACTTGAAAAATAGGTGCTTTTGTGTTGTTTATGTATGTCTAATAGGTTAATTTTATATTCCGAAAAAAGTGTCCTTGTATAAAATAGAGTGCAATCGCGGGACGCCAGCTACCCCACAACAACCCTGTAATAATAATAATGTGATGTACAAAACTCTGAATAAATTTATGTAATCTTATCTTATCTCTTTTTTACTTGATAGCAATCACTCATTCATAAAATCGAGAGGTATTTACCAAAACAGTTAATGCCTATACCTACGAGATAAGTCTCATTAGATAATTGTGCAATTAGATCATCATGTGTACAAATTGCTACGTTTAAAAATTATTACATATTATAATGTCATAAATAATAATAGTGTTTGATTTTAATTTGAAAACAAACGTGTTTTTGATACCACATGACCAATAAAGGTTTATAACGCAAGGGTATGCCAAGCCGAAAAGGGCTTACAGCCCTTTTGGCATCTATTTTATCGAGTGTCATTGTAATTTTTTTATGAAATAGCCGTTTTTTATTTTGCGAATTCAGGGTTAGTCCCATAGTAAGAGTGGTTCATATTACGAGCCCTTTTCGGCTTTGCATACACTCTCCATATAACCCTGTATGATACTCGCAAATGCAAAAATGAGTTTGTTTATTTTTACCGATCATCATGAAATTTTAGATACACGTCAGAAAACAATAAAAACAAACAAAAATTCCGTTTTTGTTATAGTTGCTCGGGATATTATTTAAAACAAATTAATAAATAATATTTATGCAGTTTATAAAAAAATTGTAAACATAAAATAATAAAAGTCAAATAAAGTAGAATAGGTAATAATAGTAATGTTTTAATATTATTTAATTTATTCAAAACGAACTTTTTCAATGGAAGTCTGGCGCTCTATTCAAATTTCTCAATCCAACTCGGCCGATCCAGTTTTTTCTCAAAGCATGTAACAAAAACATTGAATTACATATGAATGGAAACTGGATTGAATATATTAAGACTTAATTTGGTACGGGCCCTACATTAAAGGGGAGAATAATAGATAGCGAAAAGTTGAAACGAAATAAACTGCGTGAGACCCCCTCTAATTGCACGTGTGTCGAACAAGTTTCGACTTGACAAAATTGCCAGATGTACAGACCCCTGTGCCCAAAATAAGATCGTTGGCAAAGCCGATTCTGTGGTCCACATTTTTTTCTAGGTTTTTTTTATCATTAACTCCCCGTTAAGTCTCATATACATAGATACGAGTATGACATAAAGATCTTTTTTCTGAGTTTAAAGTAGCCTATGTATAATATCAGGATATAAACTGTTACCCTTAGTCTAAGTTTTGATAGTTTTTGAAAAGGATCAAACGTTTCGTAAAGCTCCATAAATCATATTAGTTCCGTCACGTTTCCGCGAAACGTTTGATCGTTTCGAAAACTATCAAATAAAAATTCAGACTAAAGCGTACCCACTGCACCCATATCAAATATTCAGTTATTTTTAGCCGTTTTGCGTGTTTGAGCAATAAGCATAACTTTCAAATTTATGATATTAATAGTATATAAATGTATAGAAAGTATATAATAAGATAAACGCATGCTACTCCAGTCATGGATGAAGGTCGCCCCATCTTCTTGACAGTGCAATTTCGACCCGACTCGGTCGTAATCGAATTTGACAGCTCTAGCATGGTTTCCACCCTTTTCTCACATATCGAAAAAAAAGAGACAAATAATTGTAGTACTCTCATATTACTTTAGTTTAGACAACGACTCAACAGAATCGATGTCATATCGAGAAAAATCAAAATGTGAAACCAGTTTCACCAAAACAGCAAACTTACATACCCACCGATGATGACTAATTCAAGTTTTTTGCCAGAACAATCAAAGTGTTGATTTTAAATATGCAAATAAAAATCAAAGTAAAACCAAACTATTCCACACTATAGAAACAAAAAACACACTCGTTCCAAATACCCCAAAACAAATTATGAAAAGCTAAACATTTTCCTTTTAAATCAACATCATTTTTTTTCCTTATTACCACTTTTAACTAATCGAAACCGCTGTTGTTTTCTAGTTTTCAATTGTTTATTTATTAGACTAGAGTCGGTAAAAAACTGGTCACCTGCCTTCTTGGACGAAGGCCACGGCGCAGTAGAATCTACGTGCTACGTCGTAGCTTTAAAAATGTAACTAGAGTGTGGCCAACTATTCGTTACATAATTATGTAGAATTGGAAACTCGCATTTATTAAAAAACCGGCCAAGTGCGAGTTGGACTTGTGCACGAAGAGTTCCGTACCATTATCTATAAAAACGGCAAAAAAATCACGTTTGTTGTATAGGAACCCCCTTAAATATTTATTTGATTCTGTTTTTAGTATTTGTTGTTATAGCGGCAACAGAAATACATCATGTATGAAAACTTTCAACTGTCTAACTATCACGGTTCATGAGATATAGTCTGGTGACAGACAGACGGACAGCGGAGTCCTAATAATAGGGTCCCGTTTTATCCTTTGGGTACGGAACCCTAAAACTTACATTTACATAGCAAACTTTAACACAGCAATAAAGCTGCTACTATTATGGTATCGGTTTATTCATAAGTCAAGAAGCAGGCTGTAGTTTACATTAATGTTTCAACAAAAATAAAATTAACTTTTTAGGTTTCTAATTAGGGTTTTCTCAGTGTTCCAATTTTGGGATTTTGGATGTAGTAAGCAGATAAAATAGGCCCAAGTTTGAAGGCTTTTTCAGACAGATCTAAATTTTCTAAAACTATTGGTATCCTTGTCTAATGGCTTGCAATGATAAAGACAGATATATTTTTAGTTAGTTTAGATCTGTCTTAAAATGCCTTCAAACATGGGCCCAATATTTTATATTATCTACGTTTTTCAGTCTCTACTCATTAAAGACTCAACGATACTAGTCTACATATATTATTTATTTTAAAATAATAATAAAAGTCGGCGGTAGTATTATAGAAAGATAAATAAAAAATAGTTATGAAAAAACATATTTAATAAATAGCTGTTTTTTTATTTTGCGGATTAGAATGAGCACGATTGAAGATCGGCAGATATTTTTTCACTCCAGTATACTGTATTTCACATTTGAAATAAGTTTTTGCTTGTTTCATGAATGAAGAAAAGCAATCTGAAATTTCGAAAAAGAACAGCTGTTCCACAAAAATATGTTATTTCCACTTCATGAATCGTCGCCGTCTTCTATAAGTACCTAATGTTACTCGTATCACTCGGTAAGTTTTTACTTGTACCTATTTGGTTCCCATACTCGCGGATTGTTTTTCCTGAAGTTTCCATTCCCACGGGTGAGCAATTGTTTAGCCAACGTCTACTTATTCCTAGTACGTAGTTGCGTCCGATTTCATCACCATGAGTCATATTTACGTAGATTTCTTATCTAGGATGCAAATATTCTAAGATTGTGTAAACGATGTGTTTTCCCTTGCTTGTGGAAAACTTGAGCTGCATTTCGCGAAAACAGCACTGCGGTTTTGGGTGATATTTGATTTGTTTACTGCTGTTTATGTTTTCACCGTCAAAGTACTTGATAAGCGCTAACAAGGTAACAAGCCTTGTGATTTAACGACGTCTAAAATTGACGTTGTTAGCGCACTAGACCGACAAACAACCCCACCAAAATAATAAATAAGAAATATTTAAAAATTAATAATATTCAAATGTTTTGGATTTTCTTGGAAAGGCATTGCTAAGGGCAATGCAATGTTTCCGAAGATGAAGTCGAGGATAAATAGGAGAAAAAAAGTGATCTAGGTTGACCCCACCATGTGAAATATAATATATGGCAGGAAAAAGAGCTATAAAAAATACAGTTAATATAATAGGGTGCGTGCCGCTATGTGTGTATTTCTGTTTATGCTGTGGCGGTCAAAAGGCTAATGCAACTTGATATTGTTAATTCAGTTTGTTTTTCCAATAAAAGGTTGGGAAAACGAACTCAAACTCGGTATAGAAAATCGAAGCCAGAAAAATTTTTGGGTATAGAATAAAGATATTTTGAACCAATGAAAAATTATTTTCAGAAAAGTAAGAACAGTATCTTCTCCATCCTAAGGTTGCCTGGAAGAGATCGCTCTTAGCGATAAGACCGCCGATTGTCGCACTAGTTTTAGGTGTTATAATTTATTTGTTTGTAATTAATTTATGGTGTGAACAATAAAGAGTTTATCTGTCTATCTATCTAACAGATCAAAGCGGTTCGATCAAAGCGGGCTGATGTATATGGTTGGTAATGGTTTCACAAATCGCATGGCTATTAACTTAATTAATAACATAAGCAAATTAGATGATGTCTTATACCTACTGCTCGCTGAAAAATCTCTAGCAGGGCTATTTTTACGCGTATCTTCATAGCATAGCATTATGTTGCGCTACTTTGAGATTACTATATTAATCCGGTCAAATTAGACCAAAAAAATAGAAATGAAGTTCACCCAGCTGAAAATTAGTACCAATTTTCGGCTGGGTGAACTAAGAATTATTGTACCCTTGGATGTCTAAATTGATTGGATTGTACCTTTTGACCATACTACTTTGTATCATCTAACATAAGACCGTGAATTGTTTTTTTCTGATGACATTGAACTTTGAGGTGACGTCTTAAAAGGCGTCTTTGAACCTTTTTATCAAACACGCAGGATACTTTGTTGAAGCAAGCTGGTGATCTCATGTGATGGCTCACCATCGAGTCAGCGACCAAAATAACCATCTGGCACACTCCTGCATAATGCAGTCCCGATTCGGATCGGTTGACTCGATCAGAACCCACATTCTGGCACTGTCGAGATTATCATGGTCTTTGTCCCACTTGATAAACTTATCACAAGAGTGAAAAACCACTGAGAAAATCTCGAGCCCGCCAGAACGGACCCAGATGTGGGTTTTGAAAGCCATTACTTCATTTGCGGATAATTAGTTCAGTGCAGTCTAAAAATAAGGCAAGAATCGTTTCGAAGCTATTTTAGACCAAATGTGTGGGTAGTTTGAGAAATATTTTGTTGTGTAATGCCAATGCCGCATTACCTAGTTACTATTATCTATTCTGTAGCTGAGCCGCAACGGATTCTGACTAAATATGACTAATTCCTACAACGTATTTTCCTGCTGATCGTTAAATAAAACCGGAAATTACTCAAATGTATAAATTAGTACAAATGGATAAAAAAAACATCTTTTTTTTCAGCGCGATCTTCTTCCGCCCTTCTTTATATTTTACCACGATGATTGTATCAGTTTCTCAGTAAGCTCAAAAAAATCGTTCTCAACTATTTTTCCCATGATGAATCACTACTAGACAAGCTAAATTCGGGGTTAACGACCATCACTAGTTTTTTGGCACTGAGTAGATTCGCTCAACTATCGAGAGGCCGCACCGTTAGTTCGACTCTGCTTTAGAAATGTAGTCCATGCTTATTGCCTATCCTTTGTTGGACACAAATAACTATTCGCAGGCACTAAACAGTAACGTGAATCATTTCTAAAACCACAACAAAAAATCCATTTTGCGATTAAAACATGTATAAATTCTATAAACACAACATAACATAACTTCGTACAGACGTGAAAAATGTATTATAATTGTCCCAAACATGGACCGCTGAGCGTCTATCAACAACAAAATCCTATCATAAAGAATTCAGGTTAAAAAAGTACAACTGAAGATTAAGCTCTGTGATTTTTAAAAGAGAGCTCTAAATCTATCAACAGACGAATACTGGCTAGTTTTGAAAAGAAGGGTAGAAGCAAAAAAATCATCGAATGCGATCGAAACTATAGTCGCTGTATCTGATCCAATTTTTCGTGAGTGGTCCTGTATAAAATGAGTGTGTGGTAAAAAATCACGTAATAGCAATCAAATCCGTACTTTTTTAATATCTGTTATAATTCGTTTTAAAAGTAACGGGCAAAGAGAATGGCATGCTTTAAATATTTGAATGACGTTATCAATTATCAGCTTCACGCAGTAGGCGTAGCAAAATAGTACGGTACATAGTGTAGGTCATCGACATTTAGTTTCCGAACTATATTAGCACTATTTTTCGGAAATAATTTAGAATAAATTAGATTGGAGAATTTACCTTTCGGCAGGTTAGTAAGTAGTTTTCATCATTTTGAGACTCTACTGAGAGCTTCAGTCTTAGTATTATAATAGATACACTGATACATACCTATAATAATTAATTAGGTACTCAATTATTAAAACCACCAAATTCTATTTAAGAACCTTTTTGAATTTCCAATAATTTTGAATAGGTTTCGGTATTATCCAAAATAGTTGCGGTTTTATTTTCCCGGAAAAGAACTATCAAATAAAGTTCCCAAATAAGGCTTTTAACAACGTCTGATGACAGAATAAACTGTAATCCTAAAATGGCAACCATATACGGATTCCAGTTTAATTCCAAACCTAAAATGTAATGCCTTAACTCTATCTAAAATGGCAACACAGCCATACATCCATTTAATACGCATCCAACGTGGGTAGTTACCAAAACGTGGGCGAAGATCAACAAAACCGAACTCTGAGTCACTATCCTAATAGATGCAATGCAAGTTATTGCGTGTCTGCTTATTTACAACATTCTTGAGATAAATATGCAAATTCATGTTGCTCTTGAAATGATACTTATCAGTAATTAATAAATAGATGGTAAATAAATCATAATTAGTAACGTCTTCACGTTCACGTTTATGCAAACTTATTAATTGATCAATATGCAAAAATCTAAACAAAACATTACTTACTTTGCTATCCACCAGAAATGAAAAGAATCTTGAAAACAAGAACAAAAATCTGCACATAGCAGCGTAGATAAACTCTGCAGCTAGAACAACGTACTATTGCTTAGAGGACAAAATCCTTTTCATAACAATAGCTCTACATTTTACAACAAAGAAAAAGTAAATGCCCACAAATAGGTATCGTAAAGAAAGTTAATGACAGATTAGAAACCATTGAAACGGAATGTCAAGATAAACATCGAGTCAAAGAACTCTAAGAAACCCTTTAGTACCTATTTTATCTACTTCATATCCTATCGCAATTTCTATTTGTTGAAATCTAAAGGAACATAAATATGATAAGAGATTTATTTCAGATTAACTAAATTGAAGATAGAGCAAGAATTCTGAAGCCGTCATTAGACGGGTCGTTTCCAATTTAAATCCTGAAAACTGTGATATGAAGGTCGACAAATGGATTGTACTAAAAACAAAATAACTAAGATAAATAAAGGCTCGGTTGCAGTATTCATCGATTTAAAAAGTGACTGGCAGTAGCTGGTATTATCTGCATTTTCATTCTTATTCAGGAATGCTGACTGGCAAACTGCAGGATTGGCAAACAAGCCGGTACGTTGGAATCTAAAGCAGGGTCCGGATTAGTGACATTTCAACGCACAATGCTGGGCCTGTATGTGAGATAAAAACATTTTTTTTGACGCAGATGTTATATTATAGGTGCACATTATTTTGTCGCGGTCGCGGCATCACCGAATCGTGTGATTCGGTATATCACTTATGTGAACCCAGCTTTAGGAAAACTTAGCGAGTCGCCCCCAATTTTTTTGTACCTTGTATTTTTGTAAAAAATCTTAAAATTATTGATTGGATAATAGTTTGGTAATAAAATGTAAACAAATGAGAGCACTAGCCACATACAAATACGCGTCACATAACTGTAAAGACAACCCAAGACCCCTGATTCCAATGTGTTAGGGCCTGAAGTATCGTCGGGATAAAAACTCGTTCTTCCCGGGACCCAAACAGGCTGCGTACAGTCGGACCAAAAAGTCGGCGCATTCCATTGTTGATTGGAAACGAGTCGCGCAACCGCGCTCCAATGGGAAAAGTCGCACAGTTTACGAAGCTACCTTGTTATGTGGAGCTGGCATCAAAGATTATGTTTTTAGAAGCTTTTTAATAAGATAAAAAAAATCCTTTACTATAGCATCACATCACAACAAGGATTTATAACACCATAGTACCTACCAGGGATCTCCTAAAAAATACTCAGCATTAACTACCACCTATATAGTTTCCGAAGATTGGCCGCGTCTGCCAAAAAACATCGAATCCCGAATAGAGGACGATACTTTAGTGTAAAAAATATGTATTAGAATAGTAGAAAATAATAGTAATAGAAGAAAAACTTACTACATATTTTGAAGATCGCCGTTATTATTGAACGAATTATTTGAAGATGAGAATGATGTTTGCCATAGGTACCTGTGAGATTTTCAAGTGTGCTTTACCAAGCAGACATTTTTATTTTTTTTTTTTTTCAAATTTTTACACTTTCGATTGAAACTATTGAGAGGACCTCGAAAAAACAACCCAAAAACTCTAAATTCATTGTAATCAGTTTAGCAGTAGGTATAACAAACATTTCTGCACCTTGTCCTCTACCAAACTTAATTTAACACTAATAGTTCATGGCGAACTGAGACCTCAGCGCCTAAATCTCCCCAACCCCATAACCGATTTCGTTCATATTTGAACTTAAAAATTGTATTAAAATAATAGTTAAAAAAAAACTAAAAAAACACGCTTTTTATAAAAAACAGAACTAAAAAAATAGAAAATAAAATTTTATAAATTTAAATTAAGAATAGGGTTGAAAATTTCAATAAATATAAATTATTAATAGTGTAAATAAATAAATATATGTATTTTATTTTTAAAAAGCGTGGGGTGCATGGGTCAATAGATATTATATATTTTGTAGATACATTTTGTATTGACAGACATGAGTAGAGTGATTAGCATTTTGATAATATCTTAGAAAGCACCCCACGCTTTTTTTTTAAAATAAAATACATATATTTATTTATTTACACTATTAATAATTTATATTTATTGAAATTTTCAACCCTATTCTTAATTTAAATTTATAAAATTTTATTTTCTATTTTTTTAGTTCTGTTTTTTATAAAAAGCGTGTTTTTTTAGTTTTTTTTTAACTATTATTTATTTTTCGCTTTATATTTCGATTTGCTAACTATTAACCATTATTAATATGTACAAATGTGTTGGTGTTATCCGATTTTGGCCGTCTGCTCAAGCAAATTAAAAATAAAATTGATGCGTAACAAAAAATATTGAGCAAAAAGATTTGTAGCCGCGTGGTTTCGATCCTCAGACCTCATAAAATAAAATTGATGCGTAACAAAAAATATTGAGCAAAAAGATTTCTAGCGCGTGGTTTCGATCCAGGGACCTCTGGGTTATGAGCCCAGCACGCTTCCACTGCGCCACTCTGTTCTCTGACACGAATGACGAAATTACCATTTGTAAGTTAAACGGTATTAAAAGTTAAAGAAACTTTATAGAAAAAGCGTGTTAAAAAAATTAATAGTTAAAAAAACTAAAAAACACGATTTGTTTAGTGTATTGTCATCGGTCCTCGATATATCTACAAAGTTTGAAAGAAATCTGACCGTTTAAAGTGGGTCAAAAACGCGCTCAAAGGAGTCGGTTACATACAAACATACAAACATACAAACATACAGGTGAAGCTAATAAAAGCGTGTTAATGAAGTACTTGCTTGCAAAATTTTATCAAGATCGGATCAATCATACTCAAGTTATCGTCGAACAAACATACAAACATACATACAAGCGCCGATTTGTTCCCCTAGAGTCCCTAAACTCTGAGACCTCACTTCGTTCGGTCAAATAACAATTTTCATTATCGAAGTGATAAAGCGTGTCCACAGTTAGTGGTTGGTTGTGCAGCGGTAGTACCGAGGTACCGACCCAGTGCGGGACGTAATGCGGTGCAATCACCGCGAGTTCCCGTGAGAACGCTGCGCCCGCGCCAGCGCCGCATACCACGCTGAAGTAAGGTCACGCCGAGATTTGCGAGGCTTACCTTACAGGCATTTTGGAGTATGTTTTGAAAATATTTTCAAACAACTCTTTTCTACCGGATTATTAGGAAACGCTACTAATAAAAGCTAGGTTTAATAGTGCTTATCTTTATGAACCATTTTTATTAATGGGCCAACTCTGAAAGAGCGAAAAAAATTCTACTGTTTCATAGAAAAAAATCTGTGACACTCGACAAACTGTGACTGTGACAAAATGTCATTTTGTCAAATGCTGTTTATTGTCTAGTTTTAATGGTTTACGAGTGAGTTCTTTATAACTTGGTACGTTTAGGTACATTAACATCAGTTAAAACATGCTATGCTTTGATACTAAAGAAATGTCTTAAAAAGTCCCCGTTCATAAATCGAGTCGAATTTTACGTTTTTGGATATCCCCATGGGCCTATTGTTTCTGGGTAGAGTCCCGTTGGGATATTGAAATAGAAGCTATAACTACTAAGATTCTCTGAATTAGGACGTAGTAAGAAAGTTTCCAGGTTAGATGGTTTTTCCTATTTTAGTAGGTAAATAATTTTTCTTCCTATAGATATACAATGTTTGTTCATTGGTAATACGATACTTTTTGTTGTATAACCATCGATCTTTGTATAACCAACCCTTTGTTAACTCCTCTCGCAATATGAGAGAGATGTACCTACTCGTACTAGCCACTGACACTGACCGTCGAGGAGGCGCGAAGGACATTATTTTATTCATAAAAATTGGAATAGCTCTTTCATATTAATGCTGATCTTCGGTCTTTCCATACAAAACAACTACCTGTTCTTGCTATAATTAACTTATTTCGAATTTAGAGTTGAGAAAATTTAAATCATTAGATTTTCTCAAAACTGGTGATTTATTGGTGTCTATCTACATAGTTTTTAATAGACATGACCGTAACAAATATGCAATTAGCTAATACAATTTTAATGAGCTCCAACGTGTTAAGTTATTTAGGGCAAGTCGATGCCCCCTAATGCCCCCTAATCACGTGAAGGATAAAAAGACAAACAAGAACATTACACTTTGATATTAAGAAATGGCTTTTATCATTATGTTTTGACGTGTTATTCCGAGCATTGTTATTATGATTGATTTCCTCGTAAAAAAAAATTTACTATTAATTGATTGTTTTAATAGTAATGATTAAAATTACGCAGCATTTTTCTTTCTATTTTTAGCTCGGGCTGCGATTTGTTTTGCGATGAAAAAGTTACTCAATTGTTTACAAAAATACGTGGAAGTATTATCTTCTCTCGCTTGCACAATTCTCAGCAACTTCGTGAGAAAACACTGAACGATGTCTTGAGAAAGAAGCGATTCTCAAAGAATCAGCTCATTGAAGACGCCGAGCGCACCACCACATAAGTGAGAGCTGCCTCGCCCCTTTCAGCTTACAAAGATCTCTTAACAATTGAGGAAAGGTTACGAGATATTGCAGCTCTTCAATAATTGGGTGGTTCATACATGCTGCATCCATTGAGGTCCTTTCACACGGTCAAAGGCGACAAAAAATAATACAAAAACCGTTACGCTCCCGAAAAAATGTTCCCATAACTCATGAATGCATGTCATTGAGAAGTTTATGTAGAGTAGGACCTACCTAACGTTATCCATGCTGTTGTGTGGCTCTTGTATGAATCGGGCGTTATCGAATTCTCTTATCTTATGGAAAAATGCCGACAAACAATTAGTACTTACAGAGATAACTGCTGAATGAAATGTGATAGTCATGGCATGGAACATTAAATACCTACTAAATATTTATGTGCATTTATTCTAGAGCTAATGACATGCAGTTTCTATCACTATCGATGGTAGAAATATTTGTATGATCTCTGAAAATAATTCCGCAAATGATAAAATAAAGGTTTCTTTTGTATAGGTACATGCAAATCTATCAATGACAATCTTAGTTTATGGAGAAACGATAGTAGAGTACCTTCGAACAGAACCGCTTCCGTCTTAGCGTCAATGATTACTTTGTATTACTTGTTAAGTTGACACAAGTTATGACAGCAGGGAATATTCATTGGGCCATGTGGACCACAAATGTGCGTGGTGCGCCTTTACAGCCACATTTCGTGAATGAGACATGAGACCGAGCCCTTTTCTCACGCTTCATGGTTTACACAAATAGATAAAAAATACTGTTGAGATGTCGTGTCCCAACATCTGAGCCAGACTTCGGAGAACACATAAAATAACTGATAATGCACGTCCCGATAAACTGTCAACAACAATGATGACACTGATGAGTTATGAATGAAACTATAGTTCAAATGACTGAGATAAGATGTGAATCAGAACAAAATAGGTACCTACAAACATTAACTTATATCTAGTTATGATCAGAAGTGATGATGATGATGTAGCCCATTATATTCAGCTACAACGACTATTTCCTGTTATTTGGCGATGCTTCCCTCAAACTCACCAAAACATAGCGGCGTTTGAGTAAGAATTAAAACACAGAATAATTAGTTTTGTTTGAACAGCCTTGGCTAGGACAGGAATGTTAGTGAGGTCGCCTCTCGAGAGAGCATTAAGCTATCTGACATGAGCGCATCGCCGTCTGGTCAGCATTCCTGAACCAGCTCGGGTGTCCGGCCCAGGAATGTTTGCAGCCAGCAACCCGAGACGGAAGGAGCGGCGGAAGCGGTTCATGGAACTGAACACGCACATTCTAGAACAGCCCGGAATCAACTACCTTCTTTTGGAATTTGAACCTTCAACACCAGAAACACGATTGTAACTCACTCGTAGCCAACCCTAGAGCTTACGGGACGTCAGCGAGTGTGAAATATTATAGCTGACTGCAATACAAATGTTGGAAGTGACATGGACCTGTCATGGGAAAACCGACTTTAGAGTCCCGATTTTAAGGCTGAAGCTTTCTTCCAGAACAACCCAGGATGTTCCGTGCCACAGTGCGCAACCGTCTCGCTCCACTGTGCCGTGCATCCTGTCCCACAAGATGTTATTTTCCATGTACGTAGAATTTTACTTTAGCAAACCCTTAATTTTAGCTTTATCTAATTGCGATCTGGGTCGGAAAGCATCTGTGAACCCTAAAAATACCTAAAAGACTTTCAAGGTGCGCCTCATCCGTTGTTTAGAAAAATATCAACAAGTTTAATGCAATGGTGTAAAGAAGCTCTGTGCTTTGGAAGAAATGCAGTTTTCAAATTGAAGTATCTCCATTTTTCATGTTTGTTGTTGGTCAAAGAACAGTCATAAATAAAAAGCTGGAAACTCACTGCATAAAACATAAAAGTGGCTATTCGTAAACACCGGACAAAAAGCAAAAATATGTCGTAAATATGAAACGTTTTCTTGACTTCACGCTTTAAGATCGTATTGGATATGGTTATACGGATTATTTGCTTTTGTAATGGGGACTGTACCAACTTTGTTATGTGATTTTCCTCCACATTTAAAAGTGTTTGTTCGGGAGAAAATATCCCGGTCCTGAGCAAAGAAGACCCCCGTTGTTACGGTATTTTATTTTGTAAACGTGGCGAGTTACTGGCATTGTTTGAGTCGATTGTTGATTAAACAATTGAGCGGGCCCCGCATGCGTAGTCCATCTCAATTGTAAACTGTTATTGGAAATCAATTGACACTGAGTAAATTGACTCAACGAGCTCCATGAATGACATTCTCAGAATCAGTGTAAATGTTTATGGTTCGTTTCACTGACTCGAATGTCAACACTAGCTGCTTAATATGGGTAAAGGGTCTGTTACAATCATTTAGTATTTTTATTATTTCATAAGGACGGGGCAATTGAACATTTCCAAAAGTACCAGACTCAGTGGTCCTAACTATTAGTAAATTTAGTCGAAAGTCGTTTTAAATATGGCGCGCGGTAGTTTCACGACACATCGTTCTTAGAGAGAGTAGGTTCCCAACGGGTCATACTGTGAGAGCCATGTACAATTATATTTTACACGAATATCTCACACGTAGGTACCTATGTAATACACAGAGTACGCAGTGATACTACGTAGTACGTAGTTGTAGAGCTTTCCACGGCCTCTATCTAATTTATGGCAAGATAATTTTTGGGTCACCGCCTCTAGATATTTCTCTCTATGGAACCAATAAAAAGATTTGATTAGGGATTGAGAATAAACAATTGTAATTAGTAGGTAACTACGTAACCCTCAACTCCACAGAGAAGTTGGTCGCAACAGTTTATCCTTCTCCTTGAAAGTACAAGCAACTCAAGGATTTCGTTTACTCGTCGAAGTTCATTCAGAGTCAATAATGAGCAAGCTAAGGTGTGTTGCATGACGGCTGGCTTATTCATTCGGTCGCTAGCGGAGTGAAAGTGAGGTCGCGACGCTTTCTATCCGCGAGACTTGTAGGTGACTTGGGGAACTTGCGAAAGCAGCCGCAACTCTGCTTGGCTAGTCTGGGAGATCTCGAAAACATGCTGGCAGTTGCGCTTTCCAATATGCCTAGATCTACCTACGAGTGGTGTACTAGGAACCTACCAAGAATTTTCGTAGTACTTATGCCTAGCTATACCTATACAGAGTTATTCATAAAGGGTATGCTAAGCCGAAAAGGGCTCATAGTACTCATCATTTATGCACAACTTTTACTATGGGACCGAACTAAAATTCGCGAAAACAAATCAGCTGTTCCATAGAAAAATGTCAATGACACTCGACAAAATGTATGGAACAGCTGATTTTTTTTCGCGAATTTCGAGTTGGTCCCTAAAAGTTGTTCATAATGATGAGTACTATGTGCCCTTTTTTGGCTTAGCATACCCTTTATAAATAACCCTATATACCTAATTAATTCCAGATACACTTAGATAAGTTAACCCTTAAGACGACATGGATTGCCCAGACAAAATTTGCTAAATACGAAAAGCCATTAAAAAGAAAAAAATCTTAATCTTTTCGCATTTCAAAAGATTAAACATTTTGCATCTATTACATAAACATATTATGCACTAAGTATTGCAAACTTGGTTCCGCGTAGCATTTCAATTTACGCTGTATTTTAGAAAGAAACACGTGTTATTCATTATTATCATCATGTAAATCATTCAGTGATGTCATGATGAGGTCAACCTCATCAAACAAGTCTTTACGAGACGGTAATATGAAGTATTTACCTATTTTATTAGAAAAAATCTACTACATAGCGTCCTATTTGCAGGCAAGCTAGTCAGAAGGTATAAGTATAGTTACCTAAATACTCAAGTCACGCTAAGTGGTAACTTCTGACAGTTTCAGCTAAATATATAAAACAAGAACATTATTTTTACAAAACAAAAAACAAAAACCGACTTCAAAAGACCAACTATTGAGTTATTCATCTATTTGTCGCGCACGTACTTAATGCTAATTTAAGACTTATATGGTTTTCTCATGGACACCATTATCAGAACTGGACTAAATTGAAATGGGATCAAATGGGAAGCGTCAGCTTTCTAGTAAAAAAAGGAATCATCAAAATCGATTCACCCAGTCAAAAGTTATGAGGTAACAAACATAAAAAAAAAACAACATACAGTGGAATTGATAACGTCCTCCTTTTTTTGAAGTCGGTTAAAAATACATCGTAAAATCTGATTGCTTGTGTTAGAGTTTTGGAAGTCAGCCACGCGCGCCACACGCCACACGTGCATACCTACGCCTCACGCACGCGCACGCTACTCGTGTTTGCGTTTTGCGTTTGTCGTCAGCACATAGATCTAAGCCGATGGAAGTTATGATAGAAAAATATTTTAAAAACATTCAGTTTTACATCTGCCTTTGCGTATTTTCATGTATGGAGCTTTACATCGCGTCACGGGGTTTCTTTACTGGCCTACCCGCATATGTCCCATTATTTAAAGACTAGAGACTATTTACAATTATTAACAAAATAAAAACCTTTCGATAGTAGGTACTACAGTTTCGTAAAACCTTGTATTTTATGGTGTACTCTAAACATTCTAAATTCAAAATTTGAAAAATTGTTTTTTTCAAATTCAATCTACATGGCCATGGTTTGACCGTATTGATCAGAAAAATGGTGTCCGCATTCTCTAATTTCTTTAGTATCAGGAAGCGAGGGAATATTGCTTACATATTCTTGTTCTTTTTACTATCTCTGGTATCACTTGCGCCTCCTATATACGTAACTATTTACTATGACGGAAACTGCGACGAAAAAACCAAGGATCATTTCCCGCCTGACGTAAATTCGTCGGCTACTACAAAATGGGACATACTGGCTATTCCTACTGTTACTGACTATTAAAGTAAGTTTCACAAACTGATTTAAGTAAGATCTGGTGTCTTATTTTGTAGTGTGCGATATTATTATATGGCTCGCTCTCATTCTTATGACTTTTTAAACTAGAACTAACCGATAAATACTAGACCCACACACTCTAGAATAGGACCTACCTAGGACCTCAGACAACTTAGATCAGACTAAAAATTGTTACCGATGGGACGGGTTGTTGTTGTAGTTTATAGGGCACTCCACATAGTTTTTGTCCCCGTCACTCACATGCGCATTTCAATGAGAGCAACAGGTGACAGAAATCACATCTGTTTATTTGTATGTAGCCAGACAGCAGACAGCACGCGGCTTTTTAATTAGCTTGGCAGAGTACCTACCTACTCGTTCAATTTCATTTTTGTATAGAATGCTATACAAAACCGAGCACTTGGTCCCGATGTGCCAACTATTTAATAACTGCCGCATATTGTACCTATTTAAAAACTATGTTGCTCGTAGACATTTTAGCTGCTTGTCTGAGTTGGCTGCATCCCAGAATTTTTAGAGCAGCGACTATTTTTTCTTGCAACTATATACAACTTGTTTACATTACATTGTTAAATACATATTACACATCATACTTCTAGTATGAATATAAATGTGTGTATGTGTCTGTTTATTACTTTAATAAGCTGATACGGTTCAACAGATTTCAGTGAAATTTTAATGGCTACCACCCAAATATGGATTACCTTGGATATGGCTACCTTAATCCCGAAAATTTCACAGTTTCTGTAGGATAGCAGGTAAAACCACTGGGAGCAATATTTTAATAGAATATTTATATTGTACATACCAACTACACTAATCACGTAATGGGCACCTTTGGTAGGGGCGTTCGAGATGGAGATTAATGTATTTTTGTTTGTGTTTTGATGACTTTTATGTAAATATTGTATTGACTACACTACTTACAAATTAATATGCCTATCTATAATGTATATGTAGGTACTTAGCTACTTACTACAAGCGGGCTTTCATCGCGCGCATCTGTGTTTGCATTTTTGCGAGCACAATGGGTTTGTATCACTCTATGTACAGAGTGAAGCCATTCTTCAGAGTACGAGACAATGTGCATTGTGCGACTCTCGCGCAGGATCGGATGTGAGCCACGTGAGCGCGAAACGAGATACCCACTCATTGTGCCATTAAAGTACACCTACATGAGCTAGAGTCCATCTGTCATCGCCTTAAGAAATACCTAGTTAGGTACTTAGGATATCTGATAAAAAAGGTGCACGAACAGAAGCACTTTAGGTATTTTAAGGAGCCTTTAATCTCGATGATTAAAGAGCGATGCAAGCGTCACAAAACGTGCATCATTATGTAGTCTCAAAAGTGCGGACGCTGAAGCTGTTTTGTGACCAACAAAGAGATACCTAAACTACCTAAGATCCTTACTTTAGGCCCCAGGTGTTAGGTATTGAAATCCTTTCATTAAAAGAAGTCACTTCCTTCCCTTTTTCAATACCGATGATAGTCGATGATTCTCAAACAGATACTAGCAGATAAGCAGATATAGTGGGTCATCCTCAGAGTATCTGCTTCTTCTATAGATATAGGATGTTCTACAATCTGTGTACTGATGTATAAGTGTTCTTGATTATTAAGAACATTGGACATTGGCTAAGTACCAAAACTGATGAAACTTTATGAAAACTAAATATGTATGTTGTAATTTCCTTATTTATTTGCAACTAAGTATTACAAAGTCGGTCTTGCGTGGTTCAGGGCGAAGGACCAAAGATTATTTTATGTGGTTCCCACATAATTAATTCCCCGCGTCATAAACTGTTGTTTACATCATCGAGGAAAAAATATTAAAGTAAACTAACATTACATCAGACAGAAACCAAAGCAATATTTAACAATAGGCATAAATAGGTAAATATGGTAGATACGATATACGGCAAATCACCGATCTAGCAGTACCTACTTACTTTTTTTTCTCGGATTAGCATTACGGAAGCACTTCATCATTCAGTCCTCAATAGACATTATCAACGGTAATAAAGGACTGAGTGGTCTTCTAAGCAAGTATGACGCTCAAGAATTTCTGGCTCTAATTAAATTTTCATGCCCAATATTTTGAGGCGATAATTTAATAGACTGTTTCTGGAATTTCAGGTCATGGGGAACAAATAAAGC
Source organism: Alcis repandata (assembly GCA_949125135.1). Classification (NCBI taxonomy): domain Eukaryota; kingdom Metazoa; phylum Arthropoda; class Insecta; order Lepidoptera; family Geometridae; genus Alcis; species Alcis repandata. Next base: position 6,795,535 of record OX421233.1, read on the forward strand.
GAGGTTGGAGAAACTCTAAGCGTACTTAATTAGTTAAAACGAACAAATAATAGAGTAGGAAAGTGGTGCTGTTCAAAGAATAAATTGATCCATCATCCAGATATTTGCGATAAGTTGGATGGTGAGATATAAAAAAAAGTACAGAAGAATTATACGAAGTAAACATGAAGTTTTATTGGTTGAAATGTATTTTCTTGCATTTCCATTCATCAACAGTTAGTCAGTTACTCGCTCTTCATACTAATTTTTAAAAATATTTTTAAAAACAAGATTACCTATATTGCATTGTCATCGGAGTTACACAGATAGATGCATTAAAATTTCAGTTCATCGGGAAGTTGTTTAAAATTCAGTCGCATGATTTGACCCAAATAAATTACAAAAGCCATGGTAGCTCAGTGGGAGAACAGCCGCTTCGCATTCTTGAGGTGGCGGGTTCAAACCCCGACTCGTACCAATGAGCTCTTTGGGACTTATGTACGAATTTACATACCACTGGCTTTTCGGTGAAGGAAAACATCGTGAGGAAACCTGCATATGTCCGGAGAAGAAATTCAATGGCGTATGTGAATCCACCAACCCGCACTTGGCCAGCGTGGTGGAATACGGCCTAATCACCCTTCGAGGGTAGACCTATATCCCAGCAGTGGGAGGGTTAATGGTTGCATATGAAATTACAAATAGGGCAAGCTAAATAAAAGCTTGTACAAATATTATATAAGCCTGCTGTGCCTGCATCCTATTTGTACTTCTCCTGGAATGTGGGTGAAAGAGAGTAAGGACAATAGGCGTGACGAAAGATTTTAAAATCCTCTTCCATAATGTGAGTACACATTTACTATTTACAAAAAAGCCTCTATTTCAGTAATAAACTTAAGTTTAACGAAGTTTGAAGCCATTTTTCACATATTTTTTCAACAGTGCCCGAAAACAGCTTGCTTGTGTCATGGCGTCGATTTGACGTCACGGCTAGTAAACATGTCATTGTGTCTATGCGTGATGAGCGGCGGATGACCTGAGTTCACTGAAGCGTGACGTCATACGCTGTGATTGTTGTTTCTGACAAGATGGCCGATTGCTGTATTTTAATGTTTTAATTTATTGAAAATCTTAATAATCTGTTTTTTAAAAATAAAACTAAACATGTGTTTTAAATTTTTTTAATCTGGCTAGTCCCCTGAAAGCATTGAATCGGCGATTTTTTGATACTGTCGTCATGCCTATTCTTCACGAATACATACTCTACTCATGTAGAGACGCTTTATTTGCAATGTAAATGATAATAGCCATCGAAATATACTAATTAGCTTCCACTTAGTGAAGGGTAATGCAAGCACATTTGATTCCCACAAGGAGACGTCGTCGACCGTTCAGTAAACAAGACGTGACTGTCTTTGTCAGTAATGGCCAGAGTACGCGACAGACTTGGTTTGGCTTTTTCTGCACTCACGCAGTTGAATGGCTGCTCTTAACTCGGTGCGCCCAGGAAAGCCTGCAGTTCGCTAATACAGGGTTATACAGAAAGGGTATGCTAAGCCGAAAAGAGCCCATAGTACTCATCGTAATGAAAAACTTTAACTATAGGACCAAACCCGGAATTCCATAAAAAAAAAACCAACTGTTCCATAGAAAAATGTCAATGACATTCGACAAAGTGGAACAGCAAATGTTTTTTTTCGCGAATTCCCGGTTGGTCCCATAGTAAAAATTGTTCATTATGATGAGTAGGTACTATAGAATTTTTTCGGCTTAGCATACCCTTTCTGTATAACCTAGTATAGGCCTCTCAGAGCTTGTTCGATGACTTTTTGGAAGTTTCTGGAAACCGAAAGACGGCTCGTCTCGGTGTAGAAAGGCGAGATTACGACCGGGTGCTATGCGCCCCGTAAAACTTTTTGGTCTGCCGCGTACGTTACCTACGCCATACAATTATATACATAGATATTTACAATCTAGATGTTTATCTTACAAAGACAGTCTCGCAAACTCTTGGGTGTAAAGTTTTTCGTGTGTGCTGGCCATAACTATTGAAACCATCCAAGCCTCAATCGCCATTCTAATGTTGTTTTTGTTACACTTATGTTATGTTACTTATCCATTGCGCGCTGCCAATCCAAGTGGATGATGACGCTTCGAACAAATCCAGCAATGATGCAATGCTTGAATAACCATGTAATCACCGATGACGTCACCCGCTCAAATTTGGCAATGGCAGGCGGTCGACCTCGCTCAACGTATCTTCTCGAAAACTGCGCAGTAAAATATTTAGGCAGCTGGCATTAAACTAACACAAGTTTCTATAGATATAGAGTTAACGTACAGAGCGGCGAAACAAAATTGTGAATCTATTGACTGCAAAATGCTCATATTTAGAAATTAATAAATTTGAAATTTCTTTTATTGACGGGAGTAGTTCTTGAAGACGAATTATTTATCCATCCTACTTCAGGTAGCTTTCTTAAAAAATGAGAATAAAATCTAAGTAAAATATTTTTTTAATTTTGTCATTAAGATAGTGCGTGACCTGTAGAGTGTATATATACCGCCGTCAGCATACATGAGTAGATGTCAATAGGTATAGAGTCCAAGGAATTAATCTAACTAATCATCCAGTAGGTGTAGGCTGTAGAATAATTAAATTATCAAACACGCGAGCCCACGCGGTTTTTCAAATGTCCACTAGGTTCTTACAATGAGTCATGCATGGGGCCTCAGGGTCACCGTAGGAAAATCATAGTTACGGTAGCTGAACAACAAGGCCGTTGATAAATGACGCAAATAAAATTGTTGCCAATACATGGATCATTGCATAATATTACCAAGGGACTAAAGCTTAGAGCATCGAGATTTAGAACATCCTAGGTCTCTGTCAAAAACTAAATTGAAAATCATTAGGTTGAATCGAATACTGAAAAAAAATTGAAGACTAACTTGTATTCTCTCGTGGAAAAAAGGCAATACATATATATTATACATAACATACATATAATCTTAAAGTACTAGGTAGATATGAAGTAAGCTAGGCTTGTATGTTAGGTACCGCATAGCTGCAGTGATGGTAATCAAAAAACAATTGAAGTCAGGTGGAGTCCGACATAACAAAGGAAACCGGACTGGATACAAGAAGATCGGGCCAGGCGAGATGCGGGCTCTGTCCTGTGGTTGAAACACCATACTTTTAAACTATAAATAAGTATTTTAATGACAATTACTCGCTAAAGCCGCGGGTCTTACTGAATTTTTTGTGCTTGTGAGTTTTCTAAATTATTTTGTGCTCTAATTTCTGACTTATTTACCCGCATATCCTTGATGTGGTGAATTTGTGTAGGTACATAGCTACATTAGCTACGTACCATCATGTATCTATTTGGTTTGCATTATATCTGTCTACTTGCATTTCCATTTGTCTAATAAACATTTTTGATCATACTGGGTGTCATGATTTCGACGTAAATGTTTTCGCTCTAATTCTTCCAATTCCGTCTACGAATTAGATCCACGATTCAGCCGTGTCTAAGCCAAGATTACCCGAGACAAGGAAGGGACTTAGATCGTTGAGTCAGCTCCGTTGCCCCAAATTCCACAGCAAACCATCTGCGAGCCACTCCAATGGAATACCGACCAAATCTCTTGCGTCCTAGACACCAGTTTGCTTCAACCGCTGGCTTCAAAGAGCCGTTGTTTCAACGTAATATAGCTAGTATAGACCTTATTACAATCCTTAAATCAAATGTTAATGGCATTTAAATAGAACCATGGTATTGCATACTTATCTTCTGATCTTCTAGAGGTATGGTCTACCTAGAATCCAGCTTCTTGCGCGTAGGTACGTGAATCAGAGAGAAGCCGGGAAAACTCTTGTAGCTGAAAAAATACGCTGATCATGATGAGACTGTGACTAAATGTTAGTATTTGCCAAATAAAACAGTGTGTTCTTGAATTAATCACGGATGCAGGCAGGTCTACGTGAGCCACATCTATTTATCCATCGTCATTTATTCCAAGCTTTTAAGCACAAACGACGCAATTAAATTGGCGCACGTTACCATGTTCTCATGCTAAATCGCGATTCACGTCGAGTTTCTTCTCCAAATGAGGATCGGGACATGTACGAGCACTCTGGAAACTCGAGGACTCAAAGCGAGTTGAGTTCTGGCATTGCAATTATTTATAGACCCGGCCTTCAAGAGGCTGGGCTATGGAATGTCTTCGAGACCCTAACTCTTCTAAGAATCGTGCTCACGAGCGTACCACGCACATTTTTTTTATTTGGTGATAAAGAAACACTGCTACAAAACGTTTGGAACAAACTTGCTACTTTGATGTAAATGTCAAAACAAAACTATCAACGTGGAAGCGGTTAAAATGTAAATTACGTCTTCTTAACTTAGGTAAGTACTAACAGTTTTGGATAAAATAGCTATATTATAATTAATATTCCATTAGATACAGGACCACAGGTCATACTTGACTCTTTCTAAGGTACCAGTGGTTTGCCGACTCTAATCTGAATCAGCAGTGATCTTCTTATGAGCTGTCGTAGGATTTTGATAATTGTAATGTTCTAAAAATGGTAGCTAAACATGTAATTACGGCCTTTGTTGAAAACAGATGAACTTTTCTAAATTATTTTTTGAAAAGTAGAAAGTATCAAATTCTATCGAGCCAAGTATAAATTCCTTCGCCTTCTTAGCGCCAGCGAGCCTACCTGTGGTGTAAAAAAAGCATTCTGGCCCGCTCCAGGCCGCGTCGGCGCTTTTGAGATAATTTATAAGGCCCTGCCTTTCTTGGAATTTCGAAATCTCTTCGAGATGGCTTCGGGGCCATGCTCTCGGAGCAACAGAATGGAATGTTAACGGATTTCGATAGGAAAAAATAGTGCATTGTGGAACCGTCCATTGTACTATTGAGGTCGTTTTCGTAACATCATCTAATTTCGAAATAAAATTGATGCGATACGCGCCATCGTCGGCGTAATTTGGAAATTGTAGATACGTGACTCTACGAAGCGAACTTTTCTTTTGAAATGGATGATAGGTATTAGCTACACAAGTTCCGAAACATAATGTGGGTAGTTTGTAAAAAAGTGTTTTTCTACTTACAAAACTTTCAATTTTCGTGTGGTTCGACATCTCAAACGATTTTGTCCATTATGAAGTCTATAAATGGTAAAGGAAAGGTGCACTTACTTACTTACCTTTAATACTCTTGCAAGACAAGTGATGTGGATCCGCTGGCTGGGAAAGCGGGCTGCATACCACGCCGCGGGCCACGATTGGACCGCCTTGACTTCGCCCGCCGGACCAAAGAGAATACACATCAGACAAGACAGCTTTTAGTATTGAGCCTCGAGCCTGAAAAATTGTGGGTTTAAAATCGTTAAACTTTTTACTACCCGGGAAGCTTAGGTAGACAGCCATTTATGTACGTAGGTAGGTACTTAGTTGCTTTTTCGATGGAAAACGCTTTTTTTTACTTTTTGCTCGCTTGATAGCAAGAACTATAATTCTCGTCCAAGATTGTATCTACCTGAACTGAATAATAACTCTCTAAATAAAAACTTGAATAACTCTTTAAATAAAAACTTGAACTTGTTCATGATTGTAGTAAGTTCGATACTTCGACTTCGTGGAACAACAAACAAAATATCACGACTTAGGAACGTGTGAACACTGTATTTGAAAAGCATACTCTTTGACCATTGTGGAGTCACGAAGCGATCAGCTACAGGCCCCGCTCCAGCCGGGTTCATTCATTAAAATATGCATTTATTACTAACGTGCGTCTGCGGCTTGACTTATCCTGTTTCAAGCTATTATAAGCAACAGCCAGAGTTCTATTAATGGCTAGACGCTAAATTGGCGCAGACTTGCTTTTTGTTTGTCTATTTTGTAGGTACCTTTTGGAAGTTACTGATACGTTGCCGTCTCGCCGCCGCCACATCATATTCATCATCATTATTATCAGCCCAGGATTAGTTTAGTTGGCAACAGCTCCATGCTGCAGGCTATTCTGTGTTCAAGGAACTTGTAATTAGACATTTTCATCTTCGGTAGTTTCTTCGGCCCATTAGGGTAAAGTCTCGTCTTTCGCCAATTACCCTTATTTATGTCCTCCAAGGTCTGATAGGTATTAGCGCAGAAGTACTTAGTATAATCACTTATTTTTTACTTTAAACACAACTGAGGTCCAAACACTGAAAGTTTCAGCTCCATTTGCGCGTAAAAGATTGCTACCGCAAAAAATGCTTTAAATTGGAGCACAAAAAATGGTTTAATTAATTTAGGTACACGGGGGTGAAAGCAGGGTGAAGAGGGTAGCACGCCAGCTGACGGGCACGTGGAGAGGCAGCTGACGCGACACACCCGCGCAAGCTGCGCGCGCACCTGCCATCATCGCCAAACATTTTTTTCCTACCTTCATCATGAAAGATGCTATTTGATTAGCATCTGCTCCGTCAATGTTGAAAATATCTCTTTGTTTCGTCAGAAGTAAGCACTTAAATGGTCGATTCATTTCCTTTGTACGAATAACAAAACGTTACATGTATGTAACGTGTGTTGTCAGTGTGTGGTTACATACTTAACGTATTTTTTAATTAATTAAAAAAAACACTACTGGCTAGTACTTCTCAATGTTGCCAGTTCAAGTAACATTCATTCATTCATTTATTTTTTTAATGCATTCTAACGGAAAATAGGCAATGTCATCGGTATCAGTAACGAATGGTATGGGCGTAATACGCGCACAGATCCAAGTAGATTTAACTGCCCATCGTGTGACAGGTCACAGTTCAGTTTACATAAGCGTGCTCCACCACCATATTATATTTTGTTGAGCATGGCGCTAGCCAGGAAAATTACTTGCTCTCGCAAGCGAAGCCCCAGGTATAATAAATACCTAGAATTAGAAGACAGGTGTATATGTTTTGTGATATTTTGGACATCCTAGGTAACAGGTAAGTACGTACCTACTACTAAATTAATTTGTTCATGAATCCAAACTGCACTGTATTGCAATTAGTGGAAAACTTTACAGTATGAAGCAGCATTATTGCTTCACGGTTATGAAACTGCACTGATGCATTTTCCGATGATTTGATTCATCTGATGTGTGTGGAAGGAAAAATATCATGATACCTACTCGTAACGTACCTAATAGGTATAGGATAGTTTTAGTGATTAGCTGCCGGCGCGGCGCCATACAAGTCTAAAGCTGTCCATACCTTACGTCCTACGTAGTGTTTGTGACTACGTAGATTACTAGGTACCTACAGTGACAATCTCTTGCGTAACATTGTTTATCATGCACCTCTATACCTAGATTAACTGGCATTTACACGACAACCTGCTGTGCAGTGCTCGCGAGACAAACGTTATGATTTTATTGATGATAATATGAAAAATAAATATAAAAAAAGGTAAATAAAGTGAAAAGTTATAATAAAACGGAGGTTAGATCAAAATTTATAATCTGTGAATATCACTGAAGTGAATTTTTTTTACAAGTGTGGTTGACAAACGTCAACGTAAACATTATAAAATTGAAATTATTTTTTTATCTTAATTTTAACTAAATATTTGTTTATAGAATCACCTTAAAAACAGTGTAAAATGTACCTACTTGTAAAATCTGTGAACATATAACTTTGCAGAAAACCCAGGAATGGACAATGAGCCGAATAATGAAAAAAATCAAGCAACCCCAAGCACCTCTAATGAGAACACAGAGGGTAAGTTTTACAAGATTATTTAGTTACCTAAATAATAGTACCGAGGTAGTTTAACTATGTAGGTACTATGATGATAGTCTAATATTATTTAGTAAATACATTGATACAAAGCTAGAATCACAGAATACTCTGGCTCAAGTCGCTCGTCTTTTCATCAATCGCCGCTCCTAGCGATTGCCAGGTTAGGAATGTTTACCCGAAAATCCCGGAGAAGAGCATATGGAATAGGAGATTTCGGGGGGGGGGGGGGGGATGTTTTATTTTATTTTACCATACAATTATTCTTAGTTAAATTATTGTTTTGTTAAGTTCATTTATTCTCTTTAATTTTCTAATAGAAGTAAGGTGAAACGTTTCACTATTACTTAATTTGGTTACCCGGTCTAGCATTAACAACGAAAACACCGTTTGAAATTTAAATTTCACGCCATAAGCTAAACGTTTCACCTTATGTACATAGTACGTCCGAGTTCAATTATCAATTAACTATAGTGTGATTAAACATATTATTATAACTTTTACAAAAAGAAACCATATTTTATATAATTTCGAAGACTACAAAATTTAATTTTGGGGGGTTTTTGCTTTTGAATATGGATAAGTAAGGTTAACTTTTTGAGGGCTAGCAAGTTTTCCCGTCCTCTACTCCACTCCACTCTCCACACCACAGCCACACACACCACACAGTAGACATCGTTACGTCACGTCACGCACGCGCGCTCAGTTACCAGTCTTGCCATGCCGCTATAGTACATTAAATAAAGCGCTATAGCCCGACATAGTCGTACCGCCGCGCCGCCCCCGGCCGTTGTGATGTGGAGTTGCTAGTTGACTGCTCCGTCCCGTCGCTCGCCGTCGTTGTGTTGTGCTGTCTGACTGACTGGCGCTAGTTGCGGCCGTGTTTCGCGCTCATGTGGAAGACTTGTGTGTGATGTTTGTTGTTTCTGTGTTGTTCGAGTGATTTAAGAAATACAAGTGTTTGAATTATCAATTTGGACAAATCTACAGTTATGAGCAATTATTTCACATTGGATAGATCGATTGAGCGTGGCACTCAAATGGAATTACCAGGTGAATTTGCAATATAAATTAACATTTCCTCAACCATATGTTTTGCTTGCATTGAGAACGAGGGCGGACTACGTCTACAGTCTACGTCACTAGTCTATATTTGTAATGTTTTTACATTTAACAATTTCGTAGAATTCTCTGAGAGTTTGGGGCTATTTTTTCTGGAAGAGATAATATTTGTGGAGCTAGTTTTAGGTTAAGTAGGTGTGTTCTGTATGTTGTTAAATTAATTCAGTTTTTACTTGGCCTACCTCCTTCCTTTATTTGATACAAGTATTTCGTACATAATTATTTTAATAATATTTTGGTGCTTATTGTAGGAACATAAATGCATGGTGCATTAGGTACATTGTCACTGTCATTGATGTAAACAAAGCAATTTTAAAATAGTTATGTAGGTAGGTACTAATTTAGTCTTGTCATTGTAAGTGTAACATTATGCTGGGATTTTCCATAGCTATCTAATACGAATGATAAACAAACTGCAGTATTGATTAAGCCAATGGACATAAGCACAAATGGGCATAAGCTTGTCAGTATAATTCTTAGTAGGTATCTACTTTCTAATTAATGAAAATGGAACGTTAACAACATTCCATTCTACCAATGTACATACCGGGAACAGTGTGTTTGCCAACCAATTTAAAAGAACTTATTATTATGAATTGTTTCCAAGAAATAAGAGATTGTGGTCTCTTTGATATCATTATATGATAGCTTATCAAGACTACTTATAACTCAACAATATTACATTTGTTTTAGTCTTACGTAGAGCGACTCACTACTAATAACTTGCACAGATAGTTTTAACAAAAGTTCACTGTGATATCTAAAAAAACAAGTTACCAAACTGTTGAAATGGCCTTGTGTACCGAGATCCCAATGGGGCCCTACATTCATGATGTAAGCTGCTCAGACCAAATGAATTTGACATTGAGTGAGTACCATTTCAATTGAGCTTGAGTTACTTGGCTCAAATTTTCATTTTAAATGAATAGTTATAAGGAAGGAAACCTTATTTGTTAATGTTCTTTGTGAATCATCGGTTTATATGCAGTAAGTTTCCTTGAGCGGGTTGTTTTTGCAAATAAGGCTGCTAGCGCCATCTGTTAAAGTTTTTCTGCGTTGGAGATAATTCTTGTGCTCTGCTATTGGTTGTTATTAGCCAATTGGAATCAATACCGAGTTGGTAGGTTTGGCCAACTTATCTAATCTGCTATATTATTTGGAAAAAAACCGATTTTAACTGGTTTGAGTATTGAATGTACTTATAAAGTAGCAATATTATTTTATATCATAATTTTTTATTTTTATGTTGAGTCAAAATTTTGATACACAAATTTTTGCAAAAATAAATATTGACTTGATCACTTGACCAATAATAAACATTTTATTATATTTTGTAAACTTCAGTTTAAAAAAATAAGAATTTAATTTAAATAACAGTTGCTTAAGTATGTGTAGATAACATTAACTTTCTTTTTAAATCAATGTTTCTTATGTAATTTTATTTTCAATACTTTACTTTCCATCCTTCAGTCATGGAGACATCTAGACTTTATGCACCAGACATAGAGTTGACATTACAATACCGAATTTGTAGCGCCACAAAGCGTAGGCCGAGCACAGACCGCACTGTGGGGCGGCTCATGATTTTTTGGCCAAATAATTTAAATTTAAAAAAGCCAGATTTTTTTTAACAATAACTAATCAAATTTTTGGAAATTTTTATTTTTCATATCAACGGAATTTTTGCGTATGTAGCCTTCTTTCAAACTTCAAAAAATAAGGCTATTTTAGATTTTATAATAATTTATGGTGATAATGAAATTACATACAAACTTCAAAAAATAAGGTTATTTTACATTTTATATTAATTTAAGATATTGATGAAATTTCATTTAGTGAACATATTTTGAACATTAACTTTCAACAATTATGAAATATATGCATTTTTTAAATTGTTCTTTTTTTTAATATTTTTAGTTATTTTTGATTTAAGTAATACCATTTATTATTTTACAATTCCTATGGTTTACTATTGTAATAATGTTCGTGAAAGCCGCATAGCCAAACAAAATTATTCCGGTCCCTCCAGTTGGTCTAATTTTGATAGGCGAAGTAATTAAGTTTGTTTTTATTCAACGCGATGCTCCATCTGGCGGACGTTAACTTCCGCTGACACCGTTTCCGGGCTGTTATCCTTTACAGTTTGTTTTTTCAAGTTTTATGAATTGAAAAAGCCACGGCATGTTTATCCTATCGTAACAAGCACCCATGCCATTCATAAAACCCTCTCCCATTTAGTTTTCGAGTTCTGAAAGTTTATCGATAATTTCGACGAAACAATCGACTTCTGAATTTGAAACGATCTAGTTTTTACGTGAAAATTAATGATTTGTAATTGTTTGGTTGAGAGCATTGTCTTGAATCTTCTGCCTTTTTTTTCTTTTCTAAACGGCTTGTGTGGCTAAGTAGATCGTGGTGTTGCGCGTAGGCGATGCAGGCGAAGCATTGGAATGCCGAAGCCGAGCGTCGACCACCCATAGGCATGAGAACGCGGTCCCGGCCCCTTCCCCACGCCCGCTGCGGGCGCCGCCTCTCGCCGCTCTCTTAAGATACAATGCTGAATTTCATTTGCTCTTTGCGGATAACGCAATGAACCTTGGACCCTGTGCTCCATTGTCTTTCTTTTTACATGTTAACTAGCTTGCCCTTCATTTAAATTTAAGGACTGGACAATAAATCTTAGGTCCAACTGACAGCAATGCTTTAAAATGATCGAAGGTTTCTTTTTAATTAGTTGACTAGACTAGACTGATCTACAGCGTGATACACTAACTATGCTTTTGCCTGCTCAGTGTATCCCTCACTTTAATATCTAGGTAAAGTACCGCAGCATCTAACTCCAAATTCATCTGCTAAGGTACTTTAAACTAAGCAGCGTCCGCATTCCAGACAACTTTTGTCTACTTTTTATTTCGTATTACTTAGACCCGCCCAACAGTAAACTACTGCCACATTCCTAAGCCCTTTTTTACGCTGTGTGGTCGTGCGGTTTCCGCTGAAGACGGCAACGTCGCGTTCCCTTAAATATGAATGAAATCCGGTCGGCTGTGAACGGGACGGCAACGCCGCATCAGACGCTTGCTTGATTGAAAACTACATCTCTCCCGCGTTGTCCCTTCGCACTGCTCGCTCATTTTATCATATGGTATATCGTAGTGTAGATAGATAATGTTGGCTACGTGGTGGTCTACATTTTTAAACATCAATGGCATGTGACATGCTATTAGAATTATCAATATTGGTTCATTGACTAGTTACGAAACATACATTATAATATCTAATTGAGTTCTTTTAAACTTGGGACGAAAAGAGGGTAGACGCAATTTGTAGATAAGGTTTGTTCGAATAGCTAAATTTTGATTAACGACATAAATCGCCAATACTACGCCTGGTAACAATAATGTAAAATGTTATCTGGCACAGCTGTGCTATACACCCCTCGACGGCAAATTCGACCCCTCTTTAAAAATACTCGCGCATGCGCGGTGGGGACTTCGCCACAGCACCCGGTCGGTCGGCACAACAAACGAGTAGTCAACGATGCCCGAATCCACACGGCGGCCATCATCGCACTCTGATAAATTACTAAAGAAGCTCTTGGCTAAATCGTTTAAGTTCCCAGTGCTATGTGCGAATGGAGCGTTACATGAGGTGTTGTGGTTTGAGTGCGTTCACACCTCTCACTATGCCGCTGTTAATTGATCGCAACAGCAGAAATGGTAATTATTGATCCGTGTTGTCGCAGCCATTATTGATTACGTAGGCCTTTTATGAGTTTTTGTGGTCAATTACGGACATTCTCGAGTTTTCGAAACGTTTGTTTATTGGATTTGTATTCACATGCTTAGTTCAGTAGCTAATAAATGAGATAAATCAATCCCATTTACTTACAATCGAATCTGAGAAAGGATCAGTGCTCATTTTAACTAGTATTTGACCCTTAGACTGTTTGCAGAATCACTTGAATACAAAACATTAAAAATTGTCGACAGTTATTTGTTCACTTGTTATTCGCTCTAATTACGATTATCGATTCATGTTTTCCCGTCGCAGTCATTCGTTCACTATACCAGCGACGTATGCGTAATCAGAAGCACCTTGAAAAATGTTCAAAATGGCGCTCTGCGTTTACTACGTGGTTACGTTTCAGCTATCCCAAAAAGAGGATTTTTGTGTCGTAGTTACAAATGTTGGGCATATTTTGTAGCATATGATAAACCGATTGTGGTCTCGACAGTGCATGCGCACTGATCGCAAGACAAGGGCGGTGGGAGGCGGCGGGAGACGAGGCTCGGAATGCCACGAAGAGGTTCTCAGCCGGCCGCCGCCGCCGGCCGCGGGCTTGTTGTTATGTGAAACTGTTTTTGAGCGCTCGTTCGCCGCTATGTTATTACATTCCAGCACACCTTCTGCACAACCATCTGAATAATAACCAGCGGTCAATTTTCTGTTCGAAAATATTAAAAGTTTTGTGACCAGATATACTTTATAAGCACCCACTGTGCAGTAAGCATTTTTAGAATATAGGTACCTACTTACTGTATCTGGTGACGTAGCGATTGCGATAAAACCGATATCTTTTTATTATACCTACAACGTTTTGGATTATTTTATGCACTTATATTATTAGCAATGGGACAAAAATAATTGTATTAACAATGCGTTTCTTTCTATTTCAGTTTTGCCCAATGGATCAAGCAATGCGTTATTGAACAAAATCGTGACGTCCCTGCACCTGCCGACGACGGGATGCGAGTCCGGCGGCTCGGGCGGCTCGTCCCCGAGCGGCTCCTCCTTACCCTCGCCTTCCTCCTCCACCGACAAGACGGACAACCGCGACGGGTTCGGCGGCTTCCTCCCCGACGCGCCCGACATGCGCCGCGAGGACGAGCGCATCAAGACCTTCGACTCCTGGCCCGTTCCCTTCCTCTCGCCCGAACGACTCGCCAAGAACGGCTTCTACTACCTCGGGCGCGGTGACGAAGTGCGATGCGCCTTCTGCAAAGTCGAGATAAGACGATGGGTGGAGGGCGACGACCCCGCGCAGGACCACCAGCGCTGGGCTCCGCAGTGTCCCTTCCTCCGCAAGCAGGAGAACAACGGCAACGTGCCCGTGGACGGCGAGGTCCGCGGGCGCGACGAGTGCGGCGTGCGCGCGCCCGCCGCGCCGCCGCGCATGTCGGGGCCCGTGCACCCGCGGTACTCGTCGCCCGCCGCGCGCCTCCGCAGCTTCAAGGACTGGCCGCGCTCGCTCCGCCAGAAGCCCGAGGAGCTGGCCGAAGCCGGTTTCTTCTACACGGGCCAGGGCGACAAAACGAAATGCTTCTTCTGCGACGGCGGTCTCAAAGACTGGGAGGAAGACGACGTGCCGTGGGAGCAGCACGCGCGCTGGTTCGACCGTTGCGCGTACGTCCAACTAGTCAAAGGGCGCGATTACGTCCAGAAGGTTATTTCCAACGCGTGCGTTATACCGGCGACCAAAGAACAGAAAGAGACGTCGCCGCCGCCGGCCCCCGCGCCCGTGCCCTGCTCGTCCTCCGAGAGCGAACAAAAGCGCGAAGTCGAGGACTCCAAAGTTTGTAAGATCTGCTACGAGGAGGAGCGCAACGTGTGCTTCGTGCCGTGCGGGCACGTGGTCGCGTGCGCCAAGTGCGCGCTGTCCACCGACCGCTGCCCCATGTGCCGCCGGACGTTCACTAACGCGGTGCGGTTATACTTCTCGTGAAGAGCCGCGGTCCCGGCTCGATGCTAGTCCTGTGAGCCCCCGGTGCGTGCTGGAACCATGCATCGTCGTCGCGAGCGGAGGGAAGGGGGCGGTCGTCCGCGACTCACGGCGACTTCGCAGATGTTATTAGTCAACCGGTAGCGGCCACGTCGCTCGTAAGCCGATGTCCGCCACCGTCCGACCTCGTGACGGCGATGCTCCGTTGTACGAACGCTTTTGTAGTTTTTGTTTCTTTACATACTTATCTAGAGTGGTGGGGCATCACTAAATAATAACTCTGTTAGTTGGGAGTTTGACCGGCAGGAGTAACACGGCTAACTTGTGTTGTAGACTGATGTTGATAAAGATTTTAAATTATTTATAGTGTACACAATCTATGACATTTGTATATAATATAATGTGTAATAATATATTAATTGTAGCTTTTCATTTTGTCCCACCAACAAAAGTGTAAATAAAGAGCCAATATTGAAAATGTCAATGCAATATGCAACATTTCTTTAGTTCCAAAATAGAATTGCGCGTTCCTAAAGCGATGATATATTATCTAATACGACTGAGAGATTCGCTATCAATGGTTTTCCGTTGACTAATAATTATTAAATAAGATTTTTCCAAAATTCTTGTGTACAAATAGTCAATGGATGGCCGGCCGTGCAATTTTATATTGGAAAGTCTGTCCCTAACATTCCCACAGTTTCTTTGTGATTAATCTGTAATCATGTCTATTATTATGATTATGTATATCTATTTTTTATTTGACTATTGCATTGACCAAACTAATATTTATTAACTGACATTATAAAATTGTAAATTCATGGCTCGTCAAGCTGTTCCAATAAAGAACAAAATATGTGAAAAGTAGTTTCAGTTTGTAATTTCTCATTGTAAAATTAGATTGAGTTCAATTGTAAATATAATTTTTAGTGTTGACGTAACGTAACGTGTAATAAATAGAGCAGTAACAAAATGTTTAAATTATATTTCTTTTTCCTATTACTGTGTGATAATTTGAAAGTAATAACAAGGAAACTCGTATTGCATGTAAAGTTGGTATATTATAGCTATGTATAATTTCAGTAACTTCATACTTTTTTGTCTAAAACAAGAAATACACAAAAACAGTTTGTATTATGAGAATTATTAGTATCATAATTTAACGTACCGTATTTTGCACATGAAGCACTGAAAATAGCAAACATCGGTTTCGATTCTGTTGTACCATTTTCTGAACTAAATTTATCAGTTTAAAAATTGTCATCCTTTGTTAACAATTTAACATTAAAATAAACAGTCCTGTCAAATTAGTCCAAAATATGGTATAAAGGAATCGATACTATTCACAGATTCACGGACATTTGCAGGAAGTAATTTCCGAATTGTCAGTGATTTTAGTCTTGCCATCAACAAAGCACGTTGAAAATTAAAATGCTAGTTTTAAGTACTTACAGACATCCAAAATACTAAGAAATGGCTTCGTAATGACTAGAAGCACTTACTTAGTAGCACTTTGAGCTTATTTTTCACTTGAAACTTGAGTGTAAGATGAGGTGGATTAATGCCCGGGTCATAATTTTAATACGATTATCAATCGCTGAACATACTAATGATTAAGAGAATTTATTTAAAGACGAAAAAGTCCTAAAGATCTTCATAGGGAATAAATTTTAATTATTTCACCTTGTTGAATGTTACGAATAAATACATGTAAAATTATGCGAAATCTTTTATTTTTCACACGAGTTTTTATACCTAACGACCAGAAGATGCAGATCAGGAAAAAATATTGAAAAAATCTATACTTGAAGCCGAATTTATACCTACGCGACTATATCGAGTGTCGGTATAATAGCTTGCTAAATACAGGGTTAATTTTTAATGTAGGGTTATTCATAAAGGGTATGCCAAGCCGAAAACGGCTCATAGTACTCATCAGAATTTTTTAATTTGGTCTCTAACTTACATAGTTTCAAACGACTGCAAACAGATTTTTTGGTATACAGGGTTATTCATAAAGGGTATGCTAAGCTGAAAAGGGCTTATAGTACTCATCATTATGAACAACTTTTACTATGGGACCAACTCGAAATTCGCGAAAAAAAAACAGCTGTTCCATAGAAAAATGTCAATGACACTCAACAAAATGTATTGTTGACAAAATGCAGTCGTTTGAAACTACATAATTATGTAAGTTAGAGACCAAATTCAAAAATTCTGATTTTGGAAAAAAAATTGGATGAATGACAAGTTATGAAACTAGAATGATCTACAAATGATGTAAGAAAGCTAGTTGTGAGGTTTTTAGTGAATTAAAAATAACCCTGTAAAATGAGATCACCATTAGACATGAAGTAATGTCGAAATAATTTGGCATTTGATAACGATAAGAGAAATCAGATCTGACTGATATTATAAAAGCGATAGTTTGTTGGTATGTTTGCTACTCTTTCACACTAAGACGCTACTTCTTGGGGTTCCGTACCCAAAGGGTAAAACGGGACCCTATTGGCCACATTATTGACCACAAACTTGGTCAAGATTTTAAGATATACAGTGGGAGCTGTAGCGCGGTGTTCCTCATTATGCAACCTTTTAATCCTCCCACTGCTGGGATACAGGTCTACCCTCGAAGGGTGATTAGGCCGTATTCCACCACGCTGGCCAAGTGCGGGTTGGTGGATCCACATACGCCTTTGAATTTCTTTTCCGGACGGATGCAGGTTTCGTCACAATGTTCTACTTCACCGAAAAGCCAGTGATATGTAAATTCGTACATACTCGTAAGTCCTAAAGAACTCATCGGTACGAGTCGGGGTTTGAACCCGCCACCTCAAAAATGCGAAGCGGCTGTTCTCCCACTGAGCGGCCACGGTGTTCCTACTAATATTATAAATCCGAAAATATGTTTAACTGTTTGTTATTGTTACCAATATAAAAGAAAATAATAGTAAATTTTAAAAGAATATATAGTTTATGCCCTGAATTAACGCAAGACTATTTTTCATTACTGCGCGGCTGAAACCTCGAAGCGTAACTTTTATGAAGAGATAAGTACCGCTGGCGGCAATATTATGATACTTCAAAAATAAAAAACAAATAGATCTTAATGCAATTTAATCAAATATTTAAACAACTATTTAGGACATCAGCGATTCTACGTATTTATTATTCTGCTGACGAAGCTCCATTTTGAGGCTATTGATTTCATTCATAACTTCGACATCTGACGCGTTGGATTCCTGTACTTGTTGACATTTTTTTAGGAAATTTAATATGAGCTGTTGGCCTTCGGCGGTTTCCTGCGATTTCACGGACGTTTCAACTTCGAACAGGTTGGTTTCGAGTTGCGCTTGCTTGGCTTCTGCATACTAAAACAAAAAATGTCACCTATGAAATACATAGTATGGATGCAAAGTAGCTCTCGCTATACAGGGTTATTTATAAAGGGTATGCTAAGCCGAAAGGGGCTCGTAGTACTCATCATTATAAACAACTTTTACTACGGGACCAACCCAGAATTCATCTGATCCATACATTTTGTCGTGTGTCATTGACATTTTTCAATTTTATTATGTATTTTATTTTATAATTTAGCGACATGCAACCCGAGGGAGCGGCAACTCGCTCCCTCGGGTTGCATGTCGGTCCAGGTGATATTATATGCAACAGCAATAACTGTTGCTTCACTACTAATACATTTATAACATTACCTCGATGAGAGAATCCGGTAAGTCTGCCAGCCTAGCACCATGCAATCCCAGCGAGCGAGTTGCCGGTCCGGGTGATATTTTATACAACAGCAGCAACTGTTGCTCCACTACCAACACATATGTAACATTACCTCAATGATAGAGTCCGGTAAGTCTGCCAGCCTAGCACCATGCAATCCCAGCGAGCGAGTTGCCGGTCCGGGTGATATTTTATACAACAGCAGCAACTGTTGCTCCACTACCAACACATATGTAACATTACCTCAATGATAGAGTCCGGTAAGTCTGCCAGCCTAGCAACATGCAATCCCAGCGAGCGAGTTGCCGGTCCGGGTGATATTTTATGCAACAGCAGTAACTGTTGCTCCACTACTAGCACATATTATATTACCTCAATGATAGAGTCCGGTAAGTCGGCCAGCCTGGCAACATGCAACCCGAGCGAGCGAGTTGCCGGTCCGGGTGATATTTTATGCAACAGCAGCAACTGTTGCTCCACTACTGAGGCCTCAGCGTGCGAGTTGACGATAACGCCGGGGTGGAGCGCGGCGAGGCGAGTCAGCTCGTGGTAGTGGGTCGCGAATAGACAGAAGCATTGAGACTTAGTTGCAAGTTCTCTGTGGAATAACAGAAAAAGTGCAGATTAATTTTGGTGAATTTTGCACTCTTCTTACAAGGAAATTAACATTTTGAAAAATGAGTTTTATATTTGGATTTTCAGATTCAAAGTCATAAGTGTATAATAGCTTCGTTATGCTTGCAGGCACGACGTTTTTTTTGAAAAAATATATATATGGATGACCAACGATTTACTTTCTTCCTCCAATATTTTATAGATATTGGAGGAATTATTAAATAAACTAGCTGTCCCGACAGACGTAGTCCTGTCTTAACTAAATCTTAATTTTCTAATGTTCCACTCAACTTTCTTAATTTTTTCTTTCATAAGAACCTTCTCCTAATAATAACAAATACAACAAAAAAAAGAATTAGTGAAATCGGTCCAGCCATTCACGCGTGATGCCGTGACCAAGGAAAACGGGTTTCATTTTTATATATATAGATGTAATAAATATGAAATAAAAATATTTAATAATATATTAGATATTTTAAAGAAGACCAATGTACAATTATTGGTCTTTCTAAGTTTTTTTTTTTTTATGTAATTGAGTGACGAGACGAGCAAATCGCTCGCCTGATGTTAAACGTCACGTTTGCCCATAACAGGTCCTCGCCACCCAGAATTTTGAACTCACAGAATTCAAGACCCTGCGCGGCACAGCACTGCGCTCGTCACCTTGAGATATAAGTTGTTTAATCTCCCATTTGCCCTGTAATTTCACTGGAAACAATGCCCTTCCAACCGGAACACAATAATGTTTGCGCATTACTGCTTGGCGGTGGAATAACTGGCAAAGGTGTGGTACTTCCCCAGGCGGGCTCTGCAAAAGAGCCCTACCACTACAAAAGTTTTTGTCATTTGACCACCATCTCGCCTGACGGTAAGTAACGATGTGGTAAGTTAAAAATAAAACAAAAGGAGTAATTACTCAGCGATAGCCCAAGCGATGCCGCAGCCTTCATACGTAGAAGTCCCTCTGCCGAGCTCGTCGATCAGAACTAACGAATCAGGAGTCGCGGTCTGAAAATAAACATCACAATATGAACTTAGTACTTTTTTCTTCGTTATAATGATTCAGTATGTTTATTTATTATTTTTAAAGCTACTAGGTTAATCAAAGCTCGCTCTCACCCGCAAAATCGCAGCAGACTCGATCATTTCTCTCATGAATGTGCTCTGCCCTTTGTCTTCGCAATCAGCCGCACCGATCCTGTAAATGAATTCATTGTCAATAAATAACAACTGCTACAAAATTTTGCATTGTATTTATGGTCGTTTTACAACTTTAGCGGCAACGGCAGTGGCGAAAGGTTTTAGGGGCTTCAGTTCCTCAAGTTCCAGAAAAGCCCAAACATGAAATATACGCCAAGTCCTCATCCATACAATCACTTTTTACTAAGGCATCGTTCGTTTAAAATCGTTCTTTCAGTTAAGTATAGTGCCTGAGCACTAGTTGAATAACGTTTCACACTCCTAGCAGGAGCTAGGAGTGTGCACTAGGATTCCTCTGGTTAGGGATGTCATGGAACACACAGAGACGATAGCTTCTTTATTCTATTACAGAAATGTCATTCCCATATATTTTCCGACTTTTCTATATCATTTATAGAATTGACTTGGCTATGGTTTACCTCGCGCTGAGTGCCTTCAGGCGTGGTACGGTGGCACTTCTCGCCGGCACGAGTGAACCCGCGTGCGCGAGTACTGCGCCAACTCCCGCCGCCCGCATCCAAGTTGACTTACCACCCATATTAGCGCCCGTCACTATGTGCATCACACAGCTCCCTGGAAAATGACAAATACGCCTTGCTTAATTCTGTATACATGAAACATTATGTATATGTCGCAGCCAACTAGCTTAACTAGCCGTTCAGTTAACTGCCTAGCTATTTTAATAAACGGCACCGTTCAACTAGGCTTCCTAAGTGATTAATGAATGATTCAGCCATTTAATCAAACAGCTAGGCAAATGAATTAGGATCGACAACAATTAACTACTTGCCTAGTAGTGGTAAAGTTGATTACGCAAAGTGGATCGAAGGTCTCTGGACATTCAGGAAGTTAGTATAATAGAATGGCGCTGTTTAGCAAACGGGCTAGGCAGTTAATTGAATGGCTGATTAAGCTAGTGACTTTATGCAGTTCATGACTTCTTACACTAAGCCGACGATTTATACAAATATCTAAAACGAAATCCACAAACGAACCTCACCTCTCTCAAACTTGACATCATTAGGTATATAAGACACTCCATCCTGCACCTCCAGACACGGGTGCCTCAGTTCCACCATCTCCATTCTGTCGAGAGTCTCGGTGAGGAGGGGTCGACAGTACGGCGCGGGCGCGGAGCAGGCGGCCGCCGCGAACGAGACGAGCACGTCGAGGCGGGACACGATGTGCGATAGGCAGAATAGGCATTCTGAGTAGCCGGCTGGAAAAAAAAATAAATAAACAAAAATATATAGGGTTAAAAGGAAATGCTAAGCCGAAAAGCTTATAGTGCTCATTATAATGAACCACTTTTACTACGGGATCAACCCTGAAATCGCGAAAAGAAATCAGCTGTTCCATACATTTTTTCGACAGTCATTGACATTTTTCTATGGAACAGCAGATATTTTTTTCGCGAATTTCGTGTTGGTCCTGTAATAAAAGTTATTCATAATGATGAGTGCCCTTTTCGGCTTAGCATACCCATTATGAATAACCCTGTATAACAAAATAAGTTAATATAAAAAAAAAACAAGCTTTTATTGCATTGTCATCTGAGTTACACACATACAAAATTAAAATTTTGTATATAAAACAATCGCACATCAGGAAGTGGTTCAAATTTGAGTTGCAAGATTCCATCCGAACAAACATAATAGTAACATACTGTAGGGTTTTCTGTTTCCATAACACTTTTTACTCTTTTCTTTTCATATCCTTGTAACTTTTATTACTTTCCTTAATCAGTTTTATTCCTGTCCTTGCGTGCCACTATTTATTTCGTGTTCTTTTATAATATCCTTTCTAAATTATTCATATTTCTGTATCTTTTCTAATATTTGTTTGTAAACATTGATCTGAAAGCTGTCTAGTTGTTTATTATGTCATGTAATTTTTTAAATTTTAAATCTGTCAATGCATTCTCATACAGTTCCTATTTTCTTTGTATAGAACCTATTTTCAATTTTATGATTTGTATCTGGCTGCCTATCTTTCTTAATATTCAAATTTAAATTTCAGAATTCTTGAGATCAATTTGGAAGGGATGCCTGAGAACCGCTCTGACAGCGGGGAGTTCGGATTTGGTCTTGGATCGAGGAGGACGTGAATTGGCTTGGAGGGCCATAGTCTGAACACGCTTGAACCTTGAAATCTGAAACAAGAAAAAGTCCTCAAGCCTTAAATCTTTTCTACTTAAGTTACAGTGGTGAACTTTTCTACTTAAGTTACAGTGGTGGTGGTTACAGTTTGCAGTGCAATAACCAGAGTCCCCTTTTACCCAAATTGATGAGCTCGTGATCCTCGGCGAGCTTCACGACTGTCTCCAGGCCTCAGTAGCAGGCCTAGCGCTACACGTGGGCTTGGCGGACCTTCATCCTGCGGGCTGTATCTTAAGCCTTTCTCCAGACCTCCTTCTCTACAATATAACTTTCCTTGATCAGTGCATCCCCGAGTGTGGACTCCTTCAACATTTTTTATAACCTAGAGACTTTAAACTAATATATGTACTTATAAGCTGTCTCCTATCTTTCCTTTTAAATCATCTCGTAGGAATAGGGAGGTAGCCTTAATAACTTGTGCTTTACACCCTTTTGCCTTAATAAGTAAAGGGGTGTAACGTTACAGTTTGGCGCCCGACTTAAAGAACCCCCCCTTTAATTTCTAAATTCCTTTTAAATTCCCCTTTTTCTAAATTCTAAAACCTACTTGCTCAAGTATATTAATTTTCTTTCGTTTCCTTTCAGACTTTAACTACTATCTACATCCTGGTTTGTGAAAATTATTTTATTTGGTGACTTTCATATACTTTTCAGCATTACTCTTTACGTAGAACACTTTACAGTACTCCTACAACATTATACCGCACCCTACACACAAACATCACTTACGGTTTTGCTAACGCAAACCACATCCATTCTTCGCTTGGGATGTTTTAAACCCTAGTGGTTACTCTCAAGTGGGGTTTGGCATACTATACGGCGTGCTACAGGAGAGTATCCTGTAGTAGACGTTCATGCAGGTTCTCGAGTAAACCTTCAGAACTGAAGACCTGACATTTATTACACTCATTTACTGTTTACACTCTTAGCTTGGCTCCTATTGACGTCTTGTATATTTTAATTTTATATCTTATATCTTTTTTTTTTTTTATTTCTTATATTTTTCCCCGTCTTTTCTAGTTTTTGGCCGTGAGACTATTCCATGCGGTTCAATTTACTCTGATTGTTCTAAAACTTTTTAAACCATAAATCTTTAACTTAAAACCTTCTTAAATATTCTATTTTTATATTTTATACACTGCACACTCTAAAAACGCTGCACATTATGACATTAGACGCAATTTTAAAGAATTTAATGTCGGTGATACAGTCTGGCGTAAAAACTACGTTCAGAGTAATGCTGTGCTTATTTCAGTTCTAAGTTGGCTCCCAAATATGTAAAATCCACAGTTATTGAGAGGTTATCTCCTCTTGTTCTTATTCTGAGAGATTCTAATGGCTTAATTGGGAAGTGGCATGTCAAGGACTTGAAATCTTAATTATAGCTTTATTTTTATAATTCTACGTCTGTAATAATTTTCTGTAAATACTTCCCAAGGAAATCTAAACGCAATTTGACTTTAATTCTTTTGATCTTTAATCTTAATATACTTTTAAACTGTAATTTTACAGTTTGGAGACAGGGCAGGTACTCTTGCCTTTCTTAGGTTCAACTTGAACCCTATGCCCTGCCTTGATTTCTTTTCTTGGAGCGGTACTCAAACTCCTTAAATAAAGCCATATGAGCTATATATATTGCCTTGATTTCTTTTCTTGGAGCGGTACTCAAACTCCTTAAATAAAGCCATATGAGCTATATATATATATATATTTTTTTTTTTTTTTTTTTTTTTTTTTTTTTTTATTATTGGGTTTTCGAACAGGTGCGGGTAATGACACCTAATTCAAATAAATAAGCCTTCATTATTTAACTGAATATTTCCTTGAGGAGTATGCGTCATCGAATGTGAACCATATCCCCTACGTATGATAGTATGTGAGTGTCTGTAGAAGTGAAAGAAGTGTGTGAAAGTGCAAGGTTTTATTCCTAACAGCAAAATTTTCTCCAGTCGAAAATTTTCCGGGGTTTTTGGGGAAATGTAGGGTTTTCTGTTTCCATAACACTTTTTACTCTTTTCTTTTCATATCCTTGTAACTTTTATTACTTTCCTTAATCAGTTTTATTCCTGTCCTTGCGTGCCACTATTTATTTCGTGTTCTTTTATAATATCCTTTCTAAATTATTCATATTTCTGTATCTTTTCTAATATTTGTTTGTAAACATTGATCTGAAAGCTGTCTAGTTGTTTATTATGTCATGTAATTTTTTAAATTTTAAATCTGTCAATGCATTCTCATACAGTTCCTATTTTCTTTGTATAGAACCTATTTTCAATTTTATGATTTGTATCTGGCTGCCTATCTTTCTTAATATTCAAATTTAAATTTCAGAATTCTTGAGATCAATTTGGAAGGGATGCCTGAGAACCGCTCTGACAGCGGGGAGTTCGGATTTGGTCTTGGATCGAGGAGGACGTGAATTGGCTTGGAGGGCCATAGTCTGAACACGCTTGAACCTTGAAATCTGAAACAAGAAAAAGTCCTCAAGCCTTAAATCTTTTCTACTTAAGTTACAGTGGTGAACTTTTCTACTTAAGTTACAGTGGTGGTGGTTACAGTTTGCAGTGCAATAACCAGAGTCCCCTTTTACCCAAATTGATGAGCTCGTGATCCTCGGCGAGCTTCACGACTGTCTCCAGGCCTCAGTAGCAGGCCTAGCGCTACACGTGGGCTTGGCGGACCTTCATCCTGCGGGCTGTATCTTAAGCCTTTCTCCAGACCTCCTTCTCTACAATATAACTTTCCTTGATCAGTGCATCCCCGAGTGTGGACTCCTTCAACATTTTTTATAACCTAGAGACTTTAAACTAATATATGTACTTATAAGCTGTCTCCTATCTTTCCTTTTAAATCATCTCGTAGGAATAGGGAGGTAGCCTTAATAACTTGTGCTTTACACCCTTTTGCCTTAATAAGTAAAGGGGTGTAACGTTACAATACATACATTGCAAGTTAAATAATAGCTTTTAAAATAAAATAAAAATTAATTGAGAAGGTAGGATAAGATGGTAGGAGAAGAGAGATAAGACGGAGAAGTGAACACGAAATAACTTATCCGCTTAAACCATGTCGAAAGCAAAAGTTGTCAAACTTTTGGAGTTATGGAAAAATTATGCTATTACTTACCATCAACCTGCGGTTTCACCGGCTATTCTACAGGAACCGTTCTTTTTTTTTTTTTTTTTTTTTTTTTTTTTTTATGAAAATTGAGTGACGAGACCAGCAAATCGCTCGCCTGATGTTAAACGTCACGTTTGCCCATAACAGGTCTGCGCCACCCAGAATTTTGACTCGCAGAATTCAAGACCCTGCGCGGCACAGCATTGCGCTCGTCACCCTGAGATATAAGTTGTTTAATCTCCTATTTGCCCTGCAATTTCACTGGAAACAATGCCCTTCCAACCGGAACACAGTAATGTTTGCACATTACTGCTTGGCGGTGGAATAACTGGCAAAGGTGTGGTACTTCCCCAGGCGGGCTCTGCAAAAGAGCCCTACCACTACAACTTTTGTCTCTTGTCAGCGCCCCTAACCAAGTTCTGTCATTCCCATACATTTTCCTACTTTTCTATATTATTCCTATTATAGATTTGCAACTTGACTATAGGGGCTGGATAGAAATAAAAAAAGACAGCATAATGTATAAACCCCATCGGTTGACTTCCATACCAAATACATCAATGCTGAGTGAAACCGCAAAATCGAATGCAAATGCTAACTTACAAGCTATCCCCACGATTTCCGCCACAACCTTGTCTTGAGCTTTCTCATAGGCCGCCTTCGTTTGTATGTAGTCATCGGTGATAGACTCCAAGCCGCTAGTTTTGAACCGACACCCGCCTTTCACTGCGTCGATTATCGTGTACTTTTTGTTGCCTCGTAGCGCTGGCTCTTCTTTCAGTGTTACCCTGTAAAACGTATTTTAATTTAAAATTTTATAAACTGTCTACCAGAAAAGAGTTCGCAATCTTCAAATGGATGAAGCGATTTTCTTAAATCATAGCCAAGAACACTCGATTGAGTCACCTTAATAACTAAAAACAAAGCAAATTAAGATCGGTTGTGCCATTTGGGAGCTACAATGCCACACTCAGATATTCAGGTTAAACATTTACCACCACCCTGTTTTTTATTTTTTTTTTATTCAGTAATAGGCTTGCATTTGACCGTCATCTTGCCTGATGGAAAGCAACGATACGGTCTACGATGGAGCATGCTTGCCTAGAAGAAACCGATTCACTCGCGACTTGAAGACTATATTATATCTATCGGGAAACACCCACTCAGGCAAAGCGTTCCACACCCTAGCGGTTCGCACAATAAATACACTGTTTATATCGGTGTTAATAAAACTAAGTTTGTAGGTGTAACTTTGTAACTTACATCATACTTGACCATAACAGGTCTGCGCCACCCAGAATTTTGAACTCTTTTAATCCAAGCCCTGCATGGCACAGCTTTGCGCTCGTCACCCTGATATATTTTGTTAGAAGATGTCTCACATTTGCCCTGAAATTGGTTTTCATATTATAATAGTGTAATATTTACCTAAATTGAAATCCGTTCTGCGGGTTGCTCTCCAGTTTGATAGTCTTCCCCGCATCCAGGCCGAGATCTCTCGCGGCCTTGCTGAGTTCCCTCTCAGCCGCGCTCTGCAGCTTGTCTAACTCTTCGGAGAGAGTTTGCAGCTGTTCGTCGAATGACGGCTTTACTAGGTAATCACCTGGAATTGTTAATGAAATCTCTTAATCACACTATCGCATCACATTATTATAAATGCGCAAGTTTGTAAGAGAGTGGGTGTATGTTTGTTACTTCTGCACGCTGAAACAGTTCAATGGGTTTTACTATAACGGATAGAGATACCATACCAAACATTAAGATCCGCTTATACCCTGTATTAACACATCGCCTGGCGTGTGTAGCCGCATTCACGTTGCACAAAGGAAAACTCAAGGTATGTTTTCCGCAGTCAAAGTGTTAACTTTTGTGTTTATTCTCTACCTCTGTCAACCGCATCCATGTCCATGGTAGCTTCAACCATCTGCTGGTACTTGTCGAGATCGCCGTTCAGCTCCGATATCGGTTCGGTTAGCGCGGAGTGCACTGTTGAGTTGTCGGCTTCCGCCAAACATTGTAATAGCGATGGTAGCCTGTTGATAGCCTGGAATGATAATTATGTTTTATTATTTTTAGCCTTTTCCGTATACCACTACTGGGCAAAGGCAAAGAACAAATAAAAACGCTTTTTTCGGCAAACAAGTGTGTTAGCCGAAGAAAAAAAAAAGAAAGAGTGTTTGTGCAAGTAGATGCGAAAAGTTACGAAAACTTTTAGGCGCTCTAACAAAGTTTGAATAGTATGTAAAAAAAAAGAATTAATTTTTTTAATAGATTTTTATTATACCGAATAAATATGATAAAAAAATTACCTGATAGATTTTATAGCAGTCGTGTAAATTCGCCTTTTTCCTAGTCAGCCGTCTAGCTAGCGCCTGCAAGTCCGGAATCCTTCTCAGATGGTCGTCGTGTAACTGCAGCCTGAGTTGCGATCGGTTCACTAGCAATTCCACGATGTCGAGTCGCTCGTTGATGAGGTTTATGTCGCGGAGCGGCTGACGCAGCCACTGGGCTAGGAGACTGAAATCATTCTTGCGAATTCATTTCTACCCTCAATTTTGCACGCGTTTGTTAAAATAGATGTGTGTTAGGAAATCATTGATATCAGAAACTATTTTTAATAACTTGTATTTGGCAACAAAACATGATCATTTTCGGAATTAGTGACACGGAAAACATGCTATATGTAGGGGATAAAAAAAATGACACAGAGTAAAAATATAAGTCGGGAAAAAAACACTATTTGTATGAGATTTTAAATGTCTATATTTTCCAGAAAAAAAAAGGCTGAATACGGCTAAAAGTACTCAGTGATTCACAGTCGAGCTCACACCTAAAGTAGACTCTTTATTCTAAGATTCATTATTGCTCACCGCTTCCCTTGCTGAGTGCGACATCTATCAAGCAATCCGAACAGACTCCGGGAAGGTGCGTGGTTTGTATCGCCGAGTTCGGGTAACACGTTGAGTGCGGAAAGAGCTGCCGCGTCCAAATGCAGGAAACAATCCGCTTGTATCGTTGATAGACGAAACCTGACAAATGAAAAAATCATATAGCGTTTTTCAATCAGATTGAAGGACCATGTTTACTTGGCACGAATTTTCTACCATTTTTGTTGGAAAATAAAGGTTTTTCTCGCTAAATTGATTATCTCTTAAAAAAGCTTATTGGTTGGTTATTATAAATTAAGTTCGTTGGTTGATTTAAAACGGTTGAAATGTGTTGGTTAAATCCTTCTATTTGAAAGGCCAAATGCCGAACCTCGGTTCAAAGCCCGAACAGCGCTACACGGTACGAAATCCTGGGCATCAGCAAGTTTCAAATACAATAAAGAGTCTTACTAAAAACTTTACTAAAATTAAGTGGCATTA
The DNA here is from genome assembly GCA_949125135.1 of Alcis repandata. Classification (NCBI taxonomy): domain Eukaryota; kingdom Metazoa; phylum Arthropoda; class Insecta; order Lepidoptera; family Geometridae; genus Alcis; species Alcis repandata. Next base: position 6,824,323 of record OX421233.1, read on the forward strand.
GTCACACAGCCAGTCAGACACGCACTTCATTTTTTGTATTGCGCAAAAGTTAAATTCTATTTGTCAATCTGAGTATGTAATGTTTATAAGTAAGACCGGTACTGAATATTTGGTTGGGGACCCTCTAGAAGTAATGACATCAGCCCAACTGCGGTGCGTGACACAATCGATGGAATTAGTCCGCTGATTTTCGCGGAAGTTTCCCGGTAACCACAGTACGAATTTTGTCTTTACGGCTTAAAGTAAGCTACGTAATATAGAGGGTTCTGATTTAAAGGTATGTTAAGCCAAAAAAAAGTACTTATCATGATGAACGACTTTTACAATGGAACCAACACGGAAACAAATGTTGATGACACATTCAATGCCGATTTCGGCTACAGCGGCCACATTTCCTGTTGGTGGGTTACTGATGCGTCTTCACATGGCTGATGTACCCAATGTTAGCAGTAAATGTCCTAGAACAGATGTGAGGACGCCATTAAGATAATTATAAGGGACGCTGGAAGGAGGTTTATTTTTAATTTGTTCTTTTTTCCCCCCTTTACCCTTAACCCTGTATTGTATGTAATATATATTACCTTCCAAAGTTAGTGCTATCCGTCAACAAAGCCACGTATCTGATACAAGCAGCGAGGCTCGTCATCGCCAGCTCGCGCCTCGTCTCGGGAAACGCGTTCGCATCCTGTTGCTGACTGTCCTTGAACTTTAGCAGCCTGTTCAAGTCTTGGATCAGGCCTTCCGTTGAGAATTCTACTTTCTTCAGCTTACTCACTGTCACGTTTGTGCGTTCCATTACTTTTCTCAGGGCTTTGTACTGTTGGGATGTAAGAAGTTGGTCTTAGCTTTTTTAATGGTATGACTGTTAACTAAGTTAATTTAATTTTTTATAATTAGCGCGGGTGTACTCACGTTATATTGAGTCGTATAGTCCGAGGTGAGTACTCCCATGTTAATTATAACAAAATGTGTCTAAACCACGTTAGTTTATTGGGAGCTGTGTGTGTGAAATAATATTATTATTATTATAGACGTAAATGCCACCCCAGGTCACACATCTTTCACCCAAAAAGCAATCTATAGTAGTGATTTGTAGTAATTACAAGTGTGCTTAGTAATATATTATTATGTTGACAGTTAAATCAATCCTTTTTTGTGTCGACGTCAAATTATTTTTAGTATAACTTAACTAAACTTGTTTTTGTGGTATATTTTTAAACATTTCATTGTTATAATTGGACTTTTACGACGACGCCAGGTCTCGAGATATTTTGACCGTGTTATATCTGTCTGTCTCTGTCTGTTGCCATTGCAATCTATAAGATAAGGACACCAATACTTTTAGAGAAGTCAGATCTGTCAACTTATTCCTTAAAACTTGGACCCACTATGTATTCTATTATATTCTTCCAAATAACGTTTTTTTTTATGTCTTACGTCATCATTATCAATCAACGGCACGAGGCACTCAGAAGGCGCCATCTGCACGGTGATGGTCTCCAGCTCGGTCAGCAGGTCGTCGTCTGTGAACTCCGTCACCGACATCTGGTAGTCGCCGGCCGTGACACACGCTACTCCGAGCAAACGACCCTGTGGGAAGAACAAAGTATTAGTCGTATTAATATAGGACTAAACGGATAATATTAAATATTTTGTTATAAAAACACGGGAATACTCACGTAAAAATCAAGTCGTCTACTACGACAAGCAAAGCGAGACGCAACCGCGACCGACTCAGGCTTGCAAACTCACCTGATGAACACCAAATGTGACCAAAACTAGTCGTAGTGGACGACTTAAGTTTCACGTGAGTATTAGTGTTAATTATAACAAAATGTGTCAAAACCACGTTAGTTTCCATAGTAAAATATTAAATATCTTAATATACGGGCTGACTGGTTAGACACTTGACATATTCTAGGTTATCATAGTACTCATTATTATGAACAACTTTTACTATGGGACCAACCCGAAATTCGCGAAAAAAAATCAGCTGTTCCATAGAAAAATGTCAATGACACTTGACAAAATGATTTTTTTTCGCGAATTTCGAGTTGGTCCCATAGTAAATGTTGTTCATAATGATGAGTACTATGATAACCTAGAATATGTCAAGTGTCTAACCAGTCAGCCCGTATATAAATTACGTGTCACGTTGTTTGTCCGCTATAGACTCCTAAACTACTTAACCGATTTCAATCTTGCACACCGTGTGCAGTTAGATCTAACTTAACGGATAGGATAGTTTTTAGATTTTTTTTTTTAAGATCTCAATTTATAGTGTCTACCCGTGCGAAGCCGAGACGAGTCGCTAGTATTACATATATTTAAAAAAAAAACTTTTGTCGCATTGTCATCGGAGTTACACAGGTAGGTATACTCGTACCAAAACACTTATTTTAATCCAAATTTAATTTCAAATGGACAACGGAAAGTGATTCAAAATATAGTTGCAAGAGTTGATACGAACATAATATATGTACATGCATTGCAAGTTAAATAAAAGCCACAAAAAATCAGACTATCTTTAAAAGTAAAACAGATTTTCTTGATTCATGGCTAAGAAAACTCTCAATCATCAGACACGTTTGGAAAAGACCCCCTTATCGATAACATCGCCTTTAGCCATCTCAAACGTTCTCTAGTGTTTGTACCTTATTTTTAGCATCTCAATAAAGTGTTAATAATAAATTGTACTAGTACATCCGGACACATAAACTTTGCATTTATAATATTAGTAGGATTGTACCTCTATAGACCGCATTACCTTGGTAACAGGATCAGTTTTGATATTGACAGCCATCAGACACGGTGTACTATCGTCCGAGCTGGCGAGACTCTCGCCGAGGACCTCCTCGAGTTGCGAGAGACAGCCCGGCGACCCTTTGTACTGGATACTGATAAATCCGCCACTGATTAATTGCAAGGCCGAATTACCTTGGTAACAGGATCAGTCTTGATATTGACAGCCATCAGACACGGTGTACTATCGTCCGAGCTGGCGAGACTCTCGCCGAGGACCTCCTCGAGTTGCGAGAGGCAGCCCGGCGACCCTTTGTACTGGATACTCCACTCATTGCTCTTCACTGACCCTTCTGCTACGTAAATCTCGACTCTGTACCGACGAACCTGGGTTAAAAATTAAGATTGACTTGTTTATTTCAGATCTTTGCTAGGTGTATTGTGTTTGTGTACCAATTAGAGAGAATAAAGTTATTTTATTTGAGATTAGCTGGTAGAGTTACAAAGTGGTTTGGCTGTCCTGTAATATCGTTATCACAAAATATACGGGCACTGCTAAGTATATACGCCTCTCAAAACTTTCGTACGACCAATGTTCTCATAATTTTATTTGTATACTTCCAATAACTAGTTAATGATCACAGTTTTCGCTTTTAAAACTCACACAGAACACAGATCTATCAGAATTCTGAGAAAGCTATCATTAAAATTCTATCAGATCCGTCCAGCCAAAGGTCGCAAGGTCAGAAAAAGCAGCCAGAAAAAAGCCAAAAGTCAGAAGGAAATCGCTCCAGGCGATGTAGGCCTTTGTACTTATCTATAGCATAGTTTTAAGATTATTCGTACTTGTATTGTAAGATAAAGATATCACATTGTACTATTTGTACTGAATCATGGCCACTTCTGCCATATTACCACTTTAACTGCTGCTAATAATCACATGCGCTCGCTTTAAGTGAGTCAAATGCGTTGTATTTTACGCGCCTGGCGTGTGTAGCCGCATTCGCGTTGCATAAAGGAAAACACAAGGTATGTGTTTTCAGCAGTCAAAGTGTTAAATAAATATCTTGGTGTTCTTCGGTCGGGTGTTATTAGAACCTTATCTGGTATTGTTTACAATAATACTGATATTAATGCTTAAGGTCACGTGCAAGATCTCCATTAGCGAATCCGCAGCAAAGAACTCGTGATAAGTATCTCCACGCATCTGCATCCAATTACTATACATAACACAACCAACTTTTCTTGTCTGTCGGGTGGGTGCGCCACTACAGTATTATCTGCTCAGAATTGTTAGCCTTCCGTGAAAAGTTTTAGTTCCTTAATTTAGCCACCTTCGCACGTATAGTCGGATTCATTGTACACACACGTGTTCAAGTACCCATTACGATACTACACCATTCGAAAAAAATGGGTAATAGTTATGAATTCACAATTGCATATTTAAACAAAGTAAACAAACTTATTTCAAAGTAATACAAATTTCTAGAGGCTATCCCGCGGTTTTTAGGGTTCTTCCCCGTTCTTCCTTAAGGGCACTTCGATGTCTGTATGACAGCCAATTATTTTAAATTTGCAGATAAAAAGTAGCATATGTTCGTTGTTCGGTAGCTCTTTGCCTATTGTCATCAAGAACGATCCAGGCGGTTAGTCATAAACAAGATACATAAGTTTTTTTACACATGTTTTATTATTATACATTTTCATCGGAGTAAAACAGGTATACCAAATTTCAGCTCAATTAGATGTCATAATGTGGTTTCAATTCAGCTTTCAAAATGAGGCCTACACATATTAAAACGGTAAGTTTAAAAAAGCTCGTAAAAAGCAACAGATAGTTATATGCACTGAGAGATAGACTTATATTCGACTACCTATTCTTGCGAGTGAGATATTGGGCCCAATGTCAAATAATGCCTTCAAACATGGGCCTTAATTCGGTCACTAAGCCCAGGCTTTTAAAGACAGATCTAAATTTTCTAAAACTATTGGCATCCTTGTCTAATGGCTTGCAATGATAAAGACAGATATATTTATAGTTAGTTTAGATCTGTCTTAAAATGCCTTTAAACTTGGGCCTACTGTTCTTATTAGATATGTCATGAGTGAGTGTGACCCGAGATAATCTCGAGAGCTCAAGAATAGGTATAGGTGTGATTTGCAGCTTCTACTAAATATTACTGTCTGTACCATATTTTAGTTTATCTCTGAGTACGTTCCGAGGCGGTAAAGTTCAATGTGCTTCGTATCTTTTCGATAGTAAGGCTAAGGTCAAACATAAATACTACGAAGTAGTTATACAAACGTATGTTATAAAAAAATATCAAGGACTTTTAAATTTTAGAACATGATTAATAATAAAAAGTGACGAATAAGGAAAACGAACAAGAAAATAGCATGTTTGATTTGATTATGCATTATTGAATTGGTTTTGAAGATATTTTGTATTAAATTAAGATAAAAGGCCTTTTCCCAGGAGTGGGATACGATAGGTTAAAAAAAGTTTAGATAAGCCAAGTGGCTAGACCTAGTGTTAAAGCTTTTAGATCGTCTAAAAGGTATCTGGCATGGCTTTTGCCATGCCAGAGGCCAAAAGGCAATTGTTGCTTATAGGACTAACAACCGGGCATACAATTTAGCTTGTCTTTTGATTCACGGTAGCACTTAGTTGTAGATGTGACTTATAATGAAGGTGGCAATTATTGATGATCTTTCATTACGGATTCAAAATATTTGTAATGAAAATAAAATTAAAGTTGAATTAAGTAGATAAAACATAAAAGATGCACGCTGCCCCAAGAAAACACCAACTGAGGAACAAAAAGTAAACCGGCGCGTCAGCAAATCAAAGCTTTGATTTAAATTGTGGATCCTTGTCTACATTTTCACTAATATTATAAAGAGGAATGATTTCTATTTTTGTATGTTTGTAATGAATAAACTCAAAAACTACTGGAGCGATTTAAGAAATCTTTTACTAATATAAAGCTACATTATTAGCGAGGAACATAGTCTATATTAATCATATCCGTGCGAAGCCGAGGCAGCTCGCTAGTGTTTGATAAATCGTGCTCCATCAAAGACAGCATCATTGCTCAATCAATCAATCAGGCAAGATGGCAGTCAAACGGAAGCCTATCATCGAATAAAATAATGTTTTTTTTATAACTTACCAACAAAAGCTTCTTGATTAGTATTTCAAAGTTTCCCTTGGAAAGTACCAAATACTCCAGCTTGTTGGGCGCCAGCCCCATCTGCTTGATGTTGGATATGGAAGAGAAGACCTCCCGAGCGGCCGTCGTCGCGTCCGCCCCGTGCACGCTGTAGTAGTCATTGCGGTCGAAGAAGCGGACTGTTGTTGGAGGTTTCTGGAAACATGGTTTACAATTAATACAATTATGTTCATCAATAAAAATATAATTTTTAGAAAAAAGGTTTAAGCAATTTTGGTTAATACAATAGGTACCTACCTACTACTGTCGAACAAAATTTGTTGTGCGAACACACATTTGTTAGAATAATTATACCTTTGTGTCTATCTATATGTATAGAGATGTTTAAGGTTTTTGTATTTACTACTAGACAGAACTTCAAATTTTCTTTTTTTAATTAAATTTATGAAAATATAAACAAAAAAAAAATTATGAATAATTAAAATCGGTCGAGCCATCGTGGAGTTTTTGCAAGACTAACTAACACGGCATTAGACTTTTGTATAGAGAGGTTTTGGAAGAAATATAATAAGAAAAATCCCAAACAAACAGCTGATAGTTAAAAAAATCGAAATATCTATTTTAGGTCGTACGAATTTTAGAATAGTAACTAGCTGACCCGGCAAACGTTGTTTTGCCATATAAATTAATAGGGGTTGGTGATAGAAGGGTGAAAATTTAGGGTTGCATGTATTTTTTAATGCCACATTAAAAAAATAAAAAAATAAAAAATAAATGTTAAGGGTGGACAATCCTTATCACTTAGGGGTATGAAAAATAGATAGTAGCCGATTCTCAGACCTACTCAATATGCTCACAAAATTTCATGAGAATCGGTCAAGCCGTTTCGGAGGAGTACGGGAACGAACATTGTGACACGAGAATTTTATTTATAAGATAATACATTTATAAATAATCGTATGCTTATGATAAATACAATTGTAAGCAAGCAGATTGTGAATTTTTTGAATTGTTTATACTTTTGTTTTCGCAGAAATATAAATAGAAAAATATTATTATACTGATTGTGCCGAGACCGCAGTCCCATTTTTAATAAGCACAATGCCAATGCTTATCGAACCCATATTTTGCTTTAATTAATTACGAATAAATAAAATAAAAATATACGAGCCATACATATAATATATGGCAAACTAGCTGTACTTCGCGGTTTCACCCGTGCGGTGATGACGAGGAAAAACTGTCTATGTATTAATTTTGTGTTTCGTCCAATTTCGTCCAGCCAATATTATATACAGGGTTATTCATAAAGGGTATGCTAAGCCGAAAAGGGCTCATAGTACTCATCATTATGAACAACTTTTACTATGGGACCAACCCAGAATTCGCGAAAAAAAAATCAGCTGTTCCATACATTTTGTCGAGTGTCATTGGCATTTTTCTATGGAACAGCTGATTTTTTTTTCGCTAATTTCGAGTTGGTCCCATAGTAAAAGTTGTTCATAATGATGAGTACTATCAGCTCTTTTCGGCTTAGCATACCCTTTATGAATAACCCTTTATATTACATGTATTCAAAAACTAAGGTTTGGTAGTCAGGCCTGATGCTCAACATCACATTACATAAAAAAAAATATAAACATCCGAATTGAGAACCTCCTTTTTTTGGAAGTCGGTTAAAAAATAATGTTTGTCACTTTTTCACGGGACAAAAACAGTAGAAAGACAATGTGTCTACGGCCCGTTCTAGGCGGGCTGGTTAACAAAGATACCCGTAGGTACTTTATGTTACTTTGACACCCACACTTAAAAATATTGTCTCATCCAATGAAGTCATAATGAATCACACCCGCGTACATACAACCTGCAGACAGGTTGACAATCACCACTATTAGTAAAGTTGTGGTCATCCGCTCAAGGCTTAAGTTTCGCGAGTTACCTAGTATTGTGATGTTATATTTTGCACGGTCTTGCTTCTTGGAACGGCGATCACTCATGACCCGGCCGCAAGGGTTATCATGAGACAGATAATATTAAAGCATAAATTGGCTCCACTTGAAGGAGTATTGGCAGTCAGTGACTAGTAACTGTGTGATTTGTGAGTGTCGTGCCTTTATATTTTGTTGGTGAGTGTTTGTGGAAAGCTGAGATTGTTTCTCTTCTAAATTACAGCGCACTTATAGGGTCTTTGTACCGACTTCTAGTTAATGTACAGTAGCATATTAATGTGATATTTAAATACTTTATAGGTTTAAAGAAAATATTCTTAAGTTTTTTTTCCGATTTGTATGCATATGAATAATATTTTATGAAAGCTATACTTATTTAAACTCATATTTGTACAGCTTAGAGTTAGTTACATTGATTATTTATTTGTTAAATACAAAAGTATGTATAAGTAATATGCGCAGAGTATTTGTTTTTTCTTGTATAACTGTGGTTCTAAATAACTAAAAGAGTACGTACAATTTTCGTTTGATTATGCTAATAATAAGTGGTATATTTTCAGAGGGGCAGTTTCATCATGCGACGCGCGTTGGTGATAGCCACAGTCGCGGCCTTGGCCGTGGCTAGGCCGGAAACGTACAGAGAAAAGGAGGACTTCCAATTCTCAAGAAGCTCCTCTGATGAAGGCACTAAGTCAGGCTTTTACGGAGCCCAAAGAGGAAACATGGGTGGTAATTACGAACGCGCACATAACATGGACACACTGGCACAGCATCAAATGGGAGGCCTCGTGCGAACAGTAGACGGAGACCTTGGAGATGGAGCTAAACAAAAAAGCGGCAGTGTGTATTCTGCAGCAAATTCTAGAGGAGTATACGGGTCCAATCGTTATGATCTGAGCAACTTACAAGGGCGTAACTTCCAAGAAGGCACATCAATTGGAGACTCTCTATCGCATTCGTCCTTGTCATCGAACCAAGCCACCGGTTACGGAAGCCAATCTCAATCATATTCCTCTGCTGCGAACAGCGCGTTTGGCAGTCAATCTCAAAGTTCACGAAACCACGGATATGGTTACAGCTCGGGTAGCTCGGATCAGGCGCTGTACGAAAACAACAGGCAATCCGCCGACAATTTACAATCAGCGAGCCAATATGATGGAGCACAGTCAAACTATGGCTCTGGATACCAATCTCAGTCGGGTTACCAGGGTCAGAGTAATTATGATCAGACAGCTGCTACTCAACATTTATCCAATGCTTATGGATCATCTAATACTCGCGGATCACACTACCGTTTAGTGGGCGCTTCACCCGTCAGAGTATATGTACGGCCAGGTAGCACAGTTACAATTCCAGTTGCTGCGCAGTCGTACGATGCTTCTCAAGGTTCTTCCTCGATTTACGATCAGAACTCACAAAGCTCTGGTTCGACTTTTAATCAGAATTCTAACAGCGAGGCTGACGTATTAGGTACTGGCCAACAGAGCGTATTCAAACCGACAAATGATGCCAAACGGTACGAAGCATCTTACAGCTACCGCAAAGAATGGGAGAAACACGACACTGTTACGGAAGTGCCACTTGCCCCCGTGCCTACTGTCAACCCCTATCCTTCGAACAGTGAGCTTTATGAAGATACTCGAGCCCGAGCTTCTGAGCAGCAAGAAGCTAGCGCACAGCAAGCCCGAAATGCTCATTCAAATAGTCAGTATAGAGGATACAATATTAAATCAGCTTCTTCTAGAAATCAGGCCGCGTACAACTCTCGCGCACAGGAACAAAGTTCATCGTCTGACTCAGCCTCGGCATCGAGCTTAGTAAACTCGAATGCAAACAATTACGGCGCGTCTGCCAATTTAAATGCTGCTAATTTGAACAGTCAAGTTGAAGATATCGGATCGAAACCCAAAAGCTACCAGTCCTCATATTCTTATCACAAGTCATGGGAACATCAGGGAGATCCTTACGTTATCAAACCCTCGACGAATGGTCTTTACACTGCTGCTGATTTACAAGCATCTCAGCGACTTACGTCTTCATCTTCGAATCAAGCCAGCGGCTACGGCTCACAACAATATGGTTCACATTATCATCAAGGTCATCAGGGCTATTCAAACGGACAAGATTGCGACGAGAACGGACACATCCGCGTAGCGCGCTCTGTCAGCATCGAACAACTTCAACGCTCTTATCAGCAACACAGCAGTCAGAACAAATATGAAGGCCAAGAATACGCGGGTCAACAATCACAAAACTTAGAAGATTTCGGTCAACAATCGCAGAATTTAGAAAGCATAGGTCAGCAATCACAAAACCTAGAAGATTTCGGTCAACAATCGCAAAACCTAGAAAATTTGGGACAGCAATCTCAAAACCTAGAAGACTTTGGACAGCAATCTCAAAACTTGGAAGATTTGGGACAGCAATCTCAAAACCTAGAAGAGTTTGGTCAACAGTCACAAAACCTAGAAAATTTGGGACAGCAATCTCAAAACCTTGAAGACTTTGGACAGCAATCACAAAACTTGGAAGATTTTGGGCAGCAATCGCAAAATGTGCACGATTTCGGTCAGCAAACACAGGAGTTAGGCCAACAGACACAAAACCAATGGGATCAGCAGAGTCAGAGTAAGTTTAGTTGAAAACTTCTGTCTATTCTACTTCACTAATTATATTCTTCTATCATGGTGAATTATACATATCTAACCACTTTCAATAACAACTCTATGCTTTTGTAAATGGATTTGACCTAACAGTGTGGTCTGCAGAACACCAATAAAATTAATAATTTTATAACTAAGCACTTACATGTCTTTAAATCTAATAAGTAATCTTTATTATTTGAATATGAAGCGAGCGCAATAAACAACAGGGGTCATCACGGCCTTTCTATAATTCATAATACGATATAAGATAAGGTTAATTGACGTTAAAAATTATCAGAATTGTTTATACGCTCACTATACTTATTCATCTACTTCAGTATCATTATTTGTAATACTTAACTAAAATGTAAGCGATTAAAATTAAAGTTACCAATTATTATTTAAATCGTATTTTTATTCATACTCTTCATACCGCCTTCGTATTCTTTTATTGTTTTGCTTTCTTGAGCAACCGCTAATATCTTTGCTTACTTAACATTATAACAAAAGTTCAGCTAAATGTAACCGAACTAATAATTTAGGAACAATACTCTCTCACTGCAAGTAATATAATATTTTCACTCGCATACAACACACATCATAATCGTAATACCTTTAAAACATATCTGTAGAATACAGTAAAATTAATGGTGGTTGCTAATAAATTAACAATCTATATTTAAAAAAGACTGAATACTGACCTATTGCCCTTCTTAATTTAGCGGATGCTGGTCAACAAACACAAAACACATGGACGCTCGAGACTATACCACACAGCCACGATGACAGAAACACTGAACAACAACAATCGAATGACAAGGAACATACTATATTTGACCATCAAGAAACACAAGGTAGCGTTTCCGAAATAAATCACCCATCACTAAATCAACCAGAGTCTCATACAACACAAGAAGATATACCAAATCCATTTGCACACACAATCTTTGACGAACATCGTCCTGACCAGGAAAAAACAGAACCGGGAAAGGATAATGATAAAGAATTTCCTCAGTTTGATTTTGGCAGGCGACCGGAACAACACACGCCAGTTTATTGGCAACCCTTTCCACCGAACATGAACCAAAACCATCAAAATGTGTTTGTTCCTATGTCACCCTTGGATATTGATAGAGTTCGACCGGAGATTCCGGATTGGCAGAAAATTTTGAATGAACATAACATACACTTCAACACAGGTTACGGCCATAACCAACATAGCCATTACCAGACAGTGTATAGTTCTAACACTGGGTTGTATCAAACACCATCCAATTACAATCCTGTTGCACAATATCCAAGTTATGGAAATACAGGGTATGCTAAACCCTTGTTCCCGTCCTCGTACGGCCACAATCCTAGCACGCATTATTTAGAAAACGTAGATACAGGATTTAGTCCTAATTCATGGATGTTCCCACCACCTTCCAACCCTAATCCGATTTTTCAAAACCCTGAAAATGCCGTCGCAAATACGCAAACCTACGTTACTCGAAATAATAACACTTATACAACAAGCCATGTCAACACTCCTCAAGAATCTGGTTCAAAACCGTTGACTAATGTATGGGATTTAATCGATGACATTGATAAACAAACGACATCTGGAAAAGATACAGAAAACTTTTTCCATATGTACCATGAGACTGCAGAAAACGTACAAAATAATGGTAATAAAGATTTGACGCAGAATTTCAATGACAATGGCAATTCTTTTAACAATCAAGATAACTTTCAGCAGTCGATTGTTTCATTGTCTAGTACGACTGAGCGAAGTGTTCAAACTACAACTAAACAAGAGAATGTGCGTCCTCATGATGTAGAAAGAGGCGACATTGAACCTGAAAAATCAAAGCCCCAAGAGGAAGCAGGGCGAGGAGATATCGGCCCAGAAGATAATTTTGCATCAAATGTTCCAAATAGACCCCTGGAAATTTTAGGAATAAGCCCAACTAAGCCAAGTCTTAATAAAACACCAGAAGAACTCGAAATTTTAAGCTTAACGAAAGAAAATAACAAAACCACACTTGTCAATTCACATAGCGTTGATACAGATAAACAGATTAACCTTGAACAAGATAAAAACTTCGAGAATGAATTTGGTGTATTAAGTTTGGATGATCAGAAAAAATACACACACCATTCTGAGCAAGATAATTGGCAACTACAAAGCGACGTTCAAAAAACTACTAGCACTACACCTAAAACTACTTATCATAACGAGAACCCAAAAATTAATGTTGAGCGAGAGAGCCAACAAAATACTGAGCAACTAGGACAAAGTGTAAGTACAGACCAACAGAGTTATAACCAGTTTGAACATTTTGATCAGCAAGGAGAAGATTTGAGACATGAGCATAATAAGGACCAACAATTAGATCAACAAAACACAGACCAGCAATTCGAGACTCTGGGACAACAATCCGAAGATTTGAACCAACAAAGTTTTAATCAATTTGACGATTTGGGTCAAAAAACTGAAGATTTGGGACAAGAATCCCAAAAGTTTGATAATTTTGGACAACAAAGTGAAAGTTTTCAGCAAGAAAGCCTTGGTGAGTTTGGACAACAAAGTGAAGGACAAGAAAACCAAAAAACTGATAATTTTGGACAACAAAGTGAAGGTTTTGACCAAGAAAGCCTCGGTGAATTTGGGCAACAAAGTGAAAATTTAGGACAGGAGCACCAAAAAACGCACAATTTTGGCCAACAAAGTGAAGGTTTTCAGCAAGAAAGCCTTGGCAACTTTGGACAACAAAATGAAAATTTGGGACAAGAACACCAACAAACCGATGACTTTGGACAGCAAAGTGAAAATTTGGGACAAGAACACCAAAAACCGGATAACTTTGGACAACAAAGTGAAGGTTTTCAGCAAGAAAGCCTTGGCGACTTTGGACAACAAAGTGAAAATTTGGGACAAGAAAACCTAAAACCTGATCATTTTGGACAAGAAGGTGAAGGTTTTCAGCAAGAAAGCCTTGATAACTTTGGACAACATGAACAGCTGCAACAGGAGTCTCTTTCCAATTTCGATATTCAGAGTCAAAACTTAAATCATCCTCAGAAGGACCAGAAATTGGAAAACTTGGGTCAAGAAAATGAGAATTTGGAGCAACAGAGCCAGTCTGAGGACCTTTGGAAACCGAATTCAGAGCTACAGTCTTCTCAGGTGGAAACATTTGTGCCATCATCAACTTACAGCAAGGAAGGTAGGACGCCACCTCACAGCGAACCTGTTGTTGAACCCGAATTTGTTACGAAAAAGACTGTCAATGTAGATACACCACCAGAAATAGTGACTGAAAAAGTTGGCTTCTGGAATAAAGTAGGTTCTAAATTTGGAAGTGCAAAAGACAAAGTAAAATCATGGTTTTCTGGAAGCTAAGTATTGAGTCTGAAACTGAGACGTAAAATTAAATGCAATGAGCATGATTTATAATGCTTAATTTATTTAACTAGTCATATAAGATGTAATTTAATAAATAATAAAATGTGAATATAAGTGATGTTTTTCAAATTTATTACACCCAAAGACAGATACAACATAAGAAGCAACGTGAAAGTACATGAAAGTAAATTTTTATTTATTAGCTGAATTTTCCCAAATCCCTTGAGAAAACATACTTTTTTACGTCTTTCTTCGAGATACATAGGTAAAGTAGAAAGGAAGGGAGAAGCTGCTTGTTTGAATGAATGTATGACTCACCTCAGGAAGCGAATTGTAGTATTTGACAAACGCTTGCTGCTGCACCGAGTCTGTAAAACAATTGAAATGTATTAAATCAATGAGTATTTCCACTTCAATTCTTTAACACTTTGGCTGCGGGAAACACATACCTTGAGTTTTCATTTGCGCAACGCGAGTGCGGCGGCACCCGCAAGGCGTGTAAAAAACAAGGTGTTTCACTATTAGCCGCGCCTGGGGCTAACGCATGTGATTACTCGCCGCAGCCAAAGTGTTAAACTAAAACTATCAGCTAGTTTCGAGTAATCAGGGAAAAAACAATAAAGACTTTTTGATTTTTTATTGTTTTTAATATTTTTTGTAATAAAATATGTAACTTCAAACTGATTAAGCTAAGCAGTTATCTGAGTATATTCAAGCTTACAAGAGCTTCATTGTGTATATGGTAATATTTGTTTAATCATAATCATTATCCACAGCCTTTTCTATTCCAATTAATATTCCAAATGCTGGTATATGCCTCTTTCTTACTGTGCCATCTGCCTGGGACCTGTGCCATTTGGGTCTAAGTTCGACATGCGTTTCTAACAATAAATATAGTAGACTTATCTTGCCTCTGGATGAGAAGGAGATAGAAATTCTCTACGATGGAGCATGCTTGCCTAGAAAGAACCGATTCACTCGCGACTTGAAGACACCCAAATTATATCTTTCAAATCAAAGCGCTTCATACGAGTTTTTGGTATATCTACCATGAAGCGATGTCGCTTCTTAGAGCCTGATGTGATATTATTAATGGTGAGGTCGACGGTGGTTGGTATCTACTACTACTACTAAAGCTACTTAAGCCACTTAAGCTACTACTAAGCTAGCTACTTAAGTCAGAAATCGGACAAAGTCTAGTCTGGAATGGGTTTAGGGACTTCCCAAATTGGGAGTACCTAATATTATTCTGTAGAATTGGCGGTTAGATATTTCAGGCTAGTTCTTAATCTAAATAGTTATTTAACTTTTATGCTTTTGAATACTTTTTACTTTGATAACTTCTAGACATTACTTACCTAAACTCAACGCGTGCACAGGTTGTAATGATGACATTCTGAAACAATATTGCTTTTCCTACTTTAAGATAATAATGCGAAAGTGTAATATTTCTCTACAAAATTTCAGCATAAATGTAGAAAGTCAAAGATTGAAAAAATCTTAAAGTTTATCAGAAAAGAGAAAAGAAATCTCATTGAGTATTTTTGTTTATTTGTTCCTACACCTACTTTGTTTGCCGTTGCGTTGGTTGATTGTCAATGTCAAATTTTGGCGCAAAATCACTTTTTTCCTCTCACATGAACCAGCTAACGTCACTCACTGTGACCATAGTTTAATCTGTGCACTTTGTTAAAGCCGCACAATTTAATGGTTTTCTTTTTGTAAAATTAAAATATGGAAGTTAAAAAAATAGTATTGAATGTAGAAACAAATGTAGAAACAATACAAATATAAAATTGCGCCCTATTTCCACAAGTTTTGTTTTATATTTTTGGCTTAATACATACGGTTTGCGAAGCTTTAACGTAAAAAAATTTAAAATTGTCTTTGAACTCATTGTTAATGTTGATATAAAGTTAAAATGTCAATGTCAAAACATAGCAGCTGGTGGATCTGTCTGCGGAACAGATTTTGTTGCTTTAGAAATAAAATTGCCTATTTTTTGTGGATAAATCATATTGTGCGAGTTTTTTAAGTTCATTATATTTCTAATATGTTGATATTTAAGTGTGGTTTAGTGATTTTATCCTCTACATATATATTATCGTAAGTAATACTGCAATAATGTTTGAAATAATATCAGCAGATTACACTTTTTTTAAATAAAATGTATGTTTCTCTAGCCGCAGATCCTTACTTCAATTACGATTTTTTTCAGAAGTTTAAATTTATTCCTAAATTTCTATTCAATATGAATGTCTTCTTTAGCGGAAATAGCTCAGAAACTGCATAAAACCCTTTCACTTTCAATCGCAATTCAGTCTCGTGTGTTTGCAACCTACCTATTACTTTTTTCCAGTGTCTGCTATCAAGTTACAAAAGAGATAAATTCCTTGGACACAGGCCTTGCTTTTTTTCTCGTGGTCAGCAGTGCAGTTGGTGAGAGGCATTTTTTTGTGTTATGTAAACTTGTGTTGAAATGAAAATTAGCTGTACTGTGTTGTGGTCTTAACTACTTCATGTTTTTGTACTAATTTGTTATTACAATACATTATTATACACCAAATTATAACTGGGAATTGTTAGTTAACCTATTTATCTATTTTTGGTGCTAGAAAATTCTCAGAATATAGAATACTGACATAAATTGAACTGTGTTTTGTGTCAATGACCTAACACTGTTTATTAGACTCAATTGTTTGACAGACACTCCCTTGTATCATTAATTAAGAAACTACTGGTGCCAGTTTATTGTCACAGTATTTCATGTGGACTGGTACTCCATCATATTAAATACGACATCATATTTTACTAACAAATGAGCCTAACTACAACCATTCAAATATCATTATTTAATATTTTTCATTAATTTTATTGTGTGTTTCTATAGAAGTATTTGGAAGTCAGGAATTACATTTCAGTTTTTAAAAGTTTAAAAAAAACTGGTATGCATCAAGTGTAATCTATGAATAAAATAATAAATGAATATGATAATAATATACTGTTTCCAAATCTTAACTGAATTTTACGATACATATTTAGATCCCAATTTTCGGACCGGTTCAGCATGTCTGCCCTATTAAGCAAGAGGTCCCGGGTTCGATTCCCGGTTAGGCAGATGCTTCAATGATGAATTATTACTCAAGGATCTGCTCTGTGCCTGGGTGTTAGATGTCCTCGTCTTTAAGTGTGTCATGGCATCCCCAACACAGGGAAACCTAATGGGGAGCTATGACTGTGAATCATTGATCCAATTTGTTTAGACTCAACCTGATACTGCAAACAGTATTCTGATGGCTCAAGTACAAGGAATTGAACAATAAAGCTATAAGTGCAGGACCTATCATCCCTAATCATTATAAAACACTAATTCGATCCATACATGCAAATTTGGGAACAGCATAATATTATCTCATTGTAATATTTCAAATTAAAAATGATGTGCAAACTGTAAAAATTGAATATTCATACAAACTCATTTGCATACTGTGCCTATTCATAAACTTAAACTTATGACTAACCAAAAACAATAATTCAAGGCTTCCAAAATGGTGACTAATACACTAACAAGTATTTCTTTACAGCTGGCAAAATCATATATGACAGATACCAGCAAATCCATATCCTGGGCTCTTTAACACCGAATCCTCATGTGACCTCGTTTGCCAATAAGATAGCTTCGCTATCAGCTTCATTGTTCTCTCTGGGCTTCCTAGTTTATTTCTTCCTATTCTTGTTAAAGGTAAGTTGAATATTCAAGAGAAATAGGCTGATTAATTCACTGTGATATTATAAACTAGCTAAGTGCCTTGGTTTTCAACCCCCAATGCAAATAGAGGGGTCTTAAGTTATAAGCTTAACATGTGTAATTGTGAATGTGTTTGTTTTATATCTAGAAGCTATGATGTGACAAAACACGCTCAACAAAACAACAAATCTCACAACAAATTTTTCTTTAGTATTTTTCTGTTTGAAAGGTGAATTCATTAAAAGCTGATAGCTTCAAGAAAATCTGTTCAGGTGTTTTTGAGAATTTCAGCTCTCTTCTAGTTGGGGGTTTTTAAAGGTTTAATTACATGTACCAACTATTCTACATAAACGGTTTGTTTTCCGGGATAAAAAGTTGTCTACGTACTGCCCTCATAATCATAAGCAACGCACTTGCATCCCGAACGGTTTTGAGATATGGCGCCAAAAAGATTATTTTCGTTTTTGATGTGTAGTGAGAAAACTATTATAAATATCATAATAATTTTTACTTATTACTTTGCACACAACGTTTAACTTCACAGGATACAACTTTTTATTGTTCTTAGTATTGTTATTTAGTAATAAAATAAGAAAAACATTTTTTACCTAGTAAACATAAAAGAAACTTATGCATATTACTAGGCATAACCAACGCATTGCAATTGCGCGTTTTATAATTAAAAAACATGGAAGTTGTCAATATGTTTGTCTAGACATAAGCGACGCAAACGACGCAAATACGATTGTTATTCCTAAATGTATTGTATTTTGCGGTGCTAATGGCTAGTTAATCTGCTATTTATTTTTCCATGTCACTTATCATAAGCGTCGCAAGTACGCAAATGCGTTGGTTATGTTTAGTTCTTATTTTGATATATAAGTAGCTAAACCAAATCATAATCGTCGTAAGTGATTTTATGATATTTATGTTTAGTATTATATGATTTTTTGAGTGAAGAAGAGTGAAAAAATAAGCCGTAATAGCCATTACGACGGTTATCACTAGTAAATGCTCTTATTTTTTGTCGATTGCGTTGGTTATGCTTAATAGAAATATGGGATGTAATTAATTTACAAAAAAAAGAGTCGGTGATACTTGTAGATCTCATTACGCAGATTCTGGATATATATATAACTCAAATCACCCAAAAATGTCGATTACGTTGCTTATGATTAGGAGGGCAGCGTAGTAATCTACATAGGGCATAGATTATATCCATTCCAAATGAATGGTTATGGACCAGAAATACAGGGTTGTCAGGAAAGGGTGTGCTATGCTGAAAAGGGCTCATTGTGAACAACTTTAACTGTGGGACCAACCTGGAAATCGCGAAAAAAAGTCAGCTGTTCCATACATTTTGTCAAGAGTCATTTTCTATAGAACAGCATTTCGAACACCCTTTTCGGTTTAGCATACCCTTTCCTTATAACCTTATATGATGAAGGAATTTGGAACGCAATGTAATTTGTACGTCCTTGCGTAATTTCCATGTCTAATGGCCAACCTAAATACTAACCTTGAACATTTTTATAACATTCATTTCATAACATTATAACATTTATAACTGAATTCTTAATCATACATAATTAAATAAGCCTAACAAGTCATGTAACAAACGGCTTTAGTGTCATTGTTTTTTATTGGTTTCATGCTCACACAACTTAAATAATTTTTATTATGATTCATAATGAAAAAAGCCATAATTATGTAATAGCATTGATTCTGATGTTTCAGTAAACTAACTTGACTGTAGAGAAGGTATCACCTTTTTTTTCATTTTAATATGCGAGAAAAAGATGGGAGGTTGTCGAATTTAGTTTAGTAAATGGTAGGGCGGAATTGACGTCATTTTATTTTTATAAAATGTTTAAATTTATTTCAGGTTGATAGTCAATGCATCACAGCACTGAATATTTTTATATGTGGATTTGCTACTTTATACATATGGATGCAGGTATGTTTAATCACTAAAGTAGATAAAAACAAGCTATTTAAAAAAAACTTTTAAAAATAAGTTTTTATTGCAAAGTTTCACAGATATATCAAATTTAAGCTCGATAGGACATCGAGAAATAGTTCAAAATTCAGTTACAATATTTGCCCCATTCTAACAAAGCTAGTTCAATAAAAAATTGCAAAAAGAGAGTTTTTTTTTAAATCGCAGCTTTATAGTAATTTTCATCTCTTTTATCCATTTTATCTCGTCATTTCCAGGATAAAAAATCCTATGTACCCAGGATCCAAATTATTTACCCGCTTTTCATCGTGTTGGGTTCTACCGAAAATAAAAGGCTATAAAAACAGACCGACTAATATTTATAAAACGTTACACACTCATAGCTCTCCACTAGGATATCCTGTGTCGGGGATGCCATGGAAAACACAAATACAAGGATAACTAACACTTAGACCCAGAACAGATATATAAATTAAAAAAATAAAACTAACTAACTAGATGCCTAAGCAGTGAATTGATAAAACATTTTCACCTCGTTAGTATCTGAATTTATTTTGGTTTCTCATCAAAAATGTTTCCACCCTACTTGCTCTCACGTACAAGATCAAGATTAGCGCGAAAAAAACGTAACAGCTTGTTGTAATTACTAACAAATTAATTGTATTGCATTAATATTACCACAGAATAGATATAAGATATTACCTCTACTGAGTTGTTTGCCGACGACTGTTAGGGCTCGGTTGGTAGCGCGTATGTCCAGTCCACGGTACCCTTAACATGAGTTTTGATAGTTTTCGAAACGATCAAACGTTTCGTAAGGCTTCAACATTACCGCCTGGCGACGGGACATTCGCCGATGCCAATATTCGCGCGGTGCGAACGGCGAAGCGTCTAGCGACTGAAATAAACTGTACCTAGCAATGTACTAAGTACATTGCTATGTACGTATGTCCCGTGGCCAGGCCCTTACAGTGAAGCGGTAATACATTACAGTAATTACCCGTGGCGGAAACGTGAAGGAACCATCATAATGTATATAGCTTTACGAAACGTTTGATCGTTTTCGAAAACTATCAAAACACTTATACTAGAGGTACTGATCAAGAGGTACTGGGTTCAGTTCCCGGCCGGGCAGATATTTTGATTAATATAAACAACTGCCCGGGGTCTGTTCTGTGTGTTTTTATGTATGCTTTATGGCATCCACGACATCAGGAAACCAAAACAGAGTGATTCTGATGCATTTTTTTAATCTTAGATTTGATAAGATATCTTTCGCTAAATCGCTAAAACCAACCTCCGATAGGCAAAAACTTACATGATTAGCTTCGATCAATAATCTAGACACGCGGTAACGTGTCAAGCCAAGTTCAAGCTAACAGAACTAGCGAGCAGCACCGTGTGTAATAATCACACGAACTATTTTGAGCCACTTTTGACCCCATCATAACTCAAAAACTATTTCGCATAAACATGTCAAATTTGGCTCATATATAGAAGAAGTATTAATTTCAATGACCATTTTGCTTTTTTCAGTGCATCCTTACAACGTACATCTCAACTCTATTTTATGATAGGAACTTGACGGTATTCCGACAATGCCTTGCAAACGTGAGCTTCCCTATTGTAATTATAATGGCAATATTTGGAACTGCGGCCTCACTTTTACCCCGAGGTGAGTGCCTATACCTACCTATAATATCATCATCATGAACAACAAATGTGGTTTTAAAACTATGTATTAAGGATGATACATACAGGGTTATTCATAAAGGGTATGCTAAGCCGAAAAGGGCTCATAGTACTCATCATTAATGAACATCTTTTATTAAGGGACCAACTCGAAATTCGCGAAAAAATAATCAGCTGTTCCATACATTTTTCTATGGAACAGCTGATTTTTTTTTCGCGAATTTCGGCTTTGCATATCCTTTATGAATAACCCTATAGAGTATCATCATCATCAACAACAAAAGTTGTTTTAAAACTATTAGGGGACTTACACATAAAGTTTGCTTAAAGTTAAGCGACTTTAGTTAGAATTGCACTTTAACGGTTTTGTTTGTTTTGTCTACAGTTTTGTATTGCGCGCAAATTAGTCAGTTTTAATCTAAGCAATTGCTATGCCACGTTTATAAATAAGGCCCTAACATTAGGTTGAAACTTTCTGCCATTTCTTGTTACATAATCCTTAAAAGCCTGTGATCGGCTGATCGCCCACTGCCGATTAAAGCGTCTCTTCTAGTCTCACACGATTGACTTCTGTATGTTTAGATCTATTTTCTCTGTTACAGGAGGTTCCAGCGGTATTTACTTCTGTTTTATAGTAACCAGCCTCTGCACTAATATACTGGCGGCCATTTTTTGTGTATTTATATTATCTTTCGAAAAGGAGTATGAATATTTTGCTGAGGTTAGTCGTTCATCTACATACATGTTTATGATTTCTTTTTTGTGAAATCAATAAAGAATTATCGTATTGTATATGATATATGAGTAATGCATACATAACATATATGTAGTCTTGATTCCTAAAAACAATCAAATACTGGACATGTGCTGCTCTTTGTTTCTACTATTTTCTTCAATCTCGGTTGCTAGGTTTAAAAAAAAAAGAACATAAACATAACACATATTACACAGAATTTTGGACAAGAATTTTTAATAGTCTAATTTATTTTTAATTCAATCGTATACTTACTAAACAGCTTAACAGACCTTTTGACCCTTGATCAAAACTATAAAGATAACAAATAAGTATACCTACGTATTTTTTTGCAATTAATCTTTTAATTATTTTCCAGGGCCTGCGCTCAGAATTACTGCTGGACGATGACTGCTCGTTAGACAACGAATCATTGGCGGACGTGGAAAGCTTATTCAACCAAGACTTACCATCCAGTGCTTTAGTCATAAAGGGCAGTGTCACTTGCGCCAAGATGTCCTGACAGGAGGCCGTGCCCGACCAGGGTACGAGGAAACACTCCAAAGCCTATGCGCCTTACGGCAGCTTCGGTAACACGAGAATAAAAGAAAACAATGTTAAACCCCATCAACATGCTAAAGTTAAACACCCCAAAGTTAACCAACATGTTAAAAACGAAAATGACGACGAAGATGACACGACGGACGATATCGACAGTGGGATGTCGTCCGAAGAAAACGAAGACTCTCTCAAATCAAACTTGAGTCCTGTAAGTAATCATTTAAGCCCAGTCGTTGATGAAATAAAGTGCCTAAATATCGAACAATATGACGTTGAAGGGAATGAGATTCCTAGCTGTTCGAATGTAAAAGAATTAAGTGTGATTATTGAAGAATCTCAAAGACAAGCGGACGAATCAAACGGGAAAGTTACAGATTTCATTGTGATAGATTTGACATGTAATGTCGAGGATGATAGCGATTTGAGTAGATCTGAGGATGTAGGTACAAATAGTTTTGATTGTGATGAACCAAGTGAATGTAGCGTAGAAAGTCTAAGTTTAGTGCCGGTGGGAAACAACGAATTAGTTCAAAGAGAGAATCAAAAGTTACTGAGTTTATCTTTGTCGATATTGCTCGCAGCTTTGCTGCAAGCGATGCGTTGTTTCGCTCAGTTTTTGGAGGATATTATTGTGATTCCTCATCGGTAATGGTTACTTGTTTATGGTGCATTCGTAAGCAAACAGCCAGTCGCAAATGCGTTGAGTACACTAGTCGTCAATTAGATTGATATTTGGGAAATGCGTGCTACCCTCTTCTTATTCGTAATTCTCATCACCACCACGAAGTTTTGGCTTAGTCTCAAACTGTTCATGCGAATTTGCGAGCTTCTTATGAATTTTCCCAAAATGGTTGTGGTTAAAAAACTGTTACAAAATGAATGGAATTGACGGTATCACATCCAAATGTTTAATAGCCTTTTTTCTAAGGATTATAATATCCAGAATTAACGTAAAGTTACTGAAATTAATGACTCGATACATAAACAGCAACACATCTACATAAAATGTGGACAAGCCTACCACTCTCGTATTGAAATATGTTATAAGTGTCCATATAATAACCCGTAGATAAAGTTTAAATCGTCTGTTACAGACACAAAAGGTGGCGCAAAAGTGAAGACCCCATTTTATTTAGGTATGTAAGTACTCACTATAGTGCCAGTACTTTAGCGCCACCTATAAGGCAATGTACTCGTATGTAATATATGTACTCAAATTATAGGTACAATTATTTCAGTCAATGAATATTTAAGAGTGAATAAACGTGAAAAGCAATGCGGCTGACTATTTGCTAAAGAGTTTATTGTGTTCCTTTGTATTCCTGGTGCAGTATTTATTAGTTTTACTTACTTGTAATAATGGTATACCGTGATAACGACATTATATATTTAACTATAAACTTTCACTCTTGTTTAATTTTTAACCTAAAAGTCTATAACAATTAGGATAGAGGGTAGGAATGTCTTCTGTGAGGATTGAAAAGTATGTAATAATATATTAGCGCAAACAAAGTACTCTCTTCGAGATAAGAACTGAATAAAAAGGCTTTTAATACGTAGCAATTAAGTTGATTTTAGCACGCATAGAAAAACCTAAGATAAATCCTAGTGCCGCGCAAC
Source organism: Alcis repandata (assembly GCA_949125135.1). Lineage (NCBI taxonomy): Eukaryota > Metazoa > Arthropoda > Insecta > Lepidoptera > Geometridae > Alcis > Alcis repandata. Next base: position 6,848,537 of record OX421233.1, read on the forward strand.
GCGTATGTGACAGGGAAGAGTGATCGCTCTGTCCCTTTTGCACTTATAAGGTTAGATATAAAAGCTGCCAACCCGGAAGGGTTCAAGGTTAGTTACTTCATACTCGAAGTTAGATAGGCCAAGTAGTAAAACGAAAGATCTTTGTAATAATAATTTAATAAATTACGTTGACAATTACACAAAATGCTACTATTCACACACATCAAATAAATTAATGAGGTTACAGGTCGTAGAATACGCTAGTTTCTATTATTGTCCATAAATATAATTATTTCACTATTATTCACAACAGGGCACATATTTCGATACAATTTTATTGACTGCTGGTAACTAGAGCGTTAAAAATTAAACCTTGTACGAGGCGATTTCTAATGGGTCGATTACACGTAACGAGCATAGTGGCGAGACAGTAAATGGGAATACTCGGCCAAGCAAACGCATAGTGATTGTCTCGCCGCGTCAAAACGTTTTACAAACCGAGTACTCTGCCGAGGGCACTGTCTCGCCACTGTACTCGTTACGTGTATTCAGCCCATAAGTCTGTGTATTTTGAGCCTGTTTTTACTGTTTTTTGTGAGAAAATAAAGTTAACTGGTAAGAGCAATGGGAAATATTAATGAATTGATCCAATTTATTTAAGTCGCGGGTCGAACCTGGATCCGACTGGCGCAGGACCGAGGCAGATGGCACAGTGAGAGAGAGGCCTAAACCCAGCAGTGGGATAAAGAAGGCTGTGGATGATGATGATGATTACGAGTAACGTTTTGGTAAAATTCAAGGTTTCGTTGAAAAATCTGGCTTTGTTTTGCTTGATTATCAGATTCGGAAGTTTGCTTGTTGTTCAATTCGTAAGTAAGAAGCTCATGTAAACCTAGAGTAAACATTTGACAAAGATATAATCAATTTGTGAATATTATTTAATGTATGTAGTAATAAAACCTTAATTTTCTATCGCGAAGGCCAAAGAAATACAGATTAGTTCGTACAAATCGAAAAAAGCAGGCTTCATTGTATCGAAAATTGTAGCCGGGCGTTACAGTGACGCTTCATTGATCACCGTGATCAGTCTGTTGGAGTTATGGCACTTCTTCTTCCACTTCATGGAGTTTCCGTGGATTTCTGGTGACGTCGGCTGTTCTGGCTTCGGGGACGAGTTTGCTACGACGATGGACCAGCGCCGGCCGCGGCGCTCGTTCAGGTTCGGTAGCTCGGCTATCAGGTTGTTCTCGTATTCGCTTAGCATTAGGTAGTTTTCCACCTGTAAGTAATTAGTAAAAGGTAAGGTTACGTTAGTCCTGAAATGTGCTTTCACGTCGCACTGGCTGTGTAAAAGTCTAACACTATTAGGATAGGAAGAAGAAAAAAAGAGACAGGATGGGGATCTATTTTTGCTCCTTTCAGTGAGCAGTCAGCTGTCTTTGAATCAGTGTATTTAAGTCGAAATCGCTTTCTACTGGGTAAGCGTGCTCCATCCTAGACCGCATCATTGCACACCATCACGCAAGATGACGGTCAAGTGTAAGCATATTTTCAAATAAAACAAAGACAATAGGATTCATATAACCTCGCCGGGGAAAGAGAGACTTAGGCGGAGCATTTTTTACTGATGTTAAACGTCACGTTTGCCAATAACAACCCTGCACAGCACAGCACTGCACTCGTCACTGAGATTATAAGGTATTACCTTATTACAACTGGTGATACAGTCGCCGCCGCAATCCAAATCTTCCAGCAGGTGTTCCGGTATATCCAAGTCTAAATCCAGATCTAGCCCGCCTTCCTCGCTGATGCAGGTCAGCTCTGGAGGTATGTTGGGAGGAGGCGAGCCGAGGGTCCCGGGGCCGATGCTGTCGTAAAGCATGTCTCGGCCGGCTCGGTCTGGTGCTACCACTTCTGCTCCTAGAACTATATTCAATGGTATGTCAGAATTTTACTAAAGTAGATAGGTAACTAAAAAGAAAGATATCCTGCCTCAAAGAGTTCGGTATTTGCTATTTGCCAGTTGGCAGTTGTTGCACTACTTTTAAGTGGTATTATTCTTTAACTTGTAACTTCTGGTGTGAACAATTATTTTAAGAGTGTCTATCTACCTATCTGAAACGGTTACAAAAAACAACTAATAAGTTACAGCGAAAGTTAGTCTCATCGAACTTGAAGAAGCATTACGGCAAGCATTAGCAGCACGGCTTAGCATATGCCGTGGACAAATTGTCTTTATTCACTGTTTTTACATGGCGAGCTCAGATTGGCGAGAAAGAGACAAACATCAATATTTTAGCTTTGTCACATACATCTACGCGTGGATAAAAATGGTAGAAAGAAATTTGTTTTCGACTTGTGCAATTTTTGCTGTGGTGGATTTACCTAAAGCGGTAGCGGCGCCGACAGCAGTCCGCGGCTCCCGGTCGCGGCTCTTGCTGCGACGTGAAGGCCCGCAAGTGGACTCGCACGGCACACCACTGCCGTTTTCTCTGAAAATTGATACAGAAGTCTGTTAACATTTGCGAAGTAAAATACCTACCGACTAGTTTTAAATAGTTTTGTCTTTTCATGGGGTGTTCTTTTGCGTTGCATTCGATACTTTTCTTTTTGAAATAACATTATTAAAGACCACCATTAAAGACTAAAAAATACGTTGCTTGACGCAGGATATGTACATAATAATAGATCATGTTGTTTAGCAAAGAAATGGTAAAGGCCCTGCTAAACCACAAGTGGGCTCCCGCTCCGTGCGCCTGCGTGTAAACCCCCGCCGCACATAGGAACTGTGTGTGTAGCTCTGCTCATACTATTTTTCATAACAGACACGCGAGTCGTGCATATAAATAAAATAACTCATATTGATGCGCTGTAATCTCTAAACAGTAAAACATTGTTACAATATTCTTATTAACCTCACTTACTCCACCTTACCACACGTTAATCTCACTCACTCGTCTCATTCCCTCACTCACTCACCTACACACTACTTCAACTACACCCACTCACACAAACTAACATACACCCAATCATTAGTAAATAACCCAAAATCAAACATATACATTTATATATATACACATTTTATACATTCTCATACCCTAAGCCAATTGAAGCAAGACACTACCTTGAGATTGTTGTATTTGAACTTGTAAATAGTACTTATTACTAAGATTGTTTATCATGTCTAGTTTTAATAACTTCATCAACGATGGAAGACACTGAATCTTGCGACACAGGACTCACCTAGTGCAAGATTCAGGGTTCATACACAATTCTGTAACATTTTTTTCTGACAAATAAACAAATTTTAATTTGCGCGAGGTTTAGCGCAGGCCCTAAGACAGTAGAAAGAATCTATACATGTTCAGTAGACCTCTCTTACTACTCTCTTGATACTGACGGTCTTTCAGTGTTTAACTTACTTGGTGTGTTTATTTGCGACACTGCGCTTGTGCAAATCTATGCAGAAGAGAGACAGCGAACCAATGAGCGAACAAGTCGAGCTGAAATAGTACCCAGCTTTGCCCCCGCATCCCACGTTTATGTACCCTGAAAATACAAAAATATTGCACGTCAGAAAAATTCAGGTACCTCTGCGCTCTATGAACTTTATTTGTACCTAATCTATGGATAAAGAACTCAATGTAACTTGCGTTCGGAGGTGGTTGGTTACAGAAAATTTGATCGAAAGCGTGTTTTGGGGGTGATTCTAAGTGGCCAACAATAGACTTTTAGTGATGATAGTCAAAAAGCAAAGATCAAAATGATCCAAAAAACTTCTAGATGATAGAAGACACACAACCCTCATACCCCATTTACACTCGCGCTTCGTCCCGCGCCTCGTGGCTCGCCGCGTCATTCGTGCGAGGCTCGTGTTGATCGATGGTAAATGAGTTGCCTGTTTACACTCGCGTGCCGAGTTCAGTCGTCTTTGAGCTAGCAACAATGGAGGACGTCGAAGTCTTAGCAGCAACAAGTTTGTGCACACTGGGCTTATACTGCTACGTCACTAATTTAAATATTACATATTAATTAATAATAATTAATTAATAATGAATTTAAATATTATTAATTCTTGTGGCATTTATTTTTAGGGTCCCAAATTATTCGTTCTTTTTGCCGGTCACGTACCGAGTACGTGTCAGGTTGATTGCCTCAGGACGCTGATCATGTACTCAGTACGGCATTGACATTCCTAGGGTTTATTGAAAACGACGTCCGTGGTGCGTGTTTAGCGTGTATTGGTAGCAGTATGATGCTTTAGTTACGCACACATGTATGATTTATCGAGACGGGGCGCTAGGTGTGAGTGGAACAAGCGATCGAGTGGCGCGCTCCGCCAGTGCTACCGCACCGCTATCTCGAGAGCTCATGTTCGACTTTTTATTTTTTTCATAAACCCCCTTTTTTGTATTACATTTTTAAATAAAAAAAAAACAATTTACATATGTTTTTTATTTTTATCCTAAAAATAAACAAATCAATAGTGTAAATAAAAAAAGAATTATAGATCCATCATTGATAGTTCTCATTTTAAACATGTTGCAATATCGGCGAAAATCGCCGGCGAACCAGGGAAGGCGCGTTTTAAAACCTTCGGCTGTCAAAGTGTTAAATTTTTGCGTATTTGTTAAAACTAAACACAACCTGCGCGGCACGATGTAGAAGCCAGAATGAAGCGGGAGGGCGAATGTAAACATCCACTCGCGTGCGACGCGAGGTCCTTTGACTCGTGCCCCAAAAACCGCTCCGGACGCGAGCGCCGCGAGTGACGAGGCGAATGACGCGGCGAGCCACGAGCGTCTGTTCACACTCGCACCTCGCCCCGCGCTTCGTCGTTCGCCTCGCGACTCGTACGCGAGTGTAAATGGGGTATCAGACTTCCTAGTCTGAGGGTGTGGGTCCGTGCCCATACGAAAAAGTTGGTATTGCAGCTGATTAAATTAGCTCTCAAATGATTATTTACCCGACAACGGTACACCGATGGCTATGGGAACAGCTTGGGAACACTGGACGAAGCCCCAGGTTCTAGCAAAGTTCCGTGACCTAACTCGCTCGTAGGTGTACATCTTCAAAGAGTAGTGGTAGCCTCCACAGAAAATACCTGAAAACATTCAAAATGCTGATTAACACATCAATCAGCGCTTTATGTATCCACGAATCACAAGTTACATGTCTGTGTGGTTTTTATATAATAGTTGGTATGTCTGCAGTTCGTTTTTTTTCTTTTTCTTTACTTATTTTCCATCGAACAACCTCTTAATGTACATGAACCACAACAACTCATCAGTCTTCAGTTTTCTGTTAGAATTTCTATGGATCTCTAAGCACAGTTTTACTTACCATAAATCCACGTAAACATAACATAACCCCTGTACGAGCCTTCCACCGCAGTAAGAGCCATGATGGCTAAGCTGCATACGAAAACAGCGGCCTGAGTGAGATACTGCCTCGCTATGCGGCATTCCGCCGAGTTCTGCCGCACTAGAAGACCGAAGGCTGCGCAACCCACTGCCCAAGCCATGCCGAGGTAAGCTTGGAGAAGTTCTGCTGTGTCGCCAAGGCCTGGAAAATGGAAAAAAATACTTTAGTATTATCTGTCCACGATATTTACAGAAAGTAGTGTCCCAATTACCAAATGTAAAAAACTATTGGTCTGTTTTCTGTAATATTCGGCCTGTTTGGCACAGCGGTAGTGTATCCGCCTTATAAGCCAGAGGTCCCGGGTTCGATTCCCGGCCGGGCAGATGTTTGAATGATGAATTTAAATATCTGTTCTGGGTCTGGGTGTTAGTTGTCCTTGTCTTTGTGTGTGTTCCGTGGCATTCCCGACACAGGATTTATTCCTAGTGGGGGGGGGGGAGCTATGAGTGCGAAACTGAGAATTTATTTAGTAGCCATGCACATTCTTTGATGGACTTTGGAATGATCATGGAATTAGAGACTGAAAACCACAGCTTCAAAAAATAATACCTTTATGTCGGTACCTACTTAAATGAGCAAAAGCCAGGGTCTTTAGGAAAGTCCTAGAACTCTTACCTTCTTCCTCAGCGTGATAGGCCAAATAAAATATCGGCGTGTTGACCCCAAATGCTGATATTCCCGTCGACATGAGCAGTATCCTCACAGTCCTCGATTTCAGCATGGAGAAATCAAAGAAAGGCTGCCTATCGTCCGTCTTGTTCCTGTCTTTCATCTTCCGTTTGATCTTGTTCTGGTTCTTAAGGTGCAGAATAGCGCGTCGTTGCGGGTGGTATAGCGAGGCGGAGCGGTAGAACGTGCCCAGGATAAAGGTCGCAAATACGACTCCAGTCACGGCTTGCAGTCCTAATCGCCAACCGATTGCTCTGAAACATTTTATGTAAAGCTTGGTTTCACGACTTCACGAGCCAATACTAAAATAACTAAAAGTAGATAGAACTAGACATGAATCCTAATGATAAAATACAATACCTAACTCTTTTTTGACACCACAAATAGGAAATCACAAACATAGTAAAATTTATTAGAAAAAAGCAAAAAAGGCGGTCTTATCGCTAAAAGTGATCTGAGTGATCTGCGATGGTAATGTCTGCTTAATCGGTCGTCAAATATCGAACTAAAATGATTTATCTAATTAGCAATATTTGCTGACGAATCCTTGAATAAAATTTGATAGTCTTCGAAACTATGATTTACCTCTAGTCACCTCAGTTCATATTCAAGGAGTAGGTATTTTTATATTTTTCACTTTCTTGTGAAGAGAATGGAATTTCACCTTATGGCGCTTTTGATAAAGGTGGACATGACGGCTATCCCGAGCCCGCTGCCGCTCACGATGAATATCTCCACCAGCTCTCGTCTCCGCTTGAAGTATTGAGCCACCATCAGCGTTGAACAGTCTCTGGTTAGGCCCACGCCCACTCCGACTACCGTTCCTGGAAACAAGAGTTTTTTTAATCGCCGATTAAACATATATTATGTACTACTGTTGACAGTATCTCCCTAGGAAACAATTTAATGTGGTCGAAGATAAAGAAAACTCAGTTATCCTTTAATGGGTTCTGAAATGAGGCTACTAAATCACCGCTATTTCATGAAAGATTTAGGGTAGGGATCTTGATTGTTTAGCTAACACAAGGTTTCCTCGCGTTGTTTACCTTTGCTATGAGATCTAGTTAATTTAAAGTTAAGATTTGGGTCTGAATTTCATGGTAGGTAGGTAGGTATATGACGTCTAAAAGTGTCCCTGATTGAGATATCATACCTCGCGTTTGTTTTGGGACCGAAAACAGTTTGAAATGCTTCTTTATGACTGCTAAACGAACGCGAGGATAGATTAAAATAAAATCCTCGAACGAAACGGAAGCAGCCTACCTAACTAAACTTCAAATCGAGTTCTGAAATTATAGTCCTGCCTGCTCCAATAAAACCAATACCTATTATCATTATCCTTACTCAAGCTTATACTATATCAGCTACTACTTAAACTCAGGCTAAATTCAAAGTTCATTGAGTTTCAAAGTCGAATACAAATTGTCAATGAATAGCAGCGAGGAAAGGAAGTGCGAATCAACACTCATCAGACATAAAGGGGAGATTAAATGATGCGTCAAATGGAGTCTAGGATCTATGTAGATAGATACAGTATTGCCTATTTCCATTTAACTTTAGATAGAACGACTAAGCGACGTCTTCACGGTCTGCGAAGCTCATTTGCAGTTAGAAAAGTTTCTTCACGTACTAGTAATGACATTTATTTTATTAGTTTCAACGTTCTCATTATGGACTATTACGGCTAGGTATCATTCGGATCGGATGAAGTCGAAATGGACTCAACTTTAATCAACATAGGTCTTTGTTTTATTTAGTAGGTGTTAGTGTCGTTGTCTGCAACCAATGTTTATTCAGCAGCTTCGGGATAAACTGCACCGGATTGCGGTTTAGCCGCTTTATATCAGACTAGCTACGCGCGGTTTCACTAGCTTTTTTTTGTCTCAAGTTTAGGTAGACAAAAACAAAATATAAACCATTACTGTATTGAAGCGAACCAAACAAAAATAATGAAATTGGTCAAGCATTTACGAGGTTTTGCGAGACAAATGAACATCGATTGATTAGAAAATAGGGTCAGCGCTGAAAATCCCGATCAAAAGAAAATTTAAAACTATTGTTTTAAATTTTCTTTACTAAGGGCCTTACTGCTTAAAATTGCTTTTTGTGTTTTTATCGTTTTCTTATTTCGTTTAGAATTAATGGATTTACACCATGAGTTATCGCTTCTCAATCATTCGATTGTACCAAGATCTTCATACAAAAAAACACGAATATTTCTTCGTACTGTAAATAGGTCGGAACTCGAGATGGCCCCGTTCTGCATCAGACATGGTTCTACGACGTGGGTATAGCGTGGTATGGCGGGCGAGGAGAATGAGACATCTCATGTACTTGAATTAGCTTTAATTGCCGATAAATTGTTTAAATAAGAGATCATAATTTGCTTCGATATAAATTGTGAACAAGGTGTTCTACTTAGTAACGAGTACTGTTCGCTCTTCAACGTGGCAAGCAAAAGTGAGCTGATGAGATCCTCGGAGCGTGTCCGCGCTCCGAGTGCGAACTATTACCGCCCGCTGATTGGCTGTCTGACTCACGCGTCACCCGGTCATCGACCAATCAGCAAACAGTGCACGTCACAGAGTTACACCAGAGCTGGCGCCACTTAAACAACTCTAGTTCACCAAAACTACACTAGGTGGCGCTTAACTACATTATTACAAAATTACTACGCGCCGTCAAAATACATACACAAGTACCCATAAAATCAAATTTTAAAAATACGCGACAAAACATAGCTAACAACACTCCTGACTAATTCACTTTTCAAACAAAAAAAAACAAAATCAAATTTTGTTCATCCGTTCGGGAACTACGATGCCACAGACAGACACACCCACAGACACGTCTAACTTATCACCCCGTTGTTTTTGCGTCAGGGGTTAATATGAAAATAAAAATGAAATTAATTTTATTTTAATTTAATAATTGAATATTAACACCCACACTTCCATCAGTCTCATTGGTTGTGGTGATGGAGATAGTCAGCTGGTTCTCAGTTTGGAGCTTCTCAGGCTCTTTTAATGTTTTTTTCCCTGTGTGCTTTTCCCAGGCATCTAGGGTCTTCAACCATTCCGGGTTTGTAATTACTTGACCAATGTCTCCCGAACCTGAACTGAGCTTGGCTACTTTGTCCGCATTCATTCTTAGAATTTCCAGTTTGGCTTGTAGCTCCTTTTCTTCCTGCTCCAATTTTTCTCTTTTTAATGCTTTTCTGGTAAGTTTTGCAGCATAGCTTTCCTGCTTTTCTAGGGATAATTCATCTCCATCGGTTATTTCGTTGGATGTATCCAGTTCTGCCACACTAGACACTGAGCCTGTAGGAGCACCTAAAATGCTGTCAGTTGTATGAGACCGGGGTTTGTGCCTTCTATTTGTGGGGTACATGTAGAACGCTGTAGTAGCTTGCACAGGAGTCTCAACTAATTCACTTTCGTCAGTGACTAATTGGTATGGTTCATAGCCAAATGGATACTCACATTGTGAGTTCTCACACATTAGTATCATTTCCTCAAAATTCAAATGATACAAACACATGTTTTGTCCGCATAAAGGACAATTCTGAAAATGAACAAATAGGTTTTACAATTATATTGTGTTAAGGAGAGGTGTTGAAACTCCTAAGCTATGATTGCTTACATTTCGCAAAGGATCAATACATATTGGGGGTTTTGAAAGATCTATTAGGGCACTGTATCAAACATGGATTTTTAAGGTTTTTCTCTCATATTTAATTTTTTATGAAGGTGAAAAGAAATGTTATCTTCCGATTTTCTGCCTAATTTTAGGCTCATACTATTAAGTTATTACCTTTGATATCAATTAAATGACTGAGACATTTACCAGGCCATGTTAAAATTAATTAAAAAAAGCAAAGTTAGTATAAGCCTAAAAAATGATTGTAGGGACTTATTTTACGTCCCAAACAGTACCAGCAGTGTAGGTACTTATTATTTTTAGATAAATAATTCACTTACCCTACATTTTCGGGGATCATTTATAAACACACGGCCACGCTGAAATTTAAATAAATGTTGATTTTATCAAACTGTAAACCGCAAACCGCCCAAAACACCGTGACTAAAAACATTATTACCGGCTGTTATTATAAATTGCTTACCTCTGCAGATATCTTTTCCACAATCTTTTCACTGCACTCAGGCGGTGTTTGGGGTGGTTCAGGAGATGCCATATTTTACAATTTGTAAACTCTTGGCTTAAGTTTTAGTTAAAAATCACTATTAATTTTTGCTATTCGTGTTGATTCAGTCAGAAATAGTCAAGTAACAAGAAAGAAATCAATAAAATTACGCAGCCGCACCATCTATTTTCACGACACCACAGATGAAAAATTTAAGAAAAGTGTTGCTATAACAATTATTAAAAAAATGGCAAATTCAGATGATTCCATGAAAAAAAAAAAGATTTTTAATGATAAAATATTGCTGTTTGTTAATAATCCACGAAAAGTTGACCATGCTGAAATTTATCCTTGAATGGTTTAAATGTAGTTTTTGTATAATATTAATTTGATTTTAAAATACAAAAAAATCTGATTCTGACTTTTGCTTGCAGCTCCGCGTTCGGTGATTTCGATATGGGTAGATAGAGCCTTAGCCGCTTGAGGCACCCCCTCCCGCGGGTTTTTTTCCGTAGAACCCATTTTAGGGGAAAATTTCATAAAACATTCCAAATCTATAAACTTCACAAAATAAAACATTATTAAACAGGGTTATAAGGAAAGGATATGCTAAGCCGCAAATGGCTCATAGTAGGAAAAGGTCCAATAGCAAGAAATTGACTACTAGTTTATTAATCTACTCATAATTATGAACAGCTTTTATAAAAAAGCCAATCATAAAATCGCGAAAATAATGTACCTAATCTTAGCTTTGGGTCAGAAGGAAATCTGAAATATAATATAAATTTAGGTATAGACAATGTTTCAATGTGTTGTTGTTTTTGTATAGGCATGTGACGGCGCTTGAACTAAAGATAATATTGTCACTGTCACTGCCAAAAAGAGTGAATTGCCACTGCCATTCTAGCGGAGTGCCGTGTCTGTGGAACGTGTGGACACATTATCAGTAATAATGTTATTTACTAGCATTAAGTATGTACTTCAATTTGATCTATTTGTGTGTGTGTGTTTTTTTTTGTACAGTGAACAATGCCAGCAAGACCAAGAGGGTCTGATTAGGGTCAACATGCGAATTTTATAAGCCCGAAGAACAGACAAAAACACTTCCTGTAATGAACGTGAAAACGTTCAATGTATACATATTATGTTACGCTAATGAGATATTTTTCATCCAGGAAAACACATGTCATGTTAAACGTTTTGACCGTGGGTGAAACCGCGGGGCGCAGCTAGTAGGTACATTAAAACATTTAGAAGTAACATTATAACATTAGTAATACATTATTACATAGAGGTCCTGATAAGTATATTACAACCACTCGATATGACATAAACTACAAGATTAATTCACACGCCATCTTTATAAACTTTTTGTGACTAAAACTAAAAAAAAAAATTGCTACATGCATACCTACATCAATTATGCAAATACTTATACAATTGACATTTATTTTATTACTAGCTGTTGCCCGTGACTTCGTCCATGTCGACGCTGGCTATGCTTGTCCACTCTCTGATGACAACCGTGACTAAACTTATTCCTTCTCTCAGCGCATCGTTTACCCTCGATCTTGCTTTGCTTTGAAATGATGATTTTAAGCTGGACAAAGTGGTATTTCTCAAGCCGTAGTACCTACATGGCCAAGATATTTATCATCATCACAAACGGCTGAATTGGATTTTTTTTTTTAGTTTCAGCCAATTCGAGTGAAAAGTAATTTTTACCGAACAAATGTTTGACGTGATTAAGTAGGTATTTAAAATTGATGTAACTTTTTTATTTGAACCGATTAAAATAGAACAAATTCTAAATAAAATGCTAAAACTAAACGAAGCTAACTACAATACAATATAGAACAGATTTAGATCTATTATTGATAGTGAGTATAATTTTCTTTTGCTTAGTAAAGGGGGTCGGCAACCTTTTGGCAGACGCGGGCCGCGTAGTGACAATTTGAAATACCGGCGAGTCACACTAAACTTGTTCTTAAAAATCAAATAAAATCGTGTTTTTTGACAAACCAATTCCTTCGGTTTTGAGGAGCTTTTAAAATTACATTTTTTCCGACCCTTCGCGGGCCGCGGGTTGCCGATTGTATTAGTGCCTTTTCACACGTACCGGTTGCCGGGTAGCCGGCGCCGGTTACCCGTATGGTGAAGTGTATGGGCATGGTACATAGCTTTCACATGTACCGGCGTTATTTATCCGGCAGGCGGGTACATTTGACACCGGGTATCCGGCGCCGGCTACCCGGCAACCGGTACGTGTGAAAAGGCACTTAAGCCACGGGATGCCAGCCATTATTAATTGTATTATTAAATTAGCAAAGTTTCACAACATTATCATTTAATTACTTAAATAATCGTACCATTGAGAAAAAAATATATTTCCTTACAAACTTTAATACTCCGTTTCACCCCTTAGAGCCTTATCACACTAGCGGTTCGGAAGCGGATGCCGGGCGGAGCGGACGCGCCGCGAATGCGTCGCGAACACGCCGCGGTTGCGCAGCGAATTCGTTGCGGACGCGTGGCGAATACGTTACGTTTTCGTCGCGTGTTTGTAGCAAATTATCGCTGTACAATACACTCAGTAACAAAATGGATTCCGACGAGGAAACACTGCTTTTGGCTTTATTACTTCGAAGACGCCGGAGACAAAAACGAAAGCATCGACGAATTTGGGAAGATCCATTAACAGTTAATCGAATGGAGGAGAGCGACTACTTTGTGTTGTTTTGCAAACGAATAAAAAATAATCCAAAACAATTTCGTTCCTACCGGCGAATGTCGAACCTACATTTTATGAGTTGTTGCATCTGATACAAACTGACATAAGACATAAAGACACACATTTGAGATTATCAGTGTCACCTGAAGAAAGGCTCGTTATTACGTTTGTACGAGACAGTACAAAATGGCGTCCACTTTGCTGTTCGCGGCGATCCCGTTGCGCGTCCGCAACGAATTCGCTGCGCAACCGCGGCGTGTTCGCGACGCATTCGCGGCGCGTCCGCTCCGCCCGGCATCCGCTTCCGAACCGCTAGTGTGATAAGGCTCTTAGGGGTTGATTTAAAAAAAATAATGAAACAGTTATTTTTTTGGCTTAGTACATTTACCTACAATGATAAATAATCGTAAGGAAAAAAAATCATACAAACTTCAATACTCCCCCCTTTCACCCCTTTAGGGGTTGATTTTAAAAAACAAAAAATACTTACCTAAGTGTCTATTATTTTTTAATTTAATTTCGTATTAGAAATGATGAACAGTTTAAACCTCAGAATGATTTAGGACACTACAAAATTATTTCTAGGAGAAATAAATTCTCTGTCTTTCGAAATATAAATCTTGATTTGTGTATCGCACATCGTTAGTCTTATAATGCCCTTTGCATTTCATAAACGAATCTTTACCAAGCTGTTCGATAATTAATGGCTGTTAATTAGTTAGCTAAGAAATAGACATGAAAAATTATTAGTTGTAATTGTTTTGACATATGTATTAATTATCTCTTGAGTTATCTAGTGTACTATTTCATAAATCTTTAGGTATGCTTTTTAGATAGTTTATATTTGTCTAGTTTAAAGACATTATTTCTATAGACAGGTGTGACACCAACGTGTCTGAAACGGTTTCAAAAAGGAGCAGAGATGATTACATTAAGATTAGGATTACGGGAAAAACTTTAAGGATAAACCTGTCCAATCCTTTGTTTCCTAATGGCGCCAAAGGTTTTACCAAAGTAATGTATTCATTGTCAAAAGTTCATGATCCGTTTGGTCCAAAAATGGTCGAAGTTTCTATTTGCTTGCTCTTTATGCTAAACAATGCTTGGTGCTGACGTCGCTGTTAACCGAAAAACAAACTATTGGCAAACTAGTAGTACGGGTTAGTTAGAACCACAGTGCAGCAAAGAACCGGCAGTCACTGCTCCAATTTAAATGCTAATTCGCTTTCTGCCAGGCGCCAACGCGTTACTCGAAGATAGACTAAGCTTCGTATAATGCGGTGCGCGAAGTTTGTTGTTATTTTTCTGATACGACGCTATTCTGTGGTCTTCCACGATGCAATGATATTTCCGTATTCCAGGCGAGCGAATGTAACGTGCATTGGGAGTTGATTTCGAAACATTTTCTGAGAAATTATTGACATTGCGATTCAGTAAGTGCGTTGTTTTGATGGTGAACTGTAAATCCGCTAGTACCTTACGTATTGGTGGGCGAATAGTAGGTAGGTACCCGAAATACCGCTGCAGAATAATATGCGTGTTTATTTTAGCACGGCTTTTGAATCGTGCGATTATGTAGATATCCTTATTTAACACAGAGCCAATTACCGGATACCTTTGATGTGCGCCATAACGAGTTTCGGATATGAAGATCAGGTGGAATAAATTGACTTGTCAGACTTGCCGGCAGTTGCGTTGGATTTCAGACGCATTAACATTCCAATTATTTATAATGCTTGCTGCGAAATTCATTAGGATTTTCAGCTTTTACTCGGACTGGACGTTTTTAGAATTTAATGAATCAACAATCATGTTACGTCAAGTAAGATCTGGGATCATTTGATAGTTCTTACACTTATTGAGGACTAATTAAAGCTCGATGAAACGATCTGTACTTACCTATCTGAACGGTGCTTTTACTAGGTACCATACAACGGTGCAGTGATTTAGACTGCTAGAGCCATATGATTGAGCTTTTTGCTCATAATGTTACTGTCGTCACCTGTCTGCAGCCTATCGGTTCTGCACAGAATAACCAGCAAGCTCCACTTACCATAACTGAAGAATAGCTGGTGGAACTGCGTGGCGAAGGACGTGAAGAGGCAGCCTAGCGCCGCGATCAACCCGCCGACCACCGCCGTCACTCGAGTTGACTTCCTCACGCACAGAGCCACCGTCACGGGAGACAGGGCCAGGGCCACTCCAGCCGATAGCGCTCCTAGGCATCCTGAAACAAAACAGACTTTATTTGAACACCGTATATAGGATTCAATATCAAGAGAACAAAATAAATGTTTATGGTAGGTAAGCGAGCGAGCGATTTAAATCCTTAGTTAGTGGATTTGCATCTAGGTACGTAGATTGAAGGCTTGTAAGTGAACGATTGTAATGCCCGCTTTGTAGGTACCGGAATAATAATGAACGTGAGAGTTTTCTCTAAGTTCAACATGGGGCTTGATATGAAATAAATCCTGAGAATGAAAACTAGCTTGAATTAAAACAATATCTACGGTTCAAAACAAAGGTACTTAGGTTCAGCTCTCCTGTGGGCACTCTTGTGTAGGTACGGAACCCTAAAAACTTGGAGTTGATAATTCGTCGTGGTGGTCCTTTGGTTCACATGAAAAACTTTTTGTACATTTATCCCATAAAAGGTGTAATAGAAAAACACTTATGTAATGTGGCATCCAACAAAATATTTTCCATATTGACGCTAATCGCCTCATCGCCGTGGATCACGACAAAAAGGTTGTGTTGTTTATTGTTTTCTGGCATCGTAAAGATACATGTGCGTGCATTCCGGACCTTATATAGCTTCGGTGAGTAGGGCTGCTTCACGCGTGCTTAATTTCTTCACTTTGTTTTTGTATTGCGCAGAAGTTAAACTTTGTCAATATAAGCGGCGTTTATCAGCAAGTCTTGAAACATACTTTAATGTTGTCTGTGGCGCGAAAATCGCGAGAAAACTCGCTTAATTTCGCGGCAATTTTAACAGTTTATTTCGTGTTTTATGAGGTTTCTTCGTGGAAACTCGTTAAACTTATTAAGCGGGCAAAGCTTGTAACTTTCGCCTGAAAATTATATTTAACTAATAAGATAGATACTTATGTAAAATGGTACTAAGAATAAACAAGTAAATAATTGGTACAGTACAAGGCAAGCCAAGTGCTATCTGTGATCAGGTAGGTATATCATGAAGTGTACCAGCACTTGTAAACTTTCATAATTTTATAGGCATAGTAAAATATCATTCTACTCGTAAATGAAATACTTATAAAAGTAGGTTATCGGATTAACACAAGAGCTTGATGTATTGATATTAAATGCCATCCGACTAGTGGGAGTTCAATTAGTAGATAAAGTTGAACTATTATTATTTACAACATCATAAAACTGATATGTTTCCTAGTTGACCACCTACACTAATACTTTGGTCCTTGATATAGATAAAGCTCGTTGTCCACTTATCAGCTTTGCGCAGCTTCGCTTCAAAATCACGTGAATAGGAAACGACTCATAATTGGCATGAAGTTCATTTTAGATTCAAGTAATTCAAGTACCGTCCTGACCGAGTTAAATATATTTTGAAAACTTTTACACTCACACTTAACACTTTGACTGCGGCTAAGACATGCGCTTGCCTTAGGTGCGGCTAATAGTCAAATGCGTAATAGTGTTTTACGCGCCTGACGTGTGCTGCCGCATTCGCGTTGCACAAAAAAAAAACACAAGGTAGGTATGTGTTTCCCGCAGTCAAAGTGTTAAACTTTTTTGTGGTAAAAATTATAATAATACCTACACAGGGCTATAAGGAAAGGGTATGCTAAGCCGAAAAGAGGTCATAGCACCCATCATTGTTACCTGAAAACCTGAATAAATAATATACTCATGAAATCATTGTGTCAAATTATAATTATTTTGCTAATCTACAGTTGGCTAACAAACATTACCTTACTAACAATATCTAGTCATATCTGCTCAATGCCAACCCTATAGACCCGACAATGACAAACCTAATGTGAAACGCTAACACGTAATTCAAGAGAAATAATCGACTCCAAACTAGTATTAGCTAATAGTCAATTATAATAAATTTTATTATAGCCCCAGGGACTTATAATTTAGTGTAGTAATAATTTGTGATTTAAACACGACGAGAGCTACGTACTAAACATGACAGTAGATATTCGTACCAAAATTATGGTACTTTTTGAATCTGTCTATTTGTTTTTCTATTCTATTTACACGATTTAGTTTACTCGGCTGGCTTCTAAATCTCGAGGTTCGTTCGAAATTTTAAGGTCAGAGTGACGTCACTTAGAGGTTGAGAAAAGCCAGATCAGACTATTTCGAATTTCATGAAGCCAGAATACCTACTAGATTTTTAGGCTTTTGTTTTACTGTCAGCCATGGTAAGCAATGATGAGGTCAACGAGAGAGCACGCTTGCCTAGAAGGAACCGATTCACTCTCAAAATCGGAGAACTTAGCCGATAGGGCTGCAGTTTATGACGTTCTGTAAACATAAGCTAATTTTATTAATGCAGTATAATTATGTTTTGAGTTCGATAAGTAGTAAGTACCTAAATAGCATTGATGTGTATGAAAACATTTACAACCATGTAAAAAATTAATTAATTATTTTTTCAATTTTATTTTATTTGTAATTAAAATATAATAATTATTTTTACAAAAAAACAAAAACCGACTTCAAACTGACTATTGTCGCGCACGTACTTAATGCAAATTTAAGACTTATATGGTTTTCTCATGGATACCATTATCAGAACTGGACTAAATTGAAATGGGACCAAATGGGAAGCGTCAGCTTTCTAATAAAAAAAGAATCATCAAAATCGATTCACCCAGTCAAAAGTTATGAGGTAACAAACATTTTTTTTTTTTTTTTTTTTAATTAATTTCTGTATTTGCGATCGGTCGTCAGACCATAAGCAAATTTGTGATGGGTTGATGATGACTTTTCTGGTGGGGTGGCCAGCGCCGCCCCTACCAATCAAATGAGGTGGTCCCTTCTAAGTCTCTTGACCACTGCAGACTGGTCCAACAAATCTGCTACAAGTGGATTTTGGTGTAGGGATAGCCGCTTGATGTATTGTTTCCTGTATAGCTCGATTTCAGATGTAACTGTAGGTAACAAGGTAACAAACATAAAAAAAAAAAAGTAATAAAAAAAAACATACAGTCGAATTGAACCTCCTCCTTTTTTGAAGTCGGTTAAAAATTAGTAATTCCCAAAATTTCTTGTTTATACACCCGACGCGATTCGAAGGCAGAAATACATTTGAAGACAGTTATTTCCAACCAACTAAAACATTGCAAAGCATCTTTACTTTTCACAGTAAAACATTTCAGCAGTTTAAAAATCCGCTTTTCGGCCAAATTTAGTCCTCGTTCAGTCCGCTCGGGCAACAGTTTAGAACGCAAATACCGTCCAGTTTTCAAACATTTTCCGACTTAACCTACGAGTGGAGGAAACTGCGTCCTCTCGGGTGATCACGGAAAATGCTTCCTATAAGTTCTGGAGTGTGGAAGTGCATCGTTATAACGAAGTCTTCGAGTTTTATTTCATTTCTCGCATCGCCGATAGTTGCCAAGCCGAAGTTGAAAGTCTATAGGTGATCTCTTTCAAAGAAAAATACAAGCTAAGTTTTGAACTACCTATTATTTATTCTGTGGCTTAGCTTTGGTACATTTTCAGTTTTTTTATGTTCACTGTGTTAAGTGACGATATAGTTGTGAATGGCAAGCTCATCATCATCATCAGCATATCTTGATTGTTAACTGCTGAACATAGGCCTTTCCTACACAAGCAAGCACACCTAGCCCTAAAACTCTGTATAAAAAAATAACATTAAAAAAACTAGCTTTTAACAAGTATTCTCCAACTGTCTTCTGTAAATACATTGTCACTCCATCGTGTGCTTTCATTAGCTTTACCGACTTAATCACTATTCTAAAAATGTCTATTCAGCGGCAGCTGCAGATTCTTTAAAACAGCTAAATCGAAAAGTACCTATTGTGAGAAACTCAACTACAAACTTCTGCTTAAGAACGCGAGAGTATCTTTCACTTATTTCAGTTAATCATGCGACCCTTTCAGCGATATACCAGACAGCATTGAGTATTTCGACGGCAGCTACGAACACTGTGAAAACTGCAAAATCACGATTTTTTTCATAGTACTAAGTAATTATACGAATATTTAATAAAAGTACTTTTAGGGAAACAAATTATTCTAAAAAATATTATTTTTTTACAGTTTTTAAATTGAATAAAATAATATTAGATACGAATTTTATCTTATCAATTTAGGACAATTTTAGACATAAGATTGCTTTCTTGTAAAAAATACGATTTGCAGTTTCGATCCTGTTCGTAGGGACAGTCGATTTCACCAAAAACAATCTTTCATTCAAGTGAAGAGCTAGCGTCTGACAAACATCTATTGACAAAACTTTAGGGACTTTTAGGTGCTTTTAGTGAATGAGCGGACGCAGGGCTTTGTCTTCGGGGGAGCCATGAATATAGTACAGAAGCTTTTAAGTGCACCCAAAGCGTGGAGTCGGGAATTATTTTAGTAAATTAAATTAGTATTTAGCTAAGTTTTATTGCAGACTAAAATTAGATAGTTAAGAAGATATTTAATTTAAGTAAGAGAAATGATGTAACATACCTACATTAAAATAATATGTATACCTTCTAAGAAATAAATTGCTTTTTAAACAAGTTTATGAAGAAAGGGCGTGTTAAGCCGAAATCTTCTAGTAGGTATCCACCATTATGAACAATTTTTAGTGAGATGAGACCAAACCAACCAAACCAAAAAATTAGACTCTCGATTCTTAAAATGTAGGAAGCGCAGTAAAAGTATTTTTTACGCGCTTATTTTGTTTCTGAGTACGTCCGTTTTACATGGGGTTCGTCGACTTTTTAACAAGTAGCATTAGGTACTCTACTCGTTGGTCGCTTTGACCATAGTGAAAATAGTGGCGCATAAATCTTAGTCTTGTTTAGTCTAGAATCTTGAATTTAAATAAACTTAATACTCGGAGATTCACGGATACTAGTGCAAAAGAAATGGTGTTGTCACAGAAGGTACATAACATACTTCGGTATAGGTACTGATAGGTTCTGGGCGGACTTCGTCCAGTGCAACTTCATGTACCTATTATTTAGATAGCTAACTGACTAAAATTTATGAACATTTCTTTTTAGAAGTCAGGTTTATTTAGGTTAGTACTATTTAGGCTTCATTTATTTACAGAGAATTAAATTTAAAAAAAAGAGTAAAAATATACTGACTAAAATATGTTAGAAGTCTAATACTTACTTTCTTATTTTCCAACAAAATATAATAAAATATAAACTTAAAAAAGTTTATGAAGGGTAACTTCGTATTTCATAGTTCTAAAATGTCAAAGTAAAGTCACAAGCAAAAAATATAACCAATTACAAAATCAATAAGTTACAACTTTTCGAACAATGAAACCATTAAAGTTTCGGCAAAAAGCTCCCGCGATTTTCTTAAAAATGAGACTTTTATGAAAGAATAGCAGTAAAGGCGAAATATAACGCTATAAATAAAGAGTTGGGCTTATACTTTAGTCGGCAACAAACGCGGTGGAACATTTCGATCTGTTGGGTCGCGTCTCAAGAAACTAAATAAAGAAATTGTGCTGTGTCATCGTCTACTAAATAACTGCAAATTGTCTGTCCCTTAACTTTATATGGAGTCATATCAGGCACTTTCGAACGCTGCGGTCCCATTCAATAAAATCGAAAACGTGTCTCGATTTCTTAAATTATCTTCATTATTGCTGTGAGCTCTGTTTGTTATCTTAATATTCGTTTACCTTTTTTGTGTGGTGCTAAACAGAATTTCTGCTGTAATAACGTGTTTGTTTGAAGTTACATATTTTGAACGCGGACCAAATAAAAATGGACAATTCGAATTTCTAGCTTTATGACGCGTAACGCACGTGGTCCCGACATTCACTGCATTTTATTAGACTTTGTTTCGTTTGTGAGTACAGTTTTTATCCCTGAAAAACTTTGCTCATCTCTCTTTCTGGGTTACAGAAATGAGCTAGCTTCTAGTTACGTAGTAAAATGCTTTGTAGCGCACTCTATCTTCAAAGTTGCATGGAAGATAACCGAGGGTAAAATACAGTTGCCCTTACCTCGCTAAAGGTCTTAGATAGGTAATTACATCTTACACCATTTACAATAAAGGTTACTAGGTAATAATTTGGTAGGTTAGTCTGAATTTAGTTTACCATGTCAATTTGTAGTTTTTGTAGTAAAAAAAAAATATTTTTCAAAAAAACAAAAACCGATTTCAAAACTACTTGTAAAAACTTAAACTAAAAAGTGGGAAATAATATTTTAATTAGTATAAAGCAAAGAGACAACTAAATAAATAATGGAATCAGTTAGTTTTCTAGTTGGTGCCAGCCAGGGACAGTTTTGCTGATTTTACTTTGACTAGCACGGACTCCATAGAGCAGAGATGACTACCGGTCTTTAAGTTATAATTTGTGTAATTCAGGATACTTGGCAGGATTATTCTAGTTTATTTAGGCGTGTTCCGTGAGTGGTGTATTATCTTATTACATTAGGGAGCACCTGTCTTATTAAAGCCAATTAGTACCTATATCTATGTGTGTTTACGACTTAATATTACTTGGATTAAGTTTGCACAGTAGTAGTTCGATATACAACGTAGATGAAGCGCTAAGAAAGGATTATTGAAAATTCATACCCGTAATTCATTGTAGGGGTTTAAGCAGGGAATGAAATGATAAGCAGGGATCAGCTTGTATTTTTAAAAAGAGGTTGATGTGTCAACCTACTGCCTTGTTATTTTCAATTGCAGTGTGTACGTGTGTGGGTAGGTACAAGTATAACGGAAATCATGAAGCAAAAAAGTTGGAAATCATAATCGGTGGTAGCGGTGAGGTTGGCTGTGTCGTTATCACGTTAGCTGTCAACCGACCGAAACATATTAAACGTCCTTTGAGATGATAAATGAGCGATGAGGTCGGGCGTTCCACGTATCAGATAGCTCAGGAGCGAACTCAGGGAAGGGCCGGTCATTTGTTAACCACGGTGTCGGTTCTGTGAAAGGTTCTGCTTGACCCGACATCATGCAAGCCCTCAGGGCCTTTTCATGAACACTTATGAACGCTATGCCATTTCTATCAGGACTTTGCTTTCTCAACTGACACTGACTATTTTACCTTGACTATTCAACAGGGTTCAAGAAAGCTTCCCTGCAAATACATAAATAGATTGTGTGTTTTATTTAATTTCATGCCTTTGGTGGCAGACAAGCAAACGAGCCGTCTGATGGTAAGTGATCTCCGTCGCCTATGGATACCTGTAACACTGGAGGCGTCACGGATACGCTGCCGACTTTTTGAGACTCTTTTTTTCATGATTCAGTATTTTAGCTATTTCCTGACCATACGATGATTTGTGACTCATTCGTCTCCCCCTAGATCCATCCCTGCAGCTGTCTAGTTCTGATCCTAATAAACGATTGCTTATGATTGACGTGAAGGCGTCACCCGCCTGGTGTTGTCGGTAAATTAATCTACGAGTATGTTTTAGCAAACGTGCCGTTTTGATACACGCTTCGTGAACTCTGCTCCATTGCTAAATTCTAGAATAGTCTATACAAAATTTTACACGTATGTATTAAGTATTTAAATGCTTTGATGAATAAATAAAAGGTAAAGTATTTTCGACATATTGTGGTAATATTATGCATGAAGAGATAACGTTTATACGTTTGGTTAGAATATGAATGCGACATACAGCGTACCTACTTACGTATGATTCATAGCATAGCTCACAAATTTTCTACTTGACTTCTACCCAAATGAAAATTCATATTCCTGATTTTATCTCCCTCTTAGATATCTCGAAAGATTTTCTAAACGACATGTGCTTTAGAATTCAGAAAAATAAACTTGGGCAGCTATTGTCGATTTGTCACATTCAACGCGTGCGTAAACTTTCAATTTCTGCGACAAACAAATGAAGAGCAGACATACAGACAATAACAAATCTAGTGGGTACTTGTGAAAAATGCTCTCATTTATCTTCGAACAAAACGATCCATGCGTTGTCATAGTTCCAGAGGCCTGATTCATTCGTATTTATGCGATAGATAAAAGAATACGGTAAAAGGGAAGTATTTGAACGAGGAGAATCATAAAGAGTCCACGTGAATAGAAGAGCGTTGAACTGAAATCAGAAATGCAAACAGACTAGAGTACACCGTTCGCCATGTTCTTAGTGTGGGAACGACGTCAAACAAAGAAGTGGTAGAATTGCTCTGCTTTTGAATTTATTTACAAAAAAACTTTAAATGAGTTCCTTGAATTCTTTGAGCTCTCTCGGCAATATTTTTGTTGAGTTTAGATTGTTTAAAGAAAGTGTATATTTGCTACTTTATCAACCTAATAACTGACCGTGTAAGTTTACTTATCTTACCTAAATATTCAGAGCTTTCTACATCACTGTCTCTACTAATCTCATATTAATTGCCTGTCAGGCGTCATTTGTGTACCTATGTACATACTCATACCATACATACCTGCTTGCATGCGGACCTCCGGGCCGAACCGCCTTACAACTTCTACGGCGAGAATAGCAGACGCGTGGTGCAGGCCATGGGCCAGCATCTGCACGAGGGTGGCGGCCGCCGCCACGCCCCAGCCCCAGCCGCCCTCGGGGTAGTAGTGGCGCGTGAGCGTGAGTAGCTGCCGCGGGTCGAGCTTGGCCTGCCGCGTGGGGGCGCCGCCGCTGGCTTCCAGCACTAGCGGCAGCGACCGCGTCCGCAGCAGCGGCGCGCCGCCCGACGACCACGACTCTTCCATTAATGCGCGAGCGCATCGTGCGCCGCACGCATCACCGCACACCGCACACGCGCTCTCGCTTTCTCATGTCCATTCGCTCATTATTATATTTAATCCGCGGATTTTTGTTGGACCATCACACGCCACTTCGCCTGGAGTATCACCGACTAATGGATATAACTAACAATCAAATTTCGGCTTGCTGGATAACTTGATCATCGAGCGCTAAAGTCGCGCGTCGGTAACTGTCCACCACACGAATGGATAAGTTGAAGCAAGGAGTGAAAACAAATTAATTATGAGCCTTTTATATCAAGAGACGCCACTCTTGTCCTGTGCAATCTGCTGCCGTTAGACAACCTTGAATTTGCACAGTTCTTTTTAGTAGGTATTGAGGGATATCCGAGACGACCTAACAGTTCACTAATGGGTATCGTTGACAGAATTTGATAGAACGTTTTGTTGGAGCATATCTGTCTCTGTGAAAAATGGCTGATAAAGCCTATCAGTATTAAATCCAGGCCTAGAGTCTCTGAGAGATATCGTCTCGTGGACGTAGGTAATGCTACAGATAAAATCGTTGAGGAGACCAAGTCTGGCAGAAGCCATAAATCTATCGCTTCAGACTCGAGTGTCAGCATTTGAACGTACTAAATCTTGCCTTGCTATGTAGCTGTCCCTGTATTAGTTAAATATTGCTTGGAGTGAGATAGATGCCATATTTTGTGTCAAATTAGCGTTGGCAAGATTTGAGGAATCCTGCATGTTTTGGGTTCCGTGGCAACAAGAAATACAGGATATAACTCGAGGTGAATTAAGGCTTTATTAAAATTTGCTTGGCCAAATGAGCCGGTTGTAAAATGAAGATATGAAGGGTTTACCGCATCATTTCGGATGTGCTAAATGTTTATAAAGATGTTTGCGAAATCACGTACTAAAACAGCAGAATTCAAATCGTAAATAAACTGGTAATGTTAGATTAAGTAAATTATGCGTAATCGCAAATTAAATGCATGTGGTAAAGCTTAATATTATACTGGTTTTTAGTTTTAAAATACCAGTAGGTATTCAAGTTTATGTATTTACTGGATATTATTTCTCACTATAGAATAAAACAGAGATGACGAGAATACGCCAATTTTAATGTTTATACAAAATATACATAATATATACATATACCTATGTAATGCTACAAAAACAGTACCAATTCACCTATTATTGTTAGCCTTGCTTACTTCAGGTTTTTTTTCAAACTATTAAAAAAAAACAAAAAAAAAACTTGCCTACCTACTTACTCTTGCTTTTGATGACAATATTAACCCCGAAGGTAAGTGCCCGCTCATCAGATCCACAATCACCAGTATTTTTGCGCAAGACCCGTAATAAAATAAGTAATTGAAAATTAAACAATATCGTCAATACGATCATTATTAAGTTGTCTACCGCCTCGTAAACATGCTCATCTGCCTGCAGCGATGCTATTTATTCTCCTCCTTATTGGCAGCGCATTAAATATTAATTTGAAGACGTGTGTACAGAAATATATTATTTATCGAGCTATAAAAATTTTACATCGCTGTATCCAGGTGGTTAAGCAATATCTTACTTATTATAGCTCCGTATAAAAGAAATGGAAGCTTGGTAATATTGACTTTTGTTGTAGACGGTACGTTTAATATGTTTAATGTTTATGCCAAAAAAGCTTATTAAACAAAGTAGATAAGCAATGTTGAAAGCTACCCTATAAAAATGGCAAAACACTAAACGTAAACCTACCAAAATTTATAGCGCTCGCTATACCATTGTAGGGGCGATTACTACAGTCTCTAACGTATTATCTGACACAATAAATAAAGCAACGACCAACAATTTAATAATGCGAGATATTTCGTTTATGGGTTGTTAAATGGTTCGGAATAAAAAGATCGTCGATAGGCGAGTCGACTGCGATAGATTAGATACCGACTTGTTTGCTGCAGACAATTTATTGCCAAACATTACTAACGTCGCTAAAGTAAGGAAACACCACGCAACTCTTGTTTTGTCAGTTTTTGTTGACGCTTGGTTAGTGGTTGCCGGGATAAAACGCGGAAGCTTTTTACTTCTCAAAGAGCTCTCGTTCCGAATCAGATGGTGAAGTCACCGACCTTTGTAATAAGATGTAATCCAACTAGGCTGTACTATTAGGAATCGGGATAAACAAGGTCGTAAAACATGGACTCGTTATATTTCCTGACAAGGGTACGACAGACTTTCAAGCCGTTGATGTTTCATTTATTGCTATTATTTTGTGATATTCAAGGTCCCTCGGGATCTGGCTTGTTCGCGACAATACGTCACACCTTTCAAATGAGGACGGCAGGAAAACATTCAAGCTATTTTGGCCTCGTAATATATTAAAACTCGTACTTGTAGAAGCCTTTGCAAATTCGAATTACCTACTATTACCAACTTACGGTTGTACCTAAAAAGGTAGAAATATCTATGTTTTGTCCTCCACAGATGCAAAATTTTGCTTTGATAGGTTGGATATTACCTTAATACTTATACAAATAACGAGCTTTAAATAAATTGTGTGCTGTAGGTACTTATAGCATAGATCTTTTGGTGAGAATTTTGTATTTTCATTAAGAAAACTTTGTTATACGAGTACATGTAAATATGATTCATTTTATTTATCTTTTAATTTGTTCTCTATTCAGATTTCTCTACCCTCTATCTTTTAACCACATTCCTTTTTATCTAGATATTTACGTCTTTTTATACGAGATTGGATAAAAATGTCGGGAATAAGGATTTCAATTTGAATTCCAGTATAATTGCCTTTATAAATCAGGACGAACAAAGGTCAGAAGTTTTGCAAATAATTTAGTATTTGCACGCCCATTGGAAAATTTAGGCCCAATTCTAAATTCCAAAAAAAATTATGAACAATGGGGTCGATTTTTAAAAGCATTTATTTAATTTGTAATGTATGTAGCTATGTATCTAACTCTCGTAACTATGTTTGTTCGGGTGGAATCTTGCAACTCAATTTTGAACCGATTGAGCTGATACGTGTGTAACTCCGATGACAATCCAATAAAAGCATGTTTCAAAAAGCCTGTCTAAAATCGATGCCATTATTTTCTCCTACTTTAAAATAAACAGACGTGCGAATTAATAAAGTTGACACAGTAGTTAAACTGATAGAATCATAGAAAACATATTTATACATGTTATAGACAAAATCACAAGCAACTCAGATCACAGATCCCAGACAAATCATAGATTTAAGAACAGAACCGTTATCTTTCAGTTCACAACCTTCTTGTTTGACCACAGCTCAAGAGGGTGGTTAATGACGTGTTTACCATCTTTGACCACTCTTTCATGCCCACTATTTTGTCGGCAGTAAAATCGTATCTGTCCATAGTAAAAGGTGGTAAGAGCGATATTTTTTTCCCTCGAAGATTAATTAACGAAACGACAGGGGCCAACCATTAATGTCAGTTTTATTGCTCACATATCATTCTTGCAATTGTGTAACACATGTACCTACCTTTATTTTAAACTGCCCAAATTGTAGGGAGGAGTTGACATGTTTCTGTGATGAATGTCGGATTTCTCTGGGAGAAGGTGTAGAGAAAATGGTCTTAATAATGTAGAGGTTCCGTACACGTTGCCAAACTCTTGTATTTGAAGCTAGAAATAATATTTGTAAAAATAGTAACATGTCGAAATTAAGTTTGAAGGACGTCCTTTTGAGGTTTTGGGTTTTGCTTTGTTTTGGGTTTATGGTTCGTGCGTTATATTTTATTTATTTCTAGAAGTCAATGAACAGCAAGCTTTTTAACCGACTTCAAAAAAGGAGGAGGTTATCAATTCGTCTGTATGTTTTTTTTTAAAGAAACGAAATCATGCCTCATACTGACAGCTGACAAAAGTAATGACAAGTATTTTGAAAATCACTTTACAAAATCTTCTTTCAAATATAGCTAAACTGTTTATTCGTACACACATAAGTGTTAATGAATACCTCACATTGTATCAAAAAGGCTCCAAAGTAGGTACTATATCAGATCACAGTTTGTATTACACAATCTCTACAAAGTGAATTCACTTGAATCATAGCAATTGTGAAATTTCTGGCCTTTAAAAGATTCTCGGTTATGAAGCTCGGAACAGTTTAAAAAGCTTTTTATGAGTAGTAACAGCACACCGCTTGTTCTTGATTACCCGACGCTCCGTTACGGTCAAAGTTTATAAAAGCTGTAGATCGCCCTTCCGAAGGTTTATCTTTAAAATAACGCACATCGCGTCGGGCACGGGATATACATAGTAAGAAATCGTGGTTACGATTAGGCGACTCAAAATTCATGCAGTCTCTACAATCATAGGCGATGCAATTGACTAGCTTAGGCTCTTATGAACGTATTCTATTCTTGAGAGGAGAACAGATACGATCTATCTACTAAGTATATAGTCTGCGGCAACGGCCCTTATTAAGCGATCCGCGCGACATATCTCATACTTTTTCAGCGATGGCATTTAAAATTTAATTCCTGTTAATGATTTGATGGGTTTAATTTATTAAATTGCAATGAACAACAGAGACATCACAGTGTTCAGCGGCTTTTGGTGTCGTCTGGGGATTAAAGTGGCCATAAAGAACACAATAGCCGTTGCGGTTCTTGTGATTGACAGCATCACATTTAATTAATGGTAATGAAGTAGGTATTTTATTCTCATTAAGAGAACTGATTTTAACAGGAAAGTCAGAGTTGCGTTAATTACAACGGGTGGTAAGTATCACATCGTTTTTATTATACAACGAATGTAACTTACTCGTTGTGTCTCTTTTTATCCTCTGTGCTTTGGAATCGTTTAGCAACTTAACTGCTGAACTGATTTTAATAAATTAAATGTTCACAATGATAAAGTTTGAACTATTTGTATGTATGTTTGAAAGGTTATCTCTGAAATTTGTGGTCCGATTAAAAAAATTGTGATTTGTGGCTAATTTAAAAAATATTTTACGACTTGAAAGTTACACGATCTCGGAGTGCTTTAAGATATTATGTTTAATTGTCACTACGAGTAAACTTGCAAGACCGAAGGCCAAACGCCACTAGGCGCGAACACCCGAGCATTAGTTAGTCCTACAATACAAATGCGAAAGTGTGTTTGTTACCAAAACTCCGTAACAACTAAACCAATTTTGATAAGTTTTGGAATAGAAATAAGGGGGCGTCCATAAAATACGTGAGATGCTTAAGGGGGGCGGGGGTCGAGTCAAATCTCATCTAATCTTACGTTGGAGAGAGGGGGGGGGGGGGTCTCGGTAAATATCACGCAATTTTTTTCTGATTGAAACAAAAAAAAAAATTATACTATTTTGCATTTTTTTTTTCTTTTTACAATAACAATCCAACGCATTTACGTAAGAAACCCACATTTTGAAAAATCTCACGTGAGATTGGGGGATGAGGGAGGGGGTTGAATAAATTCTCACGACATTTTAAGGAGGGACAGACAATTTTAAAAAACACCTCACGGAATTTATGGACGCCCCCTAACTTATGCCTTGGATTAATACGGGCTACTTTTCATCATCACCGTTTTTCATCATTACGCGGGTGAAACCGCAGGGCCCAACTAGTTAAATATAAAACCGCAGAATGCAGTTAAGTAAGTTATATAAATAAGAAAGGGAATTTTCACCTGATTTATTTCTTGCTGCTTCTGTTGAAATTTCAAATGATAAAACGTCGTTATGTCTGAAATTCGGAATAATATGTCGTAAACCATGTTAATGATCATGTAGAGTATTAACACTTTATAAATGAGCTATTCCATTAATTAGACAGATCTCCGACCCATAACTGTCACATTTACAAGGTAAATAAGTGTTGGCGAGGCATTTCTCTACCAAGAAATATGGGGATAGAAGAAGCGGGGTTTTGATGATAATTTACGCATTTGTGCGGACTTAAGATTAGTTCTGAGGTTGAATAACGAAACAACGTTTATCTATTTGTTTGAGTTCTTAGGGAGCAAAGTTACGTACGTTACGTACATACGTTTGTACGTGTAGTAGGTAGATCTAAATATGTAAACTTAGCATTTTAATTTATGGGTGTTTACAATAAAGTTAGTTTGATGATGTTTTGTAGCTTAATTTACGCAATAACGGCTTCAACGGTTACACACTCAGAGTTTTGGGTCACTCTCGGTTGTCTTTATAATGGCTGTATATAGGGTTATTCGTAAAGGGTATGCTAAGCCGAAAAGGACTCATTATTGTGAACAACGTTTACTATGGGACCAACCCGAAATTCGCGAAAAAAAATCAGCTGTTCCATACATTTTGTCGAGTGTCATTGACATTTTTCTATGGAACAGCTGATTTTTTTTCCCGAATTTTGGGTTGGTTCCATAGTAAAAGTTGTTCATAATGATGAGTACTATGAGCCTTTTTCGGCTTAGCATTTATGAATAACCCTGTATGTAATTGTATATGGCTGTTTGTTTTATTGGTTTTCTAAATACGAGTACCGTTTACTATTGTTATGTTGTGTTGCTGTTGAGACTTTAAAGTGAAACCAACACCTACGCTTTTGTATTATTTTAAGTGCTAGACAATATCACGTGATCGATTTTATCTCTTCATAGAAACTTGGCAATATTTTTGAACGCTGTTTTTGTTCTAAATGTTTTCGAGGTGTTGACACAATGTTATTCTGCAGCAAGGAAGTAAACACCGACTACCAAGTAACTTACTGACTAGACTACTTCAGTTTTGTTACGTTTTAACCAAATAATAATAAGTACGGGATAAAATAAAGTTTCTGGTAGTGGACCTAGAACGAGTAGTACAAAAAAGTTTAAGTTTACGGTAATACTAGAGAACCTATGACGAGTAGTGCTTAGTCCTAATCCTAATGATATTATAAACGCGAAAGTTTGTGAGTATGTTTGTTGCTCTTTCACGCAAAAACGGCTGAACGGATTTACATTTTGGAATGAAGGTTGTTCATGGTCTGAATTAACACAGGCTACCTTTTATCCCGGAAAACGCGGGGTGCAGCTAGTAACTCAGAAAGGCGCAAAGAAAAAACATAATACATAGGCAAGAATGTACTAAGAGAAAAAAAAACATCCAGGAAATAAGAAGAAGTATCTTACACACATAGAGATCCTAACTATCTAAGTAACTATCATAAAGTGCTTGACAAGACACTAAATCGAGCTCGAGAGCGACTCCTAATCGCATCCCACTTAATGACCCCTGGTTTATAGGCATGTGGCAGAACGTCACAAATGAGATAAAGTTTACGGCTTTTTGAACGATGGCCGTTTTATATATCTAAAGCCTATTAGACTTGATTCAATTACATCAATGCAGGTACTAACTACTTATCTACTTCCTTGGAACTTGAGTGTTCTCTAATTTTCTCCTACTAAAACTTTTCGCGAAGATTTTTCCGAACGCTGAAAGTTTTGGAGGTAGTCACCCGAACATTTTTAATTAACTTTTTTCTTATCGCGGTTGTTTGATGTTTCAATACTTTTGGTAAAGTAAATAAGTAGCAAGTATTCCAAATAAATGTTTCGTAATGAGATTTAATTATTAGATTTATTTGTCGTTTGTCTAACTTTATACATTTTACTGGGTGCAAAAATACATGGGTGTTTCAAACAAAAATAGTGCTAGCCTCGATGCTCGTCCAGGATGCAGGGAAATTGTCACATGTGTGACTCGGATGGTTATGGCGAGCGACACGTCACTAAATTGGAACTAGGGATGGGTAAGCTAGTACTACGGTTACTGTCAAAATTAAGAGCCTTGGTAGCTCAGTGGGAGAACCGACGCTTCGCATTCTTGAGGTGGCGGGTTCAAACCCCGACTCGTACCAATGAGTTCTTTAGGACTTATGTACGAATTTACATACCACTGGCTTTTCGGTGAAGGAAAACATCGTGAGGAAACCCGCATATGTCACGCAAAAAGGGCCGATTACCGGCCTAGTTGCGGAAAAAGAGCCCGCTCTTTATCTTTTTATCTTTACTGTCAAAATTTGCCGAAAATTTAAGAACAGAACGACGCCAAATCTCACTCAGTCGTGGTCTTGAGAAAAGCCAAATTGGCCCATTTGAATTTTATAAAAATAGAATTTAAAATCGGGCAAGTCAGCCGATCATGTCGCAGTTGGTACTCGTGGAATCACCCGAATTCGATATATCGTATATTAAACTATCTCGATTGGAGTAAGTATAATAAATTTCGACAGATACGTTCTAAACTTTTGGATCTTCAGCGAAGCGAATGATGTGTACTTTTGTTACACACATAGAATCACTAGGAATCGATATCTTATTGTTACGTTGCGAGAATTTTAAAATTTCTCGATTGTAATCTAGTAAAACTTTGTGGTATTTTCAACTATTTGATTGTATTATTGTCTTATTGCCCTTAAAGGTTACCTAATACTCCCATTAAAAGGATTAGTACACATTCGTTTGGGAATCATTTTTTAAGTCACAGAACAATTTCTGTAAGGTTAGACTGGTACTCGTACCTACTTAAAATTTTTTCACTATTATCATCGATGTTTTTCATTTGACCGAAATGATACGGCCAGCACTATTGGGCGCATAACAAAATGCAATTGGGTCGGCTTTGTACCAAGCTAAACTAAATTGTATCTAAATATAGGACGGCTTTGCAGGAATAGTAACTAAATTTACCAACTATATTGTTTTCAAAGTTTTATTTAAAGATCTAACAGTTCGAAGTAAGTAGTTGTACAGGGTTCTAAGGAAAGAGTATGCTAATCCAAAAAGCTGTTCTACACACTTGGTGATAAAAA
The DNA here is from genome assembly GCA_949125135.1 of Alcis repandata. Classification (NCBI taxonomy): domain Eukaryota; kingdom Metazoa; phylum Arthropoda; class Insecta; order Lepidoptera; family Geometridae; genus Alcis; species Alcis repandata. Next base: position 6,881,221 of record OX421233.1, read on the forward strand.
ATTTAAGATAAATAATTCAAGTACACACGGTACTTGAATTTTTTATTAATAAATGATTAAAAATAATAAGATAAAAAATTCAAGTACACACGGTACTTGAAAAATTCAAGTAATTAAAGAAAAAATTCAAGTACACACGATACTTGAATTTTTTATTTATTATTTATTTATTTATTTTATTTAGATGCTCACTGTGCTTACAGCGAAGCCAAAGCGCACAGCAAGCCAAATTATTTAAATATTAAATTATTTATTTATGGGAAAGCTGATTTATTATTCGTGATTTCCAGGTTGGTCCCATAGTAAACGTTGTTCATAATGATGAGTACTATGAGCTCAATAATTTACCTAGAATAAGAATTAGATATAACAAGCATTTCAAAAATCACGAAAATCGCGGGTCGAACCTGGACAAGATTGGCACAGGACCAGGATGAGTGGCGTACAAGAAGAGAGGCCTATGCTCAGCAGTGGGCGATAACGGGCTGATGATGATGATGAAGCATTCAAACAAATATCACTATTACAAGAGTCTCTATGTCTATGTAGATATGGTACTAGCTACTACTAACTCAGTATATTGGTACTTAGTATGTTTATTTGCTAGAACGAAAACGCTTGGAAGGATTTATGTAATAAGGGAATTCTAGCCTCGAAGTGGTTTGTGGAGAGCTATTTTTATTCTAGAAGAATGTTAGGGTTTCTGTAAGATAGCAGAAGAATCTACAGGAATTCTCTCGCAAATACATATAACTACAAAAATAATAAGTTGATTACAAAAATAAGGAGCTAAGAACAAGCGCATTTATTGGGAACCCCTCAGCATTTATAGTATTGTCGTCGGAGTTACACACGTTTACCAAATTTTAAAGTGGAAAATCAAAATCAGTGGCTCAAAATTGAGTTGCAAGATTCCACCCGAACAAACACAGTTACATAGATAATTAAATACATACTTAAAGGTAATCTGGTAGTTACATGCATACATTGCAAGTTAAATAAAAGTTTTTAATAAGACAATTTACCTAATCAGCAAGAAATAAGACAAACGTGACCTCTAAAATAGATATGTGATTATCAAGGACATGATGCTGTTTAAATATGAACGCATGAACGGAATCCTGAGAGCTTTTGACAACCAGTTCAACATTATACCTATGACTTCAAAATTTGTGGAAGGTAGCATTCCAGTGTTTGGTTTCGTCACATTGGACATCTATAAGAAGTTATTTTATTACCCTTTTCATTTGTTATCTTAATTATTATTTCTTTTTGTAGTATGTTTTTGGTTAATAGTAGATTGTTTATTATTTTAGTATATGGTTCAATGTAAAAAAAAAATAAAATAAAATAAACAAAATAAATAAAAAAAAAAAAGATAAGAAGTGGGTAATTTTTTTTACATTGCTTTGAAACAATTTTTTTTGTGCAACCGAGTGACGAGACAAACAAATCGCTCGCCTGATGTTAAACGTCAAACATTAGGCTTCTGAGTCCGAGGGTCCCATAAATTAACAAACCCTATCATCATGGTACTCACGGACCAAAAAGTCTAAAAAGAGCAGGAATATATTTGAGTGAGTAAATTGTAAGTTAAACAGAGAAAGAGAAAGAGAAAGAGAGAGAAATGTCCGCTGACTAAAGTTTGTCGTCTGCGCAGGGTTTATGCAAATATCAAAATAGACGAGCTCAATGTTTTTCGGTTCATCGAATTATGAAATGAGTTGCTCGAAATCTGTGATCCAAACTTTAGATTTGTTGGAAGTACATTTAAGTTGTCTAAAAAGGACTCCGTAATAAAGGCCTGGCCACGGGACATTCGCCGATGCGAATATTCGCGCGCTGCGAACGGCGAAGCGTCTAGCGACTGAAATAAACTCATAGCAATGTACGCAGCGCGCGAATATTCGCATCGGCGAATGTACCGTGGCCAGGCGGTAAGGTAGGAAATAATCTTATCTACGTACTTACATCTTGCTTGATTTTGTTTATTTAGGCTCGAGAAGGGACTAGTGTCAGTTAAACTCAGAAGGGTATGAGATCCATTTACGCTGTGGAGTGCAGAAAATGGACAGGATTAAATACCATGTTGTTTTGGTACACGTTAATAGAATCTTTTGCGGCTCGAGGATACCTAGATCGAAAAATCGCAGCTTAGGTGAAATTTATAGAGAAAAAATATACAAATAACTCCCGATCCTCATTATAATAAATTACCTACTTCAAAAGCCTTTTTGGTATTACAACTTCAAAACCTTACAATTTGAAGTGGAAAATTAAGCTTATCAAAAAAAAAAAAACCGAGATCACCACATTTTGAGTTTGAAATTTTTTGTAAAAAAAATCATAGCTGTATTTTAAATTTATATCAGACTAAATTTTCTCACATTTCCGACAATGGAATCAGCCGAAATAAATTAGATCTTTTGAGCAATATTTGAAGTGTCAGCACCAATTTACTATTAAATACTGCTGAGAATTGATCAAAACGGTAGCGTCGCCAACAATTCCAGCAGAGCAGAAAAATAATTAAAGGTAGTGCTTAGTAAATGGAGTAAGTAAACTTGTTTGAAAGCAAAGAGTATGAATCAGCAAAGCACAGTCAGAGACTTGCTGGAGTAAGATTTGACAGAGCGTCGATGATATCTACAGAAGACACTTCTTGACAGTGACTCCAAAAGCCGAAGAACTATGGCCAAGCGAAATACTTTGGGCAAGAGTTGTCCATATCCAGCACTACTTACTGACGGATTGATGATCATCTATTTAAAAATCACTAAATTATAAGCAGTAATGTGCAAACATTACTGTGTTCCGGTTGGAAGGGCATTGTTTCCAGTGAAATTACAGGGCAAATGGGAGATTAATCAACTTATATGTCAGGGTGACGAGCGCAGTGCTGTGCCGCGCAGGGTTTTGAATTCTGCGAGTTCAAAATTCTGGGTGGCGCAGACCTGTTATGGGCAAACGTGACGTTTAACATCACAGCGATTTGCTCGTTTCGTCACTTAATCACATAAAAAAAACACGATTTTACATTTTTCACTAAATTCGAGTCGCTAAAAATTGCCAAGTAAGTATAGTCAGATCGCTATCAAACGATTGCTGACAGCTGCTATGGAATAAAAATCCAATGGTTTCATCGTTTGTTTTGATAGCTATTGTAACGTAAAGGACCTAAAAAGTTGTAATATACATACCCCTATACTAAAAAAACATATAAATATTATGTTTCTATTCGGATTTTTGCAATTTACTGCAGCTGTCAGTTAGATCGTCTGATAGCGAGCAGACTATTTTAAGTAGGTACATTACATAAAACTTGTACCGCGCTCTAGCGATTTGTGCCATAGTACTAATGTGGATTGACGATGATGATAATGACCCCTAAACTAATTAGTATATGGGTCATTAGCATCTAAAATGTTCTAGAGCTAAACGCTTATCCAGGGTTATTCATAAAGGGTATGCTAAGCCGAAAAGGGCTCATAGTGCTCATCATTATGAACTACTTTTACTATGGGACCAACCCGAAATTCGCGAAAAAAAAAAACAGCTGTTCCATACATTTTGTCAAGTGTTATTGACATTTTTCTATGGAACAGCTGTTTTTTTTTTCGCGAATTTCGGGTTGGTTCCATAGTAAAAGTTGTTCATAATGAGTACTATGAGCCCTTTTCGACTTAGCATACCCTTTATGAATAGCCCTGCATAAGCGTTTAGCTCTAGAACATTTCGAATTGAGCCATCCTAACTCAAATCATCGAATTATGCAACCAGGGACTAACCACATTTAATTTATGATTACTTACCAAATTCCTCGCCAATACTTATGTACGAGTACTTAGTTTACGGAAAACCTAAAGGTACTTTCGAATAAAAATGTGCCAAAAGCCTCACATTATTAAATGAAAGTTAGGCAGGTCCGCGGGCTGTTTGGCTGACACCCAAAGAAGAACCGTTTGTACGTGATCAGAAATATTTGGGATTGCCTATTCATGAGTTTTCCGCATATGGAAAACTTTTGGTTGGTCAAAGGACCCGGAACTTTCATTTCCCTTTTAAGTATGTAGCTTTTAAAATGTTTGAGTAAGCGATGACGCCGCTTCCACAGTTTCAATTAACTTTATACAAGAAAATAAGAATTTAAAGTAGTACCTACAGTACCTACACTAATTATATACAGCAGGTAAATGCAAAAACAAAATAAATGTGATCTCTCTTGTTTTTTTGTCACGGTTTAACTAATCACCTGAAATTATAGGTGTAATAGAGATGTAGTCGTAAAGCTCCTAACCCGTACTTCCAATTTAAACACATGCTCTGACTGTAATTGATAGACCTCAATTCCAGAAATTGCGAAAAAATCTAAAATATAAAAAAAGAGTCGCTACTAAACTTTTTAAATATTAATATTTAAATTCATCATTCAACCATCTGGAATCGAACCCGGGCTTATGAGGTGGATATACCGCTGAGCCAAACAGGTCGCAAACTGCTGCTGGACTTCCTTGCAAAGTAATCAGTTAAAATTCCACCTAAGAATATGGTAAACGACACGAGTTTATTTCGGTTCGGAGGAAGTCGCTGGCTTTTGTGACTAATTTGCTACAATTCCTTTGTTCTGACTCGACCCGTTTGGTTAATTAGTTAGGTATTTTAAATAACAAGCTTTTCAAGCTGAAATTATTTTCGTTTTTAGAAATCATATTATATGGACATGAGTAAATTAAAAGGAGAAAACTGTAATTTCTGTTTTGCGAAAAAACTACGCAGTTAATGTGAAAGTCGGCTGTTTCAAGGAAAAAAGTCTATAGGCTATTAGCTCATATAAATATTATCTTTAGCTTGCCACTTTCATCAATTTTGACATGCGATTGAAATAGACAAAACAGTGTTGTTTGTTCCAACTTTCGTTCCTAATATAAACCTTGAACAACTAATTCTGGATCAGTTCATAAGACTTTTCTCGGATCACATTAGAACGCGAAAGTTTGTGAGTATGTATGGATGTTTGTTACTTTTTCTCGCAAAAACTACTGAATGGATTTAGATGAAATTTGGTATGGAGGTAGCTTATACCCTGCATTAATACATACGTTACATCTTATTGAAAAATGCCGGCGAAACCGTAGGGTGCAGTTAGTCAGCAAATAATTTTACCCAAAAAATTTAAGCGAACGCAAAACGTTTTAAAATCACACGATGAGAACGGAAATTGATTGACCTAGTAATATTTAATGAACAAGTACACTTGCGAAACTACTTTTAGTTTCGGTTCCGTTTATGTATCGAACGTTGTGTGTTTATAATACTGGTGTTTACGATTATTTTAATTGAGCTGTTTTGTTGCTGTAGCATTTATAACAACGAGCAACAACTCCAATTTGATTTTTAGTTTGGACTAAATTCGTTTAAGTTCTTTTTTACCCTTCGTATCTATATATAACATTTATATAAATGAATCTCTATTTCCCTTGGTCATCGCATCACACGTTCGGACGGAACAATTACGCTAATTCTTTTTTGGTTGTGTTAAATATTGTCACAAGGTGCTTGTGAAAGAAAAAAAATTTAGGAAATTGAGCAGAACATTAGAAATTTAAGACAAATTAAGACAGGACAACGTCTGTCGGGTCAGCTAGTTATACTTACATAAAATTGTAAATAAAAACATTTTTGCATTTATAGTGTATAATATAGCGTTGGTGTTTCGTATGAGTGAACGACGGCCATTGTTCTGTTGTAGTCGTAAAAAGCAGCGTCTCACTTATTTTCTGACTTTTCTTGCATTTCTTTAGATAAACTTATCCCACACCAAATGTCTTTTTCTAAACCATTTTGTCGTAAAAAGTTACGATTTACATTTTACTTTAATATCGTAAAATCAAAATTGATTAAAACTTTTACAAATATTTCAAACAATCGCAATATTGTTTTTGAAACAATTGGTACAATGGCCTATAGTTTATCCTAAATTAATTCCAATACAAAATCCCAATACAATAAACCCTAAATTCTAAGCTATCGAGCAATAAATAACTTATTACATCTGAGAAAATTAAACCAGAGCACTAAATTCAATAAAATTAACGCTAAAGCCTGCCGCTGAATATATTAAAGACCTCGCAGCGAATTAATGAATGAAAGAATTAGTTGTTTCGGGCTAGATTTAGTAATAAATATTCCCTAGACTGGAATACTGAGAATACATATGAAAATAATAAAATACTAAATAAGATTAGGTAGGTTTTTGCGCCTCTAATGATTTTAGCAGTTTTCTCAGTTATCTATCTTCTTTATTAATTACATTCTTGCTAGAAATTTAAATGAGAAAGTGAGTTTATGTTTGTTACGCGCCTTAGGCCTCTACTTACGTCATACTAGGTAAAAAGTGTGAAAATATCTACTTAATTCGTCGATATTCATCATCATCATCCACAGCCCTCTCTATCCCACTGCTAGGTATAGGCCTCTCTCCCGTTATGCCATCTGCCTCGGTCAACTGCTAATCGGGTCCAGGTTCGACCCGCGACTCTGACTATGTCGTCGACCCATCTCGTCGCCGGACGACCAACGCTCCGCTTGCTCGTCGATATTGGTGGGTTTCAATCCACAGTTAATAATTAGCACAGAGTTACTGCGCTAACCTACTATGAAGTGGGCCTTAACTTTTTAACCAATTAATCATGAAATTATGCATACCGGTTTCTTTGAAATCTCAAACACGGCTCTTACAATTTCGATGAAATTTGCCGAGGGTTTTGAAGGAGACAAAATTATAAAACTTAGTCTCATCTGTGGGAAAACGCGTTTTCCTACTTTTTCGAACATAGCTATTCGTCTTTAAGTAGGTAGGTACTTAGTTATGATTTCAAAGTGAAATATAAAATTTCTATCTTTTAAATATCGCCAAGATCAAATGATAAAAAATGTTTTTGTCAATAGTAAATTTATTCTTTGATTCTATGAAAAAATAATGTTTGTTGTCATCAGTGGCGATCTAAAAATATATATTTCAGTCTCCTTTGTACTAAAATTCACGTAAATCTAGGTATTCCTATGTAATCTACGTGCGTCAATCCCTATCTTATTTACAGTTATAGTTCATGTATATTCAATGTATCGCTATCGATGCTCGATCATTCTATCTAATGTGTCTAAATTTAGATCACTATTCTTGGCTAAAAATAAGCTGTTCATTGCTCTCGATTGTTTTTGAGCACCAGGTAGGTACTTACCTGATAACTAATCAGTATATATACACACCTGGTTTTTTTTTGTATTTTGGTTTGTGCCATAATAATATTTATTTTCTCAAAATTGTATGATTAAGTTTCATCACAATACGTAGGTGACTAAACGTAAAAGTGTTTAGCAAATCACTCCTTTCATTTTGCTTGGCCGAATGTAGAGCTGCGAATTTACGAGTAAACACAAATTGAATTCCGGATGTGGGTAGGATTTGGCTTATTAGCATATTAATGGTTTAATTTAAAGTAAAATAGAAGTAAATTGATCATGTTACAATATTTATATCGACAAATTTTCAGGGTGCTCCATAAATCTGTCATTATAAAGGCTACAGAGTAGTAGAAAATGAAAAAAAATTACAAAGATCTGAGTTAGGAAAGTGCACGTACAGATGGAAGAAGTTCGAGTTACTTACTTAACTAGTAAATAGGTAAATAGCTAAGTAACGCAAACGTTTTAAAAGTTGCGTGGTTACGTCGACTCATCTACTCGAATTGGAGCCTAGTCAACGCGGAGTGGCCGCCAACTGTATCACCCAGCCAATCAATAGCCCAATTAGACGAATACGAAAATTAATCAAATCGAACGATGACTAACACTGACTTTCGAATAATAACACTGCAAGTGCGAGATGACAAAATAGGCGAAGTGAGCGGTGAGCCTCCAGACTCGAGCACACGTGGTCACTCGGTTCTATCGCAGCACGACCGATCTAACAACCGGACCCGCCACGGCCATATGCCGCCAACTTACACAACATACGACACTTAGCACTGGCTATTCAAGTTACTCAGAAAAAAAGTTAGTGGAAACTTTGAATTCGGAATACGAAGTTTGAAGATCGTAGTTCGCGGGTGGTAAGGCGGGCGCGCGCGACCGTAGTGCCTTAGAGTGGAGCTTACACTGATTTTTTGTCAGAGACGAAGGCATCGCCGGTTTGCCGCGTGCTCCACATTCGACGACCGGTGTGATACGCCGATACGAGATAGGGCTGACTGACGGCCAGTAATGCTTTGCTAAATTGAGAGCAGGCTCGAGACGGAGGCTGTATTGAAAGTTTCCGATAAGCAAATTGTTCTCCGGCCGGATGTAAGCTTTTAATGAATAGTAAATTATTTTAGAATTTGTAAGCTCGTTAATTGAAATATATTGTTACATGCTTAATGTTCGATTGATGTTCGAAGATTTGCAAAAGTAATTGATAACGTGACAGTTTATGGTGTCTCATTCAGTTTTTTCAGCAAGTAGGTACTTAACAAACTTTATCATAGTTTCGACTACGAGTAATAGCTGTCGCAGTAACATAATTCGACATTACGATCTTTCGGAGCAGCGAATTATGTAACGATATAATTTCAGAATAACCTAATTTTAACTTCGTATGTACCTACATGTAGTAATGTCATATTCATGATATACAGATACTCATATTATCAGTAAAACATTATTATTCTATGAAGTGGTTTGTAAAATTTTGGTCACACATTTCTACCATAGGAAAATTTCAACAAATTACCGTCCTAAGCTTTTAAAAAGCTCATATCGAAATCCATCAGAAAAGATTACATAAGTACCTGTTTTCCAATATCGTTTAGTAGTCACGAATATTTATAAAATTCTAAACACAACTGGGAACCCTAAATTAGCTCCACACTGCATAGTGTACACTGTACAGAGCTATTACTCGACCCTAGTTGCAAGTTCACAACGCCAGAGGGCCACTTTGCGACCAGTTAGCTTCCCCACCTGGCCGGATTACATAGCACTTACCCATTAGCGACAATCATGAGAGGATGCTTGCGTTTCACATAATATTATGACTCATAATCATAACCATGTTCAAATATAATTATCATGAAAGTAAGTAAAGTACCTATTATTTTAAAACTTTATTTTATTGTATTGTTTCGTACAAAGCTTAGATTGGATATAGATAAAGATATTAAAAGAAAAGTACGTACCGAGTACCACATATCTAGTGATAGCAAGCAGTATTTATATTTCAGTATAAATTGTTTCTAGACTTAATTATTTTTATCTACAAAAGGCAAGCAAAAATAATTCCAAAAAAGAGCACTAATCTAAATCTTTTACATATAAATAGTACCTTCCAAAATATTGCTTAGTTTTGAAAATACTCGTACCTAAACCATATTCTAATTAATAAACGTTTCACACTCATAGCTCCACTAGGAATAAATCCTGTGTCGGGGATGCCATGGAACACACACAAAGACAAGGACAACTAACACCCAGACCCAGAACAGATATTTAAATTCATCATTCAAACATCTGCCTGGCCGGGAATCGAACCCGGGACCTCTAGCTTATAAGGCGGATACACTACCTCTGAGCTAAACAGGCCGATTAGGTAGGTACCTAGTTGCGTCAATATAAATCTAGATTCTACCTACTACAGGTAACTTTCTAACAAGCCGCGAATACAAGATCAATCGAATCAGAGACTTAAAAATTTTAAAAATTTAACTGTCTACCGTCTAAATGAATTTATATCGAAATACACAGAGCACATCGATAAATGTTATTCTAGTTTTTTTTTATCAAATAAGCTTTAAAAGAAAATATATATTATAAGTATTATTATAGTCCCTGCAAAATTATAAGAAATCAAAGAGACCTTACAAGTTTGCGGCGTGTCGATGCATCGAAGCGCTTATTAGTTCTCATAATAAAGTAATTGGCTTGTTACATGCAAAGGCATTAGCTTACGAACTGCTGTTAAATAAACGAGTTTAATAAACAGCTGAGTGGAGAGGTAAATAGGTTGCATCTGGTTGTACACGCTGTTTGATCTTGAATTCGAAAATGCAACATGAATTATTACCAACAGATTTTAGATGTTAAAAAAAATTTACCTTTTTTTAGTCCAGGTACCTAGTTGGAAACGGACTTGCCTTGTTTTTATTTTTCATTCTTAGGAAAGCTTACAAACTTACTATTTAATGATATGTGAGTGGTTGACCAAAAAGGGACCTGAAGGGATTGGAAACCGTTATTTATTTTTTTTGATTTTTTTAATCTGTGGTCTTTTAGCTTTCTTTTGGTCTAACCTGAATATTTTTAGGTGCCGTAGTGATTTATTTATGATTTTTTTGTGAGCCGTCACGAGTCGAAACTTGTTTCTACACGAAATTTCAAACGCGATTTACTCGAAATCAATTATTTTCCCTTGAGGTCCCTTTTTGATCAACCACTCACATATGGTTACGTTACTGGGCCAATTATTTTCCGCTGTTGTTTCAATTTCTTGACGTACCAGATACTTGGGCTCTTTTAATTAGGGTTGTGGCGATGGCCATTATACATTGCCAAATATATCGAGGCAAATAAAAACAGTTTTATGCGCAACTAATAGTCAATTAGTCATGTCTTGAAAGTGCGAGAATTTCAAAGTTAGGTATTCTTCTTTGTAGTCCTGCTCTACTAAATTACCACACACCACAGTTAAAGTATCCTACTCAATCTTACGGGAGTAGTCTCGTGTATTTAAAACAAAAACATCGGATTACAGTTACTTAGTTATGATGCTGTAAGTACTTTAAACAGATTTAAATTCGCAAACTTTTATATCGAAACAAAATTAAATTTTTACAACTTCATACAACAAGTCTCGTAAAACAATTTCGCACCTTTCTGTACAGTAGGTAATAAACATATTCAATAAGGCAAACTTTGACAAAAATAAAAAAATCAACGACATTAAATTTTAAATAACCCGGTTTCGTAAAATTTTACGGCGTGACCCAATATTTTCACACCTCATAATTAAATAGCATTGATTTCATATCTTTAATTTATCATAATTTTATTACATTGAACTAAATCAAAAAAACCGAAAGTAGCTTTGTCTGTCAGTGCGTTAACTAAATGCCATTTTATTACAGGAGAGCAATTCAAAGCCATTGTACACAAATTAATTAGTTACAATGTCTAGTATCAATTTTATTCGATTTAAAACACGACGAAAAAAATATAATTCAAAAATATTTGTTTTTTATTTTTTCTTTACTAATTTATTTTTTATCTGTCTTTATTATTGCAAGCCATTAGACAAGGATGCCAATAGTTTTAGAAAATTTAGATCTGTCTTAAAAAGCCTTCAAACTTGGGCCTATTGACTTTAATTAAATTGAGTATGGTGGTAGAGCACATCCGTCGAATATACTTACTTAAATTTTCAAACCACCATTTACAATGCATAAAAACTAATAAAAGTTATGGAAAAAACAGCGGGGCGTAGCTAGTGATATACAAAAATCTTACAAAATGTTATTGACTACCACGATTAATCACGTTCACACCGGCCATTTCCGGGACAAAGCGAAGATAAAAAGTGTCAACATCTTAGTAAATTTTAAATTTATAAAGCACCTTGATGAAGAGCGTTTTGGTTTTAAACACATTACAATGTTGCCGAGTCTCGGCCGACCTCGGACGGGATGGTGGTACAAGTCAATTAATTAACCGCATTTCGTACCTGTCTTTCTGGGAACAGAAATGAAATGTCTTCTTTAAAACAGATAAGTTACTAAGAAACTCGGCAAGAGAATGAAAATTGGTATTTTGCATACGGATTCTTTTGTTTTTTTTTCAATTGTTTTATTATTATTTGGAGCCAACTAACTGCAAGTTGGCAGCCAGCATAGCGAGCTTTTCCTTATCTTGAGCCCAGCGAAGCTGTTCGACACTGGATAAGCGATTGCTTAGTCATAATCGCAACATTTACCACAAAATTGTTAGTTGTATTTAAAAAAATGTATAGAAACACGTTAGTTTTCATAGTGGATGACATTTATCAAATTTATTTAAAGTAAAACCTATAACTGGCATTTTTAGGGTATATTTTTTGTTGTCATGATTCAGAATAATTAGGTATGACTGAATGGTTATACTGAATACAGTGAATATAGTTTACCTACCTATTGTCTAGCTATACTCGTACTAGCGTTGTGTACCATCCAAACGAGTGACCAATCGCTTCGAGATATTTGTTTGAATTTAAGCTAAAACTTCCAAAGAAGATAAATAAGTTCGAGTAGTCCAGATCAAATTCCATCAAAACAATAGTAAGAAAATGAAACTTTATTCAACTGCGCTGTAAAATAGGAAATGAAAGTGATCTCAAAAGTAAAGTTATAAATACTTCTCTCAAAAACTTTAAGCGGGTGAATTTAAGAGGAAACTAAAATCGTGGTTTTCTTGAACTAGAGTAATGTTAGAAGTTTTGATAACTTTTGCTATAAATATTTGACCTAATTAATGTATTGATTTAATCATTTGAAGTTTGTTTTCGGTGTTTCTGACTCTGTGGTCTTAAATATCAACTCAAAGGGTGGTTACAAAAAAGGATTTAGCAAAAGATTTAGTTTGTGTATGTTTTTTGGATACCTATATGATATTCTGGGGTTCTGGAGTAGTTCTGAGGTTTAAAGCTTTTAGCTAGCTTTTCTGTCATAGTCATCAGAATAACACAGGTATGTAGTAATCGACGTCTATTTACCAAAACTCATTGTATTTAAATATTTTTTTTATGTTTTAAAAATTACAGCGAAGGTTTTCGACGTTAAATTTTGGCTCAACTTCGGCTTTATTTGGGTTCTCGTTTCAAACCATACTCGTAAATTGAACGAATGTGCAGATGCAATCGAGTCTTGTAAAATAATTTTAGCCGCGAACAACATTAATTGCACCAAGACGTGTACGATTTACACTAAACGGTATGGGTTAAGTGGTCTTAACAAGTTGGAACGTCTCATAAAGATGATTATGAGGCGATTTATGAGGAGCGAAGTGGTCTTTTATGTTGTTAACAAATCATGTGTTTTCACTTAAGTTTTCTTCTGTTGTGTCGGTTGTTTAAAAGTAAGAGCTCTGCGTCGAATTGCTGTGTGCTGTGCTCAAAATTATTTTTAATTTGGCACTAGGTGCATCAGTAGTTTAATTAAAGTATTTTAGACAATTGGGCGAGTTTCAAATTGTAATGTTTTGATATAACAAAAACTCAACCTTCAATCATCGAACTGATGGGATACCTGATCTACCTTCGAAGGCGAGTAGGTCGTATTCCACCACGCTGGCCAAGTGCAGGTCGGTGAATTTACATACGCCACTGAATTTCTTCTTTGGACGTGTGCAGGTTTCTTCACGATGCTTTTCTTCACCGAAAAGCAATGCGTTGATTACGATTGTCATAAGTATACCAAAAGTTTAGAAATATTAGTACCTAAATATTATTCGTAAACCTAAGTATATCAAAAATATAAAATGAATACCGTATTTCCTACTGGATGGAGGTCAAACAGATTCTGGGGGTGCTAACGACGTCACCAGCAGGTGTCAGAGGCCTGCGCGCACTTCGATAGCAGTAAAAAGGTATGACGTGGATTTATGATCATGTGGGCGGAAGGTACATATCGACAATACCTAGATGTCAATTTTTGAAGCTGAAAATAGCACAACATTTTAGCTCTGAAAGTGACAGAAGACTACTTTAACAATTTCTATTTTTAGCTGTAGCCAAATAGTCATATAACCCTTTCGAGACGGAAATTTAAAAAGGTTTCTAATTATCATAAATTCACGTTATTCCATTTCAAGTGACCTTATTATAAAGAACAAAGTTAGGTAAGTTTGATCTCAAGTTAAATGGCGTATGACATCTTTTAACTGGTCTCGAGATAATCTAAGGTAACGGCTGCTATGAAAAGGAAAGCTTTTACGAAATTCGCGTACAATTAGATACTTAGGATGTCAAGAATAATATGAAAGTCAAACAGTTTTCGCAATAAATCGTCTTTAGTACGTGTCATAAGACTGAACAGTAAAAATTGGCAGTTTTTTTAGTGACGACTCGAGCTGGAATCAAGGCATTTCAATAACGTTTAAGTGTACCAATAACATTGTAAGTGAGATCCACGAAATCTCATCTGTTGTATTGTCTGTCGCAAAATGAAACAGGCTCCGTGAACTGAAGCTCTAAGAACTAGTCTCAATACAAAAACCACAATCATTTTACTATGGTGTCAAGGAATTTTCATTCCATGAGGTAAAGGTCCACGAGGCTTTAGAAATAGTCTTTATACTAAGAACTTAGGTACTAAAAGGTCTTAAGAGATTTAGGTATAATATGCTTTGGTATATACATACTACATAGTATCAAAAATCTTTCTTTACATCATGTCATTCCATGAAATAAGAATAGTCCATGCAGTCACTAACAAAGTTTTTCTTAATGGATTAAAGACGTCACTTAAATCTTCTAACATATGTAGCAAGTATGTGAAAAAAGAGGTACATCGTATTGACGTCTTCAAGTCGGTTCACATTTGCGTCGCCCATAATAAAGCTATATTTGTCCAGCACGCGCGGCGAATTTTTAACGTGAATTTGGAAGCCCGTCGCGTGCGATATCGCTGCTTTTATTAAATTTTGACGATGAGAATTTATTGAAATGGCTCTCAATTACCGTCGTTTGTTTAGATCACGAATCGAGCTAGGATTTTTCGAAGATTCCAGAAATAGTAGCTTTTGATTGACAGCTGCAGAAACTATCGCAAAGCCAATTTGTTTTAAGGTTTCCCCGTCTCCATTCAAATAGTCTAAGGTTGAATATACAGAGAAAAAAGGGGGAATTTAAAAGAGAAGGAATGAAAGCGTTAAAGCTATTAGAGAGTGTGAAAGTAATAAGTTAAATTAGATATTTTTTATTTTTGTTTTTAGATTAAACTTGCATTCATAAACTTATCGTCAAAGTAAGTAGGTATTATTAGTTAGGTACTTAAAGTTTTTCTGATAATACGACAGGAGATAGGCACAATCCTAAATACGAGGTGACCGTTCTGCGGACTGATTCTTGATCTAGAGCAACCGTCATTGCTTATGTTATGTCCCTGTCACTCCTATGTCAATTTCGATGAGAGAGAATAGCTCGGCTGGTCTTCACCTGGGATGATTTATAATAGACGGACATCCTCTTTACAGAGATTTATGGTTTAAGGTAGGAATTTAATTAAAAGGGTAACCCATTTTTTAACCATAAACTTTTTAGGAAGAATAATAAAATTGATGGGAAATAAATTGTAGCCCGGCTTTATTTTCGGTGAGGTAGCCGGGATGAAAATATTTCGAATCTTTGGAATCAGGATGTCGTTAACAAATTGGATCATGAATTAAAATTTAAAATATAGAATCGAACCAATTCTCTTTGTACCTCTATATCCTACAAATTCATTTAATATACTCGTAGACGTACTCGTGACGTTTAGCATCAGGCGAGCGATTTGCTCGTCTCGTCACTCCATTACATAAAAAAAAACCCTAGTGGCTTTTAAATTCATTTAGCACAATATTTATGGTTTTTTTTTTTAACAAAAATATATAGCAATAAACCCGCCACAAAAGAAACCGGCTAGGGTGAAGAATTTTCGTTTTGAGTGCTCCGCATCATTTACAACTTTGAATCTATTATAAAATTCATGTTAAATTGTTGTTTGAATACTGGATTTTTTTATAATCTCAAGGTAGTACCGGTAGTTGGTGCTCAAGCTCAAGAAATAACTAACAAAAATCAAAACCGTTACTGAAATGAACAGGTAACGCTTCTGGACCCCTAAAAAGAAAGCTATCGGATCATCGAGTTTATATTTATAATGCATATTATTTAAAACCATTCAGGTGTATATACATCAGATAAGAAGCTGCTAACTCGCTAATAGGAAGTGACTTCTGATGAGATTAACACTCTATGGGGGCAGCAGACCGTAAGGAAAGTATAGAGTTCACCGTTGAGTTGAAACGTTAATCCGATACAATAAGTAGGTGGATAGACTGGTTTAAAATTACGGAAGCTTAGTATTTTTTGGTCAAAAACAAATACATACAGTTCTAATACTATAATATATAATATTTTAATAATAAACTAGCTGACTCGACAGACGTTGTCCTGTCAAAAGCCATTGCGTCAATTCTATGTCAAATGTCGAAAGTTACATTAAAAAAGTTTACATTGTCCAAAGCGCTAAAGTTAAATTAAGGTTTAAATATTTTTAAATTTTCTAATTTTTCATGTTTTTTTTACTATAAATTGAGATGTGAGCTATCCTATCTCCTAAGTTAGATCGAACTGCACACGGTGTGCAAATTTGATTGAAATCGGTTAAGTAGTTTAGGAGTCTATAGCGGACAAACAACGTGACACGTAATTTATATATATTAAGAAGATGTATTTAACTTTATTTTCTACTCAACTCTGCACTAAAATTACGAATTACTTGACAAATTCAAGGATGTTTGAGATTAAAAACAAGGTCATAAGGAACAGGTATGCTAAGCCAAAAAGGGTTCATAGTACTCATCATTATGAACAACTCTTACTATGGGACCAACCCGGAAATCGAGAAAAAATCAACTGTTCCATACAAAAATATCACTGACACTCGTAAGAATGTACGGACAGCAGAATTCAGGATTGGGCCCATAGTACAAGTTGTTCATAATGAGAGTACTATGAACCTTTTTCAACTTAGCATACCCTCTTATTATAACCCTGTAGATTGATTAATTATTTATTATCGATTTAAAAACATAATCGATATTTATTATAATCGTTGGTAAAAGTAAGATTTATGTAACGCCCACCATCATCGTCCAAATACCTTATTCTAGTGTGTTCGATACTATTTCGGTCACTTTCTTTCACATTACACGTATGATGAGAAAGACAAGGACATAGATTATCTCGAGTGCCCAAGAACAGCCCAGCAGCTTTATTTCATGTTACGCACGATCAATCATAGCATTACTTGCAAAACCTTATAAACATGGCCCTAAAGAAGATTATCAAAAATATAAACAATAAATTTTAAAATGTGATATATTGAGTATAAATTGACTCTGATCCTTGACATGAATCCGCTGGGAAGATGGATAGTAGTAGAGATGTTTTTGGTAAATATATTTCAGATTTATAAGATTGATCTTAACATTTGGACTCTTTTTATTTACAATCCATGGCTTACACCATTTCAGTCAACGTCTGGTCAAATAAAAATCTATTACGTAAACATTTGGGACATGTTCAAGGCCATTTCCGGAGTTATTTTTAACCTAACCTATAGGTTAATCTAACCTAACATTTCGGTATGAAAAAGGCGAACTGAAGCCAGTCATGGCTTTGAATCCAATGAAGCTTTAGACAGTCAGACCACGATTCTTTCACAACAAAATTGTAATCAAACTTTGACAAAGATAGACATTACTGCGGTTCCGACGTGAAGAGCTTTAGTTATTTCATATAGTTGAATCAAGCGTTACTTCGCGCAGTGGCGGATTTACACATTTGCCGCCCGTAGGCTATTCAACATTTTGCCGCCCCTACCGACCTAAACAATTCGATACACTAGCCCCTTCCCCCGTGTCTGCTCACAATAATACTTTCTTTGAGAAATCATGTTCGAAATTAAAAAAACTTGCCCCAGAATTTGCCGCCCCTGAAATCTGCCGCCCTAGGCTTCAGCCTACTCAGCCTGCTGGTAAATCCACCACTGACTTCGCGGAAGTTCATCTTCAAATGACTGTTTTCACATGTATTTCTAGTGTATTTCCGCGTTCAAACACACACTATACCACACACACTACACACAACACATACGCACAGAAAAACACACGCTAGAAATACATTTGAAAATAGTTATTATGAATAAGAGTAATTCTTTGATTTTACTTTCACACCACATCCCTGAGTACATTTCGTAACCATACCAAAAAGCGTCGTGCTAAGCCAATTTGCACGTCGTGACCTCTGACATCGCTGTCGGTTCATTAGCTGTCATCAATCGTGAACATCGTGCCATCGAGATGGGCCACACTGATAGACACGTTATTTTAGACATGTTTGGTGGATTACGTTACATGAGTTTTTATGAGTCACAAAACTGAAGGCTGAAGCTGAAAACGCTGAGGGGTACGGTGCGATTTTCCCTAAAATAAAATTGCAGGGAGAACTTTGGTTGTAAAATACTTAATTTGAAAATAACTTGGAGGAAAATAGTTGCAAAAGTGAGCTTGTTGTCAAGTATTAGTATTTTTTACTAGTTTCATTTCTTTTTTACGTATACTTTTGTTTTAAAGAATCTCATTGACGCGGGCAAGGGAATGACGAGAACAAGAAATCATGACAATTGCTTATAAAAATCTTAACCGTCAAGATCTCCAATGCAATTTTCACCTGAATAGATCGACTTAAAATTGATACTACAATTAACAAGCTCTAGCACATTTCTTCGTCTTTTACAACATACGCAACACTCAAACATGCCCAAAAAAGGAAAACATTAAACCTTAAACGATGTCGTCATAATTTATCTCGTCAATATCAATTGGGAGGCGTAATTGTAAAATATTGTTCACATAAACAATTATTAATGCCTCAACTTAATCAGCGACGGGCAAATTGAAAAATAATAGCCATATGGCGACCCGCGGCTCGGTTTGGAGGCGCCAGTCATACTTTCCGAGACTTTATTGAGGTATAAACTACGTGTCATACTTACTACTTATTAAAATTGTGTCTTTGTCGGTCTGACTGTCTTTAACTACTTACATTAAAGTTTTTTTCTTGTGTTTTTTAAAAATGTGTTAGTTTATGAAGCTATGCTCTAGTGGATGCTACGTAGGGGGGCGTCCATAACTTACGTGAGGTGTTTTTTAAAATTTTCTGTCCCTCCCTC
The DNA here is from genome assembly GCA_949125135.1 of Alcis repandata. NCBI lineage: Eukaryota > Metazoa > Arthropoda > Insecta > Lepidoptera > Geometridae > Alcis > Alcis repandata. The sequence goes on from OX421233.1 coordinate 6,900,222, forward strand.
CCCCCCTGGTGAGATATCGTGAGATTTTATTCAACCCCCTCCCCCATCCCCAATCTCACGTGAGATTTTTCAAAATGTGGGTTTCTTACGTAAACGCGTTGGATTGTTATTGTAAAAAGAAAAAAAAAATTGCAAAATAGTACATTTTTTTTGTTTCAATCAGAAAAAAAAATGCGTGATATTTGCCGAGACCCCCCCTCTCTCCAACGTAAGATTAGATGAGATTTGACTCGACCCCCGCCCCCCCTTAAACATCTCACGTATTTTATGGACGCCCCCTAGTCATATCTAGCTACGCAACGCATCTAAACTATTAATGTAGGTAGTACCTATAGTTTTGTTCTGTGCGCCCCTATTTGCCTCTCAACCGACTCGTAATACATTCCAAAATAATAAGAAACCATTCGCAACACAGCAAAAACGAATGTCATTGATTTTAAAAATATACTGGTTTGAATTGCCGTGCAAGCAGTACCGTAGGGCAAATAGCTACTTCCAAATAAAATTAAACAAGATGAAGCGATAAATTCTGCAAACATACCGAGTCGTGTTCATTGTGTCCGGCCGTGTGTTTGGCAATAAGATTAATTGTTTTCGTCCATATAAGGGCCGGGTGCCCCTACTTGAGTTATGATATGGCCTGCATAAGCAGTTTTTTATATCGCAAGTTCTTCACTTTTAGGTGATATATAGCTTGTATCACCCACTGCCAATAATGCAGTAATACAAACAAGATAAATCTTATTGGGAAGAAACTAAGTGTTTTGTTGGTAGCGTGGTGTTTAGTTTGAAGTCTTATTTTCACGAGGTTTTATTTAACTTGCGAGTTAGTTAGTTTGGTTGTTTAAGTGAAATCCTGCGTTGAATTTTGAACTACTTCCCGATGTCTGATTGGGATTTATAAATGACTTCTTTTTATTGCGTCTTGATTCATTCTTGCTTTGAACCCCGTGCCTAAAACTATTGTATTTTATCTCTGTGTTACACAGATTTTTACATTTTTAACAACCGTTCATTATTTTGATCGAAACAAATTCTAACGTTCACCATGGAAACTAACATGACTTTGACACATTTTGTTACTATACTTTTGTATAAAGTACCGCAAAAGTTGTCTCCTGATGGTCTTTGGTGTTGTTCTTCCGATAAGGTGGCGACATAGCTGAATTGTATAACTGGAAAACCTTTATTTGTCTTCGAAGGCTGTCGAAAATAAAGACCGAACTTACCTGTGTTATTCTGTTTTATGGTAATAATACTGACTTAGTGTTCCTATGAGTTACAGCAAAAGTTCTTACCTATACCTAAAGGGGACGCGGAAATCAATTTCCTTAATGGAGATGTATTGGTAACTTGTTTTTCTGTTCGAGGTGAATGAAAAAGAACGTGAAATACAAACGAAAGGCCTATATAGCTTGCAAAATAAGATTAAGGTGATTTTATCATGACAGAAATTTTACCAATAAGTCTGTATGTCTACAATATTTCTATTCGATGCTTCTATCAAAACAAAGTAAAAATAAAGTTTTTGAATTACTAACGAATACTTTTCAGTATCCCGGTTCTTTTTTTTTATCTAAAAAATGTGTTCTTTAAGTATATCAAAGAGCTAAGAAACACACTAAATAACAGACAAGGATAGCACGTTAAAACACCATCGCTCATTTCCAAAAAGTTTTATATTTTTGAGAGCCTGTAGAACAGCGGTTTCTAACCAAATTGCCCAAAATGTCCGAGGAAATTAATCGTACGCTTCCGCCGGCGGGTTTTTAGTGAATTTTAAAAGTCTCTCATTAATTTAAGTCACTCGCGAAGCTACTTCACTGCGGGCGATGTGACAGGACCGGAATTGAATCGTGTCTTTTAAGACGTACGGAAAAAGGACACTTTGCTTAATATGCATTTTTTTTATTTCTGGCCTTTTCACGTCGTCATTTTATTATAAGTACTTTAGTTCGTTGTACAAGTAGAAGATGTAGAAAAAGCAAAACCTCTAGGAGTGCTTCTCTTTTAGTTGATTAAGTATACCTAAGTAGATTTTGTAACGGATTACATTGTATTTTTTTATAAAATTTAAAAGAAAGAAAAATAAAGCTACAACAAATAGATATCTAGAGGTTGTCCGGTATGACATTTTTTGCTAAGTTTTTTTTTTATCTAACCTATGCTGTCCCACTGCTGGGCAAAGGTCTCCCCCAATTTTTTCCAGTTCTGGCGGTCTTGGGCCAGCGCCGTCTTTTTCGCTAAGTTATCATGAGAAAACTCTAACTCGAAGAATCACAGACTTTGCAACTAGAAAATTCGGTTGCAACATAGTACTTAAGTACTTATAAATTTCCAGCTAACTTCCAGAACAACAATTCAGTTACTTCCGTAAAAGGTTCAGTCATAGTAGCTTTACTGTTTTCAGTGTTCTACAATGCAAATAGGGCAACGGTCTAGAACGTGCGTACCAATATCGTTATTACTGTTTCCTGCAACTTTACTTATTATCAGTAGATATTGGACTGTGGACTATACTGAGTACTTTCTACTAGACTAGCAGTACTTAATGTTGCGAGATTTTACCTTGAAAATAATGTTGTTTCTCCTTGATTTTTTTTTTCATAAATTGTTTTAATGTTATTATGAATATTTACGTATAAAAGACATGAGCTTAGTTTTGACGGTTTTTAAACTTGAGATACAAGTCTTGCTTATCGATAAAGACCCGAAATAAAGTTTCGTTTTCCAAACTTGGTATAGTATAAGTCAAAACCATTCAACATAGGTATAAACCGTTAAACTCACAGGAAGCTGCATAACACAAAATACTATACGACATAATTTTGTATAATATATCGTACAGCTCTCAAAGAGAGAGAGATCAGCTGTTGTAGTTTTTAAATATTAATTTTAGTTGCAAGGCTAACATTCTAATTAACCATCTATAAAAAAAAAACAACAACAAAATCTGCCAAAACCACGTTCTCTTTTTAAACGGTTTTACAATAAAACCATTGCCAAATGCTGTTTTCTTTTCTTTCTCTAGCTGAATCTTAACTACTGCGCCACATTTATCCAAAGTTTGTTCAGTCCAATGCAATCGTCGGATTTCACAGGCGGGTGATTCCCGTCTACATTTATACCTCGCTTCCTCCGGTCTCGAGTTACAAAGCTCTTTCACGGAGTCTGTTTGTAACGAGATAGTGATTTTCCACACTTTCTTCTGATGGCTTGCGGTTTGGGAAATCAGTTCCATTAATGTACTGCGCTGTTTGTTATTGTAATGGGTTGATTACACGTAACGAGTACAGCGGCGAGACAGTGCCCTCGGTTTGTATAAATAAATAATATAAATAAACGTTTCACACACACAAATAAATGTTTCACACATGCCATGGAACACACACAAAGACAAGGACAACTAACACCCAGACCCAAAACAGATATTTAAATTCATCATTCAAACATCTGCCCGGCCGGGAATCGAACCCGGGACCTCTGGCTTATAAGGCGGATACACTACCGCTGAGCCAAACAGGCCGATAAACAGTTTGACGAGGCGAGACAGTAATTAAATCTATGATTTGTTTGCTCGGTCGAGTATGCCCATTTACTGTCTCGCCACTATACTCGTTACGCGTGATAACTCATTAGCACTAGTAGAGGGTTTTTATGTTTGTATTGAGGTAACATAATTGGAGACGAAATGGAACCCGGTGGATATCATTCGTTAGTTCGAAAAAAAAACCAGCTGTTCCATATAGATATCATATTATGCATATTATTGCATATGTATTCTATGCATCATATTTCACTTAGCCAATATCCTGAACTTTCACATAATATTTATGGCAAACTGATTGCTGCAGTATTATTGATAAAATCAGGGTTAAAAGAAGGCGGTTAGCGTTCCTACCTTTAAGCGATTAGGAGAAACTGCAAGGCGCATACCTGCTGTAATAAACTGGCTATATTTGCCTAAATGTTTACGTAAATCATAATAAACGTTTATCATAATACCATACATTCGTACATATTTTCATATTCACATTGCAGTGCATTAAAAACTCCAAAATAACCAATAAATAATTAAAACTGGTAAAAGAGACATTGCATTCCTGGCCCGAAGCACAACTCTAGTTTTTAAAATAATTATCTCAACCATATACCGAATTAACTTCGGAAACCTGTATTTATCTGAATGCTACTTGTTAAGTTAATATGCGGGTACATAATTTTAAACATACTTCGATTATCGCGTATCATCTACTTTTGCTGTGTGGTCAAAATATATTGCCCGATGTGGAGAGCTGGCGGACGATTCACCTCAAAATTACTTATTTGCTGGCCTCTATCTCGCCCGAAGGGTGAGCATCGCTATACAACGTGGTAATGGGGCCAGCATTTTGGGAACAATTCCCGCAGGCAGCGGCTTTTTGAATTAGTTTAGTTTAGTTTTATTGGTTTAGTTTTTAATTTAATTATATTTTAATATTCCTATGTAAATATTTTCATAATTTAAGTCTCTGTAAAAAAGTTATTTGTTAAATTCTTATTTGGAAAAAAACCGTAAAACTACCATTTTCATCAAATATAACTTTTTCTTTATATACCTAAGGGCTACAGCTGGCTATTGGATTTATCGCCTGATTGCATATTCGGAACTGAGGCAAATTCTATTACCGGAGCAATCAAGAGAATAAAATTACTGGAACTGTTATGAAATCATAACCAAGTTAAAAGAAAATTATAATAACTAAATGAAGAGACGGGAAGCCCACAGCTCACAAGATGGCATGAACAACACAATAAAATCTTCAAACAAAAAGAATCTTTGATTAAAATGACAAGGCAAGGCAAAATTTAAAAACTCAAAGAACCTTAACTAAAAATTGCGGTAGCTCTTTGACCGTAGAGATGTTATCAGCGTGTAATAACAGAACGCGTCAATTTTTTAAACAGAGCTCTTATGTTGCGTTCAATCGGTGTCATTTATTTTGTACGGTAGCTGATGTCTCAAATTAGAAGCTGCTTGACGAATTAAAAAACGATTTTAAAATGTCTAAAGTAAGCCCGGGCCGTTCCGAATAAATACCTCTCACATTTTCCCGATAAACAGTATCTTAAGTCCGTCCACATGACAACACTTAGCTTATTTTCCAATTTCAGCGATTTTACTTTTCAATTGTTTAATTAAGGAAAACAAAACAAAGAAAACGAGAGCAAGATACTTATACTACTCACACTTTCACATTTATAATGGGTAGGTACATAATTTTAAAGTGATTCGAATCGAAATATATCTTTAACCGTTTAAGCTTTGAACCACGTCGGTTCGAGTTTGCGTCAAGCATATACTACCTATATAATACGCTCTGCATAATGATTATCTGGTACAAAATAAATTGAGACCTGACAGGGTTGGCACTTTGATTTGAGGTCGCTATATTTGGAGCATGCCCTTTAATCAATAGTTATTTACTGCTTTTACTTTATCGCCTTCAAGTACGTGATTTGGTTTAAATGTCACTAAAGCTTTTTAGTCTTATTATTTCTGATTACGAAAACCATATTATTAACAGCACTGCAGAAACATTCCAAATGCCAAAGCTTACAATGCTCTGTAAAGTTTAAAGAGAAATCCAGTTAAAAAACATGATATTTTACCATGAAAACTAACGTAGTTTTCAAACAAAGAAATATATATTTTTTTTAAATGAGTACTAGTGTTTTTTTTATAATATAATAAAAAAAAATACTGTCTACCGTGAAATTTTCCTCTAAAATATTTGTTTCCTTTATTTTCAACCATAAACATAAAAGTTGGTTGCATCGTACTTACTCGGAACACAGCGTCATAACACTAACTTATTACTTAAGCAACACATGCTTTTTAAAAGGAATCTAACATGTGCTTTTTAAACCAGAAAAAGCGGATAAAGTGAAAAAGACGCGTAAAAGGTAGAGCGCTCGTTGCTACTTACATTCTTTAATATTTTATTAACTGAGTTTTGTTGCAAAACTAATAGCTGTACAAGAAAATAAAACAAAACGAACTGTCAACGATAAAAATCTTTTTACACATCACTGTCTTGTTCGATTGTAATATACGGACGCATTTCATGTTCATGGTTTATTTTTACACCAAACAAAAAGGTGTTTAAACGTTAATGATTGAACAAACACGTTTTGAAAGCTCCTCGGCTGAGCTTTTTACTTTTTAGTCAACACAAAAATGTCAGTGAGTAAACCGGTGAGGTGCCCGTTTAAAGGAAGTGACGTGAGACAGCTTTAAATAAAATTATTAGATGCTATATGCTATATGCTACTTATCTACGTGTATTAAATACACTATCTATACGATATTAACATATAAGTCGCGGGTCAAACCTGCACTAGATTGGTACAAGACGAGAGGCCTAAACTCAGCAGTGGGCTATAACAGGTTGATAATTATGATGATGATACTATACACACAGCTACAGTTTTGTTCTATTTGGTATATTGAGATTTGTACACGTAGTTGAGTAGAATCAGCATTACAACTTTCCAACTCCACCCCGATCGAAAATACAGAGAATGAGAAGGCAAGATGGGGAAATGTAATTCTTTTTTATTTTTACATCCTTTTATTTAGCTTGCTCTGTTTGTTGTCGTTTTTTGGGTCACATCTTGCAACTGAATTCAGAACTACTTCCTGATACTCGTATCCGGTTGAGCTAAAGGTAAAGGTAATTTCATTGATAATTCAATAAACTCTATTTTTTTTTAAATTAAAGAATACTTAAAGACGGTTAGTTATTTTTTTTTAATAAAACTGAGGCGTAGGTAGTAATATTATAATCTATGTGTAAAATAGGCATTAGATACTTTTTTAAGTTGAGCCGATGAAATACAAACTGTACTAATACAAAAGAGAAGGTACGATGGTTAGGTTTAAAATTTTACACTTGATCAAACAAAGCTTTACAATTATAGAAAAAGTGATATACCAACTCAAAATAGAGACTCTAAGCAAGAGCGTTGGTGGTGTAATGGTCAGCATAGTTGCCTTCCAAGCAGTTGATCCGGGTTCGATTCCCGGCCAACGCACATTTTTTGTGTTCTAAATAAGCAAAGAAAACACTACTTGTCACCAAAAGTGATTTAAAGAAAGAATACGCCGTTTTTCTGTTTTATTAAATCTATCAAATTAGTTTCTACTTGGATTAAAAAGGCCAAATTTTGTTACTATGGCTTCCTCAACGTAAATATATGTATAATCGATTTATTTACTTCTAAAAGAAAGATGAATAAGCAAATAGGTAAGTGGTTCTAACTGAAGGGACTAAAGAGTCATGAATGGAGACAAAATTCTGGGATTCGCAGACCTGATCAATAGGCAAACGTGACGTTTACCACCTGGCGAGCGATTAGCTCGTTTTGTTACACAATTGTATAAAACAGTAAAAAGCAAAACAAATGCACAGATTTTCAATATTTCTTGGATAGAGTTTATAACAAGATTTTATAAAACAGTGTAGAAAAAAAATTATTTACGAAGTTACGCACGACGACCTGTAATTCTGTTATCTCTTTAATGTAGGCACACCTACATAAAATTCAGCAACACTTTACATTCCAGTTCATTAAACCAAAATAATGGCGTGCTCTATACACATTAACACCGCACTCTGATTCCAAATGTACCTACCATCTGCTAACTACTAAAATATCAGTTTTACGCGCTCACGTGTGACGCTTGCACGAGGTGGACGGAAACAGTTGCATTTTTGTTTTGTTTTCGGCCGCTACCGTTATGTTCAAAGCTTTATAACCTGACACCTTTGCGTGGAAATTGTAGATAACTTTTTCAGAGTGGTTTTTGGTGTCCAAATGTCAGTCCCTGCACGCAAGCCGGTTGGACCATTGGTTTGATAATATTTAAATACAGAGCTGGCTAATGTTGTTACTTGATTTAGATGCCTTGTTTGTACAGTTGCATGTAGCCTAAAGCACAATAGATACACGTTGTCGGGCTCTGCCTTGATTGCCAAACAATGGCAATTAGACACGCCCGTAATGTGTACCCAAACTCGACACCACACACATTGCTCCCGAGTGACTCCTACACCTCAAATATTAGTTCAAACTATGAATTATGTCGGTTTGTCCCGAGCAAGTACATCATTGTGAATAATAAAATTCTATAATCTGTTTTTACTTATTAACTTCTGTTAGCATGGCAACCCCCAACGTCTTGATGGTGGCACCACTGTCGGCTGGCTGACGGATGGTGCGTCACTCTCACGACTGGGGAGTCGTGAGAACACCGACAAGATGGCGGTGCCGGTGATAATACGAAGGCGAGATAAAAGATGGAAGATGGGAAAGGCTAAGCCGCCTGTCTTCTGATTGTGATTGTGAATAAGTGAAGTGCTGTGATATTATTAAAATTGTGAGTAGCTTCCATAAAACCGATTGAGTATGTGATTCTAGTGTATAATTCCCCGAAACCCCATAGTAGTATAGCCATAGGTTACGTAAGTCGGAGGTAATGCTCTGACAATTCAGAACCGGGATAAAAAGGAGCGGTTTTTTTTTTCTTTCTTTTTTTAACCTACTAATTCGTTCCTGCCACGCTCACTTACCTACTATTTATTTTTTGTAAAAATTTAAGAAGAAAAAAAAAATATGGGGTAAACAATTACAAACAAACTATGTGAAAGGGCCTAACATAGTGCCCGAACAATTTATGTATTGTGTTCTCAGTTTCTCACATTCCACATGGCCTTGTCAAAGTTTATTTTCCTAATGTGGGGTACCTTGTCTATTTTAAGTGATCACAACTAGACCCAAAGAATAAAAGTTCTCCTCCTGAATAGTTAGTCTGCGTAAAAAAATATGCGTTTCAGTCCCGCTGAGCACCGAGCTGAACGCGACCCTCGGGTGGCGCAGAGCGAGGGCGCACTGCAACGCAAGGCGACCTGTCTGACGCACAGCAACGCGCACGCAGCGCAACGAGACGAAACGCAGATAATCGTTTTCTCTCTATCTGTCTTTTATAGTTCTTTTCGTGACGATATAAGTACATATATTGTCTTTCTTGTTCCACTAATTTTGCAGTGGAAGCTTTTTATAGTATTTCGGTTAAATACACCAGTGGGCATACAAATTGTCGGCTCATAATCACCTAAAACACTTGTCCAACTCTCATAATTATATTTTTTTGGCATAGAAATCATTTTTGGTCACGATATGGCTGATCGAGTGATGTTATTATTTTAAATTTGAAGACATGCATGAATTACACCTACCGTCTACTAAAAATAAAAAACTAAAAGTTATATCATGCTGTCACTGTCATTTTGTCGCTACTGTCACTCTTGAACAATGTTAGAAACAAAATAAATAAGAGAAAAACTACGTCACAAACAAAGTTGTAGAAATAAACGAGGTCAAAAGTGCCTCCAAATGGTTCGTGTAATATACACACGGTGCTGCTCGCCAATTCTGTCACTTGAACTTGGCTTGACACGCTACCGCGTGTCTAGATACTTGTTAAAGCAAAGCAGATGGCGCTGATCTTCCTTATAACGCACAATTGTTTGGTGGAAGTGTGATTTTTGCAAATCGGATTGTAAAATTCCCTCATAACTAAACCTTTTGTTTTAAAAGTTTGCATTAATGTGGGCCAGCTTGTTGTAATTTGTTTGTTTTACTAAAGTGACAGCCAGATGGATAATCTAGTCTGCGCAAATAAATAAATATGTTTCAGTTTCAATGGACTCGTCTGAAGAAAGTCTTGAACTGTCCCTTATATTCAACTTATAGCCAACTAGGTTTGCCAGAGGCAAACTCCGAAGACCCCCCCCCCGCACCCCGACCCAATTCCCTCCCTTAATAACACGACTATTTAGCAATCAACGTAGTCACTCACAACAATACGGCGACATACTGCGATGATATACCTACTGCGATAATATACTGCGACGATATACTGCGATGTTGTACCGCGATGAAATACTACGATACACTGCGATGATATAAACAACGATACGACGACATGCCACGCCGCTCGCGGGATGCAGAGCGACGCACACACACCGCAGCGTGGTCTTCGCGGGACGCAGAGCGACGCAGACACACCGCAACATGGTCCTCGTGGGACGCAGAGCGACGCGCACACACCGCAGCGTGGTCTTCGCGGGACACAGAGCGACGCAGACACACCTCAGCATGGTCCTCGTGTGACGCAGAGCGACGCGCACACACCGCAGCGTGGTCTTCGCGGGACGCAGAGCGACGCGCACACACCGCAGCGTGGTCTTCGCGGGACGCAGAGCGACGCACACACACCGCAGCGTGGTCTTCGTGGGACGCAGAGCGACGCGCACACACCTCAGAGCGACGCTCGCGCAGCGCCGGCCGAAGCTCGCGCAGCGCCGAGTCACGCTCGCGCAGCGCCGGACGACGCTCGTGCAGCGCGAGGCGACGCTCGTGCCGCGTGAGGCGACGCTCGCGCAGAGCTGGACCACGTTCGTGCAGCGCTGGTCTACGCTCGCGCAGCGCGGAGCGACGCTTGCGCGGCGCCAGGTGGCGCTCGGATGGCGCCGGGCGACACTCACACAGTGCGGAACGACGCCCGCACAGTACAGTGCGACACACGTGCAGCCCACACACCTCAGAGCGACGCTCGCGCAGCACTGGGCGACGCTCGCGCAGCGCCGGGCGATGCTCGCGCAGTGCCGGGTTACGCTCGCATGGCGCCGGGTGACACTCAGCGCCAGGCGATGCTCGCGCAGCGCTGGGCAACGCTCGCGCAGCGCTGGGCAATGCTCGTGCAGCGCCGGGCAGCGCTCGCGCGGCGCCGGGCGATACTCACACAGTGCGGAACGACGCCCGCACAGTACGGTGCGACACACGCGCAGCGCAACAGGACGCCCGCACAGTACGGCGCGACACACGCGCAGCGCAACAGGACGCCCGCACAGTACGGTGCGACACACGCGCAGCGCAACAGGACGCCCGCACAGTACGGCGCGACACACGCGCAGCGCAACAGGACGCCCGCACAGTACGGTGCGACACACGCGCAGCGCAACAGGACGCCCGCACAGTACGGTGCGACACACGCGCAGCGCAACAGGACGCCCGCACAGTACGGTGCGACACACGCGCAGCGCAACACGACGCTCGCGCAGCACCGGGCGACGCTCGCGCGGCATCGGGCTACACTCGCACGTCTTATTTAGATCAACGTTTCGTTTCAAGATTGTTGTTTTTGTGGTTTTTGGTGCCTGCGGTGATCTTCACATAATTTTACTTTTGTTGACCAGCGCCGTCGTGAGCGAGTCTTGTACCGAGTTCGTTTTTAAAATATTTTCAGGTGATTTCGATAAACATATTCCTCGTCGTGACGGCGAGTATTCTAGTCTTTCTTAAATTTTAGTTGCTATGGAGGCAAAGATACATAATATGCTCAGAGGGGATGCCGATTGGTTAAAGTTATAGTTGGTTTTCTTCTTCTTTCTTCGCATTTTTTTTTTCTGACTTTGGCTACGCCCAAACTTTGAAAGGGTCACGCATATAGCTTTTTATTGTTCTATGAACCGAATACTTAATAGAAATCAAACTTTTTTTTTGCTTTGATAGAACAACGCAGTTAAAAGGAGGACACAAAAGGGTTTGTATAAGAGCATTGAAGCGCTGAAGTCTATTATAATTGACTAGCGACCTGTCCTGGCTTTGCACGGATGTCAAGTATACTCGGGTACTCAGGGATAATGTAGAATTTTAATGGTGGTTTCTAAATCGGTTTATTAGTTTTTGTGTATAATCGTTACATATAAGTATACACACAAATCTTTCTTTTTATAATGTTAGGGTAGATATTTCAGCGATTTCATGTTTCGTGTTGCGTACCACACGCAAATACTCGTATTATAATAATGATTTGTGCGTCAAATAATATACAAGGATTCCTACATGTTTGTGTGTGTTTGGTACTGTCACACTAACTTATCTCTAAAAATGTTTGTTCTTACTGCAGATTGTCGCGCTATTAAGAGGTCCTACACCACTCATGCCATTAAAAATCGTTATGTCTTTTAAAGTAGTGCTTTGGTCTACTTGTTCTCACTATAGACGGAAATTACCATCGAAACTCAAAAGTGACTGAATGAAAGTTTCAGCATTAGCAGAATTGTACACCTAATGCTTGAGTTTTCAGGTACGGAAACAATAATCGTTTGCTGCCTCCGACCAAATTATAATATATACTTGTCTCTTCAACTAGACTTGGATGTCAGCAGTTGCACAACCCTTGCTTGGAGGACCTGTTAACTGTTGTGTATTTTGTACGCAAGGTGGTGAACTGTCTCTTCTCTGGACTCAACATATCAATCGTATAGTGCTCTTGCATGGGTCGAATCGGGCACAATGGCTGTCACTTTGGGGCACAATTTGTGGTCATAATGTGAGCCGTTAACAGAAGCCGATATTTATTTCAAGTGGTGGCTCGCAGCATCGAGATTTCTTCTTTTTTTTTTTCTCTTTCCCAGTAATCACGTAACTGAAGCATAAGGTGCCGGAATACATTTTCAGATTGGTAATACTGTGATTTTAACAAAACAAGGAACGTGTGTCTGTTGTTTATCATGTATAATATATTTGAAGATAGGCAAGCAGCATAGACAGATGTGCCTATACCTTGCAGTATTGAAATTTATTCATAATCATTAGTCTTGTTTACGGATGTCAAGTTTATATATCAACCAAGTGTTGGCGTCCTTATACGCCAAGCTTAATTATGTTTCTTCTATTTAAATGCGTATTACTTCCTGACTACCTAACTGCAGAGGGGATGTTGCACGGAGTTACCGGCACTGGGTCGTGACTATTAATAATAAAACTGTTGATTTTAAACTCTATTTATTTTAACCTTAATTTAAGAGAAAGACGTCCACACGCTACGACCCAGTACGCAGTAACTGGTCGCGCTCCGATCATACATCTCGCTTGCACACAAAACTGCTTACATCGTCATTCATTCTACATGGTCCCTACACAACCTCCCTCAAAATTTTACCAAAAAAAAAAAATAAAATTTTCTTAACTAACATGCACATTACAACATTTTATTTAAACACACATAGAGGTAACAATAACTTGGAACCATGTCCTTTAGATCACTACATAAAAATACACATAACATATTTGAAGTTAAACAATCATTCAACATTATAAGTTCACTGAACGTATCGCACGTAACTCAATGACGTAGGTACCGAATCAGCATATATGCGCGACGGCCGCATGGCCGGTCACTACGCGAAATTCGATACCTCGGCCTTGCATTCTTTAGCTGTTACACTGGTTGGGTTTGTTTAAAATTATCCAATGATGCTCCCATTTGTCTTTGCATCCAACCCGAAAAGTGACTTTGAAAACCTTTACAACACTGGCACAAAATCACAGCGACGAGTAAAATTCCAATAATTACGATGCCTAGTCCTTGCATCTTCAAATGACTTTCAAGATTCGTAAAATCAGCCTGATTGGCCCCGTTTTGAGCAATAATCACTTCTTCTTCTTTACTGTAGTATTTTCCCATCTTGAAAATAATTTTGAATAGACAATGTATTCTGCTGGTGAGTAACTTTGGAATGAACTCGATCGTTTTTGTGCCACGTTCATTTTTCGCTTACTTACATTAGTTTAGGTTATTAGTCTGTCATAATTATTGCAACATAATTTCTACAATATTTTGCAATTCAGAATACACGTACACAATAATTGTTACAATTTAACATTAATACAATTTACAAGTTGAATCTTACTGGCGGTTTGATAACTCGCCCACTACGGGTAGCTTTTTCGCGCGTTGGTATTAACGTTTCTTTAGAAAAACCATATTTGCTGACACAAACTGAATCTTTTGGGCTATCATCATCATCATCATTATTCTTAATTAAAAACGCTGGTTTTAATCTGTCAATAGATATGTTTACTGTCCTGTTCGGTAACTGAACCGTGTAGACTTTATTTCTCCTATTTATGACTTTGAAAGGTCCATCAAAAGGAGGAATTAACGGTCTTTTAACTGCATCATTTCTAATGAAAACATACTCACATTTATGTAGCTCGTCGTGAACGAATACTGAGCGTGAATTTTGCGACATCCTTGTTACTGGTTTCAGGTTACTGATGTTCTCCTTGAGCTGCTCTAGATAAGCATGCCCTTCGCTCGTTTCCCTATATGATGAGTCGTAAAAATCACCTGGCAACCTTATCGTCTGTCCATAGAGATATTCCGCGGCACTCACTCCATTGTCGCTCCTGCCGACTGTACGCAATCCTAATAAGACCGTTGGCAATTCTTCGCACCATGACCTGTTATCTGATAGTCGTGCCATTAACGCTTGTTTCAATGATCTGTGCCAACGTTCCAAAATACCATTGCATTGCGGTCTGTACGGGCTAGATCTTGTTTTTTTAATTCCCATTAACTTACATAACTGCACAAAAAGGTTACTCTCAAATTGTCGCCCTTGGTCTGAGGTGATCACGGAACTATTTCCAAATCTACATATCCATGATTCATAGAATACTTTAGCGACTACTTCTGCTGTTATATCTGTTACTGGTATAGCCTCTGGCCAACGTGTGAATCGATCTATCATAGTAATTAAATACCTATGACCCTCTTTACACGGTAATAACGGCCCAACGATGTCCAGATGCACGTGATTTAACCGCGTTGCATCCGGAAATTGCTGCAATTCGGATACTGTGTGTCGCCCTATTTTTGACTTTTGACATTTTACACAAGTTTTTGCCCATTTACCGACGTCTCGATTTATGCTTGGCCAAAAGAATCGTTGTGTCACTAATTTACGCGTTGCCCTAATACCTGGGTGGCTTATGTCATGAATCGAATTGAAACCTAATCGTCTAAACTGCTGTGGTAGGTACGGTCTGCAAACATTGTTCTTATTCTCACAATAGATTGGTTTATCGCAACCTGGCATGAACACTTTCTGTAGAGAAATATGATCATGGCAGTTGTTTAACCACTGTTTCAACTCATTATCGGCTTCCTGTGCTACTGCTAATTCCGCGTAATTGACTACTGTGGGGCATTGTATGGACTCTATTCTCGAAAGCGCGTCAGCAATTGTATTGTCGCCCGCCTTAACGTATCGTATATCCGTTGAGAATTCGCTTATGAATAATAATTGCCTTGTTCGCCGTGGCGTTTCGCAATTATTTTGCACTTTGTTGAACGCAAACGTTAATGGTTTGTGATCGGTAAAAATTGCCAATTGCCTTCCTTCATACATGAATCTGAAATGTTTCATAGCCATGTAAATCGCCGTGAGCTCTCTATCGTAAGTAGAGTACTTTTGTTGAGCTGTCGTAAACCTCTTCGAAAAATACCCTAACGGTAGCCACTTACCTTCTACCCATTGTTGACAAACGGCTCCGGCACACGTATTTGAAGCATCAGTCATAATTGACATCGGCGCATTACTTACCGGATGTGTTAGCATGACCGCATCCTTGAGGTCATCTTTACATCGCTCGAAATCCTGTATTGACTGCGCCGTCCATTCAATCTTTGTTTTATCTCGCTTTTTTGAACCTTTGAGGAAACTGTTTAACGTCGCTTGATGTTCAGCTGCATGGGGTACACTTGCCCTATAAAAATTTATCATCCCTAGAAATCGTCGTAATTGCTCAACTGTCTCTGGCCTTGGATAATCTACAATCGCTTTTACCTTGTGGTCAGTAGGTCGGATCCCTTCGGCCGAAACTTGGTATCCTAAAAATTCAATGTTTTCCTTACCAAATTCACATTTAGATAGATTTATGGTTATGCCAAATTTTGCAAATCGGTCAAATACCTTCCGTAGATGCATTTTGTGGCTCTCCATAGAATCACTCGCAATGATGACGTCATCGATAAATGAGAACAGGAAATCTAATCCCTCTAGTACTGTGTTGTTCATATATCGTTGAAATGACTGACTCGCTGTTCGTAGACCGAAGTTTAACCTTGGAAATTCATACAAACCGAATGGTGTTATTACTGCCGTCTTCTTTATATCTTCAGGCGCTATTCTTATGAAATGGTATGCTTTATTGATGTCTAGTTTTGAAAAAATATTTTTACCTGCCAATATATACGTGAAATCGAGTAGTCTGGGCACAGGATAACAATCCTGCTTAGTCATACTGTTCAGCTTCCTATAATCGCCCACTGGTCTTATATCTCCATTTTTCTTCGCTACTACGTGTAGCGGACTGGCCCACTCGCTTTTTGATGGTCTGCATATCCCGAGTTCCTGCATTAATTGAAATTCTTGTTTTACCTTATGATATCGGTCCGGTGGTAGCGGTCTTGCCTTGGCCCGAACCGGCGGTCCTGATGTCTCTATGTGGTGGTAGACGTCACACCCTTTGTCCTTGTCTATGTCCTTGAAAGAAACTGGCTTCGTAATATCTGGGAATTCTGTCAACAAATTCGCGAAAGGATGATTATAGTCCACTGTGGATAAGGATAACTCATTCATAGTAGCGATACAGCCTATTGTCAGCAAATTTGTTTGTTTGTCAATTAATTTGCGCGCACTTAGATCTACCACTAGTTTATGATGCTCTAGGAAATCAGCTCCTAATATTGGCTGGTTAACGTCCGCCAATATGAAACACCATCTATACGGACGACGTAACCCTAAATTTACATGCATGTTCCTAGAACCGTATGTTTTAATCTCTGTGCCGTTTGCCGCATATAATTTATAGTCCGAATCTCCACCTAATAACTTTTGTTTTCGCGTCGCCGGCACTACACTGATATTTGCCCCTGTGTCCACTAAAAACTTTAAACCGTTCTCCCTGTCATATAAACTGAGGCGATGATTGCTGCTTGGCGCAAAACCTCCCGCCACGGAAGACTGCGCCTCCACTAGTTTTCCGGCACTGCTGGTTTCTTCCAGGCACACGGCTGCTTGCACCCCCTTGCCCCTTGACGATATCTGTAGTGTTGAGTGCATAGCCAACCCGGGTCCGCTGGCGTCCTGGATCTCGATCTCGAGCGCTGACGATCCCTGTAGCCACCACGACCACGAGTCGCAGTGCGCCGATGATGTGACACCTCCTCGCGTAGCGCTGCTACCTCCAAATTGAGTCTTTGCATCTGGGTAGTCAGCTGCGCGACCGAGAATAAGTCGCTTACTGATGATTCGTTTTTAATTTCTGCGATTTCTGATCCTCGCACGTTTTCACAAATTTTGTCTGCAATGTTTGCCAGATTTTCCAACGACTGGTCCTGGCTCACAATGAGTACCGACCTTATTGATGACGGTAACCTATTGGTCCAAAGGTTATGCAATGTTTTCTCTGATATTTGGGCATTTCGCCCCAATTCTCTCATTTTTCGCAACAGCTGCGATGGCTTCTGCGCTCCCAATTCCATCTCCCCAACCAGTTTTTGGAACTGCCGCTCGGCACTTTCTTCGTATACATGTAGTAATCGCTCTTTTATAGCCTTAAATTTGTCTGCGGCTGGAGGTGACAGCAAAATATCACTCACCTGCTGCAACGCATCTCTTCCCAATTTTGCTACTACCATGTTATATTTTGCTTCATCGCTTTGTTTTTGGGGGCTAAGGACACTTTCCACCTGCGCGAACCAAAGCCGCGGCATCTCCGCCCAGAAGTCTGGTAATCTGGACTGGACGCTTATCGCCGCTAAGTCCGTGCTGGCCTCACCGGTTGACATTTTAGTTGCTAGTTCAGGCACTTTTTCACTGTTACTTTTTTCCGGGGTGAGAAACATAGTCCTTACTGTCTATATACGGCACAGAAACCTTATCACTGTACACTTAACACTTTCTTATTTAAAATTATACGTGCAACCTCGTTGATGTTACCACACTGCAGCGAAGCAACCAGGAAAACGCGGGGTCACCAATTGTTGGCGCCTCATACGCCAAGCTTAATTATGTTTCTTCTATTTAAATGCGTATTACTTCCTGACTACCTAACTGCAGAGGGGATGTTGCACGGAGTTACCGGCACTGGGTCGTGACTATTAATAATAAAACTGTTGATTTTAAACTCTATTTATTTTAACCTTAATTTAAGAGAAAGACGTCCACACGCTACGACCCAGTACGCAGTAACTGGTCGCGCTCCGATCATACATCTCGCTTGCACACAAAACTGCTTACATCGTCATTCATTCTACATGGTCCCTACACAAGCATCAGTCTAATGCCTTTTGTCGAAGTTAGTCAGATGGATTTTCTTGGAGTAACTCTAGGTCATAGATAGGTATATTACCTAAAGATGGAGCCATAGCGTAGCCGCACATGCGACAGCTATACTCTTGAAATGATGCCTGGTTAGAAATATTTCCCCATTTTGGGGGAAAATATCATAAAATATTCCAAATCTTTATACTTCACAAAATAAAACATTATTATACAGGGTTATAAGGAAAGCATATGCTAAGCCTAAAATGTCTAATAGTAAACTAATCTACTCATAATTATATACAACGTTGATAATGAAGCCAATCTTGCAATTGCGAAAATAATGTAACTACCTAATCTTAGTTTTGAGTCAGAAGGATATTTGAATTGCAAATAGCAATTATGGTTCCATGTGCTTAATCTGAGGAAGGATGCAAATCTAAACTGGAAGTCACATCTGGCAAATGTTGACAGTAAAATCTTCAGTCAATATAAGCATAGCAATATGCCTTTTCAGTGGTGGTCGATGTCACATCAAATGAAGTTGAAAAAAAACAAATAATAATAATGCCTATTATGGAAACATATACCATGTCATAAACAGTTCAAAATGTATCTGAAGAAGTGGCTATTAAATCACGTATATTAAGACTTGAATTGAATAGAGATAAATCTACGGAAATGATATTATTAAGTAAACAATTGAAAATTTGACATTTAATGAGGAATTATTATTGACATGATATTACGAGGTATATACTATTGACATTTCATTAAAATAATTTGACATATTATGCATAGAATTTAAAATTGAATTGGAAATCGTTAATTATTATTATTTTAAAAACTACTAAAATTATTTGACTGTGTACGAGTTACATATTGAATTCCCGATGTGGGTAAACTGACAATTTCAACCAATAGCTTATGAATTACAAGGTACTTATCAGTAGTTCAATAAATATTTCTTAATCTGAATCTTCCGACACAACTATCTACTATTACGGATACGAAGGATTGATATATCCGATAGGATATAAAGCCACTGTTGAAGTATGGGTTCCCAGTATGCAGTCTCTACTTTGAGAAAGATCCTCCTCAAAAGTGCCCAACAAAAAGCTACCGTATGCTCCATGTCACAAATCCTATGAAGACAGATTAAAAGCACTGCATCTCACAACCTTCGAGAAGCGGCAGTTGGGCGGAGACCTGATTGAAACCGTTAAAGTGCTGAATGGGTTCTATAATTTTACGGACATACAAAACATTTCACATTCAAAGATGTCGAAGACAGCAGACGCCATAAAACCTTGCTATGGCCCACACTATCCCAGACCAACACTACAAACCACATCCTATACAAGACAACAACTCTGGTCTATAACTGGAACAAATTGCCAGAAGATGTCGTACTGACTGATAAATAATAAACGTTTCACACTCATAGCTCCCTTCTAGGATGACTTCTGTGTCGGGGATGCCATGGAACACGCACAGGGACAAGGACATCTGGCACCCAGACCCAGAACAAATATTTAAATTCATCATTATGACATCTACCCGACCGGGAATCGAACCCGGGTGCTCTGGCTTATGGGACGGATATGTTACAACTGCCAAACAGGGAGTGGATTGTAATAAACATTCGAATTGAGTCAAATTGTGGTGTCAGGTTGTATCACATTTTATTTTCTTATTGGCGCGATCAGTTTTATAACATAAGCTTATTCCTATTTAAAATTGTTTTGATCATTCTTCCTGATTGATTAAATTGTTGTTTGTTTTGAATGTATGTCTAAGTATATGCAGTTTATGTAGGTTTACATATCACTTTTATCTAATACTGCACACCCCATTTTTCAATTCAATATGTATCCTCCTTTCTAAGGTTGCCTGGAAGAGATCGCTCTTGGCAATGGGGTCGCCAGATCTTGCACTGGTTCTTAAGTCTAAATATCCTTTTATTTGTGATGTCCGGTGTAAACAATAAAGAGTTTATCTATCTATCAAGATTATTCTTGGTATTGGTAGATGTGGGCGATTTGTGAAGTGTCCACAGGTGCAATGGCGGCAACTAGTGTTCGTGCGTAATCAAGTACGAGGACGTACTTATGGGTCGGATGGCCGAATGTTAGCATGGCAACCCCCAACGTCTTGATGGTGGCACCACTGTCGGCTGGCTGACGGATGGTGCGTCACTCTCACGACTGGGGAGTCGTGAGAACACCGACAAGATGGCGGTGCCGGTGATAATACGAAGGCGAGATAAAAGATGGAAGATGGGAAAGGCTAAGCCGCCTGTCTTCTGATTGTGATTGTGAATAAGTGAAGTGCTGTGATATTATTAAAATTGTGAGTAGCTTCCATAAAACCGATTGAGTATGTGATTCTAGTGTATAATTCCCCGAAACCCCATAGTAGTATAGCCATAGGTTACGTAAGTCGGAGGTAATGCTCTGACACTTCCTACCTGCCTTTACTTTACAGTCAAAAGTAAATTTCAGACATACTTCGTTATTGGGCAAATATTTTCTTAATGGAACTATGTCTCAGCTTTATTTCTTACAAAAAATACGCACCCGCGTGTGTTAAAGTGGCGACAACAGATTATGCTGAAACCCGGCATCTCCGAGAGCTCGTTATCTCGCTGACGACACAAAAACACCACGAAAATGTATTAAAACGCAAGGGAGGGCTATGTCTCAAAGAAACGAGGCCTACCTTGAACTTGAATTCTCTTTTTTTTTCTTCTACAAATTTAAAATATTTCGACCATTTCTTACTCCGAGCGTAGACATTCTGTGACCCCAAATGTTTAGAAATTGTACGGAATTTTCATGGAGAGCATAAACTATGGGGTTGAAAGGGCCCTCTAAAATAGTCTTACGTAATAAATACAAGCCCACGAAAAGTTACTTTTATCTTTGTAAATTAAATAATACAACAAGTATGGAAAATGTAAATTTTATGATTGAGTACTCGTTAGATAACGTTGGAGATATCAATTTCTCCCAGATTACATTTTAAGCTTTAAAAATAATAGGTAATCCTGCTTTTTACGAAGTCAGATCAAAATACTATGGCATCAAGGCATCAATTAACTAACAATAATAATAAAATTTGATAACCTAATCTAGGCTATCCTTGGTAAGGATAGCTAATACTGATAGATTACCAAAACCTACTTATTAAAGCTACTAACCAACCAAAAAGCCGAAAGCTTCTGCAAGTGAACACACTCAATTTTCAGAGTACCCCCACTTGTTATTTGATAAATAACCGGCGAAACAATAAATCACGTTGCGATATCCGTATCTCTCTTTATGTCGTATAAGTCGCATTATTCCAATTCGAGTGACCGAGTGTCGGTGTACTGATACACGACAGGAAGCCTAAACGGTAGTTTTCGTCGGTTCTTTATGGCTTTTTGTTTCCTTGTAAGCTTTGTTTCTGTGGTTTAGAATGAGTTAGTTTCTTCGTTCGCTGTTTCGGGTCACATATTATTATGAGCCAATTTAAGCCCCTAAGCGATAAAGTAAGTCTTTGGATGGGTGACCAGTTGACCACGAATGGATTTTTTAGTTTTTCAAGCTAGTAGGTAGGTAGGTAGGTAGTTGGAAATGATTGTTTTAATCAATTTGTGCGTATACAAATTGAATTAAAAGTAATGTATTAAATTTGTTTTTTAAGGTAACTGACTTGTAAATGGTCATTTTACGAGTACCTGCCTACTTAGGTAGGTATTTAAGACTTATAATTTACTCGTATATTATTTACATGTTCCAATAGTTTGTTCTAGCTTAAACAAAAATCATTACAACTAATTGTGATCGTTACGAAGTTGTGAGGTTTTGGTCAAAAACGGTATTAATCAAACAAAACAAGCAGGAATTTAAATTTTACGCACATGTGTTCGACACAAGATTCATTACCGAACAATTACGCTCACATAGGCAAATAGAACTGTGTATTCATCTAATAAAAAAATCTAATAAATCTATCATAACAAAAAAATCTAATAACAGAAACTCTTCAGCTCTGGATTGTGTAATAATCCGCGTTTGAGTGATTAAAATATCGACGTACTGATGGACACTACAGGAAGACTAAACGGTAGTTGTCAGTTCTTCTTTATATCATTTTGTTTTTTGTTTGTGCGAAAGTGGGCGGGACGGTGAAGGATTTTCACCAGTGTTCAGCTATTCGGAATTTCTGGAGCGAGAAATGCGTCTAGTCAGTCGATAGTTATTTATAGAGCCATGTTCTACGCAGCAAGTTTATTAGCCCTTTAGTGTAATATACAAGGTGTTTCTAAATGTTACTTAATAAACAAATTATAAAAAAAATATTGGTAATACTTAAAGGTGATGTCCTACACGGCAAAGGGAACAACTTTTAGGACACAAGTTCGCTAAATTTGAGATAAAAAATATCAAGATATTATCGAATAAATATCAAGATATATATATTTCAAGATATATATTCGATATTGTCTTTCTCGAATTTCTAAAAGTGGTTTACTTTGACGTGTAGAAGAACACCCCTAAGTACCTATTTCCATACCATTCAGAAATACCCCGTATAATACGACATCTTAAATATTACCTATGAAAACGTTTTTATAGAGTTATCTTATAGTTTAAAAGACTTACTAATAGGCCTTAATTAGTTACTCCTGAAATACTGGACGTGGGTCTCTACTGCCACACGCAGGATATCTTCGGATTTTCGCTTTTTTATTTTTATCACTATCATAATGAAAGTTTCGCGATAGTTACAATGTTGGCGTCTTCACTCAATGGTAAATTCGCGTTCGACTTTTAATTGAAAGCATCTCAGTCGTCTCCCTACGACCGCATCATTGCTTATACGTAGTTGTTTTGGGCGTCCCCTAAATCGTCCCCTAAATAATTCGAAAAGATCGAAGTACATATTTACTAGGTAGGTACTTACTTACCTATCTACTTCCATATAGTAGGTAGTACAGATTGTAAGGATTCGTCACGTCAATGACTGTATCCATCACCTGCTATATTACTTAAGAAAGTAGTTTTTGTGACAGCAGTTTCTGTTGTTCCTATTACAGTAGTTGCTCCAATCTAGCTATCGCTACGTGAATGATGCCTCTAGTTAGTACCTCTCACTGATAACGGATAACTTTGAGTTATGTCTTATTTTTCCGGAAAATTACGCGAATAAATCTTTTTGTATGTTAGTCGTTGGTATGAGCAAGTTTACTGCCGATGAATGATGTACAGATCTAAGTGCGGGTTGGATTTAGGTAAAAAAGTATCTATTTGTTTTTATATTTAAGATTCTTGTTTTCTTTTTTTTTTAATTTAAATTTGGCCTGATATATGTGGAGTGATAATCGGGGCAAATTAGACCGAAAAATAGGAGTAAGCTTACATTAATTCCCACCCAGCTGAAAATTGGTAGGATTGTTCAGAACACCATCATAAATGAAACCTAAAAAGTCCTCATCGATCCGATACGTGCAAAAATTTTTACTCCGGGTAGGTCACCAAAACGGGTATTTCGTGATTTTCTCAAAAACGGTACAAGCTACGAGGATACTGTTCAAGACAAGTATGTTCACTATAACATTTTCTACAGTATTGCTCTTAAACGCATGTTGATAGAACTTATGGTTTTCGAGATATGTCGATATTCATTTCAGACCAGACCAAAAAATTGACAATTTCTCTTAAGATGCCTCAGTCAGCAGTAGATCATATAACAAGTTTGTAAATGAGTTTTCCCGAAGTTTTAAACATTGTTGAATCCGACAATCTCAAGAAACACTTTGAAAAATGACTCCTTGTATCTCAAATCGGATAAATGATGATGATGGTTGATGGAAAATTGAACCCCTCGTATCTTGGAAACGGAAAGAGATAGAGGGGTACACCTGACTTTTAAAATTTAGATCAAGTATGGACCTTTCTAGGGAAATGATAAAAAAAGATAGCCGCCATACAAAAAAGTTTGACAGTCATACAAATAAACAAAAAAAAAGGAAATGCTCATAGCTGTGGAACCGCTGTAGATGGATGGAGTGTGCTCGAAGAAATAATATAGAGATTCATAACGACAATCGAGATTCAGCAACAAAAATCCAAGATGTCGGATTTCATATTTCCGTCAAATTTCAATGGATCTTCTAAATTTTAAAGTGATCCTAGGCAGGTGTTATTTTGGATCTGGAGGCTCTTAAGGTCCTTAAATCCATTCCTGAAATGATTTTTTTGGTTCGGCCATTTTTCAAAATGGCTGCCATACAAAAGAAAAGGAGTGAAGTTACAATACTTCGCACCCAGCTGAAAATCAGTAGGATTGTTCAAAACATCATCACAAATGAAATCTAAAAAGTCCTCATTGATCCGATACGTGCAAAAAAAATTCCGATTATTACTCTTTCAACTTTTTGAATCGTTATATTTCTAAAACGGTGGCTCTTAGGAAAAAAAAATTGCCAATTTTTGTAGATAATTATCTGATCTAAAATTTGGTATGGCTAATTGTATGATAAAATTTACTGTTTTTCTGTAAATTGTGAAAAACCAGTTTTTGTGACCTTTTACCCGGAGTGATTTTTTTGCACGTATCGGATCAATGAGGACTTTTTAGATTTCATTTGTGATGACGTTTTGAACAATCCTACTGATTTTCAGCTGGGTGCGAAGTAAGTAAGTTAAGTTAGTTGGCGACTGGTTTTTCATGTACTGTTTTTATTTGATTATGGTTTGTGCTTAATAAACTATTTTTCATTTTTTTTTTTTTTTTTTTTTCAGCTGGGTGCGAAGTATTGTAACTTCAATCCTTTTCTTTTGTATGGCAGCCATTTTGAAAAATGGCCGAACCAAAAAAATCATTTCAGGAATGGATTTAAGGACCTTAAGAGCCTCCAGATCCAAAATAACACCTGCCTAGGATCACTTTAAAATTTAGAAGATCCATTGAAATTTGACGGAAATATGAAATCCGACATCTTGGATTTTTGTTGCTGAATCTCGATTGTCGTTATGAATCTCTATAATATTTCTTCGAGCACACTCCATCCATCTACAGCGGTTCCACAGCTATGAGCATTTCCTTTTTTTTTGTTTATTTGTATGACTGTCAAACTTTTTTGTATGGCGGCTATCTTTTTTTATCATTTCCCAAGAAAGGTCCATACTTGATCTAAATTTTAAAAGTCAGGTGTACCCCTCTATCTCTTTCCGTTTCCGAGATACGAGGGGTTCAATTTTCCGTCAACCATCATCATCATTTATCCGATTTGAGATTCAAGGAGTCATTTTTCAAAGTGTTTCTTGAGATTGTCGGATTCAACAATGTTTAAAACTTCGGGAAAACTCATTTACAAACTTGTTATATGATCTACTGCTGACTGAGGCATCTTAAGAGAAATTGTCAATTTTTTGGTCTGGTCTGAAATGAATATCGACATATCTCGAAAACCATAAGTTCTATCAACATGCGTTCAAGAGCAATACTGTAGAAAATGTTATAGTGAACATACTTGTCTTGAACAGTATCCTCGTAGCTTGTACAGTTTTTGAGAAAATCACGAAATACCCGTTTTGGTGACCTTCTACCCGGAGTAAAAAATTTTGCACGTATCGGATCGATGAGGACTTTTTAGGTTTCATTTATGATGGTGTTCTGAACAATCCTACCAATTTTCAGCTGGGTGGGAATTAATGTAAGCTCAGATGTCTAAATTGCCCCGGTTATGAGTGTTGTTTTAAATTTATTTATTATCTACGGTATGACAGTAGATATATTTACAGTTGTATTTTTTAAACAATGATTGCCCTAAAACTCCAGTCGGGTTTGTCTAGGCAATAGGTTCTCATTAACAACGTACAGTTATTTACTAGTAAATTAACTTTTATAACAAACAAATTTATTACAAATAAATATTTCATGGATTGCACAGCTGTTGTAGATAAACGTGTAGAACTCGTTACTAATAACAGGAATGATGTAATCAAATCCAAAAAAAAGATAAATAAGAATCGTCAATAATAAGAAAAATAAATTAAGGAACTCGATTTAAGTATTCAAAAGTAACGTTTGCTTCATTGGTTAGAATTAGAGTAATATTTATACTACTAGCGCCATCTAACGCATTACTGAGTACCTAACTAAACGTAAGTGGAAAGGGTTATCAGGTTTGGCTTTACTTGAGAACCTTGTGCGTGATCTGTTCTTTCGCGGAGTCTTTCGTGTAAAGTTTCACCACAATTTCCACAGATGGCGCTAACTAAAGAAATAAAGGAATTAGATTTTTTTACAAAAAATATTAATAAATAGTTTTGTATTTCTATGTACATAAAGTAGGTACAAGAAAATTAAAATTTATAAGTACCTAAATTAAAAAAAACAAAACTCAGAAAATTTTAACGATAAAATTAAGTACCTAAGTACTTTGTTAAAAATATAAATTAAAAACTTTGTCAAATTAGAAATCATATGTCCCTTTATTTTATACCTACATAAAAACAAAAGTCTGAAAATGCGTTCTGTCTTTTTCTTTCAACATGCAAAATCAGATCTTTCAGACTAAAAACGAATAATTATTATCCCTAAGTACATTAGCACGGAACATAATCTTATTAATAGTTTAGAGCAGACAATCATGCTGTTATGAAATTACCGCTACCTCTCCGCTCTCTCACTTTGCGCCTACTCACTTAGCTATTATACAGGGCTATAAGGAAAGGGTATGCTAAGCCGAAAAGGGCTCATAGCAATCATCTTTGTGAACAACTTTTACAATGGGACCAACCCAGAAATCGTGTTCCATACTTATTGTCGAGAGTGATTGACATCTTAATATATATAAATCTCGTGTCACAATGTTTGTCCTCAATGGACTCTAAACTAAACCACTTAACCGATTATAATAAAATTCGCACACCATGTGCAGTTCGATCCAACTTGAGAGATAGGATAGTTTAAATCTCAAATTATAGTCGCAATTTTAATTTATTGCAAATTATATATATATATACTGATAATTTTTACTATAAATTGACAAGTTAGCATCAACATACTACGGTTGCTATAGTTACGCAATATTTGACATAGAATTGACGCAATGGCTTTTGACAGGACAACGTCTGTCGAGTCATCTAGTATTTCTTTAAGATTTTATTCGCGATTTCGGGTTTGGTCCCATAGTAAAAGTTGTTCAGAATGATGAGTACTATGAGGCTTTTTTGGCTTATCATGCCCTATTCTTATAACCCTGTAGAAGTACTTGAATAATAAACCTCCGCACTACCAGAGGAATACCAGAGATGCAGTACTTAATTTACTCGTAGGTCGACTTTGTACCTAGTAGGTACCTATGTACTTAACGCTAATCTGACTTAATGAGAAAATGAAAATAAGATATTTTTGGTCAACTTTTTGTAATTCATCAGTTGTCAGAGATCACCCAATAGCGTAAGATGAAAAATGGTAATGCGCATTTCATTGAACTTTTCATGTCATTTTAAGTAACTTTGTCGAAACAAATTAAGAAAACTTTAAGCATACAACAAAGAAATATGAGTAGTGTTACGAACGGAAGCACATGTAAAGGTAAAAATATTCAGCAACTATTCAAATAGCTTGATCCTATAATTAAAAACAAAGACACAGATACCGCAGACTTGAAATGCAGGGTTGCGTTCACATTTTATTTTACAAGTACCTAAAAGTGCACAGTGCAGTGAATGTCCGCAGGTCAAGTTGCGCGCAACTGGAACAAATTGCTCATCATCTTCAGAGTGCACTTTTTACTGCCACCACTGACACGGACCGGCGTCAGTAATAAGAAGAGAACTGTTTAAAAGTTAGAAAGAAAAACTAGGTCAGGTTTTTTGTCCTGTTAATTGAACAGTTGAGACGATTTCTTATAATGTTTCTTTTGTATGTATTGTTTCTCGTTTTCTACTTTCGGTTTATTTTCTTCCTAGGATAATTGTTGCAACGGGCGATCCTGATAGTCTTTAGATGGGTGACCGCGAGTGACATTTCAAAACTGTGGTTTGGTCGAAATTGAAATAGTCTTATTGAAGACGTTTGGTTGGTAATATGAAGACTGTAACTCTAAGCTGACTTCAGGACCCATTAGAACTTACCTAGGTACTCCGGCAGATAATAGTTGCAAATAGTACCACCAAAGCCAGCACACACGCCAAGCACACATTAGAATAGTTGAATTAAATATCTCTTTTAGCTATGTGTCTTATATTAAACATGCACATAGAAAGGCTCATGGCGCTCTGATAGTGTTTGTGACCCACCAGTCCCACCACATTAATTGCTCTATTGCCATAAATATATTTTACCGATGCAGTGATGCGTTTGACTGACTACGAATTAACGCAGCGTTTTATTGTGAAAATTCGGTGGGACGGAATGCAGCTCTGTGTATAATAGCTCAACTCTATTAACTACAGGTGCTGTGCAGTGCGCGATCTCTTTTCACACTGAAGGGCAGACATGGCACCGTCAGACTATGAGAAATAGCTTTATGTTGTAGTAGCTGCACCATGCGGTTTCACTCATATTTTCTGGCATAAATCATAATAATAATTATTTATTATTTTATTGAATTCAGGTAACACAGACCCATATTAACAAATACCTCACAAACTAACAAACGCACACATACACACACATAGGTAAATATGTAGTAAAATTAAAAATTATATTTTTTTCTGGGTATACGAAGCTTGTATGTTAATCTAGGTTCAAGGGTATAACATACCGGGGCTGCGGGTAGAAGTTACCGCGGCCTCGGCGTCACAAGGGCGTAGAAGGAACATGGGTGGTTTTTGGTCAGTAGAAGTCTGACACTCCCTTCCGCTCTGCCCAAGAGTGGGGGGGGGGGGTCATTTGATGATTTCCCACCCCCCAAAAAAAAAAAAAAAAGGTATAACATACCTCCATACCAAATTTCATAGAAGTTCATTTAGCCGTTTTTAGATGAATCAACTTGACATTTATAACTTTAGTAGGATTAGTTGGCCACATAGTTTAACCTAACTCGTACCTATTACTCGTCTATACTAATATTATAAAGAAGTAAAGTTTGTGTGTTTGTATATTTGTTAAATTGTAAGGGGTAATCTCGGGATCTACTGAACCGATTTTGAAAATTCTTTCACCAATAGAAAGCCACCAAATTATTGCTGAGTGTCATAGGTTATATAAAAAACCGAAAAATAAAAAGGCTTTTACGTGGTAGTCCGTTTTGCAAAGTGAATCGGAGAAAAAACGGTCCGGACGGCGCGCGATGGCTTCGGGTTTAATTAACATTATGCCCAACGAAGTGGGCACGGGTCAGCTAGTATTAATATAAATGCGTAAAAGCGACTTTGTTTATTTGTTGCGTTTTCATCCTTTATCTATTCAAACGATCATCATTAAACTTTGCGCATACGTTATCAGGGGCACTGAAAAGGACATAGGCTACTTTTATCATCATCATCATCAGTTTACACCACTGCGCGGATAAAAACGCCGTGGCCCAGCTCAGCTAATATTTCACATAAAAGCTGGAAAACTTTTTTTATGATTTATCGATCCCTTTTATTTGTGATTTTAATCTGCCAAATCTAAAACTTTTATTGAAGAAAAGGGCGAAACCGGTCATTAAATTCTCGTACAAAAGGTACATTTTGAAACAGCTTTGCAAGCAATATTAGGGGAAAGTAGGAAAATTCTGAAAAAGCGTTATAGCAACATTGATGGTGTTTTTAAGGTAAGAAAACTGTAACCCCCGCACGCCACTCTTGTTACTCTTGTTATTTAAAACTAGAGACTTTGATGTTTGAATTAATGCTCAGATATCTATGAACTAGCTGCGCCCTGCAGTTTCACCCACGTTTTCCGGGATAAAAAGTCTAGGTATGTGTTAATCCAGACCATGAACAACCTTCGTTCCAAATTTCATGTGAACCCGTTCAGCCGTTTTTACGTGAAAGAGGAACAAACGTTCTTTCAAACTTTCGCGTTTACGAATAAGTAGAAAAGTAGGATTATGTGTGTGTGTGTGTGTGTGTGTGTGTGTGTGTGTGTGTGTGTGTGTGTGTGTGTGTGTGTGTGTGTTATGTATTTTACTTGTTTTCAATGGTGTCAAAGTCATCTTTGAAGAAAATTATAAGAATAGCGTACCGTACATAGTAATAAGACTATTTCGTAATAACTGTGTAAAGTCAGTGGAAATGTGGAATGGAGAACTCAACTCTATTAACTCCAGGTGGCGCGCAATCTCTCTCCACACTAAAGGGCAGACACAGCTCCGAACTGTTTGGTAGTAAAAACTACAAAATTTTATAGCTTACAAACTTTTTATATGAAGCTCGATAGCTGCCCTTCAATATCGATTAGTGAATCGAGTAACACTTATGGTATGAAAAGAACAAAGTTGACTCAATTAATCAAATTATACTTAGCAGCAGTTTTGTTCAGTTCTTTAAAACTAACTTATTGGTTCATTACAAAACTGCTGTAAATTTGCTGTTCTGTAACTTTTCACTACCTCCGTTTTTTTACTATAGAACAATGTGTTAAAAAGATCAGTCGATGGTAAAACATGAACAGGAACTAGTTCTAAAATGAGGCTGGCAATCAAAGTTAGGCTCTTAGGGAACAGTGGGGTGTGGTGAAATATTGCTTTGCTACGCAAAAAAATAAACAAAGTGAATTGTGTATTTTTTAATGCATAATTTATTTATTAAATTTTTATTTGTTTCTACAAGCATTTTAGAATAGGACAGACTCAAATGCTTTTTTCAATCTTCAAGCACACGTAACAAAACCCTCATTACCGGTCTCCAAATGAAATCTGAAGTTCATTGTGTAATATTTCACAATGGTTTTCAATTAATCGACTCTTTTGTTAACTGCCTGAACGTTTTTCATCATTTATGTATTGTCTTTATGCTAAACACTCCATTCGCCCTCTCTCGGTCTGTTAGTTACCTATCCAACCTATAAGCTCAGATAAACCTATAGAGCAAGATAGAGCATTTTGTTAAATTTGGGTGAAGCCAAGAATTCATCTACACTGACAAAAATGCCCATCTATATTCCGCTAAAAGAATGATGAATTCACTAAAGTACGGAGCATACTGATATCACCAAGAACTACGATGATCAGACCAATTTGACAACTATCATAAACTGGTGCAATCATCGTTCTTTTTTTTGATATCAGTATGCTTCGTGCTTTAAGTGAATTCATCATTTCACTTCCGCGCGCACGTACACAAGCTCTGTTTCTTAGTGCCGCGACTAGGGGCTTATTGATATCTCAATGTGTGCGTCTTGTGTACGTAAGCGTGAAAGTAGAGGATTTATTGGCTCCAAATCTAACGCAGTGCTCAATCTTTGTCTCTAGATTTATCTGAATCTGGAAGCAGCTAGGGAATTTGTTTCAATCAACCATAAAATTATGTCTAACCCTCAGGCGTCGAGAGATTTTGCACACTTGACTTAATAATAACTTCGACTGCCTTATTGCCTTTTGATTGGAAGATTGATTTCTGTGGAATTGATTACTCTAAGTGCTATTTTGTAAGCCTAGCTTCTATAATCATGCAAGAATGGCGCATAGCAACAAGTTACTAAATATTGAATAATGCAAAATCTCGACTGATCATAGATTATCCAAAATTGATCGAGGACCTTGTTCGTGATAATATTACATCGCTAGAGTAGAAAATAGAATAATTTGACCGTCAATTATTAATGAAATGTATATTGACTTCTAAAACTTTAACTTTAACAATATAAAGTTAATCTATACCAATACTATGACTTATTTTAGGTTCATTTCGTATAACCCTGTATGCATAGAAGGGTCCTAAAGTTAAAAGTGGGTCAGTACTCCACATTGTTTTCGGGAGAAGAAAACTTTATTCAAATTGATGCTAACATATTCGGGACCATTTGCCAACAAATGAACATCAAAAGTGACTTAACTTACCTCATTGGTACGATTCTTGGCAATGCTTTTGCAGATTAAAAGTAGAACCGAGCCTGGGATCACTAAAATGGGAATAAATTTTCCCAAAGATTACTTGAAGAAATGGAGCGTTTTCGCCCTCTTCGGATATTATTTTCTGGCCACTCGGTCTGTACCAACTTTCTTATTCGTAATATTGACGTCAATATCCATGGAATACAACGCTATACGTTAAGGAATGATAATGAAGATTTGACGCAAAACAAAGGTCATTGCGCTCATTATTTTTATTTTAGAAAAGTATCAGGTCCATAGCGTGGGCAGGAAAGTACTAATGTAACTCGATTCTTGAGTCGATTTGAACTGTCAAACTTCGCGTAGGGGTGAGGATGAGCGAGTAAGTGAAATGTTGAGGATGGCAAGTAAACTATGGAAAATAACGTGGTTTTCACAATTTTTTGTTATAAAAACACGGGAATACTCACGTAAAAACCAAACCAACGAGACCGAGACGCAACCGCGAGCGCGTCACTTTTGTAAACTCACCTGATGAAGGTCACCGAATGTGACCAAAACTAGTCGTAGTAGACGATTTAATTTTTACGTGAGTATTCCCGTGTTTAATTATAACAAAAATGCGAGTAAACTAGTTACTTGCCATCGTCTTATTGTTTGTTCCATAGGGCCGCCAGTTGTTGCACTTCTTTTAAACGTTATTGTCCTATTGTTTTTAATTTCAAGTGTCGTGTTGTGTTGTGTTGAGTGAATAGGTGCCTATCTTCTAAATTTGCGTGCTTCATCTTCGACCACATCGTCGCTTACGAGTGGACGAAGCGTAGGCGAGTTGGTGATCAAATGCAGATTTATTCATTATAGAAAAAAAAAGAGTTTTTGTTTGTTTATGGGTCAAAATTATGTCTGTTTTCGCAGTAAAAGAATTTATCTATCTACCTAAAACAACAGTTTGTATGTTATGTATGTTTGGTCTCAGCAGCGCAGCGGGGACAGATAGATTTGAGCCCACATTAATTATTATGCGCACCGCTAAAGTGTGGAATGCTCTGTCTGAGTGGGTGTTCCGCAATGGTTATAATGCGGGGTGTCTTGAAGGCGATAGTGAATCGGTATCATCTAGGCAAGCGTGCTCCATTGTAGACTGCATCATTGCTTCCCATCAGGCAAGATGACGGTCAAACGCAAGCCCATAATTGAACAAAATATAAATAAAAACTAGCATTTTAATTTATTGTTTCTTCTAAACTTGTTCATTTGGAATGAAGTGTACAGTGGATGGATAGGGATACCCTATGTCATGTATTATTATATTATTCTAATTTTTTTTTATTTTATTACTAATTTATTCTTCAGTATTTTTGATACGAAAACAAAAAACTTACAAACAAGTCTCAAAATGTTGTAATCAATATATATAAAAGTGAAGGTCGTGACTGACTGACAGATCAACGCACAGCCTAAACCGCTTAAGCTACAAACTTCAAATTTGGACAAAAGTTTAATATCAAAAAGCGGACGCACACTAAGAAAGGAATTTGCCCAATTCAACCCCTAAGAGGGTGAAAAGGGGTGTTTAAGTTTGTATGAAAAAAATATTTTTCTTAATGCTACAATTATCAAACTTTGCGAATATACTAAAGTTAAAAAAATAATTGACACCTATTTCAACATTTTTTAAAAATCAACCCCTAAAGGGGTGAAACGGAGCAATAAAGTTTGTATGAAGATTTTTTTTTAATGCTGTGGTTATGAAACTTTGCAAATATACTAAGCTTAAGAAAATAATTGACACTTATTTTTTTGTTTTTTGAAAATCAACCCCTAAAGGGGTGAAACGGAGTATTGAAGTTTGTATGGAGATTTTTTTTTTGATACTGTGGCTACGAAACTTTGCAGATATACTAAGCTAAAAAAAATAATTGACACTTATTTTTTTGTTTTCTGAAAATCAACCCCTAAAGGGGTTAAACGGAGTGTTGAAGTTTGTATAAAATTATTTTTTTCCTAATACTTCGATTATTTAACTTTGCTATTGTAATAAGCTAAAAAAAATATTAGATACCTGTTTCATTATTTTTTGAAAATCCACCCCTGAAAGGGTTTAACAGAGTGTTGAATCAACGCATCAACATTAACAGATCAACGCACAGCCTAAACCGCTTAAGCTACAAACGTCAAATTTGGACAAAAGTTTTATACCAAAAAGCGGACGCACACTAAGAAAGGAATTTGCCCAATTCAACCCTTAAGAGGGTGAAAAGGGGTGTTTAAGTTTGTATGAAAAATTTTTTTTTTTTTATGCTACGATTATCAAACTTTGCGAATATACTAAAGTAAAAAAAATAATTGACACCTATTTCAACATTTTTTAAAAATCAACCCCTAAAGGGGTGAAACGGAGCAATAAAGTTTGTATGAAGATTTTTTTTTTAATGCTGTGGTTATGAAACTTTGCAAATATACTAAGCTTAAGAAAATAATTGACACTTATTTTTTTGTTTTTTGAAAATCAACCCCTAAAGGGGTGAAACGGAGTATTGAAGTTTGTATAGAGATTTTTTTTTTGATACTGTGGCTACGAAACTTTGCAGATATACTAAGCTAAAAAAAATAATTGACACTTATTTTTTTGTTTTCTGAATATCAACCCCTAAAGGGGTTAAACGGAGTGTTGAAGTTTGTATAAAATTATTTTTTTCCTAATACTTCGATAATTTAACTTTGCTATTGTAATAAGCTAAAAAAAATATTAGATACCTGTTTCATTATTTTTTGAAAATCTACCCCTGAAAGGGTTTAACAGAGTGTTGAATCAACTCATCAACATTAACAGATCAACGCACAGCCTAAACCGCTTAAGCTACAAACGTCAAATTTGGACAAAAGTTTTATACTAAAAAGCGGACGCACACTAAGAAAGGAATTTACCCAATTCAACCCCTAAAAGGGTGAAAAGGGGTGTTTAAGTTTGTATGAAAAAAATATTTTTCTTAATGATACGATTATCAAACTTTGCGAGTATACTAAAGTTAAAAAAATAATTGACACCTATTTCATCATTTTTGAAAAATCAACCCCTAAAGGGGTGAAACGGAGTATTGAAGTTTGTATGAAGAATTTTTTTTGATGCTGTGGTTACGAAACTTTGCCAATATACTAAGCTAAAAGAAATAATAGACATTTATTATTTTGGATTTTGAAAATCAACCCCCAAAGGGGTTAAATGGAGTGTTGAAGTTTGTATGAAATTATTTTTTTCCCTATGCTACGATTATTTAATTTTGCAGATGTACTAAGATAAAAAAATAATAGATACATGTTTCATTATTTTTGAAAAAACAACCCCTAAAGGGGTGAAATGGTGTAGTAAATATAGTACGGAGAGAGAATTGTAATGACTCACTGACAGACAACGCACAGCCTAAACCACTGGCCGTAGAAATTTGAAATATGCAGGGTGTGTTTGTCTTGATGAGTACACGTGTACCAATAAAGAATTTTTTGAAATTCTACCTCTAAAGGGGTGAAATAGAGTGTTAAAGTTAGGATGGAGAAGCATTGTTTTTGACGTCACGGTATTGAAACTTTACAATATACGAAGCTTAACAAAATAACGAACACCTATTTCACCATTTTTGGAAAATCAACCCCTGTGGGGGTGAAATGGCGTGGTAAAGATAGTACGGTGAAAGAATTTGTTTTGATGCTAACTCAATGAAACTTTACAGATGTACTAAACTTAAGGCGGAAAAAATCCAAAACCTTCGAAAAGTCATATCCTCGAGGTGGAACTGCTAATTATCTCGAAAATTAAAAACATTTTTACCAAAGCGCTGAGACTAAAAAGTCACCAAAATCTCGGACCTTTTTGGAGCCATTAAAAATAACATAGTCGCCTCAAAAACATGGCCGCCATACAAACTTTGAGGGTCTATATCTCCGAAACGGTTGAAGATGGGTGGGTGTTTGACTAGATGTCATAGGAGTTAGCAAGGGCTACTTGATGGTTGTGGCAAAAATCCAAATGATTCAAAATGGCCGCCATTATTTTTTCTACATGATTCGAGGGGGCTGATTTAGCATCTGTTTTGGCATCTGGGGGTTTTTGGGGTCCCTGCTTCCATTGTATGACGCTTTTTACATGTTCTCAAAAAAGGAGGGTTAAATTAATTATCGGTTCCCGAGGTATAGTCCACGCGGGCGAAGCCGTGGGCGGAAGCTGCTACGATTATCAAACTTTGCGAATATACTAAAGTTAAAAAAATAATTGACACCTATTTCAACATTTTTTAAAAATCAACCCCTAAAGGGGTGAAACGGAGCAATAAAGTTTGTATGAAGATTTTTTTTTTAATGCTGTGGTTATGAAACTTTGCAAATATACTAAGCTTAAGAAAATAATTGACACTTATTTTTTTGTTTTTTGAAAATCAACCCCTAAAGGGGTGAAACGGAGTGTTGAAGTTTGTATGGAGATTTTTTTTTTGATACTGTGGCTACGAAACTTTGCAGATATACTAAGCTAAAAAAAATAATAGACACTTATTTTTTTGTTTTCTGAAAATCAACCCCTAAAGGGGTTAAACGGAGTGTTGAAGTTTGTATAAAATTATTTTTTTCCTAATACTTCGATTATTTAACTTTGCTATTGTAATAAGCTAAAAAAAATATTAGATACCTGTTTCATTATTTTTTGAAAATTAACCCCTAAAAGGGTTAAACCGATAAAAGTGAATGTCGAGACTGACTGACAGATCAACGCACAGCCTAAACCGCTTAAGCTACAAACGTCAAATTTGGACAAAAGTTTTATATCAAAAAGCGGACGCACACTAAGAAAGGAATTTGCCCAATTCAACCCTTAAGAGGGTGAAAAGGGGTGTTTAAGTTTGTATGAAAAATTTTTTTTTCTTTATGCTACGATTATCAAACTTTGCGAATATACTAAAGTTAAAAAAATAATTGACACCTATTTCATCATTTTTCAAAAATCAACCCTTAAAGGGGTGAAACGGAGCAATAAAGTTTGTATGAAGATTTTTTTTTAATGCTGTGGTTATGAAACTTTGCAAATATACTAAGCTTAAGAAAATAATTGACACTTATTTTTTTGTTTTTTGAAAATCAACCCCTAAAGGGGTGAAACGGAGTATTGAAGTTTGTATAGAGATTTTTTTTTTGATACTGTGGCTACGAAACTTTGCAGATATACTAAGCTAAAAAAAATAATAGACACTTATTTTTTTGTTTTCTGAAAATCAACCCCTAAAGGGGTTAAACGGAGTGTTGAAGTTTGTATAAAATTATTTTTTTCCTAATACTTCGATTATTTAACTTTGCTATTGTAATAAGCTAAAAAAAATATTAGATACCTGTTTCATTATTTTTTGAAAATCAACCCCTAAAAGGGTTAAACCGATAAAAGTGAATGTCGAGACTGACTGACAGATCAACGCACAGCCTAAACCGCTTAAGCTACAAACGTCAAATTTGGACAAAAGTTTTATATCAAAAAGCGGACGCACACTAAGAAAGGAATTTGCCCAATTCAACCCTTAAGAGGGTGAAAAGGGGTGTTTAAGTTTGTATGAAAAATTTTTTTTTCTTTATGCTACGATTATCAAACTTTGCGAATATACTAAAGTTAAAAAAATAATTGACACCTATTTCATCATTTTTCAAAAATCAACCCTTAAAGGGGTGAAACGGAGCAATAAAGTTTGTATGAAGATTTTTTTTTAATGCTGTGGTTATGAAACTTTGCAAATATACTAAGCTTAAGAAAATAATTGACACTTATTTTTTTGTTTTTTGAAAATCAACCCCTAAAGGGGTGAAACGGAGTATTGAAGTTTGTATGGAGATTTTTTTTTTGATACTGTGGCTACGAAACTTTGCAGATATACTAAGCTAAAAAAAATAATAGACACTTATTTTTTTGTTTTCTGAAAATCAACCCCTAAAGGGGTTAAACGGAGTGTTGAAGTTTGTATAAAATTATTTTTTTCCTAATACTTCGATTATTTAACTTTGCTATTGTAATAAGCTAAAAAAAATATTAGATACCTGTTTCATTATTTTTTGAAAATCAACCCCTAAAAGGGTTAAACAGATAAAAGTGAATGTCGAGACTGACTGACAGATCAACGCACAGCCTAAACCGCTTATGCTACAAACGTCAAATTTGGACAAAAGTTTTATATCAAAAAGCGGACGCACATTAAGAAAGGAATTTGCCCAATTCAACCCCTAAGGGGGTGAAAAGGGGTGTTTAAGTTTGTATGAAAAAAATATTTTTCTTAATGCTGCGATTATCAAACTTTGCGGATATACTACAGTTAAAAAAATAATTGACACATATTTCATCATTTTTCAAAAATCAACCCCTAAAGGGGTGAAACGGAGCAATGAAGTTTGTATGAATTTGTTTTTTTTAATGCTGTGGTTATGAAACTCTGCAAACATACTGAGCTAAAGAAAATAATAGACATTAATTTTTTTATTTTCTGAAAATCAACCCTTAAAGGGGTGAAACGGAGTATTGAAGTTTGTATAAAGATTTTTTTTTTTGATGATGTGGTTATGAAACTTTGCAAATATACTAAACAAAAAAAAAATAATAGACACTTATTTTTTTGTTTTTTGAAAATCAACCCCTAAAGGGGTTAAACGCAGTGTTGAAGTTTGTATGAAGATTTTTTTTGATTCTTTGGTTACGAAACTTTGCCAATATACTAATCTTAAAGAAATAATAGACACTTATTATTTTGGTTTTTGAAAATCAACCCCCAAAGGGGTGACGAGGTATTAAAGTTTGTATAGAAATATTTTTTTCTTAATGGTACGATTATTAAACTTTGCAAAGTTACTAAGCTTAAGAAAATAATAGACACTTATATTTTCGTTTTTGAAAATCAACCCCTAAAGGGCTGAAACGGAGTATTGAAGTTTGTATAAAAATATTATTTTCCCAATGCTACGATTATTTAACTTTGCAAATGTACTAAGCTAAAAAAATAATAGATACCTGTTTCATTATTTTTGGTAAATATAGTACGGAGAGAGAATTGTAATGACTCGCTGACAGATAAGGCACATCCTACACCGCTGGTCGTAGAAATTTAAAATACGGAGGGTGTGTTTGTCTTGACGAGTAAACATGTACCAAAGAAAGAATTTTTTGAAATTCAACCTCTAAAGGGGTATAATAGGGGGTTTTAAAGTTTGTATGGGGAAGCATTGTTTTTGACGCCACGGTATTGAAACTTTACAAATATACTAAGCTTAAAAAAACAACGAACACCATTTTTCACCATTTTCACCACTTTTGGAAAATCAACCCCTGTGGGGGTGAAATGGCGTGGTAATGATAGTACGGAGAAAGAATTTGTTTTGATGCTAACTTAATGAAACTTTACCTACAGATGTACTAAACTTAAGGCATGTAAA
The DNA here is from genome assembly GCA_949125135.1 of Alcis repandata. Classification (NCBI taxonomy): domain Eukaryota; kingdom Metazoa; phylum Arthropoda; class Insecta; order Lepidoptera; family Geometridae; genus Alcis; species Alcis repandata. The sequence continues at coordinate 6,939,888 of OX421233.1, forward strand.
CAACATCCTGAAAAAATCCAAAACCTTCGAAAAGTCACATCCTCGAGGTGGAACTGCTAATTATCTCGAAAACTAAAAACATTTTTGCCAATGCGCTGAGACTAAAAAGTCATCAAAACCTCGGACCTTTTTGGAGCCATTAAAAGTAACATGGTCGCCTCAAAAACATGGCCGCCATACAAACGTTGAGGGTCTATATCTCCGAAACGGTTGAAGATGGTGGGTTTGACTAAATGTCATAGGAGATAGCAAGGGCTACTTGATGGTGGTGGCGAAAATCCAAATGATTCAAAATGGCTGCCATTTTTCAAAATGATTCGAGGGGGCTGACTTATTGCATCCGGGCGTTTTCGGGGTCTCTGCTTCCTTCTTCATACAATATGACGCTTTTTACATGCTCTCAAAAAAGAGGGATAAATTAATTTCATCCCGGAAAAAAAATCGGTTCCCGAGGTATCGTCCACGCGGGCGAAGCCGTGGGCGGAAGCTAGTCTGTAGTATAAACGTAGCAGAGCTATTTTAGGACATTATCTTATTCCTTGGAGCACAAAATAGATAACAGTACAACCTGGAGTTAAAGTTCACTAGCCTCGAGGGTAGACCGTAGACGACAGGTTTAAAATAAACTACGGTTACGATATTCACAACATCTATTAATTCAAAGGTCTAGATTTTATTTTATATCAGATATTAGATTACAGTAAAAAAAATATAAGGTAAGATAATACTACTTGCATTATATGCAAGTTATATCTATATCTATATCTATCTATATCTATATATATATAAAAATGAAACCCGTTTTCCTTGGTCACGGCATCACGCGTGAATGGCTGGACCGATTTCACTAATTCTTTTTTTGTTGTATTTGTTATTATTAGGAGAAGGTTCTTACGGAAAAAAATATTAAGAAAATCTCTCAGAAATATTGAAAAACCCTAAAAACAGCCCTTTTCTTTTTCCCATACAAACGTATGGCAGTACGAAGTCTGCCGGGTCAGCTACCTGAAATAAATGATTGATTATTATTAGGTACCTACCTATTTTATTTGTAATAATTCAAGGATGTTTCTAAATAAATATCTAAGATACCTGAATACACTTTCGTTCTTCGAGTTAGCGAGGTTTTTAACTATTCAGTTAAGGTGTCTTCCAGACCTACTTTTGAGTTTATCGGTTAAGTTTGTTTTTTATTATTAATTAATTTAACATCAAGTTTTTTTAAAAAGTTGTCTGTTTTACTAATAAAGCAACACGCTCAATTGCTTTTGTAGAACATAGGTTGAATAAGGTAAAAAGCTCGCAGGACACATTGGGCCAAGGTGCTGGGCCAGCATGTTGGACCAACGTGTACAGATCTACTTACTCGTACACCGTTAGAGTAATAATTAAACGTGCTGTGGCTGTACTAATAAATTGCAGAAATCTATTTATTTCTCTATTCTATTCTTTCTTTAATGGAGAATGATCAGTAGGTCTATGCCATATACCTATGTTATACCTTCGCCATATACATTATACATATACCTATTCCAATGTGTAAACAAAATCCGAAATCTTGGCTCAACATAGTGGCTCAGCACCTTGGCCCAATGTGTACCTACTGTGAGCTTAAGACACGGTGGTTGGACGCCAAACAGATTGTCGGTTTGTTTTCTGTGACACCAGTTATTTATTTTCGTAGGCCTTCAAGGATTTCCTGAACACGAGACAAATTATTACATTCCTTAAAAGACAATGGTCGGATAATCTTTACGGCTTACCGAAGTACTGTAAACAAGCAAAGTTTCTTGTAAACGAATGTTTATTTACAAATGTCTTACTTTCGTTCTCTTAATTACGTCCTGCTCACAAGCTTTTTGTTTACAGCACGGTTTTATAATATGTTTACATCATATGTTTACATCGTCGTTTCACGCGAACATGTGAAGTCCTAATTTCGCGAACGAGGGTTTTGTTTTTCTTCGTAGGTTTGGAAATTCGCTTGATTGTGGTAAAGAAATGAAATGAATAAGTTGGAACGATATTCTTCAACATAATTTAGAATAAAATTAAACTTATAATTATTTAATAGACAGAATGGGAGAGCTCTAGAGAAAACTATCAACACGGGATTAACTTATATAAGATTGAGATTTTTCATTGATTTAAAGTAGTATTTTTATCACCTAACAGAGGCTTTTATTCAGATGGGAAGTAAAAATGATAGGAGAAGAAACAATGTCAATTGTTTTAGCTAGTAGGTACTATAATCCATTCGTTACTTGGTTAAAAGTTTCTAAAAATTGTCAGTAAATGGGTACAAATACACAGAATAATTTGTATTACAAGCTTTAAGAACGTTCTTACAACTTCTAATTTATTCTCACTTATAATAAAACAGCGCAGTTATAAATTATGCTATCTTATCGTAAAACCGACCTACGTTTCAGGAAAGTCTTCCTTAAGAATGACCCTCTGATAAACATAGAAAGGAAGATGGAGCACTGCCTTAAATTTGGGAGAAGCCTCTTCTATTTCTGCGCGTACGTACACAAGACGCACACCTTGACATTAACACTCCCTACTCGCGGTGCTGTAGAGCTTGTGTCATACAAGGAGTAACGGAAAGGTGGTAGTAATCGTTGTGGGTGTTTTTCTACACGTCAAAGCGAACCACTTTTGTGACACAAGTTTGCTAAATTCGAGAAGAAAAATATCGAGTCTCCAAACAAAATAATTAGTCACGTGATAATTATATTCTATGGAGATTCGATATTTTCTTTCTCGAATTTAGCAACTTGTGTTTTAGAAGTGGTTCACTTTTACGTATAGAAGAACACTCTTAAGTATTACTATACCTTCCCGTTGCACCCTGTATACCCACACGCGAAAGTAGAGGAGTTCTTGACTTCACCCAAAACAACGCAATGCTCCATCTTTGTCTCAAGGTTAACCTGTGGGATGACCTTGATAGCCGCGCAAAGTTTATTTGCTTCTACCGAGACTGTTTTTATGTTACGTAATTGAGCATGACGGGACGAGACCCTTGTATCACAAGTTTGGCTAAAAGTTATGGTGACAGATTGAATAGGACGAAGGGCTCTGGTCTTATAGAGACTACTCAAACTTACCTACACCCTAAATTATAATACTATTTAGGTTTTTGGGTAGAATTCGAAGAAATAGTGAGCAGAAAATGGCTTATTTTCTATGAGAAAATTGTCGTGTATCCATCTAAACTTAAGGGTTGATTACACGTATAGTGGCGAAACTTGGCCTCGGCCGTGAGTACTCGGTTTGTATTTTGACGAGGCGAGACAATCACAAAAATTATTTGTTTGCTCGGTCGAGTATGCCATTTACTGTTACGTATAATTAACCCATTTGCTTACATTTGTTTCGTGTTGATTCTCTTCATATTATTTGAAATACAAACAGGTTTTGGAAAAAAATAGGGGAGGTACTCGTAAGTAAAAACTAAAAAGGTGCTTTAGATGGTCAGAATCTTTTCAGGCTAAAATCGAAATTGACTGTTGAGTCGAAATATTACTAATATTATACAAGTGAAAGTAACGCTGAAATGGCTCCACGAATTAACATCAAATTTGGAATGAATGTCTTTTTTTAACACATAAGCGACTTTTACCCCAAAAAACTCATGTTAACCTTTTGACTGCGGGTGAAACTGCAATATTTATTAAAACAATATTTAAACTATTTAATATTGACTTTTTTAACAGATCTAATCTAACTAAAAATACATCTGTCTTTGTCATTGCAACCTATTAGACAAGGACATCAATACTTTAAAAAAAATTAGATCTGTCAACTAAAGCCTTCAAACTTGGGCCTATTATACCTATAGTTGTCCTGCTAAATCTGTCCTAAGAAATGATTAATTTAAATTACGCCCGCACCCGGTTCAAATCCGGACAAGTAATTTCGGAATTAATCTGCAGCATCACGTCGCTTTCACCTATATTAGATTAGAGATGGGAGCAAATCCATCAATCAAAATAGCCCAGTCATCGGAGGTAAGGATTAGTTCTACCTAGATTACGTTTATCATTCGGACACATTTTTGTACGTTTCGTAACAGAGCAAAAGAGGGCCTTATCGTGAGCTCTATCAATAACCAAAGAATTTCACACAAAGGAAAACATCGCACCCAAATTTTGCCAGCAAAATCCCGATTTTACCCGTATCTAGGTTAAATTTTGTGCATTTCAATGAACAGAGCAGAATAGCTGATAGTCAAGTCACAACTTATTAGCAGAAAATATTTACCCTTTGGCTCGGAGCCGTTAAAAATTTAAAATTTAAAAAAAAAAAATTCAAATTTCAGTAGGCTCGGAAACGTACACATGTGTACGGACACGCACCATGTTGAAAAGGTCGAATGAGAATCGAATGAGAATCGAATGGGCGTAACCTTTTCAAAATAGTGGTAGTAATAGTACACAACGTGATGGTCACGTGACCAACGGTCGCGAGGACAAATGTGTACGTTTCCGAGCCAAAGGATACTTTTTATTTTATTTTTATTAACTGCGGTCACGGTTTCATTGGCGTGATGATTATGATAAGTAGCCTATGTCAATTACTGTATGCAAAATAATAAACTATAGGCCCAAGTTTGAAGGCTTTTTAAGACAGATCTAAATTTTCTAAAACTATTGGCATCCTTGTCTAATGGCTTGCAATGATAAAGACAGATATATTTTTAGTTAGTTTAGATCTGTATTAAAAAGCCTTCAAACTTGGGTCCAATATGTGTGCAAAATTTCATGATGATCGGTTGAGTGTAAGGCCTTAAAGCGTGAAAAACAAGTTCGGTTTCGCATTTTATTAGCAAGGATTATATTTACAGGGTTCTCTATAAAGAAAGAGTTATGTTAAGCCGAAAAGAGGTCATGGTACCTACTTATCATTTTGAACAACTGTTACTATGGGAACAACCCGGAATCCGCTAAAAAACATCAGATATTCCATAGAAAAATGTCAATGACACTCGACAAAATGTATGGAGTAGCAAATTTTTTTTTTCGGAAATTCCGGGTTTGTCCCTAAGTCGAAGTTGTTCATAATGATGAGTTCTATATGAGCCTTTTCGGCTTTCCATATAGTCCTTTAGAGAAACTAAGCTACCTATACGTATAGTTTCGCCATGTTTCGTCTGCTCGTCACGATAGCTTTATTCCCAAACAACAAAGCTTATTGTGCTGAAATTTGAGAGATAATTGAGATAATAGAACGGTTGGAATAATTAACGCGTGTACCAGATAATTATTACAATGTTTATACCCAGTATCGTAAAATATAAAGGAAAATTATAACAACAAAATTGTATGTTAATATTCGAAATAGATACGAAAGCCTACCATGTTTTTTATTATTTATATTTTATCTGTTTTTTTGAGTAATAAATATTTCTCTTCCTGTATTTTTGTGTGAACATTTCATGACACGATATTTCAATTTCGCCAAAACAGTAATCTCCGCTTTCGTTCGAGTTGTCAAATTGGCAAAATAAACACACGTTTTCATTAAAATGAGTGGGTCCCAGACTTCCAGTGCAACTGGTCATTTCGTTAATTGTTTCAGTGAAGCAATGCTTCCATTTTCATTTGCTAACGACAAGTTTCAACACTACTACTTGTATCTCTTTTGATTAATAAGTCATCACTTATTTTTGTTGGTATTATGTTGTTGTTATATTATTATTATGTTAATATGTTTGTATGTATGTTGTTATGTTTGTTTGTGTTTGTTGTATTATTATGTTATGTTTGTTGGTATTTTTTTTACAATCACAAGAAAGTAGTAATTTTATTTGATTGTAAGATTTTTAGTGTGTGTGGCTGTAATTGCCTGAATAAATGATTTATTATATTATTATTTTATAACCATTAGATATTATTAAGTAGTATAGGTACACTATACAGTAACCGAATCACCTCACCTGATGAAGGTCACCGAATGTGACCGAAACTAGTCGTAGTAGACGACTTAATTTTTACGTGAGTATTCTCGTGTTTAATTATAACAAAAATGCAATACTTGTTCAAAAACATCCAACACTGTTAAGCTAAATTATGCTTTGTCCGTTTTTAGCACGTCACACTTCACGTCAGATGTCGTCAGCAAGAAGTTAACAGAGCACTTTTTAGTACAGATTTGCATAACGAATATTTTGGAAAGTACTCAGAGAGTTTAGTGAACTTTGAGAAGTTTCCTCAAATAAAATTGCTCAGCCACCTAAAGGAAAACGCTAGCAAAACAATTTTTCGCTGACTTTGCCATGAGCCGACATTGGGGAAACCTTCTTGTCGAAGCGGTACACATTGTGCGGTTTGAGATATAATCGAATTGCCTTTCTTTTGAACTCAAAGGCAATTTTGGAATAGTTGATTCCTTACAATTTTTGATACTTACATATTTTTAAAAAAGTAAGTAAGTAGTCACTTGATCTAAGGTAGGTTCGTCAAATTGTAAGCTTTCATTATTTGTCCTTTTAAAATAATTTTTCATACTATGTCCGAGGCCTTCTGGATGTTGTATAAATACCTATTCTAAGGGTGGACTATACCGTAGAAGTTATTCGCGATAAGTTTAGCTTAAACTCAGTTTAGGCCTTGGCCCGAGTTCAAAGCTCTATTCTGTATAAACAGAACTTAGTTTTTTTTTAAATCGTTTTGTTATTCAATCGGTGAAATCAACCCTGACTGAAGTTGGCCATTCAACCAACACTTTTTATTAGACAATAGGTATGCTAGCCTCCCCCAAAAGTAATTTCACTTACAGCTCATAAAAAGTGTCTTCTAAAGTCAAGAAATCTTTCTTCGAGCGCGTGTAAGTTATGATAGGTTATTATTAATCGATTGTTCGCAAAACGGCTTTTCCGATAGAGGACAAAAGGTTCACAAAAGGGTACCGTTTGTATAGGGCGCACTTAGCCACGCTTTGACAATTACTATCAAAAGCGATAGACAATGCGAAAAGGAAACGGCCAAGACTTTGGAAGCGCAAGGTATTTGTAGGTAGGTACGAATTTTGGGAGAACATATTTCTAAATATGTCATCCAGTTATTTATGATGTTGTCGGTAAAAGTCCTACTTAGCAAGAAAAGAAATGGCTTAATAGAAAAAATAGGGTGAATGTTGGGCGAAAAGCTTGCTGAAGCACTTAACTACTGGAAACACTCTAGTGTTTGCATTCATCATTTCTGTACATTTAAAATTAGGTACTTTAAAATCTCCTACCGAATAACCAACAAATATTTTTATCCCTATTTTTTTTATAAACCACAAGATTTAATAAAAAATACTTTTTTTCTCAAATCATACTTGACAGAACTGTATATTCACCGCTACACGTGTAAATTCACTTATGTAAATGTCAACACAATATAGGTGACAAAAGAGTTCATATAAAAGTAATAGCTGAATCGTGTTACGTTCCGTTAGGTTACATTACTGTTATTTGCACTATTGTGTTCTTCAAATAAAATAGAATAGTGTGATTATTACTAGATATCAGTATAAAAATATACATATCTGACTTTTAATGTGATATTTTGAATTATTCTAATATCTATTTCAAATGCATTTTACTGCACAGAGCATGCCTTCAGGTGTCGTTTAAGCAGGTGCAACCAATAATGCCACAGACTAATGACTAGCATTGGATCCTTTAGTATCAAAACGCAGATAGAAAGCGTTTTCATAGTGATTCTAATATTCTGCATTAGCCATACCATTCGAAATTCAAATCGTGTTGGCGCGCGTTATAGCTAAAATCGTTATCACGATTTGGCCATTAAAATGAGGGTAGCCTGAGATAGTAGCAGTGATTAAATTAAATTACGAATTAATTAAACTCACCATATTGTCACAAAATAGATAGATACAGAAGTTAATCATGTACACATGTACCTATAATAGGCTATTTGACTGATTTTGAAAAACTGTTTTAAATTATTCGTTGGCATATTATGATTAATACACCACATGTATATTTCTGCGAAATTTGCAGTATTTTACGAAAAATACTGTGTTAAAATTTAAATTACAATATTCGCGCTAAAAACGCTGTTTCGGTAATGGCGGACGACATGTGATTTGCGTGACGTCACAGGCAAGGAAGCAAACTTTATTCTTTGACAAACGTCAAACTTGTACCAAAGTGTACATTATAAAATCACACAAAGTGTCTTAGTATTAAACAATGTTTACTTGCGTGTGACGTCACGCGAGGCGTAGCCAATCACAGAGCGTTCTTGTGGCTGAAGAATTTTAAAAAATAATTTGAATTTATTTTGTTTATTTTGAAAAATCTATAAATATTTTTGGATAAAACAGAGATAAATATGTTTTTTATGTTATTACCTAATAGAATGACCACATTTCGTAGCATATTTTTAATAGTGTCAAATAGCCTATTATGTACTTCACTTTTCATACCTACGCTCGGCGATTGCGCTATAGGATTGTCAACTTTGGCTTACGTACAAAAACTATCGTGGTAGTGGCACTCGTATCTAGTTGTTTGATTTATTGTTGCGAATGAAACAGAAAGAACGGAAATATAAGCCAGTAATAACTAAAATACGCGCTCGCACTGGTTTGAGCTGGTTTGAAATATCGTGTCCGTGAGCGGTGTCTTTGTATGCAGATTTACTTCTGTACTTATATATATTTGTTTCGTGATATTGTCGTTGAACATATTTGTAACAAAATTAAGTACCGTAACAATATTTTTTACTCTTAAATCGTCCTTGTGAAGTTCATAATAGCTTCATCTTCCTTGTACTATTTTTATTTTCTTGCTACAATACCAAAAGTATTAAAATTATGTAATTTATAGTTTACATCCCTGGTACTTAACAGAGATTTGTAACCACATATTCAAGTTTACATTAAGTACAAATTATACTTAATCGATTCGCATAATCGATACCTACGGGTCCTTACAAGATACTCGTATTTCCATTCGATTTATTGCTCTAATCAAAGTCCAATTAGGTCGAAGTTATTTTGACTTGTTATTTGTTTTAGCAGAATCCGGCGTTGAAATCGATATTTATTTTGCTCTAATTCTAATATCCGATTGAGTTCATCCATCGTTAATTTTGAAGACTGATTAACCAATATTTATAAGCCGTTCCGACTAAATCTACCATCTGCTTGCCGTGTTATTCTTTTCGCGGAATCGGAGCTAATTTTCTTCAACGTCAGATAAATTATGGAGCAAAAATGCGACGTTTTATCAGATTTAGTTTTAAAACTTTAAATATATTTTACCTTTCAATGATTGTATTAGGTTAGGTTTTACATGTTTTAATTAAATGCATGAAATAGTTTTCGAAATATAAAATATTGTTATGAAAACAAGAATTGCCATATTTTGCCTGTTTCCTAATGTAATTTAGTGACAAGGCGAGCAAAGCGCTTGCCAAATTAGAAAGAAATCATATTAAAAACATAAAAATACAATAGCGAGCTAAGCCTAAAGTTACACTTCAAACGATGATTTTAAAACATGATCATGAAAACACATTTATATTTTGGAAGATATTTTTGAAGAAAATTGGCCTCAACTAATCCTTATTTACCTACTATTCAGAGCAAAGAAACATCCTCCGAAGCCCTAGAGCCGTAAGTTTTGTCTAAAAACATCGAGTTCAACAAAAATATCAATCATGTTGTTGCAAATCATGGTTTAAAACTTTGTTGTTCAGGAAGTTTATGTGGAAAGTCTTACGCCCACTTTCTGGGTTACGATCCATTCAAAATAATACAATTGAAAAGTTACAGAGCATTTTCCGAAGGCAGAGTTTGTGTCTTGGAAAACATTTCTATTGTTGGGTTTTGTTAGGAAGTAATAATAGATCATTGATCGGTAGGTACATATTGACTAATTGGCTTTGGTAAAAGTTTGGTATCTGTTAGTGATGACTGAACTACCCTTTATAGTATCTACGAAAATGTCGGAGTTGCCAGTATGCAGAGTAAGCCGTCTTCCGTTCAGGTGAAGCAATGATCTACGGTCTCTTGGGCTAACCGACTATATAATAGGAACTGACTTTAATTTGACACTTGAGAGTTTCCAAGTGTCAAAATTTAGCAGATTCTGATGTCAGTTACACAACAGCTATATAGGCTGGTAATACAATGCGTAAGTTGCGAATTTGCTACAGCATAATAATGTAAAAAGTGAACAAGTTCGTATGTGCCGAGTAGGTACTTGGCACATAGGTATAGCCCTGGTGTCAGAGATGTTAGACCGCCTTAGGCCTATTGCCTTGATGGCTTTTTGCTTAAATCAGTGTTTCAGTATTCATCTAAATTCGAAACTCCAATATAATTCCACTTTTTGTTTGTATTTCAAATACTCATTCGTACAAATAAAAACAATATAAAGATCAAAGAATAAAACGTTATCTGTAAAAACTGCTAGATAGCGTTTATCGCAATAAATTCGTTTTCCAAACAAACGATTGCTCCGGTTAACAACGAAATCTGAAACTGTTAAAAAAAGTTTTTCTCGTTTTATATCGGTTTTGTATCTCTTAAATATTTCAACGTGCGTCATGATTAAATAAAAGCATGAAAAGGTCTGAAATCTATTTCAAAATTCGCAGAAGAATTATCTCCGAAAAATTAATGATTTAGTTAAAAGAACGTTCTAAATCCTGTCCTACTTTTATAAATGTGAAAGATTTTGTGTTTGGATGTTTGTTATTCAATCACGCAAAAACGGCTGAACAGATTTGAATAAATCTTGGTATGGAAGTTACTTACATACTAGATTAACACATAAGTTGCTTATATTCCGGAAATTTTAACAGTTGCTGTATAGTTCTGTTCTGGGTGAAACCGCGAGGCAAATCTAATAACCTATAGGTATTTGGTTTATCCACCGCAGAGTGTGCGTATTAATATGCATGCAGCTCTATTCCGAAAGCTTTGTACAGGAAATATCGATAATATTATGCAGGAACACACACACAAACATACATAGGTACATACATACGTTGTCAGAAACATCCCTGCCATGCTTGTCATTGCCAGTCCGAGATCGCTTTTAGCGATAAGGCCACCACTTGTTGACAAATTTAAAGCGTTATTTTTTTATTGTAATTTCCGGTGCGACCAATAAGGTTTTCTATTATTCTGTGAAGCTACTGATAGTAAGCAATGATGCGGTCCACGATAGAACATGCTTGCTTAGAACAAAACGGATTCGCTCGTGACTTAGTTTATTTATCTATCTGAAAAAATGTATCCCCTTTGGGCAACTGGGGAAATGCTCATAAAATTTACTTTAACGCTTACAGCTAGAACATGACATAAAAAGCCTTTTTTGCATTATCATCGGAGTTACACAGGTCTACCAAACTTCAGCTCAATTGAACAGTGGGAAAGGGTTCAAAATTCACTTGCAACATCTATCTATATATATAAAAATGAAACCCGTTTTCCTTGGTCACGGCATCACGCGTGAATGGCTGGACCGATTTCACTAATTCTTTTTTTGTTGTATTTGTTATTATTAGGAGAAGGTTCTTACGGAAAAAAATATTAAGAAAATCTCTCAGAAATATTGAAAAACCCTAAAAACAGCCCTTTTCTTTTTCCCATACAAACGTTTTCTAACTAAAACGAGCTTTAATGCTATTGTATAAAGTTCATATTGAATTGCAAGCACTCACTGTTGTTTAAGCAATGTAGGTATGTTCCTAACGTCCAAGAGTGAATTTGCACTTTATTACCTCTGTAAAAAGTTAAAATTCAATCATATCTATCAAAACAGTGTGCGTTGGAGCACAGATAAAACAAAAAAAAAGAAAACGAAATCGAATAGTTCATTCATTTGTTTTAAAATTTCGAAGGATTTGACTCCGAGTCATATCAAATTAAAAAAAAGTTGAAACAACAACAAACTGTCAATGTCAATGTTTTTTTTTCATGGATTAGTTTGCTTTTGTCAATAGTTTTCTTTTTTTTTTAAATAGTGTTTTGTGCAGTGTTTATATTTAATTAGGCAGTACCATAGAGAAGTACTGTATGGCAGTACGAAGTCTGCCGGGTAAGCTAGTTTAAAATAAAAAAAATAAAAGTTTGTAACAATATATCCTTGATTAACTTTTTTTGGTCAAGCGTTTTACAGACCTTACACTCTAACACTTAGGTAGAGTGAAAAAAAGATATAAGTTAGGATAATTTATTGCCTGACCTTGGGCTGACGAATGAAAAAGGCGTCTCACGTCCTCAATATTTGAACAGCGGGTGATGCTTCGATATTGGGAGAGAGCTTGATTTATTTGCCTGTGATCTACCCGCATTTTTATCAAATGTCAACTGACACTACTTTTGTCTTCGAATCAAACGTGATGTAAACGTGATGTAGAAATGAGTGCATGAAAGTTGTAGGAAATCACTGCGGTTGGTTTTTGTTTTTTATGGTTTACCAGCTGCACCCCGCGGTTTCACCCGCGGTCAATTTTCTTGAACAAAAAGTATCCTATGTTACTTCTAATACCTCCAAGAATATGTGTACAAAGTATCATGACGATCGGTTAAGGTTTTCGCGTGAAAGCGTAACAAACAAACTTACATTCACATTTATAATATTAGTAGGGACTAGGGATGTAAATTATACGTTTACGAGTACCTACTCTGGTTTTCATGATATCGTCAACAAAAAACGATTTTAAACCAATTTTTTCAACATTTACTAAAATTCATATTTTATTGAAAAAACTGCAAAAAACATTAGGTAGTACCTACTTAATAAGGTTGATTTGGGAAGAGGTTCGCATTTGACCAGTAAACCGACGAAGAAAAAGCGACGATGTGGTATTGAATGTGCTAGCAGGGAAATAAACATTCAAGTCGCTCCGATCTTGTAAACGCGATTTTCTTGTCTTCGATTTGAAAATGTTAGTACCAAAACTTCCTATTTTTGTGCCGCAATTCTATTTATTCATTTTTTCTTTTATTACTTGAATAACGTTCTTATTTATCGTCAGTTTGCTTAAAGGTGACTACCCTAGTTACGCATAATAAGTGATTTTACGAGTTACTTTCATAAACAAGGCCAATCTGGTTAATTACAATTTCTATAGGAAGACTATAAAACTTATAGCCTCTTTGCTTTAGTTTGCTTTTACTAAAGTTTATTGGCACGCCAGTTTAGTGTAAGTAGGTAGTTAAAACACGTCATAACCGATCTTTGGAAATTTCGAATTCATCACATAACAAAAACACCTTCGTTTCTATACAAAAATATTAATTAACGTAAAAATAGTAATATTAGGTTAAGTAAAAATATTTCGTATGTATCTATGTTCAAAATCTTAACAATAACTTTGTTTCTATTGTTCATTTTAAGGTCAGGTATTGACTTACGTGATGTAGCACTACGTGATATACATTACATTATATGCCAAGCTGCTTTAATGGACATCGAACCTAAGTCAGTAATCTGTAACCTCCCACATCGCAGCCCATTTGAATATCTTAAACGCAAGGAAAACCGTTTTTATCGAGAGCGTAGGAAGCCCTTCAAAGTTATGAACGGCTAAGAAAATAAAAAATATATTACAGCTAATAGCATAACTTGGATTTATTGTACCACATTATTTTTTAACGCTCTGATTCATAAAAAGATTTGGCAAAAACCTACTTAAGTTGTCCGAGATAGAGAAGTTTAGACATCTTATACAGACATAAATAAAACAACTTTGCCACAATAAAAGTAGCGGTTATAGGTATGAAAGCGGCACTTGTCTTCGTAATAATTATTTACAAAGGATTTAGGTATTCCACTACAAGCGATTTTATTTTATTACGGTCAAACAACGCGTTTATTTACTTACTAGCTGCATCGCGCGGTTTCACCCACTGTTCTATACTAATCGTTAATTTTTCCGGGATAAAAAGTAGCCAGCATGTTAATCCATGGCATACTTAAGCTTCTTCCACAGTAAATTTCTTCTAAATCCGTTCAACGGTTCTTGCGTGATTGAGTAACAAATATACGGACATTTACTATATTAATAGTATAAACAGTATCCTAATAATAGTAATATTAGTATATATGTGAATGTTTGTATATTTATTACTTCTTTACGCAAAATCGGCTGAGCGAATTTGGATGGATTTTAGTTTGGAGGCAGCTGGCCTTGAATTAAATAAATAGGCTACTTTTAATTCCAGAAATTTAAATAGTTATTCAAGTAAACCACAGGCTACCTCTAGTTGATAAATAAAGTAAGCTAATGAAATACGTTAGCACTTAGCACATAGGTAGGTACGAATACTCGTAGGTATCAGTTCTCGGTATCATTTCCCCGTCTTCGCTCAATCCACGTAATAGGGGCAATTCTGTGTACCAATCTCACGTACCGTGCTAGTCTGTTAATGGTTTACTGGTTTGTTTGCTGTTACATACACTACGGATTGATACTACACCAATGATCATTGGCAATAAATCTAGAACAAGCTAAATAAAAAGGCAAACGTAGACAACGCATCGTAGACGCTTCGGATATTGAAGGTGTCCGGCGGCGGTGACCACTTAGCATCAGGTGGCCTATCGCTTGGTTGCCACATATTTCACATAAATAAGAATGGAAGAGACTTACCATGTGTATAGAGAGGAGACACTCGGTATTTGACAGCGGCCGAGCACGCTATCGGGCCCGCGCCGCCTCCGAGCTGCAGGCCGTGTGAGAGAACCTGCACTAACGTGCCCACGACGGTAATCGTCCAGCCCCAGCCTCCTTCAGGGTAGTACCGGCGAGCGAGCGTCAACGCAGCGCGCGCTCGCAACGCAGCCGCCGTCTCTGCACCCACTGTAGCACCAGCACTCGCGCACCTGATGTGTCACACACTTCTAATGTAGCTTTCAAGGTGGAATTTGAAATAGTTCCATGAGAAAATACAAACGCTCTTGTTATAGCTTTCGAGTTTAAATACAGGCGCAGTCAAACCAGTTTCGCCAGTTTCCATTTCCATCCTTAGAATGTTGATGCATAAATTTGCCTTTTCAATTACTAAACTTGATCTGACCGTTTACCAATAAGAGCAATCAAACTTTTTCATTCCACTTTAAAAACTACATTCTGCTAGATACGAGTAAGCCGTTGCACTAACCGACGGAATTGAGCCACTTCGCGCGACGCCTCATAGCCTACACTTTTGGAGCGGCCTCGCTCCGAGTTACTAGCGATTCGTCTGTTCGGTAAATTGAGACGGTTGGCACTCGCGCCACACGTGCACAGAAAGTCTTCTGGTCGGAGTTTAGGGGTCGAGTACTTTGGCATGTATTTCTCCCGGCAGTCGCAATCTTGAGTTTTCCACGAGAACAGCCGGCGCAGCAGGTTGCGCCGCCTCGTGGAGCTCCTGCCGCTCTCGAGCCGCTCCGCTTGGCCTGGCTCCAGGGGCAGTGACACGCAGCGCTCGGCCTCTCCGCCGTTCCGATTATCATAAGTGATTTTCTTTTGCACGTTTCTATTGTTACACATGATAGCGGTATTGAAATTGTTCGTAATGGACTCTTTTCGGACCGCGTTACGGCCGGCGGCCCCGTTTCTTGATGTAAATCCATTTTTTATGTTGTTGACGTCTGTGTGGAGGGATTTCCAAGTGGCGATAATTTCTTCCCGGATAGGTGTGTGGTTGAAGTCTGGGACCGTCGTCGAGTCTGGTAGTTTATTCTGGTTTGGGTCTGATGGGACAGGGATGACCCGGAGTCGCGTGGGTAAGCTGTCAGATCGACGGAGAGTCATGGCCGTTCCTTGGGGCTCTCATTTTTAAAGCTAGACGCCTTGTAGTTTTCACGTTATTCTACTTTTTCGGGATTATCATTTTCTATCTGAAACAATCAACGTTAATATTAATGAAATGAAATAAAAGTTGGTGAAATTAATATTATTCTTAAATCTCCGGAGATGTCCGGTGAGTGGTCTTCAGTATTAAACTATAACAATTTTGACAACTTTGCAGACAATACCCAAGTCCGTTATTACTAATAAATATAATATAATAATATAATATAATATAATATAATTTTACTAAAAGGTGTGTATTTTAACAAAATACTACATACAGAATTACTTTACCTATCTAAAAAATCAAATCAATATCTGGCAACTACAAACTTTATAATTTTAATTATAAAGTATTTAATTCATAAAACTTTATTTGTTTACATTCTGTTTTGAACATTACGAGTAGGTAAATGTGTAGGCATTTATTTTACAGTTGATTAAAAATATTTTATTTACCTAATGATCATAAATTGTATTCTATACCTACAAATACAATTTATGTACCCGCTTACTACCTACCAATATATTCTATAGACCTCGAGTGTTGGATGTCAGATAATTATTTTTTGCAATTAATGCTACCGCCGCGCGCCGTCCAAAATTTGGATTTATTTCAGCATTTTTATTTCGGTAGCCTATTTTCATAATCTACCAAAATAAACGCATTTGGCTTCCCTATTTAATATTCTATGAAATATTCATGAAATTCAATGTTATGTTAATAGAGAGATTTAGGTAAACGTTGCCTTAATCTTAAGGGCTGTTGAATAGATCCTATAATGGAAATAAAATCTGTATAACATAATGGAGCGGGGTTGTTTCTCTATTTTATCCCTAATTGAGATTAAAACTGAAAAACTATCTACGTAGAGGATACATGCAATTTCCGGGTTGGTCCCATAGTAAAAGTTGTTCATATTATTTATAAGTACAATGACCTCTTTTCGGCTTAGCATACCCTTTCCTTATAACCTTGTATAGGTCGTACCTACTATCTATTCTGTGATTCCATTGCTTATTCAGTGAAGGGACGCGCGGACTTTTCAAGAAAGATTTGTATACAAGAACATTATTTTTACAAAACAAAAAACAAAAACCGACTTCAAAAGACCGACTATTGAGTTATTCATCTATTTGTCGCGCACGTACTTAATGGAAATTTAAGACTTATATGTTTTTCTCATGGATACCATTATCAGAACTGGACTAAATTTAAATGGGACCAAATTGGAAGCGTCAGCTTTCTAATAAAAAAAGAATCATCAAAATAGATTCACCCAGTCAAAAGTTATGAGGTAACAAACATAAAAAAAAAATAAAAAAAAACATACAGACGAATTGATAACCCCCTCCTTTTTTGAAGTCGGTTAAAAAGGCGAGCAATCCTACTAATAATTATTATAAATGTTAATGTTTTGGATGATTGGGTGTATGTTGCTTAATCACGCTAAAACGGCTGTGCAAACTTTGATGAATTTTATTACGAAGAAAGTTTTTACCCTAAATTACCATATTTGCATTACCACGGTATATTTATTGAAGTTACCACGAAAAATGCGGGTGAAACCGCTGGGCGCAGCTAATTGATTTTAAATATGACATTTTATCATCAAAACCAGGCTAATATAGGTAAAACCACCGCTTCCAAAGGTTAGAATCGGCGATAAATAATATTCTTGTTTCCGTTGATTTATTGTGCTTAAATAATGTGCAAACAAAGAGTAACAGCTACCCGCGAGCGCGTTAGAGCGTTCACAATTTATGCTCGTAATAAAGCTCATTTTTTCAGATATTTCCACACAATTTTAGACTTCCACTTCCAGGCCCTAAATGATTTTAGCTCTTCAAACATACTTAGTAAATAAACTAAGAATACCACGAAGCTGACATAGACTTAGACTTAGAAAGTTAGACACAGTATAAAGTTAAGACATAGTAGTCAGGCGGCTGGTAGCAAGTGGATGCGTGAGGCAAAAGATCGTGCCTTGTGGCGTTCGTTAGGAGAGGCCTATGTCCAGCAGTGGACAAACATTAGATAGGCTGATGATGATAGTAGTCAAAAAGTAGACAGTCGAATAGCCTACAAAACATTTTTTTAAATACTAAAGCTACTCTCTGACTCTCCACTATTTGCTTCAAACGCTATTCTGTTCTTAGTAGGTACCTTGATCAATTACCAGGAAAGAAAGCGACTACTTGAAATGCTGACGGTACTTAGTAAGCCGATGGCGAACGACCTCGACCTATCCGACCTGCCCAGCTAGCCAAGTTGCAATAACAACGACATTTCTAAAATCTATTACAGATTCTATATTCTACTAGCGACCTGCCCCGGCTTTGCACGGGTATAAAATATAGCCATGTTACTCAGGGATAGTGTAGCAATCTAATGGTGAAAGAATTTTTGAAATCGGACTATTAGTTTTTGTGTTTATTCAACACAAACATACAAAAATGCAAATCTTTCCTCTTTATAATAGTATAGATTACAGAAAGGTCATTCCGATGTATTGTCTTAGTTTTCCAAAGTGTTTGTTATCATGGAATTAGCTTTGCACTCCGTCAATGTCACAACGTCGTATCATAGAGTAACAAGGAAATGACGTCGGAAACTGTCAAAGAAGGACTGATAGGAGGGGGAATCTCCTTCCCCTTACGATCATTAGGCACGAGGAGTAGGACAAGAGACTCTTATTTTACTAAGTTCTAATGTCTCATGGTGGTCGTGATATATAGGGTTATAAGGAAAGGGTATGCTAAGCCGAAAAGGACTCATAGAAAGATGTTAACGACAGTCGACAAAATGTATGGAACAGCATATATATTTCTGCGAATTCCGGGTTGGTCCCATAATAAAATTTGTTCATAATGAGTACTACAAGCCCTTTTCGGCTTAGCATACCCTTTCCTCATAACCCTGTATAGTGTATAGTCTTAATTGAAATATCGCGACCACTACTGAGTGATCTCCGTTCGTACATTTAACTATATTGCCTATAAACATTTACGTACATATTTCCAATGCCCATTACGCGTGTCTGGCTTCTTTTTGCTCGCATATTTTAAGGGTAATAAGAGCGGATAAACATATTTACATAAATAATTACTTATTTATATATATCGTCGAGCTACGGATAGTCCGCTATGCCGTGGATGCATGCGGGAGAACGAAACTGTAGAGCATGTGCTGTGGCATTGTGAGGCCACAGAGTAGACCAGAGTCACCACCGGATTTCACGAGTTGGCTCCGGCACCACCATCATCATCACAAGAGCTTAAACATCGTACGTATCTGACATCTATCGTAATAGGCATGACGACAGTATCAAAAAATCGCCGATTCAATGCTTTCAGGGGACTAGCCAGATTAAAAAAATTTAAAACACATGTTTAGTTTTATTTTTAAAAAACAGATTATTAAGATTTTCAATAAATTAAAACATTAAAATACAGCAATCGGCCATATTGTCAGAAACAACAATCACAGCGTATGACGTCACGCCTAAGTGAACTCAGGTCATCCGCCGCTCATCACGCATAGACACAATGACATGCATGACACAATGCCGTGACGTCAAATCGACGCCATGACACAAGCAA
Source organism: Alcis repandata (assembly GCA_949125135.1). Lineage (NCBI taxonomy): Eukaryota > Metazoa > Arthropoda > Insecta > Lepidoptera > Geometridae > Alcis > Alcis repandata. The sequence goes on from OX421233.1 coordinate 6,959,309, forward strand.
GCTGTTTTCGGGCACTGTTGAAAAAATATGTGAAAAATGGCTTCAAACTTCGTTAAACTTAAGTTTATTACCGAAATAAAGGCTTTTTTGTAAATAGTAAATGTGTACTCACATTATGGAAGAGGATTTTAAAATCTTTCGTCACGCCTATTGTTGTTGTTTTTTTATGTTCTAAATTTTATCAATGTATTCCTATTAATTTATTATTTGACATTCCTTTATTTTTATTGTAGTATATTTTTCAATTGTATTTTATTGTTGTAATATTAATTAGTATTCTGTTTTGGACATGTGTATTTTTAATACTATATTATTTATGTGTGACTTATCATACGCCTTTAGCGTGACACCTATATGGTCACCTATAGGTCACCTATTAGGTGTCACGCTAAAGGACCGGAAAAAGGCAGAAGACATAAGATCCACAACGAACGTCGAGGACATCTTGAAGAAAGTCAGACAATTAAAGTGGCGGTGGACAGGACACATGACAAGAGACAGGAGAATTATGGACAAAAATTATAACAGAGTGGCAACCACGGGGTGGCAAAAGAAAAAGAGGAAGACAGCTCAGAAGATGGATAGACGACATAAAAAACATTGGTGGAGCAATCTGGCCAAGGAAGGCTAGCGACAGAAAGGAGTGGAAAGGGCTGGAAGAGGCCTATGTGTCACAGGACACGCTGATCACGACACAGAAAAATTAGATTGTTATGTTATATTGTCAATACTATGTTTACATAATCAGCAATAAAGGCTTAAATAAAAAAAATAAAAATATCATACGCCTTGGCACTGTATTGTTGGTTTAAATAAAAGATTTATTTAATCACACGTAGTTTATTTAATTATTATATTCTTTCCTTATTACAATTAATACCTCTCAGACGCCATCTTATTTCTGGCTGCCAAGTTCAGTGTTGCCAACTCTATTCATTCCTGTTACATCTTTCCCTTCTTATAATGAAAAAAAAAATAAACTTAAACAGAGATCTTTAACTTGGTTACATTGCAACTCTCATGAACCTAATCTGTTAACAATATCTTAAACTTAAACTTCAAACTATAACTTTGTAACAAAACAATGCAAGAGTGTTTCTTCTCTTCTTCTTTAAACAAAAAAAAATTAATTGGAAAAAATAATGGCGTTACAGTTTAATTAGAAACCTTTGAACTTAAATCTAAAGAAAGTATCTGTTTAATTGTACTATAGCTAAACTAACAATATTAAGTTTTAATGTTAACCACCCCTACAATATGTTAACATTGATCTACCCCAGTCTATGTAATGTGGGTGTGGAACACCACACCACCACTATAGCCCCACACTCTGGCCCGTAAGCTGTAGTTTCAGGAAATCATTGAGGTCGAAGGTGGTAAGAAGTTCTTACATAGGTACATCCTGCTTCATCTAAAATGTCATATGACCTATACTTGTTATTAGATACTATTTTGCCTTTTAGCCACTTGATGCCTTTTGGATCTTTTTTAAACCATACATTTTGTCCAATTTCAAAATTGTGTTTACATCTTGTATTCTTATTATAGTTCTTATTATTTCTATTTTTAATCTTATCAAATTCTGTTCCAACATTGACATTTACTTTTGGTTTTAAATATTCCTGTGTAACTGGTAATTTTGTTTTTAAATTTCTGTTCATCATTAACTGTGCAGGTGAAAAATGTGTACCCGATACTGGACAAGATCTGTATTGCAATAAAGCTAATCTATAATCTGTTCGGTCTTCACTACATTTATTTAACATTTTCTTTGCTATTTGTACTCCTCTTTCAGCCATACCGTTTGACTGTGGATATCTTGGGCTTGAAAATGTGAATTTAAACCCCCACTCTGCTGCAAAATTACGACACTCCCTCGAATCAAACGGTACATGGTCTGATACAACCTCTGATGGTATTCCAAACTGAGTGATAACATCTATTAAACAATTTATTATACTATTAGCTGATTTACTTGTTAACATTTTGATGTCTAGCCATTTTGTTGTATAATCATATATGACCAAATAGCTTTTCTTTTTGAAATCCATGATGTCTATTCCTATTTTTGTAAATGCCAAAGTTGGTACATCATGTGACAATAATGGTTCTTTTACATTATTATTTTGATATGTTTGACATGCAAAACATTTTCTTACAAAATTTTCAATATGTTCATCACTTTTAGGCCAATAATACATATTTCTTAAACATTGTTTCATTTTGCTTATTCCTAAATGTCCCTCATGCAATTTTTTTAAAATCTCAATTCTTAAACTTTTCGGAATTATTAATTTATCTTTCATGAAAACTAATTTTTGATCTACTGTTATGTCCGTTTTGAATTTATAATAATATTTAATTGCATCTGGGACATGAGAAATTGTCTCTGGCCATCCATTTTTATTGTACTCCATTAATTGTTTTAATTCTTCGTCTTTTAATGTTTCTGATATTAACTCCTGTTTTTGCTCCTCAGTACAATGTAAGTATGAAGCTTGTCCAATGCAGTGTACTACTTCATACATATAGGTATCATCATTTTCAGTTTCATTTAAGAATGAGCGAGATAGCAAATCTGCCACATGCATCAACCTTCCCTTTAAATATTTGTATTTAATGTCATATTTTAATAATTTTAATTTTAATCTCTGTAACCGTGTTGATGGTATTTCATGAATGCCCTTTTTTAGTAAAGTTTCCAAGGGTTTGTGATCATTAAGAACCGTACATTTTCTACCATAAATAAAGTAATGAAATTTTTTGGTTGCCCATACCACACTTAACAACTCTTTTTCTATTTGTGAAAAGTTTCTTTCGGCTGAGCTTAAACTTCTAGAAGCATAGCTTATTGGTTTGCCATCCTGCATCAGACAACAACCTAGTCCGTCTTTTGAAGCATCACACTGAATTGTTACAGGTAAATCGCTGTTGAAGTTCTGTAAAACCGGGGCTTGACTAATACAGTTTTTTATTTCTGTAAATGCTTTTTCATGAATGGATGTCCATAGCCAATCAATATCTTTTTTCAACAAAGTTTGTAGCGGGGCTGCCATCTCAGCCAACCCAGGTACAAACCTTCTTAAATAGTTTATCATTCCTAGTATTATTTGTAATTCTTTCTTTTTGTTAGGGCTTTTTAATTCTACAATAGCCTTAATTCTATCTGGATCTATTTGAATTCCCTCTTTAGAAAAAATGTGTCCAAAATATTTAACTTTATCTAATTTATATTGAAATTTTCTTTTATTAAATTTTACATTGCATTTTTTAGCTCTCTCGAAGACTTGTTTTAATATTTTTTCATGTTCAGTCTCATCATCAGCACAAATTAATAAATCGTCACAGTATATTATAACACCAGGTATATCACCAAAAGCTTCTTCGCTGTATTTTTGAAAAATTTCAGGAGCTATTGATAGGCCAAAAGGTAACCTCAAAAACCTAAAACAACCAAAAGGGGTGCTAAACGCACACAATTTTGCTGAATCATCTGTTAATTTAATATTATAAAACCCGTCCGATAAATCAAGTACAGAGAACACTGATTTGTTGCATAATTTAGTTATTATTTCTTCTAAAGTGGGAATTAAATGATAGTTTCTTACTAAAACATTATTCAATTCTTGTGGGTCAAGGCAAATTCTTAAGTTTTTGTCTACTTTTTCTATTACCACCAAATTGCTTACAAAACTTTCCGGATGATCGACCTTTTCAATGATTTGCTGATCCTCCAGACTCTGCAGCTTAACCTTGAGCCTTTCCATCAGCGCATGAGGTACTCTGCGTGGAGGCCTTACAACAGGTCGAGCTCCGGGGAGAGTGTGTAGCTCCAGTGGCTTCTCGAACTGTCCCACACCCTGAAATAGTTCGTAATATTTATTAATAATTTTATTCTTACTATTAATATTAATGCTTTGAATTTCCTGTAAAATTTTTAACTGTCTTAAGGAATCCAACCCTAGAATCGGTCTTGTATTTTGTTTTATTATTATGAATTCTGTGTCATACATTTTTGTGTCTATTATTATTTTTAAATTTATTTTACCGAGTGGATATATGTGTGTTCCCCCAAATGCCTCTAAAACTACCTTAGTCTCAGACCATTTAGGAGCATCATCATCGACTATTTTCTTTAAATCTTTCAATGAGAGTACATTCACCTGTGCTCCAGTATCACACTTAAAATCCACCCGTTTATTTTCTACTCTTAACGGTAAAACCCACTCGTTGTTCTTAATGCTATGACACAGTTTTACTAGTCACAAGTCATGTACGTGGTTGTTCCTGTCCTCATTGTTCTCTAAATTAATATTGTGTAAAAATTTACAGCCTTTTCTGAAATGGTTTGGTTTGTTACAATTTGAGCAATATTTTCCAAATGCTGGACAACTTTTCGGCCCGTGCTGGGTGTCACACTTTTTACAATGGAAAAAATCCCTACTGTATCTTTTATTCGAGTTGCTATTAGTATAATACTTATCTCGTTTTTGTGCTTGGTCGGGTTCTTGATACTGTCTCCTCACCACCTCCACGGCACCCTGCTCCTTCTGCTGCATCGCTCTAGCCTGTGCCTTTGACATCTCCGACGCCCTGCTGATGTCGACTGCTTTCTCGAGGGTGAGGTCGCTGACTGCTAGAAGCTTTTGTTGAAGTTTTTGGTCTTGTACACCCATGACTATTCTGTCGCGTATCATTCTATCTTCTAGTTCTTTATAGTTGCAGTTTCTAATTAATTTTTTCAGGTCCATGTAAAACAGATCAAAGCTTTCGCCTTCTTCTTGTCTCCTCCGGTTAAAAACATAAGCATTCATCACCTCATTATGTTTGGGTGCGAAGTGGTCATCAAATAGTTGTATTATTCTTTCATATTTAACATTTTCTTCTGTTTTTAGTACATTAAAGTACAAATCTTGCGCGTCGGAACCCACGCAGTTTAGAAAAATGGCGGCTTTACGGGCCTCCGACACCTTGTCGAATCCGGCTGCTGTTAGAAATATTCCCATATGTTGCTTGAACCTCAACCATTCTGGTAGTAATTCCGTACCGCTGTCTAGTTTGAGTGGTGCTGGCATGCGATATTCAATTGCACTGCCCATATTGTCCGATTGTAATTCTGGATTAGTCTTTCCAAGGTTATCTTTCCCATCCGATGACATCTGTTGTTTTATTAGTATTTATTTCTTCTTTATTTGTTCTTCCGTCGACTGCGCCATGTATTGTTGGTTTAAATAAAAGATTTATTTAATCACACGTAGTTTATTTAATTATTATATTCTTTCCTTATTACAATCAATACCTCTCAGACGCCATCTTATTTCTGGCTGCCAAGTTCAGTGTTGCCAACTCTATTCATTCCTGTTACAGGCACTGCTGTTAGTGTGATAAGTCATTGTAAATAAATAAATAAATCTTCCATCTCTGCCGTTTGAGCAGTTGTGCCAGCGGCCCAGGGCCTCGCTCCGTTATGTCAAGGAGCTGGGTTGGCTCGGGTAATCGCAGGTAAGGGGGAAACGCACAATAGGCCCAAGTTTGAAGGCATTTTAAGACAGATCTAAACTAACTAAAAATATATCTGTCTTTATCATTGCAAGCCATTAGACAAGGATGCCAATAGTTTTAGAAAATTTAGATCTGTCTTAAAAAGCCTTCAAACTTGGGCCTAATACACCCTTTGCGAGACGCCAGTGCGGGACTTATAGCCCCCATTCCGAATAAGAATAAGAAACGTCGAAGAATAAAAAACTGTTCTTTTGCTACTATAAACTTTAAAACAAGACTTTATTAACCATTTTCAACATTATCCAATAGGAACTTCATAGTTCTAAGATAACTTAACATCCAAAATCTTAAAAGAACTTGAGCTAAAAGGGGAAAGTCTTTTAGAAACCATTTCATTTAGAAACCTTTCATCGGTAATTATATGAACAGATTCTTTGCCTTCTTTCTGGCAGACAATTGAATTCCAAATAGTTTCGTATTCTCAGATATTTCTAATAGGTACTAGATAATATTCAGACTAATACTTATCTTTTTAACACGCTTATATTAGCTTCACCTGTATGTTTGTAACCGACTCCTTTGGGCGCGATTTTGACCCACTTTAAACGGCCGGATTTCGTTCAAACTTTGTAGATATATCGAGGATCGATGACAATAAATTATTATACAAAAAATATACCTACTTATAAATAAATTAAAATAAATATATGAAGCTAATAAATTGTGTTTTTGCTTCGAACGCGATTTCTACGATTACTGTTAGCTAAGCTGTGACTCGGTACGCGAATTCTGTGACTACTGCTGGCTAAGCTGTGGTTCCCCACGGCTACTGGTACATATTCTGCTACGTGCCGCGTTTGTCAAAGAGCGATGACAATGCGTGTTTTTTTAGTTTTTTAAACTATTCTATATTATTTATGGTAAATGCCGTCTGTATAATTACGTTTCCATTTTACCCGTCTGCAGCAAAGCAAAAATAGGAGGGTTATGTATTATGTTTGTCATTAATGTATGACATAATATTATATATATCCTTCCCTGTTTCCCCCGTAACTACTAAACGACTAAACTGATTTTAATAAACTATGTATGTCGGTAGAATCGTCTTTATTGTGCGAGTGTCATTATTAAAATTTTCTAAATTACATTTTTTTTTAAGTAATAAAAGACAGATTTTTGGCGTCAAGGTGATTGTATCTTTTTTCCGTAGCTGGGTTATAGTACTCCTAAACTACTTAGGTCTTACTTACACGGAGTTTAGCAGTTGTCAAGATCAACAAGTGTCTCAATTTTTATTAAAAACAGGAATACTCTCGACAAAATTTAGTCGTTTACTACTAATTTCGATCACATTCGGTGACAAACAAAAAGTGAAAAAACCACGTTAGTTTCCATCGTAAAATCATTAGTAAAAAACAAGTGTCATTGTCAACAAGTGTCACAAACTTGTGCGAAATTCAAAAAAATTGTGCGCGGTACTCAGCAATGTCGCTTGTAAGGCCTTTTATTTCCTGTCTCAAAAGCTGAAAACTGGATTTCCGAGCGAATTTCTTTTTGAGCATGTAGCAGGGTAATAAATTAGTCTTATTATATGCGAGCTGAGTAAGTAAAACCTACCTGAGTTTCGTTAGCTCTATTGAGGCATCACGTACATTTTTCAGTAGGTTGTACTGTAATATAAATTTACTATAAAATTATGTGTTATTCCAGAACCTAAAATACCTACATTCCAAATCTCATCAAAATTGGTTACACTATTGTGTTCCGGTTGGAAGGGCATTGTTCCCAGTGAAATTTCAGGGCAAATAGGAGATTAAACTCTTCTTGAATTCTAAGAATTCAGAATTCTGAGTGGCACTGACACCTGTTATGGGCAAACGTGACGTTTAACATCAGGCGAGCAATATGCTCGTCTCGTCACTCATAGCATAAATAATATAGAATAGTTTAAAAGACTAAAAAACACGCATTGTCATCGCTCTTTGACAAACGCGGCACGTAGCAGAATATGTACCAGTAGCCGTGGGGAACCACAGTTTAGCCAGCAGTAGTCACAGAATTCGCGTACCGAGTCACAGCTTAGCTAACAGTAATCTAAGAAATCGCGTTCAAAAACACAATTTATTAGCTTCATATAATTATTTTAATTTATTTATAAGTATATTTTTTTTATTTTTTTGTATAATAATTTATTGTCATCGATCCTCGATATATCTACAAAGTTTGAACGAAATCCGGCCGTTTAAAGTGGGTCAAAATCGCGCCCAAAGGAGTCGGTTACAAATATACAGGTGAAGCTAATAATTATAAGCGTGTTAAAAAATAATAGTTAAAAAAACTAAAAAACACGCTTCGTTTAGTTTTTTTTTTGTGTATTGTCATCGGTCCTCGATATATCTACAAAGTTTGAAAGAAATCTGACCGTTTAAAGTGGGTCAAAATCGAGCTCATAGGAGTCGGTTACAAACATACATACATACAGGTGAAGCTAATAAAATCGTGTTAAAAATGGTCGCGGTGATACGTGGTACCAAACGTTCATACACAATAACTTTCCCATTTATAATATTAGTAGGAAAGGATAGGAAGTAGGGAACTGGGCTAAGCAAATATCCTTCCAGGTAGAGCAATGAAAAATAATTAGATATAAGTTTTTGAGACTTTAGTTTTGTAGTTCAATAGAATGGAGTATTTATTTTTATATAATTTGTATAGTTTTTTTTAGGTTAGTACTTAAGATCATTTTAATAATTTAACAATGAACGCCTTTATCATACATTAAAGAAAAGGAAACCAAAAAAAAGCAAAAAGATAAAAAAACACAAAAACAGAGTTTGTTTTTTAAAGAAAATGTAGCTAACATAAAATTGATCTCAATTCATAAAAGCAACCTAAAAATAAAGCATAAAATTGTTTCGACTAATGTGCTCTATTTCCTTCGTAACCAAAACTTAAAATATCTTAAACACAAACAAAATAGTCACATCCGCTTTTTACGAGGTGCAGTTGTTAGTTTTTATACTAAATTAATCCTGTTAAACTGCGTCGTTGGAACTGCATTCTGCGATGATTACTATGAAGCTCCTCTCGTAAAAGATAACTGCTGAAGAGAATATTCCAGCAAGTGAAAATATTGGAGCTTGGCGCTCGTTTCAACTATTTTTGTTCCGTTTAAACGTTTCTTTAGATCTGAGTAGATTATAGCTTTGGATTGGTAATGATTTGCCGTCGTATTTTGGCGCTGCAGATTATCGTTGTCGCCATCTCCTGTCTCTTGCTTTCTTGTTGGAAGTGTTATGAGTGTGAGAGTGACGAAGCTAATAAAGCGCAGCAGATTAGGGCTCGACTGCGTGATTTAGTTTCAACTTGTTATGTCTTCGTTAGCATTTTTCTTGGTCGTAAAAGTCAAACGTCAACACCACCGCAAGAAATAAAATACTTGTCTATGCCTGATTACCGTTCAAGAGGATTTTGAAGACCATAAATTACAATATACGACTAAATAGTGACGCAAAAATCCTAATTAACAAAGATATTGGGGATAAGTGTCGGAAACGTTGACAGGACTTTGTTCATAAACTCTCTCATTTATTTTCAAAATTAACGTGAAAAAGCTGTCACGCACGTCAGTTTCTTAATAAGCTTATTTTGTATCTCAACATGTCGTATAAGGTCTGACATGTTTATTAAAAGTGAAATATCTTCGCTAATGGGTGAAAATGGTAATTACTGAACAATCAATCATGTATTTACCAAACCGAAGAGAAATGAAATACGAGCTAATTCTCCCAAGGGCTCGGATTTATTTATTATTCTGGAAAAAACGGCCGGTTTTCCACAGTGACTTTGCTTGTGATTAATACTCGTATTCAAATGTCGGAAGATGCCAACTGGGGCCTTATTCTGGAACGAGCGACATTATCTCGGTCACCGTCTTTCTAGATAGAAACGTCATGAGATAGAGCGTAACGGATAATAAATCGCACGCGCTAGAAAAAGCTCCCGGATAGAGTTTGTTATTCTTTCCAAAGTATTGCTATCGTCTGCTCATTAGGACAAGTGTTTCGTTTCAAATGGATGCAGAGGCTGGGCAAAAAAACAAATGTCCATCCTTGGTCAGTCAAGCGTAAAAACAGACTTGCTCATCCTTGGCTCCTGGGTCTTTAAGGTTAGACCTAGTATCTACTGGGCTCCATCTTTGATTATATCGTTACTTACGATCAGACAAGTTGGGTGGAGAGTTGTGAACGTATATCCGCGTGTTTCTATACTGAGATGGCCTGTAAGAGACCGCTATTACGGGCAAACCTTAATGATCTAAAAAAAATTCGGGAAACTAATCTAAAGCTAATCTAAATCTAAAGCGCCTATAACGCATGGACATTACATAGTATTTACATGAATAGATTAATAATAAGTGTTTTTTTTTTTTAAATTAGTGTTATGTAGTAATTTCTCTCCTAATTTGTGGCTTCCTTACAGGCTCTTGGTACCGACCTCTAGTTTGTGAGAAACGTGTAGGTGTACAATTTTACATTGGCAATAAACATCAGGCCATCAGGCGAGATGGCGATCGAATGCAAGCCTGTAGTGTAGATGAATAAAATAAAATAAAAAATAAACAAATGAAATGACTAGCTTCGCCTACCTATTGTGAAAACATTTACGATTGTCTGATTGCCGGATCTATTTACCCTCTCCTGACCCCGTTTCGATACTTCTATTTTAAGATTTTAACTTTGATCCCTTTGGTTTATTTTACTCCAGGAAATGTAGATAAGAAAAATTAAAAGCACTTCCGACTTTCTTTTTAACTTCTTTACTTTGATAGCAGCAACTTTTAGTAAGAGTAGATAGGTAAAGTAAGTAAGCAAAGTAGGAAATTTACGTAGAGGTTAAAATAAGCATTGCCTATCATTGCATTTTAGCACTAATTTATATTTGTGCTAAATTTATATTGCGATAACACAAATAACACGGGCAATCATATGAATTAACTCCAGTTACTAGATTTTGGTTAAATTCTTCAAAATGTATTGACTATCTCTGTTACACCAAAAAAAGCAATACATACTTCACTGTTCTCTACAACCGAAGCATAAGCTCAAAGAAAAAATAACTGTAATATAAACATATACTATTGATTTTTTAACCCAAATATCAATGAATTTACAATTACATACTCAAGTAGAGCTAAATTTAAATTTAAAATTTACAGCACAAGTTTCTTGTAATATTAAAAACTAGAATTAAATAAAGAAAATTGGATTTATCTAAATGACCAATAAATTGTTCACGCGAATAAAAACTTGCGCTACGCAAAAACGCAGTTTAGGTAGTTTTAAAGTCACTGAATTATTACTTAAATGAGTTTTCTGATACTAGATACTGACTACTACGTGATAATATCAACAATTCGTGTACTGAAAACGATTCAACTAATAATAGACATAAGCCTGGACATCGTTTCAACCATAAAAGGGAATCAAAACGTATTTTCCAATACTACACGTAGGTGGAGCCGATCAAACTCAATATAAAAATGTTAGGTTTACTGCAATTTTCCGCCAACACGGCGTGGGAATAAGTTTTATAGACTACGGGAAAATAAATAGAAATAATTAGGAAAGTGATCTTATTTCCAAGAACCAATAGGAAATTGTAAGGAAAAATGATGATTGAACGCCATACGAGTAGGTACCACCATAAATGACAGCTCTAACGCGCCTTGAATGCCAGCGATGTCTATACGTTGGCAAAAAGTCGCATCCCACATAAATTTCAAATAAAACTATTTGAAAAAAAACTGTCTTTTTTGTATTTTTAAAAGTTCTATGCCGTTTTCGTCTAGGAGTCGCCAGTCTTAGTTCAGTGATTTTGGCACCGGCCAACTGTTAGCGCGTGCACTTATATTGTCTCGCAATCGACGCGGTGATTTCTATCAAATGTTACATATTTATAAGTTATTCCTATATAGAGTTGTAGGCTTGGAAAAGGCAGATTGTACGGTCTCCAGGGCAGGATTTTGTACGTGTACCTACCTACATAATCTCTTCCTGACCATTAACTCAATTAGAGTAAAGTTAAATATATCGCATCCACCAAACCCTCGCTACACATTTCACAAGCAGATAAACCTCCCTAATCCTCAATCGCCTTGCAATAACTCCCGACATTACACGAAACGTCTACTAAACCACTTATTTATCGTGTTGCCATACTAAAAGTTCTAAAAGCAAAGCCGGGCTATTTAAACCGACATCAGCTTAAATATATCCACCAACATCAATCTTACATCCAAATACATCGTCAACAAGAAGCTCATTATTACCGAGTTCAAGGACGCAAGAAAAAGGCAATTTATCTCCGCTCTCGAGTCCCATTATCTCTATAAATTACTTATGGCAACCTTATCCGATATGGAGGCTGTTAATGCTGTGTTTTGTGGCGTTTCTGTTTGACGTAGAGATTTGCTTGCTATTTGGAAGGCTAGGCTTAAGTAACAAGACATTTTTTTGGTAAAGTCTCGGGCTCGACGTAGCTTGACGAAAAGTGGACGATGTATTTTACTTTTAAAAGTTTAAAAGATATTTTGCTGTTATAAGTTTCCTTAATACGCTTATTTACATACATAAAATTATCCATATTTGAAAAACTATCGGAGTTGTATTTTCTAAAAGAAGGACAGCATTATTGTTTTAGCTTTGATGAAAAACTTAACTCTGATCCACGCTTAACGTTGCTAATCCAATACCAAGGCAAGCGCAGTAAGCGCAATCCATCAAAGACCCCTTCATGGTTTACCGACAGGCGAGATGGTGGTCAAACGCAAGCCTATAACAGAATGAAAACTAAAAAACTCAAACAAAAACCTACCAACTAAAAGTACTTAATTAAGACCAAAAACATTCAAACTAAACCTAACTAATACTAAAAATAAAAAATCCAAACAAATAAATCTCCGGACATTAAGACGTAGACCACTGTAATAATGTCTCAAAGTAAATAATGGCATTATTTCGGTCGCTATCAGGACCAACATGTGAACTTAATTAAAGTTTTAAACATAAACATGTCGAATCCAAATAGGAATCAGATAAACTGAAACCGTATAAATATTAATGCGAACCCGTCATTTAATGCCAAATTAAAATAAAACACTCGCGATTTATAATTGAACTAGATGCGACCTGCGATTTCATTCGCTATCTACTCGTAAAAGCATTCGAGTGTTTCGGGACACAATGTAGCCTATTATACCTGTAATTACCTACTCGTAGGTATGTTATAATAAACATATATTTGTACAAAAAGTTATGTAGATCTACATATAATCATGACCATAATTTGTTTTGTAAGCTAAGAGCGCTTTTTGAAACTTTGAGCTACAAAATATAATCCAGGGTATACGCTCCCTATAAATTTCATCAAAATTTCGTCAACCATTTTCGTGTAATTGAGGAATAAACAAACAACCAAACATACAACATTTATAATGTTGGGATAGTTGGGTTTTGATCATTCTGGTGACAATTTAATTCAGTTAAGTTGTAAGGATTCATAAATCCAGTTCGATAAGTGGCTTCTAAAAACGGTAATCATATATCTTGGTCAGGACAGACGGACGCCAAATAGCGTAATATGCGGCTGATGCTTTATTTGACCGCATGATGCGTCATTGCATACTATGTAGTCGTACCATATAGCATATTTTATTACACAGCGATAATTTACAGTACAAATCCCTGAAGGGTTTTTCAACCAGACCATAAAATACCAAATGACTATACTATCTGTTCCCTGCAATATCACCCGCGCGGTAATGAAAAAACGAGGATGAAGCCTATGTCTTAATTCGGAGCATAAACTATCTTTATTTCAACCTTTGTCAAAATCGGTTTAGTATTATAATAGTTACATAAGGAAATACGTAGCAACAAATATTCCAATAAATCGCGTAAATCGATGATGAAAGAAGCCTTTTTGAAGCCCTGCCCTACTCTTTTTTCTTGAAGCTTTCTTGCTTCTTTCTTTGTATTTAAAGCGGCATTTATAAAAATTCAACATCATTCATGAATCGGAAATGTAAGAATGACTTGAACATTTCGGTCTATTATTCTCGTTCATGTTTCTACGAAAAACTCTTTTCAAAATGTCACTCAAAAGCTTATATTCGTACTAGACAGACCTTCATTGTTTTAGACCAAAGCTATAAATAAACATGTCTTCGAGTATGAGAGCTGTGATCTGTCGTCTCTTTGTGCAGCTTACCATTAATTACTACCCACGGACTTGACAGCGATAATAGCAAAATGGTTCAAATTGTTGAATATCCTAACTCTTTCGCTATTTCATTAGTTTTGACACTTCAGTCAGTGCCCTGGGCTGAGTACTAGGTTTGTATAAAGAGCATAGAGGCGAGACAGTCACTAGAACCATTTTTTAGGATTTCGTACCTGAAAAGGAAAAAACGGAACCCTTATTTTTATTCAGTAATGCGTTTGCGTTTGACCGCCATCTTGCCTGATAGTAAGCAACGATGCGGTCTACGATGGAGCACGCTTGCCTAGAAGAAACTGATTCACTCGGGACTTGAAGATTACCTACATCTATCGGAAAACACCCACTCGGGCAAAGCATTCTACATCTACACACTAAGCGATTCGCACAACAAAGGTGGAGTTTCGTACGAGTTTTTGGTACATCAACCATAAAACGATGTCGCTTTTTTGTGTCTGCTTTTTTGACCATGTTTTGTTTGCTAGGCCGAGTAAGATATTTTTGGACAGTGGAGTAATTTAATCAATATGCCATTATTTCACTATGCCTTATCGAGGTGTTTTGTCCTCGAGCTTATTCCCAGGTAATAGAAATCTGTACCTGTAACTCTCTTTGACATAGAAATGGAAATGACAGGAACTACGCAATGTCTATTGTTTTAGAATCAGCATCTTTCTTATCAATAACAAGGGCCTTACTTTTAAATGCAGTTGCTTATAAATTGGCAAATGTCATTGAATGTTATTTTGTTCATTTATAAGAACAAGCCGCACTTTCAATAACGAAGCTTCGCAGCAAGAAGTTCAACCTCGAAACTCTAACGTGTATTTTGCGAGTGCATTTTTTGTTTAATTTAAATTTTAGTATATGTACTTTATTATTATTTATTTTTGTTCATTTAAATGTGGAATTTTGTAATTAGCTCTATTTGTATGTATTAGTACCATAAGCCTAGCTGTAAGATTCCCGGAACTGTTAAAAAAAACTTGTGTAAATGTAGTGCGCAGTACTAAATAATGTCACTTAACTATACTAAAACTTTATAATTAAAGCCCATAGACTCATTAAAAAGAGTCTTGAAAGTTACTATGTTAGTCAGTTTTGTATTAACTTTTTCGTTACGCTATGTAGTCTGTTCTGAGATTTTATCGCTTCCGTGTGTGATACTTCTCGTCAGCTGGAAGTTGACAGACATTTTGGAGCATAGATTAGCTTATCAAGTATTTATGCTTCAGAGAGAGAGTATAGTAAACTCATAGGTTAGAGTTTTCTAGAGTAAATTTTGACAAGTTTCAACAATAAAAGACAATGCCCGATACCGAGTTTTAAACTTGAGGTACCTATATTCACACTGAGAAAAATTTCACCTAAAGTACATAGCATGTGATAATTACCAAAAAGTACGATGATTAGCACCAATTTTTACGGTGACAACTATCATAATATATGGTTCTCACCCTAAAAACTGGTGTTAAACATCGTACTTTTTGATGATTGTCAGTATGCTCCGTACTTTAGGTAAATTCATCGGAATTTTGATGGCTATTTTTGTCAGTGTACTAAGCTAAAAACAAGTATGCCTATTGCCGAACTAAAAATACAAATGTATTTATCTCAGTGCACCCCTAACTTATAATTTAACCCAGTATAAAACTAATTCGCACTTTGCAAGTTGCAGTCTGCGCACTTCAGCTTCACTTTGGAATTATTGTAGCGAATAAATAATTGTTTACTTTCCAAGAAATCTTTGTGCTTTAACATCGATAAAGTCGTCTTTTCAATACTAATTTGATTTGATCAGTGTTGGTTCGTTGAGTTATTGGCTTCAATTTTATTTTGTTTGTCAGAAGACACGACTACGATAACGGAATGCAATCGTATAAATAAAAATCAAAATAGCTTTTGAATACGTCTATATCGAATAATACATTTCAATAGAATATCCTACTAGTATTAGAAATGCGGAAGTTTGTGTGTGTGGTCTGTGGTTGTTACCACGTAACTTCGTAACTACTCAACCGATTTTGATAAAATTAGGAATAGAGATAGCTTACGCTCTGGATGAACACAATAGCTTCTTTTTATTATCGCTGTTTTTATCAACACGCGGGCGAAACCGCGAGGCGCAACTCTGCTAGTGTAGTTGAAAACTATGGCTTTTACAAAGTATCAGAACATTTTCTAAGCTTACTAGAACATAATACGCGTACTAACAGGATCATTATTTTTATTATATTATATTTCAGCGATAGACAGTAGCGGTGTAGTGTGGGTTGGCACCCAGGGCGATTCTCTATCTTGCGCCCACACATTCTTGTTGGAAATTATATAAAATTAATTTGTGAAACATATTAAGACAGGTAGATACTACCTACTAAAGTGGGTAGATATTTTTTTACACAGGGTTGTAAGGGTAGTTTATGCTAGTACTTATCAATATAAACAGCTTTTACTACGGGACAAACCAGGAATTCGTGAAAAAAAAATATGCTAACATGGAACAGCTGTTTTTATTTATCGCGAATTCCGGTTATGTCCAATACTAAAAGATGTTCAAAATGATGAGTATTATGAGCCCTTTTCGGCTTAGCATACCCTTTCCTTATAACCCTGTATATCTTTGTGGATTGAATAATAAATAATTATTTGTTTGTAAGGATTCTGTGATTCTGTAAGGTAAGAATTGTCGCTCCTTGGTGCTTGGCACTTGTGGACCGCCCTTGCAGCCCTCTATTTCGTCACTAGCAACGGAACCGCACAGTTGAACGTGTGAACATATTTGAAAGTCATTAGTCGCATCATGAATAGGCATAATCAAGTTCCTTGCGTTCGCTGAAATCCACTCGTACGTGGAACGGAATGGCATTCACCATGACGTCGCCTTTGTGTCCAGCTCGTTGAATTGCTCGACTAGCCGCTTTTCAAACCTATGCTACTTGTTAATAAGTACTCAGATTCATACAATGCAAATTACAGAGCCCCATAGAAAATAAATACCTTACAGACTAACATACGTGTATATAAAAACATAAAATTAAATTACACATGATGTAGCCGACTCTAGGTACTCTAGGTACTCTAGGTACTTGAAAAAATGAGTAATAGGAAAATACAGATATAATACAGATATATAAATACAAGCTTTTATTGCATTGTCATCGGAGTTACCCACGCATCAAATTTCAACTCAATCAGACCTCGGAATATAATATAGTTCAAAATTCAGTCGTAAGATTTGACCTAAACAAACAAATAAACTGTGTTTATTTACAATGTGTGTACGTTCTTACATCGCAAATAAAATGAAAGCTTGTAAATAGGCCGCAATTAAAAGTAATTAGTTACCTAAAGGCCGTGGTTTGCTTGTTTGTGAAAACTCACAGAACAAAGTTGTCCCAGATATTAGTTAGTTAGTTGTCTAATTAGGTCCTTTGCCCCTCAACTTCTATTATTTTGACAAAGAAATACAAAATGTACATTGTGTAATGTAGTAAATAAATACTAATTATAAGGTTTCGGATAAACGTGCCTTAGAAATGAGACCTATTAGATTATTTTTTTCCCTACCAAAAACAACTTAACTGCATAATCGTTAAATCCATTTTTGGAATCTCAATATACCTAAACTGATAAATACACAAAAATTGCTTGTTTAATAGTATCAATTATTAAATAAACTTTTGTATGACACCTTTCAATAGAATAGGTACCACCATAACTACGTATCTATTAAAGCAGCGAAACAACGTAACTCAGCTGACATACCAAGATTTACCAATGAGTAGGCCACTGAAAAGCCTGAAAGAAATTCTATTTAAAACATAAAACCTAGATCTTTTGTCATTTCAACATCCTCGACTTTATACATACTCGTATTTTACGACCAGTTTGCTAAGCTACCCCATATTTTAATGTCCCTTCTGTAAGAAAAAATGCCGCTTTTTACGATGAATAAACTCTAAACTTGAGAAGAAACTATTAATAACTGGGAAAGATATATTTTTACTATAATAGAGTACTTGTATGGCTCATGTTACGCAGACCATGCAGCTTATCTCGTGCCTTCGGTGCATTAATCCCTTGAATATAATATACAAGGCATCTTTTTAAAAGCTTTTAATTTAACATGCAATGTATGAAACTATGTTTGTTCAGGTAGAATTTTAACTTTAAATTTAACTTTTAAATTTTTTAACCACTTAGCGATATCCGATTGAGCTGAAATTTGATTTAGGTAGATACGTGTGTAACTCCGATAACAATGCAGTAAAAGCTTGTTCTTAAAAATATATTTTAACTAGCTGACTCGACAGACGTTGTCCTGTCAAATAAGCCATTGCGTCAATTCTATGTCAAATGTCAAAAGTTATGCTATTGCGTAACTATAGCAACCGCAGTATGTTGATGCTAACTTGTCAATTTATAGTAAAAATTATCAGTATATATATAATTTGCAATAAATTAAAATTGCGACTATAATTTGAGATTTAAACTATCCTATCTCTCAAGTTGGATCGAACTGCACATGGTGTGCGAATTTTATTATAATCGGTTAAGTGGTTTAGGAGTCCATTGAGGACAAACATTGTGACACGAGATTTATATATATTAAGATTTAATTTATTACACACCATTGATCTGTGGTAGATGACAATGCCTACTTAGAGCAAGCATTGTGGTCAGAATGTTTTATTTTTTACTTTTGTGTTTGAGACAGAATAAACAGATACTTAGATACTTTGTGATGATATGCCATTCATAATAAGTTAATAAGAAATGCCAGAAGAGTTAATCAATCTATCTATTTTATATCTATCTTTCACCTATAATTTAAATGACCATCTCAATCGTGTTTATTTTAAGAAAGTGGTAAAAGGTACCCTTTGTCCCAAAACAGCGAAATAAGTACTTTACCTCAGTTATGTCCTCAATAACATCTAAGTGGCCATTATTCAGCACTTAGGTTCCAGAACTCCAACTCTTCAGAATAAAATTACAATTTACTGCTCCTAAAATTTTAACTACCGTATTAGTAATCGAATTAAATGCACGATAACGCCTTGCTATAAAATGAATCATAAATAGGAACAGAGCCTAGTACGAATAGGTATTGTTTGTTAAGAGAATGCTTTCAGTTAAGTGACATTCCATTAAGCTTCGTGTTATGGCCGTTATGAGATATGAAGCTATAAAATAATAATTAAGATCTAAAATAAGCGTTCTTAGTGATGTGGTATTGGACTGAATATATCGACCCCTTCAGGATGAAACGTAGTAAAAGCCAAAATGCCATATTTCAGTACGGCCAAAAAACAAAAATGGTAAAGTTTATTTCCTGTATATCTTTTGATTTACTTAATCTATAATAAACCACTATAACTCATTAAGCTTAGGTTTTCGCGTTGTTTACTAAATATAAACTCAAAATAACCTACATTCATTAGTTCCAGAGATGGCATGGCTTTTACTACAAAAAAAAAAGTTGTAAATGGCTTCTACGACATTTTTCTTCAGCTTGGCAGCTGTAAGCTTTTTTTTATTAAGTTGTATAAGACTTCATAATTTGTTTTATCGAAGGAATTTTTGAATTAAAAGACAATTGTAATAAGAAGAAAGTGTAATTTAGTGTAGTAAATGCAGCACACATTTATGACCAAAATCATAATATTTAAATGTTTTTCATTATTTTAAAGTAATATTGTACTTTTTCTGACAAACACTAATAAAATTGTCGAACTAAAATCAACACAACCTCTAAACTATGCAAAAATAGGCGTAACATCGAACTAAAAATCTTCTAATCTCTTGTTTTACTCGTAATAAACTACGTGATACAACTGCGCGTTGTGCGCACACGAAAACAGGTAAGTATTTAACAATAGCATCTCTTAAAACAAATCAATGTCTTAAAACAATCAGTACTTCGTTATAATAATTATGGCTAGGTAATCAGTTAAGTATTTTCGAGGAAAACTGTATAAGTACATTTTCCTAAACTTATTAAAGAAATATCAAACTATCTTAGTTTTTACGTACTAGTTTTATACGTACATTTAAGAAGAAATAACATACGTAACGTATTATTCGATCACGTCTTCATCTTCTTCATCGGTCTCCATCAAAGTATCATTTTTATTACCACTGTACGGCATCTCTAAAAAATCTTTGTGAAACCTTTTAGGTATCGTTCCGTCGGTGCACAATTTTATTAAATCTTTGTGCTTTAGTGTAGAAATGGGAAGTTTGTCCACATAGGATTGTTGCAAGCTTATGTTATTTAGTTCTTGTAAATAATCTGTATCTTGTCTTTGACATATTTCAGGTTCTTCTGTCTTCTTGCTCTTTCCCTTCCCTTTCCCCTTTCCTTTCCCTTTGTTTTTTGCTTTTTCAAATAGTTTCACTTGTTTGTATTTCTACCTTAAAGAATTGGACAATCGAGGAATTGAAACAGCGCTTTTGTACTGTGATTCATGTACAGGTCAAAACAAAAATAGATAAATAGATAATAAATCGATTGTCCAATTCTTTAAGATAGAAATACAAACAAGTGAAACTATTTGAAAAAGCAAAAAACAAGGGGAAAGGAAAGGGGAAAGGGAAGGGAAAGAGCAAGAAGACAGACTAGTACGTAAAAACTAAGATAGTTTGATATTTCTTTAATAAATTTAGGAAAATGTACTTATGCAGTTTTCCTCGAAAATACTTAACTGATTACCTAGCCATAATTATTATTACGAAGTACTGATTGTTTTAAGACATTGATTTGTTTTAAGAGATGCTATTGTTAAATACTTACCTGTTTTCGTGTGCGCACAACGCGCAGTTGTATCACGTAGTTTATTTATTACGAGTAAAACAAGAGATTAAAAGATTTTTAGTTCGATGTTACGCCTATTTTTGCATAGTTTAGAGGTTGTGTTGATTTTAGTTCGATAATTTTATTAGTGTTTGTCAGAAAAAGTACAATATTACTTTAAAATAATTAAAAACATTTAAATATTATGGTTTTGGTCATAAATGTGTGCTGCATTTACTACACTAAATTACACTTTCTTCTTATTACAATTGTCTTTTAATTCAAAAATTCCTTCGATAAAACAAATTATGAAGTCTTATACAACTTAATAAAAAAAAGCTTACAGTTGCCAAGCTGAAGAAAAATGTCGTAGAAGCCATTTACAACTTTTTTTTTGTAGTAAAAACCATGCCATCTCTGGAACTAATGAATGTAGGTTATTTTGAGTTTATATTTAGTAAACAACTCGAAAACCTAAGCTTAATGAGTTATAGTGGTTTATTATAGATTAAGTAAATCAAAAGATATACAGGAAATAAACTTTACCATTTTTGTTTTTGCGTCATGCTCTTTAAGACCAAAGTTAGCATTACTTTTCAATAGTCTTTTAGTAATAAAACGGTCGTAGAAACCATATTTTTAAAAGTCGTGGATATTGCGACTTAAATTGACATCGGTCATTTGTAAATTTTTACTTAAAAAATTGTCGTAAAAGCCATATTTGATAATGTCGTGTCTTTTACTACAAAATGTTCAACAGTATTATTTCCTGATACTGTATTATATTATGTTGTATTAACCATGAAATGAAAAAATATGTCTCTTACTACATAAAATTTAAAAATTTACTTTAAAAATTGCTCATTACGACATTAAAAAAAAAGAAAACTGGGTTTAGAGAGGGAATCGGAGCGTGTTGTAAAAGACATTTTTTTGCGAATTTTAACATTTTAAATATACAGATCGATAGAGCGCGCGATTCTGACTAAGAAACCGTTAAAAACAGATTTTGGCCAAAATGGCTTTTACGACGTTTCATCCTGGAGGGGTCGATATGCAGACATTGCAGACCTAGTTTTTAGAGTAATGTAGAAAATAGCTTCCAAACTACTAAGTATGTAGGTATTCACGAGTCGCCTACTACGCTTCAAAAAGATTTAGAACTCATAATTTGATCTATCCTAATACCTTAACGATGCCAGATTTTACATTAAACAAAATCACACACACATCGGTATAATTCTAAAGCCCATTTTTAGTTTTGTACATGAAAAAGTGGACAGAATAATAGCAGCATTGTCACGTGTCATAAGGAAATAATTAAATTGTACATTTTGCTTTTACAACGGCAAAATGATCCCAGTGTAAGGTTGCAACCCCCAAAATAAATACTTAGTTCTTAATAAGTGGACTCAGAAGGCGACGACTAAAATGTTGAGTCAGAAATAGAGAATTTTGTCACCATTCTGAGCCAGAATGCAAACAGCGGGATGCAATACAATACCGCCCTAGTTGAGCGAGAATGTCTCTTATCTTTTGAAATATTTTCCGGAAACCGCAATGTGAGATGAAACCGGAGCGTGGGATGTACTTCTTCTAATAAATGAACCAAGAGAATGAAATGCAGGGAAAGCTTTCATCGTATTGCTGTGTATTTTGTGATCCACTGGGAAGGAAGTTCCTGGCGTAATGGTCTAAAAACTCTTGATGATAAATTGGCATCAGGTGTTTTTTGATAAACAAAGGCATTGGCATTGATTGATTAGTTCTATTGAGAGTCTATTGGGGATTGTAGAATGAATGACTATGAGATTAACAACATATAGCGCGTTGTAGTATACAGGGTTATCCATACATTTTGTCGAGTGTCATTGACATTTTTCTATGGAACAGCTGATTTTTTTGCGCGAATTTCAGGTTGGTCTCTTAGTAAAAGTTGTTCATAATGATGAGTACTATGAGCCCTTTTCGGCTTAGCATACCCTTTATGAATAACCCTATATAGATATGTAGTACGTAATCACATATATCTAGCATTTAGGTAACGAGACTCCTCACTACCTGATATTTAAGTTTTTAAGACTAATGGCTGCATCGATACAATATAATTGCAGAGTTCGTATATATTATTGTCTTGTTTTTACTTAGTAAGTACTTAAAAAAACATGAAGATGGGCATGACGAACTTGGAATTTTTAAAACTAATAACTTAGACAAGCAATATTATACGTATTAGAAACAAATTGAAAAACATTGTCCTAATGTAAAAGATTTCCTATAGTTTTTATTGGAAACTATAGGAAATATAAGGATAGAGATTCTGTGGTTTTGTCCCAGAATTTGGAACTGATCAATTTGAACCTCAAGAAATAATTTTCCGAAAATTAATGAAAAAGAAAATGCGAAAAATTTTAAAACCTAGAAGCACGTACTCGTAGTTCTTTTGCTGCAGCAGAACGAGTAGCACGATGTCTCATCGTTACGTTTTATCATCCACACGTACGTTCAAAACATTACGATTTTAGAGCTTTACTATACAGCCTTACCCCACGGTACATCAAGCCCATTTACATCAAGGTATAAAACGTGTGTAACAGGTAATTTTACATTGAATTGTAAGTGTAGCTTAGTTAGTTAGTTAGCTTAGTTAAAATTATATTATGAGACCTAACGTAGTTTTGACACAATTTGTTATTTTGTTATTCGAAACGAGCGAAAAAAAAATAAGGCCTAAGCCGAAACAATCGAAATTGTATCAAAAAAGTATAAAGTCAGAGTATCCGACTCAAAATATATTAACACTCTCGTGTCAATTACATTACTAAAAAAATGTTGAAAAGAAGAAAAAAACACGTTTCAAAAATATAAATTAGGGATTAACGTGATGTCAATGGATACGTATAAGTTACAAGAAGCTGTAAGGCAGTTTTTTCTAAAAGCAGTAAAAAGCTTACCAGCCTGAGAAGGTAAACCGCCGCCTAGCGTAGCTCGCCTACGTGTTTGTAACCGATCACCGAAGTTAAGCAACGGACAACACGGTAAGTCTTCGGATGGGTGACCGCGATGGCATTTACAACTGAGCACTACCGTGAGTCGGATGACACGTTACGTTGTAGGTTTCGGTTGTTTGTTCTTTAACAACAATTGCCCAGCCAGGTTAGAGGCCTTCAGGCGGCCTAAAAACTGACACGAGCTAGCCACTCGGCCTATACGAGCTTACCTACTTATGGGCACCTGCAACAGTAGTGGTGTTGACTTTGCCAGCCTAGAAAAGGATCTATCAGAATAACCCTTTTCGCAGAAAGTCAATTCAGTTGAATAACATGAAAGCAGGATGCCTAGTTACCTAGTTAGCTGAAATACAGTTCAGCTAGATCAGAAAGGTGTTTATAGACTAGACATCCTTCGCGAAACAACACACTTACCTATGAAGGTACATATATAATATACTTAAGCCCTCGAGTTGGTACAGTCAGGTGCAAAGTATAAAACAGACAAGTACTAACCCAGTGATACGGACGAGGGATCCCTGGAATTGTAGCGACAATGGCGGCAAATGGGTGAAATTAAATTCTGGGTGGCTCGAATTGAGGCAGAGTATTTAATATAGAAGATGCTGTATAAACTTATAAATGAATTAAGGGAATGAATTGCAGGGAAGCCTTTCATCGTATTTCTGTACATTTTGTGACAACCATGAATTGTCCCCAAAATTTTGTCATTGTGCTGTTTTTATTTCGTAATTTAATTTCAATTTAAATGAAAAATAAAGCGCTCTAAAACTAAAATTAATGTTGATTCTATTAGACCATTTCCTAAGAAAACCTAAACATGACAGCTATAAAATTGTATTTTTCTCATGAGCTGAATTTAAAATGATATAAT
This sequence comes from Alcis repandata, assembly GCA_949125135.1. Taxonomy (NCBI): domain Eukaryota; kingdom Metazoa; phylum Arthropoda; class Insecta; order Lepidoptera; family Geometridae; genus Alcis; species Alcis repandata. Next base: position 6,983,772 of record OX421233.1, read on the forward strand.
TTTAGTTTTCAAATTAGTTAAAAGTGTGGGGTACTTAATACATTTCAATAATGTTCTTACTAAAGTTCTTAAGCATGTTTCTGTTCCCGGCTCCTTCCTAAGCACTTTCAAGTTTACACAGCGCTGAAATTTCGATATTTCAGAAAAGTTCAGTTTTAGTTTCCAACACACTAAAGTTTTGTATTACAAACGAAAACTGAAAACTGAACCGTTGGTTTATATTGTTTTATTTTCGATCAAACGGTTTCCGATATCGTTTCTCATTTTAATTTCAGTTCCAAATATTATTATGGCTTTGAAAAATGGATTTATAAAATTTGAAATGGAGGTAGTTTATATTGATAATGACATGTGGGCTACTTTTATTATTCCAAAAAATGACCGTTCTTTAGAATTGCGGATGTAAATGCTGGTATAACTATTCGATCATAAATAATGACGTTGATGCACGTAACGTAATAAAACGATTAATATTTGTAAGTTCACAAATGGTAAGAAAGTTCGTATTGTCCGACTGGCTGATGTCAGAGTTTTCAAGCCGCCTAAAAGTAAAAGTCTCTGACATGGCTTAACGGTTGTTCTTAGTACCAACAACCGGGACCTACAATTTGACGTGACATTAGACCCACGAGAGCGCTCAGTAATTCAGAAATCAAAAATATTTATGAACCTTAAATAACATTGAATGTTACAGGTAAGTCATATTTGCAAAAGAGTTTTATAAACTTAAAAACTTTAATAAACCAATGAATAAAATAATTGAACATTATTACGAAAAAATATTCATAAAATTATTGATTATTATAATTATTTTCAGTTACAAATTCCACCTACGGTCATTTCCACGGGCTACGCTCACGTAGTCCGTTAGCTCACTACAGATGGTAAGTCTACAATAAAGTGAGTGCAAACATACTCACTTTAGAGTAAGCATTCCACAGTAATATCTCTCTATTGTCATTGTCCCGTTTTGTACGTGACTTGTACTTCAACTAAAATGTCCAGTCCTCGGTCGCAAAGTGATCGCTCAAACACGGGCGCCGAATGAATGGTACGTTTCGGTCAGGTAGGAAATGGTACAATTCAGGGGAAGTGACGTCAGGAAGGCGAGGAAATAGGTTGGGAGATGTGGTTAGATTTTGTTACTATTGATCGGTCTAAGGGTTTTGTACTAAAATTACAATTTTAGTACAAAATTAACCAAATTATTTAAAGAGGCTCCGTCAAAATTTCACTCGATCTACACCCTACTGCTAAGACGCTAAATGTGAGGTTTTATATTCCTGGAGGCATTTAAAATAGATTTCTGTCTATATTTCAAAGTAGATACATAATAATATAATAATTATGTATGTATGTTCAAATTGATATGCTGTACATCTATTATACATTTCATAGGAATTCAATTTTCAAATTGAAACTCAACAATAAAATGACTTTTTGCAATTTTAATAGCGCAAAATTGCTAAAGATAATTTATAACATGCGTCTAAAGCTCAATCATAATTTTATAACTCGTTAATTATCGGTACGAAACAAACGCAAACAATGGTAACGATATAACGAATCTTGCAATTGTTTTAGCCGTACATATTTGGGTTTAATCTGCTTCATAAACCTAAATAGTGTTAAAATTCGCTCTTCGCTATCGTCAGCGTCATGGTAGTCAGTGAGTTACTATATTTGCCAGTGACCCTCATCTACGAGTAGACTAGGTGCTGAAGTTCCTCGTACTCACTGTCTTCCCGAGAATGCTTGACTCGCCTCATTTGTCAAACGACCTCGGTTTTTCCGAGGAAAACTTAGCATGGGTTTTGATTCGTTGTTTTGCGGCCCGCATTGAATTTGAATAATTTATTTCGGTTATTTAAATAACATGATGTTATTAACTGGTTTTCTTTGGCAACGTTACTGTTTGTGTAATTGCGAGCTTAATTAATCAAAGAACTCATAAATAACATTTTGAGAGGAGCTTCCTGTCTTGCATCATTAGATTTGATTGAGTAATTCTAATTCAAAGTATTTTTAAGTTAAATAAAATCAATAATACTCGTTTAGAAAATTATATATTGTTTTTTTAAACTAATATCTACTATATAAAAATAAGTCGGGTTTTCCTTCCTGACGCTATAACTCCAGAACGCACGAACCGATTTCCACGGTTTTGCATTCGTTGGAAAGGTCTCGGGCTCCGTGAGGTTTATAGCAAAGAAAATTCAGAAAAAAATTCAACATAAAAGCGAGAAAATCTTTTTTCAGAACAATGTCCACCCGTGCGACGCCGGGATGGGCCGCTAGTTAGGTATATATCCACAGCATATACCATCATCATCATTATCAGCCTTAATCGCCCACTGCTAGGTTGGGCCCTTTTTTGTTCTAAGCCACTCTTTCCAGTCTTGAGCCAATCTTGTCTAGGTTGCACCCTTAAATAAACCATTTATCACATATCATTATATTGTTTACACTAATCTCGTTTTACTATGAAAACTAGCGTCGTAGCCAATGACTAACGTCGACGTCCGCGTCGTTTGACCACGTTTTAATCTCGTTGTCAAATTCAATATACTTTACCTATTCCTTTCTCATCATATATGCAACCTTTAATCCTCCCACTGCTGGGATACAGGTCTACCCTCGAAGGGTGATTAGGCCGTATTCCACCACGCTGGCCAAGTGCGGGTTGGTGGATTCACATACGCCATTGAATTTCTTCTCCGGACATATGCAGGTTTCCTCACGATGTTTTCCTTCACCGAAAAGCCAGTGGTATGTAAATTCGTACATAAGTTCCAAAGAATTCATTGGTACGAGTCGGGGTTTGAACCCACCACCTCAAGAATGCGAAGCGGCTGTTCTCCCATTGAGCTACCACGACTTTCAGACTATTCCTTTCTACTAAAACTTAATTAAATATTTAACGTCACTTCTATACTAAATTAGAAATAAACTCTACATTTTAGAAAATGCTTATAGTAATTGGACATTGATTGGGCAGACAACAAGCGAAATTACTGATTTATGTCAAAGTATAATTTAATTAAAATCCTTTAGGTACGCTTTAACTTAAAACTTAGAATAAGTTTGAAAGTCCCTTGATTTGATTTAGATTTGAATGCATTAGGACTTTGCGGGCAGAGAAAGTTGAAGTCCATTTGACGATCATTTTAGTAAAGTTTTGAAAACACTTAATTTGAAGACTTTTATTTTTGCGGGCCTTTTTTCTTTTGGTTGGTAATTCTTAACAACAATGGAATTGGCCACCCTTGAAGATAATGGAGTAAGTTTGGCTGGGTTGTGATAATTATTATAATTTACGGTTATTTATTTCTTGAATGGTCAAGATATAATTTCTTAACAAACGTCATGTTTTCCGAGAGTTCGCTGAAAATAAAAATTAGAAGAAAGATATTTCAAACTTTAAATTATTCCAACTCATATTTAAATGAAGTAAATTTTTTTTTTTTTAATGTAATTGAGTGACGAGACGAGCAAATCGCTCGCCTGATGTTAAACGTCACGTTTGCCCAAACAGAACAGGTCTGCGCCACCCAGAATTTTGAACTCGCAGAATTCAAAACCCTGCGCGGCACAGCACTGCGCTCGTCACCCTGAGATATAAGTTGTTTAATCTCCCATTTGCCCTGTAAATTCACTGGAAACAATGCCCTTCCAACCGGAACACAGTAATGTTTGCACATTACTGCTTGGCGGAGGAATAACTGGCAAAGGTGTGGTACTTCCCCAGGCGGGCTCTGCAAACGAGCCCTACCACTACAAACCAAAATGTTAAAAATGTTTAAATGTTATTTTTTTAAATAAGCACTGTAGACATAGTTTCATAACTACACAATCTCGAAGAATGTAAAAGATAATTTCAAAATCTGATGATAAAATTATAACATAGCCGAGGTTATGAAGACTCCAAACATTTACAAAATTTTATAAAACAAATTAATGGACCTAATCTAAAACTTGTTAAGGTTCTATCATCTATATTCATAGTAGGCTTAAGATAAATAACCTATTTTCCAACAAGGGGCCTTCTTTAGAAACGCCTTCCGGCTTCAAAACGTTGTTTAGACTTAATATAATTGAAAAATTTGAAACACTCGAGTCTTTACTCCGTTCAAAATTCAATTAACTTTAAAACGGTCTGGAATCATGACACTTTTATCAATAGACGGGTTTTATTAAAATAGAAAACCTTTGAAATTCACTTTAAAATTAACTGCTATAAAACGCGGGCTAATCTCTTTTAGTTTAGTGTTTGTTTTGCCTTTTCGTTTGTGATTGCTTTCCAACGATTAAAAAAGATTCTCATTAATTTAAGGCTAATGACATCTGTATCACTAACATTTATATATTTATGTGTAATAGTATCTATTAAATAGTAGGTTCTTGGGTACACAATATATGTAAAAGTTTGTAAATTCAGGATAATTTGCTGGACTTCCTACCCACTCCTTAATTTGTAACACTTCCCACGTTTACACAGTGATACTTGATCAGCTGACGCCTTTGTACGAAACTGTTTATCATTAACACAAATAAAAACTTCTGCGGTTTACCTTAATGAAATTTATGATAAAACAAACCTAAACCAAATAATAATATTTACGGTTAAATTATAATAACATACGTACGCATTTCTAATTTACAACGAAAAGAAAACAAATACATCTTACTTTGGACAACACGCACGAAAATTTTGCCAGTCTTGTTAAGTAACAAACTAAATTAACAACAAACATCCCCAAACTAAAGTAATTGAAAACTTACCAAGTATTTCACAAAGTTACGTCCCGCGATCGCGTTGCGAAGTGTCGGTATACATCACTGACACGTGTGCCCCGAGCCAAGGCTGGGCCAGTACTGGCGCTGGCGGTGTGCTTGATAAACTGATAGTGGTGGAGTGCTCGTGTGGAGGTTTGAACGCCTACCTGCATTAATTGGATGACAATAGGAATTTTCAGGAGGGCCTAATGATATTTGCATTGTGAAGGACTGACGTCTTTGTTTATGTTGTTTTGTTGAAAGTAGGTACGTTGTGGAGTTCACGTAGATGAAATTATCTAAGTAATAAGTACTTGTTTGCTCCATCTACGAGTAGCTACTCTAGTTTAAAGTTCAGGGCCGAACTGTCTTGAAAAATTGACTCTAGATCAAGGCAGAGCCAATTTTCATCAAAATTGACAAGACCGCAGTAAAACATGGTTTATCATAGATGTTTACTTAAACATGCTTTACATAAGGCTCAGCAGCATCGAAAATCACGTCGATTGATGATCAGAATAGTAGCATGGGCCAATCAACAATGTAAGCTGGTATCTCTGGTCGCTTGGCGTTGCAATTTAAGCGTTACCTTGTAGCCGCTAGAATTTAAATTTGAATAAAACTAAAGGCATTTTACATGAACAGTTGTTCCAGTTACCGCACAGTTCTCAAGCCAGAATTGTTGGTGAACAGTTGTTCTTGAGAATTTAATACATAGTTCCAAGCACAGTTTGAGAGTTGTTTCTAGACGTTCTGCTGTACAACTTAATTTTTCTTAGAATTAATCGGTAATCATAAATTTATTTTTTCAGTTCCATACATTTTTTTTTTTAGGCTATGTAATACGTATATTAATTATATTAATTCATTTTCAAGGCTAGCCAGACATCCGGGCTAGCGGCCGGGCTTACGAACTTACTTTTTTTTTCAAGCTTTTATTTAACTTGCAGTCTACATATGTATTCTATGTAACCATGTTTGTTCGGGTGGAATATTGCAATTCAATTTTAAACCACTTTTGTGATTGTAAACCACCAATGTCCAATTGAGCTACAATTTGGTATACGTGTGTAACTCCGATGACAATACAACAAAAGCTTGTTTTTAATTTTTTTTTTCAAAATTAACTTATTTCCGTTCTTCTCGTACAAAATAGTAATTGCTTACTTTACTGACAAAGTTAAAAACGACTCTGAACAGATTGGCCTTTTTAATATTTATCTTACAATCTCGTCATACTGAAATAAGATAAGTGACAAGAGCTAAAAGAAACAGTTGATGGATAAAAGTGAGTTGTTTAATGAGGGGGAGAATATAGCGTTTCATGAGGGTCTGAAAAAGACCAGCTGCTATCTGTCGAAATGTTGTGTTAAGGAGAGGTTTTGTTACATACGACATTATTTTTAGTCAGATAATTTTGAAATAGTCTCTCTCTTCCCGGCTATGTATTTGACATGGTGGTGGGATCAGCCTTTTTCACTTTTCTCCACTTCGCTTATCCTCGACATCGTCTCCGGAAACATTGCACTCGCTCATGTCTTTTAGCACTATTTTATTTTTGAGAGTAGTAGAGTAGTCAGGGCTTATTAGACCTTGAGAGTCTTTGCAAGAATCAATTTTTAATGCTTCCGAGTTTTTCAGTCATAGAATTGCAGAAGTAGTCTATTTTAGAGGACTAACTGCTGTCAACGCTAGGTCTTCCAAGCTAGTAGAAAACTTCCCTAGAGCTTTTCTTGAGCTTTTATTACTGTGACGTACACACTACTTCGGTCGGAATTCAAATACGTTTGATATGCTTTTACATTAACTTAAATTTAACTTGAACAGCTAAGCTTTACCCGTTGAAGTCGACTATCTACGTAAGTAGCAGAATGTTTTGGCAAAAGCTAGCATTTCGAAGAACCATTCGGCCAGTTACTTCGCCAAAGCAGTTACTTTCAACTGTCACTCGGAAGCCATTCCAGCAATGCATAGGCTATTTAAAATAGGCCCTGATTGCTATAGTGATTGAGAATTCAGTATTAAGCTGGCTACAGGCTTAAAAAATAAAGCTTCTCAACAGTGTTTTTGCTTTCGACATGGACGTAAAATGCATTCTATTTCAATTGGCATTTCCTTTTCGAAAATTTCGATATTTATGCGTTGGGCTTTACAATGAGATCATCTTTCAGAAGTGTTTTGCCTTCTTCTCATTAAGTAACTTGGCACTTGCTGCTCACTAAGTAGTGAAGGATGCCACAGCATTTTGCTCAGTTTCACAACTACGACCAAGTGGTCGTAGTTGTGAAAATGAGCCTTAAATCCTTGAAATTATACAATTCTACTTCCAGGGATTGGGTATATAATTGGTTAAATGAGATAAAGTTTTAATTGCGCAATGATGTTGCAATTTAACGATTGGTTCCTGTATTACGGGGCTACTCCAAATTGCTTGATTATAGGGAAAATTATCGCTTTTATGCCTTTTCTATGCCGAAATTCTCTACTGTCTCTAGAAATAAGCTTGAGTATTCTAATATATATTACAAAACTTTACATGGGAAGTTTGTTCTAATCTCTTTGATGTTGTTATAAAAATCGTTGCAATTTGGCCCATACTGTCTTTATTTTTTTTTTTTAAAATAATATTATTTAAATATAATTATGTAGGTTCTTCTCAATACTAAAACGTTTTATTTACATAAAAAATATTTCGAATAAATATAATTCATGCTTATATAGTAGGTATAATATTTGATTTTATCTAGCGTTAACACGTGTAGATATTGTACTCGTAGGTACTGTAGGTACTGGTATTTGTGATAAATGTCAAAAAACCTTTTTTAACCTTTTAACCTTTTTTTTACAAACATCGTTTACAGTGGGCTAACATTTTCCGTAACGCTCGGCCACTTTGCCCCTTGGACGAGGTCCGGAGTTTACCGTGTCGCTCATATGCGCGTTTAGAAGAGCAGTTCAGTGTTAGGTGTTCAAAGAAACGGTCTAATGAAATAGCTTAATGCCTTAGGGTATTGGCTACAAGCATGGCGTTTATTATTTGTAGGTAATTTGATGTCGAACTCACTATTATTGTGTTAAAATAGGTTCGTTAGTGTGTTTTGAGGCGAGTTTAGGTTCTTGTAGTACCTATAGCGGATGTTAGAATATAATAGAATTTTCAATTTCGTGTTAATTTCCACAACTATTTAAAAAAATATGAAAGGTAAATCATGAAAAATTACACCTCTTTAGAAAATTATAGATTATAAATAAGATTAATGACTGTTATTTTTTTCAGAAGTTGTAGTATAAGTATAAATCCATTAATTAATTTAGTTATTATTTTTTTTCTATATTTTAATTTTAATTTATAAGCTTCCAAACGCAACAAATGTCTTGCAAATCCATTCAGCTGTTTTTGCGTGATTGAATAACAATTATCCTAACTTTAACTTTGGTAGAACTATAACATAAATATCTACTAGCGTAGGAAGTAGGATAATTTAGGATAAATAACCGATATTCTACGGTGATTATACCTTGTTCTACCATCAAGTTCAAACAAATAATTTGCTTAGTGGTAAAGGCATCAATTACGGTAAAGGTAAATGGCAAGTAATGCCCGGTTAGTGTCGATTAAATACACTGTTGCGTGTTATAGCTAAACGCTTTGTGCGCTACTATAGAAGCAAAGTACCGAGTAGTTAACTAATCAAGGAAGCTAGTCCAGGCGTTCGTAACCGATCACCGATGCCAAGCAACGGATAATACGGTCAGTCTTCGGATGGGTGACCGCGTTTACAAACTGGGGCCCTATTCAGGCAAGTGAGATATTATCTCTGTCACCGTAGAAATGAAAAAAGAACCATGTCGTGTGTGTTTGTTAGAAATGTCGCAACAGTGAAAGGGACCGAGATAATCTCGAGCGCCAAAGAATAAGGTCCCTGAGCGCTTCCTTGGATGACACGTCCAATTGTAGGTTCCGGTTGTTTGTCCTATAAAAACTACCAAAGAGCCGTGTCAGAAGTCTTCAGGCGGCCTAAAAAATGACACCAGGGCTCGGCCTATACAATCTTACGTACTATCAAACTTTTTAAATGGGTCGGTTAAGTAAACTGGTGTATTGTAACGGATACTAAAAAAGCTAAAAAAGTCAACTGACGAAGCACACACATTTCCAATTCCATTTACATTGTAAGCTTTTTATTTAGGAGAAACCAAATAGGACGCGTCTTGTTCTATACTAGGCATAATAAATATCAGATAGCTGATAGCGGGTAAAACCGCAAGGCCCAACTAGTTCAATATAAACAGAACACAATCAAACTTGATTAAGTGGAAAAAATTAAACATTCAACTCAGCCTAACTCTACAGAGCTTCGGTTAATTTGCCCTAAACCGCCGTTAGTTAGAAGTTAGGTTAGGCAGTATACCTACAGGGTTACCTCTGAAACATTAAAGACCTGAGATACCAGAACAGAAGAACTTTTGTTTTGCAACTTTCGCTAAAATTCACAAAAAAAAAACTACATGCTACTCCATCCAAAAAGATAATTGACTTGGACAAAAGCTGTTTTTTTTTTAAAGTTGTAGAGCGAAAATGCATATAGTACACTGAGAAAACTGGCCATCTAAGTTGGGCTAAAAGAATGATGAATTCACTCAAATTACGAAGCATACTGATATTACCAAAAGGTACGATGATTAGCATCAGTTTTTACGGTGACAATAAACTTTACACTAAAAACTTTACAAACTAACACTTACTTACTAATAAACTTTACTTTTACATTAGATGGCCATTTCTCTCAGTGTCGAAGTTGCCTGCAAAAGGTCTTCAAAAGGTGTCTTAGAGTTGACTCTGTATACAGATGTGGTAGCAATTAATTAAGGTGCTTGTCAGCGGTCGGCAACAGTCACCGGCCAGGACGCAATTAGCCGTAAACATTATTTAGTGACGCGATCTAATCGATTTCAACTCGACTCATTTGCAATTTCACCCTAATCTCGATCAGAACGGTATCGAGTTAAAAATGCCGCGCGGCAGACTTTGTCAGCCGACGGAAAGGTAGATCTGTGAATTTGTAATAAGTTTGGTCTTTAAAACCATGACCATTTTTATTTAGATACAAAATTTTGGATCTTACTTCACAATAATTACCTACTTCCTGCTCCTCCTTATATTTTATCGTAATATGAAGAAGTCAAATTGAGAAAGTTAGCATGAGACAACTTTATGCATAACTTACACATGAAACAATATCCATCAATGAAAACCCTTCGATTAGTGATCGTTTAAATAAACAATTACTTAATTTTGCGACAAAAAAAAACAAAAACGTAAAAAAAAATAAAATTAGAAGTCAATCACTTTGACCGCCATTTCGTTCAAGCGACAACACGACCCATTTATCCCAGACCTATTCTCTATTCTCACTCCTTTCGAAATCTACCAAATATAAATCTATATTCATGAATCTGCAATTTTTATTCCAACTCACGTAGGTTTCTCCATTTTTATTTGGCGTTATAAAAATACCCATTGCTATCTTTAGAGTTAACAGTTATTTTGCTAAAATTATTGCATTCCTTCCCTTATTAACTGGATGATAAATAATGTTAATTTTACTCAACTGGAAAATTATCTCCCTTCATTTTATGCAAAAATACTGTGCTAATATGGATGGTACGATAATTTGATATTAAAATTGCGCTTAAACTGGATTAGATGGAAAGAGTATGCTATGCGAAAGTGGGCTCCATTGATATAGAGGTAGTATGTACAAAATTAGTTTTCATGTCGATGAAAGGCTCATAATCATTAACAGTTTTTAGTATGGAACCAACCTTATAAAGATAGTTATTCTAAAGAAAAATTTCAATGACACTCGACCAAATGTACGGATCGGCACTTTTTCGTATGCAATTTCAGTGTTGGTCTCATAGTTAAAATTGTCTATAATGATCAGTACTATGAGAACTACCCGGCTTAGCATACCTACCTACCTTTTCCTGATAAACCTGTTTGTATGTTATTCTCTGTAAGGCATGGAACAAAATAACTTATTAGCCAGTAATTTAATACTAAATACTTAAGAATTAGAAGTCCTAAGTATGGTATTACCATACTTAGTAATATTATTCATTCATTTCGCATTTGGATCACTTTAAAGTTTTTTCTTGTAATACTTTTAGAGTGTTAGGAATTTATAGTGCAGATTAGCATAATTAAGAAACATTGTAGCTCTTTAATACTTACTGTTTTGAGCTTTCATCGTTGGCAACTAATATTTTAGCAGTAGTTTATTTCCTATGCTTGGAAATACAGAACGGCTTATATTCTCCACTCAATATAAAGTTGTTCTTCAATAGGTGCCACCCACAGCGTGCTCCTTGAGCTGTGAACCCACGCTTTGCTGCGATCTTCATAACTAACAGCCAGATGTCTTCAAAGGATGCACCTATACATATATATTTTATACGTACTTAGGTATACTTGTTTATACCTATACTAGTATCTGAATAGACTTCGTAATCTTAGTATGTCAATTTAACTCTACTTTATGTCAACACAAGCAGCGCTCAGCGGTTTCACTCATAATTATTTACTTTTTCTAATAATATGAAAACTATTGAAAACGTACACAACTACATAAAATACGATGTACATTTTAATTTGAAAATATCATCGATGTTTAGTAAAACGGGCGAATACGCCAATCACAAAAACATAGAAGAGATTTTTTTTAATGATTATTTTATCTTCGAAATATTTTTATCCCACAATGCTCAAATACTTTCCAAAGGATAAATCTAAAAAAGTAAATTGAAATGGAAAATAATTGTTATGAAAACTTAAAAGCTACTCCTAAAAGAAGTGTAATTAGCAAATTCATCCTTTCCAAAATACACTGACGAAACCTATGCATATCAAAAATGTGATTTCTGTTGACGCGCTGTCCAAATTTTCTAACCATTTCTATAGAATACATGCATACAGCTTATTTTTCAATGGTTTTTTGTTCTACGCTTCCGTCTTGTTACTCGTGAAAGGTAAAAAAAAAACAGACAAAAAAAATGAGGTACGTTTGTATGTGAGCTACATACAAACGTACAATGGTATTTTAGTATGAGATGACCTCAATTTACAATTTAACCCCGCGATATCTATGTGTTGCACAAGGGATTTACTAAATTAATTGGCGTCGAATGGCATAAAGCTTATAATGATTTGTGGCTTGTTTTGTGGGGACTAATTTTGTGGTTATTGGTGTAATAAGCGGTCAACTTTATCATTTGATAGCTAGATAGGTAAACGCGTTAGTATAATAATATACAATGGGTACACAATTGTGTACTACACAATTACACACGTACACATTTGTGTTCACAATTACACTTATTCAGACTTAGCTACATGTACATTATTGTACATAGGTGCATTCTTTTCGATTCAGTTAAATTTGAAGTTGCTTTTTGTTAGGGTCTATGTTAACATTCAGGAGTTTTTTATAAAGTACTAGCTGCGCCACGCGGTTTCACTCGCGTTTTCCGGGATAAAAAATAGCCTATGTGTTAATCCAGACCACGAAAACCTTCATGTAAATCCGTTTAGCCGTTTAAAGGTTAAAAGTAACAATCATACATCCATACATTCATACAAACTTTCGCGCTTATAATATTTAGTAGGAGTAGGAAGTGGCAAACTAGCGACGTGCCAAGTTACCGCCGCCTGTAGACTTCTTCAATACCCTGAGGCACAGATTAAATAATAGTTACTGGGTTCTGAGTGCAGTTTGATGAATTATTATATAAGTTCGTATATGCTGTGAATGGCTTGCGCTAGAATTCAAACTCTAGGTCTGGCCTCTCGACCTATGCGAAATTATTACTCTTATGAATGTTCAAACAACGTTTGCTTTTAATTTCCATTCGCATAAATACGCACTGGCTTTTTAACAAAAATATGAATAGGTATGGTATGTTTTCCGCAACCAAACTGTATCCAATAACGGAAATAAGTACTAGTACAGAGCGACCAAATTATCTAAAGGTTTGAAAAGTGGAGCCACCATGACGTTTTCTTAACAAAGCCGAAACAATTTCTTGAAAAAGTTTAGTACTGTGTTTGTCCAACTGCAGATATAAGTTGGTTGCCCTGTACCGTGCTCTCGTTGATCGAGGTGCATAAATGAGTGGAGTTTTTGAACCGGTGCCAAGTTGAGACAATGTTCATTTGTTGCTATGAGTAGATAGCGGAAGTGATCGACCTATATCGAACTGAGCCAATGTACTCGACCTAGTATACTAACTTCTTGGGGGAATAAAAATGGAACAATACTAAAATTCCCTGCCTCCTATGCTTTATTAGCTTTCTTGTTAGTTAAGGGAGATTTTATAATTACACTCGCATATGAAATTAAAAATTAAAAGAAAGAGGTGAGAATGATAATAGAAAAAAACAGCTACTCTAGATGCTGAATGTGTAATTTGCCACGCGCCTCAAATATCGTTTCAAAATTCAAAGCAGAAACGTACACGTTTCACACTCATAGCTCCCCCACTACGATAAATCCTGTGTCGGGGATGCCATGGAGCATACACAAAGACAAGCACAACTAACACCCAGACCCAGAACAGATATTTAAATTTATCATTCAAACTTCCGCCCGACCGGGAATCGAATCCGGAACCTCTGGCTTGTAAGGCGGATATGTAACCACTGAGCCAAATAGGTCGTCACAAGGAGCAGAAAAAAATTATCAAGCCTAAAATAAAATTTGTTGAAAATACAACATGTTACAGTGGAATATTAATAAACATTCCTTTCAAATAAAATGCCGGAAAAGTGCACACGAGTATAAGTTTTCCCGTTGTTTATTCTCAAACATTTTTTGTATCATGTTCCGTAGAGAGCCAATTTGCTTCCATTTCGTCAAAGAGAATGACGGAATGAAAACAGCCGTCACGTCTGGTTTGCAAGCTTTTGTGTTTATGTTTTTGCCTAAACAGCAAAAAGCAGCCAGGAAAGAATATTTTCAACAAATACCTGTTGAAAAAATAGAAAGGAATCTCATAAAATGTTCTGTTTTGGTATTTTTTCAGACAAAAATAAGTGTTTCCTATGAGTACAATGATCGTCACAGATATAGTCGTCGTTTTTCTTGCTAAGAAAATGTTTTGTATACGTTTTAAAAATCATTAACTACATAGTGTTTAAAAGTCTTTTACGGAAACCGATATAATAAGGTTCAGTTTACGGAAAACAATTTATTTTTTCAGCAATTAAATTTTAATTTGGAGAAAACCCTTTCATAATTCGACTTTTAATTACCTACTAATTTGTTAAACTTATTTACAATAACTTTCAATTGAAATTGGTTTCATTTAGCAAGTGCGACCGATATTATACTCTAAGTGATATTTTACAATTAATTCTCAAGTTGTAAAAGTCATTAACAAACCAATGAAGCCACATCTTTACGAGGCCCTAAACAGCTCTATAAGGAAGAAGTGGATTAAATTTTGTATCAACTTTTGCATTAACAATATTTTCCTCGTTTCATTGATTGTTGCCGTAACTTTTAACGGGAATTCGATATTGCTTTTTACGGCGATCTTGTTTGTGAAGTGATTCGAAGTGAGAAGAAATTGCTAATGGGATGTATAAAGCTGCTATTAATTATACTTAAGCGTATTTATACGCGTAGTTAGCCATATTTCGTAAAGTGTAATGATATCGAAGTAGGTAGAGACTGTTGAAAATTTCAACCTACTAAGTTGCGTTTTGTTAAATTTTTAAGTTAAGGTAAGTTTCTGAGTTGTTCAGTTTTTACGTTATAGCTTTAAAACTTTTAAATATTTGTGGTTGGTTTGAAGTATCTAGAACAAATTATGATATAAATAGCATGTGTTCTTATCAAACGCGATTCAGCTCAGGCTCGCGCTAAGAGCAGTAAAGCCCCTTATATCAAATCAGAGCCATGTTTTAATAGAACAAATGAAAGAAAAAATTACTCATTCGCAACGAAATTTGAAATCTATTTAAAATAATATCACTGTTATAAAATATTCCATATTGCGAAAGTAACTCGTCCTAAAAAATGTTTTAATGACTTTGTCTACATTCGAACGGTATTCGATGTAAAAATTCAATATTTTATTGTAATTCGACCAATGTCTCGACACATCGGCACTTGTTTCATTCTTTCTACATTGAATTTTTATTGAATAATTCAAAGGGCTTCGATTTTATTGTGAAAATGACTTGTCTCGTTAGAAGTGAGCGTATGACAGCTTAGAGAATAACACGAGTCGAACAAAGGGTGCGGTCGAAAAACTATCGACGTAGGGGTGTCGTTTGTCCAGACTTTAGGTGTCGATGAAAACACTTATGAAGTACAGTCAGCAACAAAACTTAGAAAAAGTTTTATAGTTTTTACAATTGAGGTAGTTGTATAGTACTTTATTTACAAACAATGATTTCCAAGCTTTCAGTTTGATTTGAACAAAAGTTTCGAAGACTTTTTTTGTATTTTTTTTTCATGTTGAACCTACACTACGTTGTTAACAAGAATACGACTTTCACAAAATTTTCAAACAAGTTATTTAGGTTTCCAAAGTGATAGAGCACTGAGCTTACCCGATCCCTGCCTTCGACGATATAAATAATACCTACAAGTTACAAGATACCTAGATAGATCCATCAGCTTAGCTTCAGCCTTTATCCTCATAAATAGCTTTTATAAAACAGGTCATGTGTGGTGTACTCGGTATACCCTCTTAGGCGTAAGAACACATGGCATTCAGGACAGCTCTCTTAGGTGCCGGACCCATAGAAAGCGAGATTCTTCAAGCTGGTAAAAAGCTAGTACAGAACTTAGCAAAACTTTTATAAAAATACGTAGCACGTTTGCGATAGACTGGAAAGAGCCGTGGTAGCTCAGTGGGAAAACAGCCACTTCGCATTTTTGAGGTGGCGAGTTCAAACCCCGACTCGTACCAATGAGTTCTTTGGGACTTATTTACGAATTTACATACCACTGGCTTTTCGGTAAAGGAAAACATCGCGAGGAAACCTGTTAATATGTCCGGAGAAGAAATTCAATGGCGTATGTGAATCCACCAACCCGCACTTTGCGCCTAATCACCCTTCGAGGGTAGACCTGTGTATCCCAGCAGTGCCCGGATTAAAAAAGGTTGCATAATAATATGGATGCGATAGAATGATGTTTAAAAAGTGGGGCTTTACTTTCATATACAAAACGTTGGTAGGTGCTGCATAATTATTTTCCGTCCGACTGAAGCCGGGGTATTGAATTCAAAGTTCTCGTAAATATTTTCAGAGTACATCGCGGTGTGACTGCTATTGTGTGTAAAGATTGAAGCCAATACTCATGTAAATTACTGAGATTGCAGGAGTTGCAGAATATCTCTCCATGTTTTTTAGTGATAAAGACTTCGAATTTTATTAATTTTGTCATAAACCGTGTAAAATTAACTGATACATAGATAAAACTGTTGATTGTAAATACCAGAATTTCGAAGTTGAAAGAAACAAAAACTCAGAACTCTAAATCGCTTGCCATGGAATAAGAACTTTAAGATAACGACGGCACAGGAATTTACTATTGATCCTTAACTTAGTAGCAAAAACAAACCAACACGTTTTCAGTATCCGAACCCTAGTCTTGCATACAAGAGTATGTATATCAGACATCATCATCATCATCATCATCATCAGCCCGTTATCGCCCACTGCTGAGCATAGGCCTCTCTTCTTGTACGCCACTCATCCCGGTCCTGTGCCAGTCTTGTCCAAGTTCGACCCGCGATCTTCGTTATGTCGTCGACCCAACGAGCTGGAGGTCGTCCGACACTTCGTTTACCAGTACGCGGCCACCAATCCGTCAACGCTTTAGTCCACCTGCCATCACTCTGCCTAGCAACATGTCCTGCCCAACTCCATTTGAGTTTTGTAATAGTCGCCCCAACGTCGCGAACTTTACTGCGACGTCGCATGTCGACATTTCTCACACGGTCTTGTAATTTGATGCCGAGCATGGCGCGCTCCATGGCTCTCTGAAACATGAATATATTATATCAGACACTGTATATCAGACACTGTCACTCTATTTAAATAAGTAGTAAGATCGAGAGTGACCGAGAATATCTCGGGTGCGCCAGAATAATGTGCAGACATTCCGAATATACGAGTATGTATGTACGGAGAACGCACCTAATATTTTTTTCGGATATTTTTTACTATTATTGGGAGACCATTGTCTTTCTAGTTCGAAATCCGTAGCGAAGCGAACATTAAGAAATGTGTTTAACCGTTAGAGTTGTACGAACGTAATCACCTCTAAGAATTTTAAAGGCTATCGGTATTCCACCACCAGGTAGAACCGATTTTTCACTGAAGCTAAGGTAAACGGTCAAAAAAAAAACAAACGCAAGCCTATAACAGAATAAAAAAAAGAAAAAAGCTCTGGCACCGGGTACCACTACAATAAGGCTCTAGGTCAAGTTTTGAATAATTACGTTGTTGATGCCTAATTTGAATCAACAAACCTACAAAAACTTGGTTTAAATAATAAAAGAGGTAAAGTAACAAGAACTTTCATTCTAGTTCTTTTTTTTTCTTTTTATTTTCTTTGAACAAAGTGTGACTTAAACAATTGCTAATTAGCTCCTTAACTTCTTAATAGTCTGTTAGTAAATTAATTGTAAAAAATATTATATTACAATTGTATAAGTACGTCTATGCACTTACCCGGATTGTATAAACATACTTGTTGCCTCGCGGTTTTACCTGCTATTCTACAGTGAGAAATGGGAAATGGGAGATTAATCAACTTATATCTCAGGGTGACGAGCGCAGTGCTGTGCCGCGCAGGGTCTTGAATTCTGCGAGTTCAAAATTCTGGGTGGCGCAGACCTGTTATGGGCAAACGTCACGTTTAACATCAGGCGAGCGATTTGCTCGTTTCGTCACTTTAATCACATAAAAAAAAGATATTTTTTTTATTAAACTTAATTTATAATGTTTAATTGTTTGAGATATAAGCTACACGTTTATCAAAATTTATGCTAATCCGATGTGCTGTTTTAGCATGAAGAAGTAACAAAATACTCACTCACAAAACCTTGTACTCGTATCTTCTTATTTTTTCTTACATGTATTTAAAAATTAATCGCTGTTCGTTAGTCTCGCTACAACTCGAGAACGGCTGAACTGATTTACATATTTATTATTTTGTTTTCTTCGCTCTAATACACCAGTGGTTTAAAAGAAAATAAAGCGAGTGAAACCGCGGGGCGCAGCTAGCTTATATTATCAGTGTGAGTTGTGCTAAATATAACACAAACCTTATAGGTTGGGGAAAAAGTTTCTTCGCATTTTTTAAGAGAATTCAAAACATTTTTTACTATAGTTTATTTACGTTTAACTAAAGTATGTAGGTACCATTTTGTTCGATAACTTTTTGCCATTTTGTAGGTAGGGACATGATCCCATTGCTATAGAAATTTTGGGACTTCTGATCAAAATACTGCGACAAGTGGTTTTGGCAGTCCTCTCGTGATGTTATCCTGACACTGCGTAAAGAATTCTGAAGAGGCCGAAACAGGTGGAAATCTGAAGGTCAGGACTATAAGGCGGCTGCATTAACACCTCCCAGTCAAACTCTCTTTATTTTTTCTGAGTGGCTAAAGATGTGTCAGGTCTAGCGTTATCATGATGAAAAATCACACCCCTTCTGTTGATTAATTCCGGCCGCTTTCTGTCAACTTCTTGCTTTAATCTCATCAGTTGTTCGCAGTAGAGTTCAGAAGCGATGGTCCTGTCTGGTGGTAACAGCTCATAATGAATATTGCCCTTCCAATCCCACCACACACACAGCATCACCTTGTTGCGAGTTAACCCGGGTTTCGCCACAGTCTGTGAAGCCTGACCGGCCTTTGACCACGACCTTTTTCGCACGTTCTTGTCGTACGTGATCCACTTTTCATCACCAGGTATCAGCTTCTTCAAAAATGGTCCGGTTTCATTACGTCGTAATAAAGAATTACAAATGAGTACACGGTTCATTAGGTTTCTTTCAGTGAGCTCGTGAAGTACCCAAATATCGAAATTTTTTTTTTGTACCCAGTTTTTTTCAAATACGCCAAAACTGTTTTGTGGTCAATTCCCAGTTCTTCAGCTACGTCGTAACTACTGATATGCCGATCTTGCTCCACTTTTTCAAAAATGGCATTCATTTTATCCGTAATAAGTAGGGCGACGTGCATCTTTGACATCAAAATTTCCGGATTGAAAACGCTTAAACCAAATTTGTGCTACTCTCACAGACACTGCACTAGGTCCATAAACATCGCAAATTTTTTCGCGGCTTTTTTTGCATTTTTACCTATTTTTTGTGGTAAAATAGATTCACTCATCTGGACAGTACGAAAAACAAATGAAAATCACACATTTTCTTATTTGCATTTGGAATTATGTTCTTTAAAATTTAAACTTTCAATGATACCAAAACCAGCCAGATACAAATATTATAGCCAAAGAGATTTTATTAAAAGTTCATACATACTATAACGCGAAAAGACTTTTTCCCCAACCTAATATTTATATTGATTACCTCTGCGCTATGAAAAGATAAAGGTTGTATTGTTTACGAGTCATATATTTAATACCAATTCTGGTGGTTTGATGCGACTCAGAATTCAAACTCGTAAACTATTAGATAGTTTTTGAAGAGCTCTACAAAAGATAAGACCGGTCAGATGTAAACTATCTCGGTACGAAAACAAGATCAAATGTCAGCGGTTCTTAGGTTACCGATCCCTCCCCTAATATAACCCGTGTACATAAAAACAGTCCAAACAAAGTTAACTGTTTGATTTGGCCAATCAGGGAGATTGATCGGCTCGGTCAGAATATCATATAAGACTAAAACACAGTAGTCTGTTTCGAGCTGGTACTTAATTAGGTAGTATATAGAGGCACAATAATTGAGGGATGGGACAATCAATTCGCAGGACACTATTCTTGGCCGTTGTGTGTCAAGTTGAATTTTGATCTTTAACTGTTTAGAATCCTGTGTGGCTTCTGGACTCGTTTTCCTGACATCTAGCTGTTAAATCTCAAAATGAGTTGTATTTTGGTTGGATACTAAATTGCCGTTCTGGAACACCATAATGTACACACATTGTACTACTCATAGTCTTTAAAAATCCGGATTTAAAAAAAAAACAAAGACTGAATGTACAAATTTGAGTCCCCAGCCTATTATTTTATCTTTCTATATTTTTGACGCTGTAAAGCTCGGTACCAATTTAACTGGTAGAAGACATTGTGTACACGCACTTTTATCGAAAGTATGACCAACGCCTCGCTTTATTTTTAGAATCACTCGGGGTATTTGCACGACATCTCTGGAGCCAATATTTGTTCGAGATTGATGTCAAAGTGTCAAAGCTATAATGTCGTCTACATTTTTTGAAAGGATCAAATCTCATGGCGCTATTGCCGACGATGGAATGGATTACCTTTTACAACGTGGCTTTGAAAGTATTTTCTGTACAAAGCTGCGAAATCTGCTCTGAAGAGGTTACGTCTAGACAGAGGCGATTAATACGCGGCCCGGAATGAAATTTTCATAAAGTAGTGCTACAAAAAAAGGCAGCTCGATCAATCGACCTAGAAAATAGGATAAGTAAAAAAATAGCGACTGTCATATCATTGACGCATCTGTAGTTGCATAAAAATGAATATAAACAAAACGTTAAAAGATTTTTTGTAATTTTTTGAGCAATGTACTACTTTGCAAACCAGTATAAAATATGACAGTCACAAAATCAAGGTAGCAGCATAATTGTAACAAAAACAAAATTTTCACAAAATCTGTAGCCCAAGTAGTGAAACAGTTGGTCATAAGTGCACAGTATAGACACAGCCAATAGCACCCTGAAGTAAAGACCGCGTTTACGTCTAAGACCTATTTGTTATTTTTTATTAGGATACAGTATCACTTTTCCTTGCTAAGTCCACTTTACAGCGGTCCGTTCAGAGTGTATTGAAATTTTAAGCTAAATTAAGTGACTGTATACAAGTAGTTTACGACTTCGGGGCAGACTGAAAAGAGGTAGGTATTTTGAATTATACTAATTTAATATCATCAATAATATAGAACGTTAATAATATTTTTAATACAAATGAAAATGCTTATTCGAATCTAATTGAATCTGAAAAATTGTATCTAAAACAAAATCAGAAATTTATAAATAAAATAAAATAAATTAATAAATCACAACATCACACATAAATTAGAAGTAGTCCACCTAGAGCACCCGTCCGAATAGCACCTGCGCGAAGAGCACCCAGCCTAGTCCAGGAAGAGCACCTATCCATTTTTTTGGCAGGTGCTCTTCGTGGATTCAAATTTATTTTTACATTTGTGTCCACGAAGAGCACCTACCACTTAACAGCCTAGTGTTGAATGAAAGATATCGATAAAAATCAAATAGTCCGCGCCTCTGTACCGCGCAGGCAGAGGTTCGGCTATAGAACTGCGCCGGAGTACACGAAGTATGACGAATTTAACCGAACGCTTCCGGAACCTGTTTACGTAAAAATTGCAAATAGCATCTGTTCGATTAGTTCTGCAGTGTCTTGGTATGAAACCTTCTTTGGGCACAAATGAGAAACCTCCGTTCCTACTGCGGAGAATAAAAAAGAATATCTCTGTGAGTACACCTACTCCTGCAACATTTAAAGGTGATGTTTTAATTAAAGTTGGCCACAACACATATCGGAATTTCTCAACACTGAAAAAAATAAGTTAAATTGATCAATTTCTTGTCTATATATAAATAATTATCTGATCCTGTACAACTGAAACTAAGACGCAATCCCAAGTGTTGCGTGTTTTTTTAATTTAATTATTTCATTTTTATTAGAGTTTAATCGATATTCGACCATGCCACTGAATATCTACGTCTCTTTCTTCAAGAGGGAGAAGAACTGTTTTTGCTTAATATAAAATTCAATACAGGGTTATCCATAAAGGGTATGCTTAGCCGAAAAGGGCTAATGGTACTCATCATTATGAACAACTTTTAGTATGGGACCAACCTAGAATACGCGAAAAAAAAATCAGCTGTTCCATAGAAAAATGTCAATGACACTCGACAAAATATCGAAATTTTTTCGCGAATTCTGGGTTGGTCCCATAGTAAAAGTTGTTCATAATGACTCATCATCACTATGAACCCTTTTCGGCTCAGCATACCCTTTATGAATAACCCTGTATAGGCCTTTTTAGAACCATTTGAAATGCATACGGGTCTGCTCTGCATCCGAGTATGTGGGGCAAACGATTCTTTGCTCCAACACTTAATTGAATCAAAGCATTCCAGATGGTTTCGACCTGGTTTTCCATGAACATTGTTCTATTTTCCGCTTTCATTTTACGTGCTGTGGTGAATACTAATAATATCCTATAATTTTATGAGAAGAATGCGCCAAACAATGACGTCACAAATAGAAATGACGAGAAAATGACAATAATACGAGAGTTCGGTGGCATTATGGGTTGATTATACGTACCGAGTAATAGTGGGCGAGACAGTGTCCTCGGCCGAGTTCTCGGTTTGTGTAAAAATTTTGACGAGGCGAGACAGTCAAACAACGCGATTAGGGTCTACTGCGTTTTAGGTACGCAGAGAGCAAACGCATCATTTATTTGCTTGGCCGAGTGTGCCCATTTACTGTCTAGCCACTGTACTCGTTACATGTAATCAACCTATTAGGCACAGTGTGTTTTTGTAAGTATTATTGTGTATTTTTTTCCAAACTTTAAAAAGAATTTGTATCATGTGACTTTATCCTAACAAAATACGATGAAGTATGAGACACTGTTTATAGAATCGCAATTTTATGCTAACAAATTTTAAGTGCAATATTTATGTTCATGTTTGGGTAAAACCAATAAAAGCGGAGGTCATCGCCACTATCTACGATCAATTTATTTCAATCTCTCGTAGACTAGGATTTGCATGATCGTATAGTAAAATGGATTATCCTTCATGATGCACTATTGATATTTGCCAGCGAGTCATAAAGTTTATGCCTTCATAGAAAATCACTAGTCGCGACACCCTCTCCCCTTTTATCCCTTTCGCTGCTTCGGTTTGAATAACTTACTTGATGTTCGTTGAAGCATATTTTTACCTTTTAGTACTAAGTATATCTAAATCAATTTTTGAGTCGAATGAAAGTCTTTCGATTGAAATACCAGATCTTTTTTTATCGTAAAAATAAATGTAAAGAAAAGTGCGGTCCAGTGCCAAGGCAAACTTACACGCATTTAGTGGTTGTTTCAGCTAAACCCATGACAGTTTAACTAATTTTAAGAAAAATGAGTCCCAGTCAAGGAATGTGTCTAACTAAGGAGAGCCAAGTGGAGGAAAACGAAACATTGTAGTCGACGCTCCGTTTACTTAGAAAAATATACTAAAAAGACTAAACGTCGCCTCGCATCGATGCTTACCATCAAACGAGAAAGCTGTCGAACGCAAGCCTACCACCGAAAAAAAAACAGAGTAAATTTGCGAGCCCAGTTAACTACATATGTACCTGTAATCTATACTGAAATTTGTCACGTATCACGTGAAATTGAACCCTGAGTGCTATCACTATCGTAAATTTAATTAATTAATTTTGTCATCACGTATCTAGAGTGCATTAAAGCTGCCTCGATGGTTTAATAATAAGCGATGCAGGGAGCAAGTTGAGCACTCAAAAGCGTATATTATCACTACACATAGTACAGTACCCTACAGTGCTGATACAAAATTGCATACAGACTTGCAAAACAAGCGCCTAGACCACTCAGAAAGTAGAGTAAATTAATTTCTTTTAGAACTTTATATTAAAAATTCTATTAAAATTGCCGAAGGAATAGTAGCCTTTACCTTTTTTTTTATAACTTTATATTATAAATTTATACGAAGTAATAGTCTTTACCTAGCTTTACTTTTACTCGTATTCTAGAATGCTATGCTCTAGAATTTACTATACACATTTCACTGATGTGAGGTGAGTGGGCAGACAAACGCAGTACGTGTGCTTTGAACTATTTATAACGTCTGTAGACTGTCGTATCTACGGATTATTAGGTTATATGGAGGAAAACTGAACGCTGTTGTATGTATGCCGCCTACGACATTTTCAAAGTCGCGGGTCGAACCTGGATCTGATTGGCGCAGGACCGAGGCAGATGGCAGAGTGAGAGAGAGGCCTATACCCAGCAGAAGGCTGTGGATGATGATGATGATGAACTTTGTTCTTTATTGCATATAGATATGAGAACGCTGCTTGTTCAAACATCCAACTAATATTATAAACGCGATAGTTTGTATGAGTTTAAAGGTTTGTCACCACATTTCTTCGTAACTTTTATTTCATAGAATTATTTAATTAATAAATAATGACAAACAAACTAAATTGTTCTTTACCAAGAACAGTAAGGCTTCCATTTAGATGTTTAATAAGGTTTTAATTTCTTGCGAAATCATTTCAACGTGCAAAATTACGAGTAAAGAGTGCATTCTCATCAGATAAATAGAGAGAATATTGAGATGGACGTTAAAGTCAATTGGTTAGTTGCAATTCATTACAGTTAAGCGGTAGAGGAATTAAATAGAACGTTTTCACGCGAGCTCAGGGATCCTCGTAGCTCTTTCTCTGAAGCACTGTACTTTACTCTGACCTTAATTTGTTATTGCCTGAGGTTTTTCCTGCTGACGTAATGCACTTTCAAGATGTAATTGACTTCTACTTACTTAGACAGATTTTCCTCTGTAACATAATAAATACATGCTTAAAAAACTTGCAGGCTAAATAGTAATGTAAGAAGCCAAAACTGAAAAGAGATCCAATGACAAATTATAACTTTGTTTTAAAACTTAACAAATAATCAGAAAATTTAAAAAAATAATTATTTTCTGTAATTTATTTTAGCTTCTCCGTGATTTTAACTCTTCCATTTTTAAGCCACATAGAGCAATCGAAAATGTACATATACGAGTATATGTATACAATAGTTCAAATTATTTTAGTAAATTTACTTTTCCACGATTTAAACCTACTAAAACAAATAAACATACTCGTACTTTGCGCAAGTGAATCGAAAAACATCCAAAAACTCACAAAAAAAAAAGTATAGGAGATAAGTTTTTACTTACTCTATTTTCCTATTTAAAAGCTTAGTAGAGGAATGTGCTCAAAATACACGAAGCAATAAGTGCGTGAACAGCAATCGCCATGCATGTAATAGGGCATAACAATAAAAATGCACTTTTGTGACCGAATTAAGCAATGGATACTTCGCACTCGTAAACAAAAGTTGCCAAACCTCGCTCGTAAACATTTTATTGGGTTCCATCGATCCGAGCATTGTAAATTTCCATTTGGCGTTTATTTAGGGCATGAATAGAGGTGCGATTTTATTGACTGTAAGTTTATGTACTTTATGAGCAAGTTTATGAATGTTAGTAAATTATATTTGCCTTTTTTGTATAATGTATGATGCAAAGCACTTGTCTCGTGGACTCTCGTTCTCTGTATCTTTTTCAGAATTTATTTTGGTTGACTATAGTGAGAAATATATAAAAGGGTCATCATCATCATCATCGTTAGCTTGTATCGACCCACTGCTGGGTACAGGGTTCTTCTCTCATAGGCGATTTTTTACTGTCTCGGGCTAATCGCATCCACGGATGGGTCTGGTGTCGTCTAATCTTAATACGAGTATATATAAATTACGTGCACGTTGTTTGTCCGCTATAGACTCCTAAACTACTTAACCGATT
The DNA here is from genome assembly GCA_949125135.1 of Alcis repandata. Taxonomy (NCBI): domain Eukaryota; kingdom Metazoa; phylum Arthropoda; class Insecta; order Lepidoptera; family Geometridae; genus Alcis; species Alcis repandata. Next base: position 7,009,401 of record OX421233.1, read on the forward strand.
TCAATCAAATTTGCACACCATGTGCAGTTCGATCTAACTTAACAGATAGGATAGCTCACATCTCAATTTATAGTGTCTACCCGTGCGAAGCCGGGACGGGCCGCTAGTAAGGTAAGTCCATCGATCCAGGGTAAGTCTGAGTATTTATCTTAGAAAAAACACCTAATGTTATTTGTGGATAATGAAAACGCAATTATTTCTCAGCTTAATTAGAAATTACATAATTACTAACATTGGCTTTTTAACTTCCTAATTGAAACGTGCAATAATTGCGTTTATAATATATTATAGAAATTGCGCTTACTCATTTATTAGTTCCAGCAATTTATTAACGTCTCCAACAAAGTGTGTAAATAAATCCTCATTCTGCAAATTAGCGAATACTCCAGAGAGTGTTAGTAAACTAAAAGTCTCTACTACTACTAAAGATCCTACTAATATTATAAATGTGAAAGTTTGTGTGTTTGTGTGAATGTTTGTTACCGTCTTTGTAACTTGTTTGTAACTACTAAACCGACTTTGGTAACATTTGTAACGGAGGTAGCTTATGCCCTGGATAAATACATAGCCTACATTTTCATAATCATTTTTAAACTACTTCAAAAAAGGAGGAGGTTATCAATTCGTCTGAATGTTTTTTTTTTTATTATTTTTTTTCTTTTAGTTTGTTACCTCATAACTTTTGACTGGGTGAATCGATTTTGATGATTCTTTTTTTATTAGAAAGCTGACGTTTCCCATTTGGTCCCATTTCAATTTAGTCCAGTTCTGATAATGGTATCCATGAGAAAAACATATAAGTCTTAAATTTGCATTAAGTACGTGCGCGACAAATAGATGAATAACTCAATAGTCGGTCTTTTGAAGTCGGTTTTTGTTTTTTGTTTTGTAAAAATAATGTTCTTGTTTAATCAGCGCTAGTAAAACCGCGGGGCGTCTCTAGTATCGCATCTAACGACAAATTAAGATTAACAACAACTGAAAAGTTAACACGGAGTTAATTTCCTACGAAATTTGTTGCATTTTGTGACCAGCCTAACATGTGAAGCACGTCTAGTGATTCAACGGTCAAAACTCCGTACTGGCATACTAATGCGTTTGCGAAATGTGGACCAATTGGACTTAGACTGGCTACTCACCTTGCGATCTCACTTTCGTTCAATGTCACAGGGCAAGTGTACCCTTAGTAGGTACCTACAGTTTTAATGATAATGATAACGTGTCACACTCATAGCTCCCCACTAGGATAAATTCCTGTGTCGGGGATGCCATGGAACATACACAAAGACAAGGATAACTAACACCCAGACCCAGAACAGATATTTAAATTCATCATTCAAACATCTGCCCGACCGGGAATCGAACCCGGGACCTCTGGCTCATAAGGCGGATATTATTATCGCTGAGCCAAACAGGCCGTCAGTTTGCAGGAATGGTGGTGGTGGTGGTTTTATAATTTGTTTTCTTCATCGTTAGTAGGTACTACTTATCATCGCAAAATCACCCATTGTTATAGTGTACAATACCTATTTACTTGTTTTTAGTTGTATTTATGTTGAAGAAGAAGCACCATGATAAAACGACGCCAAAAAAGCCTAAAAACACGACGAGTATTTATTGAAAACCTCAAAAACATGGATCAAATGAAGAAAATCCCAGAAAAAAATAGAACGCTTTGTAATTGTTCATTCCAACTTCCCTGTCTGCGGCCTGTCTGTGCACACAATGCTTCTAGGTCAGCTTTCGTAATCATTTCGAACATCACTCTGTTATGTTTACCCGATCCAAAAACGGTTTCATACCTGAAGCAAAAAAGCACCAGAAATTCGAAAATGACACGTAAAATATTTCGTATTGACCTAAGATTATTTCATCTCACTGGTATTGATTGACTCTCTTTATTATTATCTCTGTACTTTATATGTCCTCGTTCTAGCGCGAGACAGACGGTAGCTGGATGAAGTATGTCGTTTTGTGGAGAACTTGTCCTAAATATAGGCTCGAGATTATTTCGGACGCGTCGTGTCGCGCGCTGGCCGTCCCAATACCAATCTAAACACATTACCAACAGTCGGTTCAAGATCTAAACGTTTACGACGCCGCTGTTTTAAAACACCGATTAACTAAACTTCGGGATAATTACAATGTTTGCTGTAAAACATAAACTCATTCTCATTTATCGGCTTTAACTTTTGATTAGTTCGCGGAATCTTGTTATTTTGTGCAAGTGCAGTGAGGAAGGGAATTGATGGTGATTGTTAATAAATGACAATGTTTTTGATTGGTTTGTTTGTGATTGCGTTGCTGTCGCCATGTGCTTTGTCGCAAGAAGGAGATACAGCAGCAGCCAGCACTCGAGTTCTCGGTGAGTCATTTTGTTTTTAATGCGCCTTCTGACTAAACAAGAACATTATTTTTACAAAACAAAAACCGACTTCAATAGACCGACTATTGAGTTATTCATCTATTTGTCGCGCACGTACTTAATGCAAATTTATATGGTTTTCTCATGGATACCATTATCCGAACTGGACTAAATGGGACCAAATGGGAAGCGTCAGCTTTCGAATAAAAAAAGAATCATCAAAATCGATTCACCCAGTCAAAAGTTATGAGGTAACTAACATCCATAAAAAAAAAAAAAAACATACAGTCGAATTGATAACCTCCTCCTTTTTTGAAGTCGGTTAAAAACCAAAGGAATTGTCTGTAGATGTCAAAAGATTTGCCTCGAAATCTGTGTGATTGAATGCTGGGTTGAAATGCCTTCTATTTAAAAATAAATCTGAATTAATCATTATTATTGAATTTACTTTCAGGTGCAATAATTTACGAAGACGCTTATCTAAAAGATGTTTTAACTGTGACTGCGCAGATGTATAATTTTAATATCATAATAAAGGAAGTATCGCAAAAGGGAAAAATACTTGAGATCACTCAGTATGTATGTGAACTAGCAAGTGTAAGTATTTCCAATTGTTTGTAAGGTTTGGGACAAAACTAAAAATAGTAAAATAAAATTTTGAACGAAATTTATGAATTACAAGTTGCGTCTCGTGGTTTTTTCCTCTACCCTGCAGGAACCGTAGGGTTTTTTCTGAATATAAAGTATCTGTAAATGACCTACGGGTGTAAACTACGTACAAACCGAATTTCATTTAAATCAGTTCAACCGTTTTTGTCTGATTAAGCAATATACATACAAATCTTCACAATTTTTACATTAGTAGGAAGTTGATCTACGGGCAAAGTTAGAAGTCCTTTTTCTAATAAATGACTTGACCTTCATGCTTACAGGCAGGTATACTGGGAATCATCGACGGTATGGGAGGGCGAGCCAGCGAAAACATCCAAGTGTTAGCTGATGCCCTGGAACTGCCGCACATCATGATACAGCACAGCGATTTGTACGATGAGAATTGGTCCTTACTGAACTTCTATCCCAGTCCATCGGCGTACAATGAAGTAAGTTTATGCAATTCATTCGCTAATCTATTAATTTGACACCAGGGCCAGCCACTCGGCTTATTCAACTTTCTTTAGCCTTTAAAAAAAAATAAACTGTAGAATGATAATAGCCTGTGTGTTAATCAAATATAAACTAATTAATTTTTTTCAGCCTTTGTAACAAACAAACACATAATTTTATGGAGCGAAGCGATTCTACTTTGATAAGTCTTGAAATTGATTTACTCATCTATTTATTTATTTTTTATTTTTTCAGGCTTTAGAAAAAATTATTGTACACAAGGATTGGAAAAACTTCACAATCTTGTACGTGAAAGGTCACAGTATTTTGAGAGTTAGCGATTTGCTTGAAATGGGCAACATCACCGATCAATACACTATCGCTATTAGAGAACTAAGCGGCAATGATTACAGGTAATCAATGAATACTAGAGTTAATGATCAGGAAAGTATTTAAAAAATACAATGGGTTTCTGCGGCCCCATCGGCTCCCTCTGATGTTGGATTCTGGCTTCATGTTAATCAAAATGGGCCAATCTGGCTTCCCTCAAGAAGTGAACGTGACGTCTCAGGCCTTCAATTTTAGAACTTTATAATTTTGAAGCCAGATAAGTGAACCAATTGTGTGTATGGACATAAAAGTTCGTGTCGCCTAATTTTGATGACGACCTAAAGCTCAATTCTTGAAAATTAAGTCAATAGAATCGCTTGAATAAATTGCCATCTACTTATTTGTAAAAGTTAGTACGCTTAATATGCGCAAAACGACGAAAAACTGTAGGTACGAGAACTTGGAAATATACTCGTAGAACCAGTATCTACACAATTTATGATTTCAGGGATGTTCTAATAAATGCAAAGCAGAATGGCTACACCAACTTCGTGGTGGACTGTCCGTCTACTAACATAGACCTTATCCTCGACCACGCACAGCAAGTCGGGCTAATGGCAGACGAGCACTCTTACATCTTCGTGTCTCCGGATCTCTTCTCTAAGGATTTGGTTAGCTATAGATATGGAGGAGTTAATATGACAGGTGATTTTATTATTCTGTTATCATGTAAAACCGAAAAAAAAGATTCCCAACGAATCATAGTTGTAACTCGTTGGAAAAAATAATTCCGAACGAGTAACAGTGTGACACGTTTGTAGTGACTCGTCGGGAACCCCTCAAAAAAGAAATAATATAATAAAAACAACTACTACAAAAATTACTAATACTGATAAAACCTATGTTTTCTGTGAAATTATTTTCGGTTTTTTGTCTGAATCAAAATCTAGTTTGCTTTAAACTTAGAGTGAATGGAGTGTTTAAAAAGTAGACAATGCACTGAAAATGCCTCGGGCATTATAGGTTTTCATAGATGGAGGATTCACTTACTTGCTTACTTATATTAGACGGATATCAGCGCTTGTTAGCCAATTACGTTCCACGTTTCACACTCATAGCTCCCCACTAGAATAAATCCTGTGTCGGGGATGCCACGGAACACACACAAAGACAAGGACAACTAACACCCAGACCCAGAACAGATATTTAAACTCATCATTCAAACATCTGCCCGGCCGGGAATCGAACCCGGGACCTCTGGCTTATAAGGCGGTTACACTACCGCTGAGCCAAACAGGCCGTCAAATAACTTTATATCGTATAAAAATTAGCAAGCTGATAGCAGTGGGCTGGGCCGGTCATATCTATCGCAGAACCGATAATCACAATTGCAGATATATTGTATATTGTAGAGTCCTCGAATCGGAAATCGTTGAGTACCACCTACTCGGTCGCCGCGGTTAGAAAATTAATTGGGGTTAAGTGAAGTGCTTTCGGAAAAGCCTATGTCGAGCAGAGGACTAATGTCAAGTGATGAAGATGTTGTTTCATAGCATTAAGTATTTATTTTAGATACGTAATTAACCGAGTAAATACTTTGAAAGACTAGTAATGCAAGTAGAGAAGTAATATTTATGGATTAGTAATTTCTTTCATACAGATGTGGGCCCGTGGGTGTTAATTTGACACGTGACCGATTGAGTACACTTTGGTATTTACTGGTTAATTTGATATGGATTACCGCTTGCACACATTTGGCTTATAAGCTAGACGGAACGGCTGTACTCAGCCAAAAGAGTAAGGTCAGGTATCTCTCTCTACCTATCATACGAGTAATGTATTTTTGCAAGCTTTTATTTAACTTGCTTGCAATGTCAGTATGTTATGTAACTACATGTCTTTGTTCGGATGAAATCTTGCAACTGAATTTTGAACCACTTCCCGATGTTTGAATGAGCTGAAATTTTGTATAGGTACGTGTAACTCCGATGACAGTGCAATAAAAGCTTGTGTTTAAAAATATTTTTTTTAATTTATTTAGTTTACCATGAAACCAATCATGAATACGAGTACAATCACCGTTTCTACTTAGCATTACTGTTCCACCTAATTCCTTTTTGTGATTGTTTGTTAACGTATTTTTACATGAAACTTTTACCAGGTCTTCGACTGGTCAACTTGACTAATAACGAGCTACTGTGGAGTTTCTCTGACGAACTCTTCAATCAAACGTTTCAAGAACAGCTTCCGGAGCAGCTGTCAACCAAAGTGGTTCTTATCCACGATGTAGTCTTGGCTTTCAATTCGGCTTTGGCGGTTTACACAAAAAGGAACTTAAATCATACCATGGTGCCTGAACAGTTGGACTGTGAAAATATGGAGCCTTGGAGATATGGAACTACATTATTAAACTTTATGAGAACTGTAAGTGTAGTCCAAAAATTAAAAAAGTAATAGAATATGACTATAAGGTGGAATAATAGTGATAGATACATATGAACCGCGCGACCTACCGATTTGGCGAGAGGTATGTTACTCGTAGATCATAACTGATTGCCATAGAGTAGTACTGTATTGCTGTCAGCTGATAGGGTCACCGAATCTGCCAGTCTACATCTGTCAAACATTAAGACTTGTTGTAAACATAACATTGTAACTTGTAACGTGTAGCCTCGCGTTCGTTTTGGGATCGCAAACAGTTAACAAGAACATTATTTTTACAAAACAAAAAACAAAAACCGACTTCAAAAGACCGACTATTGAGTTATTCATCTATTTGTCGCTCACGTACTTAATGCAAATTTAAGACTTATATAGTTTTCTCATGGATACCATTATCAGAACTGGACTAAATTGAAATGAAACCAAATGGGAAGCATCAGCTTTCTAATAAAAAAAGAATCATCAAAATCGATTCACCCAGTCAAAAAGTATGAGGTAACAAACATAACAAAAAAAAAAAACATACAGTCGAATTGATAACCTCCTCCTTTTTTGAAGTCGGTTAAAAATGCCACTCTTGCATATGTGACATACGAACGTGTAGACACAGATGCAAACGATTTTTTTTTTTTTTTTTGCTTTTTTAACTTTTTTTTTAATTTTTTTGCCACCGATTCCAAAACTATCGCGAGGTTGGTAAACTTTTCTACATTTTCGGTTTAAAATTGTTTGTAAAATAAATACTTCCCTAAGTACTCGTATCAGGTCTAATTAAACGTCCTGAATTAATTTCATGAAAAATTCATTGATGTTTATTTGTTTCAGCACACAGTGGATGGTATTACAGGAAAAATATTATTTGATGGTCAGGGTTTGAGGTCGAAAGTGATTTTTGATATATTAGAACTGACCCCTGCTGGAAATGAAAGTGTGAGTATACTTTTTATCCTACTTTCTCCTATTGTCTAATACTATAATGGGGAGAGGGGGGGGGGGAGAGTTACACCCTTCGATCCACACGAAACATGATTATTATTAAGAATTTTGCATATAATTTACTATTTGTGTTCACAGATAGGTATATGGCATTTTGACAAGTTAACCATAGACCGAATATTAGGACCTGATGCAGAAATTGGCGAGGAAAACGTATTAAACAACAAAACTTTGAAAGTATTGATAGCGAAAGTAAGGCTTGCAATTTATTTATTCATCCTTTTTTACACATGAGGCCCAGAATTATTAGTTTAATGTCTGAATCTGCCCTTCGTATCATACTCGTTGCTTCCAAAAGGCTAAAACGATTTTGACTTTCTTTGGAAATCAACTTATGCCAAAATGTTTCTTGTTATGATTCAAGCAAGTCTGGTCAAACGATCTTATCAGCATGTCTAAGGTTTTATTTTTTATTGAATACTTAATTTTGTTTTTTTTTTGTGTAAAAAAATAAATGTTTACATTTTCAGACGCCGCCATATGCCTACGAAAAAGAATCTGACGTGACACTGGTGGGAAATGACCGTTACGAAGGATTCACCATTGATCTGATAGATATGCTCTCTAAAGAGCTTGGATTCAATTACATTTATCAAATTCAGCCTGTTTATGGCAAATTACTCGATAACGGTTCTTATAATGGAATGGTGAAAGATCTTAGAGAAGATGTAAGATTATTAATAGTATTTATTATTAACCAATTCATTTTTCACATTTCATATACCTTGTAAAACTTAATTACTGCTAAAAATCTCCGTTTCGTTTTCAAATGTGACATTTTACGTCAGCGAGAAATTATCAGACCCTTTTAAACTGTGGCTAACTTTAACCAGTGTTTATAAATGAGGCCCTTATGTTTGTTTTCAGATGGCTGATTTGGCTATTACTGACCTGTCAATAACGAAAGTTCGGCAAGAAGCCATCGACTTCTCAACGCCGTTCATGACTTTAGGCATCAGTATATTGTACAAGGCGCCAAGTAAACTACCGCCTGAGATGTTTTCTTTTATGGCAGTGTTTTCAAAAGAGGTAATGCACAAATTTTTAACGAGTTATTGTAATTATCATCCATCTGTCTATGCCTCTATGGGAACGTTTTTTTGTGTAGCTACCTATAAGTACCATAAGAAACCGTGGTACGAGAGCCGTGGTAGCTCAGTGGGAGAACCGACGCTTCGCATTCTTGAGGTGGCGGGTTCAAACCCCGACTCGTACCAATGAGTTCTTTAGGACTTATGTACGAATTTACATACCACTGGCTTTTCGGTGAAGGAAAACATCGTGAGGAAACCCGCATATGTCACGCAAAAAGGGCCGATTACCGGCCTAGTTGCGGAAAAAGAGCCCGCTCTTTATCTTTCTTACCATAAGAAACAACAACATAAAAAAACTATTCTCTCATCGGCCCAGAAAATCCACTCTGGATCTAGAAGACGCTACCAGATCCACTGGCTCGAATAAATACTTGGCATGCATGAGGGATGCTCAAACCATTTCAAGCGACATAGCATTTTTATTTTATCGTGAATAAGTCCGTATATTATGACCACCGACTTGCTTGTTGAGACAATATAAATATAAATGATACCTATTTACTCTGACCTTAAAAATACCCAGATTATATATCTCTGAAAACAAGAAAGGATGATAGTACAGAATACATCTCTTCAAAGATAAATTAGATAAGACAGAAGATCTTGTCATGTAGATGTTTTGGGAAATCTTCAGTGGGCTATAAATACATGTGCTACTGCTGAGGAGAACTTTGAAATACGCTGTAGGTATTCCAATGTTATTATTTGTTTTAAACGGGTCCTTTAAAATATGGTCGTATCCAGGTATGGATCTACATGATGCTGATACAGTTCTGTCTCGGAATGCTAATGATATTCGTGGGCCGAATCTCAAACAAGGAGTGGCAGAATCCGGTACCTTGTGTGGAGCAGCCCGACGAGTTGTCCAACCAGTTCAGTTTTGCCAACTCTGTGTGGCTTATCATTGGATCTGTGATGCAGCAAGGATCTGAGATCGCGCCAATGTAAGTTTGGTTTAAAGTGATGTTTTCAACTTGTGCAAATGTAGTAAAGTACAATGCGATATTTATGAATATGATACTTTATGTAGTGTACAAATTCTTCAATATATCCATAGCCAAGTCCATGCAATGCAAGCAACCAACAGTCTTGTGTTGTAATGTTGTTCATCATTAACAACTATTTTCATTATTAAATGTATAAAACTACCTAGTAACTTTTCGGCTGAACTAGGCAAAGAGCTGATGGCAAACATGGATGTAGGTACTCGTATGATGAAAATCTGTTCATTCGATTCAGCTTGTCGGAGGTTTCCTAATTTTTTTTATCATCTTAAATTTCAGTGCTCTAGCTCCCCGTCTAATAACAAGCGTGTGGTGGTTCTTCACACTGGTAATGGTGGCCTCATATGTCGGTACTTTGGTAGTATTCTTGACGATCGAACCACATAATTTACCATTTGAGACTATTGACGGCCTTTACCACTCAAAATCTATAAAATATGGTGCAAAAGCAGACGGATCGACACTGTCATTTTTTAATGTGCGTATAAATACCTTTTACCTAAAAGATGTAACCAAACTAATTTTACAGTCTTTAGTTGACAGATCTGAACTTACTAAAAATAATTGGCTGTGAAATACTGACAAAAAGAAGCCGAAGTCTTGCATTAAGGGTCCTTCCCCGAAAGAGGTTCAGAACCCTAACAAAGCTGTCTTTATTATGGACTATAATTGAACGAGGACATCAAATTTTTAGTAAAAGTTCTGTCGACTTAAACTTTCAGAATTGATATTATAGCATTAGAACATAACAGTACGGAAATTTTGGTACTTACCAAATAATGATGATGATAGGATTTCGTATCCAACCGATGTGGCTTTACGGAATTATATTTTTTCATTTAATAATTTTTACATAATATAATTTTTACACGAGCAAGTGCATGATATCATCTCAATCAAATGGATGATTTCAGAATACATTGGGGATAAGCAATCCACAAAAAAAGGAACATTCATTTTTATGTTTATGCGAATAGATAGATTTAGTTTTAGATGTTTTCCAAATCAAATAAATGTTTTGTGAAAATTGCGTGTGAAACTGAAAGTATCTACTGAAAGTGGAGTAAATATTAACTTATTGTCAAGATTATTGCAAAGTGAATGAAATAAAAGCATAAAATGGATTAGAAAAAAATCACTACTCTTTTTCAGGATTCCAAAAATCCAAGGTACCACGAAATGTATGAAAACATGGAAAAAAATAATTGGATAAAGACTGAAAACGACGATGGAGTTCTCGAGTTAGTATCTCAGGGCAATATAAAAAACCTTCCACAGGGTTATAAGGAATGGGTATGCTAAGCCGAGAAGGGCTAAAAGTGCTCCTCATTTTATACAATTATTAGTATGGGACCCTTACTTTATTTCTTTCTTTTCTTTTTAATTAAGTAATTCTTCACACTATAACGGTGAGATGGATCTTTTGCGAACGAGGAAACATTTCTGAAAGTGTTCTAAAAAGTAAGACTTTTTTAACTATAAAACAAAAATATTTAAATTTAAACGCATAAACTGCACAACTTACTATAGGTACATACTTCACAGGGATTTCATAATTTCAAATTGTTATTTTATACTTTAAGGGCCGAAACTTCAAATTATGCGTTTTTCATGGAGTCAACTTCAATTGAATTTTATAAAGAGAGGCATTGCGATTTAATTCAAGTCGGCGGTCTGTTGGACACGAAAACTTATGGAATCGGGATGAAGAAAGGTAAGTTTAAATTCATATCGCTTTTCCGTTATTTTTAGATACGGATTTGATTTTTTCTTTCCATTCATTATTTTGTTTTTACTAAACGGTTTTACTTAGTAAAGGGACCAGACTGTGTCAGTCACACTTAATTAAATGTAGAATAATTTAGTTAATTTTTATTTTATTTTAATTTTTAATAATTGTTAAATTTTTTTTGCTCTTCAATGAGCTGTCTAAGCGACTGATGGAAAGATCAAACGACCAAACGGCTGGTGCCAGAGAATTAGTATTGCAATTCAACGAAGTAACGTCGCCAGCCTTTTGGGTACCCTACCCGTGGATAGAGACCTAAGCTCTGTTTTTTATTTGTAATTTTATATTCTGTTTATGCCTATTTATGTTATAATTTTGTTGTTGATTTTGTTAATGTTTTTTTTTCTTATTTTTTTTTATATGTTAGGCTCGGCCTATAAAAGATACATCGACGACGCTCTGTTAAAATTAAAAGAACAGGGTGAAATACAAAAACTAAAGGACATTTGGTGGAAGGAAAAACGCGGAGGAGGTAAATGTGAGGTAAGTTTGAGTAAGAAGCATTACTTTCTGTCATTATAAAAATTGTCGTAAAAATTGTATTTGACATTCATAAGTGTCTTGACTGATTATACCTACTATTGTAGTTATTTTATACATTGATATTTTGACATTGCAATAATTTATATAATTTTTTTGACATTCTAATAATATTGTTTTCTTTGACATTTCATTTATTGTGTATAAATTTATTCGTAAAAATTGTATTTGACATTCATAAGTGTACATTGATGTACCCATATTTGAATAAATTATTTTGAATTTGAATTTGAATAAAATTGAAAACTCAAAACAAATATTTTAAAAAGAAAAAAAAATGTACAAAATATCATACCTATATGTATACAGGGTTATAAAGAAAGGGTATGCTAAGCCGAAAAGGACTCGTACTGCTTTTCATTATGAACACCTTTAGCCATGGGACCAACCCTGAAATCGCTAAAAAAAATCTGCTATTCCATAGAAAAATGTCAACGACTCTCGACAGAACGTATAAGCTTTTTTCGGCTGGCATAACCTTTCCTTATAACCCTGTTAAAAAATTAGAAATAAAAACAAAACATAAAAAATAAAGAAACAAAAATCAATTTTTTCCTAGTTATAATCTTCAAATAATTTATTTGTTCCTTGTCTTTGTGTGTGTTCCATGGCATCCCCGACACCAGATTTATTCCTAGTGGGGGAGCTATGAGTGTGAAACGTGTATTATTAATTATTATCTTAGGACAAGCAAGACGAAGAGAAAAAGCAACTGGATATGAAAAATATGGTCGGAGCGTTCGTGGTGCTCGGCGGCGGATGCGTCATCGGGATGATCATATCCATCCTGGATATGCTCTGGGGAGTTTTCAAACGTTCTGTCAAATATGACGTAAGTGGATTAAACTATTCTTGATAACATATGCTAAGGAAGTAACATAGAGACATTTTAACCTTTTTTTTTTTTTTTTTTTTTTTTGTTTACCCAGTGGAAATCCTTTATGGATACCACGCCCGCCCCGGGGGAGGCAGGGTGGTTATGTGGGAGTCTCCGCCCTAGTGGCGGCATACCCACTAAAACCACTGGGGCGTTCGTCATCCGCCTGAGATGGGGCGAGGTGGGGTCGCGTTAGCATTCACCACCTCGCCCCGACGATGGGCCCGATTAGGGCCCCCTGCGCCTATGGAGGGGTGACCCTGTTCCCCAGGATCACCCCCCAGACGGTGTGGGGTCGTGCAGGCCGGGAGAGTCCCCCGACTCTCCCGGCAACCCCACTGCATAGGGGCGAGGAGACGGGCAAACCGCCTCCTCGCTCCCCCTGTCCGTCTGCGCCGGAGCGGGAGCCCAGATATTTCATCCGGGTCCCAACCCGGACCGAGACCCCGTCCAGCACTACCTTCGTGCCTGGAGGGGCCCCCCCCCGAGGCCCATGGAACAATAGGGCCTCGGTCTTGGAGAGGGCAACCTCCAGCCCCAGGGAGCGGATGCGGTCGACCACAAGTGTCGTGGTCACTGAGGCCAACCGCACCGTCTCCCTGAGGTCCCTCCCCCTGGCTACGACCAGGGTGTCGTCCGCGTAGCACGCCAACCGCACACTGTCGGGAAGCGTGCCACGCAGCACCCAGTCGTAGCCGATGTTCCACAGGAGCGGTCCCAATACCGACCCCTGTGGAACCCCGCAGGAGACGCAACGGCGCCTCAAACCGTCACGTCCTTCCACCAGGACCTCGCGGTCCTGGAGGTAGTCGGCCAACAGCCTCCGCAGATACAGGGGCACTCCGTGGTACCGGAGCGCCTCCTGTATTGTTCCGTGCGGGAGGCTGTTGAAGGCGTTGGCGATGTCCAGCGAGACAGCCAACGCCTTGTCCCCCTCACCGACCGCATCCTGCGTCCACCCCTTGAGCCAGAGCAGGGCGTCCACAGTGGACCGCCCCGCTCTGAACCCGAACTGGGCCTGCGACAAACCAGGCCCAGTTCCTTCCAGGTGCTGGATGACACGGGAAGCCACCACCCTCTCTAGCAGCTTCCCCGTGTCATCCAGCAGCACGATTGGCCTGTATCCGGAAGGCGAGTCGCTAGGTCGACCCTCCTTCCGGAGCAGGCACAATCGGCCGTCCTTCCACGGCTTCGGGAACCTCCCCGACGAGAGGCATGCGTCGAAGAGGTCCCGAAGCTGATCGCCCATCTCCCTTAGGGCGACCCGAAGGACCCGACCTGGGATCCCGTCGGGACCCGGCGCAGTCGCCTTTCCCGCCAGGCGGTCGACCGCCACCGACATCTCCGCCGGCGACACAGGCGGGACGGAGGACGGGTCCGACTCCTCCTCCTGGAGAGGGGGGGGGGTACGGTGCCATCGCGGGGGGCGCGTAGAGGGGGTTCGCAGAGGGGAACAGCCCCTCCAGCACCGCACCCAGGAGCTCCGGTTCCAGGGACTCCGCGACAGGGGGCGTCTGGCCCCGGAAGCGCTTCCGGGCAGCCCTATACGGACGCCCCCACGGATCCCTGTCCAGCCGCTCCAGCTCCTCCTCCCAGGCCCGCGACTTGGCCCTGCCGATGGCCACCTGCAGGTCCTTCCTGGCGCCACGGTACGCCTCGTACGCCCGACGCTCGGCTGCCAGCTCTTCAGCTGGCAGCAGATCGCCGGACCGACCGTGACGCCTCCTCCTGCAGTGGCCATAGAGCCGCCGCAACTCCGAGCAGGTGGCTCGGAGTTCCGCAATCTCCGCGCACCACCAGTACACCTGGCGGCGCTCGGGGCGACGCCGGGCTCTCGGCATGGCCGCGTCGCAGACCGCCGTCACTGCATCCCGGAAGTGACTCGCCGCGACGTCAACTTCCGGGTGCGTTGGCGCGGCACACCACGCCTGGACGATGGCCGCCTCTTTCGCCAGCTCGGCGTCGAGGCGACCAATCGTCCAGCGCGGGAGCCCCCCCCGCGCGACGCGCTGGGGCCCTCGTCGACCTTCGGAGGTGGAGACCTCGAACCTAATATATTTATGGTCCGAGAGAGTCTCCATCTCCGACATCACCCTCCAGGCCTGCACACGTGCTGCGACAGCGGGTGTGGCGAACGTTACGTCCACCACGGAACCCCCCGAATGCCGCACGCACGTGTGGGCCGACCCCCTGTTTAGCAGGGTCAGCCCCGTCGCGGCAGCCCACTCCACCACAATCTCCCCTCGGGAGTTAGTGGAGGGGCTGCCCCAGGCCCTGGCCTTGGCGTTCAGGTCCCCCATGAGGAGGACCTGACGCGGCGCCTGTCGCCTCACCGCCGCGGTCAGGAGGTCCACGAAAACCTCCAGTTCCGCAGCGGTTTTGTTAGGGGAGAAGTATGCGCCGACGACCGCATACTCTCCCCATTTGGCCACCGCGTACCCTTGACCCCTCTCCTCAACTGAGAGAGGGGGGCCACTGGCCTTCCCGACGATGGCAACGAAGCCGCCAAGGTCCCCGACCCAGCAGGGATGGGACCCGGGGACGTAATACGGCTCCGCTGCCACCGCGATGTCGACCTGCCACTGCTCCAGGGATTGCATGAGCAGATCTTGGGCCCTGGCGCAGTGGTTCAGGTTCGTCTGGAGGAAGCTGTGATGTTTGGACCGATCCATGTCATTCATCCATCACAGCTTCCTCCGTCGCCATTGGGCGCTCCTCCTCCCGGTTGGCGGTGGCCTGGCTGGCTGCTGCCGCGGGGGTGGGCTGGGCCTGGGCGGCCTTCCCCTTCGACTTGGGGGGAACGCAGCTTCGTCCCCCCATCACGTGCCCAGAGGGCTGCCCCGCCTCTGCGCATATCGCGCAGCGCGGTTCGGCCCTGCCGCAGCTGGCCGCCTTGTGGCCTGTGCCTCCACACCTGAAGCACAGGTCACTCCTGTCCACCGAGGCCGGACACTGGGGGCGCGTGTGCCCCAGCCCCATGCACTTAAAACAGCGCATGGGGCGCGCCTCCAGTGCGATCACGCGCACCGTGCTCCACCCCACCATGAACCTGCCCCCTTCCAGCAGCTTTTTGGCTACTGGGATCGGGCAGGCGACAAGGGCAGAGCCAGTACCGCGAGAGCCACGGCGGACCTCTCCCACCCTGACCTGCTGGGCGTCGCAGCCCCCCACCCTTGCGACCGCCGCCGCCACGCTTTGCGGCGTGGCCGTATCGTCCAGCCCCGTCAACCGCATATCAGCGGACTTGACGGGCCTGGTGATGGTGGCCACCTCCGACAGGACTTCTCCGCCAGCCTGTCGGCCTTCTCCCCATTTTGGGAGCCAGGTATCTCCAGCATCCTGGCTCCCGTGGCCGTCTGCTTACTTTGGATCAGGTCGATCCCCAGCTCTTTGAGATCGACCTTCTCCTGGGCCACCCTCATGATGTCGCAGTAGGTCACCCCATTTTCTGCGGCCTCGGGCTGCAAACTCAGCACCACGGCCGCAGTTTTTGGGGGCCTAAGCGCCCTCTTGGGAGCGGCGGCAGCCCTCTGCTTTGCCTTGGTAGGCGCAGCAGCAGCAGGCGTCGGCGCCGCCGTAGGAGGCCTTCTTTCTGCCCTTCCTCTTTTTCCTCCCCGTCACTGCTGCCCAGGACTCTTCCTGGGGGGCAGTAGCGGGGGGGCGAGCACCCTGGCTGGCGCCTGGGGTCTCCCTTCGGGAATCCGCTGCCGAATCCCTTGTCCCCTTTCCCTTGCCGGTCGCTTGGGACGGGCAGGGAGGGGCAGTGACGGGGGCGGCAGAGGTAGCGGCTGTTCGGCTCGTCCTTTCTTTGGCCTTGCCCTTGCCCTTGCTGACCACTTCCGTCCACAGCGGGTTGGACGGAGTGGTGAAGGGCCTCTGGGAGGACGGCCCCGGCTCATTCGGCCTCTCATCCGCCGCGAGTGGCGGTCGGAGGGGCATCTCCGGCAAGAGCCTGTCTTCGATGCCAGCGAAGCAGGCCCTCGTGAAAGCCCTTTCCTCCATGACCACCTTGCGGATAATATCCTCAAGGTTGGAGGTTGAAGGGCTCTCAGCCGCCGGTCTCGGGTCGGCCTGAGTTGGCCGGGCCGTGAGTTCAGCCAGCTTTCTGTGCAGCTGGCTGACCTCCGACTGCAGGCGGTCGACCTTCGCCTGCAGTTGCCTCGTCTCGTCGGTAGCGGTGCGCTGCGCCAGCTCCCGAACGATGCCCCTCATGCTCGCGGCCCTGCACTTAAGGGACTTTTGAAAAGTCCCTTTAAGGTTGGAGGACTTAGAGGCGACCTTCAAGATCTCCTCTTCATCCTCCTGGGCCATGCGATCAAGCTCAGCCAGGGAGTGGTCCGCGTACAGGACGCTTGACGCACCGTACCCGGACTTGGCCCGGGCGGTGCGCGCCTGCCGTTCATTAGCGTCTACGCTCTCCTCTAGGTCCTGCTGGACCTGCGCACGCTTAGGGACCTTCTTTTTAGGATTGCTCCTCGTCGTTGAGTCCGAGGAGCCAGACTGTTCCTTCAAGAAGGTCCGCTTTTGAGCCGTCCGCGTTTGCGCCATCGTCGTCGAGCCGTCGTTGTCGGAGTTCGACTCGTTCACCCTGCTCGACATACTAGCCGCGGATGGTGCGCGGCTGGGCTCCGAACCCGACGCGACGTCGTCCCGAGAGGCCCGAGAGGGGCGTTTTTTCAGGAAACGCCCCGAAGCGTCCCGCGCCGGTTCCCTCATCGGCGTCTTCTCCTCCGCTATCTCACCGCCGGAGCGGCCACCTGCGTCATTTATGTTTTGGTTGTTAATTTGTTCCATATGAAATCCCACGAGTGTGAGGGAAGTATGAAGTCACCCCGGCCAGAGCCCTCTGTAGCCGGGGAAGGGTACATACTGCGGAGGTCCCCTGGTATCCGCAGGTTTTTACGTCTTTGCTGACGGGTTTTTGTACTAAGGTTTTCCTTCCTCAAGGCGCGGCCAATTAAGGCAACACCTCTTCGGCACACATTACCCCAACGTACCCCCTTACGCCAATACGGGGGTCTTTGAAGTGAGTAATGTGTGACCGGCTGAAGAGCTGGCGAGCACTCTCCGACGTGGTGGGCAATGTGGTTAGCACCACCCACCCCGCCTTAAGCAGGCATGGAAATGCCCACGTTCCTTTCACACCCGACCGCAACCCACATGCGGCGAGGTGCGAAAGGAACCCTCCTCCTTTTCCTTGCACTCCCGACCGCAACCCACATGCGGCGAGGAGCACAAGGAAAAACCCCCCCTGGTGGCAGCAATGCCACCTGGCCCATCACGCTGTGCCCTCTGCACTAGTCAGAGGGACACGCGGAAGGGCCCACCGTGTCGGGTTATTAGCCAGCGTGCGGTAATACTGCATAAAAGCTGCAGCATTACCGCACGCTGTTGCCCAGGGTGCACCACGTGGAGGTTACCCGACCTTAGCACCCCGAGACATTTTAACCTAAAAAAATGTTATATAGTTGTTCACGTTCCGTAGAATCTGTTGTAAAATATTATGTAATTTTTAAAAACCTAGAGCAATATCGTTTCAATACTCCATAATCGTTTTAGAAATAAAAAAAACTGTTAACAAAAAGTTTAAAAATACTAAGGTATACTAAGGTAAGATATACTAAGGTATACTAAGGTAGATATATAAGCATTTGACTAATTCACAATAATGAAATAAGCGGGTCTTAATCCATTTTTATTTTATTTCAGACTACCTTCAAATACGAGTTGATAGAAGAATTGAAATTCGCGCTCTCGTTCAGCGGTAACGTCAAACCCGTCAAGCGAAGCCCTAAATCGACTGAAGGCAGTGCTGAAGCTCTAGCAGAATTGGAGGCGAAAGATGAAGTTAGGTCTCTGAAGTCTTTAGGCTCGGGGAAATCTACCAGCACACATAAGACAAGTCATTCACATAGCTCTCGACATTCTTCAAGAAGTTTGAGCGTTGCGTTTGCAAGGAGGAGAAAGTTTAGTTAGAAAGTTAAATTATGTAGTGTATATTTTTTTTAATTCTCTACCCTTATGTACCAAGTAATAATCGTAGAGTAGGTTTGGAATAGTTACGCCGTGTTGTCGTTTTTGATTGAATTCAAAATTTTAAAGAAAGAGATTAAACACAAAGTCACTACATCAACATGATATCGAGGCTGTACACGCTTATTAATAAATGACATTACATTACAATAGACAGTACATTTTTTTACAATTGATTTGTAAAGTGCAAATTAAAAAAAAACAATTATTTATGATCTATAGTTGGATATCTCAAGTTGTGTCACAAGCAATTTTGTTGTAGCACTTATTTCAATAATTCAATTAAAACTAAGTTTTTTATACTTTAAATTAATTTATAAGTTAAGTTATTACTAAGAATAATTAATAATTTTAGCTCTAATTTGAAGTTAACAGCACCAACGCTAAGTAAACTAATTCTAGTCAATTTTAGTTTTATTTGCCCACATTCTGTTTTTTTTCTCTCCAAGGTTTACGTTTACAGCTAGTGCTTGTAAACGTAACTGAATAGATATAGTTACGGAAACGGATATAGATAGGTCTATAAGGTTTATCGTCGTTATTTATACTCTAACAAAGAGCATTATTGCTTCAGTAGATAATGAAAGTTAGAGCAAACCAAAGTTTTTTTTTTTTTTACTAGCATACTATTAAATAACTATGTAGTAGTATTACTAAACATGAAACAAATTTTAGATCATAAGCTGTATGAAACTGAATTTTCAAATATTTTTTACTTTAGATCGTGCTGCAGGCTTGAATTTCAAAGGTTGCTCAAGAACTTAGCTAATTATTAATGACAGAATAAACGTTTGGGAATTATCATTCAGAACACAACAATAACGTTTCATTAACATTTTGTTAAAGTTGACATTTTTGAGAATTGGTCGTTTCAAACCTGGGCTCAACAATTTTTGAAATGTGCAGAGCCCATGTTTATTTTGTAAGCTTGCACATTTGTACCTCCGCTTAGCTTTAAATTTTATCTCCCCTGCCTAAACATATATAATAGTATATATTCATAAATCAGGAGACCTCATACATTATGAATAGCCTATCATAGCCCCGTCAAAGGCGCAAATAAGTCCCTAGTTTACATACTAACCTCCTATTTTCTACGTAACCTAACACGAGGCGGCTCCTTTGATGCATAGCGCCATTATATCAGTGTTACGGGAAGTGGACACCACCGCAACTCTCTGACCGCTATCTTTCATCCCTGTTCCATTAGTTTAACAAATTGCTTTACAAAACTTATAATTTATCTTGCAAGGCTACCAGTTTTAAGAGCTTGTGACGGACAGTTTGGATAACCTTATTTGACAAATTTTGGATAAACTGATTATATTCAATACTTGAAGATGCTTATTACTAGTGAAGAAGTGCATCAAAAAGCGTATTTAAACAGTTATCATAGTTATTTTTGGTTACACGTGCAAATTTCTACGCATTTATGAATTACTTATTAACTTATTTTTCTAAATAAAAAGTATTTATATAGCTCTCTAGTTTGTATCTTTATGTTATTCAACTTCAACCCTTAAACTTAAAAAAATCGATTCGCTCTGTTGCTGCGTGAAAAAGGATTCACAAACCAAAAGACCAAACACACTTTCGCGTTTATAATATTAGGGATTATTATGGATTACAGAAAGTGGCTGTAGCCAAGTGTTTTGGCAGAAAACCCAGTCTATAGAATACGTACATCTATGTATGTACCTTTTTTTCTTCTTATCATCTAAGCTTTGCAACCCAATAGGTCTCTATGACGCTCGATGAAATCCCCATTTAGCATCGTGGGCTCCCCTACTATATATCTATCGCTTAATTGACGGTAGGCGGTGGGACAAAGTGCCCAACAGTAGCTGATTGATTAAATCAATTATCAGGCCTTTTGAACTACAAACCGTCACGTATTTATATCTGACGCGAGCAGCCATTCAATACAACATAAGTACCTACAGCAACAAAGGTACTGGTATTATCAAGTTTCAGAACACCTACCGAATCAAATGTTACCTAACTGCTAATATGAACCTACGTGGCTATATTTCTTCAAGATCGTCCTTCGCCGCCTTGGCCCCTCTCAATCAAGCGGCTTTCATTACACCCTCCTCAACTGGACATATCACGAGGACAGACAGGCAGACATTTCTCACATGTGCTTAATTAACTGACTGACGGGCATAATGTAGTTTGTGGCTAGTCAGTTAGTGTCATTGCTCGGCTTGAGCTAGATTTGACGCAAGCAAGGTTAATTTATTTAAGAGAAGCATAGTGGGAAACTTGCCAGCTAAAATCAAAAGCCAAAAATATACAATTTTATACCATATTAAAATATGAAAATTATAGAACAATAAAAGTTAACTCAGTCTGCATCATGGGGTCCAATGAGTAAACAAATAGCTATCAGGAAATACCTAATTATCTATTGAGCTTAAATATAGTTAGGTCAAAAATAATATATTACTTTAAGTAAAAGCATGCAAAACAATTAAACTATAGTAGACTTCGTTTAACTTACTACTTACCTAAGTGTTAACTACTTTATTTTAAGCGTCTTTTCTGTTGGATAGACTTCCATAATTAATTAGAATCGCATAATCCTCTCGGAGCTTTTTAGAATATGCGAGAAAGGGAATGAACTTGCCAGTTTTAGAGCTACAAGATACTTTATTTCCATTCCATAAATAAAATTATGAATAAGTCAGTTCATACAATATTCTTTACACAAATCAACAAACCAACAGACTTACAACTGGGTGTCGATCATCGATCTAGCTGACTTCGGTGGTGTCGATTAACAAAAGTAGAAACATAATAAATATTGTCGAGAGATATTGTTGTTGTTGTTTTTGTTGTTGATTTGTTGTTGATATTGTTGTTGTTGTTGTTGTAGAGGTAACAAAACTATTCTAACTACGTCTCTCGCGTTCGTTTTGGGATTGAAAACTGTTAAAAACGCTACTTTTGATCACAATTGCATGTATGACACACACACACACACACACACATGTGTGTGTACACATGTCATACAAACAAATTTGTAATTTTTAACTGTTATTTTGCCACCAATTCCAAAACGAACGCGAAGCTCCTCGAGTCCTATTTTATCAGCAGCAATTTTTAAGGGTCTTAGAGCAGCAAGTACTTTTAATTAGACACGAAATTTTGATGAATTTCCTACAAAAAGGACAATATCCTACTACTCTATATACGACCGCTATATTTTCTCATTCTAGCCATGTGTGTGGCGTTGCTCGGTCTTCTGCTATGCAACGTGTGTCTCGAATGCGTAGACCTCTGCGAAGGCGTCGGAGCACGATCGTCGGCGTCTTCCTTCACACTCTCTTGGTCATCTTCTGCCTTTTCCACGCCTTCTTCTTCTTTCTTAGGGCTGCCAGATCCAGAACCACTGCCAGTCATTTCCCGATGACGAACTGTCTTCGTGTCTCCACTAAAACTGAATACGAATTTCAGCTCAGCGATGAGCTCTTCTTTGAATGACACCTGAAAAAGTTTTATTCATTCATTAGCATGTATTAAATTTTTGAATCTTTGCTTTAGTGAAAATTAGGAAATTATCTTGTTGATGTAAGCCATAGACTTTCACTCCTAACAATCTGTTTTATTGTGACATACACCCACCTTGAAGTGTTGTTAGGTATTGTCTCGGAGTATTGTGGACTTTATTTTTTGAAAATAAACCACAAGCAAATACAAAAAAGACGACCATAATCATAATTACGCAAAGCAATTCACATAATTTCAGTGTTTTAAGATGCAGTTGGGTTGTTTGATTCTTAAATTATGGACTGAATTACCATAACATATTGTTATGTACCTTCATCCTCCGGGAGATCATCCACACGTCGATGATCATCTCAAGGAAAGCGCACACGACTGCCAAGGCGCAGCCGACGATCAGCACAATGAACACACCACCGACATTGGCCAGCACAAGGGGTTGAGCATCACCACCGCCTCCATCGTCATCCTGTTAGTAAAGTCCAATCAGCTAAGAAACTCTTTATAATAGGCACGCTAATCCGAAAAAGGCTCATAGTACTCATCATTATGAACAACTTGTAGGTACTATGGGAGCAACCCTGAAATAGCGTAAAAATAATCAGCTGTTCCATAGAAAAATGTCAACGACAATATCAGATCTGTAAGAAAAGCGGGTTCTTTCACGATTTCAGGGCTAATCTTATTGGAAAAGCTGTTGTTCTTACTCTATGTCTGATTTTGGAATTACGGACTAACTTTATAGCAATTGACGTGATTTTTGCATTGGACTGTCAAACTCAATTGCTTTAACTTACCGTGCACATTCCGCCACCACGTTTCTCTTTCCACCATTTATTTTTCATTCTAGTTAGAGTGCCTTTTTCTTGAAGTTGCAATATTGATTCACTCATCGGCTGACGGTACGGAGAATCTAAAAAATATCATAATTTTGAGCGAACCTGATAGCGTAGAAGGATAACGCTTTTTCTAAGCCTGATAGAATATCCAAATAGTACTTACTTTTCTTCATGGCGATTCCATAACCTTTGCTATCTAGTAAGCCTCCAACTTGAGCCACATCACAATTCCTCTCCACCATGTACTCAATCGAAGTGGATTCCATCAGAAATGCATAATTTTCTTCAGTTGATTTTACCCTGGAAGTCATTTACATATTCTTAATAAGTATTATGAATAAAGAAAAGAAAAGCGTAAAGAAACTCTAGCTGTGTCTTTCCTTCCGATAGTTCTTTTCAAAATGGTAGTGGATTTTAGAAAACTCATGATATCTTTTACCTATAAACCGAAGATAAAGGTTAAAAAATACCTTTCTAGACCAATATCATTGGTACCAGGCTGGTATTCAGGATGAGTTTCCATGTATGTATACATTTTTTGATAAAGTAGATTATCAGACTCCTGGAACAAAAAAGTATAGTTACAACCAATGAACAACCCATTAGTTAAAGATGAAACAAAACGTAACAATGCACGTCAAGAATACTCCAAAATGATATGACCTTGAAAAATGTAAAAGTAGCTCCATTTTGCTTAGCGCCATACTCGATTCCATAAGGATTGCTGGCCAGATCAGTGATGCTTTTGATCGCGTAAAACTTGGATTCGACTGTCAAGAACGCGGCCAAGTTAGCTGTATAGGAAGATGCCATGATAAGGACGAAAAACATCCACATACTGCCGGCCATTCGAGTAGATGTTGCGCTGAAATCATTACACAATGTGAAAATCAGAAGCTCGATGTATGTAATGTTGTCAGTATTAAATTATTTAGTTCTTTAGTTTCTTCTCGTATTGCACTTGGATACATACGAAACGTTATGATCCTACATTTCTAATCAGTACAGTCAAAGAATAAAACAGATTATCGGCTTTCTTATTTCTTGAGAGCTTTCCAAGGTCTGAGTGAATCTACGAGTTCTGTGTGTTAAAACACACAGTTCGGTAACGAACAGGTGAATTCGTCGTCAAACGCGAATTTAGCCATTATAAAAAATACTTACATTGGTGCAAGCTCCGATCCTTGTGTCAGCATACTACCTAAGGTATACCAGAAAGAATTTGCTAAGCTCCATTGGTTGTCCAATGTCTCTGGTTCTTCGATACATGGATACGGATTTTGCCATTCTTCATCAGCAAATCGACCCAATACAAAGAAAAGACAAGACGCTCCAATGTATGTCCCTGCTATATACATCCATACCTTAAAAAACTATTGTCTTAAAAAATAAACGAGATTTGGTAACATATATCACGATGACTGATGATTGGTTTAACCGAAAAATAAAAAACGTATGATAGCAAAATAAAAGTCATTACTTGTAAACATAATAAAAGCTTTAAAACTTACTCCAGAAGAAAACGGAGAGATGAAAGAAAACGGATTTGGTGGTTCTTTAGTGGGTTTTTTATACAATATGGTGATCCCTAAATTCATGAACGGACTAGTGAAGTCTACCGCCTTCTGTCGAGCCGATGTTATCGTCAAATCTGTGATACCAAAGTCAGCTCTCTGAAACAAAAAATTACGCCGTATTTAGATTCTTGAGTTTATTTATCGACTATATTTAAACTTTTTTTAATTGACATAATTAGAACTAATATAATAATTACTCCGTCCATAATTTTCTCCATCATTCCATTCCATTTTCCAGTCTCTTTAACATATGAGCCATATACTCCATCCTCTTGAATTTCGAAAGTGTAGTTGAATTCGTTCATTTTAGCCAGCTCGTCTATTATTTCGATACCGAATCCTTCGTAGCGATCGTTTCCTTCTAATTTCTTTGAAGACTCTTTTAGCATCCCATAAGGTGCACTCTGAAATGTGCAAAAACTGTAGGTAAATACATTATCGCCATCATATTTCGCCACTTTATCAATAAAACCGAAATGGTTTGTGACATAAATTGTACTGGCTACAAACCGACTCAAACTTCAAATTATTTGTTTTGAACGATAAAAACACTGAGAAACGATGCTACCCGCAGTAGTAAAATAAACTGTGTCACGGGTAGCAACGAGATATAAAAACTTATAAAGACAAAAATAAAATATTTAAAAAATTTACGAAAAATTACAGAAATACTACTCGTTTATCAAAAGACGTAATTATGTGTGTTGTCTCTACAAAAACTCAGCATGAAATCGACAACAAATAGTCGCCGGTCATCTGTTGACAACCGGTGACAATATGCATGGAGCATTGAGTGGATCCAATAACAGTTAAATAAATAGTAAAAAAAAGGCCATGAAATCAATTAGTAATTCCTTACCAAAGCAGTTATTACAATGAAATGTTTTCCCTTCATAGTTTCCGCACCTTCTGTTTCTACTGGCGGAATTATAATCCTCGTTTCAGTGTAGCCATCTTCTGCAGACCACTCGGCTACCTGAAAGCAAAATCGTATATAATATCTTAATATATATAAATCTCGTGTCACAATGTTTGTCCTCAATGGACTCCTAAACCACTTAACCGATTATAATAAAATTCGCACACCATATGCAGTTCGATCCAACTTGAGAGATAGGATAGTTTAAATCTCAAATTATAGTCGCAATTTTAATTTATTGCAAATTATATATATATACTGATAATTTTTACTATAAATTGACAAGTTAGCATCAACATACCACGGTTGCTATAGTTACGCAATATTTGACATAGAATTGACGCAATGGCTTTTGACAGGACAACGTCTGTCGAATCAGCTAGTACTTATATATAATTTAGCAATAACAATTAAAAAAAACTTTTATTAAACTTGCAATGTAGGTATGTAACCCACCCGAACAGTCATACTATTCGGGTGGAATCTGGCAACTCAATTTTCAACCCCTTCTCGATGTCCGATTGAGCTGAAATTTGTTATATGTGTGTAACTCCAATAACAATGCAATAAAAGCTAGTTTTTAATATATTTAGGATATTTTTGCAATTTTACCTTCTCAAATCCATAAGCAACTACTTCGAAGACTTCTATTTCAAAATCGGATCGAAAACCATCGCTATCAAATTTAATAGTTCCCGTTAACCCGTCGATTTCCATCTACAATAGAATTGGAGCAAAATTAAGATTTCTGAGGAAAATAAGGTATAAGATTTTGTGTTATCTTTGCAACTATAAAATTATTTCAGTTATTTTAGCATGTTGTGATGTTTTTGCTAAAACGCTAGTTACTTTTATCAAATATGACTTCGCCTGAATCCTGGATTGCTCTATTTATTAAAAATGTGGAAGTTTGTATATTTGGATATTAGTTAATCACTCTGGCAAAAACAGCTGAAGCATTATATACAGGGTTTATAAGGAAAGGATATTCTAAGCCGAAAAGAGCTCATAGTACTCATTATTATGAACAACTTTTACTATGGGACCAACCCAGAATTTGCAAAAAAAACATCTGTGCCAAACATTTTGGCGAGTGGCATTGACATTTTTCTATGAAACAGCTGATTTTCTTTTCGCGAATTCCGGTCCCATAGTAAATGTTGTTCATAATGATGAGTACTATAACCCCTTTTCGGCTTAGCATACACTTTCCTTATAACCCTGTAATAAAGTAGTTTTTACTAAATTAATAATTTCATTTGTGTAGAATAACGGGTAAAACCGCGGGATGCAGTCAGTAATTTAATTATTTTTCTTTTAATGAAACTCACTGTTCTAGCAACATTAACTATGGTCGAGCCAAAATTCCAACTTTCATCTTGATCACAAGTCACATTAGCGCCGTCTTCCAGTCCCATAGCGTCCAAAGCCGAGGAATACAATGTAACTGCATCATAAACTAAAGCTAATTCCAAAGTCAAACCATTCTCAGAGATTGCGTTCTCTATCCCCCCCTCGGATAATTCCTTTACTTTCTCATTTAGAGATGTGATGAAGTTTTGAATGGATTCCAATCCAGGGTCGAAGAAGCGAATTCCTGAAAAACAATACCATTCAAGATTCTTGAAGAATTGGATTCGTCAGATCTGACAATATTATCCCATAAAGACAGCTTAGAATAATACTATGAAGAAATATTTGTTCTGAAAATATAAATCTATATTTTGGCGGTATATTGCCCGCTGTATGGTGAAAGTGAAAAATTTCATCTTGTGATTCAGCAGAAAGGGAAAAGTTAAAACACTTTGTTTTTGTCTCTTGCACCATTCTTACCTGTAATATTTGATCCCCCATGTTTGAAAGGATCAATGTCAATAGTTTGGAAGTCGGGGTTCATGATTAAATAGCTGTGATCGTTTGACATGATGCCAACTTGCTGTGCTTGAATCAGAAACTGCTCTACGCTTTCCGTCCTGCAGGTTACTAAGTAGTTCAAGGAGCCTGAACTTTTGATACTTTGCAGTTGGGGCCTGAAACACAGGCGGAATTCTATGGGGTTTCTAAACGGGCGAATTATAACCGGAAAGTATAATTTGCACATACAATTTGTCAAAACTGTGAGATTAATAATAGCAATTGTTGCAATATGTTACATGTCAACTAAGCAAGTCAATGCGCCGATATCGATACTTGTGTAAAATAAAACAGAATTGTCAAAAATATAATAGACATGTTATTATTAACATTTGGATGATATTGGACAAAAATAAAGCTAAGTACACATTTCTGAAAAATAAAAATAAAAAGCTGTTGAAACACACCCTAAAAATCAAAGACATTCTCAATATGCGTCACAAAACCAACAGCTTCCCAAAACTTTAACAAACAAACGATATTATTAACTTTTACCAAAGGCATGGCTAACTGAGAATAATATTAAATCTAAACCTATCTACCTAATGCAATAAATTTGAATCCAAATGCAAATATGTGACTGAAAATAATAAATTCAAATGCAAAATACCTGAAGTCATCTCCATCAGGTAATTGGACGACATTAGTCAAGAAAACGTCTTCTGAACCTAAAATCTCTTGAACATTAAGTATATTTTGTATAACTGGCAAAAATTCCGCGCCTTCATAAATAACCGTGAATTCTGTCCAACCCTTTGCTTCTATAATGTCGCTGAAAACCTAAAATGAGAAAATCCAGAATAATTCAATGGAAACAATAATAAATCTCTTTGAATTATACACTGACTATTCAGTATGTACCTAATGTGATTTACAATTGATTTGTATTAAAATAAAAATGTTTGGGGTAAATATGTAGATACTGGCACATACCTACAGACAAAAGGCATAGAATGGTTAAAACTACAATGTGTTGATTCCACGTAACGAGTACAGTGGCGAGACAGTCACTACTGTCATTAGGACCATGATTTGTTTGCTTGGCCGAGTGTACTCATATATCATTAATCAACCGTCCAGTTTTGTCAGTATATATAATAGACAAAATCGTTTTTCATAGACTTCAAGACTTAATAGTTGACATGAGTATTGTGATGTGTGATAGTTCTATGGATAATGTGTTTTTTCAATTGCTTGATTTTGTTTGTATTGAGAACAAATAATGATAGATCACTAAAAAATTAAAATATGAGGTGAGGCATGAGTAGTGAGGACAGTAGTAGTCTAGTCTGATAGTAAGACCTAGTCTTATTACCTAATTTACTTTTTAACTTATGTTATCATACTTACTTGAGAATATGCAATATGATGTGGGTACAAATTAATGGCTGACCAGTTTCTGTTTTGGGTCACCACAGGGTCAGTGAGTATGTGCGGGATTTCCAGAAAATCGGCTATTGACTGGACATGCTCCAATGGTCTGGTTTCGGTTGGACCGAAAACCGCAAATATGTTGCTCTGAAAATAAACGTAAATACAGAATTAAAATTATCATCACAAAATACTGAATTTTAATTTAATATAATAGTATTGGTGACAGGAATAACAATGATAATTTGATTTTGTGATAATACTTAATTTGAGTTTTGTTTTTGATTAAAGGTAAAATTAAATTTAAAAAAATTAAATTAATTACCTTTAATTTTTTTTATAGTATTATTAATTTAACAAGTAGATGGAACCTGGTAAACGCTCTGATAGGCTTCCAAAAAATATACTTATAAGATTGTTTTAGCTGCAACTCTAACTAAAATCTAAACTAGGTAAGCATTTGGTACGTAATACTTTTTTATCCTAAACATAATCAATTTCTCAACGCAGATCATAGACGAAGGTGATCCTCTACCATCAGACGGCCAGTCTGTCTGTTTGCCTTCTATAGCATAAAATAAAGATATTAAGTAGGACGACTACGACAAGCATACAATGTTTTTCAATCCGTTAAACACTTGTTACAACTTTATGTTTCTAGAGCAGTTACTCGTAATTTAAAACTGACAAGCAACAGTTTTACTAACTTTCTATTCTGTTTTGTAAACTACTCGCCTTAGACTTATATTAAAAACTACAATAAATAAATACTTTCGTATACACTACAAAAAACAGTTTTATTTTATACATTGTTACTAGCTGACTCGACAGACGTTGTCTTGTCAAAAGCCATTGCGTCAATTCTATGTCAAATGTCAAAAGTTACATTAAAAAAGTTTACATTGTCCAAAGCGCTTTAAGGTTTAGGTATTTTTAAATTTTCTAATTTTCCATGTTTTTTTACTATAAATTGAGATGTGAGCTATCCTATGTCCTAAGTTAGATCGAACTGCACACGGTGTGCAAATTTGATTGAAATCGGTTAAGTAGTTTAGGAGTCTATAGCGGACAAACAACGTGACACGTAATTTATATATATTAAGATAAGAAAAGTGTATGCTAAGCCGAAACAAGCTCATAGTAATCATGATTATGAACAACTATTTCTATGGGAGCTGTTCCATGGAAAAATATGAATGACACTCAACAAAATGTATGTAACAGCTGATATTTACTTTGCGAATTCCGGGTTGACCCCGGAGACAAAGTTGTTCATAATGATAAATACTATGAGCTCTTCTCGGCTTAGCATACCCTTTCCTTATAACCCTGTATTTACCTTTTTTTTTTTTACATCGGTCTAGGAATGCGTTTGACTGCAATCTCACCTGATGGGAAGTGACGATGTGGTGAAAACGCTTAGTACGGTTACATGGAATTTCCACCGTATGAGGGTGCCTCTTTTTCGTGCGTCTGGTGCTGTTATAAAAGAACGGCGAAGGCAAGACAAGGTCATGCAGTTCTTGTGCACACTCTCCATGGTGTACTCTATAGAACACCGACAGACTGGCCACTTACCTCTAGCAACGAGCACATTGCTTTCTCGGCTTCAACTATATCGCCGGGTGGAGTCTTAATCACATTAGCCACAAATGGATTCTCCTGGCCCTCGGAGACCGCGGCCAGAGCAACGTTGAGCGCAGCTTCCAGATTGAATCCCCCATCGTCGAAGATTGCACCTTTTAGAAGACAATTTACTTTAAGCTTTCACGATTTAGATATATTTGCTGAATGTTTTAAATTTGAATATTTTTTTCAATGTCAATAAAAATCGATAACTGAGTTAATTAATTTAAGTACTATAGTGAAAGGTACTTGTATAGAAGTTAGTAAAAAGCTTATATTTTTAATTTGCTGTTTGTTAGAGGGTTTTGAAACATAAAAAGAAGTCGAATTACTTCATAAGTAGATATAGATTTTTAATAGAGCGGCGGATTCATCAATAAAGCTAGCCATTATTTTTTAAAACAAGCTTTTAGTTTAGGTAGATACGTCAGAAAAAGGAAAAATATAGTTTCCCTATTTAACTTTACAGTTAAGCTGGTCACGGTTTACTTTTTTATTGTTTAACACTAAGGCAATGAGATGATGGTATGAAATGTTTATAATTCAATGGAATAAGTTTGTAAATTAAATTAAAAATTGCCTTAAAAAAATAATCACATCATAGCATTACTCAGATCGGGTTGAATTTTGCCCTATAAGAATAAACCGTAATTACCACAAACCCTAAAAAAAAATTTGATAACGCAATGCACATAGTACTTAAAATAAAAACGGATGTATAAACTACTTCAAAAGTACACCCACACACGAGCTCCTAGTAGGTACGTACCAAACGTTTTATCTCCGTCCACAGTGACCGAGAACATAAAAAACCACTTCAACAACAACCAGCACCGCATCCCGCAATAAGTATCAAAACACAGAAAATCTTTCTAGAAATTGCATTACACTACTATGCATTTGTTCTAACTCTACAATAGACGCTATTCTATCGGTTCTGATATCTAAATGCCTGTTCCATTTGAATGTCTGCACTATATTTAGAAGCGCAGTCGCTTTCCCGTTGCGTATTGGACTTATTATTTAGGCCTGACACACTTGACATTTTCAATCGCTACTAAATATTGAGGGCAGGTGTGTCTGTGTCCTAAAAAAACTGTTTCCACCTGAAAAAGTACCTATTTCAATTCTAGCTAACATCGTTATTTTATGATTGTAATAATATAAAATGAATACTATAAAAGTATAAAAAACATAATCATAAGCTTTCAATATCAATAATTAGAGTTCTGAAATTTCTTCACAAACCATTTTTCAGTTTGATTATTTATTTGTAAGATATTATTTTCAACAGCGCCATCTACGTTAAACTGCCGAAAACTAGAGGAAACAACTATTCCTAACGTCCGTGCATTCCTTTGCGAGGGAAAGGGAAAAACGAACTCAAGGATTTGCATGGTTGGTGCCTTTATACAGCAGGCTCTACTTGGTCAATTCACTATAAACCACAAGATGGCTCTGACTGAAACTCAAAAGAAAAGACTGTAGAATTTATTCATTTTCTTTACTTGCTCGAAATTTTGACAACAGAATAACCTGATAAATTAATAATATTAAAGCAAAGATTTTTAGTGAGAAGATCGCCCGACGGCGCCAGTATAGCATATTTGGTGCATAATTGGCAAGATCATCTAAACTAAAATTTTGCCTGAATTAGGTATAATAATATATGAGAAAAGCCGTTTTCGTCTACAATAATAATCAAATTAAACATAGGTCAAAGACCTAGTTAATAGAGAGAATTCTAAGCATGAGATACCTATACCTACCTAGTCGCATGAAGATGTATCCTTTGTAAACAAAATTGACGTTATTAAAACGTCTATAGACAGTTGTACCTATAGACATAAATGATGATTTTATAGAAACAATAACTATTGAGACTTGCTGTTCGCCAGACAAATATATTACGGAAGGGTAAGGTCAAGCAAGTACCGACAGATGTCCCAGTTTGCATACAAAACAGAGCGACCAACTTATCAGTACAGTTGGTCAACGATGGAACTAAACATTTTCTACAGATAGCCGTGAGGTCTGCTCAGAAACTGCGTCAGTGGCTCCCTCATTTGACGGTACATAATAATGGTCGTACATTACGTGAGAGCTGATCGCCCCAGTCCAAATATATCAGATGTTTAGCATAAATTGTTGTTGGGACAAGGCCCGCAACAGTTGCGAACGTTTAGATAGGAACTGCGTTTTTGATGTTTTATTTCTGCAAGCTCGTCAATTTTGTGTTTTGTTTCAAAGGGATGGAGGTTTCAGTTTTATTTGTTTCATGGTACATTTTTTTATTAACTAGATAGACAAATTAGTTCGCCATAGTTCTTTAGGTAATTAGTATTTTGTTTGACATAAGACTATGTACAGGTACTTCCTAACTACTAAAGCTTTAAAAGTTATTTAGTTACTTAGGTAAAGACTCCACTGGCTTGGACACCTGGAGAGGATGGAAGAAGATTGTGCTGTAAAATGGCTTACTTGGGATCACCAAAGGGCCAAGGCCTATCGACCGTCCTACATAAAGGCTAATTTTTGATAACGGAACAAAAGTAAAATAATTATTATCAACTAGCTGCACCCGGCGGTTTCACCCACTGTTTTTTTACTTTTAAACCTTCCCTGTATTAGAGCGAACAAAACAAAGAAATATACAAATCGGTCCAACCGTTCTCGAGTTTTAGCGAGACAATCGAACAGCGATTAATTTTTAAATATAAGAGAAAGAAGAAGAAGAAGAAGATAACATAGAAATTATTAAACATAGTTTTTACTGTTGCTGTATGCTCAAAATACAATAAATAAGCTATCTACGTCTAACACTTTACCAATGAGAAAACAAGCGCTGTTTTACTTACTTCTAATATTATTTTGATCACATCTAAGTATTTGAAAAATGATGATTGCTTCCCCAAAAAAGTGTGCCTAATTGCCTATACTAGGTTTTTTGTAAGAGACTTTCACAGCGGGCAATAATGAGTTTTAAATTAGGGACATGAATACAGTGTTTCTTGACCAAAGAAATCGAAGGAACTGAGTTAGTCTGAGTGAGTTGTGCCTTTCTTTAAAATTATGTCACACACGCAGTGAACGCAGAACGCTAAAGTGTGTGTGTAGTGTGAACCTTTTCTTTGACGAAAAAGCCATAAGCAAGTGTGCAGATTAGGATGTCTAAAGCTTTATAGATTTTATAAACCATGGCCATTTATAGCACAATCATATTCAGATGCTCTTCCAGTCGCAGAATTCTTGGTCATAGATTTTGTTGATTGTTGTTGTTGATAAATGTTTAAAATTATATTTCTAGTGATACTTACCCTTTTCATGCGACCCTACAAACAAAGAACCCCTTCAATTAAGATTCGATTTTAAGTAGTGGTAGGGCTCTTTTGCAGAGCCCGCGTGGGGAAGTAGCACACCTTTGCCAGTTATTCCACCGCCAAGCAGTAATGTGTAAACATTACTGTGTTCCGGTTGGAAGGGCATTGTTTCCAGTGAAATTACAGGGCAAATAAGAGATTAAACATCTTATATCTCAGGGTGACGAGCGCAGTGCTGTGCCGCGCAAGGTCTTGAATTCTAAGAATTCAAAATTCTTGGTGGCACAGACCTGTTTATGGGCAAACGTGACGTTTAACATCAGGCGAGCGATTTGCTCGTCTCGTCTCTCAATATCATAAAAAGAAAAAAAAAAAAAATAAAATTAACATTAAATAGCCGATGGCAATCTAAAGAGGCATCACATAAGTAGTTACCTACAAACTATTGGCTCCCATTTGCTGAGATTAATCTTGTGTTAACGACCCGGGGTAATGTATTACTTTGAAGAACTCAGAAAACCGTTTAGTTTTCGTATTAACGAATTACAATATACTAATTCTGAACAGTAAGTACGATAAGTAAGTATCAGTCTTTGTGGCAAAGCCTCGTTGATACCTGGACAAAGTGGACAAAGTATAAATGCTAAAATAGTGAGTACGACCTGTTTTTACCCTTCGAGGGTAGATCTGACCTAGTGGTGGTAGACCCAGCAGACGGACGATTAGAGATTGAGTGAGTAGGATTGTATTGTACGAGTATGTAAAAGATCACTAGAGTCGCTGACCAGTTCTTTATCCGCTGAAAAGCTTTTGTCTTAGCTTTGCTGTTGCTATTATAGGACAAACAACATGAGCCTAAAATTTGAATACTTACATTACGTACCTCAACAAGAACATTATTTTTACAAAACAAAAAACAAAAACCGACTTCAAGAGACCGACTATTGAGTTATTCATCTATTTGTCGCGCACGTACTTAATGCAAATTAAAGACTTATATGGTTTTCTCATGAATACCATTATCAGAACTAGACTAAATTGAAATGAGACCAAATTAGAAGCGTCAGCTTTCTAATAAAAAAAGAATCATCAAAATCGATTCACCCAGTCAAAAGTTATGAGGTAACAAACATAAAAAATTAAAATTAAAAAAAACATACAGACGAATTGATAACCTCCTCTTTTTTTGAAGTCGGTTAAAAAACTTATCGAGCTAACTGAAATCATGCCTTTACGTTTGGTTTTCAGAAATCATGCCTATTCATCATTTATCAGCGCAAACTTTTATAATTTGATGGTACTTACATCTCTGAATAGGTACATAAAAAACTTGTTCCGAAACTTTGAAATCTCATCAACGCTTTATATTCATGAGCTTATAAGTCAATGACCAAAAGGCTAGACCAGGGTATTGTTTCAAGGGTTAAAGACCCGCAAACTATCTGTAACAAATAAAGAAATTGATGAGGGTTTTAGCCACACAGACATCGGGCAATTTTCTAGAACATCTCTTTAGAGCCTGGCTTTGTTTGACAAGAAGAAATGAACGCGCCGAAAGAAAAACAAGATAACAAACTTTCCCATGATCAATCAAGGCAAAATACTTTGGAAAATGCTGAGTGTGCTTCAAACATCGAAAGACCATTAAATACGATCTCTCAATAAATCTGTCGTTTGTTCCCGACTTTGCGAGAGCATTTAAATTGGTTTGTAGAAATGATATTAAACACAACTGCGTCTTGTATTTTACAGTCAAACATTTTTTACAAACAAATTCGTGTGAAAGCCGATGTGGTTTTGACATGATTTAATTGCAATCGCAAGTTGATCAAGCCCTGTCACCCCTGTAAGGATCCCATGAATAATATGACCATTGAACAAATAAAGCTTTTTGATATCACCACTTTCCTTTGTCTGATTGCGCTAAAATGTTGGATACTTGTGCCCAAAATTTGACGACAATGCAATAAAAGCTTGTGTTTAAAACATTTTTTGAATATCTTGATTTTCTACTATGAAAAGTTTAAAAAAGGTAATTTTTGCTCAAATGCGTATTGCTGTTAGTACAAACTCCTTTATAATATACGAATACAAACTCTCAGAAAAATATAATGGAGTTGTAGAGCTCATGAACACATTTATATTTTACTGAACTCTCCATGTAAATACCCACAAAGTATTTAATTAGGGATGTAGCTAAGTAATATAGAGTTTAATTAAATTTGCACTCTGCTCTCTACACCGAAACGTGCACACGAGTAAATATGAGGACGCCTGTTTGTTGCAGGCACACATTGGGAGTAAACTCAAAAACACTATAAAACACGTACAGTCGTACATGTATACTAATATTATAAAAGTCTAAGTTTGTGTGTTTGTAAGTCAATCTCGCAAACACGGTGGTACGGATTTGGAGAAATTTGGTATTTGGGTAGCCCTGGATTAACATATTATGTGCTTCTTTTTTCTCTGTAAAATGCGGGTGAAACTGCGGGGCGGAGTTAGTATAATACAGGATTATAAAGGGTATGCAAAGTCGAAAAGGACTTACAGTACTCATGATTAAGGACAAATACTATGGAATCACCGAAGTAGTAGATCATAAATGTAAATGTAAGAAATAATATAATCCTATTTATATATCCTTATTTTCGCTTCGGTTGCTATTTAGGAAGAGTAAAATATGGTTTAACTCCCTGAACAAAATTGTATTACGAAATAAAAGGGGCAGCTTGTCGGCTTCTGTATTTGACGTCTTTACCATATTATATCTGGCACAATTTGTTATTATATTATCACAAAAAATGTAAATAGAAATGAAGAAAAACAGCCATTTGATTTGTAACAATTTTTGACAAATAAATTAATTACAAATTGTTATACAGGGTTAAAAGAAAATACTTCCTTAGAGTTTCTTAGACGGAAAGAGGTCATAGTATTCACCATTGTGAACAACTTTTATTAAGGGACGTATCCTGAAATCGTGAATAAAATTAGGTATTCTAAAACAAAATGTCAATGACACTCGACAAAGTGTATGGCATAATTACGAGTACCTTTTCCTTATAGCCCTGTATTGTGTTCGAAGATAATTTTTTTTTTATTGGTATCTAAAGTCAACATACAGATACAAACAACAACAGAACTTGTTAGATTACTCCAATAACCCGTTGAACAAACTTAGCAGTCCGATAACCTTTGTCTTCGATATACCTGTTTATGTGTTTATACAGGGTGTTTATTTAAACGACAGACTTGTTCTAGGACATCATTGTACTCATCAACTTTTACTATTTGATCAATTCTGAAATCACGAAAAAAATCGGCTGTTCCATACAAAAAATTGATCGACTTTTAATAAAATGTATGAAATAGCTGATTTTATTTTAGCTTTTTCGGGGTTGGTCCCATAATAGAAGTTGGCAATATTGATGAGTTTAATAATTATGTCCTAAAATATGACCGTCGTTTAAATTAACATCCTGTATAATTATGGGGTTTTCTATAGTAAAAGTTAGTCATAATGATGAGGACCTACAATGACTTTCTAGAATATATCTGTCGTTTAAACAAACACCCCGTATTCTAGGTAGGTTCAATACCAAACTAATGTTGGTTGGTTCCGCTGCGGTTTGCCCCTTTGGTTACCAAGATGAGGGTATTAGCCACCCTTCTCTTTAATTAATGAAGGCTTGACCCGCGTCCTGCGTCTAACTTTCGCCCCTGCGGAGACCGCTAAGTTCCTTTAAAATAGTTCCATTGTCTATAAGTTACTTAGTTAGTTTAAACAGGCTTTTAAATTTGCAGTCTTTGCTTTTCTTCAATTTTATATTTCTATGGGCCTTACTTATAAATACTGCTTAAAATGTTCTTACAACTTTTCGCTGACATGAAATGTCTCGTACGAAAATAAGACGGAGACTTTTAAGAAGTGACATATTTAAAGCATCCTTTATAACAAAAGCCTTTTCTGTAAGTGGGGTGATACGACTTGCATCGATGTACCGCTTGATATATTTTGCACTAGCCGTGCTCCGCAGTAAACAAATCTCCGCCGAACACGTCATGCGCATTCGCGATACAATTAGATTCTACGCCGCCAATGTAATTCCAAGATGTTATTGCAGCCCGCCTTCCATATTCGTACATCAACTTTAAGTTCAACTCTTGTTTGTGGCTCGTATAAAGATTCTAGATGTTATTGTAATGTAAGTGCAGCCTGCCTTCTATGCATAGATTTCCGCGCATTAGAGTTCTTAGTTGTGTCAGAGTGGTAAACGTCAGCTGTCACTGTCAGCTACGTTTTTTGCCACTCTAAATAAAAATTGGCTCTGAACGCCGATAATATTAGTTAGGATGTAGGCTATAGATAAATATAAGTAGTTATGGTCTAACGTGCAGCAAAATGTAACCAAGCTATTATTTATTTAACGTCTTCAATGGTAGGAATTAAAATTAAACGGTTGTCAAAAACAGTTATTTAGAAATTTAATCGGTATACACGGTTTCGGTAAACACTAGTAATTTAAATTTACAACCAAGATAATTTTAAATGTCACGAATAATAACATCCCGTATTTTGACATCATAAATTCATATCACTCCATTGTTCAAAATAATTTCCTACATGTCCAATAACACGCTCATTTTCATATTCATATTTCGGTTTTGTTCCAAAGCCTCCACAACGTAATGAAGGTTTACGCTGCTTTTGTTTCATCACAAATACATAATATTATGTTGCTTTTAATATCTCCTGCTTTCGTAAACAAACTTTATGCATATGAAGCGTGATAACGGCATATATCAAGACAGTGCCAGGACAATTTTCCGCGCTACATAAATTCGTAGTCTGGAAGTAGACAAGTTAATATGAGATTTCATGGCAGCCGGCGGAAGCAGCGCGTCGGTACGGTCCCGGCGCTGATGAATAAATAAGATGCTTGTATGTCTGCACTTGCGCGCTCCTCCCTTTGAGCTTTGCCTTTCATTGTAAAACGAGATGGTACTTGCTACTTTGTCTATGATAGTGATGGACTAGTTTTACAGTGAACAGGGGCTATTCTGGAGTGCTCGAGCTATATAAGTCATTGTTAGTTGAGGTAGAAATGTCATGAGTGTGAAAGGCATGCATATAGAGGTAGTATCTAATGTAATATGCCGTTACAATGACTCTGAACTTTTTAATTAAGGCGAAGATTTGCTACAATATTTTATTTCATGTCTCTGCTAATTACGCACAAAATGTTAGTGCTAATTAAAATATTTTAAAAAATAGGGAAGTGAGGCAAATATTACAAATGTATATTTAACTCTGCCATTGTGTTGTTTATATCCGTGTTACAACTGATTGGCTCGTTAATGATATCTGAATAAAAAGTGCACTTCAAAACAGTTATTGTCACGGTAAATTCAGAACAAATGGAAAATTGCAGGTAATTCCTGGGACACAGCTAGCAAGCTTAATTATTTTCAATGCCGTAAGAGTGATTGTGATTTTTTCGGTTTCTAAACCATTGGTTTTTGTTTGCCAAACCACAACCCAAACTATCTACAGTTACTATTAACTTTTAAACCCTAATCAAACATTCGTCCAATATTTGTTCAGTTTTCCGAAGTTATTGAACCGAAAATGGATCAGTAAACATAGGACCGCTATTTATAGCAAGCTTCAGCGTGGGAAGTCATTTTCTGATACAATAACAAAAGTACTTCCGCGATATCTAACCGCATTCAGGAAAACTCATCTCGCCTTATGTAATAGTGCTGACTCAGAACCTATTAGATATTTGATCTTTAGATAGATAGGTAAGTAGGAATATATAGGTGAATAGGTATACAGGGTTATGAGGAAAGGGTATACCAAGCCAAAAAAGGCTCTAAGCACTAATCATTACGAACAACTTTTGCTATGGAACCACGCAGAATTACCGACAAAAAATCAGCTGTTTCATAGAAAAATGTTAATGACACTCGACAAAATGTATGGAACAGCTGACTTGTCATTCACGAATTCCGAGTTGGTCCCATAGTAAAAGTTGTTCATGATGAATACTATGAGCCTTTTTCGGCTTAGCATACCCTTTCCTTCAAACCCTGTAGATACATATGTAGCTATACAAAGTTGTTAGAGGAGCATGTTTTACCACAAATACCTGTGCAAAGCTCTGTACTCCCGTGGGCTTTGGAAGCGGTTGTAGTAGGTAGTGTTGCCAGGTAGGTAGGTACGTATCGTGTTAGGTATTAGGTATTGCTAAACTTTACCCTACTCTCAGGCAGTTGGGCAAAATAGTATAATTTATTCAGTTGCCTCTTTTTTCAGAAGTTTATTTTGTTCTTCTTGTTAATGTTTAATTTAAACTCCACGCTAAAAAAATTGCCTACATGGTGTCAATCGACTTACTTACATGGAAGTTATTTTCTTATGTTCTGGTTATATTTTAATTTCTGTAATGATAAACAAATAGATAAGTAAAAGTATTTCGAATAAAATAGCATAAATAGCATAATAGCATAACATAAATAGCATAATAACATAATAAGCAGAATAGAAAATTACAAATAAAAACAAAGCTCAAGTCACTATCCGCGGGTAAAGTACCCAAAAGGCTGGCGACGTTACCTCGTTGAATAAAAATACTAATTCTCTGTCCAATGATAGATAGGTTGGAGTTTGGTATTGTCTAAAAGGAAAACATGTCCAGCTGGCAGAATATAAAAGTTTATTCAGGCCACGTGCGCCTCGCCGTGGCTATTTTTAATATATGTAATGTGCTTAAGTTTCTTGGAATCCTATTTCCGTTTGTGTCTCGCAGTGTCCTGCGGGTTACATACATAGCAATTTACGGCACAAGCTTGCTTGTTCAAAATTTAAATAACTTGGCTTGAGATTAAGCTGGTATGATAAAATTATGAAGTTCATGTATTTTCATAGTGGAAACTTATTAAGAAAACTTATTGTGCCTCGTGGTTTCACCCGCGCGTTGGTGATATATGTTATGTGATTAAAGTAGCCCATATTCTTTACTTATATCTCTGACTACATGCTTGTATGGGTGAGATAAATAAATAACTAAACGTTTCACGCTCATAGCTCCCCACTAGGATAAATCCTATGTCGGGGATGCCATGGAACACACACAAAGACAAGGACAACTAACACACAACAGATTTTTAAATAAATCTGCCCGGCCGGGAATCGAACCCGGGACTTCTGGCTTATAAGGCAGTTATGTTACCACTGAGCCAAACAGGCCATCAAATCTGTACAAAGATGATCTGATGTAAGATCTCATCAAATGAGATAAGTAATCGTAATACTCGTCTAAAGGATCTATTTGTGAACCAATTGCTGTTGTGCAAATCAAAAACATAACCTTCTCTTATTAGATGCTATGCTACGTATAACGTTTACGTTACACGTATAAAGTATGACGTAAATACGTAGCTGCGTCATTTTCATAAATATTCAATTCAAAAGTTAATATTATACTTACCCACGCATTGCTGCAGGTCTTTTTTAATCTTGTGCTCGCTTTTCGGAGTCCTGTAAAAATCTAATCCACTGTTTTCCTGCCTCCTACATGTGTGGTCGGCCGCAAGCATTTTCATATTTATTAGATATTTCACGCTTTTACACCTACCTGTTTATATTATGTATCATTTCGAGCACTTGTTTTCATCTATTGCTGAATTTGCAAACGTAAACGCCGGCGAGTAAACGACTAACTATCGGCGATTTTCTCTCTCAAGAAACGTACAATACCTAAATGTACATTCATTGTAAACGAAAGAGATGCATATATTAAAAGGTGCTCGCTGACTGTTCGCACTGCCGGCGACCACTCGCTTTACTAGTTTTGTCGCTGAGCGACGAGCTTTCAAAAATAAACTCGCTCAGCGATTCTCATTCAGCGATGCTCGCTCGCTTGATCATTGCTTTACAGTGATCTTTTGTTTACAGTACAGACTGAGCAACCGTGGGCGAGTGGTGTGAGTAATCGCTCGTCGCACTTGCACAGTCGCTTATAGCCCGGCGACAAAACTATCGAAACTACACACTCGCTTCCCGCTGATCGCCAACTCGTTTATAGTTTTACTCGTTTCTCGTTCATCGCCGGCGGTCGGACCGCTACCTATAGGATAAAAAATAAAAGATACTGTATCATTTAGAGCTATATCATAATAGAAAAATAGAATGATTACTGGTTGAACTTTTCACTTCTATTATTACTGACAACTCACCGCGGTTTCCCCTACTATCCTACAGAATTATTATTTGATCGGGATAAGAACTAACCTATGTGCAAACCCAGAGTATGAGCTACCTCCTTATTAAATGACATCTAAATCCGTTGTGCCGATTCGACATGAAAAAATACCAAAACAAACGGCAACTATCGCAAACTTTTGTACCTATAATAACAAGCTGACCCGGCAAACGTTGTTTTGCCATATAAACTAATAGGGGTTGGTGATAGAAGGGTGAAAATTTAGGGTTGTATGTATTTTTTAATGCCACATCACATAACAAAAAAAAAATTTGGTCCAAAAAATAAAAAAATAAATTTAGGGGTGGACTACCCCTAACATTTAGGGGGATGAAAAATAGATGTTGGTCGATTCTCATAGATACCGGATAAGCACAAAAAATTTCATCAAAATCGGTCAAGCCGTTTCGGAGGAGTATGGCAACGAAA
Organism: Alcis repandata; assembly: GCA_949125135.1. NCBI lineage: Eukaryota > Metazoa > Arthropoda > Insecta > Lepidoptera > Geometridae > Alcis > Alcis repandata. The sequence continues at coordinate 7,051,747 of OX421233.1, forward strand.
ACTGTGACACGAGAATTTTATATATTAGATGTTAGTATGATTCTATTTTGCTGTATAGGTACCTACTATTATGCTGTACCCAGTCAAAGCAATATTAACGTGTTACACCAGCCATCGCATTGTAAGCGACCCAGCTAGAGCATTCTTGATTAAATATTTAGTTATCTGCTAATAGCGACCGAATTAGTGGGAATTATTTAAAGGTTCTGAAAGCCTCCACATATAAAGCGAGCGGGGTTGAAACTATGATCACCTTCGGAAAGGTGCAGAATTATTCCAAAAGTTCCAGGTACCGTTGGAATGTTTTCTTATATAGTCGTGCTATTGTTGACTGTTTGAAAATAACAAGGTTAGGCAACTGAATCTTTCGTAATTTTTATGAACTAGTAGTTTTGTAAACCGAAATCGCGAGCACAATTTTTTTTTCAACTATTATGCTTATTTTATCTCGTCTACCTCTTGACCGATTATTCAAAATTCTGGTTTAGAAAAAACCAGATGAAATTGAATTTTGCCAATTGTTGCAAAGACTCTTCGCTCGGTCGGTTATTAAGTTAGATGGTAAATCTACTGTACAATTTTAGATAAATTTACTATTTTATATTTACTAACTGCTTTAGCTTAGGGTTTATCAAAATATACATATCCATGAGTAATAGTTATTTTTAGTCGATTTACTTTCATGCCAATCTTAAACTAAAAATTTCTAAACACGTTTCAGTCGTTTTCCGCAATTTGTTACATTTTCTCAAATAAGTGGGTATTCGTTAAATTCCGTATTGCTCGAAAGACATGGACCAGTAGTTTTCTAGGCCCCGAGAAGCCAGATGCGATTACTGAGATAGACTAGTTCCATGTAAAGTAGGCTCTTCTTCTTATTATTTGAGGGAAGTTTTATTTTTGTATTCGTGTTTTGTATTTCTGTACTTGTATTTAATGTGCATTAATCTACCGAAAATATAATACATTGAAAGGACAACGCTGAATTTACTTGTTTTAAAATCACTTTGTATTTTTACCACCGAAAACTGATATTTCAAAATATAATAAAAAGAAAAAAAAATTACATTTATCTGAGCGATCCTAGTTCAAAACAAAAATATAGAGAAATCGGTCGAGCAAGTATAAAAGAAAAAAAAATTATAGTTTTTACGAGACCCACGCAAGGCAGACAAAATATATCATTCTTCTGACATCACACCCTCCTCTAATTTCATCCAAAATACATTCCATAACTAGTTATCATATTCACAAAGAGTTAAAACTAGAGTGGAATTGTTCCTAAGCTGTTATAAAAATAAATCCAATGAATGTTCCAGTTTCAGCTTTACATTTCCATTCAAGTTTGTTTCCAAATGCCCAAATAGCTCTATATTGTTCTGCGTTTGTACCTCAACTAACTTTGCTTTTGCAACCAAATTAAAAACTATTATGTAAATACCTGTAACGGAAATATGGTATCTGATTCAATTTGAAACTAAATTTTAAAATAACATGACTCAATCTTAATCTCAAACAATGAATCGATCTTACGTAAGTAGTTTCGTGTATTTATAAGTAAAAGATTACATATTCTGCACAAATCATCATCATTGCCAGTCCATACCACCGATTTATATAACTGACCTTATAAATGATTGACTGTCCTCGATTTTTCGTCACTCATAATTCGGTCTTTTAAATTTCGTCAGATCCTCATATTCGGTCAGCTATATAGGGTCCCAATCTGAGTCACAACTCGGTCACTGTCGTGCATCAGTGATCGTCACTTAGTTCGACAGCCTGTGGCTTTGCTTAGATCTCTTTTTATTCTTACGATACCTGCCATGGACATTATGAAAATCTCGTTAGTAAAAACACAAAAATACACAGAAATAAATCATAAGGATAGCAAATACTCGTACCAACCAAACATGCATATATTTGAAAATATCTTCTGGTAAAAACAACTTCGTTATTGATACGTTCGGTAACTTCCCTGATTCACTATTGTTTCATCATCAGGGGGCCATATTCTCCGAGAAATTTTTTGTCAAAGTGTAGGGAAAATGGATAGAACGGTTTGTCATGTTCATTTGCCACGGTTAGCTTGACTTTTATCCCTGGGATAACTGACTTTTATCCTTTGGATAACTGCCAAAGTAGGATTGGTGGGTTCTCTAGGAGCGCAAGTTTAGTGCCCTCGTGGTCCCATTCAGAAGTTCTCCTGAAAGCATACTTTTGCTTCTTACGTTTTGGAACATACGAGGTAGAAATTTCAGTTCGCTTCGTTATTCAGGCAACTTCGGTAAGTCTTTGGGGAATGCGATTTCCGTTTGGAATTTAGGCAGAATATATTATCAATCATTTATTATGAATTCCTATGTGCGGCTTCGATGGGTAGATATATATTTCTTAATGAGCAAATGAAAACGTTACTACATGCTTGTATTTTTAGTCCTACCTACTAAGCTAAGCATGTAAATCTACAAAGCCTAACAATTTACATACTATTTTTTAAGGATTTACTTATTTATCTTCATTTAGTTATTCTATCAAAACAAAGAGCTACTGGGCTATGTTTTAACTGTTGTTTTTATTTGTTTTCAAAACATTTCTGATACGATCTCGTGTATTAAATTTAATTGGCCATTTTCAAGAAGTGCTGTCTATTTATCTCATTATTCTCGTTTCATTGTTTTCCCTTTCCAAATAAAAAGGACGAAACAGATTCTGTTTTCGTAAAAATGTTCCATACATTATTAAGTAGGTAGGTAATGGTATTGTTATTTTGATTGTCGTCATCGTATCAGTGATATCTATAGTGCACTGCATATAGGCTAATGTGCTTGAAACAAGAAAACGGTAAAAAAATAGTTTTTTTCCTCTTCTTCCAAATAAGATGCTAGTACGAGTAAGTCTGCTTCACGTTTTAGTGTGTTCCATTCCAGCCATATCTTTCGTCTATGATTGCGGCACTGTTGTTTGGTTCCAAGTTGAGACAGACTATTCCTGTTGGACTGTGCCATTGTGCGGTGTCAAAGGGCGAAATAATCTCAGTGTGAATAATGAAAAGACAATTTGCGTCGGCGATGCGAATCCTCGAGAGTTCAACGGACGCCGGGGTGCGTGCGAGGCGGCGGGCGGCGAAGCCTCGGCCGCGCAGCCACATAGACGCTTTACTAGCGTCGATTTTCATATAGTTTTGAGAAATGTTTTCGTAACTTATTGGCATGCTATAAATGTTCTTGTTTTACTTTCTATTTTAGAAGCTTTATTTGTATTTGTACAAAAGCTTAAATCTGCTTCCTACACTGACTTCCAAAATTTTCAACAAAACTCATTAATAACAAGTTTTTAATGATTACATTCCGTTTGATAGAGTGATTTTATAAGAAGCCCATTTTTATTAGAGTGGCATATTCGTAGCAAAACCCACATTTAGAATTAATTCATCTCAGTGTCTGGTTGATGAAACCCAGGGAGCCGGCGCGCAGGCGCCATAAGGCTTCTGCGCTCCTGGCAGAAACGTCAGCTCGTCGACGCCACCCGCGCGGTCGGCCGTGCCCCACAGGCCCACTTCACTCGCTACCCTCTCGATTGCAAATCGATACTTACTCGATTAATCAAACGAAATCAACCCGAATCACGTGCCAAAATCGACACCGTGCCCGGTAAATTAAAAGAAAATTCACTGCCGCGAATGGTCGTTCCAACTCGATAATAGCTCGGAGACCGAACGTTTAAAACAATGAATGCTTGTGATTTGTTAGTGGACGGTGCGTGTGCTATTGTAATGGATATTTAATTGCCAACATAATGTGTTGTGGAAGCCACTGTTAATGAATGCGACCTATTGACGTACAGGTATGTAAACATTATCTTTAACACTGCCATTGAGACGAGTACCAGTGACATGTAAGTATATTTTTCAGTCTTACATTGTAGTAGGTAAGTAATTTTTACACGACTGGCCATAAAAGAGTGTTACGTTTTTGAGCTACATGTATTTAAAATATGGGCTACTTAATTCCACCACAGTTCTTGAAAACGTGGACTAATTTTAACGTGAGTAGCATCGTTAGAAACCATATTGTCACAGCCTACATAATTATTATCAATCGAGTTTTTTGTTTGTCTTTTAATAATATACTTCATTGTTTATCGTACGTATCTTTACTTACTATCAACACAATTACAGATATCGTTTGAAAGAATTATTCATTTCACAATAAAAGGCTATTTTGTTACGTTAAAATTAACATCAAACTGATGGGCCTTAAACAAGTATATTGACCTAGTTACGAAGGATTAATTTACTTGCGAAGATTAAATTTCTTACAGAACTTACTTCACCTACTGAGTTTGTTCTCATGAAGAACTTTGTTATAAACCTACGCACTTCCGATAACATACCGTTTGGAAATAACAGTAGGATAATAACATGTAGAGAATCTTAAATTAAAAACTCACACGTGGTATTGCCAAGTGGCTATTGCATGGCAAAGCCACAAAAACACGTTCAAACCATACAAAAATCTATAACAAAAGACATTAATTTCAAATAAATTGGCGTAGGTATTCACATTTTGGGAGTCTCTTTAGGAACGTAACTGGCAACATTTATACAAGAAGCTGTTTAACCGCTCCTTTAATGGGCTAGGCAGATGATTAAGTCTTAAGACCTTGGCAAACGACCTAACTTTCATGTTTACTTATTTGTTTTTGTTACAAGTTTGTGAGATCATTATAAATTAAGGATTGCTTGAAATTTTGCATAGCGTCTAGAAATAGCACTTAGAACTTGGTAACGATTCAGAAGGTTATACTGAAAGAGCAACAAGTTTCGTAGTTTTCTTTTTGATAGTAATACCTTTATATTGTCATCAGGTAGCAACCATTTTAGTAAAATTGAAATAGAACTCCAGTTGTCAAATCGTTTTGTTAATGTTAATAATACTGATTGATATAGCAGAAAGCCTGATGGAATGACAAAGTTCTGAATAAAAGAAACATCACAATAAATCTAAAATACACATCATTGATGCAGACACCATTGAACCGACCCTTCTTTGTCAAAGTTTGATCGTTCACAGGGCCCTTAATAAAGACTGTAGGCATCCATCATGATTACGCTCCGCTTGACTCAAAGTACAGTCATCGAGTAAATGACTGAGAAATTCTAAGTAGGGACGATTGTCGCCTGGATGTCGTTTGTGAATAAGACTGTCTTTTTCTTGAGAAGACAATTTGTTTTGAGGTTAATTAAGGGTAAGCGGCTGAAATTTATTCTGTGATAAGGTATGCGTGTCTTACCTATTACTAGTCCAACCAGGCACTTTATTCTTGCTATCAACTCAACTTTTAATCATCAACTACTGAGATACCTGGTCTAACCTTGAAAGAAGATTAAGCTGAATTCCACCACGCTGCCAAAGTGCGGGTTGGCGGGTTGGTGGTATGCAGGTACCTATGTTGCCCTACTGGATGGCACTTGATTTACTTAGGCGATAGTCACCGCATGCATCTAGCTCGAGCCAAGTTAAACACGTCATTTAAACCAGCGGGATGGTACACAATTTCCTTCACCACCAGACTAACAAAATAGACCCTGGGATTTGTTGAGAACATACATACATGGCTCTTACAATCCAATTTTCCTCAAAAGTTGTAATAAGTAATCATAACAGCGGAATGCACAAACGAGAGGATACGTCCATTACGAGCGCGTTTAATGTCCTGAAAACACCAAGATAATGCCGCAAACGTCCAATCCTTTGATACCACTGATCTTTCTAAAATAATGAAGAGGATTGTGTTATTTTCTACACGAGAATGTTTTTATGACGTGTTTTATTTTTCCAAGAAGGTTGAAATTCACAAGTAGGTAATTATCTTTTCATTGATCCATATAATAATATGTCAAATCTTTCCGAAATTTAAATTCGATTTTTTTTCCGAAGGTGGAAGACTTTTCGAAGATAATTGTCGAATACATTCGATGTTTGCATAGCAGCAAAGCATAGCTGAATCAGGTAGGTATAACAAGCAGGATCTTTGACCACAGCTTGAAAACAATTAACCAATAGTGTATCGTAGATAGTGGTTATAAAAGACACACTTTCTTCTGCACAAGACACTTAGTGACAGGCTTATTATACCTCTTTTACATTACGCTATTATGTACACGTTTCTACGTAGAATATAGTAGCTCAATGCTCCTTAATGGATTACTTTACGACTTAAAGTTAGAATTGCTAAGGTATTGTTGTGATGAGCTTATCCAGGACAGTGACTATGAAGATGTCTCTTTTGAATAAATGAATACTAATTTTTGTGCTACAGAATACCAAGCATATTTGACTCATTTATACGTATAATATTAATAGTTTATACTAAAGTAGATAGCTGTTGATCAAAGGAGAGACTTTTGCAGCTTACATGTTCTTACCTGAGTTAATTAAAGCAGTGTGTGGGATGTAGACACATTAGTTGCTAAAAATAATTCCAAGAAAGTCAAGGACGTACAATACCTATTAATATTACGTGTAATTAATTCCAAGTCTTAATCATAACGTGCATTTGTTTTAATTTTCACTGTTACAGAATGAGAGGGGCGAAGGCGATTTTCCTTATATTATTTTTTGGGCATCTCTCCGCGCTACCGGACACTATACGAATAGGTAAACATTCTTTTTCAGTATTTTTTCCTGTATTTTGTAGCCTCATTGAAATTGTTAATCCTCTTCACTTGCGTAATTGGAATTCTATGATGAAAAAGTATTTTTAAAGTAATTGCCTTTTTAAGGTAGAAGGATTATTCTAAAAGTATTGGGTAAGTACTTATTTGTTATTATTTCCTCGTAGCAATTAAAAGCGTAGGGTTTGTTTTATTATAGTAATACCTACAAGTACTTAACTCTTTTTGTTTTAAAAAGATAAACACGCAAAACGGAAAACATGCAGATAATTTATCTGATGGAAAGTAGTGACCTATGGTCTATTGGAAAATGTTATTTTTGTTACATTTAATTTTCTGATCGAGAAGATGTTAACAGATACCCTTTTAAACACAGAAGGTATACGTCTTGCAAGTGCGTGAAAACAATCTATAATACATATTAAGTACATGTACGGCGCTATCATACCGTTAGTGGACTCGGGATTCCAATGCCAATGTGTTGTGCTAATATTTATGTTTATTGAAATTGTTTGCACATGGTATCTTTGGCGTAATGAGTCGTTTTGATGGATCATATCAAAACTACTTACATGCAGAATTACAAAACATAGGTTCGCTTGTCGAAACAGGTGGCCTCTTCCATCCAGAAGATGACAAGCAAGAAGTGGCGTTCAGGTATGCCGTGGAACGAGTAAACGCTGACAGGGCAGTGCTGCCGAGAGCTAAACTCTTAGCTCAGGTGGAGACTATATCACCGCAGGACAGCTTTCATGCTTCTAAACGAGGTAAGGGACAATAGTCCAGTGAGTATAGCTTTTTTCTGTTGACGGGAAATTTGCATTTGCATTTTGCTGCTATGGGGTGCAGCCAGGCTATGTGGGATTTTACCTACTTAAACTACCTACTCTGAGGACCTGCCTTGCTGCTGTGTTGTTTGACCATACTTAGTACTCCGATGGCTGTAAATAAATAAGCAGGCAACTATCGGGTAGGTACTTACGGGTTTGACGTTAGCGCCTCTGGGAATAGTTACTAACTTACACCATCTTAACATCATAATATCCAAAATGAGAGGCAGTACATATACCTATTTATGAGTACGTAGATACGCTCTTAAAAATATAGGTTGATACAAACCTACGTCCTAACAAAAGTTGAAGTTGTAAAACAAAACTCAATTATCGGTTTTTATGTTTTTGATGTTGTACTCAATTAATATAAGGGTGATTATACAAAAGTTGGGTAACTTTTGAGGATATTTTGTTTACTATAGTTATTAAATCAAATTATTACAAATTCTGGTTTATTTGATGGCTAATGTAATGATTATCTTGCTCCCAATCGGGCCAGTCACTTTTTTAAGTAGATTGTGAGATATTTAACATTTTCTGAATTTGACTGCCAGGGGACTGACGAGGTTAACATAGAACTGATAAAATAGACAATTTTGTCAGAATTATAATGAAATTTAATAAAAATTAGTACAAATCTCGGAGTTTTAATAATGGCACATGTCTTTTAAGTATTAAAATCACTTAGTAACAATTAAAAATAATTATTAATATGTGATACTAAGAGAAAATACTATCTCAATTTTCAATACAGCCTTTTGACATTTAACGTAACGTTATTCACTCAGCTTTTACTACTTTGACTTAGTTTTACTTAATATTTCAAGTAATCAACATACGATATAAATATTTATCTTAAAAGTACTAATTATCATGAAATTAAGAACAATAACAATATAATGCTATGAAGGTCAACTATTTCAGTCTTTACTACGAGTCGTATCTTAACTATTTTTGACATTTTTATAATGTTCTATTACTTAAATTTTATATTATTTTGAGATAATTTTACTAAACGGTATTACGGTACGTATTGTCACTCATGTCTTCAATTCTGGTCTTTAAGTTCTCTCTTTTTTTTTTAATATTTCTTCCCTAGTCAAATTGCTTTTAGCGTGCCGCATGATGTTTTAAACTGAAATATAAAATAGAAATGCTTAAACACGGTATCAATGAAGATAAAAGTGCTCTAAATCAAATAAAAACATCAATACTATGGAGACACGTGAGTCCTCTGGCGCGATACCTGACAAAGGACTGACGCCAACGGACTGACGAAAAAGACATAATTTGGGATTATAATCAGAACTAATGTTTTTTTTGGTAATTTCGAATATCAACAAACTATATTTTAACAAATCATAGTTAACTATGTATAAATGAAAATAAACCTCAGATTAACAAGAAAATAACGACTCACCAAAGGACTGAAATTTTGACTGGCTCAGCATGTGTATAGACGACAAACACAACCCAAGAACTGGTACAGTTATGGCGGCCGTCAAATTGTGCGGTCCACAACTAACATCATTACCAACATTATAACTTAAACAGGGATTTGACCTTGACTCGGTGATATTTGGCGAGAATTTCAAATTTGAAGAACACACAACGGACTGACGAATGAAAACAAACACAAAGTTTCCTATTTTTTTTTAAATAAAATGGAGAACATTGCATTATGAAAGTTGTAGTATATAATACTATGTACATCACAGATTGTAGTAAATTAGTAAGTTTTCTTAAATCAATGATAATGTTTAATGGATAGTCACTTGATTGTTGGTTTTCGGGATTGTGACATGCCAAAGGATTGACGTTTTAAGTATTAATTTTGTTTTTTTACTAACTTGTATTTAAAATAATGAAGTGAAATTGGGTGACCAAATAAAGGACTATTCATTGTTTTAAAATAAATTGTTATTTCAATAAAATATAATAAGATTTTGTGTTTATTGGCTGATGACATTGAGTTACCCAATTTTTGTATATTCACCCATAAACATTTGTTAATCTTATTCCATTGATTTTTTTGTAATAAAAAGTCGTAGAAATTATACGACTTCAAAGATCAAGGCCGGAGAGGGGGTTGGGGGGGGGGGGGTTAGGGGGGGGGGTTTGGAGAGTCTTCTTGATTTGTGCTTAAAAAGAGCCATGATACATTCACCTAAGTATGTTATAGTTAAACATAGTTAGTTACCTATAACAGTTTTTAACAATGAGTTTGCTAATAGAAGACAAAAGCTACTAAATACGTAAACTACATTATTGAAAGTCTTTGTTACCAACACACTTAAAGCACTCACCAAAATGAATATGCATGTAATCGCTGTATTATAACAATAAAATTGGTAATTATGATATGAAAACAATGATAATTAACATGGTGTTGAAGTGATAAATGAGTCTCATGTCAACCGTAGCATCCATTATTTTTAATGAATGTGAGTGAGAGAGTGAGAGTGTGAACGACTTTGATGCAAATTGAGTTCCCGAGAGATCATTTACATGTAAATTGTATACTTACTTACTAACACATTTTACTTAGTAGCAATTTAAGAAAATATTACAAAGCTCCTCCCTAACTGTGGTAATTTAAATGATTAAACTGTTTTACCCCAGACGCAAACAAGTTTAAGTTAACATAACGGTCTAAAATTAACATGTCTATTTGCTTAAGTTCGAAAGCTTTGTTTAACAGATCTAAACTACCTAAAATAAATCTATCTTTGCCATTAGAACCTGTTAATTATCCTGTTATTATCTAACAGGTCCATAAAGGACGTCAATACTTTTAGACAAAGATCTGTCAACTAAGACCTTCACTCTTGGGCCCTATGACCGTATTTTGTATAATATAAGCGTATGCAATGTACTCGTAGGTATACGTGCATTGCATATTATTTTTAACTAGGTCACTTTTCTCGGTTGTGATTCAAGAAAATGAATTCAGCAGTTTGAAACATCTCAGCCTTTTTCTAATCGAGTTTTTAATTAAATTGATAAAAAAAAACTTTATTAGCTACTGTGGTGATGAACACACCTACTACCTACTACAATACATTAGTAAGTTACTACGAACATAGAGGTAGTAAGGCTGGTAGTAACACTTCCAACGAAGAAATTAGTAGTACCTACTACAGTAGGTACATACCTAAGTGCTTTATTTATACAGTGTGTCACCTCCTACGAAGTGGTGTCGCCGCAATATTTGGGCCCCAATCAGCACCGGCCGCTGCTCATGTACAGTCCATATGCGACACTATGGAGCTTCCTCATCTAGAGACCAGATGGGACTACAGAACCCGGAGGGAATCCTGCTTGGTAAACCTTTACCCTCACCCTGCTGCGCTGAGCCGAGTAAGCTCCTTTTCCTATCTTACATAACCATAATAAGTCTTTTCAAAACACTGCTCAAAGTTAATATTAATTTTCGGTTCCAAATCCAGACACGCGTACAGAACAAGAAGGAAAACTTAAGTCAATGATTTTTAAGCAGACATTAGAAGTAAAGTCCAATATAAATAAGTTCTCTTTTGACTCTTTTCCATCATGTCTATTGCCTAGTCACCTGTTTGAAAAAAGGTTATCCTAATATTTTTATCAAAGGAATATTTCCCCTAAGGCGGACGCAAAAGATATGTTAGGACCTTCTATTAAATGCATAACCTTTGTTCGGGTATAAATGAAATTGTGAACCCAAGCGGAAGACGGGACATCCGCAATTAAGGGGATCCATTTTAGCTAGAATGGACATGGTAACATCTGTGTACGTAAATATAGACATGTTGGGATAGACTAGCTGTAGCACTGATGTATTGATGTTATTCTCGTAACTTTCTAGGATGAAAAGCATAAATTATCTATTTGTCTTTGTCTATAGTCTATCTACATGACGCACACATTTTTTAGTAGAACGCTATCAAGATCAGTTCAGCCGTTTAGTCGCAAAGAAGTAACTGTATATAGTGGTACAGAAGAATTGAGAGTGGTCTCTCTCAATTGCAAGTAATAATGGAATGATATTAAGTCGAATAAAATATACTTTATAATTGGTATGTTTTACATGATGTTTTGTTTTCAGGCTTATGTAGACCTTGTACGAGCATGGGGCTGGAAATCATTCACAATTGTGTACGAAAATAGCGATGGCCTTGTACGGCTTCAAGAATTGCTCAAAGCACACGGACCTTCAGAATTACCCGTGTCTGTTAGACAGCTGCCTGAATCACACGACTACAGGTATACTCTAAAGCTAATCTCCACAGAAACTACGAAAAAAACAAAAGAGCGAATTTAATTTAAAATGTTTCGCTCCGCAGACCGTTGCTGAAACAAATTAAAAACTCAGCGGAATCTCACATAGTGCTGGATTGCGCAACAGAAAGGATCAGAGACGTGCTCCAACAAGCGCAGCAAATTGGAATGATGTCTGATTACCACAGCTACCTTATCACTTCATTGGTGAGACCCGCTTTGAGAAAGTTTGGCGAACTTTTGCCACAACGCTTCGTATTGTGCTCACGTAGCCTAACTTTTCAGGACCTTCACAGCGTGGATTTGGAAGAGTTTAAATATGGTGGTACAAATATAACGGCTTTGAGGTTACTAGACCCAGACAGGGCTGACGTCCAAAGGGTCGTAAGAGACTGGGTTTATGATGAAGCTAGAAAAGGGCGTAAGCTACAACTTGGACACACCACAACTAAAGTAAGAAACATTTTAAGACCTCTCACCTTGAAAAGTTTTAACAAATTTTAACTTGTGTAATTTGTTTGCAGGATAACATGACTTTTATAAAGGTGAGAAAAGAGTACATGAAATTAAATGTTGTTTCTATGAAATAGATTCCTATTTCCCATCATTTCAGTCTTTATTACCTTAACCACACAAAGACTTACGTCAGTTTTATTCTCATTCTATTTCCCTTTTTTCGATCTTTAGCTATCTATTTTAATAAGGTACTTTGATTATATGACCGTATCGGCCTTGTTTCGCATTACGAGTTTCTGAACGAGCTTTTTTTCTAATATTGTGTTTGTAACAGACGGAGACAGCTCTCATGTACGACGCGGTCCATTTATTCGCGAAAGCGTTGCATGATCTGGATACGTCGCAGCAGATCGACGTGAGGCCCCTGTCTTGTGAGGCGGAGGACACGTGGCCTCATGGGTACAGTCTCATCAATTACATGAAAATTGTGAGTTTAATATTGAAATGATAAACGAGCTTTTGATATTTGTTGTACTTTTCATTCGAGACGATACACATTATGGCTGTAAAATATATGAACATAGGTATATTTCATAGATAGGTAGGTAGGCATTGAGAATTCTCACATTTGTTATCCGTTTCTTAAGCGCTTTGCGCTACCATCCTAGCAGTATAAAAAAAATTACCATCATTATACAAAGAATTTAAAAAAAGCTTTGTGTATGCATTTGCTAAAACTAATGGTAAAACAAAGAAAACCAATGAAGTTTCAAGTTAGAGCTAAGTAGAGCTAATCACGTTGTATTAAATTGGCCTCTCTAACGCCTAACACATGATACAATTACAGTAACAAGGCTGTTATTAGGGGAATAGTTACAAAGCCTCCCGTCGAGGGAACAAGGGGATAAGTGCAGGGACGCGGGTTGACGGATTAGCACAACAGCGCTGTTGACTCGACTGGAGGCAGTTTCTTCTTAAGTACCCGCTTTAGCGGTTTTTCTTTGATCATAGTTTGCTACTAACACCAGCTAAACGTAATATTAAAAAACAAATCGTCTGACATCAAACAAACACTCAACCAGCTTTTTAAAACTTTTTGAGATAGCATGAATAGCAATGGTCCGCGTAGTATTATTTTTAAGCGATTTTGAAACGCTACATTTGAATTTCTTCGAGTCAGTGAGCCATAAAATTGATCGTAATGCTAAATGACTGCAAAAACGCCTATCTCGACCTTTAAAACGGTCGTACACAGTCTTTTCATTCTATTAAGTTCCTCAGAATACCTTAAAGTTTACGATTGTTGATTGTATCAATGTTTAACGTTCAGGTAGAACTTGAAATGTTGATACGATCAGCGACGACCTTAAAGTTTCAGTTTAGCGATTAATCTGCGAACTAGACAAACACAACAACTTGAATAACGCTTTGTTTCAATGAACAGGTTGAAATGAAAGGATTAACTGGAGTGATAAAGTTTGACCATCAAGGATTCAGGAGCGATTTCACTTTGGATATAATCGAATTAACAAGAGACGGGCTCCAGAGAGCCGGAACTTGGAACTCATCAGAGGGTGTTAACTACACCAGGTCCTATGGAGATAACCAAAAGCAGATCGTGGAGATATTGCAGAATAAGACTCTCATCGTCACCACGATTTTGGTAAGCGACGCTATAAATTATTGTGTCTTATATCTTTGGAACTTTTTACTGCTCTCTTGTGGCCCACAAAAGCGAAATTAGCGTATGGTACATGTACGTATGGATGTCGAGAGACGAGAAAAGGGGATTTATGTAGACTGGCGTACTGTAAAAATATATTCCCTGAGAGAAAACATTCATGCGAGACATATCCGTATTCACGAGTTGATACCGGAGCTTTAGCTGCGAAAGGAAAGTAGACAAAACTGTACGAATAAAAACGTTGTTAGCGTATATGTACCTAAACATTGTATTCATTTGAATTCCACTCACGCTTGGAAATAAGTTTACTATGGTACGCTCTTTAACTTTACCACACGTTGCGTAATATGTTATACTAGCTGCGCCCCGCGGCTTCACCCGCGTTTTCCGGGATAAAAAGTAGCCTATGTGTTAATCCAGACCATGAACAACCTTCATTCCAAATTTCATGTAAATCCGTTCAGCCGTTTTTGCGTGAAAGAGTAACAAACATCCATACATTCTTACAAACTTTCGCGTTTATAATATTAGTAGGATTGTATACTTGGTTTTCGAGATTGATGCTGACATATTGCCTCGTCTACTTATCTAGTCATGCTCTTTAATTTATCTTTTATACAGAAACGTAACAAGACATTCGGTTATCTTGTTACGTTATTGTTTAAAAAGCGCTCAACTGTATCGTATCGTTTAACGGATGGTAAGCTCCACGCTTTTGTTTAACAATCTCAGTGAATTGGTATACAAAATGTTCGTACCTTCGAATAACAAGCCCATACCTACGGCCTTTCAAATAAGACCCAACTCTAATCTTTCATTGTCTCAAAGGAAGGGTTTTAACGCGATGGTAGCCGTAAATAACGTTTTATTTGCTCCCCAGAGCTCCCCGTATTGCATGAGGAAGGAAGCGAGCGAAAAGCTGACCGGCAACGCGCAATTCGAGGGCTACGCCATCGATCTTATTCACGAGATATCTAAAATTCTGGGCTTCAATTATACATTCAAGCTGGCGCCGGACGGTCGATACGGGTCCTTCAACAGGGAGACCAAAGAGTGGGATGGAATGATAAGGGAATTACTGGAGCAACGTGCAGACCTCGCCATTGCAGACCTCACCATTACTTACGATAGGTAAAGTAACGACAACTTCGGTTAGGTATTCTTCATGCTTTATGCCATTCTTTAAAATTGCCACTGTTGGCAGAGACACTCAAACAGCTTCAAGATAATTGTAAGTCGTAATTAGGTCTTGATTCATTCATTTTTATATTAATTGTTAGTTAGAAATTAAGTATGTAATAATAGTGATAAAGAGCTCAATGAATAATAATAAAAAAACCCGTTACACATTGACAGAACTACTAGAATAGATCAAACCTTTAAAAATAACCTTTTAAAAGTGGTTGTCTTTCATTAGAGAAGTTAATCACTATTGTTAGCCTTTTTACTCGACTAAGAGTTTTAATTTAGAGAGACATAGACATATTAGTTTATAGACACATTCAACTCTTTCAAAAACTATTCTCTAGTGTAGTTTTCAATTTCTCATTTGATTTCAAAACTATTTACTTAGCAATGTTAAAACATCACAAAGTTCTAACTTACTCCGTAATTCATGATTTGCAATGGAAATAGTTTCGCTACATTTTAATTAATAAAGTGAACTGCGGGTTTAGTTAAATTGAAACGAAGTGAGATTGAAGTGAATGAAAAACATAGAGCAAAGAGATTCTTACATCTGCTGGAATAAAATAAAGTTTTTAGAATCTTCTCAAAAATATCTTTTTTCAGTTTTACTTACTGCTTTCATTTTACTTATAGAATGAACAAAATAATTAAATAGTAGCGACATCATGAATAGGTATCTACACGAAGTCGTAATGCCATGAGTAGGATTTTTTTTAATAATGTTCACGACATTTAAGCGAAAAACATTCTTAGCAAACGGTTGGATATTGAAGCAATATCCACCCGGAAAACGAAGGCGTACTGTCGTTTAAATTGAACGTATATACCTACGTATATACGTAGACGTAGGTACTCAATTCGTATACGTACCTAGTACTTACTGAGACCTTTTGACTTGTGTCGGCGATCCAAAATCCAATTGGCGTCGCGTCGCGTCGTTGAAATACATTGACTTACAGATATGAGATATAAAATGCTTTGCTACAATTTTTCGACCACAGTCTAACTAGATACCTAAACTAGATTGTGTTCGGCAACTATTATAAAATCTACTCGCAATTTTAGTTCCTATATTATGGATAGGTACATTTTGACCCTGATTAGATCATAATCGTCGTTTACATAAGCTGATGAAAATGTTTATCCAACAGGGAACAAGTGGTGGACTTCACAATGCCCTTCATGAACCTGGGCATCTCAGTTCTGTACCGAAAGCCGATCAAGCAGCCGCCCAATCTCTTCTCATTTCTCTCGCCGTTATCTCTCGACGTCTGGATCTACATGGCCACAGCTTACTTAGGAGTATCGGTCCTGCTCTTCATATTAGCAAGGTACGTGTTAGCTAGATGGTAGTTACACATAAACATGTACGTAAGTACCTGGTAGTTACATGTTATAAATATAGTTACAATAACTAACGTTGTTTGCGTTATAAAGTGAGATTTCCGAAGAAAAAGTATCTGATATCGTTTAGACTTTCAATGCAACATGAAACGAGTAAAATTCGATTCCTCGCAGACTTTTAAAAAGCTTCTCCAGCTCGCTGGCTCAGCCATTTATCAGAGAGCCAATGTAAGTCAATTTAAGTGTCTACTTCTTTTGATGTGAAAAACCAGTTAAACTGGCACTACTGCTAGCTACTAGTTATTTTACGGTTCACTTTAGAAATAGCCATCACAAACACTGGCTCAAAGTTTGGGAGTAGAAAAGGTTTCCACGTAAGTATTGGAATTATTAATTTAGACCAATAATATACCTAAATAGGCACCAAAAATAATTACATAGATAATTCTATTATACTTTTTTAGGTAAGCCTTCTAAAATGATTACAAGACTACACGTTTCTATCTTTTTCGTGTCCATCAAAACAATGCGCAAGTGAAAACTTTCCAATAACTACATCTATGACAAAACTCGTATTTTCATGAAGATTATTCCCAGTACCAAAACAGTTTTCCGACGCAATAAATAACGCTAACAATTCTCGTTTCCTAAATGTATCCGTCCAATAGGTTCACTCCGTACGAATGGCATCCAACTCATTCACCTGAAGGCGAGAAAATGGAGAATATTTTTTCTCTCGCAAACTGTTTATGGTTTGCTATTGGATCGCTAATGCAACAGAGCTGTGACTTTTTGCCCAAGTAAGGTTTACTTAACACCCCTATTTAGGCTACAATAAGTCATTTTATGGCTAAGTTGTTGTGGGAATGAAAACATTTTATTAACTTAGCAATTTCGTGTTTTTTTTTTTAAATTACAAAAGTTTTCATTTCCCCAACAAAGTATAGTAACCTCAGCGAAGTCATAAGAAGGTTAAAAGTTAAAGGGGCTGTTGAATCAAACGAGGCGCTGCGTGAGTTTCAATACCGGAAGTTATCCTTTGGAAGTTACACTCGTCTCATATCAAATTACTCCCGCGATGCCTTCAAGTTTTGGCGTCAATCTCATAAACTAGTTATCTTAACTTTAGTCATTCATCCGCTCGAAGACAAGGATTGACACGATTTAGAAAGACCGTTTATTTTCGTCCGACAAAAACGCCGTATTTTGGGGCGTTACTCACACGTCTCACAAACTCGTGACATGATAATAAAAGGGCTAAAACGTTGAACTTTGTGATATAATTCAGACGCCTCAACAAGAAGATGAAAACGCGAAATTTTTCGTAAAGTTTTCTGTGTCACGTCGTGCCCATAGATTTCGTATGCGGCATCAGCAAAGTATAGAGCGCAATGGGATAGAAAAACACCATCACAGGTGCCTACTTCCTTATTTATGGGCATTAACATAAAAGCTCACGGCACGCAAACTCCGCGTGTCTCCAAAACCGAGAGCTTATCGTATATCGTCGGATAACATAGCTTCTGATATTGGAACTTCGCAAAGAGCGTTAAATATGGTGGTAACCGCGTGGTGTTTGGGCGCAGGTTCAGCCCGTACGAGTGGGACAGCCCGCGGAACTGTCTAGACGAGCCGCCGGTGCTGGAGAATCAGTTCACTCTCTTGAACTCGCTGTGGTTCACTATCGGGTCCTTGATGCAGCAAGGTTCGGATATCGCGCCGAAGTAAGTGCCTCCCCAGCCCGCGGCTACACTTCCGTTTAAAC
Organism: Alcis repandata; assembly: GCA_949125135.1. Lineage (NCBI taxonomy): Eukaryota > Metazoa > Arthropoda > Insecta > Lepidoptera > Geometridae > Alcis > Alcis repandata. The sequence goes on from OX421233.1 coordinate 7,069,953, forward strand.
GGACTAATCACGAACTCAAATCGAACTAGAAACTTAAACATCAGCTTACTAAAGCGGACGGACGAATCTCAGCGTAATTACAATACGGAAATGTAGCCTTCGGTTGCAGAGCTTGGATGAAGAACTCTCCCTTTCACTAATTAGTTTCAAAGCGACCACAGCCCTTTGTGAATTTCAAGCATCGGTAGCCGCCTAGAGCGTCCAATTTAAATAGAGACGTGTCGGCAATCCCAAATAGTCCTCGTTTCCATTCCTGTGTATTTAGCCCGAGACTTGGAGACTTAGTTGCTAATTGAATAATGTAGCTACAACATTTTGATAACTCTGCACCTGTGTCGACTGTGCTTGTGTAGAATCCACAGCTTGCTGCATCAAAGTTTCTAATAACTTAGACTAAGGTGCTAAGATACATTTCACTTGTCGCAGTTTCGAATACTTATTACGTTCTTTTAACAAATTTGCTTACAAATGTGTAGCAAAAGTGAAATATATCTTTGTGTTTATTTATGCGTAAAATTAAATATAAATATTTAACCGTAAACATGAAGATAGAGTGCCTATCACTGAATACTGTTTTGCGCTAGATCGTCTAAATATTTGAGTCTTTAACATTAAAATAAACTTGAACCAAAGTCACCTTCTTTGACTTTTGCGATTTAGTTTTAGTAAAATGTATGAAGTTAATTACTGTAGTTACCTAGGTGATATGAGTATAAAGTACAAGGTTGACATATCATATTTCGTTCCAACTAGAGCGGTATCAACGAGAATGGTGGCAGGAATGTGGTGGTTCTTTACTCTCATAATGATATCATCCTACACTGCAAACTTGGCTGCCTTTCTAACCGTGGAGAGAATGGACTCGCCCATCGAAAGCGCTGAAGATCTCGCTAAGCAAACCAAAATCAAATATGGAGCTCTAAAAGGAGGATCGACCGCTGCGTTTTTCAGGGTAAGTGCCAATTTTCTTGAGAAAACATCACAATCATGGAACATTTTAGGGAAATTGCATTGCATGCTGGGGGAAAAAAGGACGACGTAATATGACACGGTTGCACTAAATGTAAATCCGTTTCTCCAAAAACCAATTACGGATTTATCGAGCTGAATATAAAATATTTCGACAGACGAGAAATTTTCACGACCGCTGGATAGCTTACATCGAATAAATTAACTGGTTCATCCAGCCGTAGCATAAATTCTATTGGAAAATACGTAGAATGTGTTGAATAAAAAAATGTATCAAATTGGGACAACAACCCACCGGGCGTTTTATCGGGCGTAAATAGAAACTACACTTTCCATAAAATAATCCCCAATTTGTAACACAATGGTTTTTAATCGAAGTCATGAACGGTTACAGATGCTATTTAAATAGAGATTTATTAGACATACCTGTCTGTATTATTTTCGTTGGATTAAAAAAATGTTTTAAAACAAGTTTTGGATCTGAAATTGTAAGTCAAACATAAAAAAAAAAAAAAGAATAATAAATCTAACATTAAATAGTTTGATACAATTTTTATTTTTATCAGCTTAATGATTAAAAACATAACAATTCAAATATAATCGTCTCTTTAACTATTGTGAAGAACTAAACTAATGTGAAAGAAAAAAAAATGTGTAAAACTAACTATTGTGAAAAAAAAAATGTTCCTTCTTTGTTTTGCGAAACGATACTAATTTGTAGCTAGCTGTGAGGAAAGCCACGTTTTCAGCAGTTAGTCAACTTCAATTTCACACCCTATTCGCCCAGAGCTATAAAAAACTTTCAGGGTCGCACAGTGCGGTATTCTGTATTACATGTCTGGACATAAGCTTTAAGCTGCCCTAAAAGCGTTTTTTAACTTTTTCGTATAGCTTTTTACGTTTTTATTTAGAAGCCTTAAATGCTTTTATTTCGTGGTCCGCTGTCAGTGCCAGCTGCCGCAGATCTATCTTTTTAAGTTAATTCTGTATAAAAAAAAAAACAAATATATCATACTATCGCATAATACCGTTCAAAGATGCGATTATAACATACGTATGTGGCAGACGGTTTTAGCATTATCTGAATTTATTAAGGAGAACTTATTAGTCACTTATCATCTTCCTACCCTTATCCCACCTTTGTAGGGTCGGTACAGTACGTACACCTCTTCCATTCATCTCTGTATCACTCCTCATATCTGAATTCACTCCCATCTTCTTCATATATTTTATACAGTAATCCATACTTGCTTTAGTCGTCCTCTATCGCTATACTCATTCACTCTCAATTTATTCACACATTTATTGATCACTGTTTTAATAAAACCTTACCTCTCCTATTTTACTTAGGACTCAAATTTCTCTACCTACCAACGCATGTGGTCGTTCATGGAGTCCGCACGCCCCACCGTGTTCTCTACCACCAATAAAGAAGGGGAAGAAAGGGTCGTCCGAGGGAAAGGGGCTTACGCTTACCTAATGGAGTCTACGACCATTGAATATGTGGTAGAAAGGAACTGCGATCTCACACAAGTGGGGGGTATGCTGGACTCTAAAGGATACGGAATTGCTATGCCACCTAGTAAGTATTTGTATCCGGATCTTTTATATGAATTTCTTCTGAGACATCAACTATTCTGAATAAAATTTAGATACGTTTTCACCTACTAATAATTATAAATTCCTCACAACATTCTCTAAAGAAGATATTCAAGTTGATATAAAGTTTTTTTTTAAATAAGATATAATGTATTTTAAAATAATATTTAAGAGTAGAGATATATTTAAGATTCGTACACTTTATTTTGCTCACTGCCCTATATATTTCCAAAGCTGTGAAATACTCTCACTGGAGACCAATAAAAAAAATAGCGTAACTTTGGTTGACAGTTGACAGATACGACGCTCCTAAGGTCTAGTTGTTTAAGCTTTCTAGCATGATTGATTACAAATACCTGAAATAACAAAACTTCAGATATGATACGATTCAGTTACGATAGTTAACTCAAGGAGTGACAGTAGATTTCAGAGAGTAAACTGATCTTCTGGTTTTATCATATAATAATATCAGATGACATTAATCTACTATAGTTCGTGCTTACCCTTTGCTCGCCTTGCTTGATGAATTTAAATATTTGTCTGGGTCTGGGTGTTGGTTGTCCTTGTCTTTGTGTGTGTTCCATGGCATCCCCGGCACAGGGTATCCTAGTGGGGGAGCTATGAGTTTAAAACGATTTTAACCGACTTTAAAAAAGGAGGAGGTTATCAATTCGTCTGTATGTTTTTTTTATTTTTATTTTTTATGTTTGTTACCTCATAACTTTTGACTGGGTGAATCGATTTTGATGATTCTTTTTTTATTAGAAAGCTGACGCTTCCCATTTGGTCCCATTTCAATTTAGTCCAGTTCTGATAATGGTATCCATGAGAAAACCATATAAGTCTTAAATTTGCATTATGTACGTGCGAGACAAATAGATAATAACTCAATAGTCGGTCTTTTGAAGTCGGTTTTTGTTTTTTGTTTTGTAAAAATAATGTTCTTGTTTATTTTATTTTTTAATGCTGATACCTACTTTGATATCTAAATCTAATATCAGTCGGTCATATTTTTCCGTCCGGTCCTTTCAAAACATTTCATTTCATTAACGCTACAAGAATAAAGGTTCCGATCAAATAACCTATCCGTTATAGAGTAGGTACTTAATTTGATTTTGAGTAACTCACCAACTTGCCTATTCATTAACTTACACAAGGGACCATATAAAGTGTCCTTTGATCTGTAATTAGATTTTCAATGGTTAATGCTATTAAATAGGCACATTAGGGTATGGTCACACTAGGATGCGATTCGCGGGGGATTGCTACAGACATCTATACAGTCGAACCTACTCTATTTGCTCTCAGTTTGATTCCTGCAAATAAAGTAATTGAGATAGACCTAAAGACAATACCTACTCTAAGTACTGTTTTCATAAAGTATGCGTAATAGTGATTTTAACTTAATTAATGCGTAGTTGCGACTTCAGTAAAGCGGGAGCGACGGTAATAGAAACACGAAGTCCCAATACCAATTTATATGAAACCCGTTCTTGAAAAAACTCCGCAGCTCAATATAAATGAAGGCCACTACCTTTTTGCTGACCACTCGACTCGAAAACACGACTCAAAAGTATCCTTGGTTCAGAGTACTTTTGAAGTATAGCGCGTATTGCGTTTTAGTGCGTTCTTACCCTAATTATTTTCATTCCACAGACTCCCCATATCGTACCGCTATTAGCGGGGCCGTGCTCAAACTGCAGGAGGAAGGAAAATTGCACATTTTGAAAACAAAATGGTGGAAGGAAAAACGAGGCGGCGGCTCCTGCAGGGTGCGTATAAACGGAAACGGAAATTTCGTAGCGTAGCGTAGACATTATGATAATTATTTTGCATTGTCGATGATGTCATCTTCTTTTATTTTGTTGTTGTATTTTTAAGATAGGGCAGACTTTACAAAATGTCCTACGAAAGTGGTAAATCCGTACGACAGTTTATCCGTACAATAAAGGTGTCATTTATTTCGAAAAAATATCAAATCTAACACAAAATTCCACATCGATCCAAATCCATTGAAATTTTCATCGCTAATTTGTAGTAAGCGTAATTAAAAAATGGTAAAACGTATAAATTAGGCTCAGACTAAGCTTTGACTAAACTCGTAATAAATTTACAAAGATGTTTTGTTTTGAATCGACTTTCTATAGACTTTTAATAGCTTTTTATTTATTCATATTTTTTGACTGCTTAGTAAAATTAATTGCTGCTTAAAAATATTAATTGTACGTTTTCAATTCTAATACTAGCAAGATGGTTTCAAAAGAGTTAAGTATCAAACGTTTTGAACTAACGAGACAGACACACACTTAGGTATCTACGTACTACCTAAGTGCTGTAACTTTCTGCAAATTAGAGACACGAGTATTCCCTTTGTTCACAATTTCCAAGAAAGTCTGTGGCAATGAGAGCTTTCGTCTCGTTTAGTGATGGTATCAACTTCGCTTATTACATACAGGGTTCAACGAAACTACAAAGGATAATAGTGAGCCACAAGTGTGAGAGTGGTGTAGGGGTTAGAATAATGTTTTTAATTAACGTTGACTAACTTAAACTGCAAAGTAATATACCAGTAATGTGATTATAGTACAGACACTTACAGTAGAAATGAGAAAATTATTGAAGTATGGCAGCACTAAATAACATAACGATTTTATCAGAGGAAAAAGCTGGACAAAATAGATCGAATTAATGGAAAAATTCAACATCATGTTGTGATTGGAAAAAGGTTGGCCGATAAAAGCTAGGCATTAAAAACTGTTTTTAAAACAATGCTTGACTTTCAAGAGGAAAAATAAAGTTCAGAAAATCTTGTATGTACTGTACTATCAATGAGTTAACGATCCAAATATTGCCATTTTAGCACCAGTACCAGCGACCCAGATCTTCACTCCGATGTTTCAAAGTGCTGCAAGTTTTTAGCATTTAAAATTGAAATGCTCAATCAGTGCAAAATTAAGCGGCCCCATCTCGAATAAGATAAAGAAAAGTTTATCTTTTCAGGATGAAACATCAAAAGCGTCATCGACAGCTAACGAGCTGGGTCTGGCTAATGTCGGCGGCGTGTTTGTCGTCCTGATGGGCGGTATGGGGGTGGCCTGCGTCATAGCGGTCTGCGAATTTGTCTGGAAGTCTCGCAAGGTGGCCGTGGATGAGAGAGTGAGTGATTTTGTTCTTATAAATCAGTATAATGGTAGGTAGCCTGAATCAAACTTTATGGTGGCTGTGAAGTTACTCATAAGGTGTCGCGCAAAATATTATTTTACTAGCTGACTCGACAGACGTTGTCCTGTCAAAAGCCATTGCGTAACTATAGCAACCGTAGTATGTTGATGCTAACTTGTCAATTTATAGTAAAAATTATCAGTATATATATAATTTGCAATAAATTAAAATTGCGACTATAATTTGAGATTTAAACTATCCTATCTCTCAAGTTGGATCGAACTGCACATGGTGTGCGAATTTTATTATAATCGGTTAAGTGGTTTAGGAGTCCATTGAGGACAAACATTGTGACACGAGATTTATATATATTAAGATATGTGCGCGGGCGTTAGTGGGCTAACTGCGCACTTCAATCCACACTTTCAGCATACTTTTCAGCCGCCGTTAAGTTTGAATCGTATTGTACAATCAATGAATACGTGTTTAAGTTAAGGATCAGTTAAGAAGTGAAGCAAACCCTTTTGTATCTAATCGCTTTTTCTATTAATGTTTTTTACACTTACACTATGTTAATATACACACCAGATAGAATAATTCTGAATCAGTTCGATAGCACTCTTTCATTATAACGTGACAAGAAGAAAGGTCAGGTTAGAACCTACAAATTAATAAGTGTTTAACATTTCACTGACAGACTAAAAACTAATTCGTCGTTGTATCGACGTGGAAATTTCTATTGAGCTAATGAATTTTTGGACAATCTTTTCAAATTAACTCAGCTTTTTCCTTAAATAAGTATTTTTGTACGTTTAAGCCCGACGTCCCCATGGAGCGATTTCTATACAGGAAAAAAAAATGTTTATTATCGTTTCGTTATAAATTTCCAATTTACCGAGCTCTAAAAATTAAATCAGATAAATTTTCCTCCTGATTTTCGCTTCACTAATTTTCCCGTTATTGCAATTTATTCAAGAGAGATGGACGTAAAGCGAGCTCGATATAATTGCTAATTAAGAGTGTACACAAGATCCTGACAAAATCTTTCCCACGGAAGTAGAGCCTTAGGCAATAAGTAAAACTTTTATGCTGAAAATATTATTTCTCAATGAGTACCCGCGGCCTACAAAAACGAAAGCCTAATTTTACTCCTGAAATTATACTACTGGAACTAATTTAGACTAAAAGTGTATGAATAATGTAAGAGGCCTATTTTTTGGGCAGGCCTTTTAATCAAGACTTATGCTGAATTTTTCTTTCTGAGTTATTTCTTAAGTACGTGTTTTGTTTTAGTTCTACTTTTGAGATGGGTAATCCACTGTTGTTTTATTTTACGCGTGTGAAGTAGACACTTGGAAATGTTCCAAACATTTGGTATCTAAATATTGTGGTGACATAATGCTAAACAAGTGACAACCTATAATAAGTTAGTTTGCAAAAACTGGTATTAAGATGTTTTGAATTTTTAGGCTATTTTTTCGTTTATTTTGCTCACAGTTCTGACTTTCACCTAATGATACTAATAAAGCAAATTTTAAAAAACACACATACATTATGAATTTTTAATAATAGTTTTTCGTGTTGTCTGTAGTAGATTTGTTTATCTGTTAGTATTTCTTATTTCACTAATAATATTTTTAGGTATAATACACTTTATTACATTATCGTTTTGTGTTTGTTTGACCTGATTTGCTAAAACGCTCGTATCGTATTTAAACTATGTACATTATATTTCTTTGAGTATGATAGTGTGGTACTAGTACTGTAGTAATAAGAGTTTCTACATCGAAGGAACTAACTCAAACCTATTTTCTTTCAATGCTGCCACAATAACCCAGAAGGAAGAGGTAATGTTCTTTTAATTACTGTTATCAACCTTTATGAATGAATTCTACCCAAAGGCTCTCTCGCCAGGCATCACTTTGTTCGGAAATGGCGTCCGAACTTCGCTCCGCTTTGAAATGCCCAAGCGGAGCGAGCGGCGCGACCGGGAGCGGAGCAAGAGATGGAGCAGGGTCTCCGTACCTTCACTATGGATTCAGTACAAAAAGTCAGCTTCACTAGCGACCAGACTCAGCCTCCTCGCCTCCGAGCGATGTGTAGGCTACCGACTAATGTGAAAGTTTTTTTTTATAAGTGTGTGGTGTAAGCGAAGCGAGCGAAAACCAAAGTATGGACAAAACATCCCTTTCTTAGACTTTAAGTAACGTTATACTCAAGCTCAAGTGGTATGGTTAGACAAAACTCAACTCAAAGGGGTTTTATTTAAGTACAAGGGCATGTACAAGGTTATGCCAAATTTAGGTACTAATTTGAAATAATAAAATGTAAATAATCCATATCCTAATGTAAGTGCAGGCAATCAATTGTGAATCTGAAACTGTAGTTCCAATTTTGTAATATTAAATTTAATAACATGTAATTTCAAATAATCAAGCAGTATAAAAACGGCAAGATAAAATAAACTTAATCTAGAATAAGAAGTGGTCGAGATTTTAGATTCACATTTGAATTCAAAACAGTTGTGACACAATATTTATCTCTAAGCCTAAATATTTAAGTAAATAGGATAATACTAGTGTACAATCATAGAAATATCTACATATATCTACTCGTAATTGTTAGTGCTGAACAAAATGCTGAGACTAAATGAAATTTGATTAACAGTTTTGTAATATACATAGATATACTTATTGCAAGTATACAAATAATAGTTATAGAATTAAAATCGTTCGAAAGCACTTTGCTAAGCTTTCGTTGCATTTTGACGAAAACACAGCGAAGACTAGGTTTTTAAATCAGTTTATTCCATGAAATGGTCCTGTTGTTATGTTTCTATTAAAATGATCTAATGTAAAGATAAATAAAGGGCTATAAGGAAAGAGTATGCCAAGCCGAAAAAACTCGTTGTACTCATCATTATGAGCCACTTTTACTATGGGACCAACCCTGAATTCGGGTAAAACATCAGCTGTTCCATGCTGTTTGGTCAAGTGTCGTTGACATTTTTGCATGGAACAACTGATATATTTTTCGAATTTTTTGAATTTAGGGTTCCATAGTCAAGAGTCAAGAGTGTCATAAGGTTTTTTCGGATTGGCATACCCTTTCCTTATAACCCTGTATATAGAACAAGAATCAACAACATTGCAACGACATTAAGTCTGATTGATGCCAAAAAATTAATTATGCCAAATCGAAGTGCCAAATGTAACTAAACCATTTCTTATTAGTTAATTCTGATAGGCTGAGTGGTTAGCCCTGAATTCAAGTTTTTGGGCCGCCTAAAAGCCTAAAGACTTTTTTCTGATTGAAACAAAATGAATTAGATAAATAAATTATTTTGTAAGAAAGACAAATTAGATTTACGAAATTTAATGCCCACAAAATTTATTAATAGACGAGAAATACAAAATTAAATGATTTTCCAATAAAAATTAAATTAAAATATTTACTTGTAAATTACTAGTAAATTGGTTAACGCATTTTAACTTAGTCAAATAACTTAAAATTATATAACATGAAATTGACCATTGACTAAAAATTAAGCAGTTTTGTGACGAATTAAACTAAACTAGAATTGATAGCGATTCGATATGGCTCATGCAGTGCCAAACAACTTTAATCTCTCTGTACTATATTTTGTAAGTTTCCATTCAAAGTTTAAATGAAATAAATCGTTTTATTATGAAACGTGTTTTATTGCTAGCACAACGCTCATAAATTTAACTTTAATGTTCTGATGCCTAAATTACTAGTCCTTCATTATCTGTTACGTGTGAAATTAAAATTAATGCATGCAATTTGCTGACACTGCTCAATTTGATAGATTATTTTCATCAGATAGATTGTTATTTCAAAATTAAATTTCACAGTTAACAATTATTTTATCACAACATCATAATAATATAACGTACAGTTAGTTATGGTCAATCGCCAGGCCTGCAACCATTTAACTCTTGAACAATAAAATTAGTTGAAGTAGCTTAGTAGCGTAGTAGTGTATTTTTACTGATTCATGGATTTTATAGTATCTTGCAGTGAATAAATGATAATATAATCAAACTTATAGTTTAGCAAAAGCTTACTAGACTTTTGCGTACATTTTCGCTTATTTGCCTTAGAGAATGGTAAATACGAGGTCAAAGGAGTTGAACGACTCTTTTATTACCAAAACAATCCTAATGCAAACGAGGTGAGTGCAAATTCAACTAACTGTTAAATTTAGATAACGCACGTGAAAATACCTACACTCAAATGAGTACCCTTGTTGGCGGGAACTTTATAACCTTTATACGACTTATAGGTGTCCCTAGTTATACCCGACCATAATATATAGGTATACGACAGAAAACGTCGTAAAAGGTAACACCTAGCAAATATTGCTTTGTTATGGGCGTAAAATGCTTTTTTATTTATTGACAACGAAGCGATAAAGTTATTTCGCAGACTCCGTTGCAATAACAACTTTACTGCTATCAAAATTTCGCTAAAAATATAAAAATGTGGTATCGAAATCTTATCAGAGAAAGCTCTAAATCACTCGTAACAAAGAAATCTTGTTATAAGCCGCTTCAATAAAGAAACGAATCGAAAAGAAGCGGCAGTTATCATTTCGTCTCACTCGCACTAGCAATAATGTGCGATTGTGCCAGTGAGATGACATGATTACCACCGCTTCGTTAGATTTGTTTCTTGGAACGGGTCATACGAGAAATGACTTAGAAGCATAGAGGCGACGAATCCTCTATACCCTGCGAGTCTGATAAAACACTTAAGGGAATTTTATGTAGTCGAGGAAAAAATAATAGCAAAGGGATAAATTGAGTTATATCCTCCTATTTTGTAGAAAGAAGCCCACGTAGCATTAAAATAAGATTAGTTTATTTTGTTCGGTGGAAATTGGCGGCGTGTTCTGAGCTTGTTTTGTAGACTAACTAAGTTGTGTCTACAGGATGTAAAATGAGAGATAAATTAGCTGTATCTGGTTAATCTCAATACATACTGATTTAACTTCTGATAAATGTTGAGTTCATTTAATCGTAAAAAAATAGTACGAATTATTATATTTCTTGTCCTTGATTCGAATTGATTGTTTTTGCGGACCTCTACAAGCTGTCGTAGGGCAATGTCTCAGTAGACACCCTGTACAAGCGCTTAGTCCCGAGAGCAAGTGACAATTCAACGTAAGTACATTAGCCAAAACGAAATGGCAGGTTGTTTTTGCGCTGCCACACGCCGGTCCCTCGGATAACTTGTACTTTTACGGTGTTTGCGTTACTTAACAAACAGGCTGTATCAGACTGAACAAACATTTTGTATTCATAGCACACGTACGCGGACATCATCACGTGGATTAATTTCATAAAGCGAGGATTTTAAGCACACTTACACTCGACGAAATTCTGAATAATGTTTATCGTGTTATTTATGTCATCGGCATAAACTGGAACCCTCTTATGCTTTACGCTTGGTAAGCTAATTTTCAGTATAAAAACGGTATTTTACTTATTGGCGTCATTTTTGGCCATTTTTCGTCAATGAAAACCAATTTTATCGATTTGAAATGTCAAATTTTACAATCAATTACCACAATATTTGCTGTGTTATTTAAAAAAATCCCCAAACTCAAAAATCTGAGAGGCTCTTCTTGTCAATGATAAGTAGAATAATAATTTTATGACACAAAATTCAAACAACCTAATTCGTAGTAAAAAGTAACTTGGCCAGAACAATACCAAACATTTACCCAAGACAACTTCTGTCTGAATTATTTAACCACCAAAAATTGAGTGCAAAATATGAAACCCTTCCAATAACTTCAACAGTACACAATTGGAAATGGGTTTCCGTATCCTGTTAGAAAGAGAGCGGAAACCTTTTTGAAATCTCTCGCATACACAATAAGCCGAGTGGCGTTTACGCTTCGTAGCATCTGCTACGAATGCTACGAACGCTACGAGCGCTACGCAATATAATGTGTACCATAATAAATGAACTTATATTTGTGTTGCTGTATTTTCCTTTCCTGGCTTAATTAAACAGGAAGACGGTTAATAAAATTATTTGTACTTGCGTTGTTAATTGCACTCGAGTATAAAACTAAGGGAATGTTTCCACTTTGCGATTCGTGACGAATCCGTAACTATCAATAAAAGTTGGAATGAATGCAACAGCTGCTGTAACTTTATTGCGAGAAACACTTCATAAAGTTAAAATATTTATTGTACGAGTCTCAGTATAAACTTTGTCCGTGAAAACACTAACTAAGTACTTTCATCGGCATTTTTAATTTTTCCTATTAATTTTTTTTAGGTAATACGAGTACTTACTAGTATGATCGATATAAGCTTCTTGGAAACATTTTCATAAAGAAGCGCTTAGAAATTAACCCCCGAATCTGCGTCAAACGGAGTGTGCACGTTGTTTATGGACAATTATAAGACACATTCTCATTATCTTGTCGTAATAAACAGTAATATACGGCTATGGGGACACAGCCAGAGATAGCAATCTCAGAGAAGAGTAAAGTGGATGACAGGTTCCGGTCGTACATCAGTGAGAAAGAACTTAAGTTTGCGCAATCAACATTATATAACATTATTATAAATGAAGGTTTGTTACAATGTTGGCAAACCTGACATTTAACAAGCGAGCGATTTGCTTGTCTCGTTACTCAATTGTAAAAAAATATCAAAGTACTTTTTATTATTTATTTACTGATCTGGAAATAAAATATCAGCGAACCCTGCTTTCAATAAAATACATCAAAGGAAAACTTTTTCCATAAAGCACGGATGGAATAATTTATTGATTACAGTTTTATATTTTTAATCAATAATTGCCTTAAAACCCCAATCGGGTTTGTATACAGTTAACATTTACTCATTTCGCGTCTACTCAAAAGTAGTCGATGACTATATCTCAACCTCGTATATACATTGTGTCGTGTAAACTGAAAGTAAACCACAGCTCGCGTAATAATCACGGAAATGGGAACGTGCAGTCGACGACGGAGGACGCTTGCGTGTGCGTATGATGGAACCTCGTAGAGAAATATCCCCGAGCTTGGTAAGACTTAGTTATAAACGGTATTTTTAGCCCAAAGGTTTATTATTTTGGTCGTGCTCAGTTTTGCGTACAGTCAAAAACAGAATCATTCGTTTGGATTTATTTGGTAATTGACTGTAAAGGTAATAAAAACTGTGAGTCGATCCTGGATTGGATAAGATTGGTACATGGGCATTATTCTTAGGCGCCGGATGATGTCCCGTCACTCTCATTGTCATGGCATTTTTAATGAGAGCGACAGTGACCGAGATAATGTCTTACTCGCTAGAATAGGGCTGCTGGATCGGGATGAGAGGCGTATATGAAAAAGTGGCCTATGCACAACAATAGGCGATTAGGGGCTAATAATGATGGCGATGACTGACAAGATCAGATACTCGCTAGCCTTATAAGAGTTATAAGTACGTACGTGTAGTAAGTGCCACGTTTGCTCATAATTCTTTAATTCCTTTAATTCTGAACTTAGTCCTTTCAAAAATCGTGAGATAATAAAATTTGGACAGTTTTGTATTAAGGCATAAAATATGTTTTAAAATAGTTCTCAAAACCATCTTTTGGCTTTTGACCATCAAGAAAAAGTGCAAAATCGTTCAATCTGAAAAGTAAAAAGAGCTCTTTCATAGCATCGAATTGTTAAGGTAAGTACAACAGGCGTAATTCGAAGCAAGGTCGCAAGGTTTACTCAGTAAGTATTAAGTAGCTGCGTCTTTCTTTCTCTTCTCGACCATATGTGGTCAGTAAAATACGTATTTCACGAAAAAATAACAGTTAATAGCGACGTTGCGCGCATAGTGAATGTTAGCTCCGTGAAATCGCTACAGGAGCAACCAATTTTTTTTTTCAAATTCTATTGTCTCTCTCTTAAATCTTTTATTTACAAGAAAGTAAGTAACTGTCAAAAAACAATTCGTTTGTAAACTTATAGTCTTAGTAAAAAGAAAAAAAGGTGAAAGTTTTAATTATGCTACCTTATTGTTTTTAAAACTCCATGTGATATTTCGCTCTTATTTTAATATAGACTGATTAAACCCACGCAAATTACGTGAGCAAGCGAAAACGTGCGGTCTCAACGTAACAACGTAGGTACCACAGACCCCGACCGCGTTTGATAGCTAGGACGTGCCAACTCCGCCACACGTTTGAGTAATTACAATTGGAAAACAAATTTTAATGAGACAACCTGACACACCTATCGGGTATGAAATTAAATTGATATGTTGAGCAAGGGGCAATCAAGGAGAACTTTTTGTTATGTTAAGTACAGGAGTTTCATGGCGGGTAATTTATTACAGTACTAGGTTTATAGTATGTTAGTTTTATTTTATTCAGTAATAAGGCTTGCGTTTGACCACTATCTGGCCTGATGGTAAACAAAGATCCGGTCGACGATGGAGTACGCTTGCCTAGAAGAAACCGATTCACTCACGACTTGTAGATACCCTGATTATTCATAGTTTCGTATAGTTTATGCCGCCTCTGACTTTGAGTTTTGAGCTTTGACTAAGGCTTTCAACGTGTCATCCTAATCATGGTAGCGCTTAGTTGTAAATGGTCACCTGTGATCACGTTCACTCATCCGAAGACCGATCGTTTTGTTCGTTGTTTAACATCAGTGATCGGTTACAAACACCTCGTCGAGGTACGTTACGATCATTTCTAGGTAGGAGAAAACATCTACAAGTTTTTCGAGTTTACTGATAGTATCGTAAGCGTGATTTCAAATAAGTGCGTAAGTACCTATTTCGATAAAGTTCCAAGCAAAGTTGTGGTTACTATATCATCTAAAATAAACGCTAGAGCCATGAACAACTTTTAGTTACAAGTTTGTTTTGGACCCACCGGGCAGTCAGTTCCGGGAAAATAAACTTTTAATAGGCAGAGCGAGTTTTGCATTTTGTACACAAAACTCCATACTGCAATCTCAACTGGATTATTATTGTTCGCAACAAAATTATCACTTGCTATTGTCAATTGCAGCACAATGAAATTAATGAGTCTTCTTGAAATATACTACATTTCCAACGTCGTGCTGTGTTTGTATTGTGTGAAATTCGTATACCAAATTGGTTAAGACTTAGTTTATAAATCATTTTATTTCCTAGCTTTTCTTCTTCATAAATATTTGTCCAGTGACAAAATCTTGCTTCTGCACACCGAGCTACGTAGTTTGAAGATATACTGAGAAAAATGGCCATCAAAATTCCGATGGATTCACCTAAAGTACGGACCTACATATTGATACTGATAATCACCAAAAAGTACGATGATTGGCACCAGTTTTTACGGTGACAACTATCATAATTTATGGTTGTCACCGTAAAAACTAGTACTAACTAGTTTAGGTATCTATGGAGGCTGCAGCCAGGCGACTAGTCAATCTAGGGTTTCGATATATTCGGAAGCCAAATTTATAGTCATTCGGAATAAGAAACTGGCTATAACTTCTCTTTTATTGCTTCTCAGGGGCCGTTCTGCAGCCCAGCAATCGGCTAGCAATCCAATAGCTCTATTACATTGTTGCTCATTCCTACTCACCCTAATTTTACGAACGACGGTAAAACGGCCGAATTGTTCTCAAAATGTAAGTAGTAAACTTCAAGGTCGTAAAATATTTTAATAGGGTACAAACCTCGTAAATATTCCCGGCCACTGTGTTATGCCAACGTAAAACTTTGGCCGCACATAAATGCAGTGTTTGACCTCCATTCATTTTCCTTCGTGTTTCCTTTTAGATAAACAAACAAGAAAAATATAAATACACTGAGAAAAATGGTCATCTAAAGAATGATGAATTCGCTTAAAGTACGGACCATGCATACTGGTATCACCAAAAAGTACAATGAGCACCAGTTTATGATAGTTGTCACCGTAAAAACTGGTGCTAATCATCGTACTTTTTGGTAATATCAATATGCTCCGTACTTAAGGTGAATTCATCATTTTTTTAGCGGAATTTTGATGGGTATTTTTTTCAGTGTACGGCAACGTAGGCACCAATTAGAATATTACTAACATTTTTCATTACGTCGATTTTATACGGAAATTTAACATTGTAGCCTTGCATGCCGTGTCAAAGAAAGCAAGAAGAAATACCTTGAGTTGTATCTATCCAAAAGAAAAGTAAAATACTCTCTGAAACAATGAACTTTTGACTTTGCCATCACCTTTCAACAGATGCTGTGCGGTCAATGAAAAGTCTATTAAATAAATAGCTACCACAATTCCAGCCTAAACATTTAACAGCCTTTAGGCATAAAGTGTTGAAGCATTAAAAGTACCGCTAACAGCCGAAAATAGTTTCAAAAGACACTCACAAAAGAGTGTCAAAAATAAATATAAAAACGTAGATCCCAGCTTCTATCATTAAGGCATCGGATGGTTCATTTTGTTTGCTGAGGCTTGTGTAATACCATACCAGGGGCGTTTAGCATAAATTAATGGAGTTCCCATTACCAGTTAGGTCAGCAAACGGCAAGGGGATGCCGCAAAAGGCAAGATATTCCTTTTAATTAAACCACCGCCTGATGAATGTCTACTGAAACAAACCGTTTTAATGATACCGTTAGCATTTAAAGAATTTTTATTACGACGAAGAAATTTTAATGTATTTTACTTGTTCCTCTTCACCACCTCATTTTTTCTGAGTACTTAAACAAAAGCTTCATTACTTCGATTTGTGTTTTTGTTCCTGTCAGGGAAAAGTTTCTCTACAAATATTCTGGTGTTGAACTTGGTTCTCAACTGTGGGACTTTTTGGGCTGGTGCATCAATTTTAGATAGCGGGTCGCAGTGTTTACATTGTACGTCAGAGTGTGGACGCCATAAATATCGATATCGAAAATCGTTCAAATATTTCCCACGAGGCCGATGCGAACGACTCGTTGAATGGTGCTTCAAATGCAAATCACAACAAAGTTAGTAAAGTATCGCTGCAGCTGTCATAAAAAATTCATGCTTCGTTTTGATTTCAATCCGCAGTTCACCATACATCTCATATACGAGCACTATTAGATACAAGAAACGTAGTCTTTAGAGACTGATTAGATGTTACATCCATCCTTGAAGGATAGACGTATTAATCCTCGAAGGATAAAAGATAAAATAGATATTCCTTTTTAGATAGAATATCTGAATAACTCTTTCAAATGAAAAAGTACTGTTACGTATACATTTCTAGACATACAATCATTTCTCCCGGCTCCCTTGTGATGATGTAGCGGCTGTAGCATACTGCTTGTATTTTTTATCTCCGCGTACATGTTCGCATAAAAAATGACGTACAGACATATGGACACAAAGGCATAACGCATGGCGGTCCCTGGGGATGTAGCCGGAACGAATAGGTGGAAAGCTGTGGAATCCATATTCCTACCTATTTTTACCGAACTACGCAATACGGCAATGTTTTCCTGATGTAGCACATACAAGTACGTCATATGCTTTTAATGGTATTTTAATGTTACGATTTTTTGGCTCCTACCGGATTTTTTGAGCATTTTTTTAATATAAATTTTTGTCACTAGACCTTGTATAAAAATGCCATCTAACATCACTTTCAAACTGTAATCTGTGGAAACACGAAAGTTCTGTGGAAACAACTATTCAATTTCAAATTCTATGAAAACACGACTACCTTCATCAATAGTTTTTTCATTCATTTGTCATTCTTTCCGTAATAGTTTTTCTCAGTAACTCCTAACCTAGATCAAGCCGGACAAGTTTGTAGCACATTTGACGAAAGCCAGCGATACGAGCAAGATTGACGATGTGACTCGAACGCCTTTGGGAACAGTTCTGAGAAAAGGCAGAGTGTTGCCGTCTGCGATAGATCGAACCATGATTTTATACGAGAAAAGAGTAGTTTACGATAGGTATAAATATTTTGAATGATAGTTGTCTTGAAGTGTGCTGGTTTAGGTTTAAAAAAAAGGTTTACCTTTTTTTTCTCTCAAATATTTTAAAACTTGTGAGAAAACGCATAATGGCACATATAAATTTCCTGATGTTTTATAAAACAGAAACTAGTTTGTGTTTCACATGACTAATAAACCCACAATGTCAAGTACCAACTTACATCAATAAATTGATGAAAATATGTGTCTTCATTTCGAAATCACGTAATACTCACTATGTAATCACTTAATCACATGATACATGCACCGCATTTTTACCCCCACTTTTCTTAGGAAATTAATAAATATATAATTACTAGCTGACCCGACAGACGTTGTCCTGTCTTAACCATGAATATTGAATTTGAATTGTCTTTTTTCTAATGTTCCGCTCAATTTCCTTATTTTTTTCCTTCATAAGAACCTTCTCCTGACAATAATTAACACAACAAAAAAATAATTGGCTAAATTGTCCCATCCGTTCAGGCGTGATGCGATGGCCAAGAAAAATAGAGATTCATTTTTATATATATAGAATTCCTATTTAAATTGCGTCGAAATCCTCACGAAACCTAATTCACGCCCACACATACACAAAATTCAAGTACAATATTCAAGGAAACTTAAGCATCGCCCAAACACATTTCAAACACGTCACTCACAAGATAATATCAAAGTTTACAGAGACGCAACAATAACTCATTTTTCAAAGATATTTCTTTCCAATATCTTAGATGAAAATAGAAAGGAAAAAGTGTCACATAAGACCCTTTGTAAAAGCTTTGTACCTGTCAATATCGCCCGTCTAGTTGAATTGAGATCAAAGATATTGAATAAAAAGAGTGGAATTGATGTAATGGTACAGAGAGACTAACTTATCTGTAAAGTAGGCCCAACGATGGAAGTTCTACTAATTTTATGTGTAAATATCAATTAGATATGTACCTGTCTCTAATATAATTTATTTATTCACATATATTTACATCTTAAATTAAAATAAGCTAAAATAACAAAATAAAATAACTAAAACAAAAACATCAATTTTGTGTTAATATGTTTGTTACTCTTAGTAGATGGGTCTCGGTGAAACTGTTCAATTTTGATTCAGATATGACATAGAGGTTGGTTAGCACTAAGATTAGAACCTACCAATACTCAATAATTTATGACAACTACTACCTATGAATATAATTTTAATATGTATGTAGGTCTTAAATACCGTATATTTTTGGTAGACATAACATAATGCTCTTCATTGGGTCACGAAAAAAAAATTAGCGGTTCAATAGAAAAATGTCAATGACTCTCGACAAATTGTATGGAACAGCTGTTATTTTCTCGATTTTCGGGTTGGTCCCATACTAAAAGTAGTTCACAATGATGAGTACTATGAATCCTTTTCGGCTTATCATACTCTTTCCATATAACCCTGTATAGGATATTCCAAGGAATTTACACTAACCCAAATTTCAGCTACTTAGATTAATTGAAGTAGTTACACAAAAGCTTGATGAATTATGATTAAACGTGTTTTGTATCACTAAAAGCTAGTTGCTAAATACTAACGGCTCAAGCAATTCATTAAAATGCTCACTGAAATCTACTATCATATCGACACAATCTTTATCATTTTAACCTTATAAAGGTGGAGTAGCTTCAAGAAAGTATGGATGAACTGTGTGAAAGATGATATGAAAAAGAAGGGAGTGTATTCAGATATGACGAATGATAGAGATGAATGAAAGAAGTGTACATTAGGATGGTCCACGTTTGTATGAAAAAAAATCAAAGTGAATTTAGGTTTTCAGCCATTTTGTTACGCGTACTATTGCGGTGATGTATTCAAAGTTTCGAAAAATTATCTCAACTAGAAGGGGGTGCTCAATCGCTCTAAAGTTTGAAAAAATAGCAAAAATTTGGCAGATGATGAAAGGTGGAGTAGCTTCGAATTTTTTTTTAATTATTTTCGATCGATGTCAATATTTGTAAGAGAGAAAAGATAAAATAAGGGAGCGGTTAACTACAGCCTAATAGAATTAGAATTTTTACTACAGTCGTATTCGGCCACAAAGCACAGTAAATGGGACCGGTAAGTAGATAGATAGATAGATAGATAAACTCTTTATTGTTCACACCATAAATTACAAACAGAAGGATTATAACACCTAAAAACTAGTGCGACAACTGGCGGCCTTATCGCTAAGAACGATCTCTTCCAGGCAACCTTAGGATGGAGAGGATAGATAAAAAAAATTATTAAAAACGGGGTAGGTACTAACGGTTAAGTATTTCCTTTTCTGGCTATAAAAACCTATTAGGTATTGTTTCAGATATTGTTGAAATGAAAAGTATGCACCTAATGAATGTTGTAGCTCTAAATCCAGTGCAAATATGAAAGCTATACATTTGCGAAAATATTGAAAACTAGCTGTACCCGGCGGTTTCATCCGCTGTTTTTTTTAAACCTTCCCTAAACTTTCACAATAATTTTAAGATCAAAATTAGCGAAATCGGTCTAGCCATTCGTGAGTTATAGCCAGACAAACGAACAGCGATTCATTTTTTAATACTAAAAATAAGCCTACGCTGCTGCCTTCTTCAGTAAAGAGCCGCCACTGTAGGTGCTGCGATCCGGTTAAAGATCTACTTGTTTACACAATGGTTGTTTGGATACGCCCAGAGGACTTGTTTCAAGAGTTAAAATGAGCCCGGCTTAAAATAATGGCCCTGTTTTCTAAAAACACAGCTTTGCGGCCCAAGAAATACGTCCCGCAAATTTTTAAGCAAAAATACAATCGTTGACTTTTCCTTGACTCTAATTATTTTAACCGCAATGCAGTGAAATTATTGTATCTACTATGATTTTCGTATTAACTAGCTGATACAACTAGATGACTAGCGACTTTGCACCCTGTGCGGAGCTGCTCGACTTTTCAGCCTCGTAAATTTTGACGAGGAATTCACCTGCCGACAGTTTCTATAATCAGATGAGTAGTTTACTATTGTTTAGAGGACAATCGACCATTCATTTTCATGTTGCTACATAGAGAAATAAAAATCCACCTACATCACACATTCAAGAATAATAAAATAAGAAGCAACCTGTTCGTACTCATACTAAAGCAGAAAGACGAATGTACAAAATTCATATTTCATGTCTTAATATAAGATTCATCCGCTTCACTCCATACAAAGTGGAATATATGAGCTCTGACAAATCTTAGAAGCGAGGATTTCGTAAAAGATTTATCAAGGTAACAACTAAGTGAGACTAAATTAAATTCCTTAGATATAACGTAATTTCCATCTCACAGATTTGAAGGAAGTATTTTGGAAGCTATGAATAAAAACGAACCTATAATTGCGTATCTGACATTGCTTTAATTTTTTAATTTCAATTCTAAATTGTTTTAAATTAATTTTATACCGAATATATTAATTTTTATCTATGAAATCTAAGATACTCGAAATCAATGAATTTGAATAGCTTTGATGCAACTAACTGTATATTTCGAATACAGAAACGTAAACGCTTATTCACGACAACAAACAGGCACATAACATATACATTTCACTACTTACTATATCACTTTGTGTTAAATTTTAAATACCAGTATAAATAAAACGAATTCCTTCATAAGACAAATTGGGTAAATTAACATGAAACAGTTTCATACATCATCTTAAAGAGTTTAAAATTTGTTACTCTACGTGTTTAAAACTAAATACATAGGAAGCTCTAACTCGTCATTACCAGAGCCGTGACTAAATTAAACGTTTCGCCAAGTTCTTAATAGATTAGAGAGGAACGTCTCAAGTTACTTTAAAACTTCAATCAGTTGGTTTTATTACAGGATTCTGGTTAACGAAAGAGGTTTGCAAAACGACACACTTTAACAAACATTCAATTCAAAGACCTAAGTAAAGGCCCGATATGACACAATAAAAAAATATTACTTAATACACAATATTCATATTTTATATTTTTTAAACTAAAATAAATAATTATGATACGAAACATATTTTTTTCTAAAAAGCATCATGAAACATCAAAGACAGATTAGTAAATATGCAAAAAGATTAACTATTTATTATTCAAAATAATATACGAAGAATAAATAATATTCGAAATATCATAAAACGTTACGTTTTAATGGCGGCATTACCTCTCAGAGCCGTCAGAGCGTTTTTTTCCAAGACAAGACAAAACAATATGCAAAAATTAAATCACTTAATTACTTTTTTTAACTAAAATATTAGCAGCGCTCCGCGGTTTCACCCGCGTTATAATGACAAACGGTGATGATGAAAACTATCCTGAACGTTATCTAGGATTTTAGGGCATAACAATGTTATTTCTATCCCAAATTTTATCAAAATCGGTTCAGTAGCTACGGCGATACGTAGTAACAACAAACTTTCGCATTCACAATATTAGCAAGGTAAACGAATGCATCGAATATTTCTTATATAAAAGCGGAGTCAAGCGTCAAAGTAAATTGGGTGTGATTCAGTCGTCACGTCGATGATGGGCGGGCGGGACGCGTGACAGAAGCATAATTTATCAAAGCCGGGTCACCGGTGTCGTTTCCCGGTATACCGTGATATGGACAGTGATACGTATACGGGAAACCGGTATACGGGTCGCGGGATCAAGCTGATTTATAGTCCACTAGATGGTAATCCGCGCTTTGTTCGCACATATGGACTCGCTAAAGAGGCTTGTAACCAACTTTAGAAAACTAGAAACAAATATCTGAGGAAGAATTTTTGTTCAGATGAGGATAAGAGATTTGAAAAATATTTTACTTTTTAATGTTAGAGGTCTGTTTAAAAAAAATGATTTGTCACCAAGAGCTATAAAGATAACTAAAAACAAACAGCCAAAAAACAGTCGAATGGAGAACCGCTTTTTTTTAAAGTCGGTTTAAATTCATTTTAATATTTTATCTCGTTAGATCTTTAAATAATCGCTCAAAGTCAAATCAAGAACCGATTGTTCAATGCTCATTATCAATAACAAAAAAAAATATCTTCTCAACTGATAAAAATAAAATGTTGCAGCTATTTATCACAGACGCAATAAGAGAGTAAAGGATGGAAATGCAAAAATATTACATTAATCTGGTTATGCGGAGATTTGCTTTCAAATGCTCCTTACAAAACTGGAGGGGAGCGGGGATGGGCTCTTGTAAATGTACGGTTTTAATTTAACAAAACGGAAATGAGTTTCGCTTTTTTAAAGCTTAGAAGTCTTTTCTGACGGTTCTAGATTCTCATTGTTGTTTTCTGGTTGATATCGTACTATGTTGCCAGTTCTTTGTATTTTCTGGCATTTAAAACGAAAAATAAATCATACTTCATATTTTATAGATTTTGCAGCTTCATTTTTCTTTATTGTTTACGCAAGAAATTGCAAACAAAATTATAATTACACTTAAAACAAGTGCAATTAGATTATTAAACCAAAACTTATTAAGACAAACCTCTAGTGGGTTCTTGATACAACAAAACAAACTACGTAAAATACTGTATTTTGAATAAAAAAATGAAGCTACTTTTTCTGTATCTGTATCTATCACTGTTTTTCTTAAGTCTGCCTGCAAAATATGTTATTCATTCGATCTTAATATAAAAACTATAAAAATGAACATTGTAAAACCAAACCGAGCTAAAATAGTTTGAATATAAAACGTTTCAGTAAAAATATAAGCAAAGTTTATTCAACGCCACAAAACTATTATACCGTGTGTGTTACAGCAACCATTTATTTACGCTCCGCCACCGCTGACAGCTCTAAGCGCCGCGTTTGCAAACAAATTCGCTAAATATTCGTTAAATATTCGCTAAATATCGCGCTATTCGTGCTCTATCACACCGATCTACGCGCAGTCGAGTTTTGAGTTACATTATGCACTCAAACTCACAATCAAATTAAATTTCGGGTGTTTGTTTACCAAATATTGACTGGGTTAAATTTGGACGGCAGTGGAATTTATAATGCCCACAGAGTAAGTATTGTTGTTACCTGTAATGGAAATCGACAATGATGCTTAGCGGAAATCCTTTATATAAATTACAGTTTGTTGATAAATTGATAGTGAATCCAGACAAGTCATAGATTGTATCTAGTATGACGTTGATAAAATTAAATAATATAAGTTAGAATTACATCAGCATATAATTAGACTAGTAGGGTGTACCTATATTGTAAAGCGCAACAATTTTTCAGAAAATTAAACGTGAATCGGAAAATGTACCTACTTGTATTAATATTACACTTACGCTGTAATGAGGTCGTACACATCTCTTACATTAGTGAGTGCGTTACGTAACCGAAATTACCTCCCACCGAGTGACACAAAACATTCGAGGCAGAAAACAATTTCGAATAAACGAGATATGTTCCCGACTAATTAAACGCGTGTATCATATGCGAGCTCGTTTTACGTTTAATTCCTATTCCACGGTTGCCAAGCGTAAGCCTCCAGGGGAATTCATTTCCACTCGGCTTTTGACAATGCCACCATACTGCTAGCAAGCCAATCCCACGCCCCGATTCGCTTTACGTTTCACCACCCCTTCTGGAGGTACTCCAAACGTGAATGAACATTGAACACGTATGAATCGAATATGTATACAAATCTGCAGGTTTCTCCGAACCTGGAAGCTCCCGCATTAATTAAATAGAATCTTGTATGAAACTAAAAAAGAGTGTGTGTACTTATGTACACGCGTTAGAAGTTATACTTCTTTGGCGTATGGAAAAAAAATAACTAAAATGCAAGTAGGTAAACGATAGATATGAAAATTAATCAAAAATATTTTATTTAAATAAAAAAGGTTTTATTAACGTAAAGATATGACAACACAGTAAAAATATACAATTATTTATCATTAAGGCAATGAATCAAATATATTAATAAATATTTCAAAAATAACAAGTATAGAAAATGTATTATTTATACATAAAATTTGTTAATAAAACAAAATGAAAAAAATAATTGTAGCAATATCAATGTTGACACGTACCAAAGCCAAAAAAAATATGAGAAAAATATTTATAATGGCGGCAATATTAATATTGACACGTACCAAAGCCAAAAAAGGAAAAAATACTAGAATATAAAAACTTCAATTCATGGTGTCGCGCATCGTAAAAATTCACTCTCATCATTTTTCTCTATCGCGCCTTATGAAGTATAACTTCAAAAAATAACATGATTACTTTTACTATACTATAATTACTATTAGTGCTTTATTTAACTTGCCATGTAATGCATGCCTATGTGAGCCAAATCTTGAAAGTTAACATAATTTGAAGTACTTACCAATGTAAAGCGAAAGCTAGCTAGCTAGTTAGCTGAAATTTGGTATGCCTGTGTAACTCCAATGACACAATAATACCTTATTGAACCAATGAAATACAATAATACCTTATTTAAAAAAAATCAAGCTTTTTTTACTAGTTTGTTTTACCTAACAAATGCGGTTCGAATTAACCAATAGATAATGGCAAGACCACAGCTGCCAAACCAAACATCGTCTCAATGACCAGCTTTCAAGAGCTTCGGTTTCCCTTGACTTCTAATAGCAAATGAATAAGACAAACGAGATGGAGAGATCTGAGCAGGGTGGTCGCTGGCCTATTTGTAGTGCGCGCCCGTTTCTACTAATCAGGATATTTCATGGTCGGGTGTTGTACATCCGGAGTCAAAGCGAGATCAATTAATCCAATAGAGTTCTATAACTGAAGTGTATACTGTATAGGCACGAGGGTATTCATAAGTATCCTTTGATCTAATTTTGGACCAATAATCCGATGTTACAGATTACGTTGAATGGGAAAGTAATTATTGCTGTTCAACCACATTGGTACAAATTGAGGTTTAATAGTCATTGAATTGTGATGTGTGTGGTGTGAATATGTAGTGGAGGTGTGTGTGATTGAAACCGAATTCATAATGGGGTTTTTATCATTTTTTAAAGCAATAATTCAGTAAGTAGAATAATTTTGCATATTAAATGCATAACGTAAAATGCGAAAATTATGCTAATTAGGTCACGGATCCATTATACATGTCCATTATTGATACTATCGCTTGAGTAGGTACTCCCGCATATCTAGAAGGCTGTAAATTCAAGTCTTATTGTTCATATCAGAAGTAACAGAAACAAAACATTAAGTCTATAATATTATGCTATTAAACAGAGTAAAAAGGCAAGGGTATGCTAAGTCTAAAGTGCTAATATTACTCATCATTGTAAACAATCTCTACTGTGAGACCAAACTTCAAACCACGACAAAAAAACAGCAGTTCCATAAAAAAAGCTGATTTTTTTGACGACTTTAGGGTTAGTCACATTGTAAAAGTTGTTCATAAGTACGGAGACCTTTTCAGCTCAGCCCTTAGTTCATAGTCCTGTATTCTGTATACGGGTAATAACATATTTTATAATAACTCGGCATTCAATTTGATTCAAAAAAGTGTTTAGAATTAGTGAAAATAGGAAATCTGAATCATATTAGCTCTTTTATATTTCGTCTTTAACACAGTAATTTCATGAAAAAATCCGTAGTTTAATGCCTCCATCTCGCTGATATCTCAATGCCTCCATCACCGGCAACGCACATCCGCCGCTCAATGATCCCGAAGAGTTATCGAGCCACTATAGTGTCACTGTTCAGGAGTTAATCTGTAGGGGTGTGCAAGGGGTGGCCCATAAATCTTTTCAACGCCATTAAGCTCACGCACATAAGCGATTTTCCACTGTTGTCCCGAGACGATGTAATAAAATATCGTTCGGGTACTTGCCCGTTGACATCCCTATTTCCCACGCTGACAGCCGGGCGATTTGCAAATATTGCCTTAGAAAATAAACACGAGTATTGAGTACAAAGCTACGAACGGATATGAGTAGTGTTTGTGATCAGAGCTGTTGGCTTCGATTTGCTTGTGTTAATTATTATTCTTGAACAATATTATGTAGAGGTAATGTTTGGTTGGTGGCTTTGGTTGTATTTTATAGAGCTACTGAACTGATATATCTGAATCTTATTTTTGATGAACGTTTTTTTTTTGATGATTCTACCTTTATTGCGCGTACCGCTAGAGTGTGGAATATTTTGCCCGTGTCGGTGTTTCCCGATAGAACCTAATCTGGATGTCTACAAGTCGCGAGTATATCGTTCATCTAGGCAAGCGTGCTCCATCGTAGACCGCATCGTTGCTTACCTTAGGGCGAGATGGCGGTCAAATGCAAGCCAAAAAAAAATACATATTTTGTTTAATTCAAAACATTCTTCAAGACAATATTCACTATCGACACCACCACCACAACCTACTAGCTACCATCTCCACCACCCACCTAGGTCCTATTTAGGTGGTCTACCAAAGTTACCGCACATTATAACGACCCAAAATCGTTTATCAGAAATTGTATAATACTTATACACATGTAAACACAAAACAACAAACGGAAGATTTCAGTTCATAGCTTTGGTTTCAGATCGTTTCCTTTGACATAACCAAAGTATTGTATTGAACAGTTTGCTGAGAGTGGGTACAAGGTAACGCGGTTACATACGCCCATGCTTCTCATCCCTCGGGGCGAAGGGGTGATGCTTGCTCGTATTGTGAATGTGTATGTATAAGCAAACAATAGACATGCCGGAGAACGGCTATATATAGATGAAACAAGATTTTAAAATAGAACGGGAAAATGTTAGACAATTCTTTTTTGTACCAACGAAGTGTAAATTTAGCTGAAAAGATCTAATCGTAGCTCTTTATAAAACAACAAGTATTTTTACAAGTTCATCGTGTTTGAACAGGCAACTAGTATTTGCTTTTTACCTAATTCAGACTTTCACTTTAACATAGCTTGGTTAAATCATAAAAAAATATCAATATTTAATTTTTCTACTTTTATATTTATTTTATCATAATTTCAGCTTTAATCTATTTTATAATTACTATCTAAGCAGTAAGTTAATCTCTGGGTTTTAGAAAGTTCTACCGAGAATTGAGTGCTTTAGGCAAAAAATAATTTTACTTAAAGATTTTTCGGTTTAGTCGACCTACTTTTAATTAACTAGCTGTGGCCCGCGTATGTGTTAATCCAGGGTATAAGCTATCTTTATTCCAAATTTCATTAAATTCCATTCAGCCGTTTCAGCGTGAAGAAGTAAAAAAACATACTAACTAACTTAAACTTTTATAATACTAGCTGCGCCCCACGGCGTTAGCCGCACATTTTATCGGGATATTAAGTAACCTTATTTCAGACTATAGTCTATCTCTGTGCCAAATATCATCCAGATCCGTTCAGCCGTTCTGGCGTGATTGAATAACAAACATCCATCCAAACTTTCACATTATAATATTAGTCGGAAGTGAGATAGTGGGATTAGTGAGATAATATATCGAGTCCACAGGTTCGTCTCGCTACTTTGACAGTATTATTTTGTTAAGGAATGGCCAAAAAGTTCCCTTTATGCACTGTTTTGGCACAATAACATGACGATAACGTTACGATTTTCTTTGGTACTTTTTAGTATAGTATACCTGATAATTAGAAGTTACAAATTACGTGTTTGTAACAACGGTTTAACAAATAATTTTGACAGCTGTGGCATTATTAAAAGTGTCAAAAACCGTAATAATGTAAAGTTTTGTAAAAAGATTTTTTTTGTGAAAGAGATGCAGCCCATCTGCACCGAAACAAAAACGAAAACGAAATGTAAACATCAAAAGGTTGCCTCTCAAAAAGTTGCACAAAAACTGGTCCATTCAAAGTCATATTTCACCAAACAAACTGCTATGAGCATGGCATATATAGAGCTTGTGGGACGTGAGTATACCTATTTGAATTATACCACGAATCGTTCAAAAAAGTTGGGCTAAAATTGGGCCACAGATTCGTTGGCCATTTGCCAAACGGTCAGCCGCCGTGTCAGCGAAATATAGCTTATTCCATTTTTGTCGAGCGTTCCAAGCTTGAACTCAATTAGTTGTAAGAGGAAATGGACAAACGGTTCAACAATAACAACAAAAAGCTATTTATTGATAGATCAACGAAGTGACATTTTGATTGTTGACAAACCCCTTCTTTTAAAAAAAGATAGAGATATTAAAAACAGCTTTTTAAAATTTTACTTTCATGCTGAGTTCCATATCCACAGTTTTGGATAGACAATATAGACTTTACTATAGCTGGATATTACTAGTTTCTTTACTATAAATTTACAAAGTTAGTTTGTGTATCTCGAATACTATGTCTAAGTTGATCAAAAATATTGTGTTATTTCAGTTAGCATTATAAGTACTGTCAAAAAAGGGGCTACTACCTAATTATACTCAGAATCGACCCCTGAATCGCACAAACTACGAGTGCGGTACTCGTCCGTTGAGTTAACTTCGAAATTAATTCTTCAGAAGAGCAGTTCTCAAGTTGTTTCTTCGAACCACTTGGCGACTGCTTCGAGAAAAAGTTTACGAAGGTACTTCAAGCAACTTTATTTTGATGCGGGTTTCCCTATACCTGTATCCGTAGGTATATATAAAATATAATTATGTACATAACAACCTTTTCAAAGTTAAGATTGATGGTTTCTTCGTGTATAAATTCGTTTAAATTGGCTTTCACTTCGGAAATATAGCTATCCTGAAGTTTCTAAACTCAAGCTAAACAAAAGATGTAGAGGATATTTCTGTTTGGTAAGTGAAAGTTACTGAATAATTCACTGAAAGGTTCTTTACTGAGATGTCAACCGAATGATTAATGAATCCAGAAATGGTCATATTTTCAATATCTTACAAACTTTTACCAAACCAAAAATCTTACTAAAAAAAATCGCAATTATTGAAAAGTTTTTTTAACATGGTACGATAGGTCCATATTAAAAAAATACATACAGACAAACAAAGAACCTCGTTCAATAAGAAAGTTGTACATTTTGTCCTCTCTTATCATAAACTTAGTACATGCTACGTAAGACCTAGATCTGCTATTGACTACTTCCTACCTTTGATTGTGACAAAGTCAATATAATTATAATATTTCAAGCCCCATACATTAGAGACGATAACTCCAAACAAAAACCTTCTAAAAGGTCAGTTTTCATCCTCGTGACCTCGAAACATTATTTCTCCATTGACAGCGGGTGTTGAGTAATGTCTTTACATGGCCCAGCACCGACCTTGGAAGAACATTGGGACCGTTAGAAGCCAGTTTTTGCTAATCATTGTTGTGATGAGGGTCGAATAATTTGAAAGCAAACCTTATGTTGTTTATAGTTTGGATAGAGATGAAGTGGTTCCTATATCATAATGCACGTTCGAAATACCACTTTTGGATCATTACTTCCTGAAACTCGTATTTACTTGCAAACCTAGTACATAGACAAATGGTCTTTCCGCCATATTTATCCACGAGTAGATGTGAATAAGCTAGAAAGTGGATTTCTTTGTCTCTTTCTAGCGGAATAAAAATAAGGCGGAAAGACAATTGGTCAACGATCCACGCGTAGCCTGCCAGTAGAATATACTTAAGTATTAATTACTAACTTTCTATGCTGTGATAATTACTATGGTTGCGACGAATTCAATTATTTATCTGAAAAAACTTTTGTCTCTATCTTTTTTTGCTCGTTAAACAGAGATAGAATTAAATGTTGTAGTGCCTTTTAAAAACAAAATACGGACAATTTAGCCGCTTTTATAAATTTCTACTTAAAAAGCAATTGGATTACCAACAGAAGGTGTAGAGATAATCTATATGCTTAAGCCGACTACCAGTCGGCAGCGCACCCTGCACATTGGCAGAATTGCCGCCGAATGTCAATGCAATACAAAGCAGAATAGCTATATTGGTTGTTAGGACGCTGAGCTCAATTCGACTGATCATTATATTTTTTTACTACTGAGGAACCAACCCTGAAATCAAAACAAAAATATCTGCTTTTTTTTTAAATTATTACATGAATCATAGCTAAAATACTATCCATCTTGTCAAATTTCAACCAAAAACCTACTCGTAGATCAAATAAATAATAAAAATAAATAAACGTTTCACACTCATAGCTCCCCCTAGGAATAAATCCTGTGTCGGGGATGCCATGGAACACACACAAAGACAAGGACAACTAACACCCAGACCCCGAACAGATATTTAAATTCATCGTTCAAACATCTGCCCGGCCGGTAATCGAACCTTCCCAGGTTCGATTATAAGGCTCTGGCTTATAAGGCGGATACACTACCGCTGAGCCAAACAGGCCGACAAAATCGGTCCAGCTGTTTAACGGATCAAAATCGGTCCAGCTATTTGACGGATCAAAATCGGTTCAGCAGTTTAACAGCTACGGTGCCACAAACAGGCATACACATGCTAAACTTATTACACCTATCTTTACGTCTGGGGTTAGAAAAGTAGGTAGCATAGACGCTATGAAAGACCATGCGTCTTTTCATTGGAAGAGTATTTTTTTCATAATAAGAAATCATTCTCGTGCAATAAAAATGAAATACATATAATAGCGGGAGAGGCTCCCGCTTGACCCGCTTCCCCTGTCACCTCTCCGCGCACTCCCCGGTGCGACAGTGCGACTATATAAGGCTATACGCATTCCAGCGAGGTGCACAGATATTGTGACCGGGTTGTATGACAATACCCATAGCAAAATCCGCATATTCTTGCTTGTTACAACCGACATTATCCCCACTAATAACAAGCAAGAATTATGTTCCCGCTCATCGACAAGCACTAAACAAGCAAAATTGTATTAACCATCTAAAAAGCTTAAAATACGACTTGCAGTGCACAAACACATAAATTAAACTTCACAAGTTAACAGGGTACGAAATTTACATATTCAAAGTGCTTTATCACGAGGAAATGAATCCCCCCGCACGTTTTGCCCTTCTATCCCCCAAGACCGGGAAACCGTTTGAGTGCTAGGAAATTGAGTTCCTCGCATGCACCCAAGGCAAACGTATAATTAACACTTACATAATTCATAACAAAGTTTTTGCAAGCGGTTTCTCATGTATGAAAATTAGTTTTACTATTGGATATTTTGTTTGTCCCTTGAGAGGAGAATGAAACTTGCCTTTTTTATTAATGCAACTCAATTTTATTGGTTTATAGAAAAATTTAAGTAACAGTGTTTACTCGTGCTTAATACTTTTTAATACCAAAAAATGCACTAATATTTATTAGACAGGATTTTTTCATATTAGGTACTGATTGGTAATATCCTCTCTTACCAATGGTTCATTGGAATCAGATACCTCGTAGCGATAAGGCTTGTGGCACCTGT
Organism: Alcis repandata; assembly: GCA_949125135.1. NCBI lineage: Eukaryota > Metazoa > Arthropoda > Insecta > Lepidoptera > Geometridae > Alcis > Alcis repandata. The sequence goes on from OX421233.1 coordinate 7,101,969, forward strand.
TTGCATGTCTTTTCTTTATTGAAATTTTAATTTTCATGATATTGCACAATAAGGAGTTTCTGTGAAAAAAAATGTGTACATGAAATGTATGTGTATGTTGTGTATATGTGAAAAAAAGGGTATTAGGTATGTTGGAAATAAAGATAAACAGAAGTTAAGCAAGTAGATGGATGGATATTATTCTTATGCACAGCAACAAAGGCCTTAGATTATTTCTGCCCTTGTCACACCCATGAGATTTGAATGGCGGGTGGCAGGTGACAGAAATAATATCAGTCGCCTGATAATATGCTCGCTGAGCCGAGGCAACGGAATGAGGTGTACGAACAAATACAAAATCATTTATTTATTCTTATATTTAGGCATTTTCCTTATTTATCTTATTAATATTACAAGACTAAAAGTTTGTACGTCTTGCCGACGGTGACAACTAGCTTAATAAATTTTATTTATTTATTAAAACTATTCTAATAACAATGGTTGTCACCCTAAAAACTGGTGCTAATCAACGTACTTTTTGGTGGTATCACTATGCTCCGTACTTTAGGTGAATTCATCGGAATTTTAATGGCCATTTTTTTTAGCTTAAAAGTATTCCATCAATAAATTACTTAAAATTCAAACCAACATCACATTGCAATTCAAAATTCAGTCTAGCATTGCCATTTTCTACATCTGCGGCCAGGGCGCCGACCTAGCAGGAAAACAAGCCATATTAGTGACAAAACAAAGGACAACTTTGTTTGCAAGTACGTTCTATAGACAAGCAATCCGCCCCGTAATTTATTTTTCCTGTCCATTGTCTGCGAAAAAAATAGATGCTTCTCGAACAAACAGCCCTCACAAACAACAACAAAAAACGTATTACGAACATATTCTGGAAAAACTTGGCAATCGGACTCGCATTACTATTAGGTATAATGGTAAACATCATTAAATCCGATTCAAATAAGGGGACGAATCCATTATTCAACAGGTAAGGGTACATGTAAGTAGTTATGGTAGATTCCGATAGCTCTAGTGGCTACCTGAAGCCTGGCTTCATGCCAGAGTTGGTAACATGTGACTGGCACAAGGGTTGCTTCCTAGAAACGTTAGCAGACTGTTCAAACGTCCAACGGGATATACGGCAGGATTTTGCTTCGAAGACAAGCTCAAATTGATCACGTTTGTATAGCGCTTACTGAAATCCTAGTTTTAGAAAGACTACAAAATGTAGGGACAGTTTTTGGGTGTGTTTTCAGCATTCATATGAGAAAATTTGACATTCATCGGTATTTTTAGCAAGGATGACGATTGTTTACGTTGTTTACTTGTTGGAGTCAAAAATGTTTGAAATCTTTGACGTTTAGGTTTGATTGGTTAAGGTTTAGACTTGATGACCCGCGCGGATGCTACATCTTAAAGAAATAGTGCTATCCTTGTCTCTACCAAACTCTATCCATAGCAATTAAAAATTCAAAGTAATTACCACCAAAGTACATTGGTACATACATTGTGGAACGCTAAAATAAATAAGAACATTTCTATGAAAAGACACTAAGCGTCCTTAAGTAAAATAACAAAAGAATGTAAGACAAAAATTTGAATCTAGAAATGAACACTCGGAAAACATAACCAGACAGAAAAACGAAATAATAAATTCTGTATGTTTACTTTGGCTCCAAACTGAAAACCTTTCCGAGCGCTGATACTTTCATACTGAAATGCGAATATGGTGCAGTTACTTTGAAACTTGCATACTTATTCTAGCGCAGCCAAATATGGGAAGACATGATATACCTAAGTATGTTTACTAGCGGCGTCTCGCAGTTTTGCCTACACGGAGATATTTTTAAAAGATTTTATTCAACTTGCAATAAATGTAACCATGACTGTATCTAACTATGTAGGTATGTATGTTTGTTCGGGTGGAATCTTGCAACTCGATTTTGATTTGATTTTGTCCAATTGCGCTGAAATTTGGGATCCACAAGTTGTGTGTAGTGGTAAGTTGTTTTAAAAAATAATTTAAAATTAATTTATCTAAACCTTATTTCAGATCAAATTTCAATGTTTTCAACACACGTGAAACTCTGAATAAATCAAAATAAACCTAACTAAAGTATTTTATTTATAAACATTGCTCAAAACGCTTACCTATAAGCAAAACCATTCATGTCTAACTTTAAACTTTAAGCTCGTACGCCCATTTCGAACAGCTTGTTCCCACGGCCTTCCTGTAGGAAAACTCTTTTTGTCTTCCGTCAGACACAATACTTTAGGAGGCAGATGGTATTTTATTCGCCTTTCGCTGGTATAAGTACTAGTTCATTCCCCTTTAGGAAACTCATTTTTGCACCTTTGCCACAAGTAACACTTGAGGTAAAGGTGATTTTAAGATACGAATATTAATTCATCATCATGGATGTCTCATTTTTACATTCTGTTATTTATAGGCTGTTATTTTTATAGGCTGTGTGTTTTTTGGGTCAAGTCTCACAACAGAATTTTTAACCACTTCCCGATGCCAATTGAGCTGAAATTTGATGTACTTACCTACCTGTGTGTGTAACTCCGGTAACAATGCAATAAAAGCTTGTCGATAAAAATATTTTTTAAATTATATTCAAATTCGCTTACATACTTGTATAAATTAACGTATATTTTTCAGAGCAAAACAGACGTTTATTGGATTAACCTAGTTTTAACTATTATGTATTCTTCGACAAGTTTGTCGTCCGGCCTCAGTTGAATAAGCCGGACTTGGAAGTTTCTCGAAGCGAAGCTGTTGAGCGCTGCCCTGGAACTTTCTTTTATGAACTAGAAAGAACTAGCCAACTTTGTATTTAGGTAAAGCGCTGTAAAAAACGAAGGGAACTATTTAGATAATTTAACTTTAATTCATTTAGATCATCATAAGCAGATGCCATCTTCATATTGAAGTTTGGAGGTCAGTAGTCTTAAGTTCTTACGATCCCATAACTTAGTCCGGTCTACTTCATAATGTCGTCCAGCCATTTCGTCTCTGTCGTCTTGAGCTCTTTTTCCCCGGAATTCTAATTCCCGTGTGTGTACGAGGAATAGGTATAGGTATGTTTAGTCTCGTATAACTCCGTAACTGCTGAGCGGATTTTAAATGAAGGTTCCTTGTATTCTGGTTGAAAACAAAGGATATTTCAGCATTTCTAGTTCTGGAAAGCTTCCTGGAAAGGTGATACATTTTGTTTAACTGATTTAATTTTGTAAAAATATTATGCTCTGTTATATTTCTGATTATATGTATTATGTTATTTTGTTTTCATCCTCTTAATAAGTTATGCTACTGAATTAAGTTAGTCTTTACTGATTGTGTTGAATTAGATGTATTGTCAGTAATGAAATACAAAAAAATAATACAGCAATGTCAAGTCATGATTAGAATATTAAATTAATGCGATCATGCCTATTTATTTCAGTTACGTGAAAAGCTTTCAAGATTTTGAATTGAAAATTTCTTCTGTGATTATGTAGAGCAATTTAATTTTAATTTCATTTGATCTCAGAGTTTCCTCTCAAATTACTTGTTTTTATCCGAAATCCGAGTATGAAGTGGCGTCAAAAATTTTTCCAATTCTACTTTTGCCATTTTCGATAAAGAACTGTTGAAGTCAGAGGCGGAACCATTACCACTCTCGAGTTAGAACCAAGTTTACGTAATTCTATAAAATTTTATGTAGGTATATATCCAAGTTCATATACCTACATGCTCGTATAATATAAAGTTATATAGCCACAGGCCTTATAGAGACTATTGAGTACAAAGGGTTACGTAGAACAGTGTTACTACATAAGCCTCAAAATAACTCAAAGGTTTCAGGAGAAAGGTTTCCGAGTATTCATAACGTGCGGTTATTCGTAGTACCAATTGTCAAAAGTTTCAGGATTTCCTAGTAACTACAACATGGAGTTCTATGAAAGGGTTGTTACAGGTATTTATAGGCGACAGTGATCGCTTTCCATGAAGCAGCCTGTTAGCTTGTTTACTACATATGACTTTAAAAAAGTTGTGTCTGAGTTAAGGCGCTCGTTAGTTAGTTATTTTATTGGTGTCTGAGGTAAGAGTTTGTTAGTTGCTCGGGTTTTGGTCTACACACTGCCACACTACACAATTTTTTTCTGCAAACGTTTGATTTGCATGAATTTAATACTCGTATTACATCGCAAGAAACCTTTCAACATTAAAATTAACGTTAGACAGCGTTACACGACGTTTTTATATTGGGTGGTCGTGGTGGAATACGGCCTATTCACCCTTCGAGGGTAGACCAGATATCCCAGCAATGGTATGATTAAAGGTTGAGTTGATGTACCTAAATTAAAAAGGCACGATTGTAAAATAGTTTAAAAGGCTAACTTAGCGTTATATCCCTTAAACTTAAACGCTACGTTCAAACACACAAACTTAATGGCAAAGAATAATGTAGACTATGTGAGACCCTGCGCTTAACGATCCTTTGTCTTCTGCGATATCTTTTGCAGATATTTATGTATGTCCTTTTAATTTAGGCTAAAGCATTGTTACTACGCCTGACATACGTATCATATAGTTTCTGTTTTAGTTAAAAAACAGAGAAATAAATACATTTTCAAACAGAATCCCAAAGTAATATTATAAATGCGAAAGTGTGTTTATTTGTCACGCCTTAACTATTCAACCGATCATGAAGCCCAATGCTCGATGACGGTCAACTGATAATTTCAATTATTGCACTGACATCTAGCCTATAGGTAAACAATGTTTCAGTGGTTCTATAAATACCTATATATCTAGATCTGAATCTGATCATTATGAAATTTTGCATACACGTTGTTAGGGATACAGCATTGATGGATTACATTTCATTATCATCATCATCATCTCAGCACAGCTAAGTAAATCTATTCTAATATTATAAAGAAGAAATATTTGTATTTTTGTATGTTTGTGTGGAATAAACTCAAAAAGTACTATCCCAAAGTAACATAGACTATTTTTTTTTTATCCACAGCGAAGCGTGGCAGGGACTGTTCCCTGCCACGCTAGTTACAAATATGCTGATACATATAATGCAATGTTATAAGACGATTACAGAAGGTAACTGCTTGTACTAATTTTATAAATCTTTCGAAACACATTTGACATGTTTCATTTTTGTTATTAATAAAAACTATAAACTTTTAATGTTGTACAAGAAGATTTACTAAGCATGTCTTGGATTTTATTACGGCCTATAAACCAAACTAAAGTATGTAAAACTAAACTAAAGTACGGTGAAAACTACGGTACTAACTCTTTCAAAGTTAAAGAATGACATACTAAAACACTAAGATTTTTCAACTCACTGCCAAAACACATACCTTTACATGGTTATTATTTATGCACTTAGCCTATTTATGACATAAGACACAATTTTAAACTCTAACACGTTGGATTAAAAGCTAGAATTTAAACAGCTTTCATTACAAATATTACCTAGCATCTGAGCTGACTATGTGGTAAAATTAGCAACAGATGTTGCGGGCGAGAGTCGCCGCAAGACGAAGAAATTAGAAGGATTAATTAGGGTTTCAAATTCCGTGCAAGTGTAGAACTTACGTTCCCTCAAAGCTATTACATTCCTAATCTACCGTAATTAAGTAATGAATTCACACGATGACACAGAAGCCGTAGGTATGTTATTAATTACTAACCTATGTTATATTTTGGTTGACAAAAGTATGAAAGCAAAATAAGGTTAAGTGTGCTAAGCCGAAAAGTGGTCATAGTACACGTTATTATTATGAAAACTTTTGCTACGGAACCAACATTAAAATTGCGAAAAAAAACAGCTAAGTATTCAAAAAATCATACATTTGTCGAGTGTCCTAGACATTTTTCTATGGAACAGTAGATTTTTTCCGGGTTTTCATTGTAATACAAATTATTCCCTTGTTAATTTTGATCAAGGTCTTATCAACCAATTGATTTTACAAATGCAACATACATACCTACACGCAAAAAGACTGAGAAGCAACGTTCCGATTGAACAACATATAGTATATCTATACCTATTACCCAAAAGGTATAGGTATAATATGTGGGAATATATTATATCTATACCTTAATATATGTACATAGCTAGCCATATAATATAGGTACCGATACCTACAATATTTTAATTCTGCTCCATAAAAAGGAACATAAAATGTTTTATCAGAATAATCCATACGAAAAAAGGATTACGCAAAGTTTAAACTCTTCCCATTCTGAAAACTGAGGAAGGATAAAAGGAGTTTATGCAAATTTGAATCCGACTAATCCTGTTTTAAAAGGGTCGTTGGAAAAATATATTTAGAAGACTGTAAAGTTATAAATCGTTTATTGATGACCCAATCTGCCATTTCCCAGAATAAGCCGTCTTTTACTTTAGTATCTATTTCATTGCTCACGGCTTTTTAACCGACTTCAAAAAAGGAGGAGGTTATCAATTCGTCTGTATGTTTTTTTTTTTTAATTTTTTTTTTTATGTTTGTTACCTCATAACTTTTGACTGGGTGAATCGATTTTGATAATTCTTTTTTTATTAGAAAGCTGACACTTCCCATTTGGTCCCATTTATTTAGTCCAGTTCTGATAATGGCATCCATGAGAAAACCATAATAATATAAGTCTTAAATTTGCATTAAGTACGTGCGCGACAAATAGATGAATAACTCAATAGTCGGTCTTTTGAAGTCGATTTTTGTTTTGTAAAAATAATGTTCTTGTTGTAACAACCAGTTAAACGAAACGCTGATGAATGTTTAAAAGAAGTATTTTTTAAACAAGCTTATATTAAACGCTCTGAAAATTTTAAAAATAATCAAACTCCAACTAGCCCAAACACGATGGGGCTGTTTGGTTTCGTTGAGAAATTTCAACGTCTTAACCAGAACAGTTCTATCATTCTGTGGTACCTATCATATTATTACATTGTCATCGGAGTTACACAGGTATACCAAATTTCAGCTCAATCGGATATCGGGGAGTGGTAAGTGGTACTTATTAACTTGCTAAATTTGATTACAGTTAGGTAGACATAGGTGTAGCTGAAACTAAATAAAAAGCTTGTAATAAAATAGTAAAATAATTTTGAGTTGTTAAAATGTGTCCTGTTTAATTTAACAGAATTATAGTATGCCTAAAATGAGATATTATCAACTAAGCTTATTTTCAACTACATGCGATGGCTACTCTCAAATGTTTACGAATTCGTCATGCTTCGCATTTTTATTTTGTTTAAAAAATGGTGACTGCGCGTTTTAAATAAATCCGACCATTTAAATGAAACAACATGCAAACGTAGCTTAATTACGAAAAAATACAAAACAGGATTTATTTAAATTAAATACACGAGAGCTAGAGAGCCACTTTCGCATGGCATGATTTTGAAATCCATGCTGTTTACTCGCCGTCTGTTTCGGATTTTAATACCTTCGTATAAATTTGAAGGAAATTCTGTGCTAGTTAAAAATATACACCGACCAAACTTAATCACGGCTTAAAATAATCTGACAACTTATAGCTGCCGTGAAATGTCAACTGCTAAAACGCAAAAGTACATACAAACTTATAAAAATATAGTAAGACTTATGGAATCATCCAAACAAGATTGTCTATATCTCGGGTGCTAACGTTTTAAAGTACATAGGCTGATGTTAGAAATTAAAGGTCAGTGTACACCATAAACGAAAACGACTAAAGTTTCAAATGTAGTCTAAGCTTATTAAGAAAGTTCCTATGGGTTTAGAAATTTGGAGATTAGCTGGAGAAACCATCAACCAACAAAGCCATGGATGAAAACTGAAACAGACGTAAACCTTTGATTGGAATTCTGTCGGGTTACAATTTTTCAACAGTCAACTAAACCCAGATACCTACTTTAAAATTAAATTAGGAATTAACCCGTCAACTTTCAATCGTCGCTAGCTGCGAATTTGTAAGACTATCTCATAGCTATGAGCCCAGACAACTATGGGATGAAGAAGATTGTATGATGTGACCCAGTAACTTTCGACCGTCCGTATCTGCTAATAGAAGAACTGTGGTAGTAGGCCACGAGACTGGATCGCGTCCAAATGACCGTGACGTACTGAGATCACCTGCTGCGGTTGCAATCAGAGACCAATACTAGCGAGTGAGATATTATCTCGGTCACTGTCGCTCTTATTAGATATGTAATTTCAGTAAGAGTGACGGAGATAGTCTCGAATGGCTCAGAAAGCCCCCTCGTCGAAATTTCACGAGAGTGTGATAAGTATATAGGACGTGAATCGAGATCCACACTTTTTTTTAGTAAATTAGGTTTATGGACTGGAATATGAATATGATAATTATAATATACGAGTATATTGAAATCACTTTATGTTAACAATGCTTTGATAAGCGCCACACTTCAGCTTAGTAGCTGTGTCATCATCCTGTGTTATACGATTCAACCTTGACGAAAACCTGTGATGTCGCCTAACGACTTTCTCCCGTCTCCGTAATTTAAGTACAGGTCTATCTATATATCCATAATACTGTTACTTACATATAGGTAGGTATAGGTAATTTAATTTCCTAAGCACCTCCAAACTCTTTTCTGGCTTGAAAAAATTGGATTCACATAATCCCAAAAGAACCTAATTTGTTCCTCTTGGTTTGATTAGAATTCGGTACAAAGGCTTTGGAAGAAAATCAATATTCTTTTTTTACGAAGTTGGTAATTAAACGCTTTTAGGCTGACACTAACTCAAGGCTTTTATTATCCCATTTTTTGTCCTCAATAGCGAAACTCGAATTACGGGGCACGGAATTTTGCGCCTCAAATTATAGGCTCTAGAGTCGTCTACTAATGGAATCCGATCCTATCTCAGGTTATCGAAAAGCAATGATTCAAAACATCGCCAACCTATAACAAACGGGAGGGTTCTAAATTGTTCGTCCTATTTATCTAGATCTATTTATACTATTGTCGACCTATTGGCAATACCGCGCGTACCTATAGGTAGCTAGGTGATACAAACAAACTGAACAAAATATTGCAGTGACGAAACAAATTCGAAAGCTCGCGAGTGGCGATGCAAGCGTGAAGTGAAGTGACAATTACCAAGCATTCACAAACCACAGTATCGTGTTCGGTTGTTTGAGATGTGTCGGGAACCCGCTGCCGACAAACTTGTAATACGACAGCTGTGCGCCGAATCTCGTTGTTCCAGTTTGCCAGTTGATTCCGACAAAACGCAAAATGTTGTTCTGGCGAGGCAAGTACTGAACTTTCTACTTCGTGATCATACACGTGGTAGGGCTTGGATGATTAGTTTTTCTGAGTAGAGAGTGTCCTAAAATTCGGTGCCTGAATTCTAACTGGCCCATTATCTACACGCGATGACCATAATAGCTTCGGACCTACGCTACATTTTTTTGGACACAATAGGATTTTTAGGCAATATTAATAGAATACAGGTGGAGGGAGCTCGTTCCACATTTTGCAGGTGTGTGGCAAAAAAGACCGTGTAAAACGCACAGTGTGCGATTTCCACTTGTCGATAATATGGGCATGACCACCCAAACGGTGGCGGCTAGTGCGATGGTAAAACCGCGACGCTGGAATTAGCTCGAAAAATTCTTCAGAACACTCCCCATTGTAGATGCGATAAAAGATGGAAAGAGACCCGACGTCTCTACGCATGCTGAGCGGCTCTAGGTGCTCGGTGAGCTTGGGGTTGTCGACAATTTTGACAGCTCTACGCTGTAGTGCATCAAGAGGCTCAAGTTGATACTTGGGTGCTCCGTTTCAAAGATGGGAGCAGTACTCCACATGAGGTCGGACCAATCTAATTCTAGGTATTTCATTGTACTCGTAAGTAGTTTAAAAACAAAATTCCACGGATTGTTTGCAGAGAGGTACGTGACTGTTGTTACGATTTTAACCCTCGGGGACACTGAAGCTGTGTTTCGAAACTTTGAAACTCTGAAAACGACGATTAATATAGGTAAGAACAAGAATATTAAATGCTAACGTTATTGTGTAACTTGAGTGCTTTAGTCCATAGAAATCTAGTACAAAAGCAACATCAATAATTTCATTTGTATTCATTATTTTATCATCTACTTGTAATAGATTTTTTTGAAATTACCTCGTCAGTAGCGAACAAAGTACTGGGTCTGTTTAACTTTGCTAGACCCGTAGAATGTTTTGGAACAGTAGTTGCAGCATAGTAATGCTGGGAAATCGAAACCTACTATGGTTAGGTATTACTAAATGATTACTATCGCTATAGATAGATAAGATAGATAAACTCTTTATTGTTCACACCATAAATTACAAACAAAAGAATTATAACACATAAAACTAGTGCGACAACTGGCGGCCTTATCGCTAAGAGCGATCTCTTCCAGGCAACCTTAGGATGGAGAGGATAGACAAAAAAATAGAAAAACGGGGTGTGCAATATTGAGAAAAAAAACTGTCATATAAACCTACATAAAAAAAAGTAAAAAAGACTTACAAATACATTCAAATAAAATACATTCTAATACTAAAACTACCTACATTAGCGAAAATAAACTAATACATATAAATATAAAATATAAATATATTACTAATAGGGCAGAAAAAAAAGATAATAATATAATAATTAAAAACAAAACAACAATTACTACGTAATAATAAATAAATAATCACTGCAGAGCGCTATAACATAGTTCTAAATACATAGTTCCATCCATAGATATTATTTACTTTTGTTAATTAATTGGTATGAGCTTCGTGAGTTTATGCTACACCTCGCGGTTTATCCGCTATCCGTTTAGCCGTTTTTGAATGATTGAGTTACAAATATACAAATGTAAGTTTTTATGATGATGATTACAATAGCCTATATCATTTCCTGTACCTCTGAAAACGTGTGTGCAAAATATCATTGTTACAGGTTGAGTAGAGCGTAAACAACATACTCACAAACTCACCTTCGCCTTTTTAATTTTAGTTAGGATAACTCGAAACAATCGAAACAATGGAATAGTAGGATTAGCTCGCAGATTACTTTTTGTGATTAAAACGTATCTAATTTCAGGTGCAATATTTCCTCCGAACACAGTAACAGAAGTAGCGTTCGCTTCGGCCCTCGCTCGGGCTTCTATGGAGAGCGAGCATTACCACTTTGTCATGAAACCCATGTATGCGCCATACGGAGATAGCTTCGCGGCTTCCAAGGCAGGTGAGATCATTTTTAAGGTAAAATAATTGATTATGATATACAGACAGACAAACGAACAGACGGACGTGCGGACGGACTGATACCTGACTCTCACTATAAGGATTCCTTTTTACCATCTTGGTAGGGAACCCTAAAAAGTAAGTAAGTTCCTATGGGTCAAATTGGCCATTGTTTTAAACCTGAAGGTTAATAAAACCTGATATTATGCATGGAGGTTGATGTTATAGGACTAATTTAAAATTTTACGTCACGAAGAAAACATTAACTTTCTTTTCTATTTTCTACAAACTTTCTGGGTCTAGACAGCTTGACTAAGTATTAAAGCAAAGTTCCATTAGTTTTTGGGCTAGACGATAAATCGATATTACTAAATTTTACCGCAGGGATTTTTCTACAAACTTTTTGGACCCGATAAATACTTTGGCTTGCTATAAGGAGTAACTTACAAGAAAGAAAGAAGAGTGCTCTGCAGGGCCCACTGCTGAGTACGAGTACAAGCTTTATTTCTATAGACTTATTTCTTATTTTATTTCTATTACAGGCCAAAAATGATGATGGGGACGTGTTTGCTTTAACGTACTGCTAGAGAGCAGAATGCTCTGCCCGAGTGGCTATTTCCCGGTAGCTATAATCTAAGTGTCTTCAAGTCGCGAATGAATCGGTTTCTTCTAGGCAAGCGTGCTCCATCATGGACCGCATCGTTGCTTACCATCAGGCAAGATGGCGGTCAAACGGAAGACTATCATTCTTTAAAAAAAACCTACTATAGTGTCTATTCTTTTTTACCGTTATTTATCTCGAAAAATATTGTTATTATATGTTTTTTGCAGCATGTAGTCTAATAGGAGAAGGTGTAATCGCAATTTTCGGTCCCAGTGACCCAGTATCGGCTTCGGCGGTGGAATCGCAGTGTCGCGCCGCGAGGATCCCGCACGTTTATGTAAGTACTAAATTTTCCCGTTTTATTCGCATTTTCCAGGATAAAAGATAAATACTATGTTAATCCAAAAGTGAGCTACCTTCATACCAAATTTCATCGAAACCTGTTCAGCGGTGTTTGCTTGAGTAAGCAACAAACATCCAAACAAACAAACTTTGTCACTTATAATACTAGCTACGCCCCGTGGTTTCATCCGCATTCCATTTCCCGGGATAAAAAGTAGGCTATGTGTTAATTTAAGGTATAAGCTATCTTCGTATCAAATTTTATTAAAATCCATTCAGTAGTTTTTGCGTGAAAAAGTAACAAACATTCGTACTCGCTTTCGCGTTTATAAAATTAGTAAATACTAGCTGCGCCCCGCGGCTTCACCCGCGTTTTCCGGGATAAAAAGTAGCCTATGTGTTAATCCAGACCATGAACAACCTTCATTCCAAATTTCATGTAAATCCGTTCAGCCGTTTTTGCGTGAAAGAGTAACAAACATCCATACATACATCCATACTTACAAACTTTCGCCTTTATAATAGTAGTAGGATAGTAGAATAATAGGATGTGGGCTTGCACTAACTATTATTTATTCTGTGGTATGACTACAAATCATGTATGAATGCAATTTTCAGGATGATTTATCAATATTCGATATCATCTATCATCAATCTAGGATCAAATTTTACTCAAAAACGCCTTTTGCAATATTATTTATTAAACCACTAAGCTATTTTTGAATGCAGATAATTTTCAAACTTTAGCGATTTCTACACATGTTTTTAATCTTTAACAAGAACGATACAAGAGTGCAAGCATTTCTGTGTACGGCTTTAATTATGTTTTCAGCAAAGCTACAAGAATACGAGTAAAATTTGCTGAATTTTAAAGTTTAAATTCTTGAATACCTGGGCGATAGAGCTTTGCTCGGAAAACTCAGACAAACGTGTTTTTCTAGCTATAAGACTCGGTAAATCCATTTTCTAGATAGATTAAACTTTATATAGGTACTTACCTCTGTAAAAAGGTACAGAAAATTGTATCAAAAAAAAAAGACGTGTGGCACTCGGGGACTGCCGCGGTAAAGCTATTGCATAGCTGCATTGGTGTTAGGTTATTTTCGTTACAGAATTTCTGGATTCGGTCTCCACGCTCAAGGCCCGCGATAGAAGCTATGCAATAGCTTAATACTCGTAGTTCCCTCAAAATTAAAAAAAAAATGCTCCTTAGTAGTAGGATTCGATAAATTAAACAGAAAAATATTGTACTGCAACTAGCTAACTCTCCTGATAACTAACTCACTCTCCTGATAGGTAATCTCATTAGCTCTGCCTGTGCAAAGCAGGCTTAAGTAATCAACTGGCTCGTCTCAGCATTGTTTAAAAGTATGCCACCACACCTTAACTCCGTTGCTCCAGCTGCCCCCAACTCCACAATCGATTTCCGATTCCCGCTGCGACCCTATCGGCTAATTTTCGAAGTTAGACAATCGAACTTCAGGTGGCCTTTAAAATTAGCTGACCCAAAGTTTTATGTCAAAATATTCAATTTAGTTCAGTCATTCGGGCTTAAAAAAATTATAAATACATTCACAGTCATAGGTCCCCATGATTTCCTGTGTCGGGAATGCCATTAGAATACACATAAAGACAAAGACAACTACACCCAGACTCACAGTAGATATTTAATAGATCATTCAATCATCTGCCATGAATCGAACCCGGGACCTCTTGCTCCTAGGGCAGAAGTTTTACTACTGAGCCAAACTGGTCTTCAAGATCATGAAGTTTAAATGTCAAACGCCAGGGTTTAATCTCGGGCTTGAGGAAAACCAAATAGACTTCGAATTTCATGAACCAGCATGGAACATCGGAGAAGTTAGCCAAAACGGCTGCTGGTCCAATATCGGCGCAATACGGTGGATCCGGGATTCCACGCTGCATACGTAGGTACGCTTCATATTGGATTGATTTGCATACACGTTCTCTATGGTTGCCGTTACCAGCTTAGTTTCATCCGATGTTGGAAGATTGGAGGGAAATTTAAAGTGAAATGTGGCTTGGCTTGAATATGCTTGAATAAACGTGAGCGTGTTTATTGTGTTTTTGTACGAATAAAGAATTTGAATTTTTGAATTGTGTAGTTCTTTAGTTGAGACGTTTATGTGTTTTAAAGTTTAGGTTTTTATTGTTGTTTTTTTGTCTTTTTGATTGTATGGATATATAAAAGGTAAATATCTATGTATATATAGCTTTATAGTTTCACTATTACACACAAAACTAAATGAAGCAGTAACTCAAGTTTTTTTTAAATATCAAGTAATGAAAGTATGTCGCAAAGTCGACTTTCTTTTAAAGTGGGGGAAGCCTGACTAAACACATTTAATTTTATGCAATAAGAAGTAGAAGCAATTCATCTTCTGGAAAAATAAGGAAAGAAAGTTTTCTGCAGGAAATAAGTTGACAAGCGTTCGAGCGACGCACTTCGAGAACTTTTCTGATATGTTCTACTTATTATATCGATTCGAAGTTACTTCGTTACCGTCACTTCCCGTGCGATTGATCTGGACCTCTGACATGATATAACAGCTCTTCAATCGTGTCATACAAATTAAATATAACTCAGGATTTCATTTCATTTTTCGTGGTCGACATGTTTTAGTCTATTGCTGGCTAGTAAAAGCCAAAGCAAGAAAATAGGTATTTCAAATTTAACAAGAGCCTGTTGGACCATTGTTGACTTAATACGAAGTGACGAAGTGGTTGATGATTGTTAACACGTCTTTTCTGAAATGGATACACTTACTTGACTTTAGGCACTCAACCGATTTTCAACTTGGTATTAGCTATCCATACCAAGAACTAGAAAACGAACCAACGTTTTTGTAGTAGGTAATATTTTTCTAGTTTTTTTTTCTGACAAGGTTTAAACACACGTATTGCGACATCTAACTGCTATAAAGTTACGATCGTACTGATATCAGACAGTAGTAAAAAATATCTTATTTTCTCGATTTTTGAAATAAAAATAGAATAGAATTTTTATTGTATTTTGTTTAATGTGCAATAAAGCACACTAAACAAATTACAAGAAAAACTTTTTGTTTATGTTATTGAGTGACGAGACGAGCAAATTGCACGCCTGATGTTAAACGTCACGTTACGTCTTATCGCCTAAAGCGATTTCTTCAAAACAAAGAAAAAAAATAGATTTTTTTTTTATTGATATTTCGATTTCAGGCCGTGTGGCAACTACCGCCCGATAGAGGGTTGGAGCGCCCTAGCCCTCCCGCCATCAACTTGTACCCTGAGGCAGTGGCTCTGTCTAAAGCCATGGCACTTTTCATCAAAGATAGCGACTGGACTTCCTACACCTTGCTTTATGATGATGATTTTGGTAAGCTTTCCGATGAAGCCATACAATTTTATATTTAAGTATAATTTCAGTAATCACATAACTGTGTATTGAAACCACCGAAGTCGGATTATAGATCGATGATTGAAACGAAACTATTTACAATAGGAGTAAGATTGCTTAAAAATAAATAAAATTTTTCAGGCAATGTTTGTAACAATTACGTCTTGTATTTGTTTTCGATGAACCTCATTGCTATCATTTATGGTTGTTTTTCGAAACATTTTTCAAAAAGTGCTTACATTTTCTTTTATTATTTACAGGGTTAGTTAGACTCCAAGAGATACTAAAACATGCGGACCCCGAAGTAAAATGGAGAGTCAAAAGGCTTTTCCCTGGCGAAGACAACCGAACGCTGTTGAAATCACTGAAGGCCATCGGAGAAACCAGGGTTATACTAGACTGTCCTACTGAAAGGGTCCTGGAATATTTACAGCAAGCCAATGACGTTAACTTCTTTGCAGATTATATGGTACGTCCTCAGATAAACCGAAAAAGAAAGAGAAAAGAAATAAAATTATATATAGGGTTATACAGAAAGCTATACCGGTTTAGCTATTGCTAAACCGAAAAGATCTAATAGTACTCAACATTATGAACAAGTTTTACTACGTGACTAACCCGAAATTCGCGAAAAAAAATCAGCCTTCCATACATTTTGTTGAGTGTCATTGAAATGTTTCTATGGAACAACCTAGTTTTTTTTCGCGATTTCCGGGTTGGTCCCCTAGTAAAAGTTGTCCATAATGATAAGTACTATGAGCCCTTTTCGGCTTAGCATACCTTTCTGTAAAACCCAGTATGTGAGTCAGCGCGCAACCTTTTCCGAAACTTTAATTCTGGCATTATTTACTTTAATTTTATCCTATTAGTTTGTACGAAACAAGATAATTTAAACATTAATTCAAAACCCTAAAATAGTTAGACGAGTAGGTAAATATTTATTTAGCATTCAATTCAAATCAATTATTCTAAAATGGAAACATAAATGTACACTTAAGAATGTCAGTTACAGTTGGTATAAACTTAACTAGCGCTGATAAATCGCACCCTAAAAACTGGTGCTAGTACTAGTTTTTACGGTGAGAACCGTAGAGATAGTTGTCACCGTAAAAACTGGTGCTAATCATCGTACTTTTTGGTAATTGTCAGTATGCTCCGTACTTTAGGTGAATTTTTTCTCGGTGTAAAATTAAGTACCTCTTGTCTACATCAAAGACAAAATTACTTAGAATTTTCTTAGAAACCGCAAGTTTCATCTATCAAAGATCTAATAACATTAAATACAATACCTATGTTCTAGACTCATACAGGTAATACTAGCTTAGTGGTTCGTTATCTGCCCACACAGTTTCTTGTTCTAAAGTAAATCCACTTTATCGCGTAATACGACTAGACTTTTTACACAATAGTGATTTCTATTTGTTCAGACTTAGAAGTTTCTGTTAGTTCTCATTGTGTGCTATTAATTATTCTTTGTTAGAAGCCGATGTTCCTTTTAGAAACGGTACGATTTTTATGTTGTTTTTAAAAGATGGTCTAGAGTCTAGACTAAAATAATAAGCTATACACAATACACTGGTATTTATAAACATTGCTTTAATTAACACATTTAATAAAAACACATTTTTAGTACCGTTAAATGATTTTGCCCTTCTACATCGTATCGCTCGGAACGTATCAGACAAAAAAACACTTTGTATTGAAAAGTATGAGACTATGCCCACTAGACCTGTCCATCATCGACCAACACCGTCGCGTGCCATGTACGGAGCGTATCAGCACCGGCATGCATACGGACACAGAACGCCGTCCGTTCAGTAGGCATAGGTGAGCGTATCGTGCCTGTTTTGGCGCCCGAAACGTTCATAGCACTGTCATGGTACGGTACGGTATAGTGGATAGATATCTTAACCATGAAAGTTATTTCCGAAGAGCGTGTTTACTCTGAGGTTTTTTCTCTTAGTTTTTTTTTTTTGGTGCTCGCTGTATTATCTCGTATAATTATGTTTTGTATCATTATGTGATTGTTACAGAGTTACGTGCTAATGTCACTCGATGCGCACACATTAGACCTCAAAGAGTTACGATACGGGTTGTCCAACGTCACATGTCTGCGAATTTTCGATCACTCCGACTCGCGCACTCGCTCGTACTTGGCGGATTGGAAGGTTCGAGCATCCAGCGACGTTAAACTACCGCAGCAGACTCATGAGATTACTGTATGTATGATTGACAACTTTTATAATTACTACATTTTTTATGTCATAGGTGGCAAACAAGCAAACGGATCGCCGGATGGTAAGCGATCACCGTCGCTTATACCTTATCATCATCATCATCGTTAGCCCATATGAGGCCATATCATAACAACAACCGCCAAGCCATGTCAAAGTACTTTGAGGTGGACTAAAAACTCTCATTCTCTAATCGGTTCCTTCTAGGCGCGCGTGCTCCATCGTAGACCGCATCATTGCTTACCATCAGGCGAGATGGCGGTCAAACGCAAGCCTATAACTGAATTTAAAAAAATAAGATTCCAGGCCACTTGGGCTTAATTTGTTTAGTCTACTGCAGGCACAGACCATAAAACTGGTTGACAGCTGTCATCTATTTTCTTAAATTTTCTTAACACGAAAATAAAAATACATATGATGAAATAGTTTACTCTCGCCAATTAGATCACTTCTGATTGGCCGCCTTAATTATATTTTCCTCTGCCTAGTGCGGTGAGTTGTTCTACTTGCACCATCAATTGGTTTTATCCTGTTTATTAATCTCGTTTTATCTCGTCTATAATTGGTTTCTGATTGCATGAAATAGGCCTCTGTCAAAGCAAAAAGATCACCCAAATTTTCTGCTATTTCCATCTACTCACCAGTACTCACCACCCTTTATCACTCCTATGGGTTGAATTACTGCAACGAGTATAGTGGCGAGACAGTAAATGGGCATACTCGGCCGATCAAACAAATCATGGTTCTAATGACTGCCGTGACGTCAAAACTGTTTATACATACCGAGTTCTCGGCCGAGGGCACTGTCTCGCCACTGTACTTGTTACGTGTAATCAACTCATCACCTTACTCCCTTCACTGTCTTTATGGATAAAATATTTCATGTCCCAAATTGATCTCTAACCACTTAGTGAGTAGATCCAAGATTCGGCGTCTTGTATTTCACTCAGCGATATCTTGAATCTTGGCAACTTCGTTCCGATTGATACCTGCCCTTAAACTAAGATTAGAAAGCTCAGAGCTACCTTGCTGATTGGAGAGACGCCAAATCAGGAAAGCTATGCGATTCCGGTATTTTTCTCCTTCATTTTCCTTACCTCATTTCGTTAGGTAAATAAATTAAAGAACCTACAGTTGAGAGCCGAATTCATGTTGCAAAACGCGTTACTCAGTTAATTTCGTAAAGAGTGTTACAAGTGCTGCAATAAAAGTTTGTTAAGATTTTTAGCCAATTTTCTCAGATATTTTTGAAGAGCACTTAAACAGTTCATATTTCGCAAAAGGAAATAAAGCTTATTAGCAGTCTTGATTCAAATTAAAAGTTTCTAATATGTAAGATACTTATTTTCAACAACAGAGAAATAAGCAATATTTTTTTATGGTAGGTATCATCAGGTCATGTCTATCGTCTCGCTGTCCAAATATGACTTGTATACTCATATTTACAAGGTTCATGTAATTTGTCTTTCTTCCCACATGTGTAGACAAATAGACAAAATAGACAAATATTTGTTTTAGACAAAAATAATAATAATAAACAAACTAAAAAAAGAAGAAACAACACAATTTTTGTGTGGTTTCTCATTACATCAGGTGACATACTCGTAGACTGCTGTCGTGATAAAATTCTAAATCTGGAAAACAGGTACCATACCACTAATAGCGTTACATAAATAACGCGAAACATCAAGACAGCGTGTGGTTCTTCAAAAAGATTAGTAATAGAGTCTTTAAGGTCAACAACGTATTTATAATGCCCATAAATTACAAGAAACATTATGTACAGGGTTCTAAGGAAAGGTTTCAGTATTGATCCCATATTAAAAGTTGGTCATAATTATGAGTACTACGGGCCCTTTTCAACTTGGCATACCCTTTTCTTTATAGCCCTGTGTGTATATAAATGACTGAGATTGTTTACCATCAGACAGTCCAGTTTGTTTAATACTCGTAGCTCTATTAAATACATTGTTTCAGGTTGAAGTTGCTCTAGCGAGTGACGCGGCCAGGCTCATCACTGATGCGGTAGAAAGTGCCCCAGAAGAGTTCAAAGTAGAGGCGCAGGCCATTGAGTGTGGCTCGGAAGACCAGTGGGAAGTTGGGGAAGAATTCATTAATCATTTATTAACGGTAAATGGTCCAGCCAAGAGTTGATATTTTTTGATGAATAAATTAAGTAGTAGGTTTACATTCTTAAGCAAGAATATACTCGTACCTACTTCTGAAGCAACACCAAATTATTTATTTTTATACTCTCTATATATTTTTTTATATAGCCTAGTTAAAATTTTACGAGAATGATTGCTTTAAAAAGCCATTCAGGAAGATTAATCAAAACTGAAAAAAAAATATTTTTTTTACTTTATACATCGATGGCCAGCACCAAATTTCTTAGGTGTACCGTCACCAATATCAAGTTAGGGGCTTTCAAGTTTTATCTGAGAGCCGTTGTAAAAAAAAACTTTCCACGGTTCACCCAGGTGGTCTCAGGAGGTGGACGGTGGGTAAGAACTGGATCTACCGACTTCGGTGACTTTATAAGTTTATAAGATATTTTAATTTTTTGCTATTTATTTACTTTGTTTTATTACTCCTAGGTGAATAATCGGTAAATATTTGCGATTAGTTAGTTGATAAAAAAACAAACATAAAAGTAGTAAAAACATCTTAGTTTGCGATACGATAAATTACCCTGGTAACATTTTCAGAATCCAATAGTCGGCATAACGAACCAAATAATCATAGACAACATAACCGGCCAGAGGACGAACTTCAACGCCGAAGTTATGGAACTATCCAACAGCGGCTTCAACAGAATAGCCACGTGGAACGCAGACACTGGCTTTGAATACGTGCGTTCTTCCAACGACATCTCAGACCTTTTGGCGGAAAAATGGCAAAATAAAACCTTCAAAGTCGTGTCCCGCATCGGCGCCCCCTACTTAGTCGAGAAAGTGGCTAAGGACGGAGAGGTGCTGACTGGAAACGATCGGTACGAAGGCTATTCCAAAGATTTAATACACGAAATATTGAAGGAGACCTTGCATCTTAACTATGAGCTGGAGATCGTGCCAGGGAATGCGTATGGATCGTATAATAAAGATACGAAGAAGTGGGACGGGCTCGTCGGGCATCTTTTGGATCGGGTCAGTTCAATTTTCAAGGAGAATATTTACACCCGCAGTCCGCATATTTACGAAATTGCAACTTTAATGTGAATGTGTGTACAGCATTTGCATTTTTATAAGCTTTCATTTCATTTGCAACAAATACTTTTTTAGCCTACTACAGCTAAAAGGAGGCCTACCCTTGCTTTCAGATTAGTTCAGATCTTTACTAGTACATTAGGCCCAAGTTTGAAGGCTTTTTAAGACAGATCTAAATTTTCTAAAACTATTGGCATCCTTGTCTAATGGCTTGCAATGATAAAGATAGTTCAATTCAATTCAATTAATATTTATTCAGAAATACATTATAGGTCTCATAAATGAGTGAGATATACATAAATTAGTTAGTATTAGTAATTAGTTTTCTTGTTTAGGTCAAACCTTGAATTTGGAACCACTGCCCGATATCCACCTATGCTGGCATTTGGCATACCTATGTAACGTCGATGCCAATATTATAGAAATCGATTAACTTACATTCGAAACATTTAAGAGTAGGTACCTATACTTTGGATTAAGTGTCTACGGCGTAGATATTCGCTACGATTCTGGCTATATTGGCTACATCCGTAGAGGTCTACGTTATCTACGGCATAGACGACTATTTAAAATAACGATGTTTTCATAGCGATGTATGTGTGTGATGTGTGTGTGTGTGATGTATATGTATTTGTGGATCCACCCTTTAATTCATTCCTCATACATTTATTACGAGTAAAGCCACTTGAAGACTTCCAAAATATCTCTTAAGCCTCTAAACTATTCATGCACAAAAAGCCTTTGTTGTAAATTAGGTACAAACTCGAAGCTTAGATCACAAGTTCCATAGCATGATATTACCGCAGCCGTCAGAAGTTGCGTCTCGACTAATGCTACGCAACCCACAACTCAAAGTTGACAATAAGTTTAACGTTCCAGAAAGCCGACTTGGCAATTTGCGACCTGACTATCACTTACGAGCGGAGGTCTTACGTGGATTTCACTACGCCCTTCATGACTTTGGGCATTAGTATTCTGTACTCGAAGGCGACTCCGCCAGACCCAGAGCTTTTCTCCTTTCTATCGCCCTTCTCGGTTGACGTGTGGATTTACATGGCCGGGGCCTACTTAATGGTCTCCCTGTTGCTACACATACTGGCGAGGTATTTCACTTTTGCTTTTCAATTTATCGTAGGTTTTTGCTGTTGTTTTCTGAATTTTGATGACGTAATGTAGTATCTACGGATGACGTTTTCGGTTATGTATCTACACTAATATTATAAAAAAATTATATTTGTATTTTTGTACGTTTGTAACGAATAATCCTACAATACTATTGGGTCGATTTAAGAAAAAAATCACTAAAATAAAGCTACTTTATTACCGAGTAACATAGACTATATATACTATATACTATATACTATACCCGTGCAAAGCCGGGGCAGGTCGCTAGTTTGGTTTGAATAAAAAGGTGTTATTGTTTCTATTCTTTCACATTATTCTTTCTGGACTGGATAGCTGTTTTGAGGATTACGTACCCACGTCAGGTATACGTCAGGTATATGTAACCCTTATGGTGAGACTCTGGTGTCTGTCCGTCTGTATGTCACAGCTAATATTGTTTTTGTTACGTCAGATATTTCAACGTATGTTTGTATAAAATTGGTACTACTCGATCCAATTTTCAACAACTATTTTATTCCGCTGCATAACAATCACTGAAATAACATAAAAATCACTAAAATAACAGGGTTCAATAATTTCAGGCTTGCACCAAACGATTGGGAAAACCCTCACCCCTGCGACAAATCGCCAGAGGAGTTAGAAAACATTTGGCACTTCAAGAACTCCTGCTGGCTGACCATGGGCTCCATCATGACACAAGGCTCTGATATTTTACCTAAGTAAGTAATTACTCTTAAATATTTTTTAATTATAGACAGATAAATTACAAATATATAGGTATATGAATTATGTAATGGGTTGATAACACTTAACGAGTACATTGGTGAGACAACGCCCTCGACCGAGTGCTCGGTTTGTACAAACATTTTGACGAGGCGAGACAGTCACTAAAACCATGATTTGTTTGCTCGGCCGAGTATGGCCATTTACTGTCTCGTCACTGTACTCGTTACTAGTAATCAACCCATTACCAATGTCATTTAACTTTAAGCACTGTTTATAAGGCCCTTATGTAAAATTACGAACGCTATAAATTAGTCAAAAGGTCTTAATCAGTTCTGGTAATGATAATTCAATACAGGTAACGAGTACAGTAGAGAGACAGTGTCCTTGGATGAGTAGGTACTCGGTTTGTATAAACCTATTACTAGTGTCATTTAACTTCAGTGTTTATAAAAATTGCAACGCTATTCGTCAAAAGAATATTTTCCAAAATCACTTTTAGAAATGTGTTTTTTCTCTATCAGGGGGTACTCCACCCGATGGGTGTGTGGCATGTGGTGGTTCTTCGCCCTGATCATGTGTTCCTCGTACACGGCCAACCTCGCAGCCTTCCTTACCAACGCCGCTATGGACGACTCCATCAAAAGCGCTGAAGACTTAGCTTTACAAACCAAAATTAAGTACGGGACTTTGAAGGGCGGGTCTACTTATGGCTTTTTCATGGTAAGGTTATTTTGATATCAAAGATACTTCCTAATGGGTTGATTACATGTAACGAGTACAGTGGCGAGACAGTGCTCTCGGCTGAGAAATCGGTTTGTATAAACAGTTTGACAGTCGAGAAAGTTACTAGAACCATTGATAACACACTACACAACACTAGAACTTGATTTCTTTGCTATTGGCCGGAAAGAGCCTTAGAGAGCCTACTGTCTTGCCACCGTACTCGTTACGTGAAATCAAATATTTCTCTCGTAGCAACCAAATTCGACGACCAGCGGAAATTGAAGTAGCAAAAAAAACTAAGTTATAAGTACATAAAGAAGTCTTCTTATAATCACTGCTTGAAATTCTCTGCCTTGTTTTCACACGTGAAATTCACGTTAGCAAAAAGTTTTCGGCGCATTTAAAGCAGTGAGAAACTTAAAGCATTGATTTAAAAGTAAATAAAGGCCTTAGTTAAGCCCAACTTTAATATTTTACTAATTGAAGTATCTGGATAAATGCTAGGATCAAAGCCCAGTTTTGTAGTTCGAACTGTTTGCGATATGACCTACTTTTTTTTCGTCCGTAAGAATTTAATAAATTGGCCCGAAAGCATTACATTTCAGTAAAAGCTTTGAGTAATAAGTTTCGTTTGACCACGGGTTGATTTATAAGAGAAAAATCAGTCAAGACCTATTCCACTCTTTTTACTTATGAAATCCCAATCCTGGGAAAAGGTTTCCCTATTTCATTCAATAAATCAGTTCTCTATAGTTACTTAGTCATTTAAAATAAATACTCTTTTGTAGCGATCCAACGATTCCACCTATCAAAGGATGTTTACGACAATGGATTCTGCGCGTCCATCTGTTTTTGTCAAGAACAATGACGAAGGGTTAGAACGAGTGTTGAAAAGTAATAGGGCTTATGCCTTTTTAATGGAGTCAACGGCTATAGAGTACCAGCTTGAGAGACACTGCGAGTTGATGCAGGTCGGAGGGTTGCTGGACTCGAAAGGATACGGGATCGCCATGCCTTTCTGTAAGACCTAACTACTTATTTTCCATTAGTTACAATTAAAGACAAAACTTCTCATATTTCTAAGGGCCACTTTTACTATCAGCAACACTAAAAAATTAAGTGTAATCCGAATATTTAAATACGAGATAACATTATCACTGGTACAAGTTTCGACGTCAAATCGTTCTTGATAACATTTTTTTTTTGTGAATAGTATTTTATAACATATCTAGTCAGTAGTCGTAAGTAGCCCTTTAATTGCATCTATTACATTATTTATGTATTTAGATAGCTATATTATCTGATCATTCGCTCCTTATGATCACTCTTAGCGACAAGGCTACCAAAGGCTGAGAAAGCTGTTTTAAAAAGATATTATCCTTTTGTTTGTATTTTCAGTGCAAACCATAAAATGTATATCCATCTATTTATCATTTTTGTAGTGTCCTCATATCGCACAGCAGTCGACAACGCAGTACTAAAATTGGCCGAGAGTGGGAAATTGGTTGAACTAAAAAACCGATGGTGGCAAGTTCCGCCCGAAAAGGCTTGTGTGGTAAGTCCAATAACTTTGACAACCCCTTGGAGATCGATCGCCATTAACTTGTCCCTTTCGAGTATAATAATGGTGCGAGGGTCGCGTGCGATATTTTCGCACTATACGGGCCAGAGTGTGTGATAGTGTATTTTGGTCCTGTTATAAAATGTAGGAAAGTTATAACTGAACCGCTAGATAAAGGGCCGCTGCCAAACATAATATTGCTGGAGCAATCATTGAATGATTATATATTTTATTAACTATTAATGGTAATTATGGGCCTTACTTATACAGCATTCTTAAACTTAATTACTGCTTGTATTTATGTTGTTTTCGCACGTGAAATTTCACGTCTGCGAAAAGTTGTCAGAGCAACACACTATAATAATACAGACATTATAATACGACCCAATATGATTTCTCAAGTGACATTATTCAAGAAGAAAATAGACGAATACATTTGTGGGCAAAATCGCGCGTCCGCTTCCCTCTCAAAATTGCTAATCTAGAACGGAGAACCGATATCCACCTACAATTTAACGTGTCACCTGACCCAAATCCACCCAAAGTCTAACGAACTGACTGATAGACAAACAAGCGACAGGCCATCTGATGGTAAGTGGTCACCACCGCCTATGGACACCTCCAATACCCAAGGCATCTTCAGAGCGTTGCCTGCCTCTGAGGACTCTATTAACCCTTCGTTTGAAGGAACTAAGATATAGTTCGGAGTTAAAACCTAACTTTGTTGGGCTATAGTATCCTACCATCACTAATGTCGCTAATGTCACCTGGAAGGGATCGCTCTTAGCGATAGGGCCGCCAGTTGTCACACCAGTTTTAAGTGTTATAATCTTTTTGTTTGTAATTTATGGTGTGAACAATGAAAAGTTTATCTATCTATCTAATGTCGTTTTCTAGACTGAAGAAGCAGAAGAAGAAGGGGGAAGTGCGGCCGAACTCGGAGTCAGCAACGTGGGCGGCGTGTTCGTGGTGCTCGGCATCGGGTGCGGCATGGCGGCCATCATGGGCATGCTGGAGTTCCTCTGGCATGTGAGGGAAGTCGCCATTGAGCAGAAGGCAAGTCATACATAATTATAACTGCTTATAATCAGGTGAGATGGCGGTCAAACGCCAGTCTGTCATAGAATAGAAAAAAAGGTATGCACCCGGGTCTGCTGAACAACCGAGAATTATTTTTCCTAGTTGTTCTGTTGGTAGAACAGATGTGAACTATTCCTCGAAATTTACGGTGCTCTAAAGTGTTTTTATATTTGTTATTTTAACTTTGTTGTCATGGCAGTAAAAATTACGGCATACATTGCTAAAAACATTTTTATAATTATGAGCATCTGAAAATTTTCACTCTGAGCTAAGATCGTTTTTATGCGTATGTCGAATATTTTTCCATATTCTTATTAGTTTTGTGGAGTCAATAAAATGTTATTAAGTATAGTTTATTGTTTTAACCAGAGCTATTTTCAGAAAAAAATAATATAACTCACAATCAAACCTCAAAATACCACGTGTGTTCTTTTTAGTTTCTATATTTCAGCCTCTTACTAAATTTAGCCGATATTGTTTCTCAGATGACACAATCCGAAGCGTTTTGGGCAGAGTTTACGTTCGCTATGAGTTTCTGGGAGACTGAAAAGCCAGTGAAGCACTCACGACCCTCATCAACTGCTTCTGGGTCCAACCCTTCGCGAGCCTCCTCCGTGCTGCGGTCAGCGGCAGACATGTTTCATATCGAACTATTTAAGTAATCAAAAGAGACATAGTATGAAAGTGTAAGTGTAGTGTTTACATGCTTTGAACAATTTAATTCAAAATAAGTGGGTTCCACTCATTACTACTAAGTGCCCTGTTTCATCTATACTCTTGAAGATGGAAAATGTGTCACAAGCCAAGCCACATAAATATAAATTAAATCAAAGAAATACAAAAATACCGTTTATGTACCTACCATGATTATTTAGCATGTTTTATGGAATAAAAAATACGTTTTTAATCACACTCTATTCACATTCTATGGCCAGTATTATTAGTACCTAGAAATTATAACGTAACTTAGTTCAAAACGTTTACGTTTTATCAAATACCTAAATAGCTATCAATAGCTGTTCGATCATACTTCGGTGTGTCCAATCAAACGTACACTATTCGCGTATTAAAAAAATCTGTAAATCTCATTGAAACGTCTCCATTTATCAAACCCGGTACGTATCTTAGTAAATCTCATCAAAGTTGATAAAAGAAGAGGCGGCTTTGAGCACGGAGACAGCGCGGGACTGCGAGCGCTCGCGGCGCGGCGACGGCGAGCCGGTGGAGGGCTGCGCCGAGCGCGGCGGCGCCGCCAGCCGGTGCAGCTGCTTCGGATCCATGGAGGCGCGCCACTCGCTGATCAACGCTTCGCGGAATGACACCTGCAGATTAATAAAAATAACCTTACATAATTCGTGTTTATAGGATCAATAACAGTTTTGAACGGAGGAAAATAAATGTGAGTTTAATAGTACGACTCTTATGAGAGCTCTGTGTTACGTTAAGAGCTCTAGGAATTTTAATCAAACAATTCTTCGCTACCTTACTTGAAAAATTGTTTTTAATATTTTTATTTATTTTTATTTTTTTATTCAGTTATAGGCTTGCGTTTGACCGCCATCTCGCCTGATGACATCATTCATCATCATCCATCATCATCCACAGCCCTCTCTATCCCACTGATGGGTATAGGCCTCTCTCCCGTTATGCCATCTGCCTCGGTCAACTGCTAATCGGGTCTAGGTTCGACCCGCGACTCTGACTATGTCGTCGACCCATGACTATGACATCATTATCATCACCTTATTGCCGGCTGCTGAATATAGACCTCTCAAGTTTTGAATCTTTAGACAATTTGGTCTATGTTCGACCCCCCATTTTTTTAATCGTAGACCCTTTTAATAGCGTTTGACGACGCTTTGCTTCCGACAAGCGAGGCGTCTCGTAAATGACCACAAATTCTTCAACGTTTTAACTCATAACCAAAAGACACCCTACCGATCAATGTCAAATATATTCTGAATAGAAATGGGTTTACTACATACAGTAGCTAACAATTAATCACGAAGTAGCGTAACTTACATCAAATAAATCAAGTAGGACAAAGCGGGAAATATACAAAAGCGAGAAATCTAATATTAACAATACCTTTTCCTTGATACTGATGTCTTCCGCGTTCAACAGGAAGTCGATTGCAGCTATAATAAGGCCCAGTATCCCGCCCAGGCCCAGCACCATAAATATTCCACTTGTATTCTTCATTTTAAGCGAGCGAGAATCGACTTTTTTTTCCTTGTCATCCCCCTGAACAACGTTGTGAAATAGGTTTTATAAACTCACTTATAATTACACTCCATTTTTGTACGAGAAGAACTACTATCGTAATTTTTTAAACAAAATTCACTTGATAATCTTTTCAGACAAGTGGCGATTTAACCTTGAAGAGGCTAATTAACGTCTCCCAATAATAAGTGACGTAAGCGTTTAGGCACATGGTGTGGCATGGTTTTAAACGCTGAACTTAAATGACATTCGTCAATTGTAGAATCGTATCATATAATATATAGCATACCTATAATCATTTAATTAATATGAAACAAGGTTGTAAAGACAGTGTATGCAGAGCCGAAAATAGCTCGTAGTAGGTACCCATCATTACAAACAACCGGAAAAAAAAACAGCTGTTCCATAAAAAATATCAATGTCAATTGACAATTGATAAAATTCACTTACAGCTAATTTCTTTTCTCGATTTCAGGGTTGGCTCCTTAGTAAAAGTTGTTCATAATGATGAGTACTATCAGCCCTTTCCAGCTTAGCATACCCTTTCGTTATGACCCTAGATTGTATAACTTAATTTCGTGGCAGAGCGTCAGGCTAAGTTAAACTAATACTGATGTACTAGCCACAGGCGTCTTACCGTGTTTTAACGAAACTTACCCCGCAGCTTTCATCTCTTTTATTTTCATCCACCCACCATTTTTGTTTCAAATCGTGCAATGTTCCGTTTTCTTGTAAATATAAAATGGCATAATCTACAAAACCTTTATACGGAGAACCTGAAAAATCAACCATATTATGTAATAACAAATTGTAAAAAATATTTGTCAATTTTTTATTTTTCTTACTTACTTTTAGGGAAAGCAATGCCGAATTCTTTAGAGTCCAACTCAGACCCGACCATTTTCAAATTGCAGTCTCTTTTGGTATAATATTCTATTTGTGTGGACTCCATGAAGAAAGCGAATTTTCCGTTGCTTCTCGACACCCGGTCCTTTCCCGCGTCGTTGTCTTTGGTAAACACAGTGGGTTTTGCTGACTTCATCACTTGCCACAGTTTTTGGTACGTGGTGTCGTTTGAATTCTGTAATATTGTTATTTACTGTTACGTGAGTATTATTTAGGCAAAATTGCGTGGTTTTTGTAATAGTCGATATTTAAACAGTAAATGTAAATTAAATATTCTTAAAAACCTATTTATTTATGAGATAATAGAATGTTTTTGGAATAAAATTGGTCTTGTAGGATATCGCAAACCACAGTAAGTAAATTTCATCAGCAGTGATATTTTTTTGTCATTACAAGAAAAGTGAAAAGATTAATGCCAGGCGACACGCAACCGCGAGCGCGTCACGCTTGTAGTCTCCTGATAAAGATCACCGAATATGATCGAAACTAGTCTTAGTATTACGTGAGTATTCCCGTGTTACTTATAACAAAATGTGTCAAAACCACGTTGGTTTCCATAGTAGTAAGTGAAAAGATTACAAACTTACTTCAAAGAAATAATAAGTGGACGCGTTTTCTACAGTTCCATAAGAAACCTTGTTCTGTTCGGCTAGACTCTTGACGTCTTTGATATCTTCGCCACGGCGACCTTCACTCAGGAAGGTTGACATATTGGCAGTGTACGATGACGTAATGATCAAAGCAAAGAACCACCACATGCCTGAAATCCAACGCGAACCAGCTGCTCTGAAAATGATTTTGGTGGGTAGTTTGACATCAAAACTTTGTTATCAAAATCACATCTAACAAACGAGCGCAAAAGTGACAGAGCAATCGCACGCTTTGCTTTGTTCATTTGTAACGCTTTCACGACTAGTTAAAGTTAACTTTACTATGATAGATAGATATTCTTTCCTTGTTATATTTATTGTGTTGCTGTACAAGTACAAAACATTAAGTAATCATCAGATCACTGACTACTTCTATACCTCAATGGTGTAGAAAACATCAGAGAGCTTACCTCGGCATGATATCACAACCTTGACACATGATAGCTCCTACGCAAAGCCACATGCAGTTGTAAAAACTCCATATGTTCTGAAGATTCTCTGGGTTTTGATTGCAGGGATGCGGATTCACCCAGTCATCTTGGCTCATGCTTGAATAAGAAAAAATACACAAATATGATTTTGATCACCGCTAGAATTATTGATGACGATGACTTCCTAGCCGATTTCAGTCGCAACGCCAATTAAATAAAGCTTGAGTTATTGTGCTTTTGTTTGGGTACGACTTTAGAAACGCACCAATCGATTTAAGGGGGGGAGGGGTGGGAGGGGGAGGGGGAGGAGGGGTAGACCCCTCCCCTAAAGGGTGGAGTTGCGGAAACCCCCCTTTCCGGAGATATGAGTGTTTTTGTGTACCAAAATAACCTAACTTTTTTCGCTTCCGTAGAAATTAACCTAACGCCTTTGTTTGGGCTATGTATGGCCGGCCTATCTTCGTAGTAAAAGTTCGTAAGAACTAACTGCAAGTCAAGATGCCATGTAAGTCAGTATTATGTTATGTTTGAAGGAGACATACTAGTACCTACTCTTGAGCTTGTCACATTACCGATCCAACTCTTTCTTTCGTCTTCAAAGACGTGCATGATGCATGTGTCTCTGCACAGTAGCCTTCACCACGAACTAACATCAACAAATAATTATTATCATAAGAAGGAAAAATATTTTCTTACCGTGCACAAATAAGTAATAGGAATGACACAATCATGAACACCGATGCCAGGCAAAGCCAAACTTCCAAGGACAGCGGCAGCAGAAACGAGAACATCTGCGGTGGCTCCGGATCGGGCTCCCTCATCATCATACTAATGCCCAAAGTCATGAACGGAACAGAAAAATCCACGACAGCATTCCTGTCCTTTGTTATGGTTAAATCACCCACCGCCATGTCTGCTGTCTAAAATTGATCATTGGTATTATTCAAAATGAACAAAAGACACTAATTATGTCTAAACAGACGACCTAGGTCCTAGGTGATATCCTACCACCATAGAATAGGTTATCATAGCACCGGCTACGATTCCGAGGTGAATTGAGGTCACTTTCATTAAGATGTTGTCGTAAAGCTCCTAACCCTTTAAATAAACTTATTCAAATATGGTTCTTACTCCTAATGAATAATTCTTGCACTGACATCCTGATAATATAATGATAATGACAGCTCTACAAAATACCGAAACTCTGGATACGTAGATCAATGACAAGGGATATAGATGAAGGTTGTGAAATGATGTTCCTATGCAGTAGTAATTTTTGTATTTTAAACGCTATTGCAATCCGGGAGATATTAATTTGTATATTTTGTTTGTTGTAAAAATTAATTTACTAATAACTGTACATTGTTTGAAAACCTATTGCCTAGACAAACCCGATTGAAGTTTTAAGGCAATTGTCTTAAAAATATACTGTGATATATAAATTATAAGCAATAAATAATAAGCTAAATAATAAAAAAAAAAATTATAAGCTCGTTTTACTCACGTGTTCCATCAGATCTCCAATCATACCATCCCATTTTTTAGACCCTTCAATTTTTCTACCGTAATCCTTACTAGCGATATCTGTTATCGTATACTGGTAATCCGTCTTTTTTATTGTCTTGATAACTAGAAATATTTTATCAATTAAATCAACTGCATATCCCCTCAGTACTGTATCACCTTCAGGTGTGACATACTTAGAAGCATACGGCTCCCCAAGTTTTGTGAGTACCTAAAAATTAGTAGATAGGTCATAAATATTACAAATTGAAAAATAAAATGATAAAAAAATCTTTGAAAATATCCCAGGTTTTGCCATCATTTCACGCATAGGTTTATACAAATATCAAATATATACGCCCGGTGGTATCACCCGCTATCCTACAAAAACCGTTATTATTTCAGGAATAAAAAAACACTGTGCGTCAATCCAGGGAATAGGTACGATACTTCTATTCAAATTTTACCTAAATTCATCAATCCATTTTTGCGTGATTGAATAACAAACATAAACATACAAACCTTCACATTAAAAAAATAGTAGGATTCTTAGACTAAACTTTTATTATTTGAAGTTTTTTGCTTAACAGAAATGAGCACGAAGGCATTATTTTTGTTCGATGGAAGGTCGTAATATGTTGACTCCACAAACGTTTTGCACTTCCAAGGTGCTGGGAAGGAGTGAGAGTCAGTCAGACGTGACGAGCGTCCGGCGCTCATTTTAATAGTCTTCAATAATGCGCTTCTTCTAGGCCCGTCCATTTATTTTATTTTAGTCTAAGGTAGGATTTATCAAACATGACTAATGGACTAACCTTGATAACCGTATTTACTTGCAGGTTCGATGATCGAGTAGACACATATTTATCATTAGAATTCAATGTATTCGTTTTGGAATCCCATACACCAACATGCACAAACTTGTCATCGTCTAACTTCGAGTAATGTAGATTGAAATTTATCCTTTTACCATGTTCGTCAAACTGTATATTGCCAGTGAATCCATTATAATTATGCTGAAAATAAATTTAATAGTTAGCCAGACTGTTAGTTCAACGTGTACCTATACAATACTGTGTTACAAGGAAAGGGCATGCAAAGTCTAAAAGGGCTTATATTACTCATCAATATGAATACATTACTATAGGACTAAACCGGAAATTGCGAGAAAAATTTAGCCATTCCATAAAAAATGTCAACGATACTCGATAAAATGCATGGAACAGCTTTGCTTTTTCGCGATTTTCGAGTCAGTCTTAAGGTCGATTCATACATATCAGTGAAGCCACAGTTCCGTCAACGTGTTCGCTCAGTTCGGTGTCAGTGCTACAGTGTTGCGTCAGTGATTCAATTCACACATGTCAGTACTCAGTTCACGGAGCTTCAGTTAAAACGTGTAAAATTCTATCAATCGCTCGTCCTCCATTTTGTTTTTGATGCCGCGGCGTCCATGATCCGACAAAATTATCGTCGCCAACGAATACGTCCGTGATTGCCGGTGTCGGCACTGACACTGAGAGCACTGTGTCGTCACTGACACTGACAAGTGGGGATGCGTTCATAGAGAATGTATGAAAGAATATTTCGCACTGTGCCGGTACTGTGTCGGAACTGTGGCTTCACTGATATGTGTGAATCGACCTTTATAGTTAAAGTTGTTCATTATGCTGAGTACTATTAGGTAAGCTTATTAGGTCGGCTTTTTCATAGCTGCATCCCTTTTTTCATAGCTGTACATAATGTGTCTTGTATTTGTCATGTTACCACTGTCATCGTAATTGGCTATTTTACACCCACGCCTGAGCATAGGTAAGGTATCTACTTTGGCATCTGTTTCAGTCACGCCCTTTCTCTTCTGCCATAAAGTGCTAGTTGCGACACTTCTATTTAATTTAATTTATTAAATCAGGCGTTACTTTGCGAAAGTTCATCTTCAAAAAACTGTTTTGCATGTTGGTGTTTTTAGTGTTTTTTTTTGTTTTTAAAGGCGGAAAATTACACTAGAGATCCATTTACAAACAGTTATCGCTTTTGTTTGTTAAAAATACCTGACTCAGAGCGTCTTTCAGAATTGGCCCCAAAGGCCAAGCCAGCGGCACATAGTCAGCTTCGCCATTCTGGTAGCATAACGCTGGAGGATCAGGCAACTTTTTTACATACGAAGAGCCTGGATTTACTTCGCTTCGATTTACCATGGCTTTGACTGCTTTTTCTAAGTGATTCAAAGCGTCAGCCGTTAGCGCCGTCTCTAACTGTAACCAGAACAAAATATTAAGGTGCCTGATTGAATACAAATATTGATTCTTAAAGCTATTCACAAAAGGTTCTTATCGATGTGGTCTTGTGTAGAAATTAACTGCAACGGGGGGCAAATTCAATTCAAACTTTATTTTTCTCTAAGTGTGCAATTGTAAGATATTAAATAACTTTATTTCCCGGACGGGCAGATATTTAAATAATGAATTTAAATATCTGTTCTGGGTCTGGGTGTTAGTTGTCCCGGTCTTAGTGTGTGTTCCATGGCATTCCCGACACAGGATCTATTCCTAGTGAGCTATGAGTGTGAAACGTTTATTAAGTCGCGGTAATACGAGAAAAGCTATTTTATGAACTCATTATAACAGTCTCGAAGTTCTTCAAAGGCTTTTGAGTCTTACCTTCACTGAAGATATACTCATGCCGATATCGTTCCACTTATCGGCACTTTCTGCGGCGGCCAAGTGTAAAACGGAAACATTTGCCTTGAGCTCCGGGACTTCGTTAAGGTGTAAAGTGTAAGCGTCGAGATTTGATAGGATAAAACTCTGTAATCACAGAAGAAAACACCATTTCAAATGGAAAAAGCCAACTAATGCTAGTCAAAAGGCGCGGATCGAGAATTTGGCTGCGAAAGACTCGTAGCTAGGGAATCGTTGGACGGGTAATTTTGAAAGGTTTGATCAAAATTAAGTACAAATTAGTTGTCGCTCTGAAGTGTGGAGGGGGTGGTAATTGAACCCGTTGCTCCTTGCCTCCCTCGTATCCGCGCCTGACAAGTCAGTACACCAGACAATTCTCCAAATTAATTGTTTCATTAACGATGAATGCAAGGTTCTTACCTGGTATTGTGTAGCCTCCTCTACTTCCGTAATTTGTTTAAAATACTGTATAGTATGATCGACTTCACAGTCCAATATGTAGTAGCTCATATGTTCTACTTTAAAAACGTTCTTGAAAGTTTCCCTGTTATCAGCATTAGGGTTAAGTTTGCTGAATAAAATCGGATCTTTTATACTAGACCACGAATTTATTACGTCATGAAGGCGGAGAAAGGCTGAAAAATGTAGTAGATATTTTACCAAAAAACAGTGTCTTACCAGTCTTAGGACTCTCAAGCACCGAGCCATATGAACGTTTCTGGGAGGCGCCGTGAGTCAATGAAAAAACAGAGCTAAAAGGTCTAATAATGGGTGCATAATTAATGAAAACCAACAAAAGCCTGGAGAAATGGATATTGTGTGCTATCCCGCTCGCGTCAGCTCACTCACAATACGAGCGAGCGAGACGACACACGATTACCATCGCCACTACGCTGACACGATAAGACCTCTGCTCATTTTCCTGGTAATAAAAGTTATCTATACCTATATTTACTAGCAAGACACGAAAAAGTAATCTGTATACCGGATAATTGATGATCAGATCATCAATTTTATCAGATAGTTTGCTCGCGGACTCCGACTCTCGTTGACTGTAGTTTGTAACTGACTCCTACAGACTTACACCAACTATCGGCCGACGCTCGCCGACTCTTGCTGACTCCCAAAGACATTTCCTCAACCGAACACCGACTAAAAGTCTCTTCTTATGTAATAGCATAGGTTTACTTACTGCTATCGTCTTCGTAAAATATCGTAAACTTATCAAAGCCCAAATGCTTGGTTAGTTCAGTGTATGCTTTTGATATAACATCCAATGGTGGATAATACGAAAACGTAAATTCGTTTTCTGCTAACGTAGTAATTGGTTCCCATCCTACAGACAAATGTGCAATCTGAAAAAAACAATAATAAAATTTTTGCTTACATTTTCCACAAAGACAAAGTGTTTGGAAAATTACTTTTTGAAGTATTATAACTTTTCTCACAAATAATATTGTTTTGGATTCGGTGACCAAAATAACAGATAAATAGGTATGAGAAAATCGTGCATATTCACACTACACGTTCGATTGTGAACAAAAGTGGCGTTTTTAACTGTTTTCAATCCCAAAACCAACGGGGCCTATGAAATCGTTTTAGAAAATTTTCTCCTCGAGAATTGGACATTCTGCATGCAACTGACAATAGTTTGACGGCCTAAAATTCTGACGTCAAGACCGGCAAATCTGCTTACGCAAATATTTGTTTATTATTTGTGGTTTAATAAGTATATGTGTTACTAAAAAAATAAAAAAAGCCGTGGTAGCTCAATGGGAGAACAGCCGCTTCGCATTCTTGAGGTGGCGGGTTCAAACCCCGTCTGGTACCAATGAGTTCTTTGGGACTTATGTACGAATTTACATACCACAGGCTTTTCGGCGAAGGAAAACATCGTGAGGAAACCTGCATATGTCCGGAGAAGAAATTCAATGGCGCATGTGAATCCACCAACCCGCACTTGGCCAGCGTGGTGTGGAATACGGCCTAATCACCCTTCGAGGGTAGACCTGTATCCCAGCAGTGGGAGGATTAGAGGTTGCATATTATGATTATTAAAAAATACAGCCAATTATAATACCTACGTAATTGTAGGTACACGTTTCTCCCGCTACCCTACTAGAATCGTTGATTTTCCCGAAATAAAAAGTAGTCTATATGTTAATCAATGATACTGGGTTAAAAGAAAAAGGTATGCTAAGCCAAAAAAAAGCAGTTGTTCCATACATTTTGTCGAGTCTCATTGACTTTATCTATTTAACAGTCAAGATTGGTCCTACCAGTAAAAGCTGTTCATAAAGATCAGTACTGTTAGGCCTTTTCGGCTTATCACACCCTTTCTTTAAAACCCTGTATAAAGCTACTCGTACTTCAATACCAAACTTTATCCGAATCCGTTGAGCCGTTTTAGCGTGATTGATCGATTTACAAGTCAAAGCGTGAAAGCGTTACAAGCCAATAAATAAACTCAGTTTCGCGTTTTGGATCAAGTATGATTGAGTGGTTTTCAGAACTGTAAAGACTTTTACTTACATTATACATGTTGCAGAGCAAACAAACTGTGTCACAAATCCCATCTGTAGGGCGGACGTCTACCAACGCCACGAACCCTTTATTGTCCGATGTAAAATCACATACTGCAAAAGCAATTATTTTCCTCATTAAAATGTCTGTCCTTCTCTAAAAAACAACTACAAAAAAATAAAAACAATATGAACTGTTAAACTGTTGCTGAATGAGAGTTTGAATTAAAATAAAGGAAAGTGCGAGGTTATTGTTACTAGGGAAAAATACAAATCGGAAAATGTAACAAGCTTTTCCTTGAAGATAAAGCTACTTTCCGCTCGTGTTTATATAATGCATAACTAGATAAGGGACTACATAATGGATGAATATCACGACGGGAGTAGAGAAATATCACGTGTATTTATTTTTCGTTAAATTTTGAAAATTTTAATGACAATTTGAACCAAAAAATACACGTGATACTGACGGGGGGGGGGGGGGGGGTAATCTAACCTCATCGTATATCACCGGAGGGGTTAAAAAAGTTGCTAAAAACATCAAATGATTAATGGACCTCTAAGCTAAGGGTCAGTTTTGAGAATAAGAAAAAAATATGCGTCACATACGCTCTAAAGATGTTGAGTATGTGTCCAACACTTTCGAAGGGAGGTCGTAACCAATGTATGCTTTCATGTTGTTCTCGGGTGCGATAGTCTTGAATACTTTCCAAGAGCTATGTGAAGTGCGCTGGTTAAATAGTCCTCCTGAAAAAAATACATTTGTTTTTATAACGTACTTTTTCACTGTTTTAGCCGCGCCAATCTAAAGTCAACAGAGTTCTATTTCCACGAAGTCAGACATGGAAAGTTAATGGTGTTCTTGTCAAAAAATTGAAACAATTATTCAAAAATTATGAAGTACGAGTAACGTAGTAGTATCAAAATTATAATAGCATTTTTATTTTTTTATGATATAGAACGGAAATACTGACATTAAGGCCCGAAAATAACACTGATAATTATCTGGCACAACTCTCATTGAACTTTGTGATTGGTACCTACCGATCGGAGCAATTGTCCTGGTGACAGCATAACTATGTTTTACACAAAACACAACAACAAATACTTTGTAAAACAGCTTTAATAACATTCTGCAGTCATTTGTTTTCAGCTGAATTCAGTTTAGCTGAACGCGCTCCCGTGTTTGTAACCGCACTGTCTGGAATAGGTATTTTTAGAAAGTAGTATTAGGTCACAACGGCGCGACGGACGTCGCCCGCCGCATAGCTTCTCGGCGACTCCATTGATGCTTTTTCATGATTCCTTGGTTTTTGCTTGGATGTGGGAAATCTTCGTAGTTGATAACTGCAGATGTGGTATTTAAAAAAAATCTTTTAGTTTTGTAATTTTGTATGGATTATTCACGAACTCGAAACTAATGTTTTAAATAAAGTATGTTTGTAGGCTTAGATGGTTATGGGTTAAACGGTTATTTTTTTATTAAAAGTTTAAGTTTAAAAGATAACCGGCTTACTGACCCGCACGCGTGTACTACTCGGTATCACAATATAACAAACATGTAATATTTTCTTATTACTAACATCAATTATTGAGTCCTTCAGAAATATCTCTAAATAAAAACTTAGAGACGATTATTTTCACATCAAAAAAAGGGTCACGTCAATACAACGGCTTTGCTTAACGAAACAAATCAAACAAAGAGTAACCGTCTCCACAGATTCTATGCTCTATGAAAGTTAATTTTGTTTGAGTGGAGCGTAAACCAGACGTGCGTTTTGGAACCTCAGATACAGATTATTTTTTTACTATCAAACTATGCTTTAGATCAAGTTAAAATATTTCAAATTTGGAAAATGTGGCGAGTTCTTTTATTTTTTTGTGCGTTTATACGCGCCAGTACTCCAGAGTTTTTGTACGAAGTCAAGACAGTGAGCGCGTATGAAATAGGTGAGTTTATAATCACATTTTGAGCCACGTGACACTATTTTTAAATCATAATATGTATATCCGCATACTGTGTGAGTTTTGATGTATGTTGCTTAATCACGCAAAAACAGCTAAATTGATTTTAATTGATTTTGTATAAAGGTAAGTTTAGCCCTGGAACGGCCTGGATTAACATATAGGCTACTTTTTATACCGGAAAATGGGGTTGACCCTAGGGCGCGGCTAGTCCCAAACAATTATGTCAGTTTCATAACTGTTATGTTTCAAAAACAAACTTTTTTTTTTTTATGTAATCTACTCATCACTTATCCATTCATTTAAATATCAAAGCAAAATAATTTCAACTGACATTTAGTAATCGTTTTCTCTATCAATATTTTTCGACCATGTCACGCTTTTCAAATATTAACATTTTTTAATTGGACCAAAGATAATTTTACCCATAATTTTAGGTAACATGTTTTTAATCAAACATAATTTAGTTTACTTTGCCATTTTTAGCGGGTATTTTCGATAGCAAAGGCGTCATGCAGCTAAACGCGTTCAACGAGAGCATGCACCACAGCACCAACGAAGTGGTGAAGGTGGAACCTATGATAATGAAGCCGAGCCGATCTGACAGCTACACTATGTGGAGAGAGTGTAAGTCATTGCCATTGAAATCACAAAATAGAAGTAGTACAAATCCGTTACCAAAGCTGTACCAGCTTTACAAGAGGCAACCAAAAGTTAAAGCAAAACCTGAAATTAAATATACCTACGTACCTATAGTCGATACCTACCTACAACTCGAATGTTATATATTTTATTATTAATAATTATAGTATAAATAATTTATTATATAGTTTATTATAATGTGAGGGCAATGTGGGGGAATTGTGGCTGGATAGGGTATGTAATGCCGTAAATCGAAATGTACATATTATATGATGTAAGTCAGGTAACGATAGGCTTTGTTCAGCAGTAGACTAATATTAGCCGATATAAATATGATGAGATGATGATAAAACCACCTAGTACTACACCAACATATCTCTATCTTTATATACGTAAAATACACAGCAAGTACGAGTATTAGGAAAGTGTACGCTATTTACGCCCGTTAGTAACGCTCTAGACGGACGTAATTGACGTATGGTTTTCTATCCAATACTCAATACGTATTTTACTTCACAATTCATGCTAGGCATACTGTCTACTTTGTCAATCAAGAGTGTTAATTATATTCCAGTTTGTAACAATAAAGATATGAGACCAATAGCAGTGATTGGACCTCAAAGCCCGATATCTGATGGAGCTATACGAGACCAGTGCACTATCGCCAACATACCGCACATCCAAGCCACGTGGCAACCGCTAGACGTTGAAGCAGAAGAAGCAGAAGAAGATGAAGGCGAAGAAACAACTGAAGGGGAAGAAGGTAATGAAGAAGAAACTGAAAACGAAGAAGAAACAGATGAAGAAGGGCTACCAACAGAAGAGCTGAAATTTAAAGATATTTCTATAAACTTCTATCCTGATTCAGATGAAATTAATATTGCTGTTGCAAACCTACTCAAGTATTACAACTGGGAAAATTTTGCAGCTCTGTATGAGGATGATTATGGTAAGGCAAAAAAAAATATGTTTGACCTTTTGGGCAAATAGTAAAATATTATTACGAAATTGATTGTCCTTACAAAAGAGTGCGAATTCTGTGGAATATACCTACTCGTATGCATTCTATTAATGCTTATAGGTACTTCGAGCAACCTTTATGTTTTTTAATCTTTCATGATAAATTCGGGGTTTCCCTTAATGTGAGTATTGTTAATTAAATAAGTTAAATCTACCTGAAGCTTTTGAGAAATTAGATCCCTTTTAATGTATGTTTCAGGACTTATGCGTATACAGAAAATTTTGGCCAATCATACTGATAAATTCCCCGTCACAGTTCGAAGACTTGACCCCGATATCAATAACTTTGAGGTATGTTTTTTTTTTCATTTTTATGAAACGTTTAATGAGCATTTCTTAATAAAATTACAATCTAGCCTCAAGCTAATAAGTAATTTAAATCTAACTTTAATTTCTAGGTAACTTATTACTAAGAATGTGTCCAATAACAGTTTTCTTATTGTTTCTATTATACGAGGACACAATGTTCACGTATCTATCTATCTATATATATAAAAATGAAACCCGTTTTCCTTGGTCACGGCCTCACGCGTGAATGGCTGGACCGATTTCACTAATTCTTTTTTTGTTGTATTTGTTATTATTAGGAGAAGGTTCTTACAGAAAAAAATATTAAGAAAATCTCTCAGAAATATTGAAAAACCCTAAAAACAGCCCTTTTATTTTCCCCATACAAACGTTTTCTAACTAAAACGAGCTTTATTGCTATTGTATAAAGTTCATATTGAATTGCAAGCACTCACTGTTGTTTAAGCAATGTAGGTATGTTCCTAACATCCAAGAGTCAATTTGCACTTTATCACCTCTGTACAAAATTCAAATTCAATCATATCTATCAAAACAGTGTGCGTTTTATACTGATAATTTTTACTATAAATTGACAAGTTAGCAAACTACGGTTGCTATAGTTACGCAATAGCATGAGAATAGAGGTTATAACAAAGAGTTCTTACAATTATTCTCAACACCTTTGGTCACGCCATCACGCGTGAACGACTGGACCGATTTCAATTTACTCTACGTTTATCCCAAAGTCTACCCGTGCGAAGCCGGGACGGGCCGCTAGTTCTTGATAAATTACACTTTCACTATAATCACTACTTATGACTAGACACTAGCTCGAACTGTTTAGTTCTTTGAGTCTTCTTACTATTTCTGTGTGGTATAAAAACTTAAAATGTTTAGCCTTCGACAATCCGCATTAGCATTTGCATACCTTGAAAGTGGCAACGCTTCCAGTGTTGCAGTTGTCCATAAATGGCGCTGACCACATATCAGTATGAAGTTCATCGTCCTTTTGTAGTTCTATTTTAAATGAAAAGAAACAAAATGGAGATCAGAGATCCACATAATAATTTACTAATTTTAGGAGCGAAATATTGGAATAATATTTTTCCTTTTCGTTTGTTTTGTTTTTGTATAACAGTCAGAAGTTATTTTCTCTCTGAATCATCGGAAGATAATTTTGTTATTTCCGTCACAATTCCGAAATTGCTTTCGCTTTTTCTTGTCTAATAAAATAGAATAATCTTCTAGTAGTTCTTCTAGTCTTCTTCTAGTCTTTCGTTTCATAACTACAATATGTATTTAAAGTTTCGAGTGATGTAAAATTACAATGATCGTATATTTATTACCAATAAACCATATTTTCCAGATCTTCAAACAGCTGCACACTTTAGACAGTCGTATTTTACTGGACTGCCACGTTGACCGAATTAATAAGTATTTAGACGAAGCTGAATCACAAGATATGGCTGGTCATTACCAGGTAATATTATTTTAGTACTAGTTGGTTAATTCTTGGTATTTCATAGTTGGACTGTTGGACGAATATGATCTAGATTTGCGTGCTTCATCCTAGATCAATATTTTGACGTCAAATGTTAGAAATGTTGGAAGTGACGAGACGAGCAAATTGCTCGCCTGATGTTAAACGTCACGTTTGGTTATAACAAGTCTGCGCCACCCAGAATTCTTGCCTAGTCCTTATGTTAGATGAACTTAATGTTACTATTTTATACCTTCTTTTATTTCGTAAGTTCCACCTACTCGCTTATTAATTTAATTATATTATTAACAATTTTCAGCATTACATATTCACTTCGTTGGATGTTTCTACGGTTGCTAAGCACGTGACTAATCGCGCTTGCAACAGCAGTTGGCTAAGTTTAACCGAGACCGATAGACCAGATATGATCTCAAGAGTCGGCAAATGGATCGGTAACGATGAAACTACCCAATCTACAGAGCCGCTGTCTGTTTTAGATTTTACTGTAAGTTCACACGCTGAAGTGCGGATTGGTGCGGGTTGGCGAATTGGTGATAGATAAGGATATGTTTTGATTTCAGCTTGAAGCGACTTTGATGAATGATATAGCAAACCACCTACTGATATCTCTCACAGCCCTTAAAGAGTACATGGAACCTTACACCAATGACACTGTGGCACCTACGACCCCCATGTGCGGCGACACAGCGGCGGCGTGGGAGCATGGAGCCAAACTACAGGACTTAATACTGACCGTACGTTATTTTTTAGGGTTCTGTACCCGAAGAGTAAAACGGGACCCTATTACTAAGACTCTGCTGTCCGTCCGTCCGTCTGTCACCATGTCCGTGTGTCTCATGAGCCGTGACAGTTAAACATTTGAAATTTTCGCAGATGATGTATTTCTGTTGCCTCTAACAACAAATACTAAAAAAACAGAATAAAATAAATATTTAAGAGGGCTCCTCCCTCCCATACTCGTACATCAAAACGTGATTTTTTGCCGTTTTCATAGATAATGGTACGGAACCCTTCGTGCGCGAGTCTGACTTGCACTCGTCCGTTTTTTTTTTTGCTTACTTTATGCTATAGGTGGCAAACAAGCAAACGACCCGCCTGATTATAAGTGATCACCATTGCCTGGATGCTTGTAATACCCGAGACAACAACGGTTACGACTCCGATCTTTTAAGTCACTATTACAGCTCTTTTGAAAAACGCCTTGTTATATTTACTCGGAAATACTAATAATCTACGTCTACATCCTCATCATAATCGACTTTAAAACCTCTTACTGCTGAAATACAGCTACCCTCGAATATAAAGATATAAAACGTTAATTCTCGAACAAAATTTAGCATTAACATCATATTAATATTATTTATTATACATTTTAATACTATACAGACAGAGTCATATGGCGTGACTGGAAAAGTAGCTTTTGATGAGAGAGGAAGAAGAATGAATTACACTCTGTATATATACGAGAAAGCCGTCAATAGTGAACTACAAATAATAGGAAAATGGGAATCAAACACTTCAACAATATCTGACACCAGATCAACTTCAGAAATAAAATCGAAACCAACTAATACTAAGAAGCTATTTAAAGTAAGTACAGTACAGACAAAGTATCTTAGACTAAAAGTCAAACATTTTAAAATGGTTTAAAGAAAAACTAAGCCCTACTTCTTATGCTTTCCTTTCCTGTAATTACAGAATAAGTTATAGTAGATTTAAGTACAGAAGACTCATTTCGTGATTTTGTCAAACTA
This sequence comes from Alcis repandata, assembly GCA_949125135.1. Taxonomy (NCBI): domain Eukaryota; kingdom Metazoa; phylum Arthropoda; class Insecta; order Lepidoptera; family Geometridae; genus Alcis; species Alcis repandata. The sequence continues at coordinate 7,146,275 of OX421233.1, forward strand.
TTATACTAATAAACTAATATATTTTTAATTTTATAAAGTACAAAAAAGCAATCCTAAACCAAATACATATAACTAGTAACTGACAGCGATAAATACAGGCGCAAGCGCATGCGTATCTAAAAGAGAGAGTGATCGCGCTGTCACTTTCACACTTGTTAGGTTAAATGTAAAAGCTGCCCGCTCAGGTGGCCCACAGCTAAACGTTTTACGGTCGCAATGAGCTTAGCTTGCTTTAACATAATTATTGTTTTCAGATTATATCAGCAGTCAACAAACCTTACTTTTCATGTATAAAAGACAACTGCGAGGCAACAGAAACAGGCGAAAAATACGAAGGCTTCGTCGTCGATCTTGTTGAGAACATCTTTCTGTACTTTAAAAAAGAAAAAATCGATTATAAATATGTTTTTGTCGATGATATATTAAAAGCTCAAGGAAAATATGACCCCAAAGAAAAAAAATGGAACGGAATGATAGGTGAATTATTAGATAAGGTTTGTAATGCAAATTTTATTTGGATCCGATATTATTTAATGAAATCGAATATTTTTTTGATACAATTCTACTATCACAAAATAAGTTAAGATTTTGGCTTACAGAGAATCGACTTGGCTGTTTGTGATTTCACTATTACTGAAGAAAGAAAAAAAGTGATCGACTTCTCAGTGCCATTCATGTCACTTGGTATAAGCATTTTGTACGTCAAAGAACAGAAGAAGACTCCTGACTTGTTCTCGTTCCTTAATCCTTACACTGTGGACGTTTGGTTGTTCGCAATGACGGCGTACTTCGCAGTGTCTATTCTTTTGTATATCTGTGCCAGGTAATGAGTGTTTTTAAGGCGGGGGCCACATCCACGCACGCGCACAAGCAGTGCATCTTTTGCAACAGTTCGTCTGCATCTTTCTTGGTTTTAGTAACATTGTACATCTTTGGACATTTCCGAAAGCGGACGAATATGTTAATTTGCGTGTAAATTAGAAACATGAATGGGCGTGTTTTTTTTTTTGGTGCGTTCATTTGTGCGCATGCGCAGATTTAAATCCACCTTAAGAGAACAGTTAGAGGAAGTCAGCTCAAAGCGGACATAGGAGGCAAAGCGGCCATGCTTAATTACTCGGTCATAGTGAATAATACCGCGACTTTGCCGATTTCGGCGCATAGGCAACCTCGAGCCCCACGTCGGGGTGCAGACTCACCGCATTAGCAGCGATCGTGTCACCGAAGTGGGACATAAACATTTTTGAATGCGAGGTGAGTTTTTATTGATTTGACTAAATCTCACTATACTTCGGAGTTTTCGTTAAAATCGTCTCAAAGATTGTCTATTAGCGAGTGCTTGTGTGACATTTGGTTTCAATCAAAGTAAAAAATGTGAGTGCAGTTTACGTTAAAAACAAAATGGCCGAAAAAGGCAAAGCGGCCAGGACAAAGTGGCCACTGTTTATTTTGATCTTATTCAGATTTATTAACTAGTCCAATATGTTTTGTAAAACGGTAAATCTCTGGAATCGGAGCCAACTACTGTGAACACTGTCACGAAATCTGAAATGAAATGCATCCAGAATTACGTTTATTAGATTTGATCGAGGTAAATTAAAAAATCCTTGTTGTCCTAGTCATTAAGCCCTAATATAAAAATTCAAAGATCAAAATAGATGTGCACTGTTAATGTTTTTAAAGCATTGCTACATGTTGTTGATTTTCTTTATGACTAAGAATTTTAACAATTTCAGGTCAAGACTGTGAAATGAGAATGTTAATTTTAAAGTTAAATTATTTTAAATGAGTACAAGACTAACTAGTAAGCACAAAACGGGTAAATAAATGAATAAAAACTATGGTTCTGTTGTAATATTGTATTTTTATTGATATTATAGTCATTGCAAGTCCTATCAAATAGACGAAAAAGTGCTGGCCACTTTGCCCGGGGCCGATGACCGCTTTAGGCGACCACTGGGGCAAAGCGGACTTTTTCCAATTTTTTCTAATTTTAAAGTAGCGTTTGTAATAATACTCATTTAAGAATGTGACTTGCATATTATGAAAAAGGATGCACACTCTATCCATTGGTCTAAAATTATCTTATGTTATAGGTCGTTTTGTCATCTAAAACGACAGTCAAAGTTAAGGTGTCCGCTCCGCTCTGAGCTGACCTCCCCTACACTAAGTGTTTTTAGTAGCGTGTTACCAACTCAACGATACGAACATGGCGTCTAATCTACTTCTTAATTTTTCTCATCAGGATATCGCCGGCTGATTGGGAAAATCCAGAACCTTGTGATAAAGATCCTGAAGAGTTGGAAAATATATGGTCATTTCGAAACTGTGCCTGGCTAACTATGGGCTCTATTATGACGCAAGGATGTGATATATTACCTAAGTATTGATTATTTGTAAAATTTAGTACAAACCTCTTTTATGCAACTGCACTCAGTTGCACGAGACGAGCTAGTCGCTAGCCTAATGGTAATGATAGTGGTTCAGTGCAACTCAAGTTCAATTCAAAATTCAACGCGTCAATGCATCACGCTGGTTAAAGTCTAAAATCTATGTCGGGCTATTTATGGATTTAAATTCAATCTTTAAAGTATACTGTGATTTAAAAAATTATAGGCTTCCATGATATAATTAATTAATTATTCAATTTCAGGGCAATCGGTACGCGATGGGTGTGCGCGATGTGGTGGTTCTTCGCTGTGATCTTCTGTCAGACGTACATCGCTCAGCTGTCTGCGTCAATGACCTCAGCTCTTACCGTGGAGCCCATCAACAGCGTCGAGGATCTGGCGAAACAGACCAAGGTCCGATACGGGGCGTACAGCTTAGGATCAACGCTGGACTTCTTTAAGGTAATCGATTCGTTTTGGTTATAAATATCTTCTTAGTCGTTCACTGTTGGCAGAGTGGTCGTGGTTATAATGTTACATGGAGGTTCCTCACTGTCGTTGACGCCCCTTTCCATTGCTGCCGCGGGTCTTGAATACTTCGACCATAGTTTTGATCACATTCGGTGATCTTACTCCAGGAGTGATAACAGGCGTGACGCATTTGCAGCCGCATCCTGCCTGTAACAAATAACGATTCGGGTTCTAATCTTTTAGTCTGCTTATTTTTGGCCAGTGCGACTTTTTTGGGCTAATTTATTTTACCAGCTTGTTTGCGCCATGGATATGGTTTAAAACAGAAACATGGCCCAGCGGTTGTTGCTATTAGACAAACAACAGGTCAATTCGACAGTTTCTTTTTGGCAATTGTACGCGTCATTGGACCAACGCCCTGGTGACAGGCCAGTTGTAAATGCCACTTGCAGTCACCTACCTATCCGATGGAACTGGTTTGTCCGTTACTTTCCAGTGATCTGTTAGAATCACTAAGAAACTCCACGATCTCGAAAAAGATTTACGTTTTCAAGGTTCATGGATATTGGCGTGTTTTTTACATAATTAACCTATAATATACCTTAATAAGTTCATAATTTAAAACATATTATAGAAAAAGCTCCACGCCATATCTAAATCAATTTAAACTTCTCTAAGTGTTTATAAAACACGCAGTTTCGCATTTCGCATTAATTATTATTGTTAAGGCTCAAGCCCTAATGGTAAAGGTTTAAACAATGTTACAGAGATCTGAAGACAAAATGTTTAAAAAAATGTACGAAACTATGATGGCAAACCCAGCAGTCCTGGTGACGAGTAACTTTGAAGGAGAACAACGAGTGCGAAAAGGAGAAGGCAAATACGCTTTCTTCATGGAGTCTTCAACTATAGATTACAAGCTTAAACGTGACTGCAACCTCAAGAAAATAGGCACAGAATTGGATTCAAAAGATTACGGGATTGCGATGCCAGCCAGTAAGTATAGTTCCCAGCACAGCGCGCAGTGAAGCGATAATGGGCCCAAGTTTGAAGATAAATATATTTCTGTCTTTGTCATTGCAACCTATTAGATACAAACATTAATACTTTTATCCCTTGATAAAAACTTTTTTCATAATATGGGAAAATAGCTTATTCATGTCAAATCGTAAATGATAATACAAAGGTAAAGTTTGTATCAGTGTATGTTTGTAGAGAGAAAACTCCGAAACTCCGGATCCGATTTTTTAAATTCTTTCGGCAATAGAAAGCTACGCTATCTCATTTTTAGACCAAAACCGGACACGGAGTCGCGGACGCTGCACATCAACAAGTTTAATTATATTGAATAATGCCTTAACACAATTCGTTTAAACTTGCAGATTCACCATTCAGAACAGAAATTAATAGAGCCATACTGAGTCTAAAAGAGTCCACAGTCTTGGGAAGTATTAAAAAGAAGTGGTGGGATGAAATGTATGGAGCAGAGGATTGTGACGTATGTAGAATTCAGAGTTCATGTTATTATTATTTGAGTCATATTTTAATAAATTAAATTATGCCGCAAATAAACTGGGAGGCCGCTTTATAACTGGTCACTGCATAAATGGTCGGAAAAGACCGTTTCCAGGTTTTTTCTAGAGAAGAAATTTCTTTATTTCAGAAAGGAGAAGACAAGAACGATATCGAAGGTGATTTGGAAATGGACAATTTGAAAGGATTGTTCATAGTTTTGGTCGGGGGGCTATTTATAAGTCTCATCGTGACGGCGGCAGAGTTCTTTAACGAGATCAGGAATATCGTGACTAAAGAAAAGGTGAGAACTGATGCTCGATACCAACGATCGTGACGGCGCTACTGTCGCAATTTTTTTTTAAATGAGTAACTTGTAGCAAAAAAGCTCACTTCTAATAAATAAAAAAATATGTTTGATTGCCATCGCGCCTGATGGTAAGCAACGATGCAGCCTACAATGGAGTACGCTTGCCTAGAAGCACCTAGAAAAAAGTACATACTCGAATTTAATGTACAAAGTTATATTGTAGCGGAAGTTTACAAAAAAATCATTTGTATTTTCCAGCTTACCCACAAAGAGGCGTTTGTCCAGGAGTTGAAAGCTTCACTGAACTTGTTTCAGTTAGAAAAACCAATTCTGAGAAACCCGAGCAGAGCTCCATCTGTCGAGTCTTCTGATAGCTCTGAGAAAAGAGAAAAGAGAAATGCAGCTATTGAGAACTTCATGGCGTTTGAAAAAGAAGTCCAATGATGTTGTTTGGTACTGATTTCGATTCAGCCAGCGATGAAGATTTTAGCCTATGATCTATCTATACAGCTTAGTCTTAATTTATATAAATTAAAAAAATTATTGCTGCAACATCGACATCATGTAAAGCTTATGTACATACGCTTGAAAGTGGAGTCTTCACCGAAATCTAACATATATCTTTTTAAATGCTTTTTGTTTAGGTTTATTCTAAGATGTGTCTACCTGGGTTTATCTGAGATATACTCGTATACCAATACAAGTGTAGGTAAGTCCATACTTTTACATTTATGTTCATACATAGCCCAGCCGAATTGTTATTTTACCCAGGAAAAATTATAAGTAGAATTTTTCCTTCGGAATTCGTTAGAGGGGGTCACTGGGAGTCTACATTTCGTTTTTCGAATTCCCAGTGGTATTGCATTTTCCGCCATCTTGATTTTAAGGGTTGTTTTTTGTTTTCTAAATAACTCGTTTATTTTCAATTTTACACGAAAAATGGTTATAACCAAAGTTGTTTGAAATTGAATTTCCTACAATTTCTGTCCTAATCAATTTTTTGTAGGATCGATATTTTTTCATTTAACACCCGGAAAAGAGGTGAGGAATGCATCGAAATATTTTTTTATTTTTTTTACAACTTACCTTCCAATTTTGAATGCTCTAATGTCCCTACCATACAACCACTGTCGAAACAACAATTTATTTTAAAATATTGCAAATTTCAATGATAATGCAAGTGATAATGCGCTAATACAATTCCACCCCCTCGATCGAAAAATATCGATCCTACGAAAAAATTGATTAGGACAGAAATTGTAGGAAATTCAATTTCAAACAACTTTGGTTATAACCATTTTTCGTGTAAAATTGAAAATAAACGAGTTATTTAAAAAACCACCCTTAAAATCAAGATGGCGGAAAATGCAAGACCACTGGGAATTCGAAAAACGAAATGTAGACTCCCAGTGACCCTCTCTAACGAATTCCGAAGAAAAAATTCTACTTATAATTTTTCCTGGGTTTGGTTCGGTTCTCGTCTAATTCGGCTGGGCTAACATAATTTAAACACTACCTGATAACGAGATCAGCGTATTGTGGTTTATTTATGAAAGCATAAAGATGTAAATAAAAGAATTTCATATAGTTTTCTTAAGGGTATCGATTTTGTTGCACTATTTTCCAAACTCAATTATTCGACAGCTCTAAAACTATTGTCACATACATGTCAACCATGTTTGTCGGTGCACAAACATGGTCGCTTACTAAATCTCAGAGATCCCGTCTCGGGGTTTGCCAAAGAGCAATGGAACGCAGTATCCTTGGAATCAAACGACAAGACCGCGTCCGTAACACTATACTGCGTTCCATAACAGGCATCACGGACGTAGGACGCAAATCTGCTAAGCTCAAGTGGGAGTGGGCGGGTCACACGAGCCGAATGCACCCGGACAGGTGGGCAAAGGTATCCACAGAGTGGGTGCCCCCGGACAGTCGACCACCGACGCGATGGCGCGACGAACTCGGGCGGTTTGAAAAAGACTGGACGGCGCTGGCCCAAGACCGCCAGAACTGGAAAAAATTGGGGGAGACCTTTGCCCAGCAGTGGGACAGCATAATTAGGTTAGATAAAAAAAATAAAAAAAAACTATTGTCGTTTTTTTCTTACATTAAAATGAAAAGAGACGCAGACAGTTTTAGTCCAGTCAGATTAATTTAATTTATAGAATGGCTCGACAGAAATAAGACCATTGACAGACCACAGAAGTTTGGCGTGTAACAGACAGAATCAAGTCAAAAAGGAAATTAAATACAAATACGTTAGTAGAACCTAACCATGCAGGATTGATACAAATACATCTCCATGGAGGTTTAAACACCTTTGCCCATCTCACACGAGTATAGAACGAAGCTGCGGGTAGATGCTAGTTTAGAATATTTGATTAAGTTTCAGGAATTATATTAATAGATACATTAATATAATTAATTAATAGATTAAAATGACGATTATATATATTTTTATGTTATTTAAGTAGGTGAGTAGTTAATTTTTGAAATTCAGTTTACGTGAGCGCGCAGCGGGGTATGCCAGTCGTGGTCACCCATCCGAAAACTGACTAGCAGGCTGATTTAACTATCCGAACATGAAATGTATTCGGAAAGAATATGTCAAATCTTACCGAGATTTGACATATTCAAAATTCAAAATTCAAAATTCAAAATAATTTATTCAAATATGGGTACATCAATGTACACTTATGAATGTCAAATACAATTTTTACGAATAAATTAATACACAATAAATTAAATGTCAAAGAAAATAATGTCAAAAATTATATAAAATAATTGCAATGTCAAAATATCAATGTATAAAATAACTACAATAGTAGGTATAATCAGTCAAGTATTATTATTACAGTCTAAATACAATTTACGTAAAGAGACTTTATCACAGATGAAGTCTTCAATTTTGTAGTAAGCCTTTTCAATTAAAAAGTCTTTTAAAATTCTTTGAAAATCTGTGTCTTTCTTATTTACTAGAGTAACAGGCAACAAGTTATAAAATAGTACGCCGTTCATTACAAAAGAGTTGCCAGTTTTGGCTAATCTAATTTTAGGTAGAAATATATATATATAGGTAGATATAATTCCGAATTCCAAATTCTTTCTGTAGGCGGAAGACTTTCGAAGATAATCGTCGAATACATTCGATGTTCGAATAGCTGAATCAGCCTGCAGATCGTCGTTGGTGAAAGCGTTGCTGTCGTCTCATATTATTTACGCTACGAGCACTATAATTAATTATGTAGTTGAATTTTTCATCTAAAAATTTTTGGATCCAAACAGTTAAATATAGTCTAAGATAATTTAATTTTGATGTTTTATTTTGCAATTCAATTTTCGGATTTGTCTGATAAATTCATAGCGGAGCGTCGATTGTCCAGCAGTAAGATGGGTCGACGATATCATTAGAATCGTGGCTCGAATCGATCGAGCACAGGACCTAAGCAGATAACATATAAGCAAGATAAAGGTATAGCGGATAAAGAGAGGATAAAGCGGCCTAAGTATGTAATTATTGACATTTTGAGTTTATTAATATATTTTGTTTAAAATAATTATTGTATGTTCGAAATGGACAGGCTGTTTGACCTTTTTTAATTTTTAAGACCACAATTATTATATTGTTTTGTATCTACACAGTTTTAAACAATAAACATATTCTATTCTATTCTATTCTATTCTTAGTCACAGACTTACTTACTTAATATAGACGAAACTTCGATTGAAAAATCGAAATAAAAATGTATTCATTGATTAAAAGTCGACTCTCGAATTGTAGAGTCCCAAAATAAAACTACCGACCTAAATACTTTGTTATTGTATCTCGAGGTCAATGTCACTTAATTTATTATACCCATAGTATCGAATCTTGAAGCGAGCAGACGCGGACGGTGTGTCTTAAACTAATAATGTATGCAAATCCGCGCCAAGAGATGATACGCCACATCCTGCACGTGCTAACTCCATTCAAAACGCACGCGATTCTCGATCGGAAATAAGGGAGCTGTCGGAAGCCCGCACTGCTATTAACTACTACGTATTTACTAATCTACAACTGTATCTCCGAATTTGCATACATCGTCGGCTTTGCTAGCTGTGACAGTCAGCTGACAGTGAATGGGCTGCAATGGGTGCAGTGTAAAGTGTTAGTGCAGTGCTGGTTAATGATCGGCGGTGGCGAAAGAACGCCAAATCTGAAATGATGGTTCAGTGGCACGGTAGCCACGGTCAGAGATGGCAGTGTCGTGGTTCGCAGTGGCGGCGCTCGCTGCAACGGTCCTCGGAGCGTCTATTGCGCGTGAGTCTCATGGTTTAATTCCATTTTCGAATTTTTAAACTTGGAATTCTTGATACGTCAGAATAAAATTGTTGCATACATGGATAACCCATACCCCTGGAATGGTGATTCTGTCAGACACTTCTGATTGAATTAAAATATTTTTATTTGGTGTTCACATAATTTATTAAGTTATTATCATTCTTAAGTCGAGACTATTACAAGTGTCATAAAATTGGAGCAATTAAAATTGCAAATGAATTTAACATCATTAAACTATTTTTAACATCTTCAGAACGTGGTAAATATAATATATACGTGTACTTCATTTTGTTTAATATTTTTTTAATCATCATTTGTTTCAAAAATATTGTTATGTATTTTTATCAAATTGTATTCCCAATAATCGATTCACTTCGTATTAGAAGTTGTGTAGTGATTCTAATGATCGCTGGTTAACGTAGCGATCACCTCCTCAGTGGTCACAGGTAATTGTGTGCACTTTAAAACAATTGTCAGCCGAAATTCGTCCCTCTGTCCCTCGACGGTTTCTCAATGTTAACCGCTTCAATTAAACGATTGGTTTATTTCGAATTGAATTGTTTATTTACCGTGCATGAAAAAGAAGGTTCGTGGACTGAGCGGCTGACTCTCGTGTGAGAGTTCCAATACAGCCTGAATTCAGCCTTTAACATGGCTTGTTGGTTGTTGTTATGATTCTTGTTAAGGTTCTTGTTGGCGTCTGTTTTTCCTAGAAAGTACAACCCGGGGGTGTTCAAAAATAGAGTGAATAGGTTTTTCCTAGGCAAGCGTGCTACATCTTCGACCACATCGTCACTTCCCATCAGGTGAGATTGCAGTCAAACGCATGCCTAGTCCGATGTAAAAAAAAAAAAAAAAAAAAAGGTTATAAGGAAAGGGTATTCTAAGGGCTCATAGTTCTCTAGCTGTTCCATAGTAAAATATCAATGACATTCGACAAAATGTATGGAACAGCTATTATTTATTTCGTGAATTTTGCGTTGGTTCCATAGTTCATAATGATGAGTACTTGAGCTTTCTCAGCTTAGAAAACCCTTTTCTTACAACGCTGTACAATCCGTTAGATCATACCTATATTCCCCTCTCAAGAAAATATTACGCTCAAACAAGAACATTATTTTTACAAAACAAAAAACAAAAACCGACTTCAAAAGACCGACTATTGAGATATTCATCTATTTGTCGCGCACGTACTTAATGCAAATTTAAGACTTATGTGGTTTTCTCATGGATACCATTATCAGAACTGGACTAAATTGGAACCAAATGGGAAGCGTCAGCTTTCTAATAAAAAAAGAATCATCAAAATCGATTCATCCAGTCAAAAGTTATGAGGTAACAAACATAAAAAAAATAAAAAAAAAATATAAAAACATACAGTCGAATTGATAACCTCCTCCTTTTTTGAAGTCGGTTAAAAAGCATAACGACGCGCCGACGTGGTGGTAAGGCAGGCTCAGCTCATAGCACATACCTACTAAATCAAAATTGAACCATGACCTACGAAAACAAGCGTCTTGAAACTCTACAATTGCTACATAGAATATAGAGGCGTTTCAATAGATTCTTTTTTCTGTCTAACTATTTTTAGATTCTATAGATTTTTAACCTACTTCAAAAAGAAGACTCAATTCGACTGTTTGTTCTAGTTTTTGTTTTAATAACTTATCGAATTTTGTACCTCATGTCTGAAAATCGTGACCACCACCTCCAAAAACTCTTTCTGGGACAATCTTGCCAACGTTTCTTAGCAACATAAATCGCTTCGTATTTACAGGGTGTGGCGTAAAGAGTGGATAATCTTTTACCTACGGCTGGGAGACATCAAGACTGTTCGGAAAATGACAATTTGTATTCAGTAAAAGAGTCACGGTTTTCGAGTTAAAATTGGACATATTTGAAAATTTGAGGAAAATTAGACTTCAAATATGTCCAATAACTCGAAACTCGTGACACTTTTACCGAATACAAATTGACTTTTTCCGAGCAGTCGTGATGTCCCCCAGCCGTAAGTAAAAGATTATCCAATCTTATTATACAGGCTGTGGCGTCCCTGTATATAGGTAGACTAGGGTGTCGAGACTGGTAATATAAATCTGATATGACCAACGAACGTTTCAATATTACCAAAATCATTTTTTTTATTCGAACCATTAACATACAAGAAACTCTTTTATTGTAATTTTTGCGCATAAACAAAACATAATTATCTACTTCGTCATTCCACATTATCAATAAAAAATGTCCGTTATTTTGTCTACCAAAACAATGATACTTACAGTAAGTTCTAGATAAGTATATTTGCATTTATACTGATAACTCCACCTGGTACAGATTACCCCAACACAACAAAACAATCTCAACGTTTTTGGATTATAATTAAAATCACATCAATTAAACTAATCAATTCATGTTATTCGTAGACCCACAATCATTGTAATTAGCCGATAGACACATTTCATAGAGTCATCAAAGGTGCGATAATAAATTGATGACGTTGCTGCACACCTGACTTTCTTTTAATGTTTTTTTAACATGACTAGCTTCTTCTAGAATTACCTACGAGTATGACCTATTCTATTATCTTACCACAGACTTAGTAAATAAGAAGAAGAAGCTGTGTAAAGAAGGCACCGATACCGAGTTCTTACGTTTGGCAGCCCCCGACTTTGCCAGTACAAATTGGCAGTTTTGTGTTGTAGTATGCAATGCTAACATCCATCCAATGTATTTAGTTCCCTGGTTCCTTTCTTACGAGGCCAGGTGACTGTTCGAGCTGGAGCTCTACTTAGGGTTCTATCAGACAGAGAGCGGTCACGCGTTCAAGCGTTCAGCATTCGCGTTAGATTGCTTGCTGTGTGGTCATGTGTATGTAACGTACGAGTAAAGCAACCGGACGCAGATCGCGAACTACGAACGCTTGAACGCGTGACCGCTCTTTGTCTGATAGAACCCTTAGTGAGGATTTTGGCTTAAAGCTCTTCCAGCTGACCAAGCTCGATCTGCTTGGCGGCGTTGATGGCTACATTTGTAATCTGTATTCTGGAGCGCAGTTCCTTGTTTCGGATGGGGACAATTAACCTTATAGCACGCTCCATCATTCTCTGACAAACCTTGAACTTGGCCTGTAAGGCTTAAGTCAAAGACCAAATGTGTGCACAGAAATTCAAGATAGAAATAGGATAATCTGCCACTAAGCCATTCTTAAGTGGCCATAGCCAACACAGTACGCAGTAACACAGTGGCCTACCTTATCATTGTTAACTGCGTGTAGATTTTTCAATTGTTCTTTATTATCTTTATAACATACTAGCTGACCCTTGCCCACTTCGTTGGGCATAATGTTAATTAAACCCGAAGCCATCGCGCGCCGTCCGGACCGTTTTTTCTCCGATTCACTTTGCAAAACGGACTACCACGTAAAAGCCTTTTTATTTTTCGGTTTTTATATAACCTATGACACTCAGCAATAATGTGGCTTTCTATTGGTGAAAGAATTTTTAAAATCGGTTCAGTAGATCCCGAGATTACCCCTTACAATTTAACAAATATACAAACACACAAACTTTACTTCTTTATAATATTATATTATTATTAGTATAGATACGTTGGTACATCATACAATAGCATTCTACTAAAACAACTATAAGCTTGTTCGTGGCTAAAATTGATTATGATATTTTAAACGATTTGATGCTACGAACTTACATTATCATTGATATTGTAAGTTCGTAGCATCAAATCGTTTAAGTAAGCCTATTAAGGGACCATAACTAGAAATGTATACATGTATGTTCCTTTGTGTCCTCTCGACAATCAGGGGTTGTCGTTAATTTGCGAGATGTCATGAAACCCGTTTTTTTATCCAGAGTGTCATCATAACTTTGCAAATGGGAGATTAATAAACTTATATCTCAGGGTGACGAGCGCAGTGCTGTGCCGCGCAAGGTTCTTGAATTCTGCGAGTTCAAAATTCTGGGTGGCGAGACCTGTTACGGGTAAGCGTGACGTTTGGCATCAGGCGAGCGATTTGCTCGTTTCGTCACTTAATCACATAAAAAAAAAAGAACTAATATTATAAATACGAAAGTGAGTTTGTTTGTTATACTCTCACGTCTTAACTACTCAACCGATTGCGTAGTAGGTACCTACAGCAAAGCATATTAAGGTCCTTTTACCATCACCGTCGCCATTTCTCAAACCCGTGAGGCGCAGCTACTACAACTATGATTAAATTATACCTATAGTCCGGTGTGAAATGCAATCAAGTTGCAATACTTGTAAAATGTAGGTTGTAAGACTCTTGTACCTTTATAAGGGGACACGTTACGGAAGTAAGTCGTTTACAATTTCAGATAGTTACATAATTTTGGCGCCAAGTTATAATGACGGTAAGAGGAAGTGCATTCGTTTCAAGTTACACAGATAGCAACAAGCTTCTTTGCCTCGGCGTATGCAATTATGACATACAATGTCTCTAAAGTCAGGCAAATGTTAAGTAATATACATCATAAGACAAACATTAATCTCGCGCTCGTTTTGAAAGCGGTGGCAAAAGTAGCCAAAAATGACAAAATTATTTGCGTGTGTACACGTTCATATGTCACACATGCGAATTATTGTGAACAAAAGTGGCGTTTTTGTCTTTTTTTTTTGCGATCCCAAAACGAACTCGAGGTAAGTATGATGTATGTATCACGTTTGACAACATTTGTCGTAAAATGTTTTTGTTGTGTAGATATGACTGTGTGGCGCTCTGTTGTAATTACCTGTGGTCACCCATCCGAAGACTGACCGTGTCGTCCGTTGCTGGACATTGGTGATCGATTGTGAACACCTAGTCAACTAGGCTACAAGCGCTATTACTCTATTGAACATTGGATTTGCAAATCGCTGCTTTCCTATACATTTTGTAACGAAGCTGTTATCTTAGTACTTACCGGTAGACGTGACTGCAATCAGGTGCACGTATTGCATATTTATAGGTACCTAAGTGTAATTAATTGTGTAACGCTAAAAGAAAGATTCGTGTTTGAGATATCTCATAAGTCATCATTGTTCACAGCATTATTATTTATGACAGTGCTGGGTATAGGCCTAATTCTTACTGTGTCTTACTCATTTGTGTCATCTGGCTCAATCCTGCGCCGTTCGGGCCCAGGTGTCCCGCGACTTTGACAATGTCGTCGACCCATCTGACTCCCATATTAATTAGAGTCAATAAGACCTGCTACTTTTTAAACAGAAAAAATAATGGTTCCTGTAAGATAGCGGGTTATACAACTAGGCATAACTTATGCATACTTATTACATAATAAGTAGGTAGTGTATATCTATCTATACAGGGTTATAAGGAAAGGGGACCAACCACAAATTCGCGAAAAAACAACAGCGGTTCCATAGAAAAATGTCAATGCACTCAACGAAGTGTAGAGAACACCTGTTTTTTTTGCCAGCTTGGTTTGGCTCATAGTACTGATGAGTACTATGAGCCTTTTTCGGCTTAGCCTTTCCAAATAACCCTGTAAATATTGCTATTACTACCTACTACATACACATTATCTAGGCAAACATGCTTACTTTGTCTCAGTCAAGTTACTCGCTCAAGTAAGGTAGGTCAGTAGCCATATACGAACAGGAATAGACCGAAAGGAAAAGCAAGTGCGCAAAGTAGGCCACTGTTACTCGCGACGTCCTTGCGTAACCGCCGCTATACTGTGCGATGATCTTTATTCACATACATTACGTGACACGTCACATAGGGAATACTAAGTTATGATACAATTGATAGATGCGTGTAGAGTACATCGATCATTTGTAGCGAAGAGAAGATAAGTTATTCAGTAAGTGTACTAAACCAGAAGCGAACGGCTTCTTTTATGACTTAACTAGCTGTATCCGCTATCCTACAGAAATAAAAGGGATCCTATAAGTATGTTAATTTAGGGTATGTAAACAATTATCTAAATACAACTAAACATAAATAAAAGCTGTGGAAAAACTATGTGTTTTCAATTGAATTTTTATTTTCTTTTGATATTTAACTTTTATTTTCACTTTTTCACTTTTATTTCACCCGAATCCGTGGGCGTTTCAGCGTGTAGAAGTATATAAACATATAATTAGACATATGTATGCTCACACGCTCACTTTTTCACAAACTTCCGAATTTATAATAGTCATTAATATTAGTACGTTACAGTCTGAAGTGTGATTTAACCAGTAAGTACTCATATATTCAAGAAATCCAACGCAGTTAAGATTGATAGCGAAGATTGTTTAGTTTCTATTACGTATTGTGTACTATTGCTATGGCTACGTAATAGGTAATTGTAAGTATATCTCGATGAAAACGTCATATTTAACACGAAGCAAATAATATTGGCATAACGCATCCAACAAGTAGGTACCTACGGAAAATATATGATTGATTAAAAATTTAGAAGCGTTGCTCTTGTCGGTGGAGTAACTTTTATTATTTTATTGATATTTTATTAATGTTTTTGGGTATAATGTCGATGTAAATTCAATAAGATAATATAAAATAAAGTGATTTATTATCCAATAAAGAAGATAAAGAAGGCACAAACAATAAATAAATCTAATAATAATTTAGGTAAGTAGACACATGATAATAGTACCATAAACATTTTGATACCATTGTAACTGTAATGATTTCAGTGTCATACATGCCACACCACCGCACGCCATCAAAGGAGCCCAACGTAAGAACGAGTCGAATCATTCGGACTCTCATTAGTGTATGTACGTAACTACACAAGTGTAGTAGAGCACTGGTGGAGGATGGTCAATTGGTAACACGCTGTATAAAGCCATACAAACAAAAACGCACAAAAAAAGGTCAATTGAAAACACGATCTTAAGGTACGCACACACTGCAAAGACATCAGTTATACAGACAAGACGGTGACGTATGGATGGTTATAAGGAACGGTTATGCTAAGCCAAAAAGGGTGCAAAGTCCTCATCATTATGAATAAGTTTGTATTATGGGATCACCCCGAAATTAGCGAGAAAAAATTTGCTATTCCATACATTTTGTGGAGAGTTACTGACATTTTTCTATGAAATAGCTGATTTTTTTTCGCGAGTTCGATGTTGGCCCCTAGTAAAAGTTGTTCATAATGATGAGTACTATGCACCCTATCAAGCTTAGCATACCCTTTCGTTATAACTCTCTATACGTCACCGTCTCGTCGTTCCAACAATGTCAGGATCGCTAAGTAGTGTAAGTAGGTATGTAAATTGATGGTCAGTTACAGTACAGTTCGCAACAAAACCCGTTTCGTTGTGCCGGTGGTGAATCGTCGCGACGTTGACTCAGTAGACTGAGACGCACCGATCGTGACGTCACTGATATCGTGGTCTCTATCTAACCATTCTCCAACTCATCTCATCTCCATTTTTAACCGACTTCAAAAAAGGAGTAGGTTATCAATTCGTCTGTATGTTTTTTTTTTATGTTTGTTTACCTCATAACTTTTGACTGGGTGAATCGATTTTGATGATTCTTTTTTTATTAGAAAGCTGACGCTTCCCATTTGGTCCCATTTCAATTTAGTCCAGTTCTGATTCTGATATCCATGAGAAAACCATATAAGTCTTAAATTTGCATTAAGTACGTGCGCGACAAATAGATGAATAACTCAATAGTCAGTCTTTTGAAGTCGGTTTTTGTTTTTTGTTTTGTTAAAATAATGTTCTTGTTGACGTGACTGACCGGCGACTTGACGGTGACGCGACCGATGTGTGTGCAGCTGTGCAGTGTGCACGTGCACCCTTATTATCATTGTTGTCTATAATTTTTGACAGTCATCATTCATCATGGTGATTATCTATTTTCAGTAGTTAGAGGAAGTTGGTGACTTCATAATTTCTTGTGTCTTTTGGCCTTTTTTGCTTACCGACAAAAAATAATGACATTACAAAATGTAATTAAGTAAAAAACTAACTACCTATTTAAGTTTACATAACTAGATAGTGTTAAGACATCTTGTACATGTTTTGCAAAGAAAAATATGACTAACCAAAAAGTATAATATTTACAATAAAAAACTTACAGTCTAAGACTAAAATGGTTTTAGAATAAAAAAATAACTAACAATTAATTCATTAACTAATTACTAACCTAAGATACAAAAATAGCGGTATTATTATAGGTATCACGTCAAATAAACCTAATTGTGAATAATTAATTCAATGCACGAATTTCCTGGAACAAAACATACTAATACCAGAAGTCAAACGTTAGGTCAGGGATTTGTGCAAAGTACATACTCGTATGTCTTACGCAATCCAAAACTTTTCGTATATTTTATTTACTCATCAAGATATTAATATATTCAATTATATTTTTGGGGTAAGGGAAACAACCAGAGCTTTCCTTTCGGACTACATCTAGTTGTTTCCCTATAGGAAAGGTTGGGTCTACTAATACATACTACAGATTAGACAATAGTTACTACGTAATACATACTAAGAAGACCATTATATCCTGTAGACAGATCCTATACATTCATTTCACTAAAATATTACGTTTAGGGACATTTATAATACATTATGGAAAGGGTATGGTAAGCCATACCCTTTCCAAAAAGGCTCATAGTACTCATCATTATGAACAACTTTTACTATGGGACCAACTCAGAATTCGCAAAGGAAAAGTCAGCTGTTCCATAGAAAAATGTCAATAACACTAGATTAATGCATGGAACAACGGATTTTTTGGCTAATTCTGGGTTGGTCCTATTGTAAAAGTTGTTCATAATGATAAGCACTAATGTACTCTTATCAGCTTAGCTCTCTTCTTATTATAACCGTGTATTTACTACGTGCCGCGATCGACGTGTTGAGTCGTATGTTAAAGACAATTTGTTTACATGCGCCAGAGCTGGCATATACAGACAGAGAAAGTTAACATCATGTCATGGAAGGCAGTCATTCCATGGAAAGGTTTTTTTAAACGTTTAGAAGACACAGACTTCACGGTCCGTGAGTTTTTACAATAACAGGATTTTTTTAACTATTAAAATTTTTTTTCCATGGAAAAGTTGGATAGCTGACAACTTAACAAGAAACAAGGCACTTATTTGTGTAAAAGAAGATAAAAAAAACCTATTTTTTACCTTTTTAAGAAGACTCTCGAGTCTCGACCCAATTTTGTGTCGGAATCTCTGCAGATTGATTCTAGAGCCATTGACATAACCACGCTGTTTCGTAGCTTAATGGTTTTAAATGTACCTAAACTAAAACTAAATTTAGATATATCTTAAATAAGTAAACTAGAGGTAGTTTGAGAAAATCTGTTTCTATAACTTAACTATAAGCTAGTGCACTAGGCGAACCAGCCCCCTTAGCCAAGGTACATTTCGATAATAGAGATCTACATATATTCTACCTCTATAGATTCTATATTCTGTGACAGAGATGTCATTCCCATACATTTTCCGTCTTTTCGTTTCGATTATAGAATTGCAACTTGATTAAGGCGGCTGTATCGTAGGCAGGACCCAGAACATAGCGAATTTATGGTACGGTTAAATCTAAAGTTGTGTTTATAACTTCGACAGCTGAAAAGCAGATTCTGGAGAAGTCGTCATGTGGCAGGGTGTGGGTGACGGTGCGGTCGCCTGACGTGAACCTCGGGGGCGGAGCGCGGCTGCAGGACGCTGTCGAGCTGAACTGGGACTTCAGTGGGTGTTCCGCTGTGCCTAGACAAGTAAGTCGCTTGGCAGGGCTAGGTTTATTACGAATAAATCCACGTTTTACCACCAACTGTCAAACCATGGCATCCCCGACACAGGATTTATTCCTAGTGGGGGAGCTATGAGTGTGAAACGTTTAAAAAACTCGCTTTGGTAAGCGACGCTGTGGTCGAAGCTGAAGCACGCAGATTTAGAAGACATCTATTCGCCGCGATATTATTCTCTATTTTTCCTAATTAAGTGATCATTGACTGTGTAAGTTTTTTTTTTTTGGGTTTTTTTATAATTTGTAGACTTCAGTTCGGTAATGGGAAAAGAAAATAGTCCAAAGCGGTAGCAAATTTAAAATATTTTTGTGTTCTGACTGACTGTGCATGGATCAAAAATGCTAAAATAAATAGGAAGATTCTAAATTAGTGTTTATTTACCTATTAATTTGACCAACTTGCAAACACTAAATATTTCACTATTTTAAATAAATGTTACCTATCTACTTCAATCAAACAAGGTATCGTTAATTAGTAAAAATATTTTCAGATATTTAATTATTTTTTATTTATTTGACCTCATATTTTCGTATACAATTGTACCTACATATATTAAATACGTAGATATAAATAGTCTATAGGTAGAGAGTTCAGTTCGGAAGCCAAGTTGTCGCCTACCAGCTACATTAGAGGTTCAAATTATACCTTTAGTGACGTAATATAATTTACATAAGGAGGCAAACGGCGTGTAGTGCTCACACTGTTTCATTAGCATAATGGTGATAGTGGGCTTTCTTGCCAATCGGAATAGGGCGTTATCTTAGTTGTTATTGGAAAGTTATAGGTAGCTATTACAGAGTCTATTATCTTATGTATCTATTATATTAAGTTTATCTTAATTGAAGTAATAAATTAAATAAGCCATAAAAATCTTTGTTCTGACATTCTAAATAGGATAATTTTGAACCTTAACAGTTAATAAAAATTAGTCCTTCGAAAGTTCTGCAAGCGGTTCGTTTCTTTTTTTTTTTTGGTTACGGTGTAATAAACATATAAATACACGCCGCTGTAACTACTTAGTACCTACGTGTGCAAGTTCTTGATGTAATCGTAATTTTTAAAATGATAAGTGTATTTTTCTATTTAGGCCTAATTTTAGTTTTAATTTTAGTTAGTTAATGTATGGAACAGCTGATTTTCTTTTTGCGAATTCCGGGTTGGTCCCATAGTAAAAGTTGTTCGTAATGATGAGTACTATGAGCCTTTCTCGGCTTAGCATACCCTTTATGGATAACCCTATATAGGGCCCTCTATTCATCTCTATTATTCGATATCTGAATGATTCCCTTCTTTTTCATAAATCATCACACAGTTCATACTTTCGTCCATCTAGATCCATATACAATTACAAAGAGGTAATTTATGTAATACCTACGAGTACCTACCTTGGTAACAGGAAAATATGTTTCCAACTGAATGGGAGGTGCCAATTTAATGGGAGAGTTCACAACACCGCATTTCATTCCATTACGAGTGATGACGTAGATCGAAAAGCCGCCAGATTGAAGTGGACGGACGTGACAAACGACTGGGGTTTGTTGAGGAAAACCGGAGATTATAAAGTTGTATGAATGGAGCGATTTTCGTTATATTTCAAAAGAGATGGCTAGGTTTTTATGTCATTTGACAGCTTTCATCTCGCATGGGAGGCGATTAGGGGTGGGTTATTTAGTAATCCTTTGGATATTTCTATAGTAGAACAAAAATAAGTGCATCTCTAAACAAATGATATAATGTACAAAAAGTGCTTAAGTAAATTACTCGACCGATACCATTTTTGGATTTCCCCCCCTTCCCCCCTCCCTAAGTAATGCTTTTTATTCCTTTTTTGTAATCTAGATAAATTTCCCTAACTGGTACCTACTCTATCGACGTGATATTTTGATAGACCCGCATAATCTCAGCTTTCTCCAAGAAATGTAACTTTGCTCTCGAAACTTCAGATCTAAGCTGAAAATCTTTACAGAATTTTAATGTGGACCTTTTATCGACTTTGTCTGCTGTACTTGGATAGAAGCAATGAATTAATAATTCGGGCAACTGCGACCGATGCTTTTAATTTACTGACGTCGAAGTCAACTCTTTTAATATTTATGGGTTGAATCCAACAAGTGGGGTAGTAGGTAGAGAAATACTGCTAATGTTATTAATACTCGTAACTATAATTTTATTTTACTTTTTTTTTTTACCAAACACAGACGGATGTTTTTTCACTGGAAATATTATCTTTATGTAATGTATAAGAAATACGAAATAGTAGCTCCCTTAGTTTCTAGTTTGATACTATTTGTAACAAAAAACCAAAGTTAGTGTTGTTTGTTTTCTCATAGCAAAATAAAATAAAAAATACAAAAAAATACATTCTTAAAGATTACCCATCCGATTTTCTAATGCGGACAATACCTACTCGTACCTACCCAATAAGCCATGATATCTTTGAGATTTTTGCCAAGCCGATATCATAACATTAATAACACAACTGCCATAAGATTAGAGCCGATTTTTCCTTCTTAACCTAATTGTGGTGGAAATGAAACTGTTATCCAACACACCAGGGAACCGTTCAGTCGCCAACGGTCATTAGACAGTGATTACGTGCGAAACCGTACAAAAAGAAACGCAGTCCTTTGTACGTAGATCTACCATTTTTGTACCGATTACCCCTTTTGTTAGCAACATTACCTACACATCGTATTGAGTCTAAGTTGAAGGTCAAATACTTTTGTATTACAGCTAATTTTGCAACTCACGTTACGCACTACGTCTTGCTACGGCATACTGCATAATATTATGATGTAAATTCATGTAAATTTATTTCTTTGGCCAACTGACCGCGACTGTTCCAGCAAAATGCTTGCAATTGCTTACCCGATTAACGAAAAATACGTCAAGGTTGTCTTAGTTATTTCCGCTACAGCCATCAAGAAGTAAGGTACCTTTCCTACTTTTGTGCCTACGGTCTGTCTCCACTGAAAGATCTCTTTGATTGTTTAACAGGTTGGTCTCTTCGACGACCGACCAGCGTCGTGGAACAACGCCTTAGCGGTCTACCCAATAACCTCAGTTGAGGGACATGTGGTGACCAACATTTCGCTCGGAGACGGGACCCTGCCGGCCGGGTGGCAGCAAGGCGCGGGGATCAAGGGCCCACATTGCTTGTGGCCGTGGGTAGGCGCGGGCGATGGCCAGATACAAGCCTACAACTGTCTGAAGATACAGCCAACGTGGATGGAAGACAATGCGTAAGAACGTTTAGCATCCTTTCTTTTAACACTTTACCTGTGGCTAATAATCACATGCAGCGGCTAGTAGTCAAATGTGTTGTGTTTTCCGCGCCTGGCATGTGTAGCCGCATTCGCGTCAGTCAAGTGTTAACACCACTGCCACTGCGTGTCACTGTGCCACTGTTACAAGTTCTATCAAAAGCATTTCTTAATTCCAGTGCTAGAATAAATGGCCTTCGCATCGGCGAGTTGGCCATAGCCGGCACCCACAACGCGGGTGCGTGGCGTTTTGACACGGAAGTCAGCTCCGTGTCCCGGGACAGCTTCGTGCTGTGCCAGGACCGCTCCATCTGGGCCCAGCTCGTCCATGGCAACAGATACTTCGACTTCAGAGTCGCGTACTACGACTTTTATCCTAATATGGAAGATAGGTGAGAGGATGTTTACTTTCCTATCAAACACCGTGGCAAGTACCAGGAATGCAAAATTCCTATAAAGCTTACTGCTCTTGCTCTCATCTTCGTTTCTCTCGATCTTATCACTCAAGCGGTAAGAAGCAGCATCATACCAGAAAAGTACTAAGTTCACAAATTTTCTAGTACTTTCATTCTAGCCTATAGAAGGTATCAAATTACGTTTCAGTGTTCTAAAGAAGTTGAAGTATCTTGATTTATGATAAAATTAAATTGAAAACCTTTTTATGTGTGTTTGTTGTTTAATGTGTACCTACTATAATAAGTACTTAAAAGTATGTTTGTTTTTATGCAAAACGTACAAGAAATAGGTACGGTCTGAATTCTAAATTCCGGCGTTGTGGTTTTACGGTTAACCGATTCGCATGACTTGCTTAGCTGTTACATCGCTATTGTAATAAGCTACAGACATAGCTAATGCAAATACTGCATGTTATATTAACTCTAACAGCTCATTTCTCCGAAAATAATTATGATTTTTCTAATGTGCTAAAAATTTTCTATGGAAACTGACGTGATTTTGACACATTTTGTTCTCTAGTATTCTCATGTTCATTATAACAAAATGTGCTAAAAAAATAGCAATACGTTTTGACGTTGATATTTTTTGATTTCAGGTATTGGTTAAACCACAATTTAATTCGAGTCCGTCCATTAGTGCCCCTACTAAGGGAGATAAAGCGATTTTTAGACCTTACAAACGAGGTAAAGTGAATCTTCTATATCCTTGTCACAAGGCATTGTTTTTCTTTTGTTTTTTTAATCACAAGTTTCTTTAAAACGTTTCAGGTGGTATTCCTAGATGCTCACCACTTCCCGATCGGTTTTTATAACGCCGATAACACCCCCATCCGTAGCGTCCACGCTGGTCTACTAGAGCTAGTGCAGAGGGAACTGGGGCCCCACTTGGCCCCCGCGAGCGAGTTCGGCACTGGCCCGGGCACGAGGGGCCCTACGCTGCAGACTCTGTTGAACGCACAGAAAAGGCTGGTGTTCAGCTATGTAGATAATTCAATTGTAGCAGGTAAGCATTTTAAATTAGGCTCAGTAGCGTGCCCGTATAGAGAAATAATCTAACATACAAGACTGAAGGCTCTGCTTTATTCAGTAAGCAATATGTAATTTCTTATTGTACAGAGTACCTACCGAGTTTACCACAACATTACCCAATTTTGGTTTACCTACAAAGGTAATCTCGATTATTATTACGAGGTATTCTAAGTAAGAAGTAATTTGTTACTTGTTATTGCTCTCAAACTGATCTAGAAAAATGTAATAGTTTATTTTCGTGTTTTAATTTCCAGATAATAGTTGGCTATGGCCGAACCTGCCTCACTTGTGGGCCAACACGAACGATCCTGTTGAACTATTCGCGTACTTAGACCGCGCCATCGCCAACTCGCCTCGGCCGAATGCGCCCTCGCCTCTCCACTCCGCCATGGCACAAACCACGCCGTCTGTCCTCGATATCGTCTTCCTACGAGGCTCCCTGAGAGAAAACGCCGATGCCGTCAACCGTGACGTCGGCGCGCGCCTGGCGACCTACTGGCGACAGCAGGCCAGCATCGTCTCCACAGACTTCTTCCTCGGCAGCGACATCGTCGACCTCTCCATTGCGATCAGCGTGGAGCGCGCGGCGAGGTTATGACGTCACCACCGGTCTCGGAGCGGCGGCGTGGCGGTCAGGGTGCGGTACTTGCGCACCGCCGCGCCGCACCGGCGCCGGCCCTGGCTGCCGTCCCAACGCAACCGCTCGCGGCTCCACGTCCACCACCGACGGAAACAAACACATTGATGTACGGCAGCCCTATCATCGACCGCGACTGCGACCACGCCACACGGCAACCGACCGCTTGATGACGTACATTCGTTTATAGTGAGATAAACCTAGTTTATAATTTCAGTGGATAAGACTTCGACTAGTCGCATTTCCTCCTCGAAAGAGGTTCTTTTGTACATACGAGTACTTTATATTTTATTAAACCTACCTAGACGTGCCAAAGTATTTTTGAGTTTTATTTTCATAAAATTAAAATAAGAATGATTAACTCGTCATTTACTCACATAAAAATACACACGCATACCGACGCACACTAACAATAAATAATTATCTAGCTTACTTTCAATCTTAACCATACTTGTACAACGAAAACGAGGTAGATTCACCGTGCCGAGCGATCGACACGTACGCAGCGAATTGTACGCGGGGAGGCGAGGATCAGGTGTGCGGCGCGAGCAGCGGCAGCAGCTCGGCGCGGCTCATGCGGGCCAGCGCGCGCGCGTCCAGCCCCGCGGCCGCCGCGGCGCCGCGCACGTCCAGCCCGAAACTCTGCAGCAGCGCCGCAAGCGCCACCTCCTCGCCGGTGCGCGGGTCGCGCAGCCGCGGGCACGAGCCGTTGCACTGCGGCCACGAGCAGCGCTCCACGAGGCGGCGCGGCGCGCACGGGCCGCCGCCGCCGCGCCGCCCGCGCGTGCCCGCGCGCCGCTCCCAGCACTCGAGCGCGCGCGTCAGCGGCACGCCCGACACGTTGAGCGAGAGCCAGTCGGGGCGGGAAAGCGCGCCGTGCGCCAGGCACGCGGGCGCGAACACGGCGCGCACCGGCGCCAGGCTTACCCGCGTCGCCGCGCCCGTCGCGTGCACCGCGTCCCACTGCGCGCGGGTGCGCGGCGCGCGCACTCCCTCCGCCGCCAGCTGCGCCGTGTCGAACAGGTACTGCAGCACGAACAGCGGCGTGCGCACGTGCGGGTACAGCCGGTAGCCGAAGTAGCAGAGCCACGGCTCGGAGGCGTGCGCGCGTGCGCACGAGGCGGGCGGCGCGCCGCGCCACAGTGCGTGGCCGAGGCGTGCCACGTCGGCGGCGGGCGGGCGGCGCGCGCGCGCCCCGCGGTCCAGGAACCAGCCGGAGTCGGCGAGCGCCAGCACCCGCACGCCGTGCGGCCGCAGCGCGCGGCGCGCCGCGTCCGCCAGCAGCATGACGCCGGCGGCGCCCGCGCTGGAGCCGGCCAGCAGCAGGCGGCCGCGCAGCCCGGCGCGCACCAGGTCGGCGAGCACGGCGCGCGCGATGAGGCGGCCCGCGAAGGCGAACCGCGCGGCCGGGTGCGGCGCGGCGCGCGTGCCGGCCCACATGTCGCTGGAGCAGTAGGGCAGCAGCACGTGGTTGGAGGCGCGCCAGGGCCCGCCGCGCTCGGCGGAGAGTAGCGCGGGCGCGCGCCGGGCCCGCGGCCAGCGCGCGGACGACATGAGCGCGGGCCGGCGCCGCCAGCGCGCGCGGCACGACGCGCTGTCCCAGCAGTAGCCGCCGCCCTCCAGATATACCACCCAGTGCTCGCTGTTCGTGCCGCGACGGAAGTAGTACCTGAAATACATCAAAGTTTTTACTCTCCTTCTCGAACCATTCCCTACCCGGGTAGGCAGCGATTCCATGCTAACCTAAGCCGAATCCGAATAGGTATGCGTATTCAAGTAACAGCCCGTCCCCAAAACAGGCATATTTTAAGTGTTATTTGCTAGCTCCAAAAACCTATACAAAAAAACCAAAAACAGGCTTTGGTTCTTTGGCTCATTTTTAAAAATGTATCTGCCAAAGCGATGACTCGCACGTCGAAGAGTTCTGAACTATCGTATTTTAAAAGAGCGCAACATATTATAAATCACAAATCAATATGATAAGGTACAAATTACGGAACTGAGATGATTTGGGGGAGTGATCATTTTTAGGGTTCCGTACCCAAATTGTAAAACGGGACCCTAACATGCCGCAGTGGTTTTACGGTAAACCTCTAGGTTCTAGTCACAGCTCACAGATCAATTATTAAATAACTTTGGCATTTGCATAATTATTAACGTCTACGTGTCCCATTCATTTAGATATAATAAGACAAGGACAACAACATACCCGGCTGGCGATCCATCGTTGCAGGTGAGTGAAGAGTTAGTGAGCCACACCAGGCGCAGGCTGTCAGGGGGCGCGGGCGCCACCACACATGACGCCAAGCTCAACACCGCCTGTGATAAAATATGAAAATAGCACCAATTACAATCCATTTGTTTTAAGTTATTGAGTGAGGAGACGAGCAAATCGCTCGCCTGATGTTAAACGTCACGTTTGCCCATAACAGGTCTGCGTCACACAGAATTTTGAATTCTTAGAATACAAGACCCTGCGCGGCAAAGCCCTGCTCTCGTCACTCTGATATTATTATAAGGTGTTTAATCTCCTATTTGCCCTGAAATTTCACTGGACACAATGCGCAATTGTGCGACATTTTCGGTTACGAAATGGAACTGAAAGTTTTTTTTTGTAAAGCTACCTAACTGCGCCCCGCGGTCACCCGTGCTGCGATGAAAAACGGTGATGATAAAAAGTAGCCTGAGATAATTTTTTTTTTTTTTTTTTTTTTTATGTAATTGAGTGACGAGACGAGCAAATCGCTCGCCTGATGTTAAACGTCACGTTTGCCCATAACAGGTCTGCGCCAGAATTTTGTACTCGCAGAATTCAAGACCCTGCGCGGCACAGCACTGCGCTCGTCACCCTGAGATATAAGTTGTTTAATCTCCCATTTGCCCTGTAATTTCACTGGAAACAATTCAATTCAAGGCATAAGCTATCTCTATTCCAAATTTTATCAAAACAGTTAAGTAATTATACAAACACAAATATTAATAATACAAACACAAAAACACGTGCAACAAACAAACACAACAAACAACACAACAAACAACACAACAAACAAACAACCACATACACATAAACTTTCACCTTTAAGATAGCATATAGGATTCTACACAATTACGTTAGTCAGAAAACTTAGTTTATTAGAAATTTAAGTTAGATTTAAATTACTTATTAGCCTGAGGCTAGATTGTAATTTTATTAAGAAAAGGCTCTTGAGTTACTTAAAAAATGAAGAAAAAAGTTCTTGTTTGCTTTTTGCCTAGCGATTGCGACTAGATTGATGACTGAAAATTAACACACAAAGTTTTCACAGTATCCCTAATGATATCATTACTTAGTTTGATCGTACGCGAACTCTACCAAACCACAACAGAGTTACTGAACATTATCAAACTGGGGACACAAATAATTTTACTATCCACTTTGATGTCGTAATTCCAACTATCTCGGACCTAGGACAGACTATCTCATAAAATTATTATCTTATACCTAACTACGTCGTTGGCCCTAATAAGGCTCCTTCATGCCTTGTTTATCAGAACTTTATAAAGGAATAATAATTAAGAGAAAATTAGGTTCGATAATCTTCTTCCTTCGTAGAAAAATATACGAGCAAGGTAATCTTAGCGCCACTTGTCTAAATAATACATTACATCGATCGGTAAAAAAGTAATTGCTCCAAAGTAGACAATTAAAGTTGTACTACGGAACCAAAATAATAAAAATTAACTCAGGCATTTCTTCTCAATTTCCATTTTTTCAAAGATCAACTTTCCGTTTCAATGTATTGCAGATTTGATAAAATTATTTGTACGAGCAATTCAAACATTTCAATTTACAATTAAATCTGCGCTTCCATAAATGTTAGCAAAATAAAACGCGCTGCGGTTTGCCATTGCGGAAACAGAACAGGGACATCACTTCACATTATTCGCTCCATTTCACGGCTACAAATCGATTAAAACGTGGAATAAGTAATAAACTTTAGCGTACACAGAGGGTCCAAGTGATCCGAGAGAGCAAAGAGCGGCGCAGACCGCGGCGGCGCTTCATCGCTGGCGGCGGCGGCAGAGGCGCGGCCCAGCACAGCAGACGCACACAGCACACCCCATGCCGCGCGTCGCGTGCGCACCACTGAGCCACTGACTGAGCCGCGGCCGGACCGGCCCGCGCGCCGCCCCGCGCACGGTAGCGCTCCCGCTGTTTACCAAATAAAAGCCTCTATTTAGAGCGAGGGCGAAGGGCCGAACGACTGGCAGCGCGGCGTCGGACCGAATAAAGGTGAGCGGGCGGCTCGTTTGTGCGGCAGGGGCGAGACCGGCTCCGGCGGCGAGATCAAACGCGGCGCAGATCAAAGGCGCCGCCGCGCGATCGGCATCCGTCATTATTATTATGCAAGCATTACGAGCCGCGCGTGACTCAGGCGAGAAGGCCACGCGAGCTGCGCGGGCGCCGTCGCCCCGCCCCGCACGCCCTGTGCCACCCTCCACCTGTCAACGGCATCGAGGAAACAAAACGACCGCCCCCGGGCCTCGCTCCCTGCTGCCTTCTACCTTCTGCCTCACCGACACACAAATTAGCCACTCAATACGCAATCATGTTCCTTTTTGAAATCATTTCGCACGATATTCAATTTGCGAGCGTCGTTAAAAGCAGGTGAGCGTTTCCATCGCAAGAGGCACTTGTTTACATTTTACATTCGAATTCTGCCGCTAATGAGTTCAGAGTACGGTGTTGGACGAGAAAATTGAAGAGGCACCGTAGCGTGACCATCGAGGAACATATTAATTTCGTATCATACGTAAAAAAATCTTTTCTTTTCTTTAGTCATAAATGTGAACAAAACTATACTTTCATTCCACTATTTGATAATTGGGTGGTCTAACTAAATAACGTATGTACTATCTACCTATTTCACAATAACTTTTTTGCGTTTCAATCATTGATAATCACATCAGTATGTAAAAGTGTATGTTTATTTAAGAAGCTCATAGACAAGCAATATCAGGCGCTACCGTAAGCTTTTTCAAACAACACAAGCTGTAAGATCAACAAATAAAATTAGTCATACAAAACGCAGCATTCAAACCTCGAGTAAATATTCATCGTGAAGAGAGTACGAGAGATAAACAAAGAAAATCCAAAGCAAATATTGAATTTGACGCGTCAATCGACCGTGAAAGCCTTTCTACGGACAACAAAGGATTATCGGGCCTTTTGTTTCTTCCCGGACAAAATGTGAACCAATTCTTTATGTTCTTCTCGTTTCAGAGATCAGGTATCTCTGAATAAGAAATTCTTTGTACATTCACTTGTTGGAAAATTGTTTATCTCTAGTTGTATGAGCACTTCGGAGGCTAAATAAAACGTACCTAATAAATTATACGCTACATAACAATACATTATTACGAGCATAGTTATTTCTAAGTGGTACAAACGTTGGGACTCTCTTACTATACATGTAATTGTTTTATATTTATTTATGATACTCGTACCTATAAATCGTTTATATATGTACATAGGTACCCAAACATAGTTCTCTTTTAATTATGGTTTCTATATAATAAATTCTATAGTAATATATTTAATTTTTCAGAGTTTTCAATTGATACACCTTTACTTCCTGCATGCTATCTACCTATGGAGGTAATATTACTCGTTGACGTAAAAGGTTCTCTTCAGATTTTCAAACGGTAGAAATGCCTATAGACGCTTAACTAGACAAAGTAAAAAAAAAAAAAATAGTGTAGCCCATCTCCAAAATTATAAGGGTATATTATGGCCAAGTACAATCTTCGAACACGATTGCTACACACAGCATTGGAGTAGGTACATCCTCAGGCCAGGTGTGTACCTACACTGTGTACTCCGCGGACTGAGGTTGAGTAGATTATAATTGGCGGGCGGCACGCCGAGCCTTCAAAGCTTGTACCTGCTTGTAAAAATGCCATAATGAAGCCACAAGGTACAATGAGCTCTTTGACAGTTAGTACTCCGAAGCCGCCACTATACGACTCTCATTAAAGTTATTTTATCGACGCAGATACACATCTAGAAGAGGCGATAGTAAATCAAGGCTCTAAAAGAAATGGCCGCTACCGCCTCACGAACAACCCGGAGAGAATAAACCATTTTGTTAGACCATTCAAAAATCTTTACGGCTTATTATTCAATCCCATTAAAGACTTAGCGGGACGGCCTTTTTAAAAGCGCTCTTAATATAAAAGACCATTATAAAGCCCATTTTCCATAACAATGAACATAATATTTTTTCGTTCAATGTGCTCGTTATATCGCGGATTATTAAAATATTATGGGCATTAAAAGCATTAAAAAGATCTTCCGAAAAAACTGAGGTTAGAAGGTTTTGTTTAATAGACGATGTGCTCGCCCTTGAACTTCGCGGCGATATTTTTTTATGAATATTAAACTTTGAAGCCATAAAGCCTTAATTCTGTGAAGTTCCGAAAAGATGTCGCTTGATGGTTTGGTTAAAAGCTGCATAAAAAATATGAACCATCTGAAATTTACTATACAATACAATCTTTGGACACGAAATGTAAATGTTGAAACCAAAATGGCCAGGAATCCTCAATCTGCAACTTTAACCATAGGAAGCTGAGACTCAGGTACCAAAAGCATTAAACTTTTAGTACCTCAACCAAAAAGTAGATGCTGATGTCCTATGATGATGCCTGTCTAATTTGGCTATACCTAAATAGTAATCGAAAAAAGTGTCGGCAGCCTTTCGATTTTGGGAACTGAGTCAAAAGATTTTGTTCTTGTCTTTGATACACAAGACCATAGATCTGTAGCCATCAACAACACATTACGGACACAAAGGCACAGTATCTACTTGCTAGTCACCCCGCAGTGGATAATGGTCTGCTTTTTATCTGCAGCTACCGGTAGCTACCGTCTTTACGGACGCAAAAAATGCCTCAGTCATACTCTATGACGACAAAAATTGTAGAATTGACAAAGGAAAAAGAATAGACAAAAACATATCCATGCTTTTAGAGTTCATAAAGAAGCAGCTAGACATATTATTTTTGACTTTCTTCTTCCGTTAAGCCAGAGAGCACAGGCTTTATTGACCATTCAATAAAGCCCAGCATTGCCTAGTATTGCCTGGCCTAGCTTTGTATACCTAATACAAGGTTACAAGCAAGCTTTTCTCCGCATGGCTAAGCTTAATAAGCTTGGTTTAATAAGCTCATAGGCTTCCTAATAACCCTGTATTAGGTATCATCACAGTTTATAGCATGGCATGAATAAAAATAATTAAAATAAATAACGTTTCACACTCATAGCTCCCCACTAGGATAAATCCTGTGTCGGGGAATTGCTAAGAAAGACAAAAATATTTTCATCGTCACCAGGATTCATTATGTAGTGTCATTATTATTGTAATTTCAAAAAGGTTTATTACCTTTTTGAAATTCAGAATTTCCACTAAGCACAAAAAGCAATTATGCTCTGTTTAAATGGGCTACAAATAGGTCAGTGATTTCCGACCTATCCCAAATAATCCTTTGTAAGCACACAAGCTCGGAAACTCCTTAACTTGGGTCTTTGCATGATGTATGGGCATCGTGCAGGAATCATTAAAGGGAGAATCTTGTTCTATAACTACCTAAACAGATCATTGTAGAGGGCCATGAAAGAGATCGTAATCGAACCATTGGGCTAGTAGATAGATAGGTAAGTCAGATATGAGCGCTCGTTACGAGAACGAGCCATAAAATGTCAATGGTGGTCAAATACCGGACGTAATTTAATAGGCTCGAATTGCTAAGCCGAAAAGGAATTATTTTTATTGCTTGTGTCGGTGACGGTCCCCACATGAATAATCATGGTACGAGGAGAACGAGCGGCGCGGCGAGTAGACGAGTGAGTGCGACTCCCCGCGGCCGCAGCATCCGAATCACAATAAATCTGAGCCGATAAGTAGCCGGCGGGATTGTCGGCGCGGCGCGATCAAAGCGAGGGGAGGACATGAAAGGCGCCGCCGCCGTTCGGCCGACGAGCGCCCGACGAGGCCGCGTTTCCACCACCGCCCGTCACGTGCGTACCTCCCTTTGTTGCGTGACGGTTTAATTAATTCCAATTTTGAATGACAGCGCCGCGTCAGATTGTAATGACGAAGGTATGGATTATGAGGCACTTTACCACATGTGGATTGTGGAATTTGACGAAGGTTGATGGCGTATCGGTATCATTATACGATTTGGTCTCGATTCATTTTCAGGTTGTACTCGTACAGTTATCCCAATAATAATTAGGTGCACTACGCTCACACTCTAGTTCTGGTTATGAGTAAATGTACAGGGTTAAAAAGAAAGGTTAACCCAAGCCGAGATGAGCTCACAGTAGGTACCTACTCATCATTACGAACAACTTTTACTATGGGACCCTGAAATCGCGAAAAAATAATCAGCTATACCATAAAAATGTCAATGACACTCGGGAAAATGTATGGGACACCTGATTATTTCCTTTACATCATCTTAAGTGTATTAGATCAAAATCTCCTTCAAATCCAACATAAACTTTGATAAAAAATAAGTGGAGACAAAGATGAATTAAATAAATAAAAGTGCGAGGTAAAGTTGTTACACGTATACCTAGATAGTAATATATTGGAAGTGTGCATGTTAAGAAATTAGAGAGTGCCTTTACCTATCCCAATAATATGAAAGGACTTTTATGACTAGGCCACAAAAACTATGAAAAAACTTATTACTATAGAAATACCTATCTTTTTTCAAAACTCGTACCGTTAACCGCAGTGGAAACGGCCGAAATAGTTAAGACACGCAGATTGTAACAGTTATTACTTTATATGCATGAAGCAATAACACCCGTGACTTTGAACTGTAATTAATGTTGTAAACACTCACTTCGCATCATTTTTTCCTTTGTTACTGCGCAATAGAGAACCGACGATGTTTTAGAGACGATGATTAGTAACGGTGGAAGTTTATCAAAGAGGATTGAAGTGTGTGAACTGTGAAGGATTGTGCTTATTCAAACCTGGAACAAAAGGGATTGAATGAGTTGAGCAATGAACATTTCTACGTGAGAATAAAGTAAACCGGTAGCCAGGACAGGTACTTACATATACATCTTCTTTTGTTTAAACTGAAGAGATGAAATTAGCATCAGCAATGATTTATGAACAAACTTTTCACATCAAAAGTTTCATTGTTCTGTAAAGTTAGAGGGGGTGGGTGGTGCATAAAAACAAATGTTTTCTTTAAATATTTTATTGGCATATTATGCGTAGTAGATTCATACAAAGCGAGCATTTACATCACACAAAACATTTACATAACAAAATAAAAACATGAGTATGTAACTCGTTCAGGCTCTACCTTTTTGTGAATCTACAAAATTCCAAAAAACGAATTTTGTATATATTTTCTTACTCCTAACCAAATGATAAATATTGCGAGAAATAAACAACAAAGATACAATTTAGAACCGAAAATAAACGACAAAAATAAATAAGGCACTTCTTTTTATCACAGAATAGCGTCTACACACTATGATTCTACAAAATTGGATCGTATAAAAAGTACCTAAAGGTGCTTCTTCACCAAATCGTTCAACCTCGATAGCCTGGGCGCGCGATAGACCAATGACATGACATGACATCATAAAAAAAAAATAAAAGAAATACAGCATCAATACTTACCTTTATACAAAACATTCTAAATGTATTGATCGTGATTGTGCACTAAAAATACTCACGTCAAAACAAAACTAACAAAAACAAAAATGTGTGAATACCACGTTAGTTTCCATAGTAAAATTACATTTGTTTTTATATTTGTGTTCAACACCGTGCTGCAGTGTTCAACAGATTCTTCGAATTTCGACTTTATTTAAAGAAAAGACATGATTTCATTTTGTTCGTCATTACGCGCTTAAGCAAATCTTGGTAGATCAAGTCAGTGTAGAAGCACCTTAACATCCCAACATCGACACAAATATTTACATAGACTATAGAGGAACGTTAGGTATTGGGGCGTTACAAATGCTAAAAATACAGAACATTTCTAAAATCTCACGAACGCTTTGCTTCCTTCCTTTTTTTAAATCACGAAGCAATGTTGGTGAATAATTTAAACAATGATGAAAAAGTAGTGAAAGTAAGGATCTTTGTCGATCGACAAAATTACGTTTTGAACTCAAATACTCGTTCATCGAGAATATTTCATAATTCCCTACTTCGAGCATTCTCAGTACTTAACCTTAAAAAATAATTTAAAAAAAATTATAAAAAATGTTAGATTATAAATCGACAAAGATAAGTACTTGCACTGTTCCACCTTTTTTTTCATTCGCAAACTTTGCTTCGTAATTGCAGGGTTTCTGCGAAAGATTTAACTAAATAGACTTACTGTTTATTCTATCAAATTTGACACTTTCAAACAATTTTTTATGATTGAGATCTAACCTAACCATAAATCTAATACACAACATAAATAGTATTGCTTACTCTTTCCAAAACAACCGTAACTTGACAGAGATTCAAACATTTTTACCATGCGTTTTATTGCTATCTTTTTAATTCAGACACTGAAGACACACTTATAACTATACTCATAATAGTAGGCATACAGGGTTATAAGAAAAGGGTATACTAAACTAAAAAATCAGTTCTTTACATATTTTTTTACTTTTTTCCCCGAGTTCAGTATGGTCCTAAAGTAAAAATCTTAATATATATAAATCTCGTGTCACAATGTTTGTCCTCAATGGACTCCTAAACCACTTAACCGATTATAATAAAATTCGCACACCATGTGCAGTTCGATCCAACTTGAGAGATAGGATAGTTTAAATCTCAAATTATAGTCGCAATTTTAATTTATTGCAAATTATATATATACTGATAATTTTTACTAGAAATTGACAAGTTAGCATCAACATACTACGGTTGCTATAGTTACGCAATGGCTTTTGACAGGACAACGTCTGTCGAGTCAGCTAGTAGTTTATAATGATGAGTCCTATGACTACTTTTCGGCTTAGCATACCCTTTCCTTATAGCCGTGTATTGAAGAAATTGTAGATTTAATTGACGAAATTAACTAATCAAAAATATTGCTGACTTTTTCTGTATCGTTTATTAGACAAGGATAGCATGATTGTCACAGTACCACCGATATAATAACCGTAGCGTATTAAAAGAGATAACGCATCAACAAAAGTAGCTTCGGACCTGAAACTCGATAGAATGACATACCTACGTACTTTGGCAGCGACTGGAAGTGAAAAGCCAAAAAGCTGACTGACTGTCTTTAGGCAATACCTATGCCCAGCAGTGGGCTGACGTTGGGCAAACAATGATAGTGAGACAACTACAGCTACACTTTTAGGTAGTTCCATTCAGTTATCTAATCTACATAATAATATAAATAAATGTACTAAGTAGTTATATTTTATTATGTATAAGGCTTTCAAATATACAGCTAAAATAAGGCAGACTGACTGCTGGTAAAATAAATAAAAATATTTCAGATTTTTAAAAAATAATCTTATATCCACTGTTATTCAAAGTTATCTGTTACTGCTATCGGCATAAGGTTTCAAATTCAATAATTAGTATTGCTTGTTATATAAAACTCTCACGAAAATATGGAAATATGTACTTTGCTATCTTATTCGATATCTTATATCTTATTCGATTATCAAAGGTAGTTACAAGTTACAAGGAACGTATACATTGAACTCTTTCACAAGTAATATTCGACCAGCCTCTATGCATTTCCCTTTACTCTCTATAGACTTCATTTTAACTTACATACGTAATCATGCACTCGCTATCGCTATCATGTCATCCTGCTCGCGCTCACTAGCTTAATGCGAGCGGGATATGATTGTGATAACGTGTCAGCATACGTAATAACTCCGCTGGTTTCAATAGTAAGCATTATTTTGTTAATATCAAAAACAAAGTTTGTCCAACATATCAAGACCCGCGGATTTTTTTGGAACTAAAACTTTTCATAGATCATCGTACAGATTTTACGATTGTAACGTACTGATTAGGGGTCAAAATAGTTTGGACAAGCTCGAGTATGACAAAAAGTATTACTTTCCGATTTTAGTTTATCACAGACCCTGTGCGTTATATCCGGCAAATTAAAAAAGGCTTGTTACTTCAACCGAGCGAGAAGAACTGTTTTGTGTTCGGAATCTTCTGTCTTTGCTTTTTGAGGAACTCTCGGGCTTGCTTGTCGCCTTGGCGCGACTCCAGGGCTTTGATTGCGTCTCCGTCTGAGAAAAAAACACAATATTTTTTGAAGGTCGAAAAGCTATTGGTGTTAAATGCACCCATAATAAAAAATAATAAAAAAAACGTTTTTTTTAAATAATTATTAAAAATTTAATAATACTTCACATTTTACAAAGCTAAATTATTATTATGATTACTACATTAAATAAAAATGAAAGTTGTCAAAAATAAAAATAAAATAATTACCAATAGTAGCCGGCCTGGTCAGTGTCAACAGACTCTGCGGCAGGCTGGAGATAGGCGCCGGAGTATCAGGAATTTCACTGAAGTGTAGATACGCCTCGCCGACGAAAGCGTTGCTCATACTGAACATGTCCTTGTCTTTTATGATGAAGTGGAGAAGACCGTCGGTGGTGTTGCGCTGCTCGTGGCTTAGCGGACTGAGAGGAACAGAAATGATTTGGTTACACGCTTTTATTTTAAAGGAATACAGAACAAAATGATTTGAAAAAACCTGCAAAACAAACGACAGTATGCCCTATGTATCTGACCAAACTGTCACAACTCTAGGTCA
This sequence comes from Alcis repandata, assembly GCA_949125135.1. NCBI lineage: Eukaryota > Metazoa > Arthropoda > Insecta > Lepidoptera > Geometridae > Alcis > Alcis repandata. The sequence goes on from OX421233.1 coordinate 7,183,254, forward strand.
AATCTTGCAACTGAGTTTTGAACCACTTCTCGGTGTCCTATTGAGCTGAAAATTGGTATACGTGTGTAACTTCGACGACTATGCAATAAAGTTTGTTTTTAGACATTCAGGCATCTTGTTTTTCATGTCTAAAAATATAAGGCATCAACCAACATCTAAATATGGCATCTCTAACTTTGTCGCCATCTCTTTCTCACATATTGAAAATAAATATTTTTTAGCTTTGTTTAATTTTGGTTAGTGATATTTTTCCGTGCCGTACCGTTATTCCACTAAAAGTTAATCAAAAATACTTACATGATGAACATTTCGTCGTACAAGGGGAAGAGATTCTTGTTGTGAGTCTGGGTCTTGGGCTTCACTACGTTGGCGAACGTGTCCTCTGGCAATAACACCGCTCGTACGTACGAATCGCACAACCCTGTAAATATTTAGAAATCTTTAGAAAGGTAAAATCATATTGTTTGCTATTTATGTTAAATTCAGTTCAGTTTGTTATATTTTGTTGTATTGTATTAAAACTTTAATTTGGATTTACCAAATATAAGTGGAACTCTGATTCAGATTATTTGGGTTTTGGGGTAGTACCTAAGTAGTTTAGGAAATTTTGTTGGGGGGTTACTTTTTCATAACGTTTGGCTAACTAACCTAAAGGCAAAAATTTGTACCCAGTACCAACGTACCAAAAAATTAAGATATTTTCCTAGTAGCCTATTTTTTCATTTGAAATCCAGCTGTTATTACAAGTTAGGATTTTTTAACAGCTAAAACTACATGACAATATGACTTTACATCAGACAAGCTGTGACAATGCGAAAGCATTTAGTACCTAAGTAGTTTAGGAAATTTTGTTGGGGGGTTACTTTTTCATAACGTTTGGCTAACTAACCTAAAGGCAAAAATTTGTACCCAGTACCAACGCACCAAAAAATTAAGATATTTTCCTAGTAGCCTATTTTTTCATTTGAAATCCAGCTGTTATTACAAGTTAGGATTTTTTAACAGCTAAAACTACATGACAATATGACTTTACATCAGACAAGCTGTGACAATGCGAAAGCATTTAGTCATTCTCATAAAAAAGCCGTGATCCCCTACTTTCGTAGGTGATAACAGCAACTTTCCACCACTTGTACCATTTATTCATCTTATTGCACCAATTTAGCGATATTATACGAGTATGTCAAAAACATACCATTAGAGTCAGTAGGCATCAAATTCCTCGCGTTCATAATTTCAATCTTCAAATTATCTTCTATGAACTGCGCTCTCACAGTCAACATCCCCATCTTGGGTTCAGCGATCGCCTGCTGTTCCTGCCACCTTTCTAAATGGAACTGATGTATCAGCTCTCTGGTTTCCATACCATGGATCTTTAGTAAATACTCTACACGTTTGAGAGTCTCCGATGATACGACCTCCTTGTTGTCTTGACGGAATGATCGGATCATGATTTTGAGGCACTCGTGAAGATTGGAAAAGAAAGATGGAGGACGTCTTTTCTGGAATTTTTTAATAAATATAATTAGAAGTGTTTTCGTTTGATGTTGTAGTTAAGTTTTTACTTGTAGTTTTTCTTGTTTTTTCTCATTTTACTGTTACTGTACTATTATTACAACGGCTAGCAATAATGTTTGCCGATATTTAAATAAATATGAACATTCAATAATGCAGGAACAAATAATTCAAATTGTGATGTAGAACCATCTACTCGTAAACAATAACATAAAAGTTCATAATAAACTTAAAAATTATGCTTATTGAGAACTTTAGATTTTAATTAATTTTACTAAATTAGTATTCACTTTTTTTGTTTTAATTTTAATTTAATTGTACCAAAACAAGCCCTTAATTCATAATTTTCAGATGATCATACAAAACATTGCCTCCCCTCCCTCAAGCACAGTACATCGGTAGCAGCTGGCAAATCAAACATTGATGGACGAACGTGAAAATGAAAAGTGAGGCGTAACCGAGGCCAACATACGTGCGAACATTAATGCTCAATTGCTATAAAGGCTTATATAGTACTTTTCCCAAGCAATGCCCAGATAAATTTAAATAAAAACCTGCATATTTGAGACCTATCAGAATAAAAAAACATCTCAAAAATGGCTCTTTAAACCATGAACAATTTTAAGCATGATTGAGAAAAATGAAATAAAAATAAATGAATGAAATGATGTCCCAGTCACCTCGTAGTCCGCGATATATGAGTCATTCATAATGGCCAATCCCCACACAATCCATGGATGAATCAACTAAAATTATGGAATGAAAACATTTTGATTAAAACTTTAGATTTAGAAGAACGAACCTCTCGAAACATCGAAGAGATTTAAAAATCACAAACAAAATAAGGGGGAAAAATGATAGTCAAAAAAGAGAAATACGCATGCATTACGTTAAATCACATCTAGATAAAGATCTGCATAAGTTATAGTATAGCAATTGTAAGGCACAGAAAACTTTCATGCACCATTCGAGAAAATATTTCATGCTTTGGGATCATTATTTAACGAGAAACGCAGAGTTACTGAAACTTATAAATTAATGAATGTAGGTACTCGTATATATGAAGCTCATGCATGATTGGTAACCAGCTCTAACCACAAAACAGAGTACAGGAGTAAAACCCACGTATGTACTTGTACTACCTACTCACACAAAGACATCGCACACCGACACGAGACTCGTGTCCGTGAGCGGTGTATGTGTGCGTTCATCGAGCGATCTTACAATGAAGTTTTGCTTCTGTACTTTCAGGGCCCTAATTATAAATCCTGCTTAAAGTTAGTCATTGCTTGTCGCTGACGTTAAATGTTACGTGCGAAAACAAGACGGAGAACTTTAAGCAATGCTTAAGTTTAAGCAGGTATATAAGTAAGGGCCACCATGTTTTGTGCCCTAAACTCATAGGAACAAATCGAAAGACGCCTGACGAGACTCCGTAGTAGCTCCGATATATTTCAGCATAATTTAGAAGTATTTTTAAGACAAAGAAAATACCTAAAACCTGGCCTACTTACAACAATGCGCTCATTATCTATGACTAATCAATTTCACAGCACAATTACTAACAATTAAACATAGTTCTTTGACGTGCTATTTTAAGCCGGATATACATTTGGACCAAGGTGCCCGAAGAAAGCCCGAAGGAAACACTTACACGACACATGCTCGGAAAAGTAGCTTCAAAATAACAGCACCTTTCTAGTGACTAGACATTCAGACTAAGTTTTGTGTCGCTGAATTTTTCTGATTAAAATTACCGACTTGGAATGTTTGTATAAAAATATTACGTAGAGAAAAATAATACTAAATTTATAATTTTGTAGATAATTTTTAATTCGATGTAATTACAAATCGACGACCTAATAATTATGTATTTCAATGGACCTCTATTGAAACACTTTACCAAAACCACTTGATTTTTATGTTTTCTTGATCTCTTGTTTTAGTTATAGTAAGCCTGGTCATTTTATAATGGACATTGAAAATTGCGTACCGTTTGTTGGTGGTATACATTATACACATATACCAACACAACACACTTATGACGACGCGACGCATCAAGCTTGCCTTTTCTTTTAAAGGATGTGTTTCCAAACATTCCAAGTCAAGGTTTAAAACCCAGCGACAGCCACAAACATAAAACAGTTGCTGTGTGTGTGTGTATTACCGAGTTTAAGGCCGCAGCGGCAGTTTTGCTCAAGCGTCTCGGGTCGACATAGCGGGTTATCTTAGCCCTTCGGTGCTAGCAAACAACAAAACACATTAGTCACGCTTGCCAGCTCTGTGATCTAGAAAATAACCTATAAAGTGTGCGTAATTGTTGGAAAGTTAGTGAAGTTTTTAGGAGAAAACTTTAAAAATCAGTGTGAAATCTACAGAAAATTAAACATAACGGACGGAATTCCAACAGGCATGCTGAAAAGAATTTTCAGGTCTGAACTAAGACTTGTAGGTAAAATTGATATCTGTACCACAGATAAATAATAAGTCTGTTTATAGCATAGTAAGACGCGACAAAAATCTATATAACATTACAGTTTTACTTGCTTTCATAGCGATCTACGCTATTAGAATAAAAAATATCTAAGAACCTATTTTTTAATGAATCAAAAATAATAATTTTACTACAGGTGCACACATCTAAATAACAAAGGCGTGCGTACACAATGGCAACATTATTTACCCGAAACAACACAAGGTTGGGGGCCACTTTGTTTTTTCCAAAATATCTACGCCTAAACAAGCGGATACGGGTGGTGAGCCTCTCTTGCTAAAAACCAAAATTTATCGCTATGTTAGTCATTGATGGCAAATAAAATGGAATGGACCCAGCGAACTATAACTAAAATATACTATATCTTACAAAATAACATATACTATATTATATTACAAATATGTGAACAAATTCACAACTTAGCACGGAAAGTTCCACGGGTCCGTTATGAAAATGAAGAATTAGTTAAAAACAATATAAACCACGATGTTAACACTAGAGCTACGCATTATACAGCTATTAGCATAAAATGTTAATAAGGAAATGTTAAGTCCATAAAAGCTTCAAAAATACATACCTCCAAGTTAGCCTGAATCAGTTCGTACAAAACGTCGCCGAGTTGGTCCCAAACTATGTCGAGGGTTCGCGAAAAGTTTTCGTAGTTCAAATGCTGGTATAGAGTATCTAAATTGGCTTCCAAGTATCGCATGACTCGCTCCATGCTCGAACAGTCTTGGTGGAGTAGTTCTGCGCCTTCTACTAGGTAACGTGTGATCGACGGCATCATCTGAAATGTAACAATTTTCCATGTTAAAACACTTCGAGGAAAATGTTTATTAAGTCCTACTAAACCTACAAAATGCTTATGCCATCATCCCGTTTTTTATTTTCTTTATTAAGTACGGTTTTGAATCTCACAAATCTAACTAATACACATACTGTAGACATAACATTAAAATATTTTTCGAAATCTCTGCGTAGTGGATGCGCGTTGGCATCGTAGATACAGAACTCGGATTGGTCCGCTCAACGTTATGTGATTGGTGGATGGAAATTTATATTAGCTCTGGCTCACTAAAGTGTTGTCTGAAAGGGTTCACACTACTATAATAAATGGAAAAAAAAATGAATGTCTTTGATAATAGATCATTTATCTTACCTTTTTGACCATAACCATCAAAAGGTCTACAATCTTGTTTCTGACGGTGTCTATGGCGTTTTCAATCACATTTTTCATAGTTTCCTTGCACCTGTAAAAAAAATGTATCATACAAGTGCTTATAACTAACCCCCATGTTCTTCATAGCACAACATTTGACCTTGATCGCAACGTATCACTCCAAGATCACTTCAAACAACAGATGCACCAATCGGTGGTCATTTCAAACGACATAAACACTATTCTATGGTCACTTCGAAAGACGGACACACCACTCGGTGGTCATTTTAAACAAAAGACAAAAGCATCCCCAACTCCTCCACAAACGGCTCCAGACTCTGCCGCACGTAGTCGATGTAGTGTAGTAGATGTTGTTAAATGAGACAGACCATTCGGTGATCATTTCAAACAACGTATGCAACACTCGATGGCCATTTCAATCTTACCTCTGCGCTTCAACCGGCGACCGCGCCTCACTCAACCTCTGCACAATATCATCCATCCCCAACTCCTCCACAAACGGCTCCAGACTCTGCCGCACGTAGTCGATGTTGTTGATGGCGACGCACCACTCAGTGGTCACCTCGAACTTGTCGCCGTACACTGTGGTCTCATGGCCGATGCTGTCCACGCGACTCGCCATGCGGTCTGAGTAGAATACTAGGCAGCGGCAGATGTCCTGGATACAAAAATAGTGATAAGTATTTAGTACTTATATTCATGAAAACCAGGAATATTTATCGACCTTAAACAACATTATAAAAAAGCGTTTCACATTCATAGAACACACACAAAGACAAGGACAAATAGGGCCGAAACCCTGAACAGATATTTAAATTCATCATTTAAACATCTGATGTGATCACTATGTGCATTTACTAAAGAGATCTACAATGTACAATGTAATATATTAGTTTAAAATTACGTCATTACGTAAGGATAAACTAATGTATCCTAACCTTATCCAGTGCTGCTCTGGAATTCAGGCCACTCTTAATGTACACTATTAAGGTTGATTATTGGTCTGTATTCAATTGCTAAATGCTGTTTGAGTGGAAAATTATTGAAAACAAGAAAATACAATTGTATAGATACTTACATCAACAATCTTTGCCACAAATGTATAACACCCCTCCACGTCCGGCCATGAGAGCTGCTGCCAAAATATCTTAATCTGGTAGAAGATCGTCAGAGTATCGACTCCGGAACTGCTGTACTTCACTGTGCTATCCACCTGGTTCAGGGCATCTAGCTCCACGGCCTTTTCAATGCGCGTAAGTGCTTTGTAAGCGGCAATGTCGAGCCATTGAGCGACACCTCCGAAGAACCACGAGTGGAACTTGGATATGGCGTAGGAATTCCAGTCAGTCTCATTGAGGCCTTGACCTAACCTGGAAAACAAAACATGTTTCATACAGTCTCAGTTGCAATCAAACCCAGCACTAACTATGTATATAATTACAGGTTGTCAATTTCAAGGTTAGTTTAGGTTTCAGATCACAGTAAAAGTTTGTCATACTCGTCAAGTCAAGTAATACGTCAAGTTGTGTTTGGCATGCGTTTGTTTAAGCGGCCAACATTAACCGTAGCTGTAGTTACAACGTGACCGGTCGAGAAATTCTTGCGCAATACCAATATCACAAAGAAATTGGCTTTGACCAGTATGACCAGATCCGTACACTATCTACGCAAATAGCAACAACATTTCACCTAGTCTCTTATACGAATGATTATTTAACTTAAGGTTATCTGATAGTTCAATGTGAGACAGTTTTGGTCGCGCCTTTATTGAGCCTGAATCAATATTGGTTCTATAAACATAATTATGTGTATACAGTATACAGGAAATGAACATTGTTTGTATAGAGCAAACAAAATTATTTAGCGATCAAATAATACCTGCTGGTTCAATGGAGTTTAAATATTTAACCGTGAGTTTTATTAATCGTCTTTAGTGCTGGGTGAAATGTAGGTCACTGGATATCCATCAAGACCGATTGTTATGTTTACTCGCTGGAAGCTAACACTAAGAAATACTCCATGACTGTATTGCAAGTGTCTGAACTGTGCCATATAGGTATATGATACCAAATACCTATATGTAAGTAGTTCAAAAATCTCTGCAGCGGCTTTACGCTGCAGAAGTTACAATTCAAACAACTTGTTTACAATAATCTATAGTTTATCGGTTACCATCGACACACCGAGCCCTGGCTTACCCTTAATTCTGAGGATTTTTTAACGCAATTGAGTGATGAATCGAGTGCACTTTACTCTCACTGTTCTTAGAAACAGACAAGTAATTTTGAAAGAATTAAAGACACTTACATCAAAAACCTCTGCAGCGTAAGGTACAGTTCAAACAGCTTTGTTCCCATAGTGAGTGGTTCATCTGTAACCGTCGGCGTACCAAGGCCCGTGTCTCCATTGATTCCGCCGGCTAAATGCACGCTGGTACTCGATCCTGCGTTATAGTGGAGACGCTTTAGGCTTCTGCATACTTCCAGAACTTCTGCTTCGACTAGAGAGGCGATCTTGCTCTCGTATATGCCGTATAGAGTCTTTGGGTAGGGGAAGTTCATTATGCTGAAAAAAAAGGTAAAGTAAATAATGGCATGACAAAGTTTAAGTTTTAAATAATAGCACGAAATACTTTTCTGTGACTACCTACACAACCTTTGAATAGGGACTTTACTTTTAAAGCGATGATAATGCTGCCACAAGAGTCCCTAACTCTTGCGTTGTGGTCGCGGTATTTTTCAGAAGTATTTACATAATTACTTGATGATCTAATTTTTCGCGGTTAGACAGAATTACTTTTCTGCATATCACAATTAATGAAACTTCATCAGTGGTTTAAAAATAACTAACGGTTTTAAAGGGAATTGGAATAAAATCATATACCTTACTAAGCTTGCAATGTCCATCAAAAGTTAGCCCCGTGATTAGGTAATTTGATCACCGTTGTTAACGGTTATCAAAAAGGCAATCTATTTGGTTAAACCCTTGGATAAAATAAGTTTGTTAAGTTTAGATGAACGTGGTCCTTCATATACTCGTATCCAACAATCGATGCAAAAAAACACGACGAGATAACAAAATGACAAACAGATGCGAAAACAAGTAGTCATCGTGTCTAAGAAACAAAATAAGAGTAATGATCTGACCATGATCTGGCAAACTTGTCGTCATTCGAGGCATTTACATGATTCGTGTCGGCTATTCAGGGCGTAAAGAACCATTACGTGAATCATCATTGGATGGCTTAATACCGACAAGACATAAGGCTGAATCTACGTAATATGTGTACAGGTAAAAATGTGGGATGAACTATATATTTTAAAACTGCTTTGTGGACTGCTGATTTTGTTATTGATTACCACAACGTTTTCTACTGATATCTACCCCGCGATTTGGCGGCTTTTTTTATAAGTCTGAGATAGAAGAATCTATTTGTTACCTCTTCACAAGTAACGGCTAAATCAATTTCGGCGAAATTTTGCTAGAGAGCAGCTTGCATCACAGGGATTGCTTGTACGCTGACAGGCGGGGGGTCTGGAGATCTTTTATCATTTAAACAACTTTGTAACCCCAGGCCCACAAGCAAAATAAATTGAATATTGAAATTTGGTTGAAATTTATTTGAAATTTTATTAGGATAATATTTTATATATTCCGAGAAAGATCTTAACCATTCTAGATATAACAGCGTAATAAGTAGTTTGTTAAAAATACTTACTCGACAAAAACTCTTTCATAATATTCGATAGCTCTCTGCAAGTCTGAGCGCACCAACTGTATGACTATAATCAAATGCTGAAGCCTCGATTCTTCCGCTTTGTCTTTGCACTCATTATTGTCCAAAATGTGGACGAACCAATCCGAGGCACCTTGCAAGACTGCCTGGTGCAATACTTCATGAATGGTCAGTTTTTCTTTGTCTTCTCTCAGCCAACCGTAGAGACTTGTAGGGAATAGATCTACAGTTTCTGGTACGTCCAATTCGGATAACTTCAGCAGTATTTTGAGAACTTCTCTTAGGGTTTTCATGACAGTCTTGTCACCGGCAGTCTTTTTTCTCAGCTTCCTGATGTGGCTGTAGCAGGTGGGTAGCAGTTTCTTGGCTCCGTCCCAGAATAGCTTGACGTCCTCTTCGTTGATGAGTCCTAAGATGTAATAGGTCATTGATATTTAAAAAAAAACATATCAATCGGACAATGGAAGACAATTTAGTAAAAGCAAACACTGGTTTCAAGGGTTCTTAAAGGTGGCTCTACAAACAACCCGGTATAGCCATCCTTATTTCAGAAGTAGGGATTTTCAATTCAACCCATTCTGGGATGGTGAATAGTAATATTGATGAGATAAAACTATGTTTTACGGCGTTATTTTTAATCGACTTCAAAAAGGAGCCGGTTTTCAATTCGACTGTATGTTTTTACTGACAGTATGTTTCGCGATAACACCGTCAATTATTAACTGATTTAATTATTGTTTTTTTTTTTTTTTGTTGCTTGCTTACCAGATTTAACCGGTTTGGAGATCTTATCCAGCAGTGTATTGAAGAGACCGAAGCTGAGCGGATGGTCTACCGTGACTGCGCAGAAGACGGCCCACTGCGCCAGAATGTTGTCCTGTTGGCTCACCCCGCTCTGGGCCGCGTGCTGAGTTAGAATCGCCTCGGCTGGGGCGCTGAAGTTTCCGCTCCACCAATATGGAGCCACCTTTAGACAATGACAAGTGTTTTAAGTAAAAAAATAATAATGCGTTTATTTCAGGCAATATAACTTGAATACAATGCAAGTTACAGAATTCTGGCCAAAAAGGAACTGACTTAACTTTCATAAGAGCTTTTTTGAAGGAATGAATCCGCGTTTAACACTTTGACTGCGGCTAATAGTCAAAAGCGTTGTGTTTTAGGCGCCTGGCGTGTGCAGCCGCATTCGCGTCGCACAGAGGAAAACACAAGGTATGTGTTTTCCGCACTCAAAGTGTTAAGCATCGACTCGACTGTTGGTACGCGAAGATGTGGTCGAAGATGAAGCATGAAGATTTAAAAGGAAAAGTGTATTTAAAGAAATGTATTGAATTACATGAATGAACTGCTTTTTATGCTAAAAGTTTTAGGCATTCTTTATTTTTCTTTAATTTTTTTACAGTTTAAGCGATGACTTTCAAACCTACACTTGACCTCGGTTGCAAGAGCAATTCCTCGATAATATGCATGCATCTTAAAATTATTTATTTCAGTAAACATATTAAAAGGTAATTCCCAAATGCTGTCGTTGACCGCTAAAACACGAGCATTTATTACCTACTATTGATAGGTATTGTTCATTTTGGAAAGCCCGTCTTTTTTTAGTTATTACTAATTATTATGAAAAGTTTACCTCAATATCATACAGTTCGATAAATAAATCATACTCAAATATAGAAATGACCGAGTGCAAGTGAAATGGGTTGCGTAATTGCACATAGGTGCGCTTGACGGAGTGCAAGTGAATTGGATTGCACATAGGTGCGTTTGCGCATGTTATCGGTTCTGGGATGTTTTCGTCTTTGATAGCAGGAGGAAGCATAAATCTCCTGATAAATAACACTGCAAGCGAGATCTGTTCGGAATTGGGTCAGAATGCTGAATCAACTTCAGATTGTTGGCTTCAAAATACTAAGTTACCTAATGATATGAAATGTTGCGAAATCTAGACATCAGAGGCCGTCCATTAATCACGTGATGTTTTTAGCAAGGTTTTAATTCCCCTCTCTCCTCTGCTGATACGTGGTAAGGTTATGAATTACCCTCCCCCCTCATCCCCCGCCAATATCACTGTTTTTTTGGTACAAATTAAAGTTTTCGGAATCAAACGAAAAAAAAATACACGATATCTATATACGATATCTCACTACACCCCTTCCCTCCTTGTGATATTTCGCGATGTTTTCCAAACCGGAGGGGGTCTCTCGAGCCTCATGTGATTAATGGACGATCCCTTACCAGTGATATTAGTGCCCTACTAGAACAAAGTAGCCATTGTACTACGCTACTAGGAACTCCAGTGTACGGGTGGCATTTCACACTTGTTATGGAAAGTACCATTGTTATCATATGAATGAATGATAGTCATGATTATAAATAGCTTCACAAAATGTTGACGTAAGATAAAAACTAAATCAGCCAGTAAAACGAATTTTGTTAAGCTATCATTGTAATTATTAGGTATACTGACTGCTGTTATGTAGTTAGTTTCCCGAATGAGTATTAACGTTACTTAACATGAGTTTCGAATTATAATTAAATACTTTATTGACACATATTATTATGTAGATGGTTAAGCAAGTCAACGTGGTCAAAGACAACGCTGCTGGTGCATCAGCTTCCTTTTTCTTTCTTACTTGATTACTTGATTCTAAATTTTGTCGTGTACCTACTGTTTGTTGATCCTAAGATAAAAAAAAAAAAAAAAAACAAGCTTCTGAATGCCTGCTGCTATTTTAATGTTACAATGATCTCTTTAACTCAATTTTTTCACTAAAAGTCTTCTCTTCTTTTCTTCTCTTTCTTTTCTATTTTCATTATTATTTTGGTTACTTGTTTTTTTAATAATTTGTGTCAAATAGCGTCATATTACCTTAGAGTTTTCCAGTTCATGCAGCAATAGTATCCGGAGCAGATGGCGGTGCTCCTGTGCAGCGACCTGCGAGTTCTTTTCAGAAGAGAAGTTTAGCCGCACTTTGACGACGCCTTGCCGCCGAAGCTTGGTCTTCTTACTCAGGCTGAACCACATCGTCATACCTCCGGCTGGGATGGACTGGGAAAGAAAAAAATATTATTAGTACTATAGAAACTAACGTGATTTTGACACATTTTGTTATAATTAACAAGAGAATACTCACGTAAAAATTAAGTCGTTTACTACGACTAGTTCGATCACATTCGATAAACGACTTAATTTTAGCCGACTTCCAAAAAGGAGGCGGCTGTATGTTTTTTTGTTAATTATAACAAAATATGATTAGTTTTTAGGGTTGAGAACCTTCTTATGGAAAGACTTTAGAGTCTGTCTGTTTGCATATCAAAGCTCATCTCAGGAACTTTATGAGCTAGCGGTCTGGAATTTGGCATGTCATCTCAGTTCCGTAATTCGTATCTTAACGTATTGATTTCCGATTTGTGTTGTCTTAGATGCGATTTCAGAGTTCCGCGCTCGTTTAAAATGCGACAATCCAGAAACCTCAACATGCGAATTTTTGGTTTGGCAAATTTATTTTATTTATTACTAGCGGCTCGTCCCGGCTTCGCACGGGTGGACACTACTGATGTTTTAGTAAGGATCCCTAATTTTTTCAGGTGATAAATAATTATAGCCTATGTCACTTTGGGATACTGTAGCATTCGAATGGTGCAATAATTTTTGAAATCGGTCCAGTAGTTTTTGAGTTTATTCGACACAAACATCCAAAAATACAAAAATACAAATCTTTCCTCTTTATAATATTAGTATAGATTAGCTGTGCCCATCAGTTTTACCCGTATTTATCTAGAAATCAAAATCCTCCAAATCCGTACCTACAACTGTTTTTGCGTGATTGAGCAAGAAACATCCAAACATACATTTTGACTTTATAATATTAACAGAATGTAGCGTGGGGTCTGAAGATCAAGCAAAGGTGATGTAAGTTTTTAGACATGAATAATTATATACATTAATGTAATTTAATAACATACATGCGTGTATCCGGTTCAACCATGTTATGGTCTGTTATAACATTATACATAAAACTGAAATTACAAAATCGGATACTTAACTAAACGAAAAACCTACAAGTACCTACAGGTATTCGTAACACAAAATGTATTTAACTAAATAAACGTATTTTCCATTAGCATTATTTTAGCTATCATGTATCATTAATATGTATCTGGCCCGCTATAAATATATTCTATAAATTACGCTTTAGAAAACCTGGGACCACTGCATTATCCTACAAAAATATTTACCATAATTTATATAGGTAGGAATTGTATAGGTAAATCCTAACTGTGACAATAAACGTATCTACAGTTGTTTACGAGTGCAACAGGTGTCATTTAACTTCAATTTACGTCAGTGCATAAGGAAATTTTACTGTTTATGAAAACACATCATTAGCAAATAGCAACATGCTAAACACATCGTAAAATAGGGTTATGAGGAAAGAGTATGCTATGCCGAAAGAGGACCCGTAGTACTTATCATTATGATCAAATGTTTACTAAAGGAACTGAAATCGCGAAAAAAAATCAGCTGTTCGATAGAAAAATGTCAGTGACACTCGACAAGATGTAAGGAATAATTTGTTATTATTAACACGGGAATATACCATCACCACATTAGTTTTCATAGTAAAATTGTATAGATTTTTTTTTTGTGATTTCAGGGTTTGTTATTTTAGTTTAAGTTAAGACCCTGTGGACTTAGCATACCCATTCTAGATTACCTTCCATAGCCTTGATGTGCCTCTTACCTTAAGTGGTATAATGGCATTGCCGATCAGTTCATTATCATGCTTTCCAGTCGACGCGGTTATGACGACTTCCTTCATGAGTTTTCTGAAGCCTTTGACGCCTTTGACGTCGAATAATTTGGTCATTTTCTCTCTGACAGTCTCTGCTGGGTCGAAATCCCTGAAACAAAAACGATCTGAATCCGGGTGTGAATGAGAAACAGTTTTTTGTCTCTTTCGTTAAAAAGTTTTAAAAACATTAACTTGAAGAAACTGTGATTTTATTGCAGTTATGAGTTTTGTATTCAGTCACATTTTGTTATATTAACACGGGGAACCACAACAAACAAAACAACAAAATTTTGATGCTGTTGTTGTGTTGTTTTGTTATAACAAAATGTGTCAAAGCCAAGTTATTTTCCATAATAAATTTGTATTCAGTACTAGCGGCCCGTCCCGGCTTCGCACGGGTAGACTTTGGGATAAACGTAGAGTAAATTGAAATCGGTCCAGTCGTTCACGCGTGATGGCGTGACCAAAGGTGTTGAGAATAATTATAGGAACTCTTTGTTATAACCTCTATTCTCATGCTATTGCGTAACTATAGCAACCGTAGTTTGTTGATGCTAACTTGTCAAGTTTTAGTAAAAATTATCAGTATAAAACGAACACTGTTTTGATAGATATGATTGAATTTGAACTTTGTACAGAGGTAATAAAATGCAAATTGACTCTTCGACGTTAGAAACATACCTACATTGCTTAAACAACAGTGAGTGCTTGCAATTCAATATGAACTTTATACAATAGCAATAAAGCTCGTTTTAGTTAGAAAACGTATGGGAAAAATAAAAGGGCTGTTTTTAGGGTTTTTCAATATTTCTGAGAGATTTTCTTAATATTTTTTTCCGTAAGAACCTTCTCCTAATAATAACAAATACAACAAAAAAAGAATTAGTGAAATCGGTCCAGCCATTCACGCGTGAGGCCGTGACCAAGGAAAACGGGTTTCATTTTTATATATATAGATTTATAGAACTGCAGATGATAGTGTAGCATACAAAATAGCATGGTAGGTAAGTTTTTGTCGACAATGTTAAAAGAGGACTTACCATACTTCCAGACATAATGACTCTTCGTGAAAACTCCCCGGCATTGGTCTGAAAATAAAGTATCAATTAGTATTATTTAATTTACACATAACATTACCAATTATAAATTATCATAGGATGTGCGCAGCATAGCTAAGTAGTCGTATACTATACCATTAGTTCCATACAATTATGATCCTTATTGCTTGCACATAAAGTAATTTGTAGTATAAATCCCATCTACAATATGTAATAACTCTGTGTACCTATAAATCTATAACCCAAAGGTTTTCAAATATTTTACCTGTCTGCGTTAGCTTTTCATGGCCGAATGTATATTAACAATATGGCTGAACCGATGATAAAAACAAAGCAAGAACATTAGGAATTTAAGCTTCTGTTTTTATTCCGAAAAAATGCGAGATTGGAATACCGTGGGCCGAGCTGGTGTATGTTAAATGACGTGGGTTCCATCATCAATAAAAGAGACAGTCGTAATGATACCTAACATTCGGAAGCCATCAAAAATAACTTTTCATAGCATGTCTCACATATATTCAAAAAGCGAAAGTATGCGTGTACGTATGTTCCCGCTCAATTTCGTGACAGGTGAACATATTCAGATGAATTTTGATAAGTCAACTGCCCCTACGAACACTTTCGAAAGTGAAAAAGGCATTTTTTACAGGAGAGCAATTTAAAGTCAAAATTTGACCTAAATTAATATGTTAAAAATGCGTAATTTCAATTTTATCCGATTTAAAAGATGTAAATTTTTTTTAATATTTTTTTTAAATTATTTGTTTGCCTAATTGTATATTAAATAGATGTATAATTGGTGCAGTAAAAAAACGGGATTTTGCAATTCCGGTGCTGTTCGTAGGGGTCAGTCGAAGCATGATACACACGTAGACTACATTTATTTCGAAAAATAGACGGATCTTCAAAGATAACGGGTGAAAGGACAAGCCTCTACAAGATACAAAACTACAAAGTAAGATCAGAAAAGATTTTCGAATTCCAAACGAATTCTCATTGTGCAATTCACAAGCTTCTATACGGCAAGACCAAGATCAAGGACGGCAGTTCGCATTATGCAAGCATCGTAAAACCAAGTTGTAAATGCATTATGGAAAGAGTACAGCACTGTTATTTCTGAACGCGCTAACGGTTAAATCATAAATACTGCTGTAACGTAAGACATTACGCTTATTAATTATTATGACGTAGGTACGTAACTGATGATATGTGTATGGTATGATACCAATCTATACAGAACTGAATCCATGCGGTTAAAACTTCAAAAAAAAATCGAATATTATAATTATATTTACACCAAATATGAGATTCTATCAAATCACGTATTTAATTACGACTTGCGAAGGCTGTTAGGAATCTGAAATGCGTCCATACATTGTGTAACGTCCAATCTAATTAAGAAAATACCAAGGTCTGTTATTGCTAAAATGTGTTTTGTCTTGTTTTCGCACGCGACTCTTCTTATCGGCGAGAAGTTGACACAGCACAGTTGAGGAAAATAAGCGTATTTTTTAAGACATTTAGACGCCACAGACTCCACGGTCCGTGAGTTTTTACAATGACAGGATTTTTTTTATAATAACTATTATATTACAAATTTTTACAACTTAATTTTCGGTGAACAAGATAAGCGTATTGAAGCAGAGGTTTATTATATAAGTAGTTTGTACTTACAAAGAGAAGTGTTCCTCCCAAACAGGATTGAGTGTCGCCGGTTTCACCGACGAGGTATATCTATGCGTAGAATTCGACATCATGTATATCGCAACAAACGGGTCGCTTAGCCCGTTGGGATCTTTGGGCACCAAGTCCTTGGCCTCCACAACTTCCACGTTCAACATCAGTTCTGGGGGTTCTTTCCCCTCTGCCGTGGTGAGGAGTTCCTTGTGCTTCTCGTTGGCAATCTTGAAAGCTTCCTGGACGTGAGACAGCATGGCTAGCTGTCCCACCTCGCAGCCTACGTCACATCCCCCGACATTGTGCAATATCTCATACAATACCTCCAGGTAAAGTTCATCGATCTGCAACCAAGGAGGTAAAGACACCATAAACAATTGCAGTTACTTCACATTTATCACTACATTTTATGGTAATTCGATGACGAATGTGAGCTATCTTGAGATACAAATGCTTGTCACTCGCGTCATTTGAGGCAGGTCGTTCTACATATTTCACTTATTTTTAAAAACAGTTAGTCTTATACGATGACACACTTATGATGATAAATCACTCCTTTCAGCTGATGTCATTCTAAGATATTCGATCATCTAACACTAGAAACGAGGTCTAAATGAGTTAAAGCAAGAAAGAAAAACAAAGCAAGAAGCAAGGACGTCTAAAACTAGAAATATAAGTGTACAAACCGAGGAATCATAATAATATCTCAATTTCATAAACTGGCTGGGCGAACCGACTTTCAACAATCCCGCTCTGCACTGCAGTCGAAACTACCTACCCGATAGTGAATCATCGATTTGCTGGTGGTTACCACCGGAACAGCACGACCCGACACGCGACCGAATTTCGTTGTCAAGTAACTATGAAACGAAACCGTGGCACCAACAACCCTCCCCAAGCTGCCGGGTTACCGTGGGAAGCTTATTGATCTGATCGAAAGCTAGCAACGAACCAGTGTTTTGGATTTAACGCGTCGTTGGTTACGGACACACGAGCTCGTGTTCGGACACCAAGAAACTGAATGATAACACGCCACTTGACCATTTCGCAAACACTGAGAACTTGTTCCAATCTTGGTTTCCAATGAATCACTTAAAAAACAGTAAAGCTGGTAAAGCCCCATAAAGTTACAAAACTGCTCACAGCAAAAAGGCGAATTAATACGAGGTTTTCCCTCTAGAGATGAGGTTGCATTAATATTGATAACTAGTTTGATTTATTGTGCCACCACTGTGGTACTAGGTATAAACTTGTTTGACAACAAATCGTTGAAATAGTTTCGATCCTTACTATATTTTTTTTGTATTGAAGTTTGTTAGAAGCCACACCTAATTTTTACAGTAGGTGGAAAAAACGTCTTCAAAAGTCATCAGAAATATTTATTGACCGGGAATAACATTGGATTTTACAGAGATGTCACGTTAACTACGTTATTTTAGAATTGAATTAACTAAGTTAACAAAAGCTTCAATATAACGAATTAATGAAATAATTTAACGATATAATTTATTTTTGGACAAAACTGAGGATTGTGAAAATTCCATTGACATGAGTAAATTGTAGAACGGATTGCTTATAAAAAAGTTTCGGTTTGAATTTGCTGTGACTTGGTTCGGTATATGTATAGGGTGTCCCAGAATTCACGCAAGTTTTGAACTTGCTACCATTATGTGCAGTTGTTGGCAACAAAAAAAGCTGTCTAACAACTGACAGTTTAGGGTTAGTAAAAAGAGAGCGCTACACGAAAGAATAACGCATTTTTATTGTTATAATGTACAAGTGAAAAATAGTGTTTTCTATTTGATTCAAATCTTGCGACACCCTATAAAAGTAGGTAAATTTATCGCACATTTACATTTTGGTGTCGAATGCCTTGTTTTTCAACTTTAGCTGACTTAACCCTTAGCCGGCACAGCTTTTCTTTGTTACGTAGATTGTGAAGACACTTATTGCTATTTTTTGGTATATTAGCCGTATGTATATCTTGCAAGCTATTATAAATATGTATAGAGATATCACTGTAATTACTTTGTTCTTCTTGAAGTGTTCTTAATAACTACGTTTCTTTAACCCGTTAATTAATCTAATTGCCCTTTTGAAACTGAAATCTAAATACTTTTTAAATATTCACAGCATTACCCCCAAAACCCTCAATTTACCCCCAAAGTTCAAGCTAAATTAACATAAACAGCCATCAAGTTCTTAAACTATTCTCACGGTATAATTAACTAAAGAACCTTGACACAGAAGAAAAAGACTATTCGTCTCAAAATAACGTAACATTCATTCACAATACGCACGGTCATGGATTGTATCAGCATACTCGTCTGCCTTTCTAACAGATCCTTCTTCACACCCCTGAACTTAGTCCGAAGAGTCCCTGTCCCATTCATTTTCACTATCTAAGTATTCTAAGTATTCACACAACACACAAGAATTCCTCAAGCCTACACTGAACAGAACTGCACTAAACGAAACAAAAGCCACAGTCTATCCCATTGCTCGCACCGAACTCGATTACGGGTTGGTTTCCGCAGAAAGGGATTCGGGAGCAAGTATTGAAACTGAAATGTATGTGGTGGGAGCTACCGGTGCACTGGCAAGTCCGGCCGGGACTCGGGAATGAACCGCCACTGCCGCCAAATTCTATTTTTGCAAAGCGCCGCCAACGAAGACGAACGGTAACACAACTAAATAAAAAAAAAGAATTGTCCAAAATATTTTTTACACACCTCCGACGTCTTCAGTCGTTTTTAGAATACTATTCAGCCACTTCCTGGCGAAGCTAAGATGCTTGAACTTTACGAGGCAAAGCTTGCGCAGACTTCCTCTTATCAAAGAGGAATTTAATAGTAACAAGTCTGGATGTTTCGATATTCTAACTGAAGTGATCCATCTAACTAAATCTATGTCAGAAGTCGATGTTTTATTACACTTTTAATTTCCCTCCTAATAGCTAACTTCCATATAAATTCATCTTGAATCGACAGACTGGCAATAAAGCAGTACATTAATGCAAGTTTTATTCGTAGACGGAGGCATATAAAGGTCCATAAAGAATAAAAGCACTCGAAGCGGAATCGTAACGGCAGTAGGTCATGTTTGTTTTTCTTATTACAAAACTAGCTATTATTGATTGTGAAAATGCAGAGTGCACTATACTTTCCTTCAATGTTTGTTTATGATGTCTGAAGGCAGGAAGGGACTGCTAATTATAATCTCTTTACCTTCATTTCCAATCAAAACTATGAACGGAAACCCCGCACTAAACCGGCTCTTCATAAAACTGTATTTAGAGAATGTTTATTATAATTTTAAGTGTTTTAGCACGAAGCTATGTAAAGCCAAGGTTCTTCAGTTAACCAAAGCAACAGGCGCGTGGTGAATGTTTTATTTATTTTATTAACCACGCGCGTTTATGTTCGCCAGAAACGAAAGCTACTTTGATACGTTATAGCCAGTTTGCGAAGCTAAACACTCCAACAGCCACTTAATTGATATCTTATAATTTTCAAACGAAACACTTAACAACAATCATGCAAAAGTTAGATGATAGGTACTTAGGCTGCTATAAAATAAATAAATAATTGGATACCTATCGACAGAATTACTACAGCATTCATTGGAAAAGTTAGATATTTTGGATCTAAATAGAACACAGCAAATGTCTAGTTTTGATAAAGTCGTAAGGTCGTAACGCACTCCAAAAAGTTGCGTGGGCATCGAGTAATCTATTTCGTGGACTCAACTCGCTCACAAACTTAAATTGGTTTGAGAAATCTGCACAGTATCATTTCATTCTAAATAGGCTAGGTAACAAAACCTGTAACCTGTACCCGTATTGCTTATTCTATTTCTACGTCAAACACCACATCAAACATTACACATCATCCACATCAAACATTTAAAATAGGTATCTCACTAATCAAGATGGTTAAACAAAAGACATTCGTAGAATATAACTTTGGTTTCCGTTTTTATCTAATGGCCGGTTTACATTATTCCAGTCCAGTGATCTAGCGAGATTCCAGTCCAGTGCTGGACTGGATCTGTAACGTCTACATTATTCCAGTTATTTAGAAGCCGTTGAAGTGTGAACACTACAGTGACAATGATTTCAAGAAGAGATCAGTTTCGAAAATGTTTCGAAAATGTTCTCGCAACAAAAAGTCCACAAAAACAACCAACACGTGTGTACTTCGTCAGCACTGGAATGGCACTGGATTGGCCGTCTACATTTATGGCCGGTTTACATTATTCCAGTCCAGCGATCCAGTCCAGTACTGGATTGCTTACTGGAAAAATGTAAACCGGCACTGGAATGAACTGAATCCAGTAAGCATTCCAGTCCAGTAACTGGATTCGCGGTCTACTTTTGAATCCAGTGCGATCAATCCAGTGCAACTGGAATAATGTAGACGGCCAATCCAGTGCCATTCCAGTGCTGACGAAGTACACACGTGTTGGTTGTTTTTGTGGACTTTTTTTTGCGAGAACATTTTCGAAACATTTTCGAAACTGATCTCTTCTTGAAATCATTGTCACTGTAGTGTTCACACTTCAACGGCTTATAAATAACTGGAATAATGTAGACGTTACAGATCCAGTCCAGCACTGGACTGGAATCTCGCTAGATCACTGGACTGGAATAATGTAAACCGGCCATTATTATTCCAGTTGCACTGGATTGATCGCACTGGATTCAAAAGTAGACCGCGAATCCAGTTACTGGACTGGAATGCTTACTGGATTCAGTTCATTCCAGTGCCGGTTTACATTTTTCCAGTAAGCAATCCAGTACTGGACTGGATCGCTGGACTGGAATAATGTAAACCGGCCATAAGGGGAATGACATTGGACAACAACAAATTATCTCGGCGAGGGCCATTCAGCATAACCTTCACGATGAAGATGACAAAGTGACCGGGGAATCGGGGGAAAAGTAAAAGAGCTACTGGCAAAGTGCCACAAAGAATACCAACAACGGGTCTCCGTACTGCGCCTGCTCCCAGACATCGATGCAACGTCACACGACGCATTGAATAATCGTGTCGCTGACTCTGCTTAGGAATCCTTTGTCTTTTTCTTATGACCACGTACGTAATAAGAATAGTAATCACCCTCGTAAGTACAACTCTTGTAACGCTCAATCCTCAAGCGCACGTTCTAGTTCCCTTGGAATGGTGCCCATGAAAATCGTTTCAAGTTATGTCGCCGACACGTCTCTACATATTCATATTCGCTCCCGACCTACTTTCCCCAAAATAGGTTTAGCGCAATGTCTAGTTCAAACGGTAACAAGCTAGATCGAGTTTACATCGTCCTAAAAATACAACAATGGTAGTTTGCAGCCCACGGACCCTACTGATTGGTTCATGACGATAGATGGGTCGGACTCAATTGAACGCGATGAAATGTTTACCGTTCCCGACTATGAAATTTCGCTTGTTGTGAACCATTAGAGGCTATTAGACCATCATCATCATCAACGTGCTATGCACTCTCGATGCACGTTACTCATCCAAATCATCAGTATTTACTATAAGACCAAAATAGGTGAAAAGATTATGGCCTCCTAAAATTAAAACACTACTCAGTTACCTACCTACCTCATAGTACAAATCTAGGTTTATCGAGTCATTTAGAAGATAAATCGAACGGAGTTTAGCGCCCATAAACACAAAAATCTAAGGTGTATGACGTAAACCTGAGGTAATATCCCAATCGTAAAGGCTTAATAAAAGTGGCAATAAAACACTCACATTCCATCCGATGGCCTCTATGTAGCGATCTACATCTTTTTGGGGGTCGTCAGGCTCCGAGTCGGTATCGAGAAGGGTCTCGTGTCCACTGTCTGTATCTTTAGAAACACTTCCGTTTTCGGCCTGAAGATCGACCTCCACTTTCTGTTCGCCATCCTTTTCTTCAATCTCCTTCAAAGGCGCTAAAGGCGTGGATTCTTCTAGAGCCGCCTTCAGTGACGCCTGCTTTAGTATCGATCCGAATTTCTCGAAAAATCCGTTGTCGACTTCTTGTACTCTGTAGGAGAAAAAAATCTTGGTTTTTAAACAAATCGTAAGTTACAAAAAATTACAGATAAACAAACGACGGTATATACCTACCATTTAAACTTGTAAGATATATATAGGAGGTGTGTGG
The DNA here is from genome assembly GCA_949125135.1 of Alcis repandata. Taxonomy (NCBI): domain Eukaryota; kingdom Metazoa; phylum Arthropoda; class Insecta; order Lepidoptera; family Geometridae; genus Alcis; species Alcis repandata. The sequence continues at coordinate 7,205,872 of OX421233.1, forward strand.
GAGGTGCCTAATGAGACGTAATTGTGGTCAAACGCGTTAAAAAAACAATTAATTCCTAATCAATCAAAGTTCTCCAGACTATTAATAACTACACTATTTACGAGTAAAGAAGCATACTCGAAGTATTCATATATCCCCTAAAGTTTTTGCAACTGAAGAATTGACCTTAGGAAAAGATAAAATTAAAATAAAAAGATACTGGACTGGACTGGACTAATATGTAATACAGCTTGGACTTGGATATAACAGGTTTATTTTATTTTCAGTTTGTATATTACAGCATAAATGATTACCTAATTACAATGGGAAATATTGTGCAATGTTAGATACATTTTCGAGTATGGACAAAAAATCTACACTCGGTTTTACAGAAGTAATTAACATTTTTAGAACCTACTTTTTTATACTTAACTTTTAGTTACAATTACAATCACAATGAATTGGAAGACTGGAATAATTAGCAAAATCGCTCATTGGTTTTTACACTACTTATAATCATAATAAATTAGGCAAGATTTTGCAACACTTAAAAATCTAATAAAATGCATTGATGCATCAAAAATATATTAATACAGTCAAAACCGTTTATGGCGACATCGTTTAGAACAACATACCGGTTAAATTGACCGAAATCAAAGGTCCTGGCTGAATGCTATATGACCGCCTTATCGAAAACATTGGTTTTTACGACATTGTTTACTACGACATACCGTATTAAGCGACCACATTTGGTTAATGTTCTCGGAGAATTATATCTGTAGAACGACCGCTCAGCTGTATTGTAAACAATTTGAATAGGTAACAGTATCCACATCTGGCACAGTATAATGGTCAATGGCTATTATCCTACGAGTAAAAGTAAACAAAGTTTAGGGTCTTTTGTAATTCTTAGAAACAAAGCACATGCATGCCGTAGCCTCAAGGCCCGCTTCGTCATAATTATCTCTTACTCGTAAGTCAGTTTGTTAGGTACTTATCTTTACACAAGACGCACCAAAACATATTGTTGAGTTAACTGTGAAAATTGTAACATGTCGCAAACAAATCAAAATCGAAGAAAAATCGTGTAATTTCAAAGCTAGAGAAAGGAATTCCAAACAAAGACCTGGCAATCGGTTGTTACAACTATCGGTTTTTACGACTAAATATGAGTAGTCCCTTCGATGTCGTTATAACAGATTTTGACTGTACATTAAATAAACACAGTGGAACCACATTATAAATGCAACTTACAAATCAATAAATGCTTACATCTAATATGGCTTTCATTATATGATTTTTTAATTATTTCTTTCATTACATTATACATTTTTGGTTGATATGAAGTGGATTTTTTTCCTTTATTTGTCTAAACCAGACAACAGAGTGTATTTGAGGTCGGTGTATTCTTCAGCTCCATGCAAGCTGCCTTCCCTCCCAATACCAGATTCTTTAATTCCTCCAAACGGAGGTTCGGCTGCAGATATGATACCGTCATTTATAGCAACCATGCCAAACTCCAACTGGCGAGACATCCTGAATGCCTGACCAAGTTCCTTCGTAAATACATATGAAGCGAGGCCACTTCTAGTATCATTCGCGATTTGCAGAGCCTCTTCTTCGGTTTTGAACTTAAAACACGCTGCTACTGGCCCAAATACCTCTTCTGAAAACAATCTCATATCTCGGTTCATATTCACCAATAGAGTTGATTCATAGTACTTGTTTCCCAGGCTAGTGTTGATTTTGCCACCAATGACAGCTTTGGCACCTTTCGAGACAGCATCGTTGACAATGTCCGAAACTTTAGTAGCCTGCTGTATGTTGACAAGAGGGCCACATGTAACACCTTTCTGGTTACCTGGTCCCAGAATACATTTCTGTGCAATTCGCTCCTTGAAACCATTCACAAACTTGTCATGTATATCTTCATGTAATAAAAATCGGTTAGCTCCAATGCAGGCTTGTCCATTATTCCTGAATTTGGCCAACATGGCTTGATCTATGGCATGCTCTATGTCGGCACTGGGAAAAACTATAAATGGAGCATTTCCACCAAGCTCCAATGCAACTTTTTTTATTCCTTTAGCTGCCATTCCATACAGCAATTTACCAACTTGAGTGGAACCAGTAAATGAAATAATCCCTACAGCATCATCTTCACACAAAACTTTACCCACTCCAGGAGCATTTTTTCTGCTACTTGTGATGACGTTGATAACTCCTTTAGGGACTCCTGCTTGCTCTGCCAACTCTACAGCGGCCAAAGCTGAAAGAGGTGTATCTTCCGATGGCTTTATAACACAAGTGCAACCGGCTGCCATCAATGCACCAACTTTGCGAGTAATCATTGCAAATGGAAAGTTCCATGGAGTGATGACCGACACAACTCCAATAGGCTGGCGAGTTACTAAAATCTGCTTGTTAGGCCACGAGCTTGGTACTATCTCACCATTGATGTGACGGGCAGAGTCAGCAAACCACTCCAAAAATGAGTTGCCATATCCAACTTCTCCTTTAGCTTCCAACAGCGGTTTTCCCGATTCCGCGGTGATGATCTCAGCAAGATTGTCCGTGTTTTGTTGACAAAGATCGAACCATTTTCGTAGAATGCTGGCGCGCTCTTTAGCTGTGGTGTCCTTCCAGGTTTTGAAAGCATCTGAGGCAGCAGTGAGTGCGATCTTTGCGTCGCTAGCATCCATGTCCGGTACCTCTGCAATGACGTTATCGTTGGCTGGGTTTAGCACGGGAAAAGAGGCAGAAGTTCCCGCTTTTACCCATCCACCGGCAATGTACGCTTGGTCCTTAAGTAGATGCATGTTTCTACACTGGTTGCCGTTGAAGAATCCTATATGGCGAACTGCTCCAATACGCAATTTATTCATTATGCTATCTCGAACGCGGTACTATCTCGGAAGATTACGGCGTTTTAACCTCAGAATGTTATCAGCACTTGAATTAACGTTACACAGCAACTAAATTAATACGATCAGCAGATCAGCATGACAAAAATGTCAAATGACAAAAAACGCACCTCAGGCAGGCTCCGTATTTTTAAATTAATCTCTAGAGATTATTTTTCATTCTATTGAGCATAAATCTCAAGACTCAACATCTGTTTTTGACATTGACATTTACAAAACTTTTGACGTTGACGGACTTCTTATCGTTCATAAACGTCACTTAGAATTTCGACATTCCGTTCTACGCAAAAATATATTCAAAAACAACAAGACGTTTTTAGACAATCACGTGAAACCACAGGATAAGTACATAATAACACAATATGATACTCAAAGAGAATTCTGTAGTACTATGTAAACGCTAACACGCAGCTACAAATATTATTTTGGTATCGCATTTTAGAATCACGTTTTTATTTAAATATTCAAATCCAATGTTTTATTTTCAATTACAGGGCCTCAATGTATTGTTTTGGTTAAGGCATAGATTTATTACCTAAAGATAGAGCCAAAGTGTAACCGCACATGCGACAGCTATATTCTTGAAATAATGCCAGGATAGGAATGCTTCCCCCATCTTAGAGGAAAAAATTTTATAAAATATTTCTAATCTTTATACTTCACAAAATAAAACATTGTTATACAGGGTTATAAGGAAAGGATATACAAGCCTCAAATTGCTCATAGTAGGAAAAAGTCTAATATTAGGAAAATAACTACTAGCATACTAATCTACTCATAATTATGAACATCTTTTATTAAATAGGCAATCTTGCGATTGCGAAAATAATGTACCTTATCTTAGTTTTGGGTCAGCAGGAAATATGAAATAGTCCAATAAATTAATTATTTATTAATTTATTGGTACAATCCTGGGGAAGCATAATTCACAACCTGGCAGCTACAAATCGTAGACGGCTCACGTAGTAACTATTATTCCTAATCTGTGGTTTGCCCACCTTGGCACGGTTACAGCGACGGGGACAAAAAATGAAAGGTCTGTCTCTTTTTTTCAACCGTGTTTTGGCACTTGCCATCTTGCTCTTTTTTACAAAGTAGCTGTTATGGTTCTGTCTGTTAGTCTGAGTATTAAACCATAGATTTATTACCGGATAAGGTTATTATTTGTAATGCTAGTAAGTACCTTTATTACAATACAATAACTCTTTATTAACATCACAATAAAAAACATAACAAAAACGCACAAAAAGCGGATAAAAAAACACGAATACTTATGAGCACGAATTAGTAACTGCTCAAATTACTTTAAAAAATATGACTACTTGGGAGAAGAACTCTAATTGTTTAAAATTTATCGTTACTTTCTGTAAATTCGTGTAAATTAGTAGATATAATAGTAAAGATTGGGTACAACTTACCTTGATTACTTACCTTCATTTTCGAGAATACGTGTTTACAACAGGGTCACCTTTTAATTCCCAGAGATCCAGTTTCAGTAAAGACCAAAAATACAAATTCAAAATGATTTTCAGTTTTCAATTTGATACAGAAATGACAGTGATGAACAAAGCAAAACCGCGATACCTACTAAATAAAACACATTTGGCACGATGTTAAAATTTAAAATCAAGCAACAAAAAAGCCGGTTAAGTAGGTACCTATCTAGCCTACCTACCTACTTAGCTGTGGTTTGAAGCTGATTGTATTCAAAACTTAAGTGCATGTCCGTGAGTAGGTACTAGGTACTAAGTAAACTAGTGCTTAACACTGAGTAATTAAGTTCGTAACTCGTATAGGCCGAGTGGTCAAGACAACCCACGAACATTGAGCGAGTTACTATGTGCTAAATACTAGGTACCTACGTGCATAGGTCTAGTCTAGTCCAAAGGGCGCGGTGCGGCTATTAATTCAACCTAGGTTATTTCATTCCAGGTAGGTAAGGTTTGGGGTACAGTTATACATAGCATAGCATACCTGCTATGAAAACTAATTTCAATTAGTAGGTCATTTATATGGTAATTAAATCAAAATTAGTACCTAGTACTCTTATTACATTGTTTTTGTAACTTAACCGACTAACTGACCGACTATTGACTATATTAATATTTTCGCGTGTTTTACCCATAAAGTTTTCTTACAGAATATTTTTAACATTGCCTACCTGGTGTCATGAATCTGTTCGTCTACAGACTTCTGCTGTTGTAATTTGTCGTAGAAACCTTTCCACATCGACTCTTCATCCATTTTTGCTGCACAATCTTACACTTCTTATCAAAAAGTTCACAAAGGGTTATTTTATTATTCCACTGAATAAACTATGTTTACTCAACCGATTCAACACGTTGCACGTCTAACTGATGCCATCTGTTTAAAACACGATACAAATCCCGACAGACATCAGTATGCACAATGATTCACTGGTAAGAAGTCATACTCCGTGTTAGCCAATGACGTAAACATACCGTCTTTAAGACTGAAGTTGAATGGCTTAGGTATGTGGGTACGGAAATAGCGTTATTCACTGAGAAGCTGCTGTGAGCGAATTGAGCTGATTTCAAGATCGGAACTGAATTCACTCCGTTAGGTTCACTGACACATGCAGACCGGGGTCTTCAATAATGCGACAACAAAGGAGAAGACTTGTAGAAGACTTTAGGTGACCCGGCGATTTTATAATTTTTAACGCAAACACGTCTCGGTGCGTTTGTTTTGGTTCTGTGACTAGCGGCGAAGCAGGCTGACGTAATCCAAGGCTGAAGGTGGCGGGAGCGCTCTACTCTAACCACGCACACAGACCGTCGGTTCTGAACAAACTAAATGATATGCAGCAGAATACGTGCTTTTGTAATGGGACTTAATCACCCGACAAACATTTGGACACTGATAATTCTGCAGTTTAGTACTTGTATTACTTCAGTACTTGCAGTTTTTTTCAGCCTTTTGAAGACTTTTCCTCTATCCAGAGATGGTTCAAAATATAGTTCATTATATTTCAGACATGCTATTTTTATACTTCTACGCTCCTTTTAAAAATGGGTTGACTGGTGTTCAAACAACAGTCCATTTTGCATTTGTCCATTCCGTGCTATTCGTCGCATAAACACAACAAAAATATCATCGATAACTAATGATCACATTTTTATGGCTACTAACAGTAACTACCATAAATCTTATGGTATTATCTCTCTAATTACTAAACAATCATGCGAGGGCTTATCTAGACTTAGACTTAAGACTCAAGGGCCAAACAAAGTAGGTACCTACTATAGCGTGCTGAAACATCAGCATCTCGTGTCAAACGATTATTATGAAACGACTTAGTTAAAGTAAATCACCTCGCTCCTATCGTTAAAACAAAAAGGCTTTACACATTAAACATTTTGCAGCATGACATCACCACTGGTACCTTGATACCACCCCGCTTTGTCTTCAGTCTGTCCTTATCTATCACCGTTGCGTTGATTATAGAAAGCGAAATAATATAGCGAAATAATGAAGTTTTGGTGTGGGAGCTGATATGTATCAGACAGGCCAACAACAAGCCAGATAACCAAGAAGGCATGACCGAAGCTGTTTCTGTGTAGGAGAACTGGTTAGCTAGGTCATTCACTTGTCTTGACAAAAACAAATGCATCTAAAACAGTACCTAAAAATCCCCCCGACCCCGGATGCAAAATTGCGTACCAATCTATAGTTACTATTACCACAGAATACTAAGGTATTAAGTACCACATAATACATAATAGTACAACTATTACACAACGATCTTTGCAAGTCAGTCTGTGAGTACGACATTTGCTTATGCAGCCTAACTGTAAACCTAACTGCAACTAATGCAGTAAGTGTTAGTTTGCCAGACTAAAGTAGCTTGAAAATTGTATTGAAATACTCCATAGAAATACATTCCGAAACGTAAGTACCAACTCATAGCATTGACATAACCTATATACTTAGCAAAATGTCGATTCACAAATTGCGCGAGGTTGCTAAGGTTCATCCGCGAAGCAAGTTCAAGGATCTTTTGGAACGGACATGCGCATCATTATCAACTTTTTGTTTTTACCATTCCAATGGTCGTGCGGCACTAGCTACGAACCGCGATTTTATCCTACTTTTTCCTTTATTTTTTCCTGCTTTTCCGGTTTTTTTCTGGGTAAAAATTATCATTTCCTATTTTATTTTTGTTCGGTCGGTTGAGCCTTTTGAAGGGACGGCTACAGATCTTGCAATAGGCTGTGGTTAGGGTATTGTTACTTTCGCGTTTAATATTTTGAAGTGATTCAACACCAGCACCATCAGTTGCTCTGATATCTACAATCACAAGCATAAATAAACAAAGTGTTTACCACAAAAAAATGCTTAGGTAGGTACTTCCTTTGACTCACGCGAAAGTGTTATGTAAGTTTATTTGTCAGTTATTTGTGATTTTTTTGCATCGAGATGGTTGGAGGCCCGGAGAGTGACACAGAATATTATTTAAACATTAAACATTTCACACTCATTAGCTCCCCAGGAAGGAAATAATATCTGTTTATTATATCTTGGAAATAATATTCTTGGTTCCTGAAGAATATATAAAATAAAATGTATAGATATTAACCTTGTTCCGTTTCCATAGGACGCCTGTTATTGATTCAGTGGTTCTAACGCCTAGCGTTACCTAGCTACCTAACAGTGTCTTTGACATAACTAAACTAGTCTTTAAAACAATATCTAGCGTTATAAGTAAGCTTTCCTAACACGATATACATTTGACAGCACATCACTATAAATAACAGAATAAATAGCATTACATACACTTATTCATAGATAGAGCGTAATAAATGTAGTCATTCTTATGATGGACCTATTAAATCTTTCTCATTTAAATTAGATTGGAGAAAAACTCATTTGATGTTAACTTATCTTAATCAATCATTTTTAGATTGGTGCTAGTTGATAAGAGGGAGTAAGAGTATCTTCAATGTCGTCAGTCCATAAAATTGGTGACAAAAATAGGGAAGACGTCGAGAATTGTCTTCGTGACGCACAAAATTATTGGTAAAGCTCATAATATGGAAGAGCCATCGTTTACCTATGCCTTTGTTCAATTGGGTAGGTTTTAACAATGCTGTTACAGTGAAATGAACTTATATTATGTGAGACAAGTGGGGAGCTATAATCAGATTTTCCCAAAAAAACTGACATACGAGTACGTCACTGCACATCTTTAGGTACCTTCCTCGTTCGGCTAACTTTCTGAAAAGGTTGGTCACACTGAAACTTTTGGCTCCCTTTCCCCGAAATAATAGCACAAAAGAAAACAAAAATCTTACTGTCTTCTGCTAACAATTTCGCGTTCCTGAAGCTTTTTGTAGACATATTTCCACGGATCTTCCGGCATGCGTTTATGCTTTTTCATAAACATTTTTTTGCCACTGAATTAAAAAAAAAACACCAGACCGCTCCGTATATAACACTGTACTGGCAGTCAAGGAAAATTGTACAGGATAACGTTTGACATATTTTCAGGCTGCGCTCACCGCGCCGTGTAAGCCACTGCTTGACTGAAATGCCGCAACAAGCTTTGTTTGCTTGAGGCTTACCTACTCTAGTTTTTTAGAGATCCAAGGCTGCTTCGGTGGTGTGTGTGAACTGTTTTTTGTTAAGTGTATTGTTGATTAAATCCATTTTAGCATTAATTAGCCGTAAAGGTTCTTTATAAAGCCCCTATAATGACTTTATCTTCGCAAAATAAGCGGCAATTATAAAACACCTACATGCTTCTTATATACCTACTCTTCTTTATGAACACTAAACTTAGTATCTGACTTAGGTACGCCTAGGTAATAGGTACCTACTCAATGTCTAAACTCAGACCACAGACTTTTAGGAGGGCTTAGCAAATTATCTTTACTTTCTATGACCATAATCTAAATTCCCTAAATAACCTACACCCTAACCACCACTAGTAACCTTACACTTGAAAAAATATAAAAAAATCTACAGAACCCTTTTCTCAGTGGACTCGTACATGAAAATAATTTTACCTGCTCGTGAAATGAGTAACTTGCATTAAATTCAAAGGAACTCCTTGTTAGCAAAATATTTGTTTAACCGGGTCTCGCTAATGAACGAATGGGAAATCCTAATCCTACGTGTAAAATCCAACAAACTGGAATCTGGTATCTTTATCAAGAAAATACATCAAGTTTCTCTAGTTTTCAAACAATAGAATTTCGCACTACGTAAACGTACGTAATCTACAAGGCACGGCTTAGGGTAATAACATTTTGAAAAGCAGTGGGTCTTCTGGGTTCTAATCACTAGGGGGGCATACGTAGGTAAATTCGGGGGCATATGTAGGTCATGGGTCGACTAAGTGTGACATAGTGTGACGAAGGGGTGGGAGAGGTTCAAGTTTTGTGACGTCACACTTAAAATCTAAATATTAAAAGCGAACTTTTAATAAAAATTAGTAGATGCAAAATTGCAAAAAATATGTGACGTAATTTATGGATGGCCCCTAGTTACACTTTTCAGGAGACATTACAAGCTCCCCTGCGACAGGCACCGGAGGTTGGACAGCTCAAGAAGAAGCGGCATCGCATAAGAGGACAAGAGTAGTTTATTAGTTATGATTTATCATTAGTTATGACTTCCTACACACATTTTGAACGTCTTTGACGTCTTCCAATAAGCTGTTGGACCGGAAAAATTGAATTTTCAAGTCATTAAAATTAAAGCTGTGCAGCATAGATAAAATGATAATAGAAAATTATCACTATCACAATAGACAATTTTCTTATCAAAATACAACACGAGAATGATCGTCTGAAAAGCCTTGATGATGACCTATTTTCATGAAAAATGCAAGTTTAATGTACTTATCAACGCAGTTACGTTGAAAATGTATAGTGTATTTCCGACGTCATGTCATGCGACTAATTAATGAGCATACGCTGATTACGATAAAATTCTAAAAATATAGTAACAGATATGCAATTCAATTTTCTAAGAACTGATTCAAAGATGCCTCATCGTCTTAACTTAGTATAGAAGCCTACTCCCACTAGATTTCTTGGTATCTTACATCAGTAGGTCCAGTCATTAAAATACCATCATTGTTTTTTTTATTTCCGTGTACATATAATTAAGTATATCACCATGATGCATATATCAAATAAAATAATCAATCAAATCATCAACCTCAATAAGCAACAGAGTTAGACAGGGTTAAAAATGTAATTTATTCAAAGTGTAAAACACTAAATAAAAAAAATGATGCACTGACAATACGCAGAGATGGAAAGAAACAGAAGCTACTAGAATTAATGAAAGCTAAATCCAAGAAGTAGATTTTATGTCTGATTAAAATAAAATGGGTAAAACAAAAATCGAAACGTTAACGTCAACGAAACGTCATCGGTAGACAAAATAAATTTTGTTTTGGTACCTAGACCTAGGGTAACGATACGCGTTTACAATGTAAATGTATTGCCATATTATGCGAAACCTCGGTTCAAATGGATATTGAATAGTTGTATTCATTTGCATAAGAACAAAACAGCAAACTGAAACTAATGGAACTGAAAGAGATGTTCAGCTCCAAATACTTAACAAAGCTAACATATTAATCACACAGTCGGCAGTAGAAAATAAAAATAATGTATGTGATTAGAAATGCACCAAATTGAACGTACTGTCAGAACAGTAACTATAACATATTATACTCGGGGCAATTTAAGAAGCCACAATTGACGACTGTCAGTTTTATCTTCATAGTGAGGTGACCTGCTTAAAAACATCGATTAAAATGAATGAATCAATACTTGAAACATATGTGAATTTTAAAAATCATCAGGCGAATCCCTGTCTCATTATTATTTTTCTTTCGTAAATTAATTAAGGAACAAAATAAGACAAGTACATAATTTAACAAAAAAAAACATCATTTATTCAGTTGAACTATCAGAACTGTTATTAGTATTGTCATCTGCATCACTGCTGTCAGCACTCAGAGATATTATAAATTCACGCTACGATATTATTTTGAAGAGAGTAACATTCTTACGTCAAGTAAATAAAATGACAGATTGGGACAATGTCGTATTTATTGACGAAACATGGTTGAATGCGAACCATACGGTTTCGCGGTTTAGTCAGCTTAGAAAACCCATCGAAAATTATAATGGACAATGCACCGTATCATTCTGTACAAATCGATAAACCACACCAACTCAAGCAAATAAAAAGCAAGAAATTGTCTCGTGGCTGGTAAGAAATGGTGTGGATGCAAGTCCAACTTTATTAAAAGTTGAGTTGTCAAATCTGGTAAAAGCAACTAAGCAGTCCAAGCTCCGCTATGTAATCGATGAACTAGCCCTAGAGCATGGACACGAAGTTATTCGATTGCCTCCCTACCATTGCCAGTATAACGCCACTACAGAAGACTGGAGAAAAGTCGTAGAGAAACAAAGAAAATAATTTTACAAGATTTTGAACGAGATGTGAGAATAGACAATATTATAGAAAATGAACTAATAATATCACGCTAAAGGACCGGAAAAAGGCAGACGACATATAAGATACACAACGAATGTCGAGGACATTTTAAAGAAAGTCAGACAATTAAAGTGGCGATGGACAGGACACATGACAAGAGACAGCAGAATTAAATGGACAAAAATTATAACAGAGTGGCCACCACGGGATGGCAAAAAAAAGAGGAAGACAGCTTAAAAGATGGATGGGTGACATAAAAAACATTGGTGGAGTAAACTGGCCAAGAAAGGCTAGCGACAGAAAGAAGTGGAAAGGGCTCGTCACAGGACACAGAAAAATAGTAATAATAATTGTCAATACTATGTTTAAATTATCAGCAATAAAAGGCTTAAATTATAAATAAACGTAGTCAGTAAGATCAGTCCAATAAAAAAGCCGGGTCAGTAAATTGTACCTTACCAAATCAATGATTTTTCTATTTAGTTATTTTTTGTATTTTTATAGTTTGCTAAAAGAATAATAAAATTTATGTTTTACTATAATCACAACGTGGTTATTAATTTATAGTGATATTTCTTCACAAGTAATCATTGCATTCGATTCAACTTATCAGCTTTCGATTTTTAGAGTAACATCCTTAGTGTTTAAAAAGAAAAAAAGGTTAACTGACGCAACATTGTAACAACGTTCAGTTCTTTACGAGATCGTAAATTATCTCGTAGATCAGTAATTATTTATTATGTTTAAAATGGTTTATTAAAAAAACAAATCATAAAATAACTCGTATCGGTCATTATTACAATAAATATGTAATCGTAATTGAAAAAAGTTCAGCAATTGTGCAGTTCTAACAAAACGAAAAAATATATTATTTATGCCCGCCGTTACTAGGTTACGTTGTTGAATTTCGATGAATTGTCAAACGGGGCCTGTAAATTGTCCCAACTAAAGCATCTACATAATTATGCTCATTCTTGTGTCCCACATTTTAAAATAGTGACATATCACTAGACGTCGAGTATTTAGATGACCACTATATGCAAGGAATAGACAATTAACTTTTCCGAGATAAACCTTGTCTCTGCTCACGAAAACATTTACCCTTACACTAACTATTAAAATTTCTTTGAAAACGTTTAGAGAGGAATTCCAGAATGCGAGTATAAATAAACAAGTATACACATATGTAACATATATATGTGTACAGCTACCTCCCTATACCACTATATGCACATACCTGTATAAATATTTCTTGTTTAAAATAGGTAGGTACGGGATAAACCCGCAAGAACATCGGAATTCCCTTTTAATGGGCTGGCTGATCTCGTATACCAATAAACACACAATACAAATAATAACAATCAAATCATACGATATGATATAATCCGATCGCTTAAGACTATAATATATTTTCCGTAGGTGCTATGAAATATAAATACTTAAAGGTTAATAGAGTCTAAGTACGTCACAGTACCTATCAGATCTGTGCTAGACACAAAGGAAACGTACCAGGAAACAAACCAGAAAAATGAAGTTCAATAACATCAACAAACCGCAAAGACACGAAACGTCATCTTATAATGTATGTCTACCAGCTGGCCAACTGCTACCCCTTTGGGTCGATATGTTCGTGTCATCTCTTTTGTGCTATCATTCTCTGTCTTGTGATCCGTTGTTGATCTGATGTCGTCATCGTCGCCTTTATTGTTCAGAATCGTAAAATGGAAAGACCCTTTCTCGTTCATAAAGACGTAAAACCAGACATGTAAACTCAGAGGTGGTCATTGTTTGCTATTTTAGTCACAGGATAATTAATTCTTCGAGACATGCTTTACCATTATGTTCGCAGATAAGATGATATATGTTCGTGGCAAATGGGTTAAAACATTTTTAAAATTGTTATTAACACTTGAAAAATCTCAAACCTGTAACTGACCGCTCAAGGTCATGATATAACTTTCGGACTCTACAAACGAGCTGCGAGCAGCAAAAGATTTATTATCTACACTACAATCTACTTGTTCGGTTACGCCACAGTCGTAGTTAGCAGTCAATGTGGATGTGATCAACCTCAGCTCAGGGTCACTATTTACTGAGTCAGAATCTGGACAAGTAGGTAGCTGCTGAGTGCTGGTACTTGACGAAGCCTCAAAGCCTGGGGGTCTTTGCTTGACAATGAAATAAATCATAGCCCTGCTTCATATGTAATGTAACACACATTTGAATATGAGCTCCTGGTAAGATGGCGTCAACTTCCTATTCAGATTGCTTCTAGTGTTGATAATATAATATTAATTTGGAAATTATGGAGTTATATTAAGCTTCTATTGTTTGGTTAGCTATAACTACTTTTTTCATGAGGTTTTTAACACCACTTCTTTTGGTTTAAAGTGGTGAACATCAACTATAACGCCATCTAGTAGATACTGGCCGAATTATAAACCCAATGAGAAACCAAACGCTTGCATGATAATTCACTTCATCATAACTGAACATTAACTAAGAAGGATTTGTCGACATTATATTGTATGTTGTCAACTTGTCAATCTTTAGGCACCAGGATAGTCCTGTCCTCCAGACGCAGCGCTGTAATCGCATTTTTTATATCAGATTTATTAACCAATAGTAAACGGTTAGTTCCCAAAAAATCCGTGCGGCTACACAAAAAAAAAAGAATTTGATTGTAACCTTCACTTAAAATTATAATTAGAGACTAGTCACATTCGTTTTGCCTTTATTATCTTAAGAGAATGAGCAAACGACTATCACGTTTGATAACACTCACAATAGAAATGCGATAACACATCGTCGAGACCTTGCAGCACACACTGCAGTAATAATTGCGCTTATTACAGATCGACCAACTTTTCCGTTCAGTTGGTCAAATGATGGAACTAAAAAAAGATTCTACGGATTGCTGCATGTTTGGTTCAGAACATACGACTGTGGCTCCCCTATTCAATTCTACAGAAATATTGGCTCACACTGCAAGAGCACAATAATTTTATCAAACATCACAGTAAAGTATTTACGATACGTATATGTCGATCAAATAAGTTTATAGCTAACTCTAATGAGTTGATACAACGTTACGTGCACGCACACGTGTTCATTCACAGGATCTTGTGTTGGATAGGAAGGTACTCTAGAATCTAAAGTATCTTGTTTTATAAGGCCACTGTCTGCTTTATCAACTAGATATCTATGAGAGTTAGCAAACATATTTGCAATTAAGACATCACTGCCTACTTACCTAATTAGTAACCAAGATTTGCAATACATTGCAAACAAATAAACAAGAGAGAATTGCTGGGAATACCAGTGACCTGTGTATTTAGGAACAACAATATATAAACATTCGTCTTACTTGACTCGTCAAATCTTAGAACAACTTCGAAATATATTTTTATTGTATGTTTAAGTACTTAGTAAAAAATCGCCAATTAAGTTTGGCTACTCCTGAGGTTCCGGGATCATAAGGGGCAAATTATTCATATCAGTTAATTTGCAAAGCATTTGTGGTGCTGGAATTATACACATATGTATTTTGATAACACGAGCTACTTGCTACTTGTAATACATAATTATATTCGTATTAAAGCACGACGCTCTGTTCCTAATTTACAATGTTTTGCAATAGTAAGTTTTTGTAAGAACACTGATTCACTTACCCTAATTAAGAGTTTATCATCATATTAGCAAACAAAGACAAAGTGAGTCACTCACTTACCGTTTTCGCGTTACGGTTTCCTCTTCCATCTGCTTTGCTTTTTTCCCGCGCCATCGCAGTAGGCAGTCGAAAGCCCCCTTTCGAAAGGGTGGCTTCAACCCAAGTTTCCACTTCTTCTTTGAGTCAATTGTCTTTGAAGTACCCACTGAATCAATCGAGCTCAAGCTTAGAATGTCCGGCTCAGACCTACCCTTCCTCATATCACTATCACTTTTGGAATAAGTATTGCACTTTTCAAACACTGAACTCTCAGACGGAAACGTCTTCCTCTGCAATAGAGGAGTAGACGTAGCAAAGTCAGATTTTTTTCTTAGATCCAAACCGCTGTCGTTAAAATCGGACACAACTGTCAAATCTTCACAGATGCTGTGAAGCTTTACACGGGGTGGCCGAGGATTATCAACAGTCCTGGCGTTCATGATACTGGTCTGTTCGAAATTTTTGCTCTTCCTTATGTGGTGAATATCGACAAATGCGGTCACGTCCTCGCAGCTTTTAGCATTGTACTTGGCCAGATTGAAGCGCGGTTTATTTTCGTCGGGGTCGGGATGCATATCGCAGTCGCCCATGCTGGCAAGGTTGTCCTCACTTTTGGAGAATATTTTCGAGTTAGATAGCTTCTTGGTGCGAGGAGGCCTCGGAGGGGGTCCGCGGGGCGGCCGTACCGGGGGACTTTCCGAAGTGATGCGCGTCACGTGGGGTTCGTCCGCTCTCTTGTTAGGTCTGGAGTACTTTGCGATAATTCTGTTTATTTCAGCGCTATTCTTGCGCCTGTGTGTATGACGTTTGAAATTGAGTGGTTGTTGATAAGAGTCGGCCACGGTTGCGCCGCCGGCGACCCGTGCTGACCTCTCCCGCCATTCCGACACTTTGTCTTCGATCAATCTCTGGAGCTCCAGAGCTCGCATCATTGGCCCCAGTTCTGGCATTTTGACGTAATACGCTTATCAGGATGATTTATATTTTTGGCTGTATCTTTGGCAACGTTCCATAAACTTTTAGAGAGCTAAATCTGTTATCTATCAGACGCCTTTGTCCACGCCTCTGTAACAAAAACAAAACAGTGATAATGATGTTTTATTAACACGTTTATTTAGTATTCAGAACTTGTAACTATGCCAGTCAAGTAGCGACCTATTTAGAACAGAACGAGCCTCAAAGGGTCTTTATGCAGTTTGATTAAATTAAAGACTTAATCAGCCGTACTTCGCCTCATAATGGGGCCCTTTGAGTTAAGTGCGATCAACTCGGAGTATCTCAACATACGTAACTACGAACCTGCATTACGTACCTATAATGGATCACTACAAGAGCTGTCTATAATCAATTCTAAACGCCGGTTAACAACAATTAGCGCTATTAGCAAGAAAATTGTTAATAAAAGAAAATTGTTAAAAAAACATTTATTTTTTGGCAGTCGTGTGAAAATAATTGAACTGAACTATGAACATTAGCTACTCAAACTGGACAAAGAAGTTTTAAGGAACCCAACCACTGATAGAAGAAGTAAAAACCAGAGCTACTTTTTGAAGGTTTTCAATGTCTACAACTAACATATTTTATTAAACTAAGACGCCATAACGTGTAATTTGTGGTGCCACGGGTTTTAAATCTAAATTTATCTGTTGAGGCAGTTGAGGTGACCAAATTAAAAAACTAGAAAATTTTAACGAATAGCTATGAGTTCTATTCAGCATATAGAATGGTGGCTGCCTCACTAGGCTATACAGGGTTATTCATAAAGGGTATGCTAAGCCGAAAAGGGCTCATAGTACTTTACGTACTTTTACTATGGGACCAATCCGAAATTCGCGAAAAAAAAATCAGCTGTTCCATAGAAAAATGTCAATGACACTCGACAAAATATACAAGGTGTCCGAGGTAGGCCCAACAATATTTAGAGGTACTTATCTACATCATGTTTGGAGTCGTTGACGTAAATGTTAGCAATGCAAACGAATTTTTTTTTTTCCATACAAAATTAAAAAATATTTTATTTGTGTTTTTTTTGGCAACCCTAACTACACATGGTACAATAAACGCGGGCCGCTGTCTTTGAGAGTGCCGCGCGCTGCGCGCGCATGAATTCCCCGCGCGCCCGCGTCTCGCTCGCCGCCGCATCGCCACCCCCGCGCGCCGATTACCCCTTCCCCTCACCTGCACGTGCCACTCCTGGCGCTAGCGCAACTAATCTACTTTCGAACGTCACCCTAACCTACTCTGTGGCCTAAATTAGCATCTGCCTAGCCCTAACTGTGTAACCTATTCGTACCTATGAACCTCATTATGATGGGAAAATGATTTATCCAAAATGTAACTTATGTTTCATGTTATGATTCTAACCTGGATAGATTAATGTCAAATTCTAATTTTACTCTCCTATCGTTATCGTATACCCTAATAATATCTAGGTACCTACATTGCTTATCATAGGATAGGTTGTGAGAATAATTAAAAACACCAGTACTTCAATTAATTATGTTTAATATTACATACATGATTGGTTTATTATTCACAACAATTTTAACAAAATAGTTAGAGTACTTACGACAGACGTCATACGTTTCACTTTTTTTAAACCACTAGGTTTCACTGATTAAGTATTTCACTTTTGCTTTAATTTAATTTAAAGGAAAGGCTCAAAGTGCTGGCCTCCCTTCTCGATGCAGAGCCGAGCTCGACGAGAAATCGAGCCCATCACGTTTTTCAACATGTGTGGGGTTACATTGCTGAAAGCCTCTGTGATACGCGGTATCATTTCTTCTCGTGTGCTGCACGGCTTCGAATACACAATATTTTTGATGTAGCCCCACAAAAAGAAATCCAAGGGCGTCAGGTCCGGCGAGCGCGGAGGCCACTGTCTCGGCGCATCTTGGCCGCGGCCGATCCAGCGGCCGGGAAACCGAGCATGTAGGTTTTGGCGAACGCGTCGAGCAAAATGCGCTGGCGCTCCGTCGTGTTGGTACCACATGTCCCGCTCCACAGCCAACGGCAAGTTTTCCATTTGGTCCTCCAGCTCACCTTGTAGCAGCTCCAAGTAGCCTGCGGCATTCAAGGTGACAGGCAAGAAGATAGGGCCGATTAATCGGTCTCCGATTATGCCCGCCCAGACATTAATCCGCCACTTATGTTGGAAACAGCTCTCGGTAGACGCATGCGGATTTACATGTGCCCATACGTGCTCATTATGTATGTTGGAGAGTCCACTTCTGGTGAAAGTCGCTTCGTCAGTCCACAACACTTTCTCGACGAAGGCAGAATCCACAGCTACTTTTTCTTCTATCCACTCGCAAAAATCCACTCTTGCACTGTGGTCTGATTGCAGCAGTTCTTGTGTTCGACGGAAGTGATATGGATGCTGGCCGTCTTCATGCAGAGTCCTCCAAACTATTCTGTGATCGACGCGCAGCCGCGCGCCCGCTCGACGCGTGCTAGTACGCGGGTCTTCGGCAAAATGCTGCAGGATTTGTGTTTCCAGGTTTGCACTGATGTTTGTGCCGGGTCTTTCGGTTGCTGCTCCATGAAAACTTCCGGTACTGTGCAGACGTAAGCAGAGTCCACGGAAGCACGAGTATGAAGGCAGACGTCTTTGTTCCGGAAGCGGCCTGTCGTCGACGAACCGTTGACGGTACAGCTCACGCGCCCCGTTGCAACTCCCGTTCGCAGCTCCGACGCAAAGTATCATGTCGTAATACTCTGCGTTTGAATAAGACATCGTGATTTGGATAAAAAAATCGAAATGATAATTCGTGACAATACACGACCTCGAAGTTCGAATGATGAAAGCCGAGTGGCGATTTTCAAAAACAGAAAGCGACACTGCGGCTTAGTCAAAGCGAATGCATTTACGGCTTTAGTACACCTACGCGTTCGTATGCGGCAGCGAAACGACGAAAAAACTGTAAGTTGTATGGCAACGTTTCGCATGTGTTATGTCTCGCTCTACTAATAGCTAGATGAAATAGTTGCGTCCTTGTCGGTATTGTTTCGCAACTAACTGCGAAATGGCCGTTACACAGACGCAGCAGTTTCGCTAGTGGAGTTTCGCATCGCAAGGCGTCCCACGCGTTCTGTCGGTGAGGGCAGAATTTCGCAAAATGGAAGCCGAAAATATTGAATTATTAGTGAATTTGATTCGAAATTATCCCGAGTTATATTTAGTTGGGCATGTTTATTACAAAAATGCATACAAAAAAGAGGTGGCATGGAGGCAAATTCAAGAAAAGACGGGGATAGATGGTAAGAAATTTATTATTTACATTTCCGTTTTTAATTTTTAATTTCTTTTAAAATAGTTAACAAACTGAGATCTAACATTAAATGCTGCTAAGTCCGCCCTATGTCTATTCGGATGCATCGGTACGAATGCTCCTATAGATTCCGAAAATTGTTTGTTTTCGAAAGTATGTGCACCTTCGTGAATCTGCAGTAAGTTATGCAAGCACAATGCAGCCTTAACAATTTTAATAGTATTATTTAAATCTGTTTCTAAGGGCCTCAAGAATATTCTAAATTTTTGTGCTAATATGCCAAACGCACATTCTACTACAACTCGTGCCCTACTTAATGATTTATTAAAATGTTTTTTATCGTTGTCAGTCATTGCTGCATCTCTAGTGAAAGGTCTCATCATAAAGGTCTCTAATTTAAATCCTCCATCTCCAATGAATACATGTGGAGTAGGCTGTTGAAAACCTGGCAAAGGCTTAGGCGCTGGCAAACTCAGATCCCGTCCATTTTTTAAAAAGTGATAAAATGATGAATTCTCAAATATTGTACTGTCGGAATCCTTACCATATGATCCGACATCTATGTATGTAAATTTGTAATGTGGATCAACTATAGCCAACAACACAGTAGAAAATCGTTTTTTATAGCAATAGAATAGTGAGCCGCTATTAGGTGGAGATTTAATAACAATATGCTTGCCGTCAACGCTTCCAAGGCAGTTAGGGAAACCCCATATTGTTTGAAATGCATCTGCTATTTCCAACCATGATTTAGTAGATGGAACTGGGATGTACTCTGGTTGTAGTATCTTCCAAATTTGTTCACATACTTGTGTTACTATCTTTGAAACAGTACATCCACCCAAACGATAAGAGAAAGATATTGTTGTGTATGTGTCACCAGTTCCTAAAAACCTGAAAATATTGTTACAGTTAAAACTCTGAAGGCTAAATGGAGAAATCTAAGGGACACTTATAAAAAATATAAACAAGGCCAGCAATCAAGCAGTGGACAAGCAGCGAAGAAACTTGCTAATTGGCAATGGGCTGATCAAATGTCGTTCATAGATTCTTCCATAAATTTAAGGCAAACCGAAAGTACACTGGAAACCAGCAGGATAATACCGGATACCAGTACTATATCAACAGAGAATGACAATGAAGATGTTACTGAAGCTGAACAAATTGTTGAACCCGAGGCAACTGAGAGTAATCCAAGACATGAAGAAATATCCCGAAGACGACGACGTGTAAGCAACAACGATCCTGCTGACAAAATTATAAATTATTTGAAGACTAGAAAAACGGGAACTTCAGGCACAAACACTGCAGAAAATCTTGCCAAAGTAGCATGTGACAGAATTGACATGGAGTTTTTAGGCTATGCTAATACTGTCAAGAAGTTTTCTTTACATAAACAAGCTGTTATTAAACTCCAAATAACAAATATTATAACTCAGGCTCAACTGCAAGAACTTGATACTGGCCGGCCAAATTCTAATTTAAGTAATTCTTCATCCTGCAGTACTAGCAATCTTTACTACATTGATGAAGACTTGAACATGTCAACCCCAATGCAATCTGCAGAACAGCCATCATATCATACAGAAATTACACAAATACATTCACCCAATACACAAACACACTCACCCATTACACAAATACATACACTCCCCCCTATTGACAATACAGACTCCCAAAATGTTTCAACAATTGCACAAATACACATACCTAATACACTAACACATTCGGTCCCGACTTTCATAAATACAAACTCAACCATTGCACAAATACACTCACCCAATATACAAACCCATTCGGTCTCGACTGTTAGCAATACAAACACCCAAGTACCAAAAAGACAGATACAAAGAACACGACAACTTAAAAATATACAAGAATATATTTGTAATTGGAATGTGGAAAAATGAACACATTAACATTTAATAAATACTTACCTTAAACAAAGTGCCAGTCTTTCTTTTGTTGAAATAGCCATCCTGTAGTTTGTATTTTTCTTTTTAATATGAGGTTCAAGAAGATTGTGTAAAAATTCAAAAGTTTCCGGCTTCATTCTGAAATATGTATAGAAACGATCTTCATGTGATTGAAGTTCTAAGCATAGCTTATTTTCTCCGAGTTTTCTTCGCTTCTGATTTATTTCATGCACCCAGATTCTACGCTTTCTCTTTAATACCGACGCCAGCAACAACAATTCTTCCTCTTCAGAATCTGAAAGCGACGACTGGGACGACTCAGATGACATTCTGAAACGACGTCTGCACCTACAGCCCACAAAAGCTACAATGACATTTCCTTGCGAAAGAACTGCAGTGTACTAACGTTCCGCAGATGTTTCGCTACCGCATTATTTCGCAAAGACTCGCAGCCGCATACGAACGCGTAGGTGTACTAAGGGCGTTAGGGTTCCATTTTTATTCTTAAAACAATTTCACCATGTACACTCAATACGTTTTCAGTTATGGTATAACATCATTATTATTTAGGTACAACATCATTTTTATTGTTTTGCAATTGATTGTGTTGTTGAGTTGCAGTTTACACTAGAGCACGGTTTTTTTTAAGATTACATTTTTATCAAGTTAACTCAAGCATTTGTTTTATTTAAAAATTCATTATGCTCTTGACTCTCAACTCTCAATCTCAACTCACCTGATGTCACGTGTTACAGTGTATCACGCTTTGTTTTTTGAATAGCCTTTGTGAGATAGTAAAAAAATAAAAAAATAAAAACATTTTGTACAGTTTTCATCGAAGGATATTTTGAAAAATAAAAGTTTGTATTTTTGAAATAATGACATCCCGTAGGATATTTTTATTACCATTCATTTAATCTTCGACAGCCAAACTAAGGAAAATAAAAATAAAAACTATCAACAAAAATAATTATGACGGAACCCGAAACAACAAAGTTAACTAATTTAGCTAAAAATGGGCGAACAACGGCCGGCCGTGCACGATTGGCTGCGGCTGTCTTTGAATAACAGCGCGGTGATATTATTGGCTAGCGGCATTGTTCTGAGAATCGGCTTAGCGCGCTATTGGCGATCGGCAAGCGTTAGAGTTTCTTTGTCGGCTAGGACCGAAGCCGACGATTCCGCAAAGACTAACACAAACACAGATGTGTAACTCAATCTTTTTAGTTTATTCAAAGTTTTGCAAAATTGAAAATAAAATAAAATTGTTCGTTTCCAAGTACTACTTCGATCATTTACAATGATTAGAATCTTGTTTGTGAACCGAGCTCAGCTGACTTTATTTGTTATCTTGCCATGTAATGCGCTTTATTTGATAAAAATAGGGCACAATTAGAATTTATTTCTGAATAAAAATTGCCCGAAATTAATCGCATAAAGCAATACGCTAATTGCCATATTTTACAGAGAAATTCAAATAATAGGGTTCGAAATAATGAAGGTAGGTCGATTTTGAAGTATAATTTCTAATTCCTGTAATGAATTGAAAAAAACCTAATTTATGTAGTTGGTTAAATTTTGTTAAGAATTGAAATAGGCATTCTGTAAAAACATAACCTTCTGTACACTAATTAGTCTTTGACAGTCGTGGTCGTAGGTCGGTTATTCACCTTTTTAGGGTTGTACCTGTCCAAATTAATGCCAAAGTTTGATCTTCAATAACTCGTAAAATAAAAGATTAAGGAGTAAAAGACCTCTGGGGAGGGCTTCTAGATATACGTAAGTATGTGCTGTTTGAATATTGTTGGGCCTCCATCGGACACATTGTATAGAACAGCTGATTTTTCTTTCGCGAATTCTGGGTTGGTCCCATAGTAAAAGTTGTTCATATTGATGAGTACTATGAGCCCTTTTCGGCTTAGCATACCCTTTATGAATAACCCAGTATAGATATGTTGGTCACGCTGTGCTTCCATGACTCATAGTTATTTGGTCATGGTTCAACTCTTTCACTCTCGCATTCCATTTAAATGTCTTCCGTCCTGTCCCGCATCATTCTGTGAGAAATTCGGACCGCTTTTCACAATAGTCTGAATTAGGACAAAACTTTCGCAGACATCTCAAGTACAAAACAAAAATCTAGTTCGCTAGCTTGAACAGACGGTTGCTTGAACAGTAAGGACCATAGCAATATGTCGGTTTGTTTTTAATAGACAATATAGAAAATCGAAATAATCATTTCGGGTACATACCTACACAAAATTTACACAGACATTAAAATACTAGTTTTTCTAATGCCCAGTCGTGCGTGATCGTGTTCAATACAACTTGATCGAATACCTAGTTAACGTAAAAAAAGATTCGAGTAAGTACCTTATTAATACGTCTACTAATAAAGTACATACTTTATTGAATTGTTATCGCACTATAGTATAGTGATCCAGCTGGAAATAATACTTTATGACTTTGCAAAATGCAGTAGGACGTGTAGTAAAGCGACGAACTTACAGGTCTATAGTTTTCGATTTTGCTCACAATACAACCTTAAGTACTAGAAATTCCGATTAAAAACGTCAGCTAGTAAAAACATTATTGTGGACAGACTGTAGATATTTACTGGGTAGGTAGTCAGTAAAGTACAATGTTCAGAGGAAGTAACAACCGCGATTTCTACCAGCGCACGACCGCAACCGGCGTCCTTCCAAAACATAGCCAGCCTCTGCCTCTACATCCTATCACCGTGCTATTAACTACACTAAGCCGGCAAGCGACTATTAAAACCTACTTACGAATATAAACGGGCTCGAAAATAAAGGAAGCACACGAAAAAGATAATACGTACGAGTAAGTACTTTAGTTCAAAACAAGCGTAACTCAGGACATTACGGATGGATTTATTCGTATCGATTAGCTATTCTGAATTTTACCAGATTGATGGACAGAGGCCCACGAGAGCCCACTATAATCTAATATTAGCAAATCATAAGCACCTACTTACATATTAGTTCAAAGAGAATTCGCAAGAGTTCCAGTTTAGCACAGAGTTATAGACAGACAATGAAATTGTATGTTCCGGTCGAGAAAAAACGGACAATGAATGTATTTCGTATCAAACTGCGCCAAGATAAGCGAATATCGATGTATCTGGTAAACATCACTATCCAGGTGTTAGGAACTACACAGACTAAACAATGTTTGCCAGAACACCTCAGCAGATAGGTAGGCATGTGAATGTGGGCGTCTGATAAAAGATAACATGATATTCCGAGATAAAAATCCCTTTTATTTTTAAACTCGAGAATACTGAGCACCTTGACTGACAGATTGATTGTTTAGTTTAGTTAAAATTAAAGAAGAAAACGAAAAGATTAACAGATAGATCAGATAGTCGAGGATTGAATAACTTAGTAGCTGTATATAGGTATAAGCTTTGATGATGTTTAAAATCACAAGTTAAGTATTTCAGCTAAGTTAGGTAAACCAAGGGCCCTATAATGTTCTTATCGGTGTTACGTAATTTTCTAAACCAGTGAGCATGTAGGACATAAGTCCTACGTGTTTAGAAACTTTATGTTTGACTTCACAATGAATTCAAATTCCATTGTTTTTACGCGTTTCCGGACGCGGATCGTGAAATGTTTAAATTGAAAGCATTAAGTAGGTACCTACCAGCATCACTGCGAAGTTACCAAAATAATTGCATAAGTATTATTGCTCCTTCTACTTACTTTGCATATATCCATATAACGCTAAAGGATCATTGAGATCGAGATCATGTTAAAGCTGTTTAGGTACTTATCTAGGATTGATAGTCTTTCTGAATAAATATGTGGTTATACGCATCTACTAAAAAAAGTCAAAACACTAAGTAGCAATCGAAATACTAATTAGAACCATGTACTAACTACTTACAACTCAACTACGTATGCATGCATAAGTTTTCAAAATACTTACATCATTGAAAGCTCGGTCTGATCACAACTTTGTCCCACTTTCGCCGCACATTTCCACAGAAAAAGCTCACTAATTCCCGCAAGTTTACCACGGGCTTCTACAAAAGGCTAGCTTACACCAGCTACTAGTTATCACTGAGGCTATTGTCGCAACCGCGATGTTATGATGCGTCAGCACACGTGTGCCGACCGCACGCGTGGATTCCGCAGTGAGTCGCGAGCGTTCCAGCCCAGCGCTCCTGCACTTGACTCCAGTACCTGCCCATCCTGCCAACGCCACAATAGATCAATGGAACTGCCTCTGGCCCTGGTACCATTGTCGGTGAACTTAAATGACATCACATCGGTATTGATCCCATTGCGATTTCCGCAGCGGCCAATTTCTTGACGTACTGCCGAGATAAGTATGGAAAAATTGTGATCATTAAACAGATGTTTTAATTACACTTGCTGCAGCTGAGAGGAAATATTGCACAACACAAATGGCTTAGGTATACAGGCTTAGATATATATACCTATACTTAACATAGTAGAGACAGTCAATTCAAACATGTTCAGATCGTTATGTGATCAATTGACCATCTCGCCTCAAACTACGGTAATGGCATTGGAATTTTTCGGATGGCTATGTGCGAAACCTTTTTTGCCTCACAAGAATCTCAGTAGTATATCTCGGTGTGCTCTCACAAAGACTGCGCCAATTTCTGAATTTATTCCAGTAACGGCATTTCTTGTAAAGTGTTTACGGTATTTCAATTCAGTTCTTAACAGCAGTTTGGTGTTAAATTTGTGTCGCTTCGGAATAGCTAATAGTCTATCGACAGCGAGGGGCATTGTTCTGTGTCACGCTTGCAGGCGTGACAAGTGCTTCCGCCAAGTTCATTGTCGTGTCACCCCGCCCTTATTTAATACTATTGCAAAATTGTGTCCTTCGGAAGAATTGGTGAATTTTCTTCGCCAATTTTATCAAAGTAAACTCTTCTACTAGTTGAGTTTAGTTTGATAACTTAGTAGAGTCGTTTACTGTACTAAACACAAGGAATGTGTGGTGAACCATACGAAAGATATAATTCCTAGAGTTTGTTCGGTACCTACTGTCAATGACTGCATTGCAATAAGTACCTAATCCAGTATAAGGTCCAGACGAAGAGATACCTAAAGCTATCGTATTTTCAAGTTGACAGTTGGTAGTCGTACTACTGTAATGTTGGTAGTTTGATTTTTGTATTTATCTAAACCACTAGAATATCAGTCTACTCTTCTTATCAATGTATCTAGTCTTGCTAGATCTACTAATTTGCTATGCGTCAAAATAGCTTGTTCTAGATTGCCAGGCCTAAGATGAAGCAGAATTCGACCTTAGATCAGTGCTTCATTTTCAAACGGGAACACTCCAATTAACTATTAGCGAATTAACGCAAAAGCTAAAATTAACCAGCCCATTATACTAATAATACTTTAATAGGGTCAAATCTATAACGATGTTATGAGTTAAGTGTCGACACATGATTAAACACAAGGCTAGTTTAATGTCACATTGTAATTACCTTCTTTCATACTTTTCTGTAATGATAAGTTTAAATGTTACGGTTTCGCTACGACTCTTTCTTAACCGTATTTTAGAGGTAAATGACCGAGTTAACGTGTTCATAAAATCCGAGTAGCGGTGGCGTCTCGAGACGTCTCAATTGGTTGAATTGGCTTAAATTAACGTTCAAAAATATCATAATTACACGATTCAATTGAAATGAGGATAAGCCGCGAACAAATGGCGATGAGCTTCCTAGAAAAATTAACTAGTTTCGGAGGTTGCGCAGTGCGTGATGATGTTATCGTCATAGCCCCGAAACTAAACTAGGACCAACTAAACCAGGTCTGTTTTCATAATTGGAAAAGTTATAATTGTAATGTCCATAACATTTGTACTGTTGCACTCAGCGAGGAATTTTCCTTGTCAATGTTTTTACTAAATATTTCCGTCCTGACCTAAAATAAATAATAGTTAAAAAAAAACTAAAAAAACACGCTTTTTATAAAAAACCGAACTAAAAAAATAGAAAATAAAATTTTATAAATTTAAATTAAGAATAGGGTTGAAAATTTCAATAAATATAAATTAATAATAGTGTAAATAAATAAATATATGTATTTTATTTTTAAAAAGCGTGGGGTGCATGGGTCAATAGATATTATATATTTTGTAGATACATTTTGTATTGACAGACATGAGTAGAGTGATTAGCATTTTGATAATATCTTAGAAAGCACCCCACGCTTTTTTAAAAATAAAATACATATATTTATTTATTTACACTATTATTAATTTATATTTATTGAAATTTTCAACCCTATTCTTAATTTAAATTTATAAAATTTTATTTTCTATTTTTTTAGTTCGGTTTTTTATAAAAAGCGTGTTTTTTTAGTTTTTTTTTAACTATTATTTATTTTTCGCTTTTTAGTTCGATTTGCTAACTATTAACCATCCTTAATATGTACAAATGTGTTGGTGTTATCCGATTTTGGCCGTCTGCTCAAGCAAATTAAAAATAAAATTGATGCGTAACAAAAAATATTGAGCAAAAAGATTTGTAGCCGCGTGGTTTCGATCCTCAGACCTCATAAAATAAAATTGATGCGTAACAAAAAATATTGAGCAAAAAGATATCTAGCGCGTGGTTTCGATCCAGGGACCTCTGGGTTATGAGCCCAGCACGCTTCCACTGCGCCACTCTGTTCTCTGACACGAATGACGAATTTTACCATTTGTAAGTTAAACGGTATTAAAAGTTAAAGAAACTTTATAGAAAAAGCGTGTTAAAAAAATTAATAGTTAAAAAAACTAAAAAACACGATTTGTTTAGTGTATTGTCATCGGTCCTCGATATATCTACAAAGTTTGAAAGAAATCTGACCGTTTAAAGTGGGTCAAAAACGCGCTCAAAGGAGTCGGTTACATACAAACATACAAACATACAAACATACAAACATACAGGTGAAGCTAATAAAAGCGTGTTAAAAATACTGATTATCACACAAACATTATGACATATTTGGCTCATGTATCCTTGAGCATTGGCGAGTCTATCTTTTGTTTGTTTATTACCCATTCAAGACTTATCAATCATGACTGTTATACATGAAGTCAATTTTTTTGTATCCTGGAAAGTATGTTAAAACTAAAGCATCGCGAGTCAAATTTTGAAAGCTATAGTAGCTTAATGGTGAAAGAAAGAAAATAGTTACGCAACATCTGATACACGCAATAGTAGACTTACTTAGAGTAGCTTTACCAAAACACGTAAACATATGATAGCCAGAAACTTTCCCGAGATTCGTACTCAAGCTAAGGAAATCACGTAACGAATTGGCATGCAAGTCTGTTAGACGTTGAATAAACCGAGAACAAATCAAGCGCATGCTTTCGCAGACACTTTCCATCAAGAGCGTGACGCCTCTTGCATACGGTATCCATCGCCTAATTATTTCATTGTACTGAGACACAATGTCACGAGCTATGCCACCGTTGATTTGTATGCAGCGGTCGTAGATTGCGGTACCGTGTGTAGAATCGGTGTCTTCCTTGGGGCTTTGGTCGCCTGTTGGCAGGAAAAGTAGGGCTGGTTTCACCGGAAGATGACAGGTTGTGCTAATAAATTTACAGAAACGGTGAAGGTCTGTGTATAGTAATTAAAAGTGCATGTGAAACTTCCGGCAGTTATACATATCCCTACTGATCTATCCCTACTGGTAGAGAAGAATGGTTTTTTTTCCACCTATTACTACTAGGGAGGGAAAGGTGGATATTTTACTTCCACTCTTGTCAGTAGCCAAAGTCTTTTATCGCATAAATAAACTTCTATGATTGGTTATATTTTTCACTTTTTTTGTTAGGCAAATTGTGAGATTGGCAAGATGTTGTTTTCAGTTTATTATGAAACTAACCTGTAAGTAATTTACAGTAGAATAAATTACCGTAGTGTTAGATGAAAATGCAAACTAAAATGGTAACAATTACAATTTATTGCGCTTATAAAATAAATTAATAATTTACGCTTACATGTCTAAATTAAAGTAATTAATACATAGTCAATAAATTACTAGGATAGCTAGAGCTGACTAAAATTCAGACTAAATTCAATGGCACTCGGAGCCGCCGTCTGCTTCACGATGAACTCCTGGAAATGAAACAATACATTTGTTTTTGTTTGTTACAACGTCACTGGTCCGAGCATAATGATCGCACACAGAAGAGTGTGGGTCAAATCCTAAGCCTCAATGTGTGCTGAGACGCAGGTGATGCAACACAGCACAGTACAGATTTTGCAGGGCAGAGCAAGCGAGACAGACATGTGGCGCAGAGCAGGACAGGCACATGTCTGCGTCGCACGTGCCTGCTCCGCAGCGTACGCAGATCTCAGTACATTCGTACATTACAAAATCTGCGAAGCCCTGATTTTGTATGAGCTGTCCTTTCCTGCCTGTGTGAAGCTGTGTCATCTGCGTCTCAGTATACGCTTAACCTAACAATAACCTTGTACTATCGATAAGTAAATCATCGTGAGGAAACTATAGCGTGGCGATAAGCACTTTCTAGTGACCGGTTGCCACCCTTAAGTTTAGAATCTGTCCCCAAGCCCTTAACGGTGCAAGTGCGTATCATTTGCAGCGTAGCTCGACTATGTGTTCGTAACCGATCACCGATGTTAAGCAACGGACGTCAAGTTGAGCGTGAGTTGGATGATGGAAGCAATGTTTTTAGGCGGCCTAAAACTATAATAAGGCCGCCAGTTGTTGCACTAGTTTTAAGGTTTATGATCCTTTTTGTCTGCAATTTCTGGTGTGAACAATAAAGAGTTTATCTATCTATCTAACATCAAGGCTAGCTTTTCGGCCTATACAGGGTTAAGTATTCATAAAGGGTATGCTAAACCAAAAAGGGTTCATAATACTCATCATTATGAACAACTTTTACTATGGAACCAACCCGAAATTCGCGAAAAAAATCAACTGTTCCATACATTTTGTTGAGTGTCATTGACATTTTTCTATGGAACAGCTGATGGTTTTAACGCGAATTTTGGGTTGGTCCCATAGTAAAAGTTGTTCATAATGATGAGTACCCCATAATGATGAACCCCATAATGATGAGTAGCCCTTTTTGGTACCCTTTATGAATAACCCTATATAAACATACTTCACTGCCCTTCAAGACAGAAAACGCAGTCTTCGACCCTTAAAGTCCTTACCTATAGTACGGTTGGAACCCGTAGATATCGTCAACGACCCTCCGCACGCGGCAGGCCACGCCGCACTCCGAGCGCTGCTCACCGTACACTGAGATCGCGCGCTCTACCAGCTGCTGAACTGATGTTAACTCCACCACTGAAAAAGACATAATCATATAGGTAAATTTTAATAAGATAAATCTAAAAATATTTTTAAAAACAAGCTGTTATTGCATTGTCATCGGAGTTACACACGTATGTATACCAAATTACAGCTCAATTGGACATCGGGAAGTCGTTCAAAACTGAGTAGCAAGATTTCACCCGAACAAACTAAGTTACATATTATATTTGTATAGTTACCTATTGCAAGTTAAATTAAAGCTTTTAAAAGTAAAAGTTATTTGAAAAAGAAAAATATATTCTTCCACTACCTTACTAGTTACTACCTTTTCTTACTAACTTACTTCGGTTTTAATAAAATAACTAACCCAGTTTTTTTTTATTCAAAATTAGGCTTTCGCTTGACCGCCATCTTGCCTGATGAGAAGCAATGATGCGGCCTACGATGGAGCACGCCTGCCTAGAAGATACCGATTCAGTTTTTTCACATTTTTTTATCTTATTTACAGAAGTGTACCTACAAAATTCAGTTTATAACATCAAAACTATCCTCAACAACCACTACTTTAGGACCTGGCAGGCTTTTTCAGAATTACGGAACTCCCAGTTTATTTTTGCCATCTCTTCCGACACCCACAATTCCCAACATTCCTTCATTTTTAGAATTTAGAACTTCAAGTTTTTTACCGACTCTTCTACATTTACGATCATGGGAAAATCTTTTGTCAATTTCAAACCACGCAATACAAAACCACAGTCCTACACATTAGGCTTGCTTGGTACCTTCGAGTTGGTCCTTTGAAAAAAGTACTGGGGTCACATAAAAGGGAAACTTTTCTAACCGCAAATTAACTTTATGGTTTACGGCGCAGAACGTACCTATAACAATACAATTCCATTTTCATCACATTTATTGGGTAACCATAACAAAATTTCTACGAAAATTGTCGACATTTTGACACTAAGATTGGAGCTGAGGTAATCAAGTGAAATGAGCGTGGAGAAATTAAAGTTGAGAAAGATTTCTTGACATAACTACAGAATAGACAATAGTACTAAATAGTTATCAAAGACCACGTAATTCAATTGGTTATTTCTTTTCAAAAATAAGCGTAATTCCATCAACTCACTTTCTCTCTTCAGGAGTTTGTATTGACAATGAAAAATCATTCGCCATAGCCGAGACTATTTGTTTTTCTCTCTTGCTTTTTACCTACCGATATCTTATACTTTTTAATTGATTGCGACTATCGTCTACCCCATTATATCCTATAAGAAATGTATTAGCTTGTATCTTGATAACGTTTTATTTTAACACAGTAAGGTTCCTAAAGCGCCTACGCAATCGCAAAGTTCCGGCCTCCGAAAATCCCAGTAAATCTCCAAATCCAAAACTATTTGTTGATGATGACTAAGCATAAACATGCCGCGATCACGAAGCCCTATATCTTATCTTTGTATCTAAAGAAACATACTACGCGTGACTGCAATATTATACTCTTACAAGGGCGTCGCCAAGGGGGGGCAGGGGGGGGCAGTTGCCCCCCCCTAGAGATCAAATGTAGGTAGCCGCAAAGCGACCAAAGTGCGAGCAATTCACTTCCTTACCTATTAATAAATTCCGCATCGCATGACAAAACGTTAATAAATTCACAAGGTTTAATGTAAATTGTAGAAAATATTGAAATATTCAGAATAACATTAAGATTTAGACATCCGTTTTAAAAATCGCCGCCATTTTCATCACGATCATCAGATTTGCCAAAACGCAAGACCATTAAACAGTGTAATAATATGTAGATCCAGATCCAAAATATCACCCTCATAGGATCACTGGAGGATCCACTGGAATTTGACGAAAACATGAAATACGCCATCTTGGATTTTTGTTTCTGAATCTCGATTGTCGTTATGAACCTCTATAATATTTCTTCAAGTACATTCCATCCATCTACAGCGGTTCCATAGCTGTGAGCATTTCCTTTTTTTTTTATTTGTATGACTGTCAAACTTTTTTGTATGGCGATGGCGACTATATTTTTTTATCATTTCCCCAAAAATTTGATCTACATTTCAAAAGTCGGGTGTACCCCTCTATATCCTTCTACCGTTTCCGAGATACGAGAGGTAAAATTTTTCGTCAGCCATCATCATCATTTATCCGATTTGAGCCACAAAGAGTCATTTTTCAAAGTGTTTCTTGAGATTGTCGGATTTAGCGATGTTGAAAACTTGAGGAAAACTCATTTACAAACTTGTGATATGATCTACTGCTAACCGAGGCTTCGTTAAGAGAAATTGTCATCTTTTTGGCCTGGTCTGAAATGAATATCAACATATCTCAAAACCATGAGTCCTACCAACATGCGTTTAAAAGCAATACTGTAGGGAATGTTATAGAGAACATACTTGTCTTGAACAGTTTCCTAGTAGCTTGAATTGTTTTTGAGAAAATCGCGTTAAACCCATTTTGGTGACCTTCTACCCGGAGTAAGATTTTTTGCACGTATCGGATCGATGGTGACTTTTTAGATTTCATTTATGATGGTGTTTCAAACAATCCTACCAATTTTCAGCTGGGTGGAAATTACTGTACCCTCCAATGTCTAAATTGTCCCGACTCTATTGTGCTGTCGAGGGCTTGTGAAGTTTTATACATTGATATTAGAACCGTGTTCTTATTACAATCGTCATCGAGGCAAAGACTTCCAAAGTGTAACGCTTTATGCTCTCGGCGTTTATTTTTTTTATCCTCCATAATATTGCCCCATTGCCCCCCCCTTAGTCATAAGCTGGCGACGCCCTTGTACTCTTAAAAAATAGAGAAATCTTATATCTCAATCAAGGTCTCCGGATGTAAACAAAATAGTAAGATATATACGAAAAATATTCGTAAAGACATTCCACATTGTGTATTTTATGTACCTACTTCTGTACATGCTTGATGTATGTATAAATACTTGTATTTATCTGACGGATTTATCATCGAAAACAATAATATAATCGATGTCATCGTTTTGGAGTAAGCTGCAACATATTTCCAATTATGATCATCAGTATTTATGATCGTTGCTCGTGTGGGTGGAGGAAATTTCAGCCTTGGTGGTCTACTCCCGGGGTTTTACCTGCATGACATTACATGACATCTGCGTTCCCTTTTATCTCTATACTAGCTGCGATGCCTGATTTAATATGCTATCCTACAGGAATCGTTAAATATAAATCTGGGACAAAAAGTAGCCGTTTTTTGCAAATTTCATCTAAATTAGTTTAACCGTTTGCGCGATTGAGTAACAAGCATCCAAACACTATGACATTTATAATATTTGTAGGATAATAAAGTAGTGGTAGTGCAAAGATTTCACGAATCGCGTGAAATAAGTATTGCTTAGATATTTGATTGATCGCGTGCATCGCATAATTAGAATGCAATCAATCTTGAAATTACAACACACGGGTAGTGCACAATTAATTTATAGAGTTAAACACGTCTCATTTCCTTTCGCATGAAATACAGTCATTATTTCAATGACCTCTGCTACCTATACTACGAAGTCTTTCAGAGCCCTAAATTATAAAACCTACGAAAAACATTTAGGCATTTTATTGTTTCCTACTACTATCCTTTTTTTTTTACATGGTTGTCCGCAATCTCACCTGATGGGAAGCGACGATGCGGACGAAGATGTAGCACGCTTGCCTAGGGAAAACTTATTCACTCTATTTTTGAACATCCCCGGGTTGTACTTTCTAGGAAAAACAGACTACTACTAGTTTACTACTAGTTTCCTATCCTTTTGTAGCTCTGGATATATTTTTGCTTCGACAGCTGCTATGTATCATACTAAAAAAATCTACCTTACAAGCATAATCAAACACACCTATGTCTATGCTATAACCAAATAGTAGGTATTGTCCACTTACCATTACTGTCTCCAAACTTCCTGTCCTCTTCTTCATTGTTAGGGGCATCTGTTCCGCCTTTCTTAAAGCTAATGAGTTTTGGTATCACCAACAACATACACACTACTGCAAGCATCGTCACGAGCTTCTTGAATATCAAGAACTTTAGTAGCAGCTTCGCAATCGTTAAGATATCCAGCTTCAAGGCGAATTTGTCGAAGAAGCCAAGCGCTGGCGCGGTGTAGGGGACGCCGTAGTTCGGCTTCAGAGGAGGCCCGTATACAGGAGGCAGCGGTTTGTGAATTGGGGGACCGTAGGAAAACGAAGGAGGTCCATATGTGTGAGCTGGTGGTCCATAAGAATGAGCAGGCGGGCCATAGCTCTTTGCAGGTGGTCCGTACGAATTTGGCGGCGAATCGTACGTGATATCAGATTCGAATTTCACTGACGGTGTATAACTCGATGATGGTAAATAACTGTTAGAAGGTCCCGAAAAGCTCGACGATCCAGAAGAACTGAAGCTTGAGCCACCTGAAAAAGGAGGCGTGTAGTCGTATCCAGAGCTGTAGCTGTCGTCGCGGTTGGCTATTTCCTTCTCTCCGTCTTTTGCTGTCACAATCACGACCCCTTGCTTCGCCTTCTCAGCGTCTATCCGCGATTTGGAGTACGCATCCAGGTACGTGTCAGTTTTCAGGGCTTTAGTCCCATTAGACGGGCCCATAATAGCCTTGACACAAGCACTAAGGCCCAACACCAATATAAGATGCTTCAACGCCATGTCGATAATCCTCGAGCTACCGTCAAGCAGAAGTTGTCGCCATCGATCGCCACTGACGAATGACAAGCGACGAGGTCTCTCATTCAGTTTTCACTTTTGACTTACAGTAAAAGAACCTAAATATGATAATAGAACACAATTAAATTCTCAGAGTGAACCCGGCGCGTTCCGCATTGCTCATGGTAAGTAGGTGCGCGGGCGCGCGGCACGCATGCTAATGTTCGTTAGCCAGCCCAGCGACTAACCTTCTTGGATGAGCCCCCAACTCGGGACCTTTCATCGCTTAAAGAAATCTTTTATAGACCGCAATTTGTTTGTGAAAGTTTTATCGTCGCTGCAATCGGTTACAATAAGCTATTTTCGTGTTATGAGCTATTTAATGTGCTCCTTTTGAGATACGATACGTAAGAAGGACTAACTTCGGACATAGGGCACAAAGTGATACATTTATATGAATCTTGTATCGTGCCAAAATTTCTTAAAAGAATGTCGCAACAGCTTTCGAAAATGGCATTTTTGGAGATGATCCAAAATTGTGTACATAATAAAATGCACATTGTATGGTGCGACAAAGGGGCACTGCATAAATCGTATTCAAATTGTTGACGATTTCTACTGATCAGCAATGCTACGCCGTACATTTTCACTTACGGCGTTAAATGACAATGTAATACGGGGTCCTGTATGCCATTTGCTAATGATTCACATACATGTCATAAATAAACCTAAGGTTTAAACACTTTAGGCCGAGCTTATCCTGTTTGGAACTAAATTCTAAGCCTTCAAGATTACAATGTACATACACAACAGTTTGTATTCTACGGAGAAAGCCAATTTATCAGTAAGTAGTCATGCAATGATATTAAATTGCCAAATTATTTCTACGAAGCGAGTTGGAAGTCTATGAATGGCTTATAAACAGCCATCAGTCTTTTGCTTGGAATGCAAAAAAGAGAAGAGGAAAAATCCAAAAATATAACTATAATTAAACTATAATACTAATTTAAATCTTAAATAATTAAGCTATTATAAAACGATTCTAATTTTAAGGCTCTACGTCCGTCATATTTCTTTGATAAATTTCATCAAAATCGGTTCAGACGTTTTGTCGTGAAAGGTGATATAACAGGCAAAAGGAATACGATTTTTTTATATTACGAGTATTACAGAGCGATTTAAAAACTCGTTTCTGAATTCAGATTGAATTTTTTAAGACAGGTAGTCATATCAGTCTATTTTGTTACAAGAACACACTGGAAGTCAACAAAATTAACTAATTTAAAAATGCTTGAACTTTCCACTTTTTTCTCGAGACTAAAATATAATCAGTATCCGTAGCATAAAAACAATCATTAAATACATGGCACGTATGTGATAGCAAAATGTATGACAAAATTGAAGAGTTCAATTTATCAGGCATAAATAGAAACTGCATTTTTCATACAATATTCTATCGAAAGCGTGCAGCGTCTTTCTAAAATTCTGATTCTAAATACTTTTAATGACCTCTCAACACCCTAATAAATGAAAACCAGATACAAAACATTTAAAAAATCGTTTATTTACTTACTTTATTCAAAAGCGTTGCCTGCACTCAAATATCTTTCCTCAAAAAACTTATGCCTCTTCCTCGGAGTTTCCTCAGGCGTAGCAAAGAATGAGCTAATCGATTTCTTCGGTTTTTTTGTGGTTCCATCGTCGTCTACTTCTTCGAAAGTGCAAGCGGCTGCTTTTTCTTGCAGCATCAGTTCCGCGGTGGACCAGCTGAACCTTACGAGGAGCGGATACCCAAATACATTGTCTATTTGTTCACGAATAAACTTCTTGGTCAGTGGATCTGAAAAGAAAATGAT
This sequence comes from Alcis repandata, assembly GCA_949125135.1. Taxonomy (NCBI): domain Eukaryota; kingdom Metazoa; phylum Arthropoda; class Insecta; order Lepidoptera; family Geometridae; genus Alcis; species Alcis repandata. The sequence goes on from OX421233.1 coordinate 7,242,993, forward strand.
TATGACAGTCAAATGTGTGCATGTTTGCGAAAAAATATACTATAACTCGCTGCCCGCTGCGGCTACGACCGCTGTTTTTTTTTTTTGCTTTTAAACCTTCCCTGAACTTATACAAATATTTCAAGATCAAAATTAGCGAAATCGGTCCAGCCGTTCTCGAGTTATAGCCAGCCAAACGAACAGCGATTAATTTTTATATATAAGATATTTTAGTGAAGTAGTTGCAGCAAAATATTTTTACGAATTATTACTTTATTTTTTACTTTCTCATGGTAGGTTATTTTTACTTACTGCTAGTGATTTTTCGCTACAACTGAATACGTACTTAGTGAACCAACGAATATAATTTTCCGATAATTTCGTCACAGATCACTGAGAACGATAAAATATGGCATTCCCATGTCACCAGTGGTGACAACTGGTACGAATTCTAAAAGCGGTCCCCGATAGTCACCACTGGGGACATTGAAGGAGGTGACAACAGGGAATGACCCGATATTCCGAAATAAAAAGAAGGCTATATGCTAACCCAGGATTTAAACATAAGGCCCTCCTTCCTTGTAATATCTCGAAATCTTCAACCCTAACATGATTTCCAACTACGAGTCAGTAATATGTAGGTTGTAGGCATATTGTATAGGATTTAACTATGTTTACCCCCAGGATAGCCGCTCCCAAACTCAGTTTGGTCCATTTCCAGGCCTTCAGTGAACTGCCACACTTTCAGTGCATGGTCCCGAGTCACCTTGGCTACTATACTGGCTGCCGATACAATCGGGTATATTGAATCAGCCTTCTTCGCTACCTGTGACATGGAAGAAAAAAAACTATTTATGTTGTCCAGCTCGACTAGTTTTTATTTGCAGTAAAATCACACTAATATTATAAATGTGAAAGTTTGTCTCTATGTTTGTTATTTACTAGCTAAAAAGGCTGAACAGAATTGAATGGAATTTGGAATAGAGATATATTATAACCTGGATTAACACAAAGGCTAGTTTTCATCTTCATCATTATCAATGTTTTTCTCCACTGTTAAGTTTGGTTCAAATTTTTCAGATGAATAAATATCTTGTGATTGAGTAAGATTCATAAGATGGCAAAGTATTAAATCATTTTTTTAAATTAACACTTACAGTAATTTTATAAGTAGGAAATATTTCAGATAGCTTAGCTTGATACTTCTCCGGGGGGCCTACAGTGTCAACATAAACTTCAGTGATGTTTGCTCCTTGCTCCGCCACTCTCTTGATCAGATCTATTGCAGAGTTCATTGACACCTGAAACAGGGTATGTTAATCTTTATTGTACACACCAGGGTATGTGTAAACACATAACGCCTGAACCAAGAAAACAGTGCCTTACTTATAAAGCTTTCTTAAAAGTGACATTGGTGCGTTGGTGGTGACTGTGCACTATATTTTTGTATTGCGCACAAGTTAAATGATATTTGCCAATCGAAGCAATCTAAGCAATCTGGGTTTATATGTAAGGCTATGAGTAAAGTTAAGCTTCATAGTAAGTATGCTCGACCAAGTCTATTTGCATTGGTAGTACAAATTTACACATGATATTTACTTCTGTACTTTTCTGTTTTGCGCCTGAAACATTGATATCATATTCTTTTTATAAAGGACTAGGCTAGTAAATACTTCAAAATGATACAGACTGCACTATGAGCCAGTGTGAACTCAGTGGCGATTGTGCCACCTTACTGGCAGGATGCATGCCAGCATCACACTATTCATAAGACCAACTTCTTCCCCTCTGTCACATACACACAATACATGTCTTACTCATTTATGTATATAATATACTATATCCTACTAATATTATAAATGTCAATGTACTCCTAAATTAATTTTTGAAGTTTATACCCTGGATATGGGCTACTTTTTTAATCTAGAACATGTGGGTGCAACCACAGGGCGCAGTCAGTAGTTAATACTCATATCACCATCATTAGATTTATTTCAATGCCTGTTACACTGGTGGGCGTTTTGTTTTTTTTTTTTAATAACATAAAACTAGCAGCAGGTGAGATATTACAATTATGCAGCATTGGACATGCAAAGGTAGTAGGTAGGTTGCAATGCCAGCAGTGGTATTATCACAAAAATACTTACCTCATTCAAAGAATGTTTTGATCTTTTGTACATGCAATTAGAGATGTAATTAGGCGAGATGACTTCACATGCCCACCCAACATTATTAACAGGAGCTTCTTCTGATAGCATTCTTGTAAATATTTCATCTCTCTTGACTTCAGTTAACGCTTTAGAATCTGCACACCCAAGATCTTTTAAAATATTGCTTTGGGTCAGGGGACAGAATGCTATTCCATACACCATTGGACCTGTAAGTTTTAGAATAACATTTGTTATTTATCAAGTTTACATCAGAGAGAAAGACAATCATGGTTGTATGGAGATTCTATGTCTCATGTTTTTTTTTTTCAATTCTGTGATAGGCTTGCGTTTGAGAGCCGTGGTAGCTCAGTGGGAGAACCGACGCTTCGCATTCTTGAGGTGGCGGGTTCAAACCCCGACTCGTACCAATGAGTTCTTTAGGACTTATGTACGAATTTACATACCACTGGCTTTTCGGTGAAGGAAAACATCGTGAGGAAAACCGCATATGTCACGCAAAAAGGGCCGATTACCGGCCTAGTTGCGGAAAAAGAGCCCGCTCTTTATCTTTAGGCTTGCGTTTAACCACCATCTCGCCTGATGGTAAGCAAAAATGCGGTCTACGATGGAGCATGCAGGAAACACCAATTTCTGCAGAGCTTTTCTCATTCTAGCGGTTACATGAAACGTATGTTTTAAGAAGGAGAAAACAGACTGCTCTGTCAAATGCAGGGTTTTGGATTCTGAATATCTTACCGAGAACAGGCCCCCGTCCCGCCTCATCTACACCAAGCATACACGGCTCAGTTTTACATATGGCAGGAATTTCTGAGCTGTTTACGAAATTGTTGTGGTTACTCTTTGTTTTTATAAAGTTTTGTAACTTTTCTAAGGAGTCCATTGTCTTCATTTCTTCAAACAATATCTTACTATTGCATGCAGATATATCACTTGGTGAATGGGCAGTTGGTAATTTATTATTTTCTGTAATCAAATAATTAAATAGACATGCAAATAGTCGTGGAAAACTGGAATTAAAACGTAAAAAAAAACAATGAAATCAGAGAATGAAAAGCGCGGGACTAATCAAAACAAATTCAAATGACTTCAACTTCAACTTCAATTTTTGATAATGGCTTCTGCGGGGTTGCCACAAAATTCAAATGACAAAACATTGACATAGAGAAAACTATGACAGTGACACTCGTTAAAATAAGAATTTTGACAGCAATTAATCCTGTTGTGATTTTTTATCTGTAAAATATTTTTATCTGTCTTTGCATTCATCATGTATTAGTAGGGCAGTGACATCAAAAATGTATTAGATATTTAAATGGATATTTATACTATTTGCAAATGAAAACTTCATTCGCAGGTACCTACAGCAATCCAGCATGAACAACTTTTCTTTTAGTAGGCTATGGCGGAACTTAACAATTTCGACGGGATGTTACCAAAAACCACAGTCAGTTGTCCGATAAAATGAGACAAAAGCGACGAATCGACGACTATTTACTACTATATACTTTCTTATTGTAGTTATTATGCATGCCCAGTCACTAAACTAATTTTTCGAGACTGAAGTAGTCCGAATCATTTTTGACGTGATAACGTCTAATAAATCGATGAACGCCGGCTGCACGCACGAAAAAGTGTCCCGTTACGCTTAATGTAACGTTGCGATCGGAGCGAGCAGACTATGCAATCATTTCATCAATATTTTGTTATGACGTTGTCACATTATACTATTGTTTGTGAACTGAGTTTACAGACAGCCAATTTTTGATTTTAATACTTATGAGAAACATCTGAATAATAAACAAATCTATTTAGTTTAGAAAATACTGCAGTAAGATTAAGGTCATGCCCTCATATAATATTTATTAAATTATATTGCCCCATACAGGCATCTACGTCTCCAATCTAGCTAGCTTGGCATGGTACTAATTTAGTTTCCTCACACCAATTATATACATAGTAAAGTTGCTATATAAAATAAATTATATTTTTAAGCGACGCGTAATGTGCCATCACCGTATCACATTAATTAATTATGCTTTTTATCTTACTTTTTTGTTATTTTTTTTTTCAGTAAAAAGCTTGCACTTGACCGCCATCTCGCCTGATGCTACTTGGGTTTATCCCCTGTGAGAGTGAGTGATGCGTATAATGTAAACCGAAAATATTATTTTTATTTGTACCACCACTACAATTAAAAATAATGTTTTCTGTTTCCATTATCATCTAATAACACAAGTTTAAAAAAAATCCAACCTAACTGTTTTGGATTAAAACTAGCTGCGTGCTTCGGTTTTATCCGCATTTTCCCGGAAAAAAAGTAGCATGTGTTAATCCAGATTGCAAGCTAAATTCATACCATATATCGTCTAAATCCGTTTAGCCGAATTAGCGTGAAAGAGTAACAAACATGCATACTTACAAACTTTCGCGTTTGTAATATTAGTAAGGAAGTATTAAACCGAAAGCTTTGATTGGCCGACCAATACTAAGTCTACCGGCTGGCTGGACTGATATAATATTTTTATTCGTACTTGAATAATAGGAAAACGCTTACACGTTGTGTTGCGAGAAAGAGAAACATATAGGGAAACAAGTATATTTTCTAGTACGAAGTAGTATGCTTCCAGTATCCATACTCTTTCATTTCGTTCGTACCAAATCCCATCACTATTAAAAACTCCATTATTGGGTGCCAGTGCATAGCATAATATTTTTAGATGTAGAAATCAGGAGTGTCATCTAAATAATTGCTGTAAAAAATCTGTTTCTAGTCGTGCACAGAAAAGGTAATTATATTTATCAATTATGTGTTTTTCTAGATAATGTTTCCGTGTAGTAATCCGTGAAATCGTTTATAGGTTAGAGTAGTGCGATTTAATATGCAGAACAACCCCCAGGAGCTTTCATGGCAGGCGATTCAAGCTATCGTTGGGGTTAAACTTCCAACGAACGTGTTACGTTTCGACGATATCGGATTCCACTTAGTCAATAACACAGGATCAAGCGCAGATGAATCCGATTCAGATGTAGAGATCGTCGAAAACGAATGGGAATCTGATAATAATGCCTCCTCCCGACCCGACCACTCCGACAATGAGAAAAACACATCTCCCGACCGGGAACAAAGCGAATCACCCGTGTTACATCTCGTTGAACCAGACAATAATAACACAGATAAAGACTCCTTAGACTACAGAGAATACTTAGGAAAAAGTGATACCAAAGTAAACACAGAGAGAAATGGGGTTGCTCAGATTCAAATCGACGACGCAGATAGCTCAAATGGAAACGTAATGTCAATAGAAAATTACCTGGAGGTGACATTATCAACAGAGACTGAAACAAGTCATGTCTGTAACCAGTGCAACCAAATGTTCACTAATGAACAGTTGCTCGGCTCCCACCAGTGCAGTGCCAAACCCACCGAAGAGAAAAAATATCCTTGTCATGTGTGTGCAGAAAAATTCCCCAGTTACTGGGAGTTACGGAAACATATAAATGGCCACTTTCCAGGGATGTTAGACTCAAAATCTAGCTTCTGTCACCTCTGCCAGAAAGATTACACGAAGACAGGGTTCATGAATCACCTGCGAAAGCACACAGGTGAGAGGCCATTTGTCTGTGAACTCTGCCACAAAGCCTTTTCACAGTCAAGTTCACTCTCAATCCACATGAAGTTTCACCTTAATGTGCGGAAACATGCATGCACAGTCTGTGAGAAGAAATTCGTGACTAAGAGTGAACTCTCCCGGCACATGACTGTCCACACCAAGCAGAAGTCCTACTACTGCGGCGTCTGTGACAAGGCCTTCACACGTTCTGACAATATGAAAAAGCATGAGAAAACTCATGGTTAATCACAGCAATAGTTATCCCTACACCTGGCGTGTAGCTATTTATATCAAAGTAGAATAATTTAATGAAAATGAAACCGCTGATTTGCCTTCCTCTTTATACGATAAGGCTTCAGAACCTTGATTTCAGATTCTCTAATTGCCAAAAACTTAGTTGTATGTTCGTAATTTTATACCAAAATATGATCTAGTTCATAATTTAGTCATTATGGTGTGTTTATTGTGTTATGCGAGTGTCATCACTCATGTGTGCTGCTGTAGTTGCTTTTTTAGCTAAGGATTTTTATTTATATCATGATTTTCATTGCATGTATGGGATAGTACTAGTTAAGTAGGAAAATGCCTTTACAGGTGCTCTACGATAAGGTCGCACATATCTCAATCCAAAGTTGCCTTTTAGATATGATAAAAGTGATATTTTAACTTGTGGATATAGGTCATATGCCCAAAGATTCAGATAGCCTTATTCGTAATGTTTACTCTAGATAGGAAATACTTCAAGTGGATGTGAACCTTCAAAATATTAATATTTGTCACAATTAGTTAGTAGTTCCTCCTTGAAACCAGCTTTAAATGAAAATATTTATATATATTTTTGTATATCTTTACTAGATAACGAATTAGCTCCTACTATTAACACTTTGGCTGCGGGAAACACATACCTTGTGTTTTCCTTTGTGCGACGCGGACGCGTCTGCACACGCCAGGCGCGTAAAACAACGCATTTGACTATAAGCCACACTTAAGGCAAGCACATATTATTATTAGCTGCAATCAAAGTGTTAAAACTTTGCCAAATTCTAGGTAGTTTAAAACTCAAGTGATTCTTATTAATGTCCTAGTACTGCATTGTAACCAAAGCAATAACTTCTAATGTGCCTATTCTTATTTAAAATATTCACTATTTTATACCAAATATTATGTAAATAACTTTTAATACATTTTATACTATTGTTATTGTGAAAGTTTTAAATACATAACTCAGCACCAACATCACAAAACTCTAAAAGGTTTTATGTACTTTTATGATACTTTTCATGTCTAGAACGGCCAAATTTTTGTTAAGCCCTTTTAAAATACAATCTTATACTTGACATTTTTGACGACTAATCAATGCCTATTAATGTATATTAGTAGAAATAGGTGTTATGAACTGTTTTAAACATCACAAAGTTATATTTATCAGTGAATTTAATTAGGGTAAACATAAGATGAAAATGAACAATTACATAACAGAAGTAAAAACTTATGTACTGAAAATTTGCCTTCTCCAAAGATTTAGATAGATTTTAATGAATACAATGTTAGCTAACATTTTTGTATGATTGGCTATGTTATATTAAAACCAAAGGTAAACTATTTTCTACTGTGCCAATTTCGATTTTACTGGTTGTTTATATAAGAGAACTTTTCTCTATAGATTTTATCGTAATTCGACATAGGCAATAATATTCATATTATTAATATATTTATTGTAAAATAATTTAGATGTTTAACATGCATGACTTGTTTGTAGGATTAAGAATTTGATATTGAGCCAAATGAGAAAATTTACACAAAATCTACAAGACTGACAATAATATTCAGAGTAGATATTAATTTACTGAAGCAGAAAACCTCTTATATTTATTGATTTAAAGAACAACAGTTTTGTAATAATTTATTAATTGCTGCACCTTGTTATAATCATGACAATTAGATTAATAATATATTTTATGGAAACTTGTAATAATAATTTTTGATTTTATTAAAGAGTTGTTTGTTGCAAAGCTGGAATGTTTTATTTGGGAAGTTAACTCGTTTTCCCTTTGTTCTAGGTTACGGTAGCGTCTAACGATGTCTGCAAGGTTGCGTAACCTTAATCCGTATGAATTGCATAAGCATCTAGTTAATGTGTATTGTCTGCATACGAAGGGATCCACGGCAGCATTGAGACGGGACACCTCTGCAGATAGAACCGACTTAGACGTTATCAGAGATAACCACAAGTTCTTGTGGGAAGAAGACGATGTTGCCGACACTTGGGAAAAGCAGCTAGCGAGAAAATATTACGACAAACTATTCAAAGAGTATTGCATTTGTGATTTGAGCCAATATAAAGAAAACAAAGTAAGTTACAAGGTCTATTAGCTGTCTTAGATAAGAAGGGCTGCCTTCTCTACCCATGTATAGGTACCTATTTATGCTGTCATAGGCAGGAAGTAGGTACTCTAGGCAGGGTAGTTCAATGCAATGAAGCGAGTTTATCTCGATAGATAATGCTTGGGTTTTCAATGTATATCGTCAATCATTAGGAAAGTGCCTGCATAAGTACCGATTCGATTAAAAGGTTTTATTTGTCTGGCTTTGATATTATTTGCGTAGGTAGTTTGGTAATCGTGTTATTTGCATATCGTTAAGTAATGAGGGTTTATCATAACGAGCAATACTAGGTATCTAATGGAAGTTTACAATGGAGGCTATCAAACTTACTCGCCTTTGTTTCCAGCAGGCTTGACTGAGCTTATTATCAGAGCGACGCGCACTCAGTTATGTTATAAGTACCTACCTACTCGCGTCCCAAGCTCTCACCGAGACGTCTGCATCCAAAGGTCGCATTAAAAGTAATTTATGCGATAATGTGGCCCCCTAACATTGAAAAGTTGAGTTGGGGACCGTCCCCTGTGTTAGTCAATTGCCTTTTTTTGCCCGCGAGACCTTCCTTTGTGTGATATACTGGGGAGAGCAACAATGGCCGCAGTGCCTTTGTAGGCTAAGCTAAATATAGCCGCGTGCATGCATTCACCCGCACGGTTACACAGTAACGCACATCTGCTGGTCCCGAGACCGCCCCACTCGCTTAGAAGATCAGCGATGAAAATGCATAGATGCGTCATGCACCGATAAACCGTTATTCTATCACAATAGAATTCTCTTTTTTGTAGAAAACTACAACCTTTATCCCACTAATACGAAGTAAGTATAGGCTGAGATTTTGGATTCCATGTTTTTATGCTTGTTGCTCAATTATGCAAAAACGGTTTCAGATGAAATTTGATATGGAGAATAATGGAGATAACTTATACCCTCGATTAACTTAAGGCTACTTTTTGTCTCGGAAAATTTAACGGTTATAGGATAGCGGGTGAAACCGCGGGCGCAGCTAGTAACTAAAATATAATTAGGTCATCTTTCTCAAATCATGTAGGCCCTGTTATAACCAGGCTAAGGTCTAATTTCCCTTGTATTATTGAATGCCATACATATTATGTAGGTATATCTAGAGTCAACCTACCTAGCTTTTACAGTTAGTGCGCAAACGTGGAGTAGGTAGTCAGGAATACAGGAAGCAAATAATAATGTAGTTGTATGTAGGTTAGAAGGCCGAGGCAGGCCGAACGCATTTATTTATAACACCACTCGAATTAGGTTCTATTTCAAGTAGCTAATGCTGAGTGACGCTCCACTAGTTATTTACCTTATTTTATCTTTTGCGTTCGTGGAAGATAAAATTCTGTCAATTCAAATCATGGCACCTACATCTTTTGTACCTACCTACCAGTACCTGTAGGGCTAGCACAACTTTGACGTAAAAATACGTAGCGAGTTTTCGATAGAAAAGTGTATGCCATTTACGACAGTCAAGTATGCTCCTGACGGGTGTAAATGGCGTACACTTTTCTATCGAATACTCGCTACGTATTTTTACGTCAAAGTTGTGCTAGGCCCACTGGTTACTTTCCAGGCAATAGTTTGAAATGAAATGACGAAATGTGCTTAGTGAATCGTGGAAATTTAATATGCCTTAGTACAATAATCTTTCGATTGCAATGACAAATTCTTCACTGCTCGTTTTTAATGAAAAATTAAATATAAAGTGCCTTAACCAAAATTTTTGCCAGACCGGCCAAGTACTTGCAGAAGGTCGAAATTCGTTCTTGTGTTCAATTAATTCATGCTTGCCCTTAGGTATGCCTGCTGCCTACACATGGCGACGTAATTCATAGTTCTACAATGGTTTTACAATTATTGTGTTTATAATAGACCACTCGCGCGGTGATGAAAACTAGCATGTGTTATTCCGGGGCCTAAGTTCTCTATAACTCTATTCCAAATTATATCAAAATCGGTTTAGTTTTAACGGAGATACGTGGTAATAAACAAAAACACATAAGTAACACACAAACTTTCGCATATTTATGTAATATGTATTAGTAAAAGTCGAGTTATTCAATGTGCAAGAATTTGTTACTTCTTTACGGTGAAACGGTTAGACGTAATTGGATAAAATTTAGCATAGGGATAGCTTATACCCTGTCCCTGGATTAATACATAGGCTACTTTTCAACAAATTCAAATTCAAAATAATTTATTCAAATATGGGTACATCAATGCACACTTATGAATGTCAAATACAATTTTTACGACATTCCTAGGTGTGCATTGAACATCATCATTATCACCGCTAGGCAGCTAGTTATTTTTATGTACTTATGCTTCTATGTACAATGTACATATACAGGGTTATGAGGTAGGTATACGGAGCCGAAATAGCCTCATAGTTCTCATCATTATGAACAACTTATAAAGGACCAACCTGGTATTCGCGAAATATACAAGTTTATAATCCTGTATACATACTTGCTTATCGGCCTACATTTTTCGTGTAGTTACCTACCTAATTTGTAGCTCAAATATGTAGTTTTATCGAACTTTTTTTGGCTTCTGACTAGGTACAATGTTTATCTCACGGTAGCCTTTGGCCGCACATACAAAAACACCGATACACGTGGAGTTTACCTACTTCTGGCTATTTTTAGCTTCGTCATTTTATCGTTCCTACTTCTGATTTAATTATTGTAATAGGTTCTGTCGTTTCTATTTACACTAGAAATACTTTACCTATCTTCGTTACTTTGGTATTTTATATTTATTGTGCTACGGTAAAACAAATAAGCAGTCTTAATTAACATAGTTTCCAAAACGTGCCAGAACTGCTGAAAATTATTTCTTTTATTTTCTAGTGAGTTTTTAAAAGTAAACCGAACTTTGCTTGTTCGTATTATATCTAACTCGAATTGCAAGTGCGAGATATACAAGGTTATTTATAAAGGGTATGCTAAGCCGAAAAGGGCTCATGGTAGGTACTCATCATTATAAACAACTTTTACTATGGGAGCAACTCGAAATTCGCGAAAAAAAATCAGCTGTTCCATACATTTTGTCGAGTGTCATTGACATTTTATTAGGCTGATTAGGCCATATTCCACCACGCTGGCCAAGTGCGGATTGCTTGAATTCACATACACCATTGAATTTCTTCTCCGGACGTATGCAGGTTTCCTCACGATGTTTTCCTTCACCGCAAAGCCAGTAGTATGTAAATTCGTACTTATGTCCCAAAGAACTAAGGGTGGAGTGGCACCTACTAATACTTACTAATACTCTATCTAACCACGACTGTCCAGGTAGCACTAAGATGGCGCGTCCAGGAAGAGGTAGTGCTCGGCAAAGGGCAGTTCCAGTGCGGCAATAAGAAGTGTTCCAACCACCAGGACCTCAGATCGTGGGAAGTTCACTTCGCGTACAAAGAGGATAACGAGAGAAAAAGCGCTCTTGTCAAGCTACGTAAGTACCCTGACGACCTGCTTGGCTCAGTGGTAGTAGGTACATCTGCCTTATGAGCACATGAGTAACACTAGACAATTTTTATTTCCTGTGTTACTACTGGCTATTATCTTTATTGAAACTTCTTCGTAATTCTTAAATCATGATTTCGGACTCAAAAAACTAACTCTTTATAAAAAATTTACAGGCCTATGTCCAGAGTGTTCTAATCAACTGAACTACAATTCCAATAGGCGAGAAGTGAAAAGACTGAAGCGAGGTCAAAAGAAAAGAAAGAACAAGACATCAGAGAGTTACAGAGAGAAGAGTCCGCACACGCCTGAACCTGAAGAGCCTTCTACTTCAACAGTTGGTGAAGTCCAGGCGAGCGGTGATGATAGCGAGTCTTTGTGGAAAAAAGGTGCGTAGGAGGCTAACAAGCAAACGGTCCGCCTGATCGTAAGCCATCACCGTCGCTTATATGGATACTTGTAACACCGGAGACGTCACGGATATGCTGCAGGCCTTTTAAAGACTCTATTAAACAGTAGCCCTTTTGAAGAACCCAATGTTGTAGTTACTCGGGAATACCGGTGGAGAGTTCGTTCCACATTTTGCATGTGTGTGGCAAAAAAGACCGTGTGCCACAACACAATGCCACCTATTAGTTAGATAAATAGGTACCGTACTTACAAAGATTTTAAAAATGATTACTATTTGTTTGGATAGCTAAACTACAACTCCGAGGGATAATACTCGTATTAAAGTTTTTAACTACATGCATGGCTGCATGGGCAAAGCCTCGATCACTAGCTGTAGTATGTAATGCCATAAAAAAATCTTGCTTTCATTGTTTGACTATGGAGTTGCCAGCATCACCAAATACTAAAGGTAGCTAAGTATAGCTAAAAGTTAAAAAATTAATATCCACGTTTGGTTTTCAGGAGTACCAGAAACGGAGGAAAAATCACGTGAAGAGGAATTCGAGGAGTACTTAGAAGATTTACTTTTATAAATATAAAGTTATTTTGAAATAGTATGACTACCTTATCGCCAACGGCAGTCTTTCACAAATTAATTCCATTTTACATGTTTCTTATATACCTAATTAAAACTTAGTTATTTATTACCTAGTTACCTAGATATTAAGTTTGGGCGAAGGGGTATATAAATAAAATACAATTCTATTTCTTTATTCATCAATTTATTGTATTTGTGTTGTGTATAAAATGGCATTAACGCATTCATTAATGATGTCAAATTACATGGAAATTACGTATCTTCCTTCACTCACTTGATTCTTACTGGCTTGAACAGAGTTATCCTACTAATATTATAAACGCGAAAGTTTGTGAGTATGTTTGTTGCTCTTTCATGCAAAAACGGCTGAACGGATTTACATGAAATTTGGAATTAAGGTTGTTCATGGTCTGGACTAACACAGGCTACTTTTTATCCCGGAAAACGCGGGTGAAACCGCGGGGCGCAGCTAGTTATCCATATACTCCCGTGCCACCTTAAAATGGCGATTATCGAATGCTCAAAAGATATTGACTGTGAAGGTAGATAGGACATGCCCAAAAACGACCGTGAAGCCAAATGGCCACCATTAGGGAAAGAGTCGAAAATCAGTTTTAAACGCACCTTATAGGTATGTAGGGCCTAGTAATCTCTTGCCTTAATTTTAATTTATTGAATAATAAACAAGATTTGCATTTACGCTATCCTGAAAAACAAGGTTTCATTTAACTCCCACCCAGAAAATATGTATTAGCGAAAAAATCACACTGTAGTCGAACTACGAACACTTTGACAGCATTTGTAAGTTTGTTCTTTCGTAACAATTTGCATGAATTTTGAACAGCGCCCCTTGCGGACATCGACGGAACTACACAGCAATTTTAATAGGTCAATGCTTTCTGCAGTTATTTTTGGAGTAGAAAAACAATCACGAAATCTAATGCAAAGTAATTCGTTCTGCTGCTTTAAGAAACCATGGAATGCTAATTAAAACATAAACTTTCATTATTTTCATAAAAGTAAAAACCAATATTGAAATAAGATTTATATTACAAAAACGTAGGCACAGTAAATAAAATATATCCACGAATAACATAAAATTTCAACGAAAACATAATTATAGAGATTGTCAATGACAATTGACACCATTCACACTTTCGTCGGTAACATATTGGCTCACATTACCACTTATCTAAGTCTGTAATTCCCGACGGACCCCGTGGATCGCGGAATACAATAATCACAACAATAATCGACTCGAGTTGTCTATAGACGCTAAGACCCTCTATATGATTTACAATGTAACTTTTTGAAACTGGTTTACGACTGTGCACGCAATAAAAGTTGGTACGTCCGACGTAAAGTTTGGTTTATACCCATCCGGCCCGTGGTAGCTCTTCATAAAAGTGGTGAAATGTGAATTTTATAAAGAACCTACCATGAATTCTCAAAATGACTGTGGGGATCGCACTAAACCAAGGAACTCGTGTCGAAAGTCAGTTTCATATACCTATGTATAGAGGGTCTAAGCCTAAGCCCAATTTGTAAACGTTTTAACAAATATGCGTATACGCATAATCAATTACCAATTTTGAAATCTAAACGCATATACAATTCGTACTTTACGTATATGTGCATTAACGTCCAAAATCCATTGACGGATTTCAAACTTCGAAAACAACATTAGTGACCGTCTACAGATAAAACAGTACACGAGCTTTATACCAAACAACACGATCGCTATTCACGTCACGCACGAAGGTATTGCAAGCAAAATGCGCTTAGTCAAGATCGAGAATACGTGTAAACATCACAGGCGTTACCCACACAGATAAAGAAAATTATTGAAAATCGCAACTATTTGCCTCTCGCTCAAACACTACCCGTACAAGAGAAAGTATAAGTTCTATTCCTTTTGACGTTTAGAATTCAAACTCTAACCAATTCGTCTCTTTCTCGCACACTATCCTGTCAGAGCAAGAGAAGCAACGCCATTTTCAGTTCCGTTCTTTTATCTGTGAAGGTAAGCGCGCGTCCGGGTGTTTATTTTTGCGCAGTTTTGGAAACGTCCTCGTCGTCGGAACAGTCTTCGTCGTGTGTGTGAGTGAGCTGGCGCGGCGTTTCCGGACGGACATGGGGCACTGACGCCGATAGCTGAAAAAAACAACAAAATTCACACTTTAACAAAAATAAACAAGTGCATTTCTGAGAATAGCATAATGCGCATTTCTCTATACAATTTGAAGAGAAAACTGTAGGCTACCATTTAAGGCTCCATACAAAACTAATGATAAAATACTTTAAGTTAGGCAATTAAGATCAGTTGGACATCAGTGGTTCAAAATTCAGTTGCAAGAGTTGACCCACACTAACATGGCAAGTTTAATAGAAGTTTGTTAATTATGGTGAGACTTCGGTGTTCGTCTCCCGTATCACTATGTCCCGGCCAATTATCTTAGGAATTTATTACATTAGTAGTAGTACAGTAGTAGATACTCTAAGAATATAGGTATAATGGCTTACCCGGGGCAAATCCGATTGTTCTGATTGTTTCGACTTCCCTGCTTCTTCGGTCACATCTTCGTCGATCGGCGCCACGCTGTAGTTGCGATGGGCGCTCGCTTGCCGAGATCTGAAAATTATCATAAAACGTTATTAAGTGAAGCTACTTTCATGTTGCATCTGTATTGTTGTTATTTATAATAAACTACAATTTTTTTTTCTGGTCAAAGTCGATAGAATGGACCAAACTAAATAAATTGTTTTAGAGCTCGCTTATCAGAATACAGAATGTCTATGGTAAAATAGGCATCCGTCAATAGCTAAACCGGTACCAGGCAATTGTAACACGGGTACCTGTCAATGATAAAACGTGTACCTGACAATGGTAAAACGTGCACCTGTCAATGGTAAAACATGTACCTCTCAATGGTAAGACGGATACCTCTCAATAATAAAACAGTTACCTAAATTCAGTGGAAAAACAGGAATTTTAAAATAGTAAAACGGGCACTTGTTAGCGGTAAAACCGCACCGATGGTTAAACCCGTAAAGACGGTACCTAACAATACTAAAATTTATCATCATCCACAGCCTTCTCTCTCCCGCTGCATAAGCCTCTCTCCAGTTGTGGCTGTTGTGCCATGGTAAAATTGGTACCTGTCCATGGTAAAACAAGTACCTGTCAATGGTAAAACATGTACCTGTCAATGATAAATCGTGTACCTGTCAATGGTGGGCGCGTCGACGGTGAACCGCTGCTCGTGCGCGACGGTGGACTCGTGCGGCATCAGCATGGCGGGCGCGCGGAACATGTAGCAGAACGGGTAGTACATGAGGTTCAGGAACGAGGCCGCGTACAGGTCGGCGTACCTCACCACCTGGGGGAGTTCAACACATATTAATGACCGAGCGAGCGAAGCGACTTTTTTATTGCTATTAAGTGACGTAACGAGCGTATCGCAGTTACATAAGTATTATATTATCGACCGAGCGAGTAAAGCGTCTTCTTTTTTTCTATGCTATTGAGTGACGAAACGAGCACATCGCTCTGGCAAATTTTCGCGCAAAAACTCGCGTATAGAGCAGCGTATTTTTCAACAAATCTTGATAAAATTTGGTGTACAGGTTTTACGATTGTATGGATTTTATTGTCGTTGGGATTTATTGATTGGGAGGATATTTCTTCAAAAAAGGGGAAAATTTGCTGCATCGGAATATCGGGAGATTTTGATAAAATTTTGCAGAAATATGTGATAAATTTACATGTGTATGTTAACTTTGCTATCCTACGCATTTGGTGAGAAAATATCCTTACCTGCGAAGAAAAGAACGTCTGCCTAGAGCCGGAGCGGAAGAGCGAGCCCAGCATGCCGTAAGCGAGGTCCATCTGGTGAGTGACGTCACGGATCGAGGTGCGCAGCTTCGAGATATCGGGCTTCTCCTTTGTACTCGAGTCTAGGTCTCTGGAGAAGCAGATATGATAGTTTAGTATGACGGAAAACTTTTCTACACGACTGTTCATCAAGAGCAAATATGAGGAGTTTGTATACCGTAAAGGTTTTTTTTCTACATGACTGTTCAAAGGAGTATTTTGTATTTTTGGACAAAAATTAAATTGTAGGAATGTATTTTATTTTGCAATTTTTTTTTTCAATCTTTACATTTTGGTAAATATTGATAGTGATACTGAGCCGAAATTCTTTACTCCAACTTTATTTAATTTTCCGATAATTTCGTCACTGGTGACATACATACATACATACATATTATCACGCCTCTTTCCCATTGGGGTAGGCAGAGACTACATCCCTCCACTTGCTACGATCCTGACATATGTCTTTCGCTTCTTCTACTTTCATAAGTGTTTTCATACAAGCTCGTCGGTTGCGGGTACTTTTTACGTGGCCTTTACTGAGAACGTCTTCGATTTGATCGTGATACGTTCGCCTACGTCGACCTCTACCAGCTTGTCCATTCACACTCGCCTCATAAATCTGTTTCGTCAATCGTCTTTCATCCATCCTCTCTACGTGTCCGAACCATGGCACTGGTGACAACTGGGACGAATTCTGAAAACGATTCCCGATTGTCACCACTGGGGACCTAGAAGGGGGTGACAACTGGAAATGACCGCTTACGACTAGCACCACCGTTCTGTGTAACGATTAGCGAAAAACATCTGGCATAAAAGCATTCAAACCTGCGTATGTACATTTAGGAGCAATTATCTCATAACCATAACTCACGTAGCTCTGTAGGTGGCGATAGGTCAGTGAAGTTATCATTAACGCGACATTACACGGATGACGCACGTAATTGCGTCTTTAATATGTAAATAGAAATATGTTTACTACACATTTGGTTTTTTTTTCTTTTTTTTTACTAGCTGTTCTTTGCGATTTCAGTGGTTATCCCTCTATACACGACCAACCCGGAATTCGCGAAAAAATAATCAGCTGTTCCATACATTTGTCGAGTGTCATTGACAATTTTCTATGGAAAGTCCTTTTTTGTTTTGCAAATTCCGGGTTGGTCCCATCGTAAAAGTTGTTCACAAAGATGAAAACTATAAGCCTTTTTCGGCTTAGCAAACAACCCTTAGCATACTTTCGGCAAGCTTCAACCCTGTATGTTAATCCAGGGTATAAGCTATCTCTTTATTAATTTCATCTAAATCTGTTTAGCCATTTTTGCGTTATTGAATACTAGCTGACCCGTGCCCACTTCGTTGGGCATAATGTTAATTAAACCCGAAGCCATCGCGCGCCGTCCGGACCGTTTTTTCTCCGATTCACTTTGCAAAACGGACTACCACGTAAAAGCCTTTTTATTTTTCGGTTTTTTTATGTAACCTATGACACTCAGCAATAATGTGGCTTTCTATTGGTGAAATAATTTTTAAAATCGGTTCAGTATATCCCGAGATTACCCCTTACAATTTAACAAATATACAAACACACAAACTTTACTTCTTTATAATATTAGTATAGATTAGTATAGACAAATATCCAAACATTTGGATATAAGTAGGCCTAACTGTGCCCCGCGGGTACACTCCAGTGATGAAAAGTATCTCGTGTTATTTTCTGTACCCATGATACAAGATTTCGTTGTGATTGGTTCAGGCATGAAAGCGTAACAAACAAACACACTATCGCATTTATAACATTTGCGAATTTTGTTTATTTCTCTCAGAATTATTTTTATAATTGTTTTGTTTTATAACGGCTTTTTTTTGGATTATTTCATATATATTTAAATATCAACTCGTCAATGTCAAATGGAATTTTATTTTAATTGTAGAGGTTGTTAAGGTTATTTTGAGGTTAATGCATGATAAGACGTTCATTAACCTATCCAAAGTTATAAATATAAAGAAATACCTAATTTAAATATCATCATAGTAGAATTATCCGTAAAATTCGGTTTTTATGGTACCATACAAAAATATGCCAATGTGACCCTATTATTGAACCTCCGCTGTGTGTTGTGTCTTTTTTTTTTTTTTTTTTTATATGCCATAGGTGACAGACAAGCAAACGGGCCGCCTGATGGTAAGCGATCACCGTCGCCTATGGATACCTGTAACACTGGAGGAATCACAGACAGCCAGCGAGCAGTATGTATCTCATGAGCCGAAATAGGTAGACAGTTGAGTTGAAAAAATAAAGGTTAAAATAATGAGAAAAACATGCAAACGTTTTGTTTTTTGATCAATCTTGTAAAAATAAAAAATAACAAGAACATTATTTTTACAAAACAAAAACCGACTTCAAACGACAAACTATTGAGTTATCCATCTACCTATTTGTCGCGCACGTACTTAATGCAAATTTAAGACTTATATGGTTTTCTCATGGATACCATTATCAGAACTGGACTAAATTGAAATGGGACCAAATGGGAAGCGTCAGCTTTCTAATAAAAAAAGAATCATCAAAATCGATTCACCCAGTCAAAAGTTATGAGGTAACATAAAAAAAAAAACATACAGTCGAATTGATAACCTCCTCCTTTTTTGAAGTCGGTTAAAAATTAGAAAATGTTACTATCATGTTTTAAATAAAACTTTTTTTTTATATTTAGTGTGCGAGTCCGAGTTACACTATCCGAAATTTTATGATAAAAATGTCAATAGCTTTAGGTACATAATAGCACTCACTTGTACATATCCCCGAGCTGGATGTCCAGGTTCTGCAGCTGCGCGAACAGCTGGCACTTGTCGGTCCACACGTGCAGCTCCTGCACCAGCTCGGGCACGATGAGGAAGGTGCGCCAGCCTCCGATCTTCTTCGACTTGAGGATGTCGCCGAAAATGTGGTCGCCCACGTAGAGGACGTCCTTGCCTTTCGCGCTTATCATCTCCGTGAAAACGTCGCAGGAGCCTGAATAATATGAGACGGTTTTGTTATAGTCTTGCTCGAAACAAGTGGAAGCAGATACAGACGAATAAATATAGCAGTATTGCAAAAAAGTAGGCAAATAGGACCTCATCAAGATTTTGAGATGTTTTTGATCATTATATTTTATCTTTTTTTTTCATGAATTTTTGGTCCGTGGTCAGACCCCGCTAATATTATAAAAGTGATATATGAGAGTTATGACACCCAACTTCCAATCTTATGAACAAGCCTGTATAATGGGTATGTTCTTATTATGTCAAACTAAAAGGATATCTAATAAAATAGAACTCAAAAATAAATAAATCTGAAGGGTTGGTTAGAAATTTGGTGCAGATTTTTACCTCCCGAGTAGACCTGCTTTTCATGCAATGGCCCGACATGGTGCCCCATCTTCAGAGCCCCGGTGCGCGTGTCCACCTGCCTGAGAGTGGTGCCTTCTCCGAAGAACAGCGGTTTCTTGGCATCCACCACGATCCAGTCGAAGTAAGTCTTCCAGTTCCTATGGGGCATGCCGGGCTGAAATGTTCAGGAAGAAAACATTACAAAAAGTTTAAAAAAATTTAGTTGGGGGTTAAATATCAAAAGAGAATAGGCAAAAGTGGTCCACAACTAAGATTTGCGTAAAGGGGTGAACCACTTAACTTGAAGTAAACCAGAAAGTGAATTTACTTTTTACTCAAAGCCAGATTTTGAATGACTGAGCGATTGAGCATGTCTCGTGGACTCACGATCACGAGGCACGCCTCTATCTCGGTCTGGACCATGGTAATCTTGGCAGCTAAAGCAAGATAGAAGCGTGCCATGCATGCTTATTCAGACAGGACCCGGCTTATGCTACAAATAGTCAAATACTAATAGCAACACAATCTATTGCGAATCGTTGTTGTACAGTTAGACCAAACTTCATACATTTGTCCATTGTTTTTTGCTTGAATGCTAAGAAAAAGAAATAAGAGATCGTGAAAGTAAAAAAAAATATCGACGTGAGTTCCCAGTTAGTGCTACAAATAGAAGGGAATTGGTGAAACAGTACTATCGTAATATGAGTTAGGAAAAACTTGAACTCATGCTCATGATTTTATTTGTGAACGTCATAGTTTTCTCCATAGATACTCGTAGTTAGAGAAATCATGACAGTCTATCTAGGTATGTGCTTCAGTTTTATTTAAAACGAATATAGAGAAACACGTAGTGGTAAGTCTCATTCAAATATTAGCATAAAATAATAAGTATTCGAGTAGGTACTTTGTTTGTCAAAAGTATATATTTTTTTTATGTGATTGAGTGACGAGACGAGCAAATCGCTCGCCTGATATTAAACGTCACGTTTGCCCATAACAGGTCTGCGCCACCCAGAATTTTGAACTCAGAATTCAAGACCGTATGAGTAGTAGTATAAGAGTATTGTTAAATATTTGTTCGATCAAAGCTTCAGTCAGCAACAAGTCAAAGAGAAAATCCGTATCGCAAACACTGATTTATTCAGAGCCGAAGCGAAAACTTCCCAATCTCAACTAAAATTAAAGTTCCCTTTTACACCGAACTGAGTCCGGGAAGGACGGACTGCGGCATTGAAATATGAGCCATAAAACGTGTAACCAACAGTTGAATTTCCAATGACAAATCGAGACTTATCGTCTATGTAAAACGAATTAAAGACCCGAGA
Source organism: Alcis repandata (assembly GCA_949125135.1). NCBI lineage: Eukaryota > Metazoa > Arthropoda > Insecta > Lepidoptera > Geometridae > Alcis > Alcis repandata. The sequence goes on from OX421233.1 coordinate 7,264,174, forward strand.
AGCACTCAGAGTTTGTCATTGGAAATTATGCTGCAATAAACAAGACATAAAGATCACATTGCTTAGTCACGGTCCGTCCCGGTATAACATGAAATTGCTTAGAAAGTCATTGTCACTTACTTTGGCGCCGTGAGGGAAATCGAATAAATAAGTCATGATTTTATCCGTGAAATTATATTCGCTGTTTGTGAGAATGAACAACTTGGCTCCGCTTTCTGTTATCCTGGATAGGAACATGGGCAGCCTTTCGTCTTTCTTCAGGTACAGTTCTATGTTTTCGATGGTTTTGCTTTTCAAATCGCCGTGGATGTGGACATAGTCGACTGCGCTTCTTACGTCTTGGAATATAGACTTGAACGACATTACGAGGTCGCCGCATCGTACGCCGGTCAGTTTGACTCTGGAATCAAAAGGTTGCATCAACGAGCTAGAAATATATAAAATTCGAATCAGCATTCAAAAATATCTGAAGCGAAGTTCGACTTGAATGGTCAATAATAGTAGGATCCCCTGAAGTCGTGCTCCTCATGTCTGAAGGTCGTGAAGAATAGTACAATATTAAATGTTTTATTTGGATTAAAATTAAACATTGAGTCATTTGACAGTGTCATTTGGATAATGCATTTGTACCTATATAGGGTTATTCATAAAGGGTATGCTAAGCCGAAAAGGGCTCATAGTATTCATCATTATGAACAACTTTTGCTATGGGACCAACCCGAAATTCGCGAAAAAAAAAACAGCTGTTCCATAGAAAAATGTCAATGACACTGGACAAAATGTATGGAACAGCTGATTTTTTTTCGCGAATTCTGGGTTGGTCCCATAGTAAAAGTTGTTAATAATGATGAGTACTATGAGCCCTTTTCGGTTTAGCATACTCTTTATGAATAACCCTGTATTGTATAAATTATCTCTTAACTTGTTTTTGTGACTATATAACAGGAAAAAATATGTAGATATGTATATTACTGTCACTGAAGTATTAGTAAAACATACAATATGTACGAGTATATACATATTTATATTTCCCTGATATGCGTCAGCGAAATAACCTATCACATCATGCTTGTACTTCCATAGTTTATTTATTCTAATTTAAAGGTCTACTGATTTCACCTTAAACGAATTAACATTTGCCTTCTCGTATTTGCCGTGGTAGTTCAGTGGGGGAACTCACGGCGCCCCGTAATTGCAGTTGCAATTGCCCCAGTGCAATACATTGTGCGTTTTCCGTGGTAGTTCAGTGGGGGAACTCAAGGCGCCCCGTAATTGCAGTTGCAATTGCCCCAGTGCAATGCATTGTGCGTTTTCCGTGGTAGTTCAGTGGGGGAACAGCTGCTTCGCATTACTGAGGTGGCGGGTTCAAAGCCCCGACTCGTGCCAATGAGTTCTTTGGAACTTATGTACATCGTACGTATTTATATGTATATCACTGGCTTTTCGGTGCAGGAAAAACATCATGAGGAACCCTGTATACGTCCAGCAAAGAAATTCAATGGCGTACCTATGTGAATTCATCATCCCGTACTTGGCCAGCGTGGTGGAATACGGCCTATTTACCCTTCGAGGGTAAACGTGAAATCCCAGCGGGGTAATTAAAGGTTGAGTTGATTGATTGTGCGTTTTCCCCTTACCAGCGGTCCAAGCCAACCCAGCTCCCTAAAAGTTTCCAGTATAATTACCGTGTGTACTGTGGTGAGTTGGTGAAGAAATCGACGAGACATGCGATCAGGTAAGTCTCGGGCAGGTTGAAGAGTGTGTTCAGAACGTAGACGCGAGACTCATCCAGCGTCAAGAATTTATTGGGGTACAGCTCGTACACTTGAGAACTGAAACATAATGGTAACTGTTATTTTGTGCATAGGCTTGTACTCGTATGTACTATTATTTATTCAATGTTTTTCAATGTTGTTGGGTTGTTGTTGTCCCTGATGTTAAACGTCATGTTTACCCATAACAGGTCTGCGATACCCAGAATTTTGACTTGATTTTTTTATTTTTTATTTAGAGGTATGATCATGTAGGTCTAGAAGCGACAACAAGACTCATTCTCGAAACGCCTTATTAATGAGTCAGCTATATGTCAAAGGAGCGAGGCAAATGGCACAGCAAGAGAGAAGCCGATACTCGACACTGAAATAAAGAAAGCTGTGGATAATGATGATCCGCCGAAGGCTATTTCGTTTGCGCATTTTTGAAACGCAGTTCAGTTTGAGTTTTAAGAAATACAAGCTATTTCCAGGAACTTTTTAAATGTATTTGGACCTTCAATTCTTCTGTAAATATTAGATCACTACAAAATGTATTTTCGATTGAATGTGTGAGTCAACAAATATGTAGTTGGCAATGCCTAGCGGCCTCTAATAGATTTCTATCGGAGATAGCAGATATCCTTGTGACGTCACGATTAAAGATTACGATTACAGGGCGACAAACTTAACTGTAGTCAAGTGGGGGAGCCACCATCGAATTATCCGAACTAAACCAACTGCCTTCAGCAGATTTTTTTAGTTTCTTTATTTGGCCAACACGCACCATATCTACAGTTAGCGACTAGCATCACGATATAGTATCTACAGCAGACAGATCGACTGCCTCCACGAACAGTATCGAAACTACAAATGACATTTTTTACAGGAGAGCAATTTAACGTCAAAATTTGATCTAAATTAATAACTTAAAATGTGTAATTTCAATTTTATTCGATTTAAAAATGCCAATACTTTTTTTTGTAATTATTTTTCTAAAAGTATGTTAAATACACATAATCTTGCAACACAGGTCTCAGATTGAGTGCGAGATTCAGGGTTCATACAGTTAGATTAGAGGCGATCTCCGCTCTAACATTATTGTATCAATTTTTTTGGCAAATAAACAAAAAATTATTTATTTATTCGTATACTTTAAACTTTTAAACAATGAACAAAATCGTGATTTTGCAGTTTCGATAGTGTTCGTCCGCCGTCGAGATGTAGTCATGTCATGGTCTAATCTTGACGTGCGTGAAGCTTGCAGTTGTCAGTGATGTAACTACATAAATTAAATACCGACGCCGACGTCATCTAATAATAACTGACGTATCGCCGATCGCCGACGGCCGGTCTGCGATAGACCGTCTTCCGTTGGCGTACAATAGCATCCTTTTGTACACCAATATTGTCAGTAAATTGAGCCGTAGAATGTTCTAGAAGCGTGTTTACTGTCTGACTAGAATGTTACAAAAAACAACACGTCACGAGTTAGGTGCTGTGATCGAACGCTTAGGCTAAACCACAGATAACGTAATAGTATCCTAACATAAAAGAGTTCTGTATTTAATTTTTAACTTGATTTTTAACTAATTCCGAGCTGTCTAATTTCACCACCGCTGACGCAGAGGTGGATGTAATTTAGACTTCGTCAAAACAAACTCAATTAGTTTTAGTCTTCTTAGACGACTTCTTAGATGTTACTATCTACCGTAGAACATACTTACGTCTTTAAAAATTCGAATCCGTGTACGCATACTAAAATGTTGCCATATGCGTCCACTTTCAGCAAGTTTCCATAGAGTGTGTCGAACCATAGACCTCTGAAATAAAACATTTTTTTTAGTCGTAAAAAGGTGGAAAATAAGAGATTCAAAACTTGAGTCTTTATGTTTCTATGCAATATACTTGTAGTAAAATAACAGATATTTTATTGGGAAATGTAATTGTTATTGCTTACCGGACTGGGAATGATGGATCGTATTCGAACTCTAATATTTCACGCGGGTAACCCTTGTGCACTAGCCTTTCTTTGGTTAAATTGAATCCTAACGTTTCATACTGCGGCGATTTGTATTCTGCAACAAAATAGATATTGGTAAAAACTATATTTCAGGGCATTTTAATAGTAATAATAAACAATTCAAACATAATATAATGAATATATACAGGGTTATTCATAAAGGGTATGATAAGCTGAAAAGGGCTCATAGTACTCATCATTATGAACAACTTTTACTATGGGACCAACTCGAAATTCGCGAAAAAAAAATCAGCTGTTCCATACATTTTGTTGAGTGTCATTGACATTTTACTATGGAACAACTGATTTTTTTTCTCGAATTTCGGGTTGGTCCCATAGTAGTTCATAATATACAAAAATATAAGAATATTTATATGTTAAACTCACCAGCCAATGTGTAGTCCATATCAAAACCGTAGAACTTGACATTTTCTAAATGCAATGATCTGTTCACGAAGATTCTGAAACAAAAAGAACATAGGGTTAATACTACAATTTGCCTAACAGTTCTTTATCTTTTACTACGTTTTGCTCAGAAAATGGTGTTTTAGCTATTAGTTAGTGTTTTTTTTATCGGTTTAGTTAGTTCCAGAGACCACCTTCGTTTAATCTGAACACACAAACGTTACCCCTTCAATTGCTTGCCGATTCAAATGGTACAAATGGCAAATGGTAACGCAATTTCGTCAAAACTAGTAAAATGTTTGCGACACGTTTACGATATTATCTATAGCGAATTCTCATTAGCAAGATCGTAGAGAAGTACCTACTTAAAAATGTTTTAAGTTGTTTCAGAAATGAAGCAAATAAGTTGTTTGGTTGTTTCATAAAAGAAACAGAAGACTAATAAGTACGGTATCGAAACAATTAAAACTTTTGCGAACTCCGACGAAGTTGTTGAGAAACTCAAGAAGTTTTCTTTACGACAAAATTGGTCTGCTATAGTAATAGCACAAATTTTCTCCAGCTAATAATAAATCCTGCTAATATTATAAATGAAAAAAATATTGTAAGTTTCGATGTTAAGAATTTTGTTACTGAATCACGTGAAATGGCTTGACGGGTGTGATTTAATGACTGATGAAATGAAAGCAACTTTACACTTTGTAGGATAGCGAATGAAACCGCGGTGCCTAGCTAGTAGCTAATAAATATTGGTAATCAGTAATTCAGTTGTAATTAATTAAACAACAACAAAATTCAACTTAAAAAAACAAACTACAAAACAGAAAAAAAATCCTGAATTGCCTACAACTATCTTCAGACAACACATTTTATTATTCAACATTTTATTGTGAATATGAAAAATGTTTTCCATTGTAAATATACATAATTTCGATTTTCACTTCTACGCTGATATGCGATAAGATAAAAGAGTTCCTAGTAAAACTGCCCGTGTAAAATCGAGTGCTGCACTTATGGAAACATGATAAAGATATCGTTTTGGACATATGTATTAATTACATAAAGTACGTACGTATAGACAAGTACCAAACCAACCTATTGCCTAGACAAACCCGACTGGGTACTAAGGCAATTATTGTTTAAAAATATACTGTAATACTGTTATCTATACTAATATCTATACTAATATTATAAAGAGGAAAGATTTGTATTTTTGTATTTTTGGATGTTTGTGTGGAATAAACTCAAAAACTACTGGACCTATTTCAATCATTCTTTCACCATTCGAATGCTACATTATCCCAAAGTAACATAGGCTATTTTTTTTTTTTTTATCCACAGCAAAGCGTGGCAGGAGAACAGCTAGTAACTAATAAAAATAAAAAAAAACCAACTGGCCAACTATGCAAACAACTATTATACCGTGGTTGATCTTTATGTTTTTGAATACTAACTACGAGTATAGAAAAAATGTTTGGTTGGTTTAAGATGGGTTTATAGTAGTTTGCTTTCAAGCTTCGTTATACATACATAACATTTAACATTACGACATTTCAGACGTACATATTATGTACTTACATGGATTATGTCATATGTATGTACATTTTGATTTTCTTAGCGGTTATTAGCGGTTACATGGCAAGTACAGCGCCAGACCACTTGACACAACCATTCCTTGGTACTATAAATGGTAGAGCGAAAAAAAACGCAATACCATCAAAGGAACTGTCTAATGGCCTGTCTGTCTAACGTACTCCAATAAATACGACAAACGTACCGCGTTACACCGGCAAAATAATCATCAGAATCAATCAAAAGAAGTCATATGGTTCACAAAATTTTCCGTAACAAAAAATTCCAGATCTATTTTCCAGGTCTATCTATTTTACAACGTTATTCACAGGTCCAAAGCAGATGATTGCACTGCTGGCTGTCGGTTATTATGCCATCTGCCCAACATCTGCTAAGATCCTATTCGAACCAGGGTACAGGTTTGATTAACCCACTTTCCAACTCAAAACAATTTTACTACTAAAATATATAAACTATTTCAGTGGGTGTTAATGTCGTCATAACAGAAAACATTGAAATGCAAATCTACGAGCATAATTGTTTATCTACCGTCGACGTGGCGACTCTCGTTTCTGAGCTCGGAGCGAAAGTGGATTCATTTCCGATTCATAAGCTGACCCCTTGTCCTATTAAATTATGTATGGTTATGGCGCAATATTAAAATAGGTACACGAGTCAACCTCAGCTCTAAACAAAGTAGAACGCAACGATCTTGTGTAGGTAAATAGAAGGGCATTACGTTATTTGCAGTTCATTATCAATTCAAATGTAACCGCATATGAATGAGTTACGGAGAAACCGCGCCGATTCATTATTGACTCTGTGACGATTTGTAACGAGGTTATCGTAGTTTTTCAAAGTAAGAAAGAAGAAATGAGCAAAGACATTTTGTTATAACACGGGAATACTCACGTAAAAATTAAGTTGTTTCCTACGACCATTTTCAAAGAACAAAACAAAAAAACAAACGTTACAAGTATAGCAAAGAACTTAAATTTCAATCAAAATCAAATCAAATGGATTCCACTGGGAAAGAACACTTCTAAGTCAGAAGGATCGAAGAGTAATAACTGTGAAGCAAAATGTTAAGAAATCGATGAGTAATTGCCGGTAGACAGCGCGTTCAACGACTCACTGCACTAGCTCCAACTTCAAGTTAAATTGCCACCGATCGATTTTTCTATTTCTAACGCCGATACATAAGTCAGTTGTTGTACGATAACTTTAACCACGATTTAATTGCACGAGTAATTAATTAGTTACGTATTTATGAATGGAATCTAGCACGTGCTCTGCACGGATTAATCACATGCAAAGAATTAATAACGAAAAACGAGATGTAAGAGATGGCTAAGCAAAGATGTTAATATAGAAGATCAGCCCCTCTAGCCAAGATGCAATTCCATAATCGAAACGCTATAGAAAAGTAGAAGTATGAAAATTTATGGGAATGATATTTCTGTCATATAATATATAAGCTACCTCCATACATAAATTATAGAAATGTCATTTCCGTACATCACGAACAAATGTCGTTTTCGCGGTCGCTCTACCTGGCTACAAGTTGCCCTAATCCCTAGTACCTAGTTGCCTACCTTTGTCGATCCGAAAGAAATAGAAAGCTCTGGAACAGACTTTGTTTAAAACTACATTAAGTATCAGTTTGACCTACTAAAAGCCAAGTAGGCATAGCTAAGGTTCATATAATGATCTAGAGCACGAGGCACTCTACACGACCCGTGTCGAGCACCCTCGATATCCCAACTACAGAAATTCGGAATGAGATCACTCGAATCTATTTCCAAAATTCCGTAAGCCGAATAGGACACTTCGTCTTGGCAATACCTATGTCGAAGGTGGGTGGAATTCGAGGTCAAGCATGATCAATCGGAGACGAAGATTATATGAATGAAAGGATAGAATAAGCTTAAAAGTGTCATAGTACTCGTCATTCTGAACGATTTTTACTATGAGACCAATACTGAAATCGAGATAAAATTATCAGCCGAGTAAAATTGTCATTTTACTATCGAGCGGCAGATTATTTTTTCGCGATTAATGTGGTCCCATAGTAAAAGTTGTTCATTATGATTAGTCTATGAGCCCTTTCCGGCGTTTCATACCTGTTTTTCTTTATAACGTTGTGGTACTTTTAAAAGTACCAAAATCCAAACTGGAATGTGAATCTTCTTGAAAAATCCTCACAAAACATCGTCGCATCACACGGGGAGCCCATGATCATCTCATGACACTAACATCAAGGTTATAAGGTCTGTGCTATTACCTTATCAGGGCAATAAGGTATTAATAGCACGGAATTAATATTGATATAGTAATAAATAGTAAAGAAAGAAATATAAAATGATCATAATAAATAAAATAAATGATCACTTTACATAATGTTTGTAATATTATTGTTGTATTGTTAATATTTGTGGCAAAAACAATTCATGTTAATTTACCTCTTTATTTTCTTAAACTCGGGTTTTTGCGATAAATAAACGGTTGTCTATTGTCTATTGTAGACATTAAACTGCCTCGTTAATTGTTAGGTTTAACTTGCAATTAACATTGATTGGCTTGTCGATAACTACGCCAGGCTAGCTGGTTTTAACGACTAAACTAAGTAACAAGCGAGCTCCATCGTAGACCGCATCATTGCTTACGATCAGGCGAGATGGCGGTCAAACGTAAGCCTATAACAGAATAAAAAAAAAAAGTACAAGATGTTGTTGATAACCAAGAGCCTTACTTATAAAGCCTGGTTAAAGATAGTCGTTGCTTAACTCTCCGTTTTGTTTTAGCACGAGGCATTTCAAGTCGGCAAGAAGTTGTAAAAGCATTTTAAACATTTTTATTATTTATATTTTTAATAATTTTTTTAACGTTTCGAATCTACGTTTCTAATTCGTTCAGCCAAGGAATGGAACAGACTGCCGGCTTCCTCGTTTCCTGAGAGATACAATCTTGGGCTTTTCAAGGTGAGAGTGGATAGGTATGTTCTAGGTCTGCGTGCTTCATTTTCGACCACATCGTCGCTTACTATCAGGCGAGTTGGTGGTCAAACGTGGACTTGTTCAAGTTAAAAAAAACCGTGACTAACTTTAAGCAGTCTTTATAAAGAGTGTTATGTAAGAATGTTCGTGCTTGTAAATATCTGATACGTAGCTTTAGCATAAACACTGCAGCACGCAAACGCCCACGGTTCTAGATAAAATGTTTGTAATGCCTTCCACTTGGTATAACAAACCGAATTAGACATTGATTTAGCTCCGCTAAGTGATTGGCTATTAGAGATAACGAGGCATTCTTCTTAGCATTCCGACGTAAAATGAGATTAAGGCCATAGCTTAACTGATTTTTCTGATAGCGGATTTTGTAAATCGAACAATAAATGTTATGGGACTTTGGCTTACTAGCTCAGTAGGTAATTATAGTTCTGTATACACTAAACTAAGCCAGTTACTAGCTTGCTAGTTTACTATCCTAGCTCGAAAAACTAGCCTCGTGTATTTCGAGCATTGTGGTGTGTTTACATAGTCATAGTCAATACCATATTGCAACTGTAATAGCGGAAAGTAACACACTGTAACAACGGTATAAAACACTAGTGACCTTAACTAAATTGAAGTAGGCACATGAATTTGGAAATGAATTTATTTTTGGTCGGTAAGAACTACTATAGTCACCGCGTTACCAACTGAGTCGTGCGGAAATAATTTCTCTATGGCTATCTCGCTCGCACTTGTGGGTCTTATGGAACCGCATAGTGATGTGCGTAAGATGGTTATGGGCGCATATCGAAAAGAATAAAATCAGACGGACGCGTAATAATGACGCGTTGCACATTCCTATCCCTATTGACGTTTATGGCCCTACGACTCAGTTGGTAACGCGGTAACTATAGTCATTACGATCACTAACTACCAAACCTTACAAATACTAATGGAGAAGTGATGATGTTTTGACAAAATTCTAGCAACATCATCATCATCATAATCTTCCACAACCTTCTCTCTCTGCCACTGCTGGGTATAGGCCTCTCTCCTGTTGCGCAATCTGTCTCGGTCACATGCCAATCAACATAATCTGAACAATCCTGATAAGGGTTCCACTAAACCACAGGAAGTTATGACAACATACTGTATATGTATCGTAGTTCTAGTTAGGTATGCATCGACAACGACCGCGTCCGCTATTTCAAGGAGAAGTAAAGCATTAAGAATTCGTGTCAGGATCTTGATAACGGTGTGAATTAGCTTTAACTCTTCACTTAGACAAAAATAGCCAAAATAGCATAAACTAACGGAACAAGAAAGGAAGCGTTATTCCTTTTGTTTTCCATAATTTCTGGTTTGAACAATGAAGTGTTTTTCTTTCTTACTTGACTAGTTAAGTCTAGTTAAATGTCCGTATACGTGGGAGGCGGGAGGTTAATAATGACTTAAATATTAAACTTTTACTGTAATATTAAAACTAAACCGAAACTGTGGCTGTGCGTTGGATTGGACCATCCATTTTATGACTTAGGCGAATACGAAGCAATGTCATTTTAATATTTGCATAATATGTATTTATAATTATTTGAATTTATAATAATGATCGATTTCTTTCTTAATCTGCCCTAGCTATCAGTAAATCTGATTTAATTTCTAACTAACCAATACGCTCACTATTCTTGATCGAAGGCTCACTGGAATAAAAAATGTTGCGTGTCCAAACGATACTCTCTCTCTAGGAGATTATCTCGGTTACTCTCACTCTCATGACGTTTCTAATGAGAGCGACAGTGACCGAGATAAAATCTTATCCCTGGTTCGCATTATCCCCGAATCCCGACGTGATTGATACTTAGTTTCAGGACGTGACAGGAATTTTACAGTCGTGGTGAAAACTTTCTGATTTCGTGCCGATACGGAAAGTTCGAATGAGTTAGAACAACAACTGGTGATGTTATAGGTACTTTTGAAACATATTTATTTTTAACCTAAGCTAATTAATAGCAGCGGTGGGATTAGCATAAACATTTTTCCTGCCCATTTAGTTAAGGTTGATAAAATTGTAAGAATATGCGTTTATATTCGGTTTAGTATAAAAGAATATTAAATTACGAGTAATACCTAAATGGCGGTGCGGAACGTATCATGATGGCAAAATAAACAAGGCAGGGGACTAAATACATATTGCGACCTTTCCTTTTCAATCATTTCTCCGAAACATGGGGTACCCAAGGCGACGTCGTCGACCCACTGCGAGGCTATAATTGGGCTCACTCCGAAAACAATGAAGCTGAAACAATGTCAGTAGTTCAGTACCTTGCTACAGAACGTCTCGAAGATTCTGCGTAAGGTGAAATGTAGTCAGTGATAAATGATCAACCAGATCTTGAAATGTAACGGAAGATTCTGCTTTACACGACATTGGAAACATGTATGTCAGGTGTTATTCCGAATTTAGATATTGGCGCTCTCAACTCTCAACCACCAAACCGAGTATCCAGACTCTAATCCAGTTTAATGACATAAATAACATATTAGTTGTGACATCGCGTGCGGTGACGCCTACGCGGGGTACGGATTAAGCAGTTATGGAATTCCAGAATGCACTGGCTGACACGTGAATGTACCGCAGATTAAGAACAGAGAAGGTATATCGATATTCTTTTTGGCAGCAAAGCGATGTTAGGAGATTACGGGGCCGTTACGACTCAATTTCTTCTCTCCATCAGATGTGGGCGCACTATATTACATAAAGTGAGGCACCCCTTTTTGATGTTGTAGTAAAAACGTACTAGCTATAGCTCAACGCATGTTAAGTATTCGAATACACCACAAAAAAAAAAAAAAAAAAAAAAAACTCTTTTTACTCTGTGAGAGCAGATACAAGTAATCATCAACACCCATATTACAAAATCCTATTATTACTGAAATACACTTTTAACAATTTCCATTTTATTATGATAATATTCACGTCTTAAGCTCAAAATTATTCAAAAATTGCAACTGGTTGCCTTTTTGCTTCTGTTGTTTGACAACATTCCAAGGCAGAAATTCAGAGCGCCAGGCGCCAAGACAAAAAACATGACCTTACGAAGCAAGATTTGGCAATACATAAAACAAATATAGATCAATGTGATTAATGAACAAGTCGTAGGTGTAGGATTAAAGTGTGGATGACGCATCGACTGGCTACTGCGTGTTTTCATTTCATATCACAGGATGGAAAATAAATTTGCTACATAGTATCTGAAAATAAGTCTCCACCAAAATATACAAGCATCATTCATGTTAGAAATACTTTTAGAAATATGTTTTGATTATATCATCCCAGCTCGAAGCAAGAATTGGATATCTCTTTTAAACTACAAGGAAGATGACACGTTGTCTGATTACGACAAACTATGACTGAATAATTACGTATACGTTTCGCAATTTCACAAATACAATGAGAGGCATCTATAGGTATATTCAATATTCATATTTAATAAATTATGTATTATACTGACAAAGAGTACAAAAATAAATATACCCCATTAATATTCGAGTCACGTTTTATATAGTCTTCAAAGCTGTCAATCACGTAAAATCACACCTTTTGGCCTTTTGGAATGTTCCGTTTTTACAGATTACGCTTACATCATACCTAACCAGTGGTACGCTAAATAAAAGTACGACCATATGTCTAGAAACAATAGAGCCAAGGTTGTTATAACTTACTCATTGGGCGCCGCCGTGTATCTGTCGCCTTTGCCGTAAGAAGAGCCATTAGCAACAGGCTCCGCAAACTTCACCGAACCGTTGTGAGTTTTTGTATCCTTCATTGTATCACTCACATCAACCAGAATGTTCTTTATATAAACAAACAGCCGCTAATATTCTCAGAGTAACGAATCTGCACCATTAATAATATTAGTTCTGAGAAACTAAACGATGTAGTTTCTTTATGAGCTCTGGCTCTGCACGGTACGGTGTCAGTGTTACAAAGGAAGTATTGGAGTGGATATCCTTGACAATAACAAGGTCAGCATACCGGTCTGTAAGATCGGTCTCTTAGCAGCATCCTTCATTGTGAGATGTGTTCGTTGTTACACAATATTTTTGTAGTAAAGATTGATTGAAATCGCGGTTCTTAAATGTGTTTTATTTGTCAGATTGCCGAAGGTGTTATAGGTTGACGTCGTACTTTCAAAATGATAGAATTTATTCACAGAGACTTAAATTATGCAAATACATATGAATATTAAATGTGTGAAAAGTTAAACGAAACGTTAATCTAAAAGGCCGCAGCCTGGGGGAAATGTTTCCAAAATGCTGGCTCCATTACCATGTTGTATGGCGATGCTCACCCTTTGGGTGAGATAGAGGTCAGCATTTTGGTCACGTGCTGCTTCGACCAGCCGAGAAGAGAGTTCTTTATAAAGTTTTTTAGGGGCCCGGCCTCCACGGTTCCAAGGTTTCGACCCCAAAAGGCTCAAACATATAGTCGCTATCCAGCGTACTTTAGTTATAGAAAAGTGTTTCAACCCACATCCTTAGCATGCCTGTATTATTTCATTCTGACTTCTTACTTATTTAGATTTTAAATCTTTACTTGTTAATTGTGTTCCAAATATTTATTTTTGTAATCGTTATGTTGAGTATTTTTTTAAATTTCTTCTGAGAGTTTATCTAATATGGCGAGTGATAACCCTAACGTAGCGTGATTTCCGAAAGAAACCTAACTATCATACAAATACTGCGTGATTCTTTACCTTTTAATTGTATCAGAAATCGCAGGCTTAGCCTATACAAGCTAACTTACTTTGTGGAAAAGGCAAGATTAGGGTTGTCATCAAATTGGCTTTCCCTTCAAAGAGGGAAAAGATTTTTCCAACAAGATAAGATGCCGGGAAAATGCCAGAAAATTTATTGAATCTACGAAAGTTCGTCTTCAAATCTGTGTTTAAAATGAATCTCTAGTCATAGTATGTTATACAACGGAAAAATACTAGATACACATAAAATCCACAAAAAGATTTTACGAAAATTGTCCTGACGATAATGATATACCTACTATATAGAAGATATTTGTGAGGATAAAACAGTAGAAAAGTAATGAGGTAGTGAGTGATACTTTTGGGTAATTTATTATCTCGCATTTCGTCCGGAGTTCTTATCATAAGGTTAATTATAGCAGAAAAAGACAAAGGTCTTAGACTATAGTATGCGCCTTTTAACAATGTTAAGCAACTATGTTCGGTTTAGAAGTACCAAAACGTTCCATGAGTCAATTAGATAATGTACTGGAGCTAGGGCACAAATCTGTCTGGTCATTAAATAATCTCTGCCGGGAAGGGATGCAGCGACCGCATGGGGGAACGTTTGCCAGGAACCCACCAATCGATAAATATCCCGGACATTTCGAGAGGCACGGGGGAGTCAACGACTTCTCGCCGAGTGTTATTGACTCGCTGAATAAAATTTAGCAATAATCTGAATGCTCCCTAACTTTCACTGAACAGTGAACACATTGTTCTATGAACGACATGCATTTCAAATGACGAATGTGTATCGACCTCATTCTATTTTTAAACGGTTTATTTAGCTCACGTTTTCTTTTTTTTAAAGTCATTACCTACACTTTCTCATACCTACCTCATGCCTATGTGTAATTTATTTCGTTTACGGCGCTGTGAATAGTGTTTTAGTTCTAGTTTATCTTTTTGTGATTACGATTGTAGTTGCATCGGAGAGCTAGACTTTTTAACACGCTTTTATTATAATGTAAAGTCAAATGATTGTGGTAAATACCCAGCTGCGTCAAAGAAATATCTAAATATTCGAATATATATCAAAAACAGGAGCAATACAGTCATGCAGTCTGAGCTAACATCTGCGTAGCGTAGATTGTAAATCGTACGAGTAAATGTTTTCAAACAAAGAGTAAATGAGTGCGTATTTAAATTCATGACAAAGGAAGGTTGAAAATAACAATAATACTCTTTGTTGAGTTTACATACGAGTTATTCGCTGCATATAAAGAAGGCATGTAAACACATCCGATGAGCCTGAGCGGTGAAGCAACTCATCTGACTTAAAAAGTGGGCCAGTACAAAACAGAGTGGATAAACTTGAAGTCCTCGCTTGCATTGCATTACACAATTAGGTAGGTAAATGAATGAACGTGCGCAATAATAAATGTGAACACAGGCACGATACCAAACTAAACCTTGTTATTGTCAAATGTTTTACTAATTGAAAGCGGCAATTCATTTAACGTAAAGCGGAACCATATGGTAGCCTACACTTCCTGAATAACACTGATTCACGTACGGCGACGACTGAAAAACGAAACACTGAACTGTACCGGGTAATAACAGTCATAAAATGCAATCGAGACGATAAAGGATAATTTTTAGTAGCAGAGAGCGTGTGGAGCGTGGTCGGTGGCGTCGCGGGTACTGACGCTCCGGCGGCGTCGACATTCGCATATAGGTACCCACCACTTCCACACTAATGAACAGCTGATTCACCTCGCCGGAACACCGACTAATTCTAACTCGATCGCGACATTACACACCAACAACTGATTTATAAGGTTTATCTACACTTCTATATACTGAAACTATAAAAGATTAAAGTTGGTATATATGTATGTTTACGCAGTTGTCCTTAAATCGTCTGTCGTAGACGTATAAGATCATATTTTATGTATGTAGGGGTATTGTAGGGCGTCATTTCTAAAATCAAAGGAAAGCTGCACTATCCCTGAGTACTACTATAAACTATTTTATAGCCCCAAACCGGGCGCAAAGTTCCAAACATTAGCTAGTAACTGATAAACCAATTCCGGGTAAAACTATTCCTTCCGCTTCTGATATAGACAATACCGTTAACAATGAAACAACCGAATGAATAAGTAATGGAAAATGCGTGAGTAACATTCCGTGAACGACAAACACTAGAGGTATATATAATAGATAAGAGTTCTATCGCAAGATTACGATGATGTAATTGGAACAATACTTTCGTGCAACTACGGACGATACTGGCAGTTGCTAATTGATAATTTGTAATATGTTTTTATCATAATTTTGGCGGGTTTACTGACCGTGATACTGATGATTATTGGCAATTAATTAAATTACAGATTTAAGAAGTTCAATGTCGGCGATGCTATTGGCAATTGCAATTGATAACATTTTTATCGCGAATAAGTCCGCGTTTGATCAACTCGCCTGTTGGTAAGCGACGATGTGTTCGAAGTTGAAGCACGCATATCTAGAAGATACATACTTTGACCTTGAAAAGTCCAAAACTAACATTCATTAAAATATATAAAACAAATAGAGGAGAAGGCTTACACACGCTTTGTTGTAAATGAAATTTGGTTGTCCAGATAGTTAAAGAAAAAACGATGAAAGGAAACAATCAAAACATTGAAAAACCTTGAATATTTTTTTAACCGTTATTTAATTAAGATCGCAATTTAGTTTATTGATCAAAAAGAGCAGTTTTAAAGCTGTTTCTTGAATTGAGTGCAAAAACAACGTTTAAAGAAGGAGTAAAACGTAAACACTTTCGTCAGGAACAATTAATGACCGTACCATTGTAAAAGAAAGGCAATATTCAAGGCGCGAAAAATATGGTTTGATTACACGCACCGAAGTCTTACATACTAGATCGATGATTACACGTAATAAATACAGTGGCGAGACAGTATATCGGCATACACGGCGAGCGAACAAATCATGATTTTAGTGACTGTCTCGCCTCGTCAAACTGTTTATACAAACCGAGAGCGCTGTCTCGCCACAGTACTCGTCACGTAATCAACCCATAATTACAAACAGTATCTTGTATTTGAGTCTAATATTATTTGTGCTAATTCAAAGGCTACGATAGATAATAATTAGGACCCAATGACAATGGCACGTACAGTTAACATGATAAATGCTAATGAGGCAGATAACAAGAGATCCAAAACAAATATGGTAGGCACTAGTATCTAGTCTGTACAAATATTAATAAAACTGTTAAAGTATAATCTAGAAAGTCTACCATAAACGGTTTGAACTTCTCCGAAAGTCTAAAGCTAAGAGAAATAAGAGCCAAAAGGAAAGAGTCTAGACTTCTAGAGTAAAGTCTAGCTTGACTAGAGCCAAAGTACTTATTCGTATAACGACCTGGAAAACTAGATAACCTTTTTCTTTTATATGTAAAGCTTACTGAAATATCTCTCATATTTGACTAAGCCTTCGAAACCGAAGTCTGAGAAGGGGATTGACATTTGGCACGCAATGGCTTCACTCCACCTAGTAAAGGATAAGTGAGTTATTACGTTATGAAATTGAAATACTGTACTGTTACCATAACTACAAATTTCATAAGTCTTTGTTATTACTTTAAAACCTAGATCACGTTTTTCCAAGCAATGGATTCTTGTCATTCAGTTAAATTAGTTAAATTAATTAAAATTACTAACTTGCATTGCAAAGTCACGTGCATTTGTAATAAATAGTATTGATGAGTTAACAATAAATACAAACCTGTGTTCCAGCACCCTTTTGTCAAACCACCGGCTGTGCATATTGAAACACTCTGCGTAGCTGTCGAGGTCGACTTCGCTGCGGTCCACCCTCGCCAGCGGTCCACTCACACCCACTTCTGACTTGTCCGGTATCACTACGGTATCATCACCTGCTTGGAATCTAATTACCGGCCGCTTTTTGGATGAGGAGTTTGCGCGTGCGCGAATGTCTTGCGGATTCAAGGGCGGAGACAGGGGGTACGCACTTTCATCAGGCATTTTGGATTGGAGACGAGTTATCGCTTTGGGTGTCGAATTGTGACTGGCTATAATAATGACCGTTGTCGCAAGTAAATAAGACGATACTCTTAACCCCACGCGGAGATAACTTGGGTCGGTGGGTGATGTAAACAACTGCGTAAGTCGTTCTAATATTTTCAAACTGTTTTAATGCCGCGATTTAGATATCTACTTGAAGCCGAGAGTGGCGTCCTTATTAGGAATTAATGCAATAATAGCGACAATCCTGCAACCGCGCTCCAGCCTGAGTACGCCCCTGCCCGCTGTGGTAGAAGACATGGCCTTTCATTATGATGTTTCTTAATTTTTAAACAGGATTCTCAAAAAACTTTCTTTTTTTAGCTCTTAACTTTATAGCAAAAAAAATAAAGTCTATTCTTGGAGGACTACAAACGCGGATTGTTGAACCAACCGCAAATAAGCTCATCTTGGACCATTCGGACCAAATGCATCTAAAAAATTACCCAAACAGTCGTATGATACAGACTATAAAAACTGCTGATAGGAAATTTAGAATAAATATTTATCCAAATATTCTATGACGTAGTAATTCTCGTACATAACAACAAGATACCTTATCAGTTTCATAATAAAACTAGTATTTTTACATGCAGGCGCCAGCCGCATGCGATCCACTGGGCGTTGTTACAGGCGGGTATGGTTCATTTTATGTTTGATTTAATAAAAGGCGAAAATATTAAAAGTATTATGAAAAGTGCCATCTAGGTTTATTTACTTTATACTAAAAACATATATTATGTATAGCTACTCGTAGTTTGTATAATTTCTCACGAAACAGTTTATTTTTAATGTTATTGAGTGACGAGACGAGCAAATCGCTCGCCTGATACCTACATAAAATAGGATAAATAATTTGAGCTCTTTGTGAAAAGTGTGTATTATATTTATTATCTTTTTTACTTTCTGCTCTCAGATCAAGTAGAAAGGCAGATAGAGTGCTGCCTTAGATACAGGTGAAGGCAAATGTTTTACATCATGTACATAATATACTACAAGCACATATTGATGCATAAAAACTACCTTATTACGACTTGTTTTTCTTGTCCATGTTCTCTGAGCAACTGATGTAAGAATTGACGATTGATTTGGGTAGTTTTTATGCGTTAATGTGTGGTTGAAGTATAAATACATACACGGGCAGTAGGGTAGTTTTTTTGGCTTCACCTGTATCTAAGGCAAGACTCTATCTGCCTTTCTACTTGATCTGAGTTTCTGCTAGGTAGTTCACTCTTGATTTCATATATTGAATACAATTTGTGAACAAGAACATTATTTTTACAAAACAAAAAACAAAAACCGACTTCAAAAGACCGACTATTGAGTTATTCATCTATTTGTCGCGCACATACTTAATGCAAATTTAAGACTTATATGGTTTTCTCATGGATACCATTATCAGAACTGGACTAAATTGAAATGGGACCAAATGGGAAGCGTCAGCTTTCAAATAAAAAAAGAATCATCAAAATCGATTCACCCAGTCAAAAGTTATGAGGTAACAAACATAAAAAAAAAAAATTAAAAAAAAAAACATACAGTCGAATTGATAACCTCCTCCTTTTTTGAAGTCGGTTAAAAAAGTAAAGTAAGTGTGTTTGTACCTTGTTTAAACCCACTCTCAGTACTCACTAACTCCCTCACTAGTCAATTCAGTAATGACTGAATGGTTTTGGATGAATTTTGGTGTGGAGCTAGGTTTTAATGTGGACTAACATACACTTTGTCAATCAAACAAAAATAAAGTTTCTACAGGACATATCTACATCAGAGTAACTAAGTACTAAATACTGGAGATGAAGTTCAACTTTTCAGTCAAACATTCCATTTCAGTAAAGCTACCTTACTTAACTTCACACCCAGTCATTCACTTGACATAGTATAAATGTAGTGTTACACATTTGTTGAGTTATCCATACAAATAATGTAGCATAAGATATCCTGATCGTATTTATGTTAATATAAGGTTTACTATTCTAGAGTCAATGAAATATGAGTGATGAATATGACTATTACATTGGACTGTTTAATATATTGCAGTTTCATCTTAGTATGTACCTAATAAATAATAGTCCAATCAGTCCAAGTCTCATCAGTATACTAACACTTATTAGAAGGTAATCACTAAAACTACTCAACCAATTTTTTAAAATGTTACTGTTTAACAGTCTCTAAGAACCAATATGCCATGTTTTTATTACTACATAGGCTAAGTTACTGGTAAAAGCTAGAATATCTGTAAAAAATAAATATTTCTCACCTATGCTCCGCCCGTCTGTAGTACTTCTTGGATATAGGTGGTTTGGCATTCAAACACTCCTTCTCTTTGCAACCATCCAGTCCGGGGACAGCCATGATTTCAGGGGTGAATTTTCGAATAACTGAATGTAGCACTGGTTTTTGAATTGTCCTTTGCCTCCCAACTGCACGTAAGACTCTGAACATGTACAATACTGTACTGTATCTCGCTTATCTAGAACAAATAATAAAATTTATAACTCATCTATCTATCGTTAAGATTGTGTTCATGTTTTAAATGATACGATTATGAACCAAAGTCAAGTTATTTGGACATCTTGTTTTACTGATTTGGTAGTATGTTTCAGTAGCTATACAAAAATAAATTAAAACCTGCGTGGGGCTTTTTCCTTAAGTGAAATTCCAGTTCGTTGCCAATACTAATTTTAGCTTTGCTGGTTGATGGTTTTAAAATTATTTATGGTCAAATTTATTTATGTCACTCACCAAAATATTATTTGGGTTAAATCGATAAAAACATTGGTTTTGTTTTAAATGTAGTATCCACTTAGACCGCAACAATAAATATTGAAAATAGTTAATTTCCCATTTCACTGCGCAAAGACAAATCAAATTTGATTTGTATTCATGTTTTTATTTAATTTGACAATAACAGTACATAAAATTTAAAAATTTTGACATTGATTTCAGACCTTTAATGACAGTGACATTAAATGGTACCACTTTTTTTACAGACCTAAATTGGTACAATTTTATAGTTTCGGTCTGGTAACATTTTAATGTAAATGGTGTAAAAAAATACCCCGTTTTCAAGGGAATTCGGGGAACATTTTAACAACTTGTTCACACAAACATATTTATAGTAGTTATAAAGTGCAGCATGGGAATGCAGCCAGCGTTCTTGGTACTTTGCCACACGGGCAAAAACTACTTTTTGATTTTTAGTTTTTTGTAAATTTCTTAGTTCCATTTAGTTTAGTTTGTTATTTTAGCTTATTTTAAATTTAAGATGTAAATATATTTTATGTACCTACCTTAATAGTCAATAAATAAAAGTTTACAGTTTTTTTTTTATTTATATTATATTTTATTATGATGTTAGTCTAAAGTACTTCAGAGTGCCTAGCACAACTTTGACATAAAAATACGAGTATTTGATAGAAAAGTGTCCGCCATTTATGCCTGTCAGGGGCGATTTTATTCATATTTAGTCAATAAGAGCTAAGCACTAAGCACTTACCTCTTTAATACTATTAATTAAACAAGAACATTATTTTTACAAAACAAAAAAAAACGACTTCAAACGACCGACTTTTGAGTTATTCATCTATTTGTCGCGCACGTACTTAATGCAAATTTAAGACATAATGGTTTTCTCATGGATACCTTAACAGAACTGGACTAAATTGAAATGGGACCAAATGAGAAGCGTCAGCTTTCTAATAAAAAAAGAATCATCAAAATCGATTCACCCAGTCAAAAGTTATGAGGTAACAAATATAAAAAAAAGAAAAAAAAACATACATACAGTCGAATTGATAACCTCCTCCTTTTTTGAAGTCGGTTAAAAATAGAAAATCCCATCAGGAAGCGCACACATTCATCCAGTGATTCTGAACTGGTTGTGAAATTGAAGGTTTGTAATGGCAATACTTCTTGATGTGACGTGACGCCATTTTCTTTACGTCGGTGTTCCGTTTCCGTTGACAGATTCTTTTAGGAAAAAATCTCCAAAAATGAAGGCTAAAGGAGAGGTAAGTTTTGTGAATTTTACGTGAAAACAGTGCTTAATGCTGGTTACAAACCCACAAAATGATTAAAGTGTAAGATTATACAGTGGAGAAGTGTATTAGAGTGAGTGTAAAGTGGAGAAACTGTGATAACCGTACACGTTGTCTCCGCATCCCAACGTTGTTTCATCTTCGAAGTTTCTTCTCCTAACTAAAATTTAACACGCTGTATCTTTTAAATGTCGTAAAAACTATTACCGTATTAGTTCCAAGCATGCTTGGTTCTCGTTACTTGTAAATATTAAATTCTACAATGCCGCCGATGTATCATGGCGTTAAGGTTATGTCGTGTTGTGATACAGCGGTAGTACAGTCCCTCTGGTTTATAATTCCCTGGAAACTAATTAAATGCATTTAAATAATTGCCCACTCATAGTGGTTATATTTTTAAGGTACCTACCCATATTAATCAACCTATTCTACACATATATTTTTTCTGATTAGCTGATGAATGTCACATGTGAATAATAAAAAAATAGACTATTCTTCACAGTTTTTTTGGGTGCCTGAAACTTGACCTAAGGGCTATGAAATGAATAATGAATTGTCAACAATAAAACATCATTTTGAAATGTATCTGAAAAATCTCAATATTGATTTCAGTTGAAAGAGTATGAAGTCATCGGACGCAAGCTCCCTTCGGAGAGCGAGCCAAAGACTCCTCTATATAAAATGAGGATCTTCTCACCCGACAGAATCGTCGCAAAATCACGCTTCTGGTACTTTTTGAGACAGCTGAAGAAGTTCAAAAAGACCACTGGTGAAATTGTCTCTATCCGGGTAAGTCTCTATAATATTTTACAGTAGAGTATAGAAAATTTAATTTGTAGAATTTTACCTTGTTGACATTTGGGGTAGGATTACTGAGCATTTCTCTCTTCCCTAAGAAAGGGTCATAAAACAGAGGTCGAGCATACTCTGCCAATGTATAACTCAGTTCTGTTATTGGGGTCTACTTGATATCTGTGGTTTTCAAGTGTAATATCCTTTTTTACCAAACTGTTAAATTAATATTGTAAAGTAAAGCCCCGAGTTTCCTAATATTATTTTATTGAAATTTTGCTTCAACAGCAAGACCTGATAAGATAGATCAACTACATGATATTCGTTGCACATTGTGCAGTAGCTTTGTTCAATGTTTACAATAGTAAATGTGGAGTGTTTCCTTTCTGTCCCATGTTTACAAAGACCATGATAAATTGATAAAGCCTGCAAAAGATTGCTCTTAACAATTAGGCCATCAGAAGTGTTATTATCATACTCTTTGTAATGTCTGTTGTGGTCAATAAATAATTTAACTATCTGTAAATTCCAGGAAATCCCAGAGAAGAGCCCGATCAAGATCAAGAACTTCGGTATCTGGCTGCGCTACGAGTCCCGTTCGGGAGTCCACAACATGTACCGCGAGTACCGCGACTTGAGCGTCGGCGGCGCCGTCACGCAGTGCTACCGCGATATGGGAGCCCGGCACAGGGCCCGCGCGCACTCCATCCAGGTAATTAAAAATTTTAATTGTAATCTGATTAGTCATCAGGTCTAGCAGGCTTATGCCACAAGAGATACACAACTCCTTATTCTAGCTTTGTCCATCTATGTGCAGATCCAAACAGTGAAAAGGTGATTTGTCCATGGCTCGCGCCAAGCTTGCTGGTTTATCCTGAGTTAATAGAGATACCGACTCCTACATTTCTTGTTGCAATTGTGATTTGTTCTAAGATTACACACTTGAATCCTATCCTGAAGTGCTCTTAATCATATGATAATTTCGAGTGAACCAGAATAGAACCCATACACCTGAAATAATTATTTGACGTTGATAAGCAGTTCTCACAGACTGGTTAAAATTATGAATCCACACTACACTGTCTCAAAAGATTCTCCAAAGATAAAATATGGAAGAGATTTTAAAACGCGTGATAATTGTCTCGATGAAGGAAGAGTTTGTGAGATGTGTTGCCATGTCTTTTGGGCCGCGTTTTCAGCCTTTTTAGCCTTTTGTCCCTGCCTTGATATAGTCCAAATGTTTCATACAAATTAATGCGTGTTCAAATTGCTCCGTTGGTCATTCTACACACTCTGTACGTCAAAGGTTCAGTTACCGCTCAATTACAGCATGAACATAAATCATTATCCATAGCTTTCATATCCCATTACCAAGCTATACAAATCCTTTACACACATCTACGTTTACCGCTGGTTGCTGGTCATGCGTTTATCGGCGACCTTATTTATCTAACGAAATTGTCTTCATTTTCAAACGTGGATGTTTATTTCATGTGTCAAAAAGAAGCCGATTCTGATACGATAATCGACCGAGTTCTCCCACCACCAAAGAATACTGCTAAAGCATGGTTCTTTTGTCAACAGATCATCAAAGTGGAAGTTATCAAGGCGTCAGCTTGTCGCCGGCCCCAGGTCAAACAGTTCCACAACAGCAAGATCAGCTTCCCGCTGCCCAAACGCGTGCACCACTACAAGAAACTAAACAAATTCGCATTCAAGAGGCCCAGCACGTATTTCCTGTAATTTTATTGTACGAAACTATAATAAAAACCATTTGACGTGGGATTTTGTGGTTTGCATTTAGTCCCTAATACTAACTGATGGTTCAGTTTCTATATCATACGACAATTAGTCAACTTAGGGACCATGGTCTGGCAGTATACATTATTATACCTGGGGTTAAATGGTGGTTAGTGGGGAAAACGGGTTTCACTGATGTTCAGGGTGGCCCGATTCGCCCAACAGTTATTGCGAGAGATCCTTTCGTTAGGTTCCCCTCACGATAATATCACGCTCTGGAAACTTCAACTTAATTCAAACTTCTATGGCCGACCATGCCTACTAACTATAAACCATAGCAAAGGAAAGGTTGTCTGGAAGAGATCGCTTGTAGCGATAATACCGCCCTATGTGCCTTTCTCTCGTAAATAAAAAATAAAGTAAATGTTTCACACTCATAGCTCCTTACTAGGATACCGTGTCGGAGATGCCATGGATCACAAAAGAATAACTAAGTATCAGAGCAGATATAAATTCATCATTCAAACTTCTGCCTGGCCGGGAATCAAACCCGGGACCTCTGGCTTATAAGACGGATATATTACTGCTGAGCCAAACAGGTCGTAATCGTAAATTGTAATCGTCAACCGTGATTTTTGCAATAAATAGTTTATTTTCTGTGGTGTTGAGTTATTGTAAAGGCAGTATGACACTTACCTTAAGTACCCCACGACCGACGTGGTTATTGTACATAAGTTAGAGATTTTGCTAGCACCAGAGCTGTTGCAGAGAAATCTTAATGTTTTAACTCAAGGTCTTACTAACATTTAACGACAGTGAAATTGAGAACAGCCTGTTGTGTTGTTTCAATGAGAATTGGGGGAAAATTTGGATTACTAAATAAAAAACAATGTGTTGAAATGATAAAATTTATTATAAATAGAAAATAAATCATGCATTACACTTCAATCAATACATTTCAGTTCTATCTTACCATTTGTCAGTCTTTATCGAAATTTAATTTCAACGTTCGGAACAATTTTGAAAAACCATAAAAAATGCAATACAGGGTTATTCATAAAGGGTATGCTAAGCCGAAAAGGGCTCATAGTACTCATCATTATGAACAACTTTTACTATGGGACCAACCCGAAATTCGCGAAAAAAAAATCAGCTGTTCCATACATTTTGTCGAGTGTCATTGATATTTTTCTATGGAACAGCTGATTTTTTTTTCGCGAATTTCGGGTTGGTCCCATAGTAAAAGTTGTTCATAATGATGAGTACTATGAGCCCTTTTCGGCTTAGCATACCCTTTATGAATAACCCTGTATAAGGCCTGCGCAAACAACAGTATAGTCCACGGACTTTTCAATCTAGCTCTTATATTATTGTCACTAAAAGCGATTAGAGCATGAAGTTTCATCGTGCAAATACTTCGTGTGTTTGTAGAATCTGTTTCGTCTTTTTCCTCCGCGACAACTTCAATCTGCGCAATTTGCACTGCGAGTGCGCATCTTAACTAGACGCGGCCGGTACTGGCACAAGTATTCGCGCAAGCTATTATAGACCTAATACAGGTTTTAGAGCTAGAGATACTCGTAACATTCCGCGAACTAATCCGTCGAGTGCGCAGACTGTGCTATTTACGTAACCATAGCGAAGCGTTATAAACGACACTGCTTTTGATGAAAGTAAAGCATAAAAATTTATTGTAATTTTGCCGTGTTACGTAAATAACTACAACATTCTTATATTTAAAAATACAAAACGCCAATCTTTGACCAAAACACTTCATACCGACCAGACGATAGGTCCCATCTTAAAGACGACAAATAGTTTGTAAAGCTTCTACAGACCGTATGACTAACTTCATACTGCTCTGATGTTATGCAAACGGGAATAGCTGCACTGAAAAAAATTTCACCTAAAGTCCGGAGCATAGAAATCATCACCAAAAAGTACGATAATAAGCACCAATTTTTACGTTGACAACTATCGTAATATATGGTTCTCTGCCTGAAAACTGGTGCTAGTACTAGTTTTTACGATGACAACCATATATTATGATAGTTGTCACCGTAAAAATTGGTACTTATCATCGTACTTTTTGGTGATTGTCACTATGCCTCCGTACTTTAGGTGAATTCATCGGAATTTTGATGGCCATTTTTCTCAGTGTGGATTTGAATTATATAGGTGTGAAAGAGATCCCTTTACGACCTTATTGGTTTATATAATACGTAACGTATTTTATTAGATGCGTCAGATCATGCAGTCCGTAGGGCCAATATTCAAAACACTAGCCGCACCTCCCGATTTTATCCATTCCTAAAATTATTATAAAGAAAAAGTATCCTAAGTCTTCTAAACCCTTATGGTCCACTGCTTATTTAATTGTCAAAAGAACTAAGACATTTTTATCTAGCGAAGAAACGGACCACCTTATGTTTTTAACACTGGCTGCGGTAAACACATACCCTGTGTTTTCCTTTGCGCGACGCGAGTGCGGCTGCACCAGGCGCGTATAATACAACTTTAGTAGTTGACTATTAGCCGCGCCTGGGGCAAGCGCATGTGATTACTAGCCGCAGCCAAAGTGTTAAAAAGACTAATTGGGCTGTGAGGGCAACGTCGGACCGGAATAGACGGAGACAGATTACTCAGCTAAGGGGTTCCAGTGACTACGATCCTCAGAAATGAGGGAACGACTGAAGAAGAGAGAATTGGGCTGTAGATTTTTTCATGCATGTCTCAAGAAGAAGAGGCAAGGCTAAAAGTACGTTTTATCAAATTTCCTTAAAGAATTTGAATAATGGACCAATAGACCTGAGACGGTAGCAAACGGACATGGCAAAACTTTATGAGCTTGCAGTTCACGGCATGGAACCCTCAAAATTACTATTTGATATTTTCTGTAGGTACCATCCACGCGCTTATTGGAAATGTCTAAGATCTTTGAACAATTACCTATATGACGTGAAAATAACAAAAGAAGACAGAAACAGTTACACACATCTATTTAATATTCTAGTGACTCTAAACTATAATATTAATTTTGGATTACAATTCGGTTAAAGTTTCATTGATATTCATTTTTTTTATAGTTTATAACATAAAAGAGTTATCCCTATCTTCACTAGCAGACGTAATACGTAACTCGCAATAAAAAAGATGGTATGGGTATTTCGAGAACGAGACAGACGTATTGATCGAATTAGCTTTCTCACTTTTACGCACGGATAAAAGGGATAGATAAAAATGTATCTGTCTGAATGCCAGGGGCTGGAACAAAACGCTACATGCAACAAATCATAACATTGACAATATCTACACACAAACATTGGAAAACTATTAGACCAAAATTGATGAACAATATTTAAATGGTTTTTAATCTACTTACATTGAGCTAATTTAACACTTTAACTGCGGCTAATAATCACATGCGCTTGCCTAAGTGCGGCTAATAGTCAAATGCGTTGCTTTACGCGCCTGGCGTGTGTCGCACAAAGAAAAACACAAGGTGTGTGTTTTCCGCAGTCAAAGTGTTAAGACATAAGTTTACAGTATAATTTTCACCGTAACTAGTTACTAACATAATACTGGATTTTACATAGACAAAATACATAATTAGGCCAAGATTGATGCCAAGATATTGAGGCCAAAGATACTTTAGAGATAAAAAAACGTGTTTCCGAAAATGTTCAGAGCGAGAGAAAATGCAAGTTAAAATCACGTACTGCATTTATGTCCGACATCAAAAAATCCAGTAAACTTACATAATACAAGTTACATAAAGTTGTCACAATATAAGATGCCCCGTTATGACACTTGAGAAAGACCGTAGAATGTAACTTGGAACGCTTTTCGCGCATACTTTATGGTAGCATGTAATGTCAAATTAATGTCAAACTCTCAAAAACAGTTACGTTCTCAGTCTTCTTTTTTCAAATATTAGTGTTGTAACTTGTAACCAATTAATTATTGAATTGACGATAGCTCAACTGACGATTTTGGCTCATCATCCGAAGAAAATTATTGAATGAAGTTTCAATCACTTTCGTTTTTTCTTGTTTATTTGTGATTGAATGAATGTTATTGTAACTAAAAATAATAAATAAAAGACAAATTTCGTATCATTTTAATATATGTACCTATAATATTCAAGTTTAAGTTAAATTTTCGAATCGTAACCTTAATCCAATGTAGGTACTTTACAATACAAAATCAAATGGATCAAATACTCATACAAACTTGAATTGATTTATCGTGAGTATCGAGTACCGAGTCGTATGGTGACATCACTAGTTACGTCGCAATGACAAACGTCATAACGGGCATCTTATTTTGTGATGATTATAGTATAACTTACATAGTACATTGGTAGATATAAGAAGTCTAAAATTATTTCGTTAAATATAGTATACGAGATAAACAACATCGAGAAATAGAGAATTATCGTTGTTAAGACCAGTTCATACCGAGTTAGCAGCGCTATATAGCCTAACAATAATACAGGGTTTTAAAGAAAATATTTTTTTCTCGATTTCAGGGTTGGTCCCATAGTAAAAGTTGTTAATTATGAGCACTATGAGCCCTTTTCGGCTTAGCATACCCTTTCCTTAAAACTTACTTAAAGTTTAAAAAGCTGCGTTAAATTTGAAATAAATGTCAGGATATTTTTAGCGCTGTCATCGAGTTATGAATTGGCCTTAATTAACACTAAACTTCTGTAAACGTAAGCGTTTACGTGGGTTCCATTGCTTTCTTTTGGCATCAACGTCATAAAATCATGTCGCCGATTCACATTAATTTTTGAAGCCGTCAAGTTTGCATTTCTGTTGGCGCTTCACGCCGGCATTAGTGAATTGAGAAACGGCGGCCGACATGGCTCATAACGCTGCCGTGCATTTAACTTTTACATTACTTAACTTTAACCTAAAACACTTTACCCAGCTAAGAAATTAGAGTTTAGAGCACTTGTATTGTGACGTTTCGTTAAGGAACATGCTCATGAAACATGGTTTAACCACGTATTCATAAGTGAAAACGTGGCTTAGCCGCGTGATCATAAGTGAAAACTTAGTTTAGTCACGATTTCATTAAGAAAACTTGGCTTAGCCACGTATTCTTAAGTGAAAACGTGGCTTAGCCACGTGATCATCAGTGATTACGTGGCTTAATAGCGTGTTCATCAATAAAAACTTGGCTTAGCCGCGCGTTCATAAGTGAAAACTTAGCTTAGACACGTCTTCATAAGTGTAACGTGGCTTAACCGCACAACAAGTGAGAACACAACTCGACAAACAATTTAGTACAGCGTTAGTGTTTATTTATCAGCAATAACTTTGAGCGCTAGTTTGGCCGCCGCCCGCTTGGCTTGCGCCTTGTTCTTCCCAACTCCGTACACCGTGTGTTGACCGTCGTCCTTCGTGAATGTCACTGGAGCCATCACTTTCGGGACGTCTTCGTCCATGACGCGGATTTGTCTGCAGAACAAGAGTTTATTGTTGATTTACTACTAGCGACCTAAAATCGTGAAGAATAACATGTTATAAGCTACATACCTGTATCTGAAATAAAGAAAACAAACGACATTATACAGGATAATAACGAAAGGGTATGCTAAGCCAAAACGCTCATAGTACTTATCATTATAAATATTATTCGCGAATTCCGGGTTGGTCCCATAGTAAAAGTTGTTTATAATTATGAGTACTATGAGTCCTTTTCGGCTTGACATATCTTTTCCTTATAAATCAATACAGGGCGGCATCGCTGTGAACTACTAGAAAATAATAGTGGCATTGAATATGTTAAGACTTACCCGAAGACCGGGCAGGAATGTATCATCTCGTAGAGCACTTTCACCGGTTGCCGTGGGATGCGCGCACTGAATGTGTTGATCTCTGCGTACATTATTGGGTAGATCACGGACCACACTTTTTCCAGATCGCCGTTGGTGTCCAGGTAAATAGCGCCCACTAGCGACTCGAATATGTCGCTCAGTGCCTGCAGATCAAAGATAACATTAAATTTATAATTAAAAAAATAATAATGATTTTGAAATGTAAGTGTTAGTGGTATTCGATATCAATAACCACATTTTTTACATCTGAAATCAAAGGTCAATTTATTTATTCAATTTTTTACGTGTTTTACTTGACTTTAATCAAAACTGAATTGGTGTTCTTCGGTAAGCGCATCATTCTAAACGGCTTTGAATCTTATTTGCAATTAGAATAAGTGATTTTAAAAATATTTTAAAACAACAACTTTTTTGCATTGTCGTCGGAGTTACACACGTATACCAAATTTCAGCTCACTCGGATATCGGGAAGTGGTTCAAAATAGAGTTGCAAGATTCCATCCAAACAAACATAACTATGTTTGTTTTATTTAACATGCATTGCAAGTTAAATAAAAGCTTTTAAAAATTCCAGTCGCATGACCAGATAGTAGATTGCAATTTGAAGAAATATGTTTATGTCAAAATGGGCAGGTCATAGTGACATTGATATCTATTAATCGATTATTATTATTATTACTTTTTATCGATTAGGATGAAAAAACAAGTGAAATATCTATACTTTTTAATTTCTGATAGAAAGTTATAGGTTTTAGATTATTTGCGCGATAAGTCGTTTGATAAAATAAAAACCTGTGAACAAATGGTATGTAAATGTTTCTAGAAACC
Organism: Alcis repandata; assembly: GCA_949125135.1. Taxonomy (NCBI): domain Eukaryota; kingdom Metazoa; phylum Arthropoda; class Insecta; order Lepidoptera; family Geometridae; genus Alcis; species Alcis repandata. The sequence continues at coordinate 7,294,999 of OX421233.1, forward strand.
ATCAACAGAACGGAATAGAAGCGAATCAAACTAATTAAATAAACTTAGTCTTAATTAAATGTTTGGCGAAAAAAAATAGAACAAAATTAATTAGCGCCTTGTTTCGGTTCTCGCGAGGTTGCATCTTGGGTCCATGACTCCTTTTCAAAGACGCAAATAAAATTTAAAGCACTTATTTCTGATACAATAATGAATTAGCCTCCTCCAACCTCATCTTTTTTTTAAAATGTAATTGAGTGACGAGACGAGCAAATCGCTCGCCTGATGCCAAACGTCACGCTTGCCCATAACAGGTCCGCGCCACCCAGAATTTTGAACTCGCAGAATTCAACACCCTGCGCGGCACAGCACTGCGCTCGTCACCTTGAGATATAAGATGTTTAATCTCCCATTTGCCCTGTAATTTCACTGAAAACAATGCCCTTCCAATCGGAACACAGTAATGTTTGCACATTACTGCTTGGCGGTGGAATAACTGGCAAAGGTGTGGTACTTCCCCAGGCGGGCTCTGCAAAAGAGCCCTACCACTACTCCATTCCACTCATAGCTCGCTGATTTCTCAGTGAAAACTCCAGTACTTGCCTTAGGAACTTCCACATATTCCGCGATCTGGCAATCCTCTTCGTCGATGAGATAGAGAACGTCCTCCACTATCTCGTGGTCGCGCTGCTGTTGATGCTCCACGAACTCCATTATAGCCTTGTCCAGGGTCGGGTTAATCTCCTTGCACATGTATCTGGAAATGAGGAAAACATTGCCGATTATCATGTGCTATACTGAGAAAAAAAGACCTTAATTCCGTTTTAAGTATGATAATTAAAGTATGAGCATACTGATGTTAAAAAGTACGATGATTAGCACCAGTTTTATCATCTCTTATTTTTTTACTGTATTCGTAATTTACTTTTGTGGTGTCAATTCAGTATTATTTATTGATGTATTGTACTAAAATATTTATTGTTACAAGTCTAGAAATAACTAACATGACTCTTACCGCCTGGCCACGGGACATTCGCCGATGCGAATATTCGCGCGGTGCGAACGGCGAAGCGTCTGGGAATGTACTTAGTACATTGCTATGAGTTTATTTCAGTCGCTAGACGCGCGAATATTCGCATCGGCGAATGTCCCGTGGCCAGGCCCTTAAGACAGCAATACAATGTTCTTTGTTGTAACATATTAATTCAGTTAATAAATTCAGTTCCGTTTTCAGATATAAAGACTTTCAACTCACTTGTGCAGTCCAAGCTTCACCACGTAAGCCGCGAAGGTGACGTTGTTCACGAGTGCTGATCGCAGATCAGTCAGATCGCCGGGAGACAGGAGAGGGTTGTTTTCGTAGATGTGGGCAGTTATTAGGAAGTCCAGAATGGCGTCTCCCAAGAATTCGAGCCGTTCGTAGGAGCGAGTGAGACGGTTGCGGATGTATGAAGGATGAGACATGGCCTGCGAAAACAAAGTCAACAAGTCGTAAAGGGATTTTTCGGTTTCAGAATATATTTATTAATCTCGGAAAGGATAATACAGTTATTAGCTTATTGAGATTACATACTAAGTAATGTTAACTAGTGCTGCTAAGCGTAGCGTGCAGACTTAAAAATAATATTATGACAATTTCCAATGAGACGTTTTGAAAGAAAAAAGATTCGATTAAGTACGGGATTAGATTGATAGACAAACTTTTTATTGGAACAAAAGCCTGAAATTAAAACAAAAGGATAAGAGAAATCTCTTCCAGGCATATGTAAGGCGGACACTGAAGCCACACATAAAATCAGTCCTAGTTGATGTCAAGGCTTTTATAGATATTTTCTTTAACATAGCTATATATTTCCCATTCGCCTTCGGCGGAATGCTCACATCCTCTCCCTTCTCTACAATATTTTGTTTAATCCAGCTACCCCACGCTATTTAAAAGATCTCTTCGCTTTCTGGCATGCCTCTCATTCCCATACCCTTCGATCTCAAGATACCCTCTCCCTTAAAACACCCTCTGCTCGCTGTTCAACTTTTTACGGCAAATCCTTTGCTTTCCAGGCGGTTCAGCTGTGGAACGATTTGCCAGTGTTAATAAGAACTGCTACATCGCTTGCATCTTTTAAAGACCAGTTAAAAAAACATCACTTGTCGTATTTGCCATCTCTGTAGTGATTATTTATTTATAATTTACCTAGTAATTGTTATTTTGTTTTTAATTATTATGTATTTTTTTTTCTGCCCTATTAGTAATATATATATATATATATATATATATATATATATATATATACTTATATATATATATTAGTTTATTTTCACTAATGTAGGTAGTTTTAGTATTAGAATGTATTTTATTTGAATGTATTTTAAGTATTTTTTACTTTTTTTTTTTATGTAGGTATATACCTACGACAGTTTTTTTTTTTCTTCTCAATATTGCACACCCCGTTTTTCTGTTTTTTGTCTATCCTCTCCATCCTAAGGTTGCCTGGAAGAGATCGCTCTTAGCGATAAGGCCGCCAGTTGTCGCACTAGTTTTATGTGTTATAATTCTTTTGTTTGTAATTTATGGTGTGAACAATAAAGAGTTTATCTATCTATCTATCTATCATAGCTAGAATATTTAGGCCAAAAACAAATACTTTGTGATAGCTACGTCCCACTTCCGACGAAAAGCCTCCATATCTTCTTTTCACTTTTTGTGATTTAGAGCTTTTTGCTACAAAAGAATCCTGCCATCGCCGCCTAGGCCTGATAATATAATTATGTTCTCACAACTTTTGAAATGCATAGTGCAGAGATTAATTAGATACTTATCTAGTAACTGTAGTACCCGCCTAGACAAACCCAACTGGGTTTTAAGGCAATTATTGTTTAAAAATATACTGTAATAAATAAATTAAAAAAAAAAACAAGTAACAATTCATGTTTTTGCTCGAGTTTGGGTGTTAATTGTCTTCATTTTTGAATGTATCATGGACAGGAAAACATCCCCGACAGGAAAACCTAGTAGGGAGCTATTAGTGTGAATCATTCTCGTCGTCGTCTTTTAACCTGTGATTTGTGACTTTCTTACCTCCAACAACAGCGCGGAGTCTTTGAAATTGTACTTGATTATCTCTTCGATGGAAGGTTGGAAGCCGTCCAGCAGGTAATCGATGTTTTGCTTCGTCGCCTTCCCTTCAGTGATGACCGTCGGCAAGGACGCGTGGAGCAGCTCGGCCAGATTGTCCTACGAATAACATTTTTAGGGTTCTGAACCTTAAAAATTCCCCGGAGTTCCGGGGTTAAGGGTCCGCCTTAAGGGTTCTTCCCCGGAGGAGTCTGGGGAAGTACCCTTAAGGCGAGACCTCGGTGCCTGTGTCTGTATGTCGTCGCAGCCAATTATTTTTTGTTACATGTGCGACATACAAATTTTATTGTCGATATACGTTGTTTCATACAATTTGTGACTGTAGATTTTTTTTCTATAGGGTGATTAATTTTAGATAAATCATCAAAGTAGAAAATGAATATTCACACTTTTCTAATATTTTACAGTTATTATACAGTATATTATACAGTTTTTATTTTCAAAGAAAATTTGGTGTTTTACTACACAGAGATATTATGGTGGTTTTTACTTGAGGGGAGAGATGTTGATAGGTAATAGGTACTTACTTGAGCGGGGATGATTCTCATATACTCGACAACCCCCACGGCCGCCAATATGCCGCCGCTCAGCAGGTAAGCGCCGATAATCGCTTCCACGCTGTCTGCTACCGACTGAAAAATGTGTTCGTCATTATTTCAGTCCTTAAAAAAGATTCAAATCGAGTAACAGTGTAACTCGTTGGGAAAAATAATTTCCAACGAGTAAGTGTGACTCGTTGGAAACCCACCTTATCGGTCTAGTGCGGGCATAGACCTCTTTTTAAGTGAAAAAAATTGACGCGCCCTTATCCAAACAAGTTTATAAATATGGGCAAAATAAAGTCTCTTTTTTATGTCTGAATAATAAAATAGAACGAACTGGCACAGAGTACAATTAAAAGTAATTAAGTTCTTTCTCTTTACGCACATTCAATCCTCGTCAAACGTCATCAAAATCGGTTCAAGTCACAATAAATTTTCAGTCGTGAAGTCAATGAAGAGATATTCAGCTATAATTTTAGCATGAAAGGACAATCATGGCACTAAATTTTAATTTGGACTGCGTTTTTCTACCATCACTACACTATTATTTTATGGTACTACTTTCTTAGTACAATGTACATATTTAAGTAGTTTTTTTTCAATCCTTAGCAAATAATTTACAATTAAAGTATATACTATTATACATGTACGTAGTTATAGTATTACATACTGGGTTCTAGGTCATGTATTTTAACTCAAACATGTTTGGTTTTCTTAGGGGCGAATTGCATGAATGAATTTCGAGCCGCCCAATCGTAAGCACTAAATATTACATCATCCCCGCGCCTAACACAGTGAGTTGTATTTTAAAGAGAAGTTTTCTGCAGGCGCTATTTATAGTAGGTATATTGATCTACAAGGTTAGAAGGAAAACGACCGACCGAGCCTGCAATGGCGAAAAAAGATTAACTATTCCATACATAGTACTATCATCTATTCTATGGCAACCTGCTTATATTTTAGCCTTTAACCTTGCTTGTCTTCGGTATATTGTTTGTTAAAGAAAAAACTAGTTACCTACGACTGGCAAGTGACTTTACGAGTTCTTCGTCAAGGGGAGCCTCGTAAAAAAGGAGTCATCGTTCCATTTAAAAAAATGGAGACACGTGTAGATCGTATCGAATATAATGTACGCAGGTGGACAATAAGAATTAGCCACAATTTAATAGCGTTTAAACATAATACTTATTTTAGGCTATGTTTCGGCTTAAAACCTTGAATCTATTAAGTACTAGACCAGCCATACGACTGTATTCATGGCGTTGTCTTATAATTCATTCTTCTCAACCAGAACTGTTGCTACGAGACACCGAAATCGTCGTATGTGAAATTACGCAAGCCCAAACATATCCATGTTCTGCGTGCTAATTTATCCATTTGTAAAGTAATATTTTGTTAGAATTAACACGAGAATACTCACGTAAAAATTAAGTCGTTTACTACGATTAGTTTCGTGTTAATTATAACAAAATGTGTCAAAACCACTTTAGTTTCCATAGTAAAATTGTAAAGTACTTAATACTATTATATCAAAGCTGACTTTGCACCTACAATCTATTTTTGCGCAAAATAGATTGTAATAGAAACCGCATCCAAAAAAAGCATGACGTGTTCAACACATTTGAGAATTGCGCATCCAGTGAATTATACGTCACAGATTAGATATTAATATTAGGTACGTAAGTGCGTACTAAAAAAAATATGTCGATAAGCCCCAGAATACTCGGTAGTACAATAAAAGCGTGTGGAATAAAAGGTGATAACAGTTTAGTGCTGCTGTAGGTACAAACTAAGGTCACTGTTCGGTTCGGACACGACTACTTTTCTAGCTACCGGCACACGTGTATCCAACGAACCAACACAAAATGTTGTTTCATACATACCTAGCATCTATGCACTTAAATGTAATTGAACGGCACGTGTTACCACATTAAATGCTAGTTGCATCAAATTGTCATGTCAAGACGCATTATTGTTGCCAAGGGCATTCGTTTCAGCTAAGAAAATAGGTTGGGTCTGGTTTGGGTGTACCCTACATGAAGTGGCCATTTAAATTTAAAAAATTGTCGGTCCTACAGACATCTACAATTCGAAACACTAGCGTCCCTGCATCAATAGGTTATTTAAGGAAATCATGTTCGACGTAAAAAAAATGGTCTTCAATTTGCCGCCTTAGACTAAAATTATTTTAGTCTAAGTTTGCCGCCCCTAAAATCTGCTGCCCTAAGCTCCAGCCCACTCAACCTGCTGGTAAATCTACCACTGTACACTGAGAATTCACCTAAAGTACGGAGCATACTGATATCACCAAAAAGTACGATGATTAGCACCAGTTTTTACGGTGACAACTATTATGATATTTGGTTGTCACCGTAAAAACTAGTACTTACTAGCAAAAGTTTTTAGGGTGACAATCATATACTATGATGGTTGTCATAGTAAAAACGTGCGAATCATCGTACTTTTTGGTGATATCAGTATGGTCCGTACTTTAGGTGAATTCATCGAAATTTTGATGGTCACTTTTTTCAGTGTATGTATACATACCTTATCACTAACGGCCTGCGAGTGCAGATATCCCTGCATGGTATTCTGCAGGAATTGCGGCGACTCCTGCCCATCAGGACCGACTTCTTTTAAACGACTCTCGATTTCTTCCCAAGTTTCTGGCTGAAGCTCACCGCTCAAGACCTCTTCCCGTGTGAACTGGTTCTCGAGAAGGAACGACGGACGGATCTGTGAAGGAGAAATGCAGTTATACGGTTGTTCGGTAGCGAAATTGGTGAGGTTAAACGAATAGGGCGGGTTTAAATGAGTGATAATTTCATCAGAAGAATTATTGTGATGCAATTGCAATTTGATAAATCAACGCCGCTAGTGTTGCAGGTGTTCATGGGCGACGGTTCTGCTTAACATCAGGCTGGCCGTCTGCCCGTATGATATAAAAAATACTCGTAACACGCTTCTCTACTTCTATTTAACAAGTGATAAGAGCAACATACCGAGCTATATATAGGTACATAGAGCTAAAACAACAGATCATTGGTACTTAACTTTTATAAGTTTTTTGAGTTTATTTGGAGTAAATTAATACTATGAAGGGTAGCTTCGTAGCTGCGATTTCAACTGCGCGGTGATGATAACCAAAAGTACCTAATGCGTTAAAAGAGGGAATTTTTATTTCTCATCGAATACCATCCGTTTCAGGGCGAAGAATGAATAAACATACAGATAAACTTGGGCATTTTAAATAATAATAAATCATTTATTTCAATCAGGCAATATAACTCTTGCATACAATGCTAGTTACCATAGAAAATAAACACCTTACTAAAATACATATAAATAAAAAACATATTAGATGACACGTTTTGCAGTCGACGCGTTTTGCAATGAGAATATTAGTGTTTTTATAAAGTTACTCGAACTTAGTAAAATATTCATTATACTTGTACAAGCTACACATATCAGTACCTAATGATGGCGTAGTTATTGATGAAGATGTACTGTGTGTAGTTGTGTTGGTAGATAACCTACCTGCATTTTTTGTGGCCAACATTTTAGGAAATTATGAATGATTTTGGAATATTGACTCCCGTTTATTTTTTAATTTCCATTTTCAGACTAGACTAAAAAAGCAGTCGATATTTAAGTAAAGAGTAGGTATAGAAATCTGCAAAAACATACAGGGCACTGAAAAGTTGTTCTGTTGAAAAGTTGTGTTGTTCTGCTGTGTGATTTGTGTTGTCCTAGATGCAATTTTAGGGTTCTGCGCTCATTAAAATACAATGGTTTAGAACCCTCGACAAGCGAGTTTTCGCTTTGACAGATTTATTAAGTTTATTAAACTAACGCAAAAAAATATTGTAAGCTATCCATCATGTTTGCTGGCATATAAAAAGTGACAGTTACAACTATTATGCATCAATGAAATTAGATTCACTTTGAACTTAGCTAGCGATCGTTTTTGCATATTAAGCTAATACTACATAGTTCCTTGTCCGTAATTATGCTATACTTATACCTATTCAGAATATGGACAATTGTAAAGTCTACAAATAGATTATTATAACGAAGAAAATTTACATTTGAACCATCTAAAAAAGCAGTAATGTGCAAACATTACTGTGTTCCGCTTGGAAGGGCATTGTTTCCAGTGAAATTTCAGGGCAAATAGGAGATTAAACTCTTTCATCTCCGGGTGACGAGCGCAGGGCTGTGCCGCGCAGGGTTTTGTATTCTAAAAATTAAAAATTTTGCAGACCTGTTATGATTTGCTTGTCTCGCCGCTCAATAACATAAAAAATATCTAAATTTAGCTATTAGAGGCATGATAATACCTTGAAGAGTTATGTAAATGGTAGTAGATTTTCGCGTAAACTCAGTGGCGTCACTTTTTAAATATACATTATATACCTACCAGATAAAACCAGTTGCTACAACAATGGAGGAGTGTGAATTACACGGTGAGAAACTAGATGTTACTATACAAAAACTTGCGGTTCATTTGAGGTCGCGTCAAAGAAATTATAATAACATATACAAGGTCATTAAGAAAGGGTATGCTAAGCCGAAACAGGCTCATAGTACTCATCAATATGAAAAAAAATTACTATGCGAAAAACCCGGAAATCGAGAAAAAAAAACACGTGTTCCATTCCATACAAAAATGTCAATGACACTCGACAAAGTGTATGGAACAGCCGATTGTTTTATTTCGCGAATTATGGGTCGGTCCCATAGTAAAAGTTGTTGATAATGATGAGTACTATGAACCGATGAACCCTTTTCGGTTTAGCATACCCTTTCCTTATAACCCTGTATCTTCTTACTGGCGAAGTAGCTAAGAGAATATTGAGAGTCAATCAATTCAACATGCATGACGCTATGCAACGACTGCGAAGTGGAGGAAACAGCAAAAAGCGTATTCCGGCTCGAGCTGTGAGATACGCGACAAGCACTAAAAACGAGTAAACCTATTATATGTTTATTGCAAAATGTTGTAAAGGTCTAAAAACATACAGGAATGTCTCCTAAGAATACGTACGAGTAAATATATTTCGAAGCAATAGCTGGCAAAAATAATAAGTAAGGTAAGGATGTACTACGTAAACGGTCATTAAACCCATAAGTTACATCAACAGTTGCGAGAAGCATGTTTAACGACTACGACTGCTTTCTGGGCGTAACAAGAGGTCGGAACAAATAAGGTTTTTTTTTCGTAGTGCGAGCTTAGATAAACAAGTTCGATCCATTTCTGAGTAATTCACCGTCGGCGTCACTACCTAGACTACCTACCCTCATTTACCATTAGGCAATTTAGAGGGTTAAAAGTTTCTTATTTGATAAAAAAAAAAGGATCTAAAAAATTACATATAAAAACATAGCTTTCATCCCGGAAAATGTACGGTTTAAAAAGGTAAAATCGCGGTTCGCCGCTAGCTTTTCATCAAACGCAACTGGGTAGCGGCTCGGCTTATCAAGTTATCAGGTAGATGCGATAAACACAAGCCGGCCGATCGCGCGGCAGTGATCACTCGTGCTATCCAAGATTTGGGCGACCGCCGGCGCCTGCGCACGTGTTAAACCACAAAAAAATATATCGGAGTTGCCGCGCACATCGCTATTTCCGGGTTCAAATTTGTGTTGTTTAATTGAAATTTATATATAAGTGAAACGAGTCAAGGTAAATAGTATTTAGATTTTTTTAAATTAAATAATTGTATTTGGTAAATAAACAAAAAAATGTTTGTGCATGTGCCTTGAACGTATATAAACTTGAACGTAGTATTAAATAGTACAATATTGCATAATTTTTAATCAAAATGTATAATACATATATGTATAATATATTATATATACTTAGCCTACCTACATTATCATGAAAAACATTGTAATTTTTTTCTTATTCCTTTTCCAAATGTTATTTTTAAAATATTTAGTTTAGTCAATTAAATAAGTAATTTGATTTGAACCACAAATTAACTGTTTAAAAAAATGAAAGCTTCAATATTTTACGCTAATTAATGGTATAAATAAAATTCGTGACGCACTTTCTAATAATTAATTCAGAAATTGTCAGTTTACCCACATCGGGCATTCAATTTGTACCGACCCAGTCAAATAGTTTTACCAGTTGTGTTGCATTAAACCCCCAACAACCTATGCCTATTGCATTATGTAATTAAACAAATACAAAATTAACACGGGAATAAACACGTAAAAAATCATCGTTTATAATTTAATTTATAATTTATAACAAAATGTGTCAAAACCACGTTACTTTCCATCGATACCTACATTTTGCTTTAAATTCGCCTGCATTCAAATTGAGCCTCTCTTGAAAGGACATCAATTGTACATCGGACGCATCGCTAAAAGTAAAAGTGACACACTGCACATTACAAAAGGTTGGCCTACTTATTTCAGACAACTCACTCATCTTAAAATACTTTAAATTGCCTTCAGTTGGTTGGAGACTGTTTTATTGGAGACATTGTTGTGCAAACATTTCATATTTGTTCGGCGACTGCGATTTTATTTCATTTTTGCAATGATTTCTTTTTATACTCGTGTCTAAGAAAACCTCATTGACCAAAATGCGGGTATTTTACCAGGTTAGGTAGTGAAGCACAACTTTGTACCGTAAAAAAAAAAAAGTATTTTGTAAGTCACTCGTCTTAAAATATTTTAAATTGCCTTTAGTAAGTTGGAGACTTGTTTTATTGAAGACTATTGCGTAAACATTTAATGTTTGTTTAGCCGACTGCCCAAAAGAAGTGCTAAATTTTCCAAGTGAATGTAGTGGGTATGCCTTCTGGTTTATAACCGGCTTGACCGATTTTGGAAGTCAAGGAGTAATTAGATTCATCTGTATATCTATCTGGAGTGTTAGCTACATTTTGCAGTCAGGTTTTAGTTTTTGTTATAATAATAAAACTTCTAAAGGCGTCCGGCGCGCGGCGGTGATATGGGTCGACGAGATTATCAAAATCACGGGTCGAACCTAGACCAACAGGAGAGGCCTATACAACAGCGAGAAAGAAAAGGCTGTGATTGATGATGAATAGTAATGCTTGCTCCATTCAATATTTATACTAAATACAAAGTGAGATCATCACTGAAAATAAATATCGAAATTCACGTTGGAAAATGATGCTAGTTTAAAATGTGATGAAATCATAAATATTAAGTAACTTAGATCATACATGACGTAAGTATACTTTACGTTTTTTGGGATAAAAAGCCTTTTGTTTAGCACATAAGCTACCTATCTAATACACACTACGTTTAATCCGTTTAGCCGTTGCGGTTTCAAATAGCGATAAAAAAGGTACGGTAAGGTAAGGTACTAAAGAAACTTCCTCCGTTTTTTCGTCGGTTTAAAACACAAAATTTGGACAAAAACTTTCGCATTATAATTAGCCTCTTATAGGAAACAGATAAACGAGGAAGTTGTAACTCCGCAGTGAAAATGCAAACCGAGAACTAACTTAGTATAGAAACTTTGTAAGAGAATTACTTTGTAGTAATTCATTACACATCGTTTTACGGAAGAATCTAAAAACACGGCAGCGGCCGGTTCCGGCTTTCTTACATTTGAAGTTTAAAGCATCTTTACAATGTAGCTAATTACATTGAAGATTACGAACTAACTGTTACTTGAAAGCTGTACTGTTTTATGCACCGAGGTTAGTTACCGAAGTCGGATTATAAAAAAAAACATACAGTCGAATTGAGAACCGTCTCCTGTTTGGAAGTCAGTTAAAAATTTAAAAAATTGTGAGTTTCTTCATTATTTAAAAAAATATTTTAAAGAGAATTATTTAAGAAAAATGGCAGATTATTAATTTGTACTCCTAAAAAGTGGTAAACTTTTCAAATAACATAACTATTTTTGTCGCAATAGAAATATGTAATGGGATATAATTTGTAAAAAAACGCTGGTCCCACTTTTTCTATTTTGTATTTCCATGGAAATAGTGGGATACACCCGCATTTTGCTAGTATAGACAGTTGCCCTCCGAAGCTACGAAAGCCCGATCTACTCACATGATCGATCGATGACCTAACCTAGATGCCATGATTTACACCTGATGACCCTGAGTTTACACCAGACTTTCTTGAGAGATTGGAGAGATTTAGTTGGTGACTTTTATCGCCACAATTTCCCTACTAAGCCCGTGCAATGAGCTCTCAGTGCGAGCGTGAATAGAATCGCTTTGGCTTTTATCTCACTTTTTGTCTAGATGGCAAAGCGAGTCGAAAGCCGGGTCGATCCAGTTTGCGCTCGCACTAAGAGCTCATGGTATGAACTCTGAACATAGCCGCGTAGGTTAAATTTTACACGCTTTTTTGCATAATGACATGTCAAATTTAGATAAGTGATAGTATGTTAAGTATGGAAATGTACTCTAAAAGGAGCGAAGACTTCTGAAGTAAATATTAGGGTTATAAGGAAAGGGTATGCTAAGCCGAGAAAGGCTCATAGTACTCATTATTATGAGAACAACTTATACTATGACACCAACCCGAAATTCGCGTAAAAAACAGCTGTTCTATAGAAAAATGTCAATGACACCCGACAAAATGTATGAATCAGCTGATTTTTTTCACGAATTGTTCTTAATGATGAGTACTATGAGCCCTTTTCGGCTTAGCATACCCTTTCCTTATAACCCTGCAGTGCATCAAATTTACTCTTTACTCTAAAAGATTTGTGAAGTTAAAGAGCGGAGAATACCCCGCAGATTACCTATTTCCGCAAACCGGAGCTCATTTTTTTTTGTCAATAATTTTTTTTTTTCAGATGTTTAGAATGCTTCCTATACTGGTGGCTGTGGTAGCAATAGGTGCTGGTTTTCTGATCACATACAAACTATATGAAGTGCCCGATTTACCAGAGCTCGATTACAAGAAATGGTGGGGAGTTGGCCCCAAGACTGATGATGGTACCTCTATTAGGCCTTTCAAGATAGAATTCCATAATTCGGTATGTAAATTTTTGGCATGCTTTTACTATGTGTCGTCGTTTCTTAAATTTTTCGCTTCGTTAACAAACCTGCTACAAATAAAAAAGGTAGGTAGTTAATATTCTATTGTATAGTTATTTTGGTTCAGAATGTGTTCAAAAATGAATTAAATAATACTTTGTTATGAGTTAGAACTCATAAAAATGAATCGAATCTATTTTTGCACGTTTTTTTTGTGTTTTTCGATAGGCTGTAGATTTTTCTAATATATAACTATTTAAGTAATAAAAAATAAGTATCTGGGATAACTTGTAATTGTAACGTCCCGCGGTTTTATTCGACGTGATCAGTATTTTTTTTTCGGATACTTAGTTTATTCACACCTAGAATATACAAGGTCAATGAAGAACTTCCACAAGCAGCCTGAAATGCTTGAACCGAACTACCTACTTTTGTTTTACAACTTTCGAAAAAACACAAAAAAATCAGGTCTTCTATACAAAAAGTTCATCGACCTTTGAAAAAAATGCATGCAACAGCTGTTTTGTTATTGCTGTAGATCGAAAGTTGTTTGGATCAAAGCATAGAAGCCGCCTGCAAAAGGTTTCAGTTATTAGTTTCGTTATTTAGAAATTTGTTATTGAGTTGACGGAGAAAACGCAAACTTTTCTACATTAATAACTTTGATCTTTCAGACAATCGAGGATTTGAAAAGCCGGTTGCGAAATAAAAGGCCCCTAACCAAACCATTACAAGGCATACAGTCGGAATACGGAATGAATACCGAATATCTCCAAAAGATATTGGAATATTGGCTCGAAGAGTACGACTTCAAGAAGAGAGAAGATTTGTTAAACCAGTTTCCTCATTACAAGACAAAGATCCAAGGTTTAGACATACACTTCATAAGGGTGAAGCCGCAAGTGAAGCCAGGGGTCAGAGTATTGCCGCTGCTGATGCTCCATGGCTGGCCGAGCTCGTCCAAAGAGTTTGTCAAGGTTATACCGATGTTAACGACGCAGAAGGAAGGATATGATTTCGTGTTCGAAGTTATAGCAGCAGATTTGCCCGGGTTCGGATTTTCAGAGGTAAGTTGATACACCTTATTTTTGTTTCCGGATTTTTTTTTAGAGTTTTTACCCTAATCAAAAGGAACTTTTATGAGTCAGTATTTTTACTAACGATTAAAATATTTGATTCAGATTTGGAGTTCTTAGTTTCTTTCGTTTTCGACTCAATGTTTGTCGTACAGTACTAATACAAAGCATTCTCGAAAAGTAAAATTTCTCTTTATGACTGTGAAATTAAATTTTACGAAAAATCTTAACCTCGTTGATTAAATGTGAAAGCTACATGCTGTGATGAAAGCATCAACGCAGATTGAAAGCCAAAGCAATTTCTAACGAAACCACAGGCTCCTAATACGGAAGCAGAAATAATATTGAGCATTGCATTTCACTAATTGTATATCGCTTTTATTTCCAGTCTTTTAGAATATACAGGGTTATAAAGAGAATTCGAGACATAAAAATCTGCTGTTCCATGGATACATTTTGTTGAGTGTAATTGAAAATTTTCTATGAAACAGCTGTTTTTTTTCACGAATTCCGGGTTGGTCTCATAGTAAAAGTTGTCCATAATGAGTATTATCAGCCCTTTTCGGCTTAGCGTACCCTTTCCTTATAACGAGTTTATGCATTGTTTGTTGACACAGACATGACATACATTAGATACATGACATACATCATTTAGATTAAAAGATGATGTCAGATTTGCTTGTACAGCCGAAATCTCTACTATACATTTACCTACATACTTACTATATTTATAAACTTTGCATCGATTCGCAAATGTCATTTAACTTGTGTTCAATACAAAAATGTAACGCGCAGTACTATCTATTACTTAGAGCATTGTTTATATGCTCTCTAGGTCTGTGAACGAAACTAGTTGGCCATTCCAATGTAGGTCCCAAATATGTTTGAATAGGGGCAGGTCAGGAATAAATTGACGTCCTTGAGTTACGAGCGATCTATTTTGCAGTCCACATTAAAGCGTAATTTGGTATTATTAAGGCCATTGTCGGGCCCCCTAGCAATTGTAGGTCGATTTTATTGTTAGTTCAGCGTTGTATCAGTTTTATTGAATAATAAAAAGTTGTTAGGAGTTTTTTAAGCCTAAAAGGGCTAATAGTAGTTCATTATAAACAATTTTTACTATGGTATCAACCCTGAATTCAGGAAGAAAATCAGCTGTTCTATACATTTTGGCGCGTATCGACGTCATTTTAATATGGAACAGCTGATATTGTTTTAACCCTGTATAACGCTACTTTAATAAATAGTCTAACGAACTATCCAATACTCGTAAAAAAAGTTCCACTCCTCCAAAAAACATAGGCAATAAAATAAAAAAATTAATTTAATAGCGTGTGTTGACAAATTAGCATAATTGCATAGCGAAACCTAAGTGTTATTATTCAAAAATGCAAATGTCTAACACTAATAACGGGACTAAGTGAGATTGACTCTTTAGCAAAATCTAAATCAATAAAAAAATCATAAAAATGTTTTGATCTTATCTATCCATCTTGATAAAGTATTTGATCAGTTGTAGATTAAATCTAAATCGGAGTATCCGACTCGAATAATATACGATTGACTCGTAAGCAAAATCTGAACTTTGGTTCAGAAAGAAAAAAATAAAAATGTTTTGATCTTATCTAAGTATCTATTTTGATAAAGACTTAAATTATGCAAATATATATGAATATTAAAATATAATTAAATTAGTATAAAGTATAAAAGATAAAGTATTTGATCGGTTGTAGATTAAATCTAATCAGAGTATTCGACTCAATAATACATGAATATTCAATCCAAAAAAAATAATAATAAATAAAAAAAAATAATTAATAATTTATATTTTTTTTTATTGGGTCTGGGTGTTAGTTGTCCTTGTCTTTGTGTGTGTTCCATAGCATCCCCGATACAGGATTTATTCCTAGTGGGGGAGCTATGAGTGTGGAACGTTTATTTATTTATTTTTTATTTTTATATCAAAAACTTTATAAAACTCCCTAATAAACAAAACAAAAACTCACGGATACGACAATGTTGAGGAAAAAATAGCCTGAAATATTTTTAGCAATTTTATCAGTACTCCAAGAGGTTTGAGCTCAATTGCTTTTATCTCACGTCTACGCCTAAATTTTGGCACATTTACCTAATTGTATACACGTGTACGAGTAAGACCTAGGGCCATTGACACGAATAGTCCTGATTAGATTAGAATGCACTGAAGTACTAGAATTTTATTTACAAAGCTACCGTTAAATGAGGAACTGGCGAAGAAAAACAGCCCTGTCCCACAAATCACTTATTGGTATTTCTACTTCAAAACGCTTGTGATTTTATCCGCGAACATCATTTTCAAACATTCTGCAAACAAACTCGATTGCCAAATCAATCTATCGATCATTAACAATCTGTTTTTATTTTTTCAGGGTACAAACAAACCTGGACTGTCTCCATTAGAAATTGCTATAATAATGCGCAATCTGATGGCGAGACTAGGATTCGACCAGTTCTACATCCAAGCTGGTGACTGGGGCTCGCAGGTCGCCACCCATTTGGTCACTGTGTTCCCTGATCAAGTTTTAGGGTAAGACTCATTCATACACATTCTCTCTCTCTTTCTCTCTATGTATCCGACATGGTGATGGCCTTCCTTAATTTTCTTCTCCACTTCGCTCTATCCTCGACATCGTCTTCGGACACATTGCACTCACTCATGTCTCTCAGCACTTCATTAATACAGATTATACAGGGTCAAAAAAACGTGGAGTGTGCTAAACCGATAAAACGTATAACTATAATCATGATTTAAACCTTTCACTATGAAACTAACTCTAGAATCGCATAAATAACATCCGATAGTGCTTACTTTTTGTTGGGTGTAAATAAGATTGATTTTCTTTAAGAATTGATATTTTACGATGATAATAATGATGGTGGTGCTAAATAAAATATTAATTGCAAGAGAAATATACTAAGTGGAACGAAAGATGGCTCTTGATGACTTCAAGGAATGCAAACACTAAAAGGCAGTAGATGGATAGGATTGATGGTTCAAGAAACGAAATGAATGAGAACTACTTTAAATCGGCAATAGTGGTCCAATAAATAAAAAAAAACATGCAAGCCTTGGGACTTACAAAAAAATATTAAAGAAAGGCCAGGCAGCAACATCATCATTAAACCGTCAGATTTTAAATACATACAATCATCCTTTTAAAAAATCTGCATGAATTTGCATAATTCCTAGATTTAGAATAGGTAAATCGTAGGATATAGACTTAGATGACAAGTTGAATGGTTATCAATGGTTCTAGTCTATTCATAGGGTACTAGTTTTACAGGTTTTATTAAATGGATGGAGCATAATTAGTGTCAATGACTTTAATTTACTAATGAATTTAGTTTATTATTTTTAAATGGACAATAAAATTTATGGTAACAGGAGTGTTTTTCGCTTAAAGCGCTTAGTAAGTCGGTGAGTCGACATGGTACAAATAGCTGTCGAACCTGAACATGATTAACTATAGGGTTGATTACACGTAACGAGTACAGTGGCGAGACAGTGCCCTCGGTCGAGTACTCAGTTTATAAAAACATTTTGATGAGGCTAGGCCGTCACTAGATCCATGATTTGTTTGCTCGGCTGAGTTTAGAGTGTACCCATATAATTATTGTCTCGCCACTGTACTCGTTACGTGCAATCAACCCATTAGGATTGGAACGAATACAAACGTAGTTAGGTTTATTGTAAGACAATGGACGATCGTAGAGTGAAAATTATAATTATAAAGTTAACTGTGAAAAATAAAGCTGTGTAATAATAATACTTTCATTTACTTTTCAGTTTCCACACAAACATGCCCTTATCGTCAAGGCCGATCAGCAACGTGAAGCTGATTTTGGGGTCTTTGTTTCCATCGCTCACGCCTTATTCGGAGAGGATATACCCGCTGAAAAATTGGTTCTCTTACATGATAAGAGAAAGCGGTTACTTCCATATTCAAGCCACTAAGCCCGACACAATAGGTAAGTAATTTTTGGGGTTATGCTTTATTATTTCCGACACATAACAGTTGCAAATTCAAATTCAAAATAATTTATTCAAATATGGGTACATCAATGCACACTTATGAATGTCAAATACAATTTTTACGAATAAATTAATACACAATAAATTAAATGTCAAAGAAAACAATATTATTAGAATGTCAAAAAAATTATATAAATTATTGCAATGTCAAAATATCAAGGTATAAAATAACTACAATAGTAGGTATAATCAGTCAAGACACTTATGAATGTCTAATACAATTTTTACGAATAATTAATACACAATAAATTAAATGTCAAAGAAAATAATATTATTAGAATGTCAAAACAAAATATGTAAATAATTGCAATGTCAAAATATCAATGTATAAAATAACTACAATAGTAGGTATAATCAATCAAGTATTATTATTACAGTCTAAATACAATTTACGTAAAGAGACTTTATCACAGACGAAGTCTTCAATTTTATAGTAAGCCCTTTCAATTAAAAAGTCTTTTATTAAAAAGTCTTTTTGCTGACTAGCTTCAGCGTGCACTTCTAACGAATGAGCATCCGTTGTTCAAACTTATCGAAGTGAACAATGAGTGTGTTCTTTGAAACTTGTCTAGTAATTTTCATACCACTGGCTTTCAAAAAAAAAAAAAAAGGAAAACATCGTGAGGAAACCTGCATACGTCTGAAGAAGAAATTCAAAGGCGTATGTGACCACTGTGATAAGGAGTTTGCTAAGCTGACGATCAATCTCCAGTACTGGCGATGTAAACGCACATTTGCATACCTTCTAAAAGTTCTAAAGTTTCTAAAAAACCGTGTGTATGTATGTAGCTGCTCCGATGTTACAACTAAACTGCGTTTGGTGAAAAGTTAAAAGCAAAAAAGTATATTGCATAAAACCATATCTATTATCACTAATCACGGTTATCTTACTCGAAGTATCGATGTAAATACTTTTTAATAATACTTTAGTGATAAAACTGGAATATTGATATGATGTAATGTAATGACCGATCGAAGTATAGAATGTTTTTCAGTTATCATATTGTGAAATTCAAGCTATTTGATAATAAAAGAAGGAAGAAATTATTCAAGCCAATCTCTTTTACATGTCTACAACCTTGTCACACTTTTTGTACAGATATCTTTGTATGAGTTTCTTATAGTCGTCACAAAATAAAAGGCCCGTTTGGACACTTGAGAAAGACCGTAGTAACTTGGAACGCTTTTCGCGCATACTTTATGGTAGCATGTAATGTCAAATTATACCGAAACTCTCAAAAACAGTTACGTTCTCAGTCTTCTTATTCAAATATTAGTGTTGTAACTTGTAACCAATTAATTATTGAATTGACGATAGCTCAACTGACGATTCACGCACCATTTCGTATCATTTCAATATAATTATGTACCTATAATATTCAAGTTTAAGTTAAATTTTCGAATCGTAACCTTAATCCAATGTATGTACTTCACAATACAAAATCAAATCGATCAAATACTCATACAAACTTGAATTGATTTTTGTTATAATTAAACACGGGATAACTCACGTAAAAAATAAAGTAAAGTTTTTAAAGTAAGTTTTTTAAGTTTTTTTTTAGCAATTGTTTTATCGTGAGTATCGAATACCGAGTCGTATGGTAACATCACTAGTTACGTCGCAATGACAAACGTCCAAACGGGCTTCTTATTTTGTGACGACTATAATTATCATGACTCTTAAAAGCTGAAATGATCTTGAGAAATATTTCGTTGGAATTTTAATTTCTCAAGAAAGAAAATTGGTTGTCGGTAAAGTCGGTTTACAGACGATAGTTTAACGTGACAACGTCATAACAAAACATTGATGAAATGATTGCTAGTTTAACGTGACAACGTCATAACGAAACATTGATGAAATGATTGCATACTTTTCTCGCTGCGATCGTGACGTCACAATAAGCATAACAGGACACTTTTTCGTGCGTGTACCTGGCGTTCATCGATTTATTAGACGTTGTCACGTCAAAAAGAGGAAGAGTGCAAAATTATATGTTGTGATGAAAAGTTCCCAACAAATAACAGTGTGACTTGTTTCGTGTTAGGTCGGAAATAACGTTATATTTCTTTCAGGAGTGGCGCTGACGGATTCGCCCGCCGGTTTAGCTGCATACATGCTGGAGAAGATAGCAATCTGCAGCAACCGTAACCAGCTAGACACGCCCCACGGCGGCTTGGAGAACCTGAACCTGGACGATGTCTTGGACACGGTTACTATCACTTGGGTGAACAACTGTATCGTTACTTCGATGAGGCTCTACGCCGAAGGATATTCGGGCAAGCTGGTCAATTTGGTGCATAGGTAAGGGCTTTTTGATTTTTTTAAACGCTAGGAAAAAACTGTAGAGCAAACTGAGCTGAATATAAATTAAAGTAATTTACCATATCCAGGTTTCCCATCAGATGACAGTCGTAGGGAGTCTACTAAGAAGATTTGTAGTAGTTGATTTGTTACAATAAGTCTTTCCCCACAAAAATCGAAAAAAACTAAATTCCACAATACGTGTGTTTAGGCATGTGTAGAATTAACTATTTTGAGATTTGATCATCCTGCGCTAAAACAGGAAAAAAGTTGATATTGCCTTACAAATATTACCAACATTTCTTTAACCACAAATTTTGCCATAAATTAAAAAAACTAAAAAACACGCTTTGTTTAGTGTATTGTCATCGGTCCTCGATATATCTACAAAGTTTGAAAGAAATCTGACCGTTTAAAGTGGGTCAAAAACGCGCTCAAAGGAGTCGGTTACAAACATACATACAAACATACAGGTGAAGCTAATAAAAGCGTGTTAAAAAATTATATCTACATAAATTCATCCAAATAAAATATACAATTTCTTTTGTTTCAGAATACCCACAAAAGTTCCAACGGCCGCCATAAACTTCCTATACGAAGTGGCTTACCACCCCGACTGGATTTTGAAAGACAAGTTTCCGAATTTAGTCCGGACTACTACTTATAACTTCGGCGGCCACTTCGCTGCTTTGCACACGCCCCAAGAGTTGGCCGACGATGTGTTCGCGGCTGGACAAGCTTTTCTGAACTTCAACCGGGATAATGTTAAGAGTTAATATGTTAGAATTTGAGTTGATACGTTGTTTGTGTGGGGACCAAACTGTGTGTGAATTTGCATTGTTGACGAGAGTTTTGAATGCATTTGAGACTAACAGTGGTGCAGTTCTACTATAAGCTATAAATATGCTAATTTGAGTTTAGGGACCGTAAATTTCCGTTAGAGACCACAATAATCAAGAAGATATTTTCATTCAAAGTTATTTTATTATGTGCTATAAAAGATTAGGTTAGATTACATTGACTAAAGCTGTGAAAGAGATTATTTACTCTCTGTGCAAGCCGCGTAACGTATTACTTCCGCATTTTCTACAGCATACCTCATTATAGTCTGACGACAATAAGAATTTGCAAAAAGACCTATACACAATTATCAGACTTTACCAGTCCACAATATAGGTCACAAAGTTACAAACGCCGGAAACGATTCTTTTTATAACATCGAATCTTTTTATGGAACTCGATTTCCTTTTGACGACAATAATAGTGCGGTAATAGCAGTTTTATTTTTCATTCAGTGGCCTCATTACATTTCATTGTGGTCTCGGACCGATTGATAAGATTTACAAGGGAATCATTTAACTGCACATCAGAAACACGTATCAAATGTCATGTCAATCAAATAAACTGCACTTGCAGATCAAAATCGAATGGAGGGCAAAGTAATAAAGGTAAATGCAGGAGGGAAACTCACAAGCACTAGCTCATCACCATTGGTAGGGAGATCAAAGGGAACTTTGGCAAAAAAAACGTGCTCGTACACCTATAGTATACTCTCTTTTGCATTGTTTTGCTAACCACCTGAATTTTTTAAAGCCCCATTCATTTATGGCCTGCTTAAGCTACCTATAAAATGTAATCAGTATTTATTTCGATGGCAGCAGCTTTATAGTCAGAAATGAAACCGCACCACAAGACTTTTATTAGTGGAAAACTAGTTAAACAATTAAAAACATAAGCCATTTTCACGTGTTACTATTATCTGTTTATTTATCAGTTCAAAGGGCGACGAAAGAAATCGTCATGAGTGTATGTGATTATCAGAACAACTTGTACTTTTTAGCATAAATCATTAGTTTTTTGTTAATTACTAATCGTTAGTTATCAACTTTCGTACTTTGGTGAGTAAGTATTTATTTAGGCATTGAATGTGTTAAATAAGGTCGCATGCAAATAAATAGTTGTGTAAATAAATTACTGTTTTTTTTTTACGTTGGCGCTTTTTATATGGATCTCTATCAGTATGACCTGTTCGTGGAAAGTCAATTTAGTAGAATGACATGAAAGCAGGATGCCTATTTACAGTCAACAAGTACAAGTAATTACCTATATTGTTCGAAAAGAGACAGTACTACATATTACACATTTCATGAGTTTGAAACTTAAATAAAAGTTCAATGGATTAGTACTTACATTATTATCTCGTATGTATCTTTCGAATACAGCAGGCGCGAAGAATCCGGGCACCAGAAAGTCCTTCCTTGGGCTGAACTGTTCCACTTTCATGCGACCGCCGAGGTTTATCCGTTCGCCAGCGTAGTACAAATTCCTAAAAAGAAGTTAAGTTAACTACAGGACGTCAATAGCACACCTCAAAAAGCCTATTAAAAATACAAAAAAGTTAAGTTAATTTTTAAGTGCATTTTTAATTTTTAGCAAACATGAGCCGTGGATTTGATAATGCAATAAGAATATTTTATATTTATCATTTAGATTTTCCTATTATACTGATTCACCTTGAATGGCGGTTTTTCCGAACCGTTACTAACTACAACGTGAGCGTTTCCAAAAGATACAATAGAGGGTTGTTTATAATGTGTTAAAAAGGCGGCAATAATCATCAACCTATAACTTGCAAAAAAAAAACTGTTCCGTAGAAAAATGTAATTGACTCTAGACAAAATGTATGGAACTGATGATTTTCTTGCGATTTCAGCGTTGGTCAAGATTGAACACATCGTGCGAGTTAATCGTGGTTAAAATAAAGTTACTACCTGTTACTGACGATCCTGCACTTTATGTTCGTGAGCTGTCCCTCGTTCCGTTCCGGAAACTTATGGTATAGGTAGACAGTCGCAGCGAACTTGAGGAACGAATCCCCCAGTGTCTCGGAGCGCTCAAGATTGAAGACATCGTGCGAATTTATCGTTGTTATAGCGGCCAATATGTCGCGAAGTTCTGGCCCGCGACCCTCCTTCTTCGTCCTTAGGATTTTTATCTGGTCGATGTATCTGAATAAGTATGTATAGGGTGAGTGACGAGCCTTGTTAATGCTAATCGGGCTAAAAATCGGCTGTTCCATAGAAAAATGTCAACGACACTCGACAAAATGTATGGAACAGCTGATTTTTTTCGCGATTTCAGGGTTTGTCGCATTGTAAAAGTTGTTCATAATGATGAGTACTATGAGCCCTTTTCGGCTTAGCATGTCCTTTCCTTAGAACCGTGTGTCACTCTGGAAATTTGCGAAAGCTATCGAAGCAATAGCCGTGTTCCGACTGAACGAGCAAGACACGCGAGGCACTTCTATCTTGCTCTGACTGTCAAGTATACCACGGTAAGGGTGACGAATCAACATCGAGCTGTGCTGCGCTGTACTGCGCTGTGCTGTGCTGTGTTTCTTAAGCTACGTTTTTTTAACAATCAACATCAAGCTGTGCTGCGCTTTGCTTAGCTCAGTATAAAGCCGAACGTCCACCGCCGGCTAAACTAAATGAAAACTAAACTCACTGAACTAAGCTAAGCTAAACTAGAACTACGTTGTCCGTCCACCAAAAAAGTAATCAGCACATAAAAATCCATAAAAAACATAGCACAGTTCGGCACAGCGCGGCTCAGCACGGCGGGTAGCGCGCCTCGCTCGAGACTGCTGCGTTTTTAAACAGAGCGTAGCCTCACACAGCGCAGCACAGCATGGTTTGTTTCTATCCTCATTGAAATATTAGACGAGCGAGTTGACCAAACATAGCACAGCGCAGTACAGCGCAGCACAGCTCGATGTTGATTCGTCACCCTACAGGCTAAGACAGCACGACCGCTCTGCGTTTGCGACAAAAAAGAAGAATCATAACAACCGAACAACAGATGACTGGAACTTACTACCTGGCTACCTGCGTCTGTTTTCCGAATAAATGCAACCCGTGCTTGTCTAAAAGAAAGTGAATAGGTATTTCCTAGTCCTAAGCAAGTGTGCTACATAACATATACAACCACATCGTCGCTTTCCAATAATAAAAAAATCTTTATTTGGTACAGTAACTAACCTTAATAGCTAAAACAAAGAAATAATAAATATATACATATATATACAATAATATATAAATATTATAAGCCAGAGGTCCCAGGTTCGATTTCCGGCCGGCCAGATGTTTGAATGATGAATTTAAATATCTGCTCTGGGTCTGGGTGTTAGTTGTTCTTGTCTTTGTTTGTGCTCCATGGCATCCCCGACACAGGATATCCTAGCGGAATAGTGGGGAGCTGTGAGTGTGAAACGTTATTTTATTGACTTACTTTGGCGGTGGCGGCTGGATAGCAGCGGCTGTGAAGGGTTTGCTAATATTGTTCCAATCAGGCGTGCGAGTGCTTTCAGTCATGGGAAACATTTTGGTCGATACGAATTCATCGTAGACTTCGATATCCATTACAGTCGTCAGGGCAAGATTGCGTTCAATATCCAGCGGCTCATGACGCTCCTAATCATAATAAAATAAAATTTTAATAGTAGTTTCTTTAGCTGTTTAAGGGTTTTGAACCTCCTTCGGGGAAGAACCATCAAGGCGACACTTCGGTGCCTGTCTGGCTGTCACAGCCAATTATTTTACAATGATATTGACCAATTATTGTCATCGAAGTTACACTGGTATACCAAATTTCAGATAAATCGGACATGGGGAAGTGGCTCAAAATTGAGTTGCAATATTCCACTTGAACAAACATAGTTACATACATTCCTTGCAAGTTAAATAAAAACAGATGGCGGCATGGAATTATTATAAATCCTGATACTTACATCCCACGGATACTGCTTGTTGATTTTCTTCTTTTGCAGCTGGTAGAGGCTGCGCTTCATCGACAATAATTTGGTGAGCAACGAGTCCTCGGGGTTAGATGGTTGGTTTATTCTAAAATTAGAACCAAAATGTGGTCTTAATACACTTTATTCATCTATATGGAGACAAGAGAAGCGCTCTTGCCCAAAATCAGCGAAAGCCATCAAGAAAATTGGATTTGCAAAAATAGAAAAGGTTTACAAGGTTAATCAAGCCTTGGAAACATTTTCTATTATCCTAAAAGGTAGTCGATGATCATTCTAGCGCCAGGATTCAGGAAAGATATCGATTCTGTTGTACTCGTACCAAGATCTAAACTGGACTAAATTTATCTGCAATACAACTGTTACTATCTCATTCTTGCGTACTGGATTAAAATAAGACGCAGATACATTTTAGTGCCATCATAATTACTAGTGACTGTTTAGCTTTAGAGAATGAGGTCAATGGCATCGTGTGAGTTAAGTTGCGTCGACTATTTGCAACACAACATGCAAAGCAACATTTCCCATACATTTTAATGTGCACTCAAAACAAGGTTTTTCCTAGGCAAGTGTGCTGTTACATCTTCGACCACATCGTCGCTTCCCAGATGAGATTGCGGTCAAACGCATGCCTAGTCCGAAATAAAAAAAAAACTGTGCCCACGCTACGTGCATTTCCAGCGCACGTTGGTTCCCGCCGATTATAGGATTTTTCATTTTAATGCTTTGTAGTCCAGTCATTTGGTGCGAATAGGGGGGTTTGAAAATAGGTGATCGTATAGATTTGACGTGCTCTTTCCCAATTTCTATTTTGCCACCTCGTTCCGCCATATTGGCAAAATGGCGGCAAACATTAGTTTTTTAACAATAACCCTTTTATTTATGTAAAAGTAGTTTATAGTTATTAATTAAACTTTTCAGGCAAAACTACTATATCACTGGAGTATTGAGTTTGCAGGCTGTCCACATACGTTCGTGTTGCATTGCATGTTGTTTCAAATAGTAAGCAGCTTTGTGTCTTACCTGTCAATTGACTTCAGTCGAGTGTCACAGTCCTTTATGTGAGATAGTAATGACGTCTCAACAATTTTGTCGTCCAATTCGATGGGAAGCCATTCTTGCGCTGAAAACAAGTGTGTATCAACTTGGGAAGATGTGAGCAACCGAGATTCCGTTTTTTCTTGTTTGATGCCACATACAACTTTACCTTACTGTACTGTATTACTATATTTCATGATGGCCCAATTATATTATTATTGTATTTAGATTAAGTGTACCTAAAAACTAATGGTGGTAATGTAATTACCTTTTTAAGAATTTCAATATTTTTTTTATCATTTTTGTTGTAATTTCAATAATAATAGGCCCAAGCTCGAAAACTTTAGTTTGCAAGACAAAAAATAATTTAATTTATTTAGTTCGCAAATAAGTTTAATCTAATATAGAATTCTTAAACATTTACAACTTACAACAATATTATAATGTTTTATACTTAAAAATCAATCGTTGTTCATTAGGCTCGAAAAAACTGAATGGTTTGACCAATTTGTTTTTTTTTTTGTTTTCTTGTTTTTGTTTTAGTACAGGGGTGGTATTTTTTTCAGGCGATTATTGTACGTACTTTTTGGTATAATCCCGATTCCGTGATTGATTGCAGAACCGATTTCCATCATCAGTTCTTGAGCCACGAAAATCATGTACATTCTGAAAAAAAAAAATAGGATTACTTATCAATCAAAGTTTGCAAGTTTGGCTGTTTGTAAAAAAAAAAAGCTGTTCGATAGAAAAATGACACTCGACAAAATGTATGGCACAGCTAATTTTTTTTTCGCGAAAACCGGTTTATAATTGTTGAAAGTTGTTAATGAAGTACTATGAGCTTTTTTCGGCTTAGCATTTTCGACTACCCAAATTGTACAAAAACTCTTAACATTTTAATTTTTTTTTTACCTGTGAATGATACTCGGCAGCATCATCGCTTTATACCAGAGAACGCCGGGGAAGTCGTACTTGATGCAGAACTCCGGTATGAAGATTTCGAAGAAGCCGCGCTTCCTGTCGTCTCCCTGCGCCGTGGATATCATCTTCTTCTGCCGGTCGCTGAACGTGTCGATTGTGGCGGCGCGCGGCAGGAGGCAGTTCATTCTGGAGCTTATGTTGCGAACCTTGGAAATTTTATTCGTAAGTTAAAATCTGTTGTAGGTGGTAGGTTTTCATTTTAGAACTCATGTTGCGGCCCTTGGAAATGTTATTCGTAAGTTAAAATGTGTTGTGGGTGGTAGGTTTTCATTCTAGAACTATGTTGCGGACCTTGGAAATGTTATTCGTAAGCTAAAATCTGTTGTAGGTGGTAGGTTTTCATTTTAGAACTTATGTTGCGGCCCTTGGAAATGTTATTCGTAAGTTAAAATCTGTTGTAGGTGGTAGGTTTTCATTCTTATCTACCTCTAGAACTTGTTGCGGACCTTGGAAATGTTATTCATACCTTAAAATCTGTTATAGGTGGGTTTTTTTTCTATAAAGAATAAATCCGCATTTGACCACCAACCACCAACTCGCCTGTTGGTAAGCGACGATGTGGTCGAAGATGGAGCACGCAGATTTTAGAAGATACCTATTCACTCTGACCTTGAAAAGTCCAAGATTATATCTCTCAGGGAACAAGGAAGCCGGAAGTCTGTTCCATTCCCGGGCTGTACGGATTAGGAACGTGGACTCAAACCGTTTTGTATGTATCAGGGGAAATCGACAGTGGAGGGATGGATGGTAAAAGGGCTTCTTTTTACTTGTCATGTATTGAAAGGGGGGAAGGGGAAGGGGTGGTTGCGAATTTCGGGTTGTTCCCATAGTAAAAGTTGTTCATAATGTACTATGAGACCTTTTCGGCTTAGCATACTCTTTCCTTAAGCCCTTACCTCGAGTAAAGGCTGGTTTGGCGCCAGGATATCCAAGTTGTACTTCGAAGAGTAGTAGTCGGCGTACGTCTGGAATCCGTCGGAGTCGAACGGCGACTGCGGAGACATGTGCTCCATCACCTTCGATACTATGTATCTGTAACATGAGAAAAAAAACTTTTATCGCATTGTCATTTGCACGTATCCCAAATTTCGGCTCAATCGGACATCGGGAAGTTTTTCAAATTTCAGCTGCGAGATTGACCCGACTGTACATACTTCCATACACACATTGCACGTTTAATAAGCTTCTAAAAATTAAACGAATTAAAGTAATAATATAAATGTGAAAGTTTGTATGTTTGTTACTCAATCACGAAAAAACGGCTGAAAGGATTCAAACACGGATTTTTTCAAATGAAATTTGATACGAAAGTAGCTTGCTTATACCCTGAATTAACATATAGGCTACTTTTTATCCCGGAAAAAGCGATTGAAACCGCGGACGCGGTTAGAAAAAAAATAAAAGCAATAAATCAATATATGATGGATGATGGATGCTTAGAAAATAATAATAAGAGTTGGAGTTGGTTTAAGTGCGAGGGATAGACGAGAAAAATGTTACATTAGCTTCTTACCTATCGGGCATTATTATGCCTCGGTACCAAGGTGTCACCACGTGGTTCAGGTATGAATCCGTAGTAACCCGCAACGATCTCCGCTCCTGTGCATTCAACAAAACGGATAATTGCACCAGGAACCCTATTTCTGGACGCTAGAGATTATCTTCGTCAGTTTCACTCGCGAAATTTGTAATTAGAGCGACAGTGACCTAGATAATGGGCCCAAGTTCGAAGGCTTTTTATGACAGATCTAAATTTACGAAAATTATTGACGTCCTTGTCTAGTCCCCCATTAAATAATGTAAAGTTATAGGTTTTAGGTAAAGGTTTCTGCCCACCACCGCACCGGTTCGGTTTCTGACCGTGTTATGCCCGTGCTATAAAGGTATCAGAATAGAAAGCAAGAGATACGCTTTACTATGCCCACGGAAATGGATCGACGGCGTTCTAGGCCCGTATGCATTCCGTATGATGCCCGTATGCAATTACCTATTAAAATTGATAGGAATTTATCGATAGGTTTCAGGGGCAAAATATAAGACGCCGCTATCTCGCTAAATAAAAAGTCAAAAACCACCCTACCGCCCGTGTACGTAAATTTCACGCACTTAGTGACGCATAAAAACTACCGGATTGTCAAAATGTTATTTTGACATTTGTATTCGAAATTATAACCTAAAAATTATGATGTTTATGTGTTCCATGAGATGTTAATTTACGATATTAAGTAGACACGTGGAAAGTTATTCCATCGGACGTCTTTCTTACTTTTGCTCAATTTTGCTGTTTTATTTATTTATCATCATTTTATTTTTATTTTTTCTTATCCACGTTTTCTCATCAACTGACGTAAGAATTGACGATTGATTCGGGTAGTTTTTATGCGTCAATATGTGTTGAAGTATACGTACACGGGCAGTAGGGTAGTCTTTGGCTACACTTGGATTTAAAGGGGCCTCTATCTGCCTTTCTACTTGATCTGAGACGGCAAGAAACTTACGCTGCGGCTCTTCCAAAGGCGGCGCTTCGTTTCAAAACAATTGGTTCTTCAAAAGGGTTGTTAGTCTTATAAGGTCGACAGCAAACTTACGGTAAAATGTGGCTCCCCCAAAGGCGGCATTTCTTCATAGTCCCGTATAATACCCCAGTCGATGTCGGGCCCGCCCGCGCCGCCGCACACCGGCACGCAGTACACACAGTTCACTACTCCCTCGTATACAAGGAATTTCTTCGCTACATCCAGCACTTCGTTGAAAAGGAAGTAGTGGAACCTGCGAATGTAACAAACTTGTTTTTTATATGCTATTCAAATTCAAATTCAAAATTGAGCTATTGAGTGATGAGACGAGCAAATCGCTCGTCTGATGTTAAATGTTACGTTTGCCCGTAACAGGTCTTCACCATCCAAAACTTAGAATTCTTAGAATTCAAGAAACTACGCGTCACAGCAGTACGCTCGTCACCCTGAGATACGAGTATAAGATGTTTAATCTCCTATTTGTCTTGAAATTTTACTGGAAACAATGCCCAGAACACCCACACCGGAACACAGTAATGATGGTTGATGTCTTCAAGTCGCTTGTAAGTCGATTTCTTCTACGCGAGCGTGCTCTATCACATCTTTGCTTACCATCAGACGAAATGGTGGTCAATCGTAAGCCTATATTAGAACTAAAAAAGAAACTTTAAAAATAAGACATCAAATTACTTGTAATTTTTTTCATACAATTGAGTGAAGAGATGAGTAAATTATCTCAAATTCTGTAATAGATTTGTGTTTGACCACCATATCACCTGATGGTAAGCACTGATGCGCTCTCCAATGGAGCACGCTTGCCTAGAACCAAATGATGCACTCGAAGACTCGACTCGAAGAGCCACAGACTGGTTTGGACTCGACTTGAAGAGCCACAGACTGGTTTTCTGAGCAGTCATTTGATTTAAAAATCAAAGTACTGAATCGATTTTCACGAAAAAGGTTTAGGTCATTTAAATTGCCTCGAATTTCCGTCGAGAAAAATATACATCTACAATAGGGTTTTAGTATTAGAATGTATTTTATTTGAATGTATTTCCAAGTATTTATAACTTTTTTATGTAGGTTTATATGACACATTTTTTTTAATATTGCACACCCCTTTTATTTGTATTTATCCTCTCCAGCTTAAGGTTGCCTGGAAGAGATCGCTCTTAGCGATAAGACCGCCAGTTGACGCACTAGTTTTAGGTGTTGTAATCTTTTTATTTGTAATTTACGGTGTGAACAATAAAGAGTTTATCTATCTATCTATAGGGTCTTTAAAATGGGTCAATCATCTTCAACACAGCACGGAATACACACCTTTCCTTTTTTTTTGTAGTAAACCGTACATACCTTAACACCTTTTGTAACGTGTTCTCATTCAACTCTACGACTGCGTAGTTCATTTCGATATCGGTTTTCACTTCCCCAACAGTCAAGAAAGTGGGGAATGAGCATATTTTGGCCAGCGGTTGTTGGGTCAAAAGACCGAAGCCTTCGTCAGCTAAAAGGAACTTGTACAGTGCTTGATCTCTCGTGTCTGTCGGCTCGGGAAATGCGGTTTTCAGTTTGATGAGATGCAGGTAATATCTTTTTGAGTCTGGCACCGCATTGAAGCATTCCGGAATCTGAAATCAAAACACATGTATTTGGGTTTCAGTAACATCACAAATAAGTGCTGAACGATAATCTAATCTCACTAATAATATTAAAGCGAAAGTTTGTATGTTTGTAACCGCTAAACTCTGAAACGGCTCAACGGATTTACATGGAATTTGCAATGAAGGTCTTTAAGGTCTGAATTAACACATAAGCTACTTTTTATCCCGGAAAACTCATGTTAACTTTTTGACCGAGGGCGAATTGGCGGGGCGCAGCTAGTTTCATTATAACTTTTTGCAATAGCGTTATCTCGTTCGCACTGGTAGGGACAATTTTAATGTGCGAGAAGAACGGCACGATAGTGACGGTGAGCTGCAATAGTCAAGCTAAGTCCCGGCTAGTTTTGCGATCACTGTCTTACGTCTCTATCATTAAAAGTATCTCTCTCTATCGTAACTAGGCCGGCACGCAAGCGATCACAGTGATCGATCTCACTCTTGTTTAAACTTTACAGGAAAACTGAGATGAGTAGCCTAAGTATGTATTTCGTCGCCGTCCACTTCAGTCGACGCCCTGGGAAGGTCATAATATGTCGAGTTTTGTGAACACAGAGTCCATGACCAACCCAACAAACACACTGATGGAAATAACAGCTTAGAGCTCTAATTCACACTGTTGTAACACATTTTAACCTTAGACCTATAGCCGTGGTAGCTCAATGGGAGAACAGCCGCTTCGCATTCTTGAGGTGGCGGGTTCAAACCCCGACTCGTACCATTGAGTTCTTTGGAACTTATGTACGAATTTACATACTACTGGCTTTTCGGTGAAGGAAAACATCGTGAGGAAACCTGCATGTCCGGAGAAGAAATTCAATGGCGTATGTGAATCCACCAACCCGCACTTGGACAGCGTGGTGGAATACAGCCTAATCACCCTTCGAGGGTAGACCTGTATCCCAGCAGTGGGAGGATTAAAGATTGCATATGAACCTTAGACCTACTTTGACACCGCAACTTCAAAACCGTGGCATTAGCAGTGGGCCTAGTACAACTTCTGACGTTAACGTAGCGAGTATTTCAATAGAAAAGTGTACGCCATTTACGCCCCTCAGAGGTGCCCTTGGCGGGCGTTAATCTCGTGCTCTCTTCTATCGAATAGTCGCGTCAAAGTTGTGCTGGGCCCACTGTAATTTCCACTAGTGTGTTAGTGGAGAAATTGGGATCTTTTTGCACTTACCGCGAGCTTGTGCAAGCGAATGTTTCTCTTACTGCCCGGTCTAGGCACATCAATCCCCTTCAACTGCTCGTCGGGTCTACCGTCCCAGGGCCAGTTTGGCAAACACTGCCTTACGATTTGGATGTTAAAATCGACATTCCTGCAGAAAAACATTCGAATTAAAAAATAATGGACCACTTCCTGATGTCCGATTGACCTGAAATTTGATGTACCTATGAAACTCCAATGATAATACAATTAAATCTTTAAAATTAATCGTTTCTTGTAATTAGTTAGGTGCAATAAACCTGTATTCTGCCTGGAAGAGATATTAGCTATAAAGCCGCCAGTTGTTGCACTAGCTTTGAGTGTTTTATTTTGTTTAAGCTAGCTTTATCCTTTTGCTTGTAATTTCTAGAGTGAACAATAAAGAGTTTTCAAATACCGGCTGACTGGTTAGACACTTGACATATTCTAGGTTATCATAGTACTCATTATTATGAACAACTTTTACTATGGGACCAACCCGAAATTCGCGAAAAAAAAAAATCAGCTGTTCCATACATTTTGTCAAGTGTCATTGACATTTTTCTATGGAACAGCTGATTTTTTTTTCGCGAATTTCGGGTTGGTCCCATAGTAAAAGTTGTTCATAATAATGAGTTCTATGATAACCTAGAATATGTCAAGTGTCTAACCAGTCAGCCCGTATATTCTATTCTATTGAATTCTATTCTATTTTTGTCGCAACAAAATGTCCGCTATGCGTGTTGATGATTACAAATAAAAATAATTTATTGTCTTTAGAAATACAGTAAAAAGTTGTGCTATCATTACCAATCTGGGTAAATCCGTATCTTGGTCAGTGAGGCTTCCCAGACATGAGTATAAAAATAAAATTGCGGGTACTCACGAGTATTTGTGGGGCAGTAATGTGACTGCGTCGAGCTGCCCACATTGGTGAAGTCTGATGCACGCGTTCAGCGCCGCCGAACGCTTTGCTGTCTTCAAGTTTTTTTGCGGAAGGCCCTGTACAATACAGTGACACTCGTTAAGCGCACATCTAAAAGGGACTACAGTGAAACTAGTAGTTCTGCGAACGGTAGACCTCTTTTTAATTTAAGTTTCGTCGAGATTTGTTGAGAAATGCGACCTGTACGCGAGTAACAACATACAAACAAAAATCCGGATAGATTAAAGCAAATTTGGCCAGTCGATGAATAGACGCTTCGCTCGCTCGGTCAATTATTAAAAGAAAAATAGAACGCGACTGTAAATCGTGTCTGACAACCAACACAACACAACGTTACCTTAATAGCTTCTTTGATGGGGCAATATATCGGCATTATAATGGTGACTAGCTGATTCTTAGTGTCGAACTCATCAGTAGAAATAAACTCCGAGATCCAAGCCGGCGTGATCACCGTGAAGTGGTCATGGGGGAGCATCGAGCAGTAACGATTCAGCAGGCTTATAGCCAGAACCGATGATAGACGACCTGGGAAACACAGCAATGCTATCATCGCAGGACCAAGACATAATTTGAGTCGATGCGCCAACAAAGTTTGTTATCACCGTAAGAATCTAGTGATGGTGATAGGAACTACATAGCGATAGCGATATGTTACCAGCAATGGTAATCATACGCCTACAAAGATTGTTAATTATTTTTGCTATTTTCGTAGGAATCTAATGGTGGCGATAGGAACTTCATAGCGATAGCAATAGGATTGCGTTAGGTGTTACCAGCAATCGCAATGATGTCTTCCAAATATGTTTAAAAGCATCGATTTAACATTACAAATAAAACGCACCAATAATGTGAGTCGAATGGCGAAGCTCAGGGATGCGTTAGCTCAGCAGTGAGCGCTTATGGGCGTATATAAAGATGATTGTGAAAATCATAGACTCATATTTAGATTTACAAAAAACAACCACAATTTGCAATCCACTTAGTATTTTTCTTGAATAAGCAACTACATTGCATTTTGTGGCCGTTTTAGCTAGTCGTTGAATTTTATTTTTTGCTATAATTATGACGACGCGCCGTGTACAAATTACTTTGCGAACTTAAATTCTCGAATTCGGAATAGTAATGAAAGCCGTCCATTAATCACGTGATGTTATTTTAACTACTTTCTCACCCATAGTGATGAGGACCCACGGTGAGGTTATAAATTACCCCTCCCCACATTTATTCTGCCAATATCACGCGTATTTTTTTGGCAGAAATTATTTAAAAAAATTTTAGAATTTAACGAAAACATAAATACATGTCATATCTCACTACACTCCCCCTCCCCTCTTGTGATATTTCTTGATGTTTTCCGAACCTCCTTCCCCCCTCCCCCGCCCCTCTCGAGTCTCACGTGATTAACACTTTCACAGTCCACCTTACAAAAACAAAATCTAGTCCCTCGAGTCCACTCCAATATTCATTGTGCATGCATTCATTATCCCATGCATCCTTTTGGATACATGGACTCCACGGTAACCCTGTTTTCGTATCCATGTGGATACCGTGGACTGTGAAAGTGTTAATGGACGATTCCTATGCTGAACCGTAGATGACGCAGGTCCACCCACTGCCGTGGAAGAGTGCGAAAGCGTGCCCATAGTCCCGGCGGATAGCGTCAAGGGGGAACACCCCAGGGTTTTTCAGTGGGTAGGCCGCCACCAGGGCGGAGACTCCCACAATACTACCGTGCTCCCCCCGGAGCCGGTGGTATCCATAAAGGATTTTCTCTGGGTCAAAAAAAAAAGGTCCACCCACTGCAGAGCAGAACAGATTTTGTAATGTATGAACGTACTGAGAGGATGTTTCACACTGATTCAGTATTATGTGCTGTGCGGCTCAGCATACGCTTAGCCGTATCTTTGCCAATTACTTACGATTGTGTCATCCTGATAGCATGAATACATAGAAATCTGTTTTGGGTCTGGGTGTTAGTTGTCCTTGTCTTTGTGTGTGTTCCATGGCATCCCCGAGATAGGATTTATCCTACTGGGGAGCTATGAGTGTGGAATGTTTATTTATTTATTTATCTTACTGGTATGTTTAATTATTATTAAACGTTTCACAATCATAGCTCTCCACTAGGATACCCTGTGTCGGGAATGCCTTGAAACACACACGAAGACAACAAGCACCCAGACTAGGAACAGATATTTAAAGTCATCATTCAAACATCTGCCCGGTTGGTAATCGAACCCGGGACCTTTGGCTTGTAAGGCAGTTGTTGATCGTCGTATGTAGGTATGTAAATTTGAACGGTACTTGATTAACGAATGCATGAATGAAAGAATGAGTGAATGAATGAAATGAGATAGAAATGTGTATTGATGTCCTACTCACCGCCTAAAGGAGTGTGGTACGGTGGTATGTCATCCTCATCATAGAGGTTCCCTTGGATATCATCCTGCGTTGGCGCTTCTCTATCATCTGTGCTGCCCACTAAAATCTGCACAGATAATAAACTGGCTGCTTTACCCATATTTCTAGTTTTACGCACTATTTGGATTATATAAATTCTAAATAGTTTTGTCCGGAAATGCTTATTAAATACGGCAGTAGCTATTGCCCCAGTGGGTTCAATAAAGAATGGGAAACAAAATCTACAGGATAAGGAATTAATAAATACTAGCTGACTCGACAGACGTTGTCCTGTCAAAAGCCATTGCGTCAATTCTATGTCAAATGTCAAAAGTTAATGCTATTGCGTAACTATAGCAACCGTAGTATGTTGATGCTAACTTGTCAATTTATAGTAAAAATTATCAGTATATACATAATTTGCAATAAATTAAAATTGCGGCTATAATTTGAGATTTTAACTATCTTATCTCTCAAGTTGGATCGAACTGCACATGGTGTGCGAATTTTATTATAATCGGTTAAGTGGTTTAGGAGTCCATTGAGGACAAACATTGTGACACGAGATTTATATATATTAAGATGTATGAAGGCACTAATATGGCAGTTTCCTTTATTCAGGTTTCCTTAAAATGATCTACATATGATGGTGTACGACTTTGCTTCCGCCGTTTTGCAATAGATGGCTGTAGCGGTAAGTGGTAGTCGAAATAAATAGATCGTAGATGTCATACAATAAGCTTAGGTATTTGTAAACATAACGCCATCGAAATATTAGTTAATAAAATAATTTGTGTCTGCATCATAAAGTTATTCTCGATTAAACATGTCAGCTTAGCTTAGCTTAGCTAACAGAGATATAAGATGTTTCATGTACCATTTGCCCTGAAATTTCACTGAAAACAATGCCCTTCCAACCGAAACACAGTAATGTTTGCACATTACTGCTTGGCGGTGGAATAACTGGCAAAGGTGTGGGTACTTCCCCAGGCGGGCTCTGCAAAAGAGCCCTACCACTACAAAATATACAAATAAATATCAAATATACAAGTTTTCAATTACCCTTTGAATGTACCGTTCTATACGTTGAAAGTCTCTGTAGTTCTTGAGGAACTTGCTTCTATTTATCTCATTTACCATTATTACAAAGCTGGCTTCTTTGCTGCGCGCTCGCCCTGGAATTCGCATGTCGATAAAAGATTAAAAAATAAATGTCTTGGCATATCATAATTATACAGAAACGACTACATTATTTCATTAAACCACGAAATACAGTCCAGGGGTGTTACGGCAATAGTAAAACCATATAAAATGTATTTACAAAGTAAACATGTCACTTATCGTCTATGTTAGCAGTGAGATCCGTGACATGTCAAATTTAATTCAGCAATTTCGAGACTAGTCTAGAGTTAGAACCTAAATAGTACCTTTGCTCTGTATATAAGAGCGATATTCCGCTGGCGGGTCATATCGGAACACCAACAAGCATTGAGGGATGTCAACACCCTCCTCGATCACGCTAGTCGATATCAGACAGTTCAATTCGCTGAAACAGTATTTCAAAATTGAGTATTGATAAAAAAAAACTACATTACTGAATCATTAATGCTAGTTTTAATAGGTACTAGGAGTAGCATAGTCCAGTTACTAAAAAGGCGATCGCTGCCCGGAAGCAATGCTCTGTCGCTTTCGCACTCGTAAAGTAAGATGTAAAAAAGGCTCGGCCAACGGGCTCAAGGTTAACGGTCTACTAACGCACTGAGTCATGCCTGGAACCCTGTGGGCCTAGCATAACTTCTGACGTAAATAACGTGGCGAGTATTCGATATTTGCGTGTCACAGGAGCGCCCTTGACGGACGTAAAAGGCGTACTTTTCTTTGAATACTCGCTACGTATTTTACGTCAGAATTTATGCTAGGCCCACAAGGCTGGAGGCATAACATGCGTTAGTAGACCGTTTAGCTCGTTGGCCGAGCCATTTTAACACGCTTTTATTAGTTTCACCTGTATGTATGTATGTAACAGACTCCTTTGAGCTCAATTTTGCCCTACTTTGAACGATCAGATTTAATTCAAACTTTGCACACCTGTCAAAGACCGATGACAATGCGTGTTTTTTAGTTTTTTAAATTTTATTTCTTTATTTTACATCTTACCTTACGAGTGCTAGTGACAGCATTTTTTTCTGTGTATTCTCTCGGTCACTGTCTCCTGAATTTTATGAGCGACTATAGCTTCTGTTAAATTGCTTATGATGCCTATCTTTGTAGTAAAAGTCCGTAAATAGTGACTATAATTTTTACTCTACTTTACTGCTCTACGTTTTGTTTTACGGAGTCTTATCCTTGCTTTACTAAGAATTAGCCAGTGGTCACTTACTTTCTGCCAAACATCAAAAGGGCTTTTTGGCTGGTCTTTTTGAGATAGTGCTGTTCTCTGGTGTCCTTCATCGGGCTAATGTTGAAGCCGACCAAAAAGTCGTGTTTCAGGAAGCCAAACTCTTCAGGGTTGTTTTCTTTCACGTCTTTCAGGAGGTTGTATAATAATTTCGCCGTGAAACGTTTTTGCGTAAATATTATAGCCGATAGAGGCTTTTTTGAGTGGTTTACTTTAAGAAGCACTGAAAGATTTAATGTTTCGATGAAATGGGTAAGTTTAGTGTAATATAACACAATTTTTAACACTTTGACTGCGGAAAACACATACCTTGTGTTTTCCTTTGTGCGACGCGAGTGCGGGCTGCACATGCCAGGCGCGTAAAACACAATGGATTTGACTATTATCCGCAGTCAAAGTGTTAAGACACTCTTGGCTATTAAGACATCGGCCGGCTAATGCCTAACCCAAGCAATAACGCGACCGGTGTTAAGTATGGTCCGAGTGGTAAACTTACCAGACTCAGTTGCCACCTTACAATTCAATTAAAGTAAATTAAAATTATTACTTTTTACTAACATTTTTTTACGACTCGCGGACTTCATTTTGATATAGGCCGAGAAGTACCTCAACTTATTCTACATTATAAAACTGTCTTTACAAATCAATATCTAAATTAGCTTAGCTCAAAATATTTTTGTCTATTTGACATCATTGAATAAAGATAACGACACCTAAGTTTCTGATTTTTCTAATGTTAGTGTAAGAGCTACTAAAAACCAACCTCCAGGTTTTTCTATCAGGGTGGGATTATATTCCTTGAGTACATTTAGCAATTGGACAAACTTTGACGAAGTATGCTTCAGGATTTTTGTGTACCCTTCGTCTCCTTCCATGGACTGGAGCAGGATAAGACGCGCGCTGCAAATGAAATAGATTAAAAACCACTTTTATTGCATTGTCATCGGAGTTACACATATGTATACCAAATAAGCTTTAACAAAAAAATAATTTGGTTTCAAGCAAGTTTCAATACTTAAACATGGCACTTTAATTTTGTGTAACACGAAAACACGAAAATCTGATATTTATTATAAACTAGCGGCCCGTCCCGGCTTCGCACGGGTAGACTTTGGGATAAACGTAGAGTAAATTGAAATCGGTCCAGTCGTTCACGCGTGATGGTGTGACCAAAGGTGTTGAGAATAATTATAGGAACTCTTTGTTATAACCTCTATTCTCATGCTATTGCGTAAATATAGCAACCGTAGTTTGTTGATGCTAACTTGTCAATTTATAGTAAAAATTATCAGTATAAAACGCACACTGTTTTGATAGATATGATTGAATTTGAACTTTGTACAGAGGTAATAAAGTGCAAATTGACTCTTGGACGTTAGGAACATACCTACATTGCTTAAACAACAGGGAGTGCTTGCAATTCAATATGAACTTTATACAATAGCAATAAAGCTCGTTTTAGTTAGAAAACGTTTGTATGGGAAAAAGAAAAGGGCTGTTTTTAGGGTTTTTCAATATTTCTGAGAGATTTTCTTAATATTTTTTTCCGTAAGAACCTTCTCCTAATAATAACAAATACAACAAAAAAAGAATTAGTGAAATCGGTCCAGCCATTCACGCGTGAGGCCGTGACCAAGGAAAACGGGTTTCATTTATATATATATAGATTTATGATTTACTTAGGTACATCAATTTTGTGTGAATGCCATATTATTATTTTATTGTATTATACAGGATTATTCAGAAAGGGTATAGGGCTAAGCCGAAAAGGGCTCATAGTACTCATCATCATGAACAACTTTTACTATGGGACCAATCCACCGATCGATGGGCCAACCCGAAATTCGCGAAAAACAAATCAGCTGTTCCATAGAAAAATGTTAATGACACTCGACAAAATGAATGAATACTATTCGTTTTGAAGATTGTAATTCGCATTTTAAGATATGAGAGTAGATAAAGTAGTGTTTCATACACTATGTTACTTTATCTACTGCACATAACTCGGTAATACTCGTGTGATACTAAAAAACCTCGCCTACGGCTCAGCTTTTAAACTCACATTCGTGTTTTAAAACCCCTCATCGTGCAACAGTTTCATGAACTACTATTATCTACTCCAGGGGCGGATCTTGAATTTGTGGGGCCCTGGGCTAATACTGCTTAGGGGCCCTACCTAATTACTCAAGTAATTGCCATTTTGACAAGAAACTGTTTTCTGTAGTGATGTAGGTATATGTACTCGTAATATAATACATATATGTTAAGTACAGGAAGAAAATAGGAAAACAAAATATTTTATTTATTTATTAAAACATTATTTATTACAAAATAAATAACTTTTAAGTTATCTATCACTTAGTAAACTAAACACGCACTAAACACATTTCTAGCAATAACAAAGTCAATTCGTTAATACAGGGTGTTTGGTCTAGGGTTAGACAACCTAAAGGGTGTGTTCGTTGACCCATTTAGAGAATACAAGTTGGCCAAAAACATCCCAGACGCCTAAATTTTTTTTTAATGGTCTACGTGTGTTTTTTTTTTATTTTTACCGAAATTTAACCTATTAAGCACCACAACTTTAAAAAAACTGTTTTAGACCGGTTCTTCTTATTTGAATTTGGTCTCTGATACATTTTCGTACTGTACAAAGCAAAATTAGAAGCAAATAAGGACTAAATAATTCGTTCAGAGCTCATAGAGTGTAAATATGAAAGAAAAATTGCCCAAAAGCTCAACTTTGACTCGATCTAAAAAAAAAACTAAAATTATCCATGAAATTCAAACACTTCTAAAAACATCTCTTGTTATCCAATCCTTATTACAAAAGTATCCTACACGAGTACAAAACTTTATCGCTTTGTGAAAAAAAAATTATGTTTGGGAAAATGAAACAAAAATAATAATGCAAAAAATAATCAGTTTTGTTCAAAAACAGCTCCTCTATTCGCAATGCATGCCCGTCATCTTCGTCGGATTTTTACAGTCGTAGTTTTTAAATTCATCTCTTCTTTCATCTTCGCAAAAGCGGCATTGATTCGCTCAATAAGTTGCTCTTTGGTGCTTATTTGAACTTCGTACACTAATTCTTTGGCACGTCCCCAGACAAAGAAATCAAGTGGTGTAAGGTCTGGGGAACGTGCGGGCACTCGATGGGGGGCACGCCACGTCTTCCGATCCACGTGTTGGGGAACACATTGTCCAGGTACTCGCGTACAGACGCCGAGTAGTGAAAGAAGTCCCCAGTAATAGACAATACACGGAATACACCGACCGAAAACAAGCGACAGGGAATTCCCCGTTCCGTTTGATAGATGCGCACACGGGTTGATTGATCGCAGTGTTGCCAACCTTATGATCGGATTTTTTTTAATTCTAGATAATTTTTATTATTGACAATATCGTCTATTGGTTTCAGTTCGGTTGGGGGCCCTCTGTATTCGCGGGGCCCTGGGCTGCAGCCCAAAAAGCCTTTAAGTAGATCCGCCCCTGATACTCTCATATCGTAAAATTCAAAACGAATCTATAATGACATCTAATATATAAAATTCTCGTGTCACAGTTTTCGTTGCCATACTCCTCCGAAACGGCTTGACCGATTTTGATGAAATTTTGTATGCATATTCAGTAGGTCTGAGAATCGGCCAACATCTATTTTTCATCCCCCTAAATGTTAGGGGTAGTCCACCCCTAAATTTTATTTTTTATTTTTTTTACAAATTTTGTAAAAAAATACAATTTTTACAAAATTTATTTTTTTTATAATGTGGCTTATGTGGCATTAAAAATACATGCAACCCTAAATTTTATTTTTTATTTTTTTTATAAATTTTGTAAAAAAATACAATTTTTACAAAATTTTTTTTTTTTATAATGTGGCTTATGTGGCATTAAAAATACATGCAACCCTAAATTTTCACCCTTCTATCACCAACCCCTATTAATTTATATGGCAAAACAACGTTTGCCGGGTCAGCTAGTACTTTATAAGACACAATACCATAATGGAAAAAAAAGTTTCATTATAACACTATTTTCCTAACAAAATAGTGTTATAATGTAACTTTTTTGTCATTACGATACTGTTTCCCACTAGACTCTTTTGGCACGGAGTAACTATTACCTAAACTGCCTCTGACAGGCTAGTTTGGAGCCATATAAGGCCGCCGCCATTGATTCCATTTTTAAATTTCGGTGATGTATTTAAAGTTTGTCAATATTAATTCGTATTGAAGTTTGTAATTCGCATTATCAATTATCCATTTTGTTGAATGCAGGAGCGGCGATCGTTGCGGGTTACTACGGGTTCATACCTGAACCACGTGGTGACACCTTGGTACCGAGGCATAATAATGCCCGATAGGTAAGAAGCTAATGTAACATTTTTCTCGTCTATCCCTCGCACTCAAACCAACTCCAACTCTTATTATTATTTTCTAACCATCCATCATAACATAGATATTGATTGATTGCTTTTATTATTTACTAACCGCGTCCGCGGTTTCATTCGCGTTTTCCGGGATAAAAGTAGCCTATATGTTTTAATAATTCAGGGTATAAGCTACTTTCGTATCAAAAATCCGAAAAAAAATCCGTGTTTGAATCCTTTAGCCGTTTTTTCGTGATTGAGTAACAAACATACAAACTTTCACATTTATAATATTACTTTAATTCGTTAAATTTTTTCAAGCTTGAAAAAATTTGTGCAATGTGTGTTTGGAAATATATATGGTCGGGTCAATCTTGCAGCTGAAATTTGAAAAACTTCCTGATGTCCGATTGAGCTGAAATTTGGTATACGAGCAAATGACAATGCGATAATAGTAGTTTATGAAACTGTTGCAAAATGAGGGGTATTTAATACCCCACGAGTGTGGGTTTAAAAACCGAGTCGTAGGCGAGGTTTTTAAAAGTATCACACGAGTGTTTTAATACCTAGTTATGTGCAGTTTCACACACTACTTTATCTACTCTCATATCGTAAAATGCGAATTACAAACTTCAATACGAATTTATAGGTATTGAATTGACAAACTTTAAACACACCACCGAAATTTAAAAATGAAATCAATTGCGGCGCCAAACCTAGCCAGTCAGACGCAGTTTAGGTAATATGTAGTTACTACGTGCCAAAAGAGTCAAGTGGGAAACTGTAAAAACCTAACCCTCTTTTTTTGAGAGCATGTAAGAAGCGTCATATAATGGAATCAAGGCCCCAAAAAACCCCTGAATACAATAAATCAGGCCCCTCGCCTGGCCCAGGCGGCCATTTTGAATCCGCCATCTTGGATTTTCATCACTATCAAGTAGCCCTCGCAAACCGCTATGTACAACATTTGGTCTATCAGACCCCACCCATCTTTAATCGTTTCGGAGATATAGATCCTCAAATTTTGTATGGCGTCCGTGTTTTTTGTACGTTTTTTTCGATTTGCCCAAAAAGTTACTAAGTTTTGGTAAATTTTTAGTTTTAGCGTTATGGTAAAAATGTATTTAGTTTCCGAGGTAATTAGCAGTTCCACCTCAAAGATGTGACTTTCTTAGGTTTCGGATTTTTCTTGAGGGTTGTGGTTACCTTCAGCTTAGTACATCTGTCAAAGTTTATTGACGTAGCATCAAAACAAATTCTCTCTCCGTACTATCTTTACCACGCCATTTCACCCCGATAGGGTTTGATATTGACATCAAAAAACAATGCTTCTCCATACTACAGATAACTTTAACACCCTATTTCACCCCCTTAGCGGTTGAATTTCAAAAAATCCTTTCTTAGTACACTTCTTAGTTTACTCATCAAGACAAACACACCCTCCAAATTTCAAATCTCTGCGACCAGCGGTTTAGGCTGTGCGTTGTCTGTCAGTGAGTCAAGACCTGTTCCTTTATATATTTAGATAGATACGAGTAGATGTCATTATAAATTCGTTTTGAAGTTCGTAATTTCAATTTTACGATATGAGAATAGATAAAATCTTCTTTCAGATCAGGAAAAATCAACAAAAAACAAAATCTTATATTTTTATGTATATCAAAAAATCAACAAAAATATAAAACCTTTTTTAATTCTAATCAATGGTCATACCTACACTTAGGTAACAAAATAATAAACATTATTACAAATAATAACTCTAGAATATAATCATAGAAGTCTTTTATAATTATTTTTCTTTTCCATTGAATGTATACCTATCGTCGAACCCAGCTCGATTTATATCGGAGCTGTTCCATAGAAAAATGCCAATGACATTCGACAAAATCTATGGAACAGCTTATTTTTTTTTCGCGAATTCTGGGTTGGTCCCATAGTAAGTTGTTCTTAATGATGACTAATAAGTATGAGCCATTTTCGGCTTAGCATGACCCTTTATGAATAACCCTGTATATCCTCGATCCCTGTGTTTTTTATTTGTGACGACCTATTTGGTTCAGCGGTAGTATATCCACCTTATAAGCCAGAGGTCCCGGGTTCGAGTCCCGGCCGGGCAGATGTTTGAATGATGAATTTAATTATCTGTTCTGGGTCTGGGTGTTAGTTGTCCTTGTCTTTGTGAGTGTTCCATGGCATCCCCGACACAGGGTATCCTAGTGGGGAGTTATGAGTGTAAAACGTTTAATTTATAGTACATGGTTATTTAAAGTACTTACGCAGTAGCATGTGTAATCGTGAGCCTGTACAGTAATTCCTCCTCTTTGTTGTTAGCATTCTTTTTTAGCCTCTCCAGTAGTATAGTGCA
Source organism: Alcis repandata (assembly GCA_949125135.1). Lineage (NCBI taxonomy): Eukaryota > Metazoa > Arthropoda > Insecta > Lepidoptera > Geometridae > Alcis > Alcis repandata. The sequence continues at coordinate 7,339,775 of OX421233.1, forward strand.
GGCCAGAATACCTACAGCTCCACCGTACGCGCCCAACTCCTCTATGAATTGCACCATGGAAACTATCATGTTCCTTACTGCTTTTACTATCTGTATAACAAAAAAGTAAATGAAAAAACCAGCATTTATTACACAGGTATACAACATAGATCTTCAACAACAGCACCAGGCGTTCAAAAATGAGACACCCTCTCACGGTGGATATTCCGTTCAAACGCACAAAGCGTTTCCATTCCACCTTTTCGATTCGAACAGCAGAGGTGTGGAACTCATTGCCGGCGTCCGTCTTCCCGATAAAGTTCAACCCGGGGTTATTTAAAAGAAGAGTGAGTAGGTATTTCCTAGGCAAGCGTGCTACATCTTCGACCACATCGTCGCTTCCCATCAAGTGAGATTGTGGTCAAACGCATGTCTAGTTTGTTGTAAAAAAAAAAGGTATTTTAACACTGGTACATCAAATTTCAGAAAGTGGTTATACAGTTGCAAGATTTTACCCAAAAAAACAAAACAACAAAAGAATAGGTTATAAAAGCTTGTAATTTTTGGATTTTTGAACGATCATCGCAGAATTCGAGCAAAGTAAGCACATAATAAGTTATTTTTAAAACAAGCTTTTGTTGCATTGTCACTGGAGTTACACACGTTTACCAAATTGGTTCAAAATTGAGTTGCAAGATTCCACCCGAACAAACATAGTTACTACATATGTACATTGCAAGTTAAATAAAAGGTTTTAAAAAACTACAATTACACTTAATAGTGGAGTAGAATTTATTAATTAGAGTAGTAGAATTTAAGAGTTGAAACAGAGTAATGATGACTTTCCGACGTTATCTTGTTTTTCATTCACCTTTTTAGCATCAATAGTGATATCATGCTGAAAAGACGCCAGTTTCAGTTCGTGGTCAACCTTCTTCGGCAACTTTACAGCTATTACTAGTTCTTGTAGCTCTTCTAGTAATTGGACGGCCTCGCGAGTCGCTTCCGTCGGCATTGGGTCTTCATAAAACTGCACCATTTCGAGAGGATTGGTCGAATATCTGAAACGAAAGGAAACGAAAGGATGGTAGGCTAGTTTATAATCCCTGACGCCGGATAAACGAAATAAATTTATAAGACGAGATGGCGGTCAAACGCAAGCCTATTTAACAAAATGCAAGACTATCTTTGATTTAAAAAAACTGTTCGAAACACACTAAAAGTTAGTAAGCTCGTATAGGCCGAGTGGCTTGTCCTGGTGTCAGTTTTTAGGCCGCCTGAAGGAAGGACAAACAATTGAAACCTACAATTTAACGTGTGATCCGACCTACGGTAGCGCTCAGTTGTCTATGCCAACCGCGGTCACCCATCCGAAGACTGACCGTGTCGTCCGTAGCTTAACTTCGGTGATCGGTTACAAACACCTAGTCGAGCCACGCTACGAGCGCTACACAAAACACACTACTATACACACATACCCTACTGCATATTACATACCTACATATAATATACTACGCCATGGTATAAAGGTTTCAAGTTTCAAAGATTAAATTTAATTAATTCAGCATCTTAAATTCTCATTTAAGATGCTGAATCGCTTACTACTAATAAGAGAACACTAATAATTATAAATTTACAATATAGTTTATCGTCGTCGTTCGTTCGCCGTTCGTCTTATACATTTATGTACTCGCATTTTAGAATAGTATCTAATTTGTCTTTGAAAACATGTTCGGCAGTCGCTTTTTGAACAAGTTTAAATTCTTTATATCCGAGAGTATTTTGATGTTTAGGCGCGCATCATCCTTATTACACACAGTCACACACGTCACTGTTTGGCGGTTAATTAACTAGAGAAAGTGCCAAGCCAAGGCGGACAACCGTATGAATGGAAAAGTGACGCAACATAGACTTGACAGGGATACTCCAGGCAAGCGTGCTCCATCGTAGACCGCATTGCTTACCGTCAGGCGAGATGGCGGTTGAACGCAAGCGTCGTATGCATTAAAACGTATTAGTAAAAATAAAGTAAAAAATAATTACGTCAGAACTTCGCCTAATTCATTGACAGTGGCGATTGTCGCATGAAATGTCGTTTCTAGATCTTTCAACGCGATTTCGACTTGGTATATTGAAACGTTCGAGTTGAGAAGCGTCGCTGTTAAGCCTGAAACAATAAAATAACAGTTTTACAATACAGCTATGCTACAAATTGCAAATAGAAACCCCATAGATCTGGCCCAGGTTATGTTAGGCCCACGGTATTCCCAGTTGTTACTATTATAGCCAAACCGTTTAACTTATGCGTGTGTATCACACTAAGCGCTCCCGCCGCCCGCACCTGTCTCAGTCCCCTTTGTCGTCATACCCCCGCGCTTCTGTACCGCGCAGGCGAGGACTAAGATAAACGGTTTGGCTATAGCGACTCGTATGAATAATACTTGCCGAGCACTCTGGGTTGTTCCTGCACCGGACACGCTTCGAAATACTTCATGATCGACCGCATGGGATGATCGTCCACTGCGTGGTGACACTCGTCAAATATTATCAGGTTGATATCCCGCAAGCTTATGTACGAGTGAGCCAGCATATCCAGCAAAATCTGACTCGTCATTACGAACACCTGAAAACATGAAATTCGTTGAGAATACAAAAAAAAAGATAGAAAATTCTTCGCGAATTTCGAGTCGGTCCCATAGTAAAAGTTGTTCATAATTATGAGTACTATGAGCTCTTTTCGGCTTAGCATACCCTTTATGAATAACCCTGTATTGTCCTCGGATTTACACAGGTCAGCTCAATCGGACATTAGGAAGAGTTTAAAATTCAGCAAGATATGACCCACTCATGCAAACACGACGAGTTGAATAAAAGTTTGTGAAAAGATTTCTGATCGATGAAAACTTAGCTAATGGTAGAAAATAAGTCAACAAGGAGCCACGCTGTGCTCCGAGTTTCACTTAAAAGTCCGTTCCAAAGACTACCCGTATTCACCCCCCTTTAACTTAACCGTTAGTTTTCAGAGGAGCTGTGACCAAACACCACACCTATCCACAATAAACAAGTAGTACTACAGGGTTATAAGGAAAGGGTATGCTAAGCCGATTAAGGCTCATAGTACTCATAATAACGAACAACTTTTACTATGGGACCAACCTGAAATCAGTGAGAAAAATTATCAGCTGTTCCATAGAAAAATAGCAATGACATTCGGCAAATTTTATGGAAAAGCGGTTTTTTTTCACGAATTCCGGGTTGGTTTACAAACGTGACGCGCTCGCGGTTGCGTCTCGTTTGGCACTGCGGACCGCGGCGCGCCGCGGCGCCGCGCGCGCATGATAGCGGTTGCTCTGCGGGCACGGGGGTGGGGTCGGATAGTCTCGCGCTGCGCCGGCGCACACTGGACTTCCTCGTCGCTGGAGTCTTCCTGTGCCAGGTTGGGAATATTCCAGCATGCGGAGCTGACTGCGTCGTCACCAGACTTGTCCACTCCCCCACGATGACCATGCAGACATGGTCTCTACGTCGCGTCGGTGGCATTATCCATTCCCCATCTCTACTGATGAAGGTCACCGAATGTGACCGAAACTAGTCGTAGTAGACGACTTAATTTTTACGTGAGTATTCCCAGTGTTTAATTATAAAAAAAATGTGTGAAAACCACGTAAGTTTTCCATAGTAAAATTCCGGGTTGGTCCCACAGTATAGTTGTTTATAATGATGAGCACTATGAGCCCTTTTCGACTTAGCATACACTTTTCTTAGAACCTGTATAAACTCGAAATAACTTTTTCTATATCCTTGTCTATTACCTTTTCACGACCACACGGTGTAGCCGACCTTGATAAAAGGAAGTTAAAAAATCGTGGAGGTTAAAATTCTTGGATATTTGTGGTTTTAACGATGGGATACCTGATTACATTCCAGTTCGAGTGTCCATTTGGCCTTATCCCAATAATCGACGCCATCCTCGCCGCTGTACGCTCCGACACCATTTACGGGACAGAGAGTTTCTATTACTTTTCTCTGAAACATTTTATGGAAAAAATTAGTTACCAATTCACGTAAGAACTGATCTTCAAAGAGAAAAATGTGGTATGTGGTTTTTCGAAGACTTAATTATGTCCAGCAGTAGAAATTGCATGATCTTATAAAGTCTGGCCCGTTCTTCTATCGGACCACCAAGGGCACAAAAAAACGACATCGTTTTATAGTTGACATTCATTTTGCGAACCGCACGATTGTGGAATGTTCTGCCCGAGTGGGTGTTCCCCGATGGTCATAATATGGTCTTCAAGTCGAGAGTGAATCGGCATCTTCTATGCAAGCGTGCTCTATCGTAGACCGCATCATTGCTTCCCATCAGGCAAGACGATATCAAACGCAAGCCCATCATTGATTTAAAACAAAAGCTCACTTTACCTACGCTGGTTCATCATAGCAGATCAACAGGTAATCTTGAGATACATGAATAATAAAGTCAATAAATAACTATAAGTATAATCAAAACACATATATACTAGATGTGGACGAGCCTGCCCCTCTCGTGTCCGATAGACAGCCAAACTTGTCCTAAATGGTCCTTAATAACTGACTCGGTATATGATTACCATTTCAATTATCTGCCATATATGTTTAAGGCCAAGTATGACAATGTATGAATGTATATTATATGTATTATCGAAGGCAGTTTTATTTATAATACTTTGTAGTAATTGTCAACTCAGACAAAACTCCATGATAAAAACACGTCATTCTTAAATAGGACGGTCGATAACACGTCATTGTTAACTGATTGAGTACTGTAAGTCAATTCAGTGCAGTTTCTGATATCTTACTTGTTCGAAGATTGCAACATTGTTTATAAATAATTTTATAAACGTGGTTTACTAGGTTGACCGATAAATTGTTTCAAAACTTTGAAGCCGATAGCTAGTTGACGAATAGAAAACTGCTGTTTATGGTACGAGTAGAACAAACTGCATAGCTCTTATCTAACAACAAAAACTAAATTTTCTCAGTAATAAGAATTCTTCAATTTTATTTTATCGCGAGAATATTAGGTTAATACTCAACAATCTCATAAAGTCAGTAGGTAGGTCTCAAACCAGCAAGGAACTAAGTTGTATAACGGCTTAGACAGGTGCCTACGGAACTCCGGAGATTTTATTCAGAACGTGCACTCGATTTTTAACCGAGCGAGCGAAGCGTCTCTGCAACGACTGGCCAAATTTGCTTTCATCTGTCCGGATGTTTGTGATGTTGGTACTCGCGTACAGGTCGCATTATACATATATTATACAGTTTCTACGATGCATTGTACGCGAGTACCAACATATAAACATCCGGACTCTCGCGCGGTCTGCTGTTCGGATAACCACTAGCTAATTTTGTCGGCAACCATCGTCATATTCTATTTTTAAACGGTTTTATTTAGCTCACGTTTTCTTTTTTCTTGGGTCAAATTTAGTAATTCAAATTTCACCCTTTTCCTGTCAACCGATTAATCTGAAATTTTGTATACACTTTGGATTTTGGTGACAATACAATTATGTTTATTCATTATCATTATAAATTCAAGATGGCCGCCACTACAAAATGGCGGATAACGTAGGTTTTATCAATCCCATCAATATGGGTATCAAATGAAAGGGCTCAACAAGCAGAATACAATATACTATAAAAAATTGAAATTCAAGATGGCGGCCGCTACAAAATGGCGGATAACGTAGGTTTTATCGATCCCATCAATATGGGTATCAAATGAAAGGGCTCAACAAGCAGAATACAATATACTATAAAAAATTGAAATACAAGATGGCGGCCGCTACAAAATGGCGGATAACGTAGGTTTTATCGATCCCATCAATATGGGTATCAAATGAAAGTGCTCAACCAGTATAATACAATGTACTATATAAAATAAAAACTAAAAACTAGAAAATAAAAATAGGTAAAAAAAAATTTTAAGTTAAACGGTTTTATAAAACAATAAAAAAATGTACTAAAAACCAAAAAATAATAAAATAGATACAGTCGTGGGAATTATAAACATATGCATAGACTAGACTAAAATAAAACCGTGGGGCACGTCCCACGGTTTTCTTGCCCCTTTACAAGGTAAAAAAAAAGACTAAAATAATTTTGCTTGTTTCACTTAAATGAGAGATACAGAAGTCTTAATTTAACAATTGTTTAAGTTATTTTTTTATATCCTATTGTTATTGTTATTATTTTTAATCCATTTTCTACAGGGTTATTCACAAAGGGTATGCTAAGCCGAAAAGGGCTCGTAGTACTCATCATTATGAACCACTTTTACTATGGGACCAACCCGGAATTCGCGAAAAAAAATCAGCTGGTCCATACATTTTGGCGAGTGTCATTGTCATTTTTCTTTTTTTTTTGCGAATTTCGGGTTGGTCCCATAGTAAAAGTTGTTCATTATTATGAGTACTATGAGCCCTTTTCGGCTTAGCATACCCTTTATGAATAACCTTGCATACAAAAAATTTGTTACAATTTTAGCATAATTTTCAGTCATATAGTTAATTGAGTATAGGTATAAGGGAAAAAATCTACTATTTATACAATAAATTATGGACAATTTTGATACCATTGTTTTTTTATAGTTATGCGACGAGGGTACTTATTAAAATAATTCGATTTGCTTGTCTGTAAATCAAATTATCTGTGAATATGACAGTATTCATTCATAATATATTATAACATACCTGTTGAATTACCAAAGGAACAGTGTTAACCAGAAAGAAGGTGCGTTTTCCTCCATGTCCCCATGGCTTTTGTAGGTCTTCGCGAAATCTCTTGATAACGCATATTGCAATGAATGTTTTACCGGAGCCTGTAAAATAAATACCTGAGCTGTTCATGCCCGTATTGCAAAAGCTGTGGAAAAGCCAACACTTCTCAGTTTATTGTACAACATTGTTCTGACTCACTTGAGCCACTTTACGAAGGTCAACACAATTTTAAATTTACTGTAAATCAGGAAGGGTTGACTTTTCCACAACCACTTGTATGCAGCTTTGCCTGGACTCTTATCAGTAGTTGTTGACATAAGTAACAATGTAAAAATTGAGCCAAGTTTTACAACAATGTGACTGTTTTTAGGATAAGATTCTGAGTAACAGAACAGTAAATGTTCATACAACTTAGTATAAACAAATATTTTTATACTACAGTTTAACAGTATAAAATGCATAAGGCTATGTTGAATAATACACTGGCTGAATTCAGAGGTATTAAAAATGTCTGGTAACACAATCACAATTTTTTGCCAGATTAAAGTAGCCTATGAGTTAACAGAAGATCGACACTACTTTCACATCAGTCTGCCTTGATCGTACTTGACTCACCAGTTGGTAAATGTATGATGGTATTCTTTTTGATGGCAATCTCCTCAAGCTGCGCCTGGTACATCCGAGACACCAGTTCTTCGGCCATGATGGCCTGTGAAAAAATTGCTGAGTATATTTGACTTTCAAGGCTATATCACAATTATTTGAAGCTGAACCATATCAACACTGCAAGATATAGGCACATCAGCTTATGCTGCTTGCATACCATCAATCAAATAAATAAATAAATATATTAAGGAAAAAGTAAACTATGTCTTTATCTTTCCGTATGATGCACACCATTCTCTTGTCAAATTAAATCATGATCTTTTCAGCCATTGAGATGTAAAACTGTGTTGCACAGACGGTAAGGGTGACGAATCAACATCGAGCTGTGCTGCGCTGTACTGCGCTGTGCTATGTTTGGTCAACTCGCTCGTCTAATATTTCAATGAGGATAGAAACAAACCATGCTGTGCTGCGCTGTGTGAGGCTATGCTCTGTTTTAAAAACGCAGCAGTCTCGAGCGAGGCGCGCTACCCGCTGTGCTGAGCCGCGCTGTGCCGAACTGTGCTATGTTTTTTATGGATTTTTATGTGCTGATTACTTTATTGGTGGACGGACAACGTAGTTCTAGTTTAGCTTAGCTTAGTTCAGTGAATTTAGTTTTCATTTAGTTTAGCCGGCGGTGGACGTTCGGCTTTATACTGAGCTAAACAAAGCGCAGCACAGCTTGATGTTGATTCTTAAAAAAACGTAGCTTAAGAAACACAGCACAGCACAGCGCAGTACAGCGCAGTACAGCGCAGCACAGCTCGATGTTGATTCGTCACCCTTAATCTTGGTTTTGTAAATTTAATTTCAATAACTGTTTAAAAGATTTGATACTAGCACTGATTCTGTTGTACCACTCACTTAACTAATTTGAGGGGACTAGAATTAACCACAACTTTTCCCTTTCTTAAAAAAAGACCATCAATTTTGGAGGTGTCAATTTAGTTTTGTTTAATGCCACAACAGTGTCAACATCAATGGGTAATTGTGTACTGTATAACTGTTATGATAGAGTGAGGATTGTTATTGCACAACAGTTAAAATAATTATCTCAGCTTCTATAAGTGGTATTGCATGAGAAATTTCAGTAAGTTTAGTGTAATAAAAATAGTTTTTAATAAATATGTACTTTCAAGTATTTAGGGAGAGCATCTGGCAGGCTACTACTAACTGCTAATAAATCTTTTAGAGCATTATCTTCTTCCATCAACAATATATCTATAAAAATAAAATTCGTCCTTATTGTTGTAGATGTTGCTCTTTTTTTTCAATTTGTAATTTAAAAAATTTAAGTAATTAGCAAAAATATAATTAATTATTGGAAATTACTAGAAATACCTTATAAAAGAATAGTTTGGTGTGATAATTAAGAGGTAGGTAATAATAACACAGAATTATTATTTATAGTTGGTAATATAGGGATGATAAATAAAGTTTATCGGAAACAAAGAGTTACAGGTTTGTGAATTGAAGTTCGAGTGCTTAATATTTTGCCTTACTTACCGATGCTTAAATTTTGTTTCTTCGTATATTCTCGCACATTAAAGATCTACATGAACTAACTACATGCTAGCATTAATTAATTATTATTTACTGTCGAGATGTTTAAAACACTGAACCTAAAAAGATGACTGTCGAATAGTACGTTTTCTGGGTAAGAGAATTTACTCAAATTTCATTTGTAGCCTCTCAAAATGAGAACGAAATGAAAATACTGTAAGAATTTCATAAAGTTCTATTCTTCCTCCACGGTCCACGGCTACAAGACCGCAACCGCAAATGCAATGCAAATTGCAAACCACAACACAAACAGATTATACCGACCGGCTAAGAAATTAAATAGAATTGCCAGATCTTAATTAACTTTATCCTCATAATGAAACATATTCTATCTTTTTTAGAGGCTTTAGTTTTATTAATTAAGGTATAATATTTCAGTTTAGAGATAAGACGTTGACGACACATTCGGTCTGTGATTTTAAAGGTTTTCTTCAGACAGACTTAAAGTTACTTCAGATCTCGAGTGGAGGATCGCATATTTTTTCGTTGGTGGCATTTATCCTATAGGTTGCTAAGACTTAGACAGAGAGGATGTGGATAAGGTATAAAAATAGCTTAGATTAACATAAAGGATTATTTTTATCTCGGAATAAATAAATAAATCTTGTTATATAATGGGTGAAATTGTGAAGCCCAGCTATAATAAATAAATAAATTTTGTGACCCTGGACTCCATGTTGAATTTAATTTACCCCTAAATGCTTGGTAAATATGTGTAACAGGCAACTTGAAGAATTGACACAATGGTTTCGTTACACGTTTTAGTACATTTATTAAAGATCGATAAAACTAAGAAATTATATTAGCCATTTTTTATTACTACGAAATAAATAGAAGTATCACAGCAAGTTTACATTTCAATATGATATAAAATATGTTGAAATAGTTCCACCAATTACATACGTTCATCTAGAAATTCAATGAAATTATTTGTGTGTACTTCATGATTAAGGAACGTTAAATACACAAATAATCCAGAAAATTCCAAACCAGAAACAAACCGCGGTTTGTTTATGGTCGAGGAAAAACCTATTCAGCTTGCGTAGTGAGCCACGTAACACACAATTTACCTTTTTTTTAACACGCTTTTATTAGCTTCACCTGTATGTTTGTATGTTTGTATGTTTGTATGTTTGTATGTAACCGACTCCTTTGAGCGCGTTTTTGACCCACTTTAAACGGTCAGATTTCTTTCAAACTTTGTAGATATATCGAGGACCGATGACAATACACTAAACAAATCGTGTTTTTTAGTTTTTTTAACTATTAATTTTTTTAACACGCTTTTTCTATAAAGTTTCTTTAACTTTTAATACCGTTTAACTTACAAATGGTAATTTCGTCATTCGTGTCAGAGAACAGAGTGGCGCAGTGGAAGCGTGCTGGGCTCATAACCCAGAGGTCCCTGGATCGAAACCACGCGCTAGAAATCTTTTTGCTCAATATTTTTTGTTACGCATCAATTTTATTTTATGAGGTCTGAGGATCGAAACCACGCGGCTACAAATCTTTTTGCTCAATATTTTTTGTTACGCATCAATTTTATTTTTAATTTGCTTGAGCAGACGGCCAAAATCGGATAACACCAACACATTTGTACATATTAAGGATGGTTAATAGTTAGCAAATCGAACTAAAAAGCGAAAAATAAATAATAGTTAAAAAAAACTAAAAAAACACGCTTTTTATAAAAAACCGAACTAAAAAAATAGAAAATAAAATTTTATAAATTTAAATTAAGAATAGGGTTGAAAATTTCAATAAATATAAATTAATAATAGTGTAAATAAATAAATATATGTATTTTATTTTTAAAAAAGCGTGGGGTGCTTTCTAAGATATTATCAAAATGCTAATCACTCTACTCATGTCTGTCAATACAAAATGTATCTACAAAATATATAATATCTATTGACCCATGCACCCCACGCTTTTTAAAAATAAAATACATATATTTATTTATTTACACTATTATTAATTTATATTTATTGAAATTTTCAACCCTATTCTTAATTTAAATTTATAAAATTTTATTTTCTATTTTTTTAGTTCGGTTTTTTATTTATAAATATAACGTAAAATTCAAATTACGAACTTCAAAACGAATGTCACAATGAAATACTTATGACACACCATAATAGAAAAAAAAGTTTCATTAAACACTATTTCCAACAAAATAGTGTTACAATGTATATTTTTTGTCATTACGATACAGTTTCCCACTTGACGCTTTTTATACATTACTAATATCTTGAAGTGTTTCTTTCTACTACGTTTTGCCGGACTCAGACGAATATCTATTTAGATAAAAATGAAACCCGTTTTCCTTGGTCACGGCATCACGCGTGAATGGCTGGACCGATTTCACTAATTCTTTTTTTGTTGTATTTGTTATTACTAAGAGAAGGTTCTTACAGAAAAAAATATTAAGAAAATCTCTCAGAAATATTGAAAAACCCTAAAAGCAGCCCTTTTCTTTTTCCCATACAAACGTTTTCTAACTAAAACGAGCTTTATTGCTATTGTATAAAGTTCATATTGAATTGCAAGCACTCACTGTTGTTTAAGCAATGTAGGTTGTATGTTTATAAAGTTATTGCAATTTAATTAGGCAGTATCATAGAGAAGTACTGTAGAAGTACTGTGTATGGCAGTACGAAGTCTGCCGGGTCAGCTAGTTACATAAAAATATTTTTTTATTGAATTAAGTACCACCACAGAATACTAGCAAAGTCTCGAGCAAAAAAAAAGTCACTCAAGTTATTACTGACTGACGACAGCTTAAGATTCCAGTGCCAAAGTCAGTGTCACTCACGAGTGTCATTGCGAAATAAAGTTGCCAGAATTAGAAAATTTTAGCAATATAGCAACCATGTTCGATGAGTTATGATGAGATTTAAATCCCAAAAGCCATTGTTCTTATCTCATTAAAGAGAGAACTTTACCGTCCTACAGGCATCTTGAAAGTATTTTGAGACCATGACAATTTTGTGAACTTATGGGCTCAAGTTTGATGGATTTATTTGACAGATCTAAACTAACTAATAATTTAGCTGTCTTTGTCACTACGACCTATATTAAACAACACTTTTTTAGCAATTTTGTTGGATGAGGATTTGGCAACATTTCAAAATTCGAAAACGTGCGTGGTGAAATGAAATTGGTGAATGAATAAAACCGACTAATAACATTAAAATAAGTGTATATCAAAATCGCATATTATCATATAAACCAATGGAAATGATAAACTTACTTACAATTTCTGAGTCATTGATTTTAATACTTAGATAGGTACCTATATAAATAAAATAATTACGTACTTACTATCTAATTAATAGCACTGAGCACGTATTAAAGTGTATCCAGTATAACTCTTAGTAGGGATCTATTATTTGGGTGAAAGGAACTGATAAGTGGTTGCGGTGCAAGCCAGAGTAAAATGTACAAAATAACCATAGGACATGTTTTTGTTTTATATTCTTCTCTCCTGCTCAGTATGTTTATTTCAGCCGTAATACCTGGAGGTAATTATATTAAACCTAGTAGAATTTTATAGATCTCCCATGACTCGGCTCTAAGCAACTATCATTGTCATTTCGAAGTTTCATCCTTTTCTACAACTATAGAAAATAGCTTCAGAACAAAGCCTGTTTTTACTATTCAGTATGTCATGTTTCCTGAGTATTTAAATAACAGGGCTAAATAATAAATTGCTGGTCAAACCTCAATAAGATGGGCACAGGACCGAGACAATTTCAAATAGAAAGAGACCTATGCTCAAACGCAATGAGGTTGACAATGATAGGTTGATAGGTAAAATAGGGTTACACTTATAACTTGTTGAGACTTCTAAAACTATATATACACCTCATACCTCATCTCTGCTGCAATCACTATCATTCCAATCTTCTATTTCTTGATAAAATAACTTGATGTAAAAAAAATTTAATCTCTCATTTCAGCAAATGATCTCCATTTCTATGATGGATCGTCAATGGCGGATGTGATTGCTGGGGATGTTTTTTTTGAAGTTTTAGACCCGCCAGAACTGAGATATACATATAGGATAAGACCTGCCAAAGATTTTGGTACTTCTTTTGTAAGTACTATTAAAAGTAAACAAACACATACAAAGGTATAACTTTTTAATAATAGTGAAATTTCTTTTACAGAATGAAAGTCTTCATTTCAAAAAGACACGCCTTGTGCCCACTGTGCCGTTGCACAGTTGTTCAGACATTATCAATCATGAGGCAGTTGTTGGACACATAGCCTTGTCAGAAAGAGGGTAACTAGAGCCATTTTCACTTACATTGCATAGCAAATACGTACTTAACGGTACCCGTTTGTTTCCTTAACAAAAAAAAGTTTGAAAATTAGTTCAAATTTTATGTCATACGAAAGTTTGTTTCAAATAATAATATGCCAATCAAATATTAGGTTAACTGAATAAACAAATTTAACACAATCTGAAATAATCAAAAAATTTTTTGATATAAGAAACAAGGGAGAACCATACTTAAAACTATTATTTTTGATTAAAAAAATTAAAACTTAGACATCACATAAAGTGTGTGGTCCTAAAGTGCCTTTTCTGGTGCAATCAATATTTTTAAATATAACCGCACTGAAGGTGAAATTAAAAAATGTTTGTCACAAAGTTTTCTTATTATGTATCTAAAATGTAAGTTAAATTTTTATGTATATTAAAAACACATAATCAAGGATATGTGAGAATTAGTTTAAGAAATCTTAAATGGTATATCAATCATATGTCATTGTTTAATATCACCATCAGTAATTGAGATTTAATTATAATAGAATAATAGAATAATTGAGACAATGAGAGAGAGAGAACAAATACAATATCCTTTTTATTAAACTATGTTAGGCTTATGTTTGTCTGCCATCTTGCTTGATGGTAAGCGATGATGCGGTCTACGATGAAATATATTTGCCTAGAAAAACCTGATTCACTCGCGCCTTGAAGACATCCAAATTATATCTATCGGGAAACACCCACTTGGGGAGAGCATTCCACATTCTAGCAGTTCGTACAATAAAAGTGGAATCAAAACGCTTCATACGGGTTTTTTTTACGCCAACCATTTAATTAATAACTAATAATTGTAATTTGTAATTTTCAATTTTATTATTTATTATATCTGATTTTATCTTTAATTTTAATTTTGTATTACGTAGAACACTATATGGACATTTCTGGTCTGAAATAAAGATTATTATTATTATTATTATAAGTGAAGTTTCCTTGCTCATAAGTGATGCATGGTTCAATTTGCCTAATAAATGTGCTGATAATTTCCAGGGAGTGCTCATTTGTGCACAAAACAGCAAAGGCGCAGCAGGCCGGCGCAAGAGCGATGATCATCACTGAATCTATTGACAAGTGGGATGAGTCGCTCGATCATCTTATTGAGATGGTTGATGACAAGTAAGTTAAATTTCGTTGTTAAGTAAACTCAGAAGATGATCCGATTTCAATGTCTTCTTTATGATTAGAACTAACTATAAACTTGCGCCTTTTTTTAGGGTTCCGTACCAAAGTGTAAAACTAGACCCTACTACTAAGTCTTTGCTGTCCGTCCGTCCCTCATCAGGATGTGTCTCACGAACCGTGATAGTGAGACAGTTGAAATTTTCACAGATGATGTATTTCATTTGCCGCTATAACAACAAATACTAAAAAACAGAATATAATAAATATTTAAGGTGGCCCCCATACAACAAACGTGATTTTTTTGCCGTTTTAAAGATTATGGTATGGAATGGAACCCTTCGTGCGCGAGTCGGACTTGCACTTGGTCGGTTTTTTACATACCATATTAATTCCAAAAAATTAAGTTCAAAGTTAATTAAAAAGAGAAATAGTAAATGAATAGTTAAAAAACTAAAAAACACGCTTTGTTTAGTGTATTGTCATCGATCCTCGATAATACAAAGTTTGAAAGAAATCTGACTGTTTAAAGTGGGTCAAAAACGCGCCCAAAGGAGTCGGTTACATACATACATACAGGTGAAACTAATAAAAGCGTGTTAAAAACAACCATTTATAGTTCGAATTAAATAACTAAAAACAATCTAAGAAATTGGATAATGTTCAACTTCAACTTCAATTTTTATTAGATGGCTTCTGCGGGGTTGCCACAATTTAGCCAGTGTCAAGTGGATAGAGTAGATAGATACGTGCCACAGTAAAGTAGTGGAGACTTTACTAGAGGCTTTTCTAAGGAGTTTTGGAAGCAATACGAAATGACACGATTCACTGCATTTTATGATTTGCCCACACTCGTGCACGTCCTCAAGCACTTAATGGTTATTTTCCCCACTTAAAATAAACATTAACATCCAATATTACACAAGTTTAGTAAAATAACAAAATGAAGCAACATGACTCTTCCACGTTCCCGCCAAAAACCTGGATAATGTTAAGAAGTAGAAATCAGCTTTTTCCCCACTGTACTGACAGATACGCCTTTTATATAAATGTGTGATCCTCTTAATCGGGCTGAATGCCTGCTTGTTGACCAATGTTTCATTTAGTACTATGTATTATTATTCACTAGAACTCAATTTTCCTATACTGGTCACAAATATGATATGTCAGTGCCAGGCCCAATTTCTGGGCCTAAATGGGGCCCACTGTAACTAAATCAACTTTGATTTTTTCTTTGCGCAGTAAAAATAATTTCTTAATTTAAATTCCAGGATGGAGGTAGACATCAACATACCTGCGGGCTTTCTACTCGGCCGGAGCGGTTTTAACATACTCCGGACACTGAGAAAAATGAAAAAACCATACGCTATTATCAATCTACCTATTAATATGACTCATGTACATCTGAACAAGATGAATCAACCACCTTGGATCTCATGGTAGCTATGCTTGATTCTTCTGCAGTAGTCACCACAAGATAATTATGGGCTTTAACTTGGCGGATTCTCTTTTTGCCTGCTCTCTTGCTTGCACTAAGTTTTTAATGTTTTAGTCAGAAACATCATATTATGCTGTCGGTTTTAATTAACTGATAATAAGACATAAAAAACAGTAGTGCTAGTTCGCTCTACCAGATCCTTTAATTGTTGACCTGTGCCCGAGGTGGTTCACAATTGTGACTGTAATAATTATGTATATTTATTGTACAATCTAAGCAACATTGTGGAAGGACAAATAAATGAAAATGAGTATGCATAAGTGTCAGGAGTGGATAGTGTGGATACACTCATGTTTGCATAAACATATTTTATGATGGTTTGATGGTGGATACAGAAAGCAAACAAATGTAGACGAACGTCCACTTTTATGATCCTTTGTATCTAAAACACAGTTACCTAGTTAGGTGATAATGATCATGAACTAAAATGTATTTTGACTAGTTTTCGTGCTCGACAATTTCCGCCGTTGAAAATTATTTCCATGTCGTTTTTTTTTCTTTATGGAATTTAATTAGCTCTTTGATGTGAATTTGGAATTAGAATTTATTTCTCTGTCTCGAAGCTCGCCAACTAAAAGCCCGTCGTTTGTGGTGACCCTAGGAAAACTATTTATTTATGTAAAATGTTTCAGTCAATAAGTTTAACTTTTTTGACTTTACATTGTTTTCATCTAATTAAATATCAGAATATCCAGGGTTATAAGAAAAGAGTATGCTAAGCCTAAAAAGGCTCATAGTAAAAAAAAAGAGCGGGCTCTTTTTCCGCAACTAGGCCGGTAATCGGCCCTTTTTGCGTGACATATGCGGGTTTTCCTCACGATGTTTTCCTTCACCGAAAAGCCAGTGGTATGTAAATTCGTACATAAGTCCTAAAGAACTCATTGGTACGAGTCGGGGTTTGAACCCGCCACCTCAAGAATGCGAAGCGTCGGTTCTCCCACTGAGCTACCACGGCTCTCTCAAGGCTCATAGTACTCGTTATTAACAACTTTTACCAAATGCCCTTTTCGGCTTAGCATATCCTTTCCTTATAACCTTGTATAGTCTGAAAACTTAATATTTATAAATCTACAATGTATATACATATATTAAAATATCTCATAGTTCATGCAGCAAAACGTCGAAAGGCAAAACATCTGTCATTTCATTAATGTCGCAACGTAAACAATGCTTCCTAAAGACAATAGGCATGACGACAGTATCAAAAAATCGCCGATTCAATGCTTTCAGGGGACTAGCCAGATTAAAAAAATTTAAAACACAGTTTAGTTTTATTTTTAAAAAACAGATTATTAGATAAGATTTTTAATAAATTAAAACATTAAAATACAGCAATCGGCCATCTTGTCAGAAACAACAATCACAGCGTATGACGTCACGCCTCAGTGAACTCAGGTCATCCGCCGCTCATCACGCATAGACACAATGACATGACACAATGCCGTGACGTCAAATCGACGCCATGACACAAGCAAGCTGTTTTCGGGCACTGTTGAAAAAATATGTGAAAAATGGCTTCAAACTTCGTTAAACTTAAGTTTATTACCGAAATAAAGGCTTTTTTGTAAATAGTAAATATGTACTCACATTATGGAAGAGGATTTTAAAATCTTTCGTCACGCCTATTAAAGTCGTATTAGGAACTGTGGCTAAAGGTTTTGCTAATGTAAGTTCCAGTATATTTTTAGTTGAAAGCTACAAAAGCGCTAACAGACTGTAATAGAAGTTATGAAGAGCTTATTGTGAATTTGTTAATTTATTTCCAAGACCTGTATCCCAGCAGTGGGAATATTAATTAATTTGAATATTGTAAGACTGGTACTTTCATTTTAATTATCTTAATAACAAGTTGCGTCCTTTGATATTATTATTGGGTTTTCCGAAAATAATAATAATTATGTAACCATCTTTTTGTGAACATCTTTTTTCTTTGCCAAATTTTAAAGTTCGGCATAGCCGTTTTGAAAATGTACAGATAATTTTACTTTCACATTTAAATATACATTATTTTGTCAAAATACATTCTGTGATTTGGTTTAGTTATACTATTTAATTTGTGAATTTATAACCAAAAATTCATGATAATTTACAGCAGTTTTATCGTGTTATTTACTTTTAATATTTGTTTGTTGTCTAGTCTATAGTGACCAAACTATATTGATAGCTCTGGATTAGTGTTAAGAGGGGCTTTTACGAAACAGATAAGTTTAAATGTCCGCTGCAAAATAAAGGTGCAACATGTATAATTGGATACACTGCAAGGACGCAGTGTATCCAATTAGGGAATTAGTTGTCTCAATATGACACATTGTTGTCATCATTATTGTCATCAACCTACCCACAGTAAAGTTAGTCCACTTCTAAAAAAAGAAACGTAAAGAACGCAACATTGCAAGATCTGCCTTACCCATCCACTTGCCACCAGCCACCTTTAATTACGCGGGACAAACTACTGTCCGTCCGCGGTTTCACTCGTGCGGTGATAGAAGACGGTAACTATGATTTTTTTATTTATTGCCAATGTACAGTACACACAAGTTCTTCCAAACAAAATGTTACGGTACAAGGACCTTGTAAGGGCGTTGCAAATTTGGAGGGAACTTTACTTAAATTAATCTAAATAACTTCATGGAAAGTAGCAAAAATAGTAGTCCTTTTACGAACACTTTACAACAATTTGACAAGTTGACTCATGATCCTCGGTTATGTATTTAAGATGAAAGCGTAACAAACAAAATATTTTAACTTAGAATGTCAACTGTCAATTATTACCAGGCGTAAGACCGAGAACCGAGGCCCCTGCAGTTCCTAATTTTATGGATAAGTTTTTTTGCGTTTGAATTGCAAAAGCTAACGAAGTGTAATCGTATCGGATCACTGACGTTTATTAACTTATTCTCATGTAAATATGGTGGGATTTTTGTAAGATTGAGTTATTCGATTCGCTGCGATTTAACTTCGACAGCATTAAATGCTTAATGCAACATTAATTATAAATTTTGTGATTCCCTGCTGGATTAAGAGACTTAACTAGCAATTCAGAGTGTAGTTGTCGTATTTTTGTTGTATTCTGTGTCATTCACGTTGCCATATTTTGTCCTACGACATCTATGCTTCCGTATAAAATATTACCGAATTAGGCACGAAACAAAAAAAAAGGGGCTTGAATTGAGATCGTGTCGCCTCAACCTTAATGTATTTTATAATCTGTATCTGTATTATAATATAAATAATCTGGTATGTTGATATTATTGTTATATAGGGTTATTCATAAAGGGTATGCTAAGCCGAAAAGGGCTCGTAGTACTCATCATTATGAACAACTTTTTCTATGGGATCAACCCGAAATTCGCGATAAAAAAATCAGCTGTTCCATAGAAAAATGTCAATGACACCCGACAAAATGTATGGAACAGCTGATTTTTTTTTTCGAGAATTTCGAGTTGGTCCCATAGTAAAAGTTGTTCATAATGATGAGTACTATGAGCCCTTTTCGGCTTAACATACCCTTTACGAATAACCCTGTATACAAAATTTTCGCTTTGTAAACGACAGAGTAACATCCTATATTCCTTGTGCGAAATAAAAAACCTTATGTACTCTACAGACCAATTATGTGGTATCATTTGATCAGTAAGCCTAGCACAACTTCGACGTTAACTTACGTAGCGAATATTCGATAGAAAAGTGTACGCCATTTGCGACTGTGAAGAGCGCCTCTGACGGGTGTAAATGGCGTGGTCTACGTATTTTTACGTCAAAGTTGTGCTAGGCATACTGGTGTCAACGACTTCCCACCCTGTAGACAACTACCAGCTGGACCACGGGCACCGCGGCCAGATTTTATTGGGTTTTCTTATAATGCGAGAACGAGATAAGGCGATTGGGTATTATGTAGTCTGTCTCGTTCATCAGGAGAAAATTTCGCAGCTCGCAAACTTACATACTATAGGGTCACAGATTTCAGATAACACATTGGCGGAATAGATCTTATGCCGGCTGATATTTTTCATTCTGCTAATGAAAATGTAGGTCTGTAGTAGGTACATAAAGTAAAATTTGATGGCATATTTGGCTTAAAAATTATTCCAAATTTCTGTTTAGTGAAAAAGGCGCCAAATATGCTGTCGTCCGGCGTCCGCGCAAAATAGGATTTAGAAAAATAAAAAAATGCAATGCCATGGTTTCTTTCAACTCCATGTAACTAGCACACTAAAGTTTCTCAGAAAAAAACCATCAACCTATACAGGGTTATTCAT
Source organism: Alcis repandata (assembly GCA_949125135.1). Taxonomy (NCBI): domain Eukaryota; kingdom Metazoa; phylum Arthropoda; class Insecta; order Lepidoptera; family Geometridae; genus Alcis; species Alcis repandata. The sequence continues at coordinate 7,359,938 of OX421233.1, forward strand.
AAAGGGTATGCTAAGCCGAAAAGGGCTCATAGTACTCATCATTATGAACAATTTTTACAATGGGACCAATCCAAAATTGGCGAAAAAAATATCAGCTGTTCCATACACTTTGTCGAGTGTCATTGACATATTTTTCTATGGAACAGCTGATTTTCTTTTCGCGAATTTCGGGTTGGTCCCATAGTAAAAGTTGTTCATAATGATGGGTAGGTACTACGAGTTCTTTTCGGCTTAGCATACCCTTTATGAATAACCCTGTATAAGTTCCTTTTCACTAGTGCCACGCTATACCGAATCGCTAATAAGATTTAATATCTACAGAAACATGTCTACAAGACGAGAAGTCGTTGACTCGTATTCTTACCCATCTAGCAATATAAAACTGCTATGTTTCAAAGCAATAAAACAAAATATGCCTTCAAAGTTCTGTTCCTACTTTAATATTCTTATAAACCTTACTAGCCGATCGATACATTTAATATCCTTTCGTAGAACCGTAGTTTCTTCGACAACGTATAATTTCTTGGTAAAAATGATTATAGTATTAACAGTCTCATGGAAACTTCGAGTGGTATGTTATTAGGTCTACGGTTATTAGAGGGTTCGTATTCTACGGGGAACGTAACTAGGTTAGCGGTTAATATTTGATGCGACAAACGGACTTGTCCGCCTGTCCGGCGCCTGTTGTTCAATGCAGGTACAAAGAATAATGCTGCTGAAAGTTAAATATTTTGTTTGGCATTATCAAACAAAGCATAATAAAGTTCTATGGCAGATTGTGTTACTGCAAAAGTCTGAATGACAAATACTTTTCTTTGATACGGTTACGATTCGATTTAGACAAGTAAATAAAAAACAACGATTAGGTTAGAGCTGGTGGGTGGTACCTAATATTGAAAAGGTTGCATTGATTTTCTTGTATCATAGCTAAGAACACTCTTAAACAAGTCTCCTATCAAACAAAATCGGTTTAGGAGCTACGATGCCACAAACAGACACATAGATGAACACATTTAATCTATAACACCCATATTTTTAAGTGTGTAAGGGTGAAAAAGTGAACAGCGCCCGTACCGAGCTTAAGTGGAAACTGCGTAAATGGAAATGCGTAAATGAACAGTATTATACGGTATAAAAGAAAAATCATTTGGTTTTTAATTTTTGGCTGCAAAGTTTGTTTTATTTGAGAGTTTTTGAGCTAAAAAGCCAAGAGTAAGAGATAGAAGGTACCTACTCTATAGATATATCGACGACCTGTTTGGCTCAGCGGTAGTATATCCGCCTTAAAAGCCAGGTCTCGGGTTCGTTTCCCGGCCGGGCAGATGTTTAAAAACGAATGAATGTTTGAATGATGAATTTAAAATATCTGTTCTGGGTCTGGGTGTTAGTTGTCCTTGTCTTGGTGTGTGTTCCATGGCATCCGCGACACAGGGTATCATAGTGGAGAACTATGAGTGTAAAACGTTAAATAGGTAGTTCCTTAGGTATTAGAGATACTTGGTATAGTTCGATCCGAGCGCACCCCATTTAGGTTTTACAAACTTATATCGAAAAGAACGTAGTAGACCGCTTAGTACCTAGCTCTTAGACAACAGAAGAACACAGAAATAGATGATAGCTTCGGCCGAAAACAACGCCCTCTTTCTTAGCAGTCGGCTAAAAAGATACAATTATCAGGTATCAGTCATCGACCGACTTCGGTGGTATCAGTTCAGTAAGCGTTCTCTTTTCCATTCACTCACAAGCAACGAGCTTTCCTACAAACTTCAACCCTCCGCCCCATACCATCTAATTGTGCTTGAAAATGTCAACGTTCCCCTCCAAAGATGTGACATTATCTTCCTTGTTTATCGTCCCGTATCGTCCACATTTTATGGGCAGCCAAATAGAGGGTATTCGCCGTAAATATCCATCTGTCTATACATAAACTGGCCTGGGCCTGGCTCGTTCGACTGAAATAATTTGTATTATTTTAAAACGTGTGTTCTATGTTTTAAATTGTGTTTTCTTACCTACCGTATTCAGTTAGGTTTAGGCAAGGTAAGGTAAGCAATAGACTTATTATCGGTAAGCTACTTAAGTTGTAGCCAGACATAAAGGACTTGTAACTCGTTAATAATGTAATTGGCATTTGCCACCCACTTCCTGACCCCACTGCTGGCTGGATCTGGCTGGGTCGTAGTCTTTAGCGAGTAAATTTGGTTGTAGCACAGAATAAAATAGTACAAGGACCAAACGTGAGCTTAGGTTCATAAAAATCTGAAAGTAATGATGCTGTGATAGAGACAGACAGACAGACTTACATAACTATTTTATAAATAAGGGTTCCCTGTAGGTACAACGGAATCCTAAAAATATTATATCCATCCATCACGTAATTTTATTTGTAAGTCTACCTATACCTACGAGTACCTCTGTATATACCTTCGCTCTACATACTCACTAAGTATACCTAAGGTAGGCACGAGCCCTACCAAATAAGTATAGAGTCATTTATTTTAGTTTGATAGGCAGTTCCACCGCTTGTTAATTACTGCCAAGGGACTTGCCCTATTAACTGCTTTTTTGTAACAAGTCATGCGGCAACGGTCACTGACATTCGTGTCAGAAAATACTCTTGCGTGTTCAAAGTCTGTATAAAAACCGAAACAACCGAGTGAAAAGTGTTTTAAGAGACGTTATCAAACTAGAATAAATGTTTCGTCAACTTTATGTTTGCTGTTCACTGTTTTACGTTATGACGAATTAAAAAGCTTAAGATATGCGCCTTAACACAGTAATAGGTACTTACCTCTTGTAGGTACTATGGGCCCAAGTTTGAAGGCATTTTAAGACAGATCTAAACTAACTAAAAATATATCTGTCTTTATCATTGCAAGCCATTAGACAAGGATGCCGATAGTTTTAGAAAATTTAGATCTGTCTTAAAAAGCCTTCAAACTTGGGCCTAATGTAGGTATAAAACTAAATGTAACCGCTTATATTTTTAGAATACTTTTTTGCGGTATATCCGCTACACTGACTTAGTTCTTCAGCATATATTTACCTATATAAAGCACTTAAAAAAAAAAACATTACAGTACCTAGGCTAGGTTCTTAGTTATAAATTAATAATTAAATAGATTTAAGCCCAAGTTTGAAGGCTTTATTTGACTGATCTAAACTCATTAAACAGAGTTATACTCATATCTGTCTTTGTCATTGCAACCTATTAGACAAGGACATCAATACTTTTAGAAAAATTACATCTGTCATCTAAACCTTCTAACTTAGGCCCAAGTACCTATTCTCCGCAAAGATCATGACATCACGAACCCTTTATGACTCTAAAAGCCTTTAATTCCTACTAAGATACCTACTCTAATACCGAATAAAAAAAATCGGCTGCCGTTTGAAGAATTAGATAGTAAAGTCCTAGTATAAGTCCTATTCGTAACACTAATTTCATGGTGAGCAGTTAAATGTTCTATTTATTTAAAACTAACAAAAACTCAAAAAAAATCTGCATGAGTTCAGGTGAGACAAATAGAGTTCGAAACAGTGTTAGGTAAACCGTTTTGCCTTATATCTTATAGTTCTCTAATCTAACATGCGGTTTTAACGGGTTATTTAGTAACAAAACAGCTACCTTTTAACGAACAAAGGATTGGTTCAACTAGACGACTGCTATCGATCCAGGGGTAAAATTAGCTAAGCCATGGGAATCAACACATGGTGCGTGGAAGGCACACGTGCGGCCCCGTATAAAACGAGCGGTGTGTCATTTCACTGCAGTGTTTTAAATATTTGATGACACCTAAACGTGGCTTTGTGGAAGCTCTATCGATTTTATAATAGTGCTGACCTGGATAGACGGACCACGAGCGACTTGACAAGTTATTTATAAAAAGAAAAGCCTTATGATATTGGTTCTAATATCTCTAACTGCGTTTGTATAAAGCCTTAGGAAAATATATTATTATCCAGTATTTTTTTAATATCAGCGATTCAATAAAGTTAAGTAGGTGGTTATACAGGGTTATAAGAATCCGAAAAAGGCTAATAGTAATCATTTACGAAAAACTTTTACTAAAAGACTAATTCTAAAATCGCGAAAGAAAACAGCAGTTCCATACATTTTGTCGAGTGTAGTTGACTTTATTCTATGGAATCCTTGTTTTGTTTTGCGATCTCCGGGTCCCATAGTAAAATTTGTTAATAATGGTGAGTACCATGAGCCCTTTTTGGCTTAGCATACCCTTTCCTTATAGCCCTGTACTTATAACGCTAACTACATTGAAAGTTTTGGTTAGCGTCATATCCACGTGTGTCGAAGTAGATATAAGCTTTATTGTATGCACTTACCTATTCGTACCAACCTATACTAATGGTACTCAAGTTTAAACTTAAAGAAGTTGCCTAAAGTTGGCAGCTACCTCATTTAAGATTGAAGAGTAAAATTTGTTTATCAAAATACTTAGTTACCAAGTTTCTATAACGACAAGTTTACCTCCGAATGTTATTTATTCATAGGTTACCTGTTCTACGCATATACCTAGATACCTACCTTGCAATACATACTCTTAAACCTAATAGGTAGATTATAAAATTCTATCTATAATTCTATATACACATACATCTTATATTATATTTAATCATTACCATACCACCTCATATTGCACATTCTTGTTAATGTAATGAGGTAGGTAGGTACAATATCGGCTCATTGCGTATGCGCATCGATATCGAGCAATTTGAATAGATGCGCTCGAACTGGCTTGAACAAAAGATAACTAATACAACCGGAAGTGATAAACAAACGGGTTCGACGAGTGGTAATGTACCTACGAGTATGTACCAATACTTGGGTCCATGTTATACTTCCATATTGTATTTTAGGTAGGTACCTATGCACCAACCTATCTAGGTATTACATTACATTACCATCTAGTAGAGGTGGAGTATAAGTAAGTATGTCGGCAGGCCTACTCTTTCTGAGTACTTATTACTCTATCTAAGCAAGCAAGGCGGAACAAAGCTAGGGGACAGGCATGCCGGTGGACCGCAGGCCGCAGCTTGTCTATTCTATGTACAAAATCCTATGTGGCTCACCGATCTTGAACGATCTTGAATACCTAGGTATTACATACATTATTATAATGTTTTACATCTCCTATGCGCGTCTGCTGTAGAGTACCTATCTACCTTACTTAGCCTTACTCTTATCGAAGTAGTGGCATGTCAATGGAAGCCAAGCACGTACTAAGTACCTACCTACTTACCCATGAACTGTCATGTTCGACTTATACTGGCGGCCTGTTTGGCTCAGCGGTAATAATATCCGCCTTATAAGCCAGAGGTCCCGGGTTCGATTCCCGGTCGGGCAGATGTTTGAATGATGAATTTAAATATCTGTTCTGGGTCTGGGTGTTAGTTGTCCTTGTCTTTGTGTATGTTCCATGGCATCCCCGACACAGGAATTTATCCTAGTGGGGAGCTATGAGTGTGAAACGTTATTTATTTATTTATTTACTATCTATACCCATGTTGTTTGCATTATTTGTTAAGTGGGACTAGGAAGAGTACCTACCTATGGATATTATCTTTCGATGTCATAGACTTTGAGGTCATGTGCCAACGGCCCTAGGTTTAGTTTAGACTGACTCATCTCATCCTGTCCATCAGACGTTTGACAGTTGGTTACCATCTATAAAACATTATGTTTAATTTTACCGCACCACGCTCTGATATCCACGGCGCGGCGTTTAGCTTCAGTACAACAATGGCCGCAGTCACGCCCGTCGATTTCTACTCTGTTTATATAGAAAAAAAAATAACGTTTCTCGCTTGAGCGGTCAAGCGCGGCGGACATGGAGCGTGCGCCGTGCTTTACGCGCCATCTTGGATGCGCGGATTGGGTTGCGCACGAGTCGCTGGAACGCTGCTTTAAAATTCATTGACTCTCGGTTTTAATGAGGCTCGTTCTGGAATCCTGATGAAAGTTGTGAGGTATTTTTCGATTCCGCGGCGACGATGTTCTGTTTGAGTCAGAGACATTTTTCTAGATTAGTGAAGACTGGAGTTACAGACACTAGTAGAGAAGATATACTCGTACATTTATTGTGAACTAGCGGCCCGTCCCGGTTTCGCACGGGTAGACATTCATTTTTTAAACATTTTGGGATAAACGTAGAGTAAATGTGTATTGATGCGGGAAATAGGTAGGTAGATTTTTTTTATTTCTACTTATTTATATTCAAGTGTCAAATGTTACATTAAAAAAGTTTACCTACATTGTCCAAAGCGCTAAAGTTAAATATACTTATGGTTTAAATATTTTTTAATTTTCTAATTTGTCCCGGTTTTTTTTATTTTTCTTTCATAAGAACCTTCTCCTGACAATAACAAACACAGCAAAAAAAAAAGTGAAATCGGTCCAGCCGTTCACGCGTGATGGCGTGACCAAAGGAAATAGGGATTCATTTATATATATACTAGTACTAGTATATAGTATATATATAAATATCTTAATATATATAAATCTCGTGTCACAATGTTTGTCCTCAATGGACTCCTAAACCACTTAACCGATTATAATAAAATTCGCACACCATGTGCAGTTCGATCCAACTTGAGAGATAGGATAGTTTAAATCTCAAATTATAGTCGCAACTTTAATTTATTGCAAATTATATATATACTGATAATTTTTACTATAAATTGACAAGTTAGCATCAACATACTACGGTTGCTATAGTTACGCAATATTTGACATAGAATTGACGCAATGGCTTTTGACAGGACAACGTCTGTCGAGTCAGCTAGTACTAGTATATATATAGATAAATTGAATAGAGATATGGCGCAGATATCGCACAACCCTCATGGTCTTAACCTCCTTAGAGCTAAACTAGCCTATCCTAACCACATCACTGCACTATTAGGTAATTCTCATCATAATAACTTCTCAAAACCACAAAACTTTACTACCTCAAAAAAATCGAGCGAGCTCTACATCTATATACCTTTAAACCACTTTTTTGTTAATTCTTATTGTGCCATTTATCAGTAGGTAGAGCAATAAAAAGCGTGTTAAAAACAAACCAATTTACTTCCTAAGGAGGTATTAATTTCCAATTGGAAAGGTTCTAAGTAGGTAGTATTTTATCGAGTTTCGCTTGGATTTTATAGCAATTTTAATGATTTTTATCGGAGGAAGGTACCATTAAAGCAATTTTCCTAGCTACCTATCTACTACAAGGCAGAGCTACCTACGTTATTACCTATTTCAGTTGTTGCTTGGTTCTCTAAGCTTCGCACAGTAACGCTAACTCCGCTAACATCGTCTTGGCCTGGCTACCTAGATAACTGTTCGTCTAATTGTTTTTGGTAGCACGCAAACGCGTTTGAGTTGGATTTCTAATTGTTCCTCTTAGCGTTTAAAGTAAGGATGGTATGAATACTTTATCGATAAATTAAAGGGCTTTTGATATTTAACCAATTTTTTTAATTACCTAATCGGTTTTGTGTCGATAAATGCTTCAAATGAAGTTCTGTCACAAATTGTTTGTCCAAGCCCACCTATCAATTGTTAGAAAACCCTCGACGTGGTTTTTACGAGTCTATACTTAAGTATTTATACTTATATGTATATAAAATTTCACAAAGTTACTGTTTGTATATACTTAGAGGCCAGTGGAAGTTTTCAGGTCGCCCTAAAGCCTCCGACAAATGAAGACAGATATTTTAATAATATATTTATCATTTTTCGTAGTCAAATAGAGTTTCTATTTGCGAACCAATCATATACTTTTCAAATTAGATTTTAGATGAGTTTAGTTTAGAGTCATTGTTTTAGTTTTTAATTTAATATTTTAATGTTCCTATGTACTTGTATAATTTAAGTCTCTGTCAATAAATACTTTCCTTAACTTTTCAAATTAACTGTTTGATTACCAACAACCTACCTACCTTCTTAGACAAAAATTTATAAAAATACCTATAGTTATAGTAGGTATATTTTCTGAAGCAGATATCTACAACCTCGATAACTTGATCGTGTTACGTCCCTACAGCGAGGTCGCCCAAGGCCGAACCAATTCGCTTTCAAACAATGGATAGGAACGTTAATAACGCAATGATTTATATCAATATTAATGTTTTTGATAGCCTTGATAGGTATGAGATTACGTTTCATGCAATTACAGCGAAAGTATCTACACAAGCACAAGCGCAAGTATCGTCACAAGCGAACTAATTTTGTTTGTGACGTTTGGTAGGTAAGTTAAGTACTACTTTAGTACAAGCTTGGTCATGCTCGATGAAGACTGGATAATGATACTTTATAACACACGTCATTTCGTTTGTATGTGTGCGGTAAAAACGAGTGTTTATGTGTGAGTCAAGTTTATACCTATAAGAACTACTTACGTGCCTACTTATACGACAGAATAAATAAAACTGCTAACTTACACTGAAAGGTATAAAAGTTACAAAGTAGCTCTAAATCCCAATAGAGCGACTTACTGAATAAACGTTTGAATAACTAGGGATAAACCTGTTTCATTATAAGTTGTATGGAAACTCTATATATTGTACCTACACAGAAATAACGTGCAAATGTATATTATTAGGGTGTTCAATTTAACGATAAACGTGCTTTCGAAGATACACAATTTAAAACATTTTCTTTTCTTTCTTTTTAGAATAAAATTTTAAACCCAAACTAGTAAAATTAGATCATGTTGAAAAAAGGCTGAAAATGATGATAATGATAATGACTATACTTTTTCTTAAACTAAACACAAAAATTTAAAAAGAAAACATTTAGGCGGATCTCAGCGTTGCTTATTCTTCAATATTTATACAAAACGTAATTGTTCAGGGCTTTGTTAACGTTCCGACGTAGCGTAGGTTTGATACGGAGGCTTTTTTTCATATGAAAATAACACGATCCCCCGAGATAAAAACGCTACGATGACATTAAAATTTTATTTTTCCTTCTCTGGTTCAAATAATGTTTAGCCTAAAAAAATGTAGTAACTTACCTAATTTTACTTACGTTAGCATTTGGCTACGAATTATTTAATTATTTAATCCAAGAAATTTAATTTGAAAAATAAGTAGATATTAGAAAGAGTTTTGGAAACTTTGTTGAAGTTTATGCGTAGTATAAACTTGTAATTAAAACGGGAACGCTGACGTACTCGTATTATAGCGTCGGCTACTTCGACTAGTATCGATTACAAAATGTTACAAAACCACGTTGGGTTTCTTAGTGGCATAAACTTGTTCATTATAGAGAAGGATGACGACAGATAGATTATATGTTTGATGACGCTTCTCAGTATTGTTGGTCACAGATACATTTTTTGTTACTGGGCAAAGTTATTTATTTAAGTCCACCCACACTACGTGCACTAACACATTCACAAAAAGAAAAAAATATTTAGAGGCGAAGACAGCATGCAATGTAAAAATACAACTCATGACTAAATGTTAAAAGTAAAAAAAAAAATAAGTCAAGAACAAATTAGTTCAATTCAATCAAACGTAAAAAAAATATTGTGTTAAAATAAATAAAGTTACTAAGTTGAAGTTCTTAACATGTAATTATCCAAATAGAATATTAAATTAAAAATTTAAAAAACCCCCGACACAAAAACCTACCTAAAAAAAGTACGAAATAATAATTTGATTTATTTAACAACCTGTATATAAAAACTAAAACACCGCTAAAATATTAATAATGATTACAACAAAATATTAGTTAGGAAGAATCTAAGTACCTACCTATTAATATTTCTACAAAGAAAACGTCGCGTCGAACCCCTCTTTTGCGTCGGGGGTTAAAAAGGAGACAAATCGAATATTTATGTCAATCAAATATCGAGTAAAATATAAATATCTGTGGAAATTGAGAGAAATGATTACAAAGAAGTACCTATAAATGTGCTTGTACGAAATCCAGAATACCAGCAAAAGGACACGATCGCTTGGCTGTGAGATGGAGAGATTAGAGGATGTGGCTTCAGGCATTAGTGGAAGATAACAATTACTACTTACAAGAAAGATAAGACGAACAAGTGGTATATTTTGTTTTGCTTGTGTTATGTGTACATAATAGGTACTTACACTTTTAGAGCAAAAGCTTTAAATAAGTTATGTTTCAAAAGTATTTTAAAAACCAAGTTTTTATTGAATTGTCACCGGAGTTACATACGTACTTATACCAAATTTCAGCTCAATTGGACATCGGAAATTGGTTCAAATTGAGTTGCTAGATTCCACCAGAACAACATAGTTACATACATACATACGTACATTGCAAGTTAAATAAAAGTTTGTAATTAACTTCAGTTTAGAGAGGTACGTAAAACAAAATTATACACACATGCCAACCAATTTTATTTACTTTATATCCAACCCACCAACAACATTATTTAAAAATCAGATTAAATGCTTGTGAAATATTTCGAGATAATATGTACTTCCTGCTACGCCGTAGACCACCGTAGGTCGTAGCACTACAGGATGTCACAAACCCTAAAATCACCAATTTTAATGTATTCCTTTAAATGGAAGCTAATTTAGTCTTTCATAAAGCCAGAGTTTACTCACACCGGGCTCGAGATTTACCTATTTCTTGAATGGTAAAAGTTAGATACATATTTTTGAAAATGCGACAATGGAAGGCTTTGTTTGACAGATCTAAACTAACTAAAAATATATCTGTCTTTAATCTGTCTTTATCATTGCAACCTATTTGATAAAGACATCAATACGCAACTAAAGCCTTCAAACTTGGGGTCAATGTATATTTATTTTTGCTCGTGACTGTACCTTATGCCCAAGATCAACGTAAAAACTTAACATGCATAGATACCCATAAACCAGCAGTTATCATAACTGTATCGCAACAAAGCCAGTTCCGATCCATTGGCCGCTCACAAAGAACAATAAACTATTATGCGAAGACTGTTTATTACGTACCTATATAAGAACAATGCACTGCTACCGTGCGTAACGACCTTTATTATTGGGTTGCGTGTCTTGAGAGAGTCGAATACGTTTAGGTTTCAGAAATTCGGGAGAATAGATCATAGATACCTGGACTATTGTGGTGATAATACGAACCTAGATTTGAAAGTAAAAACTCAAATCTGTTTCAAAAAGATTCAAAATCCGAACTAATACTATAAATGCGAAAGTGAGTTTGGTTGCTTGTTACGCTTTCACGCCTTTACCACTCAACCGATCATCATGAAATTTTGCACAGGTACACCTGGTTAGAGAAAAGAAGATAGGCTTCTTTTCATTATTATATCATCAGCTTTTTTCGTTACCGCACCCCGGTGAAATCGCGTGGCGTGGCTCGTTGATATTTCGGACGCATCTACTTTCAAAAAACGTGATTCGAAATATCGAACAGCAAAGTTTTGTACAGCTTCCTTTCAGTCTTTTTGTTATTTTAAAAGTAATATAATTTAGTCCATCCATATAAGTTATTACTCGGCTATTTCAAAACGAAAGGTAGCGTTTTGACATTTTGTTTGTATGTCTCGTTATTGGGTTGTTTTAGTTTTTACAAAATAACACGACAATCCCAAATAAAACAAAAAAGGTAAACAGCAAACCACATAATTACCATACAAGCAAGCTCTTAATTAATTAACCCGAGATACTGTGAAAGAAACCGTTTTACTTCGTAAAAGAAACTGGAGAGAGTAGAAAAATGAAAGCGTTTTTATTTTCCAAACAAAAAGTACTATAAGGTATAAACATTTACTTGTAAAAAACTAATTAAAAGCCACAACATAATAAAACGAGGGTTTGACCATCACGCAACGCAGAGCATTGCCTGTAGAAATTACCGTAAGTTTACATTAGGTACCTTACCTTTTTTAACCTTTTAAAATATGAAAAATAAAAGTCAATTGTCACGCTATGCAAACGCAAATAGCATGTGGAATTGTGGATTATGGCTGGGTCAAGTTAAGTTCAGATCGTTAATGTTGATTAATAAAAACGAAAGATTAAACCGGTTTGTTTAACTCATTCTTATTTTATGCGTTTTTGAATCAGATTTTATAATAAGACTCCACATTTTTCCCGTCCAGCGTCTGTGAGTCACGATTTTGCCTATCATTTTTTTTCTTTTTTTGCTATATCTTTATTTTAGCGCGTGCCAAAAATTGGGACGTATCGAGTTTGCAGTCGTTTTACTCGTAGACCACTGCACATTTACTATTTATGTATTTCCATGAAGGTTTTCAGTTTATTTTTGAAACCTATCAAAATAAATAAAAATTATTTGTTAAATGTCGGTTCAAATATGAGAAAAATACCCTAATTTCTTGAAAAAATGGGAAGGTCGTCTAAAATAGGTAAACTTACATGTTTACCTATTTTTGTAATGTTTCTTACACACTGTAAGTACTTTACGAGTTCAACAAGCTAGGACTGCTTCGAAAGAAAACAATACTTATCAAAGAAAGCTCCCAGCGATGAAAAGCATGATTACTCGTACATCTGTAGGCTTTTTGTCCAAGTCTGTAGGTATCTACAGCACGTGGCTCTGCTTTACCGATACGGTAGAAACTTTGTCAAAACACCCCCAAACTGCGCATGTGCAGCAATGACAGCTCTGACATTAAAACACTCTGAAAATCTGCGAAGCAATACACCCTAAAAACACCTTTAGCTTTGGTAAAACCACAAAAAGCTTTCTTTTTAGTAAACCGTGCATAATTTCCTTTGAACTTTCCTTTCAATTTCAACAAAATTACAAGTCATTACAATTGTTTTGTAGGCTGTTTTCTAAACTAACCAAACCGAGTCAAGTCGCCATAACTTGGTCAAATATCTGTGAAATAAAGTGAGTACGGTGGCAATGGACAGTGATCATTGAACTATGGATTTAAGAGTGTTTCAGAGACTGACTTTTAATTGAATATTTAAAGAACTAGAGGGTGTTGTCATGAGTTTCATGGCGGACCACTGTGCATCACAACAAACGAGCATTGCCACACGCATGATGATGCGGGACTGATGTAGCTTGTAACTAAATCAAACGAAAATACATATCATAACTGTGCCTGTATATTAAAATATCCCTATATTTACACGTTATAAACATTTATTCATATTTTGACGCATTGATATAAATTTACTGGAACGCGTAGTCTGCGAAAGGAAGATTCGTGAGACTCCGCCAAAGAACTGTTTTACAATTTCGTGGAAGATCATATTGAGCTTTTTTGGTGAGTAATCTTTAATTAATTATTTTGATGCTTAGTAGTCTTAATTAAAAATCTAACTGCTTTATAAATGCGGATTCTAAATTAAATTCACTTTAAAAAAGACCACAAACACAACAACAAAATTCACTATTCACAAGTTAGTCAGACTAATATTATATCTATAAATGAGAGAGTTTGTCTGTATGTTCGTTACTCTATCAGACAGAAACGGCTGAATGATTTTTTTTGTATTATAGGATGCTTTAACCTTGATTAAGGCAGGATACTTTTCATTATCATCATCATCATCATCATCACAGCGCAGGTGAATGTTTTAAAGGCCATGATAGGTTTATTTTATTCTATTGAATTCTAAACCTTTTTTTGTTTGAAGATTTTTAGCATATTTTTAAACATGAAACTGCTATATTAGATACGCTAAGTGATTCAAAATCAATAAAAGCAAGTCATCTCAAATTCACTCCAAAATTATAATTTTGTGCCACTTCCAGCTAGCAATACAACCCTTGTCCTGTATGTCAGACGTCAAGGCAAACAGGTAGGTGTCTCTAGGTAGATACCTACTCTATTTGCCTAATATAGACGCATTTCCCCGACAAAGTGAAAACTCGGTAAACGACAGGAAGCCAAACAAAGGTGCGTAGAGCCGGCTCCACTGAATTCAAATTACGTTTTTCCGTGACTTCGCTGTTTGGCAGCTATGGTACCTGTTAATATTTTATATTGAATGGAAACTTCGTATTCCCTTTGCTGGAGTCCGATGTATAGGGGTCGGGAAAGAATAGAATGTTGAATTATCATTTTTACGACTTTTGCTTTTTGATACGGTACAGAAAAAAACTTTACTTGTTTAGCATCTGTGTTTTGGGTTTTTTATTTCAATATATCACTTCTTTTGCAGGTTGGTCAATAACGTTGATTCTGTTTTACCTTTTACTTTTTAACGAAACTTATCTAACAGAACATACAAGAACTATATATTTTTCTCTTTTTACTTCAATACGTGAGAAAAAGATAGCAACAACTTTAGTGCTGTCTAATTTACCTAATTTAGTAGTTCGTACATCAGAATATTTAGAATCGACGCTGTTATCTTTGAAACCCAAATAATGCTTGAAATAGAAGTAAAATTAAATTAAATCAATAAATATTAATTAGCGCCGCCGTTTGCCTGACGGCCGAAGACCCATCGTGGGTCCCATTTTTAAATGGAAACATGAAGTCTCCGGGAAACTGAAGTTTCCTGAGAAAAATGGCCTTTTTCAAAGTAGACCAACCACCATTCTGAGTAGCGACGTTAACTTAGTAAGTTTAATCATACAAAATAAGTTCGTATAGGCCACTCGGCCCTGGGACGTCTGAGTTTTCAGGAAATGTCACATTTTCGTTTTTAGTTTTGATGCAAAAGTTACACAAGTACCTATCAAAATCTATTGCTAGATTTTACCCATAAACACGTCGCGTTTCTACAAGCCTGTAAAAAGTTCTAGTTCTTATATGAAATCGTCAGTTCGTTCCCACAATCAGTAAGAAAACGAAGTTATTTCAGCTATAAACGCACAGTGAAGGTAGGGCGTGACTCGCGTGCCGCCCGCCCGCCCTCGCATGTTTAGGGTAGCTTGCGATTAGGGCTGTATCTACTAAAGTTGTGCTTCTTAACCTCTGAAGAATAAAACGTGTTTTATTGGTAAGGGTAGGGAAGAGTTGGGAAAATGATAGTTTAAATCTTTATTATTTATACAAGACATAATAAGAAAAGATATTGAGGTTTAAAAATGTATGAGAGCATTATCACTGAGAGCAACCTTTTAGGCAATCTAAAGTAAATACTACGTACTGCAGTGAAAGAACAAAATGAAAATAAGGAATGGCTATAAGATACAAAAAAGAAAAATAAATAATTGATACTTAAAAACACTTTAAGAAAATTATTACAATTATTAAAATCCTTTTTTATAGTCGTCGCTTTCATCTAAGCGTAAATAGAGAATAACGAGGCCACTAGACCCATTTGGTAGCACTAGTGACCTATCCGAGAACCTGTACACATTGAAAAGACGCTAATAATTTTGTTATTGCAAAAAAAAGCCAGCTCTCTTCAAAAACGTACCGACTGAAAATGAACGTAAAAAATATGAAAAGCCATGCAATAAAATGCTTACTTACTCGTATACCTCAATTCGTCAAACTAAACCGTAGGGTTTAGTTCGAAAGCCTTGCTAACATGCAATAATTTTTCGCATTCTACCGTACTACGATATCGGCTTTCGTGTATTTGGATATTTAAGGCAACAAAGAAAATTCATTGCATTTTCATCAACTATAGCCAACGTAAATGGTATTTAGCTGGAAATTCTGATTGCCTCGAATTACGAGTGGATATTTGAGAGTACCTGGTAAATTAAATAACACTCGTCAACAGTAGCATTGTTGCGATTTCGAATAATTATAAGCCAACAATTTACGAAATTATAAATCGTTGGGTAGATTGGCTTGTTTTTTAACAAGCTTTTATATAACTTGCAATGTTCGGGTGGAGTCTTGCAATGCAACTCAATTTTGAATCACTTTCCGAAGTCCGATTGAGCTGAAATGTGGTATATCTGTGTAACTCTAATGACAATGCAATAAAAGCTTGTTTATAAAAATCTTTTTAAATTAACTTACTATAGTTTTCATTTTTAACCGACTTCAAAAAAGGAGGAGGTTATCAATTCGTCTGTATGTTTTTTTTTATTTATTTTTTTATGTTTGTTACCTCATAACTTTTGACTGGGTGAATCGATTTTGATGATTCTTTTTTTATTAGAAAGCTGACGCTTCCCATTTGGTCCCATTTCAATTTAGTCCAGTTCTGATAATGGTATCCATGAGAAAACCATATAAGTCTTAAATTTGCATTAAGTACGTGCGTGACAAATAGATGAATAACTCAATAGTCGGTCTTTTGAAGTCGGTTTTTGTTTTTTGTTTTGTAAAAATAATTACATTAATAAAAACAAGCCGTTAATATTTAAAAAAGGATAAAATATAAAAAACTGAGGCAACTTATAGCTTTTTTGAATGTATTCGCAATCTGTGTTCTTGAAAGTGAAAATCTTAAAACTAAATTAAAAACTAAACTAAAAACTGAACTAAATTTAAATCCGCAGAAATATTAAGACCAACTCAATTTTTTGTAGAGCGGTGTAATCGAATTTCGCTAGCATCATTGAATGAGCCTTGCACATTCATTGTTGTTTGGCGTTTTTAGGTCACGCACAAAATTAACTTTATTACATAGAGGTCACGCTAGATTAGTTAAAACATGAAGGCCGAATTCATTTCAATTCACATAGATGGGTAAATACTGGCTGTGCCTCGCGGTTTCACCCACGAAGTGAAGAAAACGGTAATGATGAAAATTAGCCTAGTATGTGTTAATCCAGGGAATCCTGTCTGTTCCAAATTTTATAAAAACTAGTTAAGTGGATACGGAGATACGTGGTAACAAATTTAATATTAATAATATAGAATAGTTTAAAAAACTAAAAAACACGCATTGTCATCGCTCTTTGACAAACGCGGCACGTAGCAGAATATGTACCAGTAGCCGTGGGGAACCACAGCTTAGCCAGCAGTAGTCACAGAATTCGCGTACCGAGTCACAGCTTAGCTAACAGTAATCGTAGAAATCGCGTTCGGAGCAAGAACACAATTTATTAGCTTCATATAATTATTTTAATTTATGTAAGTATATATTTTTTATTTTTTGTATAATAATTTATTGTCATCGATCCTCGATATATCTACAAAGTTTGAACGAAATCCGGCCGTTTAAAGTGGGTCAAAATCGCGCCCAAAGGAGTCGGTTACAAACATACAGGTGAAGCTAATATAAGCGTGTTAAAAAATACATACATATGCATTTATTATTCAGCTGTATTTCATTTATTTAGCTGGTAGGACTAGCTGATACCTATGACATCGCGCCCAGTGTAATCGGTTCTCGGACTCGCAGGTTTGGGACTATAAAACTAGCCTATACTAGCCTACCTACGAGTATACTAGCCTACCTAACTAGCACTCAAGGATAGTGTAGCTTTCTATTAATGAAAATATTTTTTAGAATCGGACTACTAGTTCCGGATATACCCTATACAAACAAACAAACATAAGTACAAACTTTATCTCTTTATAATATTAGGATCGATGTAGGTACAGACTAGGTGTAGGTATGTAAGGAATCGACTATATGAACAATTTTACTCCGTAATCGGTTTCATCGATTAATTAATAAGTTAAGGTTATTAAAATTTAAAATCGTAGTAAGATTACAATTACATCCAGCTTAAATTTTAAAACGAAATCAATATTTATTCGTGATTTTATCAGCATTAACTTTTGATTCACAGGAAACAGCGACCTATTATTAAGGCCTTAATACATAGGTGTACTAAAATGGTATAATTAGCTATTTACTAACAGCGGAGGTTCGATCGTAAGTTTTATACGCTTCAAAGACTTCCATAATTGGACAGTTGCGATTTGAAATCCTGCGCACGCGCGTCCACAGATTACACCACAGTTACTTCGTGCGCAACGTTCCGAAGAACAATAATTGAAATTCATTTGTAATTATAAATCGTTTTCTGAACATTCTCTCTCGTGTTTGTTACGGTTATGGTAAATAGTGTAGCGGCGGTTTTTTGTAGAACTATTAAATCGTTATCGTGATAATCTTGGATCGTTTTAAATTCAACGAATAATAGGAATTTTTCAATGCGAATGTTTCAACAATAAAGTTACCTTGTAATGATGACACAAAGGCTTTGTTCGCTTAAGTAACGTACAATAGATTCGATCTCCATGAAATTTGGTAATCAAGTAGTCCATTCGAACAAAGTTTATAAGATTAAATATGAGCAAAATCGGTCGATGGGTTTTGAAGATACAGGAGCTGCGATGTTTCTGTCAGGATGAATAACTAGTATTAAATAGTTGGACAGTTACAATAGACCAACCGACATGTCCGACGCATGGTCGGACGCGATTTCATTTCCTGCGTACGCGCCGACCCGTGCACAGTGGGCCAATTTCCGGCGGCGCTGTGCAACTAACTGGATCGATGCCATTATTGTCAGCTATATTGTTGAAAAATCAATTTGCGATTTCACGATTTTGTAAGTAAGTACCTACAAAATCGGGAAATCGTTTATAAGCGACAGGAAGTTTGAAAAAAGATGTAAAGGTAAAAAAGGATATGCTTGATAAATATTTACTGACTTTTTTCTTAATGTTTTATTTCATTCCATACTCTACAGTTTTACCTGAATTTTTTATTCTATTTAAAAATATCTGACCTATATCCATGTTGGCAACGCCCACTACATACTTAAGTAAATTCACTAGTTTTTGATCATGAAATCTTAAAATGTGACTTGTTTGGCTGTTTAAAGGACCTAGCTAATATTCAGCTTTTGCCTGAAATTATATCGAGGGCAGAATTATTAATTATTTCACAATCTTAAATGTGAGCTTACTTAAAGCTTAAGGTTACATTTCAGCCCACACTAGTAATAACTTTTTTCATAAATAAAATCAGATACTTTCTTTGCGTGTGCAATCAAATGCTTTTAAGATTTTGCGTGCGACACGCAGTCGTGTCAACCTCTTGCCAGACGTTTGAGGTTGACAAACACCATATAACAGAAACAGAAAAATCTGACGTGCACATGCGACTGTTGGGGAAAAATTTATGGGGAAAACTGAGTGAGTTATTGAACGGGTAACACTGTGAATACAATGATATGTTGCTCGTGGTTACGTGGCGTGGCTGGGACATGTTTTTTTAGATTTATATTTCTGGTGAAATAGTAAAAATATGTTTGGATGTGTGGAGTGGTTTTTTTGACAAGCTGTTTACGAGTTTAGAGTTTGTGATGTAAGTTTTTCGTATTAGTAAGTAATAATTTTATAAAATGGTCTAAAAAGTGACAGCTACTAGCTACTAGCTAGTTTTCAGTTGAAAAGTGTTGACGGATTTAGGATATATTTAGACAGTTTCTTTTTATTGACCTATTAGTTACTTTTATAGCACATGTTTTTATTTTGTTTGTGATTTTATAGTTGCAAATGGCAATAGTTGTAAATCTGTCGAACTGAAAAAATAAAACAGAAAACAGAAATACGTTACTCTATTGTTTAATTTTTAGTTTCACTAATAAGAAAGTCATATTTAACAATTTATACATTTTTGCCTACTATAGTTTAGTTATATTTCATGGATCTAAACGACGGGGTAATTGTAGGATTTTATTTCATCAGAGCAGTAGGCTTCTTTTAAAGTGACAGTATGAGCTCAGCCAGATTTGCGGCTGTTTGCTTTGACAAGTCACATAATCGTGTAGCAGAGAGTCTTGCTCTTAACTTCCAGCCGAATAACAAGTAACACGCTATTATTCTCTCTCATAGTATATTCGATCAACACAAATTTATATCTGTCTAGTCTATACAGTGGAGCAGGTGAAGATTCTTTATAGTCGTTATTTCTCTATTTAAAGTAATATCAAACCACCTCAAATGCTTGATCTCATTATTCACTCTTTAATTAGTGCATTCCGTTTTTAATAAACACGCAACGCATTGCTACATACCTACATAATATTATACCAATTTTTAGCATGACTCAGACCGTCACAGAGTAAGAAAAGCAGTTAACTTTGTAGAAAAAGTTTCACGCCTTAATCGCATCGCGATTTCGTGATTAGATTAGTTGATGCTCGAGGCTTTGTGCCCGGTACTGCTCGGCCTACGGTCGCACTGGTTTGGGGCTATGATATACGAGTATAGCGTATACCACTCAAGGATGTAGCTTTTCATTTGTGAAAGAATTCCATCAGACCAGTAGTTTCAGTAGTTTATCTATCTATAGATAGAAAATTTACCTCTTATAGATTTGTTAAAGCCCCTGGAGCTGCCAATACACCTGCTGGCATTTACTTGACTTTAGTTTACCTACTAGTTACTTTTGAACTGTGCCAATACTGTGCGTGTGGTCAGTACACATAGGTGCCATTTATTATAGTAGCTACCGCTCGCCGCGAAAACTGGCCTTTTATGGCGTCAATTAGTACCTTATGGGTACCATAACGTTCCTGTATTACCTCCCAATGCACTCCTAAACATTAGGTAAGGGCTTTCTTGGATAATTGAATAGGGAATTAAGGGTACTGGAGTAACCGTAAACAGTAACACTTTCGGAGCACGGCGCGGAGGGTCGCGGACGGGATGATGCGATTAGACGTGAGATTTCTTTACGATCATGTTTGTTGATCAATTGTGACTTTTCTATCAGAAAATTGCAGTTTTTTTGCTGAAGTTTTTTTGTGTACTCGAATTTTGATACTTACCTGTGGCATCTGTACCTACCCTTAGTATGAGTTTTTTTTGAGGCTCCATACATTACAGCAAAGCGCCCTTCACGGAAACGTAAAGGAACTACTAAAACGTGCAGAGCTTTACGAAACGTTTGATCATTTTCGAAGACTAACAAAACTTATACTATGGGTAGGTATTGAGCGGGAAACCAGAGTCTAGCCTAGAAATGTAACCCATACGTGTGAAGGGCTCGTACCCATCTACTGCAATTTCTTGTTACGTAAATTGAGAGGGGATACCCGACCCTCCTTCAGTAGTGCGGCGGAGATATTCGAAGCTGGTAGGCAATGCCGCAGAATGCCTAATGGCACTGCGCGTGCCTGCGTACTGACTGCGACCTAATCTGCGTGCGGGTGAATTAACTAGATTAGAATTGGATTGGTGCTATTGTGTATAGGTATAGGTAGGTAGAAGACCTTCGTTAAGTTGAAATTGTTTACTCGGCCTAGGTACTCGCCCTATTCATGGGGTTTTCATGGGTTGGACTGTGATTGTAAATGAACAACTTTATTTAAATTTAGTTTTTAGCGAAAAACATTAGATTTTATGATAGAGGACAGGTGAAAAATGGTTAAAAATTGTATTACGTCTAGCCTAAGTAAGAAAAATAATTCGTAATTTAGAGGTATACTTAATTATGAATATGAGACTTTGACTTTGAAACTGACTCTCAAGAAAATTTTAGAGATACCTACTAAGGTTGATCTTAATAATTTTGATATTAAAAAGACCTACAAGTAACAAACATTTCCACGTCTTTCAACGACACAAGCGTTGAAAAAAATTAGAAATGGAAAATTAGGAAAGATTGTTGCTATCTCCGTCTATTGATCTTCCATTTCCTACCTCAACGTGGTAATGTAATTACCTCGGGCTGAAGAGATTGGTGTAATAATAGAGGCACACACCATTGTGGCGGAAACTACCTTGATAATTATGGAGATTACAGCCTTATCGCGGCGGAGATTATAATTCAGGGGTAAACATTGCGTATATTTGAACCAACCCGCAATTTACAAAAATCACGTATCTATCACTCAACAACGCACCGAAGATGCTTCGCATGTTGAAGGTCCTCATAGGCGGCGATGACCACTTACCATCAGGTGGTCCCTCGCTTGTTAGCTACTTATTTCATAAAAAAGACAAAACGTATACTAAACACATTTCCAATTTTGCACTGAAATCATATATGAGAGTATATGTACATTGTACATCGTATTTTTTAACTTAAATATTCTATTTTATTTGTTAGTTAGAAAAATAATTGTCTTCTCATCTACCTCTATTTCTTAAGAACTTCCACTTTGGATTTCCACATGGGAAGGCTATCAAGATAAGTAAAGAGTGCAGAATAAGTTGCAGTACAAAATAACCGCTTTTATGACCATTACCAGGATTCTGCCTCAGCTCTATTGATGGCTCGAAAGAGCGTGGTTGAAAATAGCTGCTCACCAAGATATCTACATCTACTTATACCTTTATAGAGTAGGCTACAAAGTACATAAATCAGGTAACTTTGCTAATTTAAACAGTGCTTTTACAACCGTGCCAACTCTTCAAATATAGGTAAATTACTCGTAGATAGCTATCTTTCACTTCAGCCTGGCTGTCTATAGACAGATTGGTAGATAAACCGCGGCTTAATGTATTGATATAGAACTGGCCTCGAAAATGACTATTTTGGCAAATTATGTCAACCCATAGAATATAAGCTAGCTACTTACTAGCGACCGACCTTTCTGTTTTTAGGTGTAGTTTGTCAAGTGCTTTGAGAGTAATATCGAAAGTAGAGATGAGAATCTAATTAGATTTTGATGCTTGTACACTCGTAAGAATAGTTTATGTTTAGGTAATCAAACTAATAAAAACTGATAACCAAACTGCATAGTGTATTTATTAATAAACCATTTTAACCATAGTTTTAATAGATCACTTTTTTACTTTAGTTTTACTTGATCATAAATCCTTATCCTCAAGTGCTAATTGTCAAAGTGTGTTCTAGAAGTTTGTTCCTCTTTCACACAGCAACAGATCAATGAAACGTGATTTTTGCATAGAGATAGTGGAAGGACCTAAGAGTGAAATGAAAACGCCGACTTTATATGCCGAAAACATTGACGGTTCCTGAAAGATTGTCGACATGAGTAAAACCACGAGAGGTAGTTAGCTAATTGTATTATGCTGGGCTTTTCTATGGGATGTTTCATTAAAATAATTCGCAGCCACCTGCTACCTACTCCAGGCTGGTCCACCGACGCGCCACGTATACGCTTTTTAAATATTCAAGCGTGTTCTATTTCCCATGCGTATGTTTATACGGCTTATACGCCCACATAGATAGACCCGTTGCAATCCGAGTTACAAACATAAAACATACATAATAAGGTTGGTAGTGTGTACGCTGGCGCCGCGGCGGCGTGTTGTGGGGCGCGGTTGCCATGGTAACGCCCGCACCCCTACACCCCACCTCGCACCCCCTAAGGTTTCAGCTGACCCGTCGACCTCTAGTGACGACTCGTAACACTGTCAGTGTTATAGGGGTGCGGACGTGGAACGAATAACACACTCTTATACCTCCGTACCCACCTAACATTTTTAAGGCTTTCGAAAATGGTTTCTAGATTAGGTTTCCTGTTTTACCAAATATCGTTTTGCTAGAGTAAAATGTTTGTCGCACATAATAAATATTATCCTTGTCACTCATTATTTAGGGTTACCACAGCGCCATAAAATAATGTACGAGTACATAAATAGTTAGGAATATGAATGTCATATTTCTAAGCTATAAAAACTATCCCATTAAACATTTTTATACATTGCTATAAAATATCATACCGAACCTAGTACCGAATATGAATGTCGCATCTCTAAATTACAAAGTCTAGTCTAGTTCTTGACGTTCTCCCCTTTATGAATACTTCAAGTTACAGGTGCTCCTTCGCTCGTACACTGCAGGACACGGGTAGGCACTGTTTGACTCGCTCCCACTGGAATTACCCTGGAAAAATTCACGCTCTACAACGTCGGTAGTATTGTAGTACAGTATATGTTTTAAAACAGTGCGCATGTCACGAGGGAAAAGAATAAACAATAGCTAACGTAGGGGACACGCGATAGCCCAAATGTTTGCTTTCTGATAATGAATGATAAAGCATACATTCAGGGCAATTATTTTAAAAATCGATAGGAAATGGACAGGCACGTTGAGTAAAACTACAGATTTTTTGAGATTTGAAAAGAGTGTAATTTTGACTTCACGCTACGTTTCTTTCGTATCAAATGACAAACACTTAAAGTACAGATGTAGAGCTACATGCCTCGTTTCGCTGCGCTCTCGTGACTTCTGACTTTGTGCTGTTTGTCTAATTCTGAATAAAAATATACGTTTTATAACGTGCTATTGAATAGCATCCATTAATACTAAAAATAAAAATGAAATACGCTTTTTACCATTAAGGGAATACAAACACAGGAAAACATTAGAGCTGTTTACAAAAGGCGGTTAAATTAATGCGGCGAAAGCATCATTTTGCAACACATCAATATGTTAACAATTAATAAACGTACCGTTAATAAAATTGTCTCAAATTGTACGTACCTTTTAATATTTCAACAGCAAATGAGTGGAGTCATGTGTTGAAGATCAAAGGGATAATTATGAAGGGAGCAGCTCGTTTTTATGCAAATCTCCGAGGGTACACTTTCGTATGCACGGAGTTGTATTTGCCAACTAATTAATTGTTAACATTTCTTGTGTTAAATCTATTTTATGTGTAATTTTACTTTTATGAGATGTGTTTCAAAGTCGACTACAAATATGAAAATGTTATATTAGGTTGAAGGTAGATGAGTACGTACTAAATGGGTAACACTTAGCAAATTAATTATTTTTAGTAATGTCTTCATATTGTTTAGATACTTACTAGTACGAATTAGTACCACATACAAGCCAACATTCCAAGTATTTTATGAGATCTCATCAGGACATTACTCCTATTCTAGCTCGAGCGATATTACCTTCATCACTCTGACTCTTATAACTATTCTGATGTGAGAGACAGAGACCCAAATAAGATCGCACGCACCAGGACCCAGGATCTCCGCCTACATTTTCACTAGAATTAACGCCGTCCATACTTTAGGCACCTAGGGGATTAGAGCTTACATACGTTAGTAGGCGCATCTACGAACTTAGGGAATTCATATAATGTTATTTTTTTAACTAAAAGCATCATAAGCTAGCTGTGACACAGAATATCTAATAGTACTTGTGGTGATTAATTATAACACATGATTTGATTTTATTATCAAAACTGATGTAGTTTTGATTCTTTTTAATACTCGTGTATAATTGAGTCTGATACTCCGAATAAAGTTTGAATCACAATATGACAAACATACGTAATTAGTCCCGTGTTTTTTTTTCAATAACTTATAATTTCAACCAAAAAATAACTCGAAATCTTTTCATTAACCAGACAACACCACAGTTGGTATAATTTTTTTTCAATTTTCCAATTGAAAATCCTTCCTTAAGAAAAGCAAAGGGTAAAATATTAAAATATGTTCTAACAAAGACATTGTTTCCCTCAATAGAAGCTATCCGTTTCAACGCAATCGCAATTGTTGCGTCGAGTCCTACGTAAAAAAAGCAAAATGGCTGCCTTTTCAAAGGATTTTTCATATACAAAAGGATAATTTTTGTTGTAGTTCCCCATTATGCGGTAGGCCATTGTTGTCGATGCCATAGTTTGTATAAGGCTGTAATGTTAATGCGTCATTTAATTTTCGGTTCATTGACTGGTCTACTCGTTGGGGTCATTCAATTTTTAGGCGAGTTATACATTACACAGGTATAAATTTCAACTCAATTGGACATCGGGAAGTGGTTCAAAATTCAATTGCAAGGTTTGACCTAAACAATAGACAACGAATTGTATCTTTTAGAAGTTAGGGGCTTTCCTTGTAAAAACAACTTAAAGTTAAGTCACTGCTTGTAATGTTCTGACAACTTCTCGCTGACGTGAAATGTCACGTGCGAAAACACGACGGCCGTGACTAACTTAGAGCAGCCTTTATAAATAAGGCCCTATATGTGTTTGTTACTACTATACGGCGGTTCAGAGAATGCGTTCCTGACACGTCGCGATTGAACTGACGACGTAACTTTGTAATGGCGTTGCAGTTACGATAAAAATATTTTTGCTGGTTGTTTACCGTTTTAACAATTGATGAGCATTAAAACAACATTATTATATCAATAATCAATTAATGTTATAATTTTGTGCCAAACTGAGTGTCAAACGTCAAACGCATTCTCTGAACGGCCGAACTACATATATTAAATATGCTTTCAAAGAAAAATACTAGAGGAAAAGTGAAAAGTAAGATGTGCCTATGTTTCTATTAATATTTAGCAAATGTGTAACTGTGGCAGTATGTTATCATGGCGGATTTAACTTTATTGATTTACTGTGCTTAGGGTTGAAAAGAGCTCCACAGAAAAAGTATTTTTTCTCGTTTACGATATTTCGACGCTTCCTAAAGTGTAAACTCAAATCATACACCATAAATATTCGTAACACAATTCTACCACCTTTCAAGTAGGTAATAGCTTAATTAGCCCATTCAGAGAAACACGGCGTACAGTTGGCAAAGCGCTCGTACGGGCCTGCAATGCGGCTGATTTTGACATTTATCATCTGTGCGGAACGGCACCACACCCGGCACCGGGCCGGCACCCTTGATACACTTTTGGAACATTACCAGAGGATAGGCACTTAATTCTCTAGTTGTTCACCAGTCGTTTTATGTTAATTGTATTATCAGAATTATTTTTTATATTTGGCTTCTTTTTTTTATACCCTTCCTCTACCTCACTTAATCACATAAAAAAAAAAAAAACCTGTCCATGGCAAAGTTGCCTCGCAAACTAATCGAGATACCTACTCGTAGTAGCTATTACAAAAAAACTTAACAAGAATGGACGATAGATGCGATAGATCTGCTACATTCTAGAAACGGAGCAAAAGTAAGACAGATGCTCTTTGACGAACCTAAATAATAAGTTGAATAAGTCGCGAGTGAATCGGCTTCTTCTAGGCATGTGCTTTACCGTAGACCGCATCATTTCTTACCATTAGATGAGATAGCGGTCAAAAGCAAGCTTATCTTCTTCTTTTATATTAATCACTGTTCGTTTATCTGGCTAATAATCGAGAACGGCTGGAACGATTAGAGTAATTATTTTATTTTTTGTTTGCTCTATTATAGACGTAATACAGGGAATGTTTCAAAGTAAAAAAAACAGCGGGTGAAACCGACGGGTGCAGTCATAGGTTAAAAAAGTTTTCATTTTCCGATTTATAATTTTTTTCTGCAGTTTTTAGATGGTTTTCAGCAATTTACTAATGATGCGACCATCAAAATCAACTGACACACTGACGCAGCGCTGCAGTCGTATAAAAACACTAGTTTCCAAAAAATCCGTTAAATTGAACAAAACAGCTCCACTTTTGCTCAGTAAAGCAATTCTAATTCAGAGTAAATAGAATTCTAGTTTAGAAGGTAGGTATTAATTTTAAGCACCGTAATTAAGCAAAATTATCGTCTTCTAGTTTGCGCCAAATAAAGCTGGCAAATAAAATTATGTACCTATCTTTTAATGGTTCATCAAGTCTAATGGAAATGCGAGTCAATATTTAGCTGTTCATTATATTTTTATGGCTGGCAATACCCTGCGTCTTTAACTTAATTTATTAAGCCAAACACCATTATACATAATATCTATAATAGCCTAAATAGAACACACTTTGTACCTAAATGTATATACCTGAACTATTTTTTATGAAAGTGTCTGCATTAGTGTAGTGAACAAAAAAAGTGATATAGATAACCGATAAAAAAAAATGTTGAGCTACGTTTGAAAACAAAACCGCCTCCTTCGTGAAGTTTGTTAAACACGTATCAGTCGTTTTTCTAAACAACAATTAACTTATCTTTTTGCAAGAGACATACAGATAAATCACGTATTGCTAATTGTGTTAGGAATAGTAAATCATTGCTTCAGAAGTAGGTGTATGTTTCTATACAGGGTTATAAGGTAAGGGTATGCTAAGCCAAAAAGGATTCATAGTAGGTACTCGTCATTATGAACAACTTTTACTATGGGAGCAACCCGGAATTCGCGGAAAAAATCAGCTGTTGCGTACATGTCGAGACATTTTAACATGGATCAGCTAATTATTTTATCGCTTATTCCAGGTTGTATTCATAGCAAAAGTTGTTAATAATGGTGAGTACTATGAGCCGTTTCGGCTTAGCGTACCCTTTCCATAAAACCCTGTATTCGCATCACATAATTTTCTTTATGGAATTAGGTGACGGGACGAGTAAGTTGTTAGCCTGATGTTAAGCGTCGCGCTTTACCATTATTATGAGTATCCAGCGTCACATAGAATTTGCAAGTAGTTTACCAATGCAGATATCTACATAATATAATACAAAATAATAATTGTACATACAATACTGAATAATGATTGTTGACAAATTACTGTTTTAGTGGATTACGGACTCAAATAAACCTAGAGAGCAAGATGGAGCATTAGATTTGAGCGAAGTCAAGAACTCCTCTTCTTCACGCACGTACACGTACACAAGCTTTACAGTGCCGCGAGTAGAGGAATATTGATATGTCAACGTGTGTCTTTTGTACGTATGCGCGTAAGAAGAGGAGTTCTTGGCTTCACCCAAATCTAACACAGTGCTATTATTGGTTTAGTTTTTAACCTATACTAATACTATAAAGAGGAAAGATTTGTATTTTTGTATTTTTGGATGTTTGTGTGGAATAAACTCAAAAACTACTGGACCGATTTCAAAAATTCTTTCACCATTCGAATGCTACATTATCCCAAAGTGACATAGGCTATATTTATTACCTGAAAAAATTAGGGCGAAGCCGGGACGAGCCGCTAGTTTAATTATATTTTAACATTCAAATGTATTTTCTTAATTTAAGTCTTTGTGAATAAAACACAGTGCTCCATCTTTCTCTTTAAGTTTTATCTGATATTATGTAGGTATAATATTGATAATTCCCCACCGCAACCTTAAATTCAATTAGTAACTTATTGGTGTTTGATTAGATCATATTGATAACGCCATTTCAATTTCATTTGGAACCAAACAATTTCGGCTTTTCATGACATAGGTGCACCAATTAATTTTAGTACCTTCATAGGTAAGTAAATTAAATTAGTCGGGTAAAACGCGGTTTGTTCGAAATTAGGTCGGGTTATTAAAATGTATAAGCCAGATAAATAGGCTAGCAGACTGACTAATAGAGGTAATAAGTAAGCAAGCTCGTATAAGCTGAGTGGCTAGCCCTGGTGTCAAAGTTTTTAGGCTGCATGTAGGTCTCTGGCAGGACTTGAGGTTGTAATAATAGAGGTAATAATAAGCCGTCCCAGATACGTTCCAGTGGGCGTATATCGGGCAGAGATGAAAAACTTGTAACCTTTAGGTATAAATTTTTAAAAGGTAACATTTTTGCTATACCAGTTAATATTTTCTTTATAATTGTACCTTTTGAAAAATTTTAAGCAGGGCAATAGATAATATATCGTCCATAAAATGGTCAGAAAAGTATTTAAAAAGTTAGGTCGAGTAATTCATACATTAATTTGAGTAAGCAGGTTGGAATTTTAACGAGTCCAGGTTTGAGGCGAGATGGTTTATTACTTTTCATCAGTAAGACGAGATGAAACTTGGCGGGTGTTACAATAATGTTTCACAAAACAACAATGTTGGCAACATTAATAAAATTCCACAGAGAAGAAACACGAAACTTTTTTTCTCTTATTTTAGCTTTCCGTGCAAGTCGAGGAATTTCACTTCAAGTTAATAAACGCAAGAATTTAATAAAAGCGCCATATTTAGAGGAGGTATCAAATATTTTCATTCAACGACAAAAGAGAATACGACTCTACAGGATTCGTTTACAAATTAAATCGAAATTGTCTGGGAATACTTGTCGCATTGGAAACAATTATCGTTATTGAGGGCTCGAATCGTTTAGGGCGAGACAAATCCATTGTTGGCCCTGAATATGTAGATTATACAAAATATGTTACGTCCGGGGATTAACGTCTTTCGGCCTTCTGAAGCGACGCACGCCGGAAAAACTTTTGAAAGCCAGTAAGCCCCGGCTCGCTACAAACGGAATCACAGCCTACTAAAGTATATTTCACCCTTTTGACGACACATTATGTACATTTGCAGCGCGTAACGACACGGGCACGGCTCACAATTTCCATTAAGGCGCGTCGCAATAGGAACGGTCCAAATTTAAACTGACACACTCGAATCTGAACCCTAAATTAGCGTATAATAGAGTCGAAGTTAGGAAAGAGTTGAGGCTCATTTGCGACGGGAATACATCGTTTTTCAGCCGCGCCCTGTAACGTATCGTATTAGCAAAGGACGGAATCTTACTGCAATTAGCTTCAGCGTTGTAGGAGTGCCCGCGACTAGTTTGCGGCTCGTGAAAATGTTTACGAATCTATGATCCGAGAGTTTTGTGGAGTTGGCTGACATTTTAGTACTTTTATTAACGTGGAATTAAGGCTTTGAATAAGAAAGATACAGAGCGGGCTATGGTGCAGATGCTCACTATTACGTTGAGAAATAAGTATTGTATCTTCCGTGCAAATTTTCCAAATATCTGTTTTGCTTACCTAAAGTTCGTGTATGAAATATATTACAGACGTAATTAATGTTTCCTGACGAAGCAGGTCTGGTTGATTAATGAGGGTAGTAACATTTTTACAATGGCATATGAAGCACGTAACACGACCATAAATTAGTGAATTTATGTGTCTAATTTTTAATGGTAGGATGAAAAGTTTGAGTCATATATATTTGCGAAAATTTAGAAATTTACTGGAAAATTAAAACAAGCGCTTATTAACATAATTATTGTGGCCTCAATGAGTGCTTCTCCATATTAAAATAATAAACTCAATCTGATAAGAGTGAGCTTGGGCACCAGTTATAAAAACATACAATTTTATTTGTATGTTTTGCAAAAAAAATGTAATAATGGCTTTTTACCTGTACAAAAAGTTGATGTAGTTAGCTTATCCACAGAATAAAAGTGTAATTTGCACATCTAATATTATCAGTCATATTTAGCAACTTTAAAGTCATCAAAGTCTATTTCATAAAATTTTAACATTGGATAAACTATAATTAGAAAATTAGGTATTATAGATTAGAAAATCAAAATTTGTTCAACAAAGTTTGGCATGAGATACTTTCCTGAATACCGTAGACTAAAACGGGGAAACGCTAATCTTCACATTCCGACATGTTTCGTCCTTAAGTGGGGGTGTGCGGGAATTAGCCGTATCTGTTTATCCGAGAGCACCGAGAGGGATAATTATTTATTAAAATTGTTGCCATATCCGGCGGGATGCCATGTTTAGCGGTTCAGACATAATGTGAGCTCTTGCGGAACGGAACGCGACTCTTTCGGTTTTGATAAAGGATGGGGTAAGATTTTACGGTTATTATGACAAATTGATTACCGTGAAGCCATTATTATGGCTATATTAGGTTATATTTACAAAGTTATCATAGGATCATTAAGTTATTTTATCCTGCTGTAACTGTTATCGTTTCTAGATATAGAGGTAAATGTTTCGTTTCGGGTTTTCCGTTTTTTGCTTAACTCATCAATCTCATCATAAACTATTGTGAGATTCGAACAACGTTAACTACATATTGTTTAATAATTAGTGATGTGCGATGTGTGTGTGTGTGTGTAGACAAATTAATTTCTTAATTTAGTTTCGCGAAATAAGAATGTTAAATTAAGTACAGGAAAAATGTAATATGCACAGATATTAAAGCTAATTAAAAAAGATACTACATAAATACTACATTTACAAGAAGACGTTATAAAAGGGACAGAGTTATTCGTTTGTTTTCGTTGTTAAATACATTTTATTGTAACAGCTTTATTATCGTACACAGAATTCATGAACCGAGTCCAGCGCAGGCGG
This sequence comes from Alcis repandata, assembly GCA_949125135.1. NCBI lineage: Eukaryota > Metazoa > Arthropoda > Insecta > Lepidoptera > Geometridae > Alcis > Alcis repandata. The sequence goes on from OX421233.1 coordinate 7,391,667, forward strand.
AATGTTCCCTCAGATGACAGTTTTACTTCTACGTTATTATTACTATAGGTCAGAATTTAGTTACGCACTCTGTTCTATTTCTACAAATAAATGAAGTTCGTCAAACAGACGGTGATAGGCTCCTTGTTAAATGCTATAAGATTATAATTTCTAGTCTATTTGGTTGGGTTTCCAAGTCCTTTTTACAAGCTTTTAATTAACTTGCAATAGGTATATACTCGTAAATGTATGTACGAGTAACTATGTTTGTTCGGGTGGAATCTTGCAATTCAATTTTGAATCACTTCCCGATGTCCGATTGAGCTGAAATTTGGTATATTGTACGTGTGCGTAACTCCGATGACAATGCAATAAAAGCTTGTTTTTAAAAATAACTTACTTTATTGCAGGTGGAACTAAATTGAATTTTTAAGTCAGATTCTTTATTTTGGGCTCTATTCTTCTGTTTTCGGTTTCGTCTTCTGTGCTTTTGTGTGCTGCCGAAATTATACCCATCTTTGCACTTTATTTCGAAACGTTCTTCGACCATTGCATTTTCTTTATTGGAGGCTCATCTATTGCTCAACGCCTTCGAATGTCATCCAAATTGAGGCTACATAACTTGTAGACAACGGAAATAAATTAAAGATCCTTCCTAAGTTTCAAATTAATTAAAAAAATACTTTCGCCGTATGTTTAGTAGATACGAGTACTTGTCCGTTTCATCTTTATAAAAGTCACATAAAAGAGCAAAGGATAGCTTTCAATAGCATTGCCGTAAAATACTTACAAGAGCGGTCTTAAATTTAATCTCTTAGAGCACCAGTGACCAACAGCTTTTATTTTCGGCCCTGTTTAAAAATGTATATCGGTTGCACTATACAGTCGAAACTACCTCCTGTTTTATGTACTTATCTTTTTTATTTTTAAAAGATATCTTGTTTTGATTTCACTTAAAATATACATAGATAGATAATAATTTGCTAGTTATACGCCAATTTAACTGAATGAATAATACGTTCTGATTTTATAGGTATTTTTAAAATTAGTCATTGTTATATCTACATGTTACTTAGTTAATATCAGTCTTTTAAGTCTAGTCGAAAATAACACAGTAACTATCCTACTACTACTTGTATTTTTGGAAAGTTTCGAAAAACACGTAAAATGCTGCGGACCGCACAAATCACATAGGTACCAAATAACGAACAGCGGGTCTTTAGTTGGTCATAGAAGTTCTGGCTAGAAATTCACGTAACAGCGAAATAACAGGAAGATAGTAAAAGCTCTTAAATTAAAGAATGAGAAACGAGCAAAGAACTCATACGATAAGCGTTTTAATCTCTTAAGTGTTGCCTTAGCTTTCAGCGTGAAGTGCTTAGCGTTCCGACTCTTACAAAGTTACGAAACATACCTATTTTCTAGCTTATAGATAAATAGTAAGTTAATTACATACATGAATGACGACGAAACTGGTAAAATGAGTTAATAAAACAAGAAGTGGAATTACTAGATCATTGTTTTAACGTTTTTGTTACCATAGAAAAATAAATAGACTGAACCGTATAGTCTATTAAACCCACAAAAGTATTACCAGTAAAACCCCGCATAAAACCTCAAAACCGCCGCAATTGGTATTTTTATTTATTTACCGGCACATTTCAAAGAGGATCCGCGGATTAAGTCGTTAATACGATAAATATACTCTAACCCGCTCCGAATTGCACCGTTTGTAATTCGGCTTATCAAAAATTCAATTATACAATTCGGTAGGTATGAAGCAGTGGCGTACAAAATTCGTTGAATGCCAACAGTTTGGCCACGTAACCTAGGTGCATTACATTAATTTCTAGCTGAAAGGCCGGGCATTAATTTGCGTCTGCCTCCAGGGGGAAAACCGCAAAATACTAGTTCCGTTGCTATTCATAAAACCGACGCTAGCCGCTAAGTGCTGAACATCTGCCTCTAACTAAATACTATTATGACAAAGATCTGTAGTGCTGTGCTCTACTGCAGCCTTCTGGGGCGGTAAAGTATAAAGTTGTGACAGGTTGGCGAGCTGTGCCAATGCCCGAATTGGGACAATGTATTTATCCTACTAGAATCTAGAAATAGTCATATATTATGTATGTTTTACCTGAATTCCAAGAATCACGGAGATACATGTGAAGTCTCTCTGTGATTCATATAAAATTCGAAAGTACACCTAACTCTATTCTTTCCATTTCTTACATTTCCTCGGAAGCCTGAATGAACCGATCTTTTGAAATTCGAAATAGAAAATGTGAGTAAAAAATTTGAGAAAAGAAAATCACGCGTGTACCTAGTGCAGGTAGAGTTTATGTCTAGGATGATATTCTATGAAGCTAACTTTAGCCACTTCCTTATACGAGTACGAGATAAGTTATTTATACGAGGCTTTAATCAATCTTCTTGCACTCAGCGTCGCTTTTCAGACGCTCCCGTTTCTACGTAGCACGCGCGAGGCAGTGATAAAGTTTCCGAAGAATAGCCGCGGTTGGCTCACACACGTTTATAGTTATATACACAGCTTAGAAAAGATCTTTGAATTTTACGAATTCTGTCCAATAGGGACTTAGATCTAATAACCGATAGTGCGCCTGAAATAGACCGTATTTGGAATGCAGTTTACAGTTTTGTGATCAGAGTTAGTGACGTATAAGGTTCCTTTTTTTTGTACCTATATACGACTGAGTAAAAATACAATAAATTTTCTAATGGTTAGAACTTTAACACAATAACAGCTGTAATCCACATGCAGCGCCCATAAAAGTTGCTTTTATTGCCAGCCTTTATTTTGAATATCGACAGTTCGAAATGTCCAGCAGTAGTAACAAATCAATTGACTATGGGTGTCAGTATGCACTAGTATGCAGTCATAGACTAACTTAAAAAAATACAAAACAAACTCTGTCCAAGACCCATGGTTCAACTAGAGCCGTTTAACCGTGACTGTATGACTTAAAACAACAACGTTTTGTACAAAATTATATATCGTATTAATATCATATTTATGTTAATTTTAAATCAGTTATGTAGCATTACAAAACACACTTTTTTTAAACAAAACTATTTTTGCTAGTTGCTTTTATAATCGTAGCACTTATGCAGAGCGTCGACGTCTTTTAATTAATGGCAGCCGTCAGCTCTGTCACTGTTTTACTCTACACGTTCTAGGCAGTCGTTTGCACATTTGAGACACGCTGCGTACGCAACGCTGGTCAAACCGGAACATTCTGAAAGCTGGCTTTACTGCAGCTTACCTATTCGTATTCGACGCTCGTAGCACCTTGCCCTTTTACACTCGTAGCGCGTTACCGGTGCTACGAAACTTTATTTTGACAATATTGGAGACCTAAGAGATATGAGCTATTATGTGTTTTTTCAGATTCTAGTAATAGTAATATTTTGACGATGAACTTGACTACTGAATCTACACTAAAATCTTAGGCTGTTTTTACAACTACCAGCAATCATGTCTTTGATTTTTAATTATCCGTTTAATTTTAAAATCGAAAATTGAACATTTATCAAAATTGAATTTTTTGCCAGATTTTTTTAGCGAAAAAGGACAACTAAAAAATCGGTAGTACGTACAGTATCTCGACCAAAAACTTCTAGAATGTTGTCAATCTTAGATCCCATTTTTAACACAAATAAAGATAAGACTTCCTCGCTTCCTTAATTTCTGTTTAATCTACCAATTGTTTCTTTTTAAACCGTTTCCAGCAAGTCTAGCGTAGTTCTCTCATTACTCCGGTACATTAGGCGGCGCTTGAAAGCCTTCTTATTTTGCTTTTAATATAAAAAACCGGCTCCGAAAGGAGCATGTTATTCTGAATGAGTATAATTTATTACGTTCACTGCCTTGAACCGTTGAATGTCGTGAAAAAACTTCTAGCGCCGCCGGGATTTGCGTAATGAGTTTACGTTGATCTAATAGCTGGATTCAGTCGATCGTTTGACATTTGGATGAACTTGTTTTTATTTCCTGACAGTCGCTGATAAACCTGTCTTTTATAATACTGGTAAGCTGTAAGGAATGATTTCATGAATTAAGTGAAAGAGTGAATGGTGAGGGTGTATCTGTATGTTTGTGACTTTCCCCTCTGATATGGCACAACTGATTTTGAATATATGATATAAAAAAATAGCATAGTATCCAAAATTATGAAATATAAATTACTAGCTGTGTCCCACGGTTTCACCCGAGCGGTCATGAGAACGGTGATAAAAATGTAGTCTATATAATATTTTCTATACCTCTAACAATATGTATGCAAAAATTTCATGATTGGATAGTAAAAGCGTGAAAACGTAGCAGACCCCTTTAACCCCTTTTATGCCTTTAAATGCCTTTTATGTTAAAATTAAACACGGGAATACTCACGTAAAAAACCACGTTAGTTTCCATAGTAAAATCAAAATGCCTGTTGAGACCAGATATCTGTCGAAAGTAACTTGTTGAACTACGCTGAAGTACTTAGTTTATTAGATTCTTGGAATTATTTCGCAAGCAATCAAATATAGATTAAGCGCAAAGCCTACTTCTAGTGTCTAGTGCTAGTTCTCAGACTAAGTTTCTAAAGCCAGCCAAGGCATTAAGCGACGCGTCTTGAGACTATACTACATTCTATCGTATCATAGCTTACTCCACACTGTTCTGAAATATAAGTTTTAACAGTGTGTATAGCTTTGCCTTTGTAGCACCTTTGCCAGTTATTCCACCGCCAAGCAGTAATGTGCAAACATTACTGTGTTCCGGTTGGAAGGGCATTGTTTCCAGTGAAATTACAGGGCAAATGGGAGATTAAACAACTTATATCTCAGGGTGACGAGCGCAGTGCTGTGCCGCGCAGGGGCTTGAATTCTGCGAGTTCAAAATTCTGGGTGGTACAGATCTGTTATGGGCAAACGTGACGTTTAACATCAGGCGAGCGATTTGCTCGTCTCATCACTCATTACCTAAAAAAAAAAAAAAAAGCTGAGTATGAACGGATATACAATGTGTTATACTTATACCTATAAATGAAAAAAACTGTTCAAATGCCACATATCACTCAAGACCATATGAAGATGTGAGTGATCCTGTTAAATCAGTTTAAACGTCCTACTTGTATTAGTAGTAATCTTAACGAAGTCCTGATCTTTATATCTTCATAATCCCTGACCCGAATTTGCGTTTATTTAAATTTGAAAAATAAACTTCTTGCTTACAAAATTTCAAGAAGATTGATATCGTCACAACTTTTTTATGTCCAGGGGTGTGTAAAAATGTATCCATACTTATTTTGCATGCAACGTTGTTGTCATATTTTAGAATACTCGAGAGCGTATCATAAGGCAGAGTATAAAAGCTATTTTTTTTTTGTTTTTTTTTTTTTTTTTTTTTTTATGTAATTGAGTGACGAGACGAGCAAATCGCTCGCTTGATGTTAAACGTCACGTTTGCCCATAACAGGTCTGCACCACCCAGAATTTTGAACTCGAATTGAATTCAAGACCCTGCGCGGCACAGCACTGCGCTCGTGTCACCCTGAGATATATAAGTTGTTTAATCTCCCATTTGCCCTGTAATTTCACTGGAAACAATGCCCTTCCAACCGAAACACAGTAATGTTTGCACATCACTGCTTGGCGGTGGAATATCTGGCAAAGGTGTGGTACTTCCCCAGGCGGGCTCTGCAAAAGAGCCCTACCACTACAAAAAGTGAATTAAAGCATAGTCTGAATGGACCTTAGGGTCTAGCTGTAAGATTAATGATTTAGGTGACGATTTTAATAGACGCAGTCGTTAGTGTAGACGCAGCCTTTGTTGGGAAATGTATTAATTCCGTCTAAGTTATTTGGCTGTGCTCCTTTGGATATGAGCTCGCACTTGTGGGGTATTGTCATCCATGGTACTAATTTAATAGTTACCCCAGTGGCAAGTGTGTCTGTCTAAGGAGTAAACAGTCGGAGGGGGCTTTACCTTTACCCCTTAGATTGATCTAGTTATAGCCAACAAAGAAGGTGTCTTTGGAATCCCATTTCCTTGCTTTTAGCAGCTGTAACTGACTAAGAGCCGCTACAGATGTAGTTTTAATCAGCGGAGTCTCTATCTCTCTCCCTGTAAATTTCGTCTTTCTTTTACGGATATTTTTATGCACCCGTCGACTTTAAGTCGGTTTTTTGTGGTTGCTCTTGAAACCATTCGTTAGCGTGGTTTTTTGTTCATAGTGCTTGTTTTTTACTATGTAGATTGTAGATGACACGGGGACTACCGAAAATTTATATTTCAATTTTTCTGGGTTTTTTTTAGAGTATTTATATTTTTCTTCCTAAAATACCCCAGTATTATTATAAAAGGAACAAAACAAAAAAATATCTTCAGTTATTCAAATCAGTCCAGCCTCGAGTTTTTGTGAGGCTAACGCACTTCAATTGATTTATGTTTATACAATATATACATAGAATAGATATATATATCTTTACAGGGCTGATAAGGTGTTATCAAGGCATAGATTGCTAGCGTAAGCTCAGCACACAATATAGTAAAAACACAGGGTGTTCCTAAACCATTGTCAGATAAAAATGTCCATCCTATTTGTCTTAGTTGATTGGTTACAAGCTCGTACTAATACGGTAAAATACTAGATTAGGTACTGTCTCTACTTTGTCGACAAGTGTTATCCGTGACACGGAATTTTTAATAAACATCAGCTGGCATACGTCACAGTTATACAGAATGTTCCAGAAGTCATAGGTAGATAAAAACTACCACAACCTATTTAGGGCTCAGTTCTTCGGGTTTTGTTTTGAGCTCGCACATGACTGTTAGTAATTACAGTCTCTACGTAGCTGATAAGTGTTATCGTGACATGGATTGTTAATAAGCTTCGAGCATGAATTAATAAATAACAAAGGCTGTCACAAAAGCCCTTTCCAGACTAAATAATTAGGTTTTAGTGACGTCAGATTTTCTTTGGCTTTTAGATGTTTTGACGAATTGAATATAGGTACCTACTTATCTATAAGCCCAAAGCTGGTAGTCATCGATTATCATGTTTTTTGTCTTGTTATTTCTTTATGACTTGGTTTTGAAGCGAAAAGAAAGCTGGAAATGTTATTAAAATGTTTTATTAGTTTCGTCTCGTCGCATAAAGGACTACATTTTGCTTTTATGGAGCTTACGTCGTCGCATACGGTTTTATGAAAGCGTTCAGTTTAAGCGTTCCCGATAACGGTCTCGGAGGTGAGTGTGGTTCGGTGTTGCTAGTGTGCTAGTTTTACCCGAGATATTGGCTTTTTGGAGGGTGGATATGTTGAATTGACTATTCGATTTTAAAGTAAATATTATAGAAAAAAATACAATTAAGGATGAAAATAATAAATTAATTATATTATTTTATTTCAATAGTACCTACTTTTAGTTTAATGTTAAACTGGGCGTTAATACGGAATTACGGAATGTTAAAGGTAGGATGTGGGAACCGCGCTAAAAGTACAAGCCCAGCATACTTCATGAAAAAAGTTTGAAAGAAGATGAAAAAGTTTTCTGTCCTAGAAAATATTGTGTAGCGCGTGGAAACTATCAAGATAGCCATGAGATCACTGCGTAGTTCGCTTAAGTCGCCATAAGTAATAGAACGCGCCATAAAGTAGGGTCGAAAGTTGGCGTGTGGATCGATACGCTTACTCATCCACGGACGCACCGGACACGTCGCGTGCCACCTTTAATACAAAAATATCGATTTTTCCACAAACCCCCGTCACCGCAATCAATATACCTTTCCGCCCCGTGTCTAATTACGCCCGCCTACATCACTCAAACATCCGTAAAAAGCCCCGTAATCCCGACCGCTATGATACCGACCCAGAAAAATAGCGCACACTGAATCATTGAAAGCGCACAGGAAAACGCTTCATTGTAAACGTTTTATTTAATTTTCCCTCCATTTACTTTTTTATAATTTCTGCCGGGCATAAAAAACGATCCACCGCCGCCGCAGGAAGCGCGCACACATGCAAGTGTCGCGTGTCTGTACGCACACAGGCACAGGAACACCTGTCTTGGGAACGAAAGGTGTGCTAGAGCGTGTGGACAAGAGACGAGAGTATGTATGGTGTGGTGCGTGGGAGAGAGAAGGGGGATGCGCGCGCAGTGGCCCGGCACGCCCGCCGCGCGTCCCGCTCCGGCGCGAGTCCGCCCGACCGAGAACAGCAGTCAGTCTATCGCGCGCAGAGGCAGCGTTTGTACGTGCCGCCCTTTGCTCTGACGTGACCGACGCAGTGTCCGTAACCGGTGTTCGGAAAATTGTGCATGTGCGTTTTCCGACGAGAGCAGTGTGTGTGTTTGTGAGATGTGCTATTGTTTTCTAGGTAACGGAGACCATTGTTTTTAAAAAAGGCAGCCGGATGCGACGTTATTAATCGATGCACTTGTTCGCGCGGTTTTAATTTCACTTTTATTACGGTTCCCACGAAGCACCACCGGAAAAGCTGGCCGGCTACTTGCTGCACGCGCAAAGCCTCCTAAAGCAGATTAATGTTTGGCGGCGCCTCTTATCAAACTTTTAAAGCGTAGCTCGTAATCGTAGCGCGATACCAATTTATGATCCGTTAATTGTTTGCGCCGCTTTAGATAAGACTTACAAAACTTAATTGTTTTGTAAGTTTTTGTAAAAGTGAGTGCAAAACATGCCAAAAAAAAAAACAGTCAAAGATGTTTGGCTGAGAAACCTAGATATAGATATTAATATGAATTCAATGTATTAAATTATAAATAAGTAAAACCGTAACAGAAAAACAGTTCTGTATGTAAATAAAATAAGAATTCATAATAAAACAAAATTAGCATAATCTTCATTCGATGCAGACTTGTGAGACGCTAAAATGAAAATAATATCCGAAACGAGAAACGTACAAAGTCACGTCATTCATATGATACACAAAAGTCGCAAAAGCGAGGCACTCAACAATGGCAACCGTAGAAATTACTGGCAAGTATCGACAGCGGGAGCACTTTCTGAAACCATGCATTGTACTGAACCATAACAATGAGACACACTCGCTGATATTCGTTACACGACAACTGTTCATACGAAACGAGAGGCATCGCGCTTCACTCATTATTTTGGGTAAAAATGTGAGAGGCGGTTTCGCTGCAAGTTGGAAAATAATTAACTCGCTCGAGTTAAAATAAAAAGTGACAACAACCGTAGCAAATGGGCAATGGCCGGCGACACCAGTTTCATACGACGAGAGAAAGCTGATGAATTGTGCAATAATTATGATTGAACAAGCAGCGCGGCTACTGTCTTACCTGATGTCATTTAGCGTGACCGTCAGAGCGGAACGGTAACGATAAATGTTGGAGAGCCATCGTCTCACTTATATTGCTAAAATTAGCAAGAAATTAAATTGAACTTTCACTAGAAAGATAATGATTATATTTACGTAAAACGTCACATTTATTTGTACTCGTAGAAACAAGAACAGTAACAAATGCTGTATAAAATATGTAAATCAAGACTGTTGACTGATTACTGATGCAAATACATACTTGAATATTCCAAAAGTCATTTATATTTAGCATAGATGCAGTTGATCGACATTGAGATAATGTCTATTTACCCAGTATTGTGTTGACATGCACCCACAATAAGGATAATCTTGAGGAATGCGAAAGGTACCTACTTTAATCGTTAAAACTCAGGAAATCTGTAAACACCAAGATACGATTCAGAGTTATTTTCAAATACACGTTGACACGACTCTAGATTCTTATAAGACGAAAATTACGCCAAAATCTGAAGAAACAAGACCTAACTAGATATTCAAGTGCAACTTAGTTAACTACGAATGTCTAGATGGAATGTGAAACAAATGACTCTACTTCAAGTCGTTTGAAGCAGCTGATGTATATGGATGACTTCTTTCACGGTTGGTGGTTGCGTAAATGTACGACGGGCAGATGGCCTGCCAGCCTTGTTATGGTCCAACGCTCGCTAGACTCGACGACTCGACTTCTTATGAACTGAAGATACTTGTACCAAAAGCACTTTAAATAAAAATTCTAAGCAATCTTGTCAAAAAATTACGTATATTCGAATATAAAAATGATGTTAATATACGCCAGATTGAGCTTTCTTTTTGGTTTGCTTTGTGATCTTTTTGACAATATCGAGCTAATTAAATAAATTAATCAACATAGAGCCGAACTGTGGCAAAGGTAGACAGAAAGTCAGAAATTACGCCTCAAGCCTTGAGTAAACTATCGACGGAGAACATAAATGATTTATGAACCAGCGACCCTCGAATGCCCTGCTTAATTGATCCCAATAAGCGAAGGCCTCCTAACGGCAGCATGACCATTAGACTCCCTAACGAAAGAAATTAGAGGTTAATTCGATTAATGAAGGAATTCTCAGTCCAGCGTGAATCGTAGTCAAATTGGTGTTAGTCATGGGGAGATCGAAATAGGCATTTATTGAGTTTAAAGGGCCGGAATCAATTGGCTTTTCTAGTTTAAGTAAAACTGCTTTTACTTTAGTTAAGTTGACAACATTTTGAGATTGGAACTGTTGATATATGATTTTTTTGTTAATTTGAGATACTTACAAGATACTTACTTACTCGGATAAAGATAACTGGAAAAATAACTATTTTTATCATTTCTAATTATTTCCTTATTTATACTATCTTGGTTTGAAGGGGATATCTCTAATAGCTAAAGACATTACATATGGAACATGTTTGTAATATCTATTGCTGTATTTATTAGCTTAATTAAAGAATTTCCCTATAAAATATCTTGATTATCTTTTATTATTCAACCTTATCAATCAAAGTATTTTATAAAGCCCATTTCAACTTTCCGCATTTCGAATAGCGCTTGCTTTAAAAACTCGTTAAAAAGGAGTAATTTTTTATGAATTCTTATGAACGAAATTTTTATAACCATTTTCTGACGCGTTCATAAATATAACTCCAGTATTAAAAATATTGGTAAAATGATTTCAATACAGTAATCAGACGTGAGGCAATTGTTTCGCCTTTCCGTGAATTGTTCATGCGATGGTACAGTTCAACTAGGTTGGCATGTATACGTAGTTAAGTTGTAGTTTCTGATCAAATACGTAGCAACATTTCATATTTGTTCCAAGGTTTTCCATTGTGTCTGAAATACAAGCCGAAAACAAAGATGCGAGGGTAGAAAATTCTAGTACCAAGTTAATCCATAAACTATTCACGTTGACTACGACATTTATCTGACGACGTAACGTACTGTAAATTTAATTCGAGACGAAATAAGGTAGTCTATTTTGTATTAGACATGGTAAGTAGTTAAATTTATTAAGGTTTGATTTTTGGTCCCAAAAACGCTTGAATGTAATAAATAGAGTATAGATGTTCCGTAAATCTCAGGAAAACCAAAATACCTACGAAACACTCCACTGAAAATGGAACATTTTTCAGTATTCAAAAGGTTAAAGGCGGGTAATGAATACTTGGCAAGAGGCACCGAAATCGTCGCATGGCGTGGCGCATAGGTTGTATAAAATAGCACCGATTTTCACCGACTATAGCAATTTGTTTTGTGTGTTTCAGAAAACGATAGGATTTAAAGCATTGATTTGCAATAAAAAATATTGCTTTGTCACGTTTCCAGTGGTGCGTTCTCTTTCACAACAGGCACCAATAGGCCGTGCCGAGCTTAGCGCCGGGAAATGTTGTAAATAAATATTCCATTTCATTTTTATTGCACCGTCATGGCTTTATGACGAGCTGATCCAATTTTTATATCCAGCTTTGAGAGCACGTTACCTGTTCCCACGATATCATTCGCATCAAAACAATGGTACGAGTAAAGTTAGGCCGTTGCGGGCTGATAAAAATCATTATAAACAAAATTAACATTAAAAGCGTAGTAAACTCAAAAGTTCGCAGTTTGGCAGTCCGTAAAAATAAACTGGATCGTTGTCGGCTACAACGACCTCACTTTGCGGCAGATGTAAATATTTGTCGCAATAAAATCTATTTAGGTGATTAATTAAATATAACAGGACGTTTTCACTCGCCGGATCCGTGGAGTTCGAAAGATAAACTGGAGAAATCTGTGAAATATCTTGCACTTCACTGAAGTATAACATTCCAGCTCTAGCAATAATAAAATTCAAATAAGCTCAAATTCAATTCAATTCAAATAATAAATATTTATAAATATTAAGAAAACCGATTTTCTCCAAGCAATTTTCTCCAAGTAGGTAAATACAAAAAGAACTTTGTTTATCCAGTTCAGATATCTTTACCAGCAATTATCGTCGTTTGACTTTGTCAGCTGATGTCACTTGCTTCGCGGAAATTTCGCTCCGTAAACAGGTGGTCTGTGGGTGTTCAGACTTCTGATCCTAAGTGGGTAAATAGGCGCTATTTAGGCCAGCAGCCGCGTCGGTCTGATTCAACACTTCGTTGCGGCAATTACATTCAATTTGCGGGACTCCGCTCTATGAATATGGGCTGCGTGAAACAAAGCTTCCTTTCGTGGAATTACCCCAAATTCCTTTAGCAAACTTGCTAATTTTCTTCGTTAATGCACGTAATTAGATATCAGTTTCCAGAGAAAGTTCTCGCGTGAGAGCTGGGTGAAACGAATGTTAGTGAAACTCTTCATAATTAAAGTAAACACATATGAACAATCGGACCTATCTGCCGATAATTAGCTGAGTTGTATTTTGCTCAAATTTCATTACACGAATGGTTCTATCGGCCGACTGACAGAACGTAGCTAATTGAATGGCCATGTTCTGTGAGCTGTATTGATGAAATAGAGGAATGTCGACAGTTTTCAGTTATTTTGGTGTGTTCAATGCTACAATACTATAATACGTAATCCAAATAGTAGCAGCAAGCATATTAATGGTATAATAGGTAAAATTCCATCAATTTTCATTAACTTAAGTGTTCAGATTTCGTTTTATATGTACCTACATCTAGTTACCTAGGCTTCTTAATAGCCAATACTGAAGTTGGTACGAGTACCAGTCCTCAAACTATTTCCTTGTACCCAACCCCATAGTTTTCAAATTAAATTAAGGTTGTTTGTTGGACGCACATCGTGAATACTTTAAACTACGCAGTAGCCGCAACGTTTTCAGAGATTTCATTGAACGATCCCTCCGACATGGTGAACAAATTGTATAATAATAAAAGATAGGTACTTAACGTGACTCAACTACTAAGTCACTAGTCCAGTCTTAATCTAATAAACAATAGTTTACATGTGTGTGTATGGTTTTGCGATAATCACGTTATTCGTAAAATTTCAATGGCTTCCGCACTTCGAAGTTTTCGAATATTCAGATTTGTTTGTGGCATCTATTCTTAGAATTGCGAAACGTGAGAGAGAACGTTATATTTGGAAGTATTTATTTGATCGTTACCGTGAATAACGGAATATACGGAATTAGTCGGTTCTCTTATGGCTGCCTGGTGTTTATTGATTTTATCCTGTTTCTACGTTATAAAGTGACGTAGGTTCGTTATTTTATTATTGAAAGCGAAGGGGGCAGAAGTGGATGTCATTGACAACATAGGGTTACGTAGAGAGTCGCATAAAAAGGATGCTTCTCTAAGGCTTGAACCGTAAAAAGGTCTTTTATGTTTCCCTTCCTCCATCAGTAAAATAATTTTCATATACAGACCCGACGTGTTTTTCCGAAGATTTCTTCTCGTTTAGTATCCAATGTCGATCAACTGACGTTTATCTACTAGCATTGTAATTATACAAATTGGGTGAAATCTTTAAACACGATAAAGAACGTGGTTGCTCTATAGAAATTTTATTTCAAACTGCTGCTTTGAGATGTTTGGTATTTCTCGCTGCAGTGTACTGTGCTTATCGGCATATTCCCAACTTGTACATCGAAAGTTCCGCCGAAGTCCGGGATGTTGACTTAGTACTTATAACAAATGGAACCTGGAAGAGTTTCCCGGGAGTTATTTGCCCGCAACACCACACCATGAATATCCGACGGGATTAAAGTATTCCACGGAGTAGAAAATATAGCGCGACTCGCGTTTTGCTTTTCCCGAGCACTTTCTAAGAGTAAAAGTCTACTGGTTTATTAATGTGTAATGTAACATGCTCCGAGTGAAGGCGTCTACGAGTGTCAGATCTGTATCGAGTGTCAGCGCACGTATATCATTGAGCTATTACTGTCAAATTGACGGCTACGAGTTTTTATGTTTATTACTTGATAGGTGAAATTTTCTATTTATTTTTTAGTATTAATAGTTTTGTATGACTATGAACAAATAATTGGGTATACACTAATTTATTGACACAACAAAAGAAAAGTACAGACACAGTAAAACCACAAGCAATTCAATTTTTAACTCAAAATTTCACACTGGAACGTCTCACAAATGATATACGTACTCGTACATAACAATCATGCAAACAAGAGGTTTCAGTCAGTTATAATAATTTCTAAAAGCGTAGAACATAACTTCAGTTTGTTTGCAATTACAAGTTTCGTAGTTTCGAAATTCTCCAATTACAGTATACTACTGGGATTTCAACTTTCCGCAGCACAAGTGTACAACAGACTTTTCTCAAAGTTAGAGATTTCGTAAACGTCTGGTAAATCTGCGATGCTTTTTGCAACGCGCAAATGAAACGTTGATTGTCACAGCGGTGATGCAACGATTGCAGTCATGATAACAATGGGCGGCGTTTTTGTTCACTGTGCACTTTTAATGGGTAATTGTCAACCGTTACGTAATTGTTTATCGACATAATGTATTTTAATTCTGATCAGCAGATTATTTTCTTGGTAAAGATTGTGTACTTTTTCGCATCTGAACTTTTCAGAAGATTCTAAAAGTTAAAAATAGAAATATGCAACCAATACCTAATACTTTTAATTAATTTTTTGCAGTATCAAAAATGGAGACCAATGTTTTTCTGAGAATTCGTCAAAAAGTAGTTAGTGTATCTTTTCTGAGAATTATCCATCATGTTAGTCAATCTACAATCTACAACGAGACGACGATACATGATTCAAAATACAGAGTCCTAACAAAACTACTGAATTGCTCTAATTTTCCGGAATTCTTTCAATCGACCTTTAGTCGAGCAGTTTAAATTGGATGAGGTCATTCGGAATGAACACGTGCCTTGTTGTAAAAACATAGTTTTAAAGTTTGGATAAATTAGCTTGATTTATAACAAACTAGCGCACAGTGCGGTTTTATGTTTGGAACATAAGCAATAATATTTTGGTCATGCAGTGCGTGTGTCATTATTATAACAGTCACTGGGCTTTGACATAGTTTTTATTTCTATTTACTAAGTGTTTTTATTGTATTGTCTTGATTGCTTTTAGACTCAACACTTTTACTATGCCAGTTGCTTTACGATAATACACTGTGCGTTGAGTAGGCACAAATTTAAGTAGACATAAACAAGATTTTTAAAATTATTTTCAAAATTATTTGGTATGTCTGATATTGATATTAAAATATTTAAAAAAAAATCAATGTTATAAGTCAAATAAAAATATTAAAATTATTTTAAAAGAAAAGAAACTTCTTATTATAAACCACTGTCCGAACCGGCTCTGTACCTACAGCCGCTGTTACTCAATTTTTCCCTACCTATCTCACATTTATCATCATTATCACACTCTAACTAGCCATTCGTAAATGAACAATCTAATACGTATACGTATTGATTGATAAATGTATCATAAGCGATAAGTGGATCGACCATAATGCCTAAATGGGGCCACTGGGTAACACCAGCTCGTTTAATAGCCATTAACAAAAAGCAGTCTTGTTTCTAAGTGTTGTTTTTGCCACACGTACTCCAAGTCGTGCTAGTACAAGCTCATCACAATGGATTTCTGTGGATGCGGTCACTTTGTACGCCGTATTTTTTTACATAATAATACTGTTTGTACTCTTACGTACAGGCGGGTACACATTTAAAACGACGTCGATTCTAGTGTAGTATGATATTATTAATTTATCATTGAAGGTATAAAGCTCTCTTGTTCACGGTAACAGAAATTATAGCACTAACAATTGTTAGCCTCATCTAATGAATGATGTCTTAAGCTCTACTATTTAGATTCTGGTCTTTGCTTTACCAACCGCACAATGAGATATCTCTTATCATGGTTAGGTTATCTCAGGAATGAAGAAGTTATTGAATAAAATTACAGCCACAGAATATAATCATCATTATCATTTTCAGCTTGCTTTTTAGAGCAAAGGTGGATTAAAGTTCTTTTATTACTGTTTTAATTTACATTCTTGTTGCTATAGCTAACGCACAAAAAGTACCTTGCCTTGACCAGCATTCTTTTACTGCCTAACTTGTCGTCACTTCGCTAAGTTGTGCACTCCACATCAGCTCTAAGTGCCTTTTCACACGTACCGGTCGCCGGGTAGCCGGCGCCGGATACCCGGTGTCAAATGTACCCGCCTGCCGGATAAATAACGCCGGTACATGTGAAAGCTATGTACTATGCCCATACACTTCACCGCCGGGTAACCGGCGCCGGCTACCCGGCAACCGGTACGTGTGAAAAGGCACCTTCGGTTAGTTTTAGAATGGGTGTAAGCGGAAGTGCCTTTTCACACGTACCGGTTGCCGGGTAGCCGGCGCCGGATACCCGGTGTCAAATGTACCCGCCTGCCGGATAAATAACGCCGGTACATGTGAAAGCTATGTACCATGCCCATACACTTCACCGCCGGGTAACCGGCGCCGGCTACCCGGCAACCGGTACGTGTGAAAAGGCACAAACTGTAAGCCTGAAACAAATCTTCAAAATCTGAAACGAATCTTCGTTTATTAGGACTGGCTCACTTAACTACTTGAGTGTACGTACTTAGTCACGGTGAGTAGGAGCAAAAAGTGGTAACCTTGGAGCTCCTAATGACTCCTAGACCACGTGATTGTTACATATTAAGTCTTTGCGTCCGGCTTTGTAGTTTATACGTCGCGTCGCGTCGATTGCAACATCAAAGCCCTCCTCACACTATGCTATACTTGAATTTACTTCTTCAATTTTTCCATAGTTAGTCTTCTATAGTTAAAGCTTCAAAGTATTCATATTGCTCATTTACATTTTATGAAGTTTAAGCTTGGAGCTTGGAGTTTAACCCGCACTTGGCCAGCGTGGTGGAATACGGCCTAATCACCCTTTGAGGGTAGACCTGTATCCCAGCAGTGGGAGTTTAAAGGTTGCATATGAAGCTTGGAAATAATGCTGTAATTATGTCGTAAAGCCAAAGAAAGTATTAAATACTATTTATAACAAGCATAGCAGTAGAGCGTAGCGTGAAGTATGATACTAGACGAGTATATTATGCCATAGTCTGAAAAGGGCATAAATTCATGCCCTGAAAAAATAAGGCGATTATTTATATACAATACCAAACTTTTTTGTGGTTTGGACAAAGTTCTATCGTGACATGAGGCCTAAATTTTGAAGTCACGGTCATTTATTCTGTAGAAAAACAACGTAATTACGTTTTTCTTAGTTTGTGACTAATGGGGCTCTCTATATTTATGGAATACGTAGAAACCTAAATTCAGCATCACCAATTATATAAAAGTAACTGGCTGTCCCGGTGTCTATTAATTCGAGCCCATCAAATTGATAACATTTGGCAGTAACGTACTTGTACATTGTATATAAAGAGGGTAGAATTCTTTAAACCTCGAAAAATGGGAGAAAGAAAGTAGATAAAGCTGACGCTGCAGTTTCAACCGTGATTTCTGGTTTCTATCTCTATTATTGGTCGTGATTTTTACTGTAGCGTCGTTTTCTAATTTTTTTTATAAAACTAAAGGCAATATAACATAACTGATAATCACTATAGGTAATTTCTTACCTAAAAGACTTAACAGTTAATACGTAGCTCTTTGTAACTGCAACAGCACTTCACAAGCTTTGTCACGTAGCGCTATTGGAAAACATTACGATATTTTCTTACCTATTTTAGTTTACGTATATTAGTAAAATTTGATACATTTCTTCGTCATCATCATTAGCTCGTAATTGCTCACTGCTGAGCAAAGGCGACCTCGGGCCGATACATGCTGATACATTGATACATTTACTGCAAGAAAACTTTAGGTAGCCTCATATTTTCTGAGGACGATCTTAACCTTCTTGGCAAACTGTCAAATTCTTGATCGACATCGCATTTTGCTATAACGACTTTTTTCAAGGTGTATCTCAACTGTCCTCGGAAAGTACTTGTGTTTTTATTACGTCTCAATCAAACTAAGAAGATCTGACAAAGGCGTAGACAGATAGATAGAATGATTTCTTTTTGTATTGCGGAGCCTTAAAAGTGAAATTCATTCAATAGGCATGACGACAGTATCAAACAAATCGCCGATTCAATGCTTTCAGGGGACTAGCCATATTAAAAAAAAATTAAAACACATGTTTAGTTTTATTTTTAAAAAACAGATTATTAAGATTTTCAATAAATTAAAACATTAAAATACAGTAATCGGCCATCTTGTCAGAAACAACAATCACAGCGTATGACGTCACGCTTCAGTGAACTCAGGTCATCCGCCGCTCATCACGCATAGACACAATGACATGTTTACTAGCCGTGACGTCAAATCGACGCCATGACACAAGCAAGCTGTTTTCGGGCACTGTTGAAAAAATATGTGAAAAATGGCTTCAAACTTCGTTAAACTTAAGTTTATTACCGAAATAAAGGCTTTTTTGTAAATAGTAAATGTGTACTCACATTATGGACGAGGATTTTAAAATCTTTCGTCACGCCTATTAGATTTGATCTTTACAATACAACGAAATAAATTAATTTTAAAAATATTAAAAACGTCATCGGAGTAACGCACGTAAACCAAATATCATTTCAATCGGACATAAAGAAGTGGTTCAAAATTGAGTCACAAAATTCCACCCAAACAAACATAGTTGTACATGTATTGCAAGTTAAATAAAAGCTTTTAAACAAGCTTTGAATAAAGTTTACAATCTATACTAATATTATAAAAAAGTAAAGTTTGTGTGTTTGTATATTTGTTAAATTGTAAGGGGTAATCTCGGGATCTACTGAACCGATTTTAAAAATTCTTTCACCAATAGAAAGCCACATTATTGCTGAGTGTCATAGGTTATATAAAAAACCGAAAAATAAAAAGGCTTTTACGTGGTAGTCCGTTTTGCAAAGTGAATCGGAGAAAAAACGGCCCGAACGGCGCGCGATGGCTTCGGGTTTAATTAACATTATGCCCAACGAAGTGGGCAAGGGTCAGCTAGTAAAAGATAAATTAAATCAAACAATCAATTTAGTTTTTTATGATACCTTAAATTAACACGGTGAAAGTACGAGTACACGCTATATGCGACATAACTAGATACTGGCTGCGATCTACTGCCTTCTGTACCTTGCCTCATTTTTTCAGTCTTAATTATATTTTTCGTAGGAAAAGTATTTTAAGTGGTCCATTCTTGTGATGCACAAAACTTACTTGCTAAATTTCATAATATCAAATCAGATAATACCAAACAGCTAGACAAATTACTTCCGCATTTATAACACGAATAGTAGTTTAATAAAGCAAAATAACAATTCCTCCCGTGAGATAAAAAATAAGAAACCTCGACTGTCTATCTCTTGTAATGTTAGTAATCCAGCACATCCCAAGCAACTACCTAGTCTCGCCGTCTCTTATCCAATCCTTCTGTAAAACTGTAAACTGAGATACCCTACTTACTCCGTGATATACCGTTCTTATATCATCGGTGTAGTCTTTTAATTTAGAATATCCCAGACGTTTATTGCCGTGACTAATCATATAAACGGTTGACCACTGCCCACACCATCTGCTATCGGCACTTTTTGACATTTAAAAATAATTCTTACCGTACAATTAAAACTATACCTTATGCAGCAGACTTAGAGTAGTGGTTAGAATTTCAAATTTTTGTTTACGTAAAATATCGTTTCAAAATAATAACACATTGGGTATTACAACTCTGTTAGAGTCAATTAAAATCAGGCCTGTACATTCTCGTACAAATTAGAGGCTGTATTTAAATCAGCCTTTTTTGACGTCAGGCGAGAAGTGTAATTAATCTTAATTATTTCATCAAAGTCATTGGAACGTTCTTGCTGTCTTAAGACCTTCTGATTTTAATTCTACTTGATTTGTTTGATGATTATTATTTTGATCATTAAGTCACCTTACGGTGGCTGACTGGGGGTTATATAAATGTCATAACTTATACGTTATCAGTTTAACCTAAGTGCCTGTTAAATGCAAATATACGTAGGAAAGTAACTATTTATTTATTATTTCAATAACACAATAACATACAGATATAAAAAGATTTTCAGAAAAAAAAAACTCAAACACTAGGCATATTGTAAATCACAAAAACCTCTCGGAGACAGCAATATATCACCTGTAGATACGAGTATATAGAGATAGTTATACTAGTTATATTGCTAAGGTACCTATCGCTACAATGTATGATTCACGTTCGGTATTTTTACTGCTCTGCTCTTGTTTTTTGCTCTAAGTAGAGTATAATCCATTTCCCCGTGAATGTTATGTTCTAAAAAGGTTTTTATTTCTAAAAATAAATACTGAGTGTGATAGAAACATCCCTCGAGGGTTACGTATCGATTTATTAGTAAAGGGCGTTATAAGAGGATTCCTTCCCTAATTGGAACGAAGAAAACTTGAAATGTTTTGAATTACTTTTTAACGGAAAAAGCTTCAAATAAAAATAATCCTTTGTATTTCTTTCGTATCTGGCTGCCTTTTGAATTAATGCTTCCAATTACTTTATTGTTTTTGCGGATTTAGTATCATCCTATAATTGTTTTTTCTTTTCTTTTCAGGAGTGATTTACGTCTAGAAGATCGCTTTAACGAATAAAAACTAAAGTGCCCAGGCGCTGAACATCATTAGACAATCGTTAGCCGCAACCATCGTCTAAACGATATTTACCGATAAGTAAATTACCGGAGAATCGTGGTCAAGGAGTAGAGCCGGTAGCGGTCGTAAGTCCGATATCGGTAGCGCGTCCCGCGCGTCCTGTCGCCAGTCGAGTCAGTGCTCGCCGGAGTCGCGCGACTCGGCCGGCACGCCCCGCCATAGCCGTGGATAACCTCGGCCAGAGCCCGCTTCCGGTGAAGAGGCTGCACGAAGCACTTCAGAGTGCGCAGGTGAAGCGACAGCGGCTTTCCCCCCCGTACCCCGCTCCCCCAGCCTCCCTCCACCCCATCCACCAGCTCGCGGTACATCAGCACATCAAAGTGCAGCAAAGCATTGTGCAACAGAGCATAGTACAGCAGCATCAGCTGAACTTGGCTCATCAGTCGCTGCAGAACCTGCAAGCGCAACAAAACTTGCAAGCGCAACAAAACCTGCAAGCGCAGCAGAACTTGCAAGCGCAGCAGAGCCTGCAAGCGGCGCAGAGCCTGCAAGCAGCAGCAGCGCAGCACAGCCTGCAAGCAGCGGCGTCGAGCCCTGTGGCTACAGCCGGCGCAGGCGCACAGCAAGCCGCAGGAGCGACACAAGGCGCGCTGGTGCCGCCTCAGCAACCCTCACCGCGGGCCGCGTCCCCACACAAGAACATGGAGCTCGCGCTCTGCCAAAGCATGGACTCCGTCAACACTGCCACCGCCGAGGAAGAGGTAAGCTATTCATTTATTTCTCATTCCATTATCAGATTATTTGTATAATTCATTGTTCGGTTTGACCCTAATCCGATTTCCATGTATCCACCTTTCATTTTCACGGCAACGACGGCGGTGCCGGGCGTATAAATTAACAATGGAAACTGGAACGCTTCGAATTCCTCGTTCGAAGAGGTCTTAACGTATCGCTTTAGCTATTTGTCATCGAACAATTGTAAAGTAATACCGAGGCGCAGCTCCGTCGCCGTTACAATGGGGAAAATGTTCGGATATACAATAAGCATTCGCTAACACAATAAAAGGAAATTTTCCTCGCGACGGAGATGGCTTCGAGTCGAAAGATTATATCGCCGCCACCTATCGTTATATTTTAGGCCTTATTCCCGTAACTGGGAGTTGGTAATGGGAAATGTCGATATCGATGTGGCAAAGACAGCGCTAGAGGCCACGCGGCGCCGCCGTCACTTCCGGCCAGATCGCGAGCTGTTTTCTACAAATGTTTCGATATTTGTACTCGATCCCTGAATAAATTACGGAGCAGATACTTTCGTGAAGTCATTGAATATTACATTATTAATGTGTCGTTTGTTTTTGGGAGGTGTCAGATGTCGATGGCGATACCGAGAGCAACTTGGGAGCTTCATTTATATTTTACAGCGAACCGAGAAGTTTCGAAATATGCAGTGTACGCTTGCTCTGAAACAATTCAAACAAATAAAATATTTAGATTACTCCTTGCATACTCGGTACTTCTACAATACATGCTAACGTAAGTTCTCACAACTGCAAAACCGGTCTTTTTTCCGAGAGAAACAAAGGCCCATTAATTTATTAACGTCTGATATATGTATAAAGGACTATAAAACATAAATACAAAAGTCTATACCCCAACTCCTAACAAAGGTCCGTCTGTTTTGTGTAAGCCGGACCTTAGCTGACCCAAAAAACAAAGCAAAACAAGCGCATCCCTAAAGAAAAAGCGATAAAATCCTTAACGCAAACTAGGCGGAGGCGACGAGAAGTGGGCAGCGGTTGTGTTAGCCGAGACAAATAGAGTGGATGTCGCTCCAGCGCTTTCAGCCGCTTTTCTCCCGCTTAGGGTAGCTACTTACAAAACTGTAATGTTGGGATACTAGAATTAAATATTGAGAGATCATTAATCTTCTTTCCTTCTTATACCTTCTTTTTTTAAATATACATTATATAAAAATCAATTGATGTTCGTTAAGTCTCGCTAAAACTCAAAAACGGCTTAACCGATTTAAAAAAAAAAAACTCGTTTTGTTTGCTCCAATACAAGTTTAGTTTAAAACAAAAATGCAGAGTGCAATTAGTACGCTTTAAGTTAATAACGTGACTATTGCATGACACTAAAATCAATCGGTTCAATGTCTGTAAAGGAATTCTCTTATTTTCTATCTCTACTACCTACGTATTGGATTGCATAGTCACAAACAAAAGCGGCCTTGACAACCCACAGATATTATATAAATCGTCTGTCATAGACGTCTAAAGGCTATTTATCTCCAGCTATATTCTGAATTTTTTCAAGACTTATAAAGAATACTCACAAGAGTTACAATGGAGGTGTTTTTTGTCTAAAAGTAAAAATAGTTTAGAGCTGTAGTTATTGAATAGCTGTGGTCAAGTTCTTATGAAGTTTTGTTAGTTTTGCACGCTTATTTATATAAACTGAAAAGATACCTTAACTAAGAGACCTGTAAGGAGACCTGACAGTGATTATCCGAGAAAAAAAGAAGGGAATTACAGCAACCCTACTACGGACAGCTTTATAAATAGCTTGTTTTCTTTCTACATTACTTTACCCCAAGCTACCTTCGCCACGTTGGCGGGCTGTGCTTTGTTACAAAATTCAACCTAAAGGTGATAATGAACACTTAATTTACGAAATATTTGGAAATCTCTTAGAAATCAGTATTTATTCAGATGCTTCAAGGTATTTGTATACCCTATCGTATGTAAATAAATATTTATCTATGAAACGGTCCAGATGCAACAGCTCGAGAGTTTAGTATCAAAGGTGATCTGACTGGCTTAAATATTAGCATCACGTGCATGCAATCGTATCAAATTAGTAATTTAGACGTTTCTGGGAGTTGCAATAATTTTACTGGTAACTAGAAACTACGGAAAACCGAATAAAATCTTAATTTATTCATTTCTATGAGCAGGGTTTATTTGATTCCGCTTTATCCTAAACAACATTGCAAATTTAAAAACACCTTGAAAATATATAAAAGCTTAAATCATAGTCGGAATGGTCTATGAATCAAAGAAATACGTTCTGAAAATATTATGATTAAAAATATTTCGAGACGCAGATAAAGTCGTAGGTAGATAATAGGTATAATAACGGCTTCAGACTACCTAGTACTCCACTAGTGGGTTGCTGCCACCAGACGTGTTGGATTCGTGCTTGCTAGGTGATAGTTGCATCGAGTATTTCCCTGCGATATTATTTTTGGATGAAAGCAGAAATAGCGTCGAAATGACTCCAATAAAATTCTTACGCTATGAGTGTAATGTCATTTCTATTTTCTCACGCCACAGGATTCGTGTTTACTCGAAGTTTGTGTAGTTTATTGCGTGAAAACTAATATTCGTTGGTTCGTTGTAAAAGTAGGGCAAATCCACAAATTGAATAAGGTTACGCAAAGCATTAATTAAAACTTTTAGGGCAGTTGGGACACATCCACGCCGCTTTTGAGAACTCTGCGACTCAAAATATTAGTAGTTAAAGTTACGATGAAAATAATCGGATTTGGAATAACTTAGATTGAAGTGGCATTAGAATTACGAAAGTTGTTTCCCACTGCTTGAATAATATTGGCAATATCTTCAAAACAAAACAAGAATAAATTATGGATATCGAAGAATACAATTCTTACTTTCCTCTTCTGTTTTAATAGTAGTCAATCCTTAAGTGGACTACAACAGGAAGTATTGGAAGAAAAATAATAAAATCCCTGTAGGTAGATTACTGCGAAACTTCCTTGACGTCTGGAAGTCCTTTGAGCAACGGAACAGTTATTGATAATGCTCTGTGTGCCGCGATCGAGTTTTCTTTTGAACTAATGCTCTTCATGAGAAATATTGAAGTAGTGCGAACTGAAGCCAACATCTATTTACACTATAATATTTTTACAAACAGATTTATTATTTCAACGCAAATAACTAACACTTAGAACTTAAAGCCAGGTTTTCTCTACCCGCTGGTATTGACATTAATAAATTTTACAATCCCCCTTGGTTTTGATTTTCTGAACATATTTAGGAATGAAAAAGACTGGACGGCGCTGGCCCAGTAACTGGAAAAAATTGGGGGAGACCTTTGTCCAGCAGTGGGACAGCATAGGTTAACTAAAAAAAAATAATTAGGAATTAAACCGATTCAATACAAAATGTAATAACATCATCTGACACAGCATAATTTTTAGCTTATTTAGAACGCATATTTGAAATTTATAAATTTCAGCGCTCAGATCAAAAACATGCCAACAATCTAGGCGACGAACTGGAATTTCTAACCTAACTCGTATTCGTACTCGTAGGCAGCTACGAGTACGAATCAGGTACGAGTACGAGTCGTAGGCAGGTTAACTTAACTTAATCTTTCACAAAGCGTATTTAGTCTCACGGACAGCGAACAGTTGAGCACTTCGCCGTCGGATGTTCGCCTCTTCCGAGTGTCCAGTGATGGGAGTAGCTAGGATCTACCCCAGTCTGGGGTAAATAAGAGAGACCTATAGCACAATAGGCTTCGAAGTATTCTTTGTACACGTAGGGTTCGACGAAGTGACCAAGAAATTGTTTTGCTTTTTGTTCGACAGTCATTTACACTTACCACTCTTTTTAACATGCTATTATTATCTTTATTACTAAGTTTTATTACTTCTCTCTTATTAAACGGTTCTTGTCATCGAAACTCTGTTTTGAGAATCGCCAAATTATATTGTTAGTTCCAATCATGATGAACAAAGAGTGGGGATAGCGCCCCATCTCATTCGTCTCTCCGTTCATGGTGTCCAGTATATTATTGTTTGGCAAGTTAATGTTGAATTCCCGCTTTCCTTTGATGTGAACTCGTGCAGGCTTATAGTAGATAGAGGGGTCCTTTGCTCGCATAGCGTAGGTGCAGCCATTCATGCGGCACTATATTGCTTGCGTGCACTTCGCAGGGGCGAGATCCCAGAAGGTTCATGGAAAAGTGAACTTTAACTGTAGGCAGTCTCAACCTTAATTATTTCTTTGCTTCTTTTTCTTATTTTATAAAGAGCCTTTGAAGAACTTTGTATTGCAAGAGCACGGTTAATTAGATTAGGCTTGTTGCTAATTTTTGCACCGTATTATCAAAAAGTAACAGCCCTTATTATTATTACAGTTCTCACAGTAATCTTCGTTTCCGTACCAAATCATTTCCATTAGCATTCTGTGCCACTGTAAACTGGTGTGTGTAACTGCCCTGCTAGTTTGTCTAAAGCTCAATCACTACCTCGCCATTGTGTCCGAAAGTGCTTTGAGATGCGCAGTCAGAAGTGAAGCAACACGTGCGAGCTGCAAGCACACCTGCACTACTATCTATAGCCAATGTGAATCCGATGGATATGTGGATATGTGTAGCTTCTTCAGGTTCGGCGAAGTTTCCAGAGCTACCTTCTGGAAACTTCGCCGAAGATTAAGGAACTCTCTGCAGTACTGAAGAATTAATGTATTAACCTAACACCTAGTATATTCTGCTTTTAATTACTGAAATCCTGTAACATGTTGAAACTTGTTGCGTAAAAGATTGTTTTTGAAATGTAAGGATTAATTTTTTTTTCTGGCACTGAAAACTAATTTACTGTTGAATTTTCACTAGGCACCAATGCATCATATGATTTCACTTTTTAAGTAAGTAACTGCAGATTTTCGCAGCCAAGTTCAAACAATAATGACAAAGCAAAACAGTGAAACCTTTGGGACATTAGCAACTCTGATGAATATTAACAAAATGTTTCAGCATCCATACACGAGACAAGACACAAGGAGCCCCGTAACAAAGATACAATAGCCCCTCGAGGCGCGGTGCTTCGGTATTCAGCCGCAGCTAGGGTTACCATATAAAATGTAAAACAGAGCTAAAACCGTGAAAACCCCTATTACAACATATTCTGTAATAATTGACTCGTATTTTTCCATATCAACCGTTCGCGATCCTATAAAGTCAACTCTTCGACGCGATGCTCTACTGGTGCGGCTGTTTGATTCCGAAAGTGGCAGATTGACCATTTTGTTCATACTACTTAACAAAATTATATTTATGACGCAAGACAAAGTCAATTTTTATTAGGTATTCAGTATTTTTTTAAAAATTGCTCAATTATGATATTCTGAAAATCGACGGTCTGAGGACATGCTTCCCTAACTTGTCAGGCTAACATGTGGTAACCCTAGCTGCGACAGTCCGGCACTTCGGAATGTATTGCGCAAAACTTACTCGGCATTGCGTGAAGAATGGTCTCGCTTTGAACACTAATGTAACTATTTGTGTTCAACTTATTGGTGTTCTTTTACGGGCCGATTGATGTTTTTTTGATACCAAAATAGTGATTCCACATGTTATCCTACGTAAATAAATCTTTTCTCATCAAGGCTGCTTCGAGAAAGATTACACAACCTAACACTGTAATCGAAGCATGTTTCAATCCTAATTCGTTCTATCGAAGCGTTAGTCCGCAATCCAATTCCGACATGTCGTTTATAGTAATCTCCAGGGTTCCGGTTGCTGCTAGTCGCGAGAGCCGAGAGCCGAGACGGCCCTCTCAGCGCTACTCTCATTTGACGCAACTTCGGCTAAAACTTTGACCAATTCATACTAAGAGTTCTCGTTATCGTTCAATCCTCGCCGAGTTTTTTGTGTGGGCTGTTTTGCGGAAGTTATCTCGTTAAGAAGTTGGATGGCCCATCTGTTATTATGCTAGTCTTGACCAATATTCACGGTTTGTTTTGATGACGTTGGTATAAGAACTAAGTTCAAAACAAGATCAAAATTAGATCTAGCTTAGAATTTAATACTACTTCCACTGTGTATGGTATTTTATTTTATTTTTGTTATTAATGTATTAATTTTTTGTAATTGTAAATGTAATTTGACATGTGCTTTTTTGGTACTAAAATAAAACTATAACTAAAGTGCCCCCAAAACCCTTCGAAGAAGGTAGCCACTACAGGGTTAAAAGGAAAGAGTAAGTATGCTCTGCCAATAAAAAGCTCATAGTATTCATCATTATGAACAACTTTACAATAACACCAACCTGGAATTCTAGAAAAAAAAACAGCCGTTTCATAGAAAAATGTTAAAGACACTGGACAAAATGTATGGAACAGCTGATAATTTTTCGCAAATTCCGGGTCGGTCCCTAAAAGTTGTTTATAATGATGAGTACTATGACCCTTTTTCGGCCTTTTCTATGTAACCCTGTAAAAGTTTGAATGGCTCACTTTATCAGAGTTTTAATAATTGTAGATCTAGTACGTTTACGGGAGCGCTCATCGGGGTATGCCCTGTATAAACAAAAACAAAAAATGTGAACTAGCTTTAGTTTGGTGCATAATAAAGGATTTAACAGTTTGTCTCAACATTGTTGCCTACGACTTGTGGGGGAGCGGCGGCGACAATCGTCGAAGGACGGTGGACGGCGCCGGCTGGTCTGCCGTCAATGACTCTCTGTATATTATTATTGCGTCGCCTTTATGCTTTTACGTCTTATCGAACGATAGCTTGAAACTGTGTACTAAATTATGTATTTGGATTGTAGTAGTAACAATTTTATATCCATTTACTGTATATTTAATCGGTATTCATCCGAAGATCAGATACTCGTAGTGAATACATCTATTACAAATTTTAACAATCCCAAGCACGATGTCAATCTTTGGTGCTTTATATTGTTTTTTATGTCACACCCTGATCTGTATGATGTAAGTATCTATATATATATTATGTGTAGTAGATGTGTCACTTATACTGCCGTAAAATAGATTTGTAAATCGATACTCTCCCTCCAAGTATTTGAACTTTCTACGAGACGAGACAGATCGGCCGATATCTACTCGTATCTACCGACAGCTTCCGTAACTGGACACCTGTAGAGAGTTAGCTGTAAAGACATTTTATTACGTCTCGCTATATGGTACTTCAAAATCTTTTCTTTATTCTTCTTTTTGATGAACACATTTAATATGTATGTACCTACAAGATCTAAAAGTTTTATTGTATTTAAGTTAAATTAGCTTAAGAAACATAAAATATATTTACATCTTAAATTTAAAATAACAAACTAAAATAAATAGAAGCGAACAATTGGCATGGTTTTAGTTATACGAGTATGATTCGATACGTCTATAACACATAGTATTATCAGATAAGTCATCAGCTACCACAAAATAAAAAAGTTTAGGTGTACTATGCAACCAGGGGCCAATTATAAAGACTGCTTAAAGTTAGTCGCTGCTTAAAATGTCTCTCCGACGTAAAATGTCACGTGCGAAAAAAAAAAACTCTACTAAGCAGACTAGACTATTTAGCAGTGACTAACTTTAAGAAGTCTTTATATACGAGTAAGTAAGGCACCCAAAGTACAAAACTGTCAAGCAGAAAAAATATTAAAGCGTCATACAAGTAAAAAAAAATTTTGCTTGTGTTCTCGATCCTTTGTTCGCTTCAAAGCATCAAACCAATATTTTCAATCGACTTTTCTCGTTATCCAATCGACTCATTACTGTACCCGAAAATCCTCTAATATCGGCGAGACCTAAGTGAATGACAAAGCGTGCGTCCGCCTCGCGTAACTCATAAGCTTGATAAATGTATCAATCGATCGTCGGCCCCACACGTCCGGACGGCCCGGCTAGACAGATCGTCTGACGGTGGGGCTACTTCTGTAACTAGCACGACAGGTGCTACCGAAAAAACACAAAGCCTTAAGATTTCAGTTGCGGCACGAACACTATACAAACTGTTGTGTGAGGTATTTAAGTAGAGAAACATGAGACTGTAAATAATGGAGCTGGTATAGTTACAAAACGACTTAAGCCCTAGAAAAATTAGTAAAAAAAAAGTTTTCAATTCATTTTGCTCATTAACGTTACATAGCGGGTACGATAAGCGACGCAGATAAGAAAAAGATAGCGACGTGGAAAAAGCACTGAAAAGGATAAATTGTGGGGTTTGAAACTAGCGAATGGCCGTCTTCTCGTCAAATTTATTCCATCATCATTGTAAGCTATTTTGTATTCTACTCAATAAAAGATATCTTAATGAAATCGACAAACATAATTCGCAATTTCAAACATTTCGTTGTTTCCGTGAATTCATAGTAGTCCCCAGAGTCGGATAACACAGAGTAGACAACACCGATACGGCTTCCTGAAACCTGTAACTATTTACTTTTGTTCTTCAGAGTTCGTTCACACTTTACAAGACTTAATTGTATTTGCGGGTTTCTTGTATCTCTCCAAAATTCTAAATAATGTCCACCATCATGTTGCACTAAAAATGAAAATGATGATAATTTATTTTTCAAGAAAGAAAGTACAGTTAAAAAAAAACGTGAAATAGTTAAGCGTAATGTAAAAGCTTAGTAGGGTTAAATTTTAAATTTAATTAATTAAATTAAATTTTAAATTTTAGCCTTTTTCCCTTTTATGTTTTAATGTGAAAACAAGCAATTTCCTAGTTATACAGTTTTAGATTAGAAGCTAAAAATGTTTTAGTTCACTACTTGGAAGCTTCGCTCACCTCACCAGTCACTTCATTCGTTTTCATTTGCTTTCAACAACATAATAATGAAAGCGTGTTCAAGACGTCCTTTTATATTTCCCGTCAGACGGTTTCAAACAAAACAAAAAATTGGTATTTTATTCACAAAGTATCTTTCTTTTCTTCGACAGTGGTCAAAGAGATGCGAGACGCGTTTTCATGAAATTGGATAATTTCGAACCCCTAGTGCCAATTGGGCTGTCCAATTTCAAACTTTGTTGTAAAGTATCTTTTGAAGTATTGTTTTAAAATAAGCAATCT
The DNA here is from genome assembly GCA_949125135.1 of Alcis repandata. Lineage (NCBI taxonomy): Eukaryota > Metazoa > Arthropoda > Insecta > Lepidoptera > Geometridae > Alcis > Alcis repandata. The sequence continues at coordinate 7,422,451 of OX421233.1, forward strand.
CGTCTGTTATTTGAGGATTTTGAAAACGTATTCATTTTCATCCAATTTGGGAGATTTTGGTTAAGTAACTGGGCTTTCGTCAACTGCAGGACTAAGAAAGATCAATAATGTACACAATTTGGCAATGAATTAGTACTTAAATATTCATAATATTTAAAAGAACTGGAAGGTATACGACCACAGAGAGCGTATATTATCGCAACTCACTTCTCGTACATCTGACAATCAAACATGGAACTCGAGACACCAAACGATGGTTCAATTACATTTCCAGAGGATATTGTACAAATTTACATAGAGTTAGCTGCAGACAAGAACAGAATATTAATGGAGGAGTGCGATATCGGACCGGAAGGTACGCCCAATATGTGAATATATATTGGGATAGTTCAAATACAAAAATGATGTGACCGTATGTTTCACGCGACTAATCAAAAATTTTTAAGTTAATTTTTGCTTACATGTTTCTTTCAATTATATTACATAAAGTCAAGTCTAATTATTATCTATTTAAGGTCTCATTACTTAAATGTTTTGAAATGTAAATAGGTACTTCAAAGTTACCAAACATGGTTGGGAAACTCGATTTCCATAATAGCTAAGTAGGTACTCTCTATTTGGCTTCATGAAACCAAAGTCAACGGCAATAAGTCATTTCAAAAGCGGCTATTCACCAAACCCCGTAATGGCAATCCGAATTAGACTAAATGGCCTCAAACAACGAGCGAAACCCTCTTTCCCTTGTGTTCGGCAAAGGCTGAACAACTTAAGTAAATTTCGCGCAAATTGCTTTAGGTCACCAACAAAAGACGTGCTGTGTAATCTCTGTATCGGCCTTCAAGTTTCCTTTGAAGCCTACACGACTCTATCTATGAATAACTAAGTATTTAGTTGTTATGCGTAGTGTGGGAGTTCCGAGAATTACAAGGAAACATTTGTAAATAACACGCTCCTAAACATTATAATAAATGAATAGACGATACAATGAGCGTTCATTATCGTATCATCAAGTAGCACAGAATAAATGTAGAAGGTAATATTTTTTCATATAAAGAAGCGAATTAATGCAAGACATATCAATTCCGTTCTCGAAAATCCTTTAAGTGTCTGCCAATAATACGCAGATCGAAGGAATATATCTCTTCCTCGGAGCTGAAGAGAAAATTATTACCTTGCTCTCGCTCGATCGCGGCGACAGTCTCTCTGAACGATTTTAAGAGAAGAATTTCCGCCGAGTGGAATATAGACACCTCGACCGTTCCAACAGTTTGTCCACCTAATTTGTTCGCCGGCGCTCGACTGTAAAAACAAATAGCTGCTCCCGCATTTCCCCTTACAGGACGATAAAGACAGATATATTCCGACTAAACGAGGAAAAAGGAAGGATAGTTTCCCGAGCTTGGCGCGGGTCGCTTGAATGAGCGATTGGTGTTTAGCTTTTGTCTAGTTCACTTGGAGGCTGTTTGTCGGCCGCTGCGAAGAGGTTATTTTATCCATTAGCAGTAATAATTAATTGAGCTTTATCTAATGTAACTCGGGTTTGAGTTACCCGTTGAAAACTTTTAATTGAATTTGTTGGTCGATTTTGGCTTTCTGACGGGAGCGGATGCTGTTTCGGCTTCAAAACAATTTTTAGGTAATGATTTGCGAAAGTTTTACATCAATTTACCTGCTTGCGTAAAATTTGGTTTACCCACGCGTCGAAGTAACTTAAGGAAACATTTGGGGGTCACATTATTTCACGTAGGAGTTTATAATGCCTTACCAAATAATTAGTAAGTAAAGATTATGAAGATTATGGTTTAATTATTCTAAACCTTTCATGAGTTTTAAGTTACCTTTCCTTAGTTTGCCCACCTATACACGGGCATATAACATTGTAACCAAACCGCCAAACTTAGGAAGGTTAAAGATTACAAATCTAATGAAAGACCTAGTACTCGAAGCACAGCTAGTCTCAACGAGCATACGAACAATCCAGGCAGTTTTTAGACAAACGATTGAGACAGGCATGTAGAACTATCGTGATAGATAGAATACACGATAAGCAATGTCCTGGAAAAAAAAATTATAAGTACTCGTCATCTTTTATAGCCTAAAAACGTTTACACTCAAAAGACTGGTAACACTGGCAAGTCACATAATACAAACTTACCTATAAATCTTATAAATCGACGCTAATGTGCACAAATATGTGTAAATCCAGCGGGACAGAGCACACGAGCGGCCGAGCATACGCCGGCCCACAAACAGGGACCTTTTACATCCAATAAACTGTTTCCAATGCGCTGAGCATCGACTGGCCCGCACCTCGGATTACCGCCGCGCCGTACCTAGCAAACAGTGCAAAAAGCTACGTTCATGTCTTTAAGCTGAATAAAGTTTTAAAGGGTTAATTATCCTTGCAGTTCAATGAGTTTGGCGCGTCTTTTTGTAACCTTATGTTTTTAACTTGGAATCGCATTTGTCGAGGGGTAATATTTCTCGCCCGGATGTGTTGTTATTGCTTTATTGTGTCTAGCGCTGCAGACGGCAGCTTTTGTTTGTTTTTATTGCGATTTTCTTGGACTTTCACTGTTGTCCTGTTGAATGATATTAATTAATGGGTTTTGTGATTGAAATTAATATACTTTAGCCAGGACGTTGAGATATTTTACGATATTGTTAAGAATGAGTATGATGAAGTAAGAATTTTATTTCTGTATTTACTTAAGTAATCCATTCTCGATTAAGTTGATTGTAGTGACCCGAGCGCAAGGTCTTAAAGTCTACGCGAGCAGGTTGACGTTTGTACAATATATTTTGTTTGAAGATAGCTTGTGTATCACTAAACCAATCTTCGAGATTTTTTGCATACAAGTTTTTGTAGTTTATGCAAATAATATTTTAGAATTCAAATACTTACTTGCGAAACGCTCGATGAGCTGTGAAGATAGGTCGTGTGGTTGTAAATGTCGCAATGTTTGGGACGAACACCTAGTAAACAAATATAAATACTTGTCCAAATGTCCAGACAAAACAGTTCCAAAATAAATACGATTATGCAGATCGGTGGCACTTAAATGCTGAGTAATTAAGAATGGTGCTAGTACTAGGTATTTATTGTGCATTGTGCAAGCGTTGGCGACGGGCCAGACTGGACGCATCCTCGGGCAGTACGAATCCTAGCGATGTATTAATTCCCCATATTGCTATGCAGAGCTTTATAAATCGCGTCATACTGATTGCCCAGAAGGGTAATATATTTCGGATGTCTAAATGTTCCTATGTAACCTCCTACAGCTTACGAGTAATATTCAAATGGAGATAATTTCGTTAAAACGACTGATACTGGCTTTAGATCGCGAATGATAAATACGTGCATAGTTTAAAAAAAATGCAAAAACACAATTGGGGATCATGATTCTCACAATAGCTTTCTTAATAACTACCCTTAACAACCCTCTCAATCATTTCAAGAAGGTTCCAATCTCAATTTAAAGCGTTCATCTACTTATCCTATTGAGGACCTCAACAGTTCCTTCAAACTTGCATCGCAGGAAAGTTATCAGCAATCGAGGCTCTATTTACTCGTATTGTAGGCAAACTTAGGTAGAAAGGCTTTTATCGTAATCTTGAGGCCTAGTATCCACGAAATAAATTATTTACTGCTTTGTCCTGCTTGCTGGAGTTTAAAACAAAAATCAGCTTTGTACTGCTCTGAACTTATTTTTTTACTGTGTTTTTTGCACGCAAAAATGTCGATACCATAAGTTTATCAAGATTGTATCATCTCTAAACATGAAAGCTTTCTTTTTAATTTCTTTATTTTTTTATCTCTTTATATTATATTAAAGCGCCAAGCTTTAACTGCCCATTAAAATGGTTTTAAACTTCATATCGTCCAAAATATTCTTTTTGGCGATACTGAAACCTATTTTTACTCTTTGCGATGAATAGTGAAATTCAGCAATTCACAACTCAAACTTTCACCAAAGAAAGTTATCAGCAATCGAGAACCCATTGATTGTGCACAAAAGGATCTTTCGTCTCGACTTGGAGTTCCATTTCGTCTTGCGGCATTAAAGTTCGATTTCCGAGCACAATGGTGTATATATGCTGTCTGGGGTGTTTGGTTACTGTATGGTACTGTATATCGTTATTGTTACTATTTAAATTACCAGAACTTTACGTAGCTAGAAGTAAAATGCAGTGCAAAAATAACTAAAATACGAAGTAAATATTATATCTATTTTGACCAGAGCGTCGATTAAAATCTGGGTCCACGGAGCAAAATATTGGAAAACATTTCCGTGACACGAACCTCTGACAGCTGATCCAGAGTGTGCGGGGAATAGTTTCAGATATATGTTACATAGACCTATGTACTTCACATTTTTAACAGCATTGAAATAGAAGTGTAGGTACATTTTGTCAAAAAAATCCACTGCGAATAGGTATCTAATGGTTTTATTGCAACAAAAACCTTCGAAGATCTCAAATTCTTTACAAATGTAACAAAATTAAAAGTTTAACAAACATGCAGTAGCAGTTTCCTACTTTCAGTAAAGAAAGTTACCAGCATTTGTTGGGTCATTGATTGCTCACAAAGAGCCTTCCGTCTTGCGACGACGCCGTTCGATTTTCCACACAATGCGGCGACGATTTTCGTCTTGCATTCTGGATTATGGTACAATCGCACCAGGATACCACTGCCAGACAAAAGAGACCTGACGGCGCGACGAGACGTGACTACCTACCGGTGCCTTTAACGTGATTCTGACCATATATTTTAAAGTAAATCTACGTTTTAATTGTATCTATCGTTTAGTAGAGCTGTTAGGGGATTTTAAATCGTTCAAATCGTACTAATATTATTATAAAAGTGAAGTTTGTAGGTACATTTAGATATAAATATGTTTGGATGTTTGTTACTCAATCACGCAAAAACAGATAATCGATTTGGATGATTAAGTCTTGAGATAGATTCAACCCTGGATTGAGAAATAGGCTACTTTTTACCGCAAAAATATGGGGTGCTACCGTGAGGCGCAGCTAGTTAAATGGTAAAGAGTGTAATTTTTAAGTTTCAACATCTCGCGTCTGTCGTCGTTGTTCGCCTAAATGCAAACAGTAGCATATGCTAGTGCGGCTTTATCCTTTACGGCGCCAGGGCTTCTTCGGTTCGGCGAGACCGATACCGTAACGGGCTTCACCGTATTTATTTCACCTTAACGCGAAAACTAGCAACCTTTTTTTGTAGAATTGCTTAAGATTATGTGTGTTTTAAATTAAAATTAATTTATGTCCGAAAAGTATTTTTTTATGAATCGAAAAAAACTTTTAATTATAGTCAAAATTTAATAAGTAGTAGGTTCTTTTGAGAACAATAAAGAGTTTATCTATCTAAATTGGCAAAATAAAATCTTTTGAATAATGAATACAAAAACTTAAATGAAATATACCTAATATTTTAAAGTATTATCAAAGTAGAAAGGGGAAATTCCATAGATCAGAATTAGTCCCACAAAGAAACATAAATTGGCCATTATTTGAAATGTTGCTCACGTTTACAATCTCTGAAGTTTGTAGTCCATTGTTTAATCGAAACAAAAAGTTTTTTTAACAAGACAGGAGTTCTCTACTTGAATTATTTAATTTGATTTAAAAGGAGCATAATTGTTCTGTTATTCGAGAGTTTTTAATTGTAAAATTATGTTTTATGACTACGAGTATTGTCGGAGTGTCCGACTCAATTGGGACTGACTCAAAGTAAATTAGTCACGAAAAAAAAATGTGCAAATTCGTCATAGTCCTATTTTTTCTAATAAATTCCTATTCCTTACTACGTGAGTAGTTCCATATAATTTAAAAAACGTGGCAAAAGCAAGGTAATCGGGTATTTAACCTTAAGTAGTATTCTTAATTAGTCTAAGCTCGTCGCCTACTTTTATCAAGTCGGCACTAGTGTCCTGCCTTATGTGCCAAAATATCTCGAGGACCAAAAATCCTTTAAGAATAATCTTTTTAGTCACGCATGTTCGCGCTGTTCCAATCTCGGAGGCAGCTGTGCGCTTTCGATTTGTCTTTTGAGAAACTCGTCTTTAAGTTTCTATCTCATTGTCACGTACCACGACGTGTCTTAATTTGAAGTATAAAACTCAGATTTGGTTTGTCATCTCAGTTTGAGAACCACTAGTAGGAGAGTAGGACTTGGTATGCACTAAAGAAAACGAACTGAGCGGTTAGATGTTGGACCAAAATCATGAAATTGACGGCTACGTGATGTCATATCAATTTTGCACAATCATCTTCATGCCATTTAGCTTCAGCACAGCTTTAGTGGGTACAAATCCTAATGCGTGATGCTCATGCGTTTGGAATGAAACGCTGCCCATTGGAATCTTTCATAGTTAGTGCACAAATGAAGTCCTCCAGTTAGGGTCACGTACTGCGTCGCCTTGTTTGAAATACGAAGGAGCTCATCGGCTGGCTCGTTAAGCGTCGGAGCGTGCTTTTATTACATCGGGGCGTGCGCCGCGGACGCGCGGCTCTTGAATATTAAACCGTTTGGTACTAGGTCATGCATATTGTCCCGCCCCAATAAAGGGGCCTGAAGTGCGGAAATCGACGCATGATTACGCTTGCGGGATCGGTGATGGATACTCGTGAATTTAACATGTATTCCGACCTGATATTTAAATCTTCCCTCGCTATTAAAATTAAACGGGTGAAGCTACTCATAGACAGATATAAACAGCAGTACCTACTTATATGGAGATATAATTAGTTACTTTATTGTTTCAAATTAAGTGGTAGCGTATTGTATTTTTGTAATCAATGAAACTGTTGGCACATTATTGAACTGCAAACCGCAGGAATATGGAATTATCAATTAATTTTGTTCCTAGCATTGTTGGCAACTATGTTATAAATGGTTCTATTTAGGTATACGGTACATTTGCACTATACAATAGCTTTTCTAAAAAAAAATATCCTTAATAAACCACACACTTATTGTAAGCAAACAAATTATCGAATACAATATTGGTATCTAAATACGTAAATACATATACTATCCCTAGAACCCAACGAAACGCAACCGCTACTAAGGTGAAAATAAAGTCAGTCTCGAACCACTGAACAACGTAAGTCCATCGACTGAAATAAACTTACTATTAGGAAAACGGTCATGCACAAAAATGGGTGCGAACCAGTATTTACCGGATTTGAGTGAATCATTACGACATAACTGACGCAAGCGAACAGTTCGCGGTCCACTGGCTTCAACAGGGTGTGCTCGGGGCGAATGGAATCATCCGCTTCCGAACAACACCGGCACCCAATCATCCATGAAAACTATGAAAGGGTTCGCCAGTAATTGTAATGCAGACATGGTTCAGTGCCGGCGTTGTGGCTCTATCGTGATGAATGATGGAAACATGGTCGAAACCCAAATACGGGCACTGCTCATGTGCTTAGATACAAGTACATTATACAACTATTATAACATTTCTAGCGGCAGAGAACCAGCCTGTTAGGTTTACGATATCAGACCCCTCGCGGGCTATACGTGGATGAGATTCGCCTGAGACAAGGAACAAGTGCACAGATGAATTAGGACTATACATATACCCAGCAGTGGGTCGATACAGCCTGACAATGATGATAATAGTAAAAATACTTAAACTATATAATGACCACATTCTTACTGAAAATCGAAGTTCCTGTTTACATGGTCAACAACATTAGGTCAAAGGATTTACTCAACGCCAAAAATGTTAACGAAGTATGCTTGTGCACTCTTCGAAGTGTTCATGAAACTTCCTCCCTTTGGAGAAACATCGGCATCGACCATCCGTGAAAACTTGAAAGGATTTGGTCGTAAAGTGTATTCGCAAAGCTGATGGCATGAAAAGCCGGCGCTTTACAGGCAAGTAGCATTAAACAAATTAAACTTGGAGGGAATTTAGTCGGTACACAAGCTGGTCGCGTCTGTCGAGCTACCGGACAGCTATACGTTTGTAATGGAAACAGTCAGACACGGCTGACTGCCGTTCTGGTGTCGATGAAGAAATCGGAGGGTGAACAAACTGTCGGTTCAGTTACAGTTGACGGACTTTTGAAATGTCGGTGATTGAATTGTGTAACCGTGAAGTAAACCTGAAACGATTACAACAACCGGTAGATTTAGATTAAACTAGAGAAGAAAAGAAATGATTCCTTTGAAATATCAATTGAAATCAATTAGTGAAAACGGAAATACACTAGAAATATACATACTTGAAAACAGTTATTTGGAAATGAACTTCCGCGATGTACCACCTGATTCAATAAATTATTAAATAATAGTGTTAATTAATGTTTTGCAGCTTTTGAAAGTTAATAAAAGTATTCGTTTCACCCGAGCTTATTTAACTAGAATCTAGGTAACCCTGGAAAAAGAACAGAATTATAAAGCTAAAAGTTGAGCAACCAACACCAATGCAGAAAAAATAACAGGATTTCAAAAATAAGCAAAAAACCTTTTACTCCCCAAGGATTGGCGGGACAGGAAAGCCTATTAGGATTATCTTGTTAACTTTTTGTTTTTCCAACTGCGCATGAAATTTGCGTTATTTTTGTTAGCACGTGCAGCACTTGAGTACTCGCACTTAAAAGTAAATAAATGAAATGAATACCAATAGTTGTGCTTTCTTGAAAAAAGTGTTTAGTTAATTAATAATGAAGTGAAGTCAAAAACAGGTACAAACCATTGGAAATTCTTTGACATAAATTGTTAATGATTTTCATAAAATTGGAAGTCCCGGTTGATTGTCCTATAACAACAACTGCCAAGCTAAATCAGAGGCCTTCAGGCGGCCTAAGAACCCTGACACCAAAGCTAGCCACTTGGCTATTACGAACTTATTTACATACTTTGATATCGTTGCAGTTTTTTCGTTTCAATTTAAAAGATTTCGGCGTCATCAATTCCACATACGTTCCGAAACGAATTGTCTAATATCCCCGGGTCCCATAAAGTAACAGTTTTTGATTTATTATATTTTGGGGACCTTCCTGTCCGGGAATCCTCGGAGCAAGCGTCGCGTCACGTACTCGATACCTGTCCTAACTTGAATACCGATATTAAGCTGGATATAAGCACGGAACGTGACAATAATTTCGTTTCTTCGCAGGTCCCGTGCATTCCGTTATGCCGTGCCCTATTAATTCCCCGGCTCGATATTGCATAATTGAAATAGTCAAATGCTCCTGGGGAGTGTGATAAAACTATGAATGTTATTTTAACCTTCCAACAACGGAAATTTGCGTTATTACTCTGTATTTGTTTTGGTGGTTTAGTTTAAAAAAAAACCTTGAAAAAAACACGCATTTTACAATTAATTTATCTTTATTCTGTAATATCTTAAATACGAAACTTTGATACCTTGAGGTAATACCACAACGCAAAGTAATTTCCTGTACTTAAATACACTATAATTTCAATAACGATATTGTTAAGTCCCACCTCGATTCAAACACCCACGCGTTGAATACCACGGTATACACATAACATACATTTTATACCTACATTACAACAGATGATTTAAGAATCACTTAATATAAAATAAATATATAATCATACGTTCATAATAACAGCCCTACGAGTTTATTACTAAAGTTAAGCAATTATGAGTTATGATCATCTCAACACATGCAATAAACAAATTAAAATGATCAGAGCAGCTGCACGTATAAAATGTAACAGTTTAGTGGACAGGGCCTGAGATACCCGCGAAAATGTTTGTTGCTACGTAAGAAATGATTCCAACAAAACGTTGAACTAGAAAACGAATAATTACTGCCTAGCCATTAAATATCTTCTTCAATACCTTCTTAACTTAGTACGCAAAGAATGGGCCGTTCGGGTTATGAACATTTCGTATTTGTAAATTTATTAGTGTGTGGTTGTCTTTAGCCAATAATTAATTGATACTACACTTACTCATTTTTGTCTTCATCGCAATTATCAAGAGTAAATAATTACAATAGGCATGACCTCATTGCAATCATCGGTTGATCAAACGCGATGCATCTAGCATTTTAATTGTACCATTACTAGTCTCGGTGCTTACTGTTACGACTGCAGTATTTTGTCATCTGTACTGGTTTTATCGGGTTCTTGTGATCTTGGTGGTCGTCATCGTCACCACCTACCAGTAGTAGATTCATTGCTACTTCTAAAGTGAAGTAAATTATCACTTACGTATCTTGCAATAAGGTACGTAATTGTGGTTCTAACTTGCTCAATTTGATTTATCATCGTCGTATTCATCATTATCCACAAGGTTTTATATCACCACCAGCTAAAGAACTTTCATGCTGTGTGATCTGCGTAAGTAGAGCGTTGTTATTAGTTGTTTAGTTGCGAGACGGGTCAACGAAATTGTCACAATCACGGGTCGAACTTAGACTCGATTGGCATTTATATTTACCTTCAATAAAACTGTTCTCAAGTCACTTCTCTTCTCAAATTAATACAGAAAGCAATTGGCTACGTATATTTTTCTCATCGAGACCAATTTTCCGATTTATTGCACTTCAAATATTGTTTCAAATGTCAGTTATTTTTCCGTGAAAAGCTTTCTTATTTCGAAACGTCTCTGAAGGTTAAATCAATGTAACTTCCATTTTCTTGCACATGTCAAAGAGTTGCTATTGGAAAATCAAATAGGAATGTAAATTTCAACATTGGGCAAAACGATTTCTTGGTAGTTCAATTTGTGCTTTATGTCTTTTGTCTCTTGATGTTATGAAATGTAGGCACTTGTACCGAAGCTATGGTGGTGGCTAATAGTGATTCTAAAGTATTTGACATGGTGAACCATTAAGTTTTGCTATCGCTACAGCAGCCCGCTAAGTACGCCTAACAAAACCAGTTGTCCGGGGCCATAAGTTACGAACTCATTATTTCATACCAATTTTATAATATACGATCTTAAAACCTTCAAGAAACAAATTTCGAGCGCTTTAAACGTTGATATGCAGTCATAGACATTATGATAAAGGATAAGGTAGCTAAGACAAACCGCATAATGTAGTAAGACAAGCTAGAACATGGTTTGGTGACGTCGTGGTAACAACACCAAACCATTACACGGTAAGCACGCTGCAGACGTGTGTGGACATGGATGGCACACCGCAAAAGGTACTATGATTTATTACCCCACTGCCACGTTCTGTGGCCGTAATCTTCGAATTAGGGCTGCTACGAGCTAGCTGAGTTACTGGTTAATATATCTGTAACTTTTAGGCTCTAATACCCGCTACATTTTCTGGGTGGGGGGTATACGAGTATGTAATGTTGAGATAAAATTTACCTGTGACATACTTAGCGTAGGTCGCGTAGGCGAGGGTAAAAAGGATCAATCACGGTTTATCTATATATAGACTAACAAATTTTGCTTTAATTTAACGACATTTTAATCTTGTGCTACGCAGTTTTATGACTTACATAAGTACGTGTAATTTATTTATGTGGTAAAGTTATTTTTGACAGCCCTGTTTGTACGAGGAGCGTTCGGCGTGCATTAACATTCGTAATGCGTATCTACGATTGCGTTTTGGTACCTTATTTTGTTTTGATCTATGCTGGGTACATGTTCCTGTCTGGGTGTATCCTAAAATGGCACGCGTTTCAATGACAAGTCGATCAAGCTTCATTTGGGACTGTTTATATCGATGACGTGGCCGTTGAATGTTAATGTCTCAGAGATTTCTATAGAGATTTCTAGAATACTGTTATTTATCTGCTTGTTTAATAATATCATCTTATGCTTCTGTCACATTAACAGAGATTTACGATTAATTGCTTCATTAATATGACTGAGTAAGTGTACCTTACCTGTTAGATTATTCGAATATTTTTTTGATAGAGCTTTATTGCCGCGGCTACACTAAGATATTTTCAGTATGCCAAATGTCATGCGGGCTATTTCGCAGTGGCAAATGTCAATTGGATACGCAGCTTAATTATAAATGGATCTGCCACTTCGATTAGTGGTAGCGTCGCGTCGGCGTCGGCGTCGCCCGCAACGATATTGCTCTGCAGACATTCGGCCGACAGTTGGCGGGCGACCAACGCTGTGTCGCCGGTATGCAGTGACCGCTCGCTTTTATTTTATGTTTTCATCGGGCTATTTACCGGCCAGTGATTGGCTTCGAGGACCAGTCTCAATTGACCGAAAAACGACTTTTGATTGATTTGCTAAAAAACTGAATAAATGAAAATTAACTGAAACTGAACGATTGTTCTACTAATCTGAAGCTTAGTTTTTATAATAATCTTGAGTTAATCTTCTTAAGCCTCTTAAAATGGATAATTACGCGAGAATCAACTAATGAAAGTTAACAATTTCGTGAGGTAAAACATCATTTCTAATAAAATGGGCTGACGATGATGGTATGAAATCTTATATGATTAGCAAATCAATTGTAAACATATTCTAATTGGCGTCGTTTTTCAATCGTTTAATTCCAATAAAACGATCAAGTTCCATTGAATTCAATTCACATTTTGTAATTGTTTACTTGCAACTGCTACATTTGAATAGAATCCATTTAACTCGGGTCGTACACTCGATAGATTATATCACATTTCACAATGTCGCATTAGTGCAAGTTAATCGCTCGAACTCGATTATCTTTCACAAAACACGATGGATATTAAATTCGCGTCGTTGTTATCTACGTATTTGATTTAACCGCACGATGTAATTCGAGAGCAGGTTGTACGAGGTAAAATAATAACGAAATCTGAATACGTTGGCCCATGTTACCTATGAATGCGGGTGGGGGCTTATTATGTAAATGCGATCCCTCATGTATTTTGTTGATAAAATTGCAGGCGCCTTACTGACTACGCGCTTATAACTTTATAGTTATCTCGAATTTATTCACTGCAGCTGTTTTTGTTTTCGTAGATTGCGCCAATATTTTTTCCTCATTGCGGTCTTCCGTTTTATTGAATTTTTGTGTAAATGTGCCTTAGATATTTATTCATGTGCATTATTCAGACAGTTTTCATAACTGCAACATAAACCTATCAATAGTCACAGAAAAATCGTGCCAGGACTTTCTCAAGTTTTTACAATTATTTTATGTTTCGCGAGTTAATCTGTTTGTTTTAGGCAAGCGTATTCTATCTTAAACCACACCATTGCTTACCATCAGGCGAGATACCGGTCAAACACAACACAACAAAAAACATGCTAAGTTTTTTTTTCATTGATGTCAATGAATTCACCTATGTAGGGTGGGCCGTTTCTACAATTTCCTCAACCATTAATAATAATTATTGTCAATGCTCCGTCTACATTGTCAATTATCCATGGCGGATCCGTATGAAACCCTCCGTGCGATCGTGCGTCTAAAATTTCCCACACCGCGTAATCGAACCTGAATATGACCGTTATGAGCGTATTAATTGCTTATTTGCTTCATTTCGAATTCGTCCACGATTGGCCAACAATCGAATATGGAATAGGGACACTGTAATGAGAATCTAGGTAAACTCGAGTGATGTGGGTAGGGTTATCACTTTTCTCTGCTTACGAGACGCTGTCTAATTCCGTACTGGAAATGTTATTTTACTTTTGTACACGCATGGGCTCAAGATAAGGAAAATCTCTCCAAATTTACAAAAGATTTCTGTGAAAAGGTTGGTCATTGTTTACTTTTTCTGATGTACGGATATTTTATGCGCAAACAATAAAAATACGTCCTATTTATTTTTTCTTCCCAAAAATACATACATAGAAGAAAAAAGTTAGTAATGTTTTGTTGTAACTTCGCTAATATAAACGTTATTTTTTTTCAGGTAAGTTGGAGTTATTTTCCTCAATCGACATATTTGATCGCTATATTTGGTAAGGATCATTTTTTCTTTTTTTTTATAATCGTACCAGACCAATCGTATCTTTTTTGGCGTAATCGCCAAAGTTTCAATCTACCCTATTCAAATCTACCAATCTACAAATGCATAATGGTCACATACCCAAAACAAAAAAGTATTGTATGTACTCAAAAGGCCATTTATCTAAACTGCATTAGATATTTACTTATTGGCTTATATTGTCTGGCAACCCTGTTGATTTGATATCGCAAAAGGTCAGCTCCGCAAACAGTGCAAATTTTGCACTGATACACGTTTATAATGCCGTTTCAGCCGCTTCTGTTGTGTTTTGAATGTAAACAATGGGCCATAATGGGCATTTTCTACTTTGCTTAGTAGGTACGTGTTATTATAGGTGTAAGAATAAAATAGTTGTTGGTCAAATAGATTGGAACTACTTACAAAAGTAATTTTAGTTAAAGTCACAATTGGTAGACAATATATTGATTTAACATAAATTGAAAAACTACTAACTTTGGCGAGAAAGTATCTATATTTTAACGATTTGTGATCCACTTTGTCGTTTTTTTTTAAATGTAATTGAGTGAAGAGACGAGCAAATCGCTCGCCTGATGTTAAACGTCACGTTTGCCCATAACAGATTTTTTTGTCGTTATATAATCTAATCTGTGTAGTTTTGGTTTTCTCATTAAATAATAATAATGAGAATATAATAACAATCAATATACGTTTTAGTTTTGCACTAAATAGAGAGTTAGTCTTCAGGAAATGTCACATCTCGCGCCGTTACCCCTTACCGCATTGTGATAAAATTCATTTTCCTATTAAATAGCCCGCTGGCTGCGCTTTGTTTGTTTCCTCTTTATAACGTTTCGCGCTCATATTTTCATAGAGGATTTTATTCAGGACGAGTAATAACACGAGTGTTGCGGAGAGCCTATTAAATTACTCTTGGAATGGAATTATTTACATTGAACTCTGTTTTATTTCGCTGTGTTATATGTGAAGCGAATGTAGGTAGATTTAAGCTTACTTTTATTTATTTATTACTTACTAATTTTTGTTAGTGTTTAGTTAGCGTAAAATCTAAAAAGTGTGAGCTGAAAACTAAGATGTAAGATCCCAGTTTTATATTCTAGAACCAGAATCTGTAAGGCCAGAGCCAAAGGCCCATTGGACGGTTATAATATGCTTGACACTCGGTTTGAACATTCAGTCAAAATTAACTTACTTTTATATAGGCTAGATCGTACTCGTCAAAAATCGGACTACGCTGTATAAAGTTTTGCGTGATCATACAAAAAAAAAATGTGTATACGCGTCGACTTGAGAACCTTTCTCCGTTTTTTCATCGGTTAAAAATTAGAGCAGTTGTAACATTTGAGAGCTAAACCTTGTTGAATGCCAAAAAGCAGCAGATCTTACGTAAAGATCTCAATCTATTATCTGCGTATTAATCATTATTGGCAGCTTAAGTCAACAAATGAAACACACCCACTGCGTAAAACAATTACCGGCGGCCGTTTATGCGTTTCAGCCACTTTGTAAGCTATTTGTTTGAGAGTCTGAAACGTTGCGGAGTTTACGAGGAATTCTTCAAACGGTAATGCGTAATGGCGCTCACACTTCACTGTTGTGTTTGAAAGATAATTAGAATTTATGAATTGTTAGTACTCGTATCTAAGTTAGCAACAATTTTGACATGATACGCGTTAGAAAACTAAAATCGGAACACGTAACGTAGGTTCCATTTTACAGAGTACAGTGCAAGCGACAACTTTAAAACTGCTTTATTTTATAAAAATAAGTACAGAGTCATTATTTAAATGATGCTGGTGGAAAATGTAGTAAAAGACAGAGAAAGGGCTATATATTTACCCAGCAGTAGGATAAAGAGAGCTGTGAATGATGGCGACGAAAGAAATGATTACGGTCATTAAATTGTCGAAATTCCTCGTCATACTGTACTATTGTTTATTCTGTGGTCATACATTACTTTGCTCACAACATTCTCTCTCATAAGCTCGTGACTCACGTTTTCAGCTTAAAATGACGTCGAAAGTACTATAAAGAAATGTGCATGTGACAATACAGAAATATGCGCAAACAGCTGGTTCGAGCGGACGTGTCCACTGTCCACACAGTGGCGCATTCCGTGTCCACACAGTGGCGCAATCGCCGCAAATTCAGCAATATTGCACAAGAAAACAACATTGTGCTTCAAACAATGCCCTGGGAATCTCAACTAACAACCGTGAAACACGGCCGTCTAGTGCGGCAAGGGCCAGAACAGATTCCCTTTTATATAAAACATAGAAAGTACTATTTATTTTGTTACTTAACATACAAAAATAAATAAATAACTTATCTATTAGAGTCAAGCGACAAATGGAAAAGGTTGATCGATTGGTAGAAGTTGCAATGGTAGCAAAAATGAATTTGTGTTAAGCTAAAGTTTTTATAGTGCTGAACTATGCGTAAAGAGGATTTAATAATTAGTCTGAATAATAATCATAAATTGTAAGACTAAAAAATAATAAATCATGAATACTATAGGTCAAATATTTTGGCGCCAGATCAAAGTCTCGCCGAACTTCCCGGCCGTGTGTCGCGACCATCATAAATCGCTACGAACCGATGGATAGTTGACACAATAGTGTGAAAAAAACACTATGTAATGCAATTTAGATTTCAATCTTCATTCGGCCTTCGTTATTTTCAAACGTTATTAGCACTATTTGTAAAACAATGTTATAACAAAACGTAGATTACTTTACAAGGTACAGCGCATACTCCAGTCTCGGTGTGAGACATTTTATCTTGTCTTTGAATTTTCGCATGATTTATAAGTCATTATTCACATGGTGTTACTGTTTTAATGATAAGAAACACCTACTTACTTACATTGTTTTAATGATATGTTTTGTAAATACATACGTGTATGTATTCAGAATAGAGTTTCAAAGAAAAGAATTCAACGCGAACTTATTAGACTTTTGTCAAAGAGATTTTCTCTTACGAGTCTTGTGTGAAGAGGTTGTTTGTGCGGTAATTAATGACGTCATCAGTTTTAATAACCATCAAAGCATGTCATTACCAAGTAAAGGCGCGGCCACACGATGAGCAAGCAACAAAACGTGCCGTAAGGGCGCGCCCACACGCAAACACACCATTAGCTATGCCATGGACAATATTTCGTATAATCTCATATAATATTACGACGGTGTGACCGCATTCACGCTATGACGCTGTGTTGGCCGCCATGGAAAAACGTTAAGTATTTTGCGACAGATTGATTTACCGTGTTAAATATCATAAAATCGCGAAATATTGATACTGACATGTTATTGAATAAAAGTAGTTAATTCGTGACGAAGATACACATATTTGAAACAATTTGGCATAGTTTAGCGACACATAAAAATTTATTACTGTAAACATCAAAATATTTTGAGGAAAAGTAAATATTTCTTGTATGAATCATGAAAATGAATTTGATACCTATTTCTGACAAGCAAATATTAGCCATTAGGTAGTTGATCCGTATACTATAGGTGCAATAAAGTACACAGTTACAACATAGTGCAGTATGCAGTTTAGTTTATACCTATCTATATTAAGATACGTAAAATTTTTGATACAATTACTGCTATGTTGTTCATTATTTTCTTATAAGACTTAAACAAGATTAGGTTCAAAAATTATACTACAAAAGTTTAGTTTACAAAACTTTAGTTCAAAATAGTAAATTGTTGAAAGAATTGAATTTAATTTATGTGCTAAATAAAATAAGCAACGAGTAAAAGTAACAAAATAATTTGTCTCAATAAATCACGAATACCATATTTTTCAATTGTATTATTACTACGTGAAAGTGAACTTGTCAAATTACAACCCCAGAGAGTACTAATCCCGTAGAAAAATGTCCCCATATTAGTTTAATGAGCGGTAGGCCGGACCGTGACAGGGGTCCGCCACATGAGATAATCAGGGTGATGGCCACTCCGCTATTACCCCTAGGGGACATTTCATTAATTGGGTGTTAAATTAAAAGTCGCTAATTGAAATGTGGTGAAGAATTACTTTTGTCTAGCGGAAAAGAGTTGCAAGATTCCTTCCGAACAAACATAGTCACATACGTTGCCAGTTAAATTCAAAGCTTTTAATGACATTGACTTTCAAGGATACTGCAAACATAAAAAGTGTTTGGAAAGTGCCACAATTATCAATAATTATACATAGGGATTCTAGAATATTCTCAACATTGTTTCAGTCTCCATTACTTTAATTGCCATTTTAGTAAAAGTGATATATGGTACATGTAGAAAGATCAAAATGTATCAATATTTTTTTTTACAATTTTTTAATGAACAGATTATTATCTATCCACGCCATGCATGTGTTCTGAAGTTTGCATTTTGTGTAAATTTATAATAATTACTACCATATCGTTTTGTATCAGTCGACAGTCGACACGTATGTAACATTGCACGACCTTGGACATAGTAATTTTGTTATGAAATATCATTGAAATCACGAGTTTTGGGTAGCACTTTCAAATCGACTCACTTATAAAACGTCATAAAATTATAATACTCTCTCGGATAGATACTTTTAAATACTTTCATTTGTATTTAAATTTACCAGCTATTCCGCCAAGTTATTGGCTACCTCTTATTCTCTACAAGTGTCGTTACTTTCACTAGTGAACTTAATTTTACGCCATTACAATATATCCAATAGACAAGTGCTATCCTCTATAACAGCCAATTAATATTTCAACAACCGCCCGAGGCATTATTTCTAATCCCACGTATAATTTCGGTGCGAATCGTAAGCGATGTGTCGAAACAATTTATTGATCCGGTGATAACTTATCGCATACGGTTATCTTTGTACCACTCATTTGCCTATACACATTGCTAAATAGTGAATACATTGTTTCTTTGCTCTACCATTTTCGCAAGTGTACTAGTCCACGCGAGACCAACACGCTTCGTTCCAGAATTTGGAATAATAACGTAAGGCCGAGTCGTTTAATTAGCGTGAAAACTTTTGACTAAGCCTACATAGTTAGCACTCCTATCCTCAGAATAAGCGGAAAACTGTGACGCGAAACTGGGACGAAGCAAAACGACTACAGTGCGGACTAATTCAAAGGCCAATTTTTTTAAATGCACGACATGCTACGAACGAAATGTCATAACGCCACTGTGTAGATTATACCTCAACTCGATGCATATCTGTGCTGCTATCTACCCTCCAAAAAACCTAATACGACACGAAAAAATTTAATGTCAGAAAGAGAGAGATGCTAAGGGTGAAAGGGTAGGTGTGAAAGAGATGACAGCCATTGTTCTACACCTGCCTGACGTCGCGTCACCTGGCGCAGTCTCGTCCATATTTGATTAAGTTTGAGGGTTGTAGTCCTAACTATGAATACGGGCGCCGAATCAAATGTTTGTTAACTCTCTTAAACTTTTTCGTTTAAAAATGTGGCTTGTTTGTAAGGTAATTAAATTACCTGTGTTAAACGTGTTCTGATACCGACACTCGAAATGTGCATTAGTTAGTGTTGTTACTCGTATCTGTTGACAGCCGTTCACCTTTAAAGGTCGCATAATTTAGCTGTCGTTTAGTTATCTATTGTTTCAAGTATTATGTCATTTATCTAGGTTAACGGACACGTCGATATTAATTATTTCTACAATTTGAAATCATTAAGCCAGTTGTCTCGTTTAGTGTGCACAGATGACGTAGGACCGCGGTACAAAAGAGCTTACGTATTCTCGACTCCCTCTGTCTTGCCTCTGAAATACCCGTAATCCTTGCCAACTTTGGGTCGGCGGTGTACCGCGAACGCTTACCGAAATTTGGAAGTTTTGCCCACTGTCCACTTGAAATGTTCCGTATTTATTACTTTTGAACGGCTTATCTTGACATTTATTTTGGACCTTTTTGTTTCAATTGTGGTATTCGCGAGACCCTTCTCGAATTAATATTGTGAGCGAAAAATTGGTTCTCTCCAAACCGCATTCATTTTATATTGTTTCGATGCTAACGAAAATGTATATCAAGGTTTAATTAAATAAGTAAAAAAATAGCACTATACTGATAAGCGGTTAATCAAAACTATACAACCGCGTAGATTGACATTCGATAAATTAATTAAATTGATCACTTTTATAATGATGTCATTACCCGTTAATGATATCCGCCGTATAAACATTAATAACATGTCCATACTTTTAACAAGGTTATTATTTCAGTGACAATACGCGGTATTTAAAACAATTCCAAAGTATCGTGCGAAACGAAGGTTACGCACTTACCTTGAAAAATAGAGCTGATAAAAACAAGACATCGTAAGTAGGTATCGTAACATCTTAACACAAAAGCATCTTTGATGTCTCCAGCCGTCACTGAAACGGCGACTCAATAAAAAATAAACAAGTTCACTTACAGACTCCGCACCCACTCGACTTTTAACGTAATTTACCCGAGGACTTTTTACAAGTTTCATGTCACCGGAGCTTTTGTTTTTCCGCATTTTGTCCCCGTAATAGCGATCTGTCTCGTCAATGTCGAATTTTATTTGTTAAAAGCCGTTAAATGGCGCATAGTTAACCTGCTTAGTTGAGTTATAAGACGGAGCGACGCTTCTGGCGCAGTTTGATTAATTTTATAGTCGAAAGAAGTCGGGTGACGTCGAAATGTAATAAACTTTGGAAAACCTTGTCAAGACTCTTGGATTTTAAAGTTAAGTTAAGAAATTAGAGTGATATTTTGCCACTTGCTTTTTACACTAATATTATACAGAGGTAAAGTTAGGATGTTTTTAACAGGAAAATCTACAGAATACTGGTTCGATTTTAAACTTATTTACTTTGAATGATTAAACGATTTTAATTTTTTAAAGTAAATAAAATAAATCAATAAAAAATATTTCATTTATTGAAAGCTACACTGTGCCTGAGTACTTTATTTTATTTGTATAGCCTGAAAAGCCGAGCAGTACAGAGCACGTAGCCTCATCTTGTTAGTATATAAACTTGCGTGGTTTACAGATTTTAAGCTATTGCATAGCTTCTATCGCGGGCCTTGAGCGTGGAATGCAGAAATTCCGTAACGAAAAAACCTGACACCCCCACCGAAGTCGGATTATATCGAACCGCCCCAACATCACATTTGTATCAAAACCGCGGAAGGGGGGGTGTGGGCCGTATTCGGGGTGGTAGTGGTACTTGGTGGTCTTGGTCTTGGTTCTTGGTCTTGGTCTTGGTGTTTTTTTTTCTTTATTTTTTAACGTATAATAAATTGACGTTAAGTTTTGACAGCAAACGTAGTGATGGGATCTGAATATCTTAAGAGAAGAATCGATAGATTTTGTCGATGACGTCATCATAAAAATAGGGACGATTTCCATAAGTAGAGAAATTACTGACTAACCTAAATACTTTGATTTTGATGAAATGTTTTAATTTCATCGTTGTGACGTAATTATGGGATGTTATCAAAATGCTCCAATTAGACTTCCTGGACTAATCTTTTCAAAGGTGTGTTATTAACAGACAGTCCATCAGATGAAACATTTGCATTTTTACCGATTAAAAGAAAGGTAGGGCCTAGAAAATCGGTTACTAGATTGTGCGGTTCCTATCCAATATCGATTTCTCATATTTGGGAATCGATAACAGTTTCACTAACTAACATTGTAAAGTTTTATTATTTTTTTAACTATCGATTTTCCCTTCACTAGCCTGGTTTTAAAAATAGAACTACGGGGGTACACTCGGAAGAGAGTCATGACGTTTGAAATGTTAACGAAACCTTACACTCGACACCTAGAGGCGAGTTGCTGAACTGAAGAGATAAGCGTGATATTTCAAAAAGTCATTAAAAGTTCTGCTATTCATCGATAGATGGCAAAACTAAAAAGTATCACCGTATGCAATGCCTTACCGCGCCAGTCCCCGAGTGCCACACGTCTTTATTTCTTTGCTTTGTTAAACACAATTTGACTGTTTACTCAAAGTTATCAGTATACTTTAGCAATTCTTATTATTTATTTGCGTCTTCATTATCCTCTCCAATCTACAAATAAGGCCGTGATGAAAAATGAAAATAAGGTGCGTTGGGAGTACACAAGTATTCAGCCTGAGGCGAATTTCTTCTTGTGATTGTGCGGGGGTTAATAAAAGCGCCTTCAAGGGGTGCTTACGTAACAACAGTGCCTGAAATCACGCAGTTTGTTAACGCTTAATATTTAACCAACATCGGGATGACGGTTATTGAGCTGCAATGTAATTTTATAACCTCTAGCTAAATAAAATTACTAATTTTAGTACAGCTGTTTTTTTGTTAGGTATTTTAAAACAGTGATAGGGTATAATAGCATATTGGCTAACTATATTAACTTGTAAACTTTTACTACTGTAATCTACGTTTCCTCTGGGACGCATTTCCTCACACTGCGGGAGTTTTTCTTTAGCTATTTTCCTCTTAAAATTTAATTTCAGCTGCACTGTGCAGAGCTAGTTTTGATTTTAAAATATGCAAGTAAAATGAAGTTGTACAAGTCAGCTTCCATTATATTCGAGTTTTTAAAATTTAGTTTTAAGTGAACATAACACTTGGCTACATCTTTATCATCAATACTTTGGAAAACGTAATAGGTTTCTTTACAGCGTCGGCTTCAAATAATGTTTAAAGGAAAGTGTGTTGTGAAACGGCGGAACCCTCATAACTGCGAAGCTTTATCTGAACGAGCAAATGAAAATATTTCGTAGCCCTTTAGAATAAGCTTCATATGTTTTTACAGCCGGGCATTTTCTTCATATTCCCCTAAATAAGTAGGTATAATCCATAGACCACATAACCGATTGACAGCTTTTAGCTATGACAATAACATGCAGAGAATAACATACTCTTGCCACTGTCAGGTGGATCGTCCGAAGAGTTGTATTTTAAAGAGAGCGTTCCTGTAAGCGCGATCAACTGGTTCTGTTATCGTCGGTATAATCCGTGGTGTGCGTTATTTGTGCGCTTCCGTCGGAGTTTCGTTGACCGGATGTGCTCGGGGGCGGAGGCGCGGGATTCGACCGGAAGTTCGAGCCCGGGTCGATGTGTTAAACCTTGCCGAGGATTAAGCTGAGTTATTAATTAATGACCGCGAGCGTCCGCCCGGTATCAAATGCCTACTTTTCGGCTTTTGATTTTACGAGGATCTGCACATTTGATGAGATTTTTTGGTTAAACAACTTATCGAATAAGTATTTACTTTTAACAAACACTAAACGAAAAACATTGTTTGTTTTAAAAAATACTGCTCACAAATACTACAAGTAAACAGACTAAGTAAGCTATTCTCAGATTACTGGAATCTTCTGAAAATTGTAGCATTGGACTAGCATTTCGCGTTTTTGTTTTCATAAGTCATTACTAAGTAATAAACCTAGTCTTATAACTGTTTAATCTTAGTATGAAGTCTACTTAGTTGAAAGTAAATTTGAGTCCGCGTAGGTCTTGTTTGTGAAAGCTAATTTTGTTTTGGAACACTAACCATTCGCCTCGAATGTTTGCCTAAAATCAGTTTGTTGTAAATTAACATTGGCCATGTTTGTTCGACTCGAAAACAAATAAATAACTATTATGATAGCTTTTGTTGAATTGTTGATTTTAAGTACTAGATATACCAAATAGTTATTGTTAGATTTGCATATTTCGAAACAAAAACAATGAGCTATTTTGATTGATTTCCATAATTGCATATCATTGACGCTTTTTAGACTATTTCATTTGCATTATATTGCGGTAGTAATACATTACATGGTTACCTTTACTGTAATACGAGTTCGGTTGTCTATTGAAGTCGCTCGTACTGAGCACGGAGATAACATTTTTTATATTCAACTTTAAAGCGCCAAAGAGGCGTAATAAAGCGGCATATAACGTTCCTAAGGGGTATTAAAAGATCAGCTGTTGATATACAAATAGCACAGTATATGGCCGGGGTCGTTGGCACAGAGGGAGGCATATGTCGGGTCACCTGCTTCCCTGGCCCACCCCCGGTGGAAATATTAAATGTTACTTGTAAGGTAAGTTATGTGGGTTCACCTTTGCAAGGATACAGGGATCGGTTATTATTTTTACGTTTTGCGGGTAGTTGAACATAAATTATAGAAGAGACGTTATCGAATTTTTTCGTTGATGATGTTAATAGTTGCGGTATGCTTTTGGAAAGCTGTATAAATATTTCGTATATTGCAATTTCATTTGTAACGCTATTCGAACTCATAATAGGTCCAAGTTTGAAGGCTTTTTAAGACAGATCTAAATTTCCTAAAACTATTGGCATCCTTGTCTAATGGCTTGCAATGATAAAGACATATATTTTTAGTTAGTTTAGATCTGTCTTAAAATGCCTTCAAACTTGGGCCTAATAACGTATTCTTAAAATTTATGAACGTCGACAACGTGCGTTCCATTATACAATCACTTAGCTACAAAGGTAGAAGTTATATCTGTTGCACGATTTGCTAGAGGCAGACGTCTCGCTTGATAATAGTGTAATCCCTTTGAAGATAGAAACTACGTTTCATTAATAAATTGCGTTGTATTCATATTTTAACGTGACTCGCTAATATTAAGTGTAGCTTTCATATTTCAATGACAAAAATTAACATCAAAATATACAGATGAGTCAATGTAGCTGAAACCTTGAAAGAAAGCGGCTTATATTTTTATCCAATAATGTAAATAGACATTCCACATTATTATTTTATAGCAGTCAAGGAAATAGACTCGTACGTAATCCAATAACGAAACTTGCCTGCCGACCGCTAACTACCTAATTATTAAATTAGTGCTATTGGCATCAGGGAACTAGTGAAGATCAATGCTAAATGTAGAGTCAGAGCTTTACTATGTCATCATTGAGCGTCTGCATCATTTAACTAGAAACTATAGATGAGTACCGAGTGCTGACTGACATAATAGGTAGGTATGTGTAATGCGGTGTCGGCGCTTCATGCCCGCCTCAAGGCCGACCAGTTTGCTGCGGCTAGTGCCATGTTTAGTGAAGCTATGCAATACTGCACGTGTACTGTTCTATGAATTTAGATTAGAGTTACGACTTTGATGCGCGTTTGACAACTTGTCATGTTGCCTTATCATTTGAAGCTTAGAACTGTTTGTTTAACGGCTTGATCAAGTAGGATTTTAAAGCAAGTACTCGTGACTTTACAGCTTAACATCGGTGAAGCAATTAGTATTTGTAAATATTAATGTATTTTATTTTGCTGTACATAAAGACAAATTTTAAAACGTAATATTTATAGTACCTAAGTATTTGAAATAAACTTTTGTTACAGTCTACATAAAATAACTGCACAGGCTTATCTTCAAGCTGTGAAGCAACTCCATAAAATACTTTTGCACAGTGAAAATAAAGGTACAAAAAGCAAGACTTACTCAGAAACGGGTAATTAAAAGATAAATGCTAAAAGCGAAATAGTTAATTAAGAGTGATGTTTTAAATTCGGTCCTCTTTTACATTAGAGTAAAATAAAAATAGAGACGACTAATTAATTTGATGAAGCAAATGAAATAATTGTTAGCAAACTAGTCATGAAGTTTGATACAGAAATAGAATTCGAGTCATATCATGACCTAATTGAAATGATGGATCTCGCCATGGATCGGTCTCGTATGGGCGAGCGAGCGGTGACAGATATCATTATTAGATATGATTTGTCGACGCGATTAGTTTTGCTGTCGTTTTCTATTTATGTTCGTTCTATCGTTGAAATTCTATTGAGGCTAGACGAAGGTCAGGTTTAAGAAATGTAAATAATTTGTCGTTTCACGCAGAACAGAGTCATGAAAGATATATTTTGTTTTTGATACTATATTTAAATGTGCTTGTATTTTGGTACAAACCAAAAGTCACTTCTCCCGTATTACGAATTCTACTTCATACCTTATTCAATTTGTCAGTCGCAGCGTCTGTCGGAGGCGTCATCACAGGGAATTTGAATATAAATAAGCAGACGGAAGCTTCAACTTCCGATAATTGATGAAAGACGATTTCATTTTTTCCCTACCCTCTACCCTCGAGCTGCTGTCTAAAATCGTGATTTATCGCCTTAAACTTATGAGGCGTGAGATGTTTTCTCTCGAATGAAAATAATATCGAAATAAATTTTCTCTTCTTTCTGCAGTCGATCTTTTACGGATATTATGATTCTCGCCTTTAGGGAACTGATTTGACAGGTCTCCGTTTTGAGATTACTCTTTTAGCTTCGTGATTTTAAATTGAAGGGGTTTGACTTCTGGCTGGAAGACTTTGTTAGTTAAACTTAAACCAAAAGTTAAGGAATATTTTAGAGGTTATTTTGTCTTCAGAGGCAACTTGGCGCCTAATTTTTATAAAACTTTCCAATAATATTTTATTATATTGAGTTTTTGTTTACGGCAACTTCTTATTTATTTAAAACTAGTATGATAACAAAATAAAACTAAAAATTTTGTTTAATTTAAAGATATTATTTAAAATAAAATGTTAACTATCAACACTCTCTTTTTTAATAGTACATAAACACTGCGATAAAAAATTAGTCAGAAATGTAAATTTCAGTCGGTTTCATAGTGATATTTACACAGTGCGTATTAAAAAATCGTTTCAGGGAAAGTTCATACGATGTACGAGCTGTGGTTTGAAGCGCATGCGCGATGTTTGTTAGCTCAGAGTTTGTTTGTTTTAGTAAAAATTTATAGCGTTTCTTTGGAGATACGCTGCGGACGCTCCGGCTTGCCTTTGAACCTCTCTGTGTGTTGTACATACGAGTACCTCTTAAATTTGCATGCAAAAAGTTACACAAGCTCTAAAAAAGTATATCAGAAATTTATATTCGATTCGGAATAATTCGGATACGTAAATGAAAGCCGTGAATCGAAAAGAGACCTGACGGGAACGGTGTAACTTATTTTTTTATTGTCTATATTTTTGATTTAATATTTTGATTGAATATTTTCGAGTGTAGGTATTTGTGAGTGTGTTTGTAGTATTTAATTGGTTAAAAAAATTAGCAAAACACTTCTCAATCATGTTTGTATTATAAGTATCTCCAAAATTAACGCGTTTATCTCGAAACATTTTTATTTATAAGGTCCTTTTTCATTTCACCGCTCACAAATATTCAACGAATTTATTTATTGTATAGTTTTTTAAGCAATACTCGTCCAAAGCCACAATTCATTATATTATCAACAGCTTGAGTTGCATTACAATTGCTAAATAACCAGTTCGATTGAATTTGCGAGTGATAGCTGATACCTGTAAAGTTTAATTTAACGCTCGTAAAGTACCCCGACCGATAGCAATGAATTTAGCAGTCCACGTTGTTAATTAGCAGCTTAGTGATAGGAAACATGCTGACTTTAACGGTTATAAAACGATTCATTAGCCGCCTCCCTGTAGCTAATAAAATCACGGTAATCCTTATTTACGCACTTATTTTTACAGCTGATCTTGCGAGCCAATTCAGTGTTACCTGCTTTCAACATCTAATGCTTGGATGTGATTACACAAGAAAGAAAGAGATGAGTTCTTTCAAAATTAACTTCATAATATGAAAGTCAAAATTGCCTTTATAATACGAAAATATTTGTATCCTATTTCGATATCAAATAATTCATATTGTGTAAATAATTATACTCTAAGGTAGGTATAATAGATCCGAATAATAAAATCCGAAAGTAAGTTTTTTATTAGTTATGCTTTCACGACTTATCAGCCCGATCATAATTAAATTTGGCATGAATATTGTTAGGGGAAGAGAAAAAACCATACCTGGGGAACTTTTCATTATCATTATCGCTGTGCGGGTGAAACCGCGGGGTACAGCTAGTTATTAATATTTCGGTAAATAGTAAGAATAATATGGATTTTTAAAACGGAGATAAGCCATGCGTGTTACATGCCTACAACTACATACCATGCAAGCATATGCAATTAACATGAACATGCGCACGAAAAACCACAATTAAGTGCTATAATCCCCGAGATAAAGAGACATAAAATTAAAGCACGTTATTAAAAAGAGTAGCGAAGGCCAAATGGACTCGATAAAGTGAGGTTATGATGTCCGCCATATTACAAAATGGCTGCCTCGAATTAGTTTACTTACTAAGCCGTTAACTCCCTTTGACCATTAAATTGGGGCAAGTTACCGTTCTGGCCAGGTTAGATTAAAAAGTAACAGGGTTATGAAAAAATGTACAGTAAGTCAGGCAAGGTTGGCGCTTGTCGCGTTACGTTATCGAGTAACTAAACCATAAGTAAACGCAATTTGCAATTTCTCGACGTTTGACGCGCGGCATCCTCTATCAATAAATGCCTCGTTTGGGGTCTCGTTGAACGTCTGACGTCGGTGTACCTGATATGAGTTTTATTTCCGCCAACTAATGCTTATTTCCCTATGGCAAAATTGTTGAAATTCAATTACGGTGGGCAGGTTACAGGTAGTCACGCCATTTTGTCGTTATTGGTGATGTGCTGTTTCGGGAAATAGTTATTGCTTTTTTATTTTACAAATTCTTATCTAGTTTTTTTAAGACAACTGTTCTTTACAATAGACTGAAACGTGCAGTTATGATCTTAGTCTACTTTTATTTATTACGTATATCTACGAGTACGTATTCATCGCGTGTTAGAATGAACTTTTACTTCCACACTTCACAGCAATTTACGGTACTATGTCGTAGTCGTAGGCGTTTGATGTCTTTGGTTAGAATGCTGCAAAAAGACGTGAGATGTCGGTTTACATACGAAAAAATTCTTCATAAAGCTATGAATACGAAACATCCCGGCGTCCCCTCCCCATTCTCATCAATTGTTTCGCGTGTTTGTTTGTGTTTGTTCTCGGTTGCTTGTTTTCATAACACGATGTCTGTCTTTGATGGTTGTGTGTGTTTGTTCGGCGGTGGGATTCGCCGGGAACTTATACTTGAGACGCCGAATTTTCACAGTAACTGAGACATTGCGTTTTCTGTTTCCTAGTTTATTTGTTAAATTTAATGATGTGAACGTTTGGTTGATCTTGCTTGTAATTTGCTTGTTATATAGATAATATTCATATATCATGTCGGTTTTATTATGATATTTTACAATCTGTATAGTTTAAATATAACCAGTATAAATTACATGGAGGGAGTATAGGTAGGTTTTATTTTGAAAGTATATTAATGCAGTATGCTTGCTTAGCCTAAAAAGGTAACTTATGAACAAGTTTTACAGCGCTAGTTTGTTTTAGTAGGTTGGTTACCCATTTAATAGATTCTAATTACATCACATTGAAACTATTTGAAGGAACTCATTAAGAGAGTTTCATGCTTCTGCGATAGCGCATGTCAACTGTTAGTTTAATTATGTAAGCCAGGCAACCCTGGCTTCCATGTTTCCACATCATATCTCAGCCGGCGTCACAGTCACGTCACTGCTAATACGATGCTTTGTAAATAATAAATGGCTTATTCAGTATTCGGCAGAAATTAGCCGCCTGGTAAATTGTTAATCCCGGATAGGGTTGCCATCTGCATTAGATTTATAAGACTGTCCTTAATGTTTATGTATTTTGCGTATAAAACACATTTACTTCTTTTTGTCCTATTTTTAACTAAATTTATATTCCTAATAATAAAATACATTGGTAAGCAGAAAGTCTTTATTGTACCCTCCATAACTAAGAAAAGCAATAAACATTTAGCATAATTACACATTAACATCGCCCCTAAATAGTTTCTCGTCTAGTGTCGGTAGAAGGACATTGTCCTGAGTAGGTGATTTCCAGAAATGGTCCCTTCAATTCTCGGTACAAGCTGGGAAGTTGGCTGCGCTCCACCGATTGCATCTTGCCATGCTGGCATTATTTATAACTAGACGAAATATTAATTGTGGCTCTTCGTAGCTAATTTTAGAAACAAGGTCACAATGCTTCTGACTTTAGCGCAGTGGAACTTATGTTTTCTCGCTCCGGAAAAAAGCTCAATATTGTAAGCAGGCAACTGGCCACGTGTTACAAGATTGTTTGCAAACAAAACAAACTTTACGTTATTGATTGGTGCCTGTTATAGATCGACAAAGGCGAGAGCGATTACAAAGCTCGAGATGGTGGCTATTAATTATACAGAAAACATTGTATTGCGAAGCTCAAAAGCACAAGCTTTACAATGCCTCGTCTTCACTTTCAGTAATTAAATTAATGTTCACCCAAAATATTGTGTTCTCAAGTAACAGCATTGTAAGTACGCCTGCATAGCGTAAACGTATAAGCATGTTAATAGAATTAACTCGGCACAGCGTGGTGTAGCCGTCTTAGCGCTGGCATTGCTTATTGCACACGGCTGCGGCTGTGCTCAGTGAACTTGAAGCGGAACGTCTGCCGCACTCTGCGTTACAGTTATTATTGCTGCTAACAGTTATTGTGCCGCCTAGTGGTTGTACGTTGTTGGTATAACATGGGTTCTAATTACTTGAGAATATTAGTCACCCTGAATGATTTCAAATTATAAAATTACGGTTTAAGCCAATTATATTTTACTTAAGCTATATTTTGGTTACAAATCGGTGTACAAAATATTTTTTCATTCATATTTTAATAACTACTGAATTACTAGTCAACTAAGACCACGTTCAAGAAACAGCTAGGTACATCAACTGATACATTCGTTTTTACGATTGAAACGTGCCCGCTTTAATTATATCCTATACCAAAACGTTTGGTGCGATAGAGCAATGTTATTGTCGCGTCGCGCGTCGCCGTGACAAGCAAGACATAAAAAAATGCTAGAAAAAAGCACCAATTTGTCTCGGATGGCGATAGCTGAAGCCGTCGCGATTGGCTGCCCAGGCCGTTGACTGCAGAGAAATGTCTATTAGGTTGATTAACATTATTTTTACGTAGCTTTCGTTGAGCGTTGAACTTTATGAACTTTTCATATTCCAACAATTCGTCTCTGATCAATGTTGTAATATTTGACACAACCCTCTTATCCATTGAGCTACGAACAGTGGGACAATATCTACTTGTATCTATTGTACAAATTCGATTGGCGACACTTTCGCTCGATCTCAAGAAGATTGTTTTTTGTTTTCCCCTCTCGAGTGCACTTTTCCGCGTCTTCCTCCCGACGGCGGCGGCGAGATAGAATCCATCAAAGGATTAGGGGTGTCTCGTGGTTCCAATCGGTCTATCCTTCCTTATCCTTATTTCCGCGGTTGGAATAAATTATACGTCACTTTAGCGTAGATATCGTAGTATTTGTTTAAGTTTTTTTTAATTTATTCTAAGTTGTGATGGGGGCTGGTTAGTAATGTATATTGGTATTTATCTCAACTACAAAACGAGACATGACTAACATTTTCTCATCGTCCGTAAATCGTTCTTAAACTACTTTAATCGGCAAGTGACCAATATCTTCTCGTAAAGAAAGTTCCTGTGCGTTATTAAAGTTCATCGAACGCGACTTTAAGTTATTCCTAACATTTCCAACAGCTGGTGTTTAAGTTCTTCGGTAAAATTGTTCGTGAACTTGGCTGAGTCTACAGCGAAGAACAGAAACGCGCACTAAGCAAATCGCCACGTTTCAATCAGCACAGATTGAGGTTTGCCGGCGGGAGAGAGGGGGATTATAGAATGCATGACGCGGCAACATTAGACGTGGCACTCATTTCATACAGATGGAAATTGGATGTGGCTTTAATACTCACCGAGCGGGACGTTTTTGTAAGTAATTGGTGCTCTATATTCGAGCTTCGGGCACGTTCGAGGACGCTCGGCTCCTGACTCGAGTCGGGACGAGTGATTTGAGATGGCTCGTGAGCTGAAGTTACGATTTTTGAAGCGCTTGATTTGTGACCGGGAAAGTTCAAAGAACGTTTTCAAGGACGTGATTGAAATTGGTATAATACAAAAGCGGCTCCGAGCTGAAAGAGCTCCAGGTACAAAAGACTACCTTTCAACGTTCCATAATAGGTCAGTGTAACAAATAGCAATGTTATAAATGATTCAGGTAAGTCTAATTATGATTGGAGTATAGAGTATTGAATGTAGGATTTGGCCATACTTTTCCCGGATTCTGAAATTAATGTGTCATAATTTTACAGCAAAAACATGGAATTATTGATGAAAGTTACCGTGGTATTACCATAGTGCTATTACGTGGTAGGGTGACAATCGCTTGCTGATTACGAACTTCCTCTGTTAGCGATTGTGTTCCGATCTCTCGATCAAAGCGATTCCGTCACAAAGGGTTGTAAAACCGCCAGCGCCGACGCGGCAGGGGCTGCTTTCGACCTGCCGATTAATTGTATCAACGCTAGTGATTGATTGCTTCCATCGGTTTGTTCGATTTTCTATCGAGTTACCACCGAATCGAATCAATAAATAAAAAGCAACGAGCTATTAACTTTTTTAATTGTTTTAGTGTTGGAATCGTTGACGATTTACAATGGATAAAGACTTTGAGTCGTTAATATAACTGGAGGGATTGAAATCTGTGACCAATCTGCATAAATAGGTTTTCGTGGTGTCTATCGATTTGTAATTTATTAATGTAGGTATTCAAATAATATGCAAAGTATCTAGTTACGTATCTGCTTGGATCTGCAACGGGCATAATTTGGAATTCAAATCCGTAATGATTATAATTCGATTAATGGAAATAATTCGATTAGTTGAATTTGTAATTGTCCTAATGAGGGTCCATCCCTATCGATCGAGGTGTCATTAGATTTGTTCGGCCGTTTGTAACCAAATAGCACGCTTTTACACTACATCAAATGAAATAAAGGGAATACTGATTTATCAGTTTACTCGAACCATTTGCAATGAAACCATTTTGAGTTATTTGTTTACGATTTCAATGATGTTTTCTCTGATGTTGATCTAGTGTGTTGTCGACAGACGAGTTTTGATACATTACTTCAAACTGTTAGTTTCGAAAAGAGTAAGTAGGTATTTGTTTTGTAAAACTGTTATCACGAAGTATTAAGATTTTCAATTAAGGCTAACTGACTATTACAGTTTTATTGTGTAGATACCCGTACCTATGGTTTTTAAAGTGTATGAATAATGTTGCCAGGACATTTTCAGAAAAAAATATTTAAAAAAATCAACAAGATACTTGCTCAAGTCATAAGTAAACAATTGTTTTGTATTTTTTTTCTAGAACATGGTTAAACTACTCTATCACTACAAGTGCCATCCGGCGAGATGGCAGTCAAATGCAAGCCTATTACTGAATAAAAAAAAGTAGATAATAAAATCAGTAATACTTATAAGCAGAGATGTAAGTTTGTCTGTATGACCACAGAATAAATAAAAGTAGGCGCTACAACGTATGGTGCACAGCTGCGCACGCGCACCTTACTACTGCGCTCTAAGGCGATGCAATTCCATGCGTGTGCGCAGGAAAGTGAGTGGTCAGCCGATATGGCACATGACACGCAACATATATGCATAAGGAATAGGGTTGAAGATTTACTTTAATGTAAATTTTTTATTTAATATCGTGAATATTTATATTTCAACACAAATATTCGAATTTCAAACCTGATTTGAACCCAGATTTTGAATTAAGTGGATCCAAACGTATGTTCCACCTATTAACAGAAAATGGGGTTTTAGGGTCGATACACATCTGACGGAAAATTCGTCGCGTATTATCGGTCGCGTAACGCCAGAACAGAGAAATGTATAATAAAACATCCAACCTTTCACACTCAACCGATGATGCGCTTGTGCGTCAAGTGTAAAAGGTTGGATGTTTTATTATACATTTCTCTGTTCTGGCGTTACGCGACCGATAATACGCGACGCATTTTCCGTCAGATGTGTATCGACCCATAAAACTAGTTTAGTATTAATATCAATTTTTCTGTGATTCAAATAACAAGCCAAAATATATTTTTTTGTTAGAAGTGTCAACCCTAAAGCTTGTTATGCTAACCACGTACCCCGCGCGATCTCTTTTTGTCTGTCTACGGCCAATAATGAACTAAGAATTTAACTATTCATTACCTTTGTACGTTAACTGCAATTATTTTAACGATTAGTCTAGATTCCTTTCAAGAAATCTGTAATATGCTGTCGCTTGGTAAGTTTATTGAATTTCAATTCTTCAATCCTGTCAATTCAAATCTTGACTAGAAGAAATCGTTTAAAGCAAAAATACTGGGATGAGAAAACTCGAACAAACAGTTTTGATTTAGAAATGTCGCTATAAATTTGAGAAGTGCTATTATAGGGGAGTCGAATATGTCTTGCAATTTCTTCAGATTTCTTTAAAATAGAGCCAGAATTGAAGTGGTCTTGACCTGAGAGTCGAGAGATTAATCGGATTCTGTTTCAGAGAGCCATGTCAAGTAGCACTTATCTTTATAATTTATACAATAGAGATAGATGAAGACATACTTAATCGGCCGCGCAAGTATCGTAAGCACTTAATCACGGGCAGGTAGCAGAGATAATTTCATTGGTATACACCCATTTGCCAGAATTTCATTTGCCATAATTTTATCTGCTATACTGGTCAACAGACATAGGTAATATTGTTTCTCATAATTTTATATGTTATACTCATTGTTTACTATATTAGTCACGTGCTAAAAACTTTGTTTTCCATAAAGTCAATTTCAATAACATCATTTGTTATCATCATTGTAAGGCGTAATTATCATATGCCATAACATCATTTGTCATCGGCATTACTTACTTAACTAGAAAAAAACCATAAAATCGGTTTAAAATAAACGATGAATAGGTTAGGTTAGGTTAGAACATAAAAAACAACGCACGAGCCGAGCGAGCGCAGCGAGCGTGCCGCGGCAGCGGCCGGCGAAGTGCTAGAAAGCCAATCGCTTTTTAGGACAAAGGCGTTAGGTTAATTTTCTACGGAAGCGACTTGGATCAATCATAGTGATAAGTAGGTATTAGAAATAAAAACGATCAATAGGTTAGGTTATGTTAGAACATGAAAAACAACGCACGAGCCGAGCGAGCGTAGCGAGCGTGCCGCGGCAGCGGCCGGCGAAGTGCTAGAAAGCCAATCGCTTTTTAGGACAAAGGCGTTAGGTTAATTTCTACGGAAGCGACATGGATCGATTATAGTGATAAGTAGGTATTAGAAATAAAAACAATTTTAAAATATAATCATACTGTCATATATTTATTAACAATTCACCTTTTATATAAATATTCTGTTAAATAATATTATTGCAATTAATAAAATGGATAAAAATACGTATGGCACTCGTATCATTATGAAATCTAATATACGGGCAAACAAGAGTATGTCACATAACTTTTATGGTAAACAAACAATTCGGGCAAATGAAATTCGGGCAAGTAAAATTCGGGCATTTGAGAATTATTGCTTATATTCTTCGGGCAAACATTAGACAACCAATTTCATTGTACCCGCAGCATGCCACGATCTATCGAACGTCGTTCACAGATTAACATCAAAGTGCCAAGTTAGTTTGGCAACTATGCTCCCGGCCCGATGAAAATTTGCCAGCTAAGGGAAACTCATATAAGAGACGTTAACTAAACATATTAGAAATTAGTTGCGTTACTAACCTTAATCGACCTGAGCGAGAACTTTGACTATCACTTTGATGGGTGTCGTACGCATGAAGTTTTCCCCGAATTATGCGCTTATACGGGCCCCGATATGGGAGTTATATGCGTGTTGGATCAACTTGGGGCTTCGTCTTAAGCCGTCCTCAATTTGTCAGGAAGTTGTAATGAGATTAATCTACACGTAGCTGTAAGAAACAATAACATAAAAGTATCAAAATCGGTCGTCGTTTTTAAACATCATGAATCATTTTCTGAAATACCTACGTAGTATTAAGTAGGTATACAATACTTACACAGTATTGACGACAGATGTTTATATTGCTTAAGGCAGAAGCACATGTCGTCTCCGCTGCGAAACTACCATAGGTAAACAAAACCGCTACCCTATCCACAATACTAAAAAAAAATTATTATTGGCAGATTCACTTTTGTTCTGTGTTTGAAACAATAGTGCCGGACTTCGTCGCTTCCCATCTGGTGAGATTGTGGTCAAACGCATGTCTCGTTTGTTGTAAAAAAAAAAACTTCACCAATTTCGATATAGTTTTGATGCGGAAGTGTGCTACCGCCCTAAGTTTAATACGAGTAGTAGGTACAACATCATTCTCACCAAATTGTGTGCGAATTCGCGTGATGCCTAAACCAAATGAGTTGCTCGATTAGTCGACGCCGCGCAACTATTTCAATTTGAGGACGTCAGTTAAACTACACCATTGTTACTTTGACAGCTTGCTTGAATCACTCAGTTCACGTACGAGTTTAAATTGAATTGAAACCGTTTGTTTACGCTATACTGATTAAAGTGGTGCAAGGATGTGGCGGGAGGTGTGTAAGGACCTTTGATACAGCCCTAGAGAGAGATCAAAGTAGGATTCTCAGGTGCTCGGGAGTTGATTAAGTTCGGTTTTAATTGTGAGTTAACGAAAGGGTGAAACTGCCTTAGGCTCGGTTGGCGACGTGGTGAACGCGGCTCTAACTATAACAATGATTAAAGTACTAGCTATACGGGCGTGATGTGTTCATAGTTCACTTTAACAATGTGTTTGTTGCGGTATTTCAACGCGTAGACTAATTAAAACTAGCTATTCTTAGCAACAAATATGTTTTACATAGATAATGTTTGGTCTCGCATACAGGTAGGAACTTAGAAATACGTGGATAAGTGATTTGTTATGTGGGATTAATCTGTCATAAAAAATATGCATTAAAGCTCTCGTCTGATGATCCGGAAAAGGCTATCACAAATAGAGGTGAAGTAATGGCAAAGGCGAAAGATTGCGTGTGTCTCTTGCACGCCATTTTGTTCAGTAATCCAATAGTGGGGAAAAGATAAAAGCGAAAAAGATAAAAGGGGTGGTTTAATGGAATTAAACAACGGCTGGAGGGAGGGGAGGGGATTGTTCACCGCGGGGTGGGGTTCGGTGGCGATGTAAGCCGGACTTGTGGAATGTCTTTGTTGAGATTGCTTTATATTGCAATATATTTGGCTAGCGACTTAATTTTTTCTTTTGTTTAGCTCGGCGGTGATTATAAGAAGGTTTTCGGTTTGGGAACGGCGGCGCGTGGGTGCTAAGACGGCTTGTTTATTTGACGCTTAACTTGGTCTGTCCTATTATACTTTGGATTGTTTGAGTTTGGTTGTTCTTTTACAGAAACAATCTTAAGTAAATGCTTATAGGTAGGTATTATTTGGCGTCTATCCACGTAATATTAGATATTCTAGCGTCTCTTATTACTTGAAAGGCACTTATTATCCTTACATACCTATCGTAACATTTGAAGCCAAACAAGTTTTTTATTGCGCTAAATTTCAGCTTAACGACAGTTAATTCACGTGTTATGACATAAATATACCAATTATTATCCCATTTATTGGGAGTGAAGTACCGGTCAGGCGGCCGGCCTGTGTAAAATGTGTATTAAAATTTTCGATATTAAAATGATAATTTTATGACACTGAAATTGAATGCAGATGATAAATATAAACGTGCGACGTTATTATTTACTGTGAGTTAACGAGGCGGTCGGTGCAGCGGCAGCCGACCGATTAGTGGGTCGATTAGCACGGGCCAAGATGCGACCGGGCTGTCGATGCCTCAGCATTAGGGCTGCCACTACAAATCTAAAACATTCTTAGGTTTATTTTGACGAAAGCAAAAGAAAAAATACATCTGCTTGTCGTACGTGTATTAAAAAGTTGCTGCTTTAGTGTAGGTGAGATCACCTTTTTTGTTTTTATAAAAATAAATAAACAAGCCTAATATCCATATTTGGTCCGCCACGCTAGCGGGTCGCTTGTAAGTTTATTTTTGACCTGAAACTTACACATTCTTTGAGTATAGTTTACTTTACCTTAAAATGGTGGTAACAATTAAAATAATTTAATTGGAGAACACTAATACAGACAAACAACATCGTTTACCGCACGACCACCTATCACCACAACTCGTATCACTATCGATAATTGTTATATGTCCCATATTAATTAGTGATCCTTAGGCTGGGATAACAATCGATGCCGCCATTACTGCGTCCATAGCTCATTAACCAAAGAGCAGTCGCGTCGGCAACGCGTCATTTGCACAAATTGCTGGGAAACTATAACGATTAGCACTAATTGCGAGGTTTGCCAAATTGTCGGATCTATGAACCTATGAGAGCGGCCTCATGTTTCGAGGACTCACAAGTATCGTCGCTTTTCGTTGCCATCTCAAATATTTTTACGCATCGTCTCTTTTTATTCCTATTTGTGAGAAAAGGATTAAAACTGTTTAAAGCCGTCATAAGTAACTACTATGTATTACTTAGTACATACTCGTAGTACTTTAATGATCGATGTTTTTTACCCACTTAAAACAAAAAGTACTAAAACTTTGCGAGATTTTTAAGCCGTTTAAACGGGATAAGTACTCGATTAAAATGACACAAAGTTATCGGTGATAATGAGACATGGCGAAGGAAACCCTACAAATAAGCATCCCGAAATGATGCCTTCAGCTTAAATTAGAAAACATTTTATGAAAGAAGACATTTTTTTACTTTATCACATACATAAATATACATATATCTATTCAAGAAACATGGGTACCAAATGTAAAATGTACTTTAACATTTTTTTAGTTTCGCATTGTTTTTTTTCTCATTTTTCCTTTTTTAATTACATTATTGTTTTAATTTAAAAATGTATCTGTATTAATTTATAGCATTCACCACATCTGCTTATAGCCAACGGCTGATCGCAAGATTTAAATAAAAAAAAATATATATATATTAATGCTTTATTTTCGCAATATGAGCGACGACGTGGCAGCCCTACCGGAGATGCACCTGTTCCGATCATTCAACGGCGATGCGCCGACATCTGTCGGGGGCATGCTTTTTTTGTTTTCATTTTTTAATTCGTTCCTCTTTTTGCTCAACTAACTGCCTGGCAACAGTCGAAGTATGAGTTATGGTATTTTGATACTTTTTATTCTCCGTGAAACACTTGACTGTTTTTGCTGTTATGGATAAGGGGATGGTAATTAAGCTTTTTCTGATTTAATCCCATTACGAGATTTAAAGGACTTGCCTTAATTGGCTTAAAAGTATTAACAATGTTTTCCCTATTTTGATAATTGAGGTACTAGCTCACTGTCGATATTTTTTTTTTATGTGATTGAGTGACGAGACGAGCAAATTGCTCGCCTGATGTTAAACGTCATGTTTGCCCATTACAGGTCTGCGCCACCCAGAATTTTAAACTCGCAGAATTCAAAAACAGCACTGCGCTCGTCCCTGAGATATAAGATTTTTGTAAGATTGATTGATAGAAAGAAAGAAAGAAGATAAGAAGATTGAAGATTGTTTTTTTTTTGTTTTTAAGATTGTTTGTTTGATTGATTGTTTTTTTGGTTGATTTTCGTTGTGGTTGTTTTTTGTTTTTGTGATTTTTGTTTTTTTTTTGTTGTTTTTGTTTGTTGCTTTTATGAGATTTTTGTAAGTTACTCAATTAATTTCACTTCTTTGTTTTTTCAGGTAAGTCGTCTGAGTTGATTCCACCCGGATTGGAGTGAGTAAACAAATTAAGACTTTTTTAATAAATTGGTTGGAAGTAGCAAATTCAAGAAGAAAACTTGTAAATTCACATCAAAGAAACAGAAACTATTTGACAGATTTACCGTGGAAAATAAGTAAGTATGTAAGACATTAAATCCTTGTCCAAAAAGTTTTATGACCTGAGAAGAAGAAACACTACTCCTTTAGAGAAAACACTATCCTTAGGGTTAACTTAGGGATATCGTACAATATATTTTCATTCAAAATTATTTCATTCTTGAGAAGAAACAAAAAATACTAAGACCAAATATGTTGTGACCTTTGGCTTGACATAGATGCCAAAACGTTGCCGTTTCAAACAGATGAAGCGAATTTAATATTCGGCCGAAGGCGCGAGGGAGGGATGCCGGAAAAGGGAAGCTTGCGAGGAAAACGCTAAATTTCCCTACCACTTCGTATCAATCATTGTCTTTCTCATTTTATTCCCATGAATTATAAATTTTATTCCGTTCCTTAAATTGTATGGATCTCTTCGGTTTGTAGTAGGTACTTACTTTTAAAGCTTTGAGATGAATAAACACTGAATTTGAAAATAATAAAACTTATATTTTACCAGGAAGCACTTACCAATTAATGAGCTTGTTTGCAAACTTACTTGCGCTGTTTTTGGGAAATATTTTCTTAATTCGTCCTATTTGGTTTCCTCAACAGGTATTTCCCTCGCCATTCGCTTTCTCCCCGGAATCCAAATCGTAATTTATTTTCCCTAATTGCGTAATTCACGTTAATCCCGGTGTGGAATTTAATTTAGAACGCCAGGCCAACCTTTTTTTATTTTTCTCCTTCTTAATAAACATCATTCATTAAATACTGGCAGCTTGTAATAGTGAGCCCTTCTGCTGTTCTTAATTTAAAAAGAAAACAATAAATAGAATTTGAAATTGGAATCGTGGAACAGCCAATATCGGAAATTGAATATAGAACAAAGTGACGCTCGGAAATTAGCCCGAAGTGGCGCAAATTCGGAACGAAGCGAGATCCACGGCCGGAATTGCGTCAGTCGACTGAGTTTCTGAGAAGTTTGTGTAAACTGAACGCGAGGCTGCCCCGTATTTAGGATTAACACTCGACTCGGCACAGGTACGAGCCGGCATGATTACTCACGCCGTGTTTGCCTAATTATGGTTCTCCTAAAATACACAGCTATCTGCTGTGCGCAACGTTAAACGTACACAACATTATGTACGTCCACTTGTTTATACTTGTATCATTAGGTATATAGGTTTAACGGTTTAGATTTTAGGTTGTATATTCAGATGGCGATATCTCGAGACTTTCCTGATCGATACGTCATGGCACGCGCGATCGTTTTTCGTTCAACATGTGAGCAGAATTACCCTCCATAACGTCTTGATGTCGGACAGCTGCCGCCCGAGCGATCAGGCCAGATGCTTTTATAAGTTTTTTAGCAATCGCACGCTCCGATGCCGATATTTCGGTTCGACATTTTATGTAGGATCAGAATAGGTATATATTTTTGGAGTCGTGTGGAGGGAAAGCTGTGGATTTGTGATGTTTGAAAATACGAATATGTTCAACAAATAGACACCGTAAGAAGTAGAAGTGTAAGTTTTTTGTAATTTCGGTGGAAATTAAGCAGTAGAAATAGTTTTTTTTTGTTTCTCAGACACCAATAATTTCTTCTTATATTTCCGAAGTAGGGCGAGGGGAATGAGATATGGTCTCATTTTGCTCATATGCTCATATGATTAGGACAGGTCGTAATATTTTCTCTAGTATTGTATCCACGCTTGAAGGTATATAGGTTTAATATTGAATTTGATGAATGAGTTCGGTGGTAAACGATGCGTAACGCGGCAGTGGGAGCTTTAGAGTGGTCACCTCGAAACAGCTTAAAAGCTTCTCTATTTGACGCAGTCATTGTTTGAGTGACATCGCTGTTTTTTGCGGTTGTTTATTTGTATTTTTATCCGACTTCAAAAAAGGAGGAGGTTATCAATTCGTCTGTATGTTTTTTTTTTTATGTTTGTTACCTCATAACTTTTGACTGGGTGAATCGATTTTGATGATTCTTTTTTTATTAGAAAGCTGACGCTTCCCATTTGGTCCCATTTTAATTTA
The DNA here is from genome assembly GCA_949125135.1 of Alcis repandata. Lineage (NCBI taxonomy): Eukaryota > Metazoa > Arthropoda > Insecta > Lepidoptera > Geometridae > Alcis > Alcis repandata. Next base: position 7,464,151 of record OX421233.1, read on the forward strand.
GTCCAGTTCTGATAATGGTATCCATGAGAAAACCATATAAGTCTTAAATTTGCATTAAGTACGTGCGCGACAAATAGATGAATAACTCAATAGTCGGTCTTTTGAAGTCGGTTTTTGTTTTTTGTTTTGTAAAAATAATGTTCTTGTTCCTAGTACTTGGTACTCCATATTTAAACTATATTTGTAATTTGAAGTTTCGAGTGATTGCAGAAGATAAGTGCTTTATGTCTCTAGCAAGTTAGTTCACAAGGCATTTTTAATAAAATAACTTTACTAGATACCTACGTCATTGTGTTTTAGATAAAAATAATATAATATAATGTAATAAATTTTAGTTTCACCTACTTAAATATTTTGCAATCGCTGTCTGTGTAACGCTGAAACCTGGAATCAAAATATGTATTAATAAAATATTGGCCGAGCTGACCGCAATAAAATATTCCTACGCACATTAGCAGATTATGTTTTCACTCTATTTAGTTCCAAACATGAAAATCGGCAAAGGACGGTAAACACGGTAGTACTACGTTTTTATGATGTCGGTGTGATGTAAGAGAATCCAATTTTAGAACAAGTTCCGTGCGGTTTTCAGGTGCGAGAATAAAAAGAGCAACAACATTTCTAATTTTGAAAGTAATTAAAATACCTTCAAACAAAACACAGCGTATCTGTCATAGTACTGGTAATGTCACTCACTCACTGCCAAAAATGTTATACAAAATCACGATAATTCATTTTAATTTAAACACGCCCTCCTCGTAAACTTTAATCAATGTCGAGTTCAAGGTAATCCTTTGTTTAACTCAATTTCAATTTTGGACTTTGTTCAACTGAGCTTTTGCTCGATTAGGGCCATCAATATTTTCGTTTACTTTAGAAGAGTGCCAACTTTTCTCATAATGTTTTATTTGCTGAATTTTAAATAAAATGTTTTTCTTTTTAAATTACTGACTGGTCTTTATGAAAAGTTAGTTAACAGGTTAATGGCTATTTAAGTTTGATAAATCTACTACAACTAGCATGAAAACTTCACGTTTTAGAAATTCACCTAAAATTAAAAATAAGAGCGTATATCTACATATAGCATTATAGGTATTTAATTGTTTCTAAATTATATTTTTTTAAGTTTTTATAAAATATATGCTAGTAATATGTGTACCTAGGTACTTAATAAAATGAAAGGTATTATGACATAAACCGGTATTAAAAAATACTCTTTTTTATCATTTGAAAACACTAAGTAAACTTAAAATGAAGCCATGCGGCTAACTGCCGTAAAAAGCGGAGTTTCAACATTTAAGGAAGTTGAAATTTTCCCAGTAATGTCACTTTCGAGATTATATACGGGACCGGCGTAAGTTGTTCTGACTCAGATCTTGAGATATAGATAATGTTGGCAACTTTAAATTGGGTTTATATTATACTTGAGCTAAGCATGGAATTCTGGCATACTCGCTCCGTTAGGCGCTATCGCGTCAAATCGTCGGCGTCGTATCATGTCAAACTTTGTACCCACAAAAAGTCTATACTCGATTCGATTTTTCGTACTCGTAGGTGTAAAGATCGCAATCACTACAAAGTAAATACTTCGAGTAAAGTAGTTACTAATTCCTACTCACAACTTTACTAAGTATAAAAACAAACACTCGAAGTGTCGGCAGCACAATCCAAACTAGTGAATTTCCGTGTGGATGAAGTCGTTACTTATTCACCACTCAGGCCCTGAGACCACTTAGCCTGATCCTCAGCTTTTTCGACCAATAAACAATTTTTTATTTTTTTGTTACATCCATCTAAATAAATATAATTAGGTTTAGGTTAGAAAAAAAATAATAGACCCGAGTTTGAGGGCTTTTTAAGACAGATCTAAATTTTCTAAATCTATTGGCATCCTTGTCTAATGGCTTGCAATAATAAAGACAGATATATTTTTAGTTAGTTTAGATCTGTCTTAAAATGCCTTCAAACTTGGGCCTAGTATCAACAAAATATATAGATTGTCGTTTATGTACGGCGTGTTTGAGAATCTAAAAAATTGAATATTTTATAGAGTGAAAAGCATTTGCCCTAATATGGCTATAGAAATGTATGAGAGTAGAATGCTCTAGTCACATCCACAGAACGTTCGCATGCATTCAGTGAGTCGCGCACTCGGTCTGTATGGTCTGCGACGCAATCAAGATAGTGCTTGCATGTTTATCGATAATCACAAGATTTTCCGGATAACTATACTTCCCGTACTTCTGTCAACCAAAAGACGACCGCGATTGACTCGTTATGTAATTCACTCGAGTTCGAGCTAGATTTTAGTCCAGTCATAGACTATTTATTTTCGTCGCTAACGATGATGATGATTTAATGGTGTCTTTTTCAAAATTAATACTCATTTATTATTTCTTGGCCTACTTTATATTTACTGATGAAATGAAAAATGATTTTCGTATTAGAAATCGCAGAAACGGTTCTGTGAGGGTAAACTTGCTCGTAGACCTGAGTTAAAGATTTTTCCACAGTCATTTGTATATTATTATACTAGAAATAGAAAATGTTAATGAACTCTAGTAAAACACTCGGTAAAACATTGCATTCCATTTGAACTGTGTTTTGTCTCTCATCGTACGAAGGTACAAATATTTCTGTTTCTCTGTAAAAACAAATGTATTTACGTAGTTTAAACAATTTATACGGCTGAATCCCGGTTTATTTAAATTTTCCATTCATAAATCTTTATTACTCAAAACAGATCCCTAAACTAAATCATGTTGATTAGCGATTTAAAAGAAATGAAAAATCCCGAGGCGTTTTATTTAGCTTTTCTTTTAAACCACAATACTGTAATCTGCGTACTGTATACTGTAATTTGTTTTAGAGTTATGATCCTAAGAAACTGGTTTTATTTACCTACTTCTCTGAAACTGAAAAATCAAAAAGCTGAGAAGCTTTTTATCTTTATAAGTTTAGACTAAGTAAGTAAAAACTTAGAAATAATGTTGTAATATTTAGAAATGTTGTGTTTACTAAGAAAACCAATGTTCGTGTCTTTTGGGCACGTTTATTAAACTTAAAGACGTCTCATCTCCAGCAAAAAAAAACTAACTTTTACATACGCTAACTGCACAACAAAATGACGGTCGCTCTTAATCAAGCCCTAGCTTTTATCGATAAAAAATGTCACAGTTTCGGCCATCCCTACTCGCCGCGCTTCCCACGGCCCGGTTCTAATGAGCCGTGTTGTGTTGAGTAACACAAGGGGAGAGGGAAAAGCGGGGAAAGCGGGGAAAGGGGGTGGGGCAAGTTCTTTTTGAATAACTAACTATGCCCTCCCCAAATAGGTAATTAGGCGTGATTTTCCGAGACAGTCCTCGTTTGGGAACCTCTTTACATCAACATCATCATTTGGTACTGCATTTACTGGCGTAAATGTTTGAGTTTTGTTGAAATTAGTAGAAGGTTCGTGGTAGACAAGTAATTGCTATTTAATGAGCCAGTTCCAAATGTTGCAAAGTAATGATTTTTTAGCAATGTACACGTAAAATTTCTTATTTACCAGAAGATTACCAGCACAGACCATGCACCCAGGAAACTTAAGTCATTTCTAGTCTCGTCATGCGCATTCTGTCACCAAAGTCGCCGCTTCCTCCAAGCCTTTAGTGCTTTGCAAACGTCAACCACGAGTAGAGATGAGGTTTCATTCCGGCTATCCGGAGAAAACAAGCACAGTCGGAAAACTTTATATCTTCTTTGACCATCTTTATTAATCACAAATGCTATTAAAATGAATCTTAAACTTCTTAGATTTTAGAAAAGCAAACAATGCTTAAAATTAAATTTTTTCACTGATTTGAACGGTTTCGTTGAAGCCAAAGTTATAAAACAACAAACTACAAGTAAATAAATGCAATTGATAGTCAGCTTCAGTTAATACAATTTTTATTTAAGTAATTGAATGATGAGATGTATAAGTCGATTACCTAATGGTAAGCGCTACGCTAGGCCGTAACAGTTCTGTATCACTTACTTTAATCATATTTTCTATTGTAAATAGCCATAAAATGGCTTGTCTGGATAACTGTCTAGACTCTAGCTAGATTTTACAGTCACAATACAATAAAATGCAAAGTTTAATATTGCGAACCGGAAAAGCGTCCATAAAAGTGGCACATTGCGAAATAAAGCAAAACAAGTGCGTCCTTTGTTTGGGCGCGCGTGTTGACTGTTCCTTATCCACTATCGCTGAACCTCAGATCAAGTAGAAAGGCAGATAGAGTCCCGCCTTAGATACAGGTGAAGCCAAAAAAACTACTTCCCGTGTATTTCAAGCACACATTGGAGCATAAAAACTACCCGAATCGATCGTCAATTCTTACGTCAGTGGCTTAGAGAACGCGGACAAGAAAAATAAGTAGTATTAAGGGTAGTTTTTATGCGTCAATATGTGCTTGTAGTATACGTACACGGGCATTAGGGTAGTTTTTTTGGCTTCACCTGTATCTAAGTCGGGACTCTATCTGCCTTTCTACTTGATCTGAGCGCTGAACTAAAACTCAACGGTGCGGTGCAACGACCGCCCGCCGGTACCTACTATTGAAACTAGTACCGGGCCTACGGGAAGTGTGTCTTATACACCTTTTTTACAACGAACTAGGCATGCCTCTGACCATATCTGGCCTGAATCTCACTTTTTTATATCACGGATACAAAGTAAAATATAGGTTTGAAGGTGCATCGTATCGTGAACCTATTTACTCTGCGACTTACGTTTCTTCCTACTTGTTCAAAAATATAAACAATTTTGGTAACTTTAGGACACAACAAACTTATCATTTTATTCACAATTCTGACAATGTAGAAAATTCTAGTTATTTGAGTAGGTTTTGTTGCCGTATTCTATGACGGTCATATAAAGAGTCGGGAGAGAAGAAAACACCGGCTTGTACAAACCGGTACAAAAACAAAGACCGGTACAAGCGATGTGTTCAATACAATGCTCTCGCGAGTTGTAATGAAGTCAAGGAAGAGTTGAATCAATTCACATAGCGTCTTTTACATATAAATATAATTAAATGACATCTCATCTTATGACGACAGGCTTATCACAGTGGTAGCACGTCTTGTGAGCAGATGTTCCGGGTTCGATTCCCGGCTGGGCAGATTTTTGAATTTAAATATCTGCTCTGGGTCTGGATGTCAGTTGTCCTTGCCTCTGCGTGTGTCCATGGGATCCCCAATAGTGAGTTCTAGACTCGAAACCTATGTGTGTGAAACGTCATTTATAAGTATGTAGATACAAAAGAAATATTGATGCCGAAAGCATTACGTAAGAGTTCTCGACTGAGTTTGCCCAACTTTTTAACCAAGCGCAAAACAAAGCAACCTTTGTTTATATCTTACACTACTTACTAAGCAAATAGGTGAAATTAACAATCAGTAAAACCTTCCAAATAACGTAACTCCTTAACAAAGCAACAACTAATATCGTGAGAAAATTCTCAGTTGACGACTAATGGTAGCGTTCGAAACTTTCTCGACCATTGTTGTATCTTCCCGCAGCCGGTGGTTGTGTCGTTGAAGTGATTACACGCTGTTATTTTCCAGCTATTCTTGTATGGAACCGCTAAAAGGTCTTGTGGTTTTGTCGATACAAAAAGTTCTGCGAGATTCCGTTATCCAGTGAAAATATTCATCGTTGAAGTTACGACGAAAGCATTGATGGGTTATCAAAAAGTATTTAAGCCATGATCTACATTTGACCAGACCGAATGCTAATTTATTAAATCAGGCGTTACTTTGTGTTTCATTTAATTGATTTGAAAACCGAACGAAACGAAATAAAAAAGGCTAACATCTTTGAGATTAATCTAAAATAGTTCTCCTGCATAATTTAAAACCCAAACGTGGCAATTAAATTAAATTTATTATTTTGAATTAGTAAGACACAAGCGACGCAAACGCAGCCGACCGCACCACATCTCCGCAGTACTCGGCAACAATACCAACAATGAGTTTAGAAAGTGCTCTAATGATTGATGCATTCGTCTTTTTTGATCGTCCGATGTCGAAACTTGTTCTACGGGCCACACGAGTACTCGCCTCTTTCTTAACCGTAATTACTTGTACATTCGAGTCGGAGTCGAGGCCCTTTTGCCGTGGGCTTCGACGATTACCATCATTAGCCATATCCCGAAATCACGATTCACGTGCCAGTTCCGGCAACATTATCTACTAATTAACACTATATATGAATAAAATACCAATATAAGAATATATATTGTATATACAAAAATTCGTGACTGAAAGGATGTTTGTGAATATTTTTTTAGCACCGAAACGGCTTAACGAATATCTGTAAAATTTGGTATGGAGATAAAAGAGATAGCTCATACTCACACTTTTATCCCGGAATAATTAACAGTTTCTGTATGATAGAGAATAAAACCGCGGCCAGCTTATCCCAAGTAAACAAACTGATATTAAACTAATAACGAATATTTATGTGACAACAAAATAGCAACGTGCTTGTACAGATAAATATATAAATTCGATTGAAGATTATCTGGGTTATGTTTTGCTCTACTAAAATATTTTTTGTGCTGACGAACGCGGTGTCATACATGCGCCGAATGTCAGAATGTATTATGACGGAAATTATTTTAATTTATAGCTTGCATTAAGCCCGCGAGAACATTGACGTAAATAATATGACGACATTCGGAACTACATAGTTATAAGCGATCTTTGGCACACTAATACTATGAATGCGTATGTTTACTTGTGTTTGTTTGACAGAAAAATATAAAAAAAAACTTGTTAATGTAATATTACAAATACTTAATTAGTACCTTGGATTTATCGTAACTACTGTCATCTCCAAAAAGGGTGAGCTAAAAAAGTATCTTTTAATAATGGACTAACTTCACAGTTTACCATTGTCGTCCAAACGGTAGGTAGCTAGCAATTACCGCGAACCACGATCTAGTCACGAATTCTCTTATACGGTAACGGTTCACACAAATTCTGTGTCCATGTCAGCATGTTTTCTCCACAATCGTCATATTCTCTAATGGTCTCAACCTCTTCACAAAAAATGTCATACGTCAGAACAAGCTCGCGTAATCTCGCCCTTACCCAAATGCGATAAAATTTACATTTCCTTGCAACGATTTATGCCTTCAACCGTATTAAATGTATTAAACGGCTGGGATGCCAAAAGTGTAGGTTCGCTAGTTTAGTAAAAGTAAAGATAGGTATGCACCAGCTTATTCAAATTTCGAAACCTGCGCCAATATCTCTAAATCGTAACCGAATAATTCGAGTACTCAGTACAATTGTTGTTATAAGTTAAACCACGATGGTTGATAAGAGCTTACAGCCTAAGCTAATATTTTCTAATGAAATCTTGCACAGCAAGTGTTCGCCGTTATGATTAATGTTGAAATTAAAGTTTCGAATAATTGCTCAGCTCAATTTCTCTGAAGTGCTCGTTGAACTGGAACAATTACGCATGGGCGTAGTTAAATATAACTTAACTAATTTGCCTGAAATACTGAAACGCTTGACTCTAGAGAATTCCAAATATTCAATTCATTTACTGATTATTTAAATAACTAATTACTTAGTTGGCGGCCGTGACTGTTCAGATTTCAGTGGCGAACAAACCTTATCCAAGTATTTCGGGCCTGAGGTCTGACTTCCCTTATTGTAAGGTGGATTCAGTTAACGACCATGACTCGCCATTTTATTGTTCTTTCTCCTGATAATGACTGATGGCTTCCTCCCGGTGTCTTTGTTTGTGGGTGACAGTGACGCGAAAATGTAATCAGGGACCGTCGAAACTGGGGGAACAATGAAAAACTTATTGAATAAATATACACTTTAGCAATTAATTTTGGTCCTCGCACCCGAGAGCAGTCCCTGCGGGGATCATTAACATAGTTTGAAATGTTCATCCGATGTTTACTGTGGAAGTACTCGTTCCTAGTCCGATAACAAAGAGAAAAGTAGCGTTGAATAAAAAAAGCCGCTAACCAAATTTGTGTAGACGCGGTCATATGAAAGGCAGATAATTTTTTTTTTTTGTAATAGTAAGAAAATAACAAGCCGTAACTGCATCGATATGCAAGATCATTATAGCATAGGTGACCAGCTAGTAATCTACGGTAATAGCAAGAACCGTTACGATGCGTGTCTCTTTATTTACGCTTCGCGAGACTTGCGTCTGCGCATATATACGCACCAAAGCTTTCAAGATCAACGTTGATACTGATCCCACTTCTTCAAGTTTTAACCTTCGTTCTTTTATGAATAAAGTTCGTTTTAGAGAATCACGCCACTTGAGTACAGTTTGATGAAATTACTACACTTGGCGTTAACGTAGCTCGCAGATGTTAATCTAACATGGTAAAGCATTTTCTCCATATGGACATAAATGTAACATGCTTGCTTTATCGCTAGTGAGTGGTTTGTAAAGTGAGTTTTACTAAAATTTATGCAATTGAAGAACATTTATAGCAACAGTAGCGGAACAAATACGTTATCTTCTGAAATAGTATTAAATATAATGTAGTAAAGTTTTGGGGTATGGTTTTTAACATTGCTAAATATGGCAGTATCTAAATAAACTCTACATGCACGGTTCTTTTAATAACAGAGCTAAGTGAACACTTTGAAGATTCCCTTTGATATTCGTAACGACGCTGGCTTATGATTTATTATTCAACAACTACGAAACATTCAATTTCAGAGTTATTCAACAACATCTCGTTCCTAAAATTCTAATTCTAGAATATGCTTACTGTTATTTTTGAGCTATGACCTTCAGTTTAGGTGTACAAGTGATCATTAATAAGTTAACGTGGGCGAGTCTAGAAGTAGAAGTAAGAATGAATTGAACATTTCTTAGAACAACAGCAACAAAAATACCTTTGAAAGTTTACAGAACCGTATACGGTCTAGTAACTCCTTTCTCCTTAATTTTACACAGTTTCACGTTTCATGAAATTAGAGCGTTCGAAATAAATGCGGAAGCAGTCGAGACATTGATTTCATCGCTACTGAAGCGATAGAAAAGTTTGCGACCCACTTCTTCGCACTTTCGCAATTTTGCTGTAAAACTGTGCAAAGTGGGCGAGAAAGACGTCTCGATCGGGCCGAATAGAATGATTAGTCGAAGGAGTAACGGAGCGGTGCAACGACAAAAACACTACCAATTAACTTTTTTCTTTCTGAACTCCAGACAGTACCTATCTCCTCGCCTCGGAGCATTCCACGCGAGAGAACGTCTTCAGTCGTACGATTTGCTCTCGATAGGATAGAGATCGATTCGCTTTGCTCGTTTTATTCCGATTTAAATTGTATCGATGCTGGGAGCGATTAAGGCTTCCGTGCTTGTAGCGAGATGCAGCGAGAAAAGAAAATTAGTTGCGCGAAAAATCGAATCGCTTTAACGATCGAGCTTGGACGTTATGTGATCCTATAACCTTTTATATCGATGATGTTATTGGATTCCTTTTTACTTTGTTCATTTCAGTTTTAAAAGGAACTGGAACTGTGGACACAAAAGTGGATAAAATTTATCATGCCTGCGCAAAAAATCTACAAAGAGAGTTTCACTTACAGTATGGAAACTACATTTTTTTTATCGAATACATACTACATCATTTTTGATAGTTTTGTGGCAAACAGACAGTTTGTATCATTTACCTAAAAACAAATACGACTATTATTTCGTCGCTGGTTTCATCGCACTCAACACGGAAGATATCTACTTTTTACCAAGCTCGTAATTCTCACAAGTGATTTCACCCTAAACGCTACCACATACTGCTTCCTGTATTTTTTGTGGGCTCTAAATTAAACATCGTGTCAATCTTCACATGTTACACAGTAAGTTGTCTCGCGCCCTTGTTCTTACCAATCGAAGTACTTTAGTTATGAGCATTTAAATCTACCCTCGTAACCGAATGGATGAACTACAGGATGATTTCTTAGAATCAAGCAAACGAGTTACATTTCTGCATATTAATGGCGTCTGAGCTTCAAAGCTTTCATAGTTAAATATCTAGCAGGTATTTATTAACCTAGAGAACGAATTCTGAATTTGTTATATGAGCTTTCGATATTTAGTTTTTGAAAAACATGTAACTATAACGTTACTCTAACCGGAAAACGTTGGATGTGCAATAGTCCTCTACATTGCACGCAATCTACGCTGACTAGCTGGTACACCTGGCAACCCTGACAACCTGGCAATGACCAGGAAAATGAGCCGTTTCGTCTACGTCACGTACTCTTCGGTAATAAAGCAATAAAATCGATTCACAACATCGTTCCGCCGTCTCGAACCTCAGAACAATGTAGTTTACAGTCACCGAGGCAGATGTTTAAAAAGAATCAACAGTTAACAACATCGTAAAAAAAGGTCCCGCGTAAACAGCTACCGTTGAAATTTTACAGTCACTCACTCTTTTTCCCGGCTTTTTGTTCCCTTTCTACGGGTACATTCCAGATAGAACTGGAAATACTCTTTGCTTTAAAAAATATGAACAATTTGTGGGGAAAGGCATTTTTGTTTAGCATAACATGATTGAATGAACTTTACAAATTATTATCATCATCATCATCTATTCAGCAAGTAATATCCAGGTCAGCATTAGCATCTCTTCTTGATAATTCTGAAAGTTAAGTAGTTATGATAGATTAGAAATATCATACCAATTATTACGATTTTGTGTCCCATAAATGTATGAGTATAAATAATAGCAACGAAGAAATGACGGTGAAAATAATTCACAGAAGATAAAAGCCAAATGTCCAAGACATTCGTTTAATGGATGGCGAGAAGTGATGAAATAATCCAATTGTTTTATTTGCAGACACATATTAAGAATTTTTGAGCTTTATTACAATGTTCTAAAGTTGCTTATTGCTAGGAGTTCATTTCAATGTTTTAAAATTTGGCTTCAAAGAAATTGAGTTATGACTCTACCGTCTCTGAAGAAAAACTACCGAAACGAAAGAATAGGTAACGGGATTAGGTTTTGTAAAATAATGCGACCAAGACACATTGCGATGAGATACTAAAGGTACATCTTAAAAATCTTATCAATGTAACGCTATACGGTCGATACTATACGATCGATGTTCTATAGCTTGAATTTTAAAGTTTTTTTTTACATCTACTACTACTCTCAACCTTTTAACTCGCCCACTGCTGGGCTAAAGGTCTCCAAGGGTGAATAGGCCGTATTCCACCTTTCCACCACGCGCTGGCCAAGTGTGGATTGGTGAATTTACATACGCCATTGAATTTCTTTCCAGACGTATTTTTCAGTCCTGCCAATCTCGAAATGTCCCGCCAAGGACGTACGACGTACGTGGCTCAAACATCTTGTTAGCATCAACGACACTCGTTAAATAATTGCATTCACTTTGTAATCAATTGATCGTAATAAAGTTACCAGTCACTTCAGGCCCACATAAATGCGGTAAATCTGTCACTGACGAAGTGTGTGTGAATCGTACCTGATGTGTTGGTTTTATAGACTGGAATTGTAGACAGTATTCAAGATAGACTTTTTTATTAATGTCATTAAAACAGTATTATCATTTTATCGTTTAAAAATAAATAACTGGTACTGTAACGGGTGCTCTGTTAAATTTCGGAAAATGTTATAATTTTTATACAATTTATATGTTACTAGCTGCACCCGGCGGTTTCACCTCCTGTTTTTACGTTTAAACCTTCCCTGAACTTCCACAAATATTTCAAGATCTAAATTAGCGAAATCGGTCCAGACGTTCTCGAGTTATAGCCAGACAAACGAACAGCGATTCATTTTTATAAATAAAAAGAAGAAGAAGATAATACTTCCTGGGCTCAATAATGATTTTTATAAAACTTGGTATTGTTATTATTAATATCATAGATCAACATAATATACCTATAGGATACTTATTTTACCGGAAAAATTACAGGCTCCTGATGAAAATGCGTGGCGTAGCTGTTTAATATTATGCTTTGGTCGAAACTGTCTTCTGTCTTACAGTACAGCGCTGGTGTAATCTTGCACAGGACTGGCCAATTGGTTCATTTCAACGCAACGTTACGGCAACAATAATGTATCAATAGAATTAATTGTAAATACTACTCTCTGAAGCCAAAATAAATAAAATCAAGGCTGCTCTGACATTCTCATCTAATGCACTGATAAATCTATTATTATTTGGCACCGTACAACAAAGGTTCTAGGTCAAAATTGTAAGGACAAAATGAGCCCAAGTTTGAAGACAATCTATTAGACAATGACGCCAATACACTGAGAAAAATGTCCATCTAAATTCCGCTAAAAGAATGATGAATTCACTTCGCTTCACACAATTCATCAAAATTCCGATGAATTCACCAAATTTTAACGGAGCATACTGATATCACCAAAAAGTACGTAACGTAAAAACTAGTACCTACTAGCACCAGTTTTTAGGGTGACAAGCATAGGTATATTATGATGGTAGTCACCGTAAAAATCATCGTACTTTTTGGTGATATCAGTATGCTCCGTACTTTAGGTGAATTCATCGGAATTTTGATGGCCATTTTTCTTAGTGTAGTTTTAGAAAATTTAGCCCTGTCATAAAAAGCCTTCAAACTTGGGCCCAATGACTGTTAATTGTTTTGGATCAGATAAGGCAGTCTCCGCTCGTGAGCTTCCTGTGTGCACTTGTTTATTTGTATTGCGATCACCTTGGTTTGAAACTAATTGCATTTTTTTGTTGCAGGTAAATATGCTTTGCATTAACTTGAATACGTAGAACTATGGTAAGATATGTTTACTTATGACGCATGTATGGAAGGTACGTGTGCTGATGTTGACAAATGATCAGTCTAACGTAGTTCTAGTTTTAAGATATTCGCATTAACTTAAATACGTAGAACTATGGTAAGAAATGTTTACTCATGACGCATGTATGGAAGGTACGTGTGCTGATGTTGACAAATGATCAGTCTAACGTAGTTCTAGTTTTAAGATATTCGCATCATCTACATAATTTACTACCAAAAGACATTAAAAATAACACTAATTATTTATTTTTTACAAACTAGATACTATTTACTTCTGGATTGGGTACAGTGCTGCTTTTACTTATACTATTGTTTTGGTCTTGAACTACAAAACCTTTTACTTACCATATTCTTTTGAGTTTTTCCATAGCTCGCAAGGTTCCGTACCTTTTGGTGAGGCAACTTTTAGCTAACTCGAGTCTGATTTTACTTGCTTCAACCTCTTCAAAGCAAACCTCTCGCCCTTATTTTGACATTTCCACCTATTGATTTCCGCAGCAGACGACACCACGGACTCTATATCATTTTTATGACTCCCCGAGGGTTCCTGGCGTCTCCGGTGCCCTGACCGTTCGCTTGTGTATTTTATATTACGACTTCGTACTCAAGTAATCTATGTTTGCTAAGACTTTCTTTGTTATTGTTTGAGCAATAAACTTGTCGTCCTTAGGCCTGAGCATTTGCTATAAACACAGATAGATGATGTGGCGAGGTAAGTTTCAATTAATGAAAAAAAATATTATTTATTTATCTTAGTTCACGAGTATCTGGAATCTAATTTAATAAATTGAAAAATAAATCAAAATTATACTTACTTTTTTCCGCCTAATTACTCGTATTTGACGTTACAGCATCTCATAGTTTTAAACTACTTTTTTAATCGCTTAATAGTGGCAAAAACTATGCTCTGTAAAATTATATGTTTAAGAGGTTTTTACGCAAAACTAATAGCTATTTTCTAAAAACGGAATAATTGCACATCAGATTAAGTATAACAGCACAATCTCTCGCTCTCTCTCCATACAATGTTGCTCTTGTTAATCGGCCGCATTAGTTAATAGAAGCTTCCTAGACACGTCATGTCCCGAGGATGACATCAGGTATTTGCGAACACGATTAGGGCGGTGCTTTACGTTATAACCTAACTATAGCTGCTTATGGATTAGCTAACTAACATCGGTAGCCGTAATATTGCTGTTTCTGTCTAGAATTATCTAAAGTTTATTCTCTTTCGCTTTTGAAGACATTTGTAAAGTTTAGTTTAATTCTTGTACAAATTTGAACTCTCTTTATCTAATTGATTTAAAGTGTTAGGTATCATATGCAACCTTTAATCCTCCCACTGCTGGGATACAGGTCTACCCTCGAAGGGTGATTAGGCCGTATTCCACCACGCCAAGTGCGGGTTGGTGGATTCACATACGCCATTGAATTTTTTCTCCGGACATATGCAGGTTAGGGGGTTAGGTATATTCGTAGCTAAATTCTACTAATATTATAAATGTCAAAGTTTGGATGTTTGGATGTTTGTTGCTCAATCACGCAAAGGCGGGACTCTATCTGCCTTTCTACTTGATCTGAGGATAGAACTCTAAAATCTATTATGTACAAATGACAAGTCGGATCAGAATCGGACGGACGCGTGTGACCGCAGCCGTGTCGGCCGCGGCCCGTCGCGGTGGCGTATCCGCCGCCATCGGATACTAGCTACATTCTGTGGACGGAAGTTACTGTATGGTTTCACTTACAATTCACGCCATATGTTCATAGCACGAGGCTAGATCCGTAAATAATATAGTACGTGTCATGTTATTGAAAGTGATAGGGAACTCTCGGTTACTTTACGATCTTTGGTTTCTGTTAATCCTCTATTTATTTACCACTAGCTGCACCCCGCGGTTTCACCCGCGTGTAAAAAAATAAAAAGTATCCTACGTTTCTTGTAATACCTCCAAGAATATGTGTACAAAGTTTCATGATGATCGGTTAAGTAGTTTTTGCGTGAAAGCCTAACAAACAAACTTACATTCACATTTATAATATTAGTAGGATTAGGGAATTAGGGTGCTTTTGTCTGAAGAGTAATTTCCAGGCTCATTCTTCTGCTACTGCTTTTTGAAATAGCGGTCCAAACATTAGCAGTTACTCCAATCCAATTTGAGTAATGAGTTATACGTACTGGCGACTAGTGCGGTGAGGTCTCGATTTCACCCGGCAACGCTACGCAGTGGACCGTGGTCCGTTTGTGAGTGCACTGATTGAGTTTCAGATGCATGCCCCATTCTATGCTGTATCGATGACTTGCAAAGTGAACATCACAGCTTTGTGTAGCTTTCGATTTAGCGAATAGGTTTAGGAGATGAATAGAATGTGAGCCCTTTTATGTATCTCTATTAAGTCTAAATAGAAACTGGTACATTTTGAGCTGATTGCTTTTTTGTTTCCAAGTGTGTTATGTTGCTAATACGCTAAGTGTGAAAGTTTGTGTGTTGAATGTTTGTTATTCAATCATGAAAAACGGGTGAACGAATTTATTCGAAATTTGGTATGGACACATGGGACATAATTAATTATTTAGTAACTCATACTATTTATTCCGGAAAACGTAACAGTTTCTGTAAGAAGGCGGGCGAAACCGCAGAGTGCAAATAGTTAAAAATATTTTTTAAACTATGTTCTAGAATGGACCACTGGATTACTCTATTAATTTGTTATGTGTCCAACTAATTTGATTTGGTTACTTTTTAAGCGCTTTCTAGAAATAGAGAGACCGTTGCGTTGTAGCGTTTGTTATTAACTTACTTTAAATTTAGTATGCGTTTGTCATTTAGCATTTTATTTGTTTATTTATTTATTCATTATTATTTCACTTGACTTAGTTAAAAGTTTATGTCCAGTATATCCAGTATAAGTATATAGTTGTTTTGTGGAAACACTAGTCTGAGTCACGGTTGGCTAACTTGTCACAAAGTTCAATTGCAGAAATAATTGAAACTAATGGTGATTAGCTGTTCTAATAACGGATAAACTGTTATATCATGACGCTAATGCCGGATGTGTTAATTGCGCCAATCTCCTGCTTGTGTCAGTAGCTTAGGTGGCTTTGGTTATAGAATAGGTGCATGGGCGTTTTTCAAAAAAGATGTACACGTGACGAACCGGAGATGATTTTTGTTTTTTAAAAATTTTGCTGTATTTTCTTATCTAATTTGATAAAATGTACTCCTAATTTAATAAAACTCATAAATTTAGGACAGAATCAATAAAAACATCGCGATAATCTTAACTTTTACGTAAGAGTTCAGAGGAATTCGCTCCGGTTAGTCACAACAGAAAAAAATTAATAAAATGAAAAATATGAGTTGTTATATTATTTTGTCTTTAATAATCATTAAATAACATTAAAATCTTTGAAACACCATGTCATAACATAGATTAATCAGTATAATTATTGCGTAGCAATCATTTTTGTTTCGAGATCGTCACAGTAGGAACTTTTCACCTTAAAAATATTACTTTTACTTACTTTCTTAGTTACATTCAACTTTTAGAGCTAAAAAATTTTAAATATATGCAACATCAGCTTCTTAAACAAATACATATATTAACAAATAACTAAACATTTATTTAATTGTTTTCGTTTTTGTTTACCTAAAAATATGGGACAGTGACTAGTTGGAAGCCTAAGTGACTAACTGGAAAAAAATAAGCTATGTTTACACTGAGATAACTTAGAGAATATTAACACTTATTTTAATTATATAATTATTTGGTTAAGTACTAGCATAGTATTTGGCCTACATATTTTTATTTTAACAGTCTTTAGTTTACGTTTTCGAACACAACTTTTTTCATTTTGAATAATTATATAATTTTAATGGCCATTCTAAATAGCAATTTACCCACCCTCATGACTAATCAATCTAAATTTAAATTGAATCAAATAAAATAGTTTAGGTGTTAAATAAACTGTGAGTTAGATTATAACAAAAAACATGTGAGCTACATATATTATGAAGACTGATTTTATTATTTAGAAGTATTCAAATGAATTAATTCTATTAGTAATTCTTGAAGTTAGATTTGTTAATTGCTATTTGGAATATAGTATTACGTTACGTGTCACTTAGATAATAATCAGTCTTCGAAACATCGTTCACAAATATAATCAATGGCTGGTTGGCCGGAGCATGCTCTGCATACAAAGTTTTTACAAGCAATACACTTCGTCATGTCTGTGATCACATATAATTTACGCAGTTTACACATATGGCATGTAAAATTTCTATTGATTATAGTTTTTAGTGACCTTGACTTGTTTTTTTTTTCTTCTGTTATTGGTAAAAGTACTTTTAGTTTTTTCTTTGACGGACCTATATCTGACGCCGATCTATTATTCTTTGTTTTATTCTTATTCTCATTCTCTTTATCTACTATCATACAGGTTATGTCATCTTTTGTCGAACAGTCTACGGCATCCAAAACTAAATCAAACCTCGATTGAGGATATTCTAAGACATTATCAAAAACGTCTAAATCCAAAATATCATCGATGTTCAGTTCCATGTAGGAGTCCGTCTGATTAGTTTTCCCGTTGGGCGAGGCGACGAGGTCTACAACTTTGTGGTAATCTTGGTCGTTTTTACTACTGCAAGGTGCAATATCAGTAACGTTGACGAATTTTGTATCAATTTCATGGTGAGGCAAATTTCCGAGATCGACGACTGAGACTGTTTGACCGTCGAGGTCAGTCTGATTGTTTTCAACGATAGAAGCAGCGTTATGATTGGTATCTGAAAATATGTCAGCACCATGATAAGCCTGATCAGTTTTATGACAAGGAACAATGTCACTTACGGAAACGGTTGGACCACGGTGGTTTTTGTTGCGATGCACCATTCCGAGACTAGACACATTTTGACTGTCACGTTGACTGCGTTCAGAATTAAACAAGTGAGTTTCTGGATTTAAACAAGTGCATAGCCCGCGTTTATCGCCACAGAAGCAGCTTAATTGCCGATACAAAATTTGACCGATATCGACAGATATGACCTGGTGGATTTTCATGGTCTGTGGGACAGCTTTAAGATCACTTGGAATAATTTTGTTAATATTCTCGATATCACTATTATGGACTCTAAAACATTTAACAATTTTCATGCTGGTTGATAAATGTTGATATGCGTCATCTGCATTTGTCACATCGTGCCCATAAGCTACACGTCTATCTAGCTGCCTTTTAACTGCACCTCCAATGCCATCTGCGACTCCCTTACCATGTCCGCTTTCCGAAAATGACCATGTGACATATTTCAGATTTAATTTTTGTCCAAACAAATTGATGAGGTAAAAGTTCTTCTTTTGTCTATATTGAGACGTAGGGCCGTCAGAAAAAAAATGGATGATTTCAACTGCTGGTTCCGATTTTTTCACAAACTGTAATATGGGCAAGAGGTGAGCCCAGATGGCATTGGGTTCATGACATGGATTGTCGGATATCGTTACAAACGATTGTGACTTCTCCTTCCAGTAAATCATACCACAATGAAGTGTTATATTATTTTTTGATGCACCAAAATGCATTGACTGAATTTCGGTACCAAGCTTGCAGTCATAATTCTCGGAAAAATCGACTAAAATGGCAATTTCTTGTAAAGCCAGATTTTTGAGACAAATTTGGTATTGCCTTTGCTGTTCTTTCCAGTTGTAATAGTGTGTCTTAAATTTTGAAAACTCAGCTTTGAATTCTGCCACTAGATCTCGAACCTTTCCTTTCTTCACTTGTTTCACAGTTTTCTTTGTAGCAATATTTTTCCCCAATTTTTGGTATGTATGCGTAACTCTTTCCCATTTAAACCATGTAATTTCATTTTCAAATTTTTCTTCTTTGCATTTCAGGCTTTGGTTGCTACAATTTTCACAGGTTTGGTACATGCAGGCATATGAATGTTTGTCACAAACCGACTCTTTAATGGTATCTTCGAGGTTTTTATAATCTATAACATTTTTGTTTTTAAGAGCAATGAAAATATTTTCCATATTGCTATGCTTAACACACATACAGGTATCTCTGTTTTTGGCTGTAGGTGACAAAACGTAATACGGCTTATAGCGAAAAAAAGTCGTAAAGCTGTGCGTTCCCTCTTCTTTTATGTAGATTTGGTATAAATTCTGTAATGTGTCAGTTAAATATCTTATTTGCATCTTCTTATTTCCTCTAGTTTTTGTTTCGCGTTTCCCAGCTGTATTTCGGCTTATGTCATCTCTTAAATAAAAGTCCTTTATTTCTTCTTGAATTTTCTTGTTTGTCACCATTTTTCTCTTACTTTGCCTTATGCGGCCTTTTAGCCCCAAACACGCAGCAACTGCTTTGACTGACCTGTTTGTTTTGACCACATCGTTTACCGCGACAGACTTCAGCAGCCTTTTTTCTGGCAAAGATTTAGCAGTTCCATAAGTTTCACGGAGTGATATCTCTAAAATTTCGTGCCGCGCAGTAAGTTGATCTATTTTTTTCTGCATTTCACAAATTTCTGCGTCATGTAATAACTGTTTTCGGTAAAGTTTCTTGCGAAGTGCTTCATTTTTCGATTTTAATTTGCGATTATTTTCTAAAGCTCCTCGATAGCTCCTGCATATTTTTTTGTAACGAACTTTTAAGACAGGATCTGCGCTTTTATGAGACTTCGATGTACTCGGTGTAGCTTTTTGATGTTCGCTTTCTTTTTTTAATTTTTGTTTTTTCTTTTCTTCCCTCCATTGTTTTCTTCTAACTTCTTTTTCTTCTTCTGTCAAATCATTGATTTTTTTTCGTTTATTTTGAAGCCGTTTTAATTGTTTTTTCCGTTGCACTTCAAATTTTTCGGGGTTTTGTTTAAGATTTTCCCGGTATCTTTTAGCTCTCTCCGCTGCCGTGAGGGCCATGTTCTCTGAAATGTATCAGATTCACTTAACATAATATACAAAATATAATAAAACGGATCCTTCCCAGTCCTGTTTTGTCCCCAAGGGTGACAATCAAAAATCGTTTTTTGTCCCGATTGTCACCCTTGGGGATAAAAACAGGGTGATAACTGGGAATGACCTAATATAACTGCTAGCTCATATACTAACTCATTACATATGTAGATATGTAATGAGTAAGTAGAGTGAGCTAGCAGTTTTATTGGGTCATTCCCAGTTGTCACCATAGGTATGTAATGAGTTAGTAGTAGAACGGGGAGGGGGGGGGGGGTTATCCGTAATGATGAGTAAAATTAATATTCGGCTTGGTACATCCCAAATTGATAGTTTTCAAATTTATCCAAAGCAGTTCAGCCGTTTTGAAGATTAGTGGTGATAAACATAATAATATGTATGGACATAATGTACCAAATTTTATAATAGAATAATAAGGAATTATTTCGTTTAGTGCAATTCATCGATCAAATGTAACCCCGGCCTAATAGTTCCGGTGCGTCACAAAAATGATTCCGGCTATACAATACGTGACGAACCTGACGTGACGGATTGATATCAACTAAACTTCAAACAAGAATTCAAGCTGTTGTATTCATTTTATGGCTGCTTGCGATTTGTTTTACAATAGTTTAATACCAGATATATGATTGTATTACGGCAAATAACTTGATAAACTGCTACATACCTCATAAAATCCCGTTGCTATCTGGAACTTTAATTCGCAACCAACGTGACGCGCCCACTTTCGTCACAGATTTTGAATACACTGAGGAATGAATCAAAATGGCGGTTATACCACTGACAAGATTAATGTTGCCAAAAACTAAAAATAATCATATTATAAGGTAAAATTTCGTTTAAGTATTAAAAACTGTATCGTGACTATTGCCGGAATTCCGGTTCAGCCAAATTCCTGGGACAACACTTATATAGTATTTTGAGCTAGTTTAAGCTCAATTACGACCATATAGAGCTTTAAATCGTATTTACAAATTCAACATTTGTCTATAGAATGTAAAATGGTGGCGCTTTTTAATTCACTTATTTTTTTCTGAGACTTGAAAGTTCTAATCATGCAGGTGGGACATGAAGATTTCATACTTTTTTGCTGTTTGTTTTTATGATATATTAATACTAATGAGTGTTAGGCTGCAAATAATAGTAAATTTAGTAACTTAAATATGTATTCATCAAATAAATACGCCATTTATTCAAGTACGTACATACAAAAAATATAAAAACAGAACTAAAGTTTTGGACGCCATATATTCGCTATTGTACATCTTTTTTGAAAAACGCCCGCATGCGTTCTGCGATTTCACTTTCGGCTTTCCAACTAACCGCATTTTCCTGGGTGAAAAGTGTGTTCGTATCAATGATGCAAATACTTTCTAGCCAAAGTTTATTAAGATTTGTTCAGGCTTTTGATCGTGAAAAAAGCAGCAAATAGAAAAAGAGACAGTGAGATAGAGTTAGTTCTTATATTAGTGTAGAAGTAAAACGTGTAAAGAACTGTGGTTCAAATTATCCTCTATAATCTTATCTGATTGAAGTCTACAACACAATATACGCAGGACGCTGTTAACGTATCGCTACAGAGTTTCAGGCCCGCGTACAGTGTGTAGAAGCTTTATTATGTTGCAAGTCAGATTTACGGTAACAGCTCTTTGTTTCCATAAATTAAAGCGTACTTGCAAACTTTATCAATCACTCATTACAGCCGAGATACGATCGAACTTCCTTCGTGATCCTTTACTCAAAGCGTTTTAACCGAGGCCGGTTCCACCGTGTCTTAACACCGGATCTTGACGAACGCTGTTAAGATTTAACCGCGATTAAACCGTGGAATAGTTCAGTACCTGTTTTACCTTGCTCGAAACATTTTCTCACGACATTGAACAAAATTACTGTTATTTGCCGACGACTTTGCGGCGTTCGGAGTTGCCACTCGTAATACAGATGGAACGTGACCATAACAACGTTATACTGCTACAAGCGTAACAGAATATTGCCTGAATATATTACGATACGAGGATATAGAGCAGGAGCATGCTATGTTACAGTGTGGATGGTCGATTCAGTGGTCAAAGACATCATTTTGTATGTATTCTGCTATAAAAGTAATAGTGCTTGCAATTGTGGTTTTGCTTACGTTTTTATAGTTTTCCCGCAACTTTCCGGTTACAAAAGAATGTTATGCTCATCATCCTGCTTCACACTATGCTTATTTTATTTGTTTATCCAACAAATGTAACATAATTATGACTGCCAGACAGAGAGAGTTATTTACACATTTCAAACAAAGTACTTACTAGAAGTTTGATTTAATTCATTTGAAAATAATTGATATTTTCATTACCTTTTTGGAGTTTGAAAAATTAGGACCATACATACAATAACTACTTACTTGAAACACACAAAATATACCCCTACAGTCAAACATCGATCAGTAAAACATTAATTGATTCCGTACACGAAATTCAAATCAGTTGCACCTGATTGGAAATGCATTTAAGCTCGGACTTTCTACAAAAGCTATGAGCACGCCCATTTCACGAATAAAGATGCCCAAGTGTACCAACTAACTAGTACAAATAGCCGCAGCACAGTTATCCATTTCGGTGCATTGTGAGCCTGATTACTGCGCCTCGCCCGGAGCCCCGCATTGTTCTACACGAGATTCTTGCACGCAATCCGCTTGTTATTGTTGCTATTCGCTTTTTCTAATTTGTTTATTCGAGAAGTGATGTAGGTAGGTGTGTTGTGTAGTCTGTTGTTGTCTTCGTTTTTGTTGTGTACAATCTTGTAAATTGTATCCAAGTAATGTAGTTTGCAGCCAACGTCTCGTAGTGGAGTAGTAGCTGATGATGAATGTAGTTTTAACAATGCGACGAAGATTAGGTATTTTTACTACAGAATACAATGATACCAATATTATACCACTACGATACTACTATGATATTATAAGTACTATGATATCGCTTTTGAAAGTTTTCGTTGACAATTATAAATGACATCGTTCTTTTATTGCAATCTTTTAGTGAGAAGATACCTATAATTAAAGATGTATAAAATCGTCATCATCATATTACTCTACCCATTAGCATATAAGCTTCAAAGGAAAAACAAACATTGAGCGTTTTATTAAAATTCTTCGCTAAAATATTTACTTGTCAAGAAATAGAAATTATTTTCGAAAAATGCGAAGCTTCAGTTTTTGTTCACTCAGAGCAATGCTAAACATCCTTAAGTAATGAAATAACTGAAAACATTGCCCGAACGTAAGGCCACGCTTTTAGTAAATTAACGACTTTGCTGTAATGAGATGAAATTTATATTAAGTAGTACTCGTGTCTTTGTTGGCTAGCTCCAGCTAAAATTCACATCAGTTGATTTACTTAGTGACTCGTTATTTAAGTTTAATACACTTAACCGATATCGATCCGTTGAGTCACAGGGCGATGACCCCCGGTTAGTTAAGTCTTCCATAGAATTAAATAGACCGAATAAAATATCCGTAGAAGGCAATAATTGTGAATAAAAAAATCAGCACGACGGCGACGTCGACCAACGGTACCGGAGTAGATGCGGAAGTGTTTGACGTGACAAGTTATCCCTCCTCGCTCCCTTCCCCGACTCCGGTGAGGTTAGACCCGAATATTTGATGCGATAAACCTCGAGGTACCTATCCCTTATTCCAAGCGAGGAAAATATGACGTGTGTCATGTGTATGAAAAATTAAGGACCGTATTTTTTTCTGACTGATCTTTTTAACTCTTTAAGAAAAGGTGTAGGAAGCTGTATCACGTTCGAACTCTGTGTAAGGTCGCTTTCACGCTCATTAACACAATTTCAAGACGTTAATTTCAAACTCAGACTAACTTGTATCTATTTTACCTAATCCTTTTGCCCATCAGAATGAGCGACGGCCGGCTTGCACAGTTTGGGCCAGTGTCACTGTTTCTGCTGTTCACGATGACAAGTCCATTGCCATGGCATTCGTTATGCCGCCGACAGCTGCAAACATCCACTTCTTGTGAGCGGTAACATCAAGCTGTGACGTCGGCTGACATTATAACATCGTTGCTCTCTTGTCAGATTTAGCTTGCCACAAAGTTTAACAGCAAAGAATAAATCCCTATTGATATTACAAATGTATGTTTAGATACTGTTTCAATCACACAAAGATGGCTGAACGGATTTGAATGAAATGTGATTTCGACGTAGCTTTTGCTCTAGATTAACACAGGCTACTGTTTATTTTGTAAAAAATATTACGGTTCATGTAAGATATCGTGAAACCATGGGGCAAGCTTGTTTTTTTACATAAATATATTATAGTTATATAGATACCTTACCATTTTAAAAATACTTTATGCAAATTGTAGAACAATTTACTAAAAGCGCGGCCAGTTTTAAAGCCCTAGTTACGGTCGGAACAAAATTTTAGCACTGTCTTTCTTAGTAGGTAATATTTTTTACAGCGACCACAAATTTTTACTTTGTGTGGAAAATAAACGAATGAGCGGCTTACTAGTAACAATTTCGGAGAAGAGTAAAAAATACTCTATGTGAAATACTATTAAACGAGCGATATTTGTACATATTTTGAGAATTTGAGATCTCAACAACTAGTATGTACCTACATATAACGATTTCGATGAAATTTGCTATGTGGAGTTTTTGAGATAAAACATTCGAAACATCGATTAAGGTCTCATCTATGAGAAAACGCGTTTTTTCGAGTTTTCCTAGTAGAGTTTTTTTCCTTACTGGTTGATGTTATTTATAAATGAACAATTCTGTGATCATCATCCACAAGCTTTTTGTTAATCCTATTGCTGGAAGTAGGCTTCTCTCTTGCTGTACCATCCGCCTCGGTTACGTAAATAATACGGTTATACCTATCTACATGTTATGTTTTCATATGTTGTTTATCCATTGAGACTAAAAAAAGATCATCAAAACACGGCCCTTCGTGACATATACCTCTGGCTGTCACCTGCCTGACGCGGGTCAATTTGCATGCAACAGCGCGCGACCACCGGAAGTGGGGCGTGCTCCAAACTGCTCGCTTCCGGTCGTCGTCATCGCCACACTGTCAACTGGGGACGGCACGTGGGTTGCAACAATAGATTAAATTTGTACTTAGCTGATTAGTCTTAGACATTTTGTATGATTTGTAGTAGGCGCTTATCTGAGGCACTGTAGGTACATACGAGTATTTCGAGAAAAGTTGTATTTGTGAAGGAAAATATGACCTAATGAAATAATTCAATGTCAAAATATGTATAAATCAAATGGCTTAGTCCATAATCCCTGTAACAATAAATTTTAGGTAAATAATAGAAATCCTAGTAAAGCCCAAATGAATTTATCTATTGTGGACTTTTAGCGTTTCGTGGATTTTTTGACGTTTTATTTTGATCCTAAGCCGAAGCTTAATGATTTATAGTTCTTCCCAGGCTAAGAAATAACAGAATCCCTAATGCTAGTAGCCAAATCCGAGATTAAATTAATAATCGGTTAAGGTTAAGTCTCAAAGTGGGACATTAACTGGCGCGGAGTTAAGCCGGGCACACACGCGGTTGCCTGTTGCGCAAGATGACATCCGAGCTCGCAGATTAGCATAACTCTTAGTGATGTGTCACGCGTCTGATAAGATGTCGATAAAATCTTTCTTTGTCATTCTTCTTTTCTTTAATGTTGAAAGTTTTTCTTGTAAATTCATGTAGGTACTTATGTCTAATTTGGCAGAGCAGTTTAAGTAAAAATTTCTAATTGGCTTTTTTAAAATGAAAAAAATGCGTGTACTTTATGCAACAGGGAAAATGTAAACCTTTTCGTTTTTTTCTGTAATAATATATTATTCATAATTTCTTAGTCAAGTTGAAATTGTCCTAAAACTAACAAATAACGCAAAACACTTATGTACAATATACATATTTTGTTGCACCATTGAAAAGAAAATCATATTGTTTCTAAAACATTGAAATAAAAAGAAGTAATAATGTTATCGCCGCCTCAGCGATGCGACGCCGCCGCGCTGCGCCCCGGTGACGTTTCATAATTGTCTACTAACGGAAGTAACACAATTGCAGCAATGTATTTAATAGCACAATGAAACCGTTTTAATAACGCGCTCTGAATGCTATTTATCGACTACTGCGGTGTTAATTGAATATACATTGTAGAATTAGACTGCTATAAAGTGCCACGTTTCTTTGACTGCAACCCTATTAATAAGCTCTCTACACTCGTAAAACAGAGCAATAGTTAATAAATAACGACAACGCCACGTGGAAATCATGATACATTTCAATTAATTATATAAAACGCATCGCTTTTTAAAATCTATCATGAATTTATGGGCAACATACAATATGATTGGGGCCTACAATACAATTGGAATGAGTAATGCAGCCTGTATAATTTTAGCTTTTTCTGCCTCTTGCCTATTTGGATGAACTAATGCTTATATTTTACATCGATGATATGATAAAAATTGTACCATGACATTACATCACTAGCGCCAAAATTCGAGGTCGTAATAATATGACACGGCGGAGTGCGCGCATGATTCACCGGCGCGCGGCGCGGCAGCGTGCGGTTCGTGCGCGAGCGACGTGTTTTGGTTACTACCGTATAATACAACACTATTTAATGAAACCTATTTCAAAGGAATAGAGTTCAAAATGTACTTAAAATTCTCTAGATTGGTAGCTGGTAGCAGGACATCGTAAATTTAAAACGTTCTGCGATGTCATCCGTGTAGTTGCAATAATTGTAAATTAACTCAGTTTTAAGATAAATATAATAAGTTTTTATGTTCGGTGAGCTATAGTTTAGTCAATAAAAGTCAAGCGGTTCTTGTTTTCACATCAAAAAATTATTTTATTGTTAGGAATATTTTTAGTGGTCTACAGTATTCTTAATCAGTTTAATTTAGAACGAATTCGTTTAGACTACAAGTTTTATTTTTTTATTTCAATTGTTTGATATATTTTGATCTCAGCCATTTGAGTAGGCAATAAAACCTATTAAAATTGGTCGTAACTCAATGCAAAACCTAAAAAATTATAAGATCTAACGTTTTTGCGTGGAGTTTTTGAAACGAATGTGTCTCAAACAGTGTGTAACTTTTATTTATAATCAAGGAATAAATATTTTTAGTTTTTATATCGAACGGCACATTATTTTGATAGTTTTTCAGTATAATTTTGGTCGAGCTCGCGGCGACGACACGGGAAGTCATAAAATGTGGCGCTCGTCTGTCGCCTGCCGTCGATTTTGCTTCGTGTCTTGATAGATATCGTATTATTCTTAGATCTTTACTAACATCACTTAGCATCAAAATAATTGCTAAATAATTTACATACAAATATTTTACCCACTATAAACAATAATTATGTAGACTCACATGTCTACTTAGTTATCAGGAACTTTTAGTCATTGTGTGTTGAGTTTCTTTGCGTTGCGATATATTTTTTTTCTGTGTTTGAAACTTTAGTGTCAGTACATTTTGTAGATATTGATTGAGCCACTCACTGGTTTTGCAACTGTAATCAGGTGTTAGCGTATGCTTTCCGGCCTATTTTCCAAATATATGCAGCAATTAATAAGACTCGATCCTAATTATTGCGTTTCCCGACAGATATATTATTTCAGCCGGCGATTACCGCGGCCTAGTACTTGGCCGAGGTGATTTAATGAAGCTTCGAAGTATTTACTGAATGATTGTAATGATTTATCTCTGTTCACGCCGTTCGTTTGATGTTGTCGGCGTCTTATATTTTTGAAGCCGAGAATCGATTCAGTATTTTGGTACCGCCGCCGTTTCAATGATGAATTATGACAGATTCGGTATCGCGAAAATTGAAAACTGTTTTGGTGGATTTTGTCAATAAGATCTGGGATCTGAGATAAGACTTTTATTAGATATGATTCGTAAAAATACAAATCTTTTTGTGTCAGTGTATCAAGGGATTTGTTTGGGTAAATGACACGTACTCGTACAATTGACAGTAAAACAGATGCCAAATTAGCGCAAGCTAATCTAACAATTAGTAAATTTTTATTAGAAACGTTTTGTTATTAGAATTCAAATATCACCAGAGAATATGAGTAGAGCGAAATATGAATCGAGCCCAAGCGAAGTTACGAAATGCGGTGAACGGTTGACACAACTGTCGTCGCGGGCCAATCCGTGGGAAACAGACTGGTGCATATGTAATACCAACGAGGAAATTGGAAAAGGGTGAAAAAGCAACCGTGTTCCAGATTAAAGTTACCACCCAGTGAGCGTGCCCGGTATCGGGTCTCGGTAGAATGGAATTTGTTATGTGCGTGTCGTAAAAATAGGCTTTTGACGGAATTCCAGGCATGTGTTCGCGGGGTCTGTTTTCTTTGCTTTTTGGAATCTGTATGCTGGTAGCCGACAGGTATTCCAGAGGGCATCATAAATAAAAACGACATGAACTGTATTGTATACCTACATTATTTCTTTATTATCCAGTGATCTACTTTTAACCAGAATAAAGTTCCGTGACCTTTTGTAAAATCATACCTAATATTATTTCACTCACAAAATTCATTGAGATGAATTCAAGCGCTCCGGACCGAATATTTAGGTCACGTAGAAGTCAACTAAATTGAGCACAAAAATATAATTTAAAAACATTGAGATAATGGGGAGCTATGAGTGTCAAATTAGTGAGTGAGTTTTTATTCAATTTACAAAATCAAGTACAATTTTATGTAGCCCCTCTACTGTGTACCTACCTACTCCTTTTATTTCAAATATTTTGGCCGACAGAGGCCGAGTTCCCGCCGGCCTGTCACAGCCACGGCCGCCGTACCCCGATTTCCAAACACACGTCTCTGATACGTAATCGAATCGGATACTGTTACATTGCTCTGTAGGACAGTGATTAAACTTCAAGCATTCTATGCAACTGGTACAGTTTTAGGGCCTTACTTATAAAGCCTGCTTAAAGTTAATCATTGCTTAAACTTTTCTGCCTTGTTTTCGTACGTTACATTCACTTCAGCGACAAGTTACCAGAGCGTTTTAAGCAGTGTTTATGAGTAAGAACCTTATTGCCGTGAGCCCTAAGATTGATTCCAATAGTGTATCTATTCTTATACTTTGAAAACTTTGAGATGATCGGGTATTTAACAAAATAATGTGTATGATTTTTTCAAGGACCAGCTATACTTGTACTTGATGCCATCTAATAGTTTTCTATTTATTATTAGCTCAGGTTCTGTTTAGACGTGCACAGATGCATACCGGCCGAGTATGTGAATGTGACATACTTTCCGGCATTGCTAAGAGGCAATTTATAAATTAGCCCACCGTTCGCAGTTGTCTAGTCAGTCGGTCTAAGCTTGATTTGTGTGTAGAATGTGTTTACTGTCCTTACTTTATTGCCAGTTAAAATAACTACGAGACCGTTGCCCTTATTTTCGGTGATTTATAACTGGGAACCGCGCTAATTAGCATATTCAATACTCAGTTAAAATTACGCGTTATTATTAAAATTTTAATTTTGCGAGGTCGTAATTTAGTGGTGTTTCTCATCGTAAAATATGATATTTTCACGGATTATTATTATTCCTTAGGTATTTGCTATTTAGTTTATTATGTTGGCTTTGTAATAAATACACGCTGACAATTATTTTCTCGTAGAGTAAGTGCGCCAATTATGGACCACCATAAGGATTTTGTGAAATAAAACTCAGAATTATAAAGATTAATCAGCCTTATATGTTTTGAACAGTTCGATAATTATTTGGTATCAAAACCGAATATCAGAATTCTTAAGAAACATGAACATCTTAGAAATAATCAACATTTTCTAAAGTATAAGATTATTTTGCATTTGCAAAAAGTGGACAAAATATGGACCACATGGTTTTAAATATGGACCACAGTAAATTGGGTTCAAAATTATATAAAAAAATGGACGTGTTGCCTAAAATTAAATCAGTCAACTATTCGATAAGATTTAACTAATCGCTGGTACAGAATTCGCACACATAGTAATCAACCATATCTTCTATGCCAGCACAGTCTTTATGAGCCCACCGCCTACATGATGCACATTGGATCCATTTCTCTCCATGAACGTCTTCAGAAAAAAGGCCATCACAATACAAACATTTCCCATTTTGATTTTGAGAACGATCAGGACTTTCATCGGTACTATCCATGACTGAATAATCACTTTTATCAGAACTTGCAGACGATGATTTTCTTTGTTTTGAGATCTTTCTTTTCTTTAGGGCTGTTTTTTTGGCATTTTCTTTGGGTTTTTTTTTGGCGCTGTCTTTGGTGTGTTCTTTTGTATGTTCTTTTGACGTTTCTAAATCTTGTTTATAAGGTGATGATGTCCAAATTGTGGGCTTGGTGGCCTTTCTTCCTCTGTTGCTGACAGTTTTCCTTAAACGCGGTATAGGCTGCAACTCCTTTGGCGATAAATATGATCTAGATGATGTAGAGGGACGAACTACTGAATCAATCATAGTCGGCGTTGGCACTCCTGGTTGTGCGGTTGCTTGATGATGTCCATCAACGCTCTGGGGTAATGGTTCATTCACAGATTGAGGTTCCGGAGTTACAACAGCCCTTGGCTCAGGTATCGGGTTATCGGGAATGATATTAACTGGTGTCGTCATATCGCGCGCTGGATCATTAGAAGGCCCCTCTACTTGCATTTGCCATTGCATCTTTATCCCATGTTTGTCTGATCTTGCCTTTAGCTGTAGAATTTGTAGATGCCATCCTAAAACAATAAAAATAAAATATAAGTGACTGTTTGTAATATGGACCACTAGTCCATATTCAAAACACGCCGGTGGTCCATATTATAAGACACATATATTTCTAGGTTAATACTTTTGCCAAGAAAATTATAAAAACTATTGGATATTGCAACTTAATATGAATAATTTTAAAATAACTCACCTTTCCCCTAGTTTAATCCACTTTCCCAAACAGTAATATTTGCTGAAATTATGAGCTTACGAAATTAGGTAAAAAATTACATCGCGCGTTGATAAAAACGAAAAATGACTGCAGTGAACACGCGCGCTCTCTCTGCCGACCGGCAAGCGACTAGCGAGGCGCGGGAAGGGTGGAGCTTAGCGCGCGGCGATCGGTGGCTTAATACGACGGACGGTTTCTGAGAAATGAAGGTAGTCCATATTACAAAACCAGTCCATATTTGGCGCACTTACTCTACATATTAGGCGTTGACAATTATAACCTTATTACGTCGTCCTATTATGCGATAGATATAAAATTCTGTTAAAATTCTATAAGAAACAATTCGTTCAAACGAGCATCCGATAAAGATACATCAACTCAATAGGCTCGAAAAAGTAACCCACATTTCCTACGTCATACGGTGAGCCATGTGGAAAATTGTGCATATCTCTTAGCGGTGATCGGTTCGGAGGAGCGGATGATAAAAACTCAAATTAAATCTATTTTTCCGATGTGTTAGTAATAGGGTGAAGCAGTCACGGTATGAGTATGACCAAACTTGTAAAGGTTTTTGTGGTTTTACACCCACACTGTAAACATTCCGTTTGCTTGCCACTCTGTTATCATTAATTCTTCGTTGAAATTCATCTGGAATAGTATGCAGGCTGGTTTAGAATGTCGCTTTTACTGGCATGAGTTTGAGTATGACTTAAAAACGCAACAAATCAGCAAAAAGACAATTCTTCCATTTCTTAGAATACCTATAAGGTTTTTTTTTGTATGAGTCAGAAATCAATAGCTTTCGTTGGTGTCAAAGGCCAAGATTTACTTTTGGGTCGTAACGCCATAGGGGTAAGAAAAATTTATGTACGCACATGTCAGTAGTTAGCAATATTTTGCTTAAAATTATGTTTGCAGTTATTCTACCGTTTATGAAATCCAAAAGAGAGGCATGCATATCACAGTTTTGCAAATACAGTGTTGGCTCTGTTGACGCATCGTTGACATGTTTTTGATGGGATACGCTTTGCTGTTTCGTGCGGCAATGTACGGTGATTTATTTTTACCCGCATTTTGTGTCGCGACGCAATGCCGAGCTTAATTTATATGGTTTACCAATACACGGGGATTGATCGAGTTAAATGGAAAAAATATTTTGCAAAATTCTAGTTTGATGCTGATATCTAAGTTGTATGGTTTGCATAGGTAGGTGATATCAAAATAGTGTCAAGCTAAAATGTGTATTTCAGTAAAATACCTAGTTTGAATTTCAAATATTATTGCTAAAGAGAATGTTGTCATGATTTAATTAAATAAAACTAACTCTACTAATTAATATTTTCCGCAACAAGGTCCCGAACGACACAACCGTCAATTTCAGTTCGCCGCTCCGCCTAGCATTGGAACAGCTCTAGATTGATTATATCATCCCCTTTCCTGCCCCGGTCGCCCTTTCCACCCTTTTTGCGTATCACTGTTAAAGTAAAAAGGGCTCCATTTGAATGGATCCGCGGAACGGAACATTTATCATGCCTGTAATGAATTATCGGGTATTTTCCAATAAGCTTCGATATAGAACCTTCTTATGTCGAGTAAAAACTTTGCCCAATTTTGCAGTATATAAACCCAAGATAAATGGTTTTCCTAAGTGAACACGTACAGAATAAAATAATATAGTATTAGTTTTTTTTTTAAGTTTTTTCAAATAAGCTAAATAGATATGTGATTGTCATAATTAACAGATATTTTGTACAAGTATCTCCCGTGCGGTACTATATAAGTATTAAGCACACATCGACACTGCAAGTTATAACAGATTGTATGGTTAATCCATAATAACATTTGCCCTATTCATGTTGACCTATTCAACTTGAAAATAATGAAATTCAACAACCACACTCATAATTACTTCGCCGCAAGTGTAACAATCGCTTGATAAGTCCTGGATGTAGATCACTTACGTAGCGTGTATAAGGAGTGGCCTACATCCAGGACAGAGTTCGGTCTTCACAATATCTCTGCAGTTTCTGCGTCGCTTTGGCAAGTCCACCACTGCAAAGCGTGTCACACAACCTAAGTACACTATTTATAATTTATTTTGCCTAAAAGTTCACTTAGTTTAGTGCAAGCAACTGGAACGTTATATTTTGTCTGAATAACAAGACTTTATCCGCCTGACCGCGCACCGACCGGATTCCGGCCGATTAAAAAAGACCGCATCTGCGGAGCGGCCGGGAAATGGTCGATTCGTCAATTCTGTAGATTTGCTATTTTTATTACATAAACAAAATACTGCCAGTGTATCAGTCTCGTAGTAACTTGGGCGTTAGCTTGATAAAACGACAAAGAACTAAACAACGAAGTGCCAGTGTCGGTCCCATGCTTTGTTTCTGAGAATTTTGAAGTGGATCCTGAGCGACCGTGGAACGAAAGTGAAGTGGGTGTTTGTTTTTTTAATATGCTAATAAACTATGGGAAGGTGTGATATTTTGGATGCATAACGTCTATTATCGTTTAGTTAGGTAAATAAAGCAATACACTTTTTAAAAAACAGTTTTATACTTGAATTATACCGATTTATTTGCTGTGAGGTGAAAAAAAAACCCTTTTTTTTTTTTTGAAGCCTAAACTGACAATACTTGTAGGAAAAAAATTACACGAATCGATTTATGATTCGATAGCTTTGTTCATAACGATTCGATTGAGGTATGTTTCATATATATTCGTCTTAGACATTCGATACAAAAACTTGACGAAATCTTGACTTTATTACAAAGCGCTGACATTTTGAAAATTTGCGGGGGGGGCGAGTCAGTTGCGCCATTTTGCGAAAATGACAGCTCCCAGTCGAGGGGGTAGGCGACCTATGTACTATCTAGTTTAAATAGGTATTATAGGTACCTAGGAAATTATATCGCCAACGAAGTTTTGTACACGTACACCGTATGCTCGTTATGTCGAGTACTATCGAACATGCACAATATTCCGCAGCGAATAAGCTATTGAGCTTATTCGCTGCGGAATATTGTGCTTCAAATCTAAAGACGAGAAGTATAGGATCGGCAAACCGAGACGCTCGCGGGATTTCGGGATTTGAAGTTCGATTGATAAAAACCACCCTACTGACGGCTGTACAGTTTGTAAGAAACGTTTCAGTCTATCGATTTAAAATGTAGCTAGGGTATTTAGTAAAAAAATCACCTTATACATTCGGTTAAAGTTTTTTGTAAAGAACGTACATTAACAAAAAGACGATCACGAACGAACGATTCTCGTTTAGTTTACAGTTTTATTGAAAGCGGTGCATTTGTTCAGGTGATAAAGAGAGCATTAAACCTGAACGTAAATCATAAACTCATAAAATATAATTTAAAGCATTAAATTCGCTGTGAACGCTCAGTTTTCAATATAAGTACATATATTTTATGTACACCTATGTGTGTATGTATGTGTGTTAAACAGTGCTAAAATTAATTGTCTGAAAAATGACGTAGTAAAAAAAATAAATCGGAATGGACAATTATCATATTATTATTCTGTGATCTACGATTTAGCAGATAATATTGGTCAAACATTTTAACAAAATGGGGCAATAAAGTAACCCAAACACTCCTCCGTATAATCTTTAATCCGTATTGAAGACCTTTTTAGGTTTGTCTAAAAACTTTGCTTTAGGGTTGACAACTCATATACAAACTTAATCTCTTTTGAATGTATCTTTTGCGAGGTAGCTAAACTATTTCGAAACAGTAACAAGTATTATACAACAAATTTATGGTGATTAGTTAACTTACACAGCATGGGATACGGTATGAGATAGTGTCTGTTAGATTTATTCACATCGCGTATGTTGAGCCAGTTTTGTAACGTTCATTTTTTCTCCGCCATAATATTAGATATCAAGTCTTCATACGTGAGCTGAGCGCTGAACGCGACCTCTGCTGGTGAAGAAATGTGTCATTCGTGTGAAAAGCTTTGCTTTGAGGGTAGCCACACAAATGTGATATAGAAAACTAGTGAAGCCACACAATTTAGCCGGTTATTCTACAGAAACCGTATTTTTAATGACCCATAATTTTTCGAATATGTATTACAAATGTGACGTATTTGCGCATGACAAATAAAATATAGCAAGCTATATATTATATAGCTTGCTATATACCATAGCAAGCTATATAGCAAGCTAGCTGTAGCTAGCTGTTTATAGCTTGTTAGCTATATATTTTATTTCACTATTACTAACAAAGTGTAGCATAGGCACAGCGAATCTATCTATCTACCTATCTAAAGTGAAATAAATTTCAGAATTCCCTTTTGCGCTCTGTTTTATGCTAAAATTCGTTACTTGTTTCCACGTGAAAGAACAAATTCATAAGGCTGAACTTCAAAATCATAACGGAAAGAAAACTCGAGATACCAATAGGTATAACAATTTTTTGAAGACGTCGGATGTTTTCGCTTGAACGCATTCAGAAGGACTGGGGGCAAAGATAAACTCACATGCCTTCAAAGATGTCGTGTCACTTTGGCCTTTGCTGCTTTGATATAAGGCAGGTCGTGGCCGTTGGAAAAACGCCGCGGGCAAAATTATTCTTACCGAAGTCTCCAAAGTTAACGAGGAAAACACGAAACTTCAGTCGGGCGTTTTGAATTCAGATTCAGATGCGTAGACTTTGTAAGTACTCGTCGGATGTATTTTTGTCTTATTTCGTCTAAAGTTAGTTACTCTTTACCACTGTTTCTATTCAAAACAACTCAACAAGCTAGTTGATACTTGGATAGGTAATAAAAGTAGTAATCTAACTTTCTGTGCTAGTAAAATGTTAATTACTCAGGTAGACATGACAGGTAGGTCGGTGTTCAATGTAGGGACATGATTGACGTTGATAGGCATTTCCAATCACGTATTGGCCCATTATGATCGCTCAATACGCAATGACCGCACTATCTCTCCGCTCCCGACACATCTACTGTCCTATAGCAAGATGTCATCTCGCCTGTCCTTACGGCGACAAAGCGTGGAGCGGGTCAAAGAGCGTGAGGGCGGCGCATTGTTAACCCGCGAGTCACGCTGAAGGGCTTTTGATGACGACACTTGCTCTAGCGGGGCCTCGGCAAAAATAGGATATATTTCAACAGGTTTTATAATGAAATATTGTGGGGTTCCCGGCTGGTTACGTGACGCCTTTCACAATGAAACGTACACAGCGACTACACGCCTGTTAACTCGCCTACGACCTCGCCTACTCCTGACTGCCTCTTTCTATGAAATAAGGATTTTCATTATATACTGTTGAAGAGCTTTAAATTATTGTAAAAGGTTTCATATTCTATTTCACGAATTCATTAAAATGAATATTATTAAGAAAGTACAATTACAATTATTTTATTTTTCATAAACTAATGTATTCGGTGACACGGGCTTATTTTAATTACATGTAGGCTTTTGGTAACGCCTGTGAAAATTAACATTTTTA
Source organism: Alcis repandata (assembly GCA_949125135.1). Lineage (NCBI taxonomy): Eukaryota > Metazoa > Arthropoda > Insecta > Lepidoptera > Geometridae > Alcis > Alcis repandata. The sequence goes on from OX421233.1 coordinate 7,500,416, forward strand.
TTCGCCAACGTTTCAACACACTATTATCAGAAAACTGGCGGCTATAGAGTTTACCCTTTTCCTACAAGACCCAGAATATACAACCCGCAGGATATTATAAAGACCAAAGTCACGTTTTGAAGGTGCTATTTTTCATTTTATCAAAGGAAGACTCTTTTCCTTCCTGTCCCGAGTGAAAAGATCGAAAGGGGAACGTGCCATAAAACACCTTTACCCCGGAAAACTTAAAGCTATTGAGCTCGCGAAATACCTACTTTTTCAAACAAATTACATTTACCCATAATGACTTTCTTCAATTTTTGACAAATGTTGCACATTTAACATCCTTTTAATGCTACAAGTTAAAATTTAAATAAAAAGTCTGCTATAAAACTTAAACTTAAAGACTTTTTAACCGTTGCAAACTGCATACCTCTGAAACGTCTCATTAACTCCCCCAGTGGAAGTAGAAGTAGGTGCTTGAAAGGAATCCCGCCGCAAATCTCTTGTCAAACTGTATCCCCCTAGAGTTTCAATTGGAACTTAGTCAGAACTAAAGTAGTATTCTTGCGAAAGCTGAAATAATCCTGAAAGCGGCTGCGACAGACGGATCTTGGGTAGTTGAAATTAATCCATCTTCGCTCTCCTATTGAAACGGTAATGTACTAACGCTGTGAGGAATGTCACTGGCTTTAGTTACTGCATTGAGCTTTTAGAGGTACAAGGTACATGCTTACCTACTTACAGCATTAAACTTGGCTCTGGTTTCTTTATTATTATTATAAAATATTTTATACCTCAATAAAGGCAGGTTTTCAAAGTCTAAATATATTTCATCGCAAACTGCATCGTTGTGCTTACAATCAGACGAGACGGCGGTCAGACGCAACACGTCTCCAAATTGAAAAAAAAATTACTTATCATAAGATTAAAACGTAAACAGATCATTATGAAGCCATAATTATATTTTAAAGTAACAAAATTATGAACGTCGAAAATTTTGCTAAATCTAATTCAACTAAAGTATACTACTTGTGGATTTGGATACCTATGTACATACATACACACTTTATATGAACGCAGTGATTCATATTAAAGTTAACTTAGTTAAGTTTTATAAGCTCGTAGAGGATTGCACTAAATCTCAGTCCCCGAAAGTTATTAGACTCTCTCCACAATATCCTTTCAAAGTTATTAAAGTAAATCTTCGAACCGAACCGTGGTAAGATAGGTAGGTACACTAGTTAGTTATTTGAGTTAACCAGAAACAAATGAGAAGAGCATCCTAGCTTGAATAGTAATAGTTCTTAACATCTGCTGAATAGACCTGCTATAGGGTTCGTTTACAACTGAGTGCTCTCGTGATTTCAAGCACAGATACATTCTATATAGACTCCGCACTCGGAAGGAACAAAATGCCCCACGCATCGGTCAAAATACACTCATGAACGTTTACTTTTATTGGTTAATTTCTTGGCGTGAGTGGGCGTGGCCCTGTATTGGTATAACCAGGAGCATTTTCAACACACGCTTTCCACTAATTTTGAAGCGTTTTTGTCGGAACAAAAAATCTGGTATACGGAATCTACAAGGGGTTAGCTATCGTTCAAGGGCATTCAACTTATTCTACCAGATTGTTCATTAGATTCGCTGACTGACTTGATTAAATCGAGATGAGACCGAATAGAAAATAACTAACATTTGCTTACAAACCCTGTTGATAGTGTTGATTCGATATTCGTCACTATACGTGGCTCATTGCTATTTAATTATGTGCAGGCGTTTAGACAATCTATCATTTAGCGTCACAGCTTTTATTGCTAAAAGGACAGATTAAAAACGTTTTACGGACGACTATAAAATGCTTTTAGTGCAACATGTGTTTACACTCAAGTCGTTAATTCAAACTTTGTACGCGTGACAAACAACGCTTTTACGGCACGGGGAAGTAAAGTAAGTGAAATACGCGGGTAGATTGGTATTAAGACTATTCACGTGTGTAAATATTTGCGACGCGAGCTCGTCTATCACTAAGTGGTTAACTAATTTTCCGCTTTTCGCGCAGTTCTAATCAGTTAGTGCTTCGAGGTCGGGTGCTTGCCCCTAATTTCCGCGACACCCTGTTACCGCCAGTTATTTGGCGAGGATCGCGCGCCGGTTGCCATGGCAACGCGCGCTTGTGTGCGCCAATCGTTCCCTTACACGTGTAGAAGTAAACTTGTAGACTGCGGTTTCTGGAACTTGTGACATTCTTATCTCTATCGGGTTTTCGCTTGCGTCGAGTGTTTGGGTTTAATACTTTGGTAACTTGAGATGCCGACACACAAGTTAATAAGATAATGACAATTTTTTTTCTCAGCATCATATTATATTAGAAACAGCCAAAGATTCAGAACACAGCCTTAAATCAAATTACGGTAGTTAGATCTCCAACCCGCATTAGATAGAAAGGTACTCTTTACTCAATATTGTTCATGCCAGAAAACACAAACAAATGGCTAGTAACGATCAAAAGCTAGTTTAACAAACGGCCTTATCGCTAAGTGCACCCTTCCAGGCTTACATTAATATTTCTAACTAGCTGCGCCTCGCGACCTCGCGACTTTATCCGCGCGGTGTGAAAAATGGCGATGTTAGTAACGATAAAAAGTAGCCTACGACCTTTTCCGTACCCTGTGAAATGAGTATGTAAAGTTTAACAATGCTCAGTTGAATAGTTAAGCCGTAAAAACGTAACAAACAAACACACTTTCACATTTATAACATTAGTTAGAATATTCACAACTGTATTCAAGATTGTTTAAAACCCTATTAAAATCACAAACGCCAAGCCGTTATCACTCACGTAGAGGAAACAGTACGCAATAGAGAAGTCTCAAGGGATTCGATTGATCGCGGGCGAGCAGCGATCGGTTCCGGGGTCTTCGCACATGCTTGTGACGTCTTATTTGCGCGTAGATAAAGTCGTCAAACTTGTACCGACTTGTATTAGATTGTTCAGGATTTCAATATGAAAATAAGTAGTGTAAAGCAATACGCTTAAAAATTGACTAACTTAGTAAGTAATTTATAAAAATTAGGCTACTTATTGAGTAGTATTTTTTAATTGTACCTACCTGTTACTATGAATTTCTAGTAGAAATTGATGGATTGATTGGGTGTTTTTTTTATTAACATAGGTAGGAAAGTACTGCTTGTGATAAGCACCTGGTTAGAATTTTTGTCTGCAATTCAAAAAAGCCACTAAACATGCAACAAGTGGCAACAACAAGATCAAAGCTTATTTTTCATAGTACAGAAAAAACCGGTTGAGATAGGGATAAAGTTGATACATAACATACGTATAGTATAAAGATATATGTATACACTGGTTTGGGAAAATATCAAGAGCTCAAAGGAAGAAAAACAAGCACCTTCACAATACACAGGGATAATCGCGAGACCCCCAAGGGATCTAAAATGTCCTGTCGAGCAGGTCCATGTCCCCACTAGCCGTGAATATGTCCCGATACTGCCCCGTTTGGGGGATCATTTCATCCTTCGTAATCACGTCTCTACCTATCTGTTGGGGTTTTTATGTTAGCGGTAAATATCAGTTAAGCGCGCGTGAACTCAAAATACAATTTTTATTAGATTTTGGCTTTATTTTGACTTAAGTTTATTGTTACAAAGCAGCTACAAAGGTTTCAATTTCAAGGTTTCAAGGAAGTTCAGTAAAGCATAATACATAAAACGTTAGTAAGGCGTACTAGCATATACAAGAATTCAAATACAGTATAGATTTTATTTCTGTTACACAGAATTAAAAATTGTCTACTTCTACTTTACTTAAATACGAGTTCATCACTCTCTATTCTTCACTTTTTGGTCCCTTCAAACCACTTGATGAAGCTTAGCTTTCTAAAAACTGAGCTCCAGGGATGAGATTGCTTTGCTCACTCTACGCAAGGAGAGTAATCTTGCTCCCCTGAGAATTATTTTTGATGTTATATCTGTCAGCATAACAAAGGCCCCTCTGATGAAGTGGCCCAAAATGACAAACGTAAGTACGAGGGTTTTAACTAAAGATATAAGAGTACTGCTTCTAAAGCTGAGTTTCCACTTTGTGTTCTGAACAGTTCTCAACAAACATTTGCTAGATCGCGCGTAGTCAAAACATCTATGTATATGAACCATAAAATTAATAGAACGAGGATATAATCATAACTTTTTCCAGAGTAAATGTCTGTAAGTAAAAAAATATGTAGTACCTAAGTAGGTAAAAATTCTTCAAGGGGAAATTCTAAAATTAATCTGAACAAAAAACGTTATAAAAAGTGATTTGTAGGCGTAGAAACATTACTCATGGATCAATAGATATAATTAGCTATACTTATGAGTAACACGCATGTAAACATAATTACAAGCTTCAAGTATCATTCTTCTCTTTAATTTAATTTGGCATCCGTCATGGCGTGTCCTAGACGTAATAACGAGATCGCTCGCTCAAACACAAAATTCGAAATTAATCTCCGCTCCTGGCACATTACTTTCATCACGTGTCACAATTTCAACCCCTCCAAGCTTATTCCAGTTATTTCTACCTTGTTACTCTGCCAGAGAGACGTAAACATTCCCTTATAATACCGCTTTGTTATGGAAGCCATGACCTTTCAAAATATAGGACAGCACGATACCAGTGACACTATACACTGCAGGATTTTGTCGCGCCGACCCTGTAGTATAGTTGCTATCTTGCTATTCGTTGCACCAAAAATAGCACAGCTCTTCGTCTGATATTTGATCCACTCAGCTTTCCTCTCTGGCGTTGTGATAAGCAATTTTTTTAAATGTTTTATACTTATTACAACCATTTAATGTAAGTTAAAATTGCTTGTTACTCCAATTGAAACAAAATCGTCTCTATTTTGAAATTAAGCGCCGAGTTTGTTGTCTGAGTACACAAGTTTTAATATAATTTTCTCGAAAGCTTTTAAATTAAACAATCCAAGTAAAAAAGGGCTGATGGACACCCTTTGCCAAATTAAAATTGACGAAGCTCATTCCCTCGGATTTGACAATTAGGGCCCTGAAACAACGCATCGTAACATTCCCTGTGTCCATTATAGCAGGGTCCTAAATAAACAGCGCGCGTGTGGTCACCCCGATAAGTGTTGCCAGGGTGACTACGTTTTGTGATTAGTACGTGATACGTAGGTGTGAGTTTATTACGTCTTATGTGAGTGTGTTGTATAAACACCGACTTTTTCGTTTAAACGTTGTAGAATGTATTTAAGTTGTGTACAGACTGCTGCTTTCGTAATTAGGTATTTACAAAAACTGCTAAATTAGGCAACTAAATCTTTGGAGTGAAACGCGGCTTGGCTTTTTAATTTCGGCATCCAGAGCTTAAATTTAGTCTAGGTAGAGGTAAAAGTACTTAAATTAAATATAACAAGGAATGGCCAACTTTGCTTAGGCATACTAAATACTTATTATACGATTGAAATATGGAACTAATTTAGTTTTTCGTAGAATTGAAAAATGTTTATTTTTCGTCGTCAATCACGTTTGAAGTATTCGAGTTCCTTTAAACAACCTTTGAGGTATCGAAAACAACGCGACAAGGCTACGAATGAGTATCCAATGAATGATGAGTTAAATCTTACTTCCGTGATAAATAAGATTGTAAATGTGATGATCTCTTGTTTCATCTTCTTCTAGAAGTGTTTCTTCAGTTAGAGAAGGTTGCATTATTTGGTTGCGTCCTTGGCAAAGCGAAAGAGTCCAGTGTCACTCGTATTATAATACCTATTCTTCGTCTTACTTCTTAGTACTTTCTATTGCAATACTCAACTCATGCCACATTAAACTTTTTAGGAACTAAAAATCAGTGAACAACAAGTCGCATATTTTACCACCCATTTCATTGTATCATACCTGTGAAGTACAGACTGCTATTTAAAAGATTTAGTCAAAGCAACCCCGAGTCATATTCCAGGGGTGCGACGAAACGCGCCTTCTTATGGAACCAATTACAATGATATGGAGGAGGGATGCGAGAGAATGAATCGCGAAACGAGAACAATAAAACAAAATATTTAAGCACCCTCACAGATACACTTGCGAACACAAGTGTGCGAATAATAACGAGAACATTATTTTTACAAAACTAAAAACAAAAACCGACTTCAAAAGACCGACTATTGAGTTATTCATCTATTTGTCGCGCACGTACTTAATGCAAATTTAAGACTTATATGGTTTTCTCATGGATACCATTATCAGAACTGGACTAAATTGAAATGGGACCAAATGGGAAGCGTCAGCTTTCTAATAAAAAAAGAATTATCAAAATCGATTCACCCAGTCAAAAGTTATGAGGTAACAAACATAAAAAAAAATAATAATAATAAAAAAATTAAAAAAACATACAGACGAATTGATAACCTCCTCCTTTTTTGAAGTCGGTTAAAAATACATTAAAAATGACAGTTTTTCAAAAGTTCTTTTTAGTCAAGATAAATTAACTGAAGTCTTTTTGAACGTACTATTAACATAGTATATTTAGTTTTAACGCACATATACTTAAGTTTTAATGTGTCCAGTTTAGCACTGCCTGTAAAAAAATATATATCTACAACATTATAAATAAGACGACGCGTTGCCAATACAATACATAGCACTCAGTTATGTAGGTACTTAAATCTGATCTGGTTATAAAAAGTTAATGCATTTTCTCATAGTGCATTATGCATACTGTGTGTGTAAGAAACGCGTTTTCTGGCGCGCTCGCGTCTTGTAGCTTTCATACGGAGTTCAAAGGCACCCTCGCTTAGCTCAACGTGGGGTGGCCATTTAGCAAAGTACTTAATTCAAATTATATTCATGATATTGCAATCCCTGACTATTAGTTAAAGTATGATTCATTCGTCCATAAACTGCAAATGAAAAGTTAAGGTTCGTAAGTTTTCCCAATGTTTTTGCAACATGTGACTGAAATAAGTAGCTTATTTTAGAACCTTGTCTGAGTCATATATTTCATGTTCTGCCTTTATTACAAACTGACGTAAATAGCCCTTAGAAAAATAGCATGCCTCTCATTTAACAATTTCAAGATATAGGCAAGTTTTTTGTCCACCTTTCACGTTTCTGCGTTGGAAATGTCAGGCGATTATAAATGGTCACCCTCTCAGTTTGTCCGACATTCAGGCGCCGAGTGTATAGAACCGCTCCAACGTCGACTCGGCAAATATTTCCCATAGTGGCGTCGTGGCGCGGACGTAGCTCGCGGAAAACTCGGTGAAATATGGACGTACCAGCGATGTCGTTCCCTAAAATGATGCGTGATATACGCGCCAGCTTTTGATACATGAGCGCGATTTGAGGCCCAGGTGACTCGCACACTCAAATGGAATTGAATTGTTACTCTTTTATGAATGAGTTACATACCGCTTAAATATACGCTGTGTCTGCTTAGATATTTTTATGCCAAACGTAATATTTTTACGTGACGCTCGAATACATAGAAATGATTCATATTACCTACCAGCTCTTTGATAAACATGACAAAAGCGATTTTTATGTTTGAGGGTATTGACAACCTCCGACATTTTGTTCGAATACAATTATCATTAAAAATGATTTCTCGTATATTACAATCTCGAAATGAATGAGAAGTTTGGTAAATATTTTCCGAATTAAAAAAATGGGATTGACTGGAGCCGCGATCGAGGGGAGGGGCTATAATAAAAGATCAAGTTCGAGACTTTGTGAAATCGAGTCGAATTGTTTGGCTGTTTTTCGTTAGCCCGTTTCATTTTTCGATTGCTTTTCTCACTGCAGTCTGCTTCCTGATTAACAAAAAGTTCGCCATGTTGAGATAGAAGTTAATTCTGCGATGCATTAGTGTACCGGCCGCGCTGTCACCCCCCGCCCCCGCCCCGGGGGGATTATGATCGAAAATGTAATGTGATTAGTGCGCCGCGAAGTTATCTCGTGATATGCTCCCAAAATAATTACGAAAGTGGGTCAATAAACGGAGGAGATAGTTTCGGTAATAACATTTGTCGCAGAACTAACAAACCTCGCGGAAGTGAAAGCGGAGTGAATGGAGAATACATATACTGATAAAATATGACAGTAACTCAGAATCTGACCAATATAATAATTCTGTAAACAACCTGTAACTCAAATTTACCTTTACCATGGAAGTTCTATAAACTCTACTGCAATGAAATTGTACACAAAGCTCAAAGGTAAACGCATTTTTTCCACTGATAAAATTGAGCTTTTGTTTGCTCAAAGGTAAAAGCATCCACTCGTTTATGAAACCTAATTTACAAGTTAGAGTTTTTTTAACAGTAATATTCGAATGTTTTAAAAATGCCATGCCTTTAAAAAACATCATTTAAATCAAGCAACAAATTATTTGATTAAATAAATTATTGCACACTGTTAATGAACGAACGAGTAGTGAATGAACGAACGAATGAGTATGAATGTTTTCAGAAAGAGCATAAACTTAGCTACTGCAAGGGTTGAGTTACATCTGAACAGGGGATGGAATCAATCCACTCACGTCAGGTCCGTTGTCCAATCAACTGACACACACTGTTCACTAGGGATCAGCGGCTCACGAATATCGGCCGATGTACGGAAAACACGATATTTTCCGTTCATTCTTTTTGTACCTCCGGTGTCTTTGGCGGAGGACGTTGACGAATTTGGATGGTTAATTACACATCGACAGCTTGACACCGGTTAGACTCAATATTGTCTTCTTTATATCAAATATAAATAGGTAGTTTTATCTTGATTTGTTATTACTCGTTCTTATAAAGTTGTTTTCTTTGTTCCAGGTAAGATTCGGATTTTCTGAACATCCATGTCAAATTCTTCAAATTAATAGAATGTGATAAAAAGGTGGTAAGACACAATTTTTTTTTATCATTTAGTTTTTGTTGAATTTCTTTCCGCCTTCCGGGCAATAAATATCCGACGAGTTGTTAAACATTACATTATATTATTGAAATACCAATAAACATCCACATATGTACATAAACTCCTAAATAAATGTTGTGAGTTGATATATCCAGAAACAAAGCTAATCTCGAGCTAATATAATTTTACTACACCAGTACAGCGCACAAAATTTGGGATCCTTTTCTTGGGCGGCCGAGATTATCTCCGTCGCTCTCACTGTCATGCCTTTTCTAATGAGAGCGACAGTGACTGAAATAATATCTCACTTGCCAGAATAAAGCCCCAGTACAGTGCACAATATCAGTAAGTTTCATCTCGCCGCCATGTCGGTTCGGGACAGTTAATTGTTTGCGGCCCGCTCGGTCGCACTGACACGACACACAACTACACTGTCCGCAACTATAACTCTACGACTATAACAATATGCAATCATTTTATGCAACACTTGCATATTTTCTGAGCTAGTACAACTGAAAGCACAGTAATATTTTTGAAATGAAATAATTCTCTTCACATCAAATGTCATGACACATCTTTGTATTATATTTTTACTGTTAGGTAATATTGACTAGTGATTGATTCATTATGTATAAAACATTTTTGATCGGCAATATGTTTGGAGAGGTATATTAAAATTCGACGTAACTCGAAGTGAGTGTAAATATTTACCGATGCACCAGACTTTACCTTAGTAGCAATTGCTTTTTCATCACTTTTTCTTGAATCGACCAAGATCGTAATCCAAACACGTCTCCAATATTCAATATCACATCAATAATCCCGAGTCAAGTGTTGTTTGTACACAATAAAGCGGGTAAACAGGCTATGTGGACGCTACAGTGATGTCGACCGTCGGTCGGCCGGATGACGGGTCATATCCGGCCAGCGCGGTCGGAGCGGCTCTATCGATTCTATTACACTGCGCGTGACAGATTGAGGCGCCCGTCTCCACCGGTCGTCTTGTGTGATCATATTAAATTGGGACAACTAAATAAAATAAAACTAAAACATCACAAGAAGAAATAATCTTCAGTAGATCGGCTTTGCGGCGAAAATAGCTTTGTCACTGAGTGAATGTGGGTACGAAAATTAAATTAAGTAAATTGATCGACGTGGTGATCATATTGCTTAAGGTTAGTTGGCCAGTCTGATTGTTTGAATATAACTCCCTTAACATTGTAAAAGATAGTAAACACGACTAGTCTGAAAAAAATTAAAGCGAATAAAAAGTTTCCAAAAAAAAAAATCAGGATCCATAGAGAGTAAAAACACAAAGTCTCTTATATCTTTACTTAATTCTCTAAATGCGTCTAATTACGAAAATGGAAGTTATGGAGTTGCGTCAAATTTAATACCAAAATTTTTCAGTAGGAAAGTGCTTACGATACAGCACTCCGCCTTAAGAATTCATTAGCATTTTTTACTCTGCAGCAGCGCCGATCGATAAGGCGAACTAACAAGGCGATACATTTACAAGTTAACAAGCCGAGAGCGATAAATTCCCTCCTGTTGGCTGCCGTCGCGTCGCCGCCTTCTGATAACAAAAATACCTATCCGGCGAATTGTTCATACTCAACTTGAGAATTTGTTTTTGAATTTGGAATAAAATAAGTACCGTACTTGTAAAACTAAAAGGCAATTTAAAATATTGTGCGAGAAATGTATCTAATTCATTTTCATCAATTTCAGCCGTTTTGTAAAACTACTCAGAATTACTTTAAATAAAAGTGCTTTTAAATGTGATTTGTTTACGAAGTTTAAGTATGATGATAAAATATTAATTTATATTTGATAGAGTATAATGGTACAGAAAATCTATACCTAGAGTTGGGTAGCTCAAAATTAAATCCAAATAAATGGTCTCAATCGTAAGCCAAAGAATTTGATTGTGGCTAATGACTTAATCCTGAATTTACATTAGTACCTTCAAGTAGAGTACATTCGGATAATCCCCAGATCAGAAATACTCGTGATTAAATGTCACGAGTATTTCTAATCTAGGGATTCCCACAGACCTCGTTCCCACAGAACATTTTCAAACAGGCCGATATTCTCGGAATAGCCGCCTCGACAAGATTTAGATAACGCAAAATTAGGATCCTTTCGCAATATCACTAAACTTTCCCTAATTCGATCACCAAATACGCAGGTAATTACGCTATAAAATACTTAGAGACAGGCTGCCTACGCCGGCCCTGCTCCCTCTTTGTGTTTCTGTAAACCTTAAAAGAGAACAATAAAAACATGTGAAATAAGGCGGCGAGGCGGCCAGAATGGATGTAATAAAGAAATAGCTCGGAAGGAACAAGCTTACGTGAATAATTCGGTGCGTTCGGCGCTTGCTTTCAGAATACCTGCTTGAATCATCGTGCTATGCAATATGGGGTCTTGTACAATAAATGTTATGAAAAATTCTGCATATTTAGGTTATCGTTCGTAAAATGATGACAACGGGTACTGTTCCTAAAATGCATTGGCCGCGTTGGCATGTCACATGTTTTACCTGTAATATGACTTTTTAAATCTTTTGCATTAATTTAACATTACATATCATCATCATCAGTCCATAACTGCCGTCTGATTGATTTATATAGACATCTGCCAAGACAAGCTACTTACTAATGTACTCCTCGCTTTTTTCAAAATCTCGATCACGACAAATAATGTTCTAGCAAGTAAATCAATTTAAATAGTTTGGCTTCCAGGACTACTCTGAAACTACATAATAAACATGTAAATTGTAGTGTAATTGTGTGTTTTAGTGATGAATGTAAGGCCTTGTAGATGAGTAATGGGTGGCATTTAATAACAGCCCCGTAATTACGTTATCTAGCCTCCGCGGGGCGCGCGGCTATCCATAACCTCTCGACTCCGGGTCTCTCATAATTGTCACTCGCAGGGCCGAGGGAGATGCCGATTGATAGCTCGCAGGAATGCCACGCTTTCATCCGTCCATAAGAGGTGTGTCTAACACTAAGATTACATCTAGACCAGATATAGATCTTTCAAAATTCGCTGTCACAATTACTATTTACCCTACATGCTGGTTACTCAACTAATTCTTAAGAATCAGTAAGGTTTCATACTGAGTGTGAGTTTAACTTTTAATAAGTGTCAGGATAGTCCGAGTAATGCGTGTGGAGTTACGGAGAGCATCAAGTTTCATAAAACTATCCGTGAACCAAACAAATCTCTCGAAAACGATATCGCTTACGTTCACCGTTCACATTATTTAACCCAAATACTTTCCCGGGCAGGTATACGCTGGAAATAGATCGTGATCCCGCTGCCTGACCTTTTCGTCACCCTTTTGACTTACATCGATAAAAATAAACATCGTTGTGTGATAAACTAGACTTTCAGTGAATACTAAACTTATCTAGGTCTTGGAGTCATAGGTTAGTGAGATCACAATCGTATTATTGAGTTTTCCATCATCGCATACTGCTATCAAGCTATGGCGTATATCATTATTTTCTCTAGGAAAAAAGTTTTCGAATTTATTTTAGTATCACGATGAGTGTAAACTTTTAGTAAAATCCTTAAAATATTGTGTTTAATCTGTCCAAAAAAATATCACCAATATATTTTAAGGCTGATTGTTTCCAAGGTATTTTTATCAGCAAAAAAGGGTTTGGAAGTGATTATCGAAATAATACGGATGTCTATGAAAACCAAGTTATGAATGAAGTTATGAAGTTACAAATAAGTAATACGAGATAACCTTTAAAATGAAATATAAAAACCTAAATGAAGACGAAGTTCTTATTGAAACCATAAAAGAGTACTAAAATGCAGAAAGCGTCACAAAAGTTCCTCTTATGTGACTATACTCCAATTCTGTATAAAAGAGACGACTCTATCCGGTACAGTGAGAGCAAGGGAGATGAGGTTGAGAACTGCCGAAGAACGCAATTGATCACGCTAATTCTCCAAGCTTTAGGGGAAAAAATGTCGTCAATTTGTCACTTCATAACGAGCACTGGATTCCCAACGTAATGTTTTCTTTGAAGCGATGCCCTCGCGCTATTTCTTTATCTTAATTTTCGTCGCATACAAATTACATTAAAATATTTTAACGATGTTTGCGCTAGTGGCCGGAGCGTGTTTTTAATTTTCATGTTAATCCTCAGCTTTGTTTTTACGGCGCGAATGTTCATAAAGCATATAACTTTAGCCGCGGTGCAGACGCTGTGTTTTAAATTTATGTTTACCTAGTCTAGCGAGTATTAAACAATATGCATCTCTGGCTTCCAACGGTTCGGGCAAATCCGTTTACGTAGATTTATCAGCGTTGGTATCACAGCACTCTGGAGTCTGGACTGAATTCGTTAAAGCAAATTTTACCGTGTGCAGTGATAGAACATTGTATTAACTAGTCTGAGATTGAAGTGCTTCGTCAAGTCAAAGTGGACTCTAATGTGTTTGGCTATGGCTGGTTTTAATCTGTTACACGATACCCGTGCTCTCAGGAATATCTAAATGGATGAAATATGATGGCACAAAGGAAGAATATCACTCAGAGGGTTAGGGTGGGCATGGCGAGCACTACTCTAGGAACAGGAACGTTGTTAGATGGTAAATTTACAATACTGAAGAGCGCAGATGTGCCGAGTTGAAACCGTTCAAACAAAGTATGCTTAAAGATTTGTGAACATTTCATGTGATTTCCAAATTGTATTACTAACTAATTTACTCCACCTATCAGTTAAAAACTAGAATGTCCGCGCTGATTTGTATCAAAAGCTTCATCAATATGTAGCTACATAAAGTTCGTTGGAAAATAAAGCAATTTCCGTCAACTCCCTCAATCCGCCCAATCTGTAGTCCAAGTGCCCAGCATGTAAAACAAGGAAACCAGATTAAACCAATACTTTTTACGATACCAATAAAGAAACAACAGAGAGTAGAAAGTGAATCGTAAAAACAACACTAATCCCAATGTGTCCCAAAAAGACCGTAGTGAAAGTGCCCATCCTGCGCTACGCCGAGAATATCGTAGGTAAGTACAGTTTTTGATTTATGTCCCTTAAAAGGCGGCCCTTGCTTCGGTTCCAGTTATTGTTTTTCCTCTTATGAAAATGGGCAGTTTTTTCATTCGTTTCTTCCATTGTTTTGAGCAACTTTGATTTATCTCCCATTAAAGTTTATGTTGCAAAAGTTTTTACGTATATCCTCGAGCACTATGAAAAGCATAATTTATTTTGGTTTTTTATCGAAGAGGCGTAAAATTAAGAACGAATAGAATGTTATACGGTTATTAGCACGAGTCCCTAGAACTTTTATATCGTGAGCAAGTCTGATACTTTTGAACAATCTCGTCCCACATGTGGCGTTTATTAAATCACGCAACATATTGAGCAAATTTTACAAAAGTTTCAACCTACAAAATATTTTATCGACGCAAAATACTGACGCTGCATAAATCTCAATTTGTTGTTAATAAAAACGTGAAGCGAAGTCTCATGTGAATAAAAAGTAAGTTAAATTCATTCTGCGACAGGACTTCGGAGGAAATTCACATGGTCATTGGTCATATCAGTGATGTAATTTTTTCGGTTGTAGGCATTGAGTTATTTTAATAGATATCACAACACCCTACATTGTGATGTCACATTTAATAGCTACAAACATACATGAGCCACAAAATAAAACTAAAAGAAATAGAAATATAAAACTTACTTTCATACGACGTGACGGCCTGTTTGGTTCAGCGGCAGTGTATCTGCCTTATAAGCCAGAGGTCCCGGGTTCGATTCCCGGCCGGGGCAGATGCTTGAATGATGAATTTAAATATCTGTTCTGGGTCTGGGTGTTAGTTGTCCTTGTCTTTGTGTGTGTTCCATGGCATCCCCGACACAGGATTTATTCCTAGTGGGGAGCTTTGAGTGTGAAACGTTTATTTATTTATTTTATTTTATTTATACATATTTATGAATGGGGTATATCGTGTGTACGAGACATCTGATATTAGAGGTATATTTATGCGTATTGCGTATAATACAAGGGAACACAACCTAAACAACGAGCGTTTAGCGATTCAGTGAAGTTGAATAAGGTAACACAATCGAGATGGAACGTTGCGGCAACGTTTGGTCCCATCTTCAGTACACAGCACCTACATAGTAACTCAATGGTTGTTGGTAAAATGGCTTTACCTTCCGAAACCTTCGTACGGTTATAAATTTGACGCGAGCCCGTCAATTCCTGTCGGTATAGGTAATTTAACCTGAATAATATTGTCAGTCATCATTGTGCTCGGATAATAAATGTTCCTGACGCTGTTTGAATAAAGGCGGCGTATGCGAAAGTTTCGGGGCTCAAAATTCGTTTTGGCTCGTTCAAACATTAAACATGAAGTTGAAGCTTTGCTTAGAGCGAAATTGGTATATTAGAGAAAGTGCAAGCGAGTCGGTCGCGACGTAAGTAGCCCTACATTCGCTTTGTGCATTCGTAAAGTAAAACGGGACACTCAACAACTTGGTTTCGGTCCAACCCTTTTTTGGCTTCACACGCTAGAATAATTGGGTCTTTTGTGGTTTCCGGCGACGTGTGCCCCGTAATGGGCCAGGCTTTTTGCTCCTTTGAGCCGCGTCTGCCTCTATTGGGCTCTTTAAAGCTGACATCGGCTCCCGTACGGGGAACGTGTAGACTCCGTTGTTTTTTCTCAAAATATTTACTCAGCTTTGATGGTTTACCTTCGCGACGCATAGTTACCTAGTGAAGATTGATGGCCGACTCGGAAATGTATTTTTCCAATTTCCGTGACAACATTGTATTACCGTTGTTTGTTTGCCTCGACTTTAGTACTTCCGACAATTTGTATCCTTTGTATCGGCCGTTCCGTCCAACATAACTTTTTAATACCGACCATGTCGTTAGACCGTCAATCATGTCGGTTGACGTTAATGACCCCCACTTTGGCGACAATAAAAATTCCATCAAAATTACGCTATAAAAACAAGTTGGGGAAAGTTCATTAATACTATAAACATTTTCGTTTTCCCCTCCCTTTGTGGCAAGGTTGTTATATTAGACCGCGTGTAGATAAGAGGACGTTGCCTTACCGCCTCCGGAGGCTAAATAGCAATTCCCTCTTGGGTGTGATAAATGGTTTAGGTATTGACGCATTGTTATCGTTATTAATCGTTTTGAATATATTTGACTTAAAGTTGAATAATATTGGAACCGGTTCCGTTGAATTTCCGATATTATGAACAGGTAGGGGTTACAACAGGAATGATTGATGTAAAGGACTTGACATTAATAAATAAGTTATAAGGGCAGAGCTGGCCTGAACTTTGGGAATACCCTCCATACCTGAGCGCGCGTTTTAAACGTTACGTACGGGTAGTCACGAGAGATCGCGTGCGGCGCCGCACTCCGCTGTAATTGCGTTACGTCAACCAAACAACAGGGAGTAATAACTGTAACCCATTACTCTGTGTGCTTGTAACGAAAACGCGCAAGTTCGCGTTAACGCCCCTTCGGGTTATAAAACCGTTGACGACTTTAATTAGGCTTTCAAAAGACGAGAAACGCGTGAAATTTTAAAGAGATGCCGTAATGGGCTTAGTGGGTTGCGCACTGTTTGGCTTCTCAGCTTCAGCCAAATTGTTGCGAAGATTAATTCGGAAATTAATCATCGTAAAATTTAAGTAGGTACTTGCTTATTGTTTCTAGAATTTGTTATGTAACTTACAAAAGTGAGCATTCAAAACTCATCAAAAGACTGAAACATTTTTTGGTTACTTCAACAGTGATTTAATGATTTTATTATTCTATTCACAAAAATTACAAAGCCGGGGCAAAACTTCTAGCCATAATCATTTCTAACTTATTACGTCAGACGTTCATTGCACAATCATGAACGACTGTCGTAACGCCTCTTTGCCGTCCCAATAAAAAACCTATCTAAGTACGCAATAAAACACGATGTCACCTACAAGCCGATCGATATTTGACGCGACCCACCACACCTGCCCGTATCGCCTAGCGACGGGACGCAAACATACGCCTCCAGCTCACTGCGTGGTACTGGTAGCTTACTGGCTGGTAACCACCCACGCGCTACGTAGCAATACACTACGTACCATAAAGATAATCAATACAATTTTATGATAAAAATATTCTGTTTCTGGCATAGGACTGAAAGAAGTGGGAAAAATGGCAAAGACTTTGCCTGGCAGTGGCACAAAATAGTTTTATTTAAAAAAATGAACCACAATAAGAATATTATTAAAACTATTTATAAACTATCAAACTATAACTGCTTCAGAGCTCTATAAATATATTCGAATAGCGCAACAAACATTATAATTAAAATTATGTATGAGGAAGCTGAGGGAGCTACTTTTATTTGTGTTAATTTAAAATTGAAGAGAAAATAAGACGAAAGCTACAGCCCACTTACCACATTCACCATGTTGCTAGCAATATTACTTCAAACCGAAATTTTTAAACGATGAATGATTTAAATGTAATAACACCCACTCGAATGAAACTCAAGATGGCCTATTATCACTAATAACACACGTAGAATAGTCGGTATCAATTGCAGCCCGGGGCAGGTAGTGGGCGCTCAAGGCAGGAGGTGTCAGTTGTCGGCAGTATTAATTAATGTACTCTGATTACCTTACCTATTCTAGCTCAACCGTGTGTAGAACGGAAACAGGAATTGTAGCTTGTTTATGGCACTAAAATACTCACATTCACAGCTCGCTGGCATTTAGAATCTAGAAGCCATTTAGTCTATACTTCTATACTAATATTATAAAGAAGTAAAGTTTGTGTGTTTGTATATTTGTTAAATTGTAAGGGGTAATCTCGGGATCTACTGAACCGATTTTAAAAATTCTTTCACCAATAGAAAGCCACATTATTGCTGAGTGTCATAGGTTATATAAAAAACCGAAAAATAAAAAGGCTTTTACGTGGTAGTCCGTTTTGCAAAGTGAATCGGAGAAAAAACGGTCCGGACGGCGCGCGATGGCTTCGGGTTTAATTAACATTATGCCCAACGAAGTGGGCACGGTTCAGCTAGTACCTTATAAAAATAAACTACGGGCTTTTTGAAATTAAATGTGAAATTAAAGTTTCATTCATCATATTTAAATCATTGTTTAGAGTTAGGAACAAGCACCGGTTTTATATAATAAAAATCACAGCTAGAAACAAAGCAGCGCACAGGTATGGAATTGACGAGCTAAAAATAAATATCCTCCACGGAAACCCTTGAAAAAGGAGAATACAATCAAAAACTTGTGAAAGACAAAAGATGACCCAAGAGGTACGTTAGCCAAAGACAGGGCCCGGACGCTACGATAGTTACAGTTCATTCGGCATGACAAGAGCATTAGTTCTGTCGGATACACTTGCGGACATGAGAAAGTGTACTCGGGAGGTGTTTTGACACATTTTACCTGAGGTAAGCGATGCGCGATAGCGGTAAAGTTTAATTTGATTTAATGAACAATGACCGTTTAATATTTGACACAGTTTGTATTGCTATTGCTATTTGTACATGTTTTCACTCAGATTCTCTTAACATTAACGTGACGTGTTTGACACAAATTTTACATTTATAGTGACTTAGTTACAGTCATTAATGACTGCCTCACACGATCTTGACGACATTCGCGTAGCATGCGTCGTAGTCTCGTAGCATACTTGTACATACTACGGCTTTTGTGGGCCAAAGTGAAATATAAACACAGTGCTACGACTGCCTATTTGAGTTGTGGGATCGACAAACAAGCAGAGCAACAGACCAACAACAAAAATACGAGTGTAATTAATTTTAACTATTAATTTTCATAGAGTGTGTGTGTGTGTGTATTGTTTCGCAGTTAATGCAATTGTGCAGTTTTGATTATTTTTCTCTTTTTCTTACGAGTGTCAAAGACGAGTGTAGTATAGGAGTAGGTAGTCTATACTAATATTACTAGCTGACTCGACAGACGTTGTCCTGTCAAAAGCCATTGCGTAACTATAGCAACCGTAGTATGTTGATGCTAACTTGTCAATTTATAGTAAACATTATCAGTATATATATAATTTGCAATAAATTAAAATTGCGACTATAATTTGAGATTTAAACTATCCTATCTCTCAAGTTGGATCGAACTGCACATGGTGTGCGAATTTTATTATAATCGGTTAAGTGGTTTAGGAGTCCATTGAGGACAAACATTGTGACACGAGATTTATATATATTAAGATAAAGAGGAAAGATTTGTATTTTTGTATGTTTGTGTGGAATAAACTCAAAAACTACTGGACCGATTTCAAAAATTCTTTCACCATTCGAATGCTACATTATTCCAAAGTAACATAGGCTATTTTTTTTTTTTTTTTTTTTTTATCCACAGCGAAGCGTGGCAGGGAACAGCTAGTATTTTATACATTTTGCAGCTACGAGTAGTCCATTTCATTCATTCAGCATTTAAGAGCTTTGCTCTTGTCGGTGGAGTAACTTCCAGGCTAGTGTTTTTACTGCTTTGTACGACATGACATCTGCCTTCTAGTGCATTTGTGCAGTTTTACTCCGGTGGGTGCAGTTGTACTTTTTTATTTTCCTTTTTTTTCTTTTGCACAGAAGAGTGTAGTATTTTTGTATGGTAGTGTAACGTAGCGTAAGAATCGATCACCCCAAGTTTCAGTAAGCCCGGTCGAACAAGGGTCGAGAGCCTTCGAATATTTTGTAATGGCCGTTACAAATACGCTACCCTCATTTTTATACTTTCGGCTATTGGAAACGTGTAATGGAGAATTATGAAGCTCATTTTTGTGTGATATATAAAATACAGGATCACCCGTTATTTATGCCGGATAATGGTCGGCATTATAGTGCGGCTGTGGTTTTGTTGGGCTTTTGTTGATAAATAATAAAAAGTACATGGAGCTTTACTATTTTCTACCAGTACGTTTTTGCCAATGCACTGAAAGCTGAGAGTTTATTTCCGTAGATTTATTACTTACCTACTCCTTTTTTACTTATTTACATATGTTGCACCTAATAGTAGTTGAACTAACCCGTTCCAATAGATAAATAAATGTTTGTAAGCAAAAGTCCAAGAAATGAGGCAAAAAAGCTCGACTTCACAAGCACGTGTAATACCTACAATTTCACAATCATCGATCGCGTAAAGCCGGCTTAGCCGCTCTTGTGGGTCTTTGGGGCACGAAACACGAGGGGCGAGAATAACAGGAACGCACCACTCGACCAACAAAAGGATTTCCTGCTCTGGAAAATTCCTAATCAGGGAACCACGCGCCGGAATTTAACGACACAGAGAATTGCCTTTAAAGTAGCTGCAGACAATGCTACATCAGTACATTGCTTTTCCTGTACTAAGTACTCCTACTTGCCTCACGATGTCAGTGAAATATCGAAAATAGCTTTCCCCACTGGACTAAAAGTAAGGACCATTTACAAAAAGAAAGATGCACGTTTGCACGTGACTGTGGATAGTTATAGCGGGAAGGAACAAGAAAGTAAACCCTGTAAAAGACGGCTAGAGTAAAAAGGAAGTATGATGGAGATTATGATGGAGACAAATAGAGGACACGTACATGCTTTATCGACGACCCCACATAAGTGGGATAAGGACAGTAAGATTGTGAAAATATTTTTATAACGTAGTCTAAAGAGACGTTTAACGATGAGCTGTGCTATAATCACGGGTAAGTAAAGCAGTCCGCGAAACCTAAGAAACTTTGATTGCGTATTCTTATAGCTCAGTCTGAAAGCTCTTTCACGGAGAAAATGTGGTAAATGGAGCGAAGATGTGACCCGCGTAACAGTTCAAAGTACCTGTGACCACGAACATTGATTTAACTTCTTAGTCTCCGTTATGCCCGAACACTGGTTCTACATAATGATAATGTGCGCAGAAATGTATATGATCGTTGGTTGATTCTCGCCACTTCAAAACAAATTAGAAACTTCCCTTACTCATGCGTTATAAATGGAGTATAATAAATGGGATACGGAACACTCGACGTTATAGTTAGAATACGAGTACGAATGCTCTGGAACTTGATGCTCTTTTAATAGCCGTTTTATGCGCAACTAATCGTAAACGATGACAGTACTCGAGATAAGAAGTAAGTACTTAAGTGCAAATAAATGCAGCTTGTAAAACAGGGGCTTAAACGCGTGAAAGTTTACAAACGGACATAGTGTTAACTAGTAAAACGTCTCAAAACCAACGCGTATTCTTTTCTTTTTTTTTTTCAAAAAAATATCTCCTGCATTCTTCACGTATACAACAAGTTTTTCATGAACAAAAACTATTAAAAGTTCATGGCAATTAGCTACATAATCGCTAAAATGAAAAAAAAAATGGTTTTAAAGCAAAACATAATACTTTGCTGCGTTAGTAGTTTACCACTACCTTATTCGAGCAGTTGACAATCTCACCAGTGGTCAAGAAAATAATTTCTTTGGTTCATCAAAACAACAGTTAAAAGCATAGCTGCGCTTGGCCATCTCGGTTTTCTCTATAAAGAAAATGTAAGTGGATTTTGACCGCAAGTCAGCTAAGTATTTACTGCAGAGCTCTTTTGTTCCGCGGAGTATTGTTGCTCGGCCCGCGATCTGTTGTGTGCAAACTTTCAGCGGAGTCGGTCGATTGCGGCAAGTTTCAGTGAAATCAGACAAGTTACATCGTATTCCTGGCGGCTTTTCACTCCAACTTGGCTGTTGCGTGACGTCTCCCGACCCCAAGTTTGTTCTTTATCCGCTGAGAGTTTAATTATAGACGGGAGAAATCAGGGCCCGCTTCCCTCCGACTCGCGAACTTGGTCGCTCCGTTGCGTATTTGTTACCGCAATAAGTATTCCGCGGTATTGTTTTTCAGTTTTGAAAGCTGTTGTTGAAGTTGCTTACTTTAAACAAAGCGAACAATCCAGAATTTATATGATTACAATTTATTTTAGTCCATTATTGTGGTAGATGAAGCTGACACAGGGCTGGAACAGACAGCGCTATGAAAATACCTTATGCTCGGCACGTGGGACATCGTTGATGACAATGACGTCATTGACACGGTTCAATAAGTAAATAAAAAATATTATAAGGCTAGCTGTGCCACGTGGTTTCACCCGTTATGCTACAGGAACCCTTATTTTTGTTGAATATAAAGTAGCCTATACGTTAATCCAGGGTAATTATTTATCTGTCTCCATACCTTTCACTTAAACCCGTTGAGCCGTTTTAGCACTCAGTCCAAAACTTTCACATAATTATGTTAAATAGTGTGATAAAGTGTGTTATGATAAAGTTACAATATCACGAATGCAACCATACGAGTAGTAAACTAGACGGACATTTCATTCAAAGCAACGCCAACCCCTCTCTGTGTAAGAGCACAGTAGCAACTATACAAAAGCTGCGCCATTAACTTCAGTCACAAATCACGCCATATAATGAGAGAGAACGTATTCAGTACCAAGAAATCCTTCGCTCTCACATTGCTCATTAAATTTCAAGTGTGATTAGTAGGTAGGTGAGTGTCTCACATTCGCAAAGCTTTGGATTGCCCTAACTGAGGCTGAGGAATGTTTTGTATTGTCACCCAACTCTGAAGGGCGTCGAAACTGCTACGTGGTTTGGTTTTACTTTCATTGTCTGTAACAACGCTTGCCTACAATAAGCCAGAATCTCAGAAACTAGTCGAATAAAATCTCTACATCTCACATTTGGCTGCTTCTGTCGGCAAATTGACTTGGTAAATCCAGCCAGGTGCAAAGTTTTTATACATTTTTTTTTTAGTTTTTTTTTAGGTTTAGAATCTTACTGTACCTGTTGTGTAACCAACCAGTCTATCTAGTATACGAAACTAAGCTTTGTACACCTACGTATAGCGTATTGTCGTGTTGTCCGCGTTGTATTGACATTGTGTTACAGTAATAGGTAGCTAAACAAACTGCAATCAGAGAGATTTGCATAAACATATTGACGGTGTAACTAATCAGTGCTCGACGTTCCAAGCTGGGATCAACAATTAGTACTGAATTTGTGAACTATGAAAGAAATTGGAGTGAAACAGTAACTCAATTGAAATGTCAATAAGTTTGGCTTGCGTTACTAAAAACTGCTAATTATGATTGATTTGAGTGCTAATGTTCAAGTGTAATAAGTATGCTTGTTTTAACTAAACTCCGTAACTATTTAACGACTTAATATAATACTTAGGTTAAAAAGTATAATAATTTGCCATTTATTAATAGGTTACTATTTGCCTCTACCATAAAATCAACGGGTAAAAATACGAGGCGCTGTAAGTTAAAAATAAATCCCAATTATTTAGAGCTTATTTTGTACCTTTAACGAAAATCAAATTATTTTCTTCTCTACCTATAAAATCCACTTAATCTGACTCGTAACACGATCATCTGTCCAATATCTCGGGCTAATTTCCCGATGAGGCGAGATCGCGCGGGCACGATAAATAGCGATATAAACCGTCGGCTGACAATAAATAAACACGCCGCCCACTAAATTATTTTAGGCCATTAGAACGACAGCGCGACACGAATTAATCACTGGTATGACAGTAAAAGCGTTTAACACTTTCCTGCTGGATACTGGCGAGAAAAGCACCCTGTTGCCAAGGCGAAGTCGCATTTGTGGCAAGTGTAAAGATAGAAAAGTTGAGATTTTGCTAGCTGCTCTTATATTTGCGACAAAAAATATAGGCAAGAAAAAAAATGCGTTGAAATAATTATTAAATCTTATTTAATCTCTAGATCGTACTCGTAAATTACGCGGGTTTTTATAGCTAATATTTATGTTGAATTTAAATTACGTTTCCTTCGCTAG
Organism: Alcis repandata; assembly: GCA_949125135.1. NCBI lineage: Eukaryota > Metazoa > Arthropoda > Insecta > Lepidoptera > Geometridae > Alcis > Alcis repandata. The sequence continues at coordinate 7,524,186 of OX421233.1, forward strand.
CATGCGCAACTTAATCATGGACAAAAAACCAGAGCTCCCATCTGAAAAATAAGTTATTTAAAAGTTTTTAAATCAGAGCTACCGAGGAGTGCATTTGGCAGTGATCTCGACACAGAGACATCGCAAACAACTGTCTTTAGGCAAAGTTGAAGACAAATCACCCGCGCGATATGGCGCTTGGCGTCATCTGTCAACATTGGAACTGTCAGACTAGCCTGCTAAATCGATCACCAGCAAACTAATATCGAAGTTGGGCCACGTTGGGCCAACAAGTCGCACGACCGATCGTGCAACTTGTAAGCGCCTAACTTTTTACGTGCACCCCTCGCGTAGTAGCGCACTTGGTTTTATTGGATGTTTCCGTGCAAACTTGCCGATGTCGTCTTTTTAGACTCCTCGAGGAATCGACGTGATCTTCGAACAATGTTTCTGAGACATCAATTCTGTTTAACACTTTGTAAGAAAGAAAGCCAATTTCCTTACCCGTATTGAAGACATATTTATACGAAAATAACATCGTTGTATAAATACAGAGGCTAGAAAACTACCTTCGGCGATATTATCCGACATTGAAACAATATCATCCAATAATCCCGACCGACACCTTCGAAACAATATAGGTATCCCTCGGTTTTGGATTTTCCAGGAAAAAAGTTTTATTTATATTTTTATATCGTTGAGCGGCTTACCAAAGCACTCTTGTAAAGGTCTAGTGAATCTCGGATTTTTGGGCGATGTTTGCCGAAGGAAATCCCGGGACAAACGAGGTACGGGCTGGCGATCCCGGGATCATGGCCACGTTTAGGACAACAATGCCGATGGAGCGACCTGATACGGCGATATATTATTATCTTTGTTTGACACCGCATCGTGTAGGTCGTTTTTTGTCGTCAATTTTCGCATTGTTGTCGTAATGTAAACTTTTCTGTAAGGCGCTTTTTGTCCACGCGAGAATAAAAGGATACCACAATAATCTAGACGTATTTTGTAATGTAGGACCTACATTATTTTGAGCATTTGAGACATAAAGTTTTATTGTTTTTTGTTATCTTTTTTAATTTCCACAAAGAATACTTCTAAAGATGCCAACACTTATTAAAATAAATGTAATAAAATGAAGTTCAATAAATTATCTAGTACATGTACATGTACACTTTACACACATTCAAAATCGATCTACAAATATACATACGTAAGTTCCAACTCTATAATTCGTATGTGACGATATTGCAAGAACTTATTAACTTATACCATATCTGCTAACTAAAGAGTTTCTTATCAAGACATTCGATAACTGACTCCACAATCTCACTCGCTCTAAGGGCGCCGTTACACTGATCCGATCACTTAGTGTTTACCTTGCGAGAGATTTGCAAACACCCTTTGTGTGCTGGAGCGAGGTGAGAATATATACAGTGGCATTTTTCGGTTCTTATCTCTGACAATGGCTCGGCGAGATACCGTGACATCCGCTGTAGTTACGGTAGTTTGGATATCGGAGATTTTGTAAATGTTGACACGGAAGCAGGTAACCAAGCCTATCATCGAATGAAAAAAAAAGTAAAACGTAGCTCTCGAGATTTTTGTAAATAACACTCAGTTCTACTAACCAGTTTTCTATTATTTTTAACCGACTTCCAAAAAGGAGACGGTTCTCAATTCGACTGGGTGTTTTTTATTTGTATGTTACATGATTACGCCGTCAATTATGAACTGATTTTGATGATTGTTATTTTGTTTGGTAGGTCATAATTCAGAGGTGGTCCCATATCATTTATATATAAATTTATATCATCCGCTTAATTTGTAGACAGTTCTGAAACTGTAATTTGAACTGTTACAGTGATTTGAAGTTGTGTGTTCTGAATTATTTAAAAAAACTCATGATGTTCTTTTTTCTAATTCTTCAAATCTGTAGCGTGCGTAAGTTCCAGACTAATCACTCGATGTACCGCGTGTCCCGGCGTGCGGCGCGGCGGCGGCCGCTGACAATTAAATCACTTGACCTGTCAGAGGTGCTCTATGCGGGGTCAATGAGGCGGGTCGTGTCACCATCGCTGTATGACTCTATTAGAACCTTGTGCGGTCACGATGCCTCTAATTGGGGAACGCTTTATTGCACGTACATGAACCGGTCTCAGATACCGAGTTAAGACAAACTGAGAGTATGTTAACTAGCTTTAAAAATAATTCTTTAAATGTTTGTAGATGTCAAACAATAAGTTTATACCTCTAAACTGGAATTTATCTTCTTGGAAAAGTATGTATTTGTTTGTTTTAATGAGGATAAGATCATTAATTAGTTTTTATTTCTTTCAGGTAATATATAACACCATATTCACTATATCTACCTATTTAAATAGGTTCACGACCGTTGGGTGAGTTACAAAGCGTTATCATTGTTTACTTCAGAACTGTTTCTTTGTAAATCTTTCGCGTTTTAATAAAACAATTCGGCATTATTTGACGATATTTTCACAAAGTTATGCCCGGGAATGCTCTGTTTGTACGGAAAAATGTCCTTTACGAGTCGTAGATCAAAACATTGGTCTCCTCCGGAGAGCGGAGAAATATTAAAATATCTGTCTTTGGGGGGTGATAGTACTTGTCGGAAGTAAGCAGAGCTCCATCTTCAAAAAAGTACCTTATGCTGTTTTTGTTAAGACACAGTTTCACGGTGAAATGAATATGCGTAACCGACGCATACTGATGAAGTTATCGTAGCAGGGCTACGAGTGCTCCGACGAAGCGTAAGGTCTACGTAAACTGCCTTAACTTGCGTACTGTCTACAGTCTGTAGAACACGATGTGAGAAGAGATGAGGCGAGCACAATTCCGCCGATTCGATGTCCCCAATTCGTTTGGTGAATTCCTAATCGCGCCTAAGGGTCGACACGGCTTCGTAGCCAGAACACTTTCGTATTTAATCCGCGTTTCGTTACACCCTTGAGTATGCAACTGGTAACAAGAACTTAATTGGTTAACCGAACGAAAGCATTTTTAATTAATTAAAACGGAAAGGAGCTAGATAACGTAAGTTTTCTAAGAAAGCTTACTCTTTCAATTTAATTACATTATTGATTTTTTCGCGCTAATCAGTAAAATTATTATAGGGAAACTGTATTTGAAAGTATGTTAAATGGGTTCGTTACATTTCAACAAAATTGTATCCATGGTAAAGTCTATCAGATAACTTTATTAAGATATCTGCTTCCTTCCTCGAAATCTTTATTATGTAATTATTCTCAACATCACGATAAAACAAAACTTCAAATTATTCGAATAATTTTACATTACAAATTAGATTCCAATCGATATACAGATAAAACGGGTAACCCGTGCTATTCCCAAATTGGATTAAATCGTTTCCTGACTGAAGGATTTATTGCTATTGATTAGGCAGAGCTTGACCGACCGACATCGACATTCCTGTTAGAGCTTGCCAAACCACACGTGTAATGCCAACTCTACGATATGGTACAGACTCTATAAACACATATGTACCTAATGCTAAACTTGAATAGCTGAGCACAGCAAGTCTCGAAGACTTGGAGAATAAATTGGCGCTTGCGTTCGTGCGTTTATATATATATTTCTAACAATAATTTGCGTACGGTTGAAATTTTCAAATCGTTATGATTTTTTGTGGGCATGTCCTTCATTTCAATACAATTATTTAGTTCGTTTATGATATAAATCGGTTGAGGAGTTAACAAGACATAAAGGTCAGTTCGGTGCAAATTGCTAATGTAATTAGATTGAAGACCAATCACTGGCCAGGACGCAAACTGTTGGAATAAGGCCGGTCACATATGTTGAGGAAAACTTGTATAGAAAGCCATTGTAGATCTCACATTCGAGCCAGGTAAAAATGAGATTGCAAGATAGTTAAGTCGAAATTGTAGCGATTTCAAAATAACATCTCAAACATATACAGCCAGCCTTAAAGCCGTCCACATTTATACGAGTAAATGAAACGCTATAACATAACTTGAATCCAGTAGATACATACTATCCACTGTATTGTACTCTGCGTTTATGGAAATATCTATTCAAACTGAACAAGATACATTTCTATGGAATATGTAAGAGGGATCTTCTCAGGACTTCCCATGAACCTTTTGAAAGCATCCTCCTTATTTATGGTTCCGTTCATTGTTTATACATTATATGGGTCCGATCCCAAGGTCTGAAAAGTTTCTTTGTTAAATATAAAGGTATTTTCTATTGGTATATCGGCATTTGCTGATACATATTTATCCATATGTTCAATAATGTACGTGGCTTCAGCAAGTGTATTTACTTGTTTGTTTTATAAGCAAAACAACTAGCCTTAGAGTAATAATTTCAAAATTTTAGTTTTGATATGGTTATCATTTTTATCTTTAGCTTGTGATAGGCTTCTCTTGTACCTAAGGTAAGATATAATTAATTGGCGTATAGTTTTTTTTTGTACAACGAAGTGACAAGAAAAGATATAGGTAAGCGTTACGCTTGCTCATAACTGTTTATAGTCTCCCAAAGTTTTTAATTTCAGCGGTCCATTACTCTACTTAGCAAGGCACTACGCTCATCACTCGTAGTTATTTATTAGATGGCAATGTTATACGAGTACTCTATAATGTCACTGAAAATAGTGCCATTCAATCAGTAACGCAGTAATATTTGTACACTACTGCTTGGCAGTTGAATAAAAGAATAAATATAGAGAAGTTGAGATGTGCTAGCTCCCCATGCAAAAGTCTTGTTACTGGAATACATAAGTATGTATACGATACTCACATAATATACGAATGCCATAGAATCAATTATCTCTTTATACAGAACAAGATCAATTAGAAAGGACGACGTGAATTAGAATCCCACTGTAAACCATGGAATCGCGTGAGATTTATAAGGGTTGCTTCTAAATTTAATTGTGTTCGGTCCGGATTACAAGAGTGGCTTTAATCTATCTAGCATTTATTAGCGGGCTTTTGCTAATAAGATTAAATAGATACACTTATACTAGAAGTTCTCACCTTATATCTCTGAGAGCTAATCCTCCTTATTTTTTTTAATACTATACATTTACTTTGCTCAACTACTAGTACTAAATGGGATTACTACTTAAAAAATTAAGAATGAACATGTACTAATATTGACCTGAAAAAAATATTTAGCAATCGCAAGTTAATTGTTACGTCAACAAGGAACCCTGACAGAAATAAAAACAACTTAATTACATTAATCAAAAGCATTTCGTTCCAAACCAGTGAACTCTAAACTGATCAGCTATTAATTGGCAAAGTCAGCGCCATGATTAACTTTTTCAGCATTAATTTGCCATCGAATTTATTTATCGGTAAAGCTTCACGCTTTCCCCTGACGATAGCTTATTACCCTCAAAATTAAACCGTGGCAAATAATGTTCTTAGCCATTAAAGAGATTTTACAATGGACTGATCGAATTAGACTCAATTAACTACGACTTTGAGTGGCACGTACTCAACGCTGTCGGAGAATGAACTTTTGGGCTTTTTATTATAGAGCACTTTTAAGATGGATAAGAACTGTGCCTTGCGGCATTACTCAGTATTCGAAGAGAAGAAATAGTTATTAGAAGAGTTTTACAGAATTAAAAAAGAGAAGTACTTACCTCTGTGGATAATAGCATCATCATCAACCATTTTCCAATACCTATATTTCTTAATCTTATTTTTCTTATCTTATTAATCTTATTTCATTTCATTTCATTTACAAAAGCAGAATACCTATACACAACCACTATTAAGTATAGTATTCTCTCAGAGAGCCATCTTTTCAGGTCTTTTGCCAGTCTTATCCATCATATCATATTTTATGTTTACGATATAAACTACCATGATTCATTTATATCTTCCAATCCTTTGGACACAAGTCTTAGCAAAAAAAATCATCGTCCCACGATTTAAGGTTTAAAAGTAAAAACATTCATAATGGTCTTTATTTCTAGATAGTTTTATAAACATTTATATTATGTAATGAAGGTAAGTTTCTTTGTTTAGTTGTTAACTTGTAAGCTCTGCGCACTGAGTACTCTGTGGTTTCAGTAAATCGGTCACCGTTTGCTTTATCGCTTTAGAGCAAGTGGTCTGTGAGAACGGGACGACTAAATCCTGACTCATTGGCTTGAATTGGCTAGAAACCCGGTGTTTGCTCTATCCTGAGATTGTTGACGTAGCAGCTACAGTGAGATACTTACACTTCGGTACTATACATTTAAATACATACACAGTTTGACCACATCGTTGATTGTACCTGGTGAGTTGGTGGACAAACGTAGTAGATTTGTCAGAAATATTAAGCAATATACACAATGGACATACATATAATCGTTTTGAAACCTAACTCTCACAATTAAAATAACAAAAGGGAAGGAATGAGGGGGATGCGGGCAGGTGAAATTATGACGATAACAGTAGACTCGTTAAAAATTAAGTTAAAGAATTGAGAAGAAAAATGTAAAGCTCTTTCGAAACGCTGTGATGGTTGTTTGGCTATAATTTACTGTGTAAACTTTCGCTATTTTGGTATCCAGGTCCCGAAACACGTTTCCCACAGTTCGATAACCGACGATTCAATAGAATCGATTAAATTCGCAATCGTTAAGTGTAATTTCAGTTGACTCCTGTCAACATGCCTGCCGCTCGTGCAGGGCGCGTGGGTTCGGTTAAATGTGTACCGAGAACACAATTAGTATTTCATTTAGAACTACGGAGATTACAAGACAAGTGGGAGCTTGTGCTTCGTGAAATATATTACCTCTGTTGTCAGAAGATTTATTTCTCCACGTACACCTACTAAAGTCTACAATACATTCTCCGAACGAAATGATTGCCTCGCGTGACTAGATCAGACTTTAATCTACTTAGATGTGGATTGTGGGATCCATCTCCCGACGTTAGGAGCACTAAACAAAGGCAATAAGCAGTCGGCCAATGGTCTCTAAAACTCCTCTAATAATTCTAGATAAAAACTGAAAATGATAAGACTGACAATGTAGCCGTAATAAAGGCAGAGGTTGAGTCTTTAAGCGGGGAACCAAACGACTCTCGTTGTTCTACAGGCCCCACTACGCCTAATTGGGCTTACGATTACTGCTCCCCTTGCTTTTTGCTGAAATGTAAATTTAAAATGTGCGACGGTAAGGTCGATATTCCTAAAATCGGACTGAAGTAAAGACTCAACACCAACACAGAAAATAACGCAGTACTCTGATTTCGAAAAATCTTAGATAATGAAGAATAATTGCTTGTCTTATACTATAAGTAGATATACACATCCAAACATAATTCATGCTTCATTTGTTTAACCAGTTTTATTCTCTTTTTAAAATGAATCATTCTCTAAAGACACAGTACTGTTTTTTCGTGTCGTCTAGAACACAGTCCGCCTGTTTTCCACGTGGTCGTTGTCAGTGTAATTGATCGTCGCTGCCGCTGCGAGATAATTCCGCTGTGACGTGATCCGCATTGTTGTGACCGTTTTATTACACCCTTATTGCTTCCGAGATGCAGGAAAAATGTAAAATAAACAAACGGTAACTGGACGAGATATGACGAATTGTAAGCTTGACGCCGATTTTAAGGATGAGAGAGTAGTTTCGCTAAAGTGTACGCTTTTTACACATTACCGTGGTTTCGTGAAAAACTTGATAGAAGTTGTGTTTTTTGTCTCTATCTGTATACGTAATTCAATAACCTAGTCGCTTTCAGCTATTCCATACGTTTTGTTGAGTGTTAATAATATTTAAGGTATAACATTCTATGGTACAGCTGATATTTTTTAAGGATTGGTCCTGTAGTTAAAATGGGTTGGAAATGTTGGAAACAAAAATCGAAACTGTATAGCGAAATAGCCATTGTTTATCAAAACATTTGACGCTTAGTTAATATTTGGAGTGTTCAGGAAAGTGCCACAAAATTCGATAATACAATTAATTGTAGGCTAAGAGAATCCATCAATCATTTTAGGGGTCGTTGGTTAAACCCTTTAATGCTTCCCTTGTTTAGACGACATGAATTGAAACAATTGTCTTTGAGTTTGAATACAAAGTTTAACCGATAGAATTAATTCTATTGCTCTGTTTCACCTCCCGCTACAAATGTTAAGTTTAACATTCCGCTTGCGGGTCTCCTTCACTCCGATTTTGTTACCTTGAAAGTCGTAAAATGTGTTCTTAGGTATACCAAAGGATTCCTTTTCTTGTTTCCGTGAATGCTTGAACGATGAAGCCAATTCAGTGAGAAGCTTTATATAGCCTTTTTGTTTTTCCAAGCAACACCCGGAAAAGATTATTACATTTTTGCTGTTTCTGGGTCTTTTTAAGTGTATTGTAGTTTGTGGTTCTGAAAAAAAACATGTTCTGGCAAACTCGTCCAAATTTGCAGGCTCTGAGAGTGTTGGGGCATATTTTTTCTACCTATCCAAAACAGTGTGTGGTCCGCGCGGTGCGCGGTGGTTTCATAAATTATTACCGCGCAGCGCTTATCCCAGATAAAATTAAATTCACCAAAAGCCCGTTTGGAATTACTCTCGCTAAATTACCGGTCATTGTGAAACCGCCTCGTCGACGTTATCTCGACAGTTTTGCCGACAAATATTGTCATTGATTTGCACTTCAATCTACGTTATTTGTTTTGTTATCGTTCCATCACTTATTAAAACAAAAACTTTCCAATGTAGTTGGCGGTAGACAGTAAAAACGCTATGTTCGCTTTTGTACACGTGCCTTTGTACAGCTCAAAATATTTTTGCAAAGCTCATTCATTCTCTACAATATTCGACATTCACGCCGTAGATGTGAAAATCCAAAACATAGCAAAAAATATCACAAAAGAATTTGGAATGTATGAAACACACAAAGAAATATCTCTCTAAAGAAAAAAGCACAGAATGTCGTCGATTTTTCATTCTTAAAAGTGAAAGTTATTGCAAGTTAAAGATCCAAGTTAAATAAAATTTGTGCTCGAGGGCGCTGGAATGGTTAGCGTTGGAGCGATGCCGGTTCGCAACTTTGGAACTGTGCGGCAATTATAATAATGGGTAACACATAAAGTAAATTGGGTGGAAGTCCATTCGATTGTTAGTAGAATGTGTTACGCGCGGGTTTGCTTGTCTATGACCCGTTTAATTGCTGTTGAAATATGCAGGTTTATTATGTTGTTTATGCAGGTCATCGCTGTTGTTTCAGCTTCACAGGCAAATTGTAAATCATGACAAGTTTAACAGGAATATTCTGCGATATAAAAAAATATATACTAAACTAATAAATCATAGAAGAGAGACTGTCTTACCTGTCTTACTAGAGACGTTTGTGTGACTTTATTATTTTGTAGATTTATCTAATATCTACCAATTAATCTAAAGCCAAGTCAACTACTACATCAAAAACACATTAAGTAGTCAGCCTAATCCACTCACCGTTTCAATTTTAATATTCCGACTTAGAAACTTTTCATCGGAAGTTTCCAATGTTCCACGCCTTGTGGGAATTATTATTTATTACTATAACACCTGCGACACCTCGTGGAAAGTTCCCTTAAAAGTCTCGCATTGGGGGTCGAGGGTAATGGGGGGGATAACTCGACGTAATCGTATAAACCAGTTATAAAACTTCGGTCTGAAAACTCATTTAGGAACACCTTTATGTACGCGAATTATACTCGTAAACATGTTTTTTGTAATGTCACTGCCGGACAACCTGTGCCAATTTATGTGTATTATACAGTTATATTGTAATATCACACAGCCTTAATTAAATTTTTAGCAACTCGTAGATACTCTAAAAACGAACAAGACGTCTAGTTTTTAAATAATACAAAAAATCTAGACATTTCTCAGCCATTCTTCTTCAACAAACATAAAAGCTTTGCTACTGACTATTAAAATCTCACCACGTCTGAGTTCCTTGCGCCTAATTTGGCAACCCGACGCGCGGAATTTATGGGGCCAGGGGCCTCTACAGCCTGAAATATTCGAAGGCTCCACTCGGCCGTGAGTTATGAATGAATCCCGTTAAAGAACCCGGAAAATTTCCAACGGCACCCCGCCGGCTTCAATGTGTTACGGGATCGGTCACTACGCCCGGAACGGTATTGTTTCGAGTGCCTGCCAAATTGAATGTTTTAAATTTTAAAATCCAATCACACTACAACGTTTTATTATTTTTTCACGTAAATTCATTAGGCAATTTATATGTACAGTAAATGTGCCATATGTGTTATAATCAAATTTACGAATAAAGACTTGTTGCATAATTTCAGTTTTCTTCCACTCGATAGGTGTAACATAATTTATTTATGATATACTGAATATCCTCAATGAAGAAAACAATCAGGAAAGAAAAACAGTGACTTAAAAAAACAGAGGTGGTTAATGGGCACCACATCGGAGCCCGGGCCGTGGACGAGTCTGTGCATTCAAATCTGTCTGATTTATGCGAAGTAATCGGTCGCTCGTGCCTACCCCATTCCATTTCTCTTAATGGGCTACGCGGAGAAAATATGAAAAATAGTTTCCGACGAATCCATTCAATTTCCGAGTTTGTTTAAGACGACGAACGGCCAACTTGTACGCAGTTAGTGTCAAGTTAATAACAGAAGTTGGCTAAAAATATGTCCGGGCCGCGGTTGCTTGGCTTCTCGGCGGCCCTGTCTAGTTATAATAGAGGGCACTAAACTACCATAATACTTTCACCGGGAAACTTCAAATTGAATTTCCAGTGTAGTGAATATTTTAAAGGCTTTGCTGTTGATTTTAAACCGTTGTTACTGCGGCTCGCGCATAACATTTTCTAAAGTAAACATGTGATTCCACTTTTACCTAGTTCTGTGTAAATGAGAGTTGTTAGTTTGTTCGAAAAGTTCGACTGAAATAGCAATTGTGATCTGAAAGAAAACGGAAAATAAGTAGTTCTTGTTATACGTATTTATACTTGTATTTATCGTATTAAAACTAATGGAAGATAAAATAATGAATCGTATCCTTAGTGATAAATCATGTAACTAATAATATATAAGTAAAAGACATTTTGCGTAAGTCAGTAATTAATCGCATAAATCGATTCGCATTTCTATTAATATACGTGATGTTCTCGGATTATCGCTTATTAAAAAAACTTGATTAAAAATTATACATAATAAGTAGTGCTATTTATATGACGTTACTTTTTCTAATAGTCGTTAAACAAGATACGAGTAAATGCAGTACTCTTACATTTTCTTAAACGATTTTACAAACACGCCGGCAAGGAATCGAGTCACGTATCGGGCTTGCAAACGTAAAGATCCTTTTAGCGATTGGTCCGGCATGAGTACCTATACGAGGATATATCTGTGTGGGACACTCCTGAAAAATTGGAGTCTTGCTTTTATGTCTCGAGAGAAACCTCTCGGCAATAAAACAACTTCTGTGACCTGCATGAACCTATCAAAAACTTGGTATGAAGTTATTTCAAAATTATTGTGGTCAATAAAAAAAATCATGATGGCTACTATATTATATTTTACTAGTAATAATAATACCTTAATAATTCACTAATTTAAAAAAATATTTAACTCAAATTCGATAATACGAAAATAGTGGCGATCCTTGATTTGGCCTGCTTTCTATAGGAACCGTTTTTTCCGGGATAACTTATGTGTTAATCCATAGTGTAAGCTCTCTTCATACCAAATTTCATCCAAATTCGTTGAACTATTCCAGCTGACACCTGACAAATATACAACTCACTCAAGCGCAGAACTATGAGTGTGTATGTAGTATATGTGTGTGTGTTTTCAAACTTTTAGTTTAAATTTTTCAATCTAGCATCCATCGGTTTTACTCGGTTTTCGTACAAAGCATTCCACGCGTTCTTTTTTGCGCGCGTGCAACACGAAAACGGCCGCCTTTGTCACTTCACAGGGCAATTTAGCGTGACTCCGGTAGCTGGCATTAATTACCCACAACACAGTATAGAGGCGTCGTGGAAGTTTATTAGAGCCAGTGTTGCAGCTTCGCATAATGGTTGAATCGGAATAAATAGACGCGACATGAGAAAGGCAGCATGTTTGTAAAGGAGGTTTAATTAACATTTGCAAAGAAAGGTTGAGGAAGAAAAATTAAAAATGATGTGTGGTTTGCGTAACTATGCACACAACCACAAACCCCACACTAACTTCTTATGCCGAAAAATTATCAGTTCCTGTATGATAGCGCGGACAACTGCAAGGTGCAGCTAGTACTCGTATGTATTTGTTGCTAATACTTATTCGTGCTTATAGAAATACGCTATTTCTAGTTTTACCATTCTTGTGTATCCCTTACTGGCGTACAAATAGCGTTTTTTGCTAATATGCAAATACCGTAAGTGTATGGAGATTGTAGAAGATAGATAACTGCGACGCAAAAGTGCATCGTGATAGATAGAGGTGTCTACGGGCTACGGGCAACACAGCAGGGCGGGCCATCAATAAAACAGGCAACATAGTGCGCCACCACTCGCCAGCTAATTTTCATACTAAACGAGCAAGTGCATTATTAAAATGTGCTCTGACGTGACAACCCTCTCAAGCGCGCTCCGAACATTTAAACTTGACTCGGTAACTGAGCTGTTAAGTATTTAAGGTGTTTGCTACACTGGGCCACCGGTTTACGAGGTTGTTTCGCAGCCATTTATAACCAGCCGTGTGCTGTGCCCAGATTAAGCTTTCAGGTAATAAATCCAGAGTATATCCCTTCGGTACTGGACTTCGTTAGGAGTTTCTAATTCGTTCTGATTACAAAGTTACTGTTGGATAGGTATAGGTCGATTCTTGATGAATTTGGAACGAACTGATGTAAAATAACAATATGGGATGTTTTGCGATAAGGTTACCAATTGCTACACAATGTGCGTATGTCGTTTTTGTTGCGAACCATGAAGAGTTATTTTAAAACCAATAGTGATGTTAGGATTTTAAAATTTTTGCAGGCGATTTTAATTGGCGATAAATTTTGTTTATATTTTTATGAAACTTACGTGGGAAAATTTTTCATTAAAATCCTTAATTTGAGGCTTACTTTTAATCCAACTCCTGGTACGCAAACGATACTTCGAAACAGTTATTTAACACTTAGTTACTTACTTGTAAAGCTTCCAAGTCAAACTCCGCTGGCTCTTCGAAACAATACATTTTGCCTGCGCGATTTTCTTGTCAACTCTGCAAGTTTGCAACAACTGCCTTTAGTCTTGACATGTTTGTGCCATCCATCTGCCGGGTGTTCGTATCTTCCATAGCGGGAGGCGAGAGCAGGTGTCAAAACTAAGAGACGTTAGGCTAATGTATGCAGATTGCATCCTTCGCTACTCCATTGCAGCGTGACTGAGGTCGCTACTCCGCCGAGCTGCATTACACCATTAGCTTTACTTTATTTAATGGTTGGTTACTGCGAGCGAGCTTTTAATATTTTATTATAATTGCTCTCGTGTACTCGCAGTTTTCTGGTATAATCTACTAAATGTATGCGGCAAGATCCTTTGTTTTAGAACAGTGGTGCTTGACGCCAGTTTCATTTAAAGATAACGTTACATACATGCTATAGCATGTCTGTAATTAAGTCACAAGTATGTATGTGATAAAGTTTAAATAATTTTCGTTGTATCATATCACAATCAAGTTTTCGTTTCGATTTATGCATACGTTAATGTGTACATAATAAAGTAACGTGAAATTTAATCGAAATTTTCAATGCAAATGTTGTCGGTGCGCAAACAGTCTCATTACAATCGTAATTTATATTGACTCACATTCAATCGTGAATATATTGCTGTTGGTTTAATCGATTCTTGCGGGGATATTCCCGTGTAGACACCGGTTACTTTAAAGATTATTATATTAACAAATGGCTCAAAAACTACTTCAGACTAGTTATTTATTTTTTTTCACATTTTTGGTGGCCTATTGGACGAGAAGTACGTCCATTCATTGACGAACAGAACCGTTGTGGAGTGTCTGCAATGACTCTAGAAAGCAGCATTTTTACGAACCCGTACAAAATTTCGTCTCGATTGGAGTTCCTTTATCAAATATTAATATAAGCTCCGAGGCACTTTTGCGACACTTTCCAGAGCACAGACGGTGTTATGCATATTTAAAACAAAAGGGTGGAAAGGAAAAACCTTCCATTTAAGGGCGCTCTATCGAAAAGTAAACAAGAAACGAATTTGGAAGACCCCCGGTATTTTTTAAATTGAAATCGTTAACGTTGTTACTTTTTAACCGTTTTTGTCTAATTGCGTGTGATTATTTTATTTATAAATATATATTTTTACTAGACAAATATTTAGGAATGTCACACAGTTTTGAAGCCTGGTTATTAATGGTCATATATAATTTAAATAAAATTATTCGTTGGTTAATTATGAATTCTCAAATAATAATTCAAATTAATATTACCGCTAATACAGACATAAAAGATCCTAAATATGATATAATATCGGTTATATCATGGTCGGTTTTTTAGTATTGATAAATTATTTAATGTAAATTGTCTCTGTGAGTTATAATTTCTAAATTAATACAAATTCTGTAAATTATTTAACAGTCTACATGACGAACAGGGCCCACACGATATCAACTCATAACAGGAAACCGCAAATTATTCTGAAGATAAATCCCACCACGCGTAAGACACCTGTCAGGCGACAGGCGGGACGGGCGCCGTCTTGTCTCGTCTCGTCGAGGAAACAGGGTATTAGCTTGGAGTAAATTAGAATATTTCTAACATAAATAAAGCGATAATTAACGTTTAAACAAACCGAGATGAAGGGATGAATTTTGTCAACTTGTCGCGTAAGTTTGAGGTCAGAATTGTTTGTAGATTCTTGCTATCAGCTTAATTGGTGAATTTTCCGTTTATCGCAAAGCTTTCTAAAATATTTTCATGCAAATACTTCAGCCTTAAAAAGGCAAATGAATTCAAAAGGCAGCTTAAATGTGATACTCACATGAATGTCGCAACGTTCAAATTAACAGGAAAAATGAAGACGCTAATAGCAGGCATATTAATTTGCGAAACCCATTTTCAGCATTGTTACGTATCTCATTTGCACAAAGGACGGCTGAGCGCCCGCCGTTGCGTCGACTCGGGCCGTTGCAATTTGTCTCGCGATAAATCCGACCGCGACAGATGCCGTCTGTACCACAACTTGTAAGCTTCGCGCTTTTTACTTTGCGATGTGGCAATTTTTCTTAAGAATATTAATAATAAGTTCCTAACTTCTCGTGTTAAGTTTTGGTGTAAACAGACAGAGCTTTCAAAGGGAAAAGTTTAGTTCCAACTTTGTTTTTCACAACTTTACCTGTTCTTACTACAGGATGTGTAAAGGAACAGGCGAAGCTTTGAGCTTTACAGACTCGCCAAAGCACACGTTTCATCAAGCTAAAGTTAAATTGCTTCCAAATTGTGTACTTTCTTGGCTTCAAAATCTATCGACGATGCGATGGAAACAAAAATTGAAGCGTAATAACAAAGTACGCAGGTACTTGTTTCATAAAAGATGATTATGTTATGTATGTACCTAATTCAAATGTTTGCCAGTTCATCTTATACCTACTCGTAATTGTGTTTGCTAAAGCTACCTCTCTTCTTTTCCAGGTAATTATTACGTCGGTTTTCCCTCCAAGACATCCATCCGTTTGCGGTATGTTTTTGAAACATCAACTCGAACATCGTATGTATACGTCGTCTACAAATAACTTTACGATCATTTCCATACTTCAAAGAGGCTGTGAATAAACCGAGACGTACCTACGAGAATATATTTTTGATTTTCCCAACTAGTTTGGAATGTGCACGCTTCTCTTCACCAGACACTAGGCCAATCGTAAGCGCCACCTGGCAACTGTCAATATGGACTGCCAATTTGAATCCGGAATGTTTCGGACAAGCCTAATTGGTTGACAGCTTGTTCCAAATATAAATATTTTTAGATCGAATATTGCGTCACTATTTGGGGCAGAAATATTTTCTACCTACAATCATATCAATCGTCTATAGATAGAGCTCGAGTCGTACTAGTACTTATCAGTTTTTAAAATAATACGCAAAACGAAATTATTTTATGACTAAACTATAGAAAAATCAATCAAGGAATCTATTTGAAACTGAATTTAAGCAACCATATTTTTACAGTACTCGCTTCATATATTCAGATTATTTCCACTCTACCACGTGAAATGTTTAAGAATTCTTGCGTAATTTGAAACATGTCTACGTTTGCGATGTAAACAATCACACGTGTTATAATATTCATTGGTTTCCCTATAAACAACACTTCTCCGAAAATGTCTAATAGAAAATGCGTAACTCAATTGAGCTCCTACGAAATTATTTTATATTCATGTCTGTGGATCTACGCAGTGTACACACCGGGGGCTTCAAATTCAAGTTTATTTAAATTATATGAAGATGATGTTCGCCATGCTGATGTAAACTGGTAAATAACTCGTATCATCAACATCGCCAATCAGCGCTGTTGTGAGCGACAGGAAAATATTTTATACTAGCTGCGCCCCGCGGTTTCACCCACGTTTAAAAAAATAAAAATGATCCTATGCTACTTCTAATACCTCCAAGAATATGTGTACAAAGTTTCAGGATGATCATTTAAGTGGTTTTAACAAACTTACATTCACGTTTGTATATTAGTAGGGATTGGACCATAGACTTTACAGTCTATAGGTAGATATTCCATTGGATTGATTAGCAATGCATATACAATGCTCTTACTGAACGCCGCCGATTAATTAGCTCAAGGTCACTTCGATGTTGCTGCCGAGTTTACTCAACTTGAAGGTGCTCATGGAGGTGTCTATAGTACTAGGAAATCATTATCTGAGGCAAAAAAATTATTATCACTCAGGGTCATAAATGTAGCCTACAAGTTTTTGTTAATCTAGTTATATACTCATATTGGCTTGTAGGCTCATATTTCCTTCCGTGTACGTAGTTACCAAGTTAGCTAATCTTGGCCACTCTCACCCCTCTAACATATAAAGTTCCAAACTTTGTTCTATCCTTCCGTGAATCCCTCAAATTACGTACATATGGCGGCGTGATATTCCACATAGGTCGAGGTCCGAATAGGTTACCTTTCCGATTCACTGCGACCGCCGCTCGTAAAGTAAGGGGCGGTGTTCTCAGAGTCATGAATACGTTAGTTCCGAGGGGTACCCCGTTTTAATACTTAAATAGACTACCAAAGGGTAGCCTAAGTCTCTAACAAATCTGTTTGAAAAACGAAAACATCTAGCTTTAGTGCCAACTACCTATATGTGAATCGGTTTCTGTTAGGGCGTAATTAGAATTGAAAATGATATCAGACAGACTCGGAGTAAACAGACGTGCTCGCAATGTTTAGCATCTAATCAAAGTTTATCGATACCGGAGTGATAGCAAACATGAATAACCCTAAGATCGGAATGCGTGAAGTGTAATCGCACACAGACCCTTTCGGGAGCCGTTCGGTATACGAATTCTATTCGCAAGGGCGCACAGACCCGCCACCATATGAAGATTTCCTCAAATATTATATGCTAAAGCAGCTATTTGAATGCCTCGAGTAGCAGGAGTGCAGATGCGAGCACTATACACGCAGAATAACAACGCTTAACAGTATCCTAGTTCGGACTATTCTTTGAAATCACACCATTATTTGAATGGGGAAGTTTGTATGTTTGTAACTCGTCTATGGTGAAACGATAGATAGATAGATAAACTCTTTATTGTTCACACCATAAAGAAAGCTTTTACCCTGGATATACATAATTTACATACATTTACATAAGCAATTTCTCATCATCATCATCATCATTGTGCACGTGGGTGAAACCACGGATCGCAGCTAGTTTACAAAACGTACGACTACAATTAGGCATATTTCTGCGAAAACGAATGATTACAAAATAAATCGTTGCATAAAATAATGAAACAAGGACAGTTTTAGGTTAACAACTCCAGACACGTAATCGCGCGTAGGTGCGTCCGATGCAGATAGTTTGAAAGGAGCTTTCACACTGATTGTAGAGTCTATAAGTACTAGGTATATCCTATAGCCGTCTTGGGAGAACCCGTACAGTTTGGTAGTACTATTAACTTTTATGCTAGGTAGGATTTCACTTGCGTTCGATGGCTACGCCCCGCCACGAACTCGAGCTTTAATACTTAATGAGATTCTGATTATGTGAATATTCTCCTCAATAATACGCCATAGAAAAGCCGCTTTATTGTATGAGGAATGAAGATACTGAGTTTCTGCCGTTGAGAATTATGAAGAGCTTGTCTAATATTCTTAGTATTTGGCTCATGAAATAATAGTTGGCTCAATATGTTTTGCGCAACCATAAAAACGCTTTGTACAGTATAAAAACATTAATCTTTATTCTCATAAATTCGGGAATTCTTTATTTGGATGTGAAAGTTAGAAGATTTCTGACATCACTTTTATTATCAAAATACGCAACGCTTAGATATCTTACTAACTTTCCTTAGTTCTTTAATCTTTTCCGTAGTTCTTTAATCTCATGTTTCATTCGAAACATTTCTTTCTACAATAAAACTTACAGTTTCAGTGCTTTATTGTCAACGTAACATACTCGTAGTGTACGAATTTGTTGAGAAGTAGACGGCCTGTTTAGGAAACTTGCATTGGTACAGTGAAACAGAGACAGCGTTTGCTCGAGCCACGTTTCCGAGCTGATGTTAATTACCAGCAAGATTAAGAGCTTTCAGCGAGGTTATGTACCTATTCCTCGTTATCTCCGTAATTGCTTCAACTATTACCACTGCACTATCTTTATGGTTCTGACTAATATTGTTTAATCTCTTTATAGATTTATGAATAGCCAGGTGTACGAATTTATTTATTTACTTTCTCCTTCGCTTTGATGTTCAGTGGAATTCGGTTTTTCACGCTGAAGTTAAAAAATTTAACATAATATATTTTACACAGATCACATTTCATTTGATTTTTGACGTCAATGCGTTTTACTTGCTGTCAAACTAATACCCCGCCTATGTTATTTTATAAACATTAATTACCGTTAATTCCAAATGGTAGTTATCGTCGATCAAACATACAAACGCTGATGTGTTGACTCATGCCCCCTTATAATAAACATGGCCTCTGAGCAACTTTTTCATGATTTATGTTTTCAATCAAGTTCAAACTTGAAAAAGAAAAAAAGACAGACTATTACTAACTTACTCTATTCCTAGCTACTCCATGTTTTTAATAAGGGAGTTAGACCTCCTCACTCGGTCAAATTATCTAGGCATGATTTAAAAGGTTGACTTAGGTATGTAAAGCAGCGTCACAATTTCCTTTAACATGTGTGTGGCACGAGAGTCCCGCTAGGTGGAGGTGGATTCCCCATCTCGAGTGAATGACGGCGAGTGTTCCGAGCGGCGTTGTTAAAACTCAAGCAGTGTTGAGTCGCGCGCGCTAATTGTGCTACGTAGGGCGGGGCCACCCTCCACCTTAGTGCACTTAGGGTTACCAGCTCATACGTGCTGGGAATGTGAGGGATGTCTTAAATAAAACGGGTGGAAGACCACGGGGGAAATAGTCATTTACTAATTAGAGAATCGTTAGTACTGTTTACATTGTGGTGTAGAAACGGATGATTTTACTGGCAGAAATCCTAGTAATTTTACTCGTTTTTTGTTCGCCATTGTATAAAGCAAACTAATGTATCTTTCAAGCTTAAGTAAATTGGCTATTTTTCATAGTTTTTTTTTAAATAAAAAAATGACAAAATTTGTTTGTTTAACGATAAAGTTTAGTGAAAACGATATTTTATTTTTGTCGTTTAACTTTGAGTGGCACTTAAATTAACATCATACGAGTAGACCGTTTCGTGTAATAACTAGGACAGGGAAATAGGCCACATGGCAACCCTTTCTCTTTTTGAGTCTCATTGTCAACATAAGAAAAACTCTAGCTGTTGACATTGAAGCTCATGAGTCAACAGGGGGAAGTGTGACTGCCAAGTTGTAAAATCTTTTCTTTTTATTTCCTTCGTAATTAGCAATGCTTTTAGCTTGTTACACTCCAAATTAAATTCTCAAATTAAATGACACTCATTTATTTACGTACCTTATCTTAATTAGGGTCAGCAAGAATTTCGCTCTTAGAATATTTTTAGGAGTTCAACATGAAGTCGTGAAACTGCAAAAGTAAACTAAGGTAGGCACTTACTTTACTCAAATTCGAAGCATTAGGTACACAAATTAGCTGTACACCTCGGTTTCACTGGCTAACATACCTACCTATATTAAAATTAACAGTTTCTGTAAGAACAGAACTGTTATTTTTTATGGAATAAAAACTAGCATACGAGTATAATCCAGAGAATATCTTCATAGAAGAAGTAACATATTTATGTGCTGATATACCTAGAAACCCTCCCATTTAATAATAATATTGTGATAGCGAGATATTTAAATATATTTTATTATTTTATCTATTCTAGTACAAACCTACCCTCTTCGTTTCATTAACAAAACCACTAGACAGTCAGCATACCTTTCGCAGTAAAACTTGGCACTCGATACTCACACGCCGCTCCCAGTCCAACTAATAAACGCCGGACTAGTATTGCCAGTAATCGCAGCTGCACAAAACGCCGGCGACAAAACCAGCGGATTCGAACCACAACAGCCGTTCCGAAGTTTAATTCAATCGGCGTGCCCCACTGAGTGCCGGAGAGGGGACGTGCGGGGGGCGCGAGGCGGTGTTAATTACTACTCATGTGGTGGTACCACATATCGCCAACTTTGGCGCCCAACGTGGTGCGATGTTGTATTTTAATGGTAGCTGTGAATATGATTGTTTATAGTAATTATTACGGGGTTTTCAAAACGATCCATGATATTTACTTTCTTGTGATTAGGTTTTGTTCAAATTTGTAGTTAGGTATATCAAGGAAAAATGTTGGTTATGTTTGTAGTCCTTTGTTTTACGAATGTAATTTCAAAACTTTATCTAATAAAACACGAATAGTCGATGCCGAATATTCGATATATTCGCGGCAATAGTATAATTACACGAAAAATTTAATATCGAACACGTTTCCCGATTTCAATCTAATATTGGGGGCGTATTCCGCATGCCCGCTCTGGATGCCACCTACATTCCTGTCCCTTGTTAGATCTCTGAGCCATCCAAGGGTAGAAACGCGGCTTTCGGTGCGGCTTTCTCATGTAAATTGTCGGGATTTCCTCACCAAAACTCGATATAAAACTTAAGCGGTGTCGGTGACGCGAGCTTGTTTGCAGCCGGAGACGCCTGTCTGGCTGTCGACTTATATCTGCGAAAGCACGCCGAACTTTTATGTGATTCAATATATTATTAAGTTACAGACTAAGTTAGATAGAAATTCTTAAAATTCTATTCGAAATTAGAAAATCATGTGGGAAAACATACCTATAGTTTTCGGTTTTTTGGTTCCTCTTCAATCTGTTCGTGTCAATAAGCCCATTAAAAAATGTCAGGACCCCGTGTTTGCCCTGTATTTTAATTTTAAATTTTGTGTCCTACGGAAAACAAAAGAAAACTTTGTAAAGTTTGTTTTTACAGTACTGTGTAAAACAGCATTAAGGACTCAACCTGTCTCTACCACGTCTTTATTACCCGAATAGCTCGTATAGTGAGTTCTTTCTTCGCTCTCATATTGCTATATAAAATATATCATGGTTAACATAAAACGGTTGGTTTGTAAATTGAAACATTTATAGGCATTGCCGGATCGATACCAGTGGCAAGGCTCGGGTCCATCGACATAAATTCGTATTAGTGCCAACTCAGGGGGTCTACTCTAACTCGTCCGAAAAACGAAGTTCGATCGAAGGTTCGCACGTTTCCTACCAAGACCACATTCATTCACGAAACTTCGTCCGCACGAAATTAATTTGACATTTGTTTTTTCGGAACCCTACTATAACTAACTTTAGTTGCGAACGAAAATTTGAATTTGACAGACGAAAGTTCGTAAAATTAACCTCAAATCGACGAAGCCAAAAGTGTTAACTTTTAATTTTCGTTTGATCGAGTTTTTTGAAGAATTCAATTAAAATGGCTGGAAGAATAATTTTATGGGAGGCTGCTTAGCGCGAAGAACGTTTAGAACGCAGAAGGAACCGGCGCCGCTTGCGCAGTGTTTTAAATTTATATAATTCCTGATGACGAGTTTATAGGAAACTATAGGCTCCAGTCGGGAATTATTCGGAGAGTTGTGCCAAGACATAGTGCCCCTATTGCCTCCAAGAGTTCAAGGTCACGGAATTGACCCCACAGTTAAAGTAAGTAAAGATAGTGTACTCTTAAAGTAGTTGTTAGGAATGATTGAATAGTTTTATTGAATGTGCTATAGTGTGGTGATGGTTAAAAATTATAGCTTTTATGCAATGTGGTTGTGGGTGATGTGTTGTGTGGTGTTGGTTTAATATAAATAAAATTTAATTTAACAAAACATCATACTTTTTTATTTAAAAATATAAAAACATCCTTAATTCCTATAACTATAAGTACAAAAATTAATATAAACACAATGAAATTAAAAATTAAAATTTGTTTATTTCAAGTAACATAGACCTCATAGACAAATTATTTAAACACACTTACATTTAATTACCATAGTCACATTATTCATTCAAATTCAAATCAAATTACATTAAAGAAGTATTAAAAGAAATTTCAAAATTAATTATTAGGTAATAAAATACAATAAATTTAGTGTCACATCAAATCAATTCAAAATAATAATAAAAATTCAAAAAGATATACCAATTAAAATACTACTTAAAGTTTATCTAAATATTCTCTAACAAGCCCACACAGCTGTATTAGGGCATCCTTGATCCCTGCAAGCTCGGTGTTCCTCACTGCCTCTCTCTCTGCACGCTCCATTTCTATTTGAAACAATCTGCTCCTGACATCAGTAGAGCCTGCAGCAGATTGTCTCCTTCTCCGTTGTGAAGAGTTTGAGGCTGTAAAACAAAATTTTAATAAATTATAATTATAACTTTTCAAAGACTTATGAAATTTAGCAAAGACCATCTGTGATCTCATCTGCATCATGTAGGTAAATCATTGGGTTCAGTTTGAAGCAAATTATTCATCAATTATTCACAAATTATTCATTCATCCGAGAATCAGCAGCGGCCTCCTTGGCTAAATGTTTTCGGTCAAACCATACCTAAATAAAATATAAAGTGACATTTTATACTATCATTAGTAAAATGTTATATTATTAATGATTATTAAAATGGTACCTTTTGCCACTGCTGAATAGTTTTGATGCAAGCACCCATTGAATTGAGTGTATTGCCCAGAGCCTCTTTGCCTGCACCTTTCCCGTGATACTCCTCAGTCTCCCGCGAGCTAGATCTCTATGCTCATCTAAGAAACTGAGGAGTGCATCTATTTGTTCAGGCGTAGCGCTGGTGGGAGCCATTTGCAGTTCCAGTTTTTCAAAACAAAGTTGTCGAGACACAAAACAAACGGCGACTGAGCCATTACTTGAAGCTCTTGAAAGTTCCCTAAGGAAATTGTAACGCGACCGCAATAAATCATTGCTCAATTCACTTCAAAAAGCATCGCTTTTATGAACTCACAAATCACAATACTTGAAAAACACTTTTACTAATTTCAAATTCCAAACTTTAGTCCTTTATCACTTGACACTGACACATAAATCAATTAATAATTGCGTGAGTATACGGATATGTTTAGTTGTCACAGGTGACATACTCATTGTTTTTAAGTTAGCATACTTTTCAAATCGGACGGATAACTTTTTCATTCATTTCCTCAATTTCATTCGTTCACGAAAATTGTCTATGGATCCGAACTTTCGTACGCTCGACCGAAAATTACTTAGAGTAGGGTCACAAACGTAATTTCGTTTAAATTTCGGTCGTCGCCGAAGTTCGTTTCGAACAAGTTAGAGTAGACCTCCAGGTCGACTTTACGATGCCTCAAGCGTACTTATTGGCCGATCTAGATATTTACCCCGCCGCGCTTAATGTTTATTGGAAATAAAATGATGTTACATATGGCTGTTACAATTTTTTTTACACTGGCAACTTCTCGGCTTGGAATGAACTAGGATTTTATTAACGTTACAACTTTGCCTGAAAAAGCCACTACGAGCAGTTATTAGATAATTTTTATTTTCAAGTAGGTATGTACTATGTATGTACGTACAATGTAGTTATAGATATGCAACTGCAACAAATATTATTTAGTCAAAATATAATTGCATCGTTTAAATTACACGGTGTGTATAACAACTATTTTAATAATATTCATATTGAATTAAATAGAGATAAACGACTCCAAGTTAATTTAAGAAGCAAGAAAGTTAAGACTTAAGTAACAAGTTAACTTAAGTCCTAACGATGAACTTTCCCAAAGAAGACATCGTTAGAAACGTTACAAAGTTTGTCTCAAAACTAAAATTTGATCTGCCGTAAAATTGTTAGATCAATTTGACTTAACAATCCCTTTTATTTTCACTTGTTTATCTTTCAAACAAGTAAAAATGACGATAAATACGAGTACTTCAATAACATCGCATGTCTGCAATGTTTTGTTATTGCTGTACCTACTCTAACATTAGGTATTTTGTAGGTATTTTATCGTTTGAGGACTATAATCACCAAAGCAATCAATCATAATAAAACCAAATAAAAATGTGCACACGGAATTGTAGTTCCTTTGCTGAATATAAAGTACCTCATAAGAAAAGCGCGCTGAACAGATAATGCATACACTTCAGCTACTCACATGCATATTGTAATAACAAAGAGCTTCGAAGTTCTTCCAATCCACTTATAGGAAGCCGACGTAGGTAATGGATTTAGCGGAGCTGAACTTAATCTTTCGGGTAGTTGGAGCTAATTTCCTAGGTGTATGTAAGATCCTAGAGATTTCTTACCTTGGGCACGTTTATTTACCTTTATTTAAAATTAATGGCGATATGATGATTTTTTTGTAAGACGTGGACTAATTCCATAAGTCTATAAATACATTTGTAACATCAAATAATATTACGTTGATATCCAAAACAACTTCAGTAATTCCAGTGGTAATCTCTTGGTAAGTAATTTCGCGATCATAACAACCTGTCAAGTCAGCCCCGCGGTACGATGTCATAGAAGACAGACATGTCAAGACATCGGTCGGTGCGAAATTAAGTGAGTTTGTTGAGTGTAAACAGGGATAATCCTTAGCTTGACTATGATTAGCATATCGCGGGAGTCTGCGTTCCCGAGGGCCATCTGCAATTTAAATCAGGGACTTGGCCGGGACCGGCCGGCTCCTTAGCTTGCGTACTCGGAATTTGAGATTTACTACGATTGGATGATTTGGGGCTTGGGGTTCGATTTTCTGCTTGTTTGGACTGATTGAATTCGCTATTTAAATCGACTTCTGCAAACAGTTTTATCATTTCACTCTGGCTGCCTGTTCCGGAGACATGACTTTTGGCGTAGCAACGAGCTCGTACGGAGTTAGGACTTTGAAAGCCATAACGCTTAAAACTTCCCAACTTGCTCTACGGTTAGGATTTTTGCCGTCAAAAGTTTGATAGCAATTTTCGGGACCTGTTTTTGGACAATGCGATGCTTGTAAAGTGCTGTAATAAAGCTCCGGGACATTGTTCTCATGTATTCTTAGAATATACGAGTACGTGAGCCTCGGCTCTATAAACTATCTATCTTCGTGCAAGTACTATAGTTGTGGAGATTAGAGCCATCAATCAGTTGCTGAGAAGCACTCGCCGAGATACCTCTATCGCGGGTGTAAGATACGAGCGATTTGCCAAACTCGTGTGCTTGTATTAGAATACACAAGTGTTGTGTATCAGTTTTATTTTCAATTCCTTAGGTAGGGAATTTAATATTATTTTGGGATTTTTCGGAACCATAACAATACGTAACTGTACCTCTATTGCTAAATACGAAATCTTAATTTCTTGGTTACCTCTACCCTAAATTCAACAAATTAACTAATTAGCTTTGTTGTTAATTTGTTGGCGCTATCCAACAAAAGCATCCCATTCAGTTTTAACATTGCGCCAAAACATACTAAACCAAGTCTCGAGACAGGGGCTTGTGAAAAATAGCCGTGTACGTAGAGTGACAATGGATAACGAAAAAGATAGATTTTTCAGTTTTATTAACACATTTGCAATAACTAAAACACTTTCTACCTAAAGTTCACTAACAAAATTAAGCTATTTGTCAAAAAAATAATTTTAACAGTATTTTATTGCGGAAATTCACTTTTCTACTTCACATTCAGGATTTTTTTTAAAGCATCTCTATTTGATTTAGTATCTCAATATGACATTTACTAGCACGGTGTCTCTATTTGCATAGTAGAGTAATTCTCCTCAGCGCTAAACGACAAATGCGCTGTCTGTGTCAGTGAAATAAACGTGAATTAAAATGTAATTTTTATTTTGGCACAAATTAATCTATCCACTTCATCGTTTTGATAAATTCACGGGCAGTTTGAATTGATACAAATATAAGTGTGTCCAGAGAAACATGTACGGATGGGGCCCCTACTCGGATGGAGACGTCCGTTAAGTGGAGAAATTCCCTCTCCTCGCCGCAGCAGGAAAGAATTTAATCGCTCTCATGGGACCGTTATTTATGGCTATATACTTTATTCACTACCGCCAAATTATTTGTGAGTCCGTGCGCTGGTCTTTTAGGAAAATGAGAGTTGCAAAAATTTGAATACACCAAACAAGTTGTCTGATAAACTGATTTGAACACGGACATCTGTTGCTTGAATTTTTTATACTCTCATTCTTAATCTCAGTCTCGTCAGAGCAACTTAGTTTGAAATGGCACGTTGCCATGTTTAATTCAATTTAAAGTGCTACAAGTACAAACAAACATTGAATAAATAATAGCGTTAAGAAATCCTTTACGCGAACCTTTTTCCTAAACGCATAAGTATTTCTTAAGCATGTATAAATTTTCATAAATAGCAGCGTTCTTCGGTGGATTCTTTGCTTTCCTCTTTCTTACGACAGTGTGATGTCACACTAATCATGGTAAATGGCCTCTCGAACCACATGTTTCCATTTTCTCTTCACATACAATTTGGCGAGAACAGTCGTAGATTTTGTTATTGTACCGGTAAAGACATACCTACACAATTTCTGTCTAGTTTCGACACTTACATTAAAAAAAACTTCACATATACTCTTAGAGCGCTAACACTTATTTGGGTCGTGACCATCCTCCAATTGATCGCTCTAATGATGTTGCACCAGCGTTTCCTCTCCTCAGCAATGTGAAGTGCTTCGGACACCGTTCGTAAGAAAGTTTTGTTAATGCAATAACACATAAGATAGATTTACTCATCAATCGTTCATTCTTCCAGTTTCACCCACCGGTATAGATATATAGTTATATAAACTTTTTATTCACCAATAATCAGGTATCATTTCATTCACACTATAATTTTTTGTTATAACGCTGAATGTCCCGTTCACCCGTTCAAACTTTATCACTGTGACAAATCCACTGGCACGGTTTCTTCAAAGCGTGCCCGTATCTATTTCATAAGCCACTTGGAAACTGTATGGGCTCCAAGTTCCGGCGTTAGATTCAATTGTGGCTGGTAAATCTAAACGTACAGGAAGTTTCGCTCAATCGCGTCCCCACCTGCAACCGTATTTGAAATTCAGATAAGGCGAGACAAACCGGGTCGCAGTGTAACCCAGTGTTTGTCTGTGCCAATGCCTGGTTCTAGAATATAGTGCACTCGAACTTGGAAATGGGTTTGTGTCTGTTTTAGTCAAAGGGACCAATCAGATAACATTTATAAATGAATGCAATAGCATTCATAAAAACTACCGAGTTCTTGGTGTTTTTTTATGGCGTGAAGTTCTCGAATACTTTGTGCTATTAAAGTTTTCTTGTCAGGAGGTAACGTAATCTCATAAGATTTGATCAAAAGTAAGTCCTCAATAGACGTCTCTAGCTGTGCGTACTCGTATTTTGTTAGGCAAAAGCTCAGCACCTCCTCGACGCATTTTCCTCTGCTCGTTAATTTAATAAAATGGAAAATTTTAATTGCGACCGACCCTCCTTTTGGGGTCCCATTAAAATAACACTACAGTGCTCAAGTACCTATGTTTCTTTTGAGTTTAAAATTATAAGGATATCAAGACGTCATCGTTACATCCTCGCGCAATGCGATTTTCAACGATGTAAAGCATTTAAAACGTAGTAATTATGTTGACAGATAATATATTCATTTAACGCGTATAAAAACACGTACAACCCGGTCACAATATCTGTGCACCTCGCTGGAATGCGTATATAGCCTTATATAGTCGCACTGTCGCACCGGGGAGTGCGCGGAGAGGTGACAGGGGAAGCGGGAGCCTCTCCCGCTTCCATACGCATATACGCATTCCAGCGAGGTGCACAGATATTGTGACCGGGTTATAAATATGTACCTTTAACCAAGAAAAACGTAGAAATAACCTTGCAAGTTTTAGAAATATAAAATATGAAATTGAATTGACAATGTTTGCAGATTCTTATTATCATTAATATATTTGAGACATTTATAAAGACAAATGGTTTAAATTTTTTGTTACGTTTGAAAAAAAAACCCCGTGAATCAAAAATACACATTTCAGTTACATTGTAAACAAACAAGATTCGCAATAGAACAATAAACAAAGCGGTGCCATGTTGGTGTGAAAGGTCACTGCAAAATCATTAGTAATCTGAGTTCGTTAAATATTATCTCCGGTCCGGGTTTATAATGACGATATCGATATACTGGCTATTGTTATCAAAGCGGACCACAGCGATTAATTATCCATTGAACATAATTTGGGCGGGACTGGAACGGCCCTGCGCACGACTGGTCCGCTGATTTTGAATTGATGCATGCTGTCTTATTATAATGTCGTAATTCAATCTTCACAGCACTGAGGCATGCTTTGCTATTCAAAGCAATATTTTTTATTTTTTAAGATTATTTTGGAAATCGATTTAAAGATACTACGTATTGTTTTTTTACATTTGTCTCATTAGTGTTTATCACATCGAGCTTTCCATGTAATTAACAAAGACGAAAGAAAATATTTCAAAAAAATTAAACCTCTTACAACTCAATTTTCTAATGCTAAAAAGGGTTTCAGTGTGAAATGTGAAATAATGTCGTAAATTGTCTGTCGTTTAATTAAAGCAAAAGTTGGCCAATCTGCGTTTTTAAATAAGCGAATTCCTTTATAAGGATTGTAGGGACTATCAAAGGAAATAATAAATTGTTTCCCACCCGCCTCCCAGCAAGTTTTGTCTGCTTTTCAGACGAAAGGCATCTTTATCGCTGTAAAACTTTTTCTTTCTTGTGTAGTCTTGGAGAACCCCTTTTAATGAAACTTAAACGATCCAGTCTTCTGCAATTTAGATAAGTATCCCACTTGCTGTTTAATTAAATACCATACCATTTTTCTGAAATTTAATAAAACTGCTAAAAACATGATCAAACAAAATTTTGCTACAGGAAGCTAACGTAAAAGTTAAAAACACAGGACTGTCTTAACCCTGTCTCATCCCAAAATTTCTCTGCGACAGTATTTTAAAAAACCAAGTACATGGTACATAAAGTTGGAAACAGGAAACTTTCGTATTTACTAGAATGTTTTTACTCGCAATGTTGTCTCCCCCGGGTTGTTTCCCAAGATATTTATAATCAGCAAGTTTCCCCGACTTACTGTCGGCGTCGAAATATCCTTTTAATGGTCGTCGGAGTGTCGGGTCCTCTGCAATTTAGATTAGTCCTTTAATTAAATTAACATTATGATCCCTATCTCGGCGGAGCAGGTGGCCGACATTATTGCCCCGTTGGAACTCTTTCTTTGCCATCCTTTTGAGATTTTAATTGTCTGCTCTGAATTCTTTATTACTTTTGTACGATTCAGTCGGGCGTCGGGTGCGAGCGTAAGTGACTCTTTATGTTAGGACAGGATATGCTCGGCTTTTCTATTTTGACGTACTTTGTGGTTTTCTAAAAGAAGATATACAATAACTGACATATCCTTAATGCAAAATACTTTTTTATTTTGAAAACCTATTAAATTATAGTTGGATTTGTTGGTATTTTATGCATTGTGCTTGTAATTTATTTTGTTCTCATTGAGCTTACGAGCACAATAAAACATTACAAAAGATCTTGGAAGCACTATGTCTATGTCGTTATTAATGGTATTAGTCCTTCTGTAGGCAGTTATAGATATAAATATTATCGACTCTAGGAGCGAGGATGGCACTGGTGAGGTCATTAATATTGTGATATCAGCAAATATTGGTCCAGAGGTCTTAAAAAGTTTTAAAAGTTAATTATAAAAGTTGAAATTCGCTTATTTCCTCAGTAGTTAGCGCCGAGGTTCAGTAATTCAATCGGAACTTTTAGATAATAAGGAAGATTCAGAATATAAAGTTAAATATTTGAAGTCGATCCAATGATTTCAATTAGCTCCGTGTACTTTGGTTGTTCTTGTAACTTTGACCTTTTTCTCTGCTATCCAATCTATTTGCGTCTACTTTATCTATTTTCCAATAGCTACATTCTTCCAGCGAACACAGGTCGACCGAAAAATTAGAAATACGAGAATCTCTCTATCTGAAGCAAGCGGTGAGCTCTAGACTGGACTAACATTTGCTTCGTGATTTAACAAAACCTAACATTGTAAGATACAATCTCACGCTTCGAGTGACTTGTATTTTCGAAATAACGTACTGTGAAAAAGCTCGGGACAGATGAGCTGGTATCACAGTTGTATTCAAAACGCTGAAACCTCCCATGGCTCAAATACTTCGCATGTTTTCACAACTTCTGTCATATATCTAGTGAAGTTTTTCGGCGTGCAAACCCAAACACTCCATTTAGCGAGAACTCGATCGTCCGGGCGCCGGCGGAGCCGCAAAACTTGTGAATTATTGCGCCTGACATTGAGGAGACGAGAAAAATTGCCCTCGGCGAAATTCAGCGTTTCACTGTCCAACTTACTTATTTTCTCTTTTATTGACGGGCGGGCGGGATTGATTGTATTTTGAAACTTTGTTGTTTCTTTGATTTTTCCATCGAACCTATTATATCTGAAATATGTGTAAAACGTTATTTCAATGTTAAAACTTTCTTCTCTCACGGGATGAATGTTTATTTCTACTATTTTCTTTTACGAAGCAAAGTTAAAAACCAACAGCGCAGCAGTCACAAATTAAATTGGCAAAGCGAAAGTGCATCATCCTCTTCTAAAATACGAAGCTCGTAGGTAACCAGAATAACAAAGGCTGTTTTCAGTTTTCTTTTTCGTTCATCCGACGGGGTAAATGTAGAAAACAAAATGGATTGCCAAAGTTCAGGCTAAAATGGTCGGGCAGAAAGTTAACCACCGATTTTCTATTCACCAACCTCTATGCGAGTTGTTTCAATCAAGAAAGGGAATGAGAGTAAAACAATGGTACTTTTGCACCAAACAAGTAGCAAAGTAGCAGTGATTTAATCGGATATTTACAAGTTACGAGATAGGTTAAAAGTTTTCTGATTAAAAGTAACTTGTGTTTTCATTGAAAAACTTTTTTTATCCAGGCGCCAATCTAAATGATTAATGTGTATTTAATACCTATGCAGGACCTTCCTCTTCCGATGTCAATCGATCTTTTTTAATGCCTTTTTATTTTTGTTTTTTTTTTACGATTTGTAATAGTAATTGCATTTGTTGGTCGACCAGACACCAGTCACTGAAATGTAACCAGATAGAAGACAACCCAACAAAGAAAAAACCAAAGCCAATACTGTTGCCCGTTTGCTCATCAGTCAGGTGGAAAACGTGATAAATCTTTGATTATTTTTTATTGGCATCGTTGGCTGACATTTAATTTCAATTCCTGTTTGTGGGTCCGTGCTTCGCAACGTGAAAGCATTTTTCATTACTGGGTTTTTGTGCGAGTGATACGTCGGCGACCGATGGCCGTGCGGGGATCAATTTGATTAACCTGCTGTGTTTCATAAGTGAAAATGTATTCCATTCGCACGCGTGTTACAATTTAAACGATAACATTTATCATATTGCCGTATTGCTGGTAATAACGTTTTGGAAGAGACTGGTTTGTTTTTATGTTTATTAGGATTAAACGATGTAAATATAAGTAAAGTGGAAGTTTAGTACGTATTTACTTTTGAAGAAGACTTACGTGTGATTTTACAGATATGTTATTTTTGCTAGTGTATAAATAATGTTTTACTGTATTTAAAAAAAATGGTTCTGCACACTGTACCGTACACTTTAGTAGTAATAGAATTTTTAGTAGTCGTTGATGTAATGTAACGTTTGTTTAAAAACTAGCTAGTGTCATATGATTTTTTTTATTTCAATTGAAGTAAGTACATTTTAGTACATGAATTACTTGTTTATTGTTTATATTTTTTAAAAGCTTCTAACGCTAAGTCTCTCTTAAAAGAAGTCTCTCATAACATCTATCAAACTCAGTGTAAAATGTAAAGCATAGTATAAGACTTCACATAATGCACGCTGAAAGTTAGGTACACACGTATGATAAATTTGCATTGCACCAGCCCCGGGCGTTTCCGCTCCAATCGCTTCGAATGCACGCTCGTGCCGTGCGATCAATCGTGTATACACACCTTTATTTTTTGCATTTATACACCGGATTTTGAACTCTATACTTGCGTATATTTCTCATATATAATCACGTACACAACGCATAAGCACGCACGAGTATCACAATATTGTAAAACAAATATTTTATATCTGTTAAACAACCCGGAAAGCATCGGAAAGCCCAAAATTGCACTATAGAAAAATATTGACCGAATCAAAAGAACGTTAATTAATTCAAACATTTTGATTAAAAACTTCACGCATATGTTAACACAATTAGGTTCAGTGTTGCCATATTAACGCTGCAGTCCCGGGGCGCGCGCAATTATTATTATCACGTGTCCGGCACTCGTCGTTATTAAATTAATTTTGTTTGCATCGGCGAGTATGACTATCAATTGTGTTTCGAATATGGGACTTATTCGAGCATCCCGGATTGTCACTCGATTCGACAGGTTTATCCTCCGTGTAGGATTCAATCTTTCGAAAGCGGGATCTGAACGTATATAGGGAATGACTGACAATTCTATTATTTCGACTATATTTAGATAAACTACTGGTACACGGCTTTTTCATTTAGTTTTTATAGTTACGGGTATATAATATTATAGGAAACACACACACACACACACACACACACACACATAAACTTCTCAAATACTTTTGATAGCCTATTGATATTTTTGTATGCAGGTACGACTTTCTGTCACAGGATGATTAGTACGGTTCTGTACGCATTATGCAGGACAATCTAAATTACAGCCTAACATAGCAAATCGCAATCTGAGCGATGCCAACACGAAAGTTGAAAGAATTGCCAAAGTTTTTCGGCTTCATATTTATTTGCCCCTTAGGACTCGAATATTTCTCATCTCGCTGTCGCATTAATGTCGACGCGTAGATAGTATCGCCCTCCCAGGACGTATCAGATGCCCGACTCGCTTTCACTTGTGAAGGCGCAAAATTGAGATAAGCTGATAAGGTTTGGAAACGCATCTTTCGGTCAGCGACAGACAAGACGGTACGAATAGATACTTTAATTGAACAATTTTTTTGAACGTGACAGAAAAAAATATATCACCAGAATTAGTTCAAATAATCGAGAAACAGCTTAGCTTTCTATACAATTGAAATACAAACATGAAATGAACATGAACATTAACGTTGGACTATGTACATCTTAGCAACGTTATGGAAGGCCAAATAAATGAGCATGAATATGATTTTCTTGTGGGTATTCTAAATATCTCAAGTGCATAAATACCACACAAAACTACACATATATCATACGTACTCGAAAAAATAGTGTCAAATAGGCTATACCGGATGGTTTCAATGTTGCCAGAAAAATTCCCTTTCTCCAATCTCGGGGAGTATGAAACATAACTCAATAGTGAGGTGTAGGGATTCCGGGCGCAGCCGACCGTAAAATGGTGGACATGGAGGGGCATTTTCAAACTGACCGGACGCGCCCTCCGCCCGCCTGAAATATGCGAGGTGGGCCCGGGTTTGACACTTGTATCTGAGGACGTGCTCAGTCGCAATGCTGTTTCAGAATTTCGTGCGTTTTGTACATTTCATGAAAAAATTAAAAGAGATCTGAAAAGTATAAATAGAATAATATTAATAATTCTTGGCTCAGTTTAGTTTATTTTGCTAGTTTACCATTTTTAAGCAACGCTCTTTAATTTTGAATTATTAATGACCGACCATTTTTGCATATTGTAATAAATGCAAGTCTATTTCTATACTAAATTTTGGAAAGGGTTTTATCAAAATGTTTTTATTTTTTATCACTGACCGCAGTTTGTTCCTGAGTTCTCTGTACCAAATTTTACTAAAGTTTTGCTAAATATTTTAAATATAAATCTATTTTTGGCTTGTGTTAAAGCTATATTTCATTATAAAAAATATATAATAGGAGTTATAAGGAAATGGTATCGTCATGAACAATTTTTATTACCCACAATATACTGCTAGTGTTCTACCAACAACATGTCATTTTTCAGCAGAGCCAGTATTTTTCGGAACTACGATAGGAAAATATTTTCATTCGGCAAAGGAAAGCGTTCGATCGGAAAATGGCGGACATAAAGGATGTCCGCTTGCATCTGACCGAAAATACATTTCAATGATAGTGAAACATACAAACCGATACGTTGAATGAATGGGAAACCATTTTTATCAGTCAGTTTAATCGCAAATTAAAATAAATACTTGTAAAATTCACAAGATAAAAATATATTAGACTCACTAAATATCCATTTATAACATAACATGTAAATTTCATGTTCGACAGTATTTGATAAACAACATGATATTTAAAAATACTTATAAAATGTTTTTTTGGTGCATTGTTATTGAAGTTACACAAAATAAAAACAAGGTAAATTAATAAATCTTGTAAACAACTTGTTATATTTTTTGAAATTTGTGTTTTAAAATCATTTTAGACACAGACAAACTGACACACTGTCAAACATAGCTTAGTCTATTTTTTACTATTATCAAATCAGTAGGTAAGAACAAAACAGTGTATGCGATAATACGACCTTTCCAACAAAGTAGAATCTAGGAACATACTTTTAAGACCCTGCAGTTCTTGCAATTTTTCTTTATGTATCTGGCTTTCCAATAAACGCTATATACAAGCGTAGCATTTACTATAGAGTGACCTTGTTGTTTCCTCAATTATACAAACATACATGTAGAAAAAATATTCTAAATAACAACAAAACCCTAAAAAACCTAAATAACTACGAAAACCTATTATCTAGCTCTTTGAGAGCTCTATATGGTTTCCGAGTATGATCAAACAACCGCCCCTTTAAAAGGAATGATGTCCAAAATCAGAGCTGTAAAATCTATCGCCGCGTATAAAACAGAATTCCTGTACGGTCGACCGGAAAATAGTCGACATAAAGGTCCCGCATTCTGGGACCGGCCTGGCGCGTGTAGCCGATAAAATATAATATTGATATCCTACCCTCATTGTACAAGTGTTCCTTTTCATTAAAATCGACTGGTACTTTGAGCTTAATATCTTGATTTGTTCCAAATAATTCCAAAATATCTTACTAATTAATGTAACTTTATGTCATTGTGACTTGTTTGTTGCTCAATTACGCAAAAATGGATGACATTTAGTAAGGATGTATCAGGTAAAAAAATCGTAGGTATCTTATATCCTGACAAGTATATGCTATGTTTATCTCGGTAAAATTTACGGTTTCTACAGAATATCGGGCGAAGCTGCGGGGCGCAGTTATAGTAAATAAATCATAATTATGTGTCTATTAAACTTGGTACCATTCGCAAATTAATTCACGACTCATAAATTTATTTTATTATTGTCCTTTTCACTCTTGAGCCCGTTATAGCGATGGGAAATTAAAATAATGAAATTAGGAAATGGGTCGTAAAAGTATAAATAAGGTAGGTAACAAGATGGCGCTCGTTACTAGCGGTGTTGCCAGCTATCAATCTCCATTTCCCGCACTCGGCAAATCGCGCCGCCATTACCGACTCGTGTTTTATTTCATTAAATGGACCCACCAAATTAATGCGCTTTACAATTTACAAAGAACTATAGAAACGGATATTTTAAGCCTCGTTTTGGCAATTTGGAACATCCGACTTTTTGTAATCCTGAGGTTGAAATAGCGAGCGAGAACATTAAAACATTAATGTGCCGAAATTTTGTTGAAATAACTTGTGCTATAGGTTGAGGCTCTTTTCTTTAACTTTATTTTTTTTTCAGGTGCGGACATTGTTCGTCAGTGGGCTACCAATGGACGCAAAGCCTCGGGAATTATATCTTCTATTTCGAGCATACGAGGTGAGTTCCTCGCTTCATATTAAATCAACAAAGCTTAACGTTTATGTTCCCTAAAAAAATATTTCGTCTCGAATTGACGATCGAATTGACGAGTATCAACATTTTCCCTGAAGGTATTAGTATAAAATAGGATACTAAAATCTACTATTTACTACGAACGAACAAATATTTACAAGGAAAAGAAATATAAAACGAATGAAACAACATCGCTTCCGTCACGCAACGGGACTAGAGGATCTCGAGTCGGATTACTGCGCCGTAAATATCAAATGTCATGCTCCGATTCGTAATATTCGGATTGAATCGATTCTGTCTACCGATAAGGGGGATTACACTCGATCCTAGCCTGGCACGGACGGCGCCGCACACATAAAGGTGGCCAAAGTTATACCGAGGGTCGCTCGGAGGAGGCATCGCGTGTTCGCCGGCGTACCTGGCACTGCTGCGTACCATTTCGGTACTTCGTAGAGCAAAATTCTACTATGACACGAGTGACACCGAAAACTGAGCCAACTTCTGTATTATTCCTGAAACAAAAGTCTTTTAAAACTCCACCTAATCGTGTAGGCTTTGAAGGGATTGTTTAGATAACAGAGTTAAATAACCATTGTAATATCGTTCGCAGGGCTACGAAGGCTCCCTGCTGAAGGTTACCAGCAAGAATGGGAAAACAGCTTCGGTGAGTTCATGCATATTATATTCGATTCAATTTATACTCGGTATTTACTTGAATAATGTAACACAAACATGGTATTGTTTGCAGCCTGTCGGGTTCGTAACGTTCCACACGCGCGCCGGCGCCGAGGCGGCAAAGCAAGACCTTCAGGTTGGTATCGCCTTACAATCCGTGTAACTAACATTATTATATCAATTACTTATGTGTTGAGTTTGATCTAATCTATGTCACTTACTACTCAATTAAAAATTACATAGCCTAGCAAAGAACGGTTTGGAACAAACTCAATCTATGGAACTTACATAAACGTAGAAAACAATATCGTAATATAATGCCAAGTACTTCCTACAATGCGGAATACGACACAATATTAACAATGAGAATACAATATCACGTACACATATTATCGCCTAATCAACTTGACTGGCTTCGAAACACAGTATATTAGGGTTACAGTGCAATACGATATCTGAACCGATGACTGCTCTGTACCCGGTCAGCCCCAGCTATTGTAAATACTAAAACATGTAAACGCACGGTGTTACTAAACCTCTTCTCATCACATGCCTCAACACAGCCAACGAGCACTATAGTAATATTTTCATTGTAGACTAGGAATAACATTTCCTGACTCGAGTAACCGCATCGTAAGTTATGCATTATGCTAAACCTATGCACATATCGAATAGACACGTCGGGTGATCAAGTCGGTCGCCGAGCCTACCGACGCCTCACTGTGATAATACGGTGTAAATACGCAAATGCATGTCACTGTTTGACAGGTTTTTGATGTCACAACCCGAGCACTGTGTTCCGTCACTTTAGCAGGCGCAGGCGCGGACCTCAATACAGTTTAAACATTCGACATGATATCCTGTCCACTTGCTCAACTGAAAAATACTTTGTCGGTGTTCTCGTTACTCGATTAAAGTTTCCGATCCATAGTCCTCCCGAATGGCATTAGTTTGCAATAGCGCGCCCGACGGTCGGTGAGAAGCGACCGCCGGAAGCTCGCGTCGCCCTTCCATCGTCATTATATCGGAGCGCCGCACCGCTCGCGGCTGTTCACAGCAGGGCGTCCGGTTCGACCCTGACATGCCGCAAACGATTCGGCTGGAGTTCGCTAAAAGCAACACGAAGGTCAGCAAGCCGAAGCCGGCAGTTGCCACAGCCGCGCCAGCTGCACACCCCGCATTGATGCACCCACTCACTGGACGTAAGTACCGCCGAACGCACACACCGCCCCGACGCCGCGCCACCTCGACTCCCGACACTCATGTACCCGTCTCTACGCACACTAATGTACCCACCAATTCCTGTCGACCCATTAACGTCCTACAGACGATGGAATCTTTGGCTTCGTAAACTGTAGTCCATCTTTTTGCTAATTTATTGTAATTGTTGTGCTCTATTCTATTGTGAAGCTTTTTCAAAACACGACAATCCAATATTTCAACGTCATTCAATGTACCTGATCTCTAAAGCTCGACACGATAATGGGCCTGTCGGTACAAAGCATCCAATTCCGTGGTTAGAGGGAAACAAATCCCATCGTCTATAAGGCGTTTTACGCAGAAAAGCCTCACTATTGCCGCCTGAACGCCCGGTAATAAAAGTGAGTAGGTGCAAAAGTATGAGACGGGGGTGTCGAGCGAGCGCATGGGGCAAGTATCTGTGATCGCTTACACGTACCCACGCAAGGCCTAGCTCCGCGAAGCTATTTATTGATTGATCTATTGGGTTCTCTGCCACTGTTTTCTTTTACATGTTTTCATGATAACACTGTCATTTACTGCTAATCTCCATCTGTAGGCTCTACAATGAGGACAACCTTGGAAGATCTTCGTTATTGCGAGTATTTATCTCTTTTTCTCTATCTGCTTAGGAACCGTTGGCATGTACAAATATACTATCTAAACCATTACTGTGCCCAATGAGTATTTGCCACTTACAAAAACTAATGAAAAGCAACTACGTGCAGTATTTTGCACATGCCAGCACAGTAGTAAAGAACCGTGAAAACATGTCGGAAAGCACATTGTAAATAATATTTTTCCTAGCAATATTCCTAATTGACAATGCTACGCCAAGTTTATACGGAGGTGTAAGTTGCTGAGACAAGACGAGAATACGGCTCGAACATACTCGTATGCTATTTACTATATTGTGAAGTTTCGCTGTATTCCTCTGTATAAACCAGGCCTTAGATGTGCCAGCCTTGACAGTGTTGTCCGCTGGCTAGTTCGCGTGTGTGACAGTGTTGTGGTTGCGCAGACCTAGCGAGTCCGTTCTTCCCGGGCGGAGGCGCTGAGCTGTGGCACCACCCGCTGGCATACGGCGGAGAGCTGCCGGCGCTCTCGCACGGCCTCGTGCACCCCGCCATCCACCCCCAGATGGCGCCGGTGCGCTCCTACCTCTGACTAGCTGCCGCCGACCGGCCACACCACGTGAGTACCACACTCGCCCCACACATACGTTACCAGTATGCTAGA
Source organism: Alcis repandata (assembly GCA_949125135.1). Classification (NCBI taxonomy): domain Eukaryota; kingdom Metazoa; phylum Arthropoda; class Insecta; order Lepidoptera; family Geometridae; genus Alcis; species Alcis repandata. Next base: position 7,563,909 of record OX421233.1, read on the forward strand.
TCCTGATGAAAGACTCTCTGAATTTGTTAATAGTTGTTTTTACCAATCTACTGATCATGCCTAATTAACGCAATCACGATTATCCAATATAATAGTGTTAATGTTATAATTAAATTACAGTACATTGTTATTCCAATAGTTTATCGCTTGTTTTGTATAGCTGATATAATTTAATTTCATTAGTGTGGTCCCCCGTTCATGACATACTTAACTAGTTACGAAACAAGATACTACGAAAGTCAATTCGTAGCAAAATTTCGTAGCATGCTACGAGTATAAAACACAATTGAGTTTAAAAATCCATATCATTAGCAGAGAATAATAATACAGTGACCAACAATCGTCTTGAGCGTGTCATCTTGACTATGTCTTGAACACTCCACGTAACCTTCGCTCCGTCAAAAAGCCCTGAATATCGACTACTGTAAATGACATAATTTTCGAGAAGTTTGTCGGACCTACTTGGTTTACTGAATAGATAGCTGAAGTTAAACCCTATATTGGCAATGTATAGAGTCCATGTGTGAAAACAGAGTGCAGACTAACCCCAAGTAGAGCCCTTACTTCGAGCAGCAGAGCCCGCTGACGCTGGGCGCGTGCGTGCTGCCGGCGCCGGCGCTGGGCTCGCCGGGCGGCGCGCCGCACCCGCCGCACTCCGCGCACCCCGCGCACCCCGCGCACCCCTGCTCCACGCTCTTCGTCGCGAACCTGGGACAGTACGTCTCCGAGCACGAGCTTAAGGAGATCTTCAGCAGGTAATTTAGCTTACCTCCTACTAGACTTACAAATAAATGCATGACACACGTATTTGGAGAAACACGTTACAGTTGGTATTACTTGGTATACAGTTAGTATTTCTTAAAAATTGTTCAAAAGTACGTCATATGTTATGGTAGAAAAAAAAACATTCTACTGAAAAACATATTACTTATTTGATTGTCTTGATTGAAATTCCGTTTAAAAGAAATAAATCAATAGATCAACCAAACATTATGATTAAATATGCCTAAATACGTGTGTTAGTTAATAAATTAGAACCGACCTCAATGTGCCGTCAAAGCTTCAAAATTTCGACTGAAAATTATGTTCGTATTAGCTAATTTCAAACGTTAATACGTTGAAATTATGTATTGAAACTATTAAACTAATATCAGTGTTTTCAGTCGAAAATTTATATCACAAATGTTATGTGCATGATCACGCACTACAAACAACATGCACACGAAATGTGTTACATTAAGAAAAACTAAAAAAATAACTTTCTGCAGAGCATGTCGCACCACAGTTGTCGTCCGCGTTAAAACTGTTGGGTTTTTTATGTTCCAAATTTTGTATAAGTAATCGGCGTCTCACACAAACTCTTATTTGGGTTGACATAAGACTCAATTTATGATAACACAATTTAGTGAGTTTGTGTGAACGCCAGAAGCCTGCACCCGTACCACCAAAAGCATGACAAATTACACACTTGTCACGACTAGCCGTACTGAGCACTTTAACACTACACAAAAACCAATGTTGTATCCTCCAATGTACTACACCAGTATCAACTAGTACCAAGTAAAGTAATAAATGTTGCACTCTTTTGTTTTGTTTGACATTTTTCGTGAACTAAACCAGTGTGTCTAATGATTGCGGGGTATGATTCAACTTTAGCCTAATCTTGGACACCATGAGACGAATAAACTTGCAAAACGCGGGCAATAAATTCGTATAAACCGATGCTGTTATTAAAAAAGTTTCCTAACGAAACATTTCGTGATTGTAGCTGTAACAAAACAAAAATTGTAACAGTATATTGCCCTCCATAGATATTATTGACATTAATCTTTTTATATACAGCACTTACTTTACTTAATAAAAAAACTACAAATCTACAATTCGCATGTGACCGTTTATCATGCCGCATCAGTAAAAGTTTGTGTAATAAAACTAAGCTCGTATAATTCGTCTAATAAACAAAGAACATTAAAGTGGGCCAATTTATTATTTCTAGTAGGAATATTGGTATAAACGTGTAATGACATACAAATGAAACATTATGTGTGATTAAGAAACATACATATATGTTTACTAAAACTTTATCTTAGTCAATTCTTATTATTTGTTTCGAAACACAATACGAGTATTCATTTCTAAACAAAATCAAAAACGTTCAGATATCGGTATCGAGTTTAGTTCGGACGAATACGACGTGACACGCGTAACAAACACAATGTAAGCGGGGTACGAGTGCGGGCACAATAGAGTGAACTAATGCAGTTGCCCCGGGTTCGCGCGGCTGCGGCTGCTGAGCGGCGGCAGCGGGGGCGGGAGCGCGGGCCCCGTGGCGTTCGTGGAGTTCGGCAGCGCGGCCGACGCCGCCGCGGCTCTGCAGCGCTTGCAGGGCGCTCTGCTGCTTAGCTCGGAAGGGCCTATCCTCCTTGAATACGCTCGTCATAAGATGGCTCACAACGGATGGATTCTCGCACATGAAGTATGCACGCGCACCTTTTTTGTTCTCACACTGTTGTAGTATGGTACGGCGTTACCCAAAGTAATACTTAGAGTATTTGATAGTCCTATAGCTATTTCTATAAGAGTAGACATACCTCGATATTCTTTTATTTTTTTTAACATCATAAACCCAAATTGCGGCAAATAACAGAAGCTAATTTAAGAGCTTTTAAGAGCTTTTTGAAGGCAAAAAATCTGCTTCTGTGACCGAAAAAAATATATTTTTACATATTCGCTGCTCTTTGGTTGATGCCAGCCATTAGGTACTGACAAAAGCTGCACTATTTGTGTTCAGAAAAAAAATACAACTTACTAGTAGCGTGTCCTAAATACACATGCAAAATATCAGTTTTAAAATTACAATAAATACATTTACGAGCAGATATCACTCAAATATCTCGAAAGTATGATTTTGTTCTCAAAAAATCTAAGGTTGTAAGTTATCCTGGAAGTTGCATGTGCATTTGAAAATATAACAAAAATAAATTACGTTGCACTGATTGCAATAATCATTAAAATAAATTAAATTTGTTTAAAATTCAGCAATTAACGGTTTTATTTTTGAACAGGGAGCAAAAAACGGAGAAGAGGGCGAACAGCATTAACTCTTACGTGGCGCTCGGCACTTGACAACCAGCTATATGAGGGACGCATGATCTTGATCCTTTGCACCGCATCGGACCACAACCGCCGGGGGACGGAGCGAACGACCCTGGCTGCTACTGCGGTCAGCGCTACGGCTAACATTGGATCAAGATTCAAATAATTCAAAATAATATAAAATAACACATTGGCCTTACAAAATTAGTGCTCTGTCTCCTCTACTACTTGTGGCGTTGGGGGTTTGTGGTGTTATTCTTTTATACCAAATCTAGCAAGTGTTATTGTATTATTAACATTCCAGGTTTATTGTTTACTGTTCATAATTAAAAAAATATTATTAGTTATTATAAATTATTAATTTTCATGTAAACATGTTTATTTAATTATATTCATTTTATTGTGTAATATAAGATTTATTTACAAAACTAACTTATTGTACGATTTAAAAAAGGTTTGTATAATTATTTTTACAAGGCCGATGTATACTGTGGATTTGTTATGAATTTAGTGTAAAACCAGAAATTAAACATTTTAGGATAATATCTCATTCGAATAAGCTAAAAACCAAAGGTGCCCTTCATAGAAAGATTACGTTTTGTTAAATAAATATTTCAAGTTGAATGATTTAATGGAGTCGTAATATAATAATGACGATTTTGTTTAGCCTCGATAATGTTAGCGAATTAAATGAATTTCATAACTATTTCAAATTATATTTACCTACTTTCTTAGTAATTTTTATAATGTTCGATCACTCGTTAAAGCTGGCACACCAGTGTTGGTCTTACGGTATTCTTTCTATTATAGTATTGGAAGCCGTCGGTACTAATGTTATTGGCGGATGCAAGCGGCGAGAGTGCGTCCTCGCTAGCTGCGACTAAGCTGTGCATCTCTGAACTGGCTCGCATCGTGTTTCTTACTATCATTTCACCTCGTTACTATCTATTAGGTGTTTTACCAACATTTCTTGTGCCTTGTGAAAAGTTTTCCTAAAATTTTTTATACTGTTCGACTTTGTGATTACACTTTACCCGCGTTCGTTTGTAACATTTGTTTGGGCGCTCCGCCGACGCCGCGCGCCGCGCGCCGAGCGAGGCGCGGAGTTCGTTATTTCATTCGGGAGAATGCGATGCGACAATATCGAGATCGGTTCAGTCTTGTTGCGAGAATTTAGCCTTGGCCTTATGAGAGTTAAATAATTAAATGTAATCAAATTAATAATTAATGAATAGTTGTAAAAGTAACTCGGCGTCTTCGTGCCGGACGCTGGATAGTGAAACCATTATTCTACTACCTATCTGCATGCTTTGACGAGCTTTTTGGTAATAATCTAATTTAAACGTTTAGTAGTTAATTTTATTGTGTAATCGTTAGATGAATAATACTAGATAAGGGTATTTATTGTAGAGAAGGAGCATAGTTACATTACTATTTAATGAAACTGTTATTCATACATAATAATGAAACGATGTAATGAAGTTTAATTAACTGAAGCGTTAGGTTTAAACAGAAAATATTAATATATATTTTTTATTTTTAGCTAGTTGAGTATCGCGTACAGAATGTAAAACGACTTAGTTACCTAGGCGCCGAGTGGCGCCGCGGCGATGTAAGTACAGTACCTACACTGCGAGAAAGCAATAAACCAAAAATGAAATCTTAATGTTATCTATAGGTATTTTAGTAACGTATTCAGCTGATGTAAACATGTAAAAATTATATAAAAAAAGTAAAAAAAAATCCCTGCTTAGAGTATATTGATAAGGTTTCGGATATTTGGGTTATATCTTGATGCGACAGAATCTATTGAGGTACTCGACCGTTGTCGGTCTGTGGCCGTCGATACCGGAAGTGAATTCTTATGAAAATCTCTTAGTCAATATATTAAATAGAAATTTCGTCAATTTTTGACTTAGCAAAATTTTATACATTGTTTATAGTGATTGTAACTATCAGAGTGTACCGAACGTTGCGTATAGACCAAAGATAAATGAATTATAATACATAATTTTAATATCTACTAACCTCAAGCCGTACCAAACTTATATTTTGTAGGCGTGGTTTTCCTATTTTGTAAAGAAAACCTATTACTTAAATTCGATAGTTTAATTCAATCAAACATTTATTTATCAGTTAAACAGATGTTATCAAGGTCTGAGAATTCTGAGATATAACTCGTATCTATCAAATCGTAATAATTTATGACTTGACTCACCATATTTATTTTTACACGTATATTCAAACAGTCAAGGTTGTTAACAAATTATGCTTTAACTTAATTGCTTATTTACACTGAAAAATAGTTCTTTCACATATATTATTTATTTATAATGAAAATCATATTAACCGTACTTCAAAATTCCAAAAATAATCAGATTCTTGTTAAGATTGTTTATCAATTATCAGTTTTACCTAATAATTAAGCTAAGTCAATGTTTACTTATTTAATTCGTCAATATATATATATAATCCTAATTTATATGTAAGTAATCGTGTAATGTAGTAGTGATCTCCCATACCTTCGGCGCCGGTCGTCTTCGTTCGCATACAAAAATACAACGAAAAGTTTCCTTTTTCTTTTCAGTTGGTAACAGAGTTCTCCGATGGCTTGAGAGAGGAATTCCGATCAAGTTGTAAGCTCTCTTCTTTGACATAAAACTGTGTGTAACTTTGAAGCCATCGCATAACTTTGAAAGTTTTGTTTGGCGCGTACTTGACCCGTCCGCCGCCGGCTCGAGGCGCGCCTCGACTCGGCTCGAGGCGCTCGGGCCGCGCGGCGGCGGCGGACGGCGCGCAGCGGGCGCCGGCGCCGCCATGATTCCGTCCAACAACCGTAGATAGCGCGTAAGAGACGTCCAGTGGCTGCGGACACGGCTACGTCACCTTTTGCGGGACTACTCGATACATATCATCGTGTAATATTTAATGTGTAATTAGGAGTAAAGAGCGGTTTCATAGAGACGTTTTATTCTGTATTCCTCGTCTATGACTTATACTTAATGCAATCGGCTGTATGTCACGCTAAACGCATGTCTACCTATTTTGAGTTCCCGACGTTCTCGCTTAGCTGTTGCTGCGTCCTCTTTCGTCTTTAAAATTGTTCTTCGCTTTGAATAACGATTAAGTTTTAAAACTACGGACTATTCTAGGTATGTTTAAACCTGAAAAGCGATATTTTGTTAACGTTTACTGTGAAATCGTGTAGATGGTTGGATAGACGCGTGACATTGGCCCGCATGTGATAGAGTAGGTAGGGGTGTAGTGTCGCCTTGCAACTTAGGTTAAGTGGAGCGGTATCACACAAACACCGTTCATCGGAAACATATCAATTCTGTGCCCCTTAATAAATTTAGTTAAAATAACTATTCTAAGAGATACAATATGAATAGAAATAATGAAGACAAAATAACCGTTCGGAGTATAAAATACCAGCTAAGTGTTGTTTTCTAAGGTCGGTAGAGACTCGGTTAGATTGTTTGTCGCAATAGCAGGAGCCCGAGTAGTGTCGCGCAAGTTTCCTTTTGTTTACTTGTCGGTCTAGTGTTCGTACGTTATTTTATTGTTACTTTAGACTAATCATATCATTATAGTATATGGCTTAATTACCAAATTTATTTCTAACAGTTTGCTTCGGATTCAGTATTAAATGACACTTTTTTAATATTTTCGTGACAGGAGTTAGTGCGTTGCTTAAAATTATTTGTATATGAAGCAAAATATGGAAAAATACATACAAACTATATAGTTAGTAATTAATTGTTAGATTTGTGTGATTTGAATTATTTAAATGCTTTTAGAGCAGAGGTAAAGTGTTATTGTGGTTTAAGAAAAACATAATGACATTGTAAAAATAGTGATAAAATTAGCTTAATTATATCATTATTACAACTTTTATAGATGTTCATTACTTTTCTTTTCTTACTTCATTGAGTATTGTGGCATTGGAGACGTCATTGTTAATTCAAATAAATTTGAGCTCATCCTCAATCGAAGTTTTTATTTATGTAACTACCCTGAAAGCCCCGTATAGCTACTTAAAGTCTCCAAATAACTTTTGCAGAAAATAGAATTTTATTTTAACGTAATCCAAAATAGTCATGAGACTATAGAAAATGAGATAACCTAGCATTGTTACAGTCGATCATAGCCAAGCTGGCATAAAAGTTGAATCTGTTGCTTTTGCAATACTTCTAGGCTGAAAATGTAAATGAATATTGAAACCAGAATGCTTAGAACAATTGTTACTTACCAAAACAAAGGTTGAGTTGGTACTAACTAGTTGTTGTATAGGATAGATAGATCAATTAGTTAAATTATAGGCTTTGATCTTTGCTTTGTAGAAATAGGTGATATTTATACTAGCATGTGTATAATAATATGAAAAATTGTGTAATTTTGATTCAAGCTATTTGATGTATACCTAAATGCAACCATTTGGGTATATCTTTACAAACAGGACATACCTGCATAGTTTAGTCTTCATTGAATTTGTGGTTGTATATTTCATGTTATTATCGATGCAATGTTGTATTTTGTTAATTTAAAGCATTTTAGGGTCCAAAGATTGGGAATAAATATTGTAAAAATATTGAAGGTTTGTTCATTTTAACGTCGATTAATCCATTAGATATGAACCAAAAAATAGGTCGATTAGAAAAGAGTACCTAATAGCAGAATGATGCGTGCATGTGATGGTGAGAGATAGCCTGCTCCTCAGTAACAAAAGTATTCAGTTCCCATCTTATTTCGATTACTGAAATACCCATTTCCGACGAGACCATTAGGTTAATAAGTTAGGCAGGCTTAACTTATAATGGTAACTTAATCTTAGGCACACAATACACGGGTGGGAGCAGTAATTATTTTGAGAGTTAAGTTAAAACTCCCCTGACCCGGTTTCGAAACCTCGTCTGAATTAGCGAAACATCATTAGTGCCACATACATTAGGTGTATTGTTTCGGATTGTATGGAGCTTAAAAATTAGAGATAATAAATATTAAAATAATATAGATTTATATTAAAATACTAAATCATTCTAATATAAATCTAAACTAGTTTTCTCGTTAGATCTAGAACCGATTAGCTGCTGAGCTAGGGCTTTTTGAACGAAAAATACAATCTCACTATATCACAACACGAACATCAGAACAACATCAATCTGACTACATAGATTCAAAATCAATAGGCAATCACACACTAGTTTAAGATAGGAAAAAGTCGAACTAATAAAATAGGTCTAAAATGGTTCAAGTCACCGGAACCGTTGAGAGCCGATGAAGAATGATCGGGAGCTGTCTTGATAAACAATGAAGAGAGCAGAAGAATAACTACCATTTGATAACAAAAGTAAGTAGGTATCGTATATAGGTAATGTATGTACAATATGTACACTATCCAATATAATAAAACCACAAAATTAGTTGTAAATTGCTTGTATAAAGGTTTAGTTTCTTCAACGTAACTTAAATAAAATTAGGCACAAAACTTAGCGCGGTGCAATTCTACGTTATTTTACACGAGAGATTCAACTTTAAAAGAACTTACTAACTCGAGGGATTGCCTAGTTTCCTTTCTGTAAGAACACGCAAGAAACTACGAGCTGCTAGGTCTTAATTGAGTTTTGCATGTGAAGTTGGGAATTAGTATTATGGTGTTACGAAATAATACTGCCGTGAACCTAGAGCAGTGAATCTCTACCCACGCTATACCAACGGCCTAGAAATAAGTGCTCTTTGAATTTATAAAGCGAGTAGGCTGGTTAGGAAAGGTTATATCTGAAGATTTCGTGCCGGACCCACCATACCACTGGCCATACCCCTGGTGGTATGGTGGGTCTAAAACTATACCACTGAGAAAATAGTGTTGTGTTAAACTAGTTTTGTGGTCGACCACCTAGTTATGAACCGTAAAAGAAATCTAAACTTACAAATTGGTGTATTTCGCATTAAAACTCTAGAGATATTCTTTATAATAATAACGATGCCTTTATTGCCTCAACAATCCTTCAGATTTTTTATTGAAACAAAACGTTTGAACAAGACAAGTCGTCAGAAATGAGAGAATTAAGTACATACTTTCTACAATAATACACAGCTATTCGACGCAATACAAAACCCTTCAGAATATATTCCGCGTATTATCTTTCAATTCCGAGTGTATAAAGAAATTGCACAACACAATCTTTGTTCCTGATACCCGAAGGGGCGATCAATAAAAGCCATTACAACACATTGTTAGCACAAAGCTACTGATCTGTAATTCGAGTTTGAGGGTGTCGTTTCATTTTGAAACAAGGCTATTAAATTTGAATTAATTGTTAGGAATAAGTAGGTACAACTGAACAATGGAGAACGGGCGCTGAATATGGGTTTCAATATCTGTTGTTCCTAGTCAAAATATGGTAAGTAAGTAGACTGTCAATCGTTAATGAGGTCAATCGTTAATGAGTCGCAATTGATAATTCGGTTTAGTCAAATAAGACAAAAATGCGTCACAGCTGCGCACGTTGGAAGTAAAGATGTAAAATAACCGGAGAGCAGCATCAAACATTTTATTGTAAAACTTTCGCGGGCGCACATGGAGCCAACCAAAAGCTTCCTACAAATAAGCCACAATGTATGCACTTGCCCAATATTAACTCGCTACTTTACTGCTCGAGTTTGACAGGAATTTTGTTGGCTCTGATACAAAATATCTTGAAATCCCGTCTGTTTCTAATCAGTGTAATGGCGTCGTATGTGCAATAGATTGAATCGAAATGACTGCAACGTATTGCCGACGACATTTTGATGTCTTTGAAAGTGGGCGAAGATGTGAGAAAAGACAGCTAAAGCCCAAGTCTTTTGAATTGATATCTTTGTTGAAATTACTCTTGTAATCTTAATTTACATGGAACTGTTTCATACACGACATGCATTTGGGTGCCTACTTTACTGGGTAGTTATTTTCTAGATACCTATTGTAATCTCTTGATGCTATTTTTGACAGACACATAGTAAAATACTTCTAAAAACTGCAACTAAAAATATATTGCACGTAAATAGAATAATAAATTTAAAAAAGCAGAAGTCTATTTAAAACACCGTAGACGATAATTTAAAAGCAACTTCTGAGCATGTCAATAATATATAAAGTATCTAAGTTGTAGATTTTAAAATAAAATTTCGATAAAATGTATGTTAGATACCGATTTTTAACGTACCTAACTACAATAATATTTTATTTATGTCTACGTGATATTTCCACAAGAGCGAGCGGCGCGTTGATCCCGCGGATCTCGTATCATTTCAGTCTCTTCGACATGTGAAAGACATATCCCAGATGCTTCTCAAAATTGTTGCCACATGAAAGAAAGACGGCGCGCGGCGCTCTCGTTCTGTTTGATTATTTCTCGGTAAAATTACAAGAACTTTATCGTATTGATTCGTAAAAATTGCGTCATTGGATTAAATCTGAACTCGGGCGAAGCGTATTCGTTATATTTCTGGAATTTAATCACGCATAATCAGTAGGTGGATAGATATGTGCTAGGAGCTCGTTGGTTCACGAATTTTTCTCGATTATTAATTTTATTTATGACTTTTGCAAAGTACTAGGTTGACGCCTCATTAGTCCTAAAAGAGACAAAAACGAAAAATTTTCAGTTAAACACCTGTAAGTACAGTATTTAAAATAGACCTCGACTCGTGTAGGTATGTAGGTACTTTCTGTGCAGTTAGCTTTAACTAAAGCGGAACTTATGCATTAACCAACTCCGAGAAGCTTATGAAAGAAAACTACCGCATTAATAGTCAACGTATCGTAAAAAAGGGTCGCGGACTGAAAAACGGAATTGAGATGGTGTTGAATTTTTTATAACGGTTATGTTGTAGATCGTGGCGCGTGTTACAGAACGCCTGCCCTCTTTACATAACGAACCATGCGCGGGGGAGGTTGCTGCTACAAAATTTAGAGGCGTTTAAGTCAAACAGTTCCGAGTTCGTAAATCTTTATTTGCGTGCTGAGACAAGAACAATCCGAAGCGTTTGGGGCTGATTTAGGGCTCTTTCACATCTATTACTTTGTTACGACACCGAGTCGGAGAAAGCGGTAACTTACTTTCAAAGTATTCGATTAATAGGTACGTGTGAGTTTGGCTAATTATACGAAAAACGGTTCGTAGTGGTGAGTAATGGTTAAATGTTAATTGACCTAAAAGAAGAATGATTTTCCGGCTAACGTTACTTATCTGTTTCCATATAAACTCTTAACGTCTAATCATCCGAACCAATAATTAGTAATTAATTTCTAGTTTAATTTATACCTAAACATAAAAGGCAAAGAATCGTATTCTCTTTATTGAGTGAAAGTACTTGTAAATACAATAATGTAGGTAAACACGGGAAGTTTCTTTAACTCCTAGTTTACTCTAATATATTATTAACCCTTCACATTTTCACGAAGCTACATTTAACAAGTCACCTATTTTAGCTGTAAAGTTTTGAAAGAGGCCAAAGGGTACGGCCGGCGATAAATCATTCTAGTAACAGGGAGTACATCAAAAGGCGACGTATGGCAACACGTCATAAAGGCGAAAACTACGCTCGCCCCAATTGGCCCGCTAATTACAGACCTACCACCTTAACCGTAGAGTTGGCCAAATTTTTGAACCAAAGTCTTTGTACCGACGGCTGTCAGTTAGTTCAGGAATATCGATGGTGGCTCCTGACTTAAATCCCACGGATTCGTTGGTTTTGTGGCACTGTACACATTAAACCGTGCGAATGTTGCCACCTGACGGCAGAATATTAAACTTACAATATGCTTAGTGCTGTGGGCGTTTTATGGACTTAGGTCCTTGTAGACTTAGACACTAGTTTGGCTGTTTATTGTATTAGTAGTTTTTAATTAAAGCACAAGATTATTTGCACAAGAAACAATATTTAACTAATACTTACCTTCGCAAGTTTGGTTAACAAACATAAGTACATCAAAATAATTTTTTTTTTTCAAAAGGTAAGTAAGTACAACAGTACCTACACTATAGGTATAAGAGTATACCTAAATATAACAATGTCATGTGAGTTAAAGAATGAAACAAATATATTTGTATATATTCAAATCTGAAAATGGTTTATGATAGTAACGTCAATAGGCTGAGCTTAACAAAAACAAAACAACAAACAAACCATGCATAAAAGTTGGGGCATCCTATGGCTGAACCACGGCTTAGCCGGTCAGAATTTATCTCAGTTTTAAATTCATAGCGAGTCGAGTCAGCGGCGGCAACACAAATCAAGTTGAAACTAAAAAAAATCAGAAAGCTAGGATGCGGTCGGCAAAATTGGGGTTAACTGGCAGCCCCGGGCAAGCTTTGTTTACATGTTCGGTTTTCAGCGTCGGCGGCTGCCCCCGCGTCGGCTTGTTTTAATTATTGCTGGCTGGAAACAAATCATTAGAAACACGTGCTCTATTTAACAGATCAATATTGTTTTATTGGAAATGTATGAAATTGTAGAACAAGATAACGAACAAAGCTTTGCATATCGTAGTAGATAGAAGGGTTGTAATTTTTTCCGCCATGATCGCCTTACTCGTAGACCCACTCTTTTTTTACGTTTCTCCCCTTTGCCATGCTACGATGCTACACCTACTCGTAGCACCGCAGCACGCTACGATGCACGCTACGCAAGTGAAGTTGTAAATAGCTCGACGTGATGACATAACTTATAATAAAATCAGAGTTACATTGACAGCACATCAACATCACATTATAGTTATTGCCATAAAGGTACTGATCTTTAAAAAAATTCTAACTCTTTAGTATTTCCACAAGAAACCTTGCAAATAAATTGCTAGAAATGCAGCTTGAATGCTTTGACAAAGCTATCCTTATCCGAGATAAAGTGCGTAGCTTTGCTATCTTTTTGTGACACTTACCGACCGACAATGACAATGACAATGACAATGAGATTAAAATATTTAAAATTCTACTGCATAGCAGAAGAATATTGCCAGGAAGAAAAAGGGTACGTGAAATAACAAAGTTCAAGATCCAAAGAGCAGCCGGTGCGGGTGAAATGTGGTACGGTGCGCGCGCGAATATCAAGTAGCGTATGGAGGAGCTGGCACCGCGCACGTAATCACACTACGTGTATTCGGCAGTAGGTAAACTTATCGCAGGAGCAGGCAGCAGGCAAACTTGTTGCCACGTTGAGAGAATACACGAGAAACCGGCAGCAAGCGTAAGCTGAGGATTACTGGTGTAGCTTGACTTGGATATATCGAGAAGTACTGATGTAGGTTGATGTGATAATGAAACTTGTGAGACTTATAAGTCCATCTATCAAATAATATATCTTTTAAACTAACAAAATAATCTAAACCGGTTCAGCTGTTTGTGAGCTACGGTGCCATTGACAAACACATAGGCTTACATTAAAATCATGTTAAACTTTTAACATCTCATAACACTTATATCATACATTTATACATATCATATATGTACATCTTATAACACCTTTTTGCGTCGAGGGTTGAGAAATCCCATGAGTTTCTAAACTTTACAGTAAAAGAGTGCGCTGCGCTCTTTTAGACTTAATACTAGTATTCAGGAAAGTCATGTAGACACCACTTTGCACGTAGGTAGCCACGTGACATCACGTCCAGCCACGCCGCACCGCCGCGATTTGTATCATGAATTACAGTACACCTAGCCTATGCAAAAGTGCGCTTACCCTTTAATTCTTTAGCTTACAAACACTCGAAACGCGGCTCCGCGTTTTAAAGAGATTGCGCGGAAAATCTTTGCTGAAAATATATTATTTCAAGAGAAATGCAACAAACATCGTCCAGCTGAATATTCCTCTCCTTCAACCTGCAATCTGCATTACTATGTTAAGCCTGTTTTTCGTGTATTTTTACTGCTGTTTCCGAGATCACACCACCTTTATTCCAATTTTCGCGCATTTTTAAAATAAAACTTGTTCTCAAGCTACGCAATATTTTTAGAAAATTTATTTATCGTTTATTCAAGAAAAGAGAACAAATAGAGAAAGAGTTTATTATATTTAGTGGAAGTATACGATTTGTATACCTATATTTTTCAGTAACAAGCAACGGACCCCTAGAGAACAAGCAACCAAAAAAGAGATAGAAAAAGGTGGCGAAATTTATTTATCTATTTTTCTACCACTTATTTAGGCAGCGCGACGCGACGGTTTTCCATCTGTGGCTTTAAAAGCTAAAATAAAATCATTAATTACTGTAATTAGAAAAATAACAACCACTTCTCAAAGGTATAAAACGATAAGATATTGTGAATAAGAACATAAGAATATCACTATCTATCTTCGCTAGCATAAAGAAAGACAAAAACAATGAAATAAATGGCTTGATCCGTTCGTTCATTAAAAAATGTGACAATCCGCAATCCGTGCTCCCAAAGCATCTGTTTCCATTTTAATCGAATAACCAAGCGAGCACGAATATAATAAACTCTGCTCAATACACAATATCAATAAGGTGTAATTTCCATTGCAAATATAGTTTCCTTCTCAATATCAGTATTGCTAATTCCAATTCGCATGTGGCGATGACGGCAACTTTTATTTTTTGGTACTTCCCCGCTAGGGAAATATGAGTAGAGTTAGGAATGTATCGGATATGTCACATTATTTGTTTTATATTTAATGATTGTTTTTTTATAGTTCTATCAAGACAAACAAGAAACAGTTTCAAATAGAAGACTACTTTAAATTGTTTCTGTTAATTGGGCAAGAGCCTATCGTAATCAAATGGATAGTTACTTAAAAACTTTACCTCCAATGACATTACACTACATAACACACTTCAAAACCAATTAAAGTTTTCATGTGTTTATTATTTTGGCCGTTGTTAAAAACACTTCCCAAATGTTTCGTGAAATTAACGTAAACAAACACTACACCTTCAGGCCGACCGTTCGCTGTCTCCGCTATTTAAGCTCAAAGCAATAACGAAGCACAACGAAGTGCCATAATATTTAAAAGAGTCCCAAAATACGAGCTAATATTTAATGCAGCCGACAGATCCAAAGTTTCGAAAGTCTCCCGATGGAGGCAGCGAGCTGTGCGCAATCGGCCCTCCCTAATTACCGGCAGTAAAAACTAATTGCAAACGACTGAGCTCTGCCGCTTATGTACTGCGAATATCGCCGTTATACACTGCTGCGTGGACTTTTCAATAATGCGGTACCACTTTAACCCACGACGGAACGGGAAAGGAACCTATGAACATATACATTTGGAGAAATAAACTTTTTGCAAGCAATTAGGGTTAGAAGTTGCTTATGTGTTTGCGTGTCTATTATTTTTATTCTAAAAAGCCTGGACTATAATAATAATAGCCTTTTTTTAACAATCTTATCATACATTTCAAGTAGTTACTTAAATATTATAAAAATCGGTCTCTTATAGGCCTGGACTATTATAATGTTGATGCAGATTTATACCTAACAAGCAGGTTTCATTCAAATGATACCAAGCGCACTCTCTTCTTCTTTATGTTGGTCGTCACGTTCTTGGTAAATTTTGAAGTAAAATTAAACAAAAAGTTTTTATCTATGTATATAAATTACCAATAAACTAAAGAAACCCAAATTAATGTAAAAACCAAATGGCCTACGTTTACCAAAATTATAAGTTATACCAGCTTATTTACGAGTCACGACGTAATTTCAGTAATGGCGTATAATAAAACATTACAGTACCGTATTTCTCAAATCTGGTGATTCGTTTTAAAAAATACCAGGTAGGTAGTGAACCGAAATAGAACAAAGTTTCCGATCACGAACGGCACGGGACACGCAATACCGGTATTTATCGTTAAAAGGGTTTTTATGTGTACCAGCAAATATCACTCACATCAAATATGACACGAACCTCACGCGATTTCATTATTTTCAAACGACGAACCGCTGTTTTGGTTTAGGTAAAATGTAAAGTTTATGGGCAACCAAACGTGACTAGGGTAGGTAGTGTTTTCAGAAACAGTTAATTGAAGCCAAGAAATTACATTAATGGAAACAGTATTTTGTTGGTTCCTTTTATTCATAATTTCTGTTGTGAACAAATAAGTTCGTCTATCTATTACGTAAATATCATAGCTCCATTTAGAGCAAGCATCCCTGTGAACAATTTTGGCCTTAAAATTATGTGCGCCTCGGATTATTGCGAGTAGATGTACTAGATATTTATACGTTTCATTCATTTGTGCGCAGCCAACATTTGATACAATAAGCTACTAAAAGTACATGGTGAGTGTTCATTATTTAATAGAATATTCCAGAAGTACTTAATTTAATTTACTCCGCAGCAGGGCGCCACTGGGATGATTTACAGCCAGGTGTGAGGATTTAGCGCTCTTGGCCACCGAAGAACAATTTCATCATAGCTTTATAACCTATACTAGTTGCAACCTGCGGTTTTACCTGTTATCATGTTTATGATTACGTGACGAAAAACAGACTTAGTGCTAGTTCAAGATAATAGCAGTCTTCGTTCCGAAATTCACTTCAATTTATTTAGCCGTGTCAGCGGGATGAAATAACAAACACACATCCACACGCTCACTCTTAAAGTTTCGCAAGTATAAAATATATAAGCGTAACGTTGATTAATATTAGAGGTTAATTTGAAAAATTCCTCTAAAATATTGAAATTTTTTGTTTTATGTTTAAGAAAAAACAAAATCCAGTCGCTTTGTAGTATTTTTTATAGTCATCTACCTAAGGTAGGCAAGCTCTGGCTTAGTTTAAAGCAAAGTCCTGCCGCCTCAGATCAGTGACCGGTGTTGGCATTTACAACTGAACAACTGCGCTAACCACGACTAGAGCGTAACTCGACTACATGTTCGTGACCGATCACTATAATATGTTAAACAACTTACGGCACGGTCAGTCTTCGGATGGACGACCGCGAACGGCATTTACAACTAAGCGGGACCGTGGGTGGATGACATGTAACATTAAAAGCCCTGGTTGTTTGTCCTATAGATTTGACGACGGCCTGTTTGGCTCAGTGGTAACATAACCGCCTTATAAGCCAGAGGTCCCGGGTTCGATTCCCGGCCGGGCAGATTAATTTAAATATCTGTTCTGAGTCTGGGTGTTAGTTGTCCTTGTCTTTGTGTGTTCCATGGCATCCCCGACACAGGATTTATCCTAGTGGAGCTATGAGTGTGAAACGTTTATTTTATCTCTTATAAATAAAAATGAATCGCTGTTCGTTTGTCTGGCTATAACTCGAGAACGGTTCGAGCGATTTCGCTAATTTTGATCTTAAAATATTTGTGGAAGTTTATGGTAGGTTTAAAAGTAAAAAAGACGGCGGGTGAAACCGCCGGGTGCAGCTAGTTTTTTATAACAACAAACGCGAATCCATGTCAGAAGCTTCAAGGCGGCGTAAAAACTGACACCAGGGCGCTACTCGGCCTGTTCGAACTTACTTTGCCGACCAGCCCGCGGGTGGTTTAATTCCGTGTTACATTGTAAACGTGGACACGTCGTTACTCACAGCCAGGTGGTCGGATTTACGCCACAATGTGTTATAAAAATCCGGCCGTTTTATTACCCCCAAGTAATATTAAGGGGTTTTATTTCGGCTTATTTTTCTTAACGATTTGTAAAACGGGATGAGGCTGTTATTTCAGTATGGATTTGGACTTGTTTCACTTTTATTTTATATTTTATATGAGCGTTCGTGACGTGATCAGTGGCTTAATAAATTTAAGGTTTTATTTGTTAGTTTGCGGATATAATGACTTATTTCAACTTCCACACATGTTAAGCCACCAGCGCACTATGCAGCGAACTGAGGCTCGGCAGGTCATACATTTTAATATTAAATTAACTCCATTAGGAAGCTCGAAGTCACTGCAATTAGCAAACTATTGCATATAAACGAATAGCAGTAGTTGGTCTCGTAAAGACAATCCCCTTTATTAATAAACGTGGAATTTCCTTAAAATAGTTCTTGTGTATTTTTATGTCTTTTCCAAGCGAATTTAAAATTGAAAAAGTAAGACAGATACAAAATACGAAATAACTACTCCAAATATAACGTTTCTATATATAGAGAGAATAATATTTAACATTTGCTATGACTTCCATAATTTCAATAAAAACGCATAGAATAAGCTCATATCACACAACGATAACGCTCTAGATGAAGCACCAGAAAAATTTAGTTCAGCCAGTTCAGTTCAGTTAGTTATAAAGCCTGAAGAGTTTTGTGCTCGTCTCTCTCATGTCTATCTCAATTAAAGGGACAGGTGTTCAATAAACTAATTTTATAGTCTAGTCTCTAGCCATCAGACTAGATTAGTCTCGTCAGAATAATCTAAATTCTAACACGACTATCGACTAAAATGAATTTGCATTAATTTTCATTTCAATATATCAGAAAAGGATGTCAATTTGAAAGATGACAAATTCAGTTTATTAATAAACGCCTTTATTCACTGACCAGATTACAGTATAGTTTACTTTATTGATTGTTAAAAAATCTACTACTATTCAACAAATTCAATTTAATGTATAACAAATCATCGCCACTATCTGTTGCTTGAAACAGCGGGTCTGAATATAATGAGGCAAGCATTTTACCGCTACGTTACTTCATCACTTGTGTAGACTGTCCCGTAGCTACTCGTACGTAGCTCGTAGCCCGTAGCTCGTAGCACTAAGCCTACGTATGCAGAGCGGCAAGTTTGTAAACTCACCCTGTGTTTATCTTGCCCGTGTAGCTAATAGCAAGTTGGGCTCGGCGGTGAAAAGTTGGTAATGTACTTAGTTTGTGCGGGAGTACAAGTTATGGACATTTGGAATAGGGCTACGAGTACGATACATGTAAAATGAGACTAGTTTTATACACGTGTATTTTTTTTTAATTATCATCATCACTCATTAGCCAAAATAGTCAACTAGACATTGACCTAACAACTTGTCTCTGACAATTGCTTTCCGCATCCCGACGTTAACTCTGCGAAAATAGTTTAGAAAAAATATACGAACTCATTTGCTAATGCGCTGAAATATTTTTAGCAGTGACCAATACATCAGCACCTTTTTTCTAAATTCAAAATTCTGATAATTTCATTTTATTTATTTTAAAGTACTTAAAACAGGTGGTTATGCCAATGGCTAAATCCAGGTATTATCAGTGTCTTTGTTAAACAAATTCAGTAGGGGTCGCAGTAATTTAATTTGGCCCTAATCCACGGGCCGCAGCCCGGTAGGCGCCTGTAATACATAATTCAGAACAGGTGGCCGTGTGAATGATGGAAGGGGTATTTGTCGGGTGCAGATTAGATCGCCCCGGAAAGGGAATGTTGTAACTTGCTACAAATTCAAAAATAACTTTAGAAGAGCCAACCTTTCTACTAAATTACGCGTTTATGTAATTCAATAGGAGATCCATCAAGGCGCTCCTCCACTAGAAATGCATTGAAGTAGTGCGTAGATACTATGGTGCCAACAGCGGGGATATCGAGCTGTCTTGGTAATTTTCTGTAACAAGCATGGGATGCGACTCGTATCGACTCTGCTCGGATGGCAAAGATAGAGTGATAAGCCATAAGGGCTAAGCTAGATTATTAATGCAAACATTACATTACATATACGTTGCAGCCAGAATTAAAGCGTGTCGCTAGATCCGGTATTATATATGTATGGCCGGAATGTACAAATTTAGTCAACTGTTTTAGCAAAAGTCATTGGGAGAGCCGTCCAGTTTTATAGGAAGATGTGTGCAAAAAATCTTAATTTTTATTCAATATTCACCGAGTACCTGCTTGTGTTCGAATTTAGTTTTCATTTATTTTCCCTTTGAACAGTCTTTAGGTTTTGTAAAATCAGCTAATCTCACTCCCCTACAGAAATGTTGGGTCATAGTCACGTTTTTCCTATAAAAATGTGGGAAAACATTATGTAGAGACCGCTCTGCCGACTTAATTTTTGTACCAGAAATATTGAAATCACTGCGTTTGTCTTATAAAATTGTTTGGTAAACCAATAAGAATAGTTTTTAGTACGAAGAAAAAGTCATACGTTATACTTGTATTTCAAAATATAACACAACAAAGCAACTCTGAAAAAAATATTAGGTAAATCATTTACTTTAATCTAAATAAGAATGGTAACATCGCCTCATTTCACAATAAGAGGAAAAATAAAGAAGAAAGTAACTAAATTATCCTGCTTAAAACGATATTTAAATGGAAATAAATAAATGAACATTTTAATTTAAAATTGAATTGGAAATTATTATTATTTTAAAAACTACTAAAACTACATACTCGTATTTGACTGTGTACATATTGAATGCCCGATGTGGGTAAACTGACAATTTCGACCAATGCACTCTGGCTTATAAATAACAACATATCAGTTGTTCAATAAATGTATCTGAATCTGAATTTAACAAACTATAATGTAAACCTCGTCATTAACAAAGCAAGTAATGTTTTCCATTCAGCATATTTCCGCAGTGGCCGCGAGCGTACGAGATTCAGAAAGTTATTATGAACTCCGCACGTTGTGAGGTTAATTCACAGCACGCGTTGTTACAATATTTGTACGGGAATTTCGTACAGTGTTCGGCGTCACTTTGTCTTCATTTTGCTGAATATACCGGAATATGCTTTTTTAAATACACAGGTTTTGGTTTTACGCCAAGTTTTGGGTTATGAAGTGATTTGTACGTATATCTGCAATAAGCATTTTACGGCGCGAGTGTAGTTTCGCACATGCTTGGGTGGGACCCAATTGAGTTGTTTTTACAAGCTTTTTTCTGTTTTACATAGTTGGTTTATTCAACGAAGACGCTCCGCCAAACATTTTTGACTATAGTAAAAAAATCCCCAATTATCTCCAATATTTTAATTGCATGATTAGCGGATTTTTCTTAAAAGCACATTATTATGTAACGAGTAAAGTAGTACATACCTACTAGCTTGATCAGAAAAAGGCTAGGCAGGTCTTTGTAGACTGAACAGACTATAGTTGAAAATGAGAACTTTATTGAAAAGTTTTAAAGTAGCTAAAATGTAATATAAATTATTTTAATTGAAATACTAAAACGTGACTAAGTTTAAATGCTTTACATAATATACAATTTCTTAAAAAAGTGTAATAGTATGTTCAACACTCGCATTTATGCCAAAATACCTGTTTTCACCTGCATTCTGCAATAACCATCTTGCCAAAATAACTCATGCGTTTAGTTTGACATGAAGTCGCATGTCCCCAACGCTGGTGTCAGAGTGTGCAGTAATACCTCCGTATTTGAGGCCGAGATCCACCAGCAGCTCATATGATGAGTATACATTACGAAGAGCCGACTCAGTGCTGAATTTTATACAGCAAATATTGCCCGAACGTGACTCTTGGAATGTACTCTACACCTAGGTATACATGTATATTTAACTCGCCTACATTTTCTGTAGCGTCTGCGTTGTAGGAAGGCTGCTAAAAATGGAGGTGCTTTTCTCGCTTAAACAAATGACGTCACTGGTAAAAAATTGTCCGTGGTGTAATAAGTATTTTATGGCAAAGAAAACACAAGCAGGAAGAATGACTCAATGAGTGCGAGCCTGTTTTGTTGGTGTTTTTATATATTTTATTTAGGAGTCAAGTTTTATTCACGTGTCGGTGACCGACACGGGATGGTTTTACGACCGTCGATTTGCAAGTGTCGGTTCGATTCCCGATGCAAATACTTCGTTTTACTGCCACACAATAAAACCGGTCGGTTTCATAATATATTTTCTTATAACCCTACCGCCTTTGCCAAGTTTATGTCTGTTGCGCAATTGTTATCAGATGACACACGACAGTACGACGCGACGGACGCCTCCCCTTAATGTCCCTCCAAAATGGTTTTACTGTACACTTAACCTATCTTATCCATAAACCAAAACATTAGAATATGTATACCTATAGACATAAAGCAAATAGTCTCAAAGTTCATGTATTACTTAAATGCTTTCTAAAGCTTCCTTTGAGAGAACTTTAACGTTATACAACAGGAAATCTACGAGTATACTGGTTTTCTCGGAGGAAACATTCACCTATTACAACCCAACTCATTCCTACGTCATTACAGAGCTCAAACTTTGTCTGAGTGCTGCAGAAGAGCATACGAATATGCAAGTTCTGACCGCATACGGCCTCTCAAGGATAATGCAGGCAATGAGAATATAATTCCGAGATCGCAGTTCTCCCCACGTTGGGCGCCATTCCTCGCTACTAAACAAACTACCAACATTAACTTCGCGCTTAGTCTGAAAGCGCCGTTTTCAGAATGTTTATATGCCACTTAAACCGCCATTTCAATTTGAGTGAAACACGGTTATTAAAGAAACTTCAGTGCTTTTAAAAATCTACATAAAACAGTTTCGATGACAATTCGAATGCAGCCACCAAAATGGCAGAACGAAAAAGACGGGCAGAAATAGCGTGTATTTTATTCACGAGCCGCCGGCGAAGCTATCAGACATGTCCAAAGTTGGCTGAGTGCAGCCTGCTTTATTTCCGTTTGACCTGTCCCGTTCGACTCTATTCCTGGAACACCACGTCCCCCAGACATGTTCATTCCGCCGACAAGCCGAATGCAAGTCCTGACAGCGAGCCGACGCTCGCTGCGCCGACACGGCTCTGCACTTCCGAATTTGAATATTTAATTGTGATTATTTTAGCGCAACGCTGACTAATTAATAAAACAAATTGACAGTTCAACGCCGTGCGGCTAATGGAAAAGGTTTATTCCTCGATATTTCCGCGACGAAATGAATCAATTGCATTTTAGATTCCAAGTATTTGCATATAGCATGGCGGTCGGCTGCTTTACGATTGCAGTCCAGTTTCGTATTCTTTGTTTGCGGTTTTATTTTGTGCATTTTGGAGCGAGAAAGGCACGTGATACGACCCGGCACCGGGCTCGTTTCATGAAATATTTCCTCGGTGACATTGTACTATTTCAATTGAATATATTTTTGAGTTGTAGGCTGAATCGCTAAAGTGGAGACAACTCTAGTAGACGTTCTATAAACTATTTTAATTTTGCAAATACTAGGTACCTTTTCGTCGCCGTTATTCTGTGTAAAGTCACTATTTACTGAAGTGAGAGATATTTTGTCCAAAAATTCGTTCTTGGATGTGCCACTGGAGGGACATATAAAACGACGGAGCCAGCTCTAACTTGAACCAAACTTAGATGTAGAGCCCCTTGAGGATCGCGTAGAAACCCAGGGTTGACATTAAATTGTGAACACAACTCTATTGGAGGAAATATGTTTGAAATCATTTTGTGAAGTTCGTCTTCAAAGAAAGATATATACGAGTATCTTATCATTTTTAAATAAAAATCGTTCATTCCAATACGTTTAGAGAAAAATAAATATTTCGGAAAAATAATTCAAATGAAAATGCGTGTCACACTAGTACTCAGAAGTGAAATGCCTCATGTCATAGTTTTATGTTTACTTTGGAGTGTCTATTTTACTTCAAACAATTTTCACATATAGGTACAATTATCTACTACCTACCTCCATCTACCTACTCTTGGCGAGTTTGCGTCAGAGTGTCAGTCAGATGTCCCAAACTTCCAAGTTCGGCGCAATAATATTGCTTGTCAAGATAAAATGTCGGTGTATTTCACCGACAGGTAAATTAAACTTAACCTTTAGCGAAGTGTTTGATGTTTATCGTGACATCCGCTGATGATACTATAAAGTAAATAAAATAACTGAAATTACTTTCTACTTTTTGTTTTATAACGTTATGTAAATTTAGGATTTCTATACCTGATATCGTAATTTAAAGTAAGTTGAGTACTAAATTGGGCTTTTAGTACTACTCGTATTTAGGGAATAAATAGGTACAGTCGGTACATATTAGTTAAATAAAATTTAATTAAATAAAATTTAAATTAAAATTAAATAAGGAAAATTCGACGGGAAAACGTTATCTCTATTATAATATATTTATGCGAACTCAGCATGATCCCTGTTTCTGCAAATATTTATCAAATGTAATAAGTTGTGTCATAATGACTATTTTTTTTTATCTTTCGATGATTAACAAGGCGCGGGAATCAAGCAAAGATCTTTTGGTTGGTATTTTCCTTGACAAAAACTAACAATGATTAATTGGCATTTATTATTTCTCCAGTTTTCAATGTATTTTAACTGTCAGTTTATTTAGTTAACATTTTTGTTGTAAACTTTGAGAAAATACTGTAAAACTGAAAAACAATTAGCTGCAATATAACCTCACTAATGAATAATTAATAAGTATTCGAGCTGAGCTATTTGAATTGTATTAATATTAAATTGCCTTTACATTGACTGCGAAGCTATAGAGTACCGCAGTTGACAGCGCATAGGTGAACTCTAATATTGAAACTGCGGTCCATTCAGCACGAGCCAGTGGCGTGTGAAAAAGAGTTGAATGAGCTGCCCCGGTCGACCGGCCACGAATGAAAGCCTCTCGATTGAAATGTTTATTCAAACACAATGGTTTGTGTGGATTCAACTTTGTATGGAACATGCGGTTTTTGGTTATGTGGATCGTGGGAATATCGATGTAAAGATCGAATGCCGAATACTTACGTTTTGTCCCTTCTCTGTGATAAGTGTTGTGGTGAAATAATCAGCCCTTTTGATATTTTGGTCACTTTCACGGTCTCGACTCTTCAAAAGTTTTTTTATATACTTACTGTAAATTCTAGATAAAAATTTAAAACTATTCGACCAATTAAACAGTAACTCTTAATTAAAATGTTTAACAAACTTTCTAAAGTCGCAAAGTTATTGAAAATTCAAAAGGTTTCGGGAGCAATCTGTCAAAAAGCCAATAAGACATTACTCCGCTTCGACTGACCAATTAGCCGACTGAATTTAAATTAAGAATTCGAGTGACGCGGCCCCGACCAATCAGGCACGTAATAAGCTAGCTAAGCTTTAGATGTGAATCAAGAATTTCCATTTTAGAATTTCCTCGTTAAAATTCAAATAAAGTATTTTTGTAATGAAGTGAAATACGAATTACATTTTATTTTGTTTAATGGCCATACTTACCATTTTTTTAAAAGAAGTTGAAGAATCTTTTTCTCTCTGTATATTTAATCATGCTAGTGGCTTTTTCAAATCTCGTCCGCGAAAATAGCATTATTTTCTTTAAAACGTTGCTCGATTTCTTAACACATTCCGCTCAGTTCGTAAAAAATATTAACACAACCGACACAATTTGCTGCGCAGAAATTACGGCATAATTTCTTTACAATAGACCATTTGCCGGTAGAAATAAAACATGGCGCCTACAAATGCCGGCGGCGCGCTCTAATTAAAAGCAAAGATAGGTACTGCCATGTTCGCAGTACTTCCGGTCAATAAGTGCACACTTTGCCTTGGTGGAGCTCTGAGCTACCTAATTTCCTCGTCTTTCCGGTTTGCGACTTCTTTTCTAATTAAATAACCGGCTCGTAATAGTTCAATGGAAGGCTTTCCCTTCTTTTGTTTACGTAAATCTTTAAAGAAAAATTCTTGTTTCTTGGCTACCCTCAAAATGTTACCTTTGAAAATACTTAAAGGATATTAATGAGGTTATACATTTTATTATATACAATAAGATTTTGGTTTGATGTGAAATTTTCGTATATTTGAATATTGGTTACTCATTCACGCAAAAACAGCTGAACATATTTAGATGAAAAAAAGGATGAAATACAGCTTTTCTCGCCAAAATTAACAGTTCCTGTAAAATAGCGGGTGAAACCACGGGGCTACTAAGATTATACTTGTGATTTGGTGTGCTACC
This sequence comes from Alcis repandata, assembly GCA_949125135.1. NCBI lineage: Eukaryota > Metazoa > Arthropoda > Insecta > Lepidoptera > Geometridae > Alcis > Alcis repandata. The sequence continues at coordinate 7,589,843 of OX421233.1, forward strand.
TACTCTGGATTAATTTACAGTTTTTGTGGAACAACGTTAAGCAAAAAATAAATTGAAATACCAAATCCAATAGAGTAAGATAATATACGTATCCATTATTTTGTTACAGCTGGGTAATGGGTATATTGCTAGCCATTTTCTGCCGGTCTGCGGGGGGCGTTACAATAGAAGCCCAAAAAATGAGTATCCCTCAGAAAGAAAACATAACATAAAATGCCTGAAAGCAACGATCCGTTAAATAATCTTGCGTCCGTTTCTAGAATACCCACAAAAGCTGTAATTTTTCATGCGAAGCCCCCTTTCTAAGTACTGGACTGTCCCACTTAAAATGTTAATAAATGGTTTTTTACGTAAGCCTGAAAATCTTTATCTCGTTTTGACTGATAATGAATGGCTGTTTTGGCTCTGTAACAAGTGCAATATGTTTCTCAATAATAAAGCTGTTAGGGCTTATTCCCGGAGTACTCCATTCTTTTGTTTAAAAAAGATAAGAATCTCATACATTAATTCGCAAATTGCTCCACGGAATTATTATTAAAAATAATTTACAAGTGGGTGAGTAGCTTTTCGGTATTCATCAAACGACTCTCTCAAATAATTATCACATTAGAGAACTTTATATTCTTGCTTTATTTTTTTTAGATTTTGAGTTCGGCTAATATCAGTCACAGCTTACTTTTCAGATAAATAAAGTTTTCAATCCAACCCAACTTAACTTTTAATCATCTCACTACCAGGTCTACCCTCGAAGAGTGAATAGGCCTTATTCTACCACGCTGGCCAGGTGCGGGCTGGTGCATTCATATACGTCATTGAATTTCTTCTCCAGACGTATGCAAAAAGCTTACTGTGACAAATATTTAGTTTTTTTTTCCTCAATCAAACGTAGTTTCGTCGTAGTCCAAACGTATAATGTGTACTTGATGAAACACAGTTTTAGTTCAAGGTAAAATAATTTTAATGTCAATCATCGTCTTGTATCATCATTCATCATATTCTGTAGCTTGTCTTCAGTCCCAGCACCAGTTTTGTTCACCACTTAGTGTGGTGGTGGTGGATGACCCGGTGGGTGGTGTGGCGGCGGCGGGTCGTGTGGGCCCGGCGGGTGGTGGGGACCCGGCGGGTGGTGAGGCGGGTTGTGTGGGGGCGGTGGTGGCATTTCTGAAATAACACATCACAATTAGTAACATAATCAGCGCTCAGCATGTAAGTATGGTCTTTAGATTTAAACTGATACAAAATTTGAAAACTAATTCCGAATATCTTGTAGAAAAAGAAGGAAGTTTCAATAAATATGAAAACTTCTTAGTGTTTTCTTGAAACTTCATACTTTATTAATTTACACTGCATTAAAAGTCATTTATTCGGTGGAGTCCAGCGACACTATCACAACTTCAGAGGTTGGTTCAGAAGCAGATTTTGTAAACCCGTAAAATGTTATACGTATGATTGGTCCTTCAAATACTGTAATACAAATCCACAAAACCAGAAAATGGCAACACAAATACTTAGGGATGCTACATATTTATCTTGTGTTTCATTTTAATTTATTCACATCACAGTTTTCGGTTTCCGTTCTAATTTTTAATACTTAGTAAACGAATCTTACCTTTTTAATATTCAACACAGGCGGTGAATGATGGGCACACGTTCCAATTTCTCCCTTTTATATCCGCGTTATCGATATTGTCAAAAGATATTTTATCACTACCTATTACTCATTTATCGGTAAAAGTAATCACTCGAAACACCGACTATTATGTAAGTACTTATATCATTCACAATAAATAAAATTAATAATATATTGTAGATGATTCACTACCTTTCGTAAGGTCGTTTTTCGGTCGTCCGGTGATTCGGTAAAAGTATGACGTCATTGCAATTTAGCTTCGTTGACGATCTTACTGAATACAGCTCTGGCTATCAATCAAGTATTTGATAGCTCTGGCCATCATATCGGTATGATGGCAGCCATCAAAATACTTGGAAATGGAAATCATTTCCAAGTTCAAGATTTATTTGAAAACTGTCTGCACTCGCGGTTTTAACCGTCATTCTTTAGAATCCATAAACTTTCAGAGAATAAGGTTACTTTACAAACCTTCGTTCTTTCCAAAAAACACTGAACAAAAAAATAAGCGAGTGAAACCTACTGTTAGTAGTCTTTATAACAGCGCCCAAATAACCAATGTTTTAATTGATAATGTTTAACCTTGAACATTTACGTACAAAGTGGTACCTATCTAGAACGAATAATACTTAGAATTGTTGAAATGAGTCAGAAATGTCATAAATTACTTATCGTTAGTTGCTTTTAATCAACAAGATATTGCTACGATTACAGACACAATACATCTGTTCTACGCGCTATATTGATCTTGTAGTACCTATTAATTACCTACTTGTCGTCAATTATCTTGCCTATTCCTATCAAGCACAGGCCATGTCAGTATAATACTTTGCCGCTCAGCTTTGCCGCATCGTAGCAACTGCTACGAAAAAACTTTGTAACCATGGATACGGTTTATTTGGTCAATATCGTAGCTAGGTGCCATGCTCGAGCCCACTGAGCAAGTAATTAATACTTTTACGCGAGCCTATATCAGTGGGCCTAGCACAACTTTCACGTAAAAATACGTAGCGAGTATTCGATAGAAAAGTGTACACCATTTACACCCGTCAGGAGCACACTTGACAGTCGTAAATGACGTACACTTGTCTATCGAAAACTCGCTACGTATTTTTACGTCAAAGTTGTGCTAGCCCCACAGATTGTGCTGCAGTCATAGACCTGTAAGATGTAGTAATAATGGGTCAAGTTATTCTTTATAAGAATACTTTTTTAATTTTTTCTGTTAAAAAATAAAAATAAAAAATAATTTTGGCTTCCGTTTGACCATCATCTCGCCTGACGGCACCTAAGTAATGATTCAGTCTACATAATGGAGCACGCTTTCATAAAAGAAATCGATTCACTCGCGACTTCAAGACACCCAGATTATACATCTGGTTTGTAGCAGTTCGAACAATAAAAGAGCAATCAAATCGTTATTAATCAAACGAGCTTTTACACGCGTGACGTTTACAAATATTTCCCCTTAACTCACCTTGTTGACAAACTGATGTGCTATTTACTCAAGAAAATAACTCTAGAAACACGGCTTAAAAATATTAACCAAATAATCCTGGCAAAGTAAACATATTTCAACCAATAAAGATAAGAACAAATAACGCTAAATAAAACAAAGCAACGGTAAGCGAAACCGAATACCTTCTTATTACAAATAGTCCTTTTTCAAGATCGATTGGGAATACCGCCCCTTCGGTAACCCCAACAGGAAAACTCCATTTTCCAAACACAGAACTGAGGACCGTCGACACAGACCTAAATACCTTGTAAGTAAACGAGGCGCAATAAGTAAATAGCGCTCTCCACTTTGAACGGAATTGGAAATAAAACAAACGATGACAGAATGGAAACTTCCAGCTACATGTACTATCTTAGTTCTATTTGTATTTGTATGAAATGGTTTATGCAGACTGCATACAAAGATTTTTAAATATCTTTTTTAAATGTGTAATGTATGTAAAATAATGTGCTTCTTTTGGAACTTTAGTTTACAACTATAAAGTACTAGCTGAGCCCCGCGATTTTACCCGCATTTTCCCGGATAAAAAGTAGCCTGTGTTAATCCAGGTTAAGCTACCTTCATCTCAATCCGTTCAGCCGTTTTAGCGTGAAAGAGTAACAAACATAAATACATACAAACTACAAATTTTTTTTATAAGGATTAAAATGTAGTTAAAAATCCCTTTCATGGTCAAAGTCAAAAGACTCACCGGTCAAGTCCAAGTGAAAACTTAGTAAAGTATGACTATCATTCAACATTCTTAATTATTCATTTTCCTATTTTCCTGACAAAAAAGCGACAAGCCCACGCAAGTTTGACATTTTTGATATTAAATCTATATAAAGACTATTCGTGGGTGTCTCACCAATAGAGGGAGGGTTTGGTAAGTAATATACATAATGTATCAACTGTTGGCACAACAAATTTTCCTACAAGCGATTAGATTGTTTGATATCTTGTATTGATTAAAAACAAACAATGTGCAGATGGTTTAGGTTTACATTATACGCTGATAAAATGATTAATTTAAGTCGTAAGTTGATACTATCTACACTTTCTACACGCCAACATAATGCAGGAAGTTTTTAATTATTAAGTGTCTACATATATCAAGGTATTATGTGGTAGGTATTATATGTATGTACTATGAATAAACGTGACGTGAAACCTAAAATCATAAAGAATAAAACGCATAAAGCAAACACATGTATTTGCAAAATAAACACATCAATAGTTTCAATACTTTTTTAAAACAAAAAAGAATAAGAGTTTATTTAAAATATTAATCACTTGGATTTAGCACCAGATTTTACTTAAATAACATTATCATCCATCTTGAACCAACAACATCATCGTATTAGAACGGTGGTGGCGGGTGGTGCGGAGGGGGAGGGTGGTGCGGTGGGCCTCCGAAGGGTCCGGGAGGTCCAGGGGGGCCGGGAGGGCCGGGTGGAGGTGGCTGATGCGGATGATGGTGCAGCGGGTGGTGCCGACCTGGTGGTGGTGGTGGCATTTCTAGAAAACACAAAACTTATAATTAATAACAATTACTCAAAATTCTTAAGAAAGTTAAGAAACCTTTATATTTTTTTTTACCGCAGTTTTAGCTCCCACAAAGAGCTCCTTTGTGAATCCTTAATACCTCTAAACTACTTGGGTTAAGCCGTTATTTTTTGTACTAATTTAATTTATTATAGTTTTTTGTCTACAATAAAACGAAATGCTTAAAAAACCTTTTGAGAAACTCTAATAAATTAAAATATAGTACTTGTCCAATACAACCTACTAAGAATTTCTCTTTCTTTTATTTTCTTTTCTTTTAATCCATACCAAAAATCATATATTTACATAATCAATCATTATTATCTAGTAATGAGCTTTAATCGTCCATTAAAAGTACATAATTATATTAAAAGCTTGAAGCCTTACCTGTGTATTAATGAAAATTCCTTCCAAATATATATAAAGATTGAGTGAAAGCGTTGTTTCGCTTTCGAAAAAATGCCGTAACTGAGGTAACACTATCTAAGCGAGCACTTATATCGACGTTCTCGGTATCTGACTAAAATGCACCTGAGATAAAATATGGATAAGCAAATCTAAATAAACAGAACACCGATATTTTCCTGGAAAGTAAATTACATAAATGTAATATTCTTTCATTGTTCTCATTTTCTTTCACGTTTTTTTTTGTAGATGATCGATAGTTTCTTTGTTTTTATCTTTTTGATATTTTATTATGTTACCGAGAATTATTATAGAAGGGTGATATTTTTGTTTTCACACCTATTTAAAAACATTTTATAGGTGTTTAGAGTTATAGGTTTCAATAATAATTGATTATTCAACCTTTATATGTGAACTTTGTTTTATTAATGAACTTTTTCACAATATTTTAATTTTTTTTTTTTAATAAAATGAGTAATAGATCAGCTACAGGCTACCAGATTGTAAGTGGTTACCGCCGCCTATGGAGACCTGTGATACAAATATAGGCATTTATATATAGGGTTATAAGGAAAGGAAAGGGTTCATAGTACTCATCATTATGAACAACTTTTATTATCGGACCAAAAACTGAAATCGCGAAAAAATGTATCAGCTGTTCCATACATATTGTAGTGTCGTTATTTTCTATGGAACAGCAAAACTTCAGAATTTAAGCAGAATTATTTACGAGTATCAGTAGACGAATAAAAATCTTAATAAATAAAAAGCCTATTCAAATTTCAAAGTAACTAACTATTTATCTAAGTGAAAATAGATTTATTCATAATACCTACATCAGACTTAGATATTTTTGGAAATGCAAGATAACGCTGTATGTTATTTACAATACTCAATAGGGGCTTTTATCAGACAATAGATATGAAAACGTGCATGATAAAAGTGTGTCGGGGCTGATGCAATGGCTCAGGTTTTAACTTGTACCTACCCACTATGTGATTCAAACAAAACAAGGCATTTCCTGCGTTTCGTGGTAAACTTTTAAGGGCGTACGCTATGACCAGCAAGGATGCACGTGCACGTTCGCGTGTCTGAATTGAAAAGTAGTAAGTATGCGCAGCACTTGAGTTTGAGTAGGCCTTTTCGGGAATGTAAGACAAGCCTAATAATACCCGTGTCAAATAGTTATTAGAAGTCTTATATTTACTACCTACGTATATGATGTTTTAAAATTGTTGTTATAAAGGCAATTAATTGTTTTAAAGCTTCTCTATAGTCGTCACAAAATAAGAGGCCCGTTTTGACACTTGAGAAAGACCCTAGAATGTAACTTGGAACGCTTTTCACGCATACTTTATAATATAGCATGCAATGTCTTATTATAACGAAACTGTCAGAAACAGTTACGTCTCAGTCTTCTTTTTTCAAATATTAGTGTTGTAACCAATTAATTACTGAATTTCACCAGCTTCATTCGATTTTAATAGTAATTAAATATTGATCAGCTGGATCAGCCGGGGGAGGTTTTGTGAATGATGCCTTATGCCTTTGCTTTACATTCGAGTATAAAAGTACAAAAGAATATCACGAAGAAATGGACGCAAATAAATTCACAGAGTGGTTTACTACCTTTCGCTTTTTCTTAATTTTTTGTGATTGAGTGAATGTTATTGTAACTAAAAATATTAAATAATAACAAATGGACCTTTCGTACCATTGGATAATTTCTAAATACCTACAATACTAAATTTTAAGTTAAATTTTCTAATCAAAACCTTAATCCAATGAACTTACAATACATAATGAAATCGATCAAATACTTATACAAACTTGAATTGATTTATCGTGAGTATCGAACACCGAGTCATATGGTAACATCACTAGTTACGTCGCGATGACTAATGTCAAAACGGGCCTCTTATTTTGTGTTGACTATAGTGCGTGCACGAGGTAAACACCCACTCGAGTTTTAGCGTATGACTAATGGGTGTATTCGTCATTTCGAAACATTGACAGGTAGGTAGATATAGAATATGGCACTATGAATGCCCAGTTATTTTTTTTTTCACGATGGTACAAACAAAGGATTACCAAGAAATAAGTCTACTATAGTCAACACAAAATAAGAGGCCCGTTTTGACGTTTGTCATCGCGACGTAACTAGTGATGTTACCATAATACTGGTATGGTATTCGATACTCACGATAAATCAATTCAAGTTTGTATGAGTATTTGATCGATTTCATTATGTATTGTATGTTAATCGGATTAAGGTTTTGATTAGAAAATTTAACTTTAACTTTAATATTGTAGGTATTCCGGAATGATAAACGGTACGACAAGTCAAATTGTCTTTAATTTAATATTTTTAGTTTAGTTTTAACATTCACTCAATCACAAAAAAATAAGAAAAAGCGAAAGGTAGTAAACCACTCTGTGAATTTATTTGCGTCCATTTTTCTTTGTATATTCTTTTGTACTTTTAGACTCGAATGTAAAGCAAAGGCAGAAGGCATCATTTACAAAACCTCCCCCGGCTGATCCAGCTGATCAATATTTAATTACTATTAAAATCGAATGAAGCTGGTGAAATTCAGTCATTAATTGGTTACAACACTAATATTTGAAAAAAGAAGACTGAGAACGTAACTGTTTCTGAAAGTTTCGTTATAATAAGACATTGCATGCTATTATATAATATAAAGTATACGTGAAAAGCGTTCCAAGTTACATTCTAGGGTCTTTCTCAAGTGTCAAAGCGGGCCTCTTATTTTGTGTTGACTATAGTTGAAATTTACATGCGCAGTAATGCTCGGATAAGCTACTGCGCATTGTTTGCGACGCAGCTGTGGGCTTTATTACAAAGCTAATTTAAAAGGGCTAAAAACCACTTTCTGCAACTTCTCCAGATCATACCCAAAATATTTTAGTTCCATATCTTTTTACAAAATTTAATACCTACAGCAAAAACAAGTTCAAATTTGATAAAAATCCCTATGGAACTGTTAAAAAGTCGAGTCATACGTTTTCATTGTTCCCATTAACAGTTCGAAAGGTCGTAAGTAAATTGTATAGGTAGAGCGAAATAAAATTAGAACAGAGAATGGTTAGTCATAAGCACATACATATGGTTTGTGTACCGGACACATGAGTCACGTGTTCGTTTTTATCTCGTTTAGCGAAATCACTGATACGTAGAACATAGATTAGCGCGGCCGCGATAAATAGAATAAACGATCGATTCGATATCATTCGCTGAAGTATCGACGTACCACTTACAGGCTTTACCTTTCAAGATTCTTCGCATTATATCTGATTTGTTTGGACCTCCTCGTCCACGTACAGTTGGTGAGTACTTGTGTTTTTAATTGACATCCTCCGGTCGTATTATCTACTATTTTTTACTTTGTATAGTTACGAAAAACATTCTGAAAACTAACCGAGTATTACATGCATTAAAGCTATGTCCCAAGTAGGTATTTGATTCCATTGAAAGTGCTTACTGCGTATCCCGTTAATCAAAACAAAATGTTAAATCCTTAAACGTTTTTGAATTATTAATTTACCTTTTAAGCCAGTGGTTTAGAACCGACGATAGCATCTTTCATTAAAATGGTAATTTAGTGGATAATGTGCTTCAAACATTTACACATTAAATTCTTGTTTTATTTGCAGTGATAATGCCGCCTCCACACGCACTGCCGTGTGGGCCCCACTGTGGAACTGGTTACTGCGCACCGCACTGCTACTTCCGCGGACAAGCGTACCCACCGCCGCCGCCTCATCACCCGCCACCGCATCACCACCACCCGCACCACCCGCCGCCACCGCCGTTCCATCACCACCCTCCGCATCACCACCCGATGCACCCGCCTCCGCCGCCGCACCACCACCATCCCCACCACGGCCCGCATCACCACATGATGCGCTAATCCAATGGAAAAGCATCCGTAGTCATTTGATGCACATCAAGACCGAGCGGCTACCTACCTATTTTACTCAATGCTTTTATAGACGCTAGATTTACAATATCGTGGATACAGTCTTCACGTTTTGTTCCTACCTCAGCTGGTGCATCAGACCTTTTAAATTCGTATAGATCTTTTAATACTTCGAAAAGCATATTATCTTCGTAATTATCATGAATATAATTTATAGAGATCTGTGAACACCTTTATCAATTCGATGAAGTTGTCTTTATCTAATCAACTGGAATGTTATTTGGTATTGTTAATATCCTTTTGTTATATTGTCAAGAAAATGGACTGTTAGTCCTATTTTTTTGTGCTTTTGAAAGCACATTTTTTATATTGTTTGCGTACATGACACAAATGTAACTTTGTATTCTGTGATCAATTTTGCTGAAAATAAATAATTATTTTATAGTAACCACATGTGTTTTTTTTACTAGCAAACCCTTTTGTATAGGCGCAAATACATACTTAGCATAAATACAATACTTTTATTATTTATTTTTTTTTTATTATTACTGCACGCTTTATTTATTCTCTTATATCAAATTATTACACTAAAATTTTCTACGGGTCAGTCGTGAATGTCAAGAATTAGGACAGGAATTAATAAGATTAGTGAAATAATTTAATACATAACGATGAAATAAATAAAAATACCTTCTGATAACTCAAGATAAAGAAAGACGTCATGTCTACTCAAGTCACCTTTTAATCACTAATAAAACACTCGGTCTCGCCGATAAGTACAAAAATAAACCAATTGGTAAACAATAACAAAGGTTGTCTGTTACGGAAGCGCTAGTAATTATTTTCGTAGTTTCCCATTCAGTAAGTACGGAAGGAAATACGAAACCAAACAGCGTTCTTATTAAGAAAGTTTTTCTTCATAACAAGATTACGCACACCAGATGTGTTGGACAGAGCTTGGTTCAAATATTAGGAAAAAGCGGTACATTTTTACTACAGATATAGCCTGGAACTCTACATAGCTATTATCCTTTTATGTGTTACTATATAGCTGCGTTCACCCGATTTTTCGGGACAAAGAGTGCGGGTATAGCTTATGTTAACCCTGCTATCTTCATATAAAATTTCATCCAAATCCGTTAAGCCGTTTTGCGTAATTAAGCAACAAACATCCAATTTTGACATTTAAAATATTATAATAATTATGAGTAGAATTTCTAGTATTAATGTTTTTTGTTATCTATTATAGGTACTACCGATAGTTAGTCATGTACCTCTATTATTAACTAGCTCTACTCAATTGGTATAATAGGAAAAATCTATATCTAGATTCATATACGTACGAATGTACGGGTCGTTGTAATAAACCGAGAGGAGTTCATTGGACTATATTTTGAACTATTAATTTTTCATATTTATTTATTTTATTATTGCTTTTTAGTTTGTCTATTGTGTATTCGATAAACTTTACTGTAAAAATTAAAAATAGATAGTATAGTATAGTAGTAGCCCAATGTTTACACTTTTACTTAAATATAATTATTTAAGTAAAAGTGTAAACATTGGGCTACTGGCAGGATAAACCCTTACAGAATAAAGTGCGGTCCACTTAAATCTAAAATTACTTTACTGTAGATGATGTTTCTATTCAACACGTATTCAACAAGCAGACATTCAATGTCGTAATGAGATTGACGTTCCCATCTTCATCATAATTCTCCCGACTCAAATTACCAAAACATTGGGGTGCCAAAAAGCTACCAAGTGTTTTTTTCCGGAGCATTTTATCCCTCCGAGCAATATGTTCTCGCAAAAAGTGAGACGAAAACTTCCATAAATAACACATTCGCACTCAGTTCGTTACGGGCTAAGGAAACGCAGAAGGCAAAAGTTTTACTTGTTCTACCCAGCCGTTTAGCTAGACGTACTTCGGTGATTCCCGCACTTAAGTATTCTCTGTTTTACATTTAGTCATCGGCTCGAAATTAATGCCTCATTTATGTGAAATCACTATTTTCGTTTTTAAATGTCTACATAGAGAAGTGAGTCATCAATTGACTAGGTAAAGAGGCGTTTAAATTTTATTTTATTGCTGTTTATCGCTATCAATCTGCCGCTGTATAAATAGTTAATACGCCACACCGCGTTTGGACATGGCCGAGTGTGGGTACTTCCGTGAGTTACGGTTATGGCCACCAACGCGCGCTTCCGGTGGCGCTGCGCTCGCCCTCCTATATCCGGTGTAACTGAAACATATACTCCGCTGTTTTTTCGTATTTTGGATCCGCTTATCTAAACAATTACGTAAACTCTACATCTATACTAATTTTAATTAATTACTTATATACTCGTATTGTTTGAACAAAACAAAGCGAATATTGAAATTTGAATCACCATTAACATGTATTTTCTAAAAAAAATAGTCGTGCAAACTACAGGACAATAATTAGTTTACAAAGCTGTTGGAACTAAATAGTGTAATTAGCGTAACTACATAAGTACCAAAGTTCGAAAAGTAAATTAAGAAATTTCTCCCTTTAACGAATGTTAAAGTAACTAAAAAAATAAAATTCAGATAGGTACACAAAAATGCTTTGTCATGCATACATTCCAGTTAGATGAGCTCCAAACCCGTTTAAATATTAAAACACCGACTGCTCTCTACTTGGAAAACACTGATTCATAATTTATTTTACCGACATACATATTCTAATTCATCTATGGACAATAATATTGATAAATATTGTGACACGTTGACTAAAATAAAAATAACATAAAATGAAAAGCGAGTCAATTTGTAAATCAAACACATAAACGAAATTAAAACGGCATAGCCAGCCCACGGGAAAAATATTAAGCTTGTAAGAACAACAGCGAATTCGGTGCGTTATTGCGGCCCATTTCAATGCAAAATACCGCTTGTTGAAATATGCGACGCGAAATGAAATCATAAATTCTGGTAAATACGAAGCAAGCCACGCGCCTTGCAGCAGTGTCTCTGGCCCCATCCCCGAGAAAGTATAGTCGCAATATTTGCCTGTAATGAAAGCCGGTAACATTTGGTAACACAATAACTATGAAAGAACCTTATTTGGCTACTAAATAGTTCCGCAATTCCGAAAATTCATTTACAGGTCACTCGCTCGCATGATTTCATTATTCCGGAATATTATTTGATAAATGTTGAATATTTAATTAGTCGACGGTTTGTCGAACTATAGGTAACAGGTAGGTTTAGAGAATGTTTGCGGTGGCAGTGACTGACGTAATTGTCGCAGTTCGGCAGTGATATGCGCCGCCGACCGCAGCTAGTGGTTTCTCGCATCGACGATCACTGATGCGACTAGAGAATCCGTACTATTAACTCATAGTCCGTAAAGTAATAGAGTCAGAGTACATAATTTGTTGCAGATTGACTAATAAACTTCTGAGATTTATTGATAAGCTCTATCTACAGTACCTACTCATAACGTGATAACATTAAGTACTTCTAACACCTAACTCTGAAATTATTATATAGAGGTACTAGCTGACTCGACAGACGTTGTCCTGTCAAAAGCCATTGCGTCAATTCTATGTCAAATGTCAAAAGTTATGCTATTGCGTAACTATAGCAACCGTAGTATGTTGATGCTAACTTGTCAATTTATAGTAAAAATTATCAGTATATATATAATTTGCAATAAATTAAAATTGCGACTATAATTTGAGATTTAAACTATCCTATCTCTCAAGTTGGATCGAACTGCACATGGTGTGCGAATTTTATTATAATCGGTTAAATGGTTTAGGAGTCCATTGAGGACAAACATTGTGACACGAGATTTATATATATTAAGATATTATTTATACATGTTACCATTCTAGTGGACGTGTACTCTGCATCTGCAAGCAGTAAAATCTCATAAAGATTATTAAATTTTCTATTTGAAAGCGTAGCTTGGGGCATTAAATTTTATTAAAATTATTTTCACCCCTCAACTTTGCTATTTATAACCAAGCAAAACAAGTTTGACTCTACAGTTTAATTATGACGGACTATTTTGATAAATAAGCACACTTCTTCCGACAAATTTGAAAACATTTTTAACAAATACATAAATAAATAAATAGATAACGTTCACATTCGTACACACATACCACGTTTACTTTGGTTTACATATTCAGGCAACTTTTAAAATTTTTTTGGACTTTCAAACTCTGGCACCATGACTTCGCCTTAACTTAATTTTTCACCATAGATCAATTTTTTATCCAAATTTTTCCACGATCGTTTATTACAAAACCAGGTGAAGGCTACGATAAAGACTGTCCATCCTTCCTCGTGAATACTATGCACGAGGGCAGTGGTGTGCTCGTCCGGTAAGTGGTCGTGCCAGGAGTTCCCGGCTACAAATGCGATTCTAATGCCGCCATAAATTGTCCCCCTCCTGCGCACATACCACCCCTCCCTTACTCTCCCTTCTTAAATCCCAGCTTCAGCTACTTAACTGAACATACCGAGAATTAGTATCGATTAGGAAACGAGAATTTCAATCGCAGTTTCGATATCCGCTGAACAATTTTCATGATTCGATATTTTTATTCGATTACGCATTGCGGACTTGCAAATGTGATTGCTGTGGTTATTACACTTTTGCTTTATGTGAGTATTTCTTGATTCTGTCTTTAAAAGTTTGTTTAAAATTAGACATAAATTCATAACCCTCTAGATTCACAGTAAAACTAAAATAAAAGCAACACTAATTTTATTCACCGAAGGTTCAACTCTTCTTACAATCATTGGAGTCGTAGATCTACTACAACTGTTTTATTGATTACTTACTATAAATCATAGAAAAGTAACTAACATGGCGAAAAACGTATTTCTCATAGAATTATCTCTATAAAAATAAATTATTCGATGCATATTACGTGATATCCACACACGATTTCAGTTATTTTTATCACTAGAGTAACAAATAATAATCTTGAGTCCTTAATCTGAGCGCAACCCCTATGGTATCACATAAAGATGGTGTACAAGTGTGGATGGTCCTCCGTTTCCCTCCACGCGAGGCTCGCGTTACAGGCAGTCGGCTGCGAGACCAACTACTGAGCTCGACTCGCATTCAGAATACACATTACTCAAGCCCCGGAGTGCGCTTTCTACGAAATTAAATTTTGATGGCTCCTCGGATAACACGGGGTAAGCATATTCTGTAAGAGTTTTTTTCATAAAAACTCATTTAGAAAATTGGATTCCTTAATACAGAGACATCCATCAGCGGAATTTTGTTGATAATCCAATGATCTAAATGTAGCGACGGTGAGTGGGGTTTAGACGGCGGCTTAACCTTTACTGCGTTTCATCATCATTTTCGGCCCGTAATCATCCACTGCTGACAGTGGCTGATCCAGGATTCTGGTTTGGGGATTCTGGCTAGGCGACTGAGAATTAAAAAAAAACATGGGTAGGGTTTACAGCTACGAGTATTTGGGATGCTTTTGGGGCTTTTGGCTTCAGCCTTCTAGTCCCCTCCTTTCCTGAATCCGCCACAGACTGCTGAGCATAGCCTATATCTTATTTTTCACAACTCAACCCAGCCTATCGTTTTCAGGTTTGAACCACAATTTTTACAAGTTCGTCAACCCTTCGTGCTTAGTAACTTATTTAGGTATTTTTACTACGTGCAAACGGAAAACAATAAAACTAGCATTGTTATCGATTAAAAACTATCAGATCGATCGTGTACCGAGGTATAAATCGACGCTTACTTTGTATCGTTGTAAACAGTTGCATTTGACAATACCTTTGTTTGTTTTATATTTTCAGGGTATACATTATCAATTTGTCACGACAATGTAGGTAAATACCTACAATAGGTAATAACCAACTACTAATACTTCTAAACAGAACAAATTATTAAACTCATATACCTAAATTTTATTAGTTTCAATACTAGGTTCAAAAACTTCTTTTTATATACCTATATAATAAGGCTTAGAGGCGGATATACTACCGCTGAGCCAAACAGGTCGTCAATCAGGTATATCGGTATATGTTCTATACGTCGCAGGATTTGAAACTTCTTCTTCTACGCTATTATATTTATTACGCGAGCTCGCTGTCAAGAAACCGCATATAATGTGCACTATGTACTAGAAAAATATAATGAAAAGTTGACTTACGATTCCGTCGAGGAAATGTCCTACTTGCGGAAGGTTTTTAATGAAACCCTTCGAATGCATACTTTTATAATAAGTTGGATAATACGTGAAGCCTCTAAAAATTGCACGCTCTCAGGGACTTATATAAAATAATAGCAGGTACAATCATTTTAGTGACTGTTAGCGGCTTGCATAGTGACACAAAATATTTTTGAAATCCTTATGTATTTAATCCAGAGAATTTTTCAGCTGAAAATATGAGTAATATCCCGCAACGTGCGTACATTCCTTTTGGCATTGGATCGCGCAATTGTATAGGTATGTACTTATATTATTATTACTTTAAAATGTTTGGCTCTTCTTGTCACAACTTGTGACAAGAAGAGCTTGTGACTCACAAGTAGGTTAAAATCCTCTTATTTACTGGTTTGCGCTTTGCGACACAGCACATAATGATGGCTGCAGCTGCCTTCCTGAGCAAATTTAAAGTCAGCCCCTGTACAGACCCGCAAAGAAAAGTTAAATTCAACTCTATCTGTATTACTTTAAGCCCTATTAACGGAATACGGATCAAAGTTTCTATACGCAATTAAACGATGATTTTCTAGGAGTTGTTGGTGATTTATATAAATATACTGAAATAGCATCAAAACTTACCAATTAGAGACGAAAGTCGTCGAGCGTTAATTTTCTTCGCGCGGCCTGGACGCTGGGCGCAAGTGTTAAATTAAACGTTACTTGTGCTTGATTGATGAATGAAGCTATATTAAAATTGTTGAAATAATTTCAAAAACATTCTTTAACAATTTTTAACTTTATAGACAAGCTATACGAAAAATATAACACAGTTTGCTCCCGATGTGACAAAGACACATAAAACCAGAGTTATGGCGACTGTTTCACAAATTCGATTGATTTACATGGGCAGAGAAAACAAAAACAAAACGTTGCGGTTTTCTATACTTTCTATGTTATTTTTCTATCTATATTTTTCAATTCATAAAAATCCAGCACGAAACCTAACAAATTAAGATAAAAAGTGTAAACCCTCAAAGAAATAGGAAAAAAACAACCGTATTTTACGATTATACAATTCAGCCAAGTAAGCTGTTGTTACTGACTAAATAAATTGCCGGATTTTTTAAAGGCTTTTCGCTCTCCTGTGATCAATGGGTAGGCTTCGCCGCTTCGCAGTTTGTAATAGGGGATTTTCTTCCTCTCTCTCTTACTTACGAGCTAAATATCAAACTGTCTCTTTCTTCGAGTCACGCGGCTATTTGTGATAGCGTTCTAAGCTCGGCCTGTCGATTCTTGTTAGCGATGGTTTCGTTAGCTATAAAGTTAAGGGCTTGGATAATTTGATTGATTTGTAAGGAATCTGCTACTTAGCGTCGTGATGGAAATTATTTTCTTTTGGTTTATTTTTCTGCTGGTTTGTGAGGGGTAGCAGTTTTGTTAAGAGCAGGTGTAGGTATTTGTTAGCGATATAATTGGACTCCTGACTAAAGTGACGAAATTCTACTTTTCAAGGTATAGATTAATAGGTAGGCGTAGGGGGTGGAGGATGGGTGGTGGGTAGGTAGACTCGTCCTAAACTCGTTCCTCACATTAACGAATGAAGTGAATCTACATTCTTTAACACTTCCAATCTAAATAAAGCAAAGTTCTCAACTGTCGCATTAGAGAAATGGCTTCTTTTTTCGAATTAACGTTTATATTTTGTGCAATAAAATTTTCGAGCTGTGTATTTTGGATCCGGGAGTTAAGTTAATTAACCTTCTCACGGCGACAGCGCGGGCTATTAAAAATTCACATGGCAAAGTGCAAATCGGTGTCGGTGCAGTCGCGGCTGCATTTAGCCTGTCTAACGGACAGGTCGCCGCCGGTGCAAACTCTGCGATCATACACCGCGCACACAGAGACTGAGCTAGCTTGATTCGAAGAAACAGAAGAAGAATTGATGACGTATCAACAGTATGAAGACCTATTTGTTACCTATAAACTACCCACGATAATCTATCTATATATATAAAAAACGTGAGCTAAATAAAACCGTTTAAAAATGAAACCCGTTTTCCTTGGTCACGGCATCACGCGTGAATGGCTGGACCGATTTCACAAATTCTTTTTTTTTTTGTATTTGTTATTATTAGGAGAAGGTTCTTACGGAAAAAAATATTAAGAAAATCTCTCAGAAATATTGAAAAACCCTAAAAACAGCCCTTTTCTTTTTCCCATACAAACGTATGGCAGTACGAAGTCTGCCGGGTCAGCTAGTATGGAAATAAAATTATAATTATAAAGATTTATAACGACTTTATGTTAGTGGATGCTCAATTAAACGCATTAATCTATATTTTAAGCAGGACTTATATCTCAGGGTGACGAGCGCAGTGCTGTGCCACGCAGGGTTTTGAATTCTGCGAGTTCGAAATTCTGGGTAGCGCAGACCTGTTATGGGCAAACGTGACGTTTAACATCAGGCGAGCGATTTGCTCGTCTCGTCACTCAATTACATAAAAAAAAAAAAAAAAAAAGGTTACTTACATTCACTACATACTTTACAAACGAAATTAGTGAAAAACGATCACAAGAAGTGGTGCAAACTCTTGAGTCCCACATCTCGATTGGTAACGGAAACCTATGAAACTGGTTTGTAGTGTGCTGAGGCAGTCTGTTTCTCAAATAGACCTGACCTGGCGTAGTCAAAGCGGTGTTCATTGCATTAGTAAGGTTATTTGTAAACAGATAACAGTAGCATAGTTAGGTACTACTAAAATCATCCATCATCGTCGACTGGATTGATGGCTTATCCAACAATATCTCATGCTTTCTCTACGAATCAATTGTACTCGGATGGAGGCAACGTTATCCAATAATATTTTGCGTGTTGGTAATTTTATTGATTCTTCAATCATAATTATTCTCAAAAATACCTCGCTTAGAAGTTAAAATTAAAAACCTGAATTATTTTTCAATCGCCTCCCCGACTATCAATGGAGCAGCCAGGCTAAAATGAAAATAGCGACCTGTAACTGTGAAAATTGATTTTGACACGTGGCTCTATATCTGAAGTGGAACTCCGAGTGCCTCCTGTATAATTCAGAGCCTATATCCGGCTCCGCTGTCTGCCCTCTTAAAATATGACAATGCTAAAATTTATCGAGAGCGCAGCTAAGGGGATATTGAAAGTTTATTTTAAATTGTATTTTGGTACGGCTGTTAGATTCTCTTAGATTTTGATGGTTAGCTTGAGTTAGATATTTGTTTTTAGACTTGCGTTTAACCATCATGCTATATGAGGTATCTGGTATATGATAAGACACTGTTCCTTTCCAGCGCCTGCAAGTGTCCTAATCAAAAATATTGAAAACCAGAAAATACCAGCTAAGGTACAAAACAATGTTTCCAAAAATCACAGCAACTTGACATTAGCATGAACTGCTTTGTAAAGTTGCAAAGCTAAATATTTTCATTGGGCGGGCGGCGAATGGCGGAGGTTTCGGGAAGTCACAGAGTTGGACCAAGTTGCCCCCTTAGTGTTTTCATTTTCAATATATTTGCTGACTTTTTTATATTCTTCTTAAAAAACATTATTAATGATTTTCTCTAATTATGTAAAAATATGAGTAGGTATAGTTGATGCCGTAATTAAAAGAAGATCCCTTTCACTTTTTTTGATTCTTCGATTTTATAGCGCGGCTACATGCGCCATGCACCACTAAATTTACCACCCCAAAGTAGGTACCTAATAGTCTTATTCTTTTCACAAATTAAAAGAAATAAGTACAGATAATTGAAGTCCTGGTTAAAGAATGTAGGCACTACAAAATCAACGCAATTATAGAGGTATAGCTAGGTTTTAATGGTTTGCTTATAATAGTGGTAATGATAATATGCAGCGGTCTTCTAGCTACGAAACCTTGTTGCGTGCCTGCGGGGTCCTGAATCATTGAATGCGTCTCTCAACTTCGCCGGCCCTAGCTCGTACAAGTCTTGTTTCCATCGGTTGTTGGTGGCCGACGGGCCTTTCCAAAGTTTGCCGGACGCCCGATACACTGTCGGATTTATAACCAAACTGTTGTACAACGTGCTTCGGTGACGTTTTATTGGAGAATGTTACATCTCGAAGTTGGAGAGCATGCCGAGAGACAGCTGTTTGTAAATAAACTACAAACTTCCATTTAGAGCATTTACTATAACTTTGAATGGAAACTGTTTTCATATTGGAACTTCTCTGAAATTTGGAATGTAATATCACCCAGTATCTAAGCGATTTAAGCTACTGCGTATGTGGCATATTTCAGTTGAAATTCGTTCATACATATCGCATTCTACAAAAGCACCACTTTTGTAAACTAACTTTACCATATAGTTCTTACTAACACATTTCTCAACGTCGAAGGTAGTTCGGTGACCAAACACATAAATTTACTCGTATATCCCCATCTGAGGCTTAAATCAATGACAATAAATCCAGACAGGGGTTGTGAATTTATATAATTAATTACGGGCAGTAAGCCTAGGCGTGTCGTTATAGTGCCCCAGAGCACCGTAAGGCTGCCCAACAATGAGCCCATTGATCCGGTAAGGCTAATATCTTTGAATAATGTAGTTACGCAGAGGTACTTCTTGTCATTGCCGTATAGTCCCCACCGCTAAGATACTTTGGATCTGGAGAGTCAGATAACTATCGATCGTCTAAGTCTGAGCTACAATGTCAATCTAAACAACATGGAGCGGCATGGCAAACGATTTGACATATTTTTAGAAAGTCGCTTAATTGGTAGTCCACAAGTTTTCCATTTTTCTCGTAGTTTCCGGGACAAAAAGTAGGTGTCCGTTTATGTTAATTTGAAATTAAAAAATATACTACTAATTTGACAAATGTCATCACGATCGGTTTAGCTGTTTAATTTAAAAACAAACAACATGCTAATAAAATGCCAAAAACTGCTGATGGACAGTTCTATTAATTTTCGTGACGTAAAATCCTAAACAAGCAATAAATTTGTGAAACCAACGCAAATTTTTAGTTAGTAAATGAATTTTCTGTATAATATCTAGGAATTAACGTCTGCTCGATCAATCAGTGTCGAGAGTGGGTGAGAGTGATTGAATTGAGAGGCTCTAACTTCTAATACGTATAGATACCTAGCTAGGCATCTATTAGACGTGGAGGTGCTGGGAGGTAGGTATTATTGAAATTTAGGTGCAGACGAGAAACAATTCTGACTATCTATTATAATTAACACGTGAATATTATTTTGATGATGAAACAAACGTGCATTATTAACGTGTACATATCTACGTCTTTTGACTCATAATTTTTTCCAATATTTACAAATATTTTTACTTTTTTGTTACTAAGTATATACTATACCTACCTACATTTCTTGTGATTATTTCATTAGGCATACTGCATCAAAAAAAAAGTTTACCTCAAATTGTCTGTGACATGAATAGATATAATATGCAAAAAAATCATTCTTGTTATGCGTTTTTGTGAATTTTTATGTAAAAGAAACTTGAAACAAACACAACATGGCTTCATTTTATTAGGACGTAAAGAGCTACGTTCCCTTTATCATAAAAAAGACCTCAAATATTTACTTTTTGTGCACATTTAGAGAGAAATTAAAAGGTGGCAACGGAAAACGAGCCGGAGGCAAAAGGCTACGTGTTTTATCTACATCATGGCGAAATTAACTGTGTGACGGTATGTACCTTCGCCGCAGCATACAAACAGTATTTCAACTCTAACAATTATTATAGACTATCATATAGAGGTAGTTTGTCATCTTTTGCATTTTTTTTATTTCGAATTTTCATAATAATTTAGAAAAATATTGTGACGTCAAATAATAAATAACTATATTTTGAAAATTTTGCAGTGACAATGACTTGTAATGGGATTTGTTTACCTGAGCCTGAGCCTGTTTGTTTTGTTGTGTTGTTTGTTGACCTTAGCGCAGTGCTGTGCCGCGCAGGGTCTTGAATTCTGTGAGTTCAAAATTATGGGTGGCGCAGACCTGTTATGGGCAAACGTGACGTTTAACATCAGGCGAGCGATTTTCTCGTTTCGTCACTTAATCACATAAAAAAAAATTAAAAAAAAACCTAACTGACCTACATGTACCTACCTACTTAAGTTAGAATACTAAGTATGTAGGTGTTTAAGGTAGAGGTACCTATTTGGATAGAGATTTAGGTAGAGGCAAGAGATTATTTTCTCATAATAATTAAAAGTTTTAATTCAAATACAAGCATTTGGCACTAGATATCCGCTTAAGTTAAGTTACTGTACGATGATTGTATTGCGCCTAACTTCTGCTTGGCGCTTAGCTTCCATAATAGGCTTCTGTAACTGAAACCCTATTTATTTCAGCAAACATGTTGCCCGAGCTGTAGTTACATTAGCGGGTGGTGAAATCTTGAGTCTCCGATTAGAGTAAAAAGGTATGTTCATTGCCTTGTTACAAACTGCGTATTTACCCACAGCGGGTAGTGGGCGGAGGAATGGTAGACGACAAGACCGCTGTCAACCAGAATTTTACGACTGCTAAAACATAGGAACATTTATAGCATACAATTCAAGTTCTAAACGATGTTACTGCCTATTTGGCTAGTATCTATTGATGCCTTGATACTGCGTCCGCCGTCGTCATGTTGTACAAACGTAACAAGTTCAATAAAACCCTTCAAATATTTATAGGAAGGAACACATATTGACCGTTCGGATAAACACAGTAGCTACTAGCCACTAACAGGGATGAAGTT
This sequence comes from Alcis repandata, assembly GCA_949125135.1. Taxonomy (NCBI): domain Eukaryota; kingdom Metazoa; phylum Arthropoda; class Insecta; order Lepidoptera; family Geometridae; genus Alcis; species Alcis repandata. The sequence goes on from OX421233.1 coordinate 7,611,792, forward strand.
GAAAATCAATAGCTCGGGGGGTGATATTACTACGGGTATCAAGTGGGTTAATTGATCGAGTGGGCCCGAACTTACTCCAATTTGCTGCAAATAACCGATATACAGTAGTTAATAGATACGTACGCTACGAGGTTAGTGCTCCCGAATGTCGAAGCTTGACGAAAGTTTCTATCCTGAATTCCTGATATTGAACCCGGCTTAACCCTTAACAATTTATTGTAAAGATGTACACTGCAGTCCTAGACTGTACCTAATAATATCATGAGGTAAGAATGCCTACCTTAGACTGAAAATGAATAAATCTGTAGAAAGATCTAAACATCAAAATTTTTACTTACAAACGGTTGTTTTCTTGATTTAAATTAGGAATTCAATACTTATCGATGACTCAAACCAATTAGGAGAAATACTAAGTACTAATAAAATTGTGGTGAAAAGTCGCAAAAGTTAACAACGTCTTCGATATTTTAAAATCAACTAACTTAGTTAACTTTTTCTGGTCTCATGCCATAAAATACTTACCAACGATTACTGCCGTAATGCCATCAGTAAAATTATTTAAAGTAAATAAAATATATCGGTAAATGTTTAATTAATTTGATAACACCCATGGTCAAGTGAATATTTAATCAAGTAGAGTACGAGTACAACTAATGTCATTCTAGCCAGAGAAATTGACAGGTCTGTGGGGAAATCATCGAGTACGCTGAATTACCTACAATCTGCATGGAGCTTTATACCTTCACGTTATATATTTATATACTTTCCGTCATAAACCTACCGTGATTTCAGTAACATGGTAGGTACGACCTACACACGGTACTTCTTAAAAAAAGTGTTCTTAATTCTTAGTTCTTAATATTTGGTGACATCGCTGAAATTGATTTTTCCAAACATAAATTCTTACTTATAAACGTTATTTAAATTGACAAAATTATAAATTACTTTGTTTAAAAGTAAAGTGTTTAAAAAATTGTAACTATTTTTAATAGCTTTATTTATAATATACGAGATAGCCGATATACTAAACCTGTCTGAATGTGTGTTTATAGTTTATTTGACCGTCGTTACGAAAAATATAAAATAGGTAGAATAGACCTTTACATACCTACCTACATACCTATACGACCTGTTTGGCTCAGCGGTAGTATATCCGCCTTATAAACCAGAGGTCCCGGGGCCGATTCCCGGCCGGGCAGATGTTGGAATGATGAATTTAAAATCTGTTCTGGGTCTTAGCTGTCCTTGTCTTTGTGGGGTTGCATGGCATCTCCGACACAGGGTATCCTAGTGGGGAGCTATGAGTGTGAAACGTTTATTTTAATATTTATATTCTAGGTAGGTACTACTTTCGTACAAAGTAAGTGTTGTTTGGACTAAACAGGTCAGAATTTTTCTAATTTAGCTAAAATATCTGTATTTCTGAACTTGATAGCGTCTCTCTCCAGCAATACCTTGGAGAGTTGCTCTAAGAGCGTCTGAAATATGAGCCGTACTTACATTAAGTAGAGGTGATATTATTGCTACCTTTCTTATATTAATATTAAAAACATCACGAGGAAAAACCACTGAAAAAAACAGAATACTTACTTAGAAATTATTTAAAAATACACACACTGCTTAGCTTTTAGGAATTAATTGGCCATTATTGTTTATTTCAATAAACATAAATGTTTTTCATATCTACAATAGTAATTTTTTTTTTTTTTATTTCAGTCTATTTTATTTATTCACAGAAACATGAAAATTAAAATGTATTTAAATTAAAAACTAAACCAATAAAACTAGTAAAAATAATAAAAATAATGTTTGGAAATAGTTACGATTATTTCTAGTGTTCAAAGTTATTTGGACCTTTTGTGTTCTTGTTTTTGTGTCGGTTTGATTTTTGGACTTTTAATATCATGTATTAGCTCCCGCCTCATCGTATTCATACATACCTCCAATTAGCTGTTTTTTATCTGTAAAGTTCTAGGCAATTCTTCTTTTTCTTCAATTCTTGCTAATTTATGTGTAAATACAGGTTTAAACATGTATAAATCACGTAATTAAAATTAGCAAGCTATGCCAGAGGCCCTCAGGCGGCCTAAAACTCTGACACCAGAGCTAACCACTCGGCCTATACGAGCTTACTTACTTAATTAAAATTTATTAAATAAAGTTTCAATGTTTATGTAGCTAAACAAATTCTGTTTCTGAAATAAGAATCTACCAGAAGATACGGAATAAGTAAATAGGCACAAATAGACAGCTATGTCCTTACAGTTAGTTTCTAACTTATTTTATTAGGAAAACTTAATTGTTGCATAAAGTAACTCTACAAGATTACCACCTAGGATAAGATTTACTTCAAAAGTTTACACATAAGGACCATCCGTAATTTGGACTGTGATTGAAAAAGTAAACTGAATCAACTAGTCTAAAACTATGGTCGAACACTTTGTTCCCTTTGTTTCTAGTTAATTAAATAAATATCGGTAACAAAGACGATAGTTAGATCTTCATAGCCAAAGAGGTCAGAGAGGTGTAACAAGCCGAAAAATTGAGGTAAAGGCAATATGAACTCTGACCCTTAGACACGACACTAATTAGTTAATTTCTATTATCTGTCAACCTTTAAGCCATATTACATCGACGTTTCAAATTCACGTGTCTAGTGCTTAACATTTTCAATTCGGATGTCATCAGGGTTCCCGACTCACGTAAGCCGAACGTTTGGAGTTCCAATAACAGCTTACGAGGACTCGACACAATGAGTCATCAGTTACACAAAGCCGGTAATTCAACCAGGACGACGCCATGTTATCCGGATACCGCCCAGTTCACTCGATATCTACGCACAGAATCAACGAGGCTTCACCGCGTATGAGCTTTCAAACAGTCTCTTGTCAAACGTAGGTATATCTACCCGTCGAATGCATCCTTAATTATATTCGTCAGTTAGATCGGATTACCAGTGTCCTGCTCATCCTATTAATGGCCAACAATTATACTAGGATTGTCAATTAAATCAGTAGAAAGCGGTTTAATCCAGCCCGCCGGTGGACACAATTATTCATCAGTAGAACAAAGCCGGTTAATCCGGCCATATTGACCGGTTTGGCATCCCCTCACCCGTTGTGTACTCGCACTTATTTATCATTCAATAACCTTAATGGCCCAAGAGGTTGAAGCCTAATTCGTTGTTTAGTTAAGTTGAAACATTTAAAATAATATGGACCTTTTCCAATCTATGTAGTCTTGAAACAGACATAGTTATTTGTTTAGGACTTTAGGTCACAGACGCGCTCACTTAGTGGATAGGTAAATAGTAGTAGTAGAGACACACATCTTTTGTGTGTTTACCGTTTAGGTACACTTTGTATTCTACTAGCACAGCACATAGAAGCACGCCTACTGATATTATTAGCCGCCTCCACCGGTCCCAATAAACTTTACGACGCGACGGTATTCTTCGAGGGTTTCTTACCTTTCCGTTCCTGATTCAATTACTCATTTAACGCCACAATTTCGTTTCTGTAGAACAACCATCTCAAAAGGTGCACGTAAATAAAAAATAAGATACAGTCTACCGCTTTAGAAGGCTTTCTGGCAAATGGCTTTAAAAATATTTCATTTCTGGAATTGTTTCGAGTCAGGAATAGCGGCAAGTGACAGTTAAACTGATGTGCTCCGCTGTAGTGTTGGGAAGGGTACATTTATTAAACGTCCGAGTTTAGAGCAGACGGATTCATTCGGAGTAATGATAACACGCTAGGAAAGGGCGGGGTGGGGATGAGAACGGCGGCGAACATCGACATCGGTTTCATCTGAAATTCAATCAGGAAGAAAGGTTCTATTTGAGGCCGCTTATTGCATTTTACACTAGAATTGAGGAGATAAGTCACGCTTTGTGCCACTGCCGCTTCTGCCGCCAAGTCGTGTTTTAGGCGTGGAAATTATTTCTGGAATTCTTACCCATTCATTTGATTTCAAATTTTGAAAAACCTGTCTTTTACGATTCAGTATTCGATACTCATGAACGTAGCGCTGTGGTCATTCGCAGCAGCAGACAAATTATGGTTTAGTGAAACTGTACACCTCCCCTCTACCGCACGTGACTAGACTCCAGAGACGTGCGATACTGGCTACCCATCTGATCATCTCAAATCAATTTCAGATTAGATCTAAATTCCATATTTTGCTCTGGATTTAGGGTATTGCTTTTAAAACGATTTTAGTCAGAAAACTTTTGCGAACATCAATTGATGCATCGATGAGTGGAATACTATATAACATGAAGCGTTTGGATAAAAATATCCATAAGTGACTTCATTACCAAGTAAAACTATTCGAGAATTTAGTCGTCCGTGGCCTCAGAGTAAATAAATCGATTTCAATTATTACTTGTACAGTTTAAAGTAATATCGGGAAAACTCGCTTGTCGAGGGTTTCGTCGTATTTACAATGAACGCAAAACCCTAAAATTATTTCTAGGACAACATTAATCAACAACACCAACAATCCAATAAAAAAACTATCATAGATTCTTCCAGGAAAAAAATACTACAGTCACGCTAGCGTGGAACATGTACGCACGTATCGAACAGTAGCACGGTTGATGAAAGTTCTGAAGAACTCATAATATCTTTTTCAATCTTATTACCAATTACTGAGCCCCTTGGTAATCTATCAATTATCGGTTCCGCTGTAAAAAATGCTGCCGGTCACGTAGAGCGCGTTCGTAGCTCAGCGTAGCAGACGTAGCACACACTATCGTGGGAGACCTCAAACTTTTAGCGTCTGTATCTAGGTACGAGTATATCAAATAATATATTTTTTTAGTAAAATTCAACCTATGAACTTTACGTTTCTTGTACATGGAGCAATACATCCTTCATGGAGCGTACGAAGTAAACATTAAACAGAGTTTCTCCTTTATTCTAAATCCATACCATAGCTAAACTAATCTAGGTTTTAATGAAGCCCTGAAGCCCACCTGTCAAACATGAGACGCCGTCGTGAGGCGCACTAACTTACAATTAACAAAGGGCCCCAATATCCGTTACGTCGGCCAGCTGTTTCGAATTAACCCCATCATTGTTTAATTAATTTTCGCCCCAACGCAATGACGGGAATGAAGGCTGGTGATATATTGAAAACTAACCGAGTCTCAACATATCTTTAAGTAGGTATAATGGAATATTTAGTGACTTTATTCTATTATGTTTATAGTTTAAGCAACCGTACGCCACATAGATGAGCCATATTACAAAGCCTGCTCGATATTTTCAGGTTGATGATGTCTTTCCATTTTATTTTATTAGCTACCTACGTCGCGCGGTTTTCTAGTTTATTACTTGCTTTGTAAGTTAATTAGGTTATCTCAATAATAGTAAGAGATAATTGCATTATGAGAACGGCAGGAAATATAAGGAAATAAATGCATGCGGCTTCCTAAGAGTTTTATACGAAACTTAAAACTGAATCTAATAAATAGGATAGGTAATCAAATAATTAATAAATTGTTTTAAAAATGTTTATTGTAGAAATTCTATATAATAAAAATAAAACAACACGTACCTACGGGACGCGGCACTTTTGATTTTTAGATTTAAAAGCAGGAACCATAAAATCTTTTTAAGGTTAATGTTTTACGCTCTTGCCCACTGCTAAGTTTGTCTGCGTAAAACTATTTGAAGGTGATGCAATTGGTTGTTTCTTTTTTTGCCAAAACTCTTCTTTAATATTTTTGTAACCATCATAAACTTCATTGGCGACGACAGCTAGGTTGACTACTTTCCACATATTTTTCTGAAAAATAAAAAATGAAAATAAATGAGAAAATCTACATTATACATTAATTATTATAATATTTGGCAATTAGTGTTCCACTGCAGAGCAAAGGCCCCGCCTCCACTGTCCAACACTACTTACTTACTAAATAATATTTATTTATCCATGTAGTTACTCGTAGGTAATTAATTAGGTACGTAAACTATACAGGAAAAAATAGCGAAGTAGCTTTTCTTAAAATTACAATTACAAAAATATGAAAAATAAATTACAATTTTTCTACAATTTGTAGTGGTTAACATTATCTAGCGTCATACTATCAATCGTCATTATCTAGCGTTTACAGTTCCTGAGATAATTATCTGTGACATACAGACGGGCAGACACCGGAGTCTCGCCATAAGGGTTCCACGAAACAAGTTCAGAACCTTAATAAAATAGAGGTAAGAATATACTTACAAAAGCTGATCCAACTCTGCGTTTGGGTGCTGCTTGTGATCCATCCAAGATCACTGCGACGACCGAGAGAACGACAATAAGACTCGTGATTTTCATAATTATAATTTTCAAAATTTCCGTTAAAATTAAGTTTCTAATGAATGGTCACGCTACAGAAGTTGGAGCGTCAATGGAATAATTTAAACTAGCGACTTTATTTATTTAGTCGGAATGATTTACCCTTTTGAGAAACCCTAAGTATTAGCTAAAGTTTTAAGAATTGTGTACTTTTATGCCTAATAGTTTTATGCATTATACTTACCTATTGTATAAAACTTTAGACCACATAATACTTATGTGTATTATTTGGTTTTATATGCGGGGAAGTACGTTGTTACATGAACAATGGCTTGTTAGTTGGTATATAGGTCTATAGGTACCTACAAAATAACTTCATTTAATCAATCATCCACAACCTTCTTCAGGTTCCAGTTCGACTCGCGACTTTAAGAATATCATTGACCCATCTCGCCGCTGGACGACTAACGCTCCGGATCCAGGTTGATTGACACTGGTGCCAAATACTTGCCGTGGAAGAGTGCGAAAGCGTGCCCATGGACTGGCGGATAGCGCCAGGGAAAACCCCCAGGGTTTTTAGTGGGTTGGCTGCCACTGCGGAGATCCCCACATACTACCATGCTCCATCCGGGGCCGGTGGTATCTATAAAAGGTTTTCCCATGCTACTACACAAGAAAAACATAAGTTTGTGCCAACCTTATTAAGGGTTAACCCGGAAAACGCGAAAGCGTGACTTTTTTCTATGGAAAACTGATTTTATTCTCAATTTCCGGGTTAGTCCCATTGTAAAAGTTGATCATAATGATGAGTACATGTTATATATCTTTAAATCAACGATTTTCATGAAACCGCGGAGCGCAGCTGGTAGGTATTCGTAATAGAATAAGGTAAAAGTACCCTTCACCGGACGTGCCCTACCACCGGAAACGTCCTATTTTAAGCTATAAGTCAAAAACTTAGGGTTGAAAGTAAGTTGCGATTTTTTTCTCCGATAGCTACATATCCTCCCCTTCCTTTACGTGACCTAGCCGACCATTTTGGGAATCAGTGGGACCGTGATAATCGATCGAGTCGGTCGATCGCAGTTTTGTATGGAACTTCTTACGAAAATCGTTAAGAAATCGCGTGTATTTCTTAAGGTTTTTATGGCGTTTAAGCATAGCTTAGTGTTCGAAAATAGGGTTTTAGGGTATCGTTACTCAATTAGTTATTGTGTTCCGATTAAATAAGTGAATTTGGTTCAGTGGTATTTACAGAAATTGAGTAAAATACAAATCCGGTGGTGGGTTCAAGCATATTTTGACTGGAAGGTTTCGCCGAACAGCGTCCGGAATCAGGAAAAACGTATGTTTTTTTAATTAATTTTGTACTGATTGATGAAGAATTATTTCAATAAATTTATTTGCAATTTAAATAACTAGAAGTGTTAAGAACATAGTGAGCAATTACCGAACATTAATATACAAGCCAATTTTTTTTAAACAGTGATTGAAATTTAACATTTTAACAAGTTTTTGGCATCAAAATAAGCTTTTTGGAAAGGCTATTTTGAAAATGCCATAATAGTTATATTACATCAATAATATCAAAAGCCACATATATTCATGGATTTGTAATAGTTCTAATTACCAGTTACGATGTCAGATTTGTAGTTACATTGTAATGATTACAATTTATAGACTATTTTCAAAATCTGTTCGGGTGATACGTTCCACTAAATTTGACTGTTCAATTTACCGAACGGGTGACCGGTAAATGGTACCCATGGGCTCTATTACCGGATTTTTTATTATCTCAGCTATTTTATTATGCGGTGTTCATTGAAATATAATCCTTACGGAATTGACTACTAGGTCGATATTCAAACGTATTCTCTAAAGTGATTTTTTGTAAAGCCCAGTGCTTCTAAAAGTTAAAACAAAAAATGTATAATATAATGTGTATGTGTGTGTAATGTATGTGAGTGTGCTTGTGTGTGTATATGTGTATGTGCGTGTGTGTATGTATATGTATAATGTATCTACGTTATTTTATGATTAGTGTGGAACCGTTTTTCTATTTTTTTATCGGATATTATACAGGGTTATTGATAAAGGGCATGCTAAGCCGAAAAGGGCTAATATTACTTATCATTAGAACAACTTTTACTATAGGACGAATTTTAGGTTGGTCCAACAGTAAAAGTTGTTCATAATGATGAGTGCTATGAGTCCTTTTCGGCTTAGCATACCCTTTATGAATAACCCTGTATACATTAGAGCTTTTTGGTTATGGTTTCGGAAGGTGACGAAAGGATGTCAATACACAGTGTATTTTATGAATTCTGAGAACGCTGACATATCAATATGCACATTTTAAGGTTTTTTTATACTCAATTGGTTGTCATTTTGTTTTTTGTAGAGGAGGTATAACCGATTAAAAATTAACATATAAAAGCATAAAAAGTGCTATTAAGACTGTTTAAAAATTATGAAACCATATCTTACCTAGCTCAAAACAAGTGTGATAGGATTGATTAAAGAAATGTTTTAGTTTAATGTTTTTATAATACAGGATGACTGGTTAGACACCCTGTATAAATACTAATTTGAGTTAATGAAATACAAATACATGGATGACAAAAATAAATGATATTTCCGTTTAATGTAAACTTATCGTTCTATTTTAAAACTTTTTTAGTATTCCGTCAATATTAGTTGAAGTTAAAAAGCTAGTGAAGTTAGGTTGTTAATATAAAGTACTCTTCAGTAAGACCAACGAAAGTTTGAGCACCACTCAACAACGCAACTCTATACATTTTCTTTCCTAGTCCGGTAATACGGCAGGCCGATCCGGTAGTAGGTGCAAATCACGTTTCTTAGTCCGGTGAACGGTACAAATGAGACTAAACGGACCTAAAAACTTTAAAAATATTTTAAATATATTTCTAACGAGTAATTAATTTCCAAAAAAATTCAAATGAAGACTAGTTTATCTAAGTTACCGCTAAACTATTAATTATAATCGTGTAAAAATCCCAGACCTTATTTTAAATAGAAACGTACATGCAGGTCTTAAGCGTTCGGTGAACGGTACATTTACCTTAAATCAACTTTTACTCCACCTATATTTGTTGCAAATTTCTGCTTTAATGTTGTGATGGAGCGATTTTAGGATTGCCGGAGCATGATAATGTCTAAAAATTATCATAATCTATGAAAGTTAGGCACCGAAAAAATTTTAAAATAAGAAAAAAAAAATGTGTAAAAACTTACTCCAAGTGTTCGGTTAGTGGCTTAGCAGGTACGAAATTAACAATTAGAATGAAACGTAAAATTTACAGATTTTTTTGGGATTTATGATCGTCAATCTTCAACCATTCGATACAATACAATAATATGTACCACCTACTTATCACCTAATAACTATTACCTTAGGTACGAGTATGTATTTATTTATAGTTTAATTTTTACTATCTACTCAAATATCAAAGAACGACAGTAAAAAATGACAAATAAGAAATAACATTATGGAACATAACATAAACGAAACCATCAAGTATTTTGTCTGTAGTGGTAGTGGAAGTACAAGTGCATTGGTTGGGAATCTCGGCAAGTGGGAATCGTATTTATTAGTTCACTTTCCTACCTATTATTGTTTGTATACGTGACTCCACTGCACTAAGCCTATTATTGTATTGTGATTAAGCCGCATGAATACCTAAAAGTAAAGTAATGTTCGTAGAGTAAAATCTTTTTATTTTTCGTAATACTAAAGGGTAAATTACCAACAAGTTGTTGTTAACCATATACTCGTATGTACATATATTACAAGCTGCGCAACGCGGTTACACCCGCGTTTAAAAAAAAATAAAAGTACCCTATGTTACTTCTAAAATCTCCAAGAATATGTGTACAAAGTTTCATGATGATCGGTTAAATAGTTTTCGCGTGAAAGCGTAACAAACAAATTTACATTCAAATGTATAATATTAGTAGGTATTACCACACCTTATTGACCATATTTGTTTATAGGTATGTATTACCGAAGAGCTCAATACAATTCCAGTAAAATTGATATTGAAAAGGAAAATAAAATCAAGAAAATCGCTTAAGGTGATGTTATTAAATAATTCTATAGGTCAGGTAAATACCCCATGAAGCCCATGTTTTTGAAAACAGGATCTGGTTTTGTGCCCGTGTTTAGTGGTTTAGTTAGTTTAGTGTAGTTAGTGTGGTTTATTTGACACTGTATTTTTAATTGAATAAATTTATATTCATACTTTTATTAATTAATAATAACTTAATAAATAGCTTATTTTCCTGTTACTTAAAACTTGAGTAGAAAAAGTCGTAAAATACAAATTTAGTCACCCCTAGCGGCCACGGGCGCGAACACAAATCCGATTAGAGTAATGAAGAGGGACTAATTAAAAAGTCACGAGACAAACCGTGGGAAAACAAGACTTCAGCAGAGCAATCGTTTATTTAGCCACAACATTTAATATTGTTACAAACTGAAAAAAGAAAAACAATATGATTTTTTTTTTGTGAAAAGAACTGGGGCAACAGCATTTATTCAATGAGAAAATTTTCACCTAAAGTACGGAGCATACTGATAATCACCAAAAAGTACGATGATTAGCACCAGTTTTTACGGAGAGAACCATACATTCATCGGAATTTTGTTGGCCATTTTTCTCAGTGTTGCATTGTCATCAGTATACCAAATTGAAGCTCAATCGGACTTTGGGAAAGTTGTTCAAAATTCAGTCCCACACATAATATTAAGGCCCGACTAATAAGGAAAGTTAATTTACGCTTTTAAAATAGGTTTGAAGCCTTTTTAAACAGATCTAAATTTTCTAAAACTATTGGCATCCTTGTCTAATGGCTTGCAATGATAAGGACAGATATATTTTTAGTTAGTTTAGATCTGTCTTAAAATGCCTTCAAACTTGGGCCCATTGCCATTTTCATAATAGTGGCCTGCATCCTTATTATGAAAACGTATAACTCAGGTCAACTACTATCGTTCATTTAATTTCACCACTTTACTCCATAAATAAACTTATGCGAAGGTTGTCTGGAAGAGACCGCTGTTCGCTGCAGATCTGTCGTTCTTTATTTTAAATCTTTGTAGAGATCATTTTCAAAGAAAACAAGAAACCTGAATTGAACTTGACTTGAAGAAAACTGATCGCCCCTCCAACATGTTTACGCTCACATGTGAAGTAGATGTATACATCTACGCTATATACAAATTGTTCGTCGGTCATTGGTTTTTCATTCACCAGCACGCACGCATATAAAGGCCTGCGTTAAACCATGTTGTTGAGTGAAGCGACGTTTCATTTGGAGATAATGATTTGATGTTTTTTTTTTGGTTTACTAAAATCTAACTATTCATTTGATGCTAGTAGAATTTTCCGTTTCCTCCCACCTTCGACTATCGAATTCCTGCACTATTTCAAAAACAGGTAAAATAAAATACATGGATTGAATGGAAAAAAGACATTTATTACAAAATATTATTTCAATAATGTACTGTTTACGATTGATATGAATATAAATGGTTCTATCAAAATTCTATGGATACAATACGTTAATTCACTGTTAACTTAATTCTAAGTACAATCATATTATTTCTGCTCAAAATTTATACAATATGATCATAAAATATACGTAATAATACTTACAAAATTGCTTGAAGTTACATTTCATACAGATTGTTACTTAAATTCGATAAACTTCATACAAAAGATTCACTCAAGTCATATATAAAAATATAACAATCATCTGTCTGCGAAAAAGCATAAATATCGTCAAATCATTTTACATGATCAATTCTTGTAACAGTCTTAAAATTTAATTTACAAAAATAATATCATTCGACCCTAAAACTAGAGTTATTTCCTCAGAAAATGATTAATTGATCAGATGATTAAAGATGGAAAAGATGGAATTACATTAATGAAGCATGTGAAGTACACTAATACAAAACAAGATAACATGACTTATAATAAAATGGAATAAATCATTAAAAGTTCAACACCTTCTGACATCCTTTCCAAACTAGCGCCTATTTTTTTTTATAATTTAATAAAAAATCGTATCAGAACACAATTACACAGATAACGTTGTATCTTTAGTCATCAATAATAATCAACGTTCACGATATTTCAGGCGCAAGTTAAAAAGGCTTTCAAATCTTCGGCTTCAGATCCCATTACAAAATGGGCAACGCGTCAACTCGTGGTTATACAAGAAAAGTTAGTATGAAATCATACCCGACATAAACCTAAACTTGTGCTAGGTAACCCGGCTGTGAGCATACTAAAGAGTCACGACGTGGCTAGAACAGCAAGAAACTAACCCTAGTGGTTACGTATTCGCAACTCTCGTAACCAGTTTCACATCGACGTGGGGGACCAGAAGTTCATCTCTCGAAGTTCGGAAGGTTTCGGCCGGATGGTGGGTTTGGTCGGTCGCTGCGTCGCGGCTTCTTGAGACATTTGCTGAGGTTCCTTTCCTTTGTGCGCTGGCCCGAGACTTTCTACAGATTCTGCTAGACCTGTAAAGAATTTATTCCTTTTATTTTTTGTCTAGTGTTTGATTAAGTACAAGAGAAAACGTCCATCATGGAATTCGTAATGCATTATTTAATGTAAATTATACGTCTTTCTCAGTCATAAATACCGAGTACAATGGGTATTTCGCAGAGATATTATGTGGTATTGTAATAAGTTTGATTTGCGTTTGTATTGTATCGTCATATTAAATCACAGAGTACACACATTCACAAATATCTGTGTTCTAGAACACATAATCATTGTTACAAATATTGATAAGTCACTACTATTAGACTACTTAATCATATTGCATCACGTTTTACAACTTGTTATGCGTTTTGTTTTGTGTTTACATGGACTATCATTAAAACTTCAGATAAAAAATGGAGTAAAATGGAGTACTTGCAGGCAAGTAGAAAAAAAAACGAATCTAATAAAAAAAAACTAGAAAATCTCAAAATTGCTGCTAAGCTACTACTACAGCATTAGCTGTCGATTCTGTCAAACCGTTCTCTGAATAAATCCGACTGCACTAATATCATTTGAATCTCTTATAATTTCAAAATATACGAAACGATCGCACCATTTTAGAGAAATCTTTTTCTGTTCTTATTTCGACTGCCGCCACGTACTCGTACAGTTTGGAAACTACAAATGGTATTTTTTACAGGAGAACAATTTAAAGTCAAAGTTTGACCTAAAATAAGCTTCGAAGCAGTAGTAATCATCCCAACGACCTGCAGCCCGGTAGTTCAGAAGTTACCGCGGCCTCGGCGGCACAAGGGCGTAGAAGGAACATGGGTGGTTTATAGTCAGTAGAAGTCTGACACTGCCTTCCGCTCTGCCCAAGAGTGGGAGGGGTCATTTGATGATTTCCCACCCCCAAAAAAAAAAAAAAGCGGTAGTAATCATTTTAATTTGCTAATTAAAAATATATGTGAAACTGTGACTTTTTAAATAATATTTTTTATCTAACCTATGCTATCCAACTGCTGGGCAAAGTTCTCCCCCAAAAAAGTAAAAATCAAGAAGTTTTCAAGAAGAATCAACCGCGGATTTGACTAATGAAAATGAGCACCACTTGGTTTAGGCCTGTGGTGTCTAATATTTTAATACCAAAATTCTTTAAATTTCGAGAAAAACAAACTTGTACATAATAATAATAAAAAAGATACCAACCTTGCAACCTGACTTCGAGCGAGTCTTCCTCGGCCAGCGTGGAGGTGGAAGTTGTGAGGTCTTTCTTGAAGCCGAGCAGCGCCGCCGTCAGCCACGAGCGGCCCGAGCCGTCCTCCGTCGGCTCGAACGGGGATGTGAAGTAACTGGAATACAAGACACAACATTATTATTAAAATGCTTGGATGGCTAAACTCTTTGTTCTTCGTTCGTTTTAATTTGAATTTGAATGAAATTGAACTATTGTTACTTATGGTTGGATACATTGATAAACTCCTTGTCCACATTTAACTTTCAAAAAGAAAGTCATAATTATAACCCGGTCACAATATCTGTGCACCTCGCTGGAATGCGTATAGCCTTATATAGTCGCACTGTCGCACCGGGGAGTGCGAGGTGCCGGGTTGTATAATTATGTAGACGCTTTTTAAGTTAACTAAAGTTTCCTATTACACCTCATTATTATAACCCACGCTACTTTCTTATCAAATGTTCACTGATTCGTTCCAGTTATTTTCTCTTGAAAAGGTAACAAAGAGATAGAGGAATTAATTGCGTTAGTATTTATATTAGTGTGACTACGAGTTAAGTTAGCAATAACATCTCTTGAAAAGTGTTTCAAGACACTCTATCTACACTTAAATATCTTTTGTCTATGATTGGTATCATTGATTCATTATTTAGAGTTACTTAGGTAAACCTAGCTGCAAGTAAACTTATGAAGTAATTCATGTCAACATTATTGTGTTTTCAATGAAGATAGCACATTATTCGAGTGTCGACCTCGACCAATCAACTGTTGGAAACACCTTGAAAATTCCGCAACGTTTTTTTTTCAAAAACAAAACGAGTGTTTTGTGTTTGTATCGAAATAGTTTATGAGATGGCTTCTAAAAATGGCAAACAAAAACAAAGTTGGTTGTCAAAGTGGAATATGTTCGGAACGTCACATGTAAATACGAGTATTTGTTAAAGTGTAACTATTTTATTAAAGTATAATAATGTGTGTAAAGGTGGCTGGTATCACCTTGTCTTGACTCTATACAGAGGTTGGTTAATGACATGAAACGCAAAGGTTAATAAAGTATAATGCCTAAGTTATGGGTCTAGGGCGACTACAAATACCTACTAAAAAATCGAAATACCTGAAAAATAAAATCCTAATCGATTTAACGTACTATAAAATAATTTGCCCAATATACCAATGCTGTTCTAAATATTTCAAAATGCTCAAGTTCAAACCCGCGGAAACATTGAATTATATTTACATCATTTAGGGATGATAATATTTTACTTAAATAACTTGAAAAGTTAAAAATAAACAGGTTTATTTTAAGCCATGTTTCCGTTTAATTTTAACCTACAAGTAGTAAAAAGAAATCCAAATACGAAACCAAAACTCAAGTGAGGTTCAAGTACATTTTCATGTTTGCTTCTGTGAATAAACCGAATCTAAAATAAGTGAGACAAGAAAATAAAATGTCAAGGTGACCAACACCGGCTCCGTCACTATGCGAGACACACCCACCAATGCCGGACTTGTACAAAGAGCAAACCTACTTTCATAGACTCGACTTTAATCTGACATTACCTTATTGGTGTTAATATTTAACAACTAATGAACCTGTTCCTAGAAATCGGTCGATAACCGGAGCGCAGAGTGACAGAAACACAGAATTACAGTTTCAGAAACTGTAGCTAATTTACTTCTGTACATGCGATTACACCCAAAAGTGCGAGCTAAAGTGCGGGACCGCACAGGCAGGAAGTTTTTAACTTATCGTGTTATTTGAGAAATTAAATCTGCAGTTGTAGATAATATGTGCAAGGCTGCAATTCGTGACGGTTCCCGTATATGCATGTCTCGAATGCTAGGGATTATGTACTTTGTGTAGGGATTATGTGGTTTGTTTTTGTGATTACGTCCTTTGGGGCTAAACAGTTCAAGAGGTACTAGAAACTAAACGAGTTAAGTGACAAAGTAATCAACATTGCGTTTTATGCTCGTTTAGTTTCTCAATCAAACATCTAGCTAACAAGTTTAACAAAAATCGCAATGGTAAACTATTCGAAACGTTAAAAACAATAGCCATTAATTAATGACGTTTGACGTTAGTTGTTCTTTGTACTCTTAATGAGAATTTGATGCTATACATTCATTGGTTTCTTGCCAAATACCGTTGTAATACCAATGATACCTTGTAGGTATATGAATATAATACTTGGAGCGCGGTCATTTATCGCACCTAATATCTATTTCTGCGTAAGTGTTATTAATATAAAAGAAACCATAAATTACTATGAGAAATGATAACAAAGAAGAGACATAAAAACATATTATTATTGAAACACGACGTCAAAGTTGTACTTCACTGTATACAAATTTCAGCTCAGAGACAAGCACTCGTGATATATTGTTTGTCAAATAAGCCGCAGCTTGTTGCTAATCGAGCTGTAATTCTGACGCGATAATACGTCACCGGGTCGTATCAGTAGGTAACAAACAGGTGGCAAGAAACGTGACTATCGCAAAGATACCGTGATACACGAGAAATATTAAATTGAATGGTAAACGGTCGGGTTTTTATAGAATTTTGTAGCAGTCAGAAGTCACTATCTATCGCCATCTAGTTTTCGTTATCATTTTGATGACAAGTGCCAAAGATCTCGTAGTATCAAAGACAAGGATAAGCAGATTTTGAGCCTAACTCAATTTTATGTAGTCTTTCTTAAATTAAATAACCGAGACATGGAAAAAGCAGCCTTAAAATGTGCAAAACATACATTTTGTCGAGTGTCGTTGGCATTTTTTATGGAACAGCTGATTTTATTTTGCAAATTCCGGGTTGGTCCCATAGTAAAAGTGGTTCATAATGATGAGAACTACCCTTTTCGGCTTAACATACCCTTTCTGTATGTTGTTGTTTTTGTTTCTGTTGTATGTTTTTCTGTACCCTTCTTCTGTAAGGTTGCCTGGAAGAGATCGCTCTTAGCGATAAGGCCGCCAGTTGTCGCACTAGTTTTAGGTGCTATAATCCTTTTGTTTGTAATTTATGGTGTGAACAATAAAGAGTTTATCTATCTATCTATCTATCTATCTACCCTCGAAGGGCGACCTGTATCCCCTTCTGTACCCTATATAACGGTAAACGATAAAGAAATGGCAAAGAAAAGTCCTTTTTCTCACCGGTTAGCGTTCATCTTCCTGCGGCTAGTGGGGCTGCCGCGCGGCGAGTGCGCCGGCGTGACGGGCAGGCTCCGGGAGCCGCGCCGGTGGGACAGGTTGTACTGCTGCGCGGTCGGAGGGGACGCGGGCTCCTCGGCGGGCGCGGCCAGGGCGAAGCCGCGCGGCCGCGAGCTGGAGATCATCTGGTGGGCCACCTGGAACAAGCACGGTCCATGGTTCACTTGTACTGTTTGCAGACACAGACAAAGTGACGGCAAACGCTGTGTAAGGCTGGTGGCAAGTGGATGCGAAAGGCAGAAGATTGTGCCATGTGGCATTCTCTAGGCTAGCTGAGGCAAGCGCGGGTGATGATTCACTTGTCCGGTTTACAAACACAGACAAAGTGACGGCCAAGGCTGCGTAAGGCGGCCGGTGGAAAGTGGATGCGTAAGGCAGAAGATTGTGCCTTGTGGCGTTCTCTAGGCTAGCTTCGACAGACGCTAGATAGGCTGATGATGGTTACAGACACTGTTGGCCGCAGTTACAGGTCTACCGCTTATCAGGTATATTAGGGTAGTAGCGTGGTGCCGAAGGATGACTGTGTAATCCAAATTCGGAGTTGTCGTCATTACGAAAATGTACACAAGTACGACTCCTGCTCAGCCTGTACACTTCAAATAATAGGTAGTATTTAGCATGACCCGTTTTATGCCAATATCTGGATACAAATAAATGGCTGCTAAGAACACAAAACCGTCCTAATCCATTGTGCACGCGCAGCGGTGTGTATATGAGTCGCTCACACCTGTCCTCAAAACGCCCTCAAAACACACATAGCATATACAAAAAAAAACATTCGAATTGAGAACCTCCTCCTTTTTTGAAGTCGGTTAATAAAATACTAGCGGTGTATGCTAATAATCATCTATAATTCTATAGTTTTACACTCTTAGATATCTCTTTGTAGAACCAGTAACAATAAAATTATAGTTTTACAAAACAATATTGTGAACACAAGTATTTTAGCTATGTTTAACGGTACTTACAGGATGTCTAGGTAATTTGGCAGCTGTAAAGCGCGAAAGAAAGAAAAAAGAACCAGTAGACACTGTGACTTCAAGTTTAGCGTTGAAGTTCAAGTCATTTGAATAAGGATAATTTAACATAGTGTTTTACACGTTTTTCCCGATTATTTTAAGTGAATAAGAGAGCACCTTTGACACAGCAACTCGAAATACAAACTAAATAACAACTAAATATTTATTCCGAGTATTTTATTTTTTAAGTAGCTCATGATGCAACACAAGGTAAAGATTTCCTCAATAACATGTCCTCAAAAAAGTAACAGATAACCGCAATTAAAATAAATTAGTCCGTGTCAGTATGGAATGGCACAACGGAGCATTTGTTCGGCGAGTGACAGACAGGCCCCCTGCCACAGGTTATCGGTGTACTTGTGGCTAATTATCGTGCATATCTAGGAGTAAAGTGTAAACTGCCTTTTACA
Organism: Alcis repandata; assembly: GCA_949125135.1. Classification (NCBI taxonomy): domain Eukaryota; kingdom Metazoa; phylum Arthropoda; class Insecta; order Lepidoptera; family Geometridae; genus Alcis; species Alcis repandata. Next base: position 7,630,483 of record OX421233.1, read on the forward strand.
ACATGCGAATAGATTGAACTTAAAGGAAACTCCCGTTCTTTTTGTTTGTAACTTCTGGTGTGAACAATTAAGAGTTTATCTATCTAGGTATCTATCAGAGTCAGTTGGCCGATTGATAAAGTTCCTAGATACTTGCACTGCAGAATTGCAAATGTGTTCGGTTTCTTAACAGTAGGCGTAGCTAATTTATTGATATCAGATTTATCGGTGACTAACCTACAGGCGTACCAACTGATATTTTTTCTAGATAAACGATTTATTAGTGATCTACTGCACCTCTAAAAATAGACTTACTTCAAACTTATACTGAACCTTGTCTCACTCTCAAACTTGTACAGAGAGCTATATACTTAAGATTATGTGCAAAGGTTGCCTACCACAAACCTGAGGATAGCCTTAGATAAAAGGTACCAACCTTGACAACGGAGGTGCCGCAAGCTGCGCCCTCGCCTTTGAATCCGTCGTCTGTTCCGGCCGGTTTGGGTTTGGATGTTACGGAGTTTACTGAAAAATCACAATTAATAAATTTAACGAAACCACACACAAAAATATCGTGCCACGAGTCTTGTTTTAAAATTGACTCAATCTCGGGTCATCTCGCCATAGGTTCGTTTGATATTGATATAGTTCTTGTACCTACCCAGAAATGTTTGTAAACTTGGATAAGGTTATTTTACAAGTTAAGTAAACAATAATTATCGGTTTAGTGATTATTTATGCCCATGCAAATGGTAAATTATAATATTTTATGTGTGTTACAAAGTTGTTTTACTACGTTAGCTTTTTATAAACTTATGGATTATGGGCGCTATGATTTTAATCCTTTTATACCAGGAGAAGTGTTTCAAATAAATAAATAAATAATGCAGTAATAATAAATAATTTTACAGCAAATTGAGAAGCAAATTAGCTGACTATCAAATATCGTAGAATATCACAAACAATATTAGGCAAGTTTATCAAACCATAACTGCTTATACGAGGAAGTTTCCTAATTTGCACAACCAATTAATCTATTTACGAGTTTAAGCTCTTGGTTGATTAATTTGTCTGGCACTTAAACAATCTACGATACGAGGAACATCTGTACCTACATGACAATCAGGAGTGGAGACATGTTATGCTGAAAACTATCCTCAATGAAATACTGGAAATTTTTGATGCCGGCACGCGGCAATTGGAATTGTGCCAGACATTATCATCCATAATATCGCAACGCAGTAAAAATGATAATAAAGTTCATTGCCAATGACACACCGAGCAATACCGGCACAAGATTAATTGAGAATCTAGTTGGATACGTGATGATAAGTACTCTTAATTCTTACTAATTACTGCTTAAAATTCGCCGTCTTGTTTTCGCACATGATTTCTCACGTCAGCGAAGAGTTGTCAAAGCATTTTATGCAGTATTTCTGTAAAGCCAGAACTTTGTATGATACTTTTCATGTATATTTCGTTTACGAAATCCCGATGGAACTAGTTCAAATACCAAAATAAATAGCGCATTCTCACCAGCGGTGTTGATTGGCGCGATGCCGTGGAGCACGTCTTGGCACGGCTTGGTGTGTTTCGACCAGTCCTTCTCCTTGACGATGCTGTACGCAGTCATCTGCTTCTCCTCGGCGAAGATGTGCGGCTGCTTCTGATCAATGGTCGTTCCGAACAAAGCTTCCGTCTTCGGGTAGCGCAGGTAGAAGAATGAGTCCTCGGGGGCCGGCGGAGATGCGGCGAAAGGCTCGAAGTCCCTGCAGACAATATAGATATAGCCGTCAGATTACAAACTAAAACAACTAGCCTGAAAGACAAGCGTCAATCTAAGCAATGATTCGATATTTGTTTAATATTATGATAACGACTAAATCAATCGTCATTATCGGAACAATAGCTTCTTGTCCTGATTAAGTATTAAAATAAAGACGTAAGAGGGAGGAACGACACTCACGATATGACGTTGTTTAATTGAGCTACGACGGTCCTCTTTCTGAACATGGTTAGCTTTATATTTTGTTTCGACCTAAAACTGTTTCGAACCGGCTAAATGCAAACTGCAGTCCCGATTTATTTATAGCTCGAGCGAAGGAACGACTACTGTTCAACTATTCACACGCGTGAAAAATACACAGCACTTCAAAATGCAAAGTTACAAAGCGAAATGAAAACGTTTACACTTTGCAATCACGTTTTATACTTGTTGCGAAATCAACGAGCATTTTATCTTATCACGATTAATTTGCAAATGTGGCTCGAAAACAAGTTTGAAAATAAACACCGTACGGTGTGACGTCACTCGCGGTTAACCAATAAACAGCGCCGGTTAGAGCACTCCCCTTTAAAAAAGGCACATGACAATACGTGCATATTACGTAGACGCGCAGAGGTTGAAGACAGGGGCTCGGAATAGAAGCACGAATTTCTTTATGATCTTGGCACGAGCGGCTTGTGACGGCGAACTACTGTTCAAACTTTTGTAAAATTAGAGTTTCGTTGAGCCTATGTCGTTGTTTAGTTTGACGTGGAATTTTCCGGATGTGAAGAAAAACAGAAATGCGTACCGATTTAGAATTATTACGACAACTTCATAAAGGTGATATTGAGGCAAGGAATCTTGGAAAGCAGCTTTATTTAGGTCTTTTAACCGACTTCAAAAAAGGAGGAAGTTATCAATTCGTCTGTTTTTTTTTTTTTTTTTTTTTTTTTATGTTTGTTACCTCATAACTTTTGACTGGGTGAATCGATTTTGATGATTCTTTTTTTATTAGAAAGCTGACGCTTCCCATTTGGTCCCATTTCAATTTAGTCCAGTTCTGATAATGGTATCCATGAGAAAACCATAATATAAGTCTTAAATTTGCATTAAGTACGTGCGCGACAAATAGATGAATAACTCAATAGTCGGTCTTTTGAAGTCGGTTTTTGTTTTTTGTTTTGTAAAAATAATGTTCTTGTAACAAGTTGGCTGACAAATCTATACTAACATTATAAAGAGGAAAGATTTGTATTTTTGTATGTTTGTGTGGAATAAACTCAAAAACTACTGGACCGATTTCAAAAATTCTTTCACCATTCGAATGCTACATTATCCCAAAGTAACATAGGCTATTTTTTTTTTATTTTTTTTTTTTTTTTATCCACAGCGAAGCATGGCAGGGAACAGCTAGTCTATACTAATACATATTATAAAGAGGAAAGATTTGTATATTTGTATTTTTGGATGTTTGTGTGGAATAAACTCAAAAACTACTGGACCGATTTCAAAAATTCTTTCACCATTCAAATGCTACATTATCCCAAAGTAACATAGGCTATTTTTTTTTTATTTTATTTTTTTTTTTTATCCACAGCAAAGCGTGGCAGGGAACAGCTAGTTAAGTAATAAAGTAAAACATTTTAAACCTATCATTTTCTTGTAAGAACCCTTGTCCCTTGTTGTTTACTGTTGGAGGGATATCATTTCATGATGCATATGCATTTGTTTATCCGCATACACATGTCATTAGCGTAATCTAACAGATCATAACAAAAACAGTATCATCAGCCATCATAGCGATAGGTAGCTGCATTTTACGCAACATATACGTATTATTACGACTATTGTTGTTTTGAATACAATGTTACACGAATAAGTAGATGCAAAAGTCCTAATTTACATTAACTAGCATTTGCAATATAATTAACTTCATTGATCAATCGGTAAACACAATGATACGAGTACAAACAGATTGAATTAAAATATACTTTAGAATTTATTTCTAAAATGTTGAGTGAAACTTTTAAAGTAGATAGAACGGGATCCCGTAAAAGAGGCTGAGCAGGACATTTTGTAGGTTGACATAACGGTATTAATTAGTCATTTGAGAGAAAGAAGACCAGTAGAAAGGTGTGCCGATGACGTCAAAAAAGTGATAAAAAACCTGATCAAGACTGCTTCAGAACACTGACTGGTGAGTGCGTGGAGGATTAAACCAATCTATAATGATGATTGTTACAATTTCCATTCGGGCTTTATGGTAAGACTGAAAAACGTCTCCTCTCTCTCTCTCTCCTTACATTTCATACAAAAACAAGTTAGTTTTCCAGAAAATTCAAAGCCTACACATTCGATGTTTTATTACTTCTTATCTTATCTCAAGTTATTTAAACAAAGAGCGATAAGATGAAACGTGTGGGGTGATGTCAAAAAACAGGCACCTACTTAGAGGATAATATTATTATTGACATTATTCGTTATCAACCGGTGTTGCTGAGGACAAACAGTTCGCGACCGATTAAAGAAATAGTGCCTCGCATAATATATTCGCAAATTTGTAAGTAAGTACCTATTTAAAGTTTGTGTAAGATAAAAATTCTTACAGGTTCAGAGTAGAGGTTATAAATTATTTTAGTGATAATAATTTATTCAAATCTTTCAAGGTAATTCTGAAAAATCATACAATTGCCATGGAACTTTAAAAGTAACGGATACATTATTGCAAGGAAAATATATTTATGTTTGAAGACTACATATTACTACTTTAAAAGTGTAGACTATAGGTTTTATTTGTCATACGCGTATATTGTACAGTGAATTCACGTATGAGAAGTAAAAGTATAGTACCAAATCGGCTCCACACATTTTCTGTGCAAAATTACATCCGCTATTTTTATAAGATCCGAGGACAATTGCATATTATAGTGATGCATTAACATATTCAGAATTGTAGATAGATGGTATGATTTTTTATGTAGCTTGGTTTATTTGACGATTCATTTTCATATGACTAACGATAATAGGAAAGTCATGGTGACCTAGATAACAAGCTATATGTAAAAAATATCACGTGTGACGTGTATTATATTAAAGAGATATCACAATACAATACCTATAAGTAATCTAAAAATAGAGGCGATTACATTTGTGAAAAATACACATCAATCTTGCTTGGATAACGTTCAAACTTAGGTAAGTGTATACGATAAGAAAGTTGACAAATCACCGAAAGAAAGGAAATTCGAGGACAAATAAAATTTCACGTGTCTCGATAAACAAAGATGATCCAACTGGACACTTGGTAATAAATTGCCAAATCATCAATCATTCGTATCAATGACGAATGACTGTCCTAGATACGCGAAGCTGCAAAACAACAATAAAAAATTTCTGACTACGTCTCGAGTTGTTTTGCTTTAGGGGCTTTAAATAATGGTGAAGATCACAGACATTTAAAACGATGAAGATGTAATTCCAATTGATACAATCAGATATAAATTAAAAGGGGTAACGAAAGGCTTCTTATGAAGGTGAAGCCACATTGTGGCGTTCACTGACTTGCATACAAAAAGACGAACTATAACTGGCTTAAAACTTAATCTAGAGATTATCTTGGAGAATGTACTCGTAGAGTTGAATTTTTGTAAACTCAGTATTAGCGTAAAAATAATAGCTAAGTTATGAATGCGAAAATAAGTACGACGTCTTATTATTATCATATGAATACTTATTATTTCCAACCAAGCCAAAATTCCTGTTTCTCTGCTTTGGCTGAATCCATTTTTCTGACATTCCATCTATTAGAATTGAACCTATAACTCGCTGGCCTCGACGGCTATCGTACACTTTGTGTTGTGAAATATTTCACAAGGTTCTCTGAGCTGCCTTTTCATTGAACATAGCACGAGATTACGTTTTGGCGAGATCTCTGATGTTCGCTCTACAAGCCCTAGGCTTTCTAAAGTATTAATTGCTTGAAAAAAACACTGGAAAAAAAACTATACTTGGATCATAGACACGACGAAGAAGAATAATAAAATTAGACTTTCGTCGCGCCATAATGTAAACTTGAGTTTTCCCGCAGTACAAAATCTATTATTGCCTCTTTGTGTTGTGATTTATGCTAAATGGTATAGCATGATTAGCAAACCGTCGCGTTGATATTTACTACAAACAAATACGAGTGACGTCAAGCCGAGCCTCCATGTTGCAATCGTTTTATGATACCTAACCTACACAGTTAAATTTTTAGGCGGGCTGTAATAATATACTATCAGTTTCGAAGTAAAGGCCAAATCGGTTGTGTAATCTTGTTGCTATGAAAAAGACAATACGGAGTTATCATTGGATTGCAGACATAATAACGTAATTAATTTATGTTGACTAGCAGCGCCTCGCGGTTTTAGGCCGTTCCTTCATTTTTTATGCGCTATAGGTTTTCTCGGTACCTACGTTCTGTACCAAGCCTCTATATTTCGATCAATGAGTGCTCTCTGAGTTACACGGTATAGGGTATAGGTAAGGTCGGGGCGGGATGAAATCGGAAAGAAAAATGTCCCTTACATACCAAACCGAATCTGCATCGACAAAAGAAAGGAACATCGTTACATATTTTTACCCGAATTGCAAAGGAGACATGTTTGTGTGATTCTGTGCGACCACCTATGCCTGCTTGACCGACTACGGAATTTCAGGTGTCGGAGATTACCTTTTACTATCTGGCTTGATATTTGATCTGAATATCTGTTTTTTTTTATTTTTCTTTTCATTAATCCATAATTATATATGAGAAGGCGAAAAAACTAGAAAAGTTTTTATTGGAAATAGATTGAAATTATACTGCATGATAAAACGCGATTCTTAATTGAAAACATGCTAAACTAAGGCATTTATTAATAAGAATGATTTTCAAAGGGCCACTTGTTTGACCTGATGAAATCAATTGATTAGATTAATCTTAATATATGTCATATCTTAATCATTGGTCTGTGTACTGGCATGTACGTGATTTATCAGCAATTCTGTTGGGTACCTGCCAGTAGTGCCAGTGCTTATACAATACAGAATAGTGTAGACAATACAAAAGATTACAACGTTAACAGCCCCGAAAATCAGACAACTTATCAAATATATCTATTAATAGCACCTAGAATGACATCACAAAAGATAAATGACACATTTTTATTCCATGAAAACCAATATTTAGCAGAAGGTTCCTATCCATTGAAATCTTTAAAGCAAAAACTGAAAATCAGGCTATAATGTACATTTGGTAAAGCCTATGTTATACATTTAGGTGGATTGATAATGACAAAAAAAACTATTCAATTGTAAAGTAATATTACAAAGTTACAGAATGATATTATAAAAATGAGTAAAAAAGAATAATTATACAGTAAATTTAAATAGTTTCTTTCTTGATGAGAATAAAAATCTTTAGCATAAAGATTTAAAGCAGAATAAAGTTGAATTAAAAAAAAGAGTGTAACAATCACAGTGTGTTCGACTCACAAAAAGTCGAAAATTGCTGGTACAATTTGAATTTATTTTGTATGCCTCAATACAGGGGTAGTTTAGGATAAAAAAGTGGATGAAGCTGTGTGGCACAGCTAGTCCTATATAAATATTAATAACGGACAAAGAAATAAATTTTCCTCACCTTGTTGGCTTGGTCTTCATCCAAACAGGAAGTGTGAATCCATCCTTAATTTCACGGTCACTTGATGCCATTATACAAACTTTCAAAGAGAATATCTTAAGAAATAAGTAGGTAATAATAAATATGAAATCTTGTTTATGTAACAACACAACTGACTTGTAATGTACTTATTTCAAGACTGAATGTAAATTTTTATCTTGAGCAGAAATGATAAGATTGTCTCAGTTGCTAATACTGAATGACAACATAATAAAAACAAATAGAAGGTTTGGAAGGTAAGTAAAATAATTAACTTAATCTGGTAACAAAAGTTGTCTTCAAGACACCCTTTGAGAGGCCGAAGAAATCAGGACTAAGTTTGCCAAAGCCATCTGAAACAAAGAAGAATTAGGTCAGCAGTTTATAAATAACTGGAGCAGGTACATTGCTGCCAATAAATGTTTGATTAAAAAAAACCCCTGACTGCCAAATATAGCCTACAAAGAACACTCCGGATATAATGTAAATGTAACAACACTTCGCAATCTAAAATAGGTGAAGCCATCATGTAATTATGTACATGTTTTGTACATGATGTGTAAATATTATATTTTACAAATAAGTTGATTAGGAACAGATAAACATACATACTTACATCAACACAAAAACATTACAACACCACCTTCTGGGCAGTCAGATCCACTATTACCTATTTGAATCAGCTCTATGGGTATACAAACTGATTCATCTTATTGTATGTGGTAATTGCACACAATAGAAATAGTGATTCACCAATTTCAACTAGATGCAGTGTCTAAACACAGCAGTGTTGTAATATACTAGGTATGAAATCATGCCAAAGTTTAACTAATACATTAGCCAGTAAGGCAAGTATTTCTCCTTCTAAACTTATTCATGATCACCTCATTAGACTAAAGAAACTAAACACATGTATTCCTCTTGCATCTGAGAAGTAAACGCTTGAACCAACTCCCATAAATAAACAAGTACCTACCCTCATTTTCTACATTTTAGTAAAAACTTTTCTTCTTCCTTGACTTAGTAATTTTGTTACGACTTGTTCCAATGAAATTATTCTAGTTCAAGGTAGACACTATTCATTAGTAGGTAGGTAGGGTACACAATAGAAATTGTGTCAGAGTCAGAGTGCTCAAGGTCTGAGCCATGTCTAGTTGAAAATGGGTGGTACATATCACAGCACACAGGACTACTGGCCTATAAAGATTGCTTTCTTAACTAAATCCTAGTTCTGCGCCTAGTGGAGTTGGAGAAGGAATAATTTATTCGAGATGTACGAATAAAAGTATTGAATGTTATTCAAGTAAGTAACCTGCCGTGCCAATCACTCCATCATTAAAAAGGAAGTAATTCCCCGCTACGTTTTACTACACTTTGTGACTGTTTGTGTAACATGCATTCACATCACATGGTTTGTGTTAAATCAGGTTTTTTACTACGGTATTGTAGGTGAATTAAGTGGTAAGAAAAATAACATTAACATTTAGAAAAATCATAAGACTCACAGCGACAAATTGAGTAGAAGCACACCAAAGACACACCATCATTTAGTATTTTCACAAAAACAGAAAACTTCTACACACACGAGCCAAAATCCACATCCACAACAAAAATGGCGTGAAATTAAATTAAATTAAATGGCGTCTGTCTGTCTGTCAGTCTGTCAGTGTCACCAGTGTTGTCAATCCTGAAATGGATTTTTCCTAAGCTCAGAGAAAAATACTATCCACCATTTTTACAGATTTTCCTATCGTGAGACCACCAAAACAAACCACCAGAACCAAAACAAAAAAATCAGTAACCAGTAACTAAAAAAATGGTTAGTTTGTTTTTTTAACCATTTTGTAACCACCACCAAAATATTTACCCTACTTAGGTTTCACAAATTTGTTTTCTTAAAAAACCCTCAACTGTATCTATTTTCCCCAAGGTCTAAAAAGTCACTTATCTACATTATGGGAAAAATTACCGTTCCGGTCATAGAGTTCCGGTGCTCAGGATAGGTCAAGACCTTGGATGAAAAATCCTAAGATCTAGTCAAGACAATCAAAAACCAAAAAGTTTGGAACAGGATGACAATGAGGTTTCATTTTGTTTAATATTTAAATTTTTTTTAAGTTATTGTTTACGTACGGTTTGGGCATTTAGCCAATCAAAATTATTGTGTTTTTCTCAGTTTTATCACAATGTCGTTTATGTCATTTGTCTGTCACTGCCAATAAATGAACGTCAACGTCAAATAAAAGTTAAAACAAACCATCATGATCATGAGCGACGAGCGGACGAGCGTTCTTCACCAATAAGTCAAATAAAATTCTAAACAACAAGAGTAAATTAAAACTAGAAATAGGTAGGTAATATTTTTAACTATTTTGCTACCGACATACCCTCATAAAGATGGCTAACGAAAGTGAGCCCACAGATTTGGATTGGATTCAGTTGCGGCAAGAAATGGCTGCTGGTACTCAACACGTTGAGACGACCAGACAAAAATTTGGAAGAAAACTCGGCGAAAACCCGTTTGTGCCTATAGGTTTGTAATTAAAATAATAATTGTATACCCGCTACACATAACAACTACTTCACCCATCAGTATTCTATTTGAGACCTATGATAGCGTATTAATGTTCAGATGTTCCAACTCAATGAAGTATCTCCCCATAATTAAACTCGACGAGGCAGATTTCCCGCTTTATTTTTAGACTTTTATTGTCTAAAAAAATATTTCTATGATTATTACTAGCAACTTGAGTACACTGAAATAATAATGTAGTAAAAATCTGTTAACAGGTTATTTTATGTTGGTTAATAAGTTTGTCTTTAATGAAATATAATTCCAGTTCCACATCTTATGTAATATCAGGCAATAGTTATTTGCTGGTTAAGTAATGACTTTTTTTTTCACAGGTTGTCTCGCCACAGCGGGTGCTCTTTCATACGGTCTTTGGAGTTTCAAGACTGGGAGGAAGCGCATGTCTCAACAAATGATGCGCTTGCGTATTGTAGCACAAGGGTTTACAATAACTGCTCTAGTTGCAGGTGTCATGATGACCGGCAAAGCTTTGAAATAAAGCTTACATGCAAAATACCTCAGTAATTGTAAATTATATATTTTGATATTAGTGTCTGAAATAGGTACTGGCATGTTGGCACTCTAAACTAATTTAATTATTATTGCAAAAGTTTGTAAGTGTGTGTATACTGGTTGCTTTTTCACACAAAGAATGATTTTATTTTGTTGTATCCAATCTAAGAAATTTTTACTTTTTGAGTTGTACTTTAATTTTTACTAGTTCTCTTTTTACTGTGTTACTTATAATAGGTTGCCATGAAATGAATGAATTAGCCAATACATAGAGTAATTTGCGTCAGAAGCTTATCAATACCATCCCAAATGTCTGTTAGCCATTACAATGTAAAGAAGTAATCACTCCCAAACTTTTGCAAAATTATATAACGGTAGTGTGATAAATGTAAATATTTTAGATATTATAATAATATAGTGTGATCAATCTATTCAGATGAAAAAATTAAATGTTGTCCATTGAGTAAATCTGCTTTTTATTGGGATTTGTATGAGCACATCCACCTAAACACTCGCACTTGGGGTTGTGGTTGACCGGTTGTGATAAGGGAGACTTCCCATTGGTGTAAGACATCGGACTAGTAGTTCTGGAGATTACCCTTTACAAACTAACACACAAACTTAACTATTTTATAAAATTAGTATAGATTTGTATAATCAAATTTTGGAAGTAGGTACAAAGTAATTCGTAGTCATCATGAAAGTCGAGTCGCATTCGATCAACAGCAGACAGGTTGGTTCTTAGATTAAGTAATAAATCTATGGGTTGGTTAGAAGTGTACAGAGCTCAGTATAAGACTGAACAAAGTCATGAGTCTTTGTATAATCTGTAGATCTACACACTCCGTGCTTTTTTGACATTTTTCTTTAATACTTGCCAGCACTTTCTTAGTATTTTGCGTAGGAATTTTGTATGATTTCTTGGTATCCCACTATTTTCTACGAATATTCATTGGTTGCGAAAACCGGAAATCAAAACTATTAAATAATTTGTCAAAATTATTCAGTTAGAAACAAGGTACAAGGTATACTTAGGTAAAGTCTTTTAAAATATATTTTGATTTCAAGAATATTTAGCAGTTAGCTAATGGTTTTATGGTATAGAAATAAATTGTGGGCTCTGCTCTGGTAACACTTGAAGAATTTGCTTTTATGGTTGATTTGAAATTTGATTTTGCGTTTTTTTGGTTAATTTGTTAAGTACCTACTTTTTATGGATTTTGTGGACGCTCAGTAACAGGAAACTTTAGTATTGATGCTCAGTTTGTTTGGATTAAAATGTGGATTGAAAGGTCGCGTTAATAGAATGGCGATAATAGAATTTCTTGTTGGTTCTTTTGGATATTTTGTGCTACGGAGTGGTTAGAGATACTTGCTCTCGACTCGCTAATTATGTTGTATTTGTATCTAAATGAGACTGCGAAATTCGTATTATAGTTACCCAACGCAAAGATAAATCATGAATGGTTTCATAGCAGTGCACTGTGGTGAGTTGAAAGTAGCTAATAATCCATCTTTAAATCATCATTTACTAGCAAATTACCATGGATTTTGTACCTAAGGCGAGCAGATCATCGTGAATATCAGTACTATTTGAAATGTAGCTAACAACTGCAAGTCTAAACTGTCTCTCAGACTCATGATTTTTGCTTGCTCTCCTTAGCAATCTCTTTGAATATCAAATATCCCAGTTAAAACTTATTTCGTTATGAGCTCTTAAGCTAAACAATTACCCATACGCAATCGTGATCTCTACATTAGGGCATATAACACAACGGATAGTTTCAGACAACCTAAAAGAATTGAATAAGGCTGAATTTGTACTAGGTACCACATACTTGTTTCAGTGTTTCAATTATAAATATAGCTAGAAAATGAATTGTCAAATTGCTAACTTACATACATTCCTGTCTACTTTTTCTGATTTGATTTTCTTAATAATCATTATTTTTAATGTACTTCAGGTGCAGGTTATCATAGTGACTCATTAAAAAAGGAGTACAAGAAGACGTGCTATGTAGCGTGCAGGAAAGCAGCAGAAGCTCTGAGCCAAGGAGGAAATGCAGTTGAAGCTGTTGAAAAGGCTATTATAGGTAAATTAATTTTATTATAGAAAGAAAAACAAAGTGGGTAGGTAGTAAAACATTTTTTTATACCTTGAAATTTCTTTTTCAGAGTTAGAAAATAGTCCACTCACTAATGCAGGTTATGGATCTAACCTTACCTGGAATGGATCAGTGGAGTGTGATGCTTCAATCATGAATGGACAAACTCTCCACTTTGGAGCATGCGGAGCCGTCTCTAATGTTTGGAACCCTATATCTCTGGCCAAGCATTTATGTTTGAAACAATGCGACAATCTGTCTCTCGGCAGAGTACCACCATGCATACTGACAGGCAGAGGAGCCAAGACCTGGGCCGAAAGAATGGGCTTGGAAGTAGTTGATGATCTCAAAATGATATCCACAAGAGCATTCCGAAATTACAAACATTGTAAGAGAAAACTAAAGAGATATTCAATTCAGAATGACATCAAATTTAGTCCGTTAGACACAGTTGGAGCAATATGTGTGGACTCTAATGGAGTTGTGGCTTCGGGAGCCAGTTCAGGTGGGGTGTCTTTGAAACATGAAGGAAGAGTGGGCCAGGCTGCCTCATTTGGTAGTGGTGTTTGGGCTGTAATGTCTAGAGATGGCATACAACCTTCAATAGCTGCTTGCACCTCAGGTTGTGGAGAACATTTAATTCGAACACAACTAGCAAAAAACACCGCTGAGAGCTTACTAGACCCGACACCTACACTGGGTCTTGACAAATGTTTGAAAGAGAACTTTATCAACTCACCCTTTCTATGGGACGTTCCAGAGAGATTGGGTGGGACACTGGCCTTGAAATTTGACCGGCAAGTAGGCGAAGGCGAGCTGCTATGGGGTCATACTACTAAAACTATGTGTATTGGATATATGTCCACTGAAAGCGAGAAACCAAAGGTATGTACTTAACACTTTAGACTACGGAACACACATACCTTGTGTTTTCCTTCGTACGCCGCGAATGCGGCTGCACACGCCAGATGCGTAAAACACAACGCATTTGACTATTAGCCGCACTTAAGGCAAGCGCATGTGATTATTAGCCGCAGTAAAAATGTTGAATATTTTTAGTGACTTATGTTTTTACAATAGTATGTGCCAGCACCTTGTTGTCCAAACAATATTGGCAATCTTTGATGACCTGTCTTCAAGTTTTATTAGTTCTATCATTTGTTGATTCATTCTACTGATATTTGATGGTAGTAATTGCTATTGTGTTGTATAGCTACTGTGATATTACCATAAGAAATTGTCGCAAAACATTAATATTATTTTGTTTTTGTTTCAGTGTATTATTTCTCATCTACCTCCAAAAGTAGAGCCGGGTAGGAAGGCAGTAGTATCTGGGCAATCATTCACAGTTCCCATACAACCTTACCCAGTATTGCAGTGGGAAATCAAGACTGATTTGAATTGCAATGGATCTCTTTAGTAGCAATAGAATATTGACATGTTTTAGACTTAATGCTCATAATACTGAGTTTTATTTATTTCAAAATTATTACTCAATTAAAAACCTGTGAGACATTCAAGCATTTCTAGTATAACATAAATACATGTTTTATAATCATTCTATTTGAGCTTAAAATATCAATTAGATTTTAGAGCCAATTAAAATAGGATACATAGTACTTACCTACTAGGCACAAAATTATTCCCAAAATATTGTCAGACAAAATTGCTCTTATCTCATAGAGTAGTCTAATTTTAGTGAAATAAAAAACATTGTTTGAGATTTCTGATTTATTAAAAAAAACTGTACTGTAGATAAGTATTTCAGTTATACATCAGCTATAAATTATGTAAATTCGGTGAGAGGTAATTGAAAAGTACTCTAACATAAATGTGCAATAAGTACCAGTTAAAAACTACTTAGATTGTTAGCAAATAAAACATGTACTCACTAAGTTTTGGTAGTATTTGAAAAATAAAATATTTGTTGCAATACAAAATATATCATAGTGAAAGCACCAGATAACATTAATTACCTACAATTTAAATCCTAGTAAAAGCTATTAGAGTTGCACAAATGCTGTATACAAATCACTTCATATATTTTACAAGGCGCGAACATAAATTAAGAAATAAAATGTAGAGGTATAAATAAACAAAGAAATGGTACAAATAAGTAGCTACAATTTCTTATTCAATCATTTAATTTTAAGTGTAGTGCTAATAGGTAACAATTATTTTTAAAAACAATACAAGCACTACTGCTATGAAATAGATTTGAAAAAACACAGGACTTCAAAATGTCATTGATTACAATAGTATGCAGATATGATTTCATTTTGAGCAATTGTTTGTCATGGAAGAATAAGAAATTAAATTCAAGATCAATATATTAAGTAAGCAGTAAACTTAATTATTTTTAAATTACAGGTATCTGTAAACATGAAAATATAACTGATTTTTATAATTACACTCCTAACGACAGTTGGTTTCGTTACAATAAATAGAAATTAATAAATTGCTTGAAAATACTTCTAAGTTAAAAGAATCTCAAAAAATGTAGTATTATCGTAAATAACAATTGCAATATTAAGTATATTTTGTACGTAAGAAAATTATGCTCAAATAAACTTATGAACTGGGATCAAAATTCGTAAAATTAACTGTCTCAGACTCACTGGCAAGGCACATTCCACATTCTCACACTTTTACACTCAATCCTGCTTCATACAATATCCATACAAGGAAATCTTATTATTTACAAAATATTTTTAGCCTCAATATCAACGGGAGTATTTATAAAATTCATAATAACTAAATAGCAGCCTGATTCACAATCATGATAATATTATTATATCACCTCAACATAATTGAATCTTATGACCAAAACATATCCTCCAACGCTGGAGTAAACGGTAATATCAAAGTTTTAAAGCTGGACAATGTACACTCATGCCACTGCAAGTACATTAAAATTAAATGCCAAAGTAATACTGCGGTAAAATAACCTTTATCACATCTCTACTCACGCCAATGTTGCCAATTATAGTATATTTAAAAGTATCAATATTCAATCATATGAACTTCAAGTGAAGCATCCAAATCCAAGGCATCTCATCAGTCTGTTACACATTCCATCTATTCAAGCTCTGATAATAAACTGTCAAACATTAAACACATCCATACTCATACCAGATAGCAGATTCCTTAGAATTGTCTGATTTTTCTGGACGATTAGTGGATCGTCTATCATTTCTCATATCATCCCTTTCTTGCCCATTGCTTTCGTCGACAGTCCGCGGTTGTTCGGACATAGACCTTTGTAGATCATTCGGTCTATCGTTGATACTCTGACAGGCGCCGTCGCCGATCACTGTTGATATTCTGTTGTACACCAAGTATGTGGGATTCTCTTTGATGGGTGTACTTTGCGGCTTCGAATTTAAGTTCACGTTAGGGTCGTCATCGGCTACGTAAACTGTGCGTCTTGTGCCGGCCGTGCCAAAAGTAGGCGTTGACGCTGAAAAAATAAAATTTTATCAATTATAACTGTATAGATACAAACAAATATGCTTCATATGCAACTAAACATGTAACGCATTCTTACGTTGTGGAAGCCCTGTATCTCCTTCCAGACCTTGGAAACTGTTTCTGTGTGAAGAGGGCGTAACAACTTTATGAGGTCGTCTCCTCAATGAAGCTCTGATCAGCGCGTCGTCTCCACCACCGCTATGGATGGAAGCCGCTGAGAGTCTCCTTACAAAGTTACTACTTTCACTTGTCAATCTTGACGAATCTAAACTCGGAATGGAACCAGTCATGTCGACGTTATCAGATTTTTTTAAGAGCTTTTCTTCAAACCTCCGACTGAAACTAGAATCTGAACTGTGTCTCGGCGATTCAACACTAGGATTCGATGAGCCTTGGTCTGGATCAGAGTTTTTAGACATTTTCTCAATGTCCTGGCTTCCAGGGTCCGACTCTCCCGATTCCGAACCGGCTAGCGTCAGCTGCGATTTAGATCGACCTGCATCTTCTATCCTCTTATTATTTCTAGTTGGAACCTTGTTTATGAGGTCTGTGCCAGCTTTGCGGACTCGTTTTACGAATGAGGCTCCGAAACCGCGTCTCTTTGTTGTACAGTTGTCTAACTTTTTGTAATGCTCCATTATTTTCTCTTCGAGTTTTTCTTTCTGCCGACATAAAGCGTTAACTCTGTCGGCAAACATTTTTTCTTCATCATGATAATGCTGCTTATCTTTTAGGGAGTGTGCTAGCAACTCGTGATATTGGGTCAATAGTTGTGATACATGATCCATCAGGGATCGTCTATCTGCATCCAAGCTTTTGTTCATTTGGATTAACATCTCACAATGTTGATTTGTTTTGTTTATTTCCAACTCCATGCTTGTGATCACTTCGCTTTTAGTATTTATTTCGCCTGACATCTCAGTGTTTCGTAGTTTCAGCTGTGTTACTTCACTTCTTATGTTTCTATATTCTTCTTGCATATTTCTGTATTCGTTTTTTAGTCTATCGCTGGCTGTAAAAAGATTTCTAAAATCGTCTTTAAGTTTTGAATGCTCTGCTCGGAGATTGGTTAAATTTCGCGATTCCACTTTAAGGTTTTCTCGCTCTTTTACAAAGTCTGCAACTTTATTTTCAAAAGATGATATCTTTTCTTTCATCTCTCTATTTTCTAACTTTAGATCTCTAACGGTTACTTTTATAGGCTCTCTTTCGCTTAGTAATTCTTCATATTCCGTATTTAGTTGTTCATGAAGAGTTTTCAAAGCTACTTGATCTCGCATCAGGTTATCTTGTTTGTCTTTCAGGACTTCGAGTTGTTTCATAATTTCATCTTTTTCTGCCGCCAGCTGACTATTAGCCAAATGCAATGTCATCTGTTGAGACATCAATGAACCATTTTGAGAATTCAGTGTAGCTATGTTTACTTGTAACTTGGCATTCTCAGCTTGACTGTTTTCCAAATCAGCTTGCAATGCAGCCAAATCTGTGGTAAGCTGTTCAATTTGAGGGTTTACAAGACTGTCATCTTGATTGGACTTTTCATCATGGTTACATTCACAAGGAACAAGTTTCATAAGGTTAGCTTTAGCTGCAATTTCACTTATTAGTGTCTCATAGTCTGTATTAGTTATTATTCTTTCTAGTAACTCTTCTATATTGACATCTTTGTTGATTATTTCAGATGCATTAATGCCAAGCTTATCCATACAATACTTCAATTTGTCGAAATTCACCTTTTCTAAAATCAAATCTTTTTGTAAGGTTTGTATAGTTTCCGAGTCAACTTTCTTTTGGGATTTAAGTTCTTGAGCTTTTTGCTCTAAGTCCTTGACTCTGTTAGTGATATTAAGACTTATTTCCAACTCCTTGGCTAATCTCTCAATCTCTTTCTTTTTAAGTTCTATTTCTGTTGTAAGTTTATCAAGAGACACGTCTTTTTCCTCTACAGCTTCTCGCAGTTTATTAACCTCTCTATGAAGATTATGCGTATCTCGTTCGCTATAAGTCAGTTTGGTTTTTAATTCTTCACTTTGAATTATAAGACCAGTAACTTTATCAGCTTCTGGTTTTACTACGTTTAGCTCTTTCGTTCTAGAATCTAAGTTCTTTTCTAAATCATCTGCTCTCCTTTGGATCGAGTCACAAAGCATTTGAATTCTCTGTTTGTCTTTAGTCAGAGATTCCAAATGTTTTTCAAAGTCTTGTAATTTATTCTTTTCTGATTCACGATCTATTGATTGTCTGTCTATAAATGTTTTTTGGCTATCCAAAGAATCTTGTAGTTTTCGATTTTCTTCCAAGGCATTTTTAAATACTTCTTCTAGTTCTGAGTTTTGTAGCATAACCCTATTACAATTTTCTTGTAGCTGCTCACATTTGAGTGTTAACCTTTTCTTCTCTTTTTCTAATTCTAATATTTTGTCACTGCTTTCCAATAACGATTGTTCTCGCAAACTGTCAATGGTTGAGAGCAGCCGTTTATTTTCCAACTCGAGTTTCAAAGCTCTTGCTTGGGCGTTGCTCGTTAATTGTTCTGATAGACTATTTTCGCCTGATTCCAATGTGCTCTCACATTCGTTATCTGTATCTAGGTTGCTGTTGTTACTTTCACTTAACACTGATTTTGTGATGTATTGTAAATGATTATTTTCTTCTATGAGTTCTTGAATTCTTTGCTGATCGGCGTCTCTTTCCTGAAAGGAATAAAAAAAAGCATTACAAACTAATCACTACTAACATGTAACATTTGTTTTGATAGATTTACACTTACCAAAGCAATATCATTTGCTTCTCTCTTCAATTTGATCATAGCTGCTTCTAAAGTGAGACATTGTTCTGCTCTCTTCCTTGCCCTTTGCAGTTGTTCTTCCAGAGCATCCCTGGTCTCCATCAAGGCTTTGTTATCCTCTCGGAGTTCGGTCACTCGTGTTTTGTAATACTCAGCATCTGCGAGCCGGTCGCGATATCGCTGTATTTCTTGTTCTAATCTAAAATAAAGAACAATTTCTGTAAATAAGCTAGAAAGTAGTAATCAGAAGCTTTTACTGTAAATCAACTTACCTATCACATCTTTCAGCTTTTTCCCTTAAAGCATCTACTTCATCCCGGTATCCGGACGCTTTTCTAGCTTCATTGAACCACTCCTGGCTGTCCGTCCGAAGTTTTCCCAGAACCAATTTTGTATGCTCTAATTCTTCGCGACATTCCGACAGCTGTTCTGATTTTTCTTCCCTGCAAGAAAGGGCATTTTCAATTAACTTATCAAGGGCATCAATAGCTTAATTTCAGTTTAGTTCCAGAATAAGACAAAGAATGTAAAAAGCAATGCTACTTACAGTTCTTGTCTCTGCTTCCTTAACCTCGCCTTCCAATCCGCCAACTCTACCGCTAAATGTTGACTATCGCCGTTATTCTGGTTGACGTTCTGCGTAGACCGGCTCTTTCCATTCTTATTTTCGCCATCATTCTCGCAAAGTCCTTCGTGGAGGACCAAGGAAGCCCAGTTCTGGAGGTAGTGATCGCGTTCTTTGGCAAGCCGCCGCATATGGTTGAACATCGTTGGCGATTGGAACAAGTCTATTGCATCAGGCGTGAGGACTACTGTCTGCATGTCTGTTACCTAAAAATTGTGTTTAATTCATGTATAAATACACAAAACAATAATTCTTTAAAACCAGATTACCATGAAATAAAAACCGTTTAGTTAACGCGGCTTTAGATATGTACATGTTTGTTATAATGACACGGGACTAACCACTTACGTAAGATTGAGTCTGATACCCCGACTAGAGTTTCGATCGATTCATCTTCTGAAAGAGCATGGGAGAGATCGCTCTTAGCGATAAAGCCGCCAGTCATTACACTAGTTTTAAGTGTTAGCATACTTTTGTTTAATTTTTTTTTGGTGTTAACAATAATGAGTTTTTCTATTTATCTTTAGTTGGAGTAACCGACTCAATCTTACGTGAGTAATCCCATGTATTTGTAACTAAAATACAAGATACAGTTTGTATTGGTACTCAAAAGTTATTGATGGATCTTCCAAGCCATAACAAAATAGCGTGTGCGACGTTATTCAAATTGAACGCGTGTGTAGCACGCACTGCTGTTTGCTTTGCTTTATTTGGCTGGAACTTATACCACAAGTGTTTAGTAACACGGTAACTTTTACATAAACTGTAACATAATTTGCTACGGAAAGTCGTAACATGATAACAAGACGCTGTTTCAAAAAACTAAAATAGCTATAAAGTTATTTTTGTAAATCTCATGGGGAAACATTAAACTTGAAGTGCTTTCGTTTGAAGAACTGGTTGTTGCTAGTTTATGTTTTGGATAATCATTTCGTTGATTGACGACTTCCGGAATAGAGATTATAGCGTAACATGCGGATTCGATTACGATTTCCGCAATTATACTGAATATCAAGTAGGTAGTCAATGAATACGGCATAATACATATTTGTCAAAGGAATTTCGTCAAATTTAGTGGAAATTTTGTTGAGTTCTCAGAGCACCCGCATTCATAAATTTAGATGGGCTTGTTTTTATATTTTTCCGTAATAAGCGAAAGTATTACATGTCTGTCTTTGTCAGAGACACTATTTTCCTACCTTTTTTCATCAAGATTCGTCCAGATGTATTGTCGTGATAAGGTAACAAATAGACAGACACATCTTTCCTTTAGTATGTAGTTAAAATTAGGTCATTACACAGCAATACAGTCAACCGCGCCCACGTTCGTTTCTTAGGTAAATTGAACACATATCATCATTCACAAATTGATAGACAACCGTTTAAAACGCGTAATTTTAACAACCATTTCCAGTAAAATCCTCAAGTGGCAACCCATGGTCAAATTACCCAACACACTTGTGAAATTTGTCAACTTCTTGCTAAGGTTACTAACTTTAACTAACCAAGGACAAGATTACTATCTGAATGACATCAGTCTGTTTTTTACAGTAATTTTATTCAAAACAATGATTGTCATTCATACATGACGGTTCCTTTTGTGATTTACAATAGGATGCAGACTGTTTTATTATGCAATGTATGGAATAAAAACTTGCTAATTAGGATTCTGGATGTGGAACTAGACAATAGTTTCTTGATAGTCTTTAAATAAAATACTGTGAGATGCTGATCATAGTTTAAAATAAAATATGCATGAAATTTATTTGTCTTTGGTGAGTTAACATTTCTCACAACTAGACCAGACAATGATCCATTTTATAAATTACTAGCTGACCCAACAGACATTGTCTTGCCTTAACTATGAATATTGAATTCGAATTGTCTTAAATTTTCTAGTGTTCCGCTCAACTTCCTTAATTTTGTCTTTCATAAGAATCTTCTCCTGACAATAATTAACAACAAAATAATTAATAGTTAAAAAAACTAAAAAAGTTTAAAAGAAATCTGACCGTTTAAAGTGGGTCAAAAACGCGCCCAAAGGAGTTGGTTACATACATACATACATACAGGTGATACTAATAAAAGCGTATTAAAAAGAATTCGCGAAATAGTTCCACCTGTTCACGCGTGATGTGATGACCAAGGGAAATGGAGATTTATTTTTGTATTTATAGATAATATAGACACATGTATTAATATGAATACTTATTTAGCTACATGATTAAATAAAAAAATAAATAAAATAACATACTACAAGGCCCTCACTAAACCAGCCATGAGCTTTAAGTTGTTTCCAACTTGACAGTTAATTATCTTGAGGCTGGTATCTAATGTTATGGTTGGCCGATTCCTTTGCCCATGGGCAACATGTGGGTGACAACTCATGTGGCGTGACTACAAGGGGCTATTTGAAATGAAGTTTACTGACTTTTTGTCTTTGAGAAATTACTTGACAGAATATTTCATTGATAACTTTCCATGGTATGAAACATTTTATGTACCTTAGAATATGTAATGGAAATGATCTGAGTAGACAATCTTGTTTTTGTACTTACTACTTCGGATGAAATTGTTCAGAAATCAAACTTATACTGTAAAAATAAATGTGAGTTTGTTTGTTATGCTTTTACACCTTAAATTAACTTTTACTCAACTAATCTTTATTCAATTTTGCATACTCTTTGTCAGGAGTACAGAAAAAGTTATAGGCTATTTCATCATTGTGAATGAGGTGTACTAAGTTGCTTTATAAAACTTGAATTTTATTACTGAGTATTTATCTAGCACAAATCTGATTTATTAAAAGTTGACATGTTAGGCAAAAGATGAATTTTGTTCTAATACTTTGCATAAAGACAGATGTGACATGTAATGCAGTAATTAGAGCAGAAAGTACAGAAATCCAAATGAATAATCATACCTGTTTTATACATTCCACAATGTTATGCTGCAATTCCACATCAAGTTCTTTAATCCTTGTTATAAAAAGCTCTTTATTGGGGCACTGCACAGCCGCACCGAGGAGCAACAATATCAACAGCTTCATATTTTCGAGTCCCTCTCTAGAATCAGGAGCCTTTCCCAAGCATATACATTCCGGGACCACTAAAAGTGTCATTCCCAACTCTTCTTCAAACAGTGCCTTGACATTTTTGATGATTGCATCAAAATTTTTGACTCTACCCAGGATCAATGCCTGGTCTTCGAGGCCGGCCAGTTTTGTGATGTGGAAGGAAGGTTCCGGGTCGATCTGGAGGTAGACTTGATGGAGTATGTCTCCATCGTACAGTGAAGGGTATCCAGTGACACATTCTGGATTTGGTATGCATGATTTCAACTGTAAATAATAATAAGGATTTTTTAAATCTTTACTGAAGTTACTTGATGTAACGATATTCATAATAATTTTAAGTTATTATGTTATTGACATAATTATGTATTATCATTTTCAAACTAAATTATCACACTTATTTTTCTTATATGCTAAGTAATATGAAATGCATATTAAGCTTTACTTAAAAGGGGTCCAACAGAATCAACACTATTAAGTTATTAACTATTAAAAACTTTGACCTAGATTGCCATAATAGTGGCAGTCAGTTCTTATTTTTGCAAACCAATTTTGGTATATATAATCATAACAATAATTATATGAAACTATTTTTATGAATTTAATCACTCTTATGAATCCTAATTAGATAACAAAATATATTTTTTGAGGCTTTTAAAATAAATTACAGTAGTGGTAGTAAATTAGGCACAAGTTTACTAAATCTCTCATAATAATTATTTTGAAAGCTATCTGTTCACATTAATAAGTACACGGATTGCATTTCCCTTTCAGAATGTGTACATTCCACTCAATAACAATGGGTATTATATCTCTCATCTGGGAATAGTGGCAATTATAGTGTGATTTGAATGATGCAGATACTGAAGGCGTTTGTTCTTAGTTGAATGGATATCTTTTGTGTTAAGTAGTTACCATAAAGTTTTAAACTGGTAATATTGAGGATAGAAACAAAAGATTATCTTCTCATTGATAATAATTGGGACTATTACAGTTGTAGGTCAATGAACAAGTAAAAAACGAGAGGTCGAGATCGCCTTCATTGATCAAACGATTGATTATAGTACCTGCCAACCAATTCTTGATATCTTTAATATCACAAGTTCATTCATACGGAACAACTAAGTATTTTGTCTCACGGTTCACGCAGGTAATAAAAACAGAGACACAGTTCGCTGTGCACTCACCCACGAAACCAGAGGCCCGTTCAAGAAGTCTTCGATTTCGGTAGCAGATGCGGCCATACTTGCCGTGCGTTAGGATAAACGCAATCTACTCCTCTGTAACTGTTCCGCACGCATTGCATTGAAATTGCACACAATATTTACTAAATTATACAATTCACACAACATCTGCACCACGCAACCGAAACAATGAAAACCACCACGACACGATTCGCTCGTCAAAAACTGCTGATTAGGGATGAAATGCAAACATAAACATCGATAATTTTGATGATTCCATCGAAGACAAAATATTAATTTCAACATCTCTCGTCAATGCTTGATCTTTGTAATGAATTATGAATTTCTCATGAAAAATAAAGGAAATTTCTTTATAGCTAAGCTATGAACTAAAATTGTTATTCCATAAAATTATCCACGGCGAGTGATCTAAATGGAGATACAGAAAAAACGTCAGTTATTTGTAATTATTTGCAAACCTTTTTTTAACAAAAATAACGTATTGCTATACATGGTAATGTGCTTCAGTTTTCCGCGAAATCTTCGATTATTATACTGTAGGTATGTTATTATCATCATAGTCACCTTCGTATTATTATCATTTATCGAGTGAATCTGAGTATCGATGTTATAAGAACGATGTTGCATCCCTTCGATGTTCCTAGATTTGACATTGACAGCTTTGACACAGACTATCCAAATAGTTTAATCTGCGTTTCTGCGAGCTGTTCACATTAAAGAGAAACCGTCAGCTTTGAATATTGATCGTGTAAATAACGCCATATTGCATTTTTTATCTGTTCCTTGTTCACTCGGTTCTCACTCAGCGGCTCAATCAATAAAATTTCATTCATTCATTGATAAGGTTATCAGTTAGTTGATAAAATTCAAAAACAATCAAATTAACCTCAATAATAGTTTTTGCTATTTCGTTACACAATATTACAGTGAAATTGTTGTAGACTACCTTTAGACGATTCCATTACATGACGCTTCCAATTTTTTAACAATATTATTTTAGAGGTACAAAATTACATTGATAAAATTTTATTATCATGTTTAACAAACCATCATCAAATAATAAAGTGAAATTTCAAGACCAGCAATTGGACGACTATGTACTTGAGGTAGAATTTTTTTATTTTATCTATTTTTCTGCACTGTAATTAAATTCGTATTACCCTGCTCCTGTTTATTTTCCTATGTGCTCAAAAAATAGTAGTATTAATCTTGAGCACTTGATTATTTTACTATGCAGCGTTTTATACTGCAATTAATTTATTTAATTTCAACCCTTCACAGAATTCTGTACTCAAAAGCAAATTACAAAGTAAAATAGATGCCCTCTCAATAATGAGCAAAGAATTGGACAAATGCAGTATGGAGCGAGACAGATACAAGGTATTGGTGGAGCAGCTGAAGTGTAAGAAGACCGTGGTTCTTGATGAGCACCAAAACAACAGTAGTATTTACAAGTTTACACCGACCAACACTATTAGTGGTGGTGACATGCTTGCTAAAACACAGGATCATAATAACATGCTAAAGTTGGAGGTAACTATAATATCTATCTACCTTTCCAAGATTCATCTTCAACATTCTTAACTAATAATTCTTGTTGAACATAACTGAGCATTCTGATCAAGAAGAATTCTGGTTGAATTAGATTATTTTATACCTATGTAGTAATATTATAAACATTTAACAATTTAATTAAATTAAAAATGGCTTTCAAAAATAAAAAGCCTGATTACTTTGTGGATGCAGAAAATATTGTACCTACTAACAATGTACTTTACAAACCTTTTTTAATTTATGTTACATATTTAGCACTTGATGAAATAAACCATGTTTTTCCAGGTGGAAATGTTGCGTAGCAAACTAGATGAAGCAACAGGGGATATAGAAGCCCTAAGGAAACAGTTGCAGAAAAACGACACAATATTAGGAGAAAATTTTGGCAGCAAAAAGTCCATTAGCCCATGTTCTAATATAGAGTATGAGCAGCTAGTACAAGAGTTAGAAAAGTTCCAAAAAAAGGTTGATTATTTCTTATTTAATAAATTAGTATATTATACAGAGGACCTTATACTAATATTATAGTTGGGATCTATATTTGTAGAGGGGTGATTTCTGAATATATTGGTCCGATTTAAAACAAAAATTGCCAATGGAAAGAATAGTGTGAAAATATTATGGTCAAACAGAAAAGTAATATTTACGCTCCGTCTCCCCCATTTTTGAGATAAAACTAATGCCCGCCTTCATAATATGATGCACACATGAGAAAACAACAGTAGAGTCTGCTATGTCCTCCCTAAATTTTGCTAAGATGCTATTAGCTATGTTATTAGGCTGTGAAAGGTTATCCCTCTTTTTCAGACTTTCAGAGATGGGAATTTAAACAAGATTCAATAGGTTACAATCTTAAATACAATTAATTAAATTGTCGTAATTCTAACCCTTTTAGTATCAACAACTTCTGCTCGACTATCGGGCAACGCTTGACGAAAAAGAGGAATTGGTATCCGACAGAGACTACTACAAGAATAAAGTACTGCGCTTGAACCAGCAAATCAGCTATATCCTATGCAACAGAATAAAACCGCAAAATGATAGCGATAGCGATCCTCCAAAGCCCATCGTAGATATTGATGCCTTGGTCACTGAGAATAAATATCTACATGAACGGATTACCCAACTACAAGTTGAAAAGGAAATCATCAAGCGCACATTAACTAAGTACAAGGTTTAAGTTTTGTTAAATTATCGCATTGTACTAAGAGTAACGGATGCAGATAATACTAATGTCAATTTTGTTTTCAGGCACTCCTCGATAATAGAAATGATAATTATTCATATTTGAAAAAAGGAAATAATGTTATGACTCAAAGGCAAGGTATGATCACAATTGATTCAGAACACAATGTTTTAGATGCGAAAGTAATCATTCCTCAATTTGTTTTGAGAAAACAGTTGAACCATATTTCGTTGGCTTACTGCAAGTCATTAACTGCAACATCAGTGCAAGGCTCGACGCAACTTCGAGGGCATTACGCTTGTAATCATTCCTTGAAAAAAAAACTCCGACTGTGATCGAAACTATTCCGACTTAATAAAACTTGAGTATTATTCCTGTGTTAATCATAGATCTTTAATCTGAAAGATTCTCGAGGGCTTCAATAACAATATTTAAGTACTTTGACAAGTTTGAAGAAAATTTCTAAACTTATGACTTTTCCAGCTCGGGAGTTCCTTGAAAGAAACATGAAACCAGGGTCCAAACAGAATTCGGCGGGCGAGCTGAAATCACTCTGCTTTGGACTGTTCGAAGCAATGAATGACAAATCCATAGCTTTGCAACACCAAAGGAAAACTAATAGGTATAACTCTTTTTTAACGAGTCTTTTGGAACTCTTAAAAGTTTCACTATCCTTCACCATTTTAATTGCTTGCAAGAGACATTAGCGGAGACATTTTGACTTTATGTTTAATTTATTCAGTAATAGGCTTGCATTTGACCGCCATCTTGCCTGATGGTAAGCAACGATAGTACGGTCTACGATGGAGCATGCTTGCCTAGAAGAAACCGATTAACTCGCGACTTGAAGACACCTATTTGTGTCCATTGACTGTAGATAATGTTAGTACATTGTTCTCACTTTAGCACTAAAGAGAAAAGGAGACAGCAGCAGCTGTAGCTCCACTTATAACCCTGCTTGTTATAGGCAGCGTTTTACGTTATAGGTTATAAAGAAAGGGTAGGTATGCTAAGCCGAAACGGGCTCTTAGTACTAATTTTTTTCTTGATTTCTGGATTGGTCCCATAGTAAAAGTAGTTCATAATGACGAGTACTGTGAGGCTGTTTCGGCTTAGCATACCCTTTCCTTATAACCCTCTAAACATAGCCTACTTAATAAATTAATTTCCTCAGGATCCTAGCCAACAGAATAACAGAGCTGGAGAAAGCATTAGAAAGCTGGTGCAACGGTCAAAAATACATACCAATATTTCCCTCGCAAATGTTGCTCGACGAATTTTTCCCCGACGCAGGCTCTATCAGATCCGAGGACTCGAAAGACAAAAGCTCCATCGGATCTCACGATAATGGCGAGAGCAACAAAGAAAAATTTTCCGACAGTGATGAAGGTACAAAAAGCTTTTGCGTTGAATCGGGGGATTTTACTAAGGAATTCGATGGTGACAAACAATTTAGTACTGAGTACACATGCATGACAAAAACCGAACTGCCTGAAGAGTTGCAGGAGCTTGTGAAAGAGGCACTTGCTGAATTGAAACTAACAGAATCTCTCTCTACATAGTACAGGCGCAGGGTACATAAAAGTACAAGCAGATGACTCGCTCTGAAATGAATTCTCGCTACGTCCGTCGCATTAAAATTTATTTTAGCGGAAACAGCGAAGCGTAACCCGAAATAAATACCACCAGCGACGCAACAGATCCAAGAAGCCGAGAGTGGTCGTTCTGTCTCTATCGCACTCGTAAGGTTTAGATGTAAAACTGGCCCACACTGGTGGGTTCAAGGCTAAACGCTTCGCGCTCGTGACATAGGCCTAGTACATAGGTTGATGTGTGTAGTTCTACGATAAAACAAAATGGAGAAAATAATCCAGACAGTTCTTGTATGGTGTTGGAAACGCACATCGGTTTGCGCGATCACTGAACGTGAGTTTTTGCGTCAGTATTCGAATGTATAACCCGGTCACAATATCTGTGCACCTGACCTCATGCTAGCAACTCATTTTTGAGCCACTTCCCGATGTTCGATTGAGCTGAAATTTGGTATACTTTTAACATCTGTATTTTGTAACGATTGATCTGATAATAATACAATCGAACATCGGGAAGTGGCTCAAAATTGAGTTGCTAGCACGAGGTCAGGTGCACAGATATTGTGACCGGGTTGTACTCGTATGTTATTATAGATGATCACTCGCCGTGCTACTGAGCAGGATATTTGTTGACAAGATAAAGATAAAATATCATGCAGCTATGTGTGTGTGTATGTAACTAGCGAAAGGTAATAAGCGTCTTGTGAAAGTTAAGTTTTATAGATAGTCCGATCTAAGTTTGCTCTCACACTGTAGGCCTGCATTGATGAGTGGATGCCTAATCACCGTCGTTTCCGATTCGGCCAAAATCTGCTGATCGCAATCGATTCTGCCTCCATGGTCGCTGTACATTAGTACTATTTTTCTCTAGCATCTTAACTGCTAAGCAGAGCTTATAAGCCTACTGCAGTTTTAACATCATCCTTATAGATCTGAATTTATTAGTAAAATGCAGTCAATTTTGTTATTTGTGATAAACAAACCAAAGAATCCAAAGATACATTCCTAATGTAAGTTATGAACTCTAGTCTATTGAAATAATGTCTAGTCTCATTGAAATCTTAACAATTGTTAGTTTGTTTATAATAATATAATTTTTATGAATATATAATTTGTGTGTTAGATCAGCTCTTTCATTCGTGTATCAGACAACCCTATTACCACTATTATTATTCAAGGAATTGGAATACAACAAAAAAGTTATTAGTTACAGAAAATAGTTTATTACAACAAAATACAACCAATGTTATTGGATTTGTGATAGACAAATTACTTGCTAATAACTCTCTAAAACATAAAATAAGTAACATAGTAATATATTTTAATTACAAAGTAAATAAACATAAAAACTACATAGCAACTTATAAAACAGGTAATACAACATAATTATATTGATTTGAAGATGTCACATGATATTCGACTCTATTTCAAGGTACTAAAACCTTTTATCTCCAAGACTCAGTACAATAATCTTTTTTATAGTAATGTTAAATAAGTTAAATAATTTAAATACTATAGTCTCATTGGTATTTTGTACCACAGTTACAGTCATTATAGAACTAAATTACTATTAACTTAACACTTTACATAACATAAGGGGTGACTTCTGCGACAAAATTTAAACTCGCAGACATGTTATAAAACATGGAGTCTTGCGTTTTACAATCTCTTATATAGTATCTTGATAAATGTGCGTTATAGCACAGTTAGAGAAGACCGTTAAAAGACCTCCCACGCGTACAAACAAGACTAAGTGTCCATCCATCTGACTCAGACTATTAAAAAAAATATATACAGGGTTATTCATAAAGGGTATGCTAAGCCGAAAAGGGCTCATAGTACTCATCATTATGAACAACTTTTACTATGGGACCAACCCGAAATTCGCGAAAAAAATATCAGCTGTTCCATAGAAAAATGTCAATGACTCTCGACAAAATGTTTGAAACAGCTGTTTTTTTTTCTCGCGAATTCTGTGTTGGTCCCATAGTAAAAGATTTTCATAATGAGGAGTACTACGAACCCTTTTTGGCTTAGCATACCCTTTATGAATAACCTTGTATTAATGATTGCTTTACTACTATATTTAACAGTCGCAGGAGACATGGCTTTATATACATACTATGTTTATATGTTATAAATATTTCTGATTTCGGGCTAAGCCTTCAAATGCTTTATTTAATTTCCAATGATATTTTCAGTCTTTTATCTATACACATCGGAATTATTATAAGGTTATAGATACAATTATTACTTTTATAGAAGTTTATTTTTCAATTATTGTGCCAAAGCTTCAAATGCTGCACTAAAAAAAAACCAAACTAATGTCTCGAATATTTTTAGTAATATTTCCACATAAAGCTAAGTGATTACACACGCCGCAACTAACAGTCTTAGAAGTATAATGTAGTAAGTAACTCAAATGAACACGCACTTCATCCTTTCTCACTGGAACTGGTATTTTCAGCTAAATCATTTACATTCCCACACTCGGCACACCTACTTAGAGTTTTTTCGTTTATCTTTTTATCGTTAAATGATTTTAATGTAATTTTTTTGATATATAATGCTACATTTTCATATTGGCTTCATGAAATAGTAGGTATTTCTTTAAAAATATCAGATGTATGTGGACCGCAGAGTTACTAATACGATCTTGGTATTATAGCAGATTGACGCATTAACCACTGTAGATCACAGATAGTGGTGTTGATTTTGCTCGCTTTACCGCTCGCACGTTACTGCACGGTGTTGGTGTAGTGGTGCAGCGCGGCCGCCGTGTGGTCGTGCAGCGTCATGGCGTCACTGCGCTGTACCGCTCGCACGTTACTGCACGGTGTTGGTGTAGTGGTGCAGCGCGGCCGCCGTGTGGTCGTGCAGCGTCATGGCGTCACTGCGCTGTACCGCTCGCACGTTACTGCACGGTGTTGGTGTAGTGGTGCAGCGCGGCCGCCGTGTGGTCGTGCAGCGTCATGGCGTCACTGCGCTGTACCGCTCGCACGTTACTGCACGGTGTTGGTGTAGTGGTGCAGCGCGGCCGCCGTGTGGTCGTGCAGCGTCATGGCGTCACTGCGCTGTACCGCTCGCACGTTACTGCACGGTGTTGGTGTAGTGGTGCAGCGCGGCCGCCGTGTGGTCGTGCAGCGTCATGGCGTCACTGCGCTGTACCGCTCGCACGTTACTGCACGGTGTTGGTGTAGTGGTGCAGCGCGGCCGCCGTGTGGTCGTGCAGCGTCATGGCGTCACTGCGCTGTACCGCTCGCACGTTACTGCACGGTGTTGGTGTAGTGGTGCAGCGCGGCCGCCGTGTGGTCGTGCAGCGTCATGGCGTCACTGCGCTGTACCGCTCGCACGTTACTGCACGGTGTTGGTGTAGTGGTGCAGCGCGGCCGCCGTGTGGTCGTGCAGCGTCATGGCGTCACTGCGCTGTACCGCTCGCACGTTACTGCACGGTGTTGGTGTAGTGGTGCAGCGCGGCCGCCGTGTGGTCGTGCAGCGTCATGGCGTCACTGCGCTGTACCGCTCGCACGTTACTGCACGGTGTTGGTGTGGTCGTGCAGCGTCATGGCGTCACTGCGCTGTACCGCTCGCACGTTACTGCACGGTGTTGGTGTAGTGGTGCAGCGCGGCCGCCGTGTGGTCGTGCAGCGTCATGGCGTCACTGCGCTGGCGCGCCGCTAGAACCAGGCGGCCCAGCAGCGGTCGGTGCTCACGCTCGCTGTACCGCTCGTACGACTCGAGCCCCTCTTGTAGCTTCAGGATCAGGCTATCGTAGTTCTTGCGCACCACTTCTAATATCTGCAATATTTTTAATCATAAGTTTATCAAGGGAGACCTTTGCCCAGCTCACTAGTTAGTAAAAAATCCAAATAATGAAATTAATGTTTTATTATTATTTTCGAGTTAAGTGTGCAGTTCAAATGAGCATTAAAAAAAACTAAGAAAAAGTAAATATATAACGTTTTACACTTATTGTAGTTCTACATTAGGATAACATTACTGCAAGATATCACAATTTTGTCAATAAATAAGTGATGACACCTGATGACATCTTACCTGGTCTTCAGATGGCGTGGAAAGGTTTTGTGATGCGAGCCACGACTCTATCTTGGGCGAGAAGTGCTGGATGATCGCGCGAACATTCACGAGGCAGTTCGCTAGTCGCAGCGCTTCGGCTTTGTACTCGCCGTCACCCGTCGAGTACCGCAGGGCTGGAGGAAAATCACATTAATATTATAGATAAGTTAATGTGTTAGTGTGTTACCATTACCACTAAACTCCGCAACAACTAAAAGAATTTGGTATATAGATAACACCATTTTACTCTTCGGATTATCAGAAAGGTTACTTCCATTTTGCGAGACGCTTTTATAAAGTTTTTTATTGAACTGTTTTAATTGTATGCTGTGGCCATAGAAATGATTTTCATTGTTCCACCATGTGTTAATTTTAAGATAAGAAACCCATGTTATTTCATCCTCAAAAAAAAACATTGTGTTAAAAAGTAGCTATGTATTGAAAAGACTATGCAATTTATCATTTACCAGAGTTGGCCCTTGGCCCTAAGATCTGTGCTGTAGTATCTTAGCTTTGGTAACAACACATTTGATCCTTCGAAGTATTGTAGATATGATTCGTAAGTTCCCTTAGAAGTATTGATTGTACTGACCCATGTAAAACAGGTTATCGAACACTTGATGCATCCTGATAAGCTCGTAGTAAAGTTGGTCGTAGGATGCGGGCGTGGGCAGGAATGTGTCGCCGAACGTGATGAACAAGTTGAAAATATTCACAATCTGGAATAAAGAAAGCAAATTAACTACCTATCTCAAAAAGTATGCATGACAATAGGCATGACGACAGTATCAAAAAATCGCCGATTCAATGCTTTCAGGGGACTAGCCAGATTAAAAAAATTTAAAACACATGTTTAGTTTTATTTTTAAAAAACAGATTATTAAGATTTTCAATAAATTAAAACATTAAAATACAGCAATCGGCCATCTTGTCAGAAACAACAATCACAGCGTATGACGTCACGCCTCAGTGAGACACAATGACATGTTTACTAGCTGTGACGTCAAATCGACGCCATGACACAAGCAAGCTGTTTCCGGCCACTGTTGAAAAAATATGTGAAAAATGGCTTCAAACTTCGTTAAACTTAAGTTTATTACCGAAATAAAGGCTTTTTTGTAAATAGTAAATGTGTACTCACATTATGGAAGAGGATTTTAAAATCTTTCGTCACGCCTATTCAAGTTGGCATTGATGCAGACTGGAATATGAGTAATGCTATGCAAGTTGCTATGCTATTAGCATGCAATTGGTGCTGTTAGCATGCTATTTTGTTATGGTTTTTGGTTGCTGAACAACTGTAGTAATTCAAGGAACTTCTATTGCATAGATTTCAAGGATTTTTTTATTCTAAAATCTATGTGAAATTACTGAATCAATATTTAATTTATTTATTTTATTAGGAAATGGTATGTTAAACCGAAAAGGGCTCGTAGTAGACATCATTATAAGCCATTTTCGGCACCTTTCCTTAGAAACCTGTATACATCTATATATATAAAAATGAAACCCGTTTTCCTTGGTCACGGCATCACGCGTGAATGGCTGGACCGATTTCACTAATTCTTTTTTTGTTGTATTTGTTATTATTAGGAGAAGGTTCTTACGGAAAAAAATATTAAGAAAATCTCTCAGAAATATTGAAAAACCCTAAAAACAGCCCTTTTATTTTTCCCATACAAACGTTTTCTAACTAAAACGAGCTTTATAGCTATTGTATAAAGTTCATATTGAATTGCAAGCACTCACTGTTGTTTAAGCAATGTAGGTATGTTCCTAACGTCCAAGAGTCAATTTGCACTTTATTACCTCTGTACAAAATTCAAATTCAATCATATCTATCAAAACAGTGTGCGTTTTATACTGATAATTTTTACTATAAATTGACAAGTTAGCATCAACAAACTACGGTTGCTATAGTTACGCAATAGCATGAGAATAGAGGTTATAACAAAGAGTTCCTATAATTATTCTCAACACCTTTGGTCACGCCATCACGCGTGAACGATTGGACCGATTTCAATTTACCTACTCTACGTTTATCCCAAAGTCTACCCGTGCGAAGCCGGGACGGGCCGCTAGTATTACATAACATCATATTTAAATTTAGTTTTTTGTTGCACCAACAAACTACTAAAGGTTTTACGCGGTACTCACATTCGCCGCGCTCACATTTTTTTTAACCGACTTCAAAAAAGGAGGAGGTTATCAATTCGTCTGTATGTTTTTTTTTTTTTTTTTTTTTATGTTTGTTACCTCATAACTTTTGACTGGGTGAATCGATTTTGATGATTCTTTTTTTATTAGAAAGCTGACGCTTCCCATTTAGTCCCATTTCAATTTAGTCCAGTTCTGATAATGGTATCCATGAGAAAACCATATAAGTCTTAAATTTGCATTAAGTACGTGCGCGACAAATAGATGACTAACTCAATAGTCGGTCTTTTGAAGTCGGTTTTTGTTTTTTGTTGTGTAAAAATAATGTTCTTGTTTTACTGAAAAAATCATCGTTCGACCTCTAACTCCCTATTGGTAAGCGACGAAGTGGTCGAAGCTGAAGCACGCAGGTATAGAAGATTCACTCTCACCTGTTGCGCCATAACGAATATGTTATGCCTCCTGAGCAGCGTACTTTCATTGGTGACGAGGAACTTTAGCAATGCTATCAGCGCCGCCCACAGCGGCCGCCAGTCGCGCGCCAGACGCACGCGGCTGCGCTTCTGGTAGCTGAGGAGTCTCAGCAGCACGCCGATGCAGAGCTGGTACAGCGAGCCGGGGAACTTCTTCAGGAGGTGGCACATTATGAACTCGACTAGAAGATCTGGAAACATAATAATAATATATTGATATTATGAAGAGGATATAATAATAATGATTTAATGAAGAGGAAAGATTTGTATTTTTAGATGTTTGTAATGAAAACTCAAAAACTACTGGACAGATTTTAAAAATTATTTCAAGAATATAAAGCTACATTATTAGCGAGTAACAGACTATATTTCATACCCATGCGAAGCCGGGACAGGTCGCTAGTAATAAATAATTATAAATGTAATAATGCTTAAGAAACACTGCCAATGTATTGATGCAGCACAAGGCATTCTCAATATTTGTTGATCTCAATTTCAGTCTTTATTTAATTAGTTACAAAATTATTGTTTTAATAAAAAACAGTACTTTGAACAAAACTTACCTATTAAAGTAGAAGCTAAAGGTTGCGAAGGTGAGTCTTCAAGTGCTATTTTCCTATGCCTCATTGGTAATCTATACAGTTGAACCTAGAATTTAACAAAGATTTATTTTATTTATTAACATTAATATTATGTAGTTAATTTTATCATCAAATGTTGTAGGTAGGGTAGTAAAGTTTACCTTAAACGTAAGATTTTGGTCATGCATTATTGAATTTGCAAACTGCTCCTCCACTATACATGTGAGCGTTATGAAGCAAAGACTGCATTTATTGACGCTCGCTTCGCTCTTAATGTCGGCCATTACTATTGAACTGAAAAATGAGAAAAAAATCCTATAGAAACTATAAATATATAATATACAGTATTTTGGTCAGTTAGAGTACGTGATTGGGGTAATACAACCTGCACTGACGTTCCGTTTGAATTGTTTGTGCATTTCTCTTCTGCCAGTCTAACTAAACCAGACAAGTTCTTTACAATAACGGTGCAAGATGTCTTCGGTGCGGTTTTGGATCGCTGGCATATCTGTTTCGCTCCTATTTCGTTAAGTGTTGTAGTATTAAAAACTTGTAAATTTTCATTACGGAGTCAAGAAAGATGGTCGATTATTTATAAATTAAACACAATAGACTGTTGAGTACGTACCAGTATTGAAAGTATGTGACTAGTAAATTCGTGGGTTGCTCATTGTCCAGAGCTTGTATCTGTGCCAGGTTTGGTGGAGTCTGAAACAAAACAGATACTTTAATTGAACCAACTCAATCAACTTTTGATACTAAATGTACTACAAATTACATACTAATAAAAAAATAGTTAAAACAACTTGTCATCTGTCCTTTACAGGTGTGCAAAGTTTGAATTAAATCTGATTGTTCAAAGTAGGATAAAATCGAGCTCAAAGGAGTCGTTTACATACATACATACAGGTGAAACTAATAAAACCGTGTTAAAAATAGAAAATATTGCAGGCTTCCATATACCAGCATAGGAACCAAAGAAGTTACAAAATGCAAACAGTGTTCCTAGCGATTTATGCATTTTTCATTATTACATCTTGTATACGTGAAATCAGAGTACTCAGTTTCGCTTTAATTTTTTATTATTATTTTTAATGAAGCTAAGATGTTGATTACACAGGGCGGGCTTCAGTAAGTTGCATAAAAAAACGTGATACCTGATGTGGCGGCAATGTCGCGGGCGGCGAGGGCGGCGCTGAGGACGCGGCGGCGGACGAGGAGTGCGCCAGCGTCGTCATGAAGTTGCGGTTGAGGTGCGCCGCCTCGTACAGAGCTAGCAGCATGCCTTCCTCGCCGCCGCTGGAACACAACGTGTACTAGAGGTAAGCAATATTGTTTTAATTTTTATGTTCAATTAAGACATTTGAAAAACAAACAAAAACTTGTGGAGTGGGATGGTTGGGAAAAAGATTACCCATGGATCCATCAAAGTAGCGGGTTAAAGTAGCTGGGTTAAAGTAGCGGGATTATGGGGAAAACCCCACTGTAAGGCCTAGTGTGCACAGATAACTTCTCACAATATTAGTTGGAACATGGTGTATGGGCTGCGCAACAAGGTAATTGATTGGGGGCAATGGTGAGTTCTTATGGAGACCCTAGTGGCCTCCATCAAGCACAAAAATCTGCCATGTCGTTCAGAGCTGTCATTACATAGTCATTAAATATGTTCCCTGTCCCAGTACAAAGTCATAAAATATATTTGTACATCCACCTACAATTTCGCCCTAGCTTGGAAAATTATCATTCTATCCATCATTTTACAGCGAGTCTTTTAAAATTTTTGGTAGCCCTGTTATTTAACCATACTTCCATTACAGTCTTTTTCCTCTTATTCATACGTCCGGTCAAATAAAAATGGTCAAATTTACCTTTTGATTATAACTTCAACTACAGTTATAGACATAATGAGAATGGTACAAATGTTACTCCTTTAGAGTCATTGGACAGTTAATGTGTTAATGCTTCTATAATGTAGTAGCTCAGAGTTGCCATTTACTAGGTACCTGGTCCTTTGTCCTCTGAGAAGTGGCTGCGTTTCATCACTGGTGAGGAATATTCCGCCCACCATGCTCGTGAGGGAAGACAACCACCCGCCGCCGCTGCCGTTACCTTGCATGCCTCCAAACGTGGACATGACATAGTCATTTAGAGCTGCCATTATCACTTGACCATAACTGCAATAATAGAAATGAAGTATGTATTATAACCAGTTAACTACCATCGTCGACAGATGGCTTAGAATAGTACAAGAGTGAATGGGACAGAAGATAAATTCAGAGTAAGTTACAATGAGAGCAAAAGTCAAAGATTTATTTGTTGTTGCAACTCCCTTACCCATTTAAAGCCAGTTCATCATCAAGTATTGACAGCTTCACTACATAAGGGTTTGTTGATTCCTGTTTTTTATAGTTGACTAGAAACATGAGCAGCATTACCACATCATATCCTGAAATTGAAATTATGATAATATACAATTTACTTAAAATTCGATGTTTAGTATTTTTCTATGTAATAACAGATATGTGAAGATCATACCATGTTGTTGTCTCTCTGCAGATGTACACAGCAGCTGCACCATTGGCTCGAACAACGAGTACTGCATGAAGTATTCAACCAGTGGGTTCTCATCAATGTTTTCCAGCCCAGTAGCTATTACTAGCAACAACTTTAATACCATCGATTTTAAACTTTCTGTCACATCACCTGGCAACATAACAATAGTGAAATGAGGTTCTATCATTTTACATTGGTGCCGGGTATATCTAAAAGACTGGTCTTTGAAAAAAATGCTATCTCACAGCTGTTGATTAAACTAGACTTAATTCATTAAGTGGGTTTAATTACCCATTAATTTATCTGTAATTTAGTTTTATGATAACTGTGACACTTAGATGTTATTTTTACAATCTTAATTGGAATCATTACCTAATCTAAAAACAAATGCTTTTATAAATTTTCTTAAGTAACATACCAGATAAGATAGTATTGCAATGTTCAATAAGTTTCTGCATCTTGGCATCGGCTTGATTATCAGTTCCTATTAAAACTGTCTTGATGTTCAAATTGGAGTCCTGGCTGGCTCTCTGATACATTGTGATCAGTAAAGCACTGAGGGTTTGTAGACCATACACAAGTCTAAAATAAAAGATATAATAAATAGGTACCATGTACATATACTTGGCTAACTTATAAATTTGGGCCTTACTTTTAAAGTTATTTTATTTTAAGTTAGTGACATTGCTTAGCACTGGACTTTACGTTGTTGTATTGCGCACAAGTTATACAACATTTGTAAATCTTCGCAACTGCTAAGCATCATTTATAAATTAGCCCCTATAGGTACTATAAATTGCGGAACTCATTTTATAACAAGATTTAACATGATTGGATACTAACCGTATATGATGTTCCTGGCCAAGCATTTCTATACACTGCATAACAAACATATTCATGCTATCTTTCATGTTTAGAAGCTGCTCTAGGGACAGCTTTTGTATCTCTGCTTCTAATTGCGGAATCTTAGGCTTCAGCAGGAAGAATTCATCCCAAAAAGTAGGGTTATCAGTAGTCAAGTCTTCTCCTCGAAAAAAGGACTCGTATATCTGTACAACCTTTTCTTTTAGATGTCTTTTGGATCCAGAGCCACTACGCTTTCTTGTCGCCATTATTTAGAGTAATGAAATGCGTGTTTTCAACAGGTATAGCTCAATAAAGAGCCCTAAAAGAGAATATTATGAAGAACTTTGCTACGTGTTACATAGGACGTTCGTTACACCGCAAACTGATCAAAAACAAACATTGCACTACTGTGATTGTAAACTTATGATAAACTCAGACTAACTAAGGCTAGTAAATAATTGTGGTTACGCTAAACGCTAGAAAATATATTTTTAGTTTAAACCATAAAGTAGTACTGTATTAGCTGAGAGTTAAACTTTGATAAACTCTGAATAGGTATGTACTCTGACTTCACAGACTTCACTCGGTTTCGTTTCATTTTCGTTTTCTCTTGATCTTGACGTTAACACAAAACTAAAAGTTGACAGTGACAGCAAGAAAAAGGAGACATTAACGAAATTAATTTTGAAATTCGGAAAACTTATTATTGAGCCTGATAGTGTCGAGGCCGCTTTAACTTGAAAAAAAAAATCTGTCAAAGTAAGATTCATTTCGTTCTTTCATTCACTAAGTCACTTATTAACAATTTCATTCAATAGAATTTTTTCCTCTCTCAA
The DNA here is from genome assembly GCA_949125135.1 of Alcis repandata. Taxonomy (NCBI): domain Eukaryota; kingdom Metazoa; phylum Arthropoda; class Insecta; order Lepidoptera; family Geometridae; genus Alcis; species Alcis repandata. The sequence continues at coordinate 7,670,117 of OX421233.1, forward strand.
AAAAATACTTTTGCGTGTTGCGTTGCTTTGCTTTGTTTGTCGTCATTATTAATTCGTTTGTCGAAAGGTGTTTTAGCAAAATGAAACGAACCAAGAAGCGTCATCAGTCATCAGAAGACGATTCCGAAGAGTCAGACGCTAGCGCAAGATCAAGCAGCTCCGAAAGTGAAAGTGAAGATTCGTCTCTATGTGAACAACGACATAGGAAGAAAAAGAAACATGCCGATTCCTCGGAATCCGATAGCGATTCTGATGACCACAAGCGTTCGAAGAAACGCAAACACAAAAAGAAGAAGAAGAAGCATGTCAAAAGAAAGAGGCGTGCTGATTCTGTCGCGGATAGCAGATCAGATGCTAACGGAGGCAGCTCAGCTAGCGAGGGCGAAGTTTCTCCAAAGAAAAAACGTAAGAAGGACAAACATAAGCGATCACGAAGCTCTTCAGGCAGTGTGATAGGTAGACATTATATACAACCCACTTTGGTCATATTGATGTGGGATAGTTTTGATATTTTTTTTCCATTGCAGAAGTTGTAGAACGTAAAGATCGTCGGCTACACAGCGTTGTAAAAGAGCGCAGAAGGTCTTCTGAAGAGGAAGAGCGTCCTGCGCGAACTTATTATCAGTAAGTCAAAGTTCTTTGAAAACATTTCAGTATATTTACTATAATTTATTAAGCTTATTTTAGATTTCATGGTATTTGTGCTAATTCTTATTTTCGTTGACCTATGTTTAATTGTTTATAGAAAAGAGTACAACTCAGTGTCACCGGTACATGAAATAGAAAACCAAAGACAGCGGGAAGTGCAGCGCTTCTACCGGGGCTCCAGTAGAGAGAGGAAGTACCAGGAGCAATATCAGTATGAGGAACGGGAGCATCAACAAAGGTAACTATTGTAACTTGTGAACAAGTCTTACCACAATGTAAAGGCATTGACATGGAGACATTAACATACACCTCTTTTTTTATTTTCATTCTTTTCATCAAGTTTGTATAGTATAGTAGTGTCTTTTAACCCATGTAAAATAACATTTATTGCATCAAATAATATAACTGCAAGTAATTTTGAAAACTCATGACAAATTTATAAAATGTTTAACTTTTTCTGGTGTGCTGGACTCTTCATAACTATTGCAGATTTGAGCCAATTCAACAAGAGTTCGAAAATCGCAACAAAAATATGTTTCATCAAAGATCACAATTCAGTGCTTCCACTGGTGGCTATCAGAAAGGACAAAGAGGTTTTCGAGGCCAGAGGTACTGAATTGAGTCAAAATAAATTAATATGCATGTTCTATTCAAAGGTTTTAGTTTATAAGACTGAGCTAGTTAAAGCCGTAGCTCAACCACCAAATAAGCAAGGCCATTGATGAGCCCGCTTTACTCTCAACAATTATTTTCACAGATTGCTCTGCTAGCCTCTTTCGCGGTCGAGCCTTAACTATGAAAATTATTGTTGCGAGTTAAGCAGGTTCATTATTGGCCTTACTCATTTTGCACCCAAGCTCCGGCTTTAAAGTGTTGTCCTTTACTACACATTTAATGCTTCAGAGGACCTCAACACTTCTAGCTAGTTGAGTTGTCAACTAAATCCTTTGATATCAATATACAATACATGTAGGTATATGTATTTGACTGCATCCATATTTGTATGTATGAGTTGTCATTCATGTTGGCTACCTTTGTGACTTGCCTGTAAATGCTAGTGTAGATTAACACTATGGCTCCGGCTAGTAATCACATGCGCTAGCCCCAGGCGCGGCTAATAGTCAAACGCCTTGTTTTTTACGCGCCTGGCGTGTGCAGACGCACTCGCGTCGCGCAAAGGAAAACACAAGGTATGTGTTTTCCGCAGCCAAAGTGTTAAAACAAGCTTTGTCGTTATTGTTAGCTTATTAGCTTTAAATGTTATTGGGGACTCATTTGACAACTTTAATTTTAGGAACCCGAGATTTCAAGGGCACCACCGGCCAGGGAATGCAGAAGAATATCAGAGACGTCCCAGAGAAGAGAACTTTAATCCCAGAGAACAGCATAAAAGTGTGTACTTATTTAAGTTTGCCTACTGTCTAAAATTCAATACTGGGCTGGCAATCTATTTTATTGCTTACATACAAGCATAAGCACACAAGAGTATCATTTTCATTAAATCCTTACTGGATCTGGTTTAGCCAAGTGTGAGGCCTTCAAGTACAGTTAATTACTCTGTATTTGCCCTAAAATGGGACAAGCCCGGCTGAATAGTAATAATTAATAATAATTAAACGTAAATGATATTATATTAGTTTGCAATTTATGTAGCCCTAGAAATAGTGATTCTCATACAATATCTCTCTGCTTAGCTTTGGTGGATACAGGGCCTAATGTACTCGTGTTTGTATTGGTCTTCAATCTAAACAAAATATAATAAATATTCATTTTGTTGTACTCTTGCAGGTTACAACAACCGTTTCAATCAGTATGAAGAAAGAGGCCCTAAAAGAAACTTCATGGAGGGCCGTGATAATCGAGAAAGGTAATTTGCAATTTCGGATTCCTATTGTTTTCTACTTAACAGGAATATAAGGGTATGCTAAAGCCAATAAAGGCGCAAAGTACTCATCATTATGAACAACTTTTACTATGGGACCAACCCAGAATTTGCGTCAATTAGAAAAATGTCAACCACACTGGACAAAATGTATGGAACAGCTGTTTTTTTTTACGAATTCCGGGTTGGCCCCGTAGTAAATGATGTTCATAATTATGAGTACTATGAGCATTTTTCGGCTTAGCATACCTTTTCCTTATAAGCCTGCATTACACTTATATTTTTTTTATATATTTAGGCGCGGTCCCCCACCTGAAGCAGAGCGTTTCCGTGAGAGGGAATTCCCGGAAAGAAGAGAGAGGTTCAATCGCGAGGAGACATTCCAAGCAGACAGGTACATATCCATACTAATTTTTCAACAGTTAAATAGGTATTTAGTTGCGACATTTTGTTTAGAGAAGTTGTATCAGCTCAATAAGTCTGGCATTTCATTTACTAAATAAAACAATGCGTTTTGAATCAAATGTATGTGCTGGAATGAAAAGCATCGACCACATCGCCGACGTTAAATAACTATATTTATTTTTACAGTGACCACTCTACAGAAAATAATAACATACAGAAAATGTCGGTGTTGCAAAGATATTTCTCTAGTTGCACTATAGACTTAAATCACTCTAGGCAGTTATAAATGTCTAGTTGTGTCAGATCTCTTGAAGTACTTAAATATAGAACATTTTGTACTTCAACGATTATTTATGGAAACCAGAGCAGCACATACTCTGTCATCGTGTTCTTAAGCTTAACACGAAATTATATTGTATTATAAGTATGCCAATTACTTCATCACAAGACTTTTTAGTCTATTTGGACTAGATTTAGAGTTGAAGTTTGAGGAAAAGACTCATGGATGAAAAAAACATGAAATCCTAAAGCCTGGACCATAAATCACACATGGATGGAATATAAACCAAATAACATCCTAGTTTTTGTATTTTGTTGTATCTTGCTGATCTAATGGATTCATGCTACTTGGGGTCATCAAGATTGTTTTCTGGTAGGAGCAATAAACAGCAAACAAATTTAAAAACGGCTATGCAAAAAATCTACATAGAATGAATAACTTATTAGAAGACCATTTCATAATCATTTGCATGAAAATGCAGTAAAGTGTTGATAAAGTGCAGATATTTACCAAACTACCTTCCTGACCAAAACATGTCTGTATGCAAATTAATACAATGATGTTTTTATATTGATAAGATATAGATGAAAGCTCTGAAACATTGGGTATGCATGAAGAAAGCTTGACTTGCACCTTGGAGAAAGAAAGGCAAAAAGAAGCAAGCTAGTAAAAATAAGCTTATGAATAGACAGACAGGAAAAAATATAGGCAACCTGAAGATAGCGGAACAAGAACAATTTATTTTGAAAATAGCATACAATTAACAATGAAAAAAAAAGAAAAAAGAAATGAAGTTTTACATTATTGTTATACCGTAGAAAAGGAATCGAACAAGGTTACAGAAGAACATCCATAATTCAGGGCTTTTCAAGAATAAAAGAACAAATGTAGATTTTTATAAACAGAAATACCTATGTGCACTGCAGTGAGAATGAATTACGGAAAAAATATTAAAGATACTCCACAAAAATGGATAAAAAATATCAGAAAATCCCTAAACTCTGAAAAGAAATAAATGTTGGCAGGCAAATAGTATTTGTATGCGTTCATGGCAAAACGGGTTACGTTGGCATGAATACTAAATAAGATCATTAAGAATTCTTTCCACACTGAACAAATTGAACAAAACCCAAAAGCAATAAACCTTGGCAGCCACATAGCGTGAACAATTGTCGAATACGTAAAGATAAGAAATCCGTATGAAAACAGAAGTACATTACATGACGCGGGTATGAAATATTGCCTTAAATTCTTGCCAAAATAAATGCACCTGTGGACCTCAATCTGGATGCAGGAAGAAAACTTAAAACTGAGATATCCATGACCGGATGAGCCTTTAGAAGGTAACATCTACAAATCAGCGTTAAAATCAAAAGTTATGGTAAGTCTATGCTTTAGGAGTGACAAAATCAATTGGTTGTTCGTGTCAAACAGTTTTTGTATATACTGCTAATTAATTCAAAATGAATGTTGTTAAAAATATTTACGAGTTAATCCAGTCAATTTAATTCCCACTCAGCTGAGAATTGGTTGGATCATTCAAAACACAATCATAAATGGACTCTAAAAAGGACTCATCGATCCGAAACATGCTAAAAATAAATAAATAAAAAATCACATCAGGGTTTTGTAAAAAAAATCTTTACATCGAACCTTGTCTAGTATCACTCGTCGACTTGATGAGTTGCCTTACATTTTTTTGGAAATGTGTCTCAAAAATGACAAAAGTTTGTATCAATTTTAAGCCTTTGCCTTTTGCCTTTGTGTATTTTCTTGTGTTAAAGAAAATACAAATTGAAATGCATTGAGAGGTTTATTCTGTGTGTTATCGGTTGTAGGTCGAACGTGCGCCGCGACAAGCTGCCTCCGCGAGTGGAGAGGCCCCCACCACAGCAACCTAGGTTTGTCTCCATACAAACTTTAAAATAAAGATGCAACTCTTTTTCGAAACCAATCCTTCTGTAACTCTTCCTTGTCTTTATTGACATTTATCTCCTTTATCTTTGAATGCGTATGGTAAATAACATCATAACACATAGGAAAACACACACGTTCATACACGCGGCTTATTAATCGTCACGTCCTTGCAAGATGCTACTTCTCATTTGTCCCTGATGTTGCCACTAAGAAGCTTCGTAGCATGCTAACATATTTGGCCCAAAAAATTAACAGACCCGAGCCGACGGGAGCCGAAAGCGTGGAAGAACGCTACAGGGAGCGCGGCAGGCGGCCGGAGCCCCGGCCTGACAGGGAGCCTCGGCCAGACAGAGAGCCCCGGCTAGAGAGGGAGCCCCGGCAAGAGAGGGAGCCCCGGCAAGAGAGAGAGCCCCGGCTAGAGAGGGAGCCCCGGCAAGAGAAGGAGCCCCGGCCAGACAGGGAGCCCCGGCCTGACAGGGAGCCCCGGCCTGACAGGGAGCCCCGGCAAGAGAGGGAGCCCGACAGGCGAGACGAGAAGTTCAAAGAGGAGCGCAATGGCCGCGAGGCGCGTCGCGACGAGCGCCGCCCGCGGGAGCGCTCCGAGGGCAACACTGAATCTGCCACCAAGGAGAAAAAGAGCAGGTACTTATATTTTCCGTTTGGTCCGTTTTCGTAATTTACTTTGAAATAAAAGTTGTCTACATTTTGTTAACATTGTTTTAATACGCACTATTTCTTAGCCTAATACCATAAACATATAGAATATTTCAACACAGTTGATGACATTGTTTTTTTCTTCTGCAAAAATAATGCTCTAACCAGAAACAGACCGGATGCTAAACCGGATTCAAAGCACATTACTGAATGCGCATTGAAAATTCTAGATTTGCTGAAGCAGAAGGTGATAAGGAATACAGCTGGGGTAAAACAGAGGTGAAGAAAGAAGGCGTCAAAGAAGATGAAAAAGAGAAGCCCAACTTTGGCCTCTCGGGGAAACTCACAGCAGACGCTAACACTGTGAACGGAGTCGTGATTAAGTATACAGAACCCGACGATGCTAAGCAGCCTAAGAGGAGGTGGAGGTAGGCATACATAATTTATCTATTATAGCACTAAAACATTTGTATGTCAGACAAATCAATTTGTATTTTTTTATTTATCTAAGACAAGTAACAATAGTCAAAGCAGATGTGACATTAGCATAAAGACTGAAAGTTTTGTCTAGAATATTATCTAATATATAAAATTCTTGTGTCACAATGTTCGTTCCCGTACTCCTCCGAAACGGCTTGACCGATTTTTATGAAATTTTATATGCACATTCAGTAGGTCTGAGAATCGGCTACTATCTATTTTTCATACCCCTAAGTGATAATGGTTGTCCACCCCTAACATTTATTTTTATTTTTTGGACAAAATTTTTATTTTTTATAATATGGCTTATGTGGCATTAAAAAATACATACAACCCTAAATTTTCACCCTTCTATCACCAACCCTTATTTTTTAATAGTCACTAGAAATAATTTAAATGGCAAAACAACGTTTGCCGGGTCAGCTAGTAAAGTATAAAGTTATTTATAATCTAAATACATACTTTTCAATCTAAGTTTTGTTGTCTAGTTAATGCCACACTACATTGTTACATTTGGGGCATTGTACAAATGTACAGAAGAAAACAAAACCAATAAAAAATTGATACACACACTAAAGTTCTTCCTAGCATCCTTTTAAACTACCTAAGAGACACCCTCTGATGCACTTTGCCTGTAAATATTTTGGAAATCAATATTTTTCGTTCGATTTCAGATTCTATCCCTTCAAAGGCGACAAACCGCTCCCTATCTTATACATCCACCGGCAGTCTGCGTTTCTGATCGGACGCGACAAGAAAGTTTGCGACATCACCCTGGAGCACCCCTCGATCAGCAAGCAGCATTCGGCCCTGCAGTATAGGGCTACGCCCTTCACGCGCCCAGACGGCACGCAGGGCCGCCGCGTCAGGCCTTATGTCATCGACCTGGGTAACTACATGCTTGCAATTACTATGAAACATAAACGCTATTTATTTTCTTTTTTTTCACTATGAAACTGATAAGAGAAGTCGATACGCTCTGATGATGGTTAAAGATAATAAGATAAACTCCATGGAAAGGTCCTTTAATTTTAGTATTATACCATTTGAGAAAATTACACCACTATTTAGCTTTAGCGGAGCGTATTGTGATTACTGAAGTGGTTTTCCGAATTTACATGGGAATCGCTGCTGCTAGAACTTGCCAACAGCCCACAAATAGCGTCGGCTTTTTTGTTTTAACACGATGAAAACTAAAGCTCGACTCAAATTACACATTGCAACCCTTGACATTGATACAGCGAATATGTTTGTCTTCGAAAACAAACAAAACGTAACCCTCCCTTATTGGCTTCGCCGCAGTTTGCTAAAACAGAGTCTAAGCATAACCTAAACCTTTTCAGAGTCCGCAAACGGCACATTCGTAAACAACAAGAAGATCGAGGTGCGTCGTTACGTGGAGCTGCTTGAAAAAGACGTGGTGAAGTTCGGTTTCTCTCAGCGGGAGTACGTTTTACTTCACGAGAACAGTAAGGATGACGCCCAGGATGATGACAATCAGGAGCCGCCGACCGTCGGCGCTGGAGTCACTACCACCGACCAGATTAAACAGGACAAGCGGACCAAGCAGGAGACGGTCGAGGATGGCGAGTAACTCATCTCATGAGATGATAATGTTAAGATAAAATAGTTTGTAGTCGGTTGGAGTGGCGGGTTTGTATGCAGATGTAGTTTTGGTTCCTATCTAAATATTGCATAGCCTGTAGTGTACCATACAATGGTGTGATTAAAGGCTGGTTTACATGATGCAAGTTTCTTGTACATTCAAGTGCAATTATTGAATGCAATAAATCAAGTGCGTTAATTGCCCTTCAAGAATTGTACGCAACTGTTTACACGTGGATACAAGTAAAAAAATTGAACGCAATTATTGAATGCAAGTCTTGACAAAAAATAGTTGCAAATGTCTTCTGTTTAGACCAATACAATAATGTTTATGAGATTATTGCTTTCAAGTTTTGACTTGTCTAAATAGAGAGGTTGTATATGCGTGTACCATTTTGACGGGTTGCTTCAAGTATTGCACGTATTTGCGTTGTCAAATTTTTCAAGAATTTTTTTTTGCAAGAATTGCCTAAGAATTTTTTGTATGTGCTGTTTACACCAAGAAAATTTTGGCAAGCAAAACTTGCGCAAAAGATCAAAATGTTACGTACTGTTTAGACCATGCAGGTAATTTATTGCTTCAATTTTATTGTATGCAAAAGGCAAGAAACTTGCATCATGTAAACCAGCCTTAATTATCGTTCTTGCTATTGAATTTTGCGCTTAGAATACTCATTTCTGTTGTAGTGTTTCTGATTGTCACGACATCAAAGTATTTTTGATACAAAAGTATTGAAGTCATTTTTGACGAGTATTTTTTTACTTATCGGATTGAACACGAAACTTCTTTTGATTGGAAACTCGCCGCTGCGACCCAGGCCGAAGTCGTACGTAGGTTGTGTCTATTTACTGAATCTGACAGATGTCAAGTGGTACAGATCAACTGACACCTGACAGATAAGTTACAATTGGGCTAAAAGTTACATGTAGACTCACGCTTAGTATTTACTTTAGAAAGTATAAAAAAAAAATATGCTAAGTTATCAAATCTAAAGACATTGTTACATACATGATGTAGGCGGTATTTAGATTCCTATAAAAGTAGTAGGTTTTTTTTCAGATGATTATTGAATTGAGGAAGTTCATTTATTTTTTTCTTAATCTATAAAATAATATTTTGTGTTTTTCAAGGAGTCTCTAGGATATTAAAAGTTCCTTTGACTATTTAGTTAATCAAATCTTTTTCTGTAATATGTATAACTTACAAACTTTGACATTGTCATATAGTTAACACGTTCTACTTGTCAGTAGTTTCGTTTACTCTACGTAGAAATAAAACGGCATCTTTACAATAAGGCAAAATATTTAATCAGCAATATTTTACAATAAATGCAGTTATATTTTGTCCACAAACGATTCTTTTGTACAATCACCCTCTACTTTTTCCCTCTTTAGGTACATCCCTACTTTTCTTACACATATACGCAAGTTCTTTGTGACATAAGGCTGGTTTACATGATGCAAGTTTCTTGTACATTCAAGTGCAATTATTGAATGCAATAAATCAAGTGCGTTAATTGCCCTTCAAGAATTGTACGCAACTGTTTACACGTGGATACAAGTAAAAAAATTGAACGCAATTATTGAATGCAAGTCTTGACAAAAAATAGTTGCAAATGTCTTCTGTTTAGACCAATACAATAATGTTTAGGAGATTATTGCTTTCAAGTTTTGACTTGTCTAAATAGAGAGGTTGTATATGCGTGTACCATATTGACGGGTTGCTTCAAGTATTGCACGTATTTGCGTTGTCAAATTTTTCAAGAAATTTTTTTTGCAAGAATTGCCTAAGAAATTTTTGTATGTGCTGTTTACACCAAGAAAATTTTGGCAAGCAAAACTTGCGCAAAAGATCAAAATGTTACGTACTGTTTAGACCATGCAGGTAATTTATTGCTTCAATTTTATTGTATGCAACAGGCAAGAAACTTGCATCATGTAAACCAGCCTTTACACTTATCTCTCTCATCTCCGCAAATCGATCTGAAAAAGTTAACTTGCAATCGGAATGTCGACAGTCGAAGTCTTAAGATTCTCTGCAGGTAATAGCAGTTATAACTCCTTTCGCCCGTTCACTCTCTTTGAAATCAGTATGAGAGTGGTGGAAACAGAATTAAATATTCAGTGCTCCAGTACAAAGTCAACCTGCTATCATTTATCTAAAATAGCAATTACAACCCCAATATTCTATCTAACGTTTCGGACGCCGCTCATCTAGGATTTATCACACTTAATAATTATATACAGAGAGATGACATTAATTAATATTTACAACAAACTACCGACTAACGAAAATAAATAGCTTTAAATAGGACAAAAATGTCGATCGGTGGAAAAAATATACACGATGTCGTCGAGATTCTCTAATATCACAGTTTACTAAAATGGAGTCTTGAACAAGTGGTTTTCCAAGTCGAGGTCGAGGGTGGGCCTTTGCGGCGGTCGCGGGTACAGACGCGGGTCGCGGCTCGGGCCGGCGCGAAGCTCCTCGCATAACGACGAGCGTTTCGTGAGACCATTCCGGAGAGGAATTATGGTGGCGTTCGGCGGCCGAGCGCTCGTCCGCAGGGAATGCGTCCTATACAGCGGCTTGATCAGTCTATTAGGGGCCACGCCGACTATGCTATGTCTCGCGAACGGCATGTAAGCGAGCGGCGTCCTCGGAACCTCGTATCCGTCGCAGACGACGCTCCCGGGCGCGGAGTCGCTGTCGTACATTAGCTCGAGGTACTTCGGCGTGCGCTGCGGGAGCAGGCGGGACGGCTCCATCTCTTGCTCGGGGAAGTCTTCATCTGACGAAATAAGCTGACGTTAGCATTTAAGCTTCCCCATTTTCGTAAAAATACTACAAGAGTGCCTAGTGCGAGTTTTTTTGGGTGGAACTAGTCGTAGTTCATATTATGAACACTAGGTGGCGCGGTTTTTTTTTTCACACCAATTTTAGTTAACGTTAAAGCGATCGAATAGTGAAAAAACTCTCACTATGCACTCAGAACAGATGTTAGTACCTATAGCTTGGTAGAATATTGCCATAGCCAAATGATTGCAAAGATTGAATATAGATCTTAATAAGACTAATCGAGACTAAAAAGCTATATTTCTTTGTTAAAATTATGGTGAAAGTACAGAAGACTTCTGAATTAAATATAGTAGTTAAAATTAAAAACACTTTACATGCAAACATGAAAAATGGTGGATCTTTTTCAAAAATCGAGCTAACAAGCTGTTTTCCGTTGTAGCTAACTTTACATTTCCTCGCTAATGTAAATATGATGAACTGAAACACACCCAAGCACGCGTTGTCATTCTCGTCCAGCAGGTATGTTCGGTTGTCGACGGCGTCGGAACATGCTGCCACCATGCACAATAATCAATGGTTAGTTCATTAACAAAGCCAAATGTTATTAGAAACTGTAACAAACTCATGATTAATGATTAATTCATGCTTAGAGCATCACGATATGAAATAACATGATAAGATGACAAAAGTTGGTAAACTTACAAAAATAATGATTCTATCATGCCATTAAGTAATGATATTATTGATGATATTTGCGTAAAAGATAATTAATTTTATCAAGTTGAATTTGTTGACTCATTAAAAGCAAATTCATGGTGAGATGACATCGCTAATTTAAGCGAACATATTCATAACATTGTAGCTGCGTGCGCATCTCTAGTATTTATTTAAGCGTAACAATTTAAAATTGTCCCTAAAAATAATTCGATTCTAAATTAAATTGGCGAGTATTCGTTCCACTGAATCAATTACTTTCCAATTGCATTACAATCGTGTTTTTATAAGTACCGTCTCCCAGCAGCGTGAGGTAGTGCGGCGCGGGCGCCGGCGTGGCGGTGAGTGTAATGTTGGGAGACGTCTTGTCTCGCAGTGACGTCACCACCTCCAGGCACTGCCGGAACGAGGGCCGTTCCTCCGCTTTGTAGCTCCAGCACTTTTGCAGGAGCTCGTAACTGTACCATTAAGAATGTCTTTTAATTGAATCCCAGCCAATATTAAGTATATTTTATATGTATTGCTTTGAGTTTTAGATAATAATTCATTTAAAATATCTGCTCTGGGTGTTAGTTGTCCTTGTCTTTGTGCGAGTTCCAGGGAATCTTAGTGGAAAGCTATGAGTGTAAAACGTTATTTATATCTATTATTTGTTGCAAATGTAAAAGTAGTGAAAAATATGAAAATATTAAATAAATTGTTTAAAAATAATTGAACATTGAAAAAAAATTTTTTTTTGGCCTTTTGGAGTTAAAATTTTGGGGTACTTTAATGATCATGTACTTACAACACCGATGGGCAGTTGGGTGGTCCGTCCGGTTTCCCTCCTGCCCGCACGTACGTCAACACTTGCCGGTTCGTCTGCGCCGGGTACGGTTGCTGGCCCAGTGACAATACCTGACAACAAAAAAATGTTAGTACTGAGCAAGAGTTATCGCAAGATTCTGATGGCTATTAAATTATAATTATCAACCTTCCAGAACATTCTACTTCTGGATCATGTGATCAAAAATGTAGGTCTGTACCTACACGGGTACGCGGGTATTTGAGTTGGCACGTCAGGGGGAAGAGGGGAACATACTCGAATAATATTACCAGTATCTGTAAGTAGCTCTCGACGCAGCAACTGAAAAACCTGTAACTTGTGACGAAAAATCATTAAGATAGAAAACTCTCTGCCGTGTGCTGTAAGCTAAAAACTACTCAGGCTCACCTCCCAACAAAGCACGCCCCACGCCCACACGTCAGACTGGCACGTGAATATTCCGTCAACGAGGCACTCTACTGCCATCCATCGCACCGGCAACATCCCTGCAAAACAAAGCATAAGATTGAAGTATCATTCACTAGAATGTTAATTTCTGACGTATATTGCAAACTTAATTGAAATAATGTCAGTACGGATTCAAACTCCACCAAACGCGCACGGCGAAACTTCGCACAATACTTTTGACATATAATATTTTGTAGCTTACGAAGAACCGATTATGCTGTGCCAAGACAAATTACATATAAAATATGTTTAAATATTCATTATTTTATATTTTGATGGGGTGTGTTCTTGCCAACTATAGATGAGGTTGGCGCACAAGGCCCATAATCGCTTGTCAAGTATACGTGAATTTGACGCTCAAAAATTTAAACAGACAAAGTTAGAATCAGGTCATACCTTCCCCCTCCTTCCTATAGTAGTCATTATTATAAATATCTCTTGCGAGCCCAAAGTCTCCAATCTTGACGCGGCGGCCGGTAGCGCGGTGCGCCACGAGACAGTTCCGGCACGCCAGGTCGCGGTGCACGAAATGCATCTCCTCTAGGTAGCGGCAGCCCTTTGTCACGTCTACACACATGTTCAGCAGGTCCAGCAAGGTGAGCGACTCGCGCGTGTACTGGAAACAACAGGAAGGGCCGTTCGAAATTATCTCGGTAACTTACTGTCATGACATTTCTAATGAGAGCGAAGGTGACCGAGATAAAATCTCACTCGCTACAATAGAGCCCTATTACTTATTGTTCAGTAACTGCAGCAGGGTTAGCGACTAGCGTGTGTAGTAACTCTGACCGTCTTATGCATCAACGTGTTTGTGGTGTGGTTCGAGTAGGTACGACAAGCTAACTTGTTCTTTTAAAATCTCGTTTTAATGTAAGACATTTTTAGTCAGTGTACAGTTTTTACCATTAGGGGGTGAAACTTTGGCCCTAAAAAAAAGAGTGTAGTAAATTTAAGGTAAAGCTACGAATCAGCAAACTAAACGGTAGCTAATAAGCGGACTTTTTAATCTCCTTACCAGCGAAGCCCTCTTGGCGCGCAAGTAGCTCAGCAGGTCGCCGCCCTCCATGAGCTCCATGATGATGTAGTGCGGGTCGTTGTCGAGACACACGCCGAGCAGCCGCAGGATGTGCTCGTGCTTGAAGTTCGCCATTAGAGCGGCTTCCTTCAAAAACTCGCCCTTTTCTTGATCGGTCGCGCCTTTTCTTAGTGTCTGTCAATAGGAAAATATCCATCAATACGGAGTCTAAACATCTGAAAGTTTGGGTTAATTTTTGGTGAAAACACTCAGCTAAAATGTATGTACATGGATTTTTAGAAGAGTAGGCTGCGATACAGAGGCGTAGCTACCGCCGTATCAGCCGTATCAATTATACGGGGCCCCTGGGATATAGGGGCCCCAAACGTATGTGAGAAAAATGTTGTACAATATTATTCATTTGGGCCCCCAGCGAATTTTGATACAGGACCCGTCTACGGCAAGCTACGGTAGTACGGTAAGTAGCTGCTGCGCTGATATGGTCACATAAAACGCAGGCCACTTGACTACGTGGGAAACTTAGCACTGCAACTAACCAAAAACTAGAATTTCAATGAGTGCTGTTGGCTATGTTATGCAACTCATGTACCACACTGAGTACTAAGCTTTGGGCATCAGCTAGTATAAAAACAAATACCTTAACAGCCACTTTAGTATCAGTGGTGCTGCCATTGATTTGTTTCGCGACGCCCTCATAAACCTCTCCGAAGGCGCCCGAGCCCAGGAATTTGTTGAGGGTTATCTTATCCCGCGAAATCTGAGGCAAGCTATTGATTTCTGCATCCGATAGACAGCGATTCTGTACGAAAAAAATAACAATATAAATTAAAACATGATAATACTAATTTTACTAAATTAATCAGGCCTTTGGCTAGTTTTTATTTGATAAAAATCTAGATGTTCTAATTTATTTTACTCAAAATAGATTTAAAATGAATATAACACTACTGCTGCAAAAATATCGTAATCACCCGATCGTATAGAATGTTGTTGAGGAGCGGGAAAGTTCTCAGGATCTCCAGCTCGAAGTCAGGTCTTCTCGGTGGGCTTGATGACATCTGGTTTTCGGCAACGGTCTTCTTTTTAGTGCGGTTGTTGTATGCTACAAAACAAAAGTGTAGTAAGTAATAGTAAAATTTGATTTTAATTTTTTTTTGTATTGTTGTAATCAATAAAGTTTTTATTATTTATTTATTCTAAAGACATCGGCTCGCTGGTCGGATGACATTGTAAAGGCAGAAAGTAGTGGATAAAACTGGCACACGACCGACAAAGATAGCGCGCTGAAGAGACCTGTACTCAGCAGGGGATATAAAATGGTTAAACAGGGAATTAAAGACGCTATCCAAGCTTTCTTGTTTCCTTGTTTTGACTCTATTCCAGCTTCCCAGCGCATCTCCGCACCCGGCGGCAGCAGGTCCCGACCGTAGCTGTTGGGACTCTGTATAGTATATACCATGTATATAGTAGTTACCATAGTATACAGCGGCAGCGGCAGCCAACAACAGCGCCAACATAGCTGCCAGGGCCAGCGCAAGGACGGCGCGCGGCGCGGGGGCGGCGGGGGGCATCGCGGGGGGGCGCAGCTCTGCCCTCTGAGACAGCGGACCCCAGCCGTAGCTGTTGTAACCCTGCACTTGCACCGTGTAGCCGCTTGGGAGGTGCTCGGCGCGCGTCATCCAGGACGGCTCTGGAAGTGTGGTTGTAGTTTAATTTAAACAAGAACATTATTTTACAAAACAAAAAACAAAAACCGACTTCAAAAGACCGACTATTGAGTTATTCATCTATTTGTCGCGCACATACTTAATGCAAATTTAAGACTTATATGGTTTTCTCATGGATACCATTATCAGAACTGGACTAAATTGAAAATTGACCAAATGGGAAGCGTCAGCTTTCTAATAAAAAAAGAATCATCAAAATCGATTCACCCAGTTGAAAAGTTATGAGGTAACAAACATAAAAAAAAAATAAAAAATAAAAACATACAGACGAATTGATAACCTCCTCCTTTTTTGAAGTCGGTTAAAAAAACACGACGATACTAAATTTGAAAAAAATATTTATCTGATGATAGGCGAGTAGCATAAGCTGATGTGCCTATATCTTGCAGTGTCGAAATTTATTCAACAGCACCAGCTTTTTTTAATTAAAAGAAAAATATTTTCTTTTTGTTTTTTTTTGTTTGTTTGTTGTTATTTTTTTGTTTTTCTTGTGGTAAGTATCTTTATTTATTTAACCCACTTAATAAATATTTTCATTTACTCGTAGCGCGCATAAAATGGTGCTTAAACCTGGAAACTTATTTTTAGGTAGGTATTTACCAGTTCCGTTGGCTATCAGGTGTAGGCCTTCTGTGACGATCAGCCTTTTCATTTCGTCGTCGATATCGGCCGGAAGATCGGGAGGTAACAGCTCGCTTATATTCTGCGTTATGTTGGCGTTCTGATGCGTGGGTCTGTGAACCAAAATAATAAGATGTTATTTTTATGTATGAGTATTACATATCATTGGTACGATTGTCACGTTCAGCACGATACATAAAACGCTGTTCTTCACCACCACTGCGTTTTTTTTTATTCGATATTAGGCTTGCATTTGACCGCTATGCGTCCACGTACGGATTACTACGGTTACATACTCGTATATTATATACCTGTGCGTGGGGCGGCTCCACACGCGGTACACGGAGACGGGCGCGCCGTGCGGCGCCGCGTCCGCCCACCGCACGCGGACCACGCTGTTCTCCACCACCACGGAGTCCACGTACGGCTCTCCCGGCGGGCCCGGCACGGTACCTGCACATACAATACGTACTATTTATTGTAACTGATCTGTAATGTTCTGCAGATTCCGCAATCAGGATAATCAAGCGCACTATGCGTTGGTATAAGTATACAAATACAAATTTCCTTTCATGGAGTCATTGGTAGGTGCTAACCGAGAATAGTTAATGGGAAAGCTCTGTCTCCAAGAACCAAGAATAATAATATCGAATAAGAAATCTGAAGATTAATATCCTTAAAAAAATTGAGGTAGACTCGCGTTTGGCCGCCGTCTCGCCTGATGGTAAGCAATTTTTCGGTCAACCTTGAACATCGTGAAGATCCAACTCTTCAGTCGTGTAACATACCGAGCGTCTGGAACGTGAACCGGTCGTCGTCCGGCCAGTAGTAGAGCGGCGCATCGGGCCGGTACCGCAGCCGCAGCCGGAACCGGTAGCGCGTCTTGGGGTGCAGCTCGCGCGCCGCCCACTCCGTCGGCGACACGGCGGCGCACGCGCGCCACTCGCCCAGCGGCGTCGACGCTTCCGCGAACTCGACATCGGCCCTGCGGTACAAGAAAATAAATAAATAATCGTTTCACACTCATAGCTTCCCACCCCACTAGGATAAATCCTGTGTCGGGGATGCCATGGAACACACACAAAGACTAGAACAACTAACACCCAGACCCAGAATAGATATTTAAATACATCATTCAAACATCTGCCCGGCTGGGAATCGAACCCGGAACCTTTGGCTTATAAGGCGAATATGTTACCGCTGAGCCAAACAGGTCGTCAGAATATCCTGCTGCTCAGCTGTACTTTTTTCCTGAAGCCTAGAAGCGCTCCCCCAGGGACGTAAAAATTAACCGCGTCTGGCGGGCGACGAGGTAATGTAGGTATGTGACATTACCTCGTCGCCCGCTCGCCGCAAAATTCCTCACGTATTATTTTTTGCGAGGGATATTAGGACGATCTGTCTATAGTCTATTTCAACTAGAGAGCGAAAAACGTACGTTCACGCCACGGTACCACGAGAGCACCGAAAACAAACGATGCGTATCGTTATCCATACATTTATGTATCGTTTCCCTGTCGCTTACGCATTTACCGTGTTTCGTGGTACCGGGCGAGGCGAGCGACAAGGTCCATCAGATATTGCAAACCTGTTTTGACATTTTTCGGTAAGATATGGCTGGGGCCACATTCCGCTCTGGAATACGCTTGGATTCGGATTGTTTTAGTGTGCTATTTGAATGTTTGGTTGTTAATTGTTATTTTTTGTTGAGTTAAATTAGTTATATCTGTTTTTGTTAGGACATATATTTGTTTTGTGTTGTTTTTTGTTTGTGAGTGATAATGGAATCATCGGAGTCGTCTTCCTCGTCATCAAGACCGTTTAAAAGTTTTAACTCACCTAGAAAGAAGCGCAAGTTATCTCATCTGTCGGAAAATGAAAAAATGATGACAATTAACGTCTATAAATATGTGAAAGAGACGTGTCCTTCAGACAAATATATGTCCAAAACGGAAATGAAAATAAAGACTGCCGATATAATAAGGTAATAATAATTATAAATAGTTTATTTGGCACACACTTAAATCTTAAACTAATTACACCTGCCAATGTCAGATGATTAATTTACTAATGTGTAGGTAGATAGTTACACGAAAAACTTGATCTACAGTTTTGAGTTAAATAGTGATAATAGTAATGTAATGATAATTGTTAGGTAAAAACTGAAAACCTGAATTTTGATAGTGACAAAATAGTTGTTAACTATTAAAACAATTTATTGATGCAAAGAAGGTTGGTCTTCCCTGCGCAACACTAAAAGGTCAATGTCCGTTTTTCGCTCTCTATTTGAAATAGACTATAGCAGTTATAAGGTCTACGAAGCTAACTGATGCAGCGTGTAGCGTCTGGGCGGCCGCCACGGCACGATATGTCTAGTAAGTGGTTATACTCGTACCTAGTCTGTGTTAATAACTGATGCAGCGGGTAGGGTCTCGGCGGTTGTCAGGCGACCCACAACTCCTGTGCGTGCTCGCATCTTCACCAGGTACGAGACGTCTAGTGATTATAGTCGATGATAGAGACTGATGTAGCGTGTTGTGTCTGGGCCCCGCGACCCTCAGTTCGTGCGGAGCGGCGGTGAGCAGTGCGAGGCTCGCGGGCAGCGCGTAATCCCACTCAAACCAGGTACGATACGTCTAGTGGTTATAGTGTATGATACTGACTTGTGTAGCTTGTAGTGTCTCGGCGGCTGCCAGGCGACCCCCAGGGCCCGCGGCGCGGCCGCCAGCAGCGCGAGCGGCGCCGGCAGCGCGTGCGTGCGGACGCGGCGCGGCGCCGAGTCCGCCAGCACGGCGGAGTGCGGCGCGCGCGCGCCCACCCACACCAGGTACGAGGTGTTGGCGGACATCTTCAGCTCCTCGCACCCGAGCTTGCCGAACTGCACCGTGCGCGTCAGTTGCTCTGGGGATGATGCATTACATATACCATCTGTATATATAATACGAGTATAGTCTGGGGACATATATTATATTTGTTATTATTTTTGTATTTTTTTATGTAATTGAGTGAATAGACGAAGCATATCGTTCGCCTGATGTTAAACACCTGTTGCCTGTTGTATATATTGAAATTCAACATTGTTATTTAGTTATTATAACATACTCGTAGTTCTTTTATAACGCTGGATTGAAAGTAATAGTTGCTAAAACACATCGCGTAATTATTATTACGATCCCTATATATGTGGTAAACATTCACACACCCGAAGTCCCCGTGTCCTTGGGGTGGTCAGTCTGCCAGTGCACGTCGTACGAGAGCCCCGGCACGGCGCGCCACTCCACGCGAGCCAGCTCCGGGGACAGGATCACCACTGATACGTTCTCGGGGGCTTTCGCTGCTGGAATTTAAATAATTAAATCACATTCGGTTCGTTCGGTTTGCAATCGAAAACAGTTAAAAACGCCTTGTTTGCTCATAATTGTCCGCAATGCGAACGATTGTAAGCAAAGGTGGTGTTTTTTAAAGTTTTTGATCCCAAACTGACCACACCTATAGGACACTAACGAGCGATTTGGTAGTCAAAAGTCGATGACATCAAACATTTGTATCACCATAGAAAAATCAGTATGGCGATTTGGCGATACGCAAGTAAACGGAAATGTAATTCATTTTTGGGTAACGCACGAGGTAAAAGTTTATGTTGCCTTGACTGACTTACAATCGACAAGTGACAAGTGCTTGGGTTAGATAGTTACATAAGATTGGATAGTTACAGACGATTATTGTGAGGTTTGAAACGTTTCAGCCTTAGGGAATTTTACAATAATTACTTGTCTAGTTATGGAGTCTTACGAGTAATTGGGGTATTTACCTTCCGCAGCAGTCTGTACAACCATCGGGGATCCCACGATGGGTTTTTTTTCGTGCAGTTTCGCGTAATAATTCGTCGCTTCAACTATCACCGTGTAATTCGTGAATGGATTTAGATCTGTCAGTATCACTTCCGAGCTGGAACTAGTCACGAAAGTGTTGGATTCTTTGTGAGTCGAGTTGTTTGCTACATCGCGGTAGAAAATAGTGTATTCCGGCAAACACATCTCATATTTGAGATCGCGACATATCGATAAGTTTGGCTTCTCTATCGGAGGCATTTGTAACGTTATATTATTCGCCGAGTTCGATATTATCTTCGGTTGTAGGCTCTGTACTTCAGGGAACAAGCACTGCCTGGGCGGATACTTCTGATTGCTCGGGTCCAGCGCCATTATTTTGTACCCGTAAGTTATTTTAGCATGTTCTACTTTAGCGTTTTTGTACTTGTTCGTGTAGTATATTTCCCTTTCGGTCGAGTTGTACCAGTAAACGTATTTGCTGTCGACAGTGATTGACATCGGCGTAAATCCGTATCTTTTTTTCTCAGTCGCATTTACTACGGTTCGGCACTCGCAGCCTTGCATGTCGGCGGCTACGATGCGGTTTGTCCACGGGTCGATCCAGTAAAGCTCATAGTTATCTCCCTTAGTCATGTCTACTACGAAGCTCTTCGCTACTTGAGGGTTTTCAGGGCAGTTACAGTCATCCGGATTGATATTTTCTGTGCTATTGAAAAAAGGTCTGATGTTCGAACCGTTTATGTGGGAAATCATTAGCGTGCCAAGTCCTGGGTGTCCGCTTTCTTCGTACCAGAATAAAGATCTGAAAACAATTGTCACATATTACTTTGGAAACTACCCAAAATTTTGCTGTTTCAAGGGATTTTTCGGAAATATAGTTAGAAAATTCAAGAAAAGATAACTTAAAACAGTCAAAAACACGTTACAAAGCGATAAGTTTATTGTCGTATAGTTTTTTTTTAAGTTTTTTGTACTGATAAAGCCATAACTTCTCGATGGTCTCAACTTTCCCTCCTGTATTCTGAAAGGCTTGTGTTTGACCGCCATCTCACTTGATACTAAGCTTGCCTAGAAAACACCGACTCACATTGTCCAGTCGTTGCAGACTCAAGACCGCGCGCGCACGCTCCGCCACGTGACGCACGAGCGGCTAGAAGACACTGATTAATGTCCGCTGGTCGCTATAACTCTAGTAAAGAATTGTTTACTCACTGGTGCGCAGGCGCAACCTGCAGGCTATATACCGGTCGCGGGCGCTCCGCCACTTGGCGCACGCGCGGCCGGCCGCCGCCCGCCGCCAGCGCGGCGCGGTACACCGCCTCCGCCTGCGTGAAGTACAGCGCGCGGCTCGTCCAGTCCACGCAGATGCTGCTTGCCGAGTCGTTGGTTGTTATAAGCTAGGAAAAAACGATAGTTAGAAGCTCGACTTATTACTAAGTATGTCAAATTAAAATAATCTACTTGATCTTCAGAGTTTTTTTTACTTTGCAATAGAGTGACGAGACGAGTAAATCCTGATGTTAAATGATAGATATCGACATTTATAAACGTAAGCTATGATTATGTAAAGTAGATGATTCCAATTTGATGTATGTGTATAAAGTCTTGATTATTCACCCTAGAAATTAAGCGCCTCAAAAATTATTTCAATGTTTTGAACTTTCAGCTCCAATCTCCGTAGTTTTCTTGAATTGCATACATTTTTCTATATAAAGAGTAGATTATGATTCAATTTAAAGACAAATGAGGCCTTACCTTATAATGCCCGCTGCCATTAATCCTCGAAGAAAATATCTCCTGCATATTGTTGACCCAGTACACTATGTTTTCTTCGATGGATATCGCGAAGTCTATCGGAATGCCGGTGCTTTTGGGTATGGTCTCCGCTTCTCCAGTGTCCAGGTCGAGGATCTTAATCGATTCTTGGGAAGATACCATGATTCTGGGAATCGGATTGATTTCGTCCGATGAAGCGTTTACCTCGTCCGAGTAGTTGCCGAAACCAGCATCGGTAAATGCACGGACCTGAAAAAATTTTAAAGTTGCAAGTGACAGTGGTCAAGCGAAAATAGACCTGACAGGAAAATAGAGGTAATTAGAGATACCTAAACGCGTTCGAAGTTTAGAGTTGCTTACAAAAATGTTCGGTCTGTTGATATAAAATAAAAATAAAATGAAAAACATTTCCATTCTTGTCAGATATTTTCATTTTCTTCCTTTTTGCTTGATGGCTCACAATCAATTAAGAATTAAATAACAAAATGTGTGGATATTATAATTAATCGTACTCGCAAGATTTATTGAGCTTTCGATAGCTCGTAATTATTAATTAAAATTAATATTTGTTTACATGCCATGCTAAGTGATTTTCATTTATCTTAGTCTGCGATAGGAGAAGTAAGCTAAGGACATCTCGAGATGTTGACAACCTTATATATAGGTAGGTACCTACATCTTCACCTCACGAGCGAAAGTTTTATTAAACTGAGTATTTCTCCTTTTAACCTTTTGGTTGGCAATTTTGACACGAGCGTTCCTTAGATTGAGGATTAGATTTAAAGAAAGGAAACGTGATGATGGTCCGGACTGGAGGGCAGTAGTTCAAGGGTCAAAAAATATTGGGAGATGCATAAAGTGCCGTAGAGTCAAACAACTTAGGAAATACTAGAAACTCTTCTATTTTCTATATCCAGGGTTTATGGGTTAAATGAATATTCTAAGCCGAAAAAGGCCCATAGTACTTATCATTATAAACAACTTTTAATAAAACACCAACCTTGAAATTGTAAAAAAAATATCAGCTGTTCCATTCATTTTGTCGAGTGGCATTGATATTTTTTTACACGGCTGCAGGGTTATAGTTATAGTAAAAGTTGTAATGATGAGTACCTATACTACCTGTCTACGAGTACTACGGCTTTGTGCTTCTGCCTTTCTGATGCGTTCCCGAGTGTCGAAGGTCAAGAACCATTTTGGGTAATCGAGAGAAAAGTATACCTGAAAGAAGTAAACCGATCCCGGCGCCAAGTCCCGGAGCAGCAGCTGCGTGTGCGCGGGCGAGAGGCGCGCGGCGGCGCAGGCGGAGCGCCGCGAGCCGGCCGCCGCGCGGCACACAGCCTCGTAGCCGCGCACCACGCCGTTGGGCCGCGCCGGCGCCGACCAGCGGAACGTGGCCGACAGCGGCCCGCCGCTGTGGGATCATCATCATCATCATCATCAGCCTATCGGAGTTTTGTCCACTGCTGGACATAGGCCTCTCCTAAAGAACGCCACAAGGCACGATCTTCTGCCTCACGCATCCACTTGCTACCTGCCGCCTTACGCAGGTCGTCGCTCCACCTGGCCGCAAGGCGCCCTACTCTACGTTTGCCGATCCGTGGTCTCCACTATAGAACCCGTCTACCCCAACGGCTGTCGGTTCTCCTACAGATATGGCCAGCCCATTGCCACGCTGTGGGATGTCACTTGTTTATAATACTTAGGTAGTTTATTTTTAGTTTGTTTTACGTAAGTATTCCCGTTTTAATTATAACAAAAATGTTATTTTACAAGTCTTTTTTAGGTTGTTCTATTATAGTGGTGGATTCAGGATTTTAAGTTTGGGGGGGCTTCGGCTGAGGTAAAATAATAAATGAATAGTTCAAAACAACTAAAAGATAAGCTTTGGGCCGTTCAAAGTGGGTCAAAATTACGCCCAAAGGAGTCGGTTACAGACATACAAACAAACAAACATACAAGTGAAGCTAATAAAAAGAGTGTAAAAAGAAGGGTTTACAGGTACTTTCCTTAATTTGGGGGGCAAGTAGTAGTTGTTGTTTTTGTTTTTTGAGCTAAATCTTGCAACTGAATTAAGAACCACTTCCCGATGTCTGATTGAGTTTAAATTTAATGTATCTGTAGGTACAAGTCCAAAAACTATGCAATAAAAGCTTGTTTTTAAAAATGACTAGTTAATTCTTAAAATATCCCAAATTGGTACGAAGTTCACCGGATCATGTGGTTGTAAATATAAGAGGCTTACGAACCTGTGCGCAGGGTGCAGGTAGAGGCGCAGAATGCGCGCGCACCGTCACCTCCACCACGCTGCACGGAGACACTTTGCCGCTCACTTCCACTCGGGGTACTAACCTGTGCGCAGGGTGCAAGTAAAGGCGCGGGCGGCGCGGCGCGGAGGGCGGCGCGGGCGGCGAGTGCGCGCGCGCCCGCGCGGCCCCGCCGCCGCCCCACGCAGAGTGCGCGCGGACCGTCACCTCCACCGCGCTGTACGGAGACACGCTGCCGCTCACTTCGACCCAGGGGACTTCCACCGTTTTCTGAAAATGGGTCAAATTACTACAACACACCAACGACTAAGATCTGTTTGCTGTTACTGCTACAAACTTGTTGCTTACAGCAGCAGTAGCAGGGACATTTCTTTAAAAATATTTCCTTTTCAGCAGTACTTTAAGCCGGGGTAAAATATGGAATTCAGAACTATTTCTGTTATCTTAGAGAAAAAGCTCAGGGAGAGACGAAAATTAAAGAACGAACACGAAATCAAAGTAACTCAAAGCAAGTCATATTCAGCTTTCCACGTAGATAACTACCACCTAGCTATTCATACCTCGATCTTGTTTTGCTCGGAGAAGGCGAGGCTGACGTCGTAGAAGACACGGCTGTTGTTGACGTTGACTCGGCGCGCCGCCGCCCACGTCACGTTGAACCGGTCCCACTCACCCACCACTGCTATTGATGACGCGTTTATCGTCTCAGGGATAGCTATCAAAGACTCTGAAACAAAATAGAGAACTTGATAACTAGTTTTACCTACGGTATGTTTAAATATTACTTTTTGGCTAATGGCAGATATAAGTGACGACGTCACCGTTGATGAGTTTTCTAGCACCCACATTCCATAATTTGTGACATAGTACTGCACTTGGTTGAAGTCACTGATGATCGGCGTGTCTGTAATAAGTATCATCTAGTAAGCATCAACAAAAGTCTCTCCAGGTCAGAGCTTACCGCTCACCGTGCGTTCGCCACCCACACCAGCCGTCAACGGAAGTAGAGGACCCACAACTCACCACCAAGAGCTAAAACACCAAGGTGTTATCTAGACTCACCGCTATGTGCATGCAGCGTGGGGTCCCTAACAGCGATGACGTGCACTCCAGGCAGTAGGTCCGCCGTGTAGCGGCCCGCCAGGTCCGAGACCACAGCGCGGCGCGCGTCCGCCACCCACACCAGCCGTCCGCTGAAGTAGCAGAGAGGACCCAGCGTCGCCGAGCCGGACAACTGCCGTACTAGAGTGCCGGATATCTATGAAAAACCATAGGTACTATTAATGCCGGTTTTGCACGTTTCATGCAACGTTGTCGTTATGCTTTATCTCTCGCAGGATAAAGCAGTCCAGCCAGAGCTGGGATGGTGTTAGTCACTTGTGCACATGTTGTTTTGCAGACTATTATGGATTTCTATTAATAAATAGTGGGCGTCTAAAGTCTGAAAGTCACAATTCATGTTCAATATAGATAGGTATGTAGTGGTACCTAATTTTTACATTTGTTAGTAACTCTATTACATTATGCTCTTGATCGAAATACAGATATGTAGATTCTTATAAAAATATACAGAGAAAAAACAAACCTCATTGACTCCAGGTGCTATGGTGTCGGCGGTAGGTGCCTTATGCAACTCTGATCCATCATAGCTTCTAACCAGCCAGTAAAGCCATTTCTTCTCCAAATCCGTCGTCAGACCCATTACTATGAACATAATTTATTGAATCAGACTAAAAAGATTATTGGGATTTACTAAAATGTATAGAACTGAGCTCTTAATCGTGCCTACCTTGTTTCCCACTAAACAACTGAGCAGGATAGTAGACCATCTTGTTTTCGCCATTGAGCCTTGCAGCCTCAACCGCGTGTCCGGTGTTCCAGTAGATGTATGCTCCCAACGAGTCTATTGTGAGTTCCTTAGCAACGGTCACTATTGGCACTGGCTCGCGGTTTGACCCGTCGAAATTGCCTCGGGTTATCTAAAATGGGACGTATTAAAAATTATGTGGTCTACCTGATGAATTCGTACATAAAAACACGGACGGGCTACTTTGGAAGCCCAACTTGCTCAAGGATGGAGAAAGTGCAATGGGACATCCTCAGACTAGCTAAGCAAAAAGGGCTGCTTTCTTACCATTATAATAACTTTATTTTACTATTTTCTCGTTAACTCTCGAGCAGAGAGAGAGCAAGACAAAGTTAATTGTAAGATAAATTGATAATTTGTGGGTTATGAAGGGGAGCTCGTTTTCACAAATCTTTTTTAGGTTCCATCTTAGATTATTTCCAGGTGTGTTGCCTGATTATTTAAGAAACTGTTACTAAACTTGACCAATCAACTTACCAACTGTTGTTTAGGATTGGACCAATAAATCTTCTTTCCGACCCAGTCCACAGCCAGACTCCCAACATTGTCCATATTATGCATCGTCCCATTCATTCCAGTTGTAGTGTTATACCACATGACCGACGACGCGTTCGTAACTAAATACAGCATATCTCGGTACCACGATATGTCTGTTATTTGTAAGCTTTTCAAATCAGATCTATGGATCAAAGTCTGTAAGTTGTCGCCAGTCAAATCAGTTTGCAACAGGCCGTCGGGGCCTGACCAGAGTAATGTGCTGTGTAGGGTAGTAGGTGAGGAAGCCAACGTTTTACCCACAAATTCGGTGGACCAAGGACCTGAAAAGAAAGGAGATCTTTCATAAATGGTATTCAGTAGCAAGTAGCAAATGCTTGTTTGACTGACAGAAAAAGCTGAGGTTTTTTTACCTGAACCTGATTTAGTAACAGCAGCAACTTTGATGACATATTCAGTGTCCTGTTTCAAGTTGTCAACGATAAAAAGGAAGTCCTTGATATTATTCCTGCGAATCATAAAATTAACGAATCTTCAGTATGTATATTAAAAGCAAGAGATTACTAGTTCGATCGAGCAAATCGCAAGCAAGCTAGCGTGATGTGAAATCAGAATATACTATTACGACTGGAAGTCATGAATAGATGGTCCGGGTAACACAAGGAATGCACACAAACTAGAACAATAAAATACAATAACTCTTTATTGACACCACAAAAAGGAAATCACAAACATAGTAAAATACATAAGAAAAGGCAAAAAAGGCGGGAAGCCAAGCATAATTTTATTGTCTACAAATGGGTCTACAGCTCCAAATCTTACCTTTCAATAACGTCCCCCGAGTCCACATGCGTAAGTTGCAGGTGGTAGGTCCACTGTTGCCAGGCACCACTACCCTGGTGGCCCAGCAAGTGTGGAGGAGCCCACGAAACCTTCGCTCGGTTGATGCCCATCACACTTTGCACACCCAACGGGGGGTTCACGGGCACTGGGATCGGCTGACAGCTCCGTAAAGCGACCAGGACCTAAGAATTATTCTTATTATATGTTTAATCAACAAGTACCAGTAGGTAAATTAATCTCAAAATGGCTGTAGTACACAGTGTAAGTATAGAAATGCTTTATCATAAGAGTCAAGGCATTCATAAAAGATGGTCAAACGTAACCTTCTATTTTACCAGTTCACTCTCAAGCCAAAGATGCTCTATGGAGTCATTGCTTTCGTTTACCTGTCGTATGTCGATATCCTTATTATTGTATGCCAGAGGGTATTCATTATGATAGTAGCTGTCGCTCTGTGCATGATATTCCTCCGTCAGCATCTCCCTGCCATTGGTCCAGTAGAACAGGCCGTTAGCGTACGCGATTGAGCGGGTTGATCTAAATCGTGGAGTTTGCGTGTTGCTGCGGAAGTCTGTTACTTCTCGCCTGGGATAAAAAAAAACAGAATAATGATATAGAAATTGCATATAATTGATCATTTAGAAAAAAACTTACAAAGTCTAACTGTAAAACTTCGCTCGGATTGTTTTCAATGACTGCAGAAGATGACTTCATTTATATGAAACTATATTCGATCTTGCATTATCGACATCGCATTGCGATTGATCGAAAATGTCTATATTTGTTTTTAAGCAAACCAGCAAACGGACCGCCTGATGGTAAACGATCACCGATCAACGTACCAAAACATCGTCTTTAACTTTTAGCACTGTCATCATCCGCAGTACCTTTTATGAAACTGTCAGGTAAAAGTTCCCTTGGTATCACTTTGCAAAGCCATCTTCCTTGATTCTGCGCTAATTCCAGGTTCGACCAGCACTTGGTAAAGCTTAGAAATTCCAATAACTCAATACTTTGAACTCACCCATCCAGAGACACAGCCAGCACAGTATTTCTTGTCAGATGCGCTACCAAGATCCTAAAGTCAGCGTGGTCAACAGTAAAAGCGCCTAGATTCGTGTCGTTGACTATTCTCTCTGGGATGACGTCATGATGGACGCCATTGTTGGAAATATTGGCTAGATCCAGGCGGTAGAGACCGCGCAGGGTGAAAAATAAGTACCTGTAACAAATTTGTAGATAAAGCAGGAGCCTAAACTATTTTTACACTATTGTAGGATACAAATCACGAATTTCATGTAGTCTATTTATGGGATCCTTTTGGTTCCTAAAATTTGTTAATTCCAGATTTATTTTGGCATGAATAGTTTTACACATAAATTTTAATGTCATCATTTTAAATATTTGGTTTTGGACAAAACTTACTGTTTCGATAAGCATAATTGTCTTTACGGCTACATCTACATGTTCCGTTTAACTTACGTTTGACTCTCATAAAATGTTAAAGCATATTATGACTAGACTATGACTAGACTATGTCACAGAAATAAAACTCAAACCCATTTCCAGTGACCACGATGATAAGAAGCAAAGTCAAAGGTTAACTATCGGATTTTTTAAATTGAAATTTACACCAGTACCTATATTTGATTATTAAGAAGTATCGGAAAAAAGTGTTACAAAAACAACCGATTGTGATATCTATTTATTACAGTACCTACTTGAAAAAACCGTCAACGAAGTCATAACATTAATTTTAATGGTTAAAATAAAGATACCAAACGCGACATAGCATTATACCTATTTGTATAATGTAGAGGCTTGAAAAAATAATAAAAACTTACCCGTTATAAGCGTCAACCTCCATATGTACCGGCTTCGCATTAAATCCCGATTGAGCAACAGTCTGGTTCTTTCCATCGAAATCACATCTCAATATCTCCCACGTTTTATTTGAATCTTCCTTCGTATAATTAACTTCACCCAACACATATAAATGGCGGTTCAACCAGTCGACCGACAGATCTAGAGGCTTGAAAGTTCGGTTCCGTAATTCTGGTTCTGGAACTATGATTGGTTTCGAAACACTTTTTTTGGATAACGAACTTCGGTACACGAAACCATTTGATACGGAGATGAAGAGTGAATCGCTCGATATATCGAGACCAACCCCTGTAAGAAAAAAAAACCTAATAGTAGTTCAAATGACAAATGGAATAAAAATAAAGCATGTAAAATAACATCTAATATAATCGTGCACACGATATCGTACATACGAAAAAAATATACAGTCGAATTGAAAACCTCCTTTTTTAAATCGGTTAAAAAGAACTGAGGTCACAAAAGCAAAATCATGTTTTACAACTTTGCTTACAAATAATGCAATTGCGTTACGCGAACGTCATTCTCAATTGCAGACCCCAGCCCCACAAACGTCAATCAAAAGTAAAATCAGAAGGCATCTTAATATTTTAAGATTTTTATGTTTTTATTATTATACTAGCCTAGCGTTTATATTGAAATCGGTGGTAAAAATAAGTTAAAAATGACAAATTCGTTCGTATATCACACATGCAAACGATTGTGAGCAAAAGTGGCGTTTTTAACTGTTTTCGATCCCAAAACGAACGGGGCCTAGGTTGCAAAACAATCACAAGAGTTTTTTAAAACATTTTTACATACCGGTAATGTTGTGTTCCGTATTGTAAAGCTCGATAGGAACTGAAAGCATGTCGTTAGCGGGCGCAGCGAGGACGTTGTGTTCTCCGCCCAAAATCAAGATCGGCTGTTGACTAGGAATGGCTGAAAGAAAAATCACAACTCAAACAAAAGAAAACTGCTGAAAATGTAGAATTAAATCTATAAACCTATTATTGATTTTTGGATATTTTCTAATCGATTCATGTGATCTCAAATCGGCCAATTTCCAGCGCTACCAAAACGCTCACTTTTAATTTACCGGTTTTCTTTTACGATTCATTGCTTCTCGGGCCAAAGCAGCCCGTCGAGTTGATAGGTACATGGTCACCTGTTTTTTTTAGGAAATCCTAACTTTTTGTTTTAAAAATATGTTTTTGATAAACGATGTCTATTAATATTAAGTACCTACTACATATTTATTAATGATACTAGTAATTTCCTCGAGTTGGAAACTTACACGTAGGTAAAGCCGGAGTGAAGACTCTGACGACAGCGGGCGGCCCCTCCCCGACCGCGTTTCGCATCGCCACCGATACTTCGTACTCCCGCGCGGGTGCCAGGTTTTGGAACATGTAGAACAAGGTGTTGTTTGACGCTGGCATATCCTGCAAGTTTATATTAGGTAAGTACCATATGCCATAAATAAATAAAAAATTGGGGGAGACCTTTGCCCAGCAGTGGCACAGCATAGGTTAGTTAAAAAAAAATTAAAAAAAGAAGTAGCATATAAAAAAGTACAAAGCGATAAGCTTATGAGTAGATATCTGTATCTTTTTTAGAATGTTTTTTTATATGAAATTCTTTAGAGAGTTGAATAGGGGCCAGAAAACCACGTGTTGCATTGCATTATGTCCATTGTCCATGCAATTCAATAAAAACTGCACACTATCCTAGAGATGAACAAAAGCTGGTATGCAATTGTTTATTCGCACATAGATATTGTTCAATCCCACGCGTACTATGGCATATACCATGGCAGAGGGGAAACTGTAAATATACCACTTCCCGAGGATTGGTATTCAAATGTTGCCAGTGAGTGGCAATAAAAATAAACGCTCGCACACAAACTTTTGCGTTATTATTTTGTTTTATGATAGTCGTAAACTGTAACTCACCTCAAGGGCGTCAATAGTGTTAGGCTGCGTATCAGTCAGCCTCAGTACGTAAGAGATCAAAGGTCCATTTGGGAATTGTCCCGGTGTCCAAGATATGGCAACCCTACTGGGGTCAGGTGCGGCGGCGCGAAGGGCAGAAGGAGCCGAGCTCGGCTTCCCACTTTCTAAAGTTGAGATCACGACCGAGGGTTCTGAGTACACCGGCTCTACCGCCCCACCCCGCCCTGACAAGAAAATTGCCACGCGGAACTGAAATGACAATAACATTAGTATGGCAGTAATAATAGTAGCAACAAGTCGGAAACTTGAGGTGAAACGCACTGTCAGTCAGCGAAGCATAAATTCACGGAATTCTCCCTATCACATATTTTAGGTCTTTAAATAAATTATACCTTGACTTAAAGCTATTATAAATTGGTACATATAAAAAGAAATGAAAAAATAGTGGCTAAAACAATAAAACACTCAATTATAGCGCAAAAGCAAAAAATCTGCATGCAACTTCTAAGAGCATTCACAATTAAACCTTTGAACCGTATAAGAGAAGTATTTTCTTCTCTGTCTTTACCATTACAAGTCTAAATACTTACTCTATATTTAGTATAAGGTCTCAAATTCTCGACATGTATAATCGACCTATCAGAGTGACTAGTGTTGGAGTAGTATTGCCAGGTGCCGGGCAGCTCTTCATACCGCCACTGCACCAAGTAGCTCATGTTGGCGAGGTTGCGCGGCTCCCACGTCAGGCTGAGCGACGTGGCCGTCAGACTGTCTGCGACTAGCGCCGGCGCTGATGGCGTGCCGATCAGTTCTGGGACAATTTGATGTTTTTGGATTACCAAACTAAATTATAAAAAGGACAAGAATTAATGATACAATAGCCGAATTGAGTTGTTAATGAAATGAACATGCCAATAACGATATAATATTTTTATGTTTAGATGTTAGGATTGTTTTAACATGTTAAAATACTGGTCAATAAACTTTAGAAAAAAGTTATGGAAAAACACTTTTCTTTTTGGAAAAAGTAGTTTGTAAAAAAGCTAGAACAAACCTCTCAGTTTTTGGAAATAGGTGTTTAAAGCTTCATTGCATCCCATAACGCAGTACAGCTCTCTAGAAAACACCGTATCTGAAGTGGCATTCTAAAACAAACGTAGCAAAATAAGACATGGAGTCAAACATCAATAAAATTACCAAGATGAAGGACAAGATAACTTACGCAAATTATCTGACAAGAATGTTCCAGTCCATGCTGCCATAGACTGCATCCCAGCTTACACTGCAAAAAATATTTTAGATTTAGTAATCAATAGAAGTACGGAATTCCTTCTCGGAAGACACATATTTTGCTGCAGTGCTTTTGCTATAAAGCCGTTAAATGAGACATGGTCCAATATAAGTTGAACCCTGTCTATTTTACATGATAATCTAAAAAGGGGTTAAATTACATTGGACCATGTCTCACTTAACGGCTTCATAGCAAAAGCACGGCAGATTAGGTGTTTGATGCAAAGCTATGAGGATATTCTCGTTAATAAATACTCGTATGTCTCAAAATTTCCTGGCTTTTCATATTCATATTCTAACAGTTTAGCATGCCTGCCTGCAAACACCCTATAGATATTTCCGTATGCATTTATTTCTCGTAATAAAGCTTAATTATGATGGCAGTTAATGCAAACGCCGCAACACAAAAAGCTCAAAATAACAGAGTGGGAAGTGGGATGCACCAATTAGCGGGTAATGGTGCGGGCGCTAATCCCATTACACGACCCTATGAATTCTTTGTTTAGGCAAATTGCACCGTAACTAGATAATTAAGTAATCTATGCAGTTAAGAGCTAATATAGGATAATTTAATAAAGATAATGTTTAAACTTATTTATATAAAACCTTCAATCTACTATTAATTATTGTCTGAACTAAAAAAAAAAAACTAAAACTTTCGAGAATTTAAAAAGTGTAGTCAAGTTAATCTTAGGTAGAGCGCAGCACAAAGCTGTCTTTAGCAATATAGTACAGAACATTTATGTTTTCATTAATTTATAACCCTCGAACAAAGAGTATGTTATAGACACCATAAGTTTAAAGTATGTAGGTAGGTATATGTGTGTCTGTCACATCGTAATCCAAACGGCTAATCCTTTTTTGATTTTGTTTAAAAGGCGACTCGATCGAGAATATGAACTATGATTTAAGAAATTCAGTTTTAAAATTATTTTTAACTTCATCATTTGTATCTCAACAGTTTTCCAAATAGGTACCATTACAAAATAGGACAAACCAATTTTACGATCCCTTTCATGTGCTGTTAATTCGTTCGCAAGAAAGAATGGATTTGCGTGTTTATACTCGTATCTTCAAGGAGCACATGTTTCAAACACTCCGTGAGCTTTGATAAGCTGAAGCACCAGTCAAACAATGAAAGATCGAATTGTAAATATCAGTGATTTTATGATTACACTGAACGATTAATGATCTTGTAGACTAGGATGGGAAAGTTTGTAGTTTATTTATATTGGTTAAACTTTAATTAATATGCTAATAAAAGCAAGACTACTCGTAGAAGTTTTAAACTGCATCTGGTGGTATGATTGGGCAATAACGGGGTATACGGTTTGTGTGATTTAATAAACATTTAGTAGACATGTACTATAAAGAATTGAATGATAAAGCCCGTCACACACGTAGCTATAGTATATATTAATATAAATATAGCGAGGCATATTACTATATATTACTGTATAATATTATGGTATAGCAAGACATATTACGACATATTTGGAATGTACAGCATGTTCCAACGTGTTCGAGGGTTCGAGCGTTTTTTAAAGTTTTAAAATGTTTTCCTTACCACACAGCAAGTCGTTCTTCAGAACTAATACTTTTGCGCATGATTGTGTCTTTTCTGCTTATATAATTTTTTAATAATTCATTAAGATCTACAAATGACAATTTTGAACTCCTAAAATATTGAGCGAATTTTTTTGAGGATAGTTAACGATACAAATTAAATTCGCCACGAGTTTTTTTATTCTCTAGATGCGATTCAATCCATTTAGTTCTAGTTTTTGAGCCTGATAGGGGGCAACTGACATATCAAAAGCGGCATCAGAAGCTTGCTATACTATATATTATAGCAAGGCATATTACTATATATTATAGCTACGTGTGTGATGGGCTTAACGCTTAATGTTTAGTTCTCAATTACAAACGTTGCTTAAATTGATAAAATGTCATTTCACTGCGACAAATGTAAATTTCTGCGCAATTTTAAAATGAAAATTTCATTATATGCAGCGTTTCTGAGTAAGACCCTAGTAATTTAAATAGCTCAGTGTTTGATGGCCAAGACATGAATCTCTTACCCTAATGTATGATTACGAGTGTCATTACTTGTAACGGATTTCTACGGTTGGACGGCGACCTCTACGCACGGTGACTTGCGCACCGGAAGACACAGGTGTCTTCGTAAACAGATCATTTTAAGCCACCCTTGCCGTCTTGGAGACACCCTATTATTTTCCATGGGAGAGTATATATTTTATTTTGTATTCTCAGTATTTTATGTAGAAACATAATCCACTAAATTGACTATTATAAAATCAATTAATTCAATTATAATTACATAGTTATTTTGTTTACATTTAGTTACGAATGTTCATTACCAAGAAAAAGATAAAATAATCCGCCAATTTGCCTACTAAAGTTGGCTATATCATAACATAACTATGAATGAATTCGTTTAGCGGTACGTTTTAATTGAAGTAGCGTGTGATAACTAGATAAAATTCAATTACACTCTCCATGGGTGTTCTTTCTGTATTAATAGCATGTCATGTTATTAGATTGTAAAATATTATTTAGACACATAGAAAAAGAAATTAGATGTCGATTGACTAACCAAAACTCATAAGTTCTTAGATACCTTATTCTAATAAAATTCTATGTTTTAGTGGGGATATACTAGACGTAGGTAGCACCTGTCCCAGAAATACTCAAAATAAGGAAATAGACAATAGACATGTCATACAAAATGTTCATAAACTCCGAAAGTTCATTCGCCTCTCAACTGCAGACAGCAACGCAGAACAATAATGAAGCTCGTATTAGCCAACATTTGAGTCATCGAGAGCAGACACCCATTGAGAGTGACGAGCCCAGTGCGCAGAACAATTAAAACGGATGCAGTGGACGCGATCTGTGCTGTTTGTTTCGGGCTGTAATTGCGGGTCGCGGCCTCGCACGCATTCTCATTGCTGGCGCTACTGACGCTGATACTGCCAATCACTGCTCTGACGCAGAGTAACCGGAGAACACGCTCTGTTTTTTTATTCAATGATAGGCTTGCGTTTAGCCGCCATGTTGCCTGACGGGAAGCAATGATGCGGTCTACGGTGTAGCACGCTTGCCTAGAAGCCAGCATGATCAGTTGGATGTGTCAGCATCATTTTACAATACCTTTAAAGGACTGTGTATAGACCTTATACGAGCTCTTGTTTGCTTAGCTTGAAGTACTTTAATTGGAACTCAAAGAGCCAGATGTTATTGAGAGAGATCTTTTGAAATTGGTAATTGAGTTTGCAAGAGTCAGTAACCGTACGAGGTTATGTGTTTGTTTTGTTTGTTGTTGAATCATTTGCATTGACGTTCAAGGTTTTTCCATTCAAATTATTTGTGATTGTGGCTCTACAAACTCTACATTGTGACTTTGTACAATTCGTACAAATTCTATGGAAGTGTAAGTTTCATCTCACAAGTTTACAGTCCTGTTTATACATTCCTTTTTTATCATACTGGCAAAACTTTTAGTCATACTGAAAAAAACTCCAAAAACCTATGAACTTACGCAATGATATAGTATGTTTGATACAACCTAAACATTTATTGGTCGTTCCATTCAAGGATAATCTGCGCTAGTGCGTCTGTGATCCATTCTATAACGAGCGATGTCGCTTGATGCTCTCACAACAACCTACATCATTTGTCTCAATGTGTATTAGACTCTGTACTTTCGCATGCTTTCGTTAAAGAGCTAAGCAACAAATGGACGCTATCTGCCTTTTCTACCCATAGTGAGAAATTTTGGTTATTGGACGGAATTGCAACCTTGACTCACAAATTTAAAGTACTTTTTGGGCTGCACCTCAAATTCTACAAGTGCTACATGTCAAGCATATTTGTATGGTGTTTATGAGGCTCTTGCTAACACGGTCTTCCGCTTCGTCTGTCACAACACCCCGCCCAGCCTTCACAGATTTTGTAATAGTTCAAATAGGGTAATAGAAGCATTATACGGGTTGCAGACCAATTTTTTTTTTTTTTTGTTTACCCAGTGGAAATCCTTTATGGATACCACGCCCGCCCCGAGGGAGGCAGGGTGGTTATGTGGGAGTCTCCGCCCTGCGGCGGCATACCCACTAAAACCACTGGGGTGTTCGGCATCCGCCTGAGATGGGGCAAGGTGGGGTCGCGTTAGCAATCGCCACCTTGCCCCGGCGACGGACCCGATTAGGGCCCCCTGCACCTATGGAGGGGTGACCCTGTTCTCCAGGATCACCCCCCAGACAGTGTGGGGTCGTGCAGGCCGGGAGAGTCCCCCGACTCTCCCGGCAACCCCACTGCCGAGGAGCGAGGAGACGGGCGAACCGCCTCCTCGCTCCCTAGTCCCGCTCGCTCGCACGTGGTGGGCAGTGTGGTTAGCACCACCCACCCCGCCTTAAGCCCACGTTCCTTTCACACCCGGCCGCAAACCTCACGCGGCGAGGTGCAAAAGGAACCCTCCTCTTTCCCTTGCACTCCCGACCGCGACCCACACGCGGCGAGGAGCACAAGGAAAACCCTCCTGGTGGCACCGCTGTCACCGCCCGAGCGTGGAGCGCCGTTTCCTCCAGCGTCTA
Source organism: Alcis repandata (assembly GCA_949125135.1). NCBI lineage: Eukaryota > Metazoa > Arthropoda > Insecta > Lepidoptera > Geometridae > Alcis > Alcis repandata. Next base: position 7,706,958 of record OX421233.1, read on the forward strand.
CCACACTCGTCACCGGCGGCAGCAGTGCCACCGTCCAAGTGTGGAGCGCCGCATCCCCCGGCGTCCACCACACTCAGACCCTCCTCCTTTCCTTGCACTCCCGACCGCGACCCACACGCGGCGGGGAGCACAAGGAAAACCCTCCTGGTGGTCCGAGCAATCGCTCAGACCCCGGCTCATCCGCTGTGCCCTCTGCTAATCAGCCCTCTGCTGCCAGAAGGACACGCGGAAGGCCCCACCTCGGGTTCCTCTTCGTTTCACCGGGCTCAGTGCCACGGCTACTTATCCCCCCCGCCACGGAAAGGCGGGAACCCATTCGGGGGGGATACGGGTTGCAGACCAAGAGCTAAGCTAAGTTAGTTTAGCTTAGCTCGCATAGCTGACGCAGTTTTCCATACTTGTGTGCAGACCGCAAACTATGCGAACAGTATGGAAAACTGCGTCAGCTATGCGAGCTAAGCTAAACTAACTTAGCTTAGCTCTTGGTCTGCAACCCGTATTACTCTCACCCTCAAAGACCAATTTATAAATTTTACTGACAGACAACTCATACTCAGTTTTGTGCTATGCTCCGAGTAGATGATAGATAAATGGACATGTACCCTATACTATGTGGTGTAAGCTGTCAATCCTACTTAGAGAAAACAAATATTGAAATCATGTTTCTGTCACAATCTATTATGTTGTCAGATAGCTATAGTTGAACCTCCCGTCTGAATTTTGTTCACATAGTTTCGTAGTTTTGCTGCTTTAGTTAAAAGGAAAAGACAAATGTTTGTAGAGCATTTATGCACGTAAGTTGTAGACTATGTGTATTAAGGTAAGACATCGATTTTCAACTTTGCGACAACAATATTATTTTTGACACGATTTCATCCCTCCGAACGCTTGTTGCGTTAAAACAAAAGAACGATAAAAGCTAATAAAACCTCCATGTAAGTAAATGAGCGGGTAATTAACCAGCATCCTGTCTCGTGCCGTGGTAATAACAAAACAATAAGTCCCTAGAGTTATTAAAATCGTCGCGTCACGTCACTCGTTAGATTTCGGAAATGGTTCTCGGTCGGAAGTCCAATTGAGAGCACACGCCGGACGCAGGGCGCTGTGAAAGCATTCACTAATAATTTGCTTGTTAATTGCTTTTATACAGAGCACTTCACTTTGTTTTGTATACTGTTTATTTATGGAATGCGTTTGGTAACTGTCGGTTGCGCTGCAGTTGGACCCGCTGTTTACTAGGTAAATTGCTTACGCGGTATGTCTGGTCGTTTTTGTTTAGTTTAGTGGGATGCAGGCCCGAACGTCTCGGCCCACAATGTCTAGGCATAGAGCTCCAAACACAGAGGTTTTTTTTTTCTAACTCAAAAATTCCATTGGACCTTTGCTGTTTAGAGTCAAGGAAACCTAGCCTGGGGAATGGATGGGATAAGAAAACTAAATATTATCATACATACTCAGTGAAGGTGTTGCTCAGAGATACAGTGATCAAAGGAACGCAACCCAGATCGTTGTTTCCCAAATGTTTAAGTAATTGTTGCGCGTTTTTTAGAGATTGTAACTCAAACATACAAAGTCACCTTTTAACAATCAATTAAACAAAACGATGAAGGTTATTTATATTTATGATTACCAAACCTACAAATCTACACGCATAGTGGCTACACACTGTTGCCCAGGCTTGATACGCCACTATTTAACTGCGTGATAGGTTATAGGTAGGTATATTATTTTTATTTTTGTTCACATTATCGTACATTATTACCTACTTACTTACTATATACGTGATAAGGTACACGAGAGTGAACCAGGTTATATTTTTTTATAGAAATTAATTAATGATAACAATAATAGTAATGCCGTAGTTCCATAGCAGAATTGGCCACTTCTTGACATGCTCAATAATTTGAAATGGTAATATTTTTATCAAATGGCAAAATCATTTATGGACATAATTGTTGAATGCTTTTAACTATTTGACTAACCAAGTGATAGGCATAGTTTCATGGAATGGTTAACCGTTAATTATTTAACATCATTCAGAGCACAACATTGACAGAGCTAAGACACATCGAGATGTATGTAATAGAACAAAAGACAGAAAACAAAAAACACAACAAAAGAACTACGGAGGAAATAATAGTACAAGGACAGAAGGTTCATTACGAGACGCATGCATTCAACTTCATTTTACCATGCACAACAACACGTTACTAAGTGCAATAAATAACTACTGGCGCACAACGCATGCGAAAAGACGAGAGTTATTGCTCTGGCACTTACGTTCTCATAGGTTAAATGGAAAATTGAGTTTCAAGGTCACTCGCGGTAATGCCTAAGTGAAACCATCCTGACAGAGGTAACATTTCATGAAATGCGATCCTGTCATGAAAGCAGGCAGGGTAGGAATGTGGCAGGGAATACCTCGAAGTGGCCAATTCTTCAATCGCGCTACGACATCGACAGTGATATTACACTGATGCGTCAAGAGGCGCCAGTGGATGGGATCGCGATCTGTTTTTCTAAATCTGTCTACATACGTTAGTGACCCTACGATAAACCGCCTGATATGTTTTATTATCTTCCATATTATTTCACAAATAATTTACACGAGGAAAACGTTACTACACGAGTTCATCAGCTGGCGCTTGTAAAACATGTTTATGATATACCTATCGTTAACACAACCTATGTTATTGGATTTCTTTTAATAAGAGCTTTCTCCGCCTTTGAGGCAGTTATCAAAAAAGTTTCTATTTACATAATTATATATCTTATCTACATTTATAATACATGTTTATCGATAAAAACGTTTAAACGAATTATACTTACTAATGATAAATTTAAAAATACTCAAATAACATTACAACAACTAAAATTAAAATACAATTAAAAAAACAAAACAAATAATTGAGCACAAAAATCAAATAAAAATAGAATGTCAAAATAATAATAATAAATCATAATACAAAATTTATACAGTTCATAATAAATTCATTTAAAAAATATAATAGGTAATAAATCATAATTCAAAATTGAAATAATTCTAACAATCTGACTAAGGTCTAAGGGCGTATCCAATAATCCAATGGTCACATTGAAGTTCCGGCAAAGCTTATTCAATTGAATACAAATCGTAAATAGATATGAATATATGCCATAAAGGGTACCAAAATATGTGAGCAGGTCACGCGTTGGCCCACGCCAACCACTTGATTCTGGCAATTGGATAATGCTAAGGCAAATTGAGGCCTACCGGAGCGCTTCCCGCCGCTGTCGCCTCTCGAGAGGGCTCTACTCTCTAGTGCGTCGGCAACTATAATGGCTTGTTGATGGTCTTTTGTTGCCCAAATCACGGACTTTGGTAAGGATAGTATGAATACCTCAGAGTCATTGATGCAGTAACAGCATATATATGCTGAATAATACTGTTGAAATGGTAATATGTAACAGGAATATCTTGCCTTTCAAACAGACCGGAATTTTTTTAAATTACCGGGAAGAATGTAACGCCTGTGCACCCTAGGTAGGTATACTTAGCACTTCCGACCAGTCACTGTAACTGGCTTAACAAGATCATTGCTACGTATCATCATGGCAGTTCTCTGTTTTCATTCTACTGTGTAGCCGTTGAGTATCCAATAAATGGGCAATAAATCAAAACACTTCGCAGTGGTCGAGTGCACTCGGACTTCGCCGATTCGAGTTGAGGATTGTCAGTTGAGGAGTTGAGAGGGGTAATGGAAGAAGCGGGGAGGCGTGTTGAATGGGCGCAGCGCAAGCGCAGCCGAGGAACGCGCTCCACTAATGAGGAAATAGGAATTAGTGGCCTACCAACCAGAGTGCACTTCTTTATCATAATTTACAAGTCTCTTTGTGATTTGGTATTGGTGTCCTTGTATTCTTCTTCTTTTTGTGTTGATATTTCATGTGAATTTATACCAGGTAAATGTTTCGGCCAGAATTCGATCACCCCGATGACACCCATACAACTCCTAGTTATTTTAAGTTTATAGCACCAAAAATATATAACTATTTTAATAAACATTACAGTAGAATATAAGACATAATGATGTTTTTTTTTTAATAATTGGTTTGAGAATTAATTCGATGAATACATTCGCTCTTCATTCATTTGCATCCTTAGTAGCCCTTAGAATTTAGGGTTTGTCTTTTCCAAAAATAAGCAAGCGTACCTAAACCAACACCTATCTACCAAATACCGGCCGAGTTTGTTCGTATGTCCATGGTTTATGTTCGTATATAAAGTGAAATTAAACCGTCTGGCTCTCAATTGACGCTAGACACTACAGTTAGAGATTAGCGCTTAGAAACTTGAATAACGAGATAGGAACAATTAGATTAGGCTTCTTCTCGAGCCTATGAGTTATTTTTAGCCAGCCAATTAAGAAATGCGTTAGTCTTCTTTGTCATTAAGATTTGAACAAAGATTGTCCTTGAAGGAGGCCCGTGCTTTTAATATGAGCTTAATTAAGTCACGCATCTTGCAAGGGACTGGACTATACCTATTACGTCACATCAGCTGCATATAACTAGAATAAAGCACTGAAAGAAACTTTGACTGAAAAGAAACGTTACCTACTAAAATACTACTTACTATGTTTTGCTTAGTTTAGGAACAAAACATAGAATATAAATATGTATTATATTTATCAAGTTTAGGTCAGTGCTTGTATTTTTGTTCTGCAGTTTAGCTAAATGTTACAAAGAAAGCTGTATTGAGTAAGCATAGCAACGCATCAGAGTTTCCAGTTATAAAAATAAACAAACATTAGCATCGTCTTGATTGGCTAATTGAAGGGCTCGAGTCGGCTTCATATCGCACATATTTCAATTACAAGTCCAATTGATGGCTACACGACATGAAGCTAAAGAGAAAGTTGTGGTATGAAACGGCCGTTTGAAAATCTTGTATTGATGCGAATTTAAGTTCGAACTTCGAAACAGCTTAAAGGGACAAATACAGAAGCGAAAATATCTGACCTTATTTTTAAATCCGAGATAGCCTATCAAAGGTTTTTTCTAAAATGTTGGGTTTGATTTGAGAGGTTTAAAAAAATCTTAAGTTTTTGGGATTTACAATTGCTGGCAATTAAACATAGGTAAGTACTGGTAGCAGAAGTATTATAGCATGCTGTATAACTCTACTACAATTACTACAATTAGTTATAGTGGGTGGCTCGAAACCAGTAAATATTAAGATTGCACTCAAAATTATTGTTGAATATTCATGAATACACCTGACATGAACGGCCTCTGGTTCCGCGCCGCTTGTTCAAAATATTGTTTTGATGTTTTTGCTCTACTGACTTCGGATTAAATATTCTAATGTATGCATAATTCCAGTGGTGGTGATTCTGGTGATAGAGTTCCCACGGTACTGATTAGAATACGTTGCATAATTATTAATCCATAAATTATGGTTTAAAAAAAAATACTCGAGTTATGATTTAAATACATGGTCATAAGAAGGGTATGCTAAGCCGAAGAAAAAATCTACTGTCCTATACATTTTGTCCAGTATCGTTGACATTTTCTATGGAATATAATTTTTTTAACCGACTTCAAAAAAGGAGGAGGTTATCAATTCGTCTGTATGTTTTTTTTTTTTTTATGTTTGTTACCTCATAACTTTTGACTGGGTGAATCGATTTTGATAATTCTTTTTTTATTAGAAAGCTGACGCTTCCCATTTGGTCCCATTTCAATTTAGTCCAGTTCTGATAATGGTATCCATGAGAAAACCATATAAGTCTTAAATTTGCATTAAGTACGTGCGCGACAAATAGATGAATAACTCAATAGTCGGTCGTTTGAAGTCGGTTTTTGTTTTTTGTTTTGTAAAAATAATGTTCTTGTTTCGATTTCAGAGTAAATCCCGTATTTCCGTATCAAAAGTTGTTCATAATGATGGTACCATGAGCCATTTTTGGCTTAGCATACATACCATTTTCTTGTAACCCTGTATAAATAGTGCAATAAAATAGATATCTAGACCATTAACTAACAATTTAATTAATCTCTGTGTCATATTGCTTAGATTCGTTCAGACGGTTGTGGCGTGATGGAAAAACCTAATTTTAAATAGTGAAACTGTATGATGTACTGTAGCTGTACAAATTGTACATACGAGTGTATACAAAATTTTACACAGTCCATTTTTTCATCCAACGCAAATTACTATAACTTAATAAGAAAACCTTATTACTGAGTTTGTATTTAAATATTTATCTGTGCCATAAACCTAGCTGTAAGATTTCCAGATTTGTTAAAATTAAATAAATAAATAAAACAAAAATCAAGTACCTAATGTATAGAAATGTAATTTCCTCCACGATATTGTTTAGCGGACAGCGTATAATACCGGTTCACACATAAATTAGGAGAAATCACACTCGCCCATGGGTCTTGCCATGCTTTGCTTCCGATAGGTGATTGTCCATTTCCGAGCCGAGCCCAGCAGAGCGTATGGGAAGTGGATTCCGCCACACGAGCTCAATAACCATATCGTGATGCGGTACACTGGCTTTTGATGGGGAAGCTAAACGGTAATTTTGAACAAAATGTGTCGTAATTTTGTTCTTACAATTCTTCTAATAAGTAGTTTACGAAAATGCCAAAATAAACGAACAAAAATAACTCCAAAGAGAATAAAATGGTGTTTGGAGAACTCAGTTTTCAGATAAGTTTTACCTAAAGGTTAGACTGTTCTAAACTTGAGTTTTGCGGGTAATATATTATTATGTTGTGAATGTTGACGACTAAGATTTTGAGATAACTGACATTTCGATAACTCTACTCTAATGTGGCCTAATCCAAACGCCAAAGGATAGGGCAATACCCGTAAACAGTATTTGCTCTTTCTGTTAACAGCAACGAGCACATCCTAATTACAGACACAAAACGTCAATAAGTCAAGAGCGCGGTTTTGAATGCTAGAACAAAACGAACTCTAAAATAGAGCCGAGGGGGGCAGCAACTAGCTGCTTCCTTCCTGCGGCCATCCGGCGTGCAGTCTCACGCGACCCCGCCTGCCGCCGCCGCACCACCATCGAATGGTGGATGACCAACAACAACACTGATCCTTACCAATTTATACTAATCCTTATTTCTGAATTCACAAGTACAACAAACACTACTCTTACTTTTCTTCCTTTACTTTCCGTGTTAATTATAACAAAATGTGTTAAAACCAAGTTAGTTTCAAGGAAAACACCACTTTAGGCTGTAACAAGTGCGACAAACACTACCAGAGTTTTTTTCAAAATACAAGATATTCCTAAATTTGACTTGTGTCCCAGGTCTTTCTGGTCCAGAAACGCTTTTGAAAATACTTGGTCATTGATAGGCAGAACAGTTTGGAAATATGATTATTCTGGTCTTCATCTAAATTCTAATCCATTGAGTGAGTTTGATTATAATAAATTCACGGTTCAAAAGTTCCGATGTACATTAACTTAATTTGAATATGAAAGAAAAAACCAGTTTCCAAGAAAGCTCATTCACTAATTATCATCATCCAAGGTGCTGACTGCTAAATAGATCTGTGAGAGTATAACAGGAACTGTGTGAATGTAAACCAATGATGTTGGAAAGTTCTCATGATGTAAATTGTAAACAGTTTAACGTTCACGGCGTGAGCAGAGAAAGGGCGCAGTGCAGGATGGTGACATGCATGCATTCTGTCCGTCACACCTTCGCATGGCGACGAGTAACAGATACTGATACTCGTACTGTTTTGAAGTAAACAAGTGCAGTGTTGATGCTGTGCAAAGTGTGTATTGATTGTCAGTGAAACTGTTTTGTTTTTAGATTTATCTTCACGATAAACATGCGTGTGTTTTTTTGAACTTAATTGAAACTTAGAACACATTACCACCTGTAGCATACTTAGGTATTAGTAGAAATTGTAGAGCCAAAATAATACTTTATCGCAAAATTAATTTTCAACTGACTTTTTATCGGATAATTACTTCCCTTGGAATCATTAAATCTTGGCAATTTTTTTATTATTTCTAGAAAATACAAATATTATTATAAATGAATGTTTAAACAGCAATAACTTGAGATTGAATGCATCAACAAAGGCGTCGGGGTCGTCAATAATAATAAAATGGAAACAAGTCAATTGGCTTCGTTTACCGCACACAGAGCTGAGTGCGAGGGTGCATGCGGTCCGCCCTGTCTCGCCACTACAAGCTATACCAATTTAGAAACAGTATCAAAGCTTGCACTTGTACTGCTTTCATTACGCTGCAGGTTTTTTTAAGCAGCTTAGTGAAGAAACGAAAGTAGCTCGTAAGGGTTATATTTCATCTATTATAATAGAAATTGCGAGCTTTGATTTGAAAGATTTGCGTTGATTTGGTTTCTTCTAGGCAAGTGTGCTCCATCGTAGACCGCATCGTTGTTTACCATCAGGCGAGATGGCGGTGAAACGCTAGCCTATTATTTTAATGAAATCAAAGATTGTCAGCGTCTTAATAAGAGTTGTGGAACTCGGCATGTCTTAACTTTACACTGCAGATGTTTTTTTTCTCTATCACAAAATATTTAAGACTAAAAACTAGGCGTTATTCATAATGCACGATGACTAAACGCATTACCAACACAGCTAATTTCCTCTAAACCAGCATACCAAATCATACGGAGACCAAGGATGTCTTGCATCTCTTTTCACTAAATAAAAACGAAACGAGATGCAGCGAATCTTTGCCGTTCTTGGCTTGGTCTGCATCTGGCATAGCTCAATGCCAGTTTGCACGAAGCCCCGTCCCTGTCGTAGACGGTACTCACAGCATACAGCTATAGTTTTTTGCGCTTGCAGGGGCACAAATTGGACCAAAAAGATAATTTTGACATAAACCAGTAGTAACTGTCAGTGTGCGATGGGAACATTCCGTTTTATGTCAGTTTTGGTGTAAAATTAAGATGAATAGCTGTATTTTGTTTACTGCAAGTCTTTAAAAGTGATATGGGAGTAGAATTTTATTTTGGGGCTGATAGAGTTGTAAGAATTCAACGTCAATATTTTACACTTACTCTAACCTGAGGTTTTATGATGTGTTTATGAATTCGATACTTCAATAATGTATTATGGTGACGTAACGAAGCGTGTCTTTTTGCGACAATAGATGTTCATTGCCAATGCACAATTTCAAATGTATGTAAATATTATTCATATTCGTAACAGACAGATTTTATGCCCACTATGAAGCGAGGGTCGACACGCCAGTTATGCTCAGTGTACGAGTATACCTACGCGGTCCAGTTGCTTTGAAACCCTCTTCTGTCGACCTATTTTCACAATTGTTTTAGTTTGCGCCCGCACAAATTTAATATTGTTAACATTTACGTACTGAAAGATTGGGTACAGACGAACACTGACAACGTAGTTAGTGGTAGATTTAACAACATAATTAATAATAACTACTCGAACGTCGGTGGTCCGAAGACACCAAATCGATAGCATCAAAGGGATGACGATAAGGCGACGGGATTGTAGGATTGGTAAGACTAAAAGAAGCGGCAGCAATGGATTCAGAGCTGATAAGGAATATGAGGACAAATACTTTTAGAGTTATTTGTACATTGTAGAAATTGACAAAATTTTTGTTAGCAGACTTGTTTTATATATTATATTTTTATTGACTTTATCTTTCAAGAGTTTCGGCGTAATATAATACATACATAATAATTTCAAAATAAAAATTACCCGTTTATCGAATGTTTTTTTTAAACAGTATTCATTAAACACTTAAAAACCTTACAAGAGGTCACTGATATTGTCTTACAATGCGATTAAAATAAGAATAGGACCGGCCTAGCGCCATGTTGTGACGTCACTACCTATGATTCGTTTTTAGACTAATTTTTTCTCTACCTATCAGATAAAAAAGTACGTGCTATTACAATATAAAACAAGCCAATATTTTTTAACATTGCTTTTTTTGCACACTATACCAAGTTCCCGTAGTGACGTCACAACATGGCGCTAGGCCGGTCCTATTCTTATTTTAATCGCATTATACCTATCATATTTCAATAACAATTTTAATTATTATAATCTCTATGTACATACGTATATACATAATATATAAAAACATCAACGCATAGCCAAAACGGCAGGTCTTAAAAACATGTAATTTGGAAGGTATATTCGTTGTATGTTTGTTGTTTAAGGCATCCACTAATATAGAAAATTTTATAATACCTAACCCTCGAGAGGGCGATGTTTGTATGAAAAAAAATAGCTCGGGTAATTATATTACTTTATTTACTAAAGGCTACGCGAGCGAAGCGGTAGGTAGAAGCTATATAGTAATTTATTAGACAGAGAATCTTCTTAAAATTGTCACCTAGCTTTAATCATCTTATGCATACCTGTGTAAACACGCACTCGTGCACAGATCCCACATAAATTACACTTTTAGGTACTCCACACACACTCAATAACACACTAAACCATACTCACTTCATATATTATCATATCCAATACTCTCACTAGCACCACACTCTCTCTCTCACATCTAACACACACAGACATACATGTACAGACAGACTCACACACACACACACACACAAACACACACTCGCTGTTTATACTTATACTTTAAAAAATACAAATATAATTATAATATATTAAAAAAAATTAACTTGGCAAGCAATTGAAAATAAATAAAATAAAACTCACAACTATGAATAACAGTAATAAATAAAAACCATAAACAGAAATATAAGTTACATGTATAAAATATTTGTTATCCAAAATCAACCTCACCTGATGTATTATTATTTTACCGCACCACAAATTCCAAACTTGTTTAAACGCAACCGTCGTGGGTCTTGCGATACAGGTTCGCCTAGTGCAAGACTCACCAGCAACAGCACTCTTACTTTTTGTTTTTGTTTTAATGTGTATTATTTTACTTGTTTTTTTGGATAAGGCTAGTTTTAGTTAGTTTTTAAGGTTAAATGTAATATCTTTATGGAAAATAAATCTATTTCTATTTCTATTAAAACGCCTATTAACGTTGAAAGACCTACTATTTTTTTTTTATATAGGTAATAGATAAAGCATCATGTAAACAAAACTCGAGGTTTTTACATGTCACAACAGAGGTCGTGCGTGATGTTCTGATTCAGAAGAAATAATTTCAAGATAAGGAAAAAATATCGGAATTATAATAATACTGACACAAAAAAAGATAAACCTACACGCTTATCAGTTAGTCTAAAACTTACCAAATAAAAACAAAAAGATAAATGGAAAATAAAAGGGTCGTGCTTCAATGGTCTTGGTCAGATCATCTCAGTTCCGTAATCCGGTTTTTTATTCGTAATTTCAGGTCCCATAGTAAAAGTTGTTCATAATAATGAGTTCTATTATAAGCCTTTTTCATTTTAATATAACTCTATACCTATCTACTTTCCTATGTAAAGGAAGAGAACTATAAACATAAAATTATTGTACCTATTTGATAAGAATTTTTATAGATACGGAGTTATTTTGTTACAATTTCCGCTGCAGAATCGTTAAAATTGAGCAACCCAATAGTGAGAAATATAAATAAACAATAATTTATGCCGATAAGATACTTTACGAGTATCGCCTAGAGTTACGGTCTACAAACGTTAAAAACGTTTTGAAAAGTTACTATTTACTACTGAGAAGTTTATTAAAACGATTGTAAACATGTTTACATGTTGGCTTTATGGGAAACCGAATGTAGATTATGAGAAATAGAGGATTACTAAGCAGAGCACTAAGCAGTGGTTTTTTATACTAAGTATTGACTGACGACTTGACGAGACGAGCAAATCGCTCGCCTGATGCTAAACGTCACGTTTGCCCATAACAGTTAGGTATACTTATAACCTACAGTTTTAGCTGCAGATCTACAGTTTTTTGAAAGATGTTTATGAAAACAGTTTATTTAGCAAAGTTTTACCCCAAAATATACAGTTTTTTGCCATTGTTGTTTTTGAGATTTTTGGTCAAAAAAGGCATTTTAGTAAAAACTGTAGATTTTTTGATAGGTTTCACAGCTTTATAGAGCTTTACAGTTTTTCTCTTAAGCAAAGGTAACGCGACTCACACATCTTTATACGCGACAGATTCCCTTTTAATTTTTAATGCTGGGTAATAAAAGTTCTAAAGATACACTTTCTATCTTTGAGCTATAATACTTATAAGGGGAAGATAGACATGCTTCTTCAGTTTAGAAAAAGCAAAAATGTAATATAGAGCGGCCTTGGTAATTTATTCCACTCTAACTTATGCGAAAATAAATCTGTCTGCTCTGTTTCTTTATTGAAAAACAAGATTGAAACGATCATAATAAAATTTGGCAATCGAGTGCTAGGTTTAATGATTTACGTTCTTGCGTAAAACTCGAAAATGGTGGATAAAACCAGAGTTAAATAATTATTAAGAATTATGAAAGGAAGATAACTTACGTGTTTTAAGCTGCATTCCGACCCGCAGTTAACGTCGAAGTGGCCCTCTCCGGTTCGATTCTGGAAGAAAGAACAAAACTATGTACTTACATTCAAGTTGGTTTAAAGATAGACAAGATTATATTGGGATTGTAAACTAAACTAACTAAAACTATAATAAAAGAAACAGAAAATAAATCTATCTATATCTATATATATATAAAAATGAAACCCGTTTTCCTTGGTCACGGCCTCACGCGTGAATGGCTGGACCGATTTCACTAATTCTTTTTTTGTTGTATTTGTTATCATTAGGAGAAGGTTCTTACGGAAAAAAATATTAAGAAAATCTCTCAAAAACCCTAAAAACAGCCCTTTTATTTTTCCCATACAAACGTTTTCTAACTAAAACGAGCTTTATTGCTATTGTATAAAGTTCATATTGAATTGCAAGCACTCACTGTTGTTTAAGCAATGTAGGTATGTTCCTAACATCCAAGAGTCAATTTGCACTTTATTACCTCTGTACAAAGTTCAAATTCAATCATATCTATCAAAACAGTGTGCGTTTTAGACTGATAATTTTTACTATAAATTGACAAGTTAGCATCAACAAACTACGGTTGCTATAGTTACGCAATAGCATGAGAATAGAGGTTATAACAAAGAGTTCCTATAATTATTCTCAACATCTTTGGTCACGCCATCACGCGTGAACGAGTGGACCGATTTCAATTTACTAGTCTACCCGTGCGAAGCCGGGACGGGCCGCTAGTAATTAATGAAAACATTCGCGTCAAAGGATCATGTCAGCCTAAATACTAAGTTTCTAAGGAAATCGGCGCTAGTTTTCTGATTTTGGCGCGATGATTTTCTCCTAATAAATAATTACTGACTTGACTGTACGAGTAAAATTTTATCTAGTTAGTTCTGCAGTACGGGCAACTTTTCTTTAGTTAGAGTTGAATAAGAGAGTCATCATTGTATTTTATAAGCAAAAATTAGTCAACCATAGTTGTAGGGCTCTGAACCTCCTTCGGGGAAGAACCCTTAAGACGAGACTTCGGTGCGTCTGTCCGTCTACCTATATGTCACAGCTAATTATTATTTTTTATTTTTTCGTCAATTTAGTCAACTTTACAGATATGTCGGTCTGTAGTAAACAAGAAAATCTTTCTAAAAAAATTGATCTATCTTGATCAACTTTTTATAATAGGACAGGGTTTTTATATGATGCGCATTGACGGTGCAGCGTCGACTTCCGTCGCATCGGCGCACGCGCATCCAAGCGTGCAGAACCGCCGCCGGGCCCTACCTGTTACAAACAACCTGATTGATTCGTAGCGATTGTCGCTCCTTGATGACACTACGTGTTTGAGTATTTTTAACCCTCGTCGCAAAAACGACGGGGTGTTATAAGTTTGACGCGTCTGTGTCCTGAACGAATTAACCGATTTTGATTTTGTTTGAAAGGTGAATTAATCGGCAGTGTTCTCAGCTATGTTTGATGAAGATCGGTTCAGCCGTTTCAACGTTAGGTTTTTTTTATTAAATAATCATTATATTTTTCCTGAGTATATAATGATATTATAAGAGGCAGTGCAGTGAGGTCTGGCATTGCCTCGTAGGTACGTGTCTCTAAATGTAAAGATAAGTTAGCAAAAATTTTAGTTTTTTAATTTATTTATTTAGTACAGTATTAAGTCCAGTATATTTTTTAACAATAATTGCCTTACAACTCCAATCGGGTTTGTCCAGGCAATAAGGTCATAGGTGCTATCATCGGATGCTTGCTGAAAATATCTTATAACTCTACATAGTGCAATGGTTAGTAACTCTTGGCTATTAAATATTTTTAAACGCAACCCTCATATTTGTAACCTTTTTACTCCGATAATCATCAGACATTAACCTATCCACCTACTTCCAAACTTGAGAAAATAAAGTTACTTAAATACCAGTTGTTCTTCTCCGACTGTGACCTTTCAAACTATTGCTTTTCACGAAAGTGTTCACGAATTGTGTTTGCATTTCAAATAACTGTATTCAAGTTATCAAACATACTTATTCCCGTAGTTTTTAAGACTTTGCGATTCTGATTTGACCGCATTAATTCAGATCCTAAATGGACCTGTGTTTTTATATTTCTGCAGCGTGCGACCGGAACCGGTCTGGTGCCACTTGTTGGGCTTCCATGATGGCATCTGATACCTGTGGTTACGGTTTTTTGGATTTATTTCTCGTTTACTGTGAGCTATTGTTATGGTTTTTTATAACAATAGTAACTAGATAGCCCCTATTCATTAAAAGTCTCATTTACATCTTGGGATTTTGCTTTTTCGCTCTAAAAACCTCTACAAGATGAACTTTAGTTTACTTAACTATTATTTACTTATTCTCTATGCGTCATTGATACTCGTACATGATAAGTTATTATGTATCAACATAACATATCAAAACCCGAAGATTTTACGATCTTCCTTTATCTATAACAATATTAAAATTTTAACTCAATCACCCAAAACAATGTTACCACTGGATGAAATTCAGTGACGCAATAGCTTTTACACAATTTGTACAATTTTTACCGCGCTATTTTAATTTAACAATATTTTTGCAAAAAAGGTAAAAAAAAAATAAAAAACCCAATTAGACCGCAACCCATCGCACCTAATACAAAGTAAATGCTCTATATTTAGCATGCTGTTGATTACTATGGCTCGCTAATTGTTACAATTGCTTAGATGTGCGTTGAACCTTCCAGCAGACGCCGCAAATAAACTAACGAATGAACTGTGCTCTGATGATAACATCACTTCTACCAACGCTCTATTCATCGCCGATCTATCAATGAAAATAGCATCCATTTACCAACAATGTTTTCATTCGTTGTTTTGTTACTCGATTATATCTGAGCGCAACTATACAACGGATATGATCTACTTGTCTTGTGCTTATTAGATAAATATATCAGCTGGGTCAGTGGGTAAGTTATTTAAAAAATGGAAGTGTTGATGATAAATGAATTGACGAAACCTTGGGCCGGCCGTGAGCTACAAACCGAATGAGTTTACACTTGAACTCATTTAAAATAACCGTCAGGCGATCTTCCTGAGTTCTATCTGGAGGTAGGTTGAAATTATAAACTCAGGATTGACGTAGCTCTATGAATACGGCATACGGCTCAAACAACCCTATACAATTTTTCTATGTTTACATCAATGGTTTGTAAAATTGGACTTATTGCCATTGCCATGTTGTACAATTGCCAGCCTTGCAAGGGTTTGCAGTTGCAGGCAAGAAAACAATAGTCCTGCAGTCTGTTGTTGGAATTGCAAACGAACCTGAAACGGGCATTTTTCACTGCACCGGTCCACGGCTTCCGCTCCAAATTTCTCGGTGATGGAACTGTAATCGCAGCCAATTGAGCGAGCGGACAAAGCTAATCCAAGCAGCGGCAACACTAGCCATTTGTGCCAATTCTGCGCACCGTTCATTGTGTCCACTAACCGTTCACGGCACGTTTTACACACACATATCTTATGCACTAATTGCTACAAGTTTGTCATGAAGTTTGAAGGTGTGAGATTGAGTTGCGCGCGCGAATCGTCATGTTCGTCGGAGGCGCAAGCGCAGGCGCGGGCGGTTCGGCGCGAGCGCAGCGAAAGCTACTGATGGACTGAACATCCGCCTCGCGCACGCGCTACGCGGAGACCGCGCTTGTTACGTTTGGGCGCTACAGCTATTATGTCCTTAGCGAGGGCTCGCAGCCAGGCGGCGCGGTGCGGTGGCGGCGTACTTTACACCTGCGCAGGGGCACTTCATTTGCGTTTGTACTGTGATCTAACTAGAAGTGCATGGAAAAAATCAAATCATAAAATCTCGAAACGCAATGTATGTAACGCAACGTATGAGTTTTAAAATATCAGGTAATTTATATTTATAGAGATCCAGAGATCTTTTATATGGTAATCCAAGGCTATAAGTAGGTAGTAGGTAGGAATACTTACTTAGTTACCCGGTGGGACATTCTCTCTTGTTTCTCAAAAAAAAAACAATTTTTGCTTCACTAGATAGGCTCCTGAAAATTATATTAAAAATATATTTATTTCAGGCATTGCATACATTATTGGGCCAGTTAGGTTTAGTTATATCACATTTTAACATAATAAATCCAATAGTTTGTGTTAGTGTTTAATCTATAATTATGCGCGAAAAAATTTAAAGCTATACTCTGTAACGAATGTATAAAGGTATAGAAGTTGGCTAAACCCTGGATTGACCCAGGTCGTTTTTTTACGCCAGAAAAATATATGGTCCTTTCAGATAACGGGTTAAGTCCCGGCGCGGGCGCGGTAATAATATAAATAAAAAAAAAGAACATTCAACGTCATTTTTCCACCTATTTGCAAAAGCTTCAGTGCAAGCACTGCAAGTCATTATTCTGCCGTTAATCATCACACCATATTTCACCATAACTTTCACATAACGAGAGCTCTACATTGACCTTGTTGATCCTAATTCGTTGAGTTTGTTTTATAGCACAATATATTAGAGCCACAAGGCCGCAGTCGTAGTAACTGCTCTCCAATCTGTGGCCGCTGAACGTAGTAACTGGCAGCTAATCTGTGACACTGATACTGAGATCACAACCAATTTACACTGCGTTCAATTAATTTAACCACATACCATTGGGCATCACTTCCCACGCTGCTCTGCTACGGTTATTTTGTATAATTTTCATCAATATTAAAGGTAGAAAATGCATTTTTAAACAATAGGCCCGGTTACTGAAGTCAATGTTTGACTTGTCTTCTCGAACTGTAATACCCACATGTACAAAAAAGCAGTACCTAATTAATATAAATCTGTGTACCTAGTTAAAATAAGTAAATATTTTCTGAATCAATTATAAACTTTCGGTTTTTAACGCCTGCATTAATCTTTACGATTGCGTAGCATGTGCTACGAGTTCGTAGAGTCACCAGAGTTAAGGTTAATTAAGGTTATGTAAAATAGAAGCAGACATTAAAAGATTACGAATAATTTTAAAAACATTTTACCTTTATTAATGTATTCGAGAAATACTTAAAATTACAGGCTCACTGTAAAAGTTGAAACCAAATAATTTGCATCAACCAGCGCCATCTATTCATTATTTTAGCACTAAAACGTTAATCGCTACGGAACTCTATATGAATTTGCACCCGCGCCGAGTTTAAGTGGAACCTTTTTGAGTGGGACAGTTTCTAACAAACATAGCCGACTATCTGAAGTAACAAGTTCTATCTAGATGGCGCCACATGTGCAAAATATATTGGATATCCTCCTACCTGATCCAGTAGATGGAGCTACATGTACCTACTTTATAGCGTTTCATTATTTTTATATAACTAGCCAGCCATACAAAACATATCAGACGGGCATTCGTCCTCAAGGGGATTTTAGTCGTCGGACTACAGAAGAGGACTAACCAAAAATTTTTAATTTGACATATTTTCACAACAAGGTACTCATCTGCACGGTCTGCTTCAAGCGCTACCTTGTTTCCCAACGGGTTCCCAAGGAGTCACACCATCAAACGTATCACACTGTTACTCCTGTGGTAGGTATTGTGCCTACTAAAACTGCACCCGCCTGCATACGTGTCTGCCAAAAGAAGGCACCGAAGCACCCCGAGCATTCCCTTAGTTTTTCAGCATTGTGGTGTACCGACCCCCTTCAGCCCACGAAAACGTTGTCTCTCAGAGTTCATTTGGATGGCTGGTCAGATACCTACCACTTTAAAGACTCCTTTTTAAAATAGGCTCTTTTGACTCTTTTCAAAATATCATCCAGCAACAGCCAGGTATAATCAATAAAGGCAATGGCGATGATGATAATGATTTTTTTTTTTTTATGATATTGATAGACGAGACGAGCAAATCGCTCGCCTGATGTTAAACGTCACGTTTGCCCATAAACAGGTCTGTGCCACCAAGAATTTTGAATTCTTAGAATTCAAGACCTTGCGCGGCACACGGCACAGCACTGCGCTCGTCACCCTGAGATATAAGATGTTTAATCTCTTATTTGCCCTGTAATTTCACTGGAAACAATGCTCCTCCAACCGAAACACAGTAATGTTTACACATTACTGCTTGGCGGTGGAATAACTGGCAAAGGTGTGTTACTTCCCCAGGCGGGCTCTGCAAAAGAGCCCTACCACTACTAAAATTTAATATTAGACTTGACGGAAAATAATCTACCGTGATATAATGCATTCAAACATGATTCGCAATTATTATTGTAGACTAGCTGACCCCCGGCGGTTTCACCCGCAGTTTTTTTTTTTTACTTTTAAACCTTCCCTGTATTAGAGCAAACAAAACAAAAAAAAATTAACAAAACATACCAAAAAGATCGGACCAATAATATCTGAACACACCTATAAATATTTGACAACCAAGTGACACTATTTTTTATTTCTAAAAAGACAAAAGAGATCGGACATCCCGAGTTTACCGTACCGATAGGACGAATGTTTCACAGGTAGGAAGTTTGGATTGGAAAATTAAATTGTCGATTTTAGTATTTTCCTTTACTTATTATTCATGTTTCTCGCCGTTTAAACCTCCCGTGAACTTTTACAAATATATAAAGATCAAAATTAGCGAAATCGGTCCAGCCGTTCTTGAGTTTTAGCGAGACTAACGAACAGCGATTCATTTTTATATTATAAGAAAAGAGAAAAGATAAGTAGATAGTTATCATAATTATTGGATATAGATGATGTCAGAACAGAGACCGTACAAATAATCTTTCATTTCTGATAATACAAGTTATACAGGGTTATAAGGAAAGGGTATGCTAAGCCGAAAAGAGCTCATGGTACTCATTATTGTGAACAACTTTTACAATGGGACCTATCCGAAATACGCGAAAAATTGATTAGCTATTTTAAACATTTTGTCGAGTGTTACCTATCTATCGATATTTTTCTATGGAACAGTGATTTTTTTAGGTGAATTCCGAGTTTGTTCTATAGGAAAAGTTGATCATAATGATGAGTACTATGAGCCCTTTTCGGCATCATACCCTTTCCTTATAACCCTGTAAAAAAGATATTTCAAGACAAATGTAATGTCAAGTCTGATACAAAAGTAGCGTAATAATTAAAAAAACATTGCACAACGTCCACACAAGTTACAGATAAGGAAGGTACCCCAGATGAGGTGGTTCAAATGAGTCAGCCACTTACATTACCGATACATGAGTATAACAATAGGCGTGACGAAAGATTTTAAAATCCTCTTCCATAATGTGAGTACACATTTACTATTTACAAAAAAGCCTTTATTTCGGTAATAAACTTAAGTTTAACGAAGTTTGAAGCCATTTTTCACATATTTTTTCAACAGTGCCCGAAAACAGCTTGCTTGTGTCATGGCGTCGATTTGACGTCACGGCTAGTAAACATGTCATTGTGTCTATGCGTGATGAGCGGCGGATGACCTGAGTTCACTGAAGCGTGACGTCATACGCTGTGATTGTTGTTTCTGACAAGATGGCCGATTGCTGTATTTTAATGTTTTAATTTATTGAAAATCTTAATAATCTGTTTTTTTTTTTTTTAAATAAAACTAAACATGTGTTTTAAATTTTTTTAATCTGGCTAGTCCCCTGAAAGTATTGAATCGGCGATTTTTTGATACTGTCGTCGTGCCTATTATATATCTTGAATCAAAGAGGGTTCGGTAGATACGTGGATACACATCTTTTATAGAGAGGCATGATCAACTAAGAGTCTCGGTTTATGGCTCTCGTGAAGATTCTTCACAATGAAGATGTTACAAGTGCGCACATTTAACGTTGTTATTGTTTTAGACTATCAAATGCAGAGAATTTGTACGGTTTAGAATATATTTTGTTGAAGGGAGATTTGTTGAATAACGAAATATAAAATGATACCCAAGCCTTACTTGTTACCGCTTAATTAAAAAAATCATTATTCAGGTGAAACTCGATAAATTACTTTTGAATTTTGGTAAAGCTTTAGGTGAGGTGGAAAATGTAACAGGAATATTTATTCAATAACTTGATAACTATTATCAGATTATAAAATTTTATGCTAAACAATTAAATTTATGGCTGCCAATATTATTATGATACATGTAGGTTGATAAAATAAAATACTAAAATAGTACTTATAATGGCACTCGTGTAGAAATGAGTAGGATTAGTTATTAGTTGGAAAGCGAATCGGTCACATTTCAGCCCCACCCTTTACTGAAGAATGTCTTATCATAAAAAAATATTACAAAGCTCTCTGATAAATATCGACATTCTCATTATCTAGCAAAGTAAAACATTCACAATAGGTATTAAAATACATGTATTTGCTTTTGTGACTAGAACCAGTTTGGCGTAGTCTAGTCCAGTTTGGTGCTATTTTAATTATTTTTGCGGGAATGCTTATAATTCCTGTTATCTGCTAAATATGTATACGTATGTTGTATGAAGGTACTGTTTGTTTATTCACCAGTGTCAATAAACCTTTGACCAAATACATTATAAGTATTTATGATTTGTTTGCGCCGCGGTCACCGTAATATCCGAGGTTGCCATACATCGTCATAGGCACGACTTGGTCGAGTTCCAAAGAGCTTGTGCCAAGTCCGGAGAAGCTTGTTACCTAATTCGTACTTCAGTTCCAAAGACCACCACGATCGAACCACGCAATATTATCGCGATATGACTGACTTAATTTATTGCACAGTCCTTTAGAACAATTATACAGTACGCGACAAATAATACACTATTGTTACTTTTACAATACGTAATATAGTTGTCTTAGCCGTATTAAGATAAAGATTATTGTGGTGAAAGATAAGACGTTTATTGTGGGTTTTATAGAAAAGTTGTGCACAAGGAGAGCACCCTTCAGTTGGATCTGAACTGTGGTGGAGTGCGCCTTGGAAAACTTCAAGAAACCGCTTACATTTGCAGTAGAACCATGGCGCCCGACTTGTGTGACTTTAAGGTAAACAGATTATTTTCTTGGATGTACATATAATGACTGCGATTATGTCATTGAGACATGTCGTTTATCATTTAATGGATGTAAACGTTGAATAAGCATAGTTGTTTTGTGTTACGTAACGTTTCCAAGGAATAGGGTGCAGAATAGTGCAGATGCAGATATTCACGAATGACGGTATTTGGGAATAACAAGCGTGAAGTAATTATATAAAGACATTTGAAAACCTGCTACATAATACACAAAACCAATGACTTAGTAATAACTAATAAGGGCCAATTAGTTTAGGAACAATCCTACAAAATATTTACGTTTTAGCAGCATAGCCCATAAAAATATATTTGATTCTTAAACTTAGATGAAAAGAATACGATAAAATGATTAAACCAGTAAATTTTCAAACTCACACATAGCATAAAATAGAAATACGAGACTACTAGTCACATAAAGTTGTAACAAGACAAGCCAAACAGAAACACATTTTACTAATTGGGTCCAACACACATTAACACATTAATTATCATTATCTAACTTCAGTCTAGACATAACAGAAGGTGCAAGTGCAAGGAAAGCCACTTATTATCTAGTTTGGCCTAATTCTAAGTAGAATAACTAATGTACGTAGTAGTGTCTTGTGTTTTGTTTGACATATTGTCATTCGACTCCATTGAGTTATTTTCATCAAGGTGTTATGAACGACCTGTGTTATATTTATGTGCAAATTTTGTTCGTAAGTCTGCTAGTTCGTATTACTAACCTTGAGCACACTCAACTCAGTTCCGAGATTCACATTCACCGCTTTGTTTTGTTTGTTTCTAATTATTTTTTATCAGAACTTAGTTTATTTTTTGTAGAGATTTTTTGCTCTGAGAATTATATTTGATAACAAATTTGAATATTTATAACCATTTGCTTGTGTTATATCTTGAGTTGCTAGTGGTTTTCTTTACTTAAATTGTTACAGTATAAATCTAAAACAATAGAAAACCATAACATTATGACAAAAATAAAATACGTATTTTCATTTCCATTGTTAGAATGAAAAATGTGTCAGTGTATGAAAAATCAAGCGCGCAATAAAACAATGCTCAATAAGTAATAGAAATGCAAAACTACAATACTTTATTTCTACGTTAAACCTGTAATTTATAAAAGTATAAAGTAATGTAAATTATGATTATGAACAGAAAATTGCTATCGTGACGTCGTAATTAGTGCTTCAATTCTAATACTACAAATGCGTTAGTATCTCTATTTTTTATCTGCCTGTTTAATACTTTTACGACTTAAAGCCAAGACTGATCCTAAAGTAATTTGGCAAATAAATTACCTACGTGTATTGTGAAGAAGAACACACAATATTTTTTTTGCTTTTATCCTGGAAATAAACCAGTGAAAACAGAAAACTCAGGTGCAATGATCGCTTGACCACACCTACAAATAAATACATGCCTGAGTAAGTCTTGCTAAGGGTAATTCCAAAGCAAATTGAGACAGTATTACTTATTCTACTGCCGAGTGGGGAATCACGGGGATCTACCAGTTGTGTAGTCATCATCGTTTAGACGAGTTTTCCTGATCTTCGCTCATTTGTTTTGCTGAAGGCTCTGAATTCAGTAACTTGTACCCTTTGCTTAAAAAATACTTCGTCATGTATTGTTTGTATTGTACATATTGTGTTGTTTCAAGGCATTTGTTTTTAGGTATTCAGAACAGTACGTCAATGGTTAGACCAAGCATTTTTTCTCAAGTTCCCAAAGTATTTCTGTTATAGCTGTCGACTATCGTCTATCACGTATTGTTTCAATAAGGTCAGATACCAAGGACGTCTTTCACCTTCTCTCAACGAAAATAGATTCCACTTTAGTCGCCCGACCAGAAACATGAACCTGTTTTGTTTCGTAATTTAAGGTAACTAAAGTACAAATTGGCATTTTGGCTTGAATCGAAATTAAATCGAAATCAAAAATAGCAGATATAATACTTAAATCTGGAATTTTAATGGGATTATGTTATTGCTAGTGCATTTACAAAAGGCTGAAATCAATGAGATAGGCTCATGACTAATGTTGATGTAATGACATTAAGTTGGATTAATTGCATTACGCTTTAAATCCAAAACAATGCTGTTAAAAACATTTCCCTCGAATTCACTTCTAATGATAAGATACAGATAATCTTTGCACATAAAACGTGACATCCGCCGCATGAACTTATCTAGAACGAAGAATCAACAAACAATACTTAGAACTAATAAATAGTAAATAGATCAAAACAGAAGAAAGTTGAATTAAAACGCAAGATCAATGAATGCGATGGAATAATGCTGGAGGAAAACGGCCTTGTTTATTCAAGCGAGGAGGTGTGCGCGTGAGTTGACTCACGGCGCCTCACTGCTATAGATGAAGAGTGGGTACCTATACCTACCGAGGAGAATGCAACGGAGGCACGTCAAGTCATCGCGTAACAACCACACCCAGAGCCAGATATTTAGGTACATTTCATAAGCCAATGTTTATAGATCAAAGGTCCGTAGACAGATAACTTAGAAAAATAGTTTAGTTTATGTCAATGCGACGACAACAAGTTTAAAGTACAATATAAGTATATATGTCTACGTGAGATAAAAACACAGTATAGAAAAGGATAGATACTCGTACCTACAAAGAAAAGAAGAATAAAAACGTTTACAGGACTTTTAATAACGACATGGATAGGTAGGCAGAAGTAGAACACAAAATAGCATAAACATGCAAAGTTTCGAACGAAGAGTAAAGACTAACATCGTGAAGTAAATTCTTTAGATATTATATAACCCTCAAGCTTCTTAGAAAAATAAGCATTCGGCTAAAATACAAGGAAGCTTCGAGAAAAGCTTAACATTAATGTGCTAATGCTAACGAATTAGCATCCATGAGGAAAATGGCAATGATGAAATCTAATAAGTTAGTGATGAATAAGACGTGAAATCTTATACAGGTACAAAATGTACAAATATGCTGACTCATAAGAGAAATGATTTTTTTTATACGTTATAAACACGTAGAGCGACAACTATCTCCGGTACTTTTGCTAAATAGTACTTATTTGGAAAAAAAAAGGAGATGTAGTTTGGAATAGATTAGTATATGACTATCTTTGATATTATAACACCGTATGATTCCAATGGTACGATGGGGCATTATTTCAATGTTGCATAAAAAGAGGCAAACTGAGTTCCAAACAACATTGGCAACGCTATCCCACCGACGATATTTCCGAGAATGCACCTGAAATAGCTATCTAAAAGGAATCCAGACGAATTAATTTCACTATTGCGCTAACTGACGCGATATTGCGTGAAGGGCGTCACGTGCGTGCTGCGCCGGTGTGTGCGGGGCGGGGGCCCGTCGCGGCGTGACGTCACGCGGCGGCGCGGGCTGCGGGGAGCGAGGCCGAGGGTGTGGTGCACATGCGCCGCTGAGCGCTGACCGCGTCTCAAGGTGACCCTCCGACCACCGGCACCGCTCTGCTTCTGCGTTGCTCGCGGCATTAAACTCCGATCCTTTCACTTATCCAAACGGTACCGGTATTCGCCCCGACGCGGATATCGGCCTGTTTCTGTGCGCGGTGGAATTTATGACGGCACCCTGTGGACTCCAACGCTCCTCGTTCATCATCTCCTGTCTCGGTCGCTACGGCTGACAAGACAAATCGATATGCGTCATCCGCGAGACATCGTGAGTACGAACACACTCAAATATTTGCCCTGATTAGAACTTTTCCGATACTCTACACTACACAGCATCCCGTTCGTGTCGCTATAACACGATTTTCGACACACAATTTCAAGTTAGCTGCTTCTTGTCGAATTCACCCTATTGCTTATAATATAAACCGTGCCAACGAAGATGCAGGATCAAATGAGGTCATCAAACTTATTAACGTCGACCAAAGCAATTAGAAACAGTCTATTTCTAAACCAGCAAAATGTGCATGTTTGCTGTAATCTTTAGTCCTTCCTGTGACGTTTCACGTCCGCCATCATAGATTGCGTCAGATGTCAGTTTTATTGGAACAAGGTCATCCCCCAAGGTCGTCCATGGAGCTTCATTCAGAGGATGCCTCATAAACTTCTTTGAATGGAGTCCCACACATTCTATTCATGTTATCTCGGAAATAAACACGTGTTTCAGACATAAAAACGAGACTAACAATGCTATAACTGGTATGAGTAATGGAAACACCGATAAATAATTAATATACCTCTATGTAATTATTGTAAAAAAGTTTTCAAAGCTAAACCAGATTGCCTAGAATCATCATCATTAGTCAAGTAAGACATTGATGACACTGCTTAAATAAAGCACTGATAAAATTAAAAGAAAGATTGTATTTGATAAAATAGGAAAAATATGATAGCAAAATAGATCTCACCATTGATTATATTAAACTTATTTTTGATAATATTGATATAAACTAAAATTAACTGATTAACCTAAATTAATGATAAGATTAATGACATTTTGAATCCTCGCAATTCAAAATCGATGAAGCCGTTTTGGCTGTTGGAGGTAACACAGGAATGTTTCTACAATTATACATAAGTATATTCACAGCCGAAATGAATAATCCTCCTTCTTCTGTCTGGAAAAAAACAGGCTAATGTACGAGTGACAAAATACAATAGTACAGTAGATACCTACTACATACCTACTCGTAACAGCCTACATTATTACCATTGTAACGTGCGCAGCTTCACAACCACATGTCACGTGTCACGTAGTGAAGCGGGTGCCTGTTTAGAACCACTGTGGTAAAATTATCGTTCTCGGATGCGGATTAGTTCTTGCAGACAATGTAATGAATACATATATGCTATTTTTCTTTAAGCCCTTTTATCGTAACTCAACCCTACAAGCGGTACTGGATGGCAACATTTATCGGAACAATTGTTTCTACAAAAAGAAATAAAATTCAATGACCTGATGTCATTATTTGGTTAGTTTGATAGTTGCCGGACCTAATGATTCTAGTTATCAATTGGCCAGTGTCCTCCTTGGGCTAGTTAACCTTCGCCCGATGGCATTATCCTATAGAAAAGCGATGCAATTACAAATACAATACATGTGCTGCAGTGCCACAACCAGTTTATAGCTTGTTACCATTTTAAATCGTGATCATATACTTTGCGCTAACTGATAGTACAAACATTATCAACTCCCAATTAGCAGATTATTCCGGCAGATCGAACCGGTCTGGCTAGCTATGTGCGAGTACAGTGCTCGATATCAAACCTTTTATTATGTTAATCCATCGGTCAGGTTTGTAGGCAATAAATAGAAATCAAGGCTAGGATTAAAATTTTTGGAGAACAGATATTTGTCGTTCCTCAAAATATTTAATGTCATTTGATCTGGTTAATCCGGTTTTCGGCCTAACTTTCCGGTTAAAGTCACATAATCATCAATCACCGTTCTGTATCCCACTTCTGAGTGACTCATGTCTGGACTAATTCCTATTGTGACTTATAATAACTTATTCATAGTCGGGAGTCAGGACTAAATGTAGGATAAGGAAGATAGGCTGTAAATGATTATGATAGTCTGTAATGGAATAAGTTCTAAACATAAATTTTCTCAAAAAAATAAACCTGGCTTTATTTGTTAATATTTGTTTTGGAAGAAAAAACGATAAATTATTAAAAGTCATGAAAGTAAATCAGTTATGCTTATGGATGATGTAGAAAAGCTACCTGCGAGAAGTTTTTGGTAAATTACGAGTAAACATAAAAAGATCAAAGTTCTTCTTTTGTTTACTATGAGTTACAGGTATTATGTCATGCGCTTTGCGTAATCTTTTTTAAATAACTTGGGAAATACAGCACGAAATATCCTTACATCTTGCACCATCCTCATTGTGTAAAGTTCTTAATTATAATTGCAATCAAAACATTTTATCGTAGAACAAACTTACAAAATGAGTCAGTATAAAATGGCTATCTAAAAACGATACGGTGCTTATCTGATATACTTGTGGCTGAAGTAGCATGATAAACTGTCTGTCTGGCGCAGGTACAGCCTGATTTCAAATTGAAAAACATTCCATATAGGTACAAAAATAAATAGTTATTTGCATTGCAATTCTTGAAAACGAATAGGTACGTTTGAATCAGCAGATAGCGGCTACCTTTTATCTTGAACTATGTATTCTATGCTTGTCAGTCGCATTTCAAATGAAAACCGATCTATGAAAAGTTTATTAGGTCCTAAAAGCTGTAACGCGGTCATACGCCCAGACGCAGCTGTCTACGATTTATCACATAAAAAGTTTACGATATTTGAAATAAAAAATACTAGTTGTTTCTGGTTCTGGATGAGCTTTCCAATAAATTGAGACTTTGCATTACCTACGTCAAATGGTTATATCCATCGTCTTCTAGTCGTCACGAGACAATATCTTCTCAAAAATAAACAGAAGCACTTTGCCAAGAAAATATTTCAGCGTGCGTTAGTCCTGACGCGAAGCGCCCGTATGCAAGATATAAATAGATCATGCAAAGAAATAAACATTTTGTTTCTGTTTATTTCTATACTAGAAAGCAACTTATGTCCTTCGAGATCAGTCACTTAGAAACTCTTGTTTGCTTTTGACATTTTAGTATTTGCTTCGCGCGTCTTCTTGATCCTTTCGAGCGCTGGGTGACCATGATACACTGATTTTTTTGGAGTTTTCTGATGTTGATTTTTAAATGATTACAAAATTTTGGAAGAGTCTAAAATTAACTCGTTTTAATTGATTTAGTTTTGAAGAATAAATACGAGTACCAAAGTATCTACATATATGTATTATGAGTACCTATTTACTAGAAGTGCAAGTAGGTACGAATTTTTAGTCATAAAAGGTGATCAAAACAAACAAACGGAAGTAAAAAAACTAAACCTAGCAAAACACTAAATACCTGCTAAATGTAAAACGTACCTATTAATAAAACTCAAGCAAATTCTATTCAATGCAAAACTCGTCGCGTTTTTGTGGTAGGTTTCCATTCGTCAGCAGTAAAAAAAGTCCCGCTTCGATGGATCGAAGCGGATTGAACCGGATTACATGTTTATAATCGTTATCAGCTTTGATTAGCGAAAGGTGACGGCTTTATCGCTTTCTATACACTCAGTAAAATTGATGGAGCTAATGCTGTGATAACAAATTTTCGCCGATATTGCAATAGGTCATTTGAAATTTAGGGTAGATATTTCTATATCATGATTGACCCACATTTTTACTAAATTGAATCATAGTGCGATCTAGTTCATTGTAAATACAACGAACAAAATTAAAGAAAAACAACAAACTCCATTTTTGATAAGAATTGTTTTTTATACTTAGTAGTTTCTTTTTATGGTTTCCAACGTGATGCATGATTATTGCAAGAACCGCACCGAGCGTACACAGGTTTAAAAATCCACCACTACAAACCCAATAGTAAATATAGAGGCCAAAGAATGTGCATGACGTCACGAGCGAGCCCACGCGTTGGCCAATCAGAATCAAACACCAAGAGGCACGACTAGGGAAATAAGATAAACATTATAAAGGGGCTCGAGAACAAGCCTAATATTGTTTAATTTCTTCTTTAGGAAAGTCTCATCAGAAAACATGACGTTACACTAAAAGTTAACTTTACTTAGAAACATTTTCCGACTTCATCGATTTTCATATACTTTAGTATAGTTGTCCTACTTTGGCTAAACACAATGACACATAGCAAGAAAGAGATAACAATAGTTTATTACCATGAATGAAAATTTTGCGCTTGTGTGCGAACGCGATCGAAGCTTTGCTGGCGGGCGCTGTCCGCTAGTTCGTATTCCTCATTTCCTCGCGAGTTTGGCAAGACGTGCCGTAACATAGTGAATAGCTCGTGGTGTGTTGTATAATTTTTAAAGTCAACTAGTCGTAACGTCAGTTTTCAAAGATGGGCATTGTCGTGAATAATTTACCTCTGGTGAGTAAACATCGTAAAGTGTTCTATCAAATAAAAATTTGATAGCCGGCTTCGAATTGGAAAGCAACGGTAGTGTTGTAATGACCGCTTTGACCTTGTGAAACTCGCCCGCATTTTGTGAACAACTTAGTTTTACTGCAAGGACTGCATTGGTTTATTAGTTACGCTGGCTGTAGACTTAAGTCTGTCAGAAACCTCGAGAACCGCAAAATTTAATATTAACACGCGCAGAAAACGTCACGACCAACGAATTTAAAATTTGAAAAAATTAATATTCAAGTACCCTACCAGTACAAAAAAGAAATAAGACGTTGCTTGGAGTATGATTTTGCAGGAAGTTACTAATTTGTTGTTGCGTTAGTTATGATGGGGTTGCGTTGCGGGTTTATCCAAGCTAAATAAATCGAGGTTATAATTAGACGACCTCGTCATTTGAACGTCATGGGTACGATCATTAACGTAGGTCGTTCACTTATTTAACTTTATATTTTTATTTCAGATTCGCGAAGAGTGCGAAGTTTTTCACCTAGGTGATAAACAAATCAGAGAAATTATAAACAGACTACACAATGATCTGGTCAAAGGCCTTGGCAAAGATACCCATGCAAAATCCATTGTTAAGTGCTGGATCACATACATACAGGATTTGCCGAATGGAAAAGGTAATTAATAAATCGGCATTGGATATTATTACAATAACTTGGGTTTTTATTATGTAGCAAAATATACATCAATTA
Organism: Alcis repandata; assembly: GCA_949125135.1. Lineage (NCBI taxonomy): Eukaryota > Metazoa > Arthropoda > Insecta > Lepidoptera > Geometridae > Alcis > Alcis repandata. The sequence continues at coordinate 7,737,154 of OX421233.1, forward strand.
TGAACCCAAATTGAAACTTATCATATTTTTGTTCCAGAACGTGGTAAATTTTTGGCATTAGATTTAGGTGGAACTAACTTCCGAGTGCTAATAATTAATTTAGGAGAGAATCACTTCGATATGCAATCCAAAATCTATGCGATACCAAACCACATAATGACCGGCACGGGAATCGCTTTGTTTGATCACATTGCAGAATGTTTAGCTAATTTTATGAAGGTAACTAGTGCACAAAATCCGAATCTTTATAAAAAAATGTAATTTGTTTTCTATAATATGATACTCATTTGTCATTTTTATCCAGGAACATAATGTCTACGAAGAGCGCTTGGCGCTGGGATTCACATTCAGTTTTCCACTTCAACAATTGGGTCTCACAAAGGGAATCTTACAGCGCTGGACGAAAGGATTCTCTTGCAGCGGCGTTATCGGCGAAGATGTTGTACAAGGTCTCAAAGATGCTATTGCTAGACGTGGGGTAAGTTCTCAATTTATTTTAGTTATAGGCAATAATTATTACAATGACAACATACCAATTGTTCTATCTAAAATTCTACATCTAGCAATGCATTTTCTTGAAGAAGACATGGCTTAAAATGTTGACACTACTGTTTCTATTTATAGTTGTCAGAATATTTTGTTCGCAAAAATATAATCGATTTCAAAATCTTGATGAAAAAGGATGAATAAGCAATTATATAAATGAGTAATTTTACAGGATCTTGACCTGTCTGTGATGGGCATTTTAAATGATGCAACTGGTACTCTTATGTCGTGTGCCCATAAGAGCCCTGATTGTCGAGTTGGGGTTATTATTGGTGAGTTGATGATGATTTTGCAGCTCTCTTTAAATTAAGGCATGATGGACCTAATGAGAGCCGTGTAGAGGCTTCCAAACATGTTATGGTAACTCAGTGTCAATTGTCATGTACAGGGAAATAAGGTTAAAGGCGTTCTTTTATCGTCAGATAAATTGTAACAAGGGAATAAATTTGACATTCTGACAGATTTCAGTACAAAAACTATCAAGCTGTCGAATTTATATCATCGTTAGAACTTATCAGGCGATTTAAGAATTAAATCCTTTATATTCTAACAGTTAGAAACTTGGAACTAAAACATCATGGTCAAAATTTTGCATGAAGGGGAAGGTCTGAATCGTCATGGTCTGGCGCATTTAAGGCTTTCATATTATGATACTAAAATACGATATCTTTGAAACGAAATGAATTATTGATTCCATTAATTTTCCGTCTGTGATAAACTGATAAATGACTTGTAATTTTATTTGGCCTCAGCTCGCCTCGTTGGGCGTGGCTAAGACTAAGACCTAGAGAAAAGATAATGCAGTAATTATTTAAACTACACTAAATTTTTTCACTATTATCTCATACAGGAAGGATATGATGTAAACAAATTAAAGTATTTGGATGTATACATACTTTTTTCGGTTATCTTTCTATTTAAAACCAAAAATATAAATAAAATACTACCATGTACCATATTGGTTGATTTCATTCATAAATTCACGTACATACACGAATTTATATTGAGTTGGTGTAACCTTGAAAGCCTCTACAATCAATCATCTTCAACATAATCACGAAAATAAATTTATATTCTTTTACTATTAAAACTATGGAATGTCATCTTCTCTATACCTAAAATGCATGTTTTTCTCACTCTTTAGGACGTACAGATTGATATATGCGCTATTCTGAACGATACAACGGGTACGTTAATGTCCTGCGCGTGGAAAAACCACAACTGCAAAATAGGACTCATTGTTGGTAGGTTTTACCTTATTATTACTGTGTGCATTTATTTGGTGGTGTACCTACTCGTATTTAGTCGTTTGTTTTTTTTTTGTTGTATAACTGTATCGTCAGTGTTATAATGGAGCAATTTATCATCGCTCCTGTTTTGATATCAGCTTAGTTCAACACATGCTTCTAATCTTCTGACATGCATTGAGCTATGCAGTGTTTACCGTTACGCACGTGTTACTCAATGACGTCAAAATGGGTGTTTATTCGCACTTCGCACCTTACGCTTTGATTTAGACTTGCATCTTATTGCCTATTTATGTAAACTAATAAGCATGTTGTACAAATGTACCTATACATTTTTTATTTACAAAATTTTTCTAAATATGTATATTTTTTTTTTTTTTGTGTAATTGTGGTCACCCTAGCATTTAAGTGACCTTGCAAAATAATAACTTAGTAAAATTACTTGCCTAACACTTAGTTGCAAATAATTTAAAGCACTAAATTTTCTTTAAACACCTGTACACTGTTGCTGAATATTTTTGCATGTCTTTTACTTTTCATTTACCTACTAATTTCTTTAAACTGTAGGTAATTCTTTATGTTAATATTTCAATTTGAAGTAGCATTATTATATCTTGGATGTGGCTTCAATTATGATTTCCGTTCGATTTAACCAAGAAAGTAGTTCGCATGATACAGCTGCACTTTACGATGAAAAACCAGTTACGTACGAGTAGCTCATCAAGGTGAAATAATTATTTTCTAATGACATACTTTCTTGTATTTATCGACGCACAGAATGGCAACACAACAAAAAATAACTAATACGGCAAATTCTTATCTAGTAGAAATGCGATACTTATATTCATTTCTTTGTTAGTAAATTAGGTTGAGAAGAGACCTTGGTGATAATTTGTAGCAGCAGTGTTAATACTTATTGCATTTAAGAAACTGCCGTTTTTGTTATGATGTAAAACGCCACAATAGTCTTCAATTAGCCTCAGTGTCGTAGAGTTTTTGTAAAACTAACCATCAGTTTTTAAGTCTCACAAAAAATATGCCACTGCTGCGTCGTAGCTTGGGGCCAAGATACCTAATTTGAGTTAACTCTTTGCACGTCGAACCCCGATCTCGTCATACTGTATCATTTCTGTCTCACTCATTGACACGTAAACAACGTGAAAATGAGAGACGAAGAAAGACGAAGACTAACATAAGAAGTAAACTAACCTTTTCAAATCCAGGCACGGGCAGCAACGCTTGCTACGTTGAGAAGACCGAGAACTGCGAGCTGTTCGATGGCGAGCCAGGCAAGGCTGAGCTGCTGATCAACACCGAGTGGGGCGCCTTCGGAGACGATGGCTCGTTGGACTTCATCCGGACAGAGTTCGACCGCGAAGTCGACACCAAGTCCATCAACCCTGGCAAACAAATGTGAGTATCTACATTCATTTAAAATTTCAGCTCTTGTCAGTGGAGTGATTTCCAGGCGTGGCGATCCTCTGCTAGTGTTTTTACTGTACGACATGACATCTGCCTTCGTTTTAATCTGATCTAAGAATGTTCTCCTTGGTCTTTCTTTAATAATGAACTCGAGCACTTAGACGTTGAGGCGCAGCAGAAAAGAAAGCACATGTGTACGTGTGCACTTTGCTGCCTATTGCAAAAATCGCGCTCATTTTTTTACAACATTCCTATTGTAATATAATTATTATTATCTTTTGAATCGTTACCGAACCGACCGCGCGAGCTTTCTAGACACACCCACAACCATGACGCTTTAAAATAAAAATAGTGCTATCTAAGCTATTTTATTGACACAAAAATTCATCGTAATGATGACCGCTTTGAGTTTAACGAACGAACAGATAAACATCTAAAAAACATAAATAAATTACTGTCCAAAAAAACAAAACGATTGTTGGAATCATTATCTCTCGCGAGTTTATCGCGCCAGTAAAACGTTATCAAGAATGTTTGAGTTAACAAGGAAAGAGTTACGATTTTAACCTTGTATACAACAAATAATTCCGGCAATAAACAGAAACAAATATGGAAGTAGTTTTCTGAGAAAATTTTCCTTCTAGCTTGCGTAAACCTAGCAGATACACCGTGGGTTACATGAAGCTAGAACTAATTATTTTTAAAGACTCATGAGTCACGTTTTAAATTGTTTTATTACTGTTCAATGTTCATATAATTAATAATTTATCTATGACATGCCTAGAGTAGGTACGTAGGGAGCATATACCTATTCTGTGTGTGTGTAATAAATATGATTTGTAGCGGGTACAAGTTTTGTATATTTTTCATTATTATAACATACTAGCGACCTGCCCCGGCTTTGCACGGATATAAAATATAGCCTATGTTACTCAGGGATAATGTAGCAATCTAATGGTGAAAGAATTTTTGAAATCGGTCCAGTAGTATTTGTGTTTATTCAACACAAACATACAAAAATACAAATCTTTCCTCTTTATAATATTAGTATAGACTTAGCAAAATTATTTAATGAAAATACTTATTGGTTCACAAATATGAAGAATACTGGCTCGCTTTTTTTTGAAGTGGCAAAACGATGCAAAGACTCACTTGGTAGACAAACAGTGCCAACTAATACGTCAGAATGACTAAGCTGTTAGCTATAGAATAAGTACGAAAACAGGAAAGTTGCAATAGTATATTTTAACTTTCCTGTTTTCGTACTTGTAGGTACTTCGTCATATTTTAAGCATCATCAAGAAATTGGACAAGGAAATCCCAAGACATGGGATTTCTACTTTTTAAAGGAAATTTTGAATCGAAACTGGAAAATAGCGTTTGAAACCGCTTCCATACAATTTAATTCATAGTTTTTTTACAAAAACCGTCAGGATATCTTTTTAAATCTTTAACGGACTGTTTATTTCCAGCCAAGAGAAGATGATATCCGGCATGTACATGGGCGAGCTCGTGAGACTAGCTCTAGTGAAGTTCACCCAGATGGGACTTCTCTTCGGCGGGCGCGGGTCTGACCTCCTGTTCCAGCGAAGCAGCTTCTATACTAAATATGTATCGGAAATCGAGTCGGACAAAATCGGAGACTACACCAGCTGTATGGACGTTCTTGAAGAACTCGGTAAGTGATGCTCCTTATTATCTTTACGTAACTTAATTTAAAGCTGGTACTTTTCCAGAGCTATGAGTTTAAAGGGCAGTTTATCTACAAACCAGACACGAGTGGACAGGAATACTACTTGAATGTAGTTGTTTAAAATTGTCGAACTTAATTACGAGTACAAACCAACTCGATAGGTAACAATTTCATGAATACAAAAAAATTAAAATGATTTTACAAATTATGGTACAGCTGTGGTTTGTGGCAATTGATTTTCTCCACTACATTACAATCTTGCAGTCTTTGAATAAATATTTAACGCTGATTAGCTTTAGCAACTTCCTCACATAAAACGTGATGGCAATGTTATTCATACTGAAATAGTATTTGAATAGACAATGGCTAAACCGTAACGCGAATTGACAAGCGTCACACTGTATATGTAAAATAAAAATAGTAAAGGAAAACACAAAAATTTGCGTCATCTTCATTTTCCACAGACTTTTTTATTATTCGACTGTCTCACGGTCACGTGCTAATCGAATCCCTTCCGCCACCTATTTCGACGATATGATCGACCCATCTCGAAACGTACTTAGCTATAGCTAGGTAAGGCTACTAACATGAATTACCTAGATAACTACATCGAAACACGTGATGACGGATATAACCGAGCATAGATAAGTTGCTTGTCGCAAGTAGTCGCAACTTTGCAAGGTAGCGGCTAGTTTTAGGCTATGTAAGGTTATATACAGTTCCGCATTATTGCGAGTTCCGTTGCGAAACTTGTTTTATATTGAACTGATACCTATTCGTATCGTATTTATAATGAAGACTTTGTGTTTGTCGTTAATAAATATTGAAATGTATTGTCCCTAAAAATCAACCGAGTTCTCAAATCGGAATAAATTTAGCTCGTGCGCAAAATGAGTTCAAGCAAAACCTACTACGAATATAACAGGAAAAAGTGGATTTCCGACTTTACTATTATTTTAATAGATTGTGTCATTGTGTATAGGTAGGTACTCATAGTGTCAAAGTAATTTGTGACAAGCGTTATTTGCACCAAACATGTTGAAACTATATACTCGATAAAAGTTTACTCAAACTTGGTTACGTAAGTTACCTTTTAGTTAGCGCACCTCGAAATGATTGCCGTGGTTAACACGCGTGTCAAAATGATGACATGGCAATTCGACATTTTATAAGAATGTAGACAAATACTATCGCTATAATCGTCTTAATTACTTAATTTATGTAAATACATATATGACAAGAAAAACTGCTTTTATCTAGTTACCAATTTCGGTGCTACCGTACAATGCAAATAAATAGACAAGTATTTGTACGTTTAGCATTATCGACTTTAAACGTTACGCAATGTGACAATAATTAATAATTATCATGTCTATTGTGTAAAGAATATTGAAATTACATACTTGCTAGTTATGATAACGGGTAGAGTAGAGAAGGGAAAACAAAGGAAGGAAGGAAGGACCAGAAAGACCAAGCGAAATATTCTTAGATGAGATAAAAGAGAAATCAGATAGAACGTTGTAAAACACTAGAAGAAGACACACTGAAGACCGCCAAGCCACAGAATAACTAATAGTACAAGCCAATCCTGAAAATCACTCCACGGACAAGAACATTGCTCTTAAAGATTTCATGAAATCGCTAACCTCCGTGCTGCTTGTTGCAGGTCTGTCGCACGCGACGGAAGCCGACATGGCGGCGGTGCGGCACGTGTGCGAGTGCGTGTCGCGGCGCGCGGCGCACCTGGTGTCCGCCGGCATCGCCACGCTGCTCAACAAGATGAACGAGCCGCACGTCACCGTCGGCATCGACGGCTCCGTCTACAGGTTCCACCCGCACTTCCACACGCTCATGTGTGAAAAGATCGCGCAGCTCGTCCGCCCTGGATTAACGGTAATATTTCCTTCATCAATCATCAGCCTATCTAATGTTTGTCCGCTGGACATAAGTCTCTCCTAAAGAACGCACACAAGGCACGATCTTCTGCCTTACACATCCGCTTGCTACCTACGGCCTTACGCAGATCGTCGCTCCACCTGGTCGTAGGTACATATTTCCTTACCCTACTAATATTACAAACTAGCCGCGCGGTTTCACCTGCGGTAAACATGAGTTAACAAAGGTTAACATGAGTTTTCCGGGATAAAAAGTATCCTGTGATAATTCAGACCATGAAAGACCTTCATTCATAAACACATATGCTACTTGTGATTATGTCGCGGTTAAAACCGCGGGGCACAGCTATCCTCATTATGTATTTCTTCTTCGTCGTGTCGATGATCTGTTTTAAGTTTATACTGTTCATCATCATTGAAATACTTCTAGATCCGACAGCTAGGTTTACCAAGGTCTCTCCTATATGCCATTATCGGTCTAGGTTGGTCAGCCGAATGTTCAACTTCTCTAGGCTTATTTCAGCCACCGTTGTTTTATTCCACCTGTCATTTTTTTATTCAAGTCACCCTTGCTTTTCTTACCCCATCTATAATATCCGTACTCAACCAGTTTTACAAACGTTTAGAAAAGGGGACCCCATTACCCTGCTCGTTTGAAAAGGCAAAAAAATTAATGAGAAACAGGTTAGATTACTAAATTATTACCGTAATAAAAAAGCGCGTAATAAAATAAGAAGCTACCGTAAATCGATGTCAAATATTACCTTTCTAATATTTTCAAACAATTACGATTTCTTCCGCAATGTTTGTATGATACTTCTCAACAAATGGATTACATAAAACAATGAAGTACGTAAATCTAATTGACACTGACAAACTACAGAGCAAACATGATAATTATCGTCTTTGTCCTTAGTATTAGCATAGTAATAATTAAAATGTTTTACTAAGTACAAGCGACTGCATGCTTCCATCTACCTACGAAAGATAACGAGTAAACAACCAGCGTTTTTGTATCAGGTACTGACTGGTAATTTAGCAAAAAGCTTAATCATTCTGACTGTGGAAATCAAGATAAGACAAGAAAACTTCATAGTTAAAACGTTAGATCAGCGACCATTTATACATATAGCCAAATGGTTTGTGATAATTGAATTGAATTTAACAATGTTAAGATAGTTTCGCTTTCAAGATCTAAATTAGAATTAAAGATTTTTTTATTTTCGCTTTCATGATAAAATCTACATTAGCCCCGCAACAAAGCGGCACCGGCATGAGATAGGTAAAGATACCTAATATTAGCCAAGGTAAGCAAAATAAATGATAACGGCCACACACTTAGCCAAAAACAATATGACGTCCAGACAGAGATAACATTATCAAAGTGCCTACATCATTATTAAAGTGACATATCGAATTTATGGAATAATACCGAGCGATACCACTTCTTTGAAGAAGAATAATTAACGCGATAAATTGGCTGATCTAGAAGGTTGAAGACTGGGGACATTGGAACATACGAAGAAAACAACATAAACAACTAGGACGTAACCTAAGAGTAGATCCGGGCGACTTGTAAACATACAATGACATACTTGCCCTCCGAACTCTTGTTATCTGGTTCGATAAATTGTTTAAGAATGCCAAGCCAAGCCCCCATTACGTTTTAATTTAACAAAAACTGTTAATTGTTAGCGTCAGAGATATCTTTAATATAAACAAAATAATAAAGGTCACTAGTCGAACTTTGGTCGCATCGCAATCGCTATATCTACTTAAGTAATTCCGAATAAGGATTTCGGCATTCTACTATCGATATTCATTTAAGGTCTTATTTATAAAAGCTGCTTAAACTTAATCAGTGTTTAAAATTCTGTCTTATTTTTGCGCTTGACATTTCACGTTAGCTAGAAGTTGCCAGAGCATTAGAAGCAGCGCTTTTGAATAAAATCCCTAGTGTTTATATTTTAAGATGGTAAAAAACACAATTTTTACGTTAGCTATTCACTCAGTACTGAAGTAATAAATATGACTCACCCTAATAATATATTCTACCTTCTACCTTTGCCCCTATACTTTTATATTAAATACCCTATTGCCTAGTTTTCATTTACGTACCTACAAAACTTTTTGTCCCTACATTTTGCATAAATCGATATAGCTCTGTTTTAGCATAAATCACGCTGACAGACGCCCAGTTATTATTCACGTTTTATCTCTTTAATCCAACGAGACTGATTTGATATCTCAGTACATACATTATGATGTCAATGCGCCAAAAAATACCAGAGGGTGTGAGCGGTTATCAGCCGTTTCGTCAATAACGATGATTGTGAGGATTGCATCATCAAAATCCGCGACTGGACAGCAAAAAGTAATGTTTTGCGTAAGAACTTTAGTGTATTGCGGCGCTGATTTAGATTTTTTGATTTATCATCATTATTTGACCGTATCGCTTCACTGATAAACTGATCTCATCAACGTATTGCCCGGGATTTCGAATTATTGTAATTATTTCAATATGCACATTTGCACTTCATGACATATGACTTGACTTGTTGCAATGAGCAATTAATATAGCGCATTAGATAAGATTCTGTCTGTAATGCTTTGTTTGTGTGTGAAACAAATTGATTGAAAAGTTTCCAGTCACTAATTGTATGTTATTTGTTTGTTCCAGTTCGACCTTATGCTGTCAGAAGACGGCAGCGGGCGCGGCGCGGCTCTGGTCGCGGCGGTGGCCTGCCGCGAGGTCATGGGTGCGAAGTAAGCCACCAGTGATACCGCAGCGAATGCAGCGATCTCCCGCCCTCGCGGCGATGCAGCCTTCGCCTCACGCGACAATGGACTTCGCCCCACAGTACGCGCTCACATCCGCTTTATTAGACTTTATTTGAATGCCTACGCAAGCGTACTTAATTGTTCTCCCAATAGATAGCGTATTAACGCAAGTCCAATAATTAGAAAATGTAAGGCGGAAGAATATTAAAGCTTTAGGCTGTTTTAGTACCTTTTATTGTAAGACTAATTAGTAAACTGTTTATTTTAGTCTTATGCCACTGTGTGCTAGCATTGGCTTCCACGCGTTCGCTCTCTTGGAAAGCTAGAAAACGATAGTGATCGATCGACCAATTTCCAAAAGTAATTTCTTTAGGCACTAAGATTCGATGTTGGAACCGGCATAAGTAATTTAACGGATTATAGGGTTTATTTGTATGTACTTATTTATTTTACATATTAGTCTAGTCACAATTTTTGGAAGTTGGCTACATAAATATCCGAATGTAGGTACATTAACGATATAATTTTGCGGTTCTTCAACATAAATTAAAACATGTTACAAAGCAGAAGACTGATTGAATACTATCGAGTTGTTTTAGAACTGTTAAGTATAGGATCTTAGTGTCATCCGGTACTCAACTGAAAAAGTTTAGTTGCGGTGCCTATCTTAGCCAGCACACAGTATTTTGGCCCGAAATGTTAGTTTCAGTGACTAATATTTTGTTGATTTAGCAATAAGTAGGTTTATGGCGTTGTAAATTTGTATTTTATGTATTCGAGAGTAAGCTCTTTTTAGTATTAAAGTGTGTATGTAATTTTATACAGCAACTATTGTTCGATAGATATTCACTATAAACTAAGTGTATATCATTTGATGAAGTAAGAGTTTTTACAAATATAATAACCAACCAAAATGTTGTAAAAACTATTTTAAACCGTTGCAGATGGTATAGGACTAATAATTATATTAAACCAGGCATTATGTAAGTTATGTATGATTTTAAGTCCGCAAAAGTTTGATTGTGAATCTACATGTAGTGTCCTTCCTACGTGTGAATCTCAGTATGTGAGGACTGTACTTCTGTCTACAGAAAGAACAAGTCCAACAAGTAGTATTTCATCTTTTTTGATCATTCCATTAGTAATTGATCATGGATTCAAATCAGTGGCGTAGCGTGTCTTGGCGGGGCCCCGTTATTATGAAGGGTAAAGATTTGTCACAAAAGAAAAAAAATGTTTAAATAAAATTAAAAGAAATATTTATTCATCATAATTATCAACCATCACTTCTTCCAAAATTTTTACTAACAATTCTAATTAAGCATACACTCTCTCCTTGCCTTTCTTCGGCAAACTGATTTACTTGGTCCTTACCTATGAAATTGGCGTTTTGTATGGGGAAAACAAAATAGACGAAAAAAAAGATATAAAATATATATTTTTTCTAAAATTATCGACTACTTTTGTTGTCATTTCTGAAAATAAAAAAAATTGGGAAGTTTTTATTATTTAATTTTTGCTTACGCACGTCGTCGGGGGCCCCCTTAGCCCGGGGGCCCCGTATAATTGATACGGCAGATACGGCGGTAGCTACGCCCCTGATTCAAATCATCCTATTTTACAAGAGGATTTTAATATAAATTTAGAACTGTTAAAATATAAAAAAAAATAAAAAGAAGAGCTATCAAATACTTAAAGAAATTGTAATGAAATGTACTTATATTAGACAATTGTGATTTATTGAACATTTCGATTTAATTTCCATCGATTTATTCGTACATCATTAGATGTTGAAGACATTGTTAAATTTTATGTGTTTTGATATTTTACTGTGATAGAGCTAGTAATATTCATAATGTATGCACGTATTTTATTATTATTTTTATTTTTGCACAATGCCAAGTAGTTAAAAATGTTGACCGTGAAGTACTTATTGATATCATTAGCAGTGTTATAAATCAATCAATAATAATTAAATGCAGAATTCTATTAGATAAAAATATATTTTTTAATTATAATCACCGATTTTCTTTCACGAAAGCTACATTTATAGTTCCTAGATAAAAAGTAGGTGCATTTCAGTTTAGATAATTATTGAGTTAACATTGTTTTGTGTGAGTGTCACATTTTGTTGCATGCTTTGTAACAAAGTTAAAGTAATTTAAGTGATTAGATTCTTAAGTTATAACTATGTACATATTTAGAAAATTATATCCAACGCTGTGACTTATTATCCCTTTGTTTGTGTGACGCTAAAATGTTATTTTATGTAGTTTAATATTATGTTTTAATGTTACGAAGGCAAATTTAATTGATCACTGCGTGAGGATTCGAGTATCGCGTATTTTATATTTATTATTTTTCTAATTTAAACACTTCATGGTTGTAGTGGAGTTGAAGTGTACACTTTAAATTGTTTTTGTTTGATATATTTTTAGTTATACCGACATTATAAAGTACAATATATCCGATCAGATGCAGTACTTTCTGATTATTCGATAAAGATACTTTCTTGTAATAATATCTTTTCTGTCATGTAATTCATTATTCAATTTACGCAGAAATACATCGGCGTAAGGAACAAGGCACTAAATACATACACGGTTGTAGGAAACTATGACACGAAATTAGTGACAGTACTAAATCGAGTTACTATGGTCTAAGAAAGCTTGTAAAATTTTATAAAATGAAAATTTTGACATACCTACCCACTTTTTCCAAATTTTCCAAAGTCTGACATTTTGTACAGATAAATAATAATCGACACGTATTTAGAATAAGTAATTTTTACAAAAAATGTAAGTACAACACAATATAAAAACTTGGATGAAACATTGAAATTGTCAATCTATATCGAAAATTGTTTCAGCTACTTTTAAATTTGATTTCTTAGATTTTAAGTGAAAACTGGTTTTGTGTACCCTGTAGAAAGATTTAAGCATTCCAAAGGCAATATGTTAGGTAACCAAATTATTTTTATATAACAGTACATCACTAAACTTTTGGAGTGTATGTCTTGCCTTTACATAGATCCGACAGTAATACCTAATATCCACGTTTCATACTACCTGTATGGTGTGTATTATTGATTTAAATGTAACCGAAGTGCAAATCTAAATAAAATCAGATAGGTATCATGTTTACTATAAGCGAATAATTTTAATCATTGATTTTATTTTTGTTGAGCTACTATGGCGAATCGTTTAGTCAGGTCGTTTGAACCTATAGAAATGTTACTTAAACCAAGAATAAATGAATTTAAAGTTACTTATGTGTTTTCATACCACCACACTTTACATTTATCTACTTACGAACTTTGGTCCATGAAGTTTTTACGACTTTGTACGACATCTACTACAGTTCAGGGGCGTAGCTATCGCCGTATTAGTCGTACCGAATATAGGAGCCGCCCCGGGCTAAATGGGCCCCAAACGTGTGTGGACAAAAATTCAATGTTATCTATTTGGGCCCCCAGTAAATTTTGATACAGGGCCCGTCTAAGGCAAGCTACGCCACTGCTACAGTTGTATGTTACTACACTACATAAATATACTTAGTACACTACAGCTACACAACATACGTAGAAATATACTTACAAAACATCAATTTCCAGTCTTGCAATTGAAGACGTTCTGCACTTAAGTCATACTGTAGTTTTACTTCACACAACTGAAAGCAAATTCAAAACATAATTACACCTAAAGGAATAAACACCTTATATGTATGAACACATAGAAATACCTACCCGATGTAATAGTTCCAATTCTGTTGTGCCACTCATCAAACTGGCAGCAGTGACGTAGCTTGCCTCAGATGGGCCCTGTATTAAAAATTAAAAGGGGGGCCCATGCCTAATTAGATAACATTTTACGAATTTTTGCTCATACACGTTCAGGCCCCCTACAGCCCTGGGGCCCGTACCATCGATACGGCTGATATGGCGGTAGCTACGCCCCTGACTGGCAGGTATAGATTTGTTGCTTTTCATTTCAATATACTAAACTAAGATAGGGAATGATGTGAAGCCAAAGGCCGAACAGTAGCATGAACATACTCGTAGTCGTGGTCATCAGCTAGTATCTGAATAAGAACGTAAGTATCTAACTAAGCCGCGCTAATCAAGTCACTTTACTCTCACAATCACACAATATTCTTAGTGCGAGTGAGGCAATTTGAGTATCACCGCGTCTTTTCAATTCGTGTTTTAGGCTTAATCAAGTATAATTATGAAAGCACACCAATTCCTACAACTACAATGAAATATACAGTACTCTTATTACAAGATTTATTTATCTGGTCACATATCCATAACTAACAAAATAACGTTACGCTTAGAAATCTTAAAATCCTATGTGATAAAAAACTGAGAATAATTTTCGAGTGAATTTATTTTTTTACTACGAATTAAAAAAAAAGTTAACAAAGATATAAAAGCACATAATCTAGTCACTAGATGTGCGATTAACAAATAGTACCTAAATAACGTCACACAATCACAACTGGAAGAGGTTTGATTTCTTCAAAATATTAGTTTAAATCGAAGTTGACTATTTTATCTTATGCCTAAATGTTAGAAAACAATTACATTATGGTATAAATAAATTCGTAAGAATTTAGCCTTTTCCAGAGATGCTAGTCTATGCAAGAGATTATTTTAATGGAGACAATTAGTGTCTGAGAGAATTTAGATTTTTAATCAACTTCTATTAATTAATCTTAAGGTTCATTATACAATCGCTTTTTTTAATTACTAGCTCCCTGGAATACAGATCCAATATTGTCATTTAGTGGAACTCAATAGTAGATTCTGAAAATATGTAGCACAAAGGTTAAAACCAACTTAGATTAAAATGATTACATTATTGTCGGCGCAAGTTCCACAAATCAAACAGACAGCGTCGAATTGTTTAGTGCACCTTAACATAATCCCTAAATACTTATATTTAGTAGTGAAAGTGAGACATGAATTCCATCAGTGCTCTTACAATTCATAATTGCAAATAGAACAATATACATGCATTTATATAATTGCAATTATATAAACATGTTTCACTATGAATCATAAAATACATCACATTGAGATGAATTATAGTCCAATTAATAGGGCAATTTTTAAGTGCCCATAACAAATACTTAATTAAGACGACAAGCACAGTCAGACGGGGTCTTAGCAGGCCTCTTTGGAGCTGACAGACGTTTAGAAGTGCCAGTGCCATACTGGATCCCCGAGCCAATCCGCTCCGGATCTAACTCTCCCGTCTCAATCTTAGCCAGAATTGTTTTTGAACATTTCAAGAATGCTTCCTCAACATTCTGTCCTGACTTAGCACTGGTTTCTAGGAACATTAATTCTGAAAAAGAAGTTTGGTTTTTTTTTAACAAAGTTAAATTGCATTTTTGCATAAATACAGAAGTTAAAATTCTACTGCATTGAAATGTTGCGTTTTTAATTTAATTTATATTTTTCCTGTGGGTCACAGTTCTCTATAAGGATACTGTTGGATAAATAATTTGAAAAACATACCGTTTTCCTGTGCAAATTGACTTGCTTCATTAAATGTCACCTCTCTGGATTCTTCCATATCTTTCTTGTTTCCCACAAGCAATATGCATATGTTCGGACTAGACAGTGTTCGAGCATCACGGAGCCAGTTGGCGAGAGCATTGAACGAGTCTCGGGAAGTTATATCGTATACAAGTAAGGCTCCAGCTGCCCCTCTGTAGTAAGAGCGGGTGACAGATCGGAACCTCTCTTGACCTGCAGTGTCCCATATCTGTAGCTTAGTAGACTTGCCTCCTATATTCACAATTTTGGAACCAAACTCAACTCCGATAGTGTGGCATCTATCTTCTTTGACTGTAAACATATTTAAGTTGTTGACATTCATTTAAGAGCTTTTTTTTTTATTGAAAGCTAGGCTTGCTTTTGGCCGCCATCTCGCCTGATGGGAAGCAACGATGCGGTCTATAATGGAGCATGCTTGCTAAGAATGAATAAAGTAGAAAGTAACTTGGAAATACTTTAAGCATGTTTTGAGGCCATCTATTATTTAGTATTCTGTCAAAAGGCAAACTACAATAAGCAGCTTGTTACACTATATTAGTATAACTAGGTAAAACTCCATTATTCTTATTATCCATTATCTTTGAGAAAGTGCAAGAACAGTAAACAGACACATTTTATAAGAATTTTAATCTAGAATTTCTTTCAAATGCGTCCAAGCAACTGCAATATTGTATTTTGTTACTTAATGTGCATTAACTTACATTTATTCCCAATGAAATTGTTGAGAAGGCTTGATTTCCCAGTGCCAGCACTTCCAATTACTAGAAATTTGAATAGGTAATCTGGAAAATAATATAAACTTTTTTAGTTAAGTAGGTATTTTATTTACACACACATAGGTACTTTTTAGGATGTTAAAAATAACAGAGGTAGGATATAATTCACATTTTCCTGGAATTCAACTAATTGGCAATGTTGTTTAGCTCGAATTCTTAAAGTAGTGTCAGTTTTCATTTGAGATTGATTGCATTTTTGTCTATTTTGGTTAATCCACCAAAAAGGAAACTTAGAATGTAGTAATGTAGGTACATATAGTGCATAAAATGACAAATTAGCTATGGATTAGTTGATTCATTTGTAACTGGATAACCCATACATACCTTTGATATCATAAAGGTAGCTAAACTTTTGATGCAGATGGCTATAGTGCAAACCGTGTATTACCCTGTTATGTTTTAATCGTTTAAATTAGTAAAAAGCAAATAGATATATTGTAATTCTTTAAATAATTACTGGATATCACTGGTATATGAAATAAAGATCCAGACAATCCGGTAAAAACCTTAGCAGACAATAAATAGCAAACAAACAACAGTGTATCATCATGGTAGGTGGTTCGTAATCATGAAAGAAATGAAATTGTGACAAGATCTTTTTGAGAAAGCTTACCATAAGTTTCAGACATTTTGGATTTACATAAGCGTTCTAGGCCTTGATAATTCACCAAGTGGAAATTGTGTATTTCCAAAACAAAACCAGAACAATATTTTTCTTTGGAAAAAGACGTCAGTTTATTAAACGCGGTTGCCAGATTTGATTTTTAATTTTCCATTTATTTTTCCAAAACGATTCATTTTACAAGAAAAAATCCCCAAATTTTTTAAGCTATGCTATACGCGATAGAAGCTATGCTATTGCATAGCTTCTATCGCGTATAGAAGCTATGCTATTGCATAGCTTCTATCGCGTCGCGGGCCTTGAGCGTGGAGACCGAATCCAGAAATTCCGTAATGAAAATAACCTAATACTTTTTAAAGTCGTCACAAAATAAGAGTCCCGTTTGGACAAACGGGCCTCTTATTTTGTGAACTTGAGAAAGACCGTAGAATGTAACTTGGAACGCTTTTCGCGCATACTTTATGGTAGCATGTAATGTCAAACTCTCAGTTACGTTCTCAGTCTTCTTTTTTCAAATATTAGTGTTGTAACTTGTAACCAATTAATTATTGAATTGACGATAGCTCAACTGACGATTTTGGCTCATCATCCGAAGAAAATTATTGAATGAAGATTCAATCACTTTGGTTTTTTCTTGTTTATTTGTGATTGAATGAATGATAATGTAACTAAAAATATTAAATAAAGGACAAATTGACCTCTCGCACCATTTCGTATCATTTCAATATACCTGTAACCTCAATCCAATGTACTTTACAATACAAAATCAAATACTCATACAAACTTGAATTGATTTATCGTGAGTATCGAGTACCGAGTCGTATGGTTACATCACTAGTTACGTCGCTATGACAAACGTCCAAACGGGCTTCATATTTAGTGACGACTTTAATGATACCATGAACCTACAATCCGTGAGTGATACTTTTTAGTTTTATTTATTTATTTATTTATTTGTATTAAGGCACAAACGGTTTACAATAAACTTAAAATAATAGACACAATTAATATACACACACCAATCAAGCTGCCACTAATATATGCAATATATAAAATAAAAAGAACAGGACGATAGGTACTCAGAAGCGAAACAATGTTATTAACAAAAAAAATATATAAAATTATAAGTATAGAAAACAAATTAAATCAATATAAAATAAACTACTTCTGAACAAATAAGAAACGAATAGGTAAATATTAAAAGAGTGAAATTTGATGTTTAAATTGGGATTTAGACAACGACAAAATGTCGCAACCAGAAAACTGGTCGTTGTGCGACTTACATGCTCTGGGAACAAACGAATTACATGCATAATTTGTATTATAGGGCTGAAGATTAAATAACTTATTTGTAAAACGGGCATTTAAACGAGGACACCTTAAATCTATCTGACTTAGAAGATATGGAGAGTCAATAACATTTCTTAAAATTTTGAACAGCAACATTTGATCTTTGACAGTGCGTCGGCTTTGAAGAGTGTCAATTTTAAAAGTTATGGGGTTATATGAAAAAGAATTTCTAAAATTAAGGTGTTTCAAAAACTTGTTTTGAATCCGTTCCAGGCTGTTAATATATATTTGATATTGTGGGTTCCAAACATTAGAGGCGTATTCCAGGATTGGTCTGACTAAAGAATTGTATAGAATTATTAATGTTTTAGCATTATTGAACTCTTTACCCACTCTCAGAATAAAACCTAACAAACGATAGGCACGGACAGTAATATCTTCAATGTGAGAGCTAAGTATGAGTTTATTAACTAACAGAACACCTAAATCTTTTACAACGGTTACCCTTTTAAGAAGCTCATCATTCAAACTATAATTAAAAGTAATAGTTGATTTCTTCCTTGAGAAAGATATGCAGCTACATTTAGCAACATTCAAAAATAGGAAATTGCGCCTGCAGTACCCACTCAATCTGATTAGATCACTTTGCAGCTTCCGGCAATCATCAGGAGATCTAATAACTTTATAGATTTTTTTATCATCAGCATAGAGTAAGCAGTTCGAAAACTTAAAACAATTTATAACATCATTAATAAAAATATTAAAAAGAAGTGGCCCAAGGTGAGAACCTTGAGGCACACCTGACGTCACTGGAATAAAAGAGGAACAAAATCCCTTAATTGCAACTGCCTGGCTACGATCACGTAAGTAAGATTCCAGCCAACGAAGCAAATCCCCGTGCACACCAATCGATAACAATTTCTGAAGCAAGATATCATGGGATATTTTATCGAACGCTTTTGAGTAATCAGTATACACAGCATCCACCTGAAAACCTTCATCCATAGACCTAAACAAAACATCAACAAATTCACATAGATTGGACTCGGTAGACTTCCCATCCACAAAACCATGTTGCTCCTGTACTTTATAAGGCCTAATAACGGGATAAATATCATCATAAATTATTTTCTCGAATAATTTTGGGATCGTACTAAGCTTAGAAATGGGACGATAATTACCAATATCGTGCTTATCACCTGATTTAAATATCGGGACTACATATGACGTCTTCCAAACTAGCGGCACACAGCACGACTGTAATGAAAAATTGAATAAAATTGATATAGGATTGAAATTGATATTTTGTTGCCATCTATCGATGAATAGCAGAACATTTAATGACTTTTTGAAATATCACGCTTGTCTCTTTAGTTCAGCAACTCGCCTCTAGGTATCGAGTGTAAGGTTTCGTTGACTTTTCGCAATTTTATTTTATTTTGAAAATTATTGATAATTATTACAGAAATTCATTTGGGTACTTTTTTGAAAAATAGGCCTTGCAATATTTAAACAAAAAAGGAAGAAAAAATAAAAACTTAAACATTTTTTTTAAATAGACCTACTGGGTTACACTCGGAAGAGAGAGTCATGACGTTTCAAAAAAAGAAAAGAAAGGTGGAATTTTGGTGACAGACAACGATAGACTGCGAATTATAAAATTACTAGCTGACCCCCGGCGGTTTCACCCGCTGTTTTTTTTTTTACTTCTATACCTTCCCTGTAGTAGAGCAAACAAAACAAAAACCAACAACAGAGATCGGACCAATATTTGACAACCTAGTGACACTATTTTTTATTTCTAAACAGACAAAAGAGTTCGGACGTCCCGAGTTAACCGTACCAAACATCAAAAATGTTTCAAAGGTAGGAACAGTTTGTATTGGAAAATTAAATTGTTGATTTTAATATTTATCTTTACTTATTATTAATGTTTCTCAAACAAAAACCGTTTAAACCTTCCCTGAACTTTTACAAATAAATCAAGATCTAAATTAGCGAAATCGGTCGAGCCGTTCTCGAGTTTTAGCGAGACTAACGAACAGCGATTCATTTTTTTAAAACAAGAAGATTAGTCGGGGTATTTTATTAGGTCACATTTGACGTCTGTCAGTTTTATCTTCATAGTGAGGTGACCTGCTTAAAAACATCGATAAAAGTGAATGAATCAATACGGACTTGAAACATACGAGTAATTTAATGAATTAATGAATTTTAAAAATTATCAGGCGAATCCCTGTCCCATTATTATGTTTCTTTCGTAAAGGAGCAAAATAAGACAAGTAGGACAACAAAAAAAAATGCATTTATTCAGTTGAACTATCAGAACTGTTAATAGTATTGTCGGACTAACCCGGTGGAGGCCATAGCGTCGATACGTGTCTGTTAGTTATTTACGAAATTCCCTTCCTATAAGTGTTTAATCTCCTTGGTAAGTGTTTTAACCGATTGTCTGTAGTTTAGCAGGGGAAATGGATCCCATTTCCCCGTTGCCGGAGCCTCCGGATCCCCCCGATCCGCCGAATTGTGCAAGGGAAACAACGGAGTATACCCTCGTTTCGAATTCAAAAAGTTCAAAAAAACGGCAAAGGGCGGATGAAGTTGTTTCAACTGCTAAAAAGACCATAATCAGTCACGAAACTGCAGCCGCATCTATCCAATCTGTATACCTTCATCCAGCAATGTCCGTGTTAGGAATTAAACAGTACGAAATCACCGACGTAGGTCCATACGTAGTTCACGTGTCTCGAGTTGAGCCTGACCTAAACTTCAGGGTCTACTATGCGTCCTATCAAGTTTGGACAATTCCTGTTCAGGAACAAAATCGATGACATTTGCCAAGACGGAGTTAAACAAGTAGGCAGAAATAAGATCTCAATCCAATTTAAGTCAGTTTCGGGTGCAAATAATTTCTTAAACAACCCAGTGCTTAAAAATTGCAAATACGAGGCTGTTATTCCAACATACAATGTGACCAGGATGGGTCTGGTGAGAGGTGTTCCTGTGGACTGGTCAATGGACGAATTTGTTGAGTCGTTACAAATCCATGGTGACATAATATATGTCCTAAAAGCAAGAAGACTTAACCGTAAAACTAAATCTAATGATGGGAGCATAGTATGGGAACCAACCCAAACTGTAGTGCTTACTTTCAGGGGGCAACAACTTCCCACTAGAGTTTTCTCTTTCTACTCATCACTGACTGTAGAGACATACCAATTCCCTACCATTCAATGTATGGCCTGCCTGCGATTTGGACATATTAAAGCCCAGTGTCGATCTCAACCCAGATGTTATCGCTGTACACAACCTCATACTGGGGATAGCTGCGATGTGCAAGAGCATGAGGCCACATGCCTTTATTGCTCCGCTCATCACTTCTCCACCAGTAGACAATGCCCTGAACAAGAACGCCAAAAAAATATCAAAATGATAATGTCCCGTGACGGTATCTCGTACCAAGAAGCTTGCGGTCAAATGCCTAAAGTAGATAAGTCATATAACCACATAGCTCGAGAAAAAGGTGTATCGTCCCAACAAGTGCATCAATCTTCCTTCCCGACTACCGGCCCCTCCCAATCTTCCCAGTCATACAAAAAAACCACTTTCCAAAATGCTCGTCCCAGAGCACCATTAGGTAAATCATTTGATAGGATAGCACACCAAAATATTGTATCCAGTGTTCCATCATCCCTACCTAATGGGCATATGCTCCAATATGCCCAACCTCAGCCCACCCCTCCCCACCCTGGACCACAAGACCAACTTCTTGTCCAGCTTCTTTCTATTATTATTAGCATAATTTCACAAAATTCAATTAACCTACCGTCCAACGTTGCCCAAATGATCTCCCATCTCTCGTCAATCACAAACCATAATGGATCTGTGCCCATTAATCCAATGGAACAGTAGGAGCCTCCGTCGGAAGGTTCCCGAACTAACTCAGCTCATCAGAAAATATAATCCCGTCCTGGTGGCCGTCTCGGAGACATGGTTTGTTCCCGGGGCTCATTATCGAGTCCCTGGCTTCTCATGTCTCCGGGACGACCGCCAGGACAGTAGGGCCGGATGTGCCCTATTTGTAAGCCACAACCAAGCATTTTCACAGATTACTCTCCCTGCCTTCAGCCCAGAAATAAATGCTGTAGCTGTACGAGCATTTAATATAACCTTTATTTCTATATACATCCCTCAACCATCCCCACACCTTATTTCAGATATTTTACTAATAACTTCATCTGTCCCCCTTCCTGTTATAGTAATGGGCGACTTCAATGGTCACCATACTTCCTGGGGCTCATACTACTGTGACACATTTGGACATCTACTATATGAAATGTTTGAGGAGGCAAATTTATGTGTTAGCAATGACGGCTCCCCCACCCGTAGAGTCCTCCCTTCACAAAATCCTAAATCAGCTGTGGATCTAACATTATGCTCTCCTTCCCTATTCCCATCCCTTTCATGGCAAGTTCTACCTCTAAGCCAGGGGAGTGACCACTTCCCCATATTAATAAATCTAGCTCTCTCAGTTACTCGCCCTCCCCCTCCCGCCCCGCTCCTAAAATATAGAGTATCTGGAGCCAAATGGGATGTATACTCAACCGCTCTAGAGAATAAAGTAACTTCTTTTCCTAACCCAAATAATGGGAATTCCTCGGACTGCTATTCAAAATTAATAGAAGCTATTTTGTCCTCTGCTAATGAAGCCATTCCGCTTAAGAAGCCCAGGCATAATCTCTATTCTCCCCCTTGGTGGGACCCGGAATGTACTGAAGTAGTCCGTAAGCGTAACTCTGCTGAAAGGATCTATAATGGTTGCATGACCCTAGACAACTACACACAATACCAAAGAGCCGCTGCAAAATGCAGAAGAGTCCTCTCATCCAAAAAGAGGCTTGGCTGGCTACAATTTTGTGAAAGCTTGTCTCCGACAACCCCTTCATACATTGTCTGGAGGCAGATCCGAAGATTCAGAGGCTCCTATAACTTCAATAATCCAACCGCTAATGATCCTTATAGCTGGATTGAGCCATTTGCTGACAAGCTGGCTCCTCCATACATTCAACAGAATCCCTCAACTAATCTTCCCAGCAATTCTGAATTCTCAGAATATTTCGACACCCCCTTCTCGTTTGACGAACTACAGATAGCTTTAGACGGTTTGGTGGACTCCTCTCCTGGAGTTGACGGTATCCCCTACTCTTTTATTACTAGAGGCAATAAGAACTTTCAGATGTACTTCCTAAACCTTATAAATATATTTTTCGAACAGGGGTCTATTCCTGACACCTGGAAAACCCAATTAATTGTCCCAATCCTTAAACCAGGCAAAGACCCTTCCGATCCCAACTCCCGCAGACCAATCGCCCTCTCCTGCGTAGCAGCAAAAATCACTGAGATCCTTATTAAAAATCGACTAGAATGGCACGTTGAAAATAATAGATTACTAGCAAGGTCCCAGTTTGGATTTAGAAAGGGAATGAGCACTTTAGATAGCCTTAGCGTATTAACCACGGATATTCGGATTGCTGCTAAAAACAAGGAATACCTTGTAGCTGTGTTTCTTGATGTGGAATCAGCTTATGACAATGTCCTTCTCCCAACCTTAAGAAAAAAGTTGATAGAGCTGAGTGTTTCGGCGAAGATGGTTAAATTTATTGGTTGCTTCACAACGGAAAGAACAGTAATCATCAGAACCCCAGACCCTAATCCGACAGTTCGCAAAGTATGGAAGGGGCTACCTCAAGGCTCAGTCTTGAGCCCCCCTTTATACAGCGTCTACACTATTGACCTGGAACACTCAGTTAGCCCGTTCTGCAAAGTTCTACAATATGCTGATGATCTTGCTCTTTATGTGACCGCAAAGACAATTCAAGAAGCTGAAAACTCTTTAAACTCAGCCTTAATATATCTTGAAGATTGGCTAACTGAGCATGGTTTGTCAATTTCAGCTTCGAAAAGTAACGCAATCATATTTACTAAAAAAAGATTCATACCAGATGTAAATTTAAAATGCAATAATGAACCCATCCCCCAAAAATCCTCAGTTAAATTTTTAGGTCTTTGGCTTGATACTAGACTCACGGGAGTCCCCCATTCCGAACACATTGCCTCCAAATGCGAAAAGAATATTAATATTCTTCGCTCCCTATCTGGAGTATGGTGGGGCTCGCACCCGTTCTCACAAAAATTGCTCTACAACTCAATTATTCGTAGCCATTTTGATTACGGAGCATTTCTGTTAGAACCTGGTAACAAAGCCGCCCTGAACAAGCTGTCGTCAATTCAGTATAAATGCCTGCGCATTATACTGGGAGCAATGAGATCAACACCAACCAACGCCCTACAAGTAGAATGTGGAGATCCCCCGCTCCATCTACGTAGACTATTCCTAGCTGACCGCTTCTTTTCAAAATTAATTCAAAATTCGGAACATCCCCTTTGGCCATCAATTGAAAATCTGTATAACCTTATGACCCCACACGAGATTAGATCCAAATTAAACCTGCCCTGTACCATTCTTAGCTATATTAAACTCACCAGCCTCCCATTCTCTATTATTAAATTCGATATTAATCCCCTGTTTGCTACTGACTATGCAGCACTTATATACCAGCCGAATATTATATTACATCTGGGAATAGACAAATTCAATTCAATTCAATTCAAATATTTTATTTCGGAAATAATCCATAGTTTTATACAATAAAATTACAATTAAAATTAAACATACAAATGAAACACAAATTAAAATTAAAATCATAATCAAATAAAATCAAAATCAATTAATTAAACATACAAATGAAACACAAATTAAAATTAAAATCATAATCAAATAAAATCAAATACGTTCAAGTCAAAAATAAAATAATTAGAATAAAATAATTACACAAACAAATTCAGAAATTAAATATTTAAGGATACTAACAACAACGCAGACACAAATTATTTGAGACAGTGACGCCAAGGCAGCACGTGAGTCTTTAATAAATGGTTAAGAAAGGGTCCATCGTTCCTCTCTGCCACTATATTCAGGAAGCTGTTACCGCTACCACGCACCCGCCGCATCAGGGAGGCTACACGTTTCCGTATTATTGCAGGAAATCCGTCTGTGTGTGCCTCTGCAAACATACCTGATGCGCTACAGAAGCGTGGCAGCCCCAACAGCATCCTGAATGCGTTATTGTATTGTACTCGCAGAGCGTTCACAGCCTTTTGAGTGAAGTTGATCCAGAGGCTGCAGGTGTAAAAAGCTTGACAGTACGCCCTGAACAGGGTCAGCTTTACATCATTGGAACACCTAGCAACAAAGACTCGACCGATCCTGCAAAAATGCTTTCTGAAATAATCTGTACAAAATGGAATGACTGGCTAACCATATTCACTGATGCTTCTAAACTAAACCAAGAGAGTGATGTGGGAGCTGCTGTGTGGATCCCGAAGTACAGTATAATTCTAAGCAATAAATGTCCACCACTAACATCAGTATTCACAGGTGAGGCAATAGCCATTCTCGAAGCCATACAGTATGTTAGATCTCACTCAATTAACAAATCCATCATACTGACTGATTGCAAGAGCTCCCTACAAGCCATTCTAGCTAATCAGTTCAAGACCAAAAATAAATTCCCCATTATCCTTAAAATTAAAGAAGAACTTTTAAAATGCCACATGCAAGGGTTGCGGGTTGTTCTTGCTTGGATACCGGGGCATGCAGGTATTCCCGGTAATGAAAATGCTGATCAATGCGCTAAACAAGCCACCAATACTGGTAATGAGGAATATTTTCAATTATATGCACACGATGTTCTGGCTACTTGTAAACCCCAGCTACTTGACTCCTGGAACTCCTATTGGCAAAGGTCAATCAGTGTAAAAGGTAAATTTTACGGTCAAATCCAACCTACAATCCCGAATAAACCGTGGTTCTTTAAATTTAAAAAAATTAACAAACAAATAACCTCCACTATAAGTCGCCTGAGGTTGGGTTTCGCTTCCACTCCTCATTTCCTAGCTAAAATAAGAGTTCGTGACCACTCCCTGTGCGAATGTGGACTGGATGAAGGTACTACGGACCACATATTTTTTGAATGCTCTAAACGTTGTTTTTCATTGTACGATATTATTCCAGAAAATGTCCCTCGTCCTATCAACTTCCCCAATCTACTCCCCCTTGTATTTTCCCCATTTACTTATGTCCTCGCCAAATTTATTAAAATTAATAATATTAAATTATAAATTATCAATATTTACTATAACATGTACTATAGTTCATAATATTGTATTTATATAATTATTATCACTAATTTAATTTTATATGTTGTGATGTCCTGTGTATGTCTTTTGTAGCGGCCTAGAGGTACCTAACTAACAAAACAATACAACACTCCGAAGACCCTACTTGACCCTACCGAACATTGGCGCAAAAACCTCAATACAACGAAACATGAAATCCTGAACTGAAGATCCTGAGGACTATTCTCCAGATTATACTGATCATCAGCACAAAGACCACTGCTCACCAGAAGCTGATCAAACTAATACCATTCAACCACCAGTACACAGGACATTGGCAAAATTGTGGTAAAACCGCAGAAGCCAGGAAGAAAAGAAGAAGAAGAAGAATAGTATTGTCATCTTCATCACTGCTGTCAGCACTCAGAGATATTATTAATGCACTTTCATTATTATTGTCTATTCTCACATCTCGTTCAAAATCTTGTAAAATTATTTTCTTTGTTTTCTCTACGACTTTTCTACAGTCTTCTGTAGTGACTTTAAAAACATTGGTGGAGTAATCTGGCCAAGAAAGGCTAGCGACAGAAAGGAGTGGAAAGGGCTCGTCACAGGACACGCTGATCACGACACAGAAAAAAAAAGAAAAAAATTAAAAAATAATAATAATACCTCCTCGAATACGGCCCGCACCCCCCTCCCCCCCCCCTTCCGCGGCTTTGATACAAATGTGATGTTGAGGCGGGCGGTTCGATATAATCTGACTTCGGTGGGGTTAGGTTATTTTCGTAACGGAATTTCTGCATTCCACGCTCAAGGCCCGCGATAGAAGCAATAGCTTAAAATAGTAATAATAATTGTCAATACTATGTTTGAATTATCAGCAATAAAAGGCTTAATTATAATATAAACGTAGTCAGTAAGATCAGTCCAATAAAAAGCCGGGTCAGTAAATTGTACTTATCATCAATGTTTTTTTTATTTATTAAAGTTATTTTTTATATATTTATAGTTTGTTAAAAGAATAATTATTCTTTTGAATATTAAATATTTATCATAAATATTTATTAAAATAAATATGTTATTGATGTTTTATTAAAATCACAACGTGGTTATTAATTTATGGTGATATATTTCTTCACAAGTAATCATTGCATTCGATTCAACTTATCAGCTTTCGATTTTTAGAGTAACATCCCTAGTGTTTGAAAAGAAAAAGGGTTAACTGACGCAACATTGTAACAACGTTTAGTTCTTTACGAGATCGTAAATTATCTCGTAGATCAGTAATTGTTTATTATGTTTAAAATGGTTTATTAAAAAAACAAATCATAAAATAACTCGTATCGATCATCTATATATATAAAAATGAAACCCGTTTTCCTTGGTCACGGCCTCACGCGTGAATGACTGGACCGATTTCACTAATTCTTTTTTTGTTGTATTTGTTATTATTAGGAGAAGGTTCTTACGGAAAAAAATATTAAGAAAATCTCTCAGAAATATTGAAAAACCCTAAAAACAGCCCTTTTATTTTTCCCATACAAACGTTTTCTAACTAAAACGAGCTTTATTGCTATTGTATAAAGTTCATATTGAATTGCAAGCACTCACTGTTGTTTAAGCAATGTAGGTATGTTCCTAACGTCCAAGAGTCAATTTGCACTTTATTACCTCTGTACAAAGTTCAAATTCAATCATATCTATCAAAACAGTGTGCGTTTTATACTGATAATTTTTACTAGGTATAAATTTACAAGTTAGCATCAACAAACTACGGTTGCTATAGTTACGCAATAGCATGAGAATAGAGGTTATAACAAAGAGTTCCTATAATTATTCTCAACACCTTTGGTCACGCCATCACGCGTGAACGACTGGACCGATTTCAATTTACTCTACGTTTATTCCAAAGTCTACCCGTGCGAAGCCGGGACGGGCCGCTAGTTATTACAATAAATATGTAGTCGTAATTGAAAAAAGTTAAGCAATTGTGCCGTTTAACATCAGGCGAGCGATTTGTTCGTCTCGTCACTCAATTACATAAAAAAAAAAAAGTTCTAACAAAACGAAAACATAATAATTATTATATTATTTATGCCCGCCGTTACAAGGTTACGTTGTTGAAATTCGATGAATTGTCAAATGCAGTGTTACCAGATGGGGGGGATTCCCTGCAAATTCGGGGGTTTTTTTCGACGTTGGGGGGAGATTTGGGGGGAAAGGTTTGTTGGGGGGATTTTCGGGGGTAAAAAAACTTTGGCTAAATTCGCATCACATCAAAAAAATTCGCATCACTACTTTAGTGTACCTATAAACGTGTGTATTCTCGTCATAACAATACTATACTAAGTACCTACTTAAATTCAATTGTTCATTCATTGTAAGAGTCGGTGCAAGCAAGATAACTTTGTTTGCACGTGAGGTTGTAATCGGAACTCATCGAATCGTTTTGTAACCAAAAGCTTTATTTTGTTTACACTAGCTCCAAACAGCCACGCACGCGCCAGTGATGTCAATTTAGCACTTTTGGTGCTAAATTTGGCATATTTTATACCAGCTTAGCACATTTATTTCTCGTTTAGCATAAAGCACATTTTTTAGCACAATTTTTAAATCAATAATCGAATACCCATTAGTAATCACTAATCTGTTGTATGGTTGTATCAATTTCGTTCCGACATTGAAATTAATGTTAACAATGTTTAATTCAGAAAACGTATATATGTTAAATAAAAAAGATAAAAATGATAGTGATTGCGAAAATGATTGCATGATAGTATTTGAAGCTGTAAATGAGGTTGAATAAAATTTTTAATTTATTTGCTGTTTTTTTTCTCCTATAAAAAGTGTTTTGGGGGTTTTTTTCACAAAAAGCTAATTTTCGGGGGCATTTGGAATAAAGTTGGGGGGGAAACTCATATAGTGATCTGGTAACACTGGTCAAATGTGACCTATTATAGTGGCCCGAGTCCCGAGTCCCGAGTTGTAATTTGTGTTATTTTTGTGATAATAGATAGTTACAATTTGGGATTCGTGAGGTGATAAAAGTATAAACTATCAACAATGGATCCTGCGAAGATGAAAGTAGTGGATTTGAGGTCCGAGCTTGGCTCCTTGGGGTTGGGCACGAAAGGCAATAAACTGACTCTAGTTGAACGGCTGAAAAATGCCTTGGAATCGAAGACTGGAATAGGTAAACTTTAGTATGATTGTCAAGCAACTTAATCATGCCTAAGGCAAAGTTTTCCTTCATAACTGCCTCTTTTATCAGTCAAATATTATTAACAGATCAAGAATTAGATAACTCATTATTAGCAAGAAACAGATGTGTGGAAAGTGAGAAGGAGGCCTTTGCCCAACAATGGGACAAGCCAGGCTGAATAATAATTCTTGATTTGGCTCACGAGGTTACCGCTATGTGGGATGTTGATTCGACGATCATTGTCCCGATAAGTAGTTGTTTCGGTAAACGGGCTTATAGCAAAGAGCCTCGACTAACATCTGAAGAGGCCCCCCTAGACGGGTCAAGGGTCAGATACAAAAGGCGGTGATTCTTGACACGGCCCGCATTGTCAGGAGCTCACTATGCAGCTTTAACCACCGGTAGCTTAGGCCCTGCCCCGCTGCACCCTAGGTTTAAGTTTTTATAATGTTTTTAGGTTTTTATAGAAAAATGTTGTAAACATTTAAATTTAAGAAAAATAAATAAATCAGTGAATAATACTAAGTATTTTTGTTTAGTTAAAGTGGATGAGAAACAAGAGAATATAGAAGAAAAGAAGGATGAAGATAACTCAATAGATCAACAATTAGATTTGAAGACGGAAGTGGATTTGAAGACGGAAGTAGATTTGAAGACGGAAGTAGATTTGAAGACGGAAGTAGATTTGAAGACGGAAGTAGATTTGAAGACTGAAATAGATTTGAAGATGGAAGTAGATTTGAATATGGAATTTTATGAGGAAATTGAGACGGAGGCAGATAGCAATCAGGTTAGTGTTCTTATTCTTATTCGGAAAGGGGGTGATAGGCCCCGCACTGGCGACCTGTATAGGGTGCATTGGGCGTTTCCTCCTTTCCAGCGTTTCCTGAGCCAACCCAGCTCCTTAAAAATTTTTGAATACCTATTTTAATCATGCATCTTCTCTGATTGTGCTGAAATTTGGTTAACTGGTGGAACTCCAATGATAATGCAATCAAAACTGAAATGGTTTTCTTCATTCACCTATGTGCGTTCTTGACTGTGACATACAGACACAGATACCAAAGTCTCGTCTTGAGGGTTCTTTCTCGAAGGGGTTCAGAACCCCAATAAAAGCATTTATTTAACTTGATGCCATTCATCTGGAATAACCATCCAGACTATTCCAGGCATACTTTGTACATTGTATTTGTAATGTAAAAACATTGCTATAATCACTGCTTTGTTCACAGGGAGCACAAGTGATGTTTCTCAGTCCGCTAGCGGCTCCCGCGGCGTGCAGTCGGCTTTCTGGTAACGGATGCTCGGAACAAAATCTACACGAGAATAATTTATCAAAGATATTTCCCAAGACGAGCGCTGAAGATGGACGGCACAAATTTTTTTTTTCGAAAATTAACGATCAAGCCAAACAAATAGTATACAACGTTTATTCTTTCTTTCAACAAAGGAAACTAGATCCATCTTCCATGGAATATAAACTAGATGTAAACCTGCGTAAAACCGTCGCGCAAGCAACACAAATCTCACCAACTACTGTGAGCAAAATCATCAAAGATGGAAACAATCTGAAATATGAACAAAAAAGTGTGGTATTTAAATCCCCAAGAAGTAAAAAACAGAACCGAAAGAAAAGAATTGTAACAGATAATATTACTGAAGGTGTCATAAGACGAAAAGTAACTCAATTTTATACTGTTTACAAGAAGGTCCCCACATTGAAAACATTAACTGCTGAACTTAAACAAGAAGGAATTTTAAATTGTGGTCAAGATTATTTGAGACAGTTACTGCAAAAACATGGCATTAAATTTAAACAATGTCAGTCAAAAAAACTGCTTTTTGAACAACCAAACATTGTTTCTTGGAGAGGGAGATATCTGAACGCGATAAAAAAACATCGACGAGACAAGAGATCCATTGTTTACCTTGATGAGATGTATGTCAATGCATGTTTAAATGTTCCGCCGTGTTTGCAATCTGAAGAAGAACGTAGAGTGCTGTCACATATTGGCAAAGGGCCGGGATTAACTATTGTACATGCAGGAGGGCAGGCTGGTTTTGTAGATGGAGCTCTATTAATTTTTAAAAGTAAAACTGGAGACTATCTACCATCAATGAATTTTGTAAATTTCAAGGAGTGGACAAAAGAGAAATTATTGCCAAATTTACCTCCTAGATCTGTTATTATTATGGATAACGCTGCATATCACTCTGTGCAGGAAGATAAAAGGCCAACGATAACCAACACAAAAGCTGACATGCAGGCCTGGCTGCTAAGACATAATGTGGAATTTGATAATTCCTTGAGAAAATGTGACCTACTCCAGTTGATCAAGCAACATGGTTCTGAAAATGTTTACAAGATTGATGAATTGCTCAAAGCTGCGGGCCACGAAGTATTAAGACTTCCTCCTCGACACCAAGACTTGAACCCTATCGAGTTGGTTTGGTTGGATATCAACAAACAACTAGCAAGAAACGACCTTCACACTAGTTTAGACAATAAGAAAATTGCACTAGAGCAGATATTCAACGAATTTCCAGCAGAAAAATGGGCAGAATATGACAGTCAAGTCCAAAAAATTGAAGATGAGTACTGTAATTATGATGGACTAATTGATGATGCTATGGACCAAATATTAAGTTATAATAAGTTACTTGACTCGGATTTGTGTAGCAGTACAGAAGAAAGTGAAGATGATTCAAGTGACATGGACATTAGCGAAGAAGAAAACATATAAAATTATATAATTACATTAGCTAAAACTGGCAATTATTTTGTGATAAACGGCGTATTATTTTATAACTTGTTACCTGTTGCCGTTTGTTGTTACTCCAGTTACCAGTATAATAAATAATGTCTTCATCCCTCAGGTAAATAATGCTTTCTATCAAAAAAACTCGTACTATACAGCTGTCAAAACTTATAATAACTTACCTACCTGCAGATAATAAAGTATTAGAAGGTCCTCTCTTTAACAGAACATTTAAAAAATGGCTTCTTTCAAAGGGATTTTGTAATATGAAAGAGTGTTTTTTAATATTGGGATTAAATATAATCTATAGTGTGTCATTCTATAAATTTGGTATTACTTTAGATGAGTACATACATGTTTAATTTTGTTATTAGGTTATTTACATGATAAGTTTCTCAGGTCCTATTATTTAATATTGTTACTTCGTTCATAGGTTTTTGGTGACAATACCAAATGTTGCACGCCCAACTTAATTTCAATGGATTTTAAGACTTTTTAACAAAACTTTTTTTTTACTACAAAATTGTCGAATTCACCTGTGATAGCCTCTACGTAAATTGTATTTAGACTAATAAAACTACTTGACTGATTATTTATACATTTATATTAATTATTGTAATTAGTTTATTATTTATATTTGACATTGCATTTATTTGTACTCAGTTGTGATATAATTTAGTCGATTTTTTTTGACGTTCTTATTTGTGTGCATTGATGTATTTGATGTAAATAGGTTTAATTAAATGAATTTGAAATCAATAAATATTTCTGAAATAAGAAATAATTCATTATAAAAAAGGACATTTAACACGTAAAGATCCTGTGTTTTTTTTTTTTGTTTTTACAATATCACTCAAAAATGGTTTCACGGATCTAAAAATAAGTTTTTTTTCTATAAAAAAACATGTTACAAAATTATTTGTAAGTATGTGTATGAAATGAAATGACTAAGTTCATTATCTTATTTTGCATTCAAGTAATATATCTCGGGATTTATCTCGGAACAAGTAATTACGTGTGTATCCATACCTGCGCCCACCTGCTTCTTATCTGCCACCACCTGCTATAGTCTGGCTAACGAAAGTTGATAGCGCGGCAAAAAAAAAATATCGCTTTATCACACTCACTCTAGAATAAAAATAAATGTTAAAGTATCAAGGTGAGTTGTTACGTGTACATATACTTACTTCAAACACATACGTATTGACGCATAAAAATTACCCGAATCAATCGTCAATTCTTACATCAGTTGCTCAGAGAACATGGACAAGTAAAATAAGTACCTAGTAATAAGCATACAGTGAGGAGCAAAAAAAAAAAATTAAACAAAATTGTGAAAAAAATATTTATTTAAAGTAAACTTAAATAAAGACATAAAATGAGTAATTTTCCTCATTTTATCTATCAGTACAGTGACTGTGGATGAGTCATGCAAGTTAGTCTTCACAAGAACCTCAAACAAAAGTCATGCAAATTACATTACAAAATAAAATTTTGGTAAGTGGCGTCCTCACATGTAGCAATTGTTCTAGATCTAGAACATTTACAGCTAACATTGGGTATATCAGTCATGTGAGGACGCATCAGTAACCAAGCAACAGAAAAATGGTCGCCGTAGCCGAAATCAGCATGGAGTTCATCATTACCACTAGAGCAGCCTGAAACAGCCTCTCGCCAGTATTTCAGTGATTTTTGTCAGCTAGTGTTGACACCGACAGGGAAAGACACCCCAACGGAAATCAGGGCAAAATTATTGCTCTGAATTTTGCTTTCATGTACATCTTATATAAAATTCTCGTGTCACAATGTTAGTTCCCATACTCCTCCGAAACGGCTTGACCGATTCTCATGAAATTTTGTGAGCATATTGAGTAGGTCTGAGAATCGGCCAACTTTTTTTTTTTTTTTTACCCCTTAGTTAACATTTTTCTTTAATTTTTAGACATTTTTTTGGGTAGGTCCCATTTGTTCTATGGAACATGACGTCATAGTACAATATGACACATTTTCGTCCCTATTTTTTCCATGGAACTACATACTACCTTTTCACCCGAGTTTCATGTCATAGAACAAAATGAGAATCAGTTTTTCCCAAAACCTTCCATGATGTATAAGACGTGAATGACATTAATCACTGACGTTAATACCAGGTACAGTTCACTATAAAAAAAGAAACTACTCGCTACCTACCTACATAATATTTTTATTTTGCAAAATAAAAACACAGCAGTTATACTTATTTCTTTAACTACTTACAAACTAAAAACAATTTTTCTTACCGCTAATAATTATATTCTTATAAAACAGTTTGCGATAAAAACTAACTAAAACCATTCCTTCTTTTAGTTTTACATATCAACTTCAAGAAGTTTATATACGCTGTTCCCTGCCACGCTTTGCTGTGGATAAAAAAAAAATAAAAAAAATAGCCTATGTTACTTTGGGATAATGTAGCATTCGAATGGTGAAAGAATTTTTGAAATCGGTCCAGTAGTTTTTGAGTTTATTCCACACAAACATCCAAAAATACAAAAATACAAATCTTTCCTCTTTATAATATTAGTATAGATGTACTTAGTTTGTTCTATGGAACAATTTGAGACAAAAATTACAAACTGTTCTATAGTTACAAATAGGGACAATATTTTCTCAAATTGTTCTATTATGTCATGTTCCATAGAACAAATGGGACCTACCCATTTTTTTAATTTCTTTATTTTTTTATTATGTCGCATTAAAAAATACATACAACCCTAAATTTTCACCCTTCTATCACCAACCCTTATTTTTAGTCACTAGAAATAATTTTTATTTTATGGCAAAACAATGTTTGCCGGGTCAGCTAGTTATTTTATAATATTACAAAATATCATTCTACTTTATATAAAACTTGTCATACAGATATCTCAGCTCTTCTAACCACACTATATCTCTCTCTATCGATGTCACAGTACAATCAAAGGCTGATAACATTCTCACATTTTTGTCATCTACAAAAATATCTCCAACAATGTTTTCTACCTTCGGAAAATTTTAATTTTTTCTTCTTAATTCTGTCCATTAGTGTGGCCATTATTCCTATGTTTACATCGCCGAATCTCGATGCTGCCGTGAAGTGATGGTTTAAGTTTGCAAGCATGTTATCTTTCATTGAAGAGTTACTTTTTGTAGAATCATAATATACTTGTATGGTGCCAGTTGGATCACTTATTTCCAAGTTCGTTGTTGTCACTGTAGTGTTGTAAACGGATGTAATAACGCCGTGGATCATGACATTTTTGAATGTGAGCCCGAATAGTTCGTAAATGTACTTGTTTTCAGAAGTTTGTTTGGCTCGGAATAGATCTTGAATGTAAATCTTCAGAGGTTGATTCTGGAAGTTATTCATTGCTTGTTACATCACTTTCAAGTGATAATACATTCGCCGTGAATATGTATGATGGTTCAAGCTATTTTCGTTTTCATATTTAACCGGTCCAAAGTATTCCAAACTAAAGAGCATGAGGTAAAGCCGAAATCAGCTGCTTTTTGTTATGATTATGACGCCGATGGATGTCTTGTCGATTAGCATAGTGTTGCCAACTCAGTATGTGGTTTACAGGTTAGACTAGATGCGTTTGCGCTAAAATGTGAAAAGGGGGCTAAATAATTAACAAAATGTAGTTTACAAAGTTAGTTGAGTAGTAGTTCTGTCGTACTAATTTTATAAAATAGGAAAAATATCCTTACTTAAGCACTTTACAAGTCTC
Source organism: Alcis repandata (assembly GCA_949125135.1). Taxonomy (NCBI): domain Eukaryota; kingdom Metazoa; phylum Arthropoda; class Insecta; order Lepidoptera; family Geometridae; genus Alcis; species Alcis repandata. Next base: position 7,772,943 of record OX421233.1, read on the forward strand.
CTGATTGTCTGTAGCCAAGGTTGTTGTCGCTGAAGCTCATTGCGCACAGCCTTACTTATTATAAAAAGTTTTTTTTTTCTTTCAAACCATTTTCATTCGGAGACTCTTCGGGTTTTCATAGATGATCATTTAGGGCTAGATTTGGGGCTAAGGGCTAAATCATAATTCAGGTAAATAGCTATTTGTAGCCCCAAATGGGCAGAGTTGGCAGCACTGTCGACGCGGCCGACGTCATGTTGATTTGACAGTGACGTTTAACAAAAATTTAGTGTTGTGCGTAATTCTAAAAGTAAGTATTAGTTAAAGCTCTTGTTCTCCTACCTACATAGTTTTGCTATTTGAAAGCTTATGAAAAAATGGTGATTTGTTCAAATAAACATAAGAAATGCATATAGCTTCTCGTTTGATTTTTTTTTTTTATCTGGACATTGTAAAAAATCTTAATAAATTAAATTTTGATACATCGAAATTACCAAAATAAAATCGTTTTATTGGCACATCCCAATAATGTTATGCTGTCATGTGCTTTGTTTCAGACATAAAATAGGTAAGTATTATTTTATGCAAAAAATTTTTCTTCTCTCGTTTTTAGTCACAATACACAAAAACAAAGATATGAAAGACATACGAAAATTCCGGATGAAATATTTTATTTTGAAAAGAAATTCTGATTGACTAAAGGTATAGCGTCAAATTATCTGGAAATTGGGTCCATATAAAAAATTCTCGTGTCACAATCCCATACTCCTCCGAAACGGCTTGACCGATTCTCATGAAATTTTGTGAGCATATTGAGTAGGTCTGAGAATCGGCCAACATCTATTTTTCATACCCCTTAGTGATATTTTCTTTAATTTTTAGACATTTTTTTAATTTCTTTTTTTTTTATTAGGTCGCTTTAAAAATACATACCACCCTAAATTTTCACCCTTCTATCACCAACCCCTATTTTTTAATAGTCACTAGAAATAATTTTTATTTTATGGCAAAACAACGTTTGCCGGGTCAGCTAGTAGGTAATTGCCTATGTTGATAAAAAATGCTATGCAATAGCTTTACCGCGGCAGTCCCCGAGTGCCACACGTCTTTTTTTGGATGGGAAGTGATTATAAAAACTGAATAGGTGCTGATTTTGCTCACGCTTTTTGTTCATATTTTAGCCTGTAGGCATTTTTTGTTCGGATAGAAGTGGTATAAATATAAAATGCGTCTCAATAGTATTTTTAAACAACTGGGATATTTTGAGATGCTTTTGATCAAAATGAAAGTATTTTAGACTAGTGGTCAAACTTAGCAAAAACAATGTTTGGCAAAAGTATTGGTAGAGTGGAAGATAAAAAGATATTGTTATTTTTTGTGTTAGATAGACAAAATTACGTTTAGCCACAGTAGGTACTGTGTATTTATGAAACCATTCTTAAAAATAGAACTATTAAAAATTCTCAAGTGATTTTATATCCCATAATTTATATAAGAGCCAAGTTTTTACCCAAAATAGAAAGAAAAACTTCCAATTTGGCAACCCTTAGGTTTTTTCGCCCATGTTTCGCCCCATGTTACTGGCTAGTAAGTACAATGATGCGTTTTGAAAAAAAAGTATATCTTCAAAAAATTCCATAGGTGGCGTAGATCTATAGACCGGTCGATAATTTTTAAATCAAAAAAAAAATAATAGTAGGATGAAACCCATTAGAAATGGAGGAGAATATTATAAAAATTAAAGGAAAAATAATTTACGGGCGATCTGAGGTCAGGGAGTCGAGGGAGTTTTTCTCGATTTCCGGCAAAACTAAAAGTCCTATGGAAAAAAGTCAAATGGCAAAGTTGTAGGTAAGAAGATCTAAAACTTTTGTTGTTACATTTTTTACACATAACCTCAAAATTTGTGTGAAAAATTCACAAAACCGTTTTCGGTTTTTTATACTTTTACAAAAATTTTTTTTTTTTTTTACGAAACTTGGTGAAAACTTACTCTTTGTCCCTAATGATTTTGGGTGTTTTATCTTCCAAATAGTAGGATTTTGAGGAAAAAAATCGATCGAAATGGGAAAAATTACACGAGGCAGGCGTGTCCTGACCTGACTTTGGCTTCTGCTATTTGACAGTGACAGTTACTTACCGCAACTAATTGTTTTGTTTACATGTATCATTGTTTAAAAATAAACTATTGCGAAGTTGTACCTACATGCTAAAAATTCACAGTCATATTTTTAACTAAAATGCTTAAAGTGTTTAATTATGTAATGACCATTATAAGTTCATACTTTTGTATTTTTATATTTTATTTCCGTTGATTCTAACCAAATCTAAATTCTAGGGGTTGCAAACACAATCAAAACTCTTCGCTCCACATTTTCAAATTGGTCAAACAAGAAGATTTTGGGAATATGTGAATATGATGTTCAATAAGCCTGACCTAGAAAGAGTAAAGCGGTTTGGTCCTGATCGTACTTGTGCAGAGTGGGTACTCAGGAACGGCGGCAAAGTAGTCTGGGTTGGAGGAAAAGTAATATCAGATTACAATTCGCTCCCAGGCGAGACTGTATCTGTGCCAAAGATATCAGAAATCGATGCAACTAACTGTGGCATTTCACACTATGGATTTCCACATTTGAGTAATATAACTTGTAACACGTAAACGCTTTTAAGTTTGGCGCAAATGAGCTACTTGCTCCCTTTTTGTAAGCTTTTTGCAGTGAAACAGACACGCGTTTTCCAGTAAAGAAACATCTCTTTGACGCCGCTGCCACACAGCAACCATAGTAGGTTACAGCTGGCTTTAAATGTCATAACTTGCTATTGGCTGTCACAAGTACATGTATAGCTCATTTGTATATTGCTAGTATACCTTACATAATAGTTAAACTGACATCTTTCCATAATATATTTTTGTTCCAGCTGGGTGTACCAAGTTACAGAAAATAATTCTTCACAAAGCAAAATATATTGATGACATGGCTATGAAAGGTCTTTCTCATGGAAGAAGTACATTAACACATGTCCAAGTTTCAAGCTGCGCGAATGTGACTGATGTCGGCATCAAAGCATTGAAAGATCTAGAAAAGCTAGATACACTTGTTATACATAGTTTGCCAAGCGTTGATAACCTTGGGGCATGCTTGCAGTTTTTAATATCTCATTTACCCACGTTGAAAGTTATAGGTATAATCAATTTACAATAATAATTATGTGAGAAAAATAATAGTTAAAAAAAACTAAAAAAACACGCTTTTTATAAAAAACCGAACTAAAAAAATAGAAAATAAAATTTTATAAATTTAAATTAAGAATAGGGTTGAAAATTTCAATAAATATAAATTAATAATAGTGTAAATAAATAAATATATGTATTTTATTTTTAAAAAGCGTGGGGTGCATGGGTCAATAGATATTACATAAATATTTTGTAGATACATTTTGTATTGACAGACACGAGTAGAGTGATTAGCATTTTGATAATATCTTAGAAAGCACCCCACGCTTTTTTAAAAATAAAATACATATATTTATTTATTTACACTATTATTAATTTATATTTATTGAAATTTTCAACCCTATTCTTAATTTAAATTTATAAAATTTTATTTTCTATTTTTTTAGTTCGGTTTTTTATAAAAAGCGTGTTTTTTTAGTTTTTTTTAACTATTATTTATTTTTCGCTTTTTAGTTCGATTTGCTAACTATTAACCATTATTAATATGTACAAATGTGTTGGTGTTATCCGATTTTGGCCGTCTGCTCAAGTAAATTAAAAATAAAATTGATGCGTAACAAAAAATATTGAGCAAAAAGATTTGTAGCCGCGTGGTTTCGATCCTCAGACCTCATAAAATAAAATTGATGCGTAACAAAAAAATATTGAGCAAAAAGATTTCTAGCGCGTGGTTTCGATCCAGGGACCTCTGGGTTATGAGCCCAGCACGCTTCCACTGCGCCACTCTGTTCTCTGACACGAATGACGAAATTACCATTTGTAAGTTAAACGGTATTAAAAGTTAAAGAAACTTTATAGAAAAAGCGTGTTAAACAAATTAATAGTTAAAAAAACTAAAAAACACGATTTGTTTAGTGTATTGTCATCGGTCCTCGACATATCTACAAAGTTTGAAAGAAATCTGACCGTTTAAAGTGGGTCAAAAACGCGCTCAAAGGAGTCGGTTACATACAAACATACAAACATACAGGTGAAGCTAATAAAAGCGTGTTAAAAAGAAACAAGTTTTGTACAAACATTTATAATCAACAGTTTTATACTTTCAGGTGCTGCAAGCAATGAGGAGTCACAAAAAAATTAACAAAATAAAAGTTAGCTTTTAAAACTATGTAAGGGACATCACAATATCCAATACTTAAAATTATGTAACATACAATATATTTATATTTAATTTATATTCAGCTATTAAATGCAAATAATTATTTGACACCTTTACCTATGGCTTCATTTACATTACTGTATCCATTCTTTTCCAGTAGCTCGGTGAGTTCCTTTTTAATTTTTGACACAACAGGTGGGCCATGGTATATCAAAGCTGTGTAAATTTGGACTGCACTAGCACCTGCCAGTATTTTGTCATAAGCATCCTGTCCTGTAAAAACTCCTCCTACACCTATTATAGGTATTTTTCCTGAAACAGTTTAATAATTCCATAGTAAAATCATGACAAATGACAAACATCCCTTAGATAAAGAAGTCATGAGTTACAATCACAGAATTCTCTCTATTACAAAGAAACATTGTATAGCACATACCTTTGGTGAGTTTATACATATCTTTGATCATCTGCGTAGATTTGTTTGTGAGAGGTTTGCCGCTGAGTCCCCCAGTTTCATTAATGAATTCCTTATTTGTCAGCTGTTGGGGTCTGTCTATGGTTGTATTAGATATGATCAATCCATCAACCTTGCTCTCCTTTTTAGACAACACTGACACAATATCTTTCATTTCTTCAGGGCTCAAATCGGGTGCCAATTTCAAGAATAAAGGAGGCTTGTTGGTACTGAACTGCTCAATAGCTTCTCTTACTTTATTTATTTCAGCAAGGAGTTGTTGCAGCTCTTCTTTTTTTTGCAAAGACCGTAGTCCCGGTGTGTTGGGACTGAAATAAAAGTTATTAAGTCAAATCTTAATTAGATAAAATTTTTTATTTACTATGTTAAATATATAAACTAGCAATACCTGCTTATATTTATAACAAAATAGTCTGCTACATGTGAAAACTTCTTTATTCCTAGGATATAATCTTGTACGGCATTTTCAGATAGTTTATTTTTACCCAAATTTACTCCTAGTAACGCTTTTTCTAATAGTGATTTATCTAAGTCATTGACTTTTTTAGAAACTTTGTCATGACCTTCACTATTAAATCCATATCTATTAATGACTGCTTCATCTTCAGGTAATCTAAAAACTCTTGGTTTGGGGTTACCAGGTTGAGGTTCAGGGGTCACAGAGCCAATCTCTACTATAGCGAATCCCAAGTCCTTTAGCCCTAGGATAGCATCACCGTCTTTGTCAAAACCTGCCGCTATGCCAATCGGGTTTTTTAATTCATAATTTAGTAGCTTTGTTTTCTGTAAAAAACAAGGAATGAAAATCATTCAATTAAGGCGGAAGTCATTCAAAGAAAAGTTTTAAAACATACCAAAACTTTAGGATCTTCACTGCGGTCTGGCGGGAAAATTCCATACTTTATAGCGTAAACGCCGAGTTTGTGTGCTGATTCGGGGCTAAGATATTGACTCGCAGGTTGCAGGTACTGGTCATAGTAACCTTTAAAATCTTTCTTAAAATAAATATATTGGTACGCCACTGTGCCCCCAAAGGTCAGATAACAGAGAGATTTCAACTTTTGCTGTAAACAAATAGTAGCTGATAATTATTTTTAAATGTACTAATACCTACTTACATAGTTTTATTTTATTAGTGTGTAAAAATACTTACAACTGTGTTTCTCTTCATTTTAAAGGATTAAATAATGGAGTTTACTTTAACTAAAAAAAACTATTTAATAAAAACTATAATTAAAGAATGTAGTGAGTAGTGAGCTAATGAGGTTATGTTTTGTTTTGCGAAGTCGGGTAAAGGTAGTCGGGTTGACAATGACAATTGACACTGGATGTGATTTGACTTTTCACAGTAATCTTAGATTTTTTTTTAATATTGGCAACTTTACCAGAGGTTGTAAGTTGGTGCTGTTTTAATTTCTTAATTAATATTCAATGACGTGGGTACCTATACTAACGCTTGTTAACAATAGGAGTAAATTCATTTCGTAGTCTTTGAGTATCGTGAGGTTTTCCTTTTGCAAGTTAATGTTCTTAACATTGGCCAGTAATCAAGCCGGGACACGAAAAAATTCTCTCCGCAGGAAAGAAAAAAAACTTTTGGCTGTATATCAATGTCAAATTATCCTTAGTGTCATTATGTAGAAAAAAAACTATCAAGTGTGTTTCATGACACGTATAAGGCAGAGTTCCGTAGCTAAGTGTATGGTTTACTCATTCTAAATTAGTAAAGAGCGATGCTCTTTATGAGCATCGCTCTTTATGTCAGTGTGTATTATATTCCAGGCATGGCAGTCTTCTGCTAGTGCTTTTACTTTCTTGTACATCATGCTATCCTTTATCTGGTCAAAGAATGTTCCACGACATGACACATTAATGAGAATTGAGAACCATAATTTATGGGTGTTAAAGTAGCGGTATATAAAGGATTATATCGATATTATCGAGTAAAAGAATAAAATTGTAAATACGAAAATATATTACGACTGATAATTTTTACTATAAATTGACAAGTTAGCATCAACAAACTACGGTTGCTATAGTTACGCAATAGCATTAGAATAGAGGTTTTAACAAAGAGTTCCTATATTCTCAACAATGGGTAGATAGCAAAAAGGTGAGGGCTAGGAGGACCAACCAAGTAGAACATTCTTAGCCAGATAAAAGATAATTATAATATTATTTGGATATTACTTTATTTCTGATTATTGATTATGCCGTCTTTACCGTAATATACATGTTGACTACGGACTAACATAGCGAAACTATATTTCGTTAATTTTCGTTTGATACAGAACCCTAATAAATAAACAACAAGCGGAAGGACGAAGCCAAGACAAAAGTTGACAAAACCGAAAACCGCGCAGCCAAGTGTAGTAAACAAACAAACACGAACGATTTTAAATAAAAAATTGTGATAATTACATTATTCTCACCATGAAAGCAACATTGATTTTCGACAGTGTTAACGACATATTATTTCATAAATGGGACGAGAATTTTATTATCCGAATGAAGTCGTTTAACGGACAAGTAAGTCCAATACTATTAATACTTACATAAAGAAAGTAAATAAATATGAATAGTGTGATGTGTAGCTGATGCTCGGAAGACTGGATGAAGATCGGAACCGAAGATCGGCCTTGGGCAAATCGGATGAATGGTTTAGGATTAATTCCCTAAATGTCTATAGTTTATATATATAGATTTCCATAAGATATTAGTTACTGCTTATGTACTTTTATTTTGTGTACATTTCAAATAAAATAATTTTTATGTCCACATTATACAAAAGTTGTTTACTTTTGTATGATGTGAACATAAAAATTAACATAATTGTACTGTTTTTTTTTAAAGGAAGCGGGGCTACCATACTATGCAATATGCAAGCCTATCAATAAAAACAAAATTTTGGATAGGCTGGGCATTAACAACAAAAAACCAGCTTTTTAAAAGTTTTATAATTTTGGATAATCATCACTCAGCGAGTGCTCCATCTTCAGTAAGGAATAATGTATTCTGTAAAGTCAACTCATCTCTCATTCACTTTTTACAGAACAATGAGGGCAATGTTACCGACAGCAACAGTGTTTCACAGCTGTTGTCTCCATTAATAACTTCTCAGCGAGTGATGGCGGCACAGTTCGGGAACACATATTCATCAATACAGTGCAGAGATAACACCACTATTGTGTTTGATGAGGTATTATGCTTATTGTATTTTATTGTCCTCTATTATAATTAAATTAGGTTCAAAAATTTGTGTAGGTTAATAATATGTATGTCAAGACGTAAAATATTTGAAACAGTTACAAGCTCTGTAAAATATTAGATTATAGTTTTTCATACCTAATTATTTCCAATGCTTCATCTTTGACCACCTTGTTGCTAACCAAGCAAGTTGACCATCAAATACACACTTATTTGCACTTGGAAAAGATGTATTATTATTTATGGTTTATCAGTAGTAAATTATAGAAAACCAGTCTGGTATACTGGTTCAGGCTTTGCATTATCTTATAGTTAATACTTTTATGTTCTTTTAAAAATTATTGTACTACAAAATATATAGTAAAGTAAAAAAAGGTAAGCTACAAAACGATTAATATTTCAGTGGCTGGACCATGTGTTTGTGATTGCCATAATTTTTATAAGTATTTTGTTCCTATTAATTATATTCTTTTAATAAATATTGTACTACAAAATATGTATACATAGTAAAGTATAAAAGAAATAAGCTACTAAAGAATGAATATTTCAGTGGCTGGACCATGTGTTTGTGATTGCCATAATTTTTATAAGTATTTTGTTCCTATTATATTCTTTCAATAAATGTTGTACTACAAAATATGTATACATAGTAAAGTATAAAAAAATAAGCTACTAAAGAATGAATATTTCAGTGGCTGGACCATGTGTTTGTGATTGTTACTAAGGACGATGTGGATGATGCACATAGGGAACTGCTCGACACCAAGACTCTGGTTCAGCACATTTGTGGCCAAAACATTAAACTGTAAGTAACACGTCTGATGTCTGTATTTGGTTAATATTTAGTATTTTCATCAAAATCTATCTATAAGTGTCTATTAATTGGCAAACAAATGTCGGACCACCGGATAGTAAGTGGTTACCACCGCCTAAGGACACCTCCAATACACAATGTATCTTCGGTGCGCTGCCTACCTCGGAGGACTCTAATCTGAGTTCTTGATAGATTTTATTGTATTAAATAACTATTTAGTAGTTTTCGGAAGCTGCCCTTATACATATATTAAAGAAAAAAAGAGCGGGCTCTTTTTCCGCAACTAGGCCGGTAATCGGCCCTTTTTGCGTGACATATGCGGGTTTTCCTCACGATGTTTTCCTTCACCGAAAAGCCAGTGGTATGTAAATTCGTACATAAGTCCTAAAGAACTCATTGGTACGAGTCGGGGTTTGAACCCGCCACCTCAAGAATGCGAAGCGTCGGTTCTCCCACTGAGCTACCACGGCTCGCCCTTATATATTTTTGTGTTTTGTCATAAATTCAAATTAGTTACGGAAAATGCGTGGATACGATTGATTTAAGGCGATATAATAGCATAAGAGAAAGGAGGTAAGGGCTACCTAAGCATTTTATTAAAAACTAGCTGTTCCCTGCCACGCTTCGCTGTGGGTTGGAAAAAAAAAATAGATAAAAACAATCCTTGATGCAGATTATATATCATGCTAAAATTTCAGCTCGATTGGTGCAGAACTTTTTGAGTATTTGAAGCGTACACAAACCAACATAACATTTTTATATATATAGATGAAAATATAACTGCAATTCATTGTTTTACCTGTAAAATTTAATTCAACAGTCTCCAGTCGCCAATTTACCAAGACTGGCTGTCAAACCTCCTGGAGTGTCGTACTAAAGGCGACAGCATCCCTGGCGCTAATGGGTTGATAGGCGAGAGTGGCGCCACCGCGGCGGCTCTCAACGCCCTGAAGGCTGCCTCGAAGGATATAAAACTATCACATTCCCACTACCATCTCATGCTGTATGTTGGTGATAAGATGCTGGCTTTGTATTCTAGGTAAGTATCGAAAACACAGTTTTACTATATAGTTACCTACACTACATTTGTGTACTATGTGTTTTAGACACATTTTGTTATAATTTACACGGGAATACCCACGTAAAAATTAAGTCGTATGCCACAACTAGTTTCGATCACATTCGGTCATCGGTGACATCCATCAGGCGAGTTACAAGCGTGACGCGCCCGGTTAACACAGTTGCTTACAATTCGCAGTAGCAAACAGACAACCAATCGGTTCTGGCCATGGTAACATCGGACGGTAATTGGTGGTCCGGTCGTATGTTATCATATATTAATTTGTTTATTTTTTTAGCCGCGGTTGCGAAGATATAACACCTCCGGATGTTATTCTGCTGAGCATCCAATGTATTGCGGCGCAGGAATATTGGAAAGATTTGAGCTCTTCTGAATGTAATCGCGTGCCTTGTAAGTATTCGGTGGTTCTAGTCACTCAGAGGTTTAAACTTCACACACGCACACATTTAACAAAAAGCAGTAGGAAATAAGGAAAAAAAAGGAAATGGTTTGATTTTTTTTATTTGAAAAGATGTACATTCAGATTGGTCCCCTAGAAATTTCATCAAAATCGGTTCAGTTTGGTTCCAAAATCACATGGTGTCGTTTGTTTGCTTCAAATAAATTTCAGTCTATAAAAACTTACTTTATCAAATTACTAGAAAAAGTATGCCATCCAAGTTATTTTGAACTGTATTTTACTGAAAGCTTAAAAGCTACTGTCGTATCCTCACCTCCCTTTAGGGCTGTCCCTCGAGAACAGCGCCATCGTGCATCTGTGCGCCGGCGCCGGACACGCGCCCTGCGCGCCGCACTCGCTGCACGTGGCCGAGCTGGCGCCGAGGATCACGCTCGCCGTCGTCGTCGATATGGATCTCAGGTATTCTTGACAGCCACCCTCATGGCCTCACCTCCCTGCAGGATCACGCTCGCCGTCGTCGTCGATATGGATCTCAGGTATTCTTGACAGCCACCCTCATGGCCTCACCTCCCTGCAGGATCACGCTCGCCGTCGTCGTCGATATGGATCTCAGGTATTCTTGACAGCCACCCTCATGGCCTCACCTCCCTGCAGGATCACGCTCGCCGTCGTCGTCGATATGGATCTCAGGTATTCTTGACAGCCACCCTCATGGCCTCACCTCCCTGCAGGATCACGCTCGCCGTCGTCGTCGATATGGATCTCAGGTATTCTTGACAGCCACCCTCATGGCTCACCTCCCTGCAGGATCACGCTCGCCGTCGTCGTCGATATGGATCTCAGGTATTCTTGACAGCCACCCTCATGGCCTCACCTCCCTGCAGGATCACGCTCGCCGTCGTCGTCGATATGGATCTCAGGTATTCTTGACAGCCACCCTCATGGCCTCACCTCGTTGCAACGTTTTTCATTAAGAACAAAAACCTCTGGCTTTCAAACTTTAACAAGCTCTCTTGATATAAAAACTAAATACGCACGTATGGTTTTTACGTTTATAACGAACATTTTAAAACAATGTACCCAAATCAGTCCAGCCATTTTCAAGTGATGCGCTCACCAACGAAAATAATTTGACCTTGTGAATCTAATAAATCATCTCAAATTATACGAGTATGGTAAACCTCGCCTAAAGCCTCTGACACTTGACCATTTATCGTTTGTATTACTTTCTGCTTTGATATCACACTAGATATTTGTTGTTACAGAGAATTAGGCATAACGACGTACGTGGCTAACCAGGTGCTGGCCAATTTAAGAAGGTTGCTTTTGCAAAGGAATCTGGACCTGTTGCCCAGCACACTCGACAGCTTGGATACGGCTGTGAAAAAGGTAGAGTTTGGATACCTATTGTCAAGTATGTTTTTTTTGTATTATTCCAATATACTCCTAAACTATTGTATTAAATGTGTGTGGTGATACGCTAATGGCAGCATCCGTTGCTATGTTAAAATTAAAAGTAAATTGACAAAATCATAGCCCAAGGTCATACCGTGCAAAGTTGTTTTTTGGGGTTTCCCGAACATTCTTTGGACACTTGATAAGCATTAGTTTAGCTTGCTAAGCCACGACCGAAAAGTCATAAAATTGTGTTGCTGATTCGTAACTTTGATCATACTGCCATCTAAATAGTTAACTAAAAGCATGTTCGCAGACCACCGAAGCCTTACGCAAGAGCAAGTCGCAAAACTCTCTCTGCGCTCGTCTTTCCTCCCGCATGCTGGAACTGCGCAAGTCTTGTTCCACCACGACCCCCCTCACCCCGGAGACGGCTGCCACCGCCATGCATACGGCCTTAGACGCCGTCGTGGAACTAATGAAGCCTGATATACCCAGTTTCAAAGGTAACATCTAGGATGATCTGACTGCTCATCTGATGTGAAAAAGAGATAAAAGATGCAAGAAGTAGGAGTAAAAGAAACGAACTAATAAGCTCTTATATTGTTCAGTGTTTTTAACTACTATCTGTCTGATTTTAGAAAGAATTGACGCGTATGTTCAAATTGGCAATTTGTCTCTTGTAACTTTTTTAGAAAAATAATTAAAATTGCGTTCGAAATTGCTTTTTTGAGTTCAACGTCCAGAATATTGGGCGCTTCGAACATATTTAAGCCAAGCGTATGCTGAGACGCAGGTGACGCGGTCCGCGCAAGACAGAGTAGATTTTGTAATGCATTAACGTACTGAGAGTGGCATACGCTGCGGTGTAGCCCCGTGCGACGCAAACATGTGTCTATCCTGCTCTGCGCTCTATATCTGTCTCGCCTGCTCTGCTCTATAAAATCAATTCTGTGCTGTGGTGCGCCACCTGCGTCTCAGTATTCGCTTAGCCTTATTGTTTTGCTATAATCATTTAAAATACAAATCTTTTGTTTTAAAATAGTTGACCATACGGTGCAGAATCTCAGGAAGTCTCTGACCCCGTACATAGACTTTCTACGGGTGAAGGCGATGCGCTACTTCAGCATTGGAACATATCCTTTTCAATGGTTTAATGTTGCTAACGGGAATTTCAGAAAGTTTGCGTTCAAAATTTCATGATACTTCTCATACTCGAGTGCCATTTGTAAATGAGGCTACTATAAATAGTCCTATAATGCTAAATAAATATAGTTTTTGTGGTTTCACTTCGGAGTATTCTGTCTGAAGGTTTTATGTATGTCAAGGCTAAACTAGCCCAGTCTTCGCGTCAAGGTCGAGAGGCATCATGTTACCTATTGTGTAGTGAATGTTTAATCCATCGTTTCATGCTCATGGGATAAATTTAATATACAATAGCTTAATAAATTAAAAACAGCAATTAAAAAAAAAATTAATTAATTTTTTTAAATTTTATTATTATTTATTTTTTATTATTATTTTCTTTTAATTTGCCATGCTCGCCAATGTTTAACACACTCACTCGCCTTCATTTTCACGAGCGATTCCATACCTATTTAAATACTTTATCAATGCATCAATCAATTTATTTCAAAAATTATGCAAATTCATGACAACAATACAGATTCTGTCTAATCTAAATATCGCTCAGATGCGTTATGTTAAAAACCAGTGATACATTTTCGCTTCCTAAATGAGATCCTATTATGTTTATTTATTTTCATCATTTGACAATGATTTCGCTTAATGTGGGTTCCGTGCGCACGGGCGACATCCAGTCGAGTGGTTCCCTAACCGTGCACAAGTATGTGGAGGAGTTCCCCGGGCTGGTGCACTTCATCTACGTGGACCGCACGGCGGCGCGCTCGCTGGCGCCCGACCTGGCCGACTGCGCGGGCATGCTGGCGCCGCACGCGGTAACCGGCCACCGACCACCGGCCACCGGCCACCGACCACCGACCACCGACCACCGGCCACCGACCACACTGCCTCCCGAAACTTGTGCAGTAACAGCAGAACACGATTTTGAAATAAGCGCGCGTAAAGAGTAAAAACTAAAAAAAATGCCAAAAGAACTTGACTTTACTCGTTACTTCTAATAGTTATTTATAAGAATAACTTATTTCATTTATAGGTTTTAAAATGGGGTTTCAGAATATGTATTTAGCTTAAAACTAACAAAATGTCTATTACTGCACTTTAGGCTCGGTTGGGCAGCACTCTTTTACTGACCGCATCGAGCGGGGAGTTGTTCCCCGTAATTGTGTTCTCGATTGGAGCAATTAAATTATATTTTGACGTAACGTCTTATAAATCGATGAACGCCGGGTGCACGCACGAAAGTGTCCCGTTACGCTCATTGTGACGTCACGATCGGAGCGAGAAAAGCAATAATTTCATCAATGTTTTGTTATGTCGCTTCCCATCAGGTGAGATTGTGGTCAAACACATGTCTAGTTTGTTGTAAAAAAAAGAATAAAATTACGTTGTCACGTTTAACTATCGTCCGTAAACCGACTTTGCAGACAACCATTTTTTTTAAAGTTCTATCTATCGGCCTTCTCCTAGCTCGTAAAAAAGCCTACCTTACCATTATTTACAATCAACGATAACTTGCAAATCCTAAAGTCCTCACTCGAAAGTCGAACGTATAATTTCCGGTGCACAGATTCGCGCGATCGTGTCGCGCAGCAACATGGTGGCCAGCGAGGGCTACTGCGGCGCGACGTGGCGGCGCGGCGCGCTGCACGCGTGCGCCGTGTGGTGGTGGGAGCGCGGGGCTCCGCTGCGGGCCGCGCGGCCGCCGCACCCCGCCGCCGTGCGGGGCGCGCGCGCGCCGCCCGCCGACATCCTGGGCACCTTCTACAGGTATACAAAACTACACTGTAAAAAATGGCCTTCCAAATTCCGATGAATTCACCTAGTACGGAGCATAGTGATAATCACCATATGATGATGATAGAAAATATGATGATAAGCACCAATTTTTACGGTGACGACTATCAAAATAATATATGGTTGTCATCATAAAAACTAGTACTAGCACCAGTGAGTTTTTGGTGATTATCACTAAGTATGCTCCGTACTTTAGGTGAATTTTCTCTCAGTGTACAGTGTACCCAGCACAACTTTGACGTAAACTTACGTACTTGCGAGTATTCAATAGAAAAGTGTACGCCATTTACGCCTGTCAAGAGCGCCCCTGACGGGCGTAAATGGCGTACACTTTTCTATCGAACATTCGCTACGTAAGTTAACGTCGAAAAACTCGAGACTCGAGGCGTGATGACCGAGCATCTCAACGTTTCCAGGCAGCTGACGGAGCTCGCGTTCCCCAACGACAGCCAGGGCGTGAGCCTGAAGGAGCTGATCTGCGTGCACCTCGGGCTGCTGCCGTCCTCGGCCGCCGTGGAGCAGGCGCGGCGCCTGGCGCACTCCGTGCACGAGCTGGCGGGGGACGCGCCCCTCGCCGCCGCCCTGCTGTAGCGGCTCGGGACTCGGGACCTGACGGACCTCGACGCCCCAAACATGGCTCCATTCCTTCATTACACTGACAAAAATGGCCATCAAAATTCTGATGAATTCACCTAACGGAACATACGGAGCATACTGATATCACCAAAAAGTACGATGATTAGCACGTTTTTACGGTGACAACCATCATAATATATGATTGTCACCCTAAAACTGGTCTAGTTTTTACGGTGACAACCATATATCATAATAGTTGTCACCGTAAAAACTGGTGCTGATCATCGTACTTTTTGGTGATATCAGTATGCTCCGTACTTTAGATGAATTCATCGGAATTTTGATGAATTGTGTGAAATGAAATCATAATTCTTTTAGCGGAATTTAGATGGACATTTTTCTCAGTGTATCTATAACGTTATCCTCAATACGAGAAAATCCTGCCCTCAGCTGGGCCGGGCCTTTCCCTAGCTACAATCCTGGATCCGCCCCAGCTCGGAACTTGCCAGTTTTACTCTTGCCACGGACCGCCGATTATCACAACGAATCACCGTCCATTAACCTATTGGCCGCCACGGCATTAATTACATCGCCGAAGCATAAAATAAATAAAAAAACCCAAAAAATAGGAGACTGGCGGTCATACGGTTAATCATATTCATGCGATATGCTCCGCGGCGGAACTTTAAAGTTATGTAATTATTACTTAATACTTTTTGAGTAGCTAATTTTGCTTTATTTATTTTATAAGAAAAATACATTTGAAAAAAAAAAATTGTGTAGTCGGATATTATTATGTAGGTCCGAATTTTTAATACCAGCCAATTCTCGTACATTCCATTTGATAGAAAAATGTACCTATGTAAACGTGCCACATATAAGATGCGTTGGTAATAAAAGGTTTTGCTATGTGCCATTTTATAACATTTTGCTTATATGTAATATTTATTCTTTTTTAGAATTTTTTATTCGATTGTTTAATTTATAGACTGAGTTTTAAGTATTGTTTTGTTTGATAAAGTATATTATGTTTTATAAGTTGATTTATTAAGAAAAGACAATGTTATTACGATTATTATCTAATTTATTACAAAAATATTTTGTATTTGTACAATTAACCTTAACATTTTAAGTCATAAAACAGTACAGAACAGTAATGTATTAAGCTTAAGTATCATTTTTAATAAAAAAAAATTCATAACATTTATACAGTTTTTTTTAATTCCTTGTCAGCAAGTGTCATGAAATATTTATAAGTTATGTCACAAAGTCATAAATTGGTGAGTTATTTTCTATAGCCAATTTCCATTAACATGAATATATTATACAATCTTGGTGAGATTTTGCGTTGGTGGTTTCTGAAATGAATTGGAGGTTTGGAGGTTTGAATCAGACTTTCTTTAAAATATTTTAGTAAATTACAAATTTAAATATAAATGAGAACATTTTCACCTGGTCAGTATTATAATATATAAACAAACATTCTGGTAACTGTATTGACTTGGTGATCAAAATATTTACAACCATTTGTCGCCAAGCCACCATTTTACACGTGGTAAAATGACACTGGTGAACAAAATGTTTTTATTTTATTTAATTTTCTGCAATGACTAATTTTTTATTGAAATATTTCTTAGTTCTGTTCTATCTATGACATATATTAAAATCACATTCTTAACTACTTTCAGTAAAGTATGTATAATGTGATTACTTACAAATAGGTATTAGTATTAAAAAACTACTGAAAATAATTTTCTATGGGCTTTTGTTTTTATATGACTGATTAGATTATTATTAATAATTTACAATGCAGGCAACTTATATATTTACAATTTCTTTTGAAACTTTGCCATCAAAAGAATCTGTGCTTAAACACTATCTTAAGCCACATATTCACTGAGCAACAATTGTTTATAAACTCTGTTTCAGAAAAGAAAACGACGTGTTTCTGAAACAAATCATGTTTCAGAAACATATCATTTTGTTTTGTTTAGAAACATATCACTACGTGTTTCTCGATATGTTTCGGTGCTCTCCACTTGAAGCGGGGAACACAGAAACAAATCAGTTGCGAAACAGGTGCGTGCGAGTGTGGACGTGTCTTTAAATTGTTTATAAACATTTTTTTCTTTTTCTTTTCTTTTCACTAGAAATGGACTTATGCAAAAAAATGTAGACACCACAAAACAGCATTACTTCCTCGGGTGACATGACCTAAGCAACTGACTGAGTGGACGGCAGAGTTTCTGAAACATTGTTCCTGGAAACATCTATGTGATATTTCAGAAACTGTGTATCCGGAACACTTGCTCAGTGAATACGTGGCTTAACCCTCTTATGCATAAAAGTTCAATTAAAATTTGTTTTTTCTATACATTCTATAAATTTACATAATTATGCACTTCTTGCCTTTACTTATACACTTGTCAGAGGGAAGTTGATAGACAGTTTTGTAGCGTAGACAAATATTAGAGATTTGGTTATAGTGTTGCATATGAAGGCAAGTGTGGTATACAGATTAAAAATATTATAAAGAAAGCTTAATAATTTTCAGACTTACAAGGATCATCTGAGCAATACGTACAAGTTAAACACAAGCTTAAGCATTATTATTCTAGATAAATGAGAAAAATAGATAATTATATTATCTAGCTTTGGTGTGACAAATTGATGCCCAAAACTTTATAGCTATAATATAGGGATGTTATACTTTGTATTTGCATAAACCTACAAAAGAATAACCAAATGTGATTTTGGCACTCCAGGATTCCTCTATATTAAAATCTGATATGTAGCAGTTGGTGGTAATAATAAAATACAAATTATATAAGCAGATCATAGTATTAGTACCAGTATAAAAAACAGATATCTAAACTACTTAAAATTCATATTTAGAATGAGTATTAAGTAATAATAATTTAAACCTACTAATATATACATTGCGGTAACTTATTTTCAAGTAATAAAGGCACTCTTCAGTACTCTGGTGAACTGTCACTTATGCATTTAACATCATTGGTTTTAATGGTCTTTTTTGCATACTTGTCATCATCATCATCAAATCTGATGAGATCGTCTGTGAAGTTGTTTGCTTTCTGCAAAAAAAAAAGGGATTAGCTACACAAAGCTGAAAGCTGTGTGGATTTTATTTTATTTCAGGTGAAGTGAAGCCATTTCATGTTTGAGTTCATTTTATTTAAGTCTGATAATTTTAGGGTTGCAATAATAGACAGGTTGACTACTTACACTTGTGGAAGCACCATCAGAATTGTTTTTGAGTGCCGCCGCATAATTAAGCATTGGTTTAAGTGTCTTTGGTCGGCCCGAACTCGTACTGGGTTTTCCATCATTTAAATCATTTTCTATAACCAGAACTGAATCGCTATCATCCAAATGATTGTTAGCTGTATTATTTCTGGTATTTAGTTCCTCCATTTGTAACGGGGTCTTCAGAGCTCCCACACATGCTTCCACCATTTCAACATCTCTTTTATAGTTGTTTTCTTCAGTTATTGTATTCAGCTGACTCTGTAGGTCAGTTGAGAGCCTTTCAGAGAGGATTGTGCTAATTTGTTTGATATCAGCAGCAATCTCTCTGATAGTATGTTCATTTTTAGCACACAATTTCGCCTCTTTGTGAAGTCTCATATCAACTGCTTCTTGTATGCTTAAAATAGCATCATTGGTGTTGTTGTTTTGCACATTGCATTCCTTTACTATTTTGTTAAAGATACTGTTCTGAGACTGCTTGTGTCCTTTGCGATATCCAGTTAGTTTTTCACCTAAGTTGGCGGTGACATCTTCAATATACTCATACATGTCTAAACAGTTCATTTTTCCAAACCTGTATGTATATGTGTGTGTAGATCCTGATGATGATATTTTAGTAGACAAATTGCATGTTACAAAAGTTTTTTTTCCATGATGTTTTTCAAAATACTTTTGCAATCCTTTTGATATCAGTTTGTCTCTAAACGTAGGTTTTATGCTACTATTTTTTCGGTATTTATACCAACCTACTACTTCACCGGCAGAGTTTGAGAGTATTTCTGATATGACATCTTCTTTGATCCGCCCAGTGGGGAAGTAGAAAAGAGACACCGATGGTAATGGTAGTACGGTTCTTATCTCGATTTGAGTATCAAGGCGAGCGTTATCGCTATGCGAGTCAGATATATGGTTAGTTATTTCTGAAGTCACTTCACCAATGAGAAATCCTTCCTGAAAGCAATCAAGTCGGAAAAATTATAGTAAATTATAAGGAATACAAGCTACGAAAAATACAACGTTTCATTACTTTACCTGACTATTTGCAGAATTAATACATTCGTACAGTAGGAATGATAATGCAGTGCCACTTAGTGACACTTTTTCGGTGTATGCCATCAGGACTAAAGGCACATTCCCCAACTATACTAATATCATCGGCACTTTCTCTACGTCTTTTTACTTTTATTGATTAAAGTATTTATCGCTTTGTCACATTTATTGTAACAAAAAATAGATTTTATGATTACCTACTTGCGTTGCGGTTGACAATGACATGTTAACGCATGACGCATGACTTTAATTTTATTTTTAATGCACCTTGGGCCATGCTAAGGTAGAATACAAAAAATGTAAAGGGATCCAGAGACGAACATTCAAGACTCAAGTACACTGCCATCCATCGTGTCTTTTTGTAACGTGACATGTGACTTAGACTGGTCCTGGTAATTTATTTTAAATCGGAATTGTTATTCGTACTAATATATTGAATTTCATTCGACACTAATTAAAAACTCAAACACACTAAATATACACTAGTGTAAAACTAAAATTAAAATTACAAAAAAAAAAGGAAATTTAATTGTTTTGTCATTGTCATGTGTCAATTTAATGACACTACTGACATTGACTTCGGTCACAACTAGTGTTGGGATATTACGTTACAAGTTTGCTCGTGAAATTAATGACCAATGACTATTTTCTGACGCTAAAATTGCTATTTGCTATTGCCAAAATTTATTAATTAAGGTAGCTGCAATACCAAACCAATTTTGTTATAATTATTATCATTATGGAAGCAAACATAAGTATGCACAAGCTGTGATTATTTTCTAAAAATATCTAAATTATGAGTAGGTACTTCTCAGTATTTCGATAGGAATAATAGTAAAGAAGATCTAGCAACCAAGTTAACGCTAATCGCTAATGATTTGTCAAACTATTACTATAAATCCGGGAAACAACTTTGCACATTTTGGATGTGATAATGATTATTATTTATTTCTAACAAAACTATAAAATCCTATCACGATCGCTTCACGACCGTTCACCGAAAGTAAAACAGAAAAAGAGTTTTTTTATTCATAGCAAACCAAGTACCTACTCAGTGGCATGGCACTACGAAAGCACGTTACTTTTGGTTACTGAAAGTGACTGAAACGAATAAAGTTTAGCACAGCACTCTGCTCCGTGTTCGTGCTTGCAAGCAACGTAATCGTATCGTAACGTAACTTTAGTTAGTATGAATCTCTTCGCTGGAGGTTTCTGTTTTTCTAATAGATTAAATTTAAATAGAAATCGGGGACGAAAGAACAAGAGTATGCGATAATACACAACTTCAACTCAAATTAGCAATATGTTTTCAAGAGGTATTGTGTTCACACGCGTGTTAAAGTATGGTGTTTATGGAGGCGTGGCGATTGGAGGAACAGTGGCTGCAGTTAAGTATCAAGATAATGACTACGATGTCGATTCCATGGCCATCGTCAGGATAACGAGGACAGCATGCACGGCTCTGGATATCGGCAGGACGTACAAAAGTATGTTGTATAGTAAAGAATGGGACAGAGAATCGGAGGAGTATTTTGAAGTAAGGAGTCGTGCCCACAAAATTGGGGCAGAGAAATTGCTAGAGTTATGCAAAACAAATAAAGGCGTATACATTAAAGTCGGCCAGCACGTCGGGGCGCTCGACTATCTGCTTCCAACTGAGTATGTGAGCACTATGCGCATTTTGCATAAAGATGCCCCTCAGAACACTGTTCAAGAGTTGTACAAAGTTATTAGAGAAGACCTCAAAAAAGACGTAAGTAATAGTTTTACATATTTTATCATCAAGACATTTTCAAATTGCATAATAATTAGATAACCCTTAAAAGGTCTGCGATGAAATTATGATGTAACATCTAATCACAAATTCAGATTAATTCTAAATTTTCAATCTGTTTTCAGCCAGAAGAGTTATTTGACAATTTCGAACCGGAGCCACTAGGGACAGCATCTCTAGCACAAGTACACAGAGCTAAACTAAAAGACGGCACCGATGTTGCAGTAAAGGTTCAACATCATTTTGTTAAAAAAAATATTAAAATAGATTTAAAATGGATGGAATTCATATTACATGTCATGTCCAAAGTATTCCCGGAGTTTGAATTGAATTGGCTAATAGAAGAGACAAAGAAGAACATTACTAAAGAATTGAATTTTCTAAATGAAGGCCATAACAGTGAGAAAGTTGCTTCAATGTTTTCACATTACAAATGGTTAAAGGTGCCTAAAGTTTTTTGGGACTACAGCACTGAACGAGTACTTGTTATGGAGTATGTAAATGGAGGACAAGTAAATGACATAAATTATATTGATGTAAGTATTGTATTTTATCTAACAAGCTAGGTAACTGATTTTTGTAGTCCTTCATAATGAAGCTGACTTATAATATAACTCTTTGACTGCTTTCTTATAATCACGTGCGCTAGCCCCAGGCGCTGCTTATAGTCAAACGCGTTGTGTTTTACGCGCCTGGCGTGTGCAGCCGCACTCGCGTCGCGCAAAGGAAAACACAAGGTATGTGTTTCCCGCAGCCAAAGCCATGCATGTTTGATAACCAAACAAGCAAGGCAAATGTAAGGTAGCAAGTGGAGGCATATGGCAGAAGATCATGGTTTGTGGCGTTTTTAGGAGATGCCTATGTTCAGCAGTGGGCAAATATAAGATAGGCTGATGATGAAACAATGACAAAAAACCAATTTTGATAAATCCTCTGAACATAGAATTAAAATGATTAATGAAATCTGGAAGAATATGTCAATTGTAATTCTCAAAGCATCTACCAGCATGTCTGCCTGACTTGCATAATAATGGCATCCCAATATATTCCAAGGTTGCCATGCCAGTGGAGCCAATTCTCTTATTATCTGAAAAACAGACACCAGTTGATCAAATTACTTTAACTAACAAAAAAATATTTATTGTGAATTAAAAAGAATAATTAAAACATAAAATGTGAAAAAATGATACTATGTTCCAGAAAAACAAGATTAATAGACTTGATGTATGCTCAAAGCTTGGCGATTTATATTCTCATATGATATTTGTCACTGGGTTCTTGCACAGCGATCCTCATCCTGGCAACATTCTCCTTAAACAAGACCCAGGAGATAAAGAAGTGACAATCTTCCTGCTGGATCATGGTTTGTATGCTGTAAGTTACATCCAAAAATCTTGGAAAGTAAGAATATGCCCATCTACACATTAGCATCACAATAAAATTGCGCCATCAGTCAAAATCTCTACTAATTACCTCGCATTGTTTTCGTCTACCTCACATCACTCTCAATTATG
Source organism: Alcis repandata (assembly GCA_949125135.1). Lineage (NCBI taxonomy): Eukaryota > Metazoa > Arthropoda > Insecta > Lepidoptera > Geometridae > Alcis > Alcis repandata. The sequence goes on from OX421233.1 coordinate 7,795,749, forward strand.
ATATTTGCCAAACAACTATATATCAATGTACGACTGTATTCATACTGGTGCTAAATATACTTCTGTGATTACTACTAGTCTTTACAAAGTAATTTAAAGTCTATAAAGTCTGTGCCTACATCATTCTTATTCCTATAATTATTCGAAATGGGAGCGATAGGTCCCGCACAGGGTGCATGGTGCGTTTTCCCCCTTGCCAGCAATTACCCAAGCCAACCCCACTCCTTAAACTAACGGAGCGAGGCCCTGGGCCGCTGGCACAACTGCTCCAGTGGCGAAGATGGTATGAATGGGTATGAGTCAGGCTGTTGTGATGATGAAGATGATGCCAGAGCCACACTACATCATAATTTAATATACATACATATGTTTCAAATCTGAACATTCATAAAAATTGTAATGTTAAACTATTTTTTATAAATTGTATTTTTGAGGCTTCCAAGTATTGTATGTATATTTTGTATATTCCTATGGTCTGAATAATAAAATTGAATTGAATGTAATTTTTTAGCAATTATCACGGAAATTTCGATATCACTATTCGAAACTGTGGTTGTCTATAATAGACAGAGATCGGGACGCTATGAAGTACCATTCTGAGCACCTTGGCATCAGGAATCAGCTGTACGGACTCTTCGTGTGCATGGTCACAGGCCGTCCCTGGGACTCCATCATGAAGGGGGTTGTTGCAACGAAACCTTCAGATCAAGAGGTTTGATTATTGTACTATAAATCATGATTAACACCTGGACATTACAGTCCTAGAATGGTGGTAGCGGGTGTTTCAAATTTTGGCATCTAGTGACTTTATTTATATTTTTTACTAAAAGTTTCTTTAATACTTTAGCTCGTCATCATTATGACCAAAGTTGACTATTTTCAAAATTTCTATCTACCATATTTTTTTTTGTTTATGTTTGCACATTACTGCTTGGCGGTGGAATAACTAGCAAAGGTGTGGTACTTCCCCAGGTGGGCTCTGCAAAAGAGCCCTACCACTACAAAAATAAAAGTGGGTTATGATAAAAGTGGGTTATGTTATGGTCCAAATCGTGTAGCTAGTCCAAATCTCAAGAGTATTCAAGCCAACAAAAAAGTTTCCAAAAGAAGTACATAACTACAAATCTCGAAGATTTCGTGTTTGCATAGCTAATGTATGTGCCTGACGTACGCAATATCGAGTCAATATTTGGTTTATGTTCATGGGAGGTCAAATACCTTTCGGAAGCATTGGTAGGGTAGAGTACACAATTAGCAAGTAAAGACTGTTGTTTACTGTGATCAAGTTTCTTGGCCGTGACCACACTGACCACCTTGCCTCATAGGACATCGTTTACTAAAGCACTGTGGCTGTGGCCTTTTACTCTGAATAGCAATCGAAATTGGTTTCATTTGGTCACTCTATACTACTGTATAGTCTTAAAAGTACAGTTAAACTGCACTTGGTAACGTGACAACGTGACCCGAGCCACGCTCGTCTTAACATGCTGTATGGCTCAGAAAAGTTAGCAAGAGCCATCGCTTGTCGCTTTTTTTGACACCGATCAAACGCAATTAGTTAGGGAATAAAGTCGCTGCTCAGACGCGCTGACAAAGTGGCGGTGGCATTATGGTAATAGTACGTACGGACGGTGATAAATTCTGTGCCGTCCCGCAGCAGTCGAGGCTATCGCCCCAATCTGTGCTACGTTGTACAGTTATTGGAGAGTCACTTTATAAACCTACTGCTGTACTATGATCAATGACTCGTATAATTTTACTATGAAAGCTAACGAACGTGGCTTTAACACAAAATGAGACAAGTATCATAGCAATAATAATGCAGTCGTGCTTAGTACAAAGAAGAATGGCTAACAAAGAACAACAGCTAACATCAGACGGCACGGTGTGTTACTTACTACAAAAAAATTAGGAATTTCTTCCACGTTTACATTATCTACTCTTCATCACACTTCATAATGAATTTATATAGGATGAGATAGGTATTAAAAAAAAAAATTACTAAAAAAACCTTTCCTATTCCAGAAAAAGGTATTCCAAAAAGAGCTGCCGAACTTCCTCCCGTTCCTGACGCAGTGTCTCGAGCACGTCGACAGAGATGCTCTAATGGTGCTCAAAACTAATGACCTTATCAGGAGCATAGAGTTCGCGCTGGGAACGCAGGACCGGATGCCCGGATTCGTTGTCATGAGCAAGTGCTGTGCCAAGACTGTATACAACCAAGAGTTAAGGGTAAGTAATAAATTTGAGGAATAACAAGTAATTGAACTAAAAAATGAAATAAAACCTAATTTTGAAACGGCTGAATAGATTTTCCTAAATCATAGCTAAAGAACTCTTAAACAAGTCGTTTATGTGATACGCTATCCGTTCAACCTTACTAGCAACTGTGTTATACGTAGGCGCTACGATACGCGGACACGACATACAGATTACAGATACAAGAGTTTATCCCGGCGTAACGAAGGTCCAACCAAATTCCAACTAGTTGGACAAATTGGTTGGCAAATGGTCTCGATCGAACCGTGTTTTTTTTTACAATCTTTTATTTAACTTACAATGTACCTATGTAACTATGTTTGTTGGGGTGGAATCTCTTCCCGATGCTAAAATTTAGTATGTGTGTAACTCCGATGACAATACAATAATAAGAATTTTAAGTCTCTTCAAGTTGCGAGTGAATCGGTTCTTTCTAGGCAAGCGTGCTCCATCGTAGACCGCATCATTGCCAGCCCCGGATCTAGGGGGGGGCGAGCCGGGGCCCATGCCCCGGGCGTCAAGCTTAGGGGGGCGCCAAATTCACACTTTACAGACGAATAGACAACTCATCATTTACTAAACTTTGACCACGGAATAAATAATAGTACAAGTACAGTCATGACCATATCAACTCGACCGATACCCAGAGCGCGGAGTAAGACGTGCTGTACGAACATTTATTATTCGCGAGGCGAGTAGGGCATAGTCAAAATACGTGCCCGCTCGCCCGCAGGAATCGCAGATCGCGGCAGCACGCGTCTGGTTACCGTGCGTGCGAAAGGGATGATATTCGGAAACTCCCTCGATGATCTCTCTCCACGACAGTGTTTTATTATGAACATGTGTGTTGTTTGTCAGGTAAGAAAATACTTGTTTTTTATTAAGTTACCGTTTGAATAAAAACTGAAGGCGTCTAGGACATAGACGCCAAAACAAACGCGCTCGCTGCGCTCGCATATTTTTGATTAAAAAGTTTTCAACCAACACGAATAGTGGGTAATTTCCTTTGTAAACAGCCTGTCCTAAATTTCTGAGAAACGTCTCACTTTTTTGCGCTCGCTGCGCTTGCGTTTTCTTGATGTTAAATTTCCGTTGTGCATAGTTTGTCAAATATGATCGATCTGTTCTGAATTGATCAAAAATGCCTAAACATTATTATTATTATTACGATTATTTTGTGCTTTTAGACTTGCTGCGTACAACATACTAAAGGCTTTTTGTAGTTTCCGCTTATTAATCGAGCACTGTTTGTGGGCAGAGCAAAATGCAAAAACATTTTTTTATTTATCAATTTTTATATCAAAACTTAATACACAAAGCTACCCAAAACGGAGTTAATTGATATGTCAAATAAAAACGGTTTTATTTGAATAAATAAGCTTAATACAGAAAGAACAGCGATAGAGGCATTATTTCCGCTCTGTTTACGCATTACTGAGATATCTGCAATTTCGTTTGGAAACAGGCTCTCGTAAAATAACTATGCATATCCTAAATTGCTAAAAATACGTCTCAAAAATTTCCACATTGTTATTATTTAGTGTTTTGTGTGACCTAGCGCGCGAATTTTATTTTCAAAATGACAGAATATAACTCAAAATTTCACGCTCGCTGCGCTCGCGTATTCTTGATTTCTGTCAATTATTTTTGAATTGATTGAAAATATTACAAGTTTTGTACCCGACGCGACGCGAGTGTTGTGTGATTTTCGTTGTAAATAGCCTGACGCGTAAAAATCTATCGTAAATTGATCAAAAATATCTCAAATTTTCGCGCTCGCTGCGCTTGCGTATTCATGGTGCTTAATTTCCGTTATACGTTTAATTCGTAAAAATTCTATGTTTTGAATTAATTAACAATGTCGAAAAATTTCGCGCTAGCTCCGCTCGCGCATTTTTGTTATTTATTTGTGCTTTTAAACTTGCTGCGTATAACATCCAAATGCCGGTTGATAAAAACTACTACGAGATTTGAACTTACTTAATCAAGCACTGTGTTGTGGGTAGAGCAACTGTGCTTGATTTACAAAGCTCTCCAAAATCGAATTATTTGGTAAATTGAAAAAAAAACACGGTTTTGTTTGATTATTTTGAACAAGTGCGGCCCGCCACTATTTCAAATTGTCACTATGCGGCCCGCATATGCCAAAAGGTTGCCGACCCCTGATATAGATGATAAAGGTAAAAATAAATATAAGTGGGTGAGGGCGGCATTTTTCAGTTTTTGCCCCGCCTAAAAAAAATTGAAGATCCGGGGCTGATCATTGCTTATCATCAGGCAGGATGGTGGTCAAACGCAAGCCTATAATAGGCTATTTGACTGATTTTGAAAAACTGTTTTAAATTATTCGTTGGCATATGATTAATACACCACATGTATATTTCTGCGAAATTTGCAGTATTTTTCGTAAAATACTGTGTTAAAATTTAAATTACAATATTCGCGCTAAAAACGCTGTTTCGGACGAAAATGGACGGACGAAAATGGCGGACGACATGTGATTTGCGTGACGTCACAGGCAAATAAGCAAACTTTATTCTTTGACAAACGTCAAACTTGTACCAAAGTGTACATTATAAAATCACACAAAGTGTCTTAGCATTAAACAATGTTTACTTGCGTGTGACGTCACGCGAGGCGTAGCGAATCACAGAGCGTACTTGTGGCTGAAGAATTTTAAAAAATAATTTGAATTTATTTTGTTTATTTTGAAAAATCTATACTTAAATATTTTTGGATAAAACAGAGATAAATATGTTTTTTTATGTTATTACCTAATAGAATGACCACATTTCGTAGCATATTTTTAATAGTGTCAAATAGCCTATTGAATAAAAAAGCTTGTTTTTAAAAATAACTGATTACTTGTTTCGATTTCGTAAATGCAAATTTTAATTTATTTTTGTTTTGTTTTCAGGTTGAAAATAACGTCATAAAGAGACAGCTAGTAACTATAAAATTCGGGTGGAAGATGTTTGTGCTATTCGCCTACAGTATATACTTGAAATTGTTCTATAAAATATACATTTGATATTGACCTGTAGATAAATTATTTAGCTAAGATTTAAATAGCATGTGGTTCTAAATGTTATCTGTCTTGTGGTGTGCACAGCTTTAATGTAATACTGAGATGGCTATTAATAATTTAGTTTACTGAGACTTTCATTTGTTAATTCTTAGATAAACAACTAGTCCGATATACCTCCTGTGGCTAACGAAACTGTAAATACGAGTAGAATAATGTACATAGTCTGTATGTAAGGATCAAATTTAATATTTTTATAAAATTTGCTATTTATCAACGTTAAACGTTATTGTTATTTTTAATAAAGGCTATTTATTTTGAAAAGAATTATTTTGTCTTATTTATTATCAGTGCCCGTTTAGTGAGAAACTTAGACATGCTCTTCTATTTTACTCGATTGAAGTTTTAGGGTTCGGTAGTACAATAAAGAGATCGAAAAGGTGATTACATGCTCTTTGTTCGTTGATTATTACGTCATAACTGCTATTTTTTTTTCAATTAAAACGAGACTTGACGGCAATTAGGCATTTATTTGCTCACGCTATGTGTGCCTTAGCTACCTCAGACGATTGCCTTCAAAACATTACATGCTCTGATAAAGTAACGGCACCATTACATGGTTATTTTATCCTCAAGAACAGACAGCTTTTTACTCAAGGTGGACAAATCGCTTTGAATTTTCAACAGTAGGTTAGTGAAATTGTCTTGACTTTTCTTCCCGTTAAGCCTGAATATGGATGATTTGGACTGTTTGATGGAGACAGGTGAAGGCATGGCACATTTCTCGGGTCGGGTGTTCAGTACGCGGGGGTTCAACGATAATGCTTCGGTCGAAAATGCAGATAGAGCTGAAAACAAAATAACAGTGAAAAGATCTTGAAAAAAGGGCAAGGTAGCATGCAGACAAAACAGTCAAAAATAAAATGCGGGAAACTTAAAGCAAGTAAGAGGCAGCGCCCATCGGAACCGCCATCGCCCACCGTGGCGAAGCTCGGTGGCGTTTGTCTCGTCTCTTCAGTACCTTCAGTACGGGGCTAAAATAGCAGAGCGCAGCGCAAGTTGGGAAAGTGCGGATTCAATTGTGGTGACAGATAAGTACCTATCTTAAAATACAACAATCAATCTAATGACAAACGTCGCTTACCTATTTTATCGAAACTTTCTTTCTTTTCATTAAAAATGTTGGCTGTTGTCGTGGAGTCGCCAAAATTTTTATAAGTTAACATAGTGTTCAGATTTGCTGAAAAAGATATTTGAAAATCATAAAATAATCTACTTACGATGATAGATCAGTGGTTATAGTTCAAACCCCAATAGTGTATTTGCGTCGTCGTTAAGAAAAACAAATTAATGCAGCCTTAGTATATTAGTATTTTCTTTCTAGTGCTCGGCGCCAGGCGGTAGGCGTAGTAGCTGCGGACCTCTCACAAACTTAACATTAGTCTCTACTAGGTGTGCCCTGCGGTTTTACCCGCATTTTCCGTGATAAAAAGTAGCCTATATGTTGTACTTATAAGCTACCAAAGACATCCAAATCTGGTCAGCCGTTTTTGTGTGATTGAGCGACAAACATGCAAAGTATAGACTACCTAAACAACGACTTGAATAATATAGAAATGAGTTCCTTACGATCTCGGAGTTTAGGCATCCACACTTCCAAGTAGTAAGGGTGTTGGGGGTCGTTGCCTCGCCGTAGCTCCGTCAGAGAAATTTCCACTTCATCTGGAGACTTTAGTACGATGATCTCCTCGCAATAGTCTGGCAAATCGAGCAAGTGCCACACTTTCTGGCGCAGCACGGAAATTGACGCGGACGACTTTACCGAGATGTATTGCAGGTTTTCATTGATTACTGTGAAATAGAAGGTTGATGCCGTACCTTGGATGGCCGGTAAGTATCTACTCACTGAGATTTCGTTTCGTAACTGATCGATATTAGGTCTCGATACTATGGGAGAGTTCTTACTTGAATTAGGCTTTGGGCATTGATAAGAACAAAGAAATATTTTCTTTAAAAGCAAACATAATTATGTTGGCATAATGCAATCTAAAACACTCGGGCGAATACATCGATTCTAAAGATATTCCTCGCATCAGAATTTGTCCAGGCGCTCAGCAGTTATGGTTTAAATAAAAAACCCATGAAATACTAGTAAAAACCACTCTTTTTTTTTTTTTTAAGTTTTAGGTTCTGTACGTCTACCGGTAATGTACCGAGAATCCGCTAGGTTAATACAATTACAGATCTACTTATATACTTAATGAGTCATAAAGTAAGGTACAGCCTTGGGTACTTACTTCTTAAATCGTATCGACGTACTATGACGAATGTGATAACTTCTTTTCTGAATAATCTTATCGGTGCCTTCAGGAGCTTCGTTAGAGACATGATCGAGTGTTAAAACCATCCCGATTCCAGCTCCAAAACGGCATCAAATATCGCAGATTTTCTTCATGTAAACATTTTCAATTTTGCTTTGCTTTGACTTGCAATTGGTCTGTTTGACTTGCTATGTCAAAAGCATTGAAAAATCGTAGACATTGATGCGAAGAATACTGTTGACATTGATTATTCTACCTTTTTGTAGAATAAACACTGACCTCCATTATACAAGTTGTATAATGGAGGTCAGTGAGAATAAAGGATACATTGCAAAGAGTACTTATGTTTCCAGAAAGAGAGCAGTTGTCTGAATATGTGGCAAAAGCATTGTGGAAAAAGCCTTTGTAACTACTATAACTCGCTTAAACTATGGAACGTAGCCCTAGCAGTCTGTTAAAATAAAATTCCATACAGCTATACAACTACTTGTATCTACTTGTAACAGAAACAACAAACTTTTTAAAACATTTACTTAGGAGCTAATACTAATATTAGTTATTCCTTTCGTAACAATAGTCTAAATCTATCTATTGAAGCTTGACAGCTTGCAAAGCGTACATCAGCTGTTGTGTTTTGACAAACTCCCACGTGTTGGATAAGAAATGGTAGAATGTACCATAGATGGCTTCTACATGGCAGTCATCTGAAACAAGAGAAAAATCGTAAGAAGCAATGGATTTCATTTCAGAAAGGAGATTATAGCTCTATGTGTACACGCTTTTTTCTTTAATTTTTGGCTTAGTGTGTTGGCCATTAAAAAACTATATAGAATAGAGTAATGTGTAACTTTTTGTTTGAATTTGTGGAAACTACTATTTACATACTTTTTTACTTCTAAATTCTAATCTATCAAGTGGAAAGACCAGCAAAGATGATCCATAAAAAATATAATATGCACATCGATTGTAACATTGTCAGGAAAAGAACTCTACGCGATTTAGAGACTGAGAAACTTTACGGCGTCTACAATTACCGTACCGTATTTTTGTCCACTGCTGGACATAGGCCTAAAGAACGCCACAAGACACGATCTACTTGCCTCACGCATCCACTTACTACCTGCCGCCTTACGCAGGTCGTCGCTCCACCTGGCCGCAGGACGCCCTACTTTACGTTTGCCAAACACGTTTGATCATCTATGTAGATACTAAAATAACTTACTTCTTTCTAAAAGAAACGTCAGCTCAGTCGGCGTGATGAATTTTTCATACTGATGAGTCCCTCTAGGTAAAATTCTGAGTACATATTCGGCTACGCATATGGAAGCCAACTGCGAGACTCTCGTTCTATTTGGAGTGGTGAAGAATATTCTCCCGCCGGGCTTCAGGGTTTCTAGGCAGCTCTTAACAAATATTTCTTGGTTGTTGACATGCTCTATTACTTCTGATGCTACAACTCCGTCATAGAGATTTTTGTGTTCAGGTGCATGTTCCTGTAAATTATTTTTAAAGGTAGATTAAGGTCCTTGTTAAGGTATGGGATGACGAGTGTGTTTGAAACGGGAACTGATTTGAATGATTAAACAGATTGGTTTTTTTTCAAGAGTTCACAGGCAATTCAGGTTGGTTCATTCTCATTAGTCCTCAGGAAAATGTCTCAAAATGAGTGGTTAGTTTCATAAACAACAAAAGAAAGAAAGTCATGAGGGCAGTGAAGACTAAACAGTGAAAATTTGAGTAGAATTGCACAATGTGTGTGTAAAAGATTATAAAATGTTACCTCTACAGTTGTCAGTATGTAATCAGGCTTATTGTTAGCTATTTTAGGGTCTAAATCCCTGTGTTCCATTGCAATTGTTATTAATTCTTTGGTTGCATCTATGCCAGTAACATTAGCTCCAAGTCTAGCGAGGCCCTGAAACATTAAACATTTTAGTATTTCACCCGCTCACTATACTTCTCACTCAACTGGTAAAGCATGGACAGAGACCAGATTTGGCAGCTCTTAATGATATATAAATATGAAATATTGTATTATGATAGATAAGATTTATTTTAAAAAACTCTAAAAATATAGATTTATATTTTTTCACACATCTGATAGCTTAAAAAATTATGCATCCAAATGCATGAAAAAACAGAAATCAATTTTCATTTGAGATACTGCTTATGGCCTTTTGAGGGCAGTACACTGAACCATTAGTAAGTTTAACTTTCCCATGGCCTATGTACTTTGACATTGAAAGACATGTTGCAATTTAGGGCTCAAATTACGATGTGCTCACCCAGGCCCGGACGGGTCATTCAAGTACCCAGTCCCTGACGTCCCCAGTGGTGACAACTGGAACGAATACAATTCTAAAAACAGTTCCTGATTGTCACAACTAGGGATGTAGAAAAGGGACAACTGAGGTCAACACAATGTTAGTCAAGCTTCAAACTTGTAAAGAATGTTCTTACTTCAGATAGAATACCTCCTCCACAACCAACATCTAGAATTTTCTTATCTTGCAGTGGTTTCATAGTTTTAGCTTCATCTGTACATTGAACCAAGCCGTCTCTCACAAACGGCACTCTGGAAAAACAAATAAGTGTCTAAATGTTCCTTAGAAACTTTAAAACTATGGCAAAACAGAATATGTAACTTCGAAAGGAAGTAGCAGCTGGCAAGAATCACATGTATTGAAAAAATTGTAGGAGGATTTTCTCAAGCAGTACCTTGATGTGGACTCATTCATTGAGTTAGATGATTAAGTCCATAATTGTTTTAGAGTATCATCCTTTACTTTGTTTACCTTATGGTGTTCATAGAGTGCAAAGCTTTCGCTGATCCGTGAGGGTTCCACCAGTCTTTCATCGTAGAAAACATTTGGATTTCAGCTTCATCTACAGTCGAGTGTGTGTTACGTTTCTCTTTCCAGTAACAGAACGAAGAAGTTAACAGGCGCGTTTTTTCTGTTGTTATTCTGAAATAAATGTATGAAGAAATCTTAAACCATTATGCAAAAAACATAGGTACAGATAACTGGTGTGCTTTAGTGAGCCTTCTAAACTGGAAGTCCTGGCTTAGATTTAACTTCCCGATGTTGGAATTACTATCAGATCTATTTCTAGTTATGATATTTTGGTATGTCGTGGAGTGCATTTAGAGATATTGCAAGCGAGCGAGTGTTTACTTACGTGTTCCTGTTGGATATATTTTTAGTCATACACCAAGTTGATCGCAGTACTTTTGTCATTTTGGAAACTAGGGTTGGTAATTTAGTAACCTATTTTAAAAATAAACGATGGGTGTATTAATATTTTTAAGAATCCAATTTTTTAAGTAAATGCCACTGCGAATTGTTTCCAAACTTGAATATTTACAGATATTCCACTACTTATTCTTCTTTTCGTGCCGTTTTTCTTTACAATATTAAAGAAACTCATACGAAAAATCACCGGAAAATTGTAAACCACAGATTACTTTACGTAGCTAGATAGAGATAGCACATTGTAGCATTGACGTTGACTTGCGCGACACTCACAAACAAAATGTCACTGTCAGTAGTCTACCACCAATTTTTATTAGTAAGCTAGTGGGCCGCGCTCAAAGCTTTAATCACCTTGTCTTCAGTGTCTAGAACAAACCATTAGCTAAAGCCCGTCACACACGTAGCTAGAATATAATTATATTAATATAAATATAGCAAGGCATATTACGATATATTTTCAATATAAATATTGAAGTGACCGCACACGGAGCTATAATATATATTTCTATGACGTCACCAAAATATACCGTAATTTATATTATCGCATAATAATATATATATTCATTGGCGTAGCTAAGGATTTTTCCTAGGGTGGGCCATGGCCCCAGTCATAAATTGGCAGGCCACGGCAAGGTGGTCACTGATTATCAGCGCATGCGCAACTTTGTAGGTATCGGATCTTCCAATTTTTTTAGGCGGGGCAAAACCTGAAAATTGCCGCCCCCGCCCACTTATATTTATTTTTACCTTTATCATCTATATCAGGGGTCGGCAACCTTTTGGCAGACGCGGGCCGCATAGTGACAATTTCAAATAGTGGCGGGCCGCACTTGTTCAAAATAATCAAACAAAACCGTGTTTTTTTTTTTCAATGAACCAAATAATTCGATTTTGGAGAGCTTTGTGGATCAAGCACTACCCACAACACAGTGCTTGATTAAGTAAGTTCAAATCTCGTAGTAGTTTTTAACAACCGGCATTTAGATATTATACACAGCAAGTTTAAAAGCACAAATAAATAAATAAAAATCGCGAGCGCAGCGAGCGCGAAATTTTTCGACATTGTTCATTAATTCAAAACATGGAATTTTTACGAATTAAACGTATAACGGAAATTAAGCACCAAGAATACGCGAGCGCAGCGAGCGCGAAAATTTGAGATAATTTTGATCAATTTACGATAGATTTTTACGCGTCAGGCGACAACGAAAATTACACAACACTCGCGTCGCGTCGGGTACAAAACTTGTAATATTTTCAATAAATTCAAAAATAATTGTGGCCTATATAAAATAAATAGTAATGCGCGAACGAAGCGAGCGCAGAGATTTGAAGATCTTTTGTTTTTAGGACGGGCTATTATACGTAACGGAGTGTATTTAATAGATATTAGAAATCAAGAGTACGCGAGCGCAGCGAGCGCGAAATTTTGAGTTATATTCTGTCATTTTGAAAATAAAATTCACGCTTAAAAAATATTTAGATTCCGTCGACATTATTTCAATACGGTTTTCGGTTTCGGTAGGTAGTTGAGTACCAATGAAGTTATTTTATTTAATGTTATGTATGAGGAAGGGTATTTTTCTAGAGTGGGCCCACAGCTTTCTAGGGTGGGCCCGGCCCACCCGGCCCCCCCCCCCCCCCCCTAGCTACGCCTATGTATATATTACTGTATATTATGGTATAGCAAGACATATTACGACATATTTGGAATGTACAGCATGTTCCAACGTGTTCGAGGGGTTCGAGCGTTTTTTAAAGTTTTTAAAATGTTTTGCTTACCTTAAACACACGGCAAGTCGTTCTTCAGAACTAATACTTTTGCGCATGATTGTGTCTTTTCTGCTTAAATAATTTTTTATTAATTCATGACATCTACAAATGACGATTTTGAACGCCTAAAATATTGAGCGAATTTTTTTGAGGATAGTTCACGATACAAATTAAATTCGCCACGAGTTTTTTTTAAATTCATGACATCTACAAATGACGATTTTGAACTGTTACTCCTAAAATATTGAGCGATTTTTTTTGAGGATAGTTCACGATACAAATTAAATTCGCCACGAGTTTTTTTATTCTTTTTAATGCGATTCAATCCATTTAGTTCTAGTTTTTGAGCCTGATAGGGCAACTGACATATCAAAAGCGGCATCAGAATCGTCCTCTGAAGAACTGTCAATTAAATGCAATAACCATGTACCTACTTCTTGAATTCATAATTATCTAATTAAGTAGGTAGTAATCAAAACACCCTGTATTAAAAAACGCGTGCAAACGCTTGGCCGACCATCAATGAAATGAAGGCAAAATATATATTATAGCATCGTCTCCGTGTGTAGTAGCTTGCTATAATATATATTAAAGCAAGGCATATTAATTTATATTATAGCTACGTGTGTGACGGGCTTAAACATTAATGTTATTGTGTGTTAAACCACCCTACTCATAAAATAGATCAATGAATATACATAATTATTCCATAATATGTGGCCAGGCCGAACACCGGTCATACAGTCATTTTGTGGCACTACCAAGTAATGGCGTCAAAGCGCGCCTGATGGTGCTATCATCATAAGTGTTTGTCCTTTAACAGCCGCTATTTATCTATGTTAGAGGTTTACAAGTGGCCTTAAAAATTCTGAAACCAGTATTCGGCTATTGTTACCCACGATGCCGCCTCAGTTTCGGTCTATCAATCTCGTTGGTTATTATTTGGGGCTTTGGAATTAAAATTAGATCAAAACATACGTTTAGATAAGCATGCTGCGTTCAACGCTCTGATACAAGAAAACATGCAAGAAACCTAACCTCATTTCAATCTCGATGGAGAGAGGGGATTGTCAATGACAAAGTGAAGATAACGCGGGAAGGTTAAGGCATTATTTACATTCTCTTTAGCATTTGTATCTTGTAAGTAGATCTTGGATGAATTTGTAGTTTGTGAAAATTTCTAATTACATTTATTCTAGATACTTCGTAATTAGTAGACGCAAATAGTTATTGACTTTCCTCTATACTCTATACTTGAGCTTGAAACCTAATTTATTAGATCTATAGCTGCACCTACTCCAAAAGTTTCTGATTATTGTTTGGTTAAAATCGCGATGAATAAAACTAAAAGCGTCGCGATTGAGCCACAGTTGTACTGTCGGAGTAAGTTCACACTTACGTTTGCCGTCGAGGTCTATGGCATGGACATCTGGGAAGACTGCAACGAAGGATGGCTGGAACAAGGCCCCTGTGTTCAGGGCGTGAAGCTACAGTGCCAACTGTACACTGGTCAAAATTTTGATCTGGATATCATGATATGGCCACATACGGCTAAGGTTAGTCTGATTCTTCGTAAGCAGCCTTGTATGTAAAATAAAATCTAAAACCACATACCATATTTCCTCAAAGTTTGAATCTTTTATAACTTGTTGAAGGAAAAATTTCCGAAAAGCATATTAGATTTTTTTAAATAGACTTCGATACTTTTAAAGCAGAAAAGTAATGGTCTGTTTTAAATAATCTAACATATTTATTGCTTCTCCTCGTGAAAATAAACAGATTCGTATTATCATTTTGAGGAAGCGTCGATCGTCGTTCTTTCTCTCCTTTACTGTTAACAGATTTGGTGCGGAACTGAATACGGCTGGGTTCGAGTGTGGCAGTTGCTTGAGAGGAGATGGCTGGCGTTCTCTATTAGCTTCGCGTTTGCTGTGAGGGTGCAAGAATTAAAGTCCTTTGTGGCAAGGGTCATACCCACATTTGGTTTGGCATCCTTAGGAGCGGCGTGAGTAGAGTCACTAGTACCGTTTTTGTATGTAGGTATGCATTGCTGATCAATGTGTCAAGATTATGCAGTATTCAGAGCATAGTTAGCTTTCAGCTTTTCTGAACTTTAGCCAGCTTTTTTGCCCTCCGTCAGCCTGGACAGCTAGCAGATACTTACGTCTTCTCTTTCCCTTCATTCCACCATGCGCTCCTGGCTGAAATACCTCTTAGCGCAAAGGCCGCCAGTTTTTCAACTGGGTTTTAATAACCTTTTGTTTGATTTTGGTAGGTATCTATAAGTAGGTATAATTAAGGGTTTATCAGTGGAGTGGTTAAGGAACACGTTTTAAGTAGATATATCAGCAACAATAGAAATGAGACAAGCAAAGACGCATGAGCATGTAAAATATACCCATCTTCATCAAAACTGTAATGAAGAAAAGCATTGTTAAGTACTCGTATACTTACAAGTCAAGTCACAGAAAAATTAAAAATGTATTCTTGCAGCGCAAAAAGCGACAAGAACACTAACGTATTACTACCGCCTCTGGGGTTCGGCGTCCGAAGGTACTTCGCCCCAGTTGTGGAGCAGGAGGAAACCTTGTCGACGTTTGTGCAGCAACTCGTCTGGCAATTAGTAGAGTCGTATATACCGTGGTCATGTTTCGATGGCTCATTCAATGTACCGAGTGTGGTGACAGGTAGGTAATATTGACTCCAATTTAAGACGTACCTAATGAGAAATAATCTTAATTTAGGGTTCCTGCTGTGTTTATGCCACAAAATTCTGTATTGTAGTATTAGATTAGAGATTAGACTAACGCCATACCTTGGTTTTGCGCTTTAGAAACGTTTGACCTACTCGTATTGTAAGACAAAGTGTTTTAGCAATTTCTAGCTACGTGACAGTTTTAGCGAAAACAGGCTTATTGGATATATGTATCTGAATAAAAGCATACTTAAATAGCATAGGCACTAGTCAGTCTAGGGCGAGACGTGGGTTAGACGTGGCGAGACGAGTAAGTAAAGTATCTACTAAAATATACAAGCAGAAAAGCCTTTAAATATTATATCTTTAAATAAATAAATCCATCAAATATCGATTCCGTAGTTTTGCTTTTTAAAGAAAAGATGAAAGTTTTAAAACTTTCCCATCTATATTTTTCCTTTAAACATATTTTTTACGTCTATTTATTGAATTTATTTCAATCAATTTTGCACTTAGGGATTTGTATTTTGAATAGGAACGCAAAAGACATAGCTGGCGATCATGTATATTTATCTCTAAACGAAACCCAAAAAAAATATTTTCTTAAGGCCACAGCGAGCCGGATTGAAGCATGATCGTATCGTTGCAGTTTTATAAGCAATGCTACGGTACGGTCCCACCCATGTCTATAAAGCGTTTTTAGGATTCCGTACCCAAACAGTAAAACGGGACCCTATATTAATCCCTCTGCTGTCCGTCCGTCTGTATGTCTGTCCGTCTGTCACCAGGCTGTGATAGTATATACGAGTATTTATGAACCGTGATAGTTAGATACTAAAAAACAAATATTTAAGGGGGCTCCCATACAACAGACATGATTTTTTGCCGTTTTTGTACTTAGATAATAGCACGGAACCCTTCGTGCGCGAGTTCGACTCGCACTTGGCCAGATTTTTTGTTTTTTAGATGCAAGACATCAAGACACCTGTTTCGATCGCGTACGAGATCTCATATTGAAACGACTCGAACCCCTAGAAGTTATAGAAGTCATCCCAGAAATAAAAGAACCACCGACCCGAAAAGAAAGCAGAAAGGAATCTAGACCGGCCCCAAAAGAAAAAGAGAAAGAAAAGGAGAAAGAGAAGAAGAAAGGCCCCGATAAGTTTGAAATTTATTTATCAGGAGAAAGTATTTTGGCGGGTTAGTAGGCACAGGCACACTTAACTATACTCAATATAGATAAGTTTTTCCAATACATTGGCTCAATTGAAATCGGTAAAAAGTGTGCTTAGACCTTTTAAAACTGTAGGCCTCGCGATTTGTTTTATAATAACAATCGTTAAGCCCGGTCTGAGGCTTTTAGACGACCTAAAAACTCTGGGAAAAAGGGCCTATACAACTTTATTTTTTTAATATATTATAACGTTCGACATCGTTTATACTAGGGTCGTCTTCGCATTACAAAAAGGTACTCTAGCAGTTTAATTGTCAAGGCTTGGCTCAATATAACGAGTAGTTTATTACAATTTTATTTGGATCCGTAATTGAAGTGGGCACGTCCAAGAGTTTCAAAAGATCGACAGCCCCCTCGTTAAAATAGATTGTAATAAGTGGAATTAGGCATACTTGTAACGGTTCAGCTGAGTCTCACAAATTATTTACATCTAACGAGAGGTTTCTTTGGAAAATAGCAAATAAGTTTGGTTATGGTGGAATTCTCAGTAAAATGTTATAGGCTACTAGGATACGTGTAGATGCAGGGTTATAAGGAAAGAGTATGCTGAGCCGAAAAAGGCTTGTAGTACCTGTTGTTGTTGTTGTTGTTGGCGTGTAGGCCATTATGAACTACTTTTACTATGGGATCAACTCAAATAAATCGAAAATAAAAAAAATCAGCTGTTCCATACAAAAATGTAAACGACACTCGACAAAATGTGTGGAACAGCTGATGTTTTTTTCGCGATTTATGGGTTGGTCCCATAGTAAAAGTTATTCATAATGGTGAGTACTATGAGCCCTTTTCGTATTAACATACCTTTTCTTTATAGCTATCAACCAATGGCAGCCCTTATGACAGAAAAAATAATTGAAATACCTATTTTGAATTATTTTTTTGAGATCGTGCTGGCTCTCATTAAGTATCGACATACAATGGCAGTTCTATGTTTTAGAAACAACGAGGAACATACCCACCAATTGTAGGTAAATTATATAAAAGAGATGGCTATGGAAATTGCGAAGGGAAGACTTAATAAATATTTGCTTATAAAATTCTTCTTGAAACTCTGCCTTCATCTGTTCAAACTTGACCTTTAAGAGAACTGATTTATTTCACTGCTTTATACCTTCGCGGTTGTTTACCACGTTTCAAATTAGTACCTACTTGGAATATTGGGAACGAAAAAAATATAGAAATTACGGTAAATATCCCGTCAGTAGGTATTAATTTAAAACACTGATCCTTTTCGTAGAATTAAGAGCTTAGTATTCTGTGCCATAGCAAAATAAATAGGTATGATTATACATGGTCATAAGGAAAGTTTGCTAAGGCGAAAAGAGCTCGAAGTACTCATCAACTTTTACTATGGGACCAACTGGGAAATCATAAAAAAAACAGCTGTTCCACAGAAAAATGTCAAACGATACTCGACAAACTGTATGGAACAGATGATTTTAATACTGGATGAATACAAGCCCCTATCGGCTTAGAATACCCTTTCTTTATAACCCTGTATAGTTATATAATATATTTGATTTTGATTCCGATTCTATGATTACTTCATTAGGTAGGTATACCTACCTATATTTCTTTACCAGCCTATTTTATGCACACCCGGCCCCTAAACCACGCAAATCTGACCTCGCATTGTAAGTAAGATACCTACATACCCGGTTTGTGTCAAATATGTACAAACTACTCCAAAGACAGTACCATAGAAAAAATAACATACAGTCCCTGCCGACATGAATAAAACATTGTATGTGTTAATTAGTAACTGTTTAATTATTATTCATTGTTGAAATGACATGTAGCTTTTGTTACAAAATAAAAACTAAAGCTATTATAAACTATAACTTTAGCTATAGGACATGTTTTGATTGTTCTCCACCATCTCTCTCTTATCTATGAATAATTACGCTTCTACATAAATATTCTCAGACTTTTTATAGCCAAACTCATGTCTGGAAATATATAAATCTCCTATATATTTGATATAATATAATAGTGGCTGAATCCGGTCGAGAACAAATTGAAAAACCGATGTCTGAGTAAAGACGTGTAATCAAACCGTTTAATTTAAACGACACCACTCACAACCGATGTCTAAGTTTCTAGAAACATCGATTCAAACCGTATAATTTAAACGACACCACTCACAACGGATGTCTAAGTTTCTAGAAACATCTAATCAAACCGTTTGATTTAAACGACACCACTCACAACCGATGTCTAAGTTTCTAGAAACATCGATTCAAGCCGTTTAATTTAAACGACACCACTTACAACCGATGTTTAAGTTTCTAGAAATATCTAATTAAACCGTTTCATTTAAACGACACCACTCACAACCGATATTTAAGTTTCTAGAAACATCTAATCAAACCGTTTGATTTAAACGACACCACTCATAACCGATCGCGATGTCTAAGAATCAAACCGTTTAATTTAAACGACACCACTCACAACCGATGTTTAAGTTTCTAGAAACGTAATCAAACCGTTTAATTTAAATGACACCACTCACAACCGATGTTTAAGTTTCTAGAAACGTAATCAAACCGTTTAATTTAAACGACACCACTCACAACCGATGTTTAAGTTTCTAGAAACGTAATCAAACCGTTTAATTTAAACGACACCACTCACAACCGATGTTTAAGTTTCTAGAAACGTAATCAAACCGTTTAATTTAAACGACACCACTCACTGTTTCCCAGTATACTACACCGATTGTCCGGTATCCTGTATCTAATAAGAAATTCCTAACAGGAACCGGCAGGGTAGTAGCCTTCGAGACAGCAGGCGAGCTGCCGCCCAACTCCCCCGAGATAATTGTCCTGATTAGCAGCAATAATTTACCGGCACAAGACGATCTGCCGATAGTTTTCCTGAACGTCGGGAACTTGTACCAGATACCTCTAAATGAGTTGAAGATACTGAGGTAATAAATAGTTAACTTTGGTCACTTTGGGAAGTTTGCCCGTGGTCCCTTTTGTTCTTGTTGGGTTATTAGCATTATTGCGTGGATTGGATTACTTAGACCACAGTGGGCTCGATAAATGTTAGATTAACTTGGAGTATAGGTACTTTTTTTTGCTGAAAATAAATAAATTGGCTTCAGAATTGTTTATCTTTTCTATCAAGTGTTCTTTGGAGCTTCTTGTATAAATGCCTACTCAAAATAGATTTATGGTAGGTATTTATTTATACCTACCTAGAAAAATAGGCTAATATTTTGTGACTTTTTGTTTGTACTCTTTTGAACTTCTGAACCGCTACTAAACATTCTTAAAAAACCGTTCAGTACATTTAAAATAGTAAAATGAATAGGATTTTTTCTAAATACCTATGTGTGTTACGAGTATGTTTTGTTCTAGACACAGGAAAATGCGACAGTAAATGCTAGTGTATTATTTGCACCTATAAAAATTCGTTTTTTTCACCTCATAAAATTCAAATTTTCTTTATGTCCTCAGAATAACACATTTGTACATTCATTGGCAAGTAGGAGATGTGATAAATAGCTCAGAGCATCAGGAACTGAAAACAAAATCTACTATAAATTTCAACAACCATCGGGCTCTTCCTATTCCTTACGAACTGCTGCCAAAAACTACATCGACTTTCCTGGACACTTGTTTTAAGATCGAGGTATTTTTGCTTTGATCAATACCGAAATACCCAGATGCAAATTCATTCGTTCGAAAATGGCGGAATAAAGAACTTAGCTTGACTTATTTTTGCAGTTACGCGGTACCAGGTTGCCTTCAGTAACAGCACAACCTTTATTATTCGGTTATGAGAACGGGGATCGCAGTTTCGGCAGGAGCGTTCCCAAAGCCCCCAATGAAGAGCATGACATTCTCATAGCTGTAACCCACATCGACGCCAAATCATTAGCAAAAGGAATCAACGCATTTCTTAGTGGAGAATTTCCGATATACCCTCCACGGGTTAATGTTCAGCCACTAGGACGTGAAGCGTACTGCACAAACGATATTAACCAAATAAGGAAGCCAATGGGACCCGATTTGGTCGTTCAACCTGAGGTCATACTCCAAGCACAGATGTCTCTGGAAGTTTCTATGGGAGTGGTCGGATGTAAGACTCGCACGCTCACCGAATGCTTTTCGAGAATCTTCTGTTTGATCAAAGATTCCGACGCTGTAATGGTAATACTGCGATGTATTCAAGAAATAAATGAAGATATAAATCTATTAGAAAAGAAAAATGATTTTCTGTCCGGATTTGCAATCGATACGGGAAGCGTTGTAGTTTTGTACGTGGAAGGTCCTAGAGAATGCCACATATTGCGCATATGGGAAATGACTGAGGATTTCTATCCGAAAGTGAAGCCTGTATTTAGTTGCTCTGATAGATACTCTACAAGGATATATCCGGGTAAATAAGAGTATTATATAGAGTGGTCAGACGAAGCATCTAGGAAGATACAGCCGTCTTCAGTAAAGTGCTTTTATTTTGCAGAGTTAATTACAAGCGTAGTGCCATTTATTGTGTTGAAGATGTACCTGCCTTTGGGCGTTGTTTTGGCATGTCCACCTGTTTATGCACGTCCTGCATTACCGTCGCCTACTCGATCGGTGAGAATTGTGACAGGTGTTCCTAAAAGTTTTAAATTATACTTAAGTTGTTAGGATCGTGTTTCGGGTCTTCAGTAAGTACGTTTGTTTGTCTGAAAAAATAATGTAACAAATATAAAAACGAAACCAAACAATAAGGTCTCTTTATGTGTGACCTTCTTCTAAACAGCTTGACTGATTTTGGATATAGGTGTGTATCTGGAAAAAAGATAGTTTTTGTATGGTTGTTTCACAGGCTGTTTTAAAAATTGGTCGTTTGATCGTATGCGATTTTCGCATATTCCCGTCGCGATGCGAAATGCCCACCACCGCTGAGCTGATGAGTTTCAAGCTGGAGCTGTGTGTCGCTCCTCGCCCTACGCCAGTAGTCATCAACGACTGTACTGCAGGTACCTACCTAATTAAATCATACCAATAGGTACACATAGTTATTTTGTTTTTACAAAGGTTTTGCAAAGGCCTTCTTTCGTTTGTCGTCCGTTTCTTTTCCTACGATTGATATTATTTGCCAATTATTTTTATAAAGTAATCGTCAAAGTTCAAATAGCGTTATTGTGTTGTTATTTGTATTGTTTAAATGTAAAGCTCGTTTTAACACATCTATTTTGATTAAAGTTGATCTTTATTAGTTTATTGCTCACATTTTTTTAAAGAAAAAAAAGGAGAAGAAGATAGAAAATATATGTCTATCTCTTTCTATCCTGTTTGTTAGTAGGTAATCTGTGGTAACACTCCATCGTCCGTGGTTTCGTCGTTTCAACTCCTTTACAACTTCGGTCGGTGTTTACCTTCACCTTAACTATTTTTCAGGTCAAGAAGATACTGTTTCTCGAACTGGCCAACCTCTCCAGCAAAGAATTAACTGGAATGAATAACATTTATGATTACAATAAATATTTCGATTACTGTTTTGAATTCAATAAAGAATGACAAAATTTATTCATTATTTTTTGTGGAAACAGGTTTAGAAAATTGGTTTTCAATTCGGCCAAATTGATTTGTTGTCGGAATCGTGGTAATAATTTATGTTAGTGAATTTGTTGTTGTAATTCTGGTAATAACCAATTATTTTAACAGCTTTCTTATGTAACTAGCATTTTTTATGTAGTGTATGTCTATCTTAGTACCTATAGTATTTTCTTGTTTAGAAATTCATCGAATAGACCGTCTTATGTATCTAAGTACCTTGCATAATACCTACCTATGTATGTAATTGTTTTATTTTTCTCTGAGAAAAATATTTCGGTGGAATAGGCGCTGGTCAAATGCTCCAATTGTAAGTTTTGCCCGCAGCCCATGGGATAGATCCTCCCTCCTAAAATCGTGATCCTCATGTCTGAAGGGATAGAGATGGGTTAGGTATCTAGTCTAAAAATATCTGTAACATTTTAAACACAACTGAGGACGTTGTCTCAAAAAACAGTCTAGTAAAAGCATAATTGCGTTTCCATTGAAAAGCATAAACAAATCATAAGATTAGCTCAAGCTAAGACTTTAAACTCGTAAAGCGACTAAAAGTGGGCATTCACGATAGCAATAAATTTCGTGTCATAAAAAGGAAAACGGCAAAGCAATAAAATCTGTCATCGTAAGTAACGCGCCGTGTTTTAGGCTTATCGTCTAATGACGACGGAAATATTCGCCGCCCAGAAATTGGTTAGACAAAGGTCCGGAGGTGAAAACTTGAGAACGGCTGCCACAGACAAGGAAAATAAATAGATTATAACGTGAGTTTTAATTTTAAGAAGCTGCAAACCTTCATTAGTGGAAAGGCCAGGAGAGGCACTTGGTGAAGAAGAGAACGTAAGTTTTCAATTACTTTTCAGCTGCTTTTAATTTCTAATTGGCAAACTTTTATTTCTTATTTGGCTGATTTCAAAATGACTAGGTAGGTATTCATTAGCAAGATGAGAATTTATTGAACTAGCTACTACCATCATCATCATCATCTTTGTACTGAACTATGGAGGGGCAG
This sequence comes from Alcis repandata, assembly GCA_949125135.1. Lineage (NCBI taxonomy): Eukaryota > Metazoa > Arthropoda > Insecta > Lepidoptera > Geometridae > Alcis > Alcis repandata. Next base: position 7,818,874 of record OX421233.1, read on the forward strand.
TAGGTTAAACTTAATTTAGCTTGAGCTAAAAGATTTTGCCGGCTATCAGAGAGCTTTATTGTAAAAGTGTTTGAATTACTATCGACCACTTCTTCGCATTAATAGGCCAGTTGGTGCTCAAAAGCGGGCTTGCCTATTCGCAATAACAAAAAATATCTTTAATTTGATGAACCAAAACAAACCAAAACCTTATCTTTGATCAGGTACAGTATCCTCGTGCTAGTGATAGCTAAACATCGCTACTTTCCTACAAAGATTAATTTGACTTTTTAGAACTAGATTTATGGCGAGCCTTGAAAACAGCGATCGCACGGACGCCTTTCCCGACCGTTCAATTCTGCCGATCATTTGTCAGTGTCCTCGCCTTATCTGATCCGTAAACTGAATGAATTTTGGCAACTACATCGGAAGACCTTGGTTATTTTCGGACAGACAAACAGAATATGGCAGAGGACTATGCGCGACTGTTTACGACCAGTAAAACATGTTTTTATGTAACGATCCTTCCAGTTACATCTTGTTGACTGAACAACATCAACGAGGCGACATAAACACATAGTACCTACGCACTCTTTACAATACGAAACAAGACGAAGCTCGTAAGAAAATAATTGGACCTTTACAAAATAAACGATATTTTTTCGTTCTATTTTTATTTAATTCCCAGTATTGTTGTGAGCTTATTATTTTTACAGTTCCTAGAGATTTTTTTTATTTGTTTCAAAGAACAGCTCTCATTATAATAATATAAAGCTTATTTGAAATCATTTGTAATGAATGGCAAGTACTTACCTACTAATAATAGTTATTTGTTATACAAGAGTGCAAAGTTGCTTTTTAACCGCGTGTTCAATTTTGATGACCGAGCAAGCGAAGGGTTCTATAATTGAATCACTCGCTGCGCTCGTGATTCAAAATTAGAATACTGAGCGTTTTTTTTTTTTCCCGACCTCCTCCACCTATGTTCCCCCGAGCTTTTCAGGGACCTTTTTTGGGTATTTTTTTAATTTTTATCTAGACTTAATGTCAGTTTGAAAAGAGTTTACATATGTAAATAATGTTTCGTTAGTTTATAAGTTTAACATACAATTTGTAAGTACTTGTCCAAAAATAATAATAGTAATATAAATTATAATGCCTTTGTATTTAGTCATTAATGAGATTGTACCTTACTCTATCGCAAAGTTTTTGCTATAATACAATATTTTAATCTTTTAGATTTTAAGCGTACATGCAGACATTCATGAATCCTGAGCGTTAGCGAGGGAATCAAAAGACCACGAGGTGAAAAATCTTTGCACTCGAGTGCAACACGTAACTTTTCATTCCACCTCAGCGAGGAAAGAGTATTTTTAATCTTCAATATCTGAGTGGAAAAGCTCATTTGCGCATTATTAACAGTTTCAGTCAATTCTGTTGGCGTCAAACAAACTTCCTCGTCGCTAGAATCACTCATTTTAGTTTTTTCACTTGTTTTCAAGTTTCTTGTCTTTAATAAGTTTAAGGTTTAACAATGACGTGAAAAAATGCCGCGTAAAGAACTGCGTACAAAGCAAATTGAAAAAAGAACACCAAGAAGGTTCCGAGTCTGAGTTTTTAACAAATTAAAAAAAAGTTGTATGATATATTCGGCACCATAGAGGTAGCAGTAAATAGGTTTAATGTTTTTTTTAATTCACAAACTTAGTGCACACGACGTTCTAAATTCAATTTACTTTATCCTCTAGAGAATAAAAACGGCTTTTCCACTCAGATATTGAAGATTAAAAATACTCTTTCCGAGATGGTGGGATGAAAAACCATTTTGTCATAATTACCAAGGGATTCCAAACATGTCGGCACGTTAGTTTTCATACTCGTAGTAAACTTAATAAAAACATTTTTGTTTTACTGTTAAAAACAAACCATGTGACGGCATTTAAAACAACGATGCTTATATTCGTAAGTACTTTTAGTTTGATATCTTTTTAAAAATTGTTATTGAATGGGTCGATAATAAGAGACGTAACAATAACAATAGAATAAAACGTTGAATACAAATCAAAGAATTTGATGCTTGATCGGAACGCCAAAAACAAACAAAAAACGAAATCTTTATAAAAGAAACTAAAGATACGTATTCGGAGATATGTAGATAGATAAACTCTTTATTATTCTCACGACAATAACGCTTAAAATTAGTGCAACAGCTGACGACTGTATCCCTAAGAGCGACCTCGTCCAGGCGAAACACAAAGCAAAGGATGTACCTATGTTACAAAACACACGATTCATAATGGATTTGCTCGATAAGGAAGCCACCTAAAACATAAATAATAAGATATCTATCCTTTCTTCTGAAGAGATATGAGGCAACGTGCGGGACAACACCCTTTTCATGCCCTTACGTGACGCGTGTGCCTAGTGGCTGATTTTTATCACAATTAATTTCGTTTTACTGCTAAAATATTCGTTCGAACCTTGATTGTATGGCGCGCTTTGAAGATATTCTCAAAATCGGCAAATTAGTCTGAATATTTTCAGATAGGTATAATGTACCTACTTAATAAAATGATGTTGATAGTTGTTTTAAAAGTATTTTACTGGTATTTTTTTAATACCTACACGGTATTCATGTCCGGTAGCAAAATGGGTCGACCATTTCTTCAAAATCGCGGATTTGACCTGTTCCGATTGGCATTTGACCGAGGAAGGTAGCATAACATGGAAGAGGCCTATGAAAGAAGAAGTCTGTTATAAATGACGATGGTTTTATTTCCATCTTATTTAATCATAAGCGTTCAACGCAATCATTCGTAAGAGTACCTACTGAAATACATGAATAATTAAATTATTACTATGTTTGACGCTCGTAAGTCGAAAAGGTTGACACCTGGAACATTAAATATACCTATTATACCTAACCTGAATTGAATTACTTTACCGAAGTTTAAAGTTATTCTATATACCAAACAATAAAAAACCGTAAGTGGCTTTAAAAACACGTAGGTAAGTATAATAACTTTTGAATAATAAATTTCATTTCGCCCGTTTATTGCCCAATCTTGTTTGCTTGGTTTCAAAATGAATTCTATTTTGAATAATAGGTAGGTAGACCTGTAACTTTGTGTGAATGCATGTAATTATGTGAAATATGGGCTTTCATTACTTAATAAACTAAGATCAAAAGCGATTTTAAATATGATCGTAATTCGCTCCGAGTGGACCAGTTTCCGTACGGTCTATCATCTGCTGTAAAATCTTAAATTGAATTTCCTCGTTTTTATCCGGCTCAGTGGCTAGATCAGATGCCGTAGTCCTATTCAGAACTACGATTCTGCAGCAAAGTTAAATTGGCTTTAAATCAAGAAGGCATCGAGGCGGTATCCTGCGCGGATTTAAAATACGGCTCTGCGTAAGTAAAGTTAAAAGTGCCACAATGCCATCTAGAATCTTTCTATATCAGGGTATCTATACAGGGTTATACAGAAAGGGTATGCTACGCCGAAAAGAGCTCATAGTACTCATAATTATGAACAACTTTTACTACGGGACCAACCCGGAAATCGAGAAAAAAAAAATCAGCTCTTCCATAAAAAAATTAAATGACTGTCGACAAGATGTACGGAACAGCTGATATTTTTTTCGCGAATTTCGGTTTGTTCCTATAATGAAAGATGTTCATAATGATGAGTACTATGAGCCTTTTTCGTCTTAGCATAGCCTTTCTGTATAACCCTGCATATTAACCTTACTAAAGTACTTAAATGTCAACCATTTGGGATAAAAGTGTCTTTACTTCCGTAGGTACCTATTATTGTCCAAGCTTCCGCCCTAAGCGACTTAATCGTTTTGAGATCAAACATACGCTTCACTCTGCTTTGAATAGGAAAGCAATCCAAACATGCGAAAAGAAATTTCCTTAAAGATCTTGTTCGTAGAAAATAGTACAGCATACTTCACAGACAAAGCCTCTTCCGAGAATATTTTATCAACGTAAAGTTTGGTGTAAAAGTACCGTTACTCGTTCTGCCGTCCTTAGCAAAAGTGCAATAATTCGATTTTTGGGCCGTATTGAGGGTAAGTAATTTTTCGGAATCACCAGAACGAGATCTATGCAGTTCCTGATACAGTCGGAGGAAAATAGGTGGAGGAAGACGAAAAAAAAACGAGATCTATTTATTTTCTTCAGATAGTTTTTACGTAGCTATGACGGAGCCAGTTTTAATACTAAGCATAAATAGGGATGGCCATACAAACAATGAAAATAAAATCTTTAAAATCTTCTCTTCTCGAAACAGGCTTTAACCTAGTTAGGTAGCACTTTTAGTAGGCAGCGTTTACTCCGGAACACAGCAACCGCAGTCTACATCTAACAAGGCGATAGGATTATCCGGAAACTACACGTTTTACCTTAATTCTAGCTTTTGCGCATACGGATGTGCCAACAAATCTGTTGAAACCTACATCGAAACTTCAAACAATGCTTTCGACTGAGATTTTGTTTGAGATGTGTTATTTGGACAGGAATAGTATAGTTACTCTTAAGAATTTTTGTACTTTTGGTAGGTACCTAATTTCTGGTAAAACCTTTATGTATGTAGGTTTAGGTTAAATAACTCTATAATCAATTTAATATATTTTATCTATTTATTAGCTGTCATAGCAATAGGAATAAAAATTATAATTGTAAATAATGAATTAAAATTATAACTAGGAATAAAAACGAAAGCTGGATTGCACCCCTTGAAATGAGAGATTGGAGTGGATTCGTATTATTTTAAACGAATGCCATCGTAAATAGTTTAAGTTAAGAACTTATTAGATTAAATTAAAATTAAAAAAAACTCTTAAACTTTCAAACGGCGGGACTGATTTTGATAAAAATGTCCAAGAAACACCGCTAGAAAACTTGCTTCCAAATAAAACCCCATCCGAATCGGTTCAGACGTTTAAAAGCTACTGTGCCACAGAAAGCCTTGCTCGTCAAATATATAATACCCCTTTTTGCGTCGGGGATTGAAAAAACAGACATTGTACTCGGCATACGATTCCAAACATCTTTTATCTATATATATAAAAAAGAATCACTATTTCCCTTGGTCATCGCATCACGCGTGAACGGATGGAGCAATTTCGCTAATTCTTTTTTTGTTGTGTTAATTATTGTCAGGAGAAGGTTCTTATGAAAGAAAAAATTAAGGAAGTTGAGCGGAACATAAAAAAATTAAGACAATTCGAATACAATACTCATAGTTAAGACAGGACAACGTGTGTCGGGTCAGCTAGTTTGCAATAAAACTCCTGATTTCAGGCACTGACCGACTTTTAGTGTTTTTCGTCAGATTGCTCACAACAAAGTACTCGTAGATGCTCAGTTCTATCTGCGCCTTTAGATCCAAGGTATAAGATACACAAAAGGCAGCGCTTGTTTCTCGTAAATTGTAAGCAATCTGTCTAGTTTGTCTCCGCCTAATGAGATAATTGTAGTAATAAGAGGCGAGAGCCCAGAATTCGGTTCGCGGCCGTACTCAGGCGTGTCTAAGGGGCAAAAGCGGTCGAAGTGTCGCATACATTTGTAGATATTATTAATTTTTTGCTCAAATTAGATAATGCCAAAAACAAGATATAACCTGCTCGACCCATGACTATTTGTTAGACAAAATAAAAGTACCTATATTCGCAAAAAGTTTCACAAGATTTATTTTGCAATAAAACCGAAATAATTTAAATTAGATTTGGCAAGGAACCACTATGCACAATTCACGAAAATTGGCAATAGTAAAGGCAACAGCTGCTTAAATATTAACAAAAATAAGGGTTTTGTCCAGAATTGCATTCTTCCTTTTCTTTCCCCATCATAATTTCACTTTGTTATTGCCCCTGCTTCTTGATTACGCTCCTGCCTCAGTGTTTGCTTGTAATTTTTGTCGCATGATGTCGGTCCAGCCTGGAGCCGGAGCCCAGTTTATTTTTCATTACGCCGGGATCTCATTTCATCCGTAATTAAAGGATAATATTTAGTCGCACACCAAAATAAATATAATTTAAGTACATCAAAATATTAACTACGCTCAAAAATCGTTAGTATATTGGGTGCAAATAAAAAACGTAACGAAACGGCGAGCTTCGCTTTGCTTCTGCAATAGCTTTTTATCATACTGTGTTTCCGATTTTAATGTCAAAACTCATACTTATGTTCTTGAGTCCTTAGGTACAGTACAGATAGGTAATTACTGAACTTATTATAATACTGACTTTTTATATTGGTGCGCATTAAATATTTTTGATGTGCAATTAAATATTTCCCGTAATTAAACACAATGTTACGGCCCACTCGATCCGCTTTCGCGTCCTATGCCGTTTCGTAATACGGAAACTTTTCGAGGATGTCGTGTTACCATTCCTATCTGTATTATTTATTTTTACTGCTTTTCATTATTTTTTAATCTATTGGGAGGTTTTTATTCCATTTAAAAAATGTATCATGACTTTCGGAATGCCGAGAACTGGAGTCCCTTCCTCCCTTGATATTCCCTATATAAAAGATACAGCTTCATGAAAGCCAAACGTGAATAGACAAGCGTGCTTCATAATCGTAACACATTTATGTGAGATGCTGGTTTTTTATTGCCGTTTAATCCTAAAGTATTCAAAAAGGATAACTTAAAATTTATTCCAATTAAAAAAACCTAATTCCGCTGCAAGCGAAGTTAATTTATCGAGTTTCTAACTAGTCCATTGATTAAATTGCGATGTATCGTAAAATTTCAAGCCTGTATCACAGCAGTGCCGCATAAAAACACATACCTACTTACTTCAATGGCCGCGTCTGCTTAATGGACTCGTTATGCCAAGATTAACTGTTACTGGGAAATTGGGTCTTTCCTCTTAATGGATGAATCTTGAAAACACCGAGTAAGCATCCTCCGCGCTAGCACTTTAGATGTAATTGGATGATGCAGTGCTGAAGCATCATAATCTATATAGCTTTAATATGGATATGGCTTGAGAGAAATTTAACTCTGGTTTACCAAGAATAGCTTTAATGTAGTTAAGATAGCGTTAGTAGTTAGATTATTTATTTTTAGCTGCTATAAGTGATTGCAATCTACGTGTTTCCAGTCCCATTCAACTAAACGATGAAACTGCAAACTTCATACTAACTAAAATTGACATTTCGGGTTTTGGTTGTTCTTTTGGGTTTTTCTTAATTTTCTTTTTTCTAAACTACCTATTGAGGCGAGAAATAAAAAAAAACAAATCGGTCAAGTTATATTTGAGTTTTTGCGCGACAAACGCATGGCTATTGATTTTATTATTTATATATGAATTTGTATATATTTATTATTTGCACCTATCTATATTTAGAGATATATTAGATATTTGTATATTGCGCTTTTGATTTAAACCAGAAACATGCATAATATTACAATGTCAAAGTACTTGCTGACTTACCGTACCGTACCGTACACGTTCCTGCAAATAAAAGTCTCTATTCCTACGTTTATATAAATACGGACGAAAGCTCTCCCAAGAGCTATTTCCTTTCCAACACTATAAATGTTTTTTAAACATACATCGACAGACCGTGCTATCACCGGCACACATGTGAACTATTCCTCAAAGATGACTTACGTTTCCGAAACTTGTCGATTCAAGGCACACAAAGCGATACGTGTTCGGTATTCCAACTTTAAAGCGACCTCGCATCAGACCTCACATTAGACTTCGCGTTTTAAAAACTTGGAAATATATTTTGCCCTCAAAAGTGGGATCGATTTGCCTGAAGCAACCTCTCGGGCGAAAAGCATTTTCATCGAGCACACTTCATGTGACGTACGATACAGATATAAAGAATGTTTTTTTTTTGTCGTTGGCCTGCGAGTATTAGTGTTAAGTATTTTAAATTCAATTTGTTTTAAAACAAGACTTTTTAATAAGCTTCTATTTGGTCTTATCTGGAATGGTATCTATCTGTCTGTAATCTTGCAGGTTAAATTCGACCCATTTTTTGGTAGTCGGTAAATCGTACGAAAAAGCAATATTATTTTGACATGGAGCTGATCTGTTCAAGGAAGGAATCCATGGAAGGTGGCCATGGGAGCTTTGTAACAAAACGACGGAACCCCTTTGAGTTTGGACTCGATTGATTCGTCTTGACGAACACTTTTGTATTCTTTTTAGAGCATTTTTAGAAGCTTGTTTTAAAATATTTTTAAATCCGACTTGTTTGCATGTAAAAAGCAGTGACCGCAATCTAAAGTTTTCGTACCACGTTTTATTGCTTTATAAAATGTACGAGAATTTATTGAAGAGAAACTATAAAACCCTGCACTATAAATTCCAAATTTGAGTTGTATTGTAAAAGAGACAAACAAACTAGTCAGTTGCATTTATTTCGTAAAACACACAGAGAAATAATTCAAATAAATATGTTCGACTGACTGTAGACTTTAGTTTTATTGCTCCAATACAAGCGAGCACTCGCTCCGTATTTCCAAAGAAAAAATAAATAAAGATATCTCAGTCGAATGTTCGGAGACGTTACGCGGGGCATACATCTCGCTGACAAAGTGCTTGTGATAAAGGTATATTAAATTGCACATCAGAAATACTTAACGTGCATCTAAATATTTTTACAAACTACATTTGCAGTTACGTAAATATTATCCAGCAACATAGGAGACTCGAACTCCCATTTTAGTTTTCTGTCATAGTTTTGTGAAGCGTAGATATTTTGATAGATAGGTAGATGAATGAACTCCAGATTGTGCTCACCAAACAAATTAAAGTCATAAACAGGATAAACTTTTACCGCGTGCGGCGTACTTTAAATACAAACTTTGCGCAGCAGTTATGTCAGTAAAAGCGATATTTTTCCGGTAACCATTATTTGAATAAGTATGTATGATTGTATATTGTGATATTTACAATCTGTTTTGACCTATTTGGCTCAGCGGTAGTGTATTTGCCTTATAAGGCAGAGGTCCCGGATTCGATTCCGGGCCGGGCGGGTGGTTCAACGATGAATTTAAGTATCTGCTCTGGGTCTGGGTGTTAGTTATCTTTGTCTTAGTGTTCCATGGCATTCCCGACACAGGGTATCCTAGTGGGGTAGATATGAGTGTGATTTTTTTTTAAATTTAGTGTTTAGAGTAGAATTTATGTTTTTTTTTTTTGTAATCGAGTGACGAGACGAGCAAATCGCTCGCCTGATGTTAAACGTCACGTTTGCCCATAACAGATCTGCACGAGGGGTTCCCAACCAGTCCCACCAAAACGAGTCAGTGTGACTCGTTGGCACCACCCAGAATTTTGAACTCGCAGAATTCAAGACCCTGCGCGGCACAGCACTGCGCTCGTCACCCTGAGATATAAGTTGTTTAATCTCCCATTTGCCCTGTAATTTCACTGGAAACAATGCCCTTCCAACCGGAACACAGTAATGTTTGCACATTACTGCTTGGCGGTGGAATAACTGGCAAAGGTGTGGTACTTCCCCAGGCGGGCTCTGCAAAAGAGCCCTTCCACTACAAAAAAAAACTGATCCTTTAAATAGCATCATTTGAGATGGAAGGCCGAATGCCGCAGTGAGTATAGCAAGTTCGTAGGTTACAGAGCCCGACTTTCACATGCAGAGCTTTCCTCGGGACCTGAATAATTTACCATCGTGTGCTGCAATAACTTAAAACGTCAATTCTGCATTTTCTAAGCCCGCTCCGCTGAACTTAAATTAGGTAGCGAAAGGTTATATTGAAAGTCACAGCAATTTGTCTGGAGTTGTCCTCTCTCATTTTATGTACACTTTCTTAAGTTTTAGTAAAAGGAATAGGTAAGTAAATTTTCTAGTTGGGTACAAAGTCACAGAGTCTGATGATTTATTGAAAATTGAACTTTTTGGAAAGGAATACTAACTACTTAAGTTACTATTTAATGTACCATTCAGGATCGATCAAGAAGCGTTTGAAGGCTCGTAACCGAATCTCTAATTTAATTCGACATGATTTATCGACATGCTGTTCATGAATACTACAATTCCATCCCCCAAGAAAATTAGGTTCGGTGAAAAGAAAAATTATGCTCCAAATCGCATGTCGTAAAGTTATAATGTAAAGTGAAGCCATGGAACGTAATAATATGGTAATAATAAGCGTGGCTGAAACAATGGGAGACGCTGGACTGTTTTATTACATCTCCGCATTTATTATTTAAAAATAATTAAAGTATAGCAATATTGTACTTGTATTAACCTACTTTAAACTGGTACCTAAGTGTAAGTAGTACTAAAACACTGTATCTTTAAAAGTGTCTCTTCCTCTAAATGTCAGTGTTTCTAATATTTTCACAACTATATGACTGAATGATTGGATGAGTGAATCTTAGTGCAATTTAGCAAAAAAACCAGTAGTTTCTGCTTCATAAATACGAAATAAAAATTTGTCTATCTATCCTTAGAGAAAGCGGGAAAATAGAAAAGGTAAAATCGCAAGTTGCAAAAACTAAAGGCCTTTGACAGTTTAGGATGCCTGTTAGAATCAGCAAATCCAGCTACTCCACTTATTAAGTTTATTAAAAAGCAGTGTTTAAAAAGAAAAAATTAAAGTTCACTATAAAGTACGAAATAGTATCGGTGAAAGTCCATTAGTCGAATGGTCGAAATATCGACGCAATAAAATCGACAGCTTTTCGAACAAGTAATTATTTCGAACAGCACTCTCCAATCTATAAAGTTCTTCCGTGCCAATTTGATGGCTTGATTTATTTTGCTGCCATTTTACCCAATGGCTTTCATTTGTGTCCCCGCCAAATATTGCTGTTATGTTTCTGTGTGATAAGCTCATATCTTAAGGCAAGCAGGGTCTGGCGTAGACTGATGACGTCATTACTGTCGCTCAAGTATTTTCTTCATATAGCCCAGCAATAAGAGGATTTCACTTTGGTATTCCCCATACGATTTTATCTTATAAATATTGATAAGTTACCCACATTAGTTTCATTTTGCTAAGTAGAGTAATTATTTATGAGTCTTGTCTCGTGCTTGACAGAATACCCTTCTTTAATTCACTAAAACAGATTACCTAATTTATCAAACTCTTACGATCTCAATTTGTTAATGGGTAAAATAGTTTTACAAAGTAGGTGACTAAGAGGACTAAAATATTATCGAAACTTTTGTCTTTTGTATCCGTCAACCCCCAAAAGCATAACTTGGCTTTTTAATAAATCCTAAGAGTTGTCAAAATTTCACTTACAAATACTCACTCTACCCCAAAAGCGTCAAAGAAGGTAAGTTTTACACAAAATCGTATCATTTATCTCTTCAATGGTTTGGACAGAATCAAAGGTTTAATTAAAAACAGCAACATTTTGCTTTGTCATTGATCCTATTAATATTTGGTTTCGATTTAATAAACGATGAGTAAATCGAGTTGATTAGCGTTCGAGTAACCGGGTGCTGAAGTTTATTCGATCTATGATCGTTCCCATAAATTTCTAAGCGCAATTAATTTGCCAGTGTTGGAAAATTACCTTGTCGCCACATAGTTTATTACTTTTTATCATGAAATCTCTTGAGATTAGCCTCCCTATCTTGGATGTTATTAAAGGGATCTTGCGTTCTTGGGTGTTACCCAAATTAGCGCCACAAATCACTCTGTATATACCTACTTCGCCGTAGCATTTTTAATCCATTCATCATTGAAATGAAATTCTTTGCTTGTGCGAAACGAAGGAACACTGTCTATATGAAAATGAATTGAAAAAGGTATTGAAATTTCATAAAGGCATAAAAAACGTGCGCAGTAAAAAGTGTGTTATTTTTAAAATCAATTTAATAGACGTTTGTCAATATTATGGCATTCTATTTGATCTGAGTATTCTGGTCACATCGTGACCACGCTTGTTTTAGTAGGAACTGAATCTGAATTTGCCAGACAACACAATGCTTAGCAATTGGCAGAAAAAAGTGCTCGCACTTGTAGCACATATTAGTTCACACATTTGACCATTCCACCACTTTTGATATTCCGTGGGTTCTCGCAACCCGGTCACGGCGTGCGCGACTGGCTCTAGGCCAAACGGGAGTGAAATACAAAGGGATAAGACGTCCATATTAAAAGTTGCCTCGATTGTACATTGTATAGGTACATACTATAAGGAACCTGCTAATGCTGAACAAAAGATTCTATTAGAGAACAATGTAATCACGTGGTGATCAATATCACAAGCTTTTTAAACTGAAAGCAGACGAGCTGTACTAATAGTTATATTTAGATCCAGTTTCGTTTATTTAGCAACTGATGCATTGTAATTTACGCTAAACATCAGTGCAGCGATGCAATCTATTAGTATAATTATGCCCCCATTAATTGGGCATTCAATATTATATTGATCTTCTAAAGTCAGCAATGGTTAAGATAACAATCCTACTAAGCATTGTGCCGCTATTATAATCAACACATAACACTATATATATACATATTATACAATAAATAAAAATAGTTATAAAGAGCGTAAAATTGTAGAATAAACTGACAACTGGCACGCCATCTGTTCGGGAACTGCACGAGTATCGGAAGCATCGAGACAAGCGGAACCAGTTCCACACGTCTATTCCGCTGTCCACTCTGCGACCAAGTGGCACATTGGTTCCTATCCACAAGCGACACAGATGGTGGAACTGTGTCAATACCAGTGTCTAGTAAGATGTTATACGTGTTTTCCTTTGCGATTTCGCCACTTTGCACTCCTTTATTTATTCCGATTGTGCTTTTCTTGATAACGCATTCCCATTGAATTTAATTTGGCATAGGTTGCAGGATATTCCCATACAGACAGTTATACAGATAACTGTATAACTGTCCTGCATGCTGTAAACAAGCCACCAAATTGGCGACTTATGATTATCCTCATTGCTTTCTTTATATAAATAGCAGCTTTGTATACAAATGGGATACTATGAAAGGTTTTTTAAGGTTATGTCATAATATCGCTGGTCCATAACAAGTCACGGTGATGGTCCTAAGGCTTGTCATATCGCATAGGAAGTGGTGCTACGTGACCCTGCATTATGCATGAAAAAACAGGCCTATTCACATAATGTCGGATGTTCTTAAATCCGGTTTAAAGTCAAAAAGAATTTTACTACTTGGTTTGATTTTAAATACCTATACAATGAGAATTAAAGAGAAATTGGTCTGATATAGGAGCATAGAATATTGAATGGGGCTCTATTCTGACGTGCACGTTTTACGTCAGGATGTAAAAATATACATTATAGCTGTCGTGTGTGGTCTCCTGACGATTTCTATGGAAAGATGTAATGAGATGTATCGTGCTATAATGTACATCTTTACATTATAGCTGCTGTGTGTGAAGCCCTTTATACTAGTTATTAATACATTAATTTCAAGGTAGAATAATTGAAAAGGTATATAAACATTTAACGGTATATAAGTTCATCCAACATGGTAGAAACATGCCTCGTACGGCAGGGATTTGAATTCACCGTGCCGATCCCATACCAAATAGAATCATTTATAACCGGGAGAAGTTTACTAAGTATCCGTCTCAGATGGAAGATAACATCGGAGTTGTTGATGCGACGACCGGGGGAAGCGCATCCAAACATAAAACTTCCATGTCGTGAAATAAGGGTCATAAATCAAATTAAGTCAAGAAAATATGTTTTAAAGTTAAAAATAAATCTTACAAAAAATTCTTTGCGCCTTTGCGCAGGCCAAGAGCGGCTTGATTTAACACTGCTTTAATCGTGACTATATTGAGCTACATTTGTGGTAAAAGCCGCCTGGCTCCCTTGTCACAACAGTAGGTACCTACCTATGCTTAAAATGTGTCAGCGTCAGTGGCTAGCATCGGCTTATCACACGCTACTAAATCGCAGATGTATTTTGAGCTCTAAATAATATTATTTTCTTAATGAAAACAGGACAATGATAAGTTTCATCCAATATAATTTTTTTTATAGATTTTTTTGTTGCTAAAGTAACCATAGCAACTTAAACTTCTCATTTCATTTATTTCTTACCTTTTTGTTACGTTTATGGTTTATAGCTATTGGATTAAAAAAAAACAGGCCATACTTAATTTTTTCAATCATTTTTTTTTACTGGCTTCTTTAATTTTTTCTAATGATAATTACCTATATTATAAGATACCTATATTATCTGATATTTATTTTAAAGCAATGATATTCACCTTAGTCAAAATTTTTGAGAACTGTGAAAGTAATATATTTCGATATCTACTCGTAGGTATTCCAAATGTAAACCTTATGCACTTATAAAACTACATCTCTGACGGAAAGTCTCTAGGACTTGAAAGCGCATTTACGATGCGAGTTTACAAAGTGTGTTCAATTATTCGGCTCAGCACATTCGATTCAGGAAAATCTACCATGACCTGGCATACTTATTCGTAGAACTTTCGTAGCAAGCATGAGAGCTGACGTACCTACGGAGTTCGTAGCGAAGGCTCTATTGAGTAGTGACGATTCTTTTGTGGTCTGTTACATATGTATAGCAGTCAATAGCTATTTGCAAAACAAGATTGTTCCGAAAAGGTTCAATGATTAGTTATTGTTGTTTTTGGAATATTTTTGCTGTTTGTGAAAAAAGTCCGATTGAGTGAATTTGATGTACTCGTAGACTGATAGCAATCCACTTTTTAACCGACTTCAAAAATGGAGGAGGTTATCAATTCGTCTGTATGTTTTTTTTTTATTTTTTATGTTTGTTACCTCATAACTTTTGACTGGGTGAATCGATTTTGATGATTCTTTTTTTATTAGAAAGCTGACGCTTCCCATTTGGTCCCATTTCAATTTAGTCCAGTTCTGATAATGGTATCCATGAGAAAACCATATAAGTCTTAAATTTGCATTAAGTACGTGCGCGACAAATAGATGAATAACTCAATAGTCGGTCTTTTGTAGTCGGTATTTGTTTTTTGTTTTGTAAAAACATACAGTCGAATTGATAACCTCCTCCTTTTTTGAAGTCGGTTAAAAATAATGTTCTTGTTATGCGCAAAGCAACCCTCACTAACATTTTAAATACAAGCGTAATAAACAAACAAACTCACTTTTGTTTGTTCATTGTGCTTCGCCTGATTATAATGAAATTTTTCATATAATATGTAGCCAAGGGTATAAAAAAGGATCTAGGCTACTTTTTATTATCACCAATATTACGTTTTTCATGAATACGCGGATAGAACAACGGGACGTAGCTAGTAATTTGTAACTGTGAGTAAAACCGCTTATTTAATTAGACACCCCATTAAATAAATTATAAATATCTCCTACATGTTGTTTTATCAAAGCTCTTAGAAGTGCTCAAACGATGAATATTAAATTACGTGTTATATTAATCCGGAAGTGGAATGCCGAGCTCAAAATAGAAACGATCTAAAACAGTAGTTTGTAGTCAATAACATTTTCCAATTCCAAGAATAGCTTAGCTTTGATTAAATTTGTTTTGCTCTATGTGGTACTTCGCATACTTTACAACTATATTATCTGTATACTCTTTTCATAATAAGTGAAAATCTAAAGTTGCTTTTATCTTGAGTTCCTATTTTAAAAGTGAAGCTAAATATGCAGTAAGTACATTTTGTTATTTTGATTTGTTTTGTTACGCTTTTATAGTAACATTTGTATACCTTGGCTTATAGTCAAACCTAACTGAAGCTGGTTTATAAATGATACCAATTCATTTAAGATTTACAAATAATAAAGATAAGCATTATGACAACATGACGTCAGCCGCAGAGGGTCATCGCCCCCAATCTCGGAGTAACACTTGCCGAAGTCACCGATAGGAGTATGGGACGTGCCAGGAATTTCGGCCTTCGTCGCCCGAAGGCAGCGTAAAGCCACTGATGCGTCGAGCTCCTCTGTAAAGCTATTGGGTTAAGCTGTAAGCTCTTAGAGCTAATGGAAACTAACAGCTGTGATACCTGATGACTTGGGTACAACATTACATGTAGATATAGAGCTGGCTCCCGATCCTCAGATAGTAAGTAATTCGTAGAGTAATATGGTGCGGGTAGGGGTTTATGAAAATGGTCTGCTATTATCGAAGTATTTATTTTATTGGAAAATATATCTAAGCAAAATAGGATGAGAGAACCTAGATAGGTAAGTAGGTAACACGGAAATGTCCAGAAAGAGAGTAATTGACTCGTAATTAAATCAGTATGTACATAAGTCTAGGTATAGATAAGTGACTTTTCTATGTGACCTACCGCTTCAACGGTTTAACCTATTTCGGATTGCGGGGAGTTGTTAGATTTGTCTTTCATTATTTATTGAAGACAAATCAAACAATATTAAGACTTATGGTTACTTATTATAGACTACATTTTGCGGTATTAACAGTTTATCGTGCATGATAGCTTCGTAAGAGCTGGCAGGAAACGCTCAACGCAGCAACGTCGCCGTACCCCCGACCCGAGGGACTCACAACTCATATTGGACTTGCGAACAGTTTGACATAGCACTACAGGCAGACATATTGGAACATGTACATTGGTATGTATTACTTCGTGAGGATAGGGCAAATGAAGATTTATATGGTAATTTAAATGGTTAAAGATTTGAAATGGTAATGATTCCACGATCTGTACGAGTATACGGCAAAATACCGAAAAAGCAAAGTAGTCGGAAATTATCACCAATAAGTGATCGGAAATATAGCCGACATAATTTGAGTAGTTCCGTGAATTTATAACAAAATGGTCAAGATATGCGTTTTGCGCCATTCATAACTGTGCACCTCACATGTGTAGGAGTAGATAAGCTTCAATTACCTAGTAGATACCTTACCGGATAACAAACAACCTACAAGTATCAAACATAACGGGACGCAATTTTTGGATTGCTGTCTCTAGATATTTACCTCGATGACAATGTAGCATGTTTTCGAATAAACAACGCTTGGTATTATCAGCTGGAATTGCCAGCCAAAAAAGCTTATACTTACTATAATATTAACGAAAAAAAAAGTTGTACCCTGTTCACAGAGTCGAGCTAATTGGAGATTAAGGAACCGCCTGTGATTGGCCACAGACAATAAACATAGGGCACATTCACCTTGCATTATAGTAAAACGTGACGTTTAACACCTGCCGAGCGATTTCCTCGTCTCGTCACTTAATAGCAAACAAAAAAAAGCAAACCGTCCGTCTCATCTGTCTCTCGTGGAGTGCGGACTGCGGACTGCGGACGTCTCGTGTCACTTATGCTTGTATCTTGGACTTGGCGTGCACTGCGATAGAATCTAACACTAAATCAGTTACTGTTACAATAAAGCAGTGTCGGAAACAGAGATTTAGGAGTATGACTTAGAAACACTTTGAAATGAAAATAATTAAAACTTATGTTTTTTAAAATAAACTACTTAATATGTTTATAATAAACTTTATAATAAATATTTTTTATCTCTATACAATACAGACATTGGCGAGGTCAAAAGCTAGTACGGAAGATTGTTCTGAACAATATAAATGGATCGTTAAAAATTTTGACAATAACGATTTCCATTTATCACGGATTAATCAAAGCGATAGTGCGTCTTTTTCATTTGTTTGCAATTGTGTAAGTGAGAGCACACTATACGAGTACCTGCTCGTCTCCATGAACAGACTATAACTCTCTTAATCTCATTAGTCATTACTTTGTAACCCATTTGAATAGTCATTATGATATTAATATCCTCTTTGTACTTTACTTCGCTTTGATATATTGTAACCACTGCTAGGTATTATGTGACTATTTCATCATTAATTTTCTCGATAATTGGTACAAGTGCTTACCTATTGTATAATTCCGGAAAGACAATAGGCAATACAACGTAATAAGCTCACTATTTGGGCAAATCGTACGACAGAGCGTAATAAATCCCACATCCTTCCTTTTGTCTCGGCGTTAATTACAGCGTAAGAGAATTCAGATATTTCTTGATTATATGAATGTCTCCTTAGTGGTTTATTAGAGAATAGTTTCATTTTGCCAGGAGTGTATGTATAAGTAAATATGGTTTCGAACTTGAAGGCAGTTGCCAGGCAAAGTTCAATGAAACTGAAACTATACTGTGTGTGCTGCGCTGTACAGTCCTGTGCTATTTTCGTGGTGTAAATAAATTATTGTATTGTACTGTATTGCTATGACTCCGAAACAACAGTAATACTCATTCATTATCTACTAATATCTATCTTTTTTTAAAAAGCCGCTCACTACTTTTCCCACTTCTATTTATATGTCAGTTTGTATAAATTAAATGTAGAAAACAGAACCAATAACGTTATTATTTTCAGTCGGGACGTGCTCCCCACCGGTTCCAAGCTATAATAGCTTCCTTATCAGGAACAGGTAATTCGTTTTGTGCAAAATAGATTTGCTCTAACAAAAATTGCTTCTGAAAGGTGCGCCCTACTAATATTAGAAATGTCAAAGTTCATGTGTTTAGATATTGGTTACTCAACCACGCAAATTTTTGCTAACCGTATTTGAATTAACTTTGGCACAGATGTAGCTTATACCTAAGACATAATAGGTTACTTTTTATCCCGGAAAATTTGACGGTTCCTATGGTATATGGCGCGAGAGCGTGGGCGCACCTAGTAATAAAATAAAGTAATAGTAATAGTAAATAAAGTAATAGTAAATAAAGTAATAGTAATAGTACACACAAAACAATAAGCAGCAACTGTTTACTCGTTCATCAAAAAGTTCACACCGAATGACGGAATTTGGCTCGTTAATCATGAGCCGGAGACGTGACACAGCCACCCTGAACTTTCGTGTTAAATTATTGCTTGAATAATTGTTGCGAGGCACTCACGCTTGCAGTCTAATGGAGGTTACATACGTAGGAAGACGTCACAATGTGTGCAATTCGCGAGTGCTAAGGAAACTTTTGAGAAATAATAAATTACAAGGGAGTTGGGAGAGACGCTTAAAACCACATACCTACTACCTGAGACTTTATTCTTCGGCGCTTGAGATTATCTCCGTCAGTCTCACTCTTATGATATTTCGAATGAGAGCGACAGTGACAGAGATAATATCTCACTTACAAGAATAAAGCCTCTGGGCGATCGAACCCATAAATGACTTATTCGCATAAGAAAGAAATAATCCTAATAGTATCCACTTTCAACAATAATTTAATTGTAAAATTAGTCGCACACAAAAGCTACATGTAAAATGAACGATAAACTTACAATAAATCACGTGATATCAGAGTTAGACAATAAATCTTCACACTCTAAATCTCGAGCAACCTATCTGAAATGTCAGGGGAATATGCTCCTACTTACGTATGGACAAATCGTGGCGGATGTTCACTTAAAACGTGTTAGAGATAAAAATAACGGGTGTCCTAAATTCGAAATCTTCCAAAAAGCCCAACAATTGAGACGAAACTTTTTTGGGAAATAAATCTTAGATATGATGGCAGCAAAGTTAAAATCACTTATTTGGTTAGGCTTAAAGCTAACATACTCGTAGCTTACACCAGAGTGAATTCTATTCCACTGAAGATATCGTGAGATCGAAAGCGATGAAGTTTCACTTCGACGACATTTACTTTGTGGTCGAAACTCAAAGTTTGAGTTGCAGCCGGCAGTGAAGTGTATCGATAAGGCTACCACTTGCGAGTACACGGAGATATCAAACTAAACTGACTTACTCAGTTTGGCTTGACCAAAGTAGTGTAGTTTTGTAGTGGTAGGGCTCTATTGCACCCCTCCGAATTGGGTTCCCGCCTTTCCGTGGCGGGGGGGATAAGTAGCCGGGCCGCCTTGCCCGGTGAAACTAAGAGGAACCCTAAAGGTGGAGGCTCGGGCCGGCGCCCTGGACATTCCGGGAAGCGGCGGTCTGGGCCTAGGAGCCCTCCCGTATACCTCTCCGTGGAGAGGGAACGTGGTAGGGCTCGGGGTCGTCTGCGGACGACGACGGGGGGCACATTGTGCCCTCCAGAGGGGTAGACTCGGCCGGCGTCCTGGACAGTCCGGGTAGCGGCGGTCGAGTCCCCGAGAGGGAGAGAGCGGGAGAGAGAGAGGGACCCTTTCTCTCACCCGCTCCGCAGAGAGAAGAGCGGACACGGGGGCGAGTCAGGCCAGAGGGGCCAGTAAGGCTCGCACTCCGTCTCCGCTAGGAGGGCCTGGAGTGGCGGGTACGGGGACACCCGCTGCTTCGCATTGGGCCCTCCAGGGTGGTCGACGCGTCTGATGTTCCGACGCGTCGCCACGAAGTGGGAGGGGGTGGCCGCCCCCTACCCGAGGTGGGTCTGCCTCACGCGGACATAGGCTGGGCGGGGCTGCGGTGATTTAATGGGCCAGTGGCTCCGTCCATTGCCTGGAGGAACTTCCCAGGGTTTTTGGTGGGTATGCCGCCACTAGGGCGGAGACTCCCACATAACCACCCTGCCCTCCCCGGGGCGGGCGTGGTATCCATAAAGGATTTTCCCTGGGTCAAAAAAAAAAAAAAAAAAAGGGCTCTATTGCATGGCCCGCCTTGGGAAGTACCACATCTTTGCCAGTTATTCCACCGCCAAGCAGTTATGTGCAAACATTACTGTGTTCCGGTTGGAAGGGCATTGTTTCCAGTGAAATTACAGGTCAAATGAGAGATTAAACAACTTATATCTCAGGGTAACGAGCGCAGTGCTATGCCGCGCAGGGTCTTGAATACTGCGAGTTTTATTCTGGGTGGCGCAGACCTGTTATAGGCAAACGTGACGTTTAACATTAGGCAAGTGACTTGCTCGTCTCGTCCTTCAATAACATAAAAAAAACCAAACCACATAATTAGGACCGGTCGTGTAAGATGACCTTTAGGATTAGCTAAACATAATTATTCACTTTTAGATTTCTCTATCTCATTTAATCTCATTATTAATTATTAAAATAGAGACTATATGGGGTCTCTGATAAGTAAGCCTCCGGGGGATCGGTCGGCTTTGTCGCTTTATTGGCGGTCCTTTAGTAAATAATTAATGAGGCGATCCCTCAATAGTTTTCTGCGTAGCTTTTTATAGTAGATGTAGTTATACGTCACACAAAAAGCAAAAGTACCAAACAGACAGCCAAAAAAAATGGCTTTATTTTTTACATTAATCCCGACTAAACAACTAAATCACATTTCAGAAAAAGTAGTACGCATCAGGAGAATTTATTAAGGATACTTCTTATCGTAATTTTTTTTTTTGGGAAAACTGAAAATTGCAACTGAAACCACCAAGCATAGCTAGGAATAATAGAATATATGTAAACAATACTGGAAAACTAACATAGAAATATAGTTACAAAACATGGCATAACGGGAGAGAGGCCTATACCCAGCAGTGGGATAGAGAGGGCTGTGGATGATGATGATGATGAACAAAACATGAATATAAGATTGTAACATGAGTATTATATTTTTAAGTAAGTTGTAAGTTGGTTCCAATTTTCAAAACTCTGCACAGAAGTGTAAGTTTCAACGGATTCTCCAAACTACCTACCAATTCCTAGAGTTGACAAAGACTGCCTCAAAAAGCCAAACGCAGACTTTCTCGGCTTTGTAAATAAATGATCACACGAAACGTAGCTACAACTTTCCGCAGGATATTTTCCAGGATTTTATTACCTTTTTAAGTTGTTAAAGAAGTTCTGGAATTCCAAAATACGAGTATTTCGATCGTTTTTTTATGAAAATAAGAAGAATTTTTACGCAAAATTATAAAGAGCAGTTTAAAATTAAGAACGTACCTACCTGCATAACTATATATACTATAGCAAAGTTGTAATTATAGGTATAAACATGATTAATTGAATGATATACGAGTAAATAGCGTTAAATGATTGCATAAATTTGCCTCTGAATTATCCCGCTTATGTGCCAGTTTCCGCTTTCCTGCTTATTTTCTTCCACTTCCGCTGGCTATTTTATGATTAATCCATCCATAACTCTAAGGTTTCATCGCTTATTACGATTTCATCGTCAGTACTTCATTACAGTTTTACTTATTCATATTATGGTAACGAATATTTTTATGTTTCGGAACTAAAAAAATGACGAATTCATAAACCTGTAATGATTATACCTACTTATAGAATAGATATTTACCTACGTTTAAATTATAAATATATACCTTTAATAATAAAAATAAAGACGGGAAACTGGTTGTTAAAACTGAAGCTGAAGATCGAGTTTAGTATTGTACATAAGGTCTTTCAGTGGACTAGCGTAAGATCCAAGGATAGGTACGTGACGTGCTTAGCTCTATGCTCTATTGATTTTCCATACGGTCTTATTCAGCCAGGCTTAAAAATGTAATTTGCACAAAATGGGTCATTCACGATACAATTTGTAAGCGTGATTCGAGCACACTCTAAGGACGTGGTCGTGACTGGGACAAAGAGCACAAATCTGGAGCACAACAATTTTTAAAAGTCTCCAGCAAATATCTTCTTTTGTGTGCAGGATCGTTGGAAAATAGCCCTCGCTTCATCGACCGTTCGGTGGTGCCAGATTGCAGATATAACAATACCTCATTCATAAGCTCAATTTCATACAAAACCTTTTTTTGAACATTTGATATCGTTAGTTTCATAAAATCTGTCGTGCAATGTTTCGTGCTTATTTCTTGGATCAATACAAAGACAAGGTATTTTTTATACTGAGAAAATAAACGGCTCCCGTAAGATAGCGAATAAAAGTGCAGTGTCTCCATCTTTTTAATGCTATACACCAGGGACTGAAATGCTTTAACACTGTCAGTGTTTCTAGTTAACTACAACCTGGATATTTTAAAAGCCAGGCTAAAAAATACTTACCGTCATCGTTCATCCGGCAAGTTGTCAACTAAACGTAGGTTTACTCTATTCTATGTATAATGTATAAAAAGGTTGTTCTAGTTAAATGTAAATTTATAAGCCTTAGTGAGTACCTGTCTAAAAATAAGCATATATTTGAGGAGCGCGCTCTACCATGGCAACACTGGTTTTATTGCGGGCGATGGTGGGTGCGCTTTAGTAATATCTTGTTTATAGAGCTTTTATATGCTTGTTGACCGTTCGGGTTTGGCGTGAGGCTTCGATGCATCGCCCCTTTGTCGGGCATAAAACTCGGTTGCTCCTACTTTGTGGGGATTTCTTTTTAGAATAAAAAGGCGAACGTGCCTTTATTTGCATCGATTTATTTCCTTGAGCTTTTATTATGCAGTTTGCGAGTTTCCGTTATTTTTTCAAGCAAATGTTATTTTCGATGAAAAAGTTTAACCCAATACAGTCATGAGCAGATTTTCATACCAAATATGTCAAAGAGCGTTAAAACCACTAAGTGAATAGGAGTTATAAGTAGTGACAACTTTTACTATGGGACCAACCCAAAATTCGCAAAAAAAAACCAGCTTTTCCATAGAAAAATGTCAATGACACTCGACAAAATGTATGGAACAGCTGATTTTTTTGCGAATGCTGGGTTGGTCTCATAGTAAAAGTTGTTCATAATGATGAGTACTATGAACCCTTTTCGGCTTAGCATACCCTTTATGAATAACCCTGTATAGGAACAGACTGCACTAGACACGCGCGCATTACTTACTGATATATGTGATTTTATTTCAGCATTGTCTGAAGAGATCTACGTTCACATAATTTCCAACGAAGTCTCCCGATCTTCGCTAGCACTAACTCTTAGGTACCTTTTATATGACAACCTGGCAATGACTTCCTTCCACCCACGGGGGATTTGCCAAGACTGCATCCAATTTACTCGTAGCCTCTTGATGTAATTGCTACACAAATGGAATATAGAATTCAGCGATTCGTGCTATTTGGCAAGTCGAGAATCGAATTCGAGTGTATTAAAGTCAAACAGTCTTCGATTACATTAATTTGAATTGGCAAAAAACAAGTTATCGGTGTACTAGGTAACGTCGCTAGCCTTTTAGGTAGTTTATTTACCCGCGGATAGTAACTTGAGCCCTAATTTTTATCTGTAATATTTTATTTTGGTTTGGGGTTTTTTTATATTCAATTATATGCTTGCGTTTGACTACCATCTTGTCTGATGGTAAGCAATGATTAGTGATTTTGATTAGTTATATTAAATGTTATTTTTGTCCAAATTAATAAACTACTATAGGTTGTAAAAAACTTAACATAGGTAGTAAACAAATAAAAGCAAAACCAAAAGCTATGAAAATAAAACAATCATCATCATCATACAAACGTTCAACATAAAACTTACTTTGTTAGCGCAGTAAATATGAACATCAAGACCAAAGACAAAAACAAGATGGACAAAAACAAAAGTTGACTCGAAAATAATCTTTGCAGCCAAGATCCATGTCAGCTAATCTAGTTGATCGCTGATCTGGGATTCATCGCCTGACAAAAAGTAATAAAGGTCTATTAAGCCCACGGCCCACTTTGAAGAATAGGCAATAATTTTTTAGGAATCCCTAATTTCTGCGGATAGAACCTTCACTCGGCGCAATAAACTCCAACCCGCGGTTTTGTCCACAATTTTTGATATTCTTTTGTTATTTTGCTATCCTGAATAATATTAAACTGGTAAGTAAATCTAACATTCGATTTTCTATTTATCCCCCGTCACTCTTATATGCCTATCTCAATGAGAAGGACGTGTGACAGAAACAATTTACATTTCTTGCTTAATAATAGCTCTGTTGCGCGTTGCTCATAGGCGCGTATTTATTTTTACGGCTGATCGGACTTTGAAACAAACAAAACGAATTTAGAGCTTATTATCGAAATTTCCTGGCGGTAGCGATAACTTCAAGGAATCAATTCCCTTGTCCTCATTGACACGCCACGTCCTGAAATGTCGTAAAAAGATTATGGCTACCGCAAAGTAAGAGTTGATAGCGACCCGAAATTTGGCCGAACAATCTGCTTAGATTCAGCCCTTTTATGGAAGAGAAATGAGGTCATGCAAGTACACTGATTAGAGATAAGAGTCGGTGTAATACGGTTAATTTCATTTGGCAACATCTCAATCTTTGGCAAATAGGGGTATCAGTTTCCTCATAGGATGCTTGGACTTTGCTAGAGAGATCTCGGATGGTAAAGTAAAAGAAGCAGCTTATCTGAAGTATTGGTTGGAATCATGCAGTTCTCACAATGTTTCAGTTCTTACTTGATGAAATAAATTGTCTTCTTGTTTAGAAGACAGATATAGAAGAGAAACTTTCCTAGAATTCCTAATATTAACTAAAATTAATATTTGCCTAGATACTTACTAGTTTTTATACTTACTAGCCTAGTTTGTAGTTCAGGAGTTTATCAAGTTTGCAATCATTAGACTTTCAAAGGACCTGATTATAATTTTCTAGATAAACTTGTGCAAAACTTCAGTCCTTTTAAATGTAAGTAGGCTCTACTTAAAATTCATAGATTCATAGACGGAATATCTCAGCTTTAGTCACGCTGAAAATTCTTGGTAATTTGACTAAATTGCGGCAAGAAACTTGATGTAAGAAACTTTTGTAAACTCCTCTTTGTTGATCCGTTTATCAATAAAATACGAAATAAACATGTGAAACAAAATGTAACATCCTAAGTTTGTTATTTTACTAAAATACGACACAAATATTTTATTTTAATGTTGTTTTTAAAAGCTTTTATTTAACTTGCAATGGATATGACTCACATGTATGTAACTAATATGTACTTGTAGTTACATACATGGTGATTGGTGAGTCATATATTACATATTATGTTTGTTCGGGTGGATTCTTGCAACTCAATTTTGAACCACTTCCCAATGTCCGATTGAGCTGAAATTATTATACGAGTGTAACTCCAATGACAATGTAATAAAAACTTGTTTTAATTTTTTTTTAATTATCTTATTATTTAGTAATAACTCTATTTCTAGATGAAATAGTTTATTTAAGCGCTAATTAGTCACATCACAAAAGAAGAGAGTGTACAAGTGAGTGTATTGTTACATTTTATTATATGGCTTAGTCCGCTTTTACAGGCTACAAAACAACACATGAAAAATGTCTTCAACAATTCCCTTGTTAACGAAATTGGGAAACAGCCGAGGAACAAGAGATGTTTCCCTTAAACGGTCTATTACGGCTTCAAATGTTTGAAATTGTGTTAGAAACGTTATGTAAGTGTAAACATGATGAAGAAGGCTTGATGAGGTGATTAGCTTGTAAATGATTGTGATTAAGAAGCTAGACACATTTTGAATATTAACGATTAAAAAAGACAAGCGTGGGATCCATATTTAAAAATAAAATAATGAAACTTAAGTAAACTAACGTTGTTTTATACCAATATTCATATACCTAAGTCAAATGCAATATGACTCTCCAATACCTGCATTTTTTTACTTTTTTTACTTAATAATTAAAAACACAGTCCACTTACATTTAATTATTTTTTTAATTAAGGTACCTACATATATGCATAGGTTCCATACGCTCTGCACAATGCTTGCACATATAATTCGGCACATGTGTTGTCCGAATCAATTAGCACTAAACACTCAGCTACTTCCGATAAGCGATCACTTAGATAGATTACACAAGAGGTTCTGGTAAAGATACAGCTAAATCATAACAGAATAAAATATCGACGTCTAATTACAATAAAGAAATGTATCAAATACCGTTACAGCGCGCATTTAATTTTAAAGGTATTTTGGGTTCGCTCTCTGTTTGGTTCAAGATTTTATCACCGACACCTTTTTTCCAAATATTCATAGTAACTATCACACGTAAATCGCTGACGTACGCGTGGAGCATTCCCGAAAGACGCCGAATCAAAATTATGGGCACGTATATTTCCAAAACGCTCGGAAGTTTATACGAAAAGATCAAAGATAAGTTGCGTGTTCTGCACAAGTACTTTAGGCAAAGAGGTGACTGGCTTTTTCCAAAATTTTTATAATGTTTAAAAACACAGCGCGACATTTAAAAAAAAACTTCCATATTTTGCAATTACGAAAAGTAGGAAGAATTACAAAGTCTCAGTAAAATATAGATGTGTGTTGTTTTTGTCAATTGTTAGTCAAAGGCTGGATACATAAAAGAAAATTAGGTCTGGGAAATCACGAGAACCCTTACTTATTTAAACTTGTACTTAAACTTAATTACTGTTTAAAATGTTCCGACAACTTTTCGCTGACCTAAAATGTCACGTGAGGAAACAAAAGGGATATTTTTTTAAGTAGTTACTATGTTTAGGCAGGGCTTTTAAGTCAGTAAGATTTTTAGAGTAAACGGTAGACATACCTTTTTCTTTTATGCTATAGATTATTGAAAACATCTTAGAAATTTGAAGGTGTGCTCTTAGACTACCTCGGCCCTAAGGGAGTCTTATTATACGCTTATTCAAGGCACTAAGTGCCAAGGCCTTGTATTCAGGAAATTTAATGCCACCCAACATAAAGACAACCACTTTATTACCCTATATTTTGCGGAAAGTTGCGAGAAAAAGTATTTTATATTCACTTTTCTCACTATCAAACCTTTTAGATACCTTTGTTACTTTTAACTTTTATATTTATCTTTTAATTAGAAGATCACTATCGAAATGTTTTGGTTTAGCGTGGTGCAAACTATATCAATGTTTCGTTTACTGACTAAAGTGGATTATGTTTTGTTATGATTAACACAGGGAATACTCACGTCAAATCAAAAGTAGATTGGGTTTAGGATAATTTATCCAAATTATATCGATTTGAATAAATTCATTTATCTACAAGCGGTAGATCGTCAAACCGTATAGTTTTCTTTAAAACTATCTTATCTTGATACTCAGAAAACGTATAGAACTCATTCAATAGTCCAGAAACATATTTTCTTAAACTCAACAATGTATTCTCAATGGAAAACTTTCAAAAAAGCTCTTTGTTGAAGAAAAAGTTTCCGTGTGCTCAATCCGCAGTAACAATAGGGCAGTTCAAACTTACAACGGGTTTACTATAGTGTTCGCATCAGGTTTTATCGGTAAAAGTGCTTGCTACGTGTCCGGAGCTCTAATGTTACTAACCTTCTCTCGTTTTTGAGACACCTTAAGAATAGATACCAACAATGCAATTACCTAACTTAACTTGTACTTATTTGAAAAAGGGAAATTGCTTTAGAACGTTTATTTTCTACGAAGATCTTTATCCTTGTTTGGGTTCTTTTGATTGTTTTGGTTTGGTACCTATGAACAGATCAGTGATGAATTTTTTGGGAATTTAAGAGTAGCATCTATGGGTAGAAAACGGCATGTTGTTATGGATAGTCGAAGTAAATTAGCTGTATAATTTTTTTTTCTAACAGACAATCTTGGCCTTGACTAAGAGTGACTTACGTCATACTTATGTCATTATGATACTCTATGCGGTTAAAAATACTGTGCTCGATTAGCCTAGTGATCAATACATAGACAATGTGCCTAACTTCTCTATGTTTACAAATCAAAAACCCAAACGAGAAAGGCAAATTCCGATAAGACAATCTCTTTCACCACCAGAAATGTCATGACCGTGGTTCACATAGCGCAGGATCGTGGGCCAGTGACCCGCGTAACATACCGTTTGAAATAGGCCCGATACCTATCCCGGGCGCGCGTGACTCCGCGATTACTGCGCGGAATAACAATCACCTTGTTTTTTGATACACACCACGAGGGCTTAAATTGGATTAAAACGCCGGCTCATATTCCGCGGTTACCGGAAAAATGTTACAGGAAAACGTATTTTCAGTTCAAGTAGGATCTTGTATGTAATTGAATTTTGCATGCAGGCGTTTAATTTTGTCGGTTGTGGGTACGCTACTTACATTATAATTTATGTTTTCGTGGTCTTTTTATACCTACATAAGTGGGAATTTATAATTGTAGGTAATATGATGAAATTGTCTTCTTTCTTTTTAACGACAAGAAATGCACAATTTTTTTCCCTATTTATGTAAAATACAATTCGAATAACTTTGATAAAACTTACAGTTGAATCAAAAAAGAAACTTTCTCTTCTGGGAAAACTAATTTTCTGTCCTAATCCGAGGTGGGTCGCCCAAGTGCTGTATTTGAAATGTGTATTATATAAAATCACCCTACTCAACATCAAAGATAATAAAGATTAATAATTTGAGCCACGTGCAGAGAGAATAAATATATGGTATGTTTTGTGGGAAAATGTATGAAAAATGAGTTCGCATTTCGTCCCTTCCGTGTCGCTTTATTACGTCAATATCCTGGGTCAGAGACAGGGTCAATTTGGTCCTATTACAGTGCAAGGCAGCAGTGAAGCTTTGGGTTGGCTTAAAAAAGTGAGTCAAACTTTAGTAAAGGCTGATACTGCCCATTGCCTCGACAAACCCGAGTTGGATTTTACGGTAATTATTATTGTTAAAACAGTACTGTAATAAATAAAATAAATAATTTTAAATATGCTTTTCTAGAGGTAACGTCAAATGTTAAAAGCTGCTTGTTTTGAGTGTAAAACAGTATCAGGTAAAGCTTCTACGGGTTATAGAAAAAGAAAAAATAATTAAGCCATGCAAAAATTTACGAAGATTTGTTTATTTATTTTAAAATGATTACGGACATCATCATAACATAAGAGGTTGCTTCAGAAGCGATGACATCATATTAATACCGCTTTCTACCTAGTTAATACCGTATATCAAGTGAATAGTTAATACGTATCTGGGTGCTTGACCGTTGTCAGGCCACTGCACTCCAGTCAAGTAGCCATAATTTAATCTATGGGCCTGCTCCGGAAAATTAGTTACGTTCTCGAATGGCCCTCGCATATTGTTTGGTTTGTAAGCCGCATATGGCTCGGAAATAATCTATTGTTGCTGCAGATTAGGTATTTTGGAGGCGGTTTGGGACATGCTGGCCGGATCGATGCAGTGCAGCAGGGGCTTTAATTATATCACTGTTGGGTAAAATTAGGTGCGAGATTAAATTTTGGTGTTGGAGGCTTCTTTTATTGGTTTCTTTGATCTCAGTAAGAAGTTGGACCCTGTTGACCTGCCATCAATTTCAAAGAAATTTTCTTAGTTGTGTTTTTTTAGTTTGTCAATAATCCGGAATTTAAACTTATGATGCCTGTAGTTTTTTTTGCATTATTTACTTGTATCTATTAAGAATATTAAATATGTACAATAGCCTCCTGAGATCACTTTATCAATATTACACCCTTAGGTACCGTCGATATTTACATTGTCAATATAAGTACCTACCTACTTAGTCGTAACTTACTATGTATTTTTAGACTCGAAACACGATCAATAATAAAAGACGATATGATTATTAATTTATTTTTATAACTACTTAAGCGATAAGTCGCAACACAACATGAAATACGATTATACCTACTTATTCTACAAAAGTAGAGCCAAAATCGGTGTAAATCTTCCTTAGCCACAAATCGGCGACCGCAAAGCGCGAGCGGTAACAATAACAAATAGAACGTCGCCGGGTTGTCGCCTGCATTAGCTCACTTTGTTTCCCTGATCGCGGCGCCCTCATGTTCTAGAATGGAGATTTACCAACTTGAGTTTCCAAGTGCATAAATTTACACATTGCAGTAAATTATGGGCACATACGGCGGTTCGCACGAGGATATTTTTGCAGCGACGCTCGAGTTCACATCAAGCCATACTTATACTGGGCTATTTTTACCGATCAAAAGCTTCCTTAAATATAAATTGCAGTAATATTTATGACTTATCAGCTTTTGTTTAAATTTCTAACCATTAAATGAAAACCACATACAAAGGTCTCAAGCTATATAATCTCAGTGAGATGTTTTAATTCAGCTGTGAAGTGTCCGAGCAATAAATTCAAGTTTCACGGACATTGCACTAATCCTTCCCAACGAGCTTGGAGAACTTGCTGGATTCACGCTCTGTCTTTGTCACCGTAGCATTGTTAGAAAAAGACAAATTGCTGCTACGACTGATCTTAAAGAAAATTGGTGCAAGCATTTATTTTTTTTGAGCAAAAATTTTATGCAGCTTGCTTAATGGTGCTCTGTATGTATATCTGAAAGACACGTGTTTTATTATTTTAAACAGTACCGCAGAAAATATTTCACGAAAATCAAGCGACGAAAATGAAGTTGAGAAAACGCCTGAGCTTATGACTATTATGTCAAAATGAAACTGTAGTTTGAAAGCCCTATTATCACTTCTAAATAAGATCTCACCGACTTACTTTTGCAAATAAGCTTGCCGCAGTAGCAATTTAACTTTGAGAAACCATTTATTGCCATAGTTAGAGAAGTTTTGTGTAATAAACTTATTAAATTCCGTCGAAGGAAAATGGAAATACTTTGAGGAACTACACGTATTTCACTTTGTTGTTTTGTTTGAAAGTATTAAGCGTGCATAAAACACGTTGGCTTTACGATTTCTGGGGTACCGTAGTATAACAAGAAAACTTTTTTACCTATTTATTCCTTTTCTCGTAATTTTATTTCGATATCGCAGTTCCAACTTAGTCTTAATTTACTCTGAATTTATTCTGTCACGCTTTGTACTTAGCACAATTTTTCATTGTTGTTTTGATAAAAAGATAGTCGAAACATTGATTAACATTTCCTAAAATAAGCTTCGCGACGTCAAGATAAGAAAACATCGAAATCCATCATCTAATAATTCGAGCTCCCTTGGGAGCATAAGTCAAAGATTCCTTCCCTTCTGTGTCTGCTATTTCTGGGGAAGAATTTGATTAACTTTCGTACGAGACGTTTTGGGTATTCCTCATGTACATGTATTTTTATTGTTTCGATAAATTGTAATATCCTTCTGGGACATCGAACAGAGTTTTGATATCCGCAGCGGACCTAAACAATATTATTGATGTTTATCGAATCTGTTTCGTTCGGTGTTTATTGCTCGTAATATTTAGAAAGGATGGCTTCCAGTGTGTTACCAAAATGTCGCGGATTTCTCGCTGTTCATTTATAAATTCTAACAGCACTCCTTTACCTACTCATTATTATAAACACAACTTTTACTGTGGGACCAACCCAGAATTCGTGAAAAAAAAAGATGTTCCATACATTTTGTCGAGTGTCATTGGCATTTTTCTATGGAACAGCTGATGGAACTTGGATAGAAATAAATTGAATTAAAAATATAGATTTCTGAAAGATAGCAGTTATAAATAAAGAGCGCTACTATATTCATCAGCTCTTTATCAAAATACGTAACTGACTCGCAGTGTTTCAAATTCATAATCATTTGTCTTGTATACGAGTTTGTTTGAAATACAAAGAAAATTACCCACTTTAAATAATACCCCGCAATCATCTAAGTATCCAACAAACGAAGCCCCAATCAATTTACTTTTCAAATGAAGATGCCCCTTTATAATCAATATCAGACAGTTAGATTGGCATTGGTCGTGAAGCTCTTTAATTTTGTTTGATGGACATCAATTAGAGTTATTTAATAATAGCGAAGGTAATAAAAACATTCATAGAATTTGTTTATTATTGAGGCAATCAAGGAATTATATTTTATGATTGTGGCGGTTTGATAATACATTAATGTTATAAGTTTTATAACAATTGTTTTTCATTGAAACGCCAGCGGGACGCACGCTATTTCACAGTAATCGTTATTCTTCTGTTATTTTCCTGGGTAAAAATAGCCTGTTTGTAATTTTGGGTCTAAGATACCAAACTTTATCTACATAAATCCGTTAAGTTGTTTTAGCGTGATTGAGCAACAAACATACAATTTTAACATACAACATTGGCATTTAGTTAGGTTGAACGTTTGTAAGTGAGAGAGTGTGTGAGGGTAGTTTGTTACTTATTACCCTGAAACAACTGACACGAATTTGATCAAAATTAGAAATGGAAGTAGTGTACAACCCGGTCACAATATCTGTGCACCTGACCTCGTGCTAGCAACTCAATTTTGAGCCACTTCCCGATGTTCGATTGTACTATTATCAGATCAATCGTTACAAAATACAGATGTTAATAAGTATACCAAATTTCAGCTCAATCGAAGTGGCTCAAAATTGAGTTGCTAGCACGAGGTCAGGTGCACAGATATTGTGACCGGGTTATACACTGAAACAACTGAATAGATTTGATCAAAATTCGAAATTGAAGTACACATTGGGTACCGGTTTTCATAAAAACTAACAGTTCTCGTCAGATATACTTAGTGGTTGTAACTGGTTGCACAGCACTTAAAAACACACCTTTACGTAGATAGATAAACTCTATTGTTCACACCATAAATTACAAACAAAAGAATACGTAAAATAACACGTTACTTCAATAACCTTTGACTTTGTTCATTTCAATGACTTAAAAAACCTGTGTCGATATATGCTTCGTGGACAAGTCGAGTAAATTCATTCAACAATTAACCTTCTTAGTTGAGTAACTCCAAATAACAATTCGAGAGTCCGATCTGTAATGTACACTACAAAATCAATTAGATTTCAATTCACGACCCTAGTTTAAGTCTTTAGACTGTAGTAGCGCGTGCAATTAGTCCGTACAAGCACGTATCGCATACTGAATTAGATTGTAAATGGATTTCGGACAGTGGTCTGGTGTTTGGATGACCTCAATATGTCCCATGGAGTGTCGTTTGCTCCATGCAGAACAGAGCTTCGGGTGTCGTGCATTCGTTGTAATTGGACGGTTTTTACTGCGATTTCGGAATTGGAAGCAAAGCGGTAGCTTAAGTTTAAATATATTGTACATTTAGTTATATAAGTGAGTTTGTTAAAGCTGATTAGGTAGTTATTGGTTGTATAAGTTAGCTAGGTACTTTTCATAATTAGTGCGAAGGTTTTAGGAGACCTCAAGACCATGACTAACATTTTTAACACGCTTTTATTAGCTTCACCTGTATGTTTGTATGTATGTTTGTAACCGACTCCTTTGAGCGCGTTTTTGACCCACTTTAAACGGTCAGATTTCTTTCAAACTTTGTAGAATTATGATATATCGAGGACCGATGACAATACACTAAACAAAGCGTGTTTTTTAGTTTTTTTTAACTATTAATTATTTTAAAGTAATGGTACCTTCATATAATCGGTTGTAAAATTGTGGTCACCCATCCAAAGACTGTCCGGGTTGTGTGTTGCTTATATACCTACGTCATAGATATACGAGTATGTATATATTGAGATCGGCTAGTTTCGAGCGAGGAAAGTAATGTACGAGTAAATAGGTACATACGAGTATATGCTCGTACGAGGGTTCAATTACAACTTTATTTATTATGTGTATCCTCAAACATGACGGAGGGTCAGAAATATAGTCCAACCTATTATTTTACCGTTCATTTCATATCTCATGTATAAACAAATCAATCGCAAAATATACATTTCCGAAGCAAAATTTTAACCAGTTAAACTTCCCAACAATTAGGTTGTTGAAGCTGGAGTTATGTTCCGAAATTGCTTGGAATGTTTCATTACACTGAACTAAGTTGTCCGCCGTTTAC
The DNA here is from genome assembly GCA_949125135.1 of Alcis repandata. Lineage (NCBI taxonomy): Eukaryota > Metazoa > Arthropoda > Insecta > Lepidoptera > Geometridae > Alcis > Alcis repandata. The sequence continues at coordinate 7,853,337 of OX421233.1, forward strand.
CTAATTTAAAACCACTCGGGAAAATTGCGGTTAACTGAATTTCAGCAAGACCATCGGAATTATTCTGTAAATAGTTTAGAATGAGATCATTAAGTCTGGTGCTATGTTTATTGTGTAGAATGGTTTATCCCACACAAAAGTGACATTTGAGCAAGTATTTATGTATAACCTTTACGAATGAGTGAATATCCACAATACTTAATATCCGTTACAGCGAGGATGGTTGACGCAAATAGGAACATAGTACGATTTACAAGTATCTGGAAAGTATTGATTAAGATAACAATGCAGGGTTGTAAGGAAAAGTTTTTTTTTAATGTAATTGAGTGAAAAAAAAAACGAGCAAATCGCTCACCTGATGTTAAACGTAACGTTTGCCCATAACAAGTCTGAACCACCCAAATTTTTGAATTCGCAGAATTCAAGACCTTGCGCGGCACAGCACTGCGCTCGTCACCCTGAGATATAAGTAAAGATATGCTAAGCCAAAGAAAGCTTGAAGTACCAATCATTATGAACAACTTTTACTATGGGGCCATCCCGGAATCAGCTTAAAAAAATTTGCTGCGTCACATATTTTGTCGTGAGTCATTGACATTTTTCTATGGAACAGATTTTTTTTGCGAATTTCGGGTTGGTCCCATAGAACAAGTTGTTCAATATGATGATTACTAAGAGCCTGTTTCGACTCAGCATACCCTTTCCTTATAACCCTGTATAGAGGTAACTACGAAAGTTCGAGTAAGTTTTGAAGTTTTAATGAAACATATTGAAATCTAACTTTCTTGGGCAAATCTTTGCCTGATGCCCAAGAAAGACAACTTCTAAAGCCGGCGACTGACCTGAGCATTTTGCCGTAACGTAGCATTCGAAGCGAGCGTGGTGGAGTACGCGGCGCTCGCAGCGAGCGCATCGGCTCGCTGTACTGACCTGCAACATTTCGTCGTAACGTAACGTTACGTTACGACGAAATGTTACAGGTCAGTCGCCGGCTTAAGAGATTGAACCCATTTAAAACAGTTAGACTCAGAAAGATCAGACGCACAGACTAACTCGAACCTAATTATTGTTTCAAAACATTTTGGCCAGCGAACCCATTTGTTACCAAAGTAAAACTGTTTCCTAATGCTTGTTGTTTTACAAAAAAGAGCCGCCTTTATTTATGCAATTTTCTTTGCTCAGTGGCCCTGGTTTATAGTCATCGCAGAGTTCCGAGATGGCCTGATATCACAAACGACAAGCTCTATTAACAGCTATCTCGGGAAATTCGTCTCTTCGTGCCACTTTTCCGGCGGCATAATGGAATCATTTCTTTCCGTCTCTTGTACAAAAAATCTTTCATTTACTAAGACACAAGATTTCAGACGCTTTATTGTGATGCTAGAACACTTACTTGTACTTGTATTGATAGGATTTGTCCTCATTTCTATGTGTAACTGACCACAAATTACACGTCATTGTCATTCTGTTTTTGCTCTTTCATATTTCATAGCGCGTGAGTACTAAATATTACCTAACTCTTAGATCAAAACATGATTTAACAACGTCTGTGTAGGAGTTGATGAAGCATTTTGTTTTCGTAGTTGAATTGGATGTTGAGATATCCCGTCGTCGGCGTCGTGGGCATGCATGGCATAGACAAATCACTACAGGATTTTAAGGAAAGGGTATACTATGCCGAAAAATTGTCATAGTGCTCATAATTAGGACCCATTTACGCAAATAAGATCTAACCCACAGCAAGCCAATATTGAGAAATCGAGACTTTGTGAAAATAGTGTGCAAAACGTATAGAACTTATAGTTTAAAAAAAAAGTAGTCTTATGTTTTAGCCTGTAGAAAGCTAGAATTGGATTTCAAAAAGCTAGAACATTTAATTTGAATTCCTTTTATGTACCTAAGTCAATTTCACTGAAACAGTGGGTTAGTTCTTGTTTGCGTAAATGGGTCCAATTATGAACAACATTTACTACGCGATCAATCCGGAATTCGTGAAAAAATCAGCTGTTCCATAAAAAAAAATTAATGACTCTTGACAGAATGTATGGAACTGCTGATATTTTTCATGGTTTCAGGGTTGGTCCCATAGTAAAAGTTGTTCATAATAATGAGTCCTATGAGCCTTTTTCGGCTAAGCATACCCTTTCCTTACAACCCTGTATTTAAAAATTTTAATTTTATTTGTAGCCCATGACTGGTCATGACTGATTTTCTCTACTGATGATGACTGATTCTTTCAGCTGTAGTTTTTAGACACGAAAACTTTTACAAGGCAATTTTGGTCACGCTTTGGTCTTGCGAAAAGAATTCTATTTCATCCTCTTATTGCGAATAAGAGTACACAACTTTATTTACTTGATGGCAGCTCGTTTGCTCATCAAATCTAGTTATAAGTTTGCCGACGGAAACTAGTTCATCGTTATACGTCATTATGCCGTTAATCAAATGAGATTTATGATCATTACAAATTCCGCGCGTTGAGTAATTATTGATATCGTATGCAAACTCTAGCTCGAAGATTTATTTTGATTTGTGTTTGTTATGATTTTACCTGTGTTGATAGTTTTATACTCTTGTGATTCGTTAGAATAAAAGTAGGTATATAAATTACTATAAAACCAAATTCGATTGAAAAAAAATCGGAAAAATATAAAACATTTTTTAAGTAGTTTTTCTCGAACTTCGATACAGTTGAATTCTGTTAATTATAGCGATCTCGTTTATAACAATAAACTGATTAAGCTGTAACCGCATCCAATACATGGTTTCGTATGAAAATCAAGCTTGTCTTTCATACCAATATGCAAACATTACTGTGTTCCAGTTGGAAGGGCATTGTTTCCAGTGAAATTTCAAGGCAAATAGGAGATTTAACATCTAATATCTCAGAGTGACGAGCGCAGTGCTGTGCCACGCAGGGTCTTGAATTTTAAGGATACAAAATTCTGGGTGGCGCGGAGTTGTTATGGGCAAACTTGACGTTTAACACCAGGCGAGCTATTCGTCACTCAATATCATTACAAAAAAGTACAACGACATTCGGTCAGGACATCGTGGGCTTACTGATTTCTTGTCCCTTACTGTTACCGTCCTCTCGGTCCTCTACTTAGCTAATAGAATATACCTCATCTTAGTCAACTTTATGTACCTATTCGAAGATTAAAGATGAATAGGCGATTGGCTCTTCATCCATATGAACGTTATACGGTATCCAATAGCTACCGAACCCTCTTCAGGCTAAGTTAGAGAAATGTTAACAATTCAGCAGACCATTAGGTACCAAGATTCAGGCAATCAGGCAAGCTGGGGAAGATATATAGAGCTGCTGACGGTCTTAACCTCCGCAATCTGTTTGAGGCGTTTAGAGGCCCTTACGTTAATATAGAGCACTTAAAGTTATAGTGGTGGGGCGGCCGAGTGTGGTTCGAGCCTCTCGGAGATAGGATTCGTTAGAAAAATGTTGTTTATAGACTAATACCAAAGCACCTCACTTAAAAAGTTTTAATATGGAAACTGACGTGGTTTCAAAACAATACCCTTGAAATCTCCTAACTCCTGAAACGAGTCGTAATAACCATTTAATTTGACGTGAGTATTCCATGTTCATTGCAACAAAATACTTATAAAGCATTCGTTAAGTGACATTGCTTAGTTCGCGAACTACATTTTTATATTTCGCTCAAGTTTAATTTTGTCAATTTTAGCCACTGCTAAGTAACTTTTATATGTGGCCTTATGTTTTTAGCTCATTCATGAAATGTAGTTGAAATTACACTTCAAAACGTTAGACGACACTGTACCGCGTTTATCATGTTGGGCCAACATTCTGCTAATATGATTAACGCGAAAGTATGTAGGTATGTATGTCTTGTTACTCTTTCACGCAAAAACTACTGAATGGATTTTAATGAAACTTTGCAAAAGTAAAGTTTATATATCGGAATAGCTCATTGGTAAATAAAATATCGTAACAAAACAGATTTGTATTTGTTTTGTTAGTTGACTAAAATTATTGCTCTTTGAAACACAATAACGTTGACATACTACTACTTATTGAATATTTGACGAATAATATGTTACTTCAGGCACATATTGAAAAGGCTACTATGATACTAAAACTTTCATTGCACAAATTGTTATGTTATTGCAATTTTTTCACATTCCGTTAAAGTTTATTTTATTTTATAAATACACTTATGAACAAACGTATACCATTGGTTTTAATTAATCTATCCCAGTCGCTCGTTCATTCTAGTTTAACACTTTAACTGCTGCTTTATTGCGCGTTGCACAAAGGATAACACAATCTATGTGTTTTCAGCAGTCAAAGCGTTAATGGAACTAAATGAAATGTTTTCAAGCGGTGTTTTTTACCGTATCGCCCAAATTTACCATGAAACGATTTTATTCGCAGAACATTTTATTTGTATACAAAAATTGTGTCTACTACAGGAAAATCCAATTTACCAAGCAGAGTAACAGGTGGTAGACATGACGCTTAATAAGTACCTAGCTCAGGTATTTTATACGGTTTTTTTAATCAAGACCAGAAATATGGAGACCGACCTGGAAATATTTTTCATTATCTTTGTAGTAATTTTTTTAGTAAAAAACTAAACCAATAAAATTAAACTAAACGAAAAAATAATGTCAATAACCAAAATGCTGGCCTCTATCTCGCCCAAAGGGTGAGCATCGCCATACAACGTGGTAATGGGGCCAGCGTTTTGGGAACAATTCCCGCAGGCAGCGGCCTTTTAGATTAGTTTAGTTTAGTTTTATTGGTTTAGTTTTTTATTTTAATTATATTGTAATATTCATTTGTAATTTCATAATTTAAGTCTCTGTAACTAAACTAAAAGTTTAGTTTTATTAGTTTAGTTTTTTTTTTATTTAATTATATTTTAAAATTCAAATGTATTTTCTTAATTTTCCTCGTATTTTTTTAGTTGTAAAAATGTCTTTAGTACTGTGCTTTAGTACTGTACTGTACTGTGTCTGTTGATGGTTAAACTGTAGTGTAGGTAGGTACAATGGTTGGTTTTTATCTAATGTTCTTATAGCTAGTGGAAGATAAAAAGTTTGGAGTTTTTATTACTGCGCCATTTTTGATTTCTCAATAACTTCGATTGCGCAGTACTATTTTATGAACTTTGATGAACTTACAAATTAAAATGTTAAGTGACGCAGAATTTTGGTCGTGTCAAATTAGTTTAGTTTTGTGAGTACTAAAACAGAATGAACATCAATACCTAATTCCTATTTGTTAAAGTTTCTATTGAAAGTTGGGAAAATTTAATTTACAAGCTCGTTGGTTTTACGCAAACTCATTGCTCGTAGCAATTAATATGAAAAACCTAATATAACTAATAAATTCGATATAAATCCATCATTTTCATGATTTAACATACAACTACAATTATGTTCATCCATCAAACCTTTTTTTTGTGTTATAAAACACATAGATATTAAAATAGGTCAAAATTTAAAATTGACAAAAAAAAGAAAATGGTACCTAATATAGCGTAATTTAGATACGTTTATGCCTACATTGCTATATTTATTAGTTGAGTCTACCTTCTTTCCATTTTTCCATTTCGTTTCATTTTTTGAATTCAAAAATTGTTTATTTTGTGAAATTTTCAATCAAAAGATTTAAATCTAAATATCTAGTTTAATTATGTATCTGAATAGCTAACATCGCTTATCTATACGAAAGATAAATTCAAAGTGAGTAAGTAACCAATAAGCCGGAACCATCTCGAGCGTTGTTCTGTTATCTACGAGTATATATTCTGTATAAGCGCGTGACTGCATCGGAGATTGAAATTCTGAGGACAATGGACTCAATTGAAGCTAATGATTGCAGCTTAGAGTTTCTACCACAACGGCAATGGGAAACATTAAGAGTCCCAGCATTTCTCAGCATGGAACAAAGCATACAATGACGCAAAAAATAATTCAATACGGTCGAGGCATTTTCGAGATTTTTGAGCTTATCTATCTTCTATCTATATATATAAAAGTGAAGGTCGTGACTGACTGACAGATCAACGCACAGCCTAAACCGCTTAATCTATGTATATAAAAGTGAAGGTCGTGACTGACTGACAGATCAACGCACAGCCTAAACCGCTTAAGCTACAAACGTCAAATTTGGACAAAAGTTTTATATCAAAAAGCGGACGCACACTAAGAAAGGAATTTGCCCAATTCAACCCCTAAGGGGGTGAAAAGGGGTGTTTAAGTTTGTATGAAAAAAATATTTTTCTTAATGCTACGATTATGAAACTTTGCGAATATACTAACGTTAAAAAAGTAATTGACACCTATTTCATCATTTTGAAAAATCAACCCCTAAAGGGGTGAAACGGAGTATTGAAGTTTGTATGAAGAATTTTTTTTTGGTGCTGTGGTTACGAAACTTTGCCAATATACTAAGCTAAAAGAAATAATAGACACTTATTTTTTTGGTTTTTAAAAATCAACCCCCGAAGGGGTTAAATGGAGTGTTGAAGTTTGTATAAAATATTTTTTCCCAATGCTATGATCATTTAATTTTGCAGATGTACTAAGCTAAAAAAATAATAGAAACCGGTTTCATTATTTTTGGAAAATCAACCCCTAAAGGGGCGAAATGGCGTGGTAAATATAGTACGGAGAAAAAATTGTTTTGATGCTAACTCAATAAAACTTTACAGATGTACTAAACTTAAGGCGGGTAAACAACATCCGGAAAAAATCCAAAACCTTCGAAAAGTCACATCCTCGAGGTGGAACTGCTAATAATCTCGAAAACTAAAAACATTTTTACCAAAGCGCTGAGACTAAAAAGTCATCAAAACCTCGGACCTTTTTGGAGCCATTAAAAATAACATAGTCGCCTCAAAAACATGGCCTCCATGTAAACTTTGAGGGTCTATATCTCCGAAACGGTTGAAGATGGGTGGGTGTTTGACTAAATGTCATAGGAGTTAACAAGGGCTACTTGATGGTGGTGGCGAAAATCCAAACGATTCAAAATAGCCGCCATTTTTCAAAATGATTCGAGGGGGCTGACTTATTGCATCCAGGGGTTTTTGGGGTCCCCGCTTCCATTGTATGACACTTTTTACATGTTCTCAAAAAAGAGGGTTAAATTAATTTCATCCCGGAAAAATTTTCGGTTCCCGAGGTATAGTCCACGCGGGCGAAGCCGTGGGCGGAAGCTAGTTTTACTATATTTGCCTGCCTGAAAGAGATGGCTCTTAGCGATAAGGCCGCCAGTTGTCGCACTAGTTTCAAGTTTTATGATCTTTTTTTGTCTGTATTTTTTGGTGTGAATAATAAAGAGTTTATCTTTCATTCTATCTATCTTCTTGCGATTTCCTTCTTGTGATGTCAACCAAAAGTTAAAGTAAAATAAATTATGTATTTATAGGTTCGTTTCTCTTTATCTACTGAAGTATGTTAATTGTGCTTTTATTAAACAGGGAAACGTAAATAGATTCCATTGGATTATAAACAGCACTTGATGTAAAAGTTTATTCATGCATATATTTATTGACAACTAGTTAACCGCAAAACTAATACACATGCAATAACCACAGTATAATCTGTAATATGCACACAATAATCTAATATTACGTAAAACTACTCTTAATACACATTGAACTAAGAACTACATACCTACTAGAGGTAACACCGAAGTACATTGCAATGTCCTATTTCTTACTAAGACACCCGCTGAAAAAAAAAACGCATAAATATGCCAAAATTGTCTTTTTTTTTTTTTTTTTTTTTTTTTTTTTATGTGATTAAGTGACGAAACGAGCAAATCGCTCGCCTGATGTTAAACGTCACGTTTGCCCATAACAGGTCTGCGCCACCCAGAATTTTGAACTCGCAGAATTCAAGACCCCGTTTGTCTAATATGTAGTAGTAAACATTCCAAATTCCTTGATATGTTTACGCGGAAAATATAATCCAACATTACACACAGCGAGAGTCTAGCGAGTGACTGGGTAAAGTTTGATGAGGTTAACGAATTTAAATTGAATATTGCGGTAAGTGGCGACTACTCTAGTGCTTAGTACATTAATAGCTCAATGTTCATACAGGCTTCAACCAACCGTTATTTGAAACCACATATAATGTATTTGGTAACAAATAATCAAACACAAACTGTTCCAACAAACCCATAAATCAAAGAGCAAATTGGTTATTTATTTCACGGAAACACAGTGTGAAATAATTTTGTAAAAAGTTAATCGAGAAAAATCAATACTGTAAATAGTGATTGGTTGCTTTGCTTAATATAGAACAAAACCGAACGATTTCTCAAGTTTTATTGTTTAGTCACTTTTCAAATATAGCTGTAGGAAAGAAGGTCTTAAATAAAAAAGTTTTACAAAATATTCTCGCTGCTCATTTGAAGACTATCCAACTTATTCCATAAATCCGCGGCGGTCGACCCAAATACAAAAATTGTTTGTTCAGTTATCTAAACAGCCGCCGCAAAGAGGGAACCTCTTGTTGATGTTTAGGTACGCGTTTTCACTTAAGATAAGCCTCTCTGTAAACCGTATTTTACAAGATTAAGTCATCCGCGTGCCCTCCTTTTGTTTTAATCCTGAATGAATCCGGTGATAAATCGACCATAACAGGCTGAAAAGCAAAGTCTCCTTCGCAATGATCCAGTGAAAAACGCTGCCCAGTTTTTATTCTGATAGCAGTCGAAATGTCGGTTTGCTTTTGTTTCGAGAACGCTTCAGTTTTCGCTACAATAAAGCGGCTATACTATTTGCAGCGATTTACAGTCTTCGATCAAATATAAGACTAGAGTATGCTGAGACGCAGGTGACGCAGAACTACACAGAACAGGTTTTGCAGGCGAAACAGAGATAGGGCGTAGAGCAGGACAGACACATCTCTATGTCGCAGGTGCCTACACCGCGAACCGCAACGTATACAGCTCTCAGTGTGTTCATGCATCATAATATCAGCTCTGCCCTGCGATGTGTGGACCTGTGAGACTTGCGGCTCAACATACGCCTAGCCTGAAGCTGGTCGGTGTCTGGGGCGCACAATATACACATTCTCATTTTTCGTGAAATGAATTTTGACAGTTTTGGCATGGAAAAACTTCGAACTTATGAAGAAATTCGCGAATAAGCAAAGAGTAAAAGTCTGGCAGTTTTGTTGCGCAATTTATTTAAAATCATAATCAAATAATTTTTTGATCAGACTAATAAAATCATTACGACAGCCGCATTTTATACTGTGGTTAGGTAAGTCATAAGTCAAACAATAGTAAAAATATAAAAAGCAATTGGCCACAATAAATCAGAACAAAAGGTATATCATTCTTACCAAACATTCATATTTTTACTGAATCCAAGCGAGTTCACGCACCCCGAAGTTAAGTCATAATTCAAGAGGTCTTGACACGCTGTCACGCACTTCCTATGATATCGTTATCGGCTTCCCACAAGAGCTCGTGGCAAACTAAGTTTCTCGACGTCCCTATTTTGTAAGCGATCGTATTCAAATGATGTACCTACCAATAGGCTGGTATATGTATCTGTATGTATTGTGTGTACATATGTTTTGCTGACGACATTTTTTATGGTGCAGTAACATGACTTGCGGTTTTACTTGCTTTTCACTTTGACTATGCAACGTATTCTATAGTCGCCTTCGCACACTCCTACTGCCTAGCCAAATTTTGTCAAGACCTGTTCAAATGTTAAATCAAAAAGTACAGGAAAAGCAACAGAAGAAATAGAGTTACTTAATTACTTATTTTGTAATATTAGTAAAATATAAATTCAAAGTTTATTTGTGTTTTATTGGTCCACATCATGTTGGCATCTCTTAAATACAATAAAACAAAAATAGATATACTCGTACCTATTATGGCTTCGTTTATAAACTTTATTACCACGGATGAGATAACAAAAGCGGACATAATATATCATTTATAAGATCGCACGTTGTAGTTGACGTATGTCAATATCTTGGCTTCCTTATTTTTATACGAAAAATCAAGATAAAAATAGGCCGTGAAATGACGCGATATTTTCATCGCCAAACTTTGCGACGAAAACAAAATGAAACCTCGTATTGTATAAGCTAACTTTGTTTCAAAATTTGTTGAATAAGCAAGAATGTAACAATCGCAATAAACGTCCAAGATACTCGTTTAACTCCAAAACCTGCAATTCCAGATGTAACAGACAGCTCTGCACCGGTAAGTATTTAACCGTGATTCGTGTTGCGAACGTTTAATCTCTCTAATTTGATCTACGAGTAAGTGCAGTTCGAAGGTGCAACTATGGGAGGTTCCCGGAAACCGGTTTCACGGTAGATTTATGACCCGTCTTTAGAGCACGAGGTATTAAGGGTTATTCGCCTGGATTAAGCTTTAACTCTTTGTTGCTTGAGCATATAAATGTTGGTATTGCGTATGAATATTCAGTGACTTATTATGTAGATCAGACTTCTTGCCGTCGGTTCGTTGATGTTTGGCACCGCAATGAAGATAAACATTTGGCAGCTTGTAAAGTTTATTTTTAATTACGCTTTTTAATAGCTTTTTCGAATGGAATGCTCGAGGATTTGCGCTGTTTTATGCGATATTAATATTCAGCCGTGGATTGCAATCATTAAAGTAAACATTTACATTAAGAACAAGCAAATGTTGTACTGGATAAATAACTGTTTGTTCTACGAGTAGTAATTAAATATTTTTTTAGAGTGTTGGCTAAACATCGATAGTTATTAAAGTTACTGGGCCAAACTGTATTTATATTACATATATTATGTACTCGTACTTAGGCTATTTTATTAATAAATCGTAGCGTCTGTTAAGCGTAGATCTAGTGTAGTGAAGGGAATATTTTCTAATTTCCGCACAGAGACGTCAACAACTCAATCTTGTGTGGCAGTTATTGGGGTGGAATAAACGAAAATATGTATTTTTGCATGATTTTGTCACTCACTCACTAAGCATATTTTTGTATGTAAACAACTTTTTCTATTGGACTTATCCTGATATCGTGAAAAAAATTGTTCCAGAGAAAAATTTTAATGACACGCGATAAAGTGTATGTAACAGCTAATTTTTTTTTGCAATTTCAGGGTTGTAGTAAAAGTTATTGATAATAAGTGCTATGAGTCCTTTTCAGCTTAAGCATCTTTGCTCATAACCCTGAATTGAATGTAGAGACGTTTTAAAAAAGTGTAAAAATATTTTTGATTTTGTTGTGTAAAGTGTAAAAAGTTGATTTGAAAATCTACTGTATTTTTGAAACTGCGACTGTTCACCAAATAGTCATGTGGATATAAACGGCGGCAAAGTAAATAGGCCAGCAGTTTTTACAAGCCACCAACAGCCTGTGAAACTGACAGTTTATAGTTCTCGCAAAAATACAATTATTGTTGTTTCATGGCGGGATTTTTTTAGCATTCGGTTTCGCTAACGACTAAAAAGAGGAGTTGAAACTTAATTTGTAGTAATGGTTTAACTCTCACTTTATTTATTTGGGTTCCGTACCGAAATGGTAAAAATAAACATATGTGGTGAGGACTCTGCTGTTTGTCTGTCCGCCTGTCTGTCTATCGGTTTGTTTGTCTGTCCCAGCCAAGCCACTAACTAGCTCCTGTCATTATTGTATAAAAAGTTTAGATATTCATGTGTGGAAATTTCAAATTTAGAAATCATCATATCACAAAACAATGACAGCTCCTACAGAAAAGCTGATAAACGCGAGGTGTAGGTAATAAAAGAAAAAAACCATTACTAAAACACTGTGACTCCAAATCAACGAAATCATTCGCATTCAAAATTCGACGAAATCCATTCAACTTGGATCAAATAGAAACATCGGTAAAATCACATGTCTTATTTTGATATTCTTATTTTCTTATTCTCTCTTACTGATCTTATTTTGATTATTTGATGGAGAAGTATTATGGCTTCTGCAAAGTCTCGCTGTGAATTGAATTGTCAATCAACAATGTATCCACAATGTAGGGAAATTGCTTTCGATGTTTCGACGCAGCGCCGTAGCTCGTAGCAGCGTAGCTCCGTAGCATGTAGCCCCGTAGCTCGTAGCTCAACGGCTTACGAAGCAAGTATTTATCGCTTTTGTGGCGCTTTCGTAACTATTTTGTAGTCTCAGAAATATTATGAAGCTAGCAAGTATGATTTTATGATACAAGCATGTATGTAGGTAACTATAATTTTTTTGTTACAATTGTAGTTTTCCAAATTTTTAATTTTCCTCATATCCATCTTAATTATTTGTCGACCTGTTTGGCTCAGCGGTAGTGTATCCGCCTTATAAGCCAGAGGTACGAATCTGCGTTTATATCTATTCTCGCTTAAAACCGATGAAAATAAATTGCGAATTCAATACACGAGCCGTATATTCATTAACTTTGAAGTTTACTCGTTCGGTGTAACAATCGATCATTTTTCCCATCGTAAATGATCGATACGGAAGTAATGTCACAATATGTGAAACCAAATTCTATAAAAAGAAAAAAAAACTAACGAGTTTCAAATCATGTGAGTTTTGCAAACGGATATAAGTGAACCTTCTGCCTTTTTTTTTTTTTTTTTTTTTATGTAATTGAGTGACGAGACGAGCAAATCGCTCGCCTGATGTTAAACGTCACGTTTGCCCATAACAGGTCTGCGCCACCCAGAATTTTGAACTCGCAGAATTCAAGACCCTGCGCGGCACAGCACTGCGCTCGTCACCCTGAGATATAAGTTGTTCAATCTCCCATTTGCCCTGTAATTTCACTGGAAACAATGCCCTTCCAACCGGAACACAGTAATGTTTGCACATTACTGCTTGGCGGTGGAATAACTGGCAAACGTGTGGTACTTCCCCAGGCGGGCTCTGCAAAAGAGCCCTACCACTACAAGCCTACAGTACATGGTTATAAGGAAAAGGTACGAAGAACCTACTTATTATTATAAACAACTTTTACTACAGGGCCAATCCTAAAAACGCGAAAAAAAACCAGCTTTTCATAGAAAAATGTCTTGGCTGGTTCTTGGCTTATTTTTTTTTACTTTGTTGATAACTTCCGCATCCCTACATAAAATCATCGGTAGCTACAAAGGCGTTTAAAGGAGAATTCATCTCTCAACTTTACAGAGCAACGATCCGGCGAAAAACAGAAGATGATTTACACACGTAGTGTATCTACAAACTTACCTACAGATTTGGTTAACGGAGCTACCATCGCATTTTATGAACAAAACAGACAACTATCCAAAGAAAACCTTTGGCTTCTCTATTTAGCCAACTCAATAAATAACGTGGTCGAACCGTGGCCAGTAAATCACGCACGTAACGTTGATATATTTCAAGCTGTTTATTTCGATATAGATTTAGGGGAAAATTGCAGTTTTGCAGACATGTAAGAATGACTGTGATTTTCAGTTGGCTTAATTTATGGACTGTCGAAGAATGATGTCAATAAGATTAAATAAATTGAATTTCTTCAAAACCTGTCAACTTGTATTATGTGACGCCTCCAGTGTTACAGGTATCCATAGGAGACGGTGACCGCTTACCATCAGGCGGCCCGTTTGCTTGTCTGCCACCTACGGCATAAAAAATGTTGTTTTATTGTAAGTTTAAAACCTATTAGAAAGAGGACATACGAGTATATGTCGATTCTACTTTATATTTCTCTCAATAGTCCAGTCACATCATATTATTATACTGATGTGACTTGATTTGAAATGCTCATCGTTGCTTTTGTTTCAGTATATGTTTCAAGGATGTTAATAATTATCTCAAATTCAGTTCAATCAAGATAATGAAAACACAGAATTGATACCAGTATTTGATTTACGAGTAGCTCCCACATTTTCAGCTTATTTTTTTTTAAATATGATATTTTTTATTGGTAAGACATTTTAAGTATAGCAAAACCTCACAGCTGTTGTGGTTTTTATAATCACGGTTGAAGAAATATTTTTTAACAAAATTGTAAACAATTTAAAGAGAAATAAACGTGAATTATATAAACAGATGCGAAAGAAATAAAAATGTGCCTGCGACGCAAGATAAAATGCAGTAATAAAACTCTGGAGCAATAACTCTCAACTTATGAAATTTGAACCGAGTAGTTTTGAATTTACGAGTGCCAAACGAGCATTCTACTGTCGTAACAGTTTTGTGCATTTTATGTCTCTAATCTTATTGCAAAGGAAACTTCACAAGAAGAATAGTCCTTTTATAAATATTATTTATTCTTATATCATAATAAATGTATAATGTACCACGCTCAATATTAAATAAGCCACAAAATTAAACTTTGGTTGCCAAGTGATGCTATAATTGCCTTATTTTACCAACTCACTTTTAAAACTTGGCAGGTTTTCAGCACCAGTACTTACCAATTAATAGATTAAATATGAAAATTGAAATGTTCGGTTCAAATTCTTGAATAACAAAGATCCCAGTCAGTTCCAAAGGCGGTAAATTGCTTCGCCTCCAAGTTTATTAGTGAAACCACAAAGGACCGGGACTCAGTCGGTGTCAGTACTTTACGAACAGCACAATCTGGGTGCAGCCTTCAAGTTGAGAGTGGATTGGAGTTTCCACAGAGCATTGTATTGGCTTGTGTTAGGGAAATAAAGGAATATAGACAAAATGGTGACTTGACTCTTATGTTCATATTGTCGTTATAAATAAGTAGTACTAAGTAGTACTAGTAACATTGCCAGCAACATTAGAATGTTGCATTAAAATATTTTTGTGAAAGCTGGATCATATCTAATATTGTAGCTACACTGCTACATTTTGGAGTAAGAATCGTCCGTTTAGAAGCGAGTTAAGTGAGTTTGCTATTTGTTTTGGCACATGTTTTGTTGAACCATAATTTATTGTCTTAGCAGTTTTATTACAAATCCTACTATTATATTGTCAATGTCACAATTTGTATGTTGGGATGTTAAGGTAAGCGTCCACAGGCCCGCATCGCACGTATCGGACGCATCGCACGTAACGGATTTTAGTTTGCCTTGTACAACCGCGTACTCATACAACCGCGTCCACTGATCCGCACCGTACGGACCGCTCATAGGCAATGCTTACATGCGATGCGTACCGACGTCATACGGAATGCCGATCAGTGGACGCGCCCCATCCTCCATTCTCACAAACACTTTCCGCACGTACGATCACTACAAAAATCCAAATGAAAGTGGCATCGGCAATCCGATTGCTGAAACTCGCGTCGGCAATCCGATCGCTACCGATACAGTGGACGCAGTCTAATGAATCCGTTTGATGCGATGCGTCCGATACGTACGATGCGGGCCTGTGGACGCTTACCTTTAGGATGCTTATTGCTCAATCTCGCAAAAATGGCTGTACGGGTTTGGATGTTTTTTTATGAAAGTAGCTTAAACTCTGAATTAACATACAGGCTACTTATTATCCCAGAAAATTAGGGTGACCGCAGGGTGCAGCTTTTTTAAGTTACACACTTTATTTTTGCACGGTATCTATTTATCCAAAAAAAGTTAGATAAAAAATGGTGAGGTCGTCAGTGATAAACACGCGCCATTGTAGCAATTAATTCGAGAAAACTCTAGAGGTTCAAAACTTAAATAGCAGACGCTATAACGAAGGCGACTTAACATAGACTCTGAGACACGTCATGTTAATTAAAAGTACTTTATTTTTTCGCTTCGTTGGTTTTAGAACCGCTTTGCTTTTTGCAAGCGAAATGCTAAAATACTTTTCCTCCGACGTTAAATCTCTTCGTTAATTTAGATCTAGGCGAGAGAAGGCGTTACCTAACCAGTAAGGATGGTAAGGACAAGGTTCGCAAGTTTATACTTATAATCTTAGAGGCCACCCCAAAACTTCCGATATGTTTGTCTTCTCGTCTCCACAATTGATAATTATATTAATTATAAATCAAGCAGTCAGTATAAGTAGTTTAACGTTCGGTCCGATACAGATAGAGAAGATAAAGATATCCTATTAATTTTACAAAACAGTTTTAAAATTTTGAACCTGTACTTATTTGAAAATAGATAAATAGAAAACCCAAAAGTATGTTCTTATTATTTGTTATAATCGATACACTCACATGCACTAATAAAATAACACTTAGTGATTGCTATAATATTACTAATTGTATTTCACAACCGAGAAAGTTTAAAAAATAACCCTAAAGTTTGCTTCGCCGCAGTCCGGATAAAACTGTTGTAAACCAACGACGCCAACAACAATAGCTAGTTGATAACACAATGCCCATACTGGTTATTTTTAAACCACTTGTTCTAGCCGGTAACGACCCCTCTGTAGGGCTCTATGTGGTACGCATAAAACTGGGCGTCTTTATTTTAGTCGCAGACGCCGGCCAGCCCTCTCCACTTCGCAGTCAAGGACTCACGACTCTATACTAAAGAAATACGGGGCTGTTATAGTTTTATTTAGTTTTACGAGCAATTACGAGCGGCCGCTATTCACACTTACTTACGTACGCTTGGAAACATGGCGGAAAATTCTGAGGAAATTTTTAAGCTGGTTATTACTAGATTTAGTGGGTGATTCAAACAAAAGTTCTTACTGACTGATTCATTTTGTCAGTAACGCAATTTACAATTAATGTGGTATATTTTTGCTTTCTTTTTAACGTCCAACCAGTAAAATTACTACGTAAGTGCCAAAGTAGATTAAAAGATTTTAATACTGTTTATGACTATCCAAATCCTGTATCACATATTATAATAATTAATAGTTAAAAAAACTAAAAAACACGCTTTGTTTAGTGTATTGTCATCGGTCCTCGATATATCTACAAAGTTTGAAAGAAATCTGACCGTTTAAAGTGGGTCAAAAACGCGCTCAAAGGAGTCTGTTACAAACATACATACAAACATACAGGTGAAGCTAATAAAAGCGTGTTAAAAAGCGATGCAGTGCAGTACGAGTAATGATGGGTTAAGTTTAAGTTTTCAGAATTCTAGGTACCTACGAGTGGTATAACATTTTTTTCAGGGTAAGCGTGGCGTTGCAATTACCCAAACAGTTTCCAGGTTTTGTAACTCAGATAAAATCAAAGTTTTAAAATTCACTCCAAACGAGAAAAAACAAATGGAAAGGACGAATTAATTAAAATCTAATTATTTGAATCCGTCCACTTTGCAACTCGAAAATTTCTTTTGAACCGCTTTAAAAGAGTTAATTGAACGGAGAATTTGTAACGCTCATTGTCAAGCCAACGTTTGCCTAAGGAAGTATTTTTCCGGAAAATGGTTAACATAAGGCTATTACTGACTTCCGGGATATTTTTTACCAGGAAAGTTAGTAAAGCCTTCTAATTGTGCCTCATTAGCGTTATAATGACGGGGAAGCAAATCATATAATATAATGAAAACATATTTTTCTGCTCAGGACTGGTAAGGGTGCGGGGGCATCAATGGATTGAAGAGCCGGAAGGGATCGCGAGTGGAAAGTGGGATAAATTGGTACATTGAAACATAACATTATTAAATTATACAAGTTCTAGCTGCGCCCCGCGGTTTCACCCGCGTTTTTCGGGATAAAAAGTAACTTTTAAGTTAATCCAGGGTATAACTATTGTCCCCCCCGAATGGGTTCCCGCCTTTCCGTGGCGGGGGGGATAAGTAGCCGTGGCACTGAGCCCGGTGAAACGAAGAGGAACCCGAGGTGGGGCCTTCCGCGTGTCCCTCTGGCAGCAGAGGGCTGATTAGCAGAGGGCACAGCGGATGAGCCGGGGTCTGAGCGATGGCTCGGACCACCAGGGGGGTTTTCCTTGTGCTCCCCGCCGCGTGTGGGTCGCGGTCGGGAGTGCAAGGAAAGGAGAGGGTCTGAGTGTGGTGGACGCCGGGGGATGCGGCGCTCCACACTTGGACGGTGGCATTGCTGCCGCCGGTGACGAGTGTGGTGGACGCTGGAGGAAACGGCGCTCCACGCTCGGGCGGTGACAGCGGTGCCACCAGGAGGGTTTTCCTTGTGCTCCTCGCCGCGTGTGGGTCGCGGTCGGGAGTGCAAGGGAAAGAGGAGGGTTCCTTTTGCACCTCACCGCGTGAGGTTTGCGGCCGGGTGTGAAAGGAACGTGGGCTTAAGGCGGGGTGGGTGGTGCTAGCCACACTGCCCACCACGTGCGAGCGAGCGGGGCTAGGGAGCGAGGAGGCGGTTCGCCCGTCTCCTCGCTCCTCGGCAGTGGGGTTGCCGGGAGAGTCGGGGGACTCTCCCGGCCTGCACGACCCCACACTGTCTGGGGGGTGATCCTGGGGAACAGGGTCACCCCTCCATAGGTGCAGGGGGCCCTAATCGGGTCCGTCGCCGGGGCAAGGTGGCGATTGCTAACGCGACCCCACCTTGCCCCATCTCAGGCGGATGCCGAACACCCCAGTGGTTTTAGTGGGTATGCCGCCGCAGGGCGGAGACTCCCACATAACCACCCTGCCTCCCCCGGGGCGGGCGTGGTATCCATAAAGGATTTCCACTGGGTAAACAAAAAAAAAAAAAAAAGGGTATAACTATTGTGGGGTGCTAGGTCGGGTAACCTCCTCGTGGTGCACCCTGGGCAACAGCGTGCGGTAATACTGCAGCTTTTATGCAGTATTACCGCACGCTGGCAAATAACCCGACACGGTGGGCCCATCCGCGTGTCCCTCTGACTGGCAGAGGGCACAGCGTGATGGCTTGGACGGTGGCGTTGCTGCCACCAGGGGGGTTTTCCTTGTGCTCCTCGCCACATGTGGGTTGCGGTCGGGAGTGCAAGGAAAGGAGGAGGGAAGCGCTGGAGGCGTGTGCCGCATGGGGTCCCCCAGCGGCATACGCTTTCGGCCCACATAGGCCGGGATCTTTCGTTGCCGAGCGTGGTGAAGGCCGTGCTCGGCGGCGAGAGATCGTGGCAGGCCGGGGTCTCCTTCTGCGAAGAGGTGATGACGCAGAAAGAGGCCGCGGAGCGGATCGGAGAGGGCGACGCCCGATCTGATCCGCTCCGGCGCAGACGAGGGGGCGAGGAGGCGGTTCGCCCGTATCCTCGCTCCTCTGCAGTGGGGTTGCCGGGAGAGTCGGGGGACTCTCCCGGCCTGCACGACCCCACACTGACTGTCTGGGGGGTGATCCTGGGGAACAGGGTCACACCCCTCCATATACGCGGGGGGCCCTAATCGGGCCCATCGCCGGGGCGAGGTGGCGATTGCTAACGCGACCCCACCTTGCCCCATCTCAGGCGAATGCCGAATACCCCAGTGGTTTTAGTGGGTATGCCGCCGCAGGGCGGAGACTCCCACATAACCACCCTGCCTCCCCCGGGGCGGGCGTGGTATCCATAAAGGATTTCCACTGGGTAAACAAAAAAAAAAAAAAAAAGGGTATAACTATTGTCCCCCCCGAATGGGTTCCCGCCTTTCCGTGACGGGGGGGATAAGTAGCCGTGGCACTGAGCCCGGTGAAACGAAGAGGAACCCGAGGTGGGGCCTTCCGCGTGTCCCTCTGGCAGCAGAGGGCTGATTAGCAGAGGGCACAGCGGATGTTAAAAAAGTTTCATATACATAGCTTGGGGAGCTATGGGAGCTATGGGAGCTATGGGAGCTATGGGAGCTATGGGAGCTATTGGGAGCTAGGATAAATCCTGTGTTCGGGATGCCGTGGAACACACACAAAGACAAGGACGACTAACACCTAGACCCAGAACAGATAAATAAATTCATCATTCAAACATCTGCCCGGCCGGGAATCGAACCCGGAGTCTCTGGCTTGTAAGGCGGATGTTACCACCGAGCCAAACAGGTCGTCAAGTAAACTCAAAGCCAACAATTTATTTAATTTAATAAAGTTTAGTTATATTGTATTAGTTTGTAATTGAAGTATACGAGTATTTTAATGTTCCACTGGGGCCGAGTTTGAAGGCACATTTTAAATTTTAAAATATCTACGCCGTATTTAATAAAGGTTTGGATAATATTTAATAGCTTTCCAAGTATAAGCTCTCCATTATACCTAGTACCTCTCCATTGTACCTTAGCTAATAGTCTTGTGTTATTCATACCTTGTGCCTTGTATAATTAATATTATTAACGTATATTCTACCATTTTGCAAATACAGTATTAATCTGGATAAGATTTCTGGAAAGTATTCTGAAAACCAGTATGGATGCTGCATTGAATTAGTTTCCCAAAATGTTGACTATTTAGGTACTAGACAGTAAACTTTTAACCGAATTCAAAACGGAAACGGTTTTGAAATCGACTGTATTTAATTTTTTTCTACAAAATGTACAATACACATGGAAATATTAGTACGGCATCATAAATTATTTGTATTTGTACTTATTTGATATGTGGACGATAGGTCCCACACCGGCGTTAAGGGGTGTATTATACGTTTCCCCTTGCCAGCGACACTTGAGCTATTCCAGTTCCTTAAAATATCGGAGCGCGACTTTGGGCCGCTCTAGCACAAATACGCCAGTGGCATAGATGGTAAAATTGATGATGACGAATTGTTGTCAAGCTGTTATGACATGGATGATGATGCCAAAGCCGCAAAATGAAATCTGGTGGCGATTCTGGTTTGTTCCTGGGCTTCGCAATGCCATGACACTTGGTCTACCGATTTTTCTCCTGCATGCGTCCACAGCATAGCGAAACGTACATAGCTCTTGGTTTACCATGTCCGTAGTTCCCAGTTTCTAGTGTTTTATGTTTGTGCCCGTATCTCAATTTTAGTTTTTTTTGTTATGTAATTGGGTGACGAGACGAGCAAATCGCTCGCCTGATGTTAAACGTCAAGTTTGCCCATAACAGGTCTGCGCCACCCAGAATTTTGAAATCGCAGAATTCAAGACCCTGCGCGGCATAGCACTGCGCTCGTCACCCTGAGATATAAGTTGTTTAATCTCCCATTTGATTTTTAGTTGATTTTTTTCAATATTCCATACTACTTCTATGTTCCCCTAAGATGCCTGTTTTATAGTTACGAATAACTACCTTAAACCTACCATTATTTCAGCATTAGGTTCTTGAGGTCTGGCCTTTTAAGTCTTTAGCGGATGATTGAAATATTAATGAGATTAACCATTATTCAAAAGTAAACCGATAATAATAATAACGACTATTATGGTAAGAGGAAATTCGAAACCATTTTAACAACGTTAACAATTCGTAAGAATCTTTTACGTGAAAGTAAACATATTTATATTGTACACATATTTACTTAACTAAGGAAAAATCTCATTCCAAAATAACGTTTTTTTTTGGGGTTTCTATGCAAATCAAGGAAAATGTTTGGGATTGACTTTGTTATGGAACGCCGTCGAAGCGTACAATAATACCTACTTGTTATTTTTATAGTAACCAACCGATTAGTAATACCCGGGAAAACATATTTTTTCGGTAAATTTAACAAGTTTTAAGGTTTAACATGTTTATTGCTTATATTGTGTTTGAGGTTGGAAACATCTCCCTTGCGACCCATATGCTAGCTCGGCGAGCTAATTTTGCAAAAGCTCAATTTCTAGCAAAAAATATTCGACGAAAACTTTACCAAAACAAAATGGTTAGATTATTTTTAGGCAGGAACTGGAAATAAAATCCCAGCGAATTTCATGGAATAAGGGGTCGTTGGCTGCTGATTTCACACAAAGTTCAGTAATGAAAACGAATGTGGTTTTAACCCATTTTGAAAATTTTTAAATACACTGAACTACTTACGAAAAATTGAATGTCAGACAGGACGAAGCCATGAGCGCATTATACTTGTAATCACTCCTTCAAAAAGATCACCGAAACTGTATTCTTTGAGTATCCGATTCAACTTTACGTAAGCCCGTGAGTTTATAACAATAAGTCTAGTAATTTCAAATCCAAACTCAAATATTTTATTTCGGATAACAATAGAAAATCCATAGTAGGTATCTAGGTATATCTGGTATATATATAAAAACTAGCTGACTCGACAGACGTTGTCCTGTCAAAAGCCATTGCGTAACTATAGCAACCGTAGTATGTTGATGCTAACTTGTCAATTTATAGTAAAAATTATCAGTATATATATAATTTGCAATAAATTAAAATTGCGACTATAATTTGAGATATAAACTATCCTATCTCTCAAGTTGGATCGAACTGCACATGGTGTGTGAATTTTATTATAATCGGTTAAGTGGTTTAGGAGTCCATTGAGGACAAACATTGTGACACGAGATTTATATATATTAAGATAAGATGAATCCCTATTTCTCTTGACGACCGATTTCACTTTTTTTTTTGTTGTTTTTGTTCAGGAGAAGGTTCTTATGAAAGAAAAAATAAAATAAAAAAATTACGCGAAAATTAGAAAATTTAAGGATGTATATAAGGTCAAATTCAGTAGTACATCTAATTAAATTATGAAAGTATTAAATATGTTAAATATGGGACACCCAGACACTTATTATTAATTATAATGATTTTTATAGGTAATAGATTTTTAAGGAATTATTCGATTTTTAATTATTATTAAAAAAAAATTAGATGTAATTTGACTACTGCGACTACTACGGCCTAACAGTTGTATCGCCATTACCCTTCGAAGGATAGTTTTTATTAATTTCAATTTGAAATATTTCCGCAGAATTACCGGTGAACCCACTTTTTCTTGGGCTTAAAAAATTGCAAATCGTTCAAAGAAATTGATAAGAAGTTTTTTAGCCGTATAATTTTGATACAAAGTTCCCAATTCGTCTATCTTCCCAAAAATTGTAACATTTCCGGCAAAAATTACGTTTGATATATGGTAATTTTAAAATGAATTATTTCATATAACTTGTCGGGAAAGTATTAATTTTTTGGTGTCAATCAATGCAGGAGGTTTTATTCTACTATAATTATATTTCGAATTTAGGGCAGAATCTTTGAGTTATATACATCCTTAAGAATAGGTACTTAGCGCTTTGGACAATGTAAACTTTTTTAATGTAACATTTGACATTTGACATTGAATTGCGTGCTCAAATATCATCAAGACACATTTATTCTACGTTTATCCCAAAATGTTTAAAAAATGAACCGGGACGGGCCGCTAGTTACACAATAAAATGAAATTACAATCAAAATTAAAATGAATACCAATTGTTTTAATTGGACAAATGAAAACATACAAATTAAAAATTAAAATCATAATCAGATAAAATATCAAACATAAAAATAATTAGAATAAAATAAAATAAAAACAGTCACAAATATTTAAGGACAATAACAATAACAACAACGCAGGCATAAATTATTTGAGGCAGTGACGCCAAGGCCGCACGTGAGTCAATTTGATCGAATTATTTTGCTGTTTGATTTAGCTGCCAACTCACCCGGTAACAAAATCGAAGTTTCTGAAAAGCAGAAAGAGGCCAAGTGTCATCCCATCAGTCAGAGAAAATTTAGAGCCAGGATAATCTATCACGGAATCCTATATCGAGGTGAATCCAACTTTACGGGAACTCGTCAATCTTAGTGGACATTTAATTCCGTCAAGTGCGACCCGAACTCGCATTGTTGAAATCGTATTTGACGTCATAAATTTTATTTGTGTCTTGAAAACCTGTCAGCGTCAGAAACAGAAAAACAATAAAAAAATTAAAATAATACTTATGCTGCTTTACTTATAGTAGGTATGTTATTAGTAAATGATACTTATGACAGGAATATTGACCTCGGTTTATTATTTCCTTTCTGCTCATTAATCTTTTGTTTTTATCCTTTGTTGGATATTGGATATTGTTATAATTTTTCTAGGTATTTCTTAATTGAGTAACTGATCGTTTTGTTACAAGTATTTTTTGTATCTGATTTCACAAACAAAAACAAAATTACGACAACAATAATAGCCTTACTATGTATTGCAATAAAACGCACGTATAATTCGACGCTTTGAGATGCGTTAGGAAAAAATTAAATTAGTAAAAACTACATTCAAAACTCTTATTTCAAGCCATGCTGAATTCAAGTTATTTCTGAGTAAGTACTTGTCTTTATACGATTCTCGATTCCTTTTTGTAATCCATATTATCGAAAGAAAAGCCCTAACAGAACCCGAAAGGAATTTATCCTACTCCTGTCGAACTAATCATCAGGAACGGGAGAGTGAACGATCACCACTCACCGGCGGGAAAGTTCATTAGAAACGCGCGCTAACAAACTACTGAAGGATTTATTGGTACAATTTGTCGCAAACACCCCGTCCAAGGAAGCACTCATAAGACTACTATCAGACTACGCTATTACAATATAATACTGATCATACAGGGTTATTAAGACCTACTAAGGTAGGTAGGGTTATACAAATCCGAAAGGGGCTCAAACTACTTATGATTATAGACAAGTTTTACTGTGGGACCAATCCTAAAATCGCAAAAAAAAAACAGCTGTTTCATAGGAAAATGTCAACGACTCTCGACTATGGAACAGCTGATTTTTTTTCGGAATTTCCGGGTTGCTCCCATAGTAAAAGTTGTTCATAATAATTAGTACTATCAGTCCTTTTAAGCTTAGCATACCCTCTCCTTTTAACCTTGTATTATAGTTTCAGCATACCCCACAACCATACTACTTCTCAGATCCTCGATACCGGGGTATTACTACGGTGTTACTAGGAAAATAATCGTGCTATAAAGTTTTACGTGAAGTAGACGAGAGACGATGTAGAAACAGTTTATGTACTATGAAGTCATAATGTCATAGCGAAGTCTGAAAATACCTATTCGAAACATTGCATACACTATACGAGTACTTGCGCAGGTTGTGTCGTAACTAGCAACATAGTATGCGACTGATTTTAATATTTTGTTCGGATGTTCAAGTTCTGTAACTGTTTATAGCCAGAAGGTCATAAACTATTTGTCACTGCTCTCGTAAATGTTAAAAGCCTTTTAGATTTTTTAGTTTCACCTGTCTCGCTGTTTGTTTGCAATAAAATCTTGCAAGTTAAATTTAACCCATTTTCCGGTTCCCGACTGAGGTGGAACTTTGCATGCATAAAATATGTAAATCAGATGGCAATGCAATATTGTTATGACGTGAAACTGATCTGGCGACGAAAGGTGGCCATGAGAACTCCGTAGTAAATCGGCGCGACCTGACCAAGTTTGATTCCGGTCTGTTTGATTGGTTTTTATAATTTTAAGGGTATTTAATTAAAATCTGGTTTTTTAAGCTTTACTTGTTAGATCTGTACGGAATGATAAACTAGTTACGAATAGGTACTACCTAAATACTTTTTTTTTGCGTGGATTTACTATATTAGATCTTCCGAATTAAAAGTTTAGAGGTTGTGTTTTTATCGCAATAAAAAAATCGAATAAATTAATTTATTTTTGTCTTTGACCGGCCACTGCTCAGTATAGACTTGTCTTCTGTGTGGTGGAAGTGCACCAGAGTATCGTAAATTATGTAGATAGTACACCATACTCTGGTTTTGCGCCAATCTTGCCCAGGCATTGTGTTATAATATTTATGTGCACTGAAAAATGGTTAGATTAACGACAATGGCGTACCTTTTCAGTAATTACTTTGCCTGAAGGCTCCCAGTCTAACACATTTGTTGAGAAAACACTCCTGTTTCGAGAACAATGCTAATATAAATTTGCACGCGTTGGTCATAAATTCATAACTTTAGGTTGTACACTTGAGATATACGTGGGAGCGTTTTCGCAGTTTAAAATTTTGCCACGAGCTTATGACAGGAAGTTAGGAGTGATAACTCCGCGGACGTGACAGTCGTGTGTCTTATTGTAGCGTTTCGTGTAGCAAACACAAATGGGTACATTTTTCTGAATATAATACAACACAATACAATACAACTCATCACAATACTTTTATAACTCTACAAAAAAAAAAAAACAAAACATTAGAGATAGGCACAAAAAGCAGTCTTATTGCTAAGAGCGATTTCTCCCAGATAACGTTTGGATGATTAGATTTTATAACAGAAGTATGGACAATTAATTTGAATTAGTCATACTCGTCATTTTCAGGCCACTTTGATTTACTAATGGAGAAGGTTTAGTGCATGCTTCGTAGCCTGATCAGCTAAAGCTATCAGCTATATTAACTTGCAGTCGCGTTCCACTTCGGTCTACATCAAACTGTAGAGTCTCCGGCTCTCCGGGTATCCTACGCTACGTTTACCAATTTGTGGTTCGCACTCATAGTATACATTTATCACAACGAATTCCATAACATAATAAAAGTAAAGCAAATATCACTTCTATCTCAAATACTAGACGATTTTATCGTAGGCACATTATTTTTCAAACACTAAAACACAAGTGATCTAAAGTCCTCTTACATATAAAAAGTAGCAAATAAATTACATAAATATTGTTTATCTCTTTGTACGAAAAATAACTTTTCAAACAATTTAACAAGTCCTTTGTGGCGTGCAGCGATAAATAACATCCAACAACGCTGCTACGCCACGAATACGCCGCAAACCAATAAAAATAGTATTAAATTTAACTACTGCACTTTGGCAACATATTTGTGAATGGCAGGACTTTAGCTGTGGATAAAAGCAGCAGTTTAGAATTTTATATTTTTTCAATAATGAACTTTGTCATGAAGAGATCACTGTTAGCGATAATGTTGATCTTTGATACTCGTAATAATAGTTGTTATGCTGGTTTTTTTCGTTATCTGTCTACCTATCATGCGATTTATGTAAGTTAGTGTATCTTCTATTATTTATTTTGGAGTCTAAGATTACCGCTGAAAAATATTTTACACTATATTAGTATATTTTGTACTACGCACGAGTTCGACCACAATCTCACCTGGTGGCAAGCAAAGATGTGGTCGAAGATGCCTTGCCACGCCACGCTGGCCTGGGACTAACCTATTCATTCTGTTTTTAAACTCTGATTTTAACCCGGGTTGAGTTGAACTTTTTCGAAAAAATAAGACGCAGGTAGTTTACCTACTACATAACATAAATTACCAGGGTTATTGTAGATTCGTCCCAAAGTAAATTCGTCACATAATCTTATGTTTATTAGGTAGGTACGTAAATATTACTGTGAAAATTAAATTGCTCGCGGCTACTGGCTTTAGCACATAAAAGCATGAAATATTTACAATCTGGCTCAATAAAGCTTACCTTTCTTCCGTGTAAACATTAAAAAATACCACATATTTTCGTCCGAAATTCAACCCTTTCTGCTTATTAGACTATGTTTAAAAGGTGACATTGTTGTCTAAATTCTGAAAACGAGGGCTCTGTTGACGTTGTGGGTTATTCGCGTTATTCAAAACTGAGTCGGCATTCCATCTGTTTCTGTACATTACGTGTAAACGAGGAAATTTTGTGGGAAGTCGCTGAAATTTTCGTTTTTGCGGCGTTGAAATAAAGTTGCAGTGAAAGAAAATAAAAACAAAATTGCAATGAAAAATGTGGCAGTGCAAGGGTTTAATTAGGTTGTTTGAAAATTACCTTTGATAGGCGTGCGTGTTTGTTCTCATACAATTCCGTAAGGACAAAAACAGATTTAGTTTCGCTCATATTTTATGTTTAAAAATAAACCACTTTTTATCCCGGAAAATTTCTTAGAAACAATTAAAATAGGTATCAAGACTGAAGGGGCTCTAAATAAAAGTGACTTTGATAAATGCGATTACGAATAAACTTATAATCGGATGCGGATTTTTGAAAGATCATTAAGTACCTAAGTTTTTATACTTAAAAAGTTTTTACATCATAACTTCCAAGTTTCAAATTTGAGGCATTCATCATTTATCTATTATACTTGATTGATTAATCAGAGTAAATCAAATTTCCCGGGAATTCAACATTTTGTTGTGACAGATAGAGATGAATAATGTTCGGGATTAGGCTGCCTAATGAAAATGTCCTTATGGACGAAAAATAAGTGAAACGTATTTTTGCATATGCATAGTTATGTAGAGGTGTTACTTTAGATTTTGTCTTTAACGATATTACTAATATTACTATGCTATATTAATATTACTGCTAATAATTACTTATAATACTCTTTTCGGCATAGCATACCCTTTCCTTACAACCCTGTAGCACCGTAGCATAGCAGAATAAAGTTAACAGGAAACATAAATAGTTGGGATACTTTTAGTATCACAGTGGAATTAAACCATTAAAAACTATTAGGATAGGTGTACATATTTTACTGAAACTTTTTTAATTGGAACTCCAATTGAACCGTACAACACTTGTGCGTCACCTGCCGGTCCTAACGGATGATCTGCGCAGTTTTTTATGTTGGTTTATTGCATGAAAGCATCAGCTGTGTGGACACCGTTTGTAGCAAAAGGAAAACAATTATGTTAGGAATAGATGTTTTTGTCTTTACTCTATAGGTATACACCGAGTTTTGTTACAGACATAAATGAATAGCTGTTTTTTGTCAAATTCAAAGTAAAGTTTTTTATTGGCCTTAAAACAGATTGTTGCAATGGGCAAGTCATTTCACATTGTACAAATTCATCCAAAAATAAAAAAATTAAAAGAAGAAAAATTAATAATAGTCGTGAAGTTGCTTAAATAATATAAAATAATGTCAATAGTTCTAATAAATATAAAAATAGACACTAACTACATAATAACGAAGATTCAGTGAGACACAATGTCATAAACTCATTCAGTGAGTAAAAAGGGTTGAACTCGAAGAATTGTTTTATTTTTCTTTTGAGTTCTATAGCATGTAGGTTCGTGATACTGAGCGGTAGTTTGTTAAACATGCAGATCTTATTACAATAATTATTTTTACAGAAAAAAAAAACAAAAACCGACTTCATGAGACCGACTATTGACTTATTCATCTATTTGTCGCGCACGTACTTAATGCAAATCTAAGACTTATAAGGTTTTCTCATGGATATCATTATCAGAACTGGACTAAATTGAAATGGGACCACATGGGAAGCGTCAGCTTTCTAATAAAAAAAGAATCATCAAAATTGATTCACTCAGTCAAAAGTTATGAGGTAACAAACATAAAAAAAAAACATACAGTCGAATTAATAACCTCCTCCTTTTTGAAGTCGGTTAAAATCAATATAAAGGTATTGTTACGTAACCGCTGTTTTAATACATAACAAGCTCTTAACATCAGCTTCGCTGTGCTAATTCCAGCTCCAGCAGGTCTGCAAATAAACTTGTGACGTGTAATTTAATGGCTTCAACCTTCCTTTACCAACCAATTGAAGTTTAACTACGAAGTAACGAGTTTAACAGTTTGATTCTAGTTTGCACCCATTACGGTATTTACTCAAGTTTCCATTACCTTTTTCATCATTATACAAGGTGTTACAGCAAGGTGTAATAAAACTTAAGGATGTTCTTTTACACGTCAAAGTGAATCATTTTTGAGACACAAGTTTGCTAAATTCGAGAAAAAAAAATCGAGTCTTCATACAAAATATTTAGTCACGTCATCCATTTTCTTTGGAGATTCAATATTTTCTTTCTCGAATTTAGCAAACTTTTGTTCTAGAAGTTGTTCACTTTGACGTGTTGAAGAACACCTTTAAGTATTACTACACCTTGTATAAGTTGTACGTGGTCGTACACGAAGGCAACTAAAGTATAGAATACTCGTTGACTCGAGAAGCGTCAGTTTTTCACATAACGTTTGAACCGCAGTCACTCTATATGTAGATGCTGTGCTCAAAGCGATTACACGATTACGATCAGCCAAAATACACATTTAAGCATTCAGTTTTATTTGTTAATTAATAATATTCGGTCGGTCTGTTCTGGGTCTGGGTGTTAGTTGTCCTTGTCTTTGTGTGTGTTCCGTGGCATCCCTGACACAGGATTTATTCCTAGTGGGGAGCTATGAGTGTGAAACGTTTACGTTTTTATGTTACGCATATATTTTATATATGCGTAACATTAAGATGAAGAACTTTGTACTACAACCAGTACAAAGTTCTTAATAGACTTAGTAATGCAGTGGATAAGTTTATAGAATAATTAGTGGCTTGAATGGAGCTTCGCTTGTGAATCAAACGATAATCAATGTATGTGATGACGTCTCCTGTCCATATCTAAGCGCACGGCGTGAGTTACGACTCGTGTCATCAAATATGCATTGCTTCGTGCACGAACGGCGTCAGTGCGACTTGGACACTGCCGATCACAGTTAATTAGTGTTGAGCATCGTTTCCAAAAATACTAAGAAAAGTAAACAAATAATAATAATAAACGTTTCACACTCATAGCTCCCCACTAGGAATAAATCCTGTGTCGGGGATGCCACGGAACACACACAAAGACAAGGAAAACTAACACCCAGACCCAGAACAGATATTTAAATTCATCATTCAAACATCTGCCCGCCGGGAATCGAACCCGGGACCTCTGGCTTATAAGGCGGATACACTACCGCTGAGCCAAACAGGCCGACCGACCGTAATTCTTGTTTAACTTGTAAATATTATTACGAAAATGTTCCGACATCTTATTTGATTATATTAGAGATTCTGAGAAATGTTTTTGTAATAAAACAGGGTCGCTGTTATGATGAACCTGGATGACGGTATATTTATCAAAATAATTAACTATGTAATGTGCCTTCTTGAATGGAAAACTACGTTTTAATAAGGAACATTGACTTTTGTATATTTATTGTAAAGCTGAACAAACAAAAAAAGCTCATAAAAACTGAACATGTATGCCTAGTCGGCCTGTTTGGCTCAGCGGTAGTGTATCCGCCTTATAAGCAAGAGGTCCCGGGTTCGATTCCCCGCCGGGCAGATGTTTGAATGATAAATTTAAATATCTGTTCTGGGTCTGGTTGTTAGTTGTCCTTGTCTTTGTGTGTGTTCCGTGGCATCCCCGACACAGGATTTATTCCTAGTGGGGGAGCTATGAGTGTGAAACGTTTATAGTAAGTAAATAATAGCACGTTGAGAAATATATCTACATCTACAAACCTAGGTATAGGTATATGTTATTATCTACTCTTCACAAACTATGGATTAGATAGGTGGTATCTCATTATTGTATGAAGTAATCAGCCCGCATCTTCAGTTCACTGGTTGGAAGACATTGTTAGGCGGCAGAAAGACAGTTATGGTTCGCACATATTAGGGTGGGCTGTAACGCCGCGGTGCGGTATTTCAATACAAATTCTGGTGCCTCGGCCCATTGTAGTGTGCAATTAATACAACATGTACTAAAGTGATTCAGGTTGACTTTTGCGTGGCTATGTTTGTGCCCGAACATTAAATAAGACTGATACAGTGCTAAATAACTGGCTGTGACATACAGTCATTCAGATACCGAAGTCTCACCTTTAGGGTTTTTCCCGGAAGGAGGTTCAGAACCCTAAAAAGGTGACGCGCTGACGTGGAGAACTATATTCAGCAGAGAGTGGAAAATTGATTTTCCCAAGGCATTTACGTCACTCAGTTTAACTTAGAATTCTAGGCTTTTTGTCGTGTAACTAGAACATTTAGCTACGAGTAAATTAACCTAAGCTAGTAAATTAAACAATAGACAAATATTTATTTAAGACAAAATATACTCGTACATATACAGATACACACAAACATACTAAATATTCAATAAGAAATAACACTAACCACTTACCGATTTAGCTACTAGGACATCAAGATATCCCTACATTACTAAGGTCATTTGTCAATTAAGAGCGAAAATTACCACCTATTAATTACTTTAAACATACCGAGTCAGTAATTCACGTCACATGGTTGTGTAATACACCGCACAAAACTTGTCTCATTTCGTGTTTTTCTGTAATTACGTGAGAATTGGCAGCGGACGGCTGGTTGGTATGGTCGAGCGTTTAATTACAATAGCTTATATGCGTCATGAAGTGTATTATTTTTATTCAATTCAATTTGTTCCACGCGATTGGTTTTGCAAATTAAAACTCTGACACATTTTATATGAACAACAGAAGGAAAACAAATAAGATACGAGTAAGTACTTCTTTGTATCTGGCTTCTACTAGCTTTATAACTTTCCTTTGCTTGATGTTTTGTAGCAGGTTTCTAGAATAGATTAAATAAAATAAAAAAATAGTTTCTGGTTATTATCTGAATATGTGAAGGTTGTTTGTTTATTTTGCATGAAAAGAGGTATAACGGATTAGGATAACATTTGTGTAACATTTGTGTGATGGGTTTGAAATGAAACTGATGAAAATTTACCAGTTCCTGCAAAGTATGAAACCGCGGCACACAACTATTTAGCTGATAATAAAATACTAGTTCTACCATCAACCAGCATAATAGAAAAACTAAGAACAAAGAACTGTTCTAATCCCAGAACAATTAGCATGGTTTTTGTCCTCGTCTCGCCTGTGTCCGTCACTACGTGAGTGACTGATGACAAAAGATATTTTGTGCCTTAGAATAAGCTCGTCTAAACTCGTCTTACACAGGTCTCATTGCATTGCTCTCGGCAATATTATCTCAAACTATTATAAGCTTGCGAACTCGAATAATATGCTACAGCATGACTGTTTATTCAACTTAAATGAATTCGTGCTATAGCAGCGAATACATTGATATTACAAACAAAATATATTATATAAAAAAAGTTTTTTATAAATAAAGTTTATCTATAAATTCATTTGCGGTGTTTCTCTATAATTATTTTATTTGCCACAAACCAATAATTAGCTGTAATATTGTAACTGTGGGTCGCGTGGCATTAATAAGCCACAAATTTTAATTAATTCATTCATTACTGCCGTTAAATAGTTTGGTCAGAATTAATAATTCTTGTTTTACTGTTTTTCATTTGGTGATATGTTTATTATAGTCCAATAATCACTGTGAATAATATAATTTATTGATTAAAAGCAACAGAAACCAATAAACTGCTAAAAATATTTAATATTACAAAATGTCATGCAATGAGCTATCGATGGTAAGTTTTCTTCAATTTCCAAAAATTTTGACGATAATTACATTATAAAAAACGTTCATTATGATAACTAAAGTCATTCAGTGTTATTAAAAGAGTAATTTCAAGCACATGCACGTCAAAACCACGTGAGCTTTCATAGTAAAATATTACATTATATTTAAAACCACAAAATACTCTATTGAGCAATATTAGGTACGTACGTGCTCTTATCGGTGGCCTGCCTGAGCTTTACCAACATCCCGTCCCAGGAGAATATCTCCATATTCCAAAATGCTATTTTCAATAACACCAGATTTGGTTGAGTTATAGGATTCCGGAATCCCGTCATTGGTATACACGTATACAGGTATATGGGTATATAGGTACTCGTATTTTCATTTCATACGCTCGCGTAGTTGACTAAAGGAACTACGAGTTGGTACGTTTTTATTCCGACAAGTACTTTGATTAAACTTGCTGAAGCAGAAGTAGGTACCGTTCCTTGATAAAAGAAATTCTTTTATTAATATACCGACGTAGTTGAATTAAATTACAACACATGAGTAATAACTGTAGGTATACAAGCTTTCATGTACAGGTCGCAACTGAGAAGTTTATGAATACCTTTTTCATAAGAAAAATAAAAATCTTAAGAAAAGCGTTATTATCTATATATAAAAATGTTATGTTGGTTTGTGTACGCTTCAAAAACTCAAAAAGTTCTGCACCGATCGAGCTGAAATTTTAGCATGATATATAATACGCATCAAGGATTGTTTTTACCTTTTTTTTTTAGTTTTTTTTATCTATCACAATGTGCCACAGCGAAGCGTGGCAGGGTACAACTAGTTACATACTCGTATATATACGAATATTATGCTAATTCTTACGACATTCTCTTATTTGGATTGTGTGCTGCTAGTCGATTTAAAAACTCGATAAATAGGTACTCGATAAAAAATCGTTGATCAACTAATATCAAGGTAAAGTTCCTAGCCGAGAAAAACAACAGCCCCGGATTGTTCCCCAAAAATTGGTTTGTCTAGATGTTCTATTAGATGGGTTCTGAACCGGTATTCCTATGCCGCTTTTTCCATCCCAACGCCGAACTTTATGGATTTATCAATCATCGCCTGTCGCTTCGTTTCGCTCTCGACGGTTTTTACATCACGGCTAAAAATGATGGAAGTAGCTTTTTTGTCAACCCGACACATCGTAAACCATGGACGAGGTTTTGGAATGAAGCATGGGTGTGATTGACATGCATTTTAATATATTCTTACTTGTTGAAATGAAATAAAAATAAATTTATTCGTTAAAAAATGCTTGGACTGCTAGTCTTTACTCGTAACTATGTGCTTTGTGAGAGAGATGCCAGTTTCTAACACACTTTACTATACCGACACTTAAAATCAAGTACCTAAGCTGTTGCCAACGACTAGCCTTCCGAGTCAGTCCCCTAGTCTCTTAATTACAACCTTTAATTCTCAAACTTTGTAATCTAATTTCACAAAAGTCCCTAAATCAGTTTATCAAAT
Organism: Alcis repandata; assembly: GCA_949125135.1. NCBI lineage: Eukaryota > Metazoa > Arthropoda > Insecta > Lepidoptera > Geometridae > Alcis > Alcis repandata. Next base: position 7,887,764 of record OX421233.1, read on the forward strand.
AATTTATCAGAGCCAGCTGACCTTAATTTTCACCCCATGATTTCACGGAATTTGATACGAGAAATCAAGGGACCTCGTTCATCAATATTAGTTTTTACTCCGACACCAATATTACTTTACCCACTGGGTTATTATTCAATTTGCGACTTGCGATTGTTGCTGTCAAAATAGCGATTGTCGCAAATTTGACGTTGACTTGTGTTGTGACATTTGTGTTACATGACGTTATTAAATGTTGAGTCAAAGCTTAACCATTAAAGCTCGCGCACACCGCACCGCAACGCATAACAAAAATCCTCCTGCATCACTTTCGTACATTCTATATGAACTATCGCACACTACAGACGGGCCACAGCGCAAGAATTTGTATTAAAATGCTGCTGCAGTGCGGTGCGACCCGCCTTAATGTATGCGAGCCTTAAGTGAATGGTTACAAAAACAGTTAATAAAATTAATCGCGCAAATGTCACAAGTCTATGCCAAAAAGTTTTGATTATGACATCGACTTAAGTATACAACTTAGGGATATTACTATTTTGACAGCGATGATCGCAAATCGCGTGTTGCACAATAGCCCAGCTGGTCGGTTTTACCCGTAGAGGTCACATCGATAGAAGGGAATTCGGAAATTTATTACAGACCCTCTATTTACGGTTCCTTGGACCTTTATCGTTTCAATTGATACTAGTTTCTGATCACTGGTTTCGAGAAGAATATTTTCAATTCGAAGAGTTGGCTACAGATAAAATTGATAAGTGAGTATTGCCAGTTAAATGAGTTCAGAAATGTAATCGAAACGATTCGCATTGCGTTAAAATGTATATTGTGTTTAATAATTGATTGATGATTAAAGACATTGTAGATTTTTTTGTAAAATATTTGAAATTTATCAGAATGTGTTGCGTTGTTTTACATAAAAAGATATGAATATTAACGAACATGTTTGGCCGTGACGTGACATAAGACTTGCCACAACATACTTATTTCATAAACACGCAATATAGCTATATTTATATACATAATTTAGTGAAACGTAATCTAATAAAAGGTCAGATAAAGTAATAAAATCTTCAACATTTCCTAATGTGAGAGTTGTGCTCCAAACATTGGAATAAAACTTCCACAAAATAACAGGCGTAAACCGTAACGGAACACGTAACAACATTGGAAGATAAGCATCTCTGATTGCAGAGAAATTTTACTCATTAGCACAACTTTGTACAGTAAACACTAGGTGGTTACACAAAACAGTACTTACAGTCTTGTTTGGATTCAGAAAACTTTAGGTAATTGATGGCAGCTAAAATAATCTTATTTGTTTGACGTAATTTAATGATAAAGGATTGAGGCTGTGGCAGTGCGGCAGGGCGGCTGCTACATTTTAGAAAATTTATTTAATTAATTAATTCCTGTAATTTTTCACATTGCTGCTTTGAATTTCCGTGATTCAGAAAGATTAATCTATTCCGATTTAATACCGTTTTCTAACATAGGTGGCACTTTATGATACTACTACTTTTTATACTAGGTGCACGTTGCGGTTTTACTCGCGCGGTGTTGAGGATCAGGATGATGATGAAAACCCTATGTTCTTTTCTATACCCCTGGCTATGCGTATGCGAAATTACATGATGACCACCTGCGTAGTTTGAAACCGCAACAAAGAAGAAACTTACTTTCGCATTTATAATAAATATTAGCTATGATAGATATAAATTACGTTTTGATTTTGCATTGTTTAATGTTTACCTTAAACCCGTCGTAGCCCGTACTGTATGAGGAAGTATTATCTCCAATAACAACAACAACAAACAACTTTGTACAACATTCTACACGTGCTACCTAATTGTAGGCATCATTCTTTATGAGTACAACACATAAGGAACTTGTTATTTTTCGTAAATGGCAAAAGATTGAATAAGTGCCCATTTTCCAAATGTTCGCAACAAACGACCTACAACGGCTGGTCATTTTTACGTAATTACCGAAATCAAAGAGAATGGACAAAAACAACATTTCCCACCCTTCCAACTACTTTGTTCTTTTCGTAGCTCGTATACTGTTTAAGCAAAGTTACTAAGCTTTGATACTTGACGAAAAAACAGCTAGAATGTTTGTCTAAGCCTCTTAAAGGTCAAGAGTATGTAACACACGAAGTTTAATCTCCTTGTTTTATCTAAATGAAGGCCGTTTCACCGGATTTACTACCGTAAGCTGACTAGGCACCCTAGATTTCTATTTAATTTATGAAGGTCACAGACTCGGCTCGCTTAGTAGTTACTAAGTTCTGTGATACTTTCATTAGTATGTTTTTGTCTGGAAATAGTCTGATAAATATTTAAGACTATTTTTATTAGGTTTGTGAAAATAATGTTTGTCACAGACGTCCTTAGGTCATGAATGTACATATAAATGTATGACTATAGGTTTTAGTCATCACATCACACTTCGTACTAACATTTTAAATTCGAAAGTCTCTAGGCGAGGGACTATTTGTAGTGTAAGTATGTTTATTTCTTCTACTTGCTAAAACACCTATAAAATGACTTCATTAAGTTAAATTTCGGACTTGGCACCATAACCAGTCATTAGACAGATTGAAATGCTCAATTGATCCTCTACTTGTGTTCTCTACCAATCGACTATCTATTCGGTTCTCTACTGAGTTTTATCAATCAACGGGCACGCTTCAGCGGCGTCCTAATTACAGCAGTGTTGGACTTCGGCGCTGTGGTCTCATCAATTATATCGCGTAACTACCTGTTTGAGCAAAACGGGAACTATATATTATTGAAAAGTCGCATTTCAAATAGATTTCAAATATTTGATTAATGATTTAGTATTTGGATTATGAAGCTTTTTTTATTTTAACATGTAGGTACATATTATATGTCAAGCAAATGAAATCTAGGTATTTATGTACGTAAGGTACAGATTTCATGACCCAAAATGGGAGTCATGTAATCCTTTACATTTTACTAATATTATACAATAGATGTGAAAGTTTGTACGTTTAGAGTTAAGTTTGTTTATTGTCCAAAAACGCAAATATGGCTGAAAGGAATTGGATGATATTCAGTATTAAGATAGCTTAAACTATTAATAAAATTCGTACGAAACGCTTTGATTCCACTTTTATTGTGCGCACTGCCAGAGTGTGGAATACTTTGCCCGAGTGGGTGTTTCCCGATAGATATAATTTGGGTGTCTTCAAGTTGCGAGTGAATCGGTTCCTTCTAGGCAAGCGTGCTCCATCGTAAACCGCATCGTTGCTTAACATCAGGCGAGATGGTGGTCAAACGCAAGCCTATAAATTAATAAAAAAAAAAAAAATAACAAATAGGCTTATTATTCCGGAAAAAATAACGATTCCTGTGAGTGAAACCGCGAAGCACAGCTAGAATAAATAGTTTTGTAGCAGAAGTAGAAATAAGGTTTTAAGTCCTTTTCAACGCATACCCACCGCAGACTATTAATAAAATAGATAAATGTAGAATCGAGCTTCTTATTGAAAGCATTCTTTATAACTTTTTAAAGCAGCTACCAAGTTTAGTGAAGTTTGTAATCGAGTTTTTTCATCACCGTCAGTTATCTTTTTCCTTTGAATAATGCATTTTTCAAAAATTAGGCTTCGAGTCTGGTTTGAAACAACAATCAATATGACATTATTTAATATTTAGTGCACTAAGTAGTATACCGGCACCCGGAAACTATAACATGAGAGCTTTAACCAGCCAGTGGTAATCCCAAATTGCAATTCCCAAAGCACACTCAACACTTCGCATTTCAGACCTTGCCGGACTATTGATTCATTAGAGCTGAAGTGATAAGTCAAAGCATAAATGGAAATAGGCCAAATTCGAGGCAGGCAAAATTTTGCGTGCCTAAATCGAATAAAGATGCACTCGTGGGCATTAGTGAGCAGTAAGTGCAGTAACACAAGATGGAGCTATTTACTGGCTGCTCTTTGTGGTTAAACTCGATTTTAACTTCATTTTTTGACAAAAAAGTTTCAGCCAAATTTTACATGTGAGTGTTTTCAGATAAAAGTTACGGAAGCGTCACGCCTCGCTTTTTTGGAAATTTATGTAGCATCCTATTTCTGCAAAAAGAAAATCACTTAAATAGAAAAGATCAGATAAAACAATAAATAAATCTTCCCGCAGATTAACATTAATCATGGCAAGTGGTTGTTAAACTCGACAACTGAGAGCAAAGTTTCAGGCAAAATAAATAATATTAGCATACTGCTAACAAACTTGAACGAAGTGCGATGCTAAGAGTAGGTGCTTACTTATAGTGAGTGCCACCAGCCATTCTGAGAGTCTTTTAAAATTAATGTCACCATTTTAACACTGAGTGGACGTATTTATACCTAAAAAACGATCTTTAACTGGTCAATAGTCCGAAAATAATCGCATCAAAATAAATGCTCTCGTACTCTCACTCGAATTGTACAATTTAGGCTTTTATAGTTCTTTGATTGTCCATTTTTCAAGTTTGATGAGGTTGATAGCGCAGAGTATATTTTTTCTCATTTTATTTTTTAAATTATTTACTGAAATGATACAGAAAATATTTTCAGATACTTTTACTAAGAGACATAGCGAGCGTGGATGGCGTGTCGGCGAAATTTGTGGTACGGCATGAGTAAGAGTTGTATAATGTGTTAGATAATCATATGTATGATTGTACCTCTATAGGTGACGATGTAACCGCTCACTTCCGAAGCTTGTCATCTCTCTCCGTTCATATCATTGCTTGACATAATATATAATGCTACATGTGGTTTCGTTACAATTCCGCTCACCCAGTGTCTCTTGGTCATCAATTCTCCTATAAATAAACAATAACCTGCTATAACAATGACTTTTAACGATTTAAAGTGTGCGATAAAGCATCTCGGCATCTGACCAAGCAGAGAGTTAGCGGGTGCAGCCGCTGCGATTTATAGTCCATAAAGCACTTCAACAAGCTGTGGGGTTCCGACGTTGTGACATTTATAGTTAGGATCCCCGAGGGCCCTACTGGTAGCCTGCGATAAATCTCGCTGTAGCTTTAAAGACTACAAATTGCTTTTCAAAAAGTTTTTGCAATTTGAATTTTTTATCCGTCCATTTGGGGAACTCCTTATTTGAATAGTAAGGGAGAATAAGATGAGATGAGAGGAAATAAGATGAAAGATTAGAAAATAAATCATCCGAAGCTTATCTTTGCAGTGGGATCCGCTTACAGCGGCTATAGACAATGGCGGTTTTTAGACATACAAAACGGCAGTCGATTGTTTCGGGATTAAATTTTACGTAATTGGTAATTACAATACCCATTGAATTTATGAAACGAATTAACATAGATCAGATTAAATGTAGATCTGCTTTTTGTTTTACAACTGTACGGTCTTCAGAACTATTCGGTAGTTCTTTCTTTACAACAAAATGGAACGCAGCCGCTAAGATAAATCCAGTGTGATGTTTTCAAAGTTTACAACTACCCGTTTGAAAGAAAGTTCGTAGTAGTGAAACTCCCAGCAAGATTGGAATTAAAACGTGCTCAGAGCTCATAAATACTTGTAAAGAAGGGTTCTTTCATGGGTTCAATTTGAAATCCTTTGACCTACATTGGAAGATTCAGAGAATTGTTTTAGTTTGTTTAAAAAGATCCCAGACGTGCTTCACGTGGCTCGTCTCTCAGCAAGATAGATATTGCGGATCCAATTATAAGCAACATTATTACGCCAATTTGTGTACTTATTTGTATTTGTATTATAACCTATTCCATGGTGTTGGTTTGTTGGTTCATAATAATAAAGTTCGATAAAAAAACAATTCCCTAATAGTTAGGTACAGAATCACAAAAAATGCTGAAATAACTTGTAACAAATAAGTTTGACGTAGACGAATAATAAATCCGAAAGTTTAGCTTGGTAAATAACCGTTAGTTATGTTAAGAAATCTGTAAAAATCTACCCCGATTTGGGAAAAATATATAAAGGCCGCATGATATTTTTAGCCAATATCCTCTCGCTTGGAGTACTTTTCTGGTTCAATATTTGACTTCGCTTAAGACTCGGCTCTGCGATATTAGAGTGGAAATACCGACAATACACTGTACAAACGGTCAAGCCAGGCTCGGAATAACATTTCAGGGTAAGTGTATTTGGATTGGGAGATACGGGACACTCTATTTACTTAAGCACTTTATACTAACCAGCATCTGCTCAATTTTCGGGGTAATTATGTTGGTCTGTATAGTTTCAGATGACAGAGCTAACTCAAAGGGTTGATGTTTACAAACATCTAATGTATTGCAATAAAATAATGTAAATGAAGTAGTTTTCTTCCGACTAAATAATATATATAAAGTAGTTTTGTCCCGATTGAAAAAAAAAGATTAAATAAGCATTGCCTAAAATGGTTTACTATAGACAATATTATAATAATTACGTTTCATACAAAAAGCTCTCCAATGAATTCCCGTGTTGGGGATGCCGTGGTGGAACACCCACAAATACAAGAACAACTAAAACTCAGACGGAGAGATAGATATTTTAAATTATTCATCATCCAAACTCCTGACCGGTTGGGAATCGAAGTCGGAACCTCACGCTTATATTAAAGCAGACTTGCTACCACTGCACTGACCTGATCAGACAAAATAAACTCACATACGCAATTTTCATCCTATCGGCCTGTTGTCGGCCTGTTTGGCTCAGCGGTAGTGGAGCCGCCTTATAAGCCAGAGGTCCCGGGTTCAATTCCCGGCCGGGCAAATGTTTAGATGAAGAATTTAAATATCTGTTCTGGGTTTGGGTGTTAGTTGTCCTTGTCTTTGTGTGTGTTCCGTGGCATCCCCGACACAGGATTTATTCCTAGTGAGGAGCTATGAGTGTGAAACGTTTATTTGTTGATTTATTTATTCATTGCTAACTTACAAAAAACACAACACAATAGATCTGAAATAAATAATAGAAATACGAATAATAATGAAATTAATCTTATTATTGCAAAAAAACTACGACGTACATAATAGCCCTCTATCTCCCAGCCTATTATGTTTGCATTACAAAATAAGATAATCATCGTTGAGACCGTTTCAGTGGGAGGTTTAATTTCCTTAATACTCTCTAGCCCGCAAACAGATGCCAGAATTACGAGTTTATTCGTGAAAATAGCTAGTTTTACGGTGTTCGGACAACATTAGAATATTAATAAGCTGCAATTAAGTAATGTTACGCCCTGAAACGTTTTCCATGTAAAACTTACGTTGAAACTCATTGAGACGTTAGTTTACAGGGTAATTATTAATTAATCAAAAACCTCTCTGGGCGGCTTCCCTATGTCATGTTTAACAACTTTTGTTGCGTGGCACTTCTTGTCAGTTAAGCTTGTTGGAGGCTTTCGACTGAATATAAATTCTCTGAGGGTTGGCTAGTGGCTACTCAGCTAACACTACGAACTTCGCTAACTTACCTATTTAGTGTGGTTTCTATTGGACTGCGCTATTGCCTAGTATGTGCCAATGGCAAAAAAATAGTGTGGAAATAACTTATAATCTGAGTAAACGCTTCTAAGTTACTTTTTAGAGCTCCATAGCATCACCTCGTAAAATAAACAATTCTTGTAGAATAAGGGTTACGACCGCGGCGTGCAGCTACTACGAGTACATAAAACTTTCGCACTTTCTCGGCTAATTCTTCTGCTCATAAAAAATAGGATACAGAACCCGCAAACCGCGTAATTTGCGAGACAAACAAAGCTGATCTCATGTTACGACGCGCCATAAACTGCAGAAGCTTATAAGCATAAATACGGAACTGATAGCGACGCGTAAATTGGAAGCCCGATCACAACTTCCATATTTTTATTAGATTAGAATGATTCTGGCAGTCAGAGTAAACAAAATCTTAGGACCAACCAGGGAGCATTCTGAGTCGTTCGAGACTATTACCGTTCGAGACTCTCACTTTCATGACATTTCTGATAAGACCGACAGCGACCGAGGCAATATCTCACTTGCCAGAATAACGCTCAAATCATCCCCATTCTCGAATACGACATTGTTTCCAATCGTCAGTTAATCCAGCGATAGCCAAGGGATAACTGGACAGCTAACGATGTTTAAACTTTTCAAAATAATTGACGTTGTATAAATTCTCGTCGGCGATGTCTCCCACGCTTTTCATTTGTTTTTAAAGGTCAAAAACGACTTAACTCCGCGGTCAGACTATAAAAAGAAACATTTCGACCAAATTTTACTGTGGGCGTTTGAGAATTGGTCTTTAAAATGTCGGGTACATACCTAAAAAAAATCCAACCACTCAGTTACTCAAATAAAAATTAAATACTTAATTCGAATTTTGAAAACACATCACTGAATTTATTTATTTTAGGTCATTTCATTGGCCGGACTGAACCGTTGTCGTGGGTGTTATGCGTTTTTTTTAGAAAATTTCCAAATTTACATTTATATCGAATCGTAAAAAAACCGGTAGGCACCTATATTTTATTCGAGGAGCATAGATAGTGCTACAAGTGAGATTGTAGAGGACTATTAACATTTGCCCTCTACCTAAAACAGTCTTACATCTGAAACGAGACGTATATAATATAATTAGTAATATAATTGATAAAATATCTAAGTTAGGAGCAAAATATTGTTACAATATTTTTTAAATTATTGTTGTTTTTGGTATATATTTGTTGCTGTTACGGTGGTAGTTTTTTTACTGAGATTAAAATTTGGATGTATGCGTAAGGCAGAAGATCGCGCCTGGTGTCGTTCTTTAGGAGCGGCCTATGCCCAGCAGAGGACAAACATATGATGATGATGAATTAAATTGACGACCTGTTTGGCTCAGTTGTAAAATTAAATTATATATCCGCCTTATAAGCCAGAGGCCCCGGGTCGATTCCCGGCTGGGCAGATGTTTCAATGATGAATTTAAATATCTGTTCTGAGTCTGGGTGTTAGTTGTCCTTGTCTTTGTGTGTTTCATGGCATACCCGACACAGGACTTATCCTAGTGGGGAGTTATGAGTATGTTTTTTTTTATTCGATGACAATACTTGCAATCAGAAACAAACAGTAAAAAATCTTTTCTCACACAGTGTTACCTTTTTAACCGAAAAACACCGTAATTATGCAGGTCACATCCCATGATGTAAAGCAGGTTACGGTCTGATAACTAAATCAAATTTATTCTCACCGTCTTTTGTGTCTTTAAGTACCGGCAAGTTCCTAAGACCTTTTGAAGAGGGTTTGTAAACTTTTAATGAGATATAAAATTCTTTTACATACGTAACTACGTGTTCCGAGGCATTATGCAGGCTTTTTAGGAAATATCTCGGAGGATGTCTTGGATTTTTTGGGAATAGAATTATCTATAACTTTGTAAAGTTTACCTTTATGTGACGTCAATTTGGGAAATTGTATTATTAAGTAAGGTTTTTTTGTGAGAACAAAGTGAGTACATTACATTACACTCTCATTACATTATGCTTACGAGTATATTTGACATTCTGTTCTCAGAGGACAGAATGTCTTAGAGTCAAGATACTCGTATATAAGGACGTTAATCGTTGCACTAGTTTTAAGACTCGCGCACACCGCACCGTAACACAAAACAAAAGTCCTCCTGCATCACTTTCGTACATTTTACATGAACTATCGCACCCTATAGGCGTGCCGCAGCGCAAGAATTTGTATTGAAATGCCGCTGCGGTGCGGCCCGTCTTAATGCGTGCGAGCCTTTAGGCGTCATTACCTCTTTGCTTGCAATTATTGGTGTGACCAATATCCATAGTATCCACGTTAAAAAAAAAACAAAACAATCAGTTAATAAGTTGACATGAAGAAACCTCCACAATATCAAAATTAGAAAGCAATACCATTTTTTCACCAACTAACATAACATATACCCTCGTGCCAGATATTGCCGAGCTATTCATATGTACCTTTGCCAATACTATTAGGTGCGTTAGTAATACAGTTCGTAACTTTCCAATCAAAGTTAATACTATTCTACTAATGAGATGTCCCGAACGTCGTACCCTTGTCCTACAGTAACTTCATGTGCATGTGACTGCCGACGAGATGCCGAACAAACAGTAGATAAGATCTTAATAACCATAAACAATATTGAATCAGCGTATGAACAGTATGGATGTTTGGTCTGCGTTTTAGATCTTGCACGTAGTGACAGTGAGGTGATAGCAGCGGGAAATGACGGCAGTGACGGGCTCATTTTGAGCTGAACTACTTCCAGCCCAGTCAGACGCAGTTGACATCCACCATGCCATCGTTGCCACTGTTGCCAGCAGCTGACACGGAAGAAATAATAACAGTTGTCATTATTACTATTTAGTTACGAGTAGTTTAGAAAATGATATTCCATACATAAGTCTAGGTCAAAAGATTCAAATTAAAATTAAATACGTAATGACAATGTCTATGACTTATTGATTTCAACATCCGACTTCGGTGATTTCAACTGCGTAGAGGTTGTGATCGTCTTGAGAAATATTTACATACTTATAATATATTATTTACTTTATTTACTTAGGACTACAGTGAATGGTTAGAAAATTTGACAATAATCATTTTTGCAATTTGTTGCAGCATAGTGCTACAAGCCGCAACAACGTAGGCATGCAGAGGTGAAAATCCAGCCAGTATTCATACTTTTTGTATCTTATTCTGCGCCTGAACTTTCCTTATAAAAGAAACGATTATTATTAGTTTCGCTGAGTTCGCCGCGGGGTGTTTGTGTCTGCTTTTTTATTGGATAAATCTGGCATATTATTTAGGTAGCTCATGGGAGTTGAATGAACTTTCAACCTTCCTTTTGTGTTAGTTATGTGTAAAAGTTTGGGTAAGTCTTTGTGAATAGGTACAATTTATGCGAACTGCTTACAAAACTTAAGTTATTTTAGGTATTTATTGATGTTTTTTCGAAAGTTGTCCTTTTCTTCGTCTATTTTTGGATGTAAGTCGCTCTAAAACTCTTGCCTGGTACGCAATCTGTTCCTTGTCCTATCCAAACATGACGAGCTTGCCTAAAGCATTTTAGGAAACTGATCGAGGAAATTTTGATCGCCAAATTTGAATCGCTAATGAGAGCAGCAATCGAAATTCTGTCTAACCTCGTATCCTACCCCACACGGCCGAAAGTCCATTTCTGCGTAATTAAGTGAGCATTAACACGGCGGTGGCGAGCGCATGTAATCGCTCGGAACACCCTGTAGCTCTGGACAGTCGACATTCCAAACGGCTAAACGAACATTACTGGAAACCAGAATTGGCAAATCGTATTTCCCGGCCAGTAACTGATGCGCTATAACATATTCGAGACAAACTTCTCTATTCAAACCGGAAGCCTGTTTCTGCTTCATTAGAGGCGCATTAGCGCGGACTTGACGGAGAAATGAGAATAGATCAGGAAAAGAAACTAAAAAGTTTACTACTGGATAAATTACTTTCTTCTTTATTACTTACTAGCTGACCCGTGCCCACTTCGTTGGGCATAATGTTAATTAAACCCGAAGCCATCGCGCGCCGTCCGGACCGTTTTTTCTCCGATTCACTTTGCAAAACGGACTACCACGTAAAAGCCTTTTTATTTTTCGGTTTTTAATATAACCTATGACACTCAGCAATAATGTGGCTTTCTATTGGTGAAAGAATTTTTAAAATCGGTTCAGTAGATCCCGAGATTACCCCTTACAATTTAACAAATATACAAACACACAAACTTTACTTCTTTATAATATTAGTATAGATGGAAAAAATAGAGAAACGATATTGTTATGCTTTACTGTAAAAAACAAAAAAAAAAAAACAAACAAACTTCAAAAAACAAAAACCAACAAAATTTACCAACATTAGCACTTGTGTTTTTAACTGACCAAGTGACCACGAAAAGGACGACACAGCCAATCTTCTGATGGGTAATGGATATTTTTTAGCAGATAATGTTGAACACAGCCACCAATAATCGTATTGATTTGGATCACAGCCTCTATTGTGCAATGTACGTTGAATATGACTGATATTTGATTCCCACGCGGAATGGTATAGTAGTCAATAGTCAATAGTCATTGTTAAAGCTTTCACAAGTATGCTTTGGCCGAATTGCCGAAAATTAGTCTTTGTGGAGAGCAAATGAATGAATGGATGAATTCAAAATTCATAATAGCAATAATGTTGGCTTCATGTTGTGGAAAACGCGAGCTTATTTTCATAAATAGGTAATGTGTTTAATAAACGTCTACTAGTGTTTTGTGTAAATAAGTTCCCTATTTCTATTTCTTATGTTCTACACATATACATATATTTTATTTTTATTATATTTCTTATGTCTACTACACAAGGTTTACATGCTCAATATTGCTAAATTATTTTAGTTTGTATAGTTTTCTTAGTTAATAACTTTTATTTGAATTATAATAACACAAATAGGCATAAACAGAATAGAAAATCATAAAAATATTATTTCTTAGATTACGTTACATTTCTTTTGTTTGGTTAAAAACCAGTTTATGGTAAACTTTAACAATGTTTTGTAAATATTTGAAGTGTACAAACGTTTTCTCAATTTTTTTTTTAATCTTTTTATCGAAAAATAGCGGAAGCGTAAAACATTGTTTTCTCTAAAGTTTTCAATATCCCCGTGGAACATAAATTTAAAAATAAAGAAGCAAAATGTGTATCGTTACTGAAACATGCGACAACATAACTTAATTTTAGTACACCGAACTTTTTAGGCTACTAAATCCGTAGACACATGAGTTTTATAGGAACAAAGTATGTACTCGTATAGAATACTGAAATTACGCCGTGACTGGAATTAATGCGATGTTCAGTGGAGCTAACGAGTTTATTAAGGTTTTAGGCAATCACGTACCTATTTTGTAATTTTTTTGCGGCCGAATGAGTCTTGAGCTTGAGTAATTTGTTTTTTTCGGAAATTTCTTTAGAAATTTTTGTTACTGCTTATACGAGAGAGTATTTTGTAGGCTTGGTTTTCTGAGAAAATCGTAAGTGTTCATAAAACTTGTTTCATTTTCAGATAAATAAACTGACCTAGTTTTAAATGATTCTTATAATACCCGATGGGTTAAAATTATTGCATTCTTCATTTAATTTACATTTAATTATAATTACATAATATTTATTGTTCATTTATTTGTTTTATTGTACCCTAGAAAAACGAACCCTAGAAACTTCGTATGGTTGTGTTTGTACCTAAAACATTTTCAAAGGCCTTATCTAGATTTTCCTAACGTTGTGACAGCTTTTTTATACTAAAATTGACAAAACCCTTTGCAGCAAAATAGGAAATAAGATCCCTGCCGAGCCTAGTTGCAATTCTATAATCGCAAACGTTATAAAACACTTACATAATGTATGACATTTCTGATATAGAAATATTAGAATCTATAAATAGATTATACAAATATCATTCCCATACATTGTCTTATTTTTCTATCGCCTTTGGAATCATAGATTGCAACTTCGGGCTGGATTGCTTGCAGACGTAAAATCGTAATTAGCTGCATTGCAGAACTACAGTAAGATGTAATTAAATTATACTCATTTCAGCAGTTTTTGCTGTTGAGGTTTAACGAGAAAATCTGCCAACGCTGAGCTAGGGTGTGCAATTATTGTCGGGAAAATTATTTTAATGATCTAATCTCTCAGCAATTTTCTCTATCCGTAGAAAGTTCGCTGTAAATGAAAAAGGCAATTTATAAACATAATCACGTCAATTGCATTTTATTCTTGTGTAATGATAAAAAAATAAGTTCGCATAGGTGGTTGTAGCAAGCCCTGGCTTCAGAGTAATTAATTAAAATGTTAGCATTCAAGTTGAACGCGACTGTTCTCTTTGATTTAGGCGCAAAGTAGGGCAACCGCAACCTGTCCCAAACTAGCTGGTTGCGAGCTTCAATTACGTTGAAACTGCATTTTGAGGAATTTTGGGCGGCTTCAAAACTTGACATAGTTTGCCGCAGGTGATATTTACAACTGAGCGCTATCGTGGGTCAGATAACTTGGTAGGTCTAGAGGCTTTCAGGTGGTCTAAAAACTCTGACATTAGGTCTATCCACTCGGCCTATACGAACTCACAGCTTTACCTTATTGCCTTCCGATAAAAGCGGAAGCGCTTTAATGCTAACTTCATTTGTGGTCTCCGAAGACGACTAGCGGCTATATGGCGTTATGTGGTACTAGCGGTCGTATGCCATCGCACATGTATATAGTATATAGGTATATGATGCTAGTATTAAGGCATGCGATTAAAACTAAGCTAATAAAGTCACCGATCTTCCTTGTTTAACTCTGATATTTTCGGAACTCACCGCTTGAGCTACGGCGTAGCGCTACTCGTAGACACAAATAACAATATTAGGTACTCGTAGCACTTGTAGCGTGTTTTCTATGCTAAATTACTTCCCGATGTTTATTGCTCAATAAACATAGATCCACGCATAAGTAGGCACTCTACCCAACATTATTTACCAACTGTCCAAGTTTCCTCTGATTGAATCTACAAAGCTAACACTAACACCCGGGAGCTGCGTTGTGGTCAAAATACCAATTTATCTGCGAGACTGGGGCACGGTCCGGATGTTTGGGTTGAATGTATCTGTCTTTATACAATGTAGTTGAAACCTGCAGCCTGAAAGTTCAATGTATTTTGGCTTAGAGCTTAGAGAAGTTTCAGCAATATTTCTCTTACGTATCGAGTGGTTTTTGGAAATGGGTTGTGGCGTGTGAGTATGATACCTTAACAGTGATCGTTATACAATTTTACACTGTATAGCAAATTCAAATTCAAATCTTTTATTCACGAACAACTTACTTAATTTAACTTACAACTTACTTACGAGCAACTTAAGTTTGTGATCATAACGGTGTGTTAATCCTTCAATTTATGTGACCGAGTTCACAAATAAATGTAGTGACGAAGAGTTTTAAGTGTACGAATCTATTAAAAAACTAAGAGTCTGCCAACATTTAAATATCTTCAAAAATAATCGAACCCACTCTCAATTTACAGTAATCGTTAAAGTAAACGGGTACCCTTCGATTCAAATTGGCCCTACAAAAACATTGAATGATCCACCTACTTAGAATAATGTAGCGGCTATTAAGCCAGGGTTCCAATAACAGATTTTGCGAAGCATAAATTGCAGACAGCCCGCCCGTTATTCAGCTTCCCGGTATATTGCCCGCGAGATACAACTATTCCCTCGGAAGCAAACCAAAATGATCCCTAATCCTTAGGCAATAAAGTCGTTGTTGGTCCTAAATAAAAATTGGAAGTTTTTAACGTGCACTTTCATAAATCCTGTCCTCTGACCGCCAGTGAGCATCGTAGGTGTGCACATAACAACTTGTGCAAATTGCTTCCTGACATTTCAACATAAAAAGCTGGGGATTTGAATTATTGTCATTTTCTATCTATCTGGAAAGCTGTTGGACGTTACGCTATGTTTATTTAACGATTCTAGTACTTAGTTAAAAACAACATGCAAAACCTTGTGATGTGATGCGAAAACATGTTTTCACTCATAAAAATATAACGACATTATTAATTGCTAACTTTTGGGTCGTCTTTATCAGCCCTGGGTTGTCCACGGCTAAACTGGCTCAGCTTTAGTTTTCCAACTTTAATCAAACTTATATTAACAATAAAGGTGTGCATGTTTGTATGTTTGCAATCACGCAAAAATGGCTGTTATAATATTCTTGATGAAATTTGTTACAAAAGTAGAATAAAAAAGTAAAATAAAGGCTAATTTTTCCCTGAAAAATAAGCAATTTTCTAGGATAGCGGATTAAACTGCGAGGCGCAGCTAGTATACTAATTTAGTAGAAACGTTTACCCAACCAGTCTGTTCTCACTCATCACTTACCTACTAAGTAGACGTAGTAACTTGTGCTCCATAAATCTGGATATAAATCAAGGTTACAATCTACAATCCGATTCCAACAGATGCATTGTTCTGCTGCTCAATGTATTCCAATTTACGAACATAATAGATTTGCAGGTATAACTTGAACTGGGGTTGTGTGTTAAGCCGAATATTGTATCCTACTCGTACCTACTAATATCATAAATGTGAAAGTTTGAGTTTTTTTTTTTTTTTTTTTATGTGATTAAGTGACGAAACGAGCAAATCGCTCGCCTGATGTTAAACGTCACGTTTGCCCATAACAGGTCTGCGCCACCCAGAATTTTGAACTCGCAGAATTCAAGACCCTGCGCGGCACAGCACTGCGCTCGTCACCCTGAGATATAAGTTGTTTAATCTCCCATTTGCCCTGTAATTTCACTGGAAACAATGCCCTTCCAACCGGAACACAGCAAATAAAAACACACACACATACACTACACACACACACATACACACACACATACATACACACATACATTTTTGTCGAGTGTCATTGACATTTTTCTATGGAACAGCTGATTTTTTTTCGCGAATTTCGGGTTGGTCCCATAGCAAAAGTTGTTGTTTATGATGTTAGATATCTAGACCTGCGAGGTTGCTGGTGTTTTTGAAATAACCCTGTATAAGGAGTTAAACAATAAATAGACTAAAGTACTTATGATAAAGTAGGCTATCGTAGAAGCTAGGTACTCATTCATACATAAGATTTTAAACAAAAGTAAGGATTTTCTGTTCAAGATATTACAATAATGGATATTCGGATGTTTGTTAGTTATCTCGCATCTCGTAGCAATCTCGTAAACGGAAAAAAAAATGTTTTTGTAGAACAGCGAAAGAATTCGTGGAGCAAATTGTATAAGTAATTCTGAACTACTTTCATTATGGAATGACCCTGAAATTACGAAAAAAATCTGCTGTTTCTTAGGGAAATATCATTGAAATTCAACGAAATGTATAGAACATTATATGGTATCTCGCACTTTTAGGGTTGGACCCATTTTAAAAGATGTCAAGAATAAAATTATGAGTGCTTTCACTTGTTTCGACAAAGTACAACACAAGGTTAATCTTCTAACCCTGTTATATCACTGCTACGTTCATTTGTGCCTTAAGTCTTAACTCATGTTCTTTAATATTTTGGTACCTATTCCTGTAATAATTCCTTGCTGAAATTGACTTTAGATATTTTGAGTTTGCGCTTTTTAAAATATATTTTTTTAAAATATTTTTACTTTAGGATTCATTCCGGAGATTATTTGCAACGGTCATCCTAAATATTGCACACCCTGTTTTTCTATTCATTCTATGAATCATCGCCATCCTAAGGTTGCCTGGAAGAGATCGCTCGTAGCGATAAGGCCGTCGGTTGTTGCACTGGTTTTAAGTGTTATTATAATTTTGTTTGTCATTTCTGGTGTGAACAATAAAGAGTTCATATATCTATCTAAATTATTCTTACCGCTATTAGGTTTGAGTACTTTAACGTATCTTCCACTTTTTTCAATTGTGAGCAACTTTCCCAACTTGGTAGGGCTGTAAAGCGCTATGACACTAAAGTATTATAAATAATAATAATGTATTATATTCTCCATTTAATTGCGATGCGCGATCTCTGTAATAGTTGCAGTTAATTATTCCGCCTGAGGGGAAACTTCGTTAGAAATATGGTTGGTTGGAATATTGTGGTTCGGAGTTTTTGTTTTAGAGTTTTTTATAGGTACAACACCAGAGCACCAGACCAGAGTCAGTAATTTAATGTACAGCTAGATGATAAAAGCTTACCTCTTAACGTGGTTTATTTTGATTTTGACTAGTATTTTGCAAATTAAGTACGTACTTTTTTGTAGAAATACTTTAATTATTTATTAGCTATTCGGTTACTTTGTTTGTTGTTAGGCATTTGCCTGGAATGATTTGATTTGAGATGTAAATGGTATATACATTACGGGCTAGATTTGTAGTCGCATTTTGTTATTTTTCTCTGATACTTAATTTATATAGACATCAACAGAGGTTAATACATATAAACAGCAGATTAATTAATTAAGTATATTTAATTTTATAAGAAGCGTCGATTAGAAGTTTTTTGTACACTAGCGCTCTAGACGTAATCGTTTAGCTACCAAGGCATGTTCCAATACGCTCTATCCACCACGCCACACATTAACTCTTCAAGTTTATGTCATGTAATGATTCTGGAAACTCACTTTGGTGCGATGTCACACTTGGTATATTGTTATAGCGGGTCAGAATCGAATTCTCGCGTTCAATGCAGTTGGCGCCGTGCCATGTCGGGTGCTTAGAGACTAGCAGCCGAGTCAAGGATTTTCCATTTAACACTTGACCCGCCCGTTCTTTACCTATAAAAGTACATCTGAGTATAATATGTTGGAAAATGGAACTTAGAAATTGTGGGAGTAATAAATGTATCAGAAATAGTTAATAAGCTAAATCTATGCATTTTCTTTCAGGAATTTGAGTAATGTTAGTTGTTCTATAAATTACTGTGTTTTTTTCATATAAAATATAGAACTAGCAGCATTGTGAGGATGATAATGATGAAAGTAGCCTAGTTTTTTTTTGTACCGACGACATGTATGCAAAATTTTATGATGATCGGTTGTGTATAGTTGTTGTTAGGATTTTTTTCCAGTTTTATACAAATCCTAACCGAAGTAATTTTATTTTTAGTTACTACTGCTGACTAAAGATTGAGTAGGAGTAAAATTGTGTGCTAGCTTCAGTTTCAGCTGAAATACTCGGAAGGCATTTATCAGTCAGTTTATCTACAGTTTTAAAGCTGTAGCTAAAAGCGACCAAACGTTGCAAAACCCTAAAAAACAAAGCCATGCTGGCTCAGTTATATTGTTCCAGTGAACTCATACCGGTATGTTTTTGCTGATCTTTATTATACCAACACGTGAGTTGGCAACAATAAGCGCCCTCTGGTAAATGGCAAGTGAACTCGACTATATGTATATAGGGTTATTCATAAAGGGTATGCTAAGCCGAAAAGAGCTCATAGTACTCATCATTATGAACAACTTTTACTATGGGACCAACTCGAAATTCGCGAAAAAAAAATCAGCTGTTCCATAGAAAAATGTCAATGACACTCGACAAAATGTATGGAACAGCTGATTTTTTTTTCGCGAATTCTGGGTTGGTCCCATATTATAGTAAAAGTTGTTTATAATAATGAGAACTATGAGCCCTTTTCGGCTTAGCATACCCTTTATGAATAACCCTGTATATAGGTAGATAAGTTTCTTTGGTATTTGAACACAATATTACTTTACCGAACCTTTATACGACTTTCAATGTTTACATTTAATTGTATGAGGCAAGAACTAGACGAATGGTATATAGTTTATAGTTTGTGCAATTTATTTTAATTTGATACTCTCTCCTTCCTTTATCTCCTTACAACGGTGAGCATGATTTAAGGAAAACGTTACTTGTAAAAGATTTTTGTGATTTATGATTTTATATTTTGCAAGAAGCAAATGTGAGCACCGCGACAAACATATGGAAGTTTTATGATGCTACATTTGAAAGAAAGTGGAAACAGGATTGCAGACTGCTGATATATTTCATCCAAACTGTAGCAGTTTATATCCCAGAATTTTTCTTTTTTAAACAGAGCAAAGCTTAGAACGAACGAAACGTTAAGCCTGTAAAGCTTTCCCGAACAAAGCTAAACAGAGGAGAAAGAATAAATCCTTCCGATTCAGTAGACTCCGATTTGTTTTTTGCGATGCAATTTCATCAAGTGTATTGAGCAACTGTGACCGTTTTATCCTTCTTCATTTGATGAAGCTTTCATCTTTCAACGTACTGTGTTTACATAGCTAGTAAGTACCCGTTGACTTAATTTCATTTGTTGATATGTACCTACTGCTTGCGGGTTGATTACACATATCGAGTACAGTGTAATCAACCCAATTATAATGTAACAACATGTGTTTGGGAACAACTCTGAAATCACGAAAAGAAACCAGCCGTTCCATACTTTTTGTCATTGGCATTTTTCTATGCATTTTATTCTGTATAACCCTGTAGAGATAACATTTAAAGTCCAACATGTCATGTGTGACCGCGTTCTGACGAATTTTGTGTATTTCCTGTGGCCTCATATCTTACATCTGTATTAATACGAGTTTTTCTTTTTTAGTCGTTGGTAATATTAACAAACAAGCCAATTGCTGTTTTTGGCCAATTAGCGGTAAAGCATAACATTTATCTTCTTAAATATGAAACACGCAATCTTATTAACAAATTACAATACATAAACCTTTTAGCTCTCAGCTATCTTTCCAGTTTTTTTTTCATTAAAAATGATGAAAAACAACAACGTTATTATGACATACAACTGGTATGTACTGTTAATTAATTAATTAATTCAGCGCGGGAATGCAGCCAGCGTTCTTGGTACTTTGCCACACGGGCAAAAACTACTTTTTGTTTATTAATTTTTTGTAAATTTCTTAGTTCTATTCAGTTTACTTTGTTATTTTAAATTTAAGATGTAAATATATTTTATGTATTCTAATAGTCAATAAATATTAATGTTAATATCAAGATTTTTTTTTAATGTAAATGAGTGACATCACGAGCAAATCGCTCGCCTGATGTTAAACGTCACGTTTGCCCATAACAGGTCTGCGCTACCCAGAATTTTGAACTCGCAGAATTCAAAACCCTGCGTGGCACAGCACTGCGCTCGTCACCCTGAGATATAAGTTGTTTAATCTCCCATTTGCCCTGTAATTTCACTGGAAACGATGCCCTTCCAACCGGAACACAGTAATGTTTGCACATTACTGCTTGGCGGTGGAATAACTGGCAAAGGTGTTGTACTTCCCCAGGCGGGCTCTGCAAAAGAGCCCTACCACTACAAATGCATCATTTGCAAGCTTAATTCGAAATAATAATTACTTAAGTGCCATATCATGTGTTGTGAGTCTTCGTTTACTATTCTATTAGAAAGTTATATTGCTCTTCAGAAACTTTCAAATGCGTGCACGATCCTAATTCAGAACTGAAAAGATTGGATGGTAGGAATAAAAGTATACTTATCTTCAAATATTGACATAAAATGCTTTTTGCGACCCCAAATTTATTTCTTTGACGAAAGTCAGCCACCGATATAATATTGGTCATGTGTTTTGGCTTCCATCCATCTATTCATACATTGTCCCCAGCCTTGCGACCTTCCACGATTTATTTAGGGACGGTCAACGATTTCGGAGATACGCCTCATAAATTAGCATCATTAGGAGGAGAGATAAGCAAAAAATGGGGATCTGGAAATGACGTAATATGCCAACTGAATGCGTCTCTCTAAATGTTGGTAATCTCGCTGCGAACCGGCTACATTGTCTTGTATTGTGATGAAGTCCTGATTTGTTTTGTTGTTCTTGCCAAGAGATACTTAGAAGTTTGCGTGATCCAATTTTGTATTTACAAGTAAGGAACAACCAATAAGGAATTTGTAATTTTGATTTATGTCATCATCATCATTGCAGTAATACAGAACACGTTAAAATTGTGCCTTTGCCTTAATAGAAACGATAAGAAAAGTCTTATTTGTTTTACTCGTAGTCAATTAGTAACAGGTTAGAAACTCAGGTTAGATTTAAACTAATTTTTAGCCTAACGAAGTGATCTTTTTTCATTTCATAAAAAAACATTGTTATCAATGTACTTAATCATTACATTTGTTGTACAATTACCAAATAAAGATCCTATCTAAAAAAGATCCCAAAAAATCTCGACCAAAAACCAATCAAAAAAATATCTCTCTTACTAATTAGTTTTTAAATATAATTTTCAATTACCTACTTACACGTATAGTTCGTTATTATAATTTTCACGAGTAGACAACTCGCTTTGTTATCCGTTAAATTCTGTTAAATCCGTTGTGGGACTCGGGGCTTAGTGTAACAAATTATGAATATTCCACTGGCTATCTATGCAGCTTACTAACTATAAGCTAAGCCGGCTCATAATTCACGACGACTGGCTTCACTTTATTATGTAGTGCTAGACTGAACGCATAAATAAACGAACACCTCATAAAGTGGCAGGCGAGTTGGAGCGCTTCGATGATTTCGTCTTGAGACTTGACACTTGAGTTTTGTTTTCTCATTATTTTGATGTGTCTTAAATGCATTCAGATGTTTATAGAATGTAACGCCTCTAACATTCGCTTAAAAGTTTTAAACCACTAATCTTTATTACTCCCTTCAATGCTTTCTTACTCTTCTTTCTTCTTCTCTATTCTCTTCTTCTCTTTCTTCTATACTCTATCTTGTTCTTAGTTGAGATGAGCCGCGATAAGCCTCGCACTGATTTTACTGGATCGGCTTACACGTAAAATTATTATAGGCCTCTGTTGTTTATCGGTCAAAGGCCTCTGAAACCAGGGCTAGCCTCTCAGCTTATGAGAACTTATTTAAGTCTTGCATTAACGTTCGCATGTGGTGTTATGTGCATTTCCCCCGAGGCAGCATAAATCCAAGTTGGCTCCTTGAAATACCGGAGAAAGCTCGGAGTCCTGGAGTCGCTGGTATAATTACTCTAGTCGTGAGATGGTAATGTAGACGATGAGAGAACAGTCAGACTATACTGAAGACAGAGATGATGCTCAAAATGCCTCATGAAGTTATGGATAAGTTTCTATTTTCTTCTGTGGCTAACACAGCTGACAATAAAGTTTATTTATCTATCTTTTGCAATTCCAGAGCACATTTTCTCCAACAATTTTTTTTTGTCGTATTCTTTTTAGTAAATTCAAATAGATTTTTTCTTAGCAATGATTTGATCATAGTTTGAAAATAACGTGGCAAACAAAATAGGTGAAATGAAGAGCTAGTGGAGCATATTAAAAGGGTTATAAAACTTTTTTAATTAAGGTTTTATAGTATTAGAGTCCTTCACTGATTTTCAGTCAGGGCGCGAATTAAATTATTCCCGCTTTGTCGTTTACCTTTTGAGGTTTTCTAATCCTAAAAGTTAGAGCTAGATTATGTTTTACCTAACTTTTTGTCTAACTGAGAATTTATCTGCCCCTAATTTTTTACAGGCATTTTTTTTACTGGCATTTTTTACAGGAGAGAAATTTAAAGTCAAAATTTGACCTAAGTTAAAAGTTTATTCAAAATTATTGGTGGCGCAGACCTATTATGGGCAAACGTGATGTTGAAAGACGTAACGGAACGATACAAAAAATCTGTTCACTGATTACTTACATACGTACTGTCTTTAATTTTTTTTCATTGTTTGATAAATACCTACAAACGTTGTTTCCTTCCTGAAATATTTGCCGAAAAGTTTTATTTGTCTTCTTCTCTGAAAAGGTCAGAAGAAAAAAAATCATTTTGTCCCGTAACTCCGGATCCCAGTTTATTTACTTAGAGCTATTTATGTTACATGTATCTTGCATCCGAATTAAAAAAAGGTTTTGTGAAAAGGTCGTAATGCAGATTTAAAGTCTGTACCTCATTTACGAATATTGTTGATTCCGCTAAAATTATAAATGTGAAAAAGTATACGTGAAGTGGTAAGTAATATAATAAGTATTGTTAATTATGTCCTAGAATTCCTAGATTAACATTTGTATGTAAACTAAAAAACCTACGAGTATGTTACCTTTTATCTCGAAAAGTTTAATAGTTCCGGTATGATAGCGAGGGAAACCTAATTAATTATTATTTTAATTTTTTTTTTTTTTTTTTTTTTTTTTTTTTATGTAATTGAGTGACGAGACGAGCAAATCGCTCGCCTGATGTAAACGTCACGTTTGCCCATAACAGGTCTGCGCCACCCAGAATTTTGAACTCGCAGAATTCAAGACCCTGCGCGGCACAGCACTGCGCTCGTCACCCTGAGATATAAGATGTTTAATCTCCCATTTGCCCTGTAATTTCACTGGAAACAATGCCCTTCCAACCGGAACACAGTAATGTTTGCACATTACTGCTTGGCGGTGGAATAACTGGCAAAGGTGTGGTACTTCCCCAGGCGGGCTCTGCAAAAGAGCCCTACCACTACAAAAATATATCCTAGAATACATCCACTAACCTGTTCACCTATATTTAACTCGATTTATCAACTCATCAAAGCGGCGGTAACTTAGCTATTACTAGTTTACCTTTGTACCAGTACTTAACTAAACTGTGAGCAAACTTTAGATTGGAGTTTGCAACGTGCTGCAGCTAAAGATTTCTATACTGGCATCGTATGAAGCTGTTAGTCTTAGGCAGCATGCAAAATGCGTTGTAAATTCTAGTAAGTTAGGTTGAGTGGTATCAAGTTTAGTGGCTTTGTTATTGAAGTTTGTAGGCTGCCTAAAATCCTGACATCGGTTGAAATTTAGTAGGCATGTATGAAATGATTTTTAAGAAAATTACCTACTGCTATTCTAATAGGTATTTTATCTTAACATTTGTAAACTTAGTTAGCTTATAAATGAGCTCTATTCTCGGCTACGCCATGGTTTACGCAAAGCACTAGGGACATTGGATTAATTTCTAATAATATTAACCATCATTTGCTTCGTTAAGCTTCTCTCTTGTTATGCCATTTTAACCGACTTCAAAAAAGGAGGAAGTTATCAATTCGACTGTATGTTTTTTTTTTATGTTTGTTACCTCATAACTTTGGACTGGGTGAATCGATTTTGATGATTCTTTTTTTATTAGAAAGCTGACGCTTCCCATTTGGTCCCATTTCAATTTAGTCCAATTCTGATAATGGTATCCATGAGAAAACCATATAAGTCTTAAATTTGCATTAAGTACGTGCGCGACAAATACGAGTAGATGAATAACTCAATAGTCGGTCTTTTGTAGTCGGTTTTTGTTTTTTCGTTTTTTGTAAAAATAATTATTGCGTCGCTCAATATGCCAATCAGGTCACAGCTCATTCTTTGTTCTAGCTTAATATACTCGTATCGTCAGAATCTTCTCGCCGGATGAACAACGCTAAGAATTACCTTGCCTCCATCGATCTAATCCGACTTCGGTGCTTGCCTCGGACATCACTCTATAACTGTCTTACTCCAATAAGCATATCCCATACCCAACATACCAATACAAAACTATTTTATCGCTAAGCGCTTACAGATATTTTCCAACTGTATTGATTATATTTCTGTGAGACATTTCTCGGAATTAATTACTTTTCTTAAGTCCTATTCTACGATATTCGATGAACGAGGAATGTGATAAGGAGAAACGTTCGTACATGCTTTTGTATTTTTTAATTGCTCAGAATTCTTTGAACCTTTGGTCGGACTCGTCATGCCTAGAAGGCTCTTTATTACACTAAAAGTAGGCCAGGCCCGCTATACTTAGACATCTAGTCCTACATACCAATTCAGGATCTTGTGTGTTTTGAATAGCTTTAGTCTGAATTCTCTAGTTTCTTATTTGGCAACTTTTTTTGGGTAAATTTGTTGAGCGACAACGAATATTCTAGGAAACAATGCAGTATATACTACATAGTAGGTAGTATATACATCCACTACACATATGTTCTAGTATGATTTTTTTTCACACATAATTGATTACTACTGTGAAATTATTATTGTTTAAAACATGCTCAATGTTATAGTACAAATGATTGAAAAAAACTTCCTATCAGTAAAAAAAAATACTGAACAGATTTTTATCAAATGGGTCCTCACATAACTTTCCAACAAAGAACCTATCCCTATTAAACTAGCTTTCAATTAAAAATGGCTTTGAAACCGTTCCATCCGTTTGAGAGCCGTAGCTCTAAAGACAAGCAAAAAGACAGACATAGACATCAAACGCTCAAAACGTAATCCTCGATTTTTTGACGTCAGGGCTTAAAAATGTAATCCAGCCTAATATATCTTAGACAAAAATAAGCTTAGTTTCTCTTTACATACTATAACGTGACTGTCATACATACTTAACCAAAAAAACCATCTGTTCAAGCTTATGTGTTAAATTACTTAATTACAATGGACTATTCCAAATCTTTAATTAACGAGCAAACTACGACGATGGAATGCGAGATTACTCTTCAAGATGGAGTGACTTGGTGAATAGTAAATGAGCGTGTCCCTTGAGCACAAACTGGTTTAAGTTATCAACTTTGTGATATTTTGATGTAGCCAGCAAAATTGCCCAAGAGTCCTTGGGGCTTCTCGGAGTAGGTACTTGGCTGAGAACACTGAAGGTTATGTCTTACAAAATATTTATTGTTCTTGTGTATACTATAGTGCTTTTAATCTGGTCTGCAGTTTTACTTTGTCCTACCCATTTTTCTCTCTTAGATACGTGGCCACTGGCCAAGCCAATCTGGCCATAGCCGATTTCATCGGTACCGATTTAAATGAGAGTTACTCTAAGACCTACCTATATTATTAGTCTTTTTAAATAAATAATCTACTATATAAAAATAAGTCGGGTTTTCCTTCCTGACGCTATAACTCCAGAACGCACGAACCGATTTCCACGGTTTTGCATTCGTTGGAAAGGTCTCGGGCTCCGTGAGGTTTATAGCAAAGAAAATTCAGAAAAAAATTCAACATAAAAGCGGGAAAATCTTTTTTCAGAACAATGTCCACCCGTGCGACGCCGGGATGAGCCGCTAGTATTTTATAAATATTCAAAATGTGTACCCACACTAATTTTGTTACCGATACTACCTAACTAACAAACTGGGTGTAGGAAACCCGTTTCTTGGAAGTTAGTTCCTTCCTCGTATTATGTGATGTGCATATCTGATCCTAATATGAATCTATCTTGTACGTCTTTCTATACGCCACGTATCCGACATCATCTGCTGCTCTTTTTACCTGCATTGTCATGTTCAGCACCGACGTCGACGTGATATTTTTAAAAATAAGATCATCAATCGAGCTGCTTCCTGGAAGCATGCCCAGACGTACTACCCTAGAGCATAGCAGGTTGTGAACAAAGTTCGGTCTTTATTGGCACATTAAAAAAGGCTTTGAAAAGCTTGTGTTGAATTTTGTATTTTCATTACATAAGAGTTGTTCCGTGTTCTAGTACTAAAACTATAACGAAACCACCAACACTCGACTCTAACTTTCGGTTTGTGGAAACGACTTTCGATGTCAAGCGAAAGCAGTTAAAGTACTAAGAGTAGTTGTGTAGATACTAGATGTACTTCAGTGACGAATCACTGAAGTGTATTTGCGACGTAAGATCGTTAAATTGCAAATGATGGTTAAGATTTTCAATTTGACGCTATCAAGTGTTATATATAGTACGAGAATTAGCGGATGGGCGTAAAAAAAGTTGAGCCTGTTAGGTCGATGACACTTGGGCTATAACCACTCGCCACACGCCAAAATAAACACGTCCGAAGATTATTACCCCTCGCCGGACACACGTAAACAAATTACCGATTTAAATACACGCCATAAAAGCTTAATATACCGGACCCACCTTGCCCATAAATCTACCGCGCGGCCGTCTATGGACCAATTAGTAAACAAAATAATCCTTCTTCAGCATTTACGAGATTAATTGACGGCTAATTGCTCTCAAAAAGTGCCATTATGGGAATGTGGAGTGAATGGAGTGGCTTGTTTTAGCGAACGGCTTTTAGCGGCTTTCTTTTGCGGTTGGAGGGTGATTTGTTTTTCTTTTGTGTTTAGTGGTTGGCTTTGAAACTTTTATTTATTATTCTCCTTTATACCCACGGGAAAATAATTAATTAAACATCGGATAAAACGCCGCCTTATTATAACTATGTGGTTCAATTGGGCATCATTATTTTTACCACTATTTTGTCACCATCTGTGCTCACATAAGTTTAGAAATATAATTTCTAATATAACATTTGTTGAAGACGAGCTGAGGACCTCAGTGCTATCCACTGTTTTCGTAGGTGCTACAAAACAGGACCAACAATTTCTAAAGATGGGTAAAAAATCTAATGGTGGGTACATACTACGTAAGCGATACTGCTACGGTTTCGCTCTGGCTCGTGTTTCTTTGAGTTGGTTTGTAGGTACCCACCCTAACTCATAAGATGTCAATATATCAATTTTAATTTTTAAGTTAAGCGGAGCTGACTTAAAACCAAACTAATAAACATACTGACATACAAGCCTTCGTATTCGTTTAGAAAATCTCTTACTGTTCTAATGCTTCGCGTCTTTAATTTGAATTCAACACTAATTACGACCAAGAACATGATTATTAACATGTTACATTAGTCACTTAATTGAACCACATTTCTATTTAAATAATTTCGCGGCTAGACACTTTCTTGAAATCACAAGATCTATGCGACTGTAGAACAGTGAATAAGCTTCATATTCGTCAAAATTCAGGCAAAGCGTTTTTTATAAAGCAAAGGTTATTTAGGTCGAAATTGTTTTATGAAATGTCTTCTAACGTTATACACAAATAAATAATTAATTTAGCATCGACGCATAATAAACTCATTTAGTGTTCAATTACCCACGGAAACCAATTTATAATGTTTGGACTCTAAATTATTTCCAAATGGAAAACAGTGTAAATGGTTGATTGTTACGTTTCTTTGTTTTCAGTGCAACATGTTAGCTTCTGTTTGATTCACGATGTGCTATTTATTCTCTAAGAGTCAAATGCAACACTTCAACTACTGTTTTATTCACGTACCTACAAGTAAAGTTACTAGTGTTTCAAGAGTTAAGCGAGTTAATTAGCTTTGTAACGAAGTTGAAGTAATTGGTTGGCTCAGTAAGTTCATGCAAGGGTTAAAAGAGATTTTAATCTTCTCTATTGCACGTACAACTTGAAGCTGAAACTTAATAGGGATATTATGAATTCCAGCTAAATAGCGCGGACCGCGACTTGCTCCGGAGTCCGAGGTCCGGCTTTATTAAAATACTTGGACGGAACAAAAACTAAGCAGTTCTTTATAATGAAACTAGCAACTCCAAGGATTTTACTCGCAATTCAACTGTTTGTACCTATGCATTGTTTTCGAGAAAAATTATCCGTCTGTTCTCATAGAGCATGCTTATAGTAATTTTCTTCTGCTCCCAAAAATTGACGGAGCTGTTTAGTGTCGTGATAAAGTATTCTTTTCATACTTGTATATAGGGTTATTCATAAAGGGTATGCTAAGCCGACAAGGGCTCATAATACTCCTCATTATGAACCACTTTTGCTATGAGACCAACCCGAAATTCGCGAAAAAAAAATCAGCTGTTTCGTAGAAAAATGTCAATGACACTCAACAAAATGTATGGGACAGCTTATGTTATTTTTTCGCGAATTTCGAGTTGGTCCCATAGTAAAAGTTGTTCATAATGATGAGTACTATGAGCCCTTTTCGGCTTAGCATACCCTTTACGAATAACCCTGTATAACAAACAGTATGAAAAACAAATCACTATATAGTTCTGATCTTCAGCCGTTATTGAGTTACAAAAATAAACACTTTATTTTGACCTCTTTTTGATATTGTGTTTTCTCAGCGCTTGCGAAACAGATTCATTGTGCTTGAAAGAGTGAAAGTAGTGAATATACAATTATACATACATATTCCAAATCTTAAACGTCTGCGGTGCGTAAATTCTTGAAAATTCTTTGAAATCTCGAAAACGTAAGGTATCCAGATGAGTCGTTATGTTGTACCTTGACGTATGACAATGACGAATAAATATAACTAAAAAGATATTATGAACAGCACTATTTTTAGCATTGTTTGACGAACTTAAAATATTTAATAGCAATATATTGCGTCATATTTTTTTTCTGTTTGCCAGCACACAACCAAAAAATTTAATTATAATTTATGTCTAACGCCTATTATAGTCTTATATTTGAAAGCTTTATTTTTATTTTTACTCTGTTCAAATATCTCATAACATTTATGAATTCACAGAATAAGAACATTGAGTTTGTGGCTGTGAATACACTCTCAGACATCTACGATGCGTGAGTGTTGAAGTACGTTTTGAGAGGTCGGGAGACAACCAGGCATCGTTATACAGGTACAGTCACTGTTTTCGTGGGACCTACCATTGATTTTTTTCTATTTTTAAAACAAATTTTCTACTTTTTTTATTCTGTGACGGGCTTACGTTTGTCCGCCACCTCGCCTGATATAGCGATGTGGTCTACGATGGAGCACGTATGCGTTTCTAGGCGATTCACTTGCGGCTAAAATAAGCTAGTTTATTCTATTGAGAAACATCCACTCGGGTAGAGCATTCTATATTCTAGCAACTTACACAATGAAAGAAATATCAAAGCGTTTCGTACGGGTTGTTTGTATAGTCGCTATAAAGCAGTGTAGTTTTTAACTATATCATATTTTTTTTTAGTTAACCTAAAATGTCCCACTGCTGGGCAAAGGTCTCCCCCAATTTTTTTCTATTCCTGCCGGTCTTGGGCCAGCACCGTCCAGTCATTTTTAAACTTTCCCAACTCGTCGCGCCGTTGCGGCGGGGGAAGACCTGGGGGTCGACTGTCTGGAGGCACCCACTCTGTGGAGACATTTGCCCATCTGTCCGGGCCCTGTTCATAAAAATCCATAACATGAATTATTTATAAAAAAATCGGCGAACTTATAAATCTCATTGTAGGTACTTATAACATAATTCAATAGGTGGGGTCCAAACCAATTACCCTTCAATAAGTCACAGAGTACTTGAAGTTTTTTTTCCGACAAGTCACTCAGTGTAACAGTGTGTCAAATCCTAAATCATAAAAAAGCACACCACATGTCTACTACATTAGACCTGTTAAATGATATTTCATGATCCAGTACTTATGTTTATAAGATAGATATTAAAAGTAAACTAAACCTAATTTTTTGTTATAATATATAATTGTTATAATATAACTCGGGAGGTTACACAAAAAATGAATAAATAACAATAACAATGTCAGGACTCTAGCAGAGCGTGCGGAGTCCGTTGGACCAAAAAAAACCGGCAGAGCGAAACCTTGTTCATCCTATCTTAAAAATAAAATACTCGTGAAATGGCTACCGTGGGTAAAATGCGGACAAAATAATTATATTTCTGTGATTAAATAGGACCTATAATCTAAAAAACATTTTTTAGATTAACGACTTAATTGTACGTGAGTATGCCCGTGTTACATAGAACAAAATGTGTCAAAAGCACGTTAATTTCCATAGTAACATTATTTTAGTCTCTGAAATATATTAAGAGACTAAAATAATGTTTATTTTTCAAACTAATTTGGTGAACTAAGGTTTCTTGGCTACTTAAAACCAAACTACTTAAAAGTTATTAGCTCACACCTATTTAATTATGATACATTGAAATATTAGAATAAATGCCTATTAAGTAATATTAGCCGTACTCTGTACACCTTTATTCAAAATATGAATGGCTAATTGTAGAATTTGTAGAGTTGCACAAATTGTGTGGTTACTATTTAACTGCTGTAGCATTTCAGTACCGCACACATTGAAAATTCAAGCTAAACTCAATCACACTCAATGTGTGCATTCACCGTGAACCTTAATGAGATATAAACTATATTTTAATGATATATAAACAATATTTAATATACATTTTTATTACTACTATGTACCTACTAGATAACGTCTACGGGAACGCATTTTTCGCTTAAATTTTCATCAAAGGTCACGCATTTTGGCGAGAATCATGTTACCTGTTCAAGTGATTGCTGTTATTTTGACTTGTGCTCCGTTTTTAATATCCGCCAACCCCAAATACAAAATGGTCTTCAAAAGCATGGAAGAGTGTAAAAACCCCGTCCCACCGTACTCAAAAAGCAACAACACCAAACTAACAATAACAATCTACAGCAAAAATAATAAAACTCTAATAAAAGGCACTTTCGTGTCGAAGGACGACCTGAGAGGATATTTTTGGCGATTCAAGTACGGCAGAGAGCAATCTGGAGTTATAAAATACAGCTACGAATACGATAGAATTTCTTGTCGCAATATCATCCCGAAACTTATTCTTCGCGCCTCGCATGTGAGGTACGACGAGAAAAACTGTGCGATATACAAAGGGACCTACGATTTTGATAATCTGGATCTGACTAAGATAGACAAAGGTGCGTTCGTGTTTCCTGTTCGAGAACTGGGAGAGAGCGTGATGCTTACTAGCTTCTATGGACCTAGTGGAACCGTTTATTGTTTTAATTTGGTTGCTGAATATAAATGAGTATGAGTTTGAATTAAAACACTTTATTGAAAGGCTTTTTTAACTTTATCTAACCTTATTGTAGTAGCATTCGCTTACACACCAACTTAATTAGTTGTACCTTAGAGCAAATTTTTTCAGTGAATTAAATTATGACCAAGTGTGAGTTGGACTCGCGCACTAAGAGTTCTGAACCGAAGTAGTAACTCACACTAGGAGAGTTTTTATTATTATCTTGTTAGACCAAATTTTAGACTTGTATGCTTGTGTAAAGAGTTATTGTTTTGTATGCATTACCTTTTTTCAAAGGGGAAAAAATAAAAAAAAACGTTGTTTGTATAGTAAGCCTCTTTAATTTTTTACTAAAATATTTATTTTCTTGTCCGTTTGAAACATCGTCAAAACGTCGACTTCTATGAAATATTTACTTATTGTAATTTAAAAGATTAAACGTGGGATAAATTATCTGGCTACGTTGAAATTGATAATAAATATAAGCACAAACACTTATTGTTTTTTACAAGCAGGTAAAAAAAAATAGCTATTGATTAAACAAAAATAACTAAAATAATATTAGTAAAAGGACAACTATTTATTTCACGAAATCACTAGCGATATACCTAATGGTAACTATTATATTAAATTTCAGGTACTACAAATATTTCTATACTAAAATTTAATGAGCTTCTTCTGGCTTAGGAGCTTCACTGGGTTCTTGCTGGACGTAGATGACCTTATTTGCCCTCCTTCTCGCGTGTGGACCCAGCCTTACTCTGGTTGGCTCTGCGCCCCCTTCTTGAACCTGGAATTAGAACAATGCGATGTTATTTGGGTATCTCACAGTTTTATTGTTTAACAAAGTTTAATTTTGATGCCATTTTACATCAGATTAAAACTTGAAAAAAAAATTTTATAAGTGTATTTTTACAAAATAGTTTATTTTCGAGTATCCAAATTTATTACGACAATAATCCCATTGACTTCTTAATAGAGTTGAATAAATTACTAACGTATTTCGGAACCAAATGAAAGCTACTCATGAAAAAAATAGTTTCCTCATTTGGCCAACCATACGTAGGACCTCAGTCATCCGTAAGGTCCGTAGGTACGTAGGTAGGTAAGTTGGAAGTAACCGATCCCAACCCCCAACATGATCCTCCAAAGAAAAAGATCCGGATACCCTTCGTCTTCGACCGTTTTCTGTCTCAGTCACTGTTTCCCCAAAAACTGGATATTTTAAAGAAAATTTCCCAAAATGAAATATGCAGGAGGTCAACCGAAACGCCGGCCGTTACGGGAAATGGAGATGAAAGAAAAATACACGAAGGAGACAAACTTTAATGAAAGACATCATTTTCGATGCGGAAGCTTTGAATTAAAAGCTTTTGCTCGAGAAAACAGTGATAAACCTTTTGTTGAAAAGTGTGTTTGATGCTCACCTGGATTCTTTTCCGGCCCGAGACATTATTTTCTAAAAATTTGTTCACAGCTCCGAGGGTGTTAATTGGAATCTGAAATTGTTTGACGGTTGCTTTTTTATCATTAACAAAGTGACAAGCAGGTTTTGAGCTTGATGGCAAGCGTCAAACCGGCATGAAATTGTTATGGCATCAGAAAAGCTTTTGATAGATAAATTCCGCTGATGGAATTGCCTCTTTATTGCACTTAAATGGTAAAAGGCGTAAAAGCCTAAAATCAGTCAAAGTTATTTAAAAGCATCACTTTGTACGGAATATTAGTTAAAGCCAATTTCTACTTACCAGTTTACCAATAAGCTCTGCGCGACACATAATGTGCTTTTTAATTTTGTTACTCATTATATTTAACTATTATAAGTTCTTACTTTGAATTAGTACCTATTAACTCAAGTCTATTGTTTATTTTTAGACTATTAGTTTAAAACAAGCGAAGCGAGTGTATTTGGTCTACTACAATGTTCGTAATAGTTATAGTGATTCTACAAATTGCATTTTAGCGGTGCGTCACTTAATTATTTTATTATTCCAAATCTTTGTTAGTAAGTCCAGAATACATAAACGTAATTTTTATATTAGTTTCTGTAACCTATATTCCAAGCAAAAACACAGGAAATATAATACCTATAGGTACCTAAACGTAAGCACTACTCTTGCTCATACAGCTATTATCTCTTTATGTTTGTTCCTAGGAATTGATATTCTCAAAACCAAATTAACCAAAGTAACGACTAACTTTGTTTAATGCAAGAAGTCATTAACTGCAATATCAGTGCCAGGCTGGACGCAACTTCGAGCGCCTCACGCTTGTAATAAAATTATTCCTGGAAAAATGTCACTGAATGAAAACTAGTCGCAGTCTCCAACTCATTAAAACTTGAGTATTCCTGTGTTAATTATAGCCAAAATGTGTCAAAACCACATTAGTTTTTATAGAAAAATAGTTAGTGACTTATTGCAGTTAAAAACTTCTTGTACTAAGCCGTCAAATTAATCTCTACGCCACTCGACTTTCTGAAGAATTATAATTCTACAGAATTTACAAATTGTATGAAACTTCAGATTCTTGCCATAAGTTCCAAAGCAGATACATCTTTAAGCTCCATAAAATGTTAACATCCTGATATTTTAACAGAATAAACTTTTGGATAGGTTAGTAGAAGCGATAAAACATGAAACTACGTCGGTAAAAAAGACATAATATCCCACTTTAGGATAATAAAAAGTATTATAAAAGTCGATGTTTTTACAACATATTAAAATGTCTTAACTGATCCAAGCCGGATATCAGAGCAGTTCAAACTTTAATACTTAATAGATTTTCGTTCATTCACTTAGTTTTCATTTACATTAAGCAAATAAAACATATCAAAATTCATGAAATACTTATTGATAATTATAACGTTACTCAATATTTTTTGATCTATTTTCAGACACCATTATAGACTTATTAAGGATGGGTAGTCTTTTGTTTTGTAATATTTTAATAAAACCACTGACAGTGACGTGTTACGTTAAGGAAAACCCAAAGTCGTCTAATTCGAGTCTTCTTGGAAATATCGTCATGAAATATTAGTAAAGAAATTATTCCATAACTAATTAGTTATAGCATGTTGGTTTCCATGAAGATATGAATCATGAATAAAATTAAATTAAATGCGAAAAATGAGTACCTTACTCAAAAAATACCATTGTCTAAATTCTGTTGCGTGTAAAGTATGTTATATTTAAATCTAGATCCTGTTGACTTAACCTACTGTGACGAGTCTACCAAGAAATAATGACTATGATATGAATATATAATGACATTGAATGTATAATGGTATACAAGGTGTAACAGAAAGGTGTAGTAATACTCAAGTAGTAATAAAGGCCCATGCTGAGACTGCTTTATAATTCACGTGAGGTCTCTCTACTGTCAGCATTTTATACTACAAGTTATCACAAGTCAAGCTTTTCCGTAAACTTAGCCTTTCAACCAGGTTTAACCCAAAAAGCTTATTAGCAAGCGAACTACCTTGATTAAGGCGTTCACGTGTTATGTATGAGTACGGTATGACAAGCGCAGTCAGTGAGCGTTTATAAGAGTATAAAAATTCAAACAATTGATTTTAAAACTTAATTTTTTTACTTTGTAGGAAAATATAATACAAATAAAATATTTTTGATTTTCATATTCCGCGGCATGGCCCGGGAATTTGAAAATCATGGCCGCGTACCGGATAAGTGTCGGACAACCTCGTTCGTTCGTAGAGTCGACGACATAAAGAAAATCGCGGGTCGAACTGGACAAGATTGGCACAGGACCGGGATGAGTGGCGTACAAGAAGAGGCCTATACTCAGCTGTGGGCGATAACGGGCTGATAATGATTCATATTCCGATATCTGATTTGAAATGTTAGAAACTGAAACACCTTTCAATATTACTACACCTCTCTGTATTATCTTGTAGAGGTATAATGTAATGTCGGTATAATTTTCCAACGTACAAATATTAGGTACCACCACAATATATGACTGTACTCTATTTCTGGAAAACATATTAATTTCATTCCTTATTTCTAAATGGAGCCATTTTATCATATATTTTATAGTGTTCATGGAAATAAAATACCGGATTTTACTCTATTTATTGAGGTAGAAACATGACGATTTAAGCGCAATCCCATGTTAGATAAAAGATTTTTCCCTTTCTACGAAATAATTGCTGATTATTTTGCAACATTTTTGTATGAAATAAAGTCAATTAAAGCGTACAGTATTTCTGTTTCGTTATTCATCAATAAAGATAGTAGTCTCTACTTTCGGTTAAATAAAAAAAAGAAAAATAAAATAAAAAGTGAATAATAACTATGAATGTACGTGTGTACGTAGGTACGTATTGGAATAATGTTATAAAAGCAGATATTTCTTAAAACCACTAACATGTCAATAACACTTAATACATAAGGTTACCTCTCACTCAATTACCTACTTTAAATTGTAACGCTATAAAAATCTATGTAGTGTAATCCTATTTTCAAATCGTTACTTATTAGTACTGTGATTTTGTTACAGCTACTCTAAATTAGTTCTGAAATCCCCGCCACCAGTGATTTGTGTGTAAAAAATGTTTGTATGGCAACTTACGGCGAAAATACCATCAATGAGTTGTGAGACACTCGGTGTCTCTACCGATATTTGTGTATCTGATGACGAGGATGAGGATGATGATAATGGAGCATGCTTCGACGATGTTGTGTCTGAGTCTGTAGCAGATAGAAAAACATTGTAAGGGTTGTATTTTATTCAAAATATTTGAGACAAGGAAATAAAATCAATAGCATAAGAAATAAAATGAATAAGATTATAAACAGATTAGCTATCAGTAAACAATAAAAAAGATTAATGAATATAGTATCAGATTATGTTATGTAAAAATATGTTATTTAACAAACAGGAAATTACTAAGTCCAAAGTACAATAACAAATAGAAAAAGTAAACAGAAACTAAAAGTTTAATGGAGCTCAATTAACTGAAAACAAAGTTGCTACCCAAACAACACAGTATAGCTTTTACGCATAAGCAAAGGGTATATTTTATTCTTCGACAAGTCCGCCAACAGCGTTTGCGCAAAAAGGGGGCGCTCGTAAAAAATAAAAACGTAATAAAAGCTAGGAGATAAAAATATCATCAAGATTACGAGCCAAAAGAAGCGTCAAGATTATACGCCGCTCCCTCTCCCTGCAGGTCCCCTAAATGCCTTATCGCTGCTGTAAAACTGGTATAAAATACTTTTTTTCATTAAAATTAAACCTAAACATAATGCTAGCAGCCTTTAAAAGGCTAACTTAGTGGAATTAAAACCACCATCATAATGAATTCAATATACAGCCGTCAGACTGTCATTTGAAACTCAGACTTAAATTAGGACTTAGGTTCTCGCTACTTTTTATTTTTCACTTAATACCTACTACACCAATGGTATAAAATTACAAAAATAAAAATTAACAAAGATTAATGTAGCTTGTTAAACGTAAGCACCTGCTTGGACTGACGCAGATTTTTGAACTGAAACTTTAGTGTTTGCGGCCGAGTTGCTGAGGAAACTTCCGACGGCTTGCAAAGTTGAAATGGGAATCTGAAAGCGAAATATGTTTTATGGTAAAGTGTTTTTGGTTTTCAGTCGTAATTTGAATGTTTTTTTTGGTTGAAAGCCTTTAACGAATTAATTAGTAAAGTGTGAACACCCCTTGATTTGGGTCTTACATAGGTACTTTATTTTGAGCGAATTTACTCGAGAGTGCCTATTCGATTTAGAATTGAAATAGTGCTTGCATTTTTTTAATAAAACAAAAAACATCAAACTTTTCAATGATACATTCTTACATTGAAAATGTCTGCAAAGAAAGTAGGGTTTTGGCCAACAGTCACTTCTTTTGTGATCGTAGTTTTGCCTCCAACTTGTCCGTGAGCGCCAACGTCAATCACTCCCACATTTTCAGACCCTTGAACGCCCACGTCGACTCTTTTTTGGATAGATGTGTACGAAGGAGGGGGGATGTCTGCTCCACCACCGACGTAGCCGCCGATGTAGGCGGTCTTGTGAACGTGGTGGCGGTGAGGCTTGTAGTGAGTGCGGATCTTTGTCTTCTCTATGATATGCGTTTGAGGTTCGACGTAAACCTGGAAATCGTGGTCGAAAATGTTAGGTTAAAGTCACTGGAAAAAAGCACGCCATTTTTAAGCTGTGGTAAAAACAATCTTGGAAACAAATGTCTTTTGGTTTGGTGTATAACATTAATTTAAATGAAAATCACGTTCACATTTAGATTTGAATTTTACTCGTATCATAGTTAAGTCATGTGTGCAAAAATCCAGTCATGTGTGCAGAAGTCCGTGTCATTCAGGACTGTTTTATGAATTAATAACAAATAATTTAGCACTTTTTTATTGATAGTGCTCGTAATTTGCTAGTGAAAAAATCAGCGGTCATAGGGCTTGTGGTGCATACGAAACGTTCACATTTATTTTGGTTGTTGTCAAACCTGATGAAATTGACTCGATTTTGGGATCCAGGAATGTTGCCACAAGTTAATCCTAGGTATCTTAAAGACGGGCGTGATAAAGTTCTGTGAAAATAAATAAATTTTAACAATTACATAAAATTATAAAGAGCTGTAAAAAACTTACTTCTTTAACCAAGACTGTAGGACGCTGAGCTTCAGCGTTGATATCAATTTTGGCATCTACGTGACTTTCAGCCACCGAGGTCAAAGGAAGTGGATTTACTTCGTTCTCAGCCGCAAACTTGACTTCCTTATGAATTTTCTTCGTTTCTGTGTAAGTAGGCCTATTTTCCACTGGAATTACAGATACTTCTGTTTCTTTTACCACTGTCGCAGGTATTCCAAAGGACTGGATTTTGTATCCAGTCGATCCAGCTGACGAAGACTGTCCGCTCTGGAAACATAATTTTTCTTTTAATCTATAGCTAAGAGGAAAAGCGTCACGATAAGATGGAAAAGCTCCATGCATTACGAGCCAAAAATCCCTTATACGTATACGGGATGGTATGGCTGCAGAATCTGCAGATGGGTTTGTTGCAAATGGGGTCCCGAAAACCGAGACGCGAAATGGGAATAAAAGTGCATTGTGAAAGCATGCTCAGACGATGGGTACTTTTACCTTAATCCAACGAGCGGGAACGTGTCATACGTTAGTCCCACATAAGTAGGCTCTGACAAAAATTAAGAACAGTAAGGGTTATTACAAAAAATGTTAGGTATATGGAAGACAAGGGGTGTTTAGATTGGTTAATTTATTGATCCGTTAAGGTTAACACACATTAGTTTATCAGTATACATAAAACCTGACGCCTAAACTAGTCTTTATATAACCATCACTCGCTTAAAATTAAGTCACACTATGTTAATGTCCTTCACCACACAGTCACCGGTATCTTATGGTGTTCTACTATGGAGTTCTTCTGTTTTATTTTTAGTAAGCGCTTTTCTTCCTTCTTTCTGAGTCTTAGGTTCCTCGTGGCACCTACCATGCCTGAAGCGGCTACATGGCCGCCGGCTTGTGCTGTGGCGAAGCCGTTGCCAGTAGCGTAGCCGTTGCCAGCAGCTAGTCCACCAAGACCTGCTGATGCGTGCACATTTTCAGCAGCTTGAGCACCGGCGAACA
This sequence comes from Alcis repandata, assembly GCA_949125135.1. Classification (NCBI taxonomy): domain Eukaryota; kingdom Metazoa; phylum Arthropoda; class Insecta; order Lepidoptera; family Geometridae; genus Alcis; species Alcis repandata. The sequence goes on from OX421233.1 coordinate 7,927,533, forward strand.
GACCACCTGAGTAATAAAGAAGTGTGTTGTGAATTTAGGATTCTAATTTAAAAAAAACTAGCTACGCCCTGCGGTTTCTTCCATGATGATGCTGATGATGATGATGAAAAGAGTAGCTTATTGATTTTTTCTATAACAGTGATAACGTGCATATAATATTTTATTCGGTTGAGTAGTTAGGGGTGAAAGCGACACAAACGAACTCACTTTTGCATTTATAAATTTTAGTTAGGATTATTATTAAACTTAGTACATATTTAAAGTTATACCTCGACTGGATTTACTTGATCGATCTGATCAAACGTTAAAAAAAGGAACTTTGTTAAAAAATCGTGAAACCACTCAAAGGGTTAAGTATTTATTACCTAAACTCAAGCAGGTTCTTCACAATAACAATCCTTCGATGATAAAATAAACTTGAGGAAAGAGAATTTAGTAATATTTTTCCTCGACATTGCTCAATTTAAAAGTAATTTAAGGACAATTTCGCCCTTCTGACTTTAGGCGAGACAAAGGTGCACGCTCAATTAACTCCTTAATGCTTGAACTTGATAAGCTGGAATATCACCAGACATTTTAAAGAGCAACGTCTTCTCAAAATTCAGAGATAAGTCTATCCTATCTTTGTTGAAGTGTAGTTCATTACAACTTATTGAATTATACCTCCTTGGGGTGAATTCAAAGCAGTTTTGTTATAATGATCTTAATTATAATCTACTGCTCCCTAAGAGCTTATGCCAATAAAGTTAAAATAATGTGGCCATAAAAATAATATTCTGTAAAAATTCCCAATTTGGTCGTAAAAACGTGTTAATTTCTGCTCACAAAAAGCTAACTCACGGTTGCTGAGCTGTAAAAAAACTGTCATACAACTAGTATTTCGACAGCTTACAGCGTCAGATAAGAGCAAACAAATAGTTGACATTTAATTTTATAAGTGGTTTTTATTCTATTGCGTCAATGGCACTTGAGAATTTTATACACAAAAACACGGTCAACCTGTAGAATATGAATGTCCAAGCCAAGTTGATCTTAAAGTAAGTGAGTTCGTTTTTAAGTCGAGTGGCTAGAGCTAGTACCAGAGTTAGAGGCCATTTGACATGGCTTTCCTGGTTGTTGTATAAGACAAACAACTGGACCTAAGATATTACGTGGTTAAACCATGATGGCGGGTAGTTGTAATTGCGTCTCATGGTCACCCATCGAAAGATTGCCCGTGGCTGTGATCGATTATGAACACCAACCTAGTCAAGCTACTCTACTAGCTCCGAGCTACGTTTTACCTACTGATTGCCAACTTTTACCTGTGTATCCTCCTCCTTTAGTGCCGAATGCTCCTCCCAGTCCAGCCATAGCAGACTGACCGTGAGGAGTACCAGCAGCTGCGTATAAACCTCCATTACCTAAAAAACATCATTTTTTAATTTAAATTATTGATGTCGCCAACTTCGTATCTGAAGACGATCTTATATAAAATCATTGTGAAAGCGGTTCATTGATTAAGGTCAAATAAATAGTGTGCATGAAACGTGTATCTTGAAGTGTATGCTTAGGTTACTATGGCGTTAAATCATTTCATAAAAAACCTTTTATTTGAAAATATTTGTGATTGGCGTTTTATAATTGCAATAAAACACCGACTATTTTCGAAATGTTTTTTATTTCGGGCAAATGCGAGCAACCTGTTAAACTGCAGTGAGTTAGTATCAATTTTCAAGTCAAAATACATACCATAACCAGGTATTGGGTCTACACTGCACAGTAAACTTTGGATGTATTAAATTTCATTATTATGCTAACAACATACCGCACGCCACATGGGACGTTAATTATGAAATTCAGTATTATTACAAAGTTAAAGCGATAAATATTGGCAGGGGGCGTTTTACATTTTTAAATTAATTAAAACCTTGGTATGCACTCACGCAACCAAAAAACCCCAACATGTTTTAATTAATTCTCTTGTAAGTAAAAACTCAAGGATTAATAATTTTATTAATAGGTCGCCCAAGTTTGAAGCCGTTTGTTGACAGATCTAATTTTTCTAAAACTATTAATGTCTTTGTATAATAGGTTGCAATGACAAAGACAGATATATTCTTAGTTGGTTTAGATCTGTTAAAAAAGCCTTCAAACTTGGGCCCATAGATAAATTGGTGAACAGTTCTTCTAGGTTTCTTCTACATTTGCGTGCTTCATCTTAGACCACATTGTCGCTTACCAACAGACGTGTTGGTGGTCAGACGCAGCGTAGTTGTTCATAAAAGAAATAGTCGCTGGCTAGATGACATGTAAACGTAACAGAATAGCAGTGAATGAGACTAGCAGAGGACTATCGATATAAACCCTTTTTTTTAAGTCGATACACAGGACCGAAAAAGATAGCGCGTTGAAGAGGAGCCTATACTCAGCAGTGAGTAGAAAAAGGTTGATTATGATGATGATAAAAAACTTACCTCCTCCTGCTCCAATACCGACGCCGGCATGGTATCCGCCGAAGTTGACGCCTATCTTGCCATCTTTCCAGGTAATGAACTGTGGCGCCTGAAACGAATGAAATACATAAATAATTAACAATCTCAATAAAAAACCGTTTATAGCAAATCAAAAATGAGAAATGATATATTCGCATTTAAATTACGTCTGTCCCTAGTTTTGTCCCCATGATAAACAAGATTAAAAAAGTCTATCTCTCCTTGAATTTAAATTCGGGGACAATAAGAAGTTTGTGATCTACTAACTTAAAACTCTAATTACGTAAGTTACTAGAGTTAAGTTATTAGTTAGTTACTTACATTATTATTAACCTACTCATACACCTAAGCATTTTGTTTGTTATTTCTCGCTCTTATTAAAATATATCCATTTATAGATTTAATTGCGGTCTCAGGTGAATTTTTTGTACCTTTATGTTGGTATTTTCCATGATTTAAAATTTATTGTGACACAGATATTAGGTTTATTTTATAATTTTTAAAAATATAAAAAATAAGGTTGATCTTTTGAATGTTTGAAAGTTATAGACATACCTACATACTTTTATTGTAATAACTATTTTTGTGACGTAAATGAGGTAAATAATAATGTAATAATGTAACTAACTAATAACAAGTTGGCGTTGGAGGAAAGCTGTAATATTGTAACGTTAGATAAAGTTATGCAAGTAACGAATTTATATTTCTGTTCATCTACTTTATTAGTTTTTTGTTTTAAAACTAAACCAAAATTAAATTAGCATAGATATTATATTTGTCGCAAAGGACTCCAGTTTATTTTAATTTTCTACTTGGATTAGTTTAGCGTTTTTAATCAAAATTCAAATTTGTACAATGCGTAAACATAAGTTCTGAAAGGCAAACAGCAGAAACCTTTTAAAATTTACATACCTGCTTAGTTTAATATTTGTATACCTAACTTTACTTGAAACGAGTTTTCATTCGGTTCGGTTCACATCATTGAGAATGGCCTTTAATAGGTAAGTGTGAATTTTAACTCAAAAATCATGAATTTATGGTAGGTACGAGTATATGTACTCAAATTACTTATGCCCTATGCATTTAAGAAGACATAAGGCTCGGTAAGGTAATTGCCATTTATTTTGAAACAAAAAAAAAAACTCAAAAAACAATTAAAGTTTGCCGGTAAGTGAATGATAAAAAAATTATTTAATTTATATTTTCGGATATCTCATAATAAATCTTCTAATTTAAAACTCAAATTATTATGTACTTTTTGTTTTTTTGTAAGTTAAAATATGTGTAAGTTTTATTCTACTTAGTAAATTGTATTCTAAATACCTACAAACTACCATTAACATAATCGCAATTCTAGGAAAATCTTAATGGTACAGTATCTCAAATGTTTGTCGGATCGTAATGTATTTATTCCGAATCTGCGAACGGCAAACCGCACGCTAATGCGACACCCCATTAGTGGCCAGTTCTGGATGTTACTTAATCTATTAGTAATTCAGCGGAACGTACAAATATTGTTGTACAAAATGTAGTCGATGAAAAAGTAATTGAGTACTTGAAGGCAACAAAAAATGAAATAAGGACCGACGCACTTGAACGGCGTTGCAAAAAAAAACACTTGTTAACACTGGGAACGACGGAGTCTTTAAGGGCGGAAACCTACAGTTGCAGCAACGTGGAGCAAAAATTGGCGTTGGTACGCGGCCGGCACGCTGTAGGAGCGTTTAGTCGTGGAATGTTTCTGGAACGTGCCGTGCGGCACCGCTTATTGTAGTGTCGCGTTGTCGCATCCGGCGATTTTAGCGATGGCGAGATATCGTGAGATTTTGCTCGACTCTCTCCTTAATCTCACGTGAAATTTTTCAAGATGCGTATTATTTGTGTAAAACGTTAATCTGAGCTGAATTGCGTTGGGTTCATTTATGAAAAAACTAATATTTTTTCTTTGAAACTAGTCAGTTATCCTGTTTTCTCGCCATTTTACACTTTTTTCTTGCTGAAAAATATAATTAAGAGAAATTTGCCGACCTCACCCCGCGTGAGATTGGGTGAGATTCGACTAGACCCCCTCTCCTCCCTAACGACTCGCGTAATTAATGTACGCTTCCCTTATGTGCGCTGGTCCTAATGGTTGATTTAGTTGAGTAGTGGTTGATAAATCATTGTTGGCGTGTTTTGGTCAGTATCAGGACGCCTAGTACTCGTATGAGTCGAAAAATATATAGGTAACGTATTCGACAGATATTATTTGAAAAATGGGACGTCGCTTATCGGGCGTGAATGGAAATTGCATTTTACATACATTTTTGTATAGAATTTAAATTAGGCTAGGCTATGAGTGTAAAACGTAACGTAACGTTTTTTTTTAGACAGACCCTTACTAAACCTTCCAAATATTGTTTTCTATCGAAGATAATTCGAACAAAATCTAGATATTCGATCTTCTTTTAAAAACCTGTCTCTTGTTTTTTTTTCGTGTGTTTGTTTTATACTTATTTACTCTACTATGCGGAGAATACGTAGAGTGTGCTAGATACCAATACGTTAATAAAAACGGAAACATGTTAAAATTCTGATCACGTCTATGCCGCAGCGATCGTCTGAATAAAATGCAAAGAATGCAAGACAAAAGCTATTGTATTATTTAAACATGCTACTTAATATATAAAGTTGAACATATAAATACGAGAGAAACGTAAACTTAAAGGACGAGGACTTTAAGACTGAACTTTTTTTATGCTATTGAATGACGTGCAAATCGCTTGCTCAATGTCACGTTTGCCCATAACAGATATACTATTGTAGACCATGTTGGCACTCTATGGATTTCATTCGCTGCAACAATACCTAATTTACCTAAAAGCCTAAATGCACAGATTACTAAACAGTTACTATGGTTTCGTTCATGCATTTTACAGCGCTAGCCCGGTACCCATTGTTTTAATACCTTTGTGCATCAATATTCAATGCATTTGCTACAATTGATTTAGTTTTCGACATGTTGTGTATACGTATAAGTATTACGTCAAAACAGAACTTATTATAAGAATTGTTAAACTTTGATAGAAAATATCATCAAAATAATTACAGTATATTGAAATTGGCTCAAAATAATAATAAATGCGGAATGCGGCTGCGGAATAATTTAATTTAATAATTTGAGGGCTGTGTTAACAAGAGAAATTCACTTCCGCTACAAAACAGCGAAGATATGCGTAATTAAACCAAAACAATCAAAGCAATAAGCTCTAATCCCTTAAGACAGAGCCAAAGGAAACAAACAGTGCCTCAGGCGCAATAATTGAACGTATTCAATTTGCGTAACACCTGCGTACTAATGCCGCATTTGCATCATAACATCATAAGACGGAAACTGTATTAAGAAGCGGTGCGGAGATTATAAACGACTGGAAATACCCGACTACGGATAGTCTCTTTGTTTAAGACTGAGTCTTATAAACAGCGTATTTAAAATATTTATTGAATGGCAAGATAATCGATCGATCACCATTTTGACGTAAGGTCAAGATTCAATATCTTTCTACCTGATTAGTTCGAAGGATGTCGCCAAGCCAAGTCAACCTCAGGCAGCCTGAATAATATCTTTGACTCCTGGGCTAGCCGCTCGGTGAAAACAAAGTTGTTTTTAGGGTTCTAAACCTTCTTCAAAACCTTTAGGGCGGTACTTCAGTTTATGTCACAGCCAGTTATTTTTATTGGAAGGATGTTGTATTGACTTTGTTTCCATCATAATCCACAATCACTCTTGCCCTGATTAATAGATATATGATATTTCCCTATAATCTGTGCTAATTAAGTTCAGGCAGGCTAGTTCCGCGATTGCAAAAATATTGCCGACCTGTCTTGCAGTAGGTAAGTCCTTGTCTTTGCTTATTGCTCACTCCTACGATTGTCAAATGCATTAAACATCTAGTCATATCACGCAAGGAAAACTACTAGGTATGTAATGTACCCGTAATCATTATGTGCGAGTAGGTGCTGTCTTTCATGTGTCAATTTTTGTCTTATTTCATTTCCTTCCAAGTATGTCTCTTGTACGGAGAACTGACACGTAGTCAGGTAGTCGTATTAAGTAGGTACGTTTAGCAACAAACCGACCGACGTGAAACTAAGGGGACATTCATAAATTACGTCACACGTATAGGGGGAAGGAAGGGGCCGACGAAGTGTGACATTGTGTGACAAGGGATGGGAAGGTCTGGTGACATCACATTTCAAAATCTAATATCTAAGTCAGTGGCGTAGCTTGCCTTAGACGGGCCCTGTATCAAAATTAGCCGTGTGCCCAAATGGATAACATTTTACCAATTTTTCTTCACACACGTTCAAGGCCCTATTATCCCGGGCCTCGTATCATTGATACTTAGAATCAGGAGCGGTACGCCCCTGATTCTAAGTATTAAAATTAGATTTTTTTAGAAATTAGATTTAGACAAGGACGGGGACGGGGGTTTTTGGATGGCCCCTAAGGTATGATACACACAATCGCGACGAGAAATAGGTTTAGTGAGTCAGACTAAGACATGACACTGATGCTAAAGGCTACCCAGAAACGATAAAACGAACAGGAAACCTTCGCTAGTTTAACCTTGTCGATTATATGGCGGGCCTAGAGGGCCTTAAAACTCGCCCAGGTTAGTTTATTTTTGGCCACTACTAAACTTAGAGTTTCAGTCTAGTCTTAAGATAAATTAAAAGAAACTAACTCAATAGTATATTTTTTAAGTTAGCGATACTCTCCACTATGACCATGGTGTCGCTAAAGACATTCTATTGTATTTTAGCCTTATTATACTTGTTAAATAGGTAAATTCAATATGAATTTTGGGTATTTATAAATAATAATTTTCTCCCTATCTGTTCATTGAAATTATTTCGTCCGCGACATGAAACCAGTGAGCCATAATAAATGCGCTTTACGAGTAACACAGTAATCTATGTACAATATTACGTTGCCGCAGCTGCTACTAAATGTTTTGATCAAATCAACAAAGTACCATATAAAGATTTGATATAATATACTATATTTTGTTGATTTCTATCTAATGTTATTAACAATTCTAATATGAATGTAATATAATATGAATAAAAAACTACAGCCAAAACTGCATACGTATGGGTCTTAATTTCCTTGTTTTTAATAAAATGTCTAAACTTGTTTTCGATAATATAAAAAAAAAACAAAAATAATTTAGAATCTTTGCAAAACTTTTACAATAAAAGTCAACATTTTATAAAAGATTTTCCTCGAATATTTTAAGTAAGTAAGAATAATTTAAGATATTGGTACGAAATACATAAACATTTTAAAACATTGTTTTAACTTTTATATATTTTGTGACTTGATTTTCGAGAAATCATAAAGCTATAATTTTGTTGTCAAAGTTGAATTTCATTGTAACAAAAGTGGGATTATGTGAGTACCGTGAAGTATTAATTTTGTTGTTAATTCGAAATTTCCCACGAAGCTATTGCTATTCACGTAATGATGACAAAATAGACCAAGGTCTCTATTGTTACGAAAACTGCTAGTATAATTGCTTATGTTACTACACTTTATAACTACGCATGTATGTAGTATGTATAGTCGTTTTGTCTTGAATGGGCAATTGGGCAATGAGCTAGACCTAATTTTGTTGTTGTACTCGTAAAAGGTATGTGACAAGGTTAGTTTTCTAGCTTCTTTATCGTACGTAACTTTGAAATAACGTACGTTTCAGATATTTGTTAGCGAGTTGATAGCGTAATTGATGTTGATAGTCAAAGAAAACCCAAAAACCAACTGCAAACTGCAGCCTATGACATTTGGGATCAAGATTCAGGATGCAAGATTTGGGACAAGGACGAATCTTAACGACAACTTCTTATTTTAAAGCGGTAAAGCTGTTTACCGCTGGTGGTGTCACTGATATCTGCTTCCAATTTACAGACCCACATCCGAAAAGCAATTTTCTTCTTTTGGGCAGACGCGCAAAAACTAAGTAGTTTCATTCAAGGTACTAGACGATAATATTATTTTATGCTGAAAAAAAAAATACTTCGATTTTATTCTGAGGTAAATGAAACTCGCTTTTCTTTAATAGTTATTACACAATGAAATTCTTGAAGTAAAGATCACTTGTTGAAGGGTGCGCCCCTTCAACCATCGAAACGTAAATTAATTACACTGTTTATTCACATTGAATGAGTTGGTGCAAAGTTATTACCACAAAACTACCAAATATGCAGGAGGACGTCCGGCGGTATCTATTTGTTCATCATTGGTAATTTTCCGGATTATAATCAAGAAAACTCAACAAAAGAGTTAACTGGGCTTACCTACTATGAGGTAAACTATGGCCTTAAATGATGGTTGTAAATGCTATTTTTTGAAAATCACTGATCTTTTACTAGGTATAGGTGGTCTGTAAATCCCACGATGACGAGGAAAGCGAAATTAAGGAAAATCCATTTTTAAGCCCCTATTAGACTACAATAGTAGGTAAGTTTAATTGCAAGCTAAACTATGAAATTATGAACACGACTAATTTGTAAAGGAATTTGGCACTTTCATAGGAACTCGTATCATTATTTTAAATATGAATCAAGCAAGCAAGTTTGTGACGGTATTATTTTAAGTTCCTGAAATAGGTATGTTTTCAATGTAGTTATAATTGGGGAAAAATAGTAGATATAATTAACTAACTCTACGAACACATTTAATAGCAACTAAACCGCATTATAATTACAACTTGAACAGCGGAATCGTACGTTTAAAATATTTACTGAAAACTTGAAATTTTATTTGGCATTGTTATATTTCACCAATTTTAGCCGTACTCACATATCAATTTGCCAGCTAATACGATCAGTCATATAATTATTATCATTTATTGAGATGTATGATAAACCTACTAAGGTATTTAAGGTTAATGAATAACTTGATTGTTAACTAATAAGAAACGTAGATCACTTAAATTCAAATTAATTAATTTAGACGTAATAACGCGTCTTACACTAGATATGATTCATAGAAATAGATAGTTTGGTGCTCAACTATTTTATTTACTACTATTTACGAACTGACACCTTCCGGCCAATTCTCTGCAAATCATGGACCAATTTTGCTCATATTGAAGCTTAAAATTTATATTATTATGAAATATCTGTCTGCAAAATTTCATGAAGATCAGATTAATCTTATTTGAATTATTGTCGAACAAATATATAAATGTCAATTCGTTCTCCTAGACTCAGATACTATCGCTCGGTCAAATACCAAATAATTTAATCTTTCTCTCCACTGGGCCGAGCATAGATACGAGTATTTCATGCTACACATAACAATAATCACGGCTGTGCCGCGAGCGTCAGCACATGCATTACGCGGTGAGCTACGGAGGTTTCCGTTTGATTTAGGAAGCACAAGCCTTGCATTATGCAGCCTTGCTCGAAATCTCCGCTTGCGTTAGCGAGTGGAAATGAAGTCTTATTAATTATTGTACCTACTGCTTACAGTCCATAAAAACATTAATTTGTGTTGTAATTTTATACAAGGAAAAAAACCATTTGTAACCATTTTTCACCCAGAGTTGAGTATGGGTTTAGCGCTTTAGGGCGCCATCTTTTCCCGTCCTATACTAGTCTTATAGACTGCCTTCCCGCCGCCTTTACAATGTCATCCGACTACTCGTAGTGAGCCGATGCGATGGTCTGCCGGTGAATTTTTATATAAATACCCAGCCCCTATTTAGTAATGTAAACATTTTAGCCTCGATTTAAAAGCCTGTATCGTTTTTTAGACCCGTTTTTAAGGTTATCCGGTTTTCAAGGAGCAATGCCACAAATGCATGCCATAAATATTTAGGTTTGACCCGTTCTAAATACTACCAAAACACGGTTGCATCGTTGAGTTCGTTGTGGCATAGGTATATAGAGGAAATGTGTTAATGAATAAAATAAATTCACAGAATAATATAAATAATAGTATTCGATCAAGTTAGGTGACCCACAGCATCCATATTATGATAATCGCAACATAAATAAAATAATTATAAATCGCTGGCAGTTTCCACGTTGCAGACAATTACACTTTATAATTGTGTTTGACATTACGAGATACTTACGCCGCGTCATAAAATATTATTGTAGTTAGCTGCATTGTTAACTTGGTCTTTATTTCATTTTGTATCATCATAGAAAATATAATTTAATTAACATTTATACCTAGCAAATTAATGAAATTGGAAAGGATTTTTTTATTCTTCAAGAAGTGTAAGGACTTTCGAAGATGTAAATTATTGTAGTTAAATATATTTACAATTGTTACGCAAATCTACAACTGTTAATAAAAGAAGCAAATAGAATAATTTAAAAGTTCTAAAGTAACTAAATTAAACGTTTGCGTTTTTTTTTTATTCTATTACATACTTGCGTCCTGTCCCGGCTTTGCACGAGTGGACATAAATTTTTTAAACATTTTGGGATAAACGTAGAGTAAATGTGTCTTGATGATATTTGAGCACACAATTCAATGTCAAATGTTCATTAAAAAAGTTAACATTGTCCAAAGCGCTAAGCACCTATTCTTTTTTTTAATTTGTTTCTTTCATAAGAACCTTCTCCTGACAATAACAAACACAAAAAAAAAAAAAAAGTGAAATCGGTCCAGCCGTTCACGCGTGATGGCTTGACCAAGGGAAATAGGGATTCATTTTTATATATATAGATAGGCTTGCGTTTGACCGCCATCTCGCCTGATGTTAAGCAACGATGCGGTCTACGATGGAGCACGCTTGCCTAAAAGGAACCGATTCACTCGCGACTTGAAGACACCCAAATGACGTTTAAATTTATGAAAATATTGTATATATTAATATACAATATTTTCAATATTAATTATATTAATATACAATATTAATTATCAGGATGCGTAGACGCCATTCAAATATTGTTATTGTTCTATGAAAAAACAATGTTGTATCAACTCATCTATATTTTCAGAAAATTCTTCCAAGTTTAAAGAATGATGTTAGTTTTAAGAATATCATATTCTTAGATAATAAAATTGTAATCTTGTTTTTCTTCGTAAAACGTTGATGGTAGTTTTTCAAATACAAATAAATATTTAAAATATTATATGTCAACAACTAATATAACTAATACCTATGTGCATACATTTACAAACACATGAATATTAGATTTAAAACAAATACAGCAAAAAATACTGAGTTTACCTTAATACATAGGTACTTATATACTTTTTTGGTCATTTCCATATCTTTAAAATAAAAATACTGACAAAACATTTTATCCTTGTCGTTATTTCAATGCCCAATTTAGCTTACAGCATTTTCCAGTATTTTTTATCTGGACATCTAAAAAATGTTTTAATAGGTACCTAGGTGCTACGGGTTCATTCTATTAATAGATTATCTTAGGACATTTTTGAGAGCTGACCTGAATCCATAGATTAAATACTTTACTCGAAAGTCTTTAGCTGAACATAATTTATTTTATAACTGTAATGATGAGCATTTGAGCAACTGTATTTTAGAGACAGTCAAGTCAATCAGTTGTCATAACATATTCATCAAACATATTTGAATACAATAGATTTTATTTAGCAAACAATAGAGATTTTACGCTGTGTTCGCGGAATGGGCTGGCGTAAAGCATAGATTCATATTTGATAAGACAGCTGCCACCGCCAGCTCGCAGGTCAGAGAGTTCATGAGCTGAATAATAGCCGGTTGTGGGTTTTATGACGATCTTCCTATGTAATTAATTAGATATATCTAGTTCTTTGCTTTGACCGTAGACACGTGACTAGCTCTATACCTACCTACGAGTAGAAATGATTCTAATAATAAAACTTTAGTAAAGACAAGCTGGGCTCCGCAGTTTTAACCGCTATCCAACAGGAAACTGTTATTTTTTTTGAGATAAAAAATGGTGTACGTGTTGTTTATCAAGGTTTTAAACTATTTCCTTTTCAAATATCATTCAAATTCGTTTAACCGTTGTGCGTGATTGATTGAGGAACAAACACACAAACTAAAAAATTATGTTAGCAAGATTATATTTAACTAGCTGCGCCGCGCGGTTTCACCTTCGTTTTCCGAGATAAAAAGTGATAAAAAGCCTATGTATCAATCCAAACCATGAACAACCTTCATTCCAAATTTCATGTAAATCCGTTCAGTCGTTTTTGCGTGAAAGAGTAACAAACATACATACATCCACACATTCTAACAAACTTTCGCGTTTATAATATTTGTAGGATTTGTCTTCAGTTTGAAAACTATACAAAGGCATAATAGAACTTTTGCTGCTATACACCAACTACTTATTATTCTTACTTTTGATCATTGAATTGGAATTACAACTTACAAAAATATATAAACAAGTTTTTGTGTTAGAGCCGGTTTAACTTCATCGTTCCAAAAACACAAAACTATTTTTAAATTAAATGCTCGTATTGCTCATTATATTACATAAAATTTATTTATATTCACGGCCAGATATTTTTACCATCCAGTTTTACAAGTACAAGCAAAAAGTAAATAAATAAGAGTCGTTTTGAATTATTACCATTTCTTAACCAGAACCACTAAGTGCTCGAAACCAGTTTCGATAATTTCATAATTTCTTTAAATTCTTCCATAGTAAACAGTGACTTAGCCAAATATATTTATAATAGCAACCATTTTCTGAATAATCAGTTCTTTTTGTAGAGTGATAAAAGAAGATAATTATTTGCGTAAATTATTCAAGGAAAATGATGGTGAGACCGCATAATATTTTCCAAGTCACAAACCGCTGGTGGAGTCTCCTGACAGAGACAAATCGTTTCGTGTCCCATTTTAAGAACAGATTTGCTGAATAAACGCTCTATTTTGGAATAGACAGGATAAAATTAGTATAATTTTTGAAAACAGAAACCTACTGCAAAATGTTTTCTATGACTAATCGAAAGACAAATCAGACGACTGGATTACCGACTAATTGAAATCCAAAATCGGTAAGCCGTTTAGGTGTTAAATCTACGAACATACAAAATACAGATAAACACTTGAAAAATAGATCAGCCCTTCTTTGCACTTGGGTAGAAAGTGTGAGCTACTAGGTAAAGAGTTGAAAAGCACAAGCAGTAAAAAACTATGAAGTAGAAGATATTTTCTGAATGTCGTGCACGATTCCGAAAAGTGAGATATGTTGACAAGAAACTTACCGAATACGCTTGTGCCACCAGAACCAAAACTAATAATCCACTTGCTTGCCGCATTTTGTCTGAAACAAAAAAAAAACATAAATTAGACTATTAATTAGTAGGTAAATTTTCTAATATTTTATAAAGTAGATAAATATAAAAGGTTAATTACTAAAGTAACATGTACCCCATTATTGGATAACAACCCTTTTTTAACATCGTAATAAAGCACACTCCATTTTAAGCCTACGGATTTTACAAGAACATCATAAGCTTAGAATAATATTAAATGATCACGAGATTATTCAGGGTTTAAGTTTTGGTGAGTAGGTAGGCTAGATAGAGACCCGAATGTAATATTCGAAATAATTATAATAATATAATTTTCCCTTGGGTTGAAATAGTGAGCACAGACTATACTTATAACGTAATTATTTGTTCAAAGAATTAAAAGCTGACTTCTAAATTTGATTGTCTTACTGCAAAAAAGGAATTTGAATTTAATTCTAGTGTGAATACGAGTCACACTAAATTGTCTTCTAAGTTTTTCGAATACATTTTTCGAAATTTCGTCACAGTTTGTGTGAAACATGATGAAATTCCAGTGTTCCAAAAAACCGAGCTCAATATATCGTATTAATATCGTTTCAATAAAATTTTATGATGTGTGCATAATTACATTAATCATGTATACGAGTGATTTATCAGCTATGAACTGCTTTCAATTTACAACATATCTGGCTAAAATTATAACTTCCGACCAATTGGTTTCAAAATTGGCGATTAAAATTTACCAATAATCAATAATAATTACTCAGTTTAGAATAAAGCCAAAATAAACAAATGTGATAGTGAAATACCTATTTCTATTGGTTTCAATACAAAACACTTTACTGACAATACAAAAATTAGAAGTAAGAAACCGCTGCATTTTCCTTGAAAAGCCATTAATTTCAGACAACCTGAAGGTGAGTAAAGATTCATTCACATATAAAAAGTAGCTCGCGTAACAACAAAGACATCATTAAACATTTAGTGGCTTACTTTTTAAGTCTGCAGTTAATCAGTGCTTACAGTTCTCTTATGTTTTCACACGTGACGTTTCACATCAACGAGAAAATGTCAGAGCATTTTAGTTTTAGTTTACGAGTTAGGCTCTTGGTTATACCGCACTATTACTCCTTTCTTACTGGTTATGGGATGGAAAGGGTACCCACCCTTTCCATCCCCACCCCATCAATGGTAGATATTCATTACAAAATTAATGATCTGATGAATTCGGGATCGGGAACCCCATCGACCCATGATTTATTAAGCGCCAGGTGACTAAATGGAATAGTTTCTGAGACATCCAAGTGTCCCTTATTCATGAGCTCAGCGCATATCAAGTCCCTCGGAATGGACCTATGGAAATTAGAGCCGTCCGAATTTCAATAAGCCGATGGAGTCAGCTACTTGACTTTTGCTGATATCTACATACGGAACCCTAGGAGTTTTGGCCTTGTAATTATGCCAAAAATCCAGGTGCCTTATGTTCAAAATAATTCCTAGTGCTAGTGCGAGATTGAGAGTTTTTTTTGCATTTCCAACGAATATATAATAATAAATGTTAAAATAATTGTATTGGATGTTTGTTAGTCCACTACACAAACACGTTTGAACGGATTTGGATGAAACTTGGTATGGAAGTAGCATAGACCTAAGACAAATATAATATATAGGCGTGACGAAAGATTTTAAAATCCTCTTCAATAATGTGAGTACACATTTACTATTTACAAAAAAGCCTTTATTTCGGTAATAAACTTAAGTTTAACGAAGTTTGAAGCCATTTTTCACATATTTTTTCAACAGTGCCCGAAAACAGCTTGCTTGTGTCATGGCGTCGATTTGACGTCACGGCATTGTGTCATGTCATTGTGTCTATGCGTCATGAGCGGCGGATGACCTGAGTTCACTGAGGCGTGACGTCATACGCTGTGATTGTTGTTTCTGACAAGATGGCCGATTGCTGTATTTTAATGTTTTAATTTATTGAAAATCTTTTTTAAAAAAAATAAAACTAAACCTATATATGCAACATTTTATCTCGGAAACTATCACGGGTCTTGTACAATATCGGGTAAAACTGCGGTGCGAAGCTAGTGTGTTTAAATATTGTCTGAGAAAGCTTTTGTTTTTCTTAGCAGTAAAACCTAAAGCCAAAACACAAATAAACGTGAAATATTTTACCGATTCCATTTCGATAGTACCAGCTGATTCTCCCACGTGGTTTATGAATGAGTCATTGAAATGCACAAACTGCCAACCAAAGCGTGATCTGAATGCCCCAACAAAATCAGCATAGGAATCGTTCAAGGTCGCGAGATCGTATTCTGAGAGCATTGCACCTCTAAATATGAGTATTGTGATGGATATTTATTTTATGTATTGGTGCACCAACATTTTAATAAGTATTCAGTAATATTAAAAATTCAAATCAAGCAAGATCTATACAAGACTAGAGAAACAGTACCGGTTTTTAAGATAAATTGATTGATTGACATACTTTACTTTTAGTTTTAGGTTTTACTTTAGCTTAAAGATAATTATCATTTTCATTATCATCAGTTTCTCTAATATCTGCCCACTGAATATAGTAATTTCCTAAAGAACGCAACATGCTACGATCTTTCGCTTTATGTACACTCAGAAAAATGTCCATCAAAATTCCGATGAATTCTCCTAAAGTCTACACCTAGATCTTAAATTACACAAACAATTGTAAAAACATTACCTCTCTGAACTTTAAATTAAATAAACGTTCTGTAGAGTATACTCTGTATTCTTTAACCTTGTTAGTGAACTGCAGAAATACCCACAAGTCTGTCCTCATCGCTGTGGCCCCAGAATTCTTAGTCAAGTCATTAGTAACTTAGTATGAAATGAACTCTAGAGCAAACTATGTGCCTAAGCTAACATTTATTTAGGCCATATAACGACCCATAACACCTAAAGTGGTCCCAAACCATGATGAGTTCCTAAAACTCTGAACATATACGTCAAGCCGAGAATTGTGTACTGTTATGTTTTATGACTAGCTCTGTTCCACGGTTTCACCCACGCGTTGATAATGAAAAAGTCGTCTGTGTTAATACAGGTTGTTAGCTATTTTTATTCCAAAATTCATCCAATTTCGTCGAACCGTTTCAGCGTGAAAGAGTAACAAACATACCGATAAACTTTCGCATTTATTATGTTCATGTGATTAGTAGAATTACTCATCTACTCAGAGAGTTGTGCTGTTCGGGTGTATGTCAGTCAGTAAGATAATACGAGTATGTACGACTATGTATAATATGTTCCAATGTGACCTCTTACCGGCTAAACGACTTGACGCAATAATACTTGTGTGTTTTTATGATAAGCCATTGCGAAGAGTGATAAAAAGAAAGGCACTTAAAGGCATACGGAAGAGCGAATTGCATAGGAAAAAATGTTAATATTATTGTGGAAGCCCTTCGAAAAAATTGGGGACAACAGCAAAGGACGCCAATTATCATATTAGCCCATTAGCATACTAACAAATACTATAATTGAGAAAGTGAGTTTCATTGTTTGTATTTCCTGGTTTAACTACTCAACCGATTATAATAAAATTTTGTATACACGTTGTGAGGAGTACGAGTAAAAGTTGGTTACTTTTCATCACCACGTAGTGAAACCACAAGGCGCAGTAAGTTTATAAATAACTAGCTTTTACCTGCAGCTTCGCTCGCATTGATTTTTTTTAAAGTGTGCTAGGTTACTTCTTATACCCCCAAGAATATGTGTACAAAGTTTCATGATGATCGGTTAAGTAGTTTTTGCGTGAAAGCGTAAGAAACAAACTTACATTCACATTTATAATATTGGTTGGGATGTTATCCGGTGATGCATTATTTGATCCAACAATAACAATACTCTGATTTATCATGGACGCATCAACAGAGATCGCGTGCTCGGGTCGAACCACGAAATATGAGTTAAAAAAATAACAAATTATCCGGTATGATGTAAACCAGGTAATACCAACTATTGCATTAAACTGTGTCGTCATGTGCCTTTCACTTGCAACCTTATGCCATTCGTGGATTATAGACTTGGAGGCGGTGTTCAATCTAACTAAGAAGTCATTGCCGATTAATATTATTCAAATTAATTGGATCAGTGACATATTCAAAGTTGTTGCTAATTATATTATGGTAATACAAAGACAATATATTATACAGTTATCTTGGTATGTAAAAGTGAACTATATTTAAGAAAACAGTGTATTCATAATTAATGGATCGATTGATCTACTCTATTACATAATGTATGGTTTAAAGTTATCTTCTTCTGTCTCTTTTCCAAGTATCTATTTACGAATCGATCAATTTGAGGTAATTGATTACACAACAAAGTTGCTTACCTACGTCAAGAATGACGTATTAAGGACATTTTTTTCTCAGAAAAAAAACATACTCAGAAACATTATGAGTTCGATGAAATTCCTCTTATCAACTAAGTGGGAAGCTCTTGGCCTACTATTATGACTGTCTCGGATTATATCAAAATTGCCGAACAAATTCCGAGTAAAGCCTCCTAGGCCTCAACTCGTGTCGAAACCATCATCAATTATAGAATCATTACAACATGGAAACTGGACATGACTTGCACTTTGGTTTAGATTTTTTTTATTAATATTTCGGTGATGACGTTACATTAATTAATAGCTTGTACATAAATAAATGTCAAATGTTTTAACCTAGCTTGGGTCTAGGTATGCGTTATACTATACGATGCTATGATTATTTATTATGACAAAACTTTATAACGGACAAAACAATATTATTGACTGATTTTTTTAAGCAATTCCGATATATTATGGACTTAATTCAGTTGAGTTTGTATTTCATAAGTGTAGTCAGGTAACCTAGGTATCTAAACGTAGGTGTGCTATAAATAGTCCAGGTAAATATATTACATTTGAGCTAAGGAAGATGTTATACAGATTTGAATAAGGGAAGTGAATCAGATGAAGAGGAAAACTCAGCTCACTTACAAATCTGAGGCCGTACCGCAAACTTTTAGTGCACCCTAAACTGGATTGCACTGGATTTCGTCCCGCTCTATCACTTAGAGAAGAAGCAAGACAGAAGTCAACGCAATTCAGTTCACAATTGCGCAATTCACTCTAAGAGTTCACGTTACGGCCCAGCTCAGTATCCAAGTAAAATAAACAAAAACTACAAAACGAACTTTATCAATTTCAATAACACAGAAGGTTGAGCTTTACATCGAAGGATACAGTAAATAAAATAACTTCTATCCTATTAATTCCATTGATGAGTTTCACGCGGATTTATCTATATTAGCCACCAAATATTCGGGGTGGCATCATCCGAAAATTACATTTGATAGTCACGACCACGGCCTCGATTCCGCAGTTTAATAGACAAAGAGGTGGACGACTGAATGCTTTGTTGTTTAAAAGTGTGTAGTTAAATGTAGATGAATATTGTGTATTATACTTCACACTTTGTCCTCGAAATTAGTATTAGTAGATATTATATACACATGTAGTTTCGCTAGGTGACACCACTCTTTGCACTAATTGTTGAGAGAATGTAGGTAGAATTAAACAAGTTAAAATATCCGAGGGTAGATATAACCCACCTCGCCATTTTGTCGTTCTTATTCTTCATTCGCAATTTAGTGCTCAACCACTCCGGACACTTTCAATTCAACAAAAGTATAATACTTAGTGTTCTTTTTGTTATTCAAAAAATACCTAAAAGAAAACGCTCGAAAGCTGTCAAAGAAAACCGCGGAATTTTAATGCGTAAAATTAAAAAATTAAAGTGAAAAATAAGTCGTTTAAAAGTGACGTTTCTAGTAGTGATTCCGAGGACTCATTGGAGCAACGGATAATAGTACGAAGTACAGTAGGTACATCGACAAGGTATGTAGTGGTATTACTATGTATTCATTACCTTAATAATTATAAAGCAAAGTTCATAAGAATGCAACCGAGATCGCCAGCGGTGCTATTTCGCCGCATTCGATATTGTTATCAGTTGGAACTGATAACCTCTGGCACGGGGCAGCCTTAAAGCCCATTAATCTGTCAATGCAACCGAACTAACCATCAGGGTTTTTTCACCGCATACGACATTTTATCAGTTGAGACTGATAACCTTTTTCTCTTAGCTGGCACCGGGCAGCCTTAAAGCCCATTAATCTGTCAATGCAACCGAACTAACCATCAGGGTTCTTTCACCGCATACGACATCTGTCAATGCAACCGAACTAACCATCAGGGTTTTTTCACCGCATACGACATTTTATCAGTTGGGACTGATAACCTTTTTTCTTTTAGATGGCACTGGGCAGCCTTAAAGCCCATTAATCTGTCAATGCAACCGAACTAACCATCAGGGTTCTTTCACCGCATACGACATCTGTCAATGCAACCGAACTAACCATCAGGGTTTTTTCACCGCATACGACATTTTATCAGCCGGGACTGATAACCTTTTTTCTTTTAGCTGGCACTAGGGCAGCCTTAAAGTTCAATTATTATCTCAATGAATGCAACCGAACTAACCATTGGGGTTCTTTCACCGCATTCGACATTTTATCAGTTGGAACTGATAACCTTTTTGCTGACACTAGACAGCCTTAAAGTCCACTAATCTGTCAATGAATGTAACCGAACTAACCACCGCGTTCAAAATTTGATCAGTTACTCGAAACTGAAAACACAATAACTTTTAATCATTTACTTTGAGCAAAATTTTAAGACCTTTGGACTTGTTGTTATTATATAAACTAAACGTATATTATATAAGGTTAAAAACCTATACTTACAAGTCAATATCGACTCATTCCTGAGTCACCCCAACCAAACCTGGGCCCAGACGACTGAATCCCAGAGCCTCCAAATCACGTGACTGTATAGGACGTTGATAATTTCGGCGCAGATCTCGTCGACACTTATGGAGGTAAAGCGGCGACGGTCCCTATAGTTACCAGTAACTTAGTATAGTTAGTATTTGCGATCTCAGGACCGCAAATAATATCGCGGACATAATTGTCGACGATCCAACTTCATCGACAACAGAACCTTTAAAATTAGATGAAGAGGTACTGGAGGTTTTGGGCAAACACCCGATAATCACAATGAAAATTGCAAACGACACCCGTTCAGAGTTGCAACCGCCTCAAATATATCGCGCCTGAAGGTTACAATATACAAATATTTTGACTAAGTACTCAATGCCTGCATGCTATGCCAGCAATTATGCTTGCACATCAATGCTCCACAGCTTAACCCTGAAACAAAAGCTGCCCTTCCAGAACGGCACTGAAACCGGACAAAGAAATCGAAGCCGAACAAAAACAAATGGCACGTGTTATATCATGCCTTGCTGAAGTTATTACTATTACTTGCTATATGGCGACTTAGCAACTTGCAACACAAAAAATAAAATAAAATAAAAATATACATTTTTGTTATAAGTAATTAAGAAACATTTAATAAATAAATAAAAAATTTACCGGTCAAACCTACACATACGAGCACATAAACCGCTCGGTCTGTAAAGCGCAATCAGTCGCGCGCTTTTTTGCGCTGATTTAAAAAAAAATAAAAAATAAATAAATAAATAAAAAAAAAAAAAAAAAAAAAACTGAATACAGCATTTTTCTTCTTGTAATTTTTATTTTTTTTCTAAAATTTATTAAAATTTTATAAAAACAGGTAATGTTGCATATTTTACTTATGTTGATGCATATTTTACCAATTTCACGAATGTTTCACCAATTTATTATACATAATTATTATAAACTTTTTATGTTGCATATAATCCGGTTCTTATAAATTACAAATGACCATAGTACTATCCTCTCTTGGATAGCTGGAAGTTTTCCTCATCGGTCGTTCAGGAATCTGTTCCTAAACCACGCATATATACAAATTCTGATAAACAATCGAAATAATTGTATTTAAATTAAAATAATAATAATATAATTAATAAGTTTACAAAAACTGAACATTTTAAACTTGGATGGGGACTTACGCACTGCAGTAAAATTATTTTCTCAGAAATGCTATATGGCACCTTTGATCTCAAAGATCCATATTTTCTTTTAAGATATCACAATGGCTTTATAAAAACCTTCGGTTAATTTTCAACGACAAATACGACTATTCCAATGTAACATTGTGCCGTTCGGCTTAAGTACTGCACACTGCACCCTTTGCTTTTACAAACATTATTAATCTGTATTTAGTCGATTGGCTACTAATAAGTCAGTGCCCTGAAATGCTACTGATAAATATTGAAATGACGAGAAAAACATTTACTTCTCTGAGTCTTACGAGGAGAAAAGTGTGTTGACACCTTCAATTACATACTAATTTTTAGGCATGATCATAGACTCTTATCAGATGTCGCTAAGTCTAACCTTGGACAAAAAGTTACACATTAAAACTGAAATAGATAATTTTACTAAAAAGAGACGCTGTTGATTTAGGAAATTCACACAAATCAAAGGTTTATTAGTGTCGGCTTGTCCAGCCATTGAGTATGGGTATGGGCTTTATACTAAGGAAATAAAACGCTGCAAATATCTTAACTTATGATGTTGTGATAAGTTTATGAATGTACCCGACACTCTGTTGCCCGATATTAAGTGGTGGATTAGTGCCATAGGCCAATCAACACACCATATCAGAAACGACGTGCTGTGCACGTTACAGAAATTTATTCTGACGCCTCAACTACGGGGTGGGGGCGAACTGTAAAGGTCAAACTGCAAGTGCTCAATGGTCAAGTAGTAAACAAGAAAGGCATTGAAATTACCTCGAGCTGCTTTCATAGCTCTTAATTTTTTTCCAAGGATTTATACGGCTGTCTGATACTTTTGCGCATCGACAACACCACCGCAATTCTGCGATAGCTTACATTAACCGCATGGATGGAATTCTATTTCCAATCTTACTAAAACAGCAAAAGAAATTTGGCCTCACGGCTACAAAGATTTTTATCTTCACGTCCTATAGTAGATCATGTATCAATGTTCTCGCTGATTTTGAATCACGTAAAACACACCCAGATATCAAATAGGAGTTAGCTGATTGGGCTTCCCAATACTTAGCAGCATCTTTTGAGCTGCCTGAAATAGATTTGAAAGTCGAATCATCAATAAATGTAATAGATACATATCGTCACACAAAGATCTTGACGCAGTCGCTTTTAATTCATTTGCAGTCATGGTCAGACATCTTATTTTTATTTACACCTTCCCTTCATTTTCAATAGTCCTAAGAAGGCTGCGAAAAAACATTTCAAACAACGCATGTGGCATTGTGATTGTAGCAATGTTTCATTGTACCAATGTTCCTACACAAGCATGGTTCTCTTTGTTCAAATCCCTACTTGTGTCTGATATCGCTACGTTTACACCTAACGATAATATTTTGATATCGCATTACAAATCGCAGATATATTCCAATCTTACCCTGGCTGCAGGAGTGTTATCAGGCTTTATCAAGTCGAAGCCTACAAGTTGCCTCACTGACTAAAAGCTCCAATAAACAACATGACGGATTTCTCTGGAAGTGGTGGTCGTATTGCTTAAACAATTACAATGTTGTTCTATATAAGGCCTCAATCCCTAGCGTACCTAATTGTCTTTCTATCGAAAATGTTTAGCGACGGTAAACCTCCTTTACCTAAATACAATGCTACCTGGGGCACCAACAGTGTTTTAGGTCACTTATGCATAATTGACAATTGTCAATTGGTAATGAAAAGCTTGATATAAATAAACATTCCTGGTTTCAAGCAGTCAGTTTTCTTCTGACCTTTTTTCTACGAAAACCCAGCAAAAATACTACAGGCATACATAGACAAATGCGATATTTTATTCACTTAAACCAGTCGGCAAACTGCGACTGCCGCACGCTCGCTTGGTGTCAGTCTTGACACTATCCGCAACACTGCGGGATGGAGCCACAGCTCCACTACCTTCGTTCCGTTTTACAACAGGGTTGTTACCGATGCCTGTCACCTGTCCTTAGCTCAAGCAATTATTAATATAATAATAATACACCATCAGGCGAATAGATGCCTAGATACTGTTTAAGCTAAATATAACAATTAAGTTAAGTAATAAGGTAGTAACGTAAAATATGAATATTTTCACGTAAAATATACCTACAGTACCTATGGTTGTGCTTAATAAACATTAAGTTGATTTCACACGATTAACGTGTCATTGACAATACTTCTTTACATTACTCTCAAAGTCTACATGTGTATATAATATCTACTAATACTAATTTCGAGGACAAAGTGTGAAGTATAATTAGTGATTAAACGAACTTACCTTTGTGAAGTTCTATCATAATTATACGTAGCACTTTGTCCGAAGAAATTAGTATGTACTCCCGCCCCCCCAGGAGCAAACGCAACCCTTGAATATCATTAGAACTAAAGAAGCATGCCAATGACAAAGGTGTAATTAGGTGTGTAATATAAATATGTATATCTCTAAACTAAATGAAGAATAAGAACGACAAAATGGCGAGGTGGGTTATATCTACCCTCGGATATTTTAACTTGTTTAATTCTACCTACATTCTCTCAACAATTAGTGCAAAGAGTGGTGTCACCTAGCGAAACTACATGTGTATATAATATCTACTAATACTAATTTCTTCGGACAAAGTGCTACGTATAATTATGATAGAACTTCACAAAGGTAAGTTCGTTTAATCACTAATTATGGTTACTGCTGGTATAAAACTCAGATTAGCAAGATTAAATTGAGTAAATTAATGGTAGTTAATTGGTAGTCAATAAACTTGAATAAATACCCATCATGTGTAGGAATACTCATTGTACTTTGTAATTGCAAAACACGCTACAACAGAAAACAGTTATTTACTCTGCCTCCTTCTTATAAGTTTGTGTAACCTTTTTACGATTGAACCAATCTCGATGAAATTTTGAAACAAGTGTGTAACATACGTAATGTAATGACCAAAGACGAACAGGATGTTTTATTTTATCCCAGAAAATATGAGTGTGCTGGAAAATCACATTACGTATAATTTTCATTTGTAATTTAAAAAAACACATTACATGACTTTCCCGGTTATATTTTAAGTTAATTTAAAGTAATGAAACACTAATTGTAAATCTATTATGAGAATTTAAAACTTGACAATGATAAATAATTTCTGTAGCCTACCCACATCACAGTTCTCGTTGACAGATTGAAATTATAAAAAAGGAAAACGTGCCTAAGCCAAGCCGTTAAACACTAAAATATATCTCAACACCTCGTTCCAAGCTGACAGATACCTAGCTACTTTTTAACGCCATGGTCTCTTTGTCTACAACGAATAACCCAATTTTCTGGGAGACTGCACCCATTACTCGTTCCTGTGTCGGCGATAAAAGGCCGCCTGTCGCACCTTTAAAATGTAGTGACTGGTGTTAGCTTCGCTTCACAGATAGGACTGGTGGGAAGCCTAAGAAATTAAGTAGATTAACCTTTATTTCATTCTAGAGTGAGTTTATGTTAGGTACCTTAGAATTTGAAAGGTCGCGCACACGCATCGATAAATTTGTGGGTAAGTAGGTTGTGACTAATGAGATTTTACCCATACAGTTTCACCAATAGGAATTTTCCGTTGAGGCCCTCTTTTACCTGGAATTGGAATGTTTGCATGTTTTTTTAAATCTATTTCTTTTGAGCAGAACATTTCCAATTTCAATCAAGTAATGAGAATAATAATTTTAAACAGAATTTATTCATTGAACATTACAATTTTGAAGATGTGTCACAATTCTAAAGTATTCTTGTAACACTTTTGGGGAGGGTTCCAACATAAAATATTTTTATCTGTTTCTACACAGTTTATACCTTAGCAAATGGGGACAGTTTAGAGTAAACCTTACTTTCTAGAATGATACGTGCTCTCGCAGACTTGACGTGTGTAACAACAGTTTGGTTCAGTATGTGGTTATGTAACTCTAACTAGGTGTTAGGCGATTGTGTGAAGCGACAGGTAACCCTTCGACATACTAACTCGTTTCTATCATATCCATATTGCAAAAGCAAGTTGAATTGTATTGTAACCACTCTAAGAGATATTTACACAGCATAAATGAACTAAGATTAGCTACAATACCTTCATAATACATATACTAGTAATTTTATTGCTTATAAAATTATTAGGTTAGTGAATAACTCTGATATGCATAAACGCTAGGTACATTAATCTGTTCTGTGAAAAAATCCCTCGCTTTTACGAGTGGCACTTCCCGTTTACGAGAATTTGACTGAATATTTTATAGAATAAATTGAAATACCATATGATGATGCATAAGTAGGTATTAAATCTATGTATAGATAGGTATTGTAGAGTCATATAATAGTTGAATCACCAATTGAAATTTTATTGAAATTAAACTGAATAACTTATTTCGTAGGTTTTTAAGAAATCTTAATTATGCTTGTCAGGGACATTAATATTAATACCTTACATTAACATGCAAGCGTTATCTATTTTCTAGTTATTTTAATCTATCAAATAATCTTATTCATTATTCCATTAGTTATATAGAGTCTGATATAGAGTAAATATTTTTAAATTAAAAGAGCATATTAAAATACCAGACTTTGCGTGACAGATTATTAATTCAATTTAGTCTGTATATTGAAAAAATATTTCAGCTAGGGATTAAAGTAATTAAGTTATCTATTTGACTGAAGCTCATTTGAATATTTTGGATACTCGTATATTTGGGCTAAGTATAAGATGAATATTGCTATGAGTGCGATAGACCATGGTCTATCGCACTCATAGCAATATCCGAGCAAATCGAAGGTTTCGTCTGAGTAGACAAAACTAGCCACTCGGCCCATTCGAACTTACTTAGAGGACAAATCAGTGTTTGTGTGTTTGTAGAGGTGTATTAATTTGTATGTTTATATATTTGTCCGAGAATAATGTGCATACGATTGATCAGATCTAGGTAATCATTTTGAAATTCAGTAGTTAATTCTAAAATCACGTTGCAGTTCAAATATGCTTAAAATCGATTTTTGAAAATATAGAGGTCGTAAGGTCTCATTTTATCGATACAACTAGTTAGACTAATTTACATTATTTCACTTATACTATGTGTACAATAATTTAGTTAGGCTGTCATCAGTGGCATAAGTCTTCATTAAGCTGTCGAACTAATTACCAAAACGAGCAGGTGATCAGTTTAACGACTATAAATTACCTATTAATTACTTTGCTATACGCTTTGCGGTAGAATATTCGAGTCCGTCTACTTATGTGGTTCTGTATTAGCTTTTCCAACTATCGTCCAAATTCCTGCATTTCTACGCATTTCCTAATGAACAGCTCACTTCCGCCACACTATGGTATTTCCATTTATTCTGAGCATTAAAGTTAGGTGAATGGATTAGTTTCTCCCTTAAGCCATCCAATCAGCCGTTTAAGCGCTAGGCAATTAGCGAAGAGAGACTTTCATTGATATAAGGCAATGGGACGTATCAAGGTCTGGGATTGGGACATATCTTTTTAGCAACAAAGTTAGTTTAAAGTTAAGGTAATTTCAGTTTAAAGGAAGAATCAGTGATCTTTTAACGACTCTGGAATATTGCTTCAGTACAGTTGAGAACTGATAGTTAAAACAATATCGTCGCGGTATTAAATGTATCATGTAGCGATCACGCATAGAAGATAGATAGTTTTGAAGAAACCAGCCTTAGCGATAAGATCGCTTTTTGTGCCTATTATCTACTCGTATATTTTGCCTATTTCTATATTTTTCTGTTTTCAGTTTAGTTAAAAAAGTGTAGATAGATAGAATATGAACTTACTAACATGTAGAAAAACTACCCTCAAGCGTGTCATATCCCCTTCCGGAGTGTGTCTCTGTCAGCACCTCGGCACTGAGCCAGCGATAATGAGCCACACCGGTAATTGTGAGGTTAATTATTGTAATTTGCTTCAACAGCGTTGCGTCGCCGTGATTGCTAATCAGTAGGTAGATTATGATCGTATAGCGTCGAAGCGTAGAGCACAAAACCATTCTTAATCTACTTAAACACTATTGAACCATTTCAATGGTGTTTAGGTAGATTGTAGTATGATGTAGAACTAATTTAGTTATTAGTTAATATACTTGCGATAATATTGTTTCGCAAGATTTGGAAACAAAGTAGGTAAGTTAAGTTTTAAGTTAAGTTTTTTTGCCATAGGCCAGTAATAAAAGGTCAGGCCATATCTGTTTTTGTTAAAACGTGTTTTTACCTTTCAATTTAGTTCCTAAATGGATCGGGATGAAAATTTCGCGTGGATGTAGCAATGTTCTAATTTTTATCCCGAAAAACGTACGGTCTAACGGGTAAAACCTTGGTTTGTTTAATTTAATCGGAAAGGGTACATACGAGTACAATATTTTTCATTCAAAAAGCTATAAAAAAAGCTTAGGAGAGTTGGATTAGGAAAAATATAAAACATGATTATGTTTATTGTTTTTCGTCGAGAGTTGTATTGATTGTAAGAAAAAAAATGGAGCTTTCAACGTAATCGGTCTACAAGGTAATCGTAACATCTCGCGTGTGAAAAGTACGCGGTTAGAAAATGGCGGAACCATTCACGTTTCCCTACAGTCTGACCAACTTATCTGAAGAGTTCAGTGGAGGAAGCACCATCGCATATTCTGAACAAAACTGACAGGCACTCGTGGAATATTTTTAGTTCCCTTTTTAGCCAGCTGTATACCTAAGTTGGTCGCACTGTGCGATAAAGCTAAGCGCGCACATTACCCCGTATGGGGGACAGATTAGGCCTGGTGTTGCCACCATGCTGAGCATTACCATTTGCAAACGGGCCTTTTTTATCGAAAATTGCCTAAAATGTTGGCTTAATAAGCGTTAAAGTATTTTCCGATGCAACATTTCACTTGGGAACAAGTATATTTTAGCGCTACATTTTCATTTATGAACTTCTTGATATAGCTATTCTTATGTTTATATTGAACACGCATACAAAAGTAGTTGGAGAACAGTAGAATGTAGTTGTAATGGTAACACATTACAATGGCATTCTTCTACAGCGTACGTTTCTAGCCCGCTAATAAACCTGGAGTATCTACGGAATAGCTACTCCGTCTTCCGTCTTTTTCTATCAAATTAAATATTTAAAAGGATGACAAAGACAAAATGTAGTGGGTACATGGAATAGCTACTCTAATGCAACTACGCTTTAAGTAATAAGGAAGTAGGTATGAGACTACAGTTTACACTCATGTTTGTATACAAAGTGTACAAGAACATTATTTTTACAAAACAAAAAACAAAAACCGACTTCAAAAGACCGACTATTGAGTTATTCATCTATTTGTCGCGCACGTACTTAATGCAAATTTAAGACTTATATGGTTTTCTCATGGATACCATTATCAGAACTGGACTATTGAAATGGGACCAAATGGGAAGCGTCAGCTTTCTAATAAAAAAAGAATCATCAAAATCGATTCACCCAGTCAAAAGTTATGAGGTAACAAACATAAAAAAAAAAAAAAAAAAAAACATACAGACGAATTGATAACCTCCTCCTTTTTTGAAGTCGGTTTATAAAAACTAAAATAGGTTGATTGATTACATTACTTTTGTTATTTATGTTCGTTAGTGAATATAAAAGCAGTTTATTTGCTATATTAATATGGAAACAGGTAGAGCATTTTAAATAAATAAATAAAAAGAGTAGAGCAAGGAAATGTTAGCAAGAATATTATTTGTAGGTAACTTATATACCAATGTGACTCATTTAATCAATACAAGTTGTTTTCCAAATAACGCATCTAGTCACATCATTATTCAGGAACTACTTCTATTAATTTATTTAATAAATAACTAAACAACATATTTTAAAAACTAAAAATCAAAAAGTAGCTTTTGTCCGTGTGATAACCTTTTAACTTACCTACAATATTACATTTTAAATTATTATTCTGATAGATATATTGATAATAAATATAATTAAACAAGTATTTACATCTTAAGTTTAAAATAAGCTAAAATAAAAAACTAAAATAACTAGGACTAAAATAATATAATAAATCTATATATATAAAAATGAAACCCGTTTTCCTTGGTCACGGCATCACGCGTGAATGGCTGGACCGATTTCACTAATTCTTTTTTTGTTGTATTTGTTATTATTAGGAGAAGGTTCTTACGGAAAAAATATTAAGAAAATCTCTCAGAAATATTGAAAAACCCTAAAAACAGCCCTTTTCTTTTTCCCATACAAACGTTTTCTAACTAAAACGAGCTTCATTGCTATTGTATAAAGTTCATATTGAATTGCAAGCACTCACTGTTGTTTAAGCAATGTAGGTATGTTCCTAACGTCCAAGAGTCAATTTGCACTTTATTACCTCAAAAGTTCAAATTCAATCATATTTATCAAAACAGTGTGCGTTGGAGCACAGATAAAACAAAAAAAAGAAAACGAAATCGAATAGTTCATTCAATTGTTTTAAAATTTCGAAGGATTTGACTCCAAGTCATATCAAATTAAAAAAAAGTTGAAACAACAACAAACTGTCAATGTCAGTGTTTTTTTTTTCATGGATGAGTTTGCTTTTGTCAACTGATACACGAAACAAATTCGTACCTATAATTGTAATATATTATAAGTATAAAATTGTAAATAGTGTTTTGTGTTGTTTTGTTTTGTTTATATTTAATTAGGCAGTACCATAGAGAAGTACTGTATGGCAGTACGAAGTCTGCCGGGTCAGCTAGTTAGATTAATAAAAATACACCAAAAACATTCTTCCTAAGTTCCTAGAGCAAAACCTTTGCCCCATTCTATATTAGCAATTTATAACTTACTAGGTAATAACAAAAAATTACCATAATTTACCATTGTAATAGAAACAAGAATAAACACAAAGCATTATGAAAACCGGTACCCAACAACCTTCGGTGTAAGAAACTAGCTAAATTTGAACCTTCTATTGTGTTGTTCACTAAGACCGTTATCCAATAGTATAAAGATATAAAGCTGGTTATAAATGCGAAATTTCTAACTGTATCTTTGAGACTCTCTTAATGTTGGACACATTTTTACGATTAAACCGCTGATTTTGTTTAAGAAATAGAGTGATCTGTCCATATGTAACAAGAACATTATTTTTACAAAACAAAAAACAAAAACCGACTTCAAAAGACCGACTATTGAGTTATTCATCTATTTGTCGCGCACGTACTTAATGCAAATTTAAGACTTATATGGTTTTCTCATGGATACCATTATCAGAACTGGACTAAATTGAAATGGGACCAAATGAGAAGCGCAGCTTTCTAATAAAAAAAGAATCATCAAAATCGATTCACCCAGTCAAAAGTTATGAGGTATAACAAACATAAAAAAAAAAAAAAAACATACAGACGAATTGATAACCTCCTCCTTTTTTGAAGTCGGTTGAAAATTCAAATTTCAAATTAATTTTATGTCGAATGTCACATATTCGTAATCACAAAATAAGCCCATCAGTCACACACAAACACAAAATTAAAACCAACAATAAAGACCAACATTGTAATGTTTTTACACAAAGGGGCTGAAAAAACGCAGAAACAAAATTGTGCACGCATATGATGGCTAAGCTAGTTTGAACATTAATTAGGCATTGAACATTAGTTAGAATAAAAGATAAGCTACGCCTTACTATATTTTTTTATAGGGTGCTTTTACACAAAATAGCGAGCTAGAGGAATACAAGTTTACTGTTACGAATTTAACTTTTACTTGAATTTTCATTCGACATTTTCGTATCGGCTTGCGTTTCCATGGAAAACTGCCCTTAAAAGAGGTAACGCTGCCACAAACTTGAAATTTAGTTGAGCACAGCTTGACTCACGTATACCTCACGTATATACACACTTACTTAGTATGGTATAATTCACGGTGTATTAAATCGAGGAGGGAGGTTGATTGCATATCGCCTCGTGTTGAGAAACTTCCGAAGAACCTAAGTAGCTTGGATGTAAGTTTATTTACTTTTATACTCACGTGTGTTTTGCTTTACGCTGGCACTGTATTTAGTTTTCGATTAAATTCTGAATTTAAACTAAGATTCCAGATCTCTACATAATCTTGAGTTTAATATTAAAACATACAGACAGATGGATGAATTGACGGATGGACTGACACTAGAGTCTCATCATAAGGGTTTTATTGACAATTTTGGTTCGAAACTCTAAAATTGTGACAACACTACACTGTACTACTGAAATTGTGATTCTTGCTTGGTTCAACCTGCCTTCATCTCTTCGCTGGCTAGCTATTCTATAATATCTAAATTGCACATTGATAACGGCTTTAAAATTTTGAATACATCTACAGCGTAGAAGTTTGGCTAGACAACATCGATTTAATTGTTTGGCTCATTTCTGAGTAGATTTGTTTACTATTTAAATCGAAGACATTTATCCTTATTTTTTTTATTTCATTCTTTGTTTTTCGACATTTTAACGTAATTTTTAACTTTTAACTTAAACTTTTACTAATTTATGACCTATATTTTAAATTGCATGCTGACTTCGCTTATAAATGCTACATTTTGTTTAATTTTTTTTTGTGGATGGTTAGTGTACGTAGTGTAGGCGGACTTAAAATAAATAATAAGACAGATCTCCCAGATACTGTCTTTTGGTACCGTCAATCATTATGATATTATTATAGCAGAACCTTCTTATTGACTTCTGTTATTTTAAGAATACGGGATGGAGAATACACGTGGCTTCATAATAGCTTTATATTGCCAAGCAGAGAGTTGTTTGGCTGAAAATTTTCGTGAAGTTTAACAATAGCCGCTTTTGCTGAAAGGAATGCTAGCGTTTGTTTTTGCGAAGCATAAATACAAAATTATATTTGTATTCCCCGGAAATACTTACTTAGAAACACAGTAATTGGGTTTGTGGGCAAAAACAATACGAGTAGCTACGCAAAATTAACAAAAAAAATCAGTTGGCTGCAAGAATTAGATTTATAATTAGCTAAAAATATTTTTAGACTACATTTTTGACAATTTTACGATTATTATTTTTAACTATGCCAAGAAAATTTAATTCGATGGTAAAATTCATACATATATATTCAAGTTAAAAATTAAATTATTTGAAAAAGAACACCACTCACCTCAAAATCCCACGAAACTTACACTCAAAAATTCACTATTTACTAAGTAACTTCGAGAATATTGCATCGATTGCGGCAACGAGTGCGTTTTCGAATCGCGTGCGCAGCCGGAGGCTTTGCTTTAAAAACTACCTGTTTGTTGTTGTGGCTAGGCCTTGCCATTCCCTGCCCGCGTCACACCGGCGTGCGGCGCGCGACCGGTCGAACGGTTTCCTTCACACCGATTTGTAATCCAATTTTACAACATCCGATCTAGTTTTGCGTGAATAACGTGTAAAGGTTCAATGTAACGATGAGTAAATACTACGTTGTAGATTAATTTCATTTGCCTTTGCAGGTTTCGTTTGCGAAAGTATGGTGGTTTTTAAGCGTTTTTTGGTTTGTGTCAAAACAATGTTTTTTTTTCATATTTTACAAAATTGAAATTCCAACTATGAAGGATTAACATATGTAAACCAATAACAGAGAGATAAATCTATCCAGAAAATATGTGAAGGTGTGATTTGCACTTTTGTACGTTTTCTGAATAAACCTAGGGTTGGAAAAAAGATAAAATCATGTTTTCGAATAAAACACGTTGTATTAATTGAGTTTCTAGAAATTCTTGTAGCTTCGGTGGAGCAGCATACTCAGCCTTTTTAACTCGTATCTCACCAGGCATAGCCTTCTGAAAAAACAAGTTAATATAAAAGGAAAAAAGTTATTCTGTATTTACGAGTATAAGATAAGAGTGGTTGACTAAAAATAAAATAAGCAGTGAAAATAAATCTATGAAAGAATACAATTTCAGTTTGTTTTATAATCATCACGATACCTACTCATCATCATTTTGTCCACCAAGTATTGGCCTCTTCTAAAGAACGTCATATGACACATGCACATGAAAATTGCATTTCTCACAAAAGCATCATATAGGTACATTTAAGTTTCATTTATGTCACGGATCACTATACGTTATTATGTTAACTCTGCTAATTAACAATTACTTAGCAGAATCGAACCATCGACGATAACCAATGGATAACACATCTGAGTATAAAACTAAGGTTACATTATCGTGTGTGCTTGTTCAATGAAACAATGTGAACGAAGCACGAATATTCAAAATACATCAAATTTCGTACTAACTTTAAATTACAAACATGAAATCAAAACTTATTTACTTGAGACGTATATAAATATTGTATTTTTGACTGAATAAATAATTTTGGGGTGTTTAGTTCTACACCCTAATCATTAAAAAGAAAATTAAATACTGAGACTTGGCCCCATTGTATTGGACTATTTATATACTAAACCTGTAATATTTCTAATCGTATCGCATAAACTTATATTTATGAAAACTAAATGGTCTGCAATAAAACATTTAGTAAGAGTAACAAGAAATTACTTATTTGCGACGTCTATTGGTTGTCGTCCATGCCCAATGTGGTTTATCGATAGAGCTTACACCGGTGCAGCTTTAATCCGCCCGCGAATGATACATTATGGTGTAAATGAATCCAGTGGAATATTTTACACCAATTTATTTGCACTAATTTATTTTATTAAAAAAGATTGGGATTCCCTTTATCGTAATTGACATATGGGCTTTGAATAGTGGTTTTTAACTGGACAATGTTCAAAGTTCAAAATGATCAAAATATTAGAGACAGAGGTCATAAGAATAAAGTTATATTAGTCGAATTAGCCTGACCACCAACTCGACTAATCTTTGCGATACCTAAAATAAAGCTTTGAAAGGCCAAACTAATCAGGCACCTGTAGGTACCTATCAGCAAGGCATAATCAAAAATTCGTACTTACACCTCAGATGAAGCTATCGTTTGATCTGCGACTCACACTTAAGTAATTGCTATAAAAGTGAATTTTGAATTTACAGTCACTCAGACTGTCATAAGCATGCGGTTTTGCAGTTTTTGCATTAGAACAGGTAGAACTGGATACAAAATTAATCGTATACCTAAAGTGATTCTTACAAAGTTGGGTTTTTACTCAAGGTATAGGTATTTCTAATCTAACGAAATGTGATGAAATGTGATAGATACTTGGTTTTTACGAAATTAAATCTTTTGATGCTGTTTTAAATCATTCCTACTGACGTAGAAATTAAATCAAACTTTGACTTTATTTTAGCAAAAAAAGTCAGACAAGTTTGTCAACAAAATTTACATTAATATGGAGGTTAAGGTCCAAAATTCATTACAACAATACTATGATGGGATATATAACTTCAGATTATAAAGAGAAATAAACATTACCAAATCACGAAATTGACTCCGGTCATTGCCACAAAATTATTACCGTTGATTATACCGGCTATATACCTACATACTGGTAGATCACCCGTCTTTACCTGCGCATCTGTTTTAGATGTGGTGTTAGTAATTTACAACCAGGTAGCTTGTAATATCTACCAAATACCAAAAAAATCGGTTTTATTTTATGGCTGTGTAGGCTGACTAGCTCTGCCCCGCGACATGATCCGTTAGTTATCTTGTACGGGATCTCTTATTTTCCTTAAGCTCACCACATCAAAGTCCATAAGTCCATAATTCACCAAAGTCCAGTTTCATGTAGTTACCAAAGTCCAATTTAGCAAACAAACTCAAACACACACAAAAACTTTCGCATTTTTATTATTAGTGTTTGTTATTATAAAAGACGTCATTGGGATTCGTTTTTTTTTGGGCAACACGTACTTTAATAAGAGCTTGTTTTTCTTTTATATTGATTCCATTTCTAGATTAGTTAAAAATAAAAATAAAAACTTGTGAGTTAGGTTGCTACATACCTACTACTTAGATCGCTGGAAAGTTCATGTACATAAAAAATGTTGAACATAAATAAATGAAAACAATTTGAACAGACATAATTTAAAAGTAAAATTAAAGTTTCCTAATTTTGAATCTAAAGCTTCTGGTATTGTGAGTAAAACAGTTAGCATTCTTCTGTTCTCTGGCACCTTTGTGACCTTTATTTAAACTTATTTTACTGAATTCTTCCATTTCAAGATTCAAAAGACTTCCTGCATGCCACTTATGCATTTAAACATGTTGTTTGAAAGTAATTTTATGCATAGAATCGCACAACTATCTCTGCGCTCGCTTTAATGTTTGTGTTTTCGCTGCTGCTGTTCTAAACAAACTTTGGTAGCATGTGTGTTCTACTTTGTGAGAAAATCGTCATTGCTTACCATACATTACCGAAAATATACCCACTTGTTCAGTGGGAAATTTTTCTAAGGATATTAATCTAGAAATACTTACGGATAGGTATTTCCTAGGCAAGTGAGCTATATCCTCGACCACATCGTCGCTACCCATGAGGTGAGATTGTGAACAAACGCATGTCTAGTTTGTTGTAAAAAAAATTAGGAATTTGATTAAAAATTGCTAGTCAAATACTAGTTAGTCTATCTATAGCATGTGTGAGATTGAACCGTTCCATTTCGTCTCACTAGGTATCCCCCTTTATGTAGTACATAAAGGAACTGTGGAACAGGGCAAATGGGAGATTAAACAACTTATGTCACAGAGTGACGAGGGCAGTGCTGTGCCACGCAGGGTCTTAAATTCTGCGAGTTCAAAATTCTGAGTGGCGCAGGCCTGTTATGGGCAAACGTGACGTTTAATATCAGGCGAGCGATTTGCTCGTCTCGTCACTCAATTTGGTACATAAAAAAAACTGAAGTGGTAATAAATATACATATACCTGTAGAGAGTGTCCTGTAATATGTGGCAACTTTACCACTCCAGATAGGTATATACGTAGAAGGATTTTGGCACAAGTCAGTAAGTAGTGGCAGACGAAACCTCATTTTGAGTCGCTCCATCAACCTAGTCACCCAAACTTCTAGATAGCTAAGCTGCGCTTCCATTTCGTGGAGCATACGTAAACAGTGTGGCGTTTTATACGGCACGTGGAGACCACGCCTTATCAACACGGATCTTATTTTAGAGTTGACTGTCGTCACTTTGTGGTGAATGAATTACTCAAATGTAATCCAGTTCTAGAGCAGTTAAGGAAATTCCCAACTCTTAACTGATTACATACCGCTTTTGCTAATGTCATATTTAATTAAGTACCCAGCCTTGAGTCCGTTTGCAAGGGACAGTAATCACACAAATGAGTTATGGTCAATACCCTCTAACTAGCGAAATGATCGATTACGTAAATCATGACAAGTCCGAATGATTAGTCAAATGCAAATAGTTATAGCGAAGCGATTAATTGATGTTTTGTTTTGTTAAGCCATGGACGGTAAATTAATAGATGGGTCTGATTGAATGCAATCTTTCGCCTCGCAAACTTTCGCCTAAAATAGCTGTAACAAATAACAAATGACAAACAATTAAAAATATTGAAGTAAAAAAAATATAATAAACTCTACTAGATCCAACCGTTTATTTTCTTTTTGACAGCACCAATAGAACGTAACTGCGTCATGTTACGCAAAAGTTCACTTTTAAATGCGAGGTTTTAAAAATATGACAACTGCCTAAGTTTACTCCTTGATCCCGTATAATAATCATCTTTGACAAATTGAGTCCATAAGTGCAGTAGTTTTTTTATAAATTACATAAAATAACAAACGTTTTTAAAAATTTACGTTCTATGGCTATCAACATAGTGATGTTACGATTGAGATATCGATATTGTTTATTAGCTATTTTTATACGGGTATAATGTAGCATTCTAATGTAGTATAAATATAGATTGGTAGATAGATTGATTTTAGGAAGATTATTATTACGTGTCAATGTAACAAAAGTGATAATAGAATGACGTTCTACTACTTACTAGCGCCATTCCTACGACTGTTCTCTTTCCGCACAGACTCGATAGAAAAATGAATCGATATCGTGTCCACTATAATCACTTGGTCACAACATTATAACTGTCAAATTAGATCTGTCAAATATAAAATAAACGGTTGGATCTATTATAGCTGACTCGACAGACGTTGTCCTGTCAAAAGCCATTGCGTAACTATAGCAACCGTAGTATGTTGATGCTAACTTGTGAATTTATAGTAAAAATTATCAGTATATATATAATTTGCAATAAATTAAAATTGCGACTATAATTTGAGATTTAAACTATCCTATCTCTCAAGTTGGATCGAACTGCACATGGTGTGCGAATTTTATTATAATCGGTTAAGTGGTTTAGGAGTCCATTGAGGACAAACATTGTGACACGAGATTTATATATATTAAGATAATGTTTCGATTTTTTCTGGTTTTTTTTTATCCAATTTTGTAAAACTTTGACTTTGCCTGTAACACTGCAGGCAACAACATTAATGCTTTACCGCAATAAAATCGGAGATGTTATGCTGTTTTGAGTTGATACTGCACATACGAGTACATATCAAAACGTCGTCGTATATCATGCAATAAAAATTATCGACATATGGGTATAAAATGCTTTATTTTCTTGCAAATGGCTGAATGGCATACGTGCAGACTGGTAGGATTTCCTATCTACGTCACGTATGAAATTCAGTAAGAAAAGCATGATATAAAATAGTGCCATAAAACAGTCGTTACCAAAGCCGGATCGAATATCTTTATAGCACCTTTACAACGTGTTACAATATACGTTTTTCGCCGACACAGATGTGTCTTACACTTAAACATAAAAAATAACAGCTCTTCTCGCGAAGTTTCTGTGAACCTTCTAAGTAAAGAAGATTTACCTATCAAGTATTTGTATAGGATAACAGTTCGCACATTGAAGCACATTTTCTCTAACGACAGTGTCTGTGTCTGTAGTACATAAAACAATAAAACCAGTTGATGGCGTGTGCAGAAAAAAATTGGTCAAAATACTGCTCGCGCCGGGCGCCGCACGCAATTGGGCAGCAGAAAGTAAAAATTATTATTTACGCAATACAATCTCTTTAATGCGCGATCCGTTTGACGAAAGTATGCCTAATGTGCTAGGCCGAGTGGATAGTGGCACAGTTTGCTATTAGACTGTTTGTTTGGCTGGGAGTAGGTATGAGCAGTGAACCACCAAAGTGGTCTTTGGTAGTAAGCCTTTTTCGCTCCTTAGCCTTATTCCGTTGACGCATTTAGTAAGCTTTTTCTTTTAATTTGATTTTGTATCTTGTATTTGGTGCTCTCCACTATTGACATGGCATACTTACTCCTTGAAATTACGAATTTCCTCTTTTATTCGCGTTGCATTGAAAAATTAAAATCTAAAATTATAATAGTTACTCATACTTATCATATTGACTGAAACAAACTTTTAGCACAGCCACAATAAAATTTTCCATACCTATCCAAAATATCAAGGGTTACTATACTCGGGTAGGTACTTGTGAATCAAAGTTTACTCAAGTTTAGCACTCACAGTATATAGGGATACCTATACTCCGTCGATTAATAATCTCAAGGCAATCTAAAAGTTAGTTCCTTTACGAGTACGAGTACCCTGAGCCTATACAGGCCTATTCGCGAAAAAAATATCAGCTGTTTCAAAGAAAAATGTCAATGACACTCGACAAAATGTTTGGAACAGCTGATTTTTTTTTGTGCGTTTCGGGTTGGTCCCTTATTAAAAGTTGTTCATAATGATGAGTACTATGTGCTTTTTTCGGCTTAGCATACCCTTTATGAATAACCCTATACATAACAAGTACAAACTACTTACAGCCTTTCTTTGCTAATTTTCCAAGAGAAGCAGTCCGAGACTTTAGAAGCTTAAGTAGAGTTTGCTCCTTACGAAATCTGTTTACTTACTTAGACATAGATACATAATATACTTACTGTTTCAGGTACTTTGCTTATCCTACTTGTGTAAGAGTTTTTGATTGTAGTCGTAATTTGCTGCTGAGGAACACATAGGCGAAGTGTTATCTTGGATGACTGTCCAACGGCGTCCTGCGGTTTCACTTGCTGTAATATAGGTACAGGGTGTGACGTAAAGAGTGGATAATCTTTTACTTATGGCTGGGGGACATGACGACTGTTCGGAAAAAGTAAATTTGTATTCAGTAAAAGTGTCACGCGTTTCGAGTTATTGGACATATTTGAAGTCTATTTTCCTCAAAAAACCGTGAATACTTGAATACTTTTACTGAATACAAATTGTAATTTTCATCTACTCTTTACGCTACACCCTGTATATATAATAACCTTTCATAACCTAAAAAAATCACTTACCTGCATTATTTGTATTTAGCTCAGATTCAGTAATGCGTGATTCAGTAACAAACGTCCAAATTCACAAACTTATTCGTTTGTAATGTTAGTTGGATTGATTGTATATGGAAATGTAAACGCATTTTAATCAAATAACACGCAAATGAAGATCGTCAACAATTCACCATTGTCTGGTGCTATATTCTTAAAACTGAGAAGTTATTTGTAATTTCTAATCATCCACCTTAATCGACCCGAATCAAAGAATTTATCCGATTTTCTCTAATATCAAAAAAGGTGACCGTGGGTCTCATGACTGAGGAAGCGGGGTACATTAAATTGTGGACTTTTATATGCGACTGGCCTTTTCCAGCACCTCTACCTTTGCATTCGATTTGAAACCGGTCTACTTTTATCAAAATGTAAAAAAATACAAAAAACGTAAACCCAAATGTGAACCACTAAGTTTTCCTTCTTTACATCAGTTTTTGTAATTCATTCGTCTTTGATTTTTTATTTTATTACTGAAGCTAATAAATGAGCTAATAAATGGTTAGTAGACTAAATGGTTAATGGTTAGTTAGTAGACTAAGCATTTAAGACATCTACACTTTTAGAAAATTTTGTTACTCTCTTTTATCTTTTGTATGTATTTATCTAACAAACCCTAATGACAAAGACCGTTCTATTTTTAGAAACTTCGGATCTGTAAACTAAAGCTTTCAGGATGAGGCTTACTGAGCACATAAATACGATACGAGTACAACATCTAATACGTTGTTAAACATAAAAGTCCTAATAAAGCCTGAGGTATGAATAATTTGAAATCGGATTACCATTACTTACCTCAACTTGAAAGCTCCCAGACCAATAATTTAACTTGAATTCACTCGAAGTAAAATTAGCATTTAGAGAAAAAAATCTTCAACTCGTCATAAAGATTACCCATATTTTATTGTAATACCCCATTAATATTTACGCTTACCGCGAATGTAAAATAAGGTTTTATAAGGCGTGGAATGGAAAAGCGAGGAGATGCCAAAAACGATCCCGAAAAAGTTCTTATGTCTGAAATAAGTACTGTTGCTGAATCTAGCACATTGTTATAGGTAGAGCTGTGTACAAACGTATCGTGTCATATATTGGTCTAAACCGATTTTACCTATAAATACATTAACTGCTATGACTTTACCTTTACAGGGTTATAAAGACAGGGTATGTTAAGCCGAAAAGGGCCGACGAAAAGGCGACCAACTCGGAATTCGCAAAAAAAAATCAGTTGTTCTATACATATTGTCGAGTGTCATTGACATTTTTTTATAGAAGAGATGATTTTTTTTAGCGAATTTCCGGTTGGTCCCGTAGTAAAAGTTATTCATAATGATGAGTAATATGAGCCCCTTTTCGGCTTAGCATACCCTTTCTGTATAACCCTGTATTACTTACATCATCATATAATTATAAATATGAATGCAATATTTTTTGTGCATGTATTAGTTATCTATTACTCCATCATGTAGAGAACAGCGAGACAAAATTGGAAAATTAACACATACCTAGGCTACTTTTCTTAACGAAAATCACCGCGTGGGTGAAAATGATATCAATGGGGCTTTAGAGCCTCTCTATTTATAAGCCCTGTTTTTTATCTCAAAGTACATAACATCTACTAAAATTTGTGTGCCTATTAATGGGTTTGAAACGATTAACAAACAGACAATCGAATTAAACAAATTCCGATGAGTAGTTCGTGCAAATTTTCCTTTATGAAATTATAATTACTAGTAGGTACCCCAAATACGTTTACGCAACAGCAAGCTATTAAATCATGTATTTTTGTTCCAAATTCTGAAGAATTCGGTGATGCGGGCTGCCAGCATTAAATTAGGCAAAATATCCAAAATACTCAATCTGAATCGACTTAACCGAGTTATTCGAGTTATTATCGTATTGTTCAAATACTCAAATACCCTTATAATTAAGTAGGTACCATTCTTAATTAAAGAGTTGGCGTAAACGATAAGTAGTCCATCATTATCATCATCAGCAGCTTATTTAATATTTGTCCATTAGCATTACTGGAAGAAGGTCTTCACTAAATAACGTTTTTATTATTAATTAGCTTGGCTTGTCCCATTGTTGAGCAAAAGCCTTCCTTCAATTTTCCCTCACATCACTGTTTCTATGCCCCCTCCCCCTGGTCCAAAGGTCAGGAGCCTTCTACCTTCGGCGGCGTTCCCACTGGAGACACGGGCACTTGGGGCCTGTTTCTCTGGTCGTGGCTCATGAAGGAAGGGGATTAGACAAAATAACCTACCACGCTTGTCTATTGCGGGTTAGTTATCCTTTCTTATTATAGAATATTTTTTTACGTTAATAGAATTTTACATCAGTTTTCCGAAGACGGTGTTGTGGATAGAACGAAGTGTTTAAAAGTAGAAGAAATGTTAACAATGTTGACTACACCGTCATGTGGGATATGTAGTCAGGAAGAAACATAGAGATTTAGACATCAGGTTATTTTATCCTG
Organism: Alcis repandata; assembly: GCA_949125135.1. Taxonomy (NCBI): domain Eukaryota; kingdom Metazoa; phylum Arthropoda; class Insecta; order Lepidoptera; family Geometridae; genus Alcis; species Alcis repandata. The sequence continues at coordinate 7,970,164 of OX421233.1, forward strand.
CGATAAAATTAAAGACAGTGCTCGAAATATAACAAAACAAATGAACACGACAAGGAATAAATGACAACACAATAAAGAACAAAACAAAGCTAAGACAAAATTCTCAAGTTTTTGTCTACAGAATTTATGTAGCTCGAATGACCATGATGGCCTTGGATCTATGTGTAAAACATAGGTAGGTAACTACTAATCCTTAATTAGGTTCCTACTACTTGTTAGGTTACGATAGTAAGTATTTTTTTTCGAGAGAATATTCAAGGAAAATAAATATACGGTCTCGTCATTTGGAATTACTTTTGCTTTGGCTTATACTTAACTGCTGCCTCTCTTCTATCGTCGTTCTACTCAGTGTAATGAATTGATTACATGTAACGAGTACAGTGCCGAGACAGTGCCCTCGGCCGAGTACTCGGTTTGTACATTTTGATTCACTAAAACCATGATTTGTTTGCTTTGTTGTGTAATCGAAAAAACTCCAGATCATCCCAAATCTACAAAAAGTAATGAAGACCACCGGTCGTGTTTATTTTACGCTATCCGGTGGAGTGTTGTATGCGGACCCATTATGACGAGTCAAGAGCGCTTCAGACGTGCGGCGAATTAAAATTCGTCGAGAAATATCTACCGAAGCATCTACCTCTATATAAACATTATTTTCCTGCAGGTAATTTTGTAAGAAGCAAAATAAAGAACTTGGATGATATAGGTATTATTATGAGTACGTGCCTAGTAGCTATGGTAGTACGTGTACCTAAGTGATTTGGTGGATTTACTGATCGTTTTTTTTTATCTGGATGAAAAGGTGAGACAAGGCTTTTTTAGTCTAGAGACAAAGATCTTTTATAGGATTTAATATTTATCTAAATCCAAGTTACTGTGATCACAGAATGATATTGGTAACGATAGCCATTCACTAGCAAAATTTAGCTACTATAAATAGCGTACGTATAATAAATTTGCATACTATGATTATATTTATATTTTAATTAGATTCCGTTGAAATTCACATAATTTCACAACGTCCTATTTCTTTTTTAACTTTATTTGTTGATTTTTTTATATTTTTCTTCGGAAATGTGTTAGGTACACGATAACGTAAAATTTTAGCGAAACCCACCGTAAATACATTTTTTATTAGAAAAACCGTGTTTACTAAAAAGACGTTTCAACGATTCCTAAGAAAATTCTCTTTGGGCCAAATAATTTCCACAGAGTCGAGCGTGCCTGTAAATGTTGGACATTGAATCAATTGGCATTTCCAGCACATTGGGCACATTAATTGGCGCCAAACAAAACACGTCCCTATCAAAATGCAGGTCACCGCGTCAAACCCATTTTGAGAACGAATTGAATTCGTGATAGCAGTTAGAATGTGGATCGGTAGAGACGGCCTTTTGGACGTTAGACTAATACCTTACAAATGCCTTTATTTGTCAGATATAGATAGTATATGGTGTAGTATGGTAGAAGGCACCGAAATGTAGGTACCTATGTATTACATTATATACTAGCGGCCCGTCCCGGCTTCGCACGGGTAGACTTTGGGATAAACGTAGAGTAAATTGAAATCGGTCCAGTCGTTCACGCGTGATGGCGTGACCTAAGGTGTTGAGAATAATTATAGGAACTCTTTGTTATAACCTCTATTCTCATGCTATTGCGTAACTATAGCAACCGTAGTTTGTTGATGCTAACTTGTCAATTTATAGTAAAAATTATCAGTATAAAACGCACACTGTTTTGATAGATTGTTATGTTATGATTGAATTTGAACTTTCTACAGAGGTAATAAAGTGCAAATTGACTCTTGGACGTTAGGAACATACCTACATTGCTTAAACAACAGTGAGTGCTTGCAATTCAATATGAACTTTATACAATAGCAATAAAGCTCGTTTTAGTTTGGGAAAAATAAAAGGGCTGTTTTTAGGGTTTTTCAATATTTCTGATAGATTTTCTTAATATTTTTTTCCGTAAGAACCTTCTCCTAATAATAACAAATACAACAAAAAAAGAATTAGTGAAATCGGTCCAGCCATTCACGCGTGAGGCCGTGACCAAGGAAAACGGGTTTCATTTTTATATATATAGATTAATAGGCTATAAGAAAAAGTGTGTTAAGCCGAAAAAGGCTTATAGTACAACTTCGTTATGAACAGTTTTTACCATAGAAACAACCATGAAATCGCGAAAAAAGCTTAAAACCCTGTAATCCCTGTATAGGTATGTTTATTATTATCTGAACTACAGTTAGCACCTACACATTTTTTAACAAGTAAGAAAATTACATATTGCACTTTAAACAATGTGTGATTGTTCTCGCATGACTCCATAAAATATCTCAATTGTAAGTCACTTTTCACTTTCGAAAATTAAATTATTCCTACGTTAAAGCAAATAAAACCACGGTGCCCAGTTAGCGTAATAAAACTATTATTAGTTAGTGTTTTATTTCATTATACATGTTTAATACAAAAAATTACAAAACCTCAACAAAATAATTATTATGTATTGAAAAAATAATTTAGTTCCACTTTCACAGCTTCGTTGAAAAACAATCTTTATGCAAATATACAAAACAACACTACTAAATAAAATCAGACCTTAAAGACTCGAAGAAAAAGGGTCACACGCAATGCAATTGCCAACCAATTAAATGGCCGATGGCGGTCACGGAACGATTCCGAGTGCACGGTGGAAAAAACAGGTCAACAACTTTATTCTAAAAAACCTGCTGTACGAGTATTTTGCTAATAAATATTGTTAGAGAGTTCAAAATCCAAGTTAGAACTTCCTGGCAAAAACACTAAATTGTCGTCGCTCTAAGAGTTTATTGGGAACTTCCCATGGATTTTTTTAACTAAATATTTATTGAGTTATACTTTAGTACCTACATTCTAAAATAGGTATGGCATTCCAGCATGGAATTTAAGGACATAAATATTCGTAAAGACAAAGATGAAAATTATACTGTTACGTATTTTAGTAGCTAAAAAAAGAAATTTGAAAATCACTTAGCAACCTACCTTTAGTGCCAGCTAAAATGATTGCCGCAAAAGTGCTAGGCCAATTGCTATAAAATTTTACGAAGTATCTAGACTGGAAATTATGATACGCCTAATACAGGCTTTTCAAGAAGAATTTTTCACTATAAATAACACTAAGTAGAAATTTCAAAATTAGTGAATAGTCAAACTTTTCAGAACAAGTCCTATTTTTTTAAGAAATTATTGTTTGATTACTATTTATTTGCATTTGACGGGGAAAGCAGAACCAGTATTTTTTCATCACAACACTTATACAACATATATAGGATTCAAACATTATTTCAAAGAATTTGACAGCTTCTTATTAAAAAAAATTGTTACCTACGTCTTAGTTATTCAGTTATCTTTTGTATTCAAAATGTAACAAATATGGCAAAGAAATACATACCTACCAAGTGGCCGTAAACACTGGTGTATAAACTAAGAAAATCTTACTTTCCACGCCAATTTTTCCACCACTATTCTAGGCCCTTCGACATATCTCGGTCACTCTCGCTGCTATGACATTTCTAATGAGAGCGATAGTGACCGAGATAATATCACACTCGCCAGAATAGGGCCCCCTGAGTGGTTCACTAACTATTGAAATTTCACTCTGCTACTAAAAACTATTTCAAACGTATGTTTCAAACGTATTTTTCCTTTGAAATTGAAACGGTGGTGGTACTACGAGTAAAAAGCAAACCTGGAATTCGTTCACTTTTATAAAGCCGTCGGGCTTAATGAAAAATACTGTGTGTTCAACCATGGTACATCCAAAATCGTTACCATTGGATTTGACTAACATTTAGATTTTCAGAAGCTGTCTTGTATATTTTAATTTCTACGCCATTTTGAAGAGTACCTTACCGCCCCGGATCTACAAATTTTTTTAGGGGGGGCAAAAACTGAAAAATGCCGCCCCCGCCCACTTATATTTATTTTTACCTTTATCATCTATATCAGGGGTCGGCAGCCTTTTGGCAGACGCGGGCTGCATAGTGACAATTTGAAATAGTGGCGGGCCGCACTTGTTCAAAATAATCAAACAAAACCGTGTTTTTTTTCAATGAACCAAATAATTCTATTTTGGAGAGCTTTGTGAATCAAGCACAGTTGCTCTACCCACAACACAGTGCTTGATTAAGTTAGTTCAAATCTCGTAGTAGTTTTTATCAACCGGCATTTGGATGTTTTACGCAGCAAGTTTAAAAGCACAAATAAAAAAAAATCGCGAGCGCAGCGAGCGCGAAATTTTTCGACATTGTTCATTAATTCAAAGCATAGAATTTTTACGAATTAAACGTATAACGGAAATTAAGCACCATGAATACGCGAGCGCAGCGAGCGCGAAAATTTGAGATATTTTTGATCAATTTACGATAGATTTTTACACGTCAGGCTATTTACAACGAAAATTACACAACACTCGCGTCGCGTCGGGTACAAAACTTGTAATATTTTCAATCAATTCAAAAATAATTGTGGCCTTTATAAAATAAATAGTAATGCGCGAACGAAGCGAGCGCAGAGATTTGAAGATCTTTTGTTTTTAGGACGGGCTATTACGTAACGGAGTGTATCTAATAGATATCAGAAAACAAGAATACGCGAGCGCAGCGAGCGCGAAATTTTATTTGACAAATCAATTAACTTAGTTTTGGGTAGCTTTGTGTATTAAGTTTTGATATAAAAATTGATAAATAAAAAATGTTTTTGCATAAATTTGCTCTGCCCACAAACAGTGCTCGATTAATAAGCGGAAACTACAAAAAGCCTTCAGTATGTTGTACGCAGCAAGTCTAAAAGCGCAAAATAAACATATAATAAGAAATGTTTAGGCATTTTTGATCAATTCAGAACAGATCGATCATATTTGACAAACTATGCACAACGGAAATTAAACATCCAGAAAACGCAAGCGCAGCGAGCGCAAAAAAGTGAGACGTTTTCAGAAATTTAGGACAGGCGCTTTACAAAGAAAACTACCCACTATTCGTGTTGGTTGAAAACTTTTGATTTCAACCAACACGAATAGATTGAAGATTTTTTCGGTTAATTCCAAAACAGTCAGCATCTACTTACCGGAAAAAAAACAAGACGCGAGTAGTGAACGTAATGATTTTGATTTGGTTGTTATTAAATTAAACACAGGCTATTTAATTACGGGGTGTGTGTAATGGTTATAATTAATCTAAAATATGCGAGCGCAGCGAGCGCGTTTGTTTTGGCGTCTATGTCCTAGATGCTTTCAGTTTTTATTCAAACGGTAACTAAATAAAAAACAAGTATTTTCTTTCCTGACAAACAACACACATGTTCATAATAAAACACTGTCGTGGAGGGAGATCAACGAGAGAGTTTTCGAATATCATCCCTTTCGCACGCACGGTAACCAGACGCGTGCTGCCGCGATCTGCGATTCCTGCGGGCGAGCGGGCGCGTATTTTGACTATGCCCTACGCGCCTCGCGAATAATAATAATAATCTGGGTATCGGTCGAGTTGATATGGTCATGACTGTACTTGTACTATTATTTATTCCGTGGTCAAAGTTTAGTAAATGATGAGTTGTCTATTCGTCTGTAAAGTGTGAATTTGGCGCCCCCTAAGCTTGACGCCCGGGGCATGGGCCCCGGCTCGCCCCCCCCCCTAGATCCGGGGCTTACCTTACTTTCACTATAATATTTAAGCAACAATATTGTATAATTTACATTACATACATTTTTTCAACAAAAACTAATGCCTTTCATAAAATATTTTAATTCTCTCGTTTGACCGTAGATATTTATTCTAAATCAAAAGAGACGAATTAATTACTTAAACTATCAGTAAAAAACCTGTTTGAACTTTGCGCCTAAAACACAGAGATAATCTGTATCAAAACCGAGTCAAGTATACTTCTTGCAGAACAATTTTCGTAATAAAAACATGAGCGACAGTAAAACTTTATACAATACAAAATTCGGGACAACAGCCGGATAAGCAGTCCTGTTTACAGCTCTCTACAAAATGAGACTCGCTATGCTTGCTTAATTTCACAGTCGGGGTCTTTAGCTGACATCAAAATGAGCTTAACTTTTAAGAGGCAATCAATTGGCCAGCTCTGCCTTTTGGTGGCTGTCATTAGCTTTTTATTATTGCGTTTTGTGGCACTTTTCAATGGCGGTAAAACGCCAGTTTCAAACGTCTTTTCAAATTGTTAAACTTATAAGGTCAGAAGTCAGAAGTAGGGTTAAATTTACTTTTTTTTAATTCGGCTTGTCCCACTGTTGGCAAAGGTCTCCCTTTCCTAATCAAAGGAAAGTCGAATGTAAAATAAATAAAAAAAAGGTAAAAATTCTTATTGTACCTACCTACAATGCTCTAATAGTTTTTCCTAATTCTGAAACATTTTGTTTGAATAGCACTAATTAAAAACCTTATTTGTTTTGTTGGTTTTGTTTATCAAATGTTTCTAATTAAATCAACTCTAATTCGTCCATCATAAAAGAGGATTAGAACCGTCTGAAAACTTACGAATTTATTGTCAGACAGACATTATTTCAGTCACCTTGTCTCTCTCATTGATATAGGCTTAAGAGTAAAGGAGAGAGATAATGGTAATTGCTCGAGAGTCTGCCGGAAATCTTATGACTAGGCTTTGTGAGAAATTACACCCCTAACCTTGGCCCTTATCAATAGTTCGAGATTTCTGGGTCCGAATTAATATTCAAGTTGAAAGCTCGCTATTGCTTTTGACTTCCCTATAATTTGAAATAGAGATCTCTAATTATAATAAATTGATCATCAAACATTATGTTGTCTCACGCAACAATATCATGATTATTACTTGACTGTATAATAATTACTGCGGGAATAATTACTTTGGGTATAATTATAACGCGTTTGTCACACGAAGACGTTGAATTTTAGATTGTCTATTGTCCCATTATATTAGCGGAACAGAGTACTTATAATCTGATTTGGTATTTATCAGAAATTAAAATGCCCAAGCCAAAAAACAGAAACGACTCGAGGTATAATAAATAGCTCGAATGATGGCTAACAGAACACGTATGTTAGTTTTTCGGATTCGTGCCTAAAAAAGGCTTTATATTAATAAAAAAACAATTTGCTTGTTCTGTCTTTTGTATTTCAATCAATAGTTTTTTTCTAATACGACTTTATTTTCGACCATACGTTTTTTTTTAATAAGCATAGTCAGTTTTATCCACAGATTTTATCAAATATTTTCGAACGGGCGTATGCCTCTAAAAAAATTGAAACGTTGTCAACTCACCTTTGTGTGTGAGTTTATCGAGTTGTGAGCTGAATGTAGTATGTTTTATTTTGTATTTAACTAGCTATGCTCGAAATTTTCACTTGTAACTTTACCATTTTGTTCTAAGATAAAAATATCCTAGGACCATCCTTGCGATGCATACCTACTAGAAATTACCAAATTCTTGTTAAAATTCATTGATTAGACAAACAAAAGAGTATTATCGCTTTTTCGAAATTAGTTCTATGATGATTGTAATTTTATAAACAAGGAACTAACCTCTTACAGTTATAGATCCTTCAAGTACCCATTAATATTGGACAGTGCAAAATATAACGCTCCGATAGATTAAATAGATTAGTAAAATCCTATTTCCTAGTAAAACAATAAGGGTGTATTCACACATTCCCTCGTGTTGATTTAAGACGGAACCCTCGTTAGTCCCTTGCGCCTGATTGAATTAAAACAACCCAAATCATCCAATGAAAATGTTTCCTTCGCTCATCTATTTGTGTTGTATCATACCACCATAGTATGGAAATTTAATTAGCTTATGTGTTAATTTAATGAATAAATAAAAAAAGCCTTTGTTCGAGTTACCTAAATATTATGTATTATAACATTAGTTTATACCTAATTGACTGTATATTAGTTAATATCTATTGACGACTCTGTCTCGGTAATTGTCGTCTCTATGGCATAGGCCTCCTCCGAATTGCGCCATACGTCTCTATCCCACGCTTTTCTCATTCATTCCGGTCCGCATTTTTTCGTAAAAATATCTCTCCATCGCATGTTGGGCCTTCCTAGCTTCTCTTACACTCTGGTGGCATCCACTCTGTCGTTAGTTTTGGCCATCTTGAGTCGTTCAGTCTACATATTACATGTCCAGCCCATTTCCACTATTTAGTGTAGCTATAACGCTATTGCATCTAAATTTGAACAGCTATAAAAAAAAAATTTAAACACACTTATCTAAACGCAAACTTTCAGAAGTTTCCGAATTAGTTTTAAAAATTTAACTTACAAAGGAGATTTGTTATTAGTTTCTGGTTTTTGTTACCTACCTACGTACCATACGTACCTACTATACCTACGTTTTAGGTTTTGCAGACGTCAGGCATTCTTATAATATCCGTAAATATTTTTTTAGGTCTTTTAGTGACTACCGTAATAATCATTTTTATAAAAATTATATTTAATACTGCTGTTTCATCCGCATAAATTATTTTAGTAAAACGTTTGTTTTTTTTTCATATAAATTTTAACAGGCGCGTCCATAATGGGCCCTAATTAAGACGTTAAAGATAATGCGCTAAACAAGCTAGACACGCGTTTTGTCGCACCGTGCGTCATTTACCTACATGAAATGACGCGCCTTTCTTTATACGTTACCTATACTTTTACTAAGGCATTAATACGCGTTAAGACGCATGTGAAGCAAAATCATAAGGTTTATTTGCCTAATTTTTAAGTGTTTATTATTTTGTTGTTCTTAGATTATTTGAGTATTAAATATAGAGGTAGTTCTAAATCTAGTACTTACTCAAATAATTCTACAAAATACGTAAAAAACGAAGTAACAGAATAAGACAATCACAAAAAATCTTGTCTTCATGTTATTTATTACGAGAATAAATTGCTTAAAATACAATCGTGAGAACTGACTTCAATGTGGGTCAGCGTGCATTAGAAGGGTAACAGAAAAATGAAAATGTCACATGGTCCATAAAACCGAAGCAAAAGTCAAAAATACTAGCGTGTGTGCCTTCTGCGCCAGGGGTTCCGATTTCGAATCCTAACCGGGCAGATAATACAAATATTTTATGAATGATGTTTGGATGTCGCTAACTGTATGTCATCTCGTAAGCTTGGATGACCAAACTATTACTAAAAAAAAAAAGACGTGTGGCACTCGGGGACTGCCGCGGTAAAGTAAAGCTATTGCCTATGGTGATACTTTTTAGTTTTGCCATCTATAGATGAATAGCAGAACTTTTAATGACTTTTTGAAATATTACGCTGGTCTCTTTAGTTCAGCAACTCGCCTCTAGGTGTCGAGTGTAAGGTTTCGTTGACTTTTCAAACGTCATGACTCTCTCTTCCGAGTGTACCCCCGTAGTTCTATTTTTAAAACCAGGCTAGTGAAGGGAAAATCGATAGTTGAAAAAATAATAAAACTTTACGATTTTAGTTGGTGAAATTGTTATCGATTCCCAAATATAAGAAATCGATATTGGATAGGAACCGAACAATCTAGTAACCGATTTTCTTGGCCCTACCTTTGTTTCAATCGATAAAAATGAAAATGTTTCATCTGATGGACTGTCTGTTTTAATAACACTCCTTTGAAAAGATTAGTCCAGGAAGTCTAATTAGAGCATTTTGATAACATCCCATAATTACGTTACAACGATGAAATTAAAACATTTCATCAAAATCAAAGTACATAATTTAGGTTAGTCAGTAATTTCTCTACTTATGGAAATCATCCCTATTTTTGTGATGACGTTATCGACAAAATCTATCGATTTTTCTCTTAAGATATTCAGATCCCATCACTACGTTTGCTGTCAAAACTTAACGTCAATTTATTATACGGTAAAAAACAAAGCTATTAATCGACTAACTATTTGCTATCACAAATATGTATTTTGAAAACGTTGGATAATAATGACCAAGTACCTTACCTCCCCGAATACGGCCCGCACCCCCCCCCCCCCTTCCGCGGTTTCGATAGAAATGTGATGTTGGGGCGGTTCGATATAATCCGACTTCGGTGGGGGTGTTAGGTTTCTATTTTTGTTACGGAATTTCTGGATTCCACGCTCAAGGCCCGCGATAGAAGCTATGTAATAGCTTAAAAACTACTACTATAGTACTATAGAACCATCAGGTGAGATTTTTTTTATTGCTTGAACTGTTTGCAACTAATTCATCTGAACGTGAAAAACATTTGTTTCATCCAGTTTATGGTCATTGGTTTTGGTCAGAAATAGCCAAGTGCACGCACTCTCGTGAATCATAAAAGTATAGGTAACATAGGTAGGTACTACAGTATATCGTCATTGATTGAGGTAGTCATTAAAATTGTTGGACGTACTTATTTTTTCGCATTGTGGAAGTGAATTTTGATACAAAATACACCTTTAATGTAAACTTAATTGAAATTTTATATCAAGCTTTGGATATTATGTCAAACAAAAGTAGCTCCTTCTTTTAGCCGGCGATAAAGACGGTAAGCTGAAAGATTTTATTAAGTTAATGTATAGGTTAGTTTTGATCTGTTTTCTAATGTTTTTGATTCATAAATTCGAATAAACTACCGCACTAGCGAACAATACCGAACAGAACACTACCGAACAGTGAACAGATAATAGTTAATTTTGAAAAAATATACAGATATTTTTAATTTATACTTATTCTATTTCAGGTATATTTTCCTTATTAAATCAAGAATGTGGACCACATTATGCATATTATTCACATTTGCATTTCCAATTGGCAGTCAAAAGCATAACTCAGTTCTGTCGCTCATCGAGCTCTTCAATGAAAACACAAAATTATACAATGAAGTAGATCAAATAAATTTGTTAACAGAATATGATTTCATCATAGTTGGAGCTGGAACGGCAGGATGTGTTCTTGCAAACAGACTTTCAGAAGTATCAGATTGGAAAATATTACTTCTAGAAGCTGGAGGCAGTGAAAACCTTATAATGGATATCCCAATAAGTGCGGGTAGTCTTCAATTCACGTCATCCAATTGGAAATACAAAACAGAACCCTCGGAAAAATACTGCAATGGGTTTAAAAATAAACAATGCCTCTGGCCCAGAGGAAAAGTTCTAGGAGGATCTAGCGTTCTTAACTTCATGATCTATACAAAAGGGTCTAGAGAAGACTATGATAATTGGGAATCAATGGGAAACGATGGATGGGGATGGAATGATGTTCTTCCATATTTTAAGAAAATTGAGAACTTCAATATACCGACACGGTTTGATTCAAAATATCACAGCAAAAATGGTCACGTCAATATCGAGTATTCACCTTTCAGAACAGAAACAGGAAAAGAATGGATAAAAGCGGCTCAAGAGTTGGGTTTTACATATAATGACTATAACGGTGCTGAGCCATCTGGAGTTTCATATATGCAGTTATCACTCAAAAATGGCACTCGACACAGTTCAAATAGAGCATATCTCAATCCTGCCAAACCTAGATGTAATCTTCATATTAGTAAAAATACTCTGGTTACAAAATTATTATTTGATAATTCTAACTCTTCAGTATTAGGCATAGAAATAGAAAGAAATAATAAACGACTAACAATATTTGCGAGAAAAGAAGTCATTGTATCAGCTGGTGCAATAAATTCCCCACAGTTACTTATGTTATCTGGAATTGGACCCAAAGAGCATTTAGAGTCTATAAACATCACAGTAGCCAAAGATTTGCCGGTCGGTAGTAACTTGATGGATCATATTGCTATGGGCGGATTGTATTTTTCTGTTGACTCGCCAATTTTCCCATCTGACAATAGTTCAACTTACTTGAAATCAGTTACGGATTGGCTTAAAAACCGTGAAAATCCATTATCACTACCAGGTGGTACCGAAGCGTTAGTATTCATGAACCATGAAGATAAATTCAATACAACGCTTCAACCGGATGTAGAACTAATTTTTGCCTCAGGTGGAACTTATTCAGAATTTCAGAAAATTTTTGGTATTAATGACGACACTCACGAGTTGAATACTAATTGGTTCTTGATAATTCCAATGCTGTTGCGGCCAAAATCAAGAGGAAAAATTATATTGCGAAACCAGGATCCAAAAACACATCCAATACTCATTCCAAACTATTTAGAGCATGAAGAAGATATGTCAAAAATTATTCAAGGTGTTAAAATGGCCATTGATATAGCGAAACAGCCAGCTATGGTAAAATTGGGAGCCAAGATTCAGAATATTCCAATAAAAGAATGTTTGCTGGAAGGAGATATTGGTACTGATGCTTATTACGCATGTCAGACTCGAAAATTCACAATTACAATTTATCATCAGTCTGGAACTTGTAAAATGGGTGCTCAAAATGATCAGACAGCAGTTGTAGATCCAAGGCTAAGAGTCCATGGCATTCAAAATTTGAGAGTCATAGATGCTAGTATAATGCCTGAAATAGTTTCAGTCCATACAAATGCACCCACATATATGATAGCGGAAAAAGGAGCGGATATGATAAAGCAGGATTGGGGCATATTTGTAGATTCTCATTAAAAAAGAAAATTTTACGCTAATATAATCATGTACGCAAAGACAAGACAAGACACAAGAGTGTATTCAGATAATATGACGAATGATAGAGATGAATTGAAGAAGTGTACATACTGTACCGACCCCACGTAGGTGGGATAAGGGTAGGCAGATGATGGACAATCATGTACGCAAAATTATTAATTTCCATAATTTTAATGGTTATTTTATTCTTATGCAAATGAGTTTGCAAATACAATGTGATAAAAATTATTATATTTTTTCGTTTACTCCACTAATAAGTATAGAGGTACGAGTACCATAATAAATGTATGTAGGTCTGGTGTAGTTCCGCAAAGCAACGCAACGCATCATATCAGCAACGCTTCGTTAGATTTCTCAAACAGCCGCCAATAACCGTCAGATTCCGAGCAGCTATAAGCGTAACGTGTTATACTTATAACATACGGCCGCGCCGTGGTCACGTCTAGGCCTCCCACTTCAACGTACGAACACGCGCCATTCGAGCACAGACTAGCTGCTTGTAAAACAGTGTTTAAGCTCGTAACCATCATTATTAACACATCTTTTTTTTCCACGACTAGGTATAGGTATTTTTTTGGTTGTACCATCTTGTTTGGCCCTGCGACAAGACCTGCGCGTTAAAAAAAATTGGCGTTGACGTAATTTTATTTTGTTTTGAATGATTCATTACGTTAACGAAATAAAACATCAAACTGTTGCTTTTTTTGACGGTACTTTTATGATGTGTGAAATTAATGATCAGGTTTTTCGAAATAGCTCTAGCTAAGTATAAAATATTATGATAATTGTTGTTTCCAATTGTAAGAATCTCTATCACTGTATCTACGTTAAGAATCGAGGGTTCACCGACAAATTGCACCGGGATTATTCCGGATATTCCGGGAACTTGCCCGGAACATATTGCCCCGGATATTTTCTCACGGGGCGCGCGTGACGGATGCATCACTTTTCCGGGATAAAGCGCTTGATTGGCGTTTTTATAACAAAAGCAGTGACTTTTTATACAATGTTTGTCAACTATTTTCCGGTTTCTGCACCACACATTTATGCTCGTGATTTCCACACAGGATTTTCAGTATCGTGGATGTTTTAGAGGGTGATTGGGTGCAAAGCTGTAAGGCGACGCTAGCATAATATCATTTAGACAACCATGGCTCAAAATGATCAATGCTAGCGACGCCTTACAGCTTTGCACCCAGCTCGCAATCACCCTGTATATATATCGAATATATCGCACATTTAACACAGATCCACTTCGTAGATCCTTATTTCAATTTAACATTCAAATACTTCAAAGATCAGGGAGACAAAATGGAAACCACTTGCTCAGAAGGTAGCACTATTAACTGAGCTAGGCGGGTCGACGTCAGCCGAGTGAGGCCAGCATTGATCTCAGTTTGAATTTAGTATTGAGTCGAGCGTTGATTTTGGCATCTCAGATTGAGATACAAGAAGCAAAACTCAAGTGAGTGAACATTAATTTAGATAACGTTACACTTAATGGGTAATCTGCAAAGTGATCTGTGCTCAAGCATTGTTTTGATCTACACACGTGACTCTTAGAATGTAATCTGAATGTAAACAAAATGCGCAAGTTTGGCATATGTCAAATAAAAAGTATAGTTATTACATACATCAGAATATTATTGCCTACTTCTATAGCATTTTTATCTAAACGTAACGTCGTATTTTTGATCATTTTAGGCACAAAAATAAAGCCCTATCAAGCACACTTTCCAGACCAACAGAAATAAAACCAATAAACCCAAACGTGTCCTGGCAAATTATTTGAGCAAAATAAACCTTTCCTCTTTGGATTACGCTTTACTTCCACAAAGCGAAAAAAATTCAAATTATTATCACAGTCTATATTATTCCCAGCGCTAAATTGTAATTAAAATACTTTGCATGGGCACACACCGCTTTGGAAATGGACAGAAAGGGTTAACATAGCTTTTATTTAAATGAAGAGAAATTACTTTATTATATTTTAGCAATGCGCAATAAAAATGTATTGTCAAAGTTGTTTTGGAAATTATAAAAAAACTAGCTGCACCCGGCGGTTTTACTCGCATTTTTCGGGATGAAAAGTAGTTTATATGATAATCCAGGTTATACACTACCTTCATGCCAAATGTTATCTAAATCCGTTCAGCCGTTTTAGCGTGAAAAAGTAAGAAACTTCCATACATGGTCACAAACTTTGGCGTTTATAATATTAGTAAGGATTTGAGGCTAGCTAATCTTAACTTTTTTTTTTTTCTTCTTTCTTCTTTTCTTTCTTTTTTTATCTTATCTTTACTTTTTTTTTTTTTTGGTAAAAGATTGCCAGTGTGGTTGAAACCACATTTTAAATTAAAATGTGACCGTATTTATTACGTCTACTCGTATTTCTGTCTCAGTTTATTTTGTTACGTATCCACGATACAGTTCAATTGGCAAAGAAATAGAGTGCATTTGAAGACGGACATTCGATATTTTTCATCGGGATTAAGTAAAAAAACAAGGAAAAGACATGAATAAACAGATAAATCTCGTGGGAACAATTAGGCGCAGTTTGCTATTGATAAGTTTTTAAATCGGAAATACTTTCATTATATTTGAGTCGGATATTGTAACTATTTATATTTAGATAAATGAGGTAAACTTGATATCCTAGCTAAAACTATAAAAACCTTACATTGCCAGCAACAATTCTATTTAGATTTTTAATTTGGTTTAAATTCGTTTCACTTATTTTTAAAACAAAATTCTCCGTCTTATTTTTGCACCTGGCATTTCACGTCAGCAAGAAGTTGTCTGAGCATTTTAAAGCAGTGATTAACTCGAAGCTGAGCTTATAAGTTAAGATCTTTATTGTTAAAACCACGTTAGTTTTCAAGGTAAAGTTGTTAACGGTAGTTATATTATTTTGTATCTCATTTATCATAATCGAGACGTTATCTCAATCTCAAAGCTATCTAACTTCGTAAATTAGTTCAGTCAAGATTGTGAAGAGGTTATACTTCAGGTGTACTACATACTAGAGGAAACACCTCTTTACTCTATAATGTTCTACTTCATACAGTCACTCGCTGCTCTCTTGCTGTGCGATCACGCGTGTATTATTCGATTTCAGGCGAGTAACCGACCGAAGTGTGGAAGTGTGGTACAGTGCATGCGGACATCGTAATGTTGCGCAATGCCTGTCTCTTCTATTCCGTAATGCATTATTAGCTAAATAAAAACGAAATGTTTTTTGAAACTCTGAAATAAGCAAAAAATTTTTACACAAAACTTATTGGTAATTGCTATAACCAAGTGTTGTAAGATATTAAATTAATAAGTTTATTATTTTGAAAAACTAACATTCCAAATTCAGTTTGCTGGTTACTTTGTAACTGTTTCAAGAAGGTAAATCTTCAATTCGGTACATGGTAGCTATCCTCAGTTACCAAAAGCTTAAACCATGTCGAATTGTAGAGCAAAAACCTGCCACAATATGTAGCGTGCGGTAAGTCCGCACAGAGAAATGTATACGAATAGAGATATGCAGAGTAAGTAATTAATATTCAAAGGCGAATACCAACGCTCCCCGACCGGCTCGGTTATTAGACTACAGACTTACAGGATTATGTAGGTGCAACCCACCTTTATTAATAATAGAGTGCTCATGAGGAGAGGTTATTGTAATGTTAAGGAGGGGCAATAACACCAACATGCACACTCGAGAACTCTGAGGCAATTCTCGCACACTCGATGACTCTGAGGCAATTCTCGAGCACTCGAGATTATTTGTTCCCTCGTCACTTTCAAGGTCATCTTAAGATTTTGACCGCCATAGTCACCTATACTTAGCAGAAACTAACGGACCTTGTGCGCTACGTTTTTTTTTTACCTGGGCGTACCGTACACGGCATGGCTAAGTACAATCGTACATTATGCCGTAGCGGCAAAAAAGTTAACAAGAGTAATACTGCTGTCTTAAGCCCAAGAGTGGTATCCCAAAACAAAAAAAAAGTTTTTTCACGCAATCTAATGCGTAATTTTTCAAGCTATCCGACGCATGAAAACAGAAAAAAAAATCTTTGAGATACCGCTCTTGGGCTTATGAAGGCAGAATAGGTGACGGAAATAGTATCTATTGCTCCAGAATAGCCCGTTGCTGTCTAACTCTCTAGCGGTTATAATGCAGAGTCAGCTAAGCTACGAGGATAATGAGATGACGTATACCACGAACGTGTCACGTCGTGCAATTAAAGTTGACAAGGTGATCCAGAGAGTCAAGATGAGAATAGGCGTGACGAAAGATTTTAAAATCCTCTTCCATAATGTGAGTACACATTTACTATTTACAAAAAAGCCTTTATTTCGGTAATAAACTTAAGTTTAACGAAGTTTGAAGCCATTTTTCACATATTTTTTTAACAGTGCCCGAAAACAGCTTGCTTTTGTCATGGCGTCGATTTGACGTCACGGCATTGTGTCATGTCATTGTTTCTATGCGTGATGAGCGGCGGATGACCTGAGTTCACTTTGGCGTGACGTCATACGCTGTTATCGTTGTTTCTGACAAGATGGCCGATTGCTGTATTTTAATGTTTTAATTTATTGAAAATCTTAGTAATCTGTTTTTTTAAAATAAAACTAAACATGTGTTTTAAATTTTTTAAATCTGGCTAGTCCCCTGAAAGCATTGAATCGGCGATTTTTTGATACTGTCGTCATGCCTATTATGAGAAACCTACTCCTCCGGACGGATATCCGATGTGTAGGAGGAACTGGGGTTTATTCTGGCAAGAGAGATATTATTCCGGTGACTGTTGAATAATAAAAACTTGAGTCTCTCGAAGATTTTTTTTCCATTATGAATCAATACAACTCACTTCTAACATAATTTTAGCGGACATTTACTACTAATTTAGATGTAAAGCCGATTGCACGACTTACTATGGAGTCACTTTGCCCTCAGCGGCGGCGTGGTGACTGGTATGTTGTATTTGAAACATCTAAATTTATTTTTCACGTTGATGATTAAAAAGAAGATTTTTTAGTATGTGCGAATTAGTACTTTATTTTCTATCTTTTTTTTTCTGAAAAATCAAAGAGTATTTTGTTTATTTCAAAATAAAAAATAATGTTTAAAGAATGTTCATTTCGAGCCTTAGCTCGATAGTAAAAACTCCTAAGTAAATATTTCTATATCGAGTTAAACTAACGAATGTGAAGACGAAAAGTGACTTTTACTTTATAGAGGCTCTACGTTAGGCTTAGAAGCTGAAATAAAGATTTATGCATTGATCCCGCTTAACTGAAACTTGAACCTTGGGACGGTCCTTCGCAACAACCCTATAAAGTTTTATATAAATAAAACATTCTCCTCAACATCTTTATGAAAACTCACAAAAAGTAAATAATAGATTAATAGAACAAAAACATTTTTGGTAGGGCTTACATTACACATACTCGTACCTACCATTAATAACTCGAGCAAGTTAAAACAAAATTAAGTTAAAAGACATAATTTTTTGACATTTCCTAAGTGAAACCTAATTTTGTAGCGCTAAAGTTAATAATTTCTTTGTTTGTTATTTTAGTCCCTAAAAAGCATTCTGTTAGTTGTTGTAAAAATTAAATTTAGCTTTATTAAAATTTATGATTTCAGCGTGCTTCATAGTAGACCGCATCATTACTTATCATCAGGCGAAGAGGCTTATTATCAGGCTCCATACAAAATATTATAATTGCAAAGGATGGCAATTCTGCTTTATTAAATGTACTTTGAAAATAGAACAATAGCATCACCATTAAGTACCTAACAATTTGTTGACCCATCAAAAAGCTTTTCGATTCGAAGCCAAATAATCTAAAGCCAGTATCCAGCGACGTAAAATCTTTTAACCCGGTTAAAATATTTTAAGAATCATTTTAAGTATAGAAGCTTTTAGATGCAAATGCACTTAGTTCGAACCTGGACTATTGCACTCGATGCGGACCATCAACTCAGGCAATGTGTATAAAAGCTCCTCGAGACTTTACTTTTCTAGAAAAATCTTTTCTATAAGTTTTGATGTCTTAAAGTGTAAATATAAATGAAACCATTATGATAACGTGTCACATGCTTGGCTCGTCAACTCAGATTTCCAGTAAATTGGACAGATTTTCTGTTAGAAAAAACCTTTGTTCGAATTTCACGTTCAACCCTTCAAAGTTTTGGCTCGTATTTCTTTATTTTTAGGATTCTGAATCTCCTTTGGGGAAGAACCCTTAACTCGTGCGTCCGTCCGTCTGTATGTCCAGCCATGTCTCAGGAACTATAAAAGCTAGAGACCTGAAATTTGACATGACTCTAACCCATAATGTTAATCGCTACAAGTTAAAAAAAAAACATGCTGAGAAATAGGTCGTTACCTGAAAATTGGGTCCAAAAATGGGGACTTAAAATTTTAAAGCCTAGACATGTGGTCATGCAGGGTATCAAATGAAAGGTATTAATTTGACCTTTTCGAAACAATTTTTTTATTTATGAATATTCACAGAGATATTTTTAGGTAAGTATCAGACTGTCGACTGGTATTAGCTATAATGTTTTAAAAAGTAATTAAATTACTCGTAAATTTCATAAAAATGTACAAAGTCGTTGCAAAAGCTACGCTGCGTCTAAACGGGGCAAAGCATCACAATTTTTCGTAGCCCAGAAAACCAAGTATGGGTAAACGACTACACATTCCTTTTAATGATAATATCTTTTACCTTGTGCCAAATATAAAATACTTCGTTAAATTGCCAATTGGGGCTTACGATCACTTTATTAAACCCACAGCCATCAAAATCCTTCGACAATGGCGCCCTCGTTCTCGGAAACATTTTATTAAAAAAGCGCCGTATCATCAGCAGCTACGAGGATCTGATGAAAATGACGAGCTATCTCATCGAGAACTACCTACGCATTATAGATCGTATGGAGTAAGCCAGTGGATAAGTTTATATTCTTGTATATTAAAATAATCGATTATAGATCAATGGTGTGTAAAATCTTAAGATGTTGATGAGCAAGACACAGTAGGTACGTGTTTTGCTCCGACCTTTGCCGGAGAGGTATTAGCTGAGCATACAAAAAAAAAACATTAAAATTAGCTTACTTACTACAACTATTCATATATTAGACTAGCGACCTGCCCCGGCTTTGCACGGGTATGAAATATAGTCTATGTTACTTGCTAATGATGTAGTTTGTATTGGTGAAAGAATTGTAAAATTTGTCTAGTGTTTTTGGGTTATTTCTTTACAAACATCCAAAAATACAAATCTTTCTTCTTTATAATAATAATAAGTATTAGTGAAGATATGTATTGTAGTTATCCCTATTTATACTATGCATACTGTAGTACTGTGGTGTACTATTGTGTACTGTAAAAATGGTGTTTTTTTTATTCACATAGAATAAGATTCTGGTTATAAGTGACAGTTTCAAGTTTACTCCAATATGATACAAAAAGTAAATATTTTTAGTGTAGCAGTCATCATTTAGACAAAAAAAGAAGTTGTAGGTGGTGCAATCACAAGTTTAAGTTTTAGAATCAAAAAACTCGGAGGAACACCGTTGAATATAAATCATATCGGCAATCAGCAGTCAGCAAATAACAATCAATCAACCGCGAAAACTTTATTGGGTCACTTTTCTGTCTTTGGCAGTATATGCAGTCAATATTTTTACTAGAAGTACCTATAAATTTACATACACAATAGGTAATAAAAGTTTGGGAATACAATGTATAAGTTAGAGACTCGAATAGAGACTTTTAGAAGTTATGGCATAAACTAACACTTCAATAAGAATTGTACTTGTTGTTTGATTACTAAAGATATACAAAATAGTTAAAAGTAGGTTTAAAAACAAGCTTTATCGCATCGTAATTTGAGTTCTACAGGTTTCCTTTCAGCTCATTCGGAAATCGGGAAGTGGTTTAAAATTAATTTGCAAGATTTAACCTAAACGAACAAGCTAACTAAACTAAAATACGTGGTATGGTTAATAACTACAAATTAAACACTTCAGAAATCCCCAACTTTAAAACGGCTAAACCGATTTAGATGAAACATGTTTTACAACTACCGCTAGAAAACCTGCTTCTAAATAAAAAATCGCATGAAAATCGCATCACCCCTTCCAGAGCTATGATGCCACAAACAGACAGATATACATACGGTTAAACTTATAATTCCCAACCTTTTTACGTCGGGGGTTAAAATGAAGTCGGTCGAAAGCCAAAGTACTGCATCGAAGATCGACTTTACCGTCATTTCCGATCGATTAGTGAAATCGTTTATGATGCAATAACGGTGTGATAGTCATGCTGTTATGGGTTCCATCATGATTATGGGAATTATAATGGCGAAGCCATCGACACGCCACTAAGTGTATGGGTGAAGCTGTTTAATTAAATTGTATGCTAATTATATTGGCTTTGTGGTTGTGTGCCAAGTTACAACGGAAGCATTGAGGTTTTAGTAAATATCTTTTTGACTACAAACTCGTAGTTATTTCACCGTATCATTGCTGAATGAATAAACGATTAGTCGAAAATAAAGCCAGAAGGTGTCGGCGCTGACGCGCCTACCACCACCATCTATCACACCAGCGCGCGTCCCCCGCCGGCCTCAACAAGCCCCTCAAGCTAATAAATACCTGCGCGCGCTCTGCGCGCGGTCTCTTTCCACCGCAACCCATTTCTCAAGCAACATCAATTATTACAAGAACAAATCAAGCCTACCCTTCAACCAAGTATTTCATTTCTGCACCCGCAAATACATCTGCTCAGGCACTACGGCCTGAACAAGTTTTTTTTTTTGGCGACCGTGACAGGACGCGAGCACCGTCCGTCAATTTAACACCCAAGAAGGAAGAACACGCGGCCCACCACATGCCAGCGCACGCGGCCATCCTCAGCACACGAGCGGAGAAGCAGTCGAAGGCGTCCAAGGCGTGGCGTGGCGGACAGCGTGGCACCTACCTAGAGGATGCGTGAGCCCTTTCCTTCTACCACAATTAATTCCCTAGTTTCGTATTTGCACAAATGAGAGGGTAGGCCCCTCGAGAGTCAAGTGTGTCGATTCATCATATCTAGAATATATGTGTTTTTGACATCAATTTGTAAACATAAAATAATAATTCTTTTCTTTTTTCAGCTAAACCAACAACCCGCATTTTTCGAGTAAAACAACCCGCATTTTTTCGAGTAAAAACAACCCGCGTTTTTCGAGCACGTTTCAAGGTTAAGCATAAAAATAAATTCCTGTGTGCGAGCGAGTAGCCAAACGTAGGAAAAGCACGTGTGCGAGAAGCGCGGACGACCGGTTTCGATAGCTTGCGGCGCGCGCGCAAAGGTGTCGTGTAATCCGGCGCACGCGGCCGGCGGCCATCTTGTTGGTTACGAGGTTTATCGGTTATCAGTTTATCACTAGTGTCAAGAAGTGTCAAGTTAGGTTAGTAGGTCAAGCGGTCAAGGTTAGAAAAGCCGCCGCGTCCTCTCCTAGTGCATTTTAATATTATCGGTTCAGTTCAATTGTGCAGTGACAGTTTAAATTAATTATAATCATGACCGAGATTCCGTCCGACGACGAGCACGATCTCAGGGAACTCAACGCAAAACGTCGTTCTGTAAAAGGTAGAATCACTAAATTTCAGAATTTTCTCAAAACAATCGGCGACGCCAAGCTGTCAACTCATAATTCCAGTCAATTAAGCACTAAGCTCGAAAGATTTAACGTCATGTTTAACCAATTCGATGAATTACAAACGCGTATCGAGATTTTGAACGAAACCGATTTGGAAGACGAATTGCAGGAGCGCGAAGATATTGAGAATTCATTTCACGAGTGCATTGCTCTGGCAAAGGCCAAATTGGAGACCAGCTCCGTCCGCGGGCCTAGCATGTCAGCGGATCCAAATCATTCTACCTCCACTCCGAACAATTCACAATGCTTTCATAGCTGCGGAGAGCGGGAGATAGGCTTTCGTCTGCCAGTCATTCAGATTTCCAAGTTCGACGGAACATTGTTCAAATGGCTTGAGTTCCACGATACGTTCGAGTCCCTAATTCACAACAACGAGCGCATCAAATCTATTAATAAATTCCACTATTTGTGCTCCTACCTAGAAGGAAACGCCGCGCAAGTAATATCGAACTTGGAAGTTTGTGACAAAAACTACCAAACGGCGTGGGATTTGCTCTGCGAGAGGTACAACAACAAGCGTCAATTAACCAACAATCATTTAACTTCACTTCTCAAGGTTGAACCAATCGCTCGCGAGTCGGACAAGTCACTCCGGTTTCTGATCGATCACATTTCTAAAAATCTAAGAGCTTTCCATAACCTCGGCCAGCCCACCGATGAGTGGGACACTTTAATAATTCACATCATGTCATCCAAGTTAGACACCACCACTAGTTTAAGGTGGGAAGAGCACCGAAACAGTCTTCCTAATGAGATGCCCTCCCTTCATGACTTTTATAAGTTTCTCAAGAATCGGGCGGATATTCTCGAAGCTGTTTTCAGATCCAAGCAAGACAAAACCAATTCAATTTCTAGTTCTAGCATCATCAATAAACCCAAGTTTAACAAGTTTCAAACTGTCCTTTCAGCGAATCCAGTTCAGCAAGTCGATTCAAGCGAGTCACATTGTTTCTTCTGCAAGGGAAGTCACAGAATCTACGACTGTCCTGTTTTCCTTGGCAAGAACATCGAGGACAGAATCAAGCAGGCGGGTGCGCTCAAGCTCTGTCTTAACTGCTTACGGAGCGGCCACCACACCAATACATGCAAGTTAAGTAGTTGTCGAATCTGCAGGAAGCGTCACAATACACTGCTTCACAGACACACTACACCACAATCTAGTACAAGTAAGACATGTCCAAGTAGTCCACAAGCTACCTATTCTAGTTCTATGTCCATGTCTGTGGCATCTACAAGTCAAGTTGTGCTATCTACAGCGCTTGTAGACATTGTCAATCCAGTAAACAATCAAGCAGAGACCGTAAAGGCGCTCTTGGACTGCGGAAGCATGTCCACATTCATATCAAGTGAACTGAAGCAACGTCTTCAGCTAGTTTCACAACCTCTAGCAGCCACCAAGATAATTGGCATTGGCAACACTCAACTACAATCAATTCCAGGGAAGTGCACTGTAACAATTAAATCTAGATGCAACCCGTTCAGTGTCACAACTTCCTGTCTAGTATTACCTAAAATTACAGACACAACTCCAAAGTACCCCATTAATGCAAGTCTATTCAAAATTCCAGGTGACATTGACTTAGCTGACCCCAGTTTTCATACACCTGGTGAAGTACACATGCTCATAGGAGCTGATCTATTCTGGGACATTCTAGGCTCCCAGCAAAGGTCCCTAGGCAGTGATTTACCAATTCTACGTAGCTCGAAGCTAGGTTGGTTCTTAGCTGGTCCCATCCGGAACAGCAATGCCAAGCCATTGCCCAATTCTAATGCAAACATTCTATGCAACTTTTCAGCACTTGAGAGTCTACACAACAAATTGAGCAAGTTCTGGGAACTAGAAGAGATTCCTGATCAACACCAGACCTCCAAGGCCAATACAGAGCATCGTCCATGTGAGAAACACTTCACAAAACACAAAACTCGACTCAAAACTGGTAGGTTCTCTGTCTATCTTCCCCTTGCTAACTCGAAAAAGGTCAAAGTGTCCCAAATTCATGAACTTTCAAACAGTTCATCGTGGCGGTACGTTCCCTATGCGTGGAACCCAGCAGACCTAGCTTCTCGAGGCCTTCAGCCACATTAAATTCAATTATTCGCTGTGGTGGCATGGTCCGGCTTTCCTACTTAAGACCGAAGCCCAGTGACCAACCCTCACTTCCCAGATACCTGAGGTGCTGCCAGAGCTGAAAACCCCCACAATTATACTCTGTGTTAGCCAGTTATGGACTTTCACAGATACTCGCAATCTCAATTTTCTTCAACGAGCTCTAGCATTAATTTCAAGATTCAGCTATAATTGCAAAAACAATAGGAAAAATGTCACAAGCAGAATCGTTTCCTTTCAAGTTACAAACATTACACAATCAAGGCAAACTCAAACCAAAATCTCACATGATTTCATTAAATCCATTTCTAGATTCACAGAGCTTGCTCAGAGTAGATGGTAAGCTCGATAGTTCTAGCTATAACTACGACAAAAACACCCCATCTTACTCAACTCCAAACACAGCCTCACTCAACTCCCTTTCAGACAACAACACCAACGATTGCTTCATGCAGTTCCACAGCTGCTTCTCGTATCCATTCGTGAACGTGTGTGGCCGCTGCGTGTTCGTAGTTCGGTAGCTCTAGACTTCGCAGGGCCGTTCTACGTAGCTGATCGAAAAGGCAGAGGCTGCAAAATAACAAAAGGCATATCTATGCCTATTTATATGTTCCAGATTCAAGTGTACGCATCTAGAAGCTGTCAGTGACTTGTCCAAAGACGCGTTCACCTTGACGTTGCACAGGTTTATCTCTCGCAGGGGTAAGCCCTCAATTATTTTATGTGACAATGGCCCGAACCTGGTCTCTACAGCTAAGGAGCTCCGTAGCTTCCTTCTCAATACCTCTAGTTCAATCTCGAGTGACGCAAGTAATTCAGGAATAACATTTAAATTCTCGCCAGTATATGCACCAAATTTCATTCATCACTAGCCGAGGCAGAAGTCAAATCAGCTAAATTTCATTTAAAAGGATTTTAGGGAACACGCACTTGACTTTCGAGGAGTTGTCTTCTTTGTTTGTGCAAATCGAGGCTGTCCTAAACAGTCGGCCTTTGTCCCTTATCTTCCTCCCCCAGTGACTTCTCCATCCTGACCCCAGGGCACATCCTCATGGGTAGACCACTGACGTCACTGCCAACGCCGCCGCTAGAACACAAACTCGACTCGACTAGACCGCTATCAACGGATCGAGCAAGCGAGACAACATTTTTGGCGGCGCTGGCAGCGAGAGTACATCCGCGAGCTAAAACAAACACTTAAATGGCGCGTTCCTTCCAGACATCTCCAGCTTGGCGATCTGGCGCTACTGAAGGAAGACAGCGCGCCACCACTCCAGTGGCGCCCGTGGCTACCGCACGGGGCGTCGTGAGACGCGCCCCCTCCAAGATATGCATGTTGGAAGAGAGCTCTTCCAACGTGGCCGAGGATGTCGGCGCTGACGCGCCTACCACCACCATCTATCACACCAGCGCGCGTCCCCCGCCGGCCTCAACAAGCCCCTCAAGCTAATAAATACCTGCGCGCGCTCTGCGCGCGGTCTCTTTCCACCGCAACCCATTTCTCAAGCAACATCAATTATTACAAGAACAAATCAAGCCTACCCTTCAACCAAGTATTTCATTTCTGCACCCGCAAATACATCTGCTCAGGCACTACGGCCTGAACAGAAGGCTGATACGAAATAATGCAACACAAAAATAATACAACACTTTTTATTATTGTCCAATACTACTTCTATAGCAATAGGTAATAAATGAAAAGGTAAACTATTTTTTCCCTTTAATAAAGTTTGCTATAAGTTTAAAACAGGAAATCGGATAAGTACCTGTAGACTTTATATTCTAAAGGCAACTGTGGACTGTGGCTCAAATCAAGCCCTCTTAACTCTCCTCCAGTTTCTATCCTAGACCAAGACCGAAGTCACCGTGGATTACTTGATCGTATCTACTCGTATCTCACCTGTTAAGGCATTCCAATACTATTACAAAATCGTACTGCAGGAATTTAGTCAACTAGGAATGTTATGCGGTATTATGAGAAGGTAATAAGTAAAAACATAATTTTCAACTCTTTGCTTATTTTGGTAAACGTGTTCTTCATTTATTTTGTTCAAGAGGATAATCCTTGTAGGACTATACAGGGTGTGGCGTAAAGAGTGGATAATTTTATTTACGGCTAGGGGATAATTATCAGGACTGTTCGGAAAGAGTCAATTTGTTTTCGTATAAGTGTCACGGGTTTCGAGTTATTGGACATATTTGAAGGCTAATTGTCCTCTTTTCTTATATGTCCAATTTTAATTCGAAAACCGTGACTCTTTTACTGAAAACAAATTCCGAACAGATTTGTCATTTTCCGAACAGTCGTGATGTCTCCCAGCCGTAGGTAAAGGATTATTCATTCTTTACGCCACACCCTGTATATTAAGTACGTTCCTTCTGTTTGTAATTTATGGTGTGAACAATAAAGAGTTCACTCGTATCTATTTATCTACGTTCAAAACCCCAACTAACTAGATGGTGCTACAATAGCGATGGTTTTTGAACCTCTGGGGAATCAAAATGAGAGATTCAAATGGAACGAGCAAAAGAAAGTCTTATGAAGACTTCTGAAAACTTTTTCAAACGACTGTAAGTTTCAATACGATTCATTAACATACTTTGTAACTCTAGCGGATTGATACTAGTAGGTATCAGACAGAAGAAATAACAAGATCTAATCACGAAGACCATCCGATAACTTGCGAATCGGAACTCGAAGACTTAGTTTGAGTTTGAAATCTAAACTTTGTAATTTAAGGAAGGATCCAGGGACTCTTACAAAAGGGGCGAATAAATATTTGTTAACTTTCTTGAAACTGTGTGTTGTTATAATTATTTCGTTTAAACACTAAGAAAAATGTCACCTTAAGTAGGTACGGAGCATACTGACAATCACCAAAAAGTACCGTAAACTGGGGTTACTTTGTGCCTTAGGCCAAACTTTGTGACACACCCACTTTTCAGAACATAATCTGAGTTATTTTTTAAATTTTACTTGTGAACGAGTCCAAACGATTTTTTTTTTAAATAAAAATACCGTGTGAACGTTTTCAAACATAGTACAGTTTTGTTGTCTATGCATTTTTTTTATCTGTGATGAATTTACTGTCAAGCAAGTTTTCGCGGAATCCTGTGAGGTCTGCAAACTTTGTTCTGTCAAGAAAAAACTAAGCGCTGTTCAGGACTACGGGTATGTTTTTCTTGTGATAAATTTGTAAAAGAAAAGGATATGCTAATATTGTTTTTGATTGCTAAAATATTTAATGAGTTTTTTCGACATTTGTAAAAAATCACTACATATAGGGGGAACTTTGTGCCAAAATTGAATACTCTCATTGTGTTGCCAGGTGAGTCCCAAATGACCCAAAGTAGTAAAATTTTGATCAGTCTTTAATTATACAGTAATATTATATTTGGAATATAAAAAATCTGGCGAAGTTGTTTGTCAGTTTGTCACAAAGTTAGACCCTAAGATTTAATACTATTACCCTAGTACCAAAAGTATGTGTGTCACAAAGTAATACCCCGTTTCTTTTTCTCAGGAATAATTCTCCGATGAATTATGCCTCGTTCGTACAAAAAAAAGGTTGGTGGGCGTACTTACCAAAATTACACCAAAGAAAAATTACAGGAAGCAATCAAGGACATACTAGAAAATGGAATATCTTTTAGAAGCGCGCAAGATAAATATAATATACATCGCAACACTCTTCATAACAAGATCAAAAAAAAACACTCAGGTGCTAAGACGGGACGTCCCACTATTTTCACCCCCGAAGAAGAAACAGAATTTGTGAAACACATAATTTCTATGTCAAGTTATGGTTTTCCTGTAACCCCTTTTGAATTGAGATGTATTGTACGATCATACCTTAACAGAATCGGCAAAAACGTCCCTTGTTTCAAAGAAAATTTGCCTGGTGTTGACTGGGTTAACAGCTTTATTAAGCGACATAAATCAGTACTGTCGCACCGATTCGCCAAAAACATTAAGAACGCTCGTGCTGCCATAGATGCTAACGTGGTAAACAATTTCTTCGACCACTTAGAAAACGAGGTGAAAGACGTGCCTGCTGCAAACATTTGGAATTATGATGAAACTAATCTAGTAGATGATCCCGGTTCAAAAAAAGTTATAGTAAGAAGAGGCTGTAAATATCCGGAAGTCATTCGAAACTCGACAAAAGCATGTACGTCTATAATGGTTGCTGGGAATGCTGCAGGTGATATTGCCCCAGTTTATGTTAACTACAAGGCAAAGAAACTTTGGCAAACTTGGATTGAGGGAGGCCCTGAAGGAGCTCGCTACAATAGCAGCAAGTCAGGATGGTTCGACACACAATCTTTCGAAGATTGGTTCATGCATTTAATGCTTCCGATTCTAAAAAAGCAAGAGGGTAAAAAAGTCGTGATCGGAGATAACCTCAGTTCTCATCTAAACATGGAGGTTGTGAAAGCTTGCGAAGATAACAACATCTCTTTCGTGTGTCTTCCACCTAACGCAACACACCTCTTCCAGCCACTTGATGTGGCTTACTTTCGACCAATGAAAGTCAATTGGCGAAAAATTTTATCAGACTGGAAAGCAACACATCATGGTAGCCGATGCCCCACAATACCCAAGGATTGTTTTCCGAGACTCCTGAAGAAGTTGTTTGATGTGTTAGAACCATCAAATAAAGAAAACCTAAAATCTGGGTTTCGTAAATGTGGGATATCACCAATTAACAGGAGTATGGTTCTGGATCGTCTTCCAAAAAATATTCTGGATACCAGTCTTCAAGAAATTGGGAATGTCAGCGAATCGTTTGTAGATTTTCTGATAAGTTCAAGAGAAACTCAAACCGTGGTTAAGCCAAGACAAAAACGCAAAGCTGTTAATGTCGTCCCAGGCAAAGGCGTTACTTGTTCGGACTTAGAAGTCGGGGAGCAACCTTCAACATCAAATATAAGTGCTGGTTCTTCAAACGCAAAGAATTTAGGGAGGAAACGTCAAAGACTCCCAGTTGCCAGGAACTCATCATCTTCAGAAAGCG
Source organism: Alcis repandata (assembly GCA_949125135.1). Classification (NCBI taxonomy): domain Eukaryota; kingdom Metazoa; phylum Arthropoda; class Insecta; order Lepidoptera; family Geometridae; genus Alcis; species Alcis repandata. The sequence goes on from OX421233.1 coordinate 7,999,598, forward strand.
AAGATAACTTTTCTCTCAGAGATAGCAGCTGCAGCCCATATAATGAAATGGATGAAATTGAAGATCTAGAGAATATGCTACCCCATCAGCCTGAATTGAAGACCCTTAGAGAGATGATTTATGAAAATGGAAGCTCGAGCGAAGAAGAGGTAGATACATACAAAGAAGGCGATTATGTTATTGTCAAATACGAAGGGCAATATTTCCCGGGAAAAATTACAGTAAAAGATAATAACACCTTTTTAATCTCCACAATGACCAAAGGTAACAAATTTTGGAAATGGCCCGAAAAACGTGACGAGATATGGTATCAAGCCAACATGGTGGTAAAAAAAATTATGGAGCCGAAACTGGTGACCAAACGAGGCCATTATGACGTGCCAGAATGCCAAGATTTGTCTGATTTTGTAATGTAAAAAATAAATGTCTTTTTTTTAAACATAGCAAAAAGTTTTTTTTCATTTTAGATATTTTTTTTAGTACAACTGGCAACTTTTATGTTTTTATTCTTTTCTAAGATGTTGTAGAAACAACTGAACGGGGTTTATTTGTGCCTGGGTTTGTTCAGTATGATGTTATAGACCATTTAGTGATGCGTCACAAAGTAGCCCCACACCCGGGGTAATGTTGTGCCATACTTTGAAGGGTTATAACACAGGGAAAAATGATGTTTTTGTTAATGCTAAATATCTAAATCGATTAACTATATCGTCAAGATGGTAAAAACGTATTAAGTCATGAAATGCAACAAAATACAAAAAAGTTATTTGCAAAAAACTTCAAAAACTGTCACAAAGTTACCCCAGTTTACGGTACGATGATTAGCACCAGTTTTTACGGTGACAACTATCATAATATAATTGGTTCTCACCCTAAAAACTGGTAGTACTAGTTTTTATGCTCCGTTATATATATTCATCGGAATTTTGATTGCCATTTTTCTCAGTGTAATGTTTTCAGGTTTGGGTGTCGCATAGGTACTGAATGCAAAAACTTCCTGCTAATAATATAATAAGTAGATGTAAAAGTTTATGTTGCGATGTTTCTTATTTTGCCAAGCTTAAATAGCTCAATAAGTCAAGTAGAAATTTGGTATGGAAGTAGTTATATCCTGAGTAGTCACAGGTTATTCAAATTAATTTACGTCGAATGTCACAGATTCAAAATCACAAAATAAGTCCATTAGGCACATTACAGAAACATTCAATTAAATTATATTGGATAGGCAATTAAAGTAACAATAACTGTCAAGTATTTTTAAATAATTATGAATTGTTTAAATCTTGTATTATGATTATTATTATTATTTTGACATTCTATTTTTATTTAATTTATTTGTGCTCAATTACCTACTTGTGTTTCGTTTTTATTTTTTTTAATTGCATTTTAATTTTAGTTGTTGTAATGTTATTTGAGTTTTTTTTTTTATTTATCATTAGTGTAATTCGTTTAAACGGTGCTAATTGAATATAATAAATAAATAAACAATCCGTCGTTATTATTTATCCAGAAAAAAAAAACAACATTTCTTATAGGAAAGTCAGTGTAACCACTGGGCACAGCTTAAGAAACACAAATCAAATTAAATCCATTTTTTTCTTTAAAATTTGTGCTAACCATAGATAAACTACATCAAGTAGACTGTTCAAGAAGGTTCAGAATCATTGTAATAAAATAATGGGGGAACAAAGGTTTCAAATGGCAATCACGGCCAAAATACGGACGGCCCCTCGATAACGTGACCACAGAAAAATTCGATAACTTCGCCCTTATTCTTTCTTAGTCCGTTCCTTCGAAGAGATAAGACTATCTCGCCTCTGGTACCATTTTCGTCCTCCTTTGAAGCTTCCGGGAATTCCGAGTATGTAGTCGAATCAATATATTTGAAGCCAGACCGCGTTTAGTTACGACATTAAAGTTTCTAGGCTATTTCGTACTTTGTTTACAATTAGGTAAGGTTTTTATTAATTTCACTACAATATTCCATTTAGGTTGCTTCGTAATTATGAATAATTAATCTAAAATTTGTAATAACTACGGATATTAAAATTACGATTATCAGCAATTTCATCAAAGAACTTAAAAGCCCACGAAACATTGTCGATTTAAAAAACTAGTTTTTAGTTTGTATTAAAATTCTGATTTTGGTAAAACTTGTCTAGTAGGATTATAACGAAAACAGAGATAATAACAGTGTCTTGCTACTGCTACCCGAAAGCTAGGCAGGAAGCCTCCAAAGGATTTCCACCGAAAGCCCAATCCTTCCGTTTCCTAGACGGTACAATTACAAACATAGTTAGTACTAGGTACGTTTCTTATCAAAATTCATACTCGAGCAGACAAACTGGGTAGTTGGCTGTTTGTCATCACACGTTCATTTGAGCAGCTAATCCGGAACTATCGCTGTCTCCCACGTCCCGCCATCCAGGCAGGCGTTGGGATTATTCCAATTCATAACAATTCAATTCTAGTTTAATGCAGTGTCTCATTTAATTTAAACGGTAATAATATAATTGAAAAAAGATATGATACATATCTTTTCAGGAATGTGGTGCTTGTCAGCTCTTTTGGTAAGGGATTTTATGTTGTTTTTTTTTTTATGTAATTGAGTGACGAGACGAGCAAATTGCTCGCCTGATGTTAAACGTCACGTTTGCCCCCCATAACAGGTCTGCGCTAAACAGAATTTTGAACTCGCAGAATTCAAAACCCTGCGTGGCACAGCACTGCGCTCGTCACCCTGAGATATAAGTTGTGTAATCTCCCATTTGCCCTGTAATTTCACTGGAAACAATGCCCTTCCAACCGGAACACAGTAATGTTTGCACATTACTGCTTGGCGGTGGAATAACTGGCAAAGCACATGCACATCACAAAATTAAAGTTAAAGTGTTTAAGGTATTTTTACTATTATAATATCAATATCATATGTATTTATAAATAAAATATAATTAACTACTACAAACATATAGTAGTTAATTATATTTTTCATTAGAACATAATAAACAAGTCTATACTAATATGCAATCTATACTAAATTGTATGTTTGTTTGTATGTAGAAGATAATATCTGGAAATACTGGACCGATTGAAAAAAAACAGTATTATAAAGTCAATTCCTGACTGCTACTAAAGAAGCTAACCAATAACCACAAGAAGTGCTTTTACATCTCCAAAAAAGAACAAAATCCCTGGCATCAGCAACTCGTAGTATTCTTTAAAAAGCTAATTTTTATTTGTCTTCTTATGGTTGTTTAAATCGTACAATTTTAAATTAGCGAGTTAGGTCACACATAATCTCTAAATACGTTCATTGCACTGATAAATTAATTTTCCGATAAATCCAATACAAACGTTTGGATGCGGGTGATAAACGTATTCTGCATTAGGGTAATGAAGAAAACTATTATTCTAATTTATGTCACCAAAAACGTTTAGTTAATTTTATTTCTAGACCAAAATCTAACTATGATCACCAACCAACCATAATGTAACCAAAATCTCTTCACTTGGGAACCTACGGGTGATATTACCAAAAAAAAAGTAAATGTGACTTACCTACCTACAATACCTACCAACCTGTAGCATTCAATGTTATTTAACGTCACTAAATATTTCTGATGTATCTTAATTACTTTTACTCACATGACTTTTCTAACTAGACAGTATTTTTATGCAATTGAGTGACGAGACGAGCAAATCACTCGCCTGGTATTAAACGCCACGTTTGCCCATGACAGGTCTGCGCCACCCAAAATGTTGAAGACCCAGCGTGGCACTGCACTGCGCTCGTCATCCTGAGACATAAGATATTGAATCTCCTATTTGTCCTAAAATTGCGGATATTATATCCCAGGAGGCACAATATTGCCCTAATGTGGTCAAGGATCGTGTGAACATGCTTAACCTGGATTGAGAACTAGCCTTAGGCCAGGTTTCTGTAACATTCAATGTTATTAACCGACTTCAAAAAAGGAGGAGGTTATCAATTCATCTGTATGTTTTTTTTTTTTTATGTTTGTTAACTCATAACTTTTGACTGGGTGAAGCGATTTTGATGATTCTTTTTTTTTTTTTTTTTTTTTTTATGTAATTGATGTTTTATTTATTAGAAAGCTGACGCTTCCCATTGGTCCCATTTCAATTTAGTCCAGTTCTGATAATGGTATCCATGAGAAAACCACATAAGTCTTAAATTTGCATTAAGTACGTGCGCGACAAATAGATGAATAACTCAATACTCAATAGTAGTAGTAAATAAAAATAATGTTCTTGTTTTAGGTCAAATGTTTCTAGTTCCTGAGTCCAAAATACCAGGTTATAATTTTCAGCAAATACTTTTCAAAACTCCTTCTTAATATTGAGATTTCAAACCACTAAGCTATAATTCTGTAAGTACCAACATCATTTGAAATGAAAGCTGTTTTAATATTCATAAGCTAACAATTGTTCACTTTACATATTACATTTCTGTCTTAACTTCTCTCAACAATTTACTTTCCCTACTTTTCCGAGTTAACTTTTAGCTAAACTTTTCTTCGTGTTCAACATATCTTAATACCGTGCTTTTATTTTGATGGGTTTTACAAATAAAAATGCAAATAAATGTGCTAAAGAAAATATAATTAAATATAACAGATCCAGAGCTAATTCACTAGCTGTTACTGGCTGGCTCAACACAAAGCAAGTTTAGTAATAGGCCGATAACCTGCATTAAGTTTACATGTGTGCCATTGGAGTACTTAATAAATATGTTCTAGCAGCGGATACCACGAATCTACGAACGTAGATCACTGGCCTGCGCCTCAAATAAGTGACAAATACTTACAAGAATGGCCCTATGTAGTCAGGAAAATAGTTACGTGCACCAAAACTATGTAAATAGTAGTTCGCATTATTGCTTACCATCAGGCGAGATACGCAAACCAAAAAAAAATAAAACTTTCATTTTTTTTTTATGTAGGCGTAATAATGACGATTTCAATGAATCAGAAGATATGCTGAATGCTAATCTATATTGTAAACTAGTAAAGATTAATTATTCATCTTTATACCTTTCATGTACTATGGTAAATGTCGAGTAAAGATATCTCTGTTTTGTACTAAAATGAAATGAGTAAAGATATCTCTGTTTTGTACTATAGAAAATGATAATATATAGAGGTACAATTTAATTATCAAAGCATGGAACATCAAAGTTAATTAAAGTTTGGCATTCAGTAATTTGGCATTAAATAATTCCGTGAAACTAAATTTATCGTGAAAATTTAGGCGCTCACGTTAACGTTATTGTAAACAAATATCTGAAGGACGGTTGATATTAAAATAAATAGGATTTATAATATTTTTATTGGAATTTCTCTATTGGCCTCCGGCTTATACTGGACTGTAATATAGTTTGAAAATATTTTGCTTCTAATTAAATCTCTCTTCTTTTCAAATAGGCAGCGTTAGCTAACAATACTTTATGTAAAGCAATGATGCGGTCTAGAATAACGTACCTACACCTACCTAAGACATGTTTTCTCATGTGTGATTTGTAATTATAAGAGAACACAGGTAAAGTATAAAGATACCAGCTGCGACTCGCGGTTTCACCCGCGCGGTGATAATGATGATGATGATGATGAAAAAAAGTAGCCTTTGTCATTCTGTACTCCTGAAAATATATGTGCAAAATTTCTTGATGATCAGATGAGTAGTTAAGCCACAAAGCCTAACAAATATTAGTTAGGATAAGGTGTGATAATGTGGTAAAATCCAATTATAATTAGTTATATAAAGTATAATAAAATCGAGGATTATATCGAGCATCTCATACGTTCGCAATAAAGAGGTAATTAATATTAATTTGACCCTAATTACAGTGAACGTAATAAGGTCAGGAAAGGGACAGAAGGCCCTGTAATTGAGTAGAAAATAATGATAATAGGTGCTAATAACAATTAGCTTCTTTGATATGAGAGTCGTACCTACAACGTTAGCAACAGCAGGGGTGAATGGAACCTTTTTAATTAGAAGATTTGGTTAGAGCTCAATGATGCCTTGGTAGCTCAGTGGGAGAACGGCTGCTTCGCATTCGTGATGTCGTGGTTTCAAATTCCGACTCTTACCAAAATAGGTTCTTTAGAACTTATGTATGAATTTTAATACCACTGGCTTTTCGGTGAAGGAAAATATTTTGAGAAATACTGCATACGTCCTGAAAAGGACTTTAGGTGTATGTAAATCTAGCTCCTTGTACTTCGCTAGCATGGTCGAATATGGCCTAATCACTGTTACAGACCAGCAGACCTAGCACGAACTGCTTCTTTCGCCTGTTTTTATCCGCATGTGGATATGACAAAGTTGGAATTTGGATACGAGTATGTTAGTCTCTATCTGGCGCGATAAGAAAGGTGGAAAGACAATTTATCCACGGTCTATGCTAAACTTGCTAGTGTTCCAGTACCAGGATGACTTTACAGGTTGATTTGAGATAGACGACTATTATTATACTGTACTTAAGTCCTTACTCATCCTAGTTTACAACATCTTACGTTCTTACGTTTTAGCGTTCTGTTGTTTATACGTGTTCTAGGTTTTTCGTTGCAAACAAGAAGCGCGGCCTTTGAAAGCTAGTCTGGTATTTGTTCAAAGGATGAGCGTGCAACGTGCATGTCCTTATGAGACATACTGAATGAGCTCACGAAACTCCGTTGCTTACGCTTTTATTGTGACTGGCTTGGTTGAAATTCTTGTTATATTTTATCCAGAGTTGAATGGTATTTCCTAACAAAATTTTGAATGAAATTGATTTGAAGTTATAAAGAGATGTTACTTGTGCTAAAATAACATAAGCTGTAAGTACGAGCACTGGCGGACTAAGACTTTTTGAGGCCCGGGGCGGTCTTTAATTTTAGGGCCCCCTGGCGCCCGCCCTCCAGATTTACTGAATTAAACAAATGCAGATAGAAACTAAAATTTTAATCAATATTTTTTAACATTACAGCTTTCAAATAAAAAACAAGCAACCACACTACAAGTAATTAAAATTAATTACAAACATTTCAAATTGTGTTTTCTAGCTTTCAATGCACTAAATTTAGTAATAACGTCATCAAAATCCAAAACCGATGCTGTTTTTCTTTCAATCGACAAAATAGCCAAGCTAGCAAGTCGTTCTTCAGTCATGGTCGATCGTAGATAATTCTTGATAAGTTTAAGTTTTGAAAAACTTCTTTCGCACGACGCTACTGATACACTAATTGTTAGGAAATACTGAAGTATCAGACATACGAGTATGTTGGGTAGGGATTCGGTAAAGTCCCATCTAATAATAAATTCAAACATTTTTTTAGCACTCCATGAAGCAGCTTCCTCCGTTGCAGTATTAGTTGCGCTTACATGTCTTCGCAATCTGTAAACTTCTTCGCATAATTTTTCCTTGTCAAAATCACCATAGACTAGGTTGAGCTTTTCCACTGCCTGCTCAAGTTCATTTTCTACAGAGCCTTTTATCAGGAATTTTGGTTGTACAATATGGAAGGTGCTAGAAATATTTTCCATACCAGTGAGTCTTGTAGCCAATTCTTGACTAAATCTATCCAAGCACTCGAACATAGATCTGCGAACTTCTTCTTGCAAAGTCATTCTGGCATCTGAAGATGTTTCTCCAGGTTGATTCTTTTTTACTTTTCGTCGGCCTCGTCTCTCAATATCTATGCCCATTTCTCTACATTTGTGCGTGCCAAATTGTATAGCCTTAGTGACGAGCGTATTTCTTTCCTCGACAAGAAACTTCATTTTTATCAAACCCATGTCAAGTGTGATTTCAGGTGTTTGTAAATATTTTTGGGTGACATTTACTTCTTCCAAAATCATATTCCAGAACTCCAAGTAGCTTAAGAATGTGAAGTCACATATTGCAGGAAGTAGTACGCTTGCTGCAGACCTAGTATCTAAATTTTCTTTCGAAGGATCACACATTTCTTCCAATGTAAGGACCAGTTGTTCTACATTTTGTCTGACAGCTTTAACGGAATCATGATGAGCACTCCAGCGTGTATCACACAGTCTTTTCAAAGTTTTCCCAACCTTTTGTATTAGTATTTCCCATCTGTGGGTCGAAGCGGAAAAGAATGAATATATTTTTTCTAAGGTGCCGAAACAGGTTACACTTGAAGGAATGCATGCAAAGGAATGTACACCACAAAGATTTAATGAGTGATTTGCACAAGGGCTAAATAATGCTTTAGGGTTAATATCCCGGATTTTCTTTTGAACTCCTCCATGAACACCAGACATTGAGGCGGCATTATCGTAGCCCTGAGATCTACAAAGTTGAATGTCTAATCCGTCTTTTTCTAGCTGTTTTAAAATATCATTTGCCATATCACTTGCCGTCTTTCCTGACATAGAAAAGAAACCTAAGAAGGACTCCCGAACTTCCACAGCTCCTTCCTCTATATAGACATATCTTATTATTTCACTCATTTGGTCGGTATGGCTCTCGTCTGGAGTACTGTCAAACATGATTCCAAAATATTTAGATTTTTTGATATCATCAATAATTTTCTGTTTTACGTGATGACATAAAATAGATAGGAATTAATTCTGGATACCTTTTGATAAATAAGAAGATACTCTTTTCAATCCACCTGCAGCGTCTTGAAGTTTTGACCAGTGCTCACTTAATACGGGATCGTATTTTGCCATCATTTTCACTAATTCTATGAAATTACCTCTGTTTTCTGATGAAGGATCTTCTCTATGGCCTCTGAAAGCAAGATTCTGCTGAGCTAAAAATAATGTAATATCCAAAAGTCGACGTAATATGTTTCGCCATTTTTTAGCCTATGCGTTATGAACTTAGATGAATTAGGTACCTACACCGTTTACTTATTATGGTAAATGATCGGAAGAATGGTTTAATTACAGCAGATTATGTTAAAATAACATTGTCTGAGTAGACAAGGATTTTTTTTTAAATATGCCAATCCGAGGCCCCTCAGCTGTGGGGCCCGGGGCGGACCGCCCCCACCGCCCCCCTGTTAGTCCGCCAGTGAGTACGAGTAATTGAGATTTATAAATTTTTGTTTAATATTTAGTTTTATTATTCAGTAGAGTTTAATACAGTTCATATCTTTGTAGCTGACACCGTTTATGCAATTGAGTGACGAGACGAGCAAATCACTCGCCTGGTATTAAACGCCACGTTTGCCCATGACAGGTCTGCGCCACCCAAAATGTTGAAGACCCAGCGTGGCACTGCACTGCGCTCGTCATCCTGAGACATAAGATATTGAATCTCCTATTTGTCCTAAAATTGCGGATATTATATCCCAGGAGGCACAATATTGCCCTAATGTGGTCAAGGATCGTGTGAACATGCTTAACCTGGATTGAGAACTAGCCTTAGGCCAGGTTTCTGTAACATTCAATGTTATTAACCGACTTCAAAAAAGGAGGAGGTTATCAATTCATCTGTATGTTTTTTTTTTTTTATGTTTGTTAACTCATAACTTTTGACTGGGTGAAGCGATTTTGATGATTCTTTTTTTTTTTTTTTTTTTTTTTATGTAATTGATGTTTTATTTATTAGAAAGCTGACGCTTCCCATTGGTCCCATTTCAATTTAGTCCAGTTCTGATAATGGTATCCATGAGAAAACCACATAAGTCTTAAATTTGCATTAAGTACGTGCGCGACAAATAGATGAATAACTCAATACTCAATAGTAGTAGTAAATAAAAATAATGTTCTTGTTTTAGGTCAAATGTTTCTAGTTCCTGAGTCCAAAATACCAGGTTATAATTTTCAGCAAATACTTTTCAAAACTCCTTCTTAATATTGAGATTTCAAACCACTAAGCTATAATTCTGTAAGTACCAACATCATTTGAAATGAAAGCTGTTTTAATATTCATAAGCTAACAATTGTTCACTTTACATATTACATTTCTGTCTTAACTTCTCTCAACAATTTACTTTCCCTACTTTTCCGAGTTAACTTTTAGCTAAACTTTTCTTCGTGTTCAACATATCTTAATACCGTGCTTTTATTTTGATGGGTTTTACAAATAAAAATGCAAATAAATGTGCTAAAGAAAATATAATTAAATATAACAGATCCAGAGCTAATTCACTAGCTGTTACTGGCTGGCTCAACACAAAGCAAGTTTAGTAATAGGCCGATAACCTGCATTAAGTTTACATGTGTGCCATTGGAGTACTTAATAAATATGTTCTAGCAGCGGATACCACGAATCTACGAACGTAGATCACTGGCCTGCGCCTCAAATAAGTGACAAATACTTACAAGAATGGCCCTATGTAGTCAGGAAAATAGTTACGTGCACCAAAACTATGTAAATAGTAGTTCGCATTATTGCTTACCATCAGGCGAGATACGCAAACCAAAAAAAAATAAAACTTTCATTTTTTTTTTATGTAGGCGTAATAATGACGATTTCAATGAATCAGAAGATATGCTGAATGCTAATCTATATTGTAAACTAGTAAAGATTAATTATTCATCTTTATACCTTTCATGTACTATGGTAAATGTCGAGTAAAGATATCTCTGTTTTGTACTAAAATGAAATGAGTAAAGATATCTCTGTTTTGTACTATAGAAAATGATAATATATAGAGGTACAATTTAATTATCAAAGCATGGAACATCAAAGTTAATTAAAGTTTGGCATTCAGTAATTTGGCATTAAATAATTCCGTGAAACTAAATTTATCGTGAAAATTTAGGCGCTCACGTTAACGTTATTGTAAACAAATATCTGAAGGACGGTTGATATTAAAATAAATAGGATTTATAATATTTTTATTGGAATTTCTCTATTGGCCTCCGGCTTATACTGGACTGTAATATAGTTTGAAAATATTTTGCTTCTAATTAAATCTCTCTTCTTTTCAAATAGGCAGCGTTAGCTAACAATACTTTATGTAAAGCAATGATGCGGTCTAGAATAACGTACCTACACCTACCTAAGACATGTTTTCTCATGTGTGATTTGTAATTATAAGAGAACACAGGTAAAGTATAAAGATACCAGCTGCGACTCGCGGTTTCACCCGCGCGGTGATAATGATGATGATGATGATGAAAAAAAGTAGCCTTTGTCATTCTGTACTCCTGAAAATATATGTGCAAAATTTCTTGATGATCAGATGAGTAGTTAAGCCACAAAGCCTAACAAATATTAGTTAGGATAAGGTGTGATAATGTGGTAAAATCCAATTATAATTAGTTATATAAAGTATAATAAAATCGAGGATTATATCGAGCATCTCATACGTTCGCAATAAAGAGGTAATTAATATTAATTTGACCCTAATTACAGTGAACGTAATAAGGTCAGGAAAGGGACAGAAGGCCCTGTAATTGAGTAGAAAATAATGATAATAGGTGCTAATAACAATTAGCTTCTTTGATATGAGAGTCGTACCTACAACGTTAGCAACAGCAGGGGTGAATGGAACCTTTTTAATTAGAAGATTTGGTTAGAGCTCAATGATGCCTTGGTAGCTCAGTGGGAGAACGGCTGCTTCGCATTCGTGATGTCGTGGTTTCAAATTCCGACTCTTACCAAAATAGGTTCTTTAGAACTTATGTATGAATTTTAATACCACTGGCTTTTCGGTGAAGGAAAATATTTTGAGAAATACTGCATACGTCCTGAAAAGGACTTTAGGTGTATGTAAATCTAGCTCCTTGTACTTCGCTAGCATGGTCGAATATGGCCTAATCACTGTTACAGACCAGCAGACCTAGCACGAACTGCTTCTTTCGCCTGTTTTTATCCGCATGTGGATATGACAAAGTTGGAATTTGGATACGAGTATGTTAGTCTCTATCTGGCGCGATAAGAAAGGTGGAAAGACAATTTATCCACGGTCTATGCTAAACTTGCTAGTGTTCCAGTACCAGGATGACTTTACAGGTTGATTTGAGATAGACGACTATTATTATACTGTACTTAAGTCCTTACTCATCCTAGTTTACAACATCTTACGTTCTTACGTTTTAGCGTTCTGTTGTTTATACGTGTTCTAGGTTTTTCGTTGCAAACAAGAAGCGCGGCCTTTGAAAGCTAGTCTGGTATTTGTTCAAAGGATGAGCGTGCAACGTGCATGTCCTTATGAGACATACTGAATGAGCTCACGAAACTCCGTTGCTTACGCTTTTATTGTGACTGGCTTGGTTGAAATTCTTGTTATATTTTATCCAGAGTTGAATGGTATTTCCTAACAAAATTTTGAATGAAATTGATTTGAAGTTATAAAGAGATGTTACTTGTGCTAAAATAACATAAGCTGTAAGTACGAGTAATTGAGATTTATAAATTTTTGTTTAATATTTAGTTTTATTATTCAGTAGAGTTTAATACAGTTCATATCTTTGTAGCTGACACCGTGCATGTCATTGCTATTTGATTTACTACCGGTACTGCTTAATGTAGTTTGTACATGTACGAAAGATCAAACGAATAAATTATCTAGGAAGCAAGGTTCCTTTGTTTGAACATTCGGAAATTTGACAACAATAGAAGCTACCATCACGCGAATTTTGTTTGGAAAAAGAAAATTGATAAATGAAACGAGCTGATTGCTGTTTAGAACCATAAAACAGGAATAATTTGTATCCAAGCATAAAATAACTTATTGCAGCTATAAATATATCAGTAAATAGCTGATCTAATTTAATATAGCGAGCTAAATTTTAGGTACGAAGGATTTATATTTTTGCTATCTCGAATTTCTAAATTAAAATAAGCGTCTTAAAGAAAAACCAATTCCAATCAAAAACTACATCTAGAAACCTAGGCTATATTTTTAGAATTTCTAGTACCAATATAAATCAGATATCGCTAAATAAAGTTTCATATCGCTACCATAAAATCTGTCAGTAAAAGATTATTCAAGGCTTAGGCCTTTCAACGAATAGCATTTTTGATTGCTATAATTTATCTCTGGAACTGGCAACATTTATTTGAAGCCAATAAAAGCTTAAGTTGTATCGTATTGATTACCCGACAAAATGTTTTAATGGAGGAAGTATTTGTTCTGTGTCAATAAAACTTAAGGGATCGGATTGTTAGCAAAACCGAGTAAATTCATAAATACAGTTTTGTTTAATTTAAGGAGTGTTTAACTAAGCGTGTTTCACTTACGTACTCAATGATTCTGGCACTGGTGATTATGAAAAGAGGCAGTTAATAATGGCCTTTATATCCCATTTTAAATATATTGCGAAATAAATTGACAGCGACTTGTTGATTCTGGTATGTTTAATCAAAAGGTTTAGTTTTCATCGTAAAATAATCGTGAGACGAAATCAATTGGAATGTTGTGTCAATCGTGCAATACTCAAGTTGATATTTTCAAAATAATTAACAGCCGATAAAAGACTGCTGCACTGAGTTGATATTCCTTCCTCTATTTGCGTAAGAAGGATTGCATAAGATAAAAACACTAAAGGTTGGTGAGAAAAAGAATCGAAGCGCAAAAGCAGAGTGTGCTTCACTCAAATAAATCAAGTAAATAAAGCTAACTTTTCTGATGATAGAGAGTTAAAATTCAGAAGCAAGCTTCGGAGCTTTCATCAATAATGCATCTGCGTGTTCACAACATAAAGGCCTTAGGGACGCAGCCTTAATTAGTACTGGGCCCAACAACGCACGAGAATTCAAATGCGAGCCGGAGTGAATAGCGACGAGAATAATGCGATTTGAAACAATATCGGACTCCACTAAGTGTGCAAACCGTGTGAATGGAGCCTAGCTCAAGCAGTCAATTTGAGTTAAGTGCTTCTATGTGAGTTTCGTGTTCAAAGAACGACGGGATGTGGAGTTATATGCTTCTGTGGATACTAATGACCTTTCGGGCCCATGGGTAGGATTGGACTTTATGGGTTTGTGGGTGTGAAAGAAAATAAAAAAGGCAGTGAGTGAATGAAAAATTGTAAATAGTATTATATTATATTTTTTTATTAAAAGAACTGTTGATTTTTCAATAGGTTCTTTAAGTTTTGAAATTTTCTCAAACTTCGTTTTTGTAACTTTTCAGACTTGCCTACTATTTTTAAAGAAAATAAAAAAATGTTTTTAGAGTAAAGATCCTTTCTCTTATTATTTCTTAACTGTTGCTCCAGACTATTCGCGTTACTCTTGCTATTTAATTTTTCTGACTACCTACTGCTTTTCAAAGCGAATTAAATAATTATGTTTTAACAATTTCAAGTATTGAATGAAAACCCTTTCTGATATTTTAACAAAGATGTAATTTCCTCAATGATTCTAAATACCTGAGCCCTGGTAGGAGTTAATATCCATTAGCTGGCCCAAAACCGTTTAGGTTTTCGTAATTTTGTGTATTGAATGTTTACACAAGTGCTTACAAATTCTTTCTTGGATGTTTTGGATCCGAGAAATCGTATTTTCGTTATATTCGAGTATTCAGGATATTTATTCAATGTTCCACGGTATTTTGATGATCGATTACACAAAGAGGATTATGTGGGCGGCGGCTGGGCTAAGGGTTCTAGCACATTTGATATTTTCACGTTTCCTACAGTTTCCAATGGGTAGAAGAGAGATTGAAGGCCAGATAAAGCCCTACCCTTTATACACAGCCTATTTTAGATACTCTTATAAAAGGATCACATAAATGATTATATAAATGGGAAATATTTGAATACGCTTCTCTGTCTGGCGCCTATTCGTCGAAAGTTATATTACTGATCAGTTAGTTGTCCTTGTAGTATATTTGTCCTTCGTCGTATAATAAAAACCAACACAGTAATTCTGCGTATTCTAAGTAGTACACAATATTAACAAAATAATAAGTATTGTCAAGCCTTCATTGAGCGTTTAAATCTCACCGTAACAAAACTGAATATATTTATATATTACTTTTTATGGTATTTAAAATCCATATGACTAAATTGTTTACACAAATAATGAAGAGATGCATTATGCACTATCGTCATATTTTGATATTAACTTCTCCAAATGAACGTCCCTCCCGGACCTCCCAAAACACAAAACAAACTCATAAAACATCATGCACCGCGTGTTGTGGCGTTGCAATAACATTTTGTCAGAACACGTTTTTCTGAAAAAGTTGACAATGACATAAATTCCTTTTATTGCTTCCTCTGTGACTTCCACGTTTTTAATTCAGTGCGCGTCCACATGAGACCACATAATGACATCTATACACGATGGAAACGTAATGGAGCAGCCGCATTTGTGTCATCTTCGTCGTATTGTCGTGAAGATGTCAAGTAAATAGTCTCTAATAAAAACAGAAACTAAATTTGTATTTATTTTTATGAATTTTAGGACAACACTTAGCTTTATATATTATGTACAAATGTTGACTAATTTAATTTAAAAAGTATAAAATAATTTAGAGGCTTTATTCGTAGAGTTAGTGCATAATGTGCGTGACGTAGACATAATTATGACAATTCAGAGTTTGAAAATGATAATATTTTCTGCTATTTATTCGTATGGCTTAGGATAGATATAGCATAAATGGGTGGAACAGCGACCCTTTAAGCTAATTTTCGAAGTTCTAGGATCAAACTTGAGATTGTCGTCAAAAATAACCGAATAAAAGTATCTAGTCAAAACGCACAAGTTGCTTCACTCATAAGGGTTCGAAATCATTAAGTTTGACATTCGTAGCTCAAAATGACGTCACCTCAGGCTTGAGGATAGCCAGAAAGCCCTTTTTGAATTTCATGAATCTAGAATAGAATTCCATGAAGTCAGAATATAGCCACAACAGACAAGTTGGGATAAGATTTGAACAACTATTTTTACAATAGTTGAGTAGTAGAAGATATTGATATAACCCAACCTAAAACTAGGAAAAAATATATATGAGAAGTCTATTTACACGCAAATCCTAATAACATTTTGCTATTTTCCTAGTAGTCCGTAAATAAAGTCACGTCTACGTTTCACAAGCCAGATATATTCAATATTAATATTACGACGTAATAACATATTGTCTGCCCACTGACTCGCTATTTCCATCCTAGGTGATACTCGTATTTATGTTTTGTTTTTTAAAAAAGGAGTGTTTAGTTTTATATTATTTGGTTATCATTTAATTTGTTACTTTGTTAAAAAAATTGTCAATTTCTTTTTGCGAATACATTTGGCTAGCTACATTTAATTATATTAACCACAATTGCAAAAAAGATGTTAGTAAATTCTCAAAGTTGAGTAACTAATGATTTTGAGTTTTTATGTTAGAGTTCAAAAAATTGCACACTTACCGGAAAACAATTTGGTTTTATGTTAGAATGTTAAACCACGAACAGTTATTTACCTATAGCGTAATTTTACTTACACGATTATTTTTGAATCTGCGACCTCAATTCATCATTTTGTTGCGCTTCGCCTTTGGGCCTTCGCCTTATCTCTCACCCTTACGATAGGGGCGAAAATATTTTTTTCTCAATCCGGCTTAATATGATAAGCGTCCCTAGAGATACCCTACTCAGATTTTTAAATGGATTAACACTTGTTTTGAGACAGTGATAAAATAAATGTTTTTCAGTCTTAAAAATATATTACTTTGGTTTTCAGTTTCTCTTTCATTTCAATAAGACGTTAATTGTCTATGTCTTCGTAAACATCACTCTGCACGGTGAAAAAGAATCTTTTGATCCAAGCAAATATGCGTATATATATGCACAATGCAGTAAAATGTCTTGGTCTAAGAAAATATATTTCTTTGATTTCCAAAAGAATATAAATTTGGACTAATGTAATCAATGTTAAATCAAAATAAAGCTGTCTATTTATTTAATGTAATAAAATCTTAATAGAAGATAATGATTGTGTTCGTTCTGATAAATGCCTTTTTAAAACACTAATAAAACGATCGTTCTTTACAATCAAAATTACCAAAATCTTGCTCTAACCTCTGGCGTCGATTATACTAAGGAAATATTATTGTTTTTGTTAAAATTAACAGTGCTAAATCTTTAGATTAAAGTAAGCGCTGGCTTGGTTCAAATCGATTTAATTTCTAAAATATTCTATTTAGATGATTGCTTGTTTCAGTCAAGACAACGTATATCTTGTCTAAGCTTTGCGCGCTAGAAATAAGTAGATATATTTTTCCAGCACGAAAATAAAATCTTACTTCAAGTAAATATTTGTTTTAGCGAAAGTTAAGAGGTAATCTATGAAAAGTTTCGATGTGTTTATGCAAAATAAGTTGTAATTTGGTTGAATAATATGGTCGACTCTCCCAAAATAATGATGAGTTGCCCTGAACTATAATTTGGTTCATTGAATAACGTTAATATTTTAATACAAAGCAATACCTGGTTCTTCTAAGTTTTTGAATCTTTTAATCCAAATATATAGATTAATCAGATTGAAATGTAGGCATTTCAAGCAATATTGTGTTTCACATGCCTCAAAGACATTTAGTTTTATTTTGAGAAAATATTTACTTAGTCTAAAATATTATAAATCTTTAAGGAAACTGACAGAAGCTTCAATCAATTGAATAAATTCATCCGGGCAAAACCCCACTAGGCGGCTTCGTTCAGATTCCCCCCTCATACTAAAAGTAAGTTTTACAAATCTTCACTCACACCAGGTTTTCGTATAACCGGTGGCTGACAATGATTCATAAAAGCAGACATTCAGAATAAGCGGGAATGCTGAGCCGTGCCGCCTATTTAGTGGGTTGAGCTCGAATGAATTCGTTCAAATGAGTCAACATACACGTGAAGGTACATCTCACCACTCCTGAAACATTACATCACAGATTTAAACATCAAGAAGCTTTGCACAACATACTATTACATCGTTTTGTTAGTTTCCTTTTTTGATTTCTTAAGTGGTAAATAAAGTGATCGAAAATAAAAAACATTGATTAGCCATCACAATTAATAATATATTTAGACCCCAAAATTATGTGCATTTTCATTGGAATTCTATTAACAATCCTCTAAACACAATAAAAAGTTGTTTTCCATTCCTTCTACAACAAAAGATTGAAAATGATTATCATATTGGCAGGTCTTAAATATACATGAATACAAATAAAAATTAGTACAATTATCCTTGGGTATTAACAATTGCTCGATTTAGCAAAAACAATGTTCACAATAATCATTTCATTCGTTTAAAAGAATATCACCAGCGGAATATGTATGATGGGACTGGATTGTCAAATCTGGTTTGGATTTTGTAGACGCATTGCTGAATGATTAAATGTATATGTTCGCTTGGCTTAGGGAATCGTGCAATTAATACATGAAATGACTTGAATAACATGTCAAACGCTTCTGTCATGGAAGTAAACACATATATAGGGTTGAACTTGCGTTTTTCTTTTGGCAGCTTTACCAATTTGTTTCTGTATAGTGGAGTTTATGTCACCAGGATTCTGAAAAAAAAACATAAGATGTGACATAACATATTTAAAGATGCCATAGTATCAGTTACTAAATAGTGACAGCACTAAAATGAAGTAGGTACTAAAGCCGGGAATAAAGTGTGTGCACTTACAACTGTACTATTCTAGCTATGTATCACAACAGACAAAAACAACTAGCTTACCTCTACTATTATTATAATACTCTCTAAGCACTGTTGAGTAGAAAACCTTTCCTTTTTTTACTCGGCCTTTGAGTGGCACAACATTAGCCAGTAATGTCAATTCTGTTGGTAGTGCATCTGTAACAATACAATTTTTGTTATTAATTGAGTAATCAAATAGGTAATATCAATATCACATTTCTAAGAAAACTGTAGCAGCGAAGTAATTGGAAATTTATTACACAAAATAATATAAAATGTTATGGTTACCATCACTATCTAAAGTATTTAGCGAATTTCGCAAATCCTTCCTGTGTTCATCCGAATTAATTTCTTCGTTTTTTAATTCTATGAATTTTTGCATGAACTTTTTCCAGTTGTCTTTGAAGAGCTTTACTACAGGAAAATCATCTTTAATCTGGAAAAATACCAATTTTTATTAAATTAAAGGATACAAAACAAGGAAGGTCTGTAAAGCATATAAAAATTAAATGTACAGAACATAATTATGCAGTACTACCCAATCTTAGTTACAAACCTTAGACTCCAAATATTCTTGAATATTTTTGGTTAGCCCAATTCTATTTCCTATTAGTGGGCTAATCTCTTTCAAATGGTCTTGAGTGAGTTGATCCAGTTGGTTTAATGTTATGCCATTCTCTGAAACAATGTGTACATTTATCATTGCGGTTCATATATCATAAGTTAGGTAGGTACCTAGTCCTAGTAAGCAGTGCAACCAGCCACACGTGTGCGGCGAGTTCCTACATAATGTATGAATAAGAGTGTCAATTGCTTGCCGCTGACCACCGGTGGTTGTCGTCGGTGGCCCGTTTGCGTGGAGCCTACATGTTTTCTTCCTCTCACGATAGCATAGGACTTCGTAGGAGTATAAATAGATAGATTGTACTTACACAGGTCGCTCGTCACAGCATCGTACTGTTTTAAGTAACCAAAACTAATTGAAGATATTATTATGTTTATTACATACATTTCAACATTTGAGGTACTCACTGTGAAATGCTTCGATACCGTAAACTGGGGTAACTTTGTGACAGTTTTTGAAGTTTTTTGCAAATAACTTTTTTGTATTTTGTTGCATTTCATGACTTAATACGTTTTTACCATCTTGACGATATAGTTAATCGATTTAGATATTTAGCATTAACAAAAACATCATTTTTCCCTGTGTTATAACCCTTCAAAGTATGGCACAACATTACCCCGGGTGTGGGGCTACTTTGTGACGCATCACTAAATGGTCTATAACATCATACTGAACAAACCCAGGCACAAATAAACCCCGTTCAGTTGTTTCTACAACATCTTAGAAAAGAATAAAAACATAAAAGTTGCCAGTTGTACTAAAAAAAATATCTAAAATGAAAAAAAACTTTTTGCTATGTTTAAAAAAAAGACATTTATTTTTTACATTACAAAATCAGACAAATCTTGGCATTCTGGCACGTCATAATGGCCTCGTTTGGTCACCAGTTTCGGCTCCATAATTTTTTTTACCACCATGTTGGCTTGATACCATATCTCGTCACGTTTTTCGGGCCATTTCCAAAATTTGTTACCTTTGGTCATTGTGGAGATTAAAAAGGTGTTATTATCTTTTACTGTAATTTTTCCCGGGAAATATTGCCCTTCGTATTTGACAATAACATAATCGCCTTCTTTGTATGTATCTACCTCTTCTTCGCTCGAGCTTCCATTTTCATAAATCATCTCTCTAAGGGTCTTCAATTCAGGCTGATGGGGTAGCATATTCTCTAGATCTTCAATTTCATCCATTTCATTATATGGGCTGCAGCTGCTATCTCTGAGAGAAAAGTTATCTTCGCTTTCTGAAGATGATGAGTTCCTGGCAACTGGGAGTCTTTGACGTTTCCTCCCTAAATTCTTTGCGTTTGAAGAACCAGCACTTATATTTGATGTTGAAGGTTGCTCCCCGACTTCTAAGTCCGAACAAGTAACGCCTTTGCCTGGGACGACATTAACAGCTTTGCGTTTTTGTCTTGGCTTAACCACGGTTTGAGTTTCTCTTGAACTTATCAGAAAATCTACAAACGATTCGCTGACATTCCCAATTTCTTGAAGACTGGTATCCAGAATATTTTTTGGAAGACGATCCAGAACCATACTCCTGTTAATTGGTGATATCCCACATTTACGAAACCCAGATTTTAGGTTTTCTTTATTTGATGGTTCTAACACATCAAACAACTTCTTCAGGAGTCTCGGAAAACAATCCTTGGGTATTGTGGGGCATCGGCTACCATGATGTGTTGCTTTCCAGTCTGATAAAATTTTTCGCCAATTGACTTTCATTGGTCGAAAGTAAGCCACATCAAGTGGCTGGAAGAGGTGTGTTGCGTTAGGTGGAAGACACACGAAAGAGATGTTGTTATCTTCGCAAGCTTTCACAACCTCCATGTTTAGATGAGAACTGAGGTTATCTCCGATCACGACTTTTTTACCCTCTTGCTTTTTTAGAATCGGAAGCATTAAATGCATGAACCAATCTTCGAAAGATTGTGTGTCGAACCATCCTGACTTGCTGCTATTGTAGCGAGCTCCTTCAGGGCCTCCCTCAATCCAAGTTTGCCAAAGTTTCTTTGCCTTGTAGTTAACATAAACTGGGGCAATATCACCTGCAGCATTCCCAGCAACCATTATAGACGTACATGCTTTTGTCGAGTTTCGAATGACTTCCGGATATTTACAGCCTCTTCTTACTATAACTTTTTTTGAACCGGGATCATCTACTAGATTAGTTTCATCATAATTCCAAATGTTTGCAGCAGGCACGTCTTTCACCTCGTTTTCTAAGTGGTCGAAGAAATTGTTTACCACGTTAGCATCTATGGCAGCACGAGCGTTCTTAATGTTTTTGGCGAATCGGTGCGACAGTACTGATTTATGTCGCTTAATAAAGCTGTTAACCCAGTCAACACCAGGCAAATTTTCTTTGAAACAAGGGACGTTTTTGCCGATTCTGTTAAGGTATGATCGTACAATACATCTCAATTCAAAAGGGGTTACAGGAAAACCATAACTTGACATAGAAATTATGTGTTTCACAAATTCTGTTTCTTCTTCGGGGGTGAAAATAGTGGGACGTCCCGTCTTAGCACCTGAGTGTTTTTTTTTGATCTTGTTATGAAGAGTGTTGCGATGTATATTATATTTATCTTGCGCGCTTCTAAAAGATATTCCATTTTCTAGTATGTCCTTGATTGCTTCCTGTAATTTTTCTTTGGTGTAATTTTGGTAAGTACGCCCACCAACCTTTTTTTTGTACGAACGAGGCATAATTCATCGGAGAATTATTCCTGAGAAAAAGAAACGGGGTATTACTTTGTGACACACATACTTTTGGTACTAGGGTAATAGTATTAAATCTTAGGGTCTAACTTTGTGACAAACTGACAAACAACTTCGCCAGATTTTTTATATTCCAAATATAATATTACTGTATAATTAAAGACTGATCAAAATTTTACTACTTTGGGTCATTTGGGACTCACCTGGCAACACAATGAGAGTATTCAATTTTGGCACAAAGTTCCCCCTATATGTAGTGATTTTTTACAAATGTCGAAAAAACTCATTAAATATTTTAGCAATCAAAAACAATATTAGCATATCCTTTTCTTTTACAAATTTATCACAAGAAAAACATACCCGTAGTCCTGAACAGCGCTTAGTTTTTTCTTGACAGAACAAAGTTTGCAGACCTCACAGGATTCCGCGAAAACTTGCTTGACAGTAAATTCATCACAGATAAAAAAAATGCATAGACAACAAAACTGTACTATGTTTGAAAACGTTCACACGGTATTTTTATTTAAAAAAAAAATCGTTTGGACTCGTTCACAAGTAAAATTTAAAAAATAACTCAGATTATGTTCTGAAAAGTGGGTGTGTCACAAAGTTTGGCCTAAGGCACAAAGTAACCCCAGTTTACGGTATTTCTTCCGGCATTTGCAACGAATTCAATAGAACGGTGATTTCATCAATCACCAGAGTAGATAATTATGCGACAATGTTAATTATAAATGCCAAAGGCGCGAAACAAGCTAATAAAAACGCAAAAACAAATTATACACCTCGCAGTTGCACCGAAACGCCCAAACCCAAGTCAACCGTTAGCAAAGTGAACCGGCCGGAAAACGGAAATAGCATTGCAATACACGACACAAAATAATCTACAGCATGATATTGTACGGCATCCTCCTAATAATTGTTTTTCAGTGCAGCGTTTTTTTTTTGGTATTGAGGTAAAACCTCCAATGCTAGACAGTGAACCAAAGATGACAATTTCGAACAAAACTTATAAATTTTAATAAGAATAACCATCATTGAAATAATTTTACTATTATTGTGAATGATACCTAGTGACATCTTTAACGCGTAGTAAAAACACACACACACACATACACTTTAAATAAAAATAAAAATACGGAACTCAACAGTAAACAGTGTGACAGAGTGAACGAGTGCGCTGTAGTTACTAAACATATTTTTAAGGAAGGTAACATTTTGCAGGTATTTTTACGATTTGTGCTACTTATTGCTTACTTAACTACACTAATAATAATTGTTTAATAAAGAGGGAAGATTTGTATTTTTTGATTTTTGTATGTAGGTGATGATTAAATTAAAAAAATACTGGACCTATTTCAAAAATTATTTCACTGTTAGATACTACATTATCTCTGAGTAGCGTTTTATTTTATACTCGTGCAAAGCCGGGGCAGCTCGCTAGTAGTGTCTACATTTATTTACATGGGCCTTAATATTTTTATTTCTTTTAGTTTTTAAAGCGCACTTTTAAGTCTTGGCACCAAAAATTACCCAAAAACCGACAAAACCAATACATGACACCCCGTGTCGGCTTTTGAGTGATTTTTGATCCCAATATTAGACTTACCTACTTAAAAGTGTTACGAAAACTAAGAGACAAATCAAAATCATACCTGCAAAATGTTATCTATATTAAATAATAATAAATGTTTAGCAACTACAGCGCATACGTTCACTCTGTCACATTGTTTAACTGTTTATACGCGTATATTGTTTTTTTGATGAAAGAAAATGTGTGTGTGTTTTTGGCCACTCGTTAAAGATGTCACTAGATATTTTTTACAACTATAGTAAAGTTATTTCAATAGTATTATTCTTAATTTAAACGTTTTCATTTTTCGAAAGTGTCTTCTTTTGGTTTACTGTTGACCATTGGGTGTTTTACCTTACATACTCTCTATATTTTGTGCCAATAATGTACACAGATATGTGATGTTCAAGTTCTATACACTTGTGACATTATTGAATTTATTAAAATAAGCTTTTATTAATAGAGACTTAGATTACTCAAGTACTTACGAAAATTATAATATACTTAAATTAAAAACTTGTGACATCGATTATCGTCATGTAGTGTAATATCGTAGACACGTCCCACTTCCCGATATTTGTGTTTTCGAAAATTTCGAACCAAAACAACGGTTGTCTTGTTCAAAGACATGGAGATAGTTAGCCACACCTCCGTTTTCTTATTTAAAAAAAATATTATTTTAAACGAACATCTATATCTTAATCTGAAGCCATATTTAATTTCAAACAAGATTATAAATATGTTGTAACAATTATTTACGATACTTTCAGTTAAACCAAATTTATTGTATTGGAGCAATGGACACTCTTTATAAAAATAATGAGAATTCTAAAACAAAGACATCATGTGTTTGAATCAAGAAATACGTTTTGTTATATTTAAAGAAATATTGCATTGAAATAACATTTTAGTAGTTTCGTTTAATTTCACTACCAACATTCGTTTAAGGTCAAAAATAACTTGATACAATGTATTTTTTTTTTTATACAAGTAATTCGATACATTAGTTTGATTACTCTGGATATTTTAGGATAAGTACGATGTATTGTATTGGAACAACGAAGTTTACTTCAGGTCAAAGTAATATTGTGAACTCAAAGTAAGAATAACAGAAACTTCATTCAATTTTCTACAATTTCACTTTAAATCACATTGCTTTGTCAGAAGAAAATATGTTTAAGACAACATAATGTCTTGATGGAAAGAAATCACAGGACTCTTTTTTTTCCGTGTGTGTGCGTACGTATGACTTTACCTACAGTTTTACTTACGGTAAAACTATTTATAATAATAACCACTTGTTTCATGATTTTGGGCAAGTTTGAATAAATAAATAATTAGTCTAAAACAAACTTTGCAATCTAAAATTTTTGGAACAAACATTTTGAAAACTAGCCATCCTAACATACATTCATTTTGCTAACATAAGTTTCTAAACGGAACGAAAATATTTCCAACTTTCCAAATATTTCCAGCTTTGATGAAGCAACTTATTCATGAGTAAATTAAATAGGTACAAGTAGGTACGTACTATTGCAAAATGTAAATAGGGTTCCCTTAAAATATTTTGTACATTCATTGTGCTGATTTGCAATTCAAAAGTTTGCAAATGCAATGTATTTTGGAGCTAGGTAACAATGCCCTGGGGACTGTGGAATTCATATCGGCCCGCTTTGTTTCAATAACATAGACCCTAATTTCGGGATTCGACATTTTAATGAAAAGTAAGTATATGCCTATCTAATATGTAACTATCTGTATTTACAAATCTAGTATTTAGCTATCCAATATTTAGCTATCTATATTAAATTTAGTTATCTTATATTATGATATCGCTCTATTAGTTTATTTGTTATCTATATCGAATGCTCTAGATCAATTCCAGTGGGTTGAACAAGCAAGGATTTATGATTAGAATTTGTTAGGTTGGAATTGCGGAGTTATGCATTTAACTATGTCAATGTTAGAATTATTAATTGTCAGAACTAAAATAGCTCGAATAGTATATCAAGTTTTTTAGTTTAGTTAGTCTATCGATTGAGGATAGAAACCCTGACAGTTAGTTTGTTATGTCATACTTCATCTTTGTAGTCAAATTTGATCGCAATATAATAGGCTCTATCTGACAACATTTGCTGCATTATATCGAACTGCTTTAGGCGGAGATTGATTTATTATGTGGTATATTGAAAACATTGGACTGACCTTTATACTCTATGGTAAAACAAATAAAAGCTACAAGTGCAATTAGTCTGTGTAAAACATTAGTTTAGACAAAAAGCTTACAAAAGCAAAATAAAAACTATTTTCTTTTCTTCTGAACATTAAACAAATGGTTCATTAAAACAGATGGTTGCTACAAGATATGCTCAGTCATTTTTTTCTCATCAAGCTACAATTAAAATAAAGCGGTACGAATAAGGTACTATCTCGCAAACTGGGAATGGACAAAAGGAGCGGTATAAAACGTTTACTAAGTAGAAATTCCGCTTCGACCGCGTTTTGCCGCGACAACGGTATTAAACGGACTTAATTTGCGGAAATTTGCGATGTAAATAAGGTACCTTATAATGGTACAGTCCCTTTACTTTTAAATGTTTGTTTTTGATGTTGTTAACAACTCAGGACTCTGCTTTCATTTTTGGTCCTGGTTTAAAGGCCTACGCATATTGCTGTCTCAAGTTTATACTTCAAGAGGCGAGCTTATACTTGCCTAATTACGTCAAATAATTATGGCGTACAAAGAAAAAGGAGAGATAAAATGGGTGTCAAAACAGTAAATGGTGGAGAGTTCCGTAGAAATATGACCGGATGGAATGTAGCTTTACAAAGTATAATATGGTATTTAAACAACGATAAAAAATCCAAAATTTTTACAAAGCAAGGCATATGTTTTGCTTTATGTAGATGTTTGAATGAGCAACGTCGCGTTCGCGTCGCGTTACCGCTCCGTCGACAGAGTTACATTGTTTTGTATGTAAGCTGCAAGCAAGCGTACACCAAGCGTATAATGACGAATACGCGTCTATGAAGCTACGCCTCCGTGGACAGTGTGCCTTAGTTATACTGTGTAATTTTTTCGAGGTTCGAGCCCTAAACCACCACGTACAAAGTCACGGACACTCAGCTATCGACCAATAACATACTTACTTAAATATTTTCGTATAATATAGGTATCTCAAGATGTAACTTTTAAATTATTCAAAGAAAAATCGTATTCATTTTTCACAGACACCTAAATATCTATAAACGTCTTTATGCAAAACAACGTAAATACAAGCGTCTCGGGATGAAAGAACTTGGAGCATGCATGCAGACAGTCGGATAACTTTCTGAACACTGATTGCTCCGTAAAATCTGGCTATTCAACGTCATCGCGTAGAATTGAAGCGGCATCTCAACTTAGTTTAAAGTTTAACACCCGGGAATTCAGACGAAGAAATGCTTAGATGAAAATGAAACAAGAAATAACCAAAGGGATTTTTACAAGCGCTTGAAGATTTTGATTTTGTTGATGAAAGTGCCCTGTTTGACCCCTCCAAGGGATGATTTTTCAAAATGATTTTTTGACGGTCGTTATTATCTCTTTATAAACATTCTCTAAATATCAGGGTTCTACGTCTAGCGTTTGGCTTGTAAGTTGTCTGTCAGTCAGTCACTCAAGACAAAGCTTTCGACCGACCGAGACAGACCGAGCAAAGTCAAGGTCAAATTCTAGGAGAACGAATTGGCTGGCGCTTGTTTGTATTAATATACGAGATAACTTTTGTACGGCTAATTCGTTCATCAAAAAACAAGTGTAAGCGCAAGTATTTAGTTATGATCAACACATGAATACTCAGGTAAACAACTATTATAGACGATTTAATTTTACGTAAGTATTCCCCCACGTTATCATAACAAAATGTTTCAAAACCAAGTCAGTTTCTGTAGCAAAAATATTTAGTAGTTTTTGTAGTTCATTTCAATTTAAGTTTAAATTAAAGTTAAGAGTCAAGTAAGTGAAAAGGCTATAAGGATTTACACTTCGCAGGGTCACCATTCGGGAAGATCAAACTATACATAAAACATTATATTTCTGTTCATAAAAGTGGGAAATAAGTTAGACGAAGAATAATGGAACGTTTCCTGCTCCTAACTCGGAGTAATCTTATTTAGCCTTGAACCCTTTTGGAGATCCTCGACGAAGCAGAAATCTATTACAGTAAATGATTCAGCACTAGTTTCTACCATTTGTCCACATTCATGCAATTTTTCTAGCTCACAATTGAACATTTTCACGCTATGCTATATCCTCTTGCCGAAACTCCAAAAAGATCGTTTCTTGTTTTAGTCTTTAAAAAGTTTCTTGCAAAAGGAGAGGCGAATAAGTAAAAATATAGCACTCGTAATAATATTTATAATAGTTACAATTATAATAAAAAATTCCAAAATAGATCATTTCAAAAATCTTCGTTTATGTCAGATTTGCAGATTTAAATCTCTTATATAAGGGGCGTCTAAACGGGCCATATTTTACGACAATTTGTGGCTGCAATACTGTGGCCGGCAACATTGCTAGCAATACCAGCCACACTATGCAATATTTTAAGGATGGCCCGGCATTATATCCACATATGTTTTGGTATGTCAAAATGTTTTTATGAAATCATGGGTTCTGAATCAAAGGCCATACTATTGCAGCCATATTGCAACATGTTGCCTGCAATTGATTGTTCAGCCATAAAATGCACTAAAATGTTTTTTTGATGGCTGGGCAATATTTGCCAATAATTGCAGACACAAATTGTCGTAAAATATGGCCCGTTTAGACGCCCCTAGCAATTTTTAGGGCCACAAATGTCATAAATGTCCCATCAAACTTCAAATAAGTAGTTAAGATAAACGTAGACAACTTAAGTTTGGCTAAACTTCTTAACTTCTTAGCGACGACATGGTTAACCGATGGTCGCCTACACATCTGCTCAATCCTCAACTAAACCCAAATCTCGAAACATCAAGTTTCCGTCACAAGCCAACATAACCCGCAATGGTGACATCAAGACCAAGATTTCCTGTCACTAAATATGTATGAGATCGCATAATATATACCGACTATATTAGGATGAGGCAAATCTCTATAACCCAACGTTGCGCTACTCCTCGCTAATAGGGTAGTCAGGGGTAACGAAAACTAAAGCACGGAGCAAACAGCAACTGAACAAAAACTTAAATAAATTTTTAAGAAAAAAAATTACGACTTATAACTGTCTCTATGACTGTATCATGACCCCAAAATGCTTAAAGCCCTGTGCGCACTTTCTTTGTTATTTTACTTCACTAATCACTTGCATTTTAAGCTGGAATTATTATTTGACTGTCTAAAACTGATTAATTTTTGAATTGTTTGCTCATTTTGTTTCTTTTTACTTATATTCGGGACAGTTGTTTGTTTTAAAAAGTTTAGTATTCTCAGTTATGTGTTCACAGCCTAACAGCGTTAGCTAAACGTAAGAGCCCCGCATACTAATAAAATTGACCGTGTAATGGGCCGTGAATTATACCTTGGGGACGTTTTTTGCTTTGATAGTGTACGCTGGGGCTGTTTTGGTTTGCTCAGACAAAAATAATACTGCATAGTGCATGTACTACCACAACCAACGCTTCGGTTTTGCACGCTCCATACTCGTAGCATAACTGTTTACTAACAAAATAAAACTAAATTATCATTCGTTTTGCTCGACTAGTTTTTCGTTTTTCTTCATACCAGTGAAAGATATGAGAAATAAAACGTAACAAATAAACTGATCTAGATACTCGCTATCTTTTCGGAGTTTACTGATATTACGAAGCTATTTTTGTTGCTTTTTGTTTGGGTATTTTTCTGAGTTTGATTAATTACTGAAATAAAATAATGAACATAAAGTAACACCACTTCTTTACAAGATAGTATATAAGAGTAATATTTGTAGTGTCAATTAGGCATTGCAGCTTGTTTTTAGTAGTTTAGAAAACATAAACCTAATTACATTTCGCAGTTTAGTTTCTCAGGTGTGAATACTGATGTCGAGAGCGTTTATTCGCACTTAATTAAATCTTAATTAACAGATGTTTAATTAAACGCTCGGCTCTGAGAAAATATCACATTCAATTTTAATTACGCTAATGAATTTCTTTTTTGTACTCAAAACTGTAATTAAACATGTCTGATACCTTCTTCGAGACAGTTCAAGTAAGTAGAAAATGTATTTATTGCTAGTTTAAAAAAATATTTTATGTACCAGATAGTTTATTCTTGTATTTACGTATTTCTTAACCTTCGATGCAAAAAGAGAGGTGTTATAAGTTTAACTGCTAATGTGTGTCTGTGGCACCGTAGCTCAAATGGATGAACTGATTTGGATGCGGTTTTTATTTGAAAGCAGGTTTTCTAGCGGTAGTTCTTGAGCATTTTCGATCAAAATTGGTTAAGCTGTTTTAACGTAGGGGGTTTTTTAATTTTATTCTGTAAATAACATATCAAGGTGTTTGACTGCAGTTCAATTTTAGCTAAATAGAACGTACAGTACACAGTTGATATAGTATCAGGATATTATTTATTTATTTGGATATTATAGCGTATACTGGGTTAGAATCTGGCTTCATTTTTACAAGCTTTTATTTAACTTGCAATCTAAGGATAATAGTAGATAGTAGGTTTTTATTTGAAAGCAGGTTTTCTAGCGGTAGTTCTTGAACATTTTCGATCAAAATTGGTTTATCTGTTTCGACGTAGGGGGTTTTTTAATTTTATTCTGTAAATAACATATCAAGGTGTTTGACTGCAGTTCAATTTTAGCTAAATAGAACGTACAGTACACAGTTGATATAGTATCAGTATCAATATGGATATTATATTATATCGTATTGGTACTGAGTTAGAATCTGGCTTCATATTTACAAGCTTTTATTTAACTTGCAATAGTAGTAGGTAACAGTTTTGTGATGTTTGTTCGGATGGAATCTTGCAACTCAATTTTGAACCACTACCCGATGTCAAATTGAGTTAAAATTTGATACGCGTTTTTAAAAATATTTTTAAGGTTCAGTTATTTACCCTTTCTCGTTATTAGTCTTTGACAAACATTGCGACTAACTTTAAGAACTTGAATAAACCTCGTAACCAACTAAATTTTTGAGGCGCCTTTTAGGCGACTATTGTATCGGAAACTAAAATCATAACGCCTGTTAATGTTTTTAATTTGGCGCGTATTTGCAGTCTGCAGTGTATATGTGACCTGGAAAGCCGAAACAGAGTGGTTCCGTACACATGGCGCGTGGTACGACCGCGCGAATGTCGATAACGATTCTCTAACGTTTATCACCTTGTATAATAAAACCTTGGAAAGTTTTGAATAGAAATAACACCTCTTTACTATTCCTATCATCCTAGTACTCACCAGACTGACCGGAGAGTTGACCGGTTTTTAAACGTCTTTATTTCAAACCTACTCTTTATTTTTCTCGTCTTTTCGCTTATCTAGAGAACCTAAATGATAATCTGGATAAATCAAAATGTTTTGGCAAAATTTAAAACTTTCACAATAAAGCTAATCACTTAGCTTGTACGAAGTCGATTTCAGTTTACTTTTCGAGCTTATTTACAGTTTTCAGCAATGGTTCAAATCCTGAAAACAACGTTTTATTGCTCTCATTTATACGTAAGACTGGGTTTCGAAAAACAAAGGCATAAACCGCTTTTGTTTCGGTTGGGAAACAGGGCGTGTGGATTTAACCATTATACGATCTACAGCCTCACTCAGCAACACAATGTACTACAGTAAGCAAACTGGTATTGAAATTGTTTGTAGTCCAGTTGCCAGGATCATCGCAGCTGAAGACTTCAGTTGCTTTTTCCATGATACTCGTCTCAATAAGAGTCTTGTACCAATGTACAAGACTCTTATTTTCTCAATAGAAAATCCGCGGTTTTTGATCTCAACGATCTCTCTGTAAACGACTGCGGTGGTGAAAGTGTCGAGATGATCTAATTTAATTTCGGTCTCGACGACAGCGGGCGATGGTCGAAGCCCCCCTCGAGGTGGGGGTGACAACAAGCGTAGACGCTAGCACGCTGCCCTTTTCGTTTCCGCTTCACTGTCACCGCAGAAAACGTGCCCTTAGAATAGCTTTATGAGTAACGTGTTAATATCGTGTGTTCAGGCACGTTCAGGCGATAAATTTGCTTGTCTTGTCACTCAATAGCATTATAAAAAACAAAAACTTGATTCACCTGCAACTTTTTCAAATTACTAGTTTATTGTGCGGACTGATAGAGAGTGGAATGCTCTGACCGAGTTTTCCACTGTCTAACAGTTTCCCGGTTGATATATTTGGAGAGAGATTGGGCGTCTGCAAGACGCGAATGAGTCGGTTACTTCTAAACAAGCGTGCTCCACCGTAGACCGCATCATAGCTTACCATCAGGCAAGATGGTGGTCAAACGCAGACTTGAAAAAAAAATCAAAAATTCAAGATTTAGTTTTAGAGCTTTAGGCCACCTGAAGGGCTTTGACGTATGTATCTTGGCAGTTGTTAACCCAAAAAATTAACTATAATAGTTAATTATTTTAACTATTAATATAGTTAATAGTTAATTATTTTAACTATTATAGTTGTCTATTAGATTATTGTAGTTATGAAAAACGTTACCTTCAGTACTCACAGCACAAATACGGAAAAGTGCAAGCGACTCTGTAAATAAAGGTCCAGTGATTAAACTGCTGCGAGCATGCGAGA
Source organism: Alcis repandata (assembly GCA_949125135.1). Classification (NCBI taxonomy): domain Eukaryota; kingdom Metazoa; phylum Arthropoda; class Insecta; order Lepidoptera; family Geometridae; genus Alcis; species Alcis repandata. The sequence goes on from OX421233.1 coordinate 8,031,832, forward strand.
TTTAGACCGTGGACCGTGAGTATAAAGCTTTCTTCGTTGAAGGCAAAAAGCTTTGCGTTTGCATAGAACAATGACTTACTTATTACTATCTTCCCTTTGCACTAGTATGTAGTCGCCACAATCTTGGAGTTCGATGCTGAGTTGTATGAAAATATAGCTCCAAAGTTCAACTAAAAATTAGAAGCTAAATGAAACGCTTTTGCTTTGGTTTATTGAATTGAAAAGTGATTTCATCTCTCTTTTTTGGCAGGGGTTTGATATTTTATTTATTTTATTACTTGTTCTCAAATCTTTCCAGTTTCCAGAAATGAATCTTTAATGATTTTTCACCATCATCTACCTTCCTCTACAACGGACAAGTCGTGACATAAGTAGATACTAAAATTACATTAAAATAGTCCTAAAATTATTTAGTAACTGTTAATATCCTACAGCTGAATGACAAGTTGTCATTTCAGAACGATTATCGATCCTTTTATTCAAGTTGGCATTTTAGACTACCCGTTTTTTAATAATTACCCAGTCATAGTTTTTTCCTGTCACTAAAATAGCAAACACGTTAGTGAAACAAAAAACAATTTAGACTTTTACATGGTTACATAGAAAGAGTAGGTATGTTAAACTGAAAAGGGTTCATATTATTCATGTGTAACTTTTACAATGGGCTTTACCCTGAAATCATAAATAATATATGGAGCAACTGTTTTTTAGCAATTTCAGAGTTGCTCCCACAGTAAAAGTTGTTTATAAAGCTATTCTCAGCGTACTATGAGCCTTTTTCGGTTTAGCATACCCTTTCCTTATAACCCTGTACAAACGACATAGCACAAAGCTTTTGAAGCGTTGCTTCGGTCAAGCTGGAATAATTATGTCGAGGGTAACGTAATCCAGCTTAAGGCTTGGCTTAGAGACAGAGGTGGCAAGGTTAAAACGGCTCAGCTAAGCCAAAATTTTCTGCTGTTAAATAAAATAACAGCTCACTGGCATACATAAATGGAGAAGTGTTGAATCTATCAGAGAGCGGAGTGTTTTAGACGGGTTTTGGTGTGAAATATATAACATAGGCACCTGTAGTAGGTCCAATATATACCTATAGTAATGGTGGTACAAGAAAGAGTATGCCATATCTATATTTATACTCGTATCCCAGTTTGGAAGACAGTTGTTTTTATAAAATAATGTATAATTTTTTGAATAAATTTTTTTCAATGTTTTTTTAATATTCTTCGCATCTGCTTATTTCTATTACATACTAGCTGCACCCGACGGTTTCACCCACTGCTTTTTTTAACCTTTCCTGAACTTCCACAAACATTTCAAGTTCAAAATTAGCGAAATCGGTCCAGTTCTCGAGTTATAGCCAGACAAACGAACAGCGATTCATTTTTATATTTAAGACTAGCTGACTCGACAGACGTTGTCCTGTCAAAAGCCATTGCGTCAATTCTATGTCAAATATTGCGTAACTATAGCAACCGTAGTATGTTGATGCTAACTTGTCAATTTATAGTAAAAATTAAGATTATCAGTATATATATAATTTGCAATAAATTAAAATTGCGACTATAATTTGAGATTTAAACTATCCTATCTCTCAAGTTGGATCGAACTGCACATGGTGTGCGAATTTTATTATAATCGGTTAAGTGGTTTAGGAGTCCATTGAGGACAAACATTGTGACACGAGATTTATATATATTAAGATAATAATTGTCTGTGTGAACGACCCATTTATTTTAACTGTTTACTAATAAAAACTGGTGACGTCAATATTAGATATTAAGCCCACTTCTACGGATCAAATAGCACCTGACCTTACAGCTCATTTTAGATTCATTTCAGGTCATGTCATAATCCCGTCGGGGCTGCGGGTAGAAGTTACCGCGGCCTCGGCGTCACAAGGGCGTAGAAGGAACATGGGTGGTTTTTGGTCAGTAGAAGTCTGACACTCCCTTCCGCTCTGCCCAAGAGTGGGAGGGGTCATTTGATGATTTCCCACCCCCCAAAAAAAAAAAAAAAGGTCATGTCATAATTATAACTTTAGGTATTTTCTTTTCGAACATCTGTGTCTTTCAGTTATGTAAGCACACTTGTTAACTTTATTTCAGCTGAACAGTGGCTGTCCCGTGGCTACACTTGACCTACAAATTACTAAAGCTCACTTCGTTTCTCACAAACGTTTATTACGTTTCTTCTAAATTAGGTCTGGGGTATGAACGGTTATGTCTTTGGCAACCAGAATATAACCGAAAATATTAGGCAATTAAGGCAAATAAATAATAATGAGCAATAAAATATTTATGATAATTACAGGAATTCAATGTAGGTTACGAAAGCAATGGCTGTTAATATTATATTACAAGGTTCTTTTTCGATCTGTATTACGAGTATTACGTCATAATTTTATTTAGCCCTAAATACCAATGTCAAAGATCTAATGGTTTGATTACACGTTATAAGTACAGTGGTGAGACAGTAAATGGGCACATTCGGCCGAGCAAACAAATTGTGGTTCTAGCGACTGTCTCGCCTCGTCAAAAAAGTTAATACCATCCGAGGGCACTGTCTCCCCACTGTACTCGTTACGTGTACTCATCCCGTAAGAAAGATGAGTAAGGTACCTGGGTATTATGCTAGATTTGACAAAAGGTCAACACGATAAGAAAGCTTAGAATTGTGATTTATCCTTTGATCTAGTGGTAAAAGACTTAATAGGAGTACTTCTTAGGATTGTCATCACAAGTCTTGAAGTGAGTGGTTTTCCAGCTCGATAAATTGAGGCTCTTGAAGATTTTTACTTTTGGAATAGAAATAGACAAGCTATTCACTAAGCTGGCTTTTAAATTTTTGTACAATGATGGAAGTAATATTTCTAATACCAATATATTATCAGGGAATATTTTTGATTACCAATTTTAAGTTAAAAACTTAAGCTGATGTTGTTTATATTAGAGACCCTGTGGTAATTCCTATAAACGTCGTAATATTTTTGTCTAAATGTTATCTAGTCACCTACTATACATACTATTTTGTAATAAAGCTGTAAATCACTTAAAAGAATATTGTTCGCATGAACAGAACGCCACTCGACTGCGTTCCGCCGCTGACGGTACACGAACGTGTCAAAGTAGGCCCCTGTTCGTTGAAAAAAAGTGCCAAGTGGCCTCCAGGGAGCCGAACCGATTATTGTTTCCAGAATAGTTCAGCCCTGAACAGGGCACTTTTACGGGAACCAAGAGACAACCCTGTGCGACATTTTTGCGGCAGATAAAACGTGATGGTTTCCTACACGTTTCATTTTGAAGTGGCTTGAGCGAGCCGTAGGGTTACCTACTCATTGATCGTCATAGATTATGACAGCCCCTGGCAAATCCGAGGTCGTTCAGATTTAGTGACACTTTAATTTTACGGAAAAGGGATTTTCCTGGGCCAATATTGAGTGTCTCAATTTCGTTTGCTATCCGTTGGGTTTAAATTATGGCTAATGAAAATAATCCAGGCAAATTGGGTTTTGATTTGAAACTGCTTTTCGAAGCAAATAACTCTATAAGTGGTTTGTTTTACTAATAGAAAAAATATTATACAACAAAGTGGCAGCTTTTATCAAATAAAAAAAGATTTGGCATGCATACGGTCTAATAAACTAAAACGTTGCTAACTTGCTACTTATGTCATTGCTGTGATTATTCATTATTTTTCCCAGAAAATCGAATTGCTAATAATGACAATAAAACATGTAAATAACATAAATTAAACAGAAAACATGAACTGAAGAAGCCTACGATTTTATCTCAAGCTACTTGTAATATAAATAACAGTCACAATAATTGCTAAAGGTTGTAACAATAGTACCTAATAACGGAGTCCTTGACGTCAAACCTAATCTGGACAAGGATTGTATTGTACCGTCCCCTTGATAACAAAACAGATGAAATTATCTGTCTATTCATCTTACTTTCATTCTGTCTGTGTTGTACTCGAACAGAAAGATGTATTATATGAATTTTGGCACAGAAACCAAGATGTTTAAACCATAAGTTACTGGCTGAAAAACTCAGGAAATCACTTTATCATTGCGTTGCGTCGAACACGGATTTTCTCGTGCGAGAAGTTCTCATACAACCTCCAAACAAGTCCATTGGTCTGTAAAATATGTTTTATCAATAATAAACAAGTACCAGTATAATTATAAGTATATACTTTTATCTACTTCAAATCTCAGTTTGTCTTGTATGTTGTTTGTCGTTTTTAGTACTTTCGTGCAATCAGAAACTTTCGCAGCAAGTGTTCAAAAAGCTACAGCCAGGAAATTCAATAACGCAAGCATGAAGTTAATTTTCCATCAGCCAATGGAGCAAATTGTGCACCGAACGTGCATTGCCATCTGTAACACGTACAAAATATTCGCATGAGCATTACCTAACAGATTTTCGACTCTTTGTTCGGGAACTCGCAGCCATTTGGGCCATCCGTTTAGCGATGTGTTTTTGAATGAAAAATGGCGGGCGATCGCCACAGCTTGCACATTAGCATATCGTGTAAAGTCGTTTGTTTATTTTTACACGAGCTTTCCATTAAAAGATTTATGAAGTGTCGTTTATCCGGTTTTTTGTTGAATAATCTTATTTGTGGCTTTTTGCGCCTGGAAATGGAGTGGAATTCATTAATATTTATTTTTCAAAATTATTTAAGTGTTATGATGGTATTTAATGATTATCATTATAATGAATTTTAGATTTTCATTTATTTTATAAGGTTTTATTTTCTTTTCATTGTTCGATAGATCAATTTTATTATAGTACATAATTAATTAATTAATTTTATTTTATTATAGGCAGGTATACCTCCTTGTTTATGAACAATGCTACGTTGTTGTTTTCGTTCGTTAAGTAAATTAAATAGAATTTCAATAGTGCACTATTTACTTTCTCATAGGTGACCATTATCTGAATCCCAAACAATGTAAAATAAGGTTTTATTTTACGAATCATTTTGCTCAATTTAAAATTCAGGCATCTCTATACACTAGTTTGAGCGCTTTTGTAATAGAATTCTCCCTTAAGGAGAAGCAACAATCTTTGTAACAGTAAATATATATACCTATTTGAAGTTTTGTATTACGTTAGAGCCCTCTTTTATCAAGACAGTAATAAAAATCCAGTCAATTTATTTCCTAAGTTATAAGTTTCTAGATGTATAACCAATTTTAAGACAACTTTGTCGACGAAGTTTTTTGTAGAAATTGTATTTTTCTCTGGGATCTGTTACTTTACCTGAATCAAAACTAAGCTACATTTACTGTAACTAACTGTATCTACATGTAAAGTCCATTGCAGTGTTTTAAGATGGCGAGTACAACTGGGGTCCGCAACTAGTTTTTTATATTGTTGTGACTTTATACCAAAACAAAACTTAGAAAACAAATACCGCAAGGGACACCATATTGAAGAGGGACCGACTGACATCTCAAGGTTTTCTACGCAAGGGCTCTATTCTGGCGAGTGAGATTATAATCTCGATCACTGTCGCTCTCATTAGAAATGTCATGAGAGTGAGAGTAACAGAAATAATCTCGAACGCCAGAGAATACTTTTCCAGGGAGGTATCTTGTTTTGTTGTTGACATGTGTACAGCTTAGGGTAGATGGGGTTGGCATGCCAATGTTGATCGAAGACCCCAATACCATCCCACTACTTATCTACTACCTACTTAAACAGCAAAAGTTTGTAAGTGCGTTTGTCTATGTTTGTTATTTCTTTACGCTGAAACGGATTTGGACGAAATTTGGTATGGAGGTTCCTACATTATACTCTAACAGATAAAATACTTTTTATTTTGGCAGTTGTAGCAGCTGTAGCTGCTGGTAGAATAAAAAATAGAAAACATCTTTTGGTACTTAATTTATGTGTAAAGTTGTTAATCATCACAAGTATGAGAGTGGAGATAGGCAGTGAACGACAACCTTCGTCACTTTTAGGGTTACCAATTAACGGCTGACTGAAAGGCAGCGCACAACCAAGCCAGTTGTTCACGAAGAAGACGAAAACGTTGCAAATTTTTTCAATCTTGAATAATGGCCATTAACATTTTTTTTATTCAACCATCATGAGGGTTTGTCGAGGTTATAAATATTAGTCCAAAGACCGAGCAGTATCGTACACGAAATTGTGGACATAAACTATGTTAGTTTTAATGCAAGACCGAATTACAGAAAAAAGTCAGACTTTAATTAATCACTAACTTATTATCATAGGCAGTCGTCCGACCGCCGGCGATGAACTAGAAACGAGTAAAACTAGAAACTATAAACGAGTTGGCGATCAGCGGGAAGCGAGTGTGTAGTTTCGATGGTTTTGTCACCGGGCTATAAGCGACTGTGCAAGTGCGACGAGCGAGTACTCGCGCCACTCGCCCACGGGCGCAGAGCGAGTTTATTTTTGAAAGCTCGTCGCTCAGCGATAAAACGAGTCGTCGCCGGCAGTGTGAACAGTCAGCGAGCAAATTTTGATATACTTATGCATCTCTTTCGTTTACACTGAATGTACATTTATTGTCCTTTTCTTGCGAGAGAAAATCGCCGATAGTTACTCGTTTACTCGCCGGCGGTCGGACTGCTACCTAGTCACTTTTCATCAAAGTAAGCGTCATTTTTAACCGACTTCAAAAAAGGAGGAAGTTATCAATTCGACTGTATGTTTTTTTTTTAATCCTCTCCTTTTGTAATATATAAATAATTATGATATATGGTAGACCTCTTTTCAACTTGAAATAGGTTTTAAACGGAGCTAAAAATAATCCAAGCGATTTAATTCATCTTAATTAGCATAAAAATGAAATCACTTGACTCCCACAGCCCTACATGTAATTTTGCCTCTTGGCACATCCAATTTACTCGTATCATACCCGAACAATGGACGCTGACAATGGAGATTAAGCCGGCCGTAAATACAGCAGAATTATGCTCAATATCACGGTTAATACAAAAAATAATCTGCTTCGTTCAATTGTGGAGGTTAGGAGTAAAGAAAGGCCTTGATATGATTAAATTTACAGGTACTCTTCACTTTGTTATGCTCTGGGCTAACAAGAAAGCGGGCCACCAGATGGTATGCAATCAAAGTCGCCTATTGATACCTGTGACACCGGACGCGTTACGGATACGTTGCCAACCTATTAACGGCCCATTGTATTCTGATACCTAAATAAGATATTATTTATTTATTTTGTGATAGGCATGAAAGATGACGGTTAATCATATGTTTAACCGTCATCATTCATGATGGTAAGCAATGATGTGATCTCAGATGGACAAAACCCAGAAGTATCTCTTTGTTATCTACTGATATTGACAACCAGACGATCATGCGACGCGAATATCACAATACAATACTCATTTATGTATGTCATCTAAGTATACCCAAATGATAGTTGTGGTAACCACAAAAAGTTCAAAATCCCTTTGTTTATCGCTGTTTGATTTATGGCCAATGTATACGACATACTTAGGTACCTTTTCTTGAGTTAGTCACACTTGAGAAAACGTAGGTGTTTTCAAAATACGTCGAGATTATAGTGTAAGCTCACCGAAGTCGGATAGATCGATGGGTAAGCCATAGTTAGCGCAGTCTCAAGATTTCTTGTAACCAGATAAAAAATCTGGCTCAAAAATGTCCAAAATGCAAAGTATTGTTTTATATTAACTGTATAACCTTTAGTCTAGGAACGTTTTCTTAAAAATAGGAACAAAAAAACAGAAATCGTTTTTTAAAGTTTAGTTTACCTTCAAACGGAATATTTACAGATAGGCCGAAGACTCATACAGCAATATTTTAACGAAAATCTTTTTACTAAAGTTTTATCCTCTAGAGAGAGTTTGAAGCTCAGATATTCTACAAATTTATTCCAAAAAATGAAACTCGGTATGTTTCTAATTTGATTCTTTTAAAAGTATTATCTCAGAAAGTCTTGAAACGTAGGCATCGATTTGAAAAACTTTATTTGGAATCCACCTTTCGAAAACTTATCTCCTCCTTAAGTTCTAAATTGCTCTTTAAATTCACAGTCATGATTATCAATCCACCACTGGATCGATTTCCCACATAACGTAGCCTTCCATTCTCAAACATTAGGTACTTAGGATTGTAAATTACTAATTTAGGCCTTAGGGTCGATACACATCTGACGGAAAATGCGTCGCGTATTATCGGTCGCCTAACGCCAGAACAGAGAAATGTATAATAAAACATCAATCCTTTCACACTCAACCGATGATGCGCTAGTGCGTCAAGTGTGAAAGGTTGGATGTTTTATTATACATTTCTCTGTTCTGGCGTTACGCGACCGATAATACGCGACGCATTTTCCGTCAGATGTGTATCGACCCTTAATTAAAATGTAGGGATGTTGGCAAATAGTTTCTGAGCTAATCTCTCAGCCTAGAAGGTACACAGGATTTACTAACCTAATCTAAATAGATGACGTCAGTGAGCCGAACATCAACCCGCCAAGGTCACACACAAGTATTCGGCTCGATTTCAGCTGAGTCTACGTGATTGTAGAGCGATATTTCAATAAGATATGCCGCCGCATCTACCGCAGCGCAGATGTGCAGAAGCGAGTAACTATGAGTTCTAAGCGAGCGCGACGGGTACACTGTAGCGGTCACATATAAACCACAATAGCGAATGCAGGCCTATTGTTACCGCTCGTGTCGGTTGCTAACTGAAGTAAGTCCGAGAGGTGCGAGTGGCGCGACACAAAAGTTTATTCAGTTACAACAACCGCTTTGTAAGTACTAATCGTCGCACCTTGTATTTGGTAGATTCACTTATATAGAAACCTCTGGGTATAAAGGACCTGAAGATGAAGAAGGTTTCCTTTGTACTGCATTTTTATCTGTCTTATGCAATCGATAGTAATTTATAAACAGATATTTTTATGATCATAAGTAAATATATTGTTGTTTCAATATGAGCTTGACTGTACCTTAACATAATTATGTCATTATCAAAAAGTTGAGTCTTGTTTTTATGTCAATAAGAGTTTAATAGACCCTATTATAAACTGTATAGAGTGCAGTCCTAGTGTGCTTTATCCAAGTGTCCAAAACTGAAAGAGCTGCGACACACTGTAGTTGCGTTATAAGTTTAGGTTTGTCGAGTTTTATCACAAAACTTTGTCTAACACCCGGGAGTTAAAAGCGGTTTATGTCTCACGACCAACAAACTTACCGATATCACAGTTTTTGCTGGTTCTCCACTCCTGGGACCTTATTTTACGGCGCTCGAAATTATCTGGGTCCCTGTTTCTCAAGTTAGAAATGTAATGAGAGAGAGTGCGACCGAGCTAATTTCGATCGAAGCAGAATAGGACGCTGTACCATTTAGTTAATAGCTTTAAAGTAACAAGAAGTTTCTACTAAAGTGCCTTGAGAAGTTTAGTTTTATTTAATTTGCTTTCTTTGAGGACTGACATAAGAGTAGCAACTTTGACCGTTAACTATCGATTTCTTTTCTCTTGCTTTCTCTTTGAAAAAAGTTTAAGCTTTTAAGTCTTACTAGAGCAAACTTACTTCTTTTGGATACTTGTTTACTGAAATAAATATGGCGTAGGTATATTTAATTTAAACATGTAGTTGGGAGATGACAATTCGATACTGAAGTCTGAAACATGTAGTACAAAAACATAAAATGGAATACCAAAGTGATTCAACATTAACCTTTGTGTTACAGAGCTTCTCGAAAAATCAAAGGTTTCATGAAATAAATCAAGAATTTGACACAAAAATACGCTGATTTCCTTTGATCTTTTATATTTTGATACCAATCTGGATTCCTTCGTGTTCCTGTTATATGTTTGTGCAATAAAGTGAAAAAATCCAGTTCCTTCTGATGCTTTGATCTTTCTAGTAGAATTGTCTTATAAAAGCTAATAAAAATACATAAAATGTGTTGGTATGAATGTATGTAAGACACGTGCTACGGGTGATAAGTAGACACATATAATATTTATATTATAATTATAACTTTACTGACAGGCTGATGTATTTCATTGCATTTATTTACTTTACATGAATTGGTTCAATAAAAATGTTCAGAAATAAATATTATTTTTGTTTACTTACGTCTGAATAAATGAAACAAATTTACGTACAGCGAAGCTGCGAGCCTAAATCCGCGTGGAAAGACGTTTATCTCAATCGAAAAGTAATTTTGCAAAAGGATTTTTTCTGATTGTACCCACTTACCCGCGTTTAATACGCTGACAAGCAGAAAGCAATTTGTTTTTTAAACCTTTCTCTTTGGTACGAGATCTTAGGTCAACAACAACATAGATTTAAATACAGAGTTATAAGGAAAGGGTATGCGAAGCTGCAACGGTTCGTTACCTAATAAACTTAAAAAAAAAGGTTTATAGTAGGTACTTCATCATTATGAACAACTTTTACGATTCCAACAAACCGGTTATCACGAAAAAAATAGGTAAAAAAAATTTTTAAGTTAAACGGTTTTATAAAACAATAAAAAAAAAAAAATGTACTAAAAACCAACAAATAATAAAATAGATACAGTCGTGGGAATTATAAACATATGCATAGACTAGACTAAAATAAAACCGTGGGGCAAGAAAACCGTGGGACGTGTTTTATAAAACCGTTTAACTTAAAAATTTTTTTTACCTATTTTTATTTTCTAGTTTTTAGTTTTTATTTTATATAGTACATTGTATTATACTGGTTGAGCAGTTTCATTTGATACCCATATTGATGGGATCGATAAAACCTACGTTATCCGCCATTTTGTAGCGGCCGCCATCTTGTATTTCAATTTTTTATAGTATATTGTATTCTGCTTGTTGAGCCCTTTCATTTGATACCCATATTGATGGGATTGATAAAACCTACGTTATCCGCCATTTTGTAGCGGCGGCCATCTTGAATTTATAATGATAATGAATAAACATAATTGTATTGTCACCAAAATCCAAAGTGTATACAAAATTTCAGATTAATCGGTTGACAGGAAGAGGGTGAAATTTGAATTACTAAATTTGACCCAAGAAACAAACGGGGTGAGCTAAATAAAACCGTTTAAAAAAAAAAATTAACTGTTCCATGCGTTTTGTCAAGTGTCATTGAATTTTCTATGGAACGCGATTTCAGGGTCAGCCCCATAGTTAAAGTTGTTCATATTTATTAGTGAGCCTACTATGAGCCTTTTCGGCTTAGCATACCCTTTTCTTATAACCCTGAATAGACTGGGAAATGTAAATTGAACTCTGTTTTAGGGTAAAGCTACATAGACGAAAGGGTATGAATTTTAATCGTAAGTTGGGCATTTACAAGTTATTGATATAGGATGTAATGTATGCGTGAACAAAAGAAAAGAGTTGGTAGAACTAGGACTACTTAACAAGTTTTTAATAGAAAATAATGTATTAAATAGATTCCTGGGCTCATTAACTTTGTCGGCCCTGTGCCATCGTCTTCCTGCTGCTTTTACAATGTCATCTGTCCAGCGAGCCGAGAATCTTCAAATGGCGAGTCGAAAAGGAGATCTATACTTAGCAGTGGGCGGGAAACGATTAATGATGATGATAACGATGAATGTTTCAAACTCTGATAAAATGTGGCCAGAAATTATTTTCACCTCATTTTCCAAATCTAGTCGATCCTGCACACACGTCAGCGTTATTCCTATATATAATATGTAGAACATAACAAGATTTGTCAACTTTAGGTACATGGTTGTTTTCAAATTGTTTTATACAAAGAGTTAAACAAATGAAGGCTCCATTGATGTTTATTTTCATAAAAGATCGGTCCCAAAATCAACTTGTAACATTATTTACACATCCCTCAAATAATCAGTTTGATCATCAATATTCAGAAATCTTGCGATAGCACAGCTGACGGTCCTAATTTCCAAACTGCATCCTATATCGAAGTAAACTTTCCGTACCTTGAGCTCTTGCCAGCAACTGAGGATCAAAGCTTTGACGGAATGGCTTTCTTGTCCACTTATAATCTTCGCTTGTGGTACACCAGAATAGTTAAAGTTCTTAGTATATTCCTTTGAAACTAGGTTTCCGTGCAGGATTAAACAAGTTTGGCAAACTTGAATATTGGTCGCCGATATGACGGACCACTTGGTCAATAGCTTTGGCTTACTTTTGGAATAATCTTCATAGTTCATACTCTATTAATTTGGTTTTCCTCGATTCAAATCAGTCTACATCTCTTGTTAAGGTATCCAATGGCATTATAACAAATGTTACATATACGCTTTAATTAAATATTTATTTAACGATTTTTCATTGTTAATTTAATAGTCTGTGAAAAACTATTATGCCGCCCTAAACCAAAATATTTATTTATAAAACCTTGATTATTATTAAGCTATACCGCAGTTATTGTCCGGGTCATGCATAAATTTTCCTCAGCTTAATAGACCGTCAAAGTTTTTACGCATCACATCATCCCACACAAGTCGGCACACCGACTTTAACGGTGATCCCAGATCCGCCGACCACAATGTTTCCTGTGAACCAGAAACATCAGTCTTTCTTAACAATATTATCTGGAGAAAGTTCCATTGGGAGTTAATCACTTATAGAACACCCGTCGAAGCGGACCGCCGGCATGTCATAAATCTTCGTCTGGCAAACTGTCACCTTATAAAGATATACTACTTTTTCCAAGGGGTCGAGACGTAACTAATAGGCCAGGAGCCAGATAGCAGGTTTGCTATTCTTTCACAACACAAACATTTTAGAATGTTTAAAAGCTGATGACTGGTTTATCCATTACCTACTTAGTTTTATCCTTAATATAAAAAAATATCAGCATTTTTCACGATTATAATAAACTGTCAAAATCAGTTAAATTTCATGAGTAAGCAACATTCACTCTCAGGATAATGCAAAGATTCCAACAATATCGCTTTTCAAAATTAGGTTCAGGTTTTCTGGAGTTTTTAGCTGCACATTATTGAAAAAATGGCGTGTTCTCATTTACTAAACTTCTAACTCCCCAGCCTACGTATGAAGGCCGGACGTTTTGCCCCAGAAATCATGTGCGATATGCAGTGACCTAGCTTTTTATGGTGTTACGACGATCCCTTTTTCCCTCGCTTGATAAACGTTTATGAAGACATTGGGCGAAAGCAAAGGTCTCATAGTACCAAACATATGACCAGGAAACTTTGGAATTGGAGCCATAGAGAAGTTAGAAACTATGTCGCAAGTTTCTAACTTACCAAATTGTTAATGCTGTTACCTTAAATACGGAATGGGCGTGAAGTAACTTCTGTTTAATGGATATTTGGGTTTCAACTTTAGTAACATTGAAATTTCTATAAGCCCTTGGAAATAATATTGATATGTAGCGGTAACGTTTTCGTTGTTTCTTTATATAGTACTCAGGATAGATTTATGAGGTCGTTGTGAAAGCGTAGCACTTTGGACATGTAATCCTGACTAGTATGCCTATATATTCGTAACCTCTGCTAATTCGGCACTGCCCGCCGTTCACATTACGCTACTTTTTCAGTACAGCAGTAACCTAACCTAACCTACACAATTGTTTTTCCTAAAATAAAAATAAACCTTTAGACCTTGGCTGACTTATTGACTTAACTCTGATTTCTGTTTAGTTTCGCTACTCACTCAGCTTATCTTAGAATAAGCTGGCAGCTAAAACAAATTAATTCTTGGAACGTCCCAAAAATTAAAATATAAATATAACTACGTGGGTAATTTACAGAGAAAAGATGAGAACTTCCATCAACCAACTCACGCAAAAAATAAACACAATTTTCTCTAAAAAAGGTGATGTCCCGATGAGTCCCAAAGCGAGCCTCGGCATCAATCATTCCCGACACGTCCTCAAAATTTCCTGCGCAGTCACGAGCTCACCATAAAGTAGAAAAATAAAAATCTTCAAATCTAGTCTGCTAACCTGGTTAACACCGCTCGGGCGAAAGGATTACAAAGTAATATAGGTGAAACTGGCGAGAGTGAGCTTACATACAGGGCCGCAATCAGTGTTCGCTTTTGGGGTTGAATAAAGAGGTTATTCAACCTAGAACTTCATTATTCAAAATAGAGAAATTGTTTTTTTTGGCGTCATCACTTTCAATCAGGTCATATCATGGCGGCTAAGTTGATATCGTTCGATAAAAAACCATAATTAAAACTGATTATTACAATCTTGGACTTGGACGGACATGGACAGATAATTATATTATTATATTATCAAAGCCAGATGTTCAAATTATCGAGGCACGGGCTTATAAAAATATGTTTTTAAGAAGGCCCATTTTCGGATAATTAATTAATAAGGGCGGAGATAACGACTTTTTTTGCACAACATTTTATGCCCCCAAAATAGTTTCCTAGCTACACGCCTGCTTTCGTCCATTTACCCCTATAAAACAAAGTTCACACCCACCTAGTGGCTGCGTCCGACCTATTTTATTACTCTCTGGCTAGTAGAGTAGTCAGTCAACGAAAAAAAACTGCAATGGGTTAAGATTTGGATACATTGTAGAATTTTGTAGGTACGTATTCTGATAACTACCCAACTTTGTTTACCTTAAATTCTTGAGTACATAATACCTGTTAGTGTCTACAGAAACAGGAAAGACTGCCATAGCTACGCTCTGCCTAAAATCCGTACTTAACTTAATAGGAACAATTATGTTTTTCCGAATATCTTTACAATCGAATAATTTTCGACGTAGCAATTTGTTTATCTATAGATTTTCTAAGAATAAAAATTATATAATTAGTAGAACTGGGCGCGCCCACGGATTTACTCGCTATTTTACGAGAATCTTCATTTTTACGAGATGAAAAGTAGCTTACGTGTTAATAATAAATTAATAATACGTGTAAAGCTTATAATGTTCAAGCTATGTCTCAAATCTATTGAGACGTTTCAGCGAGAAGAAGGATTCAAAAAAATATACCCACTCATGAACTTTCGCATTTCATTATTAATTCGATTTATTACATAGTAGTATATTTTAAAGTCTCAGATCTCGAGTGTTATTCAAAAACTTCTTCCCAATCAAAAAGCTTTAATACTGCTTTGGCAAAATATTTAGTGAACTCCCCCTATCTCTACAAATAGGTATGTTTACTTTGAGTTCCGCTGCTGCAAACATTATGCTAACAACAAAGAGGAAACTTTCAACCATCGACATTTCCGATAGTAACAATCTTTCTTCAGTTCGAGGGAGTACTTTCCGAGCGGAGTATGGTGGTGTCTTACTTGCATCATTATTTTTCATACAGAACAAAGGAAGCGCAAAGAAATTGTAGCTCGCTACGTAGTTTGATTGTCTGCAGCTGATATAAGCTGTCAATATTTCTGCATTATTTTTCTTTTAGAAATTGTCGAGAGACGGTTCGATCGAACTTTGTTTTTGAACCATGGTCCTTATTGTGTGCATCTAGTGGAGGTGATACTCGTTTGCCGTCCCGCTCGTTCTAATCGTGCGCGTAAGTGATGCAAGCGGGATGGCAGGCGATAACCATTGACACTAGACTAAAGCCCCAGGTGACTACAGCCCATTTAACAAATGAGGACGCGCACTATAATTTTCTGATTATATAGTGGCAGTATTTGCTCAATACTGCTGATAATTTTTTTATCGTATGCGTCATCAGTTCATGTATTTCAGTGTGTATGTCACTCAGGTAGCTTGTATACAACAAATACACTACGAGAATTACCCGTCTTTGTGGATTTTGGATTTTGACTTCTATACATACCTACTAGTAAAAAAAGGCTCATATGAGATTGCCTGGGTGACGAAGATCCGTCGGCCGTCCCAAGTTTACATTTACTTAAATGGAAGAATGAAGTAGCCAGAGATTTCCTGGAACTTGCACAAGATAGTAAAAGATTAAGATTAATTAACTCTTTTAAAATACGGTTGAAAAAGAGGCTTGTTGAGCAAACATTAATAGAGTAGATGAGTTTCTGACTAGAGTATTATAAGCTTATTTTGTTTTATTGTTCGGAATTTATTATTTTTGGTAATTAAATTTGACATGTGCTTTTTTGGTACGAAAATAAAACTTAAACTAAACTATTAGATTCCTTTTAGTATCAAAGGTCTAGAAACAACTCGGGTCGCTGTATCAACAAAGTATGTAATCCTACTGCTACTAAAGTATTCCGTAATTGCTCACCTAGCTTTCAAATCACGCCACAGACAACATCCTCGACTCCATTCTCTACAAACTAATATAAAAGTGAAGTGCTCGTTAAAAAGTATGTAATGCACTTTTCCTCTCGTACACCGCTTCGGTGGTTAGAGAATGCCAGTTGAGAGGCGAAGCAACCACGTAGTAAAAAATATGACTCAAAATAGAATTTTTCCCTGGAGCCTTTCCGCGGAATGCATGGAAGGACAGACTCAAATATGCGCCCAAAAATGCTTTTTATGACAGGGACGTAATAGAACTATGGCATTTGAGATATTTTCTACCTTAGCAACGTGAAAGGCCTATGATGAAAATTTTAAAGGTTATTCACTCGTGGATATCGAAAAAAGCTTGTAACTATGTTCAATTATTTACTTTATTATTTATTAGAATACAATGTAATTCACTCGAGGATATCGAAGAAAGCTTGTAACAATGTTCAATTATTCACTTTATTATTTTTTAAGTTTTTATGTTTTTTATAAGTAAGCCTTACTTAACTTCGTTTGAATTCTAAAATGATAAAATTCTTTGCAAACACGACTTACCTGTGTAACATTCAACATTAACATTCAATGTTATTTGAGGTCAATAAATATTTCTGATTTCTGATTTCGATAGCTTTCTCATTATTTCCCTGCGATGTATACTATCACTTCATTCTAGACACTTCAATTTGCTCGCATATAGAATAATATAGATGTCCATTGTGTTCATATATTATTCTGTATGGACACGTTCATACATACGCTGTATAATCATAGTATATCGTGAGACAGAACCACTCTACCGAGGTAGCTCTGGAGTTTTGTTGCGATATACATTATACATGTAGAGTTATAAGAGCCACTTTAGTTTAGCTTGAGTGCCAGCTACTGTCATTGTCTTTATTGCACAATTAGTAAATGTTGGTACTAGTTTCTGAATTCATTTTTAGTTATCGTCATCATTAAAGTAACAAAACAGCAAAAAACTTTAGTTGGCGCCTCTTTGAACTCCTAAGCCCTTAACTAAACGTGTAGTAGCCAATTGATAGTAGTGGATAAGTAAATATGTGTTTTGTCTTTATCTCTCTTTAAAATTTTGAGCTCGATCGAAAAAGACAAAAGATGAAGTAGCTATTCTAAGACTAATCAACATTTATTAATATGGGGGCTAGAATTTTGCTTGTAAACAGAGTGGCAGTAGACAATCACTTTTAACCTCAAATGAGAATGCTGTGAAATCTTTTCAAATACTTCAATCATTAGTCAAATATATTCAAAGGCACATTTAGTAACAGTCAATAATATCACGATACCGACAAGAATTATTACACTACGCTAGTTTCTCTGAAATTGAAGTTTAATGTTACTTAATTAGCGTTTCGTGAAACCAAGTAATTCACTGCGGCAATATTTTGTTGCCAACTGAAACGTCGGTGTTAATATTTTTTATAAACTTGTTTTCCTCACTAATTTCAGGTCTAGCCTCATAAAACTGATTTATACATTGAATAACTGCCGTATTTCCATACACAAGGAATATTACCTCTCCCATTATAATGTTCTCTGGTTGACAAAATATAGGTAATTGATAGTTTTCCGTTGCGACACAGTAGAGATATTCCATTGTTTATTTGGTTACGCACCATTAGAGGCCTTTCCTGTAGAAAGGATTACGTTACAGGAAACGCGTATTTTGTAAGAAAAAAGAGCTGCTGAAGGATATCATTACTTATTAATGATTTGTGACTGGGTTGCACGTGGGATTGACGTATTCTAGAGGCAAATGTAGGACATGTACTACGATAGGCTGACTTTTTAGTCAATCAATTGGTTTGCTTGTAATTAGAGACAGTCAAGAATTGGTGAAAATGGGAAAGAGCCCGAGAGCTGTTTGCAGCAGGAAGCCTAATACATGATTATTTTAGTATTTGAGTTAAGTATTTCATTAATTTAATTTTCAATTCATACAAGCGAGTTTAATTAAATAAAAAAATGTATAATTTATATCTCAAAACTTATTTTTAAAGTAGTTGTAACCATACTTACATAAGGAATACTATTTTAACACATTTTTCACATATTTTGTGCTAGTAAACAACTTTGCCAGATATCTCCCAGACTACAAATTCCTTATGCGGTTTTCTACAACTCTTCTGGTATGAAACACCTTACGCCTTCCCATAAGTACACACAAACACCATACAAAAACCACCGGCTTTGAGGCGAAAATGTTTATCCGTTTTAAAAGCTCGCGCTACGAGGCCCTAAACCCGGATATAAATGGGGTCACAAAAGTGTTATGTGTTAGTGAAACAAATGAACTAGCACTGGGGTTGGTTAACGAGAGGTTATATAGTATTGACAGATGTTTCAAACAGTTGCAAAATGATGCTTGTTTGGTTTTTGGTTCTTTTGTTTTCTATTTAAAAATCAACAAAAAAAGAAGATTTAGGTACCTTTGATTATTTTATCTATATTTATATGATGTGTACAATTTATAAAATGTACATACATCATACATACATTACATTCCATTTTAAAGATATTTTCACGTTTTTGGGTTAAATTAAAGTCTGATTGAAATTTCTGCAAGGGCTCAAAAATTAAAGATGAATGACCGTTTCGCTACTTTTTTGTCAGTTTAGTTACTTACATCAAAGATTTTGTAAAATAAGAGCCCTAGTATCATTTAATTAGCTATTTTATTTATATAGTAGTGGTATTTATTAAAGCAAATGTACTATCCTTATATATTTTTCAAGTGATATAACTACCAAGTGCCCTCCATCCTCTAAAAGCTTTCACCTCACTCAAAACAACTCAAACCTCATTGCACTCCACGCCACATAATAGCTGTCAGCTGTCAGAAATACGAGTGACAATAGCTTTATCTCTTTGCGGACAACAATGTGTACTGTGAGGGCTACTGGTATAGCCCACCCACCTACCATGGCTTAACTAGGTACTATAGTTCAAACAGAACTGAGACCTCGCGAGGTTATACAGAAAGGGTATGCTAAGCCGAAAAGGGATAATAGTACTCATTTTAAAAACTTTTACTATGGGCCAACGCGGAATTCACGAAAAAAAAATCAGCTATTCCATAGAAAAATGACGACAGTTGACAAAATGTATGGAACAGCTGATTGTTTTTTCACGAATTCCGGGTTGGTCCCATAGTAAAAGTTGTTTATTATGACTATGCGCCCTTTTCCGTTTAGCTACCCTTTCTGTATAACCCTGTACCTATCTTTATGAACCTTCTCCGATTTGGCTAATATTTTTACTTACTGCTTTTAACCATACTCAGGCCAGCACATACATACAAACTTCGATTGGTTCCGGTAGACTTCAGTAAGTCAACAATCTTTATGTTAACTGAAATAATTTTGGTTTGTTTTCAGGCTATCAAGGAAGGAAAAAGTAAAACATGTGTGATTTTGCTTGTATTTTCGTTCATGAAAATAAAACCTTCATTCAAGATGGAAAAATATAAAATAATTCTACGCGAATCCAGAGAGCACATATCAAAGTTGTTTTCGAAACGACGCGACGACTGTGCGTGTAGAACAAAATAGTTTACCTACATTTATTCCATTTGAAGACTGGTTTGACAGCTGTTACAGGCTTTCAGAAATAGTGTTCCAGACTGGTAGAATTTCTTTCGTTCCAGATAAACGATCAATTTATACGTTAGGAGGTTTTCATAGTCAAAACAGAAGAGAGCTCTGATTGGTCCAACGAAAAATAAAACACAAACGTAAATACGGTAAATACCAAACCTTATCCAATACAGCCTATTATTTAAAGATAGATAGATAGATAAACTCTTTATTGTTCACACCATAAATTACAAACAGAAGGATTATAACAACTAAAAACTAGTGCGACAACTGGCGGCCTTATCGCTAAGAGCGATCTCTTCCAGGCAACCTTAGGATGGAGAGATAAAAAAATATTAAAAACGGGGTGTGCAATATAGAAGAAAAATATCATCATATATACCTACATAAAAAAAATAAAAATAAAATACTTAGAAATACATACTAAAACTACCTATACTTGCGAAAATATACTAAAACATATACAAATAATATATAAATATATAATAATACTAATAGGGAAGAATAACATACATAACAAATAAATAAAAACCAAAACAAAACAACAATTTGTGAGAAATAATAAATAAATAATCACTGATCACTCTATGTATCTTACACTTATCCTATTATTTATTCTTTACCCAACACTTACTCGAACTGATAAGAATACCTTCTTACCGTGTCTGAAACATCGAAAATCTAATTCACGAAACAAAATCCTTTTGTATCAAATAAATTCGTGAGAAATAGGTGAAACACGTTTTAGAGAACATCCCACTTTATCAGGTTAAACCCGTGAGGAACGCATTTACTTGATTGTAGTACCTAGCTGTTGTAGGTAACACAATTGTCGGATAAATTGAAGACGGAGCCTTCAAGAATTTGTTGAGTTGTCTCACGGCGACAATTTCAGTTTGGTTTTGTAATTTGACACCTTAGACAATAAATGTATTGGGTAAATTGGAGATATAGGCTCTTATATATTCTACTACGACGAAGTGCCATTAAGTATTTATTACACTGATGTGTGGGTGTTGAATAGGTTTGCTATTGTTCGGAAGGCAGATACCTACGAGTACCTAAAGATGCGCTTGTTTCGCTTGTTGATTCATGGGTGTTACAGATTAAATCAACTATTTTGGTTACAATAAAACAACAAATGAAAGTAAATTTCTTGTATTTACATTCACCACAAAATATTTACACTATTAGTGCCTGTGTATTTACATAATCATTTCTGTACAAAATGACACAATTATTTAAACTAACAACACAATAGTACCGTTATCGCACCCGAAATTCGCTTCGATTTTCGACCATCCAGTTATTTACATCCGAAATAAATACTTAAACGAAAGTAAGGACGCGATCAGATTGAACGCACTTGATATAAGGTAGCTTGGTGTGACGAGTAGAGCGGAAGAACGCGGGACTCGCTCGTCCGATATGACGCTTGAAGCGACGACGACGCGGCGACCGCTCGAGCCGTCATTGCGTGTCTCGGCAGCGGCTGAGACGCTGCTCACTTCTGGAGAAACGCAGGTTGGTATTTTTTCCTGCAGAAAATAAAGACATAAATAAAAAAAATATTAAGCTTTACAAGGTTACCTACATATGTATGTGATGAAAGCTTGTGACAGATTTTCTATTCTCCTATTTCTTGTTAGATTACTAATCTAAATTAATATAAATTGTGTTTCATAAATCATTCAAAGTATTTCACGAATCAAATTGTATTATTGTATTTACCCTAATCAGAGATTTAACGATCAAACCCATAAAACCAAACAGGCAGCTGCAAACCTGCGAAGCTTTGAATTTCAGACATAAAACATGCAAGCGAATTGTCACAGTCTGTCTCCCTCTAACACGTACAAATTCTTACATACGGATAGCTAATCCACCTCACAGCTTGAAGAAATTCAATTTCACGGACCTATTAGCTGAGGAGGCAAACTTACCACCGGCTGTGTGAGATTAATCTTCTCCTGACACCGTCGTGATTGGTGAGCCAGACATGCCGCGTAGGCGATCGCGTGGGGAATGTAGCTCTGCTCGACAACTCCGGCGAACAGCGTCGTGGCCATCGGACCTAAGAAATATGGCTTTAGTGTATGCATTCTGCGTTGTGAAACTTTAATAACAGTGTGCAGTCATTCTAACCAAATGTCAGTTATTTACTTGTATGTCTTTACTTATATGTATCTACCTATATATTGGCGTTAATGTTATGAGTTTAGGATTACACGTAAGAAGTAGATACAGTGGCAAGACAATACTTACTACTACTTACTATAAAATTGAAGACTTCGTCTGTGATAAAGTCTCTTTACGTAAATTGTATTTAGACTGTAATAATAATACTTGATTGATTAGACCTACTATTGTAGTTATTTTATACATTGATATTTTGACATTGCAATTATTTACATATTTTGTTTTGACATTCTAATAATATTATTTTCTTTGACATTTAATTTATTGTTTAGTAATTTATTCGTAAAAATTGTATTAGACATTCATAAGTGTCTTGACTGATTATACCTACTATTGTAGTTATTTTATACCTTGATATTTTGACATTGCAATAATTTATATAATTTTTTTGACATTCTAATAATATTGTTTTCTTTGACATTTAATTTATTGTGTATTAATTTATTCGTAAAAATTGTATTTGACATTCATAAGTGTGCATTGATGTACCCATATTTGAATAAATTATTTTGAATTTTGAATTTTGAATAAAAGGGCACACTTGGCCGAGCAAACAAATCGTGGTTCTAGCGACTGTTTCACCTCGTAAAATTTTTATACAAACCGAGTACTCGGCGGTGGGCACGAGAACTTACACTGGATACTCGTTACGTGTAATCAACCCATTATTCACAATTATAGTATCCTTTATCCAGTTATCCTTCTTATAAATGCAAACTAAAATGTGTTGAATGTCTCCTATCTATGTCATACCAAGATAGTGAGGATTTCATCACAGTTTCTACTTAAGTCACCACACGCACACACACACAAACTCGCACACTCACACACACACATACCTACATGCACACTTATAGGTATATACACACCACACCACACATACACCACGAAAACACACAACTTGTCAAAGAGTCTTTAAGCTTTCTTTAGTTTTTAAGTGTTTTTTCTTTCTTGCTTCTAAATTTAATTGATTTAATTTAATTTTTTTGTAAATTCTTACATCGGAGGTGGGCGTTGCTACCCGCGGCACATTTTTTTAACTACTGCAGGTAGCATCGTTTTTTCTTGTTTCTAGCCAGTAAGTTTTTGCACGAATTAAGTGTTTTTTTAAAGAAACAGTGGGGCTAGCACAACTTTGACGTAAAAATACGTAGCGAGTTTTCGATAGAAAAGTGTACGCCATTTACGACTGTCAAGTGTGCTCCTGACGGGTGTAAATTGCGTACACTTTTCTATCGAATACTCGCTACGTATTTTTACGTCAAAGTTGTGCTAGGCCCACAGTACAAGGCTATTTATTAGTTATCTGATGCTCCAAAAACCTCTCGCAGGATGCTTGTTACATAACTTTTAACAAAACTCAATTTAAACCTTCTAGCTTTCCCGTGTTAGTCCTCATTTAAGACTGCGTAAACAAATTGCCATTCAGACCAAATATTTTTGATTTTATTTTCTTGCAAAAATGGGATGAATTATTGTAACGAATATTGATTCTTAGTCACGTAGGTATAAGTAAAAATGTTACGTGTGCTGTTAAACTGCCAACAAAACGTTTTTGGTTGATTTAATAAAATAAATATAACTTTGTAAAATAACTACATATTTATGTCTAACTGAAGGCCTCATTTTCAATTACAACTTTACTCTCCTTCATAAAGCCGAATAATAATAAATTCATATGTAAACAGGTTTTAAATAATTTAAGCAGAACCATCGGATCTGACGCTTGTTTTTCTCAGAAAATTTTGACATCTTCCATTACATTTAGCTTACGCTTTTTTTCTAGACAGATGGATAAACATTCATCCTTAAAAGCTTTTAGACTGAAATATAAGATCTTATTCGATTACCTTCTGCCAGGTATTTTCTGATTTCTAGAGATTATGGCTTAGTAATCCAGTTATCCTAAGTGTTTTTGGGAATCCCCACAAAAGTTGTGAATGGTAAAAGATTTCTATATGACACTTTTAGTCTCGAAACGTGTGATAAAATCTATGAAGTTTAGCATACTATACGCTACACATACGAAAGTTTGTTTTTGATGTCATACGTCAATAACACTGCCTTCCTAGCTAAGTTGCAATTTCATAATCGCTAACGCTAATAAAAACTAAGACAATGTATGGAATCTAATATACCTATAAGAACTTATTAACATTTTATTGCTAACATGGAACGCGAAAAATATATCTAATATAAAAACCTTCAAAGAAAAAATAACTTTAAAATTACTCAGATATACTCGTATGTACGACGTACGTCAGGACACGATGGAGCTGACAGACTAAAATACCTTTAAAAAAAGTAAAAAATTACGGTCTTTTAATCATCCGTAACTTTGCTTTTACTACGTTGTAAATGATCCTTAAAACTCATAACATAAAACGCATCTCAGTTTCATTTTCGAAATACATTGTGTCACATTGCACCAAGTTACGGCAACGGGTCCAGCGCTTATCGTACATTTAGTTAAAATATCTTGATCTCCGCAGTAAAGTTGCTGACTCATTTTGCTGCACAGGACATTTAGGTATAGCCATTCTAGTTTCCCATCTGACTTCACTGTGTCTTTACCTCAGATCAAGTAGAAAGGCAGATAGAGGCCCGCCTTAGATGCAGGTGAAGCCAAAAAAACTACCCTACTTCCCGTGTACGTATACTTCAAGCACATATTGACGCATAAAAACTACCTTTATTACTACTAATTTTTCTTGTCCACGTTTTCTGAGCAACTGACGTAAGAATAAGAATTGACCATTGATTCGGGTAGTTTTGATGCGTCAATATGTGCTTAAAGTATACGTATACGGGCCGTAGGGTCGTTTCTTTGGCTTCACTTGTATCTAAGGCGGGACTCATTCTGCCTTTCTACTTGATCTGAGGTCTTTAGTAATAATTTTAAAACTTAACCGAGTTGAACCACCTTCGTAATTTATGCAGTTAATTGTGTATGCACCCGTAAATACTCGTAGACAAAAGACACAGGATAAAAGGGGTTTGTAATTTTTTTAATTACTTAACTAAGTAGGGTCAAGGGTTCGTAATTTGTTGAATGGGTCATAAATTTAATTAATAATAATGAAAATCGTAAAATTACAATGTAAAAACCAGTAAAATCTTTTACGACTGGTAGGTTAGGCATTTTACCATAGCTTACTTGGTGATAACTGACAGTTTATTTAAAAGATTTGGCCTTGTGTTTAGCACTGAATGACACTGCCGGAACTCGAGTTAGGACCTTGAGTACTATGAGCTCTTTTCGGCTTATCATACCCTTTCGTTATAACCCTGTACAAATCTATACTAATATTATAAAGAGGAAAGATTTGTATTTTTGTATTTTTGGATGTTTGTGTGGAATAAACTCAAAAACTACTGGACCGATTTCAAAAATTCTTTCCCCATTCGAATGCTACATTATCCCAAAGTAACATAGGCTATTTATTTTTTATTTTTTTATCCACAGCAAAGCGTGGCAGGGAACAGCTAGTAAATGATATATTTGAATCTTAAAAGTTTTTTATACCTAATTTTTACTTTAAACTTAAACAATAGATTTTTTATTCGGTTATGGATGGTCCAAGTCGCCGGTGAAAAATATTAAACTAAAGTAGAGGAGAGGAGGGTATCTAAAGTAAAAAAATATTATCTATAAATAAAATAAATAAAATAAAAATAAATAACGTTTCACACTCATAGCTCCCCACTAGGATAAATTCCTGTGTCGGGGATGCCATGGAACATACACAAAGACAAGGACAATTAACACCCAGACCCAGAACAGATATTTAAATTCATCATTCAAACATCTGCCCGACCGGGAATCGAACCCGGGACCTCTGGCTTATAAGGCGGATATTACTACCGCTGAGCCAAACAGGCCGAAATACAAAATAAGTACCTAAAGCCCAAATAGGCACGTCTTCTCCGCCATGCGTAGCCCACTGTCTCGGCACAGCGGCGGCGTGCACAGCATCAGCGGTGGCGCCAGCGGACGAGCTAGTGTTCAGCGGAAGAGCTCTCGGCTCCGAATGTCCTGGCCCTGTCCCGTACAGCAGCGTCGTGTACCGCAGGCCGTCGATATCCGACACCACTGTATCCGCACCTTTAGGGAAATTACAACAAACCATTTATACCAAAAACTCGTAAGAAGCGCTTTGATTTTGATTTGATTTGACCTTTATTGTGCATACTGTTATAGAATGGAATGTTCTCCATGATCTCAATACCCTCTGGCCCGTTCTACTATCGGACTACCAAGGGCACAAAAAAGAGACATCGTTTCATGGTTGATATACCAAAAACTCGTACGAAACGCTTTGATTCCACCTTTATTGTGCGTACCGCTAGAGAGTGGAATGCTCTGCCCGAGTAGGTATTTCCCGGTAGCTTTAATCTGAGCGTCTTCAAGTCGCGAGTGAATCGGTTTCTTCTAGGCAAGCGTGCTCCATCGAAATCCCAACTTTGAAACCGCTAAACCGATTTTCATCAAACATAGCTAAGAACACTCTCGACTAATTCACCTTTCAAATAAAAAAAAAACAATGAAAATCGGTTCATCTCTTTAAGGGTTAAAATAACATACACACAAAGACACGTCAAACTGTTAACACCCCGTCATTTTTGTGTCGGGGGGCAAAAACAATAAAATTGAAAAACTCGGAAAGGCTATTTTGGTATCTACTTTTCAGTTGGAATTGATTGTAATTGGCAGGCATCAGTTTCAACTGAATAAATACCATTTTTGTGGTTAGGTAGGTATACAGGGTTATTAATTTTTTTCTCGACTTCAGGGTTGGTGCCATAGTAAAAGTTGTTCATAATAATGAGTACCAACTATGCACCCTTTTTTCATATCCCTGTATTATAAAAGCAATGTCACACAACACAATATAAAAATAAATTTATATTCAAAAATGTTGGAGTTAAATAAAATGTACGGGTAACAACAGCTTTGTTTTTGTTTTGACTTAATTCGATATACTCGTACCTACTCGCATTCCGGTGATATCGTTCCAGGAATTTTTATGAATTTCCTGTTTGGAACGGAACCCGTCGGATTATTCCTAATTGGTGAATATTTCGAGAACCTACGCGACCGAGATACGAAGTCGGTGTTCATGCTTAGTTAGTTTACGTTACGAACACGCAACGAATTTATATTCGTATGTTCTAATCAATACGCATGAATATATCTGATGCGGATAGAGAATTGGAGACAAGTTGACATATATACGTTAGATATTAGATTATACTTTGGTTGTGTAGCATTAACTTTGCTAAACATTAACCGAATTTAAAAAAAATATTTTTTTTTACCTCAGAAATCCATCATTTACTATAAAGTGACTTAAAAATATTTTTTAAAACTTAAATACGCAAGAATAAATAAATAACGTGTCACACTCATAGCTCCCCACTAGGATACCCTGTGTCGGGGGTGCCATGAAACACACAAAGATAAGGACAACTAACACCCAGACGAGCAGATATTCAAATTCATCATTCAAAAATCTGCCCGTCCGAGCATCGAACCCGTTACCTCTGGCTTATAAGGTGGCTATACTACCGCTGAGCCAAACAAGTCGTCATGAAAATGTTATGAGAATGCTAAATATTAACCCTGTTCTCTATTACGTTTAACAGCTTAACTCCTATTCCGCCATAAACTAATCACACACAAGCCTGTCGCCTAGCAGCGCTCGATATCTCCCCTCGATTGATCTATGAACAGCACAAGTTGTCGTTAGATATTGGAATGGTAATCTCATCATTGCCAATTTCCCTAGCGTCGATGAGTTTACCATTGTAGCAGTGGCGGCTAAGCCCGTCAGAGGCCCGGGACGGCAAAGCTGAATGAGGCCCCCCAGTCACTGATAATAATTATCAACTCCAATAGTATAAAAATTTAATAACTAGATTATAAAGCTTTCATAACCTAAAATATAATAAAAAACGTTGTGTATACTAATAGGTATCTAGTTTTTTTTTACTTTCATACCATTATTATTGATACCAGTGACTGGCAGGAGTTGGCAACTGTGACTGGCAGTCACTGGTTGTTTCCAGTGAAATTACGGGGCAAATGGGAGATTAAACAACTTATACGAGTATCTCAGGGTGACGAGCGCAGTGCTGTGCCGCGCAGGGTCTTGAATTCTGCGAGTTCAAAATTCTGGGTGGCGCAGACCTGTTATGGGCAAACGTGACGTTTAACATCAGGCGAGCGATTTGCTCGTCTCGTCACTCAATTACATAAAAAAAAACTTGTCAACCCTGGTCTAAATTCTTGTTTAGGATTTGATCAGAAGAACGCAGACGCATTTGGGGGCCCCCCAAGACCGGAGGCCCGGGGCGGGCCGCCCCTTCCGCCCCCCTGTTAGTCCGCCACTGCATTGCGGTGGAGTGTCTGTTCGAATAGGCGGATATATTCGAGGGCATGATGCTAATAGTTTAGGGCTTACACTTACAGTCTTAATATATTTCCTACCTACTAAAATGACAAAAGCATTTACGGACAAAACAATTTAGTATGAATTCTCATATACTAGGAAAACTAGCGTATCGTGTTACGCTTGTAATCAATTCTTGAAAACGAACGACGAATGTGATCGAAACTATAGTTGGAATATTGGACTCAATAATTCGTGAGTACTCGTGTTAAATATAACAAAAATGATTCAAATAACTTCTTCTAATGACATAGTAAAACAAGACATAATATGACGCCACAAAAGTGGTTTAAGCGTTGCAACTTGACTTAAATTACTTCCTCATCACAACTAACTGATTCTGTCAGATTGGGTTTGGGTATGAAAATCTATCAGTAGATCTAATAAGAAATCGGCTAAAATTAAGACCCAATTTTCGTACATACTTGGTTTCTAACCATCTACTAAACAAACCTACCCTAAGGGTTCTATCAGACAGATAGCGGTCACGCGTTCAAGCGTTTGTAGTTTGCGATGCGTTCGGTAGCGTTACGTTACATACACATGTCCACAAAGCAATCAATCTAACGCGAATGTCTAACGCTTGAACGCGTGACCGCTCTCTGTCTGATGGATCCTTAGTATATCTGCCGTCTAAAACATATTCTGTTAGATAATATCGTAAATAAAATTCATTCTTATTATTATACGAATCAAATTTTAAATACCGAAAATTCTTGATTTTACCCGATGAGATTGGAAGGCGGAAAATGCACCAGAAATAGTTATTTGAAGATGAATTTCCGCGAAGTAACGTCTGATTCAATAAATTCATTCTTAGTAAAGACTTACTAAGAATTTATTGTCGTGGCTCCGCAACGTCAGGGAGAGGACAGGGATAAAGACGGTGGAACAACTGTTCAGACTCGCGCTGGACAAAGATAATTTTAAGAAGCTGACTGCCAACCTTCATTAGAGAAGAGGCACTTGGAGAAGAAGAAAAAAGACTCACCCAATACAGGATGTCCTCTCGGCGTGGCTTGCCCTCCAAACGTCATCACATGGCCGTGGTCCGCCGTGACCACTATAAGCGTTTCAGCTGGGTTCACTCGCTCCAGAGCTGCGAGTAAAGCGGTCTCCAGCTCCAAAGTCTCATCAAGTGCCCTGTACGGGTTGTTGTAGTGATGCGCGTGGTCGATTCTGCCACCTATAATAAACATAGCAATTACACTGACAAAAATGGCCATCAAAATTCCGATGAATTCACCTAAAGTACGGAGCATACTGATATCACCAAAAAGTACGATGTTTAGCACCAGTTTTTACGGTGACAACTATACCTACATAATATTATATGGTTTTTACGGTTTTACGGTGACAACCATCATAAGTTATGATTGTCACCCTAAAAACTGGTGCTAGTACTAGTTTTTACGGTGACAACCATATATCATAAATACCATATATCGTAAAAACGTGCTAATCATCGTACTTTTTGGTGATATTAGTATGCTCCGTACTTTAGGTGAATTCATCGGAATTTTGATGAATTGTGTAAAGTAAGTGAATTCATCATTCTTTTAGCGGAATTTAGACGGACATTTTTCTCAGTGTAGATAATTATCCTCTAAGATATACTAGCTGCACCCCGCGGTAACACCCGCGTTTACCGGGATAATAAATAATAGTTAAAAAAAAAACTAAAAAAACACGCTTTTTATAAAAAACCGAACTAAAAAAATAGAAAATAAAATTTTATAAATTTAAATTAAGAATAGGGTTGAAAATTTCAATAAATATAAATTAATAATAGTGTAAATAAATAAATATATGTATTTTATTTTTAAAAAGCGTGGGGTGCATGGGTCAATAGATATTATATATTTTGTAGATACATTTTGTATTGACAGACATGAGTAGAGTGATTAGCATTTTGATAATATCTTAGAAAGCACCCCACGCTTTTTTAAAAATAAAATACATATATTTATTTATTTACACTATTATTAATTTATATTTATTGAAATTTTCAACCCTATTCTTAATTTAAATTTATAAAATTTTATTTTCTATTTTTTTAGTTCGGTTTTTTATAAAAAGCGTGTTTTTTTAGTTTTTTTTTTAACTATTATTTATTTTTCGCTTTTTAGTTCGATTTGCTAACTATTAACCATTATTAATATGTACAAATATGTGTTGGTGTTATCCGATTTTGGCCGTCTGTAGGATTAGATTCCTACTGCTGCTGATAGATCACTACCGACGCGAGATAAATAAAAGACGCTTGTCTAATAAACTGCTATATTCGGTAATGATCGCTGATGCTATGAGTGCGATTAATGCGGCGGTTGCTGGTGCACTGGTTTGAGTAAGTCGCGCGGGCCGCTGCTAGCGGCGCGTGCGACCTACTTAAGCCAAAACGCTGATGTGTTCGGAATTAACCGAACATGCTCCCGACGGGACGAGAACACGAGATGAGATGAAATGAGGCGCTACAATTTACCTATAGATTAGTTGGATGATACATAGGTGATACAATGTTTTGCTTAGGCTAAATGAAGGTTAAAACATTTTAGATGTGCTTACTCTATGTTATAGTCTATAATAATATGATGACTAAAAATGCTAACTAATCCCTATCTATATAAACACTGCTTGTTTCCTTGTTGTTGTTGTTGCACGTTTGGCCTCACAAACACTATACCCTAGCTCGGGCATGGGTAGTTCACACGCACTCACACTGACACTTGCACTTGTGTTCCTTGTTGCGACCGGTGCGGGCGAGGGCGAAGCTGCGGGCTCGCGCGCCGCGTCCGGTGAGCTGGCTGCCCGTCTGCGTCGCCTCCACAAGAAATAAAGGAGAACTGCGATGGCTGCTGCTATTAGCAGAGATGACATTGTGTAGTGGTGGATGTCATGCGTGTTTAGGGTCACCTCTTGCTGAGCTGCATCTTTCATGGCGGCAATCTGCTCGCCAAGTTGTTTAATGGAGCTATTGAGGAACATGCTGTCATTTTCTGTTTCTATAGACGGTGGCGTAATATACTGATGATGATGATATTGGATTCATGTTATATGATACTAAGTCTAAGTCTGGCTTGAGTTTGAGCGTGTTTTTATGCTGATACGAATAAAGTGTTATCACGGCCTTTTGCTACGCATTCTTTGGTCAGTTGAATGAGCTCGGCCTTGCTGACTCGGCGAGCTCGAGTTTCACTGTCGCATATTATGATCATAGAATAAGTGTCTCATGAGAAATACAGATACGACGATAAATCATGTAGTTGTGTCCACTTATCTTTGCAGATTTCTCGCCTGACCAGGCAGGTGTCGTTCTGTTCTGTCTTCTTCTTTTCATTAGTTGCTTTGCTCGATCGGTAAAATAGATAATTTGACTATCGGTCGCTTTAGTAACCCATTTTTGGTCTTTAATGTCACTACTCTGACAAACCCATCATTGCCTTCATGGACTTCTACCACTCTCCCAACTGGAAACTTCCCAGAAGGGAAGTTATCGTCATGAATAGTGACCATGTCTCCGACCTTTATATTTATTTTTGCTTTCAGCCACTTGCTGCGAACAGATAATTGGCTCAGATATTCTGTTTTCCACCTTTTCCAGAGGTCTTGGTAAATTTTGTTCGTTAGATGCCATCTGGTTCTGGCGTCGCTGGCTGTTTCGATAACTGTCAGGCCTGCTCTGTTGGTAAGGAAGTGAGCTGGTGTAAGGCAATCTAGATCATTAATGTCTTCTGATAACGGACAGAGAGGCCTTGAATTTAAGTTTGCTTCAATTTGCGCTAAGACGGTGCTGTATTCCTCGAAGGTCAATGCTTGCTCACCTATGACTCTCTTCAGATGCTGTTTTAGACTTCTTATTGATCGTTCCCAGATTCCTCCTGCGCTTGGCCAAGAGGGACAGTTCCAGCGCCATTCTATGTTCATTTCCGCTATTTCTTTATAGAATTTGTCACCGAAAATTTGCTGTAGCTGCTGATACTCTTCTTTTATGATATTGTTAGCTCCAACAAAGTTACTTCCATTGTCAGAATAAATAAATTTTGGCGCTGCGCGTCGTGCTGCCATTCGTCTCAATGCTGCTATAAAAGAGCTGCTGCTTGCGTCTGACACCAAATCTATGTATACAGCTTTTGTTACCATACACTTAAATAAAACTATGTATCCCTTCGTCGTCTTTATTCCTCGCCCTTTATTCGCTTTTACTGGTACAGACCCAGTGAGATCTACGCCTGTGTGATAGAACGCTGGTGCTGGGTTGGTTCTAAAGGCAGGTAAATCTCCCATAATCTGCTGTAGTTTTCTAGGCTCCTGTTTTTTACAGGTCACGCATCTCTGAAGCTGTTTTTTGACTGCTCTATTCCCTTTGATTAACCAATACTTTTGTCTAAGAAACGACAGAGTAAGTTGAGCTCCTCCGTGAAACGTGAGCTCGTGCGCTTGCTCGATAAGTAGCTCAGTTAATCTGGCACTATATGGAATGATAATTGGACATTTCATTTCGACGCTTATGTTTGCATTTCTGAGTCTTCCTTTTGCTCTTAACATCCCGTCCTGATCCAAATACGGATTTAGGCAGGTAAGCTTGCTGTCTGATTTAAGGTCTTTGTTACGTAATAAGCGGTCAATGTCTTCAATGAACTCATTACGTTGCACGTGTTTTATTACAATTAGTTTTGCTGACTTGATTTCATGTAATGTGAGATACTTCGACCTTTGTTTATTCAACGCTCGGAGTATCCATGCTAAAATACGAGTAATTTTTGTAAATGAGCTGTATCGATTAAGTAAATCTTCGATGATGCTGTTGCTGCTGCTGCTTTCGATGCTTTTTTGAATTACATTCACCTGTTTTTTAGCTTCTTCATGAGTTATGTACTTCTCATCTTGTTCTTTAGGTTTAAAGTTTGGTGATGATAAAAAGGTAGGTCCTTGCCACCACAGTGAATGATCCATCAACTGTGATGTCGTCAGGCCTCGACTTGCTGCGTCTGCTGGATTTTCTTTGGTGTTAACATAATGCCACATGTCTGGTGGCATGGTGCTGATGATTTTCTTTACTCTATTCGATACAAAGGGCTTCCAGCGCTCCGGAGAACCTTGTATCCAGCTGAGTGTTACCTTGGAATCGCTCCAACCATAGGTAAGGACAACGAAGTTGTTAATGCTCTTGACAATTTTTGCCATTAGTTTTGTTAGTAATTCAGCCGCGCATAGCTCCAACCTAGGTAATGATACTTCTTTGCTGCTGGGTACTAGCCTCGTTTTTGCTGCGACTAGTGTTAATGACGTCGTGTCATTGTTTACGATTCTCGCATATACCACACATGCATACGCTTTGATTGATGCGTCACAGAACCCGTGTAGTTCGATGATGTCACCTTGTCTGCTTTTTATCCACCGAGGCAGTTTAAATTGGTTTATCAGGTTTAATTCCTGTTTCATTCGAGTCCACTCTTCTTTAATATCTTTGGGAACCTCGTCGCTCCACTGAATCTCCGAGTATTGCCAAACTCGTTTAAATAGTATTTTCATTTTAGTAGTCAGTGGATTTAACCATCCCGCGGGGTCGAAAATCCTCGAGATTTCCGATAAAAGTAGTCTCTTGGTTAACTTCTCTGTTTCCGAGCTTGGTAGTTCGCATTGAAAAGTGAATTCGTCCTTGCTTGAATCCCATCGTATACCTAAAGTTTTTGCTGAACTTTCTGTCTTGAATGTAAACAATGGCTGTTGTTTATTTGTAGTTTGTTTGACTTCTTCTAACAACTGGTTATTATTTGCGGACCATTTTCTCAGTGAAAATCCTCCGCTCATGAGACATGCGTTCATTTCTGCTATCATCTGCTTTCCTTCTTTAATGGTGTGAGCTCCTGAGACCCAATCGTCCATGTACAGCTCTTCTTGGATGCATTTTGCTGCTTTAGGAAAGTTATGCTGTTCATCTGCTGCTAATCTACGGAGAGTCATCATTGTCAGGAACGGCGCTGATTTGGTTCCGTATGTAATTGTCGATAGTTTATACGTCTTGATAGGTTGTTCTGGACTCTCCCGCCATACAATTTGCTGTAGATTTTGGTCTTGCTCATTGACCATAATCATACGGAAGCATTTTTCTATATCGGATGTGTATGCAAACCGATATTGTCTCCATCTCATGATAAGCTCTAGAAGGTCTTTTTGTAAATTTGGACCCTTGTACATCAGATCGTTGATGCTGTAGCCTGATGACGTTTTAGCTGAAGCGTTAAACACTACTCGTAGTTTTGTTGTGCTAGACTCTGCTCTTTGGACCGCATGGTGGGGAAGAAAACATTCTATTTGATTTATTTGCTTGCTGGCATAAGTTGCTAAACTCATGTGTTCGAGCTGCTCGTACTCACACATAAATTGTTTATACTGCTTTGCTAGATCTTGTTGTCTGATAAATTTACGCTCTAAATTTCTAAATTGTGCTATGGCTATCTCTTTTGAAGATCCCAATTGCTCTTTTAATTCCGCCTTCATTGGCAATCTAACTTCATAGCGCCCGTTTTCTAAACGTTTTGTGGTGGCTTCATAGAAGTTAAGACATTCTTGATCTTCTACAGACATTTCGTTTTGCTCCTGGATATCTTCAATTTTCCAAAACTGGTGGATATCTTCAATATTATTCATGATGACGTTGCATTGGAATGTTGTCTTGACATTGCCGCCGCATAGTAACCATCCTAACTGAGTGTGTTGCGCTAGGGGCTCCGATGGATCCTGTCCGCGCATTAAGCCTTCCAAAAGTATATTGGAGTATACCTCAGCACCCAGTAAAAGGTCTATCGGCCGGCTGATATTATAATCCGGGTCTGCTAAAAGGATATGCTGTGTGTGCTTCCAAGTTGATTTGCTGAAGGTTTGATTCGGTAAGTCCTTAATCAAGTTGTTCATTATGAAAGCCTCCGTAGTGAACTCATAATCGTTGTGAGTCGATTGACAGGTGATTGTAAGTGTCCCTTTGCAGTTATTTTCCCGCTCTCCTACACCGACAACAACTCCTCTGCATGGTTTTCTTTTTAATCCTAGCTGCTGTGCTGCTTTTTGGCTGATCACGGACACCTGCGAGCCCTGGTCGATCAGTGCTCGCATTACGTGCTTGGTGTTGTCTGCTGCTGTTACTTTCACCAAAGCCGTTGCTAATAAGATCTCAGAAGATGTTTCTTGTTGAGATGTGTGTCCGCCGTTGCTATAGTTTGCTTGAGCATTGCTGTCAATGTTCTGTTTCGCAATGTTTGACGTGTATTTCGGTAAAGATTGAGTTGCGAAACAATCATGTAGGCTTGTATGATGATTTGAATTGCATTTTCGACACCGTTTTGTCGAGTAGCATTTGACCCCTTTATGATCGTAAATGCAATTCACGCAGTAATTTAGATCTTTGATAATTTTTATTTTTTGTTCATTTGACGAATTCATAAATTTTTCGCAATAAATTAAATTGTGCAATGCTGAACAATGAGGACATTTACTTGCTGATTCAGACACGTGTAAGGCAACTTCGTGTCTTTTGGTGTATTTGTACTCGCTATTTGGTTTATGATAATTGTTGTTACGATGTTGAAAGTTTGATGAACTCGTATGTTGCTGAGCTGACGCTGATTTTGTAGATGCATCTTGACGTCGCCGAGATGATTCTAGCGTCATGAACTTATTCTCTAAGAAGTTAAGAAATTCTTGAAGTACTGGCAACTCCCGCGAATTCTTCAGTGATTCTATGTAGTCAGAGTACGAGTCATTGTCTAACTTCTGCGCTAATATGTAGAGGATCCCATGTCGTAATATCGACACCCAAGTTTTTTATGGCATGAAGACTCTCTAGTGTGACGTCATGAAGTCGTTTGATCGATGCGTACGACTGCTGCTGGATGTTGGCTAGGTTGTAAAAAGTGCTGACGTGTGCTGTAAAGATCTGCTTCTTGTTATCAAATCGATGGTTCAAGATTTCCCAGCATGTCCCATAGTTACTTGAACTGATAGGAAGATGTTGAATCAAACGCTCGGCTTCTCCTTTGACTTTGCTCTTTAAAACCTGCATTCTTTGGGCGTTTGATAATGCGGGGTTCTTGTCTATAGCTTCATTAAATAAATCTTTAAAGGATGTCCACTGATGGATGAGACCGGAGAAAGTCGGGATTTCCATTTTTGGTGTGGACTTATCTCTGTACGAGGCTGACCACATACCCGAGTTGATGGCTCTGCGTAAGGAGTTGTAAGTTCGCTCATGCTTGCTGTAGTGAGCTTCGTACGCGTTGTCTTCCTCCAACTCTACCATTATATCCCAATGGGCTTTGTCTACCACCGCCCAGCGAGTTTGTAAGACTTGCAGGGCGTCTTCGAACTCCCATCGGTCGCGGAATGACTCGACTTGAATGCTTTCCGCTGCTCTCGAGAAAGCTATAAAATTTATTTTTTGTTTGCGGAGCATGTCGTCTAGCTTGCTGTACGTTTCTCGAGTCTCCTCGGTGCGAGAATGAGTGAGGACGGAATGGCTTGCTGGTGTTGCTTGAGAAGTAGGGCTCCCTTCTTCCTCAGTAAAAGCAACTGCCTTGTTTTCCCGACTCAGCTCTTCATAACACTTGTTTATCATTTGTTTTGTGGCTTGATAAGATTTAGCCGTTTGCTCAAACTCAAGATTGACGAAGTACTTATGACCCTTTTGCTCATAAGGCGCCAGTTTTTCGTCATTTTGCTGGTATTCTTTCCAATATGTATCTAATAGCTCTAACCGTCTCTTGCAATAATCAACAGTTTTGCGCTGTTGACTATCCTTTTTAAAGTTCACGCATATTTTGGCTATTCCCTCAGCCAACTCGCTCTGTTGGAAATACAGAGCCTCCATTTTGTTGAAAATAAAGAAGAGGTAAGAAAGGAACGCTCTTACTTGATAACCGCGCTACGGTTGCTGCTGCTGGGCCTGTCGTGGGTAGCTTCCCACGGGCAGGGCTGAGTTGATGCTGGATGCGAGCGCCTGACTCGCTGCTGATGCTGCTCTGACGCGGGTAGCTCCCCCGTCAGTATTGTTGTGATAGGAAGACGTCACTTTCACACTATCACTAGATCACTTGATTGATAGCTTGCTGTAATCTATAGGCTGCTGGTATCGTAATAGCTCGAAGGACCACTATGTAGGATTAGATTCCTACTGCTGCTGATAGATCACTACCGACGCGAGATAAATAAAAGACGCTTGTCTAATAAACTGCTATATTCGGTAATGATCGCTGATGCTATGAGTGCGATTAATGCGGCGGTTGCTGGTGCACTGGTTTGAGTAAGTCGCGCGGGCCGCTGCTAGCGGCGCGTGCGACCTACTTAAGCCAAAACGCTGATGTGTTCGGAATTAACCGAACACCGTCTGCTCAAGCAAATTAAAAATAAAATTGATGCGTAACAAAAAATATTCAGCAAAAAGATTTGTAGCCGCGTGGTTTCGATCCTCAGACCTCATAAAATAAAATTGATGCGTAACAAAAAAATATTGAGCAAAAAGATCTCTAGCGCGTGGTTTCGATCCAGGGACCTCTGGGTTATGAGCCCAGCACGCTTCCACTGCGCCACTCTGTTCTCTGACACGAATGACGAAATTACCATTTGTAAATTAAACGGTATTAAAAGTTAAAGAAACTTTATAGAAAAAGCGTGTTAAACAAATTAATAGTTAAAAAAACTAAAAAACACGATTTGTTTAGTGTATTGTCATCGGTCCTCGATATATCTACAAAGTTTGAAAGAAATCTGACCGTTTAAAGTGGGTCAAAAACGCGCTCAAAGGAGTCGGTTACATACAAACAAACATACAAACATACAGGTGAAGCTAATAAAAGCGTGTTAAAAAGTAGCCTATGTGTTAATCCAGACCATGAAAAACCTTCATTCCAAATGTCATGTAAATCTGTTCAGCCGTTTTTGCATGAAAGAGGAACAAACATTCTTACAAACTTTCGCGTTTATAATATTAGTAGGTAGGTCTTATACATTTCCTGTTAACTGTTTACTTCAAAGTATATCTCTAGTTCTAAATGTTTAGTGAAAATGTACACAAAGGGGTGTTTGTACTTTCTTATTTTTGTTTTATTTATTTTTAGACTGAAAAAAAAATATATTAAAAAAAAGTAAAATAACATTGCATCATCGCGCTTTTATCATTTAAATGATAACAGAAAAAAACCAATGGTTAAAGTTTCTGGAATAGTTTGAGTGCTATTAGCACTTGAATTGATTCAATCCAGCGTGATGCCAAAGAAACGCCTTGAAAAACCCACCGAATTTTCTACGACCACTGCAGTAACCTAAGCTACTCTTTCAGAGTTTTTTCTTTCATAAATTCAGAATCACTAACCTCCGGCTTCCGGGACCCGAGCTCCCTAACTGAATTATTTATTAAAGATAACATGATACGCAGCGCACTGTACGCTTGAGTGGAGTAATAAAAACCTTTTAACGTGTAAATATGGTTCATGAATGGAAGATGAGACACGCGTTTTATATTACGTAATTTTTAGGCCTGAATTAAATTAAGTAAAACTGTTGCTAGATTAGGATTGAATTCATAAACAGTCTGTGGCCGTTTCCTAGTTACGTTGTTGCGAAGAAACGTTACGAAGTTCTTATATTACCGGAACATCCGCTACTGGTTATAAAAACATGGAACATGCTTCTTTTGAATTAGGATAAAGAAAGCAGGAAATAAACAGAAGCGGGTTTAGTATAAAGAAGAAACTTGTTTTCAATTAGATTAGGATGAATAAATATTTTTTCTCACTAACAAGAAAAATACTAGTACTATGCCTTATACGAGTACCTAGCGGTAGCAGGACGGGACTGGCTCTAAACAACACGACTGCTGCTAAATACTCTATCGAAACTGCAAAATCACATTTTTTTTTCATTTTACCACTTTTAGAAATATTTAATAGGTAAAGGTTTCCTTTTATTAAAACAAAATATTAAAAAAAAAAACTATTTGTTATCATAGTTTCAAATGGAATAAAATTGATACTACACATTTTTACTTTTGGTCAAATTTTACATAATTTGCTTTTTTGTAAAAATGCCAGTTGTAGTTTCGATACTGTTCGATACGAACATTATCACAATAATATGGATGACGATTACCACCGCCGTTGCTATTGCTTTGAAGTGAATACGAGTCTTACCTTCAATAAGCAGGAAGAATCCTTTATCGTTCTTCAGTAAAATAGACAGAGCAGCTCTTGTCATATCAGCCAATGACGGGTCATCCGCTTTCACGCTCGTTCCCGCTGCCGCCCCCTCTTCCGCGTCCGCTGCTGCTCCCCGCTCCGCGTTGAACTCCATATGGGAGTATTCAAACAATCCTGCGAATAAAGTTTTCCATAAATATTTGAATTGACCAGATATTCCTCTCAACAGCTTTTTTTCCATTAAAGTGGTACTCGAAGTTGGTTTGGTAAAATACTTTTATGTAAGTAAGTAAGTTGGGTAAGTATAGAGATAAAGTTGATTTCATGTTTTAATGTGATGTATTTTTAAAGACTGCATTGTGGTGGCACTATTTAGTGTTGCACTTGTCTTTTGTTGCACTTTAGTTAATATTAAAATTTAAATTCTGTCGTCAAAGGCCTGATACTGGTGGTGTGTTTCGGTAGCCTCATTTTGGACCATTTCTCTATTAGAGAGCTCCTATTCACTTTTTGACATTTCAACAACGTCCTTACAGTTTTGATATAGCAGAAGTACCAAAAATAGCTGTTTTGGTATTCCTAGAATCTCTTTCATTTCTAGATATAAATTTTGAATACAGCTTTCAATTTCCACACCTTTATTTAACATCTTGTATATCAACATTATTCCACATTTCTTAAGTACCACGCACGGAGTGGCAATGTCATTCCAAAGGCGTATCGATCAACATACCTAATCTGATCTATACATCTTCACCCGCATAACAATATTATGAGAGCATTATCTCATCCGAAGCGTTCTGTAAAGCAATCCTCACATAAATCAACCTCAAATAAGCCTACTCTATTCCAATTGTTTTTGTTTACAATACATGTCGCAAAAGCGGGATGGAAGGATGTTTGTTTGTTTGTGTGTAAATAATAGGTGTGCGTATTTACTTCCGTCAATGGACGTAATAAGGGGCTTATGGGGGGTAATAAGTTTGGAGCGACTGGAAAAAGATTAAAGAATCAATTTTTATTTTTTATGATCATTAATTTATTGAAATTAAGAAAGAAATACAATGCACAAGTAATATTTTATTATATAATAATTTGTATTCTGCACAAATATTGACATACTTTTCATTATTACAGTTTATAGATATTAGCATAATTAATAAAAGGTTAGAAATAAGTTGACAATATTATAAATGCAAAATTGTAGTTAATTAAGGACATAAGAAAGATGTTTGACCAATCAGTTTTTCCTAACTTTCGAAATCAAACGTTTAATATATTATTATATCCGTCCATTTTCCTTTCCCTAATTAATTCCTTTACAACTACCTCCTGAAAATGTAACAACCAGGAAGTAGGACAACTAAATCTACTTTTAAATTCATAATGTAAAATTTATAATGTTAGTAAAGTGTAACACACCACGACAATGCGACGAAGGCTTTTGAACCCAAGCTGACTTAACTGAATGGAATATTTAAAGCCCCTTGCACCCTCCTAAATACGTCCACATCCCATGTTTTGGTAAAGGTCTAATTCCTCAAGCGAGCCAGATTTATTACATACGCACTACACAATTTCGTAACCAACCTACCTTATCACTACCCATTCGCTTAGATAATAAGTACAATATGCGACAAATAATATGCGTCAGATTCTAATACATTTAAAGGCACACAGAGGGTGATGAGATGCCAATTATCAGAAGAAAACTTATTTTTTTGCTTTTATTCATTATTATAATCATTTCGGTTTACATTCGCGCGCCGTGCGACATACCGGTTGCACGTATTACCTGCTGTTTATCCGCGTTCTGCTAATAAAACAGTGCACTAAGGTTTTTAAAATACTATGGACGAGGTCCACTCCAGGCCTCCGTCTGTGATTAGCAATATGAGTGAAGACGAGATACGATCAAATTGTACAATTATAGATGAAGATTTACAGTGTAGTGACGACTTGCAGCCTTCCGTAATTATGCCGGGACGCGCGGTAAAACGACTTCGGGAAACGACGGAAAGTGACGAAAGCGGCCGAGTTATTGACGAAGAGGGTTTCACCACAATTACGCGTAAGACAAAACGTATTGCCACAGATAAAGTTATAAAGACGAATGCACTTATTAACGACTCAAACAGGAATGATGTTTGTTTATCTTCATATGAAGTACTACCTAAACAAATAGGTTTAGCACGATTATTTAAGTCGGAAGGCATTACGAATGCGTCGAAAATAAAATATAAGAATGCCTACAAAGTAATAATCAGCTTTGAGAAAAGGGAAGATGCGTTAGAACTAATCAATAATAAAAAAATGATTGAACTGCGATACCGCTGCCATTTTACGACAGAAGTAGACCTGAGTTATGGCGTAGTTAAATATCTGGAGCTGGACATTAGTGATGAAGATCTGATGAAATCATTTAACTCAGAGTACAAAATAGAATCTGTCAGGAGACTGAAACGCCTCTCTGATAAAGGGGAGTGGATTGCGAGTGAGACCGTCAGGTTTGGTTTTAAAAGTTCTACTCTGCCAGAATATATAAACGGGTATGACTGTAGGTTCAAGGTTGAACCCTATACCTTCCCGGTATCTCAGTGCAGTTTCTGTTGGCGGTACGGGCATACTACGCGTACTTGTCCTAATAACAAAACAATTTGTCCAAAATGCGGCGGAAATCACAGTAACTGTGAAACTACTCAGTTTCGATGCGTAAACTGTAAGGGACGTCATATTTCATTCAGCAAGTTATGTCCCCATTTCTTGAAGGAAAAGAAAATCCGTGAAACCATGTCGAAGCATAATGTGACATACAAGATGGCTTTATCAATGTATTTAGATAATAAGTCTTACCAAGCTAAAACAAGAACCTTTACAGTTTACCCTGAAGAAACGCGGCGATCAGAAAATGTAGACATGTCATACAGTGCTGCTCTTCGTCAAACAGCCAAAGTCCCTAGAATACAGAAAGATAGTAGCAGCAGTGAAGTGGAGATCGGGGAAGCTGCTTCCACAGTATTTAAGAAAAATAAACAAAAAGCTAACAAAAAACAAAAAAACGCAAACAGAGATATAGAAAACTGGCAGAATTCTTCCGATATGAGATCACCAGTAGAAGAAAAAGAAGAAGAAGCAGAAAACAGAAGGAAGAATACTAATTATATCACTCGGTTGTTGCATA
Organism: Alcis repandata; assembly: GCA_949125135.1. Classification (NCBI taxonomy): domain Eukaryota; kingdom Metazoa; phylum Arthropoda; class Insecta; order Lepidoptera; family Geometridae; genus Alcis; species Alcis repandata. The sequence continues at coordinate 8,074,675 of OX421233.1, forward strand.
AAGTGAAGGAAATTGTGACGACGAATAATAGTTTTGAAGAAAAAATCCAAAGTGTGTTGAAAGTAATATTTGATGAAGTAGTCTCGTTTATTGTTAAGAATGTGAGTAATGGTGAGGTGTTCAACAAACTCTTGGGTCTGTTTAAGTATGGATAGTAACAATCATGTAAATTACGCTACGACGGCATCAGGCTCTGGGGGCTCTGTTGCGCAATATCTTCATGTCGCGCAATGGAACTCACAGAGTCTGATGCCTAAACGACATGATTTCGAGCTATTGTTGAATCAAGAGAGGATTGGAATTGCCGTATTGAGTGAAACATGGCTCTGCCAGAATATCATATTGCGAGTAAATAATTATAATATTTATAGGAGTGACAGAGCTGACGGGTACGGAGGTGTAGCCATTTTCGTACATAAATCCATTAAATCACATTTAGTTCCAATACAACACTTGAATAATAATACAGATATACTATGTGTCAAAATATTGAACTGCAAATATTTAGAAAATGTGATAGGTATTTACTGTCCACAAACACCAGCAACTAACCAAAACGATTGGGATTTTATATTTTCACAATTTGGCATCAAAACAATAATAGCAGGAGATTTTAACGGTCACCACACAAACTGGTCGTATAAAAATGACAGTAGGGGTAAACAACTGGTAGACGCCTCTATGGATAATGGGTTTGTGGCACTTAACAGTGGAGAATTTACAAGGGTCAAATTGGTTAGTGGCAGCTTACAGCAATCAGCACCTGATATTACTTTTGTATCTTCCGATTTAGCGACTTACATGAAATGGCAAGTTACTCGTGAAAATTTAGGTAGCGATCATTTAATCATTAAAATATCATTACAGTACCGAGATGCACGGCATTTTGTTATAGGGCGTAATTACAAACTAGCTGATTGGCATAAATATCAAGAAATTATAAAAGAGAGAATAAATTCTGATTTAATTGTCCCGGAAAATAATATTCAGCACTGCTATGATTTACTCATTGAAGAAATTAATTATGCCGCCGGAAAAAGTATTCCAATGATTAAAAATTGTACAGACCCTACACAAATATTTAGACCAAAACCGTATTGGAATCCAGAGATATCTTTAGCAGTGGCAGCTCGTAGGTTAGCCTTAAAAACATTTAGACGCAACCCTACCACGTCAAACTTAAATGAACTAAAATCAAAAACTGCTGCAGCTCAGCAAGTGCATAGGCGATATAAATCAGCACATTGGAAGCAATTATTCACCGGAGTTGATGAAACAGTAAGTGCTTCAGACATGTGGCGTAGAATGCGTTGGGTTAAAGGCTTTAAGAAACAAAACTGCCAGATCTCGAGCGATAAAAAGGATGAATTGTTACGATCTTTAGCGCCTGATTCGGTAGCATCACCACAGCCAGTACTTAATACTAGAAACACATTACTTAACGACGACTTCTCAGTAACTGAATTGTTTCATTGTTTAAAAAAGAAAGATACAGCTCCAGGGGATGATAAAATTACGTACTCCATGATTTATAATCTACCGCTAGAAGCAAAGTTTTACCTGCTTAAAATATACAACGGAATCTATAAAACAGGAACGGTACCGAATCAATGGCGTGAGATTAAAATTGTCCCAGTCCCTAAAACTAGTCCCGACCCGAACATAGCTCCCAAATTTAGACCTATATCTCTTATTTCATGTGTGTGCAAAATATTCCACTTGATGATGTGCAAGCGTTTGGAATGGTACATAGAAAGTAACAACATTTTACCACAGTTTACATCTGGCTTTAGAAAAAATCAATCGTGTCTAGACTCTTTAGCGCGCTTTGTAACACAAATACAGATAGGATTCACCCATCGGACGCCTACTTTGGCAGTTTTTCTAGACATTGAAAATGCCTATAATAACGTTCTTGTTGACCAACTCGTTTTAATACTCGATAAACTGGGAATAGGATACCACATGTGTCAATACTTATGGAACTTTTTGAGCAGACGAACCTTAAAAATAAACCACGATAATGATGGAAATGAAATTAATATCAGATGGACTAGTAGAGGATTAGCTCAAGGAGATCCTTTCTCACCTCTCCTGTTCAACATCCTAACACATAAAATAAGTTCAGACTTAGAAGACGTAAGTATGCTTCAATACGCAGATGATTTCGTAATATACACTCAAAGTAGGGACACAGATTTAAACGAAAGTATTATACAAAGCTCTTTAAATACCATAACTTTTTTTTTGGAAAAATTAGGATTACAGATATCATCATCGAAAACACAGGTATGCCAGTTCAAAAGAGGAAGAAATTGTGGTCAGATTAATCTTGAAATTAATGGCCAAGAAATAGATGCGGTTGATTGCGTTAAATATTTGGGTATGTGGATAGATAAATCTTTGACGTGGAAGACGCATATTAATGAAACTGTACAAAAAGTAGCAAAGACGGTTAATCTTCTAAAAATTTTAGCGGGACCAGCATGGGGGCTTCACCCTAAACACCTAAGACGGCTATATATTTCTTTAGTGCGCAGTAAAATTGATTTCGGGAGCTTTTTGTACGACTCGGCAGCTAAAAGTCATTTGAACAAACTTAAAAAAGTGCAGAATGCAGCGATGCGTGTGATTGGTGGATTCATTAGAACAACTCCCATACATGTTATGGAATGTGAACTATGCATACATCCATTACACCTGCGAAGACAGTATCTTGCAACAAAGTATTGTTTAAAAACACGAAGTTCTTCGCACATCACAGTAAATATACTAAAAGAACTTTCAGATTATATTGAAACAGACTATTGGGCCAGAAAAAAGAAACCTATTTTAGCAGTATTATTTTCTGAAACCAAATTGGAAAAACTAAAAGTCCGGAACCCTCTTAATATGTTCCGGTTTAATACATGGGCGTCAAATATAAAAATTAATTTTATTTCTACTGAAGTGGAAGGTATTAAAGATGCTAAAAGTAGATATGACACAAAAGTACTTAGGGCGAATACACTATGTATGATAAACGTTACATATGCAGGATGGTATAAACTATATACGGATGGGTCGAAAATAGGCGATGGTCTTGGTGCAGCATACTTCGACCCTAAACAAAATTTCAGTTCAGGCTATAAGGTTGTGTCTAAATATAATTCAATTATGGCGGTAGAACTACTCGCAATCTCGGAAGCGTTATCGTATATAATTAGTTTGAATTGTAAGAAAGTGGTAATATTTTCCGACAGCAAAAGTGCATTACAGCATATTGCTCGGTGCACCTCTAGCTCTAGAGGTGCCTCGATAGCGTATGACATTGTACGAAAAATATTATTACTATTACAGAAGAATGTCGATTTAAGATTGCAGTGGATACCGTCTCATATAAGCATCCAAGGTAACGATGAAGCCGATAAATGTGCAAAAGAAGCTATATCTACTGGAGCAGAGATTTACATGATGCCGGAAACCTCAGAAGTTCTATGCAATTACCGGTACAAAATTTTTGAAAAGTGGAAATTGTATTTTGACACAACTTCACAGGAAAAAGGAATCTGGTACCATACCCTGCAGCAAAATCCGCCTAAAATACCTTGGTTCACTAATTGTAAAATGAAGAGACAGTGGATAGTTATGGCTCACAGACTCCGTTCCGGGCATATGCCTCTAAATAAGTTTAAGTTTTTAATGAGATTAGTTGAATCTGACACCTGCGACACATGCGGAAGTGTCGAGGATGTCTATCATATTCTGGCAGAATGTCTGAGGACGCAGTCTACCAGATGTACTATGCTCACTCAATACGGTTGCAATCTTCTCGATGTCGGCGTAATACCAAGTGTCCTGTCCGCACCACTGTGTGATGCGGCTCGCACACTGTACAAATTGTTGTGTGAAGTATTTAAGTAGGTTTTTCTACCTACATGAGAGTGTAAAAATGGAGCTGACATAGTCGCAAAGCGACTCAAGCCCTTATAAATATAGATTTAAAAAAAAAAAAAAAAAAAAATTATTATAATCATCATTATCGGTAAAGATCTTCTAGCCACTTCACTGACAATCGTGTAATGGGTATCGTCTTCGACAGGCTATGCCGTCTGTTTTGTGGCCCTATTTTGGCATGTACTATATTGCGGTCACTTTCGTTCTCTCAATCTTACGCCTTTCCTAACGATAGATCCAATGACAGTGCTCGAGATAATATCGCACGTATTATAAAAGAGTCCATGTGTTGATCAAAACAGCAGCATAAAACGCGCCTTTAGTATAATGAATATCACGTTTACGTCTTGTCCGGTTTAACATTTCATTATACTTTTGGCAAATAACAATTAAATAAAAAAATACGTAGGTACTTCTAATAAATTTGTTTTTATGGCATGTAAATCCCGAACTTTCCGCGAATCAAAAAAAGACCAAACAATATTTACTACCAAACCTGTTCATATTTATAATGTACGACTCTGGGATAATCCTCGAAAGTAGGGATATTTGGGAGCAATCCTTGAAGGGTACTTTTAAAAGTACTCTTAGTCTGGATTAAATGCGCGATAAGTATGATATTTAACGTTAAAATACACGCATTAATAGCGCGCACTTTTCAATTATAAATGTAGGTACTTCCTTATTTAAAATGCAAATGGTGCTTAACGCGGGTTGGATTAAAAAGGATACAAAACCGGATTACACTGGTACTGGACTCCAGATCATAATTTAATTGTAAAGTCGCTAAATGTTGTCGTTAGACATATTATATTTAAGCCATTAGGCATAACTGCCGAAGTGGATTTCAATAATAAGTAAAGTACTTTAATGGACTTTGGAAATGTTGGAAAGTTATTTAATTTTCCAATGAACTGACTTTACCAAATTTGGGGAAGCTGGTGAGAGATGTTGGAATTAATTTCATTTCTAAGATACCTAACTAGTTATTGGATTAGGTTTTGAGCCTTTCGTACACGAGGTGACGTAAATATCGCCTGTCAAGTCTCAGCGACACTTGAGTAGACCGCGGCTGGTAATAATAATTAGGCATTCCGATGGTTATAATACGGATATCTTCAAGTCGAGAATGAATCGGTGTCTTTTAGGCAAACGTGCTCCATCGAAGACCGTGTCATTGCTTCCCATCAGGCGAGATGGCGGTCAAACGCAAGCCTATCATAGAATAAAAAAACTTTTGAGTTAAAATTTCAATTGTAATATAATTACGCTGACACAAACAAGTATCTAGCTCAAACTGATTACCAATCTCTATGAATGAGTGCTCAAGTAACAGCAAACTTGTATGAAATTTTGAGAAAGCAATTATTATTCACGTATTTATTTATTTATTTATTATTATTATTATAGTCATCTTATCAAAAACAAGATCTGAAAAAATAACGATTAAAGCAACAAAATTGATTATGAAATACATAAATTATGAAGCGCCCGTAATTAAAAACTGTTATCTATTTTTTAGTAGGTCAAGTTAAGTCGCCGGGTTACACTGTTCAGCAAAGGGGCCATCACCCTAAAGGGGTTCACCCGAATTGCTGCGTAAGCTTCTACCATTAAATAAACCTAACAAAGAGTACAGAAGGGTCTGATTTCTTTAATAATTCCAACGACGCTTCCCATTTAGGAAAGCATAAAAACTGAATTTTGTAACAGATTTTATCTAAAGGTTTTTCAGTCATAATGGAACGATAACAATAAGATTTCAAATATTGTTAATGCCATGGTAATCTGTATTCGTAGTAAAATTTTCGTAATACCTGAAACCAACTGCATTTACCCACCAGTTTGCAAGTTAACAGTAATTTTACGAATCCGGATTTTAGCGCAAAGCGAAATTCAAAAGTCGAAAAGTTCATAGAGAGATTATACCGACGATATTCTATCGGATTGTTTTCCACAGTTTATAAAACGCATAGAGTGTGCAAGCTCGTTTTCAGAACGGTAAAATTGAATGTTCTGGTCAAATGATTTTCAATCGAGGTGTATTTTATGATTAGAGTGAGTTTTACGAGCTCATACTGGACTAACGCTTGGTTGTATCTAGCCACAGGAGCTACTAAATGAGAACGACTGCTGCAGAAATTCGAAATGAGTTTTAGCTCGGATATGAGTTTTGTCGAACAGTATTTTTGTGCTGAAACTACATAATAGTCTTTAAGCGAATTCGTCGAATTGGACTGCTAATTTAAAGTTGAAAAGCACTACGATCATTTGACCTATTTGGAGCAATAGTAATTAAGTTGTTTATTTCCGCGGAAGTTGTCAGCTAGTAACTGTTAGTAACTAAGTATAACTCACAAACTTAGTAAATAAACTGTCCTTTGAATCATTTTCCAATTTCTGCGAATCAATGCTTTTCACGAGAAGCAGCGTTTATCTCGTTTTAATATTCATTAAAATTTATTGTTAAATAAAAACAAAGTTCACTGAGTTTCACAGCGCATAAAATTGGATGTTCCAGGCATATGGTTGCATATTGGATTCCTTTTTGAGCTAGAATTTTGCACACGCTAATCTACTAACTGGGTTAGCGCACTGATCCGTCAAGAGAATCATTTTTTGTAGCCCCTGGGATGAGAGTCACTAATTGAACCAATAGAGGAGCGCTTGTCAATGAGTTTGGGGAAATCTAACGTGAATGTCGAAACTAAATGAAATAAAAAGCAAACATCATTTTATAAAACAACCGTGTGGGATATGTACTTTTTAATCGGATCGACCGTCAGCGAAACACGATCGATCGTGTTCCGTTGAGCAGACAATTTGGAAATTGCCTAAAATGTTAAGGGTGTTACCAGACCAATCGATCGATTGTCGATCGACGGCATCGATCGATGGTAGAATGGAATAGTCGACATCGATCGATATTTTCTACCAGACCAATCGATCGATCGTCAATCAACGGCATCGATCGATGGTAGAATGGAATAGTCGTCGTCGATCGAGCTGCTTGATCAGCCGCGCCAAGCGACATCGTATATCGTATACATAGTACGAGCAACATCGTACTGGCCAACAACAACGCGTCCTCTTGTGAATACATTTTGAAAGAAACTGATAGAATATAGCCGGAGTTAATCGATCAACGTCGACCGGTGCCAGTAGTCGAACAGTATCTGTCGATCAATTAAAGTTACCAGACCAGTCGATCAACATCGATCGACGTTGATCGTTGCCATCGACCGGCAATCGATCGATTGGTTAGTCGAACAGTATCTGTCGATCAATTAAAGTTACTAGACCAGTTGATCAACTTCGATCGATGCCGTCGATCGACAATCGATCGATTGGTCTGGTAACACCCTAAGGCTACGCTAAACTTTGAGTAGAATCTCTACACTTTCTTGAGCTTATTCTTTTATGCATTTGAATGACAAATAGTTGAAATCATTGTGGTAAATACCACACCCTGCGATGGGGATATCGCGGGCTGTTGAGTTTACCACAGTTGACATCAAAATTTCATAAGCTACTCGTAATTTCGGCAAACAGCGGTTAAGTAGGGCAGAACTAGTTGGATAAATAGCTACATACGAGTATATTCGTATGAACACGATCGAACGACAACTCTAAACGTACACAAAAAACGTTTCCAGAATACAAGTCTTGCCACACTCGATTAAAAAATAAAAATACGACCACAGCCTCTAATTTAATGAATAATGAGTAGATAAATAAATAAACAAAACCGATCAGAAAAGAACTGATAATTTTCACACGGTTTAGTTTTTTTAAAGACGATTATGATTATGATTATGATTTTATAATTTTACGTATCGTGTTTACTATAACAAAATGTTTCAACACCACGTTAGTTTCGATAGTAAAATATCTTCAAACAACTGAATCGATTTTTTTGAAAACACGCTTGATTGAATCACCAATCACAGCCGTAGAAGCTATTTAAAGCTTCCACGCCACAGACACACGCGATAAACTTTTAACACCGCTATTTCTGCATTGTGGGTTAATAAAATGGTTCTTTTAACTTACCTAGTAAATAATCCACCGTCCTAGGATCCAGCTTGGCCAGCTGCTCCCTAGTATGGATGTACTGAGCACGTAACCGCCGCCTTTTCTTCTCCCTCGCCCAGTCTTCGGCCAGATTTCTCCCATCTAGTCTTCTCCCTTCTCGATTTGGATGCTCTGGGTCGGGAGTCACGTTTGGAAGAAAATGTCTTCTGCCACCTCCCATTATGACCTGTGAAGATAAGCTGAATTAGGACTGACGGTAAAACGCTACACCCAAGTTCGTTGGCAGGTAAAGGCCGGTTTGCAATGCAATTGCAAAAGTAAAAGTAGTCACTCAGAATTTGCTTTTTAAAGACTTTTTTAAAGATTTTTAAAATTTGCGACGGAGGCATTTTTGTTTTGAACTGGAGACGATAGAAAGATACTGATATTAGGTTTTAAATAAGGTGGTAATTAGATAGTGTTAGTAATTAATTTTTTTGTAACAAAAACTTCTTTTTTTGTGTATTTTTAGCACTGTGGGGTATCCTAAAGGTACGATTCCACCAAAATAGTGTTTAGCACATTAGTTTACAAACATTTTGTGCATAACTCCAGCATTGCACGTACTAAGCTTGTATCGAGTTTAACTTCTGGCTCCACCGGCAAGACTGTGCGTAACTTTTGTAAACGCACAGTGTGGCACACTTGTGCAAGAACATGTTGACTGAGAAGAGTTCTGTCTTCAGTTGTTAATTTGGACGGGCGAAAAAACGTAGTGATTTGTGCTGCAGCTTGTGTTTTATTATGTAGCCAAAATAATTTTCCATTTTCTCATTACCTCAGTCGAGTCACAATTGAAACATTGAGCTAACTCTTGAGTGGCGTCGTGTTTTTTGTTTCTATTTTTATAATCATTGTGACTGGAATCCCATAATAGAGGATAAGTTTCAATCGCTTGAATAAATTTAATAATTTTATCATTCGTCCAATCCATATTTAACTCTGTTAAAACATGTGCGCGCACAAATAAATGTTTTCGCTTTGGTAGCGGAAGCAAGACTGAGTTTGCGAACAACGAGTGCGTACGCGTCGACACGAGTCCACTACTTGTACTGTGTACGCGCACACGAGTGCACAGCTGTGCGCAAACATTGCTAAAATGTTCGCGCACAATTTGTTCTTGTTCGCTTGAGTGAGTTGACCAAAGCAAACATTTGTGCCGTACGCTGTGCAGCACTGTGCCGCACAGTTCCGCACACTGGTGGAATCGTACCAAGAGTCTATAAAACGCTCATCGCCTATGTGCAAACCGCTGCTGACAAGTCGGCCGCGCCGATGCGCGAGAGTACTACGCATGCGTCGTGGCCGCGTCAAGTTTGAACTAAGCGACTGGTGACGTGAAGATTGCTCCGCAACATTCTTTTATATTTATATTTTAATCCTTTATTTCAATACGTAATAAACATATAAACATAGTGAACAAACAATATATAATACAACTTATCATTTACCCAGACTATGAACTACCTTCCCATAGCACAATCCAAATAAGCGTCAACTACAAAATACATGCTTACTTTTTCATTATATTGTAGAAAATGGCGCTGATCCAAATTGTATATTTATGGTTCATTTCCATTGTATCTCTAGTGAAATGTACGGAGCCAGCCGGACTTTAAAACGGCCATGGCATAATTTATTAGCTTGATAGCTTTTAAGTTAAATGTGTTGAAACCGGTGATAAAGCATTGTGTCAGCAAAACAAGCAAAACTGCCGCCTATGAATACTTATAACACTAGCGGCGTTGATGATGCTTTGCCAGCTCAGGAAGGGGCTAGTAATCTCCCTTTAACCTTTAAGTAACTTTATAGGTATTTAAGTAGGCCTCTAGTGATTTTTATTAAAATTGAGAAATGTTATCTCTGGTTTTAATTTTAACATTGCTATAATTAGAATATTTATCTTAGAAATAATATTCTTAAATTGAGTCATATATTTTTAAAATTGTTTTATTCCAAAAGGTACGATTTCAGATTTAAATTTGCATTGGAGCATTTTCGTGGATTCATAAACCACATTTAGAATATCCAAAATCGAAGACCGAAAGATTTTCGTATTCAGTATTATTACGACGCCATAAAATAGTTTGTTATTCTCTCTAAATTTTTATGAAGAAAAGATAGCGTTGATATAAAATCTCGTTCTGAATATAAGATTTGAGTGAAGTTTATTGCTCGGAATATCTGCGGGGGAATTGTCTGCGTTCCTTTCTATAGAGCTTGGTAAATGGAGGGTAGAAACAGTCTTAGCACTGCTGAGGAATTTTTCTTATTGCTTAGACAAAGGGTCTTGAATGTTACTTGCAAAAGCATTATCAATAAAGCGAACATAGCTTACAGAGTTTCAGTTTGAAATGTTAATGTCGCGTTTTATGATATTTCGCCTAAATACCAAGAAGAAAGGGTATGCCAAGCCGAAAACGGCTCATAGTACTCATATGAACAATTTTTACTATGAACCTACTCCAAATTTGCGAAAAAAATCTGATTTGTTCAGTCTAGTTTTGTCGAATGTCATTTATTTTTTTCTATGGGACTGGTGATTTTTTTCTCGATTTCCTTGTTTGTCCCATAGTGTGAGTTGTTCATAACGATGGTGACTACTGTGAGCCCTTATTGGCTTTTGATACCGTTTTCTTATAACCCTGTATAAGGACTGGTGGGTACCGTGGTAAGGACATTGGTTAAACTCTTTAAATGAAAAGCACTGGTTATTTATTCTATGAAAACAATTTGTCAAGACTTTGTCGAGTCAATTTGACAGAGGCGGCCAAAAAGACCAGTTTCGAATCGGAGCAACTCGAACTTATTTACTTTTTTTTAAAGAAAGAGCACAAAGCACGATACCATTTTAAGCACTTAAAATCGTACTAATTCCGTGCAATCTAAACTTTTTTCTTATTTGCAGAACAGTACAGTCTGGATTAGAAAGGCGATGATAAAAGAGACGAGATCCGGTTACATGAAAGACGAAATAAATGCCTTAAAATTATCTAACTGGCGTCCTCACATGTTCTGCACTGTTCTCGGACATTTACTGCTTAAATTGGGTACATCAGCCATGATTGTGACAACGCATCAGTAACCCACCAACAGAAAATGTGATCGCCGTAGCCGAAACCGGCATGGAATGCATCATCATCACAAATTCTCGTGGAAATGCAACATCAAAATAAACACTTGAATTATTTGTAACAATAGTAAGCTAGTTGCAGTTGAACGTAATCGTGGCAGTCGGATAGCGTTATTTCCCTCGCCGCGAACAATTCCCGGTGGTAAACTGTAAATAACATGTGCGAATGAAATGTCTACTGAAATGTCTGGTTTTTGCTCAGATTCACACACTTGGAAGTGATGAAAATGAACACGTGACAAAAGCTGGCGTTTCATATTGCAAGGTTGGAGGACAATATTTTCGCCTAGAATATTTAAAAGAAGTATTTTATACTGGTTTTAAAATTAGATCTAGAGAACTAGTTTGATTGGGATAGTTATTAGTTTTTTGATGAATCTGTCTAGAACAGTTGAACAGTTATGAGTTTTTTTAAACTGTGTAATCTATTTTCGAATTGCAATTTAATTTTTTGTTCAAGAAAAAAAAAAATTAAAGATTAATTGAGAGTTTTGATTACAGTTTTAAATTTTAATTTAAGCTTATATCTACCTATAGGTTGATCTCATGTCTATGTCTGTTTATAATTTGTAGAAACCAGAGAGGGCATAAAATATTTGACCAACAAAGTTAAGAAATAAGATTTATTTTGTGTTTAGGTACATCCAAAATAAAAGTGCTTGAAAGTGTAAGGTAATATTTCACCCAAGAAGGCCTTTTAATGCTGATCAAAGTCTTGAACCACTTTTAGGTCAATCAAGAAACATTTTGAGAGGGTATTGGAGTTATTTTTAGTATAATTTATTCAATTTATTTGCCATATAGATTAAGGTCACTTGAGTTTTGAAAAAGGAAAACCAAGATATACATTTTTATTTTTATACGAGAGAAAACGTTTCCTTGTTTGTGTCTTGCTTAAAATAATATATCATAATCATCTTTAACATATATATCTGTCTTTTATACATCTGATATCTATATCCTGTTGACTTCGATTAAAAAAAAGTCGTAGTAGAGCTGAAATCAGAATGAGAATGATAACCTTAATGGTCGCAGCACACTTATCAACTCGTGACCAAATTGATTTTGCCTGTAATTAAGCTGTTAAATATTTTTTTCGATGAAGTCTCACACTTAACTGTAACGCAAACTAATCAGCTTCTTGCCTCGGGACTGATGAGTTTACTGCGTGCGGTAAGTGAGCAATTCTATCACCGGGGCTACACCGAGTTGTCGTCGCTCAGACAGGGTGTCGCCGCGCTTATGATGGGTTGATTACACGTAAAGAGTTCAGTGGCGAGACAGTGCCCTCGGCCGAGTACTCGGTTTGTGTAAACATTTTCACAAGGCGAGTCACTAGAACTATGATATGTTTGCTCGGTCAAGTATGCCCATTTGCTGCCTCGCCACTGTACTCGTTACGAGTAATTAATCCATAGCGGGTTCGACATCACGCTTACATTTTGGTCGCCATTGACCCTAGGAACAGCACTTGTGAATATTTTCGCCGGGGGCCGCCAAGTGTGGGGTCATTTTTCCGTACTTGCGTCAATGGCTCTGCAGTGCTAAGCTCCAATTACGAGCCTACGTTCTATTGACGTCTGATTGACGGCGTCTTGATAAAGCGAGGCGAAGGCAATCTGGTCCGGAGCCGATACGTGCGCTATGACCATTAATCGTATCACAGAAGCCAATTAAAATAGGTTTATTTTGTGTGTACTTACGTTTATATTTCTTCCGGGCTCATTTTCGACAAGCTGCATGGCTATGTCCTTGCAGTCCTTCCTTACGGTCGGAGGGACCCTGCTGTCATCTTCCCAGTACCTTGAAGGCGCGTGGGCGTATAGAGCAGCAGGGGTAGCGTGTGTTATCCTAGCTGTAGTCACTATTCCGCTCGATTTTCCTGAGCCAAACAAAAACATTTAATTCTATAAGAACATTTCTTATTTTGTACGAAAATTCGAAATATATTTTTTTATCCTTTTATGTTTATAAATTTTTCAACATCAAACTTCTGAATTTATGAAAATTAAAACATAATTAAAGCCTGAAGGAAATCGGCATTGTCGAATAAAGCCGTAAGAAGCAGTCAATAGTTAGTAGCAACACAATAAGTTTAGTTTCTCGTCTCGATAAGTACTTAATTTGTTGTGAACGATATTATTTTATGGACATGAAATTCTGAGTATTTGGCATTGGAAGAAATATCATGCTCTTGAGTCTAAAGCTTCTGAAGAAATAGTTTTTACGAGCAGTTGAATCAGCCCACTTCTTCTTTTATATTAAGTGCAAATTCATGTAGAAAGATACGAGCATGAATTTAGTTCAATAGCCTTTGGCATAGAAGGATAACACATTGTTGATAACCCACATAGAGTACGACATAAATGTTCAATATTTCATGTGTGACTCACTCACTCTTCAAGACCTAGTAACCGCTCTAAGACCGAGTTTATGACCTCTGCGAGTAATACGGCGAGAGACATTGTGTCCTATTAATGGTATCAAGGTTGCCACTGAATTAGCAACGTGGCCACTTAATTGTTATAAAACGCTTTTCACAAATTAAATCGACTTACGTAAAACGCTGTGGATCCGCTCCGCTGCTTACCTACTGAAGTCTAAAACTCATCTTTTTGTACTAATTCTTAGTCTCGATTAAATATGATTCCGTAGAATATATTCTGGTTTTGATAAGAACAGTAGAATTATTTATAGAACTTAAGAATCCAACAATTTACTCTCAAAATTTGGGTGACTTTTTAACTTCCAAGAATTGGTAACAGAAATACAATAATTTGAGAATTGAAGTTTTCCAGGAAAAACCAAATTATACTAAGCGGCGCACTTCAGGAGAGCTTTTAAGCTATTAATTTGTGGGTTACATTAAAATTTATAACTCGATTAATGTGTGCTTTTTTTACATCTGCCTAGGCACGTGTTTGACCACAATCTTTACGAGGATAATAACATAGTGTTACATAAATCTTACCTGCATCATGTGCCCAGTCTACCAACGAACTGACTTTAGAGTTGATAGTTGAAGCGCAAATGTTGAATCGACCACTTGCGTCCAGGCCCAGAGTCTCGTATCGTGCCTTCACCCCGCACAATAGAGCTGTGGCACACGCGGAAGACTCGCCAGTCTGCGCATCTATGTTGTATGTCTATGGTAAAACAAAACAAATTTATATATTATGAGAAAGAAGCTATGGTTGAGGCTACGTTTTCGGTCTCAGCGGCCAGTAGAACAGCAGCCTCAGTGGGCCGGTTTGGCGAAAACTGCGGAGGCTTTATCTGAGACCCTATTCTGGAGAGTGATATCTGTCACTGTCGCTCTCATCAAAAATGACATGACAGTTAGAGTAACCGATAAAATCTCGAACGGTCTAAAAATTAAAGGATGACTTGAGATATATTTGGCTGTCGTTGTAACTCAATTGCTACATATGTATACAGCACAAGATTAGTAATAACTACTATTGTTAACCGAAATCAAAGCCAGCTTTATTTATTCCAATGTATCAAACTAGGAACACAATTCGTTTGATGCTGGTACAAAACATCTCGGAACACAGTCTTCAATAACTACTTAGAAACAGTAGGCTACCTTCTTGGAACCTTTCGAAAGTTACATAACTTCTTGGAACCTTTCAACTACACTACTGTTTCTTACTATTTCAACGCCACTAACAAATGTATTCACGTCGTAAAATAGGTAGTCAAATATCAGGAAAGGTACGAGTAGGTTGAAAGGTATTAAGTCTCAACCTACGCTGTTCCGTAATATCTCTTTGTCCACCTGAATAATAGATTCGCGTCAATAAATTTTATTATTTATCCGGCCTATTATTATCCACATCAGTCGCTTCATTATTATAATAATAAGGATTATATTAAACGACTCTTCCGACTAATATTGCTGAAGCAACTTAATTAATAAAATGGTGGAGCTTCCGTCAATTTAATGAGCGCTGCTGAAGGTTTTTGCAGCACAACATTAATATGATAATTAGATTCGGCTGTTACTAAGCTAATAACGATTTAATATTAATAACGGATATCATTAGAATCGGTATGAAAATATAATATAGGTAAGAACATAAGAGAGAGATTTTCGCTTATTTTTTTTTTTTGTTAATCAGCATCCTATTTTTCAGTGAGTTAATTACTCAAGAGACTCTTTATATTATTTTAAAGATCTGCCATGGCGACCATACAGACATAGTATTGATCTAGATAACCTGGATATTAAATAGTTAAATTCCCCTGTATTAAAAAGTTAAAATGAAATAAGTAATGTAATAACTATTACTCATTGCAAATTGGAACTATTGTAAAATTCTCGGAGGAGGGCGTTGACCTGCAACACAGTTTTATACTTCTGCAGGTGTCATCGATTCTCAATGTTACTTGTTATTTTTGTTATTTGTTCCCAATAAACAGATTTATTATAAACAGATTTATTATTTTAAATGAAAAAAATATATTTATGAAGGTCACGCGTGTAGAAAACCATGTTAAATTGGATTTACCTTCGCCAAAGCGACGGCAGGGAATGTGTCCCAAACCAAGTCCGTGTCCTCCCCAGTTTGGCCCCTCCTCTGTCCTCGAAGTATTCTGGCTGCGGTGGCAGTTGTGAGGCTCATGCCGTCGCCGACCACGAGAATAATGTTCCTAGGAAAATGAGACATAATAACGACTAAGTTGGTATGTCACTATTAAAAAAAAAACCGTCGATACTTCCTACATTTAGGTAGGCTAAGCGCATGGTGAGACGTAGGATACGCAGCACAGCACAGATTTTGCAAGGCAAAGCAGGCAAGACAGACGTAGGGACAAAAAAAAGGTAAAGAGCGGGCTCTTTTTCCGCAACTAGGCCGGTAATCGGCCCTTTTTGCGTGACATATGCGGGTTTTCCTCACGATGTTTTCCTTCACCGAAAAGCCAGTGGTATGTAAATTCGTACATAAGTCCAGAACTCATTGGTACGAGTCGGGGTTTGAACCCGCCACCTCAAGAATGCGAAGCGTCGGTTCTCCCACTGAGCTACCACGGCTCAGACGTAGGGACAGCGCAGGATGGGCAAATGTTGGCGTCGCACGTGCCTCTACGCCGCAGCGTATGCAACTCTCAGTATATTCATGCATTACAAATTTGTTCTACCCTGCGCTGCGGGGACCTGCGTCACATGCGTCTCAGCATAAGCTTAGCTTAACTTAACATACGTAGTAGGTACATATTCAAAAAGATTTTACACCTCGTATTTTACCTGTTCGATCCCAAACCGAACGTACCTTTTATCGTTCAGTTATTCACTGAATTTCATCACCGTAATAGAATTTTCAGAACTGATAATTTGATGACCTACTGTTTCAATAGTTAAAACGCTTGTTTACGAGTGAAGGGTAACAACTTTAGGCTTGTTTGTTAATAATTTCACGAATTTAGTTGAGTCAATATTTGTTAGACAGAGGTTTTGCGAGGAAGACAGCAAACTTTATGATATTGTGCGAAGGAAATCGGACGATACGCTTTTCTCGAGTTTACTTTGTGGAAACATTTAAAAACGGATTATGGACTCTAAAAGTTTTATTGTATTAATAGAGCCATGTACTTAGGTTCACAACATTAATTTTAGAAATTGAAAAACGGCTTTAATTCACAGAAAAAATGCAATACAATTTTTAGAATTATTCTTTAACAAACTTAAAAAAACTAAATAATCAGAAATTTTATTTACCTCTATATTTAAAATTCAGGTCATGACCCAAATTTCAGTTTAAATATAGAAATTATCGATTATTGAGGTTTTTACAGCACACTCAGTTTCGGAACAAACGCCTCTGCAACACATTGCTCAAGTCATCTTGTCATATTGGATAGAACTAAATACAAAGTAAGTCCAAAAAGTTCGTATGGTGAGAAAAGTAATAAAACAGAGATTACATCAAACAATATTCTATCTAAAGTAATATGTTAGTTTATCTGAGAAGAAGAAATACACGTGCCAATCTGAGTTAATATACCTAAAATCTTAATATATATAAATCTCGTGTCACAATGTTTGTCCTCAATGGACTCCTAAACCACTTAACCGATTATAATAAAATTCGCACACCATGTGCAGTTCGATCCAACTTGAGAGATAGGATAGTTTAAATCTCAAATTATAGTCGCAATTTTAATTTATTGCAAATTATATATATACTGATAATTTTTACTATAAATTGACAAGTTAGCATCAACATACTACGGTTGCTATAGTTACGCAATGGCTTTTGACAGGACAACGTCTGTCGAGTCAGCTAGTGTTTATGTATTTACTTATGACATTGAGAGTGCGTGTAAAAGTTATAGGTATCTAACTAATAGATACGAGTACATACTCGAACTGCGTGTAAAGTTGTATGAAGATTGTAGGTATCTATTTATAGATACTCGTACTTATTAAAATAACAATTCAAGAGTCTTCATGAAACTGTTATTATTAAGTTACTCGTACCTATGAACTTTAAATAAGTAAGGTATTTAATTTCATAGAACAGCTTAGGTGTTTGCTTGAAGTTAAGTTGTTAAAATAATATTAGGCAACAAAGTTATAATTTACTTACAAACATGTTGAAATATTCAGCGGAGTTTCAACTTCAAGAAATTTGCATACGTAAATTATACTTACTTAGCAACGGGTTTCTTATCAGATGAGTATTGGAGCCTTTTCTGTAGTGTTTCTTGCGCTTGAGTGTACCAATAATGACGATCTGTAACAAAAATGTTAGCTGTAAAGCTGGATTTGTATTACAGCGGCCTCGACCGGACTAAGACGGCACTGACTTTGATGTCTAAGGAGTGATTAGACCAGTAGATACATAATATATACTTTCATTATACCTATATTGTTATACATGGTTATACAGCCGATAAAAGCTCATCCTACTTATAATTTTGAACAAATTTCACTATAGGAACAACCCTGAAATCGAGAAGAAAAATTGCTGTATCAATACATTTTATCGAGTGCTATTGACATTTTTGTATGGCTCTCTAGTAAAAGTTGTTTATAATGAAGAGTCGATACTATGCGCCCTTTTCGGCATACCCTTTTCTACCAACCCCGTAACAGAAAAAAAATTATTGACAAAACTACGTTGCATAGCTTGAGTCAAACCAATAACAAACATCTAGTAAATTCAAAGTTTTCTAATTGAGATTGTTACGTATATTCTATTACGGATATTATACCATGTTATGGAGCTACGAGTATGTATAATATACTTACGTGCGTGGCTCACATTTCGATATCACGGCCCATTAGGACTCGAACGAGGCCTCGTGCAATTGAAATCAAGGTCTGTGCCTACACATTCAATTCTAGAGTAAATTGCAACCAATCAGTGCATCGACATTTCAAACCGCGAGTCTGTCGCTTGCTCAGCGAAAAACAATCCATCTATGCAGATTCCATTTGATTCCAACAGTAAATCTCAGGCAAGTTCTTTGCTCTTTTTCTCGCTTATTGCCTACTGGCAAGGGAAGACCAGACAGAGTTGCGCAATTATTGTTAAGAAGTTGGAAAATGCTCGTCTATTTTTCGAATTTATTCCTTTTCAGACCGTCGGTCGCTTTACTTTTTCAAATAAAATACTATAATCTCAGCATAGTGCAATTACGGAATTTGCATTTTCTATGACACAGTAACAAAACTGGTCTAATTACCCAGCATAATAGGGTCAGGTAGTATCGTGAGGTCAGCAAAAAAACAGTAGACGATAATAGCATAGGTCGAAAAACAAATCACCCAAGAGCAAACCATTACCCAATAGTGATTAGAGTCAATGATAATTAATCTTAAACATGTTCTACGGGGTTATAAGGAACAGGTATAATACGAGAAAGCTAAAAAGTGCTTATAAACAACTTTTGCTATGGGACCCGGAAATCGAGAAAATAACCCATAGAAAAATGTCAATGACGCTCGACAAAAAACTGTTCCAAACATGGAATAGTTTTTTTTTCGATTTTCGGATTTGTACCATATTAAAAGTTGCTTGTAATGATGAGTACTATAAGATTTCCGGCTTAGCATATCCTTTCCTTTTAACCCTGTATAGTGCATTTTTAAGCTGCAGTTGCAGCCCGACTGTAGCCAACTGAGTAAAAAGCGCTTTTAAATATCGCTCTTAGTTACCATAAGCCTCCTTGGCCTCAGTCTTCATAGGCGCCGGCGACAGGACACCCGTGCTGACTGTGGACATCATGATTGCGATGCAGCACCAAGCACTCATGGTTCACTAGCCACATCGGTGTTGCAGTCTACACCCCGGCAATGAAAACAAACCGTACCACCCTGCCTGGCAAGCGTTGGCACAGCTGGATCTATGGAAGAAAAAAAAAGTTAATTTTAAAATATGTTTAATAACAAATAAAAGTGAAGTGGCAGTGGGCTGGCCACATAGTGCGCAGGACCGATGGCCGTTGGTGCCGGAAGGTCCTGGAATGGAGACCACGTGCCGGCAAGCGCAGCGTAGGACGTCCACCCGCGAGATGGACCGACGACCTAGTTAAGGTCGCCGGAAGACGCTGGACGCAGGCCGCTTCTAACCGGTCCCGTTGGAAATCTATGGGGGAGGCCTATGTCCAGCAGTGGACGCCCTACAGGCTGGTATGATGAACAAATAAAAAATTTTAATTAAAAACATATTTAAAAACGAGCTTATATTGTATTGTCATCGAAGTTATATAATACAGGTGCATCAAATTTCAGCTCAATCGGTCATCGAGAAGTGGTTCAAAGTTCAGTTGCAAGATTTGACCCGAAAAAACAAAACATAAAACCAACATTTGTTATTGTTTTTTGATATTCTAAATATCAAACACAACACTAGCCGCCGCCGAACACGTAATGCGCATACGCGATGTAATAGGATTCTATGACCACCACCAATAAATTAAATAATAAACTTTCCCGCGCACTGTAATATACTCGTAGCATTGAGAGTGGTGGAAACGTCAGCTGTCACTGTCAGCGTTTTTTGCCACTCTAAATAAAAATTGGCTCTGAACGCCGACAAGCTTGTAAATTACAATTTAATTCTCAGTCAAAATTGGCGCCCAACGTGGAACAATTTAATTGCGATTAAAATTTTGCTTTTATTAAACTAATAATCAATTTTTAAATCATTTGATTTGTATGTAACATAAAACAATATTAGCGCGCGATTGCTTGTACAATTTTCATGCTGTCACAATTGGCGCCCAACTCCGTATAACCTAATTAAACAAGTTTGGAAATCCATTCTCGTACAATAATGTCAAAATTGAGAGAGTTTACCTATTCTTACTAATTAATCAACTAGACGACAGACGGCACCAAAGCACAATAAATTTATGAATAGGTACTATTTTTTTTAATTGCCTGTTTTATACGAATAAAAATGCTACCTACCTTGCTTTTTAACTAGATTTTTGTTCAAGCAAAAGTTGTGATGTATCAGCCTAATCATATACCAGTGCACGTGCTCAAATTCAAGACGTGTAGCAAGTCAGATATTTTCAGCGAAATACGTTAACACAGGACGTCAGGCGCAAAAACAAGATGCTCATAAATAATTAAGTTTTCCCGGGAACGAGTCACCTTGCGTAAATCGTACAATACAAGTACTTTATTTATGAGTTCACTGTGACACGCCTCGTATACCACATTTTTAAGGATGAGCAAAGGTAATGTAATAAATGGTAATGGAAAACGACCGTTTTTACGGAAACGGGATTCCTGTTTATCTTGCTTACACCTGCGAGGCATTCTCGTATATTTCATGATATCGTAAAATAATAAGGAAGGTACGAAAATTTATTTGGCGAAACGAAATATGTATTGTGCAAACCGTTTAACGGTCTTCATACAAACAAGTTTGTTCTGGCTTCTAGAAATATTTCTACACGGAAGCAAGGCCAAGAAATCCTTTTCATAACATACACACTCATCTTTTCTATTACCATCTTATCCCCACAGTTGGCTCTTCGCAGACATAGCCATTTTTTATACAAGCAAAGTAAATTGTTTGGCAAGCATGTGCCTCCAGAAAGTTTTCCTACAAAATGTTCACATTTTATCAAATGCGGTAGGCATTTATTTTGTTTCGGTGTACACGGAAGAGCTTTATAAATAAATCATGGTTGTAAATCAAATTGATCCCATAGAACATAAGGCACGTACAACTCCGTAGGTACGGCTTTAAAGACTCCCTGGGTGTGTGTGAGTAGGTATTTTGGGACATTTTGGTATTTTGGGTCTTTCTACATAATTATTTGAAAGTGAAGATTACATTTTTGTAAGATATTCGTAAAGAAAAATAAAAGTCAAAAGTGACTTATATGGCCTGGCCTAAATTTCAATTATACCCCCCAATTTTATAGCGAACTGAACCTTGTACAACTAAGTAGTGACAACTAAGTAGTATTTTTTACTAAAATAAACTACTTAATAGGTGTCGTCCATTTGATGTTTTTTAGCAACATTTTCAAACCCCCCCCCCCTCGTAATATTTCGTGATGTTTTCCGGATGTCCTCCCCCCTATCGAGCGTCACGTGATTAATGGACGATCCCTTACCTGCAAAATATCATGACTAGTTAACTAAGGTCTAGTCAAATTTTCATCGGATAAACATACGATCGTACAAACACAAATATGCCTATTTGTTTTCCTTTACCCCTAGCCTTTAAGTACTCGCTTCGCTCAGTCAAATTTGTTGGTCATTTGGCACTCGAACACGAAAATCTGCTTCGTGGCAATGAAACGCTATCCCGCTAAGTTAACAAGTTAAAGTAGGTCGGTCGCTCACATTAGTTTTACTGCCTTACATAATTTTATGGCCATGTTTATCACTTTACCCAAGTTTGAGTAGTGAAAACGGCGGAAGCTGAAGAATTGTAGGTGTATGTTCGTGGTTAAAATAATAAAAATATTCATAAAAAAATGAGAGTGGAGTTAAAGAAAAGAGACTTATGCTCAGGAGTGGGTGATAACGGGCTTAATGATGATGACGAAGAAAATGAAAACAAATTTTAGTATTTCGAGGTAATAGGATCTGAGTTACTCGCCCGTGCTTAAAAGCTCGATGAACAAAAATAAATAGACAAGAGACATTTTACGAGTGAGACTATAAAAGTATTGTTAATGTTTACCAGTATTTTATGGTTCACATTTTATAATTTTAAATTTTCATTTGAAAATTCTTAAAAGTAATATTTTGATCCTGAGCTTGGTCTTCAGGTACAAAATAGAGGTACATTGTAAAGAAAACCTAATTTGTCTACCTTGTATACCTTGTAGTGTGCGGTAACCTAGCTACTTATTAACCACTATTTTGCTAGACGTCTATGTAGAGGTATATTAGCTCACTTGAGATTAATAATGGGTTAGAAGTAAGAAGGGATTGGATGCGGCCGTGGTAGCTCAGTGGAAGAACAGCCGCTTCGCATTCTTGAGGTGGCGGGGACTTGTACCAATTAGTTCTTTGGGACTTATGTACGAATTTACATACCACTGGCTTTTCGGTGAAGATACCTATAAACTAACTAAAAATATATCTGTCTTTTTGGCATTGCAACCTATTAGACAAGGACAGCAATACTTTTAGAAAAAATTAGATATCTCAACTGAAGCCTTCAAATGTGGGCTCATTTTATCATTCCCAGATGAATTGTCAATCTATTAAATTGCCTGCATGAGCACAAAATGAACCAATTAAGAAACTAAATTAGTAAAAAATAACAATAAATGTAAACGCCTTTCAATATAATTGTGACTGTATTTTGCGCTTTCATTAGACGTCCACTTCAAAGTGAGCGTTGGTAAATACCAGCGCAAGAGACAACTAATTAAAATCACTACAGCTTCAAGCTACACTTCGACTGCAATCACAATTTTCGAGTTTCGTAACTTCGCGTTCATGGTTTTGGTCTGTTCTTGCTTTTCGACCTCGGCGAAACTTTGTCTTGTCTTGTCTTATCAATGTAGTAGAGCAGTTTCAGGGACAAATTAGATTTTCATTTGTTCACGGCTTCTATTATCTACCTTTTGTTTCAGAAATCCTTTTGAAGTCTCTTCAAACTGCTGAATGTCATAGTTCGGGCGAAGTGGAAATTCTCAAAAGTTCATCGGATTTTGCAAAATTTTTAGATGAATGGTATTAATCATAGTACCTACAATTGTACACAGATCATATTATTAAAACCAATTAAAATTTATATATAATTATTGTGATAATATTTACCTAGTGACAGGACAGGATAAGATATAAAACCTACTGAATTGTAAAAATTTAATTAACCAAATGTATAAAAAACCGAATCCAATTAAAATCCATTCTGTGTTCAAACTTAATAACTCACAATTTTATATTACAAACGTAGATTAAATTTTACTCTTGATGGAATTGGAAACCTAAAAAATTACAATGGTTATTCACGATTTAATTACCTTTGTTTTTAATCATTGGTTGTATGGATAATAATCCGACCTAATTACAAGACAATCAAGCTCTAATAATGCTCACTGTACATTTGTCGTTTATTATTACGTACGAGTACCTATGTACGTTCAAAACGTAACGAGTATAATACTTATGTTGATTCACTGAAATGAGAACTTGTGATTGCTAATCTTACTGCGTCAAGTCTTTCATTGTTATGTCAACTAATAAAACAAGCGAAAATTAGAAATCAGTGAGAATAGTTAATATTGTACTCATTTAGTAGGTAAGAATTGGACATAATTTGAGCTCTTATTTACAAAGAAATCAACGTCTCCAAGTCGCGTCACGTGCTCATGTCCTGTACATCGAGAGCCTTATAAGCCTAATACGTAAAAAAAAGATACAAGTACGTCTGTGATTCGAAATTTGATTTGATTTGTAATTTGGTTTTTTCTGCAAAACATTATCTTTTTTTTTCAAGACGTGAGCCCTATTTATACCTAACAAGTACCTACACCCCAATCGTCTGACAGATGGAAATCTGTACCTTTATGATGTTATTGTAACAAAATGCTTTTCACGGGTTTTCTATATCAAATCTGTGAAACCCTTGTTACGAAAAATGCGCATAAGTACTCAAAATTAAGTGAGTATTAAAATAAATTACGAAAAATGCGCATATGTACTCAAAAATAAGTGAGTATTAAAATAAATTAAGATTTTCTTAAGAGTAAAAAATATTTAAACAGTCTTGAAAAAAAATTAGTTTGAAAGTAACTAATTTAAGATTCAGTAGCACAGGAATTCTCGGGGGCGGTGTAGGTTGTTGTCAGGTGAAATGAAGACTCAGGTAAATGGTATGACTATTCACATTTACTGGTAAAAAAACTCCAATAATAAGTATAAACAGAATCAACAAACAAATATAACGCCCGCGCCCGCGCCGGTAGCGCGTGAGACGGACTGTCGAATACATTACCTCTATAATATTTTGAGAACGAACCATCCATGCGCCTATATGTAATAATATAATCATTCTCGAAAATCCTTAGTGATAAATTCTTCAACATGATTTTCAACAGCAATCATTTTGTTTATCGTTCAGCTTGAGTGTAATCAAATTTTCCGCGATTCACGTTATCACGATTTTCGGATAAATTTAATTTTTCAAAGCTCCCATGACGGACATAATAACATAGAAATTCGAGGTGACAGTTTTGGTACAACACTCCGGAGACATTAAAACAATTTAAATAAATGTCAGAATTGTTGAGACTGGGTGCTTGAATATTTTGAAGTGTAGTCAATTAAATTAACTTTACCAATAGGATTGTTTCACTAGATAATGTAAATTTGCAATCATTCTATAGAGTAGCTAAGTTTCTGCCCAGAGTAGGATATGCTTATTTTATTGTTCCTTTTATGTTTTTTTTAACATTCGATGTTTTTTATTATAGATTATTTCTGTTTTTTTTAATAGAACTTGATACTTAAGTCGCTTTTTTGGTACAAAAATAAAACTAAAACCATAACTGTACCCTAGATGAACATAAAGGCTACTTTTTATCATGGAAAATGCTATTGACAGCAAGGACCAGCTAGTCTTAATATAAACGCTTAGTCTAGATTAAAAATTCTTTAAAGTTCCAATAACCAAAGATCCAATTATGAAATACTCGAACCTTGTTTTTCTTGTAACAATTTTATTAAGCTACGCGAAAACAAAGATAATATGAAACGATAAACTCTAACAAATGTTTTGCAAATAAGAACTCAATCGAGTTCACGACTTCTAAGAGTGTTTTGAGTAATGTGCCTGAAAAACAACTTTACTCGTGTTTTCGATGTATTTAGTGTCAAATTCCTTCGAGTTTAGCAAACTTTTAGGGCACTTTAGGGTTTTCTTTAACAGAATTAAACTTGTAATCATAATAGAAGGGCTCCAGTATCATGGTTCTATAATAAACGAACAAAAGTTCGTACGCTTTAGTACAATATTGGATCGTACAAAACGAAAGGCGAGACGAACAATACCTTAGTTATTCTGAGTTGTTTGAATTAAATTAATTTTAATGAAATACTAATTATTGAAACAGCAAATATTAACTCCTCGTGTTTAACGAATGCATCAAGCTGTTTCTAGTTAAACAGAGACGTGTGAAGTGGAATACGATGTTTGTGTTCCAATTTTAAACAGGTACAAGTCGCGCATGCAAAAAGTACCCAAGTCACCCAAGGTATTACAAAACGAGGATACCACATGAGAGTTTTTGATTTTAATTAAGATTGAAACGTAAGAAGCACTATAAAATCATTGCCATTTATTTTTCATAGACTTATTTTGAGTATTTTGACAAGTGTCTAAATATTCAATGAGTCAGTATGAGTAACCAAGTGGATACTCATACTTCATTGAAGGGTAGTAACCGAATTTTTGAGCTTCGATCATAACATTTCGAGAAAGGTGCAAAAGCGTGTAAAAATACGCTTTTGCATTCAACAATCGACGAATTGCATAGCAACAGAACTGATTTAAAATTTAACAATGATACGGATCATCCAGATAATTATGAAATAAACCTAATTCCAACTTAGCGTGGACACCGAGTTTATGATCCAGCCATTAGCCATCCCAATTCCAGCCAGTTTAATATATTTCGGAATAAATTGTTTTTTAATTCAAACAATGCTCTACTTCGTTAAGCCGAAACACAATGAAATGATAAATCCAGCGGTTCAACAAAAGAATTTTCCGGAGAATTCTGAAGTTAGGACTGGCCGAGTCTTTGATTTACTGAAACTTTCTTGGGGATTCCGATGTCTCCGAGTCTGTGGGAATAGAACGTAAAGTTTGGTAATCCATGAAACTTTTATACGGTTTGATGGAGTTTTCTTTTGAGAGTTTTCCGATGCTCTACGTGCTCCTTTCAAATGCTTCCGGAACTCAAATGAGAACGCACCGGGATTTCCTGTACCAATTAGTCTCATAATGAAATTACATTTATCAGAAAGTTTTCTGTTGCTGTCACTCTTTTCTTGTGTGAAGGGGTATAGTGGTAGAGAATAGATGGACTGTTTAAAAGATGTCATGAATAAAAAGTGCTGAATTCCGATTTGATTAATGGAAGAAGCGTATAATATATGCTGGCTGACTGGCAAGCTACATAAGTGAGATTGACATCAAAAGATGAGATGAATGTAGCTCTTTTATTTTTGCGAGATTTGGAATGTTTCTCCAAGAATCTTTCTAACATGCGAATACAACTTTGACACGTGTTGAACGAGTGTAAAGGTTACCAGGAAACAGTTCTCCAAATAGGAAACGCATCATCAACACCAATGTTGTAGGTAAGAGAAGCTATCCCTTACCATTAGGCGTATCAACCACCTGGTTATTTAAATGGCTTATTACCAAAATAGGAAAAACATTTATCGCTATTTTTGTATTTCGTTTATTCATCGCAAAAACGAAAAAAATCCATCTATCGCGATGTAAAGAGCCAAATCGTCACGAAGTTCATTTTAAATCATACATCACGATGACGTTTGTGCGAAGCTGTTCTGGGAAGACACGTGTGCAGCCCCAGCTTTATGCAAATAAATATCACCAATATTTGCAGCGATAATGAAGATTTATGTATAGCGATAAATACCGAGAATAGTGTCTATACTACTGGAAATTTAATGGAGCAATTATTGAAGTCGTTAAAAGCCCCGTTCTGTTGACTGAACACATCAATCAAACCTGCCGTTTTCGTCATTATCCCTCCATCAGTTCGCTAGTTTTAAATCTTAAATTAAATTTTATTCGTAGCTATTGCAACCTCATAAATATTCATGTTAAAAATACCCAAACCAATTTAAAGTTGAGTAATTTAAAAAGAAACGGAAGAGAAAAAGAGCTCACCACAAAAAAACAGCGCTAGATTGAGTTTTCCAAAACTATTTGGTAACATTTTCGTCTTTTGTTATAATTAAAACAGGAACACTCACGTAATACTGCGTCGGCTACTCTCGCCTTTATAAACAAGAATATTAAAAGCAACAAAATATAGATCACAGTTTAAAAAAAACCTATTTTTATATACAAACAAAATAATTTGAAAATAATCAGTAAAGCAACCTATCAAGAGAATTAGTCAAGTACTCAAGTTAAAAAAAGAAAATTAAATAATAATTATATCGTAGGTGTGAAGCTGAGGCGGCCTCTAGAAAAATATAACAAAGTCTTACAAAAATAGACTTCTTCCAAGAAAATAAACCTCTAGCAGGTAGAGCTTGTTTATTCTGACGAGCAAACTTGCCCGTAGCCAATGAAGCCAATTTCAATGGTAAAATCACGATACGTATACAAACAGTGAGGATTCCGTCACTGGGCACCGTCCCTCGGATGAAAAGGCAAATAAAAGAGATTTATGCCACGTATTACTGAGGTTTCCACGAATATGGTGACCCACTTGATGGTTTTTGTGGGGCAAGTTTTGTCAAGGTTTTAGTTTTGTTCGGACAATCATATTTATAGATATGCTTACTGAGTATTTCAGGAACTTTAAAGTGGTGCGACTAGATTGTTATTTGTTATTGTTGTGAGTTGGTGGAGCAACGACCTGCGTAAGGCAAATGGATGTCAAATGGATGCGTAATGTAGTGCGTGTTGCATGTGCCATGGCGTTCTTTGAGATAGACCTATATCCAGTAGTGGACAAAATATTAAATAGGTTGATAATGATATTGAAACAGCCGCGGATGAGGTCACTTCGATCCTCGTGCTTGAACCCGTTTTATGTGCGTGTGAGATCTACAATGCGATATTACCCCAAGTGGGGTACAGAGACGCAATAGATGCAAACCTTTTAACATGCCACGGTTAATATGACACGCTGGCAAGCCAATTGCTTGAAGTCTCTTAGATTTCATCTGCATGAAACGTGTTAAAGCTGTATGTTAGAATATTTTTTTGTTATATAGGGTTATTCATAAAGAGTATGCTAAGCCGAAAAGGGCACATAGTACTCATTATTATGAACAACTTTTACTATGGGACCAACCCGAAATTCGCGTAAAAAAAATCAGCTGTTCCATAGAAAAATGTTAATGACGCTCAACAAAATGTATGGAACAGCTGATTTTTTTTTCGCGAATTTCAGGTTGGTCCCATAGTAAAAGTTGTTCATAATGATGAGTACTATGTGCTCTTTTCGGCTTAGCATACCCTTTATGAATAACCCTGTATATTCACAATCCATACTGGTTGTACCGTAGCCTATCGAAAATATCTTGATTGACCGATCTGTTGTTTAGAAGTGGTTCACAACTTTTCTCCTTTCATCCTTGAAATGTTCTCAATCATTCAGAAGTTGTTCTGACGTAATACCTGCTCTTGACGGACTAGAAATTTT
The DNA here is from genome assembly GCA_949125135.1 of Alcis repandata. Taxonomy (NCBI): domain Eukaryota; kingdom Metazoa; phylum Arthropoda; class Insecta; order Lepidoptera; family Geometridae; genus Alcis; species Alcis repandata. The sequence goes on from OX421233.1 coordinate 8,103,674, forward strand.
CAACAGCTTGAGACTTATTAAATTACGCCACTTGGATAAAAATAAAGTTGTTGCCATTCAATTTTGAGGTTTCATTCCTTTGAAATTGCTGCCAAAATTCATACCTTTTCATTAGGTTCCACAAAATTGAATTTACATATTTATGACGCAAAAAGCTATCTTGGGAGAATGCTGAGAAACGAGCTAGACCAAAACATAGGGGAGCTTTGTTATTTATAGAATGATAAAAAAAAAATACAAAAATAGACGAGAATATCATAATAGTGTTTGTACTGAAAAACATCTAAAACTATGGTTATAGGTAGAACATGATAACGATGTTTCTATTGTGCGCACTGCCAGAGTATGGAATACTTTGCCCGAGGGGGTCTTTCCCGATAGATATAATTTGGGTGTCTTAAAGTCGGGAGTGAATCGGTTCTTTCTAGGCAAGCGTGCTTCATCGTAGACCGCATCATTGCTTACCATCAGGTGGTCAAACGCAAGCAAACGCAATACAAATAATTTAATTAAAAAAAATGTAAAAAATGGGTATGAAGTTGTCATTTTCTGCCGAATTCTTATAATCAGTCAATCAATTCATTCTATAACCTCGCTACTGAGACATTATACCATTAGTACAACAGCGAAGGTGTGAAAACGTATTTCAATACGAACAGGCATACTTTTTTAATTTTTATACCTACTTATACGTTTTAATACACCGTGTACTTACCGACCTTTCTTCTGTTTTTAGGGTTCCGTACTGAAAGGGTAAAACGGGACCATATTACTAAGACTTCACTGTCTGTCTGTCTGCCTGTCTGTCACCAAGCTGTAGCTCATGAACCGTGATAGTTAGACAGTTGAAATTTTCACAGATGATGTATTTCTGTTGCCGCTATAACAATAAATACTAAAAACAGAATAAATTAAATATTTAACGGGCTCACAAACAAACGTATTTTTTTTAACGTTTTTATAGATGATGGTACGGAACCCTCGCGCGCGAGTCCGACTCGCCCTTGTTTTTGTTTATTACTCTGCTCAACAGTTGACGTGCCGAAAACAATTTTATTACCAACAACATCAATCATCATCATTCATTTCCTTTACAATTATTGTTTTGTGAAACGTGATTAATTAACGTCATTCATGCGCTTCTAATTAGATAAAATAATTGTCTTTAGAAGCCTGAGTATCCATCGTTGTCAATATCGTTTAATTACTCTATCTAAAAGCATCCTCTAATTTAGATATTAGATTAATTAGTAGAGAATTTAATCTGATAAGCCATTGAGGTAATAAAGTTGTTATCTACAAATAATTACTTAGGTAATTGCTTATTTATTCAAACACAGGGTGACTGGTTAGATACTTTAGATATTCTAAGTTATCATAGTAATTATTATAACAAACAATTTTTACAATGGGACCAACCCAGAATTCGCTAAAATAAATAATAGTTAAAAAAAAACTAAAAAAACACGCTTTTTATAAAAAACCGAACTAAAAAAATAGAAAATAAAATTTTATAAATTTAAATTAAGAATAGGGTTGAAAATTTCAATAAATATAAATTAATAATAGTGTAAATAAATAAATATATGTATTTTATTTTTAAAAAGCGTGGGGTGCATGGGTCAATAGATATTATATATTTTGTAGATACATTTTGTATTGACAGACATGAGTAGAGTGATTAGCATTTTGATAGTATCTTAGAAAGCACCCCACGCTTTTTTAAAAATAAAATACATATATTTATTTATTTACACTATTATTAATTTATATTTATTGAAATTTTCAACCCTATTCTTAATTTAAATTTATAAAATTTTATTTTCTATTTTTTTAGTTCGGTTTTTTATAAAAAGCGTGTTTTTTTAGTTTTTTTTTAACTATTATTTATTTTTCGCTTTTTAGTTCGATTTGCTAACTATTAACCATTATTAATATGTACAAATGTGTTGGTGTTATCCGATTTTGGCCGTCTGCTCAAGCAAATTAAAAATAAAATTGATGCGTAACAAAAAATATTGAGCAAAAAGATTTGTAGCCGCGTGGTTTCGATCCTCAGACCTCATAAAATAAAATTGATGCGTAACAAAAAAATATTGAGCAAAAAGATTTCTAGCTCGTGGTTTCGATCCAGGGACCTCTGGGTTATGAGCCCTGCACGCTTCCACTGCGCCACTCTTTTCTCTGACACGAATGTCGAAATTACCATTTGTAAGTTAAACGGTATTAAAAGTTAAAGAAACTTTATAGAAAAAGCGTGTTAAACAAATTAATAGTTAAAAAAACTAAAAAACACGATTTGTTTAGTGTATTGTCATCGGTCCTCGATATATCTACAAAGTTTGAAAGAAATCTGACCGTTTAAAGTGGGTCAAAAACGCGCTCAAAGGAGTCGGTTACATACAAACATACAAACATACAAACATACAAACATACAAACATACAAACATACAAACATACAAACATACAAACATACAAACATACAGGTGAAGCTAATAAAAGCGTGTTAAAAATCAGCTGTTACATACATTTTGTCGAGCGTCATTGACATTTTTCTATGGAACAGCTGATTTTTTCCGCGAATTTCGGGTTGGTCCCGTAGTAAAAGCTGCTCATAATGATGAGTACTATGATAACCTAGAATATCTAAAGTGCCAAACCAGTCACTCTGTATAAACACAACACACTAAAATAAATAAAAAGTTTGTAAATCTCTTTAGTTTTTTTTGTTAGTGATTGATTGGATGATTTGATGTGAATGCTCTCTGTAACTTTTATGTTTTTGATCAAAGGTACATTTTCTCTTCGAAAATATTCTAAATCTTTTAAAGCTTAATTAAAATAAATTAAAAAGTATTTAGAAATATTTAACCTCCATTTAAAAACAAAATTGGAAATCTTACGAGCACTACGATGTTTATAAAAGATTCTTCAGAAATTTAATAGCAAAGAAATAATTTTGTAGCCGAGATATTCTGTTCCTCAGGTATTTCTGCAAACATCTAGTCTTCATTTCAGAGTAATTTGCTTTGGAAAAGATTATTTCCACTAGGTCATAATAAAAATATACACATATATAGCCTTACTTCTAGCAAATGTACTCGTATAAAACCAACTTTTTTATTAAAATTATACAATACTAGCTGTTCCCCCTGCCACGCTTCGCTGTGGATAAAAATATAAAATAAAATAAAATATAACCTATGTTACTTTGGGATAATGTAGCATTCGAATGGTGAAAGAATTTTTGAAATCGAATTAGTAGTTTTTGAGTTTATTCCACACAAACATACAAAAATACAAATCTTTCCTCTTTATAATATTAGTATAGCTAACAATATTATTTTAAGAATATATTTTTAATCATGATCATTATCAACTTTCAGTCCTTGATTTTCATTTTGTCCTCTAAAAAAATGAGAAATAGAGAGACTAACCTATCTGGTTTTTTACCCTACCGTTAGTTAAGATAATAATTTACATGTTTTCCAGTATATTTTCCAAATAAAAGTTCAACAAAAGTTGAAAATTTAGCGCTTAAGTAAAGTACTGCCGAAAGGTTAGTATTCTAAAAGCGTCTTATGCCGGGGCTTTAAATCCGACGAGTCACGTTTCCTGATCCCTACTAATTGTCAAACAGTTTTTTCGTCTACCTAGAAAGTTGACTGGTTTATGTACATACGAGTTGTCACATAGAACAATGATATGATATTGCCAAACAATTTAGTATTCTAAAAGCGTTTTATGCCAACTTAGCCGGGGGCTACAAATCCAATGGGTCACGTTTTCCGATCCCTCTTACTTATAAAAACCATATTCGAGGTCCTCGTAGATAAGCTTTAGTGGATCGCTCCAATATAATAATCCATTTTCCTGCTTTAGTGCGAAGTCATTTCATAGTGCTGGAGCCTGGGGCATATTAAACTACGAAATGGAGTTACGTTTGCTACTTTATGACCTTTTGAAACTTGAAGGCAGATTTAGTTTTAAGCACATTTTACTCAGTGTAATAAAGTAACTGAAACTCTAATTTAGTTATAATAACTTTATCTTATTTTTTTAAACGAAATGTCTAAGAAGTGAATGTCTAAGGAAAGTACGACGTTTATCTTCACTGACTATACGCTCTTTTATTTGTAATCAGTTAGGCCCGCTTGCGTCATTCTAAGTTAGCACTGTTAACTCCGTGTTAAAACCTATTATTATCGACAAGCTAAGTATGTATTTACACTTATAACCATGTATGTATAAGATATGCAAGTGGGCCATACTGTTACAACTCAAACTCTAAATATCTTCTCGTCATTTCATGTTTCCTAAACTACTCCTTCTAAATTGATCCTGTATAACCACGCACGTCGCGTGTGAATAATGAAAACGGTTGGCAACACTAAAAGCCCAGCCATTAATAAAGCTCTCTTTACTTAAGCGACGGAAAATAAAATTAGAAGCCGGTAAATAAAGTTAGTCTTTTAAGACTCGCGCAAAATGTAGGTTGAGATCTAAAGCAAAACTTCAAAGTTTTGCAATTTGTTTTGCTACGATTCATTAAATTCATTAATTATATCCGATCCAATCTGTCTGTCTGAGAGGTATTAATAGGTTGTTATTTATTTAGGCATATTTCAATTTGCCTAAAGTAAAGTACTGGCTAGACTTTGCGTAAACTTCTATCGTTTAATTTATTTATGTTATTCTGAGAAAAATCAATTTCTATAAAAAATAATTCCCGACCATAAAACTATACTCACTGAATCCACTTACCTTAATATCAATAACAATATCGAACAAAAAACATTAGGTAAGTATCTTGTATGTTTAAAAGGCTACCCTTTTATTTTGAATTAAATGTTGGATGAGGAAAGGCCAATCCATTTCTGCAAAGAGCGGTCCTTAAAGACAAATCATAGCTGGCTTGGTCGAGCGGGTTAGTGTAATTGAATCATCCGTGAGGCCTACAGACTTGATCCCCAGTGGGTTGCGGTAGATTGCCTCTAATATTACGCTCAAGAAAAATATTGTAAGCTAGCTGCACCCTGTGGTTCCACTTCTTATGATTTTTTTGTCGAAGCCTCATAAAATAAACATCCGCTTGACTTTTACTCTACATAATGTTAAAAAATACACCTATTCAGTAGAAACATTTCTAGTATTTTTTTCGTGCAGACTTTTATTTCTCCTAAGGTGAAATTTGAAGTGAGTCTAATAAAACTTTTTCATCTAATCCGCTATGAGATAGTCTCTTGAGCAATGAATAAACAAAAAATACACAAAATTATATACGGATGATATTAGTATGATATATTTCTACGGCGGTGGTGCTGCCATGTTATTAGGTGATGAACTTTTAATAATAAATGTGAGGACTACCGCTATGCTTGCAAGCTTGAGTGCCGGAGACTTGGAAGGCCGCCGTACACCGGACCGAGTCCTTCGCTACAATATCTATGCCACATTTTAGCCCGTTACAAATTGAACTCACCACAAATGCTGACACGCGTGCTTGCAAAGCGCGTAAGTGCACAGTTGGATATAGTTGGATATACGACCAGCTACAGATGCTGATGTAAGTATGTCCGTGCTTGCAAAGTGTGCGCATACAGTTACGAATACCACATTGTTACACACTGGTATAACTTTACGCTTGCGTTTGCGATGTTCTATCTTCAGCTCATTACTATTAAATATTCACATTTCTGGTTTATCTTAGCTTGCACTCCGCTTTAAGTGTGTTGTTGTTGAAAAGCGATTTATAAAGCTGTAAATCTTGAAAGCACATCGTTCACTTAACTAAAGTACGGATTCATTCGTGTTATTTATGGTGTATTGTGAATCGGTAGCAGTATCTCTTATGTAATGACGTGATGGGGAAGTGAAGCGAGAAACAGTTTGACAAATGTCGACAATTCGACATGTATATTATGTTGACGCGGCTGTAAGCCACTGTGCTCACAGCTGCTACTTTTATTATCTCTCTTATGGGTTGATTAGACGTAACGAGTACAGTGGCATGTCAGTGGCTTCAGCCGAATAGTCAGTTTGTATAAACAGTTTGCCGAGTGCTCGGTCGAGCAGAAAAGCTGGACCTACCTAGACAGTTACTAGAACCACGTTTTGTTTGCTAGGCCGAGTACCCACTCCCGCTCTTCATTCTTCTGATACCGCAGCGGATTGCCACCCCACTCGGCACGTATGGAAATAAACATGCACTCGTTCGTTCGTCACTGAGTAGCGTGCGCATTTGATATTGTATATTATTATGTTCAGTTTTTCTGAGTTTATCGGACTGACCTGAGAACATCGATATGGCGGCTCTCTCGGTCTAGTGCTTACGTGTAATCAACCCATTACATCACCTTTACTGATAGTCGGTATGTAGTAATGTAAACTAATGTAAACCTAGTTTCAAAAATATACTAAAAAAGGAAAATATTACACACCAACACTTTTATGTTTTTTATGCCAAATACTTAAGGTCCAGTTTTCACGTTCAATAACCTTCTTAAACGTATTTCAACATAGGAATACGATACGCAACCCAAAATCGTGCTTACCGTAAAAACTTGCGTCAAATGCAATGAATACCCTACGTGAGAGAGCTATAAATATCCCATTGTTTACTCGAAAGCTCTTTGGAATGTCTCATAAGATGATGTAGAAGAGCAAAGATAACAAATCCAGTAGATTGAGCATGCAAAATTGTTAATCGCCTCAAAATGACGTCAAAATTAAAATTCATACCGTCAGGCGCGATATTGATCGAGCAAAATTCATCAATACAATTTCAATTCATTTGACAAATCCAAAAATCATGACCCAATTGAATTATTATAGAATTGGTGGTTTTAGGCTATTTTGAGCATACTATTTTCGTGAGATAGTTGTTATATTTTATTTTTTTGTTGAAATGGTGGCTTATAATGTATCTGAAATATATCAGTAATGGCTGTTCAACTAGTTTCATTGATCTCGTACTAGCTTTATAGATTCGTTTAAAATAGGTACGATCTATCTACTGGTTATATGATCTGTATAAAAGGGCTTATTCGAAGACACAGAAAGGTACGACAATCTTTCACCGGTGACACGTGAATGAAATGGAATGGGAAAGGCTGGAGTTATACTACGAATGATAAGAGGAAAATCTTTCAAGAGGACCTTTTTAATATGATGTGTCGGAATTTTATCAAAGATGTGACGTCTATGTCATATTATATATGAGATAAAAGAAAATAAAACATAAGATGAAAGATAACCACAGGTGTGAATAGCTCTTTTTGATGGAAATATTGGTGTACAATTTATTATCACCCTTAATCTTATCCGTTTTTTTTTGAGATACCTACAAGAGATTTTTGAGATAAAGAATTTGCTTTGGATTTTTTGGCATTGCATACGAGTATGCAAATGCTATATATTATTAAGTCAATTTCGACAATCTATTGCAGAGTGTATGTTATAGCATAGAATTGTCATTCACATAGATTTTTTTAGTTTTTTATAGCGTTTGCAATCATAGAATTGCAACTTGGAGAGGGGCTGATACAAACTCAAAACTAGAAATAACAAGAACATTATTTTTACAAAACAAAAAACAAAAACCGACTTCAAAAGACCGACTATATTCATCTATTTGTCGCGCACGTACTCGTACACTTAATGCAAATTTAAGACTTATATGGTTTTCTCATGGATACCATTATCAGAACTGGACTTAAAAATGGGACCAAATGGGAAGCGTCAGCTTTCTAATAAAAAAAGAATCATCAAAATCGATTCACCCAGTCAAAAGTTATGAGGTAACAAACATTAAAAAAAAAAAAACATACAGACGAATTGATAACCTCCTCCTTTTTTGAAGTCGGTTAAAAAGAAGAAAGTACTTGGCGGAGATTAGCCTACGACGTAGCATACTCGTAGGTGGAGCTACGCCGTAGGAACGAAAGTACACATAATATTTTTTAGGGTTCTGAACCTCCTTGGGGAAAAACCCTTAAGGCGAGACTTCGCTATCTGTCTGTAAGTCAAAGCCAATATTTTTATTAGGCCACTTAGATAAATTCAACGCAACTTCAACTAAGCCTTAAATTCTAATTGTATATTGTAAATATCAAGTACTATATTACCCTGTACCTCAGAATTCAATTCTGTTAAACACCGTCCACTCAAATATCTACCTTATCAGTCTAAAACTATTATTTATGTAGGTATTATTATTCACTAAAAAGGTTCACTTTCACTGATTCACTTTCACAATCACTATCGTTACAATCATAAAGTGTCAACTGCAATTACCTAATTAATTCTTTTTAACTTTTATGTTTATTTTGTCTCAGACAGCTCAACGCGAGTTATAAAACATTATGTTCTCCAATTTCACAAATTATTTTATCCCACGTTTTTCGTAACAGAAAAAAGTTAATCCCGCTGTATGATTAACAAATTCACAGTCCACAATGAAAACACTTTTTCAACGTTGAAAACCTAAAAAACAACTAAAAATACGAGCGAAGCGGGACCTAAATTAATTTGCTATTCGAAACAGCATGTGAATTTGTAATCACAACATCTGCGCCTCGGTGGGTTTAACTCCTCTATAGAAGTACTAAGCCCTGATACAGTCGTAACGTCAAGCTTAAAAAATCCATTTATTGACTACTTTTTTAATAAAAATACAGTTATAGTGATTTATTATTTTGAATTAGTATGTATGGTGTAGTTAAAATTGTTTATTAATTTGAGTTGTAAAAGCAAACATAAAAATCAAAAATTTCAAAAAAAAAATCGATAACTGTATTTTTAGTAAAGTAGAATTTAGCCTCAGACTAACTAAGTAAGATTAAGATATACCTCTATATAATATTACATAATAGTATGAGTAATTTATTAATCCAACTAAAGCCAGCTTCGAGAAAATTAATAGCTTAGAATGACGACAAAGATGAAAAACGTTTTCGATGGTTAAATACAATCTTTTTATTTATCCTGGGGAATTTTCTTTTTTTGAGATGATGCGTTTGGTCACGCTTGTAACCTGATGAAGGTCACTGAGTGTGATCGAAACTTGTCGTAGTAAAGACTTAATTCCCGTGCTCATTCTGACAAAATTTTGTAAGTATTTTAAATTTAGTTTTAAAACCTCAAATTGTAATTAGTTTTCTGTATTTGAAGTTGCCAGGTAGATATAGTAATTAATACATGTTCCGAAAAATAGATGAAGCGAAAATAAAAAAGTATTATTTGAAGCAAGAAGAATTTTCATTTACGACTGAACGTTTCATAATTTCATTCGAATTTCTGTTTAAAATTCTAATTTTGACGATCGACTTTTCGTGTTAACTGTACCAGAAAGTCTTTTATTGCCATTGAATATTGATACTCAACTCAAAAATATTAATCTGGTTTGATTTATCAGTTCATTTGCCTTTTCATAATCAGCATATTTTCACGCTTTAACTGATTCGTATTGCGAATATTTGAGAGAATTTCAAGCGTATTCGTTTACCATTTTAGTATTGAATCCAAAGTTTTTCATTTTAATCATTCATGTAAAACAATCATGCGTTAATCGGCTCATTATTTGATTTTTTACGAAAAAAGTTAATGGTCATGCAAGGTTTTGTTTTTTTTTTTGTTGTTGTTCAAAATGTACATCTCAAAAGTTGACTCATATTTTATTCGTTTAATCTAAATTTTTAGGTAGTACAATATTGAGGCCTGTTTTTATTAGTGGGTTGATTGGAAAATGGTTAATGATGATGAATTGAAATTGATGTCTCTTAATGACTCAATCGAATCAATAATAAGACCCAAACTTTTAATTAACTCAAACACATTTCATAATGCCATTCAAAAACAATCAACCAGAAGACGCTTCCAGCCTAATAAAGTTCAAATCAAATATTGAATTTAAGATAAATTATTGAAATCTTCAAGACGTTGGGGCCAGAGCCAATAATTCCGTATTTCTTTTTGTAATTTCTCCACTTATTTCCATTCGTCACTTCCAATTTGGGGACGAGAAACTTCTAAATTGCCAAGTTAGGTAAATGGAAGACTTGTTACGAAAATATTTTTGTTTTGGTTCTTTCAAAAGGGCGGAATTGATTTGGCAAAGGTTCGTGAGCTGATTGTTCGAGAATAACTTTTTATTTAGATTTCCTAAACTTGTTCAGACTTGGATAAGCCTGGTAATGATTGCCAACGTCTGTAGGAAGCAGTGAGTAAGCAGGTGAATGATTGATTACGCATTCAATATGAATATAATAAGCTGAAATGACCAACAAGTAAGCCAATTTAACTATTTTGGAGCACTCCCAATTTAGGTTGTTATAAATTATTTCAAGACAGGTAATGCCTTTGGCGGTATGCCAGTAGGATGGTTATCATAACTTAATTTGGTGAAACTATCAAACTCAGAGATTTTGAGTTTAATTCGAACTGGTCATAAAAAATAAGTCAGTCATCAAATAATTTAAAGTTTACTTATGTATTTTATAAAAGAAGCACTCTTTCATAAAAGAGAACGGTTTTCCAAGTACCAGATCCTGATGTTTTGAAAAGCTAAAAATATACAGAGAAAAAGCTAGCATCAACAAACCGCCAGTAGTTAAATTACTTTGCTTGCATATGTGCCACTTTCGTTCCGTCGACTATTTCATGAAACTGACATAATTGTAAAACCAAAGAAAATGTAAACGCGAAGCAACGTAATGACGTAGTGCGACGTCAACTATAAGCATAATGTTGGGAAATACGACACGCTCGTTAGCTTTGCATGCCATACAAATGTATGCAAGCAGTGCTTTTTTCGAGCTCTGCCTTTTTCTTAGGCAGGAGCCTTATTTGCTAGAGCCACGAACGAAGGCTCGATCAAAATGCCATTTTTTTCTCCTGTAATAATCCATTGTAACAGTTGCTAATTGTTGGAGCAGTCTTGTGTGTGTTAGTAGTTTTATTTGAAAAACACGCACAGAAAAAAATATTGCTGCATTGTACTCCTAAAGTTCATCTTAAAGTTCCCAATAAAAGTCAAACAAGCAATGAACAACAACTACCTCTTATAAAATAGTTGAAGTGACTCAAACAGTAAATTGATATAGGTACTAGGATTCCATATCATTTTTCCACAATAAACTCCATTTTTGTGTTTTCGCTGACTTTCTGAATATAAAATGCATTTATCGAGCTTCATACCCGTAATGATCCCTTTCATTCGCCCTTTTGTGGGAAGCTTACGGTGAATTGAAAATACACATCTGTGGAGATAAGTTCGTGCTTAAAGCAAATGCGGTCAACGTTCTTTGATCTGACAAAGTGAAGTGAGACATATCTCTCTGTGGATTACTGTACGAACCTCAAAGGTGGTCAAAGCAAATACTGAATGGCTAAAATGCGGTGAGTTCAAAAATGAGACTATATTTGATATTTATTCAAACACATTGAATAATTTAACTCTCTACTGAGATATCTTGCTGTTTTACTTGCAAAAGTATACTACGTACTCAACGTAGTAAACAATCTTTTTAGTGTCAAAATTATAATAATAAAATAATAAATTACTTTGATGAATGAGGAGTTGTATTGTTATTATTGGTTAAGTTATTTTTTAAGAATAAGCCACGCGCTGCAACGTTTCTGATATCAATCAAAGACAAAGACCACGACCAAGACAGTCTCGTGTACCAACCGACTGTGTTGACCATTAGAAGACTTGTCTCTTTTATCAATCTATTAACAACAAACATTATTTTTACAAAACAAAAAACAAAAACCGACTTCAAAAGACCGACTATTGAGTTATTCATCTATTTGTCACGCACGTACTTAATGCAAATTTAACACTTACCTACATGGTTTTCTCATGGATACCATTATCAGAACTGGACTAAATGGGAAGCGTCAGCTTTCTAATAAAAAAAGAATCATCAAAATCGATTCACCCAGTCAAAAGTTATGAGGTAACAAACATAAAAATAAAATAAAATAAAAAACATACAGACGAATTGCTAACCTCCTCCTTTTTTGAAGTCGGTTAAAAAAGCCAATATTATAATGACACTGGCACTCATTTTTCATTTATTTATGCACCCGTATTTCATTTCGTTTCAACAGATAACGTTTTTACGATTGATTTTTACAAAGAGGTGGAATGATGTATACCGTTGTGCTGTCAAGCACATTTATCTTGTGTCAGATGAAACATTTTATCCTTTGTGATTTTATCGCTCGGAGTTGTCAAATCGGTGAAGCTTTGACACAGTCTGGCTGTCGCTCCGTTTTATATCTGTCGTGTCAATCTCACAAAATTGAAAGCGTGGTTACTGACATTGGTTGTGTTCGGAATAAGGAAAACGCTGCCTCAGGAAAACCTAGAGATCAAGATGGAGCACTGGGTTAGATTTAGCTGAAGTCGCCTAGATCTCCTCCACTTTTATATAGGTATGTAGCGTATAGCGTACATACATAAAACGCTTCTTCGCTTTGATGTGTGTCTACACTGAGAAAAATTTCAACTAAAGTAAAAACTAGTACTATAGTCATCACAAAATAAGAAGCCCGTTTTGACAATTGTAATCGCGACGTAACTAGTGATGTTACCATATGACTCGATATTCGATACTCACGATAAATCAATTCAAGTTTATATGAGTATTTGATCGATTTCGTCATGTATTGTATGTAAGTTCATTGGATTAAGGTGTTGATTAGAAAATTTAACTTAAACTTTAATATTGTAGGTATTTTGAAATGATACAGTGGTGCAAAAGGTAAATTGTCTTTAATTTAATATTTTTAGTTACATTAACATTCACTCAATCACAATAAAATAAGAAAAAGCGAAAGTTAGTAAACCACTCTGTGAATTTATTTGCGTCCATTTATTCGTGACATTCTTTTGTACTTTTAGACTCGAATCAGTAAGGCATCATTAACAAAACCTCTCCCGGCTGATCCAGCTGATCAATATTTAATTACTATTAAAATCGAATGAAGCTGGTGAAATTCAGTAATTAATTGGTAAAGTGCATGCTACTATAAAGTATGCGCGAAAAGCGTTACAAGTTACATTCTAGGGTTTTTCTCAAGTGTCAAAACGGGCCTCTTATTTTGTGTTGACTATATAGCACCAGTTTTTAGGGTGAGAACCATATATTATGATAATTGTCATAATATATTATAATATATTAATTAATACTAATCGAGACAAACACAGCTTGCAATAAAATAGGCGCTGCGTGCGAGCACCCAAAACAGTCGTTGTAGGTTAATAACTCGTTTCCAATAATTGATACATGTGTGCTGTGATACAATTTAGTTAAAAAAAAATACATTGCAATGTCTAAGATAAATGTACTAAAAACCAAAAAATAATAAAATAGATACAGTCGTGGGAATTATAAACATATGCATAGACTAGACTAAAATAAAACCGTGGGACTACCCGTGGGACTAACCGTGGGACGTGCCCCACGGTTTTATTTTAGTCTAGTCTATGCATATGTTTATAATTCCCACGACTGTATCTATTTTATTATTTTTTGGTTTTTAGTACATTTATCTTAGACATTGCAATGTATTTTTTTTTTAACATAAAACCGTTTAACTTTAAAATTTTTTTTACCTATTTTTATTTTCTAGTTTTTAGTTTTTATTTTATATAGTACATTGTATTATACTGGTTGAGCACTTTCATTTGATACCCATATTGATGGGATCGATAAAACCTACGTTATCCGCCATTTTGTAGCGGCCGCCATCTTGTATTTCAATTTTTTATAGTATATTGTATTCTGCTTGTTGAGCCCTTTCATTTGATACCCATATTGATGGGATTGATAAAACCTACGTTATCCGCCATTTTGTAGCGGCTGCCATCTTGGATTTCAATTTTTTATAGTATATTGTATTCTGCTTGTTGAGCCCTTTCATTTGATACCCATATTGATGGGATTAATAAAACATAAATTATCCGCCATTTTGTAGCGGCGGCCATCTTGAATTTATAATGATAATGAATAAACATAATTGTATTGTCACCAAAATCCAAAGTGTATACAAAATTTCAGATTAATCGGTTGACAGGAAGAGGGTGAAATTTGAATTACTAAATTTGACCCAAGAATAAATAAAACAAACGGGGTGAGCTAAATAGAACCGTTTAAAAATGGCTTCAGCCAAATATCCCCGATGATCTATCTTTCCCTTTAGGTTCATCTGAGAACGTTTTATAAACATTCACTAAGTTAACGAGATTACGACGATACGAGAGACGTAAGCGATTATATACAGGGTTATACAGAAATGGTATGCTAAGCCGAAACGGGCTCATAGTACTCATGAGTCAAAAGCACTCATAGTACTCATACACATACTCATTTTACTATGGGACCAACCCGGAATTTGCGAAAAGAAAATTAGCTGTTCTGTACATTTTGTCGCGTGTCATTGAAATTTTTCTATGGAACAGCTGATTTTTTTTCGCGAATTCCGGGTTGCTCCCGTAGTAAAAGTTGTTCACAAGCACTATGAGCCGTTTTTGGCTTAGCATACCCTTTCTGTATAACCCTGTAGAATTATAGATGTTAACACAATAGTCAAAGCGCCACGATCTCTGAATGTCTATTCACGAGAACTCTGAACCACCACCACCACTTACTATCATCAGGCCCGTTGCTTGTTTGCCACTTATTATTTTTTTTTTCTAAGAACTCGGCACTAAACAGAACAAACCGATGTCTTTGAATGAGTCACTTGCGGAATGAACAGCGACTAAAGATGGCTTTGGTAAGATTGCCGTTTATTGAGGCTTGTGGTAAAGTGGGACTTCGTCTCTATCTCATACATCTACATAGTAACTCAATAGATAAATGAATGAAATGAACCAATGAATGGTTGAATGAATGAATGGTTGGTTGTTGGTTGGTTGGTTGGTGGTTGGTTCGTTGGTTAGTTGGTTGGTTGGTTAGTTGTTTGGTTGGTTGGCTGGTTGGTTGGTTAAATGGTTTACAAAATCATACGGTATTCAAGTACAGCAAGGTCTTGATTGGTGTGATATTTTATTAGGGTTCTGAACCTCCTTCGTGGATGAACCCTTATGACGAGACTCATGCGTCCGTTCGTCTGTATGTCACAGCCAATTTTTTTCGACCTTAGTTTTAATCTTCATAAAGTACCATTACCATAAATTTTCTATGCAATAACAATCAAAGTACCCTTCAACGTAAAAATGTTTTCCTATAATCTTTATTTAGTATTGACAGACAGGACCATTAACAAGAAAATTATCATAGTAACTTAGGCCATTAAGACGTCTTCAGACTACGCTATAGCACTTAGGTTCCTATTTGTAAAGTTGTTCTCCGAGCAATATCGCGCCGAAACAAATTAACCTCTCAGCTACGTTCCGCGGTTTCACTTGATATTATAACCAGTGCAATTATCCAAGATATATGCCACCATCATACAAAATTTAATTCTCTGTTGAACCATTTCCGAGTTACATGAAAGCACAAATTTACGTGAACACATTGAAAAATTTTACATTTTAAAATAGAATATTGGTGTCATAGTATTATTGGTTGCAATTTGTTTCTTGTTTTAATATGTATTGTAAACGGACATTGGTCAGCAATAAATGAATTGAATTGAATAGGCTGAACATCACTTATATACATTTTGTATGGACGCGTTGACATTTATATATCCTGCTACAATACAGGGCAGGCGGGAAGTATTTATAGTGGAAAGTTACATATCGACGGAGGTATATAGGTATATCATAATACATTATACGGGTTGTTCCGGGATATAAAATTTCTTTTAATTTTTGAACGCTAGAATTTATAGGTATGTGGACAATTGTATTTTTTGTTCATAATATTAGACCTTGACCTTTTTTTGACCTTTTTTGTTTTGTTTGTTTTTTTTGTTGTTTTATTTGAAAGTAGAAGAAGGGAAAGACATATGTCAGGATCGTAGCAAGTGGAGGGATGTAGTCTCTGCCTACCCCAATGGGAAAGAGGCGTGATAATATGTATGTATGTAATATTAGACCTAATTATAATAATACCTATAAGTAAATCAATATGTGTATATTAAAGCGTAGTCTCCTAGGGCATTTATAGAGCTTTCAAGGCTGCTTTTCAGCAGTGAAAGGACGGCCATCAGTTTTCGTTTTGTCGGACAGTGACTTAGTTTTACGACCATTGTAGACCTCTCGGGGATTACTCAAAAGTTTTTAGAACAAGTTGAGTCTTTTGTACATTCGAAGGAATACCCTAGCGAGAACACATGACGAAACACTTTAGACGGAGTTCGAAGACGAATGGATTTTATTGTGTAAACTGTGTTCATACGTTTTAGACTGGTTTTACTTTCAGCGCTATTGAACTAGGCATATAAAGTTACAGTCATCATCAGTATCGGTATTATTAATCTTTATTACCTCAAAACCGCTGGACGAAGACATCAAATAAAGACCTATCTTCGGCGTTTTGATAGTCAATGTTATTCGGCACCTATACATATTTAAATGTTATAAATATCCATATCCATCCATAATACGACCCTACGTTTATCATAACAACTTCTAAAAGCTTCTTTTATACATGTTTTTGAAGATAGAAGTCTTATTAAAAGTGATAACTTTTTACAATCAAAACTAACGTGGTTTTCATAGCAACCGTTCAGGACAGCCGCTAGCTGGCATGACGCGGGCGCTTTGTAATCACTCCTTGAAAAAAAAACACTGAATGTGGTTGAAGCTATGGCCGAAGAATCTGACTCAATTTAACGTGTAGGTATCTAGAACACAATCAATATTAGCTCCTAACATGGTGAGCTGTGCTGTAAATTTATTTTTTCTGAATGCGCAATCTACTGCTTTTATTATCCTTGATAAGTTTATAGCAACTTTGCTAAATATTCCGCGCCAAAGTAACAATACTGTGGTTACGTAATGTGCTAAACCCTATTTTGTTTGGTTTCAAGGGTGAAGTAGTTAAACGTCTGCCTACAATAAATTATTGTAGTGGGTACTTAAGAACTGACGTCTTAAGAATAAATCAGTAACGTATAGAGCAGACCCGTATTTTTTTTTGTTTACTAGCGGCGTTTCGCGCTTTTACTTGCTATCACAAAACTATAATTTTTTTAGAATACAATTTGGATCTGTGTTAATCCAAGATATTTAGTACAGTTACGTAAAATTAAATTAAGTTACGTTAAATTAAATTTTATTTATTTGGGCTATTTAAAAAATTAGAAAAAAATGGTTCATCTGTCTATTATCTATTCTACTTTTTTTCGCAAATTCCGGGTTGGTCCCACAGTAAAAGTTGTTCGTAATGAGTACTATGAGCTCTTTTCGGTTTCGGTTTTAGTTTAGTTTTTAGTTAGAATAGTTTAGGACAGTAAAGATTTTAACCCTGAAAAACTTAAACCTAGCGTAAGATTAAAGAAAATTCAGACACAAATTATTGAGTTTAATTACATTTATTGAAGAGAAATAACAATAAACAACGTATAAAATTGTTACGAAACAAGTTTTCGGAGTTATATTATGATTTATATCAACAAAGTACAGCAAAATTAAAGTAAATAACGAAGCAACGCAAATTTACTAACATTTCTGTGAGTCAAGAGAAAATCTTGTATTTGAGTTGGAGCTAACCCAACTAAACACTGATCAGATAACACCCGTACCCGACAAGATGACCTCTTATTTAGCAATTTTAGAATGGGGGTAACCATAGTACCAGTAGTAGAGACAATGCTCTCGGCCGAGTATTCGGTTTGTTTAAACAGTTTTTTGACGAGGCGAGACAGCTACTAGAACCATGATTTGTTTGCTCGGCCGAGTATGCCCATTTATTGTCTCGCCACTGTACTCGTTACGTGTAATCAACCCATTAGCGTTATAGCAAGCTCTGTTCATATGAATGTACAAGCTTTGTTAAATGTTTAAAACTTTGCGAGACTTAGCATCGAAGCAGAACAGAAGCAAAAAGAGAGCAGCGTGTTTTAAACATCATTGACCACACAGACGCCTTCTATCTATAGGGTGCCTATGCTATACTAGCCTCGACCCACGGCTTCAGCCACGTGGAGATGAAAAATGATGCTGATGATGTAAAGTAGCCTATTTGCTAATACCGTAAGTTATCCTTCTTCCAAATTTCAATCAATTCTATTTAGCCGTTTTAACGCGAAGGAGTAACAAACTTCCACTTTTATGTAGGTAATATTAGTGAGGTTGTTCTGTTATTGACCGAGGGAGCGGAACGTCTCCGCAACAATTGGCCAAAATTTGCTTTCATCTGACCGGATGTCAGTATGTTTATTTCGATGTTAGTACTCGCGTGCAGGTCGTATTTTTTTCAATGAATATCGAGGAACCTTGGTACTTGTATACTACAGATTCTACATTCTACAATCTGATAGTTTTTGGTTGTTGGCAATTTTTGATTGAGCGGTATTTTCCTTAAAAAGATATGTGGTCTCCTCCCCAATCTCCCACTTTGCTGTGGCGCCATATAAAGAAAGAATATCGAATATGAGCAAAATCCATCAAGATCCTCTCAAGATAAGAGGTTGTGATTGATGCAAAAAAAATTGTTCTAGCGAGGTTTACTGTTCGCCGAACTACCAGTTTTTAATTGTTCTTTAATTATGATAACTAGAGTTAGCCAGCTGTAAAGCGCTGCACATACAGTTTGTTGCACCAGCGATAGCAGCGCTGAAGCGTCAACCAACAGGGTGTCAGCAGAACGACGCGAGTCACTGTCTCATACACGCCTCGCTTTGCTGTCTCGCGTTGTATTACATATTTCTTTTATTATACAACTTGCTACCTAAATATTCCGACATGAAAACCTTTAGGCTTTTTAGCTTAAGCGTAATTTTAAACCAAAATCTAAAAACAAAGCCTAAAAGCGTCCCTCAATCATAAACTTTTGAATTCAGGAATATAATATGAGGCTAATAATTGCAGGCTTCAGGCGGTAACGAAGCTTCACTAGCTTTTAGTCTGCTGACACTTCGTGACTTTGGAGCGAAACATAAATCCCGAGTTTCGAGTTTTCGATTGCACAATCTCGGACGAGCGACGGATATTTCAGATACCCAGATCATGTAACGCGTCCAGATTCAATTCCCATTTCCCACGCTTCTATTAGTTCTATTGAGTGCCGCATACACCACAACTCTCTACCTGCCCATTTCGAAATACATTCGAAGCTAACCGTCGATCACACCTTGCTTTAAACAAAGACATAAATTAATGGAACAAATTAGGCTGCTCTTAAAATGTGTCGGTATAGATAAATAATCCCGATGGCGATCATTATTGTGCTAATGTTTATTTATGTTGAGCATAATTTGAATCACAAACAAAGCATTCATCTACTAACAATAATACTAAATACTCGTACCTACCTAATTATGCATAAACACGGAATAATTTTGATTATTTGTCAAACGCGGATACATTTCGACAAAAGAAATAACAATCCGTTGAATCCCACAGTTTTTCTCACGACTTGCATGATGACGCAAATAGATCATTGACATCGATCTAGCGACTTCGGTGATCATTGATATTATTATCGCCAGGTTACATACCATACCAAAGATTTTGGTGGTTTTGGAAAAGGAAAGATGCTCCATGTTAGGACTTTACAATTAAATTACAAACCCTTTACTCACATAGCAATTGATTAATCGTTTTCGAGATAAATGGTAACATAAGAATACACACACAAACAAACAAAACATCTACCTTCTCCGTTCCATCCTTGAAATAATAATTTTAGTAATTATTAAAAAAGACCCTTCTAGAAACACTGATGTCTAGAATATGTATAATATAACCTGCTTGTAGTTACGAGTAACTGACCGTTTTGGAGAAGGGTAGCCTTGTAAATATTCCTCTTGTTCCTCGAGTGTCACGCCGGGGACAAACAAGGGTGTTAATTGATGAGGGATAATTTAGCTTACGGGATTTAGTAGGTAATTAAAGATTCACAAATAGACGTTTCATTCTATTACGCTCATAACTGAAATAGCAGGAACTACGTTAATAATGCAGGAGCTTTTAATCAAACTCATTATTTAAATTTTACCTGTCATAGTCGGCTTGGCAAGCGTCTCGTAAATAAACTGAAAAATAGACCATTGAGCGGGATTTTAATCTTTTCGCTCATATTTGAATCGAGACGACGGCGATGAGGTAAAAAAGTTAGTTTGTTAAGACCGAGTACACCGAGTGGCTAACTCTAGCATCGTACATCATACATGAGTTTTTAGGATGCCTGAAGATCTCTAACAAAGCTTAGTGGTTGTTGCCATAGGATAAACAACCGGGGCTTGCAAATGCGATGACGCGATGCCGACGTGTTCCATCGATATTCGAATAAAACTAGCATTAGTCGGTATTTAAAATAATTTACGCGATGTTAACGTGTCAATTATATCTAATAAAATTAGATGCCACTAGAATTCATCCAAAAACTGGAGTCAAGGCTCACTAATACTCGTACTATTATCATAAATTCAAAAAACTCGGTGATAAAGTAGCTATGTGTGATAAGGACAAAATTTGTTACGAAGATAATTAGCTTTGTGTTGCCTACTAAAATATGTTAGCAATTTAATGTTTATGTTCACATTATGTAAAAACAGTGAAATATTAAAATGATCCAACTCAAGATTGTGAAAGATTTTAAGGAATGTTTTTTCTAGTTTAGTTAAAAAATATAGCATCACAACAAATTTTTACAGCACTGACATGATAAAAACTGGGACATATATTTTACACAGGAAATAGAAAAAACTGTATTTTTTATCAAAATTCATAAAATCCAGACCATGCCCAAAAACACGTGACCTATTGAAATAAAGTGTCAATATCAGTTACCTGATTCAAATCACATAGAATGGATTTCGCAATAATTTTAAATGGATAATATTATATTTCATATGTTCCCTTGGGCCAGTGTCCGTACCAAGGGTGCTGAAATATGTTAACAACCGCCCCCAGCAGCCGACTACAAATTGTTTGTTACGTTGTTATCAAAAACTCGTCACCGCTTCTGGGAATACAATTTGCCCAAATTTCACCGCGCAAAATACATTCCAATAGATTCAATAAACTGACACTTGTCTTTCTTCTTCAATTTTCTGCTTTCTTAGGTAAGTGTATACAAATAAAGATCTAATTTTTGTGATCGCACACGTTTCTTCTGTTTATCACCTTTGAAAAAATAGTGTGTGAAAGAAAAGTATGAAATAAAATTTCATGTTTTTTACAGTAGTTGAAGACCCATACATAATTATAACGGGAGATATACCCAGCAGTGGGATAGAGAAGGCTGTGGATGATGATGATGAACTATATAGAGATTGTTTGAATTTTTCCACATTAACTATTTAAACTGTATACTTACTTTTATAGCCGTGGTTGTAATATATATTTAAAACCAAACCACATCGAACAAAATTGGGTATTATAATTATGTGTACAGTAGGCCTAGCACAACTACGACGTAAACTTACGAGTTTTCGATAGAAAAGTGTATGCCATTTACGCCTGTCAACAGCGCACTGACGGGCGTAAATGGCGTACACTTTTCTATCGAAAACTCGCTACGTAAGTTAACGTCAAAGTTGTGCTAGATACACTGTAGTGTACACAGTGTACAGATATTGGCATTGTGAATCAGTCCGGGCGAACAACTATAATACCTATTTAATTCTGAGTGTGAGTGATTTTATTACTCACTAGCTGACTCGACAGACGTTGTCCTGTCAAAAGCCATTGCGTCAATTCTATGTCAAATGTCAAAAGTTACATTAAAAAAGTTTACATTGTCCAAAGCGCTATATGGTTTAAGTATTTTTAAATTTTCTAATTTTTCATGTTTTTTTACTATAAATTGAGATGTGAGCTATCCTATCTCCTAAGTTAGATCGAACTGCACACGGTGTGCAAATTTGATTGAAATCGGTTAAGTAGTTTAGGAGTCTATAGCGGACAAACAACGTGACACGTAATCTTAATATATATAAATCTCGTGTCACAATGTTTGTCCTCAATGGACTCCTAAACCACTTAACCGATTATAATAAAATTCGCACACCATGTATTGTGCAGTTCGATCCAACTTGAGAGATAGGATAGTTTAAATCTCAATTTATAGCCGCAATATTATTTTATTGCAAATTATGTATATACTAATAATTTTTACTATAAATTGACAAGTTAGCATGACGTGTTATGGGCAAACGTGACGTTTAACATCAGGCGAGCGATTTGCTCGTCTCGTCACACAATTACATAAAAAAAAAAAAAAAAAAAAAAATCAACATACTACGGTTGCTATAGTTACGCAATGGCTTTTGACAGGACAACGTCTGTCGAGTCAGCTAGTTTATATAATATAAAGAAGAAGATAAGACAAAGTGTGACGTCATACCTACAACCTACGTGAACTTGCATGAACGTGTTTAAAATACTTTGGTGCCCTCAATTAATTGAAACTTATTTAACTTTACAACTTAAACAAACTATGGTTGTGTTTGTTCTGCCTTTTAGTTTAGAACATGGTCCACTAGTTTCCCTAGGTATCCTCGAAGACAAAGACTTTGCCTCGAGTAAATTAAACAACGGGTCTTCAATAAATGTGCAGTTAACTGGTTCCACTGCAAAAGCTGTTCTGTTTTAAACTTCGCCTTGAGCGGTTTTGTAATTTAAACGCTATCGTAGACTAAAACGATGTTGAGCTGATGAATAAGACATTTTCAAAGAATAAAGCGAGGTAGAATGCTTAGGAAAGCTTCTGTATTATCTTTGGATATTTACAAAAAATAACTAGTTTCGACGATAATTTACGATTGTAAGAAAACTTTTCATTGTTATCATAACCAGTATTTAAGGGCGTTGCTCTTTTTAACACGCTTTTATTAGCTTCACCTGTATGTTTGTATGTTTGTATGTTTGTATGTAACCGACTCCTTTGAGCGCGTTTTTGACCCACTTTAAACGGTCAGATTTCTTTCAAACTTTGTAGATATATCGAGGACCGATGACAATACACTAAACAAATCGTGTTTTTTAGTTTTTTTAACTATTAATTTTTTTAACACGCTTTTTCCATAAAGTTTCTTTAACTTTTAATACCGTTTAACTTACAAATGGTAATTTCGTCATTCGTGTCAGAGAACAGAGTGGCGCAGTGGAAGCGTGCTGGGCTCATAACCCAGAGGTCCCTGGATCGAAACCACGCGCTAGAAATCTTTTTGCTCAATATTTTTTGTTACGCATCAATTTTATTTTATGAGGTCTGAGGATCGAAACCACGCGGCTACAAATCTTTTTGCTCAATATTTTTTGTTACGCATCAATTTTATTTTTAATTTGCTTGAGCAGACGGCCAAAATCGGATAACACCAACACATTTGTACATATTAAGGATGGTTAATAGTTAGCAAATCGAACTAAAAAGCGAAAAATAAATAATAGTTAAAAAAAAACTAAAAAAACACGCTTTTTATAAAAAACCGAACTAAAAAAATAGAAAATAAAATTTTACAAATTTAAATTAAGAATAGGGTTGAAAATTTCAATAAATATAAATTAATAATAGTGTAATTAAATAAATATATGTATTTTATTTTTAAAAAAGCGTGGGGTGCTTTCTAAGATATTATCAAAATGCTAATCACTCTACTCATGTCTGTCAATACAAAATGTATCTACAAAATATATAATATCTATTGACCCATGCACCCCACGCTTTTTAAAAATAAAATACATATATTTATTTATTTACACTATTATTAATTTATATTTATTGAAATTTTCAACCCTATTCTTAATTTAAATTTGTAAAATTTTATTTTCTATTTTTTTAGTTCGGTTTTTTATAAAAAGCGTGTTTTTTTAGTTTTTTTTTAATTGTTTAGTAATTTCAAAGTTTAAAAGTCGGCTAGTATTTTTAACTTCTTGTGCTATATACTTAACACCTACATTCTTATTGGCATATCATGTGCGAAAAGATATTATCAATTTGTGTTCTTACAGTATCATGTTTAATACGTCTGTTATACAAGGTTCTAAGGAAAGGGTATGCTAAGCCGATATTGATAAGTTGTTCAAAATGATGAGTACTATGAGTTCTTTTTCGGCAAAGCATACTCTTTCCTTATAACCCTGCATAAAAAGCTACAAACTAAAATTTGTTAGCATTTTTTTTTAAACAATAATGTGATAGTGTTAAAGACCGAGTGAAGTTGTTGTACTAGCTTTAAGCGGAATTATCTTTCAGCTTGTAATTCCTAGTGTGAACTACAAAGAGCTTATCTATATAGGGTTATTCATAAAGGGTATGCTAAGCCGAAAAGGGCTCATAGTACTCATCATTATGAACAACTTTTATTATGGGACCAACTCGAAATTCGCGAAAAAAAATCAGCTGTTTCATACATTTTGTCGAGTGTCATTGACATTTTTCTATGGAACAGCTGATTTTATTAATGAGTTTGTCATTTGGAATTGTATTTTAAATTTTTTGTATTTTTTAAGTTAAAGCTAAAATCACAATTGAAACGAAACATTAAATTAATAAACTTTCATAAATGGAAAATAATAGGCTTCGCATTTGGTAGATAATTAGTCAGCTCGTTCGAATATTAAGACCATAAATTTCCGAAAGCCTATTAAATGAATCTACAAAAGTTTCGTAATCATATCTCTGGTCTGAAATTACCTATTTCGGATCGTATCAATTACAAATGATTTAGTTGCCACCTGTATTTATTTTGTATTTACCTATCTACTAAAATACACTTCTGATTTGAATCCACAAAACTTCAAACAAATTCGAATAAAACCCGCAATTAGAGATGTTTACTTCAAATATTTTCGCCTATTTAGTTCGCTTTTGCGTTTCTCGATTTTTTAGTAATTCGCTTGGTAGATACGTAAAAAGAGCTAAGTGACACTTAAGCAAATTGGGCCCGCACTGGCGTGCTGGCGAGCGCAAACGACTTTCCAGCAAACTTTTCACGTTCAGCTCTAGCAGGTATTTAATTAAGTAGTTAAATTAAATAGCGGTAGAAACGCGCTTAATTTTTACGTCGTATCTTTGTAGCTGAAACTTAGGTGCTAAAAGAAATATTTAATTAGGTCAACTGGTAATTTCGGTGAAGTTTTTTTGGTAAGGGTATAAAATTTGACCGTTATCTTACGTTAATCGGCTATTTTTAAGCAGGCGTGGACGACGCTAACTTAGAAGAAACGGATTTATTTGCGACTTGAACCTACTACTTCCACATAACAAAAACATCATTAAATTATGATTACACGATATTCCTCAGCTGTTATTGATTAAAATACTCCAACTATGCTTACAATAGCATGTAGTTATCTTTTTACTGAATAATTACAAGCGTGACTTGCACGCGACCACGCCTTGCACTGCTAGCCGCAGCGCAACGCGCTCATTGTAAAAAACCGGCCAAGTGCAAGTCGGACTCGCAGACGAAGGTTTCCGCACCTCTATTTATAAAAACCGGCCAAGTGCGAGTCGGACTCGCGCCCGAAGGGTTTCGTACCACTATTGTCTATAACAACGGTAAAAAAAAATCACGTTTCTTTCTATGGGAGCCCCCTTAAATATTTATTTTCATTCTGTTTTTTAGTATTTGTTGTTATGGCGGTAACAGAAATACATCTGTGAAAATTTCAACTGTCTAACTATCACGGTTTATGAGATACAGCCTGGTGACAGACAGACAGACGGGCGGACAGCAGAGTCTTAGTAATAAAGTCCCGTTTTACCCTTTGGGTATGGAACCCTAAAAACAGCAAAATCACAAAAACTTAATGTCCAAACCACAGAAACTGCTGTGGTTTGGACATAGTAGTGGACATAGTAACATCCTAAAATCGTCGTTCTTACTTTTTATTATTTCGTTCAATTTATCTCGTTCATTTTCAAAAGTGCCGGAAAGAAGATAGTGTCTCGGCATCCCACTACTAATTTACACAAAATTTTTTCAACGCCCACCTTTCTTCATTTATCAAGGAAAGCAATAAAGGCGCCGAGAGCCATATATTCTCGTCTAAGCCCAACATATTGTGGCTAATGATACCGTTGCCAAATAAAAGAACAGCTTTTTAGAATTGTGGACACGTATCCCTTATTGTGCGCTAAATGGAGCTCTTAATGGACGTGTTTATTGCGTTTTGACAAATCGTAAGTGGTGGGTGTGATTAACATAACGCTACATTACCTATACTCTTTTTTCTTAAGCAACAAAACAGACAAACACACACAAACAGATGTTTTTTTTTTACTTTTATTTACAGCAGTTCGATTTTCGGTACTATGTTAATAAAAAGTAGGTAAACAAACGAAAAGTTTAAAAACTGTAACGAGAACGGGAAATAGTCTTGGCTGTTATTTTGATTTTTTACAAATTTAAAATACCCAATGACACTAGCACAAAAAAGATCAAAATCTTCATTCATCAAAATTGATTCAACCGATTAGTATGTATATACATTCAAATGTTATAGGTCAAACATAAATAACTCTTCTTATTTTGGGTTCGGTGCAGTCGCAAAAAAATAAAAAAATAAAACAAAAAAATTGCAATAAATATCGTTGAATAAATACGAATTTGAATACACCTTAGGAACAACTACAACCATAAATCTCTAACAATTTTTAGAAGTAGAATGATAAAACTGCTCCTTTTGTAAATAGGGATTAATAGCTCTGCTGATGCCTGAGGCTTCGTACCCGGAGCAGTGCTATTCGGACTTAGCCTCACAGATTTGAGGCCACAAACACATTTTAAGCCTAGCACTCAGTGATAGTGTAGCTTTCTACCAGTGAAAAATTTTAGAAATTCAGACCAGAGAGGGAAAACATTGTGAAGAAATCTGCATACGTCCGAAGAAGAAATTCAAAGGCGTATGTGAATTCACCAATCCGCACTTGGCCAGCGTGGTGGAACGACCTATTTACCCTTCGAGAGTAGACCTGTATCCCAGCAGTGGGAGGATTAAAGGTTGCTGATGATGATGATGATGATGATGCATTATTGAGATTATACACACGACAGCATAAAAAAAAGCATACAAACAGACTATACCTCTTTATAGAATTAGTGTTTTGAATATACAGAAAAAAATAACACTCCAAGTTAATATTTCCGTGTTAATATCATTTTTAAAATATTCATCAAAATGAGTTATTAAATACTCAAATACTTTTACAAACAAAAGATGGAAGTGGAACGAAGGGACTGGCCTTTTTCCTGGTAAACGACTTTTGATTGCGAATAATTAATTACACTTTTAATATTTTTTCTTGGCAGTTTCAAGACTTTTTCGAGAGACCAGATTTTGAAGCATTTTTTTAATAAAGTGAAAAACTTTGATTATATATCAGGGACATTTTATTACTTTCCTACTACTTTTTGCTCCGACTTGTGCTACGGGCTTTGCTACGCTTTTCGCTAAGACTTTTTGCTACGATTAATTTTATCGATTAAACACAAGTGATTTAGAAACTTACAGAAATAGATATAACTATCTATTAAACTTCCTAGACATACTTTACACAGTATATAAGTAGAAACCTATTTACAAAAGCTTTTAGGGCCTAAACTGGCTAATTACGAATACGAATAACCCTACCAAATTTTCAAAGCCAAGATTACAAGATTCTGACTTGACTAAAGTAGTCGTATTCAAATTTGAGCTCTATCACTTATAGATAGAGTACAGATCCATTTGATTTTCAGATTTGAGTGTTTGGAACCGGGGAAAAACTTAGTATAGAGTCACCAACTTACTTGTAACAGTGGCCAAATGAAAGAACTACAATTTTTCACGAGAGGATATCAAGTTTGTTTGGGAATGCGATGGTGGCTCCGTTCATGAAACTTTGGAGGTAAGTTTGTCTCTCTGAATTTTGAAAGCGGCTCGCGTCAATTGGAAACGCTGACCGACACGTGATTCGAATATTAATGCAAAAGGGAAAGTAAAAAGTACAGGGTTCTAAAACCCAATTTTAGTAACTACTACACCAACTATTATATTTAGGGGTTTTGCAGAATCATCGCGCATAAGTAGATATTTTTAAATACATGAATTTCACTTTTAAAACTTTTATAATTAAGAGCGACAATGAGATTTTTTATGACAGTCGCCTTATGAGGAACGGTAACGACCGTTTATATATAACAAGAACATTATTTTTACAAAACAAAAACAAAAACCGACTTCAAAAGACCGACTATTGAGTTATTCATCTATTTGTCGCGCACGTACTTAATGCAAATTTAAGACTTATATGGTTTTCTCATGGATACCATTATCAGAACTGGACTAAATTGAAATGGGACCAAATTGGAAGCGTCAGCTTTCTAATAAAAAAAGAATCATCAAAATAGATTCACCCAGTCAAAAGTTATGAGGTAACAAACATTAAAAAAAAAAAAAAACACAGACGAATTGATAACCTCCTCCTTTTTTGAAGTCGGTTAAAAAGATCGAGAAACTTTAATTATTAGATTATATAGAGGTACATATGTATATATAGATAAAGACACACACATAGATACGTACATACTTATAGATTCAAACATAGATAGGTATTAAAATACACTATAATTGGTTTTTTGTACCAGAATATATTTTTAACAATTTTAAACCAAAATACTAATGATTCTATTCATCACCCTAAACAAGCAACGAGTAGGAGTATACAAGTACATTGAGCGAGGAGTATTGAGGAGTATATAAGTACATTGAGCGAGGAGTATTGAGGAGTATATAAGTACATTGAGCGATTTCTCAATCAGTTAAACTTTATGGGACATTTTCCACTTATTGGGACCGAAAACCCATCCCCCATTGTTAGCAGACCGTATATCCATCAAATCCCCGTTTAATAGAGCTGCGTTGTCCAATCCCAGTTGCAAAAAGATGAATCTAATCCACCGTGGTTAATACGTTAGCTTTTCCTGACCGTATTTTGAATTTAATAGTAACGAAGTCGCTTTTGTTTATGCGATATATAGACTGCTCGAGTAATAAGCACTGCAACTATAACTAACGTTTCACACTCATAGCTCTCCACTAGGCATCCTTGGGGACAAAAAGACAAGGACCACTAACACCCAGACCTAGAGCAGATATTTTATTTAAATTCATCATTCAAACATCTGTCCGGTCGGGAGTCGAAGGACCTTTTGCTTATAAGGCGGACATACTACCGGTGAACCAAACAGGTCGTCGTATAATGTACCTACTTTGAACATAACTTTTTTTGAAATATCGAAACTTTTAGTTTGAGAAATTTCTAGTCGTGTCCTGCGATTAGACTTCACGGTGATGAAATAACGTTATAAATTATGACGTTGATTATGATAAAATGTAGTATTCTTTTGATCCTTGACAATTGTACCTATTCAAAATTGTATCTGACCATTTGACTATGTTAAAGCACGAAACCGTGACATATCAATAAATTCACTTTACCGTTTATTATGATAAGTTAGGATATTGGATAATACATGGCATCTTAAAATGTTTTTCAAACTTTTCAGCTTAAACTCTGAAATGTGATCTAGCATTTTATGAACCGGTAAAACGCACTTTAACTCGTAAAACTGTCTTACCTCCGGTTAGTGCAAATTATTTTTATTGCTAACTCAACTATTTTAACCGCCAATAAGTAATGCGCAAATGTTCTGGTTTGAAGGGCAATGTTTCCAGCGAAATTTCAGGGCAAATAGAAGATTTAACATTATAATTATCGCAGAGTGAAGAGTGCAGGGTCTTGAATTGTTACAAGAACATTATTTTTACAAAACAAAAAACAAAAACCGGCTTCAAAAGACCGACTATTGAGTTATTCATCTATTTGTCGCGCACGTACTTAATGCAAATTTAAGACTTATATGGTTTTCTCATGGATACCATTATCAGAACTGGACTAAATTGAAATGGGACCAAATGGGAAGCGTCAACTTTCTAATAAAAAAAGAATCATCAAAATCGATTCACCCAGTCAAAAGTTATGAGGTAAAAACAACAAACATAAAAAAAAAACATACAGTCGAATTGATAATCTCCTCTTTTTTTGAAGTCGGTTAAAAATTTTTAATTCTGGGTGGCGTAGCGACATTGCGATTGTTTCGTGACGCCGCCACCGCCTATGATAAACAATGAGCAAACGTGACGTTTCACATCATGTGCGATTTATTAATTTCGTTGCTTAAATAATAAAAACTACCTATAAAAAAGAATAAAAACCTGTTGAAATCTGATAAAACGAAATTACAAAAGGGAAAAGCAACAAGGGACTTATGTTAATTTGCATGCTCTTTAAGTAGAATTTGACTCAACATCGTAAATAGGAAAAGTACGAAAATATTATTCGTATTAGCAGGTTGGGTGGGGTAGCGTTCGCAATTTTACAGTCTTGAAATATTTACACAGGGTCGTAATTAACTTGAAATTTGGAAAAAAAAAATATTACAATTTCTTCGAATATAGTTGTAAGATTTTGTTAGCTTATTATATTTTTGAATTCATTATCAAAACTCTAAGGAACTTGTTGGACTGTTTTCGAAAATTGCCGAATTCGAATTGAGAACCGTCTCCTTTTTGGAAGTCGATTAAAAAGAGGATAAGTTTTTCTTGATGTGTAAAGGTTGTAGGTACCACAAAATATTTTTTGAATTTAAAAATATAAAAGAAAGTCAAAATTGGTGATAACGTTTGTATGCTATTGTTTTTTTAATCATCATCAGCCAGTGTGTCATCAATGTATACGTCAGGCAGAAGATCGTGCCTTTTGGCGTTCTCTAACCTCCAGCAGTGGACAAACATACATATAAGATAGTTTACTAATAATTATCCAATATTTGGTTGCATTACTTTACAGTAAGATATATTAGGTACGTATATTAGGTATATATGTATCTACAATTCTACATCTACACTTAATATTTTTAAGAGAAAAGATTTGTATTTTTGTATTTTTGGATGTATTGTAACGAACAAACTCAAAAAGTACTGGATCGATTTTAAAAATGATTTCACCAATATAAAGCTACATTATTAGTGTGTATCATAGACCATATTTCATACCCGTGCAAAGCCGGGGTAGGTCGCTAGTGTTTTATATTCGTATACTGAAAAAGGAGTGAATTCAGATATGACGAGTGAAAGAGATGAATGGAAAAAGTGTACATACTGTACCGATCCCACGTAGCTGGGCTAAGGGTAAGAAGATGATGATCATGATGAAAATAGGATTATGAAGCGAACAGTCGTTTTCTCCGTAATCCTTTTAGCGCCAACTCCTACAGTGACCGCTTACTCGCTTAAGACTAGACGATCTGATCGTGTAACAGTCCTATTTTGTTTGGCTTCGCTAGCTAATTAAATTACAACTGTTATTTGTAAGGCTTCGCAATTTGGGTCCCGTTTGCGGTCACCTCATCTTTACACAAGGTAAATAATATAATTGGATTTTTGGCAACCTTTGAATTAAGGCATTGAATTTATTCATTATGGACAGGATTAGGTGTTTGTGGTGTACACGAGATTAGTTAATTATCGAACTGGATTTTGTGAAACTCAATGTAATTTTTCTGGTTGTGATTTTTTTATACGAAATAAAACCTAATATTAAGTTGGTGTGATGGATTTATACTTTATTAATGTAAAAGATTGTCCTATAAGAAAAAATGCGTAGTAATGTCAGAGACCTTCCGGTTTAAAAAATCTGATACCAGGATCTGTGGTTTGCCACAGCCATACAAACCTACTAACTATTAATTTAAGATGATGATAAAAAGAAATATAAGCAGAAAATGGTATACTTATTGTGCAATGGATGTACCTAGTCAGTTAAACTAACGCTGACAAATCGAGATTTCGTATTCACTGCAGAAGAAGGCTTAAAGAGATTGGAATTCAAGTAGCCTTTTGCGTCCGCGCTCGCAGAAAGCATTCGACCCTGTCTTATAACTTCGATCGTTCTTTACAATGCCAATTCAATCCTTCGAGCGTACTGAGCAATTACTGAAATGAAATTTCGTTAAGAGCGCAACGTTGAGGTAAAAATAGGGAAGACGTAAAAGTTAACTGAATTTATTTCCGGGCTCACCAAATTGATTGATAAACGACGGCGTCTCGGTGGGTTTTACAATGTTGTACAAAATTAGGTTAATGTATGTAAATAACATAATTGTAAAGGTCAAAATGTTTTTGGGGAATTAAATTGATACTAAAGTTTGTAAGTATGTTTGCTTGTAGAAAGCCACCAATGAATTATCAAGCACCAGAGTCTATAAAAGAAATCTTTGCTTAATTTCTTTGCAGCTCAGCTGGTCCTCATGAGACAACTTTGAGCGTATTAAAAAACTTCTAAAGTCTTACCATCTTTTTTTTCGTCAATTAAAATGAACAAGTTCAAATTTTTGTTGTTAATTACCGTTCTTATTTTCTGCAACTTCTTCTCCAATTAATCAAATTCCAATGTTTACAGGTTCCAAAATTCAAAGTGATTAAACTACTTCGGCTTGTAGGCTACAGATGTCGGTTGTCTCCTAAAAACGTCGTTTAATTAAAACTTTGAATTGTATGAATTAAGCAAATAACATTTTATTGGTCTTTGCAAAAGTCCGTGTGCTTGTATTAAATGGTTAGACGGTTGGAAAGGAGCAATGTTTTAGAGTGGGAAGCTCGGCACGTTGTTACAGCATTGATAACAGTAAACAAATTTTTACGTGACTTGGCAATTTCGATCTTAGATGTAAATACTCTTGATGCAGTGCGAGATCTCTCTCTGTTTTTGTTTTCATCTATTTTTGGGTGCACTTTAGTTTACTGGAGTTATAATTAAGTTTACAATGTTTGTCATGTAAAGAACCGAATGTTTTATCGTCATTAAACAAATAGTAGTTTATTTAAGTGTTTTTTCCAGTTCATCTCAGTTTCTAGCCAAATAGCTAGATACCTTCCCTTTACGTAATCCTAAGTCAAATAGCTCTAACATCCTCCCTGGGCTCGTTTGGATGAATGGTCAGCGCTACATCTCTAAGTACGTTTGATCCTAGAACTCATTTACTAGTGTGCTCTTAGTAGAAAAGGTAGAACAAAAAGATATATACAAGCTGCAGTTTTTCTCCTTTGCCCCAGCAGCTTAAATCATATTGCTCTAGTCCCTGAACCACTAGACAATTAGCTAGACGATAGGCTGTCTGTAGGAAGATTGCCTACTGCCTATTTCTGTACTATCACATCCTTGTTTGCTCAGGAATGCGTAAGACTTTCCTCGAGACACATTCTCGTAAGCACGGATAGAATCGTGCATGCAAAGATAACATCAGAAGCTTAAATGAAATTGACGTTCTTCGCTGGAAAGATTCCTACCAATTTCCCCTTTGAATCCTTTTCTTTTTGGGTATCAGTTGTAAAATTACGTGGCTTTTTTATGCTTCCTTGTTTGTTATTTTTAAATCATTGCAAAACGCGAGTCTACTTTTTGTCGGTTGTTTATTTTTATGAGAAGTATAAAACGTTATCATAAATGATTATGATTCACACCACTCTGTGCCCAGGCGAAGTACTCGTATCGAGATCCTCTAGATAAATCCATATACCTACACTGCAAAGCTTAAAAGCTATGCTGATCTAAAACTTGATGGGGATCAAGTACGCCGACGTCGAACGTTAGCATTGGAGGGGTCCAATGCTAACGTTCGACGTCGGCGTGCAGTAACATACATTGTGTTGCATTATTACATTGCATATATAGGGCTATAAGGAAAGGGCATGCTAAACCAAAAAAAGCTAATAGTACTCACTAGTCAGTCATAGAAAAACAATTGAATGACAAACGAAACGAGCTAGTAAAAATATCTGTTTCACGAAATAAATTTATTTTAAATATGTTTAAGAACAAACTTTTATTACATTGTCATCGGAATTACACATGTATACCAAATTTCAACTCAATAGGACATCGGAAAGTGGTTCAAAAATGAGTCGATAATTACATACATACATTGCAAGTTACATAAAAGCTTTCAAAATAACGTAGGTTGTTTTTGTTTCAGAATATTATGGTATCAGAAAAATTGTAGATACAAGCGTGTAACGCACGCATCCAATGTGCGAATAACCAAGAAATGAATAATTTATACAAAGCGTACAATGTACGAGTACATATGAAATCAAATCCATGCTCATCCAACCTTTATAAAATACACGTGTATTGCTTCATCGAAAATAAATTGCCGATGAAATTAACTTCTCTTGTTTATTAGATATAGTACATAGTAACTCCGGACTTTACTAGAAAAGTACGAGATTGTACAAATTGAAGATTATCTTCCAAACAATATGTTTTACAATGAAAAGCTTTTAGGTGGTAAAATAATTACCCAATTTACAAAAGACTTCAAAAGAGAGGAAGAATAGAAAAGTAAAATATCGATAACTTGATTATTGTAACTGATTTGGAAAAAGTAAACTGCAAAAAAAAATATTTTGTCCGGAAAAAGAATATCAAACACACAGAACTCAGTATTCACGTAGTGTTCTTTTAAATGCACGAACAGCTAACAAAACAATTTGTGTTGACGCTTTTTAAAATGAATAAATATAGAATCAACTGCGTGAGCAAACTATTTTATAGAGATTTTATATGGTGTAGAGAAGTAGAGTCAGAATAGAGAAGAATAAAGAAATATGGTAATAGCTAATGCTATTAATGGAAAAGTGAGTTTGTTTGTTACACTTTCACTTTTTAACTACTTGATCGATTATTGTGAAATCTTGCATAACTCTATTCGGTAATTTTAATACTCTTAAAAACTTAAATGTAAAAAAAATACTTTAAAATGTTGAAATATGCAAGCGAGAAAGTCTACCCTTAAGATTCTCACAAAGATCCAACCAGCATATTCATTTATCAACGTTCCTTTCTATGTTTATCTCGCTCCAACACCTTGGTTTTTGCATTAGCAAGTACGCCTTATAATTTATAACCGAAATTCCAGACGACCAGCCGTGCCGAAAGCTCAACTTTCGAGGGTCCACCAAGATCTATGTTTATTATTTATTACATATCGTAACACTAAACTGAGACGCTTGGAACTTCGGTCTGGTATCTGCAAAATTACTTGGAATTGTTTCGTCATTAGTTAGATGTAAATGTTTTGGGAACGGAGCAATCGCTTTTAGGTTTACTTTTGCTAAATACAATTTAGGTAGATACAATTCTGAAGGATAATTACAGTCGGTTGAAAAAGAATTATTTACATTCATAGTTCCGTATTCACGTTTCCAATGATACTATATACCTATAAACATATCTTAAATGTTTCATCTCAGGGCGGCGAGAGTAGTGCTGTTGTTCAGAGTTCAAAATTCTGGGTGGCGCAGACCCGCTATGAGCAAACGTGACGATTTACATCAGGCAACCGATTTGCTCGTCTTGTTACTCAATTGCATAAAAACACCTTATTTTGATTCTACATGTACCTATTTGCGTTTATAAGCGATTTGTTAAAGTAAAAAAAAATAAACTACTTTTTTCGAGTGACTGTATGCAACAGCACTTAAATATCAAGATCCAGTATTTCGTGATACAAATTTGTGTTTTCAAAATATACAAGCTTAATATTTATCATACTTGCTTAAAGTAAACCTGTTAAAAATATAAACTTTGTTAGTCAAAAAAGCTTTAAAAGCACAAAGTTAAGGACGATAATAATGGATAACAATTTAGACAAATTAGTTATGAAAGAAATTATTATTCGACGAAGCAAGTATTCATCTTCGTAAAAGACTACCGTTAGCTTTTATCAAATTGAAACGTGGAACACTAACGATCGTACGCTACTTGAAACAGAAAAGATAATTTTGAACACTGTTCCCATTCTAAACACGTAGACTTGCAGTTAAAAAGTTATCACAGCTCTTCGAAGTAATATGAAGGTATGAGTAAAATTCAGAGCACGCAATAACTGCAAAACGCTGAATCGATTATACATGCTTTTAATTATATCTTACAAAACTTTTAGCGCATATTTGTTATTTAAATTTAAAATAGTTTTTTTTAAAGAAAAATTACATTTATTAATTTTGTTTCGGGCACCAATCAGCAAACTGAGGAACCTGGGTCTGTGTATACTTATAATTAGTTCATTTAATTAGTCATATCTTAATCATAATGCTAAGATTGTGAACCTACATTGATTTTTGTGTTCCATGGAAATTCCTAAGGTTGACGAGCGCAATGTGGGCGCAAAATTTCGAATCTCTATTAGAATTTAAGTCAAAATTTCCAACCACCGTCATGTATTATTGTCTACAACTTGCTATTATTGTTATATTTGTACATATTTGTAAAAAAACACAATCCAAAAAAGTTATTCCCAGTTTACGCCAGAAGTCAAAAGCTATTTCCAGTGCCAACATAGTGTTGTCAATTACACCTATTTGTCCCAAGGCCGTGGTTCCACCAGCACTTCACATTTACGACTCTCGAGATGCGTATCTTTTTTATGAACATGCTATTACAATCTATGTCGCCAACAATAAAATCTCCGAAAGAGTGTCAGAAGCTTTCTGAGCCAAACAGTTGTTATGTAAATTCTACTTAGGCAAAATACGTTAAATGAAAATAAACAAAAAGCCTGTATTCGTGTTAATGTTCTATTAAAATTGGCTTTTTGTAGATCAAAGCTTTGGACGACAAACAAAGAAATCGAAACAATTCATTTCATCCAGATTTGTTTATCCATGACGTTGAAACGTGCCACTGTAGAGTGCCAAGTTGCTGTGTCATGTTATTTTCGCACATACGACTATTAAATAGGGTTCAAAGTAAGTTGTTTCTTTGAAGCCTGACTTCGTAAGTATAGGTAAGACGTGCAGAAGTTAAATTGGAGGATTTCGAAACCATAAGGCTGAATCCACTCGCACAATATCAATACATTGAACAAAGGTTACATAAGAATCTCTCTCAACAGAACAAAAGTACAGAACAGGACGGAATACATGGCCAGATGTGAGGGCAGGTGGTGTACGGTACATATAACCGAGTGGTGGCCGAAAATGGGTCAGCGGAATCCAGGCCGACCGAGAATGTGATGGACCGACGACATGAGAAAGCAGGACACAGACGGATATGAATAGCACCCTTGCCAGTCGCATCCATCCGCGTCCTACAACAATACGATAAAGTAACTCCGAGTTGTTGCTAGTTCCAAACTAAAAAACAAATGATCAACCACAACAAGGCACCACAAAACCTAATTACTTATTCTGCACCACGGCCATGAAAGGCCACGGAAAAGACGGTTGTACTAAAGCAAAAAATAAAGTGTAGGCGCGTGAAAAGTTTTTGCTCAGCCGCCGAAAAAGCTCATGCCGAGTTTTGCCCATTAATTTGGTCCGCTGAATGTTTGACAGACCACTGGGCATGTCGTCAACGAGTGGGCAAAATTATTTGCGAATTTCAGATGGAAACGCAGGGTCAACGGGATCCTTTGTCGGTCCTTTGTTACTTGTGGTCGGTGCGAACGTGGTTCTGCAAAATAACATGGAGTTTAGTTTTGTACGACTTGTCGCTTTTGTTAAGCTCTTGTCTAACATAGAATTACAAACATACATGGAATTTTCTAGCTTTGAAATACTTACGACGGAAAACATTCCAAACTTTTTGGTAAAACAAAATATTTGCAACACTTAGTAAGTTTACGGTATGTCCTGGTTTGTATGGAACTAACATACCTAGTGTGGTAATTTATTGAATCAGGCGTTAGCGTAGGTGACGCGATTTGAAGGCGGAAATACATTTGAAAACAGTTACAAGTATGAGAATAAAATGAAACAAAAGTGTATATTTTTAAGGATTTGATAGAGTGAAGTTGTGCGAAAATTAGGTGCTAAACTTAGCACTTAAATAGTAAAGATGTTATACAAACACGTACCAGAATGTAACGACACAGCTGAGTTTTAACACGCTTTTATTAGTTTCACCTGTATGTATGTATGTAACTGACTCCTTTCAGCTCGATTTTGCCCTACTTTGAACGATGACAATGCGTGTTTTTTAGTTTTTCAACTATATTTTTTTATTATTATTAAAATCTTTTATTTAACTTGCAATGTACGAGATGTAACTACCTATGTTTGTTCGGGTGTAATCTTGCAACTCAAGTTTGAACCACTTCCCGATATCCGATTGAGCTAAAATTTTCTACGTGTGTAGCTCCGATGACAATGCAATAAAATGGATTTTTTTAAATTAACTAAGTCACAATTAAAAGCAAATATTGAAAAATGTTCACTTTGATAAAACTTTTAATTTCCCCGCCAGTCTATGTAACTTCTAACTAAAAACACAGTTTCAATTTCATGGGTCTTCTGCTTCAACCTTTTTGAATTTCATTTGAGCGCCAGTTACTAAAACTAGCGAAAAGATCCTCAAGTAAAAAAGTTTATCCAACTTCGGGGTTCGGAAATAGAACTGAATTTCATTCATTTTTGCAGAGAGAATTATTTTTACCGTTTTTTTTACTCAATCGTACAACCAAAGAGATTCGATTTCTCTGTAACGACATTAACTGGCCGTCCCGTGATCTGAAAGTATCGCTCTCAAAACTTGTTATTTGATCCCAAATGTTTGAGAACAAAAAGTTTCGTTTATTCTCCGCCGCAAAGGTTTGTTCCCTTCAATATTAACTGAGAATTCGATGCTTTCCTGCTCGTTTTGTCTCTCTTTTTAAGGTTTTCTTTGTTACAAATTGTCTTTCAGAACTCCCGAAACAATTTTTGTCAGGAAAAGTAGGATTGGCTATCATCACTTGAAATAAAGGGGGCAGATTGTAATTTGTTTTACTGTAAGCTTCACACTTTTTTTTTTTTTTGAAAAGACGTCAGTTATCAGAAGTTATATCCAATTAATTTAGGTCAGTTTTAAAAAAGGACAATTCACACTCGTAACTCCCCACTAGATTTACCTGTGTCGGGAATGCCATAATATAAACCACCACCGCCGTTTTAATATTTTCTCAACAATTCAAAGTTTTAATGCAATGTCATTGTAGGTCCCGGGTGTTTGTTCTGTAACAAAATTCGTCAAGTCATGTCAGAGGCCAAAAAGTGGCTTAAAAACTGTGACCATTCGGCCATTTGGCCTACATTACTTGCTTATGGTATCCCTGACACTGAGTATCTATATCACTGGGAGCTATGAGTGTGAAACTTTTTATTTTTATTGAATGCAGTGTTTTGCAATTTTAAATACTTGTAAAGATATTGTAAAAATATGCATTTTAATTCAATGCGTTGGATAAAGAAAAACAAGTAGGTACTAGAAGCTAAGAGCCAAAAATAGGGCTGAGTGTTGCGCATTGGGAAAAATCTAGATCCAGCAGTGGACTAAAGTTGATGATGATAATAAATGATTCATACCATACTTTCCAAGAAATTTTCTGTAAAATTATTAAAACACTAGCTTCCGCCCACGGCTTCGCCCACGTGGACTATACCTTGGGAACCGAAAAATTTTCCGGGATGAAATTAATTTAACCCTCTTTTTTGAGAGCATGTAAAAAGTGTCATACAATGGAAGCGGGGACCCCAAAAACCCCTGGATGCAATAAGTCAGCCCCCTCGAATCATTTTGAAAAATGGCGGCCATTTTGAATCGTTTGGATTTTCGCCACCACCATCAAGTAGCCCTTGTCCTATGACATTTAGTCAAACACCCACCCATCTTGAACCGTTTCGGAGATATAGACCCTCAAAGTTTATATGGAGGCCATGTTTTTGAGGCGACTATGTTATTTTTAATGGCTCCAAAAAGGTCCGAGGTGCAAAGTTTGATAATCGTAGCATTAAGAAAAATATTTTTTTCATACAAACTTAAACACCCCTTTTCACCCCCTTAGGGGTTGAATTGGGCAATTTCCTTTCTTAGTGTGGGTCCGCTTTTTGATATAAAACTTTCGTCCAAATTTGACGTTTGTAGCTTAAGCGGTTTAGGCTGTGCGTTGATCTGTCAGTCAGTCACGACCTTCACTTTTATATATATAGATTTCTAGTATGTATCACGAACGTGTCATGTAGTATGTTAATAATGATATAGACTTCATTGTGGATGTGTTGATCAAGAACTTGGCACACAATCAGGAAGTACTAAAATAAATTCAAGCTGAATGAGATCTTCGGTAATCAATCTTTACTAATGATTGTTGAAGTTGGTAATTAGGTATTTCAAGTTTCCCCATTACGTAGACACAATTTCTTATGCGCCAAAAACGTAACAAACAAACCAAATGTACATCCATCAAGTACCACCTCATTTCCTTATTGACCTCATTCCTGCGACAGATTTCCACTACAGCACATCCTGACACCGTCAAAAGGTACATCCACATATCTTGGAATGCTGGAAATCTCACACTGTCCGGTTTGACCGCTTTTTTCGTCCGCGGACTTACAAGATGTGGAATACCCTTCCACCGAAATTCTTTTCGCTGAACTATAACATGGGACGTTTTAAAAAAGGTGTCTACACGCACCTCTCCTCGCTAGCAAAGTATCATTAACGCCGCTACTGTTGCAGGTGTTCATAGGCTTTGGTTTTGCTTACTATCAGACCGACCGTCTGCACGTTTGCCGCTCTTTTATATATATACTAGCTGACCCCCGGTGGTTTCACCCGCTTTTTTTTAACTTTTTAACCTTCCCTGTATGAGCAAACAAAACAAAAAAATATCCAACAAAGCAGACCAAAAAGATCGGACCAATTTCTGAACACACCTAAATATTTGACAACCTAGTGACACAATTTTTTATTTCTCAAAAGACAAAAGAGATCGGACATCCCGAGTTAACCGTACCAAACATCAAATGTTTCAAAGGTAGGAAGGAACAGTTTGTATTGGAAAATTAAATTGTCGATTGTAGTATTTTTCTTTACTATACTATACTATTCATGTTTCTCACGGTTTAAACCTTCCCTGAACTGTTACAAATATTTCAAGATCAAAATTAGCAAAATCGGTCCAGCCGTTCTCGAGTTTTAGCGAGACTAACGAACAGCGATTCATTTTTATATATAAGAAGAATATAAAAAAACACTTCAGCAAATTAAGATTCCTCATCAAAAATCAATTACAAATTGCTCTCGAGTATCGCATCATGAACGCCTTGTTCGGTTTCATGGCAACCCACGAAGCCTAATGATGGCAAAATGGTCACCGATTTTTCTCCTTTTTCCTTCAAAAAGGAAAATGGGTAATTCAATGAAAACGCAACCTTTCATTAAGCGCTTGTCGTTGCTTTCTTGAAAAACAATCATTTAGGAAACAATAGGAAGGCTGGTAAAGGTTTTGGAACGTCCAAATTTAATGTTGCAGCTATCCTTCTTGTAAACGTTCTAATAGTCATTACAGACGGAAATCCAGTAAAAAAATTGAATATCTTTGGTTATTTTGGTAGATAAGCATACCTACCCAGCTGCGCCTCGTGTATTCACCCAATTTTCTGTAGGAACCGTTATTTTTTTCAAGATCAAAATTAGTCTAGTATTAATACAAAGTCTGCGCTATCTTTTCTTTTGTTTGCGTTTTTATCCTAGTGGGGCGGAGCTAGTGAAATGTTTATACCAAATTGTATCCAAATCTATCAAGCCAAACTTTCGTATAGAATATTAGTGTAATATACGTATGTAAAAGAAGTTATTATAATTATAATACACAAGAGATAGTTATCATATTCAATATTTATATGAAGAGATGGTATTTCAATGTAACTACAAGGTTCTTCAAAAGGGCTGTTGAAAAAGTCTTATAAGATTTGCAAAATATCCGTGATGCCTCCGGTGCTAAAGGTATAGATAATAGAAAACCGACTGTGACCGCTTACCATCAACAGCGCGTCTGCTTTTTAACCGACTTCAAAAAAGGAGGAGGTTATCAATTCGTCTGTATGTTTTTTTTTATGTTTGTTACCTCATAACTTTTGACTGGGTGAATCGATTTTGATGATTCTTTTTTTATTAGTAAGCTGACGCTTCCCATTTGGTCCCATTTCAATTTAGTCCAGTTCTGATAATGGTATCCATGAGAAAACCATATAAGTCTTAAATTTGCATTAAGTACGTGCGCGACAAATAGATGAATAACTCAATAGTCGGTCTTTTGAATTCGGTTTTTGTTTTTTGTTTTGTAAAAATAATGTTCTTGTTTGCCACCAATGACAAAAATAAATAAGTGCGTCTGTAGGTATACTACAAAAATTAAGCGTTGGACTTAATAAATCAATCTGATTTAATTCATTAATTTCTTCAATTTCAAAATGAGCACACCGTAAAATCATTCATACAAAATAATTGAATGTTTTGATTAGTATGCATTTTCATGTTTACACGAACCTTTTTACCCCAAAAAGACTTAACCAAATCCCGTTGCTACATTTTCAATCCCAAATCAATCTTCTCATACATATAAATAGGTACTACATCATTGAACCTTCCGCTCCTATCCCGTACTTGTGACCTGATTTTACTCTTCTTTTTAGACACTCGCACTTTTTTATCTGTTTGACCGATCTATTCCACACGTTCTAGATTCGAGTTTATCTAAACGAGATGGCATACACGTAAAGGGCAAGTAAGGGTATGTTGAATAAATCCTTTCATCTCGTTGGTTTTTTACGCGTAACGCTTTTTCACTAGGAGGTTTTGCTGTTTTAATTCAATTTGGGCGTTCTGTTGCTCTCTTATTTTCGTCAGTTTTTGTGTATAAGAGTTAATGAATTACTGAAAACGAATTAACAAACAAACTCTCACCCTAAACGCATATTACCTTCTCCGTTCCGTCATGGGTAGAATTAAGATATATGTGTAAGTTCAATTTTAATTTTTAAATTAGCTTCGTTACACATTTTGAGTTACAAATAGCTAGTTAGAAAAACTTATTAAATTATCGGTAGTTTCAGAATGCCAACCAACCTGACTGACTGACTAAGACAAGAAATTTCAGAATAAAATCAATAAATTATGACGCATTTAGTTTGCATCTCTAATCGTGATTTAGATTTTTATTCAATACGTTTTTGATATATAGCTTACTTTAAGTAACTAATTTTTGTTCATATAATATAGTTAATTAAAACTAAAACCTACTGTAAATTGATTAGTATAGTTTGTTTATTATTATTTATTGCTTAAACACAAGCTCCACTCGAAATTATATGAAAGTTGACATTGCGTCTAAAACATCTTCTAACTTGCTTGCTTTTACAGGGAATTATGCTCGCCGATTTCAAACTGATTCCCTCGTGGTAGAGTCTATTTCATATTTATAGAGTAAATAACACTTACCATCACTTGATTCCACTAGCAACTTGAACTATCTTCTCTGAAAACACAACATTTTATTTTGTCTATCCATCTTCACCAAGCAAACTGATAACAAAGTCACACGCACACTATATAAGTTTCAAAACTAACACGAAACTTGATAAATCGAGATCACTTCTGACTGAAGTAATTTTCTACGGATAAACGTCACAGAATAGTGCCTTTCAGTACATTTTGTTCGGTTTATTTGAATTTTAGCGCCATACATTTACGAAAGTTGGGAAGCGAGAAAGGACGAGGCCCGGTCTGCCTTCAGCCAGGTTTCAGTACAAACTGGTCTCTGGGAGAGTGAGTAGAAACGCGCATGCGTCAGCACTCGACTCTGACATTATCAGAGGACATAGAAAACGTCTAAGCTTTATGACTAGTATCATAATTTTTCGTCAAATGTCTTATCTCCATGATAACTAGGTGACACTTTCGGTGGAGTAATTAACTCTATTAACCGACGATGAAGCCAAAATGCGAGGATTGTAGTTAATACGTTTGTAGATGTACCTAATCCTACATACAGCCAACACTACAACCGATTTTGACAAATTAGGTGTTAATAGATTCCTATATGTAGATACGTTTTGGCACTGAAGTACCTAATCACTATATTAAAGTTGGGATAGTAATTGATGACGTTTTTTACAAATACAAAACAAGTTTTGAAAAAAAATGGTTTTCAGCCGAACTTATAAAACAATTTGTTAATAACTGGATGTGCCCTCAGGGACTTGTCAAAATCTTGTCGGTATCAAATCGTTATACAATTCTTTACAAAAGAATTTGAGAGAAACTATATCAGTAAGAGTGCGAAAAATTATTTTAATAGATTTTATCCAAAAATATTTCATTTTACAAAAGCTTTGGGACTTGAACGTCAAGTTCAAGGCGTTAGTTGGTAATTTGAAAGCTTTGAATTTATTATAACTCTTTTTTATTCAGTAGTA
Source organism: Alcis repandata (assembly GCA_949125135.1). Classification (NCBI taxonomy): domain Eukaryota; kingdom Metazoa; phylum Arthropoda; class Insecta; order Lepidoptera; family Geometridae; genus Alcis; species Alcis repandata. The sequence goes on from OX421233.1 coordinate 8,148,093, forward strand.
GGTACGTCTCGGCGCTATTATTTTCACTTTAAAAATATTTAAAAAGAGACATGTTTTCTCAGTACGCTCATAGGTTAATAAATAATTTTAGCTTTCATCTCGAATTAGTAATATAGAGTGTAAGTAATAATATAATATTAAAAAAAGTTAGGGCGCCTGATACCACGACGTCATAACCTTTACTATTTCTTTCTTTCTAAGTCTGTTTTATTTATTACTATGTCTTTCTTTCTACGACGGTTTTTATAAGTTTGTTCAAGCAAACTTACACTACACTCGATAAAAGAATTATTTTTTCATTTACTGATAAAACTCGTAACTATGTAATACTGTTACTTATTTTACTTTTCTTCGCCGAGCATAAAATACTCGTAAGCTGATTCAGAAAATCATTTAACTCATATAAATGCAAACGACAGCGCCTGAAAAGCGTAGGTGTTTAATTCGCCCAAAATCATAATTCCACCAACGATACCCGATAAAATTGGATTTTAAACTTGGAATGAAACTGTCAACGCCACCAATTTTTTTTCTCATATTAACAATGCAAATGTCTCTTTTATCCAAACTCATCGCGATACTAATTATCCTCATGAATAAAATTTGAGTTTCATACTTTAATTTCCTGTGCGGATTGTTAGGAGCTATTTGGCTAGAATGGGTTTTAAATTGGTTTTTGTCGTGTATTCGCATGATCGGCCTTATCGAGATCTTTGCTGAACAACGGTTTGGTGGAATTTAAGCCAGTGTTAAAGCTCCAAACTATGTATCTCAATAGATATTCTAAACTCAGAGTGACGAGCGCAGTGCTGTGCCACGCAGCGTCTTGAATTTTAAGAGTTCAAAATTTTAGGTGGCGCAGACCTGTTCTGGGCAAACGGGACGTTTAACATCCGACGAGCAATTTTCTTGTTAGGTCACTCAATTATCTATATTAAAAAAAAAACTTTTTAGCGTATGAAAAAGCATTATCCTGGGTGGTATGAGGTGGGTAAGGTATGACAAAGAACAAGATCAATAAGACTCCAATATAAGAGAAAAATAGTTCCTGTACCAAAAAAAAAAAAAAACAAAAATGGTAAAAAACTGAAAAGTTGCTGTTGTATGAACTCAGATGTTTTTCTTTAGTGTCAACCTAACTTAGAGCTAGACAAAGCACTGTCATTATCGTATACATAAACTGCTTGCTAGCAGGGACTGAATAATATTGAATTATAATATATACCGAGCAGTAAATCTACCCACCCGATCAGCCCGGGACCGGTACCTAATTGACTTTATCACTGAATCTAAATTCAGTGAAACCACTTTTGAGGAAATTGTTACTGTGCGCTCTTTTGTTTTATTTATAGCAACAGCTTAATCGTATTTTTGAAACGTGCCAATGACGTAGGTTACATTTTTTTTAAATAGCCACAGGAAGGTAATATTTAAGGATACAAACACAAATAACCCTTTTGGTGGCAAAAAGCCAGAATGAACGAACAGTTGTTTCATATATTTCAGCCTTAGCCCTATGGTAGAGTTCGTTCATAATAATGAGTACAGTAAGCGCCTTTCGGTTTAATACCATCGTTCTATGTAACTGTGTAAACTAAATTTTTTCCTATTTTTTTCGCTATTCCTAACTTTTTTACGTAGTTAGAGCGCGAGAACATAAATATAATATTAGAGAACAACAAACAATGATAGGTAGACACAGATTTCCCCTGGGAATAAGCCTATTCCAATGCCCCGTCAGATCCGCTCCATTATAGAACATGAGGGACAACTGACAAGTCGCCTTCTCAATTGGCGAACAAGATGATAGTTTCAGTGATTATCTTGTTAACCGATTGTCGGTCACTGATACTATTTGTGGTGGCTAACGAGACATTGGTCGCCCACTAGCTTTTTTTTTGTTTATTTTTTATTAACCGACTTCAAAAAAGGAGGAGGTTATCAATTCGACTGTATGTTTTTTTTTTTTTTTATGTTTGTTACCTCATAACTTTTGACTGGGTGAATCGATTTTGATGATTCTTTTTTTATTAGAAAGCTGACGCTTCCCATTTGGTCCCATTTCAATTCAGTCTAGTTCTGATAATGGTATCCATGAGAAAACCATATAAGTCTTAAATTTGCATTAAGTACGTGCGCGACAAATAGATGAGTAACTCAATAGTCGGTCTTTTGAAGTCGGTTTTTGTTTTTTGTTTTGTAAAAATAATGTTCTTGTTTTATATGTAGGTATACATAAGAGAGTGGTGAACAGGCCAACGGTCAGCCTGATGTTATGCAGAACCGCCGCCTATTAACACCTGCAACACTAGCGGCGTAGATGATTCTTTGCCAGGCCGGAGTGCTTGTGGTGGGTATTACGAATAAATCTGCGTTTGGCCACCAACTTCCTCGTTGGTAAGCGACGTTGTGGTCAAAGTTGAAGTACGCATGTTTAGAAGATACTAACCCTGAACTTGAAAATATGTACCTAGGTACATTTCATATCTCAGGAAATAAAGAAGCCGATTGTTGTTGTATCGACAATCATTAAACTTTTAGGCAATACAAAAAAAAACGTACTCGTCGAATTGAGAACCGTCTCCTTTTTGGAAGTCGGCTAAAAATGTGCACTGCACGCACAGTATACCAAGCAATGTAACTTAACTTGAAGAAAACTTTTTAAGAAAAACCCATTGTCTTTGCAGTGTTATTATCCGCGCGAAGATGTAACAAAGGTAGCTGTATGGATAATATATGTTTCTCTCAAGGAAAAAAAAAAGGTAAATACACAGTAAAATTTATCCCCGACTTGTGCCAGGCCTGCTGTGGGCGTCTCGGGGCTGATAAAAATAAGATAATTGTTTGTTTTGACATACCTAGTCTGTTGTGGAGTCTGTCTGAAAAAAATACGGTTACTTTTTTATCAGAGAGATATTGAACTAACGAGCTAAAATTAGTATCTAGCTACTTCATTACTTTGATTTCGAGCTAGGTAGGTATAAAATAGAAAACAGGAGACGACAAAGGTTGGTTCTAATTAACTTCTGAATAAATTAAATTTTCTGCTAGTACTGGTTAACATGAAAATGGTAAGGCAAAGTTTATTTGGTACTGTTTCGACGTAGAATGTTTTATTTATTTTACGACTGAAAAACTGTATTCTTGAAGTAATTTGTCGTCTGTTTAATAATTTTATTCTTCAAACATTATTATGAAGAAGAGAAAATATATAAACAAAATCCAAATTTAATGAAGAAGGCTGAGTTTTCGTATTTTTTGCCAATTTCTTATTGTGCCTCTTATTGAAATAACCGTAACATCTTCAATACCAAAGTTTGCTGCATGTTTGTTAATACATACATCATACTGAAACAGCCGAAATTGGATGATACTCTTTTTACACGCTTTATATTAGCTTCACTTGTATGTTTGTAACCGACTCCTTTGGGCGCGATTTTGACCCACTTTAAACGGCCAGATTTCGTTCAAACTTTGTAGAAATATCGAGGACCGATGACAATACACTAAACAAAGCGTGTTTTTATTTTTTTTGAATTATTAATTTTTTATCTATACTAATATTATAAAGAGGAAATATTTGTATTTTTGTATGTTTGTGTCGAATAAACACAAAAACTACTGGACCGATTTCAAAAATTCTTTCACCATTAGATTGCTACATTATCCCTGAGTAACATAGGCTATATTTTATACCCGCGTGCAAAGCCGGGGCAGGTCGCTAGTTCTATTATAAATAAAGAAAATTGTATATGTGGCTGTTTGTCACCACATTACCTATCTCCTTATCTACTACACCGATTATGTTAAATTTTGGAACGAAATTGCTTATGCCCTGGATTAAAACATAGGCTAGTTTTATCATCGTCATCAACGTTTTTTTTATTTTTAAGCTTGCCTTTGATTCTAATCTCGTAACCGCTCGAGTGAATCCGCTAGGCATAACTAGTATTTTAATTTAAAATAACATATCTGTGAAATTACCCTCTTTATAACAAACGGCTGTAACCTGCAAGGCTTCTAGCCTTGGCCACTCTCCAGCTCGTCCCGACAATATGGGAACCCTGGGCTGTGAAAGATTAATGTCTTATTGAGCTTCCCGTATTTGGCCGATATATTGCGAGCATGATGAACCGTTTATGTTCGTGGTTAACCGACTTAACCGACTTCAAAAAGAGGTTTTCGGTTCGGTTGTTTTTTGTTGGGTATCTCAGAACTCAGTCGTTTGTGAACCGATTTTGAAAATTCTTATTATATTTGAAAGGATTTCATTATAAGTTGGTCTTTCAGAAGTTTCATCAAAATCACTTCTGGAGTTTGGTTTTTAAAACATAATAACTGGAAAATAAGTCAGCCCATACATTTTGAAGTCGGTCTATTTTTAGTTTTTTTTTTTTCATAAGCACAATAATTCTGTAAGTGAGTATAAGTATCTTTAAGAATCCTTATCTGCTCAGGTTTTATAATCAGCTTTGTTTCGTAAAGATAAAAAGATCTATATTTGAAAATGAACTCTTTGTAGATTTAAAATTAAAAATCATCCAAGCTGCTAAAGATATAATTCTCGTGTAGATAACGATGATGGATGCAAGAAAAGGAGAGCCATACTCAGCAGTGAGGGATAACGGTTAATTAAAATGATGATGATTATGAGGCCACATTAGATAAATATGTAATTTATAAGTACGTCCTATTCCTCGAATACTAGAGTAATAAAAAATCTCTAACCGTCCAATGCATAGGCAGAAATACTATCGTAGCTCTGACCAATGTCAAACTAATCTGAACCAGAGACGTGACAAAACAAATCTATGTGATCCTTTCCCAAAATCTTATCTCTTGGAGAGAGAGATCATAATCGCGTGGCTATATTCAAAACAGTACTGGCAAAGTATATTGGCCCCTATTAGCGCCGTGGAACCACATCAAACAATTGATTTCTATTAGCAGTTCCTTTGTCCATTTGGTACAGTGGACATGGGAATCGTCCCGTGCTTAGCGGAAATGGCACTTAGGATCAGGGTGAGATTGTGGCCGGCCGTAGGATTGAAGTTAAAGAGCTAATTGAAAATGTTGAGAAGTTTTACCTTGGCAAATTTGTTGAGGATTTTTGTTAACTTTAAAGATAAGATCAGGCGAGTTGGATATGAGTTGAATACGTTGGAGTTGGAGATACATTTGTGTCATTTTGGTATAAACTGAAACTGATAAAGCTACTAATTCAATTATTATGAATACTATTCTTTAAGTTTATGCAAAAAGATACCTAACGGAAATTAAAAGGGTTTTTCTTTGTTTTTGATGATTTTTAATCAGCGGTCTTTTACCTTTATTTGGGGGGGGGGGGAATTAAGTGGATTGGTTTAAAAATAGTTTCTGAACATATCTGTAAGGAACTCAAAGTTTTGAACGTCTTATCTCGAAACCAATTGTTATTTTACCGTCAGGTCCTTTATCGCTTGACCGCTCACATATATAAATATACCTACTTAGCTCTCACACATAGGTACCAAAATTCTGCTCGTTTGAGATTTAACAAAAAAATTACTACGTTTTGTACTTTTGAACGTTTTAATGGCTAAAACAAAGTATTTTTTGTGGTTAGACCGCTGGCCGCCACGAGCGTTCGGGTAACCATTTAAAGAATAGTAAAATAAACTAAAAGAAAGTAATTCCCAACTGAAACGCTACCCACATCGTCCATATAAATGTTAAGTGGGCCATTTAAATGTAAATTAACGTTTTCAGCCGCCATCGATTCTCAGGCGCCATTTATCTTTGGTCAAAATAGATTTAACTTTATTAAGGTTTAGACGGAAACTGAGTTATTCCTGTATTTAGATTAGTAGAGTAACTGTTGTTTCAAACATGTAGGTATTTTAGGTAGGTACCTGTGTGATAATTTAATGGTAACTTAGCCTCATAGAGCTGAAATTTGCATACAAACTATTATATTAAGTATATGTATGTTTAACATCTTCAGATAGTTTCCAGTATGAATATATAGATAGGTACATGGATATAGGTACTTATACATTCATGTATTGTAAATATTTCATTTTTATCATTTAAGTTCGTCATTATTAAGTTTCTTGTAAGAAACTTTTGTTTACTAATTAGATAAGAACGAACTTCACTGAAATCTGACAAAGAGCAAACTTTAGACATCTTCTAAGAAGTGTCCTAACTTATAATAGAGCTTTCTCGTAATTCCAAACCAACTCCTTTTAAATAGTGGAGTATGCAAATGAGAAATGGTGTGATACATTCTTTAGGGTTGTTGACACTTGGCTACCTTCCAAGTAGCAATAACCCCTACAAAAGATTTTCAAGATTCTGGAAAGTATGTTTGTACTCGTATTTAAGGTGGTTGAAATTGTAAGCCTCGTTTATTTATTTTATGTTTTCAAGTCTCGAATACGTTTGAGTTATGTGAGTGAGGTTGAATTGGTTCGACCTTTGGCATAAGAGTAGGGGCCGATATTTACAAGAGTTGGAAGAAGAGAAAACACGAGCTGGTTGTTTCTTCATAAGTGGAGTGGAGATGCTAGAAAGAGTGCGGAGATGTATCCTTGATAAAGCCGAGTGTACATTTTATTGGCTCAGTTAGGTACATGCTGGCTTTGATACTTAATTACTTATAACAGACACGCGGACATATATATAGGTATGTCCGGTGGATTACAAGTAACGAGTACTGTGGCGAGACAGTGCCCTCAGCCGAGTAGGTAATCAGTTTGTATAAACAGTTTGACGACGGGAGACAGTCACTACAACCACGATTAGTTTGCTCAGCCGAGTGTGCCAATTTATTGTATCGCCACTGTACTCGTTACATGTAAACGACCCATAAGATCAATTAACAATGTAACATACAAAAGCCGACGTGAGAGAAATTATTTCTTCTCTTATAATCCACCGTACCAGATCCGCGCATTTCTTAGGCACTTACGAGTATAAGTATACGAGTATCTACTGACATTTGACATATACAAAAATATCATCTATTGACCTCGCTCATCGATCACTTACAATCCGACTTCGGTGACCTATCTGCAGTTATTCCATCGCCTCGCCACGTGTCTACCTTTCTTTTGCAATTTTATTGATATATTATCATCAGTTTATTATGTATTTTATTTCTGAAACTAAGCGAAGAGGTGTATGAATTAAGATTTAGCCTTTAGTCTAGACATAATACCTATTCTACTTTCTGCAAAGCTTAGCAGCTTATAGTGTAACATAGTTTAGCTTTAATGAATACCGGGCCGAAGGTACATGTTAAGGATGGTTCCATTTTTAAAAGTCGTTCAAAATTGTAAGTATTTTATATGAACGAAACGCTTTGACTCCACATTGATGATCTGCCTGAATGGGTGTTCCCCGATGGTTATATTAAAGTTATATTATTATAATATGGGTGTCTTCAACTCGAGAGTGAATCGGTTACTTCTAGGCAAGCGTGCTCAATCGTAGGCCGCATCATTGCTTCCTATCAGGCGAGATGGCGGTCGAACGCAAGCCTATTTATGAATAAAAAATACAAGTTTTTAGCTTGGTACATCTTCAACTTATAGTAACCCTGTAATTAATAGTTATACAACTCTCTTACGCCTCTTACGTTATACACTCAGACCATATAAACCAACAGTACGATTTCGAGACACATTTCAAGAACTGTGATTGTATTACTGTTACAGTAACATGATACCGTGCCGAATACAGTAAGCCTAACATTACATTTTGAAACTGTATTAACTTCCATTAATCGAAGGATATATTAATTATGTAAGTATCAATCAAGCATTGATAGTTCACCTGAGTTCGTGAAGCTTGGAAATTCAATTACTTAACAAGTTGGTAAAGTAATTAAACTTAGCTTTAAAGGTCAATGGATTGTCGTTTCCGCTCTCTGGTAATTTTGAATCTTAAGAAACTTAAAGCTAATATTATAATTAGTTGTAGGAAATTGACAAATTGGCGGCTAATATTTTTGACGTTTCTCTGAGGGATCTTGGGCCCTATTCTGGCGAGTGATATTACCTCGGTCACTGTTGGTCTTATTAGAAATGTCATGACAGTAAGAGTGACAGAAATAATCTTATTGGAGACATTTCTTTCTGGTAGGGCTCTTTTGCAGATTCTGTCTGGGGACGTACCACACCTTTGCCAGTTCCACCGACAAGCAGTAAAATGCATGTGCAAACATTTCTGTGTTCCAGTTGGAATCGCATTGTTTACAGCGCAATTTCAGGACAAATAAGGAATTAAACTTATATCTCAGGGTGACGAGTGAAGTGTTATGCCACGCAGGGTTTTGAATTGTACAACTTCAAAATTCTGGGTGGCGCAGACCTGTTATGGGCAAATGTGACGTTTAACATCAGGCGAGCGATTTGCGATCTCGTCACTCAATAGCAAAACAAATTCTAGAACATTCCAAAATCCCCCCCCCCCCTCTCCCCTCTCTTGTTCAGAACCACGTCACTACACAAAAGTCACCCTCATCAACGTATCATGACGAAGAGATTGGCTATATTGTCTCAGAAGGTATATGATCTTTAATGAATTACATAACAGACAAACAATGGTCAAAGTAAACGTGATCTATTGTGGAAACCTAGAATCTGTTAACGTAGGACCGGTTGTTTCCAGCAATAGACTAATGAAATGAACTATATTTCTAGACCAGACAGCCTGGTCGAATGAAAGGCTGTAGATAATACTGGTACCTGACCGGAAAAGAGTCCAATACTTAAGAGTAGATGAAAAATGGGCATGAGGGTTATGATGATATTGATACCTAAGATTTTCAGGCGTCAGTAACACAGTAACTAAAAATTATACATGCAAAAATGAGTTTGTCTGTTTCTTTGTCTTGAGATTTCGTATAAACTTTGTCAGGGTTACCGAAAATGACATAGGTTTTTGAAATAATAAACATCATTTTCTAGGTAAGTAGTACAACCAACGAAAATCTTTCCACAAATAAAACTTGATTCCCGGATTTAGTTTACAAATTAACTCAGACATCTGACCCCTTTCCGTGTAAGTTTTAATTCATCCCAAACCGACACAAAAGCAAAGAACTGGGTTGAAACATACTCTCGTGGCTCGGAACTAAAACAAAGTTCATACTTCTCTCTCGGAATATAAATTACGGAAATAACACAACAAATAAAATTAAGATTCTCAAAAAATAAAATGTACTTTTAAGTGGATTACTACTGTCATTAATTAATAATGATGATAACGCGTATATAATTGATCAAAAAAGGCACAAATAGTAAATTACATAGACTTTATGTAATATTTATAGCTTTACTATGGAAACTAACGTGGTTTTCACACATTTTTGTTATAATTAAACACGGGAATACTCACGTAAAAATTAAGTCGTCTACTACGACTATTTTTACGTGACTATTCCCGTGTTTAATTATAACAAAAATATTTATAGCTATTACGTCATAGACAAAACACAGCTCATGTCAATATTTGCGGGTAAAGTACCCAAGAAGCTGGGATTGTAAGCTCGTTGAATAGCAATACCAACATACCTACTAATTCTTTGGCCGAAGTAATGCACCAGAAGTTTGGTTGCACGATTTATCTATCAATGTATATTGATACATTTTGAAATGGCTATTTGAAGTAAAACATAATTACCAATAGGTACTATAAGACTAAACTAACTATAACCGACAATATATGACATGTTAAATTGTTCATATGTCCAATCACATTAATATTATAAACTAGCTGCACCCGGCCGTTTCACCCGCTATGTTTTTTTTTAACTTTTAAACCTTCCCTAAACTTCCACAAGTATTTCAAGATCAAAATTAGCGAAATCGGTCCAACCATTCTCGAGTTATAGCCAGACAAACGAACAGCTATTCATTTTTTATATATAAGAAGAAGAAGAAGATACAAATATTTGACTCTATGTTTCTTACTCCTTCATGCTGAAACGGCTAAAAGAAGTTTGAAGAAATTGTAAACAGAGATAGCTTATACTTTAGAAGGCCACATAGTTAGGCTATTTATTTATGATTATTAGCATTACCGTTTCTTATCACCGTGCGGGCCAAATCGCGTGTATATGTTTAACAGTAACAGATTTAACATTATATTAAAAAACCAGTTAAAATGATGAAAATAAAACTATAAATAAGATTTCCTAGTGATTTTAGAAATACTTAACGGCATCTTTAAATTAATTTGTGTTAAAAATTGCTTTACAATCATGACTTTTATGCATATGAATCTGATTAAGAATGTATAATTTTCACATTAGGAGACATTAGTAGAAATTTTGAATAATTGTTATTATAAATCTTAATAGCCTTTCTTTGCATGCTTTCAACAATCTTGTTTTTTTCTAAAACCGTATCACATGTACGAGTAGAATTGAATTATAAAAGAACTAGCTTTTGTGGGTTGATTACAAGTAACGAGTAAAGTGACGTGACGGTGCCTTCGGTCGAAGTACTCGATTTATGTAAACTTTTTGATAAGGCAAGACAGTCACTAGAACCATGATTTGTTTGCTCGGTCAAGTATGCCCATTTACTGTCTCGCCACTGTACTCGTTACGTGTAATTAACCCTTTACCCGCAGCTTCAGACGCTTTGGTAAATAAAATATTTCATTTATTTGTAAGATGTGTCGCGTGTGTGGGTGTACAATGTGTACATATAGGGTGAGATTGTGAAGTGTGTTTACTGGGTTATAAGAGTGATGTACGCTAAGCCGAAAGGGGCCTGTAGTACTTATCATTACAAGCAATTTTTACTATGGGACCAACCCTGAAATCGAAAAAACAAACTGTTACATAGAAAAATGTCATTGACAGTCAACAAAATTTTATATTATAGTTTATTTCAATAATTTATTCATGTCAAGTTACAATTAGTTGCAAGTAATTACAAATAATAAAATAAATCAAAATAACGACAACAAACTGTACAAGTACAAGTCAACAAAATGTATTTTAGTTATTTCTATCAGTAAAATAAGTTTTATAAGTTCCAAAGTATCAGAAATTACTTTTAGTTTTACAAAGTTACCAGGTCGCGATCAGATCGCTCTTATCGATAAGACTGCCTTTTGTACCTTTTATGTATTTTACAATATTATGTGATTTCCTTTTTCTGGTGTCAATAAAGAGCTAAATTGATAATTGTATTGTAAAACTTTATCTTTTTATAATAGCGCAGATAATCTTGTTTTCTTCCTGGGTGAAAAATAAATAGTGCCAACTGGCAACTCACGGCGCCCTCACAACGTGTTAACGCTCCACATGAGGCGGCCTACATTTCTTCCACCCTTCTCATTGTGCAATGCAATATGACAGGTAAGTAATCCTAGGTCTTACTTTGAGGTCGTCTATTGTTCATAAGCAGGTACAATGGATTTCCAGGTTATTGTGTTACAAATGCCAAGATGGATTGCTCTTTATTATAAACAAAGGGATTTAAACACTTAAAACTGTACAACAACTGGCAGCTCACTTTGGTATAGGTACAATGGTTTTAATTTTAATTGAGCCATATTTCGTCAGCTTATTAATGCAAGAAGTCATTAACTGCTAAAAGTCACTAACTGTTTTGCGATGAAAATAACTGTGGTTTTGACACATTTATGCTATAACTAGCTGCGCCCCGCGGCTTCACCCGCGTTTTCCGGGATAAAAAGTAGCCTATGTGTTAATCCAGACCATGAACAACCTTCATTCCAAATTTCATGTAAATCCGTTCAGCCGTTTTTGCGTGAAAGAGTAACAAACATCCATACATACATCCATACTTACAAACTTTCGCCTTTATAATAGTAGTAGGATGAACACGGGAATATTCAAGTTTTATTGAGTCGAATACTGCGACTAGTTTCGATAATATTCAGTGATCTTTTTCAACGAATGATTACAAGCATGATGCGCTCGAAGTTGCGCCCAAGCTGGCACTGCAGACTTCTTGCAGTAAGCCAACGATTTATTGACGTGACAACGTCTTATAATTCGATGGAGCCGGCTGCACGCACGAAAAAACATGACGCATGCAGCGTTACCTCGCTCTGAGGCGTTCCATTTAAGGCTTGAAGTGCAAGCGAGAGCGCGCAACGAGCGACAAAGAGGCACAATGGGCCTCCGCGTTCGGCAGCGTTCGACATCTGTCTCTCTCCTACTTGAGTGAGCAATGCGTCCGCGTGGACAGCTGCTATACAATAATACATTTACATGTTTTCGTCAAGTATGAAGTGCAGTGAAAAGTGAATGTGGTGTCGATAATTGCGGCGATAAAGGCAATGATTTTTTCGATATTAAATATAATTATGTTCAGTGATATATTGTCCTAATTGTATTTATACGTACAAATAAATGTAACTTGATCAATTCAATTTTGTGATTTCCATTTACCTCCTTCCTATATCCATACAAAATATCTATCAAACAAATAAAATAAAAATTTTCTTTTGAAAAATGAAATCAATCCATCAGTATTTTCTTATGATGTTGTCACGTTCAACTATCATCAGTAAACCGACTTTACAGACAACCGATTTATTTTTTCATCATCATCATTTTCTGCCTGTAATGGCCTACTGCTAAACAAAGAACTCTCTTGTTGTACCTCACCACTCATTTCGGTGTTGTGCCAATCTTATCCAAGTTTGATGCGCGGTCTTTACAATAGGTATCGTAGACCCAAAGTGCTGGTGGCCGACCGAGATGGGTCAATCCGTCAACGTTTTGGTCCATATCTTTGGCTTTTATGAATCAAATTCTAGTGTTGTTTTTTACACGTTAAGTGTTTGTAAGTAAGCAAGGCAAGTTAAGGAAGGAAAACAAAAACGCCACTCAGTAAATACAAAAAACATTTAAAGAGCAATGAGTTCTTGAGTTCACAATCGCTAAATTAAATCGTTTCGACTTTAATTTAAGTGGACTCGTTTGAAACAAGTTATTTGAAACGAAATAGGCTAGGTCATTACTGTGAAATATTTGGTACCAATCTGTCTGAATAAATTTACCGATTTGTAGCGATAGACATTTGTATAAAAGGTTGTTGAGTCGGTCGAGTCCTCCTTTCTAAACAGATTTATTAATTTTAATATGCAAATTGGTAATTATAAACTTTTACTCGAGAGTGCTAAATTTAACCTTAGATTTTTTTTTAAGTAAGGCACATAAATATTTGGAACATATAGGACTTTAGTCTTAGTTACAGTTTTTTCAAGGATACCTAGGTATGTGACACTGAAAAACCATAAAGGTTGTGCCAACATTATTTCAGGGTTACTACGGCTAGACCTATCGATATATGGATGGACTGAAAAAATGGATGACACAACCTTTAGCTAAAGTTTTTCAGTGTATTATGTTGGGTTATTTCCAGTAATTCTACCAGCGAGATAACAATGCTACTAAATTAGTTGTACCGATAAAACTATAGTATTTCAGTTCTCAATAAGGACTGTTCATTAGTACTTGAGACGAGTTAGAGAAGGGTTGTCAAAACCAAAATATCGAGGGGTGAGTGATAAAACCCGATAACTTCATAAAAGTGAGTCGCGAGATATTCCATGTTAAAGTTTCTTGCCAACAAAAAAATGATTTCCTGTTAAACTTTTACACTCACCCCTCGATATCTGTGTTTATTTTTCGTTACTAACATACTTGTACGAGTACACATATTTCATACAATTTAGATTCTAGATCGTATAGCTTGGTTTCAATGTTAGATATTGTTCTTGTGTATGTTGCCACAGATTTTCAAAGAATTTTAAAAGACTTTTTAATTGAAAAGGCTTACTATAAAATAGAAGACTTCGTCTGTGATAAAGTCTCCTTACGTAAATTGTATTTAGACTGTAATAATAATACTTGACTGATTATACCTACTATTGTAGTTATTTTATACATTGATATTTTGACATTGCAATTATTCATATATTTTGTTTTGACATTCTAATAATATTATTTTCTTTGACATTTAATTTATTGTGTATTAATTTATTCGTAAAAATTGTATTTGACATTCATAAGTGTACATTGATGTACCCATATTTGAATAAATTATTTTGAATTTTGAAGTGGTCGCACTAGTTTTAAGCGTTACTTTTCTTTTGTTTATAATTTGTGAAAAGAAAAATATAGTTTATCTAAATATATAGGTATATTCTATGTATTTTATATTCCGTTATTAAAAGCATTAATCAATGGGATAACTCTCCAATTAAAGCAATTCTTCAAAAAAAATACCTGCAAAGCATTTTAATTTAAAAGTACAAGTAAGAATAAGTACACTAATTTATTTAACGCGTCTACCCACTCACTCTGTACCCAACTTGTTTTAACAAAACTTTGAAAAACTTTGTAAGGTTTTCTGCGCTTAAAATTTATTATAGCAGGAAACATTAACGTTGTCAAGTGCGTTTTAGTAAAGAATTGAATTAGTTACGGCTTGAAATCTGTCGCTAAGCACTTACAGATAATGGAAAGCCAGTATCATTAAAAACCGGCCAAGTGCGAGTCGGAATCGCGCACGAAGGGTTCCGTACCATTTTCTATAAAAACAGCATTAAAAATACGTTTGTTGTATGGGAACTAAGTGATGGGTTAAATATACGTAACGAGTAGTGGCTACACAATGCCCTCGGCCGGGTACTTGGTTTGTATATACAGGGTTATAAGGAAAGGGTATGCTATGCTGCGGTGTACCTACTCATCTGTTCCATAGAAAAATGTGAATGATAGTCGACAAAATGTGTGGAACAGCTGCATTTTTTCGCGAATTCCGGGTTGTTGTCATAGTACGAGTAAAAGTTGTCCATAATGATGAGTATTATGAGCATTTTTCAGCTCAGCATACCCAATCCTTATAACCTTGTATAAAAACTCCCCGTGGTCCGCCTGCGGCTCGCGCTCCCACCTAAAAGTAGATCCTAAATAACTGTGTATACTTCAGTATTCACTGTTAGAGTTATTTTATTATTTATCTTATTGGTATATACCAAACCAATTGGAAACCAAGCAAATTTGACATTTACTTAGGAGGAAAACGTCCTACCTTATTGGAAAGCAGAACTCAATTAATTAGAACAAATTCAATAAAGTACCTTGAGCGTTGTGCTTATTTTGCGGAAACAATGCTAACAATAGGTATAATCAGCGGTTTCCTTTAATAAAGGGGTTTATAAATGTTGGTTAGGTTTAAAAACAGCGTCACTTAACTTATTGCGAAAACAAAAGCACCGGATGCTTTTTTAGAAGTTATATGACCCTGTTTTTAAAAGCCAAGAAATATTTCTATTTATGTAACTTAACATAACTTTAATCAGCATTTATAAGAAAAGCTTCATGTATTTAAACACTCTTGAAAAAATGTTGGTTCTATTCGTCGTGTCGAACGTTTGTATGCGATAATATACCGCTCAAGAGTTAAATGGTTAGGATAGGATCTAAACTCAACGTTTTGACGTGACAACGTCTTATAAATTGGTTTGCCGGGTGACACTTCAAGAAACTGCGTTACGCTCCGCTCACGTTATGCGCTCACAATGAGAGCGAGTGAGAGGCACGCGTCCCTTCCACTCGGGCATGGTTAGCCCGCCTAAGAGCGAGAGAGACAGACATAAGTCGTTGTCACGTAAAACTTTCGCCCGTATACCGACTTTACAGGCAACCAATTTTTTTTAATTTATTTATTAATTTATTTACACGAATAAGTCTAGTTTTGACCACCAAGAACCGAAGAAGAAGCACGCAGAAGACGTACGTAGAAGTACGCACGTACGTAGAAGCACGCACGTAGAAGATACCTATTCACTCTGTGAGCTTTAAATCCCACATCACAGAATAATTTTCTACTAGTACAAATTAAATAACTTTTTCTACTCAATTCGTGTCACGTCTTCGTTTCAAATGAACCGTATAAGTATTATAGAAAAGGTATTCGTTTAATATTATCTCCCTGAATTTACTAACGGCCTAAAGGACCTTCGTGCTAAGTGCCCTGAGTAACTCAAACTTTTCCATGCGGGACGAAAGTTCTCATATTTCATGCATTTTCTCCAATTCTAATAATGTTTACCAAAATCTGGGAACGGAAATAAACGGAAAACAGGAAGTGATCATTTATCCAATAAACAAGGCTTAGCGATCGAAGCATCAGAACGTGGAATTGATTCGCATTTGCCAATAAAGAAAATTAGATATGGAATGAGCGAAATGAATGAACGATTTCACATATGAGGCTGGGTAATAAAAGATTACGATATACGCTACTGTCGACAGAAGTTATTGATGGTTCATTATAAAAATGCATACTGCTATAAATGTTTTATCAAAACTTCAACAGCGAGATCTAATTGGTATTGTATTTATATTTTTTCTGTGAGTTAATTGTAAGAGCGCAAAGCGTTATCACATCTATAAGTAATTCGGTATAGCACACCAATGAAAGAGTAAAAATCCTCAAGTTACGAAGCTTAGCAAAGGAATGGGCTAAGTTTTTCTTAGAATTTCGTTGAAAAATAATATTAGATATGAAATTATATGAAAAGCCAGTAACTTAAAAAAACCTCTAATACCACACAAATGCTCCATAAACAGATGGTAATCAACATAACTGTACAAATATCAATTTATAACCATACCTTCGAATATTTTGTTATGTATGGAAAACTGTTCTGAGGTTTCACAATTCGATCGAGAGCCGCTGTTTAAATGTAATTTGCAAGATTGCTTTTTTATTTCGTTTTGTTGACAATACGAAAACTTTTGGGATGTCGGGTAACTGTGAAAATAACTACCTGGCGGATTCTCTCAGAATATAAATGCGACTCTATCCTTTTAGTTTCGTTTCACAAACTACGTAGGTAATTCGGTAATACAGACTGTAGGTATTTTAGCATATACGCGTTTTGTAAGCTTGCAAAGGAAAAGTGTCCTAGTTTCGCCCTTTCTAAAGGCATGTAATTGAAAATCATAAAACAGATCCTTACCTGAGTAAGCTTGAAGAAATGCTGTGAGATCGTTCAATCAACGCGGACTTATTAAGGTCAAACTTCACGGGGTCACAAAAAGGAGCAAAAGAAAGATGGCGTCTTAAAACATAATGAAAATACTGGCTGTGCCTTGCGTTTTTACTTACCA
This sequence comes from Alcis repandata, assembly GCA_949125135.1. Taxonomy (NCBI): domain Eukaryota; kingdom Metazoa; phylum Arthropoda; class Insecta; order Lepidoptera; family Geometridae; genus Alcis; species Alcis repandata. Next base: position 8,165,254 of record OX421233.1, read on the forward strand.
TCCTATGTATTAGGTAGCCTATTTGTTATTCCAGCAAGTTCCATTCTAAATTTCTTTCAAATTAATTGCCTTGGTTTCAGTGTGAGGAAGTAATAAACACACCTTGTGTTTATTACTTCCTCACTGACTTACTCACAAACTTTCATATTTACAATTTACTGTGATGAACCAAATGAGGAAATAATTAACTACCTACTTAGCTTATAATTCAAAATTGAAATTTGCTGGCCAAATCAATTGACATTGTAGATCTTAATTAGTTCTGGGTTCTCCTGGAATTACCTATAAATCGAATTTAATATTTAGCAAGACAAAAACCTGCGTATAAAAATTATAGGTTGCAATTTCACTCCTAATGGGTGGATTACACGTAACGAGTACAGTGACGTGACAGAGCTCTCGGCCGACTACTCGGTTTGTATTAAGAGTTTGATGTGGCGAGACAGTCACTAGAATCATGATTTTTTTGCTCAGCCGAGTGTGCCCATTCACTGCATCGCTACTGTACTCGTTACATGTAATCAATCCATTACTAAAAGGCGAATCGGTAGTCAAACGCGAACTTATCTTCTCTCTTCTTATATACATATATAAACTAGCGGCCCGTCCCGGCTTCGCACGGGTAGACACTATAAATTGAGATGTGAGCTATCCTATCTGTTATCTAAGTTAGATCGAACTGCACACGGTGTGCAAATTTGATTGAAATCGGTTAAGTAGTTTAGGAGTCTATAGCGGACAAACAACGTGACACGTAATTTATATATATTAAGATAAATCGATGTTCGTTTGTCTGCCTAAAACTCGAGAACTAAACCGATTTGAGTAATTATTTTTTGTTTTGTTCGTTCCAATACAGGGAAGGTTTAAAAGAAAAAAACAAGGGATGAAACCGCCGGGTGCAACTGGTTCGTGATAAAAAACCTACCCACTCTCAGAAGTAGTAATGATTTTTCGAGCTTCTCGTACTATATATTTACGGCGCAATTTTTACGTCCAGCCAGTCTCAAGCCTTCATCTTATCCCCAGGATCGAAGAAATCATTTATCTAGCCACGTTTCGTTTTGCTCTACGCCTTACCTTCTGACCTATAGAATCAGGTAAAGGGATCAGCCGACGCTGCTCAGGTGGTAATCAATCAGGCCTATTTGGGTTCCGAGTTTTTGGACCGAACTATTTATCGATAACAAAAATATTTAATAGGGTTTAGATTTCGAATAAGATCGAGTGTAATATTGATAAAAATGGTAAAATATATAAATATACTTATACAAGGTGTAACGGAAAGGTGTAGTAATAACGTTGCCACTCCGGTCGAAAAATATTAAACCAGAGTCAAGTTATTTCGCACGCTCACTGCTGGATCAACTAAATGTGCAGGCTGGTGTTTATTTAAATATATCTAATCTATACTAATATTATAAAGAGGAAAGATTTGTATTTTTGCATTTTTGGATGTTTGTGTGGAATAAACTCAAAAACTACTGGACCGATTTCAAAAATTCTTTCACCATTCGAATGCTACATTATCCCAAAGTAACATAGGCTATTTTTTTTTTAATTTTATTATTTTTTTTTTATCCACAGCAAAGCGTGGCAGGCAACAGCTAGTAATCTATACTAATATTATAAAGAGGAAAGATTTGTATTTTTGTATTTTTGGATGTTTGTGTGGAATAAACTCAAAAACTACTGGACCGATTTCAAAAATTCTTTCACCATTCGAATGCTACATTATCCCAAAGTAACATAGGCTATTTTTTTTTTTTTTTTTTTGTCCACAGCAAAGCGTGGCAGGGAACAGCTAGTGTAATATATAAATATTTAGTTGCGTGATCAATTTTCTATGGAGATCCAATATCATCTTTCTCGAATTTAGAAAACTTTTCTGCTAGAAGTTGAACAACTTGACAAGACCAGTTTGACTTAAGTATTACTACACCTTTCTGTTACACCTCGTATACGTATAAATACAAATAGATCGACATTGAATCATGTAACACACAGTAGAGTACTATATTATTTGGTATCTTGCTTAACCGATATTAATAGTAGGTACTCAGAACAATAAGCTCTAGGAGCTACGGAATTATACGGACTACTGAATTTAATTTACAGGGTTACACGGAAAGAGTGAAATATAAATACTGTTTTGTAGGTCCCTAAGAAGCCAAAAGGCGTTCATTGTACTTAGCATTCTGAACCACTTTTTACAGTATAGCCTCCTCTAAATTACGAAAGAAATGGTTGCAGAAGATTTTTTATTGTAATTTTAATCGATTTCATAATGTAAACTATTCCAAATTAAAAAAAAATCAAAATAAATACATATAGTTTTTTTACCAATAAATTATAACACAAAGAATGCAATGTCAAAGAAAATATTCATTTGGCAGAGCTTCTTTGTTCTTATTGGTAGATCTAGGAATAATATTAGCACATCCTTTCCGTGTAACCCTGTAACGTCTGTACAAGTACCTAACACAAAGTCAATAGTTACTGATACCAATTGTGGTTCTAATGAAACGCCCGCGCCGCCGAGCGGCAGAATAAAGTTGACAGAAAGCAAACTACAAGTGGGCGGATACTGGTAAGGTTCAAGTATGAATACTCGGACAGTACCCGGCGATAAATATTGCACATCCACCTTTGGTAAGAGACAATCGGCTAATTTCAGCTTCGTAGAGTTATCTCTGTCGCACACTACCTCCTAATAGATACTGGACTGTTTGTGTATTTCGTGCGACAGAGATAACGCTCTACGAAGTCTCTTGTCTCTTCCAAAGGTCGATGTCCAATATTTATCGCCGGGTACTGTACAAGTGGGTGGATACTGGTAAGATTCAAGTATTATTCGTACAAATTGATCACTAGATATTCGCGTACAGTACTCGGCGATAAATATTGCACGTCGACCTTTGGTAAGAGACAATCGGCTAATTTCAGCTTCGTAGAGTTATCTCTGTCGCACACTACCTCCTAATAGATACTGGACTGTTTGTGTATTTCGTGCGACAGAGATAACGCTCTACGAAGTCTCTTGTCTCTTCCGAAGGTCGATGTTCAATATTTATCGCCGGGTACTGTACAAGTGGGTGGATACTGGTAAGATTCAAGTATTATTCGTACAAATTGATCACTAGATATTCGCGTACAGTACTCGGCGATAAATATTGCACGTCGACCTTTGGTAAGAGACAATCGGCTAATTTCAGCTTCGTAGAGTTATCTCTGTCGCACACTACCTCCTAATAGATACTGGACTGTTTGTGTATTTCGTGCGACAGAGATAACGCTCTACGAAGTCTCTTGTCTCTTCCGAAGGTCGATGTTCAATATTTATCGCCGGGTACTGTACAAGTGGGTGGATACTGGTGAGATTCAAGTATTATTCGTACAAATTGATCACTAGATATTCGCGTACAGTACTCGGCGATAAATATTGCACGTCGACCTTTGGTAAGAGACAATCGGCTAATTTCAGCTTCGTAGAGTTATCTCTGTCGCACACTACCTCCTAATAGATACTGGACTGTTTGTGTATTTCGTGCGACAGAGATAACGCTCTACGAAGTCTCTTGTCTCTTCCGAAGGTCGATGTGCAATATTTATCGCCGGGTACTGTACCAGTGGGTGGATACTGGTAAGATTCAAGTATTATTCGTACAAATTGATCACTAGATATTCGCGTACAGTACTCGGCGATAAATATATTGCACGTCGACCTTTGGAAAGAGACAATCGGCTAATTTCGGCTTCGTAGAGCGTTATCTCTGTCTCTCACTCTATCGCACTTGAACTACGACTGACAAAATACGTCACATAGGTTGTGTGTGACCATAGATATATTACCTAAAGATGGAGCCATAGTGGAACCGCACATTTCTTTTTTTTTTTGGAATTTTATGACCTGGTAACTAAGACCTTTAAGGTCAAGACTTATTTGTTTGTGCCCCAGTAAAGTAGTGGAGACTTTACTAGAGGCTTTTCTAAGGAGTTTTGGAAGCAACACGGAATGACACGATTTACTGCATTTTATGATTTGCCCACATTCGTGCACGTCCTCGAGCACTTAATGGTTATTTTCCCCACTTAAAATAAACATTAACACTCAAAATTACACAAGTTTAGTAAAATAACAAAATGAAGCAACATGTCTCTTCCATGTTCCCGCCAAAAGTATGGAATCGCACATGCGATAGCTATATTCTTGAAATGATGCCAAGATAGAAATGCTTCTCCATTTTAGGGGAAAATTTCATAAAATATTCCAAATCTTTATACTTCACAAAATAAAACATTATTATACAGTGTTTTAAGGAAATGATATATGCTAAGCCGCAAATGGCTCATAGTAGGAAAAGGTCTAATAGTAGGAAAATGACTACTAGTATACTAATCTACTCATAATTATGAACAGCTTTTATTAAAAGACCAATCTTGCAATCGCGAAAATAATGTACCTAATCTTAGTTTTGGGTCAGAAGAAATCTGAAATAGTCCAATAAATATTTATTGGGTACAATCCTGGGCAAACATAATTCACAACCTGGCAGCACTAAATTGTAGAAGACTCACATAGTAACTATTATTCCTAATCTGTGGTTTGCCCACCTTGGCACGGTTACAGCGACGGGGACAAAAAATGAAATGTCTGTCCCTCTTTTTCAACCGTGTTTGGCTTTGCCATCTTGCTCTTTTTTACGAAGTAGCAATTATGGTTCCATCTGTTTAATCTTAGTGTGCGACAGAGATAATGCTCTACGAAGCCGAAGTATCTTTCCAAAAGTGGATGTACAATATTTATCGCCGGGTACTGTAAGTACCTCCCACGTACGTATTTATCAGATTAATTTCCCCGGTTCGAATACCAGACGTGAATTATTAAGGCGTGTCGCCTAAACTTCATTTCTCCATTAGCCGGGTCATGCTACCTTGGCTAAATTACTGGTATGATGGATTGCAACACTCCATTACAAATTACACTCTGTGGTGTATACGCGTTTGTTAAATCTCGCTGATATTTTGTTTTAATGGCGAAAACGCGCTTAGCTTGGAAAGCTTTGCGGGGAAATTAATGAAATTATCGATCGGCTGCTTATTCAAGGTGTATGGAATGACGCTACGTTTTGAAAATGCTGGCGAATGCTGTACAAACGCTTTTGTTTTCAAAGCATGGTAATAATGTTTTATATACAGGGTTATTCATAAAGGGTATGCTAAGCCGAAAAGGGCTCATAGTACTCATCATCATGAACAACTTTTACAATGGGATCAACCCAGAATTCGCGATAAAAAATCAGCTGTTCCATACATTTTGTCAAGTATCATTGACATTTTTCATTGGAACAGCTGATTTTTTTCTCGCGATGTTCGGGTTGGTCCCATAGTAACAGTTGTACATAATAATGAGTACTATGAGCCCCTTCCGGCTTAGCATACCCTTTTTGAATAACCCTGTATAATATAATAAAAATAGAGAAATACGTTTACATGTATATAACGCTTTTATACTTATATTCTTACTTGTCTACTCAATGAACACCTACACTATATGAGAGGAAAGTAATGAGTATTGTAGTATTGTAGAGGTAGTAATGACACGTGCTAAGAGCTCTTATCGGCTTAGCATACCCTTTCTATATAACCCTATATGTGTAGTGTAGTCGTAGTGTAGTCCATACTCCATAGTAAAAGCTAATAATTTTTAACCGACTTCAAAAAAGGAGGAGGTTATCAATTCGTCTGTATGTTTTTTTTTTTATGTTTGTTACCTCATAACTTTTGACTGGGTGAATCGATTTTGATGATTCTTTTTTTATTAGAAAGCTGACGCTTCCCATTTGGTCCCATTTCAATTTAGTCCAGTTCTGATAATGGTATCCATGAGAAAACCATATAAGTCTTAAATTTGCATTAAGTACGTGCGCGACAAATACCTAGATGAATAACTCAATAGTCGGTCTTTTGAAGTCGGTTTTTGTTTTTTGTTTTGTAAAAATAATGTTCTTGTCAATAAAATGTACGTAGCTGCTTTTGACAGGCGAAACAAGTACGAGCTAGGTCGCAATTTTTTAGTATCTAGTCTAGTCTATGATATCACTATTCAAATAATAAATGATACCCTTCTCTAACAAATATCTATATAAAAAATAACAAAGATCTTTCAGATTAGTGAAATGAGCAATGTTTCCCAAAATCAATTGATAGGTATTGTATTTCGTACAATTTACAAGTTAGGGACCAATAAACCTCGGAGGATACTCGATTGTCAATGCTATCAGTATCAACGTTACAGCCTAGACTATTAATAACTGGCAAAGGGCCAAATAACAAAGGGCCCTTTCGGCCGCCTATGTAACTGTATTTCGTAACCGGTTACAAATGAAGAAAATTGTCTCTTTTCTCGTTACCAGTTACAAACTAGTAAATATTTCAATGGATTAGAAATATTTTTAAATAGTTGCAATGAAAGAATTTCTGTTCTGAAAGTTGTAGTAAAGTAATCAAAAACGATCCATGTTCTTATTTTGTAACAAAACTCCATTTCCCCCGTTTCTCATAAGTACCTAGGTATGAGAGAAGACGTAACTTACGGGAGAAAAATAATGGAAAAAGGGCATTGTACCGTTATCAACAACAATGCTTTAATACTTTCGTAGTAACAGAAAAAAGAACAAGAACATTATTTTTACAAAACAAAAAACAAAAACCGACTTCAAAAGACCGACTATTGAGTTATTCATCTATTTGTCGCGCACGTACCTAATGCAAATTTAAGACTTATATGGTTTTCTCATGGATACCATTATCAGAACTGGACTAAATTGAAATGGGACCAAATGGGAAGCGTCAGCTTTCTAATAAAAAAAGAATTATCAAAATCGGTTCACCCAGTCAAAAGTTATGAGGTAACAAACATAAAAAAAAAAAATAAAAAAAAAAACATACAGACGAATTGATAACCTCCTCCTTTTTTGAAGTCGGTTAAAAATCTATTGAATCTAGACTTTCGATTAATCTCGTCTCTTGAATAAATGAGTTGGAAATATCGATATGAAAAATTATTTTGACATATTGATGGTTAGAAGAAAGAGGATTCCAGGTATGATAGTTTGGCTTTATGGTAATAGTTTGTGTTTCTTATGATGATTGGTTAGGTATACCTAAGTATTTATTGGGAAAGATACGTCTTCCCAAATGTATTTCTAACCAATCATTGTTAATGGAAATTCCCGGAAACTTTATTAGCTTTCCAGTTTTAATGTTATAGGTGGCAAACAAAGAAACAGGTCGCCTGATGGTAAGTGATCACCGTCGTCTATGGATTACCTGTAGTACCGGAGGCTTCTCGAATAGGTTCCTACGTAGCCAATATTTTAAGACTATTAGCAGCCATTTGAAGAATCCAATATTGTCTAATTCGTAGTCGTATAGTCATGCTTGGACTAATTTAATGTTAAAGAATAATCCATACAATTTTCTATGAAAAAGTTACGTGATAATGAAATAGATGGTAATACGAATACCTATAGATAAATAGATACCTAGAAATAATATATTATTACTAGGTGACCCGGCAAACGTTGTTTTGCCATATAAATTATTTCTAGTGACTATTAAAAAATAGGGGTTGGTGATAGAAAAGTGAAAATTTAGGGTTGGATGTATTTTTAATACCACATTATTAAAAAAAAAAAATTGTCCAAAAAAATGTTAGGGCTGGACAACCCTTATCACTTAGAGCCTTATCACACTAGCGGTTCGGAAGCGGATGCCGGGCGGAGCGGACGCGCCGCGAATGCGTCGCGAACACGCCGCGGTTGCGCAGCGAATTCGCCGCAGTTGCGCAGCGAATTCGCCGCAGTTGCGCAGCGAATTCGTTGCGGACGCGTGGCGAATACGTTACGTTTTCGTCGCGTGTTTGTAGCAAATTATCGCTGTATAATACACTCAGTAACAAAATGGATTCCGACGAGGAAACACTGCTTTTGGCTTTATTACTTCGAAGACGCCGGAGACGAAAACGAAAGCATCGACGAATTTGGGAAGATCCATTAACAGTTAATCGAATGGAGGAGAGCGACTACTTTGTGTTGTTTTGCAAACGAATAAAAAATAATCCAAAACAATTTCGTTCCTATCTGCGAATGTCGAACCTACATTTTATGAGTTGTTGCATCTGATACAAACTGACATAAGACATAAAGACACACATTTGAGATTATCAGTGTCACCTGAAGAAAGGCTCGTTATTACGTTTGTACGAGACAGTACAAAATGGCGTCCACTTTGCTGTTCGCGGCGATCCCGTTACGCAACCGCGGCGAATTCGCTGCGCAACCGCGGCGAATTCGCTGCGCAACCGCGGCGTGTTCGCGACGCATTCGCGGCGCGTCCGCTCCGCCCGGCATCCGCTTCCGAACCGCTAGTGTGATAAGGCTCTTAGGGGTATGAAAAATAGATAGTAGCCGATTCTCAGACGTACTGAATATGCATATAAAATTTAATAAAAATCGGTCAAGCCGTTTCGAAGGAGTATGGTAACTAACATTGTGACACGAGAATTTTATATAATATATATATAAGATAGTGATGCAGCAAGATGTAAAAAGTTAGGTAAATAGATAATCTCAAAAAATGTAAAAGAAAAAATATCATAATAAATCAAGAAAGAATAAAAACTGCTTTGTTAGGTAACTCAATGCAATAAAGTCGGTTACAATTTACTCCAAAGAGCAGCATTATTTATTCGTTATACGAGTATTTTTAATAATAAAAATACTTTTGACAAACGCTTTTTATTAAAATAAAACAATCTAGAAATAAATAGACCGTTTTCTCTTTTAATTTCACGAAATACTCACAAAGGGCTTAAAATGACTGAATAGTTTTAAATTCAACGCTATTTTCATCGCACATGTTGCAAAAAATCCAAATTCTGTACAGACAATACGACTGTGCCGAGTGTGCCGCTCACCAAGTTTATTACAAAGCTACACGGTGAAAAAGAATCTTTTGATCCAAGCAAATATGCGTATATATATGCACAATGCAGTAAAATGTCTTGGTCTAAGAAAATATATTTCTTTGATTTCCAAAAGAATATAAATTTGGACTAATGTAATCAATGTTAAATCAAAATAAAGCTGTCTTTTTATTTAATGTAATAAAATCTTAATAGAAGATAATGATTGTGTTCGTTCTGATAAATGCCTTTTTAAAACACTAATAAAACGATTGTTCTTTACAATCAAAATTACCAAAATCTTGCTCTAAGCTCTGGCGTCGATTATACTAAGGAAATATTATTGTTTTTGTTAAAATTAACAGTGCTAAATCTTTAGATTAAAGTAAGCGCTGCCTTGGTTCAAATCGATTTAATTTCTAAAATATTCTATTTAGATGATTGCTTGTTTCAGTCAAGACAACGTATATCTTGTCTTAAGCTTTGCGCGCTAGAAATAAGTCGACATATTTTTCCAGCACGAAAATAAAATCTTATTTCAAGTAAATATTTTTTTTAACGAAAGTTAAGAGGTAATCTATGAAAAGTTTCGATGTGTTTATGCAAAAAAGTTGTAATTTGGTTGAATAATATGGTCGACTCTCCCAAAATAATGATGAGTTGCCCTGAACTATAATTTGGTTCATTGAATAACGTTAATATTTTAATACAAAGCAATACCTGGTTCTTCTAGGTTTTTGAATCTTTTAATCCAAATTATAAATTAATCAGATTGAAATGTAGGCATTTCAAGCAATATTGTGTTTCACATGCCTCAAAGACATTTACTTTTATTTTGAGAAAATATTTACTTAGTCTAAAATATTATAAATCTTTAAGGAAACTGACAGAAGCTTTAATCAATTGAATAAATTCATCCGGGCAAAACCCCACTAGGCAGCTTCGTTCAGATTCCCCCCTCATACTAAAAGTAAGTTTTACAAATAGTCACTCACACCAGGTTTTCGTATAACCGGTGGCTGACAATGATTCATAAAAGCAGACTTTCAGAATAAGCGGGAATGCTGAGCCGTGCCGCCTATTTAGTGGGTTGAGCTCGAATGAATTCGTTCAAATGAGTCAAGATACACGTGTACATCTCACCACTCCTGAAACATTACATCACAGATTTAAAGATCAAGAAGCATTGCACAACATACTATTACATCATTTTGTTAGTTTCCTTTTTGATTTCTTAACTGGTAAATAAAGTGATCGAAAATAAAAAACATTGATTAGCCATAATAATGAATATATATATTAATAGACCCCAAAATTATGTGCATTTTCATTGGAATTATATTAAAACAATCCTCTAAACACAATAAACTAAAATTGTTTTCCATTTCTTCTACAACAAAAGATTGAAAATTATTATCATATTGGCAGGTCTTAAATAATACATGAATACAAATAAAAATCAGTACAATTATCCTTGGGTATTAACAATTGCTCGATTTTGCAAAAACAACTTTCACAATAATCATTTAATTCGTATACAAGAATATCACCAACGGATTATGTATGGGACTGGATTGTCAAATCTGGTTTGGATTTTGTAGACGCATTGCTGAATGATTAAATGTATATGTTCGCTTGGCTTAGGGAAACGTGCAATTAATACATGAAATGACTTGAATAACACGTCAAACGCTTCTGTCATGGAAGTAAATGCATATATATAGGGTTGAACTTGCGTTTTGCTTTTGGCAGCTTTACCAATTTGTTTCTGTATAGTGGAGTTTATGTCACCAGGATTCTGAAATAAAAAAACATAAGATGTGACCTAACATATTTAGAGATGCCATAGTATCAGTTACTAAATAGTGACAGCACTAATATGAAGTACTAAAGCCGGGAATAAAGTGTGTGCACTTATTGTACTATTCTAGCTATGTATCACAACAGACAAAAACAACTAGCTTACCTCTACTATATAATACTCTCTCTAAGCACTGTTGAGTAGAAAACCTTTGCTTTTTTACACGGCCTTTGAGTGGCACAACATTAGCCAGTAATGTCAATTCTGTTGGTAGTGCATCTGTAACAATACAATTTTTGTTATTATTTGAGTAATCAAATAGGTAATATCAATATCACATTTCTAAGAAAACTGTAGCAGCGAAGTAATTGGAAATTTATTACACAAAATATATAAAATGTTATAGTTACCATCACTATCAAAAGTATTTAGCGAATTTCGCAAATCCTTCCTGTTTTCATCCGAATTAATTTCTTCGTTTTTTAATTCCATGAATTTTGCATGAACTTTTTCCAGTTGTCTTTTAAAGAGCTTTACTACAGGGTATAATTCAGCAAAATCATCTTCAATCTGGAAAAATACCAATTTTTACTAAATAAAAGGATACAAAACATGGTGGGTCTCTAGAGCATTTAAAAATTAAATGTACAGAACATAATTATGCAGTACTACCCAATCTTAGTCACAAACCTTAGACTCCAAATACTTATTCATGAATAATATTTTTGGTTAGCCCAATTCTATTTCTTAGTAGTGGGCTAATCTCTTTCAAATGGTCTTGAGTGAGTTGATCCAATTGGTTTAATGTTATGCCATTCTCTGAAACAATGTGTACATTTATCATTGCGGTTCATATTCATAAGTTTAGGTACCTACAGTCCTAGTTAGCAGTGTAACCGGCCACACGTGTGCGGCGAGTTCCTACATAGTGTATGAATAAGAGTGTCAATTGCTTGCCGCTGACCACCGGTGTTGTCGTCGGTGGCCCGTTTGCGTGGAGCCTACATGTTTTCTTCCTCTCACGACAGCATAGGACTTCGTAGGAGTATAAATAGATAGATACCTACTTGTACTTACACAGGTCGCTCGTCACAGCATCGTACTGTTTTGAGTAAACAAAACTATTTGAAGATATGTATTACCTAAATGTATCAACATTTGAGGTACTCACTGTGAAATGCTTCGATTATTTCTTCCAGCATTTGCAACGAATTCAATAGAACGGTGATTTCATCAATCACCAGAGTAGAATTATGCGACAATGTTAAAATAAATGCCAAAGGCACGAAACGAAACAAGTTAATAAAAACGCAAAAACAAATTAGACACCTCGCAGTTGCACCGAAATGCCGAAACCGAAGTCAACCGTGAGCGAAAGCGAAGTGAACGGCAGTGAACCGTCCGGAAAACGGAAACGTAAAGCAGCGACACAAAAATAATCTACAGCATGATATTGTACGGCATCCTCCTAATAATTGCTTTTCAGTGCAGCGTTTTTTTTTTAGTTTTTTTTTTTGGTACTGAGGTAAAACCTCCAATGCTAGACAGTGAACCAAAGATGACACTTTCGAAAAAAACTTAGAAATTATAATAAGAATAATCATCATTGAAATAATTTTACTATTATTGTGAAAGATACCTAGTGACATCTTTAACGCATAGGTAGTCAAAAAAACACACACACACACACACATACACTTTAAATATAAAAAAAAAATACGGAACTCAACAGTAAACAGTGTGACAGAGTGAACGAGTGCGCTGTAGTTACTAAACATATTTAAAAGGAAGGTAACATTTTGCAGGTATTTTTACGATTTGTGCTACTTATTGCTTACTTATCTACACTAATAATACGAGTATTAGAAAGAGGAAAGATTTGTATTTTTTGATTTTTATATGTTGGTGATGATTAAACTCAAAAATTACTGGACCTATTTCAAAAATTATTTCACTGTTAGATGCTACATTATCTCTGAGTAGCATAAGTTTTATTTTATACTCGTGCAAAGCCGGGGCAGCTCGCTAGTAGTGTATACATTTGTTTACATGGACCTTATTTTTTTATTTCTTTTAGTTTTTATAACACACTTCTAAGTCTTGGCACCAAAAATTACCCAAAACCCAAAAACCAATACATGACACCCCGTGTCGGCTTTTGGGTGATTTTTGATCCCAATAGTAGACATACTTAATAAGTGTTACGAAAACTAAGAGACAAAACAAAATCATGCCTGCAAAATGTTATCTATACTCGTATTATAATTAATGTTTAGCAACTACAGCGCATACGTTTACTCTGTCACATTGTTTACTGTTTATTCGCGTATTTTGTTTTTTTATGAAAGAAAGTGTGTGTGTTTTTGGCCACGCGTTAAAGATGTCACTAGATATTTTTTACAACTATAGTAAAGTTATTTCAATGGTAGGTATTATTCATAATTTATACGTTTTCATTTTTCGAAAGTGTCTTCTTTTGGTTTACTGTCGACCATTGGGTATTTTACCTTACATACTCTCTATATTTTGTGCCAATAATGTACACAGTTAGGTGATGTTCAAGTTCTATACACTTGTTACATTATTGAATTTATTAAAATAAGCTTTTATTAATAGAGACTTAGATTACTCAAGTACTTACGAAAATTATAATATACTTAAATTAAAAACTAAAAACTTGTGACATCGATTATCGTCATGTAGTAAATTATGATAGGCCGCAGCCGAAGGATCCAAAAGAAAAACCAAATTGACATAAACTCTATTTAATGTATAAAATTATAATCTATATCTACATTTCGCTAGGTAAATGTGCGATTGCACCCGATGTTAGGAATACAATGAATTATGAAGTTCGGTAGAATTAACAGCGGACTAAAGTAATATACTCTTGGAATTGAAGCGCTGACTCGAGGGCTTCATCGGAAGGTATGTTTTATGGAGAATCGGTTGCAACACCCTTGGATTGAAGCGGTGACTCGGCGACCTGTGTGGTCGGCGGCTCGTGGAATCGGCCCGACGTAACACCTCCACCCTCAGAAAGGCAACTATTTGAGAACTTTGAGAGCAAATGTTGCCGGTGCTCTAGTCTGGATTGCCAGGATTCTCGGCATCTTCATGGTGTTGTTCTTCCTCTTCATTCTGCACGCAGTTCATCTTCTTAAAATGATCGTAGTAGCGTCGTATAGCCAGTGACGCTGTTATTATCGGTGCGACCAATAAGGTTTAGATTGGTATCATAGTATGGTATGTGTCGGTGCGATGGGATCTAGTTGTACTGCTAGCTGTAGCATCACGTTATCTTGATAAGTATGTAGGTTTTGTAAATTTATAGAGTTGATTTTTAGATGTGGCAGCGGTGAGAAGGTTGTTATTTCAAGGTTCGTCGAAATCTTCCTGATAGTCAAAGGTTGTTTTTCGATCTTGTCGTAGATATTACTGATAGTAAGAGTGTTCAGTTCTGTGAGCGGCTGACTGCGATAGCAAGGTAGCTTCCTTGTACCGTGACGTAGCTTTCGTGTCCACAGGAAATTGTATCTTCGTCGGCTGGGGGAAGGGGATAGCGTAATCTCTCTCGTTCAGTTGGTCCACAGCTCCCTTGGATAGCTTGATTGTGGTCATCTCGCAGGTGGTCATCTCTCAGGTCTTCACAAAGGAACCATGTGCTGTACTTCGGACATTCTGTCTCTATTATACATGAAAGCCTGCCTGTTACTTGCAATAAGGGGATGCGGGGATAGGATAGATCGGTTGTTCTTGTTAGGGACGATTGGTGAATCTAAATAAATCTTATTCTATAGGAGATACTATGGGAAATTTCGGGGCTATAACTGGGCGTTTACCCGAAAAATAGTACCTAACCTGGTTTGATTACGTCATAGTATTCTTTGAAATGTAACTTGAATGACCCTGGGGGTAAATGAAATCTAACTTATTTATCATTCTATTCTAGCTAGTATATCTAACTATAAATGGTGGGTGTTCGATGCACGCACGAAACATAAAATAGTTTTTACTCTTAAAAAAAAATTCTGCCTTTATATCATCAGCATTTTAAGAGATGATAAAATTAAAAGTTGAGCGAATCTCGCATACTTGAGTAAGTTCGTATCCCGATATGCGTCACTATCTAAAAAGAAGTTTTAATTTAGAATTAGTTTGCTCTTGATTTTGAACTATTTGCGTTATAACTGTGTTATGCTGAACCATCCAATCTTAGCTGATGCTGATAATGATTGTAAAATTTATCCGCGACTTTGTGTTGGTTTCTTTCCAGAATTTTGATGGCATTGTCAAATTTAATTGCGTCTGTGGAATCTAAATTGCCCGTTACGAGTATACTATAACGAGAGAACCTAATCCGTCTATGGGACCCCTCTTCTTACGATTAGGCTCAAAAGCGTTACGGTCAGTATGTAGTTTCTCAGTTAGATAGTCAATTACAAAATTTATATAATAAGTCCGTATCGTTTCCGATTCTATTCGTATAGTCGGAGAGCTGGGTCTGCAAATCAGTAATTTGATTTTCTATATTGTCAAGTCGTGTGATAGGTAGTTATTAGTCTAGTCAGCCCAAGCTTTCAAGTCGGATCTCTTGAGTTTTCAGCCTTGTCATCACGGTCAGAGTAAAAAAATAAGTCTATAACAATTTAGCAGAGTTAAGAACTCTTTAAAGACGGGACTCGACCACGGGGCCGCGTTTTTTGAAGTATAAATATGAATTGCTAAGACAGCTAAAACAGTATCTTGAATGTGCCGGGGTGCGAGCTTATGTCTGCAGGTAATAGAATTTCGAACAAAAACTTATTAGTTCTTAGACTGCTTCCGCTTCACGGTCCTTATTACGATTTTGTAAAAGGTGAGAGCGATCAGGCTAGTTGCCTTCTATGTAAAAAAAAACGTCTGCATACTGAGCACACAAAGATTCAAAGTTCGCGCAATCCTCAGCGTTTAAGTAGTAAGTACGTGGTCGCGATAAGACTTCGTCGGCTAGCGAGCGCAGTTGTGAAGTGCGCATGCACTCAATAGAATGAACTCCGGCTACTATCAGTCGGTTCAACGAAAATACTACGCCGTGCGAGGATGGATTCACGATCTCAAGAATGCCACGGTTGTTTTTTACTATTGTTAGGAAGTCTCGGATGACACGGTTCGACACTATCTGCTCAGGTATAAGCTTTGTCGTCATTTAAATTAATTGGAAGTCTCACTAATTTCGAAGAATTAGCCGCGATAACGTCTTCGTACAAATTAATGTTGCTTGAGTCATACACTTGAATAGGGTTAGCCGCTTGACGCAGTGATAAGCACTTTATTAAGGTCAATCTTAGCTTCTCATTTCTTTAAAAGGTCTATTCCAATAAGTCTGTCAAAGTAGTTTTGAAATCGGTACACAAGTAGTTAAAAAAAAATCAGTCTTGAAATTCAAAAAGCACGGCGGGGAAACGAAATAATTAATGCGAGTAGTCGCATGCACATTAATGACAACAAAAAAAAATTTAAAATTGAAAGGTAGGTTAGGTTAAGTTAGGTAGGTAGGTATATTGGAAAAAAAACACTGCTTGAGGGTTGATGAAGGACTGATTAGCCCCGATGTCAATCTGCAACTTTAAGGGAGGCTCTAAAATTTGGATGCGACGGAGTTGTCTATGTGTGTGTAGATTGACTTCTATCTTAAATTTCATGATTTCTGGCCCTTCAGAAAATACTGGGAGCTATAACCACTAAAGAGTTGAGGGTTGTTTAAATAGTCATCGCCAGTCTGGTCGGAAAAAATATTTATTAAGACTGTTCTTATGCCGTCCAACTTTCTGGAATACCTTTAGAATTTATTGTGCGGGCGGTTGGCCCAGTGATTTTATTTAAAATACCATTGAGTAAGCCAAGATTGATTAGTTCTGTATTAAACTACCTAAATTTTTATTACTATCTGCTAATCTATGCCTGCTCGATGCAGGGCTTAAGGATATTCTTCTTGGGTGAAGAATTTTGAATTAGTCTAGGTCTACAAATCTAAGTTCCAATTGTCTGCGCGATGCAGGACAAAAGGTATTTTCCAAGAATGAAAAATGTTTTAACTAGCCTAGGGTTTAAGTTGCAATTGTCTGCGCGATGCAGGACAAATTGAACTAGCTTATGTCTACCTATAATCTAAGTTCCAATTGTCTGCGCGATGCAGGACAATAGGTATTTTTCAAGATTGAAAAAACATTTTTTTTTTTTTTTACTAGCCTAGGGTCTAAGCTGCAATTGTCTGCGCGATGCAGGACAAATTGACAAATGCCTCTAATCTAATTTGCCATGGCCTGCGCGATGCAAACCAAATGGACAAATGCCTCTAATCTAATTTGCCATGGCCTGCGCGATGCAAACCAAATGGACAAATGCCTCTAATCTAATTTGCCATGGCCTGCGCGATGCAAACCAAATGGACAAATGCCTCTAATCTAATTTGCCATGGCCTGCGCGATGCAGACCAAATGGACAAATACTTCTAATCTAATTTGCCATTGTCTACGCGATGTAGACCAAATGGACAAATGGCCTAGTTCTACTAACAATTGTCTGCTCGATGCAGGACAAAAGGGTATTTTTCAGGATCGAAAAATAATTCACCATTCTAGGAGAACTAGGTATAAGGAGAGCAAGTACAGGAGCGATTCATGCACTTACATATATTTCTTCTTGGTTTCCTCTGGAATCGATGTCTGGATTTGTCCTTCAGCCACGGGCCCAGGTTCATTTGGACAAAGCAGGAATAGTACGCGCCGCACTCAATAAGTGTATAGGCACGCACAGTACTAGGAAGTTCTTTCACGGACAGTTCACGTTACACGGACAGTCATGTTTCACGGATTGTTCGCGTCGGAGCACTCCTAGCTAACCTACTTTGTCCTACCGACTGCGCCAATTATGATAGGCCGCAGCCGAAGGATCCAAAAGAAAAACCAAATTGACTTAAACTCTATTTAATGTATAAAATTATAATCTATAGCTACATTTCGCTAGGTAAATGTGCGATTGCACCCGATGTTAGGAATACAATGAATTATGAAGTTCGGTAGAATTAACAGCGGACTAAAGTAATATACTCTTGGAATTGAAGCGCTGACTCGAGGGCTTCATCGGAAGGTATGTTTTATGGAGAATCGGTTGCAACACCCTTGGATTGAAGCGGTGACTCGGCGACCTGTGTGGTCGGCGGCTCGTGGAATCGGCCCGACGTAACAAGTATAATATCGTAGACACGTCCCACTTCCCGATATTTGTGTTCTCGAAAATTTCGAACCAAAACAACGGTTGTGTTGTTCAAAGACATGGAGTTAGTTAGCCACACCTCCGTTTTCTTATTTAAAAAAAAAAATATTCTAAACGATTACTTCAGTTTAATGTTGGCAGCCATTTTCATTGAAGATTAAAAATACTTAATCTGAAGCCATATTTAATTTCAAACAAGAATATAAATTTGTTGTAATAATTATTTACGATACTTTCAGTTAAACAAAATTTATTGTATTGGAGCAATGGACACTCTTTATAAAAATAATGAGAATTCTAAAACAAAGACATCATGTGTTTGAATCAAGAAATAAGTTTTGTTATATTTAAAGAAATAATGCATTGAAATAACATTTTATTAGTTTCGTTTAGTGTCACTACCAACATTCGTCTAAGGTCAAAAATAACTTGATACAATGTATTTTTTTTTGAAACAAGAAATTCGGTACATTAGTTTGATTACTCAGGATATTTTAGGATAAGTACGATGTATTGTATTGGAACAACGAAGTTTACTTCAGGTCAAAGTAATATTGTGAACTCAAAGTAAGAATATTAAAAACTTCATTCAATTTTCTACAATTTCACTTTAAATCACATTGCTTTGTCAGAAGAAAATATGTAGACAACATAATGTCTTGATGGAAAGAAATCACAGGACTCTTTTTTTTCCGTGTAGCCTGTGGTTTCTGTCAAATCGAATGGTGGACGCGGTTTCTATATCCTGTCGAAAGCTCTTTAAGCATCGAGCTACGAAATAGCAAGAGCTAAGAGTTCTAAACGTGGATACACTGAGAATGGCTTTCTAAATATCGAGGAATTCACTTAAAGTACGGAACATATTGAAATCACCAAAAAGTACGATGATTACTTAGCACCGGCTTTTGATAGCTCTAGTGACATCTATATACTATGATAGTTGTCACTGGAAAAACTGGTATTAATCATCGTACTTTTTGGTGATATCAGTATACTCCGTACTTTAGTTGAATTCATCATTCTTTTAGCGGAGTTTAGTTACGCATTTTTCTCAGTGTACTTTATCATATTGCAAATAAGAGCGCTCGCTTTCTAGAGCGTGATAACAACGCGTAGTTACGCGCTTTGGCTGATTTAACAAAATACACGAGCAAATACTCGTTCGCGCACAACGGACGCCCAGATCACGCGCCGCGTGGTTGAAAGCACGCAGTAGATACGATAGTGCAGCGCGTCCTGCTCGCGCGTGTTTTAACCGACTTCAAAAAAGGAGGAGGTTCGCAATTCGAGTTTTTTTTTAATGTTTGTTACCTCATAACTTTTGACTGGGTGAATCGATTTTGATGATTCTTTTTTTATTAGAAAGCTGACGCTTCCCATTTTGTCCCATTTCAATTTAGTCCAGTTCTGATAATGGTATCCATGAGAAAACTATATAAGTCTTAAATTTACATTAGGTACGTGCGCGACAAATAGATGAATAACTCAATAGTCAGTCCCTTGAAGTCGGTTTTTGTTTTTTTTTTGTAAAAATAATTATTTGATAATTACGGAGCTGCGTGAGGCGTATTCGCCACGCTGTGCGTGTTTTGTACGCAGCGGGTCCACATGATGCGCAACTAGGCGTCGTGACATCAATAAATTTGGGATGTACCCATTGATATATTATTACCTAGATGTAGATACCTACGAGTAAGTTTTACTATGGAAACCAACGTGATTTGACACATTTTGTTGTAATTAACAAGGGAATACTCACGAACATTCACTCGGGAATTTTCACGTGAATATTTCCGTGTTAATTAAAACAAAAAGGTACCTAAGTTATTTCATGTCCATGCGTCTTGATCACGGTCAAGGTAGCGAACGCCGTAATTTCGTTTTCTACCAGTTCTAGGTTATTGTTAATGTGAGTTCTACTTTTACTTAACCCTACAGTGGTCGCGCGGATTACATGCGTAATCCAGACATATGAAACGGCTAATATCTTTAAAACTAATGGCCCGAAGTTTTTGCGTTTCCTGGTACTTTAAGCTGGATAACTGACGAATGCGCTCAGTGCTGCGCGAGCCCCGATCGCACGCGGTTTTCTCACTGCAGGTCCGCAAAGTTGGTGGATTACATCTGTATGCCGCGCGACCAATTACGTAAGTATTTTTTACTTAACTTTTTTGTTTATTTTCATTATTTTTTTAATTTTTAATTAGTTATAACACGTAACAATTAATTCTTTTTGCTTTGGTATGTGTCAGCAATTATTTTTTTAGGAATACAATGTATAGTCGGGAAGAATATCAAACACTGAGGTGGCTGGCTGAAGATAATGATCAAAACGATGCCGTCGTTGCTCAATCAAGTTCTGACGCTGAAGAAGAATTTCTTGAGGAGCAGAATCATCAGTTAATGACTTTCTTGGTCTTTCTCAACAAGAAAACCAACCAGCACCGTCTACATCGACGCAAAGATCATCCATCGGTCGTTGCTATAATTGCGGAAGAGCACGAAATAAAAGCACTAGAAAAGTGTGTAACCTGTGCTCAAAATTCATGTGTGGTGACCATTCCAAGAAAATGTGTCTAAAATGTCTCGAAAACACTAATTAGAATTTAATTTTCCTTAATGTTTTTTTTATGATCTCAATTGATGTGAAAGATGTGATTTTTAGCGCCAAAATAGAGGTTTTTATACTATTTGTCGTTAATTGTAACACAGAGGTTGTGCTTTAATTTTGTTGATTTTTTCTAATCAAAATATTTCTATTTGTAAGATTTTTAAGGTAAATAAAAACAATTTAAGCACGGGTGGCTTTTTATTTCAATTTAAAATTGGCATACATATGTAATCCGCGCGACCATTTATGCAACTTTTCGAGGCGCGACCACTGTAGGGTTAATCTTAATAGCTTTAGCAGCGATTTTACTAGTCATCAACTACTAGTTTAAATCTGAAACTTGTATTACATAGAGCATCATCTGCCTACCCTTATCCCAGCTACGTGGGGTCGGTACAGTATGTACCTACACTTCTTCCATTCATCTCTTTCACTCGTCATATCTGAATACACTCCCTTCTTTTTCATTATCATCTTTCACACAGTTCATCCATACTTTCTTTGGTCTTCTTGTATAACATAGAGCATTATTTTAAAAAGGTTATATCTAAATCTTATCGACTAATCTGAGTAGGTTCATCGGTAATTTTGTAGCTTCATGTTCCCAAACAGTGTCGTGAGAAGCTAGCCATGTGGTGGCTTTGGCCTGGACTTTGGCATTATGGCCACCGGCTAGGAATTGGCTTACGTAAGTTTACTCACTTTTGCACTTATTTCGGCTGATAAGCGTTTAGCTAGAGTACTTGAGCCATTTTGTCGTCATCCTTACAACATAGATGCTACCTTAAATATCTATTTAAATTCAGATTGAGATACATTTTTTAAACGATTGATATATTTAAATTATAAGCTAGGTTTTAGTGCACTAATTGAAATTATCAGTTTACCCACATCGGGCATTTAATAAATGCAAATAAAATATACTTTACGTAACACCAGTCTGGTCCAGTCTGCTGATTAGTTTTCAAAAGTTTTATTAATTATTATCCTTGTGTGATCAACTTTGTCCTGAAGCTTAATAAATAGGAACGGGGTAAAGCAATGAGACTGGAGTTACCTTTGATGTATCAATTAATCATACCCAAGTTGTTTATCAAATAATTAATAGAGTCACGCACGGCAGCGCGCGGCTGATTGCGCCCCAGCCTTATGCTAATGATGATTACTGAGCAATAACTACATTGATCGCTGAGATTTGATTAAATTAACTGGCAAGCTACGCGCACTAAGCACGCCACAGATTAAACAATTGTACGAGCAACGCAATCAATAGGAACTATGTAGTTGCTGACTAAGGCTCTTTTTATCAATAGGTATAGGATCCGTATCAATAACCGTCGCTACAGTTACGATAAAAATAGGAATTAAGGAAACGAAAATGTTTTGATCCCGGGTATAAATGTTTTTCAAACTTTATCCGATTCCGTCCAGCTGTCTTAGCGTGAAAAAGTAACAAATATACAATCCATTTCCCCATTTATAAAATTATATTATAAATTTTACCATATCGGAAATCGTTTTTCTCGGTAAACCACGCCAGTACCTAGTTAATGAGCATCAGAGTACGTTTAAGTAAAATAAATAAGTTAGTACACTAATCAATATTTTTATGATATTTTGACATTGCAATTATTTACATATTTTGTTTTGACATTCTAATAATATTATTTTCTTTGACATTTAATTTATTGTGTATTAATTTATTCGTAAAAATTGTATTAGACATTCATAAGTGTCTTGACTGATTATACCTACTATTGTAGTTATTTTATACCTTGATATTTTGACATTGCAATAATTTATATAATTTTTTTGACATTCTAATAATATTGTTTTCTTTGACATTTAATTTATTGTGTATTAATTTATTCGTAAAAACTGTATTTGACATTCATAAGTGTGCATTGATGTACCCATATTTGAATAAATTATTTTGAATTTGAATTTGAATACCAATAAGAACCTTCTGCCTAAACATGAAATCTTAAGTTATTTAGTTTGAGAGTAAAATCACAACAAAGATGTTTTTCTTTTGTGCTTGCTGTTTATAAAAATTCTAGACAAAGCTTTTGAAACATTTTTACAGAAATTTCAAATACCATCAAAAGAAAAGCTTTGTTCGGCAAAAAGGGAACTTAAAAGGTTTTTTATAACATTTCAAAGTACATTTTGTCGCTCGGGCGTGAACGGTACCTACATAGATGAAAAATTTAAATAGTCAGAATCGGGTTTTGTATAAAAGCGATTGAAGATTCATTAAATGTCTTCTTTTTGTTTAAAGTATCATTAAAATAAAAACAAAAACTCGACAGCAATTTAACTAGCCTATAGGTACCATTCCGAATAAAAGACAAAACTAATGACACCTTGCAATACAAAATTGGTTAGGCCGTTTAGCGTTAGGAAGTGACATAGAAACAATTATGTACCTAACACACTATTACATACTGAATACATGCCCTTCTTTTGGGCTATCAGATGAAAAATGTCATGATAAACACTTCAAGTAAATAATTAATTATAGAACAGGTGTACAACAAAACTATGGTAAAGTATAACAGTAAATTTTAAAAATCTCATTTTAATTAGTATTTCAAAAAATATACAATTAACTTACTCGCGTCTTGTTTCAAAGTACATGTTATAGGTACTTTTTAGCTAGAAAAGGCAGCATAAAATGTGTTGCCATTTTAAATATTATCGTAGTACCAGTTCTGCACACTTTTAAAATGTAGGTAAAAGTATTTTTTATAAGGAAGTCAAAGTTGGCACATAATTTCATAGTTCGTCTTTGCTCTAAGTTTAAGTTAATTAAGTCTATTCAAGTCTAGGTTCAAGTGAATGGCGGTAACGGTGCTTATTAAGCTGGAGCTTCAGACGCTTTCAGTAAGTGACCACATTTTTAAAGTTGGAAGCTTTTAGACTTTAAGATTCTTTATGATGCTCTCTTTGAATTTTAAAATAGGTGAAGTGAAACAGAAATTTAAAATGAGAATAATCAAATGGGGCTGCTCCAGAATTCATTGGGCACAGTTTCTTCAGTTATTATTGGTCAAAGAAAAATCGTAGCGTCAGTGATTTTGACAAACCGTTCTTCAGCGAAATTTGACATCGTTCGTGCGATCGTCAGCACTGTTCTAGACACACCGTTATTGGAAGAATTTCGACAACCTGTTACCAGATATCTTAAGCATCTAAAACTTGACTTTATAACAAAGCTGTATTGGATGGTTTATTGTTATCTATCAGCAAAATCAAACCTTTTCTTCAACAAAGCGTTCCTACGCTAAAATAATGAGCAATTAAAATAGTTTCGTAAACAAAACATAGTTCTAAGAACTTCTAGCTTTATCCTTCGCCCGATCGCTACAATATTTTATAATGATAACAATTTGCACACAATAAAGGGTTGCCATGCCGATTCAAATTTCCCTATTCAGTGTAGGTACAACTAACAATGATGGATCGCCCCGACTCAAACCAAATTCATCTAACCGTACTTACTTTTCGTATCGCAACAGCTGGGCACTGGAACCCGTGATTTATACTGGCCATAATTAAATACGGGCGAGCTAAACGCCACAATTTACACGTGACCCCTGGCTTTAATGAGTTTTTGGTTTAAATTAACTTTATGGTAACTATAATGCAAACAAACCGGAATGTTATGAAACCGCTGCAGTGGGCGTTGGAAGTTGAAATATTTTATATGGCATCCTTATGTTACAAATTGTATGAGCAATGCTAGGGTAAGTGACTACATGACCGAATCAGATGTAAATAAATAATGAAAACAGACGATTTTGTGAATAATTACGGATCTGATCACGTACCTACTCGAATAATTATGCAGTCAATGACGCGAAATTGTTGATAAGTTATTCTGTAGCTAAACCATAAATCAGTTGCAAGTTTGCAACGTTTTAAAATGATGACTGGAAACAAATTTAAATTCTATCAGCATGCCGAACGATACTCCTTAATTTTGTTTTGTAGCTTTGGACGTGGCATGAATAATTAGTGAACATTTTGAATTTAAAATTAAGTATAGCCAACCTGGGTTCAACACATTGCATTCAGTTTCAGTTTATTTTGCGTTTGATCATGAGCAAAAATATTTCTATTTCATACGTTTTAAATTTATTTTAAGTTTTAATGATGATACTAAGTGGGTGCGTAAAGCTGTAGCTATCGCATAAAATCTTCGAAAAACGATCTCCTTATAAACACATAAAAACGGTAGGTCGTCTGCAAACTTTGGGTAAACGCAAATCCCCAGAGCACTCAGCGATCACTATTTATACCCGAATCGTTAACGTCTCGACTAATATTTGATATTTTTAACTAGCTCGCCATATTCTGGTGAAAGAGATATTATCTCGGTCACTGTTGCTCTTATTAGAAATATCATGACAGAGAGAGTGACCGAGATAATCTCGAAGGCCCAAGAATAAGGTCCCTGAGCTCCGGCTGGGATCCTAAACAAACCTCTACATGGGTTTTCGTCTCGACGCTGAGTAAAATCTCAAGTTTCGAATTCTAAATAGCCAAGGTACACCTTTGCCGTAGCCCGCAGCGGCATAAATTTTCGCAGTTGCGAAGTAAACGCGTTTCAGGCCGAATTTGTAAAGTGATGTAGGCACGTATATTGACTTGATAAATAGTTTCTGGAAGTAGAAACATAAGTTTGAAAGGTGTGAAGTGGGTATTACTTTCGCTTAAGTTAATAAAAATTCATTGGTTGTCGACAACGTAGATTATGATAACTCTAATTCAAATATTTTAGTTTCAGATAATAAATCCATTGAGTTGGTTGAGATAAAACAATTTATCGAATGCTATTTGCATATTGGTACTTTGAAAATAATTGCAAATAATTACAAGTATCGACAAATTCCGAAATATATTCAAAAAGGTGTAACAATAGAACGGTAACCGTACCTACCTGTTAACCTTAAACTGGTTGCAAAGCATTAAACTATCAAAATCCGCTCAAAATTTAATTTATGGAACATAAAACCGAACGCCAGTTGCAATCTGTTCCGCAAAGTTGTAACACTGTCTTAGCAGAGTTACATGTGCCTTACACGCATCTTATATCTTCAAGGCGACTTTAACTGACTTCTCTGAACATGGGCCAAGTTTGATTAGGGTCCAAAATTAATTCTCCCGCGGGACGGTCTGATCTAATTTCGGGACAGTTATCAAGTGGCTCGGAAATGTTCGGGTGTGGTCGTGGTTTCAGCTCGGCCAATCTCGTAGAAACGCAAAATCATAATGTTAATAGTTCGACTTCGAAGTAGTTTCTACTTTGAGATTGGATGTTGTATTGTTGAGGTGACGGAGAAAATGCAAATTGAAGGTGGCACAAGTAATGCACCGTGAATCGTGATCCGTAGTGTGACAGATAGGTATTATTGTTTAGCCAACTGGTAATGGGAATCGGGTTCATTTTGACACTTAAAGTAAGAGTAATTTCTAAGTTTTAAGATGAAAACGATTCCGATTAATTACCAATCAGTTACGCAAAAAGGATGCTGACGTCATCATATTCACCTTCACTATTCAACAGAAAAGCACATTCCATGTGCTTTAATTTTTTTAATTATACGTTTTATTCGTTTTGCACACTATTTTCACAAAAGTCTCGATTTCTCAATATTGGCTTGCTGTGGGTTAGATCTTGTTTGCGTAAATGGGTTCAATTGAGATCATGTTATTTGCATTTTTTTTTTAATATAGGTAAGTGACAGAAGCGACGGGCCACCTGTTGGGACCTAAGTGGCCACTGCCGCTTATGGACGCCTCTAATACCCAAGGGACCTTCAGCATTGAATTCAAGCAATGATCTTAAAATGGTCTTAATAAGGAAAAGCAATGTGTCATCTCTTTATATGCTCTATGGTTGAGGTTGAGTTATGAATGCTGATCCCTGATATAGTGACCGATTTGATGATGTCGATTAAAGATACGTCGAATTAGCTTTGTTGACTCGGCTTATATAGAGACAAAGTTTCTGATGGGGTTTGGGATCTAGACAAAGGGTTTAATTTGTTATAGACTATTCATTGTTATTTGGATACCAAAAACCGCGGTTAGACAGATACAAACGCTACTGGGGCTTCGATTACTAACATGCTGATTGAATACTTATTCGGGTAAATGTTTCCAAAATAATGTTTATATTTCGTTATGTTTTAGCTGTTTGTGTTTTACACTTAGGTATTATTACATTATTATTAATGGTTCAAAATATTTCTTTAAATTTTATCTTGGTACAAGCCGATTGACATTAAAAAAGAAAGACAATATAAAAATAATACAGGTTAGACACTTGACATATATGTTAGGCTTTCATTGTAAACAACTTTTATTTTGGCACCAACCCAGAATTCGCAAAAATTAAATCAGCAGTGCTACACATTTTGTCGGGTGTCATTGACATTTTTCCATGGAACAGCCGAATTTTGGGTTGGACCCATAATAAAAATTGTTCATAAT
This sequence comes from Alcis repandata, assembly GCA_949125135.1. Lineage (NCBI taxonomy): Eukaryota > Metazoa > Arthropoda > Insecta > Lepidoptera > Geometridae > Alcis > Alcis repandata. The sequence continues at coordinate 8,192,392 of OX421233.1, forward strand.
GATGAGTAGGTAGTAGGTAGTATTATAACCTAGAATATGTTAAGTGTCAACCTTTTTTATCCGACTTCAAAAAAGGAGGAGGTTCTCAATTCAACTGTAGGTATGTTTTTTTTGTTATAATTAAACACAGGAATACTCTCGTAAAAATTAGGTCGTCTACTACGACTAGTGCCAAACGAGACGCAACCGCGTTAGTTTACAACAAAAATGTGTAAAAACCACGTTAGTTTACATAGTAAAAGTGTCAACCTGTATAATATAAACAGTATATCTAGTGGATACCTGCTTTATTGTAGGTAAGAGAGCCTAAGTACACACTAAGAAGAATAAACATCAGAACCAAAATAATTTGTTTGCTAAACAAATTATTGGTATTATTATTGGTATTTATTGGTTTGGTTTGTTTGGTTGCTAAGGTAAACAAATATCTACGTTTTCAAATAATTGCTATGTCAACAGGAAAACGATTTATTTAGGTTAATTAATTATTATCAATGTACGAGCTCAGATCAAGTAGAAAGGCAGATAGAGTCCCGCTTTAGATACAGGTGAAGCCAAAAACCTACCCTACTGCCCGTGGACGTATACTACAAGTACATATTGACGCATGAAACTACCCTTATTTTTCTTGTCCACGTTCTCGGAGCAACTGACGTAAGAATTGACGATTGATTCGGGTAGTTTTTATGCGTCAATGTGTGCTTGAAGTATACGTACACGGGCAGTAGGAAAGTTTTTTTTTGCTTCTCCTGTATCTAAGGCGGAACTCTATCTGCCTTTCTACTTGATCTGAGTATACGAGTGAATGTTGGAGACCTTTTTTATGTCTCATATTCATAACTTCCCACTTGATAGCTTGTGTCGGGCAATTTATGGAACACACACAAAGACAAGGACAACTAACACCCAGACCCAGAGCAGATGTAAATTCATCATTCAAATATCTGCCCGGCTCGGAATCGGATATCTGACTTATAAAGCGGATATACTACCGCTGAGCCAAACAGGTCGTCTAATTTTACTCTGAAGTGCATGGCAAATTGTCAAACTTGATGATCATTAAAAGAAACTAAGAAAATGTTGACAACTAACTAATTTCGAAATGATGCGTCATTCTGAAAATGGTATTATTAGACAAAAACTGTAACGAACTATAAATGCCTCAGCTTTGTTAATCCCAATACAGCATACTCGTAGCTACTAAAACGATGTGCTGGTTGACAGCATTGCGACGCTAAAATCTCTTCAATTGCTCAGCACAATTGGGTCAACAACGGAAATATCACAAAGTAAAACTTTCCAATTACATTTTTGTAGCTTCAATAATACAATGTTAAGAATGGTCGGTGATCGGTCATCACAATCTTAGTGCATGCTGATAATAATGACCTATGACACACATGTCCATTCGTACCGGGAGAGATATTCTAGACCGTCCAAGATTATCTCGGTCACTCTTACTGATATGACATTTCTAATGAGAGCGACAGTGACCGAGATAATACCTCACTCGCCAGAATTGGGCCCCAGAAACAAAACAAGTAATGTAGTATTTATATTGATATAAGTTATACAATCAGTTCGTATATAAAGTTATCAGGCTGTTATTTTGTGAGTAGTCTCGACTGTGACGGACATAAAACTAAACAATAAGTGAAAAGATGAACTGGACTTTTTTGTTGGTGATTGGCTTTGCGCCGTTTGTGTTTTCCGATACAGTTGGAGGTGTGTGATTGTTTTTATTTGTTACCATTGTTTCATCACCCTCATCTTAATTGACCACATAATCGATTATATTATATAGGGTTATTCATAAAGGGTATACTATGCCGAAAAGGGCTCATAGTACTCATCATTATGAACAACTTTTACTATGGGACCAACTCGAAATTCGCGAAAAAAAATCAGCTGTTCCATAGAAAAATGTCAATGACACTCGACAAAATGTATGGAACAGCTGATATTTTTTTCGCAAATTCTGGGTTGGTCCCATAGTAAAAGTTGTTCATTATGATGAGTAATATAAGCCCTTTTCGGCTTATTATACCCTTTATGAATAATCCTGTATAAGGTTATAAGAAAGGGGTATGCAGTTTTGCTAAGCCTAAAAGGCCTCATAGTACTCATCATAATGAACAACTTTTACTATGGCACCTACTCGGAATCAGCTGTTCTATACATTTTGTCGAATTTCATTGACATTTTTCTATGGAACAACTGATTTTTTTTCGCGGATTCGTGGTTGGTCCCACAGTGAAAGTTGTTCATAATTATGAGTATTATGAGCCCTTTTCGGCTTAGCCTACCCTTTCCTTATAACCCTGTATATTTCATCTAATAACTCACCTACTCAATGAATGTCAACTTACTCGCCATTATATTAAAAAAATAATTTTATAAATAAGGTAGGTAAGTATTCTTCAAAGTTATTTTAAACAATTATGATTTAAATTATAAATCAAGATGTCAAGCCAAGACATGATACAAAAAAACTATTAAAAGTATAATTTGAATAATGTATGAATCATAATGTCAAAAAATGTACAAGATCCTCATCTTCGCTCATGGTTAGGCTATAAATTCTATGACACGGAAGATAATAATGCAGTCACATTCAATCAGTCACAAATCATCTCTATTATTAGCAATGACTACCTAAAGAAAATACTAAACATATTTTACGAAATCGTCTACGATTTGTTCAATGCTGATGAAAAGCTCAACCGTTGTTTTTATTTCCTTCATTCGACCTACAAACCTTTGTCTTCCATTATTCTTTTTAGTCAGTAAATTGGCTTTTGGAATAACTACAGCAATAAACTTATCTCTCTTACTTACATTATTTTTCTGACCTCTTTCCATGACTATTACATTATTAGCTTATTTTATCATCTTAACTATTATTATTAGTTTCTTACGCTTTCACGCTTAATTGCTTGATCGATTATTATGAAATTTTACGTTCGTAATTGTCAGGGGAACATTTAGTAGTTGTCAGGGGATGATTTTCACGGTCATCATCACCACTGTTTTTCATCACTGCTCGGACCAAACCACGGGTCGCAGCTAGCTAATAAGATTAATATTATAGCACCTAATAGTTAGGATAAATGTCTTAGAGCAGGAAGAAAGTTTTATTAGCCATAGCAAGTTTGTTATCTTCAATCTAGACCAAGTAGTTTTGTACTGAGCATTTATTCGTACCTTTCTATGAATATTTTTGTTATAATTAAACACGGGAATACTCACGTAAAAATTAAGTCGTCTACTACGACTAGTTTCGGTCACATTCGGTGACCTTCATCAGGCGAGTTTACAAAGGTGACGCGCTCGCGGTTGCGAAAACCACGTTAGTTTCCATGGTAAAATTTCTATGAATAAGTCACAGACTGCTGACAGATAGTTAACTAAAGTTAGAGAAGACAATGTTTATCTTTTGTTTCACTTATTCTATTCTGGATTCTGTAAGACCTGAGAGAAATTGTGTCTTCCAGAATCTTAAGTAATATTATAAATGCGTAAACAAGTTTATTTGGATACACGTTGTCAGGGGTACAGAAAAGACATAGGCTACTTTTCATTATCATCATCACCACCGTTTTTCATCACCGTGTGGGTGAAACCGCAGAGATTTCTATATAGGTGTGAAGTAATTTTTTGAGAGAAATTTGGAGTCTCATGCCCTGAATGTTGTGAAACGTTCATGGCTATAATCTAACCTCTCCCCCTCCCTCCCCCTTCCCCTCGTTTGAAAATGTTTTTAATAGAATTTTGGCTTTGCTTACGCCAATATATTTTTGTCCTCTTTTGCCCAAAATCGCCTCTTTAGTCGTCTGCTGCAGCATTTATTGAGTTTTGTTCTTATTTACAGATAAACTACTAGAACCATGTGCGATTCGCGATATGGAATGCCTCAGCCATTCCACGGAACAATTTCTAGAGAACACATGCAAAGGGATCCCACAGTATGACATAAAGGCATTGGACCCGTTGGTTATTTCTGAGCCTTTGACTGACGTGGTGGATGCAGACCTGGGTATCGTATTCCGCTTCGAAAACCTGAACGTGACCGGGCTGAGAAACCAGAAGATATCCGACTTTCAGTGAGTAACCTTGCCCTCTTGAAATGCCAACGTCCGCGTAACTGCACCATTCTTTAATTTACTTTTTCATAATTTTTGTATCGAAACCGGGTTTAATTATTTTAGCCTGGTGTTTTTTGTTAATTGTTTTTGTAAGGGTTTAATTCAGTAGGTACAACCATTCAATATTGGACCGACTTTATGTTATACCGTTGGAAGATTTGGGTAACCTTTGAATACTAATATAAGCAACATCACCGAACGGTAACAGTTCGGAAGTTGTGACTCTACCTTGAAGTGAATATTATTTTGCAAAAGAAACCCAAAAATATCTCAGTGTCGCAGTGTCATGTTACGTTATATTTGCTTTTTTTTACATATTTTTGAATAAACAAAATCACAATAAAACGGGTATTAAATGTCTTGAAACTCTTTCGTTGTCGGTGGGTAGGAATTATTTAAACGATCTAACTATTATTTTCTTATGAACTCTCTTTCTCTGTCTCTGATGTATACTGTGTAATGTATGTGTATCACATACGTAAGTTTTTTTAAAGATTAGTTAAAGTTACTTAAAATACCTAGTCAATTAATTTAGAGTAGGTAGTTTTTTTGTATTCATTTTGCTGGTTTCGGAAATGCTTCTTCTTCTTAGGGTATTTTTTCAATGTGTGAAGGTTGGCAGTCGGATCGGCATAAGTATTTAGTTTTGTTCTTAGCAAGGTGAAACAGTTCAGCGGCACTCTAACCGTCCATTTTCTTATGTAACGCAACCACGATTTTTTCTTGCGCCCGGCTACGTATGAGTATGTGTAAAATCCGTGTTGTAAAAACTGTATGACTCATACGAGTAGCTACCTTTTATAGTGGCTATGTATGTGTGCGGTAAATAGGAAACGAGTCACTTTCATATGCAATATTGATACCAAATTGAGGATAGCATCATAGAGTATACTTATATATCGATCTAATCCGACTTCGGTGACTTATACTAATACAATAATCACGTCTAATTTACGTTCCGCTATGCTCTGGTTACGTTTTTAGGGGGAAATGAATGGTTTACAAAATTATGTAAGTAGGTAACAAGCAAGGTACAATCAAGTCGAAGGAATTATTTCATCAGTTTTGTTTAAAAATTCCAAAATTAAAGATTACGCATCAACACTTCACGTAAGTATTCAAAAAATGATCGCCAACTTTAAAATCTCTACTAATATAACTCGATCGATCTCAAGTACCTACGACTGCTCACTAACAAAGTCGATGAACAATTGGGTCCTAAATAAAGCTACATTTAGTGATAAAATGATTTTGTGCGAAATAGATGCAAAACTGAGTTAGTATCTACTTATCAATGAAAGAGTTCCCTTTGCCCCGTCCTCACAAACTCTATGTCTAAGATTTTATCCTCGGTTAATTTTCAGAATGGACACAACAGCAAAATCAGTGCTGTTGAAAACGAGAGCAGATTTGAACATTGTTTCGGATCTCAAAATCGAATTAGAAGGAAAACCGTTTACGGGTACATACCAAGCGACGGCAAGTAAGTGGGCTACGAGTATTATGGTTAACTTATCGAAGATTTGCAGTATAATCAATTTATTTTCTATTTGTTTACCACATTGTATTATGTTATAGAGACCTTTGGGTAGGGTATATAATATTCTCAGGATGACGAGCGCAGTGCTGTGCCGCGCAGGGTCTTGAATTGTTAAGAGCTCAAAATTCTGGGTGACGCAGACCTGTTATGGGCAAACGTGACGAGTAATTTGCTCGTCTCGTCATGTAACTTTCTAAAAAGGGTAGCACTGATATTAACATTTTTGTGTTTATTCTTTTGATTGTTTTTAATTAACAAAGACATTTTGTCATAAGGCCAAAAAGGCCACTTAAGCTCGATTATACTCAACACAGTTTTCTTGCTTCATTATCAAAATTTAAATAATAATTGAAGAGTAATTAAAGCAATTAATTTTGCAAATTGATGCCTACATACAAGCTCAAAAAAGCCGAGTTTGAAATTACTTTTTACAACAAATTGAGTAGGTATAAAGTTTCACCATGTTCAGAAAACTGAACTGTTTGTAGTTGTTTGCTCGTTGACATTTATCAAACTTTCAATACGCGTGCGATCAGTGAACGAAACTCAAAAACCATACATTTTTTCCCACACTACGATTATCGTGCGTGATTATACTTAAGGCCGAGACACCTAAGGCCAAGATCATAACTTCCATCTGTTTTTATAATATTGCTTCTAATACATAGTTTAGTTCCTAATGGGTACATTGACACCTCATAATCATAGCATTAGTTTAAATTAACCTATGGAAATCATAGGAGTAGGTATATAATATGGCAAGTTTTATAGAAATGCTTTTCGGAATGTTTTACTAGTAAGACGTCTCTAAAAATAAATTATATTGGTGTTTAAAACAGGCTCATGGTTTCAATTGGACTAGATCAATTGCGAACATTTCGAAAATTTAGCTACCACAGGTTTAAATACGATTCAAGTTCCCGCCCAAATTATTATTATTTTTATTTCAGGTGTATTAGGAACTGCCAGATACAGTTATAACCTGATCAAAGACAGCAAAGATGTGGAATACTTCATCGTAGGACCTGAGACGCTCACATGTGAAGTTATTGGTGAGCCAAAGGTTTCTGTGAACCAGCAACTAGAACAGTCATTGGCAAACGGTAAGTTTGTTTTCTTTACAGGGTTATAAAGAAAAGGTATGCTAAGCCGAAAAGGGCTCATAGTATGTACTTATCATTATGAACAACTTTTACTGTGGGACCAAGCCGAAATTCGCGAAAAAAAAATCGACATTTCCATAATTTTTTTCGAGGGGCATTGACAATTGGCTATTTGACACTATTATAAATATTCTACGAAATGTGGTCATTCTATTAGGTAATAACATAAAAAAACATTATTTATCTCTGTTTTATCCAAAAATATTTTTAGATTTTTCAAAATAAATTCAAATTATTTTTTAAAATTCTTCAGCCACAAGAAAGCTCTGTGATTGACTACGCCTCGCGCGACGTCACACGCAGGTAAACATTGTTTAATGCTAAAACACTTTGTGTGATTTTATAATGTACACTTTGGTACAAGTTTGACGTTTGTCAAAGAATAAAGTTTGCTTACCTGCCTGTGACGTCACGCAAATCACATGTCGTCCGCCATTACCGAAACAGCGTTTTTAGCGCGAATATTGTAATTTAAATTTTAACACAGTATTTTACGGAAAATACTGCAAATTTCGCAGAAATATACATGTGGTGTATTAATCATATGCCAACGAATAATTTAAAACAGTTTTTCAAAATCAGTCAAATAGCCTATTTTCTATCGAAGTTCATAATGATGAGTACTAAGCCTTTTACGGGTTAGCATACCATTTCCTTATAACCCTGGATATTCTAGAAAAACATAATTTTGCTAGTAACTCTTTAAAGTTAGTAATTACAAAATTCACTTTAAAAAGTTATTTCAATGTCGGTTAAAACGAAATGAGATACTTAGCATAAAACAGGGTTTAAAATTAAAAAAACAGTTTTCGTATATTTTTTAAAATTACAGTTGCTTGTCCACTAAAATTCACTTAAGGATTAAAAAGTAGACAGTAAATGACAAATTAAACTAATTACAATATATCAAACAACGGTTGTTTGCAGTAAGCAAGTAAAGTGACGGTTGTTAATATGAACAGTTTCAATTTGAGATAGATATGTTTAATCTTACTTGACCTATGACCATACAAAACTGCAAGTTAGTGTAAAGATGATAAGGAGTAAACAAATATTGTTTTAACATCCTCATACCAGAAATTCAACATAACTGATTTTATTGACATTTGACTTGTAATATAGACATATAAGTAGCAGTTTTATTTAATCTGAAGTCGATAAAATTATAGACCGAGAGGGCATTGTAAATAGGTATTAGTCCATCGAGTACTCGCAGAACAGTTGCTATGAGACGTTACTTTTTGTCATTCTTCTCATAGGAACAGCCTTATGCTTCCTACTTCGCTGGGTTACCTACGATAGTCTCTCGGTCTATTAGAAATATCAACAGCTACAAAAGACATTCGGTAAAGCAAAGTTTATAAAAACAAAGCATACTCATTACTCGTATACAGTGGCGGATCCAAGCTTAACCTTTTACCCCAAAAGCATCCCAAATACTCTACCTTCATTTTTTTACCCTCAGCCACCATCCCCCTCTCCAGACCAAAATACTAGATCCACCACTGCTCGTAGAGCTATGTGTGGATAATGCTATTTATTTACACATAGCTGTTGCTACCCAAGAAATATTACGAATTACGATGCAGGAGCAAAGTTATAGGCTCCTAATTTTTGCGCGAATTAACAAAATTTGATATTTTCAGATCCTGTTGCAAGATCAAAGAATTCTGCATACCAAGCAAACAGAGACAAGTATAGAAAACAAACTATTTGCAAAATAGCAGAAGAAGCTTATGAAGTTGCCGTTCACAACATCAGAGCAGCTGCCAAGATCCTGCCTAAAACCGCATTCTTTAAAGACATTTAAATATATAATACGACAGCTTGTTACCATTTATTTCCCGTTTATTTATCAAACTGATTGCAATAAATGAGACTAAATTACAGAACCAGATGGAAGACCTTCTTTGCAATCAATTGTTATTTATACAAATGTTTAAGAACTTAAAATAAAATAGTGTTCTGTACTTAGTTTTTTTACATCTAGCCTACTGCATAGGTCGCTGTTACATTTCTTCGTAAGTCCCGTCAAAATTTACTAATTTAAACTCTCATTAAACACCCTCTTAGACTCCGTAACTGCCTTAACTGCACGTGTATTTCGCTAAAGACCTAATTTATTCGGTACGTGCACTTTTGATCTACCTACAACTACAAGACAAACGTGAGTAGTGAGAAATATCTGTGCGCAAACTGCTATAAGATATACCTATAAGAAGATTTTTTTGAGTGAATTGACTGAATTTATAACTTTGCGTTATTAAGCTTTTGTTTCACAAATCGAAAACATTTATTAGCACATGTAGTGCTCTATAACAGCGTAGTTACTAAATCTTCCCATTCGAATCGATAATATCTATAATTCTATATCTACTCGTAATATGGGTTCAGCGACGTTGAAACAAAACTGTACTTTATGTTTTTATCGTAAGAGAGATGTAATTTATGCTGTCCAGCGATAACCCGTCACCGAAAAGATAAATGGCGTGATTTTAGTGTGTGAGAATAAAACGTAAGTGTAAAAACTCTTGCATGTTTATCCGCTTTTTTTGCTGCCAAAATTTGGTTAGTTGGATAATAAGCACTTGGTGAATATTTATTCATTTCATGATGACAGATAAAAATGTTCTAGTCACTATTTTGAGAAAGTTCCAATAGAGATCCAATAGTTTTTAGTTTATTAGTTAAAAACATACAAATCTTTCCTCTTAATAATATTAGTGTAGATTGGTTCTATAAGATTCTGTCAACATGTTCTACTTCAGCTAGTTTTTGAAAAGAGCATGAAGATGTTACTGACAATGACCCTTTTTAACGACTTTTGGTACTTCTCGCAATAACCTACGCAATGCTGTAAAGAAATTCTAGACGACCTCTGCCTGTTGAATATTTCGCCATATAAAACCAATTCTGGAATTCTTTGGGGGTTTAGATGTCAGACATTTCGATTTACATTTTATTGGTCCTCTCAGCCCATGTCAAATTCAGAGCAAACGATACTTTTATTGAATCATGGTCGTCTCTCAATTCAGACTCGTCTAAAATGTGAATGTTTTTAGGGTTCCGTACCCAAAGAGAAAAACGGGACCCTATTACTAAGACTTAACTCTCCGTCCATCTGTCCGTCTGTCACCAGGCTGAATCTCATGCACCGTGATAGTTAGACAGTTGAAATTTTCACAGATGACTAAAAAACAATAAAATAAGTATTTAAAGGGGCTCCCATACAACAAACGTGATTTTTTACTGTTTTTATAGATGAAGAAATAAAAAGTATCCTATCTATGTTACTTCTATAACTTCAACTGTACAAAGTTTCATGATGATCGGTTAAGTAGTTTTCGCGTGAAAGCGTTACAAACAAACTTCATATGCAACCTTAAATCCTCCCACTGCTGGGATACAGGTCTACCCTTGAAGGGTGATTAGGCCGTATTCCACCACGCTGGCCAAGTGCGGGTTGGTGGATTCACATACGCCATCGAATTTCTCCTCCGGACATATGCAGGTTTCCTCACGATGTTTTTCCTTCACCGAACAGCCAGTGGTATGTAAATTCGTACATAAGTCCCAAAGAACTCATTGGTACGAGTCGGGGTTTGAACCCGCCACCTCAAGAATGTGATGCGGCTGTTCTCCCACTGAGCTACCACGGCAAACAAACTTATATTCCCATTTATAATATTAGTAGGGATGGTACGGGACCTTTCGTGGGCGAGTCGAACTTGGCCGGTTTTTTTTAAACCACAAACTACTTCAGTTGGTACATACCCGAATACATGTAGACTGGTAGTCACATAAGGTGACTTTACTGACCTATAAATCTGTACTTATAACATTTTTAAGTAAGAGTCACAAATTTTTAATTTCAAAGAAATGCGGAACTAACCATACTGCCACAATTCATGAGTAATTATTATTATTATTATTACAGATTCCAAGAGCATAAATATCTTAAAACAATGTCCGCAAATTCCGCAATCAGTTCGTTGACACAAGGTAATTATGAAAGAAACCCACATGACAAACAATACTTTAGGATGCATGTCCACTGGAGAAGAGCAAGTAGACATAGTGCGACTACGTGTTTGGAGGTTTTCTGAAGCAGTCGTTATGCTATTAATTGTATGAAAACGTAAAACAGTCAACCAAGGCCGATAGTAGGCATCTCGCTACAAAACCGCTTATACAGGGTTAATAGGAAAGGGTAAGTTAAGCCGGAAAAGAGCTCTTAATATTCATCATTATGAACTACTTTTACTATGGAACCAACTCGGAATTCGCGAAAAAGAAATCAGTTGTTCCATACGTTTAGTCGAGTGTTATTAACATTTTTCTATGGATGATTTTTTTTTCGAATTTTGGGTTGGCTTTCGAGTTTTGGGTTCTTTTTAACCGACTTCAAAAAAGGAGGAGGTTATCAATTCGTCTGTATGTATTTTTTTTGTTATGTTTGTTACTTACCTCATAATTTTTGACTGGGTGAATCGATTTTGATGATTCTTTTTTTATTAGAAAGCTGACGCTTCCCATTTGGTCCCATTTCAATTAAGTCCAGTTCTGATAATGGTATCCATGAGAAAACCATATAAGTCTTAAATTTGCATTAAGTACGTGCGCGACCAATAGATGAATAACTTAATAGTCGGTCTTTTGAAGTCGGTTTTTGTTTTTGTTTTGTAAAAATAATGTTCTTGTTCGCGTCAGCGGACACTGTGGACAGGCAGCCTTATGATCGCATTGTTACCTTAAGTGCAGTTTTTTTGAGTTTATTGCACGCAAATATGATAAAGCAAATATGGGGTGTTAATCACTACGCTGTATTGATAAAAGGGCAGACAAGTTCAAAACAGCCGTTTTGTTTATCGTGGCGCGACGCATGCTTCGTGAACGTAATGTGCATATTTAAATACGTAAATACTCGTATATTCCTAGCCAGTTTTTGGGCATTCGAACTGCATTTCAACCTTGGAAAGTAGATTGTAAATCTTTTTTTAATGATTGGTTATCACTTCCTCACACTCATCTAAACAAGTTCCTCTCACACTTACGACATCTAGATTGTCTTTAGGTCATGATATTTTGTGTAAAAGTAATCGATAAGATCTTTAATACAAGGTCGTAATAAAATTCGCAAACGTTCGAATGATGGCTGGCTGCCAATTTTTGCTACTGAGTTTTTCGGTCACAGTACTTTATGTCGTGACTTGTTGAGGTACCTTTTTGCCAAATCAATACATTTATGTTGGCTTAGTATTCAACGGTTTATTTTTTAAAGACTCCTAACATCTTTATTTTGATTTTCTGCCATAGATTTCTGCAAGTGTCTACATTGTTTCGCCTTAAATCGTTTAGGTACGTACTTAACTTTATGTATTCATCAGCAATTAACCGAAATAGGTGGGGATACCTAGATATGAGTAATTATGGTTGTATTTCTCCGGGCTTTCCATAAAAAGTCCATAAAGAACAAGGAAAGGTCAAACAGTTGAAACTAGGGCTCGATCGTAAGCCCATTATACATAAATAATGGTTTTACTTTCCTGGGGTTCCCCTGCATTTTCCATAGCTTTTTGCGAAGGACGTGTAATTATTATCAAGTCTTTTATTCCTCTTAATTCCCATTGCGTATTTAAGTATTCATTGTTTCCTACGTAATTGCTTATTTATGGGATTTATTTTAAGCTTTCTTTTCAAAGTTTATTCAGTAAAATGTGTTTTACCTACTTCAAACAAAGAGATTGTGGTGCTTAACTCAGATATAACTAAGCTTTTATGTGAGTGCTTATGATGCCGCTGTTAATTCGTGAATGATTTTTCTACAGGATACTTGTATTAAATTTCCATCATTGACATGAATATTTTAAGTGTATTTAAGGTAATACAAATCTAACACATCATTATGTCTAATATAACAAGATGAAAATTTTTGTAGTGGTAGGGCTCTTTTGCAGAGCCCGCCTGGGGAAGTACCACACCTTTGCCAGTTATTCCACCGCCAAGCAGTACCTAATGTGCAAACATTACTGTGTTCCGGTTGGAAGGGCATTGTTTCCAGTGAAATTACAGGGCAAATGGGTGATTAAACAACTTATATCTCAGGGTGACGAGCGCAGTGCTGTGCCGCGCAGGGTCTTGAATTCTGCGAGTTCAAAATTCTGGGTGGCGCAGACCTGTTATGGGCAAACGTGACGTTTAACATCAGGCTAGCGATTTGCTCGTCTCGTCACTCAATTACATAAAAAAAAAAAAAAAAAACCAAAAAAAAAAAATCAATACTGTAGTTACCTACTTCAGATTAGCAGGTAGGGTAAGGTATTAGTTATTTATCAAATCCCTTCGAGTTTCAAAAAGAAAAGGAAGTTTCTACGGACATCAAATCTGTAACTACTACCTACGTCTTAATCTGCCACAGCTTTGGAACTTTTGAAGTTCACAGTCACACTCAAAAGGTTCCAAGGCGGCATTAGGTAAGTATACTCAATACTCATCCTTACACCTCTTATTGAATACTTAGGTAGGTTTATTAGATAAAATCAGTTTCAGTATAGATTTATCAACGAATCTATTAATACGAATTTTACCTCACGAGATCAATTTTTGATTACAACACCCAGTGAAAGGCAGATTAGTCACGTACAGATCCATTGTACCTACATTTCTGTTATCTGATACCCGTAGATATTGTTTTTATCTAGCTGCTCACCGTGATACCACCCACAGTTTTCCAACATCGTCTCGGAAAGATTATATTGTGTTAATGCGGCACACCGAACCCCAGCCCTGTCGAAATTTAATCTCATTGGATTAATGATAACGTCCTACTATGATATCTGCCTAAAATAATGAGGTATTAAAATAAGAATTAACCAGAAATGGAGCATAGGATAAGCTATTTTTTCCCACGGTCTCGGCGAAAACGTACAGCTTATTTTCTAGAATGTAATGTGGATATTCGAGTAGAGTTTATCAGACCAATATGATTGAACGTCGACGGAGTTTGAAATCAGATTACAGGTTGCGCCGGTGCTACGTTTCCTCATCTTCCTGATGTTTATTACGTCTATACCTGTTCCGTTACCGCTCTTGTTCCGTAACACGTTATGAAACTGGAATTGTAACAAACAATCACATTAAATTGATCAGCGAGCGTGATCCAGGCACAAAGAGGGTAAGACTCGCAACACCGTTAGATAATGAAACCATTGCTGTAGAAGTGTAGATACACCTACCTATCAAAGGGACGACCTATAGCCGTGAAAGAGCCGTGATTTCGTCATCGAGGGAACGGCCGAGGTACGGTTATACGGTCAACTTTGTTGTGGTCAGGTTGGAGGAGATTGGCATAACTTTGGGGTAGACGGTATTAATTTTAGTTGTGTCTAGTTTTATGCGGATACCAGAAGTATCTGTGTTGGAATGGAATTTTGACCGGTGATTACTTACTTACTATTTTAAGACTAAGTTTGTCTTTCTAGAAAAGTACTTAGGTTAGTTAAGACGTAGAACTTCTAAACTGACAAAATGAATTTATATAAAATTAAGGCATTTTTTGCATTAAATTTTGCATTTTTGCATAAAAATTAAAGCATTTTTTGTTTTTTGTTACATAAAAAACCGGTTGATATTATTTATTTCCGAAATAATAAAAAAAATACTTATTAAAAAGGTGCATTCTAATGTAAATTTTCCGACACCTTTCAGCAATACCTACTACAAAAACGTCTTCAAACTTTTATTCTGTGGCAAAAATACCATAAATTTTCTCTCCGCACACGAAACCAATTTTAGAGAAAACAATCTGGACAGATAACGAGCCCTAAATAGGTACCTACAGTATCTAATAGCCCAGGAAATAAATAGTAATTAACTACAAAGAAATGCGAATCTTGCTTACGAGATAAGTTGGGGAAATAATATTGAAATAGCTTGGGTAAGAAATAAACACGGATTTAAAACATGTAAATTCAGAGATTAATCTGCTTTGAGCACCTGACATAAATATCTATACGAGTAGGTGTAAAACTTGTAAAAGTCATTTGGGTCATTAGTTTTTAATATCCTTGTGTAACTATTGCAGTCTATGCAAATCAATTATTTTACGTTAATGAATTTGCAGTGATAAATCATTCCCAACACGTTTTAACTGCCATAAAATTAGTCAAATTAACCAAGCAAGTAGGTTCTTAACCCTAACAGTATTCTTATCTCAAAGATCGTACTCTAAAGTCAGCCACAGAATATACCTCACAGTTCCTATGACTCTACCCTGTCAGTCTGTCTGATGGGAAGCGATGGCTAAAGCTTTATCATTTTACCAGTGAAAAATGAGACTTCCACGCCTAAGCCGACCGTCGAAATCCGGTTTTAAAAAATCCGCGTATATAGTGTTGATGCAGGCAACCGGTCCTTTCTGATGTTCGGTGTTGTCCGCAAGATGGTCCTGTGTAAAGTGCTGTGGGTGTGCGCTGTTGTTGTGCTCAATGCTTTATTTTGTGAGTGCCAGTTTGCGGAGTTTGGATATGAGGGCTATGAACCAGGTGAGTCCAGACTTTGGGCTGTCAGCTAAAGTTTGAAGAAGACTGAAGTCAACTAAACGGATGAGACGATCTTAGTTCTGAAGTGATGGACGAGATATATTTCAAAGACAGAGACATTATAATTGAGGGAGATGGAAAAGATCTTTGCTCCGCAATGAGACAAACTAGGTCATTTAAAAAGACCACACTAACCTTTGCATGTGACAGCATAGGGTATCCTATTAAACCCTTGTCTATAAAATTTTCTACGATTAGAAAAAATCGTAACGGTTATTTAATAAACTAGCGACCTGCCCCATCTTTGCAAGGGTATGAAATATAGTCTATGTTACTCGCTAATGACGTAGCTTTATATCGGTGAAATATTTTTTTAAATCGGTCCAGGAGTTACTAACATACAAAAATACAAATTTTTCTCTTTATAATATTAGTGTAGAAGTGTAGATAAATAGGTTCATTCATTTTGCTGCAATCTCAAGTTCACAATAGATAAAATTATCAGCGAAAGGTCAAAGATGTTGGTCACCTTGTGCCTGACAACCTAATCTTGTTATTAAATTTGTGCTATGTAGTATCTATGAAGTACCTAAAATTGTAGGTGTCTAAGATGTGTAAAACTAAGATGGTTTTGACTCATTTAATTAACTCGGGAGTACCTACTCAACTACTCACGACACAATGATTATATTATTTTTTTTTAAATTGATTAAATACTCATTTTAATCCGAGACTTTAGGTATCTATGTTATTCCACCGCCAAGCAGTAATGTGCAAACATTACTGTGTTCCGATTGGAAGGGCATTGTTTCCAGTGAAATTACAGGGCAAATGGGAGATTAAACAACTTATATCTCAGGGTGACGAGATCAGTGCTGTGCCGCGCAGGGTCTTGAATTTTGCGAGTTCAAAATTCTGGGCGGCGCAGACCTGTTATGGGCAAACGTGACGTTTAACATCAGGCGAGCGATTTGCTCGTCTCGTCACTCAATTACAAAAAAAAAAAAAAAAAAAAATCTTCTAGGCACTAAGCACAAATAATAAGACGACATGAAAACTGGATAATCACGAGTTAAACCGCGGTTGCAAATACCACGCTTTAGACATTACCCCGTTTTCTAGACTGCTTATTTCTCCAAGACGACAAAGTGCCATTTTATTTACCACTAGCTAGCGGCTCCTCCCGGCTTCGCACGGGTGGACACTATTGAAGTTTTAGTAAGGATCCCTAATTTTTTCAGGTAATAAATATAGCCTATGTCACTTTGGGATAATGTAGCATTCGAATGGTGAAAGAATTATTGAAATCGGTCCAGTAGTTTTTGAGTTTATTCCACACAAACATCCAAAAATACAAAAATACAAATCTTTCCTCTTTTTAATATTAGTATAGATCTTGTATAGGTATTCAGATGGATTTAAACCCTTCATTGTTCACACCAGACGCTCAAAAACTAGTGTAACATAAGTAACATAAGTACTACTATCTCTTAACCACATTTCATCAAGACCAACATTGACCATGAACTGTACCTAACTTCCTACATAAAAATAATAAGGTTCATTGATCCTTGTAAGTTCAAGATTATGTAGGAAGATGGAAACATACCTACGGTGCAAAATCAAACGGGACATACAATACGTGACTCACGATTTTTTGGAGGGCGTGCATCTAAGTATTAATGGCTTCATTCTAAATCAGTTATTTATGACATGACTATGTTCAAAAAAGCCGCGATAGATTTATGTACCGTCGAGATAATGGCAATAATAATGGGATTCTCGATAAGTTAATTTGCAAACTCTATTGTGTTTTTGTTAGTCTTCCGAATCTTCCAATAGATCATTTCTTGGAAGCGTAAAAACGATTGGGGCTTATAGGTAGTTAGTAACAGCTAACACGCAATAATAAATAACATAGCTTCTTTTACTTAGGAAGTAAAAAGTAACTTCGTATAGGCCGAGTGGCCAGCGCTGCTATTAAAGTTTTTAGGCCACCTGAACGCCTTTGATATGGCTATGATTCTAATTCAGATTTAGAAATATTTATTGAACAACTGACGCCTACATTGTAATTTATAAGCTAGATGTTAGTTAGTGCATTAGTTGAAATTGTCAGTTTACCCACATCGGGCATTCAATATGTAGGTACACAGTCAAATAGTTTTAGTACTTTTTAAAAATAATAATAATAATTAACAATTTCCAATTCAATTTTAAATTCTATGCATAATATGTCAAATAATGTTAATTAAATGTCAATAGTATTCAATTAGGATAAAATCATGTCATTTCCTTATGAAATGTAAAATATTAAATTGTTTGTTTAATAATGTCATTTCCGTAGATCTATCTCTATTCACAAATTCATTCAAGTCATAAAATACGTTATTTAATTGCCACTTCTTCAGATTAATTTTGAACTATTTATTACATGTCTTTTATATTTTTTGGTAGCTTAGCGGTTGTTGTAATAGGACAAACAACTTAACCTGTTATCTGATCACGTTAGACTCAAATTTACTTCCACTTCCTCGTTTGTAATATCGGTGTGACCAACCTAAGGTATAGTGGGTATACAGGGTTATTCATAAAGGGTATGCTAAGCCGAAAAGGGCTCATAGTAGGTACTCATCATTATGAACAACTTTTACTATGGGACCAACTCGGAATTCGCGAAGTAAAAATCAGCTGTTCCATACATTTTGTCAGGTGTCATTGACATTTTTTTATGGAACAGCTGATTTTTTTTTCGGGAATTTCGGGTTGGTCCCATAATAACAGTAGTTCATAATGATGAGTACTATGAGCCCTTTTCGGCTTAGCATACCCTTTATGAATAACCCTATATACCAGTAATACCTGCTAACTTAGTAAGCAGCGCGGCCAAAAAGGTCTCTACTTCTATAATAAAAGGGTTGGTGGTGAGAAAAATATGCGCATGGAAAAATCTAATATTCCGCGCTCGTTAAAAAGGGTCCACGTCAAATATTCACATTGTTTAGACAAAGAAAAACTGGCTTGAAAACTCGTTCGAAAAATGTCTGTTAGGGCATTACCAACCTTTATGATTTTAAGAAACTAGGCTGATGTTCAATAATAAGCAGATAGGTAACTCCTATATAAGAGGGTTTTTTTTTTGTGATTGAGTGGCGAGACGAGCAAATCGCTCGCCTGATGTTAAACGTCACGTTTGCCCATAACAGGTCTGCGCCACCAAGAATTACTAATACTTAAAATTAATAAAATTTTATTATTTTTTTTTAATTTCAAGTTAAGTATTTCGGTCATAAGGTGATGTAATCATGTCTGTTGCATAATATCTCCGACATATGTCGGAAGAGAATTCTGACAACTCGCAAAAAAAAGTACTTAAAATAAATAAATAATAATTAGTATATCAGCAGCCAAGCTTCACTCGCTCGTTACAATTATAAGAAATAAAGTTGCTCTAGATTTTTTTATTAGTAAGTAGGCCAAGCGCTTAACCACTGCTCGTAATGTGGTTGAAGATGGTAAAAACAACAAAAGCCTATTCTGGAATGGGTAATTAATCAAGTGCGGTTCCCGAAACGCAATTCATGAAAGGCTTGGCAACGAATTATAAACACTAAGGCCCACTTGCAGAAGATACAGAGTTAAATTCCTAAACCCAGAGTTAATTAACTCAGAGTTAAAATGTTATAAATATAACCCTAATATTGTGTTGCGCCATTAAAAATTAACACAGAGTTTGCTAACCCTTGGCTAACCCGACAATTCTATATTTTACGCTGGCAATTTTAAAAAACAATCTTCGCCATATTGTTGAGTAATAACCCGACAAAATATGGATTACCGAACGAGTGAACGACAACATATACCCATCTCTTTTGCTCTAGTGCACTTGGCGTAAGACTATTGCATGTGTTTTAACGTCTAAATGACATTATGTATAGATCGCTTGATATTTACATTATTCATTCAATTCAAAATCAAAACTTCATAAACTTCAATCTGATAACCGTGCGTGTTAATTAAAGTTTTTTTGTGAAAAGGTACTTGGTACTTATAATGCACAATAACTTGAGAACTGAGGACTTCAGTATTGTCTCGTATACTTGACTACTGCACTTTATCATAGGAAGGTAAAGAAAATAAAACTATAAGTAGGTATTAGATCTTACCTGTGTGTGCACTGTAACCTATGTTTAATTTTATTCAATAAAAACATTACACTTTCTTTTTGGAGTCGAAATCTTCTGTGAAATGCTTTATCTCTTTGTGAGTTGTAATGATCAGTCCGTTCTGCAATTCTTCTATCATAAAAATCTGAACTAACATATTCAATAAACTTCTTCATCGTCATCAGAAAACAATAATTCATTTAGCATTGTTTATTCACAGTAACACAAAACGGTTTACCTATTTTTAAAGTTTAATCTCAGATCGTATTATCTCGTCAAACTCAACTTCACAATGAATTTTGCCATTATTGATAGAGGGTTAGTGACTTAACCCTCTAATTTTGGTGGGTTAAATATTTACAGGTTTAACTCAAGGTTAGCTCCTAACTCTTGGTTGCGCAAGACGATTTATCAGTTTAACCCGAGATGAGCAGTTAACTCTGGGTTAAAAAGATAACCCAAGCTTCTGCAAGTGGCCCTTATTGTACGAGCTTTTGCCAATATCATGCTATGGTTTCCTCGCGTTTTTTTTTTCTTCATTTTAAACTTAACTTTATTGTGAGGAATCCACACTTGATACCATGGCTAACACATCCATGAACTTTTTAAAATTATATCTGAATTAACAAATTAAAAGACAAAGATTTGATTTTATTCATGCATACCATGCCATATACATATCATATCAATCATACCTTAATTTCCAGTATCCAAAGCCATTCCATTCCCAGCATGTCGAATGGACGACATCGAATGCCTCAGGCGGGGACTGCGGACCTTCTTCTTCCTCATGGACTCTGGACATCTAGGGATGAAGCAGATAGACCCGACGATAATTAACAGCGTGTCCGTGTCTTTACCTCAAAACCAGATGTCGTTCATGTTGAGAAACCTTAACGTGACCGGTGCGAGATGGACGAAATTAGTTGATAGAAAGTAAGAAAATTATCTTGTACCTACTTATTTATAATAAGCTCATAAAAGCACCCCGTCTAGAACCTGGCAGAGTTCTAGACGGGTTCTAGTTCTGATGTTCTAAACTTCCAATGAGAAAATAATGTTATAAGATTCTGATATAAACATACCTTCAGGGCTTATTTAGGGTAAATTCATAGCTTCAACTATCGGGGATGTAACTCAGTGGTAGAGTGTCTGCTTCGCATGCTGAAAGTCCTGGGTTCAAATCCCAGCATCTCCACAACTTTTAGATTTTTTGCTTTATGAGGTCACAACAAATAGTAGTAGGTAATACGGATCGCAAGATTTACAAAATAACTAACTCCAGACTTGACTTCCTGTCTTTTTAAACAACTAAGTGATGAGACGAGGACATTGCTCGCCAGATTGGAAGTGCCATGTTACAAGTTACAAAAGCATTTGCAATCCTTTACCAAAAACTTGTCTGCATTGCGATTACGTTATCGGCTCAGATCAAGCTAGAGAGGGTTATTGATAGCTAACAGAGACGAGCCTTTCAATAGCTGCCAGGCTCACATAAAATAGGCGGAACATTATAGCCGAGAAACCCTACCGAATGTGAAGAAGCAAACGC
The DNA here is from genome assembly GCA_949125135.1 of Alcis repandata. Taxonomy (NCBI): domain Eukaryota; kingdom Metazoa; phylum Arthropoda; class Insecta; order Lepidoptera; family Geometridae; genus Alcis; species Alcis repandata. The sequence continues at coordinate 8,213,498 of OX421233.1, forward strand.
TTAAAGTGAGGAAACGACGGAAGCCGGGTCCGCAAAACAAATTGCAAAGGAAATACAAGGGCAAAAAACATGCACTTGAAAATGAGATCCCTTTACTTTTTCGACTGTGACCCCGTTTACGTGTGGGCAAATAAATGGAAACCCTTATAGACGCGAGAACGGAAAACACGCCTTTGTTTTCCAAGAACTTCTGTCGAGTGTAGATAAAGGCACCTTCGTCATGTGAGCTCATTTCAGCTCATAGGTAGGTGCCTTTGTGCTATTTTCATATGAACATGATGCCCTTCTCCATTCTGGGATGAATGACTTGTATGATAATAACCTACGTATTTATACCTACTGTTTAAATTCAATACCTGCGTAAATGAAGTGAATGGTATTTGTCGAGCTCTAGAAAAGATATTTATATTTTACCTTGTAAAAGATTAAGAGACTTATTACCTTGTAAATGACTTGAGCAGCTAGAGTATAATAAAAATATCCTAATATTGGCTAAGCTCGGTAGAGTTTCGTAAGCGGGTGGCATCAATTGCGACTGAGTGTCATCATGTACTATCGTTATTTTTAGAATTTTCTTTCAAGATTAGTAACAATTTGATACCTTGTTACATTTTTTCAGGAAATTTTGTTTTCTATTTAATATCAGACTGTAATTTTTTCCCATTTAGTAGATATGAAAATAGCTCAATCTTGTTCATTGGTTTGATTGAATCTCCAATTTTCAGGTTCAACTTGGCAGGTTCTATGAGCACTGCGATATTCAAGAGCGACCTTCATGTTACCGGAGACATGATTATAACAGCAGCGGAGCGCCTCGAGCCCATTCGCGCGTTCCTTACTATGGATATACGTAAGTAGGCATACCTACTCTAGACACGTGTCAAGTCAATGTTTGACGTGTAACAAAATATCCTGTTATCCTGTTGAAGGATAAATTTGGTATTAATCATGGTTAAAGATCGGTACATACCTAATAGCGTAAATCAAGAAACAGATAGGTGAAGTCCGTTGAAAGAGCTATTGAATTGGATTCAAGTAGGTTTTAGATTGAGTATCCACTAGGCAATCTTAATCATTGTGTTATAGATACGAAAGTATGTATTTATGTATGTTACTTACCTTTACACAAAAAATGGCTGTATTCAATATAAGTAAATAAAGGTAAGGAACTCAAGTAAGCAAAGTCCAGCAAGGTGACGGGCAAAAGATAAATTTTCACTAGAAAAGTGAGAAAACTGAAAATCGCAGGTCGCTTTACGGAACGCCACTAGTTAAGAAACGGGTCGGCAAATTATACCAAAAGAGCCTGTTAAAGTCGTTAGTTCACGTAGGTTCTAGACATGTAGGAAGTACCTACAGTTTATAGTTAACTTAATAATACGAGTATCTAGTTAAAAAGTTTACGCTGCCCAATTGATTAGTAAACCAGTTGATATAAGTAGAGATAATTAAAAACCCGCTTCATAATACGTACTCGTATTTGGTTTCATATTAACTCGTTTACCTCTTTGCAATATATTGTAGAAACCTATCAGTCTTAATTAATCACCCAAAACACGTCACAATTGATAATTTTATTGGGTTTACCCATTATTCAAGAACCTAGAACATAATCAAGTAGTACCTACTAGTACCAAAACAAACAATGATTGTAATTTAATTGAGTTTACCCGGTAACAATAAATACATTTGGGTTTACCCATTACTCAAGTAGATACCTAGACATATTTAGGTAAGTGCTAAACCTGAAATCCATGAGTTGGTATAACATACCGGGGTGCTTTAAACAGATCGCTTTACCTAACAACCTACATCAGGGCCACGTCACGACCCTTCTAAGGGCTTTGCGGGGCATACGACACACCGCCTTGCCGCAAAAGGTACACGAGGTACCCAAGCCACCCCAAGCATCAAATACTAATCACAAGCATTGGAATTGCTACCACACTAAGCTTCTCTCACTCAAGATCTACAATCTTCTTACCGTTAAATATTATCCAATAAGTAGATAAGGAGATATGTAGATAGGCACATTAGGTACATGAGATTTTAGATGATTTTGCCGTCTAGCGTTTCTTGTCAGCGTAGGTGGTTACGGAGTATGTAGAATATGGGATTGACTATTTAATCTCTCACCCATACTTTTCTCATACCCACGTACCTACAAATGAGATCTTCGTTGGAGATTAGGTAAAGCAATTTATTTTTTGTCACAAGGAAAAGCTAGGGAAAATCCAGTCATTTTTGGTCTGGTAGGTGTTGTACGGTATAATTTTATGTTACATAATTATGTTATGTACCTTACTTATGGCATACACAAAATGTAGATGTACATAGATGTCGAAGTTATTGTTGTGGTTTTACGAGATTGAATAATCTTAGTTTTATTATAGTGCGTGGGTGTTAGTTGTTCTTGTCTTCGAGAATGTTCCATGATATCCCCGACACAGGGTATCCTAGTGGAGACCCATGAGTGTGAAACGTTTATTTTTTATAGAATAGAATAGGTATATGAAACTCCTAACAAGACACTTGAACTCTGATTTGACAAGGGCTTTGATATTGATACGAGAAGTCAAAAAGTACGGCGTATGAAGACGGTGTAAATTTTATTTTTTCTTTTTCAGAGGGCGTTCTTAGCAATCTGACGTATTCTTGGAGGGGACACCGAGGCATCGACAACTATGACTATATCCACATAGGCAACGAGCGGATATCTGTGAGAAATACTCGTACACCGACATTCTTTTTACAACCAGGTAAGCCAATTTCAAAATCCAAAGTGTATGACGGGATCCAGTAGGTATGATTAAACTTAATTGACCAATTAAGATAGATGTTGCCTGGTGATAGCAGATAGTAGACATTTTCTTTGGTAAAAAAATCCTAATCGTGGAAAATTTATTTAAAGATTGGTTAATTGCATAAAGAAATTGCCAAAAGCCTAAAAGACAAGCGTAAAAGGGAAAAGACATGTCCTGCGGTTGACGGAAATGAGTCGAATTGAATGATGACGTGACAAGATTACGTATATAATATTTAATATCTTCGATTTTCGTATGATACTACTCATTCACCTAAGGAATTGGCCTAATCAGGCAAATCGCATGAACTCTAACGTCAGTTGCATTGAGTTGCCCGTATCTATAAGATTAGCAGAACTCCCAAACTTTGTCATTTAATTACGCCATAAAGGATAAGTGCAGTCGCAGCTACCCTCATCTTAAAACTTTGAGAGCACTTTGTGTCACAATGAGGGTTTCGGGTTTTGGGTTTGTGTCTATCTATAAAGTTATTCACGATGTTAGATCAACGTATGTAAACTGTAGTGGCGATAAAGTGGTCATATCTACCGCAAAACCAATAAAGCATTATGAGCAGAGAATGCAGACGGCTGATGGACGAAAATGGCGTAGGACGTCTAGCAATTTAATGCAGTGACGATATGAAGACATCTACAGTTCAAAATTCAAATTCAAAAATCAGAATTAGAAATTCAAGAATCAGGATTAGTGGCCTATGTCTAGGGAGAAACCTATGCTGTGCAATGGACACAATGAGTATAATGACGACGGCGATAATAAGTAACGTTAGATATTCAGTAGCAGACTAGTGTGTCTTGTCTTGGTAGGTATTTTTTTAATTGTATCTACGACTGTAATTAGAATTAGTCATTAATGTTGTAGTTCTTTGTACTTACTCGTGTTTTGAATTAATTTACCGGTTTGAAATACCAGTTCCTAAGATCATCTTGATTTGAAAGGATCAAGAAATTAAAGCTAATAAATCAGTCGTGATGAACATAATAAGAGCAAGCCAGTTAATAATTTGCCATCGATTTATAATTTAAATTAGGTACTGATCAATAGAAAATACGAGGAAAATACTAAATAAGACATTTATGTGTCATTACTTTTTTTCTTAAATGTCAATATTAAAGGTAAACCACTAATTATTATCAAGGTCGAATAAATAGAATGTCTTTAAATTTTGTAAGTGGAAGATCATCACCAGCTCGCGAAGTCAGCTAGGTAACTCGTTGGATAAACGATTTGGCATCATTGAATTTAATTGATATTTTGATTGTTAATTGTTAATTAACCTCACAATTTAATTTTAAATTGTGAGGTCTTTCTGAATATCGGTTTCTATAATCGAATGTTGGTTAATCGAACGGAAATAATCGAAGAGAGATAAGGACGTGTTTATTTTTCTAAAAAAAAGGTTTAACACTCGATAACACTTGATCTGGAGAGCAATTTATTTACTTACGTTTTTTTATGCCATTGAGTGACGAGACGAGCAAGCATTATATGAGGATTTATGATGCCTGTGATCTGTTGTATTAAAAATAGTTTTCAACTAACAATACATAGCGACGCGCTTCAACACACTAGGAATAAAAAAGTCTATGTAATGGTTTACTAATGCTAAACATTTGGGCGCCAAACCATATATTTTCCGAAAGTGCTTCACGAAAGTACTCAGACTAATGGTTGAACAAACCACAAAAACTTTCTATTTACCCTCTACGTCGCTTTCAGAACGAAGTCAACATTTATCATTTCACTGTCGCTGCGTAACAAACGACTTGAGACTTCATTCACTTGGCCGTAATTACCTATCCGAAGGCTTTTCATCATTTTATTCAAGTCCTCTGTCCTGAAATTAGGTGACGCAAGATATTGTTAGGCAGTAGTGCGTGTTAGCGTTCGTTAGGTCATTAAGTCTGAGAGTAAAATTTTTCCAACAGATAAATAAAATTGTTCATCGAATTCAAACAAGTTTGGTTACAGCACCGACACGGGTTAAAGAGTCATATTTTTACAGCCCAACCGATGGCAACCAATGTCGCACAATCCAATATCTAATACCCCTAAACAATTGGCTTTTAAGTAGAATTCCAGCGTATAGACAAGACATACAATGAAATAGATTTTTTTTCTTTCAGTCGTTTCGTAGGCTTAGCCCATCTTAGATTTGAAAAATGTATAATATGTAGAAACAATTTCTTTTGTTTTATTTATTAGGTCGGATAAAAGGTCGGTATAATATGGAATAGTAATAAAAAATAAATTTTAATTGTTTTTCAGACACTGAAGAAGCCAGGGCCACCGAACAAATGCTCCAGACGCAACCAGCCATCCTTGACCACCTTTCGAACGAGATCACGATTTCCGTAATGTACTCAATTATTGAGAACATGAGAAGGTTCTCGAAAATTGTGCCAGTACACCAGTATTATCAACTTTATAAAAAGTGAAAATAAAACACTATAACAAAGTTAAGTGAGTCAAAACAATTCTGGTTACAGTATATGACTTTATTTGTAGAGCTGGATTTGGAGCCACTATCGTATTTTTTTTATTAAAGCAGTCATCCTAAAATATATTTTTTTTAGTTGTATGATATTTAATTGATAATAAATTACTTAAACATAAGTAATTATTATTTTACTACTATGGAAACTAACATGGTTTTGACACATTATAATTTAAAAAAAATTAAAAATATTATGTATTAATAATTTTATTTATTTTAATTATTATTTATGTAAATTATTGTATCTAACTATTTTGTTGAAAATGAGTTTAGTTTCGTTTTTGGCCATATCTGCAGATATTAAGTTAATAGGTTTGTGCTCAACCCATTCAAATATTCTATATTTTAATATATTCAATTTAACCACTCATTGGGCCCAAGTTTGAAAGCTTAATATGATAGATCTAAACCAACTAAAAATAAATCTGTCTTTGTCATTGCAACCTATAAGACAAGGACAGACTAAAGCCAACTTTGGCCCAAATATATTAATTAGGAACAATGATTTTCGGCCAAAACCTTATGAAACTAATTCCATAAGCGTAAATCTGAGTGAGCTACCCCCGTTGTAATTTTTTCCTGTGTAAAACAAATGAACCAATATTAATGTATTGAATTTAGACAATGAGATAGTGTGCATGGTTGGAATAGACTAAAAATAATACTTTTTGTCTAAATAAATTTCTAGAAAAGTAAAAATAAATATTTTACCACAATTTGAAAAAAAATATTTTAAAAAATCAGAAGAGTTGCCAAGAAAATTAAGTCATTAACTCATTGTCCATGTTCATTTTTTTTATGTGTGTTAATTGTTTCTATATGATCAATTGCCGCATGTCATATTTTTATGAAAAAGAAAAATAAAGAAAATGAAAACTTAATGTATTTTATTGACTTTTAAGAAAAAGAAATTAATTTGTTACAGCTCAAAATTTTAATATGTCTCTTAGTATTGGATGCCAAGACACAATTTAGGTTGCCAAACCTTTAAGAAAAAGAAATTAATTTGTACAGCTCAAAATTTTAATGGTATGCCTCTTATTATTGGATGCCAAGACACAATTTATATTGCTGTGCTAAAAAAGTAAGTAAGTTACATTAAACAAATCAATTTAAGACACAAAACCAATTCTAGAAGGCATCTCCCATCGATTCTTCCATGAACTTTTTATAAATAGCCATAAACTTCGCAACAAATGCCTCTAAATGGAAAATGGCTTTGTTGCCAAGTCTCATTCTGTGTTCATACTTCGCTGCATAACTTGCTACTTGACACTTCATAGCCATGTCACAATTACGAACTAGCTCCTTCAGTAGTCCAGCGAAAATCATATCCGCAGGTACTCCATGTATAATTAGTTCATACAGTTTCTGTCTTACTTCACCAAGTTTCTTTGGAGACTGTTCAGAAAGTATCATATTTGCTGTTTCTCGTATGACTTGTTGCCAGTCTGGTTCTGGAACCTTCTGATCGGCTGTAAATGGGTACTGTTGCACTTTGCAGGCCTCGCACATCAATAGAGCTCTCCTTAAATTTCTATCTGCACATTTGGCTATGCGCATGGCTAATTCTAAAGGAAGATTCAAGCATTCTTTTTTGCAAACTGCCTGAAGAACAGATGCAATCTCACTTTCCTCCGGTGCTGGGACTCGGATAGTTAAGCAACGAGAACGGATAGCAGGTATCACTCGAGATATTGAGTTTGCAATCAGAATAAGACGACACGTAGCGACATACTTCTCCATAGTCCGTCGTAAAGCATGTTGAGCATCTTTAGTCAAATCATCTACTTCATTCAGTATTACAACTTTGAACTCCCGCTGCCCGGATGAGTCTATTTGGTGCGTCTGAGCAACGTTCTTGACTAAATCCATGATGACTACACGGTCGTGTATTCCTACGTCTGTTGGGTTAACCTCAATGTGATAGTTGCTACTTACAGTCATGATTTCTATTTTCTTATTAGATGGAGTAGTGAAATTCATTGTTTCTTGCCCCAAACGTTCCACGCCTGATCCATAGAGCTCCCGTAGTAAGCACATGATGCGAGTTTTCTTGCCGGCTCCCGAAGGTCCGTAAACAAGAAGATGAGGGAAATCACTTTGCTGAACAAGACTTTTCAATTGTAGTGCCTGGTTCTTGTGAAAGTCCAGCTTGGTCAAATCTCTCGGACGGTGCCTATCAACCCAGAGACTCATTTTAATTGATAATTTTGTTTTATTCTGTATTTCAAAATCAAATCGTAAATAAACAACAAAATGCGCGCGTTTTTGAAATTGACATTGAAATTCAGTTGACACTTTGAGGCGAAAGGTAAAAAGACAGTGACAGACAGCTAAGTTCAAATTTTTTTTTATATGATTCCCTATATTGAACGGCCAATAATGCCTAGCCTGATTATGTTTGGACCGTTTTACGCGACCAATTTTGTACAGCCCGATTTTACGAAGCTATGTACCCGAGAAACGAGCTGTGCATAATTGGTTGAGTAAATTTTGTACGAACAGTTTTGCACGGCCAGTTTTGTACAGCCCGTGGTCCGTGTGCATGGCAAACCAAATGATAATGTCAAAACGTCGTTTACTGTGTTCGAGTACCAATTTTTACAATCGAGCATATCTGCATATGTAATATATCTATAATTATGCAATATATATATCATATTTAGCCAGAAGCAATCACTTACAAGGCTGAAATAAATAAAAAACATACTGGCACATCCACTATTTTTTGAAATAAAAATCCCAACAACCTACTGTCTATACATTATTTTCATGGCTGAAATACAAAAAAAAAATATCGATTACTTCTCTACTTTCCGGCAACAAATGAGGCATGATAATGGACAAGTTGATTCTCTATGTTAGTTTAGTGTTTTCTTTGTTTGGCTTCGTAAAACTGGCCGTACAAAACGGGTTGTACCTACATGATCAGCCGCTGCAAAATATTTACAGGCAGTTTTACGCGACCAGTTTTGCACTACCTGACTTTTCCAAAATTCAAAATTCAAATTCAAAATAATTTATTCAAATATGGGTACATCAATGTACACTTATGAATGTCAAATACAATTTTTAAGAATAAATTAATACACAATAAATTAAATGTCAAAGAAAATAATATTATTAGAATGTCAAAAATTATATAAAATAATTGCAATGTCAAAATATCAATGTATAAAATAACTACAATAGTAGGTATAATCAGTCAAGTATTATTATTACAGTCTAAATACAATTTACGTAAAGAGACTTTATCACAGATGAAGTCTTCAATTTTGTAGTAAGCCTTTTCAATTAAAAAGTCTTTTAAAATTCTTTGAAAATCTGTGTCTTTCTTATTTACTAGAGTAACAGGCAACAAGTTATAAAATAGTACGCCGTTCATTACAAAAGAGTTGCCAGTTTTGGCTAATCTAATTTTAGGTAGAACAAGTTTAAACTTGTTCCTTGTTATGCTAGTATATTGACTTCGTTTGTGATATTTATGAATATTTTTACGCACATACATAATGTTCAAGAAAATATACAAACATGGTAACGTTAAAATTTTCACCTGCGCAAAAACTTGTCTAAGAGATTCTCTATAACCTAGCCTATAAATAGCCCTAACAGCGCGTTTTTGTAAAATAAAGATGCTATTTACGTCTGCTGCATTACCCCAAAGCAATAATCCATACGACATAACAGAGTGGAAGTAACTGAAATAAACAATTCTTGCAGTTTTAATGTCTGATAGTTCTCTTATTTTCCGCACTGCAAATGCTGCGGAACTCAATTTGTTAGACAGTTCCTTGATATGTGCTCCCCATTGAAGTTTGCTGTCAACGATAAGGCCAAGAAACTTAGCATCCTTCGACAAAGTAAGTTGATCGCCGTCAATAACTATACTAGGCAAGGAAGGATTATTAGTCAATGTGAATTTAATAGCTTTCGTTTTCTTGGCATTTAGCATTAAGTTATTGACGCTAAACCACCTATTAATTAAACTAAGCGACAAATTGATTTTGGATATATCGTAGTTTTTCCTATTGATTCTAAATAACAGAGATGTATCGTCGGCAAACAAAATAATTTCACAATGCTTACGCGCTAAGAAAGGCAGGTCATTGATATAGACTAGAAAGAGGAATGGGCCAAGAATTGAACCCTGAGGGACCCCGATTGAAACGTTAGCCGACTCCGATCGAACCCCATTTATGTCAACATTTTGGGTTCTACTACACAGATATGATTTCATCAACATTAACGCATCACCTGTCACACCATAGTGTGAAAGTTTACATAATAGAATTTCATGGTTCACACAATCAAACGCTTTCGACAAATCGCAAAAGATACCTAAAGAATCATGCTGAGACTCCCAAGCCTCGTAGATGCTCTCTACGAGATTCGAGGCTGCGTCCACAGTTGAACAGCCCTTAGAAAAACCAAATTGCTTATTAAATAATAAATTATTAATACAGAAGAATGAAGCTAACTGATTTAGCATTATTTTTTCAAATATTTTGCTAAGACATGGTAAGATAGATATTGGTCTGAAATTACTAGGGTCTTTCTTACTACCACTTTTGAACAAAGGTATAATCTTGCTACACTTCATAAGATCGGGGAACTTATTACTGTCGACACTGCAGTTAAATATATGGGCTAAATAAGGAGCTAAGTTATATATTATTTCAGCAACGAAACAGACTGACAATCCCCAGAGATCTTCCGATTTTTTTGCTTTGATCGATTTAAATGTTTTGATAATAGTGTCACTTGAGACTTCGTGGAATTTAAATTGGTTTGGGCTGGCAGCAACATTTTCAACTAATAAATGAGCAGCTTCCGTACAATTGGTTGCCAGTGATTCAGTGGTTTTATAAGGTATATCCCCAAAAAAGCCTAAAAATTGATTTGCAATATCTTTTTTATCACTAATTATTTCATTATTTTTCTTAAGCTTGAATTCCGATTCTCGACATTTGGTTTTAGCAGTTTCCGTTTTTATGATAGACCAAACAGTTTTTGAGGTATTTTTTGACTGCTTTATTTTGTTAAGTATATACAAGGTTTTTGCATATTTGCATATCTTTTTAAAAGTTTTACTGTATTTGCGAACATAATTTATCAAACGGTTATCATTACTCCCTGACTTTTGATTGTAAAGTTCATACATTTTATCTCGACTAATTCTTATACCTGGAGTTGCCCATTGATTGAAGACTAATTTTACGTCAAGTTTTTTGCAAATAATGGGGAATGTGGAATTAAAGTTTCGTATTAGAATTTGGAATAAATTATTGTAAGATTCATTTGGATTATTGCTAATTTGTAATTCAGATAAAAAGTCATGTTCTATATTATTTTGAAACTGATTAATTTTTTCTGTGGTAATATGCCTTTTACGAATTTGTATTTTAGGGTTACGTCTATTTAGCGGGACAGTAATAAATTGACCAGTATGATCCGAAGTGAGGCATTTAAAGATAGATTTGTATAATACCTTGTGTTCACAGAAAACATTGTCAATACAAGTGGCAGTTGTATTAGTAATACGCGTGGGCTCGTTAAATTGAGGAAATAAATTGTAACTTTGAAACAGGGCAAGTAAATTATCTCTACTATTTGAATCCTTCAGCAGATTTATGTTAAAGTCACCAAGTACTATAACTTGTTTTGTTTTGTTGCAAACTTTACTTAATACTTCATCGGTTACAGACTCAAAAATATTATAATTACTAGAAGGTGGTCTATATAAGCTTACTATTATGTATTTATCTAATTCTACGCAGGATATTTCAGCATGACGTTCGGACGACAGACGTTCAATGTCCTTTCTTTGTTTGACTTTTAGAGATTTTTTTACTACTATCAAAGAGCCGCCATGAGTTGCAAGCTTTCTGCAGAAACTACTAACTATCTGGAAATTCTCGAAGTTCATTAACACCTGATGTTCTTTTAGAAATGTCTCGGTAATACACAATACATCAATATCGTACTTTTCCAGAAATAGGCCAATTTCCAGTTCCTTGTCCTTCATGCCGCCTTGAATGTTTTGGTGAGCTATGGAGATAGTATGATCACTTGATTGTGGTCTAAAAAATTGGTTGGACGTAACGGTATGCATTGTTCCATCATTTCGCTTTGCGCAGGTGGACCTTTGTTGACATCATAATCCATATTTGGGCTACATACTATTTCTGTAATAGTCTTAGTCCTATTCCCATTATTGGGCGAGTCAATATTCCATAACAATAAATTACACAATCTTCGAGAAAGTGAATTTGTCAAACTTTGATTTTTGTAAACATTCATGTCAAGATTATTATTTATGTCAATTAAATGTATATTTTCCCGGAGCGAAGCAAAATTATACAGATCACAATTCAATTTGTATAGGAATTGATTGTAGTTATCAGAATATTTCCGGTGGTATGGCAAAGAGCAAATAATTAGTCTCGATGTCTTGCTTAAGGCATCTAATGAGCTTAGACATTGCAAAAAATCCTTGCGCTTAACAATGGTTTTTTCACCGACTATTAAAACATAGGTATTTTCTGGTGCCGACTGAGCTACCATACATAATGATTTCACAATATGTGTCAAATGATAACCAGGTGTGCAATGATTGTAAATTTTCTTCGATGTGCCATTTTGAAGACGTGCGCCTAGTCCGACTCCACAATTGTCGGAAAAAATGTGGATATATTTCCCTTCCAGCTTGGCTACTTCCCTCAATGTTTGCATTGATTTTGTATCTGCATCCAAATTTCCGGAAATATTCTTCCCCTTTTCCACGTTATTTTCAGTAACTGCTACCATGTCATTTTCTTCTTCTATTCTGTTGTCAATAATTTTCCCAATGGTATGTAATTTCCCTTCAATAAAATTTAGTGTGTTTAAAGAATTATCCTTTTTGTGTAAGTCAGTCCTGAAAAGTTCTAGAGTCTCTAATAATTTTTCATTTAACTGTTGTTGGGACTCAATTGTCGCGTTTCTTTTTTGTAATTCGTATATAAGTAGCGTGTTTTCTTGAGTCAGTAGTTCGCTATTTAGTTTAGTTATAAGATTTTGGTTTTCGGCAAGAGTAGTACAATCTTCGTTAGAAAATTTCGTTTGTTCTAGTTTGCACAGTTCTTCTTTTAAATACTTTATTTTCTTATTAAGCTTTGATATTACTTTCATTAGTCTGTTTATTGACTTATTTTTACCATGTGTACGGAATTTAATTTTGCAGTGTTTATTTTTTACTTTACTCGATTTCATAAGGTTTTCAGCAGATTGTACTAATAGGGTACTATATCTATTTTGTAGTGTGTTGTATTGGTCTTTCATATCAGCAAGTTCTTTTTTCAATGGGTTCATACTTTTCATTAATTCGGATTCGTATTCATTGTTGATACCAACTAATTCTTGGATTTTGTCTTCTAATTCCTATTCCAAGTCATGTTCTCATAAAACAGGCTGTGTAATAATGGTGGTTGTACATTATCGGCTCCCAAAATCGTTAGTGACGTCTATCGTCTAATAATCAGATTCAGAGTAGAGGTTGATTTAGAAGTATAAAAACATGTAGGTATGTATTTGTTTAGTTAATTTAGTAGAGCTATTTGGCGTTATTGTCACTCAGACCGAATAATAAGATAACACATACCTATCTAGTTGTTAAACCAACATAACAATTAGTAGCGTAACGTGGAGTCAGAAATTGTTTGTACCCAAAACTTGTAAATACAACACTGCATCAACCCCATGTAAAATAAATAATATGACGGCGCTACAATTTGCTGTTTTACAACTTTGTCTCTGTTTGATCAAAATAAATGCAGAAGAATACAATTTATTCGGGGAAGCTGGACAGGCGTACTCAATTGCAGTTAATTTGGGACATCCACATCAAAAGGTAACAAATGCTTACATACTTTTCTGACAATAATTTACTGAAGCTTAACACTTCTGCATAGCCAGGCTTAGCATTAATAAGCTTAGCTCTCTACTATGGTCTGTTGCTGTTGTATTTAGCTGCTGTACAAATGTTTACCCTATGCTTTCCATTGTTTTCTGTTGTGGAGTAGGACTGTCCAGTTGTTAACTACAGAATATTATTTTGCTTAATAATTACTGAAGATTATTCAAAAATAAAACACATTTTGATAGCTTAGTTGTTACTTGCTTCTTCTGCAAACAATCACACTGATAATATTAGTGCGAGTGAGTGAAAGAGATTTATTATTTCATGCTTTAACAGATTTGGATTTTTGGTATCATGGTAACTCTATTCTGGAGCAACACATTCATGTTGTAACATATTATTTCATTTCATTTAAACAACTGACAACCTGTTTAGCTAAACAATAGTTTATCTGCTTTATAAGCCAGAGGTCCCGGGTTTGATTCCTGGCCAGTTAGATATTTGAATGATGAATTTAAATATCTGTTCTAGGTGTTAATTGTCCTTGTCTTTATGTTCCATGACATCCCCAACACAGGTTATCCTAATGGCTATAGGTGTGAAACATTATTTATTCATTTGTTATTTCATTTCATATAAACAAACTTTCATATTAAATTGCAGCTTAATGTGTTGATTGATACCGGAAGCACAACCTTGGCAATAGCATCAAATGCGCAGGACAGCACTATCTACTTCCAAGCGGAAAACTCCACCAGTATCTTTAACAGTGGGAAAGAGGTGAGAGAATCAAACCATTATACAACATGTGTGAGTGTACATGATGGTCCAAGCTACCAAAAAACTTCAGGAGTTACATGATAACTCTGACCTACCATAAAATTTTTGTGTTTTTTGCCAAATGTTAAGTATTTATAGATGAAGACAAATATAACTTAAACTCTTACCTATACATACATTACAGATACACAAAGAGGCCACCCTCATATGGTGGAAATTCCTTGTAACCACACTAAGCATTTACATTCGTCTTTTTAAATACGAACAGCAGAGGTATGGAACTCACTACCTGTGTCTGTTTTTTCGAGAAAATACAACCCGGAGTTGTTAAAAGATAGAGTGAATAAGTTTTTCCCAGGCGAGCATGCTATATCCTCAACCACATTTTCGCTTTCCATCCAAATTCGAGATCGAGATCGAGATTGTAGTCAAATGCATTCCTAGTCTGATGTAAAATAAAAACAGAACAACCAATCTACAACGATAATATAGAATTACATTTCAGTTAAGCCTGCATCTTTGTAAATTGACTTCCTAATTTATTAATCCTAATGTTCCCAGGTACAAGCAAGATATTCCCAAGGAATGTGGTCTGGCAGGCTTGTGTCCGATTACATGGATTTTCCGTCACTGCCTAATGTGCCTGAAGTTAGGACGGATATAGCTATTATAACCAAGAGCCAAAACTTCTTTATGAATGGTTCAGGATGGCAGGTAATCAGTCATTGACATCGGCTACATACAGTATAAAAACTACAAATGGGATGATTACAGGAGAGCAATTTAAAGTCATAATTTGATCTAAATTAATGATTTTAAAATGTGTAATATGACTTTTATTCGATTAAAAAAAACTAAACTTTAACCTAAAACATGATGAAAAAATATTCTTGTTTAGAATTTTTGGTTTCTTAAAAGTATATTACCTATTCGTATAATTGGATACAATGAAAAAAAATATGACAAACATCCAATGAATAATTAGTTCTTCAAATAAGTATGATTGGCCAAACCGAAATGCCCTTGACGAAACTGATGTTCAGTCTACTTTGTTGTTTTGAATATAAATAGATGAGATGTAAATAGAACTCGTGTATGTTTGTTTACTGACAATCTGTTGGTCGATAAACTCAAAAAAAAGACTAATGTTACTCATAGTAATACAATTGGATTACTTTTAGAGACTCGTGATGTTTTGGCAAAAGCTCAAGGGACAGCTGGAGTGGGCGACGCGACCGCTAGCGTACTCCAGTTCTCTGACAGCTGCATCTCTCATTAACTATATGACATTACTAGCTGCGTCCTGCGATTTCACCCATATCCTACAGAAAACATTACATATTCCGAGATAAAAAGTAGCCTGTTTGTTAATTTAGGGTGTAAGATACCTCCAGACTTAATTTCATCCATATTGAGTGACAAACATACAAACTTTAATATTCTATTATTAGCAGGATTCTGTATATCACTACAATTTTACTGTTTTAATTTAATTTAATGTAATTTTGGTAGAAATGATAATGATAATAATTTGACTGTGTAATAATTTTAATTTTGTTTTGAGTTTTGTTTTTGATTATGGGTACTTACATTTAACCTGAAATAAATTAATTTTGAATTTTGAATTTGAACTATATACTCAGGTCGCGCCGACGTCTCGTCGCCGTCCCGCCCATCCATCCTACATTTATACGTGTTCCATTCTTGAAATCATATAATATATTCTTCCTTTGCAGACCTTTTGAATGCGTTTGAGCAATGACCACACCTGATACTAATCAACAACAAATTTAACTTTCCAGGGTCTTCTAGGCTTGGCATACCTGCCAGTAGGCGCGTGGGGCGACAAAGTAGTGGTCGAATCGTGGCTAGACTCCCTGGAGAGGACTGCGGGCAAGCCAATGTCATTTGAAATGAAACTATGCGGGCCGCAGGGAGTGACCAATGCTACACACTATGGCAAATTTCAGATGCTTGGTAAGTAGTAAGTAGCTTGGGGGGGGGGGGGGGGGCTGACGGGGTAAAATAGCGTACTCTTTTTTATCGAATACTCGCTACATATTTTATGTCAGAGTTTATTCTAGGCACACTGATCCAATTCTAGCTTTAAGACTTCGCACTCATTGCTACCCACAGATTCCCTTTGTCCATCCATCCAATTCATTCAATATCTAAGACGCACTGGAACACAAAAATGCGAACAACTAATATAATAACTAGATTCAGGGCAGAAAAACTACTTTTACTCCCTACTTTTTAAAACTTGGGTCAAGGATAGGCAGGTGGTTTTTATGGTGATATAACTAATATCAGATCTAGGTTATTTCGTGTTCGAACTTAGTAAAATTAGACACTTCGACTTAGACCTTAAGTGCTTTCCCATTTACTTGATTACATTTATATACCCTATTTATTTATTGATCATAATTGATTGGATTCACCGTATCAAACACGTTTCTATCAAAATTATCTTTATTTGCTTTCTTGAACGAGCTCCGCGTTGACCTATCCTGTGAAAGTCAACAAATTCAGAAATGAACAATAAACCAGATAAAGACGAAGATAATCTAAATCAGACGAGTCGAAGACGCGCACTATATTCTTCTTTCAAATTGTTATTAATACTTGAAAATATCAGTGGAGTATTCAGATTTTATGTTAAAGATGGAAAAGCTGTTCCTCCCTCGTGGAAAATGAAGTTATACAGCGTAGCGCTGGTGGCAACATATACGGCGATATTTAGTCTTTGGGGGGATTTCGGTTCAGTTTTGGACGGAAGCCTTTGTAATGTTATTGATAAGGTACCACTGACTGCGGCTCTGATACATTGCATCTCCTCTTTTACCGTCATGACCTTCTTTCACAGTGAGACTAATATTAAAATCTTCAACACATTCGCTGAACTCGACAGCCGACTCATCAAAAAAGATTATCTTGCTTTTTGCCAGAAAGCAAAAGCTAGATACAAGAAATATTTTATAAGCGTGATTTTAACTCATTGCGTGATGACTACTTTCGATTTTCTAGCAAATTCGGAATCTCGCACACTCTTTGTCAAGTTGTTTGGTAGCGCACTATTCTTTATTTTGAAAGTTTTTATTTTAGCGTTTACCATATATGTGAGAATGTTAAAATCTCGGCTTTCAATCATCAACGGTTACCTGGCGAAGTTTATCGAAGAGGCAAATCGTAATAAGACTAGTATATTCGTTTGCGATACGAAAGCATTCTTCAAAGAAGAAGTTAACATGATCGGTCTCCCTTCTGAACAAAATACAAAAATTTGTGATCTGGCGAATATATATGACTCGCTTGGTGCTCTCTGCTCTATGATTAATGACGTGCATAACTTCCAAATCTTCACGTTACTGCTCAACGCCTTTACCTACATAATCGTGACTATTTGGTCGTCTCTGGATTTCTTTCGTAAGCCTGACGAGAATGCTGGACCTTTGATAGCCATCGCTTCCTGGTGTTTGACTACCATGTCGGTTGTTGGCGTTACGTGTTGGGTCTGCGAAAATTTGTGCTCGACTCGGAAAACTACTCGTGTCCTTGTGAACCAGATTATAATGGACTATGATCTCCCGAAAACCATGAGGGTTCAAGCTAAGGCTTTCATGGAACTGATTGAATCGTGGCCGCTTAATATCTTGGTTTATGATATGTTTTCTGTTGACATAAATTTGCTATTGAAGTTTATGAACGTATCAACAACATACTTGATTGTTATTATTCAAGTGTCGCACTTCAGTTAATTGGTTTGGACTTGAGTTTTACATGATTGTAACAAAAATAAAGACGATAGAAGTCGGTATCGGTCTTCTTTTTTACCTTAAATCTTAAGGATAAAAATAGTATAATAGTTTTTGCATAGATTAGTGATATTGAGAGATTTGTGAAAATAAAGTTTTTGAATAAAAGTAGTTGTTTCTTTCGTAGCGTAATTTATTAGGAATCTATTAAGACGGCGACTACAACGAGAATACTGGGATTTCTAATACGACTAATGCAAGTGTCTCAGCTTGGCCAACGCCATACTCTGTTATTAGGAAAAGGTAACGGGTTGATTACACGTAACGACTACAGTGGCGAGACAGTGAATGAGCATACTCGGCCGAGTAAACAAATCATGACCCTAGTGACTGTCTAGCCTTGTCAAACTGTTTATACAAACCGAGTATTTGCACGAGGGCACTGTCTCGCCACTGTAATCAACCCATAACAGAAAGTAAACTACAAAATATACGCTAAGCGGAACGTTAAAGCAGTGGCCGTGGCCGTACCGCGAACTCTGCGCGAGCCTTAACTAGAACTCACAGACAACGGCACAGACCCAGCATTAGCGTTCCGCTTATGGCTAATGCGGAATGCCGGTGTGCATAAATTACATACTCATGGATAAAACTCGTACTTTGGGTCTGGGTATTTGTTGTCCTTGTCTTTGTGTGTGTTCTATGCATAGATTTATTACCTAAAGATAGAGCCAAAGTGTAACCGCACATGCGACAGCTATATTCTTGAAATAATGCCAGGATAGGAATGCTTCCCCCATCTTAGAGGAAAAAATTTCATAAAATATTTCTAATCTTTATACTTCACAAAATAAAACATTGTTATACAGGGTTATAAGGATAGGATATACAAGCCGCAAATTGCTCATAGTAGGAAAATAACTACTAGTATACTAATCTACTCATAATTATGAACATCTTATATTAAATAGGCAATCTTGCGATTGCGAAAATAATGTACCTTATCTTAGTTTTGGGTCAGCAGGAAATATGAAATAGTCCAATAAATTAATTATTTTATTAATTTATTGGGTACAATCCTGGGGAAACATAATTCACAACCTGGCAGCTACAAATCGTAGACGGCTCACGTAGTAACTATTATTCCTAATCTGTGGTTTGCCCACCTTGGCACGGTTACAGCGACGGGGACAAAAAATGAAAGCTCTGTCTCTCTTTTTCAACCATGTTTTGGCACTTGCCATCTTGCTCTTTTTTTACAAAGTAGCTGTTATGGTTCTGTCTGTTAGTCTGAGGTTCTATGGCATCTTCGACATAGGGGGGAATCCTGGTGGGGAGCTATGAATGTGAAACGTTTTTTTATTGATATTTACTCTTTAGTAGATATTATAAGAAATTGTTTGAAGTTTTTAGGTATCATCTCAATACTCAATATCTCTTTTATAACACAAATTATTTCTTCAACTTCCAGACGACCAAACGCAAAATCACAACCCGAATAAAACATACAGAACTCCCATACTACGCAAGCGCTGGTACGAAGTTGGGATACTATCTATAAGAGTGATAACTAACAGTGACGGTAAAGAAAGCACGGAATCAGATGTGATCAGCGACGACGCTTATCGGGACCCTGACGAAGATATGTGTCGGAAACTGAACGCAGAGAAAAGCATTGTGGATAGTGGGACTACGAATATCAGAGTGCCTGAAGCTTTCTTCAGGCCGGTTGGTGACATTTCCTCTCTATTATACACACCAAATACCTATTCTTAACTTTATTTTATAACTTTACTGACTAACCAGTCCCTCTAAGTTGCAAATCCATAATCGCAAACGCCATAGAAAACTTAGACAGTGTATGGAAATGACAATTTTGTCATATAATATAGAATCTGTTAATAGATTATAGAAATATCTTGGGTGTATTATTGTAATGTCCTAGATTTTTAAATAGAATTTGTTATTAATATTATGGTGTTGTTCTGAATTTCAGGTAGTCGATCAGCTGAAAAACGCTGCTCATGCGTCAAATGTTTTGATACTAAACGAGTTTTGGTATCATGGCGAGGTAAGATATATTGTTTTTTATAATTTTAATAGCTGCGCCCTGCATTGCATACTTTTATGTCGTCGTCAATAGCATATTTTTATCACATTATGATAAAAAGATGAAAAGTAAACTTGTGTTAATCCGAGGCATAAGCTTTTCCACAAATTTCATCTGATTCCGTCCAGCTATTTTAATGTGAAGGTGCATGAAACATACAAGCAAACTTTTGCATTTATTGACCAAGCGAGCGAAGCGTCTATGCAATGACTGGTCAAATTTGCTTTTATCTGTTCGGATGTTTGGCTGTTTGTTTGTTGGTATTCGCGTACAGGTCGCATTTCTCAACAAATCTCGAAACTCAGGTTCAACAATTTAATAGGTTTTTTTGTCGTCGGGATTTTTTTATTGGGGGGTATTTCCCTCAAAAACGGGGAAAATTTGCTGCAGTGTTTAAGAATAAGGCCTTATGAGTCTACGTCATGTAAATGAAGCCTATAAGTTACTTACCTAATCAACTGATCAGTAATTGCCTTCCCGTTAAATTCCAGGCCGCCTGCTGGCCAGAGCCTCAAGAGTGGTCGCTGCCGTGGCTGGCGGTGGATTTACTGAACGCGGACGACGATACACAGTTCTTCACTCTGGAGATACCTTCACAGGTATAATAATAATTATTATCTAATAATTTCGTTTATTGAAGAACAAACAACAAATAATTCGAAACAATGAGAGTCGATGACACCTGCAGAAGTATAAAATTTTAGCAGGTGTCATCCTCTGAGAATTTTCAATTAAAAATAAAACAAGTTAAAAATTAATAAAATTGAAAACAAGATGAAAAATAGAATAAAAACAAAAACAAGACAAAAGATAAAATCTTTTGTCTTGTTTTATTTGAAAAACAGTTTTTCAAGACTAATTTTGTTTCAGAATTATATGAGAGTGGTGAAAGCTCGCAATAACACCGGCGAAGATGGCCTCGTATCGGAATATTGTTACAAGCTGGGGGTCGAGGCGGGGAACAAGGAAACTGTTCTCGGATATACTGCTATGGAAGGATTTGAGGTACTTACTTCTTTCTTAGTTAACCTTTATTGTCCTACTGCTGGGAAACGGTCTCCCTCAATTTCATACAACGTCTTCTTATCCGAAATCTCATTAGCCGTACATACTTAGTTTTTATTTTAATAACAATGCTTTTTGTTTTATTTTTGTTATCAACAGACTTACGTAATACACTCAGCAGAATTAGTTTATAAAATTCTGGGTGGCGCAGCCCTGTTTCATGGGCAAACGCGAGCTTTAACATCAGGCGAGAAATTTGCTCGTTTTGCCTCAATACTTGGTGCTGTTTATGTAGTGGTTATTTGTTTCGACGTTTCTTAAAACAAGTGACAGCTATAAATTATAAATAGGTCACTTTTGACTATAATCTAAAATTGTATCCCTTCACAGGTGCTATTCAACCGTTCTTCAGGCTACATAAGCTTTCAAACATCCAACTGCGGCTCGAACACGCGCATCACAGGGCCTTACAATACTTCTACATCCCTCAAATCTGTATGCAACCTTATCATACAGCATGAGGTTGCTACGTCGATAAAAGCGGCCCAGTGGGCATTATTCGCAGTGTCGATAATAGCTAGTGGCGTGTTGATATACCTGTTAGCGCCGTGTGTCAAAATGCTGCTTTTAAAACATGTGAGACAAGCAAGATCGCCGCAGATATCGTTGTCGCAGGCAGCTTTGGTCGAGCAGGAGGTAAATTAAGTAATAGTAGTTTATGAAACGTGTTATATTTACTAAACGAGGGGTATTAAAACGAGGTTTTTAATAGTATCATACAAACGTACTCGTTACTCAAAGAAATAAGAATACAAGAGGAAATTGAGTCTAGTACAAAGTTCACGAAAAAATTATCCGAAGTTTATAATAGTAATATAAATTAATTTAAACTCTATATCGTCACAACAATGCCCAATTTAGCTTGCGGCACTAGCAGGCTAAATGCACAGATTACTAAATAAGTAACTATGGTTTTAGTCTTTTGATAGGATATTTTTAGCAACTGATTTCTATTGTTTAAAAAAACTATGTATTTACGAGTACTAGTTACATATTTTTAACCGACTTCAATAAAGGAGGAGGTTATCAATTCGACTGTATGTTTTTTTTATGTTTGTTACCTCATAACTTTTGACAATTTAGTCCTTTTCTGATAGTGGTATCCATAAGAAAACTATAAGTCTTAAATTTACATTATGTACGTGCGCGACAAATAGATGAATAACTCAATAGTCGGTCTTTTGAAGTCGGTTTTTGTTTTTTGTTTTGTAAAAATAATGTTCTTGTAGAAAGTACTTTTCGATTTGGATGGATATTACGTTAAATTTGAAAGCTCCGATTTGAGTGACTCAAAATAGTGACTCAAAATAATTAACTCACTCATACAGCTAAAATGCTTTAGTCGATAACAAAAACCAAAATTGTGTATTTGTGATAATTGTAAAGGGCATCGCACATTAGTGCTGTGAGGTAAGAAAATACTCTAAAAGAGTAAAATTTTGTTTATAAGTCTGAATTTGTTAATTTTAAGTTAGTCGTAAGATTTTTGAGTCAGGTGTAATGTTTCGTCTTATGAATAGATATTAAATCACTGAGTGTTCGTTTATAATGACTGTGTGTAAATATAAGTGTATTACTGGGTTATAAGGAAAGGGTATGCTAAGCCGAAAAGGGCTCATAGTACTCATTAAACAACTTCCGCTATGGAACCAACCATGAAATCGCGAATAAACAATCAGCTGTCCCATACATTTTGTCGAACGTCATCGACATTTTACGGGTGAGCTGATTATTTTTTTCTTGATTTCCAGGTTGGTCCCATAGTAAAAGTTGTTCAAACTAATATTAGCCCTTTTCGGCTTAGCATACGCTTTCCTTATAACCCTGTATTAATTCTTAGGTATCCATGTGCTTGCGTCTTTTGTCATTGTTAAGAATTGTTGACTTTGTTGACAACAGTATAATTACATGTTAGATAAATAAGAGATCCCACAAATTGTTTGTTTATATCAAGTTGCGACAGAAGCGGGAAAAATGATTAAATGTACACATTACGGTATTATTATGTACATGCGGTTACACGGAAACTATGTAAACCAACTATCGAAATGAAGCTCATTGTTAATAATACTCATTTTTCACTAGTAGAAAAATACGGAATAAAATAAAACAGCTGCTGAATATTTTGGATGACATTTGGTGATTTTTCAAGCAGTCCTAAAGATCGCCGAATGTGATCGAAACTAGACGGAATAACAGAGTCAATCATACGTGATTGCGTAGTCCCGTGTATTTATAGCAAAATGTGTCAAAAGCACGTCAGTTTTCATAGTAAGGCTGCAGATAATAATGTATCATGTACTCAAGAAACTGATCACTACACGTGTATCATAAATATATATATGTATATAAATACTATATGCTTAACGAACATTTATGTTTACACTGTTCTACAGGGTTATTCATAAAGGGTATGCTAAGCCGAAAAGGCCTCATAGAACTCATCATTATAAACAACTTTTACTATGGAACCAACACGAAATTCGCAAAAAAAAAAATCTGCTGTTCCATAGAAAAATGTCAATGACACTCAACAAAATGTATGGAACAGCTGATTTTTTTTTCGCGTATTTCGGATTGGTCTCATCGTAAAAGTTGTTCATAATGATGAGTACCTACTATGAGCCCTTTTCGGCTTAGCATACCCTTTATGAATAACCCTGTATATGCACAGAATAATCAACAAACTAATTAAAGGAAAACCTTACTATAGATTTTTATGACAGGTCATAAAATATGATAAAATCAATAAAGTCACCTAATGGTAAATCCATTATCCTGTATTATTTTATCAGGGTATAAAAATTACGATTCAAATTTGAATTATTAAGGGCGTTACACACTTAAGCGGGACGGCATTATTCGGCCCAGCAGGGCGGCAAGATCGAATATAAAAAAATGTAAATGAATGTTCGGGAAAAAGTCCGCCCGGCAATGCTGGTTTTTGACGGTCAATTTTAGTTCATGGATGATACCCGATTGATTATTAAATTTTGTATTATATTATGATATATTGAATTGAATATTATAAATGTCTAAGTTGAATGTTTGTAGCTCAATCACGCATAAACGGCTGAACGGATTTGTATGAAATTTTGTTCGAAGGTAGCTTATATCCTGAATTAACATATAGGCTAGTTTTTATGCCGGAAATGAAAGTGAAACCGCGGGGCGCAGTTAGTGTTTATATTATTGCTTTGGGACGGCATTTTAGTTCAACAAGTACTGCTGGCCCGAATCTGCCGACCCGCTTCGAAACTATTCATATAATGTATTTTTTTAATTTAATTGAGTGACGAGACGAAGCAAATCGCTCGCCTGATGTTAAACGTCTCGTTTGCCCATAACAGGTCTGCGCCACCTAGAATTTTGAACTCGCAGAATTCAAGACCCTGCGCGGCACAGCACTGCGCTCGTCATCCTGAGATATAAGTTGTTTAATCTCCCATTTGCCCTGTAATTTCACTGGAAACAATGCCCTTCCAACCGGAACACAGTAATGTTTGCACATTACTGCTTGGCGGTGGAATAATAATGGCGGGGTCAATATTTTATTCTGAAACTGTGAATGTATGATGAATGCATGCAGGCAACTACTCGCTAGTCAAGCGTGCCTTAGAAACGTAATTTCCACCATTTCTTTTTATTCGACTAGTTCATTTTCTGAAGTGAATTTAAATATTATTTACCTATCAAAGCACATTGATAATAAAGTAGTTAAGACTCATTTTACTACAGTACTATTTTTGATATTTATTTTCTTATCTCTTATTCTTGCTTGACACTTAATTTTAGTATTCAGCAATCGCATATTCAGGTATAATTATTCAGTATTTGCAATCTTTACGACTATTACTGTCTTCGTGTCGACAATTCGTGGAAAAACGACATGTCGTTTGCAATGGTGTCCGAGGCCCTTTTCTGGCGGATGAGTTATTATCTCGGTTACTATCGCTCTCGTTAGAAATGTCATGAGTGCGAGAGTGACGGAGATAATCTCGAGAAAAATTTCAAATTTCCCTGTCGCAAAATTGTGTCGTGAGAAAACGCTTGGGTATAATACATTGTGTGGTAATTGTCGACACGGCGACCGAAATAATTGTGTGAGATGTTTCGATATTATTCTTTAAGTATGTATAAAAATGATTGAGTATTCTCATTGGAGTATTTTTTTGTGATAATGGATATAGTCGATTTTGCCATTTTAATTGGTTCTAGTTTTTGCGGCGCTTTTTATTATTTTTATTTTATAAGGGGAGCGAAAATATTTGAAGCAAGGCTGGTATTTGAGGATTGACAGCTGACTAATACTAGTTTGATATTTGTAGTCTATGTTTTTGGCAATACCCGCGATAATTAAATCATAGTTTATTTTCAGGTAATAGCTTAAGAAAATTAAATTACTTATTGTAAATTGCCCGCGGATATTATTTGCTGCTGTATTTCTCTGTTAAAAATAGTAGAAAAATGACCAATCTAGGTATCAACATGAGTGGTCCGCGTTGGGCGCTGAAGCAGCTGGACCGGGAGCTCCTCCTGGAAGCCTCGATCGTACGGGCCTGGGTGCCATCACCGGTCAGGCCCGCCGACGTCAACAATGAGGCGGGTTGGTTCCAGGAGGCCATGTCCGATATATGCGACATGGCAATGCCCCGAGTCCGGCCAGGAAGCGCCCGGCGTCAGGTGTACTGGTGGTCGCAAGAGCTATCGTACCTGCGCAAGCAGTGTGGGGTGGCGCGGCACCGGTACACCAGGCATCGCAGGCTCCGCATTCGCCCTCCGAATGCGGAAGCTATTGAGGCGGAGCTATATGAAGGGTACAGAGCGGCGAAGGCCGCCCTCCTTGAGGCTCGTCTGCGGGCCAAGGATGAGGCCCGCGAGGAGATGCTGGAGGCTCTCAACAGAGATCCGTGGGGGCGCCCGTATAAGATGGTGCGGAATCAACTCCGCACCCGGGCCCCCCCGCTGACGCAGAGTCTCCGGCCTGAGCTCGTGGAAGACGTGGTGAGCGCTCTGTTCCCTTTGCGAGGGGAGCACCCTCCCCCGCAGATGGTTCCGCCACCTGCGGTGCCGGAAGCGGACCATTCAGGATCTGATGACGACATTCCGGAGGTGACTGGGGTAGACCTGAGAGTGGCGGTACGGAGGCTTAAGGCCAAAAATACCGCCCCGGGGCCCGATGGCTTGCCTGGCAAAGCCTGGGCCCTGGCCTCAGAGGCTCTTGGGCCCCGACTGGAGGGGTTCTTTAGCGCGTGCATGGAAAGGGGCCAGTTCCCTCTTCGTTGGAAGACGGGGAAGCTGGTCCTTATTCAGAAGCCGGGGCGCCCGGCGGACTCGCCGTCCGCATACCGGCCCATTGTGCTGCTCGACGAGGTGGGCAAGCTCTTTGAAAGAGTAATTGCAAACCGCCTCGCCGGGCACCTTGAGGGAATGGGTCCGGATCTTGCGGAACATCAGTTCGGTTTCCGCAAGAGGCGCTCCACGGTGGATGCCATCATGCGCGTGAGAGCCCTCACGACGGGGGTTGCGGTCTCTCGGGGCGGTGTGGTCTTGGCGGTGTCTCTCGACATCGCCAACGCCTTCAACACCATGCCCTGGAGCTGCATTAGGGAGGCACTCCGGTATCACCGGGTGCCGGCCTACCTTCGTCGTGTAGTCGGGGACTACTTGTCTGACAGGGCTATCATCTACCCCGGTCAAGACGGCCAGTGGAACCGGCGAGAGATGTCGTGCGGTGTTCCACAGGGATCGGTTCTGGGGCCGCCCCTGTGGAACATCGGTTACGACTGGGTGCTGCGCGCCGTCCTCCCTGCCGGCGTCAGCGTGGTCTGCTACGCGGACGATACGCTGGTGCTGGCACAGGGGGCGTCGCACGAGGCGGCGGCTGACGCTATGACACGCGGGGTTGCGGTAGTCGTGGAGAGGATCCGGCAGTTGGGTCTCGAGGTGGCACTTCACAAGTCCGAGGCCATGTGTTTTCATGGGCGTGGGAATGTGCCACCGTCGGGAACCCAGCTAACGGTGGGAGGGGTTCCCATCGGCGTCGAGAGTACTTTAAAGTACCTAGGACTCGTTCTCGATAGCCGATGGAACTTCGTGGAGCATTTCCGACGTTTGGCTCCCAGACTGGAGCGGGCCGGGGCTGCCTTCAGGTGGCTCTTGCCCAATCTGGGGGGGCCAAACGCCTCCAGCCGGAGGCTCTACGCCGGGATCGTGCGGTCCATGGCCCTTTACGGGGCTCCGGTGTGGGCGCCCGCTTTGAGGAAGCGAGCCGCCCACTACCTGAATAAGCCCCAAAAAGTCCTAGCCGTCAGGCTAGTTCGGGGATACCGCACGATTTCCGGCGAGGTGGCGAATCTCCTTGCCGGACTGCCGCCATGGGATCTGGAGGCGATAGTCCTCGCGCGCCTGCATGAATGGCGCGCGGAGGCGCTACTCCGGGGGGTCACTCCGTTTCCGCGGCACATTGCCGCGAAGCGGACAGACCTCCGGTGCGATCTCATGGCGACATGGAGACAGCGACTGTCGCAACCCCGTGCAGGGCACGCCACAATAGTGGCGGTAAGTCCCCTCTTTGAGGAGTGGCTTGAGAGGCGCCACGGCGCCCTTACCTTCCGTCTGACGCAGGTTCTCACCGGACATGGTTGTTTCGGGAGGTACCTGCACCGAATCAGGCGGGAGGAAACGCCCGGATGCAACCACTGTGAGGATCGGCCGGAGGACACGGTGGAGCACACCGTGGAGGTCTGCCCCGCTTGGGTGGAGCCCCGCCGTGTTCTCGTAGCGGCGATCGGCGGCGGCGATCTCTCGCGTCCGGCCCTGGTGCAAGCCATGGTCCGGGGCGAGGAGGAATGGGACGCCGTCGCCTCCTTCTGCGAAGCAGTGATGCTAGCGAAGGAGGTGGCGGAACGTGAGAGGGAGAGAACCTCTCGTCCCAGCCGCCGCCGTGGGAGGCGCTCCGGGCGTCGGGGGTCACGTGACGACCTCCGGCCACCGTAGACGCGGGCCTGTGGACGGTGAGCTATTGGGCTAGCTCGCTGTCCGTCCGTCTTATGACGACACAGGCCGTGTCGACGGCGCGTTCGTGTTCCACGCGCGCCTCAAAGAGATGTCAGCAACATGGAAGGGGCCCGAAAGGGCCCATGCCCGTCGGGGCTGCGGGTAGAAGTTACCGCGGCCTCGGCGTCACAAGGGCGTAGAAGGAACATGGGTGGTTTTTGGTCAGTAGAAGTCTGACACTCCCTTCCGCTCTGCCCAAAGAGTGGGAGGGGTCATTTGATGATTTCCCACCCCCCAAAAAAAAAAAAAAAAAAAAAAAAAAAAAAAAAAAAGGTATCAACATGATGAAAGTGAATATTAGAAATATTTCCAAATAAGGAATTCGAAAGTTTTATTTACAATAAATTATTTAATCGGATTTTATATTTTTATTAATATTATTAGTTACCTTTAGGAACCAAACCATTTTTTTTTTTTTTTGTTTACCCAGTGGAAATCCTTTATGGATACCACGCCCGCCCCGGGGGAGGCAGGGTGGTTATGTGGGAGTCTCCGCCCTAGTGGCGGCATACCCACTAAAACCACTGGGGAATTCATCGTCCGCCTGGTAGAGCAAGGTGGTGTCGCGTTAGCATTGACCACCTTGCCCCGGAGACAGGCCCGATTAGGACCCCCTGCACCCATGGCGGGGTGACCCTGTTCCCCAGGATCACTCCCCAGACAGTGTGGGGTCGTGCAGGCCGGGAGAGTCCCCCGACTCTACCGGCAACCCCACTGCCGAGGAGCAAGGAGACGGGCGAACCGCCCTCTCGCTCCCCAGCCCCGCTCGCTCGCACGTGGTGGGCAGTGTGGTTAGCACCACCCACCCCGCCTTAAGCCCACGTTCCTTTCACACCCGGCCGCAAACCTCACGCGGCGAGGTGCAAAAGGAACCCTCCTCTTTCCCTTGCACTCCCGACCGCGACCCACACGCGGCGAGGAGCACAAGGAAAACCCTCCTGGTGGCACCGCTGTCACCGCCCGAGCGTGGAGCGCCGTTTCCTCCAGCGTCCACCACACTCGTCACCGGCGGCAGCAATGCCACCGTCCAAGTGTGGAGCGCCGCATCCCCCGGCGTCCACCACACTCAGACCCTCCTCCTTTCCTTGCACTCCCGACCGCGACCCACACGCGGCGAGGAGCACAAGGAAAACCCCCCTGGTGGTCCGAGCCATTGCTCAGACCCCTGCTCATCCGCTGTGCCCTCTGCTAATCAGCCCTCTGCTGCCAGAGGGACACGCGGAAGGCCCCACCTCGGGTTCCTCTTCGTTTCACCGGGCAAGGCGGCCCGGCTACTTATCCCCCCCGCCACGGAAAGGCGGGGAACCCATTCGGGGGGGAACCAAACCAAACCTTTTTTTTTTTTTTTTTTTTTTTTTGACGCGGGGTAATGCACTTACGCATCCCCCACCCGCCGGGGGAGACGAGTGGGGGTATGTCGGACTCGACACCGGTGAAGATGGTGGGTACCGGTGCCCATACCGACTAAAACCCCCGCGGTGAGCAGTCCGCCGCCATTGTGGAGCGAGATGGGGGCGCTTTAGCAATCTCCATCTCGCTCCACGGCGGCAGGCCCGGATCAGAACCGGGCCCCAGTCGCCGAGGGAGGGGACGGCCTTGCTCACCAAGGCCGCCCCCCAGACGTGTGGAGCCGGTGCAAGCCGGCGGAGAGTCCCCCGACCCTCCGCCAGTGGCCCCACTACGGAGAGGTAAGGAGGCGAGCGAATCGCCCCCTTCTCCCTCCCCGTCGTCTGCGTCGGAGCGGATCAGAGCGGGGATCGTCCTCCCTGATCCGCTCCGCGGCCTCCTTCTGCGACATTACCGCCTCGCAGAAGGAGGCCACGGCCTGCCACGATCTCTCGTTGCGGAGCATCGCCCTAACAACGCTCGGCAACGAGAGATCTCCGCCCACGATTGCTGTAAGCGTGTGCCGCTGCGGGTCCCATGCGGCACACGCCTCCAGCGTGTGGAGCGCCGTATCCTCCGGCGCTCCACACTCGTGGCAGGCCGGAGTCGCCTCCCGTCCCGCGATCTGGTGCAGGTACTTTCCGAAGCACCCATGCCCGGAAAGCACCTGCACAAGTCGGAACGACAGCGACCCGAACCGCCGCCGCATCCACCCCCGGAGGACCGGTCGAATGGCCTCCACCGTCCGCTGACCTGGGACCGGTGGAGCCAGGTCCTCCGTCCACCGCCTCAACATGGTGGCCTGCGCCTGCCTCCGCATGCGCTTCACCTCCTCCCACGCTGGGGGCTCCCCGCGGGATCTCCTCGCCGCCACGAAGTGGTACACTTCGGCGAGGATCTCCGCTTGGAGCTCCCAGGGGGGATCCCCGGCTAGGACGCATGCGGCCGTCCAGGACACCGTCCGGTACCCGCGTATCGCCCTCGTCGCGATGACCCGCTGCGGACGTCGCAGCAGGGCCTTATTAGCACGACCGAGGGCGTCCGCCCAGACCGGTGCCCCGTACATGGCCATACTCCGGATGACCCCGGAGTACAGCCGACGGCATATGGCGCTAGGGCCACCCACGTTGGGCAGCAGCCTCCCCAAAGCGGCGGCGGCTCCCAGGACTTTTGGGGCAAGCTGGACGAAATGTGCCCCAAAAGTCCACCTTCCGTCCAGGACGAGGCCCAGGTACTTCATCTGGGCCCCGACCCGGACCGAGACCCCGTCCAGGTTTACCCGCGTACCTGGAGGGGGTCAACCAAACCAAACCTAATGCTATCAAACCTAACCAAACACAACCAAAACAATCCAACCAATTGACTGATTGTATTTGGTTCCAAGTTTTCAATCTATTGGAACCAAATACAATTCTATGTTTGGGACTTGAGACCAAACCTGAAAAAAACACGCTGTCAACATAAAAAGGTCATAAAGAAAATCGTCGAAATGATCATGCAAAAATCTAACGAAATGTTTGTATTATTCGCGTTTTTGGAATTGATTCCATAGTCAAAATTAGTAAGGGCTTAAAGAACTTGTCTAATAAAATGTACTTACCCCCCCCCCCCCCTTGTACTTGTCCCCTTTGTGTAGGGGTTTACAGCAGTTAGCAGCTAGCTAACCAATATACCTTGTATTAGATTTACCAATAGCTAAGTGACATTTATTTGATCTTCAAACCGGATTTCGATTTCCTGCAGCAGACTGCAATTTCCTTGAGTTGATGACTTATCAGGAAAATTATTAACATGGCTGAATTTAATTTTATCAGTTTACACGTCGGGTTAAATTCACTGATTTCTGAATTCTCGTGAGTTTATGATGTGGAAATTTATATTGATCAGGATACCACTAGCCACCAGTTTGAGTGACAGTTCCCATTCATAAAACAACGTGAACGTGATAAAGTAAAAACGCTTACCTATACAGGGTTATTCATAAAGGGTATGCCAAGCCGAAAAAGGCTCATAATACTCATCATTATGAACAACTTTTACTATGGGACCAACCCAGAATTCGCGAAAAAATAATCAGCTGTTCCATACATTTTGTCGAGTGTCATTGACATTTTTCTATAGAACAGCTGGTTTTTTTTCGCTAACGCGCTGACATTTTGAAAATTTGCGGGGGGAAGCGTGCCAGTTGCGCCATTTTGCGAAAATGACAGCAGACAGACGAGGGGTTAGCAAAAGTTGTTCATAATGTGATGAGTACTATAAGCCCTTTTCGGCTTAGCATACCCTTTATGAATAACCCTATATAGCTAACTTAACAACGTATCAAAAGATTGGAAGTCAAAACGCTTAGGTACCTAGCTAACTTTCTAATTACAATAAGTTCAATAACTCTTATTGCCACCACACAAAGAGAACCACAAACAGAAAAAATACATAAGAGAAAGGAACAAAGGGCGGTCGCTTAGAGTGATTTCTTCCATACTTCTGAGTTCCAACTTTCTGAATTGGGGTTACTTGAAAAAGTTTTATTTGCTACAAATTCTATTTTATGTTTTGCAACTTTAATAACAATATTGGATACAAATAAAATAAAATATAATGCAATACATAATGGCTATATTTAAAAAATTAAAAACCAATTTCAAAACGATTCTTCGAGCCCCTTGGTAAAAGTAAAGATAAAATAAATAAAGACGCGTAAAGATAAAAAATGTTTGCAACATTTCCACGCTGTAATTAATTCCCTTAAGTAGCTTATTTTATAAGGATTATTATACTTAAGTGTGGCCAGCCTGCAGCCGTCCAATTATTATTCATTATGTTGTGGTTTTTACCTATTGTTGAATTGATTGATGAAATGAGTTTTACCTAAGTGGATATATAGGTAGATATCTACATACTTAATTGCACTTAGGGCCTAGGTATAAATAACTAATACCTACCTACCCCTCCTGGAAGAGATCGCTCATAGCCCTAAGGCCGCCAGTCGTACTAGTTTTAAGTGTTTTTAAGTTTTTTTTTAAGTTTTAAGATCCTTTTTGTTGTTTTTTTTTTTTTTTTGAAAACAATAAATAGTTTATTTATACGTAAGTATATCTAACTACTTCGGGCAACGCATAAAATCCAATTCCATTTTTACTAGTAATTTCTTAGGTAGATTTAGAAATCTATAGGTACTCAGGGGTGAATAGATACAAAACTAAAAATGATTTTCTACAGATAATAGCCAAACATTTCGAAAAATAACAAAGAAAGGTGAAAGGGGGTGAAGGTTTCGAAACTTTCGGTACTTTTTTCTTTCGAAATATTTGGCTCTAGTCTGTAGAAAAATATTTTTAGTTTTGTATCCAGGTATTCATCCCTCGGGCCTGTGGACGGTGAGCTATTGGGCTAGCTCGCTGTCCGTCCGTCTTATGACGACACAGGCCGTGTCGACGGCGCGTTCGTGTTCCACGCGCGCCTCAAAGAGATGTCAGCAACATGGAAGGGGCCCGAAAGGGCCCATGCCCGTCGGGGCTGCGGGTAGAAGTTACCGCGGCCTCGGCGTCACAAGGGCGTCGAAGGAACATGGGTGGTTTTTGGTCAGTAGAAGTCTGACACTCCCTTCCGCTCTGCCCAAAGAGTGGGAGGGGTCATTTGATGATTTCCCACCCCCCAAAAAAAAAAAAAAAAAAAAAAAAGGTATTCATCCCTGCGATTTTATTCACCCCGTTTTACGGTACTCGCATAATCCTTCATTTTAAACAGGTTAGGAGGATCTAGGATCTACTCGTTCCCACCACTCAAAATCAAACAATAATTATCGAAACTTTAATCTCTAAGAAAAGTCCAGTACCTACTCATATACCTACCTACCTATTTTTTTTTCCTGTAATTGAGTGACGAGACGAGCAAATTGCTCGCCTGATGTTAAACGTCAAGTTTGCCCATAACAGGTCTGCCCCACCCAGAATTTTGAACTCGCAGAATTCAAAACCCTGCGCGGCACAGCACTGCGCTCGTCACCCTGAGATATAAGTTGTTTAATCTCCCATTTGCCCTGTAATTTCACTGGAAACAATGCCCTTCCAACTGGAACACAGTAATGTTTGCACATTACTGCTTGGCGGTGGAATAATACTGGCAAAGGTGTAGTACTTTCCCAGGCGGGCTCTGCAAAAGAGCCCTACCACTACAAAACACCTAAATTATCTGATAGGTAGGTAACTAAGACTTACATTATTTTAGATTTTTTATTGAGTGAGTAGGCAGGTATTAGTAGATGCCCATCTCTTTATTACCTATATCTACCTTACCTACCTTTTTACACAATAGGTCAGGTAGGTTGAAACCTAATAGAACATTCAAACTTCCATAATAATATTATGCTCAAAGAAAAATTAAATTTCTCTCTACAGCGCATTAGGCACATTTCTTCCAACGCCAGGATAATCGGGATTTAATTTCAATCTCCTCTTCCCGATCTCGTTTCGATGCAAATTGATGCAAAATGCTTGACATCAGGATTGTTCAATTCAATTGGAAGTAGATAGCTTAACTGAATTAGTTTCTTTTAGCAATCTTGTCGCTGTTCTGCATATTCTTTAGCTGAGATTAGGCTCAATCCTGTAGTCAAATGGTCTAAGTTTTATTTTGAGTTTTATTTGACAGATCCAAACACAACTATATAGCGTGAATTAATAATATCTCTGAGTGCTGACAGCAGTGATGAAGATGACAATACTAATAACAGTTCTGATAGTTCAACTGAATAAATGTTGTTTTTTTTGTTAAATTATGTACTTGTCTTATTTTGTTCCTTAATTAATTTACGAAAAAAAATAATAATGAGACAGGGATTCGCCTGATGATTTTTAAAATTCACATATGTTTCAAGTACCTATTGATTCATTCATTTTAATCGATGTTTTTAAGCAGGTCACCTCACTATGAAGATAAAACTGACAGTCGTCAATTGTGGCTTCTTAAAATGGCCCGAGTAAGTATAAGTAGGTACATTATAAACGAGACTAATATTACTACACTAAAATATAGGTAGGGATCTGTCTGTCATTGCAACCTATGCATTAAACAAGGAGGATGAAGATGGTTTATTTTCCAAGAAAGAAAGCACAATTTACAATGGAAATAAACAACAACAAAACTTTACGTCTTTCCTTTTGACTAATACTTTAAAAAAAAATTAACTGTCGACTAAAGCCTCAACTGGAGCACAAAATAATGGCTAACAAAGTATAATATTATAGGATTATAGGTAGTTAGTTTTAGGCTGTCGTCAGGGTAACTACGAGATTATTTTTGTGAGAGAGGTATCGATTTTGTTTCGTTTGCTGGGATTATGATATTTAAATTCGACTTTATCCAACTGCTGCCCAAATCAGTACTATGTTGATAAGTATATATATGTTTTTCTGTTACTATAAAATTAGCTTGTCAATTTAGTTGGCAGATTCAACAATTTTTTAGATAGAAAAAATAGGTAGTAAGTACCTTTCTACCATTCAAGTTGAGAGCATTGTAAGTACCTACCTACAAAGATACAGAAAATATTATAATTACTCGTAATGCGCTTAACGATTTTTTTGTATCCGACAAATTGTAAGCGGAAGTATTTAAAAGTAGGTAGGTACTAATACAATGCCTATCTACCCGCAGTAAAAATAAAAGTGAATGAACTACCTTCAACTTAAATGAATACGTACTTACGCGTAGGTACTTTTGAACTTACAATGATGTCATCGGTAACCAATTTTCATAATAGGCCACTGCGCTGTCAAACTTCATACCTAACCAGCTAACATGTCACATTTGAGGATATTCGATCGGACCTACTGCTGCTGGACAAAGGAGTTCTTATCCATTCCCCACTTTAAGACCTATAGCTATTTTGGGCCTAAAAAATAAAATTGCCTGGTTGCAAAAGGAGTCCGATTCATCCTGATATCTCCGCCTAGGCCTACCGAGTGATCTAACGACCTGTGAAACCTGTAGCGATATTGGCCCATAGGTCGTTGGACATACGACAGATATGTCTGCTGTCCGGCCCTGTATTATGTTGAGATAGATGACTATGATACCTACAAATCGAGTTATCCTAAGTTCAGAAGAAAGTTTATCAATTAAATTTTAATTAGTATACAGGGTTATTCATAAAGGGTATGCTAAGCCTAAAAGGGCTTAAAGTACTCATCATTATGAACAACTTTTACTATGGGACCAACCCGGAATTTCATACATTCCATACATTTTGTCGAGTGTCATTGACATTTTTCTATGGAACAGCTGATTTTTTTTTCGTGAATTTCGAGTTGGTCTCATAGTAAAAGTTGTTCATAATGATGAGTACTATGTGCCCTTTTCGGCTTAGCATACCCTTTATGCATAACCCTGTATACAGGTACAGACCTACGTGTAGGTACATTACTTAACCATCTAGAAAAATAAAAGTAATTATTGTAACATAGCAATTTATAATGATGCAAATCTTGCAATTAGGTATGTGATTACTTACTCGTACCTACCTAACAAATGCTTGACGCTTTAAACCATACTATATACTTAGTTTCTGCTCGCGACTTTACTCGCTTAGCCTATAGTAAACACAATAAATCTACTTAATATAAATACTCACTCAATAATACGCTATTTTTTCTAAGCAAACATTTTTTTCCAAAGTCATCCCTGTTAAAAAAATATTGAAAATATCATAAGGCTGCGCGTTGTCTGTCAGTCAGTGATTAAGACAGGACTTTGTCTTTTATTATATTTATACAGCAGGTAGGTAGGTATAGCAATCATTTCATACTTACTACGTTACTATTACTACCTTCCCTTGACATCAAGCGTTTCCTTATTTAACAAACAACCTGGGCCGCGGTTTCGCATTAAATTGTGGGTAAGCATTCCGCAAGCACGGTCACATTATAAAATTACGAAAATAACAAGATCGCAATGGGTGTTACGCAGAAAGTGCTATTTTTAGTCGTGCAAGCTGGATTAGTGTTCTCGGCATGTAAGTGTTTTTACTTTTAAACAGGAAGAGGCTGTAGGTACCTGTTTTGCTTCTCGATTTTGAATCTTTCTAGAAAAATAGAGGCTGCTTCAATTCGATTTCTATTCATGGATTTATTTAGATTTGGATTATTTTAGATCGGAGTGCTCTATCCAACTCATATAGCCACGTTATCATCAGGCATCAGGATAGTTGATAGTAAAACATCATCACCACTTACAGTCTTCTCTATCCAACTGTCAGCGAACGCTAACTCCTAGATATTATATAATCATTGAGTTGAATGAATTGACTCATTGAGATGATAAACTCATTGTTGCTAATCGAGTCGATAGTGATCTGCGATTGCTTTGATATCGTCGACTCATATCGCCCAGCAATCACAGACATAACCGCGACACCAATCACCTTAACCACCTTACCTTAATCTATTTCCAATTAAAAAAAAATAGGTTCATCATTATACACCTTGTCCTTACATGATGATTTAACTATGATTTTAGTAGGTATTAAAATTTAATAATAAAATAATTTATTTTCACTGGTCTTCAATGTTTACAATGTTTATTGAGTATTTACACAATATTTAGGTATTCTAATCCGTATGTAATATGATTTATTCATTTATTTTAAATCCATCCTTAGATAAAATGCGGTAAAAGACTATACCAGATGGATCTTCCAAGAGTAACCTGTATGTATGTTGTTGTACATGTACGAAATCGAACATAAAAAATATAATGCAACTAGCTGCGCCCCGCGGTGTCACCCGCGTTTCCCGGGATAAAAAGTAGCCTATGTGTTAATCCAGACCATGAACAACCTTTATTCCAAATTTCATGTAAATTCGTTCAGCCGTTTTTACGTGAAAGAGGAACAAACATTCTTACAAACTTTTGCGTTTATAATATTATAGTAGGATGTTCCAAACATACAGACGCGCGAATTGAAAATCACCAAAAATGCGTAAATCAAAATAATTAACATTTAGTTAGGTGTAGTTAAGCGTATTTTTCTGCCTAGACAGATAGATAGATAAATTCTTTTTTTTTCACACCAGAAATTACAAGCTTAATAAAGGGTTTAAACTGTTGCAACAGCTAGCGGCCATAAGGAAGAGATCGCTTTTAGCGAAAACGCTAAGAGTGATCTCTTCCAGGCCTACCTAGATTTATATCTACATATGCAAGGTGTTACGGAAAGGTGAAGTAATACTTGAGGGTGTTTTCTACACGTCAAAGTGAACCATTTCTAGTTCACAAGTTTGCTAAATTCGAGAAAGAAGATATCGAATCTCCATAGAAAACTTTTTGACTCGATTTTTTGCCTTCTCGAATTTAGAAAACTTGTGTCACAAAAGTTGTTCACTTTGACGTATAGAACAAGACCCTTAAGTATTGCTACACCTTTCCGTTATACCTTGTATAGTAGATGTAGTTACCTAGAGTGACACTTAACAAATATAATTTTAAACATTTGGGTACTTAGGTGTACGTAAAATAAAAATGAAATCTGATCTTTTTTACATTGGGACATATAGATACATATAATAGGTATGACGCAACGGTATTGCTAAGCCAATTATCTATACTAATATTATAAAGAAGTAAAGTTTGTGTGTTTGTATATTTGTTAAATTGTAAGGGGTAATCTCGGGATCTACTGAACCGATTTTAAAAATTCTTTCACCAATAGAAAGCCACATTATTGCTGAGTGTCATAGGTTATATAAAAAACCGAAAAATAAAAAGGCTTTTACGTGGTAGTCCGTTTTGCAAAGTGAATCGGAGAAAAAACGGTCTGGACGGCGCGCGATGGCTTCGGGTTTAATTAACATTATGCCCAACGAAGTGGGCACGGGTCAGCTAGTTATTAATAAGTGGGTATCTATATAATAAAAAAAATACAAACTACCAAACAAAAAGTATCGATTTCCAAATGAACGAATTCCTACGTAAATAAGGTTATAAGGAAAGGGTAAGCCTAAAAAGGCTCACAATACTCACCATTATGAATAGATCGCCAAAAAAATCCGCTGTTCCATAGAAAAATGTCAAGGAAACTCGACAAACTGTTTGGAATAGCTAATATTATGTTAGAAGCAAATACGGACGCAAACGAACGAACGTAACAACACAATAAAACAATTATCTACGTAATTTTGACAACATCTGTACAATTATTTACTGAGTAAATTGAGTCATCATGCCTAATTCAATTATACCTACTTAATCATTTTTAGGGTTCCGTACCAAAAGGAACCCTATTAGTAAGAGTTTGGTGTCTGTTTGTCTTTATGTCACAGCTAATTTATCTTAGCCACTAAGTATACAAGTCAGCGGGCTGAAATTTGGCACAAGTCTAAATTTATCTGATCATTGGGTCTTGAAATGGAGACCTAAAAATTTAAGACTACCCTTATCTTAGGTAGATACGTGAGCTAGACAGGAAAAATATAGCCAAGTTTCTCAAGATAAAGTTTTCTTTAATTTACAAAAATATGAAAAGATAATGGGTATTGCCTCAATGGTATAGGCATAGCACCTCAGTTCCATTATTGGTATCATATCGAATAGATTTGTAATTTGTGGTTGTCTTAGATGAGATTTTAGAGTTCCGCGCTAATTTAAAATACCTACGATAGTTCAGAACCCTCGACATATGAGTTTTCGCTTTGGCAGATTTATTTTAGCATGAAAAAGTTTGCGTTTGTCCTCCAACTAGCCCGTTGGTAAGCTATGACGTAGTCTGTCTCCGGCCATTTTCTTGTGTACTACCTTTTATAATTCAAACCTATTGCTGAGTACCTGATATCTCCTGGCAGGTAGATCCAACTAGTTAACAAAATATGAATTATTCAATGTAATTAAGTACATAATAGTAAAAAGAAAAACAATACAATCCGTCAGTTTTACATAATGATGCAACATGCAATGTATTATAAAAACAATAGGCGATGTTTTGCATCGTTTGAGTAGATGCGTACCTACTTATTTCTTACCTACCTCAAGCTTGGATTAGACTTTAGACTTTAGACATTAGACTTAGATTAGACATTTAGGCCCTGCATGTACAAAGTTATTTATTTCTTTCAAACTAGCTGCATTCCGCGTTTTCACTCGACCGCAGGAACCGCTAAATTTGCAGGGGTAAAAAATAGTATATTGTGTTAATGTAGCTATGTGGACCACCACACCTGTATTACGGTCATTCCGGATGAAACCGCGGTGACTAGGCTAATTATGTAATGGTTTGATAATATTGTACTAAACACACACATATGGTATGGGCACATATGGTACGGGCAGGCGTGATGCTTAACAGATGGTTCTGGTGTGAACAATAAAGTATTTATCTATCTATCAAGCTTCTGGCTTGCCTTGTTATTCCGTTACATAAAAAAAACATGTTTACTATTCAGGTACGTGTTTTTCTAACATAATGCCTACTCATCGCGTTGCGAGCAATCATATCCTATGTCACGTCTTGCCCTGATCCTCGGTGACATTTTGTCATTATAAGTGGTTTATCCTCAAGAAAACTTGTTTGTGGCCTAGAAGTTAAAGCAACCTTACTTAGACGGCTCAGGTATAGCATACTAGTAACATTTAACTAGATATGTACCTATCTACCTCTGCATACTTAGGTAAACCTGACTTTTTGCTGTAACCTCCAAGGTCTAAGGTCTATTATAATTTGCTGCTATTAGGCCACTCGGCCTAATATTGTCAAAATCGTGGGAAACCTGCCCCCGTAGCCGAGTTGCATTTCCATAATAAAAACGCTATAGAAAACTAGGAAAATGGGTGGTCTATAATCTATTTCAAGATCCTTTAGATATTTTTGGAGAAGCCAGTCAGCAGGAGAATAAAGAAGGCTTTGGAAAATTAAGATGATGGTCAGGTTGTTCGTATTCTTTTGCGCCTTTATTGCATAAATCTATTTGTTTAACTGTGTTTTTGTTTTATTTGTAGTATGAGTATTAATAAAGTATATGTCTAATGTTTTAAATTAGACCTATGGGTGTTAGTCTAGTATCGACTACGTATTTAAGACGATTTCTTAAATCAATATTAAGATTAGTAATTCAGCTATTTGTCTTTTCTCATTATCTACTACCGTATTTCTCAATTCTATTAAATTCAAGACACACTAATACTTACGTATTTACCTGTGTTTTTTTCAGTTCCAGAAGTCCAAAAATGTCAGCTAAAGGATCAAAACTGCTTAAAATCGTCAGCTCAATCAGTTGTGCCAGTTTTCGCCGCCGGGATACCAGAGTTGGGCTCTGATACCCTGGACCCTATGCACGTGGACGCGATCAACGTGGACTTGGCTGGACTAAAGCTAAATTTACGGGATGCTGAAATAAAAGGACTGAAGAAAGCTACTATTGATAAGCTAAAGTTAGTATCGTACGATTCAAGAATTTATTAGTATCGCAAGACTCAAGATTTTATTGGCAGAATGTTGATGTAACAGATCTTATAAAATTAAAAACATAGGCTTACAAACAACCTCGTTAACATTTTGAGCAAAAGGTTAGGAATAGATTAGATTACAAAATGAATAATAGCCAGTCAAATTAAAGTAAGTAACAAAATCAATTCAAAATAATACCTAGTTAACTTTTGAAAATAGTTACATCGTAGTTATTCACTGTAGCCTTCCTAGCCTTATTACCTCGTTTAACTATCTACAGACTTTGGGCCTCACTCAATTTCCCGGTAGCTGTAATTTGGGTGTCTTCAAGTTGTGAGAGAATCGGTTTCTTTTAGGCAAGCGTGCTCCATTGTAGATCGCATCATTTCTTACTATCAGGCGAGACGGCAGTCAAACGCAAGCCTATCTTAGAATAAAACAAAAGTTTTCGTAAAGTGACATTGATTTGCTCTGCGCACTACATTTTTGTATTGCGTACTAAAAGTTAAATGACATTTTGTCAATCTTAGCAACTGCCAAGCATCGATTATAAGAAACGTCCATATCCGAGAAATAATCATCCATCATCATCCGAGAAATAATTTTGCTGTACTTGCTTTTATTTATTTTGTGAGTAGGTATGCGCCAAAAGCCAAAAGCTACAAATTGCAAATAAGAACAAAATATCAAACAGAATTAACGATTTTTATTAAGAAACCAACCACGAAATAGGTATTAAAAACAACAGAACTGTTCTAAAAAGATGTATGAAACAACAGATAACGAAATGTATGAAACAGCCATATTTCAAGGTTGATCTCATAGTAAAAGTTGTTCATGAAATATAGTAGGTTTTACCTACTTAATTAATGAATTCTTTTTGGCTTAAAGTACACCATTTCCATGCCACCCGGTCTAGACTGACCAACATTAATTAAACTCAAAATTAAAACATTTCAGCATCAATATGGGCAAGAAGCAGATGCAGCTGGTCTTCCACGCAGATTTGGTGTTGAGAGCACTCTACAAGGCTTCAGGGAGGCTGCTCATCCTGCCCATCAGCGGTGATGGCCAGACCATCATTAAACTAAGTAAGCAAGCATCATATGCAACCTTTAATCCTCCCACTGCTGGGATACAGGATCGAAGGGTGATTAGGCCGTATTCCACCACGCTGGCCAAGTGCGGGTTGGTGGATTCACATACGCCATTGAATTTCTTCTCCGGACATTTATGCAGGTTTCCTCACGATGTTTTCCTTCACCGAAAAGCCAGTGGTATGTAAATTCGTACATAAGTCGCAAAAAGAACTCATTGGTACGAGTCGGGGTTTGAACCCGCCACCTCAAGAATGCGAAGCGGCTGTTCTCCCACTGAGCTACCACGGCTTTTTAACCACCAAGCAAGCATACTACAGGGTTATAAATAAATCGTATGCTGAGTCGAAAAAAGGGCTCGTAATACTCGCTATTATTAGGTAACAACATTTAAAATGGGATCCGGAAATCGATAAAAAATCTGATGTTCCATTGAAAAACGTCAATGACATTCGAAAAAATGTATTTTTTTTTTTTTTTACATCGGACTAGGCATGCGTTTGACTGCAATCTCACCTGATGGGAAGTGACGATGTGGTCGAAGATGTAGCACGCTTGCCTAGGAAAAACCTATTCACTCTATTTTTGAACATCCCTGGGTTGTACTTTCTAGGAAAAACAGACGCGGGCAGTGAGTTCCATACCTCTGCCGTTCGGATTAAAAAAGACGAATGAAAACGCTTAGTACGGTTACATGGAATTTCCACCGTATGAGGGTGCCTCTTTTTCGTGCAACGGGTTCAATG
The DNA here is from genome assembly GCA_949125135.1 of Alcis repandata. Classification (NCBI taxonomy): domain Eukaryota; kingdom Metazoa; phylum Arthropoda; class Insecta; order Lepidoptera; family Geometridae; genus Alcis; species Alcis repandata. Next base: position 8,256,152 of record OX421233.1, read on the forward strand.
TATGGAACAACTGATTTGATTTTCGATTACCAGGCTGGTCCCATTGAAAAAGTTGTTCTTATTTCTAATACGAGTCTGTTTAGGCTTAGCATACCCTTTCATTTTAACCCTGTATGCTAAATCTATCTATCTATCTATCCATGTTGTTACCGGCACTAACCGCCAAACTGGCTGTGAGAAACCCGTATCTGGTAATTAGTTCATTAGACTTACTCGTATATTATATCATCAAGTGATGTAATAGAGAATTCTGTGCTACAATGTAGATAAAGTTTAAACCTATCTAATGATGGTGGTCAATAGATAGATAGATAAACTCTTTATTGTTCACACCATAACCAGTCAACCTTAGGATGGAGAGGATAGATACAATAAATAGAAAAACGGGGTGTGCAATATTTAAAAAAACAATGAGTCAATGAGAATTTAATGAGGATATTTTTATTCCCAAAGAACACAAAACACAAAAAGACAAAGATAGAAAAAGGGATGCTGAGATGGTTCGGACACGTAGAGAGGATGGATGAAAGACGATTGACGAAACAGATTTATGAGGCGAGTGTGAATGGACAAGCTGGTAGAGGTCGACGTAGGCGAACGTATCACGATCAAATCGAAGACGTTCTCAGTAAAGGCCACGTAAAAAGTACCCGCAACCGACGAGCTTGTATGAAAACACTTATGAAAGTAGAAGAAGCGAAAGACATATGTCAGGATCGTAGCAAGTGGAGGGATGTAGTCTCTGCCTACCCCAATGGGAAAGAGGCGTGATAATATGTATGTATGTATGTATTTTTATTCCCAAAATTTTTTATTATTCATGGGGCTAATGGTGACTTCGAAATAGAACAGATTTATCACATTACTGTTATAAAAGAATTTTAAAAGACTTTTTAATTAAAAAGGCTTACTACAAAATTGAAGACTTCATCTGTGATAAAGTTTCTTCACGTAAATTGAATTTAGACTATAATAATAATACTTGACTGATTTATAGGTACCTACTATTGTAGTTATTTTATACATGGATAATTATGTTGACATTGCAATTATTTTATATAATTTTTCAAAAAAAAAATATCAAAATCAAAATCAATTTATTCAGCTTGTGGGCCTGGGTTACAAAGTTGTTAAGGTGAATTATAAATATCTCCAGACCCCGCCTGTCAGCGTACAAGCGGGTACTGTTTTTTGACATTCTAAGAATATTATTTTCTTTGACATTTAATTTACTGTGTATTAATTTATTCGTAAAAATTGTATTTTACATTCATAAGTGTACATTGATGTACCCATATTTGAATAAACCTAGGTGCACTATTTTTACTTGACTACTTAAATAAAAGGATAATGTTTGCCATGAATTAATTAATTAACCTAAGTATGCAGACATGTTACTTGTGCCTATGCTTATCTGTTTAGCGGTGACCTACTGCCGCCTAAACGGCTCGACCAAATTTGGATACATCAAACCTGTAACGCACTGCTTTTATGTGTGCCTTTCGATCATTAGAGCAAATGATTAAGCTTATCTCTTCGTGATGATGTTCTTTGACTACAATTCGACTGGTGTTAACTAAGTTTTGAGAATATGTTTATGCCGACAGTACAAAGGCATGGCTAGATTAATGACGACTCCTTGTGTTAACTGTTTTAGTAGGGACTGTGAAGACGACCACTATATTTTTTAACGTGTTGTTCTCATTTCACACAAATTTCAAAGAGCGTGTTCTCAAAATACCCTATGTTTATTATTTCTTTAACAAACACTCTGTGCGTTCAATAACGTAAAGAGATCTTAAAATATGCAAGCTACTCTGAGAAAAGTGCAAGGTATCATTATATTTATAAGTACCTATCATTGTCAGTCCATATTAGTCTGCTACTTACTATCTATCTATATATATAAAAGTGAAGGTCGTGACTGACTGACACATGTACGCACAGCCTAAACCGCTTAAGCTACAAACGTGAAATTTGGACAAAAGTTTTATAACAAAAAGCGGACGCACACTAAGAAAGGAATTTGCCCAATGCAACCCTTAAGAGGGTGAAAAGGGGTGTTTAAGTTTGTATGAAAATTTTTTTTTTCTTTATGCTACGATTATCAAACTTTGCGAATATACTAAAGTTAAAAAAATTATTGACACCTTTTTCAACATTTTTTAAAAATCAACCCCTAAAGGGGTGAAACGGAGCAATAAAGTTTGTATGAAGATTTTTTTTTTAATGCTGTGGTTATGAAACTTTGCAAATATACTAAGCTTAAGAAAATAATTGACACTTATTTTTTTGTTTTTTGAAAATCAACCCCTAAAGGGGTGAAACGGAGTATTGAAGTTTGTATGGAAATTTTTTTTTTGATACTGTGGCTACGAAACTTTGCAGATATACTAAGCTAAAAAAAATAATTGACACTTATTTTTTTGTTTTCTGAAAATCAACCCCTAAAGGGGTTAAACGGAGTGTTGAAGTTTGTATAAAATTATTTTTTTCCTAATACTTCGATTATTTAACTTTGCTATTGTAATAAGCTAAAAAAAATATTAGATACCTGTTTCATTATTTTTGGAAAATCAACCCCTAAAAGGGTTAAACAGAGTGTTGAATCAACGCATCAAAATCAACAGATCAACGCACAGCCTAAACCGCTTAAGCTACAAACGTCAAATTTGGACAAAAGTTTTATAACAAAAAGCGAACGCACACTAAGAAAGGAATCTGCCCAATTCAACCCTTAAGAGGGTGAAAAATTGTGTTTAAGTTTGTATGAAAAAAATTTTTTTCTTAATGCTACGATTATCAAAATTTGCGAATATACTAAATTTAAAAAAATAATCGACACCTATTTCATCATTTTTGAAAAATCAACCCCTAAAGGGGTGAAACGGAGCAATAAGTTTGTATGAAGATTTTTTTTAATGCTGTGGTTATGAAACTTTGCAAATATACTTACTAAGCTTAAGAAAATATTAGACACTTATTTTTTTGTTTTTTGAAAATCAACCCCTAAAGGGGAGAAATGGAGTATCGAAGTTTGTTTAAAAATATTTTTTTCCTAATAAAACGATAATTTAACTTTGCAATTGTACTAAACTATAAAAAAATAATAGATTCCTGTTTCATTATTTTTGGAAAATCAACCCCTAAAAGGGTTAAACAGAGTGTTGAATCAACGCATCAAAATCAACAGATCGACGCACAGCCCAAACCGCTTAAGGTACAAACGTCAAATTTGGACAAAAGTTTTATATCAAAAAGCGGACGCACACTAAGAAAGGAATTTACCCAATTCAACCCCTAAGGGGGTAAAAGGAGTGTTTTAGTTTGTATGAAAAAAATATTTTTCTTAATGCTACGATTATTAAACTTTGCGAATATACTAAATTTAAAAAAATAGTCGACACCTATTTCATCATTTTTGAAAAACCAACCCCTAAAGGGGTGAAACGGAGTATTGAAGTTTGTATGAAGAATTTTTTTTTGGTGCTGTGGTTACGAAACTTTGCCAATATACTAAGCTAGAAAAAATAATAAACACTTATTTTTTTGGTTTTTGAAAATCAACCCCCGAAGGGGTTAAAATATGGAGTGTTAAAGTTTGTATGAAAATATTTTTTCCTAATGCTATGATCATTTAATTTTGCAGATGTACTAAGCTAAAAAAATAATAGATAAATGTTTCATTATTTTTGGACAGTCAACCCTAAAAGGGATGAAACGGGGTATTAAAGTTTGTATGGAAATATATTTTTTTAATGCTACGATTATTTAACTTTGCAAAACTAAGCTAAAAAAATAATAGATACCGGTTTCATTATTTTTGGAAAATCAACCCCTAAAGGGGTGAAATGGCGTGGTAAATATAGTACGGAGAGAGAATTGTAATGACTCACTGACAGACAACGCACAGCCTAGACCGCTGGTCGTAGAAATTAGAAATATGGAGTGTATAGTCTTGATGAGTAAACGTGTACCAAGAAAGGATTTTTTGTAATTCAACCTCTAAAGGGGTGAAATAGAGTGTTAAAGTTAGTATGGAGAAGCATTGTTTTTGACGCCACGGTATTGAAACTTTACAAATATACGAAGCTTAAAAAAATAACGAACACCTATTTCACCATTTTTGGAAAATCAACCCCAGTGGGGGTGAGATAGCGTGGTAAAGATAGTACGGAGAAAGAATTTGTTTTGATGCTAACTCAATGAAACTTTACAGATGTACTAAACTTAAGGCGGGTAAACAACATCCGGAAAAAATCCAAAACCTTCGAAAAGTCACATCCTCGAGGTGGAACTGCTAATTAACTCGAAAACTAAAAACATTTTTACCAAAGCGACTAAAAAGTCACCAAAACCTCGGACCTTTTTGGAGCCATTGAAAAAGAAGCAGGGATGCTTCCATTGTATGACGCTTTTTACATGCTCTCAAAAAAGAGGGATAAATTAATTTCATCCCGGAAAAATTATCGGTTCCCGAGGTATAGTCCACGCGGGCGAAGCCGTGGGCGGAAGCTAGTTGAAAATAAGCCTCTTCTAAAAAACCCTTCATAGTCCAATTTTTTTTATCAATCATTGCAAACTGTATTTTAATATATACTAGCTGACCCGACAGACGATGTCCTATCTGAACTATGAATATTGAATTCGAATTGTCTTAAATTTTCTAATGTTCCGCTCAACTTCCTTTATTTTTTCTTTCCTAAGAACCTTCTCCTGGCAATAATTAACACAACAAAAAAAGAATTAGCGAAATTGTTCCATACGTTCACGCGTGATGCGATGACCAAGGGAAATAGAGATCATTTGTATAAATATAGATTATCGTCATTTCACCTCAACCACTAATTATTTACCAGTAATTTTACTATAAACTTTTCATAACATTTTTTTTTTCCAGAAAATTGCCAGCTATTAATGGATATTATTTTCGATATCACAAAGAATAACGACGGCAAAGACATCATCGACCTGAAGAGTTACACGTACAAATATGACGTGAAAGACGGCGCTAACTTTCATCTCAGCAACCTGTTCAACGGGAATAAAGCGGCAAGTATGTATACTCCCTTTGATGTTTACTACTCGTATCGTCCGAGTATTCATTATTTTGAATGAGAGCGGAAAGAAGAATATGCAAGAACTGTGATTGAAGGCCTTTTCTTTCGTCAATACTTATATTTGTATTATACTAGATAGAAAATATAATAAAAATGTCCTATACGGACTTTTGATCCTTATCAGAAACTGGAAGAGCCAAACAAACTTGTTTAATATAATCATCGTTTTCTTGCTAACTTCTGGTACCTTCATTTTTATCCAAATTCTGTGAATGTTCACTAAATAACTTTTAAAACATACCAAACTTTAATTCGCTGTTCCCTACATCTCGTCGAGTGTCCCTGAAATTTATATAAGGAACAGCTGATTTTTTTTTGTGATTTCCGGGTTGGTGCCAAAGTAAAAGTTGTTCATAATGATTAGTTACTATGAGCTCTTTTCGGTTTAGCATACCTTTTTCTTATAACTCTGTATATACTCGTAGGTACTATCTTTGCACAGCTTTCATGTACCAAGCTCTAATTTCGAGTATCTTTACCGTCCCAAATAAAGTTGCCAACTTGTATGATATTCAACTGAAAAAAAGCCGACTTAGCTCAAAAAAATGCCACGAAATCCCCAGTTTGTGAGCTAAATATTTTTAGTCAAACTGGTAGCTATAACTTTTAGCCGTTGTGGATTCGTGAAGTGGCTCGACCAGTCGAGTGTTATTTACTGAGGGATCCACACTCAAACGTCGTTCACAGATATCAGTATTTCGAAGCGTGGCCACAAAGTTTTGCTGTTATTCTGTTATATGTCCTTGAATGCTATTGAATAGCTTGGCACTCTATAAAGGGTAATAAAGATGGGGTTTGCTATGCCGAAAAAGGCCTCTTAGTTTTCATCATTATGAACAACTTTTAGTATGAGACCGACCCGGAAATCACGAAAATAATGTCAGCCGTTCCATACGCTATATCGAGTGTTAGTGACATTTTTCTATAAAACAGCTGATTTTTTTTCACGATTTCAGCTTTGGTTTGCTGAAAATCGTAAAATTTTAACGAAGTTTTTGAGTCTACACCTTAGTTTATCCATAGACAAATTTCTATGCTTGCACCGTTGGTCCAACAACCAGGCACCACCACCGGCGGTGCTTTTGTTGTTTTCTACGTAGTTCGTGGATGCATTTCAATAAATCAGAATCAACAGACATTCCATTTGGAAAGCTTTATTTCTAATCTTTTTATTGTGCTAATTCCCAACAAACAATATACTGGCTAGAAAAATTATATGTAGAATCTCTCTAGTCAGTAATGTTGTTACTTTATTGTTGTGCGTTGCGTTCCTGATTTCATCAGGCTTTTATTGCTTTTCGGAAAATCTAGGCTATTCCTATTTTGGTTTAACGAAACCCAATTCCTTGACACTACTATCTACTCTTTATCCATTATATTATATCTGAAACGTTGAATGCTACATGTCGGTTGGAAGGGCTTGAAGAGGGTCATAAAAGGTATAATAATCCCTTCAATTATGGCTATTATTTGTTTGGGGTAGGTAGTATTATTTGTAAATTTATACTCTACTAACTGTATTGTCAGTATTGTAAACAAACGAAATGAGGTTTTTAGGGGTGTAATTTTGTAATACAACGTAAATATTATTTGCCTAAAGCTAAGCGATGCAGCCCAAAATAAACTTGCAGTTCAAAACCCAGCTCAGGGTTTTTAGAACTGTGCTGATCCTGCTAAGATATACGTATATCTCTTTCTGACCTATAGGTAATCTTACAGGATATGTTTCCCTAAAACCAGAATACTTAGACATAGACACCCATTTCATACACCTATGCCTCGGGTTAAGCGTATCCTGAGACTTCGCACAGCCGCACAGGGGCAGACAGGACAGATGTCTGCGTTGCAATTATGTAGTAGGTACATGCGCCGCAGCATGCACTGTTCTCAACTTCAAACATTATACTGCCACTTGAAATGGCTATTGTTTGCCGACAAAAAAAGTAAGCCGCTACGAAGCCTGCATACCTGCGTTGTGAAGTGCCATCATTACAAAATCTGCTTTGCCCTGCGCTGCGTCTAAGCCCATCTCTGGACCTGTGTCTGAGCTTTTTTAACACGCTTTTATTAGCTTCACCTGTATGTTTGTATGTTTGTATGTTTGTATGTTTGTATGTTTGTATGTTTGTATGTTTGTATGTTTGTATGTTTGTATGTTTGTATGTTTGTATGTTTGTATGTTTGTATGTTTGTATGTTTGTATGTTTGTATGTTTGTATGTTTGTATGTTTGTATGTTTGTATGTTTGTATGTTTGTATGTTTGTATGTTTGTATGTTTGTATGTTTGTATGTTTGTATGTTTGTATGTAACCGACTCCTTTGAGCGCGTTTTTGACCCACTTTAAACGGTCAGATTTCTTTCAAACTTTGTAGATATATATCGAGGACCGATGACAATACACTAAACAAATCGTGTTTTTTAGTTTTTTTAACTATTAATTTTTTTAACACGCTTTTTCTATAAAGTTTCTTTAACTTTTAATACCGTATAACTTACAAATGGTAATTTCGTCATTCGTGTCAGAGAACAGAGTGGCGCAGTGGAAGCGTGCTGGGCTCATAACCCAGAGGTCCCAGAGATCGAAACCACGCGCTAGAAATCTTTTTGCTCAATATTTTTTGTTACGCATCAATTTTATTTTATGAGGTCTGAGGATCGAAACCACGCGGCTACAAATCTTTTTGCTCAATATATTTTGTTACGCATCAATTTTATTTTTAATTTGCTTGAGCAGACGGCCAAAATCGGATAACACCAACACATTTGTACATATTAATAATGGTTAATAGTTAGCAAATCGAACTAAAAAGCGAAAAATAAATAATAGTTAAAAAAAAAACTAAAAAAACACGCTTTTTATAAAAAACCGAACTAAAAAAAATAGAAAATAAAATTTTATAAATTTAAATTAAGAATAGGGTTGAAAATTTCAATAAATATAAATTAATAATAGTGTAAATAAATAAATATATGTATTTTATTTTTAAAAAAGCGTGGGGTGCTTTCTAAGATATTATCAAAATGCTAATCACTCTACTCATGTCTGTCAATACAAAATGTATCTACAAAATATATAATAATATCTATTGACCCATGCACCCCACGCTTTTTAAAAATAAAATACATATATTTATTTATTTACACTATTATTAATTTATATTTATTGAAATTTTCAACCCTATTCTTAATTTAAATTTATAAAATTTTATTTTCTATTTTTTTAGTTCGGTTTTTTATAAAAAGCGTGTTTTTTTAGTTTTTTTTTAACTATTATTTTTAGGGTTCCGTACCCAAGGGGTAAAACGTGACCCTATTACTAAGACTCTGTCCGTCTATCCGTCTGTCACCAGGCTGTATCTCATGAACCGTGATATTTAGATAGTTGAAATTTTCACTGATGATGTATTTCTGTTGCTGCTATAACAGCAAATACTAAAAAACAATAAAATAAATATTTAAGGGGGGCTCCCCCATACAACAAACGTGATTGTTTTTAGATAATGGTACGGAACGATGTTTCGTGCGCGAGTTCTCCTCCACTATTTTCCCCTGACTATATCAGGGACCTTTTTTTTTTATTCACTCAGTGGAAATCCTTTATGGATACCCTCGGCCCGGGGGGACCTCGGGTTATGTGGGAGTCTCCGCCCTGCGGCGGCATACCCACTAAAACCACTGGGGTGTTCGTCATCCGCCTGAGATGGGGCAAGGTGGGGTCACGTTAGCAATCGCCACCTCGCCCCGGCGATGGGCCCGATTAGGGCCCCCCGCGCCTATGGAGGGGTGACCCTGTTCCCCAGGATCACCCCCCAGACAGTCAGTGTGTCTATATCAGGGACCTGAGTTAAGCTTACTTAGCCTGAAGTAGGTGGTCTACAATAAATTGCTAAAATCCATGAATCTCTCCTTTCCAGGTGACACGATGCACACGTTTATGAATACGAGCTGGAAGCTTCTCATTCAAGAGTTTGGAATCCCAGTCTTCAACACTCCGATGGAAAAGGTGTTTAACGCTATAAAGGCGTATCTGAAATCACAACCTTTGGAGGAAATAACCGCTTAAAAGTTTTATAGTAAAGGAATGGCATAGGATTAGGAAGGATTATTCTTAAGGTGATCTAAACGGGTAATAGGTTATAGGAATGCAATGTTGAACATGGCATCTCTTTTACATATATTCTGACGATATGAAAACTCATTATTCGATATGTAAATGAAAATTATTATCATGTATAATATTGATTGCCCGTTTATCGTGTATTTAATTGTTATTTTTTAATTTGACTGTGAAACTAACGAAGTAAAGTGGAAACTGAAAGCAAGTTTAGATGATTTGTTTGTTGTATTTTAAATATTTTTTTTCTTTTTATTCGAATCCAGAAAGTCTCCAGAAAATCCAGAAAATCCAGAAAGAAAGGTTTATAAGCAAGTGACAATATTTTATTTAACAGCTAAACCAATGACCAAATTATAATGGACGAGGTATATAGTAGATCCAAAAATTATTAATTACCGAATGATAACGTAATATGAGGTACTATTATACAAGGTGTAACGGAAAAGTGTAGTAATACTTAAGGGTGTTCTTCTATACGTCACAGTGAACAATTTTTGTGGCACAAGTTTGCTAAATTCGAGAAAAAAACATCGAATCTCCATACAAAATATTTAGTCTCGTTATCAATTTTCTATGGAAATTCAATATTTTCTATCTCGTAGGTATTTAGCAAACTTTTGTCACCGCTAACAATGCTCTGATAACTTCTCGCTAACGTGAAATGTCACTTGCGAAAACAAGGTGGAGTTTTTTAAGTACCTAGTGATTAAGTTTAAGCAGATTTTATAAGTAAAGTAAGGTCCTTATTGACTTAATAAATTATAGACCGAAAATTCTACACTAGCTGTGCCATATTTCACAGATGACCTAGGGTAGATAGATAATTATATATTGTAAGCGTTACACGTACCTAGTGTTGAATCAAAATAAAGTAAATGGTGTTGAAATAGATTTACCTACTGTTGTTTCAATTTGCAAGTTGTCACCCAGAAGTCGATAATTTTGGTTTAGTTTGAGTATACGAGTACATCGTATTAGATTGAGTAAAACATCGGCCCGACTTGGAGTGAAGTGAAGCGAAAGGCATGACAGAGAGGAATGGCGTGACGTTGTGTCTACCCTCTGCCCCGATGAGACTCTGCTACTAAGGACAAGAAGAGAAGAGAGTTTGAGTATACCTAAAGCATGTAGCGTGTTTTTTTACATGCTTTTACATTTAGATATCAAAACTTATCTGATCCTGACAAAGTTTCTTCTAGGCAAGCGCGCATAGTAGACCGCGTCGTCACTTATCATCAGGCAAGATGGCAGTCAAATACAAGCCTATTACAGAACCTACCTACCTTATAATAGAGGTATTTTAGAATAGTCAAAGTACTTAATAAAGAGAGTTTAAGTCAGTAAGTAAGAATTTATCCATCTTTCTATTTTATTGAGCTTGAAAGAAAATAAACGGCCTAATGGGTTGATTACACGTAACAAGGACAGTATCGAGACAGTAAATGAGGACACTCAGCCAAACAAACAAATCGTGGTCCTAGCGACTGTTTCACCTCGTCAAACTAATTTAAAAAACGGAATATGTACTCGGCCGAGAGCACTGTGTCGCCACTGTACCACAGAATACTAAACTGTACTCTTAACCCTTTGACTCGAAAACGTCACGTGGTCGTCACGTGGTCACGTTGTCACGTGGTGGTAACAGTAGGCTCGGAACGCGTATAAATGTGTACGGACACGCACCATTTTGAAAAGGTCTCTAAAACGTTCTTTTTTTAATCGAATGGGCTTAACCTTTTCATTGAAAAGGTCTTTATAACGTTCTTTTTTTAATCGAATGGGCGTAATTTTTTCAAAATGAATAACGGTCAAAACGTATATGTATATGTGTACGCATTCCGAGTCAAGGGGTCTTGTAATCAAGCCATTAGAAGTAGAACTATCGATCTCAAACACATAATTACCTTGACTTAGCGCATAAAACACCATATCTAATAGTATATAGTTACAAGTAACAAAGTACTGTAAAGTGCCGTATTAGTGTCTATTTTGCGGTTGATGAGCAATTTAGAGTAATTTACGTAGAGATAAATTATTTTAATTACAGTTAGGTGATGTGTCGGTGTCTCGGATTATGATAATAATAATAAAACACTATTCTTATGTGTAATTATACCTACGCGTGCTGTTAGATGTGTACTTATAACTAGGTACTTATAATAAAGTCGCGATGGGATATAAGCTCTGAATGCAACTTACCTATACAGTCTGAAAAGGCCTTTAGTAAAAAAGGCGTGATAGTACGAGTAAAATGAAGATGTAAACGACGGAGCTGACTCGGTGATGATAGGAAAAGAGATCTAGATAGGAAGTTGTTCTGGAAGATCATCAGCAAGCATTAATCCTCCCACTGCTGGGATATAGGTCTACGCTCGAAGGGTGATTAGGCCGTATTCCACCACGCTGGCCAAGTGCGGGTTGGTGGATTCACATACACCATTGAATTTCTTCTCCGGACATATGCAGGTTTTCTCACAATGTTTTCCTTCACCGAAAAGCCAGTGGTATGTAAATTCGTACTCGTACATAAGTTCCAAAGAACTTATCGGTACGAGTCTGGGTTTGAACCCGCCACCTCAAGAATGCGAAGCGGCTGTTCTCCCACTGAGCTACCACGACTAGAAGAAATGCGTTCTGCGTTCTGCGTTCTGGAAGATTATGAGAGGTAATGATGCAAATGAGGGCGCCCTAAGACCATAATTATGCAGCCAAAAAGCGGTGGCGGAAAATGGATGCGTAAAAAGGTTTATTTTTATGCTGTTGAGTGACGAGACGAGCAAATAGCTCACCTGATGTTAAACGACATGTTTGCCCATAACAGGTCTGCGAAACCCAGAATTTTGAACTCATACAATTCAAAACCCTGCGCGGCACAGCACTGTGCTCGTCACCCTGACGTATAAGATGTTTAATCTTCTATTTGCCAATAACGTTATGTACAAGTGTATTAATCCTACTAATATTATAAACGCGAAAGTTTGTGACTATGTTTGTTGCTCTTTCACGCAAAAACGGCTAAACGGATTTAGATGAAATTTGGAATAAAGGTTGTTCATGATCTGGATTAACACATTTATCCCAGAAAACGCGGGTGAAACCGCGGGGCGCAGCTAGTTAACAATAAATTGGTTTTAAATTTATTGTAGAACCAGATCAGAACATGAACGCATAGGTAGAATTGCTCGATTCGATAAGACACACTATGATTGTTGTAAGTTAGAATTTTAATCATCAAAACTATAATTGTTAGTTTCGATTTAAATTGATTTAATTTGAACAATATAATCTTGCATTTGAAGGTAAGTAGGAAATTACTAAAGTAGGTATAATTTAGTACCAGAAAAACAACAACTTACACGCATAATTGATCTCGTGTAAAATATAAATAAAGCTACTTCACGTACATAATTAAAATTAATTTCATCATAGAAATGACTTAAATATTATAGATAATAAATAATTGCTTTATTATGTTATCTGTACACAAGTACAAAGTCTGAAATTATCTCCGCTTCACACGATATCAGACAGTTCCTTTCTGCTTTTTTTATAGAGGTACAATTGAGTGACGAGACGAGCAAATCGCTCGCCTGATCCAACTAATATTAGAAAAGTGAAAGTTTGTGAGTACGAGTATATTTGTTACTTTTTCACGCTAAAACGGCTAAACAGATTTAGATGAAATGTAGTATGAAGGTAGCTTATAACCTGGATTAACACATAGGCACCTTATCCCAGAAAACTTATGTCAACCCTTTTGACTGCGAGTGAAATCGCGAGGCGTAGCTACTTACTATTACAAACAGTTCGTACTTGGTTAAACCTACTATTTACTTTTCGAAGGTAGTAAGTAATTATAAAGTCATTATTTTATTGTTATTTACGTAACATATGCGAAACTATCGTGGAGTACATAGTTTTTGTTGTTGGTGTAGTACATACAAGGTTACACGGAAAGGGTGCACTAAGGCAGAAGGAGTTAGGTTATTAATATTGTTATCATAAATAAACAACACACCTGTGAAATGAGGAACGAGAAACTACAACATATGGTTTTTCAGAATGGTATCCGTAGGCGATGGTGATGGCTTACCATGAGACGGCCCGTGGGCTTGTTTGCCATCTATGGCATAAAACCAATTACCATGGGCCCAACCGTAAAATTGAGAAATAAATCTGTTGTAGATATACAAAATGTATTTTATTGATTTTGAATGATTTTCTACGCCTAAGAACCGTTGCTGAGTCAGGATTCGTCTTATACATTTAAAAAGTTGTACATAAACGACAAAAACAATGAGTTTATTTCGGTTTAGTACAGCTGTTCCGTATAACCCTGTATATTAATATTACAAACGCAAGTTCTGACAAAATTATGAAAAATAACCGGTAGTAAATAATTTCGAAAATTACCCTTAATTATGGAATTACACGCTACACGATAAACAGTATGAGTACCACTTAACCCAGGAAATTAGATAAATATTTACGCTTGTCATGCTCTATGATACCTTCGTAGATACTGTAATTAGATAATATTTAAAACAATAGGTAAAGTCACCATACAAACAATTTTAATATTTCGCATTCATGATTTTGGGTTGAAAAATATTTCGTCTACGATTCTAATTTTTTTGGATTTTGTTAGTAGGTTTAATAACTTTATTATCACGAAGACAATTAAATTACACTTACATGAATCAGTTGTTTTAAATAATTAAACAAATTATCATTAAAAATTATACTAGGTTAAATAAGTTAAAACTATTTTGAAATTGGTCAGTAAGTAAAGGCTTTTATTATTAGGTATTTTGTAATCACATAGATTTACAAAAAAAATAATGAGAAGAATTAATGGAAGAAGTGTACACACTGTACCGACCCCACGTAGGTGGGTTAAGGGTAGGCAGATGATGATAGATATAGAAACAAGAACATTATTTTTACAAAACAAAAAACAAAAACCGACTTCAAAAGACCGACTACTGAGTTATTCATCTACTTGTCGCGCACGTACCTAATGCAAATTTAAGACTTAAGTATATGGTTTTCTCATGGATACCATTATCAGAACTGGACTAATCAGCGTCAGCTTTCTAATAAAAAAAGAATCATCAAAATCGATTCACCCAGTCAAAAGTTATGAAGTAACAAACATTAAAAAAAATAAAAAAAACATACCGTCGAATTGATAACCTTCTCCTTTTTTGAAGTCGGTTAAAAAAATGTTTTCGTCGTCACACATAATTATAACACACATTATAACCCATTTTACGCATTTCTTTTCTAATTGTGGTTACAACTTATCATAATAATTAAATATATTAAGCTATTTTTTATTTTTTCGTGATGCAGTATCCGATGATTACTTGACCATCCTACTTACGTACTTAGGTTCACTTGCTTTATCAGACTAATAATTATACTCGTATTTACAAAATTTCGTAAGTTACTGTTTGTTTGGTGGTCAAACGCTACTCAAATTACAATTGAATAAAAAAAAAGTCGGTAAAAAAAGTCTGTAAAGTCGGTTTACTGACGATAGTTGAACGTGAAAACGTCATAAGAAAATACTGATGGAATGGTTTCATTTTTCAAAAGAAAATTTTAGTTTTATTTGTTTGATAGATATTTTGTATGGATATACTAGAGAATAGGAAAATATAATAGAATATAGGAAATCACAATTGAATTGATCAAGTTACATTTATTTGTACGCATAAATACAATAACGACAATATATCACTGAACATATATTTAATATCGAAAGAATCATTACCTTTATTGCCGCAATTATCGTTGCTATAAACAATTGACACCACATTCACTTTTCACTGCACTTCATACTTGACGAAAACATGTAAATAAGCTAAATATATTATTGTATAGCAGCTGTCCACGCGGACGCATTGCTCACTCAAGTAGGAGAGAGACAGATGTCGAACGCTGCCGAACGCGGAGGCCGATTGTGCCTCTTTGTCGCTCGTTGCGCGCTCTCGCTTGCACTTCAAGCCTTAAATGGAACGCCTCAGAGCGAGGTAACGCCGCATGCGTCATGTTTTTTCGTGCGTGCAGCCGGCTCCATCGAATTATAAGACGTTGTCACGTCAAAAATTGGTAATCAACGCACTGAAACGACTCAATGAGTTTGAATGGAATTAGGTAAGGAGTTAGTCAAACTTCAAACTAACTAAAATATAGGCCACTTTTTTATAGAACAAAGTATCTGTTTCTATAGGATAGCGGAGGGGATTACGCGGCACGACTATTAAGGTTATATACCCAGGTATATACATACATCTATATGTTAGCTTAGCGCTAATTCATAGTACCTAGTGGCTTTATAAAGTGGACTATTTTCCTTGTTTTTAACGTGGAAAATGAAACAAATATCGTTTTTATGGGTAGCGCTTTAAGAGCCTGACTTCGCCGCAATGTTATATTTAATTTGAGTTACTTTACTCAACATTCCTCGGTCATTCGCTAGCCACTATTGGAACTCATTTTAGTAGTCTTAATATTTTACAATTTTGGAAAGTAATCGATATTAATGTAAATTGTAAACATAACTGAGCGTGTAATAAAAGATAGTCATTTAATGAGAATAAATTTTATTTTTCTTGCAAATGACAAAGTCTGCGATATATATGACAGATATTTATTTACCGCAAAAATATTTAAAAAGATAACTAAATAGAAATTATTGAACAAAAAAAAACAATTTTTGCCATAAACCAGTTTCAAGTCAGCATAATGCCGGTCGTGAACAACCATGGGGCATGTCCACTATTATATGACATTCGCAATGTGCAGTACATTGCGAGGATCTCTTGTTTTAGTATAATTATAATAGCTCAATGGTTTTGAAGTATTTTTTAGTAAAACAGGTTTAAGATTTATGATTAAACTACACGGAACAAAGTCAGATGCATTTTTTGCCCCTGGCCATTACCTTAGGACGTGTTTGTTTATTAGTTTAATGTATTATAGTCAAGTTTCTGCTAAATTAAATAAAAAAAGATACAATGCACGCTGGAGTAAGTTTTTAGTCTGTCTGTCTGGCAACACCCTTTTTCTCAGGAACGAGAGAAGGTATCAAGCTGAAATTCATATAACATCAGAGTCTACTGTCCCTTAGAGCTGTAAGAATCAAAAGATACATCCGTTTATGCCGCAAATTTTCGACACTCGCAATAAGGGAATCAAAACCTACAGCCTAGGTTTTCAAAGTACCCTGTAGGCTATAGGGTACTTTCCGTGAACTCAGAATTTTGAAATTTGGTACGCAAAAAGAGAGGTTGTAGGCTTGACCGCTACGTTTGTCTGTCTCTGGCACCGTAGCTCATAAACGGGTGAATCGATTTTTTTCGAAAAGCTGATTTTTTTGACATTTGGATCTAAGACAAGTTTTATTTAAATTGGTTCAGTGGCTTCAACGTGAGGGGGTTTTTGAATTAAAATTTTAATAATATAGTTATTATCAACCGTAAAGCCGTCAAACTGCAATGACATATTGAAAGTGGTACAAGAAATATTGGTATGGAAATTTCGAAATACATAGATCGATTCAAGGAACCTAGATCGATAAAATCTTAAAAAAACACAGAGATTTAAATATGGGCTACTAGCTGGTCCCCACGGTTTTACCCGTTATCTTACTGGAACCGTTTATTTTCCGAATGATCTCTTTAAATAAAATGTCATTTAAATCCGTTTAACCGTTTTTGCTTGATTGAGTAAGGAAGTAAAATTATCCAAACATAAACTTTAACATTTACAGGTAGGTATTATTATTTTTATTTATCCATTGTACAAACGTTTAAGTTAATACATTTTTTTTATATTTACTTACTAGTAGGCATCATCATCATCATCATCATCATCCACAGCCTTCTTTATCCCACTGCTGGGTATAGGCCTCTCTCTCACTGTGCCATCTGCCTCGGTCCTTTTTTTTTTTTTTTTTTTTTTTGTTTACCCAGTGGAAATCCTTTATGGATACCACGCCCGCCCCGGGGGAGGCAGGGTGGTTATGTGGGAGTCTCCGCCCTGCGGCGGCATACCCACTAAAACCACTGGGGTGTTCGGCATCCGCCTGAGATGGGGCAAGGTGGGGTCGCGTTAGCAATCGCCACCTCGCCCCGGCGATGGGCCCGATTAGGGCCCCCCGCGTATATGGAGGGGTGACCGTGTTCCCCAGGATCACCCCCCAGACAGTCAGTGTGGGGTCGTGCAGGCCGGGAGAGTCCCCCGACTCTCCCGGCAACCCCACTGCAGAGGTGCGAGGAGACGGGCGGACCGCCTCCTCGCTCCCCCGTCTGCGCCGCGGAGCGGGTCAGATCGGGCATCGTCCTCTCTGACCCGCTCCGCGGCCTCCTTCTGCGTCATCACCTCTTCGCAGAAGGAGACCCCGGCCTGCCACGATCTCTCGCCGCCAAGCACGGCTTTCACCACGCTCGGCAACAAGAAATCCCGGCCTATGTAGGCCGAAAGCCTATGCCGCTGGGGGGGCCCCATGCGGCACACGCTTCCAGCGCCCAACCTCCTCCTTTCCTTGCGCTCCCGACCGCAACCCACATGCGGCGAGGAGCACAAGGAAAACCCCCCTGGTGGCAGCAATGCCACCGTCCAAACCATCACGCTGTGCCCTCTGCTAGTCAGAGGGACACGCGGACGGGCCCACCGTGTCGGATTATTTGCCAGCGTGCGGTAATACTGCATAAAAGCTGCAGTATTACCGCACGCTGTTGCCCAGGGTGCACCACGAGGAGGTTACCCGACCTTGCACCCCATCTGCCTCGGTCCTGCGCCAATCGGATCTAGCTTCGACCCGCGGCTCTGAAAATGTCGTTTTTATTTTTTTTTATTTTTTTATTATTCAATTATAGGCTTGCGTTTGACCACCATCTTGCCTGATGGTAAGCAATGATGCGGTCTACGGTGGAGCACGTCACGTCGGCCCATCTCCCGCCGGACGACCAACACTTCGCCTGCCTAGCTTCGGCCACCACTCTGTGACTAGTAGGCACTTCAGTATATTGTTACAAGGCATATTTTAGTTCAACAAATGAACTAGTCTCTTGCGTCTATTTTAGCGCACCGGGAATTACTGAATGACCTCTGTTCTATAAACTTCAAAATACGAGTGAGTATGTACTAAACATTTTACTTTTTGCTAAAAATAATTGTTTCGTCAATTTAGTTAATTAGCTGGATTGTCTACATTTATTGTAATTATTTGTCGTTGACTTTCCGCGTTTTAGTCATTGATATAGAATATATGGATTTCGGTCAGCGTTCAAAACTGACCGGACCAAAAGCAGACTAAAATACCAAATATTAATACACGAAGTCGATTTTAAATAACGTGAAAATAATTGCAAGCTAAATATGCACTGTAATGCCAAAATGAGAATAAAACCAAACATAATTTAGTTTCCAGATATTTCTATTCAATAGATTAGAATTTCATCATCGTTTCAGTCCGTAATCCCTGCTAATAATAATAAAACTTTATTCCAGACACAAATGATATAAAGGCCTTTCTTCTTTAAAATAGACTAGCTGTGCCCCACGGTTTTACCCGCGCAGTGATACAAAACAAAAATGATGATAATGATTAAAAGTAGACTACGAGTATGTGTTACATAATTCAGAAATAAAAACGATTTTTATTCTAAAATTCATCCAATTCCAACCAGCCGTTCCAGCGTCCATACACCAAACATTGAAATATCCAAATACACTAATTTGCACAATGATAATTATTATTATCGTGAAATCCTAAGTTTTTATTCTGTTTATAAAAACTTAGGACTTTTTTCGTGTCTTTCGTACTCGATCCAACATCCACGAGCTTATAGGTCTATGCAGCTTGCATTCGTCTTCAAGTTGAAACGTCACTCCATGCTCCTAAACAAAACGTCACCAACTAGCTGCTATATTAACCTACGTGTCCACACTTCCTTCACAGTGTTCGGATAGCTTTTCAAAAGTTAGGTTATACAATATTTCCGAAGAAAATGAAGATGTTAACGATAACGTGTTTGGTTGTATTAGCGATATGTGTGAATGCGGGCGGTGAGTTTTTAAGCTAAATTTCCGAGATTTTCCGTATTTTTAAAATCAAGTGTTTAAAAATTAATTATCCTGTTTCCAACCCCGTTTTGTATTCTATACTACTTCCTTTCTAAGCATAGTGAAAATTAGTTCAGTGCGTCGTTAAAATTAGCAAGCAGAAAGGGACATAAAGTATAGATGCTTTCACATTTAATTTTGTTGTAATAAATACGAGTAGGTGGCAATATTATTTTTAGGAAAATCGAACCAAAAAATACCTTTATAAATAATAAAATTTAATCTATTACATTTTTACTAATAGACTAATTTAAAGTAATCAAAGTGCAATATGACATCTGTAAAGCCTTTTAAGGTTTTACAATAGGTTAAATTTCACATTAAAAGTAAATTATTATAAACTTACATTACATCCGAAATATAGGTAGGTACTGTCTTTAATGGGCAGTTAGGTAATAAAAAGTATATTCACTGGCAAATATAGAGTTTAAAAAAAAATAAAAAGGAAATTCAAAATAAAATAATTTTTTATTGTTTGTAACAGGTTTTTAATGCATAAAACCACGAAGAATGGAAGTTAAATTGTCAGATTTGAAACACATTTCGTCTTAAATCAAACCCGATTTTGATATACGTACCTACTTACTTACCTATATGCAAACATACATGTTTGTTTCACATGTTTAAAGGCACACATTGTTTTCAAACCAAAATGAACAGTAACAGTTGCTATTGCAAATAGTTTAGCAGCGGTTTGAAATAGGTTACGTTTGAATTTAAATTAATCGAAACCCTTGTTACGCTAAATTTCGCATAATTTCAGGAAACGTCTCATAATTTATTCATAGAATATGTAACAATCGCTCGCAATGTTTGTACCATCTTATGTGAAAACATCGGGGGGAATCAAGACGTGCAAAGGGTTAGGTCCAATATGTGCCCTTAGTTTGATGTGCATAAGGTCCAAAATGAGAATTTCTGAGTTGGTGCACTTTTCACAACGCGAATTTAGCAGGCGAGGTAATTACTGGAGACAACGCACCGCCTAAACCGGTAATAGTAACATAAAATTTTGCAAAGGACACTTAACATACGTGTATTAAAACAAGGTTGGTTGTCTCATGCAAGGCCAAAAACTGAGCAGCATCGCGAACGAAGTCACAGGCATCAGCTAGTTAATTCTCTTAAATGTAAAGGCACATGAACAACTAGACTTTAACAATGCCTCAGACTCAAACATAAGTGATACGTCAACAAGTACTTGCAATTAACCGTATAATAAGACATAAATAGCATTCTTCAAAGCCACTTAAAGCTATTAGAATGACAGATATATGTATCTGATTATCTATAGCTAAGGTGGGAAGGTACCTACGACTTAACAGATTAATTCTAAGAATAATAATTATCAGCTATTGATGTTGATCATGGCAACTTCATGCAATTGCAAGTGCATGGGTAGGTACTTACCTAATAACCTAGGTGTCCTTACGAGTCTATAACTAGAGCAGTGAGTGAATTATACAATATTTATCTAAAATACGGGGTGTGGCGTAAAGAGTGGATAATCCTTTACCTACGGCTAACATAATACTTAATATTATTTGTATCCTGTTTTGTGTAAACTCGATTTCGGAGAAACAGCGGCAAACAGATTCCCACAAATAATAAAGTGTTTGGCCACAAGCAACTAAAAAATGGTAGAAATAGGTGAAAATACATGTCTACTTGTATATAATATGTATCATACTATTTAGACAAGGTGTGGCGTAAAAAGTGGATAATCTTTTACTTACGGCTGAGGGACATCACGACTGTTCGGAAAATGACAATTTGTATTCAGTAAAAGACTCATGGTTTTCGAGTTAAAATTGGACATATTTGAAAATTTAAAAAAATTTGACTTCAAATACTAACTCAAATACTACTCTAAAACTACTAAAACTTCAAATACTATCCAATAACTGTTTCATCCGAAATCGAGTTTACACAAAAACAGGATACAAATAGGTATGTTTTAAAACAACATTTCGATATTTTAAAATTCGAATATCGGAAAGTGATTCAAAATTCAGTTGCAGGATTTTAACCACACAAATGAGCAAGTTAAACAAAAGCTTGTAATAAAGATAGTAATGAAAATTATATTATGTTGTATCCGATTTCATAATTTACACTATTAGTTTTTGTAATGTTGTGGAGATTGATTAAAACTCTTAGTATTTTTTACATCGGACTAGGCATGCGTTTGACCACAATCTCACGTGATGAAAAGCGACGATGCGGTCGATGAAAAAGAAGCAGATTCAAATAAAATGATAGAGATGAAGTTTTGCCCTCATAATGATTAATGTGATAAATTGTGAATAGATACCCACGCTCATTAGCGATAACAGCGTAGTCATTACTGCTCCAAGGATAATAAATATCATGTCAGTTAAGAGTTAGAAATTAACTTAATTAACCCACTTATGTTTGAACATAAGTAATGTGTATTAAGCTTTTTAGGGTTCCGTACCCAAAGGGTAAACGGGACCCTATTACTAAGACTCCTCTGTCCGTCTGTCACGAGGCTGTATCTCATGAACCTTGATAGTTAGACAGTTGAAATTTTCACAGATGATGTATTTCTCTTGCCGCTATAACAACAAATACTAAAACCAGAATAAAATATAAATTTAATATATTTCACATAGACAACGTACGTAATTATTTGCCGTTTTATAGATAATGGTATGGAGCCCTTCGTGCGCGAGTCCGACTCGCACTTGGACGGTTTTTTTGTTTTGCTTTGACACATGACACGTTCCGTCAACCAAATCGGCTCATTACCGGGGAATAATCTTTGAAAAAAAAATATATTTACTAGTAACCTCACATTCATTCAAAAATCCATTCGGCCGCTTTTGCGTGTTGTAACAAACATCTAACACCCAAAAATGTTACATTTCTAATACTAAAAAGATTGGAACCAGAAATTGAGAGCTAGTTTTCCTATGGAAACTTACGTGGTTTTCCGTGGTCGCGAGCGCGTCACGCTTGTAACTCACCGTCACCGAGTATTCCCGTTTTAATTATAACAAAATGAAAGAAAGTTTTTTTTTTTTCAGTATTGCCAGTAGAAAAATGCAACCTCGAGGATTCGACATGCATGACCGCAGCATTCAACAAAGCAGTTCCGATCTACATGCTCGGTATCCCTGAGATTGGAATCGACGTCCAGGATGTGATGGATATGGAAGACTTCTCCTTTGACCTCTCCGGACTCCAGTTTAATCTAAAAGACGGGAAGATCAAGGGATTGAAGACTTCTGTGTTTGAAGATGTCAAGTGAGTTTCAAAACTTACGTTATTTTTAAGGTTTTGATTCTAAAAATGGCGAGACTTCGGTGTCTGTCGGTCTGTATGTCTCAGCCAAAATGAAATGTCTAAACTAATACATTGCATCTGATACCCCACAAGACCACATTGCTTGGCTTTAAAATTTTAGGTCTCCATTTGATTTCAGGACCAACTTTTAAGCTTGTTTTTTTTTCTATGAATTGTAGTGTTTAACATTATCTAGCGTCGTACCAAATTTGAGATCGCTAGCTTTTATAGTTCCTGAGATAATTGTCTGTGACGTACAGACGGACAGACGCACGAGTCTCGCCTTAAGGGTTCTTCCCCGAAGGAGGTTCAGAACCCTAAAAATGGATTGAGATTGATTTATAACAGCACCAGACGCACGAAAAAGAGGCACCCTCATACGGTGGAAATTCCATGTAACCGTACTAAGCGTTTTCATTCGTCTTTTTTAATCCGAACGGCAGAGGTATGGAACTCACTGCCCGCGTCTGTTTTTCCTAGAAAGTACAACCCAGGGATGTTCAAAAATAGAGTGAATAGGTTTTTCCTAGGCAAGCGTGCTACATCTTCGACCACATCGTCACTTCCCATCAGGTGAGATTGCAGTCAAACGCATGCCTAGTCCGATGTAAAAAAAAAAAAAAACACTTAGTGCTCAAATCATAAAGCTACAAATACAGGGTTATTCATAAAAGGTATGCTAAGCCGAAAAGGGCTCATAGTACTCATCATTATGAACAACTTTTACTATGGGACCAACACGAAATTCGCGAAAAAAAAATCAGCTGTTCCATAGAAAAATGTCAATGACACTCAACAAAATGTATGGAACAGCTGATTTTTTTATCACGAATTTTGAGTATTTATTCCCGCCCCCCGGCCGGCCGGGCCCGGCCGGGTTCGATTCCCGGCCGGGCAGATCTTTGAATAATGAATTTAAATATCTGTTCTGGTCTGGGTGTTAGTTGTCCTTGTCTTTGTGTGTGTTCCGTGGCATCCCCGACACAGGATTTATTCCTAGTGGGGAACTATGAGTGTGAAACGTTTACGTTTACGTTATTAAAAGTTGTTCATAATGATGAGTACTACGAGCCCTTTTCGGCCCTTTATGAATAACCCTGTATAGTACTTACTAGATGTGATAGTGCACTATATTGCAATTGTGCTATTGTGACTCACTTTACTCAACCAATAAATATTATTTAATGTCAACTTCCGTGTAAATAATTTATTGAATTATCCATTGAGTTCAAACTTAATAAATTATTGACATTTCATAATTATCGTTATCATTACTTACCATTGTATTTAAATAATAAATAAATAAATAATCTTTGTATTGTAATTTTATTGAACAAAATAATTATTTGACGACCTGTTCGGCTCAGTGGTAGTATATCCGCCTTATTAGCCAGAGGTCCCGGGTTTGATTCCCGGCTGGGCAGATGTCTGAATGACGAATTTAAAAATCTGTCCTGGGTCTGGGTGTTAGTTGTCCATTGTCTTTGTGTGTGTTCCATGGCATTCGCGACACAGGGAATCTACAGGGGAGCTATGAGTGTGAAATGCTATTTCTCTAATAGGCATGACGACAGTATCAAAAAATCGCCGATTCAATGCTTTCAGGGGACTAGCCAGATTAAAAAAATTTAAGACACATGTTTAGTTTTATTTTAAAAAAACAGATTATTAAGATTTTCAATAAATTAAAACATTAAAATACAGCAATCGGCCATCTTGTCAGAAACAACAATCACAGCGTATGACGTCACGCTTCAGTGAACTCAGGTCATCCGCCGCTCATCACGCATAGACACAATGACATGTTTACTAGCCGTGACGTCAAATCGACGCCATGACACAAGCAAGCTGTTTTCGGGCACTGTTTAAAAAAATTGTGAAAAATGGCTTCAAACTTCGTTAAACTTAAGTTTATTACCGAAATAAAGGCTTTTTTGTAAATAGTAAATGTGTACTCACATTATGGAAGAGGATTTAAAATCTTTCGTCACGCCTATTGCAGATGGAATCTAAAGAAGAAACATTTTGAAATGATTTTCCACGTAGACTGCGTGATCAAAGGCCACTACACCGCCGGTGGTAGAATACTCATCTTGCCCATTACTGGAGATGGACAGATGAAATTGAAACTGAGTAAGTGTATCTCTTCCTTTTTAACCGACTTCAAAAAAGGAGGAGGTTATCAATTCGTCTGTATGTTTTTTTTAAATTTTTTTTTATGTTTGTTACCTCATAACTTTTGACTGGGTGAATCGATTTTGATGATTCTTTTTTTATTAGAAAGCTGACGCTTCCCATTTGGTCCCATTTCAATTTAGTTCAGTTCTGATAATGGTATCCATGAGAAAACCATAAAAGTCTTAAATTTGCATTAAGTACGTGCGCGACAAATAGATGAATAACTCAATAGTCGGTCTTTTGAAGTCGGTTTTTGTTTTTTGTTTTGTAAAAATAATGTTCTTGTTAGATGTCCATCCACACATCAACAAAAAATATAAAAATATCTAAATTTTAAATTGAACACAACAGATTAAAAAACCCGAGTAGCTGTCATGATTCAAAGGGTATGCTAAGCCGAAAGGGGTTCATAGTACTCATCATTATGAACAACTTTTAGTATGGAAAAAAACCGGCGCAAATAAAAAAACCAGCTGTTCCAAACATTTTGTCGAGTGTCATTGACATTTTTCTATGGAACAGCAATTTTTTTGCGAATTCCGGGTTGGTCCAGTAGTGAAAGTTGTTCATAATGATGATTACTATGAGTCCTTTTGGGGTTAGCATAACCTTTCTATATAACCCTGTTTGTATAGTTTTCAGCGAGTGCCAAGCCAAAGCGTTTCAGGCATCCTAAAAACTCTGCACCCAGCCCATACGAACTTACTTTACATTCATATTTTTTGTAAAGCCATTTCAATATTTCAGAGCACGTCCAGCTGAAATTCCGTATCGACTACGTTTTGGAAAAGGATGACGAGGGAAAAGAACACATGGTCCCGAATAAGTACAGCTACGATTTTGATGTGAAAGAAAACGCCAACTTCAATTTGTCTAACCTCTTCAATGGAAATAAGGAACTTAGTGAGTAAATAATATCATATTAGAATATAATAGTTAATAGTTATGCATACTTATATTCAGATAAGCTCAGTCGGGAATCGGTATAAAAAAACAAAGAGATGGTGGTACCTATAGATATTTAAATGGCATACGAAATTTTGATTTAACTCTGACTATAGAAAAAAGAGTAGGTACTAAATACTATGTCTCTGTTATTTTATAAGGTAAAAATATCAAAGGATTAATGTTAAACAAATAAACAAATAATATAAGAAACGTTAACAAAGAACCGAATCTACACAAAGCGGCGCTAATTATGTCTTTTTACTCACACACAAGCACGATATTGGTAGTGCGAGCGAGATAACTAAACTTAATCAGCACCGGCTCGTGTGTATTCCTTTCTTTATGGACTCGGCTTATATCGGTCTACTCCAATCACGATACGATAAATTTTATTAATTTTCAGGTGACACGATGTTAACGTTTTTGAATGACAATTGGAAGGAGATCTCCGCGGAGTTCGGAAGACCGGTGATAGATGTCGCTGCAAAGAAACTATTTAAGAACATGGTTACCTTCTTAAAAAGCCAACCAATAGCTGATATTGCCAACGTTTAAAGATAAAAAAAAAATTGTTACCTTATTACGTATGTTGCGACTTGAAAATTGACTATCTATTTACGTGTTGTCAGCTTAGTATGGAAATTATAAAATGTTATGATAAAAAATATACGCGTTGGTTTGCGACGAGGTTTCAAAATTAGTGAGACTTTGTATTATTTAGTTTTATTTTACAAAACAGTGGAAATATGTGATATATTTTGTTGAAACTAAAAACGATGGTTTCATTATTTATCCTCAAGAATACTATGACGACACTAAGACAAAGGATTTAAAGTAATAAACTTGTAAGCCGCGGTGTTACAGACAGGCTACGCCATGTCATGTCATTGAAAAGTTTAAGTCATTTTTATGTCGAATAGAAAATTCACATACCGTCTCGTCACATAAGTCGACATCAGGCCTTACGCTTGTACATACATACACATCTCAAAACAACTGTTTCGTATTAAGTAAGCTCAATTAATGAAATAAGGTTCGTTCCAATTGTTTATTTTTCAAAAATGTTTTCTGTCACGTGTGAATAATATATTCAGGCGTTCTATGAATATTTTATCAGGAGCAAATCCAATTGCGGTTCCAATAAATCTGAATGAGTACTGGTGATATATTTAACCCATATTTGAATAAATTATTTTGAATTTGAATTTGAATTTGAATTATCCAAACTTTACAGACTCATTATTTTTGTTTGTCTGTTGTTTAGTACGAGTTTCGTTTTAGTGTCATAGTGGTAGAGTACCTACTATGACTTGTTCTGTAGCGTACCCAAAATAATAGGCATCAAGTTTTCTGGCCCATTGAAATAAATATGTATTACTTTCTGAAGCACTGCAGGTTTTTGAAAATGTTGGTTGATAAAATTAGATTCATGTTCGATTTCATTTCTTAGTTTTTCCTTTTTGCTTTTTAGTTTAGTTTAATTGGTTTCTCTCGACCTTTATAATTTTTTTCTTTATATTTATATTTTTTTTCTTTATATCTTTGTATTGTGAATGTAAATTCAATGGTTTTTCATTGTTTTTATAATAATATGATTTTACAATAATCAAGTAATCAAATTCCGTCTTTCTTGCAAATATATTACAAAAAACCACACAAAACACGCTCCGATATCTCTAATTTGCAAAAAAAAGCTATTATCGCGTTCAAGCATGGGTCAGAGCAATTATCTGGTGAATTCGTGCATTGATTTTACAAAGAGGCTGGGGATGATTGATTTCTGTCAATTAAGCAGGGCTGCCGCCAAGGGTCGGGGGATTAAGGAAACGTGAGAAATGAAGTCATTTGAGACGCTCTCTGGTACCACGAGTAAAGTTATAACAAAGATACTCGTAGTCTACTGATAACGTCTGAAATCTGAGTGTTAAGGTTTTGAAATGTGACGTTGACTGTTAAAGGTGTTTTAAATGTATAACATTGAAAGATAACAAAAAAATATACATATATAAATATATTTATATAAATATATATAAATGACGGCCTTGCGGTAATAGAAACTACAATACACGTGTACATGATATGAAATTCCTGGTCTCTGGATTAAATTAGTTTGATTTCAGTAAGTTAGTATCCTCATTTAGTTTTACACAAGTAGGTACACACGTATGTGTAGCTCATGACACAGTATCATACACAATATTGGACCTTGTACATATAAATTTTAATATTGTTTTACTGACAACATTCGGAATTGTGTCCTGTACCTTTTTTATAACAACACGGATTCAACACAACGACTTCAAAAATAAATTCCGCTCTTTACTTCCGTATACCGCTCAATTCACTTGTTGTTTCCAGTCTCCACAAAATCCAAATTCTACGCTTCTGTTCAATACTCCGCCCAAATTAGTGTCCATGTGTGAGAGAACATTACCCAAGGGTTTCAGTCGACCTTCTGCACAATTTAATTTACGCCCTACGTCAATAATGGCTTGACATTCGCTTGTGGTATCTGCGCTCTTGTTATCCGTGTTGTCCTTGTTATGTGTATTGTGTAACTACGAGTAGCTTAACTCTGCGGATTTCCTTATTTTTTGCTTAAAGTATTTAAATTTAGGTTTCCTCACGATGTTTTCCTTAGAGAAAAGAACAGAAGAAATTCAAAAATACGTCCAGAGAACAAATTCAATGGCGTATGTGAAATTGTGGATCAACTAATTCGCACTTGGCCAGCGTGGTGTAATAATGGCATGGCCTAATCACCCTTCGAGGGTAGACATTTATCACAGCAGTGAGAGGATTAATAGGTTGAGAATAAAAAAAATGGAATACATAAGTACTTAAATTTAATTTAATGTAAACCACCATTATTAAGAGTCTCTAAGTATTTATTACCAAGTAACTCTTCGTAGAATATTTAAGTTCCAGGATCTGATGTTTTTTTTTACAAAATTACAAATGTAAATGACACAAATTATCTTTCGTATTCGATGATAATGTGATAATTTGTTTACAATATGTACCGGGTAAACATTTTTTACAAAAAACAAATTAGGGCGAGACGATCTCAAAAACGTGAAGCAGAATTAATTTTGGTACGAAAACGTCAAGATAACTAACTACACCACGTCTTAAGTTGTTGTCTTCACTTATATCAATTACTATTGAAATATTATTTAGCTCAATAACAAAAACTGGTTGATTGACAAAATAAAGTACATTAGGCAACGTGAAGTGTGGGTTTAATAAATCAATGAGCTCGAGCACCTTGAAAGAAAGCTTGTCAAACGCCCTATCTGTTAGATACAAAAACACACTACAAACTTATTATTTTATTAACCGACTTCAAAAAAGGAGGAGGTTATCAATTCGACTGTATGTTTGTTTTTTTTTTTTTGTTTGTTATCTCATAACTTTTGAATCGACGATTTTGATGATTCTTTTTTTATTAGAAAGCTGACGCTTCTCATTTGGTCCCATTTCAATTTAGTCCAGTTCTGATAATGGTATCTATGAGAAAACCATATAAGTCTTAAATTTGCATTAAGTACGTGCGCGACAAATAGATGAATAACTCAATAGTCGGTCTTTTGAAGTCGGTTTTTGTTTTTTGTTTTGTTAAAATAATGTTCTTGTCACTTACTAGCTGCGCCTCACGGTTTCACCCGCGATCAAAAGGTTCAACATATGTTTTCCGGGATAAAAAAATATCTCACATTGAACGTGGAATTACAGGAAGCGTTTTTGTCTGTTCTTTGGGCTCTTCTATTTCGCATGTTGGCCCTAATCAGACCCTCTTGGTCTTGCTAGCATTGTTCAATTTGTTCACTGTACAAAACACACAAATAGATCAAGTTGAAGTACTTAATGCTAAAGAACAGTATACTGATAACGTGTTATCACTTATTTAACAATGTATCACTACTATTTTCTCACATTCCTTATTAATTTATTCACTCTCCGTAGATTCAATCACGATTTGCGCATCAAAACATTTCGCAAAAAGCAACAGAGACGATAAAATTAACAAGCTGGAAGTGACACTTTGTTTGATTAAATCGTTGGCAGTAAATGTGCCTACCCATGATAAATTAAGGTGTACCTGTTGTTTTCCTAAAGTGTTACGTAATAAAATTGATGATCCGTGCTTTTTGTATACACGATTTGCTGACAGCCAGACCGTGACATGACCGCTCACCGCGGTGTTAATATTTTATTTTGTCGCAGAATTTCGTGTTCCGCTGGACCAGACTCCAATGTGGAGGTTCTATGAATTTTTAACATAATATATTTGTCATTCTAATAAGTTTGCAATGTTTACTGAGGACTAGGCTTGGCGTAATTTAATTTTTGTCTTGTGGCTTAATAACCTAACTGAATAAACTGTCCGATAATTTATTTGTAGACATAGAATAGGTAGTACAGCATGATTATTTTATTTATCCAAACATGGTGATTAAGATTTCAGTTCTGTTTCCCATAAAATATGATATAAGTATAGTTTTTAAACCTAGTCAAGTCATATAACAAAAAAGTTAGAAATAATGGGTATAATTATCAAAATTAGATCTAGAAATATACACACAGGGAAACAGCAGTAGAGCTCGTCAGAATTATGCCAGATTTAAAATAAAAATATTTAAAATTAAATTTATGTATATAGGGTTATTCATAATGGGTATGCTAAGCCGAAAAGGGCTCATACTACTCATCATTATGAACAACTTTTACTACGGGACCAACCCAAAATTCGTGAAAAAAAAACCAGCTGTCCCATACATTTTGTCGAGTGTTATTGACATTTTTGTATGGAACAGCTGATATTTTTTTTGCGAATTTCCGATTGGTCCCATAGTAAAAGTTATTCATAATGATGACTATGAGCCCTTTTCGGCTTAGCATACCCTTTATGAATAACCCTATATATCAATTTCATCGTGAATTTGTCTTAAAAAAAACTTTTCTCCAAATAGCAGCCCTGAATATTCATGATAGGCACATGTAACGATTGAACCGAACGTGTTGTCAAGCTGCCACTATCACGGCCCGCATTCGATCTGTAATGGACAGTGATTGATACGTTGATCTACCTAGCGGGTGTAGGCAATTATTTGCAGATACTCTGGTTTCTCTTTTTTACGTGTTACAGTTGCAAAGTTCTTGCAAACGTACTTTTGTGAGGGAGTTTTTTCAATCTTACAGAACTAAGTTAAAAATATATGCAGTACAAAATTAAAACAATACAATGTATATAAAAATGATACATGTGTGTAGATAGATGGTTGGCCTAAAATTTACTCATAGGTGAGAGGTGAATTGAGGACTTAAATTTTCACTTTGTTTTTTACGATTATAACGTATTACACTCATTAGCTCCCCACTAGGATATCCTATGTCTGGGCTGCCACCACACACAATTTACAAGGACCACTTACTTACATTCAGAAGAACAGATATTTAAATTCATCATTCAAAGATCTGCCCGGGCGGGAATCGAACCTGGGACCTCAGGCTTATAAAATGGTTATACTACCGCTGAGCCAAACAGGTCGTAACAGGAGTTTATTCAGGTGATATCACCCACGTGCAAGAAGTGGAATATATAACTATTTAAAAGTATTCAACTCATTAGCACCAAAGTTCACGTAGCCATTCAAATGTAAAAAAAAACAAAGCAACAATAAAGAAACTCAATTTTCCGGAAAGCTATTTTCATAACAATCTCCTTGCAACGCCCCGTTGATTGTGAGTTACAATTGAATAATAAATGCCCGAAGTGGAACTTTACAAGACAAACTTTAATAGACCATTGCGGCTACAATAATTTAGTTAGGGGAACCAGTTAATCTGCAATTTTAATGTGTAGAGCTAAATGAATAACTGGAGTTTAAGGAGTTTCGGATGAATAAAATTATATTTGAAGGTTTACCGTTTTGGTGTAGCTTTTTACTAGTGATTTAGCACTGAAGAGCATCTTGTTTTGGTACCAAATAAATCACAGCGAGCAAAAATTTTAATACATTATTTTTTGGTTATTATGCCTTGATATTAACGATTTCTGTAAGATAACGGATAAAACCGCAGGATTTATAAAAGTAAATATAGAATTTATTGTTAACTAATGCATTCATAAAAGTTGGTATACAGGTACATATAAAAACATAAATATTTACTTACCTAACTAAAATTGAAAAAGTTAACAATAAAATTTCAGAATTCTCTCCGCGGAAGAACCCTTAGGTACCCCTTTTCTCCAATTCCATTTATTAAAAAGACAAACCCGCTACTGGGCCCTTATTCTGACGAGGGAGATATTATCTCGGCCACTGTCACTCTCATCAGAAATGGCATGCCAGTGAGAGTGACTGGAATAATCTCGATCGACCCGGAATACCCTCCTGGCCAATGTTGGGACTCGAATAATACCAATCGAACAAAATTTTGATTTGTTTTCCTAAAGCTCGAGAAATGAATTGTTTTATTCAAAAAGTTCCTCGCTTGACATTTAAGTAATTATACAAAGGATTGATTGGGAGCCTTAGAGAAACCTGGAGGGAAAGATAGAGCACTGCGTTAGATTTTGTGAAGCCAAGAGCTCTTCTACTTTCGCGCGTACGTATACAAGACACATATAATATATCAATACTCATATACTCGCTCGTCAGTTCATACCTGCCGGGCCCCTAGCCAAGTTGCACTTCTATAATCTAACGTTTTATTTCAATGCACACTAATAAAAATTTCACCTAAAGTACGGAGCATAGTGATAATTACCAAAAAGTACGATGATTAGCACCAATTTTTAACCGACTTCAAAAAAGGAGGAGGTTATCAATTCGTCTGTATGTTTTTTTTTTTTTATGTTTGATATCTCAACTTTTGACTGGGTGAATCGATTTTGATGATTCTTTTTTTATTAGAAAGCTGACGCTTCCCATTTGGTCCCATTTCAATTTAGTCCAGTTCTGATAATGGTATCCATGAGAAAACCATATAAGTCTTTGCATGTACGTGCGCGACAAATAGATGAATAACTCAATAGTCGGTCTATTGAAGTCGGTTTTTGTTTTTTGTTTTGTAAAAATAATGTTCTTGTTACGATGAAAACTATCATAATATATGGTTCTCACCCTAAAAACTGGTGCTAGTAGTAGTTTTTACGATGACAACCATAGTTGTCACTGAAAAACTGGTGCTAAACATCGTACTTTTTGGTGATTATCAGTATGCTCCGTACTTTAGGTAAATTCATCGGAATTTTGATTGTTATTTTTCTCAGTGTATGTTTGTATATTTTCTCCTTTATTACATACCCCGTTTTTCTATTTTTGTCTATGTATCCTCTCCATCGTAAGGTTGCCTGGAAGAATTCGCTCTTAGCGAGAATTCCGCCAGTTCTAAGATTTATGATTTTTTTTGGCTGTAATTTCTGGTGTGAACAATATAGAGTTTATCTATCTATCTACACAAAAATAGTAGAGTAGAGGAGTTCTTGGATTCACCCAAATCTAACGCAGTCCATCTTTCTCACTAAGTTTATCTAAATTGGAAGCACGGGTAAATTGAGAACTTTGCTCGTGTAATTCGGTACAAACCCGACTAATTAATGATGGCGTTACCTTTCAGGTGAGATCACGATGACTTTCGGAGAAAAGGTAAACTCAGTCCCTTTTAAATTCAAGACAAATAGCTAAGCTTTTGTCTTCTTAGGCCCACTTGCGTTATGCTAGGTAAGCGCAGCTAACTCCATGCTGATTATAACTCTGGGTTTTATCCAACAAAATCGACGAGTTAACTTCAAAAATGTTCTAATGTGCAAGCGAGATAGCGGCGTGTCAAAGTCTGCCCATTAAGTGTATGTTTATTATTATTATTTTTTTAATGCTATGTGTGACAAGACTAGCAAATCGCTCGCTTGATGTTGAATGTCACGTTTGCCCTTAACAAGTCTGCGCCACCCACGATTTTGAATTCTTAGAATTCAAGAACCTGCGCGGCACAGCACTGCGCTGCGCTCGTCACCCTGAGATATAAGATGTGTTGCAAACCAAAATGCACCTTGCTTAACACCACTCAACCCAACTCCAAGCTGCAACTTAGAAACATTAATTAGATACCCAGCATAGTTATAATGCAAGTTGAGTTAGTTAAGTTCAACAGAAAATTAATTTCCACTTAAGGCAGTATCATGTGCACACTCCATTTAAGTAAAAGCCATGGCGGCAAGCCTCATAGTGAGTAATCTAAGTAAAAGCTTTCGAGAACTAGCGAACCCAAGTCAAAGATCAATGTAAAAGAAGCATCTTCAATTAGGTATAGATAATTTAGCAGTTGGTAGCGGTCGTGTTATAGTTATCTAACACTTTATGCATCCCACAAATCTAACTTCACTAATCTAATTTCACTAATCCTATCCTACTAATATTATAAGTGCGATAGTTTGTTTATTTTTATGCTTTGATGTTTGGATGTAACACAAGTACGCAATTACGGTGAAACGGATTGATATAAAAGTAGTTTATATCCTGAATTGATAAATATAGTACCAATAGGTTATTTTAATCCCGACAAAATCAAAAATTCTTGTAAAATTGCGAGTGCTTTTTAGGAGTCTTAAAAACTCTCACTTGGGCTTGTACACTGAAAAAAATGTCCATCTAAATTCCGCTACAAGAATGATGAATTCAACTAAAGTACGGAGCATACTGATTTGTCATCGTAAAAACAGCAGTTTTAGGGTGACAACCTTATATTATGATAGTTGTCATCGTAAAAACTGGTGCTAATCATCGTACTTTTTGGTGAAATCAGTATGCTCCGTACTTTAGGTGAATTCGTCAGAATTTTGATTGCCATTTTTCTTCGTGTATGAATTAGTAGTAGCACAGTATATTGTGGTAGTAATGTATTGTGGTTAAGGAAGTGCATAGCTATTCTATCCCTCTAACGACTCATCAGTATCGATCGTTAGGTCAATTTGGGCATCATATAGTATTAGTTGATAAAGGGTGACTTGATTTGCATAAAACAATAATTAATTACTCACGGGACAAAGCTATTAAGCTGGAATAACAATAGGAAGCATCGAGATAATAACGACTAAGTAGTACTATTGTGTTAGGATGGAAGGTAAGTCAAGTAAGTGAAGTCTAGATGTCTTCAAGTCGCGAGTGAATCGGTTTCTTCTAGGCAAGCATGCTCCATCGTAGGCCGTATCGTTGCTTCCCATCAGGCAAAATGGCGGTCAAATGCAAGCCTATTTTATGTAATAAAAAAAAAGTAACTCGAATTTGATTGTCATAGAATATTAATGTCATCGCTAAAAAACTGTTTTTTTTATTGTACAAAAATCGAAACGTGGTTAATTAATTATATTATTTAGGGACAAAAAATGTCTTTGACAGCTAACAACTACTAACATCTTTTAAATGTATGTTAGTCTGTAAGGTATTTATTTTTTATGGATCTCTGTAACTTGCATGGTATGCAAGTTATATTGCCTAAAATAAATAAATGATTTAACATATCAAAATTAGTGCAAACGCTCAAATAAAACCAGTTCACAGACATAATTTCCGTTGCTAACCAAAATTAATACCCGAATGGCAACTAAAATCCTCAAAATTAATAACCGTACGTATTCCAATTTTAAACTCTTTCAACTTTAGCGATTACTCATGGAAGCTGCGTTGAAAACTGGCAATGCGAGATGTGAAAAGTTCCAGAAATATTGCCATTGTGGAGGGATATGGAAAATTAGCTACCTATGGAGAGAGTATAGGGTAGCGGAACGGTTTTCAGTGGCCATTGAACTCGGAAATCGAATGGTTTTTGTGTCAAAAGTTTTTGCACTTTTTTATTTAAATTTAATTCCTAGCGATTGTAATCTCGCTTGATGCCAAGCAATAATGCGGTCTACGATGGACGACGGTTATAAGGGAAGATTACGCTGAGCGGAACGAGGCTAATGGTACTCTTTATTATGAACAATACTATGGGACCAACCCCGAAATTGCGAAATAATATCAGCTATACCACAAATTTAAAAATAATGGTTCAAAAGAACTAAAAAATACGCTTTGTATAAAAACCAAACAAAAAAAGGTTACAAACAAACATACATGTGAAGTTAATAAAAGCGTGTAAAAATGTCAATTACACTCGTCAAAATGAACGAAACAGCTGATTTTACCCGTACTGTATTCATATTCTAAAATAAGACAGTACCGCATTGTAATGCACACCAAATACGAGTACAGAAGTCAGTAAACAAGAAATTGTCTCCCATTATTAGTATTACCAGCATCAAAGCACTTCATATCCCGATACAAGGATATTCAGAAAGAAAATGCTGTTCAGAATCGAAGGTTCGCATATCGTTCTCAGTTTTAGCATTACAAAGAAGCAATTTCTATAGGCTATTGTTTCACAAGTGCCTATACAACGAAACGACCTTGACGGGAAAAGGTTCCGATCTTAGGAGAATGTTTTGTTTTTTAACCTCAATTTTGTACCTAAGAAAATCTCGTGTGTTAAAAGGTTGTGAATTTGACTCAAGACCCTTTATTGCAGAATTCGACCCTCATCAAGCTTAAAAGTGATGGGAAGTAGACAGTATTTTAATATTTCAGTCGTGCTGAGAAAAAAGCTTCATTGCTTAACTTTTCCTAAAATATACTTTGACTCATTCAAGTTTCTGTCATACTTACCTACCTGAAATAAAAAGCGCATCATTAACGAATTCCGACAAATCTGTAAGACATGCTATAAACAGGGTTATTCAATAAGCTTAAAGGGCTCAGAGCACTCATCATTATGAACAACTTTTACTATGGGACGAACCCGACATTCGCGAAAAAAAATCTGTTCCATAAAAAAATGTCAATGACACTCGACAAAATATAAAGAAAAGCTGATTTTTTTTCGCGAATTCTGGGTTGGTCCCATATTAAAAGTTGTTCATAATGATAAGCCCTTTTCGGCTTAGCATACCCTTTATGAATAACCCTATATATATCTAACGAAGACTTATTGTTGACCAGAAGACAAGGAAGTTTTAGCTCTCTTTAATTTCTAATGTATGTGTTGACCTTTTGGCAAGGCCGTGTGGGCGGTGATAGGTCGAGCCATACTAAAAGTTTTACATGACACGTGGTATGTATTTCGACGAAGATTTTTATTCCGGCCACGCAGGCCATTTTGCGCCTTCTATCTAATTTTATTTTTGCTTCAAAATCAGGTGCTACCGAAGTATTTGGGTACTGGCAGTTTTACTGTCTCTTTAGATTGTTTTTATGTAAAAAAACTGAGATGACTAAATGGGCTTATAAGAAAAAATAGGTAAGTAGGTACCTATTATATCTGCTCATTCTGCCATGTTGATTTGATGAATTGGAGAAGCTGACAAATTATAGGTAAATTATGGGGGGTGCAAAGGTAAACATCAGTATTCTTTTCAAAAACACGCGGATTTATTCGAACTAAAAAAAATAATCAAGCAGTAGGCTTTCAAATTCGGGTCGCGTAAACCTAAGATCATAGACTTTTACCACCCTTGTTATCTGTCTCCAAGATAAACAACTACCCCTATAATCGCGGTAAAACCTCTACAGATCCGAAAGTCCGGTAATCAGCTTAGTGAAAGCACTATGGGACTTATCTTGTGACTTTCTGGCCACTGGGACCTCCAGATATTTCAGCTTCAGTCGTGCAGTCAGTCTCCATACAGACGTCACGGGAGTAGGACGCGTTTCGAGATCCGAGCGATTTCATCACGCAACTAAACAAACTGAGAAGTACCGTTGAAGTCTACAAATTGTACAATTTAAAGGCAAATTTATTCGATTTTTCCGTCTTTCAGTTTGAAAAGTGAGTGGTTATATTTTTTTGTTTTTTCTTTTGTCGGTTGGGATTAGTGTGAGTTAAGTGGTGTGCCGTCAGTTAATGAATGTTGACTATGCTGACAGAGCTTGGTAAGTAGTTTGGGGTTTATGTAAGAGATTTGTCGACGTTTCTTGATTTTCAGAGCTGCATTTCGCGTGGGAATTGTGGTACTTTGGTGTAACTATTTATTTTATGAGACTATTTTTTATAACAGAAGTGTCCTGGTGAACTTCGTGCTTTCTTTTTAATTCTAATTGATATTAATGGATATTTCGATTTTTCGGATGTTCCTTTGGGATTTTTTTAGGGCACAAAAAAATAAATTCATCGCGCTTTTTTCGAGTTTTTGCAAGATTAAAGCACGGCTATTGATTTTTATACGCATAAAAAAATTAAAGTAACTATAAAAGACTGAAATTAAAAAAAAGAAGAAGATTTAGCAATCGGTTTATCACTGATACCTTTCAATAGATATTTTTGCTACGTAATATAGCCGTATACCCGCAGCATAGATACATTTCTCTATGACAATAGTTAACAGTAGGTGTGCAGTAAAATTACTGGCTATAACTAGATTTTAGTCATGATAAGGGTGTTTCAGGGAGACGAGCGTAGTGGATTGCCACTTTAGGCGCAGAATAAATATCTAGTCACTTTAGATTAGAAATTGGGTGACACGCGACACTATACAATTTACAATACAATACAATTTTATTTCAAAAAGGTTTACATAAATAATTTTACTTAGGATACATGGCTAGAAAAACATCCAAAAAATAAAAAAGCGTCTGTTGCCGAACTAGGCTTAAAGCCTGTGCTTCAGCGTACAGTGCCCTCCCCACATTGTTTTGTAATTTTATTTTCTAAGCATAATTATATATAGCAATACTAACTTATATAATCATTCCAATATGTATATAAATACAAAAATTATATCTTTCAACTTTTGTTGCTTCATGCAATATACGATATGCATTATAAAATTTATACAATAAATATGCAAAAGTTTATACACATAAAAATATATCTGCGTTATGTTGTTAATTATATATAGGTACATATATAATTATATATATAAATATTTATTTTTATTAAAAATGTAAACCACTAAATGGTTTTGGTGTGTACTATACTTACATACTAAGTACGCTTATTACGTGGCACATAATTAAAATAGTGACGGATGTGCCTTTTGCAAATTTTACAGTAGAAACCATTTGAAAAAGAGGTAATCTATATGTTGATACCACACTAGTTATTAAAACTTGCAAGTGATTAATATTGGTTTTTATTTGTCAATATCATGTACGTATAAATGTTATTACAATTAACGGTTGCCACTACCAGCGCAGCGGTATAATTAGTCGTGATTTCTGACCACATAATTTAAATTGTTCATCGTTTTATTTGATTAAAAAAGCATTTATCAGATGTCGTTGAACTAAAACCACGTGTATGACTCGAAAATATAGAATAAAGTAACTTTTTAATAATTTATATTCAATCAGTGAGTAATTATCAATTAAGTAATTTTTCGTAATTTTGCGGATCCATCATTGTTATAATAATTGACATCTCGTTATGAACTAGGTATGTAGACATAATATGGACCATAAGGTCTTCAGGTAAAAAATCATAGTGAAATGTTTGTACTGTCCCTAAATTGTTTTTAAAATCGCGTTCAAATCTTTATCAAAATTATTTTAAGAACGGTAACCCAAAAATTGTGTCAAAGCTGATCCACCAAAACAAACACTGGGAAACGTAATAAAATAAAACAAGAAAAATAATACTACAATTCAAAGGTGAAACACAAACAAGACTCTGGAATTGGATGATTCCAGTTCTGGGGCCTACTACAGTTTCGATTGCTCTTTGAATTTTCTCGTCTACTCTTTACAGTAGAGAACGAGAGAAAGTTGATTGTAAAACTGAAATTAGAGTGATTCTAGATCGACGATTTTATTAAGAAAACGTGGTCTTGTTTGACACCATTTATTTGTTAATACCATTCTTACGTAACTTTAGTCGGAGTATCGAGCTCAAATTTACGTGAGTAGTCCCGTTTGTTTAAAAAAAAATGAGACATTTTGTGCTGTCCAACCTCATCCTAGTCACACTCGAGCATAACATTTTGTCGCATGAAACTTGATACGAAAATTGAGAAGTTTTTGTAGTAGACCCCTCTTCGAAGAAAAGATAACGAAATAAAACTTCAGTAAGTTTACTTTTTCGAGTATTTTCTTTCATTCTAACGACGATTTGTCAACTTTGGTCAAACGAAGTTGGGACGAGAGATTGACAGAAACTCGAGAGGCCCTTTTGCCTCTTCACTAGCCTTTTGATTGTGTTTCTATTAATTGACATTTTATGGGTCTTTACGAAAAGAAACGAAGGCGTTTTCGAATCAAACCTTCTGATTATTAATTTATTATCGTATACACTCGAAAATTTTACATGTGAAAATAAAGTCTCACTGTTTTAGTGTTCGTAACATTTTCTCGATTGAATTTACATTGCCAAAATGTAATGAAAATTAACTTCACAATGAACTTCATAATGATAGTACTCAAATCTATTTCATATATGGTTCTGTTGATACTACAATTTATCTCGTAAAATTTCTACAACTAGAAATCAACGTAGGTATATTATGTTTAAAAATCTACAAAACAATAACAATTTCCACTGGGACTTCCACTCGTACTGCATCCATTAAATAAAGAAACAGTATATTCTATAGTTAGGTAGGTATGTCATGAATTCGGACATAGCTACCTGCATTTTTCCCAGAAATTTGCTGGAAACCCAGATCCAGTTCACGGCATCACAGAGGTAGGTATAAAGTTTGTTATTATAAACGGCAAACTTTCAGTTCTAATAAGGTCTTAGCTACAGCTTGCTAACTTAAGGCTACTCAAGAACTCTACCTTGAATCCACCAGTTTTGGAAATGAATTACATAGCAAAGTAAAGCCACTGTTAAAAGTTAGCACCTATCCGACAGCTATGATTGTCGTCCTATTTTTCATGTATTTCTATATTTTTTCAACATATTTATTTTTGTCAACGACCCATTTTAACGAAGTTATAACCCCTTGTTTATTTAGGCTTTTTTAATTGTGTTATGTTCTCCCAAATGAATGTGTCAGGTTCAGAATTCAACAAATATTGTGTAGCATATATAGCATAATTATACAGATTTACTATATGCTGCTATATGCTAATTTGCTTCATTTCATATTCTGGAAAAGCTGTGACATTTTTAGGCCACGTTGGAGAATGTTACAAGCACTTATGTGTAATTTTTCATTATTCTTGGGAAAAATTTAGCTTCAAACAATATACTTAGAAATTATGTTCCAAAAATAAGCAAACATGAAACTCGCTATTTGTTTTTGAAATTGACATATTAATTCAATAATTCCGTGAGTACATTTAATGTAAAGCTCTTTTATATAGAATCTATTTATTGACATAATAATTTTGACTATTTTTTTTAACCATTTTCTATGCAGTTTCTCATGTTTGAAAATTATGCGAGACTGATAAATACATCTCTTAGGTTAGGCTTCCTAAATGATGAAAATTGTACAATATAATAAACACTGTCGTCTCTCTATTACCTATTACATAAAATTTCGACTAAAATAAACAGAGTAATATTTGTTTTGTTACTAAAACAAAATAACAGAGCGTAGCAAAGTCTTATTCCTAGCCTTTCCGTAAATACATTTTCTAAAACCAAAATAATTGCTTTACTTTCTTTCAGCTTTCACCACTCTCTTTGAAAGGTTCCCGTAAACTGATTTTACGTTCGGAAATCCCAGACAGTAATATTTTATTTGCTAAGATAGACGATTCGCGGCTAGGCGAAAAAAAGTACTTATTTTTAGACTTATTTCATAGCTACGGCCCAAGTATGAAATTTTTTTGTAACAGATCTGAATTTTCTGAAATTATGGACCTCCTTGTCTAATAGATTGCAATGACAAAGACAAATATACTTTTAGTTGGTTTAGATAATTATGTTAAAAAAAGCCTTCAAACTTGTGCCCAATATTAGTACAAACGTACCGTACCGTACGGTACCAAAGCTCTTTATTACGCTTATTTGAAAATAATGGAGCAGCAAAATAAAAATAGCCCTACGCTAGAAAAATTCATCAGGTTTGCCCTTGGAAATACTCAATAGGGGTTACGTAAAGGGTACCCTGAAATGAATAAACGTCTTCAGAATTTTCAATTTTCTGCTGCATTGTTTTTAGACAATATTATTATCACACTATTCTCATAAGTCAGAAAGTTTGTCTGTATATTTGTTGATTGAAACGACTAAACGGAATTGAATGAAATTTGGAATAGAGATAGAAAAATAATAATTTTCCAGATCCAATTAAGATTTCATACATAAAATAAACAAAAACGTATACATAAAATCCCATTTTAGATATTGGAACTTGTTTGGATCAAAATGATTTTTTGTTGATGCTTTGTGATATTATTTTCAGCAACTTAACTACGATTTTTCACAATTATATTCAATCATTTTATACTTTCAAAGTTGAAATGCGCCAGCGAGATTGTGGCACGTCAAAGTCTGCTTCTTAATTATTATAAAACAATTCTCGCATGCCTTATTATTCAACATCAAGAATACCTACAACACACCTTGACAACCACTCCAGCAATCCCAGCCACAAACCTGAAGTGAAACAACGTAATTTGGGATCTGCAAGGATGTCGGAGAAATAAAACGGAGAAACACAATAAAAGGCTGCCTACAAATCACTGGATGCGTAAACATCGTAGACCCGCGTCGAGCATGCTCTCGAGATTTGTGGGATTTTGCAGACGCACTGCAATTTCGTAGGAGAAGTGACGTCATTCCAATTGTGGGGGTTGTATTAGCTTCTGTTCCGAACACCGACATAATTTCAACAATGATTTTGGAAAAGGGAAGAAGTTCCAATACACATAATATG
The DNA here is from genome assembly GCA_949125135.1 of Alcis repandata. Taxonomy (NCBI): domain Eukaryota; kingdom Metazoa; phylum Arthropoda; class Insecta; order Lepidoptera; family Geometridae; genus Alcis; species Alcis repandata. The sequence continues at coordinate 8,298,830 of OX421233.1, forward strand.
GGAAATAAAAATTGTCCCGAGCTACTACTAGAGCAGTTAGTAGTAACACGGGCCAAAACAAAACCCATGAAAACCCAGACTACTAGTAGTAACGAAGGAATTTTTAGTACCATTATTTTTCATGTCGATGGTTCCATAGAATGGTTGGATTTGCATTGAAAAAATCTTTGTTCACTATTATGGCATCTTACTAATGTTATATTACACACGAAAGTTTGTATGTGAATGTTTCTTAGCACGTACTCGTATCTCAGTAAATATCTAACTAATTTTGATATATTTCAGATCGGTTCCCTGTCATCATCACAGTTTTTGATCACCTGTTTGAAACCGTTTTAAGTTATTTTAAGTTTTAAGCCAATCCACTGCTGGACCTATACCTGCTTATTACCTCCGCCTTCATGGTGATTATATATTTTATATATTATAATATCAAAATTAATTTTAAGGTTTAAACATTTTCCAAAAAGACCTAAGCCGCCTTTAAATGAAAGAAAAGGTTTATTATAAAGAGGCATTAAAAGCTCTTTATCACGTAAGCTGGACGTTCTAATAAAAACATTATTATTGCGGCTCGTTTGCTTAAAATTCAGGATTAACCTTTTATTTACGATGTGACACGGTTTGGGGTTTGCGGTATTTCTATTGCAAAAATCTTTTAATCGTTTACTTTTAAAGAAACGACCAAATAGGTAAAAAAGATACCAAAATCATTGGTAACCATAAAATAAGGTAACAATAATTTTGATGCCGATATTGCCGATATAACTTTACACGTGAATCTAGAATTTGAAGTTTTGGAACCGTAACTATAATAAACGATTTTTTTTTCAATATACAGTAATTTCACATAGTTCAGTGTAGATAGTAAATTACGTTTAGTTATTTACTAAGTTTTAACGTTTAGTTTTAACGTCAACAATAATAATAAAAAAGTGTGACTCAGCGCGCCAAATGTGGGTGAATAATGAGCTGGGAAATAAGGGTGGAGACGAAACTGCCAGTTTTGTTAAAATAACACAATGAGGGCGCTTCCAAAATATATTCAATTTGTCTATCATTTTTTGCAGTTTCTACGTACCAAGATATTATTGTCACGTTTTTCCTCACAATAGTCACTCGAATAGCCAATTTAAGAGTCAGACCAAGAGAGAAGCGAGCATTGCGAGAAATGTTTAGTGAAGTGGGCCCGTTAGGACCTGCGGCCATATCGGCAAACCAATCGAACTTCGGAATGGAACAAGTAATTAATCGAAGAGTTGAGTCTTGACTGGAAAATAATGTTTCGCGATGCTAGCTTCTAGCTCGTTTGGACTCTCAAGCTTAACACGGTTTAAACCAAGATGTAGAAATATGCCTCGCACTCACAAGGCACGCTTAGTTAACTGCTAATACTTACGAAAAAGCTGTTTTCGTTATAGTTTCTAAATTTTTATGTAAAATAAAATCTCTTTAGTAAAATGTACACTGATATAATTTTATATACTAATGTAAAACCCATGGAAAAAACCTTAATACCTTTGTAAAATTACATTTGTAAATTTTAGTAATGTGATTTTACATACAATTCAGAAACTATTACGAAAACAGTTTTTTTCGAATTAGCAAATAACTGAATCGAGGCATGTTTCTATCTTGGTCTAGCTCTATCGGTACGTGGTATTAATTGGTATGAATACCATTCATTTAGAAAGTAGGTCAGAATAAACTCCTAAAAGTGCATTGGGCTTATTTTTTATCGCCTGCCAGCGACGCAATTAATTTCAACTCATTTAATTAACAATTATCATATTAATGAAGCTGATAATTATGTTAAAAAGGAGCGATAAAAGTTTGTCAAGTCGATGGAAATGCTAAGAAGATGCTGATTTAATGAATTAACAAAAAAGCCATTCTAAGATGAAGACTGGCGGCTTTTATACCCGATTATCTTATGAATTTACAGTCGGGGGTTTTGGATTTTATAGATTTTACTTCATAAAATACGGCGTGACTAAGGGCCTTACTTAAAAAGATTGCTTAAAGTTAGCCACTGTTTAAAGTGCTCTGACGACTTCTCGCTGACGTGAAATATCACGTGCGGACACTAGATGGACACTTTTAAGCAGTAATTAAGTTTAAGTAGCTTTTATGAATAAGGCCCTAATTGAGTGTATAAAGAATTAATTGAAGCTTGCTCTTAAGGGTTTATAACTACTATTCTTGCCCCTTCTTGTTGTAGTGATGATGTTGAACTCGCATCTCAATATTTAATAGTTCCTGAGAAGAACACTAGCACTCACTGCACTTGTGCTATACCTACCTAATGGTAAAAAAATGTACTAATTATTAATTTAAATACATAGAATTTTCTGTTTGCTGTTTGCTATTCAGATGATAACTATTGATTCGAGTTTACTAATTGTCAGAGCATTACGTTCGACTTACGTTACCTATGGGTATACTACTATGGCGTTTCGGGGAATTATACACTAGAATCACATACTCAATCGGTTTTATGGAAGCTACTCACAATTTTAATAATATCACAGCACTTCACTACCAATCAGAGGACACAATCACAATCAGAGGACAGGCGGCTTAGCCTTTCCAATCTTCCATGTTTTATATCGCCTCCGTATTATAACCGGCACCGCCATCTTGCCGACGAGGGAGTCGTGAGGGTGACACACCATCCGCAAGCCAGCCTCAGTAGTGCCACCATCAAGAAGTGAGGGTTGCCATGCTAACACTATAGACATTCAAAACAGGTTACGTTTTCATAATTTAACACATGAGTTTGTTATCTTCCACTTATCTACTAAAAAGTAATTAAAGGACAGAACGACCATAAAATTTTGAAGCGTTTCAAAAAGTTTTAACGGTTTAAGTAAAAAGTTTTCTTTCCTGAAATCAGGCTTTCCAACCTTTTCAAAAATACTCAAGTAATGGTAAATTCATCATCAATGTACGGTATACCCTAAATAGGTGTACCTACTGATTTGTAGGTTAAACCCCACAACTTATTTGAGATAAAAAAATAGAGCAACAAAAAAAATTGTATGAACGAATCTGCCCAAGTTTTTATTGTTACATAAAATATTGACATGAGCTTACATTACCATACCTTTTGTAATAAATTTATCTTAACAAAAGTGGCTGATAATTCCGGACTGTATAATGGAGGCATTTCGGTCCGCGGCTAGCCGCAATCGTCCCAAAAGCCAACTATTTATCGGATTTTCGTGTTAACTGAACCCATAATCGAAAATGAATTTATTACTTTAGCACTTCTGTAGACAGTGACAACTTATTTCCTGAAACAATGCGATGTAAAAAGGAAGCTTCAGATTTATTTTATCAATTACACTATTTGCAAAACTTTGTAATATGTATGCTTGTGTGATGTGTTTCATTGATTGATTGTTTTGACACAATTCGGAACAAAGATAGCTCATTCCCTGGATCAACACATATATACAGGCTACTTTTCTTCATCATCATTAGTATCCCCGTTTTCCTATTCCGTTTTCCACTCGACCGAAACCACGGAGCGCATCCACCAAAGGACAGATGTGATTTAAATAAGTAACGACTTAATTGATAAGGAGTTTAATGGAGCAGTTGAGCATATATATTTTTTTATGATAAAGACGTCATACAATGCAAGAAATCTGGAGCGTCGCTGGAACTTAATTTGTTTTCCACGCAAGAAAGTTATTGTTTATTTGTTAAGATATTTCAGAGATCCGCAATAGCGATGCGCCGATCCGATCCGATCTTTTCGTGGATCGGATCGAGGGCATACGATCCAGTCGATATTCGGATCGGATCGACACCATACGATCCGGAGTGCGGATCGATACAAATCTTCAGATATCGTATCAGGTCGGATCGGATCGATTCAAACACTGTGGTTAGCAATAATTGTTTATTGTAGTTGTAGGTATGTATTATAAAGCGGTAAATCAAAGTACGATCTCAAACTTTAGTTTGTTTATGTTTCAAAATGTAAACAAAATGTCGGTACTTTGCAATTTATTTTGCTATTGACGACCACGGCGGGTAGAAATATGACACGAAATAAACGCTTGTTTATTATTCTTTCGAAATAAAGTCGGTAGAATGCTAAGTTGCGAAAATCTATGACTAAGAATATTTTATTATCTCATTCACTGTTTTGTTCCTTGTGCAATAAACTCTTTTCGTCAGCAAATTTATTTAATTATCTGAGAGTCGAAACAGGCTCGATCCACAACGCCTATCAAAATTATTGTTTTTGAAAAGCAATGGAATTGAAGATTGACATCTATAAAATTTGTCTATCCATCTATACCTATTATATTATTATTGCACAAAGTGTGTTAGGTCCTCAGTTTTATTTGATATAAATGTCTATTAATATTTAAAAGTTGTATTTTCATACGATACTTTGGATCGATCTTTTGAAGATCGGATCGAATGCATGCGATCCGATCCGCGGATCGGATCGAGAAGTTACGATCCGATACGATCCAGAGGATCGGATCGAGCTTAAAAAAGTCGCATCCCTAATCCGCAATTCTGAAATGTATAGTTTAAACATTTTATTGTCTTCCTCCGAATCAAATGACATTTTGGAATAGAATGGTTCTATTTGGCGACCTCGAAACAATTCGTTTCCCGTAAAAATGCAGTTTGAAATATCTCGCAAATACGAGTATAGGTACATAAAATTGTTAAGTTTAAAATGGGAATAACATTTGTCTGGTTTTACGTTATTTATAAAAGCGTAATCTGGATGAGAATTTCAAATACTCTATGCAGTAAAATTATTTCATCTATAGATATAATAGGTACAGATAGAATACTCATTTGTTGTATTCAAATTAGCCGAGTAGTTCAACCATCTAGTTTCAAAATCATGAAGTTCGATGTAGGCCAGTTTGAGCATGAGAGAGCCAGGTATATCAATTCAAATTTCATGAAACCAGAATCGAATATCAGAGGAGTGGAGCAGTCACAGTCTGTAGTCACACAGACGACTGGCATTCGGGCTGAAAAATATTATGTTTTGGAAACAATACTATGGTATTGCACAACAACAATGCAATATTTCTCAAAATCAATGTGTGTGTACCTTATGTTTCTATTGTTGTTTTCTATGGCAGTCGAGTACTTTTTTTAAAGCTCGGTTGGCTAGCTATCGCCCAGTCGAATACGAGCCAACAAATGTTGAACCTGATACCTCAGTCGCTGGCACAATTTGACATCACGCTAACTGCATATTGTGAATTCGAATACCAGAATAAGCTTAAAATTCTGGCATAGAAAAATATGAAGAAATTAAAATTTGGTAGTACACCTTCTAGCGGTTGGCTAACCAAAATTCGACAACGTTCAAGTTGAAAATCTGTCACCAACATCGATTTTAATCCGACTTCGGTGGTCACCAAGCACCAAATAATTTTTGACAGCCTCATTTGAAAGAAGCCAGCCGCTCGTAGAAGAAAATCATTGTTGCGTAACATCGGATAATAGACGGGTATTACGAATGCCGCCGAACTCTTTCGTCTTGCCAAGGACAAGTCCAAATATGCAGTGATAACTGCCAACCTTCACTAGTTCGAGAGGCACCCTAAGAAAAAAAGAATTGATAGCCAGGTATCATTCCAAACATATTACTTTTGGTCACACCTTTACATAAAGTCAAAACAATATCTCACTTGTAAAAACTCGTATCATTTACGGAAAACTCGTCAATTTTGGAATACCAAAATTCATATCAATTTATAATTCAGTGGATTTTAGTGCCAATTTACTTGACAGGTATATACTACTTCTAAGTCTGATAGCAGATATGTACTTAGTATCTAATATATAAAATTCTCGTGTCACAGTTTTCGTTGCCATACTCCTCCGAAACGGCTTGACCGATTTTGATGAAATTTTATATGCATATTCAGTAGGTCTGAGAATCGGCCAACATCTATTTTTCATCCCCCTAAATGTTAGGGGTAGTCCACCCCTAATTTAATTTTTTATTTTTTAGACAAATTTTTTATTTTTTTATTTTTTATAATGTGGCATTAAAAAATGCATACAACCCTAAATTTTCACCTTTCTATCACCAACCCCTATTAATTTATATGGCAAAACAACGTTTGCCGGGTCAGCTAGTGTTAAAGTATAATTAAAGCACCCAGAATATCTGATTATACTCGTAGGTATATCTAAGTACGAAGAAGATCTAATTAGGCTTTGAATTCCTGACAATGAACCTACATTTGGGGCTTTGTCGGCTCGATAGTAGGCATCTGTGGTCGTAATTATCATTAGTCAAGACTCTATGGACTAGAGATAGTCATAAATTACGTACTGAGAAGAGGCGTGTTTGGAAAGCTCTTTATTATTGTGGGATTACTCTTTATTTGAGAGGATTGCATGTAGAAAGCCTAGGCTTTACGAGTGACATCGTAAATGTGCTGAGACTGAGATGAGATGAGATATCTATACTTACCAAGCTACGTACTGCCTTTTTTACCTGCCGCCTGCTTTTAAAATAAAGTATACCACCTTAAAAGCTTTTAAACAACTTCCAAAACACGGGCTTCTCACTTCCAGTTCGGAAGTTGGTGTTGTTAGTAACTTGTACCTACTTATTTTTTTATGAAAAAAATAATTATGTTCTTTTAAGGTTTCGTAGGTTTAGTTTAGTTTTCAACTAGAGTTTTGCCGTTTTGACTGTGATTGATTTGACTTCAGTTTTCTCCCGAAAGGGATTTTATAAAGGAGATAGCGGAATATCCGCCTTTTGGAATGGCCAAAATTGTACAGCACTATAATCCTTACAATTTACTAGGACATTTCTACGACCAAGTCACACACAGAAGGGATAATAACTCTACTAAGTTTTCAACCACGCCTCACCTTCGCGGTTCTCTTTGACAATTATGCCCGTGGTTTGCAAACGACATTTTACTCTATAGACATCACGTCATATTCAATGTATGCATTAAAAAAATAGCTTGTGACTGCGAGAAGTCGTTCGCTCAAGATCATTTTCTTATACGCACAGAGTTTGGCGTAAAGAGAATTCAATCCATTACCTATTGCGTTATGACTTTGCACAAATTTTGATTACAGAATCAATGTAATTCAATAATGTACCTATTCAGTAAAAGTGTTCATGGTTGTCATCTTTCAGCCTTTTTTAAGACTTCATAAAAATAGACCTTCGCACAGTCTTTTCGCGCGATGGTATGATCACAAAAAAAAAACTTTACAAAGATATTTATGTATAATTGATGTGAGCTATTCTGCTAATGTGGAAACATTAGCAGAATAGCTCACATCAATTATACATAAATATCTTTGTAAAGTTTTTTTTTTTTCTAAAGTCTATGCTCCTATACTGGGTAGGTTACGTGATGGGATGTCGTGACGTAGCGTGCTGGCACGGATTTACCTTTTAATTAAACCGCCTTGTTTGCTTAGCTTGATATATTATGCTAATAATGACAATAATCCCTCGGTAGGCACCAGTCTGTAAAACCGTCATTAATTTTGACTGAATTTCGTCCCAACGCGCTGGAGTTTAAATATACGGAGTAATTTCCTATTTATAACATTGTGATTGGTGCTTATAGGTTATTTAGCTATCTTATTATTAGATACCTATTCAATATTTAGGTATAATATTAAAAAAAGGAAAAGTTTGTAATAGAGTATGTAATTATGTATGTGTGTGAGAGAGAGAGATAAATAGATAGAAAAACTCTTTATTGTTCACACCATAAATTACAAACAAAAGAATTAAAACACATAAAACTAGGGCGACAACTGGCGGCTGGCGGCTGTGTGTGAGAGTGAGGGTGTGTACCTTTATATTATTATGTTCGTTACAATCACTCTCAAATAGCTGAACGGTTTTTAATGAAATTTGGCTAGCTTAATATAATCCTTAGCACATAAGTTGATTTTTATCTTAAAAAAATAGATCGGTTTTTTCACAAAAGCAGCGCACAGCTAGTTTGAAATGTTTCCAAACTGTACAAGTAATTGAAATGGTTAGTAAGATTACTTATTAGGTACCTATTTCGTAAATTCTTGCCACACAAAAGATGTATTACATTAAAATATGTTAATACATTACATTAAATATAGATGTATTACACTAAATGTAATCTTGTCCAGGAAACTTTTGTGGCAAGAATTTACTTAGGACTTTCTTTAATTGTTAGATCAAGTCCAAAATGTTGAAATTAGCAACGTAAAATATTCGACGAAAAGAAAGATGATACAAATAATTATGTTTCTATAAAAGTTAGTAAAAATATTATTCGTGGGCCAGCGGAATTCCATGCTCAGTTAATTAAAACATAATTCGAGACTACCTTTGAAATTACAATGTTTCAGGCGTTAACGATCAAAACTTTGCTTAACTTTAAAATAAGATAATGTTTCATTATGAAACGGGAAACAAAATACCGGAATTTGTCCCTATGATTTATTTACTACATTTTATAAAATGCTGATAGTTTTTCTTCAATATTTATGGATCGTCTTTCGATTCCGTCGCGGTTAAAAAAGTGCTAGACAAATCAAATAACGAATAACGTAATGTTATTTGGGATAATTAAACGGGTTATATAGCAGATATTACATAACAAACGATAGTTACGATTGTGCATTTGAGGTAAACGTAAAAAAAACTATTTACCTACTTGAAAAAGTAGGCATGTTGTAAATGGTCCAAATTAATGAATTGAATTGAATGAAGCATTAGTGGGCCCATTACATGCGGCTCAGCGCCGCCTCGCTACAGAATTTGCCAATGAACAAGTACCTCGGCGTGGTCCCTATATTATTAAAAGTCAGGCACTTCATCAAAATTACACCTGGAAACAACTCAATAGGCTTAATACATTTATCACATCAAAAAGCTAATTACACAAAAAGTCCCTTACACAAAAATATTATTAAGAATCAAACATTATATTTTGTAAGTTACATAATTTATAAGGCAGTGGATCACGGCCCAGCCTCCCGGCTGGGCCGTGATTTCGGCCGATTAGGGCGGATTGTTAACTAATAGTTTGCCCTTTCCTAATGGACCGAGAGTCCTCCAGTAATGCTCGACCGTTTAGGGGCCACGGAAATAGGCACGAACGATACCAGATACAGTAAGAGCTTTACGTGGATTAAGTTAAATCTGAGAAGCAGAGCTTGTTGTGTTCGCGTATTTTCACAACACTGAGAGCGCATTGGCGGTAACCCCGTCTCAACCAGTATAAATAGTTCACTAATCCTATGAGGAGAAGAATAAAAAGTTACATCCAAAGAGTCTGACCGGTTCTGTGCAGTAACGAAAAAAGGGGAAAATAATATTGTGAAAAGAAAACTTCAGTTGACGCATTTATGAGGAAATAAAATCTAGATAATATAGGTAACCTATTTATCTCTCTCATTTCGATAAAATAAGAGTGACTGATGTCAACAATAAATCTTTTACCTAACACATAAAACGGGACGTAGCTACTGCGATGGAAAAGACGCATTTTAAATTTCGCTTTAAAAAAACTGAAATATCCTTCTTTAACCTTCATAAATAAATTTCTAAACATTAACATTTCGCGACTAAATCAAAATTAAGTTGTGATTATGTGTTAACTCTGTAATTATCTATTAAGTGGTAAAAAGTTAACAATCACATAAAGGCTTAACTACCTACTAATTTACTATTATTTAGGTGTGATAATGTAGTGTTACTTTATGGCTAAGAAGTATGAAGAAGTTTCGCTACTGGTACCATTTTTGTATTGCTAGGGTCTGGTCCGCAAAAAGCTTTCGCCCGAGGCTCACTGTCCTATTTCATAAAAAACGTCGATATAAACCAAAATGTGATTGACCTCTTGGATCAACTCGAAGGAGGACTTGACCTGACGCTAAAATTAGGAAAGATAGGAGGTATATTCACGAATGATAAATTATATTAAACCACTTCCGAGTTATCGACTTTGGTGTAAAATTTATATCTTGGCATTTATTGATTTGCAGAATTTTATCTATGCAAGCGGTTTTACCGTAGACGGTTAAAACCGTGGTTAAAAAAGTTTAGAACTGGATTGGGTATTTTATTTTTGTGTTCCGTTTACTTGTAGATATAATACATAAAAAAAACATCTTCATAAAAATGATTTCTGACTAAACTTTCCGGAAAACTACCCAAATATTATAATATACCTACCTACCTCTAAGTTTACGCAGAGGCATTTTCACGGATAGTTACCCAAACGATGTCGGTATTTTCTAGTATGTACTTCTTGGTAGTAACTTTAACTTACATTATTTATTTCGTGGTTGTGTTTTCTCTTTCTCACAAGTTACTTTGATTAGGCTAGTCAAGTTTAACTCTAAGTTCTTGATGAAAACTAATCGTGTAGGTATTCGAACTTTACTAACCATTCGTTACATAGCTAGATAAGAAACCTGGAGGAGATCGCGATAAAGCCGCCAGTTGTTGCACTAGTTTTAAGTTTTATGATCCTTCTTGTGTGTAATTTTTGGTGTGAACAATTAAGAGCTCATCTATCTATAAGTAGGTAACTATCTGTAGTAGGAAATACGTTTCATAAAACTTTGAAATTTAGGGCCTTGAAAAACCTTAGGTAATAATAAAAGGTTCAATACAGTCCTCATCATCAACAGCCTTCTTTATCCCACTGCTGGATATAGCGTATAGGCCTTTCTTACTGTGCTATCTACCTTAAGCCTGCCTTATAAAGTCTTATGTTTCATCAAAATAGCTTACTTACTTACTCGACAGCGACCCAAAGTGGGTCTTAGCCTCCGACACCAGAGACCACTGTCTCCTGCCAGTCGTCGGCAAAAAAAAAACAAAATACAACAAAAACACATCAAAAAAAAACACTAACAAAAAAATAACACCAAAATCACACCAACTTAAAATTAAGACCAAACCGTGTGTTTCAAAAACGTAAACTTAGCCTTATTCATCTCATTTGTGTCGAGTTGCAGCTTATACGAGTACATGGGCTTGAAATAAAGCACAACATAATGATGTAATGAGTTTCGTATTCCTTGTTTGTCTCTAGGGCTGTCAGAACGGAAACCCTATTAGGAGGGCCTTTGTCCATCGCTCCGGTCATCCTTGGAACACAAGCAGCGAGACGTGCTTACATTATGCGAAGAAATTTCGTAGCTTTTTGATTTTACTAAGACTCCGCTGTCCGTCCGTCTGTCTGTCTGTCGGTTTGTCACGGGGCTGTATCTCATGAACCGTGATAGTTAGACAGTTGAAATTTTCACGGATGATGTATTTCTGTAGCCGCTATAACAACAAATACTAAGAAACAGAGTAAAATAAATATTTAAGGGCAATTACGTTTGTTGTATGGGGCTCCCATACAACAATGGCCGTTTTCATAGCTAATTGTAAGGAACCCTTCGTGCGCGAGTCCGACTCGCATTTGGCTGGTTAAAAAAAAAATACAGTATATTTTTAAACAATAATTGAATTAAAACTCAATCGGGCTTGTTTAGGCAATAGCTTATCACTTATGACATTGTTATGTTCCATGTTGTTATAATCTGGGTGTCGTAAGTCGCGAGTTAATCGGTTCCTTCTAGGCAAGCGTGCCCCATCGTAGACTGCATCATTGTTTACCCACCAGGCAAGATGGCGGTCAAACGCAAGCCTATCAACAAAAATGTATGATCTTTATCTTAGTAGGACAACTTCGGAATATGTAAAGTGAGAGTGGGAAGATATCTCAGCAATGTTGGAGACCTTTGGCGGCTCAGAAACTCGAACTTTATGTAGAGATTTCATTTAGACCAGCATATTATAAAATAAACAAATTATTTTTAAACCGCTCTACAGAAAAATGTATACAGGCAGCCAGATACGCCATTTAATAATTTCCTATTCATTTGCAGCTCAAATTTTAATCAAAATCATTATTTCCATTCTTTGTCGCTTGAATTTCCTTAATTATTTTATAATTGTGTTAAATATTGCCTGAGTCAGAAGGAGGAAATGTAATGAAATTATTATCAAAGGCCGCTGAGAAAGATACTGTCTGAATGATACAATTTTATTCTTTTCATTCTTTTTGACACGTTGCTTTGTTAAATTTTTATTGTAACGCAAGCTGATAAATGAATTAGGCGTATTTGCATAAATTATTACGAATCAATATTCTAAAATATAATTATTTGGAAACTTCCTTTCAGAAACGCAGACCATATAGCACGTTAACAGATCCTATCTATTCCCTTTCATGAAATATAGAATCTTGGGGGCAGTAGGAATCAATATAGATTGAAATAGGACCGCTTATAACTTGTCGTTAGCACTTTGAGACGGCTAATCTAGCACTGTGAATGTGGCTCCAGCCAATTCTCAGTGAGCCATCTTCCGCAGTGAGTTTTACAGTCGACCAATCGTAATCGATCGAAATCGTGATCGTCGTAGTCGTCGGCGCGTGTAGGTACTTCAGCGACACAACGACCTCGTCCAGCGATCAACGTGTTATATTGAATTGTGTGTCCTACGAATATATGATAATTTGTCTGCATGTGACAGGGCTCATTAGAAAGTTTAATTTTCTTTCATAAAGTAATTTTTTATATAAATTGTGTTTGATTAGAAATTCAAATATTTTAACAAAAAATATAGAGACATTTACTTGTATTAAAATATGCACAAAATTATTATATTTGCTAGATTTTAGTATAGAGCTTACGAACATAAATAATCCGTATCCTTTCTGTCAACTTTCGTACTCCTTCGAATACTCAAAACATCAAAATTTAATATCAATTTCGAAACCCTGCACCAAAATTAAATAATTCCTCAAAATTTGGACTGAATAGTCTTTTGAAATTCTTGATGGTAGTGGAGGCTCTAATAATGATGGAGTTTAAATTGGGGCCCTTTTGAATGTCCGAAATAGCTGCGGGGCTCGGAATGCCTTGCCGGGGACTGTACGTGACGAATTCACGGTTTGCCTGCTATCTATTAGGGCTGATAAGGAAATAATTTCACTCTCCTTGGCTATTTGTACTTAAATTTGAAGGGATCGTTGCTGGGCGACGAAAATCTAATAACAGGAAGATAAGGTAGCTCATGGGTATTTGATAAAAAGGGTTGTTGAGTTACTTTCGTTTTTTATATTACTGTGAATAGTAACTTTATAAATCCAGTAAAGCGAAGGGCTCAAATGCTAGGTGGACCAATCGCCGTTTGTGTATTTAACAAAAAGTTACCAATAAGTTAATAAATGCGGTTGATCTGATTTTCAAGAAATATGGTAGGCAAGTAGTTCATTCCAGTACAATTTTTATGTTTCAAATCAGAATCAGTCAAGTGATTATTGAGGTACACCTAAGGGTCGCGAGTTGCAGTTTGCCACGAAGTAGTACTAAACGATAAACGGATCGGCAAACGTAGAGTAGGGCGCCCTGCGGCCAGGTGGAGCGACGACCTGCGCAAGGCGGCTGGTAGCAAGTGGATGCGTGATGCAGAAGATCGTGCTTTGTGGCGTTCGTTAGGAGAGGCCTATGTCCAGCAGTGGACAAACATTAGATAGGCTGATGATGATGATGATGACTGTACTACTTCAAAAAGTAACATTATTACAAAGTTTCAAATATGAAGTCCTATAAAAGGAGATGTGAGTAAAAATATGGTCAACATGAATAGCTGCAATGCACTTCAGTAATGAATCTCCATTCAGAGAGTTGAAATGCTGGCGCGATATAATTTGCTGAGCTGGCACTGGGCACCTTTCCATTTAAACCACATTTTGAAGTACTGTTACAGTACTGAAAGTCAGCTTGATGTAAATAAAAAGAACAAAACGTAACTGAGTTTTTGAATTGCCATTAGTACGTTCTTTGACACCATCTTTACCTGGGTACGTTATAGTTGTATGGTGAGTATTTATTCGACAATTGTTATACTGAATCAAAACCTAAGATTAAAACAGTTTTTGACATCGTTAATGTCATCATCCACGCTACGATACATAAGAGTTCCTGGCAGAAGCCAGAAACGCTTTTTCTAAGACTAGATTTGTCAAAAGCTTTTTATTACAAAGTTACATACATACATACATATTATCACGCCTCTTTCCCATTGGGGTAGGCAGAGACTATATGGTAAGTGTGACCACGTTGGTGGGTTAACCAAGTGGTGGTCGATGTACCATTTAAGTCGGGTCGTATAACCACTTGTCACTAGTAGGTAGTTACTAGTTGTAGATATGAAACAGCAGGCACTATAGTCTTTATAAAATATATTTGGAACACAATACTTGACAAAACAAAACAGAATAAAAAGTAGTCGCAAATTAACGGAGGTACGCCAGGTCGTGACGTCTATATCGCACTAGTCGTAGATGGCGCGCGCGGCATCATCGCGCGCCGAGCGAAACCAGTTTTGCCACTGGATAGCTGCCGTACTAACTCGTACGTAAACTGCGGCCGCCTGCCGGCGCGGAGACAATAGGCGCGGTGCAAGCGGCGCGTTTCCAATGATTGCAAAATCGTACCGAACGTTATTATGTTATTATAAGTTTGTGTTGTTTATTTTATTAATATAATATTATGGTGAAATTAAATATATATAGTAATGTGTGTTTGTATTTATGTAATTAATATTTATATATGTGTAAAAATATTTTATGTATGTAATTATTTATGTAGGCTAGTAAATGAAAAGATGAAATATAATGTTTATATACTTATAAATAAATATGTATAAGTGTATGTATAAAATTATATAGTAATTAAATGAGATGCCTACATCACTCCCCCCCAGACCGTTACTACGGTCGATAGTAGTCGGGAAATCGAACCGTACGCCCAGAACGCGTCTTTTTTCGGCTTTGAGCCGGGACCGGGACTGGTACCGTTACTGGAACCGAAACTGTGTCTGGGACTGGTATGTCTTGTTGCCGTATCGGGATTGGATCCGGTGGGGTTGGGGTATACGGGGTTGAAGTCGGTGTAAGAGATGAGTCGGTCAAAATGTAAGCTGGTTTAAGCCGGTCAATTGAGACAGTAACTACTCTGCCTTTTACCATTATCTTGAATACCTTGTCATCTCGCTCGAGCACTTCGTGGGGGCCGGTATAGGGAGGTTTCAATGCGCCTCGTACTGTATCGTCTCGCAAAAATACGTGGCTCGAAGTTAATAGTTCTTTAAAAATAAAAATCCTATTTTTGTTGTGGCGAGCAGCAGGTGTGGGTTGAAGTTTTTCAACAAAGCGGCGTAAGCGAGTCGTGAAGTCCGAAATGTCGGTACTGTCAGCGAGTGTCGGCTGGAAAAACTCTCCCGGCAGACGTAACGTCTCGCCATACACCAACTCTGCAGAGGAAGCTTTAAGATCCTCTTTAAATGAGCTTCTGATGCCCAGAAGCACCAAAGGCAATATGTCAACCCAGTTGCTGTCGGCATGGCACATTACTGCCGCCTTAAGCTGTCGATGGAATCTTTCCACTAGGCCATTACACGCTGGATGATACGCCGTTGTTCTGCGGTGTTTGAATCCAGTCATTTTTCCAAGATATTGGAAAAGTGCGGATTCAAACTGAGCACCGCGGTCGGTCACGATGTCGGTTGGAGATCCAAATCTGGATATCCAGGACATCAACGCTTTGCCTACAGTTTCAGCTGTTATGTCTGGCATTGGCGTGACCTCAGGCCAGCGTGTAAATCGGTCTACTGCTGTAAGGCAGTATCTTTGGCCTTGTGATAGCGGTAGTGGTCCGATAATATCGACGTGCACGAAAGCAAATCGAGCGCGGGGTAGATCGAAAGTGCCCAATGGAGATGACACGTGTCGATTTACTTTAGCTCGCTGACAATCCAAGCATTTTCGTGACCATTCTCGACAGTCTTTGCGCGCCCCAGGCCAAATGAAACGCTCGGCAACTAATTTAGCAGTTGCGCTTGCGCCTGGGTGGCTAAGATTATGAAGACTGTCGAAAACTTGTTTTCGAAACGGTTTGGTCACGAAAGGTCTTGGTGAAGTTAGGCTTACGTCACAGTAGAGTTCCGTTTGGCAGTTCGGTAATTTTAGTTTCTCAAGGCGGAGTGAAGATTCACCACCGAGAAGTTGTGCCATTTCAGAATCAGAGGCTTGTGAAGTGGCCAGTAAGCCCCAGTCAATTGGCATCTGCAGTTCTTCGATTCTGGACAGAGTGTCAGCAACAACATTGTCGCTGCCAGAGATGTGCCGTATATCAGTGGTGAACTGCGAGATATAATCTAGATGCCTGAATTGACGCGGAGAACAGTTCGCCTTTCTTTCGCTAAACGCAAAAATGAGGGGTTTGTGGTCGGTGTACACCACAAAATGTCGAGCCTCCAACATGTGGCGAAAGTATCTAATACTTTCGTATATGGCCAACAGTTCACGATCGTATGGCGAGTACTTTTGTTGAGCTGGATTCAGCTTACGCGAAAAGAACGCAAGTGGTTGCCATACGTCGTTCACTAATTGTTGCAAGACTGCACCCATTGCCAAATCAGACGCGTCTGTTACCAGAGCGAGTTTGGCCTGACAATCTGGGTGTGCAAGTAATGCAGCATTGGCCAGGTTTTCTTTGCATTGGTCGAATGCAGTAAGAGTTTCGCCAGAAAGGTGAACTGGGTGAGACGCTTTTACTGAGCCAGTTAGCAAAGCGTTTAGGGGTGCTTGGATTTTTGCGGCATGTGGTAGAAATCGCCTATAAAAATTAAGCATCCCTAAGAAGCGTCTTAGTTCTCTCACTGTCTTTGGCGGGGGAAAACTCTTAATAGCCTCGACCTTTGTATCTGAGGGTTTCGTGCCTGACGATGAGATATGGTACCCTAAAAATGATACTTCGCTAGCTCCGAAGGTACACTTCGAAGTATTGAGCAAAATACCATATTCCTTCATGCGTGTGAAGAGTTGATGAAGATGGACCTCGTGTTCCTGCTCTGTTTTTGAAAATATCAAGAAATCGTCTAGATAGCAGTAGCAGAAATCGAAGCCTCTAGTCAACTCGTCAACAAAGCGCTGAAAGGTTTGACCCGCGTTTCTCAAACCAAACGTCATAAATGGGAATTCAAATAACCCAAATGGGGTGGAGATGGCGGTTTTTGGGATATCGTCTTCGTGCGTGGGAATCTGGCCTTCACGAGGTCAATTGTGGAGAAGACCCTACAGCCAGAAATACTGTGTGCGAAGTTGTGGATATGCCTGATGGGATAACGGTCGGGGATAGTGCGCGCATTGAGCATTCTATAGTCGCCGCAAGGTCTCCAGCCGTTATCTTTTTTGGGAGCAAGATGTAATGGGGAGGCCCATGGACTTTCTGAAGGCCGCGCTGTGCCGTTGTTGAGCATCAGTTCGAATTCCCGCCTAGCTATCTTAAGTTTATCTGGAGCTAAACGGCGGGGAGTGCAAGAAATGGGTGGACCTGGTGTTGTTCTGATGTGGTGTTTAGTGGTATGTTTTGCAACCATTGGTGTGCCAGAAGGGCGGGTAATCTCAGGGAAATTACTAAGAATCGCATGATATCGCGTGTCGCCCGACCAAGCTTTTACCGAAAATACATCAGTGTGAGCAATAGAAGCACTTGAACTTAATGTAGTAGTGTTATCAATTAACCGCTGATTACGACAATCTACAATTAAATTATAATGGCTCAGAAAATCAACACCGATTATAGCTTTAGTAACATCAGCTACAGTGAATCGCCAAGAAAAATTGCGCCTTAAGCCTAAATTAAGACTAAGTTCTATGTAGCCGTACGTGTCGATGCTGGTCCCGTTCGCTGCACATAGCTGGTACTCTGTCTTGCTCCGCTTCTCTCGTAATGCAGATTGAGGGTATACGCAGAGATCGCTGCCGGTGTCCACCAGGAACTTGATGTTGGAGCCGCGATCAGCGACAAAGAGGCGACCATTTGACGCAGGGCAATCGTCAGCCGCCATTAGCGACTGCCCGGAGCGTTTCCCGCCTTCCCGAAGTCACATGGCTTCATACACTGGTGGGCATTGGCACCATGCCTCGAGTGATACCAGCATAGCGGGAATTTGCGATAGCTGGAGTTTGATCGGGACTTCGGACGAGATGAAGAACGGCGCTGCTGCGGTCTGGAACGGTCATTGGAGGTGCATGCTGCACGAGTGTGCTCGTCGAGCTTCGCGGCAAGGCGCTCCACCATCTGCTTCAGCTCTGCTATCTCACTATTTGCCTGTGAGTGTGCGGCGGTAGAAGAGGCTGCTGCGACGTTGCCTGGAGCGGTGATCTCGTGGATCCGATCAGCCAGATCAGAAAGGTCTTCCAGATTTTGAGTGGTCTGCGATGCCAGCACGGTCTGTATGCTGCTGGACAAACGGTTGCTCCAGATGGTCTTTATGAACTCCTCTGGTACAGCTGGACCGGCCAAATCCTGGAGGTGCCTCAGGAACTGAGATGGTTTCCTGTCTCCCAACTTCTCGTGCGTCAGTAATTGCTTCACCTTTTTCTCCTGGGAGGCGCAGAGACGTTTTATAAGTTCCGTCTTAATCTTGACGTATCGGTTTTGATCGGGAGGTTTAATAATAATTTCTTTAACCTCTTTGGCATATTGCATGTCCAGGTGTATGATGACATGATTAAATTTTATTGCATCATCAGTTATTCCAAAATTGTAGAATTGACCTTCCAGCAGAGCAAACCAAATCTCGGGGTCGTCCGGTGAAAACGGTGGCACTTTTATATTAATTTGCCGGACGGGTGCAGTGGACACGCGCACCTTTTTGCAACGACGTGTAACGTTCTCGGATTCAGATCCTTGAGATTTTAGTGTTCTGTATGCTTTATCGGACTCACCGCTGTCACTCATCTTTCTTCTTCTTCTTCTTTTTCGTGTAATCCAGGGGTCACCAGTTATGGTAAGTGTGACCACGTTGGTGGGTTAACCAAGTGGTGGTCGATGTACCATTTAAGTCGGGTCGTATAACCACTTGTCACTAGTAGGTAGTTACTAGTTGTAGATATGAAACAGCAGGCACTATAGTCTTTATAAAATATATTTGGAACACAATACTTGACAAAACAAAACAGAATAAAAAGTAGTCGCAAATTAACGGAGGTACGCCAGGTCGTGACGTCTATATCGCACTAGTCGTAGATGGCGCGCGCGGCATCATCGCGCGCCGAGCGAAACCAGTTTTGCCACTGGATAGCTGCCGTACTAACTCGTACGTAAACTGCGGCCGCCTGCCGGCGCGGAGACAATAGGCGCGGTGCAAGCGGCGCGTTTCCAATGATTGCAAAATCGTACCGAACGTTATTATGTTATTATAAGTTTGTGTTGTTTATTTTATTAATATAATATTATGGTGAAATTAAATATATATAGTAATGTGTGTTTGTATTTATGTAATTAATATTTATATATGTGTAAAAATATTTTATGTATGTAATTATTTATGTAGGCTAGTAAATGAAAAGATGAAATATAATGTTTATATACTTATAAATAAATATGTATAAGTGTATGTATAAAATTATATAGTAATTAAATGAGATGCCTACAACTACATCCCTCCACTTGCTACGATCCTGACATATGTCTTTCGCTTCTTCTACTTTCATAAGTGTTTTCATACAAGCTCGTCGGTTGCGGGTACTTTTTACGTGGCCTTTACTGAGAACGTCTTCGATTTGATCGTGATACGTTCGCCTACGTCGACCTCTACCAGCTTGTCCATTCACACTCGCCTCATAAATCTGTTTCGTCAATCGTCTTTCATCCATCCTCTCTACGTGTCCGAACCATCTCAGCATCCCTTTTTCTATCTTTGTCACTACATCTTCTACCACACCACAACGTTCCCTTATCACGCTGTTCCTCAACTTATCCATCAATGTCACTCCAGCTATACTTCTCAGACTTCTCATTTCCACAGCATTAATCTTACTTTCATGCTTCTTCTGCCAAACCCAGCATTCACTACCATACATAAGTGTGGGGACCAGCACTCCCCTATGCACAGCCAATCGTGCCCTTTTCGATACGTTCTGGCTGTTCATAAAGTTATGCAGGGCCCCATTCACTTGGTTTCCTGCCAAAACTCTTCGCTCAATATCACAATCATACTTGCCGTCTCTCGTAAACTTTGATCCCAAGTAAACAAACTCTTTCACTTGCTCCACTCTTTCTCCTTCAATCATAACTCTACAATTCGACATACTTTCTTCTCTTTCAAAAACCATTACTTTCGTCTTACATACATTCATTTTCATACCTTTGCTTTTTAGGGCACCATGCATAATATCAACCATCGCCTGCAACTCCTCCTCTGATGATGCTAATATAACTTGATCATCAGCGTATAGGAGGCATTTGACAGTTAAATCATTCATTCTTAACCCATACGCACTTTCTTTCAAATCCTTCAAGCAATTGTCTATAAATAGGTTAAACAGCCCCGGCGAGGCTACACATCCCTGTCTAACACCTTTTTCGATGCTAAACCAGTCTGTGTAAGCCCCGTTTACCCTAACCCGAACCCTCCTCTTTCCCTTGCACTCCCGACCGCGACCCACACGCGGCGAGGAGCACAAGGAAAACCCTCCTGGTGGCACCGCTGTCACCGCCCGAGCGTGGAGCGCCGTTTCCTCCAGCGTCCACCACACTCGTCACCGGTGGCAGCAATGCCACCGTCCAAGTGTGGAGCGCCGCATCCCCCGGCGTCCACCACACTCAGACCCTCCTCCTTTCCTTGCACTCCCGACCGCGACCCACACGCGGCGAGGAGCACAAGGAAAACCTCCCTGGTGGTCCGAGCCATCGCTCAGACCCCGGCTCATCCGCTGTGCCCTCTGCTAATCAGCCCTCTGCTGCCAGAGGGACACGCGGAAGGCCCCACCTCGGGTTCCTCTTCGTTTCACCGGGCTCAGTGCCACGGCTACTTATCCCCCCCGCCACGGAAAGGCGGGAACCCATTCGGGGGGGATCAAGGAGCTGCCTACCCCATACATAGACAAGGTCGACCACAATTCATCCCTCACCACTCTGTCATAGGTCTTTTCCAAGTCCACGAATGCGCAATAAACCTTTTGACTTTGAGCCAAGAATTTACAGTTTCTTTTCAGCTATGAATAGATCCTGATTAAAAAAAGTAGCATTTGAAGCTGTGATAAGAATTCAACATGTCTTTTTAACCGACTTCAAAAAAGGAGGAGGTTATCAATTCGTCTGTATGGTTTTTTTTTTTTTTTTTTTTTTAATGTTTGTTACCTCATAACTTTTGACTGGGTGAATTGATTTTGATGATTCTTTTTTTATTAGAAAGCTGACGCTTCCCATTTGGTCCCATTTCAATTTAGTCCAGTTCTGATAATGGTATCCATGAGAAAACCATATAAGTCTTAAATTTGCATTAAGTATTTTTTGTTATAATTAATTAAAGACGCGCTCGCGGTTGTAAACTCGCCTGATGAAGGTCACCGAATGTGACCGAAACTAGTCGTAGTAGACGACTTAATTTTTACGTGAGTATTCCCGTGTTTAATTATAACAAAAATGTGTGAAAACCACGTTAGTTTCCATAGTAAAATTGCATTAAGTACGTGCGCGACAAATAGATGAATACGAGTAACTCAATAGTCGGTCTTTTGAAGTCGGTTTTTGTTTTTTGTTTTGTAAAAATAATGTTCTTGTTAGTAGACCAAGTGCGGTGAGTTTAACCCTGAAGTTATCATCACGATATAAGTTCATCGCAATAGATCTGGTCTCACGAATACAAATGGCAAGACTTGATTTTGTTCTATGAGCCCATGTGCCTACCTAGTCAAGAGAGTACGGAT
Source organism: Alcis repandata (assembly GCA_949125135.1). Taxonomy (NCBI): domain Eukaryota; kingdom Metazoa; phylum Arthropoda; class Insecta; order Lepidoptera; family Geometridae; genus Alcis; species Alcis repandata. The sequence continues at coordinate 8,320,651 of OX421233.1, forward strand.
ATGTGTGGACCTAAAGTACCTAGGTAAATATGCATAGACTTGCTGATTACATAGACTGGCCATTTGACCAACTGTGACCCTACTATAGCTTCTTTTGAAAAATATGTAGGATTGGATAGGATATATGCAAACCCAGTCTCTATTTATGCCTGCTACATTTTTCATAGATCCAATTTTCCTATAGTTTATTCGTTATCGTCCATTTTTCTAACGTACCTTTTTACGTTTTGACTATGCGGGTAAAATATTTTTTGTTTTATTTTTTTATGTTTTTGTGATTGTGAAAATATCAATTGTAATAGGTACGTGCGATAAATGTGTATTTGAATTACCATACTCATTCTAAAATCGCATAGCAGCTTAGATAAAAAGTTATAAACAGTTTTTTAGAAAAATAAGTTTATATTCGTCCAATCTCAAATTGAATTGAACAGCAAAAGGGAAAAATTTAATTTTACCATAGAATGAATTTCACCGACAATCATGAAACTTTTTTATTATGATGGTATTGCTACCGCAGATAAAAATCACGTGCCAAAGTTATGTAGCGTGTAACTTTTCGAATTTGTCAATTTCATAAGGTTTTTGATGTTTGGATGTCGTGATGTCGGAACACTTGAGGAAAACATGGAGCGCGATTGGTTTTATGTGATTTTGTTTTGGAAACATAAATTATACGAGTTCATGTAGATGTTTTGTTTGGAGAATACAGAAATATAGATGAAAAATAATCTGGAGCGTAAAAGTTAGTAGTACATGTTTATAGGAACTAATTAAAACTACATTTGGGACGCGCAAGTAGCGCGCTCCCGACACGCATCTCGAACCCTCTGCAATAATGTAATAGTTTTTTACATGCGATGCAATACTAAACGCCTGCCAAGAACTTGGTGCTGGTACAGCATTAAAACGATCTGTGATAGCGCGAGCCGCGCCAGGCGCGGCGGCCTGCCTCCTTGTAGATAACTCAGGCTATATCAGGGGCGCAAGGCTACTTGTCTACACAGCAGCGTGTGGCATGCCTACTCGTGCACTTTTGGTCTGTGTCAAAAAAAAAACAGTAAGCGATCACCCATTTCATAATTTTTTTCCACCCAAAAAACCATAGGTAATCTATTTTAACATTTTTGCAATTTCCGAAATTCTACTTAATTTTTTTGGACACATGAAGATAAATTATTTCAATGAAATATGTTCAGTTTGTTGCAGAAAGTTCAAGAAATTCTCAGTTCGTGACTAAAGTACGATATTTTCTTAGCGAAATGAAACATCACCTGAATAAAAAATGTGAGAAAATCTTGAACAAGTGAAACATGTTCTAACTTTTGCAAGAACCTTACAACGAATTCTATCAAACAAAATCATACGTTTAATTTTTTTTTCTGTAACTGCGTAGAGTGTAGTTTAATAAAATCGACTAAAACAATACTTTTATCTACTTTAAGTTGTCGGTTATACTAATGTGTAACTTTGTTTACACTATTAATGGTGCCATGGTGCCACCAGCAGTGGGACAGGGTCAGAGCAGCTGTAGAGAGAGGAACCTCCGGATAATGCGTTCTATTATGTCAAGGATCACTGCCTTCTGTATCTTTCTGTTCTGTTCTGTTCTATATAGTCTTCTGTACCCAAGTGAGTGCCCGGCGAAAGCCTCTTGAGATGTCAAAAATATTAGTGATATTAGTTTACATCTATGGTAAATGTTAGTCGATTATGCTGTAAACTAAAATAAAAAGTACAAACTATTCAGATATTAAGCAAGTTCAAACAATGCATCGTCTCATGCCAAGATCAATGATGTTTCCAAACCAAATGTTACACCAATTTTCCCAGCGGCACAATTCGGGGCGACAGCCGTAGATGCATTATCACCCGAGCGAGTGACGTCGATTCACTCGAGTAGTTCCATTAGTCGTTTGTCTTCACTTCTATTGCTTCCTTTGTGACGTCGAGAGGCAAACGACATGGCACTTAAACGGATATGGACATCAGCCGGGAGGTGTTGATCACGGTTTGTTTGAAATGAATCTGAGATAATGTATGAAAATCTGATCCTAGGGATTTATGGTGCATCGTATTTATAAATTAATAAATTTTGCTATAAAACCTTGTATGAGTAATTCAACAAAATTTTAGATTAAATTATCGTACGTAGACTATCTTTCGTTACATTTAGGCACAACGCGATTTGAGTCTACTGTGTTTTAGGTACGCAGAGACCAAACGGTTGGTTAAATACTTAAAACTGGACAACCCATCTAAAGAATTCTGCAAATTCTACATTTAAACCCCTTTATAACTCGATTAACCTAAACTGAGCCTTATTTACAATAAATACAGGTTATATTAGAATTATAACGCCTACAAGATATTTGGTGAGATATGAGTGTGATTATTGATTTCCCATCAAGACACGTCTTCAAAATATTTTTGGTACCGAAACCCTGCTACGATTCGTCGTAGCTTGGATACGTGGAACGGTTTTTTACGTGAACAAATTAAGAATTGAGAAAAAAAAATCTATTTCTTCACGCATTATAATATACTTATCATAGCTGGTGAACTTCGTACCAGCTAAAACATTTATTTTCTAATTCAACCGAGTATTGAAACGGACAAAACAGAATAAATAATCAAATCAGTAGAGCCATTTTCGAGATATTATTATAATAGATAAGTACAGAAATACTATTTACCAGTAAATACTTACTTAGTGGCCACTTCAGAATGTTTTGATTTATTAAGTAAACACTAAATGCGGCTTTGACAAGGTTTACGTCTAGAGCTAGCTTCGATTAAGCTCAACCGTTAAACTTAATCGAGAGCAAATTGAGTAGATTATAGAATCAGGGTATCAGAGTTGTATTGTTCTATTGACCTATTAACGACTGACGTGGCGTTCAGGCGTGGAGGAGTTGCCAGAACTAGAATTATCAGATCTAATCAGTCCAATCTGTATCTATTAATAGAGGTGTACTACAATGGCAAGTTTTATTAGGAATATTATTACTTGCGATTGTAATGTTCTTAAGTCACTGATAAATAAGTACGTATAGCTGAGTGGATCCTGGTGACAGTTTCTAAGCCGCCTAAAAATGCCTCATGCTTTGGCGGTTGTTGTCATAGGACAAACAACCGAGACCAACAATTTAACGTGGTATCCAACGTATGGTAGCAGTCGGCAGTAAATGTCGCGGTTACCCATCTGAAAACCATCTGACTGCGCGTAGCATTTACGCCACCGATGTGTCAAATGACGATATACGGCAATACATTAAAATGTAGAACAATAACATTTTTCACTTGCAAAATTGTTTGTTTTCAAACCCGTTCCTTTGTTTCGTATTTTCATAAGAATGTTATTTTCCTCAATCGAAATAAGATGTGTGAACAACAAAAGTAGAAATCGTTCGGATAAAAAATATAAAATAATGTTAGTGACGATTCCTTGTTTACACATTTGGAATACAAATACAACAGTAAAGAAAAGGAAATGCGCAAAGTTCTAGAATGTTAGGGAGTGATGTTTTTGGAACATACTTCCTATTAATAGTGCAAATACAAAGTTTGGCTGTTTGCTAGTCAGTAACACGGTCTCTAGAGACATATTATCTTATATTTAAACTTTATTTTTGTTATACACTTGCTAAGTAAGATTGTTAAATAAAAGTACTCTAAACATGATAGGAATAATGATGTAATACGGCCTATTCACCCTTCGAGGGTAGACCTGTTTCCCAGCAGTAGGAACATTAAAAGTTACTGGGGATGATGATGATGGAACATGATAGATTAAAATAACAAATAAAGCGATAGGATAGCTCTAAGATGAGATTGCTGAAACACATCGCCAGGCGCTATCGTATGAATGTTTAAGAAGTACCTACTTCACATTATCACAGGCACTAATATCACAAATTCGAAAGTTTGTGTAAAAAAAACTTACAATGGAAAAACTTAGGTACTTACTCAAACTGGAAAAATATACATCTCCTGTAGAATAGCGTGTGAAACCATGGAGCCAGTGAAATTACAGGGCAATTAATTGGGAGATTAAACAACTTATATCTTGGGTGACGAGCGCAGTGTTGTGCCGCGCAGGGTTTTGAATTCTGAGAGTTCAAAATTCTGGGTGGCACAGACTTGTTATGGGCAAACGTGACGTTTAACATCAGGCGAGCGATTTGCTCGTCTAGTCACTCAATTACATTAAAAAAAAGTATTTTGGTCGGTTCGAGATTATCTGTCACTCTCACTGTCATGACATTTCTAATGAGAGCGACAGTGACCGATATATCTCACTTTCCAGAATTATGAACCAACCAAAAATTTACCGATAGACCCTTCGAATAACACTTCGGCCTTTAAAAGCTGCTTAAATTTACAACCTTTTACTTCACAATTTTCTCGTACATTAAAAAACAAAGATTATTACAAAAGAAATGCCTTTCACAAAATGCCGAACAGAAGCCGAACAATCTCGAATAACTCAGTCGTTTTATTTTTACTGCGGTCGTAAACATCGACCTATAAAAGAACATTTAGCTACTATTCTTCCAATTACTGGGCCTTTTTTCGGCGCAGTCAGCTTTCTTAGTATTATCATCCCATGTATTGTTTGTTTATATCTTTAGGCTTCCGCTTATTACGACTTCCGGAAGAGAAAACGACCGCATTTCGGCGATCCAGTGGAACGTACTTGCGAAAAGGTTTTGTAGTGTTTTTAAAAGTTTTGTATTTCTTTATTAGAGTGTGTGGTTTAGTTTTAAGAGATTTGCATTGGCGGCTGTCGTATATTGTTTTGGTTACGTTAAATAGGGGCTTATTTTTTGAGCTTTGAAACTTCAAAATCCTTCAAAATTCAAAATCAAAAACTTCAAAATTCTTGGTGGCGCAGACCTGTTATGGGCAAACGTGATGTTTATCGTCAGGCGAGCGATTTGATCGTCTCGTCACTCAACTACATAAAAAAAAAGCAATGGAGCTGTCCAAAAAAGCATATTTTGCGGTAATACTACAATTAGTGTTTATTTGGTTCATTGACTAAAGATTTTGTGTATAGATGACCCTAAGATGTTTTTATTTCTTCTCACTGAGATGATGTAGAGAACTAAAATATTTGAAACTGTAGGTATTCTTTAACGTCCGGAAAATATGACCAGATCCAAACGAAACAAAACATTTTTTAATCATGTCAATATGTTCTTGTATGCTGTGAACAGTGATCCTCGAGAGATTTGTTTTTGGTTCATTGACCTACTTTCACAATAAGTACATTACACTCCTGTTACATAAATAAATAATTACCAGCTTAAGTTATATTTTTAGAATCCCACCCTAATTGAAGTTCGTTGACCCCATAATTTTATTACTTTTCGGTTACAAACAAAATAAACTCTCCGTATTTGTACAGAACAAACTCATAAAAGCATGAGGGTAAAATCAGTGATTTAAAAACCTTACGGAACTTTTCCCATTTCCCATTGTTTATGACTGGTTTCTTTTGCGGAGGAGTCAATATTTATTATCATTTATATGCTTTCAAAGTATTTGTTTCGTTCTATTCAAAACATGAAATGGTGCTTGCTTTTTGGCATAAACGACCGTAAAATGAGATGGTACGACTGCACAGTTCACACTTTTTACAGACTTTAATTTAAGGTAATGTACCTGTGTCTGTATGGTTGCAAATTTTATAACTAATATAAAACTTGAACCATTTTAAATGTCCGATTTATTCGAAATATGGTATGTGTAACCCCGATGACCATGCAATAAAAGCTTGGCTTAGTAAATATTACTAAAGTATTTATTCTTACTAAATTTCTTACTTAATCGAAATGAATTTCTGTATGTTTATGTAGCAATTTTAGCCCTATTCAATTTTTGTAAGTTGCCATACAAAATTCCAGTGACAAGTACGAACAAAATCAAAAGTGATCCTACCTCTAATTTTCCAATTACATTCTCTGGTAAAAAACGTGCCCCGTAAAATATTATTTATTTATTTATTTTTATGTAATTGAGTGGCGAGACGAGCAAATCGCTCGCCTGATGTTAAACGTCACGTTTGCCCAATTAGTACGCCACTAGCTCACCAGACCGTTTCATGTTGTTTTCTTGCCCCGAACTTGAGTTCCTAATTCGTGCATCAAGATATCGAAAAGCTGACCGACAAAGTTCCAAGATTGTTCTCGAGACTGAAGTTTTCCTTTATTGCCCTATAACGTCGGATAGTTGTGACTTAAGAAGAGATTACCATAGGATTGTGCGAGAAAAATTGCCCATAAGGAGAAACTTTGTCGTGCTTGGGAGAATGCAGTCGCTGCTGTAGGTATAGTGTCTCCATATGGAGAGTCTTATGCACGAACTTACTCGATAAGATAGGGTTACTAACGGTGCCATCTTTGTTATAAATACACGGGGCTCACGTAAGATTGAGTAGGATGCTCTGACTATAGTTAGCAGCCGAAAGCGCGTCACGCTTGTAATATTTTCTTGAAAGAGATCACAGAATGTAATAGAAACCGCTAGCAGTCCTGTGTATCTATAACAAAGTGTATAAAAACTATGCTAGTTTTCATAGAAAGATGATTTCTTAGACTAACACTGTACTGAAGCACGTTACAGTTTACTTTTATACCTACTATGATAGATAGACGATTATAATATTCTTGTCAGTGTTATTATTTTGATTTCATCGTATCTGTAGGCTTATTATAGAACATTCAATATTGTTTATGTCTTCATCACTCATAGGTATTTCCATTTTAATTGAAGTAACAAAGCTTTACCCAATCTATTGCACAAAATAGCATTTAGCCAAAAGTGGTAACACAATGCAAGCTAAGTAAAAGAGTTCTAGAAGATACAAAAGGAGTTTTTAATCCAAAATGCTCTTTTATAAAAACAGCTAGAGCGTCATGCATCTCATAGCGCCGAAATGAATATTTTTTATTTCATACCGTCAAGCAACAACAGTGCTCAATCTATTGCACAAAATAGCATTTAGCCAAAAGTGGTAACACAATGCAAGCTAAGTAAAAGAGTTCTAGAAGATACAAAAGGAGTTTTTAATCAAAAATGCTCTTTTATAAAAACAGCTAGAGCGTCATGCATCTCATAGCGCCGAAATGAATATTTTTTATTTCATACCGTCAAGCAACAACAGTGCTTACAGTTTCACTCACAGAGCAACTTTGGGGCTGAGTGGGACAATTTGCTATACACATGGTATTGAAAATAAGACAAGTAGCAAAGTGGAACTGTTTTTGTTTTCGAAAACACATGTAACCTCCTTAAAATGGTAACTTCTTCAGTTTTTGGTCCAAAACACTAAGAAATGTCCTGCTTATGCGGAGTTGGGTAAAATGGTAGAATTGAGAAGGTCGAAGGTCTCTTCTTGGACTAGCTTACAAAAAGATAGCATCTGTATCAGTATAATGCACTTTATTTTATTTTAACAGATCTGGAAATCTTACAGCTAGGTTTATGGTAGATACATAATTATATTTAAAAAAAGGGTCAGTTACAAATTTCCACACATAAATATTAGGAAGGAAAAAATTTTAACAGCTGCTAACTACACTTTGTCAACTACAGATAATAACTAAAAGTCAACCCTAGTCAATACATAACCGAAATTGTTTTTAGTTGTCTTACTGGCCAGTGTTTGTAACACCCCAGTGGCAGCGTCCGCCACAGTTTCTAAAGGTCTTGGCGATAGAGCCAAGTTCATACAGCCAAGTGGGACGACATATCCCTGACCCATTTGTTGTATTTATATTTGGGAGGAAGCACTCAATTTTCACTGTTACTGTTAATTGTAGCGCACTTACGACGTGATTATTTTTGGCACAAGACCGTTAAAAATGACTGTTATGGTAGATATTTCATAGAAACAACATTCTTGGCAGTCGTCTATAAAAAAGCAGCGTTTTTCAGCTTGTTTATTTTATCTCTTATCCTTATTTTTAAAAGATAACGTTTTCGGAAGTTAACACAAACGCAAAAATTCATAAAACCTTTAGAACAATATCGAGTTACCACCTCTTTCTATCTTTTTCGTAACTTTTATGGAGCTTAGGACAGTTTTCATCATAAATTGATTACACATCTACAGCCATCAGACAAGATTGAGTAGCAACAAATAACGTTTATATATACGTACGAAGAATATATCGAGTGCGAAAGATTAAATGAATCGTGGCCGACCCCATAACATAAGTATCCCAGTGGGACGTTTAGGTCAAGCCGAAATCGTATACAAGAATAACGCTCCCGGAAAAGGCGTCAGGAAGACTGATCAAGGAAGGGCTCGATGGCACTGAGGCACAAAAATAATGCGTAGGAGATATTATTATGTTCGTCTTGTTCGTATGTCATGGTGATTTCTCACCAACGTGTGATGTGAGCCATCTAACCGGAATAGGATTTTACAATTTTTGGATTCAGTCACTGCAAATGCTCGAACGATTTTTTGCTGACGCGACGTGTAAAATAACGTGCGAAAACAAGATGGAGAATTTTAAGTGATAAATAAGTTTAAGCCATCGATAAGAAACGTAAGATTTTTTTTGTCGATGCTTCAAGCTTCGATGCTACAACGTCTACAACCACAAGCAAAAATTGTAATTGTACCTACGTTGAATGATTTATTTGCTTACGTATCAAAATCAAAATATTTTTATTGCGACACTGTGTACATACAGATCTTAAAATTAAGTAAGTATAGTCTCAACAGTAGACCCATACCGGGCGTGCAACATTTGGTATTGTGGTCACCAAAAACCTATAAACGAACTAACATTATTGAACTAATAGGAACTGAGAACTGAGAAACTTATCTTGTAAATAACCTAATAATAGAATAACACACGATAGATTATATTAATAAAATAACAAATAATTTTTATTACCAATCTTAAAATATTCTTTCATATTATAAAATCCCTTTGATAGTAACCATTTTTTTAACGTACCTAAGTATTTATAACAATTAACACGCATTGTTAGAAATTAATACAAAATATGCATAGCATAAAGCAAATAGGTACATCGAACTTTATAATGCTAGTGATGGCAAATTAAGGGTCTTGCTTGTACTTGATTGCTTAAAATGCTCTGACAACGTCTCGATAACGTGAAATGTCACGTCTAAAAAACTTTAATCAGGCTTAATAAGTATCTCTATTAGTACTGTATACCAACCTAGGCTTCGATTTCAATTTATTCTATAGTCAAGCTTTAACCCTGTGTAGAAAAACTTAAAAGAAATTCAATTTATAAACTTGAATGTTTCTCTTTTGTGTAAAATTTTGCTCGTTGCCCTCTGCATCCTTGTGTGATTTTACCATAAACTTGATTTTGAGGAAAAGAGGCGAATATTTGCGCTGATTTGAATATTTGTCTTTATTGTTATACGTGAAAAAACTGATACGACACTCTGGAATCAGATGATCAAATCAACAAACACGTTATTGCATTTGGTAGGATGAGAAACAAAATATTTAGGGCCACTCTTTTAACTACGGCTTACACTGCTCTGACAACAGCTTGCTGACGTGAAATGTAGGTAAATAATGCAAGCTTATTAAAAAAAAAATGTCACGCGAGAACAAGACGGAGACTTTTAAGTGACTAACTCTAAACATTCTTTATAAGTAAGGCCCAAGAGCCACGAGGACTCGCCACGAAAATCTCCGTAGCACGTTTGTTGTATGGGAGCCCCCTAAAATTATTATTTAATTCTATTTTTATTATTAGTTGATACTAGCAACAGAAATACATCATCTGTGAAAATTTTAACTTTCTGACTATTACGGTTCACGAGATGACAGCCTGATGACAGACGGACAGATGGAACAGAACAGACAGATGGAATATTATAGTTTTAGTTTTAGGACAGATCTAAAATTTGATACGATAAGTAGGTACTTATCTTTTATTGATGATTTGCAAATCTAACTATGTTTAGCAACCTATCTCTTCTCTCCGCCAAAGCAAAGTGCCTAATCTCACGGTCACAAGAGTCTTAGGTGGTATCTGTCTTAAATCGTTATCATCAAATTGTCTTATTCTTTTATCGATTTGTCACGATTGCGTGAGATACAGCCGATAAATGTCCTATCACGTATTGACATCAGCTCATCCGAAGAATACACACGTAATATCACGTCAGCCAAAATGTGGTCAATTTTGAAGTGTCTTGTAGTGTTAAGTGCTGTTCATAAAACAACGCAATCTTATAGTGAAAGTAAAGTGGTGACAATAGAGCAGGGTCGTTTGAGAGGATATAGGTTTCTAGACCGAGAATACTTCGCGTTTATGAGTGTCCCTTATGCTACTGCTCCTCCTGGAAAGGACAGATTCAAGGTTCGGAAATATGCTGATTTGTAACAGTAGGTACAAGAAAAAAACAGTCAGTAAAAATTTTGGTTATTTTCAGCGTCCTCTTCCCGCGCCGGTATGGATGGAAACATTCGACGCTATAGAAACTGGCAGTGTTTGTCCACAATCTCTTACTTTACCAAAAATCCAGGAAGATTGCCTTATAGCCAATATATTTGTTCCCGACACAAATGTCACCAATCTACCCGTAATGGTTCACGTTCATGGCGGAGCGAACGTAATTACATCCGGTGACTACTTCCGGTTTACTAAGCTAGTGGGCATGATGAGAGCCATTGTAGTCACTTTTAATTATAGACTAGGAGTACATGGTTTCCTATGTTTAGGAACTAAAAACGCTCCTGGAAATGCTGGAATGAAAGATCAAGTAGCATTACTACGCTGGTTGCAAAGAAACATAGCTAGCTTTGGAGGCAACCCTGACGACGTCACTTTAGTTGGTTGCAGTTCTGGTGGAAGTGCTATTGATGTACTAAGTTTGTCACCGATGGCAAATGGACTCTTTCACAAAGTTATACTTGAAGGTGGCGTAAGCATAGGCGTGAAGACCATTCAAATAGACCCTATAGCTAATGCGAAAACTTATGCCAAAATATTAAATTTTACGGACGTTGAAAACATTGACGCTTTAGAAGAATTTTATATGACAGCATCATATGAACTTTTGACTTCACACACTGAAGAAATAGTTCAGAGAGAGGATTCAACGACTCTATTTGGTCCATGCATAGAACGAGATACAGGAACAGGTGAAGAAATGTTTCTTTTAGAAGCGCCACGGGAAACTTTGAAACGAGGCAAATACAGAAGACTACCGATGATGATAGGCTATTCAGAAATGGAAGCCAAAAACAGGCAGTTTGAATTCGAAGATTATAGCGACAAAATGAATAAAAACTTTTCCAAATTTCTACCTGGTGATTTACAGTTTAAAAGTGAAGATGAAAAAGAGACTGTGGCAAAAAATGTCAAACAATTTTACTTTGGAGAGAAAATAATTGACAAAAATAGTATTTTGGAGTATATGAATTATTTTAGTGATATAATGAATGTTTTTCCTGTCTTGAGGAGTTTGAATTTAAGAAGAGAAGCTGGGAATGAAACAATATACCTGTTTGAGTATTCTTTTATCGATGAACATACAGATTACTTACCTTACACAAATGAAAGGTTTGCTGGCCACTGCAGTCATATGGACGCTGTTGTGGATCAAGACCATACTTTAAAAACTGATGAGTACGAGTCAATGAAAGAAATGATGAGAACTATTTGGCTTAACTTTATTTCAACCGGGTTAGTATATAACTACACATGTTTTGTGATTACAAAACTAATAACACTGAATTTTTCATACGATGCCAACATATGCATTTGAATTATTATATTTTTTTAGGAAACCTGTACCGGAAATATCTTCGCTTCCAGCATGGCCGCCTGTTGAAGGTGATTGGTCTCCGTATATGGCTCTACATAATTCTACTCCTGTGTTAAAGAGATCACTAACTGTTAAAGAGAGAGCCAACTTTTGGGTCCCTATTTATAAAAAATATCATCGTAATCCAATACCACCCAGAAATTCAACTATGTCTCATACAGATTCTGGTTTAGTACTAATTTTTATTTTCTTATTAATGTATAAACAAGTAATTGACTGTACTTAAGTCCTGTACTATTTGTAAAATTAATGATATTTTAAACGTATCTATAAGTGAGCTATATTGATTTTATTATATTTCAAAAGATCTTTATTTATTTTCCTGATTTTTATTGTTTTAAATAAAATAATGTACTGAATATTTGATTGCATTATTAAACAAACTTACGAGTAGGTCTCAGAACTTTTACAACATTCAAACAAGATTCGGGATAATTCGATATAATTGATTTGAACTAGCGTAAATAAAAATATTACATTTTGATGCCTTGGTTGTCGTGTTTTAGCATATAATAAACAATAGGCGTATCAATAGATGGTCATTCAAGGGTTTACTTGAATAAAATTGATCAATAACTGAACCTGTAGTTCTAATTTCTTTGCTAATAGGCTAGTTGTCATATTATTATGTGTGAATAAAAAAAGGAACCGTTCAATTTCTGAACCAAATGAAGGCTTGCACAATATATTGAAGGTTTCGAAGCAATCGGTAAAAACGGTTTAACGGAAGATATAAAGCGTGAAAAATATTCGGCTCCGTAGAATAAGTTATTATAGGTAATACACATGGATCACGGCAAATCCAAAGTGGCTCGGCGCCAAACTATAGTGTATAAAAGTCTATTTATGGCCGTAATAATTATTGAGGGAAATGTGCTTTGGATTCGTGGTTTGTATCTAAATACTTTTACTATCCTTCATGACCCTTTTTTCCTTGTTTTATTATAATTAATTTTTAGTTTATGTAAATTTTTGACTATACTGGGACAAAATAGAGAACAATTTTTCAATTAATATATAATTACAAATCAAAAAACTTTTTGAACGCGTATTGTATGCGCGACATGCGCGTATGTTTTTTTAATTACCTATTTCATTTAAAAGTGCTCAAAGGATTTAGATGATATCGGGTATAGAGGTTTTGGTAAAAGTTATTTTTATTTTCAGGACTATTTAACTTAAATTACAGCAGTAGCGTTTGGGTGTAGTTTATATCCTGGATCAACACAGACTACTTTTTATCCCAAAATGATTGGTTTTTGTAGGATAGCGGGTAAAATTTCGGGGCGGAGCTAATCTACCACAAATATCGCAAACTTTCAAAAAATCCATCTTTCAGCAAATCCTGTCGACAATAGAATTTAATGCCCAGATTTCATGCACTGAATTGGCAGTCCGCCCATTAAGATATGACGTCTTCGGGTAACTAACGACCCCGCAGGATAACACTAAGCCCCTCACAATGAAGGTAGATTTATTCATTTAGATACGTAATCTATGCTATTATCAAACACTGCCAAACGTCTTCGAGATTTCACAATGGGTGTAACAAAATATTATGATTGCGAGCTTTCGAGTTTTGTTATCCTTACTCATCTCAGTGCGTTTGTTTTATACCCATTTTCTAAAATTGTGTTTCTGTTTTTATTGCTCGCTGGAAAATTTATTTAATTTGCAACGTCGGCGAAATAAGAGCCGTGTGGGAATTTTTTCGCTCTGTATTTTACTGCTAAAGTGTCGAAAGTCGAGTCTAATAAAACCTAAGATTTATAGGTCCCTAGTGTAGAGCCTCAATAGGTTCTTATGAGATTTAAGAGTTGTAATACATAAAATATTATGACAAATTGTCCGTTATGAGAAGCATCTATTTGTGAGTTATTAGCCGTTACTGGAGTTGGAAGCAGAGTTGACAATAACAAATTGGCTTTATGGATGGATCTAAATCGAGTTTACTGCGGATGATATATGGTAAGTGTCCTTTCAGGATGCGGAATGAGATATTTTGTTGCATTCTTGTAATGTTTCAAAATATAAAGTACAACTAACATTTTGTTACAAAATTAAATTGAGGAAACAATTCTTGTGAAAGTAAGGTCAACTTCCTATTGCAAATTGATATTTTTATCGCAAGTTAGCTACCTTTAATCTAAAAAAAAATATCGTCAAATACTTGAAAGTCTTTCGGAAGTCTCATGTCTGGATAAAGCAGATTTGCCATCTAGAACGACGCCATCATTAACCATTAACTAAATTCGTATACATAGAGGATCGAATGGTTATAATTATTAGCTATGGTTTCAGAGTTTTCAGCCGTTTGAAGGCCAAGGCTTGGCAGTTGTGACGAACAACCGAACCTACAATTTAACAGGCTTGCCTATCATCCGAGCCATTAACCATTTGTTTTAGTAAGTTATGGTCTAACCGATAGCCGATAACCGAATAGCTAATAAGAAAAATGTACACCGTGATTTACAAATATAGTCATAAAATAAATGTATTAATCCAAAGTCGTACACCAGTATGCCACACACCTCGCTGCTTAATGTAGCATTAACATTTCAGTAAAGAGTTAGCCCAAAACAGTAAAAGTTATTTTAGATTTAAAGGTCAAAAAGATGTTAGAAAGATCTATCTTTGATTATCTTTTCTCAGAATAAGATTAGATTTATTTTTTCGACGTTGACTAATCATTAGTTGTGATCAGTTTGGCTAATGATATTGTTATAATATTATAATAAAATTCAATTTAAGTACCTAAGAACCTCAGTTTTAATCGTCGCCTTACTTACCTAAAGGTAGGTACCGACATAGTTTTCGACATAAATACCAGACATCTCTAATATGTGGATTAATTAAGCGAATGGAATTCTAACCCTTACCCAGATAGCAACCCTCACCCAGAAACTAAAGCACGATTAAAATCAGTACTGAACTCTATTCACAAAAGTTTACTTAAAGGAGCCTGAGGCTAAGCATATGCTGAATTGCAGGGGACGCAGGGTTACACAGCGCAGGGCAGAGCAGATTTTTTAATGCATGAACGTACCGAGAGTTGCGTGCGCTGCGGTGTAGGCACGTACGACGCAGATACGTGTCTGTCCTGTTCTGCGCGATATGTCTGTCTCGCCTGCTCTGCCCTGTAAAATCTGTTCTGGGCTGTGTTGCGTCTCCTTAGTGTACGCTGAGCTTCAGGGAGTATGCCTCGAAACATGAATACAGAATCAATGTAGCCACAGTGTGCTTTAAAGCGTAAAACAGCTGCTAAAATATTCAAATTTGAAGCTTGCTTAATGCTGTGATTATGCGTGAGGTTAAGATTGAGCTATTATACAATAGATACTAGATGTAACACGAGGTACGTTGCGTTATCCGGTTCAATTGTGGCACATTTTACAAACTCACTCTGTTATTAGAAATATAGAAACATTTAAAAATAAACTCATCTATTCGAATATGATCGGGGGGATGATAATTATTATTTACATAAAACTACCTAAGTATGGCAATAATATAATTACATAAAATAATTTATAATATTGTATAATTACAACAAGACACTACTCCCATTCAGGATGGACCCGTTACTTATTCCCTTCTTATTTAAAAATAATATTAAAAGATCACAATGTCTACAAAACGAGCGTCTACCGAGTGATTAATTGAAGTTAAGTAAGCTATCTCAACTTTAATGGCACATTGCAGCGAACGGTGACGCCGGCTCTACTATGTATTACATGGTTGCTTTATGGTGGTGGGTTTATTAAACGGAACGTGACGTTAAGAAGAGATCTATTAAGGAAGCTTTGCTTCCATCATGTTTCGTTAACCGAGGTTTAACTTAACTACGATTTATTACGATCTGGGACTTGACTGACACATCTGAGTGTAATTTAAAGTAGGTTCGTAAACAAATTTCGCTTGCATTTCTTACCTTCAAAATTCTCATTATCTTGCAGATAGGTTTTGTTAGAGACGCTTTATTTAAATCTTGCTTAAATATATTTCTAGAAAACCTAAGTACTGGGGTCTTACTAATAAAAGCCTGCTTTAGGTTAGTCAATGTTTAAAATGCTTTGACAACTTTTCGCCGACATGAAATGTCTCGTGCGAAACGACTTAATTTTTACGTGAGTATTCCCGTTTCAGTTATAACAAAAAGACTGAGAACTTTAAGCAATGATCAACTTTAAGCAGGCTTCATAAGTAGCCCATGTACTTTGAAAAACAGTAGTTTTTAATTTATGTCCAAAATTTGAGAAATACTTCCCAAAAAAGCTGCTCTGCAAAATTACTCTCTCTATAATCTAAGAAAAAACCCTAAATGCGAAAACTTTTCGTTAAGTACACACAGAAGTTCAATTATGTTCCAAAAGTAGTAAATAACTTTGACGTGGAACCCTCTAGAATTGCTACAAAGTAGTCCCAAGTAAGGTACTTTCCGTGTCAGTGCCCGTTCAAGTATTGACGTGACCCGCAATCTGCAGGTCAAGATGTAAAGGTAGCAAACACGTGGTTTTATTAGGTTGGTTACTTATGGATTCTTATATTGCGAAGGTACTTACGAGCTAACTTGTGAGTAAATGTAATATAAATGGTTATAAAGAAAGAGTATGCAAAGCCGAAAAGGGCTCATAGTACCTACTCATCATTATGAACAACTTTTACTATGGGACTAACCCGGAAATCGAGAAAAATCAGCTGTTCCACAGAAAAATGTCAATGAAACTCAACATAATTGTATGGAAAAGCTTATTTTTTTTTAATTCCGAGCTGTTCTTAAAGTAAAACTTGTTCATACCTACTATCTAATGTTTGTCCACTGCTGGACATAGGCCTCTCCTAACGAACGCCACAAGGCACTATCTTCTGCCTCGCGCATCCACTTGCTACCAGCCGCCGGTCGTCACTTCACCTGGCCGCAGGGCGCCCTTCTCTACGTTTGCCAATCCGACCGATCCGATCCGATTTAACATTAGATAGGCTGATGATGATGATGATGATGAGTACCTACTATGAGCCCTTTTCGGCTTGGCATACCCTATCTTTATAACTCTATTTATACATATAAAGAGAGAAGAATAAAGTTCTTTGCAATAAGAACGGAAAATAAGAAATTGTAAACATTGATATAAAAATACACTTAATTTAATATAAAAAAAATATAAGTCAAAATAAAGATACGCAAAAGGACACTTCACTTAACCTACGAAATCACTAACACCGAAAGACAATCAACTGCGGTTGTGGTCTCAATTATTTCTTAGGATTTATTTTAATTCCCGAATTATGTTCCGGTGGTACACGTAATCTATTTGAAGCTTACAAAAGACGGTGGCAATTTATCAAGTTAATCGTGGCAGCTAAGAAAGAAGAATTGACTCGGTGTCCGACACTTCCTTATTATAAGTACTCTATGCTACTGTATGTTAGTTGTGTTTAGCCAACTTGGAGGAAAAGAGGATTTTTTTTTTCGGTTTTTGCTTAGGTCATTTGGCCATGTAGGTACTTATTGTTGAAAACAACTTTTACATGAAACAGTGAAATTGTAAATAATGAATGTACCTACCTGTCACAGTAAACAGGTACAGGTAGACTGTAGGTACAGGTATCTACTTATTCCTCAAAGAAAGTAAATGGTACGAAAATGTTTGCGATTTTACGATTGGTGTCTTAGTAATATTGTTTCTAAGTTTTCGTAAAATAAGTTACGAACCTCCTTAGATTAGCATTTTTTTTTCTAATTTCACCTTGTAGTTGTGGTTTGTAAAACGTCAAAAGTACATCTAAAACAAATTAATAGTTTTTGGAATCATCGAAAACAGTAATATAACGTTTTATGTGAAAACAATTAGCAAAAACGTTAACCAAAATTTTTTTGTTGCAGATTAAAGCGGAAGCATGACACGTCGCTCGAAAAATACAAAAACGCCGCCTTTGTGAGTAACCGTGTATCATAATGGAACGAAAATTCAAAAGGAAATTGCTCAAATTGAAATAAATGATCAAGTGGCCATTCGGGGGGATAAATTAGACAAATTGAAGCATATTTAGACCTAAATGAATAGTTCAGGAGAAGATTGCGCTGCGACCGGCAGTCGCGAAGTATGTTCGACTCGACCAAAGGCGCATTGCTAGTGGCGCCATCTCTTTCCAACAGCTCTTGTTGGCTCAACGGTAAAGGGTGGCCATCGACGTTCCCGGCTGCGTCGGATATCATAAAGGCGTTCTTCATTTTCGCGCTGTCTATGGCGATAGTCTTTGGTAATCTGGTTCTGATTTGTGTGCTGAACAATAGAAGATACATCAAGTATATTGATAACCAGGTAAATTATATGCAATTTTTGTTTTTTTCTATAGTAAAACATTTTCAACCCACTTTTGTGATACGTTAGCTAAATTCGAGAAAAAGAAATCGAATCTCCATACAAAATATTTAGTCACGTGATCAATTTTCTATGGAGATTCAATATTTTCTTTGTCGAATTTAGCAAGAATTTGTTCAAGAAGTCGTTCATTTTGACGTGTAAAAGAACACTGTTAAGTATTATTTATTATTATTCATTTCCGTTACATCTTGTGTAAAAGTGCGATCTTCGTCTTGTGTATTTATGGTAGTGTGAAAAACTTGGAATATGATAAAAACGTCTTCGTAGACTTATGTATCATTCAGGAAATGTTAGTTTTTCAATGCTTTTTTCAGCCGCGGTATTTGTTGACGTCACTTGCTTTAAACGACTTATTTACTGGAATCCTGGTGGCTCCGGTGGCGCTGCTTCCGGCTCTGTATAAGTGTTGGCCGTACGGAGAGATATTTTGTCAGATTCAGGTATGACTTTAGAAATGGGTCAGCATTTATGCTAAAGTGAGTCTTTTTTGATGTGATTTTTTTATTTCATTTGTTTTGTTATTATTGACACATTTTATCTATTTTGTTTTCAACTCTTTCATTTGTTTTTTTGTTGATGTCCTGTTACTTTTAGCTACTGTTGTTACCGTATTTTTAGTACCTTTGTTTAGTCAAAGAACAATTTTGTAATGCTTTCTAAATAAGGGCGATTCAAATTTTTCAGGCTCTGACGGTCGGAGAACCTTGGCATTGAAATGTGAGCTCTGCGAGGCAATTATTGTCAGTTAAATTCACAGAGGGGTCTTTGTAGATTGCAGACCGTTACTCTCTCGCTTCGTAAATTCCGAAAATAAGTCTGAGAAAGAAATAAAATATAGAGTAAAGAGAGAAATAGTCCACGGACTCAAATATATTTGTCATCATAATTAGGTTATGTAATTATGTAATTGAAGTAGTATTGATAAGTGAAGAGTCAGAATAGGTAGTAAGTGTGTAATGTATAACCACACAACAACAACAGAACAACAACAACAAACAAACAACTCTATGTATTACGAAACGATTTTTAGAACTGGAAACAAGGGAGACAAAAGCTTTTGTGAACTGATTTTTTCCTCTAAATGGCCTCTCACAACAACCATCGCTAAAAGAATAGTTGCTAAAGCAATAAAAGTGTATCTACTTCATTTTTTAATCATATTATTATATTAGTTTAATATCATAGAAAAACATTTATTTGAGCAAATCGCTGCGAACCACTAACTTAATTCATGTTATTATGATAATTTTCGTTTGTAGCCTTTCTGCAGCGGTTTTATGTAGCGTATCTACATAAAAATAAATTATGATACAGCCCAGAATTATTATAGGCTTATTATAATAGTGCGAAATAAAATAGTGGCTTGGATTTTGAAATCTGGAGGACAAGCGGACTTTTGTGTCACAAAAAGGTTATTTAAGTCAGACGTGATTTGCTGTGACAATTAGGTTTAAAATAAATACAGGGTTATAAATAAAGGGTATGCTAAGTCGAAAAGGGCTCATTGTACTCATCACAATTAACAACTTTTACTATGGTCAAAGTAAACGCGCCTAGCTATAATCTAAAGCAAGTCTGTTGTATAAAACCGCGAGGCGCTAAAATCTATAGATATAAAAATGTTATGTTGGTTTGTGTACGCTTCAAAAACTCAAAAAGTTCTGCACCGATCGAGCTGAAATTTTAGCATGATATATAATCCGCATCAAGGAATGTTTTTATCTATTTTTTTTATTTTTTTTTTATCCACAGCGAAGCGTGGCAGGGAACACCTAGTTACATAATATAATTTTATTTTAATAACTAAAAATTAAATGCTTGACATCACTCACTATTATGATATGGTCTTCAGAACACGCACAGTACTTATGTAATTACATACTGCGCACTTCATTTTCGTATTGCGCCAGATTGTGATGATATTACGTGTTAATATATTATGCCGCTATTACAATAAACCCGTAAATTCACATGTACCTAAATGAAATGACAATGAAGAGCAATGGCATTAAAAACAATCTAAAAAGTAGGACACTTAAAGAAAATCTTTAAAAAATATAAACACTTAATTCAATGGTATTCTGCTGACTAATTCGGAAATTTATTCTACAGATACAATAAAAGTAACTCAAGAGAATTTGGCTTCATCTATTTGTATTGCTTAAAGATGGCGTATAAATTAACTCCCCATCAAATTCACCAGCAAGTTGTTTAATCTTGTTAGAACTAGGAGCGGCGCTCAGCCGCTGAGTCTTTGCTCAACTTTATTTAAGAAATATAGGGTTACCATTTCGAAAAATACGAACTCGAATATCGATTTTTGCAAAAAAAAGTAAAACTCTTTCTAAATAAAAACTTAAATTCTTTTATTATTCTTTTTTAAGGTCTTATTTTTTTTGTAGCTCACGCAATTCGAAAGCTAAAATAAAATTAAAGAACGCTTTTTTTTTTAAATTTAAGTTTGTATGGTCTGGTTAGGCGTGGCATTTGCTTTATTTTAGCAAAATGTAAAGATAGAAATTCTAGTAGACTTTCATTTACAAATGTTTTTGGGCTTAACGGTCTTTGAGAATAATTTGGGCGTAAGTAAGTATTGTAGTCTCGCTCTGTTTTAAATTTTGAATTCATCTGTACCTACCTACTACATAGCTACCTATATTGTACCTTCTACCAAATTATTTCATATAAGATTCGTAGTTGTTATACCGCTTTTATAAACCTTAAGCACGTATTTTACGTAAGACAGACTCGATAAAATAAAGAAACAGAAAATTCAGATTGTAAGGAAAAAAGTTACTAATTTATTCTATGGTGACCCTACTACAAGATACGGCTAGAAAATGAGGAAAGTTACTCCTTGACAAAAAAAGTCGTCAGATCGAGAGGTTGAATTTAAAAGGTAATAACATCCTGATTATGAATATTCAGGAGTATTTTAACTTTCGGAATTGAAATGAAAGATTAACTGTTAAAGAAATTCATTTTACAGGTGTGGTCAATAAAAGACAATTAAAGTTTAAGACTATTAATGTATTGATATTCTTTGATGAGTATTCTTTAAATTTTATTTTATACTTAGCCACTCGATATTACATAATGCAATAGGTACCTATTATAAAAACACGAAGTATTCATTATTATTTTTTTAACTAAATTAAACCATGAAAAACTTAAAACTACAAACGTCAAATGAATTAAAACCTTAAATGAAACAGAATTGGGTACATAAATAAATAAAAACTTCATAGTAGAAAATTTAAATTCCAAATTAACTATTTCACGATGAAAGAGGCGAGCCCTCGTCAACTACGAACAATAAAATTGGCCAAAGTTGGCTAAAATTTGCCAAATAAAGCTGTGCTGTATAGGCTAATGGTGAACAGTGACCTGGCACAAAGTCCTTTGGATAGCTGAAGTTTAAGCTGCAAACTTAAACAAGCACAAGGCAGTTAGTGCGGGAGAAACCGTGTAAAATTATTACGAAAGCATGCCAAATGTAGAAAATATTTTTTTTTGAAAATTTCACTAGAAAAATGTATTCTAACTGCAACATGCATTTTGAGCTACATACATAATTATCGAGATTTTACATTATTGTTCGGTTTTCGTTGTTAAATTTTTGTATGTGTTTTTAAAATACATATTTTGTTACAATTATGAAATAGCATTCAGTTGCTGAATCGCAAAAATGAAAAAAACAGACTGCGAAAGAAAATAAGAGGAATTGAATGACTTTCATTATTTTGTTATTAATTTCGTTTGGAATTTCTATATGAGTTAAACAATAGATACAGAGCTCGGGTATCATTGAAATGATGTTACTCATAACTGAAATACGCCTCTTTTGTGAAGCTACTCTACTTAATTGGTATATCAAAATGACTTACTTATTTTTTCTTGACCACAAATTAATAAATGAACCAAGGGCTCCTCCACTACTCTTCCCGGCCACGCTGACTCGTAATTCCTTTTCAGAAGGCCTTTTGTTGTATTTTGATCAAGGTCATTTAGATTCTATGGCGGAACATCACGTGACTTGTATCTCAACGCTAAATTAACATTTTAACTTTGAAAAGGTTTGTTTCTGGGGAAAGTTATACATGAACCGTGAACAAGCTTCAGTAGCTCTCTTTGCGGGCAGTTCTATTGCAAATTCAGTTAGCCACAAAAGCTCGATTCATATAAGGCACGTAAAGGACATGTTCGGACTAAATTGAAATGAAAGCGCTGAATTGTAAAGACACATGTTATCAAGTCTTTTGAACCAGTTGTTAAACTACGTTGCGTAATTTACATGAAAATCTAAAATATAACAATTGCGACCTCATTTTAACATTAAAATTGTAAATTTTTCTCTAACTAAAACGATACCTCCTCTCACTCACGACTCGTCTGGGGCTAGAGTATTGTAAATAGTCCTTTATAATTGTAAAAACAATGCAATTTTTTTGCTATGATTTGCATTTATTATCTTCTTCTTGTTTTGTTTATTTTTTTCCCATCCGTTTGTTGGTGAATTTCTAAGCTTATTATTGATTTCAGGCCCTGCTCAGAGGTGCAGTCAGTCAGCAAAGTGCTGTGATTCTGGTCTGCATGGCGATGGATCGATATTTGTATTTGCTACACCCAAGCACCTATCATAAGCATTCAAGCAAAAAGGTAAGATTTAGTTGTGATAATAATTTTTTTATGATAAAAAAAAAAAAGTTTTGGTTTTGGTACTACTCCGTATTTATCTAAGGAAGGGTTTTTTTACTGTAAACCATCTGAACGCAGGTCATTATTTTCACATAAAGCCTTCGGCGTGGCATCTGAACGAGTTACAACTGGGTTTACATTGCTGTAAATTCTTTCACTTACAGACCATTTCGTCGGCTTAGTGCAAGAAGTAATTAACTGCAAAAAGTTATTAACTGTTGTACTACAAAAACTAACGTAGCTATGATACTTTTTGTCCATAATTAATACGGGAATGCTCACGTTTTATTGAGCCTGATCCTCTGACCAGTTTCAATCACATTAGGTGATCTTTTTCGGGGTGTATAAGCGTAACGCGCTTGAAGTCACGTCCAGCCTGGCGCTGATTTTGCAGACCACTTGACAGATATTTTGAAAAAAATAGTACCCTCAGAGCAGCATGACTCATTGTCTATGGTTAGCCGGCACTTTTATCCGGCCAATCCTATCGCATTTACTTTTAACTTACTACCTAGTCCCGCAACCGACGCGGTGTTCTTTTAACAAAGATGTAATCAATTTGCAAGCGCCATGGCTTCCACTATACATTTGAATACAATATACCTACGAGTAACTACTACACTAATTTATTTAGTCCAATCTTGCAATCTCTAATAAGGTACCTACATTATCAGTCCGCAAATACAGTTCCCCTTCGCGCAAGAACATAAACAAACTTAATTTATAATTCATCTTCGAATCACACGTGTAAATAAATCCCAGACGCTTTTACCACCACCTTGTATCTCCTCGACGGCTTAGAAACTTGGAGTGGGATTCAAATCTTATTTACAGTAAGTCGTAAACTACGTCAAGAGAGTCAGTAAGGGCTAAAGGCACTCTTGTGTTGTGCTAACATTTTATGCAAAAAAGGTGGGCTAATTTTTATTAAAAGTGTGTTTCCTAATGGGATTGATAATAGCGTTGTCATGTCAAATGATCGCGATCTTGGCTGTATCCTGACGTCTGCATATATCTGGCTAGCAAATTCAAACTTCGCATAACTTATGGTAAAAAAAACTAACGGCAAACAACTTACAGCTTGCCAGCGCCGTTTGTGTTTGTTGATTTTTCTACGTTCATTGCAAGAAGACAATGGGGCTAGTTGACGAACGAATTGTTGTTTTACAAATTGGTAACTAGTCTCGATAAGAAGAGGTTGCTGATGGGTAAGCTATTGAACGAGTAGGTAGTACTAGAGAGTCTATGAAGAATTCTGGGTGGCGCAGTCCTGTCATGGGCAAACGTGACGTTTAACATCAGGCGAGCGATTTGCTAGTCTCATCACTCAATAACATAAAAAAAAAAATACGATATGATTTTTTTCTAGGCTACTAATAAGTAGTGATCTTTTAAATTTAAGACAAAAAATGCAAATGATGGTCGAACATAATATTGTTTTAATCCGCAGTCATCTGTACCATTGTTTTTTTTTAAAAAAAAAAAGGAAAATGAAACTGTTTTATATTTTGTATTTGAAGTGTAGCAATATTCATCATCCAATCAACGTAGTTGCTCTTACTGCATATACGTTGTGACTTCTCAAGTTGATGAAACTTTTTGTACTAAGCTTTATTGCAGATTAGAATTTAGATAGATATTATTTGCAAGGATTTTCCAAAGTAAAGATTAATTTACTCTTCAATGCAAAAAGTAATAGGGTTTTCATTTAAATCAAGATTAAAATTTAAATACAATCTTAAAATATATAAAACTAGCTGACCCGTGCCCACTTCGTTGGGCATAATGTTAATTAAACCCGAAGCCATCGCGCGCCGTCCGGACCGTTTTTTCTCCGATTCACTTTGCAAAACGGACTACCACGTAAAAGCCTTTTTATTTTTCGGTTTTTTATATAACCTATGACACTCAGCAATAATGTGGCTTTCTATTGGTGAAAGAATTTTTAAAATCGGTTCAGTAGATCTCGAGATTACCCCTTACAATTTAACAAATATACAAACACACAAACTTTACTTCTTTATAATATTAGTATAGATATCAACTTACCTTTGAGTGGTTTTTCCAAACAGCTCTTTTAGATCTAACAAAATACATATTGCCGTAGTGCACACAAAACGTTGTTGTTTACCAAAGTTATTTTAAACTAGCGGCCCGTCCCGGCTTCGCACGGGTAGACTTTGGGATAAACGTAGAGTAAATTGAAATCGGTCCAGTCGTTTACGCGTGATGGCGTGACCAAAGGTGTTGAGAATAATTATAGGAACTCTTTGTTATAACCTCTATTCTCATGCTATTGCGTAACTATAGCAACCGTAGTTTGTTGATGCTAACTTGTCAATTTATAGTAAAAATTATCAGTATAAAACGCACACTGTTTTGATAGATATGATTGAATTTGAACTTTGTACAGAGGTAATAAAGTGCAAATTGACTCTTGGACGTTAGGAACATAACTATATTGCTTAAACAACAGTGAGTGCTTGCAATTCAATATGAATTTTATACAATAGCAATAAAGCTCGTTTTAGTTAGAAAACGTTTGTATGGGAAAAATAAAAGGGCTGTTTTTAGGGTTTTTCAATATTTCTGAGAAATTTTCTTAATATTTTTTTCCGTAAGAACCTTCTCCTAATAATAACAAATACAACAAAAAAAGATTTAGTGAAATCGGTCTAGCCATTCACGCGTGAGGCCGTGACCAAGGAAAACGGGTTTCATTTTTATATATATAGACTAGCTGACCCGGCAGACTTCGTACTGCCATACAGTACTTCTCTATGGTACTGCCTAATTAAATTGCAATAACTTTATAAACTTATTGTTGGCGCGGTTCTTGGACGTTAGGAACATATGTACCTACATTGCTTAAACAACAGTGAGTGCTTGCAATTCAATATGAACTTTATACAATAGCAATAAAGCTCGTTTTAGTTAGAAAACGTTTGTATGGGAAAAAGAAAAGGGCTGTTTTTAGGGTTTTTCAATATTTCGGAGAGATTTTCTTAATATTTTTTTCCGTAAGAACCTTCTCCTAATAATAACAAATACAACAAAAAAAGAATTAGTGAAATCGGTCCAGCCATTCACGCGTGATGCCGTGACCAAGGAAAACGGGTTTCATTTTTATATATATAGATTTAAAGTGTGCTGCAGCAGATGCCACTTCCCCAGACAAAATTGATGTAATAAGAGACCAGAATTTATAAGACGCAAAACTTAACATAAAAATATGAATACTCGGAGAAATAACTTGCACCAGCTTGTTTATCTCTGACATGTATGAATGCTGTGAATGCGGTAGCTCCAAGTCACTGCTATGAAATGATATTAGAGACAAATAGAATTGTCACAAGTATCATAATAGTTTGCTAAGGCTCGTTTGTTTTGGCTACGATAACGTTGGTGGCATGTGCAAAATTATGTAAACATATATAAACGATAATTTTGCACATTTTGCAGAATGAATCCACTTCCGTGGGTGGGTCAAAAAGGGCAGTTCACGGTAGCATTTTAGCTGTTTTTGAGCTAATTGGACGGTGAACGAAAACAGTTAACACTTTCACACATTCTCTAAACGAACGCTGTATCAGGTTGATTTTGTCATTTATAACTGTTTTGTTTTTTTCATCGTACCCAAAACGGACGCACTGTAAAGCCGGCGACTGACCTGAGCATTTTGCCGTAACGTAGCATTCGAAGCGAGCGTGTTACGTTACGGCGTTACGGCCTTACCTGACTGACCTGTAGCCATGCTCGTGGCGAGCATAGTGCTCGACTGTGCTCCGCTCTGTACCCACTTGACATGTGGATTTCAAACATTTTGCCGTAACGTAGCATTCGAAGCGAGCGTGGTCGAGCACGCGGCGCTCCCAGCTAGCGGATCGGCTCGCTGTACTGACCTGCAACATTTCGTCGTAACGTAACGTTACGTTACGACGAAATGTTACAGGTCAGTCGCCGGCTTAAGTCATCTTCTTTCCCTTATCTCACCTATGTGGAGTCGAAACAGTATGGATAAAATGGAACCAAAAAATTCTACACACTTTTATCAAAACTGATTCTCGAAATTTTATACTGTGCCTAAATGGAAGTAAACATTACACTATCTGCAACTGTATTAAATACTTTTGTATTTTAAGATATTGTTGGCAAAAATATAGAGGTCTTGTTTCTGTTTTGACTTAGCTTATTCATAACTTCTTTCCAATAGGTAATTTATATTCTTATATATTCTTAAATCTTATATGTTTTTCTTTCATTTTCATTCTTATATATTCTTAAATCTTTCCAATAATTTATTCTAAAAGTACCTTTATCAAAACGTTCATCGGTAAACTGCTCGCTTTTATAAAAACATAATTTCTCTAACCCAGCTATTATACAATATACAGTTACGAAATATGTATCTATTTCACATAAATATCTGTTACAGGGCTGCGTGCTGGTAATAAGCATAACTTGGATACTATCTGTGTCGTTATTTGCAATAATGGTGCTGCCGAGGTCTGGGTACTACTTCAACTCGACTGGCTTGATGGCGTGCGATGTTTTCCATAGCAGGGTGGCTTTCAGGTATTGCGGTTGTTTGTTTGTGAAATTCAAGCTATATTACAACGAAAATGATAAGCAAGTAAAGGCCAAGTGTAATGCTAAAGATCATAGCCTAATTTTCACACTTGCTTGATCCGGCAGATCTTAAAAAATACTTAATTGATTGATTAAAGCAAATGACACACATTTTTTTCACATTTCAGTATTTTATTTTTAAATTGTTACGATAAAATTTTATGGATGACATTTCGCGATTGAACTGGCCATTGATCGAAAAATATTTTCTGACCGTAAATAAAATCATACGGGACATTGTGGTTGCTTTCAGTTGCTTTCGGAAGTTTTCAAAAGGCCGAGTAATGGTAATAGCCGTATCCATACTTGCCGAGCTTGCCTGCGAGGCACTCTTCTATCGCGCTCTTACCCGTGGTAAGCTTTGCAGCCAGAGCAAGACAGGAACGTGCCTCGCGAGGTCTGCTCGGTCAGTGTGGACACGGCTAATGACATTTGCTCGATGCTTGTTTATCGTGTTATTACCTACATGTCATATTTGGATAGTTCAACTGTTATTACGAAATAGTAAAGTTTAATTTTTGTTGTTGTTTAAGTGTCAGTTTGCTTGAATCAGAGTCAAAAGTATAGCACTCTGATTCAGAATGGATGTATAGACAGGCTGTACCTACAAAATTAGCATGTGTAGGAACTTTTAAAATCGAAATATTTCAGCTTTCCAATGTGATATATGTGAAACAAAACAATGACTTTCGTATTAAAAAATGTGTATGTTTGATCCTAGTGTCATAATTGTATTTTTTTTGTCCTAACCTCAACAATCTCAAAATAATTACTTAAAAATGCCTTATTCGTTTTACAATAAAGATTATTTTAACAGGATATTATCATGCTGCGCTTACTATTTCCCCACGACAATGGCGCTGATGTACTGCTACGGTTCCGGATTCCACATCAGCAAGATGAGGAGTAAATGTGACCCGGAACTGATGAGGCCCAATGGACTGCCAGGACCCTGTGCCAAGACTTCGCATGGAGATGAAGTTGTGGTAAGTGGTTCAGAAAGATAAACGCAAATTTGAACGAGTAGCGTAAGTACAATAATAATAACAAAATAATAATAATAATCTCGCTAGACGGTTGGGTCAAGAGTCAGATACAAAAGGCGGCTTGGGCCCTGCCCCGCTGCCGGCGGCAACCCTGTTTTCAATTTTTTTATAATGTATTGTTTTTTGTTTATACTATATTGTAAAAAATTTAAAAGCTAAGAAAAATAAATGAATATCTGAATAACAAAATATTTAGAAACTAAAAAACCCGCATTGTCATCGCGGTCTCTAACAGGTGTGCAAAGTTTGAATTAAATCTGATCGTTCAAAGTAGGGCAAAATCGAGCTCAAAGGAGTCGGTTACCTACATACATACAGGTGAAACTAATAAAAGCGTGTTAAAAAGAGAGGCATTGTGGCCAAGGAGCCAAGGACGATAATGGTCATAATTAAATGAAGTCCGTGGTTTGGTCTCACCCGCAAAATATCTTGCCTTATACTACATTTAATGGGTTGATTATATTATATGTAATGAGTACAGTGGCGAGACATTAATTGGGCATACTCGTCCTTGCGAACAAACCCGAGTACACGGCCGATGGAATTGTCACGCCACTGTACTCTTTACGTGTATTCGACTCATTACAGGCAATGGACTTTGTTTTTTTTCACTCACCCCTTTCTATCAATATTTATGATCTTATAAGAGGCTCAATTAAAAAGACGAAGTACAACAACAATAGGGAATATGCATGTATTTTTTTTTTATTTTTAATTCACTTCTTACATCGTTATAAAATAATAAAAAATATAAATACTGTTGGAAACGCTCTAATTATTTTTTAAAATGATATTTAAAACATCGCTAAAATTTGATCTGTTTGAACGCCGCCATTTTTCGCGGGCCTTGAATGACGTCACATACCACTACCAGTGTTTGTTGACTATAAGTTTGACAGTTACTTTTGGTTGTTTTATACAGATTTTCAATTTTAAAAGCTATTCACACCATGGAAAAAGCTAAAAAACCATTTTATAGATATTGTCTTGTACCAATGTGCAAAAACACTATTATAAGTACCTACACCTGAAAAAGTGTTTCTTCCTGTTCCAAAAGATGCGAAAATACGAAAACAATGGTGTATCTAAGGTTATGAGAAGAGAATATTGTATCTTCATTATCGTGTTTGCATTGTTGTGAAGATCACTTTAACGTAAGTATATTATAATTATTTGGATAGTTAGCATGGTTAGAATTGATCCGAAGTAGGTTAGTAAGTAGGCACGTAAAATCTTGATTTGATGCAAAATATGCTGTCATCATGAATGCATCTATTTTTGGTAGATTATCCAATTGTGCTTTGACAAAGCCACTTTCAGTCATCGTCCTAGATGATTTAATGCTACCAGAAGTCCAGAAGTTGCACTAAATGAAAAACACTACAGAAACACAAATAAAAACCATTTTTTTTCAGACACCATACAAACAGCAACGTCTCTAAATCCGATAACATGGTATGTGACGTCACGTTTCGGTTCGACCAATGGTGATGCGTTTCCAAAATTTCAATTTCGCGCGCTTATTTTGCATTTTTTAATTAATATTTTTTGCAATTAAAAACATACTAAATAAGAAAATAATGATTCAGATACAACTTTAGGACAAAATAGATTAAGGGGGAAAAAAATCAATTAAATTTAAACCAAATGCATATTCCCTATTGTAATTTATAATGAAATAATTCTATAAAATATTCCTCGTCATCTTCCTACCCTTATCCCACCTACCTGGGGTCGGTACAGTATGTACACTTCTTCCATTCATCTCTATCATTCGTCATATCTGAATACACTCCCTTCTTTTTCACATCATCTTTCACACATCTATTATAAAATATTAAACTAACAAATTAATTAAAATCTTCTAACAGATTTTTTATTTATTTTGTGTTCATAATATAATCTTTATTTTTATTTAGGTTCTTTGAACATATCTCAGATTTAAATCAAATGTTTGTATAAAGGTATGATTCTTTGAGTCTGGTTCATTTATTTGATGTAACTAGAATTTTAAGCTAATTATTTTGTCCGCCTATCCAATGACGTTTTTGATATCTTTTATGTTTAAACAGAATTCTGATTGAACGAAAATCTAAGTATTTCAAACATAGATTGCTTCAAGCGTCGAATGTGATCTTTAACGAACACTGTAAAAACACAATTTGGTAAAAGTTATTCTAATGGAAGCACTTTTTGTTTTTGTACACTTTATATTAAACTTTGAGCAAAGTTTAAAGGAGTTTGAAATGGTTTTAGCTCAGTAGAAGAACAAGGAAAATAAAATAACGAGAATTTAAAGCGATGATGTGGACGACTATGAAGCCAAACTTTGAAACCATAGCTAGTTTTGCAGTTTGATCTTTGTTCCATTATTTTAATTCCATGGCTGACTTGTATTTGACCACCATCTTGCCTGGTGGTGAGCAATGATAACATCTACGAGCCTAACAGAAATCGTATCGCTATCGATTTGAGACTCCGGGCTTAATCTATTAGAGAATACCCACTCAAGCAGAGCATTCTACGATCCATACTTTGGTGGTTTGCATAATACAGGGTTATACAGAAAGGATAAGCTAAGCCGAAAAGGGCTCATAGTACTCATCATTATAAACACCTTTTACTATGGAACCAACCCGGAATTCGCGAAAAAAATCAGCTGTCCCATAGTAAAAGTTGTTTATAATGATGAGTACTATGAGCCCTTTTCGATTTAGCATACTCTTTCTGTATAGCACTGTATAAGTGAACTTAAAGCATTTAAACAGATTTGACTCTTTATCACAGATCCAAGCACCAGTTAGACCACACAGCGTCAGTACATCGCGGACGATGGCAGCTATGTCTTTAGGCTTCATCGTCATGGTGACACCAGCTACAATACAAGAAGTGGTCGCAGCTTGCACTGGATGTAAGGTGAGTATGGGCCCAGACTGCGTTAGCTTAGCCGAAAATTCTTGTAAAAAGTAACTGACGTACATATTAAACTAGAGAGAGATAGAGAGAAAATTTACGCATTTAAAATAATAATACGAAAATTATCTTTGTAAAACAGTCTGGATCATCTTATAAGTCAGCTCCGTAGGTAATTGAAGTCTATTGTTTGCTGACCCTCACAATCAAAATTCCAGCTGTCTGCGTATTACCTATAAATATTCATATCTCCCCGTAACATTTCCATTATATCAACAGGTTCCACCGTCCTTGGACTTCATCGTGACGTGGCTGGCACTAAGCAACAGTTTCTGGAATCCATTCCTTTATTGGCTCCTAAACAGCCACTTCAGGCGTATTAGCCACGAACTCCTTCAATTCTATGTAAGTACTTATGTATATATAAATTTACCCTTATGAATCTCTCTGGGGCATAGTGAACAATATTTTATATCCCGGCATAAAAACACTCACCGCAAAATTATTGCGCTCTCGAATACTCTCGATATCGTTTGCTAGATTTATGTCTTGTTCTGATAAAACATTCATGAGATAAGAATTTAATATTGGACTGTTACAGAGTTACGTCGAGTATTTTAAACATGACGACTTCAAATTTTGATTAAATTTATGCCCTTTGTCGTACAGATTTGCTGCCGACGACCCAAACCTTATCCCGGCTACGAGAAACCGACAGGATGCTGTGGTTCTCCAAATACATCAGACGGGTTGCATTCCAAAGGAGAATTTGAAGGCCTTGGAGAAAAATATTGGGGTGAAATACTAGAAAGAACAGTTTCATCCACGTCACTTCACGCTATTCAAAAATCATGCCATAGAGACCAGAGATGTACCGGATCATTCAAAGGCTGTCACAGCAACTGCAAACATGATCCAAGATTTTTCGATTATGGTCCAACAGATTACAGACATTTGGACAGACAAGCATTTCAGATAGAATCATGTTCCAGGCAGTGTCGACTGAAGAATTCAGATATGTGTCTATTCCGACCTAGTCCGGGTATGGAATGTGGCCGGTCGCGATCCAACTTGAGCTTAGATGAGGGAAATTTCACCAAGGTCTGTAATGGAAGACATCCGGATTTGTGAGAGTACCGAAACTGTCCGGTCTTCGGGCATAGAAGCAATAGCATAGGAATGTATCCGGGCATGGAGCATTTTAACTCAAATATTAAGTGGAAATTCGACGAGTCACCTGGAGTAAACGATGAAATACACAATTTAGAACAAAATCTTGATAGAATACGAAGTCTCAGTCATGAGAGAACCTGTAACGCTTTCGGTTTAAACAATGACAATTTGCTGGAAGTCGAAGTGAATGGTGTAGTTGATGATGATGAAGACGACGTAGACGATTATAACGGGTGTGTTCGTGATACGTGTGAAGACAAAAGTGAATACAGTGCTCATAAATTTTCTCGTACGTCTTCTCTTTCGAATAGAGAACTAGATGTTATTAAAGAGAGTTCTAGGAGTTCGAGTGAGAGTTCTAGGAGTTCGAGTGATACAGAAGTGACATTGACTCGATGACTCCCGAGAGTGACTTTTGATAAAGCTGTGAAAGTTCACATAGAGCTTTCGCCAGAACAGAGACACCGCTGTAATCATAAGTGTGTGATGGCAAAGAGGACTCCTTGATTTGGTGGTGAATATGGTCTTAGAATAGATTTAAGTATTTGTGGACCAGTAGCTACGGGTCTGATCACAATGACATATACCTACCTAATATGAATATCACCAATCAGATATTAAATATTGTGTGTTTTGTTTTCTCTGATTCTTAATTTATGAAGGTAGCTGTTATAGGTAGAAAAAAAAGTTATGTTAGTAATTTGTGTTATCTTTTTAAACGATAGCTGTTGGTTGACTTGAATTGAATTTACATTTTTTCAATACAAAAAATGTGTTTACCTATATTAAAGATATTTAAACTTGTAAGATGAAAATTAATAATTAAATTTGCAATAAATTAAAATAACATAGGTTAAAATGGGAACGTTATACCTAAGGATTGTATAGATAGGTAAGTGAAGATAGATTTATATTTATGATGACAAAGCATAGAAGTAGAGATTTTATCTCAAGATGTAAGTGAGTGTTTTAGAGAATGAGTTATAGGTGCTAGAAGAATGGTAAAAAAAGTAAATACCAACAGTTGTAGTTTTTGTAAAAAGTAATTTGCTTAGCTTGATTTACTCATACATTTTACCACAATAGTAATTTTATTTTATATTTCGAATAAGTAACGTGATAAATCGTAATAATAATATATATTCTTCAAGATAATTTTAAACTCTTCTCATTATTATAATCGTTTTGGTAATAAAATTTAAAGATTTTTTTCTCTACCTTCCAATGTTTATAGGCAAATATCGTATCTGAATTTCATTCAAAAATAGATCATAGCGCTTTATACAATGTCTAGACATAATTGTCATACACTTTAATGTACTACATATTTATCTTTCAACTAGATGGATAGGCAAGTAGTCTATTATATTTAAATGACGCCGTTTCCCAACAAGTTAAAAAAAATTGTTTCGAATATTTACAATTGTAAATAGTGTTGTGTTATTTTTCTTACAAAACATATTCTGAATTATCAAACACATGTTTTTAAAAGAAAAAACGGCCTTTAAAATGCTCATTGGGCCCAAATTTGAAGGCATTTTTGACAAATCTAAACTAACTAAAATATATCTCTCTTTATCATTGCAAGCTATTAGACAAGGACGTCAATAGTTTTAGAAAATTTAGATCTGTCATAAAAAGCCTTCGAACTTGGGCACATTTGTGTCCGATAAATTGCTAAAAGCGTTACGGACAAATAAAAACCAGAAAATCATGGTCTGATACTTTTTTGTTCAACATGTCTTTAGATAAGTGAACTACAGGCTCATTCATACTTGGCTCAATAATCCAGTCG
Source organism: Alcis repandata (assembly GCA_949125135.1). Taxonomy (NCBI): domain Eukaryota; kingdom Metazoa; phylum Arthropoda; class Insecta; order Lepidoptera; family Geometridae; genus Alcis; species Alcis repandata. The sequence continues at coordinate 8,355,136 of OX421233.1, forward strand.
ATCAATTCATCTAGCAATAAAGGGGCTTACATAAGAACGCTGATTATCAGTTGGTAAGATTGACAAATGCCATTTGACTTGTGCACAATACAAAAAAGTATTGCGCAATACTAAGCAATGTCATTGTATTTTACTAAAACTTAAAAGTAAGGCCCAAACTGATTTGCCTAACCATCTAACTTTTACCAAATTCTTCCGTAAGCTTGTAAGATTTTAACTGTAAATAATACCAAGACTGTTTGATGGAAAATTATGTAACCAGAGTCGCACAATGTATTTCTTCTATACATTCAATACGTAAACTTATATATGTTGATGTCTAAATATTAATGCAGAATGGCGAGAATAAAAAAATTGTTTGTATCCGTTTGTTTTATTCACGTGAGACTATTATATTATGTAGATACCTACTAATACTTAATTATTCGACATTATCTATAGGACTACCTACACCTACACATTACCTACATTACATTACCTAAAGGATTAATAATTCGACATTACCTATAGGTAATCCGAAATATCTAAGTCAAAAGAAGGGCATCTTAGTTACGGTATATACTTATGCTTATGAAAGTATGATATACTCGACATGATGATTGTAAAATTTCGATTAACCCTCGTTAAAATAAAGTACCTAAGCCCGTATAAATGACTAGCCGAGCTACGCCACCGTGCTACTAACACACTGAGTAAAAAGGCAATCAAATTTCCGATGAATTCACCTAAAGTACGGAGCATACTAACAATCACCAAAAAGTACGATGATTAGCACCAGTTTTTACGATGATAACTATCATATTTATTGGTTGTCATCGTAAAAACTAGTACTGGCACTAGTTTTTAGGGAGAGAACCATATATTTATTACGATAGTTGTCACCGTAAAAACTGGTGCTAATCGTCGTACTTTTTGGTGATTGTCAATAATATGCTCTGTACTAAAGTATGTGAATTGGTGAATTTTTTCTTAGTGCCCACTCAAATTCTCAGTAATATACTACTTAATACTTGGATTGTGAAAAATCTTTATCCTACATTCTATAAGTATCCAACATTTCACTGTACCACCTGTGGGTACCGAGGTACCCTTAAAACGGCTAAATGACAAAACCGTGCTGCCGAGAAAAGAGCTTTGAGTGGTTTGATGGGATTCGCGTGTCGTGCGATCTGTTATGCAGCTCAAGAATTAAAGAGAAAGAAGTTCCCAGTTACAGTTTGAATTGAATGTGATCCTCAAATCTATAGGAGTAGTTTATCTGAAATATGAAATTCTCGTGTCACACAGTATTTGTAACAGAACTCCGAAACGGCTTGACCGATTCTTATGAAATTTTGGGTATGTATTTGTATATTCTGTAGATCTGAGAATAATTAGTTTTTGTAAATTTTATCCATGTAAAAGAATGGTATTTTTAAGTACTTTTTTTATTCGATCATAACAAATTTTGACGTCATTTTCCACACTACATCCGGTTAACGAATTACAGTTTCAACATTGTATTAACCATTTTCACGAGCTCGAAAACAAAATCATATTTTCATACTATTATGTTACCAAATAGTAGCCAAATTGTAATTGAAATTTTATCGACATCTACAACAGCCAGACGCCATTAGCAAAGATTTCCAAAACGATAATATCACCATAAAGAGGATCCTATAACAGATATTCAATAGCTCTTCAGATAAACTGAAAAGTGGCTGCATCGTAAAAGTGCAGCCGCAAAACTAGCTCATCTCAAAGATATCATGTTTATGACATTTTTTTATGGGCAGTCCGCTGGTTTTATTGCCACAAGCGTGGGCTATGAACGGCAGTAAAGCGTTGATGTGTCGGGACCGCGCATCAACAGATTTATCTTGCTGCTGTTTTATTTACTAACAAAATCTAACCGTATTTTATATTTACAAGGGTTTTTGACGCGGAAAATATTTCGTAGCGCTCTAGGGAGTTTTTTAACCTTGCTTTTTTATAACATAATTTTATATATTAATTTACTCTTTATTGTTTACACCGGAAAGTCAATGTATTACACTCATCACACTGTTATAATTACTAAAGCAACTGTCACTGCGTCTCTGTTTATTTGTCTTTGATAACAAACTCTATATAACTTGCCATAAAAGTAAAAAAAAAAACTTTGAAGTTGAGCGTCCACAAAATCTGGATGCAAAACGTCTTGCTGTCAAAACCCGCTCAAAACCATCCTAAACTTACATACTTAACAGTGAAGTCTATTGTATTATTCGCCATGCAATAGAACATTTAAAACAAAATTTGGGTTTGCGAGTCAATTGTAGGTACTCATAAGCCAGGTTCACCATTGACGGACACGTCAAGGAGGACGATATTACTTAGCAAGTCGGTAATATTTATCCAGAGGAGGTACGAACGTCTTCTTTTTACTTTTACTTAACAAAAACCAGGAAAATCACAGCTGCAAAACCGTGAGACGCAGATCGAATTAAATAAGGTTCAGATTGCTATGAAACATTAATAGAAAAACATAACTTACCAAGGTAAGTTGACTAAGAAACTTCCGAATAGAGATAGATCGCTTGGGAAAAGTCACAAATAAACTAATAGTTTTCCTTTGAGTAACTAAATACGAGATAAAAGCTTTCTTTGAAAAATGGTTACTTTTAGAATTTATTTTAATTCAAAGAGAGCTTCATCAGCTAAATATAATTTTACTGGAAAATGAGAAAAAACTGAGTTTCGGATTGCAGTAACTGAACTTTTTTCGTGTTAGAAAAGTAGAGAATGTTTTCTAGAGTGTAGAAATAAAATAAGAATGATCACTTACATATACGTGAAACGGGCAAGAAAGATATTCTAAATATTCTGCTGAAATACTGCGTTACATTTGGATTCAAATATTTCTGACTAAGTATTGTTTCTGACAACTTTTAAATTTGTGAGTGTGGAAAGTAATATAGAAACACGCTTGTACGATATGACTACACACAGAAAACACAGCTCATAGAAATCTCTATTCCTAGACAGCACGTTTCGCCGAAAACCCTGTTAATAGAAAACACTGTTCGTAGACATCTCGGTACATAGGAAGCACTGTTGACAGAGATCACTGTCCTAAGATAGCACTTTTTGCCGTAAACTTTGTGAAGGTGAAATAATACAAAGGCGTAAGATAGGTTGGCAACACACCAGTGATTTATAATCTCTAGTCTCTTTTTCGGAGGGCTCTGGCACCTGTAACACCGTTTTTTTTACTACTTCAGGTGTCAGCCAGTTCCAGTTAAACATAATCGTGCTATATTATTTTTAATTAAACGACAAATTATGTCACATTATACCTATTTGTATTTTAAAATTTTTGGTCAAATAAATTATTATTTATTTTATTATTTATTTATTTAGAGTAGACTATGAAAGTTATAGGACTAAGTTACAAAAGGTTGAATGTTAACCAATCACACAAATACAGTAAGAAAGTAAGTTGAGCAAAAGCAAAAATAGTTTACATTGCACTCATAATTACTATTGGAAATAACGCAAAAAGATAGGTATAAGGAAAACACATTAATTCTATTAGCGACAAAGCACGACACATCGGAAGTTATTCCTCGAGATAGTCGACACTCACGTCGGAAAGTAAAGACTCCTGCGACTATGCTACAATAACGCATTAGAAGATTTTCTCACCCACCTGCTTCGTAGAGACTATCGATCGCAAACATTGTTTTACAAAAAGGTTTCGATGACAGACTAATAAATAAAGTAAGTTTTTTTTTTTCTTTTTTGGTTCTGACAAATAAGGAAGCTGACCTATGCCATATCACAAATAAGGTACAGATGGCACGAAAAACCTATAAAACTGATGCGAAATATTGTAGAATATTTTAGTTATAATTAAACACGGGAATACTCACGTAAAAACTAAGTCGTCTATTACGACTAGTTTCGGTCAGATTAGGTGACCTTCATCAGGTGAGTTTACAAACGTGACGCGCTCGCGGTTGCATCTCGCTTGGCACTTGGCTTTGTGCTTGGCTTAATGTTTACGTGAGTATTCCGAGTGTTTAATTATAACAAAAATGTGGGAAAATCACGTTAGTTTCTATAGTAATATTGTAGCATAGTCTGAACAGACCTTATATTATGTGACATAACGGTTGCAAGACACGTCTCAAACGTTCACATGGCTTCGCTCCGTTTCCTTCGTTTTTTTGCTCCGCTTTTCTCGTGAAAGATGATGCAGTTTTTCAAACAATTAACTTCTGGGTGAATGTGAGTTGTTGTAAACTTAACAACAAAAACATAACTTAAACAAACTATTTATACCTAACTAGCGGCCCATCCCGGCGTCGCACGGGTGGACATCCGCTTTTATGTTGATTTTTTTTCTGAATTTTCTTTGCTATAAACCTCACGGAGCCCGAGACCTTTCCAACGAATGCAAAACCGTGGAAATCGGTTCGTGCGTTCTGGAGTTATAGCGTCAGGAAGGAAAACCCGACTTATTTTTATATAGTAGATTAGTTAATAGCTTACAGCATAAATCAAACAACGAAACAATGTTTCGCTCTTGATTCATCAATTTTTCTTAGTGTATTATTATAATAATAAAAACAGTGCACGTTTTACGATGGGATTGGGTAATTATACCAATGAATGAAATTAATGATAGTAAGGTTTATGAACAAACCAATCATCGCAGGGTTAACTCGATAATAACACTGGTAGTTTAATAGTTTAGTAGTGTCAACCTCATACTAGCAAAATAAATATAGACAGGCACTATAAACTTCCCTGAAAGCTTCGTAAACACACCCCGCGTCAAACTTGTCGGTCTGTCAGGTCAGACGAGGGACTCTGACGTATCATAACTGTCAAGTGGTGTCGACAGGCTGTACGGTTAGTGATATACTGTGGATATACTGACTGTCTGGCCATAGTCAGTTGCATAGTGCAGTGCAGGAATGAGAATCTATAATTTCATAGGATTTGTGAAAGAATAGAGAAGTTGAAATATCGTTGCAATGCGCCGCATCCACGCTACGCTTCCTACGTTTCCTACGATGCGCTGCGCCTTTCCTACGCTATGCTGTGATTACGCTACGCTGCTGTCTGGGGTCGCGCTCGTACTGTTCTACGCTGTGGATACGCCATTACACTACACTACCGTCACACAACGCCATGCATACTCTTGTGCTACGCTAGTGATACGCAGCCATTACACTACACTGCCGTCATACTACGCCACGCATACTCTTGTGCTACGCTATAGATGCGCAGCCATTACACTACACTGCCGTCATGCTACGCGACGAACACTCTTGTGCTACGCTGTGGATACGCAGCTATTGCACTGCATGGCCGTCATGCTACGCCACGTATACTCTTGTGCTACGCTATAGATGCGCAGCCATTACACTACACTGCCGTCATGCTACGCGACGAACACTCTTGTGCTACGCTGTGGATACGCAGCTATTGCACTGCATGGCCGTCATGTTACGCCACACATACTCTTGTGCTACACTGTGGGTATGCTGCATTCTGCTGACCTTGCAGTAGGCCGCGCCTATACTACAAAACGTGACGCTGCGCTTACGCAGACTTTGGGCTCCTATTTGAACTATTTGTGAAGCTGTCATGGTGTTTATTGGATAATCATTAGGTTTAGAGGTATGTAAACCAACAATTTCACTGATGTATTATAGTTACAATTTCTGTAAATATGTCCCTGATTTAAAATTTATAATATAATATATCAATTCCAATTAGTACGGCAAAATACCTGTACTATTCTTTGTACTTTTAAATTACAACACGGTCACATTATCTCGAGACCTCGCTGGAATGCGAACCTCCCGCCCCGTTCTCCTTTCACCTCCCCGCGCTCGTCACGGCGCGTCAGTACGGTTAGCACTTTCGTTGCCGATACGCGTCGACATGTTTTCTTGGTATATTTTTAAACATTTCATTGTTACGTTTGCACCATATCAGAGCGCCGACGCGACGTGACGTCATAGACGCCAGGTCTCGAAATAATGTGACCGGGTTTTACAGCTAAAATACTACTATGACTTTTGCTGTTGTTTCAAAGTAACAAATTTTCTATACGCTACTATTTACTTCAGATTATGACGACTAAAAAAAAATTCACTAAAAGCATTTTTACACAAAAACTACAAGCCCCAAGAGTGCCTACACTTTTATTATCATTTTTCTTCGTTTTTAAACTCAAGCTAACTTGAAAGCTTTACTTAAGAAGGTAATATTTCACTTGGGTCTGCAATAAATTACTGGCTAGTGCAGAAAATCAATATTGGGGCTATCTTTCTGCAGTTACTTACAAGCTTTTCAGGAAATATGGGGCTATTTTTAAAGATTGTCAGAAATGGTGAGTTTTTTAGGCGAGTGTATTTGTAGACCGTATTATTGCCTGACATAAGGGCGATTTTACAGTCAAGGGTAACTTATAGAGTTAGACGGTTAGTAATAAACCTACGAAGGCTTGCCTATAGCTAAGAAACCACTTATTACTAATAGCTTATTTAAGTAAATTGAATAAAAAGTTTATAATGCAATGAACCAAAAAAAAACACCCTTACTACAAAATGTAGCATCTGACATACCGAATACAAAAACAAATTGAACTACACCTCACCACTTACATAAAGAGATCTACCCAAAGAAGAGAAAATAATATTACTTTCTCAAAAATGATTATGCTCCTTTTTTGGATAGTCAACTCAAAAATCTTCTTTGTCTTAGTACTTTTTTGCTTCTGAAAAGGTATCTGTCAATATAACACCGTAGAACATTGCATCGTGATATCCTTATAACGTGGATCTATAAAGTTGGAATAAAATCTGCTATAAAACTACCATAAAGGTGCCGCTAAATATAGTGAAAATCCTATATCTAGTAACGAGAGTTTTAACGGTTCTATCTACAGTTTGGATTTAGAGCTCGTGTAGTTAACTTTAAGGTGCAGCACACTGACCTACATTGTATGACAATAGACTTTACAAAATAATATAAAAAATACGAACCTTGTAAGTTGGTACGTTGGTTTACCAACAGGAATGATTGTGATTTGGTTAGCTGATTAGCTGGTTGTTTTTTGATTGGTGGCTAGTTGGTGGGTTGACTTGGTTAACTTTTTTCGTTTTCGTTGTTGTTGAAAAGTCATGAAGAAAGTTCAACTGCAACTGTCGTTATCAGCCTAGAGATTTCTAAATAATATCTAGTTACATCGTTAGCCGACCATCTGTGTTACATTTTTTGTTCCTTTTGTTTAAATTTTAGCGACGTATTGCAGACTTATCCGTTACTTTGAAAAAGCCAAGATAAAAAGTCCATAATATTGTTTGTTTAGGGCATAAGATACTTTCATACCAAATACACCCAAATCCGATGAACCGTTTCAGCGCGAAGATGTAACTAACATAAACATACATACAGGTTTTTACTTACTCATAAACGTATGTGAATATTACATTACTGAGATCAGACAGTTCCTGTACACTTAGCCATAAAGTGGTCCTGATATGAAAATATTAGGTCGGGTAAAAAGTCTTTTCGCATTATAGTATGTATGAACTTGTAATAAAATATCTTTGGCTATACTATTTGTATCGGGCTGGTTTTGGTATCATTGAAAGTTAAAATTTTAAAGAACATAATTACAAATTAAAATTAGGAAAATGTGTGATTTTCATTTTTTTTTCGTACTGTCAAGATGAGTGAATCTAATGAAGAAATTCGATACATTTTAAAATTTTACTACAAAAAAGGTAAAAATGCAACGCAAGCCGCGAAAAAAATTTGTGATGTTTATGGACCTAGTGCAGTGAGTAGCACAAATTTGGATTAAGCGTTTTCAATCCGGAAATTTTGATGTCAAATATGCACCTCGCTCTGGTCGCCCTATTACGGATAAAATGGATGCCATTTTTGAAAAAGTGGAGCAAGATCGTCGTATCAATAGTTACGACGTAGCTGAAGAACTGGGAATTGACCACAAAACAGTTTTGACGCATTTGAACAAAACTGGGTACACAAAAAAGATCGATATTTGGGTACCTCACGAGCCCACTTCAGCCCACTGAAAGAAACCTAATGAACCGTGTACTCATTTGTGATTCTTTATTACGAAGTAATGAAACCGAACCATTTTTGAAGAAGCTGATAACTGGTGATGAAAAGTGGATCACGTACGACAAGAACGTGCGAAAAAGGTCGTGGTCAAAGGCCGGTCAGGCTTCACAGACTGTGGTGAAACCCGGGTTAGCTCGCAACAAGGTGATGCTGTGTGTGTGGTGGGATTGGAAGGACATTATTCATTATGAGCTGTTACCACCAGGCAGGACCATCGATTTTGAACTCTTATTAATCAACAGAAGGGGGTGTGGATTTTCATCATGATAACGCTAGACCTCACACATCTTTAGCCACTCAGCAAAAATTAAGAGAGTTTAGCTGGGAGGTGTTAATGCATCCGCCGTATAGTCCTGACCTTGCACCTTAAGATTTCCACCTGTTTGGGTCTCTTCAGAATTCTTTAGGTAGTGTCAGGTTAACATCACGAGAGGACTGCCAAAACCACTTGTCGCGGTATTTTGATCAGAAGTCCCAAAATTTCTATAGCAATGAGATCATGTCCCTACCTACAAGATGGCAAAAAGTTATCGAACAAAATGGTACCTACATACTTTAGTCAAATGTAAATAAACTATTTTAAAAAATGTTTTGAATTTTCTCAAAAAATGCGAAGGAACTTTTTACCCGACCTACTCGTATTATACTAACACCAGTACTACAACAGATCAGAACTTAATAAGTTAATAACTTAATAATAAGCAAAATTAGTTGAACTACCTTCAACAATAAACCTTATCCAATATTACTTGACATCAAAATCTTAACATGGGCATGCAATTAAATTAGACAGCGACATCAAGAAGACAGGTAATAAATACCAGAGCATTTCCCTCGAGATTCTTCCTTCTATTACGCAGCCAAGCACCTTATTAAAATCATTATCGGTATCTCTGTCTGCATGACATTCTATTACGAATATTAATGATCTAATTTCACGTCATTTGTATGCATGCAAGTTTATGAAAGTAGGTCGCACACATGAAAGGAAATGGATTTTGCTTTTGTCGGATATTGAAGAAAATCAGCTACATGCGTGGTGGCAATGCGACAAGCAATATTATTGTTTTCCTTATGCTTGTATTATATAACTCATACATAATCCTCATGCCCTTTATAAAACGTGAGGTAAACTTTTTCTTTTATAATATTACTAGCAGAGTGATAAAGCCGCCTGTTGTTGCACTAGTTTTGAGTGTTATAATTGTTTGCTTGTAATTTCTAGTGTGAATAATAAATATTTTATCTAAGGCCAAGACTTCATGCCCGGTGCTGCAGAAGTACCTACAGATGCTTCAGCTTCGCAGGTCAGCGTCACCGAATCAAGGGTCTTCGCAATTCGCAATTAAATATCATAAAAAACAGTGGATAAATAGTTGAGGAATGCATCACAAACTCTCATTTATTTAAAATTTAGAATTTATATTTTTTTTTCTTCAGTCGTCTTCAACCGTCTATTTTCTCTCAAACATAACAGACTATCTGTTCAAATTTCCTTACGTTCAAAGAAAAATATTAAAAACGAAATAATATGAACGTAACGTTGATCACAGAAATATTTAGCTCGGGGACACCGATGAAATGTCGAAACGCGAACCAATTCCGTATGAATTGAGTGATCGACGTAAATACGCACCCGCATACTTCGGGTCGCGGTTTTGTCGGTTACCTATCACTCAATTGTCAGAGTTGATCTGAAATCTATTTATAAGACTTAGGTATTCTCCATTACCTTTCATATATTAGTTATAGCTTAAAAAACTAGTTACAAAACATCATTATCATCAATCATTTGCTTTACAAATGCCTTTCCTAAAGCACTTCGCCGAGTTATATATCTACAGCTTTTCACTCAGAGCCCCTGCTAACTGCTTTGATAAATATGGGTTTATAAACATGTAGTTCTTCTAATTAACTACTTATTAAGAAATGGTAGCCTCCTGCCAACCAACTAAATACAGACTCAGCAATAAAAAACATAAAAAAGGAAATTACTAAAAATGGCAGCATTATTGCAAGGTGACTTCATAGTTGCTTTATTATAATTATGAATCAAACAAAACGTACCTTGTAGTTTGATTCCAATTATGCGAGGATCACCACCGAAGACGATTTAATTATTACATGCAGCAGTACATGGGATTGTGCTATCTTCTTCACACCTTTAGATATTCACCACTATAAAATACAAAACTTGACTTCCCGTCTCCCTTCCACGACCGGAGAGGGGCGCCTGAAACTGGTCATTATTTTTAGAGATATACCTACAAAGGATGTTAACTGTGTAAATATACATTTTTGTTTCTTAGTTTGTCTGCTCACTCAAGGGTCCTTTCACAAGGGTGGGTTGGGAGTGTAATCGTCTTCGGTGGTGATCCTCGCATAATTGGAATCAAACTACAAGGTACGTTTTGTTTGATTCATAATTATACTTTGGATCACCACCGAAGACGATTTAATTATTACATGCAGATGTTTAGAGATCCTTCGTCAGACAAAGAGCTTAAAAACAAACAATGTTATAATATATGCCCTTCTGGTATTGATTTATGTTACCTACATTATTCAAAATAATGTGTTCCATAGGTAACTCTATCTTTAATCCATAACAATTTATAAAACTTTTAAAATCTCAACAAATAAGTTATCAATCCAATAAAAGCATTTGATTGATTAGATACATAATATATTATTATTAGTACCTATTCATAAAAAAATATTGAATATAGATTTTGCCACTTCACTGTTTTCAAGATTATAAATTTAAATATTCTCTATTTAAAAAATATATAAAGCAATCGCTCCGACCTGTAGCCTTCTCAACCTATTTTTGTTACACCTAAGAGTATGTGAGCTTTTCGCATTTTATGCGGATCTAGCATGCTAATAATGGTGATATGTTCATCCAGCTGTTTAGGATTTATTAATATAAACTCGTAAAACCGTCGCAAATTTGCAAGGCAGTTTATCAGCTATTTAAACTCACTAGGCATTACAGCCGCAAATAAAATTATATTTCTTACATAGATTCTATACAAACCATAGTTAAGGTTCAGATTATGTATAGGTATACAATTTATGTTACCCAGTAATGTTCTTAAATAAAAGGCAAGGGTTGGAAGGCACCGGACCGGGGTTGCGATGTTTTTCTTAAATAGGAAACTTTTTAGGCTTAATCCCGGAGTGGTACTTACTCCATTTTTTTTTTTTTTTTTTTTTTTTATTTATTTATTTATTTTTTTTTTTTTTTTTTTTTATTATTATTATTATTTTTTTTTTTTTTTTTTTGTTAAAAAAGAAAAGAATCTCATACATTAATTCGCAAAATGCTCCACAGAATTATCATTAAAATTAATTCATTTTAAAATACTATTTTTAGGCTTCGTTTCACTCCAGGGCTATCTTAGACCATTCTCAAAATACTCCGAGATCTATTTTCAAACTGCTTCATCGAAAACAATAGAAATTTAATTTTAATCTAAACGGGTTATTATAGTTTGAAAGATTTATTTAGACCCATTCATTTAATTTTATTAAACTTATCGGTTGCATTTTCTTGCGGAAGCAATCGCTTGTAGAGTGCTAGTTTCACAAGATAAATCTTAAAGGGTAATTATCTGCTAAATAATTATTTAATTTAGAAACAAAACCCAAAATCTTATTGGTGTCCCAATACGCTGAATATTTAGTTTAGTATAAGTAGTATTTTTTATTTAGTATATGGTTTTAGGTTATAACCCGTCCACACTTTATAAAAATCTGTAGACACTATCATATAATGTGACTTTTGCTACTATGTTTATGGACAAAGCTGTTAAAGCTGTCACATAGTTCAAAATTTGTTGTTTTAATTAAATTTAAATTCTATATGACTCGCATTAGAATACTGAAAGTTACTGTTACTTTCTTGAAAAAATATCCGCAATTTAATACATATACGAATCATATTGCTTTGAAGTTTGATTCGCAGATGAAACCATGTCAATACAATAATTATGCCTCAAAAAGGTTTTGATTTATCATCAACTGCCTGGTAATCTCGCTGCCCCCAGAGTAAGGTCAGCGTGTAGATGCCATATTCTGTGAGCAAATATTTTATTCCAAATAAAAATATTTGTTCCGATACTATTAACACAGTTCACGGTGACTTTAACTTACAATGCCTGAGTCGGAGGAACACATAGAGAGGCAAGTTACTTGCAATTAACAATTTATGTTACTTATGTTCATATTCCGTGTTTATCTTACTGAATTCATGATTAGTAACGACGTAATCAGGCAATAGTAGAAATATTCCCAATCTCATAACATCGCCGAAGTAGTTCGTTATAAAAACCTTTATTCGATTTTTAAAGTAAACAATTGTTGCGTTATCTGCTCTTAAGAGTTTATGGCAACATTGAAGCTCAAAAATAAATATTTTGAGTCCTTGAAATGCAAATTTTAAATCCAAAGTATCCAATACAGCTCCAATTCAGTCCAATCGTCCCGTAAACTTTGCCCGTCAGGCAGTGCGCCGCGCCGCACCGTCAGCTACTTCGAAAAACATTTTATGCAACATATTTGATGTGTAAAAATGGAGCGAAATGAGTTCAATGTGAAGTCTTTGCTCTCATAAGTAAATTTTTACTGACTATGCTATAACCAAATTTTTAAAATTTGGAAATTATAATCATTAAAATTAAATATGTGCATAATATAGGTATCCAAGGATCATGTAGGTAGTTATAGTTACTCGTACGCCCATTTTTCCCATTCCAATAATTTTGTAAAGATGTACCAGTCTGTATGTATGCATGCGACGAAATTCAATCCATTTTGTTAAAAAATAAATACACGGATTTTCGATGAGAGCGCTTTGAATAGGGCTCTAATTAGAAATCAAATAATTTAAATAATTTTGATTTTTCTGATCTAACTAATTATTATTTAGAATTTAGAATAGAATTAGAATACTTAGATTTTAGAATTGATTAATATTTTTTATATAGTAAAGTGCCCTTATTGAATCGAAATATTTATTTTTGAACCCCAAATAAAACGGTGATCGCTGTTACCTTTCGGTATTTATTCTCATTTATATCAGATCAAGTATAACAGCACATAGGTATAAGAAAACAATCGACATCGACACGTCTCGCGTGTCGATATAAATTCCAACCCATGATTTTATTGCCAGGTACCGACTCAATAAAACGGTTTCTCTTTACAGTACACTCAAAACATTACTCTTGTATTCAAAATGATACTAAAAGAAAAAATTTCATAGAAATATTTGTAGGTCTTACTATTTCCTTATGCTCTTCCTTGACTAGCCATTTCCTGCGACTGTATTCCCGGCGGCGATCCCTCGATGCTGGTGCCTGCATCCGAGGAGCGGGGTTCTGACGCAGCTCGATGGCTACTCACGGAATCCCCCACACGTTTAAAGCTCCTCGTTTAATTTTGAACTTGACCTTGAAACGGCCCTTTTCGAAATTTTGGCCAATAGGTACTCGACCAGACTTGGCAAAAATAAAATGTCTTAACATTTTGTGTTGTAACACTATGTTGTGTCTGCTAACATAATATGTTATCCATCTTCGCAATTTCTGTTTCCTGTAAGCAACTGGCGTCTGTATTTCCTCTGACTATTGCCTTCAATGCACATTTTATTGATGCATCGGCTTCGTTTAATGCCTCTTCCTCTTGGCGGACCTTATAGCTTGCATAATCGACAGATAGACATAGCGCCAGTACTATATATTATAACCTCAACGCGATTTTCGCGGAGAAACTTTAACTTTTTACTACACACGATATACGTGGAGTAAATGCGCCTCAAACACGATTTACGTGGAGGGTTCATCACCTTTACACGATTTACGTGAAGGTAATGCAAAGGCTCAACATGATTTACATTGAGAATTAGTAGGTAGCCTCAACACGTTTTACCTACGTGGAGATGTTGACTTGATTTATTAGAAAGTATTAAAAAGCCTCGACATGATGTACATGGAGAATTAGTAGGTAGCCTCAACACGTTTTACCTACGTGGAGATGTTGACTTGATTTATTAGAAAGTATTAAAAAGCCTCGACATGATGTACATGGAGAATTAGTAGGTAGCCTCAACAAGGTTTTTGTGGAGTTGGTCATATTTACGCTTAAAAGAACTTAGTATTTTTCTACACACGATGTACGCGGAAAGTTCATTGTCTTAACACAAATTAAATCAAAGTAATATAAAACTCCAACATTATTTATATGGAGAATTAGTACATAGTCTTATCACATTTTACGTGAAGACAGTTGTGTAAATTAGACAATACGAAGAAATTATTTTGATACTCGACTAATAAGATAAACTAAGAAGTAGGTGGTACGTATAAATAAAAGTGAAATAATAAATCTTACAATTCGATCCTTCCAAATGTGCCAGTGCACAGAATACGTACTCGTAAGTGCCACCCTACTTGAGATGAAATCATTCCTGTTGTTAACTATTAATTAAACACAACAACAATAAAAACGAAGGAGTAGGTAGTCAATTATAATTTATCTTACCTACATTCATATTTCAATTCAAACCCAAAACTTTCTATCATGTTTAGTAATAACTTTAGAAAAGAGGGTAGAAATATATAGAAATTAATTCAATATTATAACGCTATGGTATATTAATTGTCTTGCAATTATTTTAAATATTGTATGTAGGTACGTCTATTTTACATACCTGATTTCCAATATCCAATACTATCCATTTCGAACTCGTAATTCCAGCAAATTATCACATTGTTGACGGAAACTCGACGACGACGAGCTCCTTAGCCCGTTTCGTTGCACTTTTCTGCATTTTCCGTACTCACTTCCAATTAGATCGCGTATATTTTTCTTTATCCTAACACTTATTCACTAAATCAATCCATGTGATAACAATTATTCACCGGATCAATTAGGTACGGTGTGATTCCGACGACACAAAAACACGTAATGACCAGTTTCAGGCGCCCCTCTCCGGTCGTGGAAGGGAGACGGGAAGTCAAGTTTTGTATTTTATAGTGGTGAATATCTAAAGGTGTGAAGAAGATAGCACAATCCCATGTACTGCTGCATGTAATAATTAAATCGTCTTCGGTGGTGATCCAAAGTATAATACTAGCCGTATCCTGAAGTTTCATCCGGTAATGATGTTGATGATGGTTAAAAGTAGTCTTCGTCATTTTTAGAACACGCGATAAACGTATAGGCGTAAAAGTATAATAAAACAAAAAACTCACTCTTGCATTTCCAAGTTTAGTAAAAATACCAATAGGAATTTAGGATAGTGAATAATAATGATTGATTGTTGTTCTATCGTGAATAATAGTGTCCTAATGATTCGGTCACGTAATAATTGCCGTCATATTTTTAGTTAAGCCCTTATTCATCAACTTTTAGGCTTGGTGAGCTTATAGCGGAAGTTTCCTAATTAAAAGTTCGAAATCGTTTTATAGCTGTTTTCACATTAGGACCATTAAGCTGCCAATTACCGTCAAATAACTTTGAAATGGGTACTAGTTAAGTATGAATTACTGACCTCATCGGAAGTTTATTATAATTGAGCTTTTACAAAATTATATCTGACTTTGCTTCTAGAGTAATATATAGGCTGATAAAAACCAGAAAGAAATATGAAAACTAAAATTCAGCGAGATTTTCTTTAAATATAAATTTAATGTAAATGTTAATAGAGCTAAAATTTTGATTGCTAAAAAAACACAAATTTACACAAAAAAACATCTAGAAACCACTGTTTTCAAAGGTACTTCTCTGATGTGATAACTTAATAAGCATTACAAACTTTCTCTTCTTTATTATCTTACTCAAAACAACCGACAAAATGACTTGTAAATACACTAACGAGTGAATCACACTCAGTACTTAGATACATTTCATAATTGCATATCACAGTTCAAAACCATAACAGAGAGACACGGAATTTCTGTCAAAGTTACCGAGCCACGAGCGAAACATCGCACATTGGTGGAGTTATCGAAGTGTACGGATTGTGCGTATGTAGTCAACTGTGGTAAATTTACAAAGCCGCCAGTAGGCTATTCAAATTCTGCCACCCCTATCGACCTCTACTATATAACACACTATAAAATAGTTCACAATATTATATCAAACGTAAAAATAACATCTATGACTTTACACAAACATTATTTTATCTTAATATATATAAATCTCGTGTCACAATGTTTGTCCTCAATGGACTCATAAACCACTTAACCGATTATAATAAAATTCGCACACCAAGTGCAGTTCGATCCAACTTGAGAGATAGGATAGTTTAAATCTCAAATTATAGTCGCAATTTTAATTTATTGCAAATTATATAATTATAATATACTGATAATTTTTACTATAAATTGACAAGTTAGCATCAACATACTACGGTTGCTATAGTTACGCAATGGCTTTTGACAGGACAACGTCTGTCGAGTCAGCTAGTTTATTTATAAAGTTTAGTCAAATAATTCGCTGCTCACCGTTCCTAGTGCTAAGGTGCCCAAGGCCCGTAATGCCCGTGTGATTCCAATCTTAATATACATATATAAATTACGTGTCACGTTGTTTGTCCGCTATAGACTCCTAAACTACTTAACCGATTTCAATCAAATTTGCACACCTTGTGCAGTTCGATCTAACTTAACAGATAGGATAGCTCACATCTCAATTTATAGTGTCTACCCGTGCGAAGCCGGGACGGACCGCTAGTTACCTATATAAATTACATTTAGATTTACAATATTTAGCTATATTAATAATATAAAATAAAGTATTTAAATTTATAAATCTAAATATTTTTAATTTCTGTAAGACAAAAATATCTCAAATTTGCCGCCCCTAAACCTCTGTCTTAGGTTCAGCCTACTGAGCCTGCTAGTAAATCCAGCTCTGGCTGTAGTTATGTAGTTTCATAGCATGAAGGAAATTGAAACGTTTGTTCAAAATCAATATGAAAGTTCGCTTGATCTAGATCATACGTCTGCTTGGGCAAAGTTGACTTTAAGAATTGCAGAAGTATCGAATTTTTAATTAGTTTGTTATTTATCCACATCGTTAGAGCGCTGCTGGCGATAAAAAACACAGTTTCAACATTTAGAGAAATGCTAACATTAGAATTTAGAATATAATACTGACATAAGATTAAGGTGACACCTCAAAATTAAACAACTATCGACCCATAAGTCTCCTTTCACATATATATAAACTGTTTGCTAAGGTCCTCTGCAATAGACTCACACGCCAGCTTGACGAATGCCAGCCTATCGAACAAGCCGGCTTCAGGAGCGGGTTTTCCACTATCGACCATATTCACACAGTAAAGCAGCTGATGGAGAAGAGTCAAGAGTTTAACTGGCCCTTGTGTATGGCCTTTGTCGATTACGAGAAGGCCTTCGACAGTGTCGAGCACTGGGCCGTGTTCAACTCTCTCCATCGCTGCTCTATTGATGCTCGATACGTGGATGTGCTCCGGGAGCTGTATACTTTGGCAACAATGCAAGTGAAGCTGCACGACTCTACCAACCCCATTCCAATCAATAGGGGGTGAGACAGGGAGATACTATTTCACCCAAGCTTTTTACGGCGGTCTTCGATGACGTCTTAAAAGTGCTTGGTTGGGATTCCCGTGGTATTAACATCAATGGTGTATACCTGTCTCACCATAGGTTTGCAGATGACCTTGTACTTTTTGCCGAAAACCTGGACGATCTCCAGATTATGACCTTTCGGATGCTTCTTTACAAGTGGGCCTAAAGATGAATATGACCAAGACCAAAGTGATGTCGAACTTTTCTGGGACCTCGAGCCCAATTATGATTGGGAGCGAGAGCCTAGAAATGGTTGACAGTTATGTATATCTTGGTCATACTCTATCTTTTGGCACAGAACATCAAAAGAAAGAGATCGCCAGGCGCATACAACTTGGATGGGCAGCATTCGCAAAGTTGGATGACATCCTCAAGGCACGTCATATTCCACAGTGTCTGAAGACTCGCCTCTTCAATCAGTGTGTCCTGCCCACTATGACTTACGGTGCCGAGACATGGACGCTCACACATGAGGCTGTGCACCAAATCAGAGTTGCACAGAGAGCCATGGAGAGGTCCATGCTCGGCATCAAGCTCCAAGATCGAGTCCGGAATACGGAAATCCGACGAAAAACTAAAGTTCGGGACGTCGGAACCGTTATAATGAAGTTAAAGTGGAGTTGGGCGGGACACGTTGCTAGGCCGAGACGTTAGGTGGAGTAAGGCAGTGACGGAATGGTGGCCGAGGCAAGGCAAGCGGAGCGTTGGTCGTCCGGCGACGAGATGGGTCGACGACATAGTCAGAGTCGCGGGTCGAACCTGGACCCGATTAGCAGTTGACCGAGGCAGATGGCATAACGGGAGAGAGGCCTATACCCAGCAGTGGGATAGAGAGGGCTGTGGATGATGATGATGATGATGACTGACATAAACGTAAAAATAGTGTCTGACTGTTGTAGTTATCACCTCTTTGACCTAAACCTCCAAATTTAGTACAACAATTTAGCTCATCACAACTACGAAACTAGACTCTCTATTTAGAATCAATTATTATCTTACTAATTGTATTACAAAACGCCATTTGATTGGTTGTTCTGTAGGTTCTGAGCGTTCAGATTTACGAGTATATTTGCCCATTCGATCGAAAACTATTCGGATCAAACTCATTGGAATCAAGAGGATTTCGTCCCTTTGTGTATCGTTGGCGACAGACTAAACATGAAATGTAATTTCGAATATTTGATTCGATTGGTAATATTTGTATCGATTGACTGGTTTTGTAGACTAATCTTAGTCAATTAACTAAGACTTAGTGACGTTTTTTGTGACTTATGGCGGTACTTAGATTATAGGTACAAATGTAATTCAACCGGGGAAGCGTAAGGTCGGAAGACGAAAGATGTCGTGGCTCCGTAAAATCAGGGAGTGGACTGGGATAAAGACGGTGGAACAACTGTTCAGACTCGCGCTGGATAAAGTGAATTTTAAGAAGCTGACTGCCAACCTTCAATAGTGGAGAGGCACTTGGAGAAGAAGTATTCAACTTTTGCGGAACACAAAACGCACAAAAAACAAACGTGCGCGCGTAGTAGGTACTAACTAAAAAACAAAACACGCAGTCGTTAACAAGTTGGAACACGGCTTAAGTAGTGTTAACAACTAAGATCTTCAGCTTACAATATAAAGGTATATATAAAAGGTCACTACGTGATTTTTAGGGTCCCTTTATAACTTCAAAAAATATTACAAAGTTTTTTCTATAATATTTCGTTTTGATAAACGCGGATTTTTGTGATTGTTCTCTGTTTTGTATTTTGTTAATTAGAGTCTAAATTAGAGTAACAATTATCAAAGAAAGAAAGAACAAAGAAATGATGAAACAACGTTCTCATATTTTTCAGTAAGTCATTTTATTAAACAAAACAAAACCACGGCTGTTCACGTAACTTTTCATCAAAACAAATGACTGAGCACACCTTCCAAACGCAACCGCGACCGCTATTATCCCACAACTAACACTGCTATCTCGTAAAATATATTTTCATTTTAAAAAGTCGGAACACGTGATATTTCATTGTGACTGGAGGTTTTATCGCAGCACTAATGGCGGGCCGCGGTGTCGCTCGCACTTGACACTCATTAGACGCCGGTTCGCGGTTTCGCGATGTTTTAGACAACGTTTTAGTCGAAAGTCGAATGAGAATTTATGTGGGAAAGCTTTCGAGGGTTTCTCTCTTTTCGGACTCCTTGACGTGGATGTGATTTACTGACCTCCGTAACGTGAGCGACTGTTTAGTTTGAGCAAGGAGTTGTTTGTTTTGTAGGTCCTTTGAACGTTTCATTTCGTTGTAGGCGAAATGCCCTTTTCATTACATACTTATTTGTACATGTTAGTAAATAGATATAAAGATCATGTAACATATTAAGTTTTAGTTGGATAAGTTTATAGAGGTAGTAAGTTAGGAAGAGGATAAGCGAGGATAAGTGAGCTCAGCAGCGAGGGGGTGAAAAGAGGTTGATTATGATGATGATGATGAAGTTGATTATGTAGCTAGAAAACAAAAATAAGCAAACTAACTCGAAGTAAGACTATCCAGGTTTAGTTTTATCAATTCTGTTTAGTTTTAAAATTCAAAACCGATTCGGTTAAATTATTATTTCTTTGTGGTTCTTTGTAGTTACGAGTACCCTGAGGGTATAGGATTGTAAAGTGAGTTACATAAGCTTTTCCATCTCTTCCGTTTGAACAAAACAAATCCTCACATGCGATAAAAACTGTAATATTCTCTAATGTTTATTTTTCCAGTTGAGTTGAAAACAGTGTAAAACCGTTCATTCCGTCCAAATAAGACTTTAGAGCGCGCCGTCGCAACCACTTGACACTCATTACTGTGTGGTCTGGACGAAGGTTGCGTAGAGACTGCTGTGTATTCTGTGGTCGTGGTGATAGTGACTCCTTTGTAATCTGTGACCCGGGTATAAACAATCGTGTGTACGGAGCACCCGGAACACTCTTGGCGTTTCACCGTTTCCTGTTAAGGTTTACGCACACTAGGACGCTTTGATGAGATTAAATTGGAACTTTATTTACTTGAAATAGTAATTGAGTAATGTATTTTATTATTTTTAGCTGGTTTAAATAAGGTCTTATGCGCATAATACCAACCAACAGTGTGTGGGGTTTCACGACACACAATACGGGGATACCTTTCATTTCCCACACTGCTGGGTACAAACTGGCGTCCAGTATGTCCCGAACTAATTTCACGTTTGATTTCATTATCACTTTCTTCAGCTACGATCACGGTCAAAGGTTGACATGCGCCTATTTATAGTCCGTTTGTGACTTTGCGGTAATCGAGTGCAAGCGAGAGCGGGATGGTGCAAGCACGTTGACGTGAACGGGATAAAATGTGATCGCTAAAACAGTCCCAATACCGATTACTTTAAAAAAATCAGTCTCCTTGTCCGATGTAAAACTATTAGAGTTAAACGAGTAGAGTATAATATATTTTACACCACCACAAGAACCTCTCAAGGCGACACTATGACTAATGAGCTGTGAGCCGCAGTGTGACTTAAAATCACACGCAAAGACAAACAGTACAGTGCATTAGCACCCTTAACCCAGTATGTAAAAGAAATAAAGTCGGTCAAAAGCGCAAGCTTGCGAATTTCCGCGTACGCGGTTCCGTTGTTTCGAAAGCTTCTGAAAAGAAAAAATAACTAAGAGTCGAGTTCACCGTAGAAACTAAACGCGATGAGTTCAGGCTAAACTCAGTTTAAGTTCAAAGTTCCTATTCGTTTGAGCAGAATTTAGTTTTATAAACCTCGTTTTGTTATACGATGACTGAAATCGGCCCTAAGTCGATATAAACCTACTTTTACATCCGACTGCTGGGTTACAGGTAAATATTTCAAAATATTCCATTGTTCGTCCGCAGCTTTACGTAGATCAAATTTTTTGAAATATTTATGGAAGTGAAATGCATAAAATATAAGCGGTAAGCTCTAAAATATTTGACGGCAGTTCAAAATAACGTACTCGTACCATGCAGTGTTTCATGGAGAATAATAATTCCAAAGTTATTGGATACATTCTATATTATTATTTCATATGATATCATATATGATATCATTATTTCATACAATATTTTTTCATATGGCAACCTCGTTAACATAAACTACGATTTGTATGGAATAAAACCGTGACACCTATTAATGCGAAATACAACTAGTTCCATACAAATTGTAGTTTATGTTAACGCGATCGTTAGTGAAAAAAACTCGCACTAGGCACTCTGCTCATATAAATTTCGCTTGTATATTCACATGCCTAATGTTTATTCAGACACTGACCACTATAGTGTAATAAACACTGTTGTTTTTCCTTTTCAGTTCCAACCATTGAATTGATTGATGGTAGGATGATCGCTTCCACACCGACAGTCGTACAATATGTCGTTAGCAGTTCTATCAGTTAGCATTGAGTACAGTCGAGGAGTGAAGCTTCTTCTCAGTTCTAAGAACGACTCGACATCATCATTTTTAGCCCTGATCAGTCCACTGTTTAACATTTGTTAAACTCTCATACACTTGCGTGTTGCTCTAATACGCTTCTCTAAAAGAAAGCGATTCACTCGCAACTTTATCACACTTAGACCATGTCTATTGGGAAACACCCACTCGGGCAGAGCATCCCACACTTTAAGTTCGCATAATAAAGGTGGAATTATAGCCTAGTCCATGACCGTTTCTACGACTCACTTCTTTAACCGGTCTTCAGTCGTGCCTCTCGGTCAGTCACTGTCAATTGTAGCACTGTCAATTGTAGCACTGATGCTCTCTAAAAAAAAAACTAAAAATGAGTCTAAAAATGCTCTGGTTAAAATGACTATAAATTCAATGTCCCCCCTTCCGTCCGGACCACTGAACAGAGTAGACGTGCGCATTAATTTTTGTAGTAAATATATATATATATTTCTTTTTAAATTTAAAATCAAAACGTAAATTAACCAGTAAAACAGGAGTGTACTCTTATAATCATTGAGGAGGTGGCTACATCAGCTGGTACCTGTGTGTGACCACAACTAACGCAACACGCACCCACAACTTCGAGTTTCTGCACCTACGCAAGTACGTACGTGAGTTTCGCACACTAGCCTACCCTCTGCAGTAGTCGCATCATCACCCGCCGTACTGTTTACGTCTCGCTGCTACCTGCTTATTGAACCGGTTAGCTCAACCACACTCAACCCTATTCCTACACACCGCACAGCACTCGTGACGTGTCTACACCGCTTTGTTTACATAATGTCGTTGCAACGCACCCCGCCAATGTCACCGCTGCCACCCTCTTTTGGAACACCCCTACAGATCCTACAGAGCTACCCTTCTGACTCAAATGTGTCTGAAGTCGGACAGGAGGTCGTTGTAAGTGCTGCTTCATCTTTAAGCAACGTAACTACTCGCCCGAAGCGAAAACGTGATGTCGACGAAGTAACAAAGTCTGAAATGATGGAGATGTTTACAGCGTTACAAAAACGTCAGGACGAAAAATTTGACACCATATTGTGCTCCGTCAATGAGATTAAAACGTCTATGAATCTAATGGCTACGAAATACGAGGTGGCACTAACAAAAATAAGCTTTTTGGAACAAGAAAGAAAGGTACATAAAACCCAAATCCAAGAATTGCAATCTCAAGTCGAAACGCTACAGAGGTATGCTCGAGGTACTAGTGTTGAGTTGCGAAATATTCCACAAAACCAAAACGAATCAAAAGATAACCTAAAGAAACTTGTTGGCAAAATTGCTAATTTACTCAACATACCTCTGCAAGGAAATGACATAAAAGACATATATCGCATAAACAACAAAGCCACTGTGAAGCCGATAATTGTGGATTTCTCCACAGTTAGCATGCGAGACCAGTTTTTAACATCATACAAAAAATATAATAAAGAAAACAACCACGAAAAACTAAATACAACCGTTCTCCAGTTTGGAGGAGTAAGCCAGCCGGTTTATCTATCCGAAAACATGACTCCAAAAGCTCGGAAACTATTCTACCTAACTCGAGAATTTGCGAAAAATCATAACTACGCGTTCTGCTGGGCGTCGTTTGGCCGCATATTTCTACGTAAAGAAGAAGGATCACCCCAAATCTACGTGACCTGCGAAGCCGACCTTCAAGCTCAAATGGAACAGTGACTAGTGCAATGCCCAACCGCACCCGGCTCGCTGCGTACCTTCATCCGCCATAAAAATACATTCGCACCGACTTATTTCTTGTTACAAACTATAGCTTTCTTGTACTACATTCAACATATTTTGTAAACAAACCAATGCCTAGTGTTAACTCAATATACAATAATCTCAAGTACATCCTATCTTTACTTACCTTAATATTATGTCATTCACCACCGACCGCACACAACAACACAACACACACACAAAACACAACATATCTATCGTTACACTATTATTATTGCACAATTTTTTACTGTTTCACAGCACTATATAACACCTGCCTTTGCACTCGAAATAACCTGTACACTAAAACATACAAGCGAATATTACCTATCGACCTTATAATAAACCATCTTACTATCATATTAAGAATGCGTCATATTTTTCGTGTAACCTTATTTTCGATTGCAACAGAAATCTACCACAATACAAGTGCACGTGCTGCTTACCGTTGTGAAACTAAAGAATTTCTGTCATTCCTCAATAATATACCAAGTAATAAAACCTACTTCAGAAACATTTTTTCTCGCTTAAATTGTCTATTAATCGTCTGTTATCACTGCCTAAGCTTAATCTTCACCTGCCATACACACAGGGATTCCTGTGTTGGCACGAAATTCCATTTTTACATACCATAACAATGATCATAAATCGTGATTTAATTAATTGCATTGATGACATGACATTTATAGACAATTTTAACGCAAGCTCGGCTGAGGAATGCAAGTTAATATTAGGTAACTACTTGGCGCAGACTACCATAGTGGTACAAAATATTAGAAGCGTACGACAAAATTTTGACAAATTCGTAATATATTTATCCCGGCTACAATTTCTTCCTAAGATAATAATTTTTACTGAATGCTGGGGCAGAGATGTTACTCAAACTTTTAATCTAACAAACTACGAGTACCACTCATCTACGACATTTAGAAACCAAAACGATGGGTTGATGATATTCTATAGATCTGGTCTTAAAATGGAGATCATAGAACCACCTTTTAATGATGCCAGCTGTTTAATACTAAAACTGGGTTCTGAACTTACAATAGTAGCTATATACCGTTCTCCAGCAAAAAATGATATCTCAAACTTTCTGACATCTCTCGAAAGCACCCTATCAATTATCTCTAGTGACTCGTGTATAATAGCTGGCGACCTAAACATAGACATAAAGCCTCACAACAATGACCCCAAGGCTCCTGATTACCTAGAGCTCACCACTTCCCTTGGATTTGTACCAGGTCATGTTCTTCCTACGAGGTTCTATAATTGTTTAGATCATGCTCTAATCCGGTCCAAAAAAACTGCTTCCGTTGTGGTATGTAACTCTGGAGTTACAGACCATGATACTGTTTTGATTGGGATCGAAAATTCTATAAAAAATAATAATAAACCCTCTAGTCCTAAACTAGTGACGAAAACAGACTATGCCAAAGTTATGGTCAATCTGGAGAGCATCAATTGGGACAGTTTTTATAGCGAAACCGATGTCACCTTGGCGTCGGAATTTCTGATCAACAATATAAGTCTAGCAGTACAGAGTAACACCATAAAGAAAAAAATTAAGTGTTCTGATGTAATCACTAAACCTTGGATGACACCTAAACTAGTAAATTGTGCTAGGCAAAGAGACGCTTTGCATCTAAAGGCTAAAAAGTTCCCAGACGATCAAGCACTACAAGATAAATACAAGAGATTCCGTAATCACTTTAACATATTGCTTAAAACAGAAAAAAACTACTACGATTCCGATTTAATAGCAGTTAACAAAAATGATAGCAGAAAGCTCTGGAACACGGTGAAAAACATATGTAACGTTAAACAATCTAAATCAGACAACAATGAACTCCTTAACATAAGACCCAATCCGAAGGACTCCCTGAATGCTGTCAACGATTACTTCTCGTCAGTAGGCAGAAATCTTGCACAGAGTACGCTTTCGCAATTGCAGACATCCGAATCGCAACTGACTAACTCTATTTCTATCACTGCTTCTCCAACCAACTCCTTTTTTCTAAAACCTACAGATGAATTCGAAATTACCAAAATTATTTCTGGACTTAAAACAGCTTCTGCCCCGGGCAGCGACATGATTAACAACGAGCTACTTAAACGGGCCAGTCATATGTTGGCGTCCCCAATCGCTCACATTTGCAATTTAAGCATGTTGCAAGGTGTAGTTCCTAACTGCTTTAAAATCGCTGATATTTGTCCAATATTTAAGACAGGAAGCAAAACTGCTGTATCCAACTACCGGCCAATTTCTTTATTGCCTTCTCTATCCAAAATACTAGAAAAAGTTGTAAATAAACGACTGCTCGGCTTTCTAGAAAATAACAAAATGTTGTCTCCCAATCAATATGGATTCCGAGCCAGGAAATCTACTGAAGATGCAGTTGTGGCCCTTGTTGATCATGTGACGGACTGTCTAGACAAGAATCAAAAGTGTATAGGTGTATTCCTTGATCTGGCTAAAGCTTTCGACACAGTGTCTTGGCCAATGCTAATCCGGAAGTTGGAACTCTATGGCGTACGTGGCACAACACTCGACTGGTTTCGCTCCTACCTTTGCGATCGGAAACAAAGGGTTCATGCTGCACCTTTTCACAGTGACTATGTCTCTGTCTCTTTTGGAGTACATCAAGGCAGTGTCCTTGGACCTACCCTCTTTCTGGTCTATATTAATGACCTCTGCCAGCTTAAGATCAACCAAGCTAAATTCTTCACCTTTGCTGATGATACAGCACTCGTCTTTCAAGGCAAAAACTGGAACGAGGTAGCAGCCGTGGCTCAACAGGGATTATCGGAGGTAGCTCATTGGTTGCAACGTAACTTGCTGTCACTTAATGCGACCAAAACAAAGTACATTACTTTTTGTATCACCCAGCGGACCTGTCCAAGTAAAATAAATCTTAAACTTCATATATGTCATCCACACTCCAACCAGCCATGTCGTTGTCCGGAGCTAACGCGCGTTAATAATGTAAAATACCTGGGTGTCGCCATTGATCACCGGCTTAATTGGGAATGCCACATTAACAACTTATGTGCTCGACTTCGTAAAATGTCTCATATCTTTAAAAGATTAGGTTTAGTGGCAGATCCCAATACTCTCAAAATTGTATACCACGGTTTCTGCCAATCCATACTTAGCTACTGCATAGTCTGTTGGGAATCTGCAAATAAAACCCTCTTCATGAAAATCGAACGCGCTCAGAGGTTCATTCTTAAAGTTGCTTATAAGAAGCCTTATTTATACCCCACAGTCCAATTATACAATGACACAAGACACTTAACGGTTCGCCAACTATACATTCTCGCGGTGATTCTGCGTTTCCATAGGACGGCCTTAAGTACAATCATCCCACCCACAAGGTCAGCACGTCGCAATGTTTGGAAGATTTCCCTCACTAGGACTACGTTCGCTCAACGTTCCTACTACTTCAAGGGCCCGCTCCTATATCAGCACCTCGATAGCTCTCTTAGCTTATTACAAACATCACGTTTTGTGTGTAAACGTAAAGTCACGAGATGGCTAACCTCTTTGGACCAATGTGCTACGGAAAATATATTGTTAATTACCAAATGACCCTAAGGGGCTTGCTTCTCCGCACTTGCTGGCTCGACCTCTCATATTGATTGCAATAAATGACCACCTCTTCTTTTCTTTACGCAACCCATGTTAGAATATCTGTAATCACCAGCTTGTGGGGAATCAGGCCCCTTACAATTACAATTATCAATAAAACTGCGAAATAATAACTTACCGCTTTAAGTAAAACATTCTGATTGAGTGACTACTGTAGTAAATTTCCCAACAATTTGTCGTAAAAATATATAATTATATACTTATATAATTGTTACAATATTCTTATTAACCTCACTTACTCCACCTTACCACACGTTAATCTCACTCACTCGTCTCACTCGTCTCATTCCCTCACTCACTCACCTACACACTACTTCAACTACACCCACTCACACAAACTAACATGCACCACAAACTAACATAAACCTAATCATTAGTAATTAACCCAAAATCAAAAATTTACATTTCTAAATACACATTTTATACATTCTCATACCCTAAGCCAATTGAAGCAAGACACTACCTTGAGATTGTTGTATTTGAACTTGTAAATAGTACTTATTACTAAGATTGTTTATCCTGTCTAGTTTTAATAACTTCATCGACGATGGAAGACACTGAATCTTGCGACACAGGACTCACCTAGTGCAAGATTCAGGGTTCATACACAATTCTGTAACATTTTTTCTGACAAATAAACAAATTTTCATTTTCATTTTTTTTCAATGTGATTTACTAAAACAAGAAAGTAATTAAATTGCGTAGATATCAATCGCGTATCATGGACATATGCGCTATTATTCAATGTTCATGGTGAATGAATCAAGGCTGCATGTGACGAGGCAATGAAGACAGCAATGACAATACGAGTAAATAAATAGCCAAAGGGAAGTCCAAGTTCAGTCGTGGGATACTTGAAGTTTTTTACGATGGTGCAAGAGTAAGTCGGAACATAATTTTACACTATACGTAAATTTTAATAAATGGTAATTCTATTCTATTAAACATTCATTCCAAGTATTCAGTAAATACATGGGATTCCTTAAGTATAAAATTGAGTCGGAGCCTTGTGTGTTTATAACAAAATGTACCGAACGTTAGTTTTCATAGCAAAGTTCAATGCAGTGTTAGAATTTTCAGTTTGCCTCAAATAATGTACATTATTGTACATCACTTTACGCCCCGGCTGTACACACATTGTTGGCAAGTGTTATCGCTGCCCCGAAATGTTATTGGCTTGGCGTGCAGCCATATTGGTGACTTCAGACTTGGTTAATGGTGTCTTGGGAGCAAGTTTATGCGTTATAGCGTGTATGTGAGTTAAACTTTAATAGTTTATGGATTTCTTTACCTGCCTATATTTTGAGAAAAGTTAAAGGTTGGTGTTTTGTTGAAAAGTTTGACCTACTTACCTGCATAAGTTACTTTGCTTTTAAATGATAGCTAAATGGTTCGTGCGCTAAACTTTTAAGCGACAGAAGTAGGATCGATTCCCTCTATGCTTAGGCTATCGATATAATACAATTTTATTAGAGGTAGTTCAGGAGACATTTGCGTTTCATTGTTGATAAGTTATGTAATAATTAAATCATTTGATAGCTTGATGTTCGATGCCTGAAGAAAAACGTTGTGAAAAAACTATGTAAAGGTGATTATCTAGTGCTCAGCTTCAGTTTTTTCCTACCGCACCTTTAACCTCAACTATCTTCAACTGGACCACAAGAGCTCAAGATCGAGACAAGCGGAAAGAGGTAAGAGTCCTTTGTGTTGTAGTGGAAGCTAGAGTAGTCACAGCTGAAAATAAATAAAACAAGAAATATGTAGGTAAGTTAAACGTTCATGTCACTCACAGAGAATCAATAATAAATAATTGGCAGGACCTCAAACTAAAATAGGAACAATGTTACCTATACATCCATACGAACTAAGAACGAAGGAGGAGGTCCGCATATATTAAACATACCCAATCGATTAGGTTATCTCTCGTTGGAAATAATTCCCTACCCACTGAGCCGCATTCCATCTTAACTTGAAATGTCAACGAGAGTATTGCAAACTGGGACTACGTCAACACTCAGCGAACAAACAGATGAACAATGACTAACTTTGTTCATTTCAATTAGTGGACAAGTTTAGGAACAAGTTTGTGGCGCTTACGAGTCGACGGGAATCTGGGATGATATGTGTTGGATTTACGAGTAAATGTTCATGTTCTGGTCATGTGATTGTTTATGATCATCATCTTATCCTTATCCCTCCTACGTAGGGTCAGTATAGTATGTACGGATATCGTGTACAGTACAATGAGATTAAATATCATTGGTACAGTACATGTCACAGCCACCTTGCTTTCAATCAACAGCCTAGCCTCTTTACTAAATAGCGCCGTTCAACTAGCGGCCTGAATGATATTAATTTACTTAAGGATCATATGTGATATAAGGTGGTTAAATGGCAGCAGTTGCTTACCTGAAGGCCTGTTACAGCAAGTTACAGGAACATTGCAAGTATGGGACTTAATCGATTGACAAAATTGAAGTAGAACCAAAAAAACGAAAATTTCACGATTTTCTCCAGGTCATAGTAAAGTTTTACGTTTCATTCGAATTTAACCCGCGGGTAGGTCGCACGGGGTCTTTAAAAGCACGGCTTACGGGAAAACTGATATATATATTTTTGCGACCGAACATGCAACATTTTGGTTGAAGTGCTAAATTAGTGATTATCAGGCATAAAATGGACCCTTCACAAGACTTTTTTTTTTTCTTGATTATATTGTTTCAAATGAAAGAAAAGATCTCCATTTTGTTAGTTATTGTTTAATTTTGAAGAAAAATTTAATTTTGTTATAACTTTTATAATTTCAAGTCAAAGAAGTCAAAAATGTGCTAAATTTCTTTTTTTTCCTGTGTGATTGAAATTAATGCTAAATAAATAAGATTTGATTGCGAACTGTTTTATTATTATAAAATATACATTAAAATATTGCTAATTATTATTATTATTATTATTAGTAATTCGTAGTAAACTTACAAAATATATGAAATTGAAATCAGGGCTTTCAAAGACGCCACGCGACCGACGATTTTACAACAGTTAGCGCGACCGACCTAGGGTTAAGCATCTGTTTATTGTTTTACAAAGTTTTATTCTGGCACTCTGTAGTGCAATTTTGTAATTTGTAACTGCTATCACAAATGTTTTTATATATAAATAAAAACTTCGAGACATTAGTTTTGACCTTTTGACCAATGATTTCACTCGAAACAATGTCCCACAGTCCAGAACACAGCAATGATTGCACATTTAAGTTTGACGGTTGACTAACTGTTTTAATTGACTGGATTGCATTCTGTCCAAGGCTGGTATCTACAATCTACGTACCTACATAACATCTTTGATTGCTTTTCTAAACACAATTGTCTAACGTGGTTAGAACTACCTATGTTGTACTAGGATATGGGAATCTTTGCATTGTACATTATTTTTCAATGTAGGTACACCTAACTAATGTTTTAATCCACTAACCCAACCTTAGTAAATTATAGATCTTTTTGCATGTATAAATAATTTACGTGCTCTTAATAATTTGCCCTGAGATTTTACCCACTATCCTACAGGAACTGTTAAATATTTCAGAATATAAAGTAGCCAAAGTAGCTAGGTATAAAATAAATAATTGCTTGATAGATAGATAAACTATTTAAATTGTTCTTGATATACGAGTAATTAATAAAGTCAAAGTAAAGTCATTGACATTTAGATTTCATTTTTTACATTGTGTTTATTCTCCTCGGCCCTAATTTGCTACGCCCGACAGGGCCCGTTTTTAAATGCCATTGTTTAAGACCTTTTGCAGGGAAAGTCGACGGCAAGAGATCATGAGACCACCGCCCAAAACGTTAGTCCGATCAGATTTGCACCACTCGGCACTCTCGTCACCACGGTTTACGATGCTCTTCACATTGCTGAAGACAGGACACGTTGGAGCAACATCGTGAGAGAGGAACTAATTGGAAGTGGGGGTCACGACCCTCTGACATGGAGCATGATTTGAAGAGAAGGGTGGGGACGACCAGTGATTGACCAGTGATGACGGATTGAGTAACAAAAAAATCAGAATCTGAATCTGAATATAACTCTTCATCAAATTTTAAATCCATTCAGCCACTTTTGCGTAATTAAGTAACAAAACACACAACTTTCATATTTTACATATTAACATTGAATAGGATTAGTATTTGTCAGTTCATGAACACTAAATAATTTACTTATTTAATCTCTTTGACTATTTTAACTCTTGC
Organism: Alcis repandata; assembly: GCA_949125135.1. Taxonomy (NCBI): domain Eukaryota; kingdom Metazoa; phylum Arthropoda; class Insecta; order Lepidoptera; family Geometridae; genus Alcis; species Alcis repandata. Next base: position 8,386,980 of record OX421233.1, read on the forward strand.
CAAAATAAACGCCGTAAACGCTCACGTTAACACTTTATTTAGTTGACAGCATTACCACCGGATTACGGGCACAATAAAGGTGATTCACAACATGGATTATTCTGCGTTTGTTGTGATCCCAACGCCCTATTATGAGGCTAAATATATTTTTATCGTCAGCCCTTCCTTAACTCTGGTTTGCTATCTCTTTGTGTACATAACTTGGGGTCTTACTTTTAAAACCTGTTTAAACTTAACAACTACTTAAAATTAAACTATTTGAACCATATAGGTATACAGTTTAATTTGAATGTAATGAGAGAATAATATCAAAATATACTTATCTAGCATGAATGGAGTTTATTAAATGCAGTTAACCGTTTATTTTCGAAACTCTAATAGTTTTTGAAATAATATGAACTGAAAGTAATTTTCTTTTTCGTAGCTCATTGTTATCCTCCGACGCAAAAAACGACGCAGTGTTTTAAGTTTGACGTGACTGTGAGTTCATGTGTCTGTTCATGTGAATTAGTCGGAAGTGTTCTTAGCTATGTTTGATGAAAATCGGTTCAGCCGTTTCAAATTTGGAGGTTTTTAAAATTTTAAAGTGAATGCTTGTTATTTAGAAAGACCTTTCAACTTACTTACTTAGCGAGGTGTTTCTAGAGCTATCAAATACAGTTTCTGTCATGGTCACTCCTATATCCATCTCAAGCAGAGCGACAGAGACCGACAGGCTACAGAAATAGTTCTTGCCCTTAATATTAATAAATTAAAAAAAAGTTATGACCAGACAACATCGTGTTATGTTAAGAATTCCAATACGTCAGATTCATACACCTCACAAAGCGTACCGCATATTTTATGACGCGTATTTTAACGCAAGTATTGGAAATTTCATTATCATTATCAACGTTATTTATATTTTGCTTCAATGGTTTCAGTAATGAACGCATGGTGTTATAATTATGATAACATGGGAATAATCACGTAAAATTAAAAAAATCTTGCTTGTGATCTCTTGATAAAGATCACCGAATGTGCTCGAAACTAAAAAGAAAAGTAAAATATTCCACGTTAGATTCCATAGTAAAGTCATGATGTCATGACTTCATTATCATGTACATTACATTATCATTGTCATGATGTCTTTGGTTTAAGTGATCTTATTTGTTACTTTAAAACTCGGCCAACTCGTATCACGCGAAATTTGTATTTCGATTTTACAGCCATTTCTTTAGAGTTTTCCTAAACTACCCTCACTATTAGAACGAACTAAACAAAAAATAAATGGTAGAGCCATTTTCGAGTTTTTGCTATGCTAACGCACGGAAATTGATTTTTATATATTTAGATAGATAGTGAATATACTCGTAAACAGAAGAAAATTGACGTATTAATTTCTAAATATTTTATCATAGCAATACATAGGTAGAGTCTCATTGAAAACCAAACTTCAAAAGCAATCCTAAGTATACCCTAGGCCATTACGTTTCTATCCCCAAACAAATAGATAAAATAGCGTAATGTTCATTACTAAATGTACCCTAGAGGCCCGAGATTTGTGGCGAGGGTAGCGCTGTGACCACAACTCGACCGCGACGCGTTCCAGACAAAATTTATGCCATCACGTTCTCTACAAATAGTAGATACAAATCAGATATGTAAATGTAATAATAGCTAATCTCTAATATTTTTCATTTCCTCATAAATAAATAGTAACAATAAACGTTGTATACAACGAGAGTTGGTGTCTGCAAACTTACAGCAGTTTTACCCGTTTTTTGCTTACTTGATATCGATCGAATGACCAATATCGTTGAAAATTACGTTTTTCTTATATCTGTAAGTCGGAAGTTAGAGAGGAAATGTAACAGGTAAAATCAAAAGAGCTAGAGAAGAACTCCTATCTTTTGCTATTTTTCTCGAGTTTTGCCAAGAATCTAAAAGAACGTCAAAGGGCTACTTACGCTCGCAATGCGGAGTATGAAATACTTCAATTCTGAGACAGATCTCCAACTTGAGTCTAGCCAGTCAACCACTAAAAAGGAAGTGTCCTATCGCCATCCAGTGACCATAATTCTGTCGGCCATTTGCCACCAGCTACGCCGCAAGAATATGCTATATACTTACTAGCTGCGCCCCGTGGTTTTACCTGCATTTTCCGAGATAAAAAGTAACCTATGCGTAAATCCAAGGTATAAGCTACCATTATACCAAATTTCATCCAAATCCATGCAGCCGTTTTTGCGTGATTGAATAACAAACAAACAAACTTTGACATTTACTCGTATAATATTAGTGGGACTAGCTGCACCCCGCGGTTACGTCCGAGCCGTGATAAAAACAGTGTTGATGATAATGAGGAAAAGTATCCTGTGTTCTTTTCTGTGCCCCTGACAAAATGTTCACAAAATTTCACGAACATTGGTTAAGCAGTTAAGGCCTGAAAGCGTAACAAACAAACTCACTTCGCATTTTTAATATTAGCCAGGATTTGAAGGTTGCTTCTTCTGTATTATGTCCATCGAATACGATCGTTTCGTTATAAAACAGATTTTATGTCTCCATATAAATTGGAGAAGTAATACTAAGTTAATGAAAATGCAAACCACTGGTGGAGAAAATAAGATAACAAAGCGTGAAAGTTATTACGTTTTTGATGATATTATTTTTCATAGACTTCAATTTAATTAACTGGTTCATTCTTGTTGAACGTGTGATTGACACTCGCAATTTTCATACTCTATTATCTCATATTTTCGTTTACAATTATATTTTGACTATCTTGAATATTATATAAGCTTGTTTATATCCATTACTCTTTCCTGTTAATAAACATATGAATGAAAATAGTGCGATATGAACCTACATAATCCAATAACTCCTCCCAAGAACACTGAGGATAGTAGCGGCATATACAAATGTAATATACAGAATATTCAGAATTTTCAGACTCCAATAACAACTATACCAAAGGTGCTCAATCTGTAAACTTTTGTATTGAAACAAGAAGCCAATAAACACGTATTAGATGCATACTTCACACCTAACCTTGTGTTATATTATAGATTTACATAATAACCAATAATATTACACCTTGGATTGGAAAACGGTGGTTAGAGAGAAAAATGGAGCGAATAGTAGTGGAGTGAATAGCCATAAAGTCTTAAATGGGCATTTAAGGCTTTTAATAAAAATAAATGAATCATGAAGAAGAATAAAATATTTTTAAAGTAGGGAACAACAACATAGGTACGTCCTGTGGATTTAGTTGAAATCAACCAGGAAAACAAGGCGCTCGACTTCGTTATCGATGAACTCACGTAACTAGAAATCCGATACATCCAACTTTAGCCCCGCTGTTTCTTCGGGATGCTTTTCGATCTACTCTGAAACCAAAATATAGGTACTGAAGTAAACGGTTAATTCCATAATGATCCGTCGTATAACGATGAATCTCCATAATTATGACCTCTTCTTTAAAAAAATCAGTAAAATAGAAATTGCAAAAAAATACAAAACAAAAAATTACAGGAAGAAAACAGAAAAAAAACACAGTAAGAAATTTTAGCAAAGGTAACGAAAAAATGTAACATAAAGTTATGACATGCTTTTTATGCACATTAACTAATAAATTGATTCAAGTAGGATGTTAAACTGTCGGAGAAAAATACTTTAAGGCTAAAGATCGAGTCAAGGGGTTTTAGCGCCAAACCGCATCATCTAGTATTATTACACTACTAGTTTTGCCAAAGGATTAAACCTTTTTTTTTTTTTTTTGGGGGGTGGGAAATCCTCAAATGACCCCTCCCACTCTTGGGCAGAGCGGAAGAGAGTGTCAGACTTCTACTGACCAAAAACCACCCATGTTCCTTGTACGCCCTTGTGACGCCGAGGCCGCGGTAACTTCTATCCGCAGCCCCGACGGGCAAAGGATTTAACCTAAGTTTATAAATGTAACATCCAGGGTATGACCTAGCTTCATACCAAATTTCATCCAAATCCGTTTACTCGTTTTTGCGTGATTGAACAACAAAGTTCTAAACATTTAAACTCGCAAACATCCAAACTTTGATAGTTGTAATAATATCTTATAATAGTAGATAACGTTTTAACATTCTTTATTTCACGTAAATCTCCATTTCCAATTTTTTTAATATTTCGAAGCTGTAACTTTCAGAATTCCGTAACTTACGAAATACAGAAATTTTTTACCTACAAAAAGCAACACTTAAACCGTTTCACAGTAGACCCAGTTCACAATAAAGTACTATAAATCTAGACAGGACAGGAAATGTATCCCCTAGGCGACTACCGAAGGATTTTAAACTGAGAGACGCACGCGAGACGATGTCGTCTCAATCTATTACATTAAGTACTACATTACTGTGCTAGGTCTTTTCATTTTATTCCATTGAAAAGCGCTTGATTCAACGGTTGAAATGGATTTCATCATCGTCGTTAGCTTGCTTTAGTTTAAAGCGATCAGTAGTAATTTTTTTATCACACTCAGCTTGGAAGGTAATGATTATAAAAGTAATGTATAATTTTTCTGAATAAAATATTTAGCATTGAACTTGAATTTTTTGTAAGTGTCATATTTAAACTATTCTGTAAAATTAGTAGAAATATTAGTAGGTGCTAATTTATTTTTTTTGGACTAGTATTGTTATAAAAACAAAACTTCAAAGACGTTTCCGGTATAAAAACGAATTTAAAGACAACGGAATCTGAAATTGATCAAGCCGTTTTGGTGTTAAATCACATAATATATGAACTAGGTATTTATTAAACAAATATCGTTTACGTTTACAATATACATGTTCTTCAAAAAAGAAAAACAGTAGACTCTGAACCTAGGACTTCTAAGTAGTCCAATGTTTTAATATCCATGTGAAAACGAAATTAAATAAAAAAAAATATTTCAAAAACTATTTTAGTTATACATCTGTTATACCGCCAACTTATTCACAAGTGTATTATTTTGTTGGTTTCTACGTAGTTTTGTATCTTCGTAACTTTAGGGTGCGCCAAGTTACGCGTTTGGTATACAAGTTGAAAATGAGTTTTCAATGAGCCTTTACCTTTACTATGTAAATTAGTTTGCATGTGGTAGTCATTCATGTCAGGTAAACAGTTGTATGGGATAATTTGTCCTAAAGACTTCGGTAGAAGTATGGCTCGATAGACATGTGTTCTGACTCACCATGATCAGTGTTCTTCGTTGAAGTTAACAAGGGTTCACGTTTGTTTGTTTTCTTCAATGTTTTGTATGCTGAAAAAAAACTGTCTGCACTATAATTAAACAATAAAGAAATTCGTCTTAATTACGTACATTAAAAAAATATATCATAGTATAAAATAGCATAATAGTAGGTAGTACAAATATACATATTTATTATATTATACAATAGTTTGTGACTTTGTAAATTTTTAAAACTAATATCTACCTCTATACTATTCATGAAGCCGAAGGCAAAAGGTAGTGTGTTAAAAACATTATATACTTAGCCACTTAGTTTGAATTATTATATTTACTGAAAAACCCATAAAGTTTTGTATTCTTTGGTCCTTAAAATTTCAATTGTGGCAGAATAATTCCATTTGATTCAGTTTTTGTGACCAAACAGAGCGTGTTAATTTTCCAGGTGGCTGCTCCCACAATTCGAACCCGTCTTGAATTGTTTTGGACACTTATTACGACAAGGGTCATAAGTAATTATATGCTCGAAACAATTATAATAAACTTATTAGGAAGCCCAAAACATTTTAAAAAGGTAGGTGCTTAGTGTAAATTTGTGTTTTGTACCCGGATAGAAATAGAGTTTCACGTAGGTAGCATTCCAAAATGTAGGCATTCAAAGAAGCTTAGCAACCTTAGCAACTTTCATAGTGGAAGTATTGAGAATTTGCGTTGAAAGGGTTCTAAAAATATCCATTTGAATAGCATTTGAATGAGAAAGTGCTACCGTTTTTGAATGAAGGAAGTCTATTTGAAGGAGGTATCTCGAAAACGGTAACAGCTAGGATTGGTCTGGACAATTTGTAGTCGCAATGACGGGTTATCTATACTATCTATACTAATATTATAAAGAGGAAAGATTTGTATTTTTGGATGTTTGTGTGGAATAAACTCAAAAACTACTGGACCGATTTCAAAAATTCTTTCACCATTCGAATGCTACATTATCCCAAAGTAACATAGGCTATATATTTTTTTTTTATCCACAGCGAAGCGTGGCAGGGACAGCTAGTATCGTATAAATTAATATCTAGAATCGGTTGTTGTGCTTCAACATACACCTTACACTCACGCCAGATTTACTACTGAATGTTCAAACAATTTATTATTTTCAATAAAAAATTGTTGCCAAGATATAGTTTCAGTGTTATTGAGTATTATACTATTTTAATACTTAGAAGTATTAAAATAGTCTTGTATGATAATTGATATTAATTGTATTTGCAAAATAAAGATACAATTATCTTTATTTTCTACAAATATAATCACTAAAGATTTTTACTGGTAAAGGGTAATTATTAAAAATAATACATTTTAAATATTAATATTTGAATCTTGAAATTACTGACTTTGTATTAATTGAGCACCTACCAATATTTTAAAAGGAGATAAGCACCTAGACTAAAATTTGTAAACTAATTACTTAACTATGATTTGAATATACAGTGAAACGGAAAACAAAAAGTAAACAATGTGTTTACGTAATTTTGCTGAATTTGATACGAATTTAATAGCCAAAAAGTAGGTAAAACGGTAAACTTAATTATACTATAGCACTATATTTTTTGTGATAGATCTTGACCTTGATTTTTTTGAAACGATTTCAATATGATAGGTTTTTACGGCAACTGTGAACCTAATTTTGATTATTTAGTAAATATAATTTTATTGGATTCATACGATATTACCTACCAGGCATACCTACTTAGGTAGCCGTGGTAGGTAGCTCAGTGGGAGAACAGCCGCTTCGCATTATTGAGGTGGCGGGTTCAAACCCCGACTCGTACCAATGAGTTCTTTGGGACTTGTGTACGAGTTTATACACCACTGGCTTTTCGGTGAAGGAAAACATCGTGAGGAAACCTGCACAGGTCCGGAGAAGAAATTCAATGGCGTATGTGAATCCACCAACCCGCACTTGGCCAGCGTGGTGGAATAAGGCCTAATCACCCTTCGATTCAGTTTGATTCCATTTCATTTGATTAGTTCCGCTATTTTTGTGTAGAAATAGTTCAGGCATCCCACTGAGCGTGGGTGTAGCGTGTGTGAAAGTAAAATGTGTTGAAATTTAGATGAGGGTTCTTGTGCAGTAGGCGTAGAATTTCTATACCCAACTCGGTCTTGGTCTTGGTGTGTTTGTATCATTATGATAAAGAGCGAACGAATAGAAACCTCTAGGAGAGTCTGAAGGTTTTTATTTCTTTTATTTTTCTATTTATTTTAGTATCTTTTTAAACAATAATTGCCTTAAAACTAAACTCTAGTTTGTCTAGGCAATATCAGATATCAGATGATAAGATTCTCTGGAAGAAGGAAAGAGAAAGGGAAAAGAGTAAAGACTTACTTTATAGTTTTGCAAACTCCAAAAAACGTCGTATGAATGCAGTTGCTCTTCACAAAACAAACATGATCGTCAGTTTAAGTAGAAATAATATTATATTTTATATATACTATTATAATTTGTAATAATTTCTTACAGACGTGGACATTCCGATTCCTCTTACGTACAGTATCGAAATTACAAATTTCATTATTTATAGAAGAGCAATTTTATTTTGAAGACAAAATTTGCCCTGAATTAGTATGAAAGTATGAGCTTAACTATAAATGTGTAGTATCAATTTAATTCGATTAAAAACATGAGTATTTTTTTTTATGTATGCCCTCCGTATACTATTATCTAAATATTTCTATAATTGGGTACAATTTAAATAAAACGTGATTTTCCAGTTTCGATACCGTACGTAGCAGTTATCGATTTGCTCTCAAAATTAATTGAATTGCAATCAAAATCATTACCAGCTCGTAAGAACAGCCAACTCTCGGCCAAACTTTCGCACGTTGCCAAAGGTCAAACAAGAAGTTTATCGAACATTTATGACATCTATAAAGTAAATTACGACGTCGCGTACAGAAGATAGTTTCTAAATATGACTTTATAGCGGTAAAGAGTTACTGCAATGTCTACTTTATACGAGTAACAGTTTAAGTCGCGCTGCTTTACTTTGTTGCACTTTCATTAGCAAATTTTGCAACTAAGTCTTATAGTTAATTCCTACAATTGTATAATGAGTAGTTTGCGTGCCTTTTCCTGAAATTTTAGTAAATTTCCGCGATAATGGCAAACTAATTCTGTTGGCATAATACGAGCTAGTTTTTTCCTTTTTTAAATATTATTTCAGCCATTGGTTTTGAGAATACTTTTTACAAAGAGACGAAGATAGCGCATTCTCAAAATTGCTAGAAATTATGGCAAAATTTGCATGTGCATTCTGCATGTATTTTAGACTGACAAGTAAATAGGAACATTAAAATATACTTAAGTTAAAAGAAAAATTTTAAAAAAAATATTTTTTTTTACTACTTTTTGCCTCGTGTCTCCTATGCCTAAATAACGACTAAATTAATGTTATCACTGTTTATAAAAAAAAAGTTTATAAAATAAATTACCCCTCTTTTTTCTTATTATTCTCGAAACGTGAAAGGTACGTCGTCGTACTTCTTCGTCCTACAGTAGGGCACAAAAAGCTCAAAATAATAATAACATTATAATTCTCTTTTCCTATTTTGCAAGACATAAACGCATGTAACATGAATCAATTCTTTGATGCGAGCACTCTCCGCGTACAGTGTGAACAGGCCCTAAGAGCCTGTTTACACAATCCGAGTGAATTGTGGCACCGACATTGACAGATGGTGTTTGCTGCCACCCACACATGCATATAGTATAATAAACTACACATAGATTGCAGTATGGTTAATTTAGATTATGGCATAGTTGGACAGGACTTGATTGTTGACTTTAACTTTCAGCCGGGCTATGGTCAAATATAATGAAACTCAAATCTGCAAGTTTTGTAAATGTGTAAGAGTTTTTAAACATTAGCCACGCCCTGCGGTTTCACCTCCTATTCTATAGAACCCGTTACTTTTCCGATTTAGAAATTAGCTTTTATGCTAATCTAGGACACTTGCAAGTTACCAACCTTCTACATAATTATATTTAAATATTTTTTTTTACTTATGCGGTACGGAGAAAGTATAATTGTTCAGGATGAGAGATAGTTTTTCATTTAATTTTTTTAAACTGTTTTTCGTCAGTCAAATTCTTCGGTCTTCCCCAGCTCCTGCGTTCATTTTCAGGCACCCATTGCTTAGGTGAAATACGTAGTGAACGCCTAAATTATGTATGTAATGTTCATACTGTTTTTATAGTAAAAATAGCGCGTAAGTAAACTATTTATTCCCAAAACTCCGATCGAGTAATCCCGAGGAGAATTAAGTATACAACTGGTTAATTTACTAAGTTTTATGATTGTTGTGTTGACTCAGGTTACAGATGTATTGAAAGAGTTTTATTGTCTGTAGCGGGTGACTTGTTATGGTTATTACATTTCTTTACCCACAACTCAAGCTGAAGGTTTTATATCCAATAGTCTGTCATCATACATTTAGTTTATTTAATCAGGCGTTACTTCGCGGAAGTTCATCTTCAAATAACTAATTTCAACTATATTTCCTTGAAATACTACTAGGAACACTACTACTTCACTAGAAATACTTACATTTGAAATCAGTTATCATAGATTTCCTATCTTTGACAGCAGGGGCTTGGTAATCGGCCCTTACAATCATATTTCTAGTATCATATTCATTCTAGTAGAAATTTGTACAACCCGGTCACAATATCTGTGCACTTGACGTGACGTTATATGTCTAAACTTAACAATAAATATTAAAAAACAAAACAACAACAAAGCGAAAATATCTCAAAATTATCGGGACGTGTGTCGGCAACGAAGATGCTAACCGTACTGTCGCACCGGGGAGTGCGCGGAGAGGTGACAGAGGAAGCGGGAGAGGCGCCGCATTCCAGCGAGGTGCACAGATATTGTGACCGGGTTATACATGTAATTCGGTTTCAAGGATAGTTCTAATAAAAATTTATTTAGATACATGTCTGTAAGTACATGACCAGAAAAACATTAATCATTTAATACAATTAAAATCTTGCATATTTAGTACATTTACTACCAAATCAATGTACAGTTTTATAAGCTTCTTGTTCTTAGGCCTCTCGCGCACGGGCGATTTTATCATTGTGACTTTTTTGTCATCCTGCGCAACTTGATCCTAATACTGACCATGACGATATTATAATTATGGAACTGGACGAAACTTTTTGTCACTGTGATTTTTTTGTTAAGTGCGCAGTCAACCATTATCTCTCTCTTCGTGTCCCGTTCAAAGATATAGGTACAAGTATACAATTTTCCCGCCGTCCTCGAAACCAAAACCCTAAGCAAATCCCACGACATCAATTTCAATAATCACGACGCAATGGAACAACAATTAATAAAATTATTCGAGGCCGCTTATGTCCGCAATATTAATTATTTATTTTCCCAGAACGCGCAAATTGGAAAGTGAATTAATGAGGAGCGACTTGGGCTAAACCATTAATATTGGGGTTGGTGAAGCTAAGTATCGTCAGGGGAATGCAGTGGTAGAGTTTTACTTAAAAGGACTATTAAAGTATTAAATTGTACTGAATCAAAAATTAAAACTGATTTAAGGCGCTACTTTGAGAGCTCATCATTTAATCTGAAAGTTTTTCTTAAGCCCATTAAAGTATTAATATTATAGGTACTAAACCATTGATTTTGAGCGCAGCCTCATGAGCTCATCATTTAATTCGAATTTTAAATAAGCTAGTTTAATTACATTTTAGCATACATGTGAAAATTTGAACTCTTTTCAGCTAAAGTAAGTACCTATAGCAAGTTACACTGCAAGTTAAATAAAAGCTTTTAAAAATGTAGTGCGTAGTACAAGCTGATGTCACTTAGTTTTATAAGTAGGTCCCGGAGAGCTAAACTTAAGCTTAGTCACTGTAAGGCCTAAAATACTTCCCTAACTATCGGGTTCGGTAAAGCAAAGCTTTGCGGCTAATGTCCACGCGATCGGTCAACGTCACATCTCGTGATGCTTTTTGTAGCACTTACGGGCCCTCTGCTGCTGTTTATTCACTGGGTCTCTTCGCCATTGTTTGTGTGCTTTTGGGACCGAGAGATTGATTTAGATCCCTTTTTCATAGATTTTTGCAGGATTAGAAAGAACTTTTGAGGTGGGTGGTATTTCTTTTCATTGGATCTGATAATTTCTGTTGGCAGTAGTGGCAAAATTAATTTGGTCGATTTTTTAAAACGAGCCAATTTTTATGATAGTACAACGACCTTATTGCCTAACTGGCTGTTAATCGTAATTGGTTTCATTTTGACAAATGAAATGAACTTCGATTTATCAGTTAGTTAAACTCACACACCGCTGCCGCTGTTTATACCTATCATAAAAAATATTACACTTTTAATAGCTTAATATCAAAATGCATAGGTAAAAAGTTGCAGCTAACTATCAGCCACGCGAACAGATATTTCATTGGCTGTAAAATAACTCAGCTGCTACTTTTTGAGCGCCAACTCAACTTTCAAGTTGAGCATTACAGAGCCAACCCACAGCTCACATTCCAAACAATTCTTATTCTGTGAATACACTAACGTAAATGGTTTAACTATCGAAAAAAAAATGCACGATCTCTGTCTGGCTGTGTTGTGTATTTTTACATGAAAGTTCGATTTACGAATTTGGAAAAATAGCCGATAAGACCGAAGTAATCTGATGAAAATAAAACAAAAATACTACCAGCTTTATAAGATCAAAAACAGCAAGGCCTCCGCCAAAGTCGAGCAAAGGCACAGCCGTACTTTCCATCTTTTCTCGAAACCATTTCAGGCCATTAACCCCTTGTAATTCCGTTATTAATTTTACATAAATGATATGAAAAGATAAATATACAAATAGTGTAGGTGTATGCAATGCTTAAAATTTCATGAAAATCTGAACCACTATCGTTTGCAGGGATCCGATGAAAATGGCGATCCAACTTTTAATAGAGCTTTTCGATTATGCGGACGTAGGCTTAAGCCAGTTTTAATTACGAACCAACGAGGTGTTTTAATGCTGAAAGCCGATTGCTGTCGGAGTATTTCGACAATCGTTATGACAGTGAGGGATGAATTTAATATCGCACTGGAATTTTGTCGACTTTTGGTGTAGTGAAAAAAGTTTCACGATTGAATATTTCCCTTTTTCCAGAGTATTCCCTAATGTTCAAAATTTTTCGTGACTTAGTCCGGACTGAGATTTTAGGATTTGGTTTTTAACTTCAATTACCTCATATCAAATTAAAAGCTGAAATTCTACATGGCGGTTTATTTTCACTATCTGTTGTTGAGTATTACTATATATCATTATTATGACTGTGAGGGATGAATTTTATATCGAAATGAATTTTGGTCGAATCTCGGTCTGGTGAAAATAAATACGTCTAAGAATTTCCTCGTGAATTGGTCGGGACGTGAAGATTTTAGGCTTTTATTTTCACTTGTATTACACATTGGCCAAACCGACCGCATTAATGTCGTAATAAATCATTGCACAGTTTTTTAGTATGAGAACATCTACTATTTAGCCTCTACCTATCTTGTTCTATGATGATGCTGATGTGTAATGTACGCTAAAAAAAATTTAGAGTGTTTTGTTTTTTTCAATTTGTATTCACGAAACTGTAAAGTCATCAAATCAATATAATATTGCTGCAAACTTGAAAGCCCTGGCGAAAGGTCCATCTTCTATAGTGTCAACAAGATTGATTGGCCTTCCATTTTAATTAATGAAACCCGGCTTTATGCGAATTTTCCAAGAGTTTGTCAACATTACAATTATTTTGTGTACTTTATTTGTTAAAAGTAATTATTAATATCAATTTAATAACACTGACAGCTCATTATTCTGTCAGTAATTGATGTAAAATTTACTTTGATGAAAAGGAGAAATTTTGCGTTTACTGTTTTCACCAATTTGCTGTAATGTTATCTATCATCCCTATTATTTCAGTAAATAAATATAATACAACTAGGACTGCGTGCAGATAGTTATTTAGGTAATTCGATTTTCTGCATTTTGTCGATTAGGTTAAAGTTCTTTAAAAATAGTGTTAAAGCAAAGATTAAACACCAGGGCTAATTGAGTTAAGTACAAACATGTAAAAACACTCGTCATTTTGAGCAACTTTTCAATCGGTGAAAAAAACTGCTGTTTTAAACATGTCCTTGAGTGTCAATAACATTTTCCACTTGAACAGCTTCATATCTTTTTTTTGCGTTTTCAGGCCATTAAAAAAAGTCTAAGCAGGATAGTATTTACAACATATAATATAACTCTATAAACAACAATAATCTGGGCGACTTCAAGTCAGGAGCGAATCGGTTCCTTCAAAGCAAGCGTGCTCCATCGTAGACCGCATCATTGCTTACCATCAGGCGAGATGGCGGTCAAACGCAAGCCTATAGTTCAATAAAAAACAACTGCCCAATCGCCGCACATTCACAGCCAAAAGCCAAAACTTATAATAGCCCCAAATCAAATTCCGAAAGATTGAAGTACACTCCTGCGAAAAATGCATTGGAGCGAAAAATGTAGTCGATCAGCGATCGTGGCTCTGTTCCTTCAATTACCATTCCACAGTGCAGCACTCATTATTGAATGGGAAGAATGGCTTTTTTATACTCATCGTGTGTTTATAGTTTTATAGTCACTGCGGATGAAAATGCAGTTACAATTTATATTTTAATACAGCGTTTCATGGAAAGGGTATGGCTAAGTAGAAAAGGGCTCGTAGTTCGCATCATTATGAACAACTTTTACCATGAGACCAACTCGGATATCGCGAAAAAAATCAGCTAGGTACAACAAAAAAATAACACCAATTAAATTTTTACTCTACGTCCTAACACAGAGCATATTTTATTGGTTTTTAATGAAGCTAAGTGCTACGAGCATTTTAATAGCTCTCTTACATTTTCATCTTTAGTAACCTAATAATAGGTAAGTACTAAAACCCCATCGCATTTTCCCAAAATAACTAAATTGACACGGCGATAATGATCTGAATAGAATTCCGTTTCCTTATTGGAGTAATATCCGAGACATCACAGTTACTTCTCTGGTAGCTCAAAGGTACAATAAATTGGTTTATCTGAGGTGAAATCTCAATTACTGATGATGACAGTCTAATTTGAATTTAAGTATGCCGTGATAAGATGTAATCTGCCGTCCACTATCTATAATGCCGTTAAGCCTCAAAACCAAGTTTGGAGATATCAGCAAAAAACGCGGGAGATGTTTAAAATGAATGCTACTTTATAACGATAAACTTTATACGAGACTTCCTGACATAGAAATACATGTTTTTTATAGTACTTTCTAATAAATGTACTTTAAAATGAATACACCTGTTTATTTAAATGTAAAATACATTTTTTGCTTTATAGCCGTGCTTTAAATTTTGATAAAAGTGAAAACCAAACGCTAAAATGCAGTTAAGTTCACCGTAACGGCATTTTAGCTTAGTGTTTTTAGGTAACTGACTATTGAAATTTATGTTTCATAAAATTAACTTAAATTACTTAACTAAAATGCCGTTAATGTATTTTAGCCACATTCTTAACAAGCATTAAGGATAACTTATGTAAAAAAAAATATTTAAGCCGTTAATTACATTCAAATACTTATCTTTAAAGCAGTTAAACATAAAACATCTGGGACATAGCCACTATTTAGTTAAGCATTTACTACTATTAATTGAGAATACCATTTCAAAATAAGTTAACTTGAAAAATAAAACTACAACTATCAAACTTAAAAGATATGTTTATTAATGAATTTTGCTATTCTAGTTAAAAAGAATGTATTATAAACATACCCATAATATTCGGTTTCTGCTATATATTATAGAATAAATAAACATAATAATAAATTAATTAATTAATAAACCTTACAAATAATTTGGGGATTGGTTTAGTAATATTCTAACTCTTATCAGACTTTTTAAAATATGGCTTTGAGATCCTTATCAAGTAAGTTTACAAAACAAAATTATACACACAGTAAATCGCTCTTACATTACCTACAATTATAAAATGTTCAAGCGCTTCTTGTTTTCCTCGAGGTCTACCGCCTGCGTCCACACGCTTGAGGCATACATGATGATGGGTTCCACCACTGCGACGCAGATGGTTCTCGTGATCGCGTTCTTTAGACACCAGGTCACTTTCGCCGCACGTGCAATCTGTTTGGAGATATCCGCCACCTTTTTACACTGGGCTTTCATGTGTGCTTTAAAATTGAGCCTACGGTTGATCAATAGGCCAAGCAGCTTGACTTCTTCGACGAGATTAAGCTGGATGCCAGACATGACCAGGTTTGGGGGTTCGTACTTCAACTTTTTGGTGAAGAGCATCGCATTAGTCTTCTGCGCTGCAAAGTTGAGCTTGTTACGTTTTCCCCATTTCACGATCATGTCCAACGATGATGTTTGACTGTGAACCTGTGAACACGAAAACAACGTCATCCGCGAAGGCTTGACAATATACTCCCTCTGCTTCCAGCAGTCGCAGCAGCGAGTTTAGGATTACGTTCCAGAAGGTGGGTCCGCCGATAGATCCTTGAACACACCCTTTGGTAGTTTCGCTCTCGTGTGCTGCTCCTGCATAGTTGACTTTGACTTTTCGGTCATTGAGGTATGAGTTTACCATCTCGAAGAGGTTTTTTGGGCACCTCTTCTTCGCTAGATTGTCTTTTAGGGCGGGCCAACATGCATTGTCGAATGCGCCCTCTATATCCAGGGAGACTAGGAGTACGATGTTTTTGCTGTTTACTCCTTTTTTGATGTGCTCTACCAAGTCATAGAGGGCGTGTTCGGTTCCTCGTTGGGGCATGAAACCGTACTGTTTCTGACTGATGGTCGGGAGGAGATGCCATTGGAATCGGAGACCTATAGGACGGTATGACTTCGGATGTGTGTAATCTGTTTTACCGGGTTTGCGTAGGATAATCACGTACGCCGCTTTCTACTGCTTGGGGAAGTACCTCAGCAACAAGCATTTGTTTGCTATCGCTAAGAAGATTTCCCGTTCGCTTCGGATGGCTGCAGCGCAGATGTCAACGGTGAGCCCGTCGGTTCCGGGGGCTTTTTTCGGGTTTGATAAAGTAATGAGTAAAATCATGAAGTAAAACGACAATAGCAAATATCAATAACACACTGGCGAAGATCTTAAATAAATTACTGCGTTGAAACCACTGTATATCTTGCAGAATAAAAGGATAGACTCGTCATTACAAAGTAACACTAAAACCAGACATCTTTTTTGACGATTAACGCGGGAGTCACAAGCCTACCACTAACTAGATAATGATTATCAGATCTAGTTCTTTGTTCTAAGGTGATAATATTAGTGTAACAAAAAAAAAATAAAGCGCGGGGTGATGGCAGATAACGGCGTTTTAATTAAGGAATGCTGCTTAACGTTTTTTAAGTTGAGGAAAAATATAAAAAAATATACATTTTAATTTTCGAATTTCTTTTGACGACTTGCAAGTGTAGTAAATTGTATAATGGAATAAGGTAAATCCTTATCTAAAAAACGGTTAAGCGACCTTAACGTCTTTTATTCGAAGGTTTTTCTTGTAACTGTGTTTTAGTTAAGGAATTTTTCAATAAATTAAAACACACACCTCAACTTAAAAGTAATTACAAAACACAAACACAATAAACGGCTTTATAGGTAAGCAATTATTTGATATTTTAATACATATTTATGTCGTTATGGGATTATAGCGGCTAGTTAGTTAAATAATGTTATATGACGACTTTATAGGCGTGTAATGTTGAAAAGAAATGTCATGTAGCGGCGTTTGTGCTATTCTTATCTTAGGACCTATGACAGATAGGAACACGTTTGTTAGACAGGTAGATAGAGAATTTTAAACTCTATCCTATCATGTTTAAAAGTAAAAATCGACCCCCTGTGGCTTAACGGCTTTATAGTTAGTGGACGGCAGTAATATTGTCTGGCTTGGGGATTCAGGTATTGAGAAGTCCAGACGCCGTATTAGGATCTACGCAGTACCTGATGTAAGACATTTCTGTGAGTTACTTACGAGTAAAATATACTTGTTTTCTTGCAAGATTAACGACTCTATGCCATCAAAGACAAGCGCAGTGAAAAACATTCTCATACCATTGAACCAAGCTAGCAATTGAACTTTATCTTATTTAAACCAAATAATTAAATAAAATTGGACATTTTATCTAGCTTCAGTTTGCTGAACCAAACCTATTGCTTACGGAAAAGCGCGCAGGCTGCAGTATAGCTGGAGTATGTCATTCGTGAAGCGGATCAGGCTGTAAAGAGAGTATACCTAGTACTGATATTACGAATTGCCCCCAGCGTTTCTCGGACGTCCCGTTCAGGCGACGTGCTAAGAGGTACCCCCCACCTGAGCACAGATGCTTGGCTACAGAGCGAGTTTTAGTAGGTGCAACTCTTACAACCCGGATGGAGAGTTGGTGGTCAAACGCACTCTTATTCACGTTAAAAAACAGCAAGCTCGCAAAGTTCATGTACTGTCAGTCTCGTATTCATACTCCACATTGCGTTGCGTTGAAAGCAACGACAACCCAATTAGGACACTTGTTCCCGTTTTGAAGTGCCCTCGCACTTTTAAGGCGGAAGCCATGGCGGAAGGGTTTTTGTTGCCACCCCATGCTTCCTTATCGGGCCTATCTTACTTAGCAGTTTATGGTCCAAAATATTTAATTACAAAACAGTAAGTACCTATTGTGTTTAAGATGGTTAAGACAATGAAGCACGCTTTGAATCTGGTGTACAGCCAGAGAACGGTATTTTGTCATTTAGTGATAATGCCCCGTAATAAACAGAATAAATGGTATAATAACAAAATTAAAATAATTCCCTTGTAAAACTTTAACAGCATTTTGGCTTCTCAGTAACCAAAGCCAAAATATTAAAGTAATTATATACCTGTGTTCCGGTTGGAAGGGCATTGTTTCCAGTGAAATTACAGGGCAAATTTTTTTTTTATTCAAAGATAGGCTTGCGTTTGACCGCCATCCTGCCTGTTGGGAAGCAACGATGCGGCCTACGATGGGGCACGCTTGCCTAGAAGATACCGATTCACTCTCGACTTGAAGACACCCAAATTAAACAAACGCAAATGGGAGATTAAACAACTTATATCTCAGGGTGACGAGCGCAGTGCTGTGCCATGCAGGGTTTTGAATTCTGCGAGTTCAAAATTTTGGGTAGCGCAGACCTGTTATGGGCAAACGTGACGTTTAACATCTGGCGAGCGATTTGCTCGTCTCGTCACACAATTACATAAAAAAAAAAAAAAAACCTTAATAACGCTTCACACTCATAGCTCCCAGTAGGATTTTATGTGTCGGGGATGCCATGTAACACACACAAAAACAAGGACAACTGGCACTCAGATTCAGAGCAGATATTTAAATTCATCATTCAAACATCTAGCCGGGAATCGAACCCGGAACTTCTTGCTCATAAGACAAGCTGCTAAACCAAGCAGGTCGACACAAAATTAAAGTGTATACAACGTATCTTCATCGATAATAATAATCTACTAGAATAACATAATTGTTTAAGGAATTGTTTTGGGGAAGAAAGACTCAGAAGGTAAACCAGGATTTTTTTTTCAGTGTACGTTCTATGCTACGTTCTTTTAGTTCTGTCATTTCCTAACCCCAACCTAACGTAACATAATCCAATTTTCATTATCAAACACTATAATTCTACCAGGAAAATAGTCTGGCAAACCAAGTTTGTTATTCTAAAAGTTCTCCTTTATCCTTGTAACAACATGTCTGGTGATTTCACTCTAGTTTTTTCATAAAAAGTTCGCTAAACCAACTTTGCAAGCGACGCATAAGGTGCGCAAACAGTTTAGCGAGACAAGAAACTTAACTAGCCTTACAAGGGAGCAAAATGTAATACAGTCAGAGTGACACATTCACTTCCATTTTTAACCGACTTCCAAAAGGGAGACGGTTCTCAATTCGACTGTTCGTTTTTTTTTATAATGTTAATTCCAGATATGTCTAATTATCTATGCATTTACGTGTTTTTATTTGGCTTGTTTAGTTTGTTGTGTTTTGGGTCAAATCTTGCAACTGAATTATGAATCCCTTCTTGAAGTCCGATTGAGCTAATTTGATGTGCTTATCTATTATATTATAGGTACTGCTAATGTTAAATTAAGACATAATTATGATCTTACTTACTTTGTATTGTATAGCAAACTATAGGTATCAGAACAGAAGATTGCAACTCTACTACAACAAATAGAAATAATTAAATGAGTGCTTCTAACATATTCAGGAAATGTTGTTAAGCGAAGTCTGTCTGTCTTGTATTATACAATACATCATGTAAGTAAATTCGTAGATTTTGACAATTATTTTCGAGAACGATCGACAATTTGTCTGGCTATACCTAAATATCTTATAACACATTCTGTCGGTTTGACGTATGCTATTTGTGTGAATAAATGAATATGAATATGAATAATATATTTTTATTACTCAGAAATTTAATTAAAATAAATAAAACCCTACCTCTTATCTCTCAAAGCCCTCAAATTACAAAATAAATAAGAAACATCAAACGCAGCCGGAGGCCCTTGTATCTAATTAAAACTTTTGTTTTTAAGTGCAAAATAGCACTTCGGTAGTTGGTGAAAGTTAAGTATTTGCTTGTTATAACTTCGAAGCAAAGTAGAACGAGACTCGACACGACCTCTTAAGCGGGTCTTTTACAAAAATTCAAACTAGTTACGTACTCACTTGATTTTTCGCAAAGCCTACTCAGAAAACGTTTCATTGTGTGCTAAAATTCGATAGAAATATTTACGCAAGCTATGCAAACGAAAATTTGAAAGCAGCGCAAAAATAAAGATAGCTTTGAACAAAGAAAACTCGGATATTTCTAGAAAACGGAAGCAGAATAACTAAAAATTCTCTGCGCTAAGCGTCCGAGAATGAAAAGCGAATTCTTGTGAGCATATTCATTTTCGAGCTAAGTAGTGCAGCACCATCTGTATAACACCGTCATTTGTCAACTGTCGCATCCCGTTGAAGCGTTTCAATGAAAAATTATTCGAATAAAGAAAACATCGGGACAATCGCGCCTACCCTCATTCGACGGGGGTTGGGAAAACAAAACACGGTGAACAATACTTTTAAAACTCGGTTAAACGTGAAAAGTAGGTTTGTAGGGAGAGCGCGTACCTAAAGCTTATTTCACAATGAACAACCTACGTTTAATTGTATAAGCATGTTGTTTCGTATGAGCAACCAGACATTAGATATTAGAAAACTGGCAATACACATAAACACGTATTTGCTTAGCCCTTTGACTCGGAAACGTTAAAATTTAAATTTCAAATTTAAATTTCAGTAGGCTCGGAAACGTACACATGTGTACGGACACGCACCATTTTGAAAAGGTCGCAACGTGTTAGAGATGCTTTCATCAAAATAAAAATTGAAATATCTATAGGTACGAGTATATATATATAAAAATGTTATGTTGGTTTGTGTACGCTTCAAAAAGTAAAAAGTTTTGCACCGATCGAGCTGAAATTTTAGCATGATATAAAATACGCATCAAGGATTGTTTTTATCTATATTTTTTTTATCCACAGCGAAGCGTGGCAGGGAACAGCTAGTAGTTTCATAAATATTTCACATGTTAATTTATTTCACTTCAATAATATTCTGGTTGCAATAATATTTCATATATTATTTTATGTCACCAATAACCGAATTGTATTTGTATTCAAAATATTTAATCAACTGGAAAATCCCTGGCACTCTTCACTTGACCCGAATTCTCTTTAAACTTACGACAACTTTGATCTATCTGATACCAATTTTCCGGAATTTCCGCTGAATTAATTTATATTTAAGTGGCCTAAATGTTTGCATTGGGTTAAGGTGAAACGTTTCAATCGAGTCACGAAATTTAAATTTCAAAATGTTTTTTCGTTTTTAGAGCCAAACCAAGTTACTAAATTAGGTAATAATAGAATTTGCGACAATTGGTTTCGTACCATATTTCGTAGAAGTAGTGGTAGGGCTCTTTTGCAGAGCCCACGTGGGGAAGTACCACACATTTGCCAGCTATTCCACTGCCAAGCCGCTATGAGTGACGAGACGAGCAAATCGCTCGCCTGATGTTAAACGTCACGTTTGCCCATAACAGGTCTGCGTCGCCCAGAATTCTGAACTCGCAGAATTCAAGACCCTGCGCGGCACAGCACTGCGCTCGTCACCCTGAGATATTAAGATGTTTGCCCTGTAATTTCACTGGAAACAATGCCCTTTCAACCGGAACACAGTAATGTTTGCACATTACTGCTTGGTGGTGAAATAACTGGCAAAGGTGTGGAACTTCCCCAGGCGGGCTCTGCAAAAGAGCCCTACCACTACAAAAAATCGTAAATCTCTACAAAATATCGTAAGAAATACTCAACGATCATCGCAAATTTTATGATTAATTAATTTAGTTACCCGGTCTAGCTGCAATAACGACAACTCGATTAAAAATTGGAAATTGGTTGCACCTTAAAGTCCTTAAAGAGGGGAGTTTATACTCGTAGGTATATTAATTTACAAACATCACGATGTTTCATTGTGAGAAATCCTTTAGGAAATCGTCATTCATGTGCTTTAGAGCTGAACTAATTGATGAGGGTAGACGGTTGATTAACATGTATTAAATAAGGAATATAATAATTAGCTCCCCAAAAATACTGAACGCGCATCAAAATGCCTCCGCACCTTCACTGACAGTGCAGACTGCAGAATTAAATTATTGAAATCGGATAGCCTTCGCTTTTAATTCAGGTTAGAATTTTTATTAACTTGTTATTTAGTAGTTTTAATCGTGTGCAAGTGGGATTGTTCCAAAACACATTTGTAGCCACTGAACAATGGATTGGATATAATTTAGGAAAATAGAAAGAAAGCATGTAGGTATAGGTAATATGTTTCATATGTAATTAATATGTTATAAATATCATTATTAATATATGTATAATAATGTTTAGGTAGGTACTTATTGGCTCAGTTTATTTATGCAAACTTATTTTGGTGAGCAATTAAATAACTTTCTATAACAAAGACGATATGCTTATGCTTAATGCTATTCCGGGTTAATAATACTAATTCAAGGTAGGTAATTATTTTGGCATTAATTTCTACGCTCGAATAGGTAGGCACTACTCCTGTAATTGATTAGTGACTACACTATATTTCTAAATCTTAACTTACCAACATAAGATAAACTATCTACGAGTACGAGTATGTCACCTTACTTTTTAACTATTAAACATATCGAAAAAAAAAACACGAATATAAAAAATAATAGAAATCTATAAAATACTTTTCAATTTTTCGCTAAAGAAACATAATCGATGTAAGGAGTTTAAATAATATCTACTGTTGGAGTACTTGCCAACATTAAAAATGTAAAGTAGAACAGTGGTAGTGGTTGCTGGCAACAGTCCTTCTCTTGGATGCAAGCTTCCTGGCTGAATACATGTTTGTTTGTACTCAAAGTTTCGATTTAATTTACATCACCCTCGTCCTTTCATCCAGCACACAAGAATGTTTTATAAGACTAGAATTTTCTATAAGACTCCACTCCACTAAATACAAAAACATTTCGGCCTAAAAAGATTTGTTGGACGTTTCGGAATATAGCCATAGTAATTTAAGATATCAGCCCAACAAATAGAATTATCACAATAGAAGAACAACGTTAATGCCACTTTACAATAGCTGCTCGGTAAATCTCTGTAAACAATAAACAACGCAATCAGTAATAATACCCTTAAATTAGAGTTTATTGCCACTTGAAATAATACCAATTCATTTCAATTTCTGGCAATAATTCCGCCATTAGCCTAATGTCATTCTACGCAAATTCAAGATGGCGTCGGCGTCTTGGACATTAGCGCTCAAGAGCGGCACTTGGTCATTTATCGTGTAGAATAATGGACGTTGCAGAGGAATGTGACTGTCTGGACAGTGAATATCTACAGTCTACACGAATATGAAATTGTGCGGAAGATTGTTCCAGTTGAATTTCAATGTTGCCTAACATTTGGTTAGTGATCTTGATTAAATTAAGGATCAATAGGTAAATGACAGTTTGTATCGTATAAAATAAGTTTGAGTTTCGCCGTTTAAGAACAATGAAAGTAAATATCTGAGCATATATATATAATATAGGTAATAATTCCTCGTTTGTACAAACAAAAAAGATAAAACTTAAGCAATTACTTATTTCGTCCGTATACCTACCCATCTCAATAATACCTATGTGAAACTTTTTATGCGCTGATCACTTAGCCACTAAGCTGATTACTACACATGTTCACTTCAATATACAAATTACCAAATCGACAAAACACTATCTCGAGATGTTTTCCTTCAGAGCAAATAATAAAAAGGATCGATCCACTCCTGAGAACAAACTACGGAACTCTGTGAATTAGCTACCTGTTTGTCAGGCAAACAACGTTCCGTTTTAAGACAACAGTCTTAAAACCCTGGTAGGAGATGAGACCTTTTTCGGATGTCATTTAACATCGCGTCGCACATTTGGAATTAAGGTTTCCCAGTTCCGGGAAAATTGAGATAGAAGCCTACAACCGTTTCACCGTAACTTTAGGAGCTCCCAATTTATTCTAAAACGTGTCTGTTTATTCAGCTACTACTTTTTGGGAAAATAAATCTAATACAGAATCTGTCAGTCTTGTACTGGAACGATTCTTCTCACGTACCGTGGAAATGACAAACATGACTGAGGATCAAAGGAATAACTGAAAATAATACTGACATAGCAACATTATAGTAGGTACTTGTCGGAGGCCTTGAGGCGGGTTAAAAACTCTGACACTTGGCAAAGCTACTCAAACTATTATTTTGAGTGTTTAAATTTTTTTCTTCGTTATATTCCGTATCTTATTAAATAACGTACCAACGTAATACAGTCTTAATCATGGCAAATTGGTAGAAATTAAAAAAAAGCCTTAATAATTAAATTAATGACTCAGTTACAAACTTTTGCTTTTATAATTAAGTGTGTTATACTCGTAGGTACAATTATAGTGGTAATTTATTATACTAAATCAATCTAACTTCTCGGTATTTGGTTTTTATTTTGTGATAGCGAAAATTAATTATATCTTTGCAACCCGGTCACAAGAGAGGCTCCCGCTTCCCCTGTCACCTCTCCGCGCACTCCCCGGTGCGACAGTGCGACTATATAAGGCTATACGCATTCCAGCGAGGTGCACAGATATTGTGACCGGGTCATATGGTAGTTTACGGGGACGGCTATTAATAGACATTTAATCAAGTTCTATTTTACTTATTGCCATCAAAAACCCAATTTTATGCTTTTAGCTATCCACAAATAAAATAACAAACTTAAGCCGTATTAAAACAACTTTTTTACACAAAATAAAATATTTCAAAGTTTATGATACAGCGTTGATCCTTTAAGGTATCGAGCTGGTTTCTTTAAACATTTCACAGATAAGAGAAAAATAAGCGGTGAGCTGCTGAAGCTTTAGATATAAGAAAACTTGTAAGCCAATCCTCTCACCGAGGAGAAATGGCGATCTCCGACGCTTTGAATATTGCAAATTCTACCCTAGATTTTATCTCTAAAGGCATTTTCATCTTGAATAGAGGAACAATGAGAGGAAGCGAAAATATTGGTCAATAGCGGCTTGAGTAATGTTGTGGATAATTTATATTTGAGCAGAAAATAATTGGCAAAGCTAGAAACGTTCTAATTTTACTGATACAATAGAATATTTCAGTCAGCACTGAAACTGAGGGCTATATTTAGAGTAATAATTACTAGGTACTAATAATTGGCTGGCTTACTAATAAATAAATATTAAAACAAGCTTTTATAGCATTGTCATCGGAGTAACACAGATATACCAAATGTTAGGTCAATTGGACACCGGGAAGTGGTTCATAATTCAGTTGCAAGATCTGACCCCAAAAAACAACAAACAGGACAAACTAAATAAAGCTAGTAAAAATTAAGCTGTAGGTATATGTTCGGTCTATTAGACGAGATCATCTGCACTTTTTAGTAAATTTTGATCTGTCAACTAAAGGCTATTCAGAATTAGCGTGATGGTCTTTATAATAATCTTGTTTAATTTATGGCAATTTACTTCCTTAATATTTTCAATCCAAATCCGACGAAGCCGGACAGATGTTTGAATGATGAATTTACGAGCAATATATCTGTTCTGGATCTGGGTGTTACATTAGTTGTCCTTTTGTTCCTTGACATCCTCGACACAGGAAATCCTAGGGAGCTATGAATGTGAAATGTTTTAAAAATGTATTTAATTATGTTATATGCCTAACCTCCATTCGCTTCTTCTTTCTTTTTTGTTTTTCTCTTTTTATAAGCTTTTGCAACCTTTGGTATTCATATACGAGCGTACATATAGTACAGCGGGAACGGCGAGTCGCGCCATTGTTCTTGAAAAGTCGCTTTGTTTGTCCTGCCTGACCTAACGCCTGACTGCGCTGACGTTTTATAAACAGCTTGTTTATTTTTAATAAGTATTTGTTACCATGTTTAAAAAAAACTCCTTTCCACCTCATCAAAAAACGTTCTTACCTACGTCAATTTTTCCGAGAAAGCACAACTCAGGGTTGTTCAAAAATAGAGTGAATACATCCTCTACCATTGTCGCTTCCCATCAGGTGAGATTGTGGTAAAACACATGCCTAGTCCGATATCAAAAATAAATAAAACGCTGTTAATTTATATTTAGGAGCCATATTCCTAAGATAACAGTAATTTTTTAGCTAGTCTATGCAGTAATTTAAAACCTCTATTGACCCCTTCGATTATTCAATACATTTCACTCACAAAATAATAAGTACACAATAAAAATGTGAACTTATCATTAGAACCAAAAAATCAGAACCAAGTAATGGGAATGAGCTGGGCAATAAATCGTGAGATCCACATCCTCCGACCATTATGCCAAGTCCGGAAGAGCAGCCACGGCACATTAACTCGCAGAGTGTATTACATTATATTTTATCATATTATTGGCATGCTATTGCTGAAGCGTTAACTTTGCTTTCGCCTCATTTTATTTATGCTTACAATAAATATTATATGACTGCAATATTTGAAGTGTAATATTAAACGTTAATATTATCTGTTTGCATCACAAATTCCGTTTATGCGGCAGACCAAGTGAATGAAAACTGGTGCGGGCATTCATTTTAGGTCGTCCTGTGGCGAGTAGAGCGACTCCGAATCATTTTTTGTTAACAGCAAAATAAAATGTTTTTTTTTTTTACAGATTATCGTAGGCCCTATTTCATATTATATCAACACCCGTATTGGGTCCCTTTGTAAAACGAAAGTTTGACGCATGCTGTGGTTTTTATTCAGGATCCAGTTCGTGAGCCTAATGGCCGGTTTACATTATTCCAGTCCAGCGATCCAGTCCAGTACTGGATTGCTTACTGGAAAAATATAAACCGGCACTGGAATGAACTGAATCCAGTAAGCATTCCAGTCCAGTAACTGGATTCGCGGTCTACTTTTGAATCCAGTGCGATCAATCCAGCGCAACTGGAATAATGTAGACGGCCAATCCAGCGCCATTCCAGTGCTGACGAAGTACACATGTGTTGGTTGTTTTTGTGGACTTTTTTTTTGCGAGAACATTTTCGAAACTGATCTCTTCTTGAAATCATTGTCACTGTAGTGTTCACACTTCAACGGCTTCTAAATAACTGGAATAATGTAGACGTAATAATGGCCGGTTTACATTATTCCAGTCCAGCGATCCAGTCCAGTACTGGATTGCTTACTGGAAAAATGTAAACCGGCACTGGAATGAATTTACTGGATTCAGTTCATTCCAGTGCCGGTTTACATTTTTCCAGTAAGCAATCCAGTACTGGACTGGATCGCTGGACTGGAATAATGTAAACCGGCCATAACAGATCCAGTCCAGCACTGGACTGGAATCTCGCTAGATCACTGGACTGGAATAATGTAAACCGGCCATAAAATTTATATATTGTGTAAAATAAATGTGACAAAAATTGTATACGTCAATGTGCTATTCAAAAAATTCAAAACTCATATCAAAAATGAATTGTTTCTAATCAAATTTTGTAGCGTGCAAAATGAAGCATTCATTTTCTTTGTGAAAAGGTTATATTCTAGCTATAATTTTCGCTCAAGAGGTGCTTTACCGCACAATTTACGCGTAATATTCAAAGCAGGTAAATGAGTTTCTAATATTATTCATAGATCGCAATATCTAGATGTAACTTATGAGAAAGTATCTTCCAAGGATTTATATGTGAGGCCAGAAAAAGGCTTAAGGCTGGTTTACATGATGCAAGTTTCTTGCCTGTTGCATACAATAAAATTGAAGCAATAAATTACCTGCATGGTCTAAACAGTACGTAACATTTTGATCTTTTGCGCAAGTTTTGCTTGCCAAAATTTTCTTGGTGTAAACAGCACATACAAAAATTTCTTAGGCAATTCTTGCAAAAAAAATTTCTTGAAAAATTTGACAACGCAAATACGTGCAATACTTGAAGCAACCCGTCAATATGGTACACGCATATACAACCTCTCTATTTAGACAAGTCAAAACTTGAAAGCAATAATCTCCTAAACATTATTGTATTGGTCTAAACAGAAGACATTTGCAACTATTTTTTGTCAAGACTTGCATTCAATAATTGCGTTCAATTTTTTTACTTGTATCCACGTGTAAACAGTTGCGTACAATTCTTGAAGGGCAATTAACGCACTTGATTTATTGCATTCAATAATTGCACTTGAATGTACAAGAAACTTGCATCATGTAAACCAGCCTTTGGCTTTCATCTTTCTCGCACAATGAACGCTAGAGGGCCAACTACAGACCGACCAACTTACTGCTAGAATTGAGTGATGGAGCCACTGTCGGAAGTTCTCAACAAAAGTGAAAGGTTCCCGTAGAAAAATTGAGTTCTACCATTTAGCCAACTTTAAAGATAGGTTGGTCATTATGTATGTCTTGTCATCACAGATTGTATAAATCAGAAGCGAGTGTCTTGAGGAAAATTGCTTGTATAAAAACTACTTGGTTTTGATGAATGTTTTATATGCATATCAAAATGTATTTGCAACTATTAAGTTATACTAAACAAGCTAGTTGATGTCAATTTTCCTGTTCATATATTTATATATACTGTGCTTTTGTTAACCAGATGTGTTTCCAATTACATGTATAAGTAAGTAGATAATCCTACTTATTTACTAGCTGGAAATCCTGGCAAAATTTCACTGCCGTTCGGAAATTTTTATTTTCCATCATAAACTTCCATAGCTTTCATAGCTTTTCTGCACTGAGAGTTCAAAACTCTAAGTGGCGCAGACCTGTTAGGGGCAAACGTGACGTTTAACATCAGGCGCAATAGGCTATTTGACTGATTTTGAAAAACTGTTTTAAATTATTCGTTGGCATATGATTAATACACCACATGTATATTTCTGCGAAATTTGCAGTATTTTTCGTAAAATATTGTGTTAAAATTTAAATTACAATATTCGCGCTAAAAACGCTGTTTCGGTAATGGCGGACGACATGTGATTTGCGTGACGTCACAGGCAAGTAAGCAAACTTTATTCTTTGACAAACGTCAAACTTGTACCAAAGTGTACATTCTATAATCACACAAAGTGTCTTAGCATTAAACAATGTTTACTTGCGTGTGACGTCACGCGAGGCGTGGCCAATCACAGAGCGTTCTTGTGGCTGAAGAATTTTAAAAATAATTTGAATTTATTTTGTTTATTTTGAAAAATCTTAATATTTTTGGATAAAACAGAGATAAATATGTTTTTTTATGTTATTACCTAAATAGAATGACCACATTTCGTAGCATATTTTTAATAGTGTCAAATAGCCTATTTGCACGTCTCGTAACTCAATTGCATAAAAAAAAACTATGACCGAATTGACCGACCGCATTATGCATTACTATCTTGGTAGATTTTATCAAGATTGGTTGAACCATTTATTAATAAAGTTAACAGAGGGTCACGTTATTTATGTACCGCCTTCTCTTTCAGATCTCGTATCAGAAATTATGCTACCTTCCCCAATAACTGCCAAAGACATCTAACCTTTATATGCTTTATCGCTTACCGAAGAGCCTTTCATAGTTTTTGGGCACGAACTAGAATACCTATTTCCCTTCTTTCACTTTGCTCTGTGGCTATAAAAAGGAATAGTAGGCAATAAAAGATATATTTCTCTCCAGAGCCATTCCCTTCCTCCAGGCTAATTGCAGTCTCCTCTGAACATCTGCTGTCTTTTAATTAATGACGCGTCCTCCTTGTCGGGAACATGCGTGAAAAAGTCCTCAGATATTGGGATCCAGATATAAGTTTGTACACAACTGTGAAAGATATTGACAAATAAGTTGATATACTTTTTTAGCAGAAAGCCCTTTGGTAACTAAGAAAACTATTTTTTTTAGTCTTGTGTTCTAAAGTTTGATTGAGTTTGATATCTTAAAGGTTTCTTCACTTTTATCTTACTGAGTTTAAACTTAATGTTAAGAGTTGGACCCAGACCCTGCACCATAAGATTCAAATGCCCTAACAACTGAGCTATTATTGCTAGAAAGCGTAACTCTACAACGCATTTATTTATATATTTGCAATACAAAAATAAAGAAAAACCCACTTCAAAATCTTTGTCTATTTGTGAACAACAATTAAAACAAGACAACATCAGGAAAAATTCACAACGAGAGCTACGATAACTCCAGAAAAAGCTAAAAGTAATCCTTTTAAAACAACTGAAACACTACTCTATTGTATAGTAAATGCAAAACCTTAATTGCCGTAACAACACAAATGGCGCAAACACGCTTTAGCAATTGCAGCATTAGCTGGCACAGCTTTTGAATGATTAATCAGCGCAAATCCGGCTCAAATGGTGAACAGAGGGTTCAATAGAAATGTAGGTAGACTCGTGATTATTGGAGAATTTGCCAAGTCACTTACAGGGACATTTTGCACCTACACCAAGTAAACCAGCTTTGCATTAATGGAGTTGGCTCTACGATTTTTAAAAAACCGCTAACCAAATGATCAACACTTATTCAATATTGATTAGCATAAACAAGAATGAAAATATTGATTTATTACCCTGTCTACCTCTAATATCTAAAGCATAATTTTTAATTTCCTACAAAAATATTTTTAATTCTTAGCACGACTTAAGTTTAATTTATTATTAAAACACTTGAAGTGCTATCCTCAAACCATCGAGATAAAAAAATTAGGTACTTCATTTAAAAGGTCGTGAAGATTAGGTAAGGTACTTTTTATTTTTGTTGCTTATCTCATTCTCTTTTTGGGATTATTACGTATAAATTGAATAGGTGACCGCTAAATTAAATGATTACATTAAGTTTATGCAAAAAGCGATTGTGCACTCAGTCACAGTTTTTTGTATTTTTACCTGCCGTTTGACTACCAAAACATACTCATAATATATAAAAAAAAAAATACAACGCTGTTCCATACAATTTGTCGGGTGTTATTGACATTTTTCTATGGAACAGTTTTTTTCTCAATTTCAGTCTTAGTCTCATATAAAAAACAAAATCCCTATGATGAATACTATGAGCCCATTTTGGTTTAACATCCTCTTTTCTTATAACTCTGTACACAAAGTAAGAAAGACCAAAAAGTACGTAGTCATTCGCTTTTACACCAATCTATAGTCATTAGCAAGGAGCTTTCGATCTTCATTAATAAAGGCGGTTGCTTCCTAATTGCCAATACTAAGGCTAAGTGCAGCTATTTAGTCGCGGGGACTTTCGATTAACAGCGATGCAGCGATGTATCCGATTAAAACTTCAACTATAAGATGCGCTTGAAATTGCTAGCAAGGATGGCTCGAGAAGACACGATAGCCTATAAACACATTTTGGTAAAGTTTTGACATACGTAAAAGCGAGTATGATATTTTTTCGGTCATATCTCTTATGACTTTTTAATAAAAGAGACAGCCAATATTACGGTCATAAAACTTTAAAATAAAACTGTGAGTTTTTAATATTTGACACATCATT
This sequence comes from Alcis repandata, assembly GCA_949125135.1. Lineage (NCBI taxonomy): Eukaryota > Metazoa > Arthropoda > Insecta > Lepidoptera > Geometridae > Alcis > Alcis repandata. Next base: position 8,418,371 of record OX421233.1, read on the forward strand.
GTTTGTAGGTACTCGTATGTAGTCTAAACCTATCTGTCATAATAATTTATTATGGAAATTAACGTGGTTTTGAAATTTTGTTACAATTAACACGGGGTTATAAATTAAGTCGTTTTTTACTACTACTAGGTTCGATCACATAAAGTTTTTTTCGGGTTTTTTTACTTGAGTAGTTTTTAGGTAAGTAATTAAGCATACACTATTGATATAGGCACAACCATACACTATAGATCACAGTTACAATATATCCCTGTCAACAACCCAAGTAAGAAACTCTATGGCAACATTTTTTCTACTACATCGACTAAATCAAGTCCTAGAAAGCAGTACTAAAGAAAACAAATAGAAAATGTCACATAACAATGCTGCGATAAATCATGTCCTAAGTCGGGTAGGAACAACATTTCCGACCCTCTTTGTATGAAGAGATATTTGTGGCTTAAAATAAGGTCGCCTTCCTAACTTCCTATGTTTCATCACTAAAATATTTTATGTGTCGGAGTTCGTAAATATATCTTATGTCTACTAAACAGTAAAATGGCTGTGCAAAAATCTATCTTCTAATTATTTTAAATGGCAAAGTTTGTATATCTGGACTACTCAATAACACAAAAATGGCTAAACGGATTTGCATGTCATTTTTTTTTTTTTTTTTTTTTTGGGGGTGGGAAATCATCAATACGCCCTTGTGACGCCGAGGCCGCGGTAACTTCTACCCGCAGCCCCGACGGGCATGAGCCCTTTCGGGCCCCTTCCATGTTGCTGACATCTCTTTGAGGCGCGCGTGGAACACGAACGCGCCGTCGACACGACCTGTGTCGTCATAAGACGGACGGACAGCGAGCTAGCCCAATAGCTCACCGTCCACAGGCCCGCGTCTACGGTGGCCGGAGGTCGTATGGATGTACCCTAGATTAACACATAGACTAATTTTATTTTGAATAAAAATACGTTCCTACAGAACACCGGGTGAAACCGCTGGGGCGAAGTTTGATTGTACATAATTAAGAATGAATTATTAGATACGAGTACATTATTATGAGCCGATAAGATAATTAACACCTCGATTAAGAGATTAGATAAAAATAGTTAGGTAAAACATACAAAATAATTATTATTTCACATAATATATAATTATAACCTTAAAACAAAACCAGAAATAGATCTTTGTTTCTGATAAAATTAAAAATTTTGTTTTTGATTTCATAAATAAGCGTAATTATGATCCAATCCAACCAAAAACCTGCATTTACCTACTGTATAAATCAAAAAAATCTCTCCGATAAATTACAAAAAAAATATAGGTATAATGAACTCGAAAAAAATGCTTTAAATACTCAAATCCCATTTACATCAACCAAAATATATTTAAATTGGTTGACACATTTTATTCCTATATTTGGATACAATTCGCAAGCGTTTTTATTCTCCCGCACCTGGTGTTCGTTTGTTAAAAAATAGCTCAACATGTAAAAAAGGTGACAAATTCACACGTTTTCACTAAAAAATATCAAGACAATTAAAATAGTTAACATCCTTAAAAGTAAAAATTATAAGTAGAAAACGGGGTTTTAGCAAAAATTTTATTGCATAAGTGAATTTAGACTGGAAAAGCGATGACGTATTATCATCACTTTTCCCATAAAATGTATTATAACTTTCTCATCATACATTTTACGCCTATTAATGAGCGCTATAATAAAAGTATTTTATTTATTTTAATATATTTCTGCATAAAATACAAATTATTTAGGTACCAGTAAAATACCAAAAAGCAGTTTCCCGAATCAGAGTACATTCAAAAACTTACATCATACTTGAACCTCAAAGAAAAAGTTCCGACAGAGGTTAGATAAAAATTCCCGTTTCCTTCCACAACAATGAGCGTAAACTTCTTGTAACAATTTGGCTCCACCGAGATTTACGCCCAAGCATTGACGCGGAAAGAAAGTATTTACCTATCTATCTATTCCCTTTTCACGGAGACAATCAGGGCCCTTACAATAGAATGAATGGTAGCTTTTTCCTAGCCTCAGGTAAGACTTTGTGATGGAAATAGACTGTAGGTAGAGTTTGGCTTTGGTCCTGCCTTTATGAACTGGTCTTAGAGGAGCAAATTGTTTTTGTACCCTTGGGCGATTTACATCGTCTGGCGACAAGTGGCGGGTAAGCGGTTGCAGTTTTTCAAGCTTCTGTGAGAGTAAGCAATCTTATGTTCTAAGCAATCTTTTAAATGCTTTGTTCGATGTTCTTTGTAAAAATGAAGTAGGTACTAAAGAAGAAGATTCGTGTGGGAGTAATCTACGCATTAACTGACCCCAATTTTAAGGGTCAGAATGATTTACGGATTGGCGAACTCTTTTATCCAGACGCACTCTGGCATGATAAACTTTACAAATTGTCTAAAAAAATAATATGAAAAAAGAAAGATCTGAAAATAAAATTAATCAAAGTTCCCTTTCGATTTTATTTAGTCGTCCCAGATGCCTAACTTTTGAATTAACCAAAACGTTCTTGTTAGAATGTTGGAATTTTTGATTAGACGAGCCAACTCTCACTGAAGTCCCATTTCGAATGGACAAAGGAATACAATAACTTTCCGTGGCACCATCTGCAGCATTTTTCAATTATATACGGGACAAACGATCGTAACGTAGCATTCTATTTTCATGGGTAATTGCTGAAAAAATTGTATGGAGATTATGATCAAGTCGTTAGGATCAGATGTTTTGTTTACTTTAGTCTTTTTTTATTCGATGATGTTGCAGGTTATGTTTTTTTCTATTAAGGGGCTATTAATGTAAAGTAATGGGTTGATTACACTCTACGAGTATAGTGACGACACAGCGTACTCCATTTGTCTAAACAGTTTAACGAGACGAGACAGTCACTGGAACAATGATTTATTTGCTTAGCCGTGTATGCTTATTTACTGTCTCACTACTGTACTTGTTACGTGTAAACAACCCATTATTATCATGTCGGATGCCTAGTATCAGGCAAGCAACTTTCTCCTTTCGTCATTTGATTTTTCCAGTAACGCATAAGCTATGAAAGGAGTAGCATTGCAAGAAAAAATACTAAATGTAGCATAAATGAGACTTCGTATACAAAGACAAAGACACCTCTAACAACACCTCGCGGTTTGAAATCAGTCAACCCAAATAAAATAAAATAAATAAATAGGTTAGTTAAAAAAAATACAAACATATTATTTACCTAAAACCTCAAAATATTATCTTCCGGACAGTCACATAAAAAAGGTAAGATTTACATATTTTTAACTAAACGAAGAAACTAAAATTATTTAATTTATTCTAGGTCCGCATTATGGTAAATACCTGAATTTTACGGGACAGAATTTAAAAAAGATAAAATCTTGTAAACGTTCTTTCGGAAGTCAATATTTTCTTATAAATACTAGCCATTTTGTTTTTTAAAGGGTTCAGGAAATATTTTAATGTCTCCTCAAACTTATGCCAACTTTTAATAATGCTTTTGCATAAACCATACGACCTACTCACCCTTCGAGGGTAGGTCTGGTATCCCTATAAACATAAAGGGATACCAACTATAAGCAATAGTATGTACCTACCTATCATAATATCATCAAAAGAAAGGAAAACGAGACAAAAATGTGGATGGTCCTTGAATCGGTCATATTTTAGCGTAGGACCCTCAATGGCAAGAGGTGCGTAAAAAGTAACAGTCCTTGAGACCCATAAATAGGGTTTTCTTTTCAAACAGCACCTCCGGAATGTAGAGAAAATTCAAATTTGTTTCAGGATACAGTTTTTATAATGCAGTCATCTCAGAAAAGGCATAAAGTTAGTATTGTACAACCCAAAAAAAATACAAACAGCCCACTTCTCTAAGGCTCCGAGCAAATGATACATCGAACACAGCCACTGGTGGCTACAGCGATTTGCAATTTACATGATTTTTCATACATTTTGTAAGGGTTCGTCGCAAACGTGTAGCGAGAGACATCTACCCGCGACAAAATGTGCGTTCGGTTTGGGGTCGAAAACAGTTAAAAACGCCACTTTGATCACATGAGTGATGAAATGTGAGCAAAAGTGGCGTTATTAACTACTTCCGAATGCACCTTCATGATCCGTGATATGTCACGGATCATGAAGGTGGTGAACGAACCTTCGTTTCCATTTCCATGGAAGTCACCGGTGACGCGTGACACTGGTCACCGGTGGCTGTGCTCGGTGGCTCTTTTGCGCCGAACATAAACAAGTCGCATTTTAACCGACTTTCAAAAAGGAGACTGTTCTCAATTTGACTGTCTGATTTTTTTTACTTGAAAGAAATAATAAACAACAGTGAATCATTATATAAGAGCTAGTAAGTACTTACCTCTATAATCTATCTAGCTTTTCTGTATGGCTTTTTTCGTAATTATGATGATTACTGATCATATTCCAGTCGAAATAAAATGTATAAAAATAGAACCAATAAAAAAAAATCGGTTGTCTGGAAAGTCGGTTTACTGACGATAGTTGAACGTGACAACGTCATAAGAAAATACTGATGGAATGGTTTCATTTTTCAAAAGAAAATTTTAATTTTATTTTTTTGATAGATATTTTGTATGGATATAGAGAAGGAGGTAAATGGAAATCACAATTGAATCGATCAAGTTACATTTATTTGTACGCATAAATACCATTACGACAATATCTAGACACGGCATCCACAAGCACTTAAGTCAGTTTTTTCTCAAAATGCTAAAAACTCGCAGGGCTTTGCTTTTTGCGTTATCCGTCGACGGGAATAAGCAACTAAGTCACAGGGCTTCAATACACGAGGTGACAGTCTTACGCACCATACAACTTATGTTATTGGGACCCTTTCAGCGCCGGTTAATAGCACTTAAGTCGACTTAAGTTGTTTTGATCGAAGCAGTTACGACTGTCGTTTTGACTTCAGGAATCTGACTTAAGTGGTCTGGTTCAAACATGATGTTCAAGTACCCTCTTTTTAAAACATTTTAAAATATTATAAGAATTTTACTACACAAAAGTGTGAAGTGCCTCTTAGATTTTGATTTGGTCCAGCATTATAGTTTATTCTGTCCTCTGTTGTAGATGTGTTGTGCGATTTGTGAATAAGTTATTATGGAATCGAGGGGAAGAAAGTTACTGAAACTTGTTCTAAATAAAAAAAAATCTAGTACTAGTGACCAAGATGCTACTACTACAACTGTGCAAGCAAGTACGTCTGGGATGCAGGAGCCACAAAACGAACCTTTCTCTGACGTTGACTATATGGCTAATCAAAATAAATCACCATTAAGCCCCAGTCTGCTAACAGAAAATAACGATCAGCTAAATAGAGTAACAGGTGATCAATGTATATTAATCGATCCTGAACCATGCACATCTGGAACACAGACACATAAACCTATTAACGAAATACCAAGTGACTTTTCTAGTGATGACTCTGTGGCTGACCCAACATACTCTGTGCCCGACCATCACGTTCCAAGCCCTAACCCACCTGCAGAAGATGAAGAACTGCCACAAATGCTGGAACAAGGATCAGTACACAGTCAAAAAAGAAAACGAGCAAATAAGTTGAAACGAAATCTTGGTCTTTCGTATGTGACGGCTTCAGGAAAAAATATAAAAGAACGCAAAATGCAACAGTTACCCATATGTCGTAATAAATGCCGAGAAAAGATAAGTGATGTCATTGTGCAACGTGCTGTTATTCATAAGGAATTTTGGAATCTTGGTTCATATGATTTAAGAGCAGCCTTTGTTTCATCTCTGATCACCATCCAGGAAAAACAAACAGAACGACGACGTGTCGCGGATCCTGAACGGCAGAAATTTAGACAGTGTACCTACAGCTATCATTTAGACATTAACAGTGATAAGATATCCGTTTGTCAAGGTTGTTTTTTGAAAACCTTGTCAATAACCGACAATTTTGTAAAACTGATAGGTTTATTAGAAACGAAGCACTTCTAGTGGAATAATACAACCAGACAAACGTGGAAAGAGAACCCCAACAAATAAACATTCCGAACAAAAAATCCTTGACGTCATTAGTCATATTAACTCGTTCCCGTTATATGAGAGTCACTACACGAGACGAAGAAGTAGCCGGAAGTATTTACCATCACATTTAACTATTTCAACCATGTACTCTCTGTATAAGGCGTCTCATGAAAACCCCGTCAGTGACAAAATTTATCGGAGAGAGTTTCATAAATTAAATCTCAGCTTCAAAAAACCAAAAGTAGATACATGCCACAACTGTGACGTCATTAAAATGAAGATAAGTGTTGCCGACGACGAAACTGTTAAATCAACCCTAGAAGCGGAACGTGAGTCACATTTGCTCGCAGCTGATATGGCCTATAATGAAAAAAAGTACGATAAAATGACTGCATCTTCAGATAAAACCATAAAGTGCCTTACTTTTGATCTCCAGCAGTGCCTACCTACTCCAGCTTTAGAGTTATCCGTAGCTTTTTATAAAAGGCAGCTTTGGACATTCAATCTTACCGTCCATGACAATGCAACGGGATTGTCTACCCATTACATGTGGCATGAATGTATCTCGGGTCGAGGTGCTAATCAAATAGCATCTTGCTTGTTTATTCATCTCAAAGGACTACCTCAGGATATTGCAGAAGTTATTTTGTATTCTGATACATGTGGAGGTCAGAATAAGAATACCCACGTGGCTGCAATGCTGACTTACCTAATGACACTGAAGCCCTCACTAAAAAAAATTCACCACAAATTTATGATGCCAGGCCACACTCACATGGAAGTGGATTTAGATCACGCCATCATTGAAAAAAAAAAGAAAAAACTTCTATTCAAGTGTTTCACCCCCACGATTGGATGCAATTAGTAAGGTCAAGCAGTAAAAAGTTTACTGTTCATGAGATGCAACAAGCGGAGTTTATGGACTTTGCGAGTTTGCTAAAGGGCCCACTAATCGCCCGAAAAAAAAACACCATGAACAACGTTTTCAAGTGGCATGATGTGAAGTGGCTGTGCTACGAAGCGGACTTTGGCGTGATAAAATACAAAAACTCACTTCTCAGAGATGATGATTTCAGTGTCATAAACTTTAAAAGGAACACACGAACTGGCGACACTATAAATCTAAATGTATCGCCTATTGCAACGAACCCAGTGCCCATAAGTGTCGAAAAAAAGAGAGATATCATTTCACTCTTACCTCTAGTCCCGGAATGCTTTCACAATTTTTATCAAAACTTAGTAACCGCTGCAGATGTTAGGAACGTTGACCCTGACTTGCATTGTTCCGAAGATAGTGAATTTTAATGTTTTGTTTATGTTTTTATGTTTGCACTAGTAGTGATTAGGTTATTTTATTGTAGTTAGTTGTTTTACAGTTAAATTTAAGTAAACACAGTATGTGAGACTTTCAGGACATACTCGTACTTATTTGTAAGAAACACTTAAGTCCTATGTGTTAACCTACGTTAAAGAAAAGTTGAGGCGGTCAAATAAACTTAAGTCAGATTATATTATGTACTAATAAACATAGGGCAATAAACTTTATTAAGAGTATAACTACTTCTTATGTGAGTAATAATAAGTAATAAAAACTACCATCTCCATACTTTTTTTTTATACCAGTCGTTAAAAACATCGTCCTGTAAACTTTTCAAAATATTTGAATGTTGACTTAAGTGCTTATGGGTTTCGGGTCTAGATATATCACTGAACATATATTTAATATCGAAAGAATCATTACCTTAATCGCCGCAATTATTATCGTTGCTATAAACAATTGACACCACATTCACTTTTCACTGCACTTCATACTTGTCGAAAACATGTAAATGTATTATTGTATAGCAGCTGTTCACGCGGACGCATTGCTCACTCAAGTGGGAGAGAGACAGATGTCGAACGCTGCCGAACGCGGAGGCCGATTATGCCTCTTTGTCGCTCGTTACGCGCTCTCGCTTGCACTTCAAGCCTTAAATGGAACGCCTCAGAGCGAGGTAACGCCGCATCGAGGTAACGCCGCAAACGTCATGTTTTTTCGTGCGTGCAGCCGGCTCCATCGAATTATAAGACGTTGTCACGTCAATAAAACACTCCTGATATATACCTGGCCTCATCTTAATTACTTCTAACATTTTTATATCTTCTTGAGACCTTCAAAGTGGAGGAGTAACAAAATTTGCTTTTGTATCAGTACCTATTTCTATAGTCTATGACGGAGACTTGAGAAAAGTATAATAAATATAATATATTTTTTTCAGGGTCTGACGTCGTGATGTCCCCCAGCCGTAAGTAAAAGGTAATCCACTCTTTACGTCACTCTCTACGCCACACCCTGTATACAGAATTTATCTTAAATCAACCTTCAAAAAATTTTGGCAATAAATTTGAGAATATAGTTTTTAATTTGTTCTTTTATCTTTATTATAATCATAAGCCTGTTTAAAACTTTCCACTGTGGACATAATATCTCTTCCATGAAACGGAGGAACGGAAAAGAGAATCAGTTTTTTTAGTGGATATCAAACTTGTATTTATTTGTTCTCTCGAATAATAGGGCAACGTGGTCCTTAAAAATAAATATTTCATAAACCAACTGGTTTTCATAACATTTTAAATTTAAAATCCCTGCTAGTTTACCTCCTCAGTCTTACAATGGAGTACATTACCGTATCTCAAGTCATTGCGTCACTTAAGACTGAAATCTATTCTAAGGATGATAGCACACCACCAAGTTTCCATACTCTCATACAAGAAACTAAGGGATGTGTTTTTAGTCTTGTTCCATTCCATATTTGTCATTCAAAACTAAAGTGTACTTAAAATGTGTGTGTCCTAAAATTATCGAATTGTTGATTTCTGGGAAAAGTGAATTATTCAAATTCAATTAAAATCCTAATACTTTTATTTTGGGCTTATGGTATATTTCATATTTTGTTAGTATACAGGAAAACGAAATACTTATGACTTATTAAGGATTACGTCCAAATCAGTATTGAAAACTTTGCTTGTTTCATTTTCGGACATTGAGATAGGAATGAGGCCAATGACCAAACTTAGACGTATCAATATAAGTGGAAATAAAACAAGGTTTCGGAAGGCTAAGAAAAAGGCTAAGATGGCTAGTAAGTAATGGAATCCCGGGCCAGGCTAGGTTTGGTTTAGTTAAGATAATGTTTTATAAAAGAACTAGCTGACTCGACAGACGTTGTCCTGTCAAAAGCCATTGCGTAACTATAGCAACCGTAGTATGTTGATGCTAACTTGTCAAGTTATAGTAAAAATTATCAGTATATATATAATTTGCAATAAATTAAAATTGCGACTATAATTTGAGATTTAAACTATCCTATCTCTCAAGTTGGATCGAACTGCACATGGTGTGCGAATTTTATTATAATCGGTTAAGTGGTTTAGGAGTCCATTGAGGACAAACATTGTGACACGAGATTTATATATATTAAGATTTTGTAGCGGAAGATGGAGAAGGCCCTTGCCTAGCACTATATAGGATACAATAAAAAAAAAAGATAAAAAGAAGAAGAATTTTGTATGAAACCATGGCAGTGCGTAATCACCTTAAGACTGGAATCTGTTCTTAATGTTGCCTTTCCACGGCATTGTGTTCCAGCGGAGGCTCAATTCATGCCGCGGCTTTTAACGGACTCCGGGAACTAAAACCTTTTAGAGTTAGATGAGTTGAGGGTTTATGCTGTTTATTGTTGCACTACAACTTAAACTACGAATTTTTGATCAATCTTTAATCGTTTTGCCACAGCATAAATAATCGACAATGCCGTGCGTAGTGCACCAGGGCATAAAATAAAAAATAAATAAAAACAGGACTATAAGGAAAAGGCTAAGCCGAAAAGGGCTCGCAGTGCTCATCTTTATGAACAACTTTCATAAAATAGTATACTAGAGACTTTAGTGATTTTCATACATAGCATACTACCTGTGAAAAAAAACTAAAACTTCAAAAATATTTTCAGTTTTTATGCGTTTATAAACTTTGGTTAGTTTCGCATAGCTTTTCCGACCCAAAAATTTTTGAATCAAAACATCAATTATGGACGAAATAAATTATTATCGTTGCTAAAAACAGTAAAACATAAACAGCTACAGGATCCCATTTACTAAAAAAGCTTCAGTAAAAAATCAATGTTATTCAAAAAGCGATGAAAAAGGTCATTAGCACCCCATTATGATGCCAATATTAAATAAATTATATCCAAAGTCCCAAATCAAATGACTAAAATAAATTGTGAATGATGGCATAAGGTAATGTAAAAATTTAAGCATCTAAAATTTCCTCATCGTCGGTAGAAAACAGCATTATTGAGTGTTTAGACTGTTCTAGTAACTATCCAACTACAATAGATAAACAAATGACAACTACAGAGTGAATAGGTGTCTTCTAAATCAGCGTGCTTCATCTTCGACCAAATAGTCGCTTACGAACAGGCGAGTTGGAGGTCAAACGCGAATTTATTTAATAATTAAAAAAATAGGAGTACATTAAAGAAAACAACAACATCTTTTACTTTCATTTTTAAATAAAGTAGACCAACATACTAAATTGCGGAAATAATGTATTATTTACGTCATAATAAAATTGTCAAGTATTTATTAGAATTAATTGACAAAATCGATTATGAACTAAATCTTACACCCACAGTTGCGCAGCAAAAAACCCAAATTTAGACAGCAAAAAATAAATATTTGTTCAGACTGCATAATATATACTTCATACTTTACCACACGGGCAAAAACTACTTTTTGATTTTTAGTTTTTGTGAATTTCTTAGTTCTATTTAGTTTAGTTTGTTATTTTAGCTTATTTTAAATTTAATATGTAAATATAATTTTATTTAATTTATTAACAACTACAAATTCCTTCAGTCTATATTCTTAATACTGAAACACACCAGGACACACACACACAAACACAAACATACATACTTACAGCACTACCAAGCTATGCAAATTACTGAGAATCAACTGACAACTTTGCATCCAGTTGTAGCGACAAGAAGCACAGCTAGACGTGCGACTAATGAAATCGTACCTCTCACTTCAGTCGTTTCGTCTACTCTCGCTATTACTGGATCAATCTAAACGTGCCTCACTGGGACTCTCCCCGTGTAATCGCATCTGTTCTCGAAGCGGGCGCATTGTCCCCTATCTCAGGTAAATTACGATCCAGCGTAGATATCTTACCCTCTTTGCCCCATTTTTACGCAAATTTAGTTTTATATCAAGCTGTGGAAAAGACCAATAATTTTAAATATTGTTCGGTTTTGGTAAAGTTTTCTCTTGAATTCAGGGTTTTGACGGCGGGGTGACGAGGCGGTGTGTTACGGACTTAGGCTAGAGATTTTTGGGATCAGCAGTTTTATGTTGAGGGTTGGACTATTAAGTATTCTGTGGCTGAGGGGGATAATTGAAATGATAGTCGATTCTGGTTCGATTTTTAAACGTAATAAGTTCGATTGCTATTTTTGTTATAATTAAACACGGGAATACTCACGTAAAAATTAGGTCGTCTTCTACGACTAGTTTCGGTCACATGCTCTAATATTGTTGTTATTCTTTTCTCATTATCATCATCCACAGACTTCTGGGTATAAGCTTCTCTCCCGCTTTACCATCTGCTTTAGTCACATGCTAATCGGGTCCAGGGGTCTTATTCTGGTGAGAGAGATATTATATCGGTCACTATTGCACTCATTAGAAATGTCATGACAGTGAGAGTGACGGAGATAAATTCGAGCGCCCAAGAATAGTCTTTTGGCGGGAACGTGAAAGAGACATGTTGCTTCATTTTGTTATTTTACTAAACTTGTGTAATTTTGAGTGTTAATGTTTATTTTAAGTGGGGAAAATAACCATTAAGTGCTTGAGGACGTGCACGAGTGTGGGCAAATCATAAAATGCAGTAAATCGTGTCATTCCGTGTTGCTTCCAAAACTCCTTAGAAAAGCCTCTAGTAAAGTCTCCACTACTTTACTGGGGCACGTACCGTACCTACTCTATCCACTTGACACTGGCTAAATTGTGGCAACCCCGCAGAAGCCATTTTTAAAAATTGAAGTTGAAGTTGAAGTTGAATAGTCTCATATGGAAACGAACCTGGTTTTGACATATTTTGTAATAATTACGAGGCGCAACCGCGAGCGCGTCACGCTTGTAACTCAGCTGATGAAGATCACCGAATGTGATCGAAACTATATTTTTTACGTGAGTATTTCCGTGTTAATTATAACAACATAGAGTCTCAGGTTCGACCCGCCACTCTCTATGTCGACAACCCATCTCGTCGCCGGACGACCAACGCTCCACTTACCTTGCCTGGACCACTCTGTCACTGCCTTATTCCACCTAGCATCTCCCACCTAGCCATGTGATCTGCCCCATTCCATTTTAGATTCATGATTACGGTTGCGACGTCCCGTAATTTAGTTTTACGCCGGATTTTTGTATATCTATTGCTATGAATCTGGCGCAAATAATTTTGAACGTGTCAGATTCGTTTCAGTTTCAGAATGGTATAATAAGAAAATTAGCAGTAGGTTACATACTGGATGTGACAAATAAAAAATAAAAACCTCAAAAATATAGTATGGATGAATCTGTGGTAGGTAAGGTTTTTGAGAACTATTCCTATTTTCATTGCTCATTTAATTTAATTCGCGTTAAACATTTATAGTAAGTAATTGGTTAAATCAGTTTTAATCGTTATTGAATTTATGAACCGAATAATTGGGTTGAACTGAAAAGCCAATTCTATATTTACGTTTTCAAAACAATTTTTGCACTGTTTCCAAATAACTCACCAACTCACTAATGAGTGTTTATTTAAGGGATGATTATATAATTAGTTAAATGGGTTAATAATTATCAGTTAATGAGCTTGTTTAGACGCAATCTACACCAAACATGACTACCACAACCGTGTTAGATAACATGACATTTATCAAAATAATCACTAACTTGACTTATATTTACATAGTTTGACTAATAGTGTATACTATAGTTTGAGTTTCTTTTGCATACATGGTTATTTTAAATTTACCAATAGACAGTTTTCAAACATCATAATTTACAGTTTTTATTTCAAAAGCGTTTGTAAATCTTATCTAGTACCTATATTATTTGCAAAAGTGTTAGTAGGGAGTTTTTAACAATTGTAAATATCTGCTTTTATGCTTTGCAAAGACCAACGTGAATATTAAAAAAAAAAGCTTAATTGTTTGTTGAAGTAGAAAAAAGACGAACCATCAAGTCGTTTCGCTAAAGTTTGTTAGGAAGACGTAAGGAATCTGCGATAGTTTTTTGGTTTATTAAAAATAACCCTGTACATTATAATTATTTCCGTCGTCCCATCGCAAGGCAACCCTGAAGGCATTACATGGTTTAATTAAAATTTAAAGCCATCCGCACGGAAACCGCAGCCGCTGGCATCTTGGATATTACTCGATGTCCTGAAGGGCACAAATTTCGGAATAATTTGATGAGATAACGTTTAATTGTAAAACTATTGCAGAACGTAATTCTGCAATAGTTTAATAATTCTAAATTCAGGTGAAAAACTGATTGTTATTTAAAATGACATTATCACTCGTAGTTACGTTCTTCGTGAAAGTGTTCGTTTTGGGATCAAAAGAAGTTAAAATGAAAATTTTGCTCACACACAATATTTCGTAGGAATGGGTGACATACGAATGATTTGACGTACACATGCAAACGATTTTTTCATTTTTAACCGACTTTAAAAAGGAGGAGGTTATCAATTCGTCTGTATGTTTTTTTTGTTTGTTACCTCATAACTTTTGACTGGGTGAATCGATTTTGATGATTCTTTTTTTATTAGAAAGCTGACGCTTCCCATTTGGTCCCATTTCAATTTAGTCCAGTTCTGATAATGGTATCCATGAGAAAACCATATAAGTCTTAAATTTGCATTAAGTACGTTTTACGGTTTTTGTTTTTTGTTTTGTAAAAATAATGTTCTTGTTAACTGTTATTTTGGCATCAATGTATTTCTTTGGGTTTGTATTCTCTTGTGTTTACTCGACTAGCATTAATCCGATCTTTCATACCAATACTATGAATCTCACCAACGTTTCAATTAACAAAAGTACTCATTAAAAATCAAGTTTCAAAAATTATTATTCTAAAATTATAAATTAAATGTAAAACTCTTTAATTTTACTTCAAAGTTAAGATAAGTATTGCCATAATAACGCCTATTCTGTGAAAATTTCAACAGTCTTCCTATTACAATTCAAAATATACAGCCCTTCAAAGGTTATAGGGTCCCGTTGGTGCCCTTCGGGTGCCCAACCCTTATAAAGTAGTCAAACAATTCTTAAACTTCTCTTAAAGCTCAACTGCTTAGTTACAAGCTATATAAATAGCACCTAACTTTTAATAGGTAATTCTATATTTGACTTTGTTCATTAATGAGGCTTTTAGGTTTAAAATAATTGGGTTCTATAAAGGGGTCTACCCAAAAGTTCTGTATTCATTTGTTTCGTCCTATAACAAGTACAACAATTTCTACGATTTAGGCATTAGTTACACGAATCATTTGATCATTGTTGTCAAGAAGTCAGGACGCTGGTCGGGAACTACTAACAGTAATACTAGGTACTATTTATACTAACGGCACTCCGTGGTTGCATTCGGAATCCCACAGAAACTTTAAATAAAAAAAAAGTATTAGGGACAGACTTACTAACTTTTGTATTTATAATGTTGGTGTAACTCATTATTTTGTACCAATGTTGATGGTATGTCTTTTGTCTATCAGTGATGGCAATAGATGATGTAAAAAGCATTAGTAAGAGCATCAAAGTAGCTCTGCCGAGAGTGAAATCACTCAAACCATAAAGAAGTAAACCACATCATACTATTAATAAGAGTATCATAGGTACTATTACATCATAATTATGGTTTACATATTACCCCTGTATTTATCATTTATCAACCCCATTTTTATCAAGCCAAACAATTTACTGTCGCAAATTAATTCCGGAATCAGGTCATCATAAGAAACAGCACAGTACGGCAACGTTATCTACAACTGCCGTGCCGAGGGACTCGCAAATAGAAAGTCCCACGTCTCCTATTATTTCTTTCCATAATTCGTTTGGAAGCTTGTTTATTTTATCTCTTGAAAGTGATAAAATTTAGAGATAGGCGTAATTTTTGTGCAAAATCAAAGTAAGAAAAATCTTAAAGCTTAAAAAATCTACATGATTTCTCAATTTTATAGGATTATTATAGAGTTTTTAAGTAAGGGTATGCAAAGCCGAAAAAGGTTCATAGGACCTCATCATGTGTCATTGACATTTTTTTGGAACATCTGATTTTTTCTCTCAAAGTCAGCGTCGGTTCCACTATCAGCTCTTTTTGGTCTAGCACGCCCTTTCCTTATAACCCAGTACTACTAAGAGCTCAGTTTGAAAGAGCATCGTAAAAAACCTGAAAAGAGTTAGAATACTGTAGTCAAAATATTTATTTTTCCTTTATGTTTAATGGTAGTTTGTTTTATTTTGCTGTGTCTAAGGCACTCAAATTTTTATGGTTTGTTTACAGCTACTTTTACAACATAGAATAAAATCAAAGGAATATCAATTTTGTCGCTAATGTAAACAAAGTTTGAACAGTAGAACCATTAAACTCATAAATACTCATAATAAACAAAAACAGTAATACCAATAGTAGCAATTTAGTCATATAAAAACATTTACACGCTGTTTGTTAAATGTTCTTAGAATCGAAATAATGTTTTACAATATTTTAATTAATTTTGTATTCTAAATATTCAATTACATACAACAGTTTTTAGGTATATCGTCGTAGAAGTCATGAACCCAAGAAATCAAGGCAAAATCATGTTTTGTAATGTAATTAGAAGTCATTAAACATTCTGACTAAAAGTCGTCAATAATCCAGAAAACGAGTTCGCCTGATCCCTAACGTAAAACTTGAAAAGAATGAAAATACAAGCTTTCACAACAAAGTAAAAAAAGTTTTTTCGACAGAGTAAAATGGCTAAAAACACAAGCCAACAGTTTTGTCACTGAGCCAGTTATTCCGCCTAAAATAAGCTCTCTACTTCGTACTTGATATCGTATTTCATTGTGTGCCAGTGAATTTTACCGTCATCGCCGTTGACGTGTTCGTGCAAAATTCGGACGTGAATGGAACAAAATGATCATAGAATGATAGATATTATGATATTATGATCGTTATATAACGATGACAGTTTCAATAATAGTCTAATCCTCAAAAAAATAATAGTCAGAGAGTATCACATTTTATAATAACTTAAGAAAATAAAATTACATCATTATAAAAACATGTCTTATTTATAAAAAACATGTAAGATGCATGTAAAGAATGAATCCATTTTCCATGGGACTATCCCAAGGGAACTACCTTACATGTGAATATTTATTTAAAAAAAACTCATACGACCTCGTAAAAAATTATGATGTGGTTCATAAAATTAAATGCCTAATGATAAGAATACACACGTCGCGTTAAAAATGTTTGCTTTGATTTAGTCGACTTAAAAGATTTACGTTGGTACCTACTCAATTTAATAGCAGCTTCGCCATAGGATGTGATGGGACCATGAGAATTTCCCCGTCCAAATCGTAAATATTTTTAACACCCAAATTTACTAAGGCATCCACGGAAATGAGTTTCTTATCCAGATTGAACATGGAAAGGAAATAAAAGGAAGTTAAAGTTTTGCACGTTTTTCACCAAACAGAACGGACATCGGACAATCAAACAACCGTGTTTATTATGGCGTATATACATAAATAGGTCAAAAGTAATGATGATTGAGAGGATGTCTTGGGCATCGTTAACTTTTCTGTGTTGATGATGAAAGCGAATTTTGAGCGATTTTTTTATCAAGTACGCGCCATCCTTAGTTTTTGAAATACAGTGAATAAATTTACCAAATTGACAAAATGCATGGAAAGTTTGACTACTTTTATTTTTTGATATTTCCGCCATGTAAAGGAGGGAAATAAACCCCTTTGTCAAAGGTATCCGTGAAAATATTTGTGTTCAAAGAATTGCTTAGTTTCAAAATGTTTGCTTTGCAGTTAGGTATGCTTTACAGCAATAAAAGGGAAGGGAATAAACATCTGGGCAGCATGCCAACTTCTATAGCTAATGTTTAATTTTATTATTTTTTAGCCAACCGTAAATTTTAAGGAGAGAGAGCGTGTTTCTTGCCCGCAATTTTAGTACCGTAGAGGACTTTATTTTATTTTTATACATTTTATTTTCAAACTGATGCAACAAAATATATCAAGAGATTTTATAAAGCAGGGTTCTCACATAGTGGTGTATCACGTAATCTATATTATTATTAATATACCTATTTATCATAATTGATCATCCGACGACGAGATGGGTCCACGACATAGTCAGAGTCGCGGGTCGAACCTGCAGATTAGTATGTGACCAAGGCAGATCTGCACAACGCATCTTCTGCGAGCTACGCATATCATGGTAAAGACGTAATCACTTACAGATTAATACTATATCAGATAGGTACATTCTATTGATTATACCTCGAAAAGATTACAGATGTATTAATAAAACGATGATATCTCACTGGCATTTCGATGATTTAAAAAAATGTCTGCGAAACTTTGGCAATGAGACATTAAAGTATGTCGCTAAAGGTCTCAATGTGATCTGATAGTTCACTTTAAAAACTACATTTTCTTCAAAATATGTATCTTCAAATCTTTATCATCAAAGCTTCATTTCAAGTGGTGATGTACCAGATCTGCCATTAAAATATACCTACATTTAGATACTTAAATTCTGAAAATATCAACAGTATTTTAAGAACCTGCTTGAACAAAAATACCACAGACTATTAAACTATTGTAACAAGAAATACTCAGTCTTGTTAAACCGATCCAGTAAAAAAGCATTGCAAATAAATTGCTTCAGAAAGGACTTGTAGCAAAACGAACTGGTATCGTTGTCGCAACAAATCAACGCTAAATTGGCGTTTGATACAATATTTCCCCTAGACGTTGTTACTTCCAGATCTCAGCTGACTTTCGCTCCATTACGCCTTTTGTTCCTAATGAATCATCTCTGCGCCTAATTGTGTAACAGACCCTTTAAGATTTGCCTTCATAATATAATTCGTAATTAGAAGCAGCTAGGGTCATCACATTAAAAATGAACGAACGCACCGACTGATAATCGTGGCTACCGATTTAAAAAAGCAGGACCTGCCCTGGTGCACCATAATATAGTAAACCGAAAAACTAAAATCCTAGTTTTATCTTCAGCTAGTTCGTATGTGAATTTGCCAAACCGTATTTGGCCAGCGTGGTGGAATATCACCCTTTGATGATAAACTTGGGCTGGTATCCTATCAGTAGTAGGATGATTAAAGTTTGAGTTGTATTATTAACAAAAAATGTTAAACTTCTTCTTATCAAAATGTTTAGACATACCTATCCTTAGTATATTTTCTTCCTAACTAGACTCAATAAAACTTTGCAATCATGACCAACTTTACACTTATCTACAACATAAATTCGTCTTCAAGGTCATTTTGTGCATTTATTGTTTGAACTAGTTCCTAAAATAAGATCGAGAATCGATTAAAATATCGATGCTAAAATCATCATTCTGATTTTACGTAATTAGGTATATACTCGTAGCTCAGCTCATAAGCGCTGTCGAGACTACAAATGTTTTATTTATACTAAAACTAGCCACAGTTTTACCTGCTGTCTAACAAAACCTTTTTTTTTTAGGACAAACAGAAGCGTATGTATTCATTCAAGGTATCAAGTTCAGGGTTTCAGGGTATACGTTTTCTTCTTTACAAATTTCACTCAAATTCGTTGAGTCGTTTAAGCGTGAAGATGTTAGAAATTAACTCACTCACTGACAAACTTTCGCGTTCACGGCAATAAAAAAATGATAATGAAAAATAGCCTATGTGCTAAAGAAAACCTTTAACACCTTGGGGTAAGTTAAAGGTTTCATTAATTATTAATTACTTACAATTAATTTATTGTTTCCAATTTCATTCAATTTTGTTCAAGCTTTTCAGTGTGATAAAGTAACAACAAAATATCAAAAATAAATAGAACAGAAACAATTTGTTTCAAAACTACGTTAGTTGTCATAGTAACAGGCGAGACGCAACTGGCTGCTTGTAATCACCTCATGAAGATCACTGAACGTAATCGAAACTAGTCGTAGTAAACGACTTAATTTTTATCTGAGTATTTCTGTGTTAATATCAAAAATACTCATTAACTTTCGCGTTTATAATATTAATGTGATGTGTGGTAACCCTACCTAGAGCTAATTGCCCGTGAGGCCATCGTTAGAACCCGCATAGTTCATTATAGCTTTATGCCGAACCTTCAGTCACGACTAATTAATGGATTCAGTGATAGAGGTCCCGCTTTTAACATAACATGTCCATTATCAAAGTGAACAATTCAACGTAAAAGTTGAAGGGAAAGACCATTACGCACCGCTATCTTGCTTGTACATTTCAACATGTTGGAAGTTATAAAATCACTGAAGTAAGTTTTTGTTTTTGGAATGACTAAATTCTGTTGGCCACTGAGGCCTCTACAGCGTACCGGATGTACTGAAGTCAGCGTTATACCTACTCGTAGATATATTGATGCCTAGTTCATTTGTTAGTTCACAATTTTAGGTAATTTGGTTCAACTTTGGTTTAAAAACTTTCAAGTATATACCTAATTTTAAAAAGTTCGTCATTATTCAATATCTAAAAATACCTACACAAAATCGAGTGGTCGAGTTTACTTTTATACCCGTTATTAGCATTGTTGCGGCCATCAAAACAGGATGTCGATGGTTGCAATAAATTGAGGCAAAAAATAATTCAAAAACTTCATACTTCCTCATATTTTTAATCTCTATGACTATTGTCTACATATTATTAGAACTTAGTTCATACATGACCTACGCTACTATCTTAGGACATAAAACTTAATTCACGAGTAGGTTTTATTTTAGTATATTTGTAAAGTTTACTTTTCCTTGTATTTTTAATAGCGGTGTTGGACTAAAATAAATCATCAAAAAAGGAAAAAGAAGAAATAGATTTGGTAATAAAACATTTAATAGATTTATTATTTACATTTGGTTTATTCTCATCGCCATCAAATAAAAAAAATAATAAAAATTAGAGTACAAGTGTAAAACTAGCACCGCAAAAACATAGGTAAGTAGTTCTTCAAACTAATTGAACTTACGCAGTCATACAGTCAGCGTAATTCAGAGCTCCCAACAAAAAAAGAGCTGGCTGCACTTCCACCAGGAAATGTCAGTGAATAGCACTCGTACCAACGAGACTGCAACTTAGTTGTTAGTCCATTTTATAACCAGCTAACTAAAATTGCAGGGTTTCAGGACTTCATTAGTGGAGGTAAACATTGAAACAAAGTCAACAAACGAGGTCTCTTCGGACAACGCTATATTATGCTACGCATTTGAAATTTAATAAGTTAATTACACGTAACGAGTACCGTGGATAAACAGTAAAGAGCATACTCGGCCGAGCAAGCAAATTATGGTTTTAGTGACTGTCTTGCTTCATCAAAATGTTTATGCAAACTGAGTACTTGACCGAGGGCACTGGCGCGCCACTATACGGGCTGACTGGTTAGACACTTGACATATTCTAGGTTATCATAGTACTCATCATTATGAGCAACTTTTACTATGGGACCAACCCGGAATTCGCGAAAAAAATATCAGCTGTTCCATAGAAAAATGTCAATGACACTTGACAAAATGTATGGAACAGCTGATATTTTTTCGCGAATTCCGGGTTGGTCCCATAGTAAAAGTTGCTCATAATGATGAGTACTATGATAACCTAGAATATGTCAAGTGTCTAACCAGTCAGCCGGTATTTGTTACGTGCAATCAACATATTATCGCGAGCGCGGCTGGATCGGTAGCGTGAGTCTAACTAAACTGTATCGTTCTAGATTTGGTCTCGCTCTATCAGTCAAAGAAAAAGCAAGACAAAAGGTATCAGGCTGACGCTATGATCTCGTGGGCCCAAAGCTTGCTTTGTAATCTTCTGCCTCATGACACAATATGTTATTAATTTAATATGTGGACCAATGTTTTAAATATTTTTATTTACAAATGTATCCACGTTGTCTTGTCTTCTACAAATATTCGTAATCAGGTTTTAAATTATACTATTATAGGGCAGTAAGGAAACAGCGTGCGATTGTTCAACAACTATAGCGTAGTCTGAAATGGCGTTTACATTGAACGTTTACGCACGATCCAAAGCGGCGATGGTTTGCTACTCTAGGTTATTCGCACGTTTGAATTTCAAGATTTGTTTTCACAGCACACGTGGTTTTTTTTTTCATATCAGACGAGTGATGGTTACAAAAATAGTGCATTTGCCAATTAACAAAATATTACACAATATATTTTATAGTAGTGCTAGTTTTTTTTACTTTCAGTTTTATTCATCTGAGGTCGGGCCTACTTGATCCTTGGTTATCGTCACTGGCTGGGCCAGCCTTACTTCTTTTTGGACATTAGGTGTCTATGGCTGGGTCCAGTGACGTAACTATACCATCTGAGGCTCGTGGCAATTTATTTGGATGGGGCCCTCCCAGGCTCCCAATAAAAATAGTTACCTACGTTATAATTAAATTAAAAAAACTAAAAAACACGCAATTGTCATCGGTCTTTAACAGGTGTGCAAAGTTTGAATTAAATCTGATCGTTCAAAGTATGGCAAAATCGAGTTCAAAGGAGTCGGTTACATACATACATACCGGTGAAACTAATAAAAGCGTGTTAATAATTACTTAAGTAGTTACTCCTAAAGAACTTAGTTACTTGTACAAAATTTTGTTTAAAATGTTACGTTATTTCTGAGATCGCGGCCTATTGGGCCGGGGCCCTTTCGGGTCGGAGGCCCGTGGCTTTTTGCCAGCCCTGCCACCCTATAGTTACGCCACTGGCTGGGTCTGAAGTCAAGTGGGGCCTGCCTCTAACGGTTAAACTTACGCGCGGTGCAGAGCAACTATCAGAACAACAACCCGCGCCTCCACTCATAGCGCTAGTATGCTTTTAACTACAATGTAAGATAATAAATACAATTCTGCAATCAACCAATCCTGCATAAATTACCTACATGTTAATAATTTTACTGTCTGAGTCAGTTATTTATCAAAAAGTTTTTGCTACTCTTGGTCCAATGCACATCAAAACAAAAAGAGCAATTCCGCTAAATATTCCGCTGAATAAATTCACTCTTAATTTATTCTATAGGTATCTCAAGAAATATGTTTGTGATTTGTTTTTTTCCCCAGTCTTATTGCAGTGCAAGTTTTTTTCATCTGCACATATGTATGTATGTATGTATATATATTTACAAAAATTGTAAAAGGAAGTAAATTTCTGGCGCAGTTTCTTTTGTCCAACTTAGAGGGCAAAGTTTTTTTATCATTTCCAGTGAGTGCTTCCTGACACCTTACCATGTTTTTTCTTCGTTTTGTTTTAGCCTCAAATAAAGTATTATTTATAAACATTATTATCTAAATAATACATGTAAATCAGTCGATGTGCGTTAGTCTCGCAAAAACTTAAAACCGATTTGAATTTTTATTAGGTAGGTATTTAGTTTGCCTCTATACAAGGAGTTTAGGAAAAAAACGTATGAAACTGCAGAGCACATCTAGTTTTCATTAAAAATCAGATCTATATTGACTAGCAAAAAATCGAATGCACTTCTATTCTTTTTGTGAAGTCGCATTCAAAAAATGTCACAGGCAAACGGGATTTTATTCTTAAATATCAAAAGTCAGACGGATTTTATAGACCAAACAGCCTTGGCATATTTTTTAAATTATTTATTTAAAAAAACACAAACTGTAGATAGATATACATTTCGCACACACCTATTTTTGGCTTAGCATCACAATAATTATCATTTATCCTATCAGAAAATTTACAAATTTTTAACACAACCTTTGTCTAAAGTTATACGCTAATTATTAATTTACCCTTATTTCTTATACATAAACGTTCAATACGCTAATTAATGCTACAAGTGCTATGTCATAACTTTTAAAATGAAGATAAAAAAACTTCGGATCCAAAGTCAACAAAAAACCAAAAAAAAAAGTTAAACCAGTCAGATCCCTTGTTTGCTTGACTGTTAACAAATAATTTAAAAATTCAATTTCAAAACTACTAACCAATGAAGTCACATAATAAAATCATTTACATACACGCGTTTTTTCTTTTTCATGTCTATTAACCGATATTAAACTTGTACAATTTAATAAAAACAAAGAACTATAACGGCTTACCATAAGACCTTCGTAGGGCACTAAATTCATTTACTTTTGAGTTTTTTTAACAGCCAACAGGTTTCGAAAACCATTAATGTATGGTAAATAGTTTAACTGTAATCGGCAATACACGATTTTTTTAATTCGGCGCCCTTAGAAGACCCATCCACTATAATAAAAAATCTATTACGGCAAAAAGAGAAAACTGTACTCAAATCTTCGATTTAAGCATAAGATGATACATCGTCTGTGAGGTAATAGTGTGTGGCGACGTTGGTGAAAAATTTCTGCAGGAATTTGTAGACTATCTTTAATGCTATGTTAAAGAAATGGGCTCCGAAAGCAGAAATTATGTCTTTCCAGTGGACATTCATTACCTTAAGGATCTCCTTACCTGAAAAATAATAACGAATTCAATGACTTTTGGCTGAAAAAAATTTGGAAATTTTGGCCTTCGTGTTTATATGGTTTGTGTGGTGATTAGGGACTTTCTGAAGATGAAGATACTTTCAATAGTATATTTATCTTTCCTAAGCTTATTTTTGGATATGGTTATGTTATAACGAACCAGCTTTCCGAAACGACTCAGGAAAGTCTGCCGAATAATTATTTCTTGCAGATGTTACTAAGATAATGATGATGATGATGACAATGGGAAAGTCTGTCCTGTTCTTACTGATTTTACTTTATGTTTGTTACCGTTGTTACTATCGAAATTAAAAACATGGCTACATAATTAGGCCTAGAGTCTTTGTGAGAATTTCGCGAGAGTGTTGCCTCATGCAACGAGATGGGTTCTTGTTAATCCTGCCCCCCTAGCCAAGTTGCAATTCCATAATTGAAACTCTATAGAAAATGTATGGGAATGACATTTCTATAATAATCGTGCTCCATCG
Source organism: Alcis repandata (assembly GCA_949125135.1). Taxonomy (NCBI): domain Eukaryota; kingdom Metazoa; phylum Arthropoda; class Insecta; order Lepidoptera; family Geometridae; genus Alcis; species Alcis repandata. The sequence continues at coordinate 8,442,671 of OX421233.1, forward strand.
TAGACTGTATCATTGCTTACCATCAGGCAAGATGGTGGTCAAACGCAAGCTTGAATAAAAAAAAATGTAGATTCTATATTCTGTGACAGAAATGTTATTCCTATGCATTGTCATAGTTTTCTATAGCGTTTCGACTATGAAATTGCAACTTGGCTAAGAGGGTTGGTATCTTTTGTGAATAGACCGAAACAGGCCTTTGTTGGTACAATCCTTCTAATGTTATAAATGTAAAGGCACAAGATTCTATGACCGCCACTGTAATTCCACATGTAATTGCAACTATTGTAATCAGCTTTCTACGTATCAACCTATCAACCCTTGCCCTTGTGGCTCTGCTCGAGAGCCTTATAGTATCGTTTCCCGCGCTTTTAGAGATCGTAGTTGCGCCAGAGTGGTAAACGTCAGCCGCTCAGCAGCTGTCACTGTCAGTTACGTTTCTTTACCACTCTAAATATTATTTGGCTCAGAGCGCCGACAAATGTCATAGTTTGTATGTTGTTATTGTTGCTGTGATTGAGCAAACAAACAAAACGGTTGCACGGGTTTGAATGAATGATGGTATGAAGGTTGTACACTGGATTAACATTTAAGTTGTCTGTACTTTTTATCCCTTAACTGACTTTTAGGTAACTTTTTTTTTTATAGAAAGACTATTCAGAGGTGATAGACGATTTGATTGGACGAGGAGAACTTTTTATCCCGGAAAATGTAAGTAAATAACAGTTAGTTCTACATGACTCCAATATTGCAATATAGCCGCTGCATCCATGTACCGAAATAAAAACGGGAATGCGCAATACACATTCCACACTCCAAATTTGCATCGAATGGGAGAGAGAATGCGTTATTCCTCGAGATTTATGCATGCTAGAGAAAAATTGACCATCGACTATTGTCTAAAACGATAATTTTTCAATGCATCCCTGACTCTAATAGGAACAACGATTATAGCATAAATGATGAAAATACAAGAGTAGTATCAAAAGAGTATCCTGTTTAACTTATTATTATTATTATTTATTACAAGACTTATTTTCAAATAAGAAAGAACAAAATAAAAAACAAATAATAAGAATAAATATAACATAAAATGATGAAATGCAAGAGTGGTATTAAAAAAGAATCCCGTTTAACTTACTTGACTTATTTTCAAATATACTCGTAAGAAAGAAAAATAAGAAAAAAATAAAGAACAAATAAAAAGAATGAATTAACAAAATTAAATGATGAAATTACAAGAGTAGTATCAAAAGAGTATTCTGTTTAACTTATTATTATTATTATTTATTACAAGATTAATTTTCAATGAAAGAACAAAATAAAAAACAAATAATAAGAATAATTATAACATAAAATGATGAAATGCAAGAGATCTACTCTATAGTATTAAAAAAGAATCCCGTTCAACTTACTTGACTTATTTTCAAATTTAAGAAAATAAAAAAAAATAAAGAACAAATAAAAATAATGAATGAACAAAATATGATGAAATTACAAGAGTAGTATCAAAAGAGTGTCCTGTTTAACTTACTTGACTCCTTTCCTCCCACATAAAGTTGGTCAGCAAAAAACACAACCTTGCCTTTGATTTTATACGTGTATTCATACTTTTTCAGTTCAGACTTGAAGAAAGTATCTTTTCCGCGTTTTATGACTATGAACGGAAACGCGATGGTGATAGTAATTCTCTCTGAAAACAAAATTAGGATTAACAAAACAAAAATAAATAAAATAAATTAAATTAAAAAAAAGAGTAACTTATACTTTTAGAATTTCAACAATTGTCATTAATAAATAATTTGGAGATTAAAACTTATAGAAACCTTCGAATCGAATTTCAACGAAATTTAAATACAAACACAGATTACTCGTGTTTACTATTACGATTACGTAGTAGTTTACTATAGGTAGGTACTTCCGTAAACATTTGGAAAAAACTTAATTAATGCAAGTTCTAGAATAGTTTTCACTAGAAATTATTTTAAATTTAGATCATTAAAATTTGTACCTATACATTTTTTATCGCAAATAAATTCCGCGTTTGACGAAAGCGACAATAAAATAAAATTTTATATTAATTATTACACTTTTTTGTATTATGTAGGGTTATAAGGAAAGGGTAAGCTAAGCTGAAAAGGGCTTATAGTATTTAATTATAAACAACTTTTACTATGGGACCAACCCTAAAATAGCCAAAAAATATTAGCTGGTTCGTAGACAATTGTCAATGACACTCGACAAAATGTGTGGAACATCCAATATTATTTTCGTAATGTCCGTGATGATCCCAGAGTAAACGTTGTTTATAATGATGAGTTCTTTTTGGCTTTCTTTATAAACCAGCATTTCAAGAAAATAATAAAAAGAGAGTGTCATGGTTCAAAAAGAGAGTTCGAAATTATCACTCAATTGTATGTAAAAAAATAATAATGCAAAGTTACCAACCAACTCTAACTTCTCCATTTCCGTCTCCATGGAGTTCTCCACCAATTAGATCCGTTATAATTGGACTCGACGATTTTACGCTATATTTGCCTTTGACTGTGATATTACAAGTAAGTTTTATAGAGGCCCGGAGGTGTTCGATGTCTACACTGAAAATAAAATAGAGATGTCAGTCTGTCAGTACATAGAACTGATAATTAGATCATCTAGATATACTAAAAATATTAAGAGGAGGAGGACCGACACAGTGAACCTTTAACCATCTGATAAAAGCCAAAGGCCCAATGAAATTTACTTTCGCCACGCACCTACTACGCTGTCAGAGACCTCAGTGACCAATATTTAACAACATTCATCAGTTCGTACCATTCATCGTACCAATTGAACTACTGGGAGTTTCCTTTCCAATAGTTTTACAACTTTACTAGTAAGACCACTGGGAACCTCTGTATCGCCAAATCCCAGTAGTCTTACCAGTTGAACTACTCGGAGTTTCCCTCCCAATAGTTTTACTAGTAAGACCACTGGGAACTTCTGTATCGCCAAATCCCAGTAGTCTTACCAGTTGAACTACTCGGAGTTTCTGTCCCAATAGTTTTACTAGTAAGACCACTGGGAACTTCTGTATCGCCAAATCCCAGTAGTCTTACCAGTTGAACTACTCGGAGTTTCCCTCCCAATAGTTTTACTAGTTAGACCACTGGGAACTTCTGTATCGCCAAATCCCAGTAGTCTTACCAGTTGAACTACTCGGAGTTTATGTCCCAATAGTTTTACTAGTAAGACCACTGGGAACTTCTGTATCGCCAAATCCCAATAGTCTTACCAGTTGAACTACTCGGAGTTTCCCTCCCAATAGTTTTACTAGTTAGACCACTGGGAACTTCTGTATCGCCAAATCCCAGTAGTCTTACCAGTTGAACTACTCGGAGTTTCTGTCCCAATAGTTTTACTAGTAAGACCACTGGGAACTTCTGTATCGCCAAATCCCAGTAGTCTTACCAGTTGAACTACTCGGAGTTTCTGTCGCAATAGTTTTACTAGTAAGACCACTGGGAACTTCTGTAACGCCAAATCTAAGTAGCCTTACCAGTTAAACTATTGGTAGTTTCCTTCCCAATAGACTTACTGATAGTAAAACTTCGCTATAGTCATCAACAAAAACAAAAAAAAAACATCTAACCAACACACAGTAGAAATTACATCAAGCTAATACACTGGTTGAAATTACAGCAAACGGTAGAGCTTAGAGATTTATAGAGGTGCCAAAAAGGTGTCAAAACACTTTTAAGTTTAAAAACTGTGTAAATTAAAGCTCCATCAGTAATTTCTTCCAGTGTATTAGTTGGCCACCTATCTCTTTGCGTTAAGACTAAAAAAAAATTTAAGGACCGTAAAAATTTTTTTTTGTCTTACTTTGTGCTCTCGATGACACAATCCTTGATTCCTTCAGCAACTCCATCGATAAGTTCTAAATCTAGAACGTTAGGGATAGACCCGTTGACGCGTTTCAGATGAATGGGATCGATTGGTGGCATATCGAGCTCTGGTACTCCATCCTTGGCTATATTCTTTAGACAGAACTGAATAAGATCCTTGTGACATGATTTATCTGCTAATGAACATTTTTTGAGGGTGTCCACTGAAAAAAAATGTAAACTTGATCAATACATTTTCAATGTATTTATTATCAGATTCAGATTCAGAAATATTTATTGAGCAACTGACACATTGTCATTTTAGCTAGATGTTAGTGCATTAATTGAAATTGTCAGACCCACATCGGGCATTCAATATTATGCACACAGTCAAATAGTTTTAGATTTTATAAAAATGATAACTAACAATTTCCAATTCAATTTTTAGTCAAATAATTTTAAATAAATGTCAATATAATTTATATTTAATTAAAATAATAGTCAATTTCTCATTAAATTATTAATAAATTAATATTAATAATTAGAAGTATATTTTAATTCTTAAATTAAAAAAATTAAAATAAAATCGAAAACTTGCAATAACTCGAAATTGCCTTGACTGATTAGAATTTTGCTTTTGGTGTCGATTGCCTTAATACTGGGGTGCTTTATTCGGAAAACCCCAAATGTTTAGAAAAATAGGAAACATTCACCGGGTCATCTAGTCATTTTTTTTTCAATGGTTGGAAAGCAACAACGTGTTCAAATATAAGTCTAGAAAATCTAGAATATATTATTATAGCACTGATTTATTATTATTATTTTTTAGGTTCATTAGTTGTTTTTGTATCTAAAGAATGTAGTTTTGTAAAAATAACCACTCAAAAAAATTCCATTGCGTTTAAAATAATTCTTACTCCATTTTTTATTTCCTTCTCTTTTTTCTTACAAATTAAGTTGTATTTTTCAAAACTTTTAAAAAAATCAAATTTTAACTTTTTTACTCAGGGAATTAAAAACAAATAAAAAATAAAAATTATCTTTTCATTAAATAAATCCGACTCACCAAAAGCACAGTGGCTGTATCCTAAAACAGAAACTAGCACAAATAGTAAAACTTTAAGAAACGTCATTGTTCCTTCTTACACCACCGTTCGACAGAGTATAACTAAAATTATCTAACGCCAGCTCATTATATACGAATTATTATTGCAGATTTAGGTATTAGCATTCAACCAAACACTAAATAAACTTTGTATCCTTCGCAAAGATGGACTTATATTTTTTATATTAGCTTGTTCTTTATCATCGTAAGAATCTTCTAATCTGTGATTTTAGGGTTCAGTACCTAAATGTACCAACGGGAGTCTATAGTAAACTTAAGCTTGCCTTTTTTAAAAGCTTTTATTTCACGGGCAATGTATTTACGAGTATGTAACTAAGTTTGTGCAGTGGAATCTTGCAACTCAATTTTGAACCACTTCCCGATGTCCGATTGAGCTGAAATTTGGTAAATGTGTGTAACTCTGATGACAATGCAAAAAAAGCTTGTTTTTAAACTTAACTTATGAATAGATAGCTTGTAGAAACTATTACAGAATATGTGTGGTAATGACGAGAAGTTACGGAATGAGGATGAAGAGTTACCCCTGGATTATTCACGGGATGTAGCGTGTACGGTTCGAACTAAGATGTCTTTTTACATTCAATTCGGCAAGGAAACCTAAAGTTTTGTATACTAAAAAAACGTCGTTTTTTTCTGTCGTGAAAACAATTATAAATATAATGTAAATTCATGCAATAAATGATAACTGCATGCACACCTATTGTGAGGCTGCAGAGTGAGGTTCCTCCCTCTGCAGCCTTAACCACCGGTATGCTTGGGCCCTGCCCCGCTGCCGGTGGAACTCTAGTTTTTAAGTTTTTTTATAATATACTGTTTTTTTTATATTCTATATTGTAAAAAAATAAAAAAAAATAAGAAAATAAATAAATATGTAATAATATATATGTAAAAATAATAAAAATTATAGCGTAAATAGAAATTTATTATTTATTTTATCAAACTTTTAAATAAACAAATATTAAAAAAATATTAAGCTACGAAAAAAAAAAACAGTTGTAACTTTGGTACGGAACCCTCGATACGCGCTTGTGTCGCAGTCTTGGCCGGTTATTTATTTACGAATTAGGATATCCTGTACCTAAGTCATAAAACATATTCTGAAAAAAAAACTTACAATCTAGATAAAAAAAAGATAATAACAATTTAAACTCATATTTGGTTTCTAAGTGACAACTGTGAGTCTGAAAAACAAATTTGAGACAATCACGTCTTTACTTTTATTTAACTTGCGCTGTCCGAACGTAGTTAGTAAGATCAAATTTTAATGTCTTTGACAAAATATAATAAGATTTTTTTTATAGCATAAGTCACAAACAAGCAATCAAGCCGCCTGATGGTAAGCAGTAACCATCGTATGTACAATAATGCCTTACAGATACATAGACATCATACCTACAGGGTTATTCGTAAAGGGTACGCTAAGCCGAAAAGGGCTCTAGTTCTCATAATCACAAACAACTTTTACTATGGGACCAACACAGAATTCGCGAAAAAAAAAATCAGCTGTTCCATACATTTCGAGTCGAGTGTCATAGACATTTTTCTATGGAAAAGCTTATTTATATTTCGCTAATTTTGGGTTGGTCCCATAGTAAAAGTTGTTCATAATGATGAGTACTATGAGCCCTTTTCGGCTTAGCATACCCTTTATGAATAACCCTGTATAGGTGCATTACATACATAAAACTTATAACACAACAAGTTGAACCTAATGGGTCGATTACAGGTAACAGTGGCGAAACAGTGAACTCGGCCGAGAACTAGGTTTGTTTAAACATTTTGACAAGACAAGACAGTCACTAGAACCATATACCTACTGTTGGTTTGGCTGAGTGAGCCCATTTACTGTCTCGCCACGGTACTCGTTACGCGTAATCAACCCGTTATGGTTTAGCAAAATCTAATGTAACCAAGAAAGTGGCTTACAAAGCATTTTCATATCAAATTGTTCTTAAATATTGACCAGCTATTATTTATTATTGAATCAAGAAAAATATGCGTAAAATTGAAAGTATGAAAAATGTTACTTATCATTCTCTAATTGTAGTATCTAAAATTTATTTATATAGAAACGTAAAATATACCTACACTTACGAGTAATTAGTATGCTAAAGAAGTTAAGAAGATATTTTATTATGTATCCTCAAGATCAAGGTCTATGCTCAAAAAAATTGATTCAGGTCGTTGTAAAAACTAGATGCATGTTAAAGTGGCTTGACTTGTTTGATTAAATATTTTACTTTTATTTAAATGATAAATATTTTAATATAGTTCGAGAACTTGATTTTGATTCTTGATTTTTTTAGACTTACACCAAAACTACTAACTAACAAACACTATAAAGGTATCCTCGGATCCACATGTGGAGCCGAGCTGTGGATCTAAGTGGAGGGAGCGAATTTAATGACATTCTGTCAGTCTATGCAAGAATACTGTCTCTGCCAATATCTGCCATAATCTGTCTAAATAAATAAATATACCTGAAGTGTAAGAGTTTCCGTACTTTTGATACTTTATCTAGCAAGCCAATCCTTCCTATGAATAATTTTATAATTTCTAGAAAATTACCTTGAGTTTTTACAAATTTTGGGTTTCAAATGTTTTGTAGATGGTAGATTAAAAATTATACTAACGCTCTGACTATGAATGCGATTTTGGCACATCAATTTGTTTATGTAGATGTAAAGAGTTATTTTTTATACAATTTACTTATGTAGGATTATAGAAAAAGGTATGCTGTGCCGAAAAAGACTGGTAGTGCTCATCATTATGAACAAATTTTACTATAAAGCCAACTCTTGAAATCGCAAAAAAAAGAAAACAACATAATAATATTTTTTATAAGCCTTTATTTAATTTGCAAAATATGTAACTATGTATTTAACTATAGGTAGGTACTATAACTTTAACTAAACTACTTTAACTTTATTTTAATTATAATTATTGTAATATTCATTTGTAATTTCATAATTTAAGTCTCTGTGAATAAATAAATTTATGTCATTAGTACCTATAGTCAAAAAAAAAAAAAACTATAGGTAGGTATAATATGTTAGGTATTTTGTTCGGGTTCTTGCAACTCAATTTTGAACGACTTCCCGATGTCCGTTTGAGCTGTGGTTTACAAACTCCGATGACAGTGCAACAAAGCTTGTGCTTAAAAATATTTTTATAAATAACTAATTCCATATAAATGTCTTAGTAACTAGATGACGTCAATGCTGCCAATGATATGTTCGCAAAAAACATGATATTTATTTATTAAGCGAATTCTTAATTTTTATATTAAAAATGATAACCATCATAATGAATTTCATAAAGGAAGTAAAACAACAGCAATGCCAGCATTTTTTGACTAGTTACGAGCATTTGATGAATAATGTTGATAGCAATCGGATTTTCGGTCATGAGAAATACAGCCTTAAAGAGGAGACTCATAATGAGTCTCCTCTTGTTACTTGTTAATGATTAACAAGTATACTTACAGGGTTATAAAGAAAAGGGTATCCGAAGCTGAAAGCTAGTACTATGATTACTACATAATTATGAACGACTTTTACCATGAGACCAACCTGGAGCTCGCGAACTTTTTACATTGACATTTTTCTATGGAACAACATATTTTTATTATTAGTTACTTTGTTTTTTGTCAACAATTAGTTAGATCCCATATTCTTTCGTCATCATGCGGGCTAAAAAAATATTTTCTTATCATGAAAAATACTATATGAGTTTGAAATATTTTTAATATTACATATTAAAAATATAATATTTAAGGCGCTTATTAGACTAACAAAGATCAAATTTTAATTTTATTACCCATCTCATACAAAGGTACCTACTTACCTTGTTATATGCATTTGCATAATTAATTCGAATATTATTTTAATAGTAGATAACATGATTAATTTCTATTTAGTATACATACAACTGTTACCTATCTACTATTGAATTTGTGACAACAGGAACATCTATACTAATATTATAAAGAGGAAAGATTTGTATTTTTGTATGTTTGTCTATACTAATATTATAAAGAAGTAAAGTTTGTGTGTTTGTATATTTGTTAAATTGTAAGGGGTAATCTCGGGATCTACTGAACCGATTTTAAAAATTCTTTCACCAATAGAAAGCCACATTATTGCTGAGTGTCATAGGTTATATAAAAAACCGAAAAATAAAAAGGCTTTTACGTGGTAGTCCGTTTTGCAAAGTGAATCGGAGAAAAAACGGTCCGGACGGCGCGCGATGGCTTCGGGTTTAATTAACATTATGCCCAACGAAGTGGGCACGGGTCAGCTAGTGTGGAATAAACTCAAAAACTACTGGACCGATTTCAAAAATACTTTCACCATTCGAATGCTACATTATCCCAAAGTAACATAGGCTATATATTTATATATATTTTTTTTTATCCACAGCGAAGTGTGGCAGGGAACAGCTAGTTTACTATAAGTTGTTCATTGTTGTGACAAGCAAATGTCTCAGCCAATTATGGTTTCTAAAAAAACAATTTTGTTGTAACAACAAATTTCTCAATAAATGTTTTTTAATAAGTTCAAAAGATACATAATACGAGAATATTTATTATTCACAATTTAAAAGGGGTTAAAAATCTAAGAGTAAAATAAAATGACATCAAAAAAAAACTCAATGACATCTTAACATCAAAACTTCACAAAAACTTAACATTCAAAGCTAAAGGACATAATCGATCGGTCCATGACTAACCCATAATAATAGATTAAATCTGGTGATGTCCTTACCAATATTACAAGTCATTACATGCATCAAATCCTCACTAATACAGGGTTGCAGTAAAAGGGTATGCTAAGCTGAAAAGGGCTCATAGTACTAATCATTATGAACAACTTTTAAAGGCCGTGACAGCGCCTTGCGCCACAGAATACATAATAGTAACTATGAATGGTGCCCTGCGCCACAGAATACTAGATTGTTACTATAAATTAGTTAAGATAAACAAAGAATTATGTTAGACAGGTAGTCCGCCCTATACTATTGTATCGAAGAGACGCTGAAAAAGTTAAATAATTGTTTTATTAATACCGCCCCTTCTGTCATCTGGGACCAACCCGGAAATCACGATAAAAATATCAGCTGTTCCATAGAAAAATAACAATGACACTAGACAAAATCAACAGCTGATTTCTTTTTTCGTGAGAATTCCGGGTCGGTCCCATTATGAAAAGGACATAGGCTACTTTTCATTGTTCTGCCGTCCACTATCTATAATGCCGTTAAGCCTCAAAACCAAGTTTGGAGATATCAGCAAAAAACGCGGGAGATGTTTAAAATGAATGCTACTTTATAACCATAAACTTTATACGAGACTTCCTGATATAGAAATACATGTTTTTTATAGTACTTTCTAATAAATGTACTTTAAAATAAATACACTTGTTTATTTAAATGTAAAATACATTTTTTGCTTTATAGCTGTGCTTTAAATTTTGATAAAAGTGAAAACCAAACGCTAAAATGCAGTTAAGTTCACCGTAACGGCATTTTAGCTTAGTGTTTTTAGGTAACTGACTATTGAAATTTATGTTTCATAAAATTAACTTAAATTACGTAACTAAAATGCCGTTAATGTATTTTAGCCACATTCTTAACAAGCATTAAGGATAACTTATGTAAAAAAAAATATTTATGCCGTTAATTACATTCAAATACTTATCTTTAAAGCAGTTAAACATAAAACATCTGGGACATAGCCACTATTTAGTTAAGCATTTACTACTATTAATTGAGAATACCATTTCAAAATAAGCTAACTTGAAAATTACAACTACAATTATCTAACATAAAAGATATGTTTATTATTGAATTTTGCAATTCTAGTTAAAAAGAATGTAATATATACATAATATTCGGTTTCTGCTATATATTAAGAATAAATAAATATAATAATAAATTAATTAATTAATAAACATTACAAATAATTTGGGGATTGGTTTAGTAATATTCTAACTCTTATCAGACTTTTTAAAATATGGCTTTGAGATCCTTATCAAGTAAGTTTACAAAACAAAAGTATACACACAATAAACCGCTCTTACATTACCTACAATTATAAACAGTTCAAGTGCTTCTTGTTTTCCTCGAGGTCTACCGCCTGCGTCCACACGCTTGAGGCATACATGATGATGGGTTCCACCACTGCGACGTACTCGTAGATGGTTCTCGGGATCGCGCTCTTTAGACCCCAGGTCACTTTCGCCGCACGTGCAATCTGTTTGGAGATATCCGCCACCTTTTTACACTGGGCTTTCACGTGTCCTTTGAAATTGAGCCTACAGTCGATCAACAGGCCAAGCAGCTTGACTTCTTCGACGAGATTAAGCTGGATGCCAGACATGACCAGGTTTGGGGGCATCGCATTAGTCTTCTGCGCTGCAAAGTTGAGCTTGTTACGTTTTCCCCATTTCACGATCATGTCCAACGTGTTGTTGGCCTGCTGCTCGATGATGTTTGACTGTGAACACGAGAACGACGTCATCCGCGAAGGCTTGAGCACTACTCCCTCTGCTTCCAGCAGTCGCAGCAGCGAGTCTAGGATTACGTTCCAGAAGGTGGGTACCTTCTGGAACTCGCTGCTCTATCGGATATAGGAATAGGATCTATCGGCGGACCCCCGCCGATAGATCCTTGGACACACCCTTTGGTAGTTTCGCTCTCGTGTGCTGCTCCTGCATAGTTGACTTTGACTTTTCGGTCATTGAGGTATGAGTTTACCATCTCGTAGAGGTTTTTTGGGCACCTCTTCTTCGCTAGATTGTCTTTTAGGGCGGGCCAACATGCATTGTCGAATGCGCCCTCTATATCCAGGGAGACTAGGAGTACGATGTTTTTGCTGTTTACTCCTTTTTTAATGTGCTCTACCAGGTCATAGAGGGTGTCTTCGGTTCCTCGTTGGGGCATGAAACCGTACTGTTTCTGACTGATGGTCGGGAGGAGATGCCATTGGAGTCGGTTTACCAAAAGTTTTTCGACGTTAGACGTTTTGACGGTATGACTTCGGATGTGTGTAATCTGTTTTACCGGGTTTGCGTAGGATAATCACGTGCGCCGCTTTCCACTGCTTGGGGAAGTACCTCAGCAACAAGCATTTGTTTGCTATCGCTAAGAAGATTTCCCGTTCGCTTCGGATGGCTGCAGCGCAGATGTCAACGGTGAGCCCGTCAGTTCCGGGGGCTTTTTTCGGGTTTGATGAAGTAATGAGTAAAATCATGAAGTAAAACGACAATAGCAAATATCAATAACACACTGGCGAAGATCTTAAATAAATTACTGCGTTGAAACCACTGTTTATCTTGCAGAATAAAACGATAGACTCGCCGTTACAAAGTAACACTAAAACCAGACATCTTTTTTGACGATTAACGCGGGAGTCACAAGCCTACCACTAACTAGATAATGATTATCAGATCTAGTTCTTTGTTCTACGGTGATAATATTAGTGTAACAAAAAAAAATAAAGCGCGGGGTGATGGCAGATAACGGCGTTTTAATTAAGGAATGCTGCTTAACGTTTTTTAAGTTGAGGAAATATATAAAAAAATATACATATTAATTTTCGAATTTCTTTTGACGACTTGCAAGTGTAGTAAATTGTATAATGGAATAAGGTGAATCCTTATCTAAAAAACGGTTAAGCGACCTTAACGTCTTTTATTCGAAGGTTTTTCTTGTAACTGTGTTTTAGTTAAGGAATTTTTCAATAAATTAAAACACACACCTCAACTTAAAAGTAATTAAAGTACTATAGCTGTGTTTTAGCATACAAAACACAATAAACGGCTTTATAGGTAAGCAATTATTTGATATTTTAATACATATTTATGTCGTTATGGGATTATAGCGGCTAGTTAGTTAGGTAATGTTGTATGACGACTTTATAGACGTGTAATGTTGAAAAGAAATGTCATGTAGCGGCGTTTGTGCTATTTGTATCTTAGGACCTATGACAGATAGGAACACGTTTGTTAGACAGGTAGATAGAGAATTTTAAACTCTATCCTATCATGTTTAAAAGTAAAAATCGACCCCCTGTGGCTTAACGGCATTATAGTTAGTGGACGGCAGTGTTTTTTTCCGTTTTTCATTATCGCGCGGGAGAAACTAAATATCCGATTACTAATTTCAGCTCAATCGGACATCGGAAAGTGGTTCAAAATGGAGTTCCAAGATTCCATCCGAACAAACATAGTTACTAACATTGCAAGTTAAAACCTTCAAAAACATTCAGTCTTACTTCTTAATTTATCACTGTAAATAATATGCTAGCAATTCACTTGTGAGCTGCTGTTTGTTTTTTTTTGAAGGGAAGTGAGAAGGAAGTAGGTATGTATAACTGTATACTCTCGCTCTCGCCATAGACTTGGCAAAATTTTGTAAGTTCCATAGTACCATCGGTATGATATCGGTAATATAAGTATGTAACCCAAAACTTCTTTCAGGTCCCTGCTTGATAAAAATTTGGCCAAACAGAACTTAACATATGTACCTATGTTTTTACTTTTCTTTGTTTTTCTACTTATAATATCTTTTCTTTACACTAGCTATGTGTTTGTAGTAGTCTATGTCTTTGTTTGCGTTTATAGTATAAGCTAACTCTACAACGCATGTAAATCATGCTTTACTGACTTAAGTGAGACTTCAAAGCAGGTCCACACCTGTGGCCCTGCTTATGAGTTAGATATTATCTCAGTCATGGTTTGATTACAGGTAACGAGTACAGTGGGACAGTGCCCTCGACCGGGTACACTTAGAAAATTTTCACCTAAAGTACGGGGCATACGAATCACCAAAAATTACGATGTTTAGCACCAATTTTTTACGGCGACAACTATCATAATATATGGTTGTCACCGTAAAAACTAGTACCTACTAGCAACAGTTTAAAAAAAAATACAAAAAATCATCGGAATTTTGATTGCCAGTTTTTCTCAGTGTACCTATTCGGGTTGCATAAATATTTTAAAGAAGCGACAGTCACTAGAACCACGATTTGCTTGCTCGGCCGAGTGTGCCCATTTAATGCCTCGCCACTCGACTGTACTCGTTTAATCAACCCATTATGTTGTGAATAGGATAACTTTGATGTAAATGTGGGTTCACATAATTATGCCCTCGAACTCGAACAGTGTAGTTTAGTATGGAGACCACTTGACTGTCTCGCCGCGTCAAACTGTTTATACAAACCGAGTATTCAGCCGAAGGCACTGTCTCACCACTCTACTCGTTCTGTGTAATCAACCCATTATTTAGTGTCAGAGACTAACTAATCAAAGATTTGACGAGTAGTCAAGGCAGTAAATGACTATTAAACCTGCTTAAACTAAGGCATAAAACTCTCCGTCATGTTTTCGCATGTGACAATTTACGTCAGCGAGAAGTTGTAAGAACCCTTTAATCAGTGTTTATGAGTAGAGTAAGGTACCTACTTAGTAACTAGTAATAAAAAACTTAATGGGTGAATGAATAAGATATAGTTTTAATTGTAGTTTAATAGTTATTTTATAACAGTTGTGTTAAGTAGTGTTTTATCATTAGGTATGTTATCTACCAATGTAGATAAATCGTCAGTCGTGTACCGACTCGCTGGAATTCTTTCGAAAAACGCGCCATACAAATAGTAATAGTATTTCACAGCATTGTCGTTAATATATTTTCCGACTTCAGAATCCATTATTAATTTCCAATTACTGTTCAGGAAGCTTGTCATAGATTCACCTGAAAAATTAAACATGATATCTACTACGAATTCAGTCAATAATAACAATAATAAACGTTTCACACTCATAGCTGCCCACGAGGACAAATCCTGTGTCGGGGATGCCATGGAACACACACAAAGACAAGGACAACTAACACCCAGACCCAGAACAGATATTTAAATTAATCTGCCCAGCCGGGAATCGAACCCGGGGCTTCTGGCTTATAAGGCGGTTATGTTAAATTATAATTAATAAAATATTAATTATTAATTATTATTAATAATATGCGAGTCAGTTTTTATATTTGTTGCGCTTTAGCAACTCAACTGTTCAGCATAATTATGCATGCATAAAATATTTATGTTGTTAATAAAATGGTCTAGAATACTTCTTTAGGATGTATGCTATCGTTTACAAAATATTAGGAATCAGAAATATTAATTGACCTTAAATAACATTAAATATTCCAGGTCACGTTCACGAAGATATTTCAGAATTTAATTAAATCAAGCTACGTAAAGCTTAATTAAACCTATGCAAATATTCAGTGCAGACTACAGGCATAAAATTACAATTTACCTCTAGTATATTATCCTTTTACCTCTATCAGAGGATGATTTTTGGTTTCCGGGAGTTACTAGAGTCTATACATTCATTTTTGAAATATACCTACTCATTCCCTATTCGTTTATTTTTCGTTTATTTTGTCAATGACGTCAATGGTGTCAATACTCGTATGTGAATCCGACAACCCGCACTTGGCCAGCGTAGTGGAATACGGCCTTTTCACTTTTCGAGGGTAGCAGCAGCGGGATGATTAAAGGTTGATTTGTTGAGTTGAGTTGTTGAGTTGATTGATGACCACTTGAATTCAAAATTTTTCAAGACAACAGCCATTCAAATCAAACCTTTGGTGCAATCCTGGTCTTACTGATACTTACTAATATCCTGGTCTCCCTTCTTCACACCTTCGACATCTACAGTCACCTTTTCCACATCAGACTTGTAGACAGCCTTTTCAAACACACCATGCAAATATATATTTCCATCGGAGTGCCGTAAAATTTTAAACGGATATTTAAACTTGAAGGACCAGTTTTCTGAAATTGGTGCAATTGTTTTTTAATGAGGTAATAGATAATGTTTTAGTAGGGGAAATGGATTTTAGTTCGTTGTTTTTAATTCATTTCGTTTCTTTTGGGCCATTATAAATAATCATTCATTGTCATTTGTTATCATTTTAGGCCCGTAATTACTATACCGTCATTACTAGCTGGCCCCCGCAGTTTTGTCCGCAATCCTTCTGGAACTGTATTTTTTTCTGGGATAAAAAGCAGCCTATATGTCAATCTAAGGTATGAGCTAAATCTCTACCAAAAATATTCAAAATGCTTTCAGTTGTTTTTGAGTCATTTAGTAATCAACATACAAACTTTTTACATTTAGTAGAAAGGGATGTATTGTATCATTTGTTATTCAAAATACCTAATTTAATAGAGCCATTGCCTTCGCCATGTACATCGCACCATGCGCATGTTGGTCCTTCGATCTTTGCTGCTGTCAGAATATAATGTCCTTTGATAGTTATAGCATCGCATATAACATATGGTTCTTTGTATCTAGTTTCCATGTCGGTTCTGTAAGATTTTTTTCTTATAGGTAAATTTAAATCAATAATTTTTCGTTACTCTCACCAAACTTGAAAATATTTCGAACGATTTGAGTCTTTTTTGTATTATTCGCCTCAATACTTCGAGCGATCTTAGGAAAAAGTGATTACAAAAATAATTATCGGATCATCAAGTTATAAATATAAATGTTGATTTGTATTAGCTGAAATTAAAAAAAATATATATTATATGTATACATTTTCATTTGAAATTTCTCACCAACCAGTTATAAAATATATTAATTGATATCAGTATATCAACATATTTTAGGCATAGTAAGCGTTAACCAATTTGACTATGCTCAGTTTCCTTACTTTACTCCACTGATCAAGCAAATTCACACTTACTCATATTTGGTAACAATACACTTTCCAATCCCTTCTACTGTTCCTTCTACAAGAGTCAGATTCAATAGTCCCAGAATAGTAAGTGTCTCATTTTTCACTACTAAAGGGTCTATAACCGGTATACCTATGGATGGTATACCGGTGTACGCAGGGGCGTAGCTACCGCCGTATCTGCCGTATCAATTATATGGGGCCCCGGGCCAAGGGGGCCCCCGACGTGCGTAAGCAAAAATTAATTTATATTTTGAAATTTATTTTTATTTCAGAAATGACAACAAAGTAGTCGATAATTTTAGAAAAAATATATTATAATATTATATCTTTTTTTTCGTCTATTTTGTTTTCCCCATACAAAACGCCAATTTCATAGGTTAGGACCTAATAAATCAGTTTGCCGAAAAAAAGGCAAGAAGAGTGTATATTTAATTTGAATTGTCAGTAAAAATTTTGGAAAAAGTGATAGATGATAATTATGATGAATAAATTTTTATTTTTATTTTATGCAAACATTTTCTTTTCTTTTGTGAGAAATCTTTACCCGTCATAAGGGCCCCAAATATTTTTTTTATACGGGGCCCCGCCAAGACACGCTACGCCACTGGGTGTACGCAAGCACTTTGCCGACTTCTTGGAAAAAATCCTTCTGACATTTCGAGTCGTACAAACTACACTTGGTAAAACCTGAAAAGATGCAAGTAAAAAACTATGTAATTCAACTTCTATAATAATTAATATTTTTCACTGCAGAAAATTATAATTTGGTAAATAGGTGCTCGTTTATTTTAAAAACAGGTGCCTAATAATGTGTAACAATATCATTTAAAATTTAATACTATGAATTAAATTATAATGGAAACTATTGAGGAGAATCATCGTTATTATCTTATTGTATCTCAGGGTTTAGGAAATTATTTTCTTAAGCAAGTAAAGCTATAGCTAATTAATTTTCAGTTATAATATTTATTGTGTAGAAATATAAAACTGAACAACATAATACCGCACACACAAGTACATAAAATAATTATTTTAAAAGGGAGGAAGATAATAACAATTATTTATTCAAAGTTGGCACGGCAGTTGGTCTCGTTTGGTACTACCAACAACGTTCAACTAGAACAACTGACGCAACCGCGAGCGCGTCACGTTTGTAAACTCGCCTGATGAAGGTCACCGAATGTGACCGAAACTAGTCGTAGTAGACGACTTAATTTTTACGTGAGTATTCCCGTGTTTAATAATAACAAAAATGTGTGAAAACCACGTTAGTTTCCATAGTATACATAAATTATTCCTATAGAAAAAAGGTTAAAGTTGTTTGTTCAAAATTTTAGGTTTCTTAGTAATTTAGTACGTTACATACCTGCAGTTGCGTGAAATGACACCAGACTGAGAATTAAAAACAATATTTGTTTCATTTTACAATCAAAATTCATTAATTAATTGCTTGATAGCTGGTTGTTGTTGTATACCAGACCCGGTTTACAACAATAACAATCGGGTACTGAAGTTAAAACTGAGATTCTGGTTAATAAGTAAACCAACTAATAAAATTCACAAAATAACGCAATTAATTCTTGTTTTTTTTTGTTCTAAACAAACTTTTTTCAAAATCTGATTTATGTGTGAATGAAATCCTAAACATGAAACTAAGTAACTTACATTTATAGGGTACCGTAAAGCTCAAAAAAGAAAACTTGAAAGTATATACGGTTACAAACATTAATTCTGGGTTTTCTAAATCTTTAATCTATTTGCTATCCTCATAATAATATTTCCTATTAAATGCAAGCAATCTGTTTTTATTTCTGTCCATTACAAAAAAAAGTGGGATATGTATGTCACAAGCTTTTGTTTCTAAATTATTTGAATCTTAATCTGAACTTTGTACTTTTGTTTTATCTTGTCACCAGTATATTGCTCACTCTCTCACCTAATTATAGGTGATTGATTAAAATGATCAAAAAGGAACCATTATGGTGAGTTTGATTTCGGTCTGTACCTCGGTATGTGTTTCTTTGCAACTTTTGTTTTTGACTGTAAGGTGCCGAACCATTTTAGAAGTAGTGTAAGTCGCATTTTACCAATTTTTAATTACAATCGTTTTTTGCATTAATTTCGCATTGCTTGTTAGTTTCAACTTGAATGCATTTTAGTAATTGTATTCCCACTGTACCTAATTTAAGTTTTTTTAAGATAAATGACGGAACAATGATAAATAATTACTCACTCGTTACATCAGTTTTTCGTCTCTGAGTCGAGGGGAATAAATCGATATTTATATGTATTTAGATTTGTCCGATGGTAACTTGAGTATGGTTTTTAGAGGTAAGGATTTTATTCCAATACAATTTTAAATTGGAACGTGGGAAAACCCGGTTGAGGTTTTGGGGAGACTATAGGATTCGCGAGGGTAGGAACCTACCCACAGGTAGCAACAATCTAGTTGTCTTGTCGGGGGTAGTCGAAAATTTCCCGAAAAATCGGTTTGCGAAAAGAAGCTGCACCCGGTTGAGTCCGCATTTTTCGGGACAAAAAATAGCCTATTAAAAAAGCATGATGAAGCTTGTAGCATTTTTAATGTAGTAAGAAAAACAACAAATAAGATAACATAATTTAATTTTAAAACTTTTTATCTGATTGTACCTACAGTATAATTATCATGTTAGATGATGTCCAAATTGCTAGTAAAAAGACAAAAATTAAAATTTCAATTCGGACAAGATGTCCAAGTTCGTCCGAGTTGTCCGACTGGGTTGTGTCCGAGTCACTAGCAATATTTCTTTTTTTGTGCTTCAATTAATGCAGTCAGATTATCCTTCAAAAAGTTTTTGGCTGGTAAACGGGTATAGTATAAGTTGTATACGTAATAATAAAACTCCGCTGACTTGTCATAAATGTACTTTCCGACTGATGAATTCATTATGGTTTTATAATAGTAGTTTATAAAACGGATGACTTTATGAGCTGTAAAGTAATAAATATAAAATTATAATACAGTAAATGTTGAGAACAAGAAATAAAATTAAAAATTTGAAAGATCATGTGTTATGAAACTGATTCTATTTATTTACTTCTTTGAAAAAAATGGGGGAGACCTTGGCCTAGCAGAACATTGTAGGCCTAATAAAAAAAAATCTGGTAATTTTTAAACGGCTAAAAGATTAATCTTCCATCATAAGCTAAGAAGACTTCTAATCTAAGTCATCTTTAAAAAACACGAAATCGAAATCGGTTCCGCCGTTTGAAAACTACGATGAAACAGACAAAACACACTTCAAACTTACAAGATACGCAAATGTTAAGCTTCACATCTTTGTTTGCATAAGAGTTTAAAAAAAGACGGCAAAAATTGACAAACGTCATTAATTTAACGTCTGTGCAAAACAAAAATGAAATCAAATACTTTTACTAATGATGACCACGACGGGTGTCGATACTTAACTATGTTTAACACTTTTAACGTGTCACATCACGTTACGTCACGCCACGCCACAAAGAAGAAGAAAATAAAAAGGAGGTAGAAGAGTTAAAAGTAAGAAGACAGTAAAATCTTATGCCACTTACTTATGTCATAATATTTGCCATTCTTTATGCTGTCTGCTTCCACAGTAACTTTTCCTACGCTAGTTTCGTATATGGCTTCGTCGAACAATGCTTTCAAATAGATTTCTTCGTTTGCTTGCTTTTCAAAAAGGAAATTGTACCTAAATTTAAAATACCAATCCTCTGAAAAAGACAAAAAAGGGTCAACAACTCTAGAGTAAATACAATTTTTAATCATGTTTAAAACAAGGCCTCGTTTATAGGAGATTAAGGAGGTCTAGCATATTTTCTAAAACAAAAAACATACGCAGTACATATTCGATACAGCAATATTTGAAAAGTGGCCAGCTTCCACATAGAGCGTAAATAGCAACTGAATTTATCATACATTAAATTTCTTAATTAATTTTCAAACATGTCATCTTGGTAATTTTACACCATAACCAGGCATATAAGGCAATAAGTAGGCATTAAGTTATGATGATGCAACCTTTATTATCCCGCCTTAAAACTTCATTCATGCATTTCAGGAAATTAACTACATAATTATGTTACATACAGAACCCTATCATAATCGGGTCTCGACACGGAGTAGTAATGACTACCTTTTTAAATTGTAAAAATGACGTTGACGCTTTTACTTATAGGTAAATACTGCTTAAAATATTCTGACAACTTCTAACTTCTTCTCTTCAACTTCAAGAATTTTAAGAACTGTTTAAGTTCAAGCATTGCTTATTAGTAAGAAAATCTTACCCAGTACGATGGTTCCGTTTCCTTCACCATTTATGTTACACCAACCGCAAATGTTTCCCATAATAGGAGCCGCCATCAGTTTATAATGTCCTCGGATAATAATCTTCGGGCATATCATCTCCGGTTCTCTGTACCATTCTTTTAAGTTAGTCCTGAAATTAAAGGCAGTAAGCCAAATGTGATTGTGCGGATTTTAGTGTGTGCAGTAAGTTAAATGTTTTAATTTTGTTTCACTAATAAAATTATCCACGGGGTAGTCTTTTTTTTGTTTGGTTCTATTTCAGATCGAATTAGGATTTTATTTTTAATTACCTGTGCACTTGTCTATAAAAGGTATCGTGTCAAATAAATATCTATCAAAATCTTTTACACTCCTTGAAAAATTTAAGCTCAACATTTAATAAATTGATGCCTGAAATTCATTGTTTTTTTGTTTAAATCCTACTTGTCGGATATCAGAAAAATCCTCGAAGGGTGACTAGGTGGTACCTATTCCGCCACGCTGCGCGCTGGCTAAATGTGTGTTGGAGGATTTACATCTAATAACAATTATCCTCTTCCACCGAAGTCGGATTCTAGATCGATGTTCTCTTCGGACTTATGCAAGTTTTCTCGTGATGTTTTCCGTCACCAAAAAGCAAGCGTATGTAATAAAAATTCGTACATAAGTTCCAAAGAACCCGTTGATAAGAGTCTGGGTTTGAACCCTGATCTGACCTGACGAATGCAAAGCGGACGTTCTCCCACTAAGCTACCATGGTCCTACCAAAATTAGTCGGTACTACTTAATTTCAACTTACTCGTAGTTCGTGACAATGCAGTCCGAGATTCCAAGGGCTTCTCCTTTAACAAGTACAAGAAACAAGAGCCCCAAAAGCGACAATGCGAGGTTTTTTAGCTGGAACGGATCAATTATGTGTATACCTAACTGTGGTACACCAGTTTTCGCATAGTCTTTGGCGACTGTTTGGAAAAAATTGATCTGACATCCCGAGTCGTTTAAATAGCATCTAGTGTCTTTAGTGGCTTTTGGTGGCTGGGTCGTAGTTTCTTCGTGGTACGTGGTGGTGGCGGCTGTGGTTTTCTTGTCTTCTGCAATTCCAAATGCTCAATTTCAATTTGTTCAAGAAACCGCTTTCATATTCATATTTCTTTAGTCGTACTAATAGCATACGTCAAATGTCTAGATAAAATTGTATAAAGCAAAAACATAAAACGTAATTGTAAAATAAATCTAGGTAACCTTCAATTTCAAAAATTAATTATCTATGTCATTAAGACGCCTTATTGAATGGCAAGCGTTTTTCTTTCTCGAGAGAAAAAGCTATGGATGATGGCAATGACAGTGGGCGGCCATTGCTGGGTATGAGCCTCCCTCTTACCATCTAACTTGGTCAAATGCCAATTGAGTCTAGGTTTGGACTACGATTTTGAATTTTAATAACACTCACGAACAAAACCTATGAAACGTCAGTGAAGTAATAAAGTTCGAAACGCCAATAACAGAAAACATAAAATGACAAATTTTTATGAAAGGTTGAAATATTTTCTATAAAACAGCTTTAAGCAATAGTATTGTGTGCTCGAATAATTTGCCTATTAAAAACTAAAAGTTAATGACAGTGAAATCGTAAAAAAACTTTAAAAAAATGTCGTTCTGAAATTGGCGTTTTCGGCATCTACAAATCACGTACCTACTTAATAAATTAAAAAAAACTGAAATATTTTAACCCGCTTCAAATTTCTGACTTGACGGTAGGTAATTGTTGTAAGACAAACGATCGAACAGTACTTACGATAACACGAGCAAACAGCGAACAAACTCAAAATAAAATAAATTTCCTTCTTCATTTTCGTACACAAATTATTTTGATCTAATATAATTACTGTAAATAAGTGCACATAACGTAGATCATGTGCTAAATGCTATGAATGAAAGTTTAGGATCCTTTTATACTCGGAGTAGATAAAAACGAAAACTGCAGACCTGAAATGCTGAATGTCCCTAACTACAAAAGAATTAAATTTAAAAGTCGTATTACTGGTTTTCGCTTATCTTTTACTTAAATACGACATGCTTTTAATGTTTAAAAAGAACTCAAATGCTTTTTTCATTGGTTTCACACAAGAAATGATGCAATATAAATTAGTTACTACGTACACAACTTCAACTAATGCACAATTTTTGATTTTTAAACGAAAATAATGGTCAGTGGCGGAGTGAGAGTCTCGAACTGCTAAGTATATTATGTCTGTTGTTTGTTTGTGTTTTTGTGTGCTATTTTTGTGTCTAAAACAAGTTTTAGATCAGGCCAGCGGTTTACTCGTTTCGTCACTCAATTAATAAAAAATAAAAGTTTTAAGCCAACTTGAAAAGGTCATCATGGACTCATGCATGGTATGTCATTTTCGACGCATTACAAAATATTAAACTTATTTTTTTAGGTAGGTTACATTTTTTTGGTTTGAACCTTAATTTTATCTGTTACTTTATTTCTGAATCACCAGATCGAGTTGTTTTGTTTAGACGTGTTTTATTTGAAAAATTAATTCTTGTGATCGTGATTCCTTGTTTCTAAGTTTTTAAGTTTAACGGAACCTCTAATTTATAGTTTTTCCGTGTTTTTCAATACGTACGATGATACAATTTGGTACCTAACGTAATTAAAATTCAAATAGAAACTTTTAATTAAAATTCCAATCAACTAAAACGATACCTAAAATTCCTAATAGTTATTCTAAGTAGGTATTTAGTAATCGAAGCTAAAAATCTTCCTCAGCAAACCTAATAGAGCCAAATTGAATTTTCAACTAGGTCACAACTTAGAAAAACATTTTCTTTATTACTGGAGTAATTAACCAAACCATGAACTCAATTTTTATCGCTTACGTTTTAAGTTAGTAATTAATTAAAGAAACTAAATAACTTACACTTTTACGTAACTTATTCATGTTTTTTCAATTTCGATGGTACCCTAGTTTTTAAATTGATGTCTGAAACCTATTGTTAAATAAAAGTTACTACCGACTTATGTTTAAATCAAAAAAATTGTGACTAAAAAAAACACAAACATAATTAGATTAAAAATTTAATTCCAAATTAAAAAAAGAGATTCATTTTGGGTAAAGTACAGCTATTATTAATTGTCGTCAATTAATGGAGTTAGATCGTCCCTCAAATAAGTGTTGGCTGGTGATTTATCGAAGAAGGTTCTGTACACATCGTAATAATATTGGGCTGATTTGTCGTAAATAAACTTTCCGATGTCCGAGCGCATGATTAGCTTCCAGTGGTTGTTGATGAAAGAGACGACATGTCGAGCTGAAAAGAGACAAAAAGTTGTACTCATGCCAAGGAGTCTTAATGCATGCAGTCTGATTACAGTAGACTGATTACTTTATATAAATTATTACTTCATCAACATTGTAAATGATTTATTCGTTTATTTTACTTACTCACTTATTAGATTAGCTTATTTTTACATTGTAAGAAACGTGAATAACAATATTTAATTCAGGATGCCAAAGCCAAATTTCATTAAAAAAATAATAATAGGGAAGTTCACATTTGCTTGTTTACCTAGTTAAGAATTTCCTTTTTGATGTAGCAATTATTTGATTACTACAATGCAATTAAGTTTATCTTTTACCTATTTTAATTAAAATGAAAATACT
Source organism: Alcis repandata (assembly GCA_949125135.1). Lineage (NCBI taxonomy): Eukaryota > Metazoa > Arthropoda > Insecta > Lepidoptera > Geometridae > Alcis > Alcis repandata. The sequence continues at coordinate 8,467,391 of OX421233.1, forward strand.
TACTAATGTCGTGTTTTCCAATTAAAACGGAGTCAGCTGCCAGAGTAACTTTTCCTACGTGAGTTTCGTACTTAGCTTTGTCAAACAATCCGTTCAAATATATCTCTCCATCGGTTCTCCTTACAATCTTGAAAGGATATCTGAATCTAAACGTCCAATCCTCTGAAAAAAAAAATTGGCTGTGAAATACAGATAGATACGAGTAGACACCGAAGTCTCGCCTTATGGGTTTTTTGTCGAAGAAGGTTCAGAACCCCAAAATTCAGAATTAAACTTCTAAAGATGTTGCATAACTTAGATATGTTGCGTTGCGTGGCAAAGTTAGTAGATATTTGAAAATAATACCAACGCTGAAAAAAATTTCAAATATGTCAACTTTTTTAGAGTTAATGTACCAGTTCTGGAAATTACTCTCTATACCGGGCATGGAGTTCTTGTTTTTTTTTTTATGAATGACTAAATTCTGTTGACCATTGAGGCCCGTGTATCTGGCGAGAGCAGATGTCACTGGATCTAAAGTTTTAAGGGGCGACTAGCACAAGGGCACCTCACAGGTACGAATCTCGGCTTGAGCATGAAACTCTGGGAATCAGCTAATAATTTATACTTGTAAATTTCATACCAAGTAAGATATTCAGGTTTCCCTCTCCATGGACGTCGCACCAGTCGCAAACGTCACCCATCATTGATGCGAAAGCGGAAGACAGTTTATAACGTCCTTTTATGACAATCTGTTTGCAAACTATATGTGGTTCTCTGTATCTCTGCTCGACGTTAGTCCTGTAAAATAGAATTAAGATAAATTAATTTTTCAACGGTTTCTTCTAGGCAAGCGTGCTTCATCGCAGACCGCATCATTGCTCGCCATCCGGCAAGATGATGGTCTAACGGTCGATCAAAACTAAGTTTTTTTTTCAATAACAAGGCAACGAACAAGATGAAAAACTAATTCAGTCGACAAAAATAATTCTTACGCTTGAGAAATTAAGCATACCTACAACAAACGAGATAATACTAAAATGTATGTACTTAAAGTTTTACATTAAAACTTTGACCGTGATTATTATTTATTTCGAAATTTATTTCTTCACATCTGCTTGCTAAAATGAATTAAATTAAATTTTGGACAATTTGTCACGTCTCTCCATGAACGCACAATTTGCCGCCCTCTCCATTAATGGCTTTACTATGAAAACTGACGAGATTTTTACACATTTTGTTAAAAATTACACGGGACTACTCAGGTATTGAGTTGGTTGGTGGTCGTTGTCTCTAGTTAATTTGGGTTTAGTTTGTTTGGGGTGCTAGGTCGGGTAACCTCCTCGTGGTGCACCCTGGGCAACAGCGTGCGGTAATACTGCAGCTTTTATGCAGTATTACCGCACGCTGGCAAATAACCCGACACGGTGGGTCCGTCCGCGTGTCCCTCTGACTAGCAGAGGGCACAGCGTGATGGCTTGGACGGTGGCGTTGCTGCCACCAGGGGGGTTTTCCTTGTGCTCCTCGCCGCATATGGGTTGCGGTCGGGAGTGCAAGGAAAGGAGGAGGGTGGACGCTGGAAGCGTGTGCCGCATGGGGCCCCCCAGCGGCATACGCTTTCGGCCTACATAGGCTGGGATCTCTCGTTGCCGAGCGTGGTGAAAGCCGTGCTCGGCGGCGAGAGATCGTGCCAGGCCGGGGTCTCCTTCTGCGAAGAGGTGATAACGCATAAGGAGACCGCGGAGCGGGTCAGAGAGGACGACGCCCGATCTGACCCGCTCCGGCGCAGATGAGAGAGCGAGGAGGCGGTTCGCCCGTATCCTCGCTCCTCTGCAGTGGGGTTGCCGGGAGAGTCGGGGGACTCTCCCGGCCTGCACGACCCCACACTGACTGTCTGGGGGGTGATCCTGGGGAACAGGGTCACCCCTCCATATACGCGGGGGGCCCTAATCGGGTCCATCGCCGGGGCGAGGTGGCGATTGCTAACGCGACCCCACCTTGCCCCATCTCAGGCGGATGCCGAACACCCCAGTGGTTTTAGTGGGTATGCCGCCGCAGGGCGGAGACTCCTACATAACCACCCTGCCTCCCCCGGGGCGGGCGTGGTATTCATAAAGGATTTCCACTGGGTAAACAAAAAAAAAAAAAAAAATGGTTTAGTTTGTTTTGCAAAAATGTATCTGTATACCAAAATGCAGTAATAGTTACTCACACGAATTTTGTAACAACGCATTTTCCAATTCCAAGCGCGTCTCCTTCAACAAGTGTCAAGTCCAATAGCCCCAAAATAGACAGACTGACATTCTCCACCTTGTATGGGTCTAGGACTGGTATGCCTAATGCCGGTATACCAACAGGTGCGAACTTCACGGCGATTTCTTGGAAGAAGTTCTTTTGGCATTCACAGTCGTATATGCTACATCTGGTGTCAGCGTCCGCCGGTTTCATTTCTGTCTCCGGTGCTTTCATCTCGACGAGAGTGAAAGGTGATAGGAAAAAGATCTGCTGTCTCTCACTAGCCATGCTGACGTCAAACGGTTCTGAAAATTTTCAAACCTTTACTCAATATGTTTTTTTTTAAATAAAAATTTACCGAGTTTCTTGCTTGATAAAAAAGCGCTACAGTTTGCCTTAACCCAGCGTCACCCAGAATAATGAATTTCAACGGTTAAAAAACAGTCACTGTGAGAATTTCTTCGTGAAGCGTTTTCATTACTATTTTCTATTATACTCACGAGTGTTATATGATATATTACAACATGATAACGAAATATTAAAAAAATTAAACAATATAAAACTCAAATGGTAACGTCTAGCAATGATACGAGTAATAGAGACTATATAAAACTGTACTTACGCCGACATGTGCAAACCGCGACCGAAATCAACACAAAAAATAAAACTTGCTTCATTTTCGCTAAGAATTCTAGCCTGTTTATTGTGACTAATCACACATGATGTAGATCAAGCCGAGTATACAATAAACAGAGCCATCAAAATGCTTTTACAGCTTTTATACCTCGTATAGAGGAAATACTGCAGAACTAAAATAGATATTATCCTGTAGGAACATACTGTACCTTGTTACACCATATAGGTAGTATATATTTCTTACTTCCTTATTACACACGGTTTCTTCATTTTTTATAGGTATAATATAATACATAAATATTATAGTAGTAGTGTTTATCCTTTTGTTTGTAATTTTTGGTGTGAACAACAAAGAGATGATATCAATGATTGATATACCTACCTACTTGATGTAATAAAAACCAGGCAATGCAACATCTTTTTGAAAATATATTATTTAATAGTCTTTTGATGTTTTCAAGACTATTTCCTACTTATAAAAATTTGATAAATAAAAAATATTACATATTACATTCGGTAAATGATACTACCTGTATAAAGAATCTAGCATTTTATTAAATTAAACACGTAACATTGTTTTGATTATCTTAATTTTTAATACTTTGAAATAATATCTTAAATTTTAAGTTTATAAATAAGAATCTAGCTCGTCGGCATCACAGATCATTTCAGAAGCAGGCATTTCGACGAAAAACTTTTTTAAGTAATCGTAAAAAGTCTCCATAACTTTATCACTGAAGTATTTTCCGAAAGATCTCAGAATCATTCTCCAGTTGTTATTCATAAAATTCATCATCGGTTCACCTGTTAATAAAAATATCTTTAATAAATATAAACCCGTTTAATAGTATTTGTATATCACACTAACACAAACCTAAATAAAGCATTAGCTACAGAAGAAAACTGAGCTCCAAAAAAACTGGCGATGCTATCTCGTTGAGTTGCCATAATATTCAAAATCAATAAAACGTAGCTTGATTATTTTCAGGATTCAATGAAACTTGTTAAAAATTAAAAGATTGTTCGCATACTTTATATTTTTTACTTATTTTAGTTTTTTACTCGATCACTTATTATTAACCCACAAGTGACGTGCAAATGCAAGTCGTATAAACATGACATGATAAGGTTACAGATAGAGGTAAGGTTATACGATTGGAAGATCGTTGTACTGATGCCAGTTAGAAAACCTTATATAGTTGAATGAATACATATACGAGTACACAGTCAGCAGAAACCAGCTCATTTTCAAGTAAGCGTGATGCTTAGCTTCTTGCTGTTGTCTGGCTTGAATTTTTTTTGAGGCAAGTGGTCATAAAAACAAAACTTACACTTTTCAGAACTATCATTAAAGGCTGTTTCTAATTGGTTAAATTAGGATATAATATGGGTAGAATATTATTTAGGCAGATGTTATGCTTACTCAGTTCTTGGCCTCCTACCACAATATTGTCTGCTGAAAAAACTATTTTTTCTATATCATCTGTAGAGTACTCTGCCTTTTCGATTTCAGGTACAAGATAGATTTTATCGTCATCAAACTTCTCAATACTGAACGGCATTTTCATTTTGAGTACCATATTATCTGAAAATTCATAAAACACAGGATAATTAATATTTTTAAGTGTATTATTAGATAGGTAGGTATTATTGGCAGCGTTTTCAGAATGATGGTTGCATTATCACACTAATGGGTTGATTACACGTAACGATTAAAGCGCCGAGACAGTAAATGAGCACACTCGGCCGAGTAAACAAATCATGGTTCTAGTGACTATCTCGCCTCGTCAAAATGTTAATACAAACCGAGTACTCGGCCGAGGGCACTGTCTCACCACTGTACTCGTTACGAGTAATCATAACCCATGAATGGCATTGCATACTTTGAGCCAGATAAGCATTTAGGTTTAGCATTTTGGTTAAAATGAAATACCTACGGACATAATGTTACATCATCCTACATTAGGTGCATCATAAATCATCTTAATATATATAAATCTCGTGTCACAATGTTTGTATTCAATGGACTCCTAAACCACTTAACCGATTATAATAAAATTCGCACACCATGTGCAGTTCGATCCAACTTGAGAGATAGGATAGTTTAAATCTCAAATTATAGTCGCAATTTTAATTTATTGCAAATTATATATATACTGATAATTTTTACTATAAATTGACAAGTTAGCATCAACATACTACGGTTGCTATAGTTACGCAATGGCTTTTGACAGGACAACGTCTGTCGAGTCAGCTAGTAGACTTATAAAATTGTTTAATAATGACTTTAAGATGTAATTATTATAAGAAATAATATTAATTAAGAGGCTTCATGATCTGTGAAGTACAAAGTGTATGAAATACAATTTATTAATAAACAGGGGCTAGGCTTGTGGTGTACTGACCAAAAAACAATAAATTTACTACGTACATACCTACGTATTAAAAATAAATTTTACTGTAGGACCACCTTAAAATCGAAAACAAACAACTAACAACAGTAAAAAACAACAGTAGGAGTGGCTAGTTTCAAAATGTGCAAATTTAGGTTTTGTTTATTGTAATTTATTTAATTTTTTTTTTTGATAAAAATAATCATAAAAAAACGAAATCAAGAAACAAAATAAAATTCCTGAATGAAAATATCATCTGCTACCGAAGAGTACCTATTCCATACTAAAAAAAGTAAACAATTATAATAAATTTAAAAGTAAAGTAAAAAGGCGAGGCCTACAAATTACCGTTTTGACTCAGTACATCTCATGCATAAAACCCTATGTAGTTTAGCGAATCTTTATCGGGCAAAGTCATACCAATGTCGTATGGTGGCAAATAAGGATATGTCATAGGAAAACGGCATTACACAAACAAGTTAATTAATTATTCAGGAATGCAAACCTTATAAAGGGATGACCAACAATATAATTATTTGCATTTCGGTATTCTAACAAGGAAACAGAACTAATTAGACTATTACAGACTATAAGGATATCCTATATTGGCCTACTTCACTTTAGAAGATGTTTACTACTATAATTTGCATCTTTTCCTTGTTAGGTATTAGGAAAAATGGAAATATAATTTAAATAAATATAATTCTTTAAAGTTAGCTGGGTGTAAAACGTGAGTTAGTATATATTTTTTTTGTTGTAAAATTGTTTATTCGGTGGTTAGAAAAGTACCTAGCTGCTCTTTCTAACAATTAAAAAAATATCCATGTCTCTTGCTTTACATTATTTTTCTGCAAAATTTAATCTAGAACGGTTTAGCTTCTTTGCGTTCAAATGTAATAAACTGACAAAAGAATAAAGTAGTTACTTTCTCACCCATAATAAATAATATTAGCAAAAGCAAATAAAAAAAATGAAAGCAAAGATCTCAATAGTAAGGATAGGCTCATCTGAATATTTTATGTCACATCAGTCTAAAGCGCAACGACCGCTCACCACCAAAGTCGACATGTAATTAATTGAATGCACATTGCACAGGTTCTAAATTTACTTAAACGCAACACCGAGTTGGTACCATTGAAACTTTCCTTTAATAGTGATCATATATATGTTAATTGCATCCTTTACTTACCACCAGCTTGTAAATAGAGCGGCCAAACGAGGGAACTGAAAAAAATTGACGAGAGTTTCCTAAATAGTCAGATTTCATCTGAAAATGCAGTAGTAGCTCCCTCACGCAACTCTCGACAAGTTGGTAGTTTTACTCATACCTATTTCAATTCCGCCTTGCCCATCTCCAGATACAGGGTTGCCAATGAGTGACTGCGCTAAAGGTCCGACCTCAATTTTATAGCGGCCTGATATTTTTATGTGATCACAAAAGCTTTCCGTATACGTGTATCTTTTGTCAAGGTTCGATCTGAAAAGACAAAAGTAGTTTTTAAAATGTCATTGCAATAACGTTTCACACTCATAGATCCCCACTAAGATAAGCCTGTGTCGGGGATGAAATGGAACATACACAACGACAAGTACGTACAACTAATATCCAGACCCATAGCATTTATATTATTCAAATTATCCTTCAAACATATGCCCGGAATCAGACCCGACCTCTGGCTTATAAGGCAGAGATATACTACCGCTGAGCCAAAAAAGGTCGTCAAAGTCAGGAAGTCATAGGAAGGAATTCTGTTGTCTGAATTGTAAACTGTTGTGGTTTGGGCATCTCGGGTCTTATTTATTAAAGTTAATGATTGCTTTAAGTTCTTCGTCTTGGTTTCTTACGTGACATTTTACATCAGCTAGTACATCTTCAATGCACTACCAACCTTTGAGGATGTAAAGGACTTATAATAGAGACTTATAGGTACTCATCATTATGAACACGGGATAAACTCGATACAGGACCAACTCGGAATTCAAAAGAAAAACAGCTGTTCCATAGAAAAATGTCGTTCTGTCGCGAATGTCAATGACGCTCGGCAAAACGTATGGAACAGCTGATATTTTTTTCAAGAATTCCGGCTTCGTCTCATAGTAAAAGTTGTTTACGATGACGAGTAGGTACTAATACCAGCACTATGAGCCTTTTCGGCTTAGCAACTCTTTCCTTATAAACAGATGACAATAGGTATATGTAATGTATCAAAATTCTTACTCGAATTTGGTAAAGGAACAATTTGTAGCCCCTTCTACTTGACCTTCGGTTATAGTGAGGCCTACCATGCCGAGGATAGAGATTGTTGTATCTTCGGTGGCTTTATAAGGATCCAAGGGAGGAATTCCGAGTTCTGGTATGCCTTCTTCGGCTCCTTTATGTAACAGTGCTGATAGCGTGTTCTTTTGACATTCCGCATCCTTTATGCTACATTTTACAGCAAAATCCGCTGGAATCAAACATTATGATATATAGAAGTTACTGTTGCTATTTGTATTTTCTATTTTAATTTGTTTGCGTTTTTTTTTAACGCGATAAAGTCTACGTTTGACCACCAACTCGCCTGTTGGTATGTAAAATGAAACACACAGACTTAGAAGATGGCTTGGGCTGGCTTGGGCTTTTCACTTTTACTCTTGAATAGATATTTACTATGACCGTGAAAAGCCCATGATAATTGATTATGTCTTTCAAAGGAAACAAGGAAGCCGGCAGTCTGTTCCATTCCCTGGTCTGACTGTGTTTATTTTATGTTAAAAAGTATCTTATGTCTGCTCTTATTTTGCACGTTCCTTGATCTTTTATTAAATTGGTCTAACTTGTTTGTCGATAAAGGTCACAAACATTAGGTAGAGAGACATATTTATTTCACAGAATAATTGTTCATGACGCATGAAATTTTAATGTTATTTTAATGTTGTATGAAATTCAAAGAGAGTATCTAAATCAACGGTTCCATTGCTTTTGAAAATACAAGCTTTATCTATCTTCTAAGAAATTATTCGAAACAATCAAAATACTTACTCAAAATACCAGCGTCACAGAAGTAGTTGTTTAAAAAAATCACACAAAATACTATCGTTTTATACGACATGGTGTCGGTTGGGGCAATGACCACATGTATTCTACTTTTAAAATGATTAGGGTTTATATAGACACTAATATTCATGCAACGGTAGAAAAAGTAACTGATTTGACCGGCATGTGCAGTAGCTAAATTTGGTTCCGTACAAAATTATATTTATTAAGAGATCATTTTTCAACATAACCTAATTAAGGAATCTTCTTTAAACATGTTATGTTATGTTACTATGACAATCATGTACTGTTCCCCCAAAAAAAAAAGAAAATTGATTACAGCAAAGAAAAATAGATATGTGCCAATTAGAGAGTATTATGACATAGAAAATTCCTTACAATAAATCATCTTTCATTAATTACGAAGAAAAATCATTTCAATACGATAACGCAAAAGTATCGCTATGAAACAGAATTATTATTCTTAATTGTATTTGTTTATTTTTCCCTTAGGCATTTGAGCCATCTATTTGATTATGTTAAGACTTTATATTTGCAAGACTGAAGACCGAACCTCAAAATTGCGAGACCAAACGCCAAACAACATCGCATTAATTACGAAATCACGCGAATCAACTAGTTCAACTCATCTAAAACTAGCAACCGTTTTCACATTGAACTCAGTGAACTCTAAAAATCTGGTTTTGTGTTTAAACCAGAGGCTGTCAAAAGCTTGGTGACTGAACATTAAAACGCAATTAACATACAATTATCTGATAAAAACCATCAATAAACGGATAACACATTGGGTTGACTGACTTCTAATACGGTCAAGCTTATAAATTTTTTTTATTACAATAAGTAGAGACTTTAGTTAGAACATCCTAAGTTGATGAAAAAAATAGTTTGTACCTACCGATTACGACTGATCTTAAAGTTTTTACAACATCTCTAAAATGATGTTAGTTTTTTTGGTCGCTAAAATTCAATTTGTATGTAAACATTCTGGTTCGGGCAAAATTCGATGTTTCATCGTGCTTATAGTTATTTTTTTTCTCGTTATTATGTGGTTTGATCATACAGAGTATAAAAAAGGATATAATTTATCGTAAAAAATGGCTTTGCACACTTAAGTTCACCTACCTAACAGCAAATTCACATTACGTTTAAGTTTGAATGATAATTGTTTTTTTTTCTAATCTGGTTTTTATTTTTGTCAACTTTTGGATTTTCATCCAATTACTTTCTAGTCACAAAACCCAAAGTAGAGCCACTGATACATTTTTAAATCATAGCAACAATATTACACTATTTTTTGTCCACTGTACACTTTCGTGTTTCGCATCCATTATAATGCGAAACAAAACAAGAAGCCATAGCCTTTACTAGTGTAGCCTAGCGCACTCAGCCTATATTAGACATTACATAAACGTGAATACATGAGTAGGCCCCATGTATTTAAAGCCTAATTAGAAAGTTGTTATTATTATTAATTTAATAAAATGTACAAACATTTGTGTTTTGTTTATATTTTCAAAAAGCACCCAATTACTTTTGAAAATTTTTAAAGAACTTTTTCCAAAGTATGACCTATTGAATAAAATAAAAATCATCAAAATCAAGTCACAAATTGGCGCTTTAATCACGTAAGTGACATATGAGAAACAGTCAAATAACAACTCCTCTTTTTTAAGTCTGTTAAATTAGAACCACGATAGTTTCCATAGTTAAATGTATCAAAACCGCGGTAGTTTCCATAGTTAAATATATCAAAATAACGGTATTTTTCAAAGAAAGACGGTAATTAAGGTCTGGCAAACGGCGTCAAGTCGTCCTTGATGAAGTATCTTGCAGGAACCACGTTAAAGAACTTCCCAGCGAAGTCAAAGTAGAACTCCATTGCTTTGTCAAAGAAAGGTTTCCCGAATGCGCTTATGACAAACTTCCAGTTTTCGTTCAGGAGCGGTACGATTTCTTTACCTGGAATCAAAAGTTTTAAAATTATAATTTTATTGCATTACTAGCTGCACCCAGCGGTTTCACCCACCCGCTGTTTTTTTTACATTTAATCCTTCACTGTATAAAACCACAAAAAATAAATATTTAAATCGGTCCAGCAGTTATTGAGTTTTAGCGAGACTAACGTATGAGACTAATATAAGAAAGAAGATGACCTTTATCGCCAAAGTTAGCAGCTCAAACTATTTTTTTAATTGTGATTAATTCCGCATTTGACCATCAACTCAATTTATAATCTTATTTTAATCAAGGTTTTAATTACTAAAGTTAATTAACTGACTTTGTTATCAATAACTATAAATTATGGTCGTATTTTTTTTAACTTTATTGAAAACTAACTGTAGCTCGCTGTATCATCCAAGTGATGATGATGATAATGAAAAGTGGTATATGACCTTTTTCATATGCCTTTCTTTTTCTTTACTCAACTGTGTTAAATTAAATTGATTCATTAATACGTGAAAGAAAAAACCACAATCAATCACATTCAACAAAACAAGTTTCCGGTGCTAATAACATAAAGGTTGTATGGAATAAATCGCTTTGGCCAAAAAGGGCGCCCTTGAACTACCAAGTGTAACTTTACTGCACTTAGCGTTACCCCTTTTTGTTGTAATATTTTTGGCTATAATATTTTATATCCTATTCCTAAAAAAGTCTATTTTTACTTTTGTCAAAATATTTCAAACTTGTCATCAATACTCACTGACTTCCTGGTCTCCTAAATGAAGGTCGTCGAGGAAGAACTTAGCACCTCCCAGGACTTGGTAGTTGTAAATGATCCTCTTATAGTCACAGTTTATGTAGATTTCACCGTTCGACCGTTTTTGAGCGTAAACCGGGAAGTCGAAGGTGAGATGCGCTTTGTCTGTAAATTAAATCAGTTTTCAAATGTAGGTATGTAGTTACATGTGTCTACTGTCTACTATAGTAGACAAATGTAGTAGTTTTTGTATCTAATAAAAGGTATGAAAAAAGTGTCGAAGGAAGTAAAAAATTTGTTTAATAGACTAATCTTAGACCTTCCCTGTCTTGAAGCAAACTGAACAAAAAAATAAACATTCAAATCGGTCCAGCCGTTCTCGAGTTTTAGCGAGACTAACGAACAGCGATTCATTTTTATATATAAGATTATATTATACGAGTAAGAAGAAGAAGAAGATGTATAGTACCACGACTTTCTCATCTAACATAATTTGCTTTAAAACCTTTCATAAAAAAAATAATGTTCTCGATCACTTTCGGTGATCCTTTCCAAGGAAGAGGCGGGTAAGGCAGCGAGTGCATCGCGCTTGAAAAAAAATCTTTTTGAAAAATATCATCAAATTTGATCGAAAATAGTACCTAGTCGGAGTATTCGACACAATCTTATGTGAGTAGTTCTGTGTATTTCTTATTTAGGTACCTATAATCATAATCAGTTTATTCAATTACTTCATCGTAGCATAGAACGGCAAAGCTAAAACGGACAATCCACCAGGTTTGGGATAGATGACCGCAAGTGGCATTTCAACAGAGCTACTTGAATGTACTATTAATTATTCTATGACAGAAATTTCAAGAATGCCTTACCAATAGAAGCTTTTAGATTTCCATTCCCGGTAACAGAAGCGGATCCTAAAAAGTTTTTAATCAGAGGATTGTTTGAATGCAGCGAGTATTTGCCTTCAACTTTTATGCTGCACGTGTTCTCTTGATACCCGGAACCCTTAACCAGATCGAATCTGAAATAAAAAGTATCTATTGTTAGAGTCAGTACGTAAAAAGATGAGTTCTAATTCGCCAGGTCTTTTCCGTGCCTGAATAGACTTTTAAAACCTAAAAAAGGTACACAAGGTCAACTCTAAAACACTGAAGACCTTTTGCAGGCGGTTTCTATGCAATCATGCAATTCCTATTTCAATCCAAGCCACTTTAAAAAAATCACAAAGAAAAAAATCCACCGAACCATAATTTTACTAAGGTCAATGAACTTTTTGTTTGGATCAGCTGATTTGTTTTGTGAGTGATGACTTGACGCTTGATATTTCAGGCTACGTTTTTACGTCAGAATTTATGCTAGGTTTACTGTTGTATCGAAATTTTGGTAGATACTGGTCAGAGTACCAGAAAGACTGCGAAAGATATGATTTTCACAAGTAAATAACTAAACGGAGAAGGCAGATGTCATGTCGTACAGGGAGGTAAAAGCACTTGTAGAGGACCGCCAAGCCTGGAAGTTGCTCCACCGACAAGAGTAGCGCTCTTAAATTCGGAATAAATGAATGTATAAATAACTAAACAATGGCATTGTTAAAGATACCTAGAGGCTATTTATCTGCAGTTTTGAGTAGATTACATTTTTTGCAAAGAGAAACAAAGGATTTGAATAAAATTATGTCATCTTTAAAAATTCAATATGGTACGTCTAGATTTTAACATTAAAATAAAAAACATACTGTAATTCCTTAGATAATAATTCTTACGTAATTTCACGTGGCGTTGTATTTAATCAAAAACAAAGAATATTAAGCAGATAGGTACATACGATTATTTCATAAATCGATCGATCAATCATTCGATTCGTTTCGATTTCATTTTATTTTATTGTGGATTTTCTATTTTTATCAGAAAAAAAATGTTTGAATTGACTATGGGTTTTCTATTTTTATCCGAAATAAAATATTTGAATTGAATTGAATTGATATGTACCTATCTTATTTTTTGGAAATTCTATGGAACATAACTGTCAAATGTAGGTATTTATGTTAGATCATTGCAATTATTTTCAAGGATTAAAAGTTTTGCAATTAAAATGGGTGCTCTATGGATATTTAACGTGATCAAATCAATAGGCTGTATTTTAATCTTACTGGCAAGAAATAATTCTTGGATAAATAAGGAAAATATTGACAGAGAACAATTCAATGTAATTGCACAGCAATAACAATTGGAATATCCTATACTTATTAATTATGGTAATGAAATTGTTAAAGTGTTCATATAATAAAACTATACGAGTATGTTTCATTATATGTATTGCTATTGTAAATATTGCAATTGGCTTTCCTGCTAATGCATGATTTATTGTCTTTACCTATATTCATACGTTCTTACCTACTTCCTTATGTTTATAACAAGCACATCAATTATTATTAATAATTATTTGAATATAATAATAACTACAACTGAAATTATTAGCATTCAAAACGGGCTGGTTTTCAAAGTTAATCCAAAAATTTGTAAATAAAGCAAAGTTACCGTAGTCTTCCAAAATAAACATATTTTTATTTTTTTCACACATCTGCCCGAAACTTCCGGTATTAAATATATTTTTGTATCTTCTTATGCGACCTCAAACTGCCTAAAGACTGGACGGATTTAGGATTGCTAAATACGATCTTTATTTATGAACAATATTTTGCAGTTACTTTTCAGGAAATTTGCCCTGAACAGGGCTATAAGGAAAGTGTATGCCTAACGAGCGCATAGTAGGTAAGTACCCATAATTAAGAACAACTTTTACTATTGGACCAACCCTGAAATCAGCTTTTCCATAGAAAAATGTTAATGACACTCGATAAAATGTACGGAACTGTTGATTTTTTTGTGATATTAGGATTGGTCCCAAAGTACAAGTTGCTTAGAATGATAAGTACTTAAGTACTGTGAGCCCTTCTCGGCTTAGCATACCCTTTCCTTGTAACCCTGTATACTACATATTTTTATTAAGTACTTGATTTTAGCATCAGATAAAATGCCGTGAAATAATTCTTCTTGCATTCTTAAACAAAAATGTATAAACCAAGGAAGTACTTACGTAAACTTATCAAACACACAAGTCCTGACTCCAGTAGCGACTCCCTTCACTAAATTGATGTCCAAAAGGCTCATTATAGAAACAGAGAAGTTTCTCAACTCGATCGGATCAACAGGTGGAATACCGAGTTCTGGGATTCCCTTCTCTCCAATGCTTTGAACGATGTGTTCGTACAGCTTTCGGAAACAGTTTTCGTCTTTTAGAGCACATTTTGGAAGGTTGTCAGCTGTAAAATAATAATATTCATTTATTAAATTTTCAAACTATTTACTACTATTTTATGAGCCTGTTATTATGTCTCAATGTTGGGCAAAGGCCTTGCCTACCGTTTTATCATAGGTCTGTGTCCTAAGATTAGGTCAGTCCACGATTTGATTCACCTTTAATGTGCGAACCGCTAGAGTCTGGAACGCCCTGCCTGAGTGGGTGTTTTCCGATAAATTATTCTGGGTGTCTTCTAGTCGCAAGTGAATCGGTTTCTTCTAGGCAAGCGTGCTTCATCGCAGACCACTTCATAGCTTACCATCAGGTGAATTCGTCGAGGTCGTCCTGCCATCGCTTCATTTCAAACCCCTTAATTTTCACAATTCAATATTTTTATAAAAATAGCTCGTAGCTATTTTTTATACATGGATGTTAAATTTTAGACGTAACATAAATCTCGAAACTAAATGAATAAAAAAAACTTACTCACGAAACTTATCTTCACTCTGGATTACACTGGCCACATTAAGTAATAACACAACAAAGATAATCATTGTAAGTGGTTGCTACTTGCAAAGCTTACAGAAACAAAATGCTATCAGTTGAAACAAATCTTGATATTTAACGAGATCTGCAAAACCGGAAAATTTAAAGTCGTACGTTACAAATACCTTGAAAAACTTTAGAGATCCGTTGCCATCAGCAATGCTAGTTCTCTAGTAAGGTTTCCGTATATTCTCATCATCGTTATCATCTTCTTTGCCCCAGTGATTTAGTCCCCTGTATCTGATCTTTATAGTGTTTAAGATTAGCTTTTTTCGAGTGTCAATATTTTTCATAAAATCACGGTTATTTTTTAAGCAACTGAGTGACGAGACGAGCAAATCGTTCGCCTGATGTTAACTGTCATGTTTGCCCATAACAGGTATGCACCACTCTCAATTTTGAACTCTGCAGCAAAGCGTGCTCGTCAACTCGTCACCCTGAGATATAAGATGTTTAATCCCCTATTGGCCCTGAAATTTTGCTAGAAGCTTGTCCTGTTAGCGACGCGCTCATTAGTTGGTTAAGTTTAGTGTTATAAGAATGTAATTATGACTATACTCGTAGTTCTGCGAGGTTGCGAGAGTCCGGATGTTTGTATGTTGTTACTGGCGTACGTACAGATCGCATTTCTCAATAAATCTTGACAAAATGTAGTATGCAGGTTCAACAATTAAATAGATTTTTGTTTTTTTTTTTGGATAAAATTTGGCAGAAGTATGTGATACCTAATTCTAAACAAGAATTTTGAATACCTATGAATAAAATCAATCAAGAGGTTGTTGTGATAAAAACACTGTGATATGGGATATATGTGACAAGTAAAATACAGTATCAATATAAAACGAAGCTTCGAAACCTCAATACCTCCTCTAAACTAGAGTTTAAACTATCGAGTTTTTGATATCGATAAACAAGTGTTATTCGTCAGAATTCTAGTTGGTTAGTTGATATTATAAATGCGAAACTTTGTGTGTGTGTGTATGTGTGAATTAATCATCACTGCGAGGGTGAATCCGCAAGAAACAGCTAGTACTATCATAAAGTGCATAAATCAGAAATATTTATTGACTTTAAATAACATTGAATGATTCAGGCTGCGGTTTTGTTTGCAAAAAAAAAATCATTAATTTTATATTTTTTATAACATTTTTGTCAATGGTGTTGGTTGCTGAATACCTAACAGGTAATAAGGCTTTTGTAATAATACAATGGTCCTTACTTATATAATAGCTTAAAGTTAGTCATTGCTTAAAATGTTCTGACAACTTTTTAGTTTTACTAAAGATCCAATATTACAATATACCAAAAATTCGATCATCATTAAATTTGATACTCTGAAGGACGCTTTTTACAAGCTAAGAATTTGGAACAAAAAATATTATCGATAGTCGATATATTAGGTAAACGTCACACTCTATAGATTACCTTGAGAGATTGTAAAGCATAATGAAATCTACTTTGCAGCTATGCAGTGGGCAGTGGGCACGCACATTCACTGAACTGCGAATCAGCGGCTTATTCTATTAAAAACACGAACAAGGAATAAACATTAAAGTAAAAAATTCCAAAATGCAACGGCGAAACGGCAGAACAAATTTTGATAAGACATGTCTAAGAAGCACCGCTAGAAGACCTGCTTTGAAATAAAAAACCGTATCCAAATTGTTTCACCCGTATAAGGGTTGACAGGCAGATTCCGATTCAGATTCTGAAATATTTATTGAAAAACTGATACATTGTAATTTACACACGCACACAAAATAGCCACGAAACTTATAAATACATCCTTTCAACCTCCCTTCCCCCTTTTTGCATGTTGGGGGTTTAAGAGTCCGTTGTCTAGTCCAAAATGGTCGGAGGTCTGTTATTGAACAATATAGTTCGAAAAATGAAAATGATGTTAATTATTACTCTTCTTCTTAGTAAAAAACTCTTTTTCTCAGTAAAAATATTAGATAATAATAATAGGTATATATTTCGTCACTGAGAAGTTTCTTCATGTCAGTACATAAATGCATTTGCATTAGTAAGGTCAAATATAATTTTGTATGCAAAATAAAACTATTAGATTAAAGGAAGAAAATTAAATTATCTTCAATGTTCGTTAGAATTCTAAATTGAGACTACCAAGTTTACGGCTGAGGTGAGTAGGTTCCTACTCAATTTTTAGTTCCTAACTTTGGAGTAAGGTATAGGTAGTATATTAGAGTTAAAGGTATCTATTGTTACTATGTCTATTGTTTTTGTCTTATTATTGTCTACTATTGTTATATGTTGAAGTTAGCTGTTTCTAACTTTAAAATAAGACCTCTATACATAATTATACAGACACGTAGTAGAATTGAAGTTTTACGTATTCCCAAAATAATAATAAAAAAATCAAATAGCAAAAAAATAGAAATGTCAATGTAAAAATTCCAACTTCTCAATTCTCACAATTCTTCTTACTTACCATTTTACCATGCTAAACCAAATTTTACATGACGGATAATTCGTATAATTCGTTAATAATAATAAATCGTTCTTATAATTACCTAAATATAAAAATGAATCGCTGTTCGTTTGGCTCGCTATAACTCAAAAACGGCTGAACCGATTTCTCTAATTTTGATCTTGAAATATTTGTATTAGTTCAGGGAAGGTTTAAAAGTAATAAAAAAACAGCGGGTGAAACCGCCGGGTGCAGCTAGTATGTAATGTATAAGAATTACACAGCTTGTTTGTGAGGACAAACAAACTAAGTACATAATTTAACAGGTATAGGTATATTTTTCATATATATTGCCGTTTATGTTAAACGTTACAGTACCCATCTATTTTCAAAATTGCTCTGTGGTTTACAGCAATACAGACAAAATTGATTCTGCAATTTACTGCTATACCTCTTCTATAACGCCGACATGTTTTGGTATTATAAAATATAAGGCGCATAAAAATAAATGTACTCACCTTAAATTTCAATAAATAACATACCTAATTACCTACTGTATGTTATAATGATCACTTATAAGCTAATATTAAAAAGAAGCTTTCTTTGCATTTTCATCGGTGTTACACACTTAAGTTCAGCTCAATCGGACATCGAGAAGTGGTTTAAAATTGAGTTGCAAGATTCCACCCGAACAAACATACATACACTGCAAGTTAAATAAAAGCTATTAAAATAGAAATTGAAATAGCCGTGCTAATAACGCAGATTTAAATAAGATAACAAACAATCATGTAAACAAACCATTAAAATCACGCGAATAGCAATCGAGATCAATCTTTCGTGACTGCATGCTATCACAAATTGATGTAGCATGTGTAGAAAACAACGTAAAATAAATAGTTTTTAACATGTCAATTATAGCTACAATGTGTTTTTTTATATCAGCTAACCAACCTCCAACCAAATATAAGTATAGTAAGTATATAGCCTTAAATAATTATACCAGTATAAGTACCTAAGCATACGAGAGGTATTCCAACTTAAACACCAATCACAGCTAAGCTATACAACTACGCTAAACACATTACTAAAAACTAACATCAAAGTAATAGAAAAAGAATCTTGAAAGAAACTGGCCAAATCTGGCATCACCAAACTGCCCACCCATGCCTCGTCCACTGTTAGCACATCACGGCCACCGCCAATGCAATCGCGGCAGCTCGGGCCAGTCATCCAGAATAGGTCTTTAACTACAGACTGTTAGAAGCATTTGCTACCTCTGCGTACACGGATCAACCCAGCCTTGCGTGAAAACTGGCACAGCGAATTTATGCAACTGAAAAGAAAGAACCTGTTGAATTTACATAAGCAAAACCTGAGGGTCAGACAGGCGGCCAGTGTGATTCGGTGCGACATATTGTTTACATGATTTGTGATAAATCAGGATGTGTGAAAGATATGTGATTTTTGTTTTGGTGGTGGCGGCGAATGCGGTCGTTGGCTCGGCGAAACTAGCACGTGAGTGTTTTTTTTTATTCTGTGATGGGCTTGTGTTTGACCGCTCTCGCATGATAATGGTGGTTTGGTATGGTTTGATGCGGTCTACGATGGAGCAGAAGAAACAGTTGCCTGGAAGAAACCGATTGAAGTGATTTTAACTCACTGTCATGACATTTCTAATGAGAACAACAGTAACTGAAATAATATCTCACTCACCAGAATAGGACCCTAGGACCCTTTTTTATTTACAGAAATACACAAAAGTTTATTTGTTAAAAACCAGATACATAAAAGAAAAATAATTAAATAGAACAAAATACAGCGAGCCTGACAACATTCCCGGGTCTTTTATTTTATTTGGTGTTTTTATTTTTCGTTTAAAGTTGGGGTCGGTTTTGTGCCTGTATATATGAATCTGTAAAATCCTATCTATAAATACCATAGGTGCTACCTTCAGGTTTTTCTCGGAATTATAATCTGGGCTACTTCAAACAAAGAGGAGTAAATTCCTTAGAGGTTGTCAACGCACTGAAGATACAGTATTTCAATGATCAGTGTTTAGAATTCATAAATAGGGTCATTAGTAAACAGTATGCTAAGCCGAGAAGGCCTTAAAGTACTCATCATTATGAACCACTTTTACTATGGGTTCAACCCAGAATCCGCGAAAAAAAAATCTATTGTTCTATACAATTTGTCAAAAGTCATTGACATTTTTCTACAGAACAGCTGTTAATCTCGTATTTTTATATTTTCAAGGTTGGTCACATAGCAAAAGTTATTTATAATGATCAGCACTATGCACCCTTTTCGGCTTAGCATACAAGGGTATGATAAGCCGAAAAGGGCCTTTAGGAAAGGTCCTTACCTACATCCCTGAGTTAGGTTGAAAATGATTTGACCACTACTAGGTACATTGTTTACGTTGTATCACTTGAGTAGGAGCAGTCTGTCGCTTGAGTCGCCGGTTGAGCAAGGTCAGGGTTTCTCTTTTAGCGTAACCGACGATATGACGTAACCGCCGCAAAGATGTTTAAACACCCTTGAACTGATTTTCTTTGGAAACTAGAATTCATTGGTTTTACGTCGTTTTGATCAGGTTTTTTGTTTCTTGATAAACACTATAGTACCTTGGTACCAGTAGTATGTGTCCAAAAACAATTACCACTGGATCCACAAATATATTAATCTAATACAGTAAAACCTAGAAACTAAGGATGGTGAATAAGAAAAGAGAACTTATTTGAAATGAGATTTGTGATTAATAAGAATAATTTTGTTCAGAAATGAAATGATATATTTATTGTTAGCGCTGTATTGCATTCAATGTATAAATATATCCTGACCAATAATATAAGAAATGCGAAAGTGAGTTTGTTTGTTTGGTTAGGCTTTCACTCCCTACTAATAACCGATCATCATGGAATTCTGAAAACACGACGTGGTTAGGTGTATAGTTATATACATAAGCCACGGGCGTAGCCATTGAGTAATAAAAAAACGTATAAAAACGTAGCCACAAAGTTTTGAAACTTACTTTCAACATACAAAGCTACAAATACAAATTCATTTTGAACTGTAATCTAGCTGCTCAGTATCAAAAAGATTTAGCTACCGCTATATGAGGTAAATCAACTTATCTTGTAATAGTGTCCTAGAAATCGAATGACCGGTCTGAGATACCACGCGGTTCAAACCAGCTTCGCAAGTTTATATGTTGGTTATGTAATAAATATCTAACATAGTCCAAACTTGAAACTATAAAAAAACCTTAGCAAATTCTTATAGATTATATTTATGCTTAACTGAAGCACAAAAATGGAGGTCGAAAATTGCAATAAAGTACTTAATATTATTACCAAAGTACCAAAGCGGGAATTAAAGCAAAAATAATGATACAAATATACCTATAAATAATTTGGAAAACTCAACTTTAAATTTTGTTAGACCATTTCCAAATCCGAAAATAGCAATCGAATATGATTATGTCAGAAAAGTTTGCAATAAATTCAAATAGTATCACAACTATGATGTCTGAAATCGGTTGCATTATTATAAGTTTTGAAACTTTGCTACAACATAAAACATACCTTCTCATTTTCAAATTTTTACAATGAAGCAAAATTTATTGAACGAAATAAGTAAAAATAACTAAAGGGAGACCTGGGGTGGTAAGCAAGCAAACGGACCGCCTGATGGTAAACGACATACACATAAACCTACACAAACATAAATAGAATATCACAGATAAAAATAGAGCTCTAGTTTACTCAATCCGCGGGTAGAGTATCCAAAACGGCGACATTACGATGTTGAATAACAATGGAAATTCGCTGGCCGAGGTAAGCAGCAACCTTTTGGTCGCTTGATCTTTTCAGAACATAGAGCGTACCTATGACGCATATATATGCAGGGTTTATAAAGAAAAGGTATGTGTGCTTAGCCAAAAAGGTTCATAGTACGCCTGTTACGCCTTAACAATGATGTTAAGCCGATAAAAATATCAGCTTTTTCATACGTTTTGTCGAGTGTCATTGACATTTTTCTGTTGAACTACCGATATTGTTTCGTGATTTCAGGGTTAGTCCCATAGTAAAAGTTGTTCATAACGGCGAGTACTATGTGCCCTTTTCGGCTTTGCATACTCTTTCCTTAAACCCCTTTATACTTACTTGCATCCTTCCTTTCCAGGTATTTTCATAAATCTGTAAGACAACTTGTCATCTTAACAAAGCAGCCATGTCACGGTCGGACATTTTAACATACATTGCTTTAGTTCAAGGCCGCGGGTGTGTAATGTTTACTTTAAGATGCAATGGAAGATAAGCAGCTCAATGGTTTCGTTCTCTTGAACTATTTTAAAACAATGTTTAATATGACTGGACTAACTGTCTTTGTCTAATGTACTGAAATAAAAAGACAGGTATTTTTATAGTAATGTACCATAAAATTAGAAAAATGTTTTGACTTGGTGAAACAAAGTTAGGGATAATTTTTAAGGGCCAGCTGGTTATATGTACGACCTGTAAATCAAATAAAATGCCACCTTAAACCTACCTAATAGTTATTAGGTTTTAAGTTGCATTTGATAGAACGCTTTACGCCTTTGATAGTTTCACTCTAGGCTAGAAGGTTCTTACTAATTCTCAACTAAGTACATTTTTAGGCAGCTAAAAATAATCTATTTTATTTATAAAATTAAAAATTAGATACCTTAATAATTAACAAGCTATAATTAAAAACTAAAAACAGATAACGTGGCTAAATTTTGCTTATCTAAGTATAATAAGAATGAACAGGATACACATTACTCATAGGATACATGGATGAATTGTTAAATAAACCGCCGCCTCTTCGACTAAATAACATCAAAATTGTGAAGCAATTTTCGCGTTATTTAAAAGCATTCATTACTATACTAGGCATCTATTTCCTTCAATGCATCGCGTGATACGAGCACAAGGTTTGATCATTTTCTTGCCTAACCATAACTATTTGGCAAGCATGTTTTGCGCACTTAACTGCAAATCCTTATACTTGTAGTGATTACTGAGTCATTGAAGACATTGCAATAGTATGATAGTTTGCTTAGTTTTGTAATACTGCTACCGGTACTGAAAAGTTTTGAAACTGATGAGACTTGAAAATTGCGTTGAAATTTCCATGTTGCCACTGTATTATAATCGAGTGAATTATCATAGTATCGAATTTCGATCGAATTCAAGCCAAATTCTTAGTGATTACTGAGTAATTGAAGACATTGTAATAGTATGATAGTTAATACTGTTACTGGTACTGAAAGTTTTGGAACTGATGACTCGACCCTTATTATCATGTTAATAAGACGAAAATTCTAATAGGATTTTTTTTGTTAACCAATGAATTGAATTTTTCATTTTCTGGAACCATTTTCTCCAGATCTCTTTTATTTTGTTGTTCCTGCATTAAAACGGTAGGGCGTTTTGCCCAATGTCCTTTCCAATACCTTCACAGTTCATGGTTATCTACATCACAATTTATTAATTTTAATAATTTCATAATTTAATGTACCAACAACAATTTATTTGAAAAAATTTATTTTACTATTAAACAACAAAATTCTTAATAAACGTAAACAGAATACAATATTATACGTCTAGATTAATTAATCAATATAATTTAAATGTATCTTTAAATTTTTATCTATAGCATTATTCTGTTCAATATCAATAAACCCATTTTGTTATGATTAACTTTAACACGGGCATACTACTCATACGTAAAATTATGTCTAAAGATACGTTAAAGTTCCAAAAATTACATTACTTTCCATAGTATTCATAAAACCAATCCCTAAAACATGTTTAATTTTATTTTCCAGCTGACTTCATCCATCCCTGCAACACCACAGACCCGGAATGTCTGATAAGGGCCACCAGAGATGCAATCCCGGAGTTTTCCAAAGGAATGCCTCACCTGGGCGTCCCCCCGCTGGACCCGTTCGTCATTGACAACTTGCCGATACAGCTGCCGGGGATCAAAGTCACCTTTTATGGGGGGAAAGCGACCGGCTTGAAGAAATGCGAGGTGCTCAATGTAGAGTAAGTTTCTTACACTGTGTCTATTTAAGTGATTTGTTTAATTACACTACACAATCCCACACACACTAAAATTATATTAATAATAATAAAGTATTGAGCATTAATATATGACCTTGATGACCTTTAAAAAGTCGTGGTAGCTCTATGGGAGAACAGCCGCTTCGCATTCTTGAGGTGGCGGGTTCAAACCCCGACTCGTACCAATGAGTTCTTTGGGATTTATGTACGAATTTACATACCACTGGCTTTTCGGTGAAGGAAAACATCGTGAGGAAACCTGCAGATGTCCGGAGAAGAAATTCAATGGCGTATGTGAATCCACCAACCCGCACTTGGCCAGCGTGGTGGAATATGGCCGAATCACCCTTCGAGGGTAGACCTGTATCCCAGCAGTGGGAGGATTAAAGGTTGCATATGATATTTTGGAAAGAATATCGGTTTTATAGATGGTGTCATTTTCGTAAAAGGAAATGCCTGGAGAAAAGATTTCATTTCGTTTCCATAGTCAACGTATAACTTTTTTACAAAGTATTGTTTTGATGATGTGGATTTTTTCAAGTAAATTCTGCTCGTAAAGCATATTTTCAAAAACCGCATTGCTAGAAATATAAAGGACGGAAAAATAAAACGGTTGAGTTTTGAACTTATTTCGAAGTCCTTTAAAATAAGTCAAAGGAATCACTTATAACATAGGTATCAGATATTAAAAAAACATAGCTCTCTTTCTTATACAGTCGAGTAAAAAAGGCAAACCGCAAAAATTGAGGGTAGAACGAAAAGCGGAAGGACATTCGTGAAGCGTACAGCGTAGACAACATCAGGCGCAAAACTCATATGTCAGTAATCTCACCGGCATTCCTCTTTATTGTGCACATCCGTGAATATTGCTTGTATTACACCGAAAGACCTGACAGTTGTTACAATAGAAGGGTAAATGTGCGTGCACCTTCGTAATGATCATTTCAAACAGTAACTGGTAGCCGTGTGAACTGTTCAGACAATGCAACATTTACCTTCGTTTCAAGGGATATACCCAAATAGGTGCGACAAGTTTAAAGTATTCAAATCAGTAGGTCCAAGTACGTACCTATACAGGGTTAAAATGAAAAGGCATGCTAAGCCGAAAGGGGTTCATAGTACTCATAATTATAAACATCTTTTACTATGAGACCAACCCAGAATTCGCCAAAAAAATTAGCCGTTCCATAGAATAATGTCAATGACACTCGACAAGATACATCAGCTGGTTTTTTTTTGCGAATTCCGTTTTGATCCCATAAGCTCTTTTCGGCTTATGCAATCAAACAAGAATGATTGATCAAAGAAAAACGAAATCAGTTCAAATAAACCGATGATGCTATAGCGTAGTCTGAATAGGCATTTAAGGGACGGGATGTAACTGTAGCTTTTATTTTGATTGCAATCACCGTTCAAAACATTTGTTTTAAATTAAAATTGAAAAACACGAAGCTACCAAAAACATAATTGCTTACTCTATCCAAAATTTAAATTGTAGGTGCGAATAAAATAGAACAATTAAGTAAAGCAAACTAGTTTTGCTGTTTAGTTTGATTTTTCATTTTGAACCTTAACAACACATATTTGTTTCAATTAAAGCCCTCACCCACCGTTCCAATAGATAAACTATTTGTTCACACCAGAAATTGCAAACAAAAAAGACCAAACCACTTAAAACTAGTTCAACAACTGGCGGCCTTATCGCTAAGAGCGATCTCTTCCAAAAACCAAACAGAAACCTATCATTAAACAAAAAAGCACATCATAAAACTTATATCATAGAATTATTCTCTACAGACTACCTAGAGTTGCTAGAGGAAAACAAAGCGGTCCATAAACCATCTACCAACAATGCGGTTAACAATTTGCGACTAGAACGACCAAACATAAACCCGCTGCATACTAACAGCTCACCTAAATACACCGCGGACGGCAGTAAAAATATCTTATTCTACAAACTAGGTAGCGCAGTAGCTTCATGGAAACTAGTCGACAAAGAACGTCCATGAAACTTTACATACACCATGGAATATTCTTCTACTGCAAGAAAATATTATTGTATTCTAGTCTGCTATAAAGCACTATAGATATAGAGGTCCTATAAAACCAAACCTGAAGCCGCGAAAAAAAAAATTTTTCATAGAAAAATGTCAATGACATTGGACGAAATGTATGAAACAGCTGATTTTTTTTTCGAAAAATCCGTGTTGGTCCCATATAAAGTTGTTTATAATGATGACTACACGAGCCATTTTCTCTTTTCATACCCTTTCTTTATAACCCTGTATTCAGTTCCCCAACTTAAAACACTTGATGAAGTTGGCCATTCTACTTCACTCATTCCTTGTTCCAAGTAAAACCTTGCCGCACCGCAATAATGCGGGTTTATTCTCACGGTTATTGTGTGCATTGGATTGACGAAACCCTTTTGTATTCTTACTTGCTTGGATAAATTAACTTTGCAAGTCCAAAATACGAGTACAGCCGTTAATCTGTCTTATGGTTTCGAGGTTAGGAGGTGTGGGAAGATTTTATCACTTGGCGAGACAGTGCCCTCGGCCGAGTACCCGGTTTGTATAAACAGTTCGACTAGGCGAGACAGTCACTAGAACCATGATTTGTTTGCTCGGCCGAGTATATGGCCATTTACTGTCTCGCCACTGTACTCGTTACGTGTAATCAACCCATAACGAAGAAGAGCAAAGTGTTTACGTCCTCGGTTGATGGAAAAGCATTCACACACATCATTCACACACGGTCTTATGCAAGCCTTGAATTTTGAGCATCAACAGTCCCAAGCCGTGCGTACCAATCACTGTTATCTAAGAAAATAACTCTAGTATTATAATATATTTAAACCGTTCTTAATTATTTTGATATACAGTATAAGATATAATGTTGAAGTTTAGTTGGTCATATTAATTGTATAGTTATAAGTTTTGCAATAGTAATTAATACTCTTTTACTTAGGTATTTTCTAAAAACAAAAGCAAGCAGAAGTTTGCCTTACAATCATAAGCGAACCTCGCGTATTTTATCAAAAGTGCCGCATCAGTAACACAACTCACCATCTACTCTCAGCCTATTGTGTCCCAAGACGAAAATATTGCGTTAATCTGCTCCTTGGTCTTCGAAGTTATGGCGCGATGGATTAGAGGGCCTATTGTTGCTAATGAATAGACGGAACGTGAATTAAAAGGGGGATTTTTATGGCTTTTGTGGTATTCCAATCCCTGATTCTGGGGAAAATGCGTGACTTTCCTCTTATTTTGTGAGGGCTGTGTACGATGTAGGTATGGCTAGAAGTTCTTGTTTTGGGTAGAATATTTTCTAAATATACCTACAGAGTATTTTTTGAAGTGAAAACTTCTTTAGTTGTACACTTTTTTGGAATGGGTAAAAAATGTTAAACTCGCGACAGGGTCACGTGACCTGAATGAAAATTCGTAAGACGGATGGAGAGTAGACAGCTAGTATCCCCCTCTCTTTCTACGGCGCGGCGAAAATGTATGCCTGCGCCGGCTGTTTCGTTTAGGCGGCGCAGGGCGCTTGCGCGAATGTTCTAATTTGACAGTTATAGTGTTGTGACCTAGTGATTATAGTGGACACGATATCGATTCATTTTTCTATTAAAATAATTAAAGCAATTCGTGCAAAATTATTCCCTAACCATTCCAAAATATCCAAAACGCACAACGTTAATACTTAAGTTTTCACTTCTGCCGGCACTCCCGGAGTGCAACCCGTCGTTTTTTTTTTCTTTACACTTTGTTTGCACATAAAAAATGATGACCATCGCCATTAGTCGTACCTATATTTTTCTTGCAATTTATTGAATCTGCAATAAAGTCGTATTCTATTCTATTCTATCGACAGCCTGTATTTTATATACATTTTCATTTTATTCACTCGAAACGCTTAATTCTGTCACATACGAGTAGGTTATTGATTCTTCAAAAGATTGGCCTAAATCTGTGCTTCTTCTGTTCACGCTTTGAACATTGTCGTTGTTCGTTACCTGTAGGGTAGGTAGATCATTTCTTTACAAATGAATTTCCTCAAAAAATACCGCTATTAAGGTAGTTGCTAGATAAGTCTTATCAATAGCGTCAAACCTTCGAAATTAGCTGTAGCAGCAACTAAACTAGGCACTAAAACTGCCGTCATAATCCAAAGAGCGGTATCTCAAATAATGCAATGGATTTCTGTTTTTTCACGCATTAGATGCGTAATTTTTCAAGCTATTAGATGTACGTAAAAACAGAAATGTTCTTTTTTAGATTTGGGCTTATAAGGGCAGCATTGGAGTCGTTCGTAAAAACCTTGATATTTGAACGAAATAAACATAGATTTTCCAATACAATAAAGTAGAAACCTTCGACTTTCGCACTTCCCCTTGACACACTAAACGTTTTGTCGAATTTACGTCATAATTTTTCGTAACTATATAGGAAGAGAGCTGTTATAAATGAAGTATAATTACTAGGAAGCCCTCATGATTTCGAGATCTAAGGCTGAAGAATATCACACCCACCGTAGGATGCGATTACCTGGCTTGTGTGATCGTTTCTTTTACATAAAACGCCTTTAATAAAGTGGCTTCTTTTTCCATCCCGGTCGCACATATAACGGGATAAACTGACAAGAGCGGGACGGATGAAAGCCACGATGACAGCCAAAGTATTTAGATTAATATTTTCAATGATTTAAAATCAAATTGTGTAGCAATATGGTCGTTTTTGCAGCTATAAATTTTGAATTGGTTTGTTGATATTTTCCAGAGCTTACATAGAGAAGAATCTCTTCACGATAGATGTGAAATGCAACATCACTATCAAAGGCAAATACACGGCTGTGGGGAGGTTACTGCTCTTCCCTATAAACGGCGAAGGTGATTCGAAGATTAAAATTGGTAAGAAAATTTTGTCACTTAATTTTTCATCAGTTTTACAATCTGTACCGATAAACTAAATAAAACCCGATAAAGATATGGGTGCAAATATTTTTTTTTGTCTCAACTAATCCTCCAAAAAAACTCTAAACATCCGTGATTCTCAACCGTAACAGTTATGCGTAATTTTAATAAATAACAGTTAGCCAGCTATCAGGGTTCTACTAGAGAGAGAACGGTCCGGTCAAGCGTTCCGGGTTCACGTTAGATCGCTTGCTGTGTGGGCATGTGTGTTGTGTATGTAACGTAAAGCCGGCGACTGACCTGAGCATTTTGCCGTAACGTAACGTTACGTTACGACGAAATGTTACAGGTCAGTCGCCGGCTTTAGACAGCCGAGCGCAGATCGCGAACTACGACCATTCGAACGCGTGACCGCTCTCTTAACATAACTGTATGTGACAACAAAGTAAAACAGTCAATTGTATTTTTTTCAGTGAACTCCATCATAAAGCTGAACATAAACACGAAGTACTACAAGGACTCGGAAGGCCGAGACCATTTCGGCATCAAAAGCTACAAGTACACCTTCGACTACGGTGAAAGGATACATTACACCATTACTAACCTCTTCAAGGGCAATCCTGAGCTGAGTAAGTGTTTCAACACAGTTGGATTAGTTTTTTAGATTGATACCATCATGCATGTCCTAATATTCATGCTTGGTTGCGAATATGTTTCATCAAGATAGATAATATAATCACAGATAGGTAGTCGGCCTGTTTGGCTCAGCGGTAGTGTATCCGCCTTATAAGCCAGAGGCCCCGGGTTCGATTCCCGGCCGGGCAGATGTTTGAATGATGAATTTAAATATCTGTTCTGGGTCTGGGTGTTAGTTGTCCTTGTCTTTGTGTGTGTTCCGTGGCATCCCCGACACAGGATTTATTCCTAGGGGAGCTATGAGTGTGAAACGTTTATTTATTTATTTATTTGTTTATTTAGTTACTCTTTTGTTTAATTAATACATTGATAATATTATTACTCTTCTGTATAAATCTTCAAGTTTGAAGTCAGCGTAGATAATACAGGGTTAAAGGAAAGGGTATGCTAAGCCGAAAGAGACTCATACTTAGTGTTTACTATTATGAACAACTTTTACCATGAGCAGCCCTGAAACCGAAAAAAAATCAGCTGCTCCATTCAAAATTGTCACTCGACAAAATGTATGAAGTACCTGATTTTTTCGTGATTTCAGGGTTGGCTCTTTGGTAAAAGTTGTTCATAATGATGATTGCAATGAGCCCTTTTCGGCTTAGCATACCTGTTACTTATAGCCCTGTCTTACTAAATAGTGCAACGGACTTCAACACTATACTTCGATTACACTGAAGCGGCTAAAGTTAGTTAATATAAAAGTTTAGCTTTAAAATGAGGATAGAAAGAAGCTGTGACAAACTAGGCTAAGTTGAAATGTTTATTTTTCCAAGAATACTAAAAATATAGGTAGGTAGAATACGAACAAAACACTCGGAAACATTTTTTTTAACAAATTTTAAACCAGCCTATCTATACGTAGACAGGTTCCGTAGATTTTCTTCTTTATCGTCAAATATTACGATACTATTTTTTAATTTTTCTGTCGGGAATAAGTCCATGTTTAACTACCAACTCGCATGTTACATACAAACTGACAAACAGTGTGTTAATATCGATTAACTTTCATTTGTTTCATCGCTAATTTCCGTGAAATGTCTTCGTGTCTAGTGATGGACATTCTATCGAATAAAAAATCCTATTATTCATCGATTATTAAAATGATTATTCATTAATCGAGTAGTAATTCAACATAGCGTTACTCATGTTTCGCATTGCATTTATAGAAACACTAGTTGCGCCCGCGGTTTCCCCAGAGTTTTCCGGGATAACAAGAACATTATTTTTACCAAACAAAAAACAAAAACCGACTTCAAAAGACCGACTATATTATTGAGTTATTCATCTATTTGTCGCGCACGTACTTAATGCAAATTTAAGACTTATATGGTTTTCTCATGGATACCAATATCAGAACTGGACTAAATTGAAATGGGACTAAATGGGAAGCGTCAGCTTTCTAATAAAAAAAGAACCATCAAAATCGATTCACCCAGTCAAAAGTTATGAGGTAACAAACATAAAAAAAAAAAAACATACAGATGAATTGATAACCTCCTCATTTTTTGAAGTCCGTTAAAAAGTAGCCTATGTGTTAATCCAGACCATGAACAACCTTCACTCCAAATTTCATATAAATCCGTTCAGCCGTTTTTGCGTGAAAGAGTACCTACCTAACAAACATCCATACATTCTTACAAACTTTCGCGTTTATAATATTTAGTAGGATAGTAGGATGGGACTACCGACGAACCACTCTCATTTTCAAATCGTTTGAAAGGAAAATGTTTAATCTAATTTTTCCTACTACAAAAAATATAGGCCTATAAAAAAAAGAAGAAAAAAGAAAGAAAGAAAAAAGAAAAAGGAAAGAATGATATAACTTTTACCGCCGACTTTAGTTCAGTTGATGTATGCAATCTCACGCAATGTATCAGAGTGCTATTGACCATAAACTACTCGTAAAACGAAATTCTCTCCAAACAAACAGATACTCGTAAAAGAGTTTTACAAGTCTGAAAATATTGGATTGAAAATGTTGAGGCGCTCGAAACGAATTTGTTCCACTGTGCGTGCATTAATGTACCATTACCATGCCATAGCAAACAATTTTACGATTTATCTATAATAGGTACTATTCAATTTTCATAAATATAATTTTACTTTAAGTTAATTAGCATGCATCTTTTATATTTTTTAAATTAAATATTTGTGATTTAAATTAAATTATTGTTGTGAGATGAGTAAGACAACGGAACAGAAAATTTAAAAAAAACTATAAAAATTAATGTAGCTTTAACGCGACTACAAATTTAATCTTGAATTCTATCTACTTTTTGACTAAAATTAAAAGTGTGAAACTTTCGTTTAAATTAAAAATTATTAAAAACTTTGATGTTTTTAAAGTTGACAAAAATTGCCTGGCAGGGTCAAAAACCCTATTCTTGGACGCTCGAGATTATCTTGGTCACTCTCATTCTCATGACATTTCTAATAGGAGCGGCAGTGATCGACATAGTATCCCACTCACCAGAATAAGGCTCCTGGCAACACACTTACAACCCGGTCACAATATCTGTGCACCTGACCTCGTGACGTCATATGTCTAAACTTAACAATAAATATTAAAAAACAAAACAACAACAAAGCGAAAATATCTCAAAATTATTGGGACGTGTATCGGCAACGAAGATGCTAACCGTACTGTCGCACCGGGGAGTGCGCGGAGAGGTGACAGGGGAAGCGGGAGAGGCGCCGCATTCCAGCGAGGTGCACAGATATTGTGACCGGGTTGTACACTACGCCGACTCCTTAACACAAAGTGATTTTTGTTTATATTTACCATCACAATTTTTTTAGATAAAAACTCAAGTGAGCATAGAGTAGAGTAGTTACCGTAAACAACAAAAAGTTTCCCGAAAAGTGTTTTAACTCACAATAACATTGACTACCAACGCCGCTGTAAATGTAATTCTTGAATGCAAATATTTATCCCATTTCATTCCCGCCGCCAAACACTGCACGAAAGGGTAATTTCCATTCCATTGTTGAACTGATACTTTTCGCTTTTTCCATTCAATCGCTACAATTTTCCGCTCAAAATAACTATGCCACAATTTAATTTATAGCTGACAAATTTTTGAGTAACTATTTGTAAGCTTTTTTGTAGGCTCTAATAGTTAAAAAGCGGTTTTTTATATCTATCAGTTTCCCCATTAACATACAATAACTTAGTTTCCAGTAGGTAGGTACATTTTCCTACTATTTTTTAACTTTCAGTAGTTTCACTTTTTAACAGACTTC
Organism: Alcis repandata; assembly: GCA_949125135.1. Lineage (NCBI taxonomy): Eukaryota > Metazoa > Arthropoda > Insecta > Lepidoptera > Geometridae > Alcis > Alcis repandata. Next base: position 8,499,595 of record OX421233.1, read on the forward strand.
AAAAAGAAGACGGTTCTCAATTCGACTGTATGTTGTTTTTTTTTTGGTTTTTTACTTTTTGTATTTATTAAACTAGTGCTTTGTTTCCATTGAGGACTAGATGACAGATATGTTGATATTTTTCCAGAAATCTATTAAAAACCTCTCTATGTCGTGTTATCTTTTAATAGTATTTAACAAGCGCGGTAAAGTTAGTAAACTCGTATAGGACAAGAGCTTGACTTGGTTACAGAGTTTTTAGATTGCCTGGCGCCTGAAGACTTCTGACATGGCTTAGCAGTAAGAATTTTCAAATAAACGCGTGTCATTCCACGGTAGCATTGGGTTGTAAATGCCTTTCGCTTACACCCATTCTAAGACTAACCGTAAGTGTAATAAATACGGTATTGCCAAGTACTGAATTGTTTTCCTTCTTTTTCAGGTAACACAGTACTCCAGTTCCTCAACGAAAACTGGCGAGTGGTGACCGAGGAGTTTGGCCAGCCAGTGGTAGACTACGCCATCAACGTCACCGTACACACAGCAAAGAAGTTCTTCGACGCAGTTCCGTACGACGAGCTGCTTCACGTCCCTATTCCGAAGTACTGATGATTAATGGATATATCCAAGTTATTAGGTCAAGGGAAGTTAAAGTGCGAAAAGAAAGACATACTTAACTGTGAAAGCAATAACTAATAACATTTAGTGAGTTTCCTAAGCAAAATAGAAATCCGAAGTGCCCAATAAAATTTAACGGCAACGCACTGAATGTTGGTACATAGGCGTTCAACATCATTTTCATAGTACCTAATGCTTCACAAAACAGGACACACCACATTATTATCTATTGTGTGCCCACGCAGCATGCTATAAATCTGTACTTATACTTGTCATTCACTTTTCAGCATAGCGTTGTGCTATCCAAAAGCAGCGCTGCAGTTGCATTTTTTCCAGGCTTTTTTCTTTGAACTGGCACTGTTTGAGAGTTTAACCGAAAGATGTCTTAAATTTTCATTTTACCTTTTTCTAACTGATTTTCTCAGCCAAGCTCTTGGGTACAATTAATTACACAACTTACTCAATTTAGTATAAGAATGAAGTAACAACTATTCTCATATAATAGAGTTAACAATTTCGAAGCCCACCTGGTTGTAAAACAAAATATAGTTTAAAAGTGATTTGTAATAGGAAACAGGAAACATTCAAGGCAGGTTAAAGATAATTTCTGAATTGTTTCACGCATATTGTATGGCTCTCTGAAATACATACATTCTCGTCAACCGCCAAATATTTGAAATACCTAAGTCGACTATGACGATCGTTCGATGTGATTCTTTCCTATAAGTTTGATTTTACATGCAGCAATTTGTACAGGATTTACGGAGTGATGCGTGCTCCATGGGTTGCTCGTAAAGAGACATTGTTACGTACGCACGTAACGCGCGTTCGTCAGCATGCCGCGCTCTTTGTGGACTAGTAAGTGATCCTCCGCGTAGATGTGAGCCGCACCGACACGGACGGTTATTTATGCGGTTATTTTCTATTATGCGTTGTTTAACTGCACTTGTACCTTTGCTATAGAACTCCGCACAGTTGGTCCGCAAGCAAATCCCCATAACTGTGGAATCAGCCTTAATACTTCCTTCTTCGTTAGTCGATGGTACGCGTACAAGATTCGCACGTGTGTTACGGCTGTTGTTTATCTGTTCTAAGTTATTCAAAAAACAAAATGGGAGTAATCAAATTGTACCTTGTAGTATTAAAATTTATTAAGTGTTTTCATTAATTTTGGACTTAAGGTAGCTAGATAAGAAACTATTTTTAACTTTTTACTTGCTTTCAGTTTATTTTTGTGAATATTGTATGAAAGTAAAACCTATTTTTTTATTCAAAATTAATTTCCTTGAACTAATTAATCACAGTTAAAACGTGATAACCATATTATGTAAGATTATACACATGGATTATTATTAAACTATTCTGTACCAATTTTATTACATACTACTTAAAACTAGTTAAGATTTAAAAATAAAACGTTTGAAAAAATTTAAAATTTGTGTGTCAATCTAACCATATTTATTAACTGAATGGTTTTTCCAGAGCTGATGTATGACACTAGGCCCAAGTTTGAAGGCTTTTTAAGACAGATCTAAATTTTCTAAAACTATTGGCATCCTTGTCTAATGGCTTGCAATGATAAAGACAGATATATTTTTAGTTAGTTTAGATCTGTATTAAAGTGCCTTCAAACTTGGGCCCATTGTGTCTATAAAACAGTTTGTCTCAGTGTCGGCTAGCAATATATATTAGACACTAGATGCGCCCCGCGGTTTTACTCGCCTTTCCGGGATAAAAGTAGTCTATGTGATAATCCAGGCCATGAACGACCTTCATTCTAAATTTCATGTAAATCCGTTCAGCCGTTTCAGCATTCATTAGTAACAAGCATACATACTTTCACCTTTATAATATTAGTAAGATAAGATAATAATATATATCTATGTTGATGTTGTTTATACCTATGTTGAATATAAATATCAATAAATCATACAATAAATGGCGAAATTACTAATTGGCGGGCGAATAACTTAAATTTAGACAAATTTTGCCTTGAAAACAATACTTGTAAAATAACGTTTTGCTTTATTTTCCTAACTAATATTGTATAATACTAAATTCAGCTAGTTTGTTTGTTACGCTTTCACGCATTTACTTTTCAACCGATCCTCATAATTTTGTATAGGTCCATTGTAATCTCTTTTCCGGAGAAGAAATTCAATGGCGTATGTGTATGTGAATCCACCAACCCGCACTTGGCTAGCGTGGTGGAATACGGCCTATAAAGTAAAGTAAAGTGATATATTGGCCTTATAACAGAATGTTACACTGGGCAAGTCATTACACATAGTACAAATTAATCATAAAATAAAATATTAAAAGAAGAAAAATTAACAATAGGTAGTCATAAAGTTACATAAAATAATTTCAATACTTCTAACTAACACAAGAATGAAGATTCAGTTAGACGCTATTCACCCTTCGAGGCTAGACCTGGTATCCCAGCAGGTTGAGTCGATCACATGTTGTCAGAGGTACAGAACAAGAACATTATTTTTACAAAATAAAAAACAAAAACCGACTTCAAAAGACCGACTATTGAGTTATTCATCTATTTGTCGCGCACGTACTTAATGCAAATTTAAGACTTATATGGTTTTCTCATGGATACCATTATCAGAACTGGACTAAATTGAAATGGGACCAAATAGGATGCGTCAGCTTTCTAATAAAAAAAGAATCATCAAAATCGATTCACCCAGTCAAAAGTTATGAGGTAACAAACATAAAAAAAAATAAAAAAAACATACAGACGAATTGATAACCTCCTCCTTTTTTGAAGTCGGTTAAAAAGACATAAACCACTTGTCTTTTCATCATCATTATTGTCACCACGCAGGTGAAACCACAGAGCGCAGATAATCTGAACTAAACGTATCCTCAAAATAGTTAAGTAATTCTTTAGTGCTTACAAAAAGGTGGCATTGAATCTTTAAAGCTGTAAAAACACGGAAACTAACGTGGTTTTCACACATTTTTGTTATAATTAAACACGGGAATACTCACGTAAAACGACGACGACGTATTAAACGACTTAATTTTTACGTGAGTATTCCCGTGTTTAATTATAACAAAAAATCTGTAAAAACACCATTATCAGATTTTAAATTATGTTAGAGAATTCTGATCTGATCAATTATCTTTAAGCTTATATAATATCCGGGTATCCAAGACCTTTTGTGAGCAAATCTCCAAATAGAACTCGAAGTTAGCTCAAATGGCAATAAATATTTTTATTTAAAAACTCATATTTTTCCGTATAGAGAATTTATTTTACTGACCTGATCATTATTTCAATTTAAAGAGCAAGGTCTAACGCTGTTTCAAATATTATTTAAAAAAAAACTGCTGCATTAAATCTTCCAGTATATTTTTTTGCAATCTCGATAATATGTTTAAAAATAAAAGAGTTGCTCTCTTGATACTCTCTATTTTAAAAATATTTTTATCTACCGAATAAATAGAATAGCTAGTATTTTTCGACAGAACTTCATATACTTATTGAATCTACTAATAAAGAAACAGTAACAGCTTTGAAACCGAGTTTGTCTCAATTATTAAAAACAAGTACCTACCGACAAACGGCAATGCGTGTAGATTCCGAAATTTCATCAGAAGAAGATACGAATAATATAATGACCGGATACATCAGGGTTACTTTTATTACAAAATTCTAAAAACGTAAATCTAGTAATCCCGATTAAGCGATCCGTGATAGCACGCGCCGCGCCGTGCTGAGCGGTACGCCGCACCACGCCATGGCCTGACTCGGCTTGACTCGGCAAAGCATGAATGCAAGACACGAGCGGATTTTTTTTATAAATATATATTTTTTTGGATGACTAAATGCTGTTGGCCACTTGGCTACAGCGTACCGGGTGTTTAGTGACAAGAGACAAGGGCGACAAGCGCAAGGGCACCTCGAAAGTACGAGCCTCGGCTTTAGCAGGCGCCCGGGGTCTAGGGTCAGAGCAAGTCCGATCGGGGGATCGGACTTGTATTGGCACCTCAGATGGGGTGTGCCCTAGAGCCTTAGTAAAATGATCAAGTTGATCGTTTTGATCTGTATGATTATTATTCGGCAATCGGGTATAAACACGCGCGGATCCGTCGTTGGTTGGCGCGGCTCGTGTAAACCCACGCCGTATATTCATTTGGTGAACAAGCAACGCGAATAAAGCGAGGAATGGGGCGGGGCGCGCATTTCGACTACTTGTTACAAGTATAACTGTATTTCCACAGCTTTTATTCCGTGAAACAAAATTATCCACATTCTAGCTTTATCACATCTACACACGAATAGAAACGGGGGAAAGGCAACTCGACCGCGGCCCATGCTAGGCCCACTAGCTGGATACACGGTCCGAAGCGCCACGCTCATGGGCCGCTCATGCACCGTAACTTTTTAACTAATATTGTAAATACAAAAGTGGATCTGCTTTTTTTATATACTATCACATCTTAACTACTCAACCGATCATAATGAAATTTAACTTCATCCCGCAATCCAAGTCTTTGATTCTTTCGGTAGAAGGTCACATAGGAACAGACAAACATACATAAGTACGGGCATAATATTTGCATACATCCGTAGAACATTATCCTCCTTCTAAGCAGTCGGATAAAAACACAGAAACTTTGCAAAATGGTTTGTTTCCAGAAGGAAACGGCTTTACGATTAATTACACAGGGCAATTAAAGACCGTTATAGTCCGTTCGCTATCAGCTAATTTGGTTGATGAATAAAAACATTAATGTTCTGTGATACACGAGTACTGAGTAGTCTAGACTCCTAAGCAATTATAACAAAATATTTATCTAATCTTATTCCGGGATGTATTTAATTATTAATTAACGTTTTTTGAGCAACTTATTTATTACTTATCATTATTTCAATAATGAATTAATAAATGTAATGTAAAAATAAATTGCCATCCGTCAGTCTTGCAGTATCCCGAAAATAGGTCGACTGATTTAACAATTTTTTTCTTTTGTTCGCCTCAATAATATTTTGGAGTAACTTAGAAAATTAAGAAAAACCCAAAGGGACAGCCGAATAATCGGAAAAATCAAAATAGTAGTTTAAGGTGGTGTTTGAAGTTTACACATCCAGCAGTAAATAAAACAGAGTTTTTATTCACATCGTAACTTGTAATAGCTCTCAGAGATTATTATCTAATAGCAAACGGACTATAACCATCGATAACATCATCTTCAATGTCAGCGCAATGTAGTTAATAACTACCATTTAGGTATATTCGTTGAAAATCTAATCTATTACCTAAATAAGGAAGTAGGTACCAAATATAATAGTATGGTAATACTATAGTATAGTACGAACTTGTGGTAATTGTATTTTGATTACTAAGAAGCGTGTTTCGTGTTTTTGTCCGACAAATATAGGCAAATATTACTTTTGTTACATGTTTTTGTGTGATTTTTTAGCACAAAGACCTCAGACAGAAGTTGCTAAGGTGATGGTCTAACAGTATCCATTTTATTTAACTAACTAGCTATACCCCACGGTTTCGCCCACGCTGTGATGAAATACGGAGATTATGAAAAATAGCATGCCTTAATACAGGGCATAAGCTATCCTTATTCCAAATATGAAAATTGGATTAAAAGTTGCCGGGATAAATTCCCGCAATTTACTTTAATTACTTGCATTACTTATAATTAACAAACATTCGCACACTCAAACTTTCGCATCTATAATATAATATTAGTAGTATAGTAGAAGATTATAAATATAAAAGTGAGTTTGTTTGTCACGCTTCAACGCCCTAAATACACAACCTATCATGGTGGCTTTCCAACGAGTCACAACTGTTACTCGTCGTGAATATTTTTTCCTAACGAGTCACACTGTTCCGGTAGGGGAATCTTTTTATAATAGTTAATTTTTTTTTTGACGCTATGTCTGGGGTAAAGAAAAGAACATAGGCTACTTTTCATCATTATCATCACCGCGCAGGCAAAACCATGGGGCGCAGCTAATATAATAATTATAACACCAGCTAAAAAGTACTGGCAGAAGTAAAAAACAAATGAAAAAAGTAAAAAAAAAGACGTGTGGCACTCGGGGACTGCCGCGGTAAAGCTATTGCATAGCATTTTTTATCAACTTCTGCAATTATATCTAATTATAATTATTTCATTAACCAATGCCACCTAGAGGCGAGTTGCTGAACTAAAGAGACAAGCGTCATATTTCAAAAAGACATTAAAAGTTCTGCTATTCATCGATAGATGGCAAAACTAAAAAGTATCACCGCTGTGCCGGTCGGAGTGGGTGGGTAATTTTCGTTACGGAATTTCTGGATTCGGCCTCCACGCTCAAGGCCCGCGATAGAAGCTATGCAATAGCTTAAAAGGTAAAAAACCTATATGTTACAGGTTATATGTTATAGGCTATATACTATAGGTTTTTTAATACATATAATATTATGGTAGGTAGAATTCTAGTTGTAATATTGAAGCACTTTTTTGAGCAAAGGCGTTGTCTGATTTACGATGTATATTCTCTACGTTTTCGCGATTATTATTTGAGTACATTTTGAATACGTTGAGATTACCCGAATATTTTCGTTAGTCATTGCCACTTAGAGCCAAATCTAGTTTATTACGTGAAACTTGTTAGAAATTCATTTTGTTGTAAATGTAGGTACCTACATGGTCTCACGTAAAATGTGTCAATCCTATGTATTTTCATAGTAAAAAATGTGTACTGTATGTACCGTTATATAATTCATTTTGGACTTTATAAACTTTCTGTGTAATTTTGTTTTCTAGGTTAAGTCTAACATGAACCAGTTAATAAAGTTAACAAACTAAAACAACATATTTGAGTAGGTTACCTATTTAAAGTGGAGTTAGGTTGTACTCTGGATTCACACAGAATTTTTTTAAATAATTTCTGTACGATAACGAATATACATAAAATAAATACATATACATAATATAAATAGAATGATGAAAATGATGATGATAATGATGAATGTATGTTTGAGATAATGTACCTTTATCGCTCGTAATATAATATAGAGGGTAAACCCCTGAAATAAAAGAAAATATAGAAAAGCTCTCATTCGGAAAATTACCGATATTTTTGTACGAGTACGTGATAATGACAAGTTCCGATCGGGACCGGTTGTCCGCTTGCACACCGAGTGGAGGCAGTGACTAAGCTACAGACAATCAGATGCATTCAAGTGTGAAGTGTTCAACCTACAAGAAAAACTTTACCAAAAAAATAACTTTATTGCAATTATTTTTTTTACTCATTATAAAATGTTTTTGTAATGTACAAAATTATTGTAATAATTTTAGTTAAAAAAAAAAACAAAATTACTAAACAAGTAAAAAATAACAGACAAGACAACGTAATGAAAACATTTCAAATTAGAAGATTATCTTATTAGTTTTTGTTAAAAAAGGTCCTTTCTCATCGAGTGCGTTCACATGTTTGTGTCAAATACATAATAGTATTCATGATAAAAATTTGCAATTAAATGTGAAGCCTGATTAAAAACCATTTAAAAAATTTGCCCTAAATTACACACTGCTAAGAAAATGTAATCTCTCTCTAATTTGGCACTCTTGTCATATTTCGGTTTATTTCATTTTTAGTCCATTGTTTTTATTATTATTTTCCTATTGAAAACAATTATGCCCTTAGCAAAGTGATATATTATAATACCAAAGTATTAAAAAAAACTAACAATAATAAACGAAAAAAACCAACAAAACAATCATAACATTTTTCAAGCATTTTACTTCAAAACCTCGTTAGTTTTCACAGTTCACAGTTTTCACACACAAATCGTCGGTGTAGTTTTATTGTAAAATGTTATTGCTGCAATCTGTACGATTTTCGAATACGGCGTGAGTTAAAGTACTGTCTAAATGAACACGCGCGTCCACAATGTCAATCGCGGATTGAAGGCCCACTAATGTCTTAACATTTAGTCGATATATAGCTGCTATTCTCGACGCCGACTTTACAGTAGTGAAGCCACCGCTAATTGAGCATATTGTCCGAATCAAAGATGAGTTTGCAGAGGATTACGCGTGGTGTCGTTCTATGTGTGGCGATTTTCTTCTGCGATGCGCAAGCGAAATTAGCGCGTAAGTACCGATTTTATTTACATTTGTTTAGCAAGTATTAAAATAATTGCTTATTGAAATAGGCAAGTATTTTTTATTGCTAAGCAAATATTTTGTTTAATAATTGCTTGTAAATATTTGATTCAAATAGTTTATTTTATGTCTTTGTGTAGAAACAAATATAAAATTTTAAAAAAATTAAAAACAGTCAAGTTAAGTTTAAAATTCAAAACACAGTTACAGTTATGGTTTGATGATCATAGATTATATTTTACACATTTAAACATGATTAATATTTTCATTGGGATTTAATTGTGATAATTAATGTTTATGTTGTTTTACTGGCAAAAATAATGAGCTGAAAAAATAATAAGGGAATAGAAAAAAATACCTATTCTAATATATAAAAAAATAAAATAATATGCAAATGCAAATGGTTAGAATATTATAGTAAACCAACTCTACAAAATGAAACAAAGTCGTGGATTTTTTGTTCGATGTTTAAGTTTTTTTTTTTAATTTGTCAGCATTGGTTGACAGTAACTAGTGCTAAAAAAATAAAGTTCATAAGTTCTTGATTGATTCGCATTTGAATATATTTTGCACAATATTTACACCTGCCTATTATAATTTAGACGCATATGCATGAATGCTCGTGCCGCTTAAATTTAGTCTGAATATGAATTAATTAATAGAAATTATAATAACAAGGGAACCTTTATAGAACAGAGAGAATAAAATTCTTAAATTTTATTCTTAATTGGTCATAAAAAATTGGGGTCAAGACTAACTTAAAATATTAATTATATGCAGCAAGGTTTCGATTGTGAGCGCATATTATGCATTAAAAATATTCTAGTTACATAGCACCAATAGTCAAGATATAAAAAATAGGTAGGTATCATATAATTTAGGAAAAAAAATGTTCGTGACCACATTTTTAACACAGCCTCGTCGTTTTAATATTTGTATGAACCTTTATTCTACCAAGAATAATACGAAAAACAAAGCAAACTATTTTTCATCTATACAATTAAAGAACCTATTAATGTCATAGATATATCTTTGTTACGATATACTTTACAATATCTTTATCATACATTTTAAAAACTATAATAAAATTGTATTTTGATGAACGCAAAAATGCTAGTGCAAAGACCTCGACGCGTTCCTGGCTAACTGATCAAATCTGACATGTGATCGCAATGTTTAAAAAGAGATAGAATCTTTGCCTGTGAGTGGAAATGGAATATTTAAATAGAATAGCCCCTAGCAAGTTGCAATCTATGATACCAAACCTTATAGAAAACTAAGACAATGGGAATGACATTTTTATGATCTACTAGCTGCCCCTGCGGATGCGTGAGGCAGAAGATCGTGCCTTGTTGCGTTCGGTGTCCAGTAGTGGACAAACATAAGATAGGCTGATGATGATGATGTGAGCTGCCCCTGGCGGTTTCACCCGCTTTTTTTAACCTTTTAAACCTTTCCTGAACTTATACAAATATTTCAAGATCAAAATTAGCGAAATCGGTCCAGCCGTTCTCGAGTTATAGCGAGCCAAACTATGTCTTAATTTTCTAATGTCACGCTCAACTTCCTTATATTTTCTTTCATAAGATCCTTCTCCTGACAATAATTAACACAACCAAAAAAATAATTAGCGAAATTGTTCCATCCGTTCACGCGTGATACCATGACCAAGGGAAATAGAAATTCATTTTAATATAAATACATAGATAGATTCAGATATAGAGATTCTATATTTTATAACAGAAATGCCATTCCCATGCATTGTCAGTTTATATAGTGTTTGCGATTACGGAAGTGCAACTAGGTTACAGGGACTGGTTTGCAACATAAAAATTAAAAAAAAACTAGTCTACCCTGAACGCTTAGTTAAACTCCAGCTTTTCTCATTAACCGGTTGGTGAGTAACCTGTGGGCAAGTAAATTCTAGAGCAATGAACATTGTTTTCGTAAAGAAAAATGCACCCGGACAGATGGGCAAAGGTCTCCACAGAGTGGCGCCTCCGGACAGTCGCCCCCCGACGCGATGGCACGACGAACTCGGGCGGTTTGAAAAAGACTGGACGGCGCAGGCCCAAGACCGCAGTAACTGGAAAAAATTGGGGGAGACCTTTGCCCAGCAGTGAGACAGCATAGGTTAATTTAAAAAAAAAGTAAGTAAGTTCGTAAATGCCGAGTGGCTAGTCCTATAATTCGGCCGTTCAGAGAATGCGTTCCTGACACATCGCGATTGAACTGACGACGTAACTTTGTAATGGCGTTGCAGTTACGATAAAAATATTTTTGCTGGTTGTTTACCGTTTTAACAATTAATGAGCATTAAAACAACATTATTATATCAATAATCAATTAATGTTATAATTTTGTGCCAAACTGAGTGTCAAATAACTTGGTAAACAATATTTTTCTAAATCTATACTGCGCTATTACAAGGTTATGTCAGCGCTTTATATTTGTAGTGCTGTGCTAACAAATAACAGGCAATAATAGTATCGTAATCTGTTCTTATACAGTTATACTCTATAAAATAATACGTTTTGTTTTTCTTTTTAAGAATTTGAAAATAATGGACTATAAGATAACTTTTATGAAATATAAAAATAAAACAGATTGTAACTTTGTAACAAAGAATAAATAGAACAATTTTATTATATTAATATTACCTTTTTCCACTTAAATAACTAAAATATATTACTAAATTTTAAATGATTCCGCCAATTTAAAACGAAAATAATCTTAAAAATAATGCGGCGGTTCATTTTGGAGGAACGGTAACGAACTCAGTGTTAGGTATGTTGTGCCCCTCACTAGTCGTGACTAACTGACAGGTGTCAGGAACGCATTCTCTGAACGGCCGAATTATAGTGTCAAATTATTCAGGTCATCTCGACGAGAGTGAGATGGCAGACGAGTGATAGAAACACTCGTCTGCCTTAATCTTAACGTAATATATTTTGTCTGAAAGTCGATTTTATTAATTTTGTGATAGGCTTACGTTTGACCGCCATTCCACCTAATATGCAACTGCAAAATATGCAACCTGATAAGCAACTATGTCCACGATGGAGCAAGACTAAATTCTGGATGGTGCAGACCTCTATTTATAGAATAGACGTTTGATTATTACCGTTTAACATCAGCCGAGCGATTTGCTCGTCTCGTCACTCAACGGAATAAAAAAAAAGTAAGATAAAAGCTCCAAGATTATCTCTAGAGAAAATTTGCAACACGCAAACGAAACTTACTCGCAGATTAAGCTCTTCCGGATCCGGTTCAGTCAAATCACGCGAACCGATGATCCTCATTAGCCTCAATTGGAGACGTCTCAAGTGATTTGGATTTGTTTGAATGTAATTATCGCGTCTCAGCAGATTCAGGTTCATTTACAAAAGTTCAGGTTCATTTGAGCTGTAATCTTGGTAAATTGGGTGATTTCTTGAAATCAGTAACTTTTAAGTCGGTAAATGCTTTGGATATAAATGATCGCCAGATGTCTCTTTCGCGTATTTAGAAAAAAAAATGAGAGGTACCTACATAATTTTTATAAATCGGCAAATTTTTGTTTATTTATTTTATTGTCTATTTTATTTTGACAAAAACCTTTTTATGAGTATTAAGGCGGCGATAAGTGATCACACGAGAGATGGTATTTTTCGCGCATTTAAGATAAAAAACCATTGACTGGGTATTTAATTAAATTACATCAAGTATGAAAAAATACGTAAAATAAATATTAACCGTAACACTTCCTACATAACAATTTTAAAAGCCAAGCGTTTTCCTATATGCCTACTTAAAAATAAAATAAATAACGATTCACACTCATAGCTCCCCACTTGGATAAATTCCTGTGTCGGGGATGCCATGGAACACACACAAAGACAAGGACAACTAACACCCAGACCCAGAACAGATATTTAAATTCATCATTCAAACACAAAATACAAATACAAAAATACTACAAATGAAACAAAAACAAAAATACAAATCTTCAAATACTTCTTAAGCTAATTTTAAAGTTTTTGTAACTAATCATAAAAATCAGGTTTCTATTGCAGAAAAAAACTACATAGGTTTTTTTTTAATTCAATAAAACTTCAAAATACTTAGATGATTACAATTTTCATCTGAGAACAAAAAATATAGGCACAAGCTGTATAGATTCAAGGAAAAAAGGAAACAAAAAAATTAAATTATCCAAAATTAAATGTCATAAATCGTGAACTGATCATAAAACTTTATCAACTTAATTTAATAACAGTAATCAGGAACCTTATAATAGGTATAGCGTATCTCATATTAACAGATGTAGGGCAAAAAACCGCTGCCGCTGTTAAATAAAAACCAGTTAAAATTTTTATGCTAACCGGCGCCCTTGACTTTGTCTGACAACTGCATGACTCAATGGAACCAGTAACGCAAAGCGAGTAACGACACTCCATAGCTTTCTATGCAAAAATATAATTGTTTATTTTTACTAGATCATTTCATTCATTCAATAATACAATAAAAATCTTAATCAAATCTTAATAATATATAAATAACCCACCCCTAATCGCCCCCGGTGCGAAGGTGCCCATCGTTGATTAGTTTAAATTTGCTTTTCAATAAATTAATATTAATCTTTTTTTTTCGTTTTTTTTTTCTGGAACACAATTCGTCGTTTTAAGAATATGCAAAAACATTCCCCAGCAAGATTGAGCTGTTGGTGTCCACTGCAGGACATAGTCCATCCTATTATATAACATATTAAATATCTGTTCTGGGTCTGGGTGTTAGTTGTCCTTGTCTTTGTGTGTGTTCCGTGGCATCCCCGACACAGGATTTATTCCTAGTGGGGAGCTATGAATGTGAAAAGTTTACGTTTTTTACGTTTACGTTTACGTATTATATCTAGCCGACTTAAAAAATCAAAGCCAGCAAATTCTGTTCAGTCAGTTTACCCGTACTGTTAATATAATATGTTGTAGTTACGCACTGGGTGGTTTTGTTGCCGGCGATTATCTCGAGTCACACTCGCTACCCATGAACTCGTTATATCATCGACGCGTCGTTAAATCGCTTATTTCGTTTAAACCTCTTGAAATGAAGGCAAAAATCGAAAGTAGAAACTATACTGCAAGCGTGTTTTGTTGAAAATGCTTTGATTTTCTAAAAATAACTTGTTACAAGTGTAATAATCGTAAAATTACAGTTTTATGAACCTTAACAATGTCACATGGTGGTATATTAGCATAATAACTGTTTACTGACATTTTTTGTACTGGCTGTCTTCGAGTTACGGGTAAACTGTCTTTGAATGACTGAGGTGACGCTTTTCGATTTTTAAAATCATTTATTGCTTGCTAATAATGAATACTGTAGTGTACCTACATCGGATAGTCTGAACGGCACGCGGCGTTCAAAGGCATACCTGTTCTGCTAAAAAAAACCGAATTCAATCTGTTCCACCGATTAAATTAAAGGTTACACATGATTGTAAAAACATCACACTTGTCCGGATGCGTTGAACTCCAAATGTGTATTCAATTGTTTGCTTTAATATCCGGTCAAGTGTCAATGACATGCAAAACGTTGAATGTCAATTTTACAAACCAAACAAACGCAAAAATTAAGACTATTGACACCTTAATTCATTATTTTACAACCAAATACATATGGAACTACTTTTGGTTAACACTTGAGTGGTAAATGGAATAACACTTTTGTTGAAACCTTAATCCTAAGCCAATAAATAACATTTTTTTACATAAACGCTTATGCTATATTGGTTTGTTTGTTGTAAAATAACATCTAATTAGTTTTGGGAAAAGAGGATGACATGAGTGTTCTGATGAAATTAGATACTCTGGGTCTTGCACGTAAGCACTGCTTAAAGTTAGTCACTGCCTAAAATGCTCTGACAACTTCTCGCTGATGTAAAATATCACGTGCGAAAAAGAAGACGGAGAATTTTATTCCAAGCAGACTTTTAAGTAAGGCCCTCTATTTTTAGAAAATATTAAATGGTGGCTATAAAAATTAGCAGTCAATTATTCTGCAAAAAGCGTGTATATTATACTTGTATAACTTTTTCATGTAAAACGATGATAATTATCTCGAAAATAGATGCTGAGGTTCATTCATAACGTGCTTAAAATGTAAAAAAACTAGGCAATAAGTGTTGATTATATTCTATTCTTGGATCAGCTACTTATGTCGGTCAGTAAGGTTCACTGAATATTACAAATATCTTACTCAAGACTAGTCATAGAAAATAGTATTTTTATGACAAAAATTTAGTAGAACCAGCCCCCTTACCCAAGTTACAATTTTATCATAGCAAAGTAATATAATTTACGGTAATGACATTTCTGTAAATAGTACATAATCTATAAATAGATTTTAGAAATGTCATTCTTAAACATTATCTTAGTTTTAGGTATATAGCGTTTGAGATCGTAGAGCTGCAACTTGGTTATGCGTACAGGCTTTTTAAACTAATGATAGGCTTGCACTTGCAAACCTGATTTAAAAAAAAAATAGTCGAAATGAGTCTTTTATCTATTTTATAAAACATTGATTTTGTTTCAGCGGACTACATTCATCCTTGCAACGCAACGACACGAGCATGCTTGGTAAAAGCAACACAAGATGCAATTCCAGACTTTGTGAAGGGAATTCCTGAATTGGGAGTACCTTCCTTAGATCCTTTCGTCATAGAAAAACTGGCTATACCCCTAAGCGGGTTGAAGGTGACATTCTATCAAGGAAAAGTATCCGGCTTCAGAAAATGCATTGTAGATAACGTGGTGTAAGTATAGTAAAAACTTCTAGCAATATAGCGCAAATGCTAAAGCTGTCAAAACTTGATAAAAATAAGGTTTTGTATTTGTTTACACGTTTAAAACGTTCGCAAACTTTGCTACTCTGAGGTGCTACTCTAAGCTTTGCTCAATGATTTCACTATGGTGTTAAATTTATGTGCTCTAAATATGTAATAAACGTACACGGTGCGGTTCAATCTTTGGCCTCGCAGTTTTGGGGTCTAGAATATTATAATAGCCTGTGTAGTGTGTGTGTCTCAACGATAATGTATATAGCTTTTGATTTGGTGAAATAATTCACAAAACGGACGAGTAGTTTTGGATATTACTTTCCATAAATAAAAATGTATACAAACTTTACCTCCTTATTTTCTCTCGCTCTGTCACTGTCTCTTTCACACATAGGGAAAACCAATGATACCTATATCTCGCTCCTTATTCTCGAGTACTATATTTGAGTGCCTAGGCCGTTTAGTGCTAAGGAGATAAACATTGTTGTTGATTGCACAGACTATGTACAATTGTACAATATACTCATGTTTGCTCGTTGTTCAATGTTATGAGCCAAGCTGTAGAAATATTCCTAGAAATTCTTGACTTTTTTTTCGGTTTTTTCCTTAGGTAGGTACCTAGTATTTATTTTGTATGCGTTGACTATGCAAGGCAAGTATCGTCTTCGTGTCGTGTCAAGGATATCTGGATTCTAATCGTGGTTCGAATTTTCAATAAACCTGTTGAGTAATAAACTGACATTTTTACGGAATAATTATGCAGTTTATTTTATTGACTTTGATTTATTTAACAAAAAATGCAACAAGCAGTGAGGTCAAGTGAAGACCTCACTTCTTGTTGCACAATATTGTTATGAAATGATTAATTTTATAACAATAATTAATTTTGACTGCATTTTGAGCTTACTTTGCTTTCCTTCTCAGCTTCTTCTACAAATAATATATCCAAAGTTTCTTGGTCTACCTCAGGGTCGATTCTGTTATTGATTCGGATAGAATTTTTACGACTCCACTTTTATCCATTCTCGTAAAATGTCTAGTTTAAATTAGTCCAAAATTTATAATAAGTAGTTCCAATTTGAGTTGTCAAATCTAGTTTGTAGCTAACTCTATAGGAATCCAAAGATTTCAGAAACACTCGTGCAGTTAGTTTTTAAAAAAACCTACAAAAACATATCTACTCGTATTTGTTTCATTACATAGCTTCAATATTTACTAGTGTACCTATGTCGCGCCACAAAACCATAGTAGGTTGGACGCGGTGCTCATATATTCGCACCCCGCGGTTTCACCCGCATTTTCCGGGATAAAAAGTAGCATAATCCAGACCATGAACAACCTTCGTTCCAAGTTTTCATTTAAAACCGTTTAGCTGTTTTTGCGTGAAAGAGCAACGAACATACTCACAAACTTTCGGGTTTATACTATTAGTAGGATGTATTCGATGATTTCTTTGGCTCTTGCTTTTTTCTATCCATCATGCAGCTATTCAGATACTAATCAATACCAATTAGTTATCATTGTTGCAAAACTTATTCATACACATGGGAAAGATATCACAATTATCGGCACATCGTATAATTATGTCCTGACGTCAGAAGCTTGTGATAAAAAGTTTTAAAATGTGTGACATGATAAAAGACCTGCCGAAGGAAACTCTTCTCCTTGTTCGTGTCATTTATTAGGGTCATACTTTTAAATCCTGCCTAAAGTAAGTCACCGTTTAAAATGCTCAACTTCTCGCTGACGAGAAATGTTATACCTATGCGACAACAAAAGAGAAAATTTTAAACCGTGTTTAAGTTTAAGTAGGCTTTATAAGTAAGGCAATAAATGTACACAATTTAGGTAATACACAATACATGTACATTTATATTTTTTTGTAATTTGTAATTGTTACACACAAGTTACGATTCTAGTTACAACACAACACAATTAATAATTTAATACTTTTAGTACCGGAAAAGCGGAAACTTCTAAAACGCAGAATCCGATAAGTTTACTCTAATTTTATTGTTTTGTTTTGTTTTGCTCTGTTAATCGTAATTATAAAAATATGTAGGGTACAGATAGACAAATATTATGCTTATCTCAAGGTAGTGATCATAATTTTACATTATTACTACATAGTTACTTCGTAGATACTATTGCTACTCTATTTTTTAAATTATTTATTCAAATTACAGGAAAAAGAATCTAACGTAATAATAACGCTTTCAGGTACGACTAAAGAAGTACTGGCCCCTTTTATTGAAAAAACGTAATTTTCAGTAACGAAAAGTGAAATCAATGTGTAGTTTTGTTCTAATTAACTAATTAATTACTCTCGTAAAATTAAGGCGTCTACTACGTCAATGTGTAGTCCTTAAGCCGGCGACTGACCTGTGGGGCTAGCACAACTTTGACGTAAAAATCTGAATCGACTGTCAAGTGTGCTCCTGACGGATGTAAATGGCGTACACTTTTCTATCGAATACTCGCTGCGTATTTTTACGTCAAAGTTGTGCTAGGCCCACTGAGCATTTTTCCGTAACGTAGCATTCGAAGCGAGCGTGGTGGAGCACGCGGCGCTCGCAGCGAGCGGATCGGCTCGCTGTACTGACCTGCAACATTTCCTCGTAACGTAACGTTACGTTACGACGACGTTACAGGTCAGTCGCCGGCTTTACTCCTTGCGACTCAAAGTAAAGTGTAACAAAAATTAATCACAGTGTTGCCGAAACCCGGGATCTAACCAGGGACCTCAAGATCTTCAGTCTAACGCTCTCCCAACTGAGCTATTCCGGCCATTGTAATTACGTCTGAAAATTGAGATCTCGTTTTTAGGTGTAATCTATTCTTCTACTTGGACTCGTACTTCATGCATTTCAATTATAATTTTTTTTTATGCCATTGAGTGACGATTCGAGCTAATTCTCCCCACACATCCCCGACACAGGATTTATTCCTAGTGGGAGGGAGCTATGAATGTGAAACGTTTATTTCTATTTAATCGCTCACCTGATGTTAAACGTCACGTTTGCCAATAGCAGGTCTGCGCCACCCAAAATTATGAATTCTTAAAATTCAAGACCCTGCGTGGCACAGCACAGCACTGCGCTCGTCATCCTGAGATATAAGATGTTTAATCATTTATTTGCCCTGAAATTTTACTGGAAACAATGCCCTCCCAACCGGAACATTACTGCATGGCGGTTGAATTACTGGCAGAAGTGTGGCACTTCCCCAGGCGGCTCTGCAAAAGATCCCTGTCACTACAAAAAAATCTAATGAATTCTAATGAAAAGTCAGTATACTCGTACGTTCATATATCTTTAGTATACGCACTTTAGCTCCCAAAGAATTTGCTCAGGATTAAAGGAAAAATTCACCGCGATAAACAATAATTAAGCAAAAATGCTTAGCATTTTTCAGAGCGCTTCCCAAACTTCATCCCCAAGCCATAATTATTAATTCCACTTGCAAACAAACTCCAATCATTAACTCGGGGTTCAAATTTTTCACGTTGAGTCTTCGGACTAAAGTGATTTATTTTTAAATATAAATAACTTTCGTTAGAAAAAGCCGAGGTTTTTCCATAACATTACTTTTATTAATAGATAGGCTTTCATATTTTCGCCCTTGTTCTTTAATAGTATTTTCTTGTAATGCTTTTCTTGACTGAACTTGCAATTATCGGTCTGCCCGGATGTCATTTTTCCTGATTTTTTTCTGCTGTTTCAAAAATGTAAAAGGATTATACGATGTTCACAATTATCTTACACTCGAGTCTTACTGAGTTTTATTAATAAAGGGTTTCACTGTTTTTTTCCTACAACAGTAATATTTTTTGTTCACAGATCTGAATTAGAGAAACGTCACTTTGTATTGGAGTTCCACTGCAATTTGACGATCAAAGGACAGTATGATGCCATTGGAAGAATTTTGTTATTCCAAATTGATGGTGAAGGAGACGCCAAGATTAAAATAAGTATGCACTGTTAATTGATTTTACTATACTTTTAAATACATTACATATTACAGGGTGATGAATAAGACGACGGAATACTGTATGATTTTGAAAATAATATTATTAAAAAAAATCTAATACAAATACATACTCGTATTTGTGAATAGAACCCTAATTTTGACAGAGCCGCTCGCTAAATGATATAATGTCAACAATTTCTTGACAAAAACAGTCGGTCGTGAAAGGTTGGTAACCTATATAACTCGCATCGCTTTGACTGACTTTGCTAATAACTTGTATGAATATGTTTTACTATGTCATGCACATTTTGTGCACATTATTAGAAAAACAGCCTTACCAGATAACATTTCTGGTTTTTCGGTTTTTATAAGAAATTGTGATACCTATCCTCAAATATGTTTTCGTCATTTAAACGAACACCTTGTATATTATGTTATTTGTAGAAAAAAGAAACCTAGTATTTTCTTTGGTAACTCAAAATAAACTGATAAAAATAAGAATCATTGCCTTATTGCATCCTATAATTCCAAAAAAAATCAACAGAATCTCCAATTATATCAATACGTTCAATCCTTGGTTCTATTTGATCATTCAATAAGCATTAATTTGGTTCGAAAAATGTACCCCTTGATCTCTGTTTCAGCAAACCTCAAAATGAAGGTAGACATAAACACCAAGTACATCAAAGACGCGAATGGGGTAAACCACTTCGCTTTGAAGAACTACAAGTACGATTTCGACTACGGCGATCGTATGACTTTTGATCTCAAGAACCTCTTCAAAGGCAGCAAGGAGTTGAGTGAGTATCTGTCTATCTTCTTTACTATGAATGTAGAGGTAGCTATTCGTTTCCAGTTTGTAGTGAAGGGTAACAACGGTATAACCATGTTGCTACATTATTATACATAGTTACTAGCTGACCCGGCAAACGTTGTTTTGCCATATAAATTAATAGGGGTTGGTGATAGAAGGGTGAAAATTTAGGGTTGTATGTGTTTTTTAATGCCACATTATAAAAAATAAAAAAATAAAAATTTCGTCCAAAAAATAAAAAATAAATGTTAAGAGTGGACAACCCTTATCACTTAGGGGTATGAAAAATAGATAGTAGCCGATTCTCAGACCTACTGAATATGCATATAAAATTTCATGAGAATCGGTCAAGCCGTTTCGGAGGAGTACGGGAACGAACATTGTGACACGAGAATTATATATATTAAGATAGGAAAGGATATGCTAAGCCGAAAAAGGCTGATACTACTCATAATTAAAAGGAGTTTTTAGTATTATGTAAATAGGTAACTATATACTTATACTTTAGCTAGATCAAAAAAGTTGTTAAATCTTTATGGGAATATGTTAAATTCAGGTATTTCTGATTATTTTATAAGTAATTTTTTTTTATTTAGTACCTTTAACATATTGAGCTCATTTACAATTATATTGTTGATGATAAACGTTCAACATGAAGGTTTTGATATCTCTGTTTAGTTTAAAATATGTAAAAATCCTGTAAAGGCTAAATACTAAACAACAATGTTTGATTCGTGTTAATGTTATAATGCTGATAGGACGTCCGCCTTTGACACGATTATTCAATCAAAACTCAATTAAAAACCAGTTGGATAGACAACCAAATTACTTTTAAATTAAATGATAATTACTATTATTGCATTGACTATTAAATCATTAAAAGTACTAGTACCAAGAGTGTTAAATGTTTTAGGATGTTTGAATAAATACACGCATAGGTTTGGTTGGTGAATTTAGGTTCTCAACCATGTTTTCCTTCACCTATTTTGAGCGGTAGACCATCATTATCATATATTGAAATTCATATTTCTACAACCAAATAGTCTATAGGAAAATTCCAAAATATGTAGTTAATAATTCGAAATATTTCAAATCATTTTTAGACGACGATGATGCAAGTGGCCCTTAATTTATTGGGCCCATATTGTGCTTAATTTTAAGTACAAGGCTACCTAAAACCCTGCAAGTACTAATCAGGGAGATTGTAAGTTACATTAATAATTAGTTGATTGGAAGTAACGGGATATCCGTTTCCATTACTTGACGATTGGATTGATTGGCCATAGCCATGGGCAGGTAATTTGTGCTGCACGGTCGACTGACAGGAGGTAGCGAATGGTACTGGCAGACCAATTAATATTCTGCTGAGGTTTTCACTCTGGTTCCGGTTTTTCATAATTAAATCTTGGGTACGACTAGTCGTCTTATTTTGTTCTTGCATGGTCGGAATCTGCGAAGGATTATAAGGAAGATTAATGTAGGTAGATTAAAGTGGCGCTGGGCAGGACACGTGGCTAGGCGTGGTGATGGCAGGTGGAGTAGAGCCCTGACGGAGTGGCTACCGATTACGGACAAACGTTCCGTTGGCAGACCATCAGCCCGATGGGTCGACGACATCAGACCCATCGCGGGTCATCCGTGGATGAGATTGGCCCGACACAGGGAAGAATGGCGCAAGGGAGAGGAGGCCTATACCCAGCAGTGGGTCGATACAGGCTGACGATGATGATGATGATGAATGTAGGTAGAATGAAGAGTGAAATAGTAGCATGCGTTGGAATTGGGCTTAACTCGTAGCAGACGAATTAATACAGATTTAAGATTTACAAAGTAACAAATATACTCACGTATTTCTTAGATTTGCGCTTTAAGTTAGTGTTGTTTAGTTATGGAATGATTGGATTTGTCGTTCTATTTCATACAGGCGTTTGTTGTTCAAAGATTTTTTTTACCTAAAATTTACCATCCTACTCGTAGATGTTTGATTATGATTATTAAATTAGACACTGTACCTGACCCCAAGTAGTTAATATTATTTAGGCACAATTATAATTATTATATTATTATGAATATTATACGCACCTATGTTTGTCTATCTTGAATTAGGTGTGTCATCGACATTAGATATCGCCTTAAGCAATGCAACAAGTGACTATCTATACTTTAATAGTCGCTTGTATAAACCACAAACTAGGAGCTACGGATTGTCCGCTGTGACGTGGATGCAAGCAGGAAAACTAAACTGTAGAGCATGTGCTGTGGCAATGCAAAGCCATCGAAAAAACCAGAATGGCCACCGAATTGCGGTTCTGTGTATGTATTTAGCCTCCAAGCACAGTTTTTGATTAGTTCAAGACACAGGATCCAGGAGTTAAGAATGTATATCTTGTCGCTCACTTACACACATCGCTAAGAGAATTTCATCTTTTTCAGGCGACACAGTGCTTGCGTTCCTGAACGAAAACTGGAAGACAGTGGCCCAGGAGTTCGGCAAGCCCATAGTCGACTACGCCGTCGATTTAGCAATCAAAACCATCGAGAAGTTCTTCCTCGCAGTTCCTTACGAGGAGCTGATCTATGTCCCAATACCTCAGTGATAAGGCGTTTTGTATTCCTACAAGTGATAAGCAGTGAGATAATCTTACCTACCAAATACATAGAATAAGACGTGAATATAGTTTAAGTATGTTAACTTTTTGTTTTATTAACCTTTTGGCTGGCTGTAGAAAATTACTTAATTATAGACAAAAACGCGTGAAAACGCGAAGCGTGGTTACAATTCAATAGAACACAATTTAATAGCAAAATTGACATTGATTATTAATTTATAGGTTTATTGGTAACATAAATGTTCCATAAATACACAATTTAATATCTACACATTAAACATCTTCTACCTGCAAATTGAGATGGGCGTAACAAGTACTTTAGTGCTATGCCTCTAACGAGAACATCGAATAAAAAATCTAACTGTTGAAATCATATTAAAATCAATCAAGTCCAAAACAAAATTAAACCACAAAGTATTTTGTGCAGATACGAGTAAAGCTACGGTTCAGACTATGATTATCAAGCTAACTACAGACTGTTAATCAAAACTAATTACTCTAAGTACTAAAGCTAGGAAATATTTTATTGCCCAGGCTTCGTCTATTGGTAACCTTAGATCATGTTAGCCTTCCTTTCGAAATAGACCAGACTTTAATCTTATATCTAGTTTTAATTCAAACTTAGAGTTGGATTTATCCGGTCACTTCTACAGACCGGACGTTTTATTTGCAGTAATAACTGGTCTTTGAACTATTAGATACCTATTAATACTTTTGAAATTCTATTAAGAAACATAAAATAAATCATGAATAATTTTCAAATAAATAATTGTTGTTTTGAAGATGATTTTGGGAAACTCCTCAAGTAACTAAGGAACTGGAAGTAGGTGAATATATAATTAGGTATAATAAAAAGTACATACTACAACTGACGTTATAGTATGTACTTTATTATTTATCATAATATTTATAATAACAAATTCAACATTTAAAAATAAACCGACAAAAAAACAGGAAACAAATATTTATTAGACTAATGTTTAGTTGTTTTTATAGACGTAAATATTATAGATGTAACAAATCCTGAAATGATAAGTTTTTAAAGTTTCTGAAAAAACGTAGAGATATTCTATTTCCAATACAGAGACCAATTTAATTGCCGACAAATTGGTTCTCTCTTTAAAATGTTTGTTCGTGCACAATTAAAATAAAAAAATAATAATAATTAAAGACACATAATTACATACAATTCTTTCTTTTTTATATTTGCTGAAAATAATAATAATCAAAGTCACATACACACATTTCTTCCTTTTTTATTTTTGCTGCTTATTTTTTGCTTTTTAAATTTTATTATTTTGCTCTGAGTCCTACTACTGTCGGAGGCTGAACATGCAACATTAAAGAAATTAATATATTTTTTACAAACCTTTATCCGGTCAAAATACGAGCCACACATCTCTATTGAAGTATTTACTACAGATATGCACAACACGTATTAGGCACAATAAGGTTTTCTTGCACAAGTAAACCTTGGGGCGTAAGTTAGCTGCTTGCTTAGGTTAGAAATGCTTTGTTTATTCGCCGATTCTCATTTTAAAGGACCTTGATAATGAAACCGACGTCAAAAATAGTAGGTACCTACGAATGTGGATATTGTCAGTAGACACATAAATAACTAAAACCATTATCCAATAGGTAGATATTTATCTGTAGTAACTACCAACTTCTGACTAAGCATGTTAAGCTAATAACATTTAAATTAATTTATAAATTATTGTAATTTATTTCATTTTATTTGTATTAATTTCACAAAAGTTGCGCAAAATAATATTGTGAGAAAATAATTAAATGCTTGGGTTTGCATTGGTTTAAAGATGTGTAGGCGTATTAGACAATGTGCTTTTTTTTAAATTTTAATCTACTTTATTAACATTTGTATTGTATGTACCACTAAAAATAATGTTTGTCCAGCTGTTTCAATCATTATCTTACAAGAAACGTATGTTTTTGGAATAAAGATCCCTTTAGTTTCCTTAAAATCCTTTCCGGCAATAACATAGGCATGGTTGGCATTAATATTATAATTAGATAGTATTCCAAGTTCTATTCACTTGCGAAGTTTAAATCGTAGGTATTTTAGTAGGTAAATATAATTTATGTAACTTAGTTCGTATAGGCCGAGTGGCTAGCCCTGGTGTCAGAGTTTTTAGACTAGCAATATCCTTCCAAATACCTATAGGTTTGTCCTTAATGCCTTTTATTTCATTGATCAACTTCGCAGACCCAAAAACAGTGTGATTTTCACTGACACTACAGCCATCGACCGAAATCTAAGCAAACATACTGATACGGATCTGCTAAGCAACTTTGACCTTTATAGCTCATGAAATAGAGATTTAGCTAATCATAGCATCGTTACCCAAACACTGACCATTTGTCTTGGTAAGGATAAGGGAAGTGGTTACGCCTTTTTGGCGTTATCATCATCACAGCAAGATTCTGGGTTGTATGATTGCTGAAATACAACATCTACGCTTTTATCAACTTATAGGTTTTTTAGATACTTAAATGTTTTTCTGTAACACGACAATAATTAAATTCACAATTTAGGTGTACCACATACACTCGTACCTACCAAAATTGCACAATACAGCCAACTTAAAATCCTTAAAAAACAAACAAACAACAAGAGCGTTGTTGTCCTTGTCTAATAGACTGCAATAACTAAGAAAAAAGCTAATAAGTTCAGGTATGTCCATTTTAAGAAAACTAGAATGGAATTGACCAGTAATTTATATTTTTAACGGGGAAGTATAATTTTTTACTTTTTGCGTTTTTCTGTCCTTTTTTCGTTTGTTACCTTAAATGGCTAAACCGATTTCAATGTTAAATACTAAATACGAAATATATATACTTACATTTTTGTTAACTCATATAGACGTACACGAGTACGTTATAGGCCCAAATATACCTATTTTCATCTTAGTTAGTACAAATAAACTTGACAGTAGATTATATTGTTCTACACGCCAAAACTGCGGGACGCAACTAAGTATTTTTTTACACTATAATGTAGTTGTATCTAACTATTGGAAAATATTATACTTTTTATACCATAATTTAATTACCTTAGGTACTCGGTCACGCGTCTAGATTTTTTGTTCAAATCTTATTTCAAAATCAAGGCTAGCTTGGTAATAAAACATTTTTTATTTTAAAGATTAGTGTGTAGTTCATAATTAAACGAATAGTTGCTTCTTTATTAGTCTTCTGTGCTAAAGAGTTTTTTGCGATAACGCAAAAAGTTTTTTCAAAAGACATTTTTTAAAATATTATTATAAACAACACATCTAATGGGGACAGACTATGCTGACGCACATATATGTTAATTATGTTTAAAAAATGGCACGTTTATAATTTACCTACTACTTTTAGGTCGTGGCTTCGCCTGTGTAGCCTGCAATCAATTTTATGATAATCATTTCACTCCCTTCTCTTAAGAAGAGGTTAAAATCCTCACCCAAAAAACATTGAACACTTTTTTTCAAAAAACTATCCAAATACATTTTTGACAACTATAACGTAAGGACTTTCATACAAACGTTTTTGTCCATGTTTATCCCCTTAAGGGTTTACTATTAAAATATCCTTTCTTGTTCACCTTTGCGCATCAGAACAACCACACCTTCGAAGTTTCATGTCTCTAAGACCAACATTTAGGCTGTGCATTATCTATCAGCCAATCAGTAAATCAAAACTTTAGTACTTACTCAAAATAACTAGCTGGGTACCGCAGTTTAGCTCGCACGGTGATGAAAAACGATAACGATGATGATTATAGGTAATGAAAACTATCCTGTGTGCTTTAGAGTAATAAATATTTCTATTTCCAATCTCATCGAATTCCGTCCCACCATTTCAGTGTGAAGGAGTAACAAAACCACAGACAACATTTGACATTTAAAAATAATTATAATAGGACTAGCTCACCTGACAGACGTTGTACTGTCTTAATTAGGAATATTAAATTCGAATTGTCTTAATTTTTTTAATTTTCCGCTCATTTTCCTTATTTTTTTCTTTCATAAGAACCTTCTCCTGACAATAATAAACGCAACCAAAAAAGGATTGGCGAAATTGTTTCATCCGTTCACGCGTGATGCGATGACCAATGGAAATAAAGATTCATTTTTATATATAGATTAGCTGACTCGACAGACGTTGTCCTGTCTTAACGATGACTATTTAATTCGAATTGGTAAAAAAGCCATTGCGTCAATTCTATGTCAAATGTCAAATGTCAAAAGTTACATTAAAAAAGTTTACATTGTCCAAAGCGCTATATTGTTTAAGTATTTTTAAATTTTCTAATTTTTCATGTTTTTTTACTATAAATTGAGATGTGAGCTATGCTATCTCCTAAGTTACTGCACCCGGTGTGCAAATTTGATTGAAATCGGTTAAGTAGTTTATGAGTCTATAGCGGACAAACAACGTGACACGTAATTTATATATATTAAGATAAGATTAAGAAGATAAGAAGATAGATATAAAATCAAGGTACAAAAAAGTAATTAAAACCAGTCCTATATTAGTTACGCATGTCGCCTCGCATAAAAACATGGGAACTAAAGAAGGAACAAGGAAGTAGAGGAATGCTTGACTACCTTGGCGAAACATCATACCATTCAAATAAGGTACGAACAATTAGACTTATAAATATGTCTAATTAAAAGTCCTACTTTAATTATAAATAAACTAAACGCGAGCAGTCAAGCAAAAAAGAATCTGACGGGAATTGTTTAACTTAATATAAAATTAATACTTTTTTATCTGATGATTTTGAAACAGTGGTCTCTTAGTGCAAACATAATATTTTAAGGACTAGTTTTTTCTCCCTAATGATATTTAAAACACTTCCTGAACATGTTTGTTAGCAATAGCAACTCGAAGCTTAAAACACGTTTATCTCGAAACTAGGTAATTATTTTCTTTTGCCCTTTTGACTTGACCGCTCACTAATTAATTTACCTACTTGTAGGTACTAATTAGAGCCGTGCCCTTTTTTTAATCTATTTATTAGACAAAATATAATGAATACAAGATACTTAAAAATGTTTAAAAACCAGCTCCTGTGGGATTTCCAGATTTCACCTCAATCGGACATCAAAAAATAGTTTAAAATCAGTAGCAAAATGGGCCCAAGTTTGAAGGCATTATTTGACAGATCTAAACTAATTAAAAATATATCTGTCTTTATCATTGCAAGCCATGAGACCAGGATGCCAATAGTTTTAGAAAATTTAGACCTGTCTTAAAAAGCATTGTTTCCAGTGAAATTACAGGGCAAATGGGAGATTAAACAATTTATATCTCAGGGTGACGAGCGCAGTGCTGTGCCGCGCAGGGTCTTGAATTTTGCGAGTTCAAAATTCTGGGCGGCGCAGACCTGTTTTGGGCAAACGTGACGTTTTACATCAGGCGAGCGATTTGCTCGTCTCGTCACTCAATTACATAAAAAAAAAAAAAAAAAAGCCTTCAAACTTGGGCCTAATATAACCTTAACACATACATAAATCAAAGCTTGTAAAAATGGAAGGGGAACGTGGTTTTGACACATTTTGTTTTTGTTTTGTTAATTTGTACGTGAGTATTCCATTCCCGAGTTTATTAAAACAAACCGTACATAATTAAGATTTTTATACTTACATATCTTTTACTGGGGTTGTCAGATCATCATCATCATTCGCAACCTTCCTATAACTCCTGCTAATAGACTTCTGCCTAGTCATTTTTTTTTAAATCTTAATATATATAAATCTCGTGTCACAATGTTTGTCCTCAATGGACTCCTAAACCACTTAACCGATTATAATAAAATTCGCACACCATGTGCAGTTCGATCCAACTTGAGAGATAGGATAGTTTAAATCTCAAATTATAGTCGCAATTTTAATTTATTGCAAATTATATATATACTGATAATTTTTACTATAAATTGACAAGTTAGCATCAACATACTACGGTTGCTATAGTTACGCAATGGCTTTTGACAGGACAACGTCTGTCGAGTCAGCTAGTAAGTTTATAAAATACTAAAGGCCGAATGGCAAATAGCGAATGGAGAATGTCAAAGTTTGTGCGCCTGAAAATGTTTAACTTTGTTTTTTTTTTTTTAATTATACAACACAATGTTATATTGCTTTATTACACACGGAAATTACTAACTTCCTTATGATCAGGTTAGTTTTGACCAAAAGTTTAAAATTTTTGCAACTAATATCAAATGGAAACTTAATAAAAAAATTCTCAGATTTTTTTTAAGTTTAAGTTCCTTTGCTTGATAATCCTGTATTTACTTAATAGTCTAAATGGATGGTAACGTTTTTTGGTTGTTTGTAAATACTGACTGCGCCCAATAGATCCCGTTATTTTCCGAGCTACCACCATACCAGATTTAATTCTAATGCAAGTATTGCGGAAACATCAATATCACGAAACATACATACTCGTACTTTCACCCTTACATAGGCCTACCCTTTCCTAAAAACCCTGTTTTGTTACACACAAGAATTATTTTTTGGGGATGGAAGTCTTAACCCGATCTGTTTTTTAATAAATTTCGATCTCTTGTGTCTCTTCAAACAGTAAGATTAAAATCATGTGATTCTAAAATAGCCTATTACGATGAAGACTTCATTAAAAATTTAATAATATCTTTATGGAGCTAAAGTTTCATTGAAGCTAAGCTCCAAAGTTGCAAAGCGTCGTAAAAACGAATTTTTATATCGTAAAGTTTGTTAATCTTCCGTACTCGTTATTTTAAACGTGTACTTCAACACTTGAAATCCTGAGTTGTTATTAATTTTTTTATGTTCGTAAAAATTTTGTGTTACATACATGCTTCGGTACGTATGAGCGCGTTTATTACTGTGGAGATATTTTGGTCAGTCTCCGAAGCACTTCGTGTTGATTAAGATTTGAAACGTTGGCGGAAGATCGATAGATTGAGATTATTCTGGACTCTCAGACATAAAAATTTGGAGGAGGACATTTAAAAAATAAATTATCTCTATTTTCAAGGAATATTGATGGACTCACCTCACAGTATGACGTGTGTCTCGATTTCGTACTGCTTATTACCCCTTAGACTATCAACAGATTTTTTTGGTGTGACAATGTACTAACTATTTTGTGGCCATATCAGTATTAAGAGTCTGGTTTTTGACTGGATAGACATTTCGGGGGGTTCCCAACCAGTCACACCAAAACGAGTCACAGTGTGACTCGTTGGGATTTTTTTTCCCAACCAGTCACATTGTTACACGAGTGTGACTGGTTGGGAACAATTTTTTAAAAAAGATTCCCAACCAGTAACACTGCCTCAATTAAAAAAAACTATCGCTTAATACTTTTGATTCGCTCGGTACAAAACAATCTTATGGTACCAAAACAAAACTTATCTTTTGTTTCTAACAAAAGATATATTTTTTTGACTAACTAATAAAAATAATGTTTTAATAATCAAATAAATATAATATTGACCTAAATACAATATGCTTTTAATAAGTTTTGAAATTAAGTGAAACAGTCTCGAATTCAAAACATTTGTACCAGTAACTTTTCATAATCGATCTTCTCTATTTATTACAGGTAGGTAATCATCACATATCTACATTAATCATAAGGGTTATTGAAAACTACAATATTTATTGGTTTTTAGTACCTAAGTCTTTTATCACTATCCAGACATTTTAAGTTTTCACAAAATTTAATTTTTAGTGACTAACAGGACATCTTTAAAACATTAATTTTTTTGTACAAAGTAACATTCGGTATCATATAAACGTTACGTTTAAATAATCAGATGAATAAATATTTACTGATCGATTAATAGACTTAATAAAGTATTGAAATTAGGTGATAATGAGTCTCGAAGTAAAAAATATTTGTATCAGAAACTTTTCATACTTAATCAGTCTTCTCTATTTACTCGTATCATAGGTCAATTATGATATCAATCATTGATCATAATATATCTTCATCAATCATTAGGGTTATCTTCATGTATACCTATAAAAATTAATCGCTGTTCGTTTGGCTGGCTATAAACTCGAGAACGGCTGGACCAATTTCGCTAATTTTGATCTTGAAATATTTGTATTCAGGGTATTCAGGTATTGTTCAGGGAAGGTTTAAAAGTAAAAAAAAACAGCGGGTGTAACCGCCGGGTGCAGCTAGTTAAAAATATAATATTTAGTGCGTAGTTTTTTCTTTTGTTATTAACTCAGAAGTTACTTTTACATGAAAATTAAAAATGTTTTGTTTCATTGAATTGCTGCGTGGTGTATTATTAGGTCCTTACATATTTTATGAAATTGGTGCTACGAGTATGTCGAACTGGCCACTTTGATCCCAAATATCTGCTCTTTGCTTAGGAACTCCAAATTCAAATTTATTACAAATTAAAGCTCGTTTATATGTGTTTCTTTAGTGATTTATTTTTTTTAGCCTAATTTGATATTTCTTTGGCATTGTTTTCTTTGCAAAATGGAATATTTGAAATATCGCGTTATTTGCGAATACGATTTCCATCGTGGCACCAACGCTGCAGAAACAGCTCGAAGGATTAATGATGTGTATTTCTCAAACAAAATAGTGTTATAATGTACCTTTTTTTGTCATTACTCGATACAGTTTCCCACTTGACTCTTTTAGCACGTAGTAACCATTACCTAAACTACGTCTGACAGGCTAAGTTTGGCGCCATCTCAAACCGCCACCATTGATTCCATTTTTAAATTTCGGTGATGTGTTTAAAGTTTGTCAATATAAATTCGTATTCAAGTTTGTACTCGTACTTCGCTTTTTATGATATGATAGTAGATAAAGTAGTGTATGAAGAAACTGCACATAACTAGGTATTAAAAACCTCGCCTACGGCTCGATTTTTAAACTCACACTCGAGTTTTAATACCCCTTTTTATGCCACAGTTTCATAAACTACTATTATCTTTTTTTTCGTCTATTTGTTTTCCCCATACAAAACGCCAATTTAATAGGTAGGTAAGGACCTTTGTGAATGACCTTTGCTTACAGAATGGCAAATTTGTTGGATATTGTTTTATATTAGAAAGTTATTGTTTGGGTGATACGTTCTTTTTGAAGTAAAAATCGCGTTTTATATTTCTATTTAAATGGTAAGCAAAGGTGGTTTAGGGTACATGCATGTATTTTATTTTTCAATCGATTCTATAAGTTTACATTACCTGCAAAAATATAATATTCGCAAAATAATAATTAATAAGTACTAAGAGAAAAATAAGTAACTGAAAGTGAGACCAGGCCTAATAAAAACAAAATACAATACGGTCCCGGAGTAAAAGTTGTTAAAAATGATGAGTATACCATGAGCATTTTCGGCTTAGCATACCCTATCCTTATAACCTCTCTAAAACCACTTTTGGTCCCTCTTAAATTAAGTCATCCACAACCACCAGTAAAAATAAAACTTGCGTCTCTTAAAATAATCAAATGAACGATCCATCCGGACAAAATTTGGACTGAAAGAGGAAAATTAGAGCTGTAATACAGAGGACAAAACGTGTACTACGGTAGCTACATTAAATTGCAGGTTCATTCGAAAGGATCTGATTGACTGAAAGTCAAACGAATGATAGGAAACTATAGTTTTTCAGTTCAATCAATTTTGTGGATTCCTGGGCGATGTATAAGACGCTTAGCGACAAAGCCCAAATAAATAAAAAGACAAAAATGTTCGTCGACCGCTTGGCGGCGCTTGGCTGTTTACGATCAGACAAGATGGCGGTTGAACGTAAGCTTAAATGGTACGGATGATTTGGTCGAAGAAACAAACGAACGCCGATTTGTTTCCGAGGTCGTGCTTGGTCAATTACGTCATAATAGTTAGTGTTCAGAACGAAGTTCGGATTTGACAGCCACATACAAGCACATGCCAGGAGATAGCCAAAGTCGCCATCATCGGACACAATACGGACAACATCATCATCATCATCAATATACTGAGAAAAATGTCCATCTAAATTCCACTAAAGGAATAATGAATTCACTTCACTTCATACAATTCATCAAAATTCCGATGAATCCACCTAAAGTACGGAGCATACTGATATCACCAAAACAACAACTACTATTATGATATATGGTTGTCACCGTAAAAACTAGTACTAGCATCAGCTTTTAGGATGACAGTCATATATTGATATAGTTGTCACCGTAAAAACGTGCTAATCTTCGTACTTTTTGGTGATATCAGTATGCTCCGTACTTTAGGTGAATTCATCAAAATTTTGATGGCCATTTTACTCAGTGTAGTTACGCCCAAATCTACATTAACCATCTAAATAATCGACATAACATATCGTTTTTAAATTGTCATTAAATCTCAGTAGACAAAGTGCTAAAACTTACCTACTCTAATTGTAGCATCTATCCCACTCTACCAACACCTTGACATTCAAGTAAAAGCTCTTAAAAATTGTGTTCACTGCCTCCAAAGCTTTCTACAAAGTCTTAATTAAATGCCCCACTAACCACAAGAGATAACAGAGTGTCGTGCAATTCTATTTCCAGTGACAATGCTAAGCCACTGTACTGTTAGAAACAGTAAGCAAAGTAACATGGTCATAGAAAAAGCACTTAGGTTTTTAATTTGTTTACCTTGGTACTTACTTATAAAACCTGCTTAAAGTCAATCATTGCTTAAAGATTCCGTCTTGTTTTCGCACGTAACATTTCACATCAGCGAAAAGTTTTTTATAGCATTTTAAGCAGTAAATTACTTTAAGCAATCTTTATAAGTAAATGTCTTTATTATATGTTAACGTTTTAGATATACTCGTAAGTCAGTACATAACTGAAATATGGGAGTAATCCACTATAAATTTCAACTGACCTCAATTCCTAGGGGGCTAAAATGATTTACTGAGTAGTAAATTCATTTCTCCAGGCCTAGTCTAGGTTGATAAACCTACCAATTCCATTAATTATACTATACCTATTGATAAATGTTGTATGATAAGAAACGACGGCTACGGGACTGACACAGATTTGCAGTCTAAAAATCACGAATGAAAACCAGTGCAATCCAGTTACGGCTTGCGCCAAGAACTCATGGTACGAACTCTGAATTGTTAATGTTTTTTTGTAAATGAAGTGTTCCTTTAAGGTTTCCTTCTGAAATTAGATTCTATGGATACAAAATACAAGTCCGAACAACAAGTTTCAACTGGCCGGCAAGTTTACAAGTTGTTCTGGCATGGACTTGCTCCACATTACACGGGAATGTTATTTTATTGTCAGTCCAAGTTTAACGAGCTCGGATGTCTTACTGGTAGTTTTTCTTATTTTATCGCACTTGCGTTCCGTTTGTTTCAGAACAGCTTTCAGTATAAAGTTCATATAAGAAGAAAATATTCGAGTGAGTGGCAATTAACTGCGGAATACGCTGGTTTGTATTTCAAAAAGTGGAAAATGTAATTCAAATAGACTCTGGCTGACTACATTTCTTGTTTTTTATTGGCTTAGTAAAACTACCAAAACGTAAATGTGATTTTGACTAATTTTGTAATAACCTTAAGGAATAACTTACGAATTAGTCGGATACTTCGAATACGAGTATTATGATTTGGATCACATATTTTGTTGGGCTATCTCATTTTCTGAACTTTTTTTTGGTTTTTTTTATTCAAAAGTTGTTTACTAAATCTTTTTCTGACTGATCTTCTGTTCTTCTTCTTCTTTTTTATTCTTATTACTATTTATCATCACTACTTACAAGTTTTTAGATGATTAAAAATAATTTGTAATATTTATGCTATTTTTTCAAACGACGTGACCGACTATGTACATAAGTCATCTTCTATGAAATGATGATTCAATTACATTACGGAAATTCAAACTATTACTATAACTAGATCAATCACGCAAATCTCTCGACAGCAGATTAAATCACATAAATTCGATTTAACTATCACTTTGCGTTCATTACCGTAAGTAACAACTTAATACACTCTATGGAAGCTCCATTAATGTCACAGTTTCTGGAAGTTCGCTGCCAATCCTGACGCAATCGGCCGTGGTTTTGTCCCTGTCACTCGCATGTTCATTTTATTGAAAGAGACAGGTGAGATAAATATTTTCTGTTGCTCCCAAAAATAGACCTGGAAAAGCGGTTAAATAAAAATTTGAGTATGGTTTTGGGCTTGTAGATACTGAGTTCAGTTTTGACAACAAAGTAATAAACTATTATAGAAAAAACATTTTAGGGTTTACTAAACTTACACACAATTTGTAGAGTATTGACATTTTTTTATGGAACAGCTGTTTTTTTTTTTGCGAATTCTGAGTTGGTATCAAAGTAAAAGTTGTTCTTAATGATGAGTAACTATGGGCCTTTTTCGGCTTAGCATACTTTTCCCCTATAATCCTGTAGACTTAGGTCCTAAAGTACATATTAAAAAACTAAGTCAGACGACTTCGTTTCGGCCTGTTTTGGAACTAACCTATCGTCAACTTGTTAGGTTATTTTCAAAATAGGTCCAAATCCACCTTCCATAGAAAAAAAACCATGAAAAAAGACGCCGTTACGCACGTTTCACAAAATTGATTGACCATTTCGTCTTCTAAGAGGACAAATAGAGGGACGATGGCGATCGGAATGATTGATAATATCTTCACTTGTTTACTTGAACTTTTCTTCTATATCGAAGTGCTTTGACGCAGGCAAACAAGCATTCCATTTAACTGTCCAAGACACTACTGTTTCAGTGAATTAGGTGTAATGTAAGGGCGTATAATCATGTTAAAAGTTATAGAGACCTTCCTACTGGCGTTAATTGAGTTATTGAGTTAGTGAGCTCGAATAAAGGTAACTTTTTGCAAGCTTTCTGTTTTACTTTAGCTTGTTTTTCGAGAAATCTGAGAAGGATCTGAGAAGTGTTGACCGATTTATCAAATCTACAAGAAATAATACAACTCATTGCTTAACCGTGCGTGATGTTTGGGAATAACACTTACTTTTTGTTTACTGCAACTCGGAGGATAAGTTTTGGAGCATGAGTTTCTCAGATTTGATTCGAGACTGAGCGAGGTAAACTATTTTTTATTTGGTACATCGTCTATATCGCAGCGTATTATGACAGTGGTGATGATGATATAATTATGTATACCTAGATAGATGTGTGTGGTGATTTAAAAAAAAACTCTGTTGATGATTATTTGCCAGCCCCGGAGTGCTTGTACGTTGTCTTTTCAAGCCATTTTTTTTTCTCGATAGGCGTTAATAAGCTTATATCCTTTAATACTGATGAAGACTCTGACAGACACAAGTTTTTGAGACAACAAAACATCAACCTTGAAGCATTAAGCATTGCAAGCGCTTGATCCGTATTCGTAACGAATACCTTTATCATTATAATTGTTATTTTGACTGCAAAATAGGCGCTGCCTTATTTGTAAGTCTTTGTATTGAGTTTGTCACACAGTACCATCTTTGGCCAGTCGTCAAAAGGAGTCAGTTTTTATCATGATGTATTTGGGCAAGTCATTCTGTCACTGTCGAAAATAACGAGTGCGGAACCAATCTCAAGGGTTCGAATTTTGATATTTTATGGATTTATGGGACATCTGAGTAGATTGGACAATTTTTTGATTCAGCTACAACTGATGTAGTTCACGACACCGGACATACGATACGATGCAGGTCATGGGAATCTTTCTATATTGGTCACTAACCGTGGTGCTTTTGCTCTCAATTTTTAAGTTTTCAAAGATTTCGCCGGTCAAAGGTATCAAAATAATTTTTGCTCTATGGGACGGAAACATTTTTTTTTATATGTTTATTAACATCTCTCACAGGACAGCTTTATTTAACCCTTTACAATATGATAGTTGTTTATACATTATATATTAATAAAAACAATTGGTCAAGTCATTTCACTTTTTCCAAATTTTTCCCAAATTTGGTAAGAGTCATCCTTTTCTTTCAAATAGAAATGAAAAGAGATGCAAATATTTTAGTGCTAGCAAATTTATAAAGTTTAGGCATATTGGAATCGAAGTCAGTGATACTTAATTTACCATAATTATCCACAACCTTCCTTATCTAAGTCCAGAGACATCTAGTCAATTTACGAGTACACATGATAATGGGACTGCAACTTTGTTATAAAATAATAATACAGATTATATTGTAATTTTCCATATTTCCTTAGAATTCACGGTTATTTAAAATGATAGCTGTGTAATAAATCTAGATTATCTATAATTAATTTATAGGTCCTAGTTTAAAATATGTACCTACCTACATTTCCAGATTTTAAATAATAACAACAGTTGATTATAATTAACATTTAATTGAACGAAATTGAGTGCGTTATTGCGTAAATAATTCACCAACTCTACCTATTAATTTCATCATGATTTTATTTAAAGTATATTTTGTAATTACATTGTAAACTAGTAGTTCAGCGAACAGTAGACCGCGCGAGACTTTTTTGCGACAATCACAGGCTTGTACGCCTGTACGCGAGTACCAATATCCACTCAAACAAACAAACATCCGGACAGAAGACAGCAAATTTTTGCAGATGTTGCAGAGGCGTTTCGCTCGCTCGGTCAAATATAACAAGCAGGAACGTTCTTATACGTATATTGGAGACCCTTGAGACACCATTGATCTGATAACTGATCAGCCAGTATTATATCGCATCAGTGAAATACATAAATACAGGGTTATATAGAAAGTGCATGCTAAAACGAAAAGGGATCATAGTACCTACTCATCAATATGAACAACTGTTACTATGGGACTAACCCGGAATTTGCGAAAAAAAATCATCATGTGTCATACAAAAACAACGACACTCGACAAAATGTATGGAACACCTGATTTTTTTCGCGAATTCCGGGTTGGTCCTGTAGTAAAAGTGGTTCAAATTCATAATGATGAATACTATGAGCCTTTTTCGGCTTAGCATACCCTTTCTGTATAACCCTGTATAGCTGAAGTACAGTAAACTGCATGCCTGTTCATAATAGCAGTAATAAAGTAATAATTTAGCTAGGTCAAGGTTCAGACCTATTAGACAATTTACTGCTCTGTAGTTGCCATTAAAGCCGGTTTCATGAGTTTGTAGTTACTAGGTAGCGAGTAACTAATAAAATCCTTTGACTAAAAGTTGAGGAAACTTACATATATTTAATCATATATAGGGTTACAAGGCAAGGGTATGCTAATC
The DNA here is from genome assembly GCA_949125135.1 of Alcis repandata. Taxonomy (NCBI): domain Eukaryota; kingdom Metazoa; phylum Arthropoda; class Insecta; order Lepidoptera; family Geometridae; genus Alcis; species Alcis repandata. Next base: position 8,537,764 of record OX421233.1, read on the forward strand.
CGAAAAGGTCTCATAGTACTTATCAATAGGAAGAACTTTTATTTTGGGACCAACACCAAGCTAGTTTTTTTTCATAAAAAATTCTAGCATTTTTCGCCTCTTTCTGAAGAGTTAGTTATTGATAAATACAAATAAAATTTCAGTATATTAATTATAAGGTAAATATAGTTCAACTTTATAAACTTAATTATACTTACTCTCTACTTTACTCACTTTTTAATCTTCTCTTAAAATATTCTCCAAAACTTAAAAAAATCCTGAAAAAAATTTGTAGCGGTTTTGTGTTTGCTACTGCAGTAATAAATAGCAAGTTTCACCGTATCATCACCGCTGAAAAGTTTCGCAATATATTTTTAAAGTTGCCAAGTTACCGTTCAACTTGGTGTCTCAAAGAAACCGGGAGCCCGATAACCTAGTCAAGCAAGACTGGGTAAGTAACTTACTTCCACTAAACGTACACACATGCTCATAAAAGGCATAAAGAAAAAGAACATGTCTGTACTTCTTTACTACTCTCTCTTTTCTTTATAAAAATTAAATGAAATCAATGAAATTTTAGGGCAAATAGGAGACTAAACATGTTATATCTCAGGGTGACGAGCGCATTGCTGTGCCGCGGAGGGTCTTGAATTCTAAGAGTTCAAATTCTAGGTGGCGAAGACCTGTAGGCAAACGTGACGTTTAACATCAGGAGAGCGATTTGCTCATCTAGTCACTCATTAGTATAAAAAAAATTAAGCATGGTTTTTCCATAGCCCCAATGATGCATGCTTGTTTGAACGAAATGTGTTTATCAATGCTTCCACTTCACTGTAGAAGTAGAATCACCATTCGCTGTCATTAGATTTTTGAGCATGCTGAGTGGAACAGCTGATTTTAAGGGTTCCGAACCTCCTTAAGGCGAGACTTTGGTGTCTGTCTGTCTGTAGGTATATTACAGCCAATTATTTTTATGAATTTTCTAAAGCCGTAAAACAGAATTTGTTTGGTTTAAGTCTCTCAGGCTGCCTCAGGAGGTTCTTCCGTGTTTTAGAGTTGACTCTGTATTTTAAGAGCATCTATGGAACTATATATAATTTAACTTAAAATTGTATATGTATGTATTCGATATAACCTTCAAATGAGTTTCAAAATCTTTATTTCTAAGACAAGAAAAGATAAAAATAAAATAAATGTACAATATTAAACTAAACTTAGATAATCCTATGCAAAACTTCATTACCAATGTGACTTTGTCTACTTAACCTACAAGTTCAAGGCGTTATAACTTATATATTATAGCAAAGCACTAAAAATATTAGCTAATAAAAATGTATATTAATTACACTGTCTATCAAGATAATCTTCAATCTTCATATACCTTATAACTAGCTCATTTATTACTAGCTGTGCACCGCGGCTTTACCCGCGCCGCGATGCTGAAGAGCAGCATATGTGCTATTTTTTTTTAATGTAATTGAGTGACTAGACGAGCAAATCGCTTGCCTGATGTTAAACGTCACGTTTGCTCCTAACAGGTCTACGCCACCCAGAATTTTGAACTCGCAGAATTCAAGACCCTGCGCGGCACAGCACTGCGCTCGTCACCCTGAGATATAAGTTGTTTAATCTTAAATGTGAAATTACAGGGCAAATGGGCCCTGTAATTTCACTGGAAACAATGCCCTTCCAACCGGAACACAGTAATGTTTGCACATTACTGCTTGGCGGTGGAATAACTAGCAAAGGTGTGGTAAGTACAACACCCCAGGCGGGCTCCGCAAAAGAGCCCTACCACTACAAAGTCAAAGCAAATCTAATCGAAAAGTAGAGATATAAGCAGCAGATTATATTCTGTCAAGACCTTCTCAAATCGTGCTCCTCATGTCTGAGGGTCATGACTACCACCTCCAAATATTTTGTCTCACGATGTTGCGCCAACGTTTTCTGTCTTCAGCAATGTATAGAGCATCGTAGACCGAGGTGTCGAGAGTGGTGCGAATCTGATCAGACCAACGTATTGGGCTGCGGTCTCGTGACCTCTTGCCAACGACTTTTCTTGTCACCATCAACTTTTCCAGGTTGTCGCCTTGTTTTCTAGGAATGACTTTCTAGCACCTTCAGACACCCTAAAAACTAAGACCAGGGCTAGCCACTCACCTACACGACGACTTACTTACTTTATTCTACAGATAAGTTAAAGAGGAAAGAAATAAAAAAAATATAAGAAAGGTGGAAGGAGTGACAGACGTATGAAAAATCCTTCTGCATCTATAATGTTAATTTAATGTAGGTACCTAGATATTCATAACAATGTTGTCCGCCGTAAAAATAGCATAAAAACAGCTACAAGATAATTACATCTCTAAAAAAACTGGAAATCACAACTACTACAAAAAACCTTACACCTACCTATTAATATTATAAGAACTATAAGAACTGTGGAACTCATTGCCAGCGTCTGTCTTCCCGAAAAAGTTCAACCCAGGGTTATTTAAAATTAGAGTAAATAAGTATTTCCTAGGCAAGCGTGCTACATCTCCGACCTCATCGTCACTTCCCATCAGGTGAGATTGTGGTCAAGCGCAAGTTTGTTGTAAAAAAAACTGCTAGTACAGGTGGCTACAAAACTTCGATTGCAGCTACATTTGAAACCGTAGAGCCTGCAGCTTAATAGTTTCAGCTTGAACCTCCAATATATTACTTGTTTATAATTACGAGTATATTATTTGTAAACTACAACAAGCTTAGAACATTATAACATTAACGTCATAACTTTATATTACATATCTACTAGCTGCACCAAGCGATTTCGCCCGCGTTTTTCGGGATAAAAAGTAGCCTATGTGCTAATCCATACCATGAACGATTTTGAGTCCAAATTTCATGTAAATCCGTAGAGCTGTTTCGACGTTCATTAGTAACAAACGTTCATACGTAAAAACCTTTATAATATTAGTAAGACAACTGAATCCGTAACTAAGTAACTAGCTAACTTTTAAGTTAAGTTACCTGATGCTAATGTGGCCACAAGTATATTATTTCACGCAAAAGATTAGCTGAGCTAAAAGTTTCAGGCGCTCTTTACTATTTGTGTCCATCAAGCAAACAAGCGTTTGTACACACTCAGGGTTTTACTTTTAAAACCTGCTTATGGTTAATCTTTGCTCAAAGTTTTCCAAAAGTATAAGTAAGAACCTCAGTAGTTTTGTTAAAATTTTTTCTAATTTTATAAGTACGAGTAGCTACTCTTTTGTTGTTTCGATCATCTGATTTCGTTATCATCAAAATTTGGTAAATATAAATTATGTACCTTCTTAAAATAATTATGTATAATCTTTCCAAACTAGCATTATAAATGTGAATGTAAGTTTGTTTGTTGGTTACGCTACACTACACCCTTCTTTTTGTGTCGGGGGTTAAAAGAATCCAATACATTTCAATTGCCAATGCCATCACAGTCTTTCAGTTCCTCCAGTGGTCTGAATAGACCTCGCTGTAGGCTCGCCGTCGTTTGACTTACTAATTAGGTTCGTTCCTCGCTCGCACACGTCGACCCTCGTCACTGGAGGTGTTTAGCTTGTTTATGCAGATGAGACTAGTCCTAATTAAATTCAGATGCCACTGTGATTGGTGACAGGTCCATACATTGATTTTGGGGAAAACACAACAGGTAGAATTTAGATAGACACGAAACAATAGGACATCTATAAATATGAATCGTTTTTCAATCTTTGGATAGTCACGTTTCTGAAGAATGGAATTAAATGACTCGCTAGAAGCATTTATATATAGGTACACGGAATATTGTTAGTCATATAACAATAACTGCCATGACAGTGTCCTATGTATTTAGGCGATCTAACCAAGCCTAGATACTTTATAAATAATTATTATCTATACACAATTATACATTACACATTTATTTGAATTTATGTACTTGATAAAATTTTGATTTATAATTTTACTTTTATTTACGCACATTTTTTTAGTTACGGTAACAAGTTTATACTACATCATATTTTATTAGATGAACACACCTATTCGTTTTATTTTTATATACTATTCTACTATCCAGGTAGTAAAAAGTAAAAGGTAGGTAAGTGGCTCACTAAACTGGGCATGGCAATTGGTTCGAAAACGCTAAAGAAACTACTTTATAAGAATTTCATTTGGAAATGCAGCTCTGGACGCGCACCTACAAGCGCCTTTGACAGACGCCCGCCTGACCCACTTCGACTTTCCTCAAGATCCCAGCTGTTAACAGTAACTGACAAAAGCGATTGGTGCAATCTCCAAAATTAGACAGAATCTAATTCCACTCCGGGGAAAGTGGTCATAAATTTCCGGTCATTTCGGGAATGTCCAGGGTATTTTAAGTGCCTTCCAATTCCCATGGCTACATCGGAAGTTCCGGACTTGAGGAACGTTTATGGCTCTTAAGATACTGTTTTACTGAAGATGAGTTTCTGGTAATGATCCCTTTGTATATTATAGAGATTAAAGACACCTGCAGTGTAGTCTTAGGTTTGTTTGGGTATTTTGATTATGATAAATGGACTCAATGTGAGGGTAAGAGGATTTCTTATGACGGTGGTCCAACTAAGAAATTTCTTTAGTAGATACCTAATCGTTGGCACAATTTTGTTTGGGGTAAAACTGACAATTAAAATTGTGTCTATGCTACTTGTTCAACAATATACGATTTAACGACCTATTTGGCTCAGCGGTAATATATCCGCCTTTTAAGCCAGAGACCCCGGGTTCGATTCCCGGCCGGGCAGATGTTTGAATGATGAATTATCTGCTCTGGGTTTGGATGTTAATTGTCCTTGTCTTTGTGTGTTTTTAATGGCATCCCCAACACAGGATTATCCTAGTGGGGAGAAACGTTTGTTTGTTTAATTGGAAAAAATAAATAGCTAATTTGTAGTAGATTCTATATCTTATACTTTATTAGACACCTCTAAAATGAGATCTGTTCTTACTTTACATTTACATTAAGTTACTTACAACAACAACAAAATAATACAACCTAATTGGGGTTTTGAGGCAATTATTGCTTAAAAATATACTGTAATAAATAAAATAATAAAAAAACTAGCAACAGCAAAGAACAGACCCACAAGAGCAACAGATAACATATCACCATTAAGCATGTCCTAATCTCTCCCCACCATCAAAAACTCGATCTATCTTCACATCTTTAATACTGAACTAAAAGATAATCCTGAAAGTTTTAATTACCAGTTACAAGCGCTCGAGGTGAGTATAAGAATCTTATAACGTAAGAAACTGGCCAGAGATAGTCCGCCGCTCCAGTTGACGGAGTAATTAATAGCAATATAGACCGGGACGGAGGCAAGGGTGAAAATCAGATTTATATTTAACGTTCATAGTGAAGTTGGTGCATAAGTATTAGTGTATCTTTTGTATAAAATAATATCCAAATAAAATTAATAGAACAACAGCTACGAAACTGATACAACAAAACATAATAATATTTCAGATACAGATATATTTTTTGAACAACTGAATTATATTGTAATTTATAAGCAAGATGTTAGTACCTTGGTAGAAATTGTCAGTTTGCCCACATCGGGCATTCAATATGTACACTGTGAAATAGTTGTATTAGTTTTTAAAATGGTAATAATAAACAATTTTCAATCAATTTGCAATCATTAAACTAAAAACAACGAAACTAACTAACCAGCATCTTATTTCTAAACTTATATCTCTTATTATCTTATCTTATTTCTATAGAAATTGAGTGCAAATTGACTTCCAAAATACAAAAAGCAACTAAGTGTGGTATTAACTTTATCAAATAAGTTTATTAATTAAGCTACTTTATAAAGTTAAGTTTGCTATATTAACTTAGCCATAATCTTATAAAACTCGTGCGAGGTCAGACGCGTTATTAGATAATTAATTTATAAGCAAAATGTTAATTAAGTTACCGACCTGTAATCTGGTTAAGTGAAAACAAGGTTTATACAATTTAGTTGGACACGTGCCTGACAAAAATTATGGCGTTCATTTTTTTGGTTCTGAACCTCCTTTAGGAAAAACCTTTAAGGCGAGACTTCGGTGTCTGTATGCCACAGCCAATCTTTTAAATAAAATTCTCGTGTCACAATGTTCGTTCCCGTACTCCTCCGAAACGGCTTGACCGATTCTCATGAAATTTTGTGAGCATATTGAGTAAGTCTGAGAATCGGCCATCTATTTTTCATACCCCTAAGTGATGAGGGTTGTCCACCCCTAACATTTATTTTTATTTTTTGGACAACATTTTTATTTCTTATATTATTGTTGCTTATGTGGCATTAAAAAATACATACAACCCTAAATTTTCACCCTTCTATCACCAACCCCTATTTTAATAGTAACTAGAAATAATTTTTATTTTATGGCAAAACAACGTTTGCCGGGTCAGTTAGTAATAATATAATTTAGTGATATGTTTTATAATTTACGAGTATTATAATAACTTTTATATGGATTTAAGGAAAGGGTACGCTAAAACGAAAAAAACTTACATTAGTCATCATTAAAAACAACTTTAATTATGGGACCTGCACTGAATTTGTGAAAAAATCAGCTGTTCCATAGCAAAATCTCAATCACACTCGACAAATATATGGAACAGCTGATTTTGTTTTCGCGATTTCCGGGTTGTATAAATATTAAAAGTTGTTTATAATGATGAGTAGCTATGAGCGCTTTACAGCTTAGCAAACCCTTTTCTTATAACACTATTTCGTGAGTACACATCCAATTTTCATAGTCATAATTAATCACATAATCACGACTCAGCGTAATTACGGTATGATTTACATAAGAAGTGATTCATTACGTCTGATTAATCCGAAATGTAGTGAGCAATCTTACCGAAAATTCAATTTCCCGAACTTCATTTCCTCGAAGGTCTACTTCTTTAAACGTTCTAGATAAACTAAGCCCACTGTAAGAAAGCCCCTCAGCTCATGACGTCTGTCATACTACAAAAGATGTACTTACCATGGAACATTGTTACATATTATTTTAATTATATGTTTATAATTTTATATTATAATTTATTATTTTACCTAATACAAAACTTAAGCTATAAAAAAAACTTATTAAATTAATTATTTAATTATTAATTATTTATTATTATATGTTGGTGGAAAACTTAAGACTTAGGAATAAGTTTGTGAGTTTGGCAAAATATTAAACAAGTCAAATTACAAAGTTTAAAAAAAATCCGATATTTGATACATTGTATGTCTACTAGGATAGCCTGTTGAGACTTAACATCATTATTACACCATTAAACACCGTTTTATGCAATAACTTTTTAATCTTATACATAAAATTCTCGTGTCACAATGTTCGTTCCCGTACTCCTCCGAAACGGCTTGACCGATTTTTATGAAATTTTATATGCATATTCAGTAGGTCTGAGAATCGGCTACTATCTATTTTTCATACCCCTAAGTGATAAGGGTTGTCCACCCTTAACATTTATTTTTTATTTTTTGGACAAAATTTTTATTTTTTTATTTTTTATAATGTGGTATTAAAAAATACATACAACCCTAAATTTTCACCCTTCTATCACCAACCCCTATTAATTTATATGGCAAAACAACGTTTGCCGGGTCAGCTAGTTTACTATATAATTTATCTTGATCGTCAATCTAGATTTATTTTAATGGAATTGAAAATCTAGATCCTGGATGCGACCCTGGTGACTCATGAACATGACACACCGCCGAGACCCGCTGACCCGTTTCCCTTCAACCACCTGCGACTAGTCAATTACCTTTTAAAAAAATCTCGGAAACCTCCGCCCGAAAGAAAGCAGTATGTTGACTCGACACACATACCCATATACGATATCACTGCGCCCTCGTTTTCAGGTCACGCGAAAACCTCTTTGCACCCCTTTCACACCTTTGCTCATTAAGTCCATATTTCTTTGAACTCTTGAGTGGGACTTGGGACGTTTTGACAGGTTTTTTGCGGAATGGTAGAGACCTGAAACGCGATGTTTACGTTATTCAAATTGCTGTCACATGGCCACACATGGCGCAGCTGTGTGTGGATTTCATTCACGTTTAGTCTACTAAGCTTTTTGGAAGAAAATGTAATATTTACATATAATATAATCTTATTGTTGAGGTGTTCGATGCTTATGAAAAAAATATATATTTGCACAAAATCGCACTCTATCATTGTCCACCACCATAAGTCTCCGTTTAACCAACTAGCCCGAAAACTGTTCAGTTAGTAAGCGACAATATGGACAAAGATAAAGCACGTAGTCTTAGAACATCTCTAAACGAGACTAAGAGACTTTGACCTTGAAAAGCTCGAGACTCTATCTTAGAAACAAGGAACCCGGCGGTCTCTTTCATACCGTGACTGTTCTTCACTTAAGGGCTATGTTTCGTGTTAATATTACATAGGTATCTGGGCCAGAATCCAGCCACTCGAAAAGCACTCTCGGTAGCCTTATATAGATTTACATGGTAACTATGTACAGTCCATCAAGTGTGACAGTTGAGTGCTCGGTTCTATAAAGGGGACCAGAGCTATTTGTACCCAATTTTCCTAACTTCGACCCACTTAAAGACCGGAGCATAACCGTTTGAAATACAAGTCAAATCATTAGCAACATGGATGAGGCGCTCATGGATTAAATCGACTATAGCAGTGGTTCCCAACCAGGGGTCCGCAAGAGCTAAAATATTTTCTGTAAAATATGTATTTATGTATGTTTTCGTTATAAATTGTTCTTCTCTTATAAATTAGAAAGGCGTGTTTTCTATCACAAATACTTTTTAAAACTTTAAATTTTTAGGTGATGTTAAAGGGTTAAAAATAAGGCTGTGTCGAAAAAAAAAAATTACCAACTTAATTTTTTTGTTTAAGTTAGAATCTAATTTTTAAATCTTAACGATTATAACTAAAAAGAACTTTTTTTTCTTTAACATTGCTTACAATCATAACAAAGACATCAAAGTGGTCCCTAGTCCAAAAAATGGTTAGGAACCACTGATCGTAGCTATGTAAATCCCATAAAATCTCCGATCCAACTCTCCGTCAAACGCTCGTAAGTCGTACATAATGCACGATTGCATTTCAAATACTATGTCCGGGCGTTCGCAAGTGCGATGAATAATGCAGCGAAGTCGCAGCAAGTATGTACGGATGGATGCAGAGAATCCGATCGGTGTTTGAAAAGCTAGATGTTTCGAGTTTGAATCGATTGACGATAACTGTTCGAGGTTTTATGATGCACTCTATCGCGCATTGAAAAATTACTCTTATTGAATGCTACGTGAAAACGAAATGTACAAACTTTCGCAGTTGTTTATTTTAGTTTAACGTAGGTTGTCTGAGTGTTGGTTTGTGGCATCGTAGTTCCCAGGCGACTTAACCGCGATGTTAAATAAGTTTATTTGGTTTTGTTCAAGAAAATCTGTTCAGCCGCTTAAAGATTATGTTAACCCTATTCTAGTCGAAAGATTTTATAACTAGCTGATTTCTCAGATTTCGTGCCCATTGCGGTGCAAAACCTTTACTATATGCTATATATAGGCCATTATATAACTTAGTAATAATTGGGTTCTGTAGTATTAGTATAAAAGGATGTTGGACGAAATTATTTATACATTGGAATCATTAAGAAAATGGGATGTTGTGTTACCAACCCATCTAATAGGTCGATGCAGCGATCTAAAATTAGTCTTGGCTTTCGAGACGCCACTCCCACTGTCCTGCAGTGTACAGTTCCTGCCATGTGACAGCTAGTTGGTACAGTTGATTTCTAGAATACCTACCAAACTATTTGTATTGGTTACAACTAACAGTAAATCACACGAATATTTTAATGGGACGGCTTGTCTGTATATTTCTTACTCCTTCACGCTGAAATGGCTAGACGAAATCGGATTGAATTTGGAATATAATATTTATCCTGGATTTACACATAATGTAACACTGATCGTCATCATCACCGAGGCTACCATCAACTAGTATACTATTTGTAACTATCTACTTAATAAGGCTGCATAAACTATATTTTGCATTAACAATAGGCTGCATTCATAAATATATGTTCATGACATTTTTTAAATACACCACGTGTAAGTATTAGTTAGATGACATGTGGAGTCACTACTTAGTTTTATTGACGATAGCAACTATTGGGCTAATACATATACTTTTTGTACCTCTACAGTTATAATTAAACCAGAACAGGCCTTATTCTGGTCGTAAAAGTAGAGTTCAATGAGAATAATGGTGTTACTACATAGGTATCTTTATCATTACCATAGCGTTCGTTTTAGCATTTTAAACATTAACCTATTAAGTTATGCTAGCCTAGCTATATCTCGCTTTAAACAAGAACATTATTTTCATATAACAAAAAACTAAAACCGACTTCAAAAGACCGACTATTGAGTTATTCATCTATTTGCCGCGCACGTACTTAATGCAAATTTAAGACTTATATGGTTTTCTCATGGATACCATTATCAGAACTGGACTAAATTGAAAAAAAAATGGGACCAAATGGGAAGCGTCAACTTTCTAATAAAAAAATAATCATCAAAATCGATTCACCCAGTCAAAAGTTATGAGGTAACAAACATTAAAAAAAAACATACAGTCGAATTGATAACCTCCTCCTTTTTTGAAGTCGGTTAAAAACGAACTGAAATAGTAAAAGCAAAGATTTTATGCGATAAATAGCAGTCTTAATCTGAAGAGCCCTTAACAGCAATATTATTTTCTTCTACGGCTTAAACGAAAGCTAAAAGTAACAAAATTACTATTTTTCGTCCACAATTCTCGTCTATTGCTCCATTTGCCGATAGTTACAAGGTTTAGTACTTTAGACGAGCCTTGGGAAGCCACATCAAGGCAGGGAATAGGTAATCAGGGTTTACTACAGGGCTGACTACGGAACCTACTAATATTATTAATGCGAAAGTATGTGTAAATGTTTGTTACCACATATTTCCGTGACTAGGTAAAAATGAGGTACTCTCTTACGGTGGATATTTCGTTAGAATCATCATAGATATAATATAATATACTTATAAAAAGTATTTTTCAAGTCCATGGTTCAAACGCACTAAAGGTTTCCATGCCACCTTTTTAATTCGAATGCCGAGGTGAGCAACGCATTGCTAGCGTCTCTCTTTCCGAAAAAGTACAACCCGGGGTTGCAAGCGAGCGTGCTATATCTTCGACCACATCGTCTGGCGAGATTGCGGTTCAACACATGACTCACCGTGCCACTTTTTAATGTTAAAAAAACTAACTGAACTGATTTCCACGTGGAATACAGATAGGTTATACCCTGGATTAAAACGGCATTATTTGCTATAAAATTAGATATGATAATTTGTCATCGCCGCGCGGGTGAAACCGCGGGGCACAGCTAGTATGTTCTAAATACACGATTGATTTAGTCTTACAACCGTTTCCTACTACTAAGAATATAGTCTTAAGTCTAAATGGAAATACCTAATGAGAGATTACGGGCAAATAGGCTACTTTTCCGGATTACGATTTAATAGGCGTCTCAGACCGAGGTTGGACCAAATTTAACACAGTGATTTTGATGTTGCTGCTCATTCAATGGTTCGTTTTTTTAAATTAGAAGGCCACTAAAAGTTTACTACAAGGCTTTTTATCAAAATGTCATTAGGGCTGGCCGAAGGGGAAAAACTTTACTTAGGGATTGCTGTCTAGGGAGCCTGGGAATATGAGTTCTTACAGATCGTTTTCCTGGGACAAACAGTTCAACCAGTCATCAGAACATACCTCAGTTTCCAATGTTACTCGCGGTTAGCCAGCCGATTCTATTTCGAAGTGGCCAATCTGGCTTTCCTCAACCCCGTGGTAACGTCATTCTGGCCTTTGATCTTCGAATTTAATGATTTTGAAATCGGAAAGTGAACTATATCATGTGTTATAACTAAAACAAAAAATTGTGTACGCTAATTTTCGCTATAACCTCGAATTATCATCGAACTTTGAAAAAATAGCCGATAGAGCTATCGAATCTTCTGTGGCTCTGTTGAGACACAATTTATACTACTTACTTCTCTATGTAGTCCTTATGTAAAAGATAATTTTCATATTTCAAAATTTATTTTTGCCATGAATTTGTTTTTAGTTCCTTCCTTAGGTATTGACTTTTGCTTTCACCGTAAACAAATATCCGATTTCACAGCGATACCTGTATCCATACGACCCGGATTAATTTAACATGCTTTTAAGGATAATCCGTCGTTTAAATTGGTTTTAGTTTAATCTTAATTGTAGCTATACACAAATACCACAATAAGTATTGCAACTTGTAACTACAGGTATATACATAACTATGGCTTTAAAAACACTGATCCTGGCCAGATTTTTTCCGAAAATACCTAAATGTTTTTCGAGTTTTCTTTTCATTTGTTTATTGCAATGAATGTACAAATTTGAAAAACAAAAATCAATAACAAACGCTCCAGCTGCGTTGAGTAACGAACGAGTGGCAAGTGACGACCGAGTGCATGTTCATACGTGCCGAGTGGAAAAGCAAACCGCTGTGCGGTCATAAAAATGAAGCGAGGGGGAGGCAGTGGGTACTCGGCGTAGCAAACGAAACGTGGTTCTAGTGACTGTCTCGCCTCTCTGCTAGACAGAGCACTCGGCCGAGCACTCGTGAAACTGTTTATACAAATCAAGTTCTCGGCCGAGGACACTGACTCGCCATTGTACTTATTACGTGTAATCAACTCATTATCCGTACATCAGCGTAACTTAAGGCGCTCTGTTCTATAGCTTTAATAATGACTTAAAACAGTAGAAATTGTATCACACATTTGATTTGTCAACCAACAAACGTAAACACGGAGTAAATTCAATAGAACCCACAAGTATAGAGTAATGAAACTCTCGAGACTCTATGGATCATTACATTTTATTAATATTACTACGTATGAAAAAGGATTTCCAAAATATAATTTTAAAACAAAGAGTGCTTTTAAATTAAACTTTGGGAATTTATTCAAGTAGCAAATAAATGCCTAAGCATATAATTAAGACATTTGAAAAATTTTACTGGATCATAGATAATACCTGATTCAAATACCTAAGTAAGTAAGTAAGTAGTATATTCTAAGTACCTTATCAAACACAAGTACCAGTTATCATTGCGATTCGTGACAAATAAATAGATAGGTAGCTATCTACTTTTTTTTTATTTACCTGCGAATCACCCGGACGAGTTTGTGAACGATATTTATAAATTCTACATCGCCAATATTTTCTGTTTAGAAGTTTTACGCTTTAATATTTTGGTTAATAGTAAAACATTCTATGTCACATAGAAATAATAAGTTACCTCTGTCAGAAACTACTCTGCACATAATCCAGTAAAGGTGGAACGCGGGGCCGAAGTGATACGATTGTGCAACGTTGCCGGGCAGACTACTAAGTGCTACAAATCCTTCGACCGCTGTCCATCCACCCCCGGGCTCAGTGCGCCATTCGCCACACCCGCGTACTCACTCTAACGAAAAAATGTGGTTATGGCGCAATTAACTCTAATTCTCGCAATTTCAATCGCGTTCACCGCAATCCAGTGCGAATCGACTGAATCCAGGTTAAACCGGTTACCGACGAACGTTTTTCAAATCAGGACAACGGAAGCGGCGCCCGCGGCTTCCCCCGGAAACAATCTAAATGTCGCTAGACTCAACGAAGAAGATTTCCAGGCAATCTCTGCAGCTTCCTCTGCTAAATCAGAAAAACAGGTTGAGGACGACGAATCAAACACTAATCAGGTGAACATCAAAGAAATATTCAATCCTATTAAGCCTCAACGCCTAGTTTGGGACGATTGCCTAGAAACGAGCTTTAGAGAAAATCAAAGGAACTTACAAGAAGCTCAGAAAGATTTGGAAATTGTTGCTGATTATAGAATTTATCATCCCAAAGAAACTGAGATATTTGAAGATGTATTGCCTAATTGGAGTAAAAGAGGGGATAAAAACGTTAACAACTCTGCAGCGTTATTGGCATGGATAGAGAAATACAAGGATTTACACAGCAAAGCGGAAGAAAGGCGTGCACAAAAACCAGAACCAATTTCAATCAAGAAAATAACGACCACTATCCACGAAAACTTTCCTGCTCTTACTACTCCAGTACCAAACACTGAATCTAGTTCCATTCCTGATGAACATATAATTCCTGATAAACCTAAAATTCCTAATGAGCTTAAAATTCCTGATGAACACAAAGTTCCTGATGAACCTAAACTATCTTCCATCGTACCTACATTCTTTATCACAAGAGATGTGTTCAAGGAATCTATTTTGCCGAATGTAACACAAGTTGTTACTGAGAGTAACGTAATAGCAAGTTACACCGAAGACTGGTTCGATGTAAGAAATAAAACTAAAATAAGATTTAGCAGTCTACCGAAGAGAGATACGTATTTGGTGCCAACGCTGAGATTACACGAAGGATTCTACCCTTTCAGTTTTATATCGGAGTTTTTTTATCTGATTTACCCGTTCGATTTTCCAGTTGGTGAGTGGTTTTGTCTTATTTTTACAATTAGAAATTATTTTAACAAGGTATTGCTTTCATTGCTATACATTTAATTATGCGTCTAGCCAGTTAAAAGCCTGTCAGATTTGGCTTTAAAGTGTTAAGCTCACTTTAAGACCTCAAGTAGTTTTTCTAAATCAGGCGTACATACACTTTTAGAAAAAGAAAAATCATTTTTATACGGTTCTTTCATTCAGCGACTACATTGCCCTGTAAGCCTAACAAGTCACAATAAATACAAAAAATAAAATTAATGACTGTGTTACAAAATTTTGGTTCAATATTATAATTAAATCAAAAACTTAGCCTCTTGCAATAGATAGACTATTGAGCTATAGACATAGACACATCCTTGGTACAACAGATATTCATGTTACTCGTAAGTACGTGAAATCTTTTCATATCTCCAGTCTTGCATGTCACAGGTAATTATAGTCAATACCTTTGTCAATGTCATTTTGACTGGCGAAGGTAATCCTATTATAGGGCTAGTTGTTGTATAATAAATATGCCACTGTTTTAAAGTAGTACAACATTTTTTTCTATGAAACTGACGTGGTATTGAATTATTTTGTTTATTAATACGTCGGCCACACCGACCAGTTTCGATCACATTCGGTGATCTTCATCTGGGTGATTACAATCCTGGTAGTGTTCCCGTTTTTATTTTAAATATTTAGTACAACCAATCTTTGTTAGGTTAGGTCTACTCATTTTAATAAGGAGTCAGATATTCAATTAACGGTGTTTTGAATTAGTCTAGTTTTATTTAGTGACTTCTTAACTCTTCTTTTTTTTTATAAACATAAATCAAAAAAAAGAAGAAGACCAAGACCGCCAGAACAGGAAAAAATTGGGGGACACCTTTGCCCAGCAGTGGGACAGCATAGATTAGATATTAAAAAACATAAATCAGATTAATGGTTTCAAAGGGAGGTTCAGACAACATATTTCAAACATTTTCAGCAGTTAAGTTGGTAGAACGAGTGACGACTGCTTAGACTTATAATCATTTTGATTGCAGTGTCGATGTATGTGGTTATATACGTAGCTGTATATTGTGACAAAGTAATATGAAGTTATGTGGGAGATTAGTGACAAACAATAAATCCAAAACGAAGACTTACTTCGATTCACTTAAGTAGGTTTACTTAGCATATTTTTAAAATTCACATTTATAATTTTCAGGTCTGGTCAAAGATATCGTTTGGGGAGAATTCACTTTTCCATACTCTTTTATACAGGTAAGTAAAAGTAGGCACAAATAACGAACTATGACTAAAAATATTTATGTAACTTTTATTTTTATTAAAAAAATAAAACATTTCCAAAATCAAGTCTTCAACGTAAACAACGAAAACCATAGAATTTTAAAATAGAGAAGATTTTATCATTCACCATTTTTATAATTATAGAAGAGCCTTAATTTATTTGTATTACAGTCTATTATCCAATCAGTTCTTCTTTAGGTACATTGTGGAAGAAAACTTTGACGGTAGCAAAGATCATTTTGGTGAGTCTGTCGAGAATCGGACCTCCAAACTCTTCAGAAATATCCTTCCAGTTTTGGTTCAAAAACAGCAGAACAGTTTCACCTGTAAAATAATAAATTATTAAAACACATAGTACGAAACCTTTCTTTATTACTTTGTAAATTTTTATATATTGTACAATATACAATATTTAATCTTCTTCTTTCAAGATAATAATATGTATTTAGACCCTGTGCTTTGTACTTTTTTAGATAATATTTTGAGCGGATATTTAGATAACCTTTTCCGCTTTCGGCAATAAAGATGATTTCGTACTTTTTTTATAAATAAAATAGCACGACAGACGGCGTTCTTGAAAATTTACCATCATTACAGAATTTTCAATTGCAAGTTTTCTTAAATAGCAAAGTTTCTATTGCTAGAAAATTAATAGAAAACACTTCCGTCTGACATTTTCTCAGTACTAAAACTGTGAGAGTGAAAATAAACTAAAAATACTTGTAAACTTACTCAGTTGCGGATTTCCGTTGAACAAGTTTGTGAGTGAGAATTGGACCCTGCCGCCGTATTTGTGATCGATTTTGAATTCCTTGACTTCATAGTATACCTTACCATCGCGCTCTTTGTCTTCAAATTTAATTTTCACTGATATGATGAGATTAGCTGTAAAAAATCACAGTCATAAGTATTAAAAACTAAATGTAAAAAAACTAATGAGAATTATAATAATAAAAAATAAATATTTACACTGTCAATAAATATCAATAAATACATTAGCGGTCGAAAGTAAAGTTTAAACAGAGCTCTGTCTCAATAAATGTGTGTGTCTAAAAATCTTGCCATAATATTTTTGCCACACTGTTGCCACGTTTCCTCGTATGATAGCAATGCGAAATGAAGATTATCCATGATAATTCTTTCGTTTACTTTAATAGTTGGAATATCATTTATTTTTAAGAGAAACATTTCTCTAAGTGATTTATAAAATTACTGTCAAACAGAAATAGCTATAGATTAACTACACCTAAACGATAAATACACAACGTCATAAAACTCGCACTTCTGAATAATATGTACTACTGTAGTTTAATAAAGCTACTAAAAAAAATTTTAGTGTTATCGTTTTAGACAATATTTAAATGCAATTTAGTCAGATATTCAAGGATTTATTTAGAATTATCATATTATATTTAGATATGATATTTATTTAATCTTCAAGACAACCTTGAACTTTGACAAACATTCAATGCATTGTAGTTTCTTGCATGAAATATCATTGGATAATTCACATTTCGTCGGTTTAGTACATGAAGTCATTAAAACTAATGTGGTTTTGATATATGTTGATTTTACTTGACAAGGTAATGCTAAAGTTTTTTTTTTTTTTTTTTTTTATGTAATTGAGTGACGAGACGAGCAAATCGCTCGTAAAGGTCATTTCTAACACATTCGCTGATCTTTTTCAATGAATTCAGTGATCACAAGCGTACATGTTGCGCTCGAAGTAGCGTCTGGACGCAAATCTTTTACTGCAATAAGCCGACGATTTACCTTTTTTTTCCCACCTGCTGGTAAGCAATGATGCGGTCTACGATGGAGCACTACCTATGCGTTTTTTTCTTTTTCGTTCCTGATCTTTATTATTGTAGCCTGTGGACTCCTAATTTAAATACAAAATGCTAGCTAATTCACATTAGCTAATAACAGTTCCATGTTATGAAATAACTACATGTTTATGATATTTATTAGTCTGTGCACTTTATGGGTTTTATTTATTTTTATTATATTCGTTAGCATAAATCAATTTTCCATGGCTGGGTATGGCAAAAAAATGTTAATCTATCTTCAAGGTTCATAAAAACGGTTGAATCAAACTTGTATCTCAAGGTGTAGAAAAAATTTTGAGCTTGTAAAGATAAATCACGGCTATGATACATAAATCGTTTTCGATTCAATTTGATTTTGAAATGTAAAAAAATGGAAATATCTCGATGAAACTTGTTTCTCAAGATACGTCCAATTTACCAAAAATATAATGGCATTTACATCGATTGATATTAAAATGTAAACCTACTAGTTTTCGGTTACTTTACAGTAAACAAGTTCATTTTTACAAAATGTATATCCAAGTTCTACGGTTTCCACGTAAACGTAGAAATAAACCGTAGAATTGAAATAATCGTAATTTTTTGCATACAATATCCGATAATTTTTAGATTACTCCAAAGAAGTAGACAGTGCAAAAGTTTGGAGCGAATTATTACGCCTGAAAGTCTTAATTTACTTACTGGTCTTAATTTTGGCGTCTCCATCACCATTGATAGATACAATCAAGATTTGTCCTCTAGCCTTGTACTGCCCTTTGATCGTAACGTTGCATCGCAGAACTAAATCGGCTTCATCGTTTTCGTATCTGAAAAGTTTAAATAGAAAATTTGAGAATTTCTGTCATACTCTGAGAATTCTAAGAGTAACAGTACCTAACCGAGATAATATCTCACTCGCAAGAATAGGACCCCAAAACGAGGGTATGGAACTCTGTCTATTGATTTACTGATAACAACAATTTTGTTCCGGTCATAGACAAAATGAAGAAATTTTTAAAATTTTGTCGAGTCATCAATTTGACATTTAATTTTGATTCGAATGTCAATTTGCAGATCGGTAAAGTTCCACCGCAGCATGAACCCAGCAGTTCATCAACTTTTCGAAACACTATCTAAATTATATTAGACTAGCTGCGCCCCGCGGCTTCACCCGCGTTTTCCGGGATAAAAAGTAGCCTATGTGTTAATCCAGACCATGAACAACCTTCATTCCAAATTTCATGTAAATCCGTTCAGCCGTTTTTGCGTGAAAGAGTAACAAACATCCATACATTCTTACAAACTTTCGCGTTTATAATATTAGTAGGATATTATAGGATATTGTCTGTTACATACAGACAGACAAACAGACGGGCAGCCATCACAACTCCTAATACTAAGTGATACAAATTTAAGAAATCTTTCTGTACAGAACATGAAAATTGTATTCATTCAAACGAAATCAATTACCTACCAATGTCTGTCAACTACAATATCTATTTTTATCTCTTAGTTACCTACTAGATTGATCGTGAATAATAAATACACAATATTTATCAAGTTAATACCAATTAACATCTCATTACAATGCTAAATCTTTCTTATACCAATGCCAAGGACATTGGAAACTTGACACCAGTGCAGATTATTGGCAACCTCGCTTCTTGTATAATATCAAGGCAATGACTTTGAACTGTGATGTCATTAAATGTATTAAATCGAAGAAACATATTTACTTGTATATCCTCACTTACTCATGCTTAATGATCGCGGAAATGAAATCTCACATGCGAAAACCAGACGGAGAATTTAAAGCAGTGATTAAGTTTAATCAGGACTATAACTATGTGTATATAATATAACTATGTCCCCTAATTTGTATACCATTGCCCATAGCTCAGTATTGGAATTACCTGTAAATTCTTGCATAGGTACAGAGCTAGATATTGTTAAGTTTTGCTAACAACCTGCATTTTGCAGCTTTGATTATAATTAAAAAAAATACGTTTATTAAATAATCATTTACGACTTCTATCTACTAGAAATTATTTGTGTGGCCGCTAAATACATCTGTACTCATTGCGCGATAAACAAGCTTGTTTAAAATATTAAGTTTTTCAAACATCATACGAGAAATTTCTGAATAAACAAAATAAATACAAAAAAAAAATGATAAATTGAATTGACGGCTGGCTGAAAACGGCCAAAATGTTGAACTCAACTAATCACCAAGTAACAAAACGTTACTACGATTATAATCAATGATCAAGTCCCATAAAAAGTTCTGGTCAAGCTGGTTACTGTACCTACCTTAATTATATACCCATAAGTAACGTAATTAACTAGTTTAACGTAAGTCATCAATTCAAGTTTCAAGTACCCGGAAATAATTAATATTTTGCAACATACGTAATAGTAAAATTGACCACCCAAATACGCACACAGCACTCCATTACATACGTCTTGTATTCAAAAGTTCCATGACAGTTTATTTATAGATACTAATCAAGTTTTTTACACATACATTATACATTATTATGTTGACAAAAATAGCAGTCAGTTCCGTGTACTGTAAACTTGTTGAACTACGTTAAAGTTAACCCATCATGCTAAATAGCGTGAGCTTAGTTAAATAACTTGCAAAAATCAAAGAGCATGAGCTAACATGTTATTTGAAACCTACATGCCTACATTCTAAGTATAATTATGTTTTTTTGTATTCGTATGTCGGCGAGAGCAAAAGAGATGGCGTATCATGAACCGACATAATTCAAGTATAACTTCTTCCACTTGTTATATTTCCAAGAAACAGCGTTTTGTAAATGTTAGTTTTGAGGTCTACTACCTCTATATATCATGTTTACCAAATATCTTGTTTTCTTCAAAACCAATACAACGAGATCAAGAAAATATTGCGTGACGTCATCAATTTTAAACTATGCTATTGGTCAATATTATACTGCTCTACTTCAGCGATTCTTATGAATTGATTACACGTAACGAGTACATTAGTGAGACAGTAAATGGGCACTCGGTCGAGCAAACAAATCATGGTTTTAGTGACTGTCTCGCCTTGCAAACTGTTCATACAAACCGAGTACTCGGCCGAGGGCACTGTCTCACAGTGCTCGTTACATGTAATCAACCCATTACATAATTAAGTGGGTACTGAAAAAATTAAAAACTAGTGCTAGCACCAGTTTTAACGGTGACAACTATAATAAACTGGTGCTAATAATCGTACTTTTTGGTGATATAATTATGCTCCGTAATTTAGGTGAATTCATCATTCTTTTAGCGGAATTTATAATAGATGGGCATTTTTCACAGTATACCAAAACAAAAAACAACTCACTTGACATCTTCCACGATACATTTCCTTAAGCCCGTTAAGGTTCCGTTGTCCAGCTGCACTTTGAATGCTCCAGGCAGTTCCAACTTAACTTTGTCATCTTTCAGAGGATCAGTCGGGATGACGCCAAGAGACGGGATACCCTTTGTGAAGTGAGGTATCGCTTCTTGGATGTTCTTCGTCAGACATTCTTTGGTCCATGTTGGGCAGATTGTGATGAAGTCAGCTGAAATATTGGTCAGTTAGTTCATTTCAATTTCATTTTTCAGTTAGTTTGGTTCATTATTAAATTCTGTTTTGAATAGAGCGACTGATCGAGGATTTTACTTAAAAATTTAAATTTTTGAAATGGAGCCGAAAACTCTGTGAAAGATGGTGTGGCTTGTAATTATTTTTTTAATTTTAAAAATGTGTGTCGTCTCTTTTAAATTACAATGCCTCAAATAATGAATCTGTTTAATTTACGGTTAAATCAAAATCTCTTCTGTTTGAACCACTAATCTACAAAATACTTTTATTGTCATTATGTCTGTCGATAATAACATTATATCAGAAAATTACTTCTTTACACTGTAGCGGTTAAGAAAAAAGGTAAGGCATGTCTTCATAATTCAAACAAACTATAATTCACAAAAATGTATTCAAAATATTGTTCTGAAATATTTTTAAAACGAGTATTTTCAATTTCCCAAGCCTTGATGTGAACATTTAGGAAATATTCCCAAAGCGCTATTGTTCTTCAGCTCGCAAATTTGCGAACAATTGGACCAAAATCGACTGCCCCTACGTACAATATCGAAACTACAAATAGCATTTTTTACAGGAGAGCAATTTGTAGTTTTTAATTAAATATTTAGTTTTGACAACTTATTAATTTGTCAAAATTTGGCCTAAATTAATAAGTTAAAATGAGCAATAGCAATGTTATTCGATTTAAAACATGACAAATAAAAGAATTTAGAATTATTTGTTTTCGTAAAAGTTTATTAAATATTCGTATAATTGGTTCAATGAAAAATAAACGTAATTTTGCAGTTACGATATCGTACGTAGCAAAAGTCGAATTATTCGAAGCTCCAGTTTCAATTTTCATTTCACTAAAACATCTAATATTTAAATGAAAGTTCTGGGACAAAGGAAATAACTTCATGCTCTCCGATTTCTAATAAATCGTTTGTGGGTGATAAAGCCTGAAAAGGCTCGAGAATTTAATAATTCGTACGACATTTTTCAGTATAGTAGCTACAACTTTTCAAGTTTATCAACAAGCTATTAGTAAAAAAATAATACTACAAAATTTATGACATGACTTGTAAAAAAAACAAATAAAAAAAATCATGAAATATTTTTAGAAGTACGGCTACTAAGAAATAATAAATTAATGCACGCACCTGTATCAATGTATTAGAGTGGTAATTACTAGCTTCTATAGTATTAATTAGAAACAAAACTATTAGGTTAGGTTTTCAAAACCTAAACTTTATTTTTGTTTTCAAAATTAAATACTTGAAAATTTAACGATATATTATTTGAAAAAGAAAAACATACTAACTAAAATATTGTAAAAATTACGATTAAAAAATTAATTACTCACGCAAAACTTTAGCCAAAGCAACATTTAGTACCACCACTACGATTACTACTTTTAATATATGACACATTTTGCTTAAAATTATTATAATTAAAAATTAATACTCGAGAGTGGATTGGTACTAAAAGTCGTGTATGTACAATACCGACGCTCTCTCAAAACAAACTGAGATATATTTTCGGCAGTTCTGTTTCAAAAACGCAAGGATATTTAAATGACTTGTAACAATTTTTTAACTCGCATAAATAAACTGCTAAACCCACATTAAGAAGGTTACACTGTCAATAGGCGAATATTAAGTTAAGGAAATAATCTAACGGTATTTTTTGCAATTATAAGAAATTACGGTAGTTTTGCAAATAAATATATTTTTTTAATATTATACCTCTAGTTTTATTGTCAAAACAAGTTTTATCAGTTCTTGAAATTTTAAATTTTCCTACGTAAAAAATATAATAAACTTGAAACAACAAGTAAACCAAAGAAAACGATGCATTCGCGAAATTCATAGAATTAAATTATTTTTACACCTCATAAATTATTTTAAATTACTGTACGCACGAAACTAAAAATCAAACGCAACATTATTTTTACAAAACAAAAAACAAAAATCGACTTCAAAAGACCGACTATTGAGTTATTCATCTATTTGTCGCGCATGTACTTAATGCAAATTTGAGACTTATATGGTTTTCTCATGGATACCATTATCAGAACTAAACTAAATTGAAATGGGACCAAATGGGAAGCGTCAGCTTTCTAATAAAAAAAGAATCATCAAAATCGATTCACCCAGTCAAAAGTTATGAGGTAACAAACATAAAAAAAACATACAGTCGAATTGATAACCTCCTCCTTTTTTGAAGTCGGTTAAAAAAGACCTCAGCTGTTCTAACTAAATTGTACAATTTTTAAACTCTTTGAATATGTATTGTGCGCGCAGAAGTTATATAATATAGTATGTAATATTAGTAGAAGACAAAGTAATATTACCTTAGTAATAGATTATATTCGCATAAGCAGACAGTAAGTACGAGTACATTTAAAATGACACGTATGGGAAAAAACAACACAAAGGTAAGTAGGGGTTAATTGTACAGCAGAAAATTATAAAGTAATTTACCTTACTGCCTTCATGTTGTAAGGTTATGGCGACTGAAATTGTCCTAGTTGTCTTGTAATTGGAGAGCATTTGGCATGATTCTCGGATGTGTTTATGAGCTTGTACTATAATATGTTTTTCTATTAAGATTAGTACTTAGATTGATTATACAGGGTTATACGGATTGTATACTAAACCGTAAAGGGGTCATAGTAATCATAATTACAAACAAGTTTTGTTGTGGGGCCAACCCTGAAATCAAGAAAAAAAAGCTGCTGTTCCATATATTTTGTTGAATGTCATTGAAATATTTCTTATTTATTAAATTTAATAAATAAATATTGGTCTGTTAAAATTTAACACTCAAATATTAATTTCGTATGAATAATTCTCTTTAAAGTTTCTCGCATAGATATTATGTTTTGTTAACACCGGAGACGGCCACATCCTGTTGTCAAACGCCAATGACATTTTAAAAGGGTAACTTCCGGCGACTTAATGGAGCCTTTCAGGCTATCTGGCTATACTATCTAAAACTACAACTTCATCTAATAAATTTACACGTAGAACGTGTCGTTAACTTGGCAGTTCAATTTTACAGCCAGCGCTCTATTTTTATGACATTCTTTTCCGATTTTTCTATTTCATAAACAGGGAAACCGAACGAAACACCATTTACTTAAAATATTTAAACTATGTACTTACACTCTGAAATTTCATTTTGACGCTATCTTATTAATAGTAAGTAATTCCACAGTATTCTCCATAACATTTGATGAACTGGAGTGAATCTTTTTCCCGAATTTCTCAATCAGCTTAGTCTTGAATATGTGAACTGAGTTACTTTCTTATCAAATTAGAGTGACCAATTCGGAAAAATATTGGTTATTGCTATTTTTATTTTTTTTACCAATCGTAATTACTGAAACCGAGCCAAATGACAAAGAGAGGGAAACCAGGAAACTTACCCAGCAGAGAGATAGAATAGGCTATGGATAGTGATAATGATTTTGATAATGAATAAGAAGAAGTTGAAGCCCTTGTACGTCACTACATCATAACTATAGATAGAAAAACTCTTTATTGTTCACACCAGAAATTACAACAAAAAGGATCATAACACTTTAAACTAGTGCAACAACTGACGGCCCTATAGCTAAGAGTGATCTCTTCCAGGCCACCTTAGGATGGAGGGGGTACATAGCCGAAAAAATAGAACTATCAACTATTGGTGCCAAGTATGTTTGTGGTGAATTGAAAAAGCTCTGTATATTATTTAATTGTACTACAATATTAATTCAAGAGACATTTATCGCGTCTTACACATTAGGTACGGTGCGATTACAGGCGTAATTCCCTCGCTCGTTCACAGAAAGCACATTTTTCTTACAGACAAGACTTATTGGTGAAATTACGACGGCTTCTGCGAGCAACTGTTTATGACTGCAAATGGGATTTGTACAAACAAATAACTGAGAATAATTTAATGATGTTACAATTTTAAGCTATTGCATAGCTTCTATCGCGGGCTTTGAGCGTGGAGACCGAATCCAGAAATTCCGTAACGAAAATAACCTAACACCCCCCCACTCCGAAAAAAATGCTATGCAATAGCTTTACCCCGAGTGCCACACGTCTTTTTAGCAGTGAGAGTTTCGAGCTTAATGTTTTTTGCAGTGAGTGGAAAATGGTTGGTTTTGATAGCAAATAAAAATGCGAATGTTTGTGAGGGTGTGCGTGTGTGGGTACATACATATATTGTTTGTTACTTATTTTAAGGTAGCTCATACAGGGCTATACGAAAAGGGTATGCTAAATCGAAAATCATAGTAATTATTTATGAACAACTCTAACTATGGGATCAACCCAGAATTTGCAAAAATAAACAGCTGTTCCATGGAAAAATGTCAATTGCACCTTGACAAAATGTATCAGCAGATTTTTTCATCGCGTGTTCCGGGTTGGATCCATAGTAAAAGTTGTTTATAATGTTGAGTACTATGAGCCCTTCTTAGCTCAGCATACTCTTTACTTATAACCCTGTGTTCTAAATCAACACAGATATCTTATCCCAAAAATAAGATAAGATGCTGCCATCTTTTTATAACAGCATTTGTAGTAAAGCCGACATCTTCGGTTCATCAGTCTCTTCTTTTCAGAGACTTTTATACTCAGAGAATTTATTTGTTTAAAATTGTAATTTTTGTTTATTTTTAGTATTTTTGCTATTTGGTCTTATTTGTAAACAGTGCACAACTTTTTTCTTAAGTATGCTGTGTTCACTCCAAGAAGGACGTACACATACGACTATTTTTATATACTTTGTTAAGTTTTTGTCAGTGTATGTCCAGTTCTGTGAACCTAATAAAAAAAAAATAAAAATCTTAATTATAAACCGAGAGAGAATTAGTCAAAAATATAATCGCTAAGAAATTGTCTTTTGTGCTTAGAAATATTAGCTCAGGCGTTCACTTAAAAAGCTTACAAGATTATTTAGTAAGATAAAAGTGGGCCTAGCACAACTTTGACGTAAAAATACGTAGCGAGTATTCGATGGAAAAGTGTACGCCATTTGCACCCGTCAGAAGCACACTTGACAGCCCTAAATGGCGTACACTTTTCTATCGAAAACTCGCTCCGTATTTTTACGTCAAAGTTGTGCTAGCCCCACTGGTTTCACGCGAACAAGAAATGTAAAACTATCCTTGACCTTGAATCTTAATTAAATGAAGACTCATGATGTCATAAATTAAAAATATTAGAGACAAGTCTGCTATAAAAGTTTACATTTTCTACTTGTAATAAAATTAAACTTTGTGTTTTTTTTTTATACCTATGTAATAATCGAGTGACGAGACGAGCCAATCCAAAATAGGCGTGCGCCACCCAGAATTTGGGTTCGTTCATGGATTCGGTTTCAAAATATTTAAATTGAAATAAGAACTAAGTTGACAAAAAATAATAATAACATTAAGTAAGTCGGTTGGTCCATTTTTTACTAAATTGTTTGCTTCAAAATAATCATTATAATTATGTAATTGCAACGTAAAGTAACCATTAAAGTTTGCAGCAGTTAATTTTTTACACCACTAAACAACTTTTTGTAGCAAGTCTGAATGATATCCTAATGTGTAATTTATAAAACTTTATTTACCCGTTAATAAATAAAAACTTGACATGTTAAAAGAAACTAAAACCAATTTCTCAGAATACCGATATGAGTCAAAGTCTAACTGCCTACGTTTAGTTTTAAAAATTATTTTATCAGTAGTTCAACTGGATAGTTTCATGCGTCACTAAGTGCGTACGTTTACGTACACGGGCAGTCGGGTAGTTTTTGGCTTCACTTGGATCTAAGGCAGCACTATATCTGCATTCTTGATCTGAGGTCACTGCACATAACAAAACGACACCGCCGCGCCGAGTCTCTCCTGTTTGTGATTTTACAAATATGTTAATTGTAGACCTACAATTTAGCAATATTTAAGGCCGCCAACGAGCAGTTAAAATCATGAACTTTGTTTCCTCATTTCACTTCCAGTAATAAATGAATTTCAGTAAAATGTCAAGATTGGTCTACATTAGGCCCAAGTTTGAAGGCATTTTAAGATCTAAACTAACTTAAAATATATCTGTCTTTATCATTGCAAGCCATTAGACAAGGATGCCAATAGTTTTAGGAAATTTAGATCTGTCTTAAAAAGCCTTCAAACTTGGGCCTATTATAATCATAATTTGGTGTCACTCTAATCAATTCAACGCCCTGCCCTGTGGCGTGAAGACAATCCACAGGAACTGTTTTTCAGGATTAGTAGTTCATATCACACTGTCGCATTTGTAATATTAGGATAGAAATTAGAAATATTCCAACTATGGCTCATCATTATCGTACAATTTAATGTCTGTTTACTCTTGAATATTTATGTAGGTACAGCCTATGGAATGCCATATTATTATTCAGATATTTATTTCATTTATTTAAAATTCCACAAATTTATTTATTTACCTACTTAATTTAAAATGTTAATTTAATTTTATGATTTATTTTTATGATAGGCTTGCGTTAAATTGTTATATTGCACGATCTTCTGCCACATACAGACTTCTGATACCTAATTCGTTTTATAATTTTATTTTACAGTCCATAAAAGTGGAATCTACGTTCCTCGCTTTCATCGTGCTTTTCGCCTGCAT
This sequence comes from Alcis repandata, assembly GCA_949125135.1. NCBI lineage: Eukaryota > Metazoa > Arthropoda > Insecta > Lepidoptera > Geometridae > Alcis > Alcis repandata. The sequence goes on from OX421233.1 coordinate 8,565,677, forward strand.
CGCTCTGGTGATACCCTGCTACCTCCTAGTCTTGGGCGTCTTGGCGCTGCTTTCCAGCTCCAGATATTGTGATGATGAGATTGAAACTGGAGCCTTGTTCTCTGAAGCCGACGACACAAGTTGCAGTGACAGAGGTCTGGCTGTTGCGATTTTGTTCGTCGTGCTGATTAGCTGGTAAGTGCTTTTGAAAAACTACAAATTAATGTTGGTGAGTGCTACTAACATGGAATGACATTGCAGTTATGTCAACAAAATCTAAGTTGGCGTTGGTATAAATATTCATTTTGATGGATAAAATCAACGTCAAACTTTAAGTTCAGCCTACTAAATAGCCTACAGAATTGTGCAGAAGTTTATGAAAATCGATGGAAATCAGTAACAAGTATCAGCAGCTAACGATAGTTCTCCTGGTACTAAGTGTTCGTACAACTTGAGTGCACCGAGAAGAACCCAAACCCGATAGGATTTTGAGGCAATTATTGTTAAAAAATATACTGTAGGTAATAAATGATATTAAAAAAAAAAATTGTTTGCAATGTGAATTACGCACTACAATTAAGTATTAGTTTAGGTGTATCGCTGAATGTTACGCACGAAAACCTGTCATGAATAACTCAATATCGACTCGAGTCTAAAATGTGCGTAGCCAATAAAAATTCCTGACGGTTTAAATCAACTTCGATAACAAATTTTGAGACATACTTGTTATCTCATTTTTCTTGTTTCTCGCCCAATTTATTCTGCTCCCCACAAAATAAACACGATCAAAATTCATACGTCACAAATCGCGTCATAAGAGCCGACTTCAAGAACCGGAAAGTTTAACAAGCGTTTTATTATGACACCGCGTCTAATTAATTTCTTGTTCAAAGAGAAGGAAACTTAATAAAACGTCAACAAAGACACGGAGCGAGATAAAATAAGACTGAAGATAGTAGAGTAGACAGAGCGATGAGCAGTTTCATTGTTATTCCATTTCTCATTTTCAAAATAAGTTATGGAGTAGGCGATATTTAGGGAAACACTTTTGGCGCAGCGCCTAGTTTTTCAAGCGTGATTTTTAACCGACTTCAAAAATAAGATTGGTTCGAGTAGGTAGATAGGTTCTCAACGGAAGGATCCTGTGACTAGTTTCGATCATATTTCAGTAATATTTTTCTAGAATTGATTACAAGCTTTGAGTCCAAATTGGTACATCCGTTTAATTTTAATGTGTTTAAATTGAGTTGTTGTTGGAAGATTTGTAGAGAAGGGGAGGCCTGTGCTTAGCAATAGGACGTTGAAGGCTGATTTAAAAATTAAGCTTCGTCGACCTTGTAGCCAAAGAATTTTAGTAAGTACAAAAAATACTTAGACTAGGTGCCAAGTTGATTTATGAAACCTATTTAGAGATAACAAACATAACCTGTTTCTATGTTCAACAATTTATTAACCAGTATGTAAATGACGTGTTCTAAAAACCTTTTTGAACAAGTACGAGTATATAGTTACAGCCGAAAACAGGAACAGTTCTGGTTTAACAAGACACTAATAATTTCAAATGTTTGTGAGTGAGTGACAGAAAGTTTTATTAGAAAATATATTTCACAACGAAATTTTATTGCTTTTTCATCGATGCAATGTATCAGCTCAATCGGATGATAAAAAGTCGTTCAAAATTCAGTTAGAAAATTGGATCTTAACCTTAATAGATTGATTACACGTTTCGAGCACAGTGGCGAGACAGGAAATGGGACACTCGGCCGAGCAAACAAATCATGGTTAAATTAATCAAATTAAATCAGTCACTAATGACTGTCTCGCCTATTCAAACTGTTTATGCTGACCACTCGGTCGAGGGCACTGTCTCGCCGCTGTACTCGTTACGTGTAATCAACCCATTAAACTGACTAACATACCTTGCAAGTTAGATAAAAGCTTGTGTTCATTTTATTGCAACTGTGAGAAGGACAATATAAACATTTTAACAAGTGTGACGCCTGCTGTTAAATAATAATCTTTTAAAAGTGATTTGCTCTGTAAGTCAGTCAGTCGATCACTCAGTCTAACAAAGAAAATATACTGAAATACAAGTCAAGTGAGTTTTTTAACACACCATCAAAGTGTTATTCTATATCGACGTGCTCACTTATCACACTCTCACTTACTACTAAGCTAGTGGATGGCCAAATGCAGGCTAATTTTCCACAGTAAAACAATAATAATTAATAACCGTGCAGTGTTATTCCCGTCAGTAAAAACAAAAGTAAAATTACCCATACGAAACGAAATTCTAAAGACAGTCCAGTTCTACAAAGAAATATAAAGAAGGGATATGCTAAGCCGAAAATAGCTCATAGTACTCATCATTACGTTTTCTTTTTTGAGACCAACCCTGAAATTGCAAAAAAACTGAGTTGTTTCATACAAAAAATGTGAAAGCACTCGACAATTTGTAGGTATGGAACAGCTGATTTCTTTGAAATTTGTGTTGATTCCATTGTAAAAGTTGTTTATAATGTTGAGTAAGTACCATGAGCCTTTTTGGCTTTGCATACCCTTTTTTATAGCCCTGTAGATTTTGCTGTCAGTAATAACAAAAGATAAAATCCCAATACGAAACTAAATTAATTATTATAATATTGTATCTTTATTTGCTTTATAAACACACAGTGACATATACATAAATTGTATGCACAGTCCAGTTCAGTTATTATAATCTATTTCAGTGTCCTAATCAGCGGTATGGCAATAAGCAACGAGCAGGCCCACTCAGCCGCCAGCAGCACTCGCAACGTCGTGAACTGTGCCCTCTCAGACATTGCCTCGTGGATCACAGCCGCTGCAAGAGAGCTGCATCTTAGTCTCGTGCCACCTATGGATCTGGTTTATCACGCTTTTAAAAAGGATCTGAATAGTATGTTGTTTGAATTGTGCGTTTTAAAGTTGGCTTGAAATATTAGCTACATTTATTTTGTTTATCCAACATGTTCAGATTAGAGCTTTTATGTAGAGGTACATTCACATTGAAATTAAAATCATTTATTGAAATATAGGTACATCAATATAATACACTTACGAAAGTCAGCTACTTACAGTTTTTTTCACGAATGAAATAATACAAAATAAATGCAATGTCAAAATACTTAAAGTAGGTAGTAGTTTAGAATTATTACTTCAAAATCTCATATAACAGTTTATAAAGTGTTCGAACCGCATTACTCAGTGGTGCGGACAGGGCACTTGTTACGCCGACAACATCGAAAACAGCTGCATTTTTTTAAAGCTTAATAACTGCTGAAGTAGATTATTTTTGAATCCAACAAGGTTTACTTATTCTTTCAGGTGTAGAAACATTGTTGGGAGAGCCGATACAGCATTCGATTGCGTCGGAGAGTGGTATAGATCTGGTATTCGATTCTTTGGCGGATATAATTGCAGGTCAGTAGCTTTTGTGTGTATTTATTTTTCTAAACTAAATTACTTACTCGAACCGAACTGCAAAAATGTTGTCACATTACGAGTAAAACCACAGAATCCTACTAATTAAAAAAAGCCGAACTGTCAAAGTTTGTTTGTTTGTTGTCAAACTTTTTGGGAGTTGTGTAAATAAATGTTTGTTGCTTAATCATGCAAAAACGGTTGAATAGATTTAGATGAATTTTGACGTGAAGCTAGCTTATACTCTGAATTAACATTTATGTTAAGCTCCTTTTTAATATACTAAACGCGGGTGAAACCGTGGGGCGCAACTAGGAAATAATAATATAGTAGTCAATCACTAAACATTAAATCGGGTTGACGCCTAAACTAAGTTTATTTTGATCGTTTTTTTATTATATAAGTGGCAAGAAAGCAAACGGATCGCCTGATGGTAAGCGACCGTGTTTAATTTGTACAGTTAAATCGGTCTTAAGCCTCGACCAACTAGTCTATTTAATTTTCGACTCCGAAATTAGCTGCACCAAGCTGCAGTAACACTGTTTATGCAGCTTACTATAAATTTCATACCCCAAGTCGGTATCGTTCACCTACAACAACCGTGTATCATGTACCATGTATCTCATTATAACTTTGGCCAAACACTTGGTCTTGTAAAGCAGAACTTAGTGTTTTGGAACCAAAACCACTAATAACTTCAGCGATAATAACTATTCAGGTATCTGTATTTTATGACACAAAAATTCTAATCAAATTACGAGCTGTTTCAGTCCCAGTAGGCATAGCATAAATGTTGACGTGTGTTGTTGATGTTGAGTATTCGATAGAAAAAGGTATGAACGAACATAATACAGTTTTCAGTATCCCGCTGTCCTATTTTTCATACATTTGTCTATCAAACACTCCTTACGTATTCCCTACGCTACGTGAGACGTTATGCTAGGCCTGGGCTTACAATTTCACGTGTCATCTGAATCACGGTAGCGCTCAATTGCACTTAGATTACAGATATTAGACTAATTAGACACCCTCTCACGGTGGATATTCTGTACAAAAGCCGTAAGAGTTTCCATTCCACCTTTTTAATCCGAACGGCAGAGGTGTGGAACTCATTGCCGGCGTCTGTCTTTCCGAAAAGATACAACCCGGGCTTGTTTAAAAGAAGAGTGGATAGATATTTCCTTGGCAAGCATGCTACATCTTCGACCACATCGTCGCTTCCCATCAGGTGAGATTGTGGTCAAATGCATGCCTAGTTTGTTGTTAAACAAGAACATTATTTTACAAAACAAAAAAACAAAAACCGACTTCAAGAGACCGACTATTGAGTTATTCATCTATTTGTCGCGCACGTACTTAATGCAAATTTAAGACTTATAAATGGTTTTCTCATGGATACCATTATCAGAACTGGACTAAATTGAAATGGGACCAAATGGGAAGCGTCAGCTTTCTAATAAAAAAAGAATCATCAAAATCGATTCACCCAGTCAAAAGTTATGAGGTAATAAACATAAAAAAATAAAAATAAAAAAAAAAAAACATACAGTCGAATTGATAACCTCCTCCTTTTTTGAAGTCGGTTAAAAAAGATTGCTGTTGATGATTCTGAGTTCGTCTATCCGCAGAAAGTGAGGATATTTCCTTCAAGATCTCAGCTCTCCGCGAGGTCACCATCCGAGCGGGGTCCCTAGCATCTTCAACATCTGATCGCATCCAGGACTTGGCGTGGCAACTGGACAACTTGAAGAAACAGTGTTCGCCTAAAGACATGCCGTTATGTGACACTGTGAATGCTAACTCTTTGGAAATGAAGATGAAGTTTGATTTGGTAAGTAGATATTGAAATTGCAAGTACATTTTCTAGTTTGACCACGAGGAAGAACACTTTTTAACGTTACGATACATTTTGTCAGGTGTCATTGATATTTTTCTATGGAACAGCTGATTTTTTTTTCGCGAATTTCGAGTTGGTCCCATAGTAAAAGTTGTTCATAATGATGAGTACTATGACCCTTTTTCGGCTTAGCATATCCTTTATGAATAACCCTGTATAGTCCAATCTGTTCAACTATCAGTTCAATCAATTGTACTTATTGGACGATTTGTATTAAAATTAAAAGTTCAAGGTATTTTCTATTGTTATCTGTTTATATCAGTGTGCCTAGCACAACTTTATCGTAACAAGAACATTATTTTTACAAAACAAAAAACAAAAACCGACTTCAAAAGACCGACTTTTGAGTTATTCATCTATTTGTCGCGCACGTACTTAATGCAAATTTAAGACTTATATGGTTTTCTCATGGATACCATTATCAGAACTGGACTAAATTGAAATGGGACCAAATGGGAAGCGTCAGCTTTCTAACAAAAAAAGAATCATCAAAATCGATTCACCCAGTCAAAAGTTATGAGGTAATAAACATAAAAAAAACATACAGTCGAATTGATAACCTCCTCCTTTTTTGAAGTCGGTTAAAAATACGTTGCGAATATTCGATAGAAACGTGTATACCATTCACCACCCTTCAAGGGTGCCCCTAACGGGCGTAAATAGCGTACTCTTTCTATCAAATACACGCTACGTATTTTTACGTCAAAGTTGTGCTAGACCCAATGTTCTATTTACTATATTCTACTATATACTACTTCTACTATATTTTACTATATTTTCTGTATTTACTATATGTCAGCGTGTCAGTCTATGGCATCCTATTTCCCAAAGGACCTAACTGTCACGATCTTGGTTTACTTGATTTGGTTTTGTTTCAGAAAATCTATTCAGCCGTTCGAAGATTAAATCGGCTCGGCTTCGCTTTTTTTAAGTTTATAATTTAATTACTTGTCACTATAAAAAATGTAAAAGAAATTTTTAAGTGACTGTTCTGACCCGCTTGCGGCAGGGTTCAGTGACTAAAAAAAGTTTCCACGCTAACAACATTATTTTTCTTTATTTAAGGTTTATTTTCGAGCAGCAAACTGCAGCTTTTCTGCTGAGAATTTTAAAGTCTTTCAATTAAAACGCTCGCGCTCGTGTCGTTTGTTCAGTTCATTATTTTTATAGAAACAACTTCTACTAACACAAGACAACCAGAGATTACACAAGACAACTTTATAGACCACACGAATAGCATCACAGCATCACACTACTACTGTGATATTACTTTATTTAATCACACTTTTTAATTTCTCATTAAGTAAGTTTGTAAAGGCAGAGTGGCTTGCCCTGGTGTCAGATTTGTTTTACGTCTATCTATTTGTGGTAGGTATATCTTATGAACTGATTTTGTAACTTTTTTACGCCTACGTCTGAAATTATATTATTTAACTATTGACTTGTCCACTACATAATTGGGTACGATTTTTTTTGGAAAACTGTAAATTTTAAATTAAACCTCAGTTGCGGCTAACTCATTGGCACTTTAGATTGAGTTATTTAGTCTTATTTACTTGCCTATCTAAACTTCTAACGTTTCAGATCCTCCGCGAGCATCAATTACTTCAACTGAAAACTTTGGGCGTGGAAAACCTAACAAAAGCTATTTCAAATGCCAGGAAAGAGTTCCGGGCTCTACCGGCGGCGATATTCAATCAGACGATCAAAATTAGAGATGGTAAGTTTAACATTCTTTACTATATAATAAACGTTCTACGTAAAATAAATTTAAACCATCATTACTTGTTTTAAAATATTTTAAATAAAATCAAGAATCCGTGCTCAGTTTTATACCTTATTAATTTAATTTCTAACTTCTAATAACATTTACAGCATTGTAGTAGGTAGAGTAGATACAAAAATTTAAATCAAAAGCGAAAGTGAATTTCCCTTTGACAATGGAATTTTCATTAAAATATTGCTTGAATAATATGCTCAATAGACGATGTAGGGCATGTTTTTCCGATTAATTATTTTTTTTTATTTTATGTTCTTAATAATAATAACAAGTCAAACAAAATCAATACACACAAAATCATTAAAAAAACATCAAATCTCATCTGGGAGCACGGAAGGACGCCAAGTCGAGCAAAGGCACACCGTACCATCTCTTCTCAAACCTATTCTCATTTTCATTAAGGCCATTTTCGATTAAATCTACTTGAAAGCAGATAGTCTAGCTTAAAAGAATCCAAAAGCGTGTTACTAGCAGTAAATCTGTTTTAAAATGTTTGCGCGAAAACACGACCTAAGTGAATAAGTTACAACGCAAACTTTATGTCCACAAACTGCAATCCAATAAGTGCTGTATTTCACTTCGTAAAACTTTGTATAATTAAAGAACAATTCGACTGAGACAGAAAAACTTAAACTACGAGAAATGTTTTGGTGCTAATTAAGAGGAATGGACGACAGTGTGCCAAGTGAAAATCTTTTACGTTTTGTTTTACTTACTTGCTATTTATTTAATATAATTTTGTTATTATCTGATGGGGCGAAATCCCTCGCCATTGCAAAACAAAGACAACAGTTTCTTTAAAATAAACCTATTTTTCTACCGATGCGATGTATGTTGCTGATTCTGTTGTTTACTTTGAATTTGAACTTTGGCTTGTTTTGTTTTTGATTCGATTTTGATTTTTTATTTATATAGGTTTCTAACAACCATTTTTTTATACATTTCAAGTTAATTTTTCATAGAGGATAGAATAGTATTATAATATCGATTTGAAACAAACTCATGCGGATACGTATAACTCCATCAAAAAATACGAAAAAAAAATATATATTGATAAAATACTTACTTAGGTAGGTATTCGATAGAAAAATGTGTGAAAATATATCATATTTCCATACACCCGAAACAGCCGAAGCCTCACACCCGGGGGCTCTGAGTTATCCCTTTTTTCGATTTTTTTTATCTTATTGTTGTATCGAAGCTATCTAAACTATAGCCTTGTTTGACAGACATCCTCAACGATATCACAGATAGTCGTGAGGAAGTGATTTCTTCGTCCAAAGTTCTGAACGACATGGTGCGCCATCTCACGGCTGGCTTGCGTACTACGTCGAGGCGGCTGGACTCTGCGCTAGAAAGGGTTCAGAAATACGAGTTTGGACGGTGGACTGTCTTGATGAGTTAAGTTTTATTCTTATGCAATATTACTACCGATATGGTGCTGATAGGATTAATAAGAGTATGTGACTGACGAAATCATAAAAATAACTACTAACTTACTAGCGCATACTGCAAAGTACTAAACGTAAAACCTCAATCAATTTTTGCACGGTTTTGAACTTTTTTATTAAAACTGACACAGTCGTTATATTTTATTGTGTTATTATAAAAATGGTACTAACAAAATAACCTTTCTTTCTCTGCTCTTATGCTACATAATCAAAGCTACTCTTCCGTATCCAAAATTGTTCACCCAAAAATGTTTTCAACACAATTTTAACACTCAATTTCCAAAAACCACCTCCAGGCATATTTATAAAATGGGATTCTCGTTGATGTTTTTTGTAAAGCGTAGCGCAAATGCTACAAGCCTCTACGCCGTAGCGGCACTTTTTTCTCATGACCATGTTATTTTCAGCGTGCATTGTAATTTTGGGATTCGTTATGGCACTTATACTAATGGCTTTGCTTTGCGGATGCGGACATGCAAAAAACCATGCTCAGAGAACTTTGAAAGTGTAAGTGAAGGCGTCTTCAGACTTCGCTATTGCATTATAGTTTGGCTTTTTAGTGTTTTTTGCTTCGACACTAAGTTAAAAATTTTACTAATTAAGTAGCAAAAATTTTAAGAAAACCACTGCTATGTTTAACACTTAATCACCCTATATTTTTGCGCAGGTATTTGAAAATAAGTAAGGTTCTTTGCTAGCTTTGTATTCCTTCCTTGAATTTAAAGACGAGTAAAAATATATATTTCTATCTAATTTTTAAACAATAACAATGTACTTCCAAGAATTTTCCTGTATTTTTTTTCAAACTAAGTAATGTAAAACAGAAGTAGATGTTGTTTTCTACATTTTAAAATACGCCAAAGATATAGCCTAAATAAAGAGTTGGCTCAAGAACACATTCATACACAAATACCGACTTCGTATGTATGTCTATAATTACCTAAAATTGCTTGCCATACATAATATAAAACTTGTTAGCTATTAACTAGCTGCGTTCAATGGAGCCACAATCGTATTTCTGTACAAAACTGATATATTAAACTGCGGAAAATGTTTCGTTCCATCATTTAGCCAACCCTACCTATAAACAGCTTAGTTGGTCGGTCATTTTGTTTTATGAACGCTTTGTATATACTTAGCTGTAGTCAATGACGTCATTAACTACGTTAATTTAATTATGACGTTATCTGAAGAGGCTTTGAACTGCAAACCAATTTAAACCTTATAGCTTGAAACATAAAGTTGACTGTTAATTTTCCAGGTCAGCTGGCTGGTTATGCTTCGCTTCCCTCATTTTGTGGGGGATAATTTCAACAATCTTCCTCGTAACGGGTCATGCTGAGGTAAATTTTAACATATAAGTTGTAAACTTGAAAAATTACGGTTATATTCAAAGTAAACCAATTTCTTAATCAAAGAAAAATTGCTTGGAAACTTCTGTGCTCGGCGAAATGTGAAATTTCTTTGCGCGTGTTGCTAAAAGCTTTTAGTATTTGGTTGCTTGGAAAATAATTGTTTTCCACGTTATCTACTCTTTAGGTTTATCTTATGTTATATGAGTTTATACTTAACGATTTACTTTTCGTAAAGGGGTTTTAGTGACTAGGCCAATGTGATAGCGTTAATGTGATAGCGTTTTACTTTAGTAACATTTTGCGCCTGTTCGTATCTTAGTTCTCAAACAAGTGGACTGGTTTGAATTTTTTTTTTGAATGGTACAGTACTGTAATCCATTGCATCATTTAGCAATTTTAGATGAAAATTGTTTGTGCCGTTTAAAGTTATGGACTATTTTCTACATTAATCTACAGTTTGTGTACAAATAAAGCACCGTAACTGCTACAGCAATATACGAGTAACTACGAGTTTTTCAAATAATCTTCTTAAGAAATTTAACTTAATAACAAATTCTTGCCATCTGCTAGGTTTTTTTACACTTATTATGTTTGCATGAAAGAGGGTCTTAGCAATAATTCAGCCAGTTATCGCTCCTTTTGCTTGTCATTTCGTGTGAACGGTAAAATGATTATTTATCTTTCTTTTAATTTTTTTTTACTATTCTGCCTTCTTTGCCCTTTCAACCGGATTACAGTAATGTTTGAACATTACTGCTTGGCGGTAGAATAACTGGCAAAGGTGTGGTACTTCCCGGGCGGGCTCTGCAAAAGAGTCCTACCACTACAAAACTTATACTTACTATATTACTACTATAGGTAATACTATTATCTATCTTTTTATCTATGTTTTAGGTATACGTTTGTCACGCTCTATGGGATAGTCCTCAATACGAAACGCTGACCGCCCTCATGGATCGACCGTCTCCTCTGCTGTCCAACTACGAAGGAGTATTTGACGCTATATTTAGAGATCTAGAAAATGTCACTATTGATGTGAATATAAAGGATGTGTTGAGGTATTTTGTTAGTTTGATTTATTTATGACTAGCTGCGCCCTGCGGTTTCATCCGCTTTTTCTGGGATAAAAGTAATCTATATGTATGAGCTACGGTAACTATCCAAAATTTCATCCAAATCCGTTCAGCTGTTTTTTGCGTGATTGGGTAACAAACAAACGTTTATAATATAAGTGTGATGTAGGTATACAATGATTCTATAAATTTAACAAACATACAAACTGACGTTTATAATATCCTAAGTGTGGTGTGTGATACAGTGATTCTACTAACTTTTCAGAGACTGTGAAAAAGACCGGCCAGCATACCTTGTCTTCCAACTGGACAAGGTCCTAGATGTGAACAAAGAGACCTCCTACTTCGAATGGGAGGAACTACAGGCAGATTTCACTCGTCTATCGGAAGCAGTAGACGTGGGTCTACTGAAGACTATATCGGGGAACTTTAGTCTATTGTTGAATCAGATGAGAAAAGTTACTGATGTTGATCTGGCGAAGTATAGGTATGGTTTTTTTTATCTTCTTCATCAATCGGTGAACAATTGAACATATGAGTAAGTTGTATTGTATAGATAGACCGTGTGCTGACTACCCTAGTGATATGGATAAAACAATTTGAACATTAGATTATACAAGTACATGATGGTAAGTTAGGTATTTGAAAAAATCGCTTTTTTTGTTTTAAGTAATATTAGGTAAAAATAAAGTTAGACGCTCAAATTATAGGCATAAGATTTTCAAAAATCATCAAACAGTAAGTAGCCCTGCATTTTCAAGCTAAACTAACTTATAATATCTGTCTTTTACATTAAAATCTAATAAAAATAAAGCAATAGTTCTTTTCCAGAAATATGTAGGTAGTTCGGAGAATAGTACCTACCAAATAGACATCAATCGATATTGTAACATTTTTATCTAATTTATTTTAGAATGGATTACAATGTTCCTGTAGTAGGGAGAGACCTACCTTCTCTCGTGGACCAATTAGAAAACATCGCCGCTCAGATGACCGACTTGACTTTTGCAGCCAGACTGGAAACTTTAGGTGAGCACACTAAGAAAAGGTTCATTGAACACATAGATTTAGGATCTGCAAACGTCAATTGAGCTAGATTGACGAGGTCCTTTCTATGGGGACCCACCCTCACATAAAATCGTCTGAAACTTTTCAGCGACTGAGGATTTTGTTGGGGTCAACCCCAACACAATAATGGTTGTTGGTTAATTGGTTAAACGCCGTCTACATCGGACTACACTAAAAATTTCAGAAGCAAAGACTAAAACACCAACCACCACTACAACTATCATTGAGTATAGCCACACCGTTTATCGTAGTCCTCGCCTGCGCGGTACAGAGGCGCGAGGGGTATGACGGCGCGGCGCGGGGGACTGAGAGTGCGGTGCCGTCATACCCCCGCGCCTCTGTACCGCGCAGGCGAGGACTAAGATAAACGGTTTGGCTATAGTAGCGTATATTCAAATAATTATCTGTGACATACAGACAGTTTTTAGTAGTGGTAGGGCTCTTTTGCAGAGCCCGCCTGGGGAAGTACCACACCTCTGCCAGTTATTCCACCGTCAAGCAGTAATGTGCAAACATTGCTGTGTTCCGGTTGGAAGGGCATTGTTTCCAGTGAAATTACAGGGCAAATAGGAGATTAAACAACTTATATCTCGGGGTGACGAGCGCAGTGCTGTGCTACGTAGGGTCTTGAATTCTGCGAGTTCAAATTCTGGGTGGCCCAGACCTGTTATGGGCAAACGTGACGTTTAACATCAGGCGAGCGATTTGCTCGTCTCGTCACTCAATTAAATAAATAAAAAATAAAAAAAGACAGACAGCGGAGTCTCGCCTGAAGGGTTCTTCTCCGTAGAAGGTTCAGAACTATCCTTATATTTAATACCTATATGATGTATACATGTCTATATATATTTATATACCTATATGATGACACATACATATATCTATGGGAAATGTGTTTAAAAGTGTTGTTTTAATTTTTAGCAAGCAGAACTCAGAGACTGCACGCCACCAAAATAAAACCACTGGAAGAGATACGAGCGGACGTGGTCTTTAAGCTGACTGAGCTGGAACTGCAGCTGATGCCTTTCAGGAGGAAACTAAACATTTCGTTAAGCCACATCCATACAGCGCAGTTTTATATCGATAATCAGGGTGACGTCATTGCAAGAAAGGTAAGACTTTATTTCAAGGTTCGCGTTATATGCAACGCAGTCGCAGACACCATATGCCAGAAAGAGATCGCTTTAAGCGATATGGCCGCTAGTTGTTGCACTAGTTTTAAGTGGTATTATCCTTTTTCTTGTAATTTTTGGCGTGAACAATAAAAAGTTTATTTTTCTATCTATCCATAATAATATGACACAGTAGGATACTTCGTCTGTATCCTACCATTTTATAAACAAAATTAAAACCAAAACATCATTCTAAACAGACACATTCTAATACAAATAACTATAATTTTAAAGAAATACCACTGGTATTAGAACGAGGCGTTGGTATTGGAATAGATCACAGTACTATATTTACTGTCAGTAAATCGAATATCCAAATTTTATTGGTATCATTCCAAGCTTTTATATTTACAATTGACCCATGGATCAAATCTTGCGACTTAATTATGAACTCAAATTTGGTATACCTGTGTCACTCCGACGACATGCAATAAAAATAGTTTAAAAAAAAATCTTTTAATATCTTGTTTTACCAACCAACCTTTTATTCCATTCTTATTTGTTTTCAGAAAATATCATTGTACATATCCCGGCTGGTTTCTCACGCTGCCGGGTGGAGGACCCACGTGCTGAAGTCTGTTGCCAAACATGCAGCGCGCTGCCGTCCGCTTTTTAACGTGTATTCTGGAGTGAGAACTCTGCTGTGCACGAACTATATTTCTTCTTTGGTAAGCATTTTATTGTTAAACGTCGCGAAATATTATATTGATATAGGAATTTTTACAGCGATCAAAAGTAGCTACAACAATGGTCCTATATACAATACAATCATAATACATAATATAAAAGGTATTAATTACACAGCTGACATAATAACAGACAGCATACAAGAAAATTGGAGATTATGTACTTTGTATGAAGCAGGCGCTCATCAAAAAATAAATTGCGATGTTCAAATGAAACGGAGTGATAATATTTATATTCTGTAAAAAAAACTGTGGAAAATAAGATTAAATTGTTTCTAGGCTACACGATCGAAACCGCAAGTATATGCTATCACAAAGCATCATATATGGTAACTTCATGGTTAAAGTTACCAAAGTCATCATCATAATCAGCCTATCGGATTTTAGTCCACTACTGTACATAGGCCTCTCCTAAAGAACGGCACAAGGCACGATCTTCTGCTTATTTATTTTTATGAACAGGTTTTCAAATTAACTTGAAATAATTATTTTATAAGTAAAATGTAATAATTACGTTGGTAATTTTCAGCATGGCTGGTGGGTCTGTGGATTCTGTTTGGGAGTGCTATGGTGTTCCACCTTGATGCCGCTCTGCGTGAAACTCTGGCGCACTTATGGAAGAAAAATGAGGGCGCTGGAATCTATGAGTCTCGCCAATCTATCAGCGTAAGTAACAATACATGGTTTCTTACGAATATGATTTTTAAATTATCCGATTTTTTTACACTTTCTCGTGAGACGTTTGGAAAATGAGATATTTCACTTTACCTGTACTAAAAGAAAGGCTATAAGAATTAAAGTACTGCCTAATTATATCGCTAGCCTATAGAAAAAACCCTAGAAAACCACTAGTACTAATTATAATTATTTAATTCTATTATTACTTACAGACCAACTAATCCAAGTATCTAAGTAAAAGTTGTTTATAATGAAGAATAGGTACTATAAGCCTTTTTAGGTTTCGGTTCTTATAATCCTATAAATGGAAGTGTTATAATAATTTTTTTTGCAGATGTTTGATAGAGTTAATTGTTGTCTATTTTCAGGCAACAAGAAACTCCTACGACAGCGTTGTGTGATGGCAGCAATTGGAACACTCCTGGGTAAGCAACAATTGGACATATTTTCTCCAGACACGACTTTATAATAGACCTAGACCAAAACTTTCGCGTTTAATTCGCGCAAAAGCAAATAAAGTATTATCTTTCTCACGTCATATTTTCATCAGTGAAAACAAATTCAATACCCACTTTTAACAGAGTCATTTCCCAATCACTTGATAAAAAAAAATCCCCCAAGACTTTTTCTGGGCCGCAACGCGGATCTTTTTTGTACAAGACTTAATGAGAATGTTTTTTTTTCAGTATCCCGGCTCCTCCCCCTAGAAGTGACAGCTGGTGAACCATTCAGTATCGTTGACCGACTCAACGGTGGATGAAAACGTACCAGGGAGCACAAAATCTTTGACTTTTCTTCTGAGAGAAAACGACTAAGAGATTTTTCTACAATCCTGGACCAACCACGAAGTTTCTATCTCTATGTGTGACGTAATAATATAACTTTAGACAAAAGGTATACTTACAATATAATACGTTTTAATGTTTGTAAATACGAGTAAAAGTATGTTGTTATAAGTGAACTTTTATCCTTAAGTTAATATTAATTGCGAAAAATAATATACATGTAACACATAAAGCAGTATAATTAAAATATGTAATAAGTAAAAAATACTAAATTATTACATAACAAGCCAAAAAAACCCTGCCAACCAAACGTCCAGAACACTGACAAAGTTTCCCCGCTGAATCGGAAATATTTCTGCCCACCCAACCGACGGTCTGTCTTTTTTTCCCTCAGGCGAAGTCCCTTGTCCAGAGTAAATTTCCAAGCCTCAGAGCTCAACTGCACCGCAAAATGTAATGTTTTCGTTTGTTGTTTTGAATCAATGCAATGATTTATATTAGCTAAGTCGTCGAGAAAATTGATTGCGAGGATAATATCTGCGCAAAGTTTTATCGCGATTTATCGCGACGTATGATGATGATGCGATCCCAGTATTATTGAATGTTTACGCATGAAGTGAATAGACACGACGTTGAAGGACCAAAAAGTAATTTTTAATATTTATGTTTAATTATACAGGGTTATTTATAACGGGTATGCTAAGCCGAAAAAAGCTCATAGTACTCATCATTATGAACAACTTTTACTATGGGACCAACTCGAAATTCGCAAAAAAAAAATCAACTGTATACATTTTGTTGAGTGTCATTGTCATTTTTCTATGGAACAGCTGATTTCTTTTCGCATATTTCGGGTTGGTCCCATCGTAAAAGTTGTTCATAATGATGAGTACTATGAGCCCTTTTCGGCTTAGCATACCCTTTATGAATAACCCTGTATTAAATCTATGTTAAAATATCTGTATCATATATCGTTGTATTCCTACCTTATTAAACGTACTCGTATATCAGAAGCAAACTACAATGTTAAGCTGCTAAATGATAACTTGAAAATATAGAACTTGAATCCAATTAAGCAAATCAAGCACATTTATCCCACATTGTAGCACCTACATTATCTATTATTCATAAATAATTACCATTAACATCTGTCGACGTACTAACCAAGTCTGAACCGCGTTTAAGAATTGTAAAATCTTTTACTTAGTTGCAACTGGGACTGACCTAAAATACTGATGAAGTTATTATAACATTATCGTAAAGCTTATCAATTTATTGGTCAGGATTTATACGTATTTGGAAGGCATGATTGCCGCCAAATATTGCAAATTTTGAGTTTAAAATGTTAGATTGGAACTAATATATGTTGCATTGCAGTTTAGTTTATCTTGTTGATATAGTCCGTAGGTATGTCTGTAGATTTATTGTACTAAGAGTGTAGATAAGTCAATAAAATTTTGTCCTACAAATGTATGTAAGTATGTGTTTCTAACTATAAAAAAGGAAATAAGGAGTTCAGCTAGATGTAGTCGGAAAACTCTGTTCCCCTCATCCCAAACAAACAAACAAAAAAAAACTATAAAAATTAGTAAATTTTTTGACCTACGAAAGATCTCCGTATAAGCTGGATTGAACACTGGTTTTCAAATTAGGCTGCCGGAGTATCAAGATAGCTAGATGATCCATACTGGGTTATAAGGAATGGGTATGCTGAGCTGAAAAGGGCTCATATTTCTCATCATTATGAACAAATTTTACTATGGAACCAACTTTGAAATCGCGCTATAAATATCAGCTGTTCCGTACATTGTCGAGTCTTTGATATTTTTCCATGGAACAGATTTTTTGTTTCGCGATTTCAGGATTGGTACCTAATAATAATAAAAGTTGTTCAAAAAGCCCTTTTTGTCACTTTCTTAATAACCCTATTAACAAAAGAACGAAGAATACCTACTTACAAACTGTCTATTTTAAAGGTGCAAAATGATATCAATCGAATTGTTCCACTATATGTCTGATGCAGGTATAGGCTCAAGATATAGGTATATCTACTGCTTCTATACGGCGACAGATACTTTATTATGTTAAAAGCATTGACCTATTATTTCGTAAGGACGCGGCATATGAACAATTCTAATGGTGCCCACATACATTACATATATATCTACTTACATACAGTCGCACTATTGCGAACTCAGTCCATTTATGACGGAGCGCGGTTGTCACGTCTTGAGAGCTACATATCAATCAACTTATAGTACATTACGATGTTTTTATAGCTACATATCTCGATAAATGGCGCCAATTCATAAGTACTAAACCAAACAAATCGGGCCACAATTTTTGATCACCGCCTCTACATATTTACCTCTATAGTCCAAGTGAATAGTCCATTTCAGCGGCACCTTTTCCTATTTTATTCACCAATCCCAAAAAGGAAGAACAAAAGTGAATCGTTTTTCGATACTCAGCCTTTGGCCTTCGTGAAATATTCCCCCCTGACATCCGCTTCCAGTAAAATGTTGTAGTTTTTTCTCTGAATGATATCTTGTTTATTCCTTTTGATGGCAAAACAACCAAATAAACAATTAGCTTTAGGAAAAGGAAGGCGTAAAAATCATTAAGCTGGTTATGTTATGGCATAATAGCTTACATGGGATACCTTTATGGCAAAGAGCCAACATTTCTTCCCTGTCGATGTAATTTGCAAAAGCGATTTGATATTTTTGATACAGAGTGTTAAACACAGAAAAACTGTACTACGTGTAAATACCGCAAAACGTAGCTTATCAACAAAATAAACAGTAAAAATATTTGAACTGATGGTAAGTAGTACAAATTTGGCGTCTTCAAACACTACACAGTATTTCATACCTTATCATGCCTTTTCCTTCTAACACAGTATATTCACAGATCACCAGAAAATACAGAAACCTCGCAGTTCGTTCTTCAATCAACTCACAAATTTTATATCTAACAAAAATCAGCAGCCGGATACACGGGTGACTACGTAAAACAATAAATCATATCCTCAGTCGTATATAATGTCCTGATGGCTCAGTTTCCTCCCCCTATTTATTTCCTAAATTATGAGCCCTGATTCCACGCCCTGTCCCAATAAATTCTACCCTTGGTGAAATACTGATACACAAGAGTAAAAGTTTGATCAAAGGTATAAAGCGCAGTCAAAATTTGGCGTTTCACACAGTTATGAAATGAGATTACTGAAACAAAGCAGTTTGGAGAGACTGAAGTCTTACCGCTACCTGAGTCTTGGATTAGTTCAGCTTTATTAAGTTCTATTTTGTTAATTCTATTTTTTGTGCCTGTGGCAAACAAGCAAACGGACTGCCTGATGGGAAGCGATCACAGTACTTATAACAACGGAAAGGTCACGGATACGTTGCTGACCTTTTTAGACACTATTAACAGCCCCTTTGAAAACCCAATGTTGTAGTTACTCGGGAATACCGATGGGGGGAGCTCGTTTCACATTTTGCAGATGTATGGCAAAAAGGACCGTTGTATAGGTTAGATTATATTTAACACTTTAACTGCTGCTAATAATCACATGCGCTTGCCTTAAGTGCGGCTAATAGTAAAATGCGTTGTGTTTTACGCGCCTGGCGTGTGTAGCTACATTTACGTTGCACAAAGGAAAACACAAGGTATGTTTATTCAGCGGTCAATGTTAATATTGTTTTTTGTTTTAGATAACTTATTTAAATAATATCTATACTTATACTTACTGTCTTGCAGTTTGCAGCAACAGTTTAGATTGTATTGCAGTACTTAGATATTTACTCGTTTATGTTAAAATTATAGAATACTAGCTGACTCGATAGACGTTGTCCTGTCAAAAGCCATTGCGTCAATTCTATGTCAAATTTTAAATGTCAAAAGTTACATTAAAAAAGTTTACATTGTCCAAAGCGCTATATGGTTTAAGTATTTTAAAATGTTCTAATTAATCATGTTTTTTTACTATAAATTGAGATTGAACTGCACCCGGTGTGCAAATTTGATTGAAATCGGTTAAGTAGTTTAGGAGTCTATAGCGGACAAACAACGTGACACGTAATTTATATATATTAAGATACTATGTAGTTTTACTCGTAGGCATAGAAATAACGACATCGATTTTGATTATTACTCCACGTGTAGTAATTATCGTTTTATTTCTTAAAGAGGTATTTCTCGTTTAAATTTTTCATTACTGAAATAGGGTTAGCAACAATATAATTAGGTACGTAAATAGGAACCGGTTTATAGAATTAAATCAACATGCGAAATGACTACAATTACTTGACAGACAAAGACTAGTAACTAGTTAAAAAACAGAGAGGTCTGTTTGTAGATTACTTTCATCAAAATGAAAATTAATTATTTATTTGTTGCTGTGTTTTTTGGTTTCAATCGAGTGATGATGAAAAACGGTGATCATGAAAAGAAGTTTATTAGTTAATCCAAGGCATAAGTTATCAATGTTCCATATCGAAAGCTGTTTAGTAATTACAAAGATGCGTGATAACAAACCTTCAAACAGACACACATACATTCGCATTTATGATTTTGGTAGGATACCTATCGCGTCGACAAAAAAACATCAGTAATACAAATCAATTAAGACAGGGAGTGAGGATATTCTAAAAGTTCACTACACCCATTCACAATACTCTGATACTTCATGCTCATGATTATTATGATACACTACAGCAATATTTAATAATACCGAAGTACCACAAAGGTTTAAATTTTTTCACGTTCGAACACAAAATTCCCAAATAACATTTATGTCTGTATTCCCAACTAAGAATCCTACTTGGTACGTAGTAGGTCAGAGTTCCACTTCGCTCTACCCTCAACAACGTCTTGGGAAACCTCACATTCTTTACCGAAGCTATTACAGTATAGGTAAAATACCAAACACCTAAAATCCATTCTGTACTCTACCTCCTCTTACCCTCGAAATCGTCTTAGGAAATCTTAGTGTCTTTCCAGAAGCTATCGCACCATAGGTAATACAAAACACCTTAAATCCATTCTGTACTCTACCTACTCTTTCTAAGTTTCGCAAGAGCAGCGTTCGGATGTAATGATCCATCTGCGCTGCCGTCCGACCGATTAACATTTAGCGTGGCCTTAACTTTTGCATTACAACACCTTCGTTAGATCTAACATCGGACCATTGTTGTCTTGACCAGGCATTAGCGGTACTTTTCTAGGTACTGATAAAATGTAATTACGACATTTTGGTCTCGTCAATTAGTTTTATTTACTTATAACTGTGCCCCGCGGTTTCACTCGTGTTTACCGGGTTAAAGAGAAACCTATATGTTAACAAAGAATATTATGAAATTTATACTACTTTCATTTCAAATTTAGTCCAATCCGTTTAGCCGTTTTTACATGATTGAGCAACCATTATCATACAAACTTTGACATTTATAATAATTATTATTAGGTTTAAATAATACTAATATTTTATTTCAGAAAATTAAATTCCATACTTTAGGTATGTCAAAGCCAGAATTAAAATATTTTCTACATTACTAACTACAATACAACACAACAGTATATAATTATAAAAAATACAACAAAGAAACAAGTAAAAAACATCATATTCAACTACTCACCCATCCTTATATTATACTCATTACGCATACATTTTTTTTATTTACATTTTATGAAACACTAGAGCTTGCCACTCGGTCAATTCTAACTTCCTTATGAAACAAAGTAGTGTGTACTTAGTGAAATAATTACTGATGAATTCACTGAAATTATTGCATAATACCAGAATCCATTTTCAGATCAAGGTTTTGAAGCATAACTTAATTGGGCACTTGAGGTTAGCACCTGAAAGGTGAAGTTGTACATTAAATCTTAAGTGCAAACCATTATTGTGAGTGAGATATATAAACCTAGTGTTTGTAGTCCGATTGGTCGAACCAGGTGGTCGAATCACGTGAACTTACCCTGTTGTTTTAAGCAAATTAGTTTACCATACTTATATGAATAACAAATAAGTATGTATGGTTTGTAGATCAAAAACATCAAAAAAAAACAAAAACTGACATAAAATTATTTTGGACAGATAGAATTTTAGTCCTGGTAAATTAAAATATGTACTTAAAATTTTTAGGATATAATATTTTCACTAGATATAATAAAAGTCGTTTAGACCCAAAGTAAATACTAAATCATTTAACACATACAATAAACTTTAACAACATAAGAATTTTAGGTTCCATTTTAAAGAGTTTTAATTTGCTTGCAGACGCTATATTAGGCAAAATCTGTATCGCAAATAGATATTATGTAAATTCAGTTTTCAAGCACAACCTACTCTACACGTGACCAAAATGCTGGCCTTTATCTCGCCCAAAGGGTGAGCATCGCCATACAACGTGGTAATGGGGCCAGCATTTTGGGAACAATTCCCACAGGCAGCGGCCTTTTAGATTAGTTTAGTTTTAAATTTAAGTCTCTTTTTGCCTAATAAATGCACCTACTCTATATCTACTAAGTAATGGATTTTTACGATGCTAACATAAAATATATGGACAAATTAATAGAATTTACACAGTAGCATGATATCTTTCTAAATCTGAAACGACAGTTTAAAAACCATTTTAAAATCTTTTCCACACCTGGCTTAAAATCTTTTCCACACCTGGCAAGCGTAGCCGCTGCTCATAGCCACTTAATATTAAAAGAGCAATATATATTTTTAAATGCTAATGGCATTTAGATCGAAGCACTACTCAGACTACTTTGCATAATAAGATTACCTATGTAGGATGGCAGACAAGACAAGTGCATATTTAATTTACTTGGCCTACTTCTTATATTAACGAGGTGATCCGCCCTCACTTTACATAAGTAATTAGAACATACGTACTCGTATTGTGCGTATGTAAATGAAACTATCTTCGAAATCTGCTTTGGGTTTATATTATTACAAGCTACGCCCGCGGTTTCATCAGCGGTCAAAAAGTTGGCATAAGTTCCGGGATAAAAAATTAGCCTATATGTTAATCCAGACCATGAACCTTCATGAGCCTTCATTTCAAATTTCATGTAAATCCGTTGAGCTGTTTAAGAGTCTAGCTCTAGTGGAAACAAACTTTCACTTTCACTTTAATAGTATTAGTGAGATTAACTTTTTTTGTAGGTTGTTGAAATATGTTTTAATCAAAAATTTAATTATAAAATATAGCAATAGATCTGTCGTTTAGAATAGATCGATGTTTATTAATAAGACCGTCTAGCGGTCAATTTACTGCGATTTCCTGTAGCAAGCACACAGTAACCCAAATAAAACGTAAAAGCAAAAGCATTCAATTATTTCACAAAAATCTTGCGTTATTAACAATAATGATATACGACATACTTACATCAATATCTATCTAAAAAAAATCAATCCACTAAACATCTCATTGTTTCATCAAGGACTAATTATATCACACCCTTTTCGGAACAACCTTAAAACTTGAGAAGGATAAGAGCATCAGATTTCTGTCAGGTCGTTAATTTTGTTTTTGTAAACACGGCAAGGTCACCCAGTTGTATCGACCTTTAACGATTAATCGAGTTTGTCAAAACAAGAGTTCGCAAATTTAAGCTGTATAATTTAGCTGGTTATAAATAAAATTGTAGCGTATATATAATAAAATGTGACAGCAGTTGATATAAATGATAAGCACTTGCAGACTAAGTTTATAAGCTACCAAAATAGACTAAATATATTATTGTTTACCTACATACAAATAAAAATATGTTAATTGAGATTCGACATGATTTAAGATTATTGCTTGTTTGTTAACAGACTGCTAGCTTCCTTGTTTCCTAAGAGATACAATCTTGGGCTTTTCAATGTCAGCGTAACTGTGATCTTCTAAGTATGCTTGCTTTATGCAACCACATAGTTGCTCGCCAACAAGCGATTTAGTGGTCACTTGGTAAGACGGTACATTAGCGATAATACAAAAACTAAGTAATAAAAAAATACCAAAACACAAAAATATCTATAACAACCAAAAAATACATTCACCACCATAATTTTTCCTACAAAAAACTTACCATAACTTATACGAAATCTCCTGTCCATAGTTACTTAGTTCCTGTCATTTTGGTAACTTTTCCTAAGTAAACATGTTTATCCAGAGAGCAATAACCTGTCGTAAGTATTCTATAAAAGCCGATTTTATTATGAGGCATAAACCTTGAACTTTAACCTCGATTTCATGCTTCTAACCCACGTTATTGTCTTGTTCAATAAATATGAGCTAGACTCGTCTGCTAGAATGCATAGAGTAAATAAGAATTAAATGCTGTGTGTGGATGTGGCATCACACACAGCAAAAAAATGTAAGAAAAAAAAACACAAAAGATTTTGGTTCTTCTTTTAGCGGCTAAATGAAGAAAAAGAGTGAAAAGATTTGCTTCTTTAAGTTTGGGCTAGTACATCAAGAACATTTACTTCTGTGGATGACACGTTAAGTTATAAGTCCTGTTCTAGAACAATTGCAATGTTACGTCAGACGCAGAAACAAACCACCATACAATACCATTCTTAAGCTTTATTTTATTTTCCTGCATAATTTATTGCTGGGGCAATCAATCAGTCAGTACATAATATACCCTAAGCTTAATGTTTAGTTATTTTTTTTATCAATGATTGAAAATCTCGGACTACAATTAGACAATAAAACAAAACAAAACGTGTACCTACCAGAGTGAACCTTACCTGTGAAGTTCGGTCACTACTAGGTATAATAATATGAAGAATTTCATTCGACGCGATTGAATATAGTAGACTCAATGCCACATCCATTACAAGTTTGCTAAGTAATTTCATTAGCTCGATGGCATAGTCATCATTACGAACCATTCCATATTAGGTGAAGATGTGCACTTGAACTCTCGAGGCCGGCACATTGACGCATCTTCAATCGCGGTTACGTATTGTTTCATATCTTTTTTGTTTATTTGAGAGAATGAATAATTGACTGCAAAATAAAGATGCTAATGATATGATGATGATATTCTACTTCTTTTGTCTTTTTAAATAGTGCTAAATAAGTCGACTGTCTATCTGATGGTAAGCGATACTAATGCCCAAAATGCCCATGTACGGTTACCTATAACATGATATACCTAAGCCTATCTATTATTAATTTCCCACTAACCCTAATATAGAGGTAGTAGATATTTAAAGCCATTAAAATTGATCTAGATCAACTCTTACTAAATTTAGGTATATTTAGTATTGGCTAGCAGATTTTCTCTAGTTTCTGTACAGTACCTATAAATCAAAGCGCTTTTCTCTCGGTACACTATAAAAAATAACACACCAAACACTAACATAAAATCCTCAAAGCAAAATCTTGACAAGCTTGCAACACACAACCACTATTACACCTATGACACTATTTTGTACTCGCTTCTAAAAAGTACTAAAGTAAGTCAGTAAGACGAAACTATTCATTAAAGTAAACTTGACCTAGCTAAGCTTCTACGTACATGAAATCCGTTGTCAGTCACGCACGACTTCATTCAAGATGAGTCGAGGTCAGGCGGCGCGATCCACTCCGGCGCATCTTGTTCTGCACTTGAATTACTGATGCTCCGGTCAACGAACCGCATATTATAAATATAGTACTTGTATATAACTATGAAGTGAATATTAAATGGTCGAAGCGATGGGTCAAGTTATGTGTAATTTTATGTCATACTTGCACTCACAAATATTTACTTTGTCTAAGAATATAAAATATAAGCTGTCTCAAGCTTTGAATTAAAAACGATTAAATTTATGTTTTACCTATTATTGTAATATTTGTCGAACTTTAGAAAAAGTTACAATAAATTAAGAAATATTTTTTTATTGTTTTTTACTTAACGAATTGTTAGTAAGTAAGTACCTACCTTTTTTTTTTTTTTGTGACCCAGGGAAAATCCTTTATGGATACCACGCCCGCCCCGGGGAGAACAACAACAGAAGCTCACAGCAAGTAAAGGGCGTTCCATCGTTGCGACATCCCTCCCTATGAATTTTACAGCGGTTACGACAGACATGTCTGTGACCTTTCGCCACGAAGTCTGGTGCCGATCTAGATTCTAGATAAATGTGTGTCCGAGACAGACTTACGAAACTTTGGTCCAAGTGGTTGGTTATCTATCAATGCTTGAGAGAAATGCATTTGGCGATACCTCCTTGCATTTGCAATAAAGAGTTTATCTATCTACCTTATATATCTACTCTCTATATCTCTCTCTTTGAACGCTGTCCAAGTGGTTGGTTATCTATCAATGCTTGAGAGAAATGCATTTGGCGATACCTCCTTGCATTTGCAATAAAGAGTTTATCTATCTACCTTATATATCTACTCTCTATATCTCTCTCTTTGAACGCTTAGATACATGGTAGTTTCAATGAGAATGAACAACGCATTGAATGTACCTAGTTTAGCTTATTGTACCCGTTATGAAGTCTCGAGAGATCAACAACAATCCGGTCGGTCTCCGAATTTTCAGGCTCCGGCAAATGACAAAAATATAAGGATACAACTGAGCTTTATATGTCAGATAAACACTATGAATTAACACGTGAAATTAATAAGTTTTAGCTAAATTTTATTAGTTATTTGGTTTCAACCTTAAGGTTTGATGCTTGATATCTCTGACAAACGTAGATATATGTACCTATTCGATATCTTATAGTAAACGTAACTTGTAACTAACAAGAACAGTTTCTAAAAGACAGTAAGTATTATTAAAAATCCGTTTAATTACAAACATTAAACCTTTAAATCATGATGAGTGTGTAATTTCTCAGGATTCGAAATGTCGCTTTAAATTGCATTCTTTCACCTTTGCAATAATCCTTATAAGTAAAGAAGAAAACGTTCTTACAAGGTTTTGTAAGTATGTATATCTGAAAGTCTTACATAGGTAACAGTCTTTGTTTTCACAAATAAGAACGTTCCGTCAGAAGTATTATCTTCGAAGTTAATCTTTATAAAGTTCAGTCAGTTGGACACAATTGTGTGGGCGTAAGTTTTAGATTGTACCATACTAAACTTGTACTTGGTATAAACATGTCTATCTAGTTCATATCTCGAGACATACATAGCGCTATGTGTACGAGCCTTCTAGATTGTTTGCAAAGTAGACTGCCTTTTGGTTTTTAATCATACTCATAATAAATATTCATTATTTTGAGAGTTTTTCTTAACTTTGCATTTGCCATATAAATACTCGTTTTGAGTTTAAAGGAAAAATACTAAGTTTTTAAAATACCTTTTTTTCGAGCATGTGAAATTTGAATTTAAAAGAAATAATCTACTTGGGTGGAACAAGTCCAGGTTGTTTATGTTGCTTGTAATAAAAAAAAATATAATTTATTACAATTATAAATTACTTTATTATTTATTTTAATGCTATTTTTGTGTATGTTTCTCATATTACTCAACTTTAATGTCTTTATTTCATATCCTTATTTTGCTATGTTAATAGCTCAGACATTAATATGTCGACTGGAAATGACTATAACCGAAGTAGGAAGTTTCGACATGACCCGTTACTAACTAAATCGGTCTTTAGTGATTTATGTTTTGGAGTTACTTTTACTTCACATATGAATAAGTCAATACCCGAGGGTCTAAGGCCAGAGAATGCTGAGAGTGAATCTAGGGCAAAGGTTCTAGCGTCATGAATAATGGATGTATGGACATTCATTGCCTACTATGAGATGGGTGGAGTCTTCCAATCCGGTGACGCATAAATTGCATTGGTCTGCCATAAATTGGAAGATGTATCTGCGGCGCCATCGGCTAGTTCTTGAAGTTCGAAGATCGATCTTAAGATTGCCGAAAAAACCTGCCGATACGATTTTATTTGTTTGTCAAACTATTTAATTGAGTTGATTCAAATCGTTCAAAATCATGAAGTTTAAAAATTTAAGGTTGACGTCACTTCAGACTTTGTTTAACCTTTATCATAAAAATAACCTTTGTTTGTGTTCCTTAATTTAATATAAACTGACAAGTGTCAGCGTAATGGACGTTTCGAGAATTGGATAAAATTGAAATTTAAATTCAAGAAATTGAAAATTAAATTGGAATTTCTGAACCTTACCAACCGAAGAGCGGAATACATATATTATCAATTCTTGATCCGTGTTACCAAACCCTGGAAAAGTAATAAAGGTACAATATTTTTCAACGCACAAAACTAATGTGGAGTTGCTTTTTTGTACGCAGAGTGTATTTTGTATGATAAAACCGCAAAAAAACGAATATAGTCAAAACCATATTAACATTTGGTCAAATGAGTCATATCCGTTAGCTACTTGGAATTCTAGAAACATTTCCAAACACGGCAAAATAATTACCCAACTAGAAATTTATGATCAACCTAATTTATCTATTAACACCTGATTTTAACATTTATTTATGCCTTCATTTAATCACACATTTTCTCAATTACTAAGTAAGTAAGTCGCCATACATTTTCATCTACAATCCAAACATAGTCACGCGTTTATGGCCAACTTCTTGAACGAGACCATGTTAATAGCATAATTTATGTTGCAAACGTTTTGTAAAGCATATGATCTAGTCTTAGGACCTTGCTATTGGACCATTTAATTCGCGTTATGAAAGAATCCTTTTGCAATTTAACATGACATGTATCACGTACAAACAAACAAGTTACGTTACTTTTCTAAGTTGGGTCAACCTTATTTGAAAAACAATGTAAAGCAGTCTTATAGTGTATGAATTTGTATGATTTTAAAACATATTTTATTTAATGTAACTAGCAGCTCTCATTAAATTCGGCTTGATTTCAAAACGAGTAAAATATTGGAAAAATAAACAATTCATTACAATTCGCTTGGTGTCTATTTTCACAGAAATCTCGCATCGTAACACGCCTACGTTTATTTATCTGAGTGCCTACGTAATTACTATACCGAAAAGAAAAAGTTGGCATAAAGGAATATCATTTCATATTGAGCATTTACGTCAGAGAACGGCCTAAAAGCTTTACTACACGCTTAGTCATTCGAAATATTTGGGGTTAGATCCTGTTATACGTTTGAAATTCAACAGCTCTTGTAACCATTTGCTAACCTCACAAGTATTCGTTAATGCTTAGTCAGAGTATCTTTGCGTACATTTCTGTAATTTTTCTGGCCAATTAGAAAGATTTTGTAACCAGTGAAGCAAAGAGGATTCCGCGGATTCTGGGGTAACAACTGGAAGAGCCGACTTACATTAGTTTTTATATTTTTTTTTAAAGACTTAATTTAGCGTTATTAACAAAATTATACAGCTAATTATAAATAGTGAACATACATAAATTCTTTAATGTTCGTAGTTTATGAGTAACACATATAATTAACTAAGATTTCATCTATAAAAATTTGAAATTTCATTTCATTTTGGTCTATACCTAAATTATAATATCAAGCTAGGTTATATTAGCTAGGTCTTTGGGTTAACAAAAGTAAGGGAAGATGGCTTGGCATCATGAATAATGTCAACTAGCTCCACATGAACCGAAGTAGCGAAGTAGAGAAAAAATAGACCTTGGCTCGAACCTAGCATATCTTCGATGTAGAAGAAAAGTATTTACAATTTTTCCATATTAATTTTTGCAATTACTAGTTATCTACCCAAGCCTATACCTACCTATTATTGTCATTTTTATAGTATGGCAGCTGTATGTCGATTATAAAAAACACAATTTTAGGTATGTACCTAGTTATGACACGTAAAATTATACTGTGGTGTGAGGTTTATGGCAAAAACTATTTTCTGTTTTCATCTTTTGTTTTCATATTTTCTTTTATTTAGTTACCGTTTTGTATGTTTTTCCTATAAATAAATATCTATTAAAACTATACTACAACTTTCCAGACCTGTAACTGAATTTCCACTAAAAGGACTCAGCTGTACGAACAAAATTAGTTCGCTAATACTCACAGACGTATCTTAGCGAAACATTTCACTTTATCTAAACATAAATTGTACTTGAAATTTCAGTCTTCGTTTACTAATTTAATAACTTGGAATATGAGTTTGGAGTTGTGCAACTTTCTTCATTCGTCATCGACAGATTAAAAGTTATAATTATGATCTTGACAAAGTTCTGATCGTTATTGTTCGTACATTCAATATTTATTGAAGTGAAGACAACAGACGACTGGTTTAAATTAGTGGTAGCATGTCTGGCATGTTTTTCCTATTAAACAAGGGGTAGTTGGGTTCGATTACCGGCCGGGCAAATGCTTGAATGATAAATTTAAGTATCTGCTCTGGGGTCTTTGTCTTTGAGTGTATCATGACGTCCCCTGACGCAGGGAAACCTAGTAAGGAGCTATGAGTGTGAATAGTCCTTATAAAAAAAAAATTAAAACGACTAAAGATTGGCCAGATTTGCTAGTTTACGAAAGT
The DNA here is from genome assembly GCA_949125135.1 of Alcis repandata. Lineage (NCBI taxonomy): Eukaryota > Metazoa > Arthropoda > Insecta > Lepidoptera > Geometridae > Alcis > Alcis repandata. The sequence continues at coordinate 8,595,510 of OX421233.1, forward strand.
TATACCTAAGTAGCACTCTCTGTGATGTGTGGACTTTTAATTATAAACTCCATAATTTTTCAACCGACTTTTTGTCCATTACTTCTCTTTCCATACAGACTCTATGACTTAAAACTATACAATGTCGAAACATTTCTTGCTTATTAGATCCCACTTCTGAGTAAAGGCTTCCCTTATTTCCCTTCAACGATACCTATTCCCTTCTAAGTTAGACCGTTTCAGTATCTGTCAAATAATAAAACAAAAAAAATTAATAGTTAAATAAACTAAAAAACACGATTTGTTTAGTGTATTGTCATCGGTCCTCGATCTATCTACAAAGTTTGAAAGAAATCTGACCGTTTAAAGTGGGTCAAAAACGCGCTCAAAGTTACATACAAACATACAAACATACAAACATACAAACATACAAACATACAAACATACAAACATACAAACATACAAACATACAAACATACAAACATACAAACATACAAACATACAAACATACAAACATACAAACATACAAACATACAAACATACAAACATACAAACATACAAACATACAAACATACAAACATACAAACATACAAACATACAAACATACAAACATACAAACATACAAACATACAAACATACAAACATACAAACATACAAACATACAAACATACAGGTGAAGCTAATAAAAGCGTGTTAAAAAGCATGGCAGTCAGACACAAGTCATCTTTAAATTAAAAACAGTTAAATGCAATATAAAACACAATTCAAAAGACCTTGTCAAAATGGCTTTATCTCAACGACTCACCTTGTCAATGCCAAATCTGAATCCATATCTTTCCCGTTATTAAATATCACTATTTTTAACTCGTACAGATTTCATGTCTCATACGTATTATACACGTGCACGAAGTAGATATTAATATTCGCCCACCATATTATGTTTTATTGTCGGAATATGGTCCAAGGCTAACTTTGACATGTGAATATTAGCAGAGCTGAGACCATGCTTTACTTGCTACTGTGAGATATCTTCATACCTACGACTGCAAAATGTAGATATTTCAAAATCAGTGTCACCGTTTAGACTCAGGAGCTTTACTTATAAACATGCTTAAGGTTAGTCACTGCTAAAAATACTCTAACAACTTGTCGCAGACGTTAAACGTCACGTGCGAAAACAAGACGATGAACTTTAAGCAATGCTTAACTTAAGCAGGCTTTACAAGTAAGACCCTTTGAGCTAATTCTTAGGTACCTATACTTGTTAACAAATATCACCTAAAAATATTGTCGTCCTTCCTTGACAGTTGGGCAACAAAATGGGCTGTATCATCGTAAATTCAACTACTATTATAATAATATTATATAGGCCTAGTGGCTGGCCCTGGTGTCAGAGTTTTTGGGCTGCCTAAAGCCCTTTGACATGGCTTGACGGATATAGGATATAGGCTATAGGACAATCAACCGGGACCTACAATCCAACGAGTAACACTGTGACTTGTGACTCATTTTGGTGTGACTCGTTAGAACCCCTCAATTGTGTTCTGAACTACGGAATTCAACCAATTCAACTACTAATCTACCTATCTCACTTTGTAACTACGGCCTCGAGCTTCATTGTTTTATCTCAACGTTTTAAACTTCTCTTTATTTAGAGTAGTCCATTACCAGTGAAGCTATTCAACGATAAACTCGAGGACATTTCGCGACAGTATTTTGTACTTACTTTAAACAAAGAGGTTGTGTGGGTTGGCTTTTGACATTTATAATGGCTCGTTTCGTCAACCCAAAATAGTGATTTTAGGTTTACTTTGTTTATTTGAGATTTGAATGGAAGGTTTATGGGTTGATTACAGGTAACGAGTACAGTGGCGAGACAGTAAATGGGCATACTTGTGCGAGCAAACCAATCATGGTTCTAGTGACTGTCTCGTCTTGTGAAACTGTTTAAATAAACTGAGTACTCGGCTGATAGCACTGTCTCGCCACTGTACTCGTTACGTGTAATCAACCCATAAGTCTGGAATGTAATAAAATGGCTTTAGTCTGAGAAGAGAAGGGTTAACAAGAATATTTTAACATTTTCTGTTTCTTAACTTTTAGATAAAATAGAAAAAACAATGTTAAAGAGGTGAAATCGTCATCTGAATATTAGCAAGAGGTAATAAGATACGAGTACGGTTTGTAAAATGTACATGTAATAACTACTTTAACAACCAGGGACCATACTTCTAAAGACTGCTTAAAAGTCTCTGTCTTCTTTTCGCAAGTGATGACGTGACATTTCTGGTCAGCGAGAAGTTATCAGCAGTGACTAACTTTAAGTAGTCTTTAAAAGTAAGACCCGGGATATTTGGCTAACTGCTATAATAATAATATCTTTTAAAGTTCAATCTATACTATAAAGCAAATTAGCAAACTAAAAACTAAATTGATGAATGACCAAAAAGGATCTAAAATGTCTGAGTCATGAATTCGTAAGCTGATATTTAATAGTCAATAATAATTTATTAACAGCTGGTCAAGTGGTCACACATAATTAAAGTAACATTCTCTGACATTATCAAGTTTTATTAGATTAAATACTTTAACCGACATTTTATCGTGTGCAATCATTTGTAGGTAATTATAAAAACTTTGCTGCTTCACACGTAGATATAACACAGGAAATCCAGCTCAAAGGTTGCTACGCAAAGTTATATCACACTAAATGAACTTCACGATGTTGCCCACTTTTTATTATAGATACCTATGTTGAGGCGAACAAAAAAAAATAGAGACAGTCGAATTGGTGGTGAAACGCGGGTTTATGCACGACAAAAAAAAAACTTCAATAGCGTGTGCAATAGTGTGCATTGAAATCAATTGAGAATCCCCAACTACATTCAGGAACCCTACTCTAAAGACTGAGATATCTTGGTCACTGTCACTCTCATTAGAAATGTCAAACAAATCTGTGTTCCAGTTTAAAGTGCAATGTTTTCAGCAAAATTTCAGGGCGAATAAGAGATTAAACATCTTCAGGGTGACGAGCGCAGTGACGTGCAGCGCAGGGTCTTGAATTTTAAGAGTTCAAAATCCTAGGATGCACAGTCCTGTAATGAGCAAACATGATGTTTAACATCAGGCAAGTGATTAGCTCGTCTCGTCACTCAATTGCATAACAAGTGCGAGTCGAATTTGCGCACGAAGGGTTCCGTATCATTATCTATAAAAACGGCAAAAAAATTACGTTTGTAGTAAGGAAGCCTCCTTAAATATTTATTTTATTCTGTTTTTTAGTATTTATTGTTATAGCGGTAGCAAAAATACATCATTTGTGAAAATTTAAACTATCTAACTATCACGGTTCGTGAGATACAGCCTGGTGACAGACGGACAGACAGACAGACGGACGGATAGCGGAGTCTTAGTAATAGGGTCCTTCGGGTACGAAACCCTAATAATAGATAATCTCGAATGGCCCAGAATACCCACAGCTTCAATCCAAACGCATCGCGACGCGCGTGTGTAGCGCCTTAGTCAAGATCTCAAATGTACGAATTAAACAGTGTCGCATTGACCCACATGGTGGAAGGCCACGGCAAATGTCAACGGAACCTTTGCGATGAGAACCAGAGCACTTGTCCACTGTCCACTGGCAAAATTGCTCTTAATCGTATGCCTATGACGTGCCGATTTCTTTGATGCTGATGAAGTTCAAGTTGAGTTACAAAACAACAAAACGGAATGCTGACGTGTTGATTTAATCTAGATCCATATTTGATTGGAGCCACTCAAATTTCAGCGCCAATTTGAATCTTATCTCGTGTAATTTTGATCTGAACATGGAAACTAAAAAATGCTAATTTGAGCCACGAGTGCTATACAAGGTTATATGGAAAAGGTATCCTAAGCCAAAAAGGGCTAGCTGTACTCCTCATTCTGAACAAGTTTTACCCTTAAATCGTGAAGAAAAAATCATCTGTTCGATACAGTTGGTCATTTGGTCATAAGGTCATTAAAATGTTTCTATGGAAAAGCTGATTTTTTACGCGATTTCAGGGTTGGCTCCATAGTAAAAGTTTTTCATAATTATGAGTACTATGACCCCTTTCCGGCTTAGCATACCTTTTCCTTATAACCCTGTAGACGTATCCACAAGCTGTTTTAAAGCCGCTATAAAACTAAGCGGGGCCCTAAAGACCAGCCAACATCGACCATAGCAATAACCGCTATAGGCTTGGCGATGAGCCTAACCTTTGTCCTGAGGTGGTGACAGTCTACCGCAGTAACGGCCCACTTGGCCTCAGATGGTACTGGATATGCGCCAGTTACTGTTTTTATTGATAGTATATTTTTGAATTGATATTTTCATGCGGCTATGCCACCGTGCAGTTATACCATCTGATCCATTTGGTTGACAATCACCTTCAGTGGTACCATAAACTTTTTTTTTTATGCCATAGGTGGCAGACAAGCAAACGGGCCGCCTGATGGTAAGCGGTCACCGTCGCCTATGGATACCTGTAACACTGGAGGCATCACAGATACGCTGCCGACCTTTTAAGATTCTATTAACAGCCCTTTTGAAGAACCCAATATTGTAGGTACTCGGGAATACAGGTGGAGGGAGCTCGTTCCACATTTTGCAGGTGTGTGCAGCAGAAAAGACCGTGTAAAACGCACAGTGTGTTTTTTATTTGATAACAAGTAGGATTGCGTTTAAGCGCCTTTTATGTCTGATGTTCAGCAAAGATGCAGTCTACGTGCGTCTAATAATAATATGGTGTGTTCAAGACAGCATCATCATTTGGTGCTTCTCCATTACTGGAGGTTTTCCGTCAGCTTAGCGAACTTGGCGGGAAACCTTTTTGACACTGGCTACGCTGATCCACTCTTGGATGTTTTGCAACGACCACTTCTTTCTTCTCTCAGAGCATCGTTTATTAATTATCGTTCAATGTACATAACAGTTACAGCTAAACCTGGTGTAATGGTTTGTGGATGAAGTGGGTAACCCAAACAGTCACACCAAAACAAGTCACAGTGTTAGTCTTTGGGATTGTTTTAAGGTTCTCATTATTTTACTTGTAATTCCTAATGTAAACAATAAAGGTATCTAACAGTGTTTATAACTATCAAGGTACACCTTAGTTATACAAGAACTGAATTAATAACTATATTTTACAATAGTAGTCAACTAAGGTATTTCGTAACTCTATAAATTCTAATGGCTTCAACGAATACGGAACTACGTACGGAATGTTTACGGAAACAGAAATCTCATAAAATAAACTGCATTGTTTTTAAAAGAATAAATGGCTCATGACGTCAATATTAATTGCAGGCATTTCTTCACAAATAGACTCATGACGTCAGCGATTTCTACTGCAACAAAATTACGAGATGTGGGTTTTATCTAACACTATCAGTTAATTCTTAGAGGTTTACAATAGACGGAAGTACGTAATTATCAAAGCCTATGAGGAAATAGCATAGACGCCCTGTGATTCAATGGGGTAACGATTCTATGAAAGAAGTTAAACAGATAAACTCTTTTTAATACTTTAATAGGTAATATACAAATACAGACTCTTTATTACACATCAGAAATAACAAACAAAAAGAACAATTGCACTTAAAAATAATACAAAAATCAGCTAAGAACGACTTCTTCTAGGCAGAAGTCAGTGATTGAAAAAAATAAGCCGAAAATCCAACATACAGCGTTATGTATCTAGAGCCCTTATGTCCAGCGGCCATATAGGCTAATTTCTCCGATGCTTGACTCTGAGCTTTTATGAAATTCGAAATGGGCCAATCTGAGAGCTAGGCAACGCACTGAAGATGCCTCGGGTATTGGAAGTGTCCATAGACGGCAGTGACCACTTACCATCAAGTGGCCCGTCGATTGTTTGCCCACTTATTATTTTACAAAAAATAATAAAAATAAAAATTACATTCCTCAAGCCGGAGGTGACGTCACTTCGGCTTTTAACTTTCGAACTTCATAATTTTAAAACCGGATGTGTGAACGATGTTGTTTGTTTGACATAAAAATTCGTGCTAGCTAATTTTGACGACCACTTGAACTACTGATCCTTGAACTTCGAAAATTATTTATTAACTAGCTGACTCGACAGACTTTGTCCTGTCAAAAGCCATTGCGTAACTATAGCAACCGTAGTATGTTGATGCTAACTTGTCAATTTATAGTAAAAATTATCAGTATATATATAATTTGCAATAAATTAAAATTGCGACTATAATTTGAGATTTAAACTATCCTATCTCTCAAGTTGGATCGAACTGCACATGGTGTGCGAATTTTATTATAATTGGTTAAGTGTTTTAGGAGTCCATTGAGGACAAACATTGTGACACGAGATTTATATATATTAAGATTATCAGTATAAAACGCACACTGTTTTGATAGATATGATTGAATTTGAACTTTGTACAGAGGTAATAAAGTGCAAATTGACTCTTGGACGTTAGGAACATACCTACATTGCTTAAACAACAGTGAGTGCTTGCAATTCAATATGAACTTTATACAATAGCAATAATGCTCGTTTTCGTTAGAAAACGTTTGTATGGGAAAAATAAAAGGGCTGTTTTTAGGGTTTTTCAATATTTCTTAGAGATTTTCTTAATATTTTTTTCCGTAAGAACCTTCTCCTAATAATAACAAATACAACAAAAAAAGAATTAGTGAAATCGGTCCAGCCATTCACGCGTGAGGCCGTGACCAAGGAAAACGGGTTTCATTTTTATATATATAGATAATTTCATTTAGCCGATAAGACTGCAGAACAAAAGAAAAAAAATTAACAAATACCTAAATATAAAATGTGATGCAAGTAACTTATACTACAATTATTATTATGATAATGATAAGAAACGTGAAACCAACAGGATAACGATAATTTCCTGTGAGACAGCAGAACTGGCAGTTACAGACTTTCTGCGAAATGCTTACTCAATGAATATGAATATCTTAAAAATGTGGACGAGGTCACTTCTAGGGAGATAATGACATGCCTATAAAGAATACAATTTTTGCTGACCTTTTGTCGTTTACATGTCATTTTATGAAATATAATTGTCAAGCTTATTACTGCATGGTGTAACTTTATTTGTAAACAATTAATAGTTAATTGGTAGGTTATTTCAGAGCAACGAGGAGATTAAACATCTTAAATCTCAGAGTGACGAGCGCAGTGCTGTGCCACGTAGGGTTTTGAATTGTTAAGGGCTCTTAATGCTGTCTCATACATATTTTGTCGAGTGCCATTGATATTTTTGTATGGAATTGTTCAGCGTTGGTCCTATAGTAAAAGTGGTTAATGATGATGAGTACTATGCTCCCTTTTCGGTTTTACATATCCTTTCCTTAGAACCCTGTATAAGCTATCTCCAACTCTAATTTCATCTTAATTTATTTAACTATTACAAAAAAACAAACATAGATACTTTTGCACTTATAAGACCCAAAGAATAACCAAATTGCTTTGAGTGTCATTATAAAGTACTTAGTAAACTAATTTCTTGTAAAAAGTCAACATATTTAACTTCAGTGCTATTAGATACCTATTAATAGCAATATTAGCATCGGCCTTGCATAGTTAGCTATGTTGGATATTAAAATTTACGAGTATGTAGAAACTGTAGAGACAGCATAACAGCAATACATGTTTTTATATTTATTCCTTCGCAATTTTATGTAGATTTATTTTATTTATATACATGTAGTTGCCTAAACACTTACGTGAAATTTAGTTTAATTAATTAAAACCCTCATCAATATCCTAATTTTACAAGATTCAGTTTAGTCTGAATCTAGTGGAATGGTCCTATTTTAGCTATATTTTTTGTTTTTATCCAATTTTCAAGTATTTTGTCATATCACTAGGTAATTTCTGTAAGTTGATTTAATAGATCGAGTCATTTTTTAATATTGGTTTTAAAAAGCTGATTATTACACTAGTAATTTCGCGAAGTCCCTTAATTTTGTCATTTCACTCCGAGATTTCTATACATTTTGTATGAATAGTTTTATAAACTCTGGACGCTTCTTTTGCGAATTTAGTAATCTAGACTAAAGTCCATATAGGTTTACTTTTAAAACAAGCATAATATAAATAAGCTTATACACATTGAACCCTACTTACTTGTATAATACTTCTTCAAATGCTCTGGCAACTTCTCGCTGACGTGAAATGTCACGTGCGAAAACAAGACGAAAACGAAATAAGAATTTTAAGCACTCACAAAGTTTAAGCAGACTTAATATAAGTAAGATCCTATGTTCCTTACTTATAAAGCCTGCTTAAAGTTAATCATTGCGTAAAGTTCTCCGTCTTGTTTTCGTCCGTGACATTTCACGTCAGCGAAAAGTTTAAGAATTTTAAATGACTAATTTTAATCAGAATTAAAAGTAAGGCCCTTTATTGCTAACCCTACCCAGCTGGCCAGTTCCGTTTTCACAGCTGCCTAGATATTCACTAGTATGTTATCACGAGTAGCGCTTGCAATTTTCTTAAGTAAATCGACGCTTGTTCGTATTTGTAACAGCTTTTTGCCGGACCTTGGTTAAATGGCCTACATTTTATTTTTGGATAGGATTTTTGCAAAGGTTGTTTTTTGCTGGTTATTTGAATAAGTAAATAGGTAGGTTGGTAGGTATACATTTTAGTACAAATAATCTCATAATAATATTGTTTCATTATCATAATTTTTGAACTGTAAACTATATTAATCTTCAGGCACGGATTTTCCTGAGAGTCCGGATCAATTGCTCATAAAAAAATAATTGTGTATTAAAATGTCTTCCAGTATTTTCCTATATTTTTCTACAAGCTCTGGTAAAGCAGAGCCCTATAGACAGGGTCCAAATCTTCACAGACATAGATAAAACGTGAAAATAAAAGCATACCTACAAGTTTCTGGCTGGCAGTTTTAATACCATTTTTACAATAGGTTTTTGTACCGTGCGTAAGAGAAAGAAGCAGCTGTTTTTGTTAAGGGTATATTAAATAAACTCCAATGTTTTCCAGCTAATCTCCCTGAATTACTCATTTGTCACGCACAGTTTATCCTCTCAAAATATGTTGACTCGCTCAACATTCAGATACTTAAGTACTAAAATAAAAACAAGATACTAAGAAAACACTTTTAAAACAAGCTTTTATCACATTGTTGCGGAGTTTAACAGGTTACCAAATTTCAGCTCAATGTCTCAGTCGCGGATATCGGGACGTTGTTCAAAACTCAGCTGGAAAATTCGACCTAAACGAAGAAATGTAATAAGTACATAGCAAGTTAAGTCAAAAAAGCTTGTAATAAAATGTAGAGTTTACTTTTTTAGTTATTCAAACATCATTATTCGTAAGTCACATTACAAACATGGTAAATAATAATAATTAGTACCTAAAACGTATTAAATTTTTAGAAACACAAATTTTTATCCAAATCTTATAAGTAGGAAGTTTTGGAAAAAAAATCTCTAACACTCGTATTTCAGAATCTCTTGAAGCGCAAACATTACGGTACACCCACTTTTATTACCTTACCAAACATTTTCAGCAAATAACACGATGGCGGTAGTTCGCTCCAGTTCGCTCCCATTGAAAGTATTCCTGCATTTCGTTGACTCTCCCATCATTATAACTTTGGCTTGTCGTTGACGTTACCTTATGATGTATAGTATATTCCTATTTCTCGTAAAATTGCTTGCCTGCTTCGCTTTTGTATACTTCGAAATTGTTATTTGAATGTCTCTAAATTGGCCGCTGTTGTGACGCCAACGCGAATTTATTTCAAGTGTGGAAGAATGGTATTCTCCATTTCCTTACAATAGGCACTTACTTAGTTGTGAATTGGTACGGGACGCCGCGTCAATAAAGAAATTAATCTAATCGAACCAGTGTTGTCAAGTAAAGGTTAACTAATTTCATAAGATCAATATTCTTAGAGTGTTGGCCATTAAAGCTTGCAAATTCATCCTGTAACCAGTAATGAGACAAGCACTTTTTGTAATTGCTTAACTGGACTAGACATCTAGATCGTATCGACTATCCGATCGCGGATTACGAAACGAGGATCCAATTGAACAATTAGATTGCTGCAAGGTCACATTTGAGATAAAATAACTGTATACATACACCGTATAAACAGTAAACGAACTTCAATCGATGATTAGTTTGAAATTATGATAGCCGCGCAGCGTCCACGCCAATATGTAGCGTGGACGCTGCGCTGCGAGATTGAGTTCAAGTGTCAATCAGCTCGTGTCGTAATTTTATGCTTGTCTGGCTAACTATTACTCTCAAGTCAATAATCTGTCGCCAAGTGTTGCCAACAACCACTAGCTAGCACCAACTGCCGTCGCGTTGTATCAAAAACAAAAAAACAATAATTTTAAATTTGTACTCTTTAATCTAATTTTTGTAAAAAGCTGTCATTTTAATTACATAAAATATATTTTGCCCAAGTTGAGATACTGATAGCTTTTTATATAAAAATAAAACGGGAAAAAAAAATGCAATAATTGTGTGATGCCAATTCGATTGTCCAAATTCGTTCAACCTTCGATATTCTAAAATTTTGCATCGTTATTAGAACTTTTGGTTTATCTTTTAACTCAAGGTTTGAGAGGCGTGACTAGTGTGAATCGAATCAACACTATTTCCCTAGAACATGAATTACTGAATTTTAAGGAAGTTATTTGGATACTAAGTGCCGACAGCATGTTTTGAAGTCACGTTTTTCATTTTTGGGTTTTTAAAGATTTAATTCACGTCTATTTTCAGTGCCACTTTACTATTAAACAAACAAGGTCGGCAGTAAAGAACGTTCTTTGTGGAGCACCACTGAACTGCTGTTCTGGTGTCGTTATCCTGGTACAATCCCCGTTGTTTTGGAAGTATAATAAATATAGTGTCTTCCAATACTTTCCTTGTATTTTGCCCATCATTATGACCGATATTTTTCCTGCTGCAGAGACAAATATCGGTCATGGTGCAGTGTCCAATGACAATGTCTAATATAAGCGACCATTTGCAGTTTAACAATTTTTACAAGGGACCAACTAAATCTTGAAATCTTAAAATGATTTTTATTTTTATTTTGCTGCTCCATAGAAAAATGTTAGTGACACTCGAAAATATGTATAGAACAGCTGACTTTTTCTTTCCCGTCGGCATACCCTTTTCTTATGACCATCTAGATTCTAGATTTGATTAACGTTATGATTAGATTTGCATAACGTTATGTATGATTTATGCAAAAGTACTTCGATTACTGACTTTGTCTGCATTTTATGCACTGACTGGACTATTAGCTATTCTGTGGCACTGATTACATTTTAATTTTATCTAAGTAGAGCAAACTTGTAAAATATGGAACAAGACTAGTTACGATTTAAAACATTAGCGCTTGACATTTAAAAACATTGGCACAGGGTAATTAATAACTGCATTAATTCTTGCTGAGTTTAAAATGTTGTGTTAGATTGAATAACAAGCACAAAATCTACAGTTGTCCTATTTGCTCTTGCTGGGTAGTTCTAGTTGTAATTGTAGATAATAAAAAATTGTAGAAAGACAAAAAAAATCAGAAAAAAAAATCAAACGAAAAAATCAGAAATTGACGATTGCCTCCCCTTAATTTCTATGTGGAATATTAAATATCGTCTACCATGTGAATCGTAGATGATAATTTAGATGATACGAAGGCAGGTTAGTAATTATAAATATCTACATATATCATTTTATAATACTCTGCGTATAGGCGTATAGTAAAATGTGTCAGATTTTTTTATCCAGTGGTTTGACACGGTTCACTACTTACTGTTTCATGTTTTATGTATGTTTTTTCCCCGATATACATTTTTCATCAGTTCACCCTGAAACCGTAATTGCGTCATGCATGTAGTGGAAGCCAAAATTGAGCCGAAAATAACTTGATTTGTAGGAATCGCTTTTTGGTAAATATCATGGCAATGCTAACATGGATCACTTCTGTTTTTCAATGTAAGTTATTCAATGTAAACGAGAATGCATAATAATTTTAATTACTGGGAGTAGGTACCAAGATTGATCAGTTTGGTTTGTTTCAAAGCTTTTATACACAAACACAAACGTAAGAAATCTCTAGTCTACGCGAAAAACGTAACTAAGTAGTAATTTCTATTATTTGTTATGATAGCAAGTTGGCAGTAAGTATGGCCAATGTGGGTGGCATGGTCATGTCAGACCAAACCCTACTTATTTAATGAAGATTTTTTAAAAAGTTGGCAGTAAAGGTAGTTCGTAGTCTTACAAATACTCTAATTGCAGTCAATCGAATAGCCCTAAAAAATGTCAACCACTTTTTACCTCTCCCATCAAGTCAACCAATTCTGGCTGATCAGTAGCCAATTTCATCGCGTCACGACAACATCTCCAAAAAAGTATAAATATTTCATGCTCCATTTGAAAATCGAGTCAGTTTTAAGATTCTCTTCTGGAGTCTGGACCCTATATTTAAACGAGAATTCCGTGAGGTAGACTTATCATGATAATACTTTGATAGATTGCTTAAATCACCAACATGCATAATAAGTATAATGTCAGTGTGTTACAAGCAAAACACAAAAGAAACAATGCCTTATTTAAAACAGGTCCTTAGCACATGTGGGTCACACCCACATGTGCTATGCTATGCCACACATAATATGATTCAAATGGCAATGCTAAGTATAGTTCATTGACAGACGTCATTACAAATTCTAGTAATTTCTAAGAACGTTACGTGGATTAATAAAATTAACAGTTACACTGTTTTCGTACTTTTGCATTATAGAAACCTTGAGATTTTTGCGTGAAGTTTAGAAGAAACATTCAAAAGCTTATTGAGATAAAGTGTTACAGTGTCTAGAGAAGTTACTGCAAGTACTAAAGTTGGATCGGATTTGAGACTTATGGGCGACGCAAACTTGTTTTTAATGGGCTCTCGCCAAGTTACGATGGTACCTATGTTTGTTGAGTTGCTCAATGATCAAATTTGCATCAAATATTTGTATACATATTAGAAATAAATAGCTAACGTTTTTTTTTAGGAAAAACAATCTAGATATATAAGAGAAATGATTCAAAAACTTTAAAATACACGTATATTAAACTCGATCACAAAACTTCACCTTTGTACCAACTAACTTACAAACAACAAACTACAAACCAAATTGTACCTGTAAGTTTGTGGCAAGAGTTACTTGCATAAAAATATTATCAAAATATGGATAATACATACTTTACCACCCAATACGAATCTGATCGATTACCCATGACTATCGATAAATAACTCAGTAACAATCGATAATATTGAATTGAATAATTCATCACCATTGTTTGTGAACTTCCAACGCGTCGCGTCCTTGCGACACAGAATAAACAATAGTTACTGCCAATGAGAACAAGCTTACAAGCTAGCAAGTTCACCAAAAAACCAGAAATCTGACGAATCATTTCCGAAAATAAAACTAGTTTTGCGTTTGTTTGAAAGTATCCGACTCTGTGAGGTTGTTATTACCAATGAAATAAATATATAATGATTAAGTGACTGAAACATAGTAATTAGTCTCTCTTAAGGTGATTCGATGATTAATGATTAGCTCTCATCAGGTTTTACTAATGGCCTTACTTTACGAGTATGTATGGTCCAACCAACCTATTTGTAGGGTTGAGCAGGAGCGCCTACGTCGTATTTTCTAAACCAAACTGACAATATTTATCGTCCATTTTTAGTTCTTGGATTTCATAAGTTCTACACAATTAATGTAAAGCATGAAGTGCACCAAATTTTGTGAAAATTTTAGCCAAGTACAATCACTATTTCAAGTGCTTTTTAAACAAAAGCTTTATTATGATTGTAAGTCTTAAGAATTTGCGGCTTTTTCAAGTCATATCAATTAACTGAATTACTGCATTTTATCAAGAAGTGAATTCCATTCCACAACTGACCCCAAATAAAGCGTAGAATTTGACCTGACATTACCGAATAATCGCACAATATAATTTTTATTACGGCTCATTAAGTAAACACATACTATACTATTACATACTATTTTATTCTGTGTCAACGGTAACAGAGTTGAAGGCCGTGAACCGGTTTCTTGCAAACATCTGTATGAGTCTTGTACAGAAGAAATTTCATTGAAAAATCAGAGAGCACGTGACTCAGTAACGGTAACTATTAATATGAGTATGGAGTTACGTAATGATATTATAGATTGTGTTATTAATACGCTAGTACACGCTCTCATTGAGTTGACAAGGCGTTCTGTGAGGCCGATTGATTGACCATTGTATAAAAAGCTTGCAATGAATATATATGGTCAGTTAATCAAGTGGTAGAGAACGCTGACAAAATGATCCGAAAGGTAATATTTTATTCAAATTAAATGAACAAAAAGTAAAAGTTAATGGTTGAGTCAGATGGGATTTAACGGAAGAAGTTGGACGTAGAATGTCAACCACTTTTAAAATTGCCTTGCTTTGTCTTCCATAATAAAATGATTCCATTGTATTGATAGTCTCTTGAATGTGAATGTAACAACTAATAGACTTTTTTGCAAGGCAAAAAAACACATCGCTGCGGAATTAAAAGCCTTAACCAAATAATCGCATTATCTAAAAATCTACGTACAAGTTCTCAACAACCTTTTGAGCCCTAAATGGGTCTAATATTTTTCGTCATTCAATATTCATAATATTTGTCTTGTTCTCTTTCCAGCTGCTGATTCTTCTCTGCTCAACATTCTTGGCTCACGCTGGCCTCATCAGAACAGACTACGGATCACCCACATCTCAAATCATATATGATCAACCAGAATCGTCACCCATTTATGAATCTGCTAACACACAACAACAGAATTATGATACTGAATATGGAGCAAGCCAAAGTTTCTCACAATCTGCAGACCCGGGAGATTTCAAAATCAACGAGTTTCAAATAACTCCGTCATTCTCAGGTCCGTCCAATATTCAAGCTGTTTATCAATCTGGAAGTTCACAAGGATCTATATCTCCTTTAGTTTATACAACGTCAGCAGCCTTACCCAAACCGGTATCGCTTCCGTCGTACTCTATAGGTTCATCTAAAATTATTTACAATAGTAAAGTTACTCCAGGATTATCTGCATACGCATCATCTTGAATTGATGTAGCTGTAACATTTACAAAAATACAAAAAAGATCAAAAGATTAATTGATCTGTATTTTGAAACCTCGGATGCTAATGTAGTTACTTTTTACGGATAAACGGTACTTTTGTGTTATTAATGATACTTATTGTATCATACGGAACTGACTTACCATATTAAATATACCTTGTAGTTATTTACTACATTATTTTAAGAAGATTTTTTAGTGTTTATATTATTTAATCTTTAAAAATAAACAACTGACAAGTCTTACAAAAGCTTTTTAACTTTATTGAAAACCCAGTCCCATAATAATATTATATTAATTAAGTTATAAGAATGTCAAAGGCTAGCAAAGGAGAATGGGCACTTTTGTATGGGCGCCGTCCCCGTGTTGTATCAAGTCGTGACATATGTCATTTGAAAGATGATAATATTAGCTTTATTTAATTGTATGACTCAACCTTGAATGACGTGCAGGGAAAAAGATATGATCGTTTTTAGATTATAAAAAAATTGCTGATTTTTTTGCTTTCTAAAGCTATTATTAGGAATTTTATTAACATGTATGTCAAAAATTACTTTTATTATTGAATCCAGGGTTATTCATAAAGGGTACGCTAAGCCGAAAAGGGCTCATAAGGGCATTATTTTCATTATGAACAACTTTTACTATGGGACCAACCCGAAATTCGGGAAAAATTCAGCTGTTCCATAGAAAATGTCAATGACACTCGACAAAATGTATGGAACATGTAGAAGTCATTTTGGCAATAGTTTACAAGAAATAAAGAGTATTAAGAGTGCTGTCTGACAAAAGTCATTTTATGTCAGTCGCTATGTATCCAGTAGCTGAATATGCCCTCTCTGAAAAACATATGAAAAAGCTAGTCGTTTCTATTAACACCTACAAAGCTTTCACCAGGGTTTGGCATAAAAGCCTTATAAGCAAGCTCCCTTTGTTTGGCTTGTTCACATGGTTTGTTGCATGGATATCGAACTTCCAGCGGGATTATTAGATTCGAGCAGTGGTCATTGGTGGTTCTGTATCTGATTTAAAAGATATCAAGGCCGGTGTTCTCCAGGGGTCGGTGCTCTCCACAACGCTTTTCCTTGTTCACTATAATTATCTGCTAAAGCCTGGTGTTTTTGGGTACGCAGACGACAAACCGTTGCCGTTGCATATCCGACGCGCGGTTCAGCGGATGAAAAATCCAGCCTCCGAGAGAAGCCATGGTCAAGCGCATAGGCGGGCATTGAGGCGGTACTAACCTGGTTAAGTTTGATGCGCACTATGACATTTTATTAAATAATAAAGCAATACCTATAGTAAAAACACGAGTTTTTGCAATCGGTACAGATAAGATACACGTTCGAAAGTAGTGTTACTGATGGATAGTCTATTATGGATAGTTTTTTTTGAGACTAAGGGAAACCTTAAGAAAATAACCGGCTGCGTTGGGGGGCAACCGGGTCAAGGGGGTTTTTGTGGGGTTATACCTACTAAAACTAGCTCTGTTACCATCCTCTGTCGGTGGTGATATGAGCGCTTCCTCAAGTTTTCGATAGTCTCATCATGATCTTACCACTCAGATGTGAGTGGTAAGACCACCAGTAGACCAGTTTCAGCAAAATCCGTACTGCCAGTCACTTATGAGGTCATTAGCTTCTCGGTACGCCAAGAGCTTGTTCCATAGTATGTTGTCTTGCAGAGTATGAATATGATCGGGATAGGCATGTAGTCAGATTCAGCACTACTACCCTTCTCAATAAGATTTCTTTATTTTCTAGAACATCAATAATGTCAAAACAGCCGATTTTACCGATAGTACCACACACCATTAGCAGTATTGTGATGTTTTGAGCCAAATTCATGGCTGGTTCTGCAAAGAAGGCCTAATGACCACTATTTTCAAAGTCAAAAGCATTTAAAAAGTAAAAATCTCTGCATTTAGTCTATGATTGCTCTCTGCTCTATGCTTTTACTCTTATCTGTAACCATTATTTAAAGTTTATCTCGCTCGCTTATAAATTGTCTTGGCAAAGGGAGAGATAATTAAAAAAACAAACTAGTTTGACGAAAGGTTCGGGCTTTTAACCCTTCGACAAGACAACATATAATCTTAATCCGACTTCACTTACAGGTAAGTTCGCTTAATTTTTCAAATATTGATAATATTAATAAATCGATATTATATTATGGCATTATTCAGACAAAAACTGTCGATAATCAGCAATGTAAGGTTTTTGGCATGTGCCAGTACAAAATTAAAATAATTACAACTATATAAACGTTTATAAATAAACTATTATTATCTAATTGTTATAAGGGAGTGATAAAATAGTCACAGAAAATGCATACACGACAATAAAATTCGATAAAATAGTTTTATAAAACAAAAAAAAACAGCACTTTTTGGAATCCAAAAACCGTCATATCTTTTTCCCTGCACGTCACTCGGGGTTGGTGTCATATAATTAAATACTGCTATTGTTATGCTCTTTCGAATGACATATGTCATGACTTGATACAGCACCGGGGACGAAGTGCCCATCATCCTTTATAACATACTTAAGTAATCTAAGTACTGGAACTTGGAAGTCTGTCATGTTTTTTAAAGGGCTCAAATCTCGCAGAGAGCCGTATATGGAATGGAATGGTATCCACAATTCCACGCATTAATTGCTATTTCTACACAATGTGTCAGGCTTAACTCACGTCGTTTAAGAACATTTACGTTGCTATGCCTGGAGTTACGGTTTCCAAAGCTTGGCACTTAACTGTGGAATAAAATAAGATCTATATTCACTTGAAGTGAAGGTACCCACCCGTACTCACAATAAAAGAGTACGTATGTCCTAATGTATTATCATCTTGGGATATAGGAACTAATTTTGTTTTGCATATTACTTACTACACTGTCTTTGTCTACTAGTTTTGACAGTTACTTGTTTTTATTTTATTCTTTATTTCATTATCTTGTATTCTTGTAGATTAGTATCATAATCTGTTTTGTTTTGGCGTAAAAGGAAAATCCTGAAGCCCACGACACAAGTCACTCTAGTGTGGGCTCCAGAGCATACTGTTAAATGTTTTTCCTAGTTTCTTAGTACAAATAAACGTTTATTTTTTAACCGACTTCAAAAAAGGAGGAGGTTATCAATTCGTCTGTATGTTTTTTTTTATGTTTGTTACCTCATAACTTTTGAATGGGTGAATCGATTTTGATGATTCTTTTTTTATTAGAAAGCTGACGCTTCCCATTTGGTCCCATTTCAATGTAGTCCAGTTCTGATAATGGTATCCATGAAAAAACCATATAAGTCTTAAATTTGCATTAAGTACGTGCGCGACAAATAGATGAATAACTCAATAGTCGGTCTTTTGAAGTCGGTTTCTGTTTTCTGTTTTGTAAAAATAATGTTCTTGTTTATTATTTATTACTAGTGGCCCGTCCCGGCTTCGCACGGGTAGACTTTGGGATAAACGTAGAGTAAATTGAAATCGGTCCAGTCGTTCACGCGTGATGGCGAGACCAAAGGTGTTGAGAATAATTATAGGAACTCTTTGTTATAACCTCTATTCTCATGCTATTGCGTAACGATAGCAACCGTAGTTTGTTGATGCTAACTTGTCAATTTATAGTAATAACTAGCTGACTCGACAGACTTTGTCCTGTCAAAAGCCATTGCGTAACTATAGCAACCGTAGTATGTTGATGCTAACTTGTCAATTTATAGTAAAAATTATCAGTATATATATAATTTGCAATAAATTAAAATTGCGACTATAATTTGAGATTTAAACTATCCTATCTCTCAAGTTGGATCGAACTGCACATGGTGTGCGAATTTTATTATAATTGGTTAAGTGTTTTAGGAGTCCATTGAGGACAAACATTGTGACACGAGATTTATATATATTAAGATTATCAGTATAAAACGCACACTGTTTTGATAGATATGATTGAATTTGAACTTTGTACAGAGGTAATAAAGTGCAAATTGACTCTTGGACGTTAGGAACATACCTACATTGCTTAAACAACAGTGAGTGCTTGCAATTCAATATGAACTTTATACAATAGCAATAATGCTCGTTTTCGTTAGAAAACGTTTGTATGGGAAAAATAAAAGGGCTGTTTTTAGGGTTTTTCAATATTTCTTAGAGATTTTCTTAATATTTTTTTCCGTAAGAACCTTCTCCTAATAATAACAAATACAACAAAAAAAGAATTAGTGAAATCGGTCCAGCCATTCACGCGTGAGGCCGTGACCAAGGAAAACGGGTTTCATTTTTATATATATAGATAGATAGATAGATTACTCGTATTTAATACTATCATCTCCCCGATTAAAATATTGTCAATGAAATTAGTGTTTCAAAATTGGCGTAATACGGTAAAACAATTGTTTAAATTACATTGCAAGCATTTACTTTGTGGTAATTTACCAGTACAAAGCAACAGCAACAGCAGTTAGCAACAGTAGTTACAAACCAATAAACAATTCTGTTAGATTAGAATGGAACAATTTTATATTTATTTAGATTCTTTTTTTTATCAAATTATTTTTTAGGACTTGAGTTGCTTTGATTTAGATTCTTAAAATCCGGTAAAATTGTAGAAAAGCAAGGACCCATTTTGTTTTTTTTTTTAATTTAGAATTTTCGAGACGAGCAAATCAGTCGCCTGATATACATAATAAATGTAAAGCGTCACGTTTGCAGGTCTGCGCTACCCAGAATACGACAAATACTATTTAGGATATTCACAGTCACCATCGATCTAGTATAATCCGACTTCGGTGATAGTCACCCATTAGCTTATCAAACCAATTCAAACATTGCTTCACCCGATAATTATAGAATAGGTAACAGTTGGTTCTTACTAAAAGTTGTTACTTGTATGATCGGACATGCACTACATCGACCATGAGTACAAAAGTACGGTGATAGTGATGTATGGGTACAGGCTGCAGCAAGACATGGCTGACCTGTGCACGTGAATTGCAAAACATGATATGGATATGTCGCTTACATGGCGACGACAAGTTTATATTTTTTTAATTATTTTTTTTAGTCACGGTGAGTCAGTTATCAAGGTCTACTCTACGTACTCGTATTATAATGTAAGCTTAAGTTAAAGAAAATATAAGATGCTTTAATTTGTTTAACAGTGTTTTAGATTAGTTTAGTTTAATTCAATTTTTTTTTGTACTATAAACTAAATGGCTAAAACATAGAGAAACGAGCGAAACGATTTAGTATGTAATTTTCAATGTTATGTAATAATTTACAAACTAATCCTAATAATATTATAAACGCGAAAGATTATAATAATGTTTGTTCCTCTTTCACGCAAAAACGGCTGCACAGATTTACATGAAATTTGGAATGAAGGTTGTTCATGGTCTGGATTAACACTTGGCTACTTTTTATTCCGGGAAACGTGGGTGAAACCGCGGGGCGCAGCTAGTGTTTCATAAATAGACCTGAGGTATCATTTAGAATTATACAGCTTCTTACCGGATGAAAACTCTTCTAATTGGCCTTGTGACGAAATGTATTGGTCACACTGTATAGTCTGTAGGGTACGTATTTACTCTTAACACCATGTAAGCCTGTACTTAGAAAAGCGGCCGGCTCACTATCGGACAAAGCACATGTGGCGAACTTACACAACTAACGAGGCGGGCAGGACCTGAAGTGTTGGAGTGTCAAACCATGACTGAGATACGGTCTATACCAGGAGTTCCCAACCGGGAAGGTATGCCTCCCTTGGAGGGGCGTAGGGAGCTGTCAAGGGAGGCGAAACACGGAAAAAAACGCTTAAAATACATTCAAATCTTTGAACTCAAAAAGTCTCCTTAAAATGGAATTCATTTTTCTTGGCTATTCGAAGCAACTAAAAATATCAAACTGGACGACAATTTGAGAGCTGATATAAAAAATGACAAAGTTAAGGGGGGAGGGGGGCATGAACGTAATCATTTATACCTACTCCTGGGAGGTTAAACGCAAAAAAGTTTGGGAAACCCTGGTCTATACTCTAATGTTACTTGAAATGGAACAATTGGAATGAATGCCTAACAAGTAACAACCTAATACATTATTTACAATGTTGATTGTATTCTTAGTGATTACTCAAGAAAAATTGAATTGAATTGAAGTCCAGCAAAAATTAAAATTAATATCAGTATGTTTTTTCTGAACGATTATTATTTCTATTTTTTTATTTAATTACTTACAAGTTATACGAATAAAAATTACAATAACTCTTTGTTGACACCACAAAAAAAATCTCAAACGTAGTAGGTACAATACTTAAGAGAAAGGCACAAAAGGCGGTCTTAACGCTCAGACCTAACCAGACTATACAAACTTTATATAAGACTGGCTAAGATCCAGATGGTCGTTACTCCTGTAGATGTCCTAACATAAATATGGGGTTTACTCAGACGAAAACATGTGCCTACATCTACATATAGGTACTAACTATCTAAATATAAAGGTATCTGAACAACTTTTACTACCCTGAAATTGCTAAAAAATCAGCTGTTCCTTTACCTTACTGATCCGTTCAGTGTTATAACAATGGCACTGAACGCAATCTTATCGTGATAATTTTTGTTATGTTTCATGACACAGCTGATTTGGACACCCTAAAATAAAATCTATAAATAATAAAGGGAAAAAAAAGGAAAATAAAATAAGTGTGAAAAAGCAAAAAAAAGAAGAAATTAGTTTAAAAGAACTAAAAAACACGCATTGTAATCGGTCTTTGACGGGTGTGCAAAGTTTGAATTAAATCTGATCGTTCAAAGTAGGCCAAAATCGAGTCCAAAAAGGTCGGTTACAGACATATAGGTGAAACTAATAAAAGCGTGTTAAAAAAATTAAAAAGTAATTTTAGAACAACAATGCTACTTTTGATAAAGCTTTTCTCTTAACGCAAATAGCCAAGTCGTATCGATTTCATGCTTCTCCAATATACCACGTGATCGTGTTCCGCAGTAGATCTGATAAAATAGCCGGTAGTAATTAAAGCACGCTCGTTCTAGTAGATAATATTATCAACTGACATAGTAAGTAATTAGTTATCTCTTTAGAAGTCAGGTCAATTAGTTTTCAGTAAACTATTGTATTGTATATATTCTATTGTAGATAATGTAAGTTTAGTCTATTTCTTTACTCATGTACATATAATGAAAACACAGCTGAAACAGGGGTAAGTTTTTGGTAGTTAAGTAGGTTATTTACAAAAATCGTTTACTAGTTCCGGATATTACCTTCTACAAAGTTATAAGGAAAGTGTAGGTATGCTAAATCGAAACGAGCTCATAGTACTCATCATTGAAAACCATTTTGACCCTGAGATCGAGAAAATAGAATCTTTTGTTCCAGACATTTACGAGCATCTTTAACATTATTCCAGGGTTTGGATTTTTTGACTTCTAATAAAATTTATTCATAATGAAAAGTATCATGAGCCCTTTTCGGCTTAGCATACCCTTTCCTCATAACTCTGTATAAACACTTAATTCTATCTACTAATACTACTTTGCTTTGTTTTATTAGTACAACTAAATTGCTATATCATCACTCACCACGTGCGTGAAATTTTATCCTACCCTATATACCTATCTATCCAAATCTTTGCATGATACATCAGGAGACATTATTTCAGTTGCAACAACAGCATATTTATAATTCTAAATTCCTCAAACAGCAAGCTCGTAATTATCCTGAACTACTGCATTAGTGTCACACATTTTGTGCCCTAGCATGGACTATTAATTATTCTGTGGCTTGTATGTTGTATGAACTAGATCTGCCAAGGTGCGGGGGTAAAACTTCAACAGTATAAAAGTGCCTGGCTGCAGTTAACCAGTATCACTTGCCGTAGTGGATTTAATATAACAAAATGGCAGCTAAGGTATTAAAAATAACTGTGTAAATATATGTGGATAGGCCTTCAGATATGTGCAATTGGACCTCATACCTTTTATGGAGAAAATAAATTGGACGCTATTTTAAATGCTAAGAAACTGACGTATGAAATTTGGAGCGACTCATTTGGTCATCGTGACTGATTGTGGATCATTTGTTTGATACAATACTTATTCGTAAATAGGTCACTAAAGATAAACTCTCAAATTAGTTCAATATTAAAATAAAAGTGCTCTAAGAATTCGTAGAAATTTTCCAAAAAACATTACCTCTAACAAAATAGCTCAAGCACGAAACTAAACGAACTTAAGAGTTAGTGACATGCAACTCCAGATCAAGTTCTACGTTGAATTGTGATTTGTAACAATGTTAGCAACAGAACTAGTTTGTTTATCTAGATCTTCTAAGTTCACAGTGACGCAATTACGAGTGTGTTAAAGTGATTCACCTGACCTTAATAATTTTGTTCCAGTTTATTGTACTTCTGTGCGCGCTGGCGACTGCTCGCGCTGGGGGACTATATGGAGCGGCATATGGCTCCCCATACGGTGCGAGTTACACCACATATGGAGCGGGCTATGCCGCCCCTGTGGCTTCCTACGCTTCTCCTGTAGCCACATACGCGTCAGCCCCGATCGTTAAGAGCTACGCAGCACCAGCTGTGTCGTACGCCGCTCCCGCTGTGTCTTACGCTGCGCCGGCTGTGTCTTACGCTGCACCTTCCGTGTCATACGCTGCCCCAGCCGTGTCTTACGCCGCTCCATCATTGGCGTACTCCTCACCCATTGTGAAGGCCGTCGCACCTGTAGCGTCATCTTACTCTTCATACTCGACACAGACCGCTCACGCCGCGCCTGTTTACGCTAAGGCTATCGCTCCTGTGGCGACTTACGCCGCTGCTGCTCCCGTCGCTACCTACGCTGCTCACGCTCCAGTCGCTACCTACGCCGCACACGCTCCATTCGCCGCCTACTCCGCTCCCTACTCCACCTACGGCCACGCCGCTCCTCTAACCACATACGCCGCTGCTCCCGTCCTGAAGACTGGACTGGCATACTCGGCTGCCCCTGCCGTATCCCACGTGGCATACAACGGTCTGGCGGCTAACTACGGCTGGTGATCACCTTAATGTTTTTCGAATTTAGTTGTTATATATTTGTATATATTTTTATACAACGCGATTAAAGTTTTAAAAGTTTATTTGGTGGTTTTCTTGATATTTCTCAGAGTTGCAGATAAATGTCTTCTAGTAGCAATATATAGTAATTTAATTAGCCACAGTTTGTAAAAAGCTAAGTTAAGTTACAACAAAGTCTTCTATTTTTAGAGCAAAGCAGTGTCTAAATTTTAATTATATACTTATATACACTTTGAGTTAGCAAGATACTCTAATCAACATTATTCAGGTCATGTTTAATTTACTACGAAAATGGCTATTATTATACCATTTACTACTTAATTACTATCAAATTAACATGACTAGTACACGATTATTACTCATTTAAGCCGCTATCACATAAAATTAGCCTTAACTATAACCAGTTTATTTGGCTTTTACAGAACTAAGACCCTTGCTCTTTAATATAAGCGTACTCATAATGCTAAGCGCTTGAAGTAGGTCATGTGGGTAATACCAAGGACATAGGAGTGACACTAGTACTAGTACTTACTTAGTACACTAGTACTTAGACGTCTCTTAGAGTAAATATACATGTTCACTACAAATGTTTCGGATATTAGTTTCTGAAGAACCACGTTGATGTTTCAATAAAAATGTATGTGCTTACATGATGTGGACAGTCTGGGAAACAAGGTTTGGAGTGCAAGGAAACACGAAAATATCTCCTGCTTTCTTGCCAAGGTTATATGAAAGCAGTTTTAAGTTTTTTTTTGCGCTATTATCAACTTGACTTTGTTATTTTAAGGACATCTCTACATAGGTACGAGAAAAGTTGTTTATTATTTTGATCCGGCGTGATTAAGCACATAGCGCTACTTTGTTTTAGTTAAACTTAATACTCCATGACGTCAACATCTACAAAAATAAAAAAAACACATCACCGTCCATAGTTTCACAAAAACTCAAAAACGGGTGAAATCGCACGGTGCAACTAGCTATTATAATTTATGGGCACCAATACCAACCTAATTAATTTAACGACAAAAAAAAACGAAACAAACAATTCTTAATAATCACAATGTGTTAAGTCTGATAGGGATCTTTTTAATCATCATTGTCTTGAAGAAGGTTAAGAGTAGATGTCGAAAGCGGCATAGTAACTTGTTACAGAATACGGTGTAGCTTGTATGCGGTTGCACCTTGACTTGTCACGCGACTTTTGAATGTGACAAATGGTGATCATCTAGAGACAATTGTGGAGATACTTTGACAGTGGCTCTTTGTAATGTGAAATATCAATTAAGAACAGTGAAACAATGCAGTCTATGCTTTAAGTAGGTAATGTTTTGATGGTTGCTGAGCTGTAGAACGTGTACCGTGGCATTGCACGCTAACAGAGACCAGAGTCGCCACTGGATTGCATGAACTGGCTTTGGCATCATCATCCGTGTTATCATAACTTAATGGAACAGCTGGTTTTTTTTTTTTTTTTTTTTTTTTCGCGAGTTCAGGGTTGGCCTCATAGTAAAAGTTGCTCATGATGCTATGATGATGTTACTATGAGCCCTTTTTTAGGCTTGCAGCCAATTTATTTTATATTATCATTTTATTTTTTCAGCTGCGCCAGTGGCTCAGAGCTTCGCTCCAGTATTTTAAGGAGCTGAGTTGACTCGGTTGACTGCTGGCAAGGGAGTAACGTACAAATGCACCCCTTGCGGGACGCCAGTGCGAAACCTACGTCCCCATATCGAATTAGAACAAGCACGCTTGCCAAGAAAAACTGATTTACTCGCGACTTGAAGACACCGAGATCATATTCATCGGAAAGCCTTGAATAGCAACTGTACCTGTGTGTGGGATATTGTTCAAAACGTTCTGAGAAATCATTCTACGTGTTTTAGAAGTTTAATTTAAATAAACACGAAAAACAAACACAATAGATGATTAATAAAAAAAAATCGGAAATTAATTTTTAAAAGTTTTTTTATCCGTGGAAAATTGATGTGTTTTGACAGTTTTGTTTTCAAGAAAAACATACCAATTTTTTTACATTAAAGAAAAACACTATCACACAAAAGTCGTTTTTTTAAAATATTATTTTGTGCTCCTACTTTCAACTGTACTCATGCTACACGCAAGACCACTCGTACCAGAATGCTTCGTGTAGAAAAGGAAGTTGTTATGTAGAGAATGTACATTATTAAATATAAAGGCCGAAATTTTTATTATATTTATAAAGGGCATTGACGTGCAATTAAAATAACGTACGTATTAAAACTATTTTCAGAAGCATATCCTGAGGGTCCTGTACATTTTTACTGGTCTATGCATTATTGTGACATGTTATTATCTTCTTCTTTATTTAAATAAATTACGTGTCACGTTGTTTGTCCGCTATAGACTCCTAAACTACTTAACCGATTTCAATCAAATTTGCACACCGGGTGCAGTTCGATCTAACTTATGAGATAGGATAGCTCACATCTCAATTTATAGTAAAAAAAACATGAAAAATTAGAAAATTTAAAAATACTTAAACCATAATTTAACTTTAGCGCTTTGGACAATGTAAACTTTTTTAATGTAACTTTTGACATTTGACATAGAATTGACGCAATGTCTTTTGACAGGACGTCTGTCGAGTCAGCTAGTGAGTTAATAAAATTTTATTGATGTGTGTTAGTTTTCATTCAATTCTACTGCTACTCCTATATTGATTCTTAACGATAAGGCACCATAATCTAGGATAAGAGGTAGGTAGGTGGGATACCTAAGGTTTTTAGTCGTGTTTATCCTTTTCCTTGTAGTTTCTGATTTGAAAACGTCACACCTATCATAATATATATAACTAGTTGTTCCCTGCCACGCTTCGCTGTGGATAAAAAAAAATAGATAAAAACAATCCTTGATGCAGATTATAATTATTATATCATGCTAAAATTTCAGCTCGATCGGTGCAGAACTTTTCGTTTTTGAAGCGTACACAAACCAACATAACATTTTTATATATAAGATATATGATAGTCCTGTATAATAGTAGTGTCCTATCAATCACACTAATATTATAAACGTGAAAGTCTGTCTGTACTTTTTCTTTCTCATTCACGCTGAAACGGTTGGAATTAAATGAAAGTTGGAATAAAGATACCATATTTTTTAATCCTTTACCCGAAAAGGGGGTTCTTGTTCCAAAATAATTAATTAAAACACAAATACAATACAATGCATGTATAAAACGGGGTAATTAAGGTTTTTTTTTAAAGACTAACTTTTTAACAATATTTTCAGTTTTTATCACAGCGCGGGTAAAACCACGGGGCGCAGGTCGTATCGAAAAAAGATGTCGTCACAATAACCTATCAATATAGACGACAAATACAGGGTTATTCATAAAGGGTATGCTAAGCCGAAAACGGCCTATAGTACAACTTTTACTATGGGACCAACTCGAAATTCGCGAAAAAAAATCAGCTGTGCCATACATTTTGTCGAGTGTTATTGACATTTTTCTATGGAACAGCTGTTTTTTTTTCGCGAATTTCGTATTGGTCCCATAGTAAAAGTTGTTCATAATGATGAGTACTATGAGCCGTTTTCGGCTTGGCATACCCTTTATGAATAACCCTATATAATCATTCCACTGCGTTAAACCATTTTTTGTCGTGACTAGCTATCGAATGAGCTTTTGGGTCAACGAACTTTAAGACTGACAGTCGACCTCAGTAGCGTAGGAATAGACTAGCTAAGTTTTTACACGCAGCTTCGCTCGCGTACCTAGTCTATAAAACAATACAGAGTTACAAGGATGGGTTTGTTAAGCCGAAAAAGGCTCATAGTAGGTACTCATCATCATAAATAATTAAAACTATGGGACCAACCCGGAATCCACAAACAAATATCAGCTGTTGCATAGAAAAATGTCATTTTGATGTAAGTATGAACAGCTGCTTTTTTTATGATTTTGCGATTATGGGATTGCAACTTGGCTACCCCTAGCCCCTAGGCTGAATTGTTATGAAGCCTGACCTAAACCTAACCCTAACCTTAACCTAACCTTAATTAAATCCAACTATTATACTTACTTTGAGTAATGTTGTAATTATTGTTAATTCTGTGCCACAAGTACTTATTTATCTAGTGAGAAAATCTTGAACTTCGTAAACGACGCCGTCAGTCGTCGTGACATTCTGAGGCTAACGTTGATATTATGTATTGTGTTCTAGAACCAGAACTAACTGGATGAGGCGAGCTCATTTCTATTATTTAATTTTGTATACCGTAATTGGTCACTTGTAAATCGGGTCCAGCCCCCGAGCCAAGATGTAATTCTTTGAATAATCGAAACGCTATAGAATACTAGGAAAATTAATGGCATTTCTATGATCCATTTATATTCTCGATATTCTATTATAGAAATGTCATTCCCATACATTGTCTTAGTTTTCTATACCGTCTCGATTATGGAACTGCAACTTGACTTTGGCTTTGCTTAGATTCGGTTAGGGACGATTTTGAAGACATGCGGTGCGGAAGGCGCGGCGTAAGAGAGGCGTATATTCAATGGCATAGAGAATGGGAGAAATGGGATAGAGAAGGTTGAGGATGATACCGAAGACGCCATTGATGTACTGAAATAGCCGATCCATCCATCTACTGACCCCTTTAAGCTACTTATAGCATTTTCTAAAGCTATAGCTTTGTATTATTTATTGGTAGCTTTTACTATAGGTACTTTTCTCTTGCTAGGTGCTCTATAAATAGATTAAAAAGAGCCAACGAGAGTTACTCTACACAGATATCAGCTCTCTTCTCGTCTGGTCGAAGCAACACGTGACCAAAATGCTGGCCTCTATCTCACCCAAAGGGTGAGCATCGCCATACAACGTGGTAATGGGGCCAGCATTTTGGGAACAATTCCCGCAGGCAGCGGCCTTTTAGATTAGTTTAGTTTTATTGGTTAGTTTTTTTAATTTAATTATATTTTAATGTATTTTCTTAATTTAAGTCTCTTTTTGCCTAATAAATATCAGTAATTAAGTATTACATCCGGACGAACAAATAAAACATATGCTCTAATTATTTAGAAGCCATTGAGTTTCCTCATTCATTCATGGATCCAAGAATACCCTCTTTATTTTAAAAATTCAATTATCTTTAGTGTCCCTTTAGAGTATCGTACCACACCCCATTTGAAATGTATGCAAGCAGAGCAATGCGTTTTGCGTGACATTGCGAGACCACCAGCTGTTGCCAATGTCACTCTTGCACCATTATTTTCACGGCCACTCCACATTTAAAGACAAGTTTAGTGTCAACCGTGAATAAATCAACGCTATTTTTAGGCCTCTACTTTGGATCTATTAAAGTTAGTGATAGAAAGACGTTATGACACTTGCCTTCCCTCCGAAGGCATGCCAGTAAAAGGCTAATAAAGATATAGATAGATAAACTCATTACTGTTCACACTAGAAAATTACAAACAAAATTATTTTAATACTCAAAACTAAAATAGTGCAACTAACGAAAGAAAAAGTGTGTAGATTGCATGCTTAAGTACCTACTTACACTTTACATTTTACATAATTGGTAATGTTTATTGATTATTTTTCTAGGTGGTGTAGGTTTTATGGTACTCTATATGCAGAGGAAATGTTTTACGCAATGGAGACATTGGATCATGGGCTGAAAAAGGATAAACTGAAGGATAATTGTAAATCAATTCGATAGTCTTTTGATGTCCTTAAAACTTCTAGCAATAGGACTTAAGAAAGATGGAAGTTTGGTTAGGCTGAATAGCCAAACGAAACCACTTCAAAAAGTAACATGGCTTTGACACTTACTGCTAATATTCAAAATAAGTACGAAAGTTTGTGTGCTTGTGTGAGTAATGTTTGTTAACACGAATCTTCGTAACCAATAAACCGATTTTGTTAAAATTTTGGAATAGATATAGTACCTATTCACATAGTATCTATAACATGTACATATAATACACATATAATTTTCATCGTTTTTTCACCCACACGTGAATCCGCGGGTCGTAGTTTTGTTAGAAATACCCGGGACTACTCACGTGAGCCGAAATATACTTAAGTTGGAGTATCCGACTCAATCATGCAAGAAAAGCCTCGTGAACTTAAAACAAAACTCATTTCCTCCATTTACTGAAAAAGGGCTTACGTGTCGATTCTCGAGTACGGAACCCTAAAACCTCGAGGCAAGCTTCCTGTTTATAACCGCTGCGATTCACCTTCGTATTCTTATCATAATGATGTTCACAAAATTAAATATTTATAACAAACTAACGCTTTTGGCCGCATTTTGTGATACAATTAACTATATCCGTGACAATGGCGAGGTCGCGATGTTTCCGAGGTTTGGACATATATAAGCTGACAGTTTTGAGCATTGTGCAGTCAACACACCAGCCCCAAAGCAGCAAAATGATCGCTAAGGTAAGATTAGTGGATAAAAAAGAGTGTTAACATAATTATAACAAGTGGTCTGCAAGCCCTAGGAAAGGAAAAAAAGGGTGCACCTAACAAATAACGTTCGAAAATGGAAGAGCTTTTCAAGTGGTTGACCAAAGCTCTTGCAAATGAAATCGGATAAATAAAAATTAATTAGCTTTCTACCCTCATTAATTACCATTTGTTTCGGCAGCGTATCTGTGACACCTTCAGTGTTACAGGTATCCATAGGCGACGGTGCCCGCTTACCATCTGGCGGCCCATTTGCTTGACACCTATGGCATAAAAACAATAAAAAAACAAATCAAAGTTTAATCATCAGTCTGATCATTGTTTCATGATAAAATTATTTAGTCATCATGCCCTTTTATTTAGTAAAATAGGTACTTTAGCTTTTTTTTTATGTAATTGAGTGACGAGACGAGCAAATCGCTCGCCTGATGTTAAACGTCACGTTTGCCCATAACAGGTCTGCGCCACCCAGAATTTTGAACTCGCAGAATTCAAGACCCTGCGCGGCACAGCACTGCGCTCGTCACCCTGAGATTTAAGTTGTTTAATCTATTTGCCCTGTTTAGCCCTGCTTTTTCTGTTTGTTTTTTTGTTTTAATATGATAGGTATGTGTTTTCGCACATATGTACCACCTACACTAATTTAGATTGGTTAGCGTTAAAATGTGTACTGAGCTGCTAGATTCCCACGGTTGGGCAATAAAACACTGTTTTGTTTACATGACTTACACTCAAAGTTCACACACTGTTGCGTGTAACATCTTCACACTTTATTCTGTTTCTAGGTATTACATGAAGCCAACTTTTGATGTAACCCCAGTTATGATTTTTGGTAGATTTTCATAATGATATATAAATTAATAACAATAGGTACTGCGTTCTGATAGTAGAGTGATCCATGATTCAAAGTTTAACCATAAACAACATTTGAATTTATCAAAAACTAAAACCCGACTACCGATAAAGCGAAACCGCGAGCAACAGTTAAAAATACATACTTATAAATATTTAATCTAATTAAGCCTTTTAATTTGACATCGTTAACTTATTTTTTTTGTTAGTTCATGACTATAATTATGTCCTTTAGAGGGCGCTAAACTCAATTTAATGTAAAGTCACATAATCTTTAATCAGCGGATAAACGAGACGCTTCCAAAGATACCTCATTTGTCAAATTATGATTAGTAGTCTTTGAGGGAACAGATTAACAATACATATTACAAACATAGGTAACCGGTCAAAAACATAAACTCTTTTTGCTTCGTCGTAGTCGAGTAAAAATGTCGAGCATTAAGAAAAGCGCCACCTAGACAATCCGATTCAAACTCAACTTTTATATAACATAACCAGTAGGTAACCCATTAGCAACCAGTTATATTTATAATAGACTCGTTTAATTAACACGTCTTACATGAGTAGTCTGCTCATCTCGTCAACTAAACTATTTCTAATCAAAGTGTTTCATAACATTATTTTTATTTCGCACTTCTGAATGTCAACAAGATCTGCAATTTCACAATGATCCAGTTTACGTCAATGACAACTCTTCATCGTTACCGGACCCATTAAGTGTCGATTTTAACTTCGCAACTTATTAACTTAGTCATAGATCAAAGCGTTCGAAGCTATCAAACTATTATTACTGACTTCATAATCAGTTATGTGATGTCGTAATATCTGAAAAGACTGAATATTTTTTAAGGTTTGTTACTAATTTTAAAACGGATTATTTTAAGCAGATTTTTTTTGAAATGTTAATTTTTTTAGTTGTCTAAAATAAAATAGCTCTCATTTTCTTCGGAAACCTGAGATTAAAATAACCATTTCAATAAGTTCTAGTTTGCGATACCAAGGCCTTAGCTCCATAATATTCGCCTTCCCACACCTTTCCTAATGTAAAGACATCTTTATTGGTCTGATTTACCTTATTTCGTTCTGCCTTTTCAAAATTTTCGGAATACACACAATGTGATCCACAAATAGAAAAGCTTTATTACAAAAGGTTAAGCTTTTCAGTGAGAATGCAATATAAAAGCACTTTATTGGTAGGACAAAAAGGTACTTTACAAGGTGCTTTATGATTATCCTCGTTGCACCTTACAGTATCTGTTATTGTTTGCAGACTCAGACTATATTTCGCCCATTTATTTACGTGCATCATTATTTTAACCTTTTTTTTTTTCTTTGCAGTTTGTAGCTATTCTGGCCATCATTGGCTTCGCTAACGCCGGCTACCTCGGCGGGTACTCCGGGCTTGGTTACTCCGGGTACTCTGGGCTTGGCTACTCCGGTCTTGGCTACTCCGGAATTGGATATGCGGCTCCTTTGGCCTACTCCGCTCCCGTGGTCACGAAAGCCGTGATACCCGCAGTGTATTCCGCTCCCGCTATCTCTCATGTTTCGAGCTACCAGGTCCACGCCCCCATCGTGAAGTCCTATGTCTCTCCAGTCTCCTACGGTGGAGTCTACGGTGGTTACGGGTACGGTGGTCATGGATACGGAAACAAGTACCTGTGGTAAATGTAATTATTGGTGCGAAACAGCGCTGAATCATTGAGATTGGTCTTTTTGGACCAAGCTCAAGTTACATTTTGTGTTTGCTTTTTTTTCAAATAGTATGTGATTTTTTTGAAGCAGATTTATCTTGCCAGTATCTCGAAACGTGCAACACATTGGACGCATTTCATTGTGTTTTAATGGAAATGACAGCAAATTAGAACAGTCGTTGATTTAAGCTTTTATTTAAATCCGTATATTTTTTTTATTTCATTAGCCATTTACGTTTTATTTGATTTGTGTTGAATGTGATTTACATAAATTATTTTTATTTTAAATATGACACGCTGTGATAGAATGATGAATTTATTTATACTCGAAACAAATTTATTTTAATAATAAAATATTCTTGTTAACATTTTATTGTTTGGTTTTATTTCATAACCGTCTGTGTCTACAATTTTCCAGATTTTCTTATTCCTTTTCAGGATCTACGATAATTTATGATCACTTAGTCTACTTATGATAATAGCACACGCAAATTTTATTGGAACTTATCGTACAGATAGGTACCTGTGAATTTTAGTACGATCCAACCACTACATTCAAAATCTTAGCCAGTTGCTTAAATTAATCTAAAAAGATGAATAGTTTAAAATAATTTTGATTTATTAATTACGTCGTAATTACGTAAGTAATAAAATTAATCTACTAGACCTGTCATAAACTTTATGGTCAAGTAAACCAATACTTGATTGGCTGTACGTAGTGATCAGGTTTTAATAGACTTAGGTACTTATATTGTAGGGACACAAACATAGAACTTTTTGTCTAAAATTAATAAGAAAAAAAAATCATGACTACACTCAAAATTGCACTCAAATGTCATTTGTAACACTATCCCATGTTTTTACTAAGTACTTTTTTATTTATTTATAAGCAATTATAATTGAATTGAAATAAACAGAATGATAATATTACTAACTCGACAAATAATATATCTACATTTTTTATAGTTTCTTCAAGAACCTTAATTCCCTTAAATCCAATGTAAACAACTAAGTAAACATCACATTAATACCTATTTTTTTAAATTTTGTTTGTATTACATTTTAATTACACTATTAACTAAATAATAAACAAAACAGACAAGAATCTGATAAAACAATTTAGCACATTATGGACGACACCGTTTTAAGCAAATGCGAGTGGGCGTCGTATTTCAATTCTCATAATATCATTGCCAACCCTTCGTAATGCATTCTACAGTAAACCAAAACGATGATACGATCTAAGAAGCGTCTCAAAAAGACATCCTAAGTCTAATGCAGTAAGGTCTTCAATCGCTCTTGCGATTTGAGCAACATCTACATAATTACAGTCATTGCAGTTTAAGATAAGTAACTCTAATTAAATCTCGTCATGCCCCGTTTCCCATCCAAAAATCTAATGGGACCTTGAAAAAGAATGTTCGTTTCCTACGTTTTTGATATAAAAGCGTGGAACAATAGCTCAACATACATTCGACTCATCACAATTGAAGATACAACCAAAATGTTTACTAAGGTAAGAACAATTACGCACTATAAAACGCAATTGAAGTTTTACAATTCATGTAATTTGTATTTTTTATCATTAAACATCAAGAGCCTTTTAATTCAACATAAGAAAAACATGACGGCATAATAATAGCATAGCTGCTCTAAGCTCAGACACTTCTATTTGATTCTTATTTTATTAGCAAAGCAATATGAATATAATATAATTATGAATACGGCAGTATGAAATTATCATCATCAGCCTAAATATTTTTGTCAAATGCTGGATGCTATCATCACAGTCCTGTATGATATCTTTACAGTTGAAAAGTTGTGTTAAATGATTTTGGAGCACTTAATCTGTAAATCATAGACTAATATGTAGCATTAGACTATGCCATAATAATGAATATCTTTAAACTCAGAACAGCGCACCGCTCGCAAAAGGCTCTTTATCATTACATCACTTATATGCACAAAAAGTACGACACAGTCGCAGTACTTAAATCTTATCAAACTGCAGTTTCGAGTGTTTAATTCCTATTGTTCTTTTACAGATCTTCACCCTCGCTGCTTGCCTCATTGGCTTGGTTAAAGCTCATGGAACTCAACTAGGTGGTTACGGTGGCGTTGGAGGCCACGGCAGCTATGGTGGAGGCGGCTACGGTGGCCTTGCTGGTGGATACAGCGGCGCTGGCTATGGAGGTCATGGCAGTAGTCTTGGTGGCTACGGAGGTGGCTACGGAGGAGGATACGCCGGCCATGGCAGTGGTTACTCCGGCCTCAGTGGTTACTCAGGACAGGGCAGCGGTTACGGCGGCTACGGTAGTGGTTACTCTGGCTACGGCAATGGTGGCTACGGCGGCGCCCAAGCCACGTCCTACACCAAAGTGAACAGAGTCATCCCATCGTCCTCCGGCTACGGGCATGGCGCAGGCGCTCTTGAAGGACATTCTGGTGTTAGTGGATACTCCGGCGGCTATGGCGGTTACTCTGGTCAGGGTGGATACTCCGGAGCTGGTTTGACTGGTCATGGTGGTTACTCCGGAGCTGGTTTGGCTGGACATGGTGGTTACTCCGGAGCTGGTTTGTCTAGCCTTGGCGGTTATTCCGGAGCTGGTTATTCTGGAGCTGGTTTATCTGGCCATGGCGGTTACGCTGGATCTTCTGGATATGGACACGGCGCTGGAGCAGGTCAGGCTGTGTCTGAGGTTCACCGCATTGACACCATCACCAAGCACCCAGCTCCTAGTGCCTACGCCGGTGCCCAGGGGGGTTACGCCAGTGGTTACGGTGGCGGTTATGGTGGATGGTCCAACGCTGGCGCTGGCTATGCTGGCAACAGTGGCTGGTCCAACACCGCTGGCTACGGCAGCGGGCAGAGCGGGTGGGCTAACAAACAAGCCTGGTGAAGAGCTGATCAAAGATTTTTAAACTGTGATATCAGAATAAATTTGTAAATATACAAAACTGACTTTTACCTACTGTTCCCTAAAAATGATTATCGAACTAAATATAATAAGTATTTCCTTTCCATTCATTAAATAATTAATGAATTTGTTTCTATATAATGTAACACAATTAATTAAAAGTTTTAGTTTAAAGTCTCCACAATAGAATTAACAATTATTATTAATTAATTCAATTATTAATTTTTTTTTGTAATACAGCCCTTTATTATTTTGCTTAAACAACTAGATACCTACGTACTTACTAATTAACTGAACGTACCTAATTCAATAACTAAGTAAATTAACTCAATAAAATTCAATGTCACCACATAAAACTACTTACTTAGTTGAACTTCAATAACAAAATTACTTATTCGCCATAAAACCCAGCTTCCATTTCCGAAAAGGATTTCCTTATTGTATCCGATGCGCTATTTTAAACTTAAGGTTATTACGCACTGCTGTTTCTTAATTTTATCAGACATTGAAAATTATAGGCAAGTGGTTCACTTACCCACTTGTGATGTGACTACGGCGCTACTACCTTTTTTTTTACTTTTAAACCTTCCCTGAACTTCCACAAATATTTCAAGATCAAAAATTAGCAAAATCGGTCGAACCGTTCTCGAGTTATATAGCCAGACGTACGAAAAACGATTAATTTTTATATAGATGTATCTAATATAAAGAAGAAGATGTAAAAGAATTATAATATGAAAACAAAAAAAAATTACCTAAGTGGGTTCAAATCAAATAGCAGATAGTAGGTATTCAATGTTTTTATGTTGTATTTTATGCGTCTACATGTTAAGAATAAATCAGTTTTTTCTTGGAAAATGTGCTATATCGTACTGCATCGCTATCAAGTGAAATAAAGGCCTAATCCTGCATCTGTCAAAAAAGTTGTAAGCTAAACCTTTCTATTATGGAAGACTAGCTGACCCTTGCCCACTTCGTTGGGCATAATGTTAATTAAACCCGAAGCCATCGCGCGCCGTCCGGACCGTTTTTTCTCCGATTCACTTTGCAAAACGGACTACCACGTAAAAGCCTTTTTATTTTTCAGTTTTTTATATAACCTATGACACTCAGCAATAATGTGGCTTTCTATTGGTGAAAGAATTTTTAAAATCGGTTCAGTAGATCCCGAGATTACCCCTTACCTACAATTTAACAAATATACAAACACACAAACTTTACTTCTTTATAATATTAGTATAGAAGACGTTTTCATTAAAATTTGCCGGTGCGTTAACACCTTAAACGCAAGCAACTACCCGTACTTGTTGATTACACAATTTAATTATCATGGCAGAGACTCGCCTTGGCATTGAAAAGAAGCCCGTAGGCTGATCCACTGAGATCCGATACAGAATACCTGTTTGCAGTCAACGATATAAAAGCGAAAGCAAGTGCTCCAAAAATTATTACAATCAGTAACAACGAACCATACAAACATGTACTCCAAGGTACAGAGAGATCTTATTTTTTATTCCGATTTGTTTCTTCAGTGACTTTAGTATTGGGATCAACTATTGATACCTCAACAAGGGATTGTGTGCCTTTGAAAATACGAGTATCTACTTATTAGTAGACCTATTTAAATGGGTCAAAAATTAATTAGACCACAGAACCTTTATTGTCAAATATTTGCAAAACATACTTTTTGTGATTTGGGAAATAGTTCAGTCTAAAATATTTCCCGTTTTCAAAGTGATACAAAAAATGGTTTAAAATACAAAAAGTGGGTCATTCGTGAAAAGGCTAACTTAGCTGAATGGAATGTGAACTCTAAATCGTGTATTTTCAGTAGAAATTCAAGTAACAAACATCGAATGCACGAAGCGTCGACCACGCGTGATCCACGCGTCGTACATTAGATAGTCAAAACTCTATCTCTTTTCAATTACGAAAACTAACTTACTACTATTTTAATACCTTAAATTTATTTGATACCTGTATTTAATTAACTAATTACAATGTTTTTTCAGGTTGTAATCTTCCTGTGCGCGGCTGGCATCGCCTCCGCTGGCAACCTCCTGGCTGCCGCTCCCGTGGCCTACAGCTCGGCCCCTGCCGTGTCGTCAGTGTCCTTCACTTCGCACTCCTCTCACGGCCCCATCGCGTACTCTGCCAGCCCTGTGGTAGCCAAGACTCTGGCCCCGGTCGCCACCTACGCTGCTGCTCCCATCGCTACATACGCCGCTGGTCCGGTTGTGGCTAAGAGCATCGCCCCTGCTGTCTCATACTCGTCAGTCTCGCACGGAAACACTTATTCTTACGGCAGCCCCGTCGTAAACACCTACGCCAAGTCCATCTCTCCCGCCGTGTCTTACTCGTCCATCGCTGCTCACGGCTCCCCTGTTGTGACTAAGACGATCGCTGCCCCTGTGCAATACGCCGCCCCTGCCTACTCTGCGTACTCCGCCCCTGCCTACTCTGCGTACTCCGCCCCTGCCTACTCTGCATACTCCGCCCCTGCCTACTCTGCGTACTCCACCCCTGTTGTTGCCAAGACCATCTCTCCTGCCGTGTCCTACTCTTCCGTGGCTCACTCTGCCCCCGTGTACTCTTCTTACGCGGCTGCTGCCCCCGTACTGAAGACCATCGCCAGCCCCGCTTATTCTACCTACTCCGCTCCCGTGGTCGCTAAGACCATCTCCCCCGCGGTCTCTTACTCTTCCATCTCTCACGCTGCTCCCGCCTACCAGACTTACGCCGCGTCTGCTCCCGCCTACCAGACTTACGCCGCGGCTGCCCCCGCTTACCAGACTTACGCCGCGGCTGCCCCCGATTACCAGACTTACGCCGCGGCTGCCCCCGCTTACCAGACCTACTCCGCTCCTCTGGTCACCAAGACCCTCGCCCCCGCAGTGCACAGCTACGCTGCTGCCCCCGTTGTTAAGACTGCCCTCACCTACTCCGCCGCTCCCGCGGTCTCCCACGTCACCTACGCTGGTCTGGGCGCCAACTACGGCTGGTAATTGTAAAATAATTGTTGATTATTTATTACCTAACTGAATGTTTTATAAACGATTGTAAATAATGAAAAGTTATCCAAAAAACGAAATAAATAATTTTGTATATTTGTAAAATGCCTGTTTTTAAGTTCTTTTTAAGTTCCCTCCTTAATTAATACATTTAAAATACTGTTAATATATAGATAGGTAGAAGAAATCAAAACCAAAAAAATGCTGCATTTTCTCGACACATAAGAAACGGGAATAAAATCCTGAAATTTATGAACCTTTGCTAACAAAATACAGGGCTATACGGAAAGGGTATGCTAAGCCGAAATAGGCTCATCTTTATGAGCAACTTTTACTATGGGGTAAACCCGGAAGTCGAGAAAAAAATCAGCTGTTCCATACATATTGTCGAATATCATTATCATTTTTCTATGGAACCATTAGTCCCCGTTAATAAGATGCCATAGTAAAAGTTGTTCGTAATTATGAGTTCTATTATGAGCCTGTTTCGGCTTAGCATATGTTACCCTTTAATAAACATTTACGTACTACGGTACTAGCAAATATCTATATTTGACTATGAACACCCCCTATCTTACAAACGGATATAAAATTTACTAAAATTCAATATTTAAACAAAAAATAGTAAATACCTAAATGTATTCACTATCTCGTAGCCAAGGCTAGTCAATAGTTTTATTAATTTTCCGCGTGTCGAATAAGTTGTGTAAGTGTAGCAGCTGTCGATGAGCTGTAAATCACTAGTCTACTGCTTATCAGACTTTTAGAAACAAGGGTTCCCTACATTTTTTAATTATTTTTTTAATGACGTTTAAATAATTACTTTCTTACATACATAATATAAATTATAATTACTTATCTGACAATGATTACATTATTGTTGTTATTATTTTT
The DNA here is from genome assembly GCA_949125135.1 of Alcis repandata. NCBI lineage: Eukaryota > Metazoa > Arthropoda > Insecta > Lepidoptera > Geometridae > Alcis > Alcis repandata. Next base: position 8,635,577 of record OX421233.1, read on the forward strand.
ATGCAATTGAGTGTCGAGACGAGCAAATCACTCGCCTCGCTTCGTTTTTGTAAACTAAAATATTTTAAAACGTCTTTCCATGAAGACTTTTACAGCACTCTTGAATAAAACCTAATTTTCACAATAAAACTTTAGATTCTGTTAAAACATCACCTCAGATGACGCCTAAGTGACACTAGTGACGATACGGTATGGCGACGTCGTTATTGAAAAAATAGACTATTAGTGATTTTTATACAACTCTGGCTCGTCATTACAAGAATTTGATTCATTTTAAATATCTAAAATTATAATCCTCAAGTCTATATTTGTTTACAAATTACGAATTATCTCAATTTGACTACGTTTTGAATCCACATTCTCTAAAAATGTTTGAAATACCTGATCCAGCATCAGCCGATAGAACTTAACATTTATCACCAATAGACATCCGACTTCCGTTTTCTCAACTCTAACACGGAACGCTAAACATTTAATAGTTCTGTATGCATAAATTAAATCCAAAAATATCACTCAACTGACACGACAAAGCTCATTTCGCAATGACTTAAACAAGTTCTTGGAGGCTTCATTTCGTTAGCATGTGTCATTTGAAGAGTAGAGCTGTGACGAAATTATCATTACTGAGATGTAAGTTTATTATGATTGGAATATTTTGCCTGATGTATAGATTACTATACTATGACCGAGGTATTGTAATACTTTGAAAAAGCTGCTTGTTTTTTGAAAGAAAATCTCGATTAGGAGAATCGGCGTTGTCAAAGGATTCCTTAGAAATTAAGATTATGTTCAATTTTATTATGGCATCTAGGAAATTAGCTGATAGTAGGTGCATAAGGCCTCACCTTTGATATTTGAAGGTCATATTTTTTGCAAGGGTATTTATATGTCGAGATGCTGACTAATAATACTTTACCTTTTCACCTTTCATCATTGAAATTAGGGGTTACGTTTCGACCCCTAATTTGAATAAGTAGCTAAATTTATCGCTGATTCGAGTGACCGATCTTATTATAATATAAAAAAATAAAACAACATGAAATAGTTAACATTTTATTCGTATTTAAAGCTAACAGAATACATTTAAAATCAGTTCTCATACTACACATTGTTGTACAATATGATTTTACAGTTTAGTAACTGTAGCTACCACCTAAGCCTTTAAAACTAACATTAGAAACGGCTGTCGAAGGAGAATAAGCCGAGATCGCTTTCGCAGGAGCATAAGAAAGACCATGAGAGGACTTTCCTGCAGATTCAGCCAAGAATGGGCTCAGAGTCGAATACTTATATGAAGTCGAAACCACCGGTATGTGGTTATATTGGGGTGAGACAGTCCCAGAATACTCTGATTTAATAACTTTAGCGTTTAATTTGTTGGCTGGACTAGAAGGTGTTGGAATTGGTATAAATGTGTTTTCTGTTATTGAAACTTCTCTATCTGGAGGGCTTGTAGTTAGGATGTTGATTGGTTTAGACGTAACTGGGACAGTAGAATAAGACGGAGCAGAAGTTATAGAACTAGGTTCAGTGGGAGGTACAGAGGGCGGTGGAGTAGGTTGAACTTCAAATTGACTTTGCGGATAAGCAACTGGCACTGGAATGCGTTGGTGGTACTGAGAATCCGTAGGTTGATAATTTGGCCCATAAAGAGACGCAGACTGCTGTTGGTATGGAGCTACATTAGGAGAACTCGTGGGCTGTTGTTGAAAATCCGCAAATTGCGAACGAGATAAAACTCCAGGAAGTTGGTTATTACTTTGATAAGGACCTGGAGTTGGTTGTGGATAATTAAATGGATAAGGAGATGGAGTAGACTGTTGTGGGTACGAAGCTTGCTGGGGAGGTGCTGAGGTAGACTGATAGTTACCTTGTGCAGGGGGAGCTGGGGTTGTTTGTTGTAAATTATTAATTTGGAAAGGAGCGGGGGAGGATTGGTAATTTACCGGGTAATGGGGCGCAGTTGGCTGTTTAGGAGCACTCGTTGTAGAATACGAAAAACCAGTAGGTTGTACATATCTTTGATCGTAAGAAGCTGGGTTAGACTGTTGTTGATAGTTAGCCAGATAAGGAGATGGAGTAGAACTGGGAATTTGAATATTCTGAGGTCCCGGGCTATAGTTTGTAATCTCTGGTAGCAAATAATTTCTGGAACCAACCTTTACTGGCAGAGGTATCAACTTCTGCTGTGAAGTCGGAAGAGGAGGCTGTGTTGATAAAGAGTTTATTAGATTATTAGGTGTGGAATATGTGAGTGGACTAGGTGTTGACACACCATAAAAAGCCCGAGCTAAACTATCTGGAACAGGGGAAGGAGATCCAGCTGGGCTAATCAGAACTTTAGGCCATAATCTAGGTGCTCCGAAATAGCTAGGCGTTTGTGTATTTTGTGCTGAGGACCCACTGGCAGGCTGTTGGATGTTTTGTGTTGAAATCCCACTGGGACCCACCGGTGGTACACTTTGAGCTAAAGACTGGCTAGAATACCCCACCGATTGCACACTTTGTGCAGAAGATCCCTCGGGATATGCCACAGGCACAGGAATTAGTTGAGGAGCTTGAGTACCTGTTGGCGCTTGAGGAGGCTGGTAGTAATTACCTACTGACGCTTGAGTACCTGTTGGCGCTTGAGGAGGCTGGTAGTAATTACCTACTGACGCTTGAGTACCTGTTGGCGCTTGAGGAGGCTGGTAGTAATTACCTACTGACGCTTGAGTACCTGTTGGCGCTTGAGGAGGCTGGTAGTAATTACCTACTGACGCTTGAGTACCTGTTGGCGCTTGAGGAGGCTGGTAGTAATTACCTACTGACGCCTGAGTACCTGTTGGCGCTTGAGGAGGCTGGTAGTAATTACCTACTGACGCTTGAGTACCTGTTGGCGCTTGAGGAGGCTGGTAGTAATTACCTACTGACGCTTGAGGATACTGGTAGTAGTTAGCTGCTGACGCTTGTGAGGGTTGGTAGTAGCTACCTGCTTGCGGCTGAGGAGGTTGATAGTAACTGTAGCTACCCGCTGGCGCTTGTGAAGGTTGATAGTAGCTACCAGCTGGCGACTGAGGTGGTTGATAGTAGTTGGCTGCTTGCGTTTGAGAACCTTGGTAGTTGCTACCTGCTTGTGCCTGAGGAACTTGGTAGTAGTTACCTACTGACGCTTGAGAATAGGCTCCTTGAGCACCAAATGCAGTTCCAAAACTTGGTTGGTAACCTGAAGAGGTGAATCTGGCGTCATACTGTCCCGCTGCATCTTGCCCCAGGATTGGTTGAGAATTGAATTGTTGTCCGAAATAACTTGAAGCACCAGGAAAATAATTTGGTTGAGCACCTGTGTATCCTTGGTAAAACTGAGGAGATGCTTTCGCGATCGGTTTCGGTTTCGGTTTCGGTATCGGTTTTGGTGCAGCTTTCGGGCTAGCGTTAGCTATCCCTAAAATGAGCACCCCAATCAAAATCTGTAACAATAGAAAGTACAAAATACAAAAACATTTTCTTAATATTAATTAATTAATTAATAATTTTCACTCGTACCTTGAGGTGCATCGTGGACCAGTTTAGCTGACTAAATATTTTATAAATTAATTTGGCATTCTCTTTTATACCATTAGAAGAAACTGGTCGTATCATCTTGATGATCCACGCGTTACACAATGTTAGCCGCGATATTGAGAAATAGCCCCTCGGGGTCTAAAAATAAGAATTATGTTCGCTGCATGATCTAATTTTGTTGAATCGTCGATATGATACACAACATTGGATAGCCGAATCTGTGTAGGATCTGTTTTAAATCAGTTGCTGTGGCTTGATTTTTATTAAGATCACCTACCTACGTATTACTATCATATGGCCTACTGGTTAACATTATACAGAGAAGCGGATACACTATGCCGACTATAAAATATGCTCGTTTAAATCATAAAGATAATAGGCAGTAAAAGTGTCAAAATATATAGCTCTAGGTAGGTACATATACCAAACTTTACTTCGAAACAAGATATTTTAGAGAAATGAGATTAATGTTTCAAATATTCAGAGTTCTGTAATAATAGAGTCAGTCTGAGTCATATCACAGAATAAATAATAGTACAAGGTCGTATTAGATTTCTACCTAGCAGTAACATAGTAAAAAACAAATATTAATAAAATGCGATACCGCAATTTGAAACGAGCATTTTAGTTGTAAAGGTTAAGTTTTTTAAATCAGTATTTTAAGAAAAAGGTATTTTCTAAACTCCAGAAATTTACTTTTTTCGAGAATATTGTGCTAGACTTAATTTTAATTTTTATAATATCCTTAATATTGGGTAAGAAATCGAACTATTTTAGTCTGACAGTAATGACGACGTAATGAATAGCTGTATGATCGCTACCGGAAACAGGACTACAAGGATAAATCATTTTCGCAGCGAGTGCAAAACGTACGAGAAAGGTTTATCCTTGATCTGTAACTTGTAAGTAAGTATTAGCCAATAAACCAATACTATACCTAGTACCTACTACTTAGTATGGTATATTTAAGTATAAGTAAGTATATACTATCAACCTTCCTAGTCCTCGTCATAATTTCCCATATGATTTACAATCTGGACGACTGACAATCTAAAATTAATTACAATTTCATTCGTCTAAGTGATCAATGTCATTGAAGACTGTTTGCACATTTGATTTTTGTTTCTAATATTCAACCTTTAACTTTATTACTTACTTCCCAAGTTACATGACTTATGTATGTTTATTATTCAACCGTATCAATCCATCGTACTATTAAGTTATTCGCCACGCATGCCTACCATATCTATAATAAACTTGTTCCTTTTCACACTTAGGTATGTTGATACTCGCCCGTGTTTTTCGTAAAACTTATCTGGTGATCATTAATTTTTCCAATTCCATAGTATAGTAATTTCACAAAGTTTTCTTTGTTTCATTAATTTGGAATACCTAACTAATCTGGAGTAGTAAATCTAATTTAACATTGACTTGTAGGAAATGTTTTCCAATTAAAATTTACTCAAATATGTACTCGTAGGTAGAGGTCCTTACAAAATACCAATAGCAAAACAGTGTATCGTTTATGGCAAGTCGTTTAATTTATTTTTTACATTTTTCTATTTACAATTTGTTCTATGATTCAGTTCACCAACCGTAGTTAGCACCGTGAGCGCTGTAGGAGATGTGGGAAACAGCGGGAGCGGCGGAATACGCGACAGCTGATTTCAGGACGGGGGCAGCCGCGGCGTAAGAAGTGTACGCGGGAGCAGCCGCGGCGTAAGAGGCGTACGCGGGGGCAGCGATGGTCTTAGTCAGGACGGGGGCGGAGTAACCGTGAGAGTAAGACAGAGCGGGAGCGCCGTAAGACACAGCGGGACCAGCGCCGTAGGAACTGTAGGCAGCCACAGCGGGGGCAGCAGCGTAAGTCTTGGCTACGACGGGGGCAGCGGCGTACGTGACGGGGGATCCGTGAGAGGTGCTGGAAGAGTAAGAAGACACGGAGGACACGGCGGGGGTGATGGTCTTGGTCACGACGGCGGGAGCGGCGTAGGTCTTGGCGACGTAGGCGGGAGCGGCGTACGCAGAGACGGCGGGAGCGGCGTACGAGGAGTAGGCGGGAGCAGCGTACGCGGAGACGGCGGGAGCAGCGTAGGAAGCGTACGCCGGGCTACCGTGAGCGGTGTGGGTGGAGTAAGAAGACACGGAAGACACGGCGGGAGAGATGGTCTTGGTCACAACAGCGGGAGCGGAGTACGCCACAGCGGGAGCAGAGTACGCAACAGCGGGAGCAGCGCCGTAGGTACTGTAGGCAGCCACAGCGGGAGCAGCGGCGTAGGTCTTGGCAACAACGGGGGCGGCGGCGTAAGTAGCGATTTGGCCACCGTGGGCGGTCTGGGTCGAGTAGGAAGACACGGAGCTGACAGCGGGGCTGATGGTCTTGGTGACGTAGGCCGGGGCAGCGATAGCGTGTCCACTATAGGCCAGAGGAGCTCCGAGGAGACCACCAGCGCGGGCCACTCCCACGGCGCAAAGGGCGATGATCAGCTGAAACATTCGAAACAAATTAAAACAACCTGTAGGTTTACCTAAATATAGAAATAAAATTTCAGCACTGATTTTAAGCAACTTCTGGAGAGTTCAATTCTAAATATAAGTGAAGTAATCCACGAAAGTTGTACGATAATTGAATTATCGATACTGCGCTAGCTTCGTTGAAGCATTCCAGAAAGCCATTGTTACACACCTTAGCGTACATGTTTGTGCTTCTAGTGTTGGCAACTGAATAATTTCGTCAAGGAGTGCTCCGGTTTTTATAGTGGTTGATGCGGACTACAGTGTCCAATTCACTTTCATTGTCAAGGTGAACGAGCGTACTGTATGTACTCGTAACTAGCTTACTTGCTTACCTACGCGTCTGACTCAGAGATAGCCTTTCGATTTCGTTTGTTCCGTTTGCGAGAAGCTAGGGCGGTACGGAAGCCTTGGAGTTAAATATCATGTTTATTATGACATAGAAGCCAGTCCTGAATGGTATTTAGTTGCCAGTTTGATTGATGTTGGTTTTAGTTATTTTAAATAAGTAGGCTTACGTAGGTACCCGCTTGGAAGTAAAATAACCATATACTCGTAGGTAGGTAATCAATATCGTATTTACCTACATTGTACATGAGATTTATTTAATAAGTCGCAGAAATGTATAATTCGTCATTTTTTCTTCACTTAAAAAGGTACGAGTATCAGTCCGACTGGGATAGGTACGTTAGATACCTACCTAGATAAATAAACTTTTTATTGTTAGCAACAGAAATTACAAGCAACCTTTTGCTTGTAATTTCTGTTGTCATAACGCTTAATACTTTATACTATGAAAACTAACGTGGTCGAACTAACTCATCGGAATATCCGAGTTTTTTTTTATTCAGTCATAGGCTTGCGTTTTACCGCCATCTCCCCTGATGGTTTGCAATGATGCGGTCAACGTTGGAACAGTGCTTCCATAGAAGAACCCTATTCACTCGCGTCCTGTAGACACGCAGATTATAGCTACTCAATAAAACGTGAATAGGTATTACCTTAATTATAACAAAACGCTTAAAACTAGGGCAGCGTCCTCAGCCAAAAAAAAATCATAATAAATAATATCGATGGTTTCCAGCCAAAAGGTGGTAAGCGCCACTGTACAAACTTTACAGGAGAGTGATTTAAAGTTTAAAAAAATTAAAAAATGGCCATAAAAAACCTATTATAGCTTCCGAAAAGCTGGAAATGTATCTATATAGTATTTAATACACCTTCTATTGAATGGCATCATTACTTTTTTGAAATTCAGCCCGCAAACATTATTTTCTGTCGCTTATCCCAAAAGGTCTTAATTTTACAAACAGCCAAAATTTCGTAAATCATCATACATGATTAGGCATTTCCAGCAAAACTTGCGTAACTGCATTTCATGTATAATTTCAATTGAAGAAAAATGGCATAAGTTTAAGTTTTTGAGAAATAAAATTGGAGAAAAATGGTACAACCGAATATTGAATAAAAATTGACAAAGTGCAAAATTGTATTAAGTTCAATTTTGATTGAGAATTAGTTTGTCTGCAGTGTATTTTCAATGTGTTAATTCTTCATTAATTTTAATTTAATTTATTATTAATTTACGCGTTTAAACGATTTCAGGTTTGTCCCAGAGTAATTAAATATTAAAACAACAGACTTTTAGGAATCAAATCAGTCTTTATTAATTGACGTTTAGCACATGCTAATGAAATCTAATATATATTAATTACTAAAAATAACATTCGTAATAAAAGCTTTTATTACTATTATAAATTAAAACGTACAGTTACAGAGATCAAATCAGCATAGAACTGCGAACAACATTTTGAAATATCAAATTCAGTACAAAATGTTCATCGATCTACTTTGTAAAATCTAAGCTTACAAAAGTACAAACAAGTTTAAAATGAAAATAATAAAACAGTAATCTTAAAATTAGCGAACAGTTTATCACAATAAACGTCTTATGTTTTTGACTTTTTTTTATAAATATTACGAAATGTCAACCACAGTATCATTGTAAGGACTTCTAAAATTATCACTTATTCTACATCAACATCTTCGACATCAGTCTCAGGAAGTGTATCCTTAATATTGTTGGAACCCGTAAGACTGTTATATTCGTTATGAAAAATAGGAGGAATCACATTAGTTCGACAAAGTTTAAGTAAATCATCGTGTTTTGCTTTAGATATAGGAAGCTGAGATTTATAACATGCCGGTGGAGACAGTTTAGTTTTCGATTGTACTTCGATAGAAAACGGTTCAACATCGTCATTCATCGAGTTTTTTACAAAAATCACGTTTTTCTTTTTCTTTTGCAATGTTACAATACGCATCTTACTAATTTTACCCGTTAGATTTCCCTTGTAGTATTTGTCGCTAACTGAATCCCACCTATTAAAATCTTTAAACTGTATAAACTCTACATTGTACGGTTCTGCCTCTTGTCTTGCCGTTGTAAATACTGTATACCATTGTGAAGGTGCGTAAATAATGGTGTTTTTCAGGTTTCTTTCAATGACTGCGTGCACAGAATCTACAGGCATGTATGTATGTCCGGTCAGCAAGAAGTTGATCTGAATAGTTTGGATATTACTACATGTTTGCAATGTTGTATGTAACATTGCCATGATTGTTTTATTTCTATTCTGACCAGGACAACAATCACAGTACAGCAACAAGTTCTTAACTGTGCCACGCTCATCAACAGTGCAAATATACTTATTAAGTAATGTTGCTATTTCGTTAGCTCCTCTCTTTCCGTTAGTCTCATCCCAATAATAACAATAGACATTGCGAGTGCCGTTCTCATACACACAAAAGTTGTGCACAGCTAATTTACGGGTGTAGAATAACAGCATACTATTTCCGTGTGGAGTATTTAAGACCTTTTGGAGATCGAAACTAGCACATAATGTACTAGGATCACTTTTGTGTATGTTTTGATGGGCTTTGAATCGGTTATAACTTTCTGTTTTTTCTAAAGTGTGTTTCTTCTTTTCGTCTTCTATTCCGGGGTTATCTATATTTTGTTCAAAATTCAGGCATTTCAGGCATTTATCTTTTTTTGGCACATGAAAACCAATATTAAATTTCTCATTAAATATAGATCTAAATACTCTTTCGCTCACAATGTCAATTCCTTTCTCTGTGTAAGTTTTCTTGTAAATTTTGTATAAATGTGTTAAGTTTTTCAGTTCACTTGGAAGGTAAACGCGGCTGGAGTCTTTACGACAGTAATGAGAAGGTACAGCTGGTAATTTTTTAATGAAGTTCAATGCAGATACCATCGTTGTTTCTTTTGTTTTGTTATGCGGTTCACACTTACCACGATTGTCTTCTTTAGCGAATCCTAATTCAGAAGTTTGAACGGTGTATTGAATAAATTTAGGACTAACAGCCAGAGTAGCCGCTAAAAATTGAAGACAAACTGGTCGCTTTCCTTCACCTTCATTTATAGAATATTTAAAAGTAATAGAACGTTTATTTGAATCTTTGGTTCGCTTTCGTTTTATTGCTACTTTCTGCGTCATAGATACAATCCAATCTTTACGACGTATGACGGGCAGCTTCCAGAAATGCGTGTGTATACTTTTTCGTTTCTCCTCAGTTACAGAACCACAATCATTCCCACACGCTTTCCCTGTACATGGATTTGGTTTAATTTCTTTAGCAGGCACTTCAGTTCCATCGTGCCTCACATATGCTTGACCAGATTGCTTCAGTTTTTGTCTCTCTTTCTTTTTATTCTTGCGCTCTCGTTTGATTGCGTTCTCTCCCACTACGTTAGGGTTTGATTGATCTATTGACGATGCTAAATTTTCAGTCTCTTTGCCAGTCTTTTTACGTTTTTTCTTGTTAGAGTTGTCATTCGCATTATCTGAATCTGAAGAATCTGAATTAGGTATATAAGTATCCGAGTCAATTTCACCTCCAAAAATGGTAGTAAAATCTTCTTCATCTGACAAATAATAATCAAAATATTGCTTGTTTTGTTTCGCTTTACGTTTTCTTTTACAACCTGATGTTTCGTTGTTATTTACTTTTTGTTGTGCGCTGGTTCCAGGCTGTGGAGATGATGGTGATATTTCACGTGGTGCTGGCAACGGTTGGTTGTTGAAGATTTCAGCGTGGATGTCAGACAAAAGCGAGACCTCGTCGTTATCACCTAATTCACATTCCAATGGTTTTACATTTGTCATTTGAGCTAAAACATGAGGTGGAGATGTGGAAAGATTTTCTGCTTCCTCATTTGTCTTTTCTGGTAATCCTGTATCATAAAAATTTCGGTCTTCACACATCACAACCTCTTCAGGAGTAGTATATTCTGCTTCAACTGTCTGATCAGGAGCAGAATAGGACGGATTTTGTTCTTGGCGAGGATCAGTTCCCTACAAATAAAACAATCTCTTTAATACTTATTGCAGGAATAGATCCTGAAAGACAACTAACTTCGTATGTACCTAAGTATCGGATTAACTGAGCATAGTGAAACATCATAAGAATTAAATCGACATCCGCAAGCGTCCACTCAAGAGTAGATTAACTGGTCAACAGGGCCAGAGATAGTTTTCAGTGTAAAGTAGGTAAAAAAAAGGTACTTCGTTAACATTCACAACATGACATAGTATGTCTTTTAGAGGCGAATTAACACAATAGTTTTAAAAACTTGAATGTAGGTAGAGCCTTAGGCGCCCTTAAGTTTCGGGTAACTTCGAAATATGCTGTAAATGTTTAAATTATTAGTATTCTTACCTCATCAGACTCGTATATGTCAAAATTTAGCTTTCTTCGCGAACGAAACTTGATAATATCCGAATTCTGTAGAGCTTTTTCAAGGATATTCATTGTCCGATTTCGAGCATCCATGTTGACAACCTAAAATACAATAAGATACAATACTTAAATACCCATCGATTTTTAGTTACATGTCTATTCGTAAACAAGCTAATATTCTTGTAAGTATATACTTCATTAAACAACTCTCTCTAATAACTTTAGTAAAATGTATAAAAAAACATTAATATCACTTACCTGATGAGAAATCTATCATAAAACAACAAAAAAATTACGCGCCAAAATGGCTCGCGAGAGCGCGTGGCGCTTGCTCCGCGGTCACCTGGCTACTGAAGCTCGTCGTGTTGCCGCTTGCGCACGTAGTCCCGAGAAACCGATGTAGGTACCCGACATTTTCAATTATTTTTGAATAGGTAAGCGACAAATGCCGATACCTTTTAGTCCTACTTTTTTATCTAAGCGCCAAAATGATTTAAGTATCGGGAAGGAAAAAAAGGGATAAGCGACAAATATTGTGAAATATTTGTAGGTGCAATATGTAGTAACCGCCAATTGGCTAATTATTTATTATCGGGGAATAACACCCTAAACACCAAATGAAGGCTTAAAAATGCGGCCTAATAGCTATAAACGGCAAATATGGTTTTCAAAATAACAGGCAAAAAGTACTAAACGGAATAATACAACAAATTATTGAGAGGCTAATAAACGTAAACGCAAATTTGTGAATGTTTACTTCCAGCTAAAATTAGTTAAGGTACAAACAATAAAACGTAACAGAAAGCTCAAAAAGCGTAAGTTCCTTTTCTTAAAAAAAATATTTGTGTAACCCCCAAAAAAGGAAAAACTGTAAAATTTCTGGCGCTTATAACGAAAAAAATTGCTAAAATCGCTGATTTTTCTACCGCCTAAGCGACATCAAAGTTGCTCGTAGAGACATGTCACCTAGACCATTCGACGCAGAAAAAAAAGACGATTCTAACCATATATATAAGTCCATTTGCCAAAAAATGTCGCTTAACACCTTTTGGCTGGAAACCATCGATATATGTTCCATAGAAAAATGTCAATGAAACTCGACAAAATGTATGGAACAGCTGTTTTTTTCTCGATTTCCGGGTTGTTCCCTCGTATAAGTTGTTCATTTGATCTACTATGAGCCTTTTTCAGCTTGACATAGCTTTTCATTATAAGCCTCTAAATATTACGTAAGTCTTAGACCTAATTTAATGTGATATCACAGACCACATCAGAGGAATGTCACGAGGTATCACGCGGTGTTGCGGTTGTTTGTCACACATTACCTATGCAATCCAGGTAAGGTGCAGCGCAGACGGCACACTTTTTGTGCGATCGAGTCTGCGGCGCTCAAAAAGTCTGCATGGCGCGCAAAAAGTCGGTCGCGGATTTTTCACACTCAACGCACACGACGCACATCTTCGATCATTGAAATGATCGAAGATGTGCGTCGAAGCGTCGTGTGTGAAATTTGAAGAAATTTGAGATTTATGATACTTCTAAGTGTGAAAAATCCGCGACCGACTTTTTGCGCGCCATGCAGACTTTTTGAGCGCCGCAGACTCGATCGCACAAAAAGTGTGCCGTCTGCGCTGCACCTTAAAGTACCTCGCCAAGTAACTAACCTAATTACATTATGGCTGAATGAGATTGAAATTTGGTCCAACATTTGAAGCCCAGATTAGAACTAAAATTATGTATAAGCCATTTAGTACCTACCAACTGTTTTTTTTATTTATTTAAGTACTCAGTTATTTAGCACTTATTAGAGGTAGATAGTGTTCTTGGCAGTTTAAGTGCCTCGGGTGATTGTTATTTTACCTACTTACCAAGACATCTGATGATTCAGTAGTTTCAGGGATAGTTAATTCAGGAATCGAATGACTCATTTAGATTATTTTAACACTTTAACTGCTGCTAATAATTACATGCGTTGGGTATTATGCGCCTAGCATGTGCCGCATTCGCGTTGCACAAAGGAAAAAACAAGGTAAGTATATGATTTCAGCAGTTAAATTGTTAAACTTCTGCTTACCGGAAGAATTTCAATAAACTAACGTAAGTACTTATTCCGAATAAGTGAAAATTGGCGAATAAGTTATTCGCCAATTTTCACAGGGCGACCTCACATCGTTTCTGCCCCATAAAGCTAGTGAAAGAAGCTTATCGAGGCGAACCTCTACGTAGTTCCTACAATCACTTTAATGTCTTCATACGCCTAAATAAAAATAAATCAAGAAGGCCATAAGATCGACAAAGTGCCGCCAGTGCCGGACATAAAGTGACGTCAGTATATAAGCCGACGCCCCTACGAACAGTATCGAAACTGCAAATGGCATTTTTAGAGGAGAGCAATTTAACGGCAAAGTTTGACCTAAATTTTCAAGTTAAAATAATTATGTAGTACGTAATTTTATTCAATTGAAAACATGTAAAAATAGTTTTTTAGAATTATTGGTTTTCTTAAAAGTGTTGGTATTTAAATATTCGTATAATTGGGTACAGTGAAAAAAACGTGATTTTGCAATTTCGATACTATTCGTAGCAGCAGTCGATGTATGTATCTAGGTAGATATTACAAGTTTTATGGAAACCTACCTCCTGCGCGAGTTGACTTTTAAGTTCAGTTTTTATAAAGATTTTGTAGGAAGTCGATTGCGTGACATTTTCTTTTTGGTCGATGCCTACATTGTTTTTCAATGACAGATTAAGGGCCTCAACAGATGACGCACCGAGCGGAGCAAAACTTTCTGCCTGCGTGAGTACGCGGGTAGGCTAGTATTAGAGTAGGTTCTCGGCTACTTCGTTTGTGCTGTTTGATGCACCTTTTTTTTGATTGACAGGGAGAAAATCTTCGGAAGATACCCGATTGCGTTTTGGGTTATGTGGGGTTACACCCATTAAAACCCCCTCGGAGACCAGCTTCTGTGCTTGACAGAGGGCACCAGAATCCCTGACGAACATACACTGATGCCACCCTAGTACCTACGTTGCCCGAGGCACCAGGTTCCCAGAACATTGGTCCCACTTCAGTACGATACGGGCCACACCACGCCGTTGTATTCCCTGGGCTCGTTCGAGAAGGTAGCCAGATCCTCAAATCTGACCACCCACGAACCCAAAAATACATATCGTTGACTAATATTGCGTGCGCCGCAATATTAGTCAACTACGACTTATTCTCTCGTGTGATAGGCCAAATAGGTAGTTTTCAATTTTTGACGCATGGTTGGTTAGACCATGCATTTAAAATTGAATTTGTGGCTTACCGTCACACCGCGATGCGTCGCGTAGTCGGTAATGAGCCTAAAATCCGTGCCCTGCCTGGCCAAATATTATGCAGAAGGCCACAGATCAGATTCATATAAAGTACATGACTTAATTTTAGCACATACCTTATTTCAATGTAATAGCAATAAAAATGCTAGCAAATGCAAACAAGTAGGTAACCTCATTACCAAAATATCCATACTTACTCACCTAGCTCAGCAAGGTAAGTAAGTACCAAAGTGGATGCAATTGCCAACAGTCATACTTAGGGCGTTAACTGCATTGGCTGTAAAAATATTTCTAAAGCGCTAACGGATTGTGACACAATCTGTACCGACTATAACTTATTCTGTGACACAATCGTAAACTGCGCAATATAAGCTTCCGTCTGTTCGGTGCATTATCTGACTCACGTTTAGTCTAGTCTAAGGCTGCGTTTTCGAACCCGGCTGATTGCCAGTCATTACTAATACTTGTCCTATTCTTTACTTGATGCTAGCTGCACCTGCGCGATGATAAATATAGCCTACTAGCTGACTCGACAGACGTTGCCCTGTCAAAAGCCATTGCGTCAATTCTATTTGCGTAACTATAGCAACCGTAGTATGTTGATGCTAACTTGTCAATTTATAGTAAAAATTATCAGTATATATTATATAATTTGCAATAAATTAAAATTGCGACTATAATTTGAGATTTAAACTATCCTATCTCTCAAGTTGGATCGAACTGCACATGGTGTGCGAATTTTATTATAATCGGTTAAGTGGTTTAGGAGTCCATTGAGGACAAACATTGTGACACGAGATTTATATATATTAAGACTAGCTGACTCGACAGACGTTTTCCTGTCAAAAGCCATTGCGTAACTATAGCAACCGTAGTATGTTGATGCTAACTTGTCAATTTATAGTAAAAATTATCAGTATATATATAATTTGCAATAAATTAAAATTGCGACTATAATTTGAGATTTAAACTATCCTATCTCTCAAGTTGGATCGAACTGCACATGGTGTGCGAATTTTATTATAATCGGTTAAGTGGTTTAGGAGTCCATTGAGGACAAACATTGTGACACGAGATTTATATATAAAATATTAAATAAGATTATTAAGATTTGTCATTCCAGAACCTAAACTATTGAAATTCCAAATTTAATAAAAATCGGTTTCGTAGTTACAAAGGTACGTGGTTCCAAACATTTACACATAGTACCTACACACGCACAAAGTTTCGCATTTATAACCTTACTAGCTGCGCTCCGCGGTTTCGTCTTTTGCGGGATAAAAAGTAGCAAATATGTTTATCCAGGATATAAGCTACTTTCATAGCAAATCTCATCCGAATCTGTTCAGCCGTTTTTTTCGTGATTGAGTAACAAACACAAACTTTCGCATTTATAATATTAGTAGGATTAGTAAAACAGGATTCTGTGCCATCATCGAAGAAGACTTCACTATCACACTGTCATCACTGCACCGCGCCGCTCCGATGCCGATCTCCACCCGCTGCTGTATCGCTGTGGTTCGTGAGGGTGGTGTAAGAAACTGTTAGCGAAGCTGTTCACACAACCGCGGAATTCAAGACACGGCCTAATGTTATTTCTATACTACGAGTAAGTAGGTACCTATACCTACCTAGCGCCTGCCTTAGAATAGAATAGAGCAAAGAGAGGTTGCTCTAAACTACAAAATTCGGTTCTTCAAGCAGCGTATCCCTGACGCCTCCGGTATTACAGGTATCCATGGGCGACGGTGATCGCTTACCATCAAGCGGCCCGTTTGCTTGTACCTATGGCATAAAAAAGGTAGCAAAGGATGACAAAATGCCTAAAGCAACAACAATTTCGAGTAAGTATTGTTATTTTATTAAGAGTGGATGTAACGAATGGTGAGCAAAGGGACCGCTTTACCCTGACCAAGATCTAAGGCTAGCTGACCTACCAAAGTAGATAAGGTGTAGGTATTAGGTTTTAGTTATTCAGCACTTTGGCTACGGGAAACACATACCTTGTTTTTCTTTGCGCGACGTGGCCACGCGTGGGTGCGGCTGCACACGCCAAGCGCGTAAAACAACGCGTTTGACTATTAGCCGCGCCTGGGGCAAGCGCATGTGATTACTAGAAGCTAGTAGCACTTTACTCAAATGGGGATTAACTAGCTATGTAGGTATTGTAGGCACAGCGCGACACTGCTTGTATAAAAAATTGGATGAGAAAGCTTTTAGGCGGATTTCGTTCGGCACTGCGACCAAAAATAAAATGGTAGCTGCAGTTTAGGAGCACTTTTGACTACATTTTTGTTATAATTAAACACGGGAATACTCACGTAAAAATTAAGTCGTCTACTACGACTAGTTTCGGTCACATTCGGTGACCTTCATCAGGCGAATTTACAAACGAAAAACGTGAACGAAAATGTGTGAAAACCACGTTAGTTTCCATAGTAAAACTTTTGACTACGTTATCTAAACGGTGTCGCACTGTTTTTTCAAATTATTTTAAAATAAAACAAATATTTGTCACTACCAAACGACATTTATTACATCAATAACATTTATAAAACTCCATAACTAATATCAAGCAAAAAACCTAAAACCAAAAAAATGTAATTTCAAAATATAGTCACCTGTAATTTCGCATTTAAGTTTTTACGTTTTTTTTTTTTGTGCGTAACATTTTTTTCGAAAACTTACACGATTTTAGCACCGCTCAAGTCTTAGTTGTTAGCTTTAGCCAACAAAGCTAACCGTTAAACATATCTGTGAAAGATTTTTTACATTTTGGCACTCTAATAGTAGGAACATAGCACTTAGTGCCATGGCAAAGAAGAGTATAGTTCACTATACTTTGTGCCATCTTATAGCTAGGACTAGGCAACAGGCAACATTCGTGGTTTTAAGTGCACCATTTCACAAATACGTTAGTCGGTTTACAAACAGTCCACATTTCCAAATTCTTTTTTTAATTTAATTTTAAATTCATCAGTCTCCCTCTCCACGCAACATTATATTTATTGTCATGTCAATTCCGAACATCACAATTTAACCATTTAATACCAAAAGGTTTAGGTACCTTACCTATTGTTATTTTTCCAAATACTTTGTTAATTTCAATTGACACAATTTTCTCACAATTAGGTCGTTTCCTCGTTTGTCGGTGTCGATCTCCGATCAAGTAGAAAGGCAGATAGAGTCCCGCCTTAGATATAGGTGAAGCCAAAAAAACTAACCTACCCTACCCCCCTACCCTTCTCACTACTTATGTTATTTTTCTTGTCCACGTTCTCTGAGCAACTGACGTAAGAGTTGAAGATTGATTCGGGTAGTTTTTATGCGTCAATGTGTTTAAAGTATACGTACGTACACGGGAAGTAGGGTAGTTTTTTTGGCTTCACTTGTATCTAAGGCGGGACTCTATCTGCCTTTCTTCTTGATCTGAGGTGTAGATATAGTACGGTATCTAGGTGTACATTTCGAATTCAAACCGCCGCACTTTACCGCTTAAGGTATAATAATTCAGGGAGAGCACTTTTTGAAGTATCGGATGATTATATGACAGAAATGTCATTCCCATAAATCTTCCTACTTTTCAATAGCGTTTCGTTTATAAAATTGCACCTTAGCTAAGAGGTCAGTACAGAGTAAGTAAGCAAGCTCGTTTAGGCCAAGTAGCTATAGTGCGTGTGTATTACACTAAGCGCTACCGCCGCCCACACCTCTCTCCCCTTTGTCGTCATACCCCCCGCCTCTGTACCGCGCAGGCGAGGACTAAGATAAACGGTTTGGCTATAGTCCTAGTGTCAAAGCTTTTAAACCACCTGAAGGCTCTTACATGGCTTGGCGGTTGTTTTAGGAAAAACAGATTTTACAATTAGCGTGTCATCCGACCCACGGTAGCGCTCGATTGGAAATACTATCCGCGGTCACCCATCCGAAGACTGACCGTATCGTCCGTTGCTGAACATCGCTTGGTCACGAACACCGAGCGAATATTCGCATCGGCGAATGTCCCGTGGCCAGGCCCTTAGCCGAGGTACGTTTCGAGACTTAGGGGTCGTCAATTAATCACGAGATGTTTTTTTAGAAAAAGGCTCCCTTTGTGATATACAGTGAGGTTATAAATTACTCCCCCTCCCCCCCCCCCCCCCCCGGCAAATTTAACTTGAATTAATTTTTTGATGCAAATTATTTTCAATTCAGAATTTAACGAAAAAATTTATACACGTGATATTTCTGTGATGGTTTTCAGACCCCCCCCCCCCTCCCCCTCTCGAGCCTCACGTGATTAATGGACAATCCTTTACGTGCGCTACAGTACAATGCAGAATGTTTCATAAAATGATACTACACCGAAAATTGAGAGAACGGCCTTATGTGAATATTAAGTTAGTTTACCCAAGTGTAGGTACTAAGAATTACAATAATCTTCATCATCATCATCATTGTCAGCCTATATTAACCCTCCTGATGCGTATAGGCATATTATCCAAAATTCGTTCTTTTCTTAAATGCATAAAATGCAAAATGTTACAGATTTTACACACATTATAAAGTCAATAAACCCCTGCACCGGCTTGAGCAAAGATAACTAAAAGTAAATATCATAAAAATAATATCTTAACACTTTGACTGCGGCTAATAATCGCATGCGCTTGCCTTAAGTGCGGCTACTAGTCAAATGCGTTGTTTTACACGCCTGGCGGTGTGCAGCCGCATTCGCGTCGCACAAAGGAAAACACAAGGTATGTATTTACCGCAGCCAAAGTGTGAAAATTACTTTATATTGTACTTTGAAACACAAGATTTGTATAAAATCATACGTTTAAAAATGTAGCGCAACTTATACATTATAAATCTTATTCTAACGTGTACCTACATAAATGGCTAATCCATTAGCATTTGACACAATCACTACGTGTTTAATCCTATAGCAAAAACCATAATTGATAGTTCGACCAAAAGGCCATTTACCATTTATTTATTTTATTATAGTATAGATGTAAATCTTTTAAAGATGTAATTGAATTTTATTAAAAAAAAAGGTAAACATGTTCCCAAGACCTTGGCTCGATTTAATATCCATAAAAAATAGATTTTTTCGTAAAAATAAAGAGGTCCGGTCACACGATGCGTTGCGATGACAGGGCGTTAAACAAAACTGATACGTGAACCCTACGAAGCCAACGTGCTATCTTTTTCATCGAGTTTTAGCATGTTTTCAAGCATTTACTTTCGAAGTTCATACCAAGTGCAAGTACCCAGTTTACCAAAATTTTGAAGTTTAATACGACATAAAGCGAAAAAGGAATCGGGCGGATGTGTTTTAAATTAAAATTATGATGTAATTCAATTTTCTTTTGACATATAAAATAGTCACTAGTAGTTTTTGCGCTGTCAATAAAGTCGAGTTATTGCATTGTATTGTAGTAATCAAAAGAAAAAAAATGATAAAGAGCTCTATCATCATCAGACAGGTACAATTTTATCTTTTCTCTTCTTCTATAATATATTTAGTTTTTTTATTGCCCCGTCAACGTCGCATCGTTTAGCCAGGCCCTGAGTATTTAGGCCACAGAAATAAGTATTTACTATGAAGGTAAATGGCACGAGTTCTAAAATGAACAAAGAGTAAAGTTACATCTATACACGTAAAGCTTCTTAATTAATTGACAGTTTAAAATCTAGTAATCTAAGTAGGTATACAATGTCAGTCATTTAAAATTTAAATGACTAAACTTGTATGCCTATTCGATATGAACACCATGTTTACAACACTTAGAAGTTTGTTAAAAATCTTATAGATATGCATTCGTGACCGCAAGTCGTTTTTAACAGAACATATGGTATAATATCAAAACACGGTATTTATAATCTTCAGTTGTATAGTGTCGACGCGACGTCCCTTGCAATTACGTATACATTTAAATATCTTACATTTGAACACAGTAAACATTTATGTGCATATTTATTATCTTTAAAACAGGTACTTATATTAAGAAGTTAACTAAGTTGAACATTCAGTTGAGAATCATAGAAGTGCACCACAAAATCTACTAATAGGTACTTTATAAATTATGTGTTAAGTTTTGGTGCGCTTTTAAATTTAAGACGCTGAGTGAACAGCTACCTAGTTTCAATTCTACGTAAATATTTAACATCAATGTAACATTAAATTTTAATCTAAAAACACGTGCGTTTTAAAACATATATTTACGAGATATGGATGGTAAAGATATGTTTATAAAATATTAGGTTACTTATAAATTAATTTATAATTAACCAAGGATTTAAACAAAACAATTTTCGAAACTCGAAATTTAAGTCATGGCAACTATTTGGCATTTTTGATTAAATTCTTTTATTAACTATTTTGGTACTTTTTATAATTTGAATTTTTGCGGGTAGACCCGAATCCCAGCAATGGGATATTTAAAAGTTGTATAGTAATTATTCAATGGTAATTTAAGCATTTAATTGTTGTAAAACAATGCTAAATTTAGATTGCACACTAAATGCACAGATTACTAAAGTAGTTGCTATGGGTTTAGTCTACCTTCGGTAGCTTTTGAGGAGTCGAAATTAATTCGAAGTCTTTGATTAGGACAATATAAAAAGGTTCTAAATAAGACATCACAGAGATTTACATTTGAGGTCACAATATTTTGTTTGGGTTGATAACTTTAATACTTTGACTGCGGCTAATAATCACATGCGCTTGCCTTAAGTGCGGCTAATAGTCAAATGCGTTGTTTTACGCGCCTGTTGTGTGCAGCCGCATTTGCGTCGCACAAAAGAAAACACAAGGTATGTGTTTTCCGCAGTCAAAGTGTTAAATTAGTTTTAAGTTTTCGTAAATATATTTTTATTAGGATTACATTAAAACTAAAATACCCGCATATATGCAGGAATGAGGTTTCAAAAACCAAGGAATAGAGTTTAGGACAAACCTTAAGATTTCTAAAATAGTGAATGATTTTTGTACCTCTACGCACCTATTTTCTTAATACGAGTCTTACTTACAAACGCTCCTTAAAGTTAATCAGTGTTTAAGATTCTCTGTCTTGTTTTTACACGTGACATTTCACGTCAATAAGAAGACATCCGAGAATTTTAACCAGTGATAAGGATTAAGAATAAGTACGATCCTGTGAGCTTTGCTTATTAAAGTTGCTTAAATTGCAGATACCATTTAACTTGTGCACAATACAAAAATAGTGCGCAGTACTAATTAGTGTCACTTAACTTAAAGCAAACTTTATAAGTAAAGCTTTTTATGTTTTACAAACAAATGCTCAGATCATTCAAGACCAAGAATACAATATTATCTTTCGTTATCGTTGTTCTTTGTTGATATCCCAGTTTTGGAAATAACGCACCTATTATGTTGCTGACCGTTAGTTGAACACAAAAAAAAATAAAGTTAAGAAAAAACTATGACCGACTTTTCTAAAATACAGTTTACAAATAATCACAACACTATTAATGGCCACAGACATTGTGAAGTATTTAAAATTACTTTTTAACACTTTGGCTGCGGCGCGTAATCACATGCGCTAGCCCCAGGCGTGGCTAATAGTCAAACGCCTGGCGTGTGCAGCCGCACTCGCGTCGCGCAACGGAAAACACAGGGTGTGTGTTTCCCGCAGCCAAAGTGTTAATATAGATAAAGTATGATA
Source organism: Alcis repandata (assembly GCA_949125135.1). Classification (NCBI taxonomy): domain Eukaryota; kingdom Metazoa; phylum Arthropoda; class Insecta; order Lepidoptera; family Geometridae; genus Alcis; species Alcis repandata. The sequence goes on from OX421233.1 coordinate 8,657,386, forward strand.
TACATAGACCACACGTACCTACATGATTTTTAAAATTATGATATCAACTATATTTATTACCTAGGTAATACCTAAAATATGTTTACACCAAATGTCTAGACTTACAGAATAATATATAATTAGAATACAACTAAATTGAATCCATAATTATGGAATACTGGCCGTCATAAGGCCTTAAAAGTAGTTTATTGAATTAGGCTTAACTTTGTCCTACGTAATACAAAACTGTATCTGTTGTTCTTACAATCAATTATCTAAAGACACAAATAAATGACTAATTCCTAATTAATCGGAACAGGGATTCGTCATAATGACTAATTCCTAATTAATCGGAACAGGGATTCGTCATTGATACGGATCTTTTATAAACTTAACACGTTGACCGCCGTATCTTTTTGGATACACAGCATTATATCTGTGTGAGGTCGCATTTGAACGCACGCTCCATTCTTAATTAGGCTTTCTTTCATTGCACACGGCCAACTGTTTTATAAAGCATTATAAAACAGTAAAAACACGTGAAAAATTGACAACTTCATGGCATAGCAGTCAACATGTTAAATACATAAAAACATGATATGATTAAACTTATTTTACATATTGGCTTACATAACTAATCTATATCTAAAACGTGATATCAAAAAAAAAATATATATATATTATATATATCTTCCTGATAAAAAACGTGATTATTCATAGACAGACATAAGTTCAAAACTACTTCCCAATTTCTATCTTAGCAAGAAAATTAAACAGTGCCTACTTTTCTTACTTTGACAGTACAAAGTCATTGACTTAAAATTATTTATTTCATTGCTTCTGTTACACGTAATCAATTGAATGAAAATAACTACTTTTTATTACAATTTCTAATACCACTTAGGTATATCTAAGAAAGCATGTCTTTCTACGGTTAAACAGTTCTACAACTATACTAGTATCATTCTCGGACTGTACTAAATATAATACTAAGAATAATCAATTTTAATCTTACTTGGTTTAATATTGAGCGATTTAGGGTTCCGTAAAAATTATGCCAATTATGGTACATAATTCAGTGTTTTCACAGTACTCGTATAGCATTCAGACAGTCATCCTTCCGAATATCGCGGTACTTTTATTCAGAAACTATGAGGAGTTTAGTACTGAAATTTGGCACTCAATCAGGTAATTTGGTGCCAGAACCAATGTTAAAATGTCGCATAAACACTACTTACGATTGAACTAAACTAAGCTTACGATGATTTTATTGATTTCTGACGTTGCTACGGAACCCAACCATGATTGTTTTTACAAGTCGGTTTCTCACTATGTTAATTCTAATCGCAGTAGCACTATCGCTTATATTTAGCGCTTATATGCTAATTTTATTCATTGGTTCTAATTTCGCACAAAAATTATTACATATATCTTAGGTGTTTTGTTCATTTTGTCTTTTTTACTCGTATTGATATAATTTTATTCGCCAGCTTACTTGAGTAAGACGGGAAAAAATAAAAAATTGTTAATAAACTAAATATCGCCTCTTTAAGTATATTATAAAACTTGAGGTGACTTGAAATGTCACTCAGTTAACACTTTAACTGCTTTAACATGTGTTTGTGTTTTACCGCACAGTTGTAATGAAAGTGGGCATTACGCGCCTGGCGTGTGTAGCCGCATTCGAGTTGCCACAAGGAAAACACAAGGTATGTCTTTTCAGCAGTTAAAAGTGTTACTTTTAATTAATTATATCTACACTATATTAGCCAGCTGGCTAAAACTATAAGCTTACAAGATACATATAATCTGGCTTTATGTTTACAATTCTGTAGAGCCGGATTATTTTATAGTACCTACATTTATAGTGGGTACTTACTACTTACTACTAAACACACACTTAAACTTAATACGTTTAATTTTCCTTTTTTGTAAGTCCAAGTTTATGAAAAAACTTACGCACTGAAAAATATTGAACAGGGCGTAAGTTTGTTCAATATTTCAAATACACAGTTATCTCTGCCAGGAATCCCCGCTGAAGGATTATCTTAATGTTTCAAATCGAATCAAGACTTACGAGAGTCGACCGTACATACGAACACATCTCGTGTGTTTAAGTGATCCAATGGCCGTTAACATATCTCAACCCATGCGGGACAGTGAAAAAAAACCCACCAAAACCGTACGGGATTGTTACAGAAAAAGGTAGCGCGTGTAAAATACCGTCGTGCATAAAACCTGGCAATGGAATCGTCACGTTGGCGTCGTGGTAAAAGTACGTTACAATATTAGGGCTAGACGGATATAGTTGATAGGGATAATAACATGATTCGCCTATGTATGGTGGGTTAGGCAGTCGATAGTAAGGTAAGGTAAAGTACGGATCGAAGTTGATACTGGGTTGTACTTGGCTGAACTCGTTAATCGCGTGGCCATGGTTCTGAACGGAGTATTGCTCAGGGTTTAGAATATGATACAACCGCCTGTAAGAAAATTCTCTCCTATGACTTTCAGGGATATTTGAAGGTGGAAAACCATTGCTTGAAACAGAAGGGGTAGGAGGGTTTGAATCGTTAGGTGATCTTTGAGGGTTTTGGGTTTGTGCACTCATGTCGCGAGGGTTTTGACTAGCTTGAGCCTGTCGATCGTCGTTGTTTTGTTCTCTATCCATCAGCGGGGTTCTTTGTGAATTTGTTTCTACACTGCTTTGTTGCGCAATTTGTCTGTTGACTCCTCTTCTCGTGTCATTCACATATGTTTCTTGGTGTGGTATGATCTGACGAGTATACATACCTGGCGCCAATAGCCACCAGAAACTGAATGACTCCCAGGGGATGCCCTAGGAATCAGTTAGTTCTGAAGTCATTCTGTGATTAGGGTACATGCGGGCCATGTACATCCCGCCGTTAACCTGTGTGATCCTGAATAAGAAAAACATTTTTCTGAATGAGTCACAAGCTAGCACACACGACTACTTCATTTGGTAACTGGCTTTCAAATAAGGCAGCCAGAACTCACAGTTAAATAGTTAAATACTTATCCACTTTTTTTAACTTTCGAACTATTTAAATTTACTTGGAAGTTTTATTTAATTTTAAAATTGTTGACAATTTACTTTATTTGTTATTTTAATAATATTTAATTTTCATTAACTATTCTCAATATTTTTTCTAAAATTCTGGGTGATGCAGACCTGTTAGAGTCAAACGTGACATCAGACGACCGATTTGATCGTCTCGTCACTCAAAAGCATATTATTTTAATTTTAATTATATAACATACTAGCTGACCCTTGCCCACTTCGTTGGGCATAATGTTAATTAAACCCGAAGCCATCGCGCGCCGTTCGGACCGTTTTTTCTCCGATTCACTTTGCAAAACGGACTACTACGTAAAAGCCTTTTTATTTTTCGGTTTTTTATATAACCTATGACACTCTGCAATTATGTGGCTTTCTATTGGTGAAAGAATTTTTAAAATCGGTTCAGTAGATCCCGAGATTACCCCTTACAATTTAACAAATATACAAACACACAAACTTTACTTTATAATATTAGTATAGAAAACGTATGTACGAACGTTTTGAATCTACGTTTCTGATTCGTACAGCCTAGGAATGGAACAGACTGCCGGCTTCCTTGTTCCCAAAAAGATACAATCTTGGGCTTTTCAAGATCAGAGTGAATAAATAGGTCTCTTATAATTATGCGTGCTTCATCTTCCACCACATCGTCGCTTACCATCAGGGGAGTTGATGGTCAAACGCGGAAAAATCACACTAAAAATAACTTACTGGATTCCGCGGCTCAGAAGGCGCCGCCTAGCCGCGGGCTTGATCCTTGGCCCACCGACGCTATGTAGGCCTTTCCCCGTAATAATCCAAATATCCTAAAACACACGGAAATAACGTCAGCTGGCATACTGAAATTTGAAATACGAACTTATAAATTTTACGTATTAAAATTCTTTTTTAGCTTAATTTTAATTTAATATATTTACAATATTTACTTATTGTAAATTTCTAGGATTACATTGTGCTAATTATTCCGAACAATTTTTACTACAAATCCTATCGCAAGGAATTCAGTTGTTCCATACCTATATAGGGTTATTCATAAAGGGTATGCTAAGCCGAAAAAGTCTCATCATTATGAACAACTTTTACTATGGGACCAACACAAAATTCGCGAAAAAAAATCAGCTGTTTCATACATTTTGTCGAGTGTCATTGACATTTTTCTATGGAACAGCTGATTTTTTTTTTCGCGAATTTCGGGTTGGTCCCATAGCAAAAGTTGTACATAATGATGAGTACTATAAGCCCTTTTCGGCTTAGCATACCCTTTATTAATAACCCTGTATTTCGTCAAGAGCGAATGACATTCTTCAAGCTGTTTTTAATCATATATTTAAATCATAGCTACCTTGAAAGCAACACCCTCGTGCCTTAGTTTGGATATAGTTTCGTCCAAAAAGATGTCGATGTTCACTATCGCTTCCGGGACACGCATGAAATGAAGGTCCAAAATATTTCTGTGCGGGTTCAACATCAAGTGATACTGAAAATAGCAAATTTTCAATCAATTAACACTAACGGGGGACAGAAGAAACTACCTTTTCTAAATGAGCTAAGAAAAAACAAGTGATGCAACTAACAATTTTCTACGGGTAGCTATCAGTATTGTTTTTTAGGGTTCCGTACCCAAAGGATAAGAGACGGGACCCCATACTAAGACTCCGCTGTCTGTCACCAGGCTGTATCTCATGAACCGTGACCGTGATAGAAACAGTTGATATTTATTCAGATGATGTATTTCTGTTGCCGCTATAACGACAAATACATTAAACACATTAAACGTTTCACATTCATAGCTCCCACTAGGAATAAATCCTGTGTCGGGGATGCCACGGAACACACACAAAGACAAAGACAACTAACACCCACACCCAGAACAGATATTTAAATTCATCATTCAAACATCTGCCCGGCCAGGAATCGAACCCGGGACCTCTGGCTTAAAATAGAATAAAATATTCATTTTATTCTATTTTAAGGGTATATAAGGGGGGCCCATGCAACAGACATGGTTTTTGCCGTTTTTATAGGTAAGCTCAATCTGGGTAACTTTGACATTCTGGGTAAGATTGACAGTTTTGATGTTTCATGATTTTTGTCTAAATTCTTTGTTGTATTGTCAATAGTTCTAAGCTCAATGTCTAGTTGGTTCGATCTCAATTTTTTACCATTTTATTTTAAAAAAAAACTGTTTTAGACAAACGTTCTTATTTTCCACGTGTTTCTATTTTGCGTTAAGGCTACCCAGAATCTATAAAATATTTGCTAAAGATACCCAGAATGTTTAAAATTCAATTAATAAGCGATTTTAGTGAAAACCAAAATTACTGTCAAAGTTACCCAGATAGGGGGGTAACTTTGTCATACCAAACTTTTGCATTTTTTCAAATTAACTTGTATATAATGAGGGTTAGATTATTTTAGAATCCTATTCTGCACGCATTAAAACACAAATTTGCTTTTTCACATGAATCTACGACTTTTTACTAACATTGTTATAAGCAATAATGTGCCCTGAACCTGTCAAAGTTACCCAAATTGACTGTAATGTTATAAAACAACTTACTTTCATTAAGTAAGCAGCGGCCATTGCGTTGTAGTGTTCATTATTCCTAGTATGCACAGCTGCTATTTCGGAGTAAAATGTAGCAGCGCCAGGACTATTATTGGCGAAGTATTTCCTCGCTTTTTCAAAAATCCTGGAATATAAACAAACTATTATATTTTGTAACGTACGCTGCCAGAAACAGACACATCGCTTAAATACACCCCGACACATAGAGGGTTTTAAGGAAAGGGTATGCTAAACCGAAAAGGGCTAATAGCACTCATGAATAACTTTTACTGGGACCAATACGGAAGTCGAAAAAAGATGATTCTGTCGCGTGTCATTGCGATTTTCTTTTTCGCGAATTCCGGGTTGGTCCCATAATAAAACTTGTTCATAATGATGAGTACTATGAGCTGTTTTCGGCTTAGCATACCCTTTCCTCGTAACCCTGTATAAACCGCTGCTAACAAGATAAGAAGAATTATTGTCTTTAAAAGTTTACAATAACATATGTACTTACAAATTGCGGTTAACTAGTGCCTTTTCTGCTTTGGCTCTGTAAAAATCGACAGTTTCCATAGTAACGGGCTTATCTGAGGTCGACGAGTGCGGTCCCTCGGCTTCATCAAGATTCTGCAATTTAAAAAGCAAAATAAACATAGAAAAATATTAGTCTTGTGTAGTAAGGCGGAATTTTCACGAATTGACGTGTTAGATACAATTATAGATTTTAAACCGAAACTGTATGATACAAGTTAAGGTTTGAGTTACTAGGATAGTCGCAAACTATAGTAGCATTTTTCATATTTTTTAATTTACAGAAAAAAAATTAAGTTGTGAAACTTCCATCGTTTTCTGCTCAGCTGACCCGGCAAACGTTGTTTTGCCATATAAATTATTTCTAGTGACTATTAAAAAATAGGGGTTGGTGATAGAAGGGTGAAAATTTAGGGTTGTATGTACTTTTTAATGCCACATAAGCCACATTATAAAAAATAAAAAATTTGTCCAAAAAAATATGTTAGGGGTGGACAACCCTTATCACTTAGGAGTATGAAAAATAGATAGTAGCCGATTCTCAGACCTACTGAATATGCATATAAAATTTCATAAAAATCGGTCAAGCCGTTTCGGAGGAGTATGGTAACTAACATTGTGACACGAGAATTTTATATACATACTAGCTGACCCGGCAAACGTTGTTTTGCCATATAAATTAATAGGGGTTGGTGATAGAAGGGTGAAAATTTAGGGTTGTATGTATTTTTTAATGCCACATTATAAAAAATAAAAAAATAAAAATTTTGTCTAAAAAATAAAAAATAAAATTTAGAGGTGGACTACCCCTAACATTTAGGGGGATGAAAAATAGATGTTGGCCGATTCTCATAGATACCGGATAAGCACAAAAAATTTCATCAAAATCGGTCAAGCCGTTTCGGAGGAGTATGGCAACGAAAACTGTGACACGAGAATTTTATATATTAGATAAGATAACTGACGATGAGTCGAGAAACCAAGAAGACGACTGACAAGAGACAGCGCAAGATCGTGATCAAGGGCATTCTCTGGTGTCGGAAGCCAAGACCCACTTTGGGTCGCTGCGCCAGAGGAGTAAGTATGAATCGAGAAAAGTTTTACCGCACACGTATACACGTACACAGTACAGAGTACACACGCTTCGTCTCTCTTTAATCCTGTGAATAGTGCCCTTAAGTAAGATGATTTTACCTTGTTAGCATCTTCAATGAACTTTTCTTTCCTTTTGATCTCCTTATCTAAAACGAATTTTTCAACGCCTTTTTCATCTTCCAACCAGCTGGACTGTCCAGTTGAAATCAACAAAATCTGAAAAAATAATAATATAAAGAATTCGAGATCAAATTTTAATAATTCAAAACCAATAATTAATTTAAACATTTAAAAGCCCGACAAAGCAAAACAAACAAGAAAAACAAAATCGGTTCAACCGTTTGGAAACTACGACACAGACATACACACAGAGACACATCAAACTTACGACGACCCGTCATTTTTGCTTTTGACGATTCAAAGGTAAACCATTTGACTTTCCAAACGTATGTAATATATAACGAGTATCTATAACTAAATGGTGATGACGATGAAAAGTAGCCTATGTATTAATCCATGATATAAGTTATCTCTATTCCAAATTTCATTTAATTCCGTCCACCCGTTTCAGCGTGAAGGAGTAACAAACATTAGTGAGATGAGATGAGATTTCATTTATTTCCATCCAGCCGTTTCTGCATAAAGAAGTAACAAACACACTAATAAACTTTCACTTTATATTTGTGAGATGAGATAGCAAAAGTTTACAAGTTACACATACCTCAACGGTTGCCTTAAAATTGTATTCGTGGGCCATTAATATTTCTGATAGGACTTCTTGTGACATATCAGGGAATAATTTATAGAGTTTTTCTCGTGACAGTTTGGCTGCCATGTCTTGGGGCTCGTTGTTTCGCCATTCAGCGACGCTGCGCTCGTGTAAAGCGTAAGCTAATTCCATGTCCATTATTTCAGCTAGAGGTGGAACCTCCGGTTCTTTACCTTCGTCACACATCTCGTGTTCTTTAGCGGCCAACTGTCTGGATAATTTGAAAATAATTTAAGGGTTAACACTTTAAAGTCGCAACACTACAAAAGTACACTGAGAAAAATGGCCATCTAAATTCCGATGAATTCACATAAAGTACGGTGATTAGCACCAGTTTTAACAGTGACATCTATTATAATACATAGATGTCACCGTAAAAACAAGTGCTAGCACCAGTAATTAATTATTATTAGGTGTGCAACTTTGCTGCCGCCGTTTTTTTCCGAAATTCGAGGCATTATTGTAAAAAAACTGGTTATACATTTATGGTTCAAAGTATTGTCCATCGTTGGCCACTACTTTGAGTCTTGATCAAGTAATGCCTCCAATTCTGTATCTTCAAAACCTTCTCTCTTCCACCGCCATGCTAGCCTTCGACGTCAAAATAACCGTTCTTGAAGCGTTGAAACCACTCTCGGCACGTTCTTTCACTAATAGCGGCCTCACCATAGGTATTTGAGAGCATTCGATGAGCCTCTGCCGCAGATTTCTTCATATTAAAACAGAAAATCAAAACTTCCCACAAATGACGAGAATTTGGCTTGTAAGCTGACAGACATGTTTAATCGAGAATAACTTTATGATGCAGACACAAATCGACTAATATTTCGATGGCGTTATGTTTACAAGTACCTAAGCTTATTGTATGACATCTACGATCTATTTATTTCGACTACCACTTACCGCTACAGCCATCTATATCAAAACGGCGGGAGCTAAGTTGTATGATAATAATAATTTTTACGTAAAAGCCTATTTCTAAGATTTTTTTATAACAAACTGTAGTGGTTAACGTTATCTAGCGTCATGCCAAATTTCAGGTGGCTAGCTTTTATAATTGCTGCTGTGACATACAGACAGATTGACATATGAGATTCCTTCTGAATTCTTACCCTAAGTTGTCGTTCCATTAATTTTACTGTATTTACACACATTAAAAATTGTGTTGATAAAAAACAAGAATGTAGTCGTGCGCTAGTTTATGCTAGACATTACTACCGTTTTCTTACCTCGCAAAGTCTTCGTCCTGCTTTATCATCGCTTCCGACTGCATAGAGAGGTCGTCTATTTGAGTCGCAACAGACATGGCCCAATGTGCGTTTATTTGTTGAAGAATTGACATAGGCAAATTAACTACCGGTTGTATATTCTCGGGGTAAACAAAGTTTTTCCTTCCAAACAGTTCATCAAGCTTGCCCAAAAATTCTCGTCCCAAAGTTATTGTTACAGTGCTTTCGAGATGGTCTGATTTATTGCTGTCACTCTCTGTGTCTGAATCGTCTGAATCCATAAATTGCATGTTGTAGTGTGCATTGCTTGCCTCTGCAACATCTCCAAGATTGTTTGAATTGTAACTATTTTGTGTAGCGTTTCCGTCAATGTGTAATCCGGATGCGTTATATTGAGCAATATTTTCTGTGTTAGCATCGTTTGAAACAGAGGCACTAGCTCTATCAGGACCATTAAAATTGTTTTCACGGCGTCTTCGCAAGTTTAAGTGTTGTTGGGAGTAGTGATTGTCTGAAATCATCACATTACTTTCGATTTGACGTTTCAACGATAACGAATTATCGGATAATTTATTTTCACGTTTTGGCTTTTTTTGAGTTAGATGTGTCGGCGTTTGAGGAAGGCTTTCTGTAACGGATGAAACCGAAGAATGGGTCGCCGTATCAGGAACAATGTTATAATCGGACAAACAGTTACATTCCTCGGTAAAACTTTCTTCATCGTCCGAAATCGTAATATTATTGTTTATATTATCTTGGCTTACTGGATGACTGTCAAGTACAAGGTCAACTGCCCAATTAACATCAAAATTACAACTTTCAAATATATCTCTAAGTGAATCAAGTGGCACAGATTTAAACATTTTCCGAAGTTCCCTAAAGTGATGTTCCTTATTTTTGCATACTTCTTTCTTTGATAAGAAATCGTTGTCGTGTGTTGAAGTGCTCTTGTCTAGAAAAATCACTTTAGGTATCTTGGGTTTATTACTGTCTATAATAATACCTTCATTTATGTCTCGTGAGATACCGTACAATACTGTATGCATTTGTCCATTTATGTCATCGATTTCAAAACCAGTACCAACGCTTATAGTTTCTACTTGCACTGGAGTCTCAACAATAGTGCTGGGAATCGTTATGTTAGAATCTTGCCAGGGCAGAATGTATCTGGTCCAATCGTTTTCATTTGGTTTCTGCAGTTTCTCAATTTTCTTTTTTTCAGTCCCTCTTGGAGGTTTCGGACCTGAATCAATCATTTCGGAACCCTGATCTATATTTTGAGCGTCATTATCTTTGGTTTCACTTTTCCAGCTTGGTCCAATCTCCCACACTTGTTCTACTTTTTGAAACTCTTCAATTTGTTTTTGAGCTTCCATTATTTTTTTTAATTTTATCTCATGTTCGTCACCAATCTTTCCATCAACATTATCCGGAGAGTTTTTTGATTCAGCAACAATATTAACTGCGATATTAATATTGTTGCTTAGTTCACCTAAAAAATTAAGCGTTTCATCACGGGTAATCTCAACTGCTGTAGCATTGGATGCTTGATCTTTATCATCTTTAGCTTTATCATTTTCCTTTTTAGGTGACTTGCGGGGTGACCCAGGAAGGGAAAATGGAGGTATATTTCTTAGTATAGGTGGTCTTTTATTTGGAGAATATTTTAATCTCAATGTTTTTATGGCGGAATCTGGGGTTAATTCTTTATCGTACCTATCTAACATTCGCCGTATATTTTCTCGAGGTACACCGTGAGTGTTTCTTCTTTCCAGCTGGCTTGCATTCCTAGACCAAGTAGTGTTGGGTTCAACGAATTCAATCACATAGCCGTTTCGCACTCCATCCTGTATGTAAGGTTCCATTTCCCATAGTTCTGTATTCGTATTGTCAACTATAATAGGGCTTACTCCTTTATTAGTAGCTTCACAAACTTTTCTTTGATTCATTATATGGGCATCTTTCAAGCTAACCCTATTGAATTGATAGACTCCTCTTCTCATAAAATAATCGTCAGAGGAAAAAATGTGTCTTGAATAGTTTTGCGAAGAAGGTCCAATAGTGTATTCAACGATGTGTTTTGCTAAATAGCTTTTACCGCTACCAGAGGCTCCTCTCATTATTATTAGAGTTCTTGTACCTTCATTGTGGTACTTCAAAATTTGATTAACTTGATCAGGCCAAGCATTTATCATATAACTCGGCTTCGGAGGTTTTGAATCCGGAGGTTTCTTAGGTATTGCACCAAAGTTATGAAATGCTTCAGAAAAAGAAACAGAAAGAGCTTCAACTGTAGATAGGTCAGCAGATAATGGCTGGTTTAATGTTGTAGGTTGTTGTCCTGCAAATAATGATGACGATGGCAGCTGCCTTTCAGCTGTTGATACTTGTAGAGCTGTAGACTGCTGATTCGCTGTTGGTGGTTGATGCCTTATTGTTTGCTGAAATTCAAAAGGCTGTGCATCCGCTCTCAGCACAGATGTTATTTGCTCATCTATGCTCTCTGAAGGCTTTTGCGATGGACTTGACATGTCATTGGAGAAATTCATGATGGCATCTGCAGCAAGATGGACTAGAAAGGAAATCACAAAATAAAGTAATACGCCTGACTAATAAATAACCCTAACTGGAACACCACAGTTTTTCACGCCCAATAGGAAATAGTTAACGCCGTACACTAAAAAAGCTACCATTATGTAATGATTTATGAGATGCAGACTGGAATAGGGTTAGAAATATTATGCATAAAAAAATAAGTAGATACTTGTACTCGTATAAACAAAACCACCTTTAGTTTTGTAAAAAATAATTAAAATAATTGTATTTTTGTTTTTTTAGTGCAAAGTAAGCAGTTGCGAGCAAATTGCTACCCAACTATTTTGGTCTCTAAACGACTAACGCAATACAAATTCATATAGGTTCGTAGTTCCTAGTTCCTAGTTTCCTACACAGGCACGCGTCGCCGATGTTTAGTCCAATCAATAAGACGTGTGACCCCAACATAAATTGTTCAGTGCAAAATTTCTTCGGTACATGCTCAGATCAAGTAGAAAGGCAGATAGAGTCCCGCCCTAGATCCAAGTGAAGCCGAAAATACTACAGTACTGCCCGTGTACGTAAACTACAAGATAAAGGATATATATAAAGGAAGAACCTTATTAAACTGTCAAGAATATGTAAGTTTTCTTGGGACTTTGCTAGTTTGGTAAGACTGAAACTGTCAGAAATTGTAAAGCACAACTGAAACAGGCACTTTTCATCGGCGTTTAGCAATAATTTGGCAATTGTGTAGAGATGTGTTCATTTTTAAATTTAATTTTAAAGAAATTATCTTTATTTTTTTTTATTCAGTAATAGGCTTGCATTTGACCGCCATGGAGCATGCTTGCCTAGAAGAAACCGATTCACTCGCGACTTGAAGACACCTAGATTATATCTATCGGGAAATTCGGGAAACACCCACTCAGGCAAAGCGTTCCACACCCTAGCGGTTCGCACAATAAAGGTGGAATCAAAGCGTTTCGTACGAGTTTTTGGTATATCAACCATAAAACGGTGACGCTTTTATCATAAAATGCAAGCATTTTCAGGACCTGTCCATAAGATTTTATTAGAAAAAACTGAATTCATACGGCTTTAAATTAATAAGAAATAGCATATTTCTAACAAAAACGTGATTGCTTTATTTTTAGGTCAAAAGAAACCCAAAACTTTTTAATTCTGAAGATAAAGTCATAGAGTTCTGATTTATTGCACGAAAGAAGCTATCCTATACATTTTTACCTGATTCACTCCACCCTAATGCATACGCATCTTATTCTCAGGGTGACGAGCGCAGTGCTGTGCCGCGCAGGGTCTTAAATTCTAAGAGATCAAAATTCTGGGAGGCGCAGACTTGTTATGGGCACACGTGGGCGAGCAATTTGCTAGTTTCATTACGCAATAGCATAAAAAATACGCCCTATTATCAGATTAATATAATATTGATATGACGTACAATGGTATTTAAAAGTGGTCTGACGAAATATAAAGAAGAACGAGACATCGCTAGGATGGTTGCTAATTTGCCTCTCTTGCTTGCATCTCTTACAGCTTTATGAGGAAAAGGTATGTTAAACCGAAAAGGGCTGATAGTACTTCTCATTATGAATAACTTTTGCCATGGGACCAACCCGGAAATCGACAGTTTTTTGTTAAATGAATAAAAAAATTATTGAAAAAACACAAAAACAGGGCTAAATAAAAAAAAACTATTCCAAGCATGAATTTTAAAACGGACATTCCATGAATTTGTCGATACCAGATACCAAATACCAGGATAGCAAAAACCATGACGAGGTATTTGACTCAAGATTCACAAAGAGTACGATCAGGTCGCGAGGGGGAAAAATATTTTATGGTTATTTTACTTTATCACTTAGGTACTAGCCACGCTTCGCTGTGGATAAAAAAAAAAAAAACAAAAAAAAAATAGCATAATATGTTACTTTGGGATAATGTAGCATTCGAATGGTGAAAGAATTTTTGAAATCGGTCCAGTAGTTTTTGAGTTTATTCCACACAAACATACGAAAATACAAATCTTTCCTCTTTATAATATTAGTATAGATAAAAGGTTTATAATGTAGAAGTCCAAGTACCAATAACTGTACTTTTGAAAATAAACGTCAACTTAGTCGATATGCTAGTTCGTCTTTTGGCGATTTAGTCCAAAAGCAATGTAGTCCTAACGCGATATCGTCATTGTCGAGATTTATATAGTTTTAAAGCGATCTAGTCACAGCTGCTATCTAGTCATATTGAGAAGTAGTCTTAAGCTTCTAACCTCCCTCAAAGAACCCTGATTTTGAGATTCCTACGTCTGTCTGTCTGTATATCACAGTCAAAGCTAATGTATGGGTCTGTGGGTATAGGTATTAACGTGGGTATAAACTCAGATAAGTTAATTTAAAATAGCTCCTTGATAAGATAACTTATAAGTATAAACTTGTAATGTACCTACAATCTACACACACATGCATGTATAAATTAATAAAGTGCCTTTGTTGAAGCAGGAAACAGCCCTTCAGCGCGGTAGTTTTATTATCATACTTGTTTTGTTCAGTATGTCGAAAGCTTAACACCCCACGAAGGTAGCTGGACCCAATCGGCAAACCACAACCACGACAACTAGACGGTAAACCGTGTTCTTGTACCGTGGAAATACGTGTGACCTCAGCAGTGACGGATTAACCTTTAAACAAATTAAGCAATTGCCTAGGGCATCACGTCTGAGGGGGCACCAGAAGAAGCACAAAAAAAATCCGTCCTTAGGGCATCACGTCTCACTCTCACGTCACCAAAAACCACACCAAAAAAGTTTCTAGGACTAATTTGAAAATTCGCGCGTATTAAGTTGACATAGAGTCCGACCTAGAGTCATAACCCCACTCCCGCTTGCCCACTCGCTGCCCGCTAGTGCATTCGACAATTCGAATGCCCCGGAATTGACAACATTTAAAATTTTTTAAAATTAAAAATATTAAGAAATGAAAAAAGGACAAAGATGATACAAGAAAGGCTCGATAATTTATCGATATTGTACATAGAGTCCGATATGTTAAAAACGTTAGATGTTAATATACTATCTTGCGTGAATTCAATGCTCGGAAAAGCCGCAAGGCGCATTTCAATAAATATATAAATTATGCTTTGGTTTTTATTATTGTCGCACCTACTCCACTTCTAAAGTACGTTACATCTCATCATCTTATTTTACAAAAAACTAATGTTTTTAGGCGGTAAAGGTTTAAAGACCGATTCTAGTTGACATACGGATAGGGGGGCCCACAGGCATGGATTGCTTAGGGCATCTAGTAGTCTTAATCCGTCACTGGACCTCAGTCGAATTGACGAAGTCATACGTCAATTTCGGCTCGATGACAAGGATAGCGAATATTTAGTATAAAGGAAAAAAGAGATGAAAATAAAGTCTATGGTCTTTAATCCTTATCACTGTTACCGGGACATTGGCAACGCCTCGATAGACTTTCGTTTTATCTGTCACTAGTGTTACTACGCCAGGACAGAAAACAAATTTTTTTTTTGAAAATTTTATTTTATTTTAATTATAGTGTTACTACGAGGTCAAACTGTATTTTTTAAAATTTCATTTTATTAAATTAATCATTTCAAAATAGCATTAAAAGCAATATGTCTGACGTTTTACGACTAAAACCCCAATAATACATTAACTTCCCTAGTAAAGTTTTACCCGATCTTATTTGTGAAGAAGTGTATCCAAACAACTGTAACAAAGAACTTAGTCAAATTGAATTAATTATAACATTCAGATGAAAATTATATTCTAAAATGTTACGATTTTCGGAAGTCTAACAGTTCAGAATCAGAGTTGATAATTTTGATAAATTTATTTATTTGCAACTAATAACATGATATATTATGGTCTATTTAAATTAAGTTCAAGTACAATAATTGCTTAAAATTATTAATTTAGAAAAGTTAAACTATATAAACTTAATCTATATAATCTTCTATCTATTATCTTTATTCAGTGACAAAATAATATGCGAGTTGCATTTGATTTTTCAAACTGGATGCAAAATATTTGTCAACTTCATTTTCTTATCTGAAATTTAATAAATTAATAAAACTCTAGTCATCGCTGTAGGATTCCCTGTGTCGCGATCACTAGTTAAAGTAAAAAACAATTCTTGCAATAACAATAATTTATCAAATAAAAACAACTTAGTATGCTAAGCCGTGGTAGCACAGTGGGAGAACAGCCGCTTCGTATTCTTGAGGTGGCGGGTTCAAACCCCGACTCGTACCAATGAGTTCTTTGGGACTTATGTACGAATTTACAAACCACTGGCTTTTCGGTGAAGGAAAACATCGTGAGGAAACCTGCATATGTCCAGAGAAGAAATTCAATGGTGTATGTGAATCCACCAACCCGCACTTGGCCAGCGTGGTGGAATACGGCCTAATCACCCTTCGAGGGTAGACCTGTATCCCAGCAGTGGGAGGGAGGATTAAAGGTTGCATATGATGCTAAGGACCTGTAAGATAGCGGTTGAGACCGCGAAGCGCAACAAGTACGTACCTACATGTATATTATCATAAATGACTCCCTGCTATTTGCTCATATTTTCAAAGTATGACAAAGAAACATTCACGTAAAACGAAGTAGCCTGGAAAAATCAATTTGGTTGACTATAAATAGATATCACCAATATTTTATTCAAGGTAGTTTGTTGCGAGCCAATTACTAGGAAACCGGACGATCGAGGACGCGTTATTGATTTACGACAGTACGCATGTGCAACGTTGCACCCCGACGGTCCTAGGTGTAGGTCTGTATATCATAGCCCTTTGCTGATAACCTACCTTGCCTAGAAACAGCCCGGGAAATTTCCGGGCTCCTGGACGCACATGCGCACTGCGACAGATATTCCTTTGTTTTTGTTTTGTCGTGCGTAAACGAGACCGACCTATACCATACAAACAGGAAACAGAGAGGGACAAACAAGATCGGTTCCTCTTTGTTCTAAAAATATAATTTGGGATGATTTGATATTGAATTTTTTCTATACACCTGAATCGACAAAAACATTCAACAAATCATTTTGCCCGATGGTTAAGTTACGTAACGTTTCGAATTTGGCATAAAATTTGAATTTCAAGCTGTTTTCTTGTTTTTGGAGCTAAACCGCGTAACTATAAATTTTAGTACTTAATAATAAAATTTGCGATAATCGGTAAGTACTTCAACTCTATTAAATTACTTATTTTAGTTCAGTTGCTGTCACTATATAGGGTTATTCATAAAGGGTATGCTAAGCCGAAAAGGACTCGTAGTACTCATCATTATGAACAACTTTTACTATGGGACCAACCCGAAATTCGCGAAAAATAAATCAGCTGTTCCATACATTTTGTCGAGTGTCATTGACATTTTTTTATGGAACAGCTGATTTTTTTTTCGTGAATTTCGGGTTGGTCCCATATTAAAAGTTGTTCATAATGATGAGTACTATAAGTCCTTTTCGGCTTAGCATACATACATACATACATACATATTATCACGCCTCTTTCCCATTGGGGTAGGCAGAGACTACATCCCTCCACTTGCTACGATCCTGACATAATTCTTTCGCTTCTTCTACTTTCATAAGTGTTTTCATACAAGCTCGTCGGTTGCGGGTACTTTTTACGTGGCCTTTACTGAGAACGTCTTCGATTTGATCGTGATACGTTCGCCTACGTCGACCTCTACCAGCTTGTCCATTCACACTCGCCTCATAAATCTGTTTCGTCAATCGTCTTTCATCCATCCTCTCTACGTGTCCGAACCATCTCAGCATCCCTTTTTCTATCTTTGTCACTACATCTTCTACCACACCACAACGTTCCCTTATCACGTTGTTCCTCAACTTATCCATCAATGTCACTCCAGCTATACTTCTCAGACTTCTCATTTCCACAGCATTAATCTTACTTTCATGCTTCTTCTGCCAAACCCAGCATTCACTACCATACATAAGTGTGGGGACCAGCACTCCTCTATGTACAGCCAATCGTGCCCTTTTCGATACGTTCTGGCTGCTCATAAAGTTATGCAGGGCTCCATTCACTTGGTTTCCTGCCAACACTCTTCGCTCAATATCACAATCATACTTGCCGTCTCTCGTAAACTTTGATCCCAAGTAAACAAACTCTTTCACTTGCTCCACTCTTTCTCCTTCAATCATAACTCTACAATTCGACATACTTTCTTCTCTTTCAAAAACCATTACTTTCGTCTTACATACATTCATTTTCATACCTTTGCTTAGCATACCCTTTATGAATAACCCTGTATATATAAATAGCATAAGTTTGACCGTGCATGGAGTACTGTTCGCACCTTTAGGACGGATCGGCCAAATACCAGCTTAAAGCGTTGGAGTCCATTAAGAAACGTGCCAAGAAGCTCAATTATTTATTTATCAACTTCTCAAACACTTACAGTTGTCCACTAAAACGCATTTAAGACAATTTAAAAATATGAACTTAGACTAAATTACAAATTAACACCAAAATAAGTATTATAAATTCGAAGTAAAACATTAATTTTAGTGAAAAATAAACCAACATCGGGCTGGTGAGAAATCAGTTCGTTGATTAGGGTGAGTGCGTGGTGAGTGGGCGCATTATCGCGAGGTATCGACTCCCTTGTTCAAACTAAACTCTAAACTCTCGAACATCGGCGCAAGGTTGCTAGTCTGTCAGTCTTTTATTGGATACATTTCGGAGTGTGCTTCTGATCTGCATGATCTAATTCTCTCTGTCCCTTTCTACTATCGGACTACCAAGGGCACTAAAAAGCGACACCGTTTTATGGTTGATATACCAAAAACTCGTACGAAACGCTTTGATTCCATCTTTACTTACTGTGCGAACTGCTAAGGTGTGGAACGATTTGCCTGAGTGGGTGTTTTCCGATAAATATGATGTAGGTGTCTTCAAGTCGCAAGTGAATCGGATTCTTCTTGGCAACATCGTAGACTGTATCGTTGCTGACCATTAGGCGAGATGGCGGTCAAATGCAAGCCTATTACTGAATAAAAATAAAGTAACCCGGTTTAGCGCTAAAAACGAAAAAACAGGTTTAAATTTAAATTCCACGCCACGACTTAAACGTTTCACTATAATTTTATTTACCTTACTTCGACATTTTAAAGGCTAAAGTTGCAATTACCAGTTGATCCTATGACGAAAGCACAAAATATATTGCAGTAGGTAGATACGTACTTCGGGGCTGCGGGTAGAAGTTACCGCGGCCTCGGCGTCACAAGGGCGTAGAAGGAACATGGGTGGTTTTTGGTCAGTAGAAGTCTGACACTCCCTTCCGCTCTGCCCAAAGAGTGGGAGGGGTCATTTGATGATTTCCCACCCCCCAAAAAAAAAAAAAAAAAAAAAAAAAAAAAAGGTAGATACGTACTACAAGTACAGTTCGAGAATGAAAGAGATATTAAAATCTGCTGTCGCGCAGATGAAGTCATTGCAGATCAGTTATTTGTCGTTCTCTGTACATAAAAAGTGGATTTTTACTGCCAAAAACGGTATCATCTTCTTCTTCGCAGGTAACAAATAAAATTTACATGGACACTAGGCCCAAGTTTGAAGGCTTTTTAAGACAGATCTAAATTTTCTAAAACTATTGGCATCCTTGTCTAATGGCTTGCAATGATAAAGACAGATATATTTTTAGTTAGTTTAGATCTGTCTTAAAATGCCTTCAAACTTGGGCCTAATGTTGGCTAAAATAAATAATAGTATGATAATACAACAGAATATTCATAGGTCATCAACTTTTTTAAAACTGGATGTCTCTAATTAGTTAGTTAATTAGTTACGAAACTTAGCATGGACAAGGAAAAATAGTAGTAAAAAATGAAGTAGTTAAATGAAATTACTATTTTGTGGTTTTGTTTCTAGTTCAATAGATATATGAATTGAGCGCAAGGTATTTTATCCCGCCATTTTTGTGTTTTTATTTAACTGCTTTTAAAATCTGTTATACAACAATTAAATAGTAACGTGAAATTTCGAGTGACTCAGATTATATTTTTCGTATAGGTTTTCGTTGATTTTCTTTGCTGGTAACAATGAAAGGGTCACTAACATACTAAATCAGACTCAGGGTATACCTACTACAAAGAGTTAATCGTAACCATTATATGCTGAAAGTTTGAACAGGAAAAAACATACCTAGGTACGTTATTATACAACATTCAAACATTGATTTTCTATTTTAATATCACACCACCCCTGGCGCGCGGACTTGTGTGCGCCTAGTGATACACGCACACAAGCGCGATACGTACACGTACACGCCCATGACGGGCGCTGTCCTCCCGGTCTTTTTTAACCCCCGGCCGTCCCATACCCTTCAGCCCCCTCGCTGCACGTCGCGCTGCACCCCCGCCCGGGCAACCCCGCCCTTCAGCTTCGCCCGGCCCGGGCAGCTTTGCCCGGGACTCAAAACATAATATTTAACAAAGCACCTAGAGTAGATGACATGTTAAAATCTAGTATGGCTAGGCAGGTATGCTACTGCGCTACTTTAAATTGCTGCTTAAAAGTAAGTTCTATCAAAGGAAAGCAATGTCCTTTTACAATATTAAATATAGGGTTGATTTATGAAAGAAAGCATGAAGCATTTTCAAATATATATTTTTTTTTTATCTTAAAAAATGGGACTTCCCCGCTATATAACAACTAAGGTAGGTACTAATAGAATAAAATGATACTTATTGTGAACTATGACTCATTGATTGATAACTATATTAACTATAGACTGATAACATTGTTTCTTTCATCAAACAAATAGGTACCGTCAATCAAACAAATTTAGAAAACAGAAATTTATCAAGTGATAAAACAAAGACAAAGTCGCCACACTCCAGTACTGACAAATATGGGTTAAATTGTTTCATTTTCCCCGATAGCTCAATAGCTTATTTATTCAAAATATCTGAAGTCAAACTATTTCTTTGTCACAACAAAACCTAATATAACTTGTGATACTTGGTAAAATATATGGTTAAAGTTTGCATCAGTGAAGAATTCATCAAACCCTGAATCAAATATAGTGCATTGTGTCTGTCTTTGATATCAAACTGGGCTAAAATTTTTTGTCGCTTGACTCTGAGGAATTCATATTTAAAACCATTGTTCTTCAAGTCCCGGAATTCAAAATTTTTTTTTTAATGGAAAAAATATGTTTCTATAAATAAGTACAGCAGGTAAAATCACAGGGCACAATTAGTAGGAGTAATATTTTATCATGGAACATTTAGTTAATAAAACATTTTGTTTATATATTGTGTTCAAATATAAACTTAAACAGAATCACAGTTCAGAAAAAACAACAAAGTTTCAAATATAAAACATCTTAATGTATGTGCCGAATCATGATATTGATTTATAAATTAGGTACTGAGACAATTGATCATAATATGTAAAAACATTGAACAAACACTACAAAAATAACAAAAAGAAGCAGTTTTATGCAAATTGAACATTTCAAAATCATAAGATAATATTCACTTACTGGACTATCAGGGGGCGATTCACGCGAATTGACTTGAACTCATAGCACTGAATTGACTGATTCCCACGATGGATCTAAATGAAATGATGGAGAACCTAGACAGGGGGATGTGTAGCGGCGGCAGGGGAGGGGGCAGTCCAGACGGCATCCCATAAATCAATAATGCATCTATCCCTTTTCAATTCAACCCCCTCAGTAACTGCGCAGATTTATCAATGCATATCAGTAGGTAACTACACAATAGTCAAACTACATGTACATGTTTTGTTGTTTCAAACTTTCTTACATTATTAAGAGAAATTAACCTAAGTAACGATATTACACTTACCATTACCACCGCAACTTTCTATGACGGTGGCTATCACAGAGGAACTTATAGTTCCTCCAAACACTGATTCTAAAAATGCGATTTCTTCGACATATTCATTAGCTCCTGCAACACCTGCCATTATTCTTGCAATGTAAGAATAACTAATTTTAAAATCAATCAATCGAAGTTACAGCACAACATACGCACAATTAAAGAAATATGTTCAAAATTATTACGAAACAAACAACTTTTAAACAACATGAAATTGAATATTGACATCACAATATTTAGAGCGAAACGAAGCTTTGGTTGTCAGGTCTGATTTTTCTTTTTTCCCCAAATTAAATATTATTTCCCGAAAATGATATCATTTGCAAGAAAACCCCCCAAATTGGTTAAGGCAAACAGTTAAAATAAAAAAGGTAACAACAAAGAACAATTTTCCTCACGTTTGGTTGGGTTATGTTAGGTTCTTACAGAAAGGGGTGCTAGGTCGGGTAACCTCCTCGTGGTGCACCCTGGGCAACAGCGTGCGGTAATACTGCAGCTTTTAAGCAGTATTACCGCACGCTGGCAAATAACCCGACACGGTGGGCCCGTCCACGTGTCCCTCTGACTAGCAGAGGGCACAGCGTGATGGCTTGGACGGTGGCATTGCTGCCACCAGGGGGGTTTTCCTTGTGCTCCTCGCCGCATGTGGGTTGCGGTCGGGAGTGCAAGGAAAGGAGGAGGGTGGACGCTGGAAGCGTGTGCCGCATGGGGCCAACCAGCGGCATACGCTTTCGGCCTACATAGGCCGGGATCTCTCGTTGCCGAGCGTGGTGAAAGCCGTGCTCGGCGGCGAGAGATCGTGGCAGGCCGGGGTCTCCTTCTGCGAAGAGGTGATGACACAGAAGGAGGCCGCGGAGCGGGTCAGAGAGGACGACGCCCGATCTGACCCGCTCCGGCGCAGACGAGGGAGCGAGAAGGCGGTTCGCCCGTATCCTCGCTCCTCTGCAGTGGGGTTGCCGGGAGAGTCGGGGGACTCTCCCGGCCTGCACGACCCCACACTGACTGTCTGGGGGGTGATCCTGGGGAACAGGGTCACCCCTCCATATACGCGGGGGCCCTAATCGGGCCCATCGCCGGGGCGAGGTGGCGATTGCTAACGCGACCCCACCTTGCCCCATCTCAGGCGGATGCCGAACACCCCAGTGGTTTTAGTGGGTATGCCGCCGCAGGGCGGAGACTCCCACATAACCACCCTGCCTCCCCCGGGGCGAGCGTGGTATCCCTAAAGGATTTCCACTGGGTAAACAAAAAAAAAAAAGGTTCTTACAGCAAATCAGTAGGTATGTTGAAGTGGTCCAAAATATTGTTAAATAAAATTCAATAATAAATTATACTTATAGTCGTCACAAAATAAGAGACCCGTTTTGACACTTGAGAAAGACCGTAGAATGTAACTTGGAACGCTTTTCGCGCATACTTAATGTTAGCATGTAATGTAAAATTATAACGAAACTCTCAAAAACAGTTACGTTCTCAGTCTTCTTTTTTCAAATATTAGTGTTGTAACTTGTAACCAATTAATTATTGAATTGACTATAATAGCTCAACTGACGATTTTGGCTCATCGTCCGAAGAAAATTATTGAATGAAGATTCAATCACTTTCGTTTTTTCTTGTTTTTTTTTGTGATGGAATGAATGTTATTGTAACTAAAAATATTAAATTAAAGACAAATTGACCTCTCGCACCATTTCGTATCATTTCAATATACCTATAATTTTCAAGTATAAGTTAAATTTTCGAATCGCAACCTTAATCCAATGTACTTCACAATACAAAATCAAATCGATCAAATACTCATACAAACTTGAATTGATTTATCGTGAGTATCAAATATCGAGTCGCATGGTTACATCACTAGTTACGTTGCAATGACAAAACGTCAAAACGGGCCTGATTTAACATTTCAGAAAGACCCTAGAATGTAACTTGGATGGAACGCTTTTCTCGCTTACTTTATAATATAATACTTACATACAATTTCTAACTAGTAGTTCTGCAAACAGTAGACCTCGCGAGAGTCCGGAGGTTTGTATGTTGGTACTCGCGTAGGTACAGGTCGCACTTCCCGGAATATAGGCTCAACGATTTAATAGAATTTTTTTATCGTCGGGACCTTTTGATGGGGGGGGGGGGTATTTCCCTACATTCCCTAGAAACCCGCTGCAGCGCCATTTACCGACCGATTTTGACAAAATTTGGCAGAAGTTTATAGCAGGAACTTCGACTCCGATTCCGTTAAGTCGGAACTACCGATTATTATTACACCTTCGGTTCTGACTTCAGCACCGAAACTATAGATCAGCGGTTTTAATCGAAGGTCGAAGCATAAAATAGCGGTGGCGGCCTGCATCGACTGTTACTTACAGGTTCATACACGTCGCGCGGGGAATCCTCCCGCCTCCCGCTACGTGTGCTCGATCGTCGATTATTTTTTCATTTGTTAGTTTGTTACGCACACGACACGTTTATAGGTTATAGATATTTATTTTGATTTTTGCGGCTTAGTATCATTAAAAGTGATCTGTTTTTGTGTTGGACCACCTCCGACTCCGGTTCCGATTCCGATATATCAAATATAAGTTTAGCCAAATTTTGCACCAAACTGGGGAATAAAGTTCACTCTGGCAACCCTGGATGAAAGGAATGACAAGTTGACAATGACAACACGAGTCTCCAAATTATACGCCCATTACTACACAGCCCGATAATGTAAACCTGGCAGCACACGTTGGGCCAACGCACTCGGCGAGCTAGTTGGGCCAGCGCTGCTAAAGCCGGCTGTACACATTGGGCCAAGGTGTTGGGCAAAAATGATGGATAACCAAGATTGCTGTTCACACATTGGCTGACTGATCATTCTGCATTGGCGCTTCAAAGATGGACGTAGAAGTTCTTGCAGCCGCGGCAATTTATTTATACAGTATTATTGACATACAGGCTGATAATAATTTTGCAAAAAGTTAGCTATGGAGCTATGAGCACTGAGCTATGGAGTCCATGTGTGTACCCACCGCATAGAAAAATTAAGCAAAATTAAAAATTTTGAATTTTTTTTAATATAAGAAAAAAAATATTTTTTTTATTTTGTTTAATTTTATTTCAGACTTTTTAGAGAGCATAATATATATGAATTATAATCTAAGTATATAATGTGTAGGTAAGATCTCGCTAAACAATAAGTGTGATTCATCCTACCATATAATATTAAGTTCCTTATTAAAATATATTATACAGTATTATTATTCCTTCATGTCGATACAATTCTATGAATTGTAAAACCTCATTGCTTGTCCACACCGGCGCCGCCATCGCTATCGGAACATGGGATGGGAACGTAAATTTCATTCACGCGCAACGATACTTTCTCCGCTGACGAGTAACAACGAACTGAACAAGACACCAACGTGTGAACGCTGTTTGCGGAGCGCGCCAAGATCCTTTGATGTGTGCACAAAAAACCGACACTATTCGGATGGCCTGCCAATGTTGGCGCCAACTAGACCAATTAAGCCAACATACCGCCAGATAGCTCTCTACATGTTGGCCCAACACCTTGGCCCCATGTGTACAGCCGGCTTAAAATATCAGATATTGTTCACACGTTGGCGTACTGATCATTCTGCGTTAGTTGGCGTTTTGATAAAGATGGACGTGGGAGTGGGAGCTCTTGCTGCCCCGAAAATTTATTTTCATCCCATCAATTCCAAAAACGATGTTTTATTCCCGCCGACCTTCGGCTGATTCTACAGAAGACCTGTTTAATTATGGTTTTTAGGGTTCCGTATCCAAAATTAAAAACGGGTCCCTATTAGTAAGACTTCACTGTCTGTCCGTTTGTCTGTCGGTCTGTCCGTTCGTCCATACTAAGAAATAGAATAAAATAAATACTAAAGGGGGCTCCCTTAAAGGAACATGTTTTTTTGCCATATAGGCTAGATAATGGTACGGAACCCTTCGTAGGCGAGTCCGACTCGTACTTTCCTGGTTTTATTTTTTCTTTTTCTCTTAGATTGGGATAAAAAGTAGAGTGAATCACTCGGCCGTAAATAGTAGATTGTATAACGAGGCCATAAAACAAGCCATTTTATCTGACACGTTAAGCTAGCCCGTGCCGAAGGCGAGCGCGTATATAGTCAAGGATAAAATGGGTTTTAAGCTAGAGTTTTACATTCGATTTCTCACTTTGATTGTGAGGAAATGTAAAATCTAATGTATTTGTTACTAATGAACGCTGAAACGGCTAAACGGATTTACGTGAATGAAGATTGTTCATGGTCTGGATTATCACATAGGCTACTTTTTATCCCAGAAAACGCGAGTGAAACCGCGGGGCGCAGCTAATATATTATAAAATATATCTAAATTTCATACACGCGTAACACTACTGTCTTTGCTGGCGACTGTAAAAAATAGGACGCCAACCTGTAAACACTGTTTGCGGAGTGCGTCAAGATCCTTTGATGGGTGCTTGAAAAACCGACACTGCTCGGTTAACGGGCCAGCATCGGCGCCAACTACGAACATAATCACCAAGTAAAAGCCGGCTGTACACATGGGGCCAAGGCGTTGGGCCAACGTGTTGGGCCAACGTGTAGAGAGCTACCTGGTGGTATGTTGGCTTAATTGGCCTAGTTGGCGCCAACATTGGCAGGCCATCCAAATAGTGTCGGTTTTTTGTGCACACATCAAAGGATCTTGGCGCGCTCCGCACACAGCGTTCACACGTTGGTGTCTTGTTCAGTTCGTTGTTACTCGTCGGCGGAGACAGTATCGTTGCGCGTGAGTGAAATTTACGTTCCCATGTTCCGATAGCGATGGCGGCGCCGGTGTGGACAAGCAATGAGGTTTTACAATTCATAGAATTTATTCTATTCATTCTATTCCGATAAATAGTCACCATCCACCACCTTCTTTTGCGCCATTTCTTTTTAGTCACTCTACTTTGGTGCACATGTACGTAATAATTAATGGCACTGTATAAATAAATTGCCGCGGCTGCAAGAACTTCTACGTCCATCTTTGAAGCGCCAATGCAGAATGATCAGTAAGCCAATGTGTGAACAGCAATCTTGGTTATCCATCATTTTTGCCCAACACGTTGGCCCACCTTGGCCCCATGTGTACAGCCGGCTTTATTACGCGTGTATGAAATTTAGATATATTTTATCACATGTTCGCCCAATAACTAGCTCGCCGAGCTCGTTGACCCAACGTGTACTGTCAGCTTAACGGATGACGATAATGTATGAACACGATTATTACAAAGCCTGTTTTGAACGGCCAGTTTTGTACAGCCCGTTTTTTGTGTACCTTCATGGCTTCGTAAAATTGGGTTTTGCAAAATTGGTCGCGTGAAACTGCCTGTACAACATAGTATATGTATATGAAACCTTTAATCCTCCCACTGCTGGGATACAGGTCTACCCTCGAAGGGTGATTAGGCCATATTATTCCACCACGCTGGCCAAGTGCGGGTTAGGGGATTCACATACGCCATTGAATTTCTTCTCCGGACATATGCAGGTTTCCTCACGATTTCCTGTACAACATAGAACATAAGCCATAGCACAGGCCATGTAACCGCACATTGGCACTGGTTATGGGGACGGGGGTAAAAAATGAAATGTCTATCTCTCATTTTCAACCATGTTTGGCACTTCCCATCTTTCTCTTTTGTACGAAGTAGCAATTATGGTTCCATCTGTTTAATCTGGGCTGTACAAATTTTGCACGAGCTGTTATACACAGCACAGCCTGTTTTGTAAGGCCAGTTTTACAAAACCAAACAAAGAAGACTAAGATTATGAATCAATTTGCCATTGCTATGCCTCGTTTGTTGCAGGTAAGTAGGGAAATAATCGATCTCTTTCTTGTATTTCAGCCACGTAATTAAGGATGTAACAGTAGATTATTAGGTTTTTTATTTCAGGCCGTAAAATAATGGATGTTACCTACAGTAGGACATTAGGTTATTTTTATTTCATATCATAAAATAATAGATGTGACAGTAGTTTGTTAGTTTTTATTTATTTCAGTCCTGAAAGTGATTTTTTCTGGTATGATATCTCGCAATTCGATTGTAAGAATTCATACTCGCACATAGTAAACGAGTCTTTGTCATTGATATTTGGTTTGCCTTAAACACGGAAAACGGGCTGTGCAAAACTGCCCGTATAAAATCTGCATAGCCCGTTTTGTATGGCCACTTATGTACAGCCTGTTTTCCGTGTAGGTACATGGCTTCGTAAAATCGGGTTGTACAAAATTGGTCGCGTAAAACGGCCCGTACATAAACGGGCTTTGCATAAAATGACCGTACGATATATGGACTCGTCTCCCGCACCTACAATTTTACTTTATCAATTTTATCATGTTCTTTGATACTGTGCGTTACAAAAAAAAGTTTTATGTATTTTTCCCATTGCATTATGTTTCATGATGAGCAATTGAGCAGTAAAGCAGTTGATCACTTAAATTACTCTCGATTAGTACTGTAAAAGTTTAAATCACTTTGATTCTCAAAAATGGCTGATAATTTTCAAAACAAAACCATGGCTCCCGTAATGATGGATTATGATTTCAAAGTGAAAACTCAAAACGAGCGGTCTAAAGTTGAAGATTTGTTTGATTTTGAGGGTTGTAAAGTGGGGAGAGGGACTTACGGACATGTATACAAAGCTAGAAGGAAAGATGGGTCCGATACTAAGGATTATGCCCTCAAACAAATTGAAGGGACAGGATTGTCTATGTCTGCATGTAGAGAAATAGCTGTAAGTATTGTTTCGCTGATAGCATTATAGCCTTCCCAGTTTTCTCGCACTTTCCGACTAAAACACTGCCTCAGGCCAAATTCCCATAGACCCAGCTATTATTCTAAAAATGTAATTAATTCTGAGGGGGTAAAAATTTAAAATTTCACACCAAAGAGTCTTGAAAATGATTTAGAATCTCCATCCTCCAAAAATGGTAGTGGGAACTTTAATTTATCCGATTTATACTGATGGTGAGTTAAGTGTTAACTTTTCCCATCCTTGAACATGAGTTAAAATCACAATTTTGTATTTCAGCTACTCCGTGAACTTAAGCATCCGAATGTAATAAATTTAATCCGAGTGTTCCTGTCACACACGGACCGCAAAGTCTGGCTTCTGTTTGATTATGCAGAACATGATCTATGGCACATAATAAAATTTCACAGAGCTGCAAAGGCTAATAAAAAGTCTGTAATGGTGCCAAAAGGAATGGTGAAAAGCTTACTGTATCAAATACTGGATGGTATACATTATCTTCATTCAAACTGGGTCTTACATAGAGATTTGGTAAGTAAAAGGGTTTCTTGATCAAGTAAAATTTAAGCCTAATTTATGGCTGCGGCGAGTAATCACATGCGCCATCCCCAGGCGCGGCTAATAGTCAAACGCCTTGTTTTTTACTCGCTTGGCGTGTGCAGCCGCACTCGCGTCGCGCAAAGGAAAACACATTGTATGTGTTTCTCGCAGCCAAAGTGTTAAGCCTTGATTTGCAACAACTACATGATGCTACTCAAACACACAAAGAATTATTATCTATGCATAAAAGATAGTTAAACACAAAAGAAGTTTTGTGTGGAGTCCCTGGGACCTACCATGCAAATTAAGGGTTAAGCTGGCTTTCTGGTGCTAGGTTGACTTTTCTCTGAAAAATCTTCTCATCTCATCATGTAAAATGGTTTTAACAACATTTTCAGAAACCAGCGAATATTCTAGTAATGGGCGAAGGCCCAGAGCGTGGCCGGGTCAAAATTGCAGACATGGGCTTTGCTCGGCTATTCAACGCACCGCTGAAGCCGCTGGCAGATTTAGACCCAGTGGTTGTCACTTTCTGGTACAGAGCACCAGAGCTTTTGCTGGGCGCTAGGCATTATACTAAGGCTATCGGTTAGTATATATTTAGCTAAAAATCTATTATAACTGGTTTGCTTAATAACTATAAAGAACACCAAACAGCCAAAGAGATCTTAATGAAATTCAGTAAGGATCTCCATGAAAATAGGTGGAAAACAGATTATTAAAAATAATTGATAACATACCCTTTGCCAAATGCTTCAGAAATGGTTAAGTTATTAAATAAGCTTGTGTCTCACTGAGCCACTACTGCATCATGTCTTGATTGAAACATTCATACTTATTTGAGCATTCCTCAATATACATACTTAGATAGATGGTGTTTGACCCCATTGGGCACAACTTATGGTAAAAGATATGTTAGAAACAAGGACATCACTTTGTAAAATTTAAGAATTAACACTATTGATCACAACACTTAAATATTATCAACCTTGTGCAGATTAACAAAGAACTTCCAAAATATATTACAGATATTTGGGCAATAGGGTGCATATTTGCCGAACTACTCACATCGGAGCCGATCTTTCACTGCCGGCAAGAAGACATAAAGACGAGCAATCCATATCACCATGATCAACTAGATAGGATATTCAATGTAATGGGATTCCCGCTGGAAAAGGACTGGGAGGATATAAGAAAAATGCCCGAACATGCTACTTTGCAGAAGGATTTTAAGAGATCTAAGTAAGCTTTTATACTTAGTTTATTTGTTTTTAAAAACAAGTCTTTATTGCGCCTTCATCAGCATTACACAGGTATTCTAAATGTCAACTTAACATTGGAACACAAAAGGGCAGTTAAAAGAGTCTTAAAAGGTTGGCAGCTTACAAAGACAAGCGGTCTATTTTCCCCTTTTAGTTTGATAGTCTGATGAGTCACTATTAGAATGTCCGCATAGCAAAATGACGACATCACCCTAATATCCCTCTTGATATTAAAAAAACATAGTTACCAAATAGACATGAACACTAAATACTTTAGTAGTAAAACTACTACAGCTTATAATCACCATTCCTTTCTTGTACTATTTTTTACTGTTGTAGTTTATTCAAATACAAAGTATTCTTAGTAAAAGATAACATAAATAGGCATAAACAGAATATAAAATTACAAATAAAAAACAAAGCTTAGCTAAATTTTCTGGCCGTTTAATCTTTCTACTACTTTTTGGTTTTATTTTTACAGCTACCAAAACTGTTCGCTAAGCAAGTACATGGACCGTCACAAAATAAAGCCGGACAGTAAAGCGTTCAGTCTGCTCCAGCGGTTGTTGCTCATGGACCCTAATAGGAGGATAACGTCGGAGCAAGCGATGCAAGATCCTTACTTTGCTGAAGATCCTTTACCTACACAGGTAAAGTTCCAAGATCATCCATTTTACATATATTTATTTACTAGCTGCACCCGGCGGTTTCACCCGCTGTTTTTTTACTTTTAAACCTTCCCTGCACTTCTACAAATATTTCAAGATCAAAATTAGCGAAATTGGTCCAGCCGTTCTCGAGTTATAGCTAGACTAACGAACAGCGATTCATTTTTATATATAAGAAGAATGAAGATATAAGATTTGATGATAGTCGAGCAGCATAAGCTGATGTGCCTATATCTCGCAGCAGAGGCGGATCCAGAATTTTGGTTTGAACCAGGTGGCTGAGGGAGACAAATAAATTACCCATCCCTAGCTGTACCCACATTTGCATTTTAGAATATTCTATACTGCAAGCCTGTTCCTATGCTTTCTAAGACATGAAACTATGATATGTTTAAGATACAAAAAAATATATATTATTGAGAATTGTCCTTGTGTTTCAGGACGTATTTGCCGGTTGCACCATCCCGTACCCGAAAAGAGAGTTTTTAACCGACGATGACCAAGACGACAAGAGCGAGTCGAAAGCCAGGCAGAACCAACAGCAGCAACAGCAACAGAACAATGTAAGAATAATTAATACTTTCCTAACAAGCTGTATAAAAAAAATAAGAATATATCCACAATAGGCATGACGACAGTATCAAAAAATCGCCGATTCAATGCTTTCAGGGGACTAGCCAGATTAAAAAAATTTAAAACACATGTTTAGTTTTATTTTTAAAAAACAGATTATTAAGATTTTCAATAAATTAAAACATTAAAATACAGCAATCGGCCATCTTGCCAGAAACAACAATCACAGCGTATGACGTCACGCTTCAGTGAACTCAGGTCATCCGCCGCTCATCACGCATAGACACAATGACATGTTTACTAGCCGTGACGTCAAATCGACGCCATGACACAAGCAAGCTGTTTTCGGGCACTGTTGAAAAAATATGTGAAAAATGGCTTCAAACTTCGTTAAACTTAAGTTTATTACCGAAATAAAGGCTTTTTTGTAAATAGTAAATGTGTACTCACATTATGGAAGAGGATTTTAAAATCTTTCGTCACGCCTATTGTAGTGATACGACTTTTTTGTAGAGCCCGCCTGGGGAAGTACCACACAATTGACAGTTATTCCACTGCCAAGCAGTAATGTGCAAACAGTACTGTGTTCCGGTTTGAAGGGCAATGTTTCCAGCAAAATTTCAGGGCTAATAAGATATTAAACATATTATAAAGAATTTACCCATACTTAAGCTACCTTTCTCTTAGTAAATTTTGTAAACAATTGATGTTTTTGTATTTCCAGACTCAGCAAAACCAAGTTCAAGCCAACAACCACGATCATGCGGCGAATAACGCGAAACGAATGAGAATGGCGGGTGAGTAACACAAACACACACCCAGTCACACACACACACTCCCTTCTCACACACACACTCCCTCCTCACACACACACTCCCTCCTCACACACAAACAGCCTCATGTAACTACTTGATACGGATACAGTAGTGTTGATCACAAACCTAAATATCTTGAAAATCCTAATACACTTTCCGGTAAGATAGAAGCTTTAAACTTTCCTTCTAACCGGAAAGTTTATTAGAATTTTCGAGGTCAAAGCTAATATTTATCTGCTAAGTATGCGTATTTCGTCTTCGACTACATCGTCGCATAGCAACAGTCAAGTTGATGGTCAAACTAGAACTTATTCGCGATGATAAAACGGCCTTTGCACGGTTGAGATAGGTTACTAACTAAATGTAGGTATAGTAGGTTATAAGAAAAGGGTACCCGAAGCCGGAAAAGGCTCATAGTACTCATCATTATGTACTTTTACAACGAGACAAACTCAATTCGCGAAAAATAATCAGCTGTTCTGTAGAAAAATGTCAATGACACTCGAGAAAATGTATGGAACAGCTGCTTTTTTTTACGAATTTTGCATTATGTCAAGTTTATTCCAGTTAATATTTATGTAAACTAGACTGCTCACTAGGCCTTAGGTATAATGTGAAAGCAGCCATTACGGGGCTGTCCATATTTTCGACCCCTTCCCCCTACAATCATCCTATCGTCATTTCTTAATGACCCCCCCCCCCCCCTCTCATTCATTTACCGTCATTCGCAGTCCAGCCTCCCCCCCAAATTTAGAATGACGTATTATATGGACGGCCCCTTAGTTGTACATTGTACATCATTGCAAAGCCAGGATGCATTTACTTCGAGCCGCGCCTGCGCATCCTCTTTTCCTGTTGCCGTAATTTTAATAACAGTTATTTGTCTGGTTATGATGTTACAAGTCGCTTTTTGCAATTGTTGCAATATGACTTTTAAACGGAAAGGAAACCGCGATTAGACTGGTTCGTAATTTATCTTTCCGTCCGCGTTTTTTCTCACTGGTTTTAAAATTCCATCCAGTTGGGTTTTATTACAAATAATTTGAATTGACACATACAGGGCTATACGGAAAGGGCATGCTAAGCCGAAAAACGATTATAGTAGGCTCTTATCATTATGAACCACTTTTACTATGGGACCACCCGGAATTCGCGAAAAAAAATTCAGCTGTTCATAGAAAATTGTCAATTACACTGGACAAAATGTATGGTACAGCTGAGGTTTTTTTCGCGAATCCCAGGTTGGTCCCATAGTAAATGTTGTTCATAATCATGAGTTACTATGTATTTTTTTCGCCTTAGCATACCCTTTCCTTATAACCCTATATAAACTATTAAATTTATACGAAATAGGATTAAAACTAATGCAATAGCTACGTAACATAATTAAATAGTCAAAGATCAAACCGGTGCTAAATTTAATAGTAAATATATATAAATTGCATTCCAGGTCCAAATCAAGGCAACAACGCAAACGGCGGCGGGCAACAGGAGTTCCACCAACAGCAACAGATGATGTTCGGTGGGCAGCAACAAGGCGGCAACTCGCAGCAACAGGGCAACTTCCAACAGAGATTCTAAATCTCGACACTTCTTGAGTTAATCATTTACTTCCTAAATCTCATCCATCATGTATTATAGACAAAATGAATGTGTATGTATATTATTGGTAAGATTTTGGCTGCGTTGGCTGAACTGATCTAGGTATAAGAAACTAGGTAATATCGATTCTGTACCATTTTAAAAAACTAACCAATTAGAGTGTTTTTGTTCTTTTCTCGCATATTAAAATAATACGAGACGCAAATAAATTTAGTGCTGTCTCGTTTATTTAGATTACAATCACGGTACAGAATCGACATAAATGTAGATTTAATCAATTTCATAAGTACATTTAATAAATTTTCAAGTCTAAAAATTCCTTTATCAATGGAACATGTAAAAAATAAACACGAAAAATCATTATTAAAACTTTAATAGAAAACTTGTTCTGTACAAAATATATTTAAATTATGGACGGAATCTCTTAGTTTTATTTCACAGTTTTGCAAGATAAAATTTGTCATGTCTTTACAACTACGATAATAAATTTGGAGCAACGTAACTGTTATTTCCATATTATTTCTGGCGGAATAAGCTCTGATCTTGAAATGCGAGCCCTATATAGTCTATAGTAAAGCCGAATTTTTAATTACAAGCCACAATGGAATGCTCTGCGTGTGTAGGTGTTCCCCGATAGTTATAATATGGGTGTCTTCAAGTCGAGAGTGAATCCGTTTCTTCTAGGCAAGCGTGCTCAATCGTAGACCGGATCATTGCGTCTCATCAGGCAAGATGGCAGTCAATCACAAACCTATCACAATAAAAAATTCGGCAATCGTAATATACTGTCCTTTTTAACAAAACATGGATAATTCAGATCTTGATCAGACAAAGTTATTTATCTATACTAATATTATAAAGAGGAAAGATTTGTATTTTTGTATGTTTGTGTGGAAAAAACTCAAAAACTACTGGACCGATTCATTCTTTCACCATTCGAATGCTACATTATCCCAAAGTAAAATAGGCTATATTTTTTTTATCCACAGCGAAGCGTGGCAGGGAACAGCTAGTTTATTTATAAATCGATACCTTTGTAATATGTATAACAGTTACATTACAACAAACAACAATACAGTAACAATTACAGTACAGTTACATTGCTCCTTGCATTGAATTTGAAGCCTCGTCTAATTAACGATAAGTTTTTCTACATCTAAAAGTTATTTTTGAGTTAAGATTTTAGTTATAAAACAAAGCTCTTAACGAACTGACTCACTTTGTCGGACAAGATGAAGATTTTATAATTCGCCTGCTTATCACAAAACTGACGATATTTCTTATCCATTTTACAGTTTTTATCGATTTTATATTATTTGTGTGAGCAGGCAACTTTTCATAAGGCATAGAATAATGGGGTGCACTAGACTGGCTAGCGGACCATAGGTACGAAATTGATTAAAAGACTAACACTTTACCTGCTGCTAATAATCTCATGCGTTTGTGTTTTACCGCACAGTTGTATTGAAAGTGGGATTATCGCGCCTGGAGTGTGCAGCCGCATTCGCGTTGCACAAGGAAAAACACAAGGTATGTGTTTTCAGCAGTTAGAGTGTTAACAGGCACAATTACACAATATACTCTCAAAAACAAAGGTTATGCAAACCATATTAAGAATTAATATAGCACCTGCCGACATATTTCTGTTGCTGAAATAAATCTTGTTGCATCGACAATTTTTTTTTAATGAAACTTCACGATATGGTCATCAACATACCTCAAACAGGACATTAGCGACTATCGTCCTATCGTATGTAATACGCATTACATGTACTTAAAACAACCGATGACTTAACAGTAAGTCAGCCAAGAAGGTCTTGTTGACAGCATTTTGACTTCTAGTAGCATATACATTGGACCTATTTTAGGTTATCACAGAACCCAGCAGGCCTGATTTTGTCAGTCATTTGAATCTGAGCCATGAAACCGATTCTTTGGGCTGCTTTAGACGGTCTAAATAACACAATTTTGGTATTTACGAGTATGCTCCGCCGAATTCCAAAACGGTTTGTGGTCCAGAGTTGTCTAAGAAATACTGCACTTTTTGTAACTCATCTCGTTTGAGCTTGGTGTTGGAGTCGACGGGACGGATGCGTGTGCGCAGCTTGCTGCAGCTTCCATCTATTAACTTCTCGAATGCTGGAACAAATAAACTTTATTAGATTCAAATATTTTTTTAATTTCAATTAAAAAATGTTATACCTAAATAGGCATAAACAGCCGCCTTGCCAAGTTGCAATTCTAAAATCGAAACGATATAGAAAAGCAGGGAAATGTATGGGAATGAATTTTTTGTCATAGAAATGTCGTATGCAACTGAATTTTTCAAGTCAAATTTTAGAAAGTGAAACTTCATATTCTATAATTTAAACAGTACTAGACGACATCTAAGTAAACAGTTTTTTGTCTCTCATAAAAAATGGCAAAACTCTATACGCCTCTGATGCCCTCGATATGTAGCAATAGGTAATTGAGTAATGAGTACTAATTCGGTAAACTAGGTCTACTGTTGTTGTTTGTCAAAAAAACTTGTTTCCTTGTACACACTTTGAAAACATTACCTACTAATTACAGTACTTTTTAAATTTATGATGTCGTGTCGCAATCATTCGGATCGATCGTTTTGGTTAGCTCACTGAGTAGCACGCACTGGTTACATTAGATTGTTATAAATAATTCATTCGCCCATCAAGAAACTTACGTTTCTAACGCTTTGATATGTTAACCGCGAAGTATGGAATTATGTGATCGACTAAAACATAAACTGCTCTCTGCTTCCGCGGTTTTAACCGCGTGAAAAATTATATGGAAACTGTACATTTTTTGGGATAAAAAAAAACAAATTTAACGTTTGTTTTGTTGATCTGTTACAACTTGAAAGAGAAACAAACAAACACATTTTCGCATTTATAATAGTGGTAGATTAGGATAGGCTTGAACTGTATCGTTAACTTCGCTGATCGTGCGTACCTAACTAAAACTCCCATAACTACCCAAGTTAACTACATTGATAGCTCTGTTACATATTACTATTTTGCTCAGTCTGAATAATATGGTTTTCATCTAATTAAATGAATAGTTACTCACCATCTTTCCTGTAAGAGTTGTGGCATGCCATGTGACACACCGATGGGAACCCTCTCAAAGTCTTCGGATCTACTGGGAACTGCGACAGTGGCGCCGCGCACAATGCTTGTCCGTTCTTCCTACAGCCCTGCAAACATCTCTCATATGTGTTTTTTCTTGGCTTTGGCGTCCTTCGCGTCGTTGGCTTTCGCGTTGTCGTAGGCGCAACTGATTTTTGGGCAGTTATTTGAGGTTTAAAGTTCACGTTTGTGATGGATCCACTCGGAGTTATAACTCTAATCTTTAGCGGGAATAGTCTGTCGATTGGTATAGACCTGCCGCTGTTCAATATCGGTAGAGGCGTTGTTGATGGTGGTAGTCTGCAGTTTGTATTCCTGGTAGGAGTGCTGCTGCCTACACTACTGCTACTGCCGATAGTGGATAACGATGTTACCGTGACTCTTGGTGACGCGGATGACAGAAATTGCGTTGACGGAGGTAGTGTCGTGGACGAGAGAGGAGTAGGAGAGCTGAATGTCACTGGAGTAGGAGAGCTAAATGTCACTGGAGTAGGAGAGCTGAATGTTGAAGCAAATGTACTCATGATAGGAGAAGGAGAGGTGAACGTAGGAGAAAATGTACTGGTTATAGGAGAACTGAATGTAGGAGAAAATGTATTGGTTAGAGGAGGAGCTCTAGTTGTAAATGATACTTCTCCCACAGTAGCTCTAGGCGATAAACGGTTTGGGTAACTTTGGACCGATTGGGGCGCTTGTTGATAGATTAAGAAGTAGTTTGATAGGGGTGGCATGTTCTGCGGCGGGCGGGCTGTTGACGACTCTTGCT
This sequence comes from Alcis repandata, assembly GCA_949125135.1. Taxonomy (NCBI): domain Eukaryota; kingdom Metazoa; phylum Arthropoda; class Insecta; order Lepidoptera; family Geometridae; genus Alcis; species Alcis repandata. The sequence continues at coordinate 8,695,246 of OX421233.1, forward strand.
GAACACTAGTTTGACCATTTTGGGGGAAGGGTTCGAATCGCATGTCTTGTGGCGTCGTTTCACTCGACTGCGGCTGGAAGAACGTCGTCTCTGATGGACTTTGGGGCAAACTCTGTGTAGATGATGATTGCTCTTGCTCTATTTGGATGTTGCGTTGAGGCAGAGATTGTTCTGATACAATTTTCAGTATAGCCTGCATTGGTTCTAGATTGGCAGGTGAAGTTTGCTGCTGGATTTCTACCGTAGGCTGATTGATCGGCTGATACGACTGCTGATTCAGATTAAGACCCGTAATGTATTGTTGAAAGGGGGTTGATGAATATTGGGGTATCGGTGACTGAGTTGGCGAGAAAGGCGATGATTGGCCAGACTCGCTCGTTGATTTAAATGTTGCTGAGCTGGATAAACTTGTGGGAGGTGACAGCGTCGATAGCAGCCGAATGTCATCGTCGCTGTTCGATGACACAATGATAGGGTTTGCAGTCGAAAAGGGCGTTTCAGTCGAGAATAATTCTGATATCGATTTAGGTTGAAAACCGTCGTTTATTATGTTGGCGGAATACCATTGTGGCTGCGCGTCTTTTATTTCTGCTCGACATAGTTGTAACACTGAAAAGAAAAAAAACATTTTATTATCAAGTGATTCATTATATTTCAACTAATTTCAAGAATGAAAATAAAAATCATAATTTATTCATGATTTTCTTTGAATTATTTAACAATTTCATCTTGAATTGCTCTTAGTAATGGACTATCGGAGATCAAGACATAATTTGGGTCGCTGCGCCAACAAATTAGTAATTCAAAGAAACGCAAAATTTTAAAGCAATAAGAAGCTGGCAATTTTTTTATGTGATAAATCTGCCAAAACTAAAACTCGCATGACGAGGGTTTTAAACTATTGTATTTTAAACTTTCGCGGAACTCTAAAACCACATCTAAGACAACACAAAATCACACAACAAAACAATACATGTTTAATCACAAATTTTGAAAAAAATAAAAACTACGAATGGTAAAAATAGATGAAAAATTGTTTTGAAATGTCCAAAATTTAATACCTTTCATCTGCTACCCCACATGACTAAATCGCATGGCTTTAAGTTTTTATGTCTCCATTTTGGGTAAAAATCTGTTTCTCAACATTTTTTCTACAAATTGTAGCGATTAACATAACTTAGCATCATTCCAAATTTCGGACCGCTAGCTTTTATATAATTATATATATATTTAACCTTTAATTTATATATATTTCTGAGATAACTGGTTGTAAGGTTGTAACATACAGAATTACAGACAGACGGATATGGGAGTCTCGCCCTAAGAGTTCTTCTCCTAAGAAAGTTGAGAACTCTAAAAAGCGTCGGCAAAAAAGTATAATTCGTGTCTGTTGGGGAACTGGTTCCCGACGTCCAGTTTTTGCGGTGCCCTTACAAAGGTCAAACACCTATAGTGATACAAAAAAAAAATGCCGCCAAAGAATATCTCGCCGCGTTGTTTGATTCTAGGAAGCTGGGAGAAATGATTGGAAGCTACGAGCGTAAGCTAGCTTTTACAGGGTTATAACTTATAAGTAGGTATAATCCGACTTCGGTGTTTATAAGGAAGGTATGCTAAGCCGAAAAAGACTCATAATACTTATAATTAAGGACAACTTTTATTATGGGACCAACTTGGAATTCGCCAAAAAAAAATCAGTTGTTTTATAGACAAATCTCAAGGACACTCGACAAAATGTATGGAACAGCTGATTTATCTTTTTGCGATTCCAGGTTGGTCCTATAATAAAATGTGTTTATAATGATGAGAAATATGAATATTTATCGGCCTAGCATACCCTTCCCTTATGACCCTGTATTATTCCATGCATTATCTTTTCACACATTCTACATTTATTTAAAAACCGGCAAGTAATTTCCCTTGCATTCTTTACCCAGCAATAAAATTAAGCAATGCACAGAATTTTCAAAATTCCACAAAAATACTAAACTTAAAGTACTTTACCTACGTATCAGATAAGAAATTATAATGCTACTAGCTTTTGGCCGCGGCTTCACCACATTATGAACAAAACGAATTTAAAAAGCTTTAAAACATCTTTAGTACAAAATTCTTATGCCCGAACCCAAACTTTGAGCTAACGACAAGATGGCATCAGAGAATAAATGAAAAAGCATGTACCTACTCGTAGTTAAAAAAGTTATGTGATAAAATGCTTTACTGTAGACCAGTGCCTGTTTCTATTTCTTAGTTTTATGTACCTAAGTAAACTGAATAACATCAATCTGTCCTGGTATTTCACTGATAAACATGGTATATAAAGAACAATGTACCCGTACATAGTCCTATATATCTGTCGATAGTATTGCAAGTTAATTGTGTCTCATTAGTACAAGGTGCTCCTATTCACAAAGCTACAGAATTGAACAGTATGTATCAGAAAATTTCTACATTTCTTCTGCTTATATGCAAACTAGCAAGTGCGGAATTTGATCCACTTTCAGACGAGTTTATTGATTATATCAATAAACAGGGAAAATGGAAAGCCGGCAGGAACTTCCATCCGGACACCCCTATTTCGTACATCAAACATCTTCTGGGTGCGCAGTTGGAGGATCCGGACTTCAGTGGCTTGTCGACAATCCAGCATGACCCAGAGTACATCAAAAGCCTTCCGAAAAGTTTCGACTCGAGAGAAAAGTGGCCGAACTGTCCTTCATTAAACGAAATACGCGATCAAGACTCTTGCGGCAGTTGCTGGGCCTTTGGAGCCGTGGAAACCATGACTGACCGCGTCTGCACCTATTCCAACGGGACTAAAAACTTTCATTTCTCCGCTGAGGATTTACTAGCGTGCGCCGGACCCGATATTGGTAGTTGCCACGGGGGGTACAGCCATAAAGCATTTGAATATTGGGTAGAGCAAGGTATTGTATCTGGCGGGAATTATGGGTCTAAAGAAGGCTGTAGACCGTATTCTCTGCCTCCATGCGAACACATGACGAAGGGTGATTTACCTCAATGTGCTACACAAGAGCACAGTACTCCTGTATGCGTGAAACAGTGCCAGAATGGCTACAACATGTCTTACGAACAAGACAAGCGGTACGGGAAAAGCGTATTTGTGTTACAAGGCGAGGATCACATAAAAGCTGAACTATTCAAAAACGGACCCGTTCAAGCTAGTTTCACAGTTTACGCTGACTTCGTTCATTACAAGGGTGGTGTTTACCGACAACTAAACCAGAAGTATATGGGTAGACATTCCGTGAAAATATTGGGGTGGGGCGAGGAAAGTGATGGAAAGTACTGGTTGGTCGCTAATTCCTGGAATACACATTTTGGACTTAAAGGATTTTTCAAGTTTCTACGTGGAACTGACGAATGTGGAATAGAGAGCGCAGTATGTGCTGGCGAGCCGGCTTTAGAGGGATATTAAAGATAGATGGAATTTAAGTGGAATTGATTTAATTGGTTTTATTTCTTCTTAGGTACCTACCTACCTACTCTTCTGACACAGCGAACCCAAGTGAGCAAACCTCCAACACTAGAGAATGCTATTGATCTCAGTCTTCGCTTATATAAATATATACCTATAATTATCTTGCCAGCTGGTTTGGGGTTGATTTATTAGTTAATACTGAGGGTATAACTAAGACTGAACACAACTCTAAACTTTATCTCGCCTCGGGTAACTTTATTTAACTTTTTGTTATAATTAAACACGGGAATACTCACGTAAAAATTAAGTCGTCTACTACGACTAGACGACGTTTATTTAACTTTATTTAGATAATCAAGCTACCTAGCTCCTAGTTCCTAGCTCCTTCTGTTTGTAATTTATGGTGTGAACAATAAAGAGTTTATCTATCTATCTATCTATCTATCTAGTTAATACCTTATCTAAGGTGTCCTTCGGTTAGGTTTACCTGAATAGCATACAGATACTTCTTTCTGACCCGCAATGAACAATGTTTTATATGTTAGCCATAGTAATTTCATGCACCATGTTTTTCTATTTCATAGTGAACAATAGTCATCGATTAGACCGAGTTCTATCCATCCAATGAAAGCGATCCCTTTTATTGATATTTGTATGAAGTTCCATGCTCTAAATATCTTACACAATGTGTTTGGAGTGTATACTCGTACTTTCACTAGCTCGTATATCTATTTTACCTACTAACGTTTATGTTTTATTGCCAAATTAGATTTAGTAAATAAATAGGATAATAGTTTAGGAAATAGTTTTTTTTTTTTTTTTTTTTTTAATGTAATTGAGTGACGAGACGAGCAAATCGCTCGCCTGATGTTAAACGTCACGTTTGCCCATAACAGGTCTGCACCACCCAGAATTTTGAACTTGCATAATTCAAGACCCTGCGCGGCACAGCACTGCGCTCGCCACCCTGAGATATAAGTTGTTTAATCTCCCATTTGCCCTGTAATTTCACTGGAAACAATGCCCTTCCAACCGGAACACTGTAATGTTTGCACATTACTGCTTGGCGGTGGTAGTAATAGTAACTTTAAAATACAGGTTTTGCAGTTTTGCTAGATATATTGTATTATTGGTATGTTATACAGGGTTACATAGATACGTAGGTACGAGAAAAGGGCTCATAGTACCTACTGATCATGAACAACTTTTATTTAGGTACTATTTTTCCAGGTGTGCCATACATTTTGTCGAGTGTCATTGCAATTTTTTATGGAACGGCTGATTTTTTTTGTCAATTCCGGGTTGGTCCCACAGTGAAAGTGTTTATAATGATTAATGAGTACTATGGGCTCATTTCGGCTTTTTTTATTTAGTCTATACTAATCTATACTAATATTATAAAGAAGTAAAGTTTGTGTGTTTGTTAAATTGTAAGGGGTAATCTCGGGATCTACTGAACCGATTTTAAAAATTCTTTCACCAATAGAAAGCCACATTATTGCTGAGTGTCATAGGTTATATAAAAAACCGAAAAATAAAAATGCTTTCACGTGGTAGTCCGTTTTGCAAAGTGAATCGGAGAAAAAACGGTCCGGACGGCGCGCGATGGCTTCGGGTTTAATTAACATTATGCCCAACGAAGTGGGCACGGGTCAGCTAGTACATAATAATAGGCTTGCATTTGACCGCCATCTCGCCAGAAATACTCGGCTTAGCATACCTTTCGTTATAACCCGATACCTACTAAAAATCTTCCAAGCTGAAACTGTACGTCTCAATAGCTTCTACTTACGCCCTACACTCAAATTCAATTCAAATTCAAAATAATTTATTCAAATATGGGTACATCAATGTACCACTTATGAATGTCAAATACAATTTTTATGAATAAATTAATACCAATAAATTAAATGTCAAAGAAAATAATATTATTAGAATGTCAAAAAAATTATATAAAATAATTGCAATGTCAAAAAATCAATGTATAAAATAACTACAGTAGTAGGTATAATCAGTCAAGTATTACAGTCTAAATACAATTTTCGTAATGAGACTTTATCACTGTAAGTCATCGATCTAGTATGTAAGTAGATCGGCCTTTCGGAGCTTCGCAGGGCAACCGTCTATACTAGCAAAAATGCTAGTATGATGCCGTGACGTCACAACTGTCAATCAGTTGTGTTTTGGCAGCCATTGATAAGTGATGTCGCCGAACTGTCAAAGTTTGTGAAGAAAATCACAATTTTCATGGAAAACAAGGCATTATATGCTGTAAAATATTGAAAAATAGAAATGAAACCACAAACCAATCCAGATAAAATGTGTAGCTTCCCGTGCTAGTGCTTAATATTCTAGTAATTTAATATTTTTGTAAATGATCTCATATCTGATACAAAAACCGAGTAAGTGATTTCAATAAAAAAAGATTCCGATTCAACTCAATTTAATTTATTTACAAACAAAAATGAAATTAAAAGCCAGGCAACTAGTTAGACTATACATAAGACACAATACTTATTATTTTTTAAACGGAGCACTTTTTTAAGCGTTTGAATGTTATAAATGTAAAAAATGTCTTTTAGAATATTTTGTCTGTCTACCACACTTTAGTCACTTTTTCGTTGAGTCGTTGTAACGTTATTGAGTAAGAAGCATCTAAACATAAACTTATTTGTTGTTAATAAATACCGATTCAATAATTTTAATGATGTTCCAAATGGTCTTTTAATTTTGGGTGTGGCCCAATTTTCATCTCCTAGTCACAAATCCAAAATAAATTACAAAAAAGCAATACTTGGGCTCTCCTAAAAAAGGGAAGTATTGACTTACTTTGCTTTTTACTGAGATGTGCGGTTTACGATATATGTCAAACGAAAAAATTAGAAATGAGACAATAATCACGAGTCGAGGATGATTTTTGGTCGTTTTAGGCTAGTTTTACCTCATTTCAGTCTCGGTATCAAAACTGTCAAAAACAAGTCAAGGGTAACATAGGGTAAAATGGCATGCATATACAACGTAAAATGCAAAGGGTAAATTAACATGTAATAATAAATTAAATATAGTTGAAACCATTATTTGTAAAATACTGAATAGCAAGGTGATAAAATAGGTTTTTAAATTTCAGGTTTCCATCACACTATCCTACTACACAGTAGGTATAATTAGTAATTTTATTAAAAGTTTGACAGATATTTTTAATTCTGTTATGTTCGTTTTTTTATTTAAATCTGTAATTAGTCATTTAAGTACCCGCTTGTACGCTGACAGGCGGGGTCTGGATATCTTTTATCATTTAAACACCTTTGTAACCTAGGCCCACAAGCACAATAAATTGAATTAAAAAAAATTATAGATGTAAATGTTTGTATGGTTGTGATAAATCAATCATACAGAAACGGTTGAACAGATTCAAATGAAATTGAGTAGCTATGGATTAAGTTTATACCCTGGATTAACACATCATAGGCTGATTTTTAACCCAAAAAAAGATTCCTGTAGGATAGTGGATGAAACTGGGTGACATAGTAGAACGTATTTTTTAACTGTAGGATACACGCTTTTTTGTTCGCGTCTTAAAATTATTATTACAATTTGAATCTTCCATTGACTTTATTACGATAGTGGCTTTAAAGTATACACTCTATTATACCAGTCTTTAGTTTTTATAAAAATTATTGACATTTTCGTCACAAGTTGAAGAACAGTCCGGTATAAGGCCTATGTTCCCTATTCTGTAACCAGGCTAGTGAAGAGAAAATCGATAATTGAAAAATAATAAAATTATTTACTATGTTTATTGGTGAAACTGAAATCGATTACCAAAAATAAGAAATCGAAATCGTATAAGAACCGCACAATCTAGTAACAATTTGTTTCAATCGGTCAAAATTCACTTATTTCATCTGATGGACTGTATGTTGTGATATCACACCTATGAAAAGATTAGTCCAGCAAGTCTAATTGGAGCATTTTGGTAACATTAACAATTAATAATAACAAATAAGTCTCAACGGTAAAATTGAAACATTTCATTAAAATTAAAGTACTTAGGTTACTTAGTAATTTCTCTATTTATAAAAATCGTCATGATATGATGACGTCATCCACAAAATCGATCGATTTATCTCTTAAGATATTCAGATCCCATCACTACGTTTGCTGTCAAAACATAACGTCAATTTGTTATACGGTAAAAAATAAAGCTATCAGTTGACTAACTATTTGCTATCACAAATATGATATTTGAAAATGTTGGATAACAATGACCAAGTACCTTACCTCCCCGAATACGGCCCGCACCCCCCCGGATTTCGGCTTCCGCGGTTTCGATACAAATGTGATGTTAGGGCGGTTCGATATAATCCGACTTCGGTGCTGTAAGTACACTGCATCGTATACATATTTACTAGAGTAGGTAATATCTAAAAAAAAGTCTCTTCCTATGAAATTCCGTATTGTGTAGCATATTTAGGTCAAATAATGGAAGCTAAATTAGAACCACTTCCTGACGTCCCGAAAGCCATTACTTTACAATGCAACAAAAGCATGTTACAAAAAATATTTTGAAATATCCTATTTTACAACTGGTTCTAGACTTTTGTTGTAATTTCCAAACTTTTAAATCACTCAAGTACTGTGTCACTACAAAATGCCTCTACTATTCTATTACGCAACTGTGTAACTGAGCCAGATTATTCATTCAGATGGACATATGACTTCAAGAATGCTGTTTGAATACCTTTACTAGAGTTAGCAGCTGCAGTCAGCTGTTATTCATATGAAACGATTCTACCATGTGGCAGCTATGCACTGTGTTTTACAACTTTGATTTTAGACCTTTAACTTGTAAAAGTAGAGTCCATTTTCGCAGTGTCACTGCCAATGGATATAGCGTTGAGTAACAAGATCGAATGCATATTTAAGATCTTAGATTGGAAGAAGTAGATACATGATAAAACTAATAATTAATTAATTAATTATTACACCAATGTAACATTATTTTTCTGACAAATAAACAAATTTAGTTTAATTTTCAATTGGAAATACTTAATATGGTTAATAAGTACTTAAAATCTTTTTGAATCTAATTAGGCGTCAATATGAATGAAGAAAAAATTAATAGTTAAAAAAACTAAAAAACACGATTTGTTTAGTGTATTGTCATCGGTCCTCGATATATCTACAAAGTTTGAAAGAAATCTGACCGTTTAAAGTGGGTCAAAAACGCGCTCAAAGGAGTCGGTTACATACAAACATACAAACATACAGGTGAAGCTAATAAAAGCGTGTTAAAAAGGGTCTCAAAGACGGAAGATATCTTTTTCTAGAAAGATCGTAGTATTTTTGCAAGCTTTTATTTATTAAGTGTACCAATGTAACTTGGTGTGTGTGTGCCCCTAAGTAAACAGGTAAAGGTATGTAAAATTGTAAATTTTATATTCGTACTTAACTTCATACATAGCTCGGCAGATTTTGGATTATTAGTTGAAGGTATGTACATACGTCTTTGTCCAAAAGTGTCATGAGCTCATTTTGCAGCCGGGTATATTAATGTTCTCTTAATAAATAAATTTACTATTTTACTCCGCCGTATTACTAAAGTAGCAATTATTGTAACGTATATAAATCCCACTAACTACCAGTTCTGTTTCCAAAGGTAAGTACTAGAATATGGTTTACAGCGTAATTACTTAAAACGTGTTTGATCGCAAAAACTTGTGGTTACTGATTCGTTCGTGGTGTAATAGTACTTTCCTGAGTACTACAACAATAAAACGCTTGAGCGAGGAACAATGAAACGGGTTTAATAATACTAGTTAGTGTTCGTGGCCTCGCTCGCATAGCCTATACTTTGTACAGCCTTTTTTTTAATTCAGCCCCTTAGGGGTTGAACATCGCAAAACCCTTCTTAGTGGCTCTCTACATCATACAGAGAATATCCTTCCAAATGTTTCTAGGACTAGCAGTTTAGTCCAAGATGTTGATTTTGAGAAACTTACCTACTTATTTTAGAATTATTATGTGTGTGGAAGGGTCGTATTACTCGTAGCATTATATGTTTTTAGACATAAAAATGTGTGCCTTGTCGGACTCTCGGCAGGCTAGCATGCTATTACAGTATCAATTACAAACACTTAAGTAAAAATTGTATAATTTTGTAACGAAACGCAATCATTATATCTTATTCTTCAAAATTAATACAATATGTCATCCTTCGTAATAGACGTTTTCCGGTTTATTTACCAATATCGCTCCGCCGCATGCGCAACGGCCTCAAATTAAAGAACGCACCCAACAAATAGAGCAGAAAACAATGAAGCCAATTAAATAATGTTATTATTGTACTTAGGTTATGGATTGGTTAGACTTAATAAGTAACCAACCCATAACTTGTCGTGAGCAGTGGTGAGACAGTAAATGGGCACACTCGGCCATGTAAACAATTCATGGATCTAGTGACTCTCACGCCTCGTAACACAACAACAAACATTTGACGAGTTTTAACAAACTTTATACAAACCGAGTACCTACTCGGCCGAGGGCACTGTCTCTGCACTGTACTCGTTACGCGTAATCAACCCATTATAGACATGAGTTATTTATTACATATTTTAGAAGTTATTTATTATAAATTTCAGTAAGTAATCACTTTCTTTTTATTTTCATTAGCGCATTTTCTAAACTTGCATTTATTCTTGCTTACGCCATAGATATGTTTTAATCCAATTTTTTCATGTCGATGCACTACGGACAGTTTTACAAACTTTAGCATTCAAGTTTATTATTGGGTAACAGTGTGAAATATAAATGGGCAAAATAACTGCAGTAATATCTTTGATATCAAATCAAATATTTAAAGATATTCTTGAAACTATATTACATCCATTTTGTCAAGTGTCATTGACATTTTTCTAAGGAACAGCTGATTTTTTCTCGCGAATTCCGAGTTGGCCCCTTATAGTAAAACTTGTTTTCATAATGATGAGTACTTACTATGAGCCCTCGCCTAATGAAACTCGCCTGATGAAGGTCACCGAATGTGACCGAAACTAGTCGTAGTAGACGACTTAATTTCTACGTGAGTATTCCCGTGTATAATTATAACAAAAATACTATGAGCCCTTTTCGGCCAAACATACCCTTTACTTATAACTATATAATATACATACATACTGTATATTAGTTTAGCGGATAAGGGGCTTAGTGTTATGTTGTTGTTTCGTAAATTTTTGTGTTTTTGATTCTTTCAGTATCCGACTCAATAAATGAGTATATCCGTACCTATAATTGTACCAAAATGTGTCAACACAACGTTCGTTTTCACAGTAAAATAAGATTTAGGGTCTTCCTTATCAAACACTTCTTAAACTTAAGCCACTTTAGTTACGCACACATAAACATTTCGGTTTTCTCACAAGTTAAATAACAGTTGTCAATCTAAACAACACTGTAAGTAGGTACTATTGTTAAGTTGTACAGACTATTATATGTAGGTTACATTATGTCTACAACTCGAAACTCTGGAAGAGAATATTACACTTAGGGGCTCTCTCAAACTCACGTAAATACATACATGATATTTATAACAAACACAAAGTACAAATACAAAGTAAAACACGATATTTGAAACAACAATGATGTTAAACACTTTTATAGGAATACTCACGAGTTAAAACGACGAGCGAGTTGGCGCGGCGGCGTTGGCACTCCATGCCGGCAAACAGGCGAATACTTACTGGAGAGGTAACATACTAAACGCAGCACGACTGGATCGGTCTGCCTCCACCACTACGTTTCGAAGTCGCAACATAGTATTCGATATGCACAGTACGTTAGCTAAGGCTTTACGTTTTTGCACATAAAATATTTTTTTTATGCAACTGCGTGACGAGACGGGCAAATCGTTCGCCTGATGTGAAACGTCACGTTTTCCCAAAAAGCAACGTTTAAAAAAACTATCAACTCTGTCAATGAGAAAAAGATATAATTTAATTTAATTAATTGTTCATACATTAAACATTTTCATTAATACTCGTATAATTTTAAGGTAGTAGGTAGGTAGTAAGTACTCTACCGACAAGAACAATGTTCGTTGTAAGACATGGCATTTGCCGTCTCTTTTGTCTGGTCTAAGAATGTTTGTCTCGGTTTTAATAATAATAATAATAATAATCCGTTTATTTCAGGCAATATAACTTGCATACAATGCAAGTTACAGAGGCCCATAGAAAATAAATACCTTACAAACTAACATACATATTAATAAAACAATAATTTATTTTTTTTCATTCTTCATTCTGGGACTTGTTACTCGTACCGTCTCCCAGTAACGCCGGAACACTAGCCCTTTTGGCCAGAAATCTGGTGACAGTAGTGCCACCTTGTGCTTCACAGGAACCCGGAGTACGTAAGACTTGAAACAAGTCCTACGGACACTTGACTCCTTGACTTTTCTTTGTTCTCTCTTTACAATAACCTTTCCAATAATTATTTTCGATAGTTCGACTTAATTGGTCTTTTTTTTATTCGTCCCGGTACTCTCGGGTTAGTTGGTATAATTTCACATCACCCGGTTTCACCTCAACGTAGTCTATCCATTGATCTGCATGAGTATCTTGTAAAAAGTTTTCTTTTTTTTTATTAACCGACTTCAAAAAAGGAGGTTCTCAATTCGACTGTATGTTTTTTTATTTTTATTTTAGGATCAACGTACACGTACAGTAGATACATAGCAAGATATAGAATTAAGAAATCAAGTATCAAAATATAGGTAACTGGTTCACCAGCAACGTTGGCAACATTTATTCTCCTCTTGAAAAATAAAAGGCATTTTTGTACCGAGCTCAACCGCTGAAATAACTGCATAGTGCACGCATCAAGCACACAGGGCCTCAGTCCCAGTTTTTGGGTTTCAAGACTTGACATTAACGTTTTGAAAAAATCGTAACGTTACGTATTTTCGTTTAACTGGCACAGGAAAAACGAAAATGTTGTGATGTGCTTAGTAACTTGGAAAGGTTACTATTTTGTTGTACTTGACCGTCTTGACCTACTTGTTATAGGCTTAGATTAAATATTATGATTTAATTTAAGTTTACTTAATAACTTAAATAATTATGGTTTACATTCTAAACCGGCCCCAGTCGTAGAGCGAAAAATGTTATAATAATAAAAAATAATCCGTAACCATATCGCACTGCAAATTGTGGGTATCCGTCCTCATTGATCGTGGTTATTTAAGTAAACGTGTAAGTCTGTATGATTTTTAGAAAGTTTTAATTTTAAAAATAAGTTTTCACAAGCGCCTCTATGTTATTCTATGGAATTTCATCTGGTAAAACCATTGATGTAATAGGTACCAAAACAAATTAGCTGAAATCGGCAGATGCATCCACTTTATGATTCTACTTGCAAAGCTCGAGTGAATCTATAGAGATCTGTTACAAGGTCTCACGGTATGGAAGACTATTGCCTCCGCTGCCATATGGGACAGGCTCAGATAGGTTTGTCGTGAAAAATCTTTATTATCTGTAATATTTCTACGTTTCCCTCTTTAATCTATGTAATTTTTTTTTACAAACTGTCAAAGAGATTAAACGCAGATGTCAATGATTTGAGGTCGTCATCCATTTAACGCCTCAGCACCCTGATCATCACCACTGTGTAGCTTCACAATCGAGAAAATAAAATATTCATTCAACCAAGTTCTTGGCGTGTAAAGTTTTATATGCGGTTTTTTTTTAATATTTCATGTAACGCCCCATGTGCATGGACATGTATCTCGTAAACTGTAATTAGTGGTATAGTACCAGAAGGGTACCAGTGGCATTTCGCACCTTTATAGATCGCGCACGGCTGAACTGAAGCTGGTTGGGAGTATTTAGGCATGAAATGGGCGACAACCATTAATCTTTTTGAATGTTTTAGAAATTAGCCACCGGAATTATTATGATTAAATGCGATCCCGTCGCATGCTTTATTAGTTCTTGTTTTAGAAAAGCACAAAAGTGATTCGTTTTAAGATTTATTGTAGCATTATTACTTTATACTGTTCAGTATTTATATATGCATCTGACTTGAACCAGATAAATAGATATGGTTATTATTCTGAAAGATCTCCTCAAGCGATAACAAACAATGCGGATAATGTATGTACCTTAATATTATTTCATCATTATTGTTTGCAATTTTCCCACTATGTAAAATCTTCTGCTCTTTTTTATTTCTCATAAAGTGAATCGACATCAGTGAACTAGTAGGTATAGGACAGTGCCATATACCTTATGGGCTGATTACACGTAACGAGTAGAGATGAGAGAGTAAATGGGCATACTTGGCCGAGCAAACAAATAATGGTTCTAGCGACTGTCTCGCCTCGTCAAACTGTTTATACAAATCGAGTAGGTACTCGGCCGAAAGCACTGTCTCGCCACTGTACTCGTTACATGTAATCAACAGATTATCTGATTATCTCAAGCTAGATATCATACTGGAAACTCTTAGAGCGAGCTTACACTGGAAACCTTGCTGGATATTGTCGTCTTGTTCAGCCAGCTAGAGAAAAAGCGAGAAAAAAACCTACCGCGATTCGGTCCAGGCTCGCCCGAGTTTGCAGTACGACCTCTATGAACTGCTTGTCTTTTCTTTATCAGTACAAATAACCGTTTCTTTCAGAATTTGGTTCGAACTATGGGCGAAGAAGTGAATATTGGTGATTTACGGCACCATGTAATTTGGTGTTTCCTTATTACGTAGAATTATTGTAACGTAGTTTATTAAAAGCTTTTATTGAACTTGCAATTTAAATATGCATGTATTTATGTAACTATGTTTGTTCGGGTGGAATCTTGCAACTCAATTTTGAACCACTTCCGATGGCCGATTGAGCTGACTCCGATGACAATGCAATAAAAGCTTGTTTTAAAAATTAACTTACGAGTATCATATTTTATAATGTTAAGACGAACTGGAGCGACCCATGTTATCACGGGTTTTAATTCGCACCTATTAATGTTTTATTGCAGGTATTTGTTTTTAAGCTATTTAACGAAACAACCAAAAAATACAGAGCTTTTTGCGCCGGCAGTATCATCACAGAGCATAGAGTTATCTCGTCTTCCAACTGCTTTTTAACCAACAGAAAACGGTAAATAATAATAACTAAACCTGGCCAATGCTTTACTCAGTTTTTTCTGAGAAGATTTTTTACAAGATTTTTAATAAAAGAGACACCGACTTATAATGTTTGTTAGCACCTAAGTGTGTTTGTTCAGGTCCAATCGAATTTTAAACCACTTTCCAACGTCCGATTGAGTTGAAAAGACAATGCCCAAAAAACCGAAGCGTCCATCGATCAAAATACTCAAATTCTCGTGAATTAGGTCATGGAAAGCAACTAACAAATATGAAATTGTTGTCTCAAATACTACTTAATCACTATGCTTACACTTCACATAGTGCCTTGATACAAACATGTAGAATAATCAGTAGATGACACAGCAAACTCATACACTGGAAAAAGAGGTAAATTATAAGCCAGGGATTAATTTGTAAAATATTAGATGCGCCCCGCGGTTTTACTCGCGGTCAAAAGGTTAACTACAAACCCTAGATAAAAAGTAGCCTATGTGTTAATCCAGACTATAATCAACCTTCATTCCAAGTTTCATGTAAATCCGTTCAGCCGTTTCAGCATTAATTACTAACGTTAAACATACCCTTATAATATTAATGAGATGTCTTACATAATTTCTTTTCTAGCATTAAAGTACCCCTAAAAATAATTAGAATAGTGGCGGGTATTCTCGAAACAGTAGCCATTGAACCTGACAGCCACGCTGAGCAGCAATGGCGGAATATAAAGAAGATACATTCACAGAGATTCTATAAATTCCCTGCCTACGATATCGCTATTTTGGTAAGAATGTTGGCTCTTTGTAATTCAATATCTTTTTATAATCAACCAAGTTAAAACTAGATCTATTATTTGTGAGGGCAGGAGTTCAATGTTTCGATGTATTTAACATTTATGGAATTATAAATATACAGGGTCACCTCAAAAACACCAGCAACCTCGTAGGACTAGGTAGCTATCATCATATACAACAACATTTGCTATGGGACCAACCGGAAATTCGCGAAAAAAAATCAGCTGTTCCATAGAAAAATGTCAATGACACTCGACATAATGTATGGAACAGCTGATTGTTTTTTCGCGAATTTCCGGTTGGTCCCATAGCAAATGTTGTTGTAGATGATGATAGCTACCTAGTCCTACGAGGTTGCTGGTGTTTTTGAGGTGACCCTGTATATTATTATATTTCGGAATACACAAAATCCACAGTTTTACACATTAAAAATTATTGGAGCATATAAATTAAAACATGCGAATACAAAATTAAAATCAAGTCAAAGCCAATACATATCAAATTGTATTGTTTTGATGTACGAGTATTTTATGTTATTAGAATGCAACATTTTGGCAAATTTAACTTTCCGGACCTGATGGCGCTGAAAGATGCGGTGTAAAAAACTTTGACATCAGGTTTACTTACCCACTCAACGTATACGAGTGTTTTTAATTAATTATCAGATTAAATTATTTCAGGAAACATTAAAACCATTCGTGTTTAACAAAGCGGTGAACAGTATACCCTACGCTACGAAGAACTATGATTTCGATGGCGTTTGTTTGGTAACGGTATTGAGACCAACTACGGTTAGTTGAAACTGAGTTTTATTAAAATATGAATTATTTAGTGCTACTAGCTGCCCCGTGATAATGATGAAAAGCAGCCCAGCCCAGGAATGCTAAATTTTATCTAAAGTTTTTTTAGCTCGATAAAGTAACAAACAGAAATATACACTCTCTCACAAACTTTAGCATACTGTTAATAGAGTGATATGTTTTTATTGGTAAAGCAGTTTACGTGTAACTTTTTTTATGTAGGCTTTTTATCACTAGGACTAAAATAGAAATAGTCTTATTTTCCATAAAGAAATTACAGTATTTAACCTTCAGAACTAAAACTAGCCTTGTCTAAAGAACTATAGGGGAAACGTGTTAAAGTTAGCTGAGTGCTGGTGAGTCTTGAACTAGGCGAACCTGTATCGCAAGACTGAACCCACGCATTTAAACAGAGTTCGAGAATTTGGTTAATAATACGTTGCATATGCAATGCATGCATTAGATTGTTATTTGTGCACAGAGTTGGGCGAAAAAGAAAAGGCTATTCATCGAACAGTTGCAGATGGTAAAACGGCGTGAGTGTGAAAAGACATTGCTAAAGAGTTGCAGATTGTTTTACTGCACAGCTTACAAGTCCAGGTACATTTACGCTGTAAGTAACAGACTATGTCTAACAGATAGAGGTTGCATATGATGATGAATGAGTGTGATAAAGAGTGAATAAACTGCATCTATCCCCCTGCTGGGTATAGGCTCTCCTATTTTGTCTGTCTTGCTCACATACCAAGCTATGGACTAGCTTCTTTGGTGAGCGAGGTAGAGGTTTTGACAAGTTATTTTGACTTTGAATGTGAATAGATCTTTCCGGCTCGTTAGGACCGAATTATAACAGTTGCAAAATACGTAAGTAACTATAATGTTTGTTCGGGTGGAATCTTGGAACACAAGTTTGAACCACTTCCCGCTGTGCGATTGAGCTGAAATTTGGTCTCCGTGTGTAACTTCGATTACAATGCAATAAAAGCTTGTTTTAAAAAATAGTTATAAAAATAATTTGTTTTAATTTTCAGGAGGTAGAAGGTGGAGGCCTCATCTGCCACGGCACTAGCGATCCTGTGGATGAAGGCTACGGCGTCCTTGTTGGCGTCTCTGCCCTCATCAACGTCCAGCTTCCGTCGTTGCACACTAGAGTAGCCATCTTCCACACTTGGATCGAAGACGAAGGAACTACACTAAAACCCGATAAAATTGTTTCGTGTCTGTGTTTCTGGATATTGTTGTTGATTAAACTGTTGTGACTAAACTATAAGAAGTAACGATGCCAGAAAATTAGATACGTAGGTAATCGACTTATTCTTGTACAAAATCAATAAAAGTGAAAAAAAATTTGTTTTGGTATCAATAGTAAAAATCTTAGTGAAATCATTGGTCGGGACCAGTAAGGCAGGTGGGACATACGATCTGGGTTATAAGGAAAGACCAACCAACTGCGAAATAAGTCTTTGATTTATTTGTTTATTTTTTAAAGCTTTCATTTAACTTGCAATGCTTGTTATAACTAACATAATATGTAACTAACATATGTTTGGTTGGGTGGAATCTTGCAACTTAATTACCACTTCGCGATGTTCGATGGAGTTGAAATTTGGTTTACGTGTGTAACAGACGACAATTAATGCAATGAAAGCTTGTTTAAAAAAAAAAAACCTATTTTATTTGAAGTTTATCTACGCTCAGAGATGTATAAAATTGTCTAAATAAGTAATGTTTTCAAATAAATAAATCATATCATATGCAACCTTTAAATCCTCTCACTGCTGTTATACAGGGTTACCCTCGAAGGGTGATGAGGCCGTATTCCACTACGCTGGCCAAGTGTGGGTTGGTGGGCTCTCATAAATAAAACAAAATAAAAATAGCAATGCCGTATATTAAACAAAAACAAACGAAAACAACGTTGGGTTCGCACAAAGTGCCCTTTCCTCGATCTATGAAATTAGAGAATATCGAGACCCTGGTAAAGAAGGTCCCTACTCTCACTCTGGCTCCGCTGACGACACCTACGAGGATTCTGTTTGCAGCCCTATTTGGGTCGTCGGGATCCTTACAGACTAAAGGGCCTCCAGAGTCTCCCTGAAATGATGGAATTAAAAAAAAAACTACATTCGATATCGTCGATTAGTGTAAGAAGTGAAGAAGAAGTTATTATGCCTCGAAGAGATCGCTCTTAACGATAAGGCCGCCAGTTGTTGCACCAGTTTTAAGTGTTATGATCCTTTTTGTTTGTAATTTCTGGTGTGAACAATAAAGAGTTTATCTATCTATTAACTGCAATAAGTCACTTACTGTTTTGTTATGAAAACTAACGTGGTTTTGACACATTTTGGCTATAATTAACACGGGAATATTCAAGTTTTATTGAGTAGAATACTGGGACTAGTTTCGATCACATCCGTAACCTTTTTCAAGGATTATAAGCGCTCGAAGTTGCGTCTAGCCTGGCACTGATTTTGTAGTTAATCAAATAATCTTGCAGTAAACCGACGATATACTCACTTTACTTTTTCTTTGATATAGATAGATAGATAGATAAACTCTTTATTCTGTTCACACCAGAGATTACAGACAAAAGGATCATAAAACTGATATTGGTTTCGTTTGATTGGTTTGGTTAACGAAATGAATTTTTCAGTAGGTATTGAAAAAATCTGGAATTTGGTAAATTCATTAGGTAACATACATTAAAACCAAATCAAGCCAAGAACTTATAAAAGCATACCTAGCAGCCAGACTGATTTAATTACGAAATACTAATTTACTAAACCTATTTGATGTTCAATAATGTTCAATTCAACTCGTACGAAACGCTTTGATTCCACTTTTATTGTGCGCACTGCCAGAGTGTGGAATACCTACTCTGTCCGAGTGGGTGTTTCCCGATAGATATAATTTGGGTATCTTCAAGTCGCGAGTGAATCGGTTCCTTCTAGGCAAGCGTGCTCCATCGTAGACCGCATCATTGCTTACCATCAGGCGAGATGGCGGTCACACGCAAGCCTATAATAGAATAAAAAAAAAAGATTAAAAAGACCGTGACACTTAGATGGAGGTGGACAAACGTACCAGGGATAGAATCTTAGTAAATGATCAAAAGGTTTCGCTATTCTTTTAAAGTTTCGCCACATCCGTGCAGAATCCTTTAAAATGTCCATTTAACAAACCTGCGCGACGTCTGTATTTTTGATATCGGTACAGACAAACTTCATCATATTCCTTCTATGCCGCCTGCTGCACGCATTAGTCGATACTATATCAAGTTTGGCCAGGAGTAGTCTGACAGACCCAGCCTGGAAGAGATATTGAATCATAATTGTTCCACTGGGTTATAAGGAGGATATTATGCTAAGCCGAAAAACGCTCATAGGCTCATAGTAGATACTCATCATTATAAACAACTTTTACTATGGGACAAAACCGGAAGCCATCAACAAGAACATTGTTTTTTACAAAACAAAAAACAAAAAACGACTTCAAAAGACCGACTATTGAGTTATTCATCTATTTGTCGCGCACGTACTTAATGCTTTAAGACTTATATGGTTTTCTCTTGGATACCAATCAGAACTGGACTAAATTGAAATGGGACCAAATGGGAAGCGTCAGCTTTCTAATAAAAAAAGAATCATCAAAATCGATTCACCCAGTCAAAAGTTATGAGGTAACAAACATAAAAAAAAAACATACGGACGAATTGATAACCTCCTCCTTTTTTGAAGTCGGTTAAAAAATAAATCAGCTGTTACATACATTTTGTCGAGTGTTTTGACATTTTTGTATGGTACAACCGATTTGTTTTGTGATTTCCGGGTGGTTTAGCGTCTTAGCTTACCCTTGCCTTTAACCCTGTACTTAAAGATGATGCATATTCCTAACTTATCAGCCTACATCGTTCCACTGCCGGCAAAGAGCTTTCACCGGTCCTTCCAATCTTATTTATAAAGAAACTAGTAATTCGCGGCGAATCGAACCTCACCTCATATTATTATATTCTCTACAACCCCTAGACCAATTTTAGTCATTCGAATTTAATACTTGTATTAGAATAAACTAATTGCATGCAAATTTTCGTCTGGATCAAATTAATGATACTCAAATTATTGTCGGATTAATCTAAAAAAATATAAACTTACAAACAACAATTTTATCCCCTGACCTCTTAAACCTTCGCTTCGCCCGGTCAAAAATTAGGAGCCTAGTAGGTTATTTAGGTATAATAATTTAACTAAAATGGAACTTTGTGGTGATGTGTAGACGTATATAGGTGAGTCAACAATACTCGTAGTTACTTACTTTTTTCACGTAGGAAATTCTTCCGTACCCCGACGCTAAACATTGTCCTTTATATTCGTTGAATCGTCGAGCGAAAGGTATTGGAGCAACGTACTCATTTATAATAAACGCTTGTTTTGTAAACTGAAAAAAAGTGTATGTTAAAAAAACAGTTTTAATGTCGGTACCCTTTCCTTATGGCCCTGTATACAACCTATATAGATAGAACATTACCAGGGAATCATCAATAGTGAACAAAAAAAATGTTTCTAGGATCAATAAACTCTGAATTAGGTAAATACATCACAAGCATTTCGTCATCCCTACTCTCAATCACGATAAAATTGTCCCTGAATACTGAACCCGCGCGCGCACACCTTTCGTTTTAACCCACTCTTTTAGTTTGGCGGTGTCTTCAAAAAGACAAAGTTCCACACAAAGCATGAAAGTTATATTTGTGAAGTAAAGATTTTAGAGGTGTAACCATCACTTACCATCAGGAGGCTCGTCGTTTATTTAGGTACGTAAAATACTTACCCCGACTGCAATGTCATCCCTAGGAAATTTGTATCTCTTAGGATAGTTCATACTTTTCAGTTGTCTCCATTGGCCTTCTTCCTTAGAATCCGGTTTGAAAGATGCCGCGTTGTAAAGGTTGCCGGCCACCGCAACTGATTTTCTTAAGTGCCTTTGGCTAACCGTTCTGAAAATAAAAATAAATTATCTTAGGATAAACAACCATCTTAAATTTTCAACATTTTGAATTTTGTTTTAATTGCAAACAATTTGCAATCTGGGTCTAAAATTTTAGGTGTCATTCGACCCACGGTAGCGCTCATTCACGTTCACATATCCAAAGACCGACCGTGTCGTTCGTTGCTTATAACATCGGTGATCAGTTTCATTCTACTATCATCGGACCACCAAAGGCACAAAAAAGCAGCATCGTTTTATGGTTGAAATACCAAAAACTTGTACGAATCGTTTTGATTCCGCTTTTATTGTACAAACCGCTAGAATGTGGAATGCTCTGCCCGTGTGGGTGTTTCCCGATAGATATAATCTGGGCGTCTTCAAGTGAATCGGTTCCTTTTTCGCAAGCGTGCTTCATCGTAGACTGCATCATTGCTTACCATCAAGCGAGATGGCGGTCAAACGCAAGCCTATCATACGATAAAAAACTACGCTAAGTGAATAATGAATAATGAATAATAAACGAATAATGTGAATGCTAAAGAGACTCAAAATTGTATCAACTTACCCCCCTGAGAAGCATTTACTTCCTTTTTGTTCAAAGCAATGGGCCGCTGATAACACCTTAGTTGGACTTAAAATGACTCCTCCGCAAAATGTCATGTATATTCGACGTTTTCGCGACACCAATTGCTTGAACGCTAGCTGAAATGAGAAAATTAACTCAACTATTACACTATTAGTGTACTGACAAAGAAATTTAGAGTACTTTTGTGAAGACGTCTTATTCTTGAGATTTTCATTACACCTTGGATAAATATATACAGAATACCTGATAAGGGACATCTCCCAAGTTTGCAGGCCATCCATTTATGACTCTCAACGCGTTCTCATTATCTGGACTCACTTCTGGACTGATATCAGAACAAACAGAGACTAAAATAAATGTAGTAAGAACACATAGCGATAGCAGCATTTGGGTCGCTGGTAAAAATAATAAATCATGAGATTTTTTAACAAAATGTAGGAAATAATAACAAAAAAATAAATTGTAGGTACAAACTGTTTTCGATCCCTAAACGAAGGGGTACAAAGAGAAGTAAAGACTCATCTATGACCCCAGTCATCTGTCATGATAAAGTCACAAGTCATAAATGAATTTGTCAATGCACATAAAAACTTCCTGGTTTTACAACTTAAAGAAAAACATAAAAAATAGTCCTTACATTAGAAGATATTGTTGATTTTTTTTTTACACTGGAAGATTTGTAGATACCTACTCTATGCTAGGGAGTATAGTTGTCTGGAAGAGATCGCTGTCTAAACGTAAACACTACCATCTAATTGCTAGTAATTTGCAGTATTAACAAGTTTGTCTCTATCACATAAAAAATATTTTTTTTTTTTCAACTTAAATGTTACAGCGCCATCTATGGACTTGTGCCAGAACTATTACAATTCTCGTGAGCGCGTTGAAATCTGTAAAACGATACTACAGCGTTTGTGCTACTCTAATATTGCTACGTCTCGTCTGATATTGACTTTTCTATGAAGTTGGATAGATGGAGCTACTGGTAACAACTTCTCTTCTAAGAATAGGAAACTACAAAGCAAAAATATGGTATTACTGCACCCCGCGGTTTCACCCGCGTATAAAAAAATAAAAAGTATCCTATGTTACTTCTAATACCTTCAAGAATATGTGTACAAAGCTTCATGATGATCGGTTGAGTAATTTTTGCGTGAAAGCATAATAGACAAACTTACATTCACATTTATAATATTAGTAGGGGTTGTAACATATCTAGCTGTCCTACCTAGCTAGTAGCGAAATAAAACAGCCAGTAAGTTAACAAAAGTATATTAAAAAAACAAAAAGAGGGTAGATGACAAAAAAAATTAAGAATAGGTCAAAGGGAGAATTTAGGTCGGGGTTCGAGATCATTCACCGACTGAGATACGTGATTCGACCGTTTAGACACACTGGCCTGGGTTCGTAGGGCGAGGACACACTCGTCGACGGGCCCCGAAGTAGGTCTGGACCCAGACGACAAAGTGGAGACCGGAGACTGCACCGGCGCACGTAGTAGCCGGCCGGCACCAGGTCAGCAGCAGACACCTCCGATTCACGGAGTGGGGAAATGGGGTAGCAGCCTTTAGCCTCCGGATGAACCCTGGAAGTCAGTACATCGACCGTCTTAGGAATCGTCCATGTTCACGGTTTGACTGCCGCATTCCTTTGTGCCACGCAAAGCAAAAGCAAGCACCTAGTGGTATCTAATGCAGTGAATAGTAACTGAGATGAGGCAGTCAAACTCGTACAGTGTTTTTAGTATACACGGAATATTAATAACATCTATAAAAACTAGCACAGTGGGAGAAACATTAAAGATGGAAAATACAATAAAAATGAGGATTAAACTATCTAGGTATATTCAGATATGTTTCTTAAAAAAATAATTAACGGTCCCGATAGCGGGGACCGTTATGGAAGGTGCCTAATTTACGATAGAATTGATGAAAATATCTGAATATACTCACGTCATACAAGCAAAATGCACTGATAAGATGATTATTTAAAACACTCACCCAATTCGGGGTAAACACAGAGCACTAAAATTTATACTTATAGAAAATTATCGTGTGTTTAGCACGAATAATTTTTAAAATGGCAGAAAGTAGGATAGACGGACGAGCGTAGTGGTATTCCGTTCAAGTCACCGCAGCGGCCGCCAGCTCAGTACTGCCGTCGAGGTCAATCAGGACAAAACCGTTAGCTCGACGCCAGCGCATACGAGGTGCGCGCTCATTGGTCTATTACCTGTGACATTACTAGTTGCGTTTACGGAAATAGCTCCCGACAAAAAGTAATGACACAGCATTTAAATATTAAAAATAAATATAAGGAATGAAAAACTAATATAAGAGACGGTAACGAACCGTTACATACCCCCCTTTTTAGGTTTGGTTTTTTTCTAGGAAAAACCAACGAACTATCTAAGTGAGCTTGAAGTCTTTGACATGCCACGTTCCTAGGTTACGACCCGTCATGTCCTCGAGTTCGTAAACGAGCTTTGACTTCTTAGCCGTTATGCGGCATTTTATGAACTTAGGAGCCAATTTTTTTGAGAACCTACTGTCCTTATCACTTTGATAAAATGTCCGTTTCCAAACTATGTCACCTACGTTAAAGTCGACGTTTCTACGGCGCAGATTATAATTGGAGGCACTGCGAGAATGTGATTTAATAAGGGCTAGTTGTACCTTATCAAAGATTTTTCTAAGTGTGCCCAAATTTTCGGCGTAGCTATCACGGGGGGTAAATATGATCTCATTCGTTAGATCCGCATCAACATAGTGTGAACCATCGCTTGGTAGTTCGCGTCCAAAAACGAGGAATGATGGAGTGAATCCCGTTACTTCATTAACCGCACTATTCAAAGCGAATTGTATTTTGGGGATGTTAGTATCCCAAGACCTATGGTCATTTTCAATGAAGGTAGACACAGCCGTCATTATAGTTTTATTGTAGCGTTCTACAGTGTTGACTTGTGGAGTATAGAGTGGGGTATAGTATACGTTAGGTATGTTGTATTGAGCAAATAAGTTGCGCATCATATTGCTTGTAAATTGTTTCCCATTGTCCATTATGACAGTGCTCGGAATTCCATGAACGAGAAAGACTCTTTCTTCCATTATCTTGGATATTATGTCCGATGTAGCTCGTCGAATAGGGAAAAGCAAGCAGTATTTAGAGAAGCAGCAAGTTATTACAAGGAGAAAAGTGTTCTGTTTTCTAGTCACAGGCAAGATGCCCACCAAATCCACACTAATCATTTGGAAGGGTCGGCAGCAATCTTTAGGCCTTCCCATTGTTCCTAAGGTGGTATGGTTTGGATACTTATAGGAGAGACATGTTTCGCAACTAGAAACAAAATTAATCACATCTTTGTGAAGACTAGGCCAAAAATACTTTAAGCAGAGACGTTTGTGGGTTTTAAAGATGCCAAAGTGCCCCGATGTAGGTTCAGAGTGGTTTTGGGCTATGATATCTTGTCGAAACTCCGAAGGAATTACTTCCTTCCATTCAAATTCTCGGGTTAGAGGATTAAGTGACTTCATGTAACGGAACAACTTTCCGTCAGCTACGCGGTAATTAAGGAAAGATGTCGGGGAACTTTGACATCCACTGAAGATATTTAAGTACCACGTATCATTAGTTGTGCGCAATGGTTTGTCTAATGTAGTACTGATAGCAGAGACCGGTACTGAGCGACTCAAGCTATCTGGTACAACATTTTCTGAGCCTTTCCTATGTTTAATTTCAAAGTTGTACGCAGATATTCGCACGCCCCAGCGCGCCAGTCTTCCCGTAGGATTGTTCAGGTTCAAGAACCATTTAAGGGAAGAATGGTCAGTGTAAACAGTGAACTTGAGGCCGTTTTCTAGGTAGCAACGCCAGTGCTCGATAGCGATGAGCACGGCTAACGCCTCGCGTTCAGTAGCACTGTAATTCCGCTCTGTACTGGACAAGGATTTGCTCATGTACGCTATTACTTTTTCTTGTCCCTCTCTAGTTTGAGTTAATACCGCACCTATTCCGTAGTCGCTCGCATCGGTATGGACTTCAAACGCTTTCGAGTAATCGGGGCAGGATAGTATAGGCGCAGAGATAAGACACTTTTTGAGATCTTTAAATGCCTTATCAGCATCTGGCGACCAGGCAAATGGTGCAGCCTTCTTGCCTTGCGACGTCAGCTTATTCAGGGGGGAGGATAGACTGCTAAAGTTAGGGATAAACCTCCGGTACCAGGATGCCGTACCTAGAAAACGCCTAACTTCTTTACGATTGGTAGGAGTAGGATAACTAACAATTGACTCTACTTTTTCGGGATCGGCGTGCAAGCCGCTTGAGTCAACTATATAACCTAGATACTTTAGCTGGGTCCTAAAAAATTGACTCTTTCCATAGTTGATTGTCAAGTTAGCCATTTTTAACTTTTCAAGAACTCGCGTTAGTAGCGATATGTGCTGTTCGAAGCTGTCAGACACGATTATGACGTCATCAATAAAAACAAAGACCCTGTGTTCAAACTCAGGCCCGTAGAACAGAGTATCTACCAGTCTTTGTTGAGTAGCGGGTGCATTAGTCAATCCGAAAGGCATAGACTTAAATTGATAAGTGCCACGGGTAGGTATGTAGAAAGCCGTCTTCTCTCGATCTTCTTTCCGTATTAAAATCTGCCAGAAACTTTTAGAAAGGTCTACACTAGACAGGTACTTTGCATCTCGTAGGTTGTCAAGTATTTCAGAAATATAGGGCAGACTATAAGCGTCTTTTTTTGTGACAGCATTGAGTTTCCTACTATCAAGGCAAAAACGCAGCTCGCCATTCTTTTTTGGCGTTAAGAGGACAGGAGAAGACCAAGGACTCTCACACGGTTCTACAATGTCCTCCTTAACCATCTCGTCTAGCTGTTCCACGAGGATCCGTTGCTTTTCCGGCGACATCCTATAGTACCGTTGACGAATAGGGATAGCGTCCCCCGTATCGATAGAGTGCGTAGTTAGCGAAGTGCGCCCTAGACCGCGTTTTTCATATGAAATACCGTGAAATTGCGATATTATGCTATCCGCCGTGTCTTTTTGTTTGACAGATAAGTGATCGTAAGAAAACAGAAGTTTAGGTTTTCTGTCTTCCACGTCAGTAGTTGAAACCTCTAAATTTTTGTAGAAAGCGATCTGATCTAGATTTTTGGGCAGCAGCCCAAAGAGTCGCCAAAAGTCCATGCCTAATATTAAGTCATGTCTTACGCTAGGAACTGCATACGCTTGAAGAGTGTATGTCTGGTTCTGAAAGGTTACAGGGAGATCAATTAGTCCTACAGAATCCAACTTTTCCCCACCCGCTGCTACAAATCGAGTGGAGTCACTGGTGTCCAAGTGAAACCCTGCTTTTAGTATGCTAGTATGACTGCCATTACCTAGAATAGTGGCAGAGGAACCCGTATCTAGAAGTCCAGTCAGAGATTTATCATCAACATTAACCGAAACATAAAGCCGTGACGTATTAATGTTGGTATCATTATCGCGGATTGCTGAAACCGTATTAAAAGTTGAAAATTTAGTGACAAAACTTAGCCACTCCTTCCATTCAGATGTACTAGTTTTAAGCTGTACTGAAGGTACTGAAGGTTCAACAATACCGTTTAAGCATTCCGCTCCTATCAGTTTTTTGATGCATCAACGTGGTCTGATTTGCAAACCGGACAGTCGCCAACACGAACTCCCTTCTTACCGCACTTAAAACAAATCAGGAATCGCTCCGCTTTACAAGTCCCGAGTGTGTGATCATCTGTCCTGCATCTAGGACAGTACATCGACCTAGATCGTCCAAACGAACCAGATGCTAAAGCAGCTACATCAATGTCCTGTTCGAGGTTCGTTTCGCAATTGTCGGTGACGCAATTAAGGTTAGGATTAGTTTTAGTATATATATTTTGATTAGGATTAGTATAGTTTTTATTGTTATTATTGTAGGCATACGATCGGAATTTATTCAACGGTACATTCGATGTGGTCGCTGCTTGTTTATAAGCGAACTCGGGAGCCAGAGTAGAACCACTCACCTTCGGAGGTTCATGGAAGTGAGCGAAACGCGACTGGATACTCTCGTAGTTCCGACATAGCGATCTCAATGCATCGATGCTCTGAATTTCCGAAGATGCAACCAATGAGCTAGCGTAACACGGTCGAATATTGTGAAGCAATATTTCAAGCTTCTCCTGCTCCGAAAAAGGTTTCGTGAGACGAGAAAACATACCGTGCATAATGGAAAAGTAAATAGTTATATTTTCATTCTCGCCTTGAGTTCGCGATCGTATTTCTGCAGCAAACCTGTAGTCGTAGTCACTACTTGAAAAATCTGCTTTAAGCAAAACGCATAATTCCTGCCAAGTCTGTACCCTATCTTTATTATATCTGTACCAATGTAGGGCATCGTCGATAAAAATCTCGTAAGCGAAAGACAGAATTTTATCGTAAGAAATACGCCTCGAAAGAACAAATTCTTCCACTTTCTGGATAAAAGAACGCACGCAAGACTTTCCAGAGTACTTCAATTTAGCAATATCCGTAGTCAGACTTCGTTCACAAGTAACGGCTATAGCCATGTCTTCAGCGGTGGGAGAGGTTGACGTTTGAGGTAGAGATTGAGGCGTTTGTGGTTTAATGCTAGCAAGTTCTTTATATTGGGAATTAAAATTAGAAACGCAAATCTTATGCAAATCTGCTACCTCCGGAATAATATTAATTCTGTTCAGCCGATGGTAAATATGATTTAGCAAGTTCTCAGCCCTTACTAGCAAATTTTTATCTAGTTTAGTTCTCAAGGCAGAAAGATTACCCTGAGATTTTATTAATGACTCCTTCACGCCTTTTAAGTCCTCTGACGGTTCTAAGAACGATTCTAGAATATCCTCAGACGGTAGCAGCTGTGACAGTTTAATGATCTGTTTGCGAAGTTCCTGAACAGACTCACGAATACCACCACGAAGCTCCACCTCGTATTCTAATTCCGCCTTTTGTAGTGAAAGGAATTTCACGACATACGCCATTTCGTTGATTGGGTGAGTGTTCCAACAAAATAAATAGAAAAAAAAATGAAATGAGAGAAAATGAATAAGAACTTAACTAATTGCGGAAGCGAGGAGCAACCAAGTCACCTTAATACTAGTGATCAACAAATGTGTGGGTAGTTGGAAAAAAATTTCTGATCTAAAAAAAAAATGAAAAGGTCAGCAAGGAAAAGTAAAATATTTATAGAAGTAAAAAAAAAAAATCCACACACTTTTTGATTACGCACAATAATCAATCTTAAGACTATATTTTATAGCCAACACCTTAGAAGACTATTAAAAGCAAACAAGAGGAGCACGCATCTCAGTCAAGAATGAAACCTGTAGCCGGGCGCCATTGTAACATATCTAGCTGTCCTACCTAGCTAGTAGCGAAATAAAACAGCCAGTAAGTTAACAAAAGTATATTAAAAAAACAAAAAGAGGGTAGATGACAAAAAAAATTAAGAATAGGTCAAAGGGAGAATTTAGGTCGGGGTTCGAGATCATTCACCGACTGAGATACGTGATTCGACCGTTTAGACACACTGGCCTGGGTTCGTAGGGCGAGGACACACTCGTCGACGGGCCCCGAAGTAGGTCTGGACCCAGACGACAAAGTGGAGACCGGAGACTGCACCGGCGCACGTAGTAGCCGGCCGGCACCAGGTCAGCAGCAGACACCTCCGATTCACGGAGTGGGGAAATGGGGTAGCAGCCTTTAGCCTCCGGATGAACCCTGGAAGTCAGTACATCGACCGTCTTAGGAATCGTCCATGTTCACGGTTTGACTGCCGCATTCCTTTGTGCCACGCAAAGCAAAAGCAAGCACCTAGTGGTATCTAATGCAGTGAATAGTAACTGAGATGAGGCAGTCAAACTCGTACAGTGTTTTTAGTATACACGGAATATTAATAACATCTATAAAAACTAGCACAGTGGGAGAAACATTAAAGATGGAAAATACAATAAAAATGAGGATTAAACTATCTAGGTATATTCAGATATGTTTCTTAAAAAAATAATTAACGGTCCCGATAGCGGGGACCGTTATGGAAGGTGCCTAATTTACGATAGAATTGATGAAAATATCTGAATATACTCACGTCATACAAGCAAAATGCACTGATAAGATGATTATTTAAAACACTCACCCAATTCGGGGTAAACACAGAGCACTAAAATTTATACTTATAGAAAATTATCGTGTGTTTAGCACGAATAATTTTTAAAATGGCAGAAAGTAGGATAGACGGACGAGCGTAGTGGTATTCCGTTCAAGTCACCGCAGCGGCCGCCAGCTCAGTACTGCCGTCGAGGTCAATCAGGACAAAACCGTTAGCTCGACGCCCGCGCATACGAGGTGCGCGCTCATTGGTCTATTACCTGTGACATTACTAGTTGCGTTTACGGAAATAGCTCCCGACAAAAAGTAATGACACAGCATTTAAATATTAAAAATAAATATAAGGAATGAAAAACTAATATAAGAGACGGTAACGAACCGTTACAGGGTATTAGGGATTAGGGATGAGGGTATCATTTATATCGCGATAAGTGTGATTGACTGTATGTAGGTGTGCAGTGCAATGATGCAGTTTTCACACTTTTTAACCGACTTCAAAAAAGGAGGAGGTTATCAATTCGTCTGTATATTTTTTTATTATTATTTTTTTAAATTTTTTATTTTGTGTTTGTTACCTCATAAGTCATAACTTTTGACTGGGTGAATCGATTTTGATGATTCTTTTTTTTATTAGAAAGCTGACGCTTCCCATTTGGTCCCATTTCAATTTAGTCCAGTTCTGATTGGTATCCATGAGAAAACCATATAAGTCTTAAATTTGCATTAAGTACGTGATAAACAGATGAATAACTCAATAGTCAGTCTTTTGAAGTCGTTTTTTGTTTTTTGTTTTGTAAAAATAATGTTCTTGTTAGGGGTCTGAACTTCCTTCGGGGAAGAATTCTTAAGGCGAGACTTCTGTCTGTCTGTATCTCACAACTGGTCACAACCAATTATTCTTTCATTAAATTGACTACTTGGATATCTCTGACTAACTCAATAAAGCTTGAGTAAGTAGTCTTGTATTATTAAAAAAATCTATGACATTTTTAAAAAATCTATGAGAGTCATTGACATTTTTTTATG
The DNA here is from genome assembly GCA_949125135.1 of Alcis repandata. Lineage (NCBI taxonomy): Eukaryota > Metazoa > Arthropoda > Insecta > Lepidoptera > Geometridae > Alcis > Alcis repandata. Next base: position 8,726,169 of record OX421233.1, read on the forward strand.
GAACTTCGATTTTTTCTTTAATTTTTAGGGTTTATTCCTTAGTAAAAGTTCTTCATAATGATGAAGACTCTGAGCCCTTTTCAGCTTAGCATACCCTTTCCATATAACCTTGCATTTGCCATAATCATAAGTGTTAAGATTAAGACCGAGATCCACTGTGCTCTGACATTTGATATGCAAGGGTTAATATCCGCCGCGCTGAGGTTGTGCTAATTAAGTACAGGTCTCGAGACAATACTCGGCACGGATTGAGGTAGTGCGTTATACAGGGTGATGGATTTACAGCGCTTACACACGCACACAAAATCTTACTAATATTATAAAGGTGAAAGTATGTATGTTTGTTACTAATTAACGCTGAAATTTTCAGCGGATTTACATGAAATTTGGAATGAAGGTCGTTCATGGTCTGGATTAACACATAAACTACTTTTCATCCCGGTAAAAGCGAGTGAAACCATGGGGTGCAGCTAGAAATATATTTAAAATATAAATTATTTTATGAATTTTATTCAAGCTTTACCACTTCTTGTAATATTAAAATAACTTTTGTGAATATGACTAATCTGAAATATTTTGAATAATGACCGCGCGTGACATTTACACTGAGAAAAATGGCCATCAAAATTCCAATGGATTCACCTAAAGTACGGAGCATACTGATAATCACCAAAAAGTACGATGATAAGCGCCAGTTTTTACGGTGACAACTGTCATAATATACCCAATCTAAAACTAGTACTTCATCCAACATCATCCTGTATCCATCACTCCAGCCAACTACAGCCAAGAGCCAACTAGCGGAAGTTATAATTTATGAAGCAACTTCCGGCCTTCTCCTTCACTTCCGGCCTCTTCACCTCTCGGGGTTCCGTAATGAAGTACTTGATGTATTATGCACGCCGTCTGAGATCTGCTTAAAACTATCAAGAATTTGCGAAGGTATTATGAAGTTTCGTAGACTTGGAACTAATTGAAAGGAGGAAATTAGAAACGGAGATTTTGGAGTTTGTTAAGATTTACGATTTTGCCTGTTTAAAAGATTACGTATTACTTAGTAGGTAATATACGAGTACCTACATTTTATATGCTATTGAGTGACGAGACGAGCAAGTCGCTCGCTTGGTGTTGAACCTCGTTTGCTCATAACCTGTTATAAGCAAATGCCACCCAGATGAAAAAAACATACTCGTCGAATTGAGAACCGTATCCTTTTTGGAAGTCGGTTAAAAATAAGAATAAAAATTTAAAAATGTTTTTTTTTTTAAATAAGATATCCTGTGTAACAATTTTTTTAATTGTTTCACACTAATCTATTAATAGAATTATAAATGTAAAAGTGAGTTTGTTTAATTAAAAAAAATATTCAACAGTGGAAAGCAGCTTGTGCTGTTTCTAAAGCAAACATTACCATAGTGAAAATAAATATGCTTGCTATCTATCTTCTGCTTTGTTTAGGTTTTAAACTTAGTATACCTAAACTCGTACATCCATCCCATTTAACTCCATTCAAACTTATACAATTCAACTTACACACGACTTAGTCGAAGTTGCCAGGTCTGGCATCGCCTAATTAACATTTGCACCATCTTGGTAAACTTAGCAGACCTAATTAGTAGCTTTGTTAGCTGTCCATGTACTTAGTGTCACAGATTAGGTAATAGTTAATAGTTGTAGTGTACTTACGCAGATGTAGTCGTGCGTTTGCTATAAAGCCGTTGACTGTGACATGGCCCAATATTACTTGAACCCTGTTTTACATATTAAGTAATCGAGGAAGAGGTTAACTTACATTAGATAAATGTCTCATTTATCGGCAAAATAGCAAAAGCATAGCCCACACTTGGTCAGGAGTGCGACTAAGTAAGTTTTTAACACGCTTTTATTAGCTTCACCTGTATGTTTGTATGTTTGTTTGTATGTAACCGACTCCTTTGAGCGCGTTTTTGACCCACTTTAAACGGTCAGATTTCTTTCAAACTTTGTAGATATATCGAGGACCGATGACAATACACTAAACAAATCGTGTTTTTTAGTTTTTTTAACTATTAATTTTTTTAACACGCTTTTTCTATAAAGTTTCTTTAACTTTTAATACCGTTTAACTTACAAATGGTAATTTCGTCATTCGTGTCAGAGAACAGAGTGGCGCAGTGGAAGCGTGCTAGGCTCATAACCCAGAGGTCCCTGGATCGAAACCACGCGCTAGATATCTTTTTGCTCAATATTTTTTGTTACGCATCAATTTTATTTTATGAGGTCTGAGGATCGAAACCACGCGGCTACAAATCTTTTTGCTCAATATTTTTTGTTACGCATCAATTTTATTTTTAATTTGCTTGAGCAGACGGCCGTAATCGGATAACACCAACACATTTGTACATATTAAGGATGGTTAATAGTTAGCAAATCGAACTAAAAAGCGAAAAATAAATAATAGTTAAAAAAAAACTAAAAAAACACGCTTTTTATAAAAAACCGAACTAAAAAAATAGAAAATAAAATTTTATAAAATTAAGAATAGGGTTGAAAATTTCAATAAATATAAATTAATAATAGTGTAAATAAATAAATATATGTATTTTATTTTTTAAAAAGCGTGGGGTGCTTTCTAAGATATTATCAAAATGCTAATCACTCTACTCATGTCTGTCAATACAAAATGTATCTACAAAATATATAATATATCTATTGACCCATGCACCCCACGCTTTTTAAAAATAAAATACATATATTTATTTATTTACACTATTATTAATTTATATTTATTGAAATTTTCAACCCTATTCTTAATTTTATAAAATTTTATTTTCTATTTTTTTAGTTCGGTTTTTTATAAAAAGCGTGTTTTTTTAGTTTTTTTTTAATTTATTATTTTTTGAGTGACGAGCCGAGCAAATCGCTCGCCTGATGTTAGTGTTACTTTATGTAGACCTTGGGATAGTTGTGTAGACCTTGGGTTATACCTTAGAGTATCTTAGGTTGTACAATTATGTAATTTACGTTAATACGAATCAGAAAAGCAGCACCGACTGCACTCAGCATTTGTGCTGAAAAGGGTCATTTTAACATAATTTTGGAAAATTTATCTTTTTTACTTATTTTTCAAGTTTTCGTGTTTCTTCTTATTATTATTATTTTAGTCAGTCGTAAGATCATAATATTGATTGTCGTTCTAAATAAATAATCTATTTTTCCCTAGTGGGTCGTACATACTCGTAATATAATTCCTATGCAAAACATAACTCGATTCCAAATCGATCACTGTCTAAACTGATGGCACCACATTAGCGTAAATCGATATTTTCTTAAAAAATCGTCGCATATGCGTCTCTTAACCACTACATTATGTTTTATTGAGTGCCGCGCCGTCGTAACGAAGTATTGTGGGACATCTGTTCGGAGGCGCGCTCTAGTGGCTTTTTGTGTTCTTTGACAGGAGTATCGGAGCAAAATATGTGTTATTTTGTATGTGCCCATAGTAAAGCTCGACTGGGTGTTCGTAAGCGATCGTCAATATTAAGCATTGAACGACACGGTCTGTACTTGGATGAAGTTGGATGGGTGCGCGGATCGCAAGCTATCTTGTCCTTTTGATTCTAATTTCTGGTGTGAAAATTAAAGAGTTTATCTATCTATCTATCTTGATAGTTCGCGGATTCGTTACATGGAACGGAGTTTACGCAAAATTTTAGGTCTCCGTTGTTTTTCGTAAAGCAACAGACGCTGAGGCATTTTTAGGCAAACTGAAAACTTTTTAACTCCCACACCAGGGCATGCCACTTTTTTGTACTAACTTACTTTTCGCCTATACGAACTTACTTTTTTATTATGATATAAATAAATATAGAAGTGTGGCTAGATCGCTCATGACCTACAGAGTTAATGCAAACCCATACTTTAATTCACATAAATCAAAACTGACCATGCAAATAACTGGCCATTCCGGCTCAACAAAAAGCTATTTAGCAGTGGGCCTTAGCTATTAGGGCGAGTACAGACACTGCTGCTTATTAAAAATGTGGCCTGAATATCAAATTGCTATCTCGCTACTGTGTACTGCCCTAAATCATACGGGCGCACCGGCTACCCCTTGGATTATGACCAATTTCTGTAGAGTAGTTTGTGACAGAGTCTTCATCACGATAATAAAAATAACGATAACCTATGCATGTCTACCTATAGGTTGGTTAGGTACATTTATGTACTTGTTGTCTTCAATAAGTTTCTTTTAATTTTCTTCTTATTGGTTCAAATCTTAAAGTCGATTAAATTTAGGTAGAAAAAGATAAAAAGGTAAAGGTAAAGGTAATATGTAAAGACAAAGGTGAAAGGAAAAGATATCTGAACATGGGAATACTATTTCCTTTTATTTTATACGCAAACGCAATACATCCTTCACTGACTCATCTTATACCACTTACTACATTTTTCTAAAAACAAATATAAAATAACATTTAACTGTCATGTATGTCAAGTAGTACTAGTTCATACAGAATAAAATAAAATATATTTTAGAAAATATTTTTGTAATAATTTTGTTAAATCCCATAAAATAATAACTACTAAATTAGCATTAAGTTCTGTTTTCAAATATCGAACCTAAAAAATCATTTGCCGTTACTTCTCTGATGTCTCTATTTTCCCCTGCTCTACGCCGGCAGGTCGAAGGACGAGCAAACATTATCAAGGGTACTACAGTTGCCCCCCAAACTATTGTTTGTTTTTTTACATAAATAAATTCAGTTGTCACATCCGAGATGATAAATGGTGGCACTGACACGCTGGTCATATGGCGAATCCACTTGTTCGTTAGTTAGCTTGTTTTGATGTTTTAGGGGCTGGGAGAAATATGGCGCACATTTTTGCTGGGTTTTTATTGTCATCTTTGTTCGAGTGCACGAGATGTTATTGTGTTTTTTAGAATAGCCCATTTTTGTATAGGACACCTTCGCGCATAGACCAAAGAGTATTTATTTGTACATGCCAACTGCGTTGAAAAATGTTTAGTAAGTTTTTTATGCTATTGAATAACGAAACGAGCAAATCGCTCACCTGATTTTAAACGTCACGTTTGCCCATAACAGGTCTGCGCCACCCGTATTAAAATGCCTTTCGTTGTGTCAGATTGTGAATAGATTGAGCTTATTGTGATTTAAACTTCCTTATTTAAACAATTGTGACTAGATGATGCCATGCAAAACTTCGCACCCGGTGCTGGTCGACCTCTGGCCTTGCTAGCTTGAGGTTATAAATATAGCCTGTAGCTCATATGGGTTAATGTAGCTTTTGATCTGTGAAACAATTTTTGAAGTCGGTCTAGTTGTTTCGGAGATTACCCTCTACAAACCCTCTACATACATAATAATATCTACACACAAAATGTTTAATATTAGAAGGATCTATTCATTTTACTGGAATAATATAGGGTTATTCATAAAGGGTATGCTAAGCCGAACAGGGCTCATAGTACTCATCATTATGAACAACTTTTGTTATGGGACCAACCCGAAATTCGCGAAAAGAAATCAGCTGTTCCATAGAAAAATGTCAATGACACTCGACAAAATGTATGGAACAGCTGATTTTTTTTTCGCGAATTTCAAGTTGGTTCCATAGTAAAAGTTGTTCATAATGATGAGTACTATGAGCCCTTTTCGGCTTAGCATACCCTTTATGAATAACCCTGTATAATAGCTATCTTCATTCTACATTTAGCTCAAATCTATTGAGCCGTTTCAGCGTAAAGGAGTTACAAACTCACCCACCCTGTCACTTATTAGAGTTTATAACATCTCCGCAACTCACAAAAATTTGCATTTATGTATATAATACGACACAAGACACAAGACTTCAAACTCAAAAAATCAGCGAACAAAAATACAACTCACGACCGAATATAAGCAAACCAGCTAAAAGCATTATACGATAATACGAAGCATAACCGAAAAGCCAGTAATCAGTTATGAAGACGCTCGGAGCTAAATAAATAATGAGGTTCCAAACCCATTTGCATCGGTTTCGGTTTTTTTCTCCGCCATTACATTCGTAGCGAGCTACCAATTTGGAAATATTGAATAAGTAACGCGCTTCCAAAATATGATGCAGAGTGGAGCACAGATGGTAGTAGGTATAATCATCAGAAGGAACAATAGGCAGAAATACGTCACACGAATACCTATCTTCAAGTTACTTTTCTGCTCTTGAAGGTTTTTTTGGTGAAAACGTGGTACCTGTACCTACCTACCTATAAATTAAAAACATAACAGAACAAATTTAATGAACTTTAAAGCCGTAAAGCTAAAATAAAATTGAATTCAATGCATTTTTTATGTATTTGTTTTGTATAGTTTTTTGAGGCATAAAATAAAAATAAAAATTTATTTTTATAATTTAAAATTAAATCAATCAATTAATATTAAAAAAAACATATATTAAACTTAACTAATTTAAAAGACCGCTGCCTGTAAGAAAATTTGTATATTTGATTGTCCAAGTCTGAAAAGTACCAACTTTCAAATGCATGTCTTCTCGGCACGTTTTTCAGACCTTTTATTCTTTGCCCCCAGCCACCGCGCAAAAGCTAAGCGCATTATGACGAGGTACCCCGGGTTTTATCAAACCGTGCTCTAATATGATAACATCACGTGGGAAACTCACCTTAAATTCTCATACACCTACCATTACAGACAGAGGTGGAGCGAGGCAGGAGGAGCGGGGGTGCAATTGTGCAATGGTCGGGGGTGCAGCTGAAATTTGATATACCTGTATAACTAACATGTACCTGTGTAACTCCGATGACAATGCATTTAATAAAGCTTGTTTTTTTAAATATTTTTATAATATACTAGCTGCCTTTGGCGGTTGCACCCACTGTTTTTTTTTTACTTTTAAACCTTCCCTAAACTCCCACATATATTTCAAGATCAAAATTAGCGAAATCGGTCCAACTATTTTCGAGCTATAGACAGACAAACGAACAGCGATTCATTTTTATTTGTAAAGCAGATTATCTACGAACTTTATTCTTAGCTAAAAATAATTGGTAAATGAGGAACAGTCATCGCGATGCTCAATGATAGTTTAAAAACGTTAAAAAGGTAGTAAAGGTAATTTGGTTTTAATTTGTAGGTTTTTGGTTTTGGTTTTTTTTGTTTTGGTTTTTTTTGTTTTGGTAATTTTGCCTGAGTCCTGAGTCAGGGTTCAGGGCGCATCCTGTATCCGCACCAGATTAAAGTAGCAAATATGGAACATTTTTATGAAAATGGTGCGGTTTTTAGCCAGCTTTTTGCAAGTCCTGTTCCGTTGTCAGTTACTCTTGACGTTTTCATAGTTCCCGTTAGTTGGTCTTACTTTTTACTCTCATTCGCGACGTGTAGAATGGTTTTTAAAAACAGACTTGTCTGTTAGGCTGACTATTAAAATTTGGATGCTTTTTCGGTTTTATTTCAGTTTTCATGACTGCGGTGTGTTGTTGGTGGAGAAGTTTTTTTTTAATCCATAAATTGGTTTGATCACTTCCTCGACTGAATAATAAAGAGGGAACGAATGAAAGGATGATTTAAGCATAAAAAAAACTTTGTTACTACAATGATTTGCAAGAAAATGTATGGAAAAACATCACAATTTTATTTTTGTAAATTGTTGCAGTTTGTTCAATTTTTCACTAACAATTAAGTGAATTGCTTAGCTGTTAAAAAAAAAACAATCTCTGCATGCAAAATTTCAAAAAGAGCTACCAGAAAAACATCGGTGACTTCTAAAACAGTCATAACAAAGAAATATGCAGAAGTTACCAACCCTTTACTAACATAAAGAAATTACTTATAGACATATATTCAGATTACTTGTCGGTTCGGTGAAAAGTGTCTCTAAAGTGACATTAGCAGCTTTTGTGTCAAAATGTTTGCGGTGTCATGTTCACAGCGTGTCGTGGTTTTTGTAAACGTAAGCAGGTAGTTTGATTGTTTGATGATTTAATGTAACCATATAATTATTTTTAATACGTGTTTTTAGTTTTGAGGAGAAGTTTTAAGTGAGAGGAAATAATGTTACAGTAGATGTGTGTAAGCTGTGAGCATTTTTTCTCTCTTAATTTACTACAATAATAAAAAAACAAAAATATGTAAGTATCACTTTTCATTCAATTTACAATGTTTGGTTGTTAACGACTAATTTTGAATTTAATTTTGACTCATTTTTCGATTATGCTGTTTGGTATACTTACCTACTTAAGTAACTGTTGACAATGTGATAAAAACTTTAAAAAAATAGTTTTTAAGTATCTTGATGGATCAGAGGTCGTTACTGAATTCATAAGGTACCTGAATAAAATCTTCAAAATATTGGAGTAGGTACATATTATGTTTTCAAAGACGAGATTATGTGCCTTGTTACTAATAAGCTGAACCTAATAAAAACTACGACCCAAAAAATGTTGCGGAAGCACTCATCACCCGCTACCTTACACGTTTCTCATAGCATCAAAATTTATCAAATCTCAAGCACCTATAACATGTTTTCATTATGCATTTCACACCCACTTAAGGTCATAAAAAAATCGCTACCGCAGGACATCGAAATTCGCCCAAACATAAACAGATTCCAACTTCCGCTGGACACATCTGCAAGTTTTTGTCACGGACATTCCCGCTCCTTCATAGAAAAGCAATCGGCTAGTCGTAAACGTTAAGGGTCTAAAAGGCCCCCCAGGGGGTCCGTAAAGGCAGGACGATGTTTCTTGGTGCCAGAAAAAGTACCCGTTGGTAGCCCTTAATCCCGTACTAGCGTCCGGGGGGTTATAAGGGTAGAAAAAGTGTAATTTAAAGCTGACTAAGATTTCGAATTAAAATGAAGAGACCGTTCCGTTCTTGCTACGTGATGTTTAATGTCGAGTTTTTCAAGCAATGCGGGGAAAGATAGCTCTAAATAATTTCCGTCACTTTCGTTAAGATGGACATTGGACATAAGAGCGATAAAGACAGGTTTAACGCCGATGGATCTACAATTAGCTCGTAAGTCTACCTACTGCTGTTTCTTTAACATGTCATCATTAGATGTTAATTGTTTCCATATCTCATTTTGTTGATCACCGTATCCGATCCACATTAATCACGGACAAAATAACACCATTAAAGGTATTAGTATAATTTTTGTGTGAGTATCTAAGGTTTTTTTGCAGTGTTTGATCGGCACCATTTGTATCCTACATATACAATTATTTACTGTATGTCCGTAATAATTCACAGACCAGAACCTCTAAATTTACAAAAAAAAACTTACATGGTATATTTTAGTTTTTTTTTTATACTATGGAAACTAACGTGGTTTTCACACATTTTTGTTATAATTAAACACGGGAATACTCACGTAAAAATTAAGTCGTCTACTATCTCGTTTGGCACTGTCGCCAAACGAGACGCAACCGCGAGCGCATCACGTTTGTAAACTCGCCTGATGAAGGTCACCGAATGTGACCGAAACTAGTCGTAGTAGACGACTTAATTTTTTTTACGTGAGTATTCCTGTGTTTAATTATAACAAAAATGAGTTTTTTTTATATATTTTTTTAAAGTATAAATCCGCATTTGACCACCAACTCGCCTGTTGGTAAGCGACGATGTGGTCGAAGATGCCTATAGTATGTGTAGTGGTTCCTATAGTATATACCTGAATAGTACTGAATACTCATAACCACATACGTCGTATTTATTAATCATTAACGACGCATTAATGAATTAATTATTCACGTCGGTTACCCGATGCTAATGATTTCCCAGCAGACCACCGCTCTAGTTTGAATATAGGTACGTAACCTACAGTAGGTACCTAATGGTAGGATATGCCTGTGGTTTTGATGATTTTAAAAAACCATAGGAAAACTTTAAAGTATTTATTGTCACAAAAATAACTCTATGTGTATAGAGTAAAGAAGCTACGTATCACCAATTGAAAGTTTGTCAGTTCATTTTGGGTCTAATGCCCATCATATCTTCGCTATCTGATAGAAATCGCTGTAAACGATAAGGCCGCTCTTGTAATGTCGAATGTAATTCTACTTAGTTTTTCTCTGCACTTTCTTTGGTGTGAAATAAAATAAATATTTCTGCTTCGGCGAGTTTCGGACCAAAACCCTTCTCTCAATTAATCATACGATCAACCATTTACTTTTGAAACATTAATTTATTTTCCATCCAAACAGACAGACAAAACAATGCTACGAATTAATCCAGCATAACATTATGCTAAGATAGAAGGTAGGTCTATCTATGCGTACAATAGGTAACCTCATTGTGATGCTTCGATCTAGATCTATTGTTCTACTTAAGGGCAGTCAGGAAGCGGACTTCTCTATGCAAAGCTCAGCTTGGTTTAGAATAGACTTAGACTTTGATAGTAAAAGTTACAATTATAATATTAGGTTTGATTGTTACTTTCCTCTTGTGAATGAATACACACTTTTGTTTTTTTTGACCGAGCCAGCGAAGCGTCTCTGCAAGGACTGGCTAAATTAGCTTTAATCTGTCCGGATGTTTTTTTTGTTTGTTTGTATGTTGGCACTCGCGTACAGGTCGCATTTCTCAACAAATCTCGACGAAACTTTGGTATACAGGATTCAAACTTATAACCTAGAGTTTACACATATATTTCACATCGGTTTTCAGAACATTTTAAACAGTGATTAAATATAAGTATGACCCTAAATGATTTATGTTAATTTTACAGGTCTTTAAAAAATACTCAAAAGCAGTGTAGAACTTACTTAACCAAAGTGTCCAGAAATAGATTTTGATTTACTTAAGTATGATGAGAACCTCGCGTTCGTTTTGGAATCGATGGCAAAAATAACAGTTAAAAGTATAAAACCGTTTGCACGTGTACCTACACGTTCGTATATAACACATGACAACTATTGCACTTAAACAGAACTGGCGTTTTTAACTGTTTTTGATTCTAATACAAACGGGAAGCTTGTTGTAAACAGCACGGAAGTATTGACGTATTGTTGGGTCAGATTCTGACTTCAGTTTCGATCACATTCGTTAATGTTTTAACGTCTCAAAACCTAGTCAAGTTTCATGGTACCTTTCAAGGTAAAAGTTTCAACAGTTTTCTATTCACCATGTACCTACAGAACCTACACTTTAACAAAATAACTCTCAAGCATCCTACCTACCTCCAACATCCATCACACATCTTAAGCAACCAACAACGTTTTACAGCAAGTCTCTAGGCACAACCGAGGGGCGTGGCCTCAAGTGGGCGGGGCGAGGGGCGGCCCTCTGGGACCTCCCAGAGCACTCCGAGAGGACCCGACAACTTGTTTGTTGTTCTTGATATTAGTCATTTACCTAACTTCTGTTATGCGTTGCCTGCCAATTTCGGCATGATGTCGCAAAATGGTGCGCCTTTTGGGAAATGAGAAAAAGTCGTTCGCTTAAGTTTTTATGTATACTTGTTTTAGCTACAACCTTTTTAAGCTACAAAGTTCACCTATACCTTTAGTAGGTACCTAAAAGTTCCAGCATTTTGACCTTTAGTATTTTGTGAATCGTAAATATATATTATAAATTTCAAGATAAAGATACTAGAGGAGCACGAGAAACACTAAAGTTTCTTCAAAATTGTTTTTCATGTACCTAGGTTAAGCCGTTGTATCAATACATTAACTTGAGATCTCTAACATGACTCCTTGATTCATGCCCACCTACTTATATACCCATAATACTATTGAACTTACAAAAGCTATACTTTTTATAACCTCTACTAGATATTACGTCGTAACATTCTCAACTACAAGATCGCAAGTTCGTACGTGCGACGAACGCTCACCATCGAAGGCATGAGTTCGAATAAGTTCAACTGGTGTTATGATTAACACGGAAATACTCATGTAAAATTAAGTCGTCTATTAAACCAAAAGAAACACGTTAGTTGCCATAGCAAAAGTTGAACTAGTGCTAAACAGACTAGCATTACTGAAAACATATCTACCATCGAAACAGTTATCTTGGCTTTACAGTGTAATTACACAGGAGTGTAAGTTTCAAAAGCTAAATTGAAAATTATTATGCGAACAACACAAAAATAGCAAAAAATGGCCTTCAATATAAAGAAGTAACGAAATTATATGGAACAGCTGATTTTTCTCGCATCTTTGAATTCCGGGTTGGTCCCATTATAAAAGTTGTTCATAACTAGTACTACAAGCACTTTTCGACTTAGCATACCCTTTCCTTATAACCCTGTAGAGTGTAGAGTAATGGAAGAAGTTGTAATCTATAAGTTTAATTCATCATCAGCCTATTTACTGTGACACATAGGGGACATAATTATGTCTCTCCTATAGAACGCCATATGACACGATGCTAAGCAAACCGTCGCTCCACCTGAGACCTCATTCTGAGCTGAAAGTGGGTTATCTCTGTCACTCTTACTGTCATGACATTTATAACGAGAGCGACAGAGACAACGATAATATCTCACTCGTCAGAATAGACCTACTGGCCGCAGGGAACTCTACGTGGTCACTAGAACTGCAGAAAGAGAAGTCGAGAATCCGTTTACTCTAACGATTGTCAGTCATTTCTTCGACAGATATGGCCACTCCATTACTACTTCAGCGTTTGAAATCTTTAGGCTTTGAGTTTGGTTCAGTGTGTCCATATTTTTTGTTACCAGATCATTTGAGCATATACGACTTATAAAAATGATGCTCCTCTGTGCGTAGTTGCATGCATGTGAATCCTCTAACACGTACTTGGCTTGCGTGGCCTAATCACCCTCTGAGGCTAGACTTGGAATTCCAGCCAGCAGTAGTGCGACGATTAAAGGTTGATTGTTGTTGATGTGCATGGAAAGAATCTCGTGTTTTTCGCTGTCGAAGCTCTCTCATTTAAACTCTCTCTCGTCTCATTTTAACGACACAATCAGACAAAAGCCATTCATGTCGCTCACATACGACATCGCACTTACATCATAATTGATGAGGCGACAAAACCTCATCTCCGAAGCAGTTAAAGTCAATTCCCACTGAAATTTCATCATCGTCGATCTAACTTGGTTTAATAAGTAATACTAGCGCTATGGGCCGTCCCTGAGCTCGGCGGGGCTGGTCCAGAGAGATATTCTACCTCTCATCCATTGCGCCATCCCTTACCCGCGCGCGGTCTCTACGGGAAACCTCCAAACGAGGCAACGAGCACTCCATTACAATGAAACTCGTCGATAAACACACACGTGTACTGGCTGAAATAATTTTTAAAAATAGAAACAAGAATTACTGGCCGTTTTTGAGGTCACAAACTTTAGTTTTTGATTTTAGAATGTGTGGTGATTTGAGGAGTAAGTGGCGCCACCTGTGCGGTTGTTGCTGTCCCGCTCTGGAGGGAAAGGGCGTGTCCCCAGGGCGCCTCCCCCAGTCCGCGGGGACGGACGGGGGCGCCGCGATGCCGGGCACTCGGCGGCGCGCTCCCGCGACGCTTGTTAGTGTTCCGCAAATCCGCAGCGGGATCGCCCGCACAACCGGGACTCGCTCCCCATACGCACATACGATAGTCAGAGCCGCCTGTCGGACACTTGCGTACTTTTTGCAACTTTGGAAACTAGTTCCAGCTACTTTTCTTCGCGATAGAGACCGCTCAGTTTTCTTTTGGAAAAGTTTGCAGTTTTCGTATACCGAATGTGATTTTAATTGTGTTTTAATACAAAACAAATCTTTGAGAAAATTAATAAAATTGAAAAGGTTAAGAAGTTGAAAAAAAAACAAAACTACAGGCTGGCTATAAAAAAATAGCTTAAAAATAGAAGCCGTGCAAAGCTTAGAAAGTTATCCCGTTTCCGTTCGGGGCACGTAGTGTCGGCTTGTCTGGGGTCGGCCGCGCTCGCGGGGCGCGTTCCAGTGTCGCGAGACGGGTGTCGCGATTCGGTCGGACGAGCTCAACGCGGCGGCGGGCGGGTACACCGGCTCGCCGTGGCCGCCGCTCGAGTTGGACCCCGTGGGATGGGGACGGAAGCTGTACCCCTCTGGAGCGCCGAGGTCTTCAGGTATGTCTTTTTGAAAAAACCTTTTAAAAAAGCTTCTCAAGCAACCAGGCATTTTACAGCCGCTAATATATTTTTGTCTACTTTTGTAACGTACGTTTTGTCAGGCATAGTTGAAATAGGCCTCTTTACAGCTGTTTAATGAGACGAGACGTTTTACAGCCACTATAGACACAGATAGTATATTTTTTTCTAGTTTTGTAACGTACGTTTTATCAAGCAAAGTTTAAAAATTTGTATATTTTTACGTTAAAAAGTGTTGATGATGAGAATTTTGTTGATAAACAAATGGTACAGTCAAACAACACAAACAGAATCGTATTTTTTTCCAGTGCCTATTCGTTCGTTAAAAAATCATACCGTCTGTATTTTTTTTTGGCGTAAATTTCGTCAATTTAAATTAATTAAGTATTTAGTTGTATTAAAAATTTGATGTTTTGCTAAGATTAAACTTAGTCGATTTTTGGATTAAGAACAATATTTTTACGAAAAGCTTTTATTTATTTATTTTTTATTTCTGATACATGCGTAGCATTCTACGGCGTACTCGTAGCACGAATTATTGTACTTTTAAAATATTACGTTTGAAATAGTAAGTAATTATTGAGATTGATACAATTGTTTCAAAGGGTTTTTTTTTCGTGACGATATTAGAAGATAGATACCTAAATAAGTAAGATGTATATCACTCCAAAAACAAGTTTGGACAGCTTAATTTTTTAAGTTCGGAAAAATGTAGCAAAACTAGACTACATATACAACACACATATAATACATACACATACACACATACACAACACACTACATTATATAATATTTTGAAAATTTTAAAACTATTTACTAATATTCAAAATTATGAATTCAGAGAAATGTAAAGCGCGAAGATGGCGTTACCACAGCTTTACTTGATTAAAACGGATTTAAATTTTTAATCTTGTCTGTTTTTTGCTTTATTGGCTTATGTTTTTATCTTTTTGCGAAAAACACTTCGTAGGAAAAATTTTACATATTTTTGTACGAGAATTTTTGGTAACGACACTCATTTTACTTTTAATTCCCATTTCGTTTACGTTGATAAAGTGCTTTTTATAAAACTAAAAATACATGTTTTTGTGTTTATCTTGATCTTGGTGGATCTAATAAATTAGTAATTCTCTAACAGTTAGAAAATAACTTATAAAAACGTGTTCTCGACGATACCATATTGTAATGGAAAGACGTAATAATCATTATTAATTAAAACTCCTTTTCTATAAAAATAGTAATACCAACCATTTACAAATAATATTTTATCACACGACGTTTTAATTAAATTATGTCACTTGTTTTAAATAATGGATACTCGTATCTATTAAAATTAGAGTTAGTAAATTTTACAGAAACTTAGGTGATTAAAAACTAATAAAAAAGTAATAAAGTGTTAAAAAAATAGGTTTAATTGATTCTTTTGAGTGTATGGGGCATTCTCTACACACTACATCGTTACATTGTATAAACTAACTATCGACATTTCATACAAACTAAAACTTCACCCGCTCATTGTAACTAGCTGATACTCGTATCCGGTGCTGCTCGGCCTTCTGCTGTACAATGGGTAGATTACACGTAGCGAGTAGGTACAGTGGCGAGACAGTGCCGTCGGCCGAGTACCGAGTAGTTTCCTTTAGTAAAATATTATTTTAAATCAGACCAGTAGTTTCAGAGATTACTCAATGTAAACATACACACATAAGTCTTAGTTTACCTTTTTATAATCTTAATATATATAAATCTCGTGTCACAATGTTTGTCCTCAATGGACTCCTAAACCACTTAACCGATTATAATAAAATTCGCACACCATGTGCAGTTCGATCCAACTTGAGAGATAGGATAGTTTAAATCTCAAATTATAGTCGCAATTTTAATTTATTGCAAATTATATATATACTGATAATTTTTACTATAAATTGACAAGTTAGCATCAACATACTACGGTTGCTATAGTTACGCAATGGCCTTTGACAGGACAACGTCTGTCGAGTCAGCTAGTATTTTATAATATTCTTATAGACAAGAAACAAATACGGACAATATGGTCTATCTTTTGTTCTTATTGAGCAAGTATCAAATGTTCTACAAAAACACAACTACTAATACTACTAATAAGTAACCGATTAGACAAACTTACCAAATTGATTAATGATGAAATAATTATAATAATATTTAAATAATGTTGGTATACGATAGACATAGACTTGTAGTTTAAAAGACGCTGAAAATAAAGCAATAAAATACATTATTTAGCAATCGCTTTGTTGCAAGTAAAAATTAATTTAATTTATTGCAAATAAAAAACTAAAAAATGCAATGTCGTCAAAAATATTTAGTTATATGACCCACCGCTACCTGTGTGTAGTAAAATGGTGCCCATTGTATTTTGGAGGCATTAGCAAGCCTGGCAAACCTTTACACCAAGTACAAGCCGATAATGTAATTTTGTTGTTTCGAAAATGTCTACTCGTTCCTTCGCAGAGGGCCTGAGGTTTAGCCCCCATCATTAAAATTGTTTACTTTAAGATAAGGTCCTAATAATATTAATTATCCAAGAGAAAAGTACAATTTACAATGCTGATTTTAAAATTATAACAAAACTAACTCTGTGTCAGACTAATAAATAATTTTCCAAATTTTGCTGTGGCTAGGCACATGGCCCGTATTTTAGAGACCAAGAATACGATACATCACTGTTTATAAAAGTGAAAGCCTGGAGGTATCCTGAATCAAAACCTTAGTTTTAAGTACGTAAAGTTATAATAACTACAAACGAACTAATTTAGGAAGTAACTAAAAAGACTTATTTTATTCTATGCGCCATTTCTTAACGGTCTGTTATGCATTCTACTACTGCTAATAAAAAATTGCCAATTGCAAGTAAAATTCTATCAAATTATCGAAGGTTCCATCGTTTAGAATATGTTGACTGCTGCCATTGCGGATGGCCTGATTGAGCCTCTACCATTTAAACTGGTTACTTCTTTACTTGTTTAGAATGTTTCCCGTTCCTTCGCAGGTGGCCTGATTGAGCCTTTATCATTTAAGTTGGCTACTCCTTTTCTTGTTAAGAATGTTTTCTTGTTTGTCAGGTGGCCTGATGTTCGGGCTCCACCACCAGGAGGCGGCGGGTGGGCTGCACGCGCAGCCCCGCGGGCCCGTCACCTCGCTCAAGGAGGAGCCGCTCACCAGGGCGTGGATGACGCCGAGCTCACTAGTTGACAATACCAAGTTAGTACATATTATCAAAACTTTTCATTTTTTAAAGCAATGCCAATTTTTTTTTGGAATAAGTGGACCGAGAAAGTTCAAAACTAGGTGAAGTGGAAAAGGAAAGCCTTTGTTCAGAAGTGAGACGGAACCAACTCAAAATAATAACATCTTTGATGTAATTAATTAAATTAATTGATAACAACCAAAAGAGCACCTCTTAAGAAAATTACAATCTAACCTCAGTCTAATTAGTAATTAAAATTAATCTTCTAACTAAAAAAATACTACTTTTATTCTATGCGCCATTTCTTAACAGCCATACATTCTGCAACCGTTGTAAAAAATAGCCAAGTGCAAGTAATATTCTATTATATTATCGAGGGTTCGAGGGTTCCATCGTCGTAGTAGTTACTCAGAAAAAAAATCGGCCGTGATGTAGGCATAGAGCTCATGGGTATTTTAACTAAAAAATATTTGACCAAGAAATGAAATGGATGAACTTGTACAAAAACACTCTGTAATTTACTGACTTAACTTAATTTGGACAACAATACAGAAGGTGACCATATTGGGCATGCAATTTTAATCAACTGTATAAAATAACTACTCCAAGAAGATTAGCTAGGGCGCAACAGGGTACCCTTATTTACGTACGAATCCATAAACCTTTTAGTACAAAAAGAGCAACCACGAAGTAGTTTATTAAGTCCCGACAATTGTATTATTCGAACAAACTGAAATAAATGCCCGCCCGGTTTGACATTAAATAACCGAACGGGATTAAGTCGGCTCGCGAGGGGAGTCGGGAACCCTATTCTTGGGCGCTCGAGATTGTCTCTCACTCAACCTGATGGCGTTTTTAATGAGAGCGAAAGTGACCGAGATAATATCTCGCTCGGTAGAATAGGGCCCCATATGGGGACTGGTGTCATACAGGTACCAGCGTCCCTATCTGACTTCTCCGACGTTCGATTCTGGTTTTTTGAAATTCAAAATTGGCCAATCTGGCTTGCCTCAAGCCCAAGGTGACGTCACTCAAGCTTTCAATGATATTGAAACCTAATGTGAACTAAATCGTGTTTTGACATAAGAATTTGTATTGACTAATTTTTACGGCCCTAAGTCATTATAATTAGGTACCTGTGTTAAACAGCTTTTTTTTATTTACTATTTAAACTACCGTGGTTTGACAAATTTTGTTCTAATTAAACTAGAAACTAGTTGTAATAGAAGACTTAATTTTACGTGAGTAGATAGATAGATAAAGTCTTCCCGTGTTGTTTAAAAAAATTGAGTCTCTTTAATATTTTTTTTTTTTTGATATCACACCTTGATAATGCCATTACATGAGGTAAATCTACTAATAAAGAAGGCTCAGAACTTCACAGAAGCAGCGCCATCTGTACTATCTCATCACATAACACTCGATCAAGTAGGCGCATTATCTCGGCGTCCAATAATGGGCGAGCAAATTCGTGCCGATAATGAACCGGGAACAAGTGTATTCATGAAGGGCGGGATAAATCATAGCGGTATGCGTTCGCCAACATGTCACTACAGTTAAGGACAGTATAGCAGCACATGTGGTTTGAATATTTCTACGGAAAGAGGGTTTTAAAACACCTCAAAAAGGTTACCTAATCGTTGCCTGGTAGAGATCGCTCTTAGTTGGGGCATTAGTTTTTGTTGGTGTTCTGATCTTTTTGGTTTGTGATTTTCTAGTGTGAACAAAAAGAGTTAAACTATCTATCTCACCCTATGTGATAGTGTCAGGTTCAACTGTCAAAACATAAATAAAAGTAAATTGATATTAAAATTATATCCTTAAGATATTATTCAAGGTCCTCAAGATTTAGTACAATTGACAAGTTTGACGGCCGGTTGCGAGATTCATCAAGAGTAACATTCTTAATCACTGTAATTTCTACAATTTTTTAAATAGAAAATACGAGTAATACCATTATAAAATATTATCTTTACAATTAGCAAGTATTGTCACTATGCGTGCTACTAATAATGTCATTTACAATCTGTAAAACTTTATGATATAACGAAAAAAAAGAATTAATTTGTTTATTTTTCACACCAGAAATTACTAACAAAAATAATCATAATACTTAAAACTAGTGCAACAACTAGCGGCCTTAACACTGTTAGCGATCTCTTCCAAGCAACCTTAGGACGGAGAGGATACATTTTTTTTTTCTACAAAAACGGGAAAATTCTATGACCACGGGTCGGGAGCGAAATATTCCAGTATAAAAAAATAAAAGGAAAAATAAAAAAAGCGAAAGAACATTCTAAGTGACCGATGGCGCTCTAACTCATACTGTCTATACGAAGCTGATGCCAACGTGCTATCGGCAACTTTTGGTTATGGCCGTATCCGTGACTCCGCTGTGGAAATTTGGAACCGAAACAGTTTTAGTGCAGGTTTAGAATTAGAATGGTGCATTTACTTCATACATACAAATATGTAGTAAATATGATTTACGCAACTTTCGAAGCAAGTATTACCAGTCAAAACGATTTATATAAGATCGATTGTTTTTTTCCCTGTAATATTCCATTTCTATTATGATCTCTTAGGTATAAGTTAAGAAAGCGTAGCGGCGAATAACGGTGGTAGTAACAAAACATACTTAAACATGTTGCTTTCTACAAATTACTGAAAATATTCTTTGACTACGACCCTTTATCAATTACTGGTCCTTGAATATCCAAATTTATTTACCGTTGAATAACAAATTTGCACAGCGACCCAGCATTTGGCTCCCCTGCATTATGTTTTGATGGACAACAGACAACAGCATTAGCGTATATTGTTTGAGGAGACTCTTGGACATCTGTCGCGTTCTGAGCTACGTGTAGAAGTATTGGTAGCACTATTGAGAACTGAATTCCTTATATCACTAACAGTAGATAAATTTGGTGGTTGGGAATAAAAAGTAAATAGGAGTAAAAAATCAGTTGTATTATGTCGAGAACTGAGAATAGCGATTTCAGAGTCGATCCTATAGTAAAAATTGTTCGTAATGATAAGAACCTACGATGAGCATTTTTCGACTAAGCATAGTTCCCTAACCCTGTTTAATCAAACATATTAATAGAATATATTATAAAGAGAGCATAATTAAATAAAAATGTAATCGCGAATTCAGCTATTCCTTTTATGTCATTCAATTAATGAATCAAACAACGAATGCATTATTTTACTTATTCTATGAGCATTACAATACTTAATTCGTTTTTTACATTAAACAACATAAACTTAATAAACATAAAGAAAAAACTAAATATCTAAAAATAAAAGTTTTAACTAAAACTTGTGTTACACAAAAGCTAAATCAATTACATGCTATAAATAAAATCACCAAGACTCAACAAAATTAAATGACAAATGCAGACAGATAGCCAGCCGTCCACACGGCTGGGTCATTTGTAAACGTACCGTAAATCATTACTGGGCCGCACCCGACGATTAGACTCTTTTAACAAATTATGGTAGGACAAAAAGGAAGGCAATATAAGTAAGTTTGTATAGGTTGAGTAGCTAGAAAAAACAATACCCTGTATTATGTTGATTCGTTTTACTAAAAACTAAGGATAATTTAAAAATAAAGATACCATGCTTTTTATTACTCTGTACGTATCGGATCGATGAGGATTTCTTAGATTTCAATTATGATGGTGTTTTAAACAATACTAAGTACTAATTTTTAGCAGGGTGAGAATTACTATACCCTCGAATGTCTAAATTGTCTAGACTCCGTGCAGTTTAAACATTTAGCCAACGTCAAATAAATATTTTGATAATCAATTTGTTTGCTTATTACATAAATAAAAATAACCAATTTCTAGACTTCTTAAATAAGTACAATCAAAGTAAGTTTATATCTAGGCATAAGCCGAAACCTTGGTGTCAAATAATGGGTACTATCAGCCTGTTTTGGCTTAGCATACCCTTGCTTTATAACTTTGTACCTCTGGATAGTACCAGTGCCTGACAAAACTGTCGCTGTGCCCAAGGTCTTATGAATATTTAACGTTTTGTAGTCAATATAGTAAAAATATTAGTATGTACATACATAATATGTACCTACACACTCAAAAGTCAAATGGTCAAAGTCAAGTCAATAAAATTAAATAGCCAAATCCAGCTAGCACCTTTACCTAGATATATCAGGCAAATGACTAACATTTAGTAAATTATTTTGAATATTTTTTAATGTTGTCCCTAACAACCAAACGCCAAAAAATCCAGCCACCGATTGACAAAACACCGAGATTCGCGAGCGGAAAAAGCGCGACCTAATCGCACACTCGCTGCCGAAACTGGTTGCGATAAACAAAACAATGGAGTGTCGCTCGCGGAGTATAAAATGGCAATCGCGAAACCAATTTGTTTACGCAAATTCTGCAGCGGCCGAGATGAATGGGCGACCATGCTGTTACGGACCGGGTAATGTAGTGCGGGGCATGGGGCTGGCTGGTTTAGTTATCGAAGTAACCCAAGTTTGAAGGCTTTATTTGACAGAGACAATTATACTAATAGGTAGCCCTGACAAAGACAGATTTTTTTATCGCGAATAAGTCCGCGTTTGACCAAAAAGAAAAACTCGCCTGTTGATAAGCGACGATGTGGTCCGACCATGCTGTTACGGACCGTGGCTGGTTTAGTTATCAAGGTGACCCAAGTTTGAAGGATTTAGTTGACAGATATAATTATCCTAAACGGTTGCATTGACAAACACAGTTTTTTTTTTATCGCGAATAAGTCCGCGTTTGATCGCCAACACGCCTGTAGGTAAGCGAAGATGTAAAGTACGCAGACTTAGAAGATGCCTATTCACTTTGATCTTGAAAAGCCCAAGACTAGAATATTTGTTAGCTTTATTGCACACCAAACAATTGCAAGAAAAATGATGACAAAAAAAGCCATGACTAAGTAAAAGTCTAAAATTCACTCTAGTTTTCACCATCTAAACTTTTTTTATGAAAAAATTAGAGACCTTTTCACATCTTCGTATTACACAGATGTCAAAAGGCATAGCAAAAAGTTATTATACAATTAATATACTACTACAAAATTGAACAGAACATCACTAGCTTCACAGCATTGGTGCATCACCAGTGAGAAATGAGACCGAAGATTTGATGAATACCCCGCGTTTGAAATGTTGCTCTATCGATGCATTTATTACGCCATCTGTATCCGTCTGCCAATCAATTTTGGACTTTACTACTTCACTATAAGGTCTATTGATGATGTCGCTCAAAACCACACATGTCGATATGTTTTTGGACATTCGTGTATCGTCACTTCATTGTGGTATCGATATTTTAGTTTGGTTCATTATTTGTTTTCTATAAATTATAATTTAAACACTTTTTATTAATAAATCAATAACTTTAAATAATTTTATTATTATTTCAAAAATTTTATCCGACTGTTTAAAAGAAGGGCATCAAGTAATAACTTAAAATTAAATGTTTATTCAAAACTACATTAATAAAAAACAACAACAACTTTTCTCACACTTTTATTTCAAAAGTTGCTTTAAAATCAAAAGGCAAACCGAATATATTGTTACAAAAGTACCTTTAATATTGGTAGTTACTCATACAAAAGCATTCATCATAAGGGTACACAGAATAAATAATAGTTACTACGGCACAGTTAACAAATGAAATAACAAATTTCTGCAAGTAACGGTCATCAATAAATCAATTTAAAAGGATTACGATCTTCTTTTGTTTTCATTATGTTTTGCTACTTTGTGGTTTGAACAAAAGATGTTAGCAGTTTTATTTTGAATGTAATCGGTTAACATTGAGTGTAAGTAAAATTGATCCTTATTGTTGACGGATTAAGCGACAAGTTGCAATGTTTTAGTTTTGTTTCTCAAATTGAAATTGTCTTCCTAGACACGTCGCCTTGTCGTGTAAGATGCTGGATGGGATGCTATTCGATTTTATTAGTCAAATATTATTTACTTCTGTGATATTATAATAAAACAAAACTAAAACCAAAGACAAAGACGGTATTGATTTTCTTTTTCCAATTCAATGATCTTAATTTAATGCTCTCTTAATAAAGACAAATAAAACATGATCCCTTTTGAATCTAATACACACTTGATTTAGCGTTCACGTAATAAATACAACATTTTGAACGAAGGTCAGGACCCAATTCTCAGGAAAAGACCTTTTTCTCAGCATGTATTTTAGCTACGAATTGCAGTGGTTACCATTATCTAGCGTCACGCCAAATTTCAGACCTCTAGCTTTTATAGTTCCTGAGACAATTGGCTGTGACATCCAGACATACAGAAGTCTCGCCTTAAGGGGTTTTCCCGAAGGAGGTTCAGAAATGAATATTCTATTCTAAATTTATCAACGACCCATTGTAGAGGTCGTTTTAGACCTGTCGAAAGGCTTTAAAATTGTTCAAGTCAGTATTTTTAGATTCCAATAAAAATGCACCCGTTTTAGTTTCAAAGGTCATCTCGATCGAGACAAATTCAGATTTAGAATGCCACCGCTACCACAGATTATGTAAAAGTAATAGCACAGTTATGCCGATTCTATTGACAGATTGTACCGTGAAAAGACGTTTTTAATTTACGACTGTGGGTTCTTTTTTGTGTTTGGTTTACCAGCTGTTTGATTGTTTGCATTATAACATAGTTTAACGGTTTACTATTTCTGTTGCCGCTGTAACAACTACAAAAACGGAATAAAATAAGTATTTGGGCTCCAATACAACATACATGATTTAGGTACTTGCCGTTTTTTGGATGGTACGGAACCCTTCATGCGCGAGTTCGACTCGACACTGGTTGTTTTTTCTTTTTAAATAATGATGAAACCCTTCGTGCGCGAGTCCGACTCGCACTATTTTTTTTTACTTTACCACGTTTCTTTCCACAGTGTGGGCGTGGGCGTCGGCCGCGCTCACTTCGAGAAGCAGCCGCCCAGCAACCTTCGCAAGAGCAACTTCTTCCACTTCGTGGTCGCGCTGTACGACCGCGCCGGCCAGCCTGTAGAGATCGAACGGACTGCTTTCATTGGATTCATTGAGAAGGATCAGGTAAGACTGGCTAAATTGTGAAATCAACAAAAAGGGGCTAAAATTAAGATAATTTCATCCAAAAAGAAGTAGAGTTGAAGATACCAAATTACCAATGTAGCGTATGTCTCCAGATAAATGTCAATAAATCACTTCAACATAGAAATAGTATAGACACATATACAGAGTTATAGCGAAAAGGTAAGTACGCTAAGCTGAAAAAGGCTCATAGTGTATATTTTATTTTTGTATTATTATTTGACATTTTATTTTTATTGTTTAATTTAATTTCAATTTTATTTTATTTTTATTTTATTTTATTACAATGTTTAGTGTGTGTGTGGCTGTAATTGCCTGAATAAATGATTATTATTTTTATTATTATTATTTAGTACTCATCATTATGAACAACTTTTACCACGATAACAACCCGGAATTTGCGAAAAACGATACAATTTTCGTTTTGTATTTGAAAGAAAGAGTTAAATTTAGCTTTCGTTTCGCGTCCAATAATTAATAAATTATTCGGTTCTGTTTAGAATTTTTTTTCATCAATATTTTTAAATAAAATAAAAGTTTTAGTTCCCAAGATTTTAGTTACACTTAAACATTTTGAGTTTGGCTTGACTACGCAGTAGAATTTTCTGATTCCACGCATGCGTGGTCAATGTGTAGGATTTACGAGTTTAGTTTTTTACGATGGAAATTTCTAGGGTTTTAAACAATGACAAGAATTCAAGAGTAACTTTGTTTAAAAAAAAAACGATGGGTTGCACTCCGGGAGTGCCGGCAGAAGTGAAAACTTAAGTATTAACGTTGTGCGTTTTGGATATTTTGGAATGGTTAGGGAATAGTTTTGCACGAATTGCTTTAATTATTTTAATAGAAAAATGAATCGATATCGTGTCCACTATAATCACTAGGTCACAACACTATAACTGTCAAATTAGAACATTCGCGCAAGCGCCCTGCACCGCCTAAACAGCCGGCGCAGGCATACATTTTCGCCGCGCCGTAGAAAGAGAGGGGGATACTAGCTGTCTATTCTCCATCCGTCTTACGAATTTTCGATCAGGTCACGTGACCCTGTCGCGAGTTTAACATTTTTTACCCATTCCAAAAAAGTGTACAACGCCGCTAAAGAAGTTTTCACTTCAAAAATCTGATAAAATTACCATGACCTTACCTTTTGAATAAAGAATCAAAATTGACAGTCACCTCTCGAGCCTTTCAATACACCGTCATTACCGCCTTATCAAGCTCGATATCAGGCATCAGGCATCAAGCCGGCTCCATCAATCAGGATGTACGCGACATGATTTCTATTGTGTCGGTGATTTGAATAATGCGGATGAATGTTGGTGGCATTTTGTATGCGTTTTGTTGAACTTGGATTCTTTATTTAAATTGTCCAAGCGGATCTGAGACAGAAGCTTTTTATGAGTTTAGTTGGTGCTTAACTGAATTATAGGATACGAATTACGATATTAAGGAGTAGGTTAAAAAGCTTGGACGGGATTATCGTACGCTGTACCTTATTTTTAAGTGTTAATAAGTAATGAAATGAGAAAAAAGTCAACTAATGGTAAGGTCACGTTTCTCATAACTGTTGAAGTCACCCGGGAGATTTTAAACTGTAATTCGTTAAGTTCCAAACTCTCCGTTGCAGTATTCTGAACTCGTCACGCTGAGAAACTAGCTCTGTTAAACCCGTTTCTAGCCCCAAATTTTACTAGTAAGTCAAATCTTCGGTCCAAAAAGAGTGCGGTATTGCTCGACAGTTGAAAGTTTAATACAAAAAGGTTTCGGGCTTCCCAATACAACTCAGTAGATTCCAACCACTATTAATTTTAAAGAATATTTTGACATTTTAACTTCATCGAGTTAACAAGATTTTTTAATCTAGTAGAATTTTTCACATTTTACGTTCGTTAAAATATAACCGAAATAAAGCGGAGTCCACACAAAAACACAGGTTACATTATGTAGGTTACCGCGTGTCGCCGAGGGCGTGCGTTCACACGTCTTGTTTGTCGGTGCAGTGTTAATTATTCAGTTGGTAAACACGGAAGCTTTTTTGCGGCACGTGTGGACTGGCCATTATGCGAGGAGTGAACGAATGGTAGCTCAAAGTTTGAACGAATGTTGGTATTGGTTATTTTTTTTGGGTTCCGATCAAGTAATTTTTAAATTGAAACAACATTAAAGTCATTGAATCCCAATCAAGTGCCCAAATCCCATTGTCCCAATGAAGTCCACCTTCAATCTGTTAAAATCTAAAAAAGTTTTTAATGCAAAACGTTTAACTTTTATCTTTTTTTACTTTACTTTGCGTCAATTGAAAAATTAACGGAAAATACGTATTTTCATTTGCTTGAACTAAAACATAATAGCGGATTACTACAAGAGTATGAAACTTCTAAAACAAATCGTTGGGTTGTTATCGCTTACATTGGTTAAAATTTTTAAAAGCATCGGGTTCATGTACATGAAAAGTTAATTATTATTAGAGTTTTAGGTACTTAAAATTAAATAAATACTTAACAAATTTTAAATTTTTAGTTTTACATTTTTTTTTTCTAATTACGAGTAGTTTTATGTAACTTGGCTTTTTGTTACAGGAAGCAGAAGGGCAGAAAACGAATAATGGCATCCAGTATAGGCTACAGTTACTTTATGCTAATGGTAAGTTTTATTTTCTTTTTTTTTATCCTATGCTATCCCACTGCTGGGCAAAAATCTCCCATGATATTTTCCAGAGCTTGTGGTCAAGGGGCCAGCGCCTTCCAGTCTTTTTATATTCTCTTAAATAATATTTATCAAAATCGAGAGATAAAATGGCGAGATAGTGCCCTCGGCCCAATATCTACTCGGTTTGTATAAACATTTTAACCAGGCGAGACAGTCACTAGAACCATGATTTGTTTGCTCGGTCGAGTATGCCCACTGACTGTCCCACCACCGTACTCCTTACGTGTAATCAACCCATAAAAAACATTAATCGATTCTTATATTTACACTGAGAAAAATGATGAAAAAGGAAGATGAATTCACTTAGTAATTCACTCACCAAATAGTTAGCAACTTGATTTGAACTTCATTGACTTGATTGAAACTGGTGCTAATATAATATATAGTACAACTAGCTGACTCGACAGACGTTGTCCTGTCAAAAGCCATTGCGTAACTATAGCAACCGTAGTATGTTGACGCTAACTTGTCAATTTATAGTAAACATTATCAGTATATATATAATTTGCAATAGATTAAAATTGCGACTATAATATTTAAGATTTAAACTATCCTATCTCTCAAGTTGGATCGAACTGCACTTGGTGTGCGAATTTTATTATAATCGGTTAAGTGGTTTAGGAGTCCATTGAGGACAAACATTGTGACACGAGATTTATATATATTAAGACTATGATAAACTGGTGCTAATTATTGTACTTTTTGGTGATATCAGTATGCTCCGTACTTTAGGTCAATTCATCATTCTTTTAGCGGAATTTAGATGGCCATTTTTCTCAGTGCAATATACGATATTCTGCAATACTCCAAGCCACTCAAATTCAAATGCAATTCAAATTGTTGACCAAACTACCTTTGAACTAAGTAACAACCTACCTGCCTATAGCATTGCATCTTAGCATTGTTTACGTTGCAATACAAAGTCGATAAATCCTTCACGACGTCTCGAGACGTTTGGATCTTGCAAATATTGTCACAAGCCTCCATTGTAGGGCATTGTCAATCTGTCAACGGATCGAAGACTAGAAGCTAGACGAGAATGTAAGATAGAAGACTAGATAACTAGATGAGCTACCTCATCTCATACAGGGTTATACAGAAAGGGTATGCTAAGCCAAAAAGGGAGACCAACCTGGAATTTGCGAAAAAAATATCAGCTGTTCCATACATTCTGAATTTTTTTTGCGAATTTTGGGTTGGTCCCATAGAAAAAGTTGTTCATAATGATGAGTGCTATGAGCCCTTTTCGGCTTAGTATACCCTTTCTGTATAACCCTGGCCTGTAAATAGTAGGTATATTGTTCGTCTTTTGTCAAATATAATTGTATCCTAATGGTACTAAGGATTTGAGCTCCGTTGTGTTAACTTTCTTGGATATATTTTATATCATATTAACTACGCTCTGCGGTTTTAGCAGCGTTTTTCGGGATATAAATTAGCCTATCATGTTAATCTCGAGTGAAAGCTACTTTCCTACCAAACTTAATCTCAATCGGTTCAGCCGCTTTTTTCGTGATTGAGTACACTCATACACACAAACTTTCCCATTCATAATATTAGTAGGATAGGATAGGATAGGACAACAAATTCATTTTGTGAAAAAATCTGTGGGACATCAGTATGCTTACAGTGCTTATTATATTTGTAAAATATCGACTCTTATCTTATCACAAACATTATGCATATTTTTAATTCAACCTACTTTTCTTCAGAAACTTTTAATCAACCACAAATACAAGCAGATTTTCATTTTCCGCTATTACTTTAATTCCTGTCGTGTAAAAGGAAAAAGAAAGCAAGTATAGAGGCAATTTCGAGAGGTTAACAAATTGTGGTGCTACGGTGCTACGGCGTAGCTCGTAGCCAGACGCTACGATCTTTATTACTACAATGTGTAAATGTTAACGTTTCGTAGACGTTAGAATTAGAACGTGGTCGTTGTTTTCGTTAGGTGCAGTTTTATGGACTTTCATTGTTATTTGTAGCACAGTATCTATAGTTTGTTTTCTCAAATGCAGAAATGTTTGTATGTTTTTTTCTTTTTCAGGTATCAGACAAGAACAAGACATTTTCGTTCGACTCATCGATTCGGTGACAAAACAGGTCAGTAGAAAGTAATTGCACTTTAAAAACAAATATCGTTAAATATGATATATTTTCACGAAGCCTTTAGTAATCAATTACTACGATGGTAAAATGGCACACAGCATACAAATCTTATATGGAGCAAGATTTTTTATTTCTAGTTGATTCAGTGACAAGTAAATTATTCCGAAAGGTAGTTTTTTTTTTTTTTTTTTTTTTTTTTTTTTTTTTTATTTGTGTTAAGGCACAAACGGTTTACAATAAACTTAAAATAATAGACACAATTAATATACACACACCAATCAAGCTGCCACTAATATATGCAATATATAAAATAAAAAGAACAGGACGATAGGTACTCAGAAGCAAAACAATGTTATTAACAAAAAAAATATATAAAATTATAAGTTTAAACAAATTAAAAAAAACAAATTAAAACAATATAAAATAAACTACTTCTGAACAAATAAGAAACGAATAGGTAAATATTATAAGAGTGAAATTTGATGTTTAAATTGGGATTTAGACAACGACAAAATGTCGCAACCAGAAAACTGGTCGTTGTGCGACTTACATGCTCTGGGAACAAACGAATTACATGCATAATTTGTATTATAGGGCTGAAGATTAAATAACTTATTTGTAAAACGGGCATTTAAACGAGGACACCTTAAATCTATCTGACTTAGAAGATATGGAGAGTCAATAACATTTCTTAAAATTTTGAACAGCAACATTTGATCTTTGATAGTGCGTCGGCTTTGAAGAGTGTCAATTTTAAAAGTTATGGGGTTATATGAAAAAGAATTTCTAAAATTAAGGTGTTTCAAAAACTTGTTTTGAATCCGTTCCAGGCTGTTAATATATATTTGATATTGTGGGTTCCAAACATTAGAGGCGTATTCCAGGATTGGTCTGACTAAAGAATTGTATAGAATTATTAATGTTTTAGCATTATTGAACTCTTTACCCACTCTCAGAATAAAACCTAACAAACGATAGGCACGGACAGTAATATCTTCAATGTGAGAGCTAAGTATGAGTTTATTATCTAACAGAACACCTAAATCTTTTACAACGGTTACCCTTTTAAGAAGCTCATCATTCAAACTATAATTAAAAGTAATAGTTGATTTCTTCCTTGAGAAAGATATGCAGCTACATTTAGCAACATTCAAAAATAGGAAATTGCGCCTGCAGTACCCACTCAATCTGATTAGATCACTTTGCAGCTTCCGGCAATCATCAGGAGATCTAATAACTTTATAGATTTTTTTATCATCAGCATAGAGTAAGCAGTTCGAAAACTTAAAACAATTTATAACATCATTAATAAAAATATTAAAAAGAAGTGGCCCAAGGTGAGAACCTTGAGGCACACCTGACGTCACTGGAATAAAAGAGGAACAAAATCCCTTAATTGCAACTGCCTGGCTACGATCACGTAAGTAAGATTCCAGCCAACGAAGCAAATCCCCGTGCACACCAATCGACAACAATTTCTGAAGCAAGATATCATGGGATATTTTATCGAACGCTTTTGAGTAATCAGTATACACAGCATCCACCTGAAAACCTTCATCCATAGACCTAAACAAAACATCAACAAATTCACATAGATTGGACTCGGTAGACTTCCCATTCACAAAACCATGTTGCTCCTGTACTATATAAGGCCTAATAACGGGATAAATATCATCATAAATTATTTTCTCGAATAATTTTGGGATCGTACTAAGCTTAGAAATGGGACGATAATTACCAATATCGTGCTTATCACCTGATTTAAATATCGGGACTACATATGACGTCTTCCAAACTAGCGGCACACAGCACGACTGTAATGAAAAATTGAATAAAATTGATATAGGTTTTGATAAAGCCTCGCAGCATTGACGCAAAAATATGGGAGGTATCCCATCAGGACCTGCACTTTTGCTAACATCTAATGATTTTAAATATTTCGACACTTGGGCTACCGAGATTTGCAATGAATTTAAGTTAATACAATTATCACTAGAACAAGGATGATTCGATGGTCTGAGTCCAATAGATGTTTTTGCCGGTTCAAATACAGAATGAAAATGTTTATTAAAAAGGTCGCAGATTATACTTCCTTCGGATGATGCGGCGCTACCAAGAAACATAGTATCCGGTAGGTTCGAGTGACTCCTCTTGGACTTAACAAATCGCCAAAAATACTTACTGTTCTCCTGTATTTTGGATTCGGCCAAATTCAGATAAGATGCATAGCACTGAGCTTGAACCAATTTTTGCCTATCACGAGCTTTCGAAAAATTATCATAATCATCCAAATTGTTATATATTTTCCATTTCTTGTGGTATTTTAATTTTTCTTTAATTATTTTAATTAAGCTTTTACTGTACCAGAAAGGATATCGACTATCATCGTAGACAACTTTACTAGGAATGTGTTCAGCAATTATGTGATTAACCGTCCCATAAAAAGATGCAACAGATTTATCTATATTATCCTGATCAAGTATGGAGTCCCAGTCCAGATCATCAAGCTTGGGGCAAATGACTGAATAATCTGCTAAATGAAACAATATAACGGTCCTTTTAGGAGAACGCAAATAATTCATAGAAATATTATTAAAATTAATAGTCAAGGCTGGGTGATACTTATCTTCTGCTACCAATGGAGTAAGAGCACGAGACACTACGCAGTCAATATTAGAAATAAGTAAGTCCAATTGCTTTCCACAATGGTTAGGTATCATGTTATACTGCTGCAAACCATTAAAAGACAAAAATGCACTTAATGCTTCCACCAAGGGAATGTCAACATTACAGGATAGGCGGGCCGCATTAGAATCGACAGAAATTGACCATTGCGCTTGACCTATATTAAAATCTCCTATTAAAATATATTTAAAGTTTGGTTCCTTTATCATAATATTAGATATAAATTCAAAAAATTCCAACACAGCACTGTACAACGAGTTACATGGAGGAAAATAGCAGCAAACTAAACGAAAGTTAAGGGGTTGCTTACCCTTATTTATAATAACAGTTAAATATATAATATCAGCTATAGAATTAGTAGAAGGTACACAAGTAATATCCTTCTCTTCAATTCCGCGTCGAACGGCGATTAAAACACCCCCTCCCAAAGTATCTCCGCGCAAATCATAATTTCTATCACATCTATAAACATTATAACGAGAATCGAAAAGTTCCGAGTCGAGAATTCCTGGAAGAAGCCATGTTTCCGATAGGCAGATGAAGTCAGAATCACAACTCAACACATTATTGAAAAAAATTGAAGTTTTAGTTCGAAGCCCACGCACATTCTGATAATACATTTTCATCGTATTAGCCATTTTTATAGTGAAACAATTTTAATATAATGAAAAAAGATCTTTTGAAAAATAAACAAATATATATTTGACTCACCCAAACGAAAAAAACGTACTCACACAAATATATTATATGAAGTAATACTGTACAATAACGTTTCGCTAACGTTACAATTATAATGATTACAAGAGTAGGTATCCTGAGCCCAGTTTTAAAGGTTCCCGTGATAATTATATAATAAAAAAACAACACACAAAGCAGACAAACAATAACAAATGACGCCTCATTCACTGAAAAAATAATTAGATATGTTGTTGCAATTATTGATAACAAGTTATATCTTATTTGATTTTTTTTAAATCTTCCGCTGATGAAATCTGGACGATGGGGCTGACGTCATCCCGTCGGATCAGTATACAGCAATGTTTAACCCAGATGTACTTATAATTGTGATCCTTCACAAGTTTCTTTGCTTGTTGCAGCAGCTGCTTGTTCGAGCTCGTTAAGTGATCATTAAAGTAAATGGATTGATTGTTATCCAGAAATCCAATGTCCGTAGCCTTCAAATGTCTAAGTTTCCTTAGGCAGTTGAGACAATCATCTTTTTTATAACGAGCTAGGAATCGAACCACAATTGGTTTACATTTCTTGCCGTCACTTCTCAATGGCGCCACACGAGTGATAAAGTCAATTTCGGTGTTAGGGTTTATAGGAAACTTTGCTTTTTCCGCTAATTTACAAAATGTATCGACCAGATTTTCACTCCTATTTTCAGGAACTCCTATAATTTCAATGTTGGATCTTCTAGCCCACTGCTCCCTTACGTTTACACCATTCTGAAGATTCAGCAAAGCTGAATTAACATCTTTCATCTCCGATTTTGATGATGCAATTGTTCCCAGCTTACTTTCCACGACACCAAGCCTTTTAGATACATCTTCATAGCGTCCATTTATGAAACCAATGGATGTTTTTATTTCCTGAATTTCAGACCTCAGTGTGCTGATTTCTTCCCGAAAGTAGTTCTTGAACGATGCTTCAAGTGCAGTTTTCATTTTCGAAATCTCATTTTTTATGACATCTAAAATATTTGGCGAATCCTCACTGCAAGGTAAATCAGGCGAGCCCTGCGAGTCCTTTGACGTCAAGTCAGGTTTCGTTACTTTTAAGTGGACTGGCGTATTGCTGTTATCGCCTCCTTTAGGACGTTGAGATGTACACAACGGACATATCCACTTGGCCCGAGAGGCTGGCGAGTCATTTGAGAACTTAACGCAATCTTGATGATAGTGATGCCCACAGCCAGTATTGGAACATTTAATCCTTTTCTGAGTTGATAATAAACTCGAATTGCAAGCTGAACAGATGGCCATTGTGTTATTGATCACACTTCAACGTAAACATACGATAAAAACTCAGGTTTATTTTTATTAAGAGGTTGTGGGTAGAATTAGAATTCAATCACTGAGTTGAAAAAATTACAACATTAATTTTAGAAATATCACTATAACCAGCTATTTTACAACACTTTTGTATAGTTTAATGTATTCACTGATGATCAAACTAAGATGTTAATGCTAAATTGATCCGTTTAATACACTATGCTATCGAATTTTAATTAATTTGTCCGGAGCGACAACAACAGATGTTTACTGGACTGAGTACCGCCGCTTTTTTTTTAATCCAACTAGCATCATACTGACATAAATGCTGAAGTGAGTTACAAAAAAAGTAAAAAGGACAAAACCTACTTTCCATTATTATCATCATTAATTACCGCGTGGGCAAAACCACGGTTCACAGTTATTTAAATCTAATTAACAGTAATATAATTTTAAAAATTAAAAAGAAAACTGAAATAAAAATAATATTTAGTGATAAAAAAAAATATTACAAAAAAAAATTTAATAAAAGTAATTGCAGTAGTAACAAAATTATAGTTTCTATCAATTAAGAAAAGGCCGGACCAATTCCGACCACGTTCCTCGACCATAGTCCCGTCCCGGACACGCGACGCGCACGCGCCGCCGCGCGCCGATTGTCATCGCCGGCGCCCGATTAGGGGCTAATCCACGCGCCCTCTACCGGACTAAATTGCATTTCGTTTGAGCATAATCATTATGGTTGCTAGTTGCTAGTACATCAGATCTGTGGACAGTTATTTAAGTTGGCTTAAACGATAACAGTAACTAGATAGATAATGTTAAAATGTAAATTTTTTAATTTATTTTAGTCGATTTGTGGTGGGTTTTTACTGAGTCGATTTTAGAGGTAATAACAAAAAAAAAAAGTAAAAGCAAAGAAAAAACAACAATACAACAGTATGACTGTTTCAGCAATACAACAGTGTAACTGTCTTTGCCTCATAGAGTGGACCAAAAGAGGTAACAAGAACATTATATTTACAAAACAAAAACCGACTTCAAAAGACCGACTATTGAGTTATTCATCTATTTGTCGCGCACGTACTTAATGCAAAAAGACATATACAAGTTTTCCCATGGATACCATTATCAGAACTGGACTAAATTGAAATGGGTCCAAATGGGAAGCGTCAGCTTTGTAATAAAAAAGAATCATCAAAATCGATTCACCCAGTCAAAAGTTATGAGGTAACAAACATAAAAAAAAAACATACAGTCGAATTGATAACCTCCTCCTTTTTTGAGGTCGGTTAAAAATGATTATGATTGAATTTATTTTGCCTAGTACGAAGTTCAAAGCTAACATCAGTGACGTTTTCAAGTGTAAAATTATTATGCCATGTATTATGGTATTATACTTATTATAATTATTATACTTGGGGATTCACCTGCGCTGCAATGATGATGATGAAGACATAGCTTGTCTTTTTGTATCCCTAACATGTGTGCAAAATTTTCATGATGAATGAGACATTCATGATGGGTTTTAATTTTTTTTATTACAGTATATTTTCAAAACAATAATCGCCTTAAAACCTTAAACGGGTTCGTTTAGGCAGCAGGTTGTTAAAGCGTAAAAGCGTTACAAAGTAACTCACTTTCGTATTTAGAATATTACATTCGAATGCTTTTTAAAATTTTGTACCAAACCAATTCACTGACTTCCATCCCAACTATAAATATTATAATCTTATCTCTTGTTACAATTATATCCCACGTTAGTTTTAAATTCGACGCCGGACCGACGCCTTTGTGGCGTTGGAAATTCAAGATTTGATCGACAGTTCTAAAGGGTTGCGAGAGAGGGTGAGTCTAGGGAGGCTGCAGTTTAGAAGACTAAACGTTGATAAATCAAAGCAAACAGGGTAGTATTGAAGTATCAGTATAATCCCTTTCCATTTCGACACGTAATCGTGGCGATGAAAAGTTTTTTTAGTTTCTACTCGTATTTTAGCACCTCGTCGTAGTGATACTTGAAAACTACGAGAGTAATGAGAGTATAAACTCATGATACTTATGAGATGTTTTGAGTTTACTTATGTGTAGTTACATACTGCTACTTAACATGGCTTTTTGGAATTAATTTTCAAAAGTAACTTATCCCACTCATAAGTCTCCACAAAACATTCAAAAGATTTTTGCCTTTTATTCCAGAATCTTTATATGAGATTGTGCAAACGAAATATCTTACTTTATTTTTGATTGCTGACAAGTTTCAGTTCCCGAACCCAACCGAGCAGCGATTCTTCGCCCTATTAATAAAAATACCTTTCTTTTCGTTTTTTCTTTTTCCTTTTTTTTTTCTTTTTTCTGTTTGGCTCAGCGGTAGTGTATCCGCCTTATAAGCCAGAGGTCCAGAGTTCGATTCCCAGCCGGGCTGATGTTTAAATGATGAATTTAAATATCTGTTCTGGGTCTGGGTGTTAGTTGTCCTTGTCTTCGTGTGTTCCATAGCATCCCTGACACAGGATTTATCCTAGTGGGAGCTATGAGTGTGCAACGTTTATTTTATAATTATTTATTTAAAATCCTTATCTGGAATACATTAAACCGAAAACGAGTAACACCTCCACCTCACATATATAATTTCACCACGTCCCAGGCTCTTAGTGTGTGAAACTGGAGGCCAATTACTAAAGATTTATGCCATCAACATAATTAAGTTAGGCCGATGTAGTTAACTTGGAATTACGGAATTGTGTGTTTCGGTACGAGTCTATGTGCAGTAATGTTTAATTAGATTTTATGTGTAGTAAATAATTCGCTAGGTTATAAACTTAAGAAAGTAAAGATAGTTGTTTGCTGAATTGAAATAAAATGGTAGCAAAGAGAATACACGTTTATTAAAATTTTCTATCCATACCTATTTACCCAAAAAGCGCTCATAATACTCATCATTGTGATCCATTTAACCATGAGACCAACCTGAAATCGCAAAAGAAAACTTCAATTCCATACAATTTGTCGAGTGTCATTCACATTTTTCTATACAATAGGTGTTTTTATTACACGATTTCTGTGATTTCAGAAAATTTTAAGCTATAGCTTTCCTTTTTCAAGTTTTAAGGTTTAAGCTTTTATACTATCCATAAAATAATGAGGCACAAAAATGAAAAGAAATGCAAAAGCTGTAATGATTTTTAATGTAAAACAAAACATTAACGCCTAATAGACACATAATGACCAAAACATTGAACAATTAACAAATATTATCCAAGTTGATTAACAAAACGATGGCACTTAGCCCCGTGACAGAACAACACGCAAAATAGTCGTTTTGTAAAAATTGCGATGAAAAGATGGCGTTCGGATAATAGAGACTCGTTGGTCGATTTAATTGTATTAAAACGTTAGAACGCCGTATATTACAAGACAGTGACCAATATCAGCCCAAAACTACAATTATTTTTGCTTATTTTTTCAAGGTTTCACACCATTAGATACCTATTGCTTACTAACAGGCGAGTTGGTGGTTAACCGCAGATGTATTTGCAATAAAAAAAAGAAACTCATTTAAATTAGCCAATTCATCAAAGTAAGGCTTCATTGAAAACTGTTAAAAAAGAGATTTATTTTCATTTGATAAATTAATAAAAGCTAATTTAATTAATTTAAGCTAATTTTCCATATTTTATACATATAATTCAGTTATTTTAAATATATTTAATTCATACTCGTAATTTAAAATATTAAATGGAATAGATGCGATCCGTTTTCTTGCAAAAGTTCGATTCAGTTATCACGACTATCATGAAATGGTAAAGAGAAAAATAGACAGAAAAGCTTTCATATATTTGATGTAAAGTATTTTCTACCCAAATACCTGCTCCAATTTTATGGGTACTCTAATTGTAGTACAAAGCTTAATAACTGTGATCCACTTACACTGCGGTAAGGCTGAGGGCACAATAGCAATCAGCTAATGTTGTACAGTGCATGCGAACTCGGCACGCAACTCTT
Organism: Alcis repandata; assembly: GCA_949125135.1. Lineage (NCBI taxonomy): Eukaryota > Metazoa > Arthropoda > Insecta > Lepidoptera > Geometridae > Alcis > Alcis repandata. The sequence continues at coordinate 8,764,074 of OX421233.1, forward strand.
GTTTCGGCGAGATTAAAAAAATTACGCTATCTGACGTCGTGACATGTATTCTGACGTTTTGCGGCTGATTTTTGGTTCGAAATAGTTTTGTAATCTTCGTAAATGGCTTTATTATTTTTGGTTTGGATAGTACAATTTGCGTATAAACAAATTGTGTTTTATCTTTACCTACTGCTAAATCCTCCCGCGCTCTGCTGGGATACAAGTCTAACCTCGAAGGGTGAATTGGCCATACTCCACCACGCTGGCCAAGTGCGGGTTGGTGTGAATTACGCCATTGAATTTGTTCTCCGGACATTTGCAGGTTTCCTCATAATGATGTTTTCCTTCAGCAAAAAGCCAGTGGGATGTAAATTCGTGCATAAGTTCCAAAGAAATCATTGATACGCCAGGGTTTAAACCCACTTCACAAATGCAAAGCGATTGTTCTCGCACTGAGCCGCCACAGACTTATCTTTAACTAGCGGCCCGTCCCGGCTTCGCACGGGTAGACTTTGGGATAAACGTAGAGTAAATTGAAATCGGTCCAGTCGTTCACGCGTGATGGCGTGACCAAAGGTGTTGAGAATAATTATAGGAACTCTTTGTTATAACCTCTATTCTCATGCTATTGCGTAACTATAGCAACCGTAGTTTGTTGATGCTAACTTGTCAATTTATAGTAAAAATTATCAGTATAAAACGCACACTGTTTTGATAGATATGATTGAATTTGAACTTTGTACAGAGGTAATAAAGTGCAAATTGACTCTTGGACGAGTTGAGTTGAGTTGAGTTGTTGGTGAGTGCTTGCAATTCAATATGAACTTTATACAATAGCAATAAAGCTCGTTTTAGTTAGAAATCGTTTGTATGGGGAAAATAAAAGGGCTGTTTTTAGGGTTTTTCAATATTTCTGAGAGATTTTCTTAATATTTTTTTCCGTAAGAACCTTCTCCTAATAATAACAAATACAACAAAAAAAGAATTAGTGAAATCGGTCCAGCCATTCACGCGTGAGGCCGTGACCAAGGAAAACGGGTTTCATTTTTATATATATAGATAGATTACTGACTGACTTCTAAGTAAGAGTGACATAAGGTATCAAGAAAAATAAAAACTAACAAGGGAAAACGTTTAGAGTGGAAAAATGGAATCCATCGCCGATGCATATCTATTTGTGCTCACTGGAAAACAAGGTTTCGAAATTAAAATATCTATCACACGTAATGTTATACTCGTAGACATAACTTGAATTATAACTGATTTTTTACACATGCGCTAAAGAGAAGTGCTACTTATACCGCCCCCAAAATAAGGGCCAGATCACCGATAACATTTTAAAGTATCCACTAGCATTAATCACAGGATTATTTGTGTTCCCATACTAAATCACTATCATATCAATATCTAAAACATCAATCTGGCAACCCTCTGTTTGGCTATAGTCTTAAGATCCCGACTCATGGTCCACGGAATGAGATTCGACAAAATCCCATAGAACGGTCACAGGCTGAATGGAGCGGTCGTGTGCGATACACGTGCGGTACTGATTATGTTTACTTAACAATGTTCAAACAACATGTTAATTTGAAGCCTTTTTGTTGGGAAAATGACTTTCGGAAGCCAATTAAGGGAGTTATCGAGTGGTTTTGGGTTTGATTTGATTTGAGGGATTTTTGTGGGCGCTGATTTTTACGGCCGCTAACAAAAAACGAAATGAAATGTCTTCTGTTGCATCAATTTTGTTTTAAAACTGTTCCTGTCCTCTTCTCCCACTTCGAAATGAAAAGAGTCTCAAATAATTTTAAGAGGAGGTTCGTTTAAAAGTATTATAATCTAATCTTTTCAGCGAATTACTCAAATCTAATTTTACTGCAACTTTGTTTTCATTTTCATAATTCATGTAGCTACCATAATATCTACTTTTTTGATCATCTATAATGTAGGTACAAACCGTCCCAAATTTTTAAATCTCTATTTTCTCTAACAAAATAAAATGCATAACGATAACAGTAAAAATAACTAAGCAAGTTGCTGGCAACACTCTCTGTGAATGCTGGAACGTGCTCGTAAATCACTGAATTCTTGTCTTGTCTCTAAAGTCTTTGTTGTTTCTCCCTCTATAGTTGGAATTTATTTAGGTTTGCATTGAATTTGAAAATAAAACTGGGTTACATAATATTCAATTTTACATTAGAAAAATTTCGTAAGAAAATTTGTAAAGGCCGAACTTGTAAGATCTGCTTAAAAATTATTGCTTAATGTTCTCAGTCTTGTTTTTGCACGTGATATTTCAAGTCAGCGAAGTTGTCAGAGCTTTTTAAGCAGTGACTAACTAAGCAGGCTTTATAAGTAAAGCCCTTTGTGCTTAGGCTTTGCCTGAGTGGGTGTTTCCCGATAGATAATTAATCTAGGTGTCTTCAAGTCGCGAGTGAATCGGTTTCTTCTAGGCAAGCATGCTCCATCGTAGACCGTATCGTTGCTTCCCATCAGGCAAGATGGCGGTCAAATGCAAGCCTAACTGAATACAAAAAAAGGTCTCAGTAATTATCCAGAAGATCTAACACAAAATTTATTGGCCAGAAAGGTTGTCCACTAATAACAAATTGCTTGGTTTATAGTTTCTAATTATAAACGAAGAGACGTAGATGAGAAAAAACCAGTCTATATCTCATACCAGTTAAAGATTATTGATATTTTTAGAAAATAAATTGGAAAAAAACTAGGCATTAAGTCACAACAGCGAACACCAATCAGAAAGTGTTACGTCACGCCACACAAAACGTCATTGTTGTTTTTGACGTTTTCATACAACAGAGCAGGTTACATTAGCAGGTTTCGCAGACTGTGACGTCATTCGGGACGCCATAACACTATTCAGCGTTTCAAGGGAAATCTAAATTGTTAATTTTTAAACACAAAATACGTAATGTAAATATTGGTCTCTCTTGAAAATATAAATTTTTGAGATAAAATTGATATTAAAGTATAATATACCTATAAAATTAACCAAGCTTTCAAATTTAGTCAACTAGCCTATTCAGTAAAAACCCAAGTGTCTATTAAGATTTTACAATGAAAACATTGAAAACTAACGTGAATGTTCATATTTGAATTATGTATTACAAAATGTCTATTAGGATGTTTTTTTTATAGCCAGACGTTTAACGAAGACTTATCTAGTATTATCAAACTATGATTAGGCGTGTCGACGGGACTGAATCTATAAAGCTCAAATCTTAAAAGTAAAAAAATATGTATTTTAATAAAAAGAAAATAAAAATTATGCTAGAAGGGCTGATATGATTAAAAACCTTTTACTAGTAAATCCATAATCCATTAGATAATAATATTTCTGTATTAAATATGGCTATGCGGATGAAGTCGCGGTAACAAGCCAGCACATTACAAATAAATAAATAAAAGCATACAGAGACCAGCGTAAACAGTCTTACTGCATTTCCACTGATGTAAATCACGCGCGAACGCTGTTTGTTCGTACCAACTCTCGGGGTACTCTTTATTTTATGTTTGTACATAAATTCAGCACAACATCCCGTCTTTGTGATGTAATATTTGCTTTAAAGGGTCACTGTTTTAGAGAAAACGGTAGGTGACTCGCGACTAGACAAAATATTGAACTAGCATAGACTCTTCAGTTGAACCTATAAAATTCCGGGGAATAAAGGATTCCTTACCTTAGTTGTTCTGTTTAATTTTATTAGGTACTTGTACAGTTTTTGGTCTATTTGGAAGTTTTATTTAAATAAGACAATCACGAATATTATAGTTACTTTCACATTTCTAATTATAACAAAACGTTCCTTGAGATTGACATCAATTACTCGTAATAACATAGCGTAAATAGTGTTACGTCAGATTAGTTTATTTCCTATACAGGGTTATTCATAAAGGGTATGCTAAGCCGAAAAGGGCTCATAGTACACATCATTATGAGCAACTTTTACTACGGGACCAACCCAGAATTCGCGAAAAAAAAAAATCAGCTGTTCCATAGGTACATACATAGTGTCATTGACATTTTTCTATGAAACAGCTGATTTTTTTTTCGCGAATTTCGGTTTGGTCCCATAGTAAAAGTTGTTCGTAATGATGAGTACTAAGAGCCCTTTTCGGCTTAGCATACCCTTTATGAATAACCCTATATATTTTAGCTACTCCTCCACTATTAGTAAACTAGTCCCCCTTTTTTTAATTCCCCCAAAATTCCCCTGAGATTGAATCCCTGGCGGCGGGAATGCCCAGCGCGGGCTCGCTCAGGGCCTCCGGGGGGACAAGTCTGGATGAACTTGAAAAATGTCGGCCACTATCAGTGAGTATAGTCGCTGGTGTTCCATAGTGGCAACTATTTAACTGGCCCGTGGGGTATTGTGACTTTTGTAGTTGGTTGTGTTAGGTCGTGTTGTAGCTCTGTGTTGTTTTCTTAGCCGTGGTTTTGCCTTATTCTTGAGTTACTCGTTGTAACCTAAAGTGTTTATATTTCTTAAAAAAAAAGAGAGAGCACAATTATCAAGAGTTTTATTTATTTGCAGTATAGGGCTACGCGATGTTATTTTTTATTTTTTTATTAAACGGTTTTATTTAGCTCACGTTTTCTTTTTTCTTGGGTCAAATTTAGTAATTCAAATTTCACCCTCTTCCTGTCATTTTATTTGAATTTTCCACAATAAAAAAGATTTTCTTGCATGCAATACTATCCAGTAAAACTTTATCAAAATCGGTTCATCGGTTCATAAGCCGTAAAAATGGCAAACAGACCGACACAGATAAATCAACTTTACAAACGTGGGTTTATTCGCAAAAATATTCTGACAGCTGTCATTTATTGATTGCATTTCATTCGATAATGCAGCCCTCATTATGATCAAAAGGCAATATTTCTTATGCTTAATAGCCACAGTCTCACACCTGATACCCCAAATGGCCCTTTACAAAATATTTCGACCCTTAAGCCATACTTAAATACTATTCAATGACCCCCTGATGCGTTAAGCCAGAGCATAGAGTAGACTATAGTAAAGAACACATCAATTACTCTGTATCCAGACCTAACGCTAAGTAAAGGAAATAGAAAAAAAACTGTTTTTTATATTTGTAAAGAAAATATAGACAGTTGTGTGATTACTGTGATCGATAAAAAAAAAATTAAAGTGTAATTATAATGATTAATGAGTACTCATGTGTCAATTATAACAAAAAAAATTGAGTCTGTTCCATTCCACGACCTAGGCAAAGGTCAATCATAGATTTTTTTTTCTTCTTTTCCTTTTCTTTGTTTTTTTCTTATGACGTTTCGCGTCCATTGAATAGTAGTCAATGTTCATTGCTGTAGGTACCGGTGCCACATGTATACGCCTATTACAACACCCTACGATAGAGAAATCCCTTCAAATCCTGCGCACAAAGCACGATAATGCCAGCCATTTCATATTCAATTAAATATTTTGTGAGGGATGAAAAAATCTATTTCGGATTTGGTGGTTTAAGTAGGTTTTGTGTAACTAATATCTATTTGATGTGTTTTTTGATCGGAAATTGAATATTAGTTTGGTTAGAGTAAAAAAACTTATTATTTGAGTAGAAAAATAGTACATAATGGATACTACCAACTAATTCTGTTGCCTATACCTATAATATTACTGTAAACTTTTTTCCAACTCGCTGAATATATTATTTTAAGGTCCAAAAATGAGTATAAAAGTAAAGTTATGTAGGTATTAAACAATCGAACAACAAATCAAAATAAATTAACAAAATTAATTAATTGCACTAAAGTTGCAAAAATGTATAGCTTTATCTCTCAATTTTTGATAGGTCAGTGCATAAATATTAACGTTGATTAGGTTTCGGGTGAAATAATAAAATGCCATTATGCAAGGATAAGGGTGCATAAATTAATAAGACAATGGAACGAAGAAGACAAAAAATATTATCTTATCTACTCTATACAGGGTTATAAAGAAAGGGTATTTCAAATTAAAAAAGGTCCATAGTAGGTACATTATGAACAACTTTTACTAAGGACCAACACGTAATTCGCGAAAAGAATCAGCTGTTCCGTAGAAAAATGTCAATGACACTTTATGCAAATTCCGGGTTGGTCCCATAGTAAAAGTTGTTCATAATGACGAGTACTATGAGCCCTTTTCGGCTTAGCATACTAATTTCATAAAACCTTGTCCTGTATGTATAATAGTATCTAGAATAAATTTCGATATTAAGCAAACTAATTCGTATTTTTGTTTTGTTTTAGCCCATCGTATATGAAGGTCAGGATAAGAACCCGGAGATGTGCAGAGTTCTACTTACCCACGAAGTCATGTGCAGGTAAACCATTTTTTGTATATTAATAATCTTGTAGTAGATAGGTTCCTAATTACGTACGGACGTATTCAGTAGTTGTGTCTGTCCAAAGAAATAAATAATATGTCATATTTTGTAATTCCTATGTAATATGATTAAATGTTGCCAAAACTACTCGTACTTTAGTAATACTGCATCAGCTAGTCGTTAAATATGGTCTCTACAATTCTACATACATAAATTAAGAAAATCTGCGGCCTAAATAAATAGTATGCTAGCAGTCTAACAAAACTTAAAAAATAAAGAGTTCCATTTTTAAAGTCATTCTTGTGTCAAAATGTTTCAATTGATTATCACCAGCCAGTGTTTCGTGGAAGCGCCAGCAGTCATTTGTCATAAAATGTGCCACCACAAATATTATTGCCAGTCATCTTTCTCCGATAATGTTGTTGTGTTAGTTTCTTCCATGAACTTCTAGTTAAATGTATTCTTTAAATAATACTGAGCAACATTTTTCATTTACATTTATTCTTTCTAATTTTGATAACTTTAATGCTGTTTTTTTTTAATAATTCATTGTTATGCGCTATGTTACGTATATTCAAATTGAGTTAGAAAAGCAAACCATTAAAAATTTAAAATACATATCTTATTACTAAATACCTTTACTTTATCATCTAACTTAAACTAAGTCCTCATTATTACCATATTCGTGTTGGTATATCTATTTTCGTCTAAAACACTAAAGCAATTGAGTCCTAAAAAAACGTTATGTTAACGCTAACGCTTAACACGCTCCTAATTTCCTACAAACGCACCGACAGAGTGAACGTCCTTATTAATTTAACCATTTGTTTGGGGTGGTTTTTCCGCTCGTAAACTCGCACAATCGTCTCGTCGTCTTTCTATGTGTTAGTGTTTGACAACACGCGACCGCGTCTGTGTGAGCAATTAAAATTTTATCCCACCTTAGTCGATATCTCCATCCTTTTCCGGTGTGTATGCGTGTCTCGCTCTATCGTCTTCTGGGGAGGAGTCTCTAGGGAGTCTGTCCTTACGATGTCTTTGCCCTTTGCGTCGAGGAGCCGCGGTAGGGCGCGTGCATTGGTGCCGTTTGATTTGTGTGGACATGGCTTTGTTTGTTTTGTTATTTTTGTATGCAGCTGCCGTGTGTCAAAGATATTGCTGATTCAGGGTTTGTGCGCTATTTTTGTATTGAATTAGAATGATAGCAATAAGTTCCTTGAATTAGATTCACGCATTTAAAATAAGTAGATGGATACTGAAACTACTGAAATAGTTAGTTACATAGTTGAGTTTGAAAGTTATAAAATAATGTTGCCATCGTGTGATATATTTTATACTTTAAAATTTCAGTTTTTGTATCAAAATGTGGGTAATTAGTAGATACGATTTCCAACACTTACATTTTTTAAACAGAAAAAAGTTTGGCATAACCTAAATGTACAAAAGTATTTCTTATAATCACACTGGACTACTCACGTACTTTTGAGTCGAATAGTAATATGTAGGTAATTATAACAAAAAACGTCCACGTCAGTTCTCATAGTAAAATAATATCTTCTTAATATAAAAACCCACTGTACCATCACGCGCAAAACTCACATGATATACCTTACGAAATCGCTATAAATCGCCCGTTCTATGATAGACACGAGGGCCCCACCGTATATCTGCTGGCAATATATTGATTTTCCCTATGATAGGTAGACCTTTAAGCAGTTTTATCTACGGCACATGCAAGCAGGTGATGTACTATTGAAGGACATTTGGTGAACACTTTTGCGTATGTTTCGTCGGCTTACTGCAAGAAATAATTAACTGCAATATTAGTGTCAGCCTGGACGTAACTTCGAGCGCATCATGCTTGTAATCTTAATATATATAAATCTCGTGTCACAATGTTTGTCCTCAATGGACTCCTAAACCACTTAACCGATTATAATAAAATTCGCACACCATGTGCAGTTCGATCCAACTTGAGAGATAGGATAGTTTAAATCTCAAATTATAGTCGCAATTTTAATTTATTGCAAATTATCTTATTATATATAAATCTCGTGTCACAATGTTTGTCCTCAATGGACTCCTAAACCACTTAACCGATTATAATAAAATTCGCACACCATGTGCAGTTCGATCCAACTTGAGAGACAGGATAGTTTAAATCTCAAATTATAGTCGCAATTTTAATTTATTGCAAATTATATATATATACCTACTGATAATTTTTACTATAAATTGACAAGTTAGCATCAACATACTACGGTTGCTCTATTTACGCAATGGCTTTTGACAGGACAACGTCTGTCGAGTCAGCTAGTTATTCATTAAAAAGGATCACCGAATGTGGTCGAAACGAAACTCACAGTGCCCATAGCAAAACGGTTAGTGGCTTTTTGCAGTTAATGACTTATTGCCTAGCCGACGGTAAGTATGTAATATGTGCCTATGTATCATCTAGAAATAACTTTAAGCTTCAAATCATTTAAAGTATTTTTTTGTTCACAGTCGGTGTTGTGACAAGAAGAGTTGTGGCAACAGAAACGAAACTCCTTCAGACCCTGTGATCATCGACCGGTAAGTTTAGTGGTAAAAACATGGTTAAAATAACAATTTATACAAAACCAACAAAAAGTAAGTCCAGAAAAATCACGTTCTTTTTTTGGTTTCACCAAAACTCTAAACCAACTCTTAACCATTTCCGTTACCTTTGAAAAATTTGATCAAGATTATGCTTGGACTAGACTGTGACTAAAATATTTGACTTGACTAACTTATTTATTTGACTTGAAATCAGAATATAGCATTCATAATTATATGTACCTACTTGAAACTAACTAACAGTCAACATGTAGCAAAAATGCAAAAATAAAAGAATCGAAAGGATTGAATAGAAATCTGTCGACTAAAAATACCTTTATTTGCATTTTCCTTTTCACAAACGAAATTCTAAAACAAATCAACAAAGTGAAAAGTTCATCGAACACAGAGTTGTGAAACAATGGAGGCGGCAACTGTGTTTGTTTCGTATTCCACTCGGCGATTCATCAGCCAGCAATGACGGCAATCTGAGAACTTTCGAAATGCATTTCCACATTTTCGCGAAACTTTACATTAACGCTTTTTTGTTGAGATTACATAAAAAGTGCAATAATAAAATTTTTGTTCACTCAACTTTTCTTTTGTCATTTTTAAATCAGCTTTATTAATGGATTGCGATATCGAAGCCACAAAATACGTCTTAATTAAAAATAATATAAACAAAAGCGAATCACCAACTCAGCGACAAACTTAACTATAGAGGTGGCCAAATGAGTGAACTAAAGTTTTTGACGGGGATTTCTTAGTTCTGTTCAGAACATACAATGGTGGCTTCCCTACTCAACTCTACATACAATTTTGTTCAATACTAGCCAAATATTGGCGTCATGCTGCGTCATTCAGACAGATTCTATTTTCAAACAATTTAGGCGGGAAAGTCAGCTAATCAGGCTGACAAATACCGAAGTTTGAATTGAGAACACTATTCAAGCTATTGATAGGGGGATCGGGCGGTGCCGTACCTATTGCTTTTTATTTTTCGTCCTTTTTCGGGAATTCAATAGAGATAGGCGTCTCCCGTTCGGTGCGTCGTCGTTCGATATTTGAAATGTAGGGTTGAGGATGTGGAGTAATATTTTGTTAAATATTTTTTGATGTTTATTTTAAAGAAATGCAAGATTTTCTCAAAACGTTAGTTGTAAATTTTATAAACTGTAGTAATAAGGTAATGACCATTTATCATGAAAAGAAAAAACGCAACACCGTGACTCACTACAAAAGTTGTAGATTTAATATTTTAACAAAACAAAAAAATTAACTACAAAAAAAGCAACACGGGGTATTAAAAAGATACAGAAAGCTTTGCTTTTACCTGTAATTAAAAAAATTAAATCGATCATTGAACATTATTATTCTCCCAAATTCCGCACAACCCTACATCTCCCGCGCGTCGGTTTTGTAATTCGCTCGATTCAAATTTTTTCCTACCTTTGGAAACAAAAAAAAAATCAGACGGCCTTTGTGAGTTCTCCTTTGCTTTTCGACGAGGCATGAAGTTGAACGTTTGAAATTTCCCTGACCGCATAATATAGCTTGTGATTTTGTTTTTTGTTTTTTGTTCAAGCCGTTTGATGTAAATGAAACTGAGTTGATCGTGTGCGGAGCCAATTATTGACTGGTGGTGGATGAAATTTTGAAATTAGATTTGTATGATTTTATGAATATTTATCGATGTTTTAGCTTTATTACGAAGGCTCGATGCGCATTACCGATACTATAGGCAAACCAAAGCGTGAAGCGGGCGTCCCGCGAGTCATACAGGGTTATTCATAAAGGGTATGCTAAGCCGAAAAGGACTCATAGTACTCATCATTATGAACAACTTCTACTATGGAACCAACCCGAAATTTGCGAAAACAAAAATCTGCTGTTCCATAGAAAAATGTCAGTGACACTCGACAAAATGTATGGAACATGGTTCCATAGTAAAAGTTGTTCATAATGATGAGTACTATGGGTCCCTTTCGGCTTAGCCATACTCTTTATGAATAACCCTGTATAGTTTGCCTATTATGTGCAGCTAGTAATAAAATATTGAAAATAAGAATTTGTAACAATCTCTACTAAGCTTATTATTCTAACTGTTTGTTATCATAAGATTCTTACTCACGGAAAATTGAGTTGTTCTCTCTACGAAACAAACATATTTCGGATAAGCGTAAAAAGTAGGAAAATTTCGGTATAAATTACAGGCTGACATGTCTAGGCTTGCTGATGATTCCGGTACAAGGTGAAACTTCCGTGAAGCTAATAAATTGCAATAATAAAAGCGTATGTATAGCTTAGTAGGCACTACTATCATCGTCACAAGTGTATTCTGCCATTAATTCATCAAGGCCTCGCCTCGCCCATTCACATCAGACACCAAATTACAACTTCACCCATCCTTAACCTTCCAAAAATAGAGTCGATTTTTGCCTGTCCGTTGACGAAACCAAACTAATACGATAATTGAAATTGTGCAATTGCGTGCAAAAACGCCCGAATTCATTAGCGTCGCGTATTTTGCATTTTTTTTTTACTTTTTATGCACTGTCCGTGCCTACGAAATGATACGGCTGTTAACAGTTTAATCATTTTATGTAAGGGACGGGTTTTTATTTGTTTTATTTTAGGCAAGTGATAATGTTTTGTGATGATCAAGGACCGCTAATTGCACCAATTATGTTAAAAGCCAAGTATTGAACTTTGAACTCAATATTTTGTAAAATTTAAAGTGATAGGCTGTTTAAAACGGTGCATTGTTGATGTTCCATAGACGCAAGAGGCGATTCTTCCTTAACCTGATATATATGTATACATATTTTCAAAATCTTTTTATAAGATACTAGCGGCCCATCCCGGCTTCGCTCGGGTGGACATTCATTTTTTAAACATTTTGGGATAAACGTAGATTAAATACGTCTTTATGCGGGTGATAAGTAGATTTTTTTTAAATTACTATTTATATAGAACATTTTTCAGGTCTATCATCAATAGTTTCCGCAGCGTATGCGACGAAAGACATTTTATGGATAATTTTTTTACACCTTGGGTTACACTATTGAAGTTTTAGTAAGGATCCCTAATTTTTTCAGGTAATAAATATAGCCTATGACACTCAGCAATAATGTGGCTTTCTATTGGTGAAAGAATTTTTAAAATCGGTTCTTTAGATCCCGAGATTACCCCTTACAATTTAGAAATATACAAACACACAAACTTTACTTCTTTATAATATTAGTATAGATTCATTATTATCATAGAAACAAAGTTGAAAGAACTTTAAAAAAATATTTGACATCGTAAGAGCTACGAAGCTAATAGGGTTATTGGCAGCAGCTTAATTTTCATTATATTATGCTGGAACTTATTTTAACTTTGGTTTGGTAGTACTAATGATCTCATTTGTGTAACCGTTGAGTTTTCTTTGTAAAAAAAACTATTTAATTCACCCGTCAAACATAACCATGGGGTCATATTGACACGTTTAATTGTAGGATCTGGTTGTTTATCCTATACCAAAATTCGCATAGCCGTCGTCAGGCGGTTTAAAATTCAGACATACCCAAAAAGCGGCCAGCTGGCCATACGATCATACTTACATTATCTATTCACAAAAAAGGCTTTTAACATTGATACAGGTACTTACCAAAAACAATAAAACCGGTTAAACAGTCCTTACGAAAAATACACAAGTATCCAGACGTAACAAAACTCGATCATACACCGATAACACATCAAATAATTGACGTCCCGGTAAAAGCAGGCAACAATCCGTAGCCGTACGAATCAGCAGCAATTTGTTAAGTGGATTTTTGGCCGAGACACGCGCCCGCCTCGTTGCGCTTCTGTACACAATTTCATTATCTGTGCCCGCTACGGCAGCGCTATCACAGAATAACTACAGAAGGATAACTTGGAAAGCAACTAGTAAGATAAAGTGGTAATCCTATTTTGATAACCATAATAAATGGTGAGAGAGTATAATTAGAGAGACAAATGTTTTTTCTTCATTTTCAATTCAAAGTACCATCTTCCAGGTTCTTAGATTATTAAGAAATTACCTACTTATATGTAAAAATGGCAATTTTTGTGACTCACAGTATCGTCTTGTCAAACCTCGTAAAGAACGTTTCAGCGGTCCTAACATAAGATAATAACACAAAAAGCGATGAACGGGTAATTCTCTGTTCATGTAATTATAATTATATGAACTGGGTTACTTTCGAACCTTACCCTACTGCTTCTTTGGAGCTTATGCGTTAAAGGTGTGTCTGCCTTCTCCATTTTCTGTGACTATTAACTTATGCGATCCCGCGCACTCCCGTGGAAAATTTTACGCGAATTTATTTTTGCATTGTTTAAAATGTTATGACGTAATTTATCGTGTAATAAAGTGGTGGTCAATAAGTTTTTCTTGCAGCTATATTTTATTTTTGAAGTTACCTTACAGTTTTGCGATATTGTTTTTTAATTGAGTATTTGTTTGTTTCAGTAAAATAATAAACTAAATAAATAGAGAAACTCTTTATTCACACCAGAAATTTCAAACATAAAATAACAAAAATCAGCAATAAATTCAGAATCACAAAAAAAAAATTAAACCAATTTGACAATAAAACTATAATAGGTATTTTCAGTGCCCTCATTGACCTCCCCATTAATGGGAAATATCGCAAGTTTGGAAAAAATAATAGTAACGAATTCAAGTTTCAGTGATTCGATACGAATACGATGATGTTTCAATATAAACGAAAAAAATTAAAATGAACTAAATTTTAAATTGAATGAAATAAAATAATTTACTCTTGTTTCTACAACCCTAACTAAATTCAATAAAAAGCAACCATTGTCATTTTAAGTGGTCTCACCCCAACTAATAAACCAAGGTACTTTAAGAGATGGACTTTCAAAATCAATTCGTGCTCACGCAAACCCTCGCGCAATCACTTAGTTTTATGAACCGTGATGATTAAGATGTTTTCAATGTACCTACGCGTTTTGACCAACAGGGGGCGCTTTGAAACATATTGTGACTGGAATAGCTATTAAAAGATTAACGTTTTTAAGTGGAATAAGTTTATTATCGTGGGAAAACGATGGATCGAATTAAAAATACCTACTACAAATTTTACTATAAATTATGAACGTGGTTTTGACATATTCTGCATCACATACACATATTCACTATTTATTTTTTGATACTTACTACCAGTGGCGGTGGCAGTCTCAAGCTCCCCAAATACCTGTAAATCCTACCCTTGTTTTTTACCTTCAGCCACCTGACTCAAGCACCAAACCAAAATGCTGGATCCGCCACTGTCTACTGCAGTTTTTTTGAACTGGTGGATTACAAATAAAAATCTTTGTTACCTAATATCAGGATTTTATCTGAACGAGAAAATCTAGCGAGTCTCGCTTCTATCTCGCTCTCGCAGCCAAGCTTACCACGGTACAGACTAAGATGGAAGAGTGCCTTACCAGGCGTGCTCGATCTGCCATGATCAGGTTATTCCATAGAAAATGGATGAAAAATCCAGTTTCCGTTTCCACACATACACATATGAAACGCTGTGTTCCATTTTCTATGCATTTTTCCTCTCTAAGAAATATGAGTAATATTTTAGTTTCGTTACTTGTCACTTTATTGTAGTAGGTATTTATGAATTTGTGCACACAAAAATTGTCATTTTAGCAACAGTTAGTTAGTTAAAAGCGATATCTTCCAGACAACTTCGACTTGAGTAGAAAGTCTACAAAAAATGTTTAGGGCGAAGAGGTCCGCTCCATCCTGCCGCGTCTAATGAGATAACCTAATAGCCGTGATTCCGACGTTCGTAGAAAGCAGACGCCGGAAAACTGTTGTGTAGGTATGCCTTTATTTTATCCAACTGCTTTAGCAAGAGGGTAATTTGGGTGCAATAATTATTGAAAGAAAACAGGGTAAAATCATAAGAAAAGCTTTTGACAAGCATACAGAAGTGCGCAGTGGGACGAAATGGGCTCTAGATAATCCCAATTTAATACCACGAATTATCATCATCTTCGATTATATTTTAGCTTCCCTATAAATGAGAGTTGTCAGAGGCAAGTCTAGTCTGTGTCTCTGTTGGTCAGTTAGTTATAGGTATTTAGTTGGTTACTTGAAAGCGCGCTGCGGTTTCACTTCTGCGGTAATGGAAAGCGATGACGATGGCTATCATCATGAAAAGTCACCTATGTCCTTTTGTGTATTCTTGACAACATGCCTGCAAAATTCATTAATGAATGAATATGAAAGCATAACAAACAAACTCACTTTCGCATTTATAAGATCGTATTTTTAGACAATAAATTTCAACAACGCCTATCTATTCTGTTTTAGATTTTTTTTATTTTACCGAGATCAGTGCACTTTCTTTCTAAAAGAGATCATATCGCCCTTTCCACTCAATTTCTCCATCACTTCATTATAATCTACTACTGGCAAAATGTCTCAATCCAGCACGAGGGTCATATCGAATTGGGAATCGATTTTGTCGCACCCGAAATGGAAGTAGGGTGTAAAAATCCCATTGTAAATATAGATGTATGCCATATGTCGAGACTTGCCCCTTTACTAGTACATTTATCACATAATAATATACATTTCCAAGAGATTTTTTTTGAAATAAAAATAAAAATATACTTTACTAAGTTAGTGCGTCTAGTTGTAGTTTTACTAAAAGTAGGAAAAAAAATAGAAATGTTAGAAAAATGTTAGAACATAACTAGATATCCAGATTAGAGAGATTATAAAGAGGTATCAATTTTTTTTTTATTGATAGCAAAAATAACTTAATATAAAACCTTGGCTAACCTTACTAAGCTTGGCTTGGTTAACTTGGCTTAGTCTCACATAAACACGAAAATAGCTCAAATGATTTGTTTTTTTTTTTTTGTTTGTCTCATTACAGGGATAATTTAGGGAAAAAAGCAATAGAAACTGCAAGGTGTAGCTAGTCGTTGATAAATAATGATTCTTATAATAAAGTTGGTGAGGATATAATTTGAATGAATGAATAATTTTACGGATGATAGGTACGAAAATATCATTATCATCATCAACAGTAACCAAAAGAGCTATCGCACTAACTCGAATTTAGAATGATAATATTATATGTTCAGTCAAGGAATAAACAATTGTTGGTTCAGTATATGCACAATCTATAGGTTACGATTTTGAGGTCGATGAACTGACTTGCTATATCTTGAACTTGGCTTGGTTTGCTACTACATACTACAGGTAATACAAGAGTGTTTGCACTTAAGCCGATGCTAACCTCGTAATAAATTCATATTACAAATAGTTACCAGGAGTAAGTTTGTTCGTGCGCGACCCGGAACGTTTGCTTGGAACTTCCTATAACTTTACTAAGTCTCTTTATTAATAGCTTTGCACTTTCTTCACTTTCCGTTCACACGTAACTTATCCGCTTAAACTTAAAATGGTATTCGTAGTTATGATTTGGTATTCGAAACTTCTTTGTTTCATTACCTACTTGTTTAATTTTATCGGATATATCACCGGCCTTATTGTCTAAGGATCTTATTTATAAGCCCTGCTTAAACTTAGTCACTGTTTAAAATCCTCCGTCTTGTTTTGGCATATGGCATTTGACGTCAGCAAAAAGTTATTAGAGCATTTTAAGTAGTCAGTCAGTAAGATAATTGATGTCATGGACTATTACTTTGTTAGTTAGTAGATGTTACGTGGAAATAAAATTTACTAGCTAGGTAAAGAATAAGAATTAATGATGAATTTCGAAAGAGAAATTCTGTTTTATCACTAAATCTGTTAAGGCAACTTTACCCGAATTCGTGTTATTCAAATCTCCATCATAAAATACACCCGAAATCCAGCCATCTAGTCTACTTTATAAGCGATACAGATACAAGTAAACACAATACAAATCACGCAAATCTGTACAAAAAGCGGGAGCGCAACAAAAGAATTCGGCACACTTACGCTGTAATGTAAACCAAAAAAGAAAACTGGTCCCAGAATCGCGCCTTGGGGGATACCCGCTCGCTTCGGCGGGCCGATACAGACGCGACGACCGGTGATTAGGCTCCTTATCCGGAGATAGCGACAGAAACTGTGCAAGACTTAACAACTAGGACCGTTTTCGTATTCTCTCCAACCAAGCATTTTCTTGTCCGACGACTTTATCTAACGCCTCTGTTACGCTTAAAATTCCTATGTAATGTTACGCTGCCAAGTTTCGCCTGCTATATTAATTTTGGTTAAGTTTTAAATTTTAGTTAAAAAAAATCTATGCGAAAAATAAACTGTCACTTCAATGCCTGAAATATCTTTAAGAACCCGTGCCTATGAATGAAATATCAAATATACACCTAAACCTAGCTAATGAGACATCTCATTTCTGATTTATACGCCATATCCCCCGTTTTTTCTACGCGATAAGTCCGTACGATGATCATAAATTGAAATATGATAAAGTCGCAGTAATAAGCCGGAGTAATCGCGTCGACCCCTGCTGCAGACCCTCGACTAACGAAATGTCATGCTAAATTTAACCTAGTAGGTATATCATATTCGGTTACTTTGCTTGCTTGCGTGAGCACAGTGTTTGCTTTTACTTTATTTTATGTCATTTATAGTGCACATTTCTTGATATCAATATCAGAAAAGTACCTACTTACTCGGTACTTCCAAACAAAATTCCTTATTGTAAAATCAAGTTCTGTACATTTTGTAAATCATTATTGCTTTTTTAAAATCTTAAAGATAAATATCGTTAGAAAAAAAATCATTAGTAAGATTGAAATTGTGATCGATTAGATCTCAAGGTTGGTTTTTTAATATTATTTTTGGAACAAATTCACTGAATTATATTTCCCATTTAAAATACGGGATTGTCTTTGCAATGGCCTTTTATCCCCATGTTCGAGGCTTCTATCTCAATTCCGAGCTCATTCTCGATTCCGATACGTGATTCGTCGGTTCGCAAATTATTCGGTGAAAATTCACCATCTCGTTAGGATGTGCGATCCGGTCGGAGGCGAGCCAACCGCTTGATAAATTGTCCGGAATAATAATGATGAATTGCTACTATTCCGGTGTTGAACCTAATCTATGGACCGATTCCTCGCCGCACTTCTACGCTTTCAGAGGAATTCTCGGGGTTAAGTGGATAAGCGGATTCTTTAACATTAGACATGGAATATTTAACACTAGAAAGGAGAACCTTGGAATTGATTTTTTTGATCAGTTCATCTAATATTCCATGTCTTTACTTCATCAATAGTAGTCGGTCTTTTGCTTTGGTTAAGAAAAAAAGTGTACCTAATTGCAAAATGATCATACAGCAAAAGTTGCAACAATTAGACCACATAAAACAAAACAAACAGTAAGTTTTAGTATTAGGAAACGAATCTTTTATTTACTTGTCTAAAATTGTTAGGTGTAGTATAAAATAATGTGAAAGACAATTAAAATGTACATAAGAGTAACCAATTTTGGCAAACCACACATTAAGACTCCTAAACTCACTCCAGAGAAATACGAAATTTACTTTTGAAATTCCCAAATTAATTCGACGTTTGATATTAAGAAGAGCTCCGCGAAATTACTTCAAATTAGCGACAAATCTATTAAGGGTAGGACGTCTCAGGCCCATTTAATTAGTGACAGGGTTTTATCATCTACCCTCTTTGCTTCCATTCGCGGAATTTTAACTGTAATACGGATATCGGGGAAGCTTAAATAATATTGGGTGAACTTAATAAAATAGGAGATGGTACGTGAAAAATTCCCATTTGTTAAACTGGTAAGACTACACGGTAAGACTACCGGGATTTGTCAGTACAACGTTCCCAGGAGTCTACTAGTAAGTTTATTGGGAAGGAAATTCTCAGTTGTTCAACTGGTAAAACTACTCGGTAAGACTACTGGGATTTGGCGGCACAACGTTCCCAGAAGTCTTACTAGTAACTCTATAGGTAAGGAAATTCCCAGTAGTTCAACTGGTGAAACCACTCGGTAAGACTACTGGGATTTGGCGGCACAACTTTCTCAGAAGTCTTACTAGTAACTCTATAGGTAAGGAAATTCCCAGTATTTCAACTGGTAAAACTACTTGGTAAGACTACTGGGATTTGGCGGCACAACTTTCTCAGAAGCCTTACTAGTAACTCTATAGGTAAGGAAATTCCCAGTATTTCAACTGGTGAATCTACTCGGTAAGACTACTGGGATTTGGCGGCACAAATTTCTCAGAAGTCTTACTAGTAACTCTATAGGTAAGGAAATTCCCAGTAGTTCAACTGGTAAAACTACTCGGTAAGACTACTGGAAATAGGCCGAAATTCGGGCTTAAATTTACTTTTGTACTACAAATATCCTTAAATTACTATTGAAGTAGGTCGTTAAACAGCTGACGTTAAATAAATTCGTGACATCTTCTTTGAAGACAAACATAGTGAAATACACGCCCATACTAAAGTTGGTGTAAAATAAACCACGCTGAAGTTAATTGCCACTTTTATGATGACATTGCGTGAGGAGGGGTCAGATGGTAAACAAATTGTAGCTGTTGTTCATGACATTTAAATGGTATTCGAATATAGAGTTTTAAAAGATAAAACAGCTATAAGTGTATTAGTTATTAAATCCTAATAGTATAGTTTATGATTTTTATCAATAAAACTAAGAAAAGATAAAAATAGTATTGGAGCGTGTAGCCGTGTAGGTAATTAAAAATAACCTAATTAAAAATTCTCGTAATTACATTTCAAAAGTTTTAGTTGTGACAGCGGTAGATTGGATATAAAATGAATTAAATTGTTATTTTTGTAAACGTGTGCTATAATATAGCTACTACGACTACAAAATGAATTAAATTGTTATTTTTGTAACGTGTGCTACTAATTATTTTAATTGATGCTAATTTTTAAAACAGCCTCCTAAAATAAAGTTCATTGGTGTCCAAAGAAAGAAAGAAAAGCAAAAATTTAATAGCATCGCATTTTATAATGCACAATCAAAAAATATCTTACCAAAACATTCCCCTACAGAAATATCACTTAAATTCAATTAATACGAGTGGCTATTCATTTACTTATCATGATTCGAATGTAATCATGCCCTTTTACTTGATTGATGTTGGTCAATCTCCAATTTTACGTACATAATGGTCGGTAGTCAAAACGACGTTTTTATTCCATTAATATTGATGGTCGTGACTATTTCCATTATGAACGAGATTTTAGGGGAATCATCTGTTTCGGGTTTGAGTAATTTTTATTATTAATTGTTTAAAAAGCCTAAAAAGGAAAGAAACTTAGAGTTTGGAAGGATATGGGAACTTCGCCCAGGAGTAGTTTGACAAAAAAATGTTTATATATTTAGGACTATGGTATCAGTTTCACACTAGAACTACTAACTACACTGTGTACTATTTGTAACATAATTGAAATTTCAACACTAGTTTTATGCACCAAACTTAAATTAGACAATTTGTTGCCAAATGCTAACGTTTTGCTAAACGTTACGTTTACTTAGTCTACAGTTTCAGAATTTCACACACTGCACTCAATGACCAAATTCAAATGCTGAAATCCGTATGTGGAACATACTGAGAGCTGTTAGCACCCCCTCTGGAGCTCAAGACGTCAGGACGTTTAAGCACCAATTAATTATTAAGGGCGTCTTAGCTTCCTTTGGCTCTTTGACGATGCAACAACAATGTGGCCAGCTTTGGAGATTGCCTGTCTAAATTGCATTAGATTCCTGAGTGTTTGGGATTGTTTTAGAACGATTGATGAGCATTGAGCATACATCCAATGCTCATCAAATGAATTGGCTTAGTTGGTAGTATGTCTGCCTACTACCTATTAAGCAAGAGCTGGATACAGTACATTTTCGAGCAGATATTTGAACGATAAAATGTCTTTTATGAGAGATGTTTGGTCGGTAAAACATTTTTTTTGTTCTGTCATTTTTGACACAGGGAATTATAATTCTTCGTACTTATAAGATGATGGGTCCATAGGAGCTATAGTCTTGAATATTGCAAAAGTGTATACCTACAGTATTTGTAAGTGGAGAGCACTTTAAAATGTAAGCATTTTTGAGCAACATGACTCAACGCAATTGTGAGCACTGAGCAGGGGTCGCTTTTGATGGAGACGCCTTCAATTGTCAGTTGTAAATCCAATTTTCGCTTTACATTGCTAGTTTCATGTCGTGGGGTGCATCTCTATAATGGATACTTTTTCGTGTTTCTATGGCAATGTATAATTTTGGATGATACTAAGAAGTTTCATCTCACCGGGAAGATATGGGTAATAAGGAGTACCTACCAATAGTAAGTGTAGCAAGCTGGAAGTAAAATATCTGTAAAGGATCTATATTTATAGACTAAGCCCGGGCAGTTTGAAATCTTATCAAATAAGGTACCAAAACCAAACTACGAAGTAGCGATAGCATAACTTAGTTTTACCTAACCATAGTAGGACGCTATTCCCTGCCTGGACGAACCCTATTACTAGAAAGAATAAGAGTCATTTTCAAGTGACACTAGAATTTTAGATGCCTTATTTTCTCATAATCTTTTTCTTTAAGTCCCAAATTCACAAAAACATATCAAAGTTAAAAAAAATACAAACATCCGAATTGAGAACCTCCTCCTTTTTGGAAGTCGTTTAAAAATCTATACAAAACGAAAAAAACTTTGTACAAATACGGAATAAAATATCTCTTCAGGTCGATACGATGGAATAAAATCCGTTTATACTCGTACTAGGGTAGATTAAATTGCATTGGGCTACCCATTAACGCCTTGTCAGATCTGGTTCCGATTTATTTATTTGATAAATAGAGTAAGGATGGGAACAAAATACTAAATAACAATTTTGTGGAACCTTTTTTATGTGGTCTTTAGAAAAAAAAACGGAATCAAAGATATGTGGTACCACGAATGGCAAAGACCATAAATGTGGATTACAGATACGTTTTGAAAAAAACTATTCAGTTAAACAATATTATTATGCCTTATATTCATACATTAGGCTCAATTTGTAGGACCTACATTAATTGTTGTATCGTATATAATGATTTCTACTACTTTTGTCTTTCTTTTTTTTAAGTTTCTTTTCCTTCTGATTTATGGTTCAAATATATTACGATGCTGTTCAATGGCATAATGAATCTGAATGGCATACTATTTTTGGTACCAAGATATGGAAATAATACTAAAAAGAAACAAATTTCTGTATTATATTTTGAGAAAATCTTTTCAAACTAAAAACTTAAAAAAAATGTGCTAACTACTCTATCTAAATACATCCCAGCCATTTATTTTAGTTTGCCTTACGATTTTTTCCGTTGTCACGAGGAGTTAATGAAAGAATTAGCTTTCATTACTACTGATACGATTCCTTAAAGGGACTCCAGAATGAAGACGAAGTGCCCCTGTAACCTTTCCAATGGATGGGATCAATGTAGGGCGGTTCTTATCTGTGATTAGTTTTTTGGGACACCTTTAATGGCGCCAAAACGTACGCACTCGTGAGAGATTTTGCTAAAGACTCCTTGTTCGAAAGTAGTACCAACCTAGTTTTTTTGTGTGTGGCAATTTTGATTTTAGAAGGTTTTAATCATGTTATCGAATACCGAGGAGGTAATCGCTACGTTAATTAACTAGTGATATTTTTAAAAAGAGTATTGCGTATTGAGCTTATAGGTTTGCTCTAAGAAGATACGACACCGCCTGAATTGAATCGGTGACCGCGAGTGGCATTTATAATTGAATGCTGTTGTGTTTGATGGCATATTAAATTGTAAGGCTGATTTTTTTGTTAAAGAACGAGGTGTTTAAATGCTTTTGGCCATAACTACCTAATCGGCCATAACTACCTTATTCCTAAAAAAAAATCGTTAACGTAAGTAAAACTAGAACCAAATTATTATAAAATTATCGTCAGCTAAGAACCATTTTAGGCAAAATATTACAGACCTGCTTAAAAATTCTGATTGATTAAAAGGCTTATACCCCGAAAGTAGGCAAAAAGATAAACGAAACGTCAGACTTTCAACCCTAATGCATTTAATTAAACCGCACCGAACCCCGAAAATCGTCTCGAACCTCTCTGTTTAAATTAGTGCAGAATTCATTTTCTTTTTAAATTCGTCTTCCAAATTCAAATAAGATTTCTTTTTTTACTACGCCATTCCATAAAAGGGTAGACCGAGATTCGTCGGTGCGCTTCACGCTAATTCCTCCTCCGAAGATACTGATTGGACGATATATTTAACAATGCTACCGACACGGCGCTGAGAAAAAATACATCTAACGTTATACCTTTTTTCGCACTGGGATTTCTTCTTATTTTCTATTGGGACGCGTGGCCAAAAGTTACAAGACGCGGTTTGTGCACGCGTTAATGAGACTAATAGCAATTAGTGGAAGGTTGTTTTTAGCTTGTAGCTTGTTGAATGTTTAGGTGTTGTTATTTGGCGTGTAAGCATATTACGAAGCCAGGGTATGGAGGGTCTTAAAGCGAGGTCGTTTGCTGCCCTGCCAGCGTTCTAAGATTAATGACATTATGCTAAGACAGTTGTAGACGTGACAAAAAAACTAATTGTTGTTAAGTAGAGAGTTGTAATTGTTTGTCGAGAGCTATGATTATTCATTTCGAGGCGTATTTGTGACTTCGTGTCTATATTACTTTGGTAAAAAGACAGTTTTGATCAGCTTTTCCTTTGTAAATATCCCAAATAATGGAATTAAGGTACTATAGTTCTCTGGAGTTTTTTTTTTTTTTTTTTTTTTTAATGTTTTATCTTAGTGACGAGACGAGCAAATCGCTCGCCTGATATTAAACGTCACGTTTGCCCATAACAGGTCTGCGCCACCCAGAATTTTGAACTCGCAGAATTCAAGACCCTGCGCGGCACAGCACTGCGCTCGTCACCCTGAGATACAAGTTGTTTAATCTCCTATTTGCCCTGTAATTTCACTGGAAACAATGCCCTTCCAACCGGAACACAGTAATGTTTGTACATTACTGCTTGGCTTGCTTGGGTTTTTATCAAAACCTTTACTTGCTCGTTGTAAAAAAGGTCAAGTTTGTCCTTATATCTTCTTTGCCAGATTTCATCAAAAACGCTTTAGCCAGTTGTAAAACTGTTTTTGGAATGTGATATTTAGTACAAAAAATATGCGGGTCGTAGATTATTTTTTACACAAATGTCAGAAAAGTAAAAAGCCTACAGAGCGAGGCTTGCGTCGACTGGACATCATAAAATATTTAACACTCATATCTTGCGAAGCCGTCCAAATATTATCGAGTTGCCTATAAAACGGAAAATTCTTACCAGAAAAAGACGGAGATATATAATTTGCCCATGTGCAAGAAAGACGGGTACGTTCTTATTGTACGATCTTTGGAAATTCTTTGGCGTTTGGTTTCTTTTCCATCGTTTTTATCGTGGCCGTTATGTTTTGATAGAGCAGTTTGGAAGGATCGTCGATATAACGTTTATGTTTTGGTTTTTGGATACCTTAAGCAGAAAGGTTATTGTTAGTGTCTGTATATTAATCCCTTCGTGGTGCCTGACCTATAAAACGAAATAAATACTGGCCACATCAATGAAAAAATAAAAAATAAAAGTTTTTTTCTTTTTGTCGTGCTATTTGGGCCAGTATCAAGTTGTGTAAAAACTTACTTCCTATTTTTTCTATATTTTATTTTTTACTCATGCTATGCTGTTGGCTGTTGGCCTATAATTAGACATTGTAACCGTGATTTGCTTATTATGATATTTTACTCTACCATGTTCTTAAAATATAGTAGAATAAACACTCACAGACTCACAGTAGAAGATTGTTCTACTGTGATTTTGGTTTGTGGTTTTATATAAAAAAGACACAAAAACTCATCAATCATGTCGTTTGAAAAATGTTCACACATCCAAAATAAAAAGTCCGAAGAATTCAAATTACTGCTCCAAAAGCTACTTTCGCCTGACTTCTAAAAGTATGCATTTCCACAGAGTTTCACACACATTATAGCGTAGTGCTTTATACGCATAGCTAGTACGAATATGATACGCAACACGTATTCATACGCGGCCAATAATAAATTACACTCCTTGTCCGCTTACCTCGGGTTAACCGGCTTTTATAAACTACCCGCGTAATTTATAACTATTACCCGGGAAAACGATCACGTGATATCACTTTATGGCGTATTCGCCCGGTAAATATGAGGGAAAACCGGTAATATGTTGTGCGTTTTAATGCAGGATAGTGAATAAATTGACAGTGGCTAGGTGGAGTAGGCTGCCGGTGTTAGTGATGTACTCGTAAATATAAGATTGACACATTTTGAGGCTATAAAAGAGGGAGATGTCATTTCGTTTATGGAAGTATAAACACTAGCTAAGATCGTCAAGCCTGGAAATTAGTCCGCTGACATGAGCAACGCTCTATTAAATCATTTTGGTGATAAGGCATTATTTTACTTTGGTCTCGTATCCATAATTCAAGCACAGTCAGTACATACTCAAATGTCAATTATCTCATTGTCTATGAACTTATGTGTAAGTAACCTTTTCAAGATATACCGTCAGAGTCAATCGAGTTAAAATTTGACAACCAAGTATACTTTAAAAAAGACTTCTTTCTAAAAATATGATATTGAAATGAAAATGAAGAGCACAAGATAGTTCAACTTCCACAATAAAATATCCAAAATAATGTATATTAGATTTGAACCTACATTGATTTTAATAAAAAATATACCAATATAACCTAGAGACACCTAGAGGTACCCACGCGATAGAGATTTTATATGCTAAAATAATGATTTCTAAAAATAATATATCTCAAACCATGAATTTATTATCTCTATGCGTCCGAATGCACGTATGTAGATACTTATAGCTTTGTCTAGACAGACATGAAATTCATCCAAAGCAACTTCCAAACTTCCCAAAAGTTAGACAAAACAATCAACTGCCGGCAAAACAACTGAACTTCCAATAATCTTCTCACTTTGACCTTCCTCATTTCAATTTTATCAGCGCTCATTTAAAACAATACCTAGCGTTTTAATTTAACCAGCAAACATACTGTCTTACCAACTACGTGCTTAATGTAATCGCGCTATATCCTTTGTTCACTTTCAGACTCATTAAAAAGGCGATGCAATTTAATGAGTTGATAGTGTGCGTTAAAACCCCTCTACGTTTGCAAATAACTTGCGACTACCCTCAAGTTTCGACCTAATGTTGGAGGTTATAAGAGTTGAATTGGGATGGAGGTGTAAGGTAGGATATTGGTATGTGGAGGGTCGAAGATTAGTGGCACCCGCCTACCGACACAGAGCGCTGAGCGGTCGATGTTGCCCAAGAGTGTAGTTACAATTAGACCGGTGCCCACAATGAAGTGATGCTGTAATGTTTCCCCTTGTCTTTGTATGTTGATTGCGATGGAAAGAGCTTTGTACGAGAGATAGTTCTAATGTTAGTGCTTAGTTTTTCGTAACGGTGTGTTTCTAATGTTAGGCTTTCACGGTTTTTGTAACTAACCATTATATAAGTTTATCGTTAACATTTATAACCTACTTCGTTATAAAGATATGGTTACGGTTTATCAACTAAATTTTTTGTGCAAATAGTGGATATGTTTCGTATATTGTCCTAAAACTAAGGCCAGGCATACTCAAGTATGCCATACAAAAGTTGAATACCAAATCACTCGCTTAAAATACTAATGAATAAATTATAATTTTCATTTACAATGAGCGGAACGCATAGGATTGGCGCCATTTGATTTTAAGTAATTTAGAGTATGTATGTCGTACTTTCTGACATTCAAAACAAAAGCTTGTAGTTTTAAGTTCCACTAAATTTGGATTAAGCTTATTTGAAAAATTCGACATAAACTGCAGGTTCAAGACGTGGAGTAGTTTTCAGGCTTGGCGATTGTCTGCTAGTGCTTTTACCTCCCTGTGCGACACCTGTGCTGCCTTTTCTTTAATCTGATCTTTAAATAAGGCTCCATCATCTTCCTACCCTTATCCCACCTACGTGGGGTCGGTACAGTATATACACTTCTTCCATTCATCTCTATCACTCGTCATATCTGAATACCACTCCCTTCTTTTCATATCATCTTTGACACAGTTCATCTACACTTTCTTTGGTCGTCTTTTACTGCTATACCTGATCTTTAATAAGGCTAACAATCTTAAAAATTCACTTAACTCTAACGCAGTCTACTTGAGATGTGTCGTTATTAAATGTATCTTCTTCGAGTTCGGTAAAGGCGCTTACATCGAGCGATGGCCCGGCGGCGGGTATATTGTCAATTGGAACCGCGGGCTTCGGTACCACTTTTAGATTTCAAAGAGTATGTATTATACGAGTAGAACACGTGGGATATTCAGATTAAACTCTTTTATTTAGCACCTTTATGGAGCAAATATATATAAGGTAGTCCGTCACTTATTTGCCACTTATTTTTATATAACAAAAAGGGTGTAACGCAAAGTTATAGTAATAATTAAGGGTGTTTTTTTAACGTCAAAGTAAACAACTTTTAGAACAAAAGTTTGCTAAATTCGAGAAAGAAAGTATTGAATCCCCATAGAAATTGATCACGTGACTAAATATTTTGTATGCAGACACAATATTTTTTTTTTCGAATTTAGCAAACTTGTGTCAATAAAGTTGTTCACTTTGACGTGTAGAAGAACATTCTTGAGTATTACGACACCTTCGTAACACTTTGTATATTTATTTATTATGATTCTCTCTTCTTCTTCTTAGTCGTTCACTCTCGGCAGAGTGGTCGTGGTTGCAATGCTACACGGAGGCTCTTCGCCGTCGTCGACGCCCCCTTCCATTGCTGCTGCACGTCTCGCAATGCTTCTCCATTTCTGGCGGTTTGTTGCATCGCGGGCACACTGAACCACAGTGGACTGCGTGGCCTTTTTTATGAAGTCGGTCCATCGAGTTGGTGATCGACCGGGACTGCGCTTGCCTTTAACTCGGCCTTGCACTAGGAGCCTCTCCATCGAGTTCTCATTTCTAGAGATCTCATTATGATTCTCTATTCTATCGGAAAGTCCACGTTGCAAAATAACGATATCGCCCTATCGTTATTAAAACACCAGTATTTACTAAATAGACATAAACGCCGAATGCCGTAGTAGCAAAACGTCTGGATCTTAAATGGTTGTAATTCAAAATACTCTTGTAGCAAATCTTTTTCTGAAGTCACAGAAGCCTTATATCGTGGTCATTGTCAGTGTGTAAATTTATTTTAACCTCACATTTTAATACATAAGATACCCGCATCATTGAGAACGCCGCGCCACGTTTGCGTATGCGTCGCTTATGAGATTTTTAGTCCTCACTTTTTGGGTTTACAGTTTGTTTTAGCTTAGCGTGGTTTGTGCACAAATTATCTCTACATCGTTTGTATCCTGTGAAAGAAACACAAATATATCCATATTCTAGCATTGTTCATCTACGTCCGGATTAAAACGATGGGAAATTATTTGTCTACGGCCTATAAAGCAAGAAACAAGAATAGAACCTGAATTAAAACAACATTCTCTTTTAATAGCAAAGGAGAAAACCGTAAAAAACTTGAGACGAAAGCTATGAGGCCAATGGCAATTAAGTCTATGAGTAAGCAGCAGACAAATCTTTTCGATTGCCAATTTAAATATTACCAATTCATCTGAGATTCTAGCGTATACTGCGTGGAGGGCTATGAAAAGGCGAGGTTTTATCGCGTTGCCATGACGACGGCGGGATGCCGCGACGCGATACCACTACATACCTACCGCTACATAGGTTCGTATAGCTCGTGCCCCTCGCTCGGAAAAACTACCACAGTGCTTTATATTTACGGCCGTTCGATATGTATAGGAATAGGAATTTCGGAGAAAGTGAGTGAAGAAACTTTAACGACATCGCGATTTTTATGTCGATTGTGTTTCGCTTATGAATGTATAGTGTAGTTTTATTGTGTTATAATATTTTTGAAAACATGGTGGATTTCAGGACGAGTTTCCAACTAGAAACACTGCACTCGTAGGTTTTATTTCCACCGTGTTACACTACTTTAAGGCTTTCTTAGGCAGTGTTTTATGTCAAAAGAATCTTGTTATCTTATAATTTATAATAGTTTTGTTGTTGTAGTTTAAAAAGTACCTATAATGTCAAAGTAAACGCGAGAACGTAACATTGGCCTTGAAGTTATCAGCATGAATTTAAACCTGAAAATTAGGTTTCTGCTCTTACCGTGGAACATCCTTTAGTCTTGAGTTCGCAGTAGTGATAGTACAGATACAGTAGGTAGTCTATACAGGCCTTGTTATTAACTAAAAATCTTCACTAATGTTTTTCTTAGCTCATTTTATTTACGTATACTCTTTGAAATACATCATAATTTCAGAGAGCATCGTAGACCCCTTCTTTGCACACCATCGCAATAAAACGCAAGTCTATCATAAAATTTAAAAAGTCCCGCTACTTGCGGTTACCCATCCAAGCGATGACTATATCGTCCAGGGCTTAACACGGTGATTGTATTTAGGATCACTCCTCTACGAAAGAAAATCATTGCCATGTATAGACCAAACCAAGAAGTATCTCGCAAACAAACCATCCTCCATCGTTAGCGCAGTCAGCGTTTAACCCTTGAATTCGGCACACGCTGAAATATTAACGCCCTGTATGGAAGCACGCGGAAAAACAAGTCGAATGCCAACCGTAGGCCCGTCGCATGTTGGACATAGAGTAGGCTGGTAGACTTGCTAGATGTGGCACGTGTTTGAAGATATAAATATGTACCTAGACTTCATCATCATCATTAGCATTGTTTCAATTACAAAAGATGATTATGCTGTAGCGCCCAGTTGGTTACATTTGCGCTCGTGGCTGTATAAACCGATGCGAGAGCCACAGATACAGTCGGATGCGGTCCTAGACTTAGTAATGCTACTTATTTTAGGTAATTATTTGTAACAGATTCAAACATTAGCAACCAATTTTTGGATGGCAGTTAGTGCAAACAGCAGTAGTTACATAGATAGTAAGTAGATCAAGAAACAGTGTGTTTTGCTTTTCTATAATTGTTTGGTAAACCAAAGTACGTGTAAACCGGTGTGTTTTCAGAAAAAGAGAAAGAAAACAATACTATTTACTATGCACAGATGATTTAAAGGGATAGGTACCTATATTTAGACATACCTGTACCAATATTATATTTGTTAGATTTTTTGTCGCGTTTAAAAATTGGGCAATTTGGGACAAGCTATATACCTATATAATTATGTTACAATAGTTTTAGTATCTATAAGTCATAGAACTTGTATGACTTTTTTTAAATCAGACTCTGTACAAAAAAATGTTTATTAATGTTAACGCCCTGATGCTTACATAGGCTGATTTCTTTCGTTGAAGTTTTAAGTGGGAATAAACTTTTTAATTTAATTTGATTAGCAATCAGACTTAACTGAGCGACGTCTCATTAAAGCTTTACCAATGTAGAAATTTACAAAGAATTGTGCGAAATACGAAATTTGAGTTTTTTTTTAATGAAACTAAATTAAAATAATTAACAACACACGAGAGCAACAAATAAATTTCGAGAGTAAGTTTAATTAATTTTATTAAGTATACTAATCCGGCTTCAATATTTAAAAAAGCAGTTTGAAAATTGAAGGCAAGAGTGAGGTTACCTCAAGATCGGAGAAACTAAGATTGGCCCAATTCAAATTAATTTCATGAAGACAAAATTGAATATCAAAGAAGTTAGCCGATAGAGCCGCGTAGTTTACTTCAATTGACCTGTTTTCATGAAAGGAGGCGATGATTAAGGTTATTTTGGAATTTCTTTGAAAACCCACTTATCATTGTTTTGGTGGAGTCACGACCTTAGAACAGTAATAACGAACGCGACGGATAGGCACAATAAAAATAACAAATAACTCAGTTTTCATAGTAAAATAAAATTTATGTCATAAAAAATCATGTCCAGTCTACGTCCAAATTCTTTGGCGCATGGCGTGTCGGCATTGAGTGGTGGCAGGGCGCCCGGGGAGTCGCTGCCTGCCCAGGGGACCGCCTCCCTCGGGAGCGGGGGACGAAAGGTTAAAAGGGAAAAGTTATAAGAACGCTTGTTGTATGTTGCCAGTTCGATTTTCGAACGGTTGCCGATGTGCGGATGTTCTGCGACTGGCTGGTTGAAAAATTTAGTTTTTCTAGGTTGGGTTAAGTTGTGCCGTTCGGTTTTTGAACGGGTGTGATTGTTTTTAACACTTTTGGAGATTTTAGTGAGAGAGGAGATACAGGCTGCCTTTTCTTTTGACTGTTAAATAACGCATTAGAGTTCTTTATGTACGTTCTGGTATATTTAGCTATACTTATTGAAAATAACGCCTTTTATTGATGAAGTTTCTCTTGATCACTCCAATGAAATGTCAAATTATTTTGACTGCTGAAGCGGGGTTAAACGACAATGTTAATAAAGTTGTTTGACCTTACATTCGAAACGAGATAAAAACTTTCCCATATTCGTTCCCGAACCTTCAACTTTAAGCCCGAATACCAACTTTTCCCAACTATATCTGATGCAAATAAACATAGTCTGAGCCGCAATAGTGGGGGCCCCACCCCCGGGCGGTATCAAGTGTTCCTTAAAAGAGGGCGGCCGATACGACGTCTCGGTGCGACTTAATGCCGCACTGGATTTTTTCCGCAGAATTTTTCCGTTGAATTCTTTGGATTCGAAAAGCTTTTGTATTGTAGGGACTAAGTTTTAGAACGGAAAAATAAGTGAAATTGATTAGCGGCGTAGTAAATTAGAAAAGACTGATATGGATTCAACTGTATCTTAGACAGGCTTTATTAAACGTTCCATTATTTTTTAGTAGCGGCATCTCGCGGTTTCAGGTTCTACGCACGCATACATTCTTTAGTTATGTTTACAATACTAATATGATTTGCTAAAACGTTCAGTCAGCCAGCCAGTCAGAAGTTTGAAAGCTTTTTCTGAATTTTGATTACAAGTGTTTCAGTATTTCTCCTTAGATTTAACTTAACAAAAACATGTGACCATTACTAAAATTGTATTTAATATAGTTTTTTTTCTTAAATTTACACGGGACTACTCACGTCATACTCACGTAAGATCATCAAATCTAATCATGTACCTATTCGGATTATTCAATTCAATAACACGTGAGTAAGCAGGTAATGTACGACTATACGTGTCACTAGTTTTTACAAACCATGTCAAAACTACCTCAGTTTTCATGAAATGACGTCACTTCTTTTCATCCATATGGGCGATAAGCATATACAAGTAACTACTCTAGATACCAACGAAGGGTCCATGTACGAGGGCAGTTTTTACGACGTAAACACGGGGGCTTCGGCGGAACGGTGATCTATACGTATACGAGTCTCTGTTGAGCTTAGCGGAGATCAAACATTATAGGAACAATGTTGTCGTAATATTTGGACAAGATATCTGAGAACCTTAGAAATTTACAAAACTATAACTCTAGTTTCGATAGCAACAATTTGTAAAAGTTAATAAATTACATTGTAATCGTTAAAACTCACGGACAGTGGAGTCTGTGGTGTGTTATAATAAACTTCATAAAAAAAAAATACTATTTAGGACATAGTTTCGATTGCATTCAGTGATCCTTTTCAAGGAGTGATTACTAGCGTGACACGCTCGTGGCCGCATTCTATGCAAAATACCTTTATACATATCAATAAGCATTAAAAGTAGCTGCGCGACGTGGTATTGCTTGATTGTTTGGTTTCACGGTATTTTTTTCGGATTAAAAACTAGCACATAATTAAGTAGATCAACGTTATCATATTTTCACATAAGATGGACGTACGGAAGGTGACAAATGTAAGGTCAATTTTTTTTAATGATTTTTATTTAACAAAATATATTTAACTTCTTTTTTTTTTATGTAATTGAGTGACGAGTCGAGCAAATCGCTCGCCTGATGTTAAACGTCACGTTTGCCTATCGTTTGTTTGTTTGTTCTTGCTTATAACAAGAACATTTTTAACCGACTTCAAAAAAGGAGGAGGTTATCAATTCGACTGTAGGTACGTTTTTTTTTTTATGTTTGTTACCTCATAACTTTTGACTGGGTGAATCGATTTTGATGATTCTTTTTTTATTAGAAAGCTCGTCAGCTTTCTAATAAAAAAAGAATCATCTTCCCATTTGGTCCCATTTCAATTTAGTCCAGTTCTGATAATGGTGTCCATGAGAAAACCATATAAGTCTTAAATTTGCATTAAGTACGTGCGCGACAAATAGATGAATAACTCAATAGTCGGTCTTTTGAAATCGGTTTTTGTTTTATCCACTACCTTTGGCCGCCTTTATAATGTCATCTGACCAGCAAGCTTTTAACTTTAAATAAATCAAGTTATTTCAGTCCTTATTTTTAGAATCCATTTAAACATCTCTGCACCTTACTTTTCGTATAGAAGAATCTTGTCAAATGTTTAATCTTAATACTGAAACAATCTTACGGAAATAAAGAGGGTACGTTATTAGGTATACTCGTAAATCTCACCTCGCCTCGTACAAATTAACACCTTACGAGTCGACAGGCTCTTATTACGATATCATAGCGTTTAGTGTTAGGAATGTTGGTTTCTTTTAACGTTTGATAATTATAATAAAAGCGACCACGAATTTTATGGTAGAGGAAGTAAGTTAGTTGGTATAGGACGAGTAGTAATCATAGTAGATCGCTCAGAGCACTGATTTTAGACGATTAAGGTGAATCCTTGCGAATGATAATGATAGATCTAAACATTGAAATCATAATGGCCTATAATAAAAAAGTAAACTGTACGAAATACCAGAATACTTCCGAGTTGCTGACTGTTATAATCTGTGGTTATTTATTACATACAAGTTTAAGAAAGTTACCGAGTGTGAACATAACATAAATAAAATCAAAACTGAACTGAAGCTTTCCACCGAAAACTCACTTTTCAGATTCATCTGATAAAAGCAGAGTATTGCGACGAATGAATCTAAATCATGTGAAGGAAGTAAAACAAACAATCATTTTAATACATAACTCTTCGTCCACGCGTCGACCACGCGTGCTCAACGCTTTGACCTTGCGTAGACCACGCGTGCTCTACTTATCAACTCCATGTTACCAACTACCTAAGAATGTTTTTTTTTTGTGTCAATATCATTCAAAATTAAAAGCCTCAAGTATCGCTAGTTAACTGCGGCCATCCTATAAGTTCTGTTTACCGCCTGTGCCATAATTTTTCGGCTTACCTAACCCGGACGTAAGAGCGATACCGGCGGATAATGCTAGTGTCAGGTGACCCCGCGACGGTATTAATGGTGGGCTTACGATGTTCAAGCTATAAAAGTTTCGATTCAGAGAAAATAATAATAGGTAGCTTTATTTTTCTTTTTATGTATTCGCAATTCGTATAGTTGCGATTGATTAGATCTCAGTTCTATAGCAGAGCTTTTGTACTTTACCGTTTCTAATCGCAGGCATAAACAAATAAACTTCGCAATTAAACTACTAATGTAAGGTAAATCAGTTATTAATATTAGATCGAAAGAAATAACGTGCTACGGTTATAGATATTTTTGTAAGGAAAACTTTAATTTCAAGTTTACTCCTTTTCTAGTCTGTCTTACTAGATTCTAACTCTTCAGTTGAAACGGCTTTATTTTACGACAACAAAGTCCTATTCATTATATGTATATGTATACATTCCAATAGGATAAAGTATAATTTAGTACACGATAACGTTTTTTTTGCCCTCCTCTCTGATTTTTAATAGTAAAGATACAGCAGTTAAATTTGTACAGACAGAGGTAGAGATAAATAGAGAGCCCCTGAAACTAAAGCGACTTGTAATTTATTTCGAGAACGTAGTAGGGTTCTCAAAATAAAATCACGACTGACTGGAAGGTGGTTAACTCTAACTCGCGATATTGCGACATAAGGTGTTTAACATAAATAATGCGAACAGATGTGTTGCGCCTGAGGCCGCAAATACGTTCGCGCCAGCCCTGTGCCTGTATGGTCTTTTGGCATAAATATAGAGCTGATACGACCGTTCCTAATTGACGTCTCACAACACGGAAAGCGGTTAGTGTGATCACTAACCGCTGTCTCATAATGTGGAGTGAATTCGTTTAAGGGGTATAACATAGTATTACAACAATTCGAAGAATTTAGTAAAATTAGTCCTAGTAGGTAGATATTTAATGTACAATTTCCACTAAGTTATAATATTTCGTAGACATTTACAAAATTAATTAGTCTGGAGCTGAAAATGTACGGAAATCAAATAGGGGTATCTAACAACTCTAGCAAATCCGTATCTGTTGGCACAGCAATTCGGCGTGGCGGCATCGCCGACGCCTCCGGCCATGTAAAATATTTCTGCTAAAAGCATTCATCGTGATCGCTTGCCTGATCCTACACATCGCTTGTACGCCTTTCAATATACCTTAAATTGGTGGAATAAGGGTCAAAATAGCTTGGGGAGTTCAACTGTGTGTGTAATCCGATATGACGATAGCTCGATAGACTTGCGTCCGATTGTTTGATTCTGTGTCGAGGTTTTATTTTGACTGGCAATAAAGCTTCTCTAAAATTTAAATGGACATAGAGCTTCTATGAAGGAGAGCTGTTAAAAAATAGGTGCAATTCGAACCTCAGTTCTTATTGGACTGACTGCATTAAATACTTAATGAAAAACGACGGTGGTATTAATTCTGAAGTAACATTTTTTAAACTAAGCTTTTTTAAGTACTTTGACAACTTTATGATGGCATCTTTCTCTCACACTATTGAAATGAAAAGAGACCGAAATAATTAAGACCTTTGATCAATTTAAGTAAAATCCATGCTATTTCCAAAGACGTCGGTATGCTTATAAAATCAAAAATTTATTTAGTTTTACAAATATCAACACTTAGTAACACACTGAAATCTTTATCTTCATTTATCGGCTATAATAATTCACGTCAACAAAAAACCACTCAAAATATTGACAAAAACTTGTTAAACCATGAGCAAAAACTCACCAAACGTTGGACAGATTTGCTGCCATAGAAGCTGAGTTTTTTCTTACAAATTAACAGATTTAGCGGAAGTTGTACAAATTCGAACACGACAAACAAATTAATAGTAGCAGTTGTTTGAAGTAGAAACAGCTGTAGTGGTCCAAGTTTGATCAAGGTTTCTGCGTAACTGTGCCAACGCAACGTTCCGGAGTTTGCAGACGTCACTGCTAATACCTACTATAGTTTTCGTTAAGTTTCAAGTCCAAGATTAATTAATTAATTAAATAATTAATAATTTTAGAAAATCTTTGAAACTGAAATGCTTTGTAAAATTACAGTGATTATTAATTTATCAGTTGTGTATGTGTACACTTAATTTGAAGAAAAGTCAATAACTTTTTCTAGCGATATTATTTGTAAAAAAAATCCTTGTGCTTTGCATTTGCGAATTAGTGGTATTCATTTGTTTTTCAGTTTATATTATTTAAGCTTTTTAGCTTTTTTCTATGACGAAATTACTTTCCTATTTATAACATTGTGTAATTTCGGCAGTCGGGTAAAAATTACGAAAAAAATTTAACAAAATGCGGTCTCGGCCTGTTTCGGCTATAAAACACCGACGACAGGCGTGTGAACAGATAATGCAACACAAATGATGCGGACGCATAAATCACGTGACAATTTCGAATTATCGACAAGATGGAACATATTAAAATTTTATAGCTGTACAAAAAACAACGAACTTCTACTTTTACAGAGTAATGTATATAATTATTTTTACAAAACAAAAACACAAAAACCGACTTCAAAAGACCGACTATTGAGTTATTCATCTATTTGTCGCGCACGTATTTAATGCAAATTTAAGACTTATATGGTTTTCTCATGGATACCATTATCAGAACTGGACTAAATTGAAAAAAAAACTTACAGTCGAATTGATAACCTCCTTCTTTTTTGAAGTCGGTTAAAAAGAAGATGTTAGTT
Organism: Alcis repandata; assembly: GCA_949125135.1. Classification (NCBI taxonomy): domain Eukaryota; kingdom Metazoa; phylum Arthropoda; class Insecta; order Lepidoptera; family Geometridae; genus Alcis; species Alcis repandata. The sequence continues at coordinate 8,801,084 of OX421233.1, forward strand.
GGTTCACTTGACATATTCTAGGACAGTATTACAGTTCTCATTATGACCAACTATTACTAGCTTTAAAACCACGAAAAATAAATCAACGGCTCCAACTTTCATAGACAAATACCAATTACTATTGACAAATTATGTATTGAACGGCTAGCCTTAGCTATTCTTAGCTATTTTTTTTAATTAGGAATAGGATTGCATTTGGCCGCTATCTCGCCAGATGGTAAGCTAGGATGTGGTCTACGATATGCTTGCCTAGAAGAAACCTTGAGATAGCTAATAGTCGATAGTTATGTTAATTTTTGTTGCAGATTTTTCCTGAAATTCTTCTTGAAATGCAACCAGAACTGCCTGAAGAATGCTGGCAACCCTCGAGATATGAGAAGGTTTCAAGTAAGTATTTTGATGTTAATTGCGACAAACTTATTTCCTACGGGTGGACAAATGAGGAAACCATATAAATATGTATTTTAGACGTGATTTTTTCACTTTTGTTCATGAAAATCGATGGTAGCTCCATCGTTCGATTCTATAGATAAGTTAGTCATCCTATGAAACGAGGATAGATATTAATAGTAAAATTTCTAAGAACTGTAAATTGAACAAATAGGTAACGGTCTTTGATAATTTCTACAAAGATAGTCACAAGCTACGTGCGATGACATTACAAGGCGCAAATCATAAGCTCAAGTCCAGTAAGTTATTTGGATATACATATGACTTAATTTTCACACAACAGACGAGTCAGTCTTTTTTTCGCCAACTTCTTAAATTATTTTACCTGTGTATAATTCGAAATTCGTGTTTGGAATTAGTATCAAATATTTGTGCCAAATTTTATCAAAATCGGCCGGTAAATAGCGCTGCAGCAAATTTCCCTCTATTCTGAAAAAAAATTCGACCTAATCAAAAAATCGTATGAAATCGTAAAACTCGTACACCAAGTTTCGTCGAAATTCGTTGAAAAATACACTCTCTACGCGAGTACCCACATCCACACAAACATACAAACAAACATCCGGACAGATTAAAGCACATTTTGCCAGTTGTTGCAGAGACGCTTCGCTCGCTCGGTCAAAAAACTCTTTTCTTTTATAACTTAAAACAGTTTGTTTCGTCCTTAACCGAAGGAAGGGGTAGGTACCGTTCACGACTCTTGAATATTTGAAACGACCCCAATTTAGGGGAGGAATGAAATTAAATTTATTTATACGAGTTTATTTATTTACTCCAACCGATTCTCTGTTTGTCTTTTACTTATTTTTAATTGATTGTGTTCTTTTGTTTGCTCAGATTGCGTTTTATGCTTTTTTTAACCGACTTCACAAAAGGGGAGGTTATCAATTCGACTGTAAGTTTTTTTTTATGTTTGTTTCCTCATAACTTTTGACTGGGTGAATCGATTTTGATGATTCTTTTTTTATTAGAAAGCTGACGCTTCCCGTGAAATGGGACCATATTTCAATTTGTGAGTGGTTGACCAAAAAGGGACCTCAAGGGAAAATAATTGATTTTCGAGTAAATCGCGTTTGAAATTTCGTGTAGAAACAAGTTTCGACTCGTGCGCGGGCGCAAAAAAAATCATAAAAAAAACACTACGGCACCTAAAAATATTCAGGTTAGACCAAAACAAAGCTAAAAGACCACAGATTAAAAAAAAATAACAGTTTCCAATCCCTCCAGGTCCCTTTTTGGTCAACCACTCACAATTTTAGTCCAGTTCTGATAATGGTATCCATGAGAAAACCATAAGTCTTAAATTTGCATTAAGTGCGTGCGTGACAAATAAGTAGATGAATAACTCAATAGTCGGTCTTTTGAAGTCGGTTCTTGTTTTTTTGTTTTGTAAAAATAATCTAGACACGCGGTAGCGTGTCAAGCCAAGTTCAAGTGACAGAACTGGCGAGCAGCACCGTGTTCTAGACACGCGGTAGCGTGTCAAGCCAAGTTCAAGTGACAGAACTGGCGAGCAGCACCGTGTGTATATTACACGAACCATTTGGAGGCACTTTTGACCTCGTCATAACTCAAAAACTATTTCACATAAACGTGTCAAATTTGGCTCATATATTAAGACTTGCGAGATACATATGTGCTCCAAATTTCATAAACACACCTTAAACGGTTATTTAGATATTAACGTCCAAAAATCGTAATTTTTATCACTGATCTAACTATAGACTAAAACTATATCCATGTTCCAGATGACCTAGAAAGTTCAAATTTGGTATGCAGATAGGTAATTAGGTGAAAACAAAGGAAAAAATCTGAAACTGGTAAATTTGTATCATTTTATTATAATTTTGGAACACTTAACTTATACTTGGTGCCTCAGCAATCAGCAATCAAAACTTATAACAGCCGGTCTTTATGTGGATTTTAAGGTCTTCACGTGAATATACACGAGTAATCAATAGTCTATAAGATCACTACTCATAATAAATAATTATTTTAAATGCATTTCGGTACAACGTCGCACAGCAGTGGGCTGGGAGCAGTGCGTGCGACTGAATGAGTTTGAAAGTGAGAACTCATTGGTAACAAATAGTTTTTCTTGAGAAAATGTCAAATTAAAACGAAACTCTCAAAAAGAGTTCTCTATTTCTCGTTCTCAGTCTTCTTTTTCAAATATTAGTGTTGTAACCAATTAATTACTGAATTTCACCAGCTTCATTCGATTTTAATCGTAATTAAATATTGATCAGCTGGATCAACTTTCGCTTTTTCTTCATTTATTGTGATTGAGTGAATGTTTTGTAACTAAAAATATTAAATTAAAGACAAATTGACCTTTTTTATTTGACATTGTACCATTTGAACCATTTCTAAATACCTAAAATATTAAAGTTTAAGTTTAATTTCTAATCAAAACCTTAATCCAATAAACTTACAATACATAATCTAATCGATCAAATACTCATACAAACTTGAATCGATTTATATTGAGTATCAAATACCGAGTCGTATGGTAACATCACTATAGTTACGTCGCGTTGACAAATATTGTGTTGACTATAATTTGTTACGTATAATTTGTTAAATAATTATCTTTCTATTACGTATATCGTATAATACAATGAGTCGTACCATAGAATTACGGGTGAGTGACACACTTACCTTACACCGAATAATTCCAATGCCTCCCGATGGAAGCTGTCTATTCCATTCGATTGCATATTCTTTGTTTGAGCATAGTAATATACAACAAACAAATAGGTTGCGTGAGACTATTGTAGAGCATGTATGTCGTAACTGGTATGATTTAAGTTTGTATACTAGTGGTCCAAACGGAGATCCTTACTGCTCTGAAGAAGAGTATCGAGCAAGCATGCTTTGTTCGACAACTTATGGAGCTGCTTCTGAGTTAAAGGCTGCAGTAAATTTGAATTCTTTACAAAAAGTAATGATATCCCACCAAAAACATAAATGTAAAAAAGGAGAGCCAAGTTCAATACAAAAAGAATGGAGATCTAAATGAGTGCCAAGTTTGATGGTCAGTCCTGAAATTTATTTATACTATAATATAAAACATCATTTTTCTTATAACTTCGGATATATTGTAGCCTAAAGTTTGACTTGGCTAGTTTTCATATACGAATTACAGGTATATTACATAGCCTTCATAAGTTCTAAACCTGTTACTTGTCGCTTCTTATTTTATTATTATTTCGAAAATTTGGCATGCTGGTAGAATCTAGCCATCGAACATAATAATTTGTTTATGAAAACTAGCCAACTCAAACTTTAGGCTACAATATATCCGAAGTTATCAGAAAAATGATGTTTATATTATAGTATAAATAAATTTCAGGACTGACCATCAAACTTGGCACTCATTTAGATCTCCATTCTTTTTGTATTGAACTTGGCTCTCCTTTTTTACATTTATGTTTTTGGTGGGATTATATTTTAATCGGTTTTATTAAAGAATTTTTGGCGTTAGTAGTTAGAAATAAATGATGATTATTAGATACAGTATGGGTTTTTTTTGACGGGTAATATTATTATTTTCCATACGTTTACAATACAATTTTATTCAAGCATATGACAAATAATTTTGGATACCATACCTGCGGCTTTTGAGGCCTTAATCAGGATTAAACTGTTTTTAAGATAAGATTTTTATCAATTTTTTTATTTTAAATATTTATTAAGTTCGTAATTGCATATTTATGTCACCAATCTGCAGTATTTAATCTCATAATTTTACTAGGGTAAAGGCGGGATAGATGCCCCAGTGGGATAGATGCCTCATTTTCAAAAAACCTTACTTCCCAAACTCGCCACTAAAAAACAATATTATAACTAAGAGCCGCAGTCACCCCGCACCTCAGGTAGCCACGGGCCGTCGAGCGATGAGGATGCGTTTCGCTCATGTGTGCATTTATCTCCGCGGCGCAGTTTACAAAGACGTCAAAGTTTTAAAGGTAAGTTTAAGCCATTGTGTAACTTTTTAAGTAGTCATTAAATCCGCTATATTTTTAATTACGTCGATGTACTGATTCATCAAATATGCCTCTTGATGCAAATAGTTCGTCATTTGTTTTTTATTAGTTTAAAAAATACTCGGGGCATCTATCCCTATCAAAAAGGATAGTTGCCCTGATTTTTCGAGGTATAGGTGCCCCTCCATACACAATTATGTGTTTACGTGTATTTAGGTATATATGGACTTTTTCTGATTGTAGCATAACCATGCCACGAAAATATAAAAGAAGAGAAGGAGTGCGACCTCGAGCATGTTCTTGGACTACAGAACAATTGCAGTCAGCTTTCGACGAAATGGACAGAAATACCATGGGATATTTTGAATTCAAAAGAAAATATAAAACAAAAGAAGGATGTTGCTGAAAGAAAGGAAAAACAATTAAAAACTAAATTAGACAAGAAAAACAAGACTGAAACTACCAAAGAAGAAAAAAAAACTTAAGAAAACAAAGAAATGATATTTATTTAAAAGTTACCGAGGGCCGCCAACAACTAAAACGGCGAATTATTTATTGTTCAAACAGTGAAGATGAAGACAATTCACCTTACAATAAATTGAAGGGGAAGAAAACTAAAGGTTTGCCGGTAAAGAGCACTAAAAGAGGTGGACAGGATAAGCCTATAGGTACAAATAAAGATAGAATGCATAGAATGTTTTGAAAACTATAAAAATACGAAGTCTAAATCCGACTGGATTCAATGTGTAGCTTGTCAGGACTGGCTACATGAACCTTGTACACTTTTCAGAAATTATTGCTCAAGATGTGGAAAACTGAAAGCACTATCAGGCTAAGCATAATTTAAGTATGATCACAAAATGAAGATCTCTATTGTAATTGTGTTTTTTTTTTATGATTATGCATGTTGAGAAACTTAATAATAATTAATATTTTATAATAAGAATTTAGAATTTCTATTTATGTTGAAGTTGCTTTGAGAATTTTATTTGATCTCATATTAGAATTATATTCTAAGACAATTAGTTAGTTTATTATTAATAAGTTTTTCGTTAATACATTATAAAGGGCATCTATCCCGCGCCGCAGGCATCTATCCCTTTTAGTATTTTCAAGGTGGGGCAACTATCCATACGGGTAGGCATCTATCCTCAAAAAAGGAGTTCCACAAAAAGCTAAAATCTACAAAGTCTGTAATTTATAGGTCTAAAAAACCAAACCACAGTTAAACATAAAGGATTAAACTAGCTGAATTCATACTCATTATTTATATACAATGAATATTTTCAAAATTAGGAGGAAATTTCAAAAAGTGGGGCGTCTATCCCGCCTTTACCCTATAGTGCCACATTGTAGTTGATTCTGAAGGCTTTAGTTTACTTCTAAACTAACTAGAAATGAAACTGTTTTAGTCATTACGAGCTATTCATTTGACGAGGACGTTTTAACACAATTTTGATCAATTTACATCTGTCAACTAAACTTTTCAGAGTAGGTCGTGTTGTGTTTTCGGGTAATCTTAATAACGCATGTCGACTCTAATATATTAATTACCAACTTAAATAATATTTCACACTTAAAACGTGAGCCAGACTCCCATACTTCATAATACAAACTAATTAGGGACAACCCTACACAAACTCCTCTAAAGGTGCAGTCACACAGTCTACTTATTAGTACAAATTTGCTCCCACAGTTCCAAAGACATATTTGTCTTACGACTAACTTTAAGTACACAAGCTAATATCACACTTATAGTTAGCGAGTTTTGGTGCATATTTCAATGCCATGTTGTTTGTGCGTGTGTGAATAGTTATGTCTATATTTGGGCTTTCTGTGTGTCGCTGAATAATTCAGTGGTCGTTCCTCGTTTCAAGGGTAAGGATATATGGATGTAATGTATAGTGCACATATTTAGAGAGTACAGAATCGAATAAATGCAGTTTATCGATTGTTATTGTAGATTTTAGAGATCTGGAAATCTGTACCTTACAGTTTTTCCACTTCTTCAGTTTGTTTCGGAACAAAAGTTTATGTCGGATCACATAGATTAGAACTGCTTGGTTTTCAAATTGTAAATTATTTAAGCATCGATTTACCTATTAAATTTAGTTGTAAGATAAAAAAGTCAAAAGGAATAGACGTCATATATTGGCATTACAAAATGTGCCAATAATGTCAAACAGTTTTCAGTCATCTCTGATCAATTTAGTAATTTAATCCATCGCATCGTCCAATTGGCTACTATAGGAGTAGCCAACTACTAGGCTTACGTACTACGAAATTAAAAATGTACCTCCAATCCTTCACATTTAAGACGACGATCTATTTTCATAGTTATAGTATACCTGCTTAGTTAACTATATTTTGGGAACAGTCAAAAATCCAATGAACGTGTTTTTCTAATACCAAAAGCCATTTTTCACTAAACATCACCAAGGATCAAATACGAAAAAAGTATTGATTGTACGTCCATCAAACGGCCACCCACCACACACACACACATCCACACAATGCATTTCCTTGCATACCGATTGGAAGAGTTCCGTACATTTCGAGACATTGGCTCCACCTCCCTTGGGACTCTCCCTTTCGGCGAGCCTTCTTTGTGTGGGTGAACCTGTGTGTATAGGAATGCCGAAAGCTGTTGCTTTTGTGTGAAATGGCCGTCTATTTACGTTTGACTTGCCGATCTTGAACTTGGCGTTAAAAATAAATGTGCTTGAGTTGGAAATTGGATTAATATTAATTGTAGGTAGAAGAAAGCCAGTTTCTGTTTTCAGTTTTTTTGTCTTCAGTTTTTTATCCTAAATGAGCTTACTAGGGAATTCGTAAAGAAATGCCTGGGCTCTATAAGAAATAAGCTATCTCTATTTTGAATTTCATCCAATTCTGCTTCGTCGACCGTATCAGAGTGAAGAAATTACAAACATATAGACAAACATTCGCCTTAATAATGTTAGTGTGACTTTTCATCTCAGAAAAACGAGCAAACGTAAAAAATCGTGGAAAGCATTTTACGCGAAACCACAGAATTAACATTATTAGTAAACGAGACGGACTTAGGTCTGGGGCCTAATATTGACGAGTTAGATATTATCTCGGTCACTGTCGCTCTCATTAGATACAAATGTCATAAGTGAGACTGACGGAGATAATCTCGAGTGTAAAATAGAGTCGCTAATCTGAAATATGAACTGAATTTTTAAAAGCATATCTAACTTGCAACGTACCAATGTATGTAACTATGTTTGTTCGGGTCGAATCTTGCAACTTAATTTCGGACCACTTCCCGATGTACGGTTGAGGTGAATTTTGGTATACGTTGATCCGATGACAAGCCATAAAAGCCATAAAAGCTTGTTTTTAAAAATATTTTTAATTTACTTATTTTCTGTGCAGGTGGTAATATCAACGCAAGTGATGGTAGACGGGCCCCTCCTCGCAATATCAGACAACATGTTCGTCCACAACAACAGCAAGCACGGGCGCAGGGCAAAGCGCCTTGACCCCACTGAAGGTACTGACGCCGGCCCTGACAGTAATTGTACGTTTTTGTTTTTTATTATTTCTTTTGTTTTACTTTTAGTTTTTCTTCTTTTTAAACGTCAACAAGGCTAAATACCCTATAAACTCGTAAGTGGTCTGAAGTATACAATTCGTTTCCGAGTAGAGCGTCTTCTCGTCTATGGACCAATAAGGCATAAAAAAATTTAAAAACCTGAGAATACCTTACCTTCCAGTTTTTGTCCAAATGAAAAAAAGTTTATAAAGCCGTCACTATCATATACTCATCCACTGTTTTCCTGTCGCCTTTACAATGTCATTGGTATCTGTTAAGGCAAGCCTACTCGTATTACAGAATTGAAATCCGTAAAATAAACTACTCAGCTCGTTTCTCCAACAAAACTACGTGTTAAACTAGGCACTTGGCAGTCAATCGACGATGAATGTGCAAAAGTCATAATACAGTCGTTTTAAGGTGTCGTTTGTATTCAAGGAATCACTGTAGACATTTCGCAAAGAACTTCAGGCGAGGGGAGCGAGGGGGAAGGGGCTGGGGGGAGGGTGTTGAAGCGAGCATGAACCGAATAGGGATAATTTAGTGTAGAATTATGCCTTGTAAAATCTTGGATGCCTTGGTGGTTCCTTATCTCGACGTTGGCCTATTGTTTATCAATGGCGTTTTAAGTTTAATATTTCGTACGTAATGTAGGTAAAGATTTTGCTTGAAAAATATTGTAAAGTTTATTTTTTGTAATTCTGATAATTATACCATAGGGGAGCAAATGAGAGCATGACAAGAAAATAAGGGTATTTCTAATGTTGTAAAACTCTTAATTTAAAATAAAAAGCAGTGTTATTATAGTTATATGTATTGATTTAACTATTAGTATTTCAGTCAATGGTCGTTTTTTGATATAAATTTTAATTTTTAATTTCAATTTTTATTATTATAATTATTGTGTTATTAAGAAAATACGTTCTTACAATATTTTGAACAGATTTTAAGTATTATGTTAATCATTCTCATTTTTTTTATAATAATTAAGTTTGTTTTTCATCATATTTCTGATTGAGCGATAAATTAATCTCTTTTGTTACTAATTGGTAGCCTGCCCACACATTTATTTCTATAAAAATATAAAAGATGGGTACCTACTATCTCAGACTACCTACGCAAGAGCGACCAGCCAATAAGCTTGAAAATTCTTAAAAGAATATTAAATTCTATTCAGGGAGGGCACGAGACTTATATTAGTCAAATTAAAAAGAACCACCGACTTAATCTCCTTTCGTTCCCTTAGATTCACTTTCTCTTGTCTTTATTACTGCGTCGTTTGTTCGCAAGATTTTGGTTTCCCTTGTTACGGTCCATGTTCCCCTCTGATACTCTCCTTGCATCGACCGACACAACAACCGAACAATTTTTAATGCAATTTTCAGCCCTATCACATGTCATTAACATTCATTTTCGATTGATTGGTGATTTGGTATCTTAAGCCGCAATTGTCCTTTTTCTGGAACAGTCAAAGATAAACGTTCAAGTGGGACGGAAAGAGTTTTGTGAGTCTGTATAAGTTTTTAAGTTGTTGGGTATACATTCGACCCTTACTTTGTGGTAGTTTACGTGAATGTCGCTTACTTGGAATGGTGTTTGGGTTGGGAACTATTTCTGTAGGCTTCAAAGATCTGATTGGGACATTTTGAAATCGGATTCTATTTAGAATCAATTCAATTGGATATTATACTCATTATAAGTTTTGTTAGAGCTCACGAACTAATAAAAGCTTTTAGAATGTTGGTATAGTGATCGAAACAATTATTTATTTTTCAGAGAGGCTATTTAGAAGTGATACACATATTATTTTTGTCACTTTGCTACGAGATAAACCATTCCTGAAATTGAGAAGAAAAATTCTGTAGAAAATTTCCAACACTTGACAAAATGTATGGAACAGCTTTTTTTCGTAATTTCAGGGTTGGTTTCATAATAAAAGTTGTTTATAATCATGAGTAGGTACATACCATACTAAAAGCCTCTTTCAGTTAAGCATACCCTTTCCTTATAACCTGTTTGTCTTAGCTTTGCCTATCATAGGAGTAACAAGGACAGAAACCTTTCGAGATTGCTCGAGAATCATCCCATACCATGTAGTTTTTGAAATCTTCACTTTTCAACAGCGGGCCTGTACCCACCGTTACCAGTCGCAACACCCTGTATAAAGGCGATATCTCCGAGCGAAGGTTGGACGTCGGGAGGGTCAACGGTCATCATAGTGGGTGATAACTTCTTCGACGGCCTACAAGTCGTGTTCGGGACCATGCTTGTTTGGAGCGAGGTATGAACTTTTATTTTTAACAATTTGGGCCTTACTTATGTGTTCAACTTTAAAAAAAAAAGTAATGAATACAAAAAATTATAAAGACTGCTTAAAACTCTTCGTCTTGTTTTTGCTTTTCACATTGTACGCCAGCTTGAAATTGTCAGAGCATTTTAAACAGTGGCTAACTTTAGTCTTTATGAGTCGAGAACTGTATGGTACCTGTTATTACTTAGTCGCCTGTATTATAGGGTGTTGTATTTTTTGTCATTGTGGCTATTTCGATAACACAAAAAGCAAAAAGGTGAAAATAATTTGCACCTTTGAAATATATTATTATAGCAGGTACGAGTAGCAGGAGATTACCTTGAAAATCGGGATGAAGAACTTAACCTTAGAAATATTAATTTACAGAGATTTATCGTTAAAGCGATTACAAGAACGATCACGATACCTAAGACTAAAATCTTGAGCTTTGATTAAAATATTTTACAAAAAAGAACATAATTTTTACAGTATTTTTTGGAGTACTAGAACTCTTTTATAGAATTCACCTAAAAAAAGTTTAAAAAAGTAGGTAAAATGTTAAAGTAAGTTTAAAGAAAGTACTAATATTAGATAAGTGTAAATCTTTGCCAGTTGTCCCGTAGTAGTTGCAAACATGAGTGTTTTCTAGATTGGAGGGCAATATTTCCAGTACCTAAAACATCAGAGCATTCAGGCTTTATCGTCTTGTATTTCAAAGTGACGAGCGCAGTGCATTGCCACGCAGAGTTTCGAACTGTTGGAGTTCAAAGTTCTGAGTGACACTTAACGTGTGTCGCTTATCATTATACAACCGAATGGATGTTGTTCCTCGCGTTAGTTTTGGAATCGGTGGCAAAAATAACAGTGAAAAAAATTAAAATCGTTTGCATGTGTGTAATTCGCATGTCACACATGCGAAGCAAATGTGGCACTTTTTACTGTTTTAGATCCCAAAACGAACGGTTCGTTTTATTTAATCCAGGTTAAAGCTAAATCTACCATGTTTTTGTAATCCATTTAGCCGTTACAAAGTTGTGTGGGTACAATCACGCATACAGTCAAACTGTCATATTTGTATATACTATGACGTCCTTTAGGTTTTTTTTTATGTAATCGAGTGACGAGACGAACAAATCGCTCGCCTGATGTTAAACGTCACGTTTGCCCATAACAGGTCTGCGCCACCCAGAATTTTGAACTCGCAGAATTCAAGATCCTGCGCGGCACAGCACTGCGCTCGTCACCCTGAGATATAAGTTGTTTAATCTCTCATTTGCCCTGTAATTTCACTGGAAACAATGCCCTTCCAACCGGAACACAGAAATGTTTGCACATTACTGCTTGGCGGTGGAATAACTGGCAAAGGTGTGGTACTTCCCCAGACGGGCTCTGCAAAAGAGCCCTACCACTACAAAAAATATATATTTTTGTCAACAGCTCATAACGTCGCACGCAATAAGGGTACAAACGCCTCCAAGACACATCCCAGGAGTAGTAGAAGTCACGTTATCGTATAAGAGTAAACAGTTCTGCAAGGGAGCCCCGGGAAGATTCGTTTACGTTTGTGAGTATGGGATCATTTATTTTTCGTTCACAGGCTAGGCGTTCGACGACCACAACTCAGCTGATTTAACTTTAAACATACAAGTAATTTAACATTTTATGATTACTAACTGTGTCCCTGTTCGTCAGTTATTCTTCGGTTGTCCAGAAAATTGAATTCTGCGCTAAATTCTGTTAAGCCAAGTTGAACCCATTCTAATTTACAATATCATAAGACTGGATTTACCCGACAAAATTATCGTCACATTCTGCCTCTAAATTTTCAAAAATGAAAAAGATATCGTCTAGTCTTAAACTGGACGCAAAGTATATTATCACGCAAAGCACAAATTGGTCAACTTCATTGGTCGTTTAGTCGCCAGCACGCACACAAGTTAAGTGTTGATGAGAGGTCTTTCATTTTAAGATGATTCCTACATCTCTCAACATCTACGTAGCTATCACCATCATTACCAAGAAAAACCCAAAATAATTAGTAAACAACCGAAATCTGGACCGCGATCCATCAATTAGGGGTCCATTCGTTAGCGGGGCAAGCGCAAGACACTAATGATTGATTTTCTTTTTACGTCTCGCATAGCAGCACTCAACGAGCCTACGATAGATTACGGGTTTCAGCGGCTACAGAAACTTATACCGAGGCACCCTGGCGACCCGGAAAAATTGCCGAAGGTATGTATCTTGATTAATGTTATTATGTTCCTGTAGTATTTGTACTTAAACTTTCCGATCCGATCTTTTTAATAGCTTATATTTAACTTGTAATATATGTAACTATTTATCCATGTAACTTTCTTTGTTCGGGTGAAATCTTGCAACTCAATTTTGAACCACTTCCCGATGTTCGATTGAGCTGGAATTTGGTATACGTGTGTAACTCCGATGACGATGCAACAAAAGCTTGTTTTAAAAAATATATTTTTAAAATTAACTTAAATTTATTCGATGTTAGGCTTTTGTGTGACCGCCATGTAGTCTGATGTTGTGCAATGATGCGGTCTATAATACTCTATTCTATGCATAGTAGGTACATTCAATCATAGATCTACTGAGATGAAGTTTACTTTCAAGATGTGAAATAAGAAATCATATTTCAGGAGATAATCTTAAAAAGAGCAGCAGATCTTGCTGAAGCCTTATACTCGATGCCTCGGAATAATCAGCTCGGGCTGGGCGCCCCGCGGTCACCACCAGCGAGCATGCCTTTCAACTCCTACACGGGACAGCTGGCCGTCAGCGTTCAGGACACGGCGGCTTCGCAGTGGACTGAAGGTAAGATAAAAGGGTATTTCTTTGATAATATGGTCTATGGTCATTTTTGTTTTCTTATATCCTAGGAAAAAATTGGCGTCACAAGTCTGGTGCATTTGCCGGTCATTTTGACATTTTAGAAAACGTCGTGAAATAGGCCAAAGTCACAGTTTGTGAGACTACGCTCTTTGGTCACAGTAACGTAGAGCAAAGCAAAGTCGCAGTCATGTTAAAACTGAGTGTCCAAGTTATTTTCCATTAAAGTGATAGAAATGTTGCTGGAGTATAAGAAAAAAACTAAAAGAAAAAAAGAGTTGTTGTTTTGGAAATTAGTTGTTGTTTTCGCGTGTCCCCCAATAACGAAATATTTTCCTACTAGCTTTCATAGACTGTGGAAGGCTCGGTCTGAGTGAGTGTTTCCCCATAGTTACATCAGGGTGTGTTCGAGCCGAGTGAATTGTGTCAATCGTTTAAGTGAATAGGTTCCTTCTAGGCAAGCGTGTTTCTAGACCGTAAACAGATAAAAGGTTTTTTTCTAACCCCGTTTAATAGTTTCGTTCCTCTCGTTCAGTTTTCCTTAAAAATTATACAGTATTCCAGACAAACGTTTGCATACTGTTCGCTGAGATTTCCCGTTAACTATTCCATCGAATCAAACAGCCCATTACATTTTAGCTGACGCAACAACAGTCCTAACGGTAATTTCGTGTTGACCCCAGGCTTTTTCTTTTAGAGGAGTATGCGCGTAGCGGCGGGTCGGTGTCGCCGCGGTACTGCTCCGCCGCGTCCACCCCGCACGCCGCGCCCGCTTCCTACCCGCACCCGCAGCACTACCCTGCGCCTCCTACTTCGCTTTTTAACACTAGCTCTCGTAAGTAGATACCAATGATGATATACTTTAAAAGAATTCTTACTATAATATTTTGAGTAGCAGTGAAGTTCAGGTATGATTTTGATAGAAGATAATGCTCGAGATAAACAAACTACCCACGCCATCCCACCTGACTTTACAACATGACCTAGCGTAAGTTATTTGTACTATATTATAATACTGACAACAAGCAAGCTACCGTTGCCAGCTCATAGCACTAGTCTAGACAAAGATTACTGAAGTAGGTATTTTTGCGACACACCTCATGTGCGGACAGCATTACCTCTACCCCTACTTCATCATTGAATACTACCTTACAAGCTATCTACATATCTTGACTAATGAAGATAATAACAACGAACTCTTAAGTTGTGACAGAGAAGTAAACGCTTAAACGTCGGTAAGGGTAGCCATTGCTACAAAAATACACTAAACCAACATCACTACCCTTCGTATCCTAGTTCGTTACTCTTTAATACTAATATATTTCCTAAACTATGTTAGCATATCCTGTAAGTATTGAACTAGTAGCATTAAAACTATGACTACTGAAATATTTTCAAAGCTAGATATCTTATTATAACAGTATTTTTCTAACAGTATTCAGCAATGGCTACCCTGGACGCCCCGGCAGCTTTTTACACGACACAGCAAGGCTCACAACAACCTTCTAAACATTTGTAAGTAAATAAGTAAAGCTAGACAGAGTAGATAACTAATATTATAGACTACCTCTCACGGCTTTTGAGTTCTGTTGTTACTACCTGAACCATCTCTTCTGCGGTAGTAAGTATGTAGCGGTTTGTAAGGGCGATTTCGACGACAGAGCTAAACTTAGTCAGTTGCAGTTAAGCATTGCTATCTTTAATTAAAATTAATTGATAGCGTAATGAACAGGACAACATAATTATTAGCTAATCAGATTCTCTCGACAAAATATGTAGGTATACCTTTATACCAGACATATAAAAAAAATGTTGTGAACTAAGAACTAATTTTATGAAAATATTAAATGTGTACTATTTTGTTACTTTCATATTTTTATACCTAGACAAACTCACCTTATAATATCATCAAAACTCAGACATAACTACAAATATTTTCCCAACTATGAAAAAGAAAAGAAACCCTACACTTATCTGACCTAGACGCCTGAAACGTCTAACCCGAGCTTATCAACTCTAAAACAAGATTTACTACCGGCTTTACGCTTTCTTTTGCTTTGTGTGGCTCTAACTGTATTTTTTTCGTTCAGTGTCGCTTGGCCCGTACCACCCGTCGAGCATGAATGGCATATCTGACCATCACTATAACGCGTATCATACGAAAGATAGCGCCTATTACACTGAAAGAAACGAGTCTGAGGGTGGTGCTGACTGTCCGGCAAACACTCATGCAAAATGCACTGGCAGTGATATGAAAGGGGAAGGAGACAAAGGAGCTAAGAGGAGCGCCTTTGCCGTGGTGAGACAGAGTCCGCCAAGGGTGTCCAATGCTCAGCATTCTCAGCACCAGAATTGGCAGCTCGCAGTCCAGTGTTAGTAGTTCTTTTTGTTTTGATGTGTGAGTTTTTATTCTTTGCTGCTTTTCCGAGCTTTTGTGGTTTTTTGCAAACGTCACACGGGTCTTTATGATAAACCAAAACCTTTTCTACATAAACATATCTAATGATAAAAGCTGTCTATGAAGTAAAATAAAAGTATGATAAAATCTGTCTATGAAGTACCTACTTTTATACTACTAAATATCCGACAATCTGATTTAAATGTTCAATAATATAATGAAATGCATTGTCAAGACACATAATATAAAACATAAATGTTTTGACTGGCACTGGCCCTGTTATAAATGGTCAACTACTTTCGCCTATTTTCAGCGTGTATTTTAGTTTTGTTTGTTTGCATGAAAATCTTGTTTAGGCTTCGTATACACTTACGATTTTCGAATACACACAACAAGATTTCAAATTTTATGAGTAGGACAACTAAGGTAGTATTCCGATAAATGTTCAAACCATACAAATTATAATTATTCGGGTTTCGACTAGTCCTTTTTCATAACGGCTTTTAGTGTGAAACCCACGTTTATTATTTTTGCCTTAACTCACAATTTATCTGACGACCTGTTTAGCACAGTGGTCGAATATCCGCCTTAGCCAAAGGTCCTGGGTTCGATTCCCGCGGCGTCTAGGCAGATGTCTGAATGATGAATTTGAAGGGTTAATATCTGTTCTGAGTCTGGGTGTAAGTTGTCCTTGTCTTTGTATGTGTTCCATGGCATTCCCGACACAGGATATTCTAGAGGTAAGCTATGAGTGAGAAACGTTATTTATTTATCTCTTTGTCCTCAGGAATGGGCGGTCTAGTTTCCTCTCCGTTCAGCGTGAATCCATTTTCCCTTCCCACTTGCAGCACTCAGCAGTACGCACAGACAGCTCCTTTAGCATCCAAATAGCATCCGATTTAATATTACCCCATAGGTTATGGCACGGCTTGAAATGACTTGGTAAACTAAGAGAAAATTGAAAAAAAAAATGTTATTTTCAGAAATTAGCTAAGGTTGAGTTTTTGATATATACTGATGAATCTAGAGTTAAACAATCTTATTTGAATAATAACTAACTATAGCGTTCACACTTTAACTTACGGACGGATCATATCACTCTTGCACAATGTTTAAAGACCCATCAATAAAGTTCCGCCGTCTAATGGCTAATAAAATACTTTCTATGGAATAAGTATTTTCCCATACTCGGTAAGTCAACATAAGTATTGTTCTTATCTAAAATAATCGAAGTCCAAAATGTGTATAAGCCAACTGGCCAACGTCACTGTATTTATTCGGATCAGTTGTGTATGTTGCCTAACTTGGGGTCGAAATTGAAAATAGAAAACAAGGAAAGTACATTAGCATGCCAATGTAGAATTTGATTGATAAATTCACTGGGACAGCATTTCATACAAAAATGTATCTTATTTTAAATGCGAAATTGTTCAAATTTCTAAAAGTAAAGGTGTTCCAGGCAGTGTACTTTTTGTAAATATTTTAGCCATTGTAAATATTATTTCTTGTAAATACTTATTGTGTAAGAAATTATCAAATAAATAATACCAAATTCAATAGTTCCCTTGCTAGAATGAATTAGAGTAGATTTTGTAACTGAATTAAAATGCTCATAACTTTTCAAAATCATTAAAGTTAATTTTAGTTTGTTGTGTGTTCGTGTCAGTTTTGTTATTGTAAAATCTGTGATATATTTATTGTAAGTAACGATGTAAATTTAAATGTAATGTACCTACTTTCTTAATAATAATTGTACTTAAGTGTATAAAATTTTTGACTTGAAATTTGAATTAGCTAGTACATTTTTTGTAAACTGCAGGATTATACGACTGAGCCAGTAAAGGAGATTCTGTAAAATTGTCTAACTATCTACCACTAACATTATTTACGTAAATGGGTAATTTACCAAGCATTGAGCAACTTTTAACAGGTAAGTAAAAATTGTTTGCTGATTGAGTCCTTTTTATTAATTCTGCAGACTAGTAGCTATACAATTCATAGTGCGTGGTTTGTGGTGAACAGTTAGACCAAGCTCCATACATTTCTGCCCATTGTCCTTTAGAATTTGAGATTAAAAAGTCGCATATTTCTACAGTTTACAAAAAAGTAATCACATTTTGTGGATCTGACATCGAAATTGTAAATTGTATTGTATCATATCTCGTAACAAAACATATCCTGTAATGCGAATACTCGGTTTATCTTTAAGGGCAACGAAATCTCACACTCAAATGAAAAACATTGTATACGAATATAAAATATCCCCAACTCGCTTTGATACAGAAAACGAAATGTATTTTTAGAGATAACCAAACTGAATATGAAAATATACTTACTAACGTATTATTTTAAAGCAATTGTACTAAATTGTGTAAATTGTAATCGTTTATGGGCAAAATATCGCCAGTTAAGAAATTAAATAACGTAAACTCGAAAAAGTTTTTCATTTACTTGAAACTGATCGACATCTTTTGATTTCCCGATTTTTAGTTAATTTTTTTTTTTTTATTTTTTTACGACAAACTAGACATGTGTTTGACCACAATCTCATCTGATGGGAAACGACTATGTGGTCGAAGATGTAGCACGTTAATTTAGACAAAAGGCGTCACAAATAAATAAGCTTTCTAAACATTATAAAATCCATCGATCATATACGCATCAGATGTGACAAACAGACTAGCCAAGCCATTGTAATTTCACACATGGTCCGTTTTGCACCCCACTTGAAATATTATACAACTTTCATAGGGCTTTATTCTTTTGTGCTTAAACAGATAATGCATGGGTTTATCTTGCTTCTAATTGTATGACTTGTATGAGTTTGGAATGGGGATTGTGTTACTGAATTAGCATTAAAATAGAAGAGCAGTCTTTGTAAATATAAATTAATTATGATGATTTTTTAGGGAGACCGGCGTTGGTAATGGATGGCTATTAACTAAAAGTCAGTAGTTTGTGTAATAGTAGACTCTGGCAGGTTTGGAGTTGACCAACTAATTGTTGGACTTAAATATAGTTTGGAGCTTAGCTAGGAATCGACGCTCAAGGAAATGGCTCACAGATTTGGATTAAATAACAGGATACTAAGGAATAGCGTTTGGGAAATTATGCCTGCCATTTTTTATTTAAATTAATTTTAGGTAAATATTGAACTGCGGGTAAGAATACAAAATACTTACCGTGCTTCAATTAATCAACCAAACCACAGTTAGCGTTTTAAATATATTTTTTTGTTTATTCAATCAAAATAGCTTCCTAATTTTATTCTAATACTTTTGGATTTTCTCAAGATGGATATTTTGTGGAAATAACAAACCAAATGCCAATAAACATCTTATTTGAAAATTGACAAAGTGTAAGGTTACGCGCACACTGCGCTCGACTAAGTAGATTAGATACAAAAATCCAAATGAACATTTTCTCGTGCTCGTTTGTCGTCGCGTGCGGGACACGTGTTTGTGTGATTAGCACACTTCACTTCACATGCTACGGAAACTAAAACTATTTTTAGGTAATATAAACTAAAAGACATGAAGGTATTCTTTGAGTATTAAAAGACATGTCTTGTTTATATGGGTTACGATTTTGTTTTCTCTAAGAATTAGAAATTCACATAATGAGAAAATACTAAATCACATTAGGTAGTTACAATAGATAGGTTTAGGTATAAATACGTGTTGCTTGTCAGATAGATTGACCTAGTTTCGATGCAAAATGGATGTGATATTGACAATACAAGGACAGAGTCTTCTGGTCTGCGAGTTTCAGTATCGGTTACATACTTACCTTACCTAAAGAATTGGTGGTCGAACAAAATTCGTAATGTAGTTTAATATTAAACTGTGATAAAGATTTTGTAGAAGTTTGTATGACATTGAAAAGGTTGTAGCAAAAATGTAGAAAACCATCATAAGAATATATTAAAGTAGCAGATACTAAACTAATTCATGTGAGCAAATGTAATTGCATATCACATTACAAAGGGGCGGGAGTGACGTTTTTATTTCAGCGCTCGTATTTGTCTGTCCTTTATGATAAACAAGTTAAGTGAACAAATCGACCGGTCGCGTCAATCTGTCGTGCGACCGACGCTCGGCGGTCGAGACACGTGGCGGTCGCGTGGCGATGTCGCGCATTACGAAATTAGCCTCCGGTGTGCGCCCGGCCTTAAATCTCGTTACGTGGGTCGTGTTACTAATCGAAATGAACAAAGATTTGAAATGACTGTTTGGAATATATATATCATATCATATGCAACCTTTAATCCTCCCACTGCTGGGATACAGGTCTACCCTCGAAGGGTGATTAGGCCGTATTCCACCACGCTGGCCAAGTGCGGGTTGGTGGATTCACATACGCCATTGAATTTCTTCTCCGGACATATGCAGGTTTCCTCACGATGTTTTCCTTCACCGAAAAGCCAGTGGTATGTAAATTCGTACATAAGTCCCAAAGAACTCGTTGGTACGAGTCGGGGTTTGAACCCGCCACCTCAAAAAAATAATGTTTGGAATAATGTTTCTAAAATTCTAAGTTTGCTGCTACTTACCTACCTGTCTTTCTATACAGGGCTATAAGGAAAGATTATAGAAAAACGTCAACTACACAAAACAAAATGTATGGAACGGGTGATATTTTTTATTTTGCGAATTTGGTTTGGTCCCTAAGTAAAAGTTGTTCATAATTATGTACTATGAGTACTACGAGCCCTTTTCGTCTTAGCAAATTCCCGTATTCTTATATTTCTCTATAACCCTGTATTATACTCGTATCATAGTGTTAGGAATTTCTACTACCGTGCTAAACATCAAAGGCGGAGTGTACAACTATTCCCACCAGTGCCATAAAGTAGGTACATGTATGGTATACCTCTTAGGACATACTTAGGAATTTCTATAAAATTATATACCACTGTGCAATGTGCATAGTGTCATTAGATATGTACCGTTTTTTGGAAACTAATAAATGTTGACACCTAGTTTTGATTTTAGAAACTTTTTTAAGGGAGTAGGCATACACATCTACAACAATTAGTAACCGGTACAATTATCACAAAACGTAAACAAAACTAGAACGAATTACATCCTACGACTGATAAAAATAAAACGAAAAACGCATAAGAAAGTCTTCGAACGGAGGGGGACGAAAAGCAGGAGAACGGGACAGGGGGTGGCCGACAATAGGTGTACAGATAACTTTCCTTCCATAGTAGAGTCAATACCGACCCAGGGGAGTTTTACCCTCGAGGCTCGGCCGCTTGGGAAAACTAGATCCAACAATATAGAAAGGGACAACGCTACCTTCGTAGCTGAAGCTAGAAGAGAGAGAAGTCGTACTTATGTATTAATAATATATAGAGGAAAAATGTCGAGAGGTTGCGTAGTGATATGTTGCGACTGTTAGCAAGAGAGGGATGGATGACATCAATTTGTCGTGTCGTGATGGGGTTTTATTTTGTTTGTCCTTTTGCGATTTTTTAGGACTATATTCGGTTCGGACGGGTTACGCAGTACCTGGTGATTGGGAAAATAAAACTTGGTTACTGAAATTCTACGTATTGAACTTTCGGATAGCGTTCTGTAAAATAATAGTTTTTTCATGATAGTGTGACTGATTTTATGTACCTTTTAGTTGATAATACTTCCAAATGAATATGCGTGAGTAAAGTAAGTAGAATAAGGTATAGGGTTTGCAGATAAATTAAAATCTTATGCGTAAAAAGTTAAGGATCGTAATTTGGATTGCGTGTTTAGAAAAATGCTTATTACGCTTACAGCTGTAAACTGATTGGCTAGTAAAGGCTGATGATGGTTTTGTTATTTTTGATTAATCAGATTTTCATTCAATTCAACAGGACCCAAAATGCAAATAGGCAAAGTACTTACCTAAATGAAAATGTTCAAATAACTTCAGGAACATTGTAAAATATTTCCCCGAAGTTCAAGTTCGAGTAGTAAAACAGTTACAAAGCGATGCTGCTCCGCATCGAGCCGTGTCAACGACGCGAGGCGTTAAGCGAAATTGAGTGAAAGTCGAGTTAAGGTATTAAAAGTTTTCAGCGAGCGATCTTTGCGAGAGGCGAGACGAAGCCGCACGCTTTGTAGGGAGGGGATGAGTTGTTTTTATCGATAACTTGCTGATACTTGGGACGACGTGTTCGCTGTTCAGTTCACGATGGTGTAGTTTGGCATTATAAAACATGAGCTATATAAATAGTACTCGTGGATAGTGTAGCTATCAGTTGACAACATTTTATCGTAATCTGAGAAACGGTGGCTGCGCATAGAATACGAATAAATAAACATTTTTTCACTAATAGATTGATGTTATTGCAAAATTTCAGTAAGTAATAGTTTAGCAAGGAGAGTGGTGAATGAGAAAAATATTGAAAGTAAAGTTCACATTTTACTCAAGTCCTGTGGTTTGTCATTGTGGTCGCTGATTTCGTAATAAAAGTATTTTGTATTTATTCTTATATTGTAATTATTGCCTAATGTAACCAAAATCTATTCTGCTCCTTAGTTATAAAATACGTACAGAAGTATCTTACGATGATAATTTACTTTTTTATGAATTCAAAATAAACCTTTAAACTGCAAGTGGCACTGCAAAAGGATTCTCGATTAGATTGAAGCGGATTTATCGATAACAAAATACCAACAATCCCACCACTGCTTCCTTACACGGTGTAAGTTAATAATGTAATAGAATTACGAGGGTAAAAACTGTTGAACTCGGCAGAGCGGGTCGCGGCTTAATTGTAGCAGTTTGTTTGCCACGTCTGCCTGTCTGAAGGTCCTGCTCACAACTTTTCAAATGCTGGATACACCCGTGGTCCGTATAATAAATGCAGAAGGGTGTAAAGCATAGATGGAAGTAATTAGAGATTGGGTGGATTTTGGAGTAATCTTTAGCGACTTTAAACGGAGGTTTTTTATTTGACTTTGTATATAATACAAGGTTGTAAGGAAAGGGTAAACTAAGCCAAAAAGGGCACATAGTACCAACACAGAATTCGCGAAAAAAATAAATCGGCAGTTTCATACAAAAATGTCAATGATTACATAGGTCAATGTTTTCATAGGTCGGGAAGATATCTTATTAGAAACGTAAAAACTTATAAGAATGTCTGTACACGTGTAACAAATGAGGGCATGGAGTAAGTTTGAGAATCTGTGTGATTTATTGACATTTATCTTGAGACAAACGCTTCATTGGTACAACTCTACTTCTTGGATGAAAATAGCTTTATGTTTGCCCCTTTTTGTTGATTTATTACAATTTAATTCCGCTTCTATTGGATTGAGGTACATTTTCTGCTAAGGGAGTCTTGTTTCAATGCTGCATTAGTACAGCCGTACATTTTGTATGAGATAGACTGTTTGACTGGATTAGCGGAGATCGACACAAAGACTACATTCGATACTTTAAGCCCTGGGACCCTATTCTTGGGCGCTCGAGATTATCTCCGTCACTCTCACTCTCATGACATTTGTAATGAGAGTGACAGGGATCGAGATAATACCTTACGTCTATTCATATCTCGGTTTTATTCACTTCACTTTTATTTATATGATTTTCCTAATGAGATATCGTATTTCGCTGGTGTATCGTTCCTTGTCTATTGAAAAATACCTGATGACTTTATTAGTTCCTACTCGTACTCGTATCTTAGCAGATATAATAAAAAAAAAGATTTGAGAAAGTTAAGTATCAGAAGAAAAATTGTTGACTTAGTAAACTTTTTTTTCCAGATTCTGCTAAATTACAAATTACCTTTTTTGTTATAATTAAACACGGGAATATTCACGTAAAAAAGAAGAAGAAGAAGGACACTGAATGTGACCGAAACTAGTCGTAGTAGACGACCTAATTTTTACGTGAGTATTCCCGTGTTTAATTATAACAAAAATGTGTGAAAACCACGTTAGTTTCCATAGTAAAATTACAAATTACCTAGTGTATTTTTGCATAAGCACTAATTTCCTAAAATCTTCACAAACGAAACCCGCTCTGAATTGTATTTATTCTCGCCTTTATTTCATTAACACTAAAGTACGTGAAGGTGACACAATAATGTGACGCGTGAACACAACAACGGTTACACAAATCAAATCCTTAACGTTATCAAAATATAGGCGAGAATAACATCAGAATGTGAAACATGCTTCAACCAAAACCGAATGTCCTGAATATGCATAGCCGTTAATAAAACTGCATTTCAAATGTACTGTTTCGAGCATTTCGAATTTCTAGAAATTTCTGGAACTGACGTCTCGGCGTTGCGCCAACCGGCGAAAAGTTAGTCTCAAAAATCATGTGCATATAGTAGCAGTTAGCGAAAAATTTAGAACTCAGACATGTACCGTCCAAAATTCCGCCTGATGTAGCGGCTAACTTTGTAATGGCTGTTTGGAACTTTAAAAATAGTGGCTTTCATATTTTAGGCTGTGGAAAAATGGAAAGAGGAGCTTTATGATATACCTAGCTGAACCTAGAGGTAGTAAAAATAATTATGTGCAAAATATATCTTGTTTACCTAATGTACCTATGGCATCTAGGCAATATGGAATAGAAAAAGTCTGCACTACCAAAGCAATACCAAATAAAAACAATACAAAAAGTATATACAAGCTTTACACGTGAGTTTGTGAAGCCTGGAGCGCGGGGTTTGGGGTTAACACAACTCAACTCAACTTTATTTGAATCAATGAGCTCTACTAGTACATAATTACAAGCTTTTGTTTCGTAAAGAAGTCGTATGATGTAAAGTTTCAGGCATATTTCTTACCTATGGTACTTTTGAGACATAAAATGATGACTTAGCATAATTTTGTTAGGAATCGTGTACCTAAATATGACCTTTATATGTATAAACCTTACACTTAACTATCCTATTAAGAGCTCATAATCACAAGGCCAAGTTTTTTAATAGCTACTGCCTCGATTAGTTTGGAAGCACAAAGCCAGTTGTTACACTTGTTATTCAGACTTATTTTCTTTGTTTAACAATATCTGTTGCGCGCAAAAAAGAATTTTACAATCTATCTTCACAAAATGTGCTTAAAAAGCGCCATTACTTTAGGCGACCGCGAAACGGCATCCTGCGTGCCGATATATCGGTAATAGCTAATTAGGTATAATCCAGTAATCGGGCAGGTTAGGAAATGAGCCGCGCGGGTCCAATTTGCGGCGGTGCGATTAGGCCCATAAAATTCGGTGCGATCTTGATAAGGTACGCGCGAAAATGGACAGCGTTCTGGTCACAGACGCAGAAGGTATCTATACTCGTATCTATCGTTGATATGGTAGTATTATACTAGCTGAGTCTCGTGGTTTTATCTGCTACCCTGCAAAAATAGAATAATGAAATTTTGATCTTTGTCTAGAAAAGTCACAGTTTAGTACCTATCTATATTTAAATTTTTATGAAATAAAAGTTATTGCGACTGCTCCTTATTGGAATTGTCAAAAGCTTACATACAGCGGGTGTATTATTGGTCTCGTTCAGATAACGACTATGACAGATAAATATAAATAAGCTAATAGTATAGGGCAACAGAAACCGTACATACTTGTAACAAAAAAGACGTCGGTATTAAACTGTTCCTTTACAAAAATACATCTGCCTTAAAAGAAACGGAACTTAATTTCCCATGTCAACAATTTTGGTAATTTTGGATGGCACATTCTTATTGCAATTGCAATAAATTTATTGAAATACTTTCAGAATCACAAAGGATATCAAGAGTGATTTCACAGTTCAGAATTTTTTTCGCCATTTTTAAAACCGACGAAATATGTAACAAGCTTTTATAAAATTACAGCAACTTAAAACTTCCAAAAATAGATATGTTTGAACCGTACTATAGTTGTAGGTAAACTTAGTTTTAACCCACCTACAATACCGTAACTCCGTCCAGGTTTCATAATAAAACTTTGTTTTATTTCTCTAAACACAAAGTTTCAACGCCTGTCCAACTTTCCTCGCAGCCTCCCAAAGGCTTTCACGGCGACTGCAGGCGCCATCTTGTTCTCGCCCCCACCACGTAGTTCCGGCCAGTTCCGCTAGATGACACCACTTGATCCTCCAGGGACTTAGATACGAACCCGTTTCAGCGCGGACCGTCCTGAAGCTGAACAAATTGCTTGAGAAAGGGAGAGAGAAATTCTCAAGGCTCTGCCTTTTGGGACTTGTTTCCGATATTCCTTTTTGTTACACGAGTGGGAGGGGTTTCAAATAACCAATGGGAGTGGCTTACTCTCTTTGGACCACTCCCACCCAGTTTCTGATGCCTACAGGGAGTTGAATGGAAAAAATGTTAGAAATAGGTAATTTTTGATGTCGTTTGTAGGCACGTAATTGCAAATTTATGCGAGAGCGATTCATTTTTATATCGCATATGAAAGTTATTTAACGAAAGCTGTGTGAATTGTTTTGGCTCCACTTCACGTTCCACTTAATGCTCCTTTAGTCTGTCGGTCGCCTCGATGTCATAATACAGTGCTACTCGGTCTTTGGTTTCAAATCACTCTCTATTCGACACTCTTATCTATCTATATATATAAAAGTGAAGGTCGTGACTGACTGACAGATCAACGCACAGCCTAAACCGCTTAAGCTACAAACGTCAAATTTGGACATAAGTTTTATATCAAAAAGCGGACGCACACTAAGAAAGGAATTTGCCCAATTCAACCCCTAAGGGGGTGAAAAGGGGTGTTTAAGTTTGTATGAAAAAAATATTTTTTTAATGCTACGATTATCAAACTTTGCGAATATACCTACTTAACCATTATTACTTATTACTTTGTTGGACTTATTGCATCCGGGGGTTTTTGGGGTTCCTGCTTCCATTGTATGACACTTTTTACATGCTCTCAAAAAAGAGTGTTAAATTGATTTCATCCCAGAGAAATTATTGGTTCCCGAGGTATAGTCCACGCGGGCGAAGCCGTGGGCGGAAGCTAGTAGAATACATTTTTTAAATGATCATTTGGCACCTAACTCCGGTGCAAAAAATTACGCTTCTAAATTCGTCGGTTCTGCATATTGTGTGTTAGTCAGATGTTAACATTTTATTAACCGCTACGGAAAAGAGGGGTATTATAAGTTTAACCGCTATATGTGTCCATATGTCTGTCTATGACACCGTAGCTCTTAGGGTCGATACACATCTGACGGAAAATGCGTCGCGTATTATCGGTCGCGTAACGCCAGAACAGAGAAATGTATAATAAAACATCCAACCTTTCACACTCAACCGATGATGCGCTAGTTAGTGCGTCGAGTATATAGTCGAGATTACTCGACTATAATATACTCGACGCTACTAGATATGAACCGACCCTCGGGTGAACCGATTTAATGCGGATTTTTCATTTGAAAGCAGGTTTTCTAGCTGTGTTAACTATGTTTTATCAAAATCGGTTCCGTTTTTACATTTTTAACTTAGTAGTGTTTAGGTAAAAATTTAAAAATCAACTATACTCAACCTACCTTTCCTTTACCTTATCCAATGTTCACCCATCGGTATAGATAAGCATATCTATTTTAAAATACCTCTCAATCTACCACCGCCGGTGAGTAAAGATATTGATGGATATGTGCCGCGTATCCCTGGGAGTAGAGCGGGCTCGACACGACATCGCACTTTTGAGGGCCCCAGTTTAAAGTTGGAGAGCTCTTACCAGAGATGTAGTTTTGGTGATAGTCGGACGTGCGGTGTTTTGGCTTAAAAACTGGGGTATAGAGTAGCTAAATGGGACTATATAAAATTGCTTGCATTGTCGTGGAGCCTAAATGCATAAGGATGGTAATGGGGACTTACTTATTTGCTATTTTAGCAACTGAGTGGAACAGCATTCATAAAACTAACATTTTTATAAAAATTTAAGACAGATCATGATTTTGTTTAAGGTTTGAGTTTCATTTTAGTCAGACTTATCATTGTTATTTCGTATTATCGATCATAGAGGTTCTTATCATCCGACCATCCGATTTCTTACGATTTATTCGATAAAAAATGATACGCGAGGTAATTTCTACCCTTAGATACAAATAAATAGTACCTACTAGTAGTAGTTGCCAACTTTTCCTCCGAACAATGGGCTTCGTGTTTTTTTTATTCGATGATAGAATTGCATCTGACCGTCATCTTGCCTGATGGTGAGCAATGATGCCGCATGATCTCTGATGGAGCACGATTGCCTGGAAGAAATAGATTTACTCGCTTACTCGCTTAAAGATGCTCAAGTTGTTTGAGTACCTGATACTATACAGGTTGTAAAGAAAAGTATGCTAAGCCAAAAAATACTCATAGTACCTGTACCAGTACCTACTTCACGGTACCTAGATAATTGGTACATCATCATAATACCCAATACTTAGACACAAAATCTGCCACCATCTGCGCGAAAACACAAGCTATAATTTCACCATATTCAATTTGCGATCTGAATGGTACACAACGAGCTGCGTTCATTATTTCCGTGACACATTTATTACATTTCCTTACCCCTTTGGCTGTCAACGTCATAATACCATGTGTTAGTGCAATTACCAGCTATGGCACCACTACAATGGTAACAGAACAAGTGTTAGTGTTTGACAAGCAATAAATCAAGCACGACTCTATGTAGGTGAAGTTTGTTTAAAACGTCTTGTTATCTAGACGCTACGCTGGAGTTGCATATTTTATTTATAAGATAGGTACTTAGTTGAAAACTGCGTCTTTGATATAAGTATTATAAGTTTTCGATCAATTGGGTATAGAGAGTGCGTCTGTGGCATCTTTCGGCTATGGTTTCTATTTTACCTTGTTGGCTAGTTGGTAACAACTGAGAAGCATCGAGAGAATGAAATGAAGAAGTTCAAGTGCTACAGCAAAACTATGAACCTGCCTGGAACAGTTTACAAAATTAACTGCAAAGGCATTTCTACGGCATATAAGATTATTTCTACAGCATATATAAGTTTAAATGTTGGAACATTTAAACCTTCTTATTCAGCGGTCTTCGAAAATACGTAGAAAATACATTTCTGCCTTCTTTTCGTAAAGAAATAAGACTTCGTGCAAGTCTCTGAAATCATTAATAACCGAGGTAACGATGTGAGACAGGTAAGCCGAACGTGGATGAATGGAAATTCTTTCAAATAAACACGGATTTATCAGATTTATTTCTCCCCCTTGAGTTTTGTTAATGTTATTTTTGGATGCTGTAGATTAAGTGTAAATATATAGGTATTAAAGTTTTGAGCAAAATGTATTTTTGTAAATGGTATAAAATTTTGGTAAAACATATTTTGTAAATGGTATTCTGTCACTTGAACTTGGCTTGACACGCTACCGCGTGTCTAGATTAAATAGTAAAACGTATTTTTAGACAAAATGACTGTGGTAAACCTAATTAATTGGCACAGTACCTTCCTGTAGGATATGTATGCTGCGTCAGACTCGACGTTTTAGTTAGACGCAGGTATTCCACAGCAGTAGCACTAAGCCAGCTACACTGAAAAAAATTACAAAGTCCTTTGCCCAACACAGTGAGTTCAACACTACAACATTGTCTATATCTTACAAAAATGTTTTCACGTTTCCAGTTTACTTTTATTGAGTGATTTTGCTATAATTTAGTGTATTTTCACGTTTAAAGTAAGTATGAAAGATTTACTTTACCAGAATGCTGCGTGATCACAATTATTAATAACCCGTCTATTTTCTTGCTTTTAATTAAAAAAACGTATGAAATTTGATTTCTAAACTTAGCGATTGAACGACGATAATTTTGTTTTGAGACACATTCTTCCGCAGAGGACAACCTTCTATAAAAGCTCTCCCTTGCGTTCGCTTGTTTAAAAGCACGAAGTTTACACATTCAATTCCACACTCTTTGTGAATTTAATTTATTACAATGGGTAAACAAGATGAGACAAGCTTTCTTATGTGCGGGGAAATGCGGATGGAGGGATAAATTCGAAAAGGTGTAAATCTGATTTTATCTCTTTTGCTTACAGACATCACTCGGTTATGGTACTTATCTTTCTTATGATAATAATCAACTTTCTCCGTAGGTAGCTATAGTTTTGATTAATAATATTTATAAAATTTTGTTAGATCTCATTAGACCGCTTAGGATCTTAGAAACTTACGTCAGAAGTTTTTAGAATTGTTGTGAAAATAAATTGATAAGTAAAGTACTTAGTATATTTTGTTACTAAATTTAACCAAACATGGTCAGTATTTACTATTTAGTACCTACTTACATATATTTAATGGCTTTAGACCAGTTAGTTATAAACCAGTGTACCAATTTCAGATGAAAGAGTTCAAAAAACAAATCACAGCTTTTTGAAGTACTTGAAAATAGTCCAAGAAAATTCAAACAATATCTATGCATACTGCATTTATTTTATTTCCTATTTAAGAATTTTGTTAAACTATAAAAAATTAAAATACAAAAGTAATTGAATACCTATATGAAAAAATAAACCGAATTCTCGACTGTTTAACTTTACGGTCAGACCTAACATGTGTGTAGTTACAGCTAAATTATCGACCACCCTCACCGCGATTACAGCTTTACAATCAAAAACTACCATTTTCAAATCCAACTAAACTCTCTAATACTTTTTCCAACGCCTCATTGAGTTTAAAACAGCGATACAATAAACACGTTATTGTGCCGTTTGTAATCGCAATAGTATTGCAATCGCAATACATTACTGTGTCAAACAGGGCATTGTTGGCAGATGTATTGCATTACGGCTTCATTCTGGAAGAATTGTAATCGAGCGGGGTGCTGGGATGGCCCTATGGTAGGAAAGAAATGTATGGACTTGGACATTATTGTTATATGTTTTTGTGAGCGGTCAACCGTAAAGCTACGAAGTGACGGAAATGGAAACGTAATTTTTTATGATTTAGGATCTGTGGTATTACCTATAACTTGATTTTAGTGCAAACAATTGTTTAGTGAAGTATTTTTTTTAAATCACTTCTTGAACATGATTGTTATCAACTACATAATATTGGCCGCGTTTTTCTTCGAAATTGATTGTTTTCACGTTAGGTCTCTTTTCGGTTAATTGCTCATACAAATTGATTAAGTTTAAAAATACATAAAAAGATGTTACATAAAAGACAATACCTACGAACAGTCTGTAGCAGTTTTCATACTAAAAGAACGCGCCTACAATTTATTATGACAATCTTCACAAAGGTATGTCCACTCTATTGACACCGCTCGACCCGGGCGCAAGGGCGCACACGCACTGCCCCGGAATTGTGTAAAGTACGAAATAATTTCACGCATCACGTGTCCCGCTCCCGGATAATGACCCG
This sequence comes from Alcis repandata, assembly GCA_949125135.1. NCBI lineage: Eukaryota > Metazoa > Arthropoda > Insecta > Lepidoptera > Geometridae > Alcis > Alcis repandata. The sequence goes on from OX421233.1 coordinate 8,831,970, forward strand.
GTAACGTGACTGTGTTCTACAGTATAGTATCTCTACGTTGTAATACTCTACTCTGTAATTTTGGACTAATTTAAGACAAACAAAAATAAAAACCATATGCACGTCTTACTTCAGATTCCCAAATCTGATAAATCTGATCAGAAATCAATTTTTAATCGGCTCATAGGACAGGTAATGGCTTGAAAATACCAAAGCGTTTTGCTAGAATTATCGGCTAATAGACAAGTCCTGGCTGAGGATCATGACACTTAATGACACCTATTTGCAACATTCTGAAACCGAGATTGATAAATTGAAGGCTCCTCCACTGAGCTACGAGTATGACTGCTTAATTCGGACACGTTGTTAAGACAGCAGGAAGGCAGTTGATGCGACTGGCAAAGAACAAAGTTGCGGGCAGGAGAGGAAATCTATATTCTGCCTTAGGTGGACAAAGGTTGATGATAGCTATACTTCTCTATGTTTTGGTTCAGTTTTATTTCATGTTTTTGGTAATCTCGCCCTCAAGATACAAGCTAACGTACTGCAAGAAGTATTCAATATAGTGCTACCGGTCCGGGGACCAAAACAAATACGTTCTGTGTTCTGTGTCTAATAAGGGAATGACGAAGTTGCCCTAAGAAACGGTTAGGAAAGAAATTGAATGTACTGTTTGCTAAGGACGGGTAATTGCTGGGTTGGAAAGAATGGGGTAATAGAGTTGACAATTGGAAATGCTGTAGTGATTGTTGGTAAAAAAAAAATATTTATTTACAATATTTTTTGATTAAGCATGCTGTTTAATAGTAATTTATTTTGAAACGTAGTAAAGTAATTGCATTAATGTACAAAATAAATATCTTTAATCTTTCTTTCTTAATTTATAATATATATTATAAATGCCGCAGTTTATATAAATACGAGTACATATCTTCGTTGTAGGCAAATTACAAAAGTAAATGGCAAATTACTCCTAGAATGTTTGACTTGTGATTTTGTATTCATATTGTACTTTACTCTACGTACAAAAAAAATATTACTCATAATAAAATAGTTTATTTTTTAAATTTTTTTTTTGTTTTTTTTTTTCAGATTACAGGCATAAGAAAAGATTCACAATTTTTGTTTTTTTTTTCTCAGGCCGTAAAAAAAAACAATGATCACCAAAAAAACAATCAACATAATATAATTATGATGATGATTGTTTTTTTTTTACGATTTGAGAAAAAAAAAACCAAAAATTGTGAATCTTTTCTTATGCCTGTAATCTGACAAAAAAGATAATAATTTGTGTGTGCTGTGCGTTAAAAATGTGTGGAATCGCATGAGTGTGATTCCACGCATTTCTATTCACCTCTGATTTCAATCATCGAAATCAAAAGCAATATCGTGACAAGGAGTCCAAACAACAGCGCCCCAATCAAACCCGTCGGCTCAACGGCCCATGTTGACAGAACCAATGAACATTCCTAATCATTTGCCTGGTTTTGTAAACAATGACCCTGTGGGCTTACGACCAGAGTTTATAGAGCTGTAAAGGTCACGCCTGGTTTCTTGGGTTTTACTGCAAAAGACGATTGTGGCATTGTTAAAGACATTTAAAGATCGAGATTTAAAGGACAATTTCTAGAAGTAACATCACAGCACTTATCTGATTAGGATAGTAGCCGAGCCCAGGAGACGAAGTTTTTAAATACCTACTAATCTTCTCGTAAAATCCGATCAAGACTTTGTGTAGGTTTCACCGATGCTTTCGCCTTAGTTGGGAAAGTGGATTAAATTTGACGTTGACAGTTATAATCAACTAGGTAATTTTATTCTTAGTAACTTGGCCCCGCGGTTGTATCTGTTATCCAAAAGAAATCTTTAAAATTTTAAGAACTTAAACAACTTTTAACTTAAATATTATATCTAAAAACCTACTTTTTTAAATGAAAAGTATCCCATGTGTTATTAATTAATGCCTGCCATGTACTACCTCCATCATAGTAAATTCATCCAAATTCGTGTTCCAGCGTGACAAACACATTCAGAAACTTCACATTTAACATATCACACTTTTGTGGTGTGATTAATTATATCTAGAAGTATGATCCATGGGTAATGGTCCATAAGTTCACCTGCTAAGTTTTTCCACACATTTGAACACAGCACCACAATAGATCTACGAACGCTGGTCGCATAGAACTATTGTTTGACAACACAAGGGTTGTCTCAATTAAAAATATCGCTAACAAGACAAACAGTTGTCGCGTCGAATGTTGGCTGTTTAATTGGCTATTTGGTGAGATAACAATCTTTGTGGATTTATTGGTGACATTCTGTTGATTTTAAATCTGGTGTGGTGATAATTGAATGAACAACATGAGGCCAATGTTTGAAACCAAACGAAACAAGTGAGGTGATATAGTATGTACCTACTATATAGATACGTATCCTTACAAAGATAAAAGCTAAAGTAGCTGGTTGAAAAAAATATAAAAAGAGAGACCTAGTAAAAAGGTCATCAAGTGATTGAAAGACATTTTGTGATGTGGATAGTTCAGGGCGAACAAAAAATCTAGTGGTACCGAAAGAGTTGATTCTAATACCTAATGCTTATAAAGTTACATATTATACTCGTCTCCGCATATTATATGCATACAGTTTAATTATATACAAAAACTGAAACAACTGGCACAGCTTTTCAAGAAGATATATATCTTTGAGAAGTTATATTATGTCATCAAAAAGCTATACCAACTTTGGAATTAGACTTTTTATAAACTGCCAACTTAATTATACAACCAATTTAAAATCAATATTCACACCATAACAATAGCTAAAAACCGGGTGGCACCACAATCCCGGAGGGTTGGGTCTTCAGACCATTTGGCTTTACTGTTTTATCAGCTCACTCGCAGGGCATTTTGGAGTTATCTGTGGTCGCCATCTTTGGGGTCGCAGCCACAGATAAATAAGAGACAGTAAGATAACTTTCACCTGAAACCTTTTGACTGTTCTGAAAATAATTACCCAAATAAGAAGATTAGCATTACAATAATGATATTTACCACAGCAGACATTCAAACAAATATGATTGACCCAAAGTACATACTTTAAACTGACTTTTTGTCTGCATGCTTGCTTTTTGAGTAAGAGTTTTTAGATCGTCTGATAGAATTATGGTGGCTGCCCAACGTATTAGAATTTTTAACCGACTTCAAAAGAGGAGGAGGTTATCAATTCGACTGTGTTTTTTTTTAAGTTTGTTACCTCATAACTTTTGACTGGGTGAATCGATTTTGATGATTCTTTTTTTATTAGAAAGCTGACGCTTCCCATTTGGACCCTTTTCAATTTAGTCCAGTTCTGAAAATGATATCCATGAGAAAACCATACAAGTCTTAAATTTGCATTAAGTACGTGCGCGACAAATAGATGAATAACTCAATAGTCGGTCTTTTGAAGTCGGTTTTTGTTTTTTGTTTTATAAAAATAATGTTCTTGTTATCGTATTAGTATTGAAGGCCTAATGTCTTTATTTAGTTAAGGCTCAACCAATAATCAAACAATTACAGGCAGGGGCGGATCTTGAATTTGTGGGGCCCTGGGCTAATACTGCTTAGGAGCCCTACCTAATTACTCAACTAATTGCCATTTTGACATGTAACTGTTTTCTGTAGTGATGTAGGTATATGTAATATATGAACCAGATTCAGCATCGGAACCAGACCCTGCAGTGGAACCGGATAGGAAGAAAATAGGAAAACAAAATATTTAATTTATTTGTTAAAACATTATTTATTGCAAAATAAATAACTTTTAAGTTATCTATCACTTAGTAAACTAAACACGCACTAAACACATTTCTAGCAATAAAAAAGTCAATTCGTTAATACAGGGTGTTTGGTCTAGGGTTAGACAAACTAAATGGGTGTGTTCGTTGACCCATTTAGAGAATACAAGTTGGCCAAAAAAAATCCCAGACGCCTCAATTTTTTTTTAATGGTCTAGATGTGTGTTTTTTTATTTTTACTGAAATTTAACCTATTAATTAAGCACCACAACTTTTTAAAGAACTGTTTTAGACCGGTTCTTCTTATTTGAATTTGGTCTCTGATACATTTTCGTACTGTACAAAGCAAAATTAGAAGCAAATAAGGACTAAATAATTCGTTCAGAGCTCATAGAGTGTAAAAATGAAAGAAAAATTGCCCAAAAGTCAACTTTGACTCGACCTAAAAAAAAACTAAATTATCCATGAAATTCAAACACTTCTAAAAACATCTCTTGTTATACCTTATTACAAAAGTATCCTACACGAGTACAAAACTTTATCGCTTTGTGAAAAAAAAATGATGTTTGGGAAAATGAAACAAAAACAATAATGCAAAAAATAATCAGTTTTGTTCAAAAACAGCTCCTCTATTCGCAATGCATGCCCGTCATCTTCGTCGGATTTTTACAGTCGTAGTTTTTAATTTCATCTCTTCTTTCATCTTCGCAGAAGCGGCATTGATTCGCTCAATAAGTTGCTCTTTGGTGCTTATTTGAACTTCGTACACTAATTCTTTGGCACGTCCCCAGACAAAGAAATCAAGTGGTGTAAGGTCTGGGGAACGTGCGGGCACTCGATGGGGCCACGTCTTCCGATCCACGTGTTGGGGAACACATTGTCCAGGTACTCGCATACAGACGCCGAGTAGTGCGCCGGGCAGCCGTCTTGCTGGAAAATCATGGGGCGTTCTTTCAAAAATTTTTCTTTCATTTTTACACTTTATGAGCTCTGAACGAATTATTTAGTCCTTATTTGCTTCTAATTTTGCTTTGTACAGTACGAAAATGTATCAGAGACCAAATTCAATTAAAAAGAACCGGTCTAAAACAGTTTTTTTAAAAGTTGTGGTGATAGGTTAAATTTCGGTAAAAATAAAAAAACACACCTAGACCACTAAAAAAAAATTTAGGCGTCTGGGATTTTTTTTGGCCAACTTGTATTCTCTAAATGGGTCAACGAACACACCCATTTAGTTTGTCTAACCCTAGACCAAACATCCTGTATAGTCGACGATAGCAGAAGTGCGGAAAAATAACAAAATTGCGTCGGGTGATAAGCGGAAAGAAGTCCCCAGTAATAGACAATACACGGAATACACCAACCGAAAACAAGCGACAGGGAATTCCCCGTTCCGTTTGATAAATGCGCACACGGATTGGTTGATCGCAGTGTTGCCAACCTTATGATCGGATTTTTTTTAATTCTAGATAATTTTTACTATTGACAATATCGTCTATTGGTTTCAGTTCGGTTGGGGGCCCTCTGTATTCGCGGGGCCCTGGGCTGCAGCCCAAAAAGCCTTTAAGTAGATCCGCCCCTGATTACAGGTATTACTTCAAATGCGCTTTAAATTTTAAGATACAAAATTATATCAATAGTTAAAAAAAAAAATCACTTTAATTTATTAATTTTCACTTTGTTTTATTTAATTGATTAGCTACCTAAGTTTTCTTACTGGCTTTGTCTACACTGTGGCGTTAGGGTCGCCAGTGTCCAGTCTTGGGGACCGGTGTCAAGATGAAAAGCATGTTCGTTATGAGTGGGGTCATTAATGAGTTAGTGGATTTCGGTGTAGGTACTATACCTAGTTATGTTTGGTGGAGATTTTAAATAGGGTTAATTTGGTAGCGGAGTGGGTATTTTGATTTGGTTTTATTAAGTTGCAAACTCTGACGACTCGGCTATTTGACGTTTTGGACGGCCTTATTATCGTGATCAGCAGTGTATGATTATGTTTAAAAGGTTTTTGTCCTGAGAGACTGACTAACAGAATAGGACTTTTTTACATAACCCCCGACGAAAGCAGTGTTACAAATTTGACGAGTGAATCTGTTTGTGGCATCTATCGCAGCTGAATCGATTTTAATTTCGTTTCAGTTTTAGTTTGAAAGGAGATGAAATACTCTCGCATTTTTACTATCTACGATTCAAGGAATGCCGCATCTGCAGCTTGTTAGGGGGGTTTTTAAATTCTAATAATACTTTTTAATAGGCTCTGTAAGTCTGTACCTTCAATCTCTAAGCTTAGAATTTATATTTATTTGTATAGTATAAGCTCAAAATGTATCAAAAATATACTCCGTATTATATTGTTTTTTCACCCCGCCACGTCAACCGTGACTGGAATGCATAATCAATCAGTAAATTCAGTCGCGCGCGTTCCGACTGACGTGCGAATCGCTTGGGATTCCAAATTCGAAAGATCCCAATCTTTTTTCTTTTTACTGTTTTTTTTTCTTTTCGGCCAGCTCTGAAAAGTTATAGTTAAAAGAGCCGGTATAACCATATAGTACGCACAACAGCATGTCCGGATTGTCCGGTTATAGAAACGTGACGCCAAAGAAGGCGCCAACTTTATATTGCTCTCAAGAAACGTTCGTTTAACCAGATTTATTATTTTTGTAAAAAAAAAATATATACTTACATTTACTCATTAAAGTAAAGTTTTTATTTCTAGTATATCACACAATGCCTACAGCTAAGCATAAAAAGCGGCGGCGCCAATTCGACGTTTGTTTCAAAAAAGTTTTAATCACAAATGATCAAAATATTTTCAAACGAACAAAAAATCGTAAACCAGCACTTCAGGTGGATCCCAGAAGTGTCACAGTCCCTTTCAAATTTTCCCTTTAATCACAAAACCACGAATTCATCTTCGTTTATCTTCAAAAATCGAAAAGGGCTCTAAATCAAACGCCGACCGAGGGAGACGACAAAGCAGTAGGAATGAATGGCCTGTAATTTTAAAAGCTTTCACAGATGGATGCCGGAATTTGCCTGTCCTTTGGGAGTCAACGATTATTGATGTTTTGACAACGGCGACGAATAATTGTGGTAATGGATTGCAAACATCACCTGTGGAAGTATAAATACGCAAACTTAATTAAATATAAAAAAAAATCGAATCAAGACCAAGATTTAGTCTTTGGTCATATTTGCGTATATTCCCGATTGTTGCCACTTGATCTTCTATAATTTTTTTACTGAGCCTAAAAACAAACAATATATTTTTATTCTATGGTACATAAGCTTGCGTTTCACCGCTACCTCGCCTGGTGATAAGTAATTGATCTTTTTACACACATAATAAAAATAGTAGAAAGTCCGTAACCTAACTGCAACAGCTCATTTCGTGGTAGTAAACTGGGCATATTGCGGTACCATCTTATCTGACACCTTTTCAACCTAAAACAACTGTTATTCCAAGGAAATAAAGATCGTTTGACCGTAAAGGTAATGTGGCAGCCGTAAGCGCACGTCATAACCTCTGAAGGAAATTGGGGAAAGCGTGTGAGATAAATCGTGTTACAGATGTTCGTGTTTAAACTAGGATACTTTATCCACTACCAATAAAAAACAATACCTTTTTGAAAAATAGTTATGTTTACGAAAACATTTGAATGAAATATTAATTTAATTAGTTTTAATTTGATTGGTTAAAAATTAAAGCGGTGTTATTTTACATGCTATTAAAAACACGCTGGAGAAAATTTTATTTTAATGGTGCTTTTCATTCTTTATAAGGGTTCTTCTCCGAAGGAGGTTCAGTACCCTAAAACATAAAAATCAAGAAATAAAAAATGTGTGTACATTTTTTTATTCTTACTTAACCTTTAGGTTGTATGGTATCCGTGTGTGGTCATCCCCGCGATGAGCAATCCCGCTCGCCGTGATTGGTGGATTCCCCTGAGGAGCACGCGCCTACACTCTTAATTCTAACTTGGATACACCCTGTAAAGGCTTATCAGCGTCTTGTTAGTTCCGTCTTACTGCTGTTATTAAATAAAAGTGTGCGAAACGTGTGAAGAAGTATGGTCTTAAAGCTGTTTGCGTGGACTTATCTTTTCGTTGATGAGGTAATTGAGACATAAAGAAAATTTACTTTATTAAAAAACAAAACTGTATCCCACTCTACTACCGTTTAACTTTTCTTACGAAATAAACCGCAACGATTTCTTCAATGCTACTAAATTTCTTCAATGCTACAAATACAAAGTTATTGCTACCATGTAGCACAGAAATCTCACCAATTTTAATCACCCAAGACACGTCAGGGTTAAAACAAAACCGCTATCCATATCCAACGGAGCGGAAGAGCGAGCACGCAACATCGCATTTTGTCGCATTAATGAATATTAAGTGCACACACGCATCAACCCACGCCATCTTCTGATTGAGACACTCAATTTGTAAGGGGAATTTAAAGTTTAATCTTGGTTAAAATGCGACTGAGATAAATACTGGCGTGTTTTGTCGCGCGGGATTTGGCTCGTTTTCATCAAGAAATGATACGATTAAAATGTTTCTTGGAGAAATTTATAGAGATATACAGATGACATTCTAATTGCTTACACCAGAAATTGTAAGCAAAACGATAAACACTTAAAAACTGATTTTTTTGGATATTCGGCTTTTTATGGTCAGAGTGAATAGGTATCTTCTAGGTCTATTATATGTGTTTCATTTTCGACCACATCGTTGCTTAATATTAAGTTGGTAGTCAAACGCGAACTTATTCGTGAAAAAAAAATACAACTGGTGGCTTTATCGTTTAGACTAGAACGATCTCTTCCAGAAAAAAATGGTATTTGAGAATGAGTCACTTAATTATATCTATTACTATGTTTTTTTGCCTGTTGTGTATTTTTTGTTTAATGGGTTAGATTAAATATTTAAAAAAATAATCATGTCAAGTTTACTATGGAAACTAACGTGGTTTTCGTGGGTTTAATTAGTTAATTTTGTTATTTTTGTTTTGTTTTGTTTTTGTGTTTTGTTTTTATTGTTTTGATTTTGTTGTTTGTTTTGTTTCTAATAGTTTTCGTTTTTTGTTTGTTTTGTTTTGTTGTAAGTTTCTATAAAAATATCTTCGACTAACATTTTATCTTCAATTATATTTTAATTAAGATCACCAGTCTATATTGTTGGTCGCCTCTCTTAACTCATATAATTTTTCTTTCAAACAACAAGGGGTGTCTAGGGTCTAGAAATCGGAAAGTCCAACGGCAAAACAGATCTAAAATTGTTTCTGAAACCAAAGTATCTGACTCAGCAGTTTCCTCCAAAAAAAGCCTCCCATATCTGTTGTTATTCCGTAAGACTGCATTATTACGGTAGCCGTCGTGGACGATGATGGATTGTGAGCGCCAAATCACATGAGATTTGCGGCTACCCTTGTTACACGGTACGAAAGTTGAAGAGCTTTAGCCCTTATTTTAAACTTTAAACGTAAAGATGAGTGTTATAACTTTTAATGTATCGTATATATAATATTATAGCTGTGAGTCTAACAGGCACAACGTAGCAGCGGCTACGTTTTTTTTTACCAATTTTTCGAGACTTGATTGATTGTGATTGAAGCTGTGGTTTCAAGATTATTATTATTCATTATTTCGGGAGTTTTTTGAAAGTATAAAATAAATAAAAGCTTTTATTGCATCGCCATCGGAGTTACACAAGTGCAACGTAAAATTATATGTCAGCTCAATTGAATTTCGGAAAGTGGTTCAAAACTTAGTTAAGTAATTTGACCTAAATAAACAAACTTAGTTAAAAAAGTTAAATAATTTGACTTAAATAAACAATACGCATGTCGTACTAACTCGCAGGTAACCGATGTCACATGAAAAAGTTTCACAAAGCATAACTATTTTAGACAGGTTTTGGATAAAAGTAATCTAAAATTTTATTTGATTAATCACAGCACCAATAAACGGAAATATTGTGTTTCATTCTCACAAAAAAATGTTTTACCCATATTGAGATGTTTTTTCCAAATTCAGTCAGAATCATAACAAAGCTTCAATTTCTGTACCACAACACAAGGTAACATTACCATTCGCAACCGCGTTCTGTGGGCCACCTCGGTAAATATTTGACAAGGTTGTGACGACTGCCGACCTGTCTTATGCTTAATTTATTTTGATAAATCATCCTTCTTTGTTAGATGGGGCATAGGTTTGTTTGAGGGAAGGTGAGGTGAGGTGTGTAGATTACATTTTTTGAGGTTAGAATTAGTATTTATGGTGTGGTGGAATTGGATCTGACTGAGAAACGTTTATCTTGAATAGGCTATTTGACTGATTTTGAAAAACTGTTTTAAATTATTCGTTGGCATATGATTAATACACCACATGTATATTTCTGCGAAATTTGCAGTATTTTTCGTAAAATACTGTGTTAAAATTTAAATTACAATATTCGCGCTAAAAACGCTGTTTCGGTAATGGCGGACGACATGTGATTTGCGTGACGTCACAGGCAAGTAAGCAAACTTTATTCTTTGACAAACGTCAAACTTGTACCAAAGTGTACATTATAAAATCACACAAAGTGTCTTAGCATTAAACAATGTTTACCTGCGTGTGACGTCACGCGAGGCGTAGCCAATCACAGAGCGTTCTTGTGGCTGAAGAATTTTAAAAAATAATTTGAATTTATTTTGTTTACTTATTTTGAAAAATCTATAAATATTTTTGGATAAAACCGAGATAAATATGTTTTTTTATGTTATTATCTAATAGAATGACCACATTTCGTAGCATATTTTTAATAGTGTCAAATAGCCTATTGCGAAAATGTTTGAAATTAATATATTACCTAGTTGCAGTGCTACATTTTGGATACGGGACTGCAAGTGCCATTTGCAACTGAGCGGTACCGTGATTCGGGTGGCACGTTAAATTATAAGCTCTGGTTGTCATTCTAATCACAACAACCTTCAAATTATGTAAGAAGTCTGTCTGATGTTGAGTCTTTTTCTCGAAAAGATTTTTTCTTATTCTCTCTTAAAATTACGAGCTTAAATAAGTCTGTCTATACATTACTTACTTCGTAATTTCGCTCTTTGAACGAATGCAAATAAAGCCGTGTGCACACAGACAATAAAGGTAACTAACCCCATCCTTGCAAATATTAGACTAGCAGATAGTTCCGAGTTACAGTCCGCGACCAAATCCCTAAAGGTCGCGACATCCGACATCCAGCGTGCCTTTATTTTAACGTGTAGCCTCCCCTTAACATACAGTATGATTTAAATTTCGGGGAAAAAACATCTTGTTGTTGTTGTTAAAAAGTAATAAACTTTATCCACACTCGTATACAATGTGTCCGTTTTCCGATGCCCGATAGTTCAAGGGGTTAAAATACAATTAATTTTATCGACAAATCACGGATCAATGATTTTTTTTTATCAATAAAAAAATGGCAGCACTTTAAAAAAATGTTAGCGAAGCATAGATGCTTGTATTAATTTAACAATATCTACCCAAGTAGAAGACTTTCAAACACAAAAGTGTTAGTTAATAGTGTAGACACTAAATCTAGACTCAAATTATATTTTTTCAATTTTTCAGTATTAGTAAAAAAAATTGAAAAAACATAAATTACACTACTAATTGATGTTTTTTTCAGATAAGTACTTAGATAAAAAAAAACCAGCGTGTTTTATTTGTTTTTTAATAATACAGGATATTTGCTATAAATGCACATTTAAATCTTAACTCTGAGTTAGATAGTTTAGGAGCTTAAAATTAGACTCCTTCCACAACACTCTGTATAAGTCAAAAGCCACATTTGACACAGCTTCATAATACATGAGATGAGTTAACGGGCATGTAGTTACGGCTACCTCAAGATCCCCCGGGCTCGCGGACTAGTATGGAATAACTTTATTTTGTGGTAATTAACTTTAATATAACTTCTGTCGGTAATGGGTTCTGGTTAGGTGGTCATTAATTTGGATTTACGTTTTTAAATAAGTCCATTAAGGGATGCTTTTGAAATATGGTTAAAAATGAAAATAGTATTAAGAATGAATTTGGTTGCAGACTGATAAACTTGCACTAGCACACAGCTTAGCAATTAGAAATAATTGGCTGTGACATACAGATATACGGACGCTGAAATTTTGTCATAAGAGTTCTTCCTCGAAGGAGGTTCAGTGCCCTAACTACCACACAACACAGTAATAGTTGAAATTGTCATTAAAAACCCCCGACTAAACTATTGCTGATAATTTTCAACCGACAGAATCATAGCTTTATAAACACTCTCGATCGCATCTTCTTTCAAACAAAAAAACCTAAATCGAAATCGGTTTAGGCGCTTGGGAGCAACGATTCCACATATACCTACTAAAACTTCACAATTTTGTAAAAACTTTATTTTTTTACAACGATGATGGAGAAACCCACTCTATTTCCAACGAGGTCCAATACAAACATCATTACGGACAATATTATATGAATATTCGATATGTTCACGTTTGAGACGACCTGTGGGATAGCGTTCAATGTTTAAAAAGAGACATTATCTCTGTAATTTCAGGGACTTGAGAGGGACTGAAATGTCTGCTAAATATTTTATTATGGGCTATGTTTATGTTGAGCTGGAATTGAGTTTGTTATTTTACTGTTTAAAACTGGTTACGATCTTATTTATAAGAATCTGTTTGAAAACTTGTAAGAATTAGTCTTAGTAACTTAGTCTAACTTGAGTTGATAACCTATTGTGGGGAATTGTATTGGTTCGTTCTGACTTGAAGGTGAATTTCCTAAAAGAAATATTTAACGGTATTTTTGTTGTTGTTGTTATTTTTGAGTATGAGACACCTACACGTACGAGTATCTACTCATTGACTTAATTTTTTTTGTTACACTAGCGGCCCGTCCCGGCTTCGCACGGGTAGACTTTGGGATAAACGTAGAGTAAATTGAAATCGGTCCAGTCGTTCACGCGTGATGGCGTGACCAAAGGTGTTGAGAATAATTATAGGAACTCTTTGTTATAACCTCTATTCTCATGCTATTGCGTAACTATAGCAACCGTAGTTTGTTGATGCTAACTTGTCAATTTATAGTAAAAATTATCAGTATAAAACGCACACTGTTTTGATAGATATGATTGAATTTGAACTTTGTACAGAGGTAATAAAGTGCAAATTGACTCTTGGACGTTAGGAACATACCTACATTGCTTAAACAACAGTGAGTGCTTGCAATTCAATATGAACTTTATACAATAGCAATAAAGCTCGTTTTAGTTAGAAAACGTTTGTATGGGAAAAATAAAAGGGCTGTTTTTAGGGTTTTTCAATATTTCTGAGAGATTTTCTTAATATTTTTTTCCGTAAGAATATTCTCCTAATAATAACAAATACAACAAAAAAAGAATTAGTGAAATCGGTCCAGCCATTCACGCGTGAGGCCGTGACCAAGGAAAACGGGTTTCATTTTTATAAATATAGAATATAGGTATATATTTTATTTTTGTCTTAAATTATTTAATTTGACTGTTGATTGAAAACATTTCTCTTTTGTTTTGTAAGTAAATTTTAATTAACTTTTCGGCGAACTTCAAATCGGTTCGTACGCATGATGATCGTTTTAATTTATTACGGTTTTCAAATAACTAAATTAAGCATTTGCAATTAGAACTGTTACGGACAAGAAGCCTAATGATAATTGATTGTCTTCATTTTTACTGCTCTCTGACCATGTACCATATTAGCGTAGGATAGAGCGAGACAGAAGAGTCTTCTCGCTCTCACTTTACTTTTGTATAAATATAGGAAGGTATTTAAGAAGGGTCGACGCCATTTTGAATTCACCCAAGGGCACACCGCGAACTATCGCGGCTGCCCGAAGGCCCCCAAAGCCACGACCCCAAGTAGGCCTCCCCCCTCTCGCCGACCTCCCCGCACTCAGGGCCTCAGCTCCAAGCCGAGGCTCGCTCCCTCTCAAGCAGCGCCTACCTTCGTAGACGCTCCCCTGCCAACGACCAATGCGTGGTCCAAGGCAAGCACCCCGTCTCACGTAATATCGGTTCCCAACCGCGCTAACACCCAGGGCCGCACCGCCCCCGCGACCCAACCGCCCAAGGCTCCTAAAGCCGCCCCCGCCCCTCAGGCCTCCCATAGCTTGAAGGACGACCTCTCACTACTGCTCCTCGTCGCCACGTCCGTGAACGTGGAAGAGGTACGAGAGGTAGCCCAAAAGCTCCGCTCCAACCCGGGCTCGCTTATCGAGATCATGGAGCGTCACGCGTCCCTCTTTAGCGCCATTACGCGTCTTGCCCCGCAACTCTCTTAGGTACCACTATGGATAGTACACCTAAGAGAGTTAAACCTCACTCATTAACGTTGGCATTTTTCAATGCCAACGGTATGTCTACCGCAGAAAGGGATCAACGGTCCCTGATTCAGTACTTCCTCCTGACCCATCAGGTCGACATAATGCTCGTGAACGAGACCTTCCTTAAACCTTCCAAGAAAGATCCTAAGATCGCTAACTACTGCTTGATTCGTAATGACAGGCTCACCTCCCCCAAAGGAGGCACCCTGATCTATTACAAAAGGTCTCTTCACTGCATCCCCTTAGATACCCCCCCGCTTAAGAATCTCGAAGCTTCCTGTTGCCGTTTAGCCATGACCGGTCATGCCCCTATCACCCTTGCTGCTTGTTACCTCTCAGGAAACAAGTCCCTCCTAAGTAGTGACCTCGAAGCACTTCTCTCCCTAGATAGCGCAGTCATTCTGGCTGGCGACTTTAACTCCAAGCACGTACTTTGGGGCTGCAATGCGACCAACGCTAGGGGCACCTCCCTTAACTCCCTCTCGGATGAATTCAACTTTGATATCATCCCTCCCAGCTCCCCTACTCACTTCCCGGCGATCTTGGCCAACAGACCCGACGTACTCGACATAGCGCTTCTTAGGGGCGTAGCCCTCCAGCTACGCTCCTTAGAGGTGCTACACGAGCTCGATTCGGATCACCGACCCGTGTTGATGCAGTTGGGTCCCGACCCAACTGACAGACCCGCTCGGACAAGGACAGTCGTGAACTGGGACCTTTTGGGTGAAAACCTGAAGGTGATCAGTTCACCTGACCTGGACAAGATCCCCGACGACATTGAGTCCCCTCAGGACGTATCCCTCTCAATCGACGCACTCACTAGCCACCTGCAAACCGTCATCGGTAAATCCTCCAGAGAGGTCCCAGCGGAGGACAACCGACGCTGGGCCCTCCCGGAGGATGCGAGGGAGCTATTGAGAGCGAAACACGCCGCTGCTAGAGCGTTCGATTGGAATCGCACCGAGGAGAATAGAGCCTCTCTACGGTATTACGAGCGTGCCGTAAAGAACCGTATTAGAGAGCTCCGTAATCAACGGTGGGAAGCTAAGATTTCAGAAATCGAACCAACACACCTGGCTTACTGGCAGTTGGTTAGATCGCTGAAATCTGTCGCTACCGCTCCGATGCCCCCTCTCTCCCGTCCCAACCTGCCCCCCGCATTCGATGACGAGGAAAAGGCCGAGTGCCTTGCCCGTAGTCTCGAAGAGCAATGCAGCCCCTCGTTAGGTCAGGTCGACCCTGAGCACCTCGAAACGGTGACCAGAGTAGTCGAAGTAAAGTCCTCAGTTCCCCCCGTTGACACTCTAGAGCCAGTCACGGCCTCGGAGGTAGAGTCAATTATCAGAGGCTTTCACGCGAGAAAAGCCCCCGGCGCCGATGGAATAACCAACAAAGTGCTCAAGCACCTCCCTGTTGCGTTAATCTATCTCTTAGTCAGCATCTTCAATGCCGCCATCGCAAATTGCTCGTTCCCCGACGTCTGGAAGTCCGCAGACGTCATAGGTATCCATAAATCCGGCAAGAAGGCATCAGAGCCCTCTAGTTACCGCCCCATTAGTCTCCTCAGCACCATAGGGAAAATTTACGAGCGCGTCCTTCTGAAGCGCATCTGGTCCCACATTAAAGATAACAATCTCCTCCCCGATGAGCAGTTTGGCTTTCGAGCTAGACACTCTTGCGTCCAACAGGTACACCGCATCACGGAGTACATTTACGACGGTTTTAATAAAGTCCCCCGTGGGTACACCCACAAGTCTTACCCTCAAGGAACCGCCGCGGTGTTCCTCGACGTGGCGAAAGCGTTCGATAAAGTCTGGCACGACGGGTTGATATACAAGCTATACCAACAGTCGTTCCCAGACCGGCTTGTACTCATAATACAAGACTTTCTCAGGGATCGGAACTTTCGTTACCGCGTCGAAGGCACACACTCCTCCCCCCGTCCCATTAACGCTGGTGTCCCTCAGGGATCAGCGCTAGCCCCTATACTTTATTCGGCTTACACTTCTGATGTTCCACGCCACCCAAAGGTTGAGCTTGCTCTTTTCGCGGACGACACCGCCCTTTACACCAAGGGCTGGAACTGGACCACTCAGGTGGCCCATCTCCAACAAGCCCTCAACCAATTGGGTGACTGGTTCAGGAAGTGGGCCATCACAGTAAATCCCGATAAAAGTGCAGCAGTGTACTTTCATCCAAGACGGTTAGCTCCCATTAGCAAGCAAGTTAAGCTTTACGGTCAACCCATTCCATGGGCCACCTCGACCAAGTACCTAGGCGTAACCCTTGATAGGAGACTCAACTTCTCGAAGCACATTCAGACGGTCCGTAACAGGGCGGCCTTCTTTTTAGGCCGCCTCGCCCCGCTCATAGGCTACCGTAGCAAAATGTCCCTCCGTAATAAAGTCAACATTTACAAAATGTGCATTCGTCCCGTTATGACCTATGCCTCTGTAGTTTTTGCCCACATCGCCCCTCACGAACTGGACAAGCTCCAGCTCATTCAGAATAGGTTTATACGTAGAGCAGTCGGCGCTAGCTGGTATATGCGAAACGCCGATCTGCACTGCGATCTCGAGCTTCCCTCGATAAAGCAGTGGATCAAACACCACTCCCGCCGCTACTTTGACTCGGCCCCCCACCACCCCAACCCTCTTGAGAAAACGAGGGGAGGAGAACCCTCCCCCGAGTGAGGACTCGGCCATCACGGCCTCCACGCATGTACGAGCGGATCGGGGTGTCCTGCTGAAAATATGCCCGATCGTCATAAAAGGGCCCGCGGGTGAGGTGGAAACTTTTGGACTAATGGATGAAGGATCGACCATCAGCCTGATCGACCAGGAGTTAGCGGACCAAATAGGAACCCGGGGACCCGCACGACCGCTCAATATACACGGGGTGACGTCGATCCAAAGAGAGGCGAGCAGCAGAGCGGTGGACATCGAGATTAAGGGAAAACGACAGAGAGACTACCACGCTATCCGAGCACGCACGGTGCAACATTTGAAGCTAGGAAGTCAGTCGGTACCACGGGAGCTGCTCGACCAACCTCACCTGCAGAGCCTGCTCACTGAAGATGTATGTTACTCCAACGCCACGCCGCGCGTCCTGATCGGCGCAGACAACTGGCACTTAATAGTGTCACGGGAGTTGCTCACCGGAAGGAAAACGCAGCCGGTAGCATCCCGCACCGAGATTGGGTGGGTGCTGCACGGATGCACGCCACGGAGCACTCTCGTGGCACGCGAAGAACGTGCACTACACATCAGGACGGCGCAGGAACGAGACGGCGAGCTGCATCAGCTAGTGAAAACTCATTTTGAGTTAGACTCTATCGGAATCTCCAACAAGCCCAAGCCGGTCGCTGCCAATGAACGAGCGGTTAAAATATTTAACCAAACGGCGACAAGGACAGAAGGACGCTACGAGGTGGGCTTACCATGGAGAACCGACGATGTACGCCTACCACCGAGCTACGACATGTCGATCCGGCGTTTGAAGGCGATCGAAAGAAAAATGGATAAATCACCCGAGTTCAAAGAGTCGTATACAAAGGAAATAAATAAGTTAATTGAGAAAGGATACGCAATTAAATGTAACACGGACCACAGAGAAGATACCAAGATGTGGTACCTACCGCATTTTGCGGTCACCAACCCAAACAAGCCGGGGAAGATCCGTCTAGTTTTTGACTCAGCGGCACAAGCAAACGGAGTGTGCATGAACGATGAGCTACTGGACGGCCCGGACTTACTGAGCAACTTGAACGGCATACTTTATCGCTTCCGAGAGCGACCGGTTGCGATAACAGCCGACATCCGTGAAATGTTCCTGAGAATAAAGATAAGAAAGGAAGACCGAGCCGTGCAGCATTTCTTATGGCGCGACGCAGAGCGAGTGCGACCACCCGACGTGTACGAGATGACGTCGATGATCTTCGGCGCCAGAAGTTCACCGTTCCTGGCGCACAGCGTGCGCAACAGAAATGCGGAAGAGCACCGGCACACTCACCCGCTAGCCTATGCCCCGATAATCACCAGCCACTATATGGACGACTGGGTGCAGAGCTTCGACGACGAGGACACTGCGGCTAGGACGATGCAGGAGGTCACCGAGGTACATAAAAAAGCAGGATTCGAGCTCGCAGGATGGAGTTCAAACCGGCCTCAACTACTGAGGGGAGTGGATGACGCCAACCGCGCTACTACTCCTAAGGAACTCGGTGTGAGCGGGAACGAGTACGGAAAAACTTTGGGACTGAAATGGATCGCTGTCACGGATGAGCTGGCGTTTAATACGGATATGCCGAGAATACCGAAAGAAGTGAAGTCAGGCGTACGCACGCCTACGAAAAGGGAAGCGCTGGGAGCCGTTATGTCCGTCTTTGATCCCTCAGGCCAGATATCGCCCTACGTCATCTCGGCCAAAGTAATACTGCAGAGCTTGTGGCGTCACGCAATGTCATGGGACGACCCGCTACCGCCAGAGGAGGCGGCAAACTTTGCTGAGTGGATCCGCGACTTGGATTATATCGAAAAACTACGACTTCCGCGCTGCTATAGCCCGAGGCCTACTGAAGAACGGCAGCTACATGTATTCTGCGACGCCAGCGAGCAGGCTTACGCGACGGCGGCATATTGGAGATATTCGCACAACGACGGAAGCGTTCACCTCACTCTAATCGCAGGAAAAGCGAAAGTGGCGCCAATGAAACCGCAGAGTATACCGCGCATGGAACTACAAGCCAACTTGATCGGCGCGAGGCTAGCGGCGGAAATAAAGCGAGAACACCAATATACAGGGCGCGTCGTGTACTGGAGCGACTCGAAAACGGCGCTTCATTGGATACGAAACGACTCAACGCGCTACACGCCGTACGTCGCGCACCGCCTCGGCGAGATCGCAGAGCTAACAGCGGTCAACGAGTGGAGATGGACGCCAACCGCATACAACGTCGCCGACGACGCGACGCGCGCAGGCAACACCCAGCTGAAAAGCACGGATCGCTGGTTCGTAGGCCCGTCCTTCCTGAGAGCTCCGGAGAACCAATGGCCGAAAGAGGAAACGGAAAGCATAGAGGAGGTCGAGGTGCTCGCTGTCAGAACCACGGAAAAGGTGCCGCTCATCGACTTCACGCGATTCTCTTCCTACGGGCGCCTGTTACGAACGACGGCAAAGGTTCTACAATTTACCGATAAATGTAGAAAGCTCCAAGGCAGGACCGATGCAGAATACATAAAAAGAAGCGAACAAGTACTACTGCAACAAGCACAAGCGGAGGCGTTTCCCGAAGAAATGTCGAAACTGCGCGCCGGAAAATTAGTCGACAGAACGAGCCGGCTACTTAAGCTTGACCCGGTGTACGCCGAGGACGGAGTGCTGCGTTTGCGCGGTAGAATAAACGCTGCGCCGGTGACTGAAGACACGAAATCGCCTCCGCTCCTCGACGGTCGACACCCGCTGACGCACTTATTAATAAGATTTGAACACGAGCAAAACCACCACATCGGCCGAGAGCATGTGGTGAATAACATAAGGCAGAAATATTGGGTACTTCACTTGCGACCGACGGTGAGGAAAATCATTCAAGCATGTACTTGGTGTAGCATTCGAAGAAGATCACCTGGTACGCCGCCGGTCAAAGGAAACTTGCCGAAGGAACGTCTCGATGCCTACACGCGGCCGTTTGCACGCTGCGGTTTGGACGGATTCGGCCCGATGTGGGTCACCATAGGACGCCGCAGAGAAAAAAGGTGGGGACTTTTATTCACCTGTTTGGTCACCCGCGCGGTGCATCTTGAACTACTGGCCAGTCTGAGCACGGACTCCGCTCTTATGGCCATCCGGCGCATGGCAGCGAGACGAGGATTCCCGGTTTCTTTCCATAGCGATAACGGAACCAATTTTCACGGAAGCGAAGCGGAAATGAAAAAGGCATACGAAGAATGGTTGCCGCACCTGAAGGAGTTTACGTCAATAAGGAAAATTGAATGGCGATACATCGACCCCGGAGCGCCGAACCAAGGAGGGGCTTGGGAGCGTATGATAAGGAGCGTCAAGACCTCCCTATCACTCACCCTCATCGATAAGGCACCAAAGGAAGAGGTGCTAGCTACGGCGCTCACTGAGATCGAATATACGATAAATTCACGGCCATTAACTCATGTATCAGTATGCGCAACGGACCCGGAGGCACTTACTCCGAACCATTTGTTGCTGGGCACCGCGCACGGCCTACCTATCGTCGGAGCATGCGACCTGGCGGACAGGAGAGCGTGGCGAGCGGCACAAGGCCTAGCCAATGCGTTTTGGGAGCGGTGGATGAAGGAATATCTACCTACTTTAACGCCTAGAGGAGACATAAGACGACCTGCGCGGAACGTTAAGAACGGCGATGTAGTCATTATCGCGGACGGATTGCTACCGCGCGGTGTCTGGCCGAGAGGCGAAGTAGAGAAGACACATGAAGGACCGGACGGCGTGGTACGAAGCGCAGATGTGCGGACGCGGGGTGGAATCTTCCGGCGACCTGTGAGGAGGCTTATTGTCCTCCCTTTGGATGATGGCTGCGAAGAACTACGCCGAGGGGAGGCTGTTACGGACAAGAAGCCTAATGATAATTGATTGTCTTCATTTTTACTGCTCTCTGACCATGTACCATATTAGCGTAGGATAGAGCGAGACAGAAGAGTCTTCTCGCTCTCACTTTACTTTTGTATAAATATAGGAAGGTATTTAAGAAGGGTCAACGCCATTTTGAATTCATTCGTGCGCCGACCTCCGACCTGTGAACATCTGAACTTTCAAATAAATTGCTACATGTGAAGAGGGATTTTTAATTCTGAAACCTGAAACCTGAAGTCCCTTACAAGAACATTCCAAATGATCTTACCAACTAGTTAGAACTTTAGAACTCAATTAAGAGCAATCCGAATGGTCAGGTAAGGCCAGTACTGAAACTAATCCCCAGTATAATTGCGTTACCGACAACTTTGATCCCTTCTTCCCTCAGGATTATGATCTACGAGAAATTATATTACCTCATAGTTGGTGGCCGGGTAATAAAGTTTTTGGGGGATTGGGAGATTTTTGGTTGGTTGTAGTTTTATTAAGAGGTTAGTGAAGGCACAGAATTAATAATAGTGTGTGAAGGTTACAGAATAAGTGATATTAGGTATAGGTTAGTTTTTTTAGAAAGTGAATGGTATTCATTTAACCGTTAGATACGAATTAGAAAGGGAACCAAAACATTTTTGAAACAAACATACCCGTATCTACCCGTTTATAGAAAATTGTGTGATGATTTTACAAACCCTAAACAAACAAGACGCGAAAACGCGTTTAGGTTCTTTAACACCATCATCCAGTTACGAAGCTCATACCGCGCGACAATTTTTCAGGCTGAAATTATGCATGAACCCATGTTATTCAATGAGGTGAACAAAATTCTCCTACACCCTACATCTTGCTGAATATTTAAAGAGTCCAATGTCTCGCCGTCCTGAAAATTCATTACCGAGTCACGCTTACAAACAGTAACGACATTTTGGCACAACGTCGTCTCAGTGCTTGTTTGGTCTATCTACCATTGGTTATTTTTTACAGTAGACGAGTTTCTTTCTCTATTTTAAAAAAGAAGCTATAATTATAAGATTTGAAAATCTTTCATAATACATTGGTTACCTTTAAATTGATTTTTATAATTATCATCTATGGATGGTAATTAATTATACCTTATTTTACAGTTTTTATTTGGAGATAGGACAAACATGCACAAATATAATTACGAATGTGGAGTAAGAACATTACCACATTAGAGATAGACCGAAATGACTGTTCTGTTTTTGCGTGCTTATTTGTTCGATATGCCAGAAGTATATACAGGATGTATACATTTTTTTGCTATTCCTAAAAAAATATAGGTACGTTGCGCTTCGCTTAAGTTAGGAACTGACTTTTACTATAACTCACTAGAAGACAATTTACTATAACTAAACTACGTTTATTAATTGCTTTATGAATAATAATTACAAAGTAGGTAAAGAGCAGGGCATTCCCATCACAAATATCCTCTGATTATTTTCAGGGAAGTCCCGAGGTAACTAACTGAAATAAAACAAATTTTATTTAATAAAATAAAATAAGTGTGTGTAAAACTTCGCCTGCTTGTGTGCGTGTCGTGTCACGTCCCGCAAAGGGTTGTGTAATTTTAAAACAGAAAATCAATTTTTGACCTTTGTATGAAAATCTAAATATGCTTATATCTTAATGAAACTTTCAGGATGTAATGGTTACAATGGATACTTTAAGATATCTCCGGCTTAGCATACCCTTTCTGAATAACCCTGTATTTATACAATCAGTAAGTTGCCGAAATAACTAATAAATGCATTGGGATTATAATACTAGAACAGTAACACCATACCTTCAGATCATAGAAATTCAAACGGGAATCAATCCTATCCTTCTGCGTCTAGGATGACACATTGTGTTAAAAACAACACCCTGTTTCAAATTCATAACGGAATCGAGTGAAAATTAAAAAGTACTTACTGCTCAGTTTGCGGCTGCGTCTTTTTGTATTTAGTTTTGCTGCCAGTCGTAGACATATTTAATCACTTGTTTGGAACAATTCAGGCACAAACACACAGAGATTTATATGTTTTTTATTGTTTTTTCCGAGAGCGACGAAGTGGTCCCTGTGATGACTTCTGACACAATGATAAATCAAAAAAAATGGCGGACATGGCGTCACGGACTATGATTGGTTAATTGCGTGGACAAAGAACACTCAAGCACTTAAATTCTTTGACGAAGTAGGATATAAAACAAATACTGGACAAAGAACAAACAAGCACAAAATTTTCATTGCGGTGTCGTGTCATAAATAAAATTCAAATTATTTTTTTTGTTGTTCTTTATGAAAAAATTGTAAGTTTTTCTTAACAAACAGGATTGAAATTTAAGTCTTAACAAAACTGCATTTAAAGTTCATTTTGGGTAAATTTGGTCGATAGGCCAAACAAGCACTGGGACGACGACAAATAACTATGAAGATAAGTACAAGAGTAAGAAAATCTAAGATTTGTTTATTTGACTAAATAGCGTTGAAATTAAAAGTAAGCGCGTATTTCTTAGCCGAGAAAAATTCTTACTTTAAAATTATTGTAGGTAAGCCAGGCCATAGGTAGTATTGTCTAATCTGTGTCCAGGTGCTAGATGACTCGAAATTGTCTCGATTGTCTGTTCTAGCGGTGCGAGCGAGAAAGATTAAGAGAAAGACGATAGCAGTGAGAGCAAAGAATTTGGAGCGTACGAGAATATCAAATTATAGTCAAAAAATTTAATGACTTTGCCTTCACAGTTCACAAAAAAGTTAGTAAGTTTCGCTTTTTTGGCAATTGAGGGACTAGACGAGCAAATCACTGCTCGTTGTTAAATGTCACGTGTGCCCATGAAAAGCCTCCGCTTCCGCCTCCGCCACCAAAATTTTGAACTCCTATTATTCAAAACCCTATTCATAATGCTATTTCATAATGGCCAAATACCACAGTCCATACTGGTGACTGCTGTGTCTGAACAAAGTGGCGTAAAAAGCCGCCCCTCTTTGTTTAAACGAAAAATCACAATAAACTTGCTCCTGTAATGGGCTATGCATTTTGAGGAGTTTGGTACCATGGCTTGTTTATTTTGTTAATTCAGTCAAGTCGCTATACGGTACGATTATGACGGTAGTGATGATATGTTTAGAAAATTTCAAGAAATTGTCAAGTTTTTTTCTTAGTTCTGCATCTGCAATGCGGTTTGAATAATGTTCCAATAATATTTTTTTGCTAAAATTTTAAATGTGTATCCGATTCGATTCGATCGATTTTTGGAGGTTTTATTTATCATCTACATATACATGGTATGTCGTAAAAAAATAAATTAAAACTATCCATTCTACTTAACACGTTGAACGCCATGACGGACACCTTGTTTCCGACAGCATACTTTCCCCCGGGGCCATACCAGTAATTAAATATACATTATACAACAACTCCAAGTACAGAGATCTGTTCTAATAGTTTTCTTGCTCTTAAATTTGTTACCAACCAAATTCTGAAAATAATTGGACAGAACACCCAGAAAGCACTTAATGAGCATCATGTAGGCCACAAAACAACTTACTAAACGCAAGTAAGCAGAAAAAGTACGGATCTATGGAGCGATATTTCCCAGCTTCACCTAAAATAAACAGTCTACCAGTCTGCCTAATAGCAGAGGCATTCCTAGAATTTGATTGCTCGTCTCTTTAGGGACTGTCCACTGTCCAGACGGTCGCAAAGGACTGGACCCTCACTATCTGAGGGCTCTGTGACTTGATTAATCCGTTTTGCATTGATTTTACCACAAAATGTTTGTGAATTATTTCAAATATCGTTTTCGGTTGGATGAGTATGGGTAGGATCAGTTTTGTAACACAATCATAGATTTGGAAAGTTTACGACTATTAACACCTTGCAAACATATAATTTACTTCACACGTTTTATTTGGTATCTACCACGAATGATCACTTCTTCGAGTAAATTTTGTTTAAAACTTTCTAGGTCCTATACTTTAAATTCATGTTTATTTTACTGATATGTAAATACTAGAAACCCTATTTTTTTAGATTATTCTTATTCAATATTAAGACCTAAGCTTTTTTCAATCTATTTAGTAATCTCGTGTCTTAATTTACTTAAATATTATTTTATTTTCCGGCTTTCACAAAATGTCATTACAATCACGCTAAGTCAGGTAAAGGACATCCAAAACGAACCGTAAACCGATTCAATTTGCCCCATTTTCGGGCAAATCAAGCGGCACTGTCCAATTTGAGGCATCATTGGCAATATTACCGGATATTACCGGATATTACCTGCATAGTTTTACTGAAAACTCGAGGGAACATTACCGGTAATTTACTGCGTTAATGATACAAAGGGATAATGGTTCGTTTGGTCCTATAATTTGCAGTGTTTTTTGTTTTCCATATGACAAAGCTACTAACATTTTCAAAATGGTTTACTTGAATATTTTTATTTGTGTCTATTATAATGTGTTTGTGTATGTTAACAATACAAAAAATAACTCTTTATTGACACGGCAAAAAAAAATCAAAAACATAGTAAAATACACGAGAGAAAGGCACAAAAGGCGGTCTTATCTTTTTTGTTTGTTTAATATTTTCAATACGCATTGTTTGAGACATTTCTAGGTTCTATTTTTCTTGTAGCTTCGATCACATTAGCAACTGATAACTAGAACGTGAAAAAATAAATAGTAAAAATTATAGAAATAGATACATAGTTACGTATAATTTTTTTATTATTTTCACGCACCAATTGCGACAAATAGAGTCACATTCTCGCGATTGGTAGAATTTGTCGGGAATATTTATGACCGATAATGGACCTTCAGTCACAAAATACTGGACACGTTACTTTATCTTAAGTAATCAATATTATTTATTTTATGATAATGAAATAATCATTGTATGAGTGACCAATTGAAATACCTACCAACTAAACATTATTTCAGTGTATTCAAATATTGTAAAAGATATAAAGAGCTGGCCTGCAAGTGCTAGCAAGGTTTCATAAGATGGATGAAATTGTCTTCAAATATTAAATTTCTTTAAGTTTTAAGAAACAACAACCCTTAACGGGAATTACTAGGACTTGGCACGAGAAAAACTAACAATTTTCTAACCCGAAAAGATATTTGTAATAGCTAATGCTGTGGTTTTGGTTTTTACCATCGAATTTTTACCTTCTCCAAAGTCAATTCTTCATACACGCTGTAAAACATTTTCTCTCGTAAACAGTCAATATTGCGAACAATTTATGTGAGGGTAATTAAACGTACTCGTATCATGTTAATTGCAGGGCTACAGCGCCGCTGTTTGTTATTATGTAAATTATGGGGCGAATAAACGGGTGCATTTTTGGAAATTGGGAATTGCAACAAGAATATTTCGAGTACGTACCTACTTGCTAGCTGTTTTGGCATACTTTTTCTAGAGCAAAAAGTATTTATTGTGTTTGAGTCGGTGTTTTATCGTCTGGAATTAACACACGTTTTATCAAGTCAGCTACTCCGACTAGTTTCGAAACAAGAACATTATTTTTACAAAACAAAAAAAATCGAGTCGATTAAAAATGTGTGTAGTTTTATAGTAATATTTTATGAAATATTGTAACAAAAATTATTGTTTTTTTTTTTCTGTTTTAGATTTATTTTTTATAAGGAAAGTTCAGATATTGTGCTTTTCAGGGCTTTATAATTAAATTTGATTTAAAGAACAAACTTACTTTTTTTCTATCATCTGTTTTAGACTAAATCAAAGTAAAAAAAATATGTTTTTATTTTTTAGTTAACTTTGAATTGAAAAAGAGACATAAAATAATCAAATAAAGTGGGTAAAAAGTGGATAAAGTGGTGGTGGGCAGCAGTGGCGCTTAAGAAGATGCATTAAGTATACAAAACTCACTTACCTTGTCAAGTGACCACTGACTAGTCCCCACTTACCTATGTCCACGTGTCTACCCTCGTCAATCCCCGTTAATTTATGTCCGTTTTGCTAAACCCAGAAAAAACCGACCGTTTTGCGTTTTGTTTAACCCAAAACGGCCGATTTACGGCCCTGTCCAAACTTTTGCGGATAAATTACGTTTCTTGTTTGCTTTTAACTCCGCTTGATAGTAGAACCGATGTCCCTTTGAGATCTCTAGAGAAAAGTGTTGCGGTAACAGTACAATTCACAAAACAGCTAAGCTAAAAATATTCATGCCGACGGCCAACACTAATATTTTTTTAAAACTATTTTTTCAATTATAGGTTTCAGGTTTGACTACCATCTTGCCTGATGGGAAGATTGTAACTTACATTATTCTATTCTATTATCCTATTTCTAACGGTAGGAACTTCTAAATACCCACAATACATATAAGTTACTTTTTCATTGTCTATAAAAAAAAAAATGAATCTTTTACTTTTTGTAGTTATAGATCTTTTGAATTATATTAAAAATTTGCTCAGATTTAAATTAAAAAAAAACATTGCATTACGATTATTTCTCTGCGACGTTCTGCTAGGAGTCATGTTTTAATTCACAGATTCACATGGTTAAATACTTTTCCTACTTTTGAAGTAGGCAAAGGTCGCTTGGGTCTCCCAAACGTCACTCCCAATCTTCATTAAAAAGTTTCTAAATGTGAAGACCTCGCCATGACAGTAACTGGTATCAAACAGGCGAGTAGATGTGGGTAATGGATGTAGATGTCATAGTTAACTTTATTCGTCCCATCGGGATTGACACGCTTCAGCTGTATACATGTCTTCTGCGGATAGATTTATGGGTATTTGTGGTATCTGTAGCTAACTACGTGTGGTCTATGTGTAATCATACGCTATATACTAGGTAGGTACTTTAGGTCGACCCGATCTTTTGCTTGGGTTTGGAAAATGAATATGTGCGTTAATGGCATAGTCCGATAAAGGCCCTTCTCCCTTCTCTCTCAAATATTGGTCTAGACGAGACCGATGTATATACGAGTATTTACAACTAGGCCTATCTCATACAAGATTTACAAACCTACCAATCTTCCAAACAGGTAGTGCCATTAGCGTCAGAATAACTATTCTGACGCGGTCGAGATTATAACTATCACTATTTACTCTCACGTAATATCTAGTGTGAGAAATACAGCGCCTGGGATATTCTCGACTAGGCCAGAATAGAGATCCAGGCTCGTCACATAGACAATGCACCGCAAGTCGATAAATACATAACTAGTGAGTATACAGGCGACAGTGACGTTATGCCACTGGACAAACGCTACCCCAAACATTTATTAACGAATAGAGAATGACGTGGAGTCGGTGTAAATGTGAGAATTCAGCCCGCCTAGCCAAGTTGCAATTCTATAATCGCAATTTAGTCAATGTATGTGAATGACACTTCTGTAATAGATAATGTAATCTATAAATTGATTACAAAATGTCATTCCTATAAATTGTCTTAGTTTTTTTATAGCATTGGCGATCGTAGATGCAACTTGCCTAGAGGAGCTGGTTCTCCATATTCTATTATATTTATATTTATTTATTCATATTCTCCATAGTCTTGTTAATAAAGACAGTAAGTTTTCCCGCGTTTCTTTTGTTTGAAAAATAACTGTCTTAAGCTGTATTCAAACTTTCGATCATTAATAAGTAGTTATGATATTCTGCTAACATAGAAATTGGACGACATGCTTGATAGTAAACAATTACCGTTGACTAAGAATCACATCGGAAGTACATATCATCAATACGTTGCGTATATTCTCCTCCAATATACCTATTATCACCTTTTTCGAAAAACATTATAACACCTATTTTTAAACCCAAAAAACTAATAACCGTTCGTGTCGGATAGCGTGTGAAACTGCAAGGCACTGGCTACTGATGCTACAATATCTAATCTACGTTGTCTAGTGTAAATATCTCCGTAAAGTTACGAATGTTTTTGAGCTTTTACACATACTTAGTAAATTGCCTGCAACATAGTTTTTTTGTGTTTTTAATATTATTAACAGAACGACTACTCCATACATTTCCTATGTCAGTCACATCGTGCATACATCACTGTGTGCCGACCATTATTCTAATTGGTCACAAATTATGCCTGATCGGGTTAGCGTTTAGCTTAGTTTAGCTTTGGGGGACCGCGGCCGTAACTCTATTGTTCCATTATCGAATGGGGTTGATTATTGGTATTGTGATTGTAATGAAATCTTGGTGACGTCTGTTGAAATTCATAACCGTAGACAGTTTTTTTTTATTTCCATGACTACTCAGGTGCGAATTAATGGGAATATTTTGTTTCTGAGCCCGTCCTGGAAGTGATCTACCAAAAAAACAAGCGATCATACTAATATTAAATTATCTAAATAAAATACTGATTTTTGTCCGTCGTTTAGTAATCATACATTATTTTAATGTAAATTTAAATATTATTTATTAGCATACCAAATATAAACTCGCATTAACATAACACGGAAACCCCATAAACATATGACATTTGTTTCAGCTCCCTTTCGGGTAAGCGACAACGGATTGCCGAGATTCCCCTTTTGAGGAGGAAATTTACTGTATAATGAGATTTATTGTATTTCTCTACTTAAATTTAGAGTATTTTTTCGACTCTTTATTACGACATTCTTTTTTTTAATTTATTTATTCAGTACATAAACAGATTTTTTCGTGTTATTACACCAAGAAACCACTAAAGATTGTCGCAATGCTTTCACCGCTAAAGATTGTCGCAATGCATTCGCCGCTCGCAGTCTAATAAATTGAAACTGGTTTTACCATTAACCAACATAAACCTTATTATGAGTAAAAAGAAATGGAATATTACAGATAAAAACAGAGTTTAAGTCACAATTGGCGGATGAAGTACCCAAAATGCTGGCGACGCGACGCTACTTTTACATTCGTTTTGTACCATTGTGTTAAAAATTTTAAATACAACGCAATACAAAACAAACTTATGAACTTTCTGTAGGAATGTGCAGTTCTTAATACTTACTCTATATACTTGTATGTTATTATATAAAGGTAGGTTTATTAATTTTGAGATAAATACAAATATTTTATCTTGTTAAATCATGAGAATAAAGAACCAAAAATATGTAATGAAATTTATAAAATTATGTAAAGGATAAAATTAGTTTTACAAAAAAATTGTAGTTATAGTTTGTTGGTTGGTTGTTGTCTATTAATATTATTTTACTATTTATCTAAACAATACTTATTTCGATAGAATGTTTTCCTCAACCCTAAACATTTCACCATAATTAATTAACAAGCTAAATAAATGGGTCCAGATTAATTAAAATTAAGTTAAGTAGATTGTTGTCTTGTCTGGTTAAACCTTTAGCTTGTTAATTTATGCTACCACCGCGCATTGTTTTTATATGAAAATAGTATTAGCGTGTTATTTGGGGGTTGTTTTTACTGTGGTCAGCCAAAAACACGTAGTGTGATAGTAGTATTAAAGTTACCAGTTCAGATACATACATGTTGTTGGGTGTCGTTGACATTTTTCTATGGAACAGCTGTTTTTTTTCGCGAATTCCGGAATGTTCTCATAGTAAAACTAGTTCATAATGTTGAGTACTATGGGCCTTTTCCTGTATTAATGAAGTCGTAGGATAACTCTCCAAATGTGAAATGTTCCAGCGTTGGTGGTCAAACGCGGATTTCGTAATTTATGACAAATTTCAGTCCATTTTCCTAATAAGCTGTAACCATCAACAAACCTTAAAATGCACAAAAAAAGGTAAACAAGCTCCGCGAACCACGTTCAACCGGCTATGTTAAGGCTATGTTTTATTCAAATTTACTTACAATTCTACTAACGGGAACGATCTCTGCTATCCCGAATTGTATTCCCTTGCTAGCCCATATATCTTCTTCACGGTCTTGTATGTGGTTATTTATTTTCGGAGCTTGAGTTTTCTTGCTCATGGCTTAAAAGTTAAGCTTTATTTCTGGTGTGGTAAATATTTCAAGCTGGTATTTTTGGAAAGCTTTGAAGTGTATAAAAATGAAGGCAGAATGTGTTTAAAATATTGTTAAATTCAGAAGCAATGAACCGCTTTAAAAAAATCTGACGCTGACTAGTGAGGGCCTGGAAAACTTTAACTGCTATTTTACCTTGGACGAAAAAACAGAATAGAATAGAACAGAATACCGCTTTAGAGCACACCAAATAACTAAAGAAAAAACTATGACTATGTAGATTATTACATTCGGTAGTACAAGGGTGGCTACGAGACTCGCTATAATTTAGTTATTTAATAAAGCAGCTATGAAACCAAGGCCCAAAAGCACAATAAATTGTATTTTGAATTCTGATTGAAGTTTGGTGTCAAAATGCTGGAATTTTTTCATCAAAAATTTCCTCTGACATAATAACACAGATTCACGCACTCCAGTCTTCTAATATAGCACCAACAATAAATAATACAGAGTGTCTTATAAATTATTATCGCGCTGCCTCACTGTTCATTTGCTGACGAAGTTGAAACCCCCGGGGGGTTGAACCAATCACGGCACGATAACTTATTATGAGAGAAAAAGTACACGGGTATCGTATCGACCTGTATATGACTAGGTATCGTAGAAATCCATCGATACAGCTCTCAATTTTGTATATGAAAGTTTAGTTTGAAAAGTACGTAGGTACATACGTCTTTATTTTTTTTAATAGACTAAATATCTATAGGTACAAAAAAACTGATGTCGAAAAGTCTAGGAATCGAAACAAACTGATATAATGTTTATTTTTATCTTTATTTTCAATAAAGTGTCGAACCTGGAGTAAGAAGTTTGAGGCAATCCGATAGCGCTTTTAAGTTGCTTTACAAAAGTTTTTTTTTAAATTTAAAATGGCTAAAGTTTTCACGCTGTTATTATTCTTAGGATTATTAAAGTCGTTTAGTTTATTTAGCGCAATTTCCCAAATTATTTATTTCCCTAAACGTACTAAACAAAACAAATTTCACAAACGATAGAACTCAGCTCCTCAATACATCATCACCAGTTTTCACCCGAGATGCTGATGGCGACAATATCTCACGACGAAACAATTCTGATTAATCCGACGGTGAGACCGCCTATTGAGGCGAGTGCCAATTAAAGCGGTCAATGTGTTTTGATACTTGGTCATTTTGTTTACCAGCTGGTTATATTTTTGGCGCTAATAAATTTCATACAAAAACATCATTTTGAAACTAGTTACTGCATCATAGCATGATAATAATGGCTTTTTAAAGTCAGAGTGTATAGTATCTTCTAAACCAGCGTGAATCTCCGACCAGAGTTTTGCATACCAGGTTTCGTATAAAAATTCTAAGCGACAAATATGGACAGAATGTATCAAAAAAACTATTTTATTTTATTTTATTTTATTTACTTAGGCACATACATAATATGAGGCACATACTCTTAACCATTCATAATGCGTTGGTTTTGGAAATTCTATTTATCTTTGGATGATTGTTGATGATCTAATGTCAACATTCAAACCAGAAATGGAAAATTGCAGCGAAAAATTATTAAACAAACTATCGTATGTATCGTAATCAGGACAACATGGATCCAATTTACTTTGCATGCTGTGAATTAACTATTTGTTTAGAAATTGAATTGGCAAGTATCAAAACGAGTAACGTCGCTACACAAACCGTCAATACTTACCATAGTACGGTGCATTAATATTTTGGTTGAGTTTTTCGCCGCCGTCAATTCCCAGCGCTGGGCCCAGGAGGGGAGGAGTTATTAAGAAGGGGGAGGGAGGTGTTCCGTCTCAATAAATTATCGGATATGAGAAGGTACATTAACTAATTACGGATACCGATACCTGGGATATTGGTGCTGAATAAATTAACGGTGTTTTTGCGTAATTTCTACCTGTTTTTTGAAGAGGGAAAATGTAATGTAGTTCTATATTATTTTAATGCTTGTTGTTGGTATAACGGTATTGGTCGGAATATAAAAGATGTCGTGGCTCCGTAACATCAGGGAGTGGACAGGGATAAAGACGGTGGAACAACTGTTTAGAATCGCGCTGGACATAGAGAATTTTAAGAAGCTGACTGCCAACCATCATTATTGTAGAGGCACTTGGAGAAGAAGAAGAGTTGGTATAAGCTCTAAGGCATTCTGATTTAGTATTTAATAAGACTCGGTTCATCGTTTCACGGGACAATAATTTCAAAGAGTTTCTTAAACTTGAAACCGTGAGGCCAATCGTATTATCAAGCTTCTTCAACCACTCAAAAGCTGATAGAACTATTGATGTATTAAGTGTAGTAGTATTAATGGGTCTTTGAAAATAAAATAGCATAATAATATTCACTTGTATAAATTTGTCACAACCACCAAGGTTGATTGAATCGTTTGTCCCTTAACTTCACCGATCTATAAAGACTGGCTGTGAGCAACGTCGGAACCATTTCATGAAAATGAAATAAAAAACAAAAACTCACGAGATTTTTCATTAAAACAATCCCCAACTTCCACCGAAATTCATATGCAACTTAAACACAAGTTCAATCCGTTTCATTGTTGCAAACAAATGCAAATCCAGGCATTTCACCCTTTGCCCGGGCCTGATATTTAATTCAGCACAATGCAGGTAGCAACACGGGTAACTGTAAGTGTAAACGAAGAGGGAAGTACGAAAAATTCTGCGCCGAAAAAAAAACAAAGTGAAACTCAGGCTTCTTATTTCCCCTGGCGATGGCCCGACGTTCCGCGCTTTCCCCAGTTTTTCCCGGAAATGGAAAATATTGCGATAAGAAGCATTATAGATTAAACGGGATCCCTGACGGTAATGTTCAGTGATCAAGTGTCTATCGTGTGTGCTTTTAAAAGTAAAAATGTGTATAATGGGATGATAAGGCAATGTATGCAAACTGTTCTTTGCTTTGGATGGGGAAAGTTCGACTTATGACTTGGAAGTTAGAAACATGTATGTTTTTCTTTAAAAAAGTACCTAACACTGTAAATTGTATAGGTAGGTCTTTTACCGGATACATTTCGGAGAGTGTGCTTCTGATCTGCATGATCTAATTCCCTCTAGCCCTTTCTACTATCGGTCTACCAAGGGCACTAAAAAGCGTCACCGTTTTATGCTTCATATACCAAAAACTCGTACGAAACGCTTTGATTCCACCTTTATTGTGCGAACCGCTAGGGTGTGGAACGTTTTGCCTGAATGGGTGTTTCCCGATAGATATAATATAAGTGTCTTCAAGTCGCGAGTGAATCGGCTTCTTCTAGGCAAGCATGCTCCATCGTAGACCGTATCGTTGCTTACCATCAGGCAAGATGACGGTCAAATGCAAGCCTATTACTGAATAAAAAAAAAAAAAAGGTAAATGTTAAAAAAATGCTGCTGGAAGATTTTAAGTTTTTGGTGATTACATTTTTTGAGAGACACATAAAAGGAATCGATAGGCTTAGTTTCATAAAGCACGTGTAGCCGCTTCCTGACACATATAATTTTATTAAAAAAGTAAACACAAGTAAACACAAAAATATTGATGCGTTTGTTTATAAGTATGTTTGTTCCCAGTCAGTTGACTGGCTTGACTGTAGCGGCTTAATTGATTTTGACAAAATTAAGTTTATTTTTTAATTCAACCGTTCTTTTTTATAATAAAACGTTTCTATATGAAAATAATAACAAGAACATTATTTTTACAAAACAAAAAACAAAAACCGACTTCAAAAGACCGACTATTGAGTTATTCATCTATTTGTCGCGCACGTACTTAATGCAAATTTAAGACTTGTATGGCTTTCTCATGCATGGATACCATTATCAGAATTGGACTAAATTGAAATGAGACCAAATGGGAAGCGTCAGCTTTCTAATAAAAAAAGAATTATCAAAATCGATTCACCCAGTCAAAAGTTATGAGGTAACAAACATAAAAAAAATATATAAAAAAAAAACATACAGACGAATTGATAACCTCCTCCTTTTTTGAAGTCGGTTAAAAAATAGCAGGGTGCGTTAGTAAAACCATGTCTAATGAGCGTAACCAAAATGAAGAGCTGCGTGGTTGTAATCGGTATTACATCGGAGTTTAAGCCGGTGCACACATGCTACGAGTGCGGCGGAGCTCGGATTACAGTCATGTGCACCACCCTTAGCTTTATGGTTGGGGGTGTCTTATTTATGCTGAGATAATATTTAGTTTTAAATATCTAAAACTGATAAAATCGTAATCTTTATTTATTTTAAAAACTAACTTATGTCATGGTAATATTATGTTAATTTTCTTAAACTTATAAAAAAAAAGTTGTGTATGACATACCGGGCTTTGACAAAAACTACAATATTAAACTGTAAGATATTATTAAAAATAAACGGCTCTTATTATCTTGCTCATGTTGCAGTTTTACAAACTGTACGTGTCTTTATATTTTCATAGATTTTTTTTAATTCATTAAAAACAATAAGTTTTTCATGATTGTTATTACAAATTCTGACGTACCTACCTACTAAAAATTATTTAAATAAATCTGCTTGCAGAGTGTTTTGACCAGAAAATATTTCTGCTCAAAACATACCAGCAACATTTATCCACCGAAGTCGGATTAGATCGATGCATTTATCCGACCGTACTGGCAACACCAGCACCACAAAAATGAACAGTCGCTCCTGTAACTCAAGTAGGAGCGCATATGGTAAGACTAATTCCACACTAGCCCCTGCGTTGGGGTTGAAATAAAATAAAAACCAAATTAGGGGATGACGCAACACACCCCTTCGATTTTTGATAAATTCCATTAAAGGAGTATCTCGATGCATTAGACTTGATGTATGTGGATGCTCGTTTGAGATAATGTATCATGTTTTTAAAAGCTTAATAATGTACGAGTATTCCTTTCTGTGTAATGTGTATATCCATTAAAAATTATGTAAGACTATGTGGAAATCGTAGTTTAAACCGCCGTTTTCCAATAGGCTATTTGACTGATTTTGAAAAACTGTTTTAAATTATTCGTTGGCATATGATTAATACACCACATGTATATTTCTGCGAAATTTGCAGTATTGTTCGTAAAATACTGTGTTAAAATTTAAATTACAATATTCGCGCCAAAAACGCTGTTTCGGTAATGGCGGACGACATGTGATTTGCGTGACGTCACAGGCAAGTAAGCAAACTTTATTCTTTGACAAACGTCAAACTTGTACCAAAGTGTACATTATAAAATCACACAAAGTGTCTTAGCATTAAACAATGTTTACTTGCGTGTGACGTAACGCGAGGCGTAGCCAATCACAGAGCGTTCTTGTGGCTGAAGAATTTTAAAAAATAATTTGAATTTATTTTGTTTATATTGAAAAATCTATAAATATTTTTGGATAAAACAGAGATAAATATGTTTTTTTTATGTTATTACCTAATAGAATGACCACATTTCGTAGCATATTTTTAATAGTGTCAAATAGCCTATTGTTTGTATCTTTAATAAAAACTTAGGTATGATAACGGCTGTGAGTGAAGTTAAGTTGAGATTTAATTTTAATGATATTTTTTGTACTAAATTACTCGTAGCTATGATCAATTTCTATTTTCCGAGACAGAAGCATGTTTGTTTATCTCCATAATGTATTTTAGCTTTAAGTTAAATTTTATTAGGATTGGTTCAGACTTTTAATAAAAAGGTATCTAACATACAGACAAACAGAAAAACAAAGATCTCTCTTTACAAACTTCCATTCGCACTCTCATACAAATAGATATAAAAGCGACTAGCTCAATATGTTTTGAAAGGCAATTTTATTTTATAATATTATATAATGTTCTAGTGCATTTAATATGTGTTAATATGTCAGATGTAAGTGTCAAATATTTATGTATATTTTATATAACTATGTATTATTTTACTTGGATGATTGACGACGAACTATATGTACCTATATCAATAGTAGTATTCTCATGTAAGCGATGTTTATCTTTAATGAGAATTAATAAATGTCTTTAAACTGAGATATTACGGATTTTCTTTTTCATTTATGTGAGATAAAGTATGATTCCGTCCAAAATCGTTTCCAATTAATAAGTGCACTCCTAAATATTTTATGACCATGATAATGATACAAAAATCACAAAAGCAAACCCACCGTTCGCGAAGGGCCACATGTTAACCAATTTGTACTATCGAGCAGCTCCCGCTGTGAATATATTATACCTACCATAATGGTCAAACTATATTCAAACAAATAGAACTTATTTCAACCTTATTACAATGTTGTAAAGGGTCAAAATAGCTTGAGTTTTAAGTCAGCACTTGTTACAACTATGCAATATAAACATCACGCCCCTACAGTACGAAATATTATTTCCAACAAAAGATACTTGATTATGAGTTATTATAACTGAACGGATACTTGTTCTTATTTGCGTAGTTTTGGTGCTTTATGGTAATTGGACGAGCAAGTGTCGTTGATTTACTTTTTTTTAACTAGAAAAAGAAATAGTGATTGTCACTACTCAGCATTGTAACGCCCTAAAAAAATTACAATTTTTTATGTGAAAAAAGGATGAATTGAAAATCAATATGCTTTAAGTTTTGTTCACAACGTCAATTATTATGAATAACTACACAAAAAAATCAGATTTTTTTTACAAACATTTTTTCAACTGTATCGAAACTGCAAAATCACGTTTTTTGTCATCATACCAACTATATGAATATTAAATTTACTTAGATAGACAAGCAATTCTACAAAAAAAAAAGATATTGTCAAATCGAATGAAATTAATAGGTACTACACATTTCAACTTATTATTTTACGTCTAATTTTGACTTTGAATTGCTATCCTGTAAAAACTGCTATTTTTAGTTTCGTTACAGTTCTGTAGGGGCAGTCAAAATCATCAGACATCCGTCCTCTCACACATTCACAACCAACTTTAGATTCTAAAACCCAAAACTCAATCTGGCATTGGCCGAGGCTTCCAATATAAATGTAAATACGGCGGCTGAAATATCGCAGTTTTAATTGGTTTATTGTTCTCTGGCGACAATGAACAATTCAGATATGACGAGTGATAGAGACGAGTGGAAGTGTGCATACTGTACCGACCCCGCGTAGGTGGGATAAGGGTAAGAAGATGATGATGAATGTATTGGATTATCAGAGAGATTTCAAGTTGTAATGTGATGTAATCTTTCCATTGGCTGCTTTTAAAAAAATTTGAAAACCCTGCTGTAGAAGGATTAATATGGCATAGACTTTGCGTTAAAACCAGGGTTTTGGTCTATAAAACTTGAGGTAACGGTATACATTATTAGATACTAAAACGTCGTTACAAAAATATTTGAATGGACACCCGAGAAAAAAAAGCAGGTTGATAGTGATAATAAAGGTCACAAATGAGCAGACTAAGTAGTCAGTAATATTTCTATAGTTAGAATAGTTTTAAGGACATAGGAATTACTTTTATTTTTGCTCAAACGTTATCCTTGACTGAGTGTTTGTGACAAGATGTGTCTTTTTTTTTATGTAATTGAGTGACGAGACGAGCAAATGGCTCGCCTGATGTTAAACGTCACGTTTGCCCATAACAGGTCTGCACCACCCGGAATTTTGAACTTGCATAATTCAAGACCCTGCGCGGCACAGCACTGCGCTCGTCACCCTGAGATATAAGTTGTTTAATCTCCCATTTGCCCTGTAATTTCACTGGAAACAATGCCATTCAAACCGGAACACAGTAATGTTTGCACATTACTGCTTGGCGGTGGAATAACTGGAAAAGGTGTGGTACTTCCCCAGGTGGGCTCTGCAAAAGAACCCTACCACTACAAAAACCACTACCTGTCTGTGTGTGTTCTGAACAAATAAAGGCATGGTGTAAGAACCACCTACTTATTATACACTAACTTTTTAAACGGTAGAAATTTTAATCTTTGAAGCTTATTAAATACTAGCTGCGCTCTGCGGTTTTACCGTGATAAAAAAACGGCAATAATAATAAAAGTAGCTTAGGTGTTGATCCATGGTAAAAGCTATCTCTATTCCAAATTTCCAATAATCCCGTTCAGCCGTTTTAACGTGAAAGAGTAACAAATATACTAACAAACTTTCACTTTAAATATTATTTGTGAGAAGTGAGACGCAAGTGTTTTCGATTTTTATTTTCCATTAAGTCTCCAGTAACTAAGCTCATAGTGCCGTAATAAAATGCATTAAAACACCGATGGCTTCTGATGGCCCTTCATAAATATTCAAGAGTAACAAGAGACGCCTCATTTAGGACTCTGCCCCTCTTTTTTGCGTTATTGGCTTTTACACAAGAGGGCAGTTAGGATTGACTTGCTACTGAGATCGATAGCGTTAATGGACCGACTTTTTATTAATTGCAGGAAAATAGAGATGATGGAGGAAAAAGGAGCTTGGTTTTCCCAAACCCCTTTTTACGAAAGAGATCAGTTTCGGTAGAAAGTTTTTTTGTTTTATTTATAGATGACGTAGAAGAGAGTCATAAATTATTCAGAGGGAATTTTAGTAACTGTGAAACAGTGTTTATCATGTACTAAAGTTCGGTTCTACCATATTTCTAATCTAGGGCATTTCTAAAACAAACATTTTAATGCAAATAATTATAGCATTCAACTTTTCAATCGACATTACTACAAGCTAAGTAGGTATATGAGAAAAAAGAGTAAATTTCAAAAGTTAGGTAGTATAAGCTAGAACGAAGAAAATATAATTTTGATGTAGTATTAGCCTTTTAGAAAAAAACATTGCAAAATACTTGAACTTTCAAAAATTTTACTACGAAAAGCCTGGTTTTAACAAATTTTCTTTTCAATACACGGGACTACTCACGTAAAAACCACTCAGCCTGGGCTTGTAACAAGAAAAAAGAAAAAGATTAACACTTTTACTGCGCACAACGCATTTGACTACTAGCGGCACTTGAGGCAAGTACATGTGATTATTAGCAGCAGTTAAAGTGTTAATTCTTGTGATTGAAACTAGTCCCAAATGAATCTCAATCTTACTAACCTACTTACGTATGGAAGCACCTGAACTCATCCCTAATTGCCCGTACAACCCTCATTACCTGTATTTCCGCGAATCCTCACTGATCTGCTCCGATCCGATAAATCACATGTCACGGCACGTATCCAGAATTGATCAGGAGTTGAGTCACGCTCGAGCCGGGAACATCCGCCGGGATTCATTACCAGCTCGCCGGGACTGATTGCCGGGACTGCCGTTCTTTGGAAGACAATAGTGGTTATCTTCGATTCTTGAGAATCACGCAACCTGATTACGACGGGTTAATTTTGCTTGTCATGTTTTAAGGCTTCAATGATCAATGATGGCTTCTTGGCCTATAATAACACAACATCTAGGAAAGTACCAATATTGTCAAAATATAAGAGAAAAGCACAAAATCGGTCTTATCACTAAAATCGATTTCTTCCAGACAGTGTTTGAGTGAATTTGACATTTGACTGACAGGATTAGAATATGGTCACGCATTTAAACAGAAAATGTTCAGAGCTACCAAATATAACTGATATGGAGCCAATTTGTTCAGCTACATTACTATTGATTGATTGATTGATGTGCAATTGAGAGTGCATTGCGAGAGCAATAGGATATGTACTTTTATTTATTACTTTAAGGACTCTATACTATAGTTTACTTTTAGTGAAGATAATTTCTTTCACAAACATCAATCCCTAAAACCTTATAAATATACAAGAGCAAGTAATACAATGTGTACAGAATATGTAGATGATGTTTCGTATGATTTTGTAACTATGCTAGCCACGTGTCCCGTATCGAATCGGGAGGTTGGAATAAACTCGGCGACATATGTATTTGCAATTCGGTCCACGGCAGAGGCTGCACTCTTCGTGATTCCATTTGGGAATTACTGTCGCCGCAACACTCACAAATCACTATTTTCATTATAACCTAGCTACGTATGTTTGTTTTCTAAGTCTGTTGAAAACATGGAGGAAAAGATGTCTGTATTAATCTCACCAATGGTTTTATGTATGGGAACTAAATTGTGAGCTCAGGGTACTTGGGTAGAAGAAGGCAGAATATATATTATTGAATATATTTTTAGCATTTTTTTTTCATGTCGATGGGTGTATATGACATTTACTCGTATGATTGTTCAAATTATTTTATTACTGTAAAATGTCAACTTTGTTGATCGACAAAATAATCACTTGTACCTATTTACACAATAGTAGGTATTTGAGATGTTGCTACTTGCTACATCTGCAATTCGATCTGTCAAAAGTGGATCTTAAAAAAATATGATTATTAAAGTTCAGTACGAGGTAACAATAAAAAAATAAGTTCACAATAAAGTTAACTCAAAAACAAAACGTTAAAGAAAACTCAAGACCAGCTCTTTTCAATCCAACTTCAGCCCCAGAACTTTAACTCCCTAGATAGAATAAAAATTCACAACATGTGCTTCCCAAATAAATAACATTGACAGTGACCATAATAGCTTTTCCACTGGTCACGGCACGTTTTTTATCCCATTATTGTTTCTGAGAAATTGTTACAGTTTTGACGAGTGACCTGCCCGTTTCTCTTCCGCCGCTAGTCGGGCGGAATGAAAAATTTTCAAGTTGGTCCCCCAGTCCCTAGGGTGTCGTAAAACTCCGTACGACGCGGATAGTCCGGGCTGGCTGACCGCCGCCGGACAATTTGTCATATTCATATGTTAACGTGTCCGTCTTTTCTTGCAAAAAGTGGATAACTTAATTCCGGACCGGCGAGTCGGCGTTATTGGATTGTGGACATTCAAATTTCACGTCTTGTTATGGTAATACAGGTGTTGTCTCGCCTCCGGCGGATTTTGTTAGGTGGAATTTGATTTTGGCTTTGTTACAGCATTTCTTATATTTCTGCGGTAGAAATGTGCATTTTGAATGTGCTAGTTTGGCAAAATTAGATTGGGTAACATCATGTTTGTCCAGTATACTGAACTAAAAATATTTATTTTGAGCTTTTTGAGTCGTTTCTTGAGTCGAAGCTAAAACCATATCTACTTTATACTTGAAACATTCATAACGCTTCTTAGGTTTCGTAATTAAGAAATATAATTACCTAGATTAATCCGGACTTGCATAGTATATAGATTGAAAGATATCGTTCTTAATGAAAAAAGGTAAACTTTTTATTGTTCACACAAAAAAAAAAACAGACAAAAAGAATTATTAAACTGGCGGCCTTAACGCTAAGAGCGATCTCTTCCAGGCAAGATATGTATATAGATTTAAATATGTTAATCTCAAGTAGAAGACGAAACTAGACGAAACTAGATTAAGGGTTAACAAAATAATTTGTACGGTAACCTTGAAAAATAATTCATAACCATAGCAAATAATTCAAATCACCTAATAAAAACTATTACCTCTATTCATAGCACTTCCAAGTTGACCAGAGTTATCCCCATACTATTTATTCCGCCCCATATCAATAACATCGCACAATTGATGCCTTGTCCGATTTGGTCGGACCACTCGTTTCTCACTCGGTTTACGACACGCGTGTCCTGTTCTGACGTTACCTTATGGCTTTGCTAAGAAAACGTCCGAGAAAATGCGTAGAAATATGATTCTGCCAGTATACCTAATACCCATCTTAAATGGTATTGGTCGGTTGAAAACAGTAAGTAATAATTAGCAGCTGCATTTTCTATGAATGTAAAACTGTTGTGAGTAAAGTGGCAGAGCAATATTGTTAAAATAACTATTTTTTTAATTGCTAAACTTTTTAACTTTTTTTTTTTTTACTTGTTAAAAACCTTTTTTAGTCTCAAATCAACACTGTTACTAATTCGGAAAAAAAATCCCAACGAGTAACTAACACTGTGAATACTTACTGTGATACGTTTGATTGTGACTGGTTGGGAACTCACTCTCTAAATAATGTTTAGCTCCATCTCACCTGATAAAGACCTAAGATAAAGTCTTTTTTCTTCTTCTTTTTCGTAGAAGATGGGAGACAGTTGACTAGATAGATTTTCTCTAGGCTTATTGGAAAATAGAACATGGCTTATTTAGGACCAAATAATACTCGATATACTTTCTGTTGCCAATTTCTTGTTACCCTGCACAAACCATCAAACGACCTACATGGCTAGAATTGTGCTTTTGTAAATTTAAAAAACCACCCTTGTTTTCAATTTGTTTGAGGTGTATTCTAATATATCTTTCGGTAATTGGATGGGACGCGCTCTAGTAATAAAATTGTAATTAAAAATTAACTATTTTATACTAGTTGAGCCTCCCTGAGGGTGCATACTAAGTAGGCGATGGTAGCGTTTGTTTACTATACGAACTCATGCCTACTCTGTGATAAAAACAGACGTGTTTAATTTTGATCAAGAGTTTTTTTTTTTGCTTCAAAATAAATCAATTTATAAAAATCATAAGACAATAAAATAACTCTAAAAAATCCTAGGTTAGAGAAATTATACAAAAGATTTCTTTTTAATTCTCAGAATCCAGTGCTAATTTAAAAGTAGTAGGTAGAACTAAAACTAGGTTTGCGAGTTTGGGTTTGATTTTAATAAAATGTTAAAACAAAATATTTATTGGCTTTTTCTCAACCTGTAAAATATTGTTTTTACTACCAGCTGCTGCCTCTCTCTTTGAGATGGCGATATAGGCAAATTCCATTTCTTTACAATCCGATCGTTGATTTTCAAAATTGATCGTGTTTTATGGGATAATTACATGTAACGAGTACAGTGGCGAGACAGTGACCTCGGCCGAGTAGTCGATTTGTATAAACTTTGTATAATATGTTTAACGAAGCGAGACAGACACTAAAACTATTAATTGTTTGCTCGGCCGAGTACGCCCATTTACTGTCTCACTAATGTACTCGTTATATACGAGTACGTGTAACCAACCTATTATCCATACTGCCCTAGTTTTGGGTTGCAGCCATAAAAAGTCTTCGATATCAGACAAACAACAGCCATTTGGGGTCAAAAACCATGTAATAAAACTAATAAAATAACAACTACGTAGAAGGTATCACTAACAAGCAAGTACCTAACCCTTTATTACCCCACCGGCTCCACTTTTAATTTACCAAATTTGCTAATTATCCATTACCCTATCATAAGGCATAGTGCACATTATAATAACTTATTACAACATAATTTATTATTCTGTCATTACCATGACACGATCGCGTGTCACCCCGTCATAAGTTAGACTCATCTACCCTGCGCTGTTAATTCCATTGGACATGGTGACAAAAATTCTGTTTACTTAACATTTTAGCGTTAAAATGACGCTGCGTTTACAGAGTAAGGAATAGTTAGTACGCTGCAGTTTGAAATAAGCTTCGTGGAGATAAGGATGGTAATGAATTGGACTTAATTAAGTAATTCGTGTGTAATGGGTTTTAGAGCGGCGCCCGCTGGCTTCTTGTGTTTTGATTTCTTATCAAAATTAATTGTGAAAATTATATCATATTTCAATCCTGATTTGTGATAATAGTAGCGTAGTGTGTTTTGTTAGTAAAAACACTTTACTATTGTTGTCGTAGAGTTAGATTTAAATCAGCACGCTAGGTTGAGCAAAGACCTACAAAGGTTAAAAGTGAAACAATGATTTAGGTAGGTATGCCAGTTAGTGTTCTAACAAAGAATAGGCCTTTCAACACAATCAACTCTCATTGTTATCCAGCATTTTCTTTTTCACGAAACTATACGAGTATATGTACCCAATAGTTGTCATACCGTCACTCATTGATATTGTAGACAATTTTTATATCATCTCGCATATTTTTGCTCACTTCTAACCGTTTTCAATTCCTTCCCACAAGCGAGCAACTTCAAACAACCGCTAAGTAACTATCACGAAAAACATCGAATATAGAATTCGAGAAACAGGTGCCTTTGAGCACAAAGCACTACTGGGATCCCAAGTGACATTAGCGATAACGCATATCGTATGCGTATCGGGTAAAAGCATGGGGGATAGAGATTTACATCTTGGTATCGCGACTCGAATTTCAAAGGGGTTTTTTAGGGTTCCGTACCCGAAGGGTAAAACGGAACGCTATTACTAAGACTCCGCTGTCCGTCCGTCTGTCTGTCTGTCCATCTGTCACCAGGCTGTGTCTCATGAACCGTGATAGTTAGACAGTTGAATTTTTTACAGATAATGTATTTCTGTTGCCGCTATGAAAAATAGAATACAATAAATATTTAAGGGGGCTT
Organism: Alcis repandata; assembly: GCA_949125135.1. NCBI lineage: Eukaryota > Metazoa > Arthropoda > Insecta > Lepidoptera > Geometridae > Alcis > Alcis repandata. The sequence goes on from OX421233.1 coordinate 8,876,961, forward strand.
CCATACAACAAACGTATGTTTTTACCGTTTTTATAGATAATGGTGCGGAACCCTTCGTGCGCGAGTCCGACTCGGACTTGGCCGGTTTTTTAGATGACGGCCTATTTCGCGAATAACGTTACACGTGGCTCAGTGCACAAGACTCGAGTAAAGACTGAATAGTCCTAGGATCCTTTAAGGCTTTTAGGCTCCTTGTTAAAGTTACACAAGAATACTCACGTACTATAGATTTAGTTAATCTGACTGTGGCTTCGATCTCATTCGTCTTTTTTGGTCACGAAGGACCAAATATTTACTTGCCATACACTTATTTATAATTAAATTTTGTGGCTATAATTTGTGTGATAAATAATATAATCTATGAACTTCGTGTAATATAAGTAAATATTATATATGTTATTATTAGTCAAAGAAGCCGTTTAAGACATCGTATAGCTAAGTAGCTTAGTAGTAGGTGCATGACACTAGTAGGGACAGTGAATGAACACAGAACGGCAACAACTAATTCGGCAGCAAATATGTACTTGCGATCGCTTGCATACGCATTGCATACTACAATATGTATAAAATCAACTCATACTCGTACACAGAAGATTTTAAAAAATCTACTCGTTCAGTTGTGTTCTTTTGTATTCCCTCGTTCACTCAAAATACACTCCATAATAAAGGTGCTACGAGTGCTACAAGCAGGTACGCTACGAGCGCTACATTTTCCGTAAGGATCAAGACAGAAAACACATTTTAGGAGTTGATAACTTTTATTCTCTAAGAAATAAACTTAAAAAAATACTGAGACAGGTTTTTTTTAAATAATAATGTGTCCATGCAAGTTACGGCAGCGCACTTTGCTACAAAAACTCACCTCTTCTCTTCTGTTAATCGCTAAACTGCTACTTACTCGTATATGGGAACTTTGTAATATATATTTGATGATTATTAGCTTAATCCTACCTACATTGTAAAAATTAAGATAAAATTGTATTTATAGCTACTTAACTATATCCAACAATGATACTCCTCATGCAACAAAACAACACAAAAATGCACTAGAACTTCCTTCGCCATTTATCAGTCGATAAATATGATAAAAAGTATTATTCGGGTAAAAATGGTTCCCCACGGAGCCACAGACCGGGTATTATTGTTTTTATTTTTGCACCCTTTCCCGGTAACTTTAAACGTATTGAAATGATGCTTGATATGGAGATTTATTGGTGTTTGTGAGTTTTACGAAACGCTGTTTTGTATTGTGGAAATAAAAAATGTACCTAAACACAGTTTTATCTCAATATTGCGAGATCCAATGCTGAATCAGGCCTTTCATATAAACAAACCAATCTTGATGAGGTTTAAAAAAAAGTTTCACACTTATAACTTCCCACTAGGATACCCTGTCGTGGATGCCATGGAACACACACAAAGACGAGGACAACTAACACCCAGACCCAGAGCAGATATTTAAATTCATCATCCAAGCATCTCCCGGCCGGGAACCGAACCCGGGACCTTTGGCTTAAAAGGCGGATATACAACCACTTAGCCATAGGCCGACTAGTAGACGACTTAATTTTTACGTGAGTATTGCCGTGTTTAATTATAACAAAAATGTGTGAAAACCACGTTGGTTTCCATATTATAACTCCACGAGACGCAATAAGGTTTACTATGAAAATTTTCAACATCAAATCCATAAACTCACGTCCGTTGTCTTACCTGAGTACTTACTAACTAATACGTAAGTCAGACCCGTGTCAAATTAATTAAGGCGAGGCCCACCGTCTGTCAAGGGATTTACAAGCCCTTACAAGACGCGATAAATACAAACAATTAGGTAACATGTGATTAGCTGCTTGTTGTTTGATTGTACAATTTGAAAAATTATATTATTATTACACCTAGAGTTTCGTAAATGAAGTTGAATTAAGAATAGAAAAAAAGAGATCAAAAAAATAAAAATAGTCAAAAGAAAAAATTAACAAAAAAATAACATTAACAAGAAAGTTTAAAAACCTTGATGCTTATTGTCAATGAACGTCAATCCAAATCTTTAAACACCCTGAAAAACGCTATTTGATATCTATGTAGTTTTAGAGTTCATTCTAACAGACCTCAAAGGTCATAAAACACAATAACAACCGCTATTGGTCATCGACAAACAATCCAAACCCCCAGTTCCCAACACAAATCACCAGAACCCAATAACAGCAGCTAATTTTTCCAGCAAATGAGCGAGTATTGTCGCCAATAGCAAAGCAATAACAAGGTAAACGTAGGACGTTATTTACTTATTGTAAACTCACATGACAGCCGCCTTAATAGGTGGAATGACATGGCGGGCGCGGCGGCGGATGGCCAAAGAAGCGGGGTTACGTGCAGATGGAATACTTAGCTAGACCACTGAGACAAATCTTAATTCCGCTAAAAGAATGATTAGTTCACCTAAAATAGGTACGGAGCATACTGAATACTGATATCAGCAAAACAAACGATGGTTAGCACCAGTTTTTACGGTGACAACTATCATAAACCGGTGCTAATCAACTAGTACGGAGCATAATGATATCACCAAAAATCGTACTTTTTGGTGATATCATTATGCTCCGTACTTCAAGTGATTTCATTGGAATTTAGATAGAAATTTTTCTTAGTGTCATAACAACCTTAACTTAACTTTTAACGGTTAACTTAGCTCCGCTCTGAGGTTTCCTCTGCATTTTTGGAGATTATTAGAGAAGTAGTCTACTTTGAATTCTGGGTATCCTCCATCCTACATCTAAATCCATTTGGCCGTTTTTTGCGGGATTGAGTAAGAAACTTCCAACCACTCAAACATTTCAATATACAAACTTTTTCTTATGTAATACTAGCAAAATTTCCATTTAATATTGCAGTGAAAATGATTTGAGCCTGAAAACTAATGCACCCACAAATTTTGGCAGTTTTAGGAATTAAGTATTCAAATAGCTCGGCACGTTCGACTTTTATATCTAAATCAAAACTACTTTCCAACAAATCTTTTGGAAGAAAAACAATGACGTTAGAGATACTCGTAGGTTGGTATGTATGTCGATAAAGTGACATGGTTTGTAGGTACTATTCTCGGCTAGTTTTCCCTTCTGCCTCACTTACTCTTTGCCTCTACTGAACGGAGTCCTCAAGGGAAATCGAGTGTTGCGCTAGTTACGTAGTAGGTAGGCGGTAGGTGCACGGGCGCGGCCGCGGCTCCTATACGGTAATTAATTAATTATCGATTGCGATACCGTACGAATATTATGAGGAAATAAGGATTAAAAGTACCTAATTGTTAAGGCCGAATTGAGCAAGAAATTCGTGAATTATTATTCCCTTTCGAAATAGTGCAAGAATAATGTTCTTACAATTTTAGGCGTTAAGATGATGCTTTCCTTGATGTCTTGACTTGCTACATGGGTTGATTATTACTCGTAACGAATACAGTGGCACACTCTGCCAAGCAAACAAATCATGGTTCTAGTGAGTGTTTCGTCTCGAAATATTTATACAAACCGAGTACTCGGTCAAGGGCACTGTTTCGGCACTGTACTCGTTACGTGTAATCAACCCATTAGGATGAGAATTTATATTTGTTTATTATATCAGTGTAAGTTGTATAGCCCTAGTTTGTGAACGCCGCTCTAGTTTGAAATTTTTTATAAGGGTATGACTCGAGGCAACTCCGCTTCAAACTGATTAAATACAGATACTCAGACTATTATGTGTCGACTTTGTTAGATAGAGACTCTCTAATCGAAAACCCTAGCACAAAAACTGCACACCATATGATAGCAAAAGAAATCCTGTTTCCTTCCGGTCGCTATTACCACTAATACCTACCTACATTGGGCAGCCATCCGCAGGCGATTCCCAGCAGTCGTAATGTCTAATTCCCGTCGACTTACACACATCAGCGTTTCCGATATCGTGTATACCCCCTTTACGTGTAGAGTAGAGGATCACAGAGATTGTTGTCTTTAACTTTTGTCTGCATTTTAAAACCGCAACAATTTTCATATGAAAACTTACTCTTTTTTGGAAGTTTCGTAATTTAAATAACGAGCAGTCAAAGTAGTGTCTGTTCACATCGTTTTTACATACCTATGTACAATGTACATTGTACATTGACAGAGATTAAGATCTTTATGGTTTGAAGTTTACCTTTACTGGATTGCTGGTATTTTAATATTATTATGTTTTAGTCTAAGTTTTTATAAATGATAACGATTGATTTTTATTTAGAGCAATAATTACCTATCACTTTTTACTGTAACTATAATAGTATGTAGTAGTCTAAGCCAATATTTAGTTCTTTCATTAACCTTTCACAGTTCACTTCAAATTAAGCGTCATCATGAAAGAAAACACTTTATGAACTCTGTTGCTTCTGTTCTAAACTACTCTACCCAACAGTTTTTCCATTTCCACGGCAGCACACGAATATTGCAAACTAAACGTGTGCGAGCACTATTTACAATTTCCCCGGTTATGTCCGTCAGGACTCGTTTGTACCGTCGTTACGTCGCAAATGTTTATATTGGAGACCAGCCTTTATTGTGGGACTTCCGCAGTATTGGTATCACGGATAGCGTTTTGATTTTAGCTGATTCGAATTTTGGTGGGATACGTTTGAAAATTTTAGCCGCATTGAAGGAAACGTGCAAGTTTGTAAGGTTTTTGTTGATGACCGTAAATAATTCAATACTAAAATAAATATATATTTCAAAAAATGAATACCAATATTTTATAGAATGATAATTATAGTAATCTAAGCTGATTCGTTCCACGTATTTATACAAATTCAGACACCTATGCCTATGCATTCACACGCCCAAATCTAGCGTATCTACCCATGATGCGTAAAAAGCAAAATTATAACCTATTTAGTAAGCCAAATGACGCGTGTACGAAAAATCCAAACAAGAAAAAGCATGCAGGCAAGCTGTTTTACCGAAACTGGTTATGATATGCTGAAAATAGCAATGTTCTACTAGAGCTAACATAAGTATAGATACCTTGACGCGTTGTCACGCGCCCTAATCCAGTCACGCGTCAATGAGCCGCGTGACGCGTTTAATTGGGCGCATGTCACGCGCAATCGCGCTAACTGGATCATTGTTAGTTAGTGAGATTATTGGATTCAGTTATGATTAACCTGGTTTGCCAAAATTAATGTGAAATAGACATAAGTACCTACTTATAATGTTAGCCAGACTACTAAAATGGAACCTTAAAATTTAATATAAAAATTACATATTTTTAACCAAAATGTAATTGTAATTCCAACCAAAATTAGACAAATTCAATGTGTCACAAATGTATGTGTATGTTGGTCTATTGAACAAACGTGCATATTTATTTGGTATATTCAATTCACATTCCATATCAAAGTAACAAAACATAAGGTTTATAAAAAGAATTTGCTGTTCAACAATTTAAACTTCAATTTTCACCAAATCAACTATTCCGGGGACGCAGTAGAGTTAAGCTGGTATTACACCAAGATCGATGATAAACCGTCTAGCGTTGTAGCATTTTTTTCGATGAGGTTTCGATATCAAACACGAAGGAGGCCATGGCCAATTTAGAGGTATTAAAGAAACGAATGCTACTACGCGGCCACGTTACCAAAACAGGCAATATAATAGATATTTCGTCTTCAATTCAATTGCACGATTGATCATATTTATTTGCCTCATTATATGCTGCCATAGTTTAAATTCAGCTGAATATCGCTAGCTGTTACTCAGAAACTAAAACAGCTGTATGTGGTAAGTGCTAACGATGGAGGCGGTTACCCTATCTCTAGGAACTGATAAAAGAGCGTGAACTCTCTAAGCAAACTCGCAGTCAGTAGAATGCGAAGTACTACTAAGGCCATTTAATATGATTTTCGTCTTTACTGGAATGGCATGTAGGTCTTGTAATTTATTTTTGTTTCATGTGGCATGCTACAACGCCGGCCTATGCGGCCTTGGTGTAACCAGCTTTAGATCGCTAGCTGTTACTCGGAAACTAAAACCGTTGCATCGTGTGTGGTAAGTGCCAACGATGGAGACAGTTACCCTATCTCTACGAACCGATAATGGAGCGTGAACTCTCTAGGCGATGTCTGTCTCGCAGTCTGCATTCGGTTCTAGGTTTGGGCTGTGTCTATTGTATTCTAATCTCGTTCCGATATTGTGACCCACGTAATTGTTTGTTGACTTTAGCAAAATATACCTACATGCTTATTTTAGAAGATTGTTCGAGTACGCTTATAGATCTGCCTGTAAATCTATAAACAGTACTGAAAGCACTGCTACTGTAAAACAATGAAATTTTTTTTTTTTTTTACTTTAAATAAACATTAAATGTTTGTTACAGATACGACCTGTACGCGAGAATCAACATCCAAACAAATATCAGAACAGTTGAAAGCAATGTTACCAGTTGTTGCAGAGGCGCTTCGCTTGCTCAAAAAAAAATACGACCGTTAGGTATTCAATGGGCTTGGTTTTCATTTCCTTCGCAACTTTAAAACAAACATTAACACCTTTGTAAGTAATTATGACACATAGTCACATACTCATACTCCACACTGTCCTATCTTCGGCAAACCTCAGTGCGGTCATTAGCAGGGTTGTCACGTGCTAATCACGGCCGTGACGTCACGCGCCGCCGATTCACACATTCGCACTCCGTTTATATTCATGTTCGAGTACAGGTAATGTACAATGTGCTCGAAATAGACTTCACCAGTTTTCAATGCATTTCTTTTTTTACTTTAGATTTTTTGCTTTATTATGTTGAGCTGCTATACCGTTGCTTCGCAATAAACAAACGTCTAGTTTCTTTCATAACAGACAAATTATCTGACAACCCTAGGTTAACACAAAAGGTACTCTCTATCCCTTTCCAATCATTCAATTCATTTAATTTCTACTTTATTTTTTTCTATTCAAAATAAAAAGTTTAGGAAAGATAGCGGGTAAAACTGTGCGTTCCATTACTATTTTAACCGTTTACTATGGTAAATAAATCACTGGCGCATATTATTTACTCAACAAAACCATTTACACCAGTACACTAAAAACACAAACCGTTTTCATAATAACATCAAATAAGCAACAAAATACAACTACACTTACCATAACCCCACCTAGATTTAATTAGCCCCAGCTAGTCCGGCTACCCCTGTTTGACCCCTCGCAGGGGTCTAGGTGACCGACAATCATTATAATTGACAATGGGCCTCTACTCAATTGACAGGGGACAGAGCAATTAGCTTCTCTCTATTAAGTATGGTTTCCATCTGAGGTATGGTGTGCAGAATTGATCATGCCAGAGTTTGAAATGTGAATTATTTCTTCTTTGCAGGCTAAATTAACATTACGGATTGGATCAAGCTACAGTACAAAATTATGACAATGGCTAGCAGTAATTTTTTATATTTAACAAAATTAAAAATTTGATATATAGGTATGCCCACTTTGTATTAGAATGTAATCGGAAAAGGATTAATATAAAAATGGGCGGAAATATAAAATTGGTGGATATCAGAAAGATTTAAAGTGTATGTGATGTCATTGACCCATTTGAAAGTTTGTTGAAATTCACCCACAGAGTGATTTGTTTATTTGTGATTGGCTTGCTTTTGAAAATCATTTTTCCTGAAGGAAGGTAAGCAATGATGCTATGGAATACGTTTACCTAGAAAAAAGCAATTTACTTTTGACTTGAGACACTCAGATTTTATCTATCGGGGAGCATCCAGTCAAGCAGAGCATTGCACAATTAGTCGGTTGACGCAATAGAAGTGGAATCAAAGCGTTTTGGGCGTGATGTTTTTTTAAATCATCGAAAAAAAAATTAGGTAAAAAAATCAGATTCACAACATTGTGCCCCATCTGTTTCTTACTCTTTGCCGCCTAAATCGCTTGGGTGCAGTAAACCAGGCGAGAGTAATTAACACGACGGCAAATAATTCACGGACCGACAAAACGAGAATTTTAATACGCAAATGAAATAATTCCTCAGATTGATGACGCGGATTTCTCTTGCCATTTTTTTTCCGGCCGATTTTTTGCGCTTTTCACCGAATTGAATTTTTAATTATGTTTTACGATGGAGAATCGCAATTTGCCGGATTAACTGCATTTACGGAGAGTAGGTGTTTTGGAATCGCGCTTCTGTTGTGTTTGCGTTAATCTTTGATGGATTGCCTGTTTTTTTGTTTCAGCTACTTTTAAAAGGAATGACAACATTGACAACTATCTCTTGTTTGAACAAGATTTTATTGCCTGTATAATTTTTCAGACATTTTTGTTTCTAGCAAGGTAGTTTCTAAAGTGAAATTTGTCGTAATAGTGCATCATTTTATCTAATTTATTACTACTTTACAAATTTACTTTTTTTAGCTACAAAAATAAGGTTCTCGTTTTTTATGTTATCATAAAAATTTATAATATTTTTAATGTTAAATCGCTTAATTCGTTTGTTAACTTTACACAACTAAACAGCTGGCCAACTCAATGGAAGGTAATGTATAGAACTCAACTAATAATACAACATTGAACGGCAGAAAGTCCGAAACTCACAGGACATTTGAATACAACATTATAATAATTATCCCAACTTCATCTACCCAAATGACATCAAGCACACATGTGAATGACAACCATGCATGTATTGCATACCACATGCTACTCTTTTAAAGTTCAAACTCGTATGCAAAGCTCCAGAATGAAACAATCTATTGAAGAGAAATTTCTACACTGTGACGCGTGACATCATAAGGGTTGTCACACACTGTTTTGAAAATGGCGCGTGTTTCATTATAAACAGAAAGGAGCACGACCCGCCAACAGCCTCCCTCAGGAGCCAAACTTTCAGTCCACCTAACGACAATATTTGAAAGTTATTTCAACATTCACAACCCTCATAGGCACCGTTAAAATTTTCCCTACCTTATACACGTACACAAAACCTCCATCTCTTTCTTTCACTAATTGAAACAAACAAGATAGAGGGAGAAGGAAATATTTACAAACTGACATCTCGAAATAAACGGTGGTCGGCTCATGATAATTTACATATTTAGGTGAATTAACCTCGTTGCGTTAAATTGTATTATGAATATTAATATATGTGTGCGTATCATATTTCATGGCGGTGTGTCTTTATGGCTCAGATTTTCGTGAAATTATTATACCGAGGTTGCATAGAGTATTAACATTAAATATACGACGCCAATGTCAGTAAAAAAGACTATCCCGCTCTTTTTTCGTTTTCAACATTCTAGGACTGTTATTAAAATGTCTATTATTGTAATGCATATATATATATTATATATTTCCTTTTTACTTATAGTATAACAACTTTCTCGCCAGATTTCACCTAGGTGTTGTGAAAAAGTCCTTACCTACTAGATATAATGTTAAAAGTATGATTTCAAAAAGTCAATTAAGAGAGAAACAACAAGAAATGAAGAATCTCTTTTTCTAAATACCAGTACCAGGTCTACAAGTGCCAACTGTACCTGTACAAGTACCAAGTGAACAAGTGCCTAAAAATGCCAATATCCAACCTTTCTCAGTCACATTTCGAAAAAAAAATCCAAAGAACCTCAAAATAAACACAAAATTCCCCGAAAACTGTGTATAAAATTTGCAAAAGCCGCCAGTTTATTTGGTTATCTAATAAAATATTACGAGCTTTGACAACTGCCTCGGTGCTGCCCCCTGGTGGCCCGTGCTTCTTACCTTCAGTTATGGCCCAGTAACTACCTACTGCTTTTATGTAGAGTAGAGTAAATATTCGTTAGGGGAACTTTTTGAAGAAAGACTTTTTGTTTCAGGTTTTATGTTTTTTTTTTTGGTTGGCTTATTAATATTTTTAACACGCTTTTATTAGCTTCACCTGTATGTTTGTATGTTTGTATGTTTGTATGTTTGTATGTTTGTATGTTTGTATGTTTGTATGTTTGTATGTAACCGACTCCTTTGAGTGCGTTTTTGACCCACTTTAAACGGTCAGATTTCTTTCAAACTTTGTAGATATATCGAGGACCGATGACAATACACTAAACAAATCGTGTTTTTTAGTTTTTTTAACTATTAATTTGTTTAACACGCTTTTTCTATAAAGTTTCTTTAACTTTTAATACCGTTTAACTTACAAATGGTAATTTTGACATTCGTGTCAGAGAACAGAGTGGCGCAGTGGAAGCGTGCAGGGCTCATAACCCAGAGGTCCCTGGATCGAAACCACGCGCTAGAAATCTTTTTGCTCAATATTTTTTTGTTACGCATCAATTTTATTTTATGAGGTCTGAGGATCGAAACCACGCGGCTACAAATCTTTTTGCTCAATATTTTTTGTTACGCATCAATTTTATTTTTAATTTGCTTGAGCAGACGGCCAAAATCGGATAACACCAACACATTTGTACATATTAATAATGGTTAATAGTTAGCAAATCGAACTAAAAAGCGAAAAATAAATAATAGTTAAAAAAAAACTAAAAAAACACGCTTTTTATAAAAAACCGAACTAAAAAAATAGAAAATAAAATTTTATAAATTTAAATTAAGAATAGGGTTGAAAATTTCAATAAATATAAATTAATAATAGTGTAAATAAATAAATATATGTATTTTATTTTAAAAAAAGCGTGGGGTGCTTTCTAAGATATTATCAAAATGCTAATCACTCTACTCATGTCTGTCAATACAAAATGTATCTACAAAATATATAATATCTATTGACCCATGCACCCCACGCTTTTTAAAAATAAAATACATATATTTATTTATTTACACTATTATTAATTTATATTTATTGAAATTTTCAACCCTATTCTTAATTTAAATTTATAAAATTTTATTTTCTATTTTTTTAGTTCGGTTTTTTATAAAAAGCGTGTTTTTTTAGTTTTTTTTTAACTATTATTTATAACGATGACGGCTTAATAAGAATTACGAGTAGAACAGATAATTATTAAAAAAAACTTTTTCCACCGGGAATTGAAGTCTTGACCTCTAGCGCGGAAGGCAGCCTGTCCACCAATTAACCATTTTTTTAATGTATAGATAAAACTTCAAGACAAGAATTAGTTACATATCTTATTTCATGACAAATTGTGATATTCAAACTTTGTTTAATATTCGGGAATGACCCCGCAAAAAATAATCACCACACAGGAAAAGTCCTTACGGCCAGCAATAATTCGAAGGGCGGGAAAAATTCGAGGGGATTTAAATTTAATTTTCGAACTGGAACGACGTGAAATATCCCCAGCGGCTATAAGTTCAAGCGTAGAACAGCCTGAAAAGTCACCGGAGAAAAAAGAAAAATTCAATTAAGAAATTGTTAAAGAAAACGACTCTTTTATGGCCAGTACCTTTTTTTAGAAGTCTTTAAATATTGAAACTTACGTAAAGCGGCCTCGATACAGCTTTCGATAGTTCAACGTACTTATAACTACCTATACCCTAATGTAAAAAAAAAAATACCTAACCAATACCCTAGGATGAATGATCAAGCATTTTTCTTTGCCTATAGGTACCTATTTACTTTAACAGTGATAGCGGCCAGAGACACTACCGCGAATATTTTTTACCTGTGCTACAATCATAGTAATATTACATAAATACTTTTTTTTTCATCGTGTAGGTCAGATCAGGTCATGAAACTATTATTTTTTTGGTCATATTCCTTTTGGCCAGGCCAGTTTTATGTAGTTTAAGGTTCGTCATTTATAATTCGACATTAACAGCCCCATAATAGAAAATCTAATTAAAATTCCCATACCTATTTTAATACTACAGTATCTTCAAAAATAGCCTGACCAAAATACGCAAAGCATATACGAGTACGTCCAAACATTAGAAGGTTTCCCTCGACTTGTACTTGTAATTAACAGGGTCTCCTAAGGGATGCCCCGGGTCCGATATATTATATCCAGATGACACTCGGAGCTAAGGGTCGCTTGAAGGATCATATCTGAACTCTGAAATTGGACATGTCCCGTTGATATTATAATTCTGGGGGAATGCGAATGTTAAATGTTTTTCTCTTGCTAATAAGTTTGGGTGGAAATTTAAGGATTTTTCTTTTGTTTTAAAGTTTTGGTTACCGGTTCTATGGATGGATTGATGCGTTGTCACGTTTATTTTTAAACTACTAATGGCAGTAGGTCCTATGTTCGCGGCTCAGCGCGACATGTATCAAAACTACCCTCAATAATAAAAAAAAACGCACAAAAATAAAATCATCATCAATTGACATTGTATAAAATCTAGACGTCAAATCACGTCATACGTCAGAACCTTAAAATCATCCCAACGACTGTGTTAACTTCCCCTATTTATTTCGAAATACAATTCATTTCACCATATTATCATGTAAAAATCACCAGTGTCTCGCATAAATAAGTTTTTTTGGCGACCACGACAGGACACAATATTTCGCCAATTTTCCCTGAACTTCGACGGCGTGCCAAGTTGCTCTAAAAAACGGCGTAACATCGAAGAATCCTGTAAATTTTGCAATCCAGCAACAAAAGACGAAGAGGTCAACAACAACAAGCACCGGCAACCGGCACATTTTTTAGTCTAGATATCATTTTGATAAGACGTAAAAAACATTATTATGTCAAATCCAAATCTTTCAAGTGAAAAATCTTTAGAAAGACAAAAAAAACAATTTTTTAAAGTTAGTATTATGAAAAATTACTCAAAAATTTAGACCAATCAAAACTTTATTTATTTACTTTCTAATACCATAAAAACGTTCCAAATTGGAAAAATAATGTGAAACTGCTCATCTAATTTAATTTTCATAGTTTATTGCTTCAAGTTACGATGGAGCAAGTCGCGCTCTTATACTTATAGCGGCACTTCTGCGATTAGCTCTTTAATCTTTGACGAGGAATGCGTAAAGCGGAATAAGCTTTATAAACTTTGCGAATACTTGTAATTAGTTCCGGCAACGAATTTTTAATACGAAGAAGGTTAGTTAGTTGTAACTATTTTATGGGAAACAGAAATAGGGCTGTCAACTCCTCTTGTACGCAGTTGTACGATTTTCATGAAATTATGTTTTTATTTTTAAAAAAGAGCGGCAAACAGGCAGACTGCCAGCCTGATGTTTAGCAGAACCGTCGTTAATGAACACCTGCAACTGCCAGCCCACAGAGGTGCTTGTAGAATCCCTTTTCAACGCCCCATGTTATGTTATGTTATGTTATATTTTGGGTATGGAAGTAGTTTGTGTCATAGATTTCCACATACACTTTTATCCTGGAAAAATTTACGGTTCCTACAGGAAAGCGGGCAAACCGCGGCCCCCACCAAGTTGTAGCACGTAAAGTATCCGTAAAGGTAGGACACATATACAATTACATAGCTCTATAAAACGTATTATAGCAACATAAAAACAAGGAGAATTACATCAAGTAAGGTGCCACATATTCCAATACACACGGGTCTGTAAATCCACTCCTGACATTTTTATAAGAGCGACTTCACCCCATTGCACCCTGAATTAGAAGGTAGCTTGTACGGATAGCAGACACGTTTTCAATGTTAGTTATTGATATTACGAGTATAACGAGATAAAGCTACCATGATTGTTGGCTATTGATCCATGCAATTTATTGAGTGTCATTGACATTTTTCTATGGCACGCTTGTTTTTTTTTTCACATTGTAAAAGTCCATTTATAATGAACATTATGAGCTCGTATTTGGATTAGCATACTCTGTCTTTTTAACCCTGTATATGCTTCGTTTTGTTTCATAGACCAAGAATAAGAATTATTTCACCAACTTTTAGAAGTAGAAAATTACCAAAACATTATGCTTCAATCTAATATTTTTTATGAGATACGTGATCGTTTCTTTCTAGCTTATATTGAGAGCAGGTATAGCTCTATATAATATTAGATCATGATATTATTTTGATCAATCCATTTTTTTTTGTTGACTGTGCAATCTCATCCCCGTTCATCTTCCAGTGTCCGTTACTAGTGTTTTTCACACGAAGTTTTATGCGCTATTATTTGCAACGAGGCATAAAAGTAACCCGGGCAAGTTTATGGGCAGGCACATCGGGCTAATCCGGGCACAGACCAGTGGTGACCCCTTTATGCCGTGTTTGGCAGTAAAATCTTAGCGTATTGTTGGTAAATAGGATAGGATAATATGTGTGTAGTTATATTATTTTCTTGACGGAATCGTGGTCACATAATGATGCACTTAGACGTTTATTAAATGTAATAAGTACTTAATTATTGAGCAATATTTGTTTATAACATTATTACATATATATAAATTTTGAGATCTCGTAAGGGCTCTAAGGATTTCGCAGAACTTTGGCATTTAATGGTTTTTGGCGAAAAAAGGATAGCCTCATTTCCGGACAAACGTGTTTTTCCGAGTTTTCCGAGTAAAAGCTCGATTGCCTAGGCACTTACTCTACCTAATACGAGGCAAACTGAACCAAACTACGAGATAAAAACGACAGATCACATCTGAATTCATATAACCGCATATTGGGCTATATTCACGTAGCAAAACGTCTTACCTAGGCCAATCGTCAAATAAAAAACTTTCGTATGAGCAAATCATACAACTAAAAATCTTAATTAAAAATACGACAAAGTTTTGGAGTTACATTAATATGGTTTTGTATTAATATTGGAACTCCGCCGTTGCCGGTCCCAAGCCCGGATGGAAAAGGAGGAGGGTTGGTTAGGGGAGACCATACCTACCGTTAAAGGTCAACGCCGAGTCTCGGGCGGCGGTAAATATCCTGATCTCGCCATGGCCATCCAGCGCACATGAAGCGGTAAACAGTAACCGTGAGGACTAAATACCCTCTCAAAAACTGATGCGGAAGGACGTGGGAGCCCACCGTGATTAGTTTCCCAAGAAAACCCCACCTACTATGAACACAGAAATAAGAGAATGCGATTTGTTGGACGATCCGACTAACACTCGGCGCCATTCAGTGTCCGGGCTGAATGGTGTGAAATTAGCTACCGAAGCTCCGCTAGGAGGAAACCTAAATGGTGGCTTGAACCCTACTATGAAGACATCCATACGAGCTCATCATCGTATTGAAAATGGAGCAAATTAGTATGAACTTAGGACTCTCCATCAACAGATCTAAGACCAAGATTATGGTAGTTGACCGTGCCAAGACATTGGCTTTCACCGGCGCACTAAATCTCCAAACTGTCGAGGAGTTTGTCTACCTGGGCTCCAATATCAGCAACAATGGCTCTAGTGAATCGGATGTGCGAAGGCGGATCGGAATGGCTAAAGGTGCCATGACTCAGCTCGATAAAGTGTGGAAAAACCGAGGAATTAAGATGAAGACCAAAATCAGACTGGTTCGTACTCTAGTCTTTTCCATCTTTCTTTATGGGGCTGAGACCTGGACTTTGAAAGCGGCGGATCGTGGGCGCATCGATGCTTTTGAGATGTGGTGCTGGAGGAAAATGCTCAGGATACCTTGGACAGCACGTCGGACTAATGCATCGATACAAAGACAACTCAAGGTCACGACTAGACTATCAACCATCTGTCTCAAACGTGTCCTTGAGTATTTCGGTCATATTGCTAGAAAGCAAGGCGACAACCTGGAGAAGTTGATGGTGACAGGGAAAGTCGACGGCAAGAGGTCACGAGGACGCAGCCCGATACGTTGGTCTGATCAGATTCGCACCACTCTCGACACCTCAGTCTACGAAGCACTTCACATTGCTGAGGATAGGAAAAGCTGGCAAAACATCGTCAGAGAGAAGCTACTTGGAGGTGGTGGTCACGACCCTCAGACATGAGGAACACGATTTTAGGAGGAGGAATATGGTTTTAAAAACAAAAAAACTCACAATGCACACAGTCTTGTAAATAAATTGCAATTGGAATTTTATTATTGCCTATTTATATCCAGGTAGCTAATTTCACTTACGTGAACTTTACAGACATGTGTAAAAAGAGTAGTATTCCGGAATCGCTCGTAACCATCTGTTTAACACCGCTCGAAGTGATTTCGCCAGCCGTGAAACTCTGCCGTGATTGCGTGAAATTTTCATCGCTCGGCGAACGTAAACGTCCAAGTTAACGTTTATCGACGAACGGCGACGGAATTAGTTCGGGAGTTTCGGGGCGCTTTAGGTTGGAATTGGTGATTGTGTGGTTTCGGAATGAACGTGCGAGTGCTTTTAGAATGCAGAGGATTTTTAGTTGAGGTGTATTTGTGAAAGCTTTGCTATGTTTTGTTGCTTTTGTATAATTGAGGAACTAATTTAAGCACATTGGGTCTTATTTTAAAGCCTGCTTAAAGTTAGTGACTAGCCACTCGGCCTCTACGAAGCTATTATCGTTTTCCTGTTTCATTTGTAAATGTTCATCCGAAAACTACTAACACGGATGTTTGGTTAGGAGTCTAATTTATTCATGGCCTAAAATAAAAGTGCCAAATACCTACTGAAACATAAAACAAACGTAAATTATAAAATACAAGCAACCTGCCCGGCTTCGCATGGGTCTGAAATATAGTCTATGTTACTCGCTAATGATGTAGTTTTATATTGGTAAAAGAATGTTTAAATCGGTCCAGTAGTTTTTGAGTTTATCCGTTACAAACATCCGAAAATACAAATTGAATTAAATTTCCTCTTTATAATATTAGTGTAGATAGGTATAAATAAACGTACAAATAGTTTTGAGTCCATAACTTCATATCTACTACGAATAGATACAATGTTTCAACTTTATTGTTACGCTACTCCAGCTTTTAAGGGTAAAAGTAATGGCCATATATCAAAAATTTACCCGCTTCATACCCCTACCACTTACTCAGGGACAATCCAAAAGCCATTTTCTAACATAAATAAAATAAGTCTCGGGCGCCCCATACCTTTCAATATCTACGTAGTGTAGCAATATTCCCGGGACTGCACTAAACAACTGTCATTTTATTTTATCACCTGGCTTTCGCGTAAACTCGCTCGCTAGTGATAAATTTTAATGTTAGACACTCGAAATATTGTCGCGCGCTCCTTGGTAGGGGTGTGTGTTGAAAAATTCTGCCTTTTACTTGTAGATATCATATTATACATAGGTAGGGGAATATACCTATAATTTACTAAACTTTGTGTTCAAATTAATAATATTAAAATAAGCCTAAAACAAACTAGAAGTGCGAATGTCCCAAAGTACCTAAGCTGCCAGTACGTAGTCTACTTACATAATGCAACAAAAAATATTAAAGTTAAAACCTTACTTATCAAGCGTAGACATGCTTTATATGCTTTGTGGCTGATAAAAAATACCACACGTAAAAGCGATACAAAAAACATCTTGATAAAATACTCAGGCCTATCGAGCATTACCTCAAAGTCCGGAACTCAGTTAATCTCGGGCCTAAACAAAATAAATAAAGGAACAGGCGCCAGGGACCCGTAAAATTATTCAACTCAAGCTGTACGTAACCCATTGTAAAGTGACTTTTTAACAAACTCTGTAACTTTTTAAATTCACCGTGTTTCAAATCCGGCACCGGTCTCCCGAGGATCTCCGTTAAAAATTAAGTCAAAGGAGAAAAAATAAAAGTTTAAATGTCCCCCCTCTTTGGGAAGAATAAACATTTTACGTGCGCCGCGGAATTGGGAGGTGAATTAAAAAAGCTTTGTTGGACCTTGGTTGACTCTTCGAGGTTGACTTCATGAATTCGTAGCAAGCGTGCTTGATTTTCCTAAATTGCCAACGGCTTACACTTTTCTTGTATTTAAGTAGATTGGTACCTACCTTAACTTACGTATACGCAGCAGATTCGTGGTTTACGTCAATATTTTCCAAGATAAGTAAATTATTAATCTACACACCTCTAAATATCAAATTGAAGTGAAATGAAATAGATATCTCATATCAACTAGCTTTATCCTCAAATAACTGTTTCAAATGTAGTTTTAGTGTTTCCGCCTTCAAGAAAAAAAAAAGGAAATATACTAGAAATATGTACAGTTGAAAACAGTTATTTGAAGATGAATTTTCGCGAAGTATAACGCCTGATTCAATAAATTAGATTTATCTTCAACCATATCGTTTCACTATCATTGATTAGTCAGTGGCAAAGCGGAAATAACTCTGGTGTTCATTCTTAGTTTTCACTTTAGATATTAGTGGCGCCATCTATTATAATTTTCCATCACTAAGAAAATACCTACAATTGCTACCTATACCTTTCAACGCGTATTTAACGTAGTCCCAGTCGTATATGTTCCAAATTATAACTGGAATTAAACCACCCACTCGTCCAAGTAAATTGGAA
The DNA here is from genome assembly GCA_949125135.1 of Alcis repandata. NCBI lineage: Eukaryota > Metazoa > Arthropoda > Insecta > Lepidoptera > Geometridae > Alcis > Alcis repandata. The sequence continues at coordinate 8,895,296 of OX421233.1, forward strand.
CGGCTAAATTAACCCACCAAGTTCGTTAAGCCTACAAAAAGCGACCAAATCTGTAAACGAGAAAATCCACGATTAACCCGCGGTTAATTCATGTCTAATTCATTAAGTTTGAAGGTGCCTTAACTAGGTGTCTTGATAATTTAATCCAACCAGGATCCTCCAATTAAGGCGTTGCCAACGACTTTTTAAATATTCAGGTGGAAGGGTTGAAACGAGGCCAAAAACGGCGTAAAATTCATAACTCCAGGGAGGGATTTATTAGAGAAATGATGACATTTTAGGTGTCGATTTTGGAAGTTTCGAGAGAAAGTTTGTTAAGGATTTAGTTGTCACGGTGGATGGGGTAAAAATGTTTTACACCCATTTTGTTGTTGGAGGGTTGTTTCGGTATTTAAATAATGATTAAGCTGAAACTGAAGCTGAAGTTGGAAAGGGTAAGATAAAAATTCAAATTACATCTAGATCGGAGTTTTGCTCAAATTTTGGTTCTACTTACTTACAGTTTAAAGTGAATCAAAAGGTGACATCAAAACGAAAAAACTAGATAATAGATTACTAGAACTAGGCAGGTACTACGAGTAGATGTTAGATTTTTTAACTACATAATTAATAAGTACTCGAAAGAATTCACTAAAAACGTCCAAGCATTTATATTATAATGTGTAGATAACTAGGTACCTACTCATAAGTTCGTTAATATCATCGACCGCTTCGTATGCAGGTCCATCTACCAAGAATAGGAATTTAGATTTCGAAACCATGCAGAGTTAAAACTGTGATCAGACTGAAATAACATTCAGCAAATATAACTCGATCACAACTAAATCATGAACTGAAATGTAATCTAGTCGCAGTTTGCGGACAATGAGTGGAATAGAGTTTATGAAAGTGTTTCATTTTATTTATTGGGTTCAGTTCCTGGTAAAAATGGCAGAATAAACACAAAAACTACTTATTGATTCTTCTAGCACAGCAACCCAAAGTACCTACAACTCACAACTCTACAACCTACAACTCTAGAGAGCACCATTCATCTGTCTTGCAGTGTCTTTTGCCAGTTATGGCTTCGAAGTTCACTCAAATTGAATAGGTAATCTAGTGACATCTGATATGGAAAACGCGCGACGGTTTGGCTAGCGATCACTTGTAGAATCCCTATGGTAAAAGGAAAAACTGCGTAGTATATTTGGGAGTCCGTTACATGACAGATGTCATGAAAACCTGCCTTAGTTGTTTAAGTCAAAAATACTTTTGAGTCAAAAAGAGATGTCTCACCTACCACTGAAACTAAGTTCATGCTCTGGTCTTTTGATTATTAACTACCTATGTTAAGAAGTAACCCTCTTCGAGTATCAAAATAATACACCTAGGCACTTATTACAACTATCAAAATAAATTAAATTAAATTAAATAATCGATTTAAAAGTAGATACATTAATTTTTTTAAACTGAGTATATGTGCTAACAACACTTCTAAAAATTTGTAGTTTAGTAAAGTCTCTACAGTTTTTCAGCTCCATTTCTGCTATAGCCAAGGGACGGACGTGGACAGTCGGACGGCAACTTGTAATATTTTCATTAGATTGAAGATCCCAACGGCCACTGTCTGTGCCTAGTTTGGCTGAGCTCAGAAGCTGCTCAAATACTGCAGAATAATTTTATTTTATTGTATTTCGTATGTGGACCTTTTACCTACACGGATTATAAACATTGACTACGAATCCTACTAAACATGAAAGATTCAAAATGTTGAAAGACACTGTAAAGTCTAAATTAGCTTAAAACAAAACCGAATTACAATGAGGGTATATAAAATAGTGTCTTACATGTAAAGTTTCAATAAATTATCATTTCTGCTGTAGTCGTCATAGGCCTCGGTGGCGCAGTAGGCAGCGCGTAAGTCTCATAATCTTAAGGTCGTGAGTTCAATCCTCACCCGGGGCAGTGTCTTTTTGTCATTTTTGCGTATCTCAGATTATTTTTTTAAAGAAAAATTACAGCGGCCTAGCGTTTCAAATGAAAAGAATTTTAACTTGTCTAAGACGCTGTTTTCACAAAACGTATTTGTTTTGCTTCCTTCATAGTTCACACCCTATTTTATTTTCAAAACTACTTATCAGTATTCCATTATTAGTGAATTCAAAAGTTATTAGTTATTATTTATTATCATTGCTAAAAGTATCTCTAATTAACGTAGCTTGCAAATGTTAAAAAGGCTGGGTAAATCAATGTATGGGACGTCGCCATTGTTCTTTTGTATTTTATTTTCCTGCACTATTTGTTACTATGTTATTGTTTACAACGCCATCTATATTCTTAACGAAAACCAATAGACCTGTGTCATTTTTCGAAGTCAATTTAGTAGTGATTCTGTCTACTTATGAAAGATGGCGCTCAAGTAAAGCTGTGGTGCCTACCGCCATCTATTGAAATTTGAGCAAACTACTACATTAAAAGAATACTACGTGAAAACATTTTTGAGAACCCTTCATAATCTTTGTATCATAATCTTTCATAAATACATGTGAGTCATTATAATGTTTCGTACAAATTTTGACAGATGGCGCTTTGATTAATAATTTAATAGTATTTTATTTATTTTTTCATTCACGCACGAGTATTCGAAAAGGTTTCTGCTGAATATAAACTCCGAAGAAGTAAAAATACGAAAATTACTAAAATGTCTTTGTGACAAAAAAAACACATTTATTTTCATTTTAATTTTTCATTAAAAATAATTGACTGTGACGTACAGACAGACCGAGACCGAATTCTCGCCTTAAAGGGTTCTTTCCCGAAGGAGGTTCAGAACCCTAAAAATTGAGTTCATATCGATGCCAGCCGCCATACGCAGATCATCGTCGCTCTTCGCTTCTTTTGAGTGCCTAATAGTGAGAGTTCTTTTCGTGTAGTAAAAAATTAACTACAATTTGTATGGAATATCAACCGCGCCACCTAGTGTTCGTAAGATGAACTACAATAGTTCCATACAAATTGTACTTTACGTTAACGTGATCGATAACGTAAACTACATAAAAAAACTCGCACTAGGTATACTTAGTCACCGCGTTAACAACTGAGTCGTAGGGACTTCGTCGTAGTCGTCGTAGCGTAGTCGTAAGGGCTCTCTTACACGAGCGGCACGATGTCAACGGCAGAGGCAACTGTAGCCGTCGACATCTGTCGGCGGCAGCCGTCGACACGTCGGCGGCAGCCGTCGACACGTCGGCGGCAGCCGTCGACCAATGGCGACGGCAGACCTTCGACGTTAGCATGTCAACTGCTGCCGCTGACGTGTCGACGGCTACAGTTGCCTCTGCCGTTGACATCGTGCCGCTCGTGTATTTACATCGTGCCGCTCGTGTAAGAGAGCCCTTAGTCGTATGTTTCTATTTGATTTTATTCTTATCGATATGCGCTTATATCTTACGCACATCACTATGCGGCTCCATAAGACCCACAAGTGTAAGCGAGATAGACATAGATAATTTTTTTAGCGTTCTACACTTCGTTAGCCTATTCGCAGTGTCTACTCTAGAACCCTCTAAGGTCTACCTCAATGCTTGTCGATTCTTTTACAGATGTGGCTAGACCGTTGCCTCCTCAAAATTAAACAGCACCGCTGCGCCCCGCAGTTTCATCCGCACGCACGGTGGTGAAAAACGGTAATAAAAATTATAATTAAAAATAAAAAAACTGTTTAAAAATTAAAATCACGCATTTTCATCGGTCTTTGACAGGTGTGCAAAGTTTGAATTAAATCTGATCATTCAAAGTTAGGGCAAAATCGAGTCCAAAAGGGTCGGTTACAAACAGGTACCTACTACAGGTGAAAATATTAAAAGCGTGTTAAAAAAAATAGCTAATGTACTTTTCTGTATTTCTGACATGTGCCAAAATGTAAAAGTGTCCTATGCAAAACTTCATGAGGTAAAGCGTGAAATCGTAGCAAACAAACCCACGTTTGCATTTATAAAATAAGTTAGCATCAGTTTTAAAATCAATGGAAAGTCGATAGTCATTGGTTTTACAACCATTGGCGCCTCGTATAACTAATATAAGCATCCACAATCAAGTTAGCATCCTTTTAGCTATAATAGGCGTCTACTAAATTAAAAATTAAGCAATACCTAATACCGAATGGGACATTGACACTATAAAAAATTGCATCAAAAGCCAAAGGTGTCCGAATTCAAACATCTATAAAAAAGGCAATTTATTATTTCGACGCGAATTTTATTTACGTCAAACGATGAACAATAAAAATGAAAATTGTTCTTTTTGGCAAGGTCGCCCACTGGCGCCAGCGGTTAACATTCCAAACCTCTGTTGCCGGATTTAGGAAAAAAAATTACAAGGGACTTTTATATTTCGAGGATATTTACCTCATCTGCAGAGATATCGAATGTAATTATGTAAATATTGATGAGTTTTTTTGGATATCGAAAAGGTTTTATTGATTTTGTATTTTTGTTGTTAACATTTAGATTTGATTAATTGCTTTAGGTGTTATACGTAAGTATTGTTTTTGTAGAGTTGGTTATTTTAATGTCTACTAGATCCGGAACCGCAGCTTTGCAATTCTTTGTATACTTTACCTACCTATGTCAAAGTTCACAAAAATTTTACAATATGATTAGGTTCAATTTTAACCAACAGTTTTTGACCACTGTTCAATAAGTTAAGCGTCAAAGACTAAACTACCCTTCGCACACAGTGCCATCTTAATAAAAATATAGCGCATCTGCCTTGAAGATGGTTAGTCACCTGAAAAACCAAGCCTTTGGGTGATAGAGGTAGCCCTATATCCAGTGGCGACTTGTCAAAAATATCTTCGACTACATTTCACTCAATGGTGGATTTGCCAGCAGGCTGAGTAGGCTGGATGGAGCCTGGGGAAGCAAATTCAGGGCCAATTTTTTTTATGTCGAACATGATTTCCTGACAGAAGGTATTGATAGGGGTGCAGTTTATCAAACGGTGGAGGTCGATAGAGGCGGAAAACAAAATTGAATAGCAAAAAAAATGGCAAATGATTTCACTGCTTTCACTTTACGATTCTGAATGATTTAAGTGTGGCATAGTATGTTGGTTCTAATATCGGTTTCCACTACATCCAACCCGCTCTGAAGATCTCCACTCTCGTGCGCGTGATAAGACTGGTAGTACTTAACACGGGTTACAACGTATAAATGATCCTGGTCTCTTTCCCACTAATTACTTTTCTAATAAGACAGACAGTGGCCGAGACATTGCACGCTCCTGAACAAGGCCTATGCAATCCGGGAAACACTTATTTGTATTTGTTTGTTAACATTCATTAATTTACTAGTAACTTTACATTGTTATGATTAACTATTGCCTAGACAAACCCGACTGGGTTTTAAGCTGATTATTCTTTTAAAATAATAGTGTGAAAAATTAATAAAAAAAAGGCTAGGTCAATATCGCCAAGCCCAGCGAGCCTGGTCTCCCGTTTGACAGTTAAACGCAAAACAAAACCGCCGCACTTGATGGAGTATTGTTTCGAATTCCTTCACGCGTCCACTCTCGCGCGGGTTAAGGCCACTGCGGAACTTTGTACTTTACTTAGTCTAGACTCTAGGGTATGGGAGGTTAAGTTACGTCCACGGTCGGTAGGACGGAATACTCTTACGTGAAATTTTCGAAGTTACTTTTTTGCTGCTATCAAAAATGTGTTGCAAATCTTGGCAATTGAACACCCAAAATTGAGATTTACAGAGTTATTCATAAAGGGTATGCTAAGCCGAAAAGGGCTCATAGTATTCATCATTATTAACAACTTTAACTATGGGAGCAACCCAGAATTCGCGAAAAAATCAGTTGTTCCATACATTTTGTCGAGTGTTATTGACATTTTGTATAGAATAGCTGTTATTTTATCGCGAATTTCGGGTAGGTCCCATAGTAAGTTGTTTATAATAATGAGTACTATGAGCCCTTTTCGGCTTAGCATACCCTTTATGAATAACCCGTAGATATTTGTAAGCAAGTACAATAACAACTATGTGTGTTAGTGGTGATAAGTTATACGAGTGTGTTCTGGCGTCTTCTAAAGAGTCATTTATTAAATGAGAGCTATTAAGAGATCAATCCAGGTTCTACGAATAGGTACCTTTGTGATGCCTGTTACCATCTAGGTACGACCAAGGTTTAAGCTAGGTTAAGCAGAGCTGCCAAAAAAATTGGTATGGCGTTACAAAGAAATATTCTAAATACCTAAAATTTTATCGGTACTTTAAAATCAGTTCATTTATTTTTAGTAGTTAATCAGAAACGCCCTTCTAAGGACAAAAGGCGGGTTGTTAGAAATAAATCACAATATTAAAACGTTTCTTGTTGACCCGCGTCTTGGCGCAGACCACTTAAATCTTAGGTACTTAAGGCGAAGCAACTTTTGATTTCTTTTTTCATCTTTCGAACGAGATTAAAATTTTACTTTTAAACGATTTGACGATTGTTGTTGCAACTCGAGGCCTTATCATTATTATCAGCCCATAATTTACCAATGCCGAACATAGGCCTCTCTTCTTGTATTCATCCCGGTCCTGAGCCAATTTTGTCCAGGTTCTTCTTCCAATTTTCATAAAATCAAACCATAAAAGCTGCTGTTTATTAGAAATTTAAAAATTAATTAATTAAAGCTGTTTCGCAGTATTTAGTATACAAAACAAAACTTCAAGAACTGATTTTGAATAGCACAGCTGATATTAAAGAAAGAGCTTGCCCTTAAATGCTGTTACAATGACGATGCACCCTTAAACAAGAGAAATACACCCTTTAAAGGGAGCCGCCCTAAATGCTATTAACTGTTAAACTACTGATTTATCTCACGTCATTAAGGGCTGCTTTGATTACCTACGGATGATTAAAAATGATGCGAAGGTGGCCCTTTGAAATGAGGATTTTATCAACGCAACGAGAATTCAGTCGAATTTGTCTTCAGCCAGGATATAGTTGTAGTAATAGTATGATAATAATTATTTAGCCAATCGGCTTATGCGTACTTATTTAACTTTTGTAAACAATACTTGGGTTTTATTTTTAATTTAAATTATCTGGCTCTTTTATTAGTAAGACAGTAAATATCCAGAAGACATTTTATTAGAATCAATTAAGTTATGCGAAAATATGAAATTGCAATCTGGATTTATAATTTTCTCCAGAAAGTAAATTATCGTCTCAATGAATCATCGGTGTAGGTAAAGTGTTCATTGTTATTAATGGTCCCATATTATTATTCAACGAGCATCTTTTCACAAACGATGCCGCCAATGAGGAACAAGGTATTTGTAGAATCTATAGAGACGATGCATTTAAGAATATTTCGGTCTCCAAACTTGCTCTCAAGTTTTGCCTTTCTTTTTCAACGTGTTAGTTTAGTTATTTTGTATTTAGAGTGTAGTTAAAACCACAAAAACTAAGCACTATAATATCAAAACCGTTTAAGCTTCATCATCATCCAAAGTCTTCCTACGAGTAGGTAAGTCCAATCGGGGATTGATTTTGGAAGCTACAATTACACCTACAGAATCCCTTAATATTGGAAACCACAGTAGGTACCTATAATCATTTCCTGACTTTCATAATTAATCCTTCATAATTAATAATTCATAATTAACAAATTAATTAATCCTGTTAATAAATCGGTGCTAAAGAATGGTGTACAAGAACGTTAGGCTCTAGGTTCCTACTCTAAGTATTTTTTGTTCCGATCACCCGCTCCAAATTAAGTTATCAACTTTGGTGAAATTCATTGTTTTATATAAGCCTTTTTGTGCCGATACGCGTTTAATAGTCAATTAATGAAGCTACCTGAGGCGTTTTTATCCCAAAGTGACCAAAGGATATTGGCCAGTCATTCGCCTTAAGAGATATGGTCGAAGAGACCCCACGGTCTTTTGGGCCGAGCGTAGCTTCAGGGTTAGAAGTGAAATGTAATGGAAGCTTGATCATTTTAATTGTAATTAAATTATCCTTCTTTTAATTAAGACACAGTAACGGTTTAATAAAGGAACAGATTTTGTCTTAATTTGATTTTGATAATGAAGAAGACAGTAACAATTTTATTTACACTCATTTTTGAGGTTTCTAACCACTTGCAAAGAAAACACAGACACTCTAAAAGAAAGGTCAAAATTTAGATGGATTTAAATCACTGTTAAAGAGTTTAGAATTAAATAAAATCATTGAATGGGAATGTAAAATAAAAAAATTCAAAAATACTATCGCGAATGTTTGAAAAATCATATACTATCTTTCTACATTTTAATTTGACGGAAGGATAAAAAAAAATCTTTTGTTTTTTTCAAATTTTTTTATGAATGCGTGAAAGAGATAGCTATCGTCCGTTTATCTTGCCGGTAACTCACGAGATCACAAGATCTCATCGGCCGATCCCCGGGATAAGGGCTAATCACTCCAATTACGGCAGTAAATGGCCCACGCCTTGTGATTTCGAACCTGCCATGTTATTTTGTTGATCAGGTTGCTTGGATGTAGATCTGATACGCATTTCTTGATTATTAGAACTACTTTTTTATCATGAGCCAGTGTTTGGCGACCAACTTGCTTGTTGATAAGCAGTGATGTGTTCGAAAACGAAGGACGCAGGCTTAGAAAACATCTTCAAGTTTTTTATTTAGTCTTTCGCACTTTGTGGTTGAAACAGCCAAGATTTTATCCTCAACTGGCCTCTAGAATAATTCAATCTTTATTTTACTATTTTATGTATTTATTATAAATGTCGTTCTGTAAGTCTCTAGCTATCACCAAAGTTATAGTGAAGCATGGTTATAGATTAGGTCATTGAAATTGAATCAACACCCAAAGATAATAAATACTCGTAATAAACAAGGAGCACATTTTAGCAATATATTTATTTTCTGTAATTTTGACTTCATTACGGTTTAAGTTTTTAATGTGATTAATAAAATTCGATTCATCTATCATAGATCAATGGTATGTGAAATCAAAAGATCTTTTGCTGAATAATAAATACTCGTAATAAACAAGGAGCACATTTTAGCAATATATTTATTTTCTGTAATTTTGACTTCATTACGGTTTAAGTTTATAATGTGATTAATAAAATTCGATTCATCTATCATAGATCAATGGTATGTGAAATCAAAAGATCTTTTGCTGAATAATAAATACTCGTAATAAACAAGGAGCACATTTTAGCAATATATTTATTTTCTGTAATTTTGACTTCATTACGGTTTAAGTTTATAATGTGATTAATAAAATTCGATTCATCTATCATAGATCAATGGTAGGTATGTGAAATCAAAAGATGTTATACAATTGTCTTTTGCTGAATAACGTCCTCGACCTTTGCCGTAGAAGTAATAGCTAAAATACAAAAAAAAAACTATTCTAGTATACCTACTTTATCTTTAAACTTTTTAGCATACAGTAGCAGAATTCAAAAACATAAACTCATAGGTTGGTCAATAAAGTCGTAGCTGGGTGGCAACGTTTACGAGCGACCTGTGTGTTCCCATAACTTCAGTTTTTGTGCCTAGTCGTTATGGCCTCTGCGGTAGATTAAAGTCCATAACTGATTATTAGGCGTCTGCTAGGTTGAACTGAATGTTTCTAATACACTTTTAAAGATAGATTGACAAGTCAGGATCCATAAAGATCCTGACCTGTCAATCTATCTATCTCTATCTGTTGTGGTGATGGTGGTGGTTTTATCTCTCTCTGGTTTTTGTTCTTATACTCGTATCTACATAATACAATAATACAATACAATACATTTCATGTATAATACATTCCTAGTGATCGACTGAGGTTACAATAGTATCTTAGAAGTGAGAATACTTCGCCTTGATGACCATAATCCAGGTTATTTTCTATTATCAAAAGACGTGGACAATTGAGCATGTTCCGATTCATATCTTCATTGCATTCTTTGTATGCGCAACAGGAAATATAATATTAAATCTGCTATCGCCAATCTAATCGTTGTTTTTTTCATGAATCCAATTCATTGATTAAATTGTTGCCTACGGAATTAAAAACGGAGTGTTACCTACCAGAAATTTTGCTGAAAATATTGTTAGTTACTAAGTACGAGTATTATACTTTCATACAACTTGCTGATTCTTAGCATTTGCTGCTCAGTGCTGCTCGGCCTTTGGTTTGCAGGTTTGGTGCTATAAAGCACTTATAGCACTCAAGGGTAGCGTAGCTTTCCATTGGTTAAAGATTTTTTTAAATCGGAGCTATAATTTCGGAGATTACTTACTACATATACGAGTACATCCATACAAACTCCTCTTCATAATATTAGTAAAGATGTGCTATTGCACTTATTTCCAACCATGTACCTACAAATAGATACCAATTTACAATTAGGTACGAGAGTAAAAGATTTTTATTTTCACATTGACGACACACGGCGACGCGCGTCATCGATCGGAGTCAATTGCTACGCTCTATGTGAAAATGTATCTATGTATGAATACGTAGTAACTGTGTATTATTCAACATTTACCCATTCCACATTATTATACCACATTCAGACACTCGCAATCTCGAACCCGTGCTAATCATATCACATAAATCGCGCTACCTAACCACCTATAAGCATTGAACCTGAACTTGTAATTGGCGGCAAGTAGGTAAATTTATTATTATGTTTAGCCCCACAATTACAACTGGCAAGCCGCAATTATCAGATACATTACGTTACGCGTGTAATATACGAGGTAATGGCCGATGAAAGTGCGTAATTATTTTCATTCTTGGATATCGATTATTTTTGACGGCGGGCGCTGTTTAAAGTGTTGAGGTGGGGGCCACACTGGGGAATAATCATGAAGATTATTTTAAAACTAATCGATTGGTCAACAACAGTCAGTTGTTGTGTTAATTAATTACCTATAACATATATAACTGACCTTATAATCTTTGACAAACAAAATTAAAAAAATAAATAAAAAGCAGTTTAATTACTACTACTTACTTACTTACTTGACATTTTTTTTGAACATTTCAGAAAATTAAAAAGCAAATCATAATATTAAATAAAGTAATGATAAATTTCGTGTAGGGTCGCATTACAACTTTTACTAGTTTATTTAAAAAATAAATTTCTTTTAGCAATCAAACTTACATTGAATTGGTATCTGAGGTACCTACATTAAATTTAATTTCAGCTCAATCGGACAATCGGGAAGTGGTTCATAATTCAAATACAAGATTTGACCCAAAACAAAACACAACAACAACAAACAGGGCAAGCTAAATAAAAGCTTGTAATAATAAAAATTGGAAAAGCGACATTACTAAAACATGTAAACTTTAATCTGCAAGTGTATAGTCCGCTTTACGTGCTTACTTTACGGGCTTAAAGTGTAGTACGTGGCTAAATGCTCGCCATTATGTGAACTAAGCGTTCTAGCCCTACATTTACTCTACCAATAAGTGATCAGACTCATGTATAAAATTATAGTAACAAAACGAAATAGATATAAAAAAAAAATTTACTTAAAACACTAGCTGCACCCCGCGGTTTCACCCGTTCCCGGGATAAAAAGTAGCCCATGTGTTAATCCAGATTTAATGTAAATTTATTTTTTATTCCAAATTTCATGTAAATCTGTTAAGCCGTTTCAGCGTTCATTAGTAAGAGACATACATACTTTCACCTTTATAATATTAGTAAGATAATACAAAGTCTAGGTAATTAGTTAAGTACTGGGTTAATATTAATTTGAAATTACGATGAAAATTTACAATTTTGTCAATAAATAAAAATGAACTAGAGTCCAGTAACAAACATCCGCACACACGAACTATCATTAACTACATATAACGTCTAATATAATGAATAATAATATTAAGAATACGTTAGCATTTAATATAGCATAACGAGCTATTATTTTTTTTTTGTCTCTTTTCGAAACAAAAAAGCTGATCTCCATAAATAAAAGAAACATCTTTATAAGTAGTTAAGCCTACTTAATAAGGAAAATTTAGACTCTAAAGTTACAAAACGCGTAGGAGTACCGGCGCCAATGCTCTAAACAAGTTATATTGTATGCTAATATCACAGATTTCGAACTGTAATTAATACAAAAAATAATTTGTTAGCTGCTCCTAAGGGCGCCGAAACGGGTTCTTAATAATGCTTCTTATTTTAATGAAAAACCTATTTAAGACGGTACCGGTTTGCCACTAAAATGTGGTAGCTAACTGTACTTTTGATTCTTAAGTAATAGACCTTTATTTCGAATAAGTTTTTTTCGTGTATTCGTAGCTTTTCAGATTTAAAAATTAACCGTTAAATTTTCCGAAAAAAAACCTTGGATACAGTAGGACGCTTACTGAAATAAAAATTTGAAATATTTTTGGCCATAATGTGATCTGTCACAGTTACAGGAATATCCATAAATTAATTTCTGTAATTAATTCCTTGTAAAATAAGCTGTTAAAATTTGAAAAAGGTTTGATTTTTAGACCGAATTACAATAATTATATCGTCGAAATTAACCAGCCACATATTTCCATAAGATGATTATTATTAACAATATAATAATTTATTGACATTCCTGATAACCACTTTTAAGTTGATATAGTAAGACTGAGGCAAGGCCTTCTAACTATTCCAACTGGATGTTTCCATTCGGAGTTTTCCCCAAGTTCATGTTTTGTTATGATTGTGAAATAAAGTGGAAATAAAGTTATGAATTTATGACAACTCAACAATTTATGATACGAAGTCAAAGTTATCAAAGGAAGGAAACTTGCCTTGAACGTTTTATTATCATGAATTATTTATTTATGTTTTCATTGTTAAAGAATTAGAACAGGGTCAATTGGGTTCAAGGTTTTTCATGATGTAATTTTAACGATGTATTGTATGTTTTCTAATCTGCTGCAGTATTTGCATATTTAACTACCCGTTACACGTTTCGTTGAAAAAGTTGCATAAGTTTTGGTTGAGGATAGAAACTTATGCAGATTTAAAAGGTCAGTGTATTTGCTAAATCGAAAGACCTTAACTTAAAAATAAGCTACTTCACGTACTTACGAAATTAGTAGGTAATGAAAAAGCCGAATCTCACGTTTATGCACTTAACTTGAATTATCTTTTCGTATATAGGTATTTTTGTATCTATTTAACGTAAGAAGGCGCACTAAAGACAGCGGTCGCTATTTACCATCAGGTCGCTAGTTTTACCCTTGTTTTTATTATTTTAAGTATGTTGTCAATTTTTATTGGTTCTGCGGTAGATTTGGCTTAATTTTATTTTGAAAAATAATCACTGAGCATTTACATTCCAGTGGAAAAAAATACTAAAGCATAATTATGCATTCTAGTTTTTTTATATGCAACTGTGTGACGAGACGATGATTTGAAAGTCCCAATTTCTCCAGTTATTCACATCCCACTTTTCCAAGTAAGAATAAATTGATAAACACAGAGACCTGAGCCTGATTGATATCATACCGCGGCGGCGTCGGCACGATTACTTTGTTTTCCTTTAAATACCGACTTTAAGTGTTCGACCAATAAATTATTTTTAAATAATGGCTGTTAAATATGCTCATTACATGATGGAACGCCTACCGAAACTGTCGATGCATATTTTAGTAGCATCTGAGTACAGTTAGCCATAGATTATGCACGACGAGATGCGAGCGAGTGCATTTTGTGATTTTATTTAGCTTCTGAGAGGACAACTAAAAACTGTTAATAAACGAAAAACGTTACAAATGTTTTTTTTATTATATCTGATTCAATTTTAAACTTAAAAAAAATTTGAAAACTTAAAAATAAAACTTGCAATTTTTTTAAAGATTTTTGGCAAAAGAACCTGATACTTAAATAATTTAAGTACCAACTAATCATAGCTTATAATATCTATGGTCAGTCATATAAACAAAATCATCCTAATCAGATAAGCGAGTGATAAATGCAACAGCTCTCCGCTACGAATTATTAATTTCAATTGACTTTTATCAAAATTCAAAGCGCAACCATTATCTTAATTCAGTCAAAGATAACCTTACACGTACAGTATCTTAAAATGTCTATTATAGCATGTTTTTCTATGATAAATTTACGAGTTCTAACTAAAGCCAGTGATACACGTACCTACCATTAAATTCGGGCTAATACTCGTAGCTTGCATGCCAAAAAGTGGCATGTGCCAAAATATGGGAAACTAAGAATGATTGCCAATGAAACTGCGTGCAATTTGCCTCGTGGCTTCCATGACAGTTAAAAATATCCCTTTTGATATAAAATTTGGTGCGTTAAAAATCTTATTGATCGCTACAATCATACAGTCACTTAACACATGACTTGCAATAATTGATACATGCTTAGAGCAGGCATGCCATGCCATTGTGCAGGCTACATGTGTGCTCCCGCCTTAAAACTCGCTTCGAATGCTACATCTAATTTTTCTTTGCCTGTTATCTATGCTAATACCGATTGCGCATGATCATGCAAGAATATTCAGTTTAAAAAAATCGTATCTTACATCCATTAACGCCTCATACGGTATGCAAATTGCGGACGGGCCTACAATTACGGCGACCGGGCGGCGCTCCTCTTAATTTTCGTCTCTCATTTTCCTTAATTTCCCCTTATCTCTATAGTTTACGATCACATAATAATGTACATATTGTGAAGGTGATGATTTTGGGTGGTCTGACTTTAAAGTAGTGATGTTATTATTTATATGAGGTTATTAATGGTGTGCGTTCGTCTCAACTGTCTCATCAAGATAAGTTTGTTTTCAACGACTCATTAGTATATTATCGGTTGAACGATTGACTTTTAAACGTGTATCAGTTTAGAGATTTTGATTTGATTGTGTTGAAGTAGCCGGTGAAATTCCGATGCGGTGTCGGTGTTGTACTCATACTAGACTTATTTATAGATAGGTATAGATATTTACTACTTGTTTATTAACAGAATTATAAGGAAAGGGTATGCTATGCCGAAAAGGGCTCATCAATTTGAACAACTTTCACAATGGGACCAACCCGGAATTCGCGAAAAAAATCAGCAGTTTATCTTCTCGATTTCCGGGTTGGTCCCGTAGTAAAAGTTGTTTATAATGATGAGTACTATGAGCCTTTTTCAGCTAAGCATACTCTTTCTTTATAACCCACCCTGTATATACCTAGGTAACTGTTATCGAGTATAATAATGTCTTTCTTTTATTTTCACTTAATAGCGGCCAAAAACAGCATGAAATGCACTGTTCATACCAACTTCACAGAATCAGTAGGTAAATGATTAAAAATTACTTAATTAATGAATGATTAATTGAAATTCAGCAAGACACCAAGTTCCGGTCACATTTGAAATCACACAGCATTAAGGTTTCCTAAAAATGAGATCTAATGAGAACATTGTTTGCTACCGAACCACTTTGTTATGTAAAAATTTCTATTAAATTTTATTGGACTCTATTTAAAAACATGTACAAAAAACTAAAGATGTAGTAATATAGATAAAGCATGTAACTTAGAAAACTATACATAAAATATTTTTACTTGTTACTTTCCATTTCCAATAAAAAAAAATCAGACGAAAATCCGATCGTCAACCAAGTTTCATATTCCTTTGGTACGTTTCAAAATTGCATCACTCAAGCAACGATCAAACAACATGACAGCGTCCAGAATTCCAGATTGTCCACACAAAGCGGGCTCGTGGGAACGCCATCTATTTGCCCGCTACATTTGTTCTCCAAGCCCCGACGACCAAACACTCCAAGTCTTTTGTCAGAAAACGTAATGGGTATAGATAAATAAAAAGAAGGACCTCAATGGGAGTGGCGCTAGACCTCGAGGACGTGACGACAAACGTATTATTTAAATTGAGGGTTAGGATATCATTGGCTTTTTATGTAGAGAAAATGAGACGGATAAGTTTTGAGTTAAAGGAATCAAACCAATATTTATTTCAGGTACCATCTGCGTCTAGAATATATCTATACTAATATTATAAAGAAGTAAAGTTTGTGTGTTTGTATATTTGTTAAATTGTAAGGGGTAATCTCGGGATCTACTGAACCGATTTTAAAAATTCTTTCACCAATAGAAAGCCACATTATTGCTGAGTGTCATAGGTTATATAAAAAACCGAAAAATAAAAGGCTTTTACGTGGTAGTCCGTTTTGCAAAGTGAATCGGAAAAAAAACGGTCCGGACGTCGCGCGATGGCTTCGGGTTTAATTAACATTATGCCCAACGAAGTGGGCACGGGTTAGCTAGTTAAAAATAAAATTGATTTATTCGATTTGATATGAATAATACCTATTTAGGTATAGTCACAAAAATAATAACTTAATTTGTTGAGTTAAGTTTACTAGAAGTTTCGTACTTTCGTTTAAGTTTGCAAAATATAATATTTTGCAGATGTAAACTTAATTCCACTAATAAACATTTTCTTCGCTAGTTTTACTCGTAAAATGTCAAATCGAAGCGAGAATTGAAGCTAAAATCCAAGAACAAATGATTTTTTCTTCCGAGCCGTAGAAAGTCATGAGACATCCGCAAGTGAACTAATGGACTTGTAATACCCGAATGTTCAAACACGAGAGTGGCGTTAAAAGGACGAGGACTCGAAATAATAGGTACCTATAGTATACAGCCCAAGATACAGACGAAAACGTTCTTCGCATTATTTTTACCCGAAAATTGTCCAAGTGGCTTTCGCTGGCAAAGTGATGTGAATTTAATGCCGTTGAATACGGTTTAGTTAGACGTAAAATTACCAATTCTGAAAATGGCAAAGTGAAGTCAGTTATGAAATAAAAAAAACATACATTTTATACAAGTATTCATAAAATGATATTTATTACTTATTATAAGACAATTTTGAATGTCTCTATTCTGTTCAATAATAAAAATAATCTAAAGATAAAAAACAAATTGGCGCAGATATCGAAAACGAAATGACTGTTGTGTCGAATCTCTTTTAAAAAACCGACCGAAAATAAATCTATTTCATTCATAATGTACCTAATGCTGATATTATCACTTGAACCAGTCATTGTTGACATGTTTTTCATTGATAATGGCAGTTATATTCCATGGCAGCGTTTTAGCGATTAAATCATGATCTTATCTGCAATTTATTTATAGGTAATCTAACCATAATCACAATCGACGCTGGTGATACGAGTATATGTGATAAGTTTATAGCTTCTGCTTATATTTCACACAAATAGCGCTTGGCACGGCATGCGTAAGGTAAGGTTTTGTATAAAATTTAACTCTATTGCTACTTATATTTTAAACGTCAAAGTTTGTGTGTTTGTTACTCAAAAATGACAGACCAGCAGATGATGTAGCATGGAGGAAGTTATTAGGTTGACATATTCTTTTTTAACCCAAAAACTCAGTGGTTACTGTATGATCATGATAGCGGGCGTAATGTGGAGCGTAGCTGGTTTGGAGGTATACGAGTATATCGTAGGTATATCTTAAAAACAGCTGTCAGAAAACCTGAAAGTTTTGTACTAGCACTTGCATTAGAAGTAAGGAGTGTTCATTTTTTTTCCTAAAAGTATTGAATGGTTCACAGATTGACACAAAATATTGCCCTTTCTTCTACGATTGTTTACAATAACGTCTGCGTCATATAAACTCTGAATGACTCTATAAATATTGAGTAAGATATAATACCTAAGTATATCAAAATTTAACTTGAAACTCTTTTTTAAGACAGTATACCTATATAATAAAATAGATCCACCAACCCACCTAATATGATGCGACGAGGCCATGCCATTAGTTTTTGTTGTAATGAACCAAATAACAATATTATCAAACCGCTGCCGCTTATACCCTGCGCCATTCGGGGGAAACTGGACGCCCAATATTGACAAAGCGGAGAATTTTTGTCAAGCCCGAATGGAAGGGTTGAATGGCGGGTATTTGGAGAGGCCGCTTGGATCTGGTATTAGCTTCAGAATGAAAGTGATGCAGTTTATTTCAAGTTCCTTTGCTGCAATTGCAATGTCATCCATGGTAAAATAAATCAATTTAGTAAAACACAATTATTTTTGACATTTTAATCTTAACTTATTTTTGTTCTTGATTCTAATATTTTATTTTTATTTTGCTTTTAATAATTAGCTTTCCATGATGTCTTCACCTTTATGAGTACCTGCGTCTGTTTTTTCGAACAAGTACAATGCGGGGTGGTTTTAGAAGAAAGTAAATAGATACTTCCTAGGCAAGCGTACTCATCTTCAACCACATTGTCGTTTCCATCAGGTGGGATTGTGGTCAACATGCCTAGTTTGATGTAAAAAATGAGAGGTGAGAGTGATCGAGGTGATATCATAGCTCGTATCAGAATAAATTAAAATTCAAAATTCAAATATGTTTTATTTCGGATAAAAATAGAAAATCCATAGTAGGTATTTACATAATAAAACTACAATTAAAATCAAGCTCAATTTAATCAAAATTATTGGAACTATGAAAGCTTCATGGCAGCAGAGATCCAGATTCCGCGATACATTTACCCCGACAACAGCAGGCACTTCGCTGGCGGATTGTTTGCAGAGCTCTCCACCTTACTTGTAGTCGGGTCATAATCCGCCGATGATCACTAGGGTAGGTGTTTGTCTATAAGCTTTTATACATTTTGCCCGTTGTTTCTCGAATTTGTGAATTGAATTCTCTGAGTAGGATTTTTGAGATATCTGAAACTTGCATCTCTTATCTTAGTAATACGCTGTAGCGACGATTTTCCAGTTTTCCTTCATTTTAAGAAGTAAAGGTTTTTTTTGCGGCCAGCCGATGCGTTCGATTTTCATGACTTTTAACAAAATTGGTGTATCCGTTAAACGTGACAAATCGGGGAACAGAGAGAAACAGTGACAAAAAAGGTGGAGGATTTTTGTTATAATTAGCACCGGGAGTACCTACTGTTAAAAAAACCACGTTAGTTTCCATAATAAAGGTGGAGGGTTGTAAAAATAAAAATTAGCTTGTTTATTTTTTCATTATTTTCGAATTCATTTCAATCGTTTTCACATTCCAGTTTATTAAGTAGTGTTTCTAACACTTTAGTATTCGACGCAGCGTCTTAAGACACTTATTCAAAAAGCACTCAACGACGTTTTAACACGAAATAAAAAACGAGTCGTTCCTTAAAATTTAACCAGTTGGTACTGCTTATAACCGGCTCCGGTGCAAATGTTTGGTTAAATAATTAACGAGTACCCTCAACTGGGCATCATGAGGCTTGATTAAAATTTGTTTTACTGATATAGCGTTTTTCGTTTCATTCACGCCGCTAGAATGCAGGTAGGAAGGTACTTGAGAAGTTAAAGATTTACTGAATTGAAAAAGTGGCATTTTAATGCTGCTGATTGGGCAGAAATTTGCCATTTTTAACTGACTGGAAGTCAGTTAAAAATTAAAAAAAAGTAGGAGGTTCTATGTTCGTCTGTATGTATTTTTTTGTGTATGTTCATCGATATTTTTATACAATTTTTTTCTTATTAATTTACTATGTGCTATTTGTCAGTTAAAATAATATACTCGTAGAGATATTGGTGTGGCGTCTATTGCACAAAGCACATGCAGAAATTCTATGATCTTTTACGTGTAAAAACATTCTGACAATTTTTATTATACATTTTTAATTTTATTTTCATGATAGGTAGACCAAACGAGACGCAACCGCGAGCGCGTCACGTTTGTAAACTCGCCTGATGAAGGTCACCGAATGTGACCGAAACTAGTCGTAGTAGACAACTTAAATTTTACGTGAGTATTCCCGTGTTTAATTATAACAAAAATGATAGGTAGAGTTTAAAATGATGATTAAAACTTTGGGGTAGATTGGTACATATTTCAAAGGACTCACAACTGCTCAGGTGATATGAAAATGCAGGTTTTGATAATGGTGACATAACATGGGAAACAAGGCATGTAAGACTATTCAAAAATATGTTAGTTAATATACCTAAGTCATTAATCAATGCTTAGAAATATTTAGACGCACACAGCAGGTCCTTTACATTCGATGTAACGTATAGAGTAGTTAACTATCAGAGATTTTTTTAATATTTCTCTAAACCGCGTAAGAAACATAACTACCTTTTTATAACTTACAATGTGTAAATACTGTAAAATACACTTCTTACAAATAAAATTTTATTCAAACCAGTTCGGGTGTTGCGTACTTACGTGAAGCAACACACCACAAGTACAACGGACATACTTTTGCATTATCTTCTTCTTAATATATATAAATTACGTGTCACGTTGTTTGTCCGCTACAGACTCCTAAACTACTTAACCGATTTCAATCAAATTTGCACACCGGGTGCAGTTCGATCTAACTTAGGACATAGGATAGCTCACATCTCAATTTATAGTAAAAAAACATGAAAAATTAGAAAATTTAAAAATACTTGAACCCAGCGCTTTGGACAATGTAAACTTTTTTAATGTAACTTTGACATTTGACATAGAATTGACGCAATAGCTTTTGACAGGACAACGTCTGTCGAGTCAGCTAGTAATATTTATGAGTACAATGACATAAGTATTTTTTTATTATTATTTACAGAATGTGCAATACTTAGCAACCTCTTCTATGAAAATTGTGATAAGTATTTGTGTTGTTAAGCAATTTATTATCTAACCGATAAAAAGCCGCCGGAAATGATAGTGTTGAATGTCTTTAATAAACCGTCAATATACGATGATTATGAAACAAGTTGAAATAATATTATGTAAGATTTTGTGAAAACAAAAAAATATAAAAAATACAAATATTTTTTTGAAATTGATCAATTAACTTAGCATAGCACAAACCAAACAAAGACAATGACTCAATTGCAAAATTTAAACAATAACTATGTACCTATAATATAAAATATGTATAGATAGTATGTGTTGCAGGTGTGTGTGTGTTGATGGTAACTTATGCTCGTGACTTCGTGTAGTCTCTACGTTAAATTTAAAAAAAATCCCATAAGCATTTAATATCGCAAATTTCTTTCGTAATGGGTGCCTACGTTGTACAGAGCAAATACCCTTCTTTCATGTTCCTAGCACCAGCAGTGCAGACTGTGCGTTAATACATATACCAGTCAGATAATGCCTTTTATATATGCATCTAATACATTATAGAAAAAAAATCATGTCGTACGTAACCAACCACATGACCTTGTAAAAGAATGCCGGTATGGCGCTTCATTCAAGACAAAAATGTGTTCACAATCGATAATAAAGTAAAGAAATAATATTTTACAATATGCTGACGAGACCGTGTCAAATCACAAACAATGTTGACAACTGTAGTGCATGGACGACAAACTATTGTAACGTCAGTATTTCTGTAATACTAGCTGCACCCGGCGGTTTCACCCACTGTTCTTTTTTTTAAACCTTCCCTGAACTTTCACAAATATTTCAAGATGAAAATAAGCGAAATCAGTCCAACCATTCTCGAGTTTTAGCCAGACAAACGAACAGCGATTCATTTTTATATAGGGTTATTCATAAAGGGTATGCTACGCCGAAAAGGGATCATAGTACTCATCATTATGAACAACTTTTACTATGGGACCAACCCGAAATTCGCAAAAAAAAATCAGCAGTTCCATAGAAAAATGTCAATGACACTCGACAAAATGTATGGAACAGCTGATTTTTTTTTTCGCGAATTTTAGGTTGGTCCCTTAGTAAAAGTTGTTCATAATGATGGGTACTTTGAGCCTTTTTGGCTTAGCATACCCTTTATGAATAACCCTGTATGTAAGATTCTAGGAATTTGACCACTTACCAAGAACTTACCTACCTATGATTATATTGACGTAGTTGCTTCAAGACCCCTTTATGATTGAATGCTTTATTGACAATAAATGTACTAGTACAAGAGTAGGTACGCTACGCACGCGTAACTTATTGTATCTCTGGCATGACGTCAAAAGTACCTTTGCACGTTACACCACTTGAATTCATTCGTATATAGGGTTATTCATAAAGGGTATGCTAAGCCGAACCGGGCTCATAGTCCTCATCATTATGAACAACTTTTACTGAGACCAACCCAGAATTCGCGAAAAAAAAATCAGCTGTTCCATACATTTTGTTTAGTGTCATTGACATTTTTCTATGGAACAGCTGATTTTTTTTTTCGCGAATTTCGTGTTGGTCCCATAATCAAAGTTGTTCAGCATGATGAGTAATATGAGCCGGTTTCGGCTTAGCATACCCTTTATGAATAACCCTGTATTATCATAACCCTTTCTTCAAATAAAACTTATTTTGGTACTCATTTATATAACTAGCTGTTCACTCACATCGTAATAAAAATAATGTTAACGAAAAGTGATAATAATCTACGCCAATTGCAAATTTCGTTTAACCTTTCGTCCTTTCAGCGTGAAGGAATGACTAACAAACTTTCACATTTACAATATTAATGTGAAGGTAAAAAAAATACGAAAGCACGCTCTACTCAAAGGCAAATTTTCAAGTACTATTCTAGATTAGCCTTCCTACCCCAGTGTGGAAATATCAAACTACCTACAATACATTGCTCACGTGTATAACCTATTAAAATAAAACGTGGGCGTCTTCAATTCATATCCAGTAATGTCCGCAATTTATTTGCCAAATCAATAAAAGAGATCATGTAAAGGATGTTCATTATTTTTCTTGGCACATATTGTTTGAAAACCTCTCCAGTTGGTTGTCCAAACACACCTGTGTACCGAATTTTGTCAGACCGGCGCTATGCCTTGCTATTTTGACCACGGCAATAGTTGGCACACCTACACTCGAGCTATTATCCACAAACATTCAAATTAAACACACTCAAGTTGCATGTTTTCATTTGTTTGGTAAAACGCTGTTTGATGTGTGCGAACGTGTATGTAGGCATAACGAGCGATTTTCTATTGGATATGGGCAGTTTTCGCATTCTCTAACATGCTTATGCAACTACTTGAACATATTTGTAATAGATTCCCATTGTTAACCTATTTGAAACTTGATTTCAGTTTGATAAATCGATGTTCCTTATAAAATATTTATAAATCAATCATACCTGAAATATGAAGGTATCTAATTTTTTTTGAAAGTGATAAAACATAAATTTGATTTTTATTGTCAGAACCATAAATTTATTTTGCCCTGTACCTTGCCTTGTCATTATAGAATTAAAAAATACCTACAAATAGAATAAAGTAGAACTTAGTTATCATCAATTCATCGGGCACAGACGCTACGCCCAGAGAAGCAAGAAAGTACCAACTTATTTTTTCTTTTTTTTGCTTTGTAATTTTATATTCCCTGACCACCTCTGTCCCCGATCTACTCTACACGAGAGGTGCTAACCGCGGCGAGCAGTGCACAGCGCGCGCCCGCGACGCGACGACCAGTTAGCCCCACTTTACCCTGTTTGTCCTAAAACTTACGTTTCACCCGCAAACACCCTCTTCCGGCTGGTTTAGTGGAAATCTCGCCTTTTTTGTGACCGCACCCGACCAGCTACCTCGAGCAAACATGATTATATGAATGTAACAGGTAATTCGAAACAGGATTTTTCTATAAGGTTTTTGGGAATTTGTTTGTTTTTCTAAACCTCTGTGGCAGCTTTATCTATAATGGAAGCGGTGTTAGTAAAGGTAAAAAATGCCATTATGGGGCATTATTATCAATGGTTTTTGTAGTCCTATTAATATTTAGGTATAGGTCATTTGCTTTGTACCTACAATTATTAATAGGTTTTTAATGTTTATTTTTTATACATTTTTTATTATTTGGTACCCCTATAACTAAGAAATACTTATAGATTGATATTTTGAATTTTATTGTGATGGTTTTAATGGCAATTTTAGAAAACCAAAACATTTCATTTATTCATTTTTTTTATTTCATTTCATTCATTAACTTAATCTGATTATACTTAGGTACCTATTTATATTTAAGTAATTCGTAATGGGTCCAAAATTAATGACCTTTAAGTTTAGGAACTCTATTTATATAACAAAATAAACAAAACTGCAAGTTAAATAATATGATTTAATTTCGTAATTTTTCTTAGCAATTATTTCGTTCTCAGCATTGGAATACTTATAATAACGACACATACGACTCAATTTTTAATAAATCACTTGAAATAATCAAAAAATCCACCGTCCTCCTCCCACCAACCCTCTCAACTTATCGCTGCCTCCCTCTAAAAGTAAGGTTTTGACAGTTTCATTTGATTCATTTAAAAAAATTGAGTCATAATACAATACAAGGTGTCAATAACAAATAAAATAAGCGCATATTTTGTTAACTATTTTTACATTACTGTTTGGAATGTCTCGTGTCTTTTAAATTTTATACTATTCTATGGAATATGGAGGAATGTATAACGTTTTAAAAGATCTGTTATGCAACGATGACTTGACAATATTTCAGAAAAAGTAATTTTTCGAAATTAGCAAGATACATGGACAACGTAAATTAAAATTTCCTAGTAGAAACGTAGTTTCCAAAATTGTAAAAAGCAAAGCATGCTATTTAGTTTTTCACGAACGATTTTTGTCATTTAATTACATCAAATTCTAATTGGTTATACATACATATTTTTTATTACTTTCATATCATTTTAAATCTGACAAAGCCATCCATTGCGAGATCTGGAATAGACACTGGGAATCAAAAAGTACTTATACAACATTACATTTCTCTAACAAATAATATTTTACCATTTCCGAGTCAAAAGAATAATATTAAAAACATTTTACGTATCCCTGTGACTATTAAAATATTAATTTGAGTGCATTTCACCTTGGAAATGGTAAATACATTTTTATGCAAGTCTGTGTATTTTTCCTAAGTTAAATATTTTCTACTTGAAGTATACAGACATTAAATAACACACTATAGTTATATGGGGACACACCTGTAGTTATACACTGCCACCACACTATGGCACAGATTTCGTTAAATTATATATATCTATTTAGGATGTACTGACAATGTATTGCAAAAGAACTTAATAAATTACCAACAGATTATGATGACAAATGCTTCAAATTAAACCAACGGTCGAAGCTTCCACGCGAAACTTTTTGGAAATTTTAAGCATCACAAGACATCGAGAAGAAACATTTCGACAAAAGAGATTCAGAAAACCTAACACTCTCGTACAAACTTAAAACAATATTTACAAAGCGCTCAAAATCATACAAACAAATTCACGGAACCATACGAAAACACTCAAAATGAATTAGTAAGAAAGTTGTTCAGTACATGGAGTTAGTAAAGAACTAGGTCACATCTAGTGCGGCTAATCACTAGAGAGCGCTCGGTCGGATAGATTAAATATCCATAAGTAATTAAATACAAAACATTTTAATACAACTTTACATCTAACACCTACGTTTACACATTCTGGATTAAGATTTTTCGATAAATAATTGAACATAATCGTTTTATTATATTTACAAGCAGATAACACGATCCGTACTTAACAATAAAGCGTTTTAAATAATAACACACTGAGAATTGACGTAAAGGCGTTTTTGCTACAGTTATGGCAAGCCAGACGCGATCGTTCGACTGACTGTTGACTACCGACGAGATGGTGCCCTCGCAGCTCAGAGACGCCGCGGCCGCCGTCCAGCGGTACTCTTTCGGGAGACTCGTGACCGCCGAGACTACTATTTGCTCTCCCTACAGAAACCTTTTTTCCTTTTAGAGCACGAGTCCGACTGGTACAGAGCAAACGCCACGATGTTGCACGACCTTAAGGAATTTCACAGCTCCGGACGTCTCGGGCCCTTTTCCTCCAATGTTTGCCTTCTCGCTTCAGCCATTGATGCGGCGAAACACCGCGGCCGAGCTAACCTAACGCTATCCAGTCCACGTCACTGTAATAATACTGCGATTGACTAATACTCTGTCCACGCACAATGTCCATCGACAGCCGGCAACGGAACGCGCGAAGCGTCGAAGCGTAATTTGGTGCTAGTAGAGGTCGGGATCTACGTGCCGTCGCAGTTCCTTCTCCTTTGATGCCTGCCGTGGTGATGGCGCACGCCGTGGCAGGGCGGTTTGATGGCGTTCTGGGAAGGGGGGCGGAGCCTACGCTGCGGGTACGAGCGCCACTTGGGCAGCTCTCCAGCGAGCAAGGTGTTGTGCCTGTTGATGTCGAAGTCGTGGGCCTCCTTCATGAAGGAGAAGCACTTGTGGTGCCGCTTGGGGAGGCGGCTCTTCCCACGCCGCAGCTGCACGCCGCGCTGGTTGAAGCCTATGTAGCGGTCTTCGTTCTTCACCAGGTGGTATCTGTTGTAGCCGTCCAGAGTGAACTCCTCTTTGAACAGGCAGTTGGGTTGTTTCACCGCTTGGATCCATGACTGTGGGCAACCGAAACAAATATTAGAACATAGATGGCTTGGACAAATACAAAAGAAAATAAAAACGTCTAATAGAATACGAAGGCTTAAAGGGGTGACTACAAAATAAACTTCTTCATCAGTCCATTTTCACCTCAGAGTAAATACACATCTTAGCCCAATCTCAATTTTTTTATTCCATTTGGTTCATGAGACCCCTCAAACAAGGTACAATACTCACCAGCCGTCTGCCGACCAGTCGCGAGCGGTTGAAGCAGAGGTACATGTCCTGAACGGGCGAGTGGATGAGCAGGTCCAGGCTGTAGCCACGCGTGCTGATGGTGAGATTCGCTGGAACAAGAGAAGTCTTGGTTAACGTTTTGTATGGATTTCCTCTAAAACATTCGAGCTAATAACTGACTGCAAACTTTTGTACCCTTGCATGTTCCTTACTTTGGAACTCAATTTTAGAATTCTAGACAAATAAATAATAGTTAAAAAAAAACTAAAAAAACACGCTTTTTATAAAAAACCGAACTAAAAAAATAGAAAATAAAATTTTATAAATTTAAATTAAGAATAGGGTTGAAAATTTCAATAAATATAAATTAATAATAGTGTAAATAAATAAATATATGTATTTTATTTTTAAAAAGCGTGGGGTGCATGGGTCAATAGATATTATATATTTTGTAGATACATTTTGTATTGACAGACATGAGTAGAGTGATTAGCATTTTGATAATATCTTAGAAAGCACCCCACGCTTTTTTTAAAATAAAATACATATATTTATTTATTTACACTATTATTAATTTATATTTATTGAAATTTTCAACCCTATTCTTAATTTAAATTTATAAAATTTTATTTTCTATTTTTTTAGTTCGGTTTTTTATAAAAAGCGTGTTTTTTTAGTTTTTTTTTAACTATTATTTATTTTTCGCTTTTTAGTTCGATTTGCTAACTATTAACCATTATTAATATGTACAAATGTGTTGGTGTTATCCGATTTTGGCCGTCTGCTCAAGCAAATTAAAAATAAAATTGATGCGTAACAAAAAATATTGAGCAAAAAGATTTGTAGCCGCGTGGTTTCGATCCTCAGACCTCATAAAATAAAATTGATGCGTAACAAAAAAATATTGAGCAAAAAGATTTCTAGCGCGTGGTTTCGATCCAGGGACCTCTGGGTTATGAGCCCTGCACGCTTCCACTGCGCCACTCTGTTCTCTGACACGAATGTCAAAATTACCATTTGTAAGTTAAACGGTATTAAAAGTTAAAGAAACTTTATAGAAAAAGCGTGTTAAACAAATTAATAGTTAAAAAAACTAAAAAACACGATTTGTTTAGTGTATTGTCATCGGTCCTCGATATATCTACAAAGTTTGAAAGAAATCTGACCGTTTAAAGTGGGTCAAAAACGCACTCAAAGGAGTCGGTTACATACAAACATACAAACATACAAACATACAAACATACAAACATACAAACATACAAACATACAAACATACAAACATACAAACATACAGGTGAAGCTAATAAAAGCGTGTTAAAAATAAAGCATATTCTTGTGATCTTTATGAGTATAATTTAGCAATAAAAAGTTTTATGACAGAGCACTTTTTTGACTGCATAGTGTTCAAAGAAATTCGAATTGCATTTGTCAGGAAAGATCGCATCATCAAATACCATTAGTATTTTTATAATTCTTAGTAAAACTTTCTAAAAACAAATGTTACAACACATATTAATTGACCCATAACGTTATTAACAAAATAAAAACGTAACGTTTTAGGAATTCCTTATTTTTATTTCATGAATAATTACAACGCCCCAGGTGTATAATATTCGATTCGAATCAACGCAGCGGGCTTTGGACACATAATAAATTCAATTTTTAAATATAAAAATATTTCAGAGAAACACATGGCATAGTAATGCAGTGGCTAAGCTATATACAGTATGAGGAAATCAAAAATTAATCCCAAAAACCTTTCCATATATTGCTCACTTGCTTAAATTACTACTTACCTACTACTACGTAGGTAGTATCTACTGCCTGTTTGGCTCAGCGGTAGTGTACCGCCTTATAAGCCAGAGGTCCCGGGTTCGATTCCCGGCCGGGCAGGTGTTTGAATGATGAATTTAAATATCTGTTCTGGGTCTGGGTGTTAGTTGTCCTTGTCTTTGTGTGTGTTCCGTGGCATCCTCGACACAGGATTTATTCCTAGTGGGGAGCTATGAGTGTGAAACGTTTACGTTACGTTTTACGTTACTTTTTTTTGCAAAAGTACACAACAGAGAAGTACCTAATCAGAAAACGGACAAATGACTCATTAGAAATAGATTAAATTATACTAAGTATAAATGCTTAGATCCATATCATAAGCAATCAATTCCAAATACTGATAACTAAATCCTGTGATTTAACCCGCATTTTTCGGAAAGCCACATTTTTCGTAGTTTATTTTTTTTTGTATCCTTAAAGTAAGATTAACTTCAGTTCTTTGCCTCATAGAAATAAATGCAACCGTTTGGTTTTCAAAAGGTGATAAAACAGTCAATGAGAATAAACTACTTTCGCGTTAATTTGATAAAATCTTAATATATATAAATCTCGTGTCACAACGTTTGTCCTCAATGGACTCCTAAACCACTTGACCGATTATAATAAAATTCGCACACCATGTGCAGTTCGATCCAACTAGAGAGATAGGATAGTTTAAATCTCAAATTATAGTCGCAATTTTAATTTATTGCAAATTATATATATATACTGATAATTTTTACTATAAATTGACAAGTTAGCATCAACATACTACGGTTGCTATAGTTACGCAATGGCTTTTGACAGGACAACGTCTGTCGAGTCAGCTAGTATTTTATAAATTTATACACAGTTCAACCTTACAAGGTTAACAGTGAATTTATTTCCCAAAACCCCTTACTGTTTTCATATTGCGTACGTAGTAAACCCAGTCAGGTGCAATGTACTAGTCGTTAATGACATCCGAACGCCAATAAAGTACAAGAATAAAACGTCGATAAACATTAATCTATGAGAGGACGGATATTCAATACTTTCTGGTTAGTAAAGACTTACATGGCGTCATTTCGTAGAGTTATTTGAGTGGTCGACTAATGTCATTTGTTGAATCGGTGAATGGGTAAAAAGATTCTGATTTGTATCAGCATTATTAATTATGGAATTTAACAGACATTATGTAAGTGTAACCTACATTCAAAAGTAAAGGAATCCTTTTTTATTTAAAATATATTAGCCCAATATTGGCGTGGATTCTAATGTTATCGCCTGCATATTAAACTAAATTTGATAGATTATAAAAGTGTTACTATCCTTCTATTATAATAAAAAAATAAACAAGGAATTAATTTATCTAAAACATTTTTTTTACCTTAACTGTTTATGCAGTCATGACTTTACCACAAAAAGGACATAAATGACCATGCACCATGTAATCCAACCACTTTAGGGATAAGAAGAAAGTTGAAAGGAATTCGTCGCTTCAAACCAAGTCGATAAAAAGAATTAACCAAAATAAAACTAGGTATCGAACGCGTTTGACACCGATGTCATTTCAATTAACATTATCGATTTCATATCGAATTGGAATATTTTTGAACATCGAGTCCCGTGAGATGTCGTGTGATGACATCGAAATAAGGAAGTATCAATCAATGGTTCTGGTTTTACATATTTTTGGTAATCGCATTACATTTTGCTGATACTTAGGTTCATTGCATTTCCATTGCAAATTCTGTTCGTTTGTGCTTATTACCTTTTTTAAAAACACAACGACTGAAAAAAAGCCTGTTTAATTTAAAAAAAAAAACAAAGTGTTGCCATAAAAGATATAGGTACCTGTTTGTACCTCAAATCGTCAAAATCATATTATACCTCACATCGTAGAGGTATAATGCCTCGCATTGTAAAGTTAGTGCAATGAGCATAGGTAATATTTTCATTAAGTGGTGCTTTGCTTTTTAAATATTTTCTCAAGTTTACCAGCAGCGTGTTAACAGCCAGTGATACCACACTGTTTTACTATATTTTAATTAGTATTTGTTCGTGTCACGTGTCGTACATTGCTTGGAAGCGTGTTTAAATATTTTGAAGTGATATGTGGTCAGTCCGTATTCGTATGATTCCTTATGTTGTTTTATAATTGAAGAATTGAACTTTTTGTCCAAATAGACTTTTGTACTCGAATGAATCTAAGTACATTTTTATTTTATTTTATGTAGCTTTTTTCAACTTTTTTTGGCATTACAAATAGTATTTTATTGATGTACAATGATTTTTTTTGGCTTGAACATCTCTTCTGTAGAGCAAACGGATGCTGGGCTATGCAGACTTATATGAATTTAAACATTATTTACATGGGGTGTTGTTTAATAGAAAAGTGAAAAGTGAATAGTCGTCGTTTCCCATCAGATTGTGGTCAAGCGCAAGCTTATTTTGATGTAAGTAAAATAATAAATTTAAATCAGAATATCTTGTTGATCACATCTTAGTACAAAAACTATAGTCACCTTTCTTTTTTCTTTTTTTAATACAATTGAGTGACGAAACGAGCAAATCGCTCGTCTGATGCCTGTACATATATTACAATTAAGTACTTACAATAACCGCAGTAACTTCTTTCTTTAAAAAAATGTCGAAAGAAAGTGAAATGCTCACGGCGGCGTAACTTCAAAAGCTGTTTGCTTTGGCGACTCGAGATTATGTTGTCTTGACAAAATTAGCCCGCGTCTATTACGGAGGTTGGGCAATGTTTACACGGGTCGCTAGTTTCGAAAGAAAATTCTTCGGGTACAGTTATTGAACGTTTCACTGCTGCCACTGGGGTTCTATTGCAACATGACAGAGATGATTGTAAACCAATTTTATGGAACAAAGATTTAGTTCTAATTCTACGTGAGGGTACGTACAACCTACACTGAGGTCTTACTTGGAGTATTTTCTGCATTGTGGGGACATTGCATGAAACACACGTGGGGGAGGGGGTGGCCAAGCCAGCTTACCTAAACCGACCGAGTTTCATAAATAAAAATCAGCCCGTAATCACCTACTTACTGCTGAGAAAAAACTTCTTCTTCTTATACTTTTTAATCGTTTTTTTTCTGAGTCCACGTCGGACTACTTATTCGCCTGTTGGTAAGCAATGATGTCGTCCAGTCATCCCGGCCCTGTGTCAATTGTATCCAGGATCGATACATATTTAAAAATTAATCTAAAATGTGGCTCGCATAGATAGAAATAAAACAAATAAATAGAAGCTCTGAGGATAGTGTTGGGTCAATGACTTGTTATCGCCCCGAGTGATAACATCGTATCGGTAATCTTTGTACTTATTACCTGAATTTTCTCAACAACTATCTGCAAATGTCTGGAATGAACTAACTTACGAGTGCAAAAGCATTTATCGACATATGTTTATCTACAGACATGAAATTTCAGACGTAACAAATAAAGTAATTTATGGTAGGATTTGTCATATTTCAAAATATGATTAAAATGCCGCAGTGAACAAAATGAAAACAGAAAAGCCACACTATAATTATATAAGATGCTTTGTTAAACTAAAAATTAGCGTCCGTAATTTTATTCAGTGGTTATCTATTTCTAAAAAGTGTCTTGAGTTTTACATAGGTATATAACATAAACTAAGATCATGTATTGACAAAGTAGTTTAAATTCTAAAATGTATATTACAACACCTAATTTCGCTCGCACCATGTTGGCCTAATTCTAGTTTTTTAGCATAAATGTCTATGGTTTTATTTAACCCATTGGCATGGAAATTTTTCAGTAAAAGCTCAAAACTAGCGGCGTAGATATAGTTTGTTTTAATTATGTTCGTGTTATTTCAAAAACTTATTTCAAGCTAATAATTGTAGACAAAATATAATAAAAATAAGTAAGTTCACAAATAGGGCCTAAAAATAACTTCTTAAAATAACTTTCATCGTACTTCACAAAAAAACTCCAGCTATAGGTATTTTTTACCGAAAACTCGATTTTATTGCTTAAAACCAATTTATCGCTTCAAACATACCGGGGAAAAACCGGCCTATCTAACACATCTTTCTTTTAAACTTTTACAATATCTCCTAATCTTAAATATGTATAAGGGCCAAAGATTTATCAACACGTGGATTTTGATCCATTTGTGATAGATGAGCAACTAAGTATAGGTACTTATTATGTATGATTTTTAGTGGAGTCTAGTACCAAATTCTAGAAAGAAGTAGGTATTTTAACTTTATCTACGCCAACAAATACTAAAAAGACATGTCATAAAAAAACGCCAATCCGTCAGACGGTTAGCCTGATGGTAAGCAAAACCGCCTATGACAATTTATTATAAAATTGTCATAGAAAGTCATTAGACCCAAGTTTGAAGGCATTTTAAGACAGATCTAAACTATTTTATAACTAAAAATATATCTGTCTTTATCATTGCAAGCCATTAGACAAGAACGCCAATAGTTTTAGAAATTTTAGATCTGTCTTAAAAAGCATTCAAACTTGGGCCTATTGTGTCATTAAAACGCCTAATTTAACTTTGACATAATTTAGTACGTCGAAGATTATACTAAAAAAAAATTTTTTTTTGCGTAACTTTTAATAAATATTCTAGTTGCAGTCGAGCTCTGGTTTGGACATTGTTCTTCGTAGACCCAAAGTTAATGCCATAAAGTTTCATTGATTAGGGCTTACTAAAATATGACAGCCGTGTTTATCTACTTTAGGTATTTATAACATTTACTGTGTCATCATAACAGTGCGGTTTATCATTTATTTTTTGCCAACAAACGCCCCGAATTACACCTGTTTTATAATGAAATCGTTTATTCATTGATGAATTTGATATTTTAACAAATATAAAACGCCACCCATCCTCAATAAGTATAAGGTACAATTACTTACTTGGATCTATCGTTTACCAGCTCTATCATTTACTATTCAACCAATAGAAAACTACGCTATTGATCACTTGTCTTTTTAATGTACCGAGTCTGGGTTATTTCAAATACATACAATGTTTTAAATCCAAAATTAGCGTAGCAAAATTATTTACAAGTAACTTATTGAAAATGTATGTAAAAGACAAAAAATAATCTTTGTTTATTTTAGAACTCCTATCCTAATAATTATAATATTATTAGTCGATACCTATCTCTAATTAAATTCCAATTAACTTACCAAATCAAATAAGTTTTGATTAATCAGCGGAAATGTAATGATAAAACTATGATTTCTAAGTACTTAAATCAATATTAGATTAACGTAGAAAATATCATTATGAACAACAATAAAATATATTTACATCTTAAATTTAAAATAACAAACTAAACTAAATAGAACTAAGAAATTTACAAAAAATTAATAATCAAAAAGTAGTTTTTGCCCGTGTGGCAAAGTACCAAGAACAATTCAAGACACGTCTTCACTTTCATTGTACCAGCCCTACACTTAACCCAGTCTTTAAACGGTACACCCTACACTGCCGCATTTGCGCTGATCAAAAAAAGATCGTTGTTCTAGAACATTTTAGTCAGAAACCGTACCTTCCACCACTTATCAGAATAACAATTTTTCAGATACCGCAGTCAGCATGTCTCTGGCATTAACCGAGCAATTAAACATCTTTATCAGATAAATTATCGCGTAACCTTGCGAGTTTAATGATCGAACAAATATTTAGCGGTTTTCACGTAATTCACGTCATTTTCACTTGATAAAACTCGATCTTGGTAGATAACTTGTTTTCGTAAATAAATACGTGAGCGATGATGTGAGGGTATTTAGCGGTGTTTAGTTGCGATAAGATTATAATGTTCTGTCAAATATTGTGTACTACCACATTTTGATAAGTTTTTTATTTGAATTTAAATCTAAATTTGCTTGTGTTTGGTCATATTTTATGTTGCTAGAAGTTAACAAGAAAGAAGAAAAAGTTCAATAGTTTATTTAGGCAATCGAAGCAGGGATGTCTTATTGATAAGTAGGTTTGTTTTTTAATCGGAACCTTTTTTTCCTGTCTCATCATCATCATCATCAGCCTATCGGATTTTTGTCCACTGTTGGACATAGGCCTCTCCTAAAGAACGCCACAAGGCACGATCTTCTGCCTCACGCATCCACTTGCTACCTGCCGCCTTACGCAGGTCGTCGCCTGTCTCCTGTTTCCTGTCTAATGGCAAGTAAAAACGAGGGAACCAGCTATAAATAGTTAGTCAAACTAAGAAACTTCTCAAAATTACACCACACTTTAACAATCGTAAACGAATTAAAGCGTAGATAACGCAAAATCTCAAAGTCCACAGACTAAGTACATCGCGATACGACAGTTCTTTGAAGTCTGTAATCTGGGATAAGCGAGCGTCCCAAATCCTGGATTATACTGCGGTAGGTTGTCGGGATTCCCGGGAACTTACTCCGCTTCCTTAGTAGCGGCCCTGTGTCCCTTGTTGTAGGAGACACGAAATTACTGATTGCTATATTTAGTGGAAAAAGTAGCAGTCTCACACGGTATCTTTTAAAAAAAAATGGTTTTTTGTTGCAAATTACTATAAATGTTTATTTTTATAACGTCAATACTATCTATAATATGTTATGTTGTGAACAACACTACGTGCTCCGTTGCTTACCATCAGGCGAGATGGTGGTCAAACCAAGCAACGCAAGCCAATGTTGAATAAAAAATAAAGTATATAATGCAAATAAATAAGGTAATTACTGCTCGCTGTGTCACATAATTCGTCAAAAACATTAAGTTCTAATTATTTCCTTTGGAAAATTACTTTTAGGACATTTTAATATTATCTACAGAAAAATAAAACTATTGATTTTTTTTGTTAACTGTTTCTTACATTTGTTTTTGACGTGAGACAATGGAAAGAGCCACCCCGTTAGCGCCTCCCGGGCGACAGGATACAACATTCAACAATAAACACGGACTCACACTACTGAAACCTTCTAATCTCTATCATAACCTTAATCTTGAATTACTTGGCTTTACACAAACTTTTCTCTCGTTTACCGAATTGTGGAATATTGTTTCAGAAAATTCAGGAAGAATTAAGATTGCGGAAAATACTGCAGAAGTTTATAACAGTTGCGGGAAAGAGACTAAGTCCAATTACTTATAAAGTAGAGGGCACGACAAATTAAAATAAACAAAAAATGTCTATTAATTCGTTTAATTATAATAATAATTTAGGTAGGTATAATAATGAATTGATTCAAAAACTTTAAAACTAAGTAATTTCAAATGATCTGCAATAACAATCTATTATATTTTACAAAAAGTAAACAATATTTACTTAGATGTCATTCACTTTGTTATTAGGGTCGATTACAAATAAAATACAAGAAGACTCGCCTAAAAATTAGAATTCCTAAGCAGATGATGCATAACGACGTCACCACGAGTAAGTTAAGTACGTGCATAAGGAAGATTGATAAGGAAAAGACGTCCGAAGGCTTCACTCAAGAATCTAACAATAAAGACAACGTAGCGGCAATAATATCCATACTACAGTAAGTACGTATTTATTACTAATTATGCAGAGATTATTCGATATTAATTATCAGTTTTAACGTTAATGGTTCATAAATTGTGTTCTTGTGTGTTCTTAATACTAATGAATCAATTTATGTAAATACGAATGGTATTAGGAAGTGCAAAAGGTGTTGAATTAATGTTTTGAACTAGCTATGCTAAGTGGGTTTGCCCGTGATTTGCCGGTTTTTCCATGTCTAATATATTTTTATAACTTATGACGTTTATGCGAACATAACGTAACACAAGTCTTCGTACACACTTCACCGTATTTCATAATCAAGTATTGGTTGGTATATATTCATTTATTTATTTTAGTTAAAACGCTTGCGCAATTACAATCACAATTTATTAATTAAACTAGCTGACTCGACAGACGTTGTCCTGTCAAAAGCCATTGCGTAACTATAGCAACCGTAGTATGTTGATGCTAACTTGTCAATTTATAGTAAAAACTATCAGTATATATATAATTTGCAATAAATTAAAATTGCGACTATAATTTGAGATTTAAACTATCCTATCTCTCAAGTTGGATCGAACTGCACATGGTGTGCGAATTTTATTATAATCGGTTAAGTGGTTTAGGAGTCCATTGAGGACAAACATTGTGACACGAGATTTATATATATTAAGATTTGGAAAAGAGAAATACAGGGGCCGACAAAATTGCTACCGTTTCTATAATATCCAAGTTACGATTAAACTTTATTCACCAACACAAAACCTAAACAACAAACATACTCGTAGGTTAATAAAGTATTACAAAATAAAAAACAACACCTAAAATATATTGCAAAGCCAGAATTATTCAGCCCAAAATGGTTAGCGACAACACAGCCTCAGTCAAACAACTTGGTATTCAGTGAAATGTTTTCATATTTTCATGAAAATTAGTCATGAATAAGGCATAAAGTTTCAAAGCAATCATGAAATTCTGACAAATCGTTTGATAATAAGTTTGGAATCTCGGTCACGGCCGGATTCGTATCAGATTTGAGGATTTATTAATATTCCATTATCTTTTAGATATTAGAAACAACATTAATCATGACTATTAGTTGGAATATTTGTGATTCTCGTTGTATCCGGCGTTGATGGTATTTGTATTTCCCATAAATATTTAATTCTTATAATCAAGATGTCACGTTTAGACAGATTAATTAAAAACGTGTGTTTCCGGTTTCTAGTGATTTCCGGAATTGAAATGGATTTAAGGTCTTCAAACCAAAACCTTTAATAAGATAAAATCTTTAAAAAACAACGCATAAAAGTTCACGGAATTGAAAAAGCAAATCGTTTTAAAATTGAGTCTTAATATCAACCTATATATAAGTAATTCTTTGAATGCTACTCAATTAATATTAAAGTAAGTAGGTACTAAGTTTCCTGCGAGTATAATTCTAAAGATATTAAAATTACTTCATCTGGAATCCTATTCTGAAGAGTGAGATTTTAACTCGGTCACTGTCGCTCTCATTAGGATAGCCATGAGAGTGAAACTGACGGGGATAGTATCGAGCGCTCAAGAATGTCCTGAACAGTAGGTATTCAATACTCACTGATTCTATCCGATCTAATCGCATCCTAGGTTGTCAATACATTATGCTTGTAAGGGTTCTTGCACACCAGGATATTTTAAATATTAGGCATTCTTTTCTGTTGTATTTTTTTTTTGTATTACTTTCGACAGAAAGACATTATGAAATTATACATGTAAGGTATGGATATCGGATATATCTAAGAAGATCAAAACAGAGGAGTATTGTTGGTCTTTATAAAAAATTTCAATGCACTTTTAATGAGAATATTTTAATATGAATAACTTTTAAGTAGATCAGCTTAGTAAAATTAATACACATTGCATCATCACAGCACTGGAATTTCCACTAACTGACCATAACAACTGTTTGGTAAACAACCTATCTACAATTCAGCAAGGCTAGCATAAAACAACACAAAAACATACTTAAAAACAAGCTTTTGTTGCATTGTCATCGATGTGACACAGGTCCACCAAATTACAGATTAATCGGACATCGGGAAATAGTTCACAATTCAGTTGCAAAATTTACCTAAACATACGAACCTCTCTTCGCTCAGTTCTACCCTTATTCATCCCACTGCTGCGTTGCCAGGTCTACCCTCGAAGGGTGACAGCCGTATTCCACCACACTGACCAAGTGAGGATGGGGGGTAGATCATCAATTTACTTATCCGGACGTATGCACTTCCTTAAACTAACACATTGCAATATCATATCGTTTTGGGTTTTAAGGCCACCCAAATAAGGCAATAATAATAATTATTAAAAAAAATTACATACTGCTATTTTGTTGTTTTTTTTCTCTATTATTTAAGAAATGCCAAAAGAACATTTCTTAATAAAATTACAATCTATCCCCAGGCTAATAAGTAATTTAAATGTAACTTAAATTTCTAGGTAACTAACACTTTTCTTATTGTTTCTATTGTAATAAAAAAATAGACCTTAGTCTAATAGGACCCTAAGATAAAGAGACTAAATATCAGATTACAGTCAAGTCAGACTAGATTATGTGACCACACTGCACGGCATTGACACTAATAATGCAGGATTCGCTTACAATATTAAACTTATCAATATTCACGTGGAAGTACGTGAAAAATTGCTAATTGATTATGCTATAACTAAGTCTAGAGGTTGTATTACGCAACCTGCATAAATTGTTACCTAGTCTTTGTATAAAGTTAGTAGTCGCTTTACGTCATTATGATTATCTTACTACAATTTATTAGTTACCGTCGATGAGAACCATCAAAGTTAGATCACTTTTATTTTCATCAGATTTATAATTC
Source organism: Alcis repandata (assembly GCA_949125135.1). Lineage (NCBI taxonomy): Eukaryota > Metazoa > Arthropoda > Insecta > Lepidoptera > Geometridae > Alcis > Alcis repandata. The sequence continues at coordinate 8,934,108 of OX421233.1, forward strand.
AATTTTTAGCTAGAAGTGAAAAATAAGAAAGGCTGATATATCTGTACAAGTTTTAACGAGACATGCTTAAATTTTTGATCTTCGTCTTTCGATAATCGATCCGTTTTATGATATCAAAACAATATGAACTATATTTCTTGCTTCAGTATTCAAAAACTGTATTAGTAACAAGCGTGGTTAAAAAACATGGGTAAAAATAAACTCATACAACGTAGCATTTATATCTTATTATCTTACAGTGTATTTAATCCGCTTCAATCCAGTTCATTATAAGGTAAAAGAAAATACAAACTAGTTCAAGGATGTAAAACAAATACGAATAAGCGTACACTGAAAAATTCAAAGTTTATCAAGATTTGAATCTTTATACAAACTCACCATGCTTGGTTAATCTATTTAATCCACAAATCCTTATTTTTTTTTTAACATTCCATTGACACTATCTCTTAGACAAAGATAAGCTACAAATCTAGACATAACGGGAGTAGGTAAAACTAAAAGTGTGTCAATATCGCAAACTCTATTTTTGCAATAACATTTATTAGAAAACTGCCTTTATTCCAATCGCAATAAGAGTTACAGTAAATGTTTCTTATCAGATAAAAATTGTCACTAAAATCAGGCCGGAAATTTCGATAAATAGAGACATCTTGATGTATGTCTCGATTTATATCAAAGTGTTTTGACACGCTTCGGACGTCGTGGGAGGAAATCCAGTTTTTCTTAGCAAAAAGGCTTATTGAGATAACGTTATCAACTTGTCTGAATGTCACAATTTTATTTAAAGGATTATTTATAGATGATTCAGTAAAAAAAAAACGAAAGTGCTGTATCGAGTTAATTTGTCTGATAAACGAAACTTACACCGTTACTGTTACTGCCTTACGCCGGATGCTCTATGATTTACTAAAAAAAAATTACAAGTCGTTCAGAAAGATAAATATAAGAATGACTGTACAGATGATTGTAGAGAACAGATTTGTTAAAAACATAGAGAACTACTCTCTATTTATATCTCTATTTTCTGCATACATTGATCTGGACATAAATATACGTAGTTCCTCAAATTCTACATAATTAGGTCACTGGCAATAAGGCCACCCTTGTACCGAAAGTAATTCTAATTAGTCTTAGGTTTTTAACCCCCGACTCCAAAAGAGGGGTGCTATAAGTTAAACCGCTATGATGTGTGTCTGTCTGCGGTACCATAGCTCTAAATCGGGTTATGTGATTTGAATGCGTTTTTTTATATTCGAAACATGGTTTAGTAGTGGTGATTCTTTGACATGTCATATCAAAATCGGGTGCCGTTTCAAATTTCTTTTGTTAAAATTTTTAATTTAATCTATTTAAGTTTTTTTTTGTTTGGTGTTCAATAAAGAAATATTGTTTTAGATTCCAGATTTAGTATTGCAAATAAAACAAACATTGCCCTCCGGAAATGTACTGTACATTTCAGTCGGCATAACGATCACCCCTTTTTATTCCACACAAAAAGTTAAATCTGAAACACAATACTCCTTCGACTAACCGCAAAGCATTATAACAATACAAAGTTCAATATTTACAAAACAAAAGTATATTTTTTTCATTAGTAACAACGGAATAACACTGGACCACCCAACACGTTATAACACATGTTAAAATAATAACAATTTAATAGATAAAACATAATGGCAGTTATGATAATGTAGACACATGAAAATCACATCAACTTTGTATAATTAATATATGAGTAGGTACGATATAAAATGACGTTAGAATTTGATCTCAAGAACTCAAGATTTGACAAAATTTTAGAGACTTTTTATTTAATTTTGAGGTGTGAGTTTGACTACCATCTCGCCTTGCCAAGAAGTAAACGAGAAGACGACAGAAGGTTGAAATCTCATTATGTAAACTCGTATTTGTTTTACAATATATACATATACTAGCTGACTCGACAGACGTTGTCCTGTCTTAACGATGACTATTTAATTCGAATTGGTAAAAAAAAGCCATTGCGTCAATTCTATGTCAAATGTCAAAAGTTACATTAAAAAAGTTTACATTGTCCAAAGCGCTAAAGTTAAATTATGGTTTAAGTATTTTTAAATTTTCTAATTTTTCATGTTTTTTTACTATAAATTGAGATGTGAGCTATCCTATCTCCTAAGTTAGATCGAACTGCACCCGGTGTGCAAATTTGATTGAAATCGGTTAAGTAGTTTAGGAGTCTATAGCGGACAAACAACGTGACACGTAATTTATATATATTAAGATTAAGATATATAGGTTGGATAATTTTCGTTTTGATTTAAGAAGATATTGATTCCAATAATTCGTTTTAATCTCAGCGTTGATAAAAATCTGTATCATTGTCATCAGCCTATCTAATATATGCCCGCTGCTGGATGTAAGCTTCTTCCAAACGCTACATGGCACAATCCTCTGCCTTACACATCAAACTGCAAGTCAAAATGTTCTCTAAAATAAGTTATGAGTAGAAAAGCAGAAATCTCCATATATACGAGTCACGCCTCTTACGCCCTAATTAAACAAAACACAATGGCCAGCAAACAATTCGTTACCAACAAAGCATTCGTACCTCGTACCTAATCGCCATCTTGTTGCTACTTCAAACAACCTGCCATTTCAAAAAGTTATACCAACAACTCGAAAAAGATTTGACACAAAAAGCTCTTGACACGCACAATCGAATAGTATTCATCGAAATCGATTCAAAAAAATTATCGAATCAAAACATACCTTTATCGAAATTGTTTAGAAATCGGCCAGTTTATCGATGCTCACAAATTGCTTCATTAATTTCTTATTAGATTAAACGTAACATAATGACGATGCTTGCGTGTGGCACACTCGTTTTTTGCCAAATGTACCTTTATTATGGTGTTTTGGAAATATAACAACTTAATTTAGGAAGGCGCCGTACCGCCTACGTCGATTGATTTCTTATAATTTTCTTGCCGCGCGCATCCGCTTTCGACGGATTGCCGCAAAAAATTAAATGGCCAGCAATACTCAAGAGCTTCCATTTTTAAACTGCTTATTTCAGATTTAAAATTGGAACGCTTTCGATTTTCATGACATTTTTCTTATTTTTTTTAGTCTCCCTAAACTAGCAAGATGATTCATTCATTTCAAGTTTTAACTACGATGAAATAATTAAATTCTGTTATCAGCGATTTAAAATCTAATTTTAATTAAAAAGCGTCACATATTTCACGCGCTATTCGGTGGTAGGCGGTGCATCGATACCAATGTAATACTCAGCAAAACTATGTTGAACCCTTCTACATAGTATTTCCTTATGGGAGGTATAAAGGTAAGAGATCTCAAAAAACTGGCGATGAAATATTAAATCGTTAAATTTAATATTGACTCCGTGGTTTCTTGGATTGCTTCACAACTAACACGTTTGTTAACACAGTTCAAGTGATTATTTTTTACCCTGACAACGAATAAATGTTTATCCTCACGCAATTATTGTTCATATTAAATTAATGGCTCTGAATTCAGAGATTTATTGGTGTGTTGTAATAAATTTAAGATTAATTTATTGTACTGAGGCGTCTCTTAGATTCAAGTCAAGGTTTCGTGGTTTTGATCTCATTATTGAGCCTGTTAAAAAATAATACTACAAAAGAAGACATAGCAGTGAAACAAATAGATAGAACGAAATTATAAAGATAGTAGATAACAATGTTTTTTTTTTTTATTGATGGCAAATAAATTTAAAGAATATGAAAGAGAAAGAAATAAATTTTCACTGTTTTTAAAAGATCATCAAAATCAAAACGAATCATCTTATAACCTATTTGCTTACTGTTAAAGTAACTATCATTTATTCTACTCGTTTGGCCTCAGTTAGAAGATCAGTATAAAATATCAATTTTATTCGATAGTCGATCGATTATTAATACCTGCTGATAATTTTATAGCTACATGTTCATCGCTAAGCAAATATGTACCCGGTTCAAAGGTTCATGTCGCACAATCTAAGGTACTTAATTCTACATCGGCGGGCCTATGAAGTCGTCATAAAATTACAATCTTAATGAAATAGATTATGCAATTATTGATAAACAAATCATAAAGCAAACAGATTCATAATTTAATTATCTGTCAAAACGCTGATATGACGCTGACATAGTCTTTATTAGGTCAACCATAGTACGTGCCTTGCAATATGAACTTCATTACAAAAGCATAGACAGAAACATCTTATTATGTCTCTTTTTAGACGATTTTGTACTCTATTGCGCTGTGTTAAAGTAAGTTGTACAGTGTGAAATAAGAGGCACAAATATCTTTTGTATTGGGGACAAAACTAGGCGTCTGATATTCAATTTGTTCGGACTGCGGAGCCTTCAAATGACTATGACAATTTTGCATATCGACGTTACAGGTTTTTTATAAGAATACATGCCTTAGCCTACTTTGTTAAGTTTGTTTTTAAGTTTCATTCAAGTTATTATATTACTCATTTCCATTGTCAACACTTAATAGTTTGATCATCTTAATATATATAAATCTCGTGTCACAATGTTTGTCCTCAATGGACTCCTAAACCACTTAACCGATTATAATAAAATTCGCACACCATGTGCAGTTCGATCCAACTTGAGAGATAGGATAGTTTAAATCTCAAATTATAGTCGCAATTTTAATTTATTGCAAATTATAAATATACTGATAATTTTTACTATAAATTGACAAGTTAGCATCAACATACTACGGTTGCTATAGTTACGCAATGGCTTTTGACAGGACAACGTCTGTCGAGTCAGCTAGTATAATATAAAACTTTTAAATAATTCTAACTAACGGAATGAGATTCAGGAAGGGCCTTTCAAAATTCATGAATAAAAAGTAAAGAAGAAGTCAAAGAAGTAAAATTCAAACTGTCACAGATTGATGAATCTCAAACTTAGAAAGGAGAAAGTACTGTCTACCCAAAAATGACGACTTCGCAATACGTGTAATAATAACAAACATTAAGTAATCGGCCAGTAATAATAACATTACATATTCGCGAATGCTTGCCATTGCTTTCGCTTGACTTCTAAAAAGAAATTCTGTTTGGAATCTTGTTCTGCTAATAGCAAAGTCTTGTTTGAAAAAGGTTGAGAGTCCCTAATTTATTGTCCTTGTCAATTGCGCGGAGTTTTTGCATTTTTAAAGACGCTAAAAGCTAAATAGCCCCGTGTGATGTACTTAATAAGTGCTATCAGCAGTTATTTAGAAAAATAAAAGGTATTTTAGACAAGCCTAGAGAATATTAGTTCTTATGAATTCTATAAATTATTTGAAGTACATTATTTTGTATTTGTGCCTCTTTTGTATTTTCTTACTTAATAACACGTTCTACTGCATGCCATTATAATATGACGCCATTAAACTTTTAAAGCTAAAATAATTAAAAACATCACTGTAGAGTTTATTTGAATAACTTTAACCGTACTGTTAGATTAGCTATCTTTGGATTTAGATTATTTTAGTTGCGGTTATTTTCGTTTCAGTTTTATAATTTGAACTGTTTGTTTACTTTTAGGTAGACATCCTGGGATTTTTAACCTTTTACACGCACCTCCGAATCAAATTTCTGAAACTTTTTGCATTCCTTCCATTGGCCCTCACGTTGCTCTCCGTTACTGGCCATACTCTACCAGTTACGAGGTGGACGTTGACCCGTCAAGTATTGACATATTTGTATAGTTTCTCACGTCTAGCTTAGGGTTGTCAACATAGGAAACCTTGACCGGAAAATAGTGCGTTTAAATTATATTTTCTCAAATGTCATGCTGACGTTGCATAAATGGTTGAAAACCAATCTATGATCCGCGGATACCCTTATCTCCTCTTAAATCCACCGATGGATCCACGGATACCTACTTCTTTTTCCGACCTTGAATTTTGGATTAAGTGACTGACCATTTTGTTAGAAGAAAATATGGTGCTGCAATTTTTACTTAACTTTACAGCTGAATCGCGCTATAAGTAGTTACCTATAGGCTTTTATCAATGTGACAACATAAAAGGTCAACCAACATTTAAGAAAAAAAAATCTAAAGAATGCGTTGACATCCCTAATATTATATCCACTGCACACGATTACCGCTGCCATGTTTTTACTACGCAAGTGAACAAATGCATCTGACTTCTGGCGTACACTTTCTTTTCATTTGTATATTTTGTCATCGAACGTTACGAAATACAGCTCAAAGTAGTTACCCACATCGAAAAGAGGGTTAAATTGGATTTTTTTATTCACTGGACTTGCTTTCTTGAGGGGATCGCAAAAGGGTGCGTAGGTAGTCTGTAATTTACATGTCTGAGTAAAGTCTGCTTTTTTATATTATTGATAGATTCTTTTGATTAGATACAAGAACTTTTAGTCCTTGCAATTGTTTAGAAAATTCAATCTTCGTATAGCGTGGAATGATCTGATCTTTGTATTTTTTATGCTATTGAGTGGCGAGAAGAGCAAGTCGCTCGCCTGATGTTAAACGTCGCGTTTGCCCATAACAAGACTATGCCACCCAGAATTTTTAACTCTTAGAATTCAAGACCCTTGCGTGATACAGCACTGCAGCAACGCAGCAGCGTAGTTCAGCGCTTTGCGGCTGATCGTGATCGCATCTTGGATTCTTGGTGTGCGGAGGCCATAAAAGTAAAATTATTTAGTACCTATGTAGTAACAATATAACTAACGCATTAGTAAAACATAATACACTCCACTAAACACCACTAAACAAATAATTTGAATAAGATTAAGGATTTATGTGAATTTAAAGAGTTTCCATTCTTTTTAACGGCTGTCCGTGAATTCCTCTTGAATGAGTTTCGTTTAAAATCACCAATAAACTGGAATTTACAATCAAACACCAAGATAAAGAGTAATAAACGAACAAACGTATTTGGTAAGTGTTTTTAATTTGGATAAGCCTAAACCAACACCGAGGCCTCTCGAGCACAAATCCATTAGCAGTATATTGTGGTATAATCTGGCAGGTTCGCGTTTGGCGAATTTCAATGTTAAAACATTTTTATGTTAAATGAAATTTATTTTGAAAATTGCCTATTTACCTGCGCTGTCGCTGGCAGTATTCAAATCTGCAACAATCTGGGCTTTCTTTGCTAATTAGGCTTTAGTAAACTTGAGTCATGTAGCAAAATGTTGAATTGCTAGCTAAGCGTACCTATATAACGCCATCTAAAATAAATAGTTTATTTATGTTTCGGTTGTTTGAGTATCTGTTTTTGTGTTACGTCAAACCGCTGAGAGTGCTATTTAGGATGTTTTCCAGTTTACCGGAATCGTCCATTTGTACTTTTCTAGTGGTGTACTTTATTCGTTAGCGTAATATTGCAAGGCGTTTACTTCGAAATCATCTTGTCTGAAATAGATTAGGTACAATTTTATTTCTTATGATGGTCCGCAATTTTCTATGAGAAGTACAAATCCGCTTGTTTCAGATATTACACTTAGTTTTTTCCACGCTACGTTCTTTACTTTTAAAATATAGCCTTTTTGTTTATTAATAATAAATTTGTAGAAACTACCTGATTTTTTCTTTCACTTTATTCTTAGGATGGGTATTTTAAGTATAAAAGAACGTGCGTATTTGTATGTCTGTCTGTGGCGTTCCTAAAATAAACTCCTGAACTGATTTAATTATTTTTTGTTTGAAACTAGGTCGAGCGTGTCCTTAGCATGTTGTTTTTGGTCCCTAGCTACGATAAAGAAAATGGGTCCAGCTATCTGAAAATTCATCAGCTCATTCTAGTCTAAAGTTTCTTAAATTCAAAATTTAATTTATTTTAAAAATATGTAGGTATTATACTCACGTTGGTCGTTTCCATCTGAGCGAGCCATGACGGTGCCGTTTGGGTAGACGTTTAGGTAAAGATGAGAACACTGGCTGTAGAGGCGAACCGACCGGACCATCGACGGCACCGCACCGCAGATCACCACCTGAGGACGAACAAAGCGGTCTATGTATCGAAAACAAAAAGAAAGAATCACTTTAATATTTAATAGTAGCTCAGGTTCTGGCACTTAACGCTACCGGCCGCAGCGTATGCGTCAAACTCTTTTTTATTTTACTTTTAGTAAAGGATATTATTCTGAAAAAAACATAGCACGTATTTTCAAGTAGTTGTCTTGACAGCCAGCTACTACAATCTAGTATAAATGTTTAATAAGCCCTATAATAAGTTATAGCTGTCTTAATTCAAAGGTAGGTCCTAATCTGGGGCAAGCGTTAGTACCATCATTCATCATATCAACAAGAAATATCAGGTGACTTTTGGAAGAAAGTAGTAGTCAAATAATTAATATAAAAAAGTTAAACACTGGAATAGGCAAACGAACGGTTATTAGTATTTGAGCTGTATCACACATTCTACTCAATTTCACGTCTATTTACTAATTACTATCGGTAAGCGACAGGTGACTCTAATAACTTAATATCGATTGAGAAAAACAACGAGTATGAAACAGTGCAATCGATATAACTAATAACATAGGTTTAGTTATTATCTTGACCATGAAAATATCGATACAAACAATGCCTACTACAAATCACTAAAGAAATAACGTGGAATAGCAATTCCAATTCCAATGACTTAAAAGACCTAATATATAAACACAGCTAAAAGTTAATGAAAGCTTAAAATGCTTTGATAACTTCTTACTGATGTAGAATGTCCCGTGCGAAAATAAGACGGAGAGTTTAAAGCAGTGACTAAGCAAATTTTGTCGGTAAAATGAAAAGGCAGGATAATAAATAAATTCGTTTGTCAACTCGACAAGTCGACGTATACCATTCCTAAAGCAAGACCCAGCATTGGTCCTTGACATTTCTTGTCTAATCACTACCAAACACCCCAGATTGCTTAACGCATTAGCAACCAGAAGAATTAGTAGGACATTCATTGTCGCAGACCCGATAACCATTTAGGTAGACGCCTTATGTAGAGCAGACCGCAAATTCGCTAACGTAGCATAACAATTCTACGAATTGATTGGCTATATTTTTGTATGTCTTTTTCTTAATAAAAAAAGAGCGGCAAATAGCCTGATGGTAAAAAACAAACCTCTGCCTATAAACACCAGCAACAGAAGCGATATTGATAATGCTTTGCCAGAACGGAAAGGTGTTTGTAGACATCACCTACCCTATCTTTACTGAAAGCTGCTTAATATGGTCAATAGAAACTTTACTTTCGTCTTCTATACAAATTTTGAAATCATTACGGTCTTTGTAGCAACGAAGAAACTTCAATACCAGCCTAGAGGTCTATGATCTTCAGTTACAAACTACGTTTATACAACTACGAGTAGCTTATCTAATCTGGATATGTAAACCTTGATCTTACAACCATACCTACGAGTATATGTAGGTAAGTATAGCGTAAAGTAAATCGCAACCCGTTTCTGTCTAAACCGTTATTTACTTCACCTGCTGAAGTTTAATATTGTTAGGTATGTTTAATGAATTTAGTTTTATCACAGAGTTTATTTCTTAGTTTATTTAGATTCAAAACAAAACAATGCCATGACTGCAATGCTAATGCTATGAGAGTGAAACGTTAACTCATAGATTCATTCTAAATTAGACTGAACTTGGGGATTTCATGGATAGGATATTTAATTCACAGGCAGTATTATCATAGTTATCACTGGTTACTATTAATTGTATCTATGTTCATTCAATCGCTCAATGTCATTAATGATTGATCAATCTATTGAAAACTATTCCATTTTTTTTTTCTATGTAATTTCGCCTAGAATAGTACATTACTCATAACTATTAGATTATTATTTTTATTTTCGATCAGATTGTCGATTTTTGTGATAAACTAATATTTCAATGCAAAACTTCCTCATGGCGTCGATAGCAAAACTTGTATAAAAGATATAAGTAAGAAAGCCTTGTGCTTCGATTTATAACTGAAGCCAGTAAATCGCTCATCTTTTAGTTAAAAAAACATTATATTAGACCTGCTAATTTATTCTGCAATTTATACAAAAATTTGCTACGCTATCGCACTATACAGGGTTATAAGAAAAGGGTATGCTAATCCGAAAAGGGCTCATAGTACTCAAAATTATGGGGCCAACTCATAATTCGCTACAAAAATATCAGCTGTTCCATTCATTTTGTCGAGTGTTATTGACATTTTTCTATGGAACAGCTGATATTTTTTTCGCAAATTCTGAGTTGGCTCCACAGTAAAAATTGTTTGTAATGACGAGTACTAGAGACTTTTTCGGATTAGCATACCTACCCTTTTCTTATTACTCATTAGAAATAAAGCTACGGCTACAAACTTCGGGTTTTATCTGATCTGTGGCTACTATCAGTTCATTTCACAGCGTTGGTCACCCTACAACTCCAGCCAGCTCCTACACTCATGAAGTTATCACCACACGGCCATGCTTAATGAACTGAACGATAACAACTCTAGTAAAACGGTTATTTGTGCTGTGGTTACTCATTTCCATGGTTCATTTTAAGACCTTTGCCTGCATCATGATGACGTAACTACTCCATCGCGTGCCTTAGGGAAATTAACTTGAAATGAAAATTCAATATTGGAAAGCGGATGTTGTAAAATGTACGGTTTTATATCATAATCTCTTGTACTAAAGTTTTGTAGCGAAATGTAGCGTAACTAAATTTTATAGCGTTAATTTTTAGTCCACAAGTAAATTATTGCACTGTACTACTAACCTAACCCAAGCAAAAAGTGTTATCAAGACATATCTAACTAGCACTTATTCAATAAAAATATGAAAAATGCGACGGCACTAACCCTAGGCATCAATTAAATAGACTCTGAATTTTCATCACAATCATAAAACGACATTGTGAAAAACTTTATAAATCGGAAATTTACTATTGGGACTCACTAATTCAATACTTTTTTCATTTAATGCTGAATTTGAATAAAAGAAGAAGAAGAAGAAAAAGGTCTCCCTAAACTTAAATCCATAGACTAAACTCATATCGTACAGACTTAAAACTAACAAACACACCAGTGCAGACAATTAAAAATAACGTCTCAAGTGTGGTCTGTATCGATTCTCCATCAGCGTCAATTACCACAGGTCAATATAATTAGTTTACCGAGAGTGTTTCAACTGTTCTTTAATGGCGCCATGTTGATACCTCATTACGAGTGATACGAATCAAATCGCTGTCTACGACCCTGTGGCTTTCACGAACTTGGGATCTGTGGGTTTCTCGTTAACCTCAAAACTATGAAAATTATATCGTGTCTACAGTCGTGCTCCTATTTTTATTAGTTTTTTCGATGTTGCTTATTATTATGACCTTTCGGTTTGCATCTAAGTCTTAGATGATAGTACATTTAATGGCTTTTGTATGTGTAATTACTGCGGGCTACAATTTCTAAATCTAAATGCATCTTTATCTTAATGTGTAGACTGATTTTAAAATAGAACACCCTAGATAAAAGAAGAAACATGCTCTATCAGCTGACTTTGTAAGTTTTACGACGTTTTCGATACAGAGATTAGTTTAAAATGATTATAAAGATTCGGTTCGTGCTCTTGATCTCACATCTAATGTATATTAAAGTCAGGTTTCCGATATAATCGATTCAGCAGATTATGCTACTAATGACAATATCTCTAACGCTAATTAGTGATGCGATATGTAGACGACTTCTTACGATCTCCGTTCACATTCTTGCATAATCCCGACTGGTCTCGAGAGAAAATTGTACAATCATATAGAATTTTGTAATTATTAGAACCGGCCGTCCAGAGCGCCACTATAAGGAAACAATCGATCGTTTTAATGAGTCAGCCGAGCTCAGTTAATCCGTCAACGTGAGGGTTCAAGGGTTCAGCTAGCAAATCTCAATCCTATACAAATAAAAAATAGGTGTATTTTACACCTTTGAGATTAAGTTTAGTAAGACCTTTTAAAGTTGGAGTCATGGTGTCATATTCAGGTGGGAAAGCGTAGGCTACCGCGTCGCGGTTACTGTTCAGCCATATTGCATTTCACGTGAACTTTTGTAAACAATACCGTTTTTACTTTTTAGTATGGGGACAGTTTTTTTCTTTGAATTAACGGCATTGAATTGAAGGTAAAAGAGGACGAAGAAGAAAAAGAATACACTGATCAAGAAACGTCAAGTCAAACAAAGAAGGTCAGACTGGACACCATTTCGCCAACAAAAGCAAGGTTTTCGAATATGAAGAAGTACCGAACAATGTTTCCAGGTATCATAAGTATAAATATTTATTGTACATTCTTGTGTGGCGCCGCATAATAATGATACGAATGAGATTTGGTATAAATGGTAATAAGAACTAACTATATTTACAAATTATACAGTTTGAACAAAATTTCAAGATCACACCAAACTTTAAAAGAGTGCGCCGAAAGGTGATCACAACGTAACATATTAAAGACGCATTTAAAAAATAATGGCACTTACTTTTTTTGTAAGTATTAAAATCTTATTACGTTTCATAGATTTTGTTCTATTTTTATACCAAGACGCAGCAAGCTTCCCTGATGTTAATGAAGCAGTAAATTTGTATGCACATTTTGTATAATGTTATAACTAGTCATGCCAACCTTATTATAAGGCCATAATAATATTTACAGTAAATAAATAACACCATCTTTATCTCCACGTACAACATCGTAAAGTATTTAACTTTGTACTCTTGACTTTATTGAGTTAATTATTTGTTGATTATGTTAATCTTTATAAACGATGACTTCGGTATTTTACATCGAAAATATTTTAAGATTTCCATCAAGCACTTATTTGAGTATATTTTGCTGCATTGTAAAGGCCGCGTATACTTTAAGGTTATGTAACAAATGATCAAGAACATTTAAATATTTAGTCATCGGTTGAATCTTCATAATATTTACCATATGTATTGGCAGGAAGGTTGTTTTCTCGTCTGCAATTATCGGCTAGTTGGAGGTCAGTGATCGTTTTGTCATTGTGCTTATCGGATTCACTCGGGTTAACGCATTATTGCCGCTTGATTACTTGTGAATCCACCAAAACTATCTGTAGAACAAGTGTGTTGGAAATTTACACGGTACTTGAACAGATATCCGTATCAGCAGATAAGTGAAATTGAACGCATAGGTAGGGGAAGATGAAACGCGCATCTGTGTTGATATTAACTTTGCTCGGGCTACCGAACTGAATGTGCTTGTACGAGTATGTAATATTGGTTTAACCGGAAGACAAAGTGGGTTGACAGCTTCTATAAAATTTTAAGTATTGCGCGTTGCTATCTATTATTTCATAATGTTCAAATATTCGTCAGGATTTCTCTCAGCTTACTATTTAAATTTAATAGCAGAATTTGTTTAACAAGTATGTAATTTGAAGTGTAAGAAACTTGCAACAAGAGACACGTTTTGCAAGTGATAATGTCAGTAGATTTCACCCGTGTATAAGATGAAAGTCTGGTGGAGCAAATATTCGTGACTTGAAGAAAGTGGGGAGCATAATGAGAGTATGAATTTTGTAATAATATTATATTGTGTTTAAAGCATATTAAAAGTTATTTTTGGAAAAATTAAAAATTGCAAGCAGGATTATAATTATGGATCGGAGATAAGGAAAACCTTTTTTTTATAACTAAGTTTATACGCTTGTGATAATGTTGACAATAATTAATATAATATTTATATTTGCTATTGGCGTTAGATGCAACGCAGTATGGTGTGGAAAGTTCTAGATCGGAAAATTCTAAAATTGGAACATACCTATAAGTATAATTTGATTCACACGTTTGAATGTTATTTTCATTTCAATGAATAATTTCAACTTACTTACTAAGGATTTTGCTTATGTTCAATGACATTCCATCCTAAGACAGTTAATTTTAAAAATATGTTTATTATGTTATCGGAGTTACACACGTAAACCTAATTTCAGCTCAATCGAACATAGGGAAGTGGTTTAAAATTGAGTTGCAAGATTCCACTCGAACAAACATAGTTAATACATTGCAAGTTTAAAAAAAGCTTGTAAAAAATCACTCATGAAAAAGACTAAAATTAAGACTCTAATTCTATCACTTACTTTTACTATGTTTTGTTGAAGACAGCGATCAAGCCATAAATTTATTTTATTTTTCAACTTACAAATTTATCAAATAATCCGTAGAAACAGTGTTTATCGCCCGTTTCCTTATGATACTGAGTGATAGCCTAATTTTGTTCAGAATGGCTGTAAGGATCAGTAATCATACTTATCTTGGCCTACCTAGATGGATAACGCTGACCACACACATTATCTGTGATAAGAAAGTGTAAATACTTCATAATTCTGGCTTCTGACATAAATTCTTAGACGACTTCGTGAGAGCTTGGATTAACAATTTTGTACAGTCTATTCATATCGAAGTAAACAATTCAATTTCTTTTTTAAGTTTTAGGATTTTGAGTGAGTAAAGACTGTAATAAAAATTATCATCATCATTTTAGCCTTTCCCACCTACGTTAGGGCGGAGAAGACTATAAGACTATAATAAAAATATAAATAAACAAATAATAATTGTGTTTTAGTTGTGAAAAAGCTTGTGACAGACTGACAGAGAGATCAAAGTTCAGCAGATAGAAATATTTGTAATACATACACAGATATCCATAAAGAAACGAATAACAAAAATTGACTAAAAATGAAGTCCAATTTTGCGTCTGCAATATTAATTTCGATACGGAAATTTACTGACAAACGTTCTTGACAAGTATTGGTCAAGTGCAAAGGAAAAATTTGCCGCCCACGTGTGCAGTTATTTTGCAAAGACTAACTGAAACGTACTTGGGTGGTCTGCGAGGTGAATAGATAATCAAAGTGCTAAATAACAGATCGCGAGTGACGAGTTTCGAGAACCGTTACCAGGGACACTGACGAGTGAGATATACGATATATCTCGGTCACTGTTGCTCTCATTGCAAATATCATGAGAGTGAGACTGACGGAGATAATCTCGAGTGCCTAAGAATAAGGTCCCAGGGAAGCAGTTGAGCATCATTGTCACAGAAGATGTTATAGTCCTATCCTACCAATACTATAAATACGAAAGTTTGTGTGTGAGAATGTTTGCTACCACGTATCTCCGATTACTAAATCGATTTTGATAAAAAAAAAATTTGCAAAACCGTCTATATTTGACGGGGTTATGCCCGAACATACATAAAAAAAATACAAACATCCGAATTGAGAACCTCCTCCTTTTTGGAAGTCGGTTAAAAAACTGAAATAGGCGTAACTTGTGCCGTGTGCTTTTCGGCATTACCATTTTAATCACCACGTAAGTGAAACCACGGGCCAAATTCATACAACATCTTAATATATATAAATCTCGTGTCACAATGTTTGTCCTCAATGGACTCCTAAACCACTTAACCGATTATAATAAAATTCGCACACCATGTGCAGTTCGATCCAACTTGAGAGATAGGATAGTTTAAATCTCAAATTATAGTCGCAATTTTAATTTATTGCAAATTATATAAAATATATACTGATAATTTTTACTATAAATTGACAAGTTAGCATCAACATACTACGGTTGCTATAGTTACGCAATGGCTTTTGACAGGACAACGTCTGTCGAGTCAGCTAGTAATGTTATAAAAACTAGTCCTGCAGCATTTTTGAGTCGATATTATTGTTACAAAATGGAAATATTATATTTAAATAAGTGCATGATTCACTTTATTAAGTCTAATATGGATTTAATAATCTTGATAGTCGATATTACGGTTAGAATTTTATAACAAAAGTGGCCATTTCTTATTGTAATTAGGCCACAACAAAGCAGAGTCTATCTACTCGTAGCGTGCGTCTTGAAGTTCGTCATTATATCGAGTTTCAGGTTTTATCGTGCTTTAATTCATTACATTTATCGATTCTCAATCTTTTTTTAAACAAGTATATAAGAAATGTTTCTGGTAAAATAATAATTTATAATAATATTTTATTATAATTTATAATTAAGACAATAAAATATCTGAATTTTGTCATAGATCAAAAACTTTCAGTAGCTTACTTTTTAGTGAAATAGCCACACAAAAAGGCGCGACAATATCAATTCGATACCCACCTGATGAATTAGATGATAGAGTAATAATTCAGATCAAGAAATATAGAGCAAGGATAAGAATGCCTTTGCCCTGCAGTGAGTTTATAACGTCTCATTATAATATAATATCATAAACTCGTTCTTATAACATTTTACGAGAACCATAATTGAAAGCAGGTAGTGAATAAGAGCAAATTTCTTCATCATCCACGGTACTGTTTGCGCTGTAATCACGGCAAATGATAGGTGATAGCCGAGCGGGTTTAATGTACGGGGTATTAGATGCACTCTGATATATCGTAGTTGAATTGTATGTACGCTGTGATAGGGCGCATTTGAAAACCGACGTGAAGCGATATGTCTGTTTGAGCAAAACATACAGAGTTACAAGAAAAGGGTATGCTAAACCGAAAATAGCTCATAGTACATTATGAAGAACTTTTACTATAGGACCAACCCGGAAATTAAGAAACACGCGATTCGCGATTTTTTTCGCGATTTTCGAACAACTTTTATTCATAATTATCAGTTCTATGAGGCCTTTTCGGCTTAGCATACACTTTCCTTTAACCCTTTATATCAACTAACGGTCAGTCAAATTCGAAATGATGATAAAAACGCCAACAAGAACATTATTTTTACAAAACAAAAAACAAAAACCGACTTCAAAAGACCGACTATTGAGTTATTCATCGATTTGTCGCGCACGTACTTAATACAAATTTAAGACTTATATGGTTTTCTCATGGATACCATTATCAGAACTGGACTAAATTGAAATGGGACCAAATGGAAAGCGTCAGCTTTCTAATAAAAAAAGAATCATCAAAATCGATTCACCCAGTCAAAAGTTATGAGGTAACAAACATAAAAAAAAATAAAAAAACATACAGTCGAATCGATAACCTCCTCCTTTTTTGAAGTCGGTTAAAAACCACTGAATCGTTTTATTCGTAAAGTGAATTCAAGGACAGTAAACAAACCACCCACCGGATGACAAACAAAATATCTCTGAAACCGATACTCCTTTATTGGAATTCACAATCGAAATGTATGATTAAAGCTAAAATTGTCTATGGCCGTATTGCTTGGACAGATTTCCGCAATTTGTCTTTCAATGCCAATTGTTCAAAATTACAGATATTATGTCAGATACGATTCACATTAAAATTCCATTCACAAAGTAAGATAACAAATTGATATTTACTTCCTAGTATTTATTTATAATTAAAATTAAGCAGGTAGAAATTACGTATAAATAAATACATTTAATCTGAGGTTTTAATTAACAGCCTAGTCGTTAAATTTATGCCAAAACTTTTGACATAGGTAAGTGATGCAAATCGCACAAGTTTAAACGTTAAATTGTGGTAAGTACAAAACTTAACTTTTTTAAATGTTTAGTTTAATTATTAACTAAAAGACGCACCCTTTAAAGCCGTACAAATTTTATTTTCAACTCGAAGACGTTTTCTCATTAAAGCGAGCTAATGTGAATAAAATGATAGCAAATGCAATTGATATTACTAACTCTTTTACACCGGTTAAGTGACCTTTTTACGTGTTACGTAAATCATCCCATTATCTCCATACTGATACGGTATCATTAGGTAATTAGGGAATTGATTAGAAGCCAGTCAGACTGGGCTAGCTAGAAACCTTTATAGCTTCTCCAAGGTTCAATAAGCATGTTAATGCTTACCACTTTATAAGCAGCTTAGGATATTGAAACGATGTTATTAAATTAAATAATATTAAATTAATTTGTTATTAAATGTTTCTATTAAAATGTTCATTATACGTAGTACCAGATTTGGTCCTTTTACAGCTGTAATTATCATGTGAGTTGAATCATCATTCATTCTCAACCTTTGATCCTTTTAATGCTGGGATACAGGTCTACCCTCGAAGGGTGATTAGGCCGTATTCCACCACGCTGGCCAAGTGCTGCTTGGTGGATTCACATACGCCATTGAATTTCTTCTCCGGACGTATGCAGGTTTCCTCACGATGTTTTCCTTCACCAAAAAGCCAGTGGTGTGTAAATTCGTAGACAAGTCCGAAAGAACTCATAGGTAGATAAGAGTCCCCCTCCGAATTGGGTTCCCGCCTTTCCGTGGCGGGGGGGATAAGTAGCCGGGCCGCCTTGCCCGGTGAAACTAAGAGGAACCCTAAAGGTGGAGGCTCGGGCCGGCGCCCTGGACATTCCGGGAAGCGGCGGTCTGGGCCTAGGAGCCCTCCCGTATACCTCTCCGTGGAGAGGGAACGTGGTAGGGCTCGGGGTCGTCTGCGGACGACGACGGGGGGCACATTGTGCCCTCCAGAGGGGTAGACTCGGCCGGCGTCCTGGACAGTCCGGGTAGCGGCGGTCGAGTCCCCGAGAGGGAGAGAGCGGGAAAGAGAGAGGGACCCTTTCTCTCACCCGCTCCGCAGAGAGAAGAGCGGACACGGGGGCGAGTCAGGCCAGAGGGGCCAGTAAGGCTCGCACTCCGTCTCCGCTAGGAGGGCCTGGAGTGGCGGGTGCGGGGACACCCGCTGCTTCGCATTGGGCCCTCCAGGGTGGTCGACGCGTCTGATGTTCCGACGCGTCGCCACGAGAGGGAGGGGGTGGCCACCTCCTACCCGAGGTGGGTCTGCCTCACGGCGGACATAGGCTGGGCGGGGCTGCGGTGATTTAATGGTCCCGCGGCTCCGTCCATTGCCTGGAGGAACTTCCCAGGGTTTTTAGTGGGTATGCCGCCACTAGGGCGGAGACTCCCACATAACCACCCTGCCCTCCCCGGGGCGGGCGTGGTATCCATAAAGGATTTTCCCTGGGTCACAAAAAAAAAAAAAAAAAAAAAAAAGGTAGATAAGAGTCGGGGTCTGAAGCCGCCACCTCAAGAATGCGAAGCGGCTGTTCTCCCACTGAGCTACCGCAGTGAGTTGATAATGCCAGCTGTATTAGGTTTGGACAGGGCATAGGTTTCCCCTAAATCACCATCCAAAGATTCAGACAGATCTTTATTCCTGATATTGTCTTCCACAATGTCAAGCTCTTTTGTCGTCAATTTAATTTACTTTATATGTTTTTTGTCGAATTAATTAGTTTCGTTTTAAGGATGTAATTAGTCTGGAGTAACATTACTTCATAGATTTGCTCACGCTATTATTTTGTTTTTTCTAATCAGCATAAAACTAGGCTAAGACTAGAAGCTTCAAATAATATATCTTTTGATTTTGTCTATGTTATGAAAATGATAAGGTAACCAAATAATTAATTCGTTATCTTTAGCTTAAATTATTTTCTTTTCAATAGGGTCCCGTTTATCTATTGTGAAGTTTACGAGTTTATGTGATAACCTTTGATTTTTGTTGATAAAGTTTAATTACATTTCTACAAAAATCGAGATCCAAATGTTACGTGAAACAAATAGATACATGAACTCCATCTACTCCATGTATTCACGTATATGTAATCTATACTAATATTATAAAGAAGTAAAGTTTGTGTGTTTGTATATTTGTTAAATTGTAAGGGGTAATCTCGGGATCTACTGAACCGATTTTAAAAATTATTTCACCAATAGAAAGCCAAATTATTGCTGAGTGTCATAGGTTATATAAAAAACCGAAAAATAAAAAGGCTTTTACGTGGTAGTCCGTTTTGCAAAGTGAATCGGAGAAAAAACGGTCCGGACGGCGCGCGATGGCTTCGGGTTTAATTAACATTATGCCCAACGAAGTGGGCAAGGGTCAGCTAGTCACGATATAAAAAAATTAAATAACATTTTACTTTAGTTCCTCTGCATGAGCAGAGGAGCACTCCGAATAAATAAGCCAAATAGATTTAAAAACTTACCATCAGGAGGCACAATATCTTCGCAGAGACGGCAAGCTGTGGTAACCTGAAACAATAAAAAATATTGTTAATTTTGCACTAGATTTAAAAAGCGAAATATCTACGATGTGCGTAGATCACAAAAAAAAGGAACGTGGCAGATTTATGAACATCATATGGAAACAAAGGAAAGAGACGAAGGATCAGAGCAAGAAGATTGAAACAACCGACATATCCAAATCTTGAGTATGAGAGAAAATCGAAACTATTCTACATACGAAGGCTATATTTTTTTAAACATAACAGGAAACGCACCTAGTATTAAAGTAATATTGTAGTACCAAGTAGTATTGTAGTAATTCTTATACTGTACCGGGTTTTAAAATCTTAGATTGTATTAAACTTATTATGACAAAAATACACATCAATGCACCATCAGATTTCTGGCTCAGTCCGTTAAGTTCTTTCTCTCACTGTTGGACTCATACGCATATTCTTTATATTGCTATTAATTTCATCTTCAGCCAATCTCAGCCTCATTCTGTCATCTATTCAAATGATATCATCGGTCCATCTCAGTGGAATTTAAAGATGAGCTGGTTTAATCAATAACGCATCTCTAGCGTAGTGTGAGGCGCCACTGATATTACGATAATGGTCAATACAATCTGGCATCGGTTGCATAAGACGACTGACGAGTCAACAATCTTAATAGTGTGCCTTGTGGCAGGCCGAGAATCGTGAACCAATGATGAATTAACAAATGAATTTCTCATGGGAGTCTTACTTCTTAGCAACATAAACGCGAAAGCGATTTTTAGCCTATAATTGGCGTTTATTTAAAGTGACACAACTTACTGCTAGGCACTACCAGTAGTGATAGATATATACATAGTGTATCGGACAGGTGTATTAATACTTAAGGGTGTTATTCTACTTTTTTTTTGTTTGTTTATGTGATTGAGTGACGAGACGAGCAAATCGCTCGCCTGATGTTAAACGTCACGTTTGCCCATAACAGGTCTGCGCCACCCAGAATTTTGAACTCGCAGAATTCAAGACCCTGCGCGGCACAGCACTGCGCTCGTCACTCTGAGATATAAGTTGTTTAATCTCCCATTTGTCCTGTAATTTCACTGGAAACAACGCCCTTCCAACCGGAACACAGTTATGTTTGCACATGACTGCTTGGCGGTAGAATATCTGGCAAAGGTGTGGTACTTCCCCAGGCGGGCTCTGTAAAAGAGCCCTACCACTACACCCTACATGTCAAAGTGAACAACTTTCGTGACAAAGTTTGAAAAATTCGAGAAAATAAATTGTCGCCACACAAAAGTCACGTGATCAAATTTCTATGAAGCTTTAAGCTTTCTCGAATTTAACAAACTTGTGTTCTCGAAGTTGTTCACTTTGACGTGTAGAAAAACACACATTATATTACTAGAAGAGACTTAGCAAAATAAGCTAGCCGTTAGCTGTTTCGAATTTTGCCATCAAGATGTTTTGGGATTTAAAGTTTTTTTTTAAGTGTTGTTTTATCACATTTAAGTGGTATTTATCTAAGTACATCACTAATGACTTTGTGTAACTTTTAGCGAGTCATAGAGGTTCAATAAAAAGATTAAAAACACAATTGATTTCACATCTAATCTCTTAGGAAAGAGCGGATGTATTGCATTAGTGCATGCATTAAATATCTTATCTTAACCTAACTATCAAAACTGTATTTATGTTTTAATACACGTCTTAAATTGTATATCCAAACATTATTTATAGGTATAAAGATTTTAGAGATAGCCTTGATTGCTTATCGTTAAAGATATTGTTTTATAAAACTCACAACGATCGGAATAAATCGGTTCAAACTTATTCTATTTAGAAAACGTTTACTATGAAATTACATTTGTTTTTTACACTGGCGAAGTTTTTTACACTGTTTTATCTGCTATAAGAAAAATATTAATTTAAAAACGAACCTCTCGTCGACTTTAAAACTTACCAGAAAAATAAAATTACATGGTTTAAAATAACTTAACATTTTGTCTTTCAATTTCAGTAAATCGTTTAGTTTTGATTGAGTATCGATAAAGTATTCGATAAACTAAGTCCACCTTCGCCTAACCGTTATTACTCGTGGTATTATAAATCTGAATAGCATTTTCCGACAATTTTGGGTCATTAATCAATCATAATCACATCGTCAGTGTCACTTCTCGGTAATCTGATACCTTGGTGTCGTACAGGAACAAAAACCTGGGTTCATAGGCCATCTAATCAGGCTAAAGCCGTTCACACACGAGCCGACTAAGTATCTGATACTCGACGATTTTGTGTCGTTGCAACGCAGTGCGCTTGAATGGTGCCTGTACAAAAACGACACAATTACACAATATATCCACGAGCAATGCATGTGAGCATTGTCATCGATTATAGATCAATGGTGTGTAAAATATTAAGATGTTATACAACTGTGTTTTGCTGAATAACGTCTCCGACCTTTGCCGCCGAAGCAATAGCTGAACATACAAAAAAAAGTCCAACACAATAACGGCTTAACGGCTTACATAAGTGATATTGATTAGTAAGTATTAATATTTTTGACGTGATAACGTCTTATAATTCGATGGAGCCGGGTGCAAGTACGAAAAAAGTGTGACGTATGTGCCGTTACCTCGATGAGGCGTTACCGCTATCGGTACGGTGAACTCGGGATGTCTGTCTCTTTTGTTTTTAGAAATAAATATAGTGTCATTTGGTTGTCAAATATTTTTAGGTCTGTTCAGAAATTGGTACGATCTTTTTGTACAAATTAAAATTTTCTTTTGAAAAATGAAACCATTCTATCAGTATTTTCTTATGACGTTGTCACGTTCAACTATCGTCAGTAAACCGACTTTACAGACAACCGGTTTTTTTTTAACTTTTACAGTTGCTCACGACACATGTCATTTAAGCGCACGACAAAAATTGCAATGCTACGCGATTAGTTGAATTGTGTTGCCTTGTGTGCGAACAGCGATATGTAATCGATGTAATGCCTAGCTTGGAGGGGATAAAGCACGTACAGACATTCTTACCTTACGCATTGTGCTTGGTTTATAGGCTTCGAAGGTCAAAAGACTTTGTACAATTTTACTGCTTGCAGAATGTAGTAAGAACTTTTCAGTCCTAACGAAATATTAGTAGGAATAGGAAAGTAATCTATGTCCATTTGTTTTCTTGTACCGAAGCTTGTATTCTATTGGTTACTGGGTAGATCTGTCCCGTGTTTTGTCCTGTGATTTTACAGTTTTTCCGATATGTCAATATGTTAATATATTATGGTCCCATCATCATTTATACAGGGTTATTCATAAAGGGTATGCTAAGCCGAAACCGGCTCATAGTACTCATCATTCTGAACAACTTTTACTATGGGACCAACACGAAATTCGCGAAAAAAAAAATCAGCTGTTCCATAGAAAAATGTCAATGACACTAAACAAAATGTATGGAACAGCTGATTTTTTTTTTCGCGAATTCTAGGTTGGTCTCATAGTAAAAGTTGTTCATAATGATGAGTACTATGAGCCCGTTTCGGCTTAGCATACCCTTTATGAATAACCCTATATATCCTACTTCCTAACAAAATGTTATCATGACTTATTAAACGGTTTTATTTAGACAGACACGCAGACGAGGTCAGCTTGATGGTGAGCAAAACCACCTCCTATAAACATCTGCAACCACTGGCAGCGTTTTGAAACCGCCCTATGTTGATAAATGATCTATTTAGATGACAAAAAACAACAATGAGTAGATCAAAGTGATCAAGCTACTTTTGTATTAGGAACTTTTCGTAAATGAGTGTGATAATAACATCCTAAACTTGCAATTAATTATGACCTAAAATTGTTGAGTTTTTGCTTTCATAAAACTGCCAAGAAGATACTAATTATACTCATACAAAACATTACAATATTAAGACATCGAATACAGATTTATTACTCCATAATTCAGTGTTAAGACAGGGCATAATCGCATTTTTATGTTAATTTTCTAATCCTGTACGAAGATCAATACATTGATATTTGTATTATAAAAGTGACATTCCAATAATAAATTAACATTTTATTAATTGTATACATTTTTTTTATTAAAAAATAGGATACCTATTTTTTATGTAAGATGAAACAAAAGCCTATAAAAAGAGGTCTTATGAGGGAAAAAAAGGGATTTAGTAAACCTGTATAACTGTAACGACAAATCAAAAAAGCTTGTTAAAAAAAATTGTATATTAGGCCCAAGTTTGAAGGCTTTT
This sequence comes from Alcis repandata, assembly GCA_949125135.1. Lineage (NCBI taxonomy): Eukaryota > Metazoa > Arthropoda > Insecta > Lepidoptera > Geometridae > Alcis > Alcis repandata. Next base: position 8,958,342 of record OX421233.1, read on the forward strand.
TAAGACAGATCTAAATTTTCTAAAACTATTGGCATCCTTGTCTTATGGCTTGCAATGATAAAGATAGATATATTTTTAGTTAGTTTAGATCTGTCTTATAATGCCTTCAAACTTGGGCCTATTGTTTGACACATTCTTGCAGTAAAACGCTTGAACGCTGCTAGAGCGCTAATCCCTACTATTTTGACAAGAGTGATGTCAATTCTGTTGTACCCAATTAAATTAAATTAGACAGCTCTAAAATTGTTACCGTACCTTTCTCATATGTTGGATCAAAAAGAGACGCAGACTTTAGGATAAAATGAATAGAAAGGAAAGAATGACGTGATCAAGAGAAGACCTATATTTACCTGTTGAACGGCTATTTAGGTATAATATACCTATATATTGTACCGTATTATAATTATTTTTTACTTTTGTCTCAGACTATCTCGAATAATTACTTTTCCCTAAAACGAATTCCTTGTAAGCCATACAAGTAGACTTTAATTAATTAAGTTATTAAACTGCAAATAGGAAAATCTTAACGAAACATCTTTAATTAGGTTTCAACGGTTTATCATTAATTTAAACCAGTTTGCTTTCCCGTGAAACTAAATACTTACCAGCGTTTTAAAAGCTCAACTACTGTAGCAAGAACTCTTACTCAATTAAATTTAAATAATTAATTTCAATGCATTCGTTTGAATAACAAATAAAAATAAAAATTGTAAGCGTGTCGGCAAAAATGTTAAGTCCATTATCTGTTTTGATATCACTTAATATTTATTAAGTGTACCTAACACTTAATAAATATTAAGTGATCATATATGGTATCATTATTTTAGCCATGTACACATGACTTGTGTAAAAATTCTGTTCAGACACGTGTTAAATAAGAAATCCCACTAATATCTAAAAAATGTAATGTTTGTGTGTTGGTAACTCAATTATTTGTGGTATTTATAACTCAATCTTGCAAAACCTGACAAACCGATTGTCAGGTTTTTGGTTGTTTTTAAATTAAATTTTGCATGGAATATCTTAAACCCTAGATTAACAAAGGTATACTTTTTATTCCAGGACGGTTCTCGTAGGATATTGGGAGAAACCGCGGGGCGCAACTAGTAGAATATAATAAGGGTTTGACATCAAAAAAACTAAAAATAATTTGCTAGTCAGTTGACATTGTAAAGGCGGCAGGAAGGCAGTGGGTGAGACTGGCCTTAGATTGGAAAGACAGCTCACCGAAGACAATACATACTCGTATACTCATCAGTATGGTGATTAACAATGATAATGATTAAATAAAAAAAAGAGACATATTGCTAGATTTCAGTGTTTGAATATCATCATCATCAACCTTTTTTACCCACTACTGAGGCTTTTTTATTCAGTTATAGGCTTTCGTTTGACCGCGCTATCCTTTCCGGTCATGTGCCATTCTCATCCACTGACATCCTGCCATCTTCAGAATGTCATCCGACGACTGGGTCGGTGGTCTGCCCGGTGATATATTCCGAGCAATTGTTGTTAAGTACAACAGCACCTAATCTTATCAAAATCGTATTAGGTATACGATTTTGATATTTTTTAGAAAACCATAAGTGGTTTCGGAATCTATTAGTATCTTGTTAGAACTAGACCTATCTAATATCAAACCTATCTATAAATTCCGATAAGATAATAAAATCAATATAGCACGTTTCCACTTGTTTGTCTGTAATAAACCCGTATCGTAAATTATTTTGATAATAAACTGTATGTTCATATTATTTTAGTATCAGGGTAGATAGATGGTAGTGTAGATAGGCTACCGAGAATGTCCAAGACCTTTCCTGGATAATAAGAGAAGTTTAAAAGAAGTAGAGTGCTTGTTTATTAGAGGAGATATCAGTAAAAAGGGCGTGGATTAAGATCGATGTGAAGTAACCCTACATACTTAGGTACTTAAAAAAAAAATCTTCAGCTATTGTTTTCATTTTAATTGTTATTGCCTATCGTATTTGTATTTATAGTTGTTGACATTTAGGGACTTACTTATAAACATTTAACATTTAACAACAAGAAGAACAGGATTTTATGTAATTTCTTTATTTAGATTTTGACAAAAACTATAAAATTTATTCAAAAACAATTTATTTTTAATTACTACTAGCGTAATAAAAGATTTTGCATCTTGTTTTTATCAGCGTAATAAGTACTTAAGATATTTTCAAAAACGGTAATCTAAGATATAACTAATTAATTGTAATATTCTGAAAATTATCAGCAGTGATTATTATTTCAAGCTGAATTAATAAGATTAAATATCAATGAGGTTAGTGCAAGTATTCCATGATTTTTTGGTACAAATTTTTAAAGTATATATATATTTATCACAATTGATGTTAAGATCAATTTATAAAATTCACATGTCCCAAAATTAAGAATTTACTCAGTACACGGTTGGTAAGTTAGTTTGGAAAATAAAAATTAGAATTTTCAGCCCAGAAACATTTTACTATTTAAATATATGTGTAAAAAAGTGAAACGTAAGCGTTATTTGGTTTTTATTTTATTTATTTATCCGTAAGTCATCAAAATAAATAATAAGCTACGACTTTTCATTCATATCTACCAAATTTTAATAGAATTCATTTAGACCACCCATGGTCATTTTTTTATCATGTGGCCTCTACAATCAATAACATAATAATGTATATGCAAGTATACTGCTATAGAAAGTGCAACTAAGAATATAATCAGTAAAATCAAAAGATATGGCCAATAAATATCCATTCATAACACACTTCTACGAAATACTGCGCGTATGCATTGTTTAAACAGACATTTAATAGATATATTCCTGATTTATCAATAATAAAATGCATTGGCGTCTTGATTAGATTTAATTCGCTGATAAAATTCATGTTAGAATGAAAGATAAAAACTTAGGGAAAATTAAAAAACAAGGTTCATTCGCGCCTAGATAAATATCAAAGACAAATACTGGCTGGAAAAAAGTTTACTATTTCTACTTACATAGCCGAACTTTGCCGTCATGTTGTGTCCCGTTGTATATTATGTAGAACATACATCTAACTGAATTGCTCAGCCGCTGTTCCTTTAGCAAAACTGTACAATTCACTTTTACGTAACTTCCAACACACTTTTTATTCAAACGAACAAACACTGAAAACAGTTTTTTCTTCTTTTAATTTCAATCCGTAACAATAGCTTTTGTAGGCACGAAAAACAAAATCGCAAGAAAAACACCTCCGTTTTCACATCACTTTCATAATTTTCCGAACAAGCCCGCCGAGGCGCAAATTTGAAAATGGAACACTTTTACGTCAATGGCTTTTAACGGTCGGCGGTTCTTTGAGTAATTCAAACTGGGGTTTCTTTTTAAATTTTTCATGTGCGAGGCGGTTTCGCGTTCGTATTTAAAATGATGGGTCTAGCGACATGCGCGCCGTCCGACGTTCAGCCATCGACTACGAGATAAAAACGCCTCTTGATTATGAACTTATAAGCTAAGTTTTTTTGTTTGTGTGCGTGCGCTGATACAGTGTGCATGCGAGGCTTTGTTAGTGACCTTACAAAGTTTTCACTATACTAAAGTGTTCTTCGTGAAGAAAGTTTCTTTTGTAAAAAGGATTTCGAGCTAATTTTATATGTGTTACTATTATTATATGAGTTTTAATTCTGTTTGAGTTGCAAATGTGCATAACGAGTTTTTATTTAGAATTGATGGCGTGCAATGTACTCGTATATGCAATAGGAAATTCCGTATTTGATTGCTTTAAATATGCATTAAATAAATACGACGAATATTTTAAGTAGTCAAATCTAGCACACACGGATTAACGTCAGCAAAATGAAAAAAAATACAGGTGTATAACATGACATAATGTGAAAATCTGTGTGTTTTGAGTGTAGGCACATTTGTACATAAGTTAGGGATAAGGATTGTAATTTTTTATGTAAAACAAAAGTTACCCAAAAAAATAGTTAGGTATCAACATTTGCAACAATTTTCAACGAAATCATAAAAAACAAGCACCTGAGTTCAAACTGGACGTGTAATCTGCTCGCTAGTTTATCAAAATAGGTCAATGCGGCAAACTACCGTGCTCTAGAATCGCGATAAACACGACTAGCACAACATAAATCGCTGGTTTTCTACCTTTCGTTTATTTAACTTCTGACCACAGCCGTCAGTGAGACTTTATTTATGGTATTTTTATAGGTATGCGATAGTTTATATTGTTTTGTGGTTCTGTAGCGTAATGAAGCTCTTATAATTTCGCATTGTCTACCTGTATACAGGTAGATAGGTGGACAGTACATGACGGTAATTTTATTTCCAAACTATAAGATATTATTCTTATTTAATTTAATTTTACACTAAAAAAACATATAAAAAATAAATTAAGACGTTTCGAGCTATAATTTTGATGTTTTTGATATTTGATTGAAGATTTTTGAATGCATGTAACCTAGTCCTACATATTTATTTAGCTTTAAACGTGAAAAAAATCATTTGACAACACTTTTACGCTTACCATTTTGTTCTCACAAAGAATTTAATGTTTTCTTGAAAACTGTTTCAAATGTCCGTGTTTTTATCCGAAAAAATTGTATTAAGTATGAGTCACATCAAATACGTATTTTTTTCCTTGTTTATAAAAAATCAACTAATACTTTTTTAATAAATAAAGTGCAAAGGTTAGACTGACGTAATTACAGTTTAGTTTTAATCATCTATTTATCTAAAATTAAAGACATGAAAATGATTTAATTAGGTGTCATGTTTACAAACTCATCGAGGTAAGTAAATAAACTTTACTTATTTTTATAAAAAAAAAATACTTTATACTCGTATTGGACTTGAACTCTACTTTGCATACTTCTGATGAAATCTTTTCGCCCTAAAATTTCACCTGCTGTTCTACAGAAACTGTTAATATTTCTGAGATAAAGAATATCTTATATTGCAGAGTAAATGCTTCCTCCAAATCTTCCTTAAATAAAAAATTCAATAAATTTTAATCCAATCCGCACTTGGCCAGCGAATTGGAATCGAGAATTAACACTGGTATCCCAGCACTGGAATGATTAAATGTTAATTTTATCATTTTTTCAGTTTACAAGCTGCGGAAACGTGTCAAAACAGCTTTCTCATTTATAATTATCTGATAGTTTGTTTAGAAGTAGGTAGTTCATATTGCAGCTGCTTCATTGGTCTCTCCGAACTTTTTCTATCAACAAAACACAATAAATATGTAAATTAGGAACCCAGCGCCCTTTATTAGAATCCAATTAGGTATTCACTGAGCAAACAACCAAGTACAATGTTTATTTGATCAGGTGTTTTTCGATACACCCTGAATTTTAACTAAGTTAGGAAGTAAAGTACGGTACGGTCATAATGTCGATTAGGAAACTGTGGGCCTGGAGCCCTGTTCTGGCGCGGGAGATATTTTCTTGGTCACTGTCGCTTTCAGTAGATATGTCGAGTCAGTGAGAGTTACTGAAATAATCTCGAACGGTCCAGAATACCCTCTTGTTGAATAAATTCTCCAATGTTCCATTCTGGCTTCATGAAATCCGAAATGGGCCAACTGGCTTTCCTCAAGGCCAAGGGACTTCGCTGTGGCCTTCAATTTTCGAATACTCGTGAATTTTCGATCACTCATTTACGAGTAGCTTCATGATTATGAATCTAGATGAGTGAAATTTTGTGCGTACCTATCTGTTTTGAGTTCGGACACAAAACTTTGAATCGTCTAATTTTAACGAAAACCAGAGGTTCGATTCTGGAACTACGAAAACAACCCGATAGGGCCCGCCGGTGACACTAATATTTTTACCGTACAATGGAAACAGCGGTTCATACAACCTTTTCCTGTTTCAAAGTCCCTTTTTTTTTTTTTTTTTTTTTTGGGGGGTGGGAAATCATCAAATGACCCCTCCCACTCTTTGGGCAGAGCGGAAGGGAGTGTCAGACTTCTACTGACCAAAAACCACCCATGTTCCTTCTACGCCCTTGTGACGCCGAGGCCGCGGTAACTTCTACCCGCAGCCCCGACGGGGTTTCAAAGTCCCTAAGTATAGCTTTTGAGACTCAATGTTAAATTGTAAAATTAGTCACTGCTTGAAATGCTCTGACAACTTCTCGCTGGCGTGAAATGAGACGTGCGAAAACAAGACGGAGGCTTTTAAGCAGCGGCTAACTTTAACAGTTTTTATAAATAAGGCATCATTTCTCAAGCGCTAATTCATAAAAACATTGACGTTTCCCAAATATTTACTTTTACGAACAATAGAAAAGGAACAATGAAATGGACTTTACGGTTGTAAAGGTTTACGTAAGCAGGACCTAATTTGTAGGTATTAATTGATTTTGTGGTTTATGGTAAGGAATAGCCGCAATAAATTGAAGACAATGAAGGAGGTCGATGCAACCTTTGAACCAGCGTCAAAAATCTTTTAACTATTGTTAGTAATACTTTAGAAAAAAAATGTGACGTCGTATACTCAACTTTATGGCGCCAACAATAAAATATAAGTATACAATAAAATCACTTATTGCCATGTTGTAGCTACTATACTTTACCACATAATGCCTACCATATAATATAGTAAATAGAGTTGTTTCGGTTCTTTACGGAAAAATCCTAAGAATACTAAAATATGTTTATTTTTGTCACGCACGAAAATATGTCAAAACTAAATAAACGGGTGTGACCGAACGCCGCAGCTAGTGTTCTTACGTAGACTTTCATCTGCATACCAATTAGAGTACTATTTAATTATGTTTTCTTTAACATTGAGAAAATGATAAACAAAATATAAAGCCCTCATGAAACCAAAATCTGTGTGCGGAACCAATTTAAAAAGACGTTCAAGTGGTTTCCCCCACGTCGAATCATGCGTAAACAAAACTTATATCCGATGGATTTCCGAAGAAACCACGTAAACTGCACCACCTTGACGTGTTAAATATTTAGTGGTAACAGAGTCCACTTTGAACAAGTGGACCATTGACCTCCACATACAAAACACTTTGCTTCCCACTTCCGAGGTGCCAATTCACTAATCCCCAAATTTTCCTTGTTTAGTCTCGTTTGTGATTAAGTTTCATTTTGTTTTGACTGAGTCTCCTTGACCAGCCCTCAGACGACTTGACCGAAGTATCTTGACCTTTAATGCCTTTGCTTTGGAAACACATTTCATTTCCTCTATTTGCATTGGAGTTAAGATGCCGATAACAGTCAAATTGGCTTTACTTAAAGGTGCTATTTAGCCAATCGTATACTTTTTGTGGCAACGAACAATTGTGGATGATATTATTGAAAGTTAATCATGTTTTCAGTATACTTTCTCGATAGAAATAAATTATGAACCAACCCTTAAAATGGGCTTTAAAATAAAATATCTGTATAACTCATCAACTAACATTTATAAAACGGCGGTCACAATTGTTTGCGTTTAGGCTAAGTTATGCTGAGAGGTAGGCCATAGCGCAGAACAGAGCAAATTTTGTAATGCATGGACGATGCAGATATGTCTGTCCTGCTCTGTGTCCTATATCTGTCTCGCTTGCTCTGCCCTGCAAAATCTGTTCCGTGCTGTGCTGCGTCACCTGCGTTTCAGCATACACTTACCCTTAAATACTGTCGCAGATGACCGACGTATGCTTGGAACGAGTCGGATCCACTCGACTGTATTGATCAACTGCAAACTGTAGTTACTTTGTATCACTGTCTGTCTGTTTCGCAGTCTGACTCGAATAATAATATTTTATTTCTTGCCATTAGAGTGCGCTTTCAAACATAGCAAAAACCTGTGATTCTAAATCTAGAGGTAGACATGAATGCATGTGCTTTGGATTTCGAATCCGTTCTAACTGATGTTGATTCAGTAAGGAAAGAAAATGAATCATGTGAACAGATAGGTACTTATGGTATAGTTTTGACACCCCAAAATTGAGGAAAATCTGGAAAATGAAGGGTAAAACCACGGAACATAGCTATAGATATTTCAAGCCCTTTCGCAATCTATGAATACGTTGAATAGCGGCAATTATTCTTGTTTCCAAATCTTTTACCACATTAAATGCGTCTCTAATACGAGGAGTTTATCAAATTAGCGGTGTTTTTGTACTGATTTAATTAAAGCCATTAATTTCAATGAGATGTGATTTTTCTTATTTGGAAACTGTAAACATTGATTACTTACAAAACGGTTGCCCAACCCATATCAAAACCAATTAATAAATTAAACACATTTGAGCGATTCGACTTTACGACAAATGTAAATAAATATTCAGTACGAGTCTATTCAGTTAGAGCAATAACAAACATGAAGACTGACCAACTTATCTTGTAGAGTTGACTAAAATACAGACCTAAAGTTTTCCTCGAGACTTTTCCGCTTTTGTATAAAACATACGATAGTGGCTCTCTCACTCAGCTGCACAGATGACTTGGTCGCACTATAGTCCTTATTGCAAGACAGTTAAACACATAATAACACAAGTCAGACGCCGTTTGCCGCTTTACGAGTGTTTATTTACTCAGAACGCCACAATAGCTATATCACGCTATAAAGACGCGCTCCCAGCTGTAATAGAAGCCTTCAGACACTTAACATACGAGTACTTAACACAGTCTTTACTTAGGGATTGTTTCGCATCGATAAAATGGACTCGGCGAGACCCTTGACTTTCATTGGCGGAGCTAGGACTTTTTTGTGGGGCTCAGAGGGGCCAACTTAACAAAAACATTTTATCACTCTTTGGCCTCTCTGACACGTAGATCAATATGACAGATGTCAATGTGGCAGTTGTTTAATTAATATATACATTTCATAGGCGTCCGTATCATTAATATCATATTGTACTCGTTTCAATATGGCAGGTGATCTCAATACGTTAAAATCACACTTGATGGGAATAAGAGGAAAGTAAGAAATTCAGTAAATTAGACATTTAGAAAGCCAACCAGGTTCAGCATTTTCAGGGGGAAGTGCCCCTTGTACCCTTCCCTAGCTCCGATTAATGCTGACATCTTATTCAACTTTTACAGCCGACAACAATGTTCTCTCCGCGACAACCGACAATTCTGAAAATTTATGCTTCAGCAAAGTCGAGGCGAAAAGTCTGAGGCCTTGTCTTGTAAATTACAAAGTGAAGTTAGAAAGTGACCGGGCGAATGGAGGTGGCACTTTAGTCAACGCCTCAAAAGGCTTCTCAAGTCATATTGAGTAAAAAGGATAAATAATGCTTTATTATAGCCTGAACATGGAAACAGCGTGAGTCAGTTCAGATTGATGGAAAATCAAATTGAATTACTAATTAATACTTCAACTCTTTTGAGTAACAATATTTAGATTAAGGAATTAGGGAGTTATGATATCTAACAAAACCATCGTGGTTTTGACACATTTGATACCACACAATAAGAAGTACATTTTATTTTATGTTGTTTTGTTTTGTGTGTTTTTTTATTTGTTATTTAATCTCACGTGAGTAGACCCGTGTATTATTTAACAAAAATTATAAACAGTCAAACCATTGCTTGCAAAACTTTACGTTACGTCACACATTTTGTATCAAGGTTTTCATTTGAACTCGTGTTGTGCTGTTAGTAAGTAGTTGTTAAGATTTCGTAATTAACTTCATACGTCCAAATATGACACTCTTATCTCATGTAACACAATAGCCATTGTCGACTCCCGTATTTCATCTAACGATAGGTGCATTATTCAAAATGATTTAACGTCATTCCTGTACTTTGTTTTGTCAATTATTTATTTTTACGAGTGTAACGCCACAGATTGGACGATAGTTAGTATGTCAACTTAAATGTTTATTGATCGTATATTTTTGGTAAGTGTCAGAGTAATTGTAATAATTTAAAATACTTTTACGTTATCTTTGTTATGCGATATTTATTCGACTTTCATACAATATTATGAGTCTGGATAAAACCTTGCATTGTGAGTATTATCAAAAATGTTTGCACTGCAAACAATTTAAAAGAAAGTTGTATGACAAATAAGTGTTGTATTATTTAAGTTGAAAGATAATTATTTTTATTCTGTTTCTTACTCAATCAAACAAATTGCTAACGGAATTCGGATGAAATAGAGAAAAAAATACGGTTTCCTCTAAAATAGCTGGTAAAACCGCAGGGCGTAGCTAGTCATCATCATCGTCAGCCTGTATCGACCCACTATGGGGTATAGGCTCTCCATTGTGCCATTTTCCCTGTCTTGGGCCAATCTCATCCAAATATGACTTGCGGTGGGTCTGTTGTCGTCGACCCATTGTGCTGATGGTCTGCCAACGGAACGCTTGTCCGCAATCGGAAGGATCAAAGAATAGTTAATTCACTACAATCAGAAAACTACGCAGGTCGCGTATGTTCACAACTGTAAAGTTTATTCTGGGTCTCCGTCTGGGTTTTTTTTTCTTTGGCCATGGAAATAAAATTTATACATTACGACAGTACTTGTGGCGTCTTTAACGTAATATTCCATTCGGTTACGCCTTTCCTAGCTCCTAGGTCAAGAACAATAATGATCGTTGGAAAATTTTACCTTACCTACCTCTTTGGACACATTCAATTTTGTACCTAACCTTTATGAAAATAAAAATGATTTTTCTATGAAATATAATTACGTAACTAAAACATTTGTCAATGATTTAAGTACTTCTGCAATACAAATAAACAGTAAAGATGCCCGCCCACGCATATTAAGCTGGTTATTTTTATAATTATGTAGTTACCGTGGGTAAATTGTGATAAATGAGACAAGCAAGTATCTAAAATGTAAAGAAATCTATTTAAAGACATGCTCTAGTCCATTTTACTACAACTTTTATTAGCAATGCCTGTGTTAAGGATAGGTAAGTATTTCGTACTAAAAATATAGAAAAAAGTTAAATGATAGTTTTATTAGATTATCACTTTTAAAGATTATTCCACCCTCAAAGTGAAATAAAACAAAATGCAAACCAAAATGGTCTTTCCACGTCGTACAATTTCTTTGCTTTTCACCGTTTTTATCCACGTGTAGATGTTATGTGAGAGGTAAAATATGCATAGGTTTCTTTCTCGCAGTATAAAAACGGTGGAAAGACAAGATGGATAGGTAAATGCATTTCTTTCCACATTGTCACTCGATAATTTTGTACCTAAGTTCAAAACCTATCAGCAGTGTAAACTTACCTTTTTAAATTACTATTTCATAAATTACTTATGACCCGCCCACTGACGTGTTATTTACTCATTACGATTAGGTAATTAAAGCTTTTAGAAATGACTACTACATCGTATCACCTTACATTAGCTTACACTATCAGGTAAATAAATTATCGCTACGTTTAATGCCAATGCCTTCAATTTCCTCAAAAATTCCTCGAAATTGATTCTTACATTAGATTAAGCAAAATCGTCATGCCAAATTGGTGACATCAATATGTGATGTCAACATTCGAAGAAAACGAATATTATTATCATAAGATAGTGTGATGCATGTAACCTCATTCTTGCATCTCAAGGCGAATGGAGCAAGGCGATTTTCCTTCAAGCTATCTCAAATCATAAGAAAAACAAAGTCCAACTAGCCATCTACTAAGTCTGGGCACTTCATCTTGGACTACATCGTCGCTTCCTAATAGACGAGTTGGTAGCTAAAATCGAACTTAACCTTAAAAAAATGTATCATAGATGTCTACTAGCCGGTTAGACAATATAGTGGTGTAAACGAGTAAGTTTAATTTAATAAAATATTATATTTAAATCCAGAGCATCACACACGTCTTGCGGCATTGTAAGATGCACAAGAAGAACAAACAATAGATGCAGTAAAACGGTCACAAAATAATTTAGAAGTGCTAAAGACCTAGCTGGCTTAATTAACGCCGGTCAAAAGGACAGAAGATAAGTATGGTCAGGGTCTACAGTAAGACGTAGTTCAGGTCAGTACTGGATAGACTGGAATGTTGGAATAAGGCTCTTTAATTAAGAAGTGGATCTATGACAACCCTATATCTTCAATGTCAAGATTGCCCTAATGTTGTGTAACCTCCGATAGCATTGGAACCCAAAGAAGAAAAAGATTCTCAACAAATACGAAAGGGTATGAGTAAATTTTGGATTTATGAGTTTCAGCTTTAAAATAAGGTTTCGTAGCTATTTCACGTAGATTCTACAAATAAACTGTTCCAATGTACGGTATAACGTAGGAGTGTTGATTGTTTACCCTTTACTGGAAATTCAAATGTAGGTTATTAATTAGGTGGTTCAATTGTTAACTAGCTCATGTTATGCCTAAAGCCACAGCTAATCACTGTTGCAGTTATACTACACGGTTAGTTTTCACGGTAGGAACCTTGAAGCACTAGAAATTCTACATTAGCAAGTAACTAGAGAATTCTCTATTATTGAGGGTTAATTAACTTCCACGTACTCGTACTACCTTGTTAGAGCTAACAATATAGATTTTAATAGTTATTTTGATTTATGCTGCGTATTCTGACTAATCCTACAAATGCAAAAAAGTTATGTTTGTTTGATTTTTAGGCTTTTACGCCTTTACTGCTTAATCGATCATCATTAAATCTTGCACGTACGTTGTCTTGGGGTACAAAAAAAGACATAGACCTTTAATCATCCGAACCGCGGAGTGCAGCTAGTCTATTAAATAAATCAGTTCAAATTAAAACTGCCATCCGTGATGCTGTTAAGATATACCACTTAGCACAATTCCTAAGCTTTTTATTTTCAGCAGTTGCCACCTTTGACCCTGTTACCGTTACTCCGTTGTGCCGCAAGGTGGCCTTATTCATTTACAGTTTCCAATCTAGAACCATCAACAGAAAAAAGAGACAAAAAGAGAACCATGACGAAATCCAAGGTGTTTATAACCAAAGGAGAACGCTTTTAATCCGCTAGCGCTAAAACTAGGTACATTAGTGAATCAGGCCCCGCAGCAGTCTGTTTGTCTGAACAATTACAGATGGCAGGCGCCAGAGAGCAAACATAGCTGTAGGTGTGGACAGAGAGCCTGAGTTTTAACTGTGGGAGGTGTTTAAGAGCTCACTTGAAACCAACACAACCCTAAGGATAGTTTGTGTTTTTTTTTTTTATGTGATTAAGTGACGAAACGAGCAAATCGCTCGTCTGATGTTAAACCCTGCCTGTGTGGTGATAGATTTGTGTATATCCAAAATTACCAAATAAAACGAAGCAAATGCGTGATTCTTGTTCGAAAACGATAGTATCTATAAAACACAGTGAATTTTCAGCAATTTTTTTTGGGATCTTTTTAAGATTGTCGGCAAGTTCCTTGTCTATGACAAGTTTATGTTGTGTGCAGTGATGGACACCGTTGAACACTTTAACTCCTTCATCAATATAAAGAAATAATACTTACGTCGAGTGGGTATTAAAAAGTAACCGTACAGACAAAGGCAAATATGTACGTGTTCAAGTAATCTTACTTAAAATGTCATAAAAATAAGTAAAATTCGTATGGGCCGACAAGCGAAAGCAAGTATTAGAACAAAACAGGCAAAATAGCGGTCAAGCGCAAGACTACCATCGAATAAAATTGACAACCGAGGCCTACAATGTTCCGTGTCATTCGATCTAAGGTAGCGCTCAGTTGGAATGCCACTAGTGATCGCCCATCCAAAGACTATCTAAGCATCGGTGGTCGGTTACGAACACTTCGTACAGCTGTTCGATGCAGGTACACGTTCATTTTTTTTTTGTGCCATATGTGGCAGACAAGCAAACGGGCTGCCTGATGGTAAGCGAACACCTATGGACACTATTAACACTGGATGCGTCACAGATACGCTGCAGACCTTATAAGACTCTATTAACAGCCCTAGTCCAAGACTCGAAAGCAAACAGATTAACTAGCAGATTTTATATAGTTAAAAACACTTTTTCTTCATCCATAAAACTATTTCAAATAAAACGGGGATGTGCTCTACAATGTTTCCCAGAAAAGGAAAAAACAAACGTAAGTAGGTATTGTTGTTACCAATTCTTTATGAACATGAACTGACACATCGCTACTTTATGTCGCCATCCTAAGACAATGTCCTAACAGCACACAAATCTACTAGACTAAAAGAACGTATCCAAAATAGACGAATCGTAGACATCATTTGCGTCTAAATGACTTCCTTAAGTAGGTAAGCTGCAGACATAAACTACGTTTTCGCTCGATTTATTTCGATGTATAGACAGATTGGATTGTTTTCTGTCTGTCAGACTATTTTTGTCTGTGTTTATGAGATTCTTGATTATTTGGTGTCATAAATCACAAAAATATGTTTATCAAATCAAGTGAAATGCCTACATTTATTTAGGAAAATACTGAGTGATGTCTGAAAACAATTACTATATTACTAAATTTCCTTTAGGATAGACTGTTGAGACTTAACATATTTTTTCCACCATTGTACACAGTTTTATGCAATACATTTTTACTTTACTTTGCTTTACATATTTTATGCTAACCACCCCTCAAAATTTTACCGGAAGCGATCGCGTTTCAGTTTCAAAATGTCAGGTGTAGTATTAAAAATGACTCACTTACTAGAATATTAAGTGAAGACTTTGAAAAAGCTTTAATGAATTCCCCCAGTCAACTGGAATAAAGTACACCCTTTGACATTTAACTCCCTACTTATTTCCAATCCCTGATATTAAAAATGTATAAGTTTTCTCTATCAACGGAAATGTATTATTCAGGGTTTACCAGTGACAAAGAAGCCTACTACATATTTATGTCGCTTTAACAAAAAAAAATATTATAACCTTTTTGGTTAGCGTACTCTTTACTTAACTCTGTATCAACCCTAAGAAAAGGTTGCCGCAACCTTCATGGTTTTTCCTAGTAAACCTAGTACAGAGTTATGAGTGTGAGACTTTTTTTTTCAGTATACATGTCAGTGCCCCGTTCTCAATAATCCTCGTTTCTGATGTTGCACTTCAATCGACTCCAGATACATGTGACTTCGTCTTGCAGCGGCTTCTTATCGGCCGCTTGTTATCAGTCTATCAGGTATCGACTCGTTTATACATGGCGCCGTGATAATGCATTGGATTGTATCGTACAGTCGATGAAAAAAGCTATCTGACTTATTGATAAGTAGTTTTTAAGTTAAACATAATGACTGAGTTAACAGCATTTGAAAAGTATAGCATGGCATCGCAAGAAGGTTGGCCTATACTGACCTTCATACTTCAATTTAAAGATGTCACCTGATAATGATAATGGTCCAATTGTAAAAAAAAAGTTAACTAATAATAAACTGTTTGAATATTTTTGTGAATATATGTGATTTCAGTAGCAGCTATATTAGTTCGGTTGAAAACAAAACGTAAAGAGTTGATTTACTTATCTAATAAAAAACACACTTTCAAGAGATTTATAAATCATTCATTCTACAAATCATTCTTCAAAATTCTACTAATTTTAATGTATTTTAAGTAATTTAAGTTTATACATATAATATAACTTAAAAATTAAAAACTAAGAAGATTTTCTTCACGATTGCACAGCTTTAAGTACATATCTAAGCGATATCAATACAATACATACAAATCGAATTAATCGAGCAGTAATTTTCGCGACCATATCTTTATCTATGCCTTATCACATTCCTATAGGAGAAAATCTTGTATAATTTTTAGGTGACGTAAGTACTTGTGTCACTTCATGAGTAAGATTTTTATTGTATTCGTAAGTGGTCGTAATCCTATTTGTAATAATTAGGAGAAGCTTATTCATCGATAAATTTGATACCAATAACAAGAAATATCAATTGATAAAACACATTTAAAACTTAACCCACGATAACGAGAATCAAAAGTATCGATAGAGCTTGTACAGTATTTTCAAATATGCATTAATTTTATGAGAAATATTATCAAGACCTCAACGATATAAATTCACTTGTCTCAAATCGTGTTAGAGAAAAGTTATTATTTCAAAATGAATCAATCATCCTTCACTTCCATGATAACGTCAAACCTACAATATTATTTCACATCAATTAATTTGATATCGACTATTGTAACTACTTTCACACGTCACAGATTAAATTATTTCCATAGGACAACGTATGCTTTCTGTCGAAAGCAGCTTCAAATTCGTTACGAAATTCGTAGCATGTGGAAGATGATAAGCGTAGATGTGGTAATAAGAGCGATGGGTAGCGTAGACCCGTAGTAATTACTATTTATTCTGTGGTAGAATGTGTAATAGTATGTAAGTGACGACATTGAATGTCATCTGGTCAATTATTGAGTGTCAACGAACTTATATGTCCTAATTCACTTGTAGACTGAAGTGGCTGTGATTCATACTCGAAAAGTTAATTTTACCGTAAGATGAGTAAATAAACATCGGGGTTCTTAGAAACACGTCAAGTGTTCGGACGAAGAGTCGTGCGAAATGTCAATTTTGATTTTTGGTGCACTTCAAAAACGTGAAACACAGCTAGCGCCAAAAGCTGCACGACACGTTTTAAATGAGAAAAATAAATCTAAATTTTAATCTAAGACTTGTAAGATTAATAAGAATATGTATTTATCTCAATTTAGTGTTTAACTTTATATTCAACGAAATAATAGAATACTCAAAAAAACCTATGAAAAATAAGTAACCGATTGTTGGAAATGTATTTGCCAAAATATTGAAAAACATAGTTAACAATATTCTACAGCACAAAGCTTTACGTTACACAACAAGCAGATGGACATAACACCCTCTGTCCAAAATAGAAGACGCATAATTCTAACATCCATCTTACACGAACATGACCCTGCACCAAACAGAATTCAATTCCACCCAAGCGCTATTATCCAAAATGTTATGTAAATAAGGCTCTATACACATACTAGTCATAAATAACGTAACAATGCCCGACTCACGTAATACTCAAAACGAAGAAATAAAACGGTCATAAAATTCATTGACTCATTTTCCCTATACGAATTGCTTTTGAGACTTTTGTTTGATTATGATACATCGCCACTTACTCCATAAAAAGCAAAACATTCAAATAGATTGAAATTGGTGGGTAGGAACTAAGCTATCCAACTACTAAGCTTTGAGCCAAGAATTAAAAAAAAATTGAAGAGAAGACCATCACTATCAGATCAGCACCTAGCAGCATCAGCAGTGAGTGGGAAATGGTTGTTTTTTTTTTTGAAGCAATTTATTGACGAGAAAAAAAATCGCTCGCCTGATGTCAATAAACGACACGTTTGCCTATCAGCGTGCTGATACGTTGGTCAACGCGGTTGATGATTATGGTTAACATCTGAACCGCTTTAGTATTTTATATTAATTCGAGTTTGGCAACTACTTCAATCGATTGATCGGTCGATTATTCGATCTAACCGATCGCTTAAAACAAAACATCGACAATAGCAACGAAACGATTTTTAAAACCGCTCGGGCAGCGAAAAGTAAAGAAATCTTTATCAAACTGTTAGCTGGCTTCCTAGCGAGTTAGTCATTCCATTGCTCACAGTTCGGAAAAATCGTTAATCTCTTTAGCAATCCAGTTAATCATTTTAACCGGTGCACGGATTGTTAAACTTGTTTCAGAATTGGAAATTGGGTTCAACTTTAACACTGTATGATTTTGAAATGTGACATAGATTTCGGAGAATTTATATTTTGGTTTTGTAGCTAAGGTAGGTAATAATTATGTAAGGCAGTCAGCAGTGACGATGAATCAGATCAGATGGCCAAAAGCTAAAGATCAGTGATCTTTGGCTTTATCTTTGATTATGAACTTCACAATGGAGGTTACTGTTGATTTTGACCAGTGGACTCCGAGTAACTGGACAATGAGATAGATTTCTTTATTTGACGTTAAGCATCGAACTTCAGGTTGTCGTCAAAATGGCGATGATTTGATGTTATGCGATGTTATCATTTTTGGTTTTGCATATTTTTTATTTGGCTTTGTATTTTTCTATAATAATCTTAATAATCTATAATAATAAGTTAAAATATTAATCATCCAAAACCTACGAGCAAACAAAAGTCTAAATGAGTCCGACGCTTCTTCATAATTGCTCCTAATATTTATACTAGTCAAACAAATCACGGTATTTATGAATGAATCTATTAATGAATCATGGAGTACTTACAGTATTTTCCTAGTAAACGAGATTTTCCGAAAAATTCCATTTGTTTATTTGATCGATTGCTTCACGATTAAGCTTCATCCGAAAAATTCGTGTCGTCGCATAAATTAGTACTATTCTTGGCCCGATGACACTATTCCTTCCTTTAAAATTATGTAATTAACGGAACACACATTCTTACTTGTATATCTGGAATATTTGCATATTATAGTCTGGGAGTCAATGGTCAAATTATTTCGAAAAGTACAGGGCTGAAATAATAAAGAGCTACACGTTATTTTAGATTTAAATGATAAATAAAAATGGCTCAATTTAGATAAATATACATAAGAAAAAAATATTAAACCACATTGTCATAGCGAAATATTTTATTCATATGCCTCTGCTAAAGAAAACCATATCACTCGACTACTTTACGCATAAACTTGTCAACACCTTGTGCAAGTCGAGACCGCAAAATAATATTTTTTTCTTAAAAAAAATCTAACAAGTGTTCAGACTTAACTACTAAAATAATTCATAACAACTCACTGTATCATTGAAATCATGGTGTTTTTGAAAATTACTCCTTACTCACAGCGACCACTACCTCCCATCCTAATAATTTAAAAGAGTAAATTCGACATGCCAAATATGAAAATGTAATGTTGTCGGGCAGACACGAACAGCCGTGTTCATGCATTAATTAAGTTACCTATTGATATTAGCCAAAGTATTGCCCACATAGGCATGTTTGCACGGCACACATCCAGAATCAGCGTTAGCATCATTCATGTTAATTGAAAATTCTATGGCTTTATTTTGTTTATGTTTGTTTACTCAATTCAAAACTTAAGTCTTAAGTCAAAACTTCTGCCTAATCATCGAATGTTAACCTCGTAACAGCGTACTCGCAAACATAAAAGTTCTGTAAACACAGTCAATACGTCTAGTTTGGCGACAGATACTTGATTTCAATGTGAATGTTTTTCTAGTTAACAAAAAACAAAGAAACTTCTACTTCTACAAACGAGCAATGTTCTTGAATGTCGTTTCTAAGAAGATGGCTAAACAGCCATCTTCTTAAAAACAGCAGTTGGCTAGGACACGAGGTCGGTAGACCAATAAAGTGAAATACCTACGTTAAGACAGGAGTGTCACAACATAGGAAATAATATATAAAAAAAAAAAAGTATAAAATAATAAAGATGACATTAATCCGCTTTTCAACAATCTTGCCGACCGTCCAAAAAATAAACTAAAACTCAAAATCATCGTTGTCCAGTTTTATTTGAATTCCCCAAATATCTTCTCAATGAATCCGATTCATGATTTTTCGCATACCTATTTTAATGATTTGGTGGTTTTACCTGAATCTGACCTCAGACGAATATTCTGGTAAACGATGTCGCTGAACTTAAAAACAATTGAATGAGTAAAAGGTGCTAATGCACTTTAATTTGCAGATTCTTCCATAATGTATACGTGCTTGTTGATTTCAACACTAATTAAATACTGACGAAGTGTGGAATGTCTCGAAATATCAGGTATTTGCCCAAAAAAATATAAATACACATTTTATTTTAACTCTCTCCAAATTTATAGATATGAAAAAGTTCTTTATTACAAGCAATATTTTGTGTAATAATTTCTAACGTTATCGTTAAGAGCGATTTGTTTTAAGTATCTCTTGCAGTCAAGAAACGCAAAATATGACCGTCTACATTTTATTAGCACAAGAAATGACGCGAACGCTTGTAAAATATGGAGTAACGTGTTGAATTAGTATTTTAAAAACAATATGACTGAACATTCTACGTAGGTACCAAGACAGAAGATTTATTCATCTTAGCAAGTTTCAGAGAAAGACAAGTTAAGAAATAGACAAAGCTTCGTAGTACTTTTCTAAGCAAGAAAAGAGCTTTTTTATCGCGAATAAGTCCGCGTTTGATCATCAACTCGCCTGATGTTAAGTTACGATGTGGTCGAAGATAAAGCATACAGACTTAGAAGATTCACTCTGACCTCGAAAAGCCCAAAATTGTATTTCTCACGAAGCAAGGGAGCTGGCAATCTGTTCCATTCCGTGGCTGTATGAATCAGAAACGTAAATTCTAAAAAAAATTGAAGAGAGTTTTCAATATTGAACGTTTAGATCTTCTCTCATCATCTACCTACCCTTATCGAACCTACGTGGGGTAGGTACAGTATGTACACTTCTTCCATTCATCTCTATCACTCGTCATGTCTGAATACACTCCCTTCTTTTTCATATCATCTTTCACACAGTTCATCCATACTTTCTTAGTCGTCCTCTACAGATTCACACTTAATGATAATGATGGGCTTCTCTATTCCACTTGTAAGTCGCTGATCCCTTCGCTCAACTACGCCGTCAGTTAGGAAGGTCAACATCAATTTCCCTTTACTTGGTCACTGTCAACACCAGGGCCGGTACGTACTCGTACGTCGTTTACGGCGTATCTTTATTTGCGAAGTCTTGCAACAATGCTCAGGTATGCACTCTACAAACACAGTGCAGGTTAGGGCTTTTACAAGAAAAATCACGATTATATTGGATTTTTTCATCAGTATGTTAATAGATAGACCTGGTTAACGTGTGTTAATACTCTGCTTGAGCTTATTGGCGGGGCTAAATTATGGGGCAGAGGCCCCGTTTTTCAAAGACGAGTTCTAAAATATAAGCCAAAAAAATAAAAAATAAACAAGCATAACACAAACAAGCTTTTTTCTCGTTTTGATATCTTTCTGTTTTATTTTTTGCCTCTATTTTAATTATCTGATTACAAATAATCCGATTGTTTTGCAACTATAATACACGAGCGAAGCGATTTCGAAGATTTTAAGCAGTTATTTTACTCATCTTATTCGTACTCACAGATTAGATTTACCTTCTACAATATAATTCTCTAGAAACGGTAACCAGAGATCGTGTAACTCAAACTCGGTTTTAGTGTCTGTTATATGCATATTTATACACCATAGCATATAGCTTGGATATTAAGGTTGTATGTCGCATCTCCGACTCTGCGGTTTTCATTACAGTTCTGTACATAATCGCTTAGACGTGTGGTCGGGTGTGCCGTCCTAATAACCATTTATATTGTGGCACAAACCTTGGCAGTGTCCGTGATGACATATTTTATCGTGTCTTATGGTGCAGTTAATGTGTCAATTTTATAAGTCTCCAATTGTAAATGTGGTGTAAGTTATTTAGGAGTTAGTCTGTTTTCTGACATCGTTTTCGTAGTACGAGTATGGTAAATTACGACATACTTTTATTCATAGTACTGAGGCAATGATTTTTTGGCGTCGGTTGAACCTAAATGAAATATTTTATTTTTTATATTCTTGGTATCTGCACAGTAATCTTTTGAGATATGAAAATATTGAGTAGATATTTGTTGCTTGCAAAATGCAAAAAAAAATAAAATACGTTTTATCATCTATCTATCGGGAAAAGTTACTACGTAAAATAAACTCTTTACATGAAAACCTGATATGAAAACCATATATCTAATAGACAATAATTTCAGTTCATTTATTTCAATTGTATTCTATTTCGGATAAATTGCTTCTTTTCAGCAATAAAACGTTTCAGGGAACAATATCACGTACAACAAGCAATGAATGCTGAAAATGTGCGAAACACTTGGTAATATTTTATTATCTGACAAGAAATAAGCAATATTATTGAATAGTATGGCAATAGAAAACAAATTGCTTAAGGCGAAAGAAATATGTAGTGGAAAATTTTGGTATGAGAAATCTTAAGCCTTACTTAAAGCTTGCTTTAACTTAGTCATAGCTAAACATTCTCAGTCTTGTTTTCGCACGTGACATTCCACGTCAGCAAGAAGTTGTCAGAGCACTTTAGGCAGTGACTAAATTTAAGCAGTGTTTACGAGTAAGGCCAAATTACAAAACATTACAACCGTAATAATCAACATCCTAATTAATTAAGCCAACACAGTAATGTAAAAATATAGTAATAAAATATAAAATTATATAATTGTAAAATATTAGTACGCACACCTCTACACATACTCGTAGTCTTTATGTACGCCTCTTATCTCAGACTTACTTAAATATCAGGTAAATATTCCAATATTATTTCGTCTCTACTAAAATAAAATATCACACACGCATTAACCTGAACGGAACATCGCGAATTCCACACTTTAGCTAAATCATAAAACTTAACTACGCTCAAGTATTTTCTTTAATGATTCTAATAAACCAACACGTTTAGCTAGTCACTACTGCACGCCACTGGTAACCCTAAAAGTTTAGCGCGGCAAGTTATCGTAGATATTTATCTGGTTAACCTACAGCATGTGGGTACAAGGAAACTGTCAATGTTGCTAGGCTACTGCATTTTCTCTTGAAAAGTCTAACTGAAAAGAAATGGGTCACAAATGACATGTTGCTAAACATGTTAATACTTGTAAATAGAGTGGATATTCATTTAGAAGATACAGATTTTCGGATGACAAAAAAAAATTATACAAAATACATTTCTTGGCAAGTGAACCTCTGAGCCTGTTGGCAAATTTTATAGCAGTGGAAATTTTATTTTATTCTAAAAAAAATCGGTACGAAGAATAAAATTAATCATAAAATATTCCTTTTCTAAAACGTTCAGCATGGCAACACTGCCTTCAGCTAATATTTACTTAGACAGCACGCCTAAGCAATTTTAAGCGATAGTTCGATTATGCCAAACGAGATTATGGTATTTCATTTTTATTTCTATTGCTGGCCGAGATTTACTTTATTAGGGTATGAATACCTAATGTGGAAATCAATTTACCGTAGTAATATGTGGTCAATGTTAGTAAAATGTAGCTTGCTATGAAAGTAAATTGAAAAGAGGAGAAAGCCAGTTATTAATTGTGTTGTGTGTGTTTTGGTTATGTTTTGTGAAACTATTTATTGCTCGTGTCTTATCATCAATGTTTTGTACGAACACTCCAATCGCAAACATTTTTTGGTAAAGTTTTTTAGTTTTTGTTACGATTATTTTGTGTTGTAAATTGTGTTTGGCTTTTTGGCCCACATATAAAATTCCGACGATATAGTATTGTCTCATGACTCGGTAGGATAAAAAAAACTTGAAACAAGTGCATGTTATCGCTAGATTTCGTTCCCAGAAATAAGCTTTACATTTTTTCATACAATTAAACTTTTGTCGCAACTTTGTCGTTTATCGCATTATCAGTTAGTTCCTCGAATTATAATTTATCCATTTGTATTTTCGTTTTTAATTATATTGTTTTTTGAGGGACTGAACTAAAGAACCTATTAGAACTAAAACACGTCTTTTAAACTCCTTATAAAGCAACTCGCACGAGAGAACGACACGATAAACGCGAGACAAATCGACTGCCGCTTCGTACGAGTAGGTATAGTATCAAAACTGCAAAAACACATTTTTTTTCATTTTTTAGATAATACATTATAATTATATTAAATTCAATATACTTCGAGGAACAAACACTAAAAAAAATCGTTCAATCAAAATTGTGTTTCCACCGCTTTTATTCCGCGAGAAAGAGACAAACATATCCAAACTCTAGCTTTGTCTCATCGACGCGCGGATACAAACGGAGAAAAGACAACCCTCCACGGCCCGTGCTAGGCCAACTGTTAGCACAAGAGCTCTGCTATCCTGCTAAAGTAAGTTTACATAGACCGAGTGGCGAGGCCAATTTAGAGTTTTTAGATCCGATACAAACC
This sequence comes from Alcis repandata, assembly GCA_949125135.1. Classification (NCBI taxonomy): domain Eukaryota; kingdom Metazoa; phylum Arthropoda; class Insecta; order Lepidoptera; family Geometridae; genus Alcis; species Alcis repandata. Next base: position 8,982,245 of record OX421233.1, read on the forward strand.
TGGAAGTTTCAAAATAAAGTTCAAAATAGAGCTGTTATTACAGCTCTATTTTGAACTTTATTTTGACAAAACAAGCACAAAACAAGCTCACGTAACCGTATCCACACCAGCCGTAAGTTTCTTTAACTCCAACTTTCAATAGGATGTTAACCTCAGTATCCTTATTATGACTTTCAGTAGTTTTCCAAAACGATCAAACGTTTCGGCAAGCTCCATACATTATAACAGTTCCTTCACGTTTCCGCCTAAGTGCTTCACTGTGATAATATATGGAGCCTTACGAAACGTTTGATCGTTTTGAAAACTATCAAAACACATACTAAGGGAACTGTTGACAACCAATTTATTAGCTCACTAAAACGTGCCTAATCTCCAACTTAGTTGAATCAAAATCAATAGTCGATGCAAAGGGCAAATCACTAAATGTAGTGTGATGAACATTTCAGTGGCTTCGTATATTGGATTAATCCAACGGCCGCCACCCCGTTTACCTTCTGCGCTTGTTACGTGAAGGTTTGGTTTGGTTTCCTTTGGAAATGCTGTGAACTTTATGTAGATTCAGAGAAAGGCTATATTGAAGTGAATTACACGAACTAATCGAAGTTGATGGTGAAACAGTTATTAGTTATTAAATGTTTGTTTAGTATGAGAAATGACGTTGGATTTGTAATATAGGCATTTATCACCTATTATAATGGGAAAAATAATACTTTGGCGAATCCCCGAGAAAAGGAATAGAGTAGCTGTGATTTAACTATTTCTACTAAACAATAAGAAATTAGAAAATGTAGCTATTAATTGAAAACGAAGATAGGTACAGGAATCGAGGTACGGTATTGAGGTTTAATTTTTTTTTTTTTTAAATCTCTTACAGTAAAAAATATCTTTATTGTGGACTAAAAGTTACGCACTTAACACATACACATACACAAACACATACACACATACATGTAAATCTACTCTACAATATGAGTAAGTAGAAGGTGTGAACTATGACAAATTTTGTCAAAACTCGTTATCTTTCCAGAATTTCAGTACATAATCTCGGGTTTCTCAAAACTATTGGCATTATCTTGATTAATTACGGTTTCACAGAAAATTGTGACTAGTTGTACTTCCATCCAGACTGCTTGACGTCAAGTCGTCGACATCAATCTTCGTAGAAGTGTTTGCTTTGAAATCTATCAAGATAATGACAGAAAAACTAAGTAAACAATTTTGTTCAGGTAGCATGTAATGACACTCATTATATACAAAAGTAGATTATTTATTGCGAAGATTTTTTATCGGCGAGGTTGAGGCTCGCAGACACCGAATATTACCTATGCACTCAGTCTAGCCTTGAAAATTCGTAAGACTTCAGTACCTAATTCAAAATTTTGCAAAATAATTCTGCATGTCTTCAAGTCGCGAGTGAATCGGTATCTTAATGGCAAGCGTGCTTCTTCATAGACTGCATCATTGCTTGCTATCAGGCAAGATGGTGGTCAATCGCAAGATGTTACAAAATTAAAATAAACTTGTTTCTCCCTTTCGTCTGACTTGCTGGTATCGATGGACAGCCAACCAAACGAATGAATCGATTTCGACAAATTCAAAAAATACATATAAAAAATTAAAAATCGTAAAATTCATAGAAAAACGGAAAACAGAACATCATATAGCAACTAATGCAGCTATTTTAACAAATTTATTATTTTCAATCAACTCTATCTTTAATCAAATCTTTAAAAAAATAGACGCATTTCTTCTAAAACATATTCAAATGAGCAAACCATCAAAACCGATTTATAACTCAATAAAAACATGTAATTTGATCTAAAACTGCTCGTAACATCTATAGCTGAGGCCATCTTATAACTTTTCCAACTTATTTACACTGGTAAAGATCCACTGAGCATAATTGACATGAATTGATAAACACATGAATGTATATTTACACAAATATTTGATTTCGCTAACAGTATTAACATACCCATCCGACTGGAGACCGACTCGTCTTGCAGTGAAGACATGTAATAACAGCATTTTTAGAAAACAGGAAAACCGGTAGCTCCGTTTTTGTTTTAGTTATTTCCTTGAGATTATCTAATAATACTAGCATTGATTGGAGAAAGTAGTTGGGATAGTAATTATCGTAACTTCAGATACATTAGGTAGAACCTAAAGATACACTGAGAAAAATGTCCATCTACATTCCGCTAAAAGAATGATGAATTCAACTAAAGTACGGATCATCCTGATATCACCATTTTCAAAGAATTTTAAAAGACTTTTTAATTGAAAGGGCTTACTATAAAATTGAAGACTTCGTCTGTGATAAAGTCTCTTTACGTAAATTGTATTTAGACTGTAATAATAATACTTGATTGATTATACCTACTATTGTAGTTATTTTATACATTGATATTTTGACATTGCAATTATTTACATATTTTGTTTTGACATTCTAATAATATTATTTTCTTTGACATTTAATTTATTGTGTATTAATTTATTCGTAAAAATTATATTAGACATTCATAAGTGTCTTGACTGATTATACCTACTATTGTAGTTATTTTATATCTTGATATTTTGACATTGCAATAATTTATATAATTTTTTTGACATTCTAATAATATTGTTTTCTTTGACATTAATTTATTGTGTTTTAATTTATTCGTAAAAATGTATTTGACATTCATAAGTGTGCATTGATGTACCCATATTTGAATAAATTATTTTGAATTTTGAATTTTGACCAAAAAGTACGATGAGTAGCACCAGTTTATGATAGTTGACCGTAAAAACTGGTGCTAATCATCGTACTTCTTGGTGATATCACTGTGTTCCGTATTTTATGAGAATTCATCTTTTTTTAGCAGAATTTTTCCTCAGTGTAGATTATATTATTATTTTATAACTGCTTATTTAAAATTAGTCTTGTACCAATTCAGGATCATCAGATAGACAATCCAAGATCCAATAAACTTCTCTGTATTCTGTATTCAAAATCAACATTGTCCAAATTCCAAGGTTATTTAATTATTCACACTTATTTGTTACAGAAGACCGAAAACAATACGGCAAATAGTAAATTCAAATTATTATTGGATTTCCCAGCTCGTATTAAAAGAAGTGAGTGCCATTATTTAGTCACACTGGACACTGCTACGTGAGCGAATCCATTTTTAACCAGCTTCAAAAAAGAAAGAGGTTTTATAGTGAACTCTGTGTTTTTTTCGTAAGTTTTTTTCACCGATTTCTATTGTGGAACAATAAAATTTTCTATTAAAATACGTTAAAAAAATTATGCTGAGATTTCTTGCGGGTTGTCGTTAAGACTCAGTAGTCTACCGATAGGTCTCCCATTTGACCTATATCTTATAGCTTCTCTTTACCAATCACTGCTATTCTGCGAGTTAAACTAACCACCAATCATTAACCTCTCTCTCTGATCAGGTCGAACAAAACAGTAGTTAGTCAATCAAATGAATATTCATATCGAAACCTTGACCAGTACATTTCGTATTGCAAACGGGTCTCGTCAGGTGACACGACCATGTCTATGTAAATTTTGATTTCATCTAAAGGAAATCGAGAAAAATACCGTTGCTAGCAAGCATGGTGTAAAGGGGTGATGTGTGTACCACTAACATACTTGTTTCTTGCATAGACTCACATTTACCGACAATATCATTTAATTGAATTAACCAATAATATTGCAGATCAAGCGCAGAGCTTATGTCACTATCCGCGAGTAAATTCCTAAACAAGAACATTATTTTTACAAAACAAAAAACAAAAACCGACTTCAAACGACCGACTATTGAGTTATTCATCTATTTGTCGCGCACGTACTTAATGCAAATTTAAGACTTATATGGTTTTCTCATGGATACCATTATCAGAACTGGACTAAATTGAAATGGGACCAAATGGGAAGCGTCAGCTTTTTAATAAAAAAGAATTATCAAAATCGATTCACCCAGTCAAAAGTTATGAGGCAACAAACAAAAAATAAAATAAAAAAAACATACAGACGAATTGATAACCTCCTCCTTTTTTGAAGTCGGTTAAAAAACCCAAAAATACTGGCAACGCTATTTGAATAGCGATACTAATTCACTGGTAAGCACCGACCCAATCGCTAGATAATTCTCTCAGCCACTTTGACAGGTCATTGAATAATAACTGTATCTGTTTTTAAACCCGCACTTGATCTTCGCCACTTGTATTGCGGCAGTTTTCTTATCTCTAAGTTATTGATTTTAATTAAAATCGAGTGTCTCACTCAACAGTTTGTAGGAGCTTCGCGCGTGCTTTCCTCTTGTCCACACATAATATTATTAAAACATTCATCTCAACCGAGAAAATTCGTGGGAACCGACCAAAGGTGAGAGTTAAGTGGGCTACATAAACAACATTGTTTGGAAACAGCAAATTTTCATAGTGACAGCCCAAATATTGAGATTTCCAAACTAAAATGAATTCGAATCGATAATTAACTATCGATATTATATTTATGGGCGCCTCGTGTCATAGAAATGCTATCATAACTAATGCTAATGCCAATTTAGAAATCCAGAATGGCCCAAACAAAGAGATTATGAATATATTTTCGCTTTTAGGGCTACGAATTGCTTTCTTCAACCTCGACCCACTAATGAAGCTTTTAAGAAAAATCGATCGAAAATATTTGAATTAGTAATGGTCCAATCAAAGCCTGAGGAGATGTATCTTTGGCACGTGGGTATTGTTACGAAATGGATTAAAGTTTCGTATTTGAATAACGATTTATTTTATTGACAGTCAAAATAAATCAGTAATGGTGTGGCTGCAGCATCGGTGAAAATTACTCTGATGTTATCGAATTTCCGATAGGAGTGAATAGTACGTAGGAAGTTAATGTAGATTTGGCTGAATGTTGTGAACTTATGCAAATAGGGAAGTAAGTAGTTTCAGTGAGTAATTCAAAGTTTTAATAGTTGAGATATTTGAGAATCGTACGTTTTGCATAGTCAAAATCATCCATTTAGCTAAAAATTTATAACTAAATCCTGCCAAGAATCATACTTTCTATAGCTGTTACAACTCAAAAATGTGTCGAATCACTTGACAACAAACATGACATCGGAATTTCTACCAAAAAATTCCATACATTCCCCACATACATATTAATTAATTTAGGTATAGTTCCAAAACCAGACTGCCTTGATTAACAATGCAAATAAAAATAAAAGTAACAGAGAATTAATTATTTATTTATATTTGACATATCACTGCAAATTCCTAAGATACGTGTCTGATACCATGTCCCACCTAATATCTATTTGTCGTTACAATAATTTATTGGCCATTTATGGTAATTCATTGTAAATTAATTATAAAACTGGTAGGACACAATATCGGGCTGATTCTGCGGAATTTTCATTAGCTTTTTATTGTTTCATTTTTCTAATGTCGAGAGGCTGACCTGGTGTGACCTGTTCGAGCGCTGACGCGGATTCAAAGTGAATTTTTAATCATATTTTAATAGAATTTCGGTGTAATATGACGTCTTTAGCTTTATTTATTGGAAAGGGGGTCAAAGGGCAGACCGAAGCGGGTGCTGTTAGTCATAGGTGGTCAGTTTTCAATACCAGGAGCTTTATACGACGCTGATCTAATAAATGATTTTGGCGCATTCTTTGTCAAAAATAGCTTTGGATTTGGTCGTAGTATTCTGAATGTCATCAGATGACATATTAATATGTTACTTAGGCACATTATTTTTGTTCAAAAGTTAAAACGCATTAATTAAATAGGCATTCCTTTGCACGAGTTACGGACAAGGGTAGGTTATTTAGTTTGGTTTTATTTGACGTTTTTGTAGTTTATATTTTACACCATTAAATTATATTATGTATTTAATTTGTTATGTTTAAGCTGACTGTTGAAAATTAAACATGACTATTGGTTTTAAATAAATTAGTATTTAACGCGGAAGCGCGGGCCGTAGGTGGCCTGCAGAATATTTTGAATTTTGATAGTAGTCATTTATTAAAACCATTTAGATAGTGGGCTCATATAAAAGAGCATTTGGTAACATTTAAAAAAAGTTGAAGAAATGTAGAGTGTCTTTTAAAGCGCCTTCCAGTTTCCGTTCACCTTGAATTAATAAAAAGTAGTTGGTGAGTATTTTCTTTTTATTCTGTGAATAAACTCGCATACATCATACTGACCGACCAGGCCACTTGTTTAGTTGTTGGAATTGCACTTACTTTGGTAAGAATGTACGGTGGCAATAAACTTAAAGAAATATGGCAAATAGTTTATAAAAAAAAACAGTAAATCACACCATGTCTATCAGTTATGTACACAATTAATTCTCATAGACGAAATGACATGTAAATTGGCAAATTTACAATCCATATTGTATACTAGCGGGTCGTTTCGTTCAATTATAACATTTTATGAGGTTCCTTGTGTTTAATTTACTGTTTTTCGAAACTCTGGTGTATATTTATTCTGCTACCGTGTGCTTGGTAACAGGTATTTTCAGACTACGCTTTAATTTTCTGCGCAGCTTCACATACATATATTGCTTTCGGTGATGTAGCTGTCCTTACCCGCAATACGACTTAGCAAAACTAATTATTAAAATCGCTCACATATATTTTTGTATGGACTATTTCACACTTAGAGATTTACAATATACCTATATAAAGATAGAGCATGGGAAGTTATAGAGAAACAGCGCGATATATTAATTATAGCGTCATCTGAAAAGGTCGCAATGTAAATAAATTGCGAATTTAACGATTGATTTGTAATTTATGAGCTTTTACGAATAGCTATAGCGGCAGATGGAACTTTAAGAATTTCTTTTTATAGCCACCTAGACGGATATTTCATAAATATATCTGGAAATTCCAAAAAAAAATGCTTAGGCAAAAATTGATTGAAAATAATTGAGCAAAAGTTTTCTCTAGCAATGGAAGAATGACTAAATAGGTCTAAAAATCAAGTAATTGATCAACAGATCAACAAAGAACTTTAAAAGTTTCTTAACTTCATAATCACTTGCCTATATACCCCAAGCTCTATAGTCATAATCTTTCTTGAATAAGAATAAAGTCAAGTCGAGAAGTAAATCTGTAGTACCATTATTTAATATGTAATGTAGGTACAAGTAAATTAAACCTCCTGCAAATGACGACAATTTGGCATGTTTAATCGAGAATAACTTTATGATGCAGACAAAAATCGACTAATATTTAGATGGCGTTATGTTTACGAATACCTAAGCTTATTGTATGACATCTACGATCTATTTATTTCGACTACCACTTACCGCTACAGACTTCTATTGCAAAACGGCGGAAGCAAAGTTGTACACCTAATATGTATATACTCATTACTCGTATATAAAGGTAATGTACGTCTTACAAACCCAAAGCTAAATTTTTCGTCTTTTTTTCACACGTGACATTTCACGTGAACGAAAAGATGTCATAGCATACTAAACAGTGATTAACTTGCAATATAAGCAATGTTTAAAAGTAAAACCTTATGGGCTTAACTTATAAAGCCTGCTTAAAGTTAGTCACTGCTTTAAATGCTCTGACAAGTTTTTGCTGACATGAAAAGTCACGTGGAAAAACAAGACGGAGAACTTTAAGCAATAATTAATTTAAAGTAGGCTTTATAAGTAATTTTTTTTGATTTTTAAAAGGTCTTTATTGGACATAACATATTTAACTTAAAACTAGGCACAATCAGATAATATAGTTACCTAGTTAGTTACCTAGTTTAAATTTAGTTTGACTTGACAGGCTAAGGACGCCTTTATAAGTCTGTAAATAACAAATGTTTTAGTAAAGGTATAGATAAATTGTGTTACACTATTATGAGTCCTTTGTTCCAGACTGATTTTGAACTGAAAGTAAGTAAGTAAAGTAAGTTTTGTATTACCACCCGCGATGCCACATACCTAATCACAATCATTAATTCCATCACCATCCGAGACTAGGTAAACAAAATACTTTAAATCTGATTCAGACACATCGTCCTCAATTCCATAAGAACCTTCCAAAATACCAACTCATTTGTATTCCTCAGAGTTTCACAACTAGTGTGTCCGATTTAGTATTCTAAAAACATTATATTGTCGATTTACTACTGATATCAATTTGTAGTTAACAACGCTAGCTGAATGTTAAAAAGGAGTCGTAGAGTTATTTGATTGAAATGAGTCAAAGTACCGTTTATGAGTTTAGATAATTAACTCATGCTATACAGTTACGGCCTCATAGTTAAGTGATATTAATTCGGTATTTATTTTGTTTGTTTAAGTTAAATTACATTTACAACAAAATTGTTTTTTTATTAATTACATTATTATAAACGACAATTTACGCAACGGTTAAAATGTAAGATCGCCAAAGTTGCTCGTTTTCGAATCTAAATTACACGTCGAAGTGAACTACTTTTGTCACACAAGTTTGCTAAATTCGAGAAAATAATATCGAGTGTCCAATTGACTAAATATACAAAATATTTAGTCAAGTGATCAATTTTCTATGGAGATTCAATATTTTCGATCTCGAATTTAGCAAACTTTTGTTAAAGAAGTTCACTTTGTCGTGTAAAAGAACACCCTTAAATATTCCTACATCTTTCCGTTACACCTTGTATAGACTAGAAATAAAAATATATAAAGTGCTAACTTCAGTATTCATCGTTATCATTTCTTTGAAAGCTTAAAGCTAAACGGTGGCGCCACAACTGTCATGATAAAAAACGAGTACCTAGAGAGTAAGTTATATTATATCTTTTTAAATTGCCGCTTATAAAGTATTTGATAAACTGGGAAAGCCCAAACGCTGGAAGGCAGGGCTATAAGAAAAGGGTATGCTAAGCCGAAAAGAGCTCGTAGTATGCTTCTACTCATCATTGTTAACAACTTTTACAATGGGACCAACCCCGAAATTCGCGAAACACAAAAATAAGCTGTTCCATTGAAAAATGTCAATAACTCTCGACAAAATGTATGGAACAGCTGATTTTTTTCGGCGATTTCCGGGTTAGTTTCTTAATAAATGTTGGTGATAAAGATGAGTACTAAGGCCCCTTTTCGGTTTACCATACCCTTTCCTGTACTACTCTGTTTTACAAAAAATATTCGAACAATGTTTTTAGACGATGTAATCTTTGTCTTGTTAAACAATGCTAAATAAATTCAAGTAAATAGGAACTAATTACGCTGTATCAAACATACATTGACAGCACAGACTTTGTTCAAAACATCAAACGAGTGTACATTGACAAAAACACATGTGGTCGTCAAATAAGCGAAATTTAACATTGAGACGCAAGTTTGTCTGATGTCTGTACAAACCCAACAGTCGTAATAACAGAGAATGAAGAAAATAACATGCGTATTGTGTCTTCTGTTGAATGTCAAGACTACACAATGTCCGACACAAAAGGTACTACGATTATGTTTTGTCAACACCCGTCATGCTAAGTTTTCCCTAAGTTTAAAACCTCGCTAACCCAATGTTTCTGCAAAGTGGTATCTCCAATATTCACTGATATTTGTCAAGGAAAATTCGACAAATTTAATCATAATGAAGTAGCTAAGCTTCTATGAATGCCATTTCTATGAATGCTAGTCATTTAATTATCACTTCGATTTCTGTGAAATAAATGGCGATATAGTTATGCAACGTGTTTGAATAGACTACTGTGTGTTCAACTCAACAGCGAAGACCCTTAGCACAACCTGCTCTTGGCTGTATCTCGATTGTTTTGCATATCGGCAAACCACTCCTGCGCAGCTGATGCGGAGCAAATTAACGATCAAATGGCATCCCGCTACTATCCGCCTTACTTGAACTTCCGACGTGAACGCACAACAAATTTTAAATGCACCCGATACATAAACTTTGCTCTAATATTGAGCTCTATGCCCTCGATCAAAGATAAAAGAGCGACGTTAACGAAGCACAAAATTAATTTGGTACCGTAATTCAATTACTACCGTCCTTGGTAAGTGTGCGGACGACTCGTCCATCAATCACACTTTCAACTGTATCAAGTTTTTTGTGTCTTGCGCCATCACCACATCTTACGGACCGACATTCTGCCCGCACAATTTGTCAAACTTTTTCATTCAATTAATTGATCACCGTGACGGAGGCACGTCGAAGGCATGCGTCGAGGAAATATTAATGCACTCCACGATTGTGTATCTAAGAACTGAATGTCATTAACCATTTCCTGCACAAGGGCCTCGAGTGTCCATCTTCCGAGCCTGTGTTATTGAATAAATATTGTTCAACAAGTTGCCAAGTGACATTTCGTTTCGACCGCCGCAGCCCACGTCATCTCACGACGTCCACTCTCATCGCGAACAATTTATTTTCAATACGTTTTATGCAAAACATTACAATTAAAATTGTTTTATGAATTCATAGCGGCGTCAATTAAGATTTCATTTTGATAAGAGACGCTGCTTTTGTGGACCGTATCATTAGAGAGCATCATGTCCTCCGAGTACCCGTTTGAGTTATGATAGCGATGGATGACTGTATTACAGGTAATCCGCGGATTATCATACTGTCTGTCTAGTAATCGTCTACAACAAAGTGGACGTGATGACATATTGCATGTAGCTAGTGAATAATTCATGGCATGTCGTAGCTACCACCGGCAACAGTCGGACTATTTCAAAAATTTTAGAGCGGCAGTAAAGTTTTTGCAAACGATAAAAACTCTGCAGCAAATCTTTAAACTTACCCAGCGTCGCGCAATCGTCTTCAAGTTTCGTGGATTTATGACCAGAGGGTTATGACCGTCCATACGCCCACAGCAACTCTAGAAGTATCCTTAAAATCGCACAAAAGCAGCGACTTTAAAGCGTAATGACCGACAATAGAGAGCCAAACTCCTCAATCACTGAGCAATACAATACGCAAAAGCATGCTACATGCCTTCTTCTTGAAAGACAGCGTTAAACACCTACAACTTGCTCGTAAAACTCAAAGGAAAAAAGCGTCGAAACTGAAGGGTTAAAATGAAGACATAAATGATAATGGCTTGCAAAAGCGGTGTTAATTTTCTAGAAACATTAACAGTGGTGTCTTAAGTGAAGTATGCGAGCTTTGGGAACCGACAGACAAAATCCCTATTGTCGTTTATGCATATGCCTGTGTTCATGTTATTTGTGTCATGGGCATTCTTGTTCTTAATGTAGCGGAGTCGGCAATTGTCACGTACAGTTGAAACATCAATGGAAATGTTGGGCACTTCCGACAGCGCATTGAAATGCATGTCAGTTACTATTTTAAACTTCAATTTGAAGCGTGTAAATCCAGGTAACGACATTGTTTACTTAAAAGATCAAGAATCCAAAAAACAAGGAAAAAAACAATACTCACAAACAAAAGAGACAAGCCGAAAAGTTCGTATTTACCAGATTTTGTAGATAGTAGAAAGATACTATGATACACATGTCCCTGATAGAAAATAAACTTCAAGTATATTACAATCAAATTCTCATAATGTATGCTACAGTACAAGTGGTTTGTTATTGCTGTATAAGAGATTATTCGGCAAGTCAAAGAGGCCAGGCTTTCCATTCAGCCCCGGAATGTGGAAGTGATAGATAACACAATCTCAGTGAACAAGAGCAAGCTTTACATCTGTTCATCCATTAATGGCTTAAAGGGACAAGATCTCCGGGTTACAACCTGTAAAAGTTGTAACTATTTAATATTACTCTACTTTACTCTACTATCAATATAATCCTACTAATGTTAAAGTTTCTATGTTTGTTGCTCAATCACGCAACAACGGCTAAACGATGTTGGGTGAAATTTGGTTTTAAAGTAGCTCATATTCTGAATTAATATACATATAAACTACAGTTTATCTCGATAAATGCGGGTGAATCCGCAGGGTACACCTAGTTGTTCAGTAAAAATTAAACAATTGACATAAAATACAAACACCAAATATTTATAAAAATATGTTGTAGTACTTCAAAATAATGACTTCCATTGGCATAAAAATCTTACTTAAAAAAAGCAGTTTGCAGTAATGTCTACTTAATCCGTAATACCGGTGGCACTTTCAATGATTTGTATCAAAAAAGCTGTAGCCCTTAAAACGGCTCCCAGAATTAAAGCATTATTCCTTTTAAAGAGATTCGATTGAGACCACCCAGCACACTTAACAACACCAAATTGAGTGTCACTGTCGAAACCAAAAATAAAATATCGTATAATATCCGACCGAACGAGTTGCATTCAAAATCTTTTAAAAATATTATCACCTTTGCAAACGATCTCTCAGAACGCTTCGGCAACAATACACGCTGTCATTTCGAGAAATGTATAAAAAGATTTATTGCAAAAGTAATGTTCAGAGTAACGTCTTAACTTACTGCATTCATTGCACGTTCACATTTTTAGCCCACTTGTGAATAATGATGGTAAAGATATACTGTCGATATGATAACTGACTTCCATCGTTAGTGAAATTGGACGTGGCAATTAAGCAAAGTATCGGATTGAAAAATTGTGTTATAAGTCTCGAAAATCTTTAAGGTCTTCCAAGGTCGATGTATTCATACCGAGTTATAGCGATTTTTGGCAAGACGTTCAGATGACGTACCTACATACTTACACATCCCAAAGAGCGTAATATTGTTATGGATGTTATAAATGAAATAAATAAACGTTTCACACTCAAATAGCTCCCTCCTAGGATAAATCTTGTGTCAGGGGTGCTATGGAACACACACAAAGACAAGGACAACTAACACCCAGACCCAGAACAGATATTTAAATTCATCATTCAAACATCTGCCCGGCCGGGAATCGAACCCACCATAGACATCGTAGTAAAATGTATTTAGAAGCCATACAAAATACCAACGCTTACTGAAAATATACAAAGGATCGCTTAAACCAAATTATCTCACAAATATTTTGACGATCTCAAAATTTCTTCCAAAATACTTTGTAGAGCTAGACTAACCTTCTGCAAAAAATACTGAGTATACCATTTTGGTCACGTTTAGTTTGTTAATTTTATTAATCAATATTACGTAGTAGTATTCTGTTATTTTCATTTGCACATCTGGAAATATGTTGTTAATTTATTTGACAGCATCTAATAGGAAACATTTAATTAAAAATCCGACCGTAACAAAATAAAAGCAAATTAATTAATAGACGCTGCAAATTGGTAACGCCCAGCTATCATTTAATAATGTAAAGTTTATCACTATCAAGATGTCAGAAATAGCTGTTTCTTTTACTTTCACTTGAATATAATTATTCTGCTATGGCGTAATATGGAGGACTGGAGGTACTCACAAATTTCGGTATTTTGATTGCGTTAAATTCGATAAGTAACTCTGTAACCTCTGTACTGTACATATACCTACTTTTACCTTTTTCTTTACTTTTTCACTCCAGAGCAAAACAGATTTAAGTTTTATCCCCAAGATCTACAACATTTTACAAAACATTTTGCTCTTGGAATATCAATCTTCGACTTTGTCACAAACGTCCTGTCGTCGCTTTGCTGAGCTTAAAAAGCTTAGTCTAGCACTCAAAAAACATTTCTATTCCCAAAACGTTAAAAGCCAATTTACAAGTCAAATCATCTTCAAAGTACAAAACGTTACCATTAAGATCGTATTAGCACCGCGCCAGGAGTCCTACCTTACAAATGACAACCGTAATGAAGAAACATGGTCGATATTACGGGTGCATTAATATAATCATTTATTATTTTAATCATTACAACTGCTGTCAGAGTTATTTGTTGGGAATTTACGGACTGCAATATAACAGTTTCGATTTGTAACATTGTAATGTAATTGAAGCATAGCTCGTTTAAACTATAAGGTAACGCCTTCCATTTTATTCACGCTTTTTACTTGTTGCTTAATTGATGAGAGCATAATTTAAATTTAAATATAAAACTATTATTAACTTGGGGTGTCACTTATTCTGAACTACAAGAAAAAGTAAAGAAGATTAAATAATCTTCTTTACTTTTCTTTCTCTTATATTTTAAACTCTCATAACATTGATTCATTGAACAAAACATCTCTTGTAGAGATAGAATACATTTCAGTGTAACTACTAACTACTGAAAACCATTATAACATAGTCACTGTTGCCACAAACTTTAAAGTAGATACATCCTCCTGAATAAAGCTTTTAGCATCAAACTTTAACTTTAGCTTTAAATTTAAAGTCCTCTTCAGACTAGTCAATAATATTATACAGAGAGTAAAATAGTCTCATACTTATAGTGCACATTCCGTCCCATCTACCACCACCTACCACTGCAGTAGCAACGTCATTGTGTAGCTAGGATTTGCTGCGATATTAAGCCACACAAAGCTGGCTTGTTACTAAATAAAAAGAAAATAGAAGCTTTCTGAAGAGCTTAAAGATCTAACTAGGTTGGAAACTTAGCTTAAATAAGTCACTGTGCTTATTAGCACAGGGCAGAACACAGTTCGAAGCATAGTGAGAATAAAGTTTTTAAAACTACGTTACATGAATCTAATAGCGTAGTTTGAATTTCCTTAAAAGGTACACCCACATCCACACGTCATGACTATCAGTGGCGCAATCAGAATTGAACACACAATTTGTGTACAAACAAAACATCAATAAAGCATCAATACGTGAACTTGAAAGGTTGATGCGGAAGCAGGCAATCAATATCGAAATCAATCAGTAAAGACCGCGACTGCATCTAATAAATGGTTTCAAAACTAATATGTAGCTTCGAGTGATGAGCAGTCACGATGTGGGCGAACCAAGGATGATTTGAGAGGGGGAATCGTCACCTAGAAAGAAACTAATTCTATGGACTGTTTTTAATGATCAGACGTATATTAGGTGTGTTTGAGACTGTATGCATACATTTGATCATAGATCAAAAATGTAAATGTATCTATATCTATTTTTTTGTTTGTGTATTTCAGACTAGAAGTTCGATCAAAGTTCGCTTTTTGTAAAATGACATCGGAGTGTGTCAAGATATGAATTATTATAATCCACTTCTTATCTCATTACCCACGATGGAACGAAAAAGGTAAATGCGTTTAGGGTGAGAGGTTATTTGTTTGATTAAATGATTTAATTCAAAAACTTTTTTTAATAGAAAACTATCAGCAGCCCCTTTCTCTTACTCCTAAGTCCACCCCTAAATGACGGTCAGAGAACACTTATTGGCATTGTTAGGTTTGTTTTCAATTTACTGTTTTAAATTAACAGGCGCCAGACATGCTCATGTTAATAGACTTTTTGTTGCAATACTTACGTAGGTTCACTTCACAGACATAATGTATCTAAACACAGAACAAACAAAATTAATACCTAAAGATCGAACAAGATTTTTGAAATGGATTTATTACTCACTCTAAGAACAATTTTCAAGCTAGGCAAGATAATTCTAGGTGCAAAAAAGCAGTCAAGTGCGTGTCGTGACACGCTCAAGCGTTCTGCAGGTATAATATTTTTTTCACATGTCATTATTTGTGGCCAGTAAACGTATTCATTAATGATGTACATTCCTTCTTTTTGGCATATGATTAAAATTACCATTACATACATACATTACATAGTAGACGGTGGAATAGACGGCGATACT
Organism: Alcis repandata; assembly: GCA_949125135.1. Lineage (NCBI taxonomy): Eukaryota > Metazoa > Arthropoda > Insecta > Lepidoptera > Geometridae > Alcis > Alcis repandata. The sequence continues at coordinate 8,997,899 of OX421233.1, forward strand.
AAAAGGGTTCCGTTTTGCAAAGGAACCCTAAAAATGTGCTAGAGTATTTACATACCAGGATCAGCAATAAAGCCTGTATATCATAAATTAATCGAGTTAAGGAAAGACATAAAAATTTCTTCATTAATTAAAGACCAATAAATGGTAACACAAGATCAAAAAAGGTAGAGTAGGTAACCTTTGGTTTTACATTTCCACAAATGTTTTATTAAGGCATGTTACACGTAGTTGAAATTAAAATCTATAAACTTTTCACAGGCGATTATAAAAGTAATTTTATAGACCTATATTCAAACCAAAATATTATTTTTCATACTACCATATATACAATATTTTTTTAATACTATCGTTGAGTAAAATTTGTATTTGAAGACTACACCCTAATTTAGTAAACTTATTCTGCTAAAAACACAGCGTACAAAAGTATATAATTGTGGTATAATTTTTTTTTTTGTTTCTATTTAAGAAAATCGATGTTGCAGCCTTCCCTTACAAAGATCAGATAGCGGGTTACGAGAACGAGATAAAATCTTTTTGGTTTATAAAAATACCTGTACGTTGTAAATATTTTACAAGCTCATAATTGCTCTTTTAATTATGAACCTGGAATACATAAAACAAGGGTTTTATTATCATTGGAAGTGACACTTCTGTCTGTAACATGCCGATTGCCGATTGATTTTTTTTATATTTATGATGCGGACTGCTTGTATTGGTACAAAATAATGTTAACGATTGCAAAATTACCTGTTTGTTTTATGCTCAGGTATTTGAAGTACCTAGTACTTGCTTATTTTGCTTGAAATTTAGAACCAGCTGTGAACTGATAAGAATCTGTCAAGTAGGGTGGGATGATACAAAATTTCTTTTTTACTACGATAACCTTCCAATTCATGTTTGCAATTTTTTTACTGTACATTTTATTCCAGGAGTATACAAATATACATGGCCTTATACGTATGTGAGAGAGACTTTTTTAAAATGTCTAGAATGAGGATCTGAGCAGTATCGGCGGGCTATTAACCTCCTAACTCGCAAAAAAATATTTAACTCGCGAAAAGCGTATACATGTAACTTCGTTTGAAGCCTGAAGATAATTATATTCAAAGGCATATAAGAGTACGACCTTCGTCGATTGAAGCTGATATACTATTTTTAGATTTGTTCCTCGTCTCTAAATTATGAATTACAACTTCATTAGTAAAACCTGATGACAGATTTTCAACACTGTATTCAAAAGCTTGTGTACATGGTATCATGCTGCAGGCTTACCAAAGCTTTTAGCACAAATAAACCAATTTAACAACCTAGCATTACAAAATAATTTAAGTTTAGTTGGTAACATGTAAACGTATTTTCATTGTGTGCCACTGGTTTTACTAAAAAATATTGTTCATAAAAAAACAAAAAATTTACGGTGATCGTTACGATGAGTATTTTGACAATACATATTTTGTGGTTATTTTTCCAAACTAACTGATTCTAGACTTAATTAAAAACTAATTTTTTATCAAGTTTGTACTCATCTTTACAATCAAGCAAGCCTATCTTTTTAACTACATAGTATCAAGCCCATAACCAGTTACAACATCATTGAAATTCACTTGCTAATTGGTTACTTACTAGTTCCGAGGAATAAGATATTGCACGGTTTTTCATTTTATTTTTTGTGCTCATTTTATTTCTTGTTCATGTTTAAGTGTTCTATAGATTTCGATAAGTATTTAAATAGTCAGACGACACGCAATTCCATGTCTGATAGCTTTTGGTTTTATTAAGACTTTTACTATATTTTACGTATTTATTCATTTTGTTTATTCAAGTTTACTTTAACGGATTTAGTGGTGTGGTACTTCAGTTCGGCAACAAAAGTATTGATTCAATTTACCATTGAAACAGTATTTAATGTTACCGGCAATTCACTTACATTTTTTTCTTATAACTTCTCTTATCTTATCTTATCTTAGTAAATAAGTAGCAGTGGCAAGCCAGTAGTCGACAATGGCGCAGCACCGGAAAAGATAGCGCTCAGAAAGAAAGTCCATTCTCAACCGTGGGCACAAAACGGTTGATGATAATGAACCACTTATCATACCAATAGCTAGTAATAATAACAATAGTACTTCATCGAAGTGTCATTTACAATTTTTCCACAAAATCATCTACAACTTTTCTCCATTTTCTCCTTTTCACCACTTAAGTAAAAACCAGACGCTCGCTAACAATTTTGTTCAACAACTATACCGACCTTAATCAACCAATCATCGGCCTGAACTATAGTTATATAAAGTCCACTCGATCGCCAAATAAGATAAACCTAGTCCAGATTAAAAGTCTAGATAACACGGAAACTTGAGCCCTAGAAACAGGTCAGGGACTTAAAAATGCCATGAAAATCATAACTGGCTTTAACGGTCTTTTTATTGAATATGAATTTGTGTAAAATCGTAAAATGCAGTACTACTTGCTTGATACTCAGTAGCTAGTTTAATATTTTTATTATTTTACGAGGATGTCGAACTTTGATTACTTATATAGTTTTTCAATTCAAGCAATTTAACTTAAATGCAATGTATCATTCTCGAACTCAGAGTTAAATTATAATTGTTTTTGTTTTATTATTCTAATGCATAAATAAATATAAAAACCCTTTTTTCCATGTCGATCTATGCATGCTATAAGTTTTTGGGCACTAAAAAATACTACTGCAATATTCGAAAAAAACTTTTATATCTTATGAAATGAGTTAAACATTCCGTTTGTATTCTACGAGCCTCCATTAAAATACTTGGGTGTTCTCGTACTTCTCGTAAAACTATAGAATAATAGTTAAACTGCCACAAGGCCACGTTAACCCTACAGTTGGCAGTAACCAGCGAATGTAACGAGTGAAATTATTATACAATATTCAAATTTAATTAACGCTTACACTAGAAAGGTTAAGCAAATGAACGTGAGCACAGCAGGTGTGAGGAATGCTAATAAGCGAAGGGACCTGTGTTATAGAATAAAATTATTAAGTAAATAAAATACATAACGTTTTACAGTCATAGCTCGCAATTTGGATACCCTGTGTCGGGGATGCCATGGAACAAAGACCAGGACAACTAACATTCAGACACATACTAGATCGATGCACACAGACCCAGAACAGATATTTAAATTCATCATTCAAACATCTGCAATGCCGGGAATCATTATTTTAGAAATGCGGCCCCATCGAATATATTTCAAAGTTCGAAGCATAAGTTCAATTCAGTTCAAGAATTCAGGTTGTCGCTAAAATTAGCCGATACGATTTTTATGTCAAAACAAACAATTTACTTACGCGCCTTCGAAATCATAAAGTTAAAAAATTCAAGAACAAAGTGTCTTTATCTCGATCTTCAGAAAAACGAGGTAGATAGGATATTTTTAAATTCATGTAACCAAAATTTTGTAAGGTAAGTCTTTTCTGACGCACATTTAGCACCTGATAATTGGCCGACGGACCAAGGTAGCAGATAGTTATCATATATACCTGTAGACTGTAGAGTACATACTTATACTACTCTACCATATACCTACATTTTGTTTGTCAGTTTGTCATAAAGTACATAAAGAAGGTCGGACCTGAGGATCTTGGACTATTAAATATTATATTTAGCCTAGTCTTGTGGACTTGTAACTTTTGTAAAACGTAAGCTCTCTTGGGAAACAAATGAGAACCGTTTGCATAACTGCCGTAGACGTAGCCATAGATTAAATAAGAGTATATTTTATTGGGCTGCTGCCGGTTACTATTAATCGAATATCAAGGTAAGTATTATTTTATAGGAATTTAATAAAAAAAATCATCTCAATTCTTTAACCAAACTATAATTACACAATTTTCACAATTGCCTGGAAGCGATCGTTTTTACCGATAAGGCCGCCAGTTGTTGCACTAGCCAGTTGTTAAGATCCTTTTTGTTTGTAATTTCCGGTGTGAACAATAAAGATTTTATTTGTCTATTTATCTATCACAAGATCACAAAATGTCGTCGAAACTATAGTCGTAATATCCGACTCAATACTACGTCAGCTATCCCGTGTACTAAATAAAATGTGTCAAAACCAAGTCCGATTTTATAGTAAAACATATTAATTGTTTGCTTTTAACTTAATAAATTCAACCTTCACAACGGCCTCAACTTTTAACATAGAATGCCTGAATTATGGCCCGTTACCTAACATGGCAATCTTCACACGAACTTTGGCACTAGAACGACCCCGCACAATAAATATCTACCACATTTAATTACATATTGAATAATAAAAGCGGCGGAAGAATTCATCGATTAATTAAACGTCAAAACTGTAATCTTCGAACGTATTAATTACTGGACTATGTGGTATTTTTCGTACCACACCTCGAAATTACGAGCTTGTAAAATTTCACACCAACATTTAACTGGTACATTGAGCGACAGGAAAATGGGACAGCTATATAATTACAATTACAGAATACATTGTAATTACACGGTTTTAACTTTAAATTAACAAACCGTAAGAAGATTTTACGGTAATAAATATCGGTAACTAGAGAAATCTTACGAGTGTTTTTACCAGTATGCGTTTTAATGCACTTTAAATTGATTTTTATTATTTTCGCATTTTTTCCGGCAATAAATAAAATACTGATTACATTTACAAAAAGAGTCGCATTTACATTGACGATAATAAATTTGCTGGTTCATGAAATGTTCTCTGTTTAGATTTCTGAGCGTAGTAAAATTATATTATACTAGCTGACTCGACAGACGTTGTCCTGTCAAAAGCCATTGCGTCAATTCTATGTGAAATGTCAAATGTCAAAAGTTACATTAAAAAAATTTACATTGTCCAAAATTATGGTTTAAGTATTTTTAAATTTTATATTTTTTCATGTTTTTTTACTATTAATTGAGATGTGAGCTATCCTATCTCCTAAGTTAGATCGAACTGCACCCGGTGTGCAAATTTGATTGAAATCGGTTAAGTAGTATAGGAGTCTATAGCGGACAAACAACGTGACACGTAATTTATATATATATTAAGAAGAAGATAAGAAACAATTTTCGATCAATATGTAGATAACTTATGACAAAAAAAATACTACATTGTGACAGTGTATTAAAATATATCACTAGTCAAATGGATATTATCCATCGCGAAAAATAAGAATTAGTCTTTTTTGAGTCTCTAACATTTTGAAAAAATCGATTTTAATTTTTTTTGTCTCTTCTGAAATAGAAATAGTACCCAAGGTGCTGAAAAAACCCCGTGATAACACCATCTAGGCCGACACGGACGCAGGCCCGTGTTGTTATCACGGGTCGTATAATAAATTTACACTTTTACTCGTAAATACACCAAGTAGGTGGAAAAAATACAGATTTTTTTTAATTCAATACAACATTTATCAAAACACTCACAAAACGCGAAAACCTAGTTAGCATGGAAGTAATCAAAACGCGGATACAAATCACGAAGTAATAACACAGATTATTGGCTGTATCAATGATGATACGGTTATTACTGTAACAGCTAGTTCCTGCTAAGAACCATCAATCTAAGGTGTGGAAACACTTGTATAAAACGAAAGTGTCAGAACACCATATAATTGAAGTGTGGTATTTTATTGATTTATTGGAATTATGTGTTGGATAGTTATATCGTGTTTTATAACAGCGTACAGTTACAATGTAATGCTGTATGTAGAATGTAGATGCTGCGTGCGCATATGAATGATGATTTTGTATGTATGTTGCTGTTGCATGATGTTGTAAGACAAATAATTGTAAAAATATTTGTAAAACTAGTATTTAATTTCATTTATAATTGTCGTAGATGTTGCACAGATATACCAAATTGAAGCTCAAAAACCAGTGAAACTATTGCTGGGCTGAGTTATCTTTAAAAACGCGCTCTTCCAGATAAATAAAAAGACAAAGGGTATGTGGGTTCATGTCCCAAGAATGAGCTTGAGCTATGACTAAAGGAAAAAATTGTGGAGAAAAGTGGTTTCTTGAGTATTTAACGCTCATGTGGTAAACCAAATAGTAAAGTCGAAAATCTGTCGTTGAACACTTTAGGCCTTACTTATAACGCTTGCTTTAACTTAATCGCTGCCTAACATTCTCCGTCTTGTTCTCGCACGTGACATTTCACGTCAGCAAGAAGTTGTCAGAACATTTTAAGCAATGAGTAACTTTAAGCAGATGTGCTTTAAATATATATTTATGCCCTTGTTTAATAATACTTCTACCCTTTTAAAGGTCCGGAAATTCTATTAATTACAAACAAACTTGTAAAGAAACTTTTTATCAAACAGTAGTAATAGAAACCTAATCATTTATATTTTAAAAGAATACTGTTAGTTATCTTTTTAAAGTAGCTTTTAATGCTTTTAGGAATGCATTTTATGGTTCTTAATAGGTCCCGTTATTTACAAATGTCAACCGTGAAATTTATTAGGTAAGTAAATACTTTTTATGTCTCAATAACATCTTAATAAGCACTGGTAGTTATAACGAGGTATAAATTAGGAGATCATTTTAAAACTGGTGTTATGAAATTTTATGGTTTAAGTTAAGATAAGTGATAAAAATGGCTTGTTAAACAACACAGCTTATGAATAAAAGTGTACGTTTTAATTTTAAGTAGAGTTATTTTGTTAGAAGAAGATGCCATAAAATATAATTAATCCTACTAAATATGAATGTGAAATTTTTTATTTCTAAATGTTTTGATGTTTATTACTCAATTATGCAAAATCGGTTCAACAAATTTTGATAGAATTCAATTTTCTTTTTGCTCGATTGCGGGTGTAATCGCGAAACGCTGTTGGTAAGTCCATAATTTCTATTATCAATTAATGCCTTTAAAAGCTGGGCACTCATTGGCGAGTTACCTAACCTTGTTAACTATGATCATTACACCTAGTAGCGAGTTACCTATGACTATAAAATATACCTATAGAAGACTACTAATGTTTACTTGTTTTCGCTTCTGAAATAACCAACTACAAACCACAACACATCCAAACCACTCAAAATTTAAAAAATCAAAACAAAAGAACGACAAAAGATCATTCCAATTTCAAAAGCCAAAACACCATAAGCAAATGAAAAAAGAAAGCGAAAATTGATTCACCTAAACTGGAGCATTCAAAACACCAAGGTGGCATAAAGACAGATGGGCCCAATTCTTAACAAGGTAGCTGCAGCGATTCATCAGAACTTGTCAATTATTCCAGGCCATCCTGCCGGCAGTGGCCTTTAATTAGAATTTATTTGAAACGGGCCATCAGTAACTACGACCAACTTAACTAAAGAATAAACTGGTGGCGCTTCCATCGTTTTGTCTTAACAAAACTCCCAGTCTATAGTTGAAATGCTGTAGTTCTATATTTTGACCACCTGTACAAATAAGTTGGTCATTCTATAGACTGAACCAAAGATGTGTATGACTGAAATGTAGACTGTCATACAATTTAAATTAGGGTCGGAGTCGTATCGTTTGCTCCTTAGCCTATAAAGTTATTTGTGACAACTAGCTAGTAGCTACCATCCTAGGGTCTCTAATATTTGATAAACAACGTACAAACAAGGTAATTACAGCAAGAACAATAAAATTACAAAATCTGAAATTTAAAAAAAAAAAACAAATGAAGGGAGCTTATGATAATAGCTAGACTTTTCAAATTGAAATCTATTAGAATAAAATAAAATGTTAATACCTAGTTGATTTTACGTAACTCTTAAAAAACTTAACTCGCACAAAACATTGTCCTTTTATTTTCCACAAAATTGATACTTTTACGATTTTAATCGTAGAGATCAACCGCTATCTCCCAAAACCTGCGTAGGTTTATTAAAAAAGACCAATAAAATATTTCTGGATTAACAATCCTTAAGAGTAACGGTAAATCGACGTTGATTAACTCCACTCATCGGTCACTTAAAACGGAGTTCATTTGTCGTGTCACATCAAAGTCCTTTCACACTCACTCAATAGATATTAATCCCTTCCATATCAAAGCATTCGTCTAAACTTCTAAAGCACGCCTACGCACCGGATTAGAAATTATACCCAAACTTATTCAATTACATCGGATTCGACTGACTTTCCAATTATTTTATTCCTCTCCATCTCATAGTATTAAGTACTTAAAAATATAAAAAAAATCAAGCAGCAATAACTTTTAAGAATAATAATTGTCACTAAATAACGACAAAGGCCCGTATCGGCGTTTTGGGCATGCACCGTTAATTTATGAAAATTATCGAACACTGGCAGGATACAGCTGCGCCGAAAAAAACCAAAGTTCCATAATTAAATTAGCGTCTTCGAAAATTAAAATATGGTATAGAAGTCGCGGGACGCCTCCTACCGACGCGGTCGCCGTAGGGCGCCGTCCGCGCGACACATACCATCGCGTTTTATACCCATCAAATCGTCTGATAATTGAAATGAGTTCCTTGTAAAAAGCAGAAAAACGATTATCCCCATACCTTTTAAGACGTCCGAGATACACAAATGGACTTTGTATTAGAATTTATGTCACTTAGAAGATGATATAAAAAAGCGCCGACGGTTTTACACGCTATAAAAATATGGGAACTCGGAGAATGCCTTCCCGGTTGTCAATCGGGGGTTTAATAATCGTAAAATGTTTTTTGATCTACTCAAATCGTGAGGTTGTATTTGAGGACATACTACACGGGAGATTAGCTACGCTTCATTTGAGAGGTTCGTAATTATTTTATTTTTAATGAATACCAGTCTGGCAAGAGTGGCACCTACTTCCATTCTTAGGACCAAATAGAGTGTCTTGTTTATTACTTATTTTAATTTAAAATATACTTACTACAAGTAGGTACTCATCTTTATCTGTCAAATTTGAATGTTGTACTCATTGTGATAGTGGTCTAGATCCAAATATTAAATACGATACAAAATACACGTGGCGCCATCTATGAACATATCTTAAACATCAGTATTCGGACATTGATTTTACGAGTAATGTTCATGTTTATCTAAAAATGTATTTTTATTCGCTCACCAACTCTTTACGACCGATCGCTACCAAAATTACACTAAGAAGCGATAAAGAATCATTTTAACATTTTTAAATACCGATAAAATGTACATAATTATTGGAGACGTTTACAACTTTCACTTGAATCGATCATTTTACTAAAGAGTTCGAATATAAAAAATTATAATTGGGTTTAATTATAAAGGCGCTTCCTTGGCGATCGTTTTTCTCGTTTCTAAATATTTTCTGACAGCTAATAACGTGTTTCTTTAATCGGTAGGTAATTTATATAGGATTCCGGACGCCCTTAACGATTAAAAGACGATGCTCTTTAATATTCATAATGCGTATCGTCTTTTTGTTAAGGTGATAACACACAAGTTTTCATACAATGTTTTTCTCCCAGAAATTGACAATTACTCATATAGGAGTAATTTACTTCTTGCTGTATTTTTTTATTCATTTTTAGTTTCAAATAAAGCCAATAAAAATTAAAAGATTTTTATTGCACAGTTAAATAATTCGCATTTTTACTTAAACTGTAAAAAAGCAAACAAAGTCAAGTACCCTAAGTATCAGGATAAATCTATGGACGGTAAAAATACTTTTCGAGTTTTTACTCATAATGAAGTTTGTATGAGAATTTGACGGTGCATCATCACCTTAATAACCATAATGCGTTTCGTCTTTTTATAAAGGCGGATATGCACTTCTCAATCGATCAAAGTCTTTATTGGTCGACTACTTGTATAGGTGCGGCCATTGTTGAGATGCATGAGCATCAACAACAAGTACAAAAAATAAAAGAAAAAATCTTGAAATCAATTTGATGAAAGGAATTCAAATACTCAGCTGATTCCATGGGAGTTAAAAGTAGAGTATTGACTTTTTTCTTTTTACTTAGGTACTATTTATTCTATGTATACGACTACACAAAATAAAACTTAAAATTTCACGTCTTAAAACCTTGAAAATGGTGACCGGACGTTTAGTATAATAATTAAAAGAAAATAATTTCATAACGCACTTAAGTTTCTAATTACACTTCCTACATTGTTAACACTATAAAAAGACTGAATATATCCATAATTAAATTTTGTAACACTGAATATATTTCATGTTAATCGAGACGTAACGATGGCCCCCGGTAATAAGACATCAACGGTTTATGGTTAAAAATATTATCAAAAAAGTCCAGCCGCCGATTATAAAGTAATACCTATTCATTAAAAACACTTGCGCCGGGGAAAAAAGCTTGTGCATTGTGTATGGTGTGAGTTATGAGATGTAGCGATAACACAAGAGAAGTTTTTTTTTTAATTGACAAATGTTAAAGTAGAGTTATACATATTATCCTACTGTTTAAGTTTAGATAGAACTTCCAAGTTTAAACAGAGATCAGCAAAACAGACGGATTTTCAGGACCGTATTTTGAGTCTAAGAGAGGGATTACTGAGTTGGTACAGGATTATGTAAACACAAGTGCCATTTACATTGCCTTGCAATGATTGGATACATGAAAGTTTTAGACAGAATTGTTGAGTCAAGATAGTAGAGAAGTCAAGATTGTAGTGGAAGGGCTCTTTTGCAGAGCCCGCCTGTGGAAGTACCACACCTTTGCCAGTTATTCCACCGCCAAGCAGTAATGTGCAAACTTTACTGTGTTCCGGTTGGAAGGGCATTGTTTCCAGTGCAATTACAGGGCAAATGGGAGACAACTTATATCTCAGGGTGACGAGCGCAGTGCTGTGCTGCGCAGGGTCTTGAATTCTGCGAGTTCAAAATTCTGGGTGGTACAGATCTGTTATGGGCAAACGTGACGTTTAACATCAGGCGAGCGATTTGCTCGTATCATCATAAAAAAAAAAGTATTTTAGTGCCTGAAAGCTCTGCGATATTAACATTAACCACTAGCCTACCAAACAAGCAAGCTTTTAACGTGGCTTTTATCCTAACATTTTGCGTACTTGCAATTAATTTTAGAGCAGTAACCTCCTTACTATTATGATTCCAAAAGACCTAAACCCATTACTATTGTTCACTTGATTGCCATCATTCTTTCAGCACTTTGTATTCCGTTCTTTGTGTCCATAAAAGAATCAAACCATTCACACTTTCGCATAACAACAGATTCACTAATAGGCCAATAAAGTCTTTTGTCAGCTTTCACCGCCCACGCTGACGCTCACGCTCTCGCTTAACACTTAGCAAGCGTTAAGCAGTAAACCCCACAATTACGCATATTGGCTAGCATCAAACGCGCCGCCGAAAGCTATTATCATGTACCAAATTAAACGCTTTACTATTTTCTGTATTATTGATAGGTTCATGACAGCACAGGCAGTATAGGTACTGCGCTTGGAAATGGTTGTATCTATCTAAAATGAAGCATAATTGAGCAAATGAACTGGAATTGAGTATTACTGTACCTGAAAAGCATTTCAAAAGTGCAAATGAAGAAAAATTGGTAGTTTGGTATTTTTGGTAGTACCTACTTAGTTATTTTAATATAAAGAAAAAAGAAAGCTAAAAAAGCTAAGTGATTTCTTAAAGACATTTTTCTAAGTGAGCTATTTTCATAAAGATTGAATTATACCGTAGTACAGGAATCAAAGCCCAAGCTCCATCAAAGTCAGTAAGGGCATGCAGGCGGTTTATCAAGCTGAATGGACCAACCTTTGCGTAAACTTTCTTCAATTATAAAGGAATACAAACCCACATCATACTTACCCGTATATTAATTTCAAAAATCCTGCTGCTCATCAGTATAAAGCAATTATCAGTTCATCGCATGCATGTCCTTTCTAAAGCACTTATACCCTTCCTTTCAAACTCACATTGTGGGCTGATAACATACAATACGTTTTTGCACTCAAAAACGGTTTTCCCTCTTGAACCAGAAGGGTCGAGAGACCACCTGACCTGATAAGACTAAAGCTTGATGCACACGGTCAATAAGTACACATCTAGTTTGTCAAAACCCAAATTAATGTACACAATAATATGGTTTCGAAATGTTACACGGTCATTGATAAGGTGTTAACAGACAAAAATATTGAATTACAGATTTGTCACGTGAGAATCAGTTCAAATAGCACGTGTTCAGATAGTGTAGGTATGTTATAAGCATATTTAAGTTGCTCGACGTGACTTACATCAGGAAATTAGTAACGGCTATCTTCAGCGTTACATTTCATTTTGTCAATTGTTAATAAAAATCATTGTTTGATAATTTCCTTGTTTTCAGTTAAAACAAATGATCGACCTGTTCTACCAAATCTAAGTATTTGGATACTAATTTTGATCACAATATTTTATTTCAAAACATGGAAAATTAGCAAAAACTGTTGCTAATGTTACCATAATAATATTATATCAAGCCAGTCGTCAAACCAACTGATCGTGTGAATTTTACCTTACGTTCACTACGAATCCGGATCGCGAGGCTATGCTAATTAATTTATTGTCACGTATGCTTACTTTCCGTAGTGTATACCTTTTGTACAGTATGGATGTTTATCATTAATGAGATACAGTTGACCATCAACATTTTGATACCATATCTCACTCACAATTTACAATTCACTGGAGAACTTCTGTGAAAACTGTTTGGATGCATTTTGGAGCTTATTTTGACATGGTTCTAGAAATGAAGGGTATTTACAGTGGCGACTGGTGTTATTTAGCGATGAGACAGTGAGTTGAATGGAAGGAGGGCAATGGGTGCCCCATTGATTCGAACATGCGACTTGGGTATTATTTCTTTGGCCGCCGCGCCGCGTTGAAAGCTTGCTTCAGTGTAGCTTGAAATGTCTCTATGCTTTAGAACGTCTACCGTTTGAGATACTCATGTTATTTTGTAGTGAATAACCAACGCTTGCTAAAACATTATTCCACTTTAAAACGAAATAAAGTTCTAAAAATAATACGTAAAAATCTCATAAAAGTTTCTAGAAATAATCAATAAAAAATTTATAAAGAAAATGAAGTGGTTTAACATTGATAGCGTAACATATGATTCGAAGTTTCAACAATGTTAGATACTCCTTTGTAAGATTGACTTATGTAACACTTAGTAACAATGAAAATGATTACTATGGTAAATAATACTTAAGTAATTATCATGTACGTCAATATATGTACTTACTTAGATTCTCAAGCGCTAACTCTTTAATTCATTACAATATAACTTCTATGAAAGCTTTATTTATAAGTAGTTTTTGTGTACCGTACACAAAAAAAGTCATAAAAACAACTTTCAAAATTACCAGACTATGATAAATCTAACGTTAGACATTTAAGTCCATCTATCACTGAAAGTAAAAGAGTTTACCAAAATAGAATAGTCAAACAATTAAATGAAGTCAATGTATCATAAAAGTTACTGTTACTCGAATAAACTCAAGCGGTCCTTAGCGTCCCAAATAAGGCCGCCCGCCCACACACAACGGGATGGGAAAAAGCTGCTTTCCAAAGCTGTGTTACCTTACAACTGTTACAAGTGACAAGTCAACAAAAGTGCGCGCACATTCTTACTAATTACAATCAATACTACATTCAATGCTATTTTATTTTGTGTTCATTCAAGAATTACCGGTCTATTGGATAATGAGCTTTTAGAAATTTTCTTTGCAAAGAAGAAGATTTGAAAAAGAGAAAAATCGCTTTGAATTATTGTGTGCTCTTGTGATAAGGCCGCTGATTGTTACCCTAGCTTTTAAGGTTATGATCCGCTTAATTGTAATTTATGTGTGAAATTATCTATCTAAAATTTGCAAGAAAATCTATAAACGATTGGGTATCTTCAAGTCTCGAGTAAAACGATTGTTTCTTGGCAAGCGTGTTCCATATGATACTCATAGACCGCATCATTGCTTACCATCAAGCGAGATGGCGGTCACACGCAAGCCTATCAATAAATTTAAAAAAAAGTAGCAATATCATTATCTAGTTACTTCCAAACTTCTTTGACCATTTCACAAAGCACATGTTACTACGTCACTACTGATTCAAGTAAGACACCATTACAACTCAAACTTCTTAATAGCAACCAAAAACCAAACATTTGACAATTACTTCACTAATGTAAGCAAATAGGTATAAAGGTTTATAATTAACACATAACAATAACTCCCGCCCACCAGACCACCTATTAGTTAAACAAATGGTAATTAAATACGACACGCTTGACAATTATCATATTATGGATTCTTACAAAGGTTACCCACTGTATTTTAATTGTTTCTACACGCCTAATGGCCATTGTAAAATTATTTTATTTTAAATATATTAATATATTCGGCATTCTTTTTCAATCTTGTCCTATTATTTAGACATTAGAAATGATATACAAATATTTGATAGACTATCCTTTTTACATGCTTTTATTTCATTTTTGATGTACGAGATTAACATATTATGTAGATATTTCGTTGGTTTGGGTCAAATCTGGCAACTGAATTTTGAACCATTTCCCGATGTCCGACTGAACTGAAACTTGGTTTATGTGTGTAACTCCGATGACGATACAATAAAACCTTACTTACCTACGAGTATAAAAATACGTATTTTGAAGTTACTAATTACTACTTAAATTTTCTTGAAAAAAAAAAACGTCTTAAAAATAAAACGTGCGGAAATTACAATTTTCTAGACAGGTGGCAAAGAGGTCAATAAAGTATTTTAAACAATGCGGTGAAGTCCCCAAAACGTACACGTGTTTTATATTCTAATTGCTATGCAAAAATTCCGGCATTTCCATCTGAGATTTAAACATACTTACACTAGGTACTAGACAAATATATTTTTAGTAAAACACATACTCGTCTGCCTTACATATGCCTAAGCAAGTATTTTGGATCGGGGCGTTTTGATAGCAAAGCATGGTCCAATATTAATATTTCATTTGATAAAAATTTGATGAAACATGAAAAAATTACAAGCGTTAAGCACCACATAGTTTAAATCAATTCATTCTTAAACATTAACCGCAATCAAAAGATTTCAAATTGAAATTAATTAATTTACAACATTACAAGAAAAAAGTTATGCTGAGCCGAAAAGGGATTATAGTACATACCTATTATTCATTATAAACAATTGTTACTATGGGATCAACAACGAAACCGCGAGAAATGCCTGATCTGTAAAAAAAACGATACTCACACGAAAATGGGAAAATGTATAAAACAGACGTTTTCTTTCTTGTGTTCAGGATCGGTCTCACAGAAAAAATGCTTATACTGATAAGTACTATGAGCCCTTTTCGGCTTAGCATATTAATATGCTAAGCCGAAAAGGGCTCATCGCATCGTTTTTTTTACAGATCAGGCATTTCTCGCGGTTTCGTTGTTGATCCCATAGTAACAATTGTTTATCTATCCTTATACCTCTCTTATCCTTCTTATCCTAGCCCTGTATTATACCTGTAAAAATATCGTACCAACCAACTATACATACATCTATTATTTGATTCTAATATCTTTTTATCTCGGTAGATTCTTTCTCTGTGATTGCCTTTTGTACTAATAAATCTTTACAGCTCTACCGAATAGCTTTCAATTCATCACCCCATATTAGTGGAGCACGTGTTGATAGTGACATATGAATCGTTTTGTATCGTGTGTCCACGACTCCGATTTGTTTAGAAATAATATCTACAATCACGATACTGATTATTCTGGCCATTTACATTTATCTATTTAAAAAGTTCTTCTAATGTATTTGGCATGCTCGGTTGAAGTGTTTTGACAGATTTTCGCATAGCCTTATTTCGTCGTATCCGTGGAAGACAGCCACAGTTGCAAAACCCTAGGTTTCCAGGAGGCGGTTTTTTCTGATTATCTCGGAAATTTCTTAGACAACGTATGTTTTTTAGTATTCTAAACAATTCCTTGACACAACAGGCAGTGAATCATATTTTTTTTAAATTTTTGACGATAGTATTTGTACGTGTTTTGTCCCTTAATACCTTACTCCACGGAATTTTCTCAAGATAACGTCGGCTTAACCGCCATGAGGGCTTTTTTCCGAGTGAGAAATGAGAAACGCGGTGAATTTAAGAGACATTGCGCCTTTATTCCACGTAAAAAGCTGGGTGGTGGCCTTCTTACGACAAAAATATTAGAATTTGCGGTTTAATTTTTAGTGTTCGTGTACAAGAGATGAAAAACAATGTTGTTTTAACCGACTTCCAAAAAAAGGAGGAGGTTCTCAATTCGGATGTTTGTATTTTTTTTTTTTGTTGATGGTTGGATGTTAGATATTATAATTGTGCGCGACTTTTTTTTATTTTGACCTGACCGCGAGCGCGTCACGCTTGTAATCTCCTGATGAAGATCACCGAATATGATCAAAACTAGTCGTTACAAACGACTTAATTTGACGTTAGTAATCCCGTGTTAATTTATATCAGAATATATTTTAATCTTTAAATATAAATAATAAGTCCTGACTGACTGACTACTAGACGGCTTAGAGCCAAACCACAGGTCGTAGAAATTTAAATTTGGAGGGTGTATTTGTTTTGATGAGCAAAGGTGTATACTAAGAAAGGATTTTTTGAAATTCAACCCCTGAATGTGTGGAATAGGGTGTAAAAGTGTATATGGAGAAGCTTGTTTTGTTTTTTGATGCCACGAATTTAAAATTTTTACAATATGACTTAAGAAAATATTGATCACGTATTTCACCATTTTCTGGAAATCAACCCCTATGAGGGTGAAATGGCGTGGTAAATATGGCACGAAGAGAAAATTTGTTTTGATGCTACGTCAATGAAACTTTACACAGATGTACTAAATTTATAATAGAATCCCAAAATTTTCGAAAAGTCACACTCTCGAGCTGGAATTGTTAATTATCTCGAAAATTCAAAACGCTTTTACCAAAGCGCCAAGACTAAAAATACTCCAAAACCTTAAACTTTTTTGGGGAAATTGAAACAACAAACAACACAAAATAAAACAAACAAACTTTGAATGTCTATATTCCCGAAACTATTGAAGGTAGTGTATTTGACACAATGTTATAGGGGTTTGCGAGAGCTACTAAATGGTGGCGACGAAAATCCAAGATAACAAATTCAAAATGGTCCGAGGGGGCTGATTTATTGTATCTGGGGGTTTTAAAGGTCCCAAACTCCATTATGACGCTTTTGACATACTCTCAAAAAACGAGGGTTAAGCTAATTTTACCCCCAAAAAATAAACGGTTTTTAAAGTGTAGTCCACGTGATCGAAGCTAGTTTTTAATAAAGTAGCGTCGACTGACCGCGAGATGATTTATTTTTTACCCAAATGCAACGAAGCTAAAAAAGAGGGATATGTACATGTATTTATGTGTGTATGTACGCATGTATTTGTATATTGATTGTGGATGTATAAAATAGCTCTACGTTATGACCGAATAGTGGTACTAGACTCACACAAACAAATAAGACGCGCGACGGGATCTAAATACTTCAATAAGAGATTTATGTCAGAATCTCCTGAATAAGCAGGGGCTAGAAGTGCAACAATCGAAAGAAACACAAAACTACTACCAAAAAGAATAAATAAGACGCAAGACATACAGGTTCCTTAAGACCTTGACTGCTTAGCCCCCAAGCAACTGCTAGCCAAGAAAAAACCAAAAGGCTCTTCCAAAAGACTCTTTCAAATCGCTTAGTCACCGTAGAGGAGTAAGCCAGCACCCGCTAAACCAGACCGGAAGACTCAGGCTTTTCTTAATGCAAACACTCTAATCGTAGACAGTAAGATCACCAAACTAAGTTTTTCTATAAAATCTATAAATTGGGACATCCTAGGGATATGCGAAACTAGAAGACCACAGACATAAAAAAAAAACCATAGAAGAATACTCGGACTTTATTCTATTCCGCACACCTGGAACAAAGTGAACAAACGGAAGAAACGAGATTGGGTTCTTAATGACAAAACCTCTGAAACACAATATTTTAAAATTTAAAACCGTGTTGGATAAAACTACAACTCTGGAAAATAAAGACATCCAACGAAAATATTAGATAATTTGTACTGGGATATTAAAGCCTCCGAAGACAAAATAGTTAACGAAATTTTAAAATCATTATGAATGCTGTTGATAAAGCCACTACAGCAACTATTTAACATAGTTATTGAAATAAAAACAACGTCAGCACAGTGGTCGAAGTCTATTATTATACTTGTACATAAAAAGGAGAACAATGTGACATTAGAAACTATAAACCAATCAGCCTAATGACAAACTTGTATAAAATATTCTCAATTTTTTTACTCAACCGGTTGACAATAACTCTAGACGAAAACCAACCGAGATCAGGCAGGTTTTCGAAATGTTTTCAACAATGAACCACATACAGGTAGTCTTTCAATTGATAAAAAAATCCAATGAAAACGGGAAACCGCTATTTCTGTGCTTTTTATAGACTACACAAAAGCATTCGATTCTGTAGACCACAACATGATCTGGACTGCACTAAAATAACAAAGCACTGACCAGCCAAGAGCCCTACATTAACGTGATCTGCAACATAATTATACTCTAAAGGCATAGCCAGAATGTGATTAGAGCGGGAAAGCATGGAGTTTCCAATGGAAAAATGAGATAGGCAAGGCGACCCTATTTCATCAAAAACCTTCTCGGCTGTGATAGAGCGTGTTTCCAGAAGTCTGAAATGGGAAAACAAAAAAGCGAAGATAGATGAATATTTCCTGAGCCACTTACGATTTGCTGAATGTGGTATTTGCTGAAAATGCATTAGACTTGGAATCCATGGTTAGCAAACTAGTAATAGAGAGCAAGAAGGTTGGCCTAGAAATAAATGCAACCAAAATAAAGGTTACCTTACTAATCGTGAGTCTCATGTCATTGAAGGTGTAAAAATTGAGTATGAGAACATCTATGTTATCTCGGACATTTGGTTTCTTTTAATGATTGTACAGAAAAAGAGGTACACATAAGAATTTCATCAGACTGGAAAAATCATGAAATAAAGACATAAAGAAATGCTTAACATATGGGTGTCAAACATGGTATTTGAGTTAAATGGATGAAGAAAAAGTTCTACAAGAGAAAAATGCAGAAAAGTTTATCAGATATAAAAAAAAACAGACAGATTAAATATAACTTGTAAGAAACAAAATCAAAGTACCTGATGTATGTTAAGATGTAAGACAACAACGATAACACTACTTAAATATGTGGTCTGTGATAATGGGCAGGCTACATACCTAATTATGTAGGATGGAAAGCAACAGATGGACAAAAATTGTTACGGAATGTATTTTAAGAGATAAAAAAAGAAACCAGGGAAAGCAAAAGAACACATGGAGAGACGTATATTATTTACGGAACAATACTGACCAGACGAGGAAGACGAGAGAGAGAGAGAAGAGTGGAGAGTTTTAGGGGAGGCCTACACCGCAGAGGCCACTTCTATGATACAAACTAATTAAAATTATATGTTATGTAGTATTTATAAGGTAGAAGAAATATAGACTTATTTATTTAATTTATTGTCTTTTTTATATTTAAATGTAGGTATACAAAGATTTTTATTTTTGTTTAGTCCTTTAGCGTTGATTCTGACGGGCGCGTGACTTGTAATGTAACATATTTTAAAAATTGTAGTTCATGTACAACCAGTTCCCAATAGCATTAGAAAACAAACTTTTCGATTTTATCTACTGTGAGTAGCATTGTTTTTAGCCATTAAGTTATTGCACAAATAAAGAATGAAGATCAAAATATAGAATATTTGAATTTTATTCACCCTCCCGTGACATATTAACCAATTTCCTGGAACGTTTAATTACTCAAACGCGCCCGCACGCCCGGTAAATCCGTCAAGTAATGGCACAGATGCGCTTACGACCCTGTCGGCCGACTCCCCAAGCAACTTTTACCGTCGAACACGGCCGCGCAGGCGAGTGTGGCCGTAATCGCCGGATAAATTTGGACGCAGTGGCGTTAGTGGCTGTATTCTACGGAGTATTTTGGAGCGTGGCTTTTTGTCAAAATTTTAAATCGTGTTTTTTTATATCAAATACAGGATTTTCCGATTTTCTGAAAATGTGAGTAGATGCGTATGTATTTAAGGATTCCAAAAATGCAATAAAAGAAAAAAGCCACAACCGCCAGTGTGGCAGTCTTCCACGGATAGGGCGATTTGGCAGTTCATAAATAGTTAATCTCTGAAACGGTCAATATAAAAGTAGTTAATTTCATGAGAATTTTACTAGTAAACCTACTTACGCGATGCTTTGTTTATTTTTTTTTTACTTACAAGTTTGTCTTTATTAAAAATAGGTAGTTATTTATTCAACCCAACAGTAAGACAAACAATGGTTTTATTTTATTTTTATTTTTTTGACCAGGTTTAATCGTGGTCTGTATTTGCAATTACAAATACAAGTACTGTTACTTCGAAACAAAATAAAATTATTTATTTATATTTGTAATTGCTATACGCAAACTTGGGCCTATAGGAATCGGACACTCATCTTATTAATATTAAACTCAGTCCAAAAACATTCGAACATGATTAATCTGCTGTTAATACACGCCTACAAAAGTAAGTAGCGGCTCAAATAAAAAATGTCTACCTTTCAAAATGTCTAGACGCTTGTTTTGTAACTGCTGTAACTATACCGCAGTTAACTGAGACAGCCAGTTGTGAAGCTCGTGTTTTTTTAACGCGAATAAGTCCGCGTTTGACCACCAACTTGCCTGATGGTAAGCGGCGTAGTCGAAGATGAAACACGTAGACCTAGAAGATACCTAGTGACTCTAACCTCGAAGAGTCCAAGATTGTGTTTCATAGTTATAGACTATAGTAGATAGTTATTATATCTCGTTAGTCAGTTCGTTGTTGTGATTGTGTAAATTTGAGTAAGAAGTAAGCGCTTGATTTTGGATAAATGTAATTTTACTTGTGTGCCATACAAAAATGTAGTGCGCAGTAGGTACTAACCAATGTCACTTAACTTTATAAAAAATTATAAGGCCTTACGTTGGTAGTTACTTTTTAGCCTTTTTTATGTTTATTTCCTAGTCTTAGTTTAGCAGTTCGATTGCGGATTGAAAATTATCACTATTTACTATGTGGTACCTATTTTTTTATTTTTTCAATGACAGGCTTGCGTATGACTGCCATCTTGCCTGATGGGAAGCAATGATGCGATCTACGATGGAGCACGCTTGCAGACGATACCGATTCACTCTCGACTTGAAGACTACCATATTAACCATTGGGGAACACCATGTACTTATGTAGTATTTTTTCGTAAAACTTTTCTTTTTTTTGATTGGTGAATAAGCTCTTTAGTACCTAATTGAAGCTTGCTTGACTTATAAACCTACCCGAACCACAGCTCCAACACCAACACATGTGTCTTAGTGTGCGTAGGCTCGAATGAAGTTGTACCGAACTTAATTCTTTGTATTCCACTGGTAACACGAAACCTGACCTCTGCGAGTCCAAACAATGATCAGCCCACACGCAAGTGTTATTGTTGCCATCGATATTTGACTACTTTTTAATGCGCGAATAAAAAACTGTAAATCGGATCTTTAGATAGAAGTGTCGAATGTCTGCCAGAAGTCACGTCGCAATCGAATTGTTTGATAAAAGTTATTGAAGTTTTGTTAAGGCAATTTGGTTTGGGAGAATAGAATGAGTTTGATAATTGCTGGCTGTTTTTTATTTTGAAAGATAACTGTGATTTAAAGTCATCTACGGTTATCTAAAAGCTTTTTTACAATAGTGTTAAAATATGACGTTAATCGGTTTTCACACAATGGATTATTTAAACTAATATAAATTAATAATGCGTTAAGAAACCTACAAAGTTAAACTTGAAAATTTAATCGCCAATAGAATGCAAAATGTCCGAAGAAAACGGTCAATCCATTTCAGAAAAGACGAAAATTGAAGATGGAAAATACTTAGAAATTGCTTATGCCAAATTGTTTTGATTAATTTTCTAAAGTACTTAGTTATAATTATAATATTATACTAGCTGACCCGGAAAACGTTGTTTTGCCATATAAATTATTTCTAGTAACTAATAAAAAATAAGGGTTGGTGATAGAAGGGTGAACATTTAGGGTTGTATGTATTTTTCAATGCCACATTATAAAAAATAAAAATTTTGTCCAAAAAATAAAAAATAGATGTTAAGGGTGGACATCCCTTATAACACTTAGTGCCTTTTCACACGTACCGGTTGCCGGGTAGCCGGCGCCGGTTACCCGGCGGTGAAGTGTATGGGCATGGTACATAGCTTTCACATGTACCGGCGTTATTTATCCGGCAGGCGGGTACATTTGACACCGGGTATCCGGCGCCGGCTACCCGGCAACCGGTACGTGTGAAAAGGCACTTAGGGGTATGAAAAATAGATAGTAGCCGATTCTCAGACCTACTGAATATGCAAATTAAATTTCATAAAATCGGTCAAGCCGTTTCGGAGGAGTATGGTAACTACACACGAGAATTTTAAATATAAGAAAAATTATATCCAAACGAATATAATTTTCCTATGTAATATATGTAAAGGTACACACTATACAGGGCTATAAGGGAAAGGTATGCTAAGCCGAAATAAGCTCGTAGTACTACATCACTGTGAACAACTTTTACTATGGGACCAACACAGAAATCGACGAAAAAGAATCAGAATTGAAATGTAGTGCAAACGCTAGCTAGAATTGAATTTACATCTGGTAAAGCACCAAACTCAGCACCTGGAAAATTGTAAAGCACTTAAATCGACTATAACTATTAACGGGTGAGAAAATATTCAACAAATTGAATATATTCAGGACTCTATTCCTGGGCGTTCGAGATTATCTCCGTCGCCATCACTCTCATGACAATTCTTATGAGAGCGATAGTGACCGAGATAATATATCACTCGTCAGAATAGGGCTCCAGTTCTGAGTTAAGCACGCACATTTCAGTAATAGGCCAGTAAACTAATCGTCAATTACACAATTACTAAGTTACACTAAGTTGTAGCATTAACTTATCCGAACTAAAATGACAATACGCCGCTGCGTGCAATTCTAATTTGAAATATTCTGTTCCCTCGATTTACGTCAAATGAATCAGTTATATTTCCGCGTTCAGTAACCCTAATCCATAGGGTTGTCACTATGAAAAAAAATAAAGATTAGATACAGTTACAGACTTGCTAACTAAACAATCTCGTTTTATTAATCTAGTTTCAACAAATTGCGTTTAAAATTTGCTTTAACTCGTTAGGTTCGGGGTAAACTACTTATTTACTATATCGGGTTGTCTCACTGAAACCTATTTGTATTTGTTTTTTTTTTCTTTTGATTAATAGACGAACTCTTTATTAAACTCACACCAGAAATTAAAGACAAAAAGGGTCAAAAAACTTAAAACTAGCTAAAACTAAACTAACAACTGATTTACACTTTTGACTATTGTTTGATGTTGTGAAATAAAGATATCTACTTAAAAATATCTGGCAACCTGGCAACCCTGTTCCCAAACCCAAGATGCTTCTATTTATTATTGTACGAGTCGAAATGCCAAATTCTAATTAGACACATCAAACAGCAAAAAACCAATATGTATGCTAATATGAATTGTATTGAAGTTTATTTAAATGATGGAGTACCTACCGTGTTACGTTTGCATGGACATTGTTGTGGTTATGGTGTAAAATTGGTCAAGAGTTAATGACATTCGTGAAATGTCTAATCATTAATACAACAAAGTAAAGTTTTGCACTTCATTTTTGGTTTATTGCTGAGCTAGGTGGATAAATAAATAGATTGTAGGAGTAGATTTTTTAGGTTTAGAAAATGTTATTATTTTAAAACAAACTCTTTACCTTTATTTGGAACGTGACTAGAAATAGTTTTTAAACACGGTTTATCATCATATGCAACCTTTAATCCTCCCACTGCTGGAATACAGGTCTACCCTCGAAGAGTGATTTGGCCGTATTCCACGACTTAAGGCGTATTCACATACGCCATTGAATTTCTTCTCCGGACATATGCAGGTTTCCTCACGATGTTTTCCTTCACCGAAAAGCCGAAAAGTGGTATGTAAATTCGTACATAAGTCCCAAAGAACTCATTGGTACGAGTCGGGGTTTGAACCCGCCATCTCAATAATGCGAAGCGGCTGTTCTCCCATTGAGCTATCACGGCTTTTTAAACACGGTTATTTTCGTTAAAATACCAATTTAAAAAAAAAGAACAAGTCGAGCTAATGAATATCTTATACCTATAGTCTATAGGTATAGGACTAAAGGTTGAAAATATGGATAAGAAGATGAACAAGAAAAAGAAGACTAGAGATGTTTCATCTCAAATTTCAAAGTGTTTAGACATTTTACAAAAACAAACTTGGTTTTCCTCATAAACCGCGACATATTGCCCCGACTACTGACTTTGCGGATGTCTTTGGTTAGCTATGCATCGTCCCAGACAATCGTTTGTTATTAATTATTGTATTGTATCTGTTTTGGCAGTCAGTGGGCGGAACAAATCGGTCAAGGATATAATTTTGACTCCACACATCCAAAAAATCGTCTTATATCCTTAACAAAAAGAACCAGACGCCATAAAAGCTCTTTATTCTTTGTTTATGAATTGCTTATTGTCATTTTATAAGGGAATCTAAGAAATAAGCATATTTAATATCGGTTCCAATGTCCATAATATGAAACTAGCCCAGACAAAACCGATTTAAATAATATAAAATAGAGTATTTTCTATTTTATGATATACCAGTGCGCTGTATATGGTGCGAAATCTAAATTTTTATGGTAAAACACAAAATTTTCCTATCCTAACTGATATGCCAAAGTCAATTTGTTTGTTTGTTATTCTATCTCTGCGAAACTACTCATATTGACAGATTATCATTAAATTGTATACGTTATCCAGGGTACAGAAAATGACGTAGGCTACTTTTGTCATCATCACCCTTTTTGCATCATCATTCGGTTGAAACCGCGGGTGTAATACTCGTATCTATTTGGTAGTTTTTTTATATTTACGTTGTCCCTAAAGCTATGAATCTATTGTTAATTATATGGCACATTGAAAAATTGACGAAGACGAGTCGACCACTAACGTTTTTTGAAGGGGGCAACTGGTCTATTGGACAAGTTACGAATGTGGACAAGTTGCCCCCTAACCCAATGTGACTACTCGTGTCATTTAAAAGGCAGGTAGATTAAAAGTTATTTGTCGAGACCACGATAATGTTTGCATGTACAGTTTGCTGAAAAAGTCGCGACGATGTGTCACATTCAAAGGAATGTCTCGTTATTTGATGTTAAACAGATAATTTGTTATTACGAAGCAAATTTACATGTCTATCGAAGTGTACGTACTAATTTCATGATTATATAAAAATAAATTAATCAAATATTGGAGAATCGGATAAATATAATTAATTGTGATTGTATTTTAATTTATACTGGAAATAGGCAAAAATTATTAATGATAATTTTGAATTCTCGTTCCACCCATCGCACTAAAACCGTGCTTTCTATAAAAAACTGCATTAAAATACGTTTTAAAATAGTTTTTTCTCAAATCAATTACAAAGTATTACAATTACAACTATCATTACAAAGTCCTCACTCACTCAAATCAATTACAAAGCGACGATTACAACCACTAGTCGGAAGTACAAATCAATGTGAACGAACTTTATCTGGTGTTATCTAGAGCACTTAACTTCTAATCTGTCGATGAGGATATCTTTGAAAGATTTACTTCTCGGATATTTCTGGTGGTAGAGCAATAGGACAATATAATCGTTTTAAATTAAATTTTAGTATTTTTGTGTTTTCTAATTACTGGATTAATCTATACTTGTATAATTGTGTAAGCATAAATCTTTTAAAATACTTGCATTATAAACGTGAAATAAAATAATTAATTTAATTTAAAAGACTGCATTGCACTTCTCTTGTTTTAATATACTTTACAATCTGAAGCAATCTCTGCTACTAATGGAAAAAATATGTACAAAAATCAGTAAACTTTGCATTCGAAACGTTACACAACACTTGAAATAAAATTAATACGCAAAGAGCCCATTGCGACAATCATTAAAAAACATTTTCAATGAACTATAGAAACTAGAAATGACAAGTCGTAAATCGAGCCGTAAGCGGACACACCCGCCGACAGACGATGTCCGCCATATTTAACGGAACATATAACTTTTATGACCTTTACATTGATGACAGTATGCAGGAAAAGGTTCTATAGAGTCATTTCAAGTATGGAACTGTGATTGCTTGACCTGTCTACTACCGGATAGTTTGAAATGGCAAGTAGTTGTAAATGTTACAAAGATGCAATGTAAGCATTAATGTATGTAACATGTAATTGGACACGCATTTCTTGCTGAGCACCCGTTAAATATAACTGTTAAATTAATTACTTGTATGAATTAACTAGGCATTTCAGAGAGAAGAAAAGGTTACAGTTAGAAATCTAAAAACGAGATAGTAAAACTCTGTAAAGCAATCAAATATTATCTTCTGCCTTTGTAATAGACAAACTCACTGCATTCTAAAGGTAGCTCCCATGGCAAGATCGTCATCCTGCTACCAGCAAAACACTAGCTACTTATTACGCAGGTCGTCAAAATTCCGGACCATGCAGTGACCAGTAGATAGAGCCTATTGAAATTACAAATAAATACGGCAGAAATCGTTGTGTGTAAAGTTATAGGTAGAAAAAAAGAGTACTCACGTGTATACAGTTAGTAGCATCCAGCACTGAAGTCGTGCGCCGGGAAGCCACGTGACGTAGCGACCAGTCAGCGCACAGTCGATCCAAGATGCAATATAAAGCATACCACCGTGGTGGCGATTCCAGAGCGGCGCGCACTAGATCTGTGTTCTAATCTCACTATGGTAACTTATATTGCTATTTATTATTTGATCTCGATTTTGTTTTGTGACTAGTTTAGTTTATTTCGATCGTTTTGTATGGGGCTTGTAAACTGTGTTAGAGCAACTACTTATCTAAGCACCGGCTGTCAACAGCCGAGCTGAAGCAGGTGTCTTTTAGAGAGAATGAGGTAAACGCTGAGGTAACTCTCGTCGGAGCACCCCCCAGCATCTTCGTTTTTCCGGCGGTTTTTAAAATCGTGGCTCTACCAAAATTGATAAAATGTTTACGAGTCTCCTTAAAGCGTGCCGATCGAACTCGTCATTTCCATATTGTTCCTGCAACAAAAGAAACAAAGTTTTAGAACAAATATCAAACTGGTGAAGGTGAAAACGTCAGAAACCACCCAAAGTCGGTCAAGAGGCTTTTAAAGTCGTAAATAAATCACACTTTCGCAAGGCCGAGTCCTTTTTGTTTAAACGCTACCAAGCGTTCCAAAAAAGCATTTTTCTCGCAAGCTGCATAAAAAAAGTCGAACTAGCCGAGAATTGTGCAAGATCACAACAGAGAAGTCATTAAACAATGCGTCTGCCAGGAATTGAGGTGTTTATTATATCGAGCCACGATTTCCGAGTCGCTCTGCAAAAAAGCACGCAGGTAAGCTGTTACTCGTTTTTTGCACCCGAGGGAACTTATTATGCGGGATTTATGTCAGTTTTTGTGGCGTCCGAGCTAATTATTGTTATCTGCTTTGCTTGACCATGCGTTCTATGGACGAATAATGGCTCACTAATTCTCGTAACACCTCCGGAGTTAAAGCGTCAATCTTCTCGACGCTGCCATTGTGACTGGACAAAGCCACCCGCAATTTCTACCGTTCCTTTTACGTTTTTATCCCTAGTGCTGACGATATCTCATTCATCGTTAACTTCATTTACGCTTACAAACGCAAAAACACGCATTTCACTATCAACCTGCCTCCTAGGGCTGCATGAGGAAAGTAAAGTATTTTGAAATGTGTATATCTGTACGTATGTATCTATGTTCCTATGGGACCTACCGCCTAAATGGCTTGACCGATCTGTGACTGCGAGGTTTCCTTAGAGTTGTTTTTAAGTCCGGAGTGTCACAACGCTATAATTTGCGGTAGGATTTTTATTTTGTCTTTTAATAATATTGCTAGTCAATTCGTACAGCTGACTCATTCTCCATCATCCGCGATCATTCCTCACTAATGGGTATACAAAGGATTGCAAATTAAATTTCGGGAGGTCGGTATCGGCTCACAGCAAAGGGGGAATAATAAAACTACGGATTTAGAACACCGAGCCCGGGCCGGGGGTTATTATTTTAGCCAACAAAGTAGAAAACCATTTACAATAAATCATTTTGAATGCTTTCTCGGTTCCCATGCGTTCAGCGGCGACGCAAAGGGTGATTTCTGTCTGAGTGTACCTACATAAATAAAGGCGAAGGTCCTGAGTCCCAGGTACGTTTGGTTTGTAGTGAGTACGTGGACACCGCAAGAATGGAACTGACACAAATAGATGTGTAAGGATTTGAAACTGTACTCTTGTGTAATCTCTTGCAAGAAACCATTTGCAGAGGTAAGGTAAACAAACTTGCAAAATTGGTATTTTTAGGTTTAAAACATCACAAAATATTTAACATGAAATAAGTTTCAACTACACAGAAATTAATTTAATTTGTTTCGAGTTTATTTTTCATCCACTGTTATTTCATCCACTAAGGCAGCACGAAATATTTAGTAATTTCAATGCCATATCCAGTGTCAATCAATTTCGCGTTCTGCAGTTGACAGTTGTGGTACTTGAAGTCTTCGGAGACCACAGCACATAATGGTGGTATTTATAAGTGCGACTAAACGTTCTAGGAGAAGAACGTTTTGATCTTTATTGATGGAAATGGTTTTGCAAAACTGGCTACATAAATCTGCAATAGTATTCTTATTTTAGTGAGTATTACTAGGAGAACTAACGTAGTTTTGACTCATTTTCCTGATGGTAGGCCCGTTTTTGTAACAAAGCACTTTTCGTATAAATAACTAGAGCATAAAATAAATAAAAAATTATATAATATATGTACATAGCTTAGTATTGTTTAACCGATTTTAAAAAATCCAAAAAAGGTTAGTTATGTTTTAGGAGTATATGTACGTTAGTTTTTGATGAACGAGGCATCTCGATTTGATCGATTTATTATTATCTACAGGTCAAGCGGCATGCTAGAATTTATACTCGTACAAAGGAAATACATATACATGTATTTTACATTTAAAAACAGAGGTCGCAATTTTTTTTTGGTTTATTATTTGGTAGCAGTTTTTTAAACAAACATAAAATCCATAATATGCAAATCATAACTAAACGCTAAAATGAAATTCGCGAGGCGATAAAAGTAATCCAGTGGGTGGTCCATTTTATGACATGTGTATCAAATTACAAATACAGCGAAGGTGCTTTACGCTTTGGAATACCTGAGTAAATGTGAATCGGTAGCGTTATGTTGTTTAAAATGGCCATTTAAGTTGCAATATCTCTTGAAACTATGGCCGGAGTATCTGAGTCAATAGTGTCAGTAGTCCCGTGTAATCATAACAAAAAAATATATACTTTTAACTTTCAAATTTGCAGTAATATTGAACGAGACAGTCTTGTTTAAAAACGTAATAAGTAGAGAGACAGAGCCACATTGTCCTTGTTTCGTTGTTGTTGTTGTGTCGTTGTATTAGCTTTAAACTTTAGTACATATCTTTTTTATTAAAGCTTATTTGATAATGACGTATTTTTCTCACCGTTTACGTCCATTTCATAAAAGAAGTAAGTTCGTATAGAACGAGTAGAATCAGTATCTAAGTCTTCAGACTATCTGATGTCTTTTTATATAACTTGACAAGTTATTATGGAACTAACACACGGAGCCTACAACTTAATAGTTTGACTTAATTCAGTTCCAAGTATTTCAGAATTTATCATATTAATTATAGGTCTGTCGACCACTCGAGACTTTACACAAAAAGAAGAAGCAAAAAGCCGTTTTCAATCAAATATACTCGAACAAACTTGTCACCTGACACTTCTCTTTACGACACACCCACTAGCAATAAAAACAATTCTTACATATTCATATTACATAACAAACCTCTATTCTGACTAAGACATAAATTAGAAACACTACAGTATCAATTCACAATACAAAATTCACAGACGCCATAAGCTATTAGAATTTTAGCAAAATATTTTATCTGTGACAAGGTCCTGCGCTAGTTGATAAGCAAATAAATAATGTAATTTGCTACCTGACTAGCGTATTTACTAGCAAATTTGCTAGTCAGGTGATTTGTAAGCGCGTTTTTGGTACAAGATGACGCAAATGTCAAATATGCAAAGTGAACGATCGTAATTCGATTCTGATTGCGTCTGTTTCAGCGGAATTTTGTTTACATGTTTGCCTGAAACGGTACACAGGATATTGAATTGTTATTGTATTCCAATTTATATACGAACACGAATCTACATATCAAGCTTTGTGAACATAATATCATTGAAATACGCCCGACTATGTAATTTTATAGCTCTTACAGCTGGTAATTCCTAGTTAAGGAATAAGGGATTTCAGACCGCCTGAGTGCCTCTGACGTGATCAACATTGCTTTGTATACAGCTCTAGTTAAAGTAAAGTAACTTATTTTACGTCAGAGGCATCAGAGGCGTCAGAGGCAGGCAGGCGGTCCGAAATCTCTGAAGTAACGTTTCACACTCATAGCTCCCCACGAGGATAACCTGTGTCGGAGATGCCATGGAACACATACAAAGACAAGGACAACTAACACCCAGACCTAGAACAGATCTTTAAATTCGTCATTCAAACATCTGCCCGGCCGGGAATCAGACCCGGGACCTTTGGCTTATAAGGCGGATATAATACCGCTGACCCAAACAGGTCGTCTTGGTACGGTAAAGATGACACTCGGTAAAAACATATTTCACTCTGTCGGATAAACTCTCTATTCCAAATTGATTAATTAGAACATAAATAAAGCGTCTCACAACCTCAAAATTAGCATAGCCGTACAAACTCAACTCTTTGTCCGCGACACCTACTCAATGCTCTCGTAAAATCCTCACTAGAATGTCACCGTCACAGAACGGTAAACAAGCATCTATCACAAGAGAAAAATAACCGAACGTGATAAATCACAAACATTTCTCAATCCACAATTTATAACAGAACGAAAGTTAGAAGTTAGTTGACTGTTTACGGGATGGTACTTAGGTAAGTTGATGCTTGAAGACCTGCGGATGTCACTTCTACCTCACTATTAAAGAAGAAAATTCTTTGTTTTCTTCACTAGCCAACTATCTAAAATCGTAAAAACTTTTACATACGCACGATAATCTAAATTGACTTACTTACTTGTAGCCAATCATTTGCTTCAAATCAAATCTAATACTCTTCCTTCTACTACCTCTAATTCATTTTGCCTATTCCTGTATGTTTTCAATCTGATATTTTCCATGTGACACATCAATTTATACCAAACAGGTAAACATTAGCAATAGTAATGACATTTATCTTCGAGTTCCCAAAGTACTGCCCCAATATACTCATACAACGTACTACGTAACGCGTCGTACGTATTCGGAAATTGGCAAACGTCGTATCCCGAACTCACATGAGTGCAATGAACGCCGCTCTCGAACCGTACTCGTATACGATTTAGCAGCGAATCGAAAAATGCTTCTAGAGTGCTGTTACGCGCATTTGCATCAATATTTCATGCTTGTAAAATTTCCAATTTTTCACGGTTTTACAACTCTGTGGAAAACTTTGTGTTGTTTAAAAATAGCTGCAGTAGTTTCAGGTAAACTAAAGTTGAAGTATTTTTATTATAATATATGCTATGTTGATGGAGATGGTAATTAACTCACTCACTCACTTATAAATGTATGTATTGATTGATCGTGAGCCTATCTATTTAGCAACAAACAACAACAAACAAAAGTTTGGTAATTAGAACAGCAGTAATTATTCAAAAAGTCATAAAGAACACATTGTATGGCATAATGACAGGTGGAACAGTTATTGGTAGCCTGGCCAGCTGAGTGTAGTAGAAGATGCTTCCACCCTAAACTGAACCGGAAACCGGAACTGGAACCGGAAACGGGAATAGAGGAAGGAAGGCTGTGGTTGATGATGATGAACTTTATCAACCGGAGGCACCTAGAATACTCTTTTTTTTAATTGCCCATCCCTAATAGATAAACCTTTAAATCTGATTTTAGTTAAATTACCGACCTCCAATTCTACATACAACACTAACTAAAAGATGAATGAAGAAGTCGCCATTAAATTAAATTTAAAAATCAAACTCAATATAAAGATCAAAACGCTTCTATTCAAAGAATCTGTATAAAGCATATCGTAAATTAATTAACACAGAAACTTAACTACTACCAATTAAATACCAAAGCTCCCAAACTAATTAGGAAAACCAACTAATTACTCGAATGCCAGTAGCTTAACCAACGACTAGCTTTGACTTTAAAGGATGGTATATATTTTAGGACAGTATCACAAGTCACGCGTTTTGTAATTTTATTTCAACTCATTCTTAAAACATCCCACTC
Organism: Alcis repandata; assembly: GCA_949125135.1. Classification (NCBI taxonomy): domain Eukaryota; kingdom Metazoa; phylum Arthropoda; class Insecta; order Lepidoptera; family Geometridae; genus Alcis; species Alcis repandata. The sequence goes on from OX421233.1 coordinate 9,030,500, forward strand.
TGAGATACATGTCTACCCTCAAAGAGTGATTACCACCACGCTAGTCAAGTGCGGGTTTATGGATTTTCTTTTACACTGGTAAAAGAAAATCCATAAACCCGGCCCACAGTTGGCCCAAAGTTGTGCTAGGCCCACTGGGGCCTAGCACAACTTTGACGTAAAAATACGTAGCGAGTATTCGATAGAAAAGTGTACGCCATTTACACTGTCAGGAGAGCACACGTCTTGACAGTCGTAATTGGCGTACACTTTTCTATCGAAAAGTCGCTACGTATTTTTACGTCAAAGTTGTGCTAGCCCCACTGACCGTAAATACGCTTATCGCTGTTCCTGAGTCTATTGCTAAGCTAGATTCTTACCCACGGCAGCGATAGAGCAGTCAACTAACAATATTGTCCAGTATACGTTGACCTCTTCATAGTATTCTACTAAGTCTAAGCAGCATTGAAAGCAGATTTTATTGGACCATATGTCAGGGGTTTCTAGCTATCAAACGGTGGACGGCTGGTATACCAACCAACGTGAATCCACGAAAACACACCGTCACTGCAATTTTTTTACGATAAAGTTGTATAATATTCTGCTGTAGTATATAATATATAAATATATATATCCAATTTATATTAGTGTATATGTGTTCACATGGAATAAAATTGAAACTAAACAAACGGAGTAAGGCACAAACAAAACATAATTCACAGAGCAAGCTACTGCTTTCGTGTGCATAAAGATTTTATATGGATCTTACGATACTGTTTTATAGACACGTATAGAAACAATTGCCTAATCTGTGACCGTAGTAATAGTATGTAATTAATCAATCACCTGCCAAAACCGTGTCAGCTTCTTAGGCTTAATTATTTACTGACCTCGTTCCGTACCTTCTTGGATCCTTTCTAATTTAGGGCTTGCTAAGAAACTTAAATGAGCATCAGGTGGGACGCCGGCTGAGGAGGAATTTTTGCCTAATGATAAGCCACGACGGCGATTTATCACAATTGTAATTGAATTAATAATGGCTCAAATCAATTGTGGAGATATTGAACAAATTATTTTAAAAACAGATAGGAGTAGGTAGGTAAGAGAAACGTGATAAGATTTCGGTTTTAAAACGAATCATTCTAAATATGAAATTAACTCTTTCCGTACTTTGGTTAGAGACCTACTTTTTATGACTAATGAGTGTACTGTGAAAAACCTCGAGGTTAACTTCGTAGTTAGTTTAGGAGAACTAGTTAACTATGCAACCCCTCGGGTTTTTCAATCATTTCAACGAGCTTTCAAACAAAAAACCGATTTCTCAATTTCCGTAACCACCAACATTTATCTGAATAATTCCTCGGAGAAAAATAATTCTAACAAAACTCGTTTACAGTCAAAACAAAATCATAAGAAAGCGCGTTTCAAAAACAAGTTACAAATATCAAATAACAGCGCGAATAGAAGTTTTCCGCGGAAATAATACATAAGAATGTTTATAAGGTTTGGAAACTGCGCGGCGATGCTGACACAGTAAAGCAAAAATCAGTAGGATCACTTCTGTATTTCATCTGCTGCTGTATATAGTGCATATCATTTTATTTCGCTACTTGGGATCAGGGGATCCAAGAGGTGATTGTACTATTCTGCAATTTTTCTTTGGATCTTACTCAAATATTTCATCATAATTTAAAATAAAAACACAATCGGAAACAGTGCTTCACCTTATCTAATCTTTCAAAATTCAAATTAATTCCAATAAATACGACTACAATTCGTTCTCATATATAAACGAAACTTAAAATTATCGAAGTGAATTTCAGAACCACCACTCCTATTCTAGGCGGCTAACTAATTCTAAGCCACACCGTCACGACCATAACTTTAGTGAGCTGTCAAACGTCTGTCAAAAAAGCATTGCTTTGCAAAAGTTTCCTTACTATATGCACTGTGACATAGTTCCGAAAATAGAAAGACGCAGTTTGGAAAATATCTACGTTTTCAGAAATGCAGTTCGTTGCAGTTGTTATTCCGAAAGTTATACGGGAGTCAATAGCACCGTTAGTTAAAATATATGGCATGAAGAGTTTTATGGTCCACCCCTCGGGTTGCATGGGATTCTTTTAAGAAATGTAATAAGATTATGTAACACTGGTACTTGTATTATTTCAACGGAAGATTGGAGTAAAACGTAATTGAAACTTATTTCTTAGTAGTATTTGTACATAAAAAAGATTGCGTAAGATTGAGTAAAGAGAGATTAGGAAGGGACGGTCGAGACTCAAGATTGTGTAATTTTTGTAATTTGTATAATTTTTGGTCTAGAGTTGGTTTCCGTGATTTTACTTTTTTTTTTTTTCATTTTTTTTTTTTACCTTTTTTTTTCTTTTTTTTTTGTGTGTAAATAATTATCTGTATCTGTAACGTACAGTTTTCTGGCCTTCAAGTATTAGTTCCAGGTGCACGCTATTTTCTTGGCAAGTTTCATAAAGATCGTTACAGTCATTTAGTGACGAAACGGTAACGAACTGACCGAGAGATAGAGGTGTAGACATAGTTATTTTTACATTTAAGATGGAAAGTATTATTTATACAACTCTAATTTAATTAACATTAATTTATTATATTATATTAAACCATTTTTTTCTTTTAATAGTTTTAGAAACCCCATAATTACAAGTACAAAAGTATACACGAGTAATTAAAAACAAGAACATATATTATTTAGTTACAATCCCAACAGGCCTAATTTGTTTTTTTAATGTTTTCCACTCATAGTTGGTTTCAATTAGTAAATCCAGAGTTAGATTAGCGGTTTCCAGTGTTTAATTGAACTAAACTTAAATTGTAATAACACTTAGCCCCGTTCTAATTAATGAATTAAACTATTAATTTGCTGTTAACGATCAGTTTGTTCAGTGGATATTATTAAATAGAAACTCTTGTCTATGCCAGAAAATTACAGTAAATGGATAAACTCACAGACTAATGCCACACATAGCGGCCTTATCGCTAAGAGCGATCTCTTCCAGTCAAACAAATAGGTAAAAATTTAAATCTGTATTTTTAGTCATTTTGTTTTTTATAGATGCTTATTTGTGCATTAGACTAACATCACGATTTACTAAATAAAAAATGCAAAAGTAACTGTTTTTCTTTCCTTCAATCTGTTTATTAACCTTTTAACGACTAAGTGGCTGTATCATCATCATAAAATCAAACATACAGATAGTGTGCATCATAAAGACGGACTCAAAACACTTTTTTTTTCAGAAAATTGCAAGAATACTGAAAAATGAGACTAAGTCAAAATACTCTATTTTTGTTTAAATATCTCTCACTCATTGACCCCAGAATCATTTTTTTAGTTGCCATGCATTCTAAAGCGCCGATATGCAATGCTCAGTCACCTATTTCTTAGACTTGATCATCGAAAAGAGACCAACCACCAAAAATCTTCACTAGTAACAACTGAAAAAAAGCGCTACGAAGCTACGCTATGATACTTAAAAATTTGGGGCCATATATAAAGCCCCAAACTGCCTAAAAACAAAAACCTTGCTAAATACCACTCAAAATGCTCTGATAATTTCTCGATGTCGAGACTTTACAGTCTCGTGCAAAAACGAGACCGAGAATTTAATGTAGTGTTGTGTGTTGTGTTGTGTGTGTGTGTGTTTAACCAGGGTTTAGACCTAAAACCCTGTATCTCTAAAATATACTGACAAAACTGTACTGTTTCTATTACTGACATTCCGTTTAATTTCCTGTTTTATTCTGAACTTTCTAACCCAGTTTTATTTCAGAAAATAATTTCACGAAAATATACCTACCTCGTGCTTCTGAGTACTTAAATATTTAGCAGCAATAAACCGTTGCTAGTTATTTCAGTGTTACGAAATTATGAAGGTCGCGAGCTTAAGCCAAAGAAATACTAAAATTTACTACTCAATGGGCACCTGAATTTGTAGGAGAAGCTATAAATGAAGAACATTACTATCTCCTTGAACAATACTGTCGTGGTTCTTACAATGTAGATATACTTATGTAGATACTTATAATATAAAGATGCCTAGAAAGTATGACTATATTTTGAATAAGAAATCTAAAAAAATCCAAATAGAGATCTTAACGTGGTCTTAGAATTCAACACTAAGACCTACTAATCAGTCTACGCAAAAAAGTGAATCACACGCAATCTCAATGCGCCCTTGGTATGTATAATAATATTTTTTTAGATGACTTTGACCAGGAAACAAAACTTACACACTGACTATTTCACAAAACGTACTACATTTTTTAACGCCAAATTTTTTTTTTTTTTTTTTTTACATCGGACTAGGCATGCGTTTGACTGCAATCTCACCTGATGGGAAGTGACGATGTGGTCGAAGATGTAGCACGCTTGCCTAGGAAAAACCTATTCACTCTATTTTTTTTTTTAATTGATTATTAGTGTACATTACATTAGTGTATTTTCGGACCCTGGGCAGGCTAAGATGTTTTTACAAAATCTGATATCCGTAATTCCCTTCCGATGAAAATTTAATATTCTAAAAGATTTGTTTCGCACACATTTCATCTAAATGTGCAAAATGTCTTCTAAAAGGCCACACTCATTGCGCATATAACTCCTTTACATTGCATTGAATTTAGGCTCGTCTAACTATGCCAATGTTATTTTGACCACGTTTTCACTGATACATTACAATTATATCGATAAAAAGTTACTATCTACGGTACTCAATTTTTTTTTCGGTATTGACGAGGCATAATTGCATATACGACATATTTACTCCTGTGAAATAATTATGTTTATACCTATTATAATATTGATATTAGGTTTTTAATTCATTAATAAAATATCTTAATATATATAAATTACGTGTCACGTTGTTTGTCCGCTATAGACTCCTAAACTACTTAACCGATTCCAATCAAATTTGCACACCGGGTGCAGTTCGATCTAACTTAGGACATAGGATAGCTCACATCTCAATTTATAGTAAAAAAACATAAAAAATTAGAAAATTTAAAAATACTTTTATCATATAGCGCTTTGGACAATGTAAACTTTTTTAATGAAACTTTTGACATTTGACATAGAATTGACGCAATGGCTTTTGACAGGACAACGTCTGTCGAGTCAGCTAGTTTGATTATATTTCTAGTAAATATATTTTGTTTTTATACCATATTTTTGCTCTCTTCCATTTTACAACATACCTACTAACTGCGTCTCGTAGTTTTATAAGTAACAAACATACACACACTCACAAACTTTCCTTTTAATAATACTAGTACGAACTATCATAAATAGATTTTAAGCCTACAAACAAAGGCAAGTAGCCAATGGCAAAGATTTTACGGCCGCCGCTTGAAGGTTTCGAAAGCAACAATAAAAGGACAAAAATTCAAAATGTGAACCTTCCGTGCCCTCAAAAGCATAAAAACGGTCAAATGACTACAAATAAAAACTACCGGCGGCGGCGGTCGGTCACCCAGGTCACCAGCACTCCTACTTACCCATCTAACAAACTTACTACCTACTTACTATTCTAACAAATATCTAACTAGGTACTTACTTATTCTAATATCACTTTTTATTGACCCAAAAAAATAGGTACAAGTTAAAAAAAATTAAAAACGTGTCTAAAATTTAATGAATTCATAGAATTATTTTACGTTTTCGTAATAAATTTATTTAGTAATTTGTATATTACTGATAATAAATAATGAATTTGCTAACGTCGAATCTACCTCTATACTCTAATCTTGTAACTTATTACTAACCGTTAGAAACTTTAGAAAATAAGTGTTAAAATAAAGTACCTAAATATGACACGAACGCAAATTTAACAGGAAAACTTTTACAACAGGAAAAAGAAGATTTTTAACAAATGCACGAAGCTACTCGAAATTATAGCGCTTAATTGGATCCAAAAACATCGATATAAAAATAGAAATACAATTTCTCCACTAATTGTGTCTTATGTACAACCTGTTGTAACAATTTTCACAAACTGCGATAACAGACAAGCAAGCGAACTGCGATAACAGACAGATAAACGAATGAACCTACCTGCCATAATATAATTAAATAAAAATAAATGCAAAATAACCAACCAAAAAAATCCGGCGCAAAAAAATCCAAAATCATAAAGTGCACAAAATAAAAAACACTTCACAGAATCTTTCGGCACATCGATACAGCACAAATTAAAAAGAAAATCTTACAAAAGCTCTGAAAGTTCACTTTACGGACACAACACTCAATTACCGTTTGCCGCCAACTGCTTTTCAGCTGGAGTCGAAAAAAGGAAATAAAAAAATAGTGTTCGTTCTGACTGAGCTGAAAAAGTTCGCGAAATTAAGTTTGGAATGTGCGATTCGCGTCGACGCGTGACTCCCGGAATTTCGGCTATGTCAGGGAAGATGTTCGCATAGCTGTGGTTTAGAGGAGACTGTGGCGTGGATCCGCGGCGGGCCAACAGTGTGGCCCGAGTCGACTTTCGCCCCGACCGGTCGCCCTACGGCTCCGACGATCGGTGACGCATCCAGGAATATTTAATTCAGTATGAACCTGTGACTTAATTATGATCTAATTTCAATTATTTTTGAGCAGCAATTTCGATATACGAGTACACAAGCGAACCGATCGAGCGACGAGTTGAGACTGAATAGGGGTGGCTAGTACAGGTGCGGCTGTGAATGATGTTTACACCGATTTTAGATTGGACTCGTTTATTTTTGCTATAGTATCATCGGCTGATATACATAAAGCTATAGACACATTTATTAATTTTAATTTGAAATTAGCACCAAAAAATCATTTGAACATTTTTTGAGATTTAATTTATTGTAATTTTTTGTTTGAATGAATTATTGTATGTATGTTGTTACGATTATGTTCGATGTTCTAGATCAATTTAGATATCACCAGCTCTTTTATTTACATGTTTTCTCTTAGTCGCTACTCTAGTTTTCTATAACATTTATTTTTCATATTTCATACAGTACCTACTTATTTTTAGCCAAGTGAGGTAGATGACCTTAACAAACAATTAGTCTTGCTTATTAACAGAGTTTAAAACTCAAAACTGCTGAAAACTACCAATTATGAACAGCTGATCCATTATTCATAGTGTTGTTTTACATAATTCGCGAGAACTGGGTCGAATAGTTCACGACAAAAATATAGTTTCCTATGAAACAGCGTCCGATTGCGAGTAACTGAGAAACGGTGATGACGATGACTAATTAGTATTGTTGGCTGTTGACTGCGGTTTTGCTTGGATTTATTTAACAAATCATTACGTTTTTTTATTCGATGACAGGATTGCGTTTGACCGCTGTCTTGGCTGATAATATCAAGCATTTAATCAATGATGCGGTATACGAGGGAAAACACTCGCCAAAATATTACTATACTCTGCCATGCGCAAGCTAAAATTAGTTAGCCGATATATCGTTAATGTAAATTGAACGCTATCCATTTTGCAGTCTAAGCTAGAAAGGGGTTAACTTACATCGGACCAGATATACTCGTAAGTTAACTGTTACTGGCTTACATTCGGCAGTATTTATATAACTCTATAACTTTGTGAATGTTGACCTAGTCTAGTGTTTTACATTTAAATACATAATTATAACTGTATGTTTATCCACAAAAACCTAAACCAAATGGTAAACCCTTGCTAAAATGAACTCAATAATAATTAATTTCAAGTGTATTTATAAATTAACCGTAATAAATGAATGAGTCATATTTTATGTGAACTAGGTAAAGGATGTTATTTTAGAATATTCCTAATTGTGCCCCAGAACTTATATTTAGGCATCCATGCACCTAAATAGGACTTATGACAAAACCTAACTTATGTAATAGAGCATTGTTTTGAAAATATTATATTATATCTTCTTAATATATATAAATTACGTGTCACGTTGTTTGTCCGCTATAGACTCCTAAACTACTTAACCGATTTCAATCAAATTTGCACACCGTGTGCAGTTCGATCTAACTTAACAGATAGGATAGCTCACATCTCAATTTATAGTGTCTACCCGTGCGAAGCCGGGACGGGCCGCTAGTTGTTATATAAATTCCAAAAACCCATGATATAAATCAACCGCAAGAATCTGATATAAGCAGGAATTGACAATCGTCATCATTTCCATAGGTACATAATGCCTACATATAATGTAATACAGATGTACTTTGATGTAAATGATATCAAATGCTAGTTCAAGTTCACGACTTCGCCTGTAGCCTACGGTAAACAATATCCTTGTCTGTGTGTGTTCCATGGCATCCATAATACAGGGAATCCTATCCTAGTGGGGAGTTAGGAGTGTGAAATGCTATTATTATTAATTAAAGTTGAGTATCTAAAATTGTTTTTAGACATACATTCTATATTCTATATTGTAGAATTAACGGAATATTCTATATTCTACTGTGCAAGTGTGCAGTAGTGTGCAATGTGCATTGGTATGTCAGTCAGATAATGCATTTTTACTTGTAATTTTGTATATACGAGTATAGGTAGATAGAACCGTACGTATATATAACTGACACTGTCCTAGATATATTTACATATAGTTTCGAGATCCGAAGCAAAGACTAAACCTTAGCCACTAATAAATAATCTGTGGTAAAACTCTAAAATTAAATGTCAAAACCGCGGCATTGTCTAACTCTAGTGCCAAGTATACCTATATTTATAGCGTTTTTTCCCTACAAATAAAACAACAAATAATAGATTCACATGTGAAACCGCAGGGAAAAGCTAGTATATTGCAAGTACTGTAAGCTATCACTAACCCAGTTTAAGTTACTAGGATACCAGGAAACGCAGGAGCAGGATGCGGACGCCATCCAACTTTACAACAGTTCTGTTGTTGTCACAACGTTGTTGTTTGCTGGTGCGATTGCGGTGTTATGGCTGGAATTGTAGTAAACTGGTGGGGTCATTGACTCATTGTGAGTTTGACAGTATTTTGAACCACGATGTAACAAAATAAGTAAGTGACTAATGAAGCTACATATATTGTGTTAAGTTGTAGTCTATTTTCTATTCAGATACGAATAAAGTAAAGTAAAATGTAATGAAAAGTGTAAGATGTACTTAACTAAATGAAACAAAAGGAGGACACTGACTTCCAAGACACGGGTTTCGCAAACCTAGATTGGAAGGCAGTGATTATAAAAGTATCTAAAGCACATTTTTTCTAAATCAAAAAAATATTTTGAATTTGTCACTTTTTGATAGGTATCTAGTTGTGGAATTTATACGATTTCAGAATATATTAGAATTAGATTAGTCTTAAATGTAAGTAAATATTGTTCATTGCGTTAGAAATATTAGCTTATTGATCCAAAAATGTGGTTTCAGTTTATTGGTCTGAGGTTTAAGTACCGAGGAAAATTAGTCACATGCTGGCTTAGAGAGCTGATGACGATTTGTCATTCATACTAATTTCTGTAGCAAAACCGTAGATTTGTGGTAAGAAAAGAACAATAATAAACTTCAAGTGTCATTATTACGATGGTAGTTTTTCAGTCCGGCAATCACAATAGACATTTTTTTTTAGATTAAATGCACGACTGACCAATTCCCCTTTTGTTAATAGACGGGGTGCGGTGGTGGATTTTTTGTACTTTTGAACTTGTACTTTTTCTCTCTTTCTTTTCAAGCTTTATAAATGTTATTTTTAAGACGTTATAGTATAGATTATGACGATTGATTTTGATTGTGAACTACAGAGTTCAAACAAGCTAAATTCAACTAAATTGAACAAATTTCTATTTTGATTTTGAGTTCAAAATCAAAATAGAAATTCGTTCTCAAAAAGACACGATTCGAAGCGGATACCATAACAATACCTTTGCCTCTTCACGACGTCTCGTAGTTGTTAGATGTTCGGGTTTCTATGTTTCTAACAATGTTTCTTTTTACATTCATAAAGTGCAGGCATCGCGGTACCAACAGCTTCAATTCAAGAACCCTGTTGACTCCATTCAAAGGGCGTCGGAAGAGAAAGTGTAGTCAGTGACAGTTTCGTCAACGATATGTATTTAAATATTTATATTTGGAGGTGCGATGCTTTTACAGCATAATGACGATGCCATGTCAAAACTAATTTCGGAGATTATAGCGATAGTGCGCTAGTGAGCTAATAATCTTATAGATTGAAATTCTTGAGAGAGTGTTCCTTTGAGAAAGGTCTGGTGGATTTATGATGGAATTATATGCGTTTCTGTGAATAGTTCTTATGAAAATATCCTGGGAGTGTCAATGGAGAACAATAAGTTAGTTCGTTTAGACTTTAGACCGAGTGGCTTAACCCTGGTTCGAGACCTTTTTAGGGTTCTCAACCTCCTTCGGGGAAGAACACTGACGGCCAGACTTTGGTGTCCGTCTGTATGTCACAGCCAATTATTTTTATTGAGCTATTATGATATAATAATATAATATGAAATCACGTTGACATTTGTCTCGCTTTTTTCCTAGCTGACAGAGCAAGACGAAAGACGATCCACTGGACTTCCTTATTTAACGTTATTGTAAGTCATTAATATTTGACGGTCAAATAACTTACAAAAGTGTTGTATGAATACTTTTTAACGTGAACCATCCATAAGATTTATATCAGTTGTAAATAATACGGATAGGTACAGTACATATTCTTTACTAGAAGCTTTCATGGAAAAAACTTTTTACGCGTAGACGTTTCAATGCTAGAATGCCTGAAATGGTTTATTGAATAAGTTTTGTGCCTAAAAGTGCTTTTCCAGGTTTTTTAGGCGAGAAGTAGAGTTATTTAGCGTACCCAAGTGGAGTAAGTGACAAAACGTGTCCTATTTACCATGTACAGAAAAGAGATACGGCCTAGATACGGCTAAAATGTCTGAAGTACTCGCCACTTTTAGCTTGAGTGGATATGAATATCAAGTACCTGGCGTTTACGATAAAAACCGTCGAATGGTGAATATTGAATACAATCAACATTTGTCTTCATTTTAAAGTTAAAAAGCCTAGCTCATATAATTGGCGTAGCTTCTAGTGTTCCCAATCTAGTACCAACGGTTTTAATTTCTCTGTACAAATTGACATTCAGGTGTTTTTTCTCTATATGTTAATGTGATCGTTTCTTACCTTAATTTTCTCATTGATGGTGTTTATCGTTAGATTGCACAAATTGATCCCAAATCGTTCTACTTAAAAGATCACCAAATATGATCGAAACTATGGTCGGAGTGTTAACTATAATAAAATCATTATTCTCCTATTGTCGCTAGTCTATAGTTACTTCGGTTCCGATTTTGCACATGGTTGATGTAACCACATAAAATAGGTAATTAAACCAACCTGCTACTTCTGCTATTTACCAAAATAATTCATCGCATATGAGTATAAGTAAAATCATTAAAGTGCAAAGTTATCAGTAAAACATCTTCTAATAATACAAATACCGCAACATTAGTTGAAATAATCGCTTTTGCCGGCTACCAGTTTGATGGCAAACTCGAATTCAAAACTATCGTTATCAGTACCATCTCGCGGACATCTCACTCGTGCTACAGAAAAAGGGTTTAAGTAGAGCCACTACAAATTAAATAGTCTGGAGCCCTATTCTTGCGAGTGAGAATTATTCAGTCACTGTCGCTCTCATTAGAAATGTCATGAGAGTGAGAGTGTCGGAGATAATCCCGAGCGCTCAAGAATAGGGTTCCTGTAGTCAGATTACAAAGGCAAGCGAATTTCCATTGCATTGGATTGATTGAAGACTCAAATATAATTATGTCTAGTTTATTTCGTCAAATTATATTGTTACTGAAGCTTAGAGGTTATCAATAACATAGGTCTTCCACCGCACCGTCTTGTACCATGCTGTATTACTTAGACAGTAATAGTGCAGTCAGACCCATCTCAATACTTTATTTGATCCAATATGACTTCTCAAACGACCTGCAGTCCTTGCAAGCGCGTTGCTAAAAAATCTTGTCACATGGCTATAATTTTGTAAATATGTTGTATATACCTGCTTCAATAAAAAGAGCTGGCAAAAGCTGCGGCATGCATTCTAGCGCTATCAGACTTCACTTTCCCAAAATCTCGTCCTAATATTGTGAATATTGAAATTAGTAGATCACTTATTTTCGAAAGTGAATAATGTTTGTGTGTTCCTACTGATTCTTTTCTGTGTTCACACCGCTGGTTCAGGGCTACTGCCAGCCATAATAAACAGAAATCCGATATCCTTCCCTACGACATACCTTTAACTGCACGATCTCTGATAAACAGATCGTTCGCTATATTATTTACAACCTGAGTGGCAGCGTTAATTACGCCAAAACTGACTGCATCTTTAATGAACAAATTTAATGTAAGTTATATAAACTTATGTTCGTTCGAAGTAGTTAATTTACCTATATAATTAAAACTTAGATCCGAAGCTCAAAGTCTCATTTTCCCGAACTGCATTATCAATTTGAGAGTAAGGTATGGAGAATGTGTTTTAAACAACATCTAACGTACATGCTATTTATTATCTATAATTTTATTTGTTGTTAAGTTGTTGTAATAAAGTGTTTTATGTCTTAAAAGTTAAAAGTGATTTTCTTAATCTTATTTTTTTCGAGACAGTATTTTTTTACAAATACAAAAGCATTGTTTTTACTCTGCTTATTTACGTCGATCAAACGGATCCAACACGGCCTCCGGCCAACACCACTCTGATCAACATTTTGACAAACGCATCATCTATGATACGACAAAAAATCTAAAATTCAACGACTACAATACAAAATCGACAGCTGCCGCTTAAACCGCGATTTCTTCGTATAATTTTATTCATCTACCCTTCACGCCCCAAATCGCTCTATGTTCGAATAACGGGCATAAAGGGGTAATAGAATGCTCTTCTGATTACGCTATTAGTTATATCGTCGTAGCATAGTTCATGCTAATACCATCATCGCTGTATTATAGAATTCATACCAGCTCACAGTTGTCATTTTCGAGCTTTTTAAATAACTTATTAAACTTATTTAGGCGCGTCGCTCACTGGTAAGTCGAGGCGGCGGCGCGGCGCGGCGGCGCGGCGCGGCGGCGCGGCGTCGCAGCTTGTATATACCTTGTATACGAAGCGCACTGCCATTCATTTGTAAAGAAATCCTTTACAAACACAGAAAACAAAGGATTTCTTTACAAATGAATGGCAGTGCGCTTCATATACAAGGTATATACAAGCTGCGACGCCGCGCCGCCGCGCCGCGCCGCCGCCTCGACTTACCAGTGAGCGACGCGCCTTAAATAACTCTTCTCTTCTGGTATGTGTGACATAGCAGCGTATCTCTACATGTAAATGTAGAGAGTTTAGATAAAAGGTCCTTCAAAGTATGCAAGTGATATTTATATGTTGTAGTGATATTGTTGTGCTTGTATAGGTACCTACTGACTGTGACTGTGTAACTGTGACTGGAACTGACAGCTACGCAGTTCCAATAAAATAGCGTAGTCTGAAGAAGCTGAAGGGGGGCTATACGGGGTCGACGCGTGGCCGCGTGCGCGTGCTCATCCATCAAGTTGGAGGTCCGCGGCAAATCGATTTGTAAGCACGTGTGATTTGTTATTTCATTATCACACACGTTTTTAGAACAGTAGCTTAGTAGCTGCTGCATATCAACCTTGAAAATGTCTTAAAAAGCTAGTAAGAATCAGTTAGATAACCAATAAATATAAATATCAGAAAATAAAAAGTAATTCGGCATTCCGAGTACCTATTAAAGAAAACTGGACCTTTGATTTTACGAACATTTTTCATTTTTTTTTTTTGGATATTTTGTTTCATCTTGTAGAATTAGAGAAATCAATAGAAACAGATGTTAGATTTATTCAAATTAAGCTTTTACCTAAAAATGTTTGTACCTGTACCTACGTCTGTTGTGTTCTTTATGTTTTAGTAATTTCTCGTGTGAACAATAAAGAATTTATCTATCTATATATATAAAAGAAAGTCGTGTTATGTTACACTACATAAAACTCAAGAACGGCTTTACCGATATGGCTGAAAATTGGTGAGGAGGTAGCTTAGAGCCAGGAAACGCACATAGGATACTATTTATTCCTATTATACTATTTATTTCTGTTAAATAAATTCAATAGCATTCAAGTGTGAATTGACATAAAACATCAGTCACTATAAAACGAGGTATAACAAAAAAGAATCAGACTTGGAATAACAAAACGACTTAAAAAACTCTTTGCGCAAATGACAGCTATGTAATGGACGTATGGATGACAATTTAACAGCTAAACAGATTTTGACGAAATTTGGTATGAAGGTAGCTTAAGCCCTAGGTAATATGTAGATTACTTTTTACCCCAGAAAATTGAACGGCTTTCCGCTATTCTTGCAGGACAGCGGGTGAAACCGCGGGGCGCAGCTAGTCTATTATAAATCAAAGAATTTCTTCATTTTACGTACCTAATGGAAATAATAGTTAAAAAAAACTAAAAAAACACGCTTTTTATAAAAAACCGAACTAAAAAAATAGAAAATAAAATTTTATAAATTTAAATTAAGAATAGGGTTGAAAATTTCAATAAATATAAATTAATAATAGTGTAAATAAATAAATATATGTATTTTATTTTTAAAAAGCGTGGGGTGCATGGGTCAATAGATATTATATATTTTGTAGATACATTTTGTATTGACAGACATGAGTAGAGTGATTAGCATTTTGATAATATCTTAGAAAGCACCCCACGCTTTTTTAAAAATAAAATACATATATTTATTTATTTACACTATTATTAATTTATATTTATTGAAATTTTCAACCCTATTCTTAATTTAAATTTATAAAATTTTATTTTCTATTTTTTTAGTTCGGTTTTTTATAAAAAGCGTGTTTTTTTAGTTTTTTTTAACTATTATTTATTTTTCGCTTTTTAGTTCGATTTGCTAACTATTAACCATTATTAATATGTACAAATGTGTTGGTGTTATCCGATTTTGGCCGTCTGCTCAAGCAAATTAAAAATAAAATTGATGCGTAACAAAAAATATTGAGCAAAAAGATTTGTAGCCGCGTGGTTTCGATCCTCAGACCTCTTATAATAAAATTGATGCGTAACAAAAAAATATTGAGCAAAAAGATTTCTAGCGCGTGGTTTCGATCCAGGGACCTCTGGGTTATGACCCCAGCACGCTTCCACTGCGCCACTCTGTTCTCTGACACGAATGACGAAATTACCATTTGTAAGTTAAACGGTATTAAAAGTTAAAGAAACTTTATAGAAAAAGCGTGTTAAACAAATTAATAGTTAAAAAAACTAAAAAACACGATTTGTTTAGTGTATTGTCATCGGTCCTCGATATATCTACAAAGTTTGAAAGAAATCTGACCGTTTAAAGTGGGTCAAAAACGCGCTCAAAGGAGTCGGTTACATACAAACATACAAACATACAAACATACAAACATACAAACATACAAACATACAAACATACAAACATACAGGTGAAGCTAATAAAAGCGTGTTAAAAAGATCTAAAAGTATTGACACAAACTAATGTTTGCAAATCACCAATCAATGAACATTATTAGTTCCCACCCAAATGACGGCCTGTTTGGCTCAGCGGTAGTGTAACCGCCTTATAAGCCAGAGGTCCCGGGTTCGATTCCCGGCCCGGCAGATGTTTGAATGATGAGTTTAAATATCTGTTCTGGGTCTAGGTGTTAGTTGTCCTTGTCTTTGTGTGTGTTCCATGGCATCCCCGACACAGGATTTATTCTAGGGGAGCTATGAGTGTGAAACGTTATTCATTTATTTATTTTATTTAAATAAAGAAATGCGATTACCTTATCCGATCAAATCTATACTTTTAATTAATTGGACTTGTGATACAATCTGTGCTTCGCTAACAGGCAGTATCGTGCGAGATGTATATGCGAATGGAGGCGACGAAAGTGGAAATATTATGAACTACCTTAAGGCATGTGGTGATTGTGGGGATCCGATAGGAGGGTTCATAACTTCTCAGATGTATGGTGGTTTCGTCTCTGCTTGTTATATCCATACGTGTAGTTCATATTCATTTGAGGAATACTAATAATAATAATGCTTTTTTTTACAGTATAAGCATACAACTTAAAAAATGCAGTTTGGATGGACAACGGTTAGTTCAGTTAACACAGATTATCAGAAAAAAATGTACATGACAAGTTTGGTACTCTATATTTATTTTCGCACTAGGCGGAACTGTGTCGCGTAATCTAGTTAGTGTCTTTCATTTTGGATATTATTAGGAGCAAGTATAGGAGTGTCATTTTGTATTTGTACAAGCTCTTATTTATTATATTTTTTTAGAAATATTCAATACATTTTTATTTGAGATAATGGATTAAAACTTCAAAATAAATCCTTATTTTAATAAAATTATTTACAACAGCGTGAAATGGCTGTTGCAACAATGCATATATTGGTATAAATCCGAGGGGAATAATGACAACGAAAATTTTACCGGTTTATTGATTCTCCTGTCACCGCAAGGGGTAAGTTATAATTTATATCATGTATAAGTTATTGATTAATGATACTAACAACTTTATAAAGTTTATGTTTTGACTAACACAGAAGCTTCTTCTTTTAATATAAAAAAATGATCTTTCAGCAGAATAGGCCACTGGACGCGGCTAGCCCTTTCTTCAATGCGTGTGTGAATGTTTGATACCACGCATGTCCGTACACACTAAACTGATTTTCATCTTAGATATAAAATTCTCGTGTCACAATGTTCGTTCCCGTAAGTAGTCCTCCGAAACGGCTTGACCGATTCTCATGAAATTTTGTGAGCATATTGAGTAGGTCTGAGAATCGGCCAACATCTATTTTTCATACCCTTTAGTGATAAGGGTTGTCCACCCCAAACATTTATTTTTATTTTTTGGACAACATTTTTATTTCTTATATTGTTGCTTATGTGGCATTAAAAATTACATACAACCCTAAATTTTCACCCTTCTATCACCAACCCCTATTTTTTAATAGTCATTTTAGTAACGGAACATTAGAAAATTTTAAACAATTCGAATTCAATATTCATAGTTAAGACAGGATATCGTCTGTCGGGTCAGCTAGTAATATTTGGAACGTAGATGGTTTAAGTTCTAGAATAACAAGTATTTTTTATCATCGTCATCATCTCGCAGGTGAACCGCGAGGCACAGTTTTTTTTTTTATAATAAGGCCCGCCATCTCGCCTGATGGGAATCAATGATGCGGTCTACGCACGCTTACCTAGAAGATACCGAGATTCACTCTCGACTCAAAGACATTCATACAACATCGGGGAACACCCAATCAAGCAAGCACTCTGGCAGTTCGAATAATAATGGCTAGTAATTCTACAAAACTAAAGTTTGTGTCGTTCAATAGATAAATCCTACTCACAACCCCAAACTGCAATACAGAATTGCATATCAAAGTAACAAAATGACAACAAAAGACTGCGTTCGGAAGCCCCCAGGGGCTATAGCGGAAATGTTACCGGTTTATCGATCCCCCCGCGTCGTCACCGCAAGGGGGCAGGGGCTACTGTGAAACGATTTGATTGATGTCCCATCCCTACTGTATACAAATTAAAATAGTTTTGATAGAAACGTAAATGTTGTGGAATTCGATTTTTTTTTGACTTGAATTAGTCGTCATTTCGATTCAATTTGCTTACTTATAATAAAATTTTTTTGTTCAAACACCACAAGCTTATATAACGTACCTATTCACTTTTATTAATCTTACTTTACAAGAAAATTTAAATTGAAAATGTGTTTATGCCATTATAAACGGTAAGTTGTTTTAGAGAGTCATTATAAAAGAACTTTATAGTTCTTGGGTGTATCCCAAGGTGTTAACATATTTTGGATACATAAACATTCTAGTTAAAAATTAAATTTAAAGTTCAAAGTTAAGATAATATTAGTTAAAAATTAAATTTAAAGTTCAAAGTTAAGTTAATATTAGTTAAAAGTTAATATTACCAATGTGTACTTCTCTAAGCATCGAGTTCAGGGAGAACAAAAAAATGTCATTTATAATTCTTATTTTAATTAGATTCGTAAAACTAATCCTGTTCCATCCCTTGCGATTAAAAAAACGTACGTATTCGCAATACAAGCTAATTAAAAAACATTATAATCCAAATGTTCCATAGATGAGCTCACATAGATAAACTACCCTACAAAAGCAATAGATCTAACTAAACAACATTATATCGCAGCGGCGGTCAAATGAGAGAACAATAAACTTACAACGAATTTCTCCTAGTTTTAATCAGGAAATCCGATAGTGGCTCCCCATGCAAAAGCAAGAATAAGTTGGTCGTAGCAGCATCGCGTGCCAAACTGGTTCCGAATGAAGCCATAACGCTTATTTCTATTGTTAACGTTTTAATTTGCATTAGTATGGAATTAGCATAGAACGAGGGGTCAGAACCATTTGAATATGTTCCGAGAAGCTCCCTTTGTAGAACATCAATCTAACAACATGGAAGTCGTAAATGAAACAATTTTACAGCAGTCTGATTCTGAGACAATAGATATTTATATAGATTGTGTTCTACCATTCTCTAAAACAAACTTCTCTGACAGCACTAAAACTAGCTGCATATCATTTTATTAAAAACATATGGCAACAATTTTAGAGCTGTCAAATTACATTACGGACAGATCAAAAACACTCGAGATTTCAAAAAACTTTAGAGGAAAAACTAAAACAATTATCTGCTATATAAGTTTCGTTGCCTATTTTTTTATCTGAGTGTCCAATATCATGGTTTAATTTACTTTTTCATAAAAAAACTTGCAGTAACAATAATTTTGAGTTTCTCAGAGCTACTCAAATCTCAACTTATTTTCGTAGCGTGAACTGATGGCGTAGCGAGAGATAGGCTTCGTAGCAGTTATTTTGCATTAAGTATATAGTATAGGTAGGTAAATACATGGTGTTACGGAAAGGTGTGGTAATAGGTAGGTACTTAAGGGTGTTCTTCTACACGTCAAAGTGAACAATTTCTAGAACAAAAGTTTGCTAAATTCGAGAAAAAAATATCGAGTCTCCATACAAAATATTTAGTCATGTGATCACTTTTCCATGGAGATTCAATATTTTCTTTCTCGAATTTAGCAAACATTTGTTCTATAAGTTGTTTACTTTGACGTGTAGAAGAACACCCTTGAGTATCTACACCTTTCCTTTACATCTTGTATACTAGACCAACATCATAATTTTGAGTGTCGATAAGTAACTTCTTAAAAGTGACTAGCCCTAGTGTCCATAACTATTATATTTATTGTTATTACGCCCCACATAATTTGTAGGCATATTTTACATTAACAAATACTTAAATTAATTTGTTATCGATACGACAATTTAAATAATTAACAGCAACAACCATAACTTTCTTTCCATGCCAACTAATCGTTTCTACTAGCCACTTCACTTTCTATTCATTATGTAAAACACAATAAAAGACATTTAATCACAGCTTAATATCATATTCTACCAAACCAAATTACTAACAAGAAGTATCTACGCATATAAATTTTTAACGCTTCGCAATAAAACGAACGAAATGGCGTATTAGTGGTTGAGCTATAAATATATATTTATAGCATATTAAACATCAGTAAAAACTCAATAAAATGAATAGGCTGCATACGACAAACTATTGTGAAACATGTGGGAATTGACAATAGATTAAAAAGATTAAAACTTGACGGTCGAAACGACAGTTTCTGCGGATTAGTATAATTGGCTGTAAATTCGTGTGAATATTTATCATTTTAGTACGTCATACTCGCTTATAGATAAACCTTTTAGCCATGACCTACACGCCTACATTTTCTTATTAGTCGGGACAGAAAAACATTTGATAATCCGAAATGATATCCATAATCTTCTAACAAATCTATAATCACCTGAGAACAGAAATTAATACCAGTTTAAAGCAGATATACCTAGTAGAGTCAAAGGTATAAATAATAAATACCCACTAATCTTTTACAAATTAAAGTAGTGTGCTCAATGTTCATATACAATTGGCACTAAATGCGGCTGTGAATGTTTTGCATTCTATTTATTTATTTATGACAAAATTTCAGTTTATGGTGTGAACAATACAGAGTTTATCTATCTATCTATATTTTTAAGCAACAATTGCCTTAAAACCCAAATTGGGTTTGTCTAAGAAATAAGTTCTCGATAACAACGTATAGTTACTAGTAAATTAACGATCATAACAAATAATTACATTAGCAAGCAGTCTAAGGACGGCGTAACTTTAAGAAAAGCTCAGAGTCAAAAATATTTTTCTTTCATAGACATGTTGAAAGGTACTGCCTCTACTGAACTTAAAGATGAAAGATTAGATTAAAAAGAAACCTTGCATAACACTTGTCAATATCGACATAATCTATAACGTATCTCGATATTTATTACTATAACTCGATAGATAGATACTCGACAGATAGATCGTATTATCGAACCTCAGTAGACCATAGAACTGCCACACGTTCACACCGCTATCGCCACACATAAAACATAATATTGCGTCACTCCAGACTTCACATACGAAGATAATATCTAAAACTCACGAGCTTTCGTACCAATAAAACAATATAAAAAACTTATTGATAATAATTTATTCGTTGCGAGTACAGAGAGCGTCGTGAAGCAGCGAATTTTGTAGGTGACATCACATCTTTGAAACCTGAAAAAAGCTTAAAAAAATGTTGTAAATAGACCTTGTAAATCGTGCAATGCAACAGTTAGGTTTACATGCTTTCGAAATGACTTTAACCACCTTTTTTCGTCTTTTCTTTTTTTCTGTATTCTTCTTTTTAATAGCGTTTATCTTTAATATGAAGATACTTAGTAGACCTTATTTCAATCCCCAAAATCAGCTATGCAAGTGCCACATCTATTTCAACGAAAAACATTAACGTGAACGCCGTATCAGTTATGGCGTATAAAGTAAAACTCCATGGGAGCCAGGTGGGCGGTAATCTTGTGATTACAACGCATTACCATCGGTCACACCAAAGAGACCCACATAACTTTCTCATAAATACGTAATTTGCTTCAACATACGTTTGTTTATTCAATAACGCGTTAAGCGCTCCCAAACTTAATCCCAGATTAAGCCCATCTTTAGGATTATCTATCGAAGTTAATTTATCTTCAACTCGTAAAAATAAATTCACACACATTCAGAATTCAAGATAAAAACTTGGGCAATAATTTTTATAATTTGACACGATGATCATTAATATTTAATGTTAATGAATTACTATTTTGTTACACCTCCATAAGATAAAGATCGCTTGATAGAGACGTCAGTGGGCGAAAACGGAATGGACTTTTAATTATTATTTAGCAAGTTACTGTTATTTTCAATGAATTATTGCTATGACGCACTATTAGTCTGGCTGACGAGCCTTGAAGAACTTAATTAATCGTAGTCTGCTCTAGTATAGTCTATGCGCTAATTAAAATGTAAGCTTCCGCGTCTATGGGTAATAATTAATAAATGATTTTTAAAACTGCTTTATTTTATGTTTGCTTGCTTTCTTACCTATGAAAAATATTGAAAGGATTTATGTCGCAGGATACGTAGCGTATGTTCGAAATGCATGGAGAACAAGACAGCGCCCTATCGGGCGTAAACGGAAGCTGTTATTGCTTATACATTTTTCTTTCATACACTTGCTACGTACCTATTCATCGACAGAAATTCCTGCTCGATACCTGTACTAGTCTTGGCCACCATTGCCTAGTCCATTTCAATATTACAAAATTCCACCTGCAGTTAGAAACATAAGAATCAGTAATGAAGCTAGCCACACATCCGTCCAGTCGGTGGACAAACACAAGGCGCGCTGCGCCCGCGCCGCGCCGCCAAGGCATTGCTCCCTAAAGTGTTGACATTCGATTGTTTATTCGCTTACACACATACACATACAGTTGCGCGTTAATTACGTACGTAAAACCTTTTTGTGCACTGACCGTGCCTAAACCTTTTTGTAATGTAACCTTGATGTTGGGGTTATGTTTGTTTCAGGTACAGACACAGACAGTCTGCACTTCTCATTACACCTAAGTTTTTACGTTGCACCTGAACTGAAGTTGAAGCAAACATGAAGCAGACAAGACAAGGCGTCGTGCTTGCTCATTACAGTCCAGGAATTTTGAACTACAAACAGCTCAAGATATTCGTGGCAATGCACTGCGTTTGTCACCCTGAGTAGTTAGAAAACAACTCAGGGTGACATTGCTATTCAATCCGAAACACAGTAAAATTTGCGCACCACTGATTAGCGATTGAGTAACTAGCAAAAGCGTGGTACTATTAGATACACTCTGTAAAATTTAGTTGCACATTTAGTTTGATTTTTAAGTTCTTAATGCCAAGCCAGTCTTAGGTTAGGTAAGGTTAGTGCTTCAACTATCATCGTAAAACAGTTCAAGGCTGACAAACTGTTATCACCACTTTCATAGCATTTCACAACTTACCTAGAATTCGATAGCCGCATTGAATCACATCCTCAGGAAGCGTCCCAGATTCATGTCAAGCACTGTCCGATTATGAAACCTAGAGATACCTAAAGAAATGTGGGTGAAGATAAGTTCTAGTGTTTACTAATTAGGTACGTTTGGAAAATAGTATCTTATCACGGATATGAAATGTCCTTTTTATGGCCTGTTCAATGAATGAAGCTTGTGCGCAGTTGATCAAAAATAAGCCAAGCACTTGAGGCGCAAATCACCTCTATCTTGAGGAGATATATATATATCTATATTTAGTCCGTATTTACAAATATAAATAGTAACAAGAGATTCAAAATAGGATCAAACTCTCAATCTTTTACCAATAACATTAGAATTCTAGTTAAAAAATTACACTTAGGTACGAATACTGGTGCTATTTCGCTTGGAAATAAAAAAAACAATTAGAGTTCTCAGTGAGCTAACGTGGTAACGTAGAAACACTTTAAAATTATGTCGATCGTGAAATACCTCAAGAAATTTGATGACCATATCTTGAAGACCCAACATCTATACCGTAAAATATTTGAATTGTTTTTTTTTTAATTCAATTGAGTAACGAGACGAGCACACTTTCTTATCGTAAATCACTATTGATGCTATTGTTGCTATTTGTAGATACCTGTTTATAGTAAGTAAGTAGAATTACGTACCTATACCCCAAGTTGTGTAGTAAGTACTCATTATTATGATGTATGAAAGGCACTCATTACATGCGCTAGTTCGAATGTGTGTCATCAAATTGAATCAGAAATGGCGTCGTGAATTTGCACCTGACTTCCAAGAGTTCCTCCTTACGTCTGGTGAGGAATGTCGAGTACCTACGGCACTGTGTAGGTAGGTCGTGCACTTGAACTGTGGACTTGCCGCATCCGCACCTACTTATATCTGTGTTTTATCTATAAATAAGAATTTATTAGCAACTATGTATGGTGTTTCTTTGCTTACAGAAAAAGTGGAGTTCGTCGGTTTTCGATTTTCGGACCACAATTTTGTAGAGAGGCGTAAGTGTCTAGAGTAGTCTAGAGTCTAGAGCAATAATAATAAACGATGATGCAGTGTGTATTCTAGAAATTGTTAGGTGTTAAGTGAGAAAGAAGCATACCAGACATATTTGGTATTTTTAATTCTACCCTATATATGTTGCTCCGGAAGTGTAAAATGGCTTGTTTTTTTATTAAATTAATTTAAAAGGAAATAAATCGTTAATTATTCAAGATAAGTTTCTTATTTATTTGCTAAAACCTAATTTCTTACTTACTCGTAGATGGAGCGAAAAGAACGGTTGCTATGCGCCAATACCTAAATTCCGCCTATTCTTTACATGCATAATCTTGTCTATAAATATTCTATGTACAGATGGCGAGTGCGTGACTGGCAAATCAGAAGCACTCTTGTGCAGACATAACTTGTTTTTAAATACAATATGAGTACGTACGTATTTGCCTGCTAATGTAGTACGGTAGACACTCGAAGAGGCTACAGTGAAACTTGCTGGATTGTTTGCATACTTTTTGTGATAATGTAACCTACGTAGCTAGAAGAGAGTTTTTGCAACTGTAATTATATGCTTGTCTTTGAACACTGTTTTAGTGAGCTATTCAAAAACAATAGTGATGATACAAATGTTGACTGAACACTGAACAGACTTTTTTTATATATTTTTTTATTTTATTTTTAGGGTTCCATACCCCGTACCCAATACGGTAAAACGGGACCCTATTATGTACTAAGACTCCGCTGTCCGTCCGTCTGTGTATCAGTGTGTCCGTCTGTCACCAGGCTGTATCTCACGAACCGTGATAGTAAGACAGTTGAAATTTTCACAGATGATGTATTTATGTTGCCGCTACAAACAACAAACACAACAAACAAACACTAATAAAATATACAACAAACAAAACAAACAAACAAACACAAATACTAATAAATATAATAAAATAAATATTTAAGCTCCTATACAACAAACGCGACTTTTTGCCGTTTTTATAGATAATGGTACGAAACCCTCCGAGATATAGCGTGAGGGGGATAGCTCAATACTCAGTCAAGAGTTCGTGAGATTTCAGAACAGAAACAGTTCTATTATGTATATGACTGTATCCTATTATAACACAATGTCCAGCAAATTTTCTACCACATAAAGTTTTTGATATGCGTCCTCGATATGCGTTATAATGGTTTAAAAATTATGGCTAATCGCTTTGTAAATAATACTTGTTACACAATTTTACACAGAATATGTGTTAATGTCTCTATTTCACATTTTTTCGATTCCAATTAGTAAAGCGTACAGTACAGTGACAGTACTGAACCATATAATTTGGACTCCCAACTTTCCCTTAAATTACAATTTATTGGCCATCGAACTTTATTGATAGGCATCAAGGCTCGATTCGCATTTACATGGTAATTGCCGAAATAATTCGTGTTACAACCTTACGATCTGTGAAGAAAGTAATTTGGGGTGTTACAACATTTTTGAGTCAATTGGACTGGGATTGTATAAAAATTAAGGTCAGGAAAGTTACTGATTATTTTTAACATGGTTGGCTAGTTACTGCCATCATATGAAGCCATTTTAGGCTATGGTTTTCTGTCCTGATCATTCTTCTAAGTACATGTCGAAGGCTTTGGACTACCTGAAGACTGTGAAACTAGAGCTGGCGTCGTACCGCCAGCTCTTAGTGTTAGCCTAGACTACTCGTAGATCGCCATGGCTTTCGTGTCGCTCTGGCCCCTGGCCGGCTCATACAGCCTATACAGGGTTATATGGAAAGGGTATGCTAAGCTAAAAAAGGCCTCATAGTACTCATCATTATAAAAAAAAACTATTGGACGAACCCTGAAATGAAGAAAAAAACAGCTGTTCCATAGAAACATGTCAATGATACTCAACAAAATGTATGGAAAGCTGGTTTTTTTTTCGAAAATTCCGGGTTTGTCCCATTGTAAAAGTGGGTCATAATGATGTGAGCCCTTTTCCTGTATTACCTGTTTTTTTCATCATTTCACGTTAACTAAACGACCTAGAAAACAAACAAACAACGCCTAGTTATTGCCTATAAGTTTCTCAACTTTACAGACAGACTGTTAATGAGTCAACTTAGTTATTTCAGGAAAATAACATCATCAGGATATCCTGAAATGAGAAAAGTTAAAGTTTATAGCCTTCTTGAGACAAATCACGACACGGCTGAATTATAATGATCATAAAGTTGTCTGGAGACTGATTAGGAAAGTACATAATTTACATAATCTTTGCGAAGTAGCTCTTCTCCTGTCACTAGGAAAAGATGTAGTAAAACTTTTATTATCGACGTGATTTATAAATAATAGTATAAAGGGTTACAAGGAAAGGGTATGCTCAGCCAAAAAATCAGCTGGTCCAAACATTTTTTCGAGTGTCGTTGACATTTTTGTATGGCACAGCAGTTTTTTTTTTTTCGTGGTATCCGGGTTGGTCCTACAGTAAAAGTTGTTCATAATGACGTTCTCTGGGCCTTTTTCGGCTTAGCATACCCTTTCCTTATAACCCTGTATTTTTGCCTTCTTAGCAGGAAACCCCGGGTTCGAGTCTCGGTTGTGTAGATATTTGTGATGAATTAAAATATTGGTTCTGGGTTTTAGAACTTTAGTTTCTTGTATGTTTGATTTGAAGGTAAAAATCTGAGAATATGTAAAGTTATCCTATTACCCACTGTACTGTAGCACTTGACGTGAAATGTAATACAGAATAGAAGATCTTGACCTAATTATAATTTTCTATTTCCATAGGTAATCCCCCAATATAATTAACAATGGCTTTAAATTACAATTGCATCAATTAATAGTTATCTCAATTACGTATAATGTATAAAGATTTCCGAGTAAACACACCACTTGATATTATCTACGCGCCACATTTAATCAAAACATTATTATGCATTCTATTTTCTAATCATACAATTGTTATGCAACCAAGTATTTTGAAAATAGTGATTTAGACGGCTGGTTTTGATTTACTGTTAACTCTTTCGCATTGTAGATTTTAGTTACCTTAATTTATCATATAATATTAATAGACTTTGGCCGAGTACTCTGTTTATATAAATTGTTTGAGTTGAATTTTGAGTTTGAGGCGAGACAGTCACTAGAACTATTATTTGTTTGCTCGGCCGAGTGTGCCCATTTACTGTCTCGCTTTTGTACTCGTTAAGTGTACAAGACGATGCAAAAACGGCATTCAGTTCTTCTAACATAAAAGATGGAATTTAGGACTCATTAAGAATAAAGAAGGACATACCTATCTCTGTAAACTAATAATTGCGTAAAAATCTGTATATGTACCTACCTACATTTTTATAAAACAGCGGGGGGCGTAGTATTGTTATCAAACTAAATTTTAGCCACGGAAGTCAAACCAGCGGTAGGTATTTAATATCTGAATAAAATCATAGCAGAGGCAAAGGTGTGTCACTTACAGAATGTGATTGGCAATAACAGTTTTATAGTTATTAACAAGCTTCTGTTTAATAGGCGTTTCTATCATTCTCTACAAATCGGATTTGGCATCGTAAACCCGAATACTCATACATTTTTATAAATCAGATGTCATAAAATTAAATAATGAGGTTTTATGATTCGATTCTAAAAATATAAATGGGCGAGTTCAGGCATGCCGACTGCAGTTATTGATGTGCTGAGTCCTTAGCTTCGGCCATTTTCGCACAGACCAAGTCATTCACGGTCTGGGTAAAAATATACCTAAAATATTTAAGAACGGACCTGGATACGTACAAAACGGTTCGAGTCCACGTTTCTAATCCGTACAGCCCGGGAATAGAACAGACTTCCGGCTTCCTTCTTCCCAGATAGATATAATCTTGGACTTTTCAAGGTCAGAGTGAATAGGTATCTTCTAAATCTGCGTGCTCCATCTTCGACCGCATCGTCGCTTACCAACTGGCGAGTTGGTGGTCAAATGCAGATTTATTCTTTATAGAAAAAAAAACCTAGCATGAGTTTAGCTGGAAATTTCAAAACGAGCATTTGATAGATAAATGTATGAAAAATGAAACAAAACTCCTATCGGACGCAAATAGAAACCGCATTTGTTGAAAAAAAATCTATCAAAATCTCGTTACGTGCTTTTGTCAGAATTAATGCTCAGGGTCTCGATCTGTACAAGCGTATATAGTACGTACAACAGATGTAAACTGTAATAATTGTAGATATTGTCTTACATAGACATATATTTTAGTTGTAATTCGGCTCACGGTTTTATTGTGCCTAGTCATAAATCCTTTATTTCAAAAGAATTATGACAATCATAACTAATGCAATCAATAAGCTTTTATTCAGTAGGACACGTGGCAAAATAACACCTTTTCAAATCCAACTGGCAGTTGACCAAATGGCTCGAATGGACATCAATCGAACCCTAATCTGCTTAAATGGACCTCCCCGTGCGCTATATTTTGGTAATTGTCACAATGGGCGATAATTATTATCGATTTATTTTGCTAATCTTTTCACACATTTAACTTTGCCTGACATGCAAATTTAGGTTGTATATAGTTTAGATAGAGTTCCAATTCATTTTGTCCACACCATGTCGAATTGAGTCGTCCATTTCGGGCGGAAATAGACCAATTCGTCCTCGGATTATGCGTTTCCTATTCATAAAGGACTGTAATTGTTGGTCATTTCACTGGTGATGGATGGCGCATGCGATGAATACAATTCGATGTAGGTAAATCGATTTACAATCGATTCGGTTGGCGATTCATCGATTTCGTGCGTCATATATTTCGAATAATTTGTCGTTTCTGCGGTCAGATCCAATTACTGTAATGTAATAGGTTGAGGGGTGGCTCAGAAAGGGAGTGATACGAAAGTCAAAAGTGAATCGATTGTTGTTTAGAACAAAATTTTAAATAGATGGAGATTAATTTTCATGTAGTTTCATAAGCAAAAACTAATTTAAAAAATGTTGGGTAAATAAATTCTTACTAATTTTCAATCACCAACTTTATCATACCACTGAATTTTCGGTGAAAAAAAACGTCGTGATGAAACCTGCATACATCCGGAGAAGAAATTCAAAGGCATATATGTGAATCCACCAAACCGCACTTGGCCAGCGCAGCGTGGTGGAATACGGCCTATTTACCCTTCGAGGGTAGACCTGGTATCCTAGCGGTGGGATGATTAAAGGTTGGGTTGAGAGTTATCATACCTACCACCACCTAATAATTCACATAATATATTATACTTAAAATAACTAACAAAAAGATATGAATCTAACGTTGTCGAAATAAATAAAAGAAACACGCAAGACACTTTTACTCCGGAATTCCAGTCCCTGTAAGTAGGATTATTCTGGACAGCCAATCGGCCTATTACAACATCCACGTAATAACGCCTACTTTAAATGATTGCTTTGTTTATCTTCTTTTATTGCAATAAAAGCGAAAAATATACCAAACGGGAATGCCATAATGCCACTTAAACTGACGTGATGATGTCTATAAATCCTCTTGTGTGGCCAGTTTTTATTTCCTAACGATGCTCATAAACCTAGCCTGAGCAGTTCTAGTAGTCTTTGTTTCAAGTTTTATGGTACTACTATAATTTATCCCTTCCCACATTGCTTGATTTAGTAGGTGCGGTACTACTAAAGCTTAGGAACGCCAATAACAAGAATGATCACCTACCTTTGTCGAAAAATCTAGAATAAACACCAAGCGTTTACAGTTCTTGAATTTCAGCGCTGCAATCACAGTCACACTTATAGTATAAATGCGAATGTTTGTCTGATGGTTTGTTCTTCTTTTACGATGAAACAACTAAACGGATTTGGATGAAAATGTATTCCAAATTTCATTCATTCATTCATCCTACTATACTATTATAAAGGCGAAAGTTTGTAAGTATAGATGTATGTATGGATGTTTGTTACTCTTTCACGTAAAAACTACTGAACGGATTTACATGAAATTTGGAATGAAGGTTGTTCAGGGTCTGGATTAACACATAGGCTACTTTTTATCCCGGAAAACGCGGGTGAAACCGCGGGGCGCATCTAGTTACAAATATAGATAGCTGAATGAAAGCAATGAAAGCTGAAAGCATGCCCTGAATTGACACGATTTCATCGTCGCGCTATTTTTCATGAACACTCGAGTGAAATCACAAGTCGCAGTCTGTTACTCAGTTACTCGTATTTAAATATAGAATCAAGACTTGTATAAAAAGAAGACTCAAAATAATGTGATGTAGCCTCCTTGTGCAATCCAGAGACCATTTTTTGTTTCTCTGGCTACGTTAACATAATTCTAAAACACATGCAAGGTGTAACAGAAAGCTATAGTAATACTTAAGGGTGTTCTTCAAAGTGAACAACTTTTGTGACACAAGTTTGCTAAAACAAAATATCGAGTCTCCATGCAAAATTACAAATATTTAGTCACGTGATCAATTTTCTATAGAAATTCAATATTTTATGTCTCAAATTTAGCGAACTTTTGTTCTCGAATTTGCTTACTTTGACGTGTAGAAGAACACCTTTAGGTATTACTACGCCTTTCCATTACACCCTGTATACGATTATAAGCATAATTATTTTTGGAAAAGTTCGTCATCCCCAAAAAAGCTACAAAAGTAGTCAAATCACACAATCAATCACCAATTGTTAGTGGCTCTTAGTCACTGAGCATTCATCGTGGAATGAGTAACTTAGAGTCATTGTAATGAGGATGGCAAAAAACGTTGCAGAATATAGAACATTTACAGTTGGGACAAAAAATACAATTTGCCAGACAGCGTGCCGCTTGTCTTACCTACAGCTTATTTAAGTGACGTGGAGCTGTGAAGAAACTAACTTAGACTGAATGGACGTGATAAAATAACAGTTGGATTTCAGAATTTCGTTGACGCCTTGTAGCTTGGCTTACAGATATTAAGTAATTGTCAAGTAGAAAAACCAAAAAATAGAACTTCCAATATGAATCATCATACACACTGTCATGGAAATATCAAAAGCTTCATATTATAAGGCATAAAAGACATCCGTAACGGAATATTACAGTAGAAACACAGTTCTAAACAGAACAATTCAATTCAGTTCTCATCCTTCCTTTCGGATTTTACTACATTTGTAGCATGCCTTGGACACTATAGTCACCGCGTTACCAACTGAGTCGTGCGGTCATAAATCATTTCTGTCATTATTCATGTCTATCACGCTCGCACTTGTGGGTCTTATGGAGCCGCATAGTGATGTGCGTAAGATGGTTATAGACGCATATCGATAAGAATAAAATCAGAAACATACGACTAACGACTACGACAACTACGACAAAGACTCAGTTGGTAACGCGGTGACTATAAATATTTCTAACTGGAACCCACTTCAATCTCTTCACCTTAGTAACTCCGCGTCAATTTGAACATCTGGACGAAGCAAGGTCTGGTATTGAGGAAACTAAACCACAGACAGCAAAAAACAGATAAACCATTATTTCAATATCATTAAAGATCATCGCAGTATAAAAACTAAATATCAACAGCGCAAAAAATATAATGAGCTAAATCTGGAGCAGTTACTTCCTAGATTACAAACAGTTAGTTTTAGTTTTAAAGCCTTGTAAAAAAGAGATTAGCATTATACACATAATTATCTCGTGATTATTGGTTGTCTATAAAAAACTAGTTTATTGAAACTATAAAATCAATTGCTACAGTTATTTAACACAAATATTTTTTATTGAGACGAATAAATTATTTCGTACGTAATTTATTACGTATGAATATTTTGTGACATTATTTTTGACAGCAACAGCAACACAACATAACATAGTTATTGAAAAAAAATAACAAGTCCGAGGCGAATTTAAAAATGCAGCAAAAGTGGTAAACAAAGTGGACCTTATTTATAAAGCCTGCCTAAAGTTAGTCATTGCCGAAAATTCTCTGACAACTTCTCGCTCACATGAAATGTCACTTGCAAAAACAAGACAGAAAACTTTAAGCAGTGATTAAGTTTAGGCAAGCTTTAGAACTAAGACCCAGTATTTCCTGGATATTACGCTCAGGCATGTTAGTCACAAGATGTTTTATTTATTTTACATTCATAAATCAAAGGTAAATAATTATTTTAAGTATTGTACGTTAATTAAGCATCTTAAACGCCACTCCGTAATATAATTTACAACGTGTCGGCCTGTCGGTCCTTGAGATGACTTAAATGATTTCATAAGATCAAATAACAATAATTTACAATGCAATCCAATGTCTCTTAAATAAAACCAATTAATTATATATAAAAATAAAATACGTCTAAATACTTAAAGTCAATCATAAATCATGCTTTCTTATCGACTATCGTAATAAATATTGCACCATAAATAAATTTCGAACTATTATGCAGATTTCTTTATGGCACCTTTAAAATTTGTATTTTATTAGAGACATGAAGTAAAAACAAGGCCTGTTATCTATCAAATTCGATCCCTGGTTTTATAAAATAGGTATCAGTTACAACGCTCCGTCCCTTTTACTTCTTCAATGGTAGATAGAGAAAGCACGAAATTCCGACGAAGTGTAAAAAAAGCTTGTCACAGTGTCAAAATGATCTATGAGTGATGCGAGCCGTAATAAATAGTTATTACCATAACAGGTATATTATATGTCATAAAATGTCATTCGCACATCAATATGGTAGTAAATCAGAGTTCACGTGTGCTACAGCAGAGATTTTGGTCATTTTGAATAGTATTTGATGACATAATTCTAGCTCTTTTGACTTTCGTTTTATTTTGATATTGACCCTTAAATCAAATTGACTACAATAATCACGCACTTAGTTAAATAGATACAGAATGGGTAAGTAAAATTTTGACGTAGAATTATGCTCGTCAATTTTATTTTCTATTTATTTTATTTTTAATTTCTCGATCGATACGCTCAAGAAGCAAAACATCCCACCACGCAAATGATCATAAATCAAAAAACAAAAAAGACATTTGTTTATTTAAAGGTCGTTTACGGAAGTTAGTAAGTAAGGCCGCAAATGTGTAATCAAAACGTTTTGAACAAACGTTATTTTAAAAATGTCTACCTATAAGTAGATATCGAGAGACCGAGTAGGCAGAATCGACAACTCAACATTTAACTCGAAATATGTTGCAAGTAGACTAATTACAGCTAAACAAGCTCGTCTCCCAAAACTGCCTTAGTACAGAACAGTTACACCAGTTAATACTAAATTAAAATTGATTGATCGGCGACAATAAAATTTAACGTACTTAGTTAACTAAACGTCAATCAACTGGACTATTACCCGACTCGTATATTTAACTGGAAGATAGTAGGGCTTGATAACCTGCGGTTTCTTTTAAAGTTTATGAATAAACGGTTTTACTTGGAAGTTACGCCTAAGTTACGACTTAGCTTATCTAGACATCTATCGAATAGGTTGACCATAATTTTTGGACCTAAGTCTGCTACGAGCGGGTTACAGCTGCTCTGTAAAGTGTTCACAGTTCGATCTTTTCAAAGAACCTACATGGATAAAATTTCACCTAAACTACGGAGCATAGTGATAATTAATTACTTACCGAAAAGTACAATGATAAGCTCCAATTTTTACGGTGACAACTATCATATTATGGTTCTCGCCCTAAAAACTGGTGCTAGTATCTGCTGGTTTTTAAGAAGTTGTCACCGTAAAAACCGGTGCTAAACATCGTACTTTTTGGTGATTTCAGTATGCTCCGTACTTTTGGTGAATTCATCGGAATTTTGATGGCCATTTTTCTCAGTAGGTATATGGTCTACAGTCTTACTGCTATTTTTGGGTATAAAAACGAAATCATCGCAAATCATCACCCACAGCTTTCTTTATACCACTACTAGGTATAGGCCCCTCTTTAATAATCATTTGTGCAATAATTTGTATTGGTCACACATTATAGCAAACTCTGAACCGTATACAGGGTTATACAGAAAGGGTACGCTAAGCCGAAATGGGCTCATAGGACTCATCATTATGAACAACTTTTACTATGGGACATACCCGGAATTCGCGGAAAAAAAATCAGCTGTTCCATAGAAAAATGTCAATGACACTCGACAAAATGTATGGATCAGGCAGGTTTATCCTAAACAGCTTTCTTCATCATTTTTCATTTAGAAGTTTTTCTTGTACCTCTATATCTTCTGCTTAGTTCGAATATTAACTATGTCGCCAGCATTCCACAATTTTTTTTATAGGTAATCTTAATATATATAAATCTCGTGTCACAATGTTTGTCCTCAATGGACTCCTAAACCACTTAACCGATTATAATAAAATTCGCACACCATGTGCAGTTCGATCCAACTTGAGAGATAGGATAGTTTAAATCTCAAATTATAGTCGCAATTTTAATTTATTGCAAATTATATATATACTGATAATTTTTTACTATAAATTGACAAGTTAGCATCAACATACTACGGTTGCTATAGTTACGCAATGGCTTTTGACAGGACAACGTCTGTCGAGTCAGCTAGTTTTTTTATAAATAAGTTTATAATGAATAGCAATTCCTAGTTTACTACAAAAGTATTGGTCACTTTAAGCTCGGATTAAACCAGCATCGTACCTAATCTGTAACTACTCAATAATACTTTAAATGTATTAATAAAATGATCATTAATCTTAAACAGATCGATAAGTAATTTGAATAATAATTAACACAGACGATACGGGAGATTTTAATCGTTGCTCTTAATCCTGTAATCTTATTAAGAATTTAATGAATATCATGAACGGAAGATTCTGGTTAAGAATTTTGGTGCTATACCACAGATTACTGCTTTGATTTTGTCAATAACATAGATACAAATACTTTTAACAACGTCCCAGCTCAAATTTCAAAATTTTCAAAGTTTAAACACCGATATGATTTTTATCGCGAATTTTTTTATCGTTAATAAATGTTTTTTTTAATCAAACGAGGACTGCCATTGACCACCAGTTCGCCTGTGCCCACAAGTCTAAACCTAATGTTAAACCATTATTACATTAATAATTTTACGCTATTTTCGTCATAATATTAGTATGTAAAAATATTTTAAAGTTAATCAAGTTGATCATCATTTACAAAACTTTATTATTCGAAGTCAAATTCGCGCATTATGAAAAATTATTGCCTTCAGCTGGTTCAAGTATTCAAAAAATATCTTTACCTTTGACATTTCCATTTCACATCCCTTATCCTTTTGTCTTTAGGTTCAAACGCACCCTCATCTATCATACCGACGACAAAAAGGAAAGAAGAGGTAAAGTACAGTCAGTAATATAAATTGCTGATTTTATAAAAAACCTTAGATAATAAAGCCGAGATCTGGGTCTCGAGAAAGTATCCTAATCCTACCATATGTATTCTTGACACACTTTGTTGGAGTCATTCCCAGTTGTCACCTTATCATTGTCCCCAAGGGTGACAATCGGGAATCAAATATCTTACCCAACGGTTGTCTGGAAAAGATCGCTCTTAACGATAAGACCGCCTTTTATACCTTTCTCCTATACATTTTACTATGTTTGTGATTTCTTTTTTGTGGTTTCAATAAAGAGTTATTGTTTTGTATTGGTTGTTATAATTTCTCGGAAACACTTATATGATTGAGTCGGATAATTCGACTATAGTTTCGATCACATCGGGTTATCGAAATAACAGTCGTGAGGATTACAAGCACTTTAATACGTGAATGGGAATCAGTAATTATAACAAGAGTGATTTTAAATTTTTCCGCTTAAAAACTTGACTACCTACTCTCGTGCCATGAAATCGACATCGCAAACAAATGCGTTTCAATAAGTATTATTTTAAGTCATACTGATTTCATCTATTTAAGGTTTTATATAGGTAATCATATTTATAAGCACGTAGTCTTAAATAGGTTGTATTTTATTTTTCTCGCTGATTGTACTAACGTAGAAAAATTCCTTAACAATATTCAGGTGCAGACAAATCACTTTATGGCGCGTATGATTTGATTCTAGAGATTTCCATCGCATGTTTACCGCGCTTCCTGTTTACTGGTAATGGGATTTTTTTGGGATTATCGTATCATAAGGACAAAACCACTATGAAAACATAGTTAAAACATGTCACGGATCGAGTTGTGGTTGAATTCTAGAAAAAATGATTTCTTTTTCAGTATGTGCGCAGTGCTGTGCCACGCAGGGTTTTGAATTCTGCGAGTTCAAAATTCTGGGTAGCGCAGACCTGTTATGGGCAAACGTGACGTTTAACATCAGGCGAGCGATTTGCTCGTCTCGTCACTCAATTACATAAAAAAAAAAAAAAAAAAAAATGTTAAAATTATAATTTTGGTTTGGAACTCAAATTTGTAGCTCACGTACCTATTTCAATTATATTCAATGGACTTTACTTCATTTTCACTAATGATCTTATAACTTCGTAATTACTCAACTGTTATAAAAAACATCTGAGAATTGAACGTAAATATGTTTACCGTTCGGCATAACGTTCGCGAAAACGAGACGAACCAAAACAATGACCCAAACACAAACAAGCCAAAAACAACGCCAGTCGCGAACCCAATTCTCGATTCGGAACGCAATCGAACGAACCTCGTCAGCATTTTCGAAAAATAATACACGACGAGTGATACAATTTCCCCCATTCGCGACGGCATAAATTCAATTCGCTGGCGATGAGTCTGCAGCCGCTTCATTTACTAACTGGGTCTGAAATCGCCTTTAGAGTATTCGATACGAGTGCAACTAACTTAGCCTATCTTGAGCATGTAACTTGCAAAAGTTTGGACTGTTATAAAGCAGCGAGCAATGGACTTTTTTTTTTTCGGTTCCTCTTTATCGGAGGTTGGACAACATAACGGCAATCTTGACTCTCAGCTGCCACTCTGAAGCGCGAGGTGGTGCTGCAGCCAAACCATTCAAGTAGGTTTCATAACCAAGAGTGTCAACGTAGAAAAGTTAAGCTCATTTTAGAAACGGCAAACCAAAATTTACTTGGTTGTATCTACACTTTGCTTGCATTTCAGGACAGCAGCTACGGGCTTTGTTGTATTCTTTTGGAGTTCTGGCATCGAAGTAAGATTCTGAAGCGCATTTGCCAAGTCGGTGATAGATAATCTTATTCCTTTGAAGTTTTTTATTACTTCTCACTTTCATAAACATGAGTTGAGCAATTGAACATGACTGAAATAAGTAAAATGTGACAATCTCCCCCCGTGGAAATAAAACAATATCACAGCCTTTTGTAGCAATATCGTGTCGGATAGTAAAGTGCGGCTTTACATTGAAACAGGCTGATTTCAATATATTTTACAGTAAACACCTATTGTGCTGAAATGGAAACAAATAGGTATCTTAATTAAATCTCTGTTACCTAACGAAACGGCCGCGTTTGGCTCAGCTGAAAACTGCTAGTAAAATAAAGCTCGTTCTGTTCTCGAATTAATTAATTTTATCTCAGTAGAGCAAGTGAATTCAGCATATTTTAAGAGAAAACTTTTATGGGAATTCGTTACAAAATAGTTATTATGTAACAAGGGCATTAAAGTTTTATTTTGCACCAGCAGACAAGTTTATGTTAGATTTGTTGTGAATATTTTCAGGTGGGTATTTATGCTCTTTCTCGTGTTAGAAACTGTATTCGTTTATCTTACCAATGATGACACTTAAAAAATAATAGCATTAGTAAAAAAAAATCATCAAACCTTGTAGCTCTTTTGAAATTGTCTGCAAATTGTCACTTTGAATAATTTAAAAACCTTTAAAGTATAATAGCTGCAAAAAATGTGCTGAAAATACCAACTACTATTACTAGGTACTGACTACTATATTACTACTATATTATATTTTAATATTTTTAAAAACAAGCTTTCATTGCATTGTTATCGGAGTATACCAGCTTAATCGGACACTGGGAAGTGGTTCTAATATAGAGGTAGTTGCAAGATTCCATCCAGACAAAACAAACATATTTACATACGTTACATACCTACATTGCAAGTTAAATAATGACTAGTAAAAATAAACCCATGACAGTGCACTTTTCTAAATGCCCATATTGTTGCAAATCATAACAGGTAAGCATGTTGGAAACAGTGTTCTATAAGAAAAATAAATTATGAATGAGCTTCGAGTTACGTCAGATTATCTGGCTCCATGCCAGAAGATGTGGGACGAAAAAAATATCTCCGAATGCTAGAGGTCAGGCATGAAATTAAATATCGGACGACCTCAGAAATGGAGCGGTATAGCCAATTTGCAGTTACTTATGTTGGGTAAAGCGGGCATTACCTGACTGATTGTGTGATAAGCTTTCTTCGGATGAGCGTAAAACTAAGCTGTGATAGAAGAATAGATTGAGTTGTGGTAAGAAGAAATGTAAATGGTAAGTTAATTTTCTTACACACTACTTACACACCGGGTAACATTTTTATCTCCTGTATTTACGAAAGAAGAGTGTAATGGGTGTAATGTTTGTTGTTTCTGGTAAAACAAATTCGTCTGATATTAGAAATTAATACCTAAGATTTCCGATGAAAGATAAAATAGATCATCTCGAGATATACAGTAAGTAAGATATACAGCACCCTGCTCTCCGCTAAACGTCGTCTACTCTAGGAAAACCGTCCCCAGACAA
Organism: Alcis repandata; assembly: GCA_949125135.1. Lineage (NCBI taxonomy): Eukaryota > Metazoa > Arthropoda > Insecta > Lepidoptera > Geometridae > Alcis > Alcis repandata. The sequence continues at coordinate 9,068,772 of OX421233.1, forward strand.
GATTTACATTGACATTATTGGGAGTTTTGAACAGGTTTCTAACCCAAATAGTTACATGTAGAATTGTAGATACCTACATGATTAGGGATATACCTCGACACAGGCCACCACGAGGCAATTGCTTCTACCACAATTTCACCGATTATAAAACTGTACTTATAACACCATTTCAGAATTTTGGGCGCTGTTTTTGAGCCGAACGATATGAATATTAAAATAAAATAAAACAAAAACAAAAAAAAAAAAAAAAAAAAACTAAGAACATCTTTTGCATTGTACGGATTGAGCAATAAATATCTGAATCCAAACCGCTGTCACGCCAAGAAATCATGCAAATATTGTACGAAAGATGTTGTAATTACATATCTAAATTCAATTTCTCTATGAACCAGCCAAGAACTGAAAGTTTTTTTGTTCATTACAATAATTATGATTGATTAGTACTGATTACGTTACATCCATCACGTGCTTGATAAGGCTTGACGCACATTCGGCAAGCGAAATGTATCAACACCCACGCGTTTCCAAATGTTATAGTACGAAAGCATGAATGGGGGCGGGCTATTGGGAATATGCCAAAATGCTGGGACGGAAACTGTGCCCGTCTGCAGGTTCCGTTACCAGTGTTGCCAGTTTAAGCGCTTTCCTTAGGAAATTGGGGTATTTCAATTCTATTTTAATCGCCTTGCGCTTTTTTTAATTCAAGAAGCATTACTAGGTATACGAACTTTTATACTACACTTAATTTCGTACACCGGTTTCTTTCCGCGGAAATTTCGAAAAGGTAAATCAAAGTAGGTACGCTAAGCTGCATTTTCGTTAATTATTTGAAGCGTGAGATCTATTTTTTTATTGCAGGTATATTGGTTTAGGTACTGCTACAAGTCATTTAATATTTCAACGATTTCTGGGAATTTAAAGCACGTGCAATTGGCAACCATCAAACAATCTTGCAGAGGTTAAGGGTGATGAAAATAATGTAACAAGCTATTTTGTGGTGTTATACTGACTCAGCTATGGCCTACTTTTTCTGCATAACTCGTATTTTATCCCTTGAGGGGGAAATCACAAAAGGGGAAAATGCTAATTAATTATTTTAGTTCGGATTAATCTTAAGTTCGGATTAGGAAATAATCAACTTGTTTCAGGCGTATTTCTCATTGTAATACGAGTACATTATCAAGCCTATATTTGTAGGCTATTTTCATTGGCATAAAAAGAGTTTGCATAGACGAGCCCTAAACCCCATTTACGAGTATATTAGTGCCGGCGAATCTGAGATTCGGGGTATTGAGGATTATCAAAAATATTCAAATATCGTATTTGTTGTAAAAAATTATACAGGGTTACAAAAAAAAAGTATGCTGAGCCGAAAAGAGGTCATAGTAGGTTACCATCAGTATGAATAACTATTAATACTATAGGCACCTTGAAATCAGCAAAAATAAATTTAGATGTTTTTCAACACTTGCTTCGAAAACTTTTCGCAGAAAGATAAGCCAAAAACAAAAATATTAGCCTTGTCCGATTGTTTACGATTTCATTAGATATTCGCACAGAGTAATAGAAAATAACAACAAAAATATGTTTATTGTACTATAAAAACCGGGCAACGTGACTTTATTAATAACGTTAGCAAAAAAACTTTACGACATGTCACACATGCCATAATCATATTATTTGTGAGAGAATAAGCAAGCTTTTTTATGACCAGTTGTTGATTGCATTACTGGGACATTGTATTTTTCATTTGTCATTTTTTTGGGAGTACCTACATATTTCTTATGCCATTGAGTGACGAGACGAGCAAATCGCTCGCCTGATGCTAAACGTCGTTATTTGCTTGACCCTTATGATCTTTGCTGCAGTTAGGCATGCATAAGAATCTCGACAACATAATACTTATATGTTAGTCAGAGTCGCGGGTCGAACCTCGACCCGATTAGCATGGGACTGAGGCGGATGGCATAACGGGAGAGAGGCCTATACCCAGCAGTGGGAGAGAGAAGGCTGTAGATAATGATGATGATTAATCTTGATATTACATATTCCTCGTAGTTAACCAACACTATTAAAATCCCGTGGACATAATCAGAAGAAAAATCTAAATGAAATCTCTAAGATGTATTTGATTTGTTTTTATACTAGACAGACCAATTCTACAACTAAAATAGACTCCCACAAATAAATCTAAAACCACAATATCTATTTCGGTTCGTATTTGTCCTCCATTTGACCCCCCATAAACAGATCCCCCATGTCCCCCCCACGGGTGCAGATCCCCTACTCCCCACTCCGTGACTAAGCTGAATTAATATACTACAAAATATGTACCTTCGCCTACGCGAGAAAAATTTGCGTGGGAGTACCCTGAAATCTTTCATTTTTACAGGCTGATCCAAAAAATAAGTTCCTCAAAAAATAAGAAGTTATTAAGTTTCTAAAAATAGTAGACAGAAGTAAACTATACGTAAGTATTTTGTTGGTATATCACTCGTAAAGGTGTGAATATAAGTAAATTAGAATAATCCGTTACTAAACTAGCAAAAGTAGGAATTAATCATAAGCGACCACTGCACATCTCCGCGTCAGCGCCAATTAAATTTTGAAGTGAATATGTCATTTTTTGCTTCATGCCAGTATTTGAAAAACAAACTCATCCAAAAACCGTGTCTTATACCACGAGTAGTACCTAACTTAACTTTAATTCGATTTATATCTATTGAGCTACTCACTCGACTCGCTGTATTTTAATCGTCATTTGCCATTCGAAAATCTTATTCAGTATATTAGCCACTGTATCTACTACTTACCTACTATTTAACAACTAAAGATCTCTAAACGCCCGCATCCTTTCGATTCTGGTTCCACACTCTGTATACAAACCGAAAGCTGTATAGTTCTGGCGTCGCTTTGGCTCAGTCGCCGACACACTTTCCATTGACGGGGATGCTACCCCCATGCCCACCCGTGCAATAGAACAACTGTAGACAGTATTGGACTTCATGTCAATTTTGGACACATGGGATAGTAAAAATAATTTGCCATTAGCGTAAAGTGATAATTTTTAAGTTTAGCAATGCTTTAAACTTTTTTTTCAGTTCATGTTTTTTATTTACAATTTACATTACAGTGAAGGTAAAAATAGCTTAAACTAATTTAAATAAGAACTAATTTGCCATTAGATCATTTCTATGCTAAACTATCTTCGACTGTGTTAGTTAGTAACAACGCGAAAATACACGTTTGAGGTAAATGTAGCACGAATTTCGAACCTGCCATTCTACCACCATGGCATGGTTGTGCCAGTAGAAAAACTTTAACAGCATAAGGTACTTGTATAAAGCAACGATCCAATGCTAATACACAAACTGCTACAGTTTGTTCCTTATTTATAAAACTTGCTTCAATTTAAACGCTCAAAATTTTCAGTCATTTTCGCACGTGACATTTCACGTCAGCGCGAAGTTGTCAGGCCATTTTAAGCAGTGACTAACTTTAAGCAGGCTTTATAAGTAAGACCCTTGTTGTAAACGCATCGTTTCACAAAAGCTTCTACTCTGCTTTAGGTCTCGTACTCGTATCTTTATCTAATACCATGGGGTTGTTTTGTGGAAATAAATATCTCCTAATGCCATTACTGACAAGTCTATTTTTAGACAGACTGAAATAACAGGGCTTTTGTAAAAGCTTTCGTATAAATATGCTGATGAAGTTTCAGGGACTTCTCTAAGAGATTTATCACAACCTACGCTTTATACGTAAATAGGTTCTTAAAATATTCATGTTTGTCACAATCGTCTTTCAGAATAACGTAATATAATATTTGAACAATAAACTAAATATAATTCCGAAAGGTTTAATTGACAATCTAAATTGCTATGAAGTGTTGCTGTCTTCGTCTAATAGACCGCAATGACGAAGACAGGTTTATTTTTGGAAAGGTTAGAATTTGGCTGACTGTTGCTAACCATTTTCTAAGCTAGGTACTACTTCAGGCAGATCTGAATTTGTTGCCATTTTTTACACGTTGAAATGAAAGAGACGCGTATAGTTTCGTCCCGGACACTAATTTTCTGTGGGATTAATATGGACTTTTTCCGAATTGGTTTCATTTTCAAAATTGAACTAAATCTACGATGATAGGTACCGTTTGCAAAACATTTTCTTTCTCTTGGACAAACTTCAACTAAAGATTTTCAATACAACGCGTAAGTTTATGTAAATGCTCACCACGCACACACGCATACGCATATCTAACAATTTAAGAATACAACAATCATCCAACATACACCTGCATTAACTAGGTAGCAATTTAAAGTGATAAACAGAATACCAGCGAGCGGCCTGTGGTCAAAACAAACTATGTAAGACTCTCTTGTTTGTGTTAACTATTTCACATTCTCGGAAACGTTCCGAGTGCAGGTAGGCTTTTTTTAGCTGCCACTTACGACAAACTTATCTCTGGAGTTGAGTTAGAGAGCCACTGTCGTATTTCCTTTACAAACTAAAACTCAGTCGTAGATAATTATTAGTTCCTTGATTTGACCATCTCTTCAAGCAAGTAAGTTTTACTATAAGTGTTTTATCTTGGGATGTGTTTAGTTTCTATTACTTTTGTATTAGAGAGAAGTCAATATGAGAGCGAGTACTAAGTAACAATTACATACTATGTACATATTTGGTAATGGTAGCGATCTAAATAAAACAATGTATAAATTATAAATTGAAATTGCTAATATTTTGATTGTTCATTTATTAGTTGACAAAGTCATACTCGTACTTATACGTAAGTTGTACAAACAAACAAACAATGTCGCACGCGTCGTTTTACTGCTGAATTTCTATGTAGGATTGTACGAGCGGTTTATCGCGGTTTTGTTTTGTAGGTACAGGGGTTTCATTTCATTTTCTACTATGTAGATGAATATACATATATTTATGTACCTATTATATATGGAATAATATACTGGTCTATTTTAAATTTATCAAAAATCTCTCGAAAGTAGCAACCGTACAATTGATAAAGTAAGGTATCATGACTTCAATACATTTCCAAAAAAAAAAGAGATGTATCATAAAATCTCAGCTTGGTATTTTAAGTGTGCTTGTCGTAAAAGTAACAAAATGATGTATCTCCTGAACTTTCCTCCTGTGGGCAGAAAACGTAGCAACGTTGATCTACGTCTAATACAGGCTTGAAAGAAGTACAAACAGCACAATTTCTCACTCACAATGTTTGTATGAATATTTGTATGAAACAATTGACCTCGCATTCTTCCGAGGTGTGGGTACGGTCTGCTACTCTCGCTTAGTATGCGCCAGCACGGGCCCAAAGCGTGAGGCCGCTAAAACTTTGCTGGATATAAACGTGGAGAAAAGTGGGCAAGACACACCTTGTGACACATATTGCGGCTAAATTGTAATTAGTATGTAAAGAGCTCTGAGAAAATGATGAAATCACAACTATGATGAAATAAATGAGAAGTTACGAGTACATTTTGAATCATATCTGGTCAGTAGCTGACCTTTTCATCATTAAACAGCCCAAAAAAGAAGAAAAAAAGTAAGTCTTGCAAATAGTTTCAAATTCACGTACTCACTGCCCGCGTCTGTTTTTCCTAGAAAGTACAACCCGGGGGTGTTCAAAAATAGAGTGAATAGGTTTTTCCTAGGCAAGCGTGCTACATCTTCGACCACATCGTCACTTCCCATCAGGTGAGATTGCAGTCAAACGCATGCCTAGTCCGATGTAAAAAAAAAAAAAAAAAAAAAAAAAAAAACGTAGTTTGCAACGCTGTAAATAGACGTTAATTTTTTTTAACAATTAACATATTTTTTAAAGTAAGATAGACAGGTATACTCGTAGAACACATCTTTCTAATGTTCTTATTTTAAGAAATACTAAAATCGGTCGGTTGGAGAAGGAAACCGGGGACTACGAAACCTGAATTTTCATTTCATTACGGAAAAATGAAACTTGCGTGAGGCGTGACAGAACTTTGAGAAACACCTAATGTCTAATGTCTCTAAGGTATTTCATCTAAATGTTCAGTTCTGCTCTTATTGGTCCATTCCGCACCCACGTGGATGATCTAACTGATCTAACGTGATCGGTTCTGTGAGAAAGAGCTTAAATTAATTCATTAACAATAGATAGGTAAAAGTTTAGACGGTTTTACTGCTTAATATTTTACTGTTATCGATTAAAACCTACGCTGAATATTGATTAGATATTGATATCTTTAGCGTCAAGAATAAATTCACATTAAAATTTGTTTGAGTTGATGTAGCTTTTTGCACCTGGACTCGCGGCTCCTAGCGATGCTTAAACCATGGACCATTTTGTACACCTATATGTTTGGATTGGTGACCGCGAGTAGCATTTACAGGCCGTGTTTTTGATAGCGCATAAAAAGAATACAATCACACTTTACCTACTGACATCATAAAACGAAAACACAAGAAAAACACAGGAAAACCTCAGAGAAAAGCGGTCTTATCACTCAAAGCTTCATCCTTCGTCTTCATCTATTCATCCGTTCGTTCCACATTTTCATTCCATTCAATTTTTATTTGCATTAATTCATCTTTACCTACTAGATGTAAAATTTACACTGATATGAATCTACATATCTTAGTAATTATAGAAGCATACTAACTCCGTAGCCATTGCTACATTCGTACACTTACAGTTACTAGAAACAAGAAAATTGTCTGCAATCAATTATAATTTATAATTATCAATTCAGCATTTTATGAGACAGAAGATGATGCACCGTTCCGTTTCAGACAGAGATGCAGTAACTCACGGGTAGTACTTGGTATTGTAATAACAGAATTTCAACTTGATATGGGCAATAAAGCTCGCGAATACGTGCACTACGACAATTACATGTGGAATAAACTGAAAATGTTGCAGGGAGTATGGGAAAATCAACATTGGACATCTTGCAAAAGTTCTAAAGATTTATTTTGATGCCACTCCACAAATCACAATTTCCACGTCTGAGAGATTTGACCCTCTATTGAATGATATACAATCCTTATTGGTCTTTAGCGACGTACAGAACCCAAAAAGGGTGTCGAGATGCGAATATAATTGAACGAAATAATTTTATTGAGATAATGCATTGAAAATAAAGTCTCTTGTTCATCAAGAGACGAAGAAAATACCACTATGCTTTACTGTATAATCATTATACAGTAAAGGTTGCATTATACTATAATGCAACCCTTTTACTAACAGCGCTCCGCTGTATTTTATTGCCATTTTTACGGGAACTGTATAAACTACCTTTATTGTGAGTACCTACTGCTAGAGAGTGGAATGCTCTACCCAAGTAGATATTTCACAGTAGCTATAACCTGGTTGTCTTTAAGTGAGTAAATCGGTTTATTCTAGGTAATCGTGCTCCATCGTAGACCGCATCATTGCTTACCATCAGGCGAGATGGCGAAACGCAAGCCTAGCAGATAATTAAAAAAACTATTATATCTAACGAAAAGATAAATTCAAATAATTTCGAATTTCAAATCCAACCCGCGACATCGACGACACTAGCGGAGGAGGCATATGAGTAACGGCGTCTCGGTAAGCAATTTGAGGTTCCGCCGAGTACAGATTCCGTGCCAAAACTGCCATCTTCCGCCTCGCCGGCTCGCGGACTAATCCCGGATTGAGAGAGTATTTTACATATGAGTTGCATAATAATTTGAAATGTAACATACGTATAGGCCAATATAGTGGAGAACGTTACAGCTAGATACGGCTGCCGAAGAAATTTAATGCAGATAGTTTATAACACTTTGTAGGCTCGTAGAAACAGACCTCAGTGACATGAACTACGTCTGCATTACTACAAAGCTACAAACATATACTGATGCTGATCGATTATCTAAGTTAATGACAGGCAATACGGAAATAGTACGGCTCGATGAATTCACCTAAAGTACGGAGCATACTGACAATCACCAAAAGGTACGATGATCAGCACCAGTTTTGACGGTGGCAACTATCATAATATATGGTTCTCACCCTAAAATCTGGTGCTACTGGTAGTACTAGTTTTTACAGAGAGAACCATAATTGATAGTTGTCCCTGTTCCCGATTTTTGGTGATTGTCAGTATGCTCCGTACTTTAGGTGAATTTTTTCTCAATGTAATGTTTGCACACTACTCGGCGCTACAATAAATGGCAAACTAGTGTCTGATAAAGCAGTAATTCGTTCATGCCAATGCCAACAACGACTAGTTCATGCAGCAACTTGCATGGCGCCTATCCAAATGTACCCCATAACCTTTAATGGCACTCGACCATTATCCACATGGCCGATATGGTATATAGCAATACACATTGTAGCGCTCAATTTAATTCTGACTGAACAGTTTAAATCGAAAAATGTATCTAATACAGTTCAATGTGGTGACAATACGATGGAACGCTGCCAGGATATCTTAGTGGGCGTTCTTATGACGGATTTATTACAGTTACTGGTTATTGTCTAGACATCGAATTCCACAGAAGGAAAAGTTCTAGTTTTCACTCACATATGATTGAAATACTGAGAGTGTAGTCTGTGTATATAGCTTATTCTACAGGATTATAAGGATAGGGTATGCTAAGCCGAAAAAGGCTCATAGTACTCATGATTATGGACAACTTTTACTAAAGGACCAAACCGGAATTCGAAAAAAAAAAATCAGCAATTCCATACGTTTTGTCGAGTGTAGTTGACATTTTTCTATGGATCATGAATATGTATAGGTAATAAAAAAATGCCCCGTCGACTTTCGGTGAACTTTCAATGTTAACATTGGGTAAGTAACTTGTAACTGGGTAACTTAACTTCTTACTATACTATAACTATTGTTTTCACGCTTCCTTTCTCCAATCATTTTTAACTGAGCACTTTGTAGAAACAGGTAGATACGGAGTGTGAAGATTACCCATTTCCCATTGTTGTCGACAAATAGGTACGTCATTATACGAGTTTCCAAAACACGAAAACACTGTTTTGTATTGTTTCATTGTGAAATACAACGTAAATGCTAAAATATCTATGGTCAACAGATTCTTGCGCTTAGTTGGAACTTTATCTTCTTATTACATAAGGTTACAAGTATATGTACATTTGATTGGCTTGTTTATGTTCATTTACTTGGTTTATCTAAAACTCTAAATGTTGCCTAGTTACAAACTCCTCATAAACGAAGATGTCAATCGATAATTATTTTTAAAGTTCCTCTAGTTACACGTGTTACTATAAGTCTGCCAGGGCTCTAGCTTCAATTTGAAAATTTCACCAATACACGGAATTTAGTGAAACTTAGATAACGTACCCCCGAGATATGCAATGGTGCAAGTTTACATGTATAGCATGCATGCATATGAGTGGGTACACGCTTAAATAACGCGCAGTTTAACGTTGGAATACTCTCTCTATCTATTTAGATATTAAGGTGGCTGTAGGTATGAGCGAATGGCAAAGATCCGTATGTGATCCCTCGACGTGAAATTCACGATCGTAAATTGCGGTTTGCGTGAACGCATCACACGATCGCTTTGATTTGAAAACACCGCAGAACCTTCTTACAAAAACATTAACAAATTCAGACGAATACAAACCTTATGTTAACGAAATAAAACTGCTAGTCACAGGCTGCTTTTGATGCACGATGTATCGTGGGATTTTCGCTCTACCAATAAAACGAAATTGCAGTCGAAAGTTAAGTTTCCTGTGTTGTTTTTTGTTCTGGAGATTTAAGAAAGATAGATATTATCTTAGACTATATAAACTAGAATATATAATCTAGAACTTATACCACACAAATAAGAACAAAAAGACACTTACCTACTACTTACTGTACTTACTGCGAAATAAGATAATAATAAGGCTAATTTTTAAAATATTGACCCTATTAAAGTGATGCTGGATGATTTTTGCCGTCCTAACTGTTATCCTAACTTCTGAAGAATGTGTAAAAATAAACACTAAACATACGCTGGTATAAATACTTCTATGTTATGACATCTATACCTACGTCACAATGAACAATACCTCGTTATACGAATATTTACGAAGCTGAAAATCGTGATTTTCTAACTATTGTTTAACCGTAATTACCTGCTAGGTCATAAATACATCGGCACTTAAGCACCTTGTCATACTTAGGCAAATATGGCGACAGCGCCAAGAAACATCAAACATTATTAGTGAGCTATGACATTTTCTAGCTAACTTCTTAAGCACTGTCAGTATGTACGTTTGTACGTAAAGATACGTACCATATTAATAACTGAAGACATTCAAGCCTAATGTTATAGCTATTACCTACCCAGATAGTTCGACACAACATTGTTTCTGTTCAAGCCATCCATTCATATTTTCGTCATAGCAGCTTGGTGACAATTTGTTTTACAAAACTAACGAATAGTCGCAAAACTCGAACAGGATGATGACGATTTAGGTAAAGGCACAGAGCGATACGTAACAATACTTACTAGTTGAGGTAAAGAAGAGAACAAGTTACCTCGTAAAGTCGCCACTTGTGTAAGCTGATGACGATGTAATCTTCTAAACTGCTTAGGTCATAAGTCAGGCATCTTTTCAATTCGGAAGTCTAGATATGTGGCTCGTTGGTCTAGGGGTATGATTCTCGCTTTGGGTGCGAGAGGTCCCGGGTTCAAATCCCGGACGAGCCCATATTTTAATCTATTGAATTGGTAATAACTATACTATATTTGATGACATAGCAAATGCTCAGTGGAGATTTAAAGCTCAAAGAGATCAAAGAGATTTAAAGAGATTTAAAGAGGTACAAATTGCCCTGGATCACTTTTCAGAATACAGATTTTAATTTTGTTGATTCTAATACTTAAAGATCTATAATGTATGATCGATAATATTTTCAATACCTAACTACTCCTGAAACCTAGGTATATAGACATTATGCAGAATCCAAATTACCATTACCTACAGAAGCTTGTATGTAACCAATGAAACTAAAACAGAAAATCAGTTCCATTCATTCTTGCTATCTCAGCCTTTACACGCTTATAATAAATACCATATAAATATTCCACAATCCCCAAAGTAAGAATAATGTCGCATTAATGAGCCAGAGAAAACATCAAAGTTCAATATTTTACTGCCTAATTACCTATACATTATACTTATCGCGCGCGTTCGACAAACGTAAGAAATATGTTTTATTTGACCCGTTGAAATGTATCCAGTATTTACAAGTCTATTAATAAGATTAAAGAGGATTTACATCCACATGTTTGTTGTGTGATACAGGTTTTTGTATGCTAGTGTTACGGTAACTTACGCCTTTTAACTGATAAAGGATTTGAAAATTGTATTGTAGCATATTTTATAGGATTTGGGAATGTTGGTTTAATGTCAGGTTTTACCGTTTTCTATTTTCATCATCATTTTCAAATCGATACCTGATACTGCTGACAGATCTAGCGCCAGCCCTGAGGATAGCCAAGCCGAGTGGAGTCGTCGATTTGGACGCCAAGTGGCAAGGAGTGTTTTGGCGCATCTGGTATCAAAATACCAAACACAAAAATATGGTTCGAGCTCATTTTATTCTGTGGGGTTTGAGGATGCTAGGAAGAACGAGTAGTAAGCAAAGGAATCGCTTTATCCTGAAACGATCAACCTGGCGCTGCCGCTGGACTGAACTGATGTTTGAAACATTGAACATTTGAATCTGCTTACGCTCTTTCACTGTGCCTGACAAGAGAACATTGCTAGTTCCGTTTTCATTATGCATTTGTTTTCCTAACATCGTGGATAGGTGACCTCATTTTCCACTAACCTCTAGTTACCTCACTACTTACTTGCACTAACCAAAATCTGTTTTTTTTTTCATTCGGAAGACTGCAGGCTCATACTCTAAGGTGCAGGCAACAGTTCAACACGGCACATACTCGTAAACTTAATCTGATTGTGTCTCTCGAGTCAGGTTCCATATTCGAACCAATCGAACACCTGTCACAGCAACACTCTCACTGCATTCCAAAATTAAAAAATCAAAAAGAAACGCATGCGCCTATGATGCTTTTTATATCGAGCATTGAGATCATGCGATAAAGTTTTAATAAATCGCTTCCTGTCTCACCACAGATATCGTATCGATGAACTATCGGTTACCAATTTTTCTGTACCTTTTACTTAGTATGGAGTTACTCGTATTAAAGACATGAATATGGCTGTAATGATTTAAACGAGGTTAAATTCGAACTCATCTGAGTTGTTCATATGAGCAAGCAAGTAAGTTTAATGTATCCATATTACAAGCATAATTCTACTATCGGACTACCAAGGCACAAACAGTTTTTTTTTACAATCATTTTCCTAAAGGAAATAAGAATTTCTTGAAAACGTAATGTATCATTTTAAATTATATTATTGTATAATTATATTGTTTCCTAAACGTATATTAAATAATCGTAAAATTAAATGAAAATAAAAATTAAATCGTGATTATTCAGTTTCAATAGTGTTCTTTGCAGCAGTCGATGTGTCTACTAGTAACACGAAGCCTACACTATAGTGAACACTTTAGAACAACATTTTACCAACAGCTCAAAGTACACAGAACTACCTTCCAAAGCCATTTCCGAGAAGTCATCCTCAGCCCTAAAGCAAACGCAGATGCCCTCGAGACTTGCAATCAATACTGGCGTCGCCTTAAGCAAACGTTTATTAATTAGTGTATTTATTAACATGTCCGCGAGGAATTCATTACGTATGTCTGACGAATCCGCGACGAGGTTTATATGAAGAGACTAGCTTATACTATCTACTATCCTTCCTACTAAATATTATAAACGCGAAAGTTTGTAAGAATGTATGGATGTATATGTTTGTTACTCTTTCACGCAAAAACGGCTGTACGGATTTACATGAAATGAATGAAGGTTGTTCATGGTCTGAATTAACACATAGGCTTTTTTTATGTAATGTGCCGAGACGAGCAAATCTATAATCTATATATCTATAAATCCAGGGTATATTATAAGCTACCCCCATGCCAAATTTAATCAAAATCTTTTCAGCCGTTTTGCGTGATTGAGCAACAGCCCCGGATCTACAAATTTTTTTAGGCGGGGCAAAAACTGAAAAATGCCGCCGCCCCCCCCCCCCCCCCCACTTATATTTATTTTTACCTGTATCATCTATATCAGGGGTCGGCAACCTTTTGGCAGACGCGGGCCGCATAGTGACAATTTGAAATAGTGGCGGGCCGCACTTGTTCAAAATAATCAAACATAACCGTGTTTTTTTTTCAATGAACCAAATAATTCAATTTTGGAGAGCTTTGTGAATCAAGCACAGTTGCTCAACACAGTGCTTGATTAAAGTAAGTTTAAATCTCGTAGTAGTTTTTATCAACCGGCATTTGGATGTTATACGCATCAAGTTTAAAAGCACAAATAAATAAAAAAAATCGCGAGCGCAGCGAGCGCGAAATTTTTCGACATTGTTCATTAATTCAAAACATAGAATTTTTACGAATTAAACGTATAACGGAAATCAAGCACCATGAATACGCGAGCGCAGCGAGCGCGAAAATTTGAGATATTTTTGATCAATTTACGATAGATTTTTACGCGTCAGGCTATTTACAACGAAAATTACACAACACTCGCGTCGCGTCGGGTACAAAACTTGTAATATTTTCAATCAATTCAAAAATAATTGTGGCCTTTATAAAATAAATAGTAATGCGCGAACGAAGCGAGCGCAGAGATTTGAAGATCTTTTGTTTTTAGGACGGGCTATTACGTAACGGAGTGTATTGAATAGATATCAGAAATCAAGAATACGCGAGCGTAGCGAGCGCGAAATTTTGAGTTATATTCTGTCATTTTGAAAATAAAATTCACGCGCGTCACACAAAACACTAAATAATAACGATGTGGAAATTTTTGAGACGTATTTTTAGCAATTTAGGATATGCATATTTATTTTACGAGAGCCTGTTTCCAAACGAAATTGCACTCAAAATATTAAGCTTATTTATTCAAATAAAACCGTTTTTATTTGACAAATCAATTAACTCCGTTTTGGGTAGCTTTGTGTATTAAGTTTTGATATAAAAATTGATAAATAAAAAATGTTTTTGCATAAATTTGCTCTGCCTACAAACAGTGCTCGATTAATAAGCGGAAACTACAAAAAGCCATAGTTAGTATGTTGTACGCAGCAAGTCTAAAAGCACAAAATAATCATAATAAGAAATGTTTAGGCATTTTTGGTTAATTCAGAACAGATCGATCATATTTGACAAACTATGCACAACGGAAATTAAATATCAAGAAAACGCAAGCGCAGCGAGCGCAAGAAAGTGAGACGTTTTACCCACTATTCATGTTGGTTGAAAACTTTTGATTTCAACCAACACGAATATATTGAAGATTTTTTCGGTCAATTCCAAAACAGTCAGCATCTACTTACCGAAAAGAAAAACAAGACGCGAGTAGCGAGCGTAATGATTTTGATTTGGTTGTTATTAAATTAAACACAGGCTATTTAAGGCCAGGCTATTTTTTTTAAATTTATTTTTTTATTTTATTTATTTATTTTTTTTATTTTATAGGCTTTTGTCGGCCTGTTTGGCTCAGCGGTAGTGTATCCGCCTTATAAGCCAGAGTTCGATTCCCGGCCGGGCAGATGTTTGAATGATGAATTTAAATATCTGTTCTGGGTCTGGGTGCTAGTTGTCCTTGTCTTTGTGTGTGTTCCATGGCATCCCCGACACAGGATTTATTCCTAGTGGGGAGCTATGAGTGTGAAACGTTTACGTTTTTTACGTTTACGTTTAATTACGGCGTGTGTGTAATGATTATAATTAATCAAAAATATGCGAGCGCAGCGAGCGCGTTTGTTTTGGCGTCTATGTCCTAGACCTTCAGTTTTTATTCAAACGGTAACTTGATAAAAAACAAGTATTTTCTTTCCTGACAAACAACACACATGTTCATAATAAAACACTGTCGTGGTGAGAGATCAACGATAGTTTTCGAATATCGTCCCTTTCGCCACGGTAACCAGACGCGTGCTGCCGCGATCTGCGATTCCTGCGGGCGAGCGGGCGCGTATTTTGACTATGCCCTACGCGCCTCGCGAATAATAAATGTTCGTACAGCACGTCTTACTCCGCGCTCTGGGTATCGGTCGAGTTGATATGGTCATGACTGTACTTGTACTATTATTTATTCCGTGGTCAAAGTTTAGTACCTATATGATGAGTTGTCTATTCGTCTGTAAAGTATGAATTCGGCGCCCCCCTAAGCTTGACGCCCGGGGCATGGGCCCCGGCTCGCCCCCCCCCCCCCCTAGATCCGGGGCTGTTGAGCAATAAACATCCAAACTCACAATGCTGCCTTGGAGAGATCGCTCTTAGACAAATGTGTAAAAGCTCTCAAAGTGTAATTATCCTTTTGTTTGTAATTTCTGGTTTGAATACTAAAGAGTTTACATATCTACAAATCTATAAAATATTATTAAAAAGGAAGATCGAAATCGATTTAATATATTAAATATAAAATAAAGCCCCAAACATTATCAAACAGGAAGATTGAATAAGATTTCAAAATAAATTCGAGATAAAATTATCTTAATTAATTAGTGAGAAATCGATCCGAAACCGAGTCTGATTAAATTAAACGGTAGGAAACTGTTGAAGGCATAATAAAGTTTATAGCCGTATTTAAATAGACTAGTTCAATGCGGTTTTGAAGCACTAAAGCTTGCTTTAAGTTAACTTTGACAGCTGAATCTTGAAGAAATTTTACAAGAAAACAATGTGCCTCATGAAGACAGACTGCAAATACTTCTTGCTCCGATAAGTTGCTATACATCCGGCTTTTTATTAATTTTGACTTAGTTATAAAAGTAATATTTATTAAATAATCTATGATAAATAATCATAGATTACCATTAATTCCATAATTTCACAGCGTGTTTGCTTAAAGGAATTCTATCCTACAATTAACACTAATAACAGAGGAAGTTTCATCGGTGTAATAAATAGGTTATAATTAAAACATGACCCAGTGATTCGAATGTTTCTTATTATATTATACAGCCGGACAAACTTATTTGTAGACTTGGTCAGATTAAGGAACTAATTTTATTACGGAAGTCAACAATTTTGTTTGAAAAATGTATTAGTGGCTCCCCCACTCAACTGTAGAAATAAGCTGGTTTCAGTGTATAGCATCGATAACTGACGGCGGGCCCTTTAATTGTGTTCGAAGGAAGCTTGTGTTGTACCTTGATACATTTTACGAAGCCTGTTTATTAATCGCTTTATTCGGCAAAGATTAAGAGAAGAGATGCGACTTTACAGTACTTTTGTCTTCAATTAAAATAAGAATTGTAATTGGCAATTATTGTAGGTACTTGTACAAGATAACAAGAGGCTACATCCGTAATTTTATTTTTAATTTCAATCGAGTTAGGGAAATCTTTAACCGTTACCCATGAACGGTCTCATCGATTTGCTTCTATATTAATCTATACCAACTCAGGTAAATTATTTGATAACTACCTTAATTGATGTAATTTTAAAAAGATTTTTTTTTCGATGACCAAACTAGTTATTTATTCACAACTAGATATTATCCTGGTATGAAATGAAAGTGTCATAATTATATTCTGAGTAAATTTAATTAATTTAATATTGTTAGTTTATTTAATTCTGTTTACCATAAGTCTTTAAAAACATTTAAAACATACAATATTCTACCTACCTTCCCTGAAGTTGATAGGTACATTTTCTTCGACATGACTCATGTTCTCCATCTACATCATAGTCAGCATCTTCAGAAGCGGCCCCGAGGCATAGACAATATCGCCAGATTGAATTATCGATCCCGTAATAGGATCGAGAGAGTAATGCCCCTCTATATTGTTCTAGCTTTCATTACGAGCCTACTTGTTTATAAAAGAGCTTACATACTTACTAACTTTTTCTTATGTTTTTTTAACTTTGTTTTAGCTTTTTTTATGCTATTGAGTGACTATTGGGCAAATCGCTCATAGCTTTCATTTTACCTAAGCCTACTTGTTTATTAAAAGCCTTTTAAACTACCTGCTTTTTCTTCTTCTACTTTTCAACTTCAACTTTGTTCTTGCTATCATTAGGTATACTTAAGCCTTCTTGTTTATTAAAAGGCTTATAAACTAACTTAGTTTTACTAACTTCTTCTTTTTTTTTTGACTATCTTTGTTCTAGCTTTCATTACGAGCATACTTGTTTATATAGAGATGGAAATTAGTTTCATAGGTACTTTTTTATACTACATAATACTTACAATGACCTTCGTCATTGTAAGTATTTGAAGATCGATAAATTATAAATTGCAATTGATAATTTCTCATAGGTACTTACTTGCCGTACTTGACAACGAATGATCTGAAAGTGGAATGATCTGTCTTCGCAGATCATTACCCTTTTTTCAAGATATATGTGAAGTTGATTGTGATTTAAGACTTAATTTTAATATTAACAAACTACATTTGACTTTTTTTACTCTTTTTTTTTAATTTTTAGATTTGATTTTTAAGACTTGATTAGAATTGGCTCTCAAAAAATGTTGCCAGAGCACCCCGTTACTAACAACGATTTTTATTAGCTCGATTTGGCTAAAAGAATCGCTGGGAATACAAATACTTACATCTCGATCATCTTGCACCGAAATAATTTACACGAAACTCAAGCCCCGTCCAAAATCTTACTAAAATTCATCTATTTCAAAAGCGAATATAGATTTGCGACTAATTTGCTACTATTATCACTTTCATTATCTGGTTTAAGTATCTGTTCATTCGCTTATCTGACAGCTATCACATTTAATTGCAAGCCATTAAAACGAGAATACCAAGAACTGACCTAAAGCATGCCTAAATCGAATACCAAATAGAATTGCACAAAAACAGTATCAATTCCCGCAGATCAGAAAATCACGACACGTTTCCCTTAGACACTATTATATATTCTGTCTGACCCACACTGCCGTCCTTACGAAAAGTGCAGTAACTCGAGTTTTGGGCCGAATTGAATTGAGTACATATTCGGAATCAGCAAAACGAGATCTATAATATATATTTTCTTTAGACAGTTTTTACGTTACTATGACGGAGACGGTTTTAATACTAAGCATAACTGCAATATGTCTAGGTCCATGCTTTATGAGTTACAATCGCGTTTTTCTTAAAATCAGCTTCAACCCAGTTATTGCACTTTTCATAAAGACGGCAGCACAGATAACTAAAGCGCCGCCACAGATAACAATCAAAAATGGCGCCCTAAGCGTCACCAACTGTCACCGAAACTAACGAGCACATTAAAATGAAACGCGACGGCCTATGCGACATAAATTAAATGGTCATCCACGTCAGTCAAGCTGTAGGACCTCGTGAAATACGCCCTGACGGCCTGACGGAAGCCAGGTAGTTAAGATCCGAAACAAAAATATGAGATAACACGACTTAAGATGTAGGATTTTATTGGAAGCTAACAAAGCGGCTAATTTACGTCCTTTGAGGGCCGTGAGATCGCTCTAGGTTAATGGTGAACGATGATAGAGCGGCAATTGTGGCTTTTATGAGAAACCGCTAGCAAGAACAAATACCTACCTACTTATGTTTAGCCGACTTACATTCATAAATATAAATACTTACTGAAACTATGAATAAAAATATTAGTGAATTTAAAATCAATTTGTCAGAAGTAATTAGTAATTGTCTAAGCATTTTCTTTCTTATTTGCAAAAGTTCCAAAAACCAAAGGTCCTTTGAGGACCAGAGATTATTGGTCAGATTTTATAAGGAGCAGATACATATGTATGTAGCATAAGATTATTCCGGTCTCAAAAGTTTACATAACTACTTCCACACTGCATCTATTACACGAATCTCTGTACTTCCAAACTTATCTGTCTTCAGTCAAAACAACACACATCTCAAAAGATCTGGGGTTGAAATAGTGTCGAGGGTCACACACACCACATACGTTGCAATACATTATGATTGTCGCCAGAAACGATACTTACAATACACGGTGGTTGCAGGTAAATTACTCTGGGTTCTCCTAACGCGACTGGACTGTAATGACGAGTTAACAGTATGGGTACTTCTACCTTCTCTTGATTTTCCATGTTTTTGTTATACCTATACAATCAATACATCCAAGTTTCCATTACACCACGTGTAAACAAAACATGAACGGTGAAGGGCCTTACTTATAAACGCTGCTTAGCAGTTGCTTAGCTTGAATACAAAAATGTGGTGCGCAGTACTAAGTACTGTCACTAAGAAAACTTCTAAGTAAAGCCCAAAAGTTTCACACTTTCAGTTAGTTTGTTAATCACTTTAAGACTTTACAAATTATTTATTTATGGAATGTTAAGTTTGTTATTTTCATGTAAATAAGTTCTTTTAGTAAAACATTATACTGTGTAGCGATGCAGTCTATCGCAGATCACATTACAGCTTTATCACATGAAAAGCGAGTCAATTTTATTTAAAAAACTCCTTATACCGAAAGCAACAGTTGGACCTTACATTTACGCCTACTGCAAATTCCAACAAAGCATATGAGCCCATACTGTTGGTACAGTGGTCTCAATGTTCAGAACACATGCCCGAGGGTCCAACAATAGAGCAATAAAGCAGCGAGAGCTACGAATGTATCGGTAGCAGATAAATCAGTAGCACAACCTCGGGCGTTTCTATGCCGGCTCCTTCAATGTTTCTACACCTAAAGTAAGTGAAGAATGGGCATGAGTTTCGCTTCTGAGTTTTGTTCATTTGTGAGATATGTATTAAACTGACATTTTTAGAGTCGGTGTTATGTCGTCAGCTTGGAATATATTTTTAACTAGCTGTGGCCTGCGATTTCACTAGCAGGGTGATGATAAAGATTGGCCTGTGTTAATCCAAAGCATAATCTTTATTCCGAATTTTATCAAAATCGGTTTAGTAATTAGAAAGATACGCGGTAACAAACATTCACACACACAAACATTCACATTTATAATATTAGTAGCATTTTATTTATAAAATATCTCTATCAGCTTCACCAGCTCTACCAGATACCCTATATTTTACTTTCAAATGGATTAAGTATACTCAAATAAAGAAAACCAAATGTTTATTAACCTGAACTTCGAGATTATTATCAAACAGTAATTACGTTGACTTAAAAAATAATTGGTATGTTAAAATAAACTTACCGAATTCACGGTACTAAACAATACTACAACTACTTACGTAAGAAATGTTTTGTGCGTTAAACTTTACGATACCAACTGACTTAATAAAAAAATAATTGCTGCGAAAACGTCACGGAAAATACTATCGTAGACCCGTCACGTACTTGTCTTTAAAGATTTATCTTACAGAGCAATAAAATTTGGGTACAATTATCGTAAAATACGCTAAGATAAATTTAGTAGCTCAAATTCTTCCACGAAAGATTTCGTAAACGCAATCTTAAGAACATCAACAAGTGAAAGGAAAATTTACTGCGTACAAAATTAGGAAGATTTTTATGAAAAACGAGATATTATCAAAGGCTTCTTTTGTAACACTAAGGTATATACTTGACTAAACTTAACTACTTACTTACTAAAGTTGACCATATTTTATTTATTACAAATAAAAAAAAATATTAAACATATTATCTAAGCATTTTGCAGAACTAGGTATACGTTCATTGTTCACGCTATATTTATCCAGTAGTTTTCCCAACCCATCAGAAAAAAATACACAAACAACTCTAGGCACTTAAAAGTAACCATTTAGGTCACTATTGGTAATTGTAAATTTTCTTTTTCTTAGGTCTCGGTCCACTCTCTGGACTTTTAGATCGTTTTCCCTGTGGTTTGGGTCGGCTTTCCTGCCAGTTGGCTCGGCTTCCCTGTGGTTTGGGTCGACTTTCCTGCCAGATAGCACGGATTTCCTGTGGTTCGGGTCGACTTTCCTGCAAGTTAGGTCGGCTTTGTTGTGTTTGAGGGCGGCTTTCCAGTGGTTTGGGTAGGCTTTCCAGTGGTTTGGGTCGACTTTCCTGCAAGTTAGGTCGGCTTTGTTGTGTTTGAGGGCGGCTTTCCTGTGAGTTAAATCGGTTTTCCTGTGGTTGGGGTCGGCTTTCCAGTGGTTTGGGTCGGCTTTCTTGTGGTTCGGGTCGGCTTTCCTGCGATTTATCTTGGCTTTCCTCATCCATCTTGTTCTTTCTTCTAAGTTTCTTTCTCTGATTCTTCATTCGTTTTCTTCTTCTTCGAATATCGCTGTTGTGTGTCCGTATCCTATCCATCGACTCAGCCTCTGCATCAACAGAGAAAAAGCCAACTTCAGTTATGGTCAAGTAAAAAGCTTAACTAACTTCTTGTGCTACTAGGTTAGAAACAGGGTTCGTACTATGAGTTTTTAGCGCGAGCCTAAACTGAATCGCCCTGTATTTCGTCACGCTGTCTGCTAAAGAAAAGGCGAGGCAAAAGGCAAAACGCTATTGAACTCAGGCTCGTGCTAAGAGCTAATGGTACGGGGCTAGAGAAAAATCCAGAAATATTTCAAACTTATGATTACTAAAAGCTGACGACATAAATCACAGACATGCACATGCATCTTTACTACAAATATTTTCGGTTGGCAGGCTAGGCTTTTGACTACAGTTCATCCAATGAATGCGACGGTCTAGTCGAAGAGTCTCGCCTATTCTTGATTTTTATTTCAAGACCATCAACTAATAAAACCGACAGATATAGACCTGCGGATCACAAGCACCAATCTACAGACATACAAACGCATCTACAGAGTAAGATAGGATCAAACACGTAACAACAGCGTCTATACGTGAGCCGCTAGTTTCACTATAATAAGACTTGTTCTCATGAGTATTTGAACCCCTAAAATAGACAAAATTGTTAATTCGTAAGAAAGTAAAAATGTAAAGGTGCGGAAAAAAGTTGAAAAGTCACAAACTGTATGTAAACTATGCTAAACAATTGACATTATATTATTTAGCCAAAGTCAGGTAATGCCAGTCGAGTAAGCAGCGAATAATTAAACTACAACACTGTATAACAATTCTACGAGTTATTTTTAACCGACTTCAAAAAGGAGTATTCTCAAATTGACTGCTTTTTTGTATGTTTGTGTAAAGCCAGATTTTGTCATGGGTCTTTAAAGTATTAAATTACTGATAGCCCAGTCTGATATTTGCTTTAATTGATGTTTTACGGCCTATTATTGCTTAGATAAAATAATGCATAGTGTCTTTTCTATCAAAAGTGTTTAGTGATTTCATAAAAAAATTATGAATGAAATGAAATGTGTGCAGTGCTAATCTAATAAATAAAATTACTTCATTTCCAAAAAATATCTTTATTTTGTATATTTCACAACAGTTTCTTGGTACAAAGAAAAAAATATTATGCCAAAACTAATTACGGTTACAAAGGACAACGGGCTAAATGGAATGAAACTTGGTCTAACTGTCCACCTCCAACCACGTACATTGGATTGTCTACTAATCTTTGTATTCAAAATAAAACAAATTCAATCAGCTAAGTAAGCCACTATGACTTTTAATGCTTCGGCTACATTAGCGGGCGAAGATTCGTATCGTGTTGGCGCGACAAAAACATCGTGTTCGGGCATAGGCGATGTTCTTGTCTACATTAAGGCGGGCGAAGATTCGTGTCGAGTTGACGCGATGCATCGTGCCGGATTGTGTTGTTCAGTTTGTTGTGCGGCCGATACGTATATAGGACTGAATTGACGTACATACATAGGTGTAGCCACCCAAGCGAATATTGACAAGGCGACAAATCCCTTTGATCCGTGCCAGTTTACCGACAGCTCCCCGATACTACATCGTCTTCGCCCGAACACTACGCGATGACACGATGTACCCGGCCACATTCAT
Organism: Alcis repandata; assembly: GCA_949125135.1. Taxonomy (NCBI): domain Eukaryota; kingdom Metazoa; phylum Arthropoda; class Insecta; order Lepidoptera; family Geometridae; genus Alcis; species Alcis repandata. The sequence goes on from OX421233.1 coordinate 9,091,730, forward strand.
CGCGTTAACACGAATATTCGCTGTAGCCCGCTAATGTAGCCCCAGCATAATTGACAGCATTTTTTTAATGTCATATAGCATTTAGCATTTTCTATTGTTATAAATTATAAACGTGATTGGACCTTTTCTACGCAAATCTCATTATTGGTGGGCACTTAGACCGCGTTTCCACCCACAACCAGTATATTATAACTTTTTAATAACAGCCATTTTTAACCGACTTCAAAAAAGAGGAGTTTATCAATTCGACTGTATGTTTTTTTTTTGTTTGTTACCTCATAACTTTTGACTGGGTGAATCGATTTTGATGATTCTTTTTTTATTAGAAAGCTGACGCTTCCCGTGTGGCCCATTTCAATTTAGTCCAGTTCTGATATATCCATGAGAAAACCACATAAGTCTTAAATTTGCATTAAGTACGTGCGCGACAAATAGATGAATAACTCAATAGTCGGTCTTTTGAAGTCGGTTTTTGTTTTTTTTTTTTGTTAAAAATAATTATTTTCAATAAATGTTACTCAGTAGTAATAATTTGACAACCTCATATATTATTTACGCAAATCTTGTGCGGGAAAGTTGACACCACTTTTATCCATTTTCCTTTATTTCTAAATAAAAACTTTTTATTGTTTTTTTTTATTGGAAGTATTAAAACCAAATTACTTTTGTACTAAAAATAATAAGAACGCTCAAAAAACGCAAATTTCTAAAGGTTTTTTTGTACTAAACAAAGAAGAGAAAAAGTGATAAACAATTTTTAAAAATGCTCTAGTTACTAAGATACTAAATATGATATTGACTCAAGAGATGTTATACATTTTCTTGTATACAGACATAACTTTAAAAATACATAACAAAATATGTACAGGGTTTTTCATAAAGGGTATGCTAAGCCGAAAATGGCTCATAGTACTCATCATTATGAACAACTTTTACTATGGGACCAACCCAGAATTCGCGAAAAAAGAATCAGCTGTTCCACACATTTTGTCGAGTGTCATTGACATTTTTCTATGGAACAGCTGATTTTTTTTTCGCGAATTTCGGGTTGGTCACATAGTAAAAGTTGTTCATAATGATGAGTACTATGAGCCCCTTTCGGCTTAGCATACCCTTTTATGAATAACCCTATATATAATTGATTATGCTACAAGTTATTTGTCGCATAATGAATTATATGCAAGAATAAAATTCATTCATATAAACTATCATGAGTACATAAAACGTCACGAGTAAAGAGGTAGTCATTTTGTAAAATAAAATGCTACCTCTACCTACATTGACTATTTAAATGAATAGGCATGACGACAGTATCAAAAAATCGCCGATTCAATGCTTTCAGGGGACTAGCCAGATTAAAAAAATTTAAAACACATGTTTAGTTTTATTTTTAAAAAACAGATTACTAAGATTTTCAATAAATTAAAACATTAAAATACAGCAATCGGTCATCTTGCCAGAAACAACAATCACAGCGTATGACGTCACGCCAAAGTGAACTCAGGTCATCCGCTGCTCATCACGCATAGACACAATGACATGACACAATGCCGTGACGTCAAATCGACGCCATGACACAAGCAAGCTGTTTTCGGGCACTGTTGAAAAAATATGTGAAAAATGGCTTCAAACTTCGTTAAACTTAAGTTTATTACCGAAATAAAGGTTTTTTTGTAAATAGTAAATGTGTACTCACATTATGGAAGAGGATTTTAAAATCTTTCGTCACGCCTATTACCTAATTTATCTTTTTTAAGTTTACGCGTAAAAATATATACATACAAATAAGGCACTATTAATATTTCGTTGCCTATGTTATATTACAACTCAATGAATTGGCTATTTTTTTTATTAGTTATGGTACACAACTTGCGTCACGACAGCATTTTGGCCTTTTTTCTATTTTTTTTTATACCCTCCTAAATAATTTATTAAAGATCTTTCAGTAATCATGTTTATAGCTATAGCCAGATCTCTCTGGGGTGGAACTATTAGAACTGTCAGTATCTGTATCAGTTTTATTGCTTCTACTAGAGCTCTGGCTGTTATGAATGCTACCTTCGTCTCTCTTCCTACACGATAAGTAACTATTGCTTCCATTTCTGTCTCCATAGCTCTTATCACGATTGTATCTGCTACCATTTCTTTCACTACTGTATCTATTGGTGCTTCCGTACTTATCACCCGTACCATATCTATTTCTACTAAGAGGTAACCTCTCATAACGTTGTCTAAGATTATCGTTGTCATTTCTATTATAGTAGTACTTAGACGACTTTACTTCAATTTTGTCATTAATCGGTTTAATAACAGTATCCTTACCGAAATCGGGACGAGGTAGTTCTTTATCTAATAGTCTGGCTAGGTAGATTTCTCTTTCAATTTCATAGCCGCGTGCGGTTTCAAATTCTGTAACAATAATTATATTTTAGATTAAAAATAAACATTATTTTATAATGGCATTACAATGTAAAAAGAAACATGATTGAGAGTTAGAAGAACTAATGCTTCCGGTGAAACTGCGATAAAGCTACAGTGTGACGGTATGGTAGTACCTTTTCGTCAAAAACTTGTCGCCAAACGCCAAACATTTCAAGTTTTAGGGACTAGTATCTTCAACAACACCATGATTAATGGAAATACAATATTAGTTACATTTAACATCAGGTCGACCTGACGAAAAACTAGGTATTTGGCTACAGCCAAATACCTAGTTTTTCACTCATAACAAAATATCGAAACGAAATAATGAGTTTCTGAAAAATAAAATGTTTCTTAATATAATACCAACTTTTTATAGCTTCTTCGACTGGTATATTTAGTCGATCCCTCATGTACCGGCACACCATATACCCAGTCCGATTCAAGCCGTGTGTGCAGTGGACACCAACCAAGGAATCTATAACAAAACAAAATACCGAAATTGAATTTCAACTGAAACGAAATTCTAATAACTTTTTACAAGATACCTTTAGTAGAGAATACATTAAAAACAATGATGGCCATCTTTGACAACTAAAATAGTAACGTTAAAGTTACTCTAGGTAGTGAAAGCCAGTTTTCTCCATATAATTTTCCCTTATACGACGACAACGGTGAGGTTGCATGCTTTCGAACTTTGCATGTGAGTCATCGAAACCTAATCCAATTTGAACACTAAACGTCTAAAGTTCCGATCGATAACCACTAAAAGTAAAACGTTTCTCAAAAAATAAACGAAAAAAACTCATGTTTGCGTCTTCGAAATCGCACCGCAAACATCGGGGGAGGTCGTTGACATCGCACCCCTTCGTATCGGGGGAAGGGGAGGTGCAACGGGGTAGTTTGTGGGGAGGGGGCATAGGAAGTCGTGGCCGCGGTTTGACACTTCCTCCGGAAGACCTTTGAAGTGGTGAAGATGCGCACCGTTGTATTGCATAGAGTTTGTAGCAGACAAAAAGTTCTTTTGTACCTTTGTGCTATTTAGTTTTTCTGCAAGATTCAAATTTAAGCTGACGTAAATAACAAACTAAAATCTTTTGACCTTTAAATATCATCGTGAAGATGGCATCGAAATTGATAAAGTGTGCGAGCACTTAACAATAAAACTACACTTCTGTTGCCATATTAAGCAAATTGGTCATATAGCTTTTTAAAAAACAGTCCGTAGGCGCCATTTCTACATAATCGCAATTTGCAACAAAGATATCACCGGCTCAATTGACATTCGCCTGTCCGCCCACTCCGGTGCTGACATCAAAAAAAGCATTACGTGTTCAAAACATTTCTTAGCACGAGACAAAAACAGAGCAAAAACTCCATTGGAGATGCAAAATTCCCACGGTGCGGTCTCGGCCAGGAGTAATGCCACACACTGCACTTTTATTTATGTAACTGATGCTACAGCTTTGGAGATTATAGGAAAAATACTTTGTGAACATACGCGCATTTGAAATGCCATGGTTGAGAGTTGCAACGACACGAATGTTTGCTCGACTCATTTGTTTGAAGATAGACGAATCATTTACTTTCACTAGTAGTATAGATAAATGGGACGTTTGCCTGATGGTAAGTCCTGTTTTATCTGCTATCAGCTGCGGCTGTTAATAAGTACTTGAAATAAAAGTAAATAAACCGTTTACAAGTACTGTACTACATTTGTAACTCAGAGTCGCATTCCATCCAATGAAATTTACATAAAAAAGTTTAACATCAACTGATTAAATCGTTAACTTGACTTTATCTCTGACTTGTACAGTAATTGCAATGCTAATTGCAATGTTTGTTTCTGTAATTGAAACTCGACCACAGATAATGAAATTGCCGACGAAAGCCTTCTCTGATGGATTGCTGTTAACGTTACTGTTTTTTTTTGTCCGCCCAGACCGAAGTTGGCATGAATTTACATGTGTAATGCCACAAATGCATTTCGACTGCGAAAGGCAAACTTCAAGCTTTATACGAGCAGTTTTGTTTAAGTACAGCCTGTTTTACTATGTTTTAAAAGCTGTGGAGCTTCCGTGTTTGTCACGTTTTTTTTTTTTACTATCTGTATAATTATGTATATGTAGTTTCTAAGTATATTCAATGTTTTATAACTTGAATCTCCCTAAAATCTAGCTTGAGAAATTAACATAATAGTTCACACACATAAATATAAAGAGATCTCGGGAACTAGTGGTACGATTTCGACAATTATTTCACTAATAATGGAATGCTGCGCTATCCTTGATTGCTATTGGCTATATTCAATTGTTCATAGTCTCAACCCTGCGAAGCTGAAAGAAAAGCAGCACCGGGCACGAAGACCGTGGATCAGCTAGTATAGTAATTAGTATAGCTAGAAACTAGTAAAGCTAATGTCCAGTATCAGCTAGTTAATTAAAAAGCTACTAATAATGCACGGATGCCTTCACAAACCTGATCCGTAACCGGCATCTGCTGACGGTTGAAATGTCAATCAAGCGACTAACCTACACTCGGTTCCCGATTCACATGCAAATTGCATCTGACAGTACAATGAGCCAATCGCCCAATACGTGTTACCACTTGTTACTTAGCATAGAAAGCGACTGCATCTAAATGTAATAAAAACCTATACAAAATAAACATAACACTGGAACCGCACCGACTGGCCCAAACAAACAGACAAAAGGTATCAAAAGAGGGCGTTACGTAATTATAATAGTGATGTACTCGAAACATATCGATATTGCGTAAGTGGACCTACCACAGAGAAAAAAACAAATGGGCGCCGGAAAACTTGGATCGCGAACCATCAACAATAGCTTAAAATAATATTTGACAATATTTAGCAACGTTTACAAATGCTAAAACGTTTCTGTGTGCAAAACTTGTTTGATACCTTCTAATGTGTATTTTCCATAACAATGGTTTGCGTGAAATTTCTTTGACGTCAATAGCCATATTGTAGCTACATTAACGTATAAATTGTATACCCTATCTCACGATCTTTATTTGATAATTTAAATACACAAAGATTTGAACTTTAATGCGACGTCAAACCAATAATCATAACGCACAAAAATTAATAAATTATTTATTATCTTTCATTGCTATATTCCCAATTTATTGGCAACCCTATATCAAAAAATACATTTCGGGGTACGAGAACTGCAATCGGGACAAGTAGTGCAGTCGAAGATCGAAGCATTGTGTCCGAACCGACTGTTTGTTCTCTACAGTATCTAAGCTTTCAAACTGTTTGTCAACTTCAGTGCAGCAAACAATGACATGGTTAGGTTGTGTAATTAAAGTTCAATTTAATTTTACTACCTAACTGTGGTAGTGTAGACTGTTTTTCTTGTGATTTTATATTATTATTAAATCACCTACTTTCTATGTACTTTCTTACTTTTGTGACGTAGACATTATTAATTAACATTGGTAAAAATGCCCGTAATTAGAAGCAACTGATGATTTGGTCAGTTGGTATTGAAATAGGATGACACTGCATATTACATTTTGTAGGTCTTGGTGGTTTCATTTATAAAACCTGGAGCAACAATTAAAGGCTTTACTGTGACTTGGAAACTCTCAATATTAGGACCAATTAGTTACTTTAGCGCCACCCTCAGGCACTGTTTTACACTGAGATATCGATGTCGATTGTCGATACGCGTTTCGCCTACGCGCGACCCTTTTACATCGTAATCGGCTTATTAGGACTTTACCACACACATTCAACCGACTGCGGTCTATTAACAATGTTACGACGACGCTAACCTAGGTTTTCCTTTGACGGATCCAAGTTTTCAGAATCGCTATGAGGAAAAGCTCCGAGATACGAGTATCTGTGTCAAGTACTTTGACGCTGTTCGCTTTGTAGTCAACGTAATGCGAGAAAATCAAAGGAGCTTTATGAATTTGAGGCCTAGAATTATTATTAATATAGGTACGTATAATTATGTCTACTGTTATGCATTCATACAGTTAAAAGGTACCTACACGAAACGAACATTATGTTAGACAAACTCCAATAATCACTGCTACCGATAAGGCGTCAGCTGAGTCTAAGTAACTCGAACGTAGCTCATTAAAAAACTTATTTTTTCAAAAATATCTTGCACACACATACTGTGAGTACAGTCGTAGTATAGGCTCAAGAATCATAAAATCAACATTTATGATCCCAGAACGATGTGTTCAAAATGCGTAAGTACTTATCATGAAACTCGCTACACATTTCCACACAGTTTGGATCTCCGGCGCCACGCGTGGGCGTCGACGCGTTGATCGAATGACTGATTAGCTATTTAAGAATATTAATTGTGCACATGAAATGGAACTGCATTCTCCAGCTTGGTATTTTTATGATGATCCGATTTAATTTAAACGAAGTCGATGTCACTTTCGATTGTAATAACATTTTTGAAATGTTTAAACATTTAGATATCATCTCACCATCAATGCGATAGACAGTATAGTCAACACATCAAAACAACGATTCAAACGTGCCAAGTAAATAAATGGTGAACATTAAAAGAAATAAACAAGTAAGTAAGATACGTGTATGAAACAATGTTAAAAGACTTTGTGGAAAGTTACGTAACATTTAAAGAAGACATTTCTAACAAAATAAGGAAAACTTCAAAACATACAATAGAACAACCGTAGTCAGCTCAAACAAAAAGTTAAATTCGAAAGACAGAAAATAAACTCTACACAAACGAAGATATCAAGAACTACAACTTTGAAAATCGATAATTTAGATGCAACATAAGCTATTTAAAACTTCACAAACTACGTTATCATTCCGCATATAGACAAACATATTCTTCAACAACATTTGTGACTGTTCGCAGTCAGAAAGTGCAACTTTGTCTGCGAGTTGGAATCTCGGTTGAAAGTAAGAGAACTGCTGCGAACGCAGCGATATATCTCGCGTCCATATCAACAAACTTTCAAACTAAGTTTCCGGCGAACTCATTCCTCCGTGACGTCAGCTCCATAATTCTAAAGACATTGGATTTTATGTCGCACGTATTTCAAAAGTCAAAAGTTTTCCCGATTCATTACAATGAAATATGCTACACACGTGCTCCGTAATGTATTGAAGGCATTCCAAAAATTACGTAAACAAGAAAAAGTTTTGAGAATATTGTGTTACACGAAAATGAAAATTAAGTGAAACGATAACAGTAACTATTTAACTTTTGTTGTGTAACATCATGAATATTAAAATGTGTAAAGAAGAAAACAATTTAGGCGCGCAAGTCACCTGATAACTTTTAAATTACGTAAGAGAAAATTACCATCGGTGTCGGTGCTGCCGAATCATATAATATAATGGTGAATCACACTTATCAGCTTAATGTAAATCGATAGTTTACGATGTATTTATCTATCGCTTTTATTGGAAGCGTCAATTCCAAATCATAAACACTGCATAAGAAATTCCACAGGTTATTTATTATTGTAAAAAGTATAAATGGCAAGTCATCTATGGAACGGTAAATGATTCATCTATCAATCGACCGGCGAAGATGTGACATCTTCTGCAAGACGCGTCAAATACCTCCGCATCAAACATTTATAATGATAAGGTAATTGATTTCCGTGTTATTGTGCGCATACTCAAGCTATATCGATGCATGAATGATGCTATGATTGGCACGTGATTCCACGTGCTTATAATAATTAGAATATTAAAAATGTGAGCAGTCAAGCGTAACGACGGAAATTAAAACTTTTTTTGTTTTTGAATGATTTATATGTGGTCATATTTTCGATTTAAAACATTTTAAAGTGACCTGGTTTACAAAAAAAAACTTTCTGAACATGGCAACTCTAAACTTTGAATGTACATCGACACTAATTTTACATCGACACTAATTTTACTGTATCTTATTTTATAAGTCATTTTCGCGTGATCACTCATGAGTAAAAAAACATTGAATTAGAAACAAATCCGGGATCCATAGATTTTATTACGTATCACAACGATCCACCAGACCTGCGTCTGGCCCGCTTTTTCTTAAATAGACACATTTACGCCCTACGAATGTAAGGCGAAGTATTATCCCGACTAGTAGTATCATACAGAAACCCCCAAGCGAAAAGTATCTCAGTAGCAAAATGTGTCCGGTGACTAGCTAAGAAATGGCGATAAGCGAACGCAAATCAGTGCAGAGAAGTCGATTAGGGCCACCCTCGGGCGGCGCGCGGCGGCGCGGCGGCAGCGCTGCCTCAGAAGCGTGCGTACTCCGCGCGGTATCGTGTACGCCTTCGTGTAAATCAGGACGAGCGCGCGATCCCGCCGCGATACCCGCTGATATACGGATATCGTCGCATTACCACACGCTACCGACACGATACTTGTTTGTTCGCCGCACGCCTTATTTGCCAATCTTATTTTCATGCTCGATTTGAATCGAGAAAGCTCTCTTTAACTAATATTGAACCGATACCCGCTTAATGACACGGCAGGTGCATTTAAAGTGTTTCTTCACGGCATGACGTTCGACCATGTCGGATATTTTATCTACTAATTTAATAAATTCCTATAACTCGTTTCTAACTATTAACGTAATAAAATGTACAATAATAATTATTGCCCGTACTAAAATGAATAACATTTTAAAAGCCCTCTCGAACCTCCCGAAAGGCACAAGAATCTGGCGCTAGCCGTGGCAAACCAGTCGGTATAATATACATCTCACTCAATCTACTTAGCGACACCGATAACCGACCATTACCGACCGAAAACGCCGACAGATACTCGCATGCTCACAATTAATTGAAACTGCCCACGTAATCTAATAAAAGCTAGTTTTTGTGATCAAGACAAACAAGGGCGCCCATTCGTAATTAGAACTTAATGAACATTCGGAATATTGAGTTCGGCACCGTGAGAAGTCAAACGATAACTGAGATTTGTGTCAGTGTAATTAAAAGCGTGGCTGCCGATAAACTCGGACGTGCGGACACAGCCTACTAGTTGTGACTGCTATGAGTTATTTGACAAACCAGCCTTGTGGGAGCTCCCGCAGTACTTGCGTCCCGGCGCCGACGACCTACGTCTGGTCGAAGGGATTAGGCTCTACGAGTTTTGAACGCGTAACGCATTACTCGTTAAAATCGAAGCGTTCTTTAATTGAAATCGTATGTTGTATCGAGCGTGCCTGATAACGATAGATTCATCCGAATTAAACGTACAGCAAATTGAGATGCACTGGAACTAACTCTATTTATCTATTAAAGAGAAGACAGAGCAAATGAAACCAAAACACAGACAGTATCTTCCAATTGACTTTATTGAAACTAAATCATTTATCAATGTCACTGAATGACTTAATTCAATACAGAATGAATTGCATAACACGACGGCATTCAATTGTGGAACATTTTATTGCCGCGTTCACGATTCACTGAACCGACACGTATGGCCATATTTATCTGAGGAGAGCTTCACAATGGCATAACGATTAGTGACTATAAAGACTCGGTCGAACGATACTCTTTATGGTGGTCTCGTAAAGACGTAAAGCAATACAATTAGGCAATGGGCGTGCATTAACACCTCGATGGAGCGTCTTCACCCACGCGAGAAGACGCTAAAGCTGCCAGCAAGTCATGAATTTAACCTACATACACGTTTACTGAGACAACGTTAAGCGCACAAACATCAGCACACCCAGTTGTAGACATTGGTTGTTTAGACATATCGAGTGTATGTACGGATCTTACTGCGATCGGCGAGCCGCAGCGGGCTCGCCTCACTTGCACAGCCACTAAAGAAGAGAAAACCGCAAGGCTAATATGAGAACGCATACGAGAGCCGTCATTATCCACGACCCGGAAAGTAATCAACCACGTTAACATATCGCACAAACAAAAATTTGACTCACCGCAGCGTATTCTCAGGAACTCGTCAACCGCGTCCATAAATCTGGAAGTAAACAAAGTGAATTTAATAGTCGGTTTCGAGTAACGTTTACCTTTGTATTTCGGATAATGCGGAGTGATCATGTGAGAAAAATGAAGCTATAACATCGGAATGGCCAAATTAATAGAGAGTTAACAATAATGTCGCTCTTCAGTGTAAGCTTAGACCCTACATTCCAGTTTTATACAACTTCCTAACGCGATAAAAAAAGCTTAAATACGATGTAAAGTGATACGTGGCAACAGTTATTCCGCCGTAAAACATTTAATTGAATTTTACGAAAATATAGAATCTACGGCACCCGTCAAGTCAAGATGGAGATGAAATATCACGTATCGATCGCAGCGTGTCGCCAGCCAGTAATCGATTTTTTTACACCTAAAACCGCACGATCCGTGGGCGTGCTGGAATTACAAGGCATTTCTGCCGACGCCGGACTATTTGGTGAAATATGTTTGTTTTCATCATAACAAATGTATTTTAATATTTGCTATGAGGGGCGCTGGGGAGCCCAAACACATTATTGGGATGTTTTCTTAAATAACTTCGAAGGGTGGTCTGATGTTTCGCGGTGTTAGTGGTTTCTGAATCTTCTTTATTAAACGTATTCTGATTTAGTAATGTGAGCTCGAGGGAGGCTGGTGATTAAGGCTTGTTATGCAAAATTGCTAGCGTTTATAGGCGCCAGCGTTTAAATAATTACGCCGGAGTTTTCCCGGGGGACAGAAGCGGCGGCGGCACAGCTAAATACATAAAAAGCCCTATCATCAACCTCAATGTGTCCCTGTCCATTTAAAAAGGTGCAAAATAAGCCATTTTGCAGACATCTAATTACGCATTCAACTAGCAATTTATGGGAGTTTGTCTTCACAGTTTTTATACAAGATTTATTGGCGTAAAATTATCGTAAAACCCAGCGTAACAAAAACGAAACAGCCATGCAACAATAACAATAAAATGCTTGAAATCTTATTTCATACAACAAATCGGAAATTGACCGTGAATCTGTAATTAAAATTCTATGTTACCGGTTAGTATTTTAAGTTTGGGGTTCTGTACAAATAATGATTATAAGAGTTTTGGGCTGTTTATGTACAAAATGCTAAAAACTTAAAGTTTCACGTTAAGTTATCTGAAAGTCATTGGTTTTTATTTGTAACTTATTGACTCATATTTTTGTAAATCATCAACTTATATATTTTTTTTTGGATTATATTGCGTTTTAATATAATATACATTTAAAGGCAATTAAGGTTTACAATCCTGAATTTACAGGAGAGATTTTTTAATCCCAAAAAACTGTAAGATTAACCTAACAAACTCCAAGAAGCTTTATACTTTTACGATTCTTGAACAAACACTGCGGGTCTATTGCATCATGGTACATGCACACAGGTCGTTCCACGGAATTCTGTTCCTTACTCCAATATTGTACAAATTGAACTGGTGGTCGCGACGTGTGGCGCCACATAGTAAACAATTTAATTACGCGTAAAGTCACGATTCGACAAATTGGTATGAATCCTTTCGGAGTTCCTGGTTGAGGTTTTGTTACGGAATACAACAGATAAGAGGGACAAATTCGAAAAGATAGTGGAAAAACAATAGAAAGTTCAATTCACACCGAAGCTCGATCTTTCGTTGATCTAATTGCTTATCGTGTAATACTTCGGCTCGAGATTAGCTAATTTGTTTTAGTGGATGTTCTCACAGAGTGTGATGATATAACCAACATACTAGTAAAAATTACAGTTGTTTCCATTTAGAAGAAACTTTTTTAAACGGTTTTATTTAGCTCACCCCGTTTGTTTTTAAACGGTTTTATTTAGCTCACGTTTTCTTTTTTCTTTCTTGGGTCAAATTTAGTAATTCAAATTTCACCCTCTTCCTGTCAACCGATTAATCTGAAATTTTGTATACACTTTGGATTTTGGTGACAATACAATTATGTTTATTCATTATCATTATAAATTCAAGATGGCCGCCGCTACAAAATGGCGGATAACGTAGGTTTTATCAATCCCATCAATATGGGTATCAAATGAAAGGGCTCAACAAGCAGAATACAATATACTATAAAAATTTGAAATTCAAGATGGCGGCCGCTACAAAATGGCGGATAACGTAGGTTTTATCGATCCCATCAATATGGGTATCAAATGAAAGGGCTCAACAAGCAGAATACAATATACTATAAAAAATTGAAATACAAGATGGCGGCCGCTACAAAATGGCGGATAACGTAGGTTTTATCGATCCCATCAATATGGGTATCAAATGAAAGTGCTCAACCAGTATAATACAATGTACTATATAAAATTAAAATCCAAGATGGCGGCCTCTACAAAATGGCGGATAACTTAGGTTTTATCAATATGAATTAAACAGAATGCGAAATAAAAACTAAAAACTAGAAAATAAAAATAGGTAAAAAAACTTTTTAAGTTAAACGGTTTTATGTTAAAAAAAAAGTACTAAAAACCAAAAAATAATAAAATAGATACAGTCGTGGGAATTATAAACATATGCATAGACTAGACCAAAATAAAACCGTGGGGAGAGTTAAGTTAGAGACGTTGTGACGTGCCCCACGGTTTTATTTTAGTCTAGTCTATGCATATGTTTATAATTCCCACGACTGTATCTATTTTATTATTTTTTGGTTTTTAGTACATTTTTTTTAACATAAAACCGTTTAACTTAAAAAGTTTTTTTACCTATTTTTATTTGAATTAAACTCATTGTAGAAGGCAAAAATAAAGTATAGGAAGAAGTTATTCAACATAACCGCAATAGGCTTATTGTAATATGCTATAGTTTTATATGTAGTAACTTCGGGATTTTTATTGCGTATTAAAAAAAGTATAAAAATGTAAGTTTTGTATATGCTTCTGTTTTTTCTATAATCTGTAAAATTATCTTGGACTTTCCTATATTTAGGTACGAGTATGGCAATCTCCGCATGCAATGTCTATTTTGGGGTGTTGAGCTAACTTTGATTAATTGGTTTGCAAATTGGTTACGGATCATTATTCCTATTGTTTTTGCTTTACACATAACGTTTTTACTACTAATGCTACAAAGTTACCTTAGCAACTCATGAATGATATATGTTTGAACTTTAAAAATATATTTGTGGACGTCAGCATTAATACTTTCGGCCTATATGCTTCCACTGGGAGAGGAGAAGAGAAAAGCGGAGCGGAGCTTTTCTCTGCTTCGGTGGACAGGCAGCCATTGGCCCGGTTTCCACCAAAGCGGAGACGAAAGGAGATATCTTTTGAATAACCAACTCGATTTCATTATTTCCGCATCTCCTCTCCGCTTAGCTTCGGTGGAACTGGATCAAGCGGAGGGGAGATATCTAATTTTTCTATAAAATTTTGTACCGCTGAGCGGAGAGGAGATGTAAAAAGAATGTGGATGTGGATGCAGTTTTTCATAAGTCTGTGCAGACTGCAAACTATTGAAGTCCATGGAAAAATGTGAACTGAGCTAGATAGCTCTAATCTCTAATCTAATCCAAGCTAGCTAAGCTTAGCTCTTGGTCTGCAAACTGCATTAGACCGATAGTTGCTTTTGATACTCTTCACCTGATTAGTAAGGCATTCGTCCGACACTACATTTCCCGATACGTGGACTCTACTCTACAAAACGAATTATAAGACTTGATACTCCATTGAAACGTTTGCAAACAGTCGCTGGAAAGATGTTTGACGTACTAGCTTGTATACAGTTTATATAATATCAATTCACAGAAACCTCTAAGTATAGTGAAGAGGTTTTGAGTGTGTACTTAAAGCCTCCTGTTTGACGTAAATCTAATAAAGCTTGATGAAGACGCACTTCTGAGAATGTCACGTTAAGTATTTATGGTAAAACTTAAGGAAAATGTTCAAGATTTACATTATTTTTTTAAATAAACTTTTATAATAATTATATTATTTTATTTTTAATATAATACCTACTCGTATTGTAGTATTTATCATAATAAATAAGATAGTTGACAACAAATCAATGTTAATAGCGATAGTTTTAGCTTCTTTAGATCCCTTATCTAAACTGAGAATATTGTCATCGTTAAACCTACTTATAAAACGATTAGTTTTCCACTTAAAGCTCTTATACGTGTTCTAATATTCCATGACAATATATTAAATCTCTCATATGTTTGTAGTCATTTAATGGCCACAATTCTTCACAGCGCAATGTTGGACATGACCACTGAGCGACTTTAAAGTAACAAATTGATACTGAACTTTCTAAGCATTTCCTGGGCGAACGCGGACGTCATTATTTAAAATCTGTCAAAATTTGTATTTTATTACACGAGGGGCATATCGGTGCATAGTGAATTACATGTTTTCTTATTTAATATTAGTGGTGTGTTGGGTTTGTGAGATAATTTATGTCTAGTCGCGTTATCTGTACCGAGATCGGTCCGAGAATAATCCGGGTATTTTTCATGCGGCAGGCTGCCGCGGTCCCTCTGTAGCAGCAGATTTATGTAACCACCAGGTTATGTATCGGCTCCTGGTGTACGGACGCCGTTTGGTTGCAATTATTATGCTCTTGACAATAGTCTAAGTTGGAATCCGGTGGGAACCGCGACGTCCGATTTACTGGCCGTTGTGTTTGCAGCTTAGTTGGCTTAGAGACAAGATAAAATGGGATTTAATATTCAATTGTGTTTTATTGGAGAAGATAGGTATGAACTTGAAGCTATGTCAGTGATAATGAGTAAAGCGTATTTTCGGTCAATGCGTTTAGGTTTCTATAAATAATGATGCAGGTGCACAAAATAATCGTTCTTGGAAAGAGTATCGTCTTTCTTATGTACCCTATCTTTACAGACTATTCGCAGACGTTTGTCCGTGATGGTCTGAAATAAGCCTTATGGAATCTTAGACCGTGTGAAAAACTTAGTTGACATAATTTATGATAGCACTATACAGGAACTTAACTAATTATTCTGAGCTTTTTAATTGATTACGATAATTGGACCTCGCTTTAATTTACGATGTTAGAAAACCGGAACTGATTAAAAAATTGAGCCGTATTTAAAACAAAATTAATGGTAATGTCACCGATCGGAAGTGGATATCTCAAAATTTAAGTCCATGAAACGTTTTTAATGAGAAATTCCGTGAGCTTTAAAAATTTGTGGTCCATAAAATGTCAAATTTACATTGACCATTATTACGCGGGCTCGACGACGTATGACCATAAAAATACGCATAAACCGCCCAATAATTTTATTGCGAATTAATAATGACATTAATTGTTAATTTAACATTTGTGAATGTTCCGGATTCTTTTTACATTCTTACCAAAATAGAATCAATTACTTTTTATTGTTTCACATGTGGAATAGAACCAGAAATAATGAACATCATATTACATTATGACGTTACCATATAAAAAATATTAGTAACATAGTAAATCATTTGATATACCATCCTCTATAGTAGCCTTTTCGTGTTCTAATTTCAATATTTCTGTAGTTAACAAGCGCAACAGGACCAAATCTTGACAGCTTACTTTCCCGACCCTTTAGACCTCACATACGCTGCGCGCGCGCATCCATCATGGTACGAACGCGCTGCGTTGTTACATGTCGGTACCTTTCTACCAACAAGATCCAAAGTGTCCCAAAACAGAGATAATAGGCGACACTCTGATACAACGCCAGATAAGGAGCAGGAGGTTCCCAGGGCGCTCTCCCAGGGACAAAACAAAAGGTTAGAGGTCGCACGTGGGCCAAATACAGACATATCCGGGCAACGAAACAGACATGTTAATAAGTAAAACAGTGACGGTAGAGACAGTTTCTAAGGAATTAATTCGAAATATAAAAGCCATTAAAAATCACTTTTAACAGATATGTTTTTTTATTGCCAATATGTGAGCTGGGCACACATGTTATGTCGTACACAAAAGTGAATTAACTAATCGAGTTCTACAGATTGGTTAGTAGCACGAGCTAGTTAAAAGCCGCTAAAACAGGGAAAAATCAAGTCTAGGAAAGCCAAAGACGAAGTCTAGCAATCCGACTATCTAGGTCAACAAGAAAACAAAGAGGATAACCGAGTACACCTGTACTGTAACCGATAAAACGTATACGTACAATGCGCTAAGCAAATTCATTTCACAAATTATTTAGACTGCAGATATTCGTAGCGCAGAACAACATAAGACTCGCTAGCACTCAATAGGCAGGTTCCTCTATAATGAAAACTAGACTTTACTATAAACAAGCAAATGATTGAAAGATTTATAGTTTCATTATGCAGAGGTCGGACGGATCATTAATATTACCTACAAAGTTTATTAAACGTATAAAGTGAAGATATTATCTTTTGCGAAGGACTAAAGCACTATCAAAAGTATTTTAACGATTAAACATTAATGTAATGGAGGTTTAGTGTTGTTCGTAAGTAATTTATGTGAAGGCGGCAATGTTGCTAGCTACTTTTGATAGTTACTCACAGCCTCTGTGAAATTCTTTACATAGCCGGTTTGTTTGTGGTATTTGCTCTATACAAAGACGCTCAAGGATGGACCAGAGGAAGGAATATTAACTTGATCAAAATTTATAACAAAGTGTCTCTTTAACTCAGAAGTGTAGGTATTTAGCTTTTGTTGGATTTTATAGCGACATCAATGCTAAAAGCCTAGAGACAAACAATACTAAAAAAAATCAGTAAGCTTATTTTCAAACAACTTTTACAATAAAGATTTTACACACACACCTGTTCGTATTCAAGTTATGGCAGTATAGTTATCATTCGACAGCAAGAAGTAGCTGTACCGACTCATAAACTGTAAGCTTAACGATCGCAAAGAAAAACGTAATACATCCTAGAGATGCTTATGACGGTGTTTAACGTGTAAATGAGCCTTTAGAGTTATCTACCAATGAGCCAAGTACAAAGCGAACAATTCATTTGTGGAAACAAATGGAGGAAACAACGTCGTATTGTTTTATAGTCAAAATCGCAAGTCTCAGAAAACTGTAGTTCTTACAGCCAAGTCTTCAGATAAGTTGGTGGTCGCTCTGTAAAATATCGATACTCGATAGCCTCGAGAAATATGTCGATAACTTGAGTTACATGATTGCACCTTACTAGTTCTGATATCTGATACACAATGATTGTGGTTATACAGATTGGTATTTAATAAGTTTTATCTAAACTAGAATTGTCGTAAACATCTTGTAGATGTCTCGGAACTAGATCGTAGTTATTTTATATTTACTCGTATTAAAGTGCTTTGAGATTTACAAGGTGTTTGCGAGCTGTAAGCAAAGCAGTAAAACAATGACAGTGAAGACCGCATAGAACGTTTCGACCTATATTTGTTTTTTTACGAAATATTAACTTTTACGAATAAAGTAATTTTTTTTTATGTGCTACAAAAACGATCAGATTTTATTACAGACAAGCATAGCTCAGAATGCTCTAAATGGCAATCATACGCACCCTGACCTCACACATCCTGGTTATGTGTATATGTGGTGGAGTCAGCCTTCTTCACTTTTCTCTTCCAGTTCGTTCTATCCACGAAACCGTCATAGGAACTTTTGCACCCAAACATCCAACATCATAAAGTTCATGTCAATTCTGACAATAATACTATGGCCACTCGCGCAAGTCACTGGACATCTAAAGTCGTTTTTTAGTCGTAAGTTCGAATCATATGCGGTCAAATTTTAATTTGTTTTACCTTTGGTATAACGACGACAATAAAATTTGAGCATTTACTGTATGTTTAAATGTACAACTTAAACTTGGTATAAACACATTTCTGTCATTCCTTTAACACTTAGCACTACGTTCGAAAGGTTGTGTCCCATAACCTGTAATACGGCCATTTAAATCTATGAAAATAATGTAATTTAGGCATATTAACATCATAAAATGGATATTTCAAATGACACATACAGTGACCCGCTATAAAATCTAATGATTTTAAATTGTTTTTCTCTCGCCTTTTCAATTTAATATAATTTGTATGATATTAGGGGTCAAGTTAAAATTAAATTATGTTCATGACTCTGTCGTAAAATTCTTACTTGATTTTATGATCTTCTGTAATTTGCACCCAAAATCGATCGCTTCTCTGATACACAAATCGTAAAGTTGAGTTTATGACGATCTTGAGATTACTATACTTATTATACATTGGAGATAACCTACTAATATTGTAAACGTGAAAGTTTGGATTGGACGCAAAAACGGCTAAACGAATTTGGACGAAACTTGATATGGAGATAGCTTATACGCTAGAACCGCTAGATTAACACAGGCGTTTATCCCAGAAAAATTACTAGTGCCTATAGGATAGCGGGCGAAATCGCTAGTTTCAGATAAAATAAAAAAAGGCTAATCAATTGAAGGGGCGACCGAGAATTCACTAAAGAACATTCAATTCATATACAAAGAAACCGATTTTTATAGTAATGCGTTCTAAAGTGTCTTCTTCCTCTTAAATCTGGCCCCATTCATTTGAGGCCAGCCTTCCGTACTCGTATCCGTATCCTTTAAAGAAATAATTGCCTATTCATGAAAAGAAAATAAATTGAACTAATTATATCCATTTAACACCTCATTTGGGGTTCCAAACATCATTACAAAAGACCCTACCCGAAATATGACCTCATTAAAATCTAAAGAAGACCATCGCAAATGCGAAACTGAATAAGCAATGACGTACAAAGAAACGTTATGACACATAAAAAATATCCTTTTGAAACGCTTATATCATCCTGACACAAGGTGACCTCTTTCTATTCAAGTTATACAAATATCGCATGCCGATCTATACAAGTAAGATAGGCAATTATAACGAACTACAACCCTTCCAAGACAAAATTATTCCAATCAGAACAAAAACAGGGCACTAATTCATAAAACAAGTCGGGAAACTTTTTGTAACCCCAAAAGCATCCTTAAAATAATAATGTCTAGTCTGGTACACAAAAACTTGTAATGGAACCGCGTAAAATAATAAACTAAAGGATGTAGCTTAGTTATTATGAATTTATTCTAAGTGAATATATAAACGAGAAGCAGTAAGGAATCTACCGATAAAAACAAATTCGAACGAATCGCAGCGTCAGGCATTCAACAGCGAAGCGAGTCGACGGTAATGTCAATTTTGGGGGTCAAACCTAGGCTTTATTCGCATATGGATCGAGAATTTGAGATACGGCCAATGCCTAGTAATGAGGTAAGATAGCACGTTATTGAAGGCGTGTGTGATGTATTAACTGTTAAAAAAGATGTGAAATGTTGATGTTGAAAGAAGCTGTTGTATTGCTGTTTGCAACCCCATTAATCTTGAAAGTAGTTACAATTTTGGTCGACCGAGAAATGCAGGATAAAATACCCTTACTCAGCTAAATTATATTGTTCGCACTTAGTGAGTCTCTCGAGAAGCTAGTAAAATGAATGATAAGTGTATTTACATGTTACTCACAATGAAAAAGTTTTTGATTTGTCTTGTGGGAAAACTAGAAAAGTAAACAATGTTAATATAGAGCTTGATAAGGTTGACATTCAGCGAAGGACATTCAATAAAAGTGACAAACATAAAAGATTTGTATGAATCACAATTAAGCAAAAGAAACCTTTATTTACAAGCGTGACGTCAGATAATGACTTATCCATACATTTTTTATCCGATCGATGCGAAACAAGCATTCTCTCATCTAATGGTAAGCAGTCACCTGCAAGTTGCAGGGGACTGCAGGCTGCAACATAATACATTATTGATATTTTACGACTGAATGAGTAAGACACCGTTTCTGAAGAACTTCCACATACACTCTAACTAAACTTCGAAACCTGTCTAATTTTAATTTAACCAGATCTGCCGATCTCGCCACTGTACACGTTACGTGTAATCAACCCGAACAGACAAAGTCTAGACGATAGTAAACATAAACACATTAATTTAATACAACCAGACGAAAATACGAGACAGACTAATTACTCATGCACAGGAACACCATACGACGAACTGTCGTAACAGCTTCCCATAACAGTGACTCACACCACCATTACGTGTGCAAAACAGGGAATCATCTCGTTAAAATGTCAATTATGCGGTATGATTCAGTTGTGGTAATGTATGAAAATTTACAATAGAGACGAACGTCATTCCTACTAATTATTTTACAAAAAGTATCTCCATTACTGGGTCTCTCAAATAGTCTGTCTTTCTGAGTCTATGTCCTTCTGACCTGTTGTGAGTAATCGACACCTTGATGAAATTGAGCAGTAAAAGTATACATCGTAAGGAAGGACGCATAATACCTACTTACTTTATATTCCGGAAAAACTAAGATATTTTGGAATCTCGGGCTATCGGCTAGAGAAAAAGCGAGATAAATACCAACGTGATTCAGTTTAGTCTCGCGTTAAGAGTTTGCGGAACGGCCTTTGGGCTAAGTAAATGGGTTTAAAATCGCATAACTAGGTAACCGTGTTTGTTTATAGTAGCTACACTCACATTTTCCTAGAACAGAGCCTCCTTTGCGGTTTAGCCTTATTGCCGCCGCCTATAGGTACCTACAATATTGAAACTAGTAATTGCTATTTGTTACAGAAAAACTATTCTAACCACAAGTATAAATATAACAAACATCCTGATGTAATTATAGAGGAACTCGCTAATATTCCGGTTAGCAATACTATAAATGGCAATGGCACTAGTATAATGCGGTTACGATTGGTGTTAATTTTATTGCCGTTGATAAAGACAACTGTGAGACGGTACACAATAACATAAATGTTCAATTTAATGGATATGAGACAATGGCTTTGTATCTGACAGTTAGAGAAGTCATAACTATTTAGTGTTTAGGTTACTGCTTAAGTGAGATTGTAGGTACTAAGAAGTTTTAAGCTATGATATCGTGGATATTCGTAGCTGAAATTGCTGTTCGACCACGAATTCTAGATTACGATTATACTAAGATGATGGCAGGACAAGACATTCCCAACATAACCAAGAACTTGCTCCCATGCATAGATATACTCGTATTAACGAAACATAAGCACGCTTTAAAAATACTTCGACGACCGCATTTCCATCTCACCATATAAAGTTACGCTCATAGCAGATGGTAACAAAAACCACAACAATAACTCATCACGTAACAATGCGACCACATTAATTAGCAGCATCAAACAGTGGCGCCAATGACACATAAACCACGGGTATTATGTACGGATTACTCGAAACTTTGATCGTGAGCGGTGTGAGTAACGCTAATCCCCCTTGATTAATCCGTTGCCGTATACAGTCATATTGTAGTGTTCATGATGTCCTCATCTGCATATAACTTTCCGCGAATTCATTGAGATCGTTTAGCGTTTTAGGAATACATTATGATATATTCATTTCGTCCTGAACATAATTAAGCCATATCTAGCTGGGCTAAAGCTTGATTATCGACCAAATGATTTACAACATTAATACGATTGCAAGAATTTATATTTTACATAGTGGTTCATCATATATCATATTCATAGAAGCCTTCCCTATTTCATTGTATTATTGTTGTATTGTATTGAGTTATTTCTAATAATGCTAAGTGTCTCAACCCTGTGCGCATCGAGTGCAGTCCTAATGAGACACTCTACAAAAAGCTTTTTTAGCAATTTTAGAACGTTTGTCCAAGGTTTTTTATTTTTTAACCAATATTGTTGACGGAATATACCAAGTCTATGTTATAACTTCTTGACAGCATTGCGGAGGCGGCAATGATTACCAGTCAATATGGACGCAAATACGGGCTCCACAAATATTAATCAAATCCCGGACCAATATTTCAAACAAAGCAATAACTTTAACAGCCGCATTATTAATTGTATATCGAATTAGTAACTATCGCTCAAACACACCGAACTGGTCTGTCCTCATTTCATGACACGACCACAAAATAATTACGAGTACATTGAAACAAGAGCACGTTCTAATCAAATTATGTACAAGAACGTTTCGAAACGGTTTAATTAACTTATAGAGTACGATGCAGCTAAAAATTTCACAACCATTGATAATGTAGGAATAATAATAGCTTAAATAGATATAAATGCCAACAATGTCTCAATTATGCAGCCCTGTGTGGTCCAAAACAAATCATTAAGTGCCTGCTCTGTAATAATACAAAACTATAACATTGTCGATATTTAGATCAGCTATTAAATCGAATGAAACGCTGTAACAACTAGTAATGGACATGTTATTAGCATCATTATGGATATTATAGAAAATCTACAGTCAATTTCAACATTGGACAGAATTTATATTATCAAAATTATTGCTGTTATACACAATGAGAAGAATTCGATTATCATAATAAGCTCGTAGATAAACATAGATACAGAGAGAAAAAAATATATTTGCAAGAGTAAAGGCCTATTTGGCGCAACATGATAGCAGTTGACAGATCTTATCACATTCATTAGTGCGTATTAACATAACCTGCATGGGAATAAATTTAATGCGTATTGAAAACTTAATCACAACAAGCCGGCAAAACTTTTAATCAAAATTGATATTTCAATTGTAAATAAATTACGTAAATATAATTTCAAAATCCAAAATCACCATAGAAGAAGTCAATGGTTTGTTGAATTTCCAGTCATATTTCAAACCAACTCGTTCATTATCTTAAAAGGACAAATAGACAAATGGTTCACAGCTCCAGTAATAATGTGTCGGTGACAGTAAATTTGGACAATGGCTGGCGGTCGCCGTATTTATGTGTTTGTTATCACGCTCGGAAGTCTCCTATCTTACTCTGATTTACACTAGCCTTTTACAAGACAAACAGTCAACAACGTGAGAATTTACTTTGAACACCTCCGCTGCGATAAACGAGTTCACAGCTCTTGTGTCACTGGTCATCTTTATTACGAACATTATCGGAGACTCGTCCTGGACTTCAAATGTTACATCAGTAGGGAGCGAGTAAGTAGCCATTTTACCGTACAAAAGAAATAAGCCATAAATTACATTCGCGGATATGTCAAACCAGTTAGTGCACGGTTCGAAGATGTTGACATAGCGCAACTTGTAGCTCTCTGATTAAACGAGTACAAAGTCTTGAACAACAATGTTGGTTTTCCCAAGTCGGGTGATAGAACCGCCTAAAAATAAGAAATGACTTAATACAATGTCAAATTGTCTCATAAGTCTCAATCGTTCGCTAATCCAATCACAAACAAAAAACAAAGGCGAAAAAAGCTCAAAAGCGGATTTAACATGTTTGCATGGCATAGAATCCGGTGTATCAATATTGGATCAAGCTATGACTCCGATGATGCTTGAATTATTTTTGAATTTCGTTGACGTGATACTTGCAACTCATGTATTATTAGACGCCGTTGCCGTTTCGAAGAACAAAAAATCGCCACACCTATTTGATTTAATACGTAACGATAATACTAAGATTTACAAACTATGTTACCTATCCTGCTTCTAAATTTATAGACATCTAACGACTCAACACCGGCAAAGGCTTAAAGAAACATCAAAAGATATCAGTATTATGTTTACTTCAAACATTTTAAATCAATAAACATTCAAAAACTTAATCTTAAAAGAACAATTTCTTCAGTACAGAAACAGTTAAAGTCAATTTAACAAACGACCCGTACCACCGGCGAAGGTCAAAATTTATAGACGGGGTGATGGTTACAGCTGGACTGTAATGACATGATTGTCGACAGGCGACACGGGCAAACAAGTAAAAATACGGCCGTGATAAATGAACAGGGAGAAGGCACGCGCGCATCATTACTGAAGATACTAAAATCTGATGCTGGGGATAAAGCTGTTCTGTTGTGCTGGAAGTTTTGCATCTTTATATTCACTCTTACTTATAGGAGGCATTTTACAAGAAACGAAGCTTTTTAAAAACATTTAAGAATTTCCGAAAGCTTCGTTAAAGTTAAGACCAACACAAGGAAACATAAAGATACTAGGTATGATAGGTTCCATTTTTGCAATGAACATCACAACATCATTACCGTAGCAGTATGCATCTATATTACTCTGTAACTTATCATGTTCTTAGGTATTCTGAAATTCACAACAAGCGATTAACTCAAAGACTATTGTTTCAAACATTTTGTGAAGTTCTGAATAAATAGAATGTTTTGAAATTCCGTTCTCGTTCAAATTAGTAAATCCAACGCTTCTTCTCTCCTAATTGCGTCGCATGCCTCGACATATATTTCAAATAGTTACCAATTCTCGAAACGTATAGACCTATGTATCTCCGCATCCATAGTTTGGGAGTAGCCGTACGGGTGGCGCATTTGTCTAACCTTCTTACAAACAGATGCGAGATTCTAAAGTCCACTCTAACATTTTAGTATTATGTCTGCTTAAAGTTCTGCAGCTTCTTGTACTATTTTGGGAGAATCAACACTTTTCTTACGACGACAAAGTTCTTTCGTTGAAACTATTGGTTGACTGTTCATTGTGATAACAGGGCGGTATCGAAGGATCCTGATGGTTATTTATGTCGTAGACAGCCGACGACGTGGCGCTTGGGCGAACAAAAGAGTAGACAAATGATACAGATAATCTTTCAGTTAAAGCTTAGCTAATCATATTAATATTGAATGTTCTTTCTCGCAGATAGGGTCGCCAGAACATGTCATTGTTAAGTTTAGATCTATGTTGTAATTGACAGATATATCTGTAAATAAATATAATAAAGATTTTAAACATTTAATTTTGTTGTGAGCTTTTCTATAGAAATGTACGATACATTTATTTACATGTTAGGTATATTTATGTGAACGCTGATAAAGCTTACATAAATACTCAATATTATCGATAAAGATAAAGACGTAAATAAAATTAGTCTCGATTATTGCAACGGACACCTTACAAATAATTAAAATGTCTGCCATCCAAGCAATAAGTATAATAACAGGAAAACTAATAAAACTAATGGCATAAATTGAATAATATATCGATTAATAGTATATTATATGTAATATGATTATGTTTTATTGTGACCAAATTTATGGGATAATAAAATGGGGTACAAGTACACGTGAGGTGACACGGGCATAGATGTTAGGGTTGCTACCCGACCGCTTTACTGACGCAGTGACCATGATGACAAAACCCTACTAAGTGCTATAACGAAGATGCGAATTCTAAAACTTGATGTTATATGTTATGCACACTCTTGGGTCATGTCAAAGACTTTGAAAAACTGAGAAACTACTGCAATGTAGTGAAAAACTCTACCACTACTCTTTGCATGGATTCATAGCCTTCTTGACGAAAACGTATGCGGTATTGCCGATAGATAGTACGGAGTAGTACCTTGTTATTGGAGACAAAAAAATACTAATTAATTGTCATGATTTTCTCCTGCACTTTGCAAGGCAAAAAAATAACTTCAGATATAAGTTGCGATAATAATAAAATATGATAAGACAAGTAACAAAAGCTTTCCAATACGGTATTCTAGACATAGATGTACGTGCTTATATAGTAACAAGAAAGCGCTAATAAAGAGTCATAAATAATCTTCATCTTACGTAATAAATCAACATTACGTAATTTATTCATTTCGGACATGAATTTATGTATTTATACATTTATTTTAGCTTGTCTTATATCATGACCAAAATCCCCATGCGTGGTCACCCTTGCTACTGGTTCGTAGTACGACGGAGTGAATGCCTTTCGAATTCCGAGAGAAGCAGCGCGTGGGCGGCCGGCGCTAGCGACCACAACCTCAGGCTTGTCCACGCCGCAACCGAACAACGTGTACAAGTTTATAAAAGTGGACGGCTAGTGCGGGGAATAAGGAGACTTTGACTTGCGTTTAAATGGATTTATGAAAAGATTGGAGGAACAGTAAAATTGGGAGCTTTTTCTTTTTTTAGTTGGGGGCTGCAAGTAAAAATGGTACGTGAAGTCCATGAGATGGATATTTACTACAGTAGCAGCGACTGACATTGCTGTGGAATTCTACTCTGCTTATTCCACTTTGAAAAAACAAAGTAGCCAGTAAATCAAAAGAACAAGCGCAAACAAGGCTGGAGGAGGCATTTTGGTTCCCTGCTCGCGATTTAGCATGTTATTTTTTAAATTTATATTACACAATCTCACTGCTGGGCAAAGGTCTCTCGATTTTTTCCATTTATTCCTGTCTTGGACACCTTTATCATTATCAAGCGAATATGGTCAACCTCTCCAAATGTACCTTACTAATTCTGATCTTTGGCTCTCACCTATTGTAGACCGGCTACTTTTTAGGGTTCCATACCGAAAGGGTAAAACAGGACCCTATTACTAAGACTCTGCTGCCCGTCTGTTTGTCCTTCGTGCGCGAGTCCGACTTTTTCCGTTTTTTTTTTTCAATAATAGACTTGCATTTGACTGACTATGCCTTGTGTGCAATGATGCTGTCTACGATGGAGCACGCTTGCCTACCTTGCGCAGATCGTCGCTCCAGTTCGCTGGCGGGCACCTGGCACCCACGCTCGCCGTAGATTTATAACATTACCCATATTCGATGCCGATCGGCGCCGCCGATGCGACGGGTCAAATTAAAAGTTTCAAAGCCTAGTTCACATGGGATTTGTGAGTGATTTTGATGCCATATTGAAAACCCAAACACAGTTTTACAAAAAATCATGACAGTACATAGATAGTAGGCTCTGTCTTTTCTGTAGAAAGAGTAGTATTTTATATACCATTTTGGGAAGCTTCTCGCAAACCAAAAACATTAGAGCAACTAAAAGCATCAGAGCTGTCATTTATGTGTACCTACTTTGGTGGAGCTAGATAGATTACGGTACTTTGTTATCAAAGTTATCATGTCAATAAATGCAAGTTGCAATTTCATCGAAACAATAAAAAAAGCTTTTTTTATTTCCTTTCATATTCTACCGTGTGAACTAAGCTTTAGCTCTTCAAGCCGAATGCAAAACGATGGCCAGTTGATAGATAGCTGAGCAGTCTGATTTATACGCAGCCTTATATGGGGGTGTAAACTTGTTAATGGTAATTTTTGAAGAAGATTAGCCGACGCAAATCGGTGCCAATGCGGCGCCAACTGATCTATTTGGGAATGTTTTAGAACTTCTTGATTTTAATCAAAAAGAATCGGATTGGTAATAAAATTGTCAATCAGATTGTTTAGGATCCATACTAATCCTGAGTCAGAACGGATTTAGTTCTCATGTGATTTGTTTTTTATGCTAAACTAATTTAGTAATAAAGTGACTATTTTATGTCTCTTTTTTGTAACAGAATGAAACGAGACTTGGACATGCTGTAGGTTTTTCTTTTACTTTTGATTTTTACTAGCTCAACTACATGAAGAACAGTTTCTCTTGATTAAAATCAAATCATGAAAAGCAGAGATACATTTACCACAGTTAGTGCAATGCCAGTAAAGCAGAACACACACGAGCATAACCATAGCATTAATCCCACAGAAACACGAACAAAACGATGGTAAACACAAAGAAATATACTTACTCTCGTACTTTGTGCTCTGGTGGTATTTCGCGTCCTGGCATTGAGATCTTTCTGTGCATCACGCCGGCCGTCTCGAAATCCTGCGACATAGAAACGCTCTTATTCATAGGCAGTCCCGCTTTTGTGTTTACGAACGTACGGAGTAAGGAGTGACAAACAGGATTAAGATGTGGTTTAACTTGCCGTCGTGTCGAGCTTTCCGTTTGTTTAAAAACAAACGGAAAGCTCGACAGAAAAGTCTTCGTAAGAAGAGTTTCGTAAGAAAAAACGACTGAAAGTACTTTCAATAAACTTCAACAAAAACAAAGCTTTGACCATAATTAACAAAAAAAAACAGGAGAAAACAAACTAAAAAGCGTAGCAAAATGCTCCTTTTAAGCTTTTTTCGTGTTCGGCTTTAAGTGCTTCACTTCCGTATGAAAATTTGTATCAATTTGGAAGGTTTTTGGCGCCTCGACTCTCACTATTGGTGAAGACGCAATCACAACTTCCAGAGTAGGTACCACTAATCCAAATTAAATTATCTCCTAATTAGAACCAGTTTCACCATGTTATGTAGACAGATTGTGAAGAAAGTAGACCATGATAAATTCATACACACTCATGGACTTCATTTCAACTCTTTAGAACTTTATCACACTAACTATTAGAAAATTTACTTCGCTATTAAATAATGTTAAGAGACATTAGTTGGAGAGACAAGGTACTAAAATGGAAAGAAGTCGACTAGAGGCAGCACGAGTTGAGATGTCAACTGACAATCGTCGAGGAGATCATCGGAGGTGTCGAAATGTTAAATGATAGTTAAGTTCTCTTTTGGTTAAGAGAGGAACGATTTGATTTGACAACTGTGGTTGGCACTGATTAGACATATTACAAGGTATTTTGTATAATATTTCTAAGTGGCTGACAAAAGTTTAAATTCAATATAAAGGCAGAAATGGAAATGGTTAACAGTTAGCATTGATTTTGGTAATATAACACCCAAAAGTTTTTTAAACTCCACTTCGCCTGATAGTAAGCCAAGATCAAAAATACGAGTATAAGCTCAAGAAAAAAACAAGTTTTACTTGAAAACATTTTTAACGTCTAATATTTTAAATACATCAAACGTCGAAATCTGCCAACAAAGAGAACCATTCGGTCGCGTTTGAGCGCTTATGCGTACAAAGTCGGAAAAATACTTACAATGTGAACATATTCATAAAGTTACGGAACACTTCAGACGAAACCCTTTAGGGAAACTTATACAAAGGCTAATATCAACATAAACATTTGAACCCAAACAAGATCCAAAGCTGTTGTTGCAAGCGACAGCCCGCGGCACCGCTGGCGCCTTTTCGGAGCGTGCGCGTTCCGAAACGGTATCACTTTCACAGCTAATTTACTGTAATTAGTCGCCGTGTCACAGTGTAACATGTTTCCGGATAAATCGTAGCTCGAGGTTCATGGACAAGGTACTGTTAGACATAGACACTCTCAAATTGATGAGCAGATTAAACGTATTTCAAACTGACGCTGTTTCAGTAATGTCGTAACTTGGGCACTGCCGAAGAATATAACTCAGTAGAGAAACTTGTTTACTGCGAACTATGTCCAAAAAACATACAGAATGAAGGTAAATTATTTTCTTCTAGATCAAATTGATCTTGGTCACACAGGGATATTGTGACTATATCTATTATCTATATATATATTATTATCTTTATATCTATTCCCAACAAAATAAAATGTTAAGGCCAGTACACAAGGAGTACTCAATAAAATGGTTAGTGAGTCTGTAAGCCGTGAGAAATGGAACGGAAGGGTGGCCTTTGCCCTTCAGTTGGATTACCGAAACTTATACGAAACAAGGTGTGAAGTGTGAAGACAATTATCGAAGAAACCTGCAACGGTAATTCTCAATATGTCTCTAAACGAGAATGCGATAATTACCCAACAAAAACGTACTTCCTGGACCGCTATTTGTTGTTCGATAGTAGGGACTGCTGCTTTGTGATGTGCTTACATTGTAATCAATGTGTGTAACATCTATTGCTACCTTCTTACGCATGTAGAGGCGTGGCCATACTGTTGGCACAGAAACTTTTACAGCACATGTCTTGCATCATCCACATTTTAAATATTATGTACCTGATTCTGCTTAAACATTTCTTTTGGTAGTATAAATGTTTGAACTTTAAAATGTCACTAAGTATATATTAAAGAAACAGTATTCAGTTCAGTTTGCTTTAGTAATTTATGCTCCGAATAATAAGCAAGAATTAGCGCTGCATCAAAATTAAAAGAAAATTTTAATAAGTGCATGTTTAAATTGGTAAGATTTTTCCCATCACCTTACACAAGTCTTACACCGTCACCGCGGTATAGCCAAGTCTTAAACACCGTCAGAATTTCACACTTAGTTGTCGCATAACGGACAAGAGAATCATGCGGATTAGCAGAAACTCCATCCTCAGGCGTACCGTAAACCTGAGAATGTGCGAACTACCGGACACGGAGCGGAAAACTCAGCGAAATTCGAATGATGCAAGTTAGAAGAAATGGAGGCAACAAATTACCAACAAACATAAACACAAAATGCAACAGAACATTCGAATTCAAAATTATTTATTTTGTACAATAACTGAACTTAATGGTTAAAACATAGAGAAACGATTTGACGATGATTACTTTGGCAATTGGTCTCTTGTGTATTTTGACACAATAGCAAATACATAAAAGCATGTTCATAGCCAGCTAAAGATTTAGATTTCAGTGGGCCTAGCACAACTTTGACGTAAAAATACGTAGCTAGTATTCGATAGAAAAGTGTACACCATTTACACCCGTCAGGAGCACACTTGACAGTCGTAAATGGCGTACACTTTTCTATCGAAAACTCGCTACGTATTTTTACGTCAAAGTTGTGCTAGACCCACTGTATTTCTTTGCTCGCACATTTATTAACGTTAAAAAGATGTCATAAGAGAATTTAGAACGAGATTACGTTAATGATCAAATGAAACAAAAAATGACTATCAACTTCACATGAAACTAATACCAATACTCAATTACTGTGGAATTCATAATACTTGATATCGCACGAGTTTGTCACATATACCAAAATAAAATACAGCGTTGGCTGCCCCATGAAATCGTCGTTTTACGATCGGATTATGCCAGAAGATGAATGCAAGGCAATCACACGTAACTACGAACAAAGCATCGTAGTGGAAAATGTGACTTTCAATAGTAAAACTGCGCATAAGTTTATTGCTTTCCTGGTATTTTAACACATGGCGGGCGGTATGAACCTCCCGGGCTCGTCGATCGTTATACGGGTAAAACTCGTAATTCTGACCCTAAGCTCGTTGTCTTACATTCACGCGGTGCTTGTTACCACTCATTTATTAGTAACAATCTTAGGAGGAATGTTTATGCGTCTGCGGCGCGAAGAACTGTCTGAAAAGACTCATACGGAGGGTTGGCAGTTTTTAGACGCTTTTTATTAGCTTCACTTGCATGTTTGTTTGTATGTTTGTAACCGACTCCTTTAGGCGTGTTTTTTAGTTTTTTAGAACTACAATTAATTTTATTTGTTTTTTTTTTTGTAGTAGACTTGCATTTGATCGCCATTTTGCCTGATGGTAAGCAACGATGCAGTTTACGATCTATGATTTCTTTATTCATAAATCCGTATAGTGTAATTAACCATGTGAAAAAAATAACAATTAAAGAATATACAATTTGGATAGATTTTGTGTAAATGGATGGCACATCGTTTAAAATATCTGAGAGAAAATATGTCCAGGGCGATCTAGTTTTAAGTATACTCTGATGATGACGTGCGATACCATCATTCTGAATCAACTCTAATATTCAACACAAACGATAAAAATATTGTAGAAGAATAGCCGCAAGTCATATTACAAAGAAATAGGTAAATTTTTTTTTTTTTTAATTAAAAACAAGCTTTTATTGCATAGTCATCGGAGTTACAAGGGTTTCCAAATTTCAGCTCTATCGGACATCGGGAAGTGGTTCAAAATTGAGTTGCAAGATTCCATCCGAACAAACATAGTTACATATTAGTTAGTTCCATACTTACATTGCAATTTGCAAGTTAAATCAGCTTTTAAAATAGCCTAAGCGGTAGCCCTATGTACCAGAAACTTTTTGTAACAGCAATTTCACAACAATGTGGAATAAAGCACAGCATTTCAAAGAGTTGTTAGGATAAAATAAAAGGACACTTACTCTCGGGTCGTAATATCGGTCCGTGTTCGTCAAGTCTATGACTGCGTCTAACTTTGGAATATCTTCTAGGACGGTTCGAATGTCCCATCTGTAAAGAGATATGTTTTGGTCAGCTACGTTAGGAATACTCCAGTTACATAAATTATGGGAATTCAGAATAATTTCAATTCATTTAATGAAATTAGATTTTACTTAATTTCATTTTTTCATTTTGGTTTACTCATAAAACAAAAGGATTAAGAGATAGGAGGAAAATAAATGTTCAATTGAAAAGCATGCAGCATTGCTGTAGCATTGAACAATGCTGTAACAAGAAATAACGCCAGCGAGCTAAATCCCACGTACGTGAAACTAGCATTACGGTTATTTAAAAAAAAATTGTGGCGATCTATCTACCTTAGTGCAACATGAATAAATTTGCGGAAGGATAAACGAACCCATAAAAAGTGGTTTACACTCTTTACGAGTTCTTTTTTCCCTGCTGTATTAATGGGTTCATCTCATGTTTAATACAGCAGGGAAATACCAAATAGGAACAAGTACCGTAGCGGATTTGTTATCAAACAGTTTGATTGATACGTAGGAGGCAACACAGAATGTGTCCAATTACAGAAAACACTACGGTAGTAAAAACGGACATAAGATTAAACTGACAAACAAATTCAATAAAAACACATTGGTAACATGGTCTAATCAGACTGCGTTACGGATTAGAAGGCAAAAACTAACAGCCAACACTGCCGAAATACTGAATAATAAATTAGTATAATAAACAATTATAATACACATAAAATAATTATAAATTCAGTTAAAAATGAAAAAATATCTTACATTTTTGTTATCGCAGGATCTGTTTGGACATTCTGAAACAAGATAATCGTAATACTTAAAATACAAATATGAAAATATAGAAATACAGGTACACCAAGGAGGAAGATAGAGACGGCTTTATTTTTTTTACAGAAAAGAGCGGGAAATAATGAGACGTTCAGTCTGATAGTAAGTGGACTCCTGCAACACTAGGTGGTGTTAATTAATTATGCTTTCTTAGCCCGGAGAGATGTTACTCAACTACGCCTTTAATCATTCCACGACTGGAAATCCAGGTCTACTCGCGCTGGGTGGTTAGACCGTATTTCACCATCCTGGCCAATTACGCGTTGACATTCACAAACGCCATTGAATGGAGAGGCGTTTGTTTTTAGAACTGCACTAAAAATACAATTAGTAAGTTCGAAACGTGTAATGCAACAAATTGAGGTTATATTACATCACAGTTCTCGTCTTTATACGTACAATGTGCCTTTGACAAAGCCGAACGTAGGCGACACAGTGCATTGATAAGAGCGCAGATCAATCATCCGCGGGCCCTACCTGATCGGGGCCAATGACCCCGACCCAATGTGGTCTGACCACACTAACCTCTTCTTTAGGACTTAACACCAACCACTTCACTTGCTATCCAAAAATTAGTATGTAAATACCCGAATATTTTATAGACGCCACGACCGATTCTGAGAAATCGAAACTTTCGGAGAGCAGTATTTAATCTGATGTATTAGAATTTAAAATGTATGAAAAAATTGAACATAAATTTTAAAAAATCCACTCCCAATGCACCCCGGGCAAATTTTTTTCCCGACAAAAATTTTAAATTTTAAAAACCGCTTTAAATAAAATGTCAGGTTATATAATAATAGGTTGTTAGAGTGGTCATAATTTATCGACGGGTGTTGACATGATTGAAAAAGATTGTTGTTGAAAAAATATTTGAGCGCCAGGAGGCGTGTCTAAACGGGGTTAATTTTCAATCCGAAGTCGCCGGTGGCCTTAATAAATTAAGGGGGATCGATTTAAAATAAATTCCATGCAGTTATTATACTGAGAAGCGTGCATAAATATTGAAAGTTGCTACTTGATTATGGTACGGCATTTCATGTGATCGGTTAAAATAAAATTAATTGGCGACATGTTGCGAAGTTGCCGAAACGTCTTCTTCGTTCCAGTACCGAGAACCGATCATAATTTCAATTAATAATAATAATTATCGTATGGGTTAAATTGTTAATTGAAAGCTTGGTATTTATATTTTGTTCCGTTACCTTCAAAATTTCAATCGAAAAGGATTTTACGTTCCCAAACCAAAAATACACCTCATCCAAAAGAGGAAAGAATGTTTTAATTTAAACAATCGCGACCTCATCGGTTGCACTTACCACGATTTTCAATTAACATTAAGGCACCGGAACAAATAAACTCGACCGAGACAAAGGAACTTATCGGGACAGCGAATATCAGTGTTAAAAACACGCGGTGGCCACATAAACCTTGGGCTACACTCAAAATAAATAATAGTTAAAAAAAAACTAAAAAAACACGCTTTTTATAAAAAACCGAACTAAAAAAATAGAAAATAAAATTTTATAAATTTAAATTAAGAATAGGGTTGAAAATTTCAATAAATATAAATTAATAATAGTGTAAATAAATAAATATATGTATTTTATTTTTAAAAAGCGTGGGGTGCATGGGTCAATAGATATTATATATTTTGTAGATACATTTTGTATTGACAGACATGAGTAGAGTGATTAGCATTTTGATAATATCTTAGAAAGCACCCCACGCTTTTTTAAAAATAAAATACATATATTTATTTATTTACACTATTATTAATTTATATTTATTGAAATTTTCAACCCTATTCTTAATTTAAATTTATAAAATTTTATTTTCTATTTTTTTAGTTCGGTTTTTTATAAAAAGCGTGTTTTTTTAGTTTTTTTTTAACTATTATTTATTTTTCGCTTTTTAGTTCGATTTGCTAACTATTAACCATCCTTAATATGTACAAATGTGTTGGTGTTATCCGATTTTGGCCGTCTGCTCAAGCAAATTAAAAATAAAATTGATGCGTAACAAAAAAGATTTGTAGCTGCGTGGTTTCGATCCTCAGACCTCATAAAATAAAATTGATTCGTAACAAAAAATATTTGAGCAAAAAGATATCTAGCGCGTGGTTTCGATCCAGGGACCTCTGGGTTATGAGCCCAGCACGCTTCCACTGCGCCACTCTGTTCTCTGACACGAATGACGAAATTACCATTTGTAAGTTAAACGGTAATAAAAGTTAAAGAAACTTTATAGAAAAAGCGTGTTAAAAAAATTAATAGTTAAAAAAACTAAAAAACACGATTTGTTTAGTGTATTGTCATCGGTCCTCGATATATCTACAAAGTTTGAAAGAAATCTGACCGTTTAAAGTGGGTCAAAAACGCGCTCAAAGGAGTCGGTTACATACAAACATACAAACATACAAACATACAAACATACAAACATACAAACATACAAACATACAGGTGAAGCTAATAAAAGCGTGTTAAAAAGGCGATTTAATTTTGGCTTAAAACTTTTGCGGAATGCCAAAGAATAATAAAAATTTAACACGTTATACAACAACGCATGTTAAGGTAAATACCGTCAACAAATAGCCCTTAAAACAAACGAACCGAGCAATCAATAACAATCCGAGAAAAACAATTAAAAAACCTACAAAACCATTGCGCGCCACAAACAGCATTACAAATTGGCGTCCCACAATAAAACACCGCTCGAAACGTATCTAGAATTAAATTCAACGCGAGTGGAGTACTCGTAAAATTGATGCGATGATCCTCGATCATAAATCGAATCCATTACGATATTAATGACAATCGTAACTCTCAATCACAAGTTGGGATCGCGATACGCACCTACATCGAAGAGTACGTACGAACTCCTCGTGAGCTTTCGCATAACGACGACACGACAAAAGCTTTTAAAGAATACCCGCACTATTTTTAACTTTCGCTTGAGGCCAATATTAAAATATTGCCCATATCTCATCAGTTACTCTTTTTCATTTTGCTAACGATAGGATCTATAAACTCTGACACCGGGGCTAGCCAATCGGCCTATATGAACGTACTTACTTTTGTAATGTTTATAAGTGTAAGATATACTATATATATATTGAATACATTATTTCAATGTAACTAATACTATTTTATTGTCATTTATTTGTTTATTTTCTTTATTAATTACTACACATTGGCAAATAATGATTTTAAATAAATAATAGTTAAAAAAAACTAAAAAAACACGCTTTTTATAAATAACCGAACTAAAAAAATAGAAAATAAAATTTTATAAATTTAAATTAAGAATAGGGTTGAAAATTTCAATAAATATAAATTAATAATAGTGTAAATAAATAAATATATGTATTTTATTTTTAAAAAGCGTGGGGTGCATGGGTCAATAGATATTATATATTTTGTAGATACATTTTGTATTGACAGACATGAGTAGAGTGATTAGCATTTTGATAATATCTTAGAAAGCACCCCACGCTTTTTTAAAAATAAAATACATATATTTATTTATTTACACTATTATTAATTTATATTTATTGAAATTTTCAACCCTATTCTTAATTTAAATTTATAAAATTTTATTTTCTATTTTTTTAGTTCGGTTATTTATAAAAAGCGTGTTTTTTTAGTTTTTTTTAACTATTATTTATTTTTCGCTTTTTAGTTCGATTTGCTAACTATTAACCATCCTTAATATGTACAAATGTGTTGGTGTTATCCGATTTTGGCCGTCTGCTCAAGCAAATTAAAAATAAAATTGATGCGTAACAAAAAATATTGAGCAAAAAGATTTGTAGCCGCGTGGTTTCGATCCTCAGACCTCATAAAATAAAATTGATGCGTAACAAAAAATATTGAGCAAAAAGATTTCTAGCGCGTGGTTTCGATCCAGGGACCTCTGGGTTATGAGCCCAGCACGCTTCCACTGCGCCACTCTGTTCTCTGACACGAATGACGAAATTACCATTTGTAAGTTCAATGGTATTAAAAGTTAAAGAAACTTTATAGAAAAAGCGTGTTAAAAAAATTAATAGTTAAAAAAACTAAAAAACACGATTTGTTTAGTGTATTGTCATCTGTCCTCGATATATCTACAAAGTTTGAAAGAAATCTGACCGTTTAAAGTGGGTCAAAAACGCGCTCAAAGGAGTCGGTTACATACAAACATACAAACATACAAACATACAAACATACAAACATACAAACATACAAACATACAAACATACAAACATACAAACATACAAACATACAAACATACAAACATACAAACATACAAACATACAAACATACAAACATACAAACATACAAACATACAGGTGAAGCTAATAAAAGCGTGTTAAAAAGCCCTACCTAGAGTTCAGAAGCTACTGAAGTTGAAATTGATCCATCACCTGTCTAACGACTGTGACTAAACCTAACAATATGAATACGGCATAGGATGAACTAAATATATCATAAATATCTGTATTGAGAGAATGATAGAGTGTCTGTTGAAATGCCGAGAGAAAGCTCCCCGAGCGTCGTGCATTTATTTTATTACTTACAGCTTGTGATAAACATTGATTCGTCAAGCGTTTCAACAGAACAGCGTGTTGTGACAGAAGGATTTAAATTTTAACGATAAACCTTCAAGGATCGGTGACTGGCATTAATAAAATAATCAACAAAGCGCGTTAATAAATCGCCGATTGCCCGCTGACAAAACCTATACGGGATGAGACATTACTTACGTGTCGTACAGAGCAATAAATGTGAGTTTGTCATTTTTACGACGCGCGGCGTGTACATACATTCATATAACATTTGCAAACATGGAAGAAGAGACCGCCACCTGCAGAGACCCGCCGGTATTGAGATGTACAAGATACTTTAAGTGAAAATTAAAAGATTCTTATCACGTTAACTTGTATAACTGATATATGGGGGCCGAGATCGTGGTAATAAGTCGTCTAAAGAGAAAAATACAATTGAGGTAAGATGCCTCTCTTGTTTTAAAAGTATCTGTCTGAATCCTGTTAAATAAAAACATAACATAAATGCACGATGAATAAATATTATTTAATCCTTGATTAAGGCAATAATCCCAAGTCGAAGGCAAAAAATTCGGCAACCAAAATACTCAGGTATTGCAAATTACATGGTAGCTTACAAATAAAAATGAAATGCTTAACTCGAGGACCTCCCATCAAATTACAAGTGGCAAGCATTTCGAGTTATCAGACGATCGCGTGTCGACAAAACGAATAACACCTTCGGACGCCTCGATCATATTTGACAAATGCGAGGATCAAATAATCGCAAATACGCCTCCCAGATCGCATTCAATAACATTCAACCCATAATACAAGCACGGTAAGGATCCAATTAGAACACCCATTCGCAAATCATGTACGATACCAATCGGAGTTATGATAAATAATGATGTAGACCCGCTAGTAAATAGTAACAGAGAATTTATCAAGTCAAGGAAGGAAGTTAAGTACCGCAATTTGAATAAAATGAATATATTGGTGATTTATAGACAATGCAGAATCATGTAAAGATTACGCAAATGAAATGTTAGGTGTGAGTCAGCGTTTTGTTTAGTATTAGATTTCAAATTGAAACGTCCAGGGAACAAATCTAGCCGATATCGAACCGTATTTATGAGGTTACACGAATGGGCTTGTTTCTAGCGTGATCTATAAACTCCGAGCTCTCCGGTCACTTTCCCTGAACAATGGCAAAAGCCATGGAAGTTTGAAATTGCGTCAACTACATAATTGACTAGGAGAAATATTCGACATCATATCCGCTTAGCTCATCAGCATGGATTATTTTAATTTATCAATGCATGATACATTGTTAATGCAAGTGACAGAATTTAAGACGGCGCCGCGCACCATAAATCATTTATAGGGTAACTGTTTCGACACATAAAATATGCACGTTCATCTTTCCTTTCACAGTCTAATTAAAGTTATATTCATTGGCTGTTAAGATTTAATTTCCATCGTTAAGGAGATAGTTAGTTGTGACCGCATTAAGTTTGTCATCGTGTTGTTTTTTGACAAGCATCTGATCCGTTACGTCGTTTATTCCAATGGTAATGATGGCATAATTGACAGAGGGTACTATTGTTCCCATTGTGTTCTATTGATATTAGAGTTTTGTCGCCTTGTAATGGTCGTGCTATTCTTATTGTCTGGTGGATCGTTACTGGCTTGTTCGGTTGTTCACTTCTGACACCGACGCTGCAGCGGTAGATTTAAAAAGGGCGGAGCTGTCTCATTGAATCCGTGACCTCGAAGAACAGCCTCAAATATGTGTGTCATTATCGGTGTCCTTACAATGACACGTGTACTCAGAATGTCATTGACAAATTTGGGCCTTTTTACTTCCTATTTGGAATCAAATTCTTTTCCTCGTACATTATTCTTATCGAATCCTTCCAGTCTATTACCATACTACATAAATAAATTACGACGATTGGTACAGCGATTGACAACCGAAATGGAGATATAAAACTTAACACGTCGTAATTGATTAACGACAGAAAAATTACAATTGGTGTCAAAATAAATGATATGTGGCCAGTTTCTTACGAATGCGGGCCCTGTCAACGCAATCATTAACCGCGGCTTCGTGTTTTACTAATTCAAAGATCAATAACTTAAACAAGCATACGGGTGTTCATTGCACAAAGTCATACAACGGAAGGGCTTTTTTTCGACTTAGTTCGAAAGGCTTGTTGTGTGGTTCGCACTTCGCTCTAGCTACGAATATTTTATTGTCAAAGCGTGTATAAAAGTACTCTTGTTAGCAAATATTTAAAACTCGACAGCTATTAACCATAACGTAATAAGCACGTAAACACGACCACAACTTGGCTTACAACAGGCAAGTTGGTGGCCAAACGCGGATTTAATTGTTTTAAAAAAAGTAAAGAGAAACACCTTTTTCAAATTTCAAAACTTAATATCATCACCAGGAGGACCTTATAAAGAAAGATAAGAGAGATTCGCGCAAGGTGTTCCATAAACAAACAAAACGTACGACTTGCTAAAGTCAGATTCCGTGTTGGTCCAATTAATCGGATGAACGAGTATCTGGTGTCGGGAGCATTTATCGGCCTAATTGCGACCACCGACGGGATTCGGCATTGTAGCGAGATGGGTGGCTTGGTGGATAAAGCGATACCTGGGACACCGTTCTGACGAATGATATATCTCGGTCTTTGTCGCTCTCATTCGAAATGTCATGACAGTAAGAGTGATCGAGATGATCTCGAGCGCTCAGGAATAGTCCTAGGTCGAGGTAACCTATGGTAACGTAGGGATTGAGACAAATCTGTTGGAGACATGAGGATCTACACATTCTATTCAATCATGTAACCATTATTTAACCATGCTGGGATACCAGTACTCTCGATGGGTGATGAGGCCGTATTCCACGAAGCTGACCAGCTGCGAGTTGGTGGATTAACAGCCTGTTGAAGCAAAATATTTGAGCTAGAAAGACGTTAAATGTATGTGTGTAATGTACATATATAGAGTTTTTTTTTAAGATTCCCAATTAAGAAACACATTCACACGGTGGAAAATATGAAACTTGAAACACCGTAAATCGAATGATACGACTGTCACCAAAACTTTCTTATTTGCAAAGCAAAATTTAATATACACTGTAACCGAATAACAACGAAACACATAAACGATATTCGTGGTTGTTAAGCGTCAAAATTTCAACAATTTTTTCCTCATGACAACCAGGTGACGTGTAAACGAAGTCATAAAAAAAAACTGCCCGCCCTCGAGTGCCTTCATTACAATTGCTCGAGAATTGAAACGCGGAACCGACATTAAATATTTTCAGACTCATTGTGCAGTAAAAGAATTTGAAGCAAGTACCTACCATATACCTACCATTAGCTGCGCCTCGCGGTTTTACCCGCTATCCTACATAAGCCGTCAAGCTATCTCCATACCAAATTTCATTGAAATTTGTTTAGCCTTTTGTGCATAATGTAACAAACGTGTTTTAAGCAACATACTCTGATAACAGATAATGGTGGATAGTTTGTAATAAGCTACGATGAAGTTTGAGACAAATTGTTATTTAATCTATCAAATATCTCTATTGTCTATCCATTCTAATGTAGAAGGTAACTCCATGTTAGCAGATCAAAACAAGACAGTCAAGAAAGCTGATTACACGGTGCTCCCACGATCTCATGCCCTGGCGGCTTGCGAAGCTCGAAACTTGGCGCGTACGTGTCAAAAGATGTAATTATGAAGAAATCCAATCAGCGGCTGCGCTTGCGCCGGCCAGCTCATGCGACGACGTTGATTGAGCGATAAATTTACTGGAGATAAATCACCCTAGCGTGACAATTCGGTAGCAAGACGCTGCTTCATTTTGGGCGATCATTTCGACCACAATGACGTGATTACGGTAAAAAATATATCGATTCTAACAAGGTGTTTTTTATGGGCGGCAATTTTCTTGATAGGCTTAATTTTATTTGATGGAAATCGACGGCCGGCGATAAAGAACGCCTGCATAGAAATACCGTTTACTGCTGACTCCTACATAATGTGGATCGAGAAACACAGACGCCGAAAAGCGTGTTTTGTATAATCTGATCACAACTCCCTTTGAATGAAATCTATCCCGACTATTCCCGACTAAGATAGAAATCTAACGGTTAATTTGTCAAAATGATCCCTGCGTAAGATAAAACTAGATATACTCAACGCCTTAACGCAATCCTTGTTTACAAGCATTATTATTTGCGACCGGCGGCACTAGATATTGCTTACAGCTTTATAGTGCTCGCTTCTGTAAGATAATAGTTGTCATAACATAACAATAAACCTTAATGCACATTGCGAAAGCTCGTAGCTACTTGCAGATACGCCGGTAATAATCTAAGCGATAAAATCTCTAATCCTTTACCGATTGTGTGTACACAACCAATTCAAACAGTCAGACATACCGAATGAGAGATAACTATATGTTTGTGCACTTAAAACCAATAAACAACGGTTAAATCCGAAATAGCAGATACACGAATCAGATTAATTTCACTGGCGGCGCCAGCTCGTCGCCGTATTTTAGGTTATGTTCGCGATTCAGGACCTTTCTCGAACTGACTTCGCATTAATGATGGAAGCTCTCATGAGTTAACAGATGAAATCGATCCAATAAGTAACAAAAACCTCTCTGTATCTAGCCAATATCAACACAAATAAGTCATGGTAAGAGACGCGAGACTCGAGTTCGTCTTTACACAAGAACCAGATTTCTTATAAGAATGGCTGAAGAATATATCACGCGACAAGCTATACGAGTCAGATGATACCGCGGGCGGGTGCAATAAATCCAGCGAATACTCTTTGATATCCGTTGACAATGATAATGGACAATAACGTCAAACCAAGAGTTTTAATGTCACTTGCGAATATTCTTATGAATAAGCGGGCCAGATGAATCTGTACACGACTGTTGAAATACGACGTCCCCGCAGACCAGACGTTTAATGGTGAGCCAGCGTGTTGTTGCATTGTTGTAGGCGTATTCACGGCGCCCTTGCTCCCCCTACTATAAATTCATATTCGATATCGTATTTTTAAATTTTCGTATAAACTATTTTTGACTTAAACTGTTGTTTCAGATTCGTCTCGCCTGGAGACAAAACCACTACAAATTTAACGAGGCGACATCATTTTGACAGTCGGTAAATATTTATGATATTTATTTACGTAAAGGAACAATATCGCTGCACTTATTTTCGTCAAAAATATATTTTTTAAACGAATAAATCTGCGTTTCACAACCAAGCCAACTAGTCCATTGGTAAGCCACAATGATAATAACGTAGATATCTGTAAATCCGTTATTGGAAGGCAAACATTAAAATGCAAAGTTTTCGATTCTCACAGCATTAGAATTCAAAGTTTTTGATTCTCTCACCACACTCAAGTTATCTAAGACAAATTTCGCAAATTATGTATCTCTACCCATTCACGCTTCGCATTAAATATCAATAAATCTACCAATTTCACAGCGCATATTGCTGGCCCGCGGCGACTGAGGTACTAAACAGCCTGACTAATTAGACGCACTAGACACAAAGGGCCTCCGCCGCTACACCTCAGACACAGTATAAAAGCTCATGCTAATGCATGCTAATGCATGCATAAGTTAAAAGACCTTTACTCTGATTGGCTTTTGTTTTTTCGCGATAAGGCCGCCAGTCGTTGTTCTAGTTTTAAGTGTTATTATAGGTACTCTTGTTTGTAATTTCTGGTGTTAACAATAATAAGTTTATCTATACTCGTACCTATTGGTTGAAGGCTAAGATCGCTGGTTAAAGGTGTTAAATTCACATTTAGCTACTCTCGGACTAAGTTTGTTACCTACCATTACCAGCATGAACCTACATTTTTCCAATATTGGTCGTACATCTTTTCTGATATAAGTACGCCTGATGACAGCGAGCTGGTTGGATTTTCCGAAGAACTGATGATCGCTAGGATAAAGTACATAGACTATGGATTTATGTACCTATTTAGGCAATCGCGGTGTACGGCGTCCTACTTCCCGGTAGATTTTTTTCATAACAAGCCTATATTCTTTTAAACGCTGCACTGTCTTGGTCTGGAAATAATATGCTTAACGCAGAATCGCCGTAATTTTAATAAAGCTCACATTCTGTTCCTATACCGCGACGTCGCGCTTCTCTTATGAATTTTACTGTCCACGCGAGCCAATTGATATTGAGCTTTATTCTAGTGACCTAAGGTCGTCAGAGAATCGGGTAGGGTCAAGTGTATGTGCGATGGCTAGCGCGATAGGCCGCCCACGCTCAGGCGCCGCGAAATTCGTGAGAATAGGCTGCGCTGGCGCCGACGGTGCTCTAACGTAATCTGATGGCAGACGCGTAGACACGTGATAAACTATCCCGACCGGTGCACAATGATAGAAGTTAATTGAAATTAAAATCAAACTTAATATTAAAGATTTAAATTGCTTGTATATTTGTTTGTTCAAGACTAGATTGAGGAAAACCTACTAAGAGAAAACTTACTTGATTATAATTTTTAAGGAAAATTTTCCTGTTATTTTTGTTGTCAAACTATGTCAAACTTTACAAAAAACATCATTAAATTGTGTAAGCTTTTCTTAGAAACTGTTTGAACGACATCTCGTTTCGTCCCAATGACCGCATCGTATATAATCTCATAATATTGTCTACCATTTGAAGTCCAACAGCGTACGATAAATGACTAAAGCCACCGAATCG
This sequence comes from Alcis repandata, assembly GCA_949125135.1. Classification (NCBI taxonomy): domain Eukaryota; kingdom Metazoa; phylum Arthropoda; class Insecta; order Lepidoptera; family Geometridae; genus Alcis; species Alcis repandata. The sequence continues at coordinate 9,136,092 of OX421233.1, forward strand.
TACGTTGCATCACGGAAATAATGTAATTTACAATTCTCCAAAAAGCGGGTCATCCTGATTCACGTTTGTACGTTCACCGTGGAAATGTACATTGTAAAATCCAAAAAATCCCTTGTAATCCTTTTCCAAAGTAAATCTTCTGGTAGCTTCTATGTCGCCAATAAGACAGAAAAATATCTGTTAATTTGATAGGGTCCTAAAGTGCCCGTGTAAGTTGTAGTTTCAATACAAGGAATTCGCAATCGCAACTCAAATCACTTCATAAAGTGACCGTATAAAAGTTTGCCAATCAGCGATCCAGGCTCTTTATGCAAATTGATTCTGACAACCGTGACCATTATAAACACGAAATAAAGTTTAAAGTGCGATAAATTAAAATTTCAACAGTCACTCGTATGAAAATGTAACCGCAGTAAAAGCACTCGAGACCGTTGGAGATATAAAAGTGCCCGGAGCGAAAATGTCAACACGTAGTGAATAGATTTCAATAGACTAATTAAATCGAGAGTACTTCAACAAACAACATGGCATGTGACGAACATTCAAAAAGTAAGATAAGCTGTATAGAGTTACATAAGAAGAAATTACGTTAACTGTATGACGTTAAATCTGACTGTATTGTGAATGTTGTTACATGACGATTTGAAGACTTTGAGGAAGCTGAATAGCTATTGAAAACCGGCAGATAATACTATTTTGTAGATAGTAGAGAAAGTCAAGCATATACGTAATTGCTTTATAAACTTTACTTTCCTACACACGGATTCCACATACTAAAATCCTAAAGATAACTTTTCTGTAAAACAATTTAACCTCAACGTTCCATACATCCACGGCATTATTGCTTGAGCATACAAAACTGCTAAAACAATTTTAATGAAGTGCCTAGATCCAGGTGCCCTGACAGGGTTACTCGATGCGGAGGCGAGCGTAATGGGGAGGTGTGCCGACACGCCCCAGAGATGATGTGCCGACGACTCCGGTGCTGGCCCACTGGTAAATTAATACAATCATGCGTACGTGGTATAACTTTGCACCTATCAAAAGAATAGTGGAGCTCAAGAAAGATAAAAGCGAAAATAAATAAACTTCATATATGAAGATTTCGTTAATGAAATTTGGGATAAAGGTCAGCAGGCCACATGGACAATATTGGTTGTAATATCATGTCAAATTTTAAACAGAGCCCCGTATTGTTATTATGATTAGGAAGTGATTCAACATAAATATATTTTTTTTTAAATACGTTTATCCTCAGGCGGGCAATTTGCTCGTCTCGTCACTTAAAGCCATAAAAAAAAAAAATTACGTGCCTGAATAAAATAAACCACGTGACTAAAGTGCAGTTCGTACTACTCGCACAATGGTTCCTCCTGTTTAAATATAAAAAGGTAATATATGAATGGAAAGCATTTATTGTAAGCTTATTTACAAAACACTTCAACAAGTTAACAACTACATCAGATAATGCAAATTAATTAAGAAAATAAGATCAAACCAGACGATAAATGCTACAATCCGATCGACAAGCAGTATGATAGCATAAATTGAATTAAAAGATAAAGCTTTTGCGCGGCTTATTGAATCAAGTGTAATACTTTACTTACTTAGCTTTCCTTTGCTTTCTTAGTAATATTTTTTTCTTTATTCATATCAAAATAAATGTGAGTAAAATGCTTTCGATATAAATTGGGTTTCTGGCGTGGAGCAGAAAACTTCTACTGACCAGAGGGTAGAAAATGGTTGATGACGATGATGAAATTAAGCAAGTGAATATTTACGTGCACACATATACGAGTAAGATCTAATGTTCCTAATTAGTATAAATCAAGCATGTGTAAGAGGTCGAATTATAATATCTTAGTAAATAAAGACGATCGAACAACATATCTACATAATATATTATAATCAACAATTAATTTAAATATTATATTTATTACAATATGACCAAACTTTGAGAGGTCGTAAACCAATAAGTAGAAACATCTTTACTATCTCTATCCGAGCAGTTCCCAAAAAATATATACACGACTAAAAACTGCGATGGGGACATTAAATAAATATGATATTAAAACACATATAATTAACATGAATATCTTCATAGTTTTAGAAACGGCTATATGTCATTAGACTCATTTAAATTATTAGGCAATAACAACTCACTCGCCAAATAACTTACAATGGTATATCAGTGATTTATATGTTCATTTCCTAACATACTAAATACATTCCCATATAAAGTCGAATAATAAAATGATAAAACATTAACAATAAATTAACTATGTTATTATGTATTCGTTAATTAATTAATTATGTGACGACGATGTTCAATCAACACGAGGTTTAAAAATTAGCTGACAAACTAATAATGAATATGTATAAAAGGTTCAAGTTTCTTTAAAATGTGTTAAACGAGATCTTGCAACCATATTTTTATGGTTTAACAGGCAATAAAGATAGTGTACTGTTAAATAATAGAAATATTAAATGAATGATTCAGCAAATGTTTCGATCAAAAACTAAGATTATAATATTATAATATCTGCTAGAATTTTTTTTTTCTAATCTATGCTGTCCCACTGCTGGGCAAAGGTTATAACTTTAGATGCCTTAAATAAAAGTACTTCAGAGAAAACTTGTCTAGTACAAAACTAATCTAGACCTCTCTAGATTTTTTTTTAATTTTTGACACATCAACAAAGAACATACATACCTACTATTTAAAAAACTATTGAAATTTTACAAAATCATAAGTACATGACCCAATTCAAGCCTAGATATGTATAATAAAATCCAAAATAACCAAAATCACATTATTTAAAACAATTCACCTTGCATGAATTATACTAAGAGGAAGTGCCATCCGTAATACCGCTTTACAACGTTATAAATCAAAAGTGAATTTCAAACGAACATCTTAATTTGCATCGCTGCCGCCGAGAGCCAAGCGACACTAACGACTCACCACGAAAACAAACCAATGAAACTATCAATTTCAACTGTCCCCATATTAAAAGTCAACGGACCTCATTAAAATTCAATCAAACCACTAACATAACATTTACCTCACTTCTCTACTCTCAACTCTAAAACACGCTTTCCCTACAAAATTTCGCGATCGCTTGCTAAGGGTTTGCTATTAGGACCGTTAATGTTCCTAGTAGTTCACAGAGAGTTGCCGCCGCTCACAATACCGTTTAGAATAGAAATATTAATAGACAGCTTGTTTATTAACGCAGGAATGCAATAAAATAATCACCGGCACGAGCACTTAATCACCTTTTTGATATCTTATTTAGAGGGAGAGCTAATGAGAGGCGTAGATCACATTCGGTAATGATGACACGTGGAGATTTATCAAACACTTTCGATCCACAACTTATGCTTGGTAATTAAGGTATTCGTGTTGACATAATGGTCGGCCAAATAGAGTCAAACGTTACTATTTTTCATTGGCCGTTTAGTAAGTAAACGTATGTTAGGTTATTTCTAATTTGAATATCGAATAGGGATCGTTAACTTTTAACACACACCTTAACTTTTTTATATACAGACTTTTTCATTAGCTGTGCTTGTGAGCTGTACGTTGGCAAATAAGTACTCATTTTACACGTGTAAAAAAGTCCGTTGACATGCATGTGAATGAGCACCATACTCATGAATAAAGCCAGTCATCAAACAAACGTAGCAACAATTAATACAGCATTATTCATAGCGAGGTAGCGGACGGTGACGAAACGCAAAGAAAGCGAGCTGCAAATCACGGTTCACACACCGACGTCAACATGTGGAACTACCCACATATACATAGATAAAAGGTGTTAACCCAAAGCAATTTCATTAGTAACCAACCCATAAAGCGAGCAGTTTGTCAGATCGCATTAATAACTACAGATCATTAGGTGCAAACTTAATTGTCGGTACCGAGTTTGTAAATGACGTTGGAATAGAGGCAATAAAAACTAACCAGACGCGAAGCGATCGGGAGTGCCGTGCATAGAGATCATTATTGGAGCAAGATGTCGCATCCACGATTGACTAACACGCAAAACGGACCACTGCACATTGTATGGTAAATGGTGCGCCATTAAAGGGAACGACGCTTAATAAACACATGAGAGTGCGATATTAGGCGCGAGCGCAGAGCCGACGTGATTAAGCGGCAGGAACGTGGGAACAGACAGAGAAAGACTGCGATGAAAGGGGATAGTGATCGTTATAAACAAATACACGCCGAGCAATGTGGCACCAGTCTCGGCTTATGAATCTGCCGAGATAACGAGCGTCTGTCAGCTTAAGGAAATACTGGTGGGAAGTAAACAGTAAACACGGATCCGAATTGGAAGAGCCAACAGACAGAAACACCGGAAGCGTGAAATTAAATGATCAAATCGAACCGTACGAAGGCAATAAAAGCACGGAGCGCCATAACGAACGCTACGAATATAAAATATCAAAAACCATAACGAAAAAGCACTAAAACTAGACGCCCGTCGAACTTCGACGTCGTACAATGGATACGCAGTTTTATGAAAATATCAATAATAGTATTAGAGGTAGTTTAGTGCGCTATTAATGCACGGTGCGCTCGCAGACAAATTCAATTGACAGAAGCCTCCGCTGGAGCCCCAGGGTGTCCCTCGTTTACATCCAATGCCCTTCTACTTACGCCGCTATTGGAGATAAAATTGAGCGGCGAGATTGCACAGAACCTCTCAAAGGGTGCGATCGAGGCTTTATGATTCGATTTTATTGTTGTCATCGACACCGTCGTCTCCATAAAGCCGCGACTCCGCGGTGAAACCTCACGGAGTAGAAAATTGGACACTTGAACCCGACGCGCCAATCGAGTTGTCAACTTCGCCTAATGCAATGCCGCAGTCGTTCAAATGACAATTGTAATAGTAGTTTGAAATGGCGCGATACCGTTGCATACGAACATTGTCGCATAGCTGAGCCCCTAACCCGATCGTCTCAATACGTTTACGAGATGCGTCCTAGTGGCGTTATCACAAAATATGATAGATCGTCGGTCGTGCGACGACGCTCTCCCACGCGACGCGACCGTGATTAATTATAATTCGAATTTTATTCAAAGTGAACAGCGGACAAACTACGATACCAATCAATAAACGGTTCCATACCGACGACGACGCGACGGTACCGACATGATACCACAATTTACTGTTGCCGATAGCGCGTATGAAGACGTCAAAGCTGAAGTGAATAACAAGCTCAGATAGAAAGCCCCGGAACAATGGTAGCTGCGCTCTCATTGTGATACCGAGTCCCGTGTAATACATTGTAATGACGCAGCCAGATCTATAGATGCATTCGCTAAGCTATCGTAACAAAATTTCATTCGTAGCTCATTTTATCGTGACGATAAAAAAATACTTTATTTGCGTCTAAAGCGTCGGTACAAGATTCATCAACGACTTCAAGGTATTTTACAAAACCACCCGTCCAATAGTATGAATAAAACATCCAAGAATAAGCATGCGGCAAAAGCAGAATCCGACGTCTCAAGCGCAATAAAATACACATGAGAGTCGTCATAATCCTCTGGTAACATTTTAAATTGCACAACAGGTTTATTATTCAATAAACACATTTGTATACACGAATTCCTTTGAGCCGTGTGTTTTGATCATTAGCTTTAGATATTAGACCCCCGCGAGTACCGACTCACACTGCGTGAGAAATAGTCGGCCATTTGACAATATCGTCGCGACGACCATATTCCACATTACCGGCCGGCCGACGGCAATATCCCGCCGCATTATGTTACCGGGGTTTCATTATCTCCTAGCGGCACATCTTACTACGCGACTTATGAATGAACAAATCCTGTTCTCTCCTCGTTACAAATTAAAACTTCTAGAGTTACAAATTAAGGTTTTCTCAACGTATTTTAAAACCAAGCTCAATTCTACGATTTCTCTAAAGATTGTACAAGATCATGAATGAAGTTTGAATGAAATTCGAAAAAGCGTAGACCGTTCCGTGTGACAGTAATCACGTACTTATAACCGCATAAATCATATAGAGTAGTTCACAAGCGCCACAAAGCTAGAAGCGACACGCATCCCCGTCTGAGGATAATAAATAACATCCAGTTCTCGCTTTCAAAGCGGGCCCGGGGAGCAATAAGTCGTCGTCGGGTCAAAGGTGAAGTGAATAAAAAACGGCCGACAATTAAATAGCGTTCTTGAAGGTTAATGAGCACAATAAATATGTTGTCGGCACCGCAGCTGCGGACAAACAAATGCATGGGCCTGTCACACGTGAGGATTCTCTTACAGAGCTGCGATGGCAGCGAACCATAGCGCACTCTACAATCGCTCTATAGGATGGCACCGCACGAACTCATCTCGGTTTTGACTGACAAGTTCATTGTACACCCTTCCACGATATTCTACTAACATGACACATTCACTATTGAAAAGAAACGAGGTTAAACAAATATCGAACTAAAGAGTTACGCCTCAAATATTTTGAATCGCGTTCATTGTACAAATCTACGCATCTGAATTAATTCACTTGGAATGCACTAATCCGGTAATTTATTGGAGGTTACTTTTGTACAAGTTTCAAATGTGACCCATATTTTTACTGCCATCAGGCGTGTTTATGAAAACAAACTATAGAAAATCGGTAGACAGTTAGACACGCACAAGAGCGAAGAAAATGAAATCTTTATTAGTTTAATCTTGATATTTATTGATTAAATAGTATTACAAAGGCCATTTTTCATAATTATTGTCAGTTTTTTGTTGGGCGCCAATAGAGTTAGAAATTCTAGTATAAGCAAGTCATAAATCAAATAAGATATTATGAATCGCACGCCAAAACACAGTACCGTCGTATTTTATAGTGTTGGTCGTTAATTACAATCGGAGAGTGGAGCAAGCTGCGGCTGAGCACAATCCTCCCTCGCTAGGGCTTGCAGCATTCCACGCGAGTGCCCCAGTCGGAATCATACCTGCGTTTGATTTATAACGAGCGGGGACAGGGGAGCCACGGGTGTGAATTCAATCGGCGAACTCCGCGTCCTGGGGCAAACGAGACCAACGTACCAGAGCCCCGAAACGACAACCCGCCCTAAACTCCCGCAAAGGGCGCAAAGAAACCCGCGTGTCTTTTTACATTGGAGAGCATATCACATCTCAGCGGGTCGCGCCGACTGCTGGCGCCTCGCACAATGCTGAGCACCTTCGTGACCACCGACTATTATCAACCTTTTATAGATTTTTTACTTACAGCTCTTTATAAGGAACGTGACTGTACTGTTTAGCGAAAACCGCCGACAGCTCAATACGAACTCGAACTCGTGAATATGTAATCCATTTGTCATAAAACTAGTTATAGTATTGGCGCCAGATGATATTCGACACCTCTTTTCTAGATATTAAATCTTCGAGTTCATTTTCATATTTCTGCTATTGCGGTGAGTCGTAAACACCGTGGCGGTAGAAGACGAACTCGTTTTAAATAATGTTACGGAAATGTGCATCGATAATTTGATTAACACGTTCGTGCAGTGCGGCGGACGTCTTTAAGCACACTAAAAAATGCATTACCACAGTCATCATTACATCTTTGTTGTGTTTCACGAAGTTCAGCTAAATACATAGTGTGAATTGGATACCGGTCGCGGCCACCAACCATCTCCGGTCGTTTCTAAAGCTCATTTTGTTCGGAGATAGAGAGCATAATTGCCTCTATGGAGTCTTTGGAATGAAAGTTGTCGGGACACAAAATCAACAGGGACGTATTAACACCATCCGGATGGTGGAAAGCCGTGGGTGTTCTTAACCAGTCACATTTTTGTAAACACTAACTACCGCAAGGAAATTTGGTAATAGACGTAAATGAGATGCAAGCACGCGCTAATGCTTCACAAATTGGAGACTTGGATAAAATTCTTGCAAACGGGCAATTTCAATTTCAAATTCAATTTGATTCTGATAAGTTTCTACCAAATCAAAAAAAAAGGAAAGAAGCACATAGTACATGCATCATGCATAATACACAACTAGTACAAATAAAAAGAAAGAACATTATTTTATTTCCAAAAAGAAAAGAATAGTCTATTTCTATCTGAATGGAACAGTACACCTGATCGGTGGAGTAACGGGATTCCACGGTCCTCTTTTTGTTTTATAAAATTTATTGCTCTAATAAAATACTACTACATATCAGTAGGTCAATATTACGAGTGCGTGGGGAGGTATCTTAATTCAGAAATGAAATTAGAATAAAATGTTTACGGCTATCGACGTTTTAATATGTTTAATTAACGATTAAGATATAAGTTACCATTAAGAATGTAGATCATTTCCGAATTCTTTTCTCTTTATGTAAATTTTATTATTTGTTTGCAGCCGATATTGTGTTTCAAAGCAGTTTATTTTTATTTTAGTTTTTTACAGTAGGCCAATTTACTTTATCTCGAAATAGCTTCATCCGGCGGTTTTACTCGTCATCCTCCAAAATCTTGCATTCTTCGGCATTTTTTTGCATTTTTTGGCAGTATAAAAAGTTTTCTGTTATTCATGCACAATTGCATACTATTTGCATGTCCAATCTCATCAAGATCTGTCGAGTCCTTTATTTTAGAAAAGGTTAGTCGGATAACAATTTATTTCGATGCATACGACAACGTAGATCAAAAGAATATCAGTCATGTGACCGAAAGCCAGTAACAAAACACCAATACAAAAGCACCCAAAACTGAGTTGCACTTAAAAAATACCTTAGACACGCCGGTGGCATGAGACGCCGCCCTCTGTTCTAGAGTCGAAGACAAACAAACCGGAGATAGACAAACAAATGTAAATGACCGAAATGTGACCGTCATGTTTGGCATTCCCATAAAGCAGGGTTAACACGTCATTAGAGGTAATGATGGCGTCATTACATACTGGGAGAGAATTGAGCGAGTGGCAACGGCTCCACATCTGTAGACGTTACATCAAAATCATTTGCAAAGCAAACCATTCAACCAGACGACATTAGCAGTTGAATACTGAACATTAATCTGTCCGCTAAAGTCACAATTTCGGTACATTCAGTACTGACATATCATTGGTGAGTTGGGATTGTTATTAGATCTAACCGCGCTAATATGTTGTCTGATATTGTTCCCCCAATACCAGACTCAACGAGGTGGGAAGTCGTTGACGTCATTACATAGTAAGAGAAAGATGAGCGAGTGAGCGGGGTGAACGATGCTCCGATGATAGGCTCATTGTGTGGTCTGAAGCGCCTTAACAAACACTGAGTAGACCACGTGTCCGAGGACTACGTTGTTGGTTTCTTAACAGGTGGAACATTGGGGAATCAGGGCTCATTATCTTGTTTGTTTTTCGAACAGGTATGGTCACGGTCACGAGTCAGGTTTAGACTGGAGTGTGGATTGTTATGGTTTTATGGAGTTCTTTAGTTTTTATTTCTTAGACTCTATAATTTGGTATACTGATTGAAAAAGCTAAATGAGTGTAACAAAAAACTTTACAAAGCCTCTGTAAATTGGCGTAGAGTACGACAGTCAAAACCTCGTTATGACAACGAAACCGACGAAACCTTTTTCAGGTCGAATTTCAATTTTCATCCCAGCTTTTCATGTAGTCTAAAAACCACGTTTCTAACATCAATATTTTCCCTTGTGGCGGGTAAAATAATATATGTATAATGTATATGTGGACTGAATTTTAGCGCTAATGGTCTTTAAAATAAAATACTGTGACAGAGAAGCGTACAGGGTAAAAACAAAACTATAAGGGTTCCAAATTTAAAACGGAACTCTAATAATGGGGTGAATTCAGAAATGGCAGATAGCAGAGATGAATGAAGAAACCGTACTTTACCGACTTCATACAAATGCAAAATAACATAAAGTCAACCTGTTTTATTATATCTGTCCTCAATCCAACGACAACAAAGTTCTACAGAAATCTCCTTACCCCATATTCAGTAAATCATCGACAATGAACAACAATATACATGCAGCAGTTATTCCGTCCTAGTAGTTACGAGTAGTAAGAGTAGATGCTATCGCAGACGTTCGATAATTTATCGAACGCTTATCGCACGATCAGCGTAATTGATACGGGTAGAATCATGGTGGGTAGCGTGATGGCGCTAGTTTCGTCTTCTTGAAATATATCCAGTTCGATTCCAATGCTAAATTACGTGAACTTGTCAAAGAGAGCAAAATATTTTAAGCTTTGCCGCGAATAAATTGCTGCTCTGGCAATAACATTTAGATGGTCAAATCAAAAACAAATAAGGTGAGAAAGTCACGAATAGGAAAAGATTGTGCAAGGAATTGAATAGAAAAACCAAAAAAAGTACTTGTTATTCATGAGACTAAGCAAGAAAATCTATAAAATCTTTAGAAACTTATTCGACTCGACTTTTCTGAATAGGTCGCTCGGTGGTCTATAAGCTTCAAGTCACAATGGTGTCGCGCCACCGGAGGAGCATATTGCGACAAATAGCGCCAATAATAATTCGTAGTGTAATTCGTGGCCGGCGCGTGCGAGCAACAGCCGTCACTGATTGAGGAGCGCATAAACCGAGCCACCCAGCGGCTGTCATTCGCATCGCATTGCACACAGTTGTTCATATTAAAAGGATATCGCAGACGCGACCGCCCGCTCGTAACTCGCGATTTTGGTGGTCCCTCAATTCCGAACACTCGCCGAATAGGGCCCCTTTAATCACAACAAACGATGGAAACCGGTGCTTTCTCCAAAAAGCAAATTAGGTGCAGTAAATTCTGAACGCGTCGACATTGTAGAGCGAAATAAATCAATAAAGAAAACTGTGTCGCGCGTAACGGGCAATATGCATACGATTTGATTCGTAATTCAATTGTACATGTCCACTATAAATTCCAATTATATTGGGAAAGACTTTAGAAGTGTTACTCGTTATGTTTACACTTAGCACCTAACAGTCAAAATATTCAAGTTGAGTATAAGTAGTCTACGACATGATATAACAACATCTTCAAATTATAAATAATATAGGATAAAAAATAGAATGTGGCCCGTTGTCTGAATAAATAGTGCAATGATTCCTAAGTCCATTTATCAGACAATCAAATACGGCAATCGGCGATATATCAGGTTGGGGAAAAAGTTCCTTCGCATTTTTTAAGAAAATTCAAAACATTTTTTAATATAGTTTATTTACATTTAACTAAAGTATGTAGGTACCATTTTGTTCGATCACTTTTTGCCATCTTGTAGGTAGGGACATGATCCCATTGCTATAGAAATTTTGGGACTTCTGATCAAAATACCGCGACAAGTGGTTTTGGCAGTCCTTTTCTTTTTTTTTTTTTATTCAGTAATAGGCTTGCATTTGACCGTCATCTTGCCTGATGGTAAGCAACGATACGGTCTACGATGGAGCATGCTTGCCTAGAAGAAACCGATTAACTCGCGACTTGAAGACACCTAGATTATATCTATCGGGAAACACCCATTCAGGCAAAGCGTTCCACACCCTAGCGGTTCGCACAATAAAGGTGGAATCAAAGCGTTTCGTACGAGTCCTCTCGTGATGTTAAAATGACACTACCTAAAGAATTCCGAAGAGACCGAAACAGGTGGAAATCTGAAGGTCAGGACTATACGGCGGATGCATTAACACGTCCCAGCCAATCTATCTTAATTTTTGCCGAGTGGCTAAAGATGTGTGAGGTCTAGCGTTATCATGTTGAAAAACCACACCCCTTCTTCTGATTAATTCCGGCCGCTTTCTCTCAACTTCTTGCTTTAATCTCATCAGTTGTTCGCAGTACAGTTCAGAATCGATGGTCCTGCCTGGTGGTAACAGCTCATAATGAATAATGCCCTTCCAATCCCACCACACACACAGCATCACCTTGTTGCGAGTTAACCTGGGTTTTGCCACAGTCTGTGAAGCCTGACCACGACCTTTTTCGCACGTTCTTGTCGTACGTGATCCACTTTTCATCACCAGTTATCAGCTTCTTCAAAAATGGTTCGGTTTCATTACGTCGTAATAAAGAATCACAAATGAGTACACGGTCCATTAGGTTTCTTTCAGTGAGCTGAAGTGGGCTCGTGAGGTACCCAAATATCGATCTTTTTTGTGTACCCAGTTTTGTTTAAATGCGCCAAAACTGTTTTGTGGGTCAATTCCCAGTTCTTCAGCTACGTCGTAACTACTGATATGCCGATCTTGCTCCACTTTTTCAAAAATGGCATCCATTTTATCCGTAATAGGGCGACCAGAGCGACGTGCATCTTTGACATCAAAACTTCTGGATTGAAAACGCTTAAACCAAATTTGTGCTACTCTCACAGACACTGCACTAAGTCCATAAACATCGTACATTTTTTTCGCGGCTTGCGTTGCATTTTTACCTTTTTTGTAGTACAATTTTAAAATGTATCGAATTTCTTCATTAGATTCACTCATCTTGACAGTACGAAAAACAAATGAAAATCACACATTTTTCTAATTTGAATTTGGAATTATCTTCTTTAAACTTTATGCGCCCGCCACACACTCGACGAGTGGCGTGGGAAGTAGCGAGGAAAGTAGGCAGAGACGTAGTGTGGCAACGTTACTCGTCATGCCACTCGTCATCATGCTCCTCGTCCTGCCCATCGCTCCCTATTTTGTCGGTTTTTGGACCGCGAGCAATACGAGCGCGAGTGACTCCACATACTCGCGCGGCCGCAGTTCGTGCCGAGCGCTCACGCGAGACGCACGTCTTTGTTTCCGTCATGTCGTCGCCGCGCAACGGAGAATGGTCGGAAGAAAAAACATTAATTTATGTTCCCTTTAAAATTGTAGATCTATTTGTAGATAAATTTATACTTTACTATAAAAAAAATGTTTCGTAAAAATTAAAGGCACTAAAAAAAATCTTTGGTCGTTAATTCAAAATTAACCCCCTACCCTAACAAAATTAAGTTGAATTCAAATTTTTATTTAACTCCATCCAACTTTTCTTGTTTTTTATATTTTTTATTAAGAATTTAACTAATATAATTATTATATTAGTTAAATTCTCCATAAAAGAAAAATTGCGGTAACTGCTACATATCTAGACGTCGACGCCGACGATGTATATTGCTTTGTAGCATAACATTGATATAATTAGCTATACTACAAATACACGCACTCGCTGCCACCACAGTTTCAACGTCCATTGTGTAGCAACGACGAATAGACAAGTGCGGCGCGTAGCGATTAATTGCGCGAGTAGAGCAGTGTGTGGACAGACAGGGCAACATCGCGGCAGCGATGCGGCAGCGCGAGGAGCATGACGAGGAGCATAGTGTGGCGGGCGCATTAAACTTTTAATGATACCAAAACCAGCCAGATACTATAGTATAGCCAAAGAGATTTTATTACAAGTTCATACATACTATGATGCGAAAAGACTTTTTCCCCAACCTAATATTACTGTGCAAATTGGCAATCAACGGGTGTTGATTAGTCAAGTCCGTGGCAGACTGCCGATCGATGCAAAGCGGATCACTTCTACCTAGTTGATATCTACCGTGTAAAGCCTATCCTTTAATAAATTGAAAAAATATTGCAGCATGTATATATGTATATGACAATGACAATATGTCATAAAATTAAGTTAGATGGCCCACACTTTCCTTTGTGGAGTTCATATTTGATTGTGAAATAAAATATACTCGTACAATTTTGGACTGTATAACAGGCGTGAATCTTCATCAAAAATTCATTATGATTATTTTAATCTCCAGAAAAAAGGTTGCGTGGTCAGAGGCTGGCAAAATGTAGGCGTGTAGCAAATAAAGTCCAAAGAGTTATTGACAGATACCATACTCAGTTAATTCCACCGTAGGCGCATCAATAAACAGGCGCCATGCAATATTCAAATTAATTAATCGACCGATCCAATAATCGTATATCAATTTCCCACAGAACTCTTAATGTCGACCGCTACTTAACCGTGACTAACCACACAATCAAAAAATTGAAATCAACTAAATAAATGAGCTCATAACTTTACATGGTAATAGAGGCCGGGGCGCAACCATCACGATTATCGTGTCCAGAATCCGACGGTGACATCACCCTAATGATTCCACAATGAGAAAAAACACCATAACATAAGTCACAAAATGAGACGATGACAGCACTAGCACAATAAAACGACGAGTTTGACGCAATCGCACGCGACGCCGAGCACATAGGTGTGTGTGTGTGCCTTAGCAATTAGCGTACCAAAAATGCATTGAGTACAAAAACAAAGTGTTCCCAACTATTTTAAGATGAAACGGCTCGCTAAATAGGAGGCCATTAACACTGCCCACCGCTATCGGCGACGGAATCGATACGACGCTAATCGACTTCTCAGCGGACTCGATTTTAGCACATCGATACTAATTACCAATTACCACGCGCCGCGATCAAGACATTTGCCAACGTGCCTTCATCGACCGGCCTCTAAAACTGTCAAACTACGTGCAAACTCGGGTTTTACGACGCAGAGTAGAAATGCCGCCAAATTATGTGCAGAATATGCTAATGCATACATGACCAGTAATACATGATGCAAACGGAATGTGACTCAAATGAGACTTGTGGTATTCTTAGAAAACCTACCGATGCACTTCATGTTTTCTACGTACTCAGTTCCTAGGGCTACTTACATTGCACCAGCTTTACGAAGAATGTGATACGCTTCTATCAATTTTACTACACAAATTAAAGTCCTACGAAAATCTTCTAACTGAAATTAAATTTTGTGAATTCGTACCAAACATAAGCCACTTTGTACGCGCCTATAAATAATACTATTTCCTGAATCAACCCCCGAGTTCGCGCCATTTGACGCCACACGGAAGCCAGACGGAGAATGAATTATTTTATTGGTCTCCCTTCGACCCCGAACAATGGCGGAGTCTGGGATTTTTTCCTGAATTCCTTCATATAATTGAGGTGTAATTTCGCGTACAATACCAAACAATGCGGTCTAAACGTACCCCGTGCGAGACTTAGCGATATCAAAGGACAAAAGACATAAAAGAGAATTAGAAAGTCCTTTTGTCCAGTATTGTGATGATCATGATTTACGTCAATCTAGACACCCGGCGCGGGGAACATAAATTAAGCCGTAGCAGCAACCATATTGATTGTTACGCCAACCACCTCGACACTTCTACATTATTTAACAATGGGACGTTTTGGGGGGCGACGCGGTGCCCGGTGCGGAACTGACTTATTTCAAAGGATATGGTATACCGTTAGAACACGTCGATCAAACCGGGCCGAGGAAGAATAGTCGTCTCTCCGCACCTACACGTTACTGACACCCGATCAGTTTCCTTATTAATTACAGGATCCTTTACACCTCAATGAATATTCAACATGTCGATTCGAACCGCCAGCGATCGGACTAGTTTTTTGATAACACTTTTACGAGCGTGTAACGCTATATCATTACATAGCGATAAACGATAAGTGCAATCCTATGGGCTTTCGCCGTTGTCGGCTCCATGGAATGGACAGATATCGACCTATATTACTACTCAGTGTTCCCAAGCCTGTCATCGTTTTATGACTTTTTTATTCGGCTCGATGGCCGGGAAATGCAACACCATTCCCGATTTCCATGGCGATACTGAAGTGTGGCGCGACTGTTGCGCTATAAAATTTGTAAATTAATCGTTTTGGATCAATCACAACGCCATCGAGTAGGCCGGCCGTGATCAGACTACAATTATTGTAAATACTTAAATAAAGTAACTGATTTCAATGAGCTACTTCTCGATAATATAAAATAAATACAAAATGGAACAAAAGAACCTACCATTATAATGCGGGACACCTATCATGTCCTTGTTGTTTATAAACGGACAAAAATTGAAATTCGATCGTAGATTTTACTGATACGTCGTAATAATCGTGTCTTATTATGGCGTCCTGTCATAATATCGGGGAATGGAACTCTATTACTGGGGAACATAACAAGGAATACCGATCGCATATAAATTTACTCGAATGCCCCTTCATTTAAGGATCACATCTACACTATTCTTTCACACGTTAGTAGGACCACACATCGCCCATTAAACCGGAGAATCGACACCGATACCGATTTTGTTTCTTGACCATAACAGCCGCATACCGATGCCTTATGAAATCGATTAACGGCACGAGATATCGATCAATCGCATTAAAGCTACTAAACTATTACCGCTTCACACTTCTACCATTGGGTTCTACAGAAAAATCTAAGCATCACACTCAAGTGCGACCAAATTATCCGTAGAGAAGAGACGGCGATTTTTCTACCCTACCCGCGCTTTACTCTCACTTAGGTGCGTTTTTATCTCAACAAAGATGACCAATGCGGTATCTAGTATAGTCGATACTCTGTGGCAGAATCTATAAGTGGCTCTCAAGTACAACTGTACAGATAAGTTCCCAAATTCACTTATTGACCTGAACATTCCTTAAGGACGTCATTTTTCACTGGCCGGCTTTTAAGCGAAAAACAAACAAAAACAAAGCGAGAGCAATAAGTAACCCATGTCTCTTTACAACTTTATAAGCTGACTTCATGTGTGTGCATAATGAATACATAAGCATATTATATACATCAGTGTCATTGGACCAATTGTCCGCAGCGCTAGAAGCGACACTTTAAAAAATACATTGCGAAAGCAAAATATTGTTATTGTCGAGTTGAAACGTTGATTGATAAAACGTGTTACGTCTGACATCTGCTTCGCACATCACTTTCGCTGATGAAAGTCAAAACATGTGAAAGAAATGTTTATTAGACAGAACCCAAGCACTTTCAAGAGATATTTAACAACATACTTCCTTCCTGCGTCAAATAAAACGAAATAAATATACTCAGAGCAATTAGTAACAGTTTCAATCAAGTAACCGCCAGTAAAGATGTGCTGGTAAAGTGCCATCTGCCGCCTCGATGAAAAGACACGCCATAGCTGTCACCATTCATCATAATAACAACAAAGACATCAAAAAATCTATTATACAAACATTTAAAGCCTTTGCAGACGACTATGTGACACGAGCCGGCAAACTCTCAGAAAATAATTCGGTTTTGAATAAACTTTACCATAAAGTAACTGCCAGAAATCAAATAGCGATGGTGAATGATAATAAAGAAACAATTGAAGAACAATATCAAATTACACCTACCGATTGCCATTACGGTTATACACCTCAATAATTCAAAGGGAACAAAACTATCTTAATTTATGACCGAGTCCCGTTGAATAAAGGAGCGGAATCAAAGCGCCACGGAAACCGTATAAAGGCGTACTTTTTTTAGAAAATGAAAGATGTAGAGATAAAAAGAATCAACTATTCATAGAGGCACCCGCTGTTTTATCAAAACGGGATTAGTCCTTTCGATGCCGGGCTTCTTTGTGTCGAGACAAATATTTTGACACGAGACTGAGCAAATAAAGGAAACGGGTTTCGGATTAAGGTCATTTCTTTACGCGTAATTATGTTTAATCCTCACTAATCTTTATACTTTTAATCTCTTACATCAAAGCAAAGTCTGTCTGTTAAATCTTTTAATCATACTTGGCTGCTTAGTTTTATGCCCTACATATTTAAAATTTTACAAACGACGTTCACACCTTAAATATTAAATTACTATCTGAAAAGCTGCTTAGGTGTGTATAACTTTTATTAATATTGATTACTTTTAAGAGTTTTTGATACATGGTAAAGCTACAGTCCCTATTATTCTAATTACCATAAGAGAAAAAGACATGCTTATAACAATGTAATGTACTATTTCAACATGATTTATTCTCGCAATGAAATTGTTACCCTGACGTACTTACTCATACTGAAACAAAATTACAGACGAAAAAAAAGTTACTCTTTTTATATTGCTAATCGTAATCATGTTTACGTTTTTATGCGAAACTTGTCGTAAACATTATAAAATCCTAAAGGAAATTCTTAACATATTTAAACGTGGGGGACTGGCGAACCCGGCACGAGTCATTTGCATCCGGCCGACATACCGGGACGTCGTGGAATAGTCTGGAAGCCGCGCTGGTAATATAGCTGCCTACTGATCCTTTACTGACCTATATACGAGGATCGGGGAATGAGAAGAATCTTAGGCGTTTCGAAGATTTAACACAGTTTGGGGCTGGTTATGTTGTTGGTTGATGAAAATTTGCTGCAGAAAATGTTATCTGATCCAAAATAGAGAATAGATTAGTCTCTGTTTAGGTTTTTTTATTATTATTAAGTAATTTGATAATTTCTACCCGAGCGCCAACTATTGCTATAGAATAGAATAGACAGGCAAACAAAAAACGAGCGAGGTGAGATAGTATCGTCTTTACACACTGTGCCAGTTTGTAAGTGTAATGTTCTGTTCGTAATTGGTGAATCGATAATATTAGTGTGCCTAAGACAAACATAGAATATAGACATTCACATACAAAATGAACACACGATTAAGAGAAGTGGGTGTGTCTTTCTATAGTTAACTTAACTAATTTTAAATAAGTCAGTAACTACCATTCCAGCTTTAGAACTGATCGCTCAAAAAACACTAAAGTTTTCTAAGAATGTTCACTTGTTCAGTAGTAATGTCGAAACGTTTTGTATTATGAAATTCTCGTTCCTTCTGTTACACGAGTCGATTAAGCCTCCCGAGACAGGTTTCTATTGACTGAAACAATAATGTGTCTAGCTAACAAGCCGGCAGTTTCCACAAATACCATCTCACATATCTGGTTAATACGCAGTATTTTGTCTTGTTACTGTGTTGGTACTTGGTGGTTAGTCTAGGAGTGAAGTCTGAGTTTCTCAGAATACGTAAGTACGAGTAGGTACAGGTTTCATCTTTGGGTGTCTTTTAGTTAGCTGACTATGTAACAGCAAACACTGTTGCGGACAAATTTATTCTGGCTATTGTTTTTATCTGAATTTATTGAGTAGCAAAAAGGCACTGTTAGCACTGTTGGCTGTGGCACTGTTTGTTATTTAACAAATCTTTGAGGTATTGAGCATTTTAAGTGAGCAAAGCCATAAACCATTTCAGCTTTCAAAACTCTATTGTGAAAAAGAAATATCCACATTTGTCGTCATCTACATATCTTCGATCAGTCCAAAAATGGCTTCACTGACGACCTTCGTGTCAATATGTTCGTCAGACCATCTATTCGGGCTTTGACACCCTACCTTTTTCCTTGCACTTTTCCTGTAGCAATATAGATACCCAATAGATAGTTTTTGATAAGTAAGAACTCCTATCTCGTCTCTTACAATTCCACGATGCAAGCGCAATGCAGATCGTATTAACACAGATCTTGGAGTACCTACGCATGTTTGCTCTAACTGTGGTGCGGTCAAGAGAACGCCCATCGCGCTGCCGACCTGTATAACTGTATAACTATACAAACATGGATTGTGCCGAGATGGACCAATAATGCACCACATGTCGAACATCGCTAATGCATTTGCGAAGGTGCAAAAAATATGCTGCAAGATAAACTCTTTATTGTTCACACCAGTAATTACAGACAAAAGAATCATAACACTTAAAACTAGTGCAACAACTGGCAGTCTAGTCTCAGGCAAGTATGATTTTCGATACCTAGATCTATGATTCAATATCTGGGAACCATCCGAGTTACGTCTTTTTGTAACACATGATTTGATGATCTGACCATTGGACGTAGAGGTAGTGTGACAGTTTAAACGAGTATAAGAGGGGTTAATCTGGGGGGTAATGTACTAAATAAAATGGGAAACTAATCGAAAGAAAATTGGTTTTATTTTTCCAGTTTGGTCTAATTTTGAACTGTAGTAGGTTTGCTGGCTTCTCTAAAAATCGTTTTGTTTTTTTATTCAAATTCTTTATTTTTATTTTAATCAATATATGATAGTATTGTCTTATTTTTGCATTAAGTCAATCTAAGGTCTAACGCGAAGCTATCAATGATAATTTCTGACTATCAATACCTTTCTCACTATTTTTGTCCAAAATAATCCCAGACCAGGTGGCGCCATCTGGCAAGGCGGGTGAATACTACTTCAATTGAAGTAAACACGACCCAACTGAGTTTGCTAAATAGTTTGTCGTAGAAAGGACAGATGGCGCTATTATTAACCAAAAAGAAAAAGGTGATGTTTCAGTGTTCAAAGGTTCAAACATTGTAAAAATCTAAGGCAACAAACAAAGCTTATAATTTATAATGAATTTAGATAATATTGGTGTCCTTATGTTTAAAAAAATATATATTATAATTATGTTCTAGCTCCTTTGACTAGATTATTTTATTTTGAACAATGGTGTCACATCACAGTGCACCAAAATTAATTTATCAACAGGGTTTTAGAATTTTTATCTAATATTTGATCAAGCAATTAATTAGAATTCAATAGTGTAGGTCAGGGGTGGCAAACCTTTATAAATCAGCATGCCAATTTTTATAAAGGAATGTTTAATGGGGCTTTAGACGTGTTGGTAATTTTGCCTAGTGTTAATTAGGTGGTGGTGTGCATAAAATATTTTGTTGTGTGCCATTGATTCACTATCCCTGGTGTACTTCAACCTATTGTCAAAATAAAGATATAAATGAATAAAGGTTGTACATATTTCAAATCATTCAATTCCCCACTCAGATTTTTAATTTAATTGCATTTCATAAATTTGTGTAGCTTTCTATCAAATTCTTAGTTTTTCACACTTTTTTTTTACCACAAAGGGACTTTACAAAGCAAAATCAACTTCAACTCTACGGCAGACTTTCAAAGATCTGAATGAACGGTAAATAATAGTGAGAACATGAATTACTGTAAATTACTTACTTACTGTAGTTGATAAGTACCAAGGTACATTATGAGACGGTTGATTTTATAATGTGCAGTTCTAAGCAAGTAGAGCCAGTATTCAAATATGTATTATGTAATTTCTGAGTGTAAATTGGTGAATAAAAAGGACCAGTAACACAACTTACTGTAACTATAACAACGGAGGCAGAATTATGAAAAACATTCAGGAGTGCCTTAGGAAAAAACTGTGAGAAATGTATATTTTTAACCCCATTTTTGGCTATTCAAAATAATGTTATGCCACAGGAACAGAGGATAGGAAAATTTACTCACTCTCGCTAGAGGCACCTTGAAGCAAATGATTCTAGTACCCTCAATAACGTCTCCACATGGCTTGTATGGTATCCACCTGAAACATATGTGAAATACGGAACCAGAATTATATTTGCACTTAAGAAAAACATAAAAGTAGAACTAATATTACCCATGTTACCCATATTGAATTATTTGACGTGTATTGGTATAATCACCTTTCAGGTATTCTACGCGGCATAGTGCTGTTCTGTTATCAAAATTTTAAAGCTTTTTTGTAAATGTAATACTTCAATAGAAATTTTATCAATAACAAACAATTTAAGACGCCAGTGCGTAAAAGTAACTAAGATTCTAAATAAAACTATTTATATTTAAATCACTTAACCTCAAACAAACAACTAATAACCAGGGTTGCCATAAAATAAAAATCGAATAAAGCCCGTCACACACGTAGCTATATTAAATAAATATAGCGAGGCATATGATATATTTTCAATACAAATATTGAAGTGACCGCACACGGAGCTATAATATATATTTCTATGACGTCACCAAAATATACCGTAATTTATAGCATCGCATATTAATATATATTACTGTATATTATGGTATAGCAAGACATATTACAACATATTTGGAATGTACAGCATGTTCCAATTTGATTTAAAAGTTTTTAAAATGTTTTCCTTTAACTAAGTATTTAAATGCAAAGTATTTCTTAACTTTATAGAAAATAAAAGATTAATTTAAAATTTTTTCCTTACCTAAAACACACAGCAAGTCGTTCTTCAGAACTAATAGGTACTTTTGCGCATGATTGTGTCTTTTCTGCTTATATCATTTTTTATTAATTCATGAAGATCTACAAATGACGATTTTGAACTCCTAAAATATTGAGCGAATTTTTTGGAGGATAGTTCACGATACAAATTAAATTCGCCGCGAGTTTTTTTTATTCTTTATATGCGATTCAATCCATTTAGTTCTAGTTTTTGAGCCTGATAAGGCAACTGACATATCAAAAGCGGCATCAGAATCGTCCTCTGAAGAACTGTCAACTAAATCCATTATCCATGTACTTATTGAATTCATAATTATCTAATTATTAATCAAAACACCCTGTATTATAAAACGCGTGCAAACGCTTGGCCGACCATCAATGAAATGAAGGCAAAATATATATTATAGCATCGTCTCCGTGTGTGGTAGCTTGCTATAATATAATTATATTGGCTACGTGTGTGACGGGCTAACCTTCAGCTTTGACATCTATTGACATCGACAAGGTGTCATGTCATTGTCAATTGACAGAACTAGCGCAAAATGTTACAGTTTTTTTTTCTTACTGTTTACGTTGTTGAGAACGTCCTTCTTTGAAAAAGCTTGACCAAATCTGCAAGCGTAGTTTAATAAAAAAGCTTCTGTTTCTCTATCCATAAATTAGCTTTCAGTAATCATAATAATTTAAATTAGAATTCATAGCTTCTTTATTTTGTTGGGATCATGAGCACTAATAGTGTATTTCGGACCGCGGCCTTTTTTTTTTTACCGCCGACAACATTTTTAGGGTTCCGTTCACAATGGGTGCCTATTAGAATCGGTACAAAGCATACATGGTTGTCTATGAAAAGCCAGCATTCAAACGCAACGTAGTAGGTATAAATGTAGTGAGCAGTAAGAAGAAATAAAATTTTTGGGGCTACAATAGAAGAAATGTATTTTTTTTAAAACATTATTTTATTATTGCTCCAACAGAAAACCCCATCCTAAGGTGCAGCGCAGACGGCACACTTTTTGTGCGATCGAGTCTGCGGCGCTCAAAAAGTCTGCATGGCGCGCAAAAAGTCGGTCGCGGATTTTTCACACACGACGCACATCTTCGATCAATACTTGGCGATCTCTGCACGATTTCCATAGCGTCTACGTCCCTACAGCTCTGCCGACAGAATGATCGAAGATGTGCGTCGTGTGTGAAAAATCCGCGACCGACTTTTTGCGCGCCATGCAGACTTTTTGAGCGCCGCAGACTCGATCGCACAAAAAGTGTGCCGTCTGCGCTGCACCTTAAGAATGATGTTTTGAAGAATGATGTTTTTGGCCTGGGTCTGGTTGATACATGATGCATACATGATGCGGGCAGCGTTCACTTTGACCTGACCGCAGGCCGCAGAACGCATCCAGTGTGACAAATCATCTGTATGTGACATGACAATTTTATTTAGCTTAGTGACGGAACCCTTGATGCGCTAGTCGAGTCTGTCTTGCGCTTGGCTTGTTTATATTTTGTTTTTAGATTTTGGTTATCCGGTGAAAAGTTTACAACAAAAAGGAAATTGACAAAAAACCGTACAGAAATAGTTGTTGCTATAGTAACATGATGAAAATTTATTTGTTTATTTGATCGATAGGCAAAGAATAAGGTTTTATTAAACTCTTTCACGTGCTGTAGTGTTGTAAGACTTCGTTTGACTCTGCAATTTATTTCCTAAACAATACACCCGAATAAATATCTACGCTACGGTGTTCGCAGGCAGCTCAACTAAAAATGTATCGAAACACGATTTGGTACATATCGCTGCTCGGTGCAGAGAAGTCTTGTCTCAAGGATGAAAAAATTAAAAAGGTCCACTACAAGTTTCAAGACGAGAAAGAAATGGTAGAGGAATACAATGTGGACACCCAAGTAATGCTTCGTAGAGCATGGAAGGTGAAAGGGAAGCTTGGAGGCGAAGGGAAATGGGAGGTGGAAGTTGGAGACTCGATGCCTGATGCTACTCCTAACATTGACGCTCTTGACATAATGGAGAGTAAAGACCAAGTAAGTGCAGAGTCCGTTAGATAGCCAAATATGTGAACCAGTTCACATTTGCTTGGCATGTTTCCAACTTAGACTAGCCTCGATCACCGCAAGCAATTCAGAACAAAACGTGCATAACTAGTAAAATAAGTTCTAGTTTGTGATTCTTTTATAATTTTCAGCCAATACTGACAAGACGCAATACAAGAATAAACTTAGAATGGAGAATCAGAAATTTACCATATCCTATTGAAACTTACTCTATCAGCGCTAACAATGATGAGAAAAGTATCATAGTCCGTACCACTAATAAGAAGTATTTTAAAAAACTACAAGTGCCCGAGCTGGCGAGACTCAACCTACCATTAGAACAAGCTAATATACAGAGCTCACATAATTTCAACACTTTGATAATATCGGTAAGTTATTTTCCTTTATTATTTAACATGCATTAGATTTGAAAACTAGCTACGGCAACAAGTTTACATCAAAGTGCCTCTCCACTAATAAAATTCTCTTTGTCCAGCGCGAGTTCGAACAGTTGTTCCACCGTCTTTACCCCAGTATACTCCCTGATGTTACAGAGCCACAACATCTTTCGTCTTCCAGCCTTACACTTCTCCGGTATTTTGCCCATGTCGATTTTTCCAGTACCAGGAAGCTTTGTGTCACTAATCCTCAAAATGTCAACGTTCATTCCTCTTACATTCTAAGTTCCTATTCTTAGTACATACTTCTTTTTTGTAGTTCCTCCTAGGGATTCTGTTGCATTATACTAACCAAATTCAATACAAGATAGGACAAGGATGGGGATGAGTGGCTTAGAAAAAATGATGTCTATACTCAGCAGTGGCTAATAGATAATGATATTATATTATTAAACCAAATTAAGTTTTTTTATGGAAAGGAGTGTATATCGTAGCCAACTAGCTTAATCAGCTGTTCAATTAACAGCCTAGCCTGTTTACTAAACAGTGCTGTTCAACTAGCTTCCTGAATGATTTTTAGCCGGAGTGTCTAATATAAATAACATTTAATGGCCTGGCTGGCTGATGCTCAGGCCTTTTATTTTATGTGTAAAAATCACTGTGACAGTAAGTTATGGTGCGGCGGGCGTGACTTTTGGGCTATACCCAACCCGCAAACATGTAATAAAGGGGCTACTGCTTCATGCAGAATTTCACTTTTTCTCATATCCAGAAGCCTGCAGTTCACTTCGCGTAGGTACTCAATTTAATGACGCGGCTAGGCAAGTCTTAGTAGTTGTCTATCCAAATTCATTTGCCTAGCTGTTTGATCAAATCGCTGAATTTTTCATTCATCACTCAGGAAGCTAGCCGAATGCCGCCATTTAGTAAAAAGGCTAGGTTGTTAATTGAACTTTGAAATTGAAATTTAAGGAAAGTTATGTAAAACGTTTATAATATCAAATATTTTACACCTAAAATATTTTTTTTGCTTCATTTGTTTCTACATTGTTTTCAGTATAAGAAACCCCAACAACTTGTTGACATGGAAAAGGACTGGTATGAAGAGCTCAAAAAGGTGAAACCTGTGAAAGATATACCAAATGATTGTAAGGCACAGTAATAGTGTGTTTAGTTTTTATTCCAATGAATTGCCATTTACAAATAAAACTTGGTATTTTATTTTGCATTAATTAATTATTTTATTTTGCATTAATTGATTACAAACTACCAAGTACCTTAGTACTTAGTACATAACACATATAGAGGGTGTGGCGTAAAGAGTGGATAAGAGATCCTTTACCTACAGCTTAGGAGGAAAATTAGACTTCAAATAATTATGTCCAATAACTCTAAACTCATGATACTTTTACTGAATACAAATTGACTTTTTCCAAACTATTGTGATGTTTCCCAGCCGTAGGTAAAGGATTATCCACTCTTTACGCCACACCCTGTATACTGTTTAGTTTACACAAACTGTTTCAATTTAACACTGACTTTAGAATATTCTTTATTATATCTATACTAATATTATAAAGAAGTAAAGTTTGTGTGTTTGTATATTTGTTAAATTGTAAGGGGTAATCTCGGGATCTACATACTGAACCGATTTTAAAAATTCTTTCACCAATAGAAAGCCACATTATTGCTGAGTGTCATAGGTTATATAAAAAACCGAAAAATAAAAAGGCTTTTACGTGGTAGTCCGTTTTGCAAAGTGAATCGGAGAAAAAACGGTCCGGACGGCGCGCGATGGCTTCGGGTTTAATTAACATTATGCCCAACGAAGTGGGCACGGGTCAGCTAGTTCTTAATATTTAGAGCAACTAATTTTGTGTATCAGCAATGGTGTAATAACATGTTCAATCATTTATTTCATGTCTTAGAAGTATTACTGTAAAATAAAATAGGCCAATACAGTGCAATTTTTTAATTTTAGGCAATATATTTTTTTTTTATTCAGGTTGGTGTTATACTCGTATCATTAAATAATTCTGTGCCTCCTATGCAAAATGATACAATTTGGAAGTAGTAGTCCTTCGAGTTGTATCATTTTGCATAGGAGGCACAGAATTTTAAAGCTTAAAATCTAATCTTCCATGACCAATGCCTTCGCCTGGTTTTTTAATTCTTCTTCGTTAATTTCTTTGTCTAGCAACCCTCTTGATTCTAAATATTCAGCATACTGTTGCGGAATTCCCATAAATGTCTTTATTTTGGCCCTTATTTGCTTCCATGTTTCTTGATAGTAGTTTTTCTTGTCTTTCTCCATAGCTTTATAATCATGGCCATATTTATCGAGCAGGTTTGTGATGTATTCCACTTGGCTTTTCGGTAACCTGAAAAGGAATTAATGGTTTATTTCAGGTTGTGCAATAAATGTTGCAATAAGCTATGAATCATGTTGTTAAGCCAATTGATATTAAAATGGCAGCACTTATTTGTCTTTACTCATGTTTTGTTTAAAAATCCCTTTTACAAAATGTCAGCTAGACTTTAATAAGTGAAAAGATTAAAATGCTATGTAGGTTGGTTGCAAAGTGTAGCTGCCATGGACTATACCTGTTTCGCTATTGTAATATAAATTACCCTAAAATTAGATGATTACATTATATGTAAAAAAAGTACACACATGAATTTTCGTGGTCGGGGCGCTTTTGCTTGCTTTTCCAACTCCTCAGCAACCTCTTTCTTAGGAGCAGGCATCAAAACTTCCTCTATTTCTTCCTCACTTTCGTCGGAGTCATTTCTTACAAATTTTCTAGCCTGTTTTAACTTGGATTCCTTGAAACTCGGTATTCTTATAACTTTGTTTGGGTCATCAGCAAGGCCCATGTCTCTAAGATTCCGCTTTGAAGACTTTTTGTGGTCCCATGCTTGATCGATAACTTTACTATAAAAACGGAAATATGGTATTAATTATTGAGTAAACCCTGACAAAGGGGTTAAAATAATAATCATAAAACACATTATAACCATGCAACTTCACCCGTGCTCTTTTGCTTTAAATGCATTCTTTTGCGGTTGAGTTTGTGAAGAAATTTCTTCTTGCGATGCTGCTTTTTAATTTTCATTTTATTGCGACAGATAAATACAAAAAAGTAGTAAAATTACTTGTATTATTTACGAAAACAACGTGGGCCCGCGCGCGAGTGAAATAGATAGAATCAGGGCTGCCAGGTGAAACTTTTAATTTTTTCCCATATCGATTATATTTTTCTCCAAAATGATACAGGAAAGAAAACATCCCCAAAATCGTTTAGAACGAAAAGCAATTTAAAAATAGGTGCTGATTTTGCTCACGATGGGGTGGAATGAACAAAACTTACGTAATAAAATGCGTGTCAACTGCAAGATTTTGAGATGTAAGATCAAAATAAAAGTATTTGTAATTTGTATCTGTGATAAGTAGTAAACAATATAATTATCAAGCTTATATTTTTTCCTACAAATTTTCCCCAAGCCCCAAAATCTCGAGAAAAACTCCCAGCCTGGCAGCTCTATTATTTTTTAATTATTTGTTTTGAAGTTGACAACACGAAAATTAATACATCGACATTGATTGGTATTTTTTTTTACTGCACGAATGGCGGAATCCAGCTTTTGATTCCATTCTGCATTCAAGCATGTGATGGAATCTGACTTTAATCCCTTTTCCAAATTGTTCTGCTCTGAACCTCATTACACAGAGTGTTAAGAGCAAAAATTAAAGCAAAAAGAAAGAGTTTTAGAGGTGTTTTAAAACGGGAGTCTACAAGCACCTCTCCGGGCTGGCAAAGCGTCATCAATTGAATGCCGCTAGTGTTGCTGATGTTCATAGGCGGCGGTTTAGCTTACCATCAGACAGTCTGCCTGTTTGCCGCTCTTTTATATGTATTAACCCTTTAAAAAGTTAAAAATGGGTCACGCCTCACGCTGGTAGTCATGCCATTTCTTTCTACTAAACCCCAAAAAAGTGACGCTGCGCTGTGTGAAAAAAAAAAACGAATTTAAAGAAACATCACTGTCATTACTGTCAATGTCAAATCATCAACGTTCATGCCATGTTCATTTCATGCCCGCAAAGCAGTGTTGCCAATTTAGCGACTTAGTCGCTAGAACTGGCGACTTTTGCTCAAGTCTTAGCGACTAAAATAAAGTTTTGACGAAAAAAAATTGTTTAGCGACAAATCTGGCGACTTTTGGAGTACAAATTAAAACAGCCCTAGCTTTAGATATTTCAAAAAATATTCAAAGCAACACATCAAATTTTCATTCAAATCTAAGTTTCGGTAATGAATACGGCCAGTTCTCCATTAATTACCTTATTTTTTACCTATCCTAACATTAGGACACCGCCTTTTCTGTCCCCGACAAAATTATAGGTATTCTCCCAGACAAAATCGTGGATCCGCTCCTGGTCGAGTTAAGTTTTAGCGACTTTCTAGCGACTTTTGGTTAAGAATCTAGGGACTTGAAATTTTTGGAGTTGGCAACACTGCCGCAAAGGCTGTTTTGTTATTTGTAGGTTATTCTTATTTCATAATTTTTCAATTGTACTGTAATTTTTCACTGAAAAATAAAAAAAAAACTTGATTTAAGATGCCTCAAACAGGAGCCACCAGATATCAGAAATTTCTGAAGTCTGAAAAGTCGAAAACTAAATTGAAAGCCAAAAAAGATCTCCCAAAGGGAACAAATGTTACAAAAACTAACTTCAAAGTGAAAAAAATTGTTATCAAGGAACAATTAAAGACGCATGCCGACACGGAAACACTATCTACAAGAAAACTTAACGTAAACGAGCTCTTGTCTCGTTTGAACCACTTTAACACCAACTCTCGGACAGATGCACTTCAAGGGCTCAAGGAGCTAATTACGAGAAACCCAGGAGTTTTGGAGCAGCACTTGGGGCAACTTATTAATGGTATCACACCATTGATATTGAATATTGAAAAAGTGGTAAATATATTAATATTTTCATTTATAAGTACTTCACTTACCCTAAGCAAGTAAAATTGCTTAGACATGTTACTACTAAATTTGTAATGTTTTAGGTAAGGAGAGACACTCTTCAAGTTCTACACACAATGCTAAAAAATGTAAGCATTGAGAAGATAGACCCATTTTACGACATCATGTCTACATACCTTCGCAGTGCCATGACACACATAGACAATAGGATTCAGGAAGACTCCTTATTATTTCTAGACATCCTCCTGCTTTGCGCACCTGGCAAAGTTGCTAATGACTTCCACAAGATTATACCAAACTTTTTAGACATGATTTCAAAACTTAGAGTTGACTCTAAACCAGGAAGAACACTGACCGTTAATCTAGGAAGTCAGATGACCAGTGTCAAGTGGAGAGTTAAAGTGCTTCACCGACTTCAAGACTATTTGAGCAAGTTTGTACAGCAAGAAAATGCTGACAATATAGGACAAGGAGCCACAGAAATTACAAAAGTCTTCAATGCGTCGAAATTTAACCATTATCCTCTTTTCAATCCTAATTACACATCAGTGTGCCATTTGTCTTGTTTTTCATCAAAGAAAGCTCAAGAAACCACACCAGTTGATGAAGTAGGCAAGTTCATGGAATACATTGAAACACTGATGCCTCTTCTCTTTGAAACCTGGCTTGAAGTATGCCCCAACTCATCAGAAGAGAAAAACTTTGAGACTGTTATCAGTGAAGATGCAGCAATGCTTTTGAACCATACTCTTGAAGTCATTTCATTGCTATGGAACCTTGTTCAGCATTTGAACAAAAAGTCCCCCAGCTCTGAAATCCAAAACATATTTTGCCAAAAATACCGACAGCAGTATGCACAGCATTTTGTAAGAATGTTTCCATTTGTGGCAAACATGAGGTCGAAACAGAAACATGAAAGCACACCATTTGAACATGTGATTACAGACCCCAAATTGATATCTAACAACTTGGAAATATGCCACCTGTACATTCTGCTTAACCCCGACATAAATATCAAAACAAATAACAAGGATATTGCCTCTGTACTCAATTACATTGAGAGGACATTCAACCAGAGCTCTCAGAATGAAACCAATGATTATGTTCTAAAGATTCTTCACACAATATTCTCTAAAGAAGTGAACAGCTGGACTAAGACGTTAGCAGTAATGGATGGTTTATTCAGAAAAATTATATGGGCTTACTTCAACAAACCAATGTTGAGCAGTTTCAAGCTACAGATCTTCAGTTTACTGTGTACTGTTGCACTGAATGATAGTTTGGGTCACTTCCACCAGTGCGAAGCTTTCGTGACATGGCTCAAGGATTTACCTGACATCCTTTTGGAATCTGCCATAAACTTGCAAACTATGGACATTCTCCACAAGTTTGCTGTGAGGAACAATCGAGCTTTCAATTTGGTAATAAAACCTAAGCTATTGGGAATTATTGAACATTTACCAGATATCAAAATAGTTGATGCTGTAAATGATACTAATAGCTATCACAAACTGTTTGCCCTACTTCATTGGATCAAAGTCTGGGATGATGATTCTCTGAATCTATTAGAGAAACAGATGCTCAATCAAGTTTACAAGCCGGACCATGTAAAATATATTATGGACACTCTAAACATAAGAATAAGTGACAGACAGAGACAGTAATTTAAAAACATAAATGTATGAAATAAAACTATATCGATTCATCATAAGTATTCATTTATTTCATAAACTCAAACATTGCATGTGTCATTCAATAAAAACGTACATATTCAGTACACAGGTAACAAACTTTACAATAAAATTCCAGCCACATTGATAAATAAACACTAAAGATTTATCAGCTAAATTAAACAGCTAATGCCACACATTCATGATTAAACATTTCCTATGTTAATTTACGCATAATACTGGAGATTCTACATCCTTTAACATTAAATTCACAGTATTTATTTGATAACATACTACCTATGAAACTAAAATAAGGAACAACATGAAATGGAAGAAAATAATAGTTGAGTATGATGCGATCATAAAATATTTTTGGCTAGTTTTGCTACTCCCCGCTAGATGGCAATAGCTTGTACGAAACAAAATGTAGTATCATAAATCTGCATTACAGCTTACGAAAGCCACTTGTACTTTCCTCTGCTGGCTAGCAAAACTGGCCATAATTGATTAGTCCAGCAGGATACCAATGAACAATTCACAAAGATATAAATATCAGTACCCCTATCGCCATCGAATCTTCTTTGATGCGATACATATATGAATAATGGAATAACAGCTAAAATACTATACTCGTTCAAATACATAGGGCCGTCATCGCTCTTGCTCGCACATTTTCATATTTTTTTCAGATATAAAATAACTAAGTGAATACCCAACAAGTAAAAAACACGTAATTTTCTTTGTTTAGATATAATATCTTCCTTACAATTTTTGGGAAATTCACTCGGTGATTTTATATCGCTCACTGACTGAGAGCGGCCATAACGGATTTTTTATCGATACTAAGTTGATTGTGCTAGACGCACAAAGTATTTCATAGCTAGGGGTGCTAAGCAGTCAAAACTACCTAGTATGCTTTTGGAGCACTTTCATCCAACAATTTCTAACAATTCCACACAGCTGTGTGATGTCTTACTCTTACTTTATAACATAAATGGATATGATAAAGCCTCACTGAAGCCATATTTATTCGAGGAATTTATTTAATCGACTAGTTTTTATTTAGAAACTAATTTTATAAATAGATAGTTACTATTAAGATACGTTTTGCTAATTTTTAGTCATCAAGTGTTTCACTTTTGGCAAATTTTGGCAAAATTATAAATGGTTTACCAATTACATTGATCGAACAGCCCTTATTTGAGAAGAAATAAAGAAGTATTATTTCTAAAATAAATAGAAAAAACTCAAACTGGCACAAAACTTAAACTGAGTATTTTTGAGAATCCTCTTCTCATAAAATAATTAAAATGTGCATTCAATGCTTATTTAAAAATAAAATTTAGTACAGAATTTCAATCATTGTACTTATATAGTTTTTGAGCATATCGGGTAGAATATGTTGATGTTTTCACAATTGCTTGGATGTTATAAGCCTACATAATAATAATGCCATGCAATTAATTACTTCAAAAAATTATAAATTTTACTATTTTTGGGCCACCACAGAAAATGGTATATTTTATTGGTAGACTCTTTCTCACTCTAAACAAGAATTAATATTCAGCCTATCACTCTTATTGTTTTTATGTCCCTTTTCCTTCTCCATTATTTTGTGATGGCCCTAAATATATATTATCAAAATTAAATTAAAAACTGTGTATGTGAAGCTCTCTAAAAATCATCGTATGCAATTTTTTATATTAAATAGCAACATTCCTGTAATTGTAGAGAATTATTGCAAGCCCAAAGCTTGGCGGTGGAACAAATAATTACCAGGTCGGTAATACGAGTAAGTGCTCAAAAAACTATTAAACAGCCAAAGTCAAAGAAGAAAGTCTGATAGATCAGAATCAATTTTAACAATCAACCGCTTATAGCGACGTAAACGCGTTCAAGTACTAACTTTGCCTCGAAGTTCGATAGTCCCATCCGGTTTGTACGACATAAACCATCTCTTGCCCGTCGCTATAACCGGGATTCTGTTCCTTGGAAAAGTAAGAGCAAGGAACTCTTATTTCCCCAAAGATTAATATTATAAGTTTATATACTTATGCGTTTGTCTATTGTGTTTTCCTTTTACTAGTTTTTTTTGTGCGCGGAATGGTAGCTGAGGCCGACAGCATTGCCTGAAAATAAAAGGGGTATATTGGTAACTAATTGAAAAAGCGTAAGCACAGATAGAGCAAGCACGCACATTGCAGACGAAAAAAACTTGAATAAATTAAACAGTGTTCCTAGCGTGTTATTTTTTTTAATATAAAAGAGCGGCAACGAAACAGGCAGACGGTTAGCCTGATGGTAAGCAAAACCGCCGCCTATGAACATCTGCTTCACCTATGTCAGATCGATAGGACGATCACTGAATGTCGGTCTGTCCAATGACTCAACGCGTTGTTCGTGTTCCCTAATGGGACAGCTGACACGGTTTAGGTAATTGCGATAGTCGGTGTCAGAAAAGCTATATATGTATTTTACGTCAGTTGCGCCAGGTCCACTGTAGTGCATCTGGTGAGAGAGACTATGCCACAAAGGGCGAAATAGCCAATTAAGATTTAAAGTTTACGGTTACTACCGCCGCCGGGCGGTAGTGGCGCTAGTAGATTTGTCAGTGTTCATTCGTCGGTTTATTTGTTACTTCTTGAAGCCGATCGCAAGCGTTTCCATATTTAGCATTATCGAAGTTGAAATTAATCTTGTCTTCTCACATTTTCCGCGAATAAATATTTTTTGGGCATCTTTACACACGATGCCAAGTTTCAGTAAAATCGGTTTGGCCGTTTAGATGACAAAATGAAACAAAAAATAGATAAAGTAATTTGGATTAGTGAAGTACATTGGAAAACAAAAATATTGCAGTGTGCGTGAGTGCTCCCTAGAACCAATTTTAGTATTATTTTTAGATGATTAGTCCGACTACACAATAATTGAAAGATTAAATTTTACTTTTTCATCTATATTCATCTAAAAATACGCTGAAATTGGCAGACAAATAATACTATAACTATTACTGTCATAACAAAACAGGATTAAATAGTTTTTTTCTAGTTATTAAAAAAAACACTTAGAAAATCAATAAGCTAAAATAAAATAACACATCGACACTACACACAAAACATAAATACACTTACGTAAATTAAACTCAAAACATGGGAGGAAAAGGAAGCCAAACAGTACCGCGTAAGTAACAATACTTTTTACACCGTTGGGAACAAAACAATACAAAACATGTTAAATTAGTTTCGATCCTGATGTACCACTCTTTCAAATTGACAAAATTTATTCAGCAACTCGACACTGGCGTTTTGCGAGCGTTGGCGTTTCTCCGACGTCTGCCCAGTACAACGCTGCGTGCGATTTGACATGTCGCGTTGACGCAGCATTGTCGCTAGCTGAACGTTCGGGATGCGCTTACGCTCACAAAACGCCCAGTAGGATAGCGGCCTTGGTGCCATCTAATTTAATAGAATAGTAGAATCAGAATCGCCATGTAATTGAATATGCGAACGCGTTTTAGTCAAACCATGCTCAGACGAACACACGAAACAAATAACATACTGTTCTAGTTTTCTTCAGCTATGTACGTAATAATGTTTAGCATATGGGAGTTGTCAAACATCGGTGCTTTTAGATGTCGTTACGATCTCATCGAAAGCACCAGTTTTGTACTCTGGGTGACTCTCTAATTTAGCCTCTATTGTCTTTTGCAATGCGTCACTTTTTTCTATTATTTCCTGCGATACGCTTTCAGTATCATAATCTGAAGCTTCTTGGGGGCTTAATTGATCATCAGAAGCAACTTCACTACTGGCTTCTTTTGTCAAATCATAGCAACTCTGAAATTCATCAATGTTTGATGATCTTCTACTTGATGAGTTAGAAGCGTCACTAGTTTTGTCATCAACTTTATGCCAAAACGCAAGTTTTACTGGCAGCTGGAGTAGTCTACTCAATCCTGAGGTATTAGTTTTAGTTATTACTCCAGGCGACTTTGATTTGTGTCGTCTTTTCTTTTCAGCTATTGGGTTCACTACTTGAAGGCCTTTGTAGTTACCGGTTTCTTTGAAAGCTGCTTTGGGTAGCTTATTGACTATATCTACTAAACTTTCCTGAGATGTAGCACTCTCAAGAATTTGAGTATCAGTCTTGTTTTTGTCATCTTTCTCTGATTTATCAATTGTTGGGGGAAGTGGCGCTTTAGATTTCCCATATCTGCCTTTCGAAGTTTTTCTTTTACTCTTTGGAGAATTATCAGGCGTCCCAAATGAAGCTTCATCGTCACTTTCAGCGGAATCATTTTCATTTATCGAAGCATCATCTATGCTCGTAGTATCTATAGTTATATTATTGTCTGCAGGATCTATTCGATCTTTAGTCATATCTTTTTGAGGTATAACATTTGATGCAATTTCTTCTTTTATTTTATCTACAATACTTTTTTCTTGATTAGTAGTACTACATTCAGTACTAGTAGCATTACTAGTATTATCTTTAATAATATCCTTGCTAGCCACATCACTTTTGTTTTTATCTTTATCATTAGCAGGAATGTTAGAATCAATTTTAATTGAATTATTTTCAGCTACGTTATGGTTTTCGTTATTTTTATCTTTGCTTTCTCGATTTCGATCGTCAATATTTTTGCTACTTTCACCTAACGGGAAGTCACCTAGAACTTTTAATATTTTGACCTGATCTCCGACGTATTGGTATAAAAACGGGGGTTCCGTATGGGAGAGATATATAGGAGAGGGTACATTGACTAAGGGGGGCATATTCGCATATTCAACATAATCGTCGTCTCGTAGCTCCTCGATGATAACTTCACTTTCCTTTAAATAAAAAGCACTTGAGTCTAAATCAAAAAAGTAAAACTAAAAAACCAAGCTAATAAATGCAAAAACAGACTTATAGATTATTCTATATTCCACATATTCTTAAAAAATAAAGTTCGAAATCGACTTCAAGGCCATGTTTTGGTAGTTTACAAAATAGCAATACGTGAGTTTTACGGTTTTATCATTTTTCAATACTATTAAAGCATGGCTCCGAAGCTGTGTCTAGGTCTAGTTTATATTTGAAGAATATGGGCTAAGAAAGTATAAGATCTAAATATTCTAAATCATGCATAAATAGTGTAATTCTAGTTAAAATTACTATTTTTATCTTTTTTGAGATTACTATTTGTTTTCCTAACTTTATTAATTTATATAACACACTACAAAACTTTATAATACTTTCATATCAACATTTATAACTTTTAAGCCAATAGCATTATTTAAAATACCCATATTATTTGTTTTTGAGGTTTTTTAAAATCTTTTCTGATTTTGGGACTTTTGTGTGAAACAGTCCCAGTTCTAGAGGTACAATTTGAGCTTGTTTTTCATTCCTATCCAACAATATCGCTTTTCTTGAGTAAATTTTTAGCCAATTTCATAGATTTTGATATCTGCAATCATTTGCCAGCACCATTTACCCTGACACACGTAACTTTACATCTCTACTTGTTTCGAAGCCGATTTTTTCTTCAAACGGCAGATAAATTAACGAAGCAATGTCTTTTGTAGACAGTATTGTATTTCAATCTGCAAAATCGTCAATTCCTTCGTTATATTTATCAGACCATTGAAGAATCAGACCTTTATCGACATTAATATGGTAATATTACACAAATGTTTTGATATATTCTTAAAAATATAAATTAGTTGAAATTGCGATAAAGTCACACAGCTTTTCGTTTTACTCGTAATTTCAAACTATTCAAAATCCCTTTGTTTATATTCAAGGCTAGTTTATAGCAAGAATAGCTTTAGCGGATTTATATAAATATGATACTTCCATATTCAAGTGTGTTTTTGTACTACGGGCTGATAACTCAATTAAATAACACTGCATTTTTATTGCAGTAACCTACCTATAGTACACTACACTCATGTACTCTACAGCTAAATCTACTTGACCACAACAGCTGAGTCTAGTTTTGCTACAATAAGCTCGTATTTAAAATCGTACAATAAGTCTAAAACTAGTAACAAGTACTAATAGTAATTAGTAGTACCTACTAATAAGTCTGTGAACTAGGCGACTGTGGCCAATAAATTCAGCTGCAGCCTGAACCACTATGTTGAACCGATTTGAAGTCGGTTTGAGTTTTTTCAAGTGCGTGGTAAATATGTTTCTTTCCTGTTACATAACACCGATTACCGGACCGTAAAATGATAACCTAGAATTATGTCAAGTGTCTAACCAGTCAACCTAGATCTAATATATAAAATTCTCGTGTCACAGTTTTCGTTGCCATACTCCTCCGAAACGGCTTGACCGATTTTGATGAAATTTTTTGTGCTTATCCGGTATCTATGAGAATCGGCCAACATCTATTTTTCATCCCCCTAAATGTTAGGGGTAGTCCACCCCTAAATTTTTTTTTTATTTTTTAGACAAAAATTTTTATTTTTTTATTTTTTATAATGTGGCATTAAAAAATACATACAACCCTAAATTTTCACCCTTCTATCACCAACCCCTGTTAATTTATATGGCAAAACAACGTTTGCCGGGTCAGCTAGTATTACTATAATATTTTATAGCTGTTAATAAGGTTAAGAATCAGCCCGTATTACAATCTAAGTCAAAGTCAAAAGTTACCAGACCTCGGCAGCTGGCGGCCGCTTGATGGCGGTGACGGTGGTGGTGCGAGTCGCGCGCGTGCGGCGGGCGCCGGCGCCGCCGAGCGAGCCCGCGCGGGTCAGGGAGGCGGAGTTGTCGGCGCTCGAGTAGCCTGAGCTTATGTCTTCTGTCGATTTTATGTGGCTGGAAACGGGGAAAACGGTGGAAATTGATGAGAATGTGGAATTGACAAAATCAATGAACAAATAATCATGATAACATAAATCGCGCAGAACTAGATTGGCAAAGGACCGGGATGAGTGGCATACCAGAAAAGAGACCTATCCTATGCTCAGCACAATAGTGGGAGATAACAAGCTAATAATTATGATTATGATAGCATTGGCATTACTAGCACCACGGCCACGATTTTGCTCTCTATCCAATAGGGACAATATATTATGTTTTTTTTTTTGTATTTGATACTGTATTATTCAAACTATCTATTTAAATCGGTAGGTATAGGAATTGAGTTGGTGATATATATCGGTTCTTTCTTTTTGCGACTAAATGGTGGTATGGAATGTATAGTTTTGAACTTTAGTAAAGAAATAATGTGCGCATAACAAAACAAAATAATGAATACTGTTTTTTACTTCTTGACCCAAAAAATACGAAGAACCGAAAACCGTGAGTAAAAAAACTACGATGCGCAACTAGTAAATATATTTTTTTTCAATTTCAAATTATAAACAGAGCTTTTGTGGGTTTACGACAAGCGAGGACTATCGTCCAATATAGTTCTGTTACGAAATTAGGTGTTCCAATTTCATTCCGTACAAGATCTATGAGTTTTTTACGATCGTGTTTCCTAAATATTGCCCTAATGACCGACATCGGTGTTCTGGGAAAGCAGGGATGTCGTAATCGTTGCAAGAAATACACCTCGCTTGATAGCTATAGGAGCAATGTGAATTATACTAATCTATCTACTACAGGACTAAATTATTCGTCTCTTTAAGATGGTAGCTTTTATTATGTACTAGCGGCCCGTCCCGGCTTCGCACGGGTAGACTTTGGGATAAACGTAGAGTAAATTGAAATCGGTCCAGTCGTTCACGCGTGATGGCGTGACCAAAGGTGTTGAGAATAATTATAGGAACTCTTTGTTATAACCTCTATTCTCATGCTATTGCGTAACTATAGCAACCGTAGTTTGTTGATGCTAACTTGTCAATTTATAGTAAAAATTATCAGTATAAAACGCACACTGTTTTGATAGATATGATTGAATTTGAACTTTGTACAGAGGTAATAAAGTGCAAATTGACTCTTGGACGTTAGGAACATACCTACATTGCTTAAACAACAGTGAGTGCTTGCAATTCAATATGAACTTTATACAATAGCAATAAAGCTCGTTTTAGTTAGAAAACGTTTGTATGGGAAAAATAAAAGGGCTGTTTTTAGGGTTTTTCAATATTTCTGAGAGATTTTCTTAATATTTTTTTCCGTAAGAACCTTCTCCTAATAATAACAAATACAACAAAAAAAGAAGTAGTGAAATCGGTCCAGCCATTCACGCGTGAGGCCGTGACCAAGGAAAACGGGTTTCATTTTTATATACATATATAGATAGATAGATAGGTGCAGACCAAGATAATAACAAAGAATAAAAGCACTAAAAGATTGCACTCAAATGAAATATGAAACTAGAATTATGAGTGTCGTATTAAAGTCATAGATCAAAAAACCCCGTTGACTGTTCCCATCTATTTCTTTTTCACGAAAATAAAACCATTAACCTAACCAAGTTGAAACATTTATTTGTTAGTCTAGTTACCTAAAATCAGGCTCGTCGCTCCGGGGACGCGGTCTGACGTCAACGTCGACTTCGGGGAAGTATATTGGAGACCGGTTATTAGATTCAGATGCACTGCGACGCGTCACGTATCCCCTGTAAATATAAAAGTCTTCTGAGGTGATTTTCACACATTATGAATAGAATAGAATATGACTTTATAGCACAACAAACATATTACAAGAAAAAACTACAAAAATAAGAGCTTTAAAAATACACATATTACTCATAAAGCTATTATAAGGGACTACTCACGTATTTTTTAGTCGGACGTAGACTTAAACCCTATGAATAGTCCCATATAATAATAACAAAACAGAAGTTTGTAATAGTACCTACCCGATCTGGACTTCGTCATTTCAGTACAGAGCGGGACATATCACGAGGTAAATGGGAGATATCTAGGCGCAGCAGTAGTACATTGTAAGTTTATGACATAAATTGAATTAAGTAGAAAAAAAACCTCTCTATTTCTTGTTATTTGCTTGGTGTGCAAAGAAGGCATATTCTATTCTATTATGTTTCGGTCAGGGGTTTAAAATTAGGACAACTTACGCTTTAACAGCCCGTCTCAGCACTAGCGGCTCAGCCAGTACATCATCAGCCTCGTCGGTGCCTCTCTCCTCCCGCGGGGAACATTCCGTCAGATCAGACAGGCTGTAACTCTTGCGCAGCTGCTGGACCAAACCACCGCCGCCCTGGAAAACGTTGGCTGTCAATTGGCACAGACTTAAAGCTAAGATTTTTTTTTTCATTTGATTTAATCTGGGTCTTTTTTAGGAATCTGGTAATTTGTAAGTTTCTGTGCTACATTATTTTATTTCAAACTTGCTGCGGCCTTTGGCACAGGTTAGATAATAGTTACTACGTTTTGGTCTAAGGCCTAACGCCATTTGCATTCGGTACGCTGTAGGTACACTTGTACAATGTACAGGCCTCAGTGGGCAACAACATTTAGTTTATGCAAAAATTCATGATTGGTTTAGTAATTAAGGCATGAAAGCGCAAAAAAACAATTTACTTTCGCATTTATAATGTTAGTTATGATTCTGAGTCCTCCGCAGAAATTAGCTAGGATTTAACTACATCCAACATCGCACACTAGATAGACCCACTCAACAAAAGAAAAGCAAGTTGAAAAGTGCTCGTATATCTCATTGTAATTAAGTGGACCTTGTGAGTTAGTCTTTATAAATCTCAGAGAAAGTTTCTTAAAGACATTATGTAATTAACTTGAATACTCACGTTCTTCGATCCAGCTGAATTTAGTTACAAAACTTTAGAGCAAAGCACATGCATTTCCTAAGCACTGCTTTGCTCAACTACATTAAAACAAAAAGTATGAAAAACTCACTACATTTTATTTAGAAAATACGTATTTATACGCTAAATCAGTCACGCGATTCTAAACCTAAAATACATACACACAACTCACTTTACATCTATGAAAAATTAACTAAACTACACAATGTCATGCGATGTAAACAGTGTACAAAATTCTTTGAGATTGTGCGAAAAGGAACGATGAATTTAGGCTAAAGAAAATACATTATACATAAAGTTGATTCACTGGGAGCTAATATTTTTATGCTAACGTTCGAATATTTACCCTATGACCCTTATTTTATGGTAGAATTCTAATGTCGGCACGAGCAGTATAGTTATACGGAAAAGTGTTTTAAAATATTTCTACCTTATTGTTGTAACAATAAGGTGTATATTCGCATGTAGGTAAGCAACGCGATCGCGTTCACGCGAAAAAGATGGCCTCAGACGCAAATACATCAGAATGACAACCATTATCTTTCAACTTGGTAATTCATTTAAATTAGCAACCTCGATCAAAGAAAAATAACAAGAACATTATTCTTACAAAACAAAAAACAAAAACCGACTTCAAAAGACCGACTATTGAGTTATTCATCTATTTGTCGCGCACGTACTTAATGCAAATTTAAGACTTATATGGTTTTCTCATGGATACCATTATTAGAACTGGACTAAATTGAAATGGGACCAAATGGGAAGCGTCAGCTTTCTAATAAAAAAAGAATTATCAAAATCGATTCACCCAATCAAAAGTTATGAGGTAAAAAACATAAAAAAAACACAGACGAATTGATAACCTCCTCCTTTTTTGAAGTCGGTTAAAAAAGGCCTTTTTACGGTGCGGTGTTTGCTTTAAAAAAGTAGAATTAATACAGAAGACAGTTTCTAGAAATAGGTTGAACAGCGGGTCCGATTATTAGTAATGATCATAAGTATCATAGATGAAACAAACGTACTTCCATTGCTTATAAAAAAAATATTTTGATTGGAAATAGTAAGTAGAATAACAATAAAAAGAACATAGAACAATGCATTGCACTTTGACATTTTTT
Source organism: Alcis repandata (assembly GCA_949125135.1). Taxonomy (NCBI): domain Eukaryota; kingdom Metazoa; phylum Arthropoda; class Insecta; order Lepidoptera; family Geometridae; genus Alcis; species Alcis repandata. Next base: position 9,177,974 of record OX421233.1, read on the forward strand.
TTACAAATCTAGGTGGCACTGCATTTAATGTAGAAATAAAAGAGGCTTAACTGACTATCAGATTTAAGATATGCTTGTTGCATTGTTACAGCTGTAGTTAAGTAGTTTCCTTTTAACATCATTTTGAATAGTCATCATAATTTACAGTCTTTCTTATCCTACTGCTGAGATAAGACTCTCGGAAGCCGAATCGGTCTTATGTCAATCTTATTCGGGGTTAAATGTTTACAAGACAATACCAAATGAACTCTAATGATATCGCTGTCTCATTTACTGTAATCTACTAGACAAGGACAGCAACACTTTAATTTAACTTGGTTTGCAATTTCTATCATCACTATATTCTATCATCACTATATCTTGATTTATCTACCAAATTGAACTTCTGCCGCATACAATCATAATATTAAGGAAAACCTGTCTAAAATACATCTAGAAAACACTAAGAAATCGTAGAAAGTACATAAGTAGAAGACAAAATTACTAAAATTACAGTATAAATAAAAATACGATTATGCCACAACACAAGTTACAAAATGCAAGCAATGACAGCTTGAGAACTTTGGTTTCTTTACGATATGAAAAATTAATCTGAAAAGGTTTCTGTAACCCTAAGAATGTAGTAGAGATCATTATTTAATGTAATTTTTTTTTTTTTTTGTTAATTTTATCTTAAATCTTAGTTATTTTTTTATGAATTTCGCGTCCTGCGCTCCAAAACGCGGTTTGAATGTCATCTCGATTTATTTGAGAGTATAAGAACTTTACCCGGTCTTTGAAAACCTGTCATGGGTTATGGATAAAACGGTAAAATCTTAAAACTTTTTAATGCTCTTTCTCAAGAGGTTTAAATTCTCTAAGCAACAAAAACTCAAAGTACTAGAAACTTCGATAATAGCAAAACATAATTCCGTACATTTCAGTACAAAATATATTAATAAGTCAAAAACTAAAACATCAATCATTCTAAATCGAGGTGACATTAAACCGTGTTGATTCTAAAATTATTCGCTGGTCAAAATCAATTAAATGAGTCAACACACAATTTAACTAAGAATAAGAACCAACCTTAACCTTACCGCAGTTAAAGAAGGTCACAGTACAGTGACGTGGGCGAATTTACTGTTAACCAAGTGTTACAAACATGCTAAAGTAAACGCTAAATCAATGGATTGTTTCAGTAAGGTCGACGCGAAATGACAAGAACAAGACTTGCACTTGGTTAATCGAACGGTGATTTATCGATTTATTAATCGTTTGTTTAATCGGACAAAAGAAATGAGATTTCATAAAATTAAAAAAAAGTTAAAGCTACTTATTTCGATGCAATTGTCTTTTATTTACTTCAATATAATAATAGGAAAATATTTTTTGACAGTTTTAATCACTAACTTTGTATGTATTTGACAGTTTAGATTAAACGAACGATTAATGAATCGAGAAGATCACCGTTCGAGTAACCGATTGTCTTTACAAAACTCATTCGAATACACTACGAATTATAAATCGAATGAATTACACTTGAGCTATTTTTCTACTTCGTTTAACTCATCTCGCGGTGCCGAGAACGAGTGCCCTAAAGATAAAATTTCGTCTAAAAATCATCTACAGATCACAGTTGAGTTACGTTCGAAAACCTAATATTAGTCAACGACGGCGACTTCGTTTTGTTTTTCTATCGCCGACTGGCTTCTAGTTTTGCGGCCTCTAGATTTGCTGCGGGGCCGTTTCTCTTTAGCCACTTTACGCTTCCTGGCGACATTGCCGCGGCTTCGGGCAGATGTGGACTCTGGTTCGTAGTCTGGGTCGTTGGAGTCTCCATGGCCAAGTAAAGGCATTTCGTCATCATTCAGCTCTACTATTTCCACCGTCCCTGGTAAGTTATCGTCGGAACGCTGGTATTCGAAGTTTTCGTAGCTGCTGTCAAATCCGTCTGGCATATCTCCGCCTTGTATCTGTCTGCGCGTGCCATCAGGACTCGGAAGATTGAAATTCTGAGTGAAGCAGCAACGGAATAGGTTTTGGAACGGGTAGGGAGGGGAAATTAAAAAAGCGTGTTAATAAAATTAAAAAAATAAAATGAAATCAAAGCTAGTGGCTCGAATTACGATGGGTGTCGGTGACATGCCCGATGACAGTGACAACGGTGCTCTAAACATCGATCTACAAGCGTGCGCTAAAATTATCGCTTGACTGTTTAATTTACAGATACATTCTGCTAATGGACGCTTTTAGTTTAGCCGACGACTTCGACACGATTTTGTTAACTTGACAGCTGTAAATTGCAGAAGCAACGCGTACATCGCCCCGTTCGCTACTTCATTCAATCCGCTTTATCCCGGAAATAGTAGTTGTATGTACTTTGATTTGACTCAGCACTGTAGTCGCCAGTATTGCTGGCGGCGACGATTCAGTGCGAAAACTTTTAACAGGAAATTTATCGTGTCTGACAATATTGTGTCGAAATCGGATCGGTTAATATAAAATCGCTTACTATACGTTGCATACTGCGATCAAACATGCCACTTAGTTGCTCTAACTCAGTGAGACAACGTTGTAAAGTGATACGAAAACAACACGAAATTAATCAAATTAATAACAGGCCATTGACTTGACACCGTTTGAGTCGTGAAGGGTTAAAGCCCATATACCCTTGTTTAGTTCAGCGAGAACTATTCAACTCAATCTTATACAACAGCCTTGAGTGAAACAGATCAAATTAAAAAGCATGCAAGAAATAGGGTTGTCTACTCACTTTGATAGCAGTCTGCATAATGACGGTGGTGGCATAGTTAACGCCTTTGGTGCCCAAATTGAGCACTGTGTGGTAACCCTGGTCTTTGGCCTTGGCAATGTACTCATCTATTTCCTGAAACGAGAGAAAAAGTCAATTAGTTTTATTGCCTTTAAGCGCCCAGAAGTCGTAAGGTCACAGCTGTTACCCTTTACCGCAGTATACTTAATAGTATAGGTGCCTTTGCGTGGCCTTAACAAACTTAATTGGCGAGACAGATTTCGTCTGGCTTTTGTGTTTGCTATGACGAGCTCGATAAGCTTTTGTATACCTATATGTTTGTCCTACATGTCACAATTTTGATATATAATTACAACCCTAGATTTTAAAAACATGGATTTTGGATCAGTGTTCAAACTTTACTAAAACTAGACTAAGTACTCTGAAAACGAAAATAGTGGCGATATAAAATTGCTTTGACTGCAGTTTTAATTACTTTCTTGGTATTTCCATAGCATGTTTGATGTATATCAATTCCATGTGAAGTTTATGTGGACTTGAATTTTATTTGTTTCTACTTTCAGAACACTCTTTTTCGTGTATTCGTACCAGATTCAAAATCCACGTGTTGATCTGTGATTACAATAGATTCCTGAAAGATATTATATAGAATAAATAGAATGAATGACCTAGTAAATCGCAAAGAATAGTGTGCACGATCTTGTCTCGGCAACTGTTGGCATTGCCAATGAACTTGAATGGGAGGTGACAGACGATTACTCCCACACCCCACGTAACGAATAGGCACATGTTTGGAGGCATACGTTTATAGCTAGCATCCATTTGTCTAGTTTCGTTTATGAATGACTCATGGATGGACAGATCTGTGTTATAAGAACAAGGTGGTGTTTCGGCTTTCTATGTTCTAGTTCCTCTTTATGCGACACATAAATTGGTCCGAAGATTTCTGAGCCACGGAGGTTTAAAACTTTTAGGAGGAAAATGCGTACGAATACAACGATCTAATTTGAAGTAAGAATTAATAGGGCATCCTCTGATAGAAGAAGACACGTTAAGATGATGACTACGAAAAACGTTTAAAAATAATCGATTAAACTACAATATGGTAGAATAGTAGATAGTAAACTATTTATTGTCCGCACCAGAAGTTAAAAGTGAAGGATAATAGTGGTTAGAAACTAGAGCAATAACCATCCTACATATAGTATGTGTGTGTGTTTCGAGTGTGCAGTCCCATTATTTACCTGTTCCCTCCTGCAAAGCGCCGGGTGCACAAACTTCCTGTACAGGATCGAGGAGCCCTTCGTAGCCGGCGACAGGAGCCACAGAACGAGCACTATCTTCACCTCGTAGTAGAACGGGAACCATGACAGAAACATGTCGGTGAACGTCTCCGTGCAAGTGAACAAAGCGAACACTATCCAGTACATCATCCATTTTACCTGGAATCACGAAAATCTTATGTTAGTTAGTGAACAAACGATCCGTTGGCAGACCATCAGCCCGATGGATTGACAAGACGACATCAGACCCGTCGCGGGTCATCCGTGGATGAGATTGGCTCGAGACAGGGAAAAATGGCACAAGGGAAAGGAAGCCTATACTCAGTAGTAGGTCGATACAGGCTGATAATGATGATGTTAGTTACATTACAAGTTATTTCATTAATAATGTTTGTGTGTTTGATGAACTTACTAAGGCAAACAATTTGAAAAGAAATGCAACTTCTCCAGGTTTCAATGGAGCAAAGAATGTGTAATGTAAATCTATGAATCATAAGGAAAGGCCAGGTGGAGGAACGACCTGTGTAAAGACGGGGCAGAAATCTAATGGATATATCTAGAGAGTGAACCTCTTCATGAATGAAAATTATTTATGCACAAGTTTGAGAGTGAGTCTTTACGCTGGAAAGGCCTAACGGATTTGAGTGAAATTTGGAATGGATATAGCTTACACCCCGGGTTAACATAACATAGGCTACTTTTAATTTTCGTAAACGGTAACTGTTCCTGTAGGATAGCAAGTGCAACCGCGGGACACAACTAGTATAGCAAAAAGAACCAACTCTAATATGAATTACATTTGTTTATGGTCCGTGGGTGCGACTATATCACTGACAAAATAAAGTTCTCTAATAAAGCCATATAGAGCAAAGCTGACGTAATCATTGTTATATTTCCGGAAAGTTCATTTTAACGATATGCCTTTTAATTGCACAGAAACATGGTACTTCTACATTCCTATTAAAAGCTGTGAACGAGACTTCCGCAAGGCTGTCCCTTGCTACGCCCGGAATACTTTATTGATGTTAATTCAAAAGTTTTATTTGGTTGGCAGAACTAAACTAAATGTCATATTCATTCAGTTCAGACAAGGCTAGAAACACTTTACTTAATTTTATTCTGTCATCTCAAATTGACATCATTGTTTAAATTCTAAATACTTGCCAATTGGTTTCACTTACAAAGTAGTTTTGGATACAATTCGTGTGGTATAGACTTGGCTCGTTCGTTACAGTAATTACTCATACGAACCAGAAGAAGAACTCAAAATATAATATTTATTACTATCTGAATATTTGTGAATGAGATTTCCGCAAGGGCCGATCCTAGGCCCTGAATAGTATCTTATTGCTAGTTTTTTGTGCTCGCTGAAATAGAGTTGGTTTCGGACACAATGAGCTCACATACTCATACCGCACCGGTTCGGCACGCTAGCTACAGTAATTACTCATAGGAAGCCGGGAAACAAGGTAAAGGACACAGTGGGAGCCGGAGCGTTTCGAGCGCGTGCATCCGTGACGAAGCTATTGTTGGACTTAACTGGAATATCATGTTTTGACAAACGCAATAGATTTAATGTTCATAGGCAAATTTATGAGTTTACAGCCCGACCAATTTATCTGTATATAGTTGAATGCGCTACCATCGCATTTTTATCGCTAAATGTTGTGTTTTATTTGGCCCGCCTGTCCACATTCTACAAATAAATTGGTCGCACTTCAGTCTCTTGAATTTACAAGGATGCGTTCACAATGCAAGTGGATGTACATGACCTGTTCATAACAAGCCAATTTATATTTGTGTGCAAGTGCCAACATTGGTAATGTGTGTGTAAAGATTGAACTAACACACTAGCAAAACATTGCGCTGTTTTCAATTTGGAGAAAGAGCGTCTTCGTAAATTGCACAGAATAGGTACATTATATCGATTATATTATGAATCAATTGAGACGAAATAACACTTTAAGCAATTGGTATGAATTGATGTGAAATGGAACATACGAAGATATTTAATGTACTCACGTATTCTTTTAGATTCTTTGTCCGAACAGCTTTGTATGACGCGTAAGCCGGGTAAAGGGTCCCGAAAACCAATCTGCAAAACGGATACAGGACCAGGTAAGAAATCATCCTTGGTGCGAACAGTCCAGTTGTGACAGCTAACACGCCGAAGTTTCCAAACGAGACGCTAGGAATGCATCTGTTAACAGCCAAGCTTAGGCTTTCGACGAAACGATCCCAGACTTGTCCTCTCGATCGCTCGAGAAGGGAGTCATCATAATCTTCGTAGCCTTCGTCGATGTTCGGGTCGTATTTGACGAGTTCACGGTCTCGGGTGTCCGAGGCGATGACGCGTGTGTATTGCGACTCGAACTTGTTGACAATGAGGCGGACACTGGACAGGCCGAGACTCAACGTCGGCAGGCTGTCGTCACGGTAACCGCATGTGCGACCTGCCTCCATGGATACGGGAGATAAACGACAAACACATGGGGGTATTGTCTATTTCTATGCACCTATTAACATGCAATGTTTGCCCGAGTGCACTGAATGTTAACCAGATGTTAGCACGCTTGGTGTAGTGTCTGTACTGAGAGATCTGTCTTGCTTGACGAGACTAGCAGTTAGCAGCCTTGTAAATCGATACCACAACATTACTAAGGCCATTTGGACAGTGCTTAGGTTGGAAAGGCCCAGTGCCCTTGAGTTGCGGTAATTTGTTTCTTTATTTTCAAACACTAAGCATCGATTGCTTAATACATTAGTCAATGCTAGCCTGAAGTTCAAGATGGTCCATTCTGTTTGTGTAGTATAAGTCTGTATTGTAACGTAAGTGAGCGTGGGCGATTCATTAGGCAGTTGCAAGCATGTTCCGTAAAATGAGAAGTTCATTGTAATTTGCGGATGTTGTATTAACGAAAGATCAACTACCTACTGACTGATTGTTGTGATCGTATCTTTCATATCATAATGTAATTGATCGATATATTGCGCTTGTTCAGAATCGGTTAAGTGCAAGTGCGCGTGAAAATTTAACGATTCAAGGCGTAATTGCAGAAGTCGATACGGATGCTATAGTTTGGATTTTTAAGAATCTTTGATGTTATTAACGTGTTTGGACATTCAACTGTGTGCAAGAGAGCGAATTCGATTAGGAATTCTTATTGCAGACAAAGGAAGCAAGTAATGCAAGGCGGGACAATTCAGCGAATGAATTATTAATGGACATGGTCCGGCATTTACTACTGCACCAATATAAAATGAGACACCCTAAGCAAGAGGATAGTCTTAGTTCTAGCGAGTCCTAGGTTCTAGTAGAGCTGGTCAGGTCCAAAAATAAACAAGACAATTGCATAGCCGATGCACGACTATACAGATATGAAGAGTGCTTTGAACAACAATCGGTATTGTTATGTTCGTAGGACACAAAGATCGTTTGTTTAATCCTATTTGTGAGTAATGTTAATCATCAGGATTTAATTACTGCTAATATAAATAGGAACTGCGAAGGACTTCAATTAATAGACATCGTCATTAAGTAAAACGCAGAAGTGCATTCTTTTGAGTCGCGGTTTCGATCTCGTCAGTTTTAAATAAAATTATTTTTAAAGAGGGATTTACAGATATAAGAATCCTACGCAGATGCACGTATTGCTGAGTTTTATGAATTGAACAAGGTACCAATTATGGAGAGATCGTATATCACTCTCGAAGTGTCTCATAAGTTTTATCTGAATCGGAGAACAATAAATGATATCATTTTCGTCTCAAGGTGTTACATTTATTATTATGCCTGTGTAAAAATATTTCGAAGAATCTCAATATTGACCTGATTTTACTTTAAAGTTTAGACCTTGTGTTACTAGAAGGGTTTCTAATTCCATCTCTCCATATCCTATTCCTTTCCCCAGACAGAGCTAATAAACTTAGACAAATTATGACTTTACAAAGCCAAAAATAAAAAAGGGACTCGATGAGGAATCGTACAAACATCCAATTTCAATCCTTCCGTTCGAACCAAAGACAGTCTTAAAATAAATAGGCTTGCAACTCGATCTATCTGCGTCATGCTCTACCTTAGAGCAGATCATTAAACATCTTAATAACTATGTTTATACAAACAAAAACTATAATCTTCAGAGACCAGTTAGATCTCCATAACTTCAACCGAACAAAACATCTATGGCCTACATCACTTAGGGGTATTTTAGTTTCAGTGGAAGAATTTGAGAATTTGGTTCAGTAGGTTTGAAGTATGTAGAGCATGAATTTGTATGTACCTCCTACAAACATTCACAAAACTCTTTAACATTTTAAATTTCAGAATTTTCATAGAATAGAATAATAGTTTGTGTTGTGATACGATCCCGCATGTTATTTACAACCGGAGGCGATGACGCAAACATCAGGAATCAAATGAGGCGTAAAAAGCGATCAACTGTGAACGAACGTTTAGTTATTGATTTCCAAACTGTAGTTTTACAGTGTATGAACACTTTCAATTGAAAGCCACATTGGTAATAAGTTGAATTCAACCATATAATCACTTTTATAGACCATACAATAATAATTACTAGACTAGATTAATACGCTACGCTCGCGCGCTCTGCCATTTGTAGAATTCATATCTTTGCTAATGTTTTACATTCTATTTTTCTGTCTGTCCAGATAAAAAGTATCCTAAATTTGTCTTCGTGGATGCGCAATATTCTCTTTTCAAACAACATCAAGATTGGTTCCGCCGTTTGTTTGTAAAAAGACAACAAAAAGACAGACAGAGAAGCTGTAACTTTCGTATTTATAGTGAAGAAAAGAAAGCCCTGAAGAAATATGAATAAATGTACGTGAAGATTTGGATATAAAATGCCTGGATTTTAGTTTTAACCGTCATCGGCAATGTTATCGTAGTCAAAAAGCAATGAGTCAGAGACATGCTTCCGTCCAAAAAAGAATTTGTATAGATTCCATTTCAGCGTAAAATTACTCATCAAAACTCATAAGCTCAGGTCATAAATCATACTCTATTTAATTTATTATAAGGAAAGTATATTATATTATGATTCTAGTAGAATATTATTTGTTTCATCGCATGTAGGTCAAGAACCTCAGTCATAGTAGATGAAGCATCCGAATCCGAACTCGTCTCACGCGATGTTCTTTGTTCAGTAATTCAGTTCGTAGAGATGTGCACGTGCAGGGTTGCTAACAAGCGCGTTCATATAAATCATACTAATAAAATATTATAAACAAGTGATTTAAAAAAATAATTGAAAAACAATATTTTATTGCATTGTCATCAGAGGTACAGGTACGACAAATTTCAGCTCAATAGGACATCGGGAAGTGGTACAAAATTGAGTTGCAAGATTTGACCAAAAAAAAAATTGTTTTATGATAAACTAAATAAAAGCTTGTAATGAGAAAGTTTGTATGTTTGTTGCGTCTGAATAGATTGGAATAAAATTTTGTATGGAGCTAGGTACGTTACCTTTTATCCCCAAAAAAACTACCCTTTTGAGTATTGGGTGAATACCGCAGGGCGCAGCTAGTAATGAAATATTTTATGTAAGGTTTCAAATCTAATATAACTGTTCATAACATGAATTATTGTTGTGGTAAAAAGCACTTAGGCGCAAATAGATTTTCTATTTTTAGATGACTCACTAATACCACATTATTACAATCCCTGCTGTGTTAACACGCACTAACATACTACATACTATTATTTTGCCTAATTTTGTATTACATAGACAGGACAGGTCAAAGTAAATCTGTGTGTGTGTGCCAAGTACCAAGTGTGTGTGCTTCATCTTGGACCTCCGTCGTCGGTTACCAACAGGCGAGTGGTGGTTAAACGCCGACTTATTTGTAAACAAAATACATCATAGGTTTAGATAAAAATTTAATAGAACTGCTAGTTGAACCGACATGAGTGGAAAGAAGATATCCCTTTCCCTAACCATAGAACAAACCGGGCTATTAATAAACAAACTTACACTACTTACTTACTTACTTTATAAATAAACTGCCAGTTTATACGTAGCTGGTAACACCAAAACCCTTTTAATCTTACCTACTTAAATGAGTCAAACCTGATCAACTTTGAAACTGGTTCGTTCCTTCATTCGTATCACGTTTCTATTGGAATGCGTCCTGTTACACAGATATCCGATACGATCTATAATAATATAGATCCTTTCCTTTCTACCGTAGTACTGCTATGCACCAAATATGGTAGCCCATCGCTTTCCGTCCGAGGGTCGATGTAACAGCCAGCTGAGCGTGGCTTATTAACGTTGGGTAACTCGTTTCCAGCTCCAAGTTGATCAGTTACAAACATTGCCTAAATTATACTGCTACTAGCTTCCGCCCACGGCTTCGCCCGCGTGGACTATACCTCGGGAACCGAAAATTTTTCCGGGATGAAATTAAGTTAACCCTCTTTTTTGAGAGCATGTAAAAAGTGTCATACAATGGAAGCGGGGACTCCAAAAACCCCTGGATGCAGTAAGTCAGCCCCCTCGAATCATTTTGAAAAATGGCGGCCATTTTGAATCGTTTGGATTTTCGCCACCACCATCAAGTAGCCCTTGTTAACTCCTATGACATTTAGTCAAACACCCACCCATCTTCAACCGTTTCGGAGATATAGACCCTCAAAGTTTATATGAGGCCATGTTTTTGAGGCGACTATGTTATTTTTAATGGCTCCAAAAAGGTCCGAGGTTTTGATGACTTTTTAGTCTCAGCGCTTTGGTAAAAATGTTTTTAGTTTTCGAGATAATTAGCAGTTCCACCTCAAGGATGTGACTTTTGGAAGGTTTTGGATTTTTTCCGGATGTTGTTTACCCGCCTTAAGTTTAGTACATCTGTAAAGTTTTATTGAGTTAGCATCAAAACAATTTTTTCCCCGTACTATCTTTACCACGCCGCCATTTCACCCCACTGGGGTTGATTTTCCAAAAGTGGTGAAAATGGTGAAAAATGGTGTTCGTCATTTTTTTAAGCTTAGTATATTTGTAAAGTTTCAATACCGTGGCGTCAAAAACAATGCTTCCCCATACAAACTTTAACACCCTATTTCACCCCTTTAGAGGTTGAATTTCAAAAAAATCCTTTCTTGGTACACGTTTACTCATCAAGACAAACACACCTTCCATATTTCTAATTTCTACGACCAGCGGTTTAGTCTGTCAGTGAGTCATTACAATTCTCTCTCCGTACTATATTTACCACGCCATTTCGCCCCTTTAGGGGTTGATTTTCCAAAAATAATGAAACCGGTATCTATTATTTTTTTAGCTTAGTTTTGCAAAGTTAAATAATCGTAGCATTAAAAAAAATATTTCCATACAAACTTTAATACCCCGTTTCACCCCTTTTAGGGTTGACTGTCCAAAAATAATGAAACAGGTATCTATTATTTTTTTTAGCTTAGTACATCTACAAAATTAAATGATCATAGCATTGGGAAAAAATATTTTATACAAACTTCAACACTCCGTTTCACCCCTTTAGGGGTTGATTTTCAAAAAACAAAAAAATAAGTGTCAATTATTTTCTTAAGCTTAGTATATTTGCAAAGTTTCATAACCACAGCATTAAAAAAAAATCTTCATACAAACTTTATTGCTCCGTTTCACCCCTTTAGGGGTTGATTTTTAAAAAATGTTGAAATAGGTTTTAAATTATTTTTTTAACTTTAGTATATTCGCAAAGTTTGATAATCGTAGCATTAAGAAAAATATTTTTTTCATACAAACTTAAACACCGCTTTTCACCCCGTTAGGGGTTGAATTGGGCAAATTCCTTTCTCAGTGTGAGTCCGCTTTTTGGTATAAAACTTTTGTCCAAATTTGACGTTTGTAGCTTAAGCGGTTTAGGCTGTACGTTGATCTGTTAATGTTGATGCGTTGATTCAACACTCTGTTTAACCCTTTCAGGGGTGGATTTTCAAAAAATAATGAAACAGGTATCTAATATTTTTTTTAGCTTATTACAATAGCAAAGTTAAATAATCTAAGTATTAGGAAAAAAATAATTTTATACAAACTTCAACACTCCGTTTAACCCCTTTAGGGGTTGATTTTCAGAAAACAAAAAAGTAAGTGTCAATTATTTTTTTTAGCTTAGTATATCTGCAAAGTTTCGTAGCCACAGTATCAAAAAAAAAAATCTGCATACAAACTTCAATACTCCGTTTCACCCCTTTAGGGGTTGATTTTCAAAAAACAAAAAAATAAGTGTCAATTATTTTCTTAAGCTTAGTATATTTGCAAAGTTTCATAACCACAGCATTAAAAAAAAAATCTTCATACAAACTTTATTGCTCCGTTTCACCCCTTTAGGGGTTGATTTTTAAAAAATGTTGAAATAGGTGTCAATTATTTTTTTAACTTTAGTATATTCGCAAAGTTTGATAATCGTAGCATAAAGAAAAAAAAATTTTTCATACAAACTTAAACACCCCTTTTCACCCTCTTAAGGGTTGAATTGGGCAAATTCCTTTCTTAGTGTGCGTCCGCTTTTTGATATTAAACTTTTGTCCAAATTTGAAGTTTGTAGCTTAAGCGGTTTAGGCTGTGCGTTGATCTGTCAGTCAGTCACGACCTTCACTTTTATATATATTGATTGATTAATTTCTGGTCGGTCATTATCTTTAGCAACTTTAACAGTTGAGGATCTTTTGAATTAGACTGTGTTTTGCTTTAATTTTTGCTCGCTCTATATAACTGGTAAACTCGTTTTCTAGTTTATCAGATAAGGGTGTAGTGTAATTATATTTGGCCCAATGTAATGTTTTTATTGAAATCCGACTAATAGGCTACGAATTTCTAGCATAAATACATATGTTGTTGTTTATTAATTGAATCAGCATAATAAGCCAATTCAATTTAAATCAATCGCTGTGCGTTAGTCTCACAAAAACTCGGATATGGCTCGATCGATTGGAATATTTATTTTTTGTTGTTTTTCGCCATAATACAGGAGTAGAATTTAGCAAAATAAAAAGCGGACGAAACCGCGGGCTACAAGTAGTTTCAAATAAAATAAAATTATACCATATTTTTGGGTTATAACAATCACTAATTTGTAAAATTGTAACTCATTATTAAAACGTATTAGCAGACAACATTATAATGTGATTAGATACGTCATTTATCAGTGTTTTATTGCTCACAAATTATGAAGTCCATTTATATTATAGGTTTATCGATAAAGACACGAGTTGTTTGTTCAAGCATAGAATAAATAATAGTAGGTACTAGTTAATTTAAACTATACATAGGCACCTAGTCTTTGTTAGTCGTATAAAAACTTCCTCCACTTGCGAAGCAGTGAAGCATGCTTTATGCTCACTTTAGCAAATTGGTGTTCGCGTTTATTGTGAACAGTTTTGGTCAATACATAGAAGTTTTTCCAATTAGAAGCATTTCAACGACCAAATGCAAAACGTATCAATTTATGGCAAACGTTATTCAGCTGATCATCTTAGTCATTAGTAACTTGAATACAGGATGGTGCCTACATTTTAAAAAAGCGGTCTTTTTTGCAAGTAATTAGGGTTGGCAAATTTACAAAATGATCTTGGTTTCTACCCTTATTGATACTCATTCAGGACAAATGACTGCCTTCAGACCATTCAAGCTGTCTTGTCCCGATGCCCTATGCCCTGACGATAGCTTTGACGTCCATCTGTCAAGTCTGCTCACTGGTCTTATCTATGGCTACGCTACCATTCTGGAACCGCTTCAGTCCGTTATAAAAATCTATACCAAAAACTGCCATGGACAGATGAATACGAGTATCTGTTAAAGTGTTATTATAACAATTGTTGTGAATTCCCTGAATTTCACAGCTTAATATATGGTATGTCTCGCTGCAATTTCCTGTGATGTCTTATAACGGAACGGAAGCCATTTCAGCCGTGTCTAATAGCGGAGATGGATTTTCAGTCTATAGTAGTTATATTTTATGTTCGAGAATGTGAATTCAACCTATAGAGAATAACATTATAAATGCAAGTTTATGTGTAAGTATATTTGTTGCTGGCTGCCTTATTTCACACTGGCTGAACGGATTTGGATGATATTTGGTATAGGATTAAGGTACTCTATATTTAGGGTTTTCATTCTGTTTTTTATTCTGGAAAAAATAAGTGTTTCTATAGGAGAACGGGTTAAACAGCAGGGCGCAGCATATCACCAATTAAATAATAGAGGCGTTTTAATATAACACCGCTATTTTAGACTGGGTCTCATCGACCCCTATTGATTACTCTACTCTTGTCTGAAAAATTAATTTCTAGGCCAGTATTTTTCAGACTTTGGGGTCCCGACTTCAAAAGGGGTCGCGGCCTAAATCCAAAAAGGTCACGAGCCGGTTGGACATAAAACATTTTGCGACCGAAAGCTAGTAGGTACTCGAGGTAAATATCTATAAGCTAGAGCAAATTTTGTGCCGCATCCCTAAAACAATGTTTCTGTTTTCGCCTGTTGACTACAAATGAAGTTTATTTTAGTATCTAGTACGGCTAATCTTGGTTACATTAGAGAGTATCATCACAGCTAATGTACCATGGTAGTATTAACAGGAGAGCACTTATTCGCGCGTGAGCTCAGTCAGTTATTATGCCATGGTTATTTCTGTAAGTAACCTACTTACAAACGTTTACACTTCATTAGTAAACCTTTGCCGGGAAGACCTAATTGAGGGACGTTCTATTATTATTCTTTTTGTTTTGAGTCCTACATTAACCATGTAAGAAACGGAAAACAAACACGTGATCCATTCAGTTTTATATTTAACCCTTCGACAAAGAAACCATCAATCCCAGATTGTTACACTATTTTTCAAATATAAATCACCACAACATGGTCCTGGTAATAAATCGTTATTCTTATATCGATTTTGGTTCGCGACGACATTTAAGCAACTATACAATACAAAACTATGTCAGGTCGTGTCAGACAAAACTGGGTAAAGGCACACGTATTTCAGACGAGGTTGCACCTAAAAAGGCAAGACCAGCGCTCGCAATGAGATCGTTTGTCTGTCAAGGTGTACAAGCGAACCAAGCGGGTGTCACGGGTATGAGCGCACTTAGAGCAAACAGTACAGAACTGATAGGTATTGGCGATGGGTGAATCACTTAGCACTACAGTTAGGTGTCAATGCACTTTACTCGAGTTGCATCTACAGCGCGGCGGGCGAGGCGCAAAGAGCCGTGAGCGCCTCTGCCCAAGCACTTCGTCACTGCAGCTCTGGAGGCGAACGGCCGCGTTTCGACAGAAATAGCACCCGGCAGTGCACTGGGCTACCCTGATGACCGATTCCGCGGCGACGCTGACACAGACGCTCCTTTGTTTCACTGATTGCGGCGGATCGAGTTTCAATACTCATTCGAACACCTTGTTTGAGTTGTAGATATTTTAATTACGACTGCCAAATAACTGACAATAATAACCTTTGATGACAATAATGGAACGTAATAGACTGTTATCGGCAAGAAAGCCAATCCACATCTGAAGGTGAAAATCTGAATAAAAGACTTGAACACAGTTGCCAAATTTTGGGTTGCTGATCTTAAAATTGTAATGGTTGGATCAGTGCCAGATGGGGTAACAGCTAGGCAGCTGTTTTAATATGTTTGGAAACATAATGCATGTTTATGAGATTTGACCAGAAAGTATAATATATGTTTCGACCTATTGAAAAGTAAACCAGACTTTGCCATTGTTAGATATTGTAAGGGACCACATAATCTAGTGCGAAGTTCGAAGACCTCCAGATGTGGTCCAACCCAAGCTCATGATCTCTACAGGGTTATAAGGAAAGGCTATGCTAAGCCGAAAAGGGCTCATTGTACTCATCATTATGAACCACTTTTACTATGAAACAAGCCCGAAACTTGCGAAAAAATCAGTTGGTCCATTCATTTTGTCGAGTGTTATTGACATTTTTCAATGAAACAGAATTTTCTTTTCGCAAATTCCGGGTTGGTCCCAGAATGAAAGTGTCATAATGATGAGTGTCATAACGGTGATCTGCCTGTATTCTGCAGAGTAGTATAATAAGTTTAATTAGCCCTAAGTCTTACTCTTAACTTGTAGAAGCTATAATAGTTGGATTGCAAAATGTTATGTGCAATTTTTTAGGCTGGAAAGCTTTAGAGGTGAAGATGGACTGTCGCCTTTTTAATTATGTATATTTATATGATCACAATAGGTTCTCATTGTTAAGGAAATTGAGTGAATAATTCAAATAGAGTTTAGAGAATCAACACCATTATTTCAAGTAGATATAATGAAGTTTAAACTTACTTTAGATTGACTAGCTTCCGATATTTTAAAAATAGTTAAAATACATACCTATGACATTTTGTTGACCTAGCCAGTTTAATGAAGGTTATTTTAACTAGATCACTTTTCTTTTGTTGGTGACAGAGAAATCTTGGCTACTTTAAGGTGCAGCTGATTTATGCGATTTTTGAATGCAGAAATACACTAGAAATACATTTAAGAACAGTTTTTTGAAGACAAACTTCCGCAAAGTACTTGATTCAATAAATTATCTAAGAACTAAACCCAATTTAACCCCCATTGTAGCTTGCTTTACAAAAAGCCCAAAAAAAATCTAAAGGAACACACCAAAACGCTCATTACATTGTGAAAAACTTAGAAATCAAGAATGAAAATGAATACCTTAACACTTTGGCTGCGGGAAACACACACCCTGTGTTTTTTCCGTTGCGCGACGCGAGTGCGGCTGCACACGTCAGGCGTGTAAAAATCAAGGCGTTTGACTTTGACTATAAGCTGCGCCTGGGGCTAGCGCATGTGATTACGCGCCGTAGCCAAAGTGTTAATAATGAAAATAAGTCTTTATTTCAGACACAAGGGCATAATGTAATGTGGACCACTCAAAATTGACTTTTTCCCTAGACCATAGGAGGGGACCAGAAGAAGGGGTAGGATGACTCAACAGAATAGAATGTACTCTGCTATATTTTGCTTTGTCTTGTACTTTATTTTATGGAACTATAGCAGTATTAAAATAGTTCCGTCAGAGTCAGAAGCAAAATAAATATGATGTAAATAGATTTAAGTGCATTTAGATTATATTTAGAGAACAATAGAGTAACTGTATGAACTCTTTAATAGCTATTACACATTTATGTTGTCCCAGTCTGCTCTTTATAAGTTGAAATGAACGTTCAACATAATTATAACTGGACTTTCATGTAATAGGACTATTTTATTAAATTAATATTGTCTCATTGGTTGTAAAGTACCGTTAGAATATTAATAAAAAATTAGTTACATGTTGACATTGGGAGTTGACAACAAGCCTATTTCAGATTGCATAATTATAATGCCCTGAATGATTTCTTAGTTAATTAAGTGTATTAATATGTATGACAAATAGCAATTTCAGTTAACTCTCAGATTAAGCCAAATTCAGTCATGTAGGTACCTAATCGGATAACATTAATGGAACTTGCCAAATAAATTGCTCTTATCAGCCCATGTTCTAAATTTCACTATCAGGATTCATCAACGGTACTTTTGATTTCAATGTACCGGTTTCATATCTTGATTTTAAATACAGCTGCTGGTACTGGCACGTACCATCTACCCATCGTATAACTTTTTGGAACCGTAGGTACACGAATTCAGACGTATTGTGGTATATTTTAAAGAACATCACTAATTCGAAATATTTGTGGTAACTGTGAAGTCGTATTTTAATTTCGCATGCTATTGCGTAGAAAATTACAGTATTGTATAGTTCAAACAAAGAAAATTAAGATTCACCCACAGAAAAATAAATCAGGTGCAAGAATAATATTTCGAGCAATACGTTACCAATATTAATAAGAAATACTTACATAACAAGTCGAGATATAATAGCAGATATCATATTAACTATCACATATGATCAATTCACCCAAACAAACACAACAGAGCAGAAACTTTATCAAAACACAACCGTTCTGCAGAAAAGTCTAATCGGCCATGATGAATGAATTTCTCATGACAGTGACATTTTGCTTGACATTTGTTTTGATCACGACCGAAATCAATACCGTATTGTTCTTGAATAGAATTCAATATTTTTAGCATAGTTTGGTAAAACTTTTGTTTTAAAACCATTTTTTTTTATGTAAATATAATGCACTTTATAAGTTGGTCAAAGCAATTGTGTCTTAACTTTTTTTATATGTGCAAAGCTACAGTTTTGACCAATAAACGATCACGATTAGCGTCCGATTCTGACCGATTTTGATTCTTGATGCTACTAAAATCCACAAATGTGAACAAGGTTCTGGAACAAAGTCAAAAATATGGTGGCGCCATCTCTTGCCGAATAGTTTTGTTTTACTACTCGACAAGAGATGGCGCTACTTTATGTGAACAATTGGACTTATATAGGTGGCTAAACCAAATACGATTTTGTACAGAAAATACTTCATTACAATTTCCCCACAAAAATCTAGAGATAAGTAGATACAATATGTACCTATTGAGGATAAAATCAAATCGCTTCGTTATAAACCTACCTTACCGCACCCTGCTGCCCTGCTACGTAGTCCCTTGGCATTCAAGTTGTTTTCCCAGTCTCCCGACCTAAGGCTTATGAAGTGGCGCCATCTCACAACTTCGCTCATTAGCAGTTTTGGTTTGAAAACTACTGGATGGAAACCGGAAGTACCCAACATAAATTTTATTTACTACCGCGCGCTTCCTTACTTCATACTGATTACAAATTATCGCAAAAATAGGTAGGCCTGACTGTAGCACTGAGACTTCAACAAACAACATGTTTTAAGCCAAACAGTACTTATTGCTATGTTTATTAGAATATACGGTGCGCAGTTGTGACTCAATTTTCGTTAGTTTATTGGGAATTGTTGGGAATAAATCATAGTACTACTACGAACTAACACTGTTTTGCCAGACCTAGCAAAACAGCGCATCACAACAAACCTTAAAATATGCGACTGTAGCGCTGCGTCTACAAACCAAATTTAAAGAAGACGTCTTTTTAGCTCCCTCTAGTGCGAACGTATTGAACTAAAACGTAATATTCACGTTCTCACGAGGCAGGCTTCTTGTACCACTTTGTTACCTATTTCCCGGAAAAACTATGTAACCATCCAACTTCATACATTTTCACGACACCACGATACCGTTTCACTTTGGAAGGACTATACAAAATTATTATACGGCTAAGTTTGAGAGTGGCTCAGTGATGAAACGGTTTGATATTCACAGAGTGAATTTTGAATTTAGTAACGTAGCCTGTACGTTCCGCAAAGGTCGTCTCTCGCTCGGCTTTCCACGTAGGTAGGTAGGTAGTCGCGAGTTTAGTTTCTCTTCGACCAACGAAGAACGTGACGTGTGAGCGTATTTCGCTTATTTCTTGACGTTTTGTGCAGTTTTGTAGTGAATGATGTGATAGTGCAGTTCGTTATGGCCTATAAATATCGTGAAGATTTAGTTGGCAAACGATTCCTGGCTGTGAGTGGTGTGACAAAAATTAATGTAAATAAAGTTTCCGAGTGGGGATGGAAAGCTGGTGTTATCAGGGCAGCATCTCTCAAAGATAACAAGAATAAAGAGCTTCAGGTAATGCTGAACAATATTAATGCTGTTTTTGGGTATTTAATGTCAATATTTTATTAGTTTAATTCATATTCTTTTGTGTACTTTTCTAATAACCGAGTTATTTCTTTTCGTACTTACGCGCGCCTAGACGGCTTGCCTACCCGCAAGAATAGGTGTAAAACTAGAGGTACAATGAAAATATCTAATAGCTATAAGTAGCTGATTAATCCCACAGAATACGAAATAGTCATACATACTTGCTTGGTGTTCTAATAATCTACTAAGGTACATAGATGTTGTTATAATAGGCACCTACTTTATATAACCAATGGCTACTTTCCATAGTTTGTAGCTTTTTATACCTAGCCAAACTGATAATGACATAAGAAAAGTTAATTACCAATATATTATCTATAGTGGCAATAATTAATAGTTCAAAATATTATTTAGGTACATAAGGCATTGAAGAACAAAATGTACTGTAGTGTAGGCAGGCAAAGGTACCAAACCAGGTCGTGGCCTCGCGTAGTACCGAGTTGGTACCTTGTACCTAATGAGCAGGTAGTAAGTACTAGGTAGTGAACGTCACGGATTATGTATAAAAATAGGTAGATACCTAATTGAAACGCATAAATAAAGAAAACGCGAGCACGGGCCTTGAATAGGTTAGGTACCTACGGAACCTCCAGCGCAATTTGGCAGCTATACTCAACTCACTGAGGACTTGAGGAGCGAGGAGGTAATCACGCTATACCTTACCTACCTAGGTAGGTACTTATTCGGATACGTAGTAAATAGTAGCAGGTATCACTCGTATTCATCTGGTAATTTGTGTAGATAAATAAACAATGTCTTTAGGTATTTTATCACTTCTGCCTAAACCTACCTCCTTGCATATATTTAAGCTCCTATTCTACTTATTCTTCATCTACCGGGCCTACCAGTGTTACTTAGCCACATATCCCGCTTTTGGGCGAGTTGCCCTTTCCATCTTTAATTCTTTATACATAATATAGGATTTAGCCCTAAGTGCAGATTTCAAGTCAGATACTACAACTGCAAGTCACTTAAAAATTTCACTCATCGACCTCTCTCACCCTATAAGTACTACTAGTGCAGCACCCGTGAAGCTTTGACAGTTAAAATAACAAATTAAATAAAAAAAAATGTAAATGTTCTGAATTAATTCGTTATGATCTTGACAAAAAAAAAAATTAAATTGAAGATTTCGAAGAAATCGGTAAAGGACGAAAAGAGTATACTTACGGTAAATTTTTGGGTCCAGATTTTACGAAAATTCCCGACCTACCCACTCCGTTTTATTTACATTCCAAATTCAAAAATGAACTCTGATTACGTATACGCGGCGAACATTTATAATGCACGGCGGGTTCACCGACCCCGCTCTCTCCTCGTTCGATGCACCGACGCACCGGCTGACTCGATCCACTGAGAAAAAAAGTTATTAGTAGGTATTAGAAGACTGACATGAAAACGCTCTCGACAGATAATTTTGGTATTCTTGATATTCAATTTAGGAACATAGGTACATACTACAATTATTATTGTAATTGGTAAATTTAAATTTTTTTTTGGCGTAAAAATTCGGTCTTGCGAGTCAAAAATGTATCGGGGCTTAGTTGACTCCGTACTTAGTTCTTATCACTGGAGTACCTACCTACATTTTATTTTTGTTGACTTAGGGATCTTTACAAGAAAAGAGGCAGATGAGTGTAATCCCTTTTTGTTAAATTTCACCCTTCTTAAAATCCCTAAGGCATAATTTTGTGCCTTAGCCTTAGAACCCTCTATAGATCTTGTCTCTGTCTCTGACGGAGGGCCTGAGATATCTACCTAGAGGAACGCTGCGACGCTGCTCGTTTGGTTGAATGGTCAAAGCAACCTCCAAGCATTCTTGAGTCTAAAGATCTCCGGGAAATCTATTATGTTATCTATGCTCTAACTACAGGCTCTTATTACAATTGCTGACGACGCCGCTCATCATATTGTATAGCCTAGTCGTTATTCCTACTAAACAAAGGTCATTTTGACAAATATATATATCGCCAATAAAATTAAAAGAGGTCATAAGACAATAACACTGGTAGGTGTAGTTATCGAAAAGGTATAAATTAAATAGTTCAGCGTTAGTGAGCCAATGATATTATTCTTCTCTGTTTGCTCGATGAATTGCTTGACCTTCATATAATATTAGGCAGGCCCAATATATTTTCTTTTATTACTACATCTTTCTCGAGATTTTTTGCGACCATTTCCCACACAATCTATACGACTCGCCTATACACTCGCCTCTATACGATATGCCTTAGCCATCTAGTCAAGATTTGCGCGATTTCGTCGGAATTATGTTTCCTACTTACATGGTATTAACGTACCTAATTTCGCTGTATTATTAAAATAGATTCCATGTCTTAGTGATGAGAAATCTCTTAACAATAAATATATAACCACGTGCAAGCTGATCACGACTTTCTAAATCGTTGTGAGAACAGTCAAGAAACAAAGAATGTTGCCTACTAGTAACAATAACAAGTTAAAAACTGGATTATGTTGACGTACACCATGCAGGGTTACTGCTCTCCCGCTACCAGTACCAGTTTTACGTACCTACAGCCTTCATATTTCCCCATCTTCACTGCGAATAAAACTGGAAACAGGCTCCTGAGCTTCCTTATCTTTACGATGGTTTCATGAGAAAAGACAGTCGTGAATTATGGGGATTAAAACTCAAATGTCGTGTGACTGAATTATTACAGTTTTTAGTTTGAGAAGAGGAAGAGCTATTCTGATAATCTGATAGCGCTGATCATGTAAAGCAAGTGCTCTATTGGGTGCTATCATTTTAAATAACCCCATCCACGAGCTATTTTTCGACCTCTCTTTAGATCCAAAAATATAACATCTGATCAGTATTCAAAATGCTGTTTAAAAGTGCGTAATGAAAATATTTATCTATCAGTACGCTGAAAATAATCATAGCAAGCAAGATAAATCCAGAAAGATAGACCTAGCGCCGATGAGTTTCAGCCTTGAGTATAAGCGTATTTCATTGTTCGAATTTATTACGTATTATTTATTTTATTTTATTTTTGTTTTGAATGTATTAATTTTTTGTAATTGTAAATGTAATTTGACATGTATATTGTGCTTTTTTGGTACTAAAATAAAACTATAAAGTAGCAAAAACGCAAAGTGAAATTAAACATGGGACATCAAGTGTTTTTAGACTACTAACAACAGGAACTACGATAGCAAACACAACTGTCCCGATTGTGCAAATTGCAAGTCACTACAAAGTCGCGTTGACGCATTTACGCGGAACGCTAAACAAAACATTCAAAATGAAGACACACGACAAAAGAGAACTCTCGCGTTGATGCGTCCGCCCGGCTGCAAGCCCGCGCGTTATAAATAGACGACATATCTTTGTACCAGTGCAGCTATTCGCTCTCCCGTCGAGTGAGCGAAGCCAGAACAAGTTTAAGGTGCGATGCCGACACCGGAGGCAGCGACGAGCGTTGGCGATGACAGCCGCCAACTGCACGCAAAACTACTGGTTCTAGCAGTGCATTGTATGATTTGTATGGTGTATTAAAGATGGTGCAAGTACATACATCGCAAAAATTACGAAGCTATCGCATCGGATGTAGCATAAGGCCATGCTGTTGGGGACGAACACGATCGATATGGAATGTAATTCAAAACAATGTTTAGTTAGTTGTAATGGTTTAGTTTATCATAGGCAAGGATCAGTTAAACTAGGCTCAATCAGTTTAAGACAAAATAAAACAATATGATAAAAACTAAAGAAAGACAACAGATGAAAATCTAACAAAGTTGACGGATAAGGAAGTCTCGATAATCATAGCAAGCGTCTATCGCTTTCGTCTCTCGCTAACGGCGAGTCTGAATCGCACCGTTACTGTGCGCACATAATAACGTATTTTGTTTAGATTCCCTGAAGGCTAGGTGCCGTTTTCTTCACCAGATTGCTGAGATAGATAATATTATAGTCAATATGAATATTTCAAAAGCACGAAACGAGATCCAATCAAAATGGAGATGGTGAAACTTGCAATTTGAGACGTTGTCGTTGCTTGGAATTTATAAGCTCTTCCACCTGAACTCTCCGGAATTGTTACGCATTTTAAGCCGATTTTCCGAAGCGCACTCGTGGCTTAGGTTTGTCTCACCCATCTGAAGATGGTCCGTGGTCAGTAAGCATTTTGTTCTTAAAAAATAAAGGCATGCTCTCATGCTCATGTTCGTAGGGAAATTGATGGGTATACCTACTTAATTTTCGACAGCCTGAAGATCCCTTTAAGATATTGAAATTCCATGTTATTAAATTATATATATAGTCTATTAATATTTTCCGCACTCGAATCATATTTAAATGCAAAATCATCACAACAATCATCCAAGATATGCTGCGAATCAAAACAAAGATAAACATTTGCATACCAATGGAAAAATGAGAATTGTGTCATTTTGTGCATGACTCAGGTACATAATTAATATTGCATTATTTGCCTTATCTCCAAAACAAACAAAAATGCTGTAAGTATACAAAATTGATAATCATGTTAACATTGAGAAGGTCAACTATACTATTTGCAATATAAAGACAGTACCGAAAGTAGCTTGTATTCACAGCTGGATATTATAATGACAACTAAACCAACTACCGCGTGGAATGTTCTAAATATCATAATAATATTAAAGGCTGTTCAATTAGGCGGAAATAGATGTCAATATTAATAGGCCATGCTGTTAATTGAAATATGGCCAGGACTGGTTCGTTAACTAACAGTTTAATTTGACGTTACATCATTTAGAAGCACTAAAGATAGGGATGTACTGCGTTTATAGAAAATATGTCGTGTTAAATATAACTGTGAGTTGAATGACGTGAGAGTAACTGAAAGCTTGAATTTGATGAGATGATTGAGCTATTCTTTTATTATGCTATCTGCTTCTTTGTAGAAGTTAATCCAGTACAGGAGTTTTATTTTGCTACTGAACGACCAAACATCTCGGTCACCATTCCGCCTTCATGCTATTACGTCTTTGTGAGCAATTTTAATATTGTCAGTACCTTTAATGAAAAAGGCCTTAAGCGGTTTCATTAAAATTGGGCAAAAAACAAAATTACGCAACTAAATTCAACGTTAAATTACGTTTCGAGAAGCCCTGTGATAAAGTGTACGCGGAAGAAGATAAAGTGCGTCCATTTGAGTGTGACCATCGCAAGGTCTTTGTTGAAATCTGATATATTGTGTAGCGCTTCAAAACTACTTATGTGTTTGGTATTTACAACTTTGGTCTGAAATAAACCAATGGGCTGATTAATGTATGGATGTGGAAGGAAGGAAGTAAACGGGGATCAGAAGACTGAATACAGAGACAACGGCTACAAGAGTGTAGTAGAGGATCCACAAGGAACGTGCTGAACCGATCTAATAATATCTAGCGAAGGGCAGGACAACGATGCTGCACTTGTATGAACGTGATGAAATACTTTGAACAACTAAATAAATAAAACATAGATTAAAAATTATAAATCATGATTTCTTTCGTTTAATTTCGTTTAATGTCGTGTAATAGAAAGTATGGAAACTAAACGTTTTGGGAATAAAAATAAAACTATTTTAAAAGTCTACAATGAAATCGTTTTTATTCTTGTTTTGAATTGTGTGAGGAAAGCCAGCAGAATAAAATAACTTATCAACGGTAGCTACTAGCTACTCACAAACTAACCAATTTCATCACAAAAACACAAATAAACTATAGATAGGGAGTTACATAAACCGAACCAGCAATCAAGCATTTCGAAATCCTATCCTAATGCAGAATATCTAACGCTTCGTGTTCCGTCGCTATCTTCCAGCTGATATCGGAGTTGTGCAAGTGGCGTGCAGCACAAAGATCGCGAGGGCGAAGGGGGACTAGGTCAGAGGGGCGCGGGGGGAGCCCTTAGGCCACTTATCAACCGAGGCCGGCCCGAACCCAGTTGGAGGGAAAGCTAGCTGTCTCTTGAAAATGTTTGGTGGAACCGTAGAGTCGCAGTTGTACTCTGGCGTTGTTTGCGTGGTTGGAAAATCAATGGTAGTGAAAGTTATGGTTTGATGATTGCCTTGTTTGTCTCGTGTATGTCGGAGTAAACAACATTGATTAGAGGTTTATCAATCAATGTGTAATTATAGAGATTATTGCAATTATTATCCATGAGATCATAACATTGGAGATTTATGCTTATAGAATCAGTCTCGCGATAGTAGGCATGTACTAGATACGCAAAACAAATCTGTGTCTCTGACTATTCTGTCATTAACTTTTCAGGACTAAATAACCGAGCTTCATGTTTGGCAACTTGGCAAGGAAGTAGAGTGCATCGTGTACAATCACGAGAACAAACTAGACTTTTTATAGAAGACGAAGGAATTTTGAAATAATTCTATCGTTGTCCAACATACGAGTACAAGTGTATGTACCTATAATGTTGACAAAAATGTAGAGTATGAAAAACAAATAGTGATTTGTTGATACAAATGTGTTGTTGATCAGGCTGGACAGTTCGCAATAAAAACCAACCACGAGGTAGAGTACAAAAAACTTCTCGAACCACGATCCGACCTTGTGTTTAGTTGTCGACTTTTAGAAGACAATTACGTCAATATGAACAAGAAGATAACGAGAATAAATTTATCCACTAGGCTTGTTATTGTTTAACTAATGGTTAGTAAAACAAATCCAACCAATATTGATTGAAATATAATCGAGTTTGAACCACTCAATTATTTTGGCGACCCGGAGAGTAGATCCCATTCAAAAGTAAAACATTTTGCAGGACGAATAGAAGTCTGATTGGTGGACTGGACAGTTTGTGTCCTAGATAATTTAACTCGGAAAATGATAGGAAAAATATCAGTCTGGTTATTCCGCTGGTTACGTAGATGAATAATAGGGTCCTGGGAAATACAAAAGAAGAATGGTGCAAAACCTATAAAGTCACCTTCTTAATCTAAGGTCTGTCTAGTAAAAATCAAGTTCCTTATCCCTTTTAAACTTCTATTCTATTCTTATTTAAAACCAGAACATGAAATTTTGCACGTGCACTCGTGCAGTTAGAACATTCCAAAACTAAGAGCTACGTAACTCTACTTGCTTATCACAAAGATTGTAGAAACGTTATTAGCATCATGGGTATTTAACTGGTAGAAACGAGTTGAACTGAGAATCTCCATTTATGGATAAGAAAAGGTCGCTTTCCATCTGTCGATAGGCAACTTTGAATAAAGGCGAACAATGTTCGAGCAGCTGGAAAACTTGTTATCAACTACTTGGGTCTGGCAAGACAAAGTAATCAAATAACAGACCGTACTGACCGTAGCTTTGATGATTTGGGGAACGTGAACAAGAATAAGATAACAGCTGAGTTATTTCCAATTCTAATGGTAGAGGTTATCAGCAATTCTGTTTCAAATTTAACTCTCGAGAGTTCCCGCACTTTTCAGAATAAAAGTTACTTTATTTATGCTTTTCCTCATCTTGAAAATGTGCTATATATCCAAATCAAAACGTTTGTGTTTAGTTGTGAAAATGCTTCAAACTAAGACAGAGGAACCAAAGTTAATTAAAACGAGTAAGTAATTACAGTAATTGGCAAAGGTTATCAGCCTTTCTGTTTATTATGACTCCGGTTTGATTGTATAAGTTTGCACACTTATTCACAGGTGTATTGTGATAATGATAAGTATTCGCTTGTGATATTGAGTTGACAGATGCATCATAACCATAAGACAGTTCTTTGTGTAGTTTGTATTTACTAATCCTTGGTTTTCCGCTTTTCTTTTAATTTCACTGTTCTGCCTTTGGCTTAAATTTTGCTGAATGTAATTTAAACGTGCAGAACTGCAGACCTATAAAGAAATAGTCATTACTATCACCTATTGTCGTCCGTCAAAATTTACGGGTTGTCGTCAAATAATCCTCCCCAAAATCTCATGTTGTCAACTTATTTCGTACTTGTGGCTATTCCGTACGTAATGTCCATGCAGTAGCAGTAGATGCAGGAGATCAGATTGTTGAATAAAAAACATAAAACCAAAGGTTTAGAAAGGTTATCCGCTCTCCAACGCTTTACATAATATTATATTTCTGTGATTGCGAATGACGCTGAACAAATAGCGATGTTTATTGCTCCCTCATCCACTAGCAATTCACACATGTTACACGATTGTACCGTACTTACTCATCGCATTGAAAATATTTACTCGTCGTCCTTATAAAGGCTGGTGTAACGTGTAACCTCGCTCCGGCCCTTTGTAATCAACCTGCGCGGCCTCCGCGCTCACTGCCATCGACTAAAATAATACTTTACAAACTTGTTCTCTCGTGATCATTACTTAGGTACGTCGCCATCTTTACCTTAAACCTGTCTTTGTCCCGATAAAAATACATTCGTAATTTCGAACAACCGATGAACTCTTTTCATCGGTCGTTTTTACTTTACGAGCGATTTACATGTCGTTGGCCTAAATCCTATCATCTTACATTTCCTTATCAATTTATATTGCTTTTTCACAAATTATATGTAACTAGTCATACCTACAAAGTTTTTATATAGTAAGCGCCTCGTTTGCGTACATCAATATTGCAGCGCCACCAAAAAGTCTGAACTTCAATTCAACAGATCACTGTACCTAGTGTACCTACACTCTAGTACCTACGGCACCGATTTGCACTCGTCACCGTAGCTTTTGTAACCAGAAACATGCCTATCAATCAAAGCAATATTTTTTGCTACTTCTCCATATAGATACACGGACTGTCCAAAAGAGTTCTAGGATATAAATTTTAACACAAGTGTCTACATCTATAGATACTCGTACTAATATAGTTAACATACGTAAACATAATCCAAGATTTTCCATAACACTTGAGAACTAGTGTTTCCTGATTGTTAACTTCGTTTCTCGATGTCATTACATCTTAACTTCTTAACAAAGACTTGTTACAACAACACAATCGTGATACATACTTAACACATACTTTGTCACTGAATAAAATACTATTGTTCTGTGATTATGTTGCAGTTGCATTATAACAGAAATGTATTTTATTGTGATTTATATGTTACTTATCGTACCTATTTATCGCACCTTTGTTCTTTAACTCGCTTATTTTTTTGGTTTGGTCTATTTATAAAATTGGAACCTAAAACACCAAATCAAATTAAGCTAAACTATTGTTAATTTCATTATCATCCACAGCCTTTTTCAGCACATTGCTGGGTATAGGCCTCTTTCTTGCTGAGGTACTTTCAAAATCTGTCATATTTGTCACATTGCAGTATCTTATTTTAAAAATTATTTAACATAATTACTCCACATAATCATGTTGCTTCTGCCCTGAAAGTGTAAGCGAGATAAATATATCTTACTTACGCAGTTCACATCCACGCCTCACCTCAAGCATTTGGAATCTGTAGCACAAGGCAGATTGGAAATAGCTTGCATCCGAAACTCGACCCAAATACTTAGCAAGTCTTAACGTTTTATATGCTCGAATGCCATTCAATAATAGCTTCGTACGTCCTCTGCTATGAATCCTCACGACTTTGTTATAACACTGGGATTAACTTCAATGATTTATTAAAGGCACCTAGGCACCTATCTACCTTTTTCAAGGTCTTTCGCCTCAAGCTCAAGAAATATTAACCAACCAGCCTATTGTTTACCTTTAGAAGTACCGTGGTATCTATCATCTTAAACAATACAGCCTGATTACTTGCTCATTATAGACTTTCATTTAAAAGCAATTGTTGATTACGACTCTTTGGAAACAATGCTCGCTCTAATCGAGTTTAACTTTAAGGTCGCTGGGACTGCGATGGTCTCTATACGAGTTGACAAGATTTATAGGATGAATTAATCTTTGCCACCTGCTTCTACCTACCTTTAATGAGTGTCAATTTCCGCATGGCGTAGGTACCAACTTTGTTGAATCGTCCATTACTGCGACCAGTTTATCTATCACAGTGTCTAAATGATTGAACTAAAAATCTTCATGAGAGGTCAGTGGTTTGGTTCACACAACACGACGATAACTCTCCCAAGTCAACTTTACAGATAAGTTGGTCCCACAGTACAGAAGTTATTAAAGCCGAGTTGTCAATATTAGTAGTTTATATTCCCCGGCACAAAGCCGGCGACATGCCGTCGTCGGTCACGCACCACGATTCTCTTCCGCTCGTGTTATACTTGCTCTGCATTCTTAGTAGATACTTGGACTGTCAGATACTTTTCCTTTACCGTAAACATTAAATTCAAAGTCATTCCAGTTACTTCTTAGAAATTACGGCTTTTGTTTTATGTATTGTAGCATTTGTGGCGTACGTAGGTGATCTTATCTCGGGCAGAATGTACCAAAACAAGAAAATATTCATACACAATCCAAGGGACGTTTTCTCAAGGTCACCTACTGCATACAATATCGTAAACACCATTAATATAAATGCGTAGGTATTTAAATAAACATTTATCCTATGAAGAGACTAAATTTCATTGAGTTCTTTTTAAATTTGCTCGGGAATAGAACAAGTCTAGAACCAAAATTAATTCATAATGATAACTGAGACATTACACTCAATTTAAAACGAAAACAGTGAATCGATCACAAAACATAAACTTATACTTAAAGACTTAAACGTTAGGAATCTGCTGAAGTCGAAGCAGGAAGGTCTGTTGGACACGCGACGCTGTCTAACGGAGCGTGACTCGAGAAATTCACTGTTATTTACACCAACACAAGTATGGCCCCGTTCGAATAACCTGTTATGCCTGTTACAGCATTGACGAAAGTATTTCGGCATCATGGAAAGTTTATAGCGGACCTAATGTATGTATGTTCACTTCAACGCACGAAAATAACTCGCTTTCAAGTTGTTTACTTCTGACTTCACCTGTGCATTC
Organism: Alcis repandata; assembly: GCA_949125135.1. Classification (NCBI taxonomy): domain Eukaryota; kingdom Metazoa; phylum Arthropoda; class Insecta; order Lepidoptera; family Geometridae; genus Alcis; species Alcis repandata. Next base: position 9,208,620 of record OX421233.1, read on the forward strand.
CGACTCGTGGCGCAATCGAATGCGTCGATCACTCGAGAAATTAAATTTAGTTTCACTGCCAATTATGTTGGAAATGTCGCGGATATTACAGCCGGTATTTTGTTGAGTTCTTTCGATATTTTCAGCGTGCAGTTAACTAGCACCATGCCCAGCCGTGACCGGCGGCCTTGGTCGGTGAGCGGGCTATGCTGAAGGTTCATTTCAAAGGTTCTTTCGCAATATCGTCTGTCGTTTTTTTATTAAAATATAAGTAAGTATTTATCTGATAAAGTCTATCACGAATACCAATATGAGTACCTATTATTGTAAATCTTATTCATGATCAATGATTCACAGGAACTTAAATGTTGGTTCCTGCATAGCTGCACAATATACATATACAAAATGAAGTAATATGGCTGAATGAAATTAATCCCTTTCTTTTCAGTAACAACTGTTTCAAATTTTTCGTGGAAAAGCGCATGAACAAAATTTTGTGTGATATAGTACGTACGCTATTGTTCTCCGTCATCAAAAGTCAGTGATGTTTTGAAAAGTTTTGATTAATGTTTCCGAATTTTCGCAAACAAATCTTATCTTCTTCGAATCATTACAAAAAGACCTAACTATCTACTTCATTTGGAATTCTAGTGAAGTAACTAATGAAGCTGAATATATATAGCATGTGAATGGAAGGTTTAAGGTATTTTCCTTATTAATCGAATGTAAAGTAGAAAATGTTCAAAAATATTCTAAAGCTTCTGAAACTCTTGGGGCAGAGCAGCATGGCACCGCGTGTGGTTGACGATCGTAATTACGCCACGGTCCACTGCTCGTTGCTAATTAAACCTCTGGGCTAATCAAATTGGCTGAATAAGCTGCTTACTGCTTAGCAACAGTTACAGCCAATACCTATTAGAATTCCGTCTAGAGCCGAGAATTGCATTGACTCTCTGATTGCTTTTTATGTCTTGGCTATTTTGAAAATTGCAGATTCTGTAATACTTGGTAATAGTTTTAGTTAAAGCAAGGTTTATTCCACTACTCAATTAATGTTCACTAATTGTTTGATAGAGATTAAAAAACCTTGTTTATAAGAGTTATGAAAATTACTTATCCGTAAGAAACAGATGCTATCTGTATAAAATTTATACCCAAACATCTTGAGGCTTTATGATATTTGTAATTATGTATACTTACAGTACCTACACAGTCCTACACACTTCCTAAAAGAAAAAACAATCTTGTCCAAATTGATGTAGTTAAGTTTTCTCTAAAGAAATTCTTAGAACTAGAAGCAGAAAGGATTTAAAAAGTGTACTAACGGTCACTATACTAAGGGATCACCTCCGGCTGGCACTTTAATTTACAGCCGAGTTTCATTTAGACTTTATTGCAGATAAATTATCTGTATCCTGTCTCAAACTTCACAGTGACGTAACTGTCTGTCCAGATTATGTTGTTTGTGACTACAATACGAAATGCTATTAAGATAACTGACATGCGTTCTTAGTTGTAGTTGTACCTATATAATTATACAGTCTCCGTTAATGTTTTATTGTTTGTCAGTGATAACAGTTACTGTAGTTTTATCACGACTTGGTTGCAACGCTACGAAGTTACGAATGAATACTTTGCAAATAAAACAACTACTTCAAACGTTTAGAAATCATGTGTCTGTAATATTTAATTTTGGTAAATGTTCTTGTTTGCGTAAATGTCATTGGATGTCATTTCAAGAATTGCAATCGTATCATAATTCCGTTTTCTATGTATAAAGCTGTTATCCTTATACCTATTCATATCTTATTCTATTTATATGTATATATCATAGTAGGTACATGGTAAATTATGTAAAGCTGATTGCTTTGTTAGACATCTACTCACCACATCTATTCACTATTGTTAATACTTTTGATTGCTTCCACCTTTCATCTCCAACATTATTACGTTCATTTTAATGTCTCTTATCAAGAGAAAGTTTCACTTTGGCCTCAATTATTAATTATTGAAATAGCAACATAGTGGATATCAGCATTACTTGCAATAATATCTGAATCTTATCAGTCAATTGCGGTTTAATGCGAGATAATCTTGAGTTTGCAATTGTATCGGCTATTCGTAGATTGCCTGATATCTCGACTACGTTTGTGCAACGTCCAACGTCGGTGGTCGGCCTGCCTTCTCATCGGGTCAGCGAAACCGGTTGTCGGAGTTCAAACGGCTCAGTTCCTTACTCTGAATGCTCGTTGTTTTAACTTGTTTGCAGAATTAAGTATTTATACCTGTATCTGTCTACCAATTCGTTTAAATATTGCATTCGAATCAAATAATTTTCTCAACTTCTAAATTAGGATGTATTCTGTATTTTTGTAGTTCTTCTTTGAAAACTGAGTCTTCTATTTTTTTAAGTCTTTCATTGTTAATCAATATCTTAAATAAAAATCTAGTAGTTACCTAATAATCATTAAGCTCAGGTACATTTCTCTTTGAATCAGTATCTAATACTTTAGAAAGTAGACACTTACTTAATTGTCAGTTATTAACCTGAATGATAAATAATCACAAGGAGTAGGCAATCAAATCATTGTAAATATACAAAGGAAAGGCCAAGTAAATGAAAATGAACCGTTTCTCAGAATCTTTATTGAAAAAACAAACATTTTTATTAATTGACCACACTGTAATGCTATGCTGGATAAACAACATTTTACTAGGTGCAAATTTTATGATACGTTAATCTTGTCAAACAACGTTTTGAAGAAAAAATAAACAAGTAATATAATTATAACGTCTAGACTGGACATTAATTTAGAAATAATTTTGCATAATAATTAAGAATGTTAATTCAAATATGCAATGTAGGTACTGTTAGATGCTTTCTTGCTCCAACATTATTGTAGATACTAGTTATGAATTAAACACTGTTTTTACTTTAACTCGTATTGATTTACTTTAGGTCAGGTACCGATTAATTGGGGTGCTAGGTCGGGTAACCTCCACGTGGTGCACCCTGGGCAACAGCGTGCGGTAATACTGCAGCTTTTATGCAGTATTACCGCACGGTGGCCAATAACCCGACACGGTGGGCCCATCCGCGTGTCCCTCTGACTGGCAGAGGGCACAGCGTGATGGCTTGGACGGTGGCGTTGCTGCCACCAGGGGGGTTCCTTGTGCTCCTCGCCGCATGTGGGTTGCGGTCGGGAGTGCAAGGAAAGGAGGAGGGATGCGCTGGAAGCGTGTGCCGCATGGGGCCCCCCAGCGGTATACGCTTTCGGCCTACATAGGCCGGGGGATCTCTCGTTGCCGAGCGTGGTGAAAGCCGTGCTCGGCGGCGAGAGATCGTGGCAGGCCGGGGTCTCCTTCGGCGAAGAGGTGATGACGCAGAAGGAGGCCGCGGAGCGGGTCGGAGAGGACGACACCCGATCTGATCCGCTCCGGCACAGTCGGGACACTCTCCCGGCCTGCACGACCCCACACTGACTGTCTGGGGGGTTATCCTGGGGAACAGGGTCACCCCTCCATAGGCGCAGGGGGCCCTAATCGGGCCCATCGCCGGGGCGAGGTGGCGATTGCTAACGCGACCCCACCTTGCCCCATCAGGCGGATGCCGAACACCCCAGGGTTTTTAGTGGGTATGCCGTCACTAGGGCGGAGACTCCCACATAACCACCCTGCCTCCCCCGGGGCGGGCGTGGTATCCATAAAGGATTTTCCCTGGGTAAAAAAAAAAAAAAAAAGGTACCGATTAATTAATTAACAATGATATCGCAAAGGAGGCACGCCATCTTCGTTGTTTGCGCGGGAATCGTCTCTCTCGCTCGCTCGCAAGCGGCGTAGTGTTGTGTTGTGCCGGCACCGTAGTGCTGTGCCGTAGCGAACCATTAATCGACTCTAGGGAGAATCGCCTAATAGTACCTACGAGTATGTCATAACGACACAATGGTAAATAGTCAATCTTTAGAAGACATTTATACACATAAAATTGAATATTTACACATTATGTAACTTTACTATCACTATAAAAGTAAGTAAAGTAAGTCTTTATTAATATGCCAATTCATTCATTCAAAAAGACGAAAGCTACGTGAATATCATCAGAAAATAAACATATAATAATATTATATTGATGGAACTAATTTAAAAAGTTAAATTCAGAGCTCATAATATTTATCACACGCTATTTAAACTGGCATAAAAGAAAAATCAAGAGTCAAGTGGGTCAAGGGATATAAAGACTCGAGGAAAATTCTTCAATCTTGGTAGGTGAGGTACGCCAACGCCACGAGCTGGTGCGCCAACGTTGAAATCATAACTTTAATTATAACAGGTTTTAAAGTAAACTTTATGCATATGCAAATAGATATTCATATTTTAATGAAAGTCAGGGTGTACTGGGTTCTCTTTGATCCTCAACTATATCGGGGTTGTCTTATTTTCCTCAAAAGTCCTTGGCCAAATAAAATTTGCTCAAAATATGTTGTTTTATCTAGACTAGACAAATTAGAACAGTAATGTTATGCTTTATTGTATAACTTGAGCCTTTTCCGTCAACTGGATGACTTGATAAGCTATTATGTCTACTTTGGCTATTTAAATGTTTTATTAGAGTTTTTGCCGGATTACATAGATATTATACCTAAGTACTACATAGTTGTAGTTGTATTGTATTTATGCCTCTTACTTGCTCCTTTGATGGAAATGAACTTTGTGTTTAGTTATTTAATAAATTAGTGATGGTCGAATCTGGCGGATAATCACACCGCCTGGAAGGAGATCGGAGAGACTTTACTCAGAAGTGGGATAGCATAGTTAATATGTGCATTAAGTGGGATATTTGGTTCTATTTAATTAAAGCATGAGCTTTACTTGATGGCTATTTTCTTTTTCTACACATCTGAAATTATTCACACCGTGCTGTAATATTCCTCTGTTATTAAACAGTCTATATTCACTTTTCGTTTCTGTGTTTACGGAGTATTTATCACCGTTCGACGTAGGCGTGAGATCGACTTTGTTTACGATTTGCAGCGCAATCGCGCAGGGAGCCGTTCTCGGTCCACTGCTCTTGCTTTGCGCAATATTTGCTGGTCCGTGTCGACCGGAGAATCGGACATTAGCAGCTACTTAGCTTTATTGTCTTTTATATCTATCGAATAATATTCTTTATTAACAAAAGATAAATACTTGGAAATGTATTTGTCAAAAATGGCTATTTCTAGAATATGGCTTTAGGTATTTTGAAAAATATTTAATGTTCTTATAGATATTACGTAGATTTTTGAGGTCCAATAAACCGATTTTGCTAGCCGGCTCTCATCTATCGAAATACTTGTTTGGTGTCCCTAACCTCTGAATAAATAACTTTACATCCTAATAGAGGTCACCCAGATACTAAACCTACTTAACCTTATCAAGTTTAGCAAGAATTGCTTGTAGGTACTTTTTCATGACCACTACTAGTTCCGTTGTCAGACGATTCACCTGAATTATTATCTTATTAGCTATTTTCTGTTTTGGCATTTCGGTATATCATTTTATATATTTTTGCCAGCTTGTTATTTCGTCGATATGTATGTTTCCATGCCATATTGCATGTCGTGAGCGTCTACAACGCGTTTTTCTCGTGGATTTATTATCTTGTCCTCATTTTTTCCAGTCAGCCTTTCGAACTATTTCCAATAAGTCATTGTCGTGATGGTAATTTCTATAATGGCAAATTGTTTGCCGAAATACGGACGGCCTTGCTTGTCTTGCGACATCGTCGCTCAACACAGGTTGGATAATAGTTGCCATTCGGCACTGACAGCCGTGATGCGGCCGTTGACCCCACGTGTGAGAGGACCTTGGCTATTGTGTGCTATTTGCCTACTTCAGACTTCACCGCATGAATAAATTCGTATTCATGTAAGTTACATTATCTAGTGGGTACCTTTTTATACCTACATCGAATGTTTAGGTTTGTTACCTAGTTTATTTTCTATATGTTTACACTTAGACACTAATTTTTACCTTGAGTTGTCTTGCTATGCTAATTGCTAACCATCGAAAGTCAGGTATTGTGAATTGTGACCATCTGATATTGTACTATCTTGCATGTTTTGAAAAAGTAGTAATAGTACCGAACCAAAATAGCCAACATTTGAATTGTCTGTAGACCGTAAGAAGACACGTTGCTTTCTAATACCAAAGGAAAGCTACGTGACGAAGGTGCATCTGAAGCCAGTGCCTACAAAGACGGGGCTCTAGGACCGATTACATACAACCCTGTTTTAAAGCAACGGCAAACGAGCCCCTTTTTAGAACTAGGTCAAAACGTGAAGGGATGAAATTGGGGCGAACCGACGAACCCTAGGGGAGAGATGTGGGCTTAGTTACTGTTTGTGAACTTGGGAGTTGGCACGGCTTTGAATTTACCAATTGGATGCTTTGGAACACCTACTTATTAAGTAATGTAAAAGGGAATTTCGGGATTTGGGACCGACGGCTGTAGAAGGATCTTTGTACTTATCTGTAGATGGATAATGAGCAAAAATTGGGGAAGCAGATTCATTAAAATACTTTTATTCTACGTAAAGTATTTTAAGCGTTGGTCGTACTGCGAGATGCCTTGTCGATGTTGTCACCATGAATAGGCTGTACTATTTACATAGCTACTAAACTTGGGATTCGATTAGGACAGAGGGTAGGGCGAGATGGCATATTTGCATAAACCTAACTATAGCTATTAGGTCTTTGATTTGCTAACAAACTGACGCTTTAGCTTGCTATTTACTATAATCAACGAGAAGATGTGAAATTATGTAATCCCGTGGAAGTTTACGATGATGTCTAGAATCATTGCTTTTAGTGAAGTTTGTTTTTGTCATTCACATGTTTCGACTGGTGAAAATCATATTTTTTGGCGAAAATACACTACAAATTATTATTGTCAAATCTACATATTACTCGGAAATTGTAATTTCATTCATAGGTCTCACGAATGAGGTTTGAAATACAATTTAATATTTTATAGTTGAAATTCTCTGAGTAGGAATAAACATTCGCATCTTGTTCGAGAAAACCCAACATCCGTATGAATGTTGCATGTAGCAGTCCTCTTCCAAGTCAATCGTCACTTATTTATTCACAGGAGCACTCTTAAGTACCTACTCCATTAGATTTATTACACTAAGAACTGATATAACATTCAAGTTGGCTCGCAGTAAGTCAATGCACGTATAAAAATTTGAGGCCAGCTGTTGGGACGGTCGCGGTGGCGCAACACGATTTCGTAACAACTAATTTTGTTTTATTGAAGACGTGACTTTTATAATTCAGACACTTTTAAGATAAGCGTAATGTCTAGTCGCAATACTCACAATACTGTTGTAGAGTAAAACAATCAGGCTTCAAGAACGGCTGATCATCTACTTCTTAATGTAGGTATTGAGTTAATTTCAGTAGTTTCGAAATTCTGAAGGTAGTACAAAACGAAAATGAAGAAAGATTGAAAGTTTTTAATCAGAACAGACTATGCATACTCGTAGATATCTTAATTATGAACAGCCTACCTAATTCCATTGCTAGTATCAGCCTCTCGGCTCTTGTTGTGCCGTCTGACGTGGTCCTGTACTAATCGGGTACAGTTGTGACTCATAATTTTGGCAGCCAAATCTCTTTGCTGAATGACTAACTCTCTGCTAATCTTGCCTCGGGGAAAGGTAAACGTACTGCTAGTTGAGTTTTAATTAAACTTTCCTAAATCATCTCTCATACCTAATATCTATAAAATAGCTCACGTGTGATTACTTTGGAAACCCCCACAAAATCCCATGATTGATTCGTAAGCCTGTCTTCAATCAATCTTCCATTATTCGCTACAAAAGAACACCTACTAAATGTTCGATACAATATAAATCCTTTGTATCTTTGAAACCTTCGAAGCCTTCGCCATTATAAGGCATGTAAATAATTCCATGTAGCAAGTGCGTTTCAAGGAAATGCGTTTCGTATTCCAATCATTTTTCATTCAAACAGTCTGTTGGTTGGTCTTGAATAATTTATTCGTCTACTCTATGAACTGACGTAACACTTCGAAGCAAATAAATGTCATCGCACTTGAGTTTTAGAGGTCGGAACAGGTCCTGCGATATCAAGTTTATGTTTGCGAATGGAAAATTATTCATTTATAAACAATACGTGCTATCTATGCATAGTTATGGTATTTTATTACCAGGTTTGCTGCCCTATGCCCATTTTTACAGGTTTTCCAGTCCTTCCAGTTTTCCAGTTTCCAATTTTTTTTCTAAATAAGTAAGTACCATATACATTTAGAATAACATAATACATATTATTATTTATAATGTCAATCTTTTTTGTGTGCACTGTCAAATTGTTATAATTATTGGATCAAGTAATTATTCATCTGTAAAAAAAGTAAAACAACATCAGATAATAATATCTACCATTGTTTTATTTTCTCATCAAATTCACAATAAATTGTTATTACTATCTACATGCGTTGAATATTTTCATGGATATAAAAAGATAGGTTATACTTTCACACTAATATTTATCAAAACACTAACTTTATATCACACATAGACTATAACAGCTCTAAGCCAATCTCCACGTGTTCAAATTCAGCCGTCTCAGCGGTATCGCCGATAACTTTGATCTTTTACTATTCCCAAACAGAATTACTTTCTTCAGTCACGTCTACGTCTGCTCGAATGGCTCCACTATTGCCAGTCTCGAAAATTATATCCCCAAGCGTAGCCCCCATAACCCTATATCGATCGTCCCCTTCGGTCGGAGGGCCGCCACCTTCATTCAGTCCCAGCGCTCCCAACGCTCAGCCCCAGCTAAGGTCGCCAGGTCTACGTGATACAGCTGGATATTATATTGCTTGTTTTGAGTTTTGAAACATTACTGTTTTTCCTAATTTAATTGATTGAATTGTGCTTCGGTTTGCGGATTTTTTTTTCATGTAATAGTAATAGTACTCAAAATTGAAAAATCGGCTTAACATTTAATAAGATCTCGCAAGGGTCTGCTAAATTTCGTTTCGGGAGTTTTCTTGCTCTTACTGTAAAAAAAATGTCATTATTGAATTTAATTAATTTTCAGTCATCGCTCTTTAATTGAAATGTATGTTCCACTAAGTTAAACCTACGTATGTTATATCCATGTCCTTGTGTCTCCAATTATCCATATTTCTACGACATTTTGTCAATGTTTGGCCGATTGTTAATTGCTGTCTACATTACCGTAGATACAATAGTATTATCTACCTGTCTTATCTTGGCACCCTTGGAACGTCTACTAGGTTTCAAAAACCTTATAACTCTGGCAAGCTTAAATTTCCAACTGTCAGACTGAAAAGCCGCTGAAAAATTAAAGCCCGTTTCAAGAGCTCTCGCCCTGACCTTTGTGTCTCAAATCTCTAATTGCTATGCCAGGCTGCCAGTCTCGTCTCAAAGCACCATTTGTTTTGTTTCTTTACCATTCGCCAGACCGAATAATTTACCGCGAAATCACGGAGTTTGGTTTTGATTTCTCACGACTGACACCACGATTGCATCGGTGAGACTAATTTTTGTTATTCTTAATGCTTTGGAATTCTCTGTGCATCAGTTCATATCTTTTCTTTTAATGAATGAAGATACCTAATAAAATATGTTAAATACATAATTTAATTGCATATCAAAGAATTGAATTGATTTATTTCATTTTCAAAGTATTATTAAATACAACAAAAAAAGATCAAGAAAAGATGGAAGATAGATAACATTTTTAAGTATCACAATATTGATACCATTGTTGTCACGAAAAAGGACATGCTGTTGGCCGTCAGTGGCATAATACATGTATACACACGGGTCACATACGTGACCTACATTGTTTTATACTGTGACAGAACAGGGTCACTGGATATTGCATGTGTGTAGATTTATATTACAGTCATTTCCTCCTGAAATATATTACATAACTCATATACGACTCATAATACTAATTTACTCCAAAATAAAAGCAATAATAATAAAACAGCTAACGTTATTTTAACCGCTCTAACTGAGACAACTTTTTGGAGCTAAGAATTTTTGAATCCAAAATGTATGTGACCTGCAAATCCTTCAATACAATGCAAACTTTGAAGATTTTAGTTGACAGTTCTCTTTTTTTTAAGTATTGATGTCTTTGTTTAATAGGTTGCAATGACAAAGACAGAAATATTTTAGTTAGTTTAGATCTGTCAAATAAAGCCTTCAAACTTAGGTCCATTGTCACCATTGTGCTTGGAAACTTTAATAAATTACATCTAAATCTCACGAATGCTACCAATCTGTTTCGTAACCTCGATACGGAAGAAACGCTTGTTTACTACGGACACGTTTGTTTACTTTCTACGTATTATGTCATGTTTCCCAAGCACAACACGCCTCGAACTTGTGACCTACAACTCCTACAAGTTACTCTAGGGCGTTGCTACCAGACTACCAGCTGTAATCTGGGAGACGTGGGCGTAAAAAGAACACTTTGGCTTATATAACTGTAAAAACGTAATTAAGACTTAGAACTCGTATAAAGACCTAATACAGGGTTATTCGTAAAGGGTTTGCTAAGCCGAAAAGGGCTCATAGTTAAGTACTTATCATTATGAACAACTTTTATTATGGGGTCGACCCGAAATTCGCAAAAAAAATCAGCTGTTCCATAGAAAAATGTCAATGACACTCAACAAAATGTAAGCTGATTTTTTTTTTTTGGCGAATTCTAGGTTGGTCCCATAGTAAAAGTTGTTCATAATGATGAGTACTATGAACCCTTTTCGGCTTAGCATACCTTGCATAAGGTCATTAATGTGGTAAATTGGTAAAGAATGGTGCGCAGAAGAGGAGACCTATTCTCAGCAGTGGGTAGAAAAGGGTTAACAATGATGACGATGAATGTGGTAAAGTAAATATTATCCAGTTTTCAGAATCTTAATTGTCGAAATCCAAGAGTTTAAAGATAAGGGTCAATTATGAAAATTATATTGATCGAAGGTCCAAGGGCCCAATTAGCACAGCGCTGAGGCACACTAAACTCTAAAATATTTATAGGCAGAATCTTAATTGCCGAGCCCCGCACCGTTAGTGTTGAAATTTTAAAAGAAATTAAAGAGTAATATTTTAGTAGCATCCTACTAATTTTATAAATGCGAAAGTATGTGTCTGTGTCAATGTTTGTTACCACGTATCTCCGTACTACTAAACCGATTTTGATGAAATTTGGGATGTAGATTAGATACTATACAGTAAAATCTACTTGATTGCATATTTTTTAAAGTACAAACATAACTTATTAAGCTATTGCATAGCTTCTATCGCGGGCCTTGAGCGTGGAGACCGAACCCAGAAATTCCGTAACGAAAAAAAAAACCTAACACCCCTCACTCCGACCGGCACTGACAGCGGTTGGGCGGTGATACTTTTTAGTTTTGCCATCTATCGATTAATAGCAGAACTTTTAATGACTTTTTGAAATATCACGCTTGTCTCTTTAGTTCAGCAACTCGCCTCTAAGTGTCGAGTGTAAGGTTTCGTTGACTTTTCGCCAATTTTATTTTATTTTTAAAATTATTACAGAAATTCATTTGGATACTTTTTTGAAAAATAGGCCTTGCAATTTTATACAAAAAAGGAAGATATAAAAACTTAAACATTTTTTAAAAAATAGAACTACGGGGGTACACTCGGAAGAGAGAGTCATGACGTTTGAAAAAAAAGAAAAGAAAGGTGGAATTTTGGTGACAGACAACGATGGACTGCGAATTGTAAAATTAGAAGTAAAACTCGTTTGGTTTTGGACAATATAGAACAATTAATTAGAGTTTGGTGTTTCATTGGAACGCAGTTAACACTTAAGCTATTGCATAGCTTCTATCGCGGGCCTTGAGCGTGGAGATATATGGAGATATATAATATGTATATGCAATAGCTTTACCGCGGCAGTCCCCGAGTGCCACACGTCCGTTTTTTATCTGTAGTTACGATTTAAAGTAAGCAAATTAAATTATAAGAATTTTATGTTTCCTCTGAATCATTTTCATTTTCCTTAAGCACCTTTTAGCGAGACTTTAATACCTGAAAATTATAACCTGCCGTACAGCCCTTCCGCATTGTCCACCTAGATTCCTACTTCCTCGTTCCACGCAGCCGGCGAGCGCACCGGCCAGTGACTAATGGCAACCTAACAAAACAAAATATAAACAAACGTCAACCGGCCATTATGGACGCGCGATCCGTGCGTTGACCGCGATGCATCGTTCACAGGTTCACACGAACGCAGCCCCGATTGGAATGGCTAAAATGGCCGTTTTGTGACCCCTAAAGAATAATAGGTATCCAAATTATCTTCTTTTAAAATCTTTAAAAAACTTTTAAAACCATTTTCTAATTTTATCTCGACGAAGGTTTGTGGAGATGGGTCGAAAGCAGGTCGTCCCAACTTGCAACTCGTCACACATTCGAAACTCGTCCCATTCGCAGCTTGTCCCATTCTCAGCTCGTCCCATTCTCAGCTCGTCCCGTTCGCAACTCGTCCTATTCGCAGCTCGTCCCATTTATATTTTTTACAACTCGTATCGATAAAGATTACAAGGATGTTAATTTGAATACATGAAATAGGTTAGGGGGTGTTCAGTGTATTATTTTTCTAGGCAAGCGTGGTCCATCTTAGACCGCATAGTCGCTTAATAGCAGGCGAGATGGCGGTCAAACGCAAGATTATTTTTGAATAAAAAACAGAGGAGGAGATGACTGACTGAGGCTAACATTTCACAATAGGAATAGACCTGTCTGTCTTAAGATATCGCTGGCGATAACAAAAGAACGTTGACCGCGAGGAATGTCTCATATACAACACATTAGCCGGCTTATTACACATTAGCTTTTGGCGTGTGGTGAGAGCGTAAGCAGTAAGTAGTTTTAAAACTTTCACCATGATCGACAAGGCTTATTTGAATTTTCTCAATGAATGCTACTACGCCCAGTCTCTCTAGTTCTTTTAAAACAGTTTCCGACAATCGTCTTTAACCCAAAAAGTTTTTCGTTATCTACCGGTCATTGACTTTGTTCTCAATTTGAAAGTGTGACGCTACGGCAATTTATCTATTTTGTTATAAATTTCACAGCTTGTACTTATCTCAAAAGACATTCGAATTTAGATAGGTACACATAGGCCATACTTACCTGCTTTGCGTTCTCTTTCGCTGTGACGAATGTAGCTATTGTTATGTTCATGCATGTCTAATGATATAGGTATTAGGTATGTTTGGCTAGATGAAAGTAGGAAATACTAATAAAAATACCAATATACCACGCAGTACTTATATCACCACAGATATCTTCCTGCTTCAAAGGTAACTCGAGAAACACGCTGGTATAGAGATAGGAGATGTTAGGGATTTTAGTAAAGTTGCTATCTTGGGGAACATAAAGGGGTGTAAGGAAGTTGCGGCGGAAGGGCTTACGGTGCTTAACAGGATGTCAGGCGAGCTCAACAGACCATACTATTCAGCCAACCCGGCTTTATATTTGGGTAAAACTATTGAAACTTCCGATAACAGAATTACAATATAATTATACCACTTGATGAACTTTAGTTGGTTGGTAATTGGTAGTCAAAAGCAAAGTTAGTAATGTACACAAAAATACAATAATACTCTAACATCATCGGTATAATTTGCAATGAACGTGATACTTGATAATACCGAGAGACCGAGACCCTATTCATACTCGTAGTTCGTACTCAGGTCAATATCTATTTTATTTAATACGATGATATCATCAGTACGACTGTAGCATGTTTTGCATGCAATATCAGACAGAAAGATTTGCTTCTAGGCATTATGTATACGTTTTTATTTGAATCCATTTCCCTATTATTGGGGCTTGATTTAAATACCGTACGAAATCGAAATGGCTTAGCCTTGAAAGATACGAGTAAAGCTGGTATTTTTCTATTTTACTGCGGCGGAAAATTTCACGCAATCAACGAAAGCCACAAGAAACTAGTCGTAAGAATTACGCAGAACTTGAATTTATCAGCGTGAAGTACAATAATAATTGTAGTTGTAAACATAAGGCTATGCAGTTTGTGTTCAAAACTGCACGGTACGCAAAACAATGCAACCGGCGAGACACGGAAGCACTCCTGTCTCGACGCCCACTTTCAGAACAATGTCTTTATAACTGACACGTTTCACAAGTTCGCAATATTATAAAACCGCGATTCGCTCCCCACAACCCCCCACCCCCATCCCTAGGGTTTTATCAGGGACGCTTTATGAGCAACATCGGGGTATTCGGGAGCCAGCACGCTTATAATGGAATCTGGCTTTACTGCCCTACGCTGTACGAACGCCTCTGTGAAGGAATCTTTGGAAATACTCGCAAATATTTCATGATACAGTTTCCGGATTCCTCATTCCATTCAAGTTATAAAATAACCGATATTTATTTATAAAATCTGGTTTTATGTGTTTGTTTTGATGTCTGTAGTAACTAGTAGTGCTCCAGTCTTCTTGTAGGTACCTTTTGTTTCGAAGCCGGATGTTACGTTACGGTTCATAAGAACTGACTGACTATTATACTTCGGGAAATAATCCATTACCTCAAGCTCTGGGCTTACCAAAGAGTATTTACTATAAGTTTACAAAACAAACTTATAAAAGTAATTTGAACAGATAAAACTAAGTAAATTACATGGACAGCTGAAATCTAAATATTTATTCTGAGTACTTAAATATTAATTTTAAACTTGGAAAAACGTTTTTTAATAGACCCCAGACAACCTTTTTGCATAGGTACTAGGATCATAAAAAGACTAAAAGTTGCCAATAAGATTATTAGAGAAGGGTAAAAAAGCGAAAATGTAAATTGAATTAATCCTTGCGCAGGTTAGGCTCAAAGAACTTTACTATAAGCACCAGCCGATCCGTTGTCTCATTGAATATGGATAATACAGCCAGAGGTCGGTCAGTGCCATCAAGGTCATGAGCTGTTCGATTTATTTTAACATAACAACACACCTTATTCAAAACATTTTATTATACACGGCTTTATTACTCTGTTGTCGAGCAAACAATCATTTTTGACCTGTGTTACAGAAATCTAAGCCAATGCAAATTTTATCATTCTGAAATTGAATAAGTTCTGACATTTGAATAATTAGTTTTAATAGCATGTCGTTTTGATTTATGTTCTGCAAAGTTTTTGGCACCAGTAAGAACTCATCCAGATATATTTATTTACTAGCGGCCCATCCCGGCGTCGCACGGGTGGACATTGTTCTGAAAAAAGATTTTCCCGCTTTTATGTTGAATTTTTTTCTGAATTTTCTTTGCTATAAACCTCACGGAGCCCGAGACCTTTCCAACGAATGCAAAACCGTGGAAATCGGTTCGTGCGTTCTGGAGTTATAGCGTCAGGAAGGAAAACCCGACTTATTTTTATATAGTAGATTATCAGTATAAAACGCACACTGTTTTGATAGATATGATTGAATTTGAACTTTGTACAGAGGTAATAAAGTGCAAATTGACTCTTGGACGTTAGGAACATACCTACATTGCTTAAACAACAGTGAGTGCTTGCAATTTAATATGAACTTTATACAATAGCAATAAAGCTCGTTTTAGTTAGAAAACGTTTGTATGGGAAAAATAAAAGGGCTGTTTTTAGGGTTTTTCAATATTTCTGAGAAATTTTCTTAATATTTTTTTCCGTAAGAACCTTCTCCTAATAATAAAAAATACAACAAAAAAAGAATTAGTGAAATCGGTCCAGCCATTCACGCGTGATGCCGTGACCAAGGAAAACGGGTTTCATTTTTATATATTTATTTATGGTGTAATTCTTACTAGCTAGATTGGATAGTGTTGTTTTATATTTTTAGAGGGTCAGTAAGGTCGTCATATTAAAGACCATACTTACTACTCTTTTATAGCTACTAACACGTTTTAGCGTCTTCAATATACGAGTACATAATGTATACTGAAAACAAATTAAAGTAACGTGGAAATAACCTAACTAACAATCCAAGTATTTCTAATGTTTTTTACACTTCTATGCATAATACAAACACTTTGTACACACAATTTGTACAATACATATTTAACAGCTCTCAATTGTTGCTTATTTAATTTCTCACAAATCGATACTTATTGGTGAAATAAGTAATATGCGTATGTTTAATCTAACACATTAAGTAATTAAATACATACATAATAAATCAATACAATAACGTCGATTCAAAACTAAAATTGGTTGTCTCTTTATCATTATTTATCATTACAATTTGTGAAAACTTAAAAGTGAATGGCAACAATTTTATCGGTCTTTGGTTTAGCTACGTTTAGCTTAGAAAATTATAAAACGAAAACATTTCTTTTTTACTTACGGGATAACCCAATGAACTTAGTACCATCCCACCACCTAAAATGTATATTTCGTTTCATTTTATTTCTCGACTGTCTCTTTGGGTTTTGCCAAATTTTCTTGTTCCCATCATCCTATTGAGACGAACAGAACAAAACAAAATTATTCAAATCGGTCGAACCGTTTTCAAATTTTTTCGAGACTAACACGCGGTGATTTATGTTTATAAATATAGTCAAACGATCGAATATTGGTCAGAGCAGTTCTGATTAGCTTTACAAATACCGTGTAAATCGTATAATAGAGTTATATCAACCGGTTATTGTTTCAGATCAATAGGCATGTTAAATAGTTACCGCGACCAAGGCCGCCGTTATCACGATATTTTATGATCCAAGTCCAATCTTTATCTCATTTTCTCACGCTATGTTAGTTTTAAGATTACACGTGTGATAGGTATTTATGATTATAGCACACCATAGTAATATTAGCGTAGTAAGTATAGAAAGATATATTTATAAACTACGGAATTCGTTATTATAGTTACTTTGAGTTTTATGTCGCGTCGTGGGACTGACTCGTGGTATATTTTCTGCTTTTAGTTTTATTTTTGTCGTTTTTTTTTGGTCTGCATAATTTGATGATGTACTTATCTGAACAAATCCATTCATTTTAACAAAAAATCATTAATAAAAATTTATTGGTAAATTTTTATCTGAAAGTGTAGAGTATTTTTAGTACACAATATTTGAAACCTTTTTTTAGTGACACCTTTTTAATGAAAATTTTGGTCAAAAAAGTCGAGATGAGTGTCATATTAATTCAGTTTATCAGACTTACCTATTTCAATTTGTAACACGAAATACACTTTCGAAAAAAGGGGAAACAAACTATGCATGGCAGAAACAGTAGAAAGCTACCTGAACCAGACCTGAGTGATTTGGTGCAAATCTCAAATTAATTAAATTCAAAATAAAAAAATTTGGACGTAAAAGTACTTCACATAACCGATATTTAATTTAATTAATCATTTATAAAGGGCCCGGTAACTCGTGTAGAGAGAGACACCAAATACATGATTATTATGAAAACTGTGAAGCAATTTTGAAAATAAAAAATGTCAATCAGGAAAGATCGAAGCAAAAAAGTGTCAGACTCAGATTGTTTTCTTTGTGTTGTTATGCGCGACAGGTCCTACGAGTATGTTTTGCACGTTCAGCTGTGCAGTCTTGAGTTGCGTCTGCCTAGCGACGGGTTCAATGACCTACTGAACCAGAAGAACTTTACCGAGGAGGCGCGAAGCCCCGCGTGTCGACTGTCGATAGGGATTGATTCTTGGCGGGAAACCGACGTAGCTTAGCTACGACGACGCGACATTTCGATTTTCAATTTAGGAACTAGATTTTTTTTTAATAGCGCCAGGATCATAATATATTTGTGAGTGGTTGACCAAAAAGGGACCTGGAGGGATTGGAAACCGTTATTTATTTTTTTTGAATTTTTTAATCTGTGGTCTTTTAGCTTTGTTTTGGTCTAACCTGAATATTTTAGGTGCCATAGTGTTTTTTTTATGATTTTTTTTTGTGAGCCAACACGAGTCGAAACTTGTTTCTACACGAAATTTTTGAAATGAAATTTTCGAAATGAAAACGCGATTTACTCGAAATCAATTATTTTCCCTTGAGGTCCCTTTTTGGTCAACCACTCACATTTACTTTTATTAATAAAGCACTGATTAATTTATTTTCTTAAATTTAAATTTTTACAATATTTTTGTATGAAAACCCAAAAACATTAGAAAAACTTAAACCTAGGGTGCCGCCCGCCGGCAGCGGGGCAGGGCCCAAGCCACCTACCGGTGGTTAAGGCTTATTATTATTATTATATTTTTTTGATCAGTCAATCAATATACATATTAATTACTTAAATGAAACATATTATAGGTACGTATTTTACATGTAGAATGTATTTAATTATTCTAAGTGAACACATCAAGTATTTAAGAATTAAAGCTTTGATTTTATTTTTATTCTGTGCCTGAAGGCAGGCGTGATCATAACGCCAGCGCAGGCAGATCTCGCGTTTGGCCTACTTTACCCAACCTTGAGTAACACAGTACTATGGTAACTACTGGCGTTTCTAATAATAGCATATTAGTTACCAACGAGCTATGGAGATCTGCTGATTGAATGAGTAAATAAACCGGGGCTCGAGTTCTTAGATCTCAAAGGGCGGACTGACTGATAACTAATCTTACTGAAATAGGTAATGCTGCTCATCTGAAATAATTACTAATTCATTCACTTTTTGTTCATTTCTTTAGATGTCAGTGGTTCATTAATTCATAATACAGAATTCATTCTTCTAAGCCTCTGTTTAATATTTACTTTATCATTCTACGATGTATTTGCTTAGGTGGTATTTTCTAATTATCATTGCCCTTTTATTTCCAAATCTTTAAAATATTACATGCATCTAAATTATTTTTTAATTTAGTTTGAGTAGGTACTACGAGTATATTGTGCTTTATGTCGTTTTATAATATCATTGTGTTCTTCGATATTTTCATTATTATCGTTTTCTTTGCTTTTGTCATGACAAACCAAGAAGGGTTCCTATCCATGGATAGGAAGACCTCTTTGGGTGTGTATCCTTCGGCTTAATCCATTTCACTCTGTATTTCTTAATGTTTTTTTGTTTTGGGCCAGCACTGTCCTGTCCAGTCTGTTGTAAAATATGTACCTACTACCTACCTACTTCCCGAGGTATTCGCGCCATTTCACGTCTCTGAAACACATCAATAGTCTAACAAACTAAGACATCTTTGTAAAAGTGACCTGTAACATTCAATGTTATTTGAGGTCAATAAGTATTTCTGACTAGCTGCACCCTGCGGTTTCACTTGCTTTTTTTTTGCCTAAAACATTCCTATAATCCATTAAGGCATTTGAGGCGAACAAAACAAAAAAATATTTATTGGTTGACCCATTTTCGAGTTTTTGCGAGACTAACAATAAGTAACGATTGATTTTTATATGCAAAGATTTCTAAACATCTAAACATTTTAGCAGTCTTGTAAAACTGACTATATGGCTTCATGGCCTAGATTGTAGGTACTAAATATAGATAAAGTCTTGCTTTTACAGGGCTATAAAGGAAGGTTATGCTAAGCCGAAAAGGGTTGATAGTACCTACTCATCATTATGATTTTTGAACAAGTTATACTAAGGGACCAACCCGGAAATCGCGAAAAAAATATCAGCTGTTCCATAGAAAAATGTCAATGACACTCGACAAAATGTACGGAACAGCTGATTTTATTTTGCGAATTATTGGTTGGCCCTATAGTAGGTATTTGCTTATAAAAAATACTATGAGCATGTTTCGGCTTAGTATACCCTTGCCTTATAATTCTGTAGGTAAACATATATGTATTCAAGAAGATTCACAAACTCGTCTAAAATTAATCTTCTTCCGTGAGATAAATAAACGCGCAGTAAATCATAAGTTCACCTCTCCCGCATCTCACAGTCCTCATATCTCTGCGGGAGAAGACAGAATTAGGGCGAGCTTTGATATTATGATGATATGATGCTAATATTTCAACACATTTGGTTCTCCGCTTCAAATACGTTTCTAGCTATTTATTACCCGACTAATCCGACTGAATGATAGGTAGGTAATGGTTTTTGAGCGTATGTTTAATGATAATTACTTTGCCACACGGACAACAACTGCACTTTTATTTTTACAATTGAATGCAAGTACCCTTAGCCTAAGTTTTGATAATTCTCGAAAGGATCAAACGTTTTGTTAGGCTCCATACAATACAGTGAAGCGCCCTGGTGGAAAACAATGGAACTATTAGAATGTATGGAGCATAGAGTAGTACTGTAATGGAGCTATAGGAAACGTTTTCGAAAACTATCAAAACTCAGACTAAGGGTAATAAAGAACAAATAATAGCACTAGTCTACTACGTCCTAACAGGTGACTTGTTCTTCTTGTTTGCCAGAGAAGAAAAGTAAAGTGATTTGTCATGTCATGTATTTACCTACCCCTGAAAATGCGGCACTAGCTGTAAAGCCGTAAAGGCAGTGCAAATCATATAAAACCGGTAAAAAAATTACAAATTTATGTAGGTACTCATACATAGATAGCTCAGACAAATGAAATATCACATGTTTTTTTTCCACCAACAAAGTGAAAAAATGTTCCAAAGGACTTAAATCTTACATGTACTTACAACAGTCGTGCTATATTGCATTGCAAGGCCGTTGATCCAATAGTTGTTGACGACAACGGCGTAGGGCTTCAGAAACTAGGGCATCACGTAGCAGCGTGCAGCATTAATTATTAAGTATTAAGTACTTAGTAAATATTAAATATTTACTTTTCTTCAATAAAAGTACTCTGCATCCTCTTTACAAACTTTAAACTTTTCCACTGTGCCTTTTTCTAAAGAAAGTTTGATTTGTTATTGTTGTCGTCTCTTTCAAAACTATTTCCTTTTCGCAACGATATGGGTGGGGTCGTGCTGCGGACTTTAATCGATTTTTGCTCGAAAGAACTCGTTTTGCCATCTAGCGGCGTCGACTCTGCAACATTAAGGAGATTGAGAAACAATTGTTCAACATGGTGTCATGAGTGTTCATTCGGCTAACGAAGTTCTGCCACTCGCCGATAGATGGCGCTAGTAGTACACTTCGTTCGGCACTTTTTATACGATCCTGTAAAATTAAATTAATACCTGACTATTTCTATAACGTAACGTGACGTAACGTAACCTATAACGTGAAATTCTTAGTTAATCCTCAATGTCAAATAAATTATAATCTAACAGTTTTTTTTCTTTGTTACAGGTGTTAGTGGAATATGACGGTGCGGACTGGCAAAGGCGCGAGTGGGTTGCAGTATATTCTCGTAGGACGTTTCGTGTGTTTTTAGTGGAACGAACTCTAGTGTGGGCTCCCCGAAACCATGAGGGGAAAGAGTGGAAATGGCCTGCTTTGGTAAGTCATTTTTTTTTAAAGTCATTTATCAACCAAATAAATAGGTACCTTTTCAACTTGCTCCTTGTGGTTCTGTGCCTTCGCCGGCTTGATTCTTTTGAGGGAAAAGTTTCATCATTACGCCGGTAGATGTCGCTACGCGTATGAAAAAGTTCGACTGAGAGACAAATAATTTTTCAAAGTCATGAACACATCGATCACTGTGTTCCATCGGCATGAGAAAACTAAAATGGTTTTATTTGAGTAGGTATAGGTTTATATTTTTATCCAGGGCTGGACCTTCGGGGGTTAACCTGGAGGAACGAAAAACGCGCCGCACTGACTACTTAAAATAAGCCATTACTAATCCTGGATGGGTGGGGGTGGGAGGATCCAGGATAAGCCCTGCTAGGGCCCAAATCCAAGCTAGGTCCATGCTTCCGTTGCGTCAATGTCAAATTATGCTCTCGGTCCTCTTATCATACCAGGTAGGTAGACAGCCGAGCAAGAAGATACCTATAAACGACTGCGACACACACTCACAAAGCAGAACCGCCGTCGTCATATTTTACTCAAACAAAATAAGAACGACCCATTACCCTCATTCAGACTTGCATTGTTTCATGGAGATTACTTTCAGCTCATGTGTGATGTAATCTATGGTGTCATGTCACACTACTCACGTATCACATTCAGTTGCAGTTGCTGACCTCATAGAGTACCTATACATTATACAGTGTGTGTATATTGTGTTTGGTGTCTAATACTTTGCCGCTAATGTCCAGTATTTACCGCGAACTCATGGTCTGGATTATAAGGGAAGAGTATGCTGAGCCGAAAAGGGCTCTCAGTATGAACAACTTTTACAACGGGACCAACCCCGAAATCACGAAAAAAGTCAGCTGTTCCATCCAAATGTGTAATGAATGTGTAATCAAAATGTATTTTCGGCTTAGCATATCCTTTCCTTAGAACCCTTTATAACTGAACTTCCCGACCTAAGATGGTTTTTATTGCATCTCACTGTTCACGACCTCTAGTTTCTCAACGCTTCGACCGATTTTCCTCATACTCAAACTTTGTTCATATTCAAAACTTAAACATTGTATTGAAAAGAACTAGATACCTACTTACCTGCAAAATTTCGTGAAGATCGGATAAACCGTACTCAAGTTATCGTCGGACAAACATACAAATCCTAATTTGTTCTCTCTAAATTCAGTCTTCCTCCCTTTGCTCGGTCAATTATGAATGACTTGACTTGTGATTATTTGTTGCAGACGTTCAGCCCCCTGACAGCGGACCTGACGCTGCAGGCGGACGCTCAACCGGTCGAGTTTCTGCACGACAAGCACCTGCAGTTTCTCGACTACGCCAGCCTGTTGCCATATCAGGTGAGACCAGTTTTCCGCCTTCCTTCTGGTGTAGTGGGTAACTATTTAACTAGTAATGATTGGTTTGGGACTGAGACCTCATTTTGTTCAGTCAAGTAATTGCCAGGGTACTTGCTAACAATGACATGATGACTCCATGTATTTATGTAGATAGTATGGTGACACAATAGGCTGAGGTCAATGACCTAACTTGTATATTATTATTTATTTGCTGCTATACAACTTTCGCTATAGCGATTTTAACCGACTTCAAAAAGGAAAGGGTTCTCAATCCGACATGTTTTTTTAGGTAAAGTAAAAGGTTACTTTTTGTATTGTAACTGTTAGGAATAGTTTAGACCAAAAAATCTTCAAATGAAATCCTATTTTCTAAAACGAATTACCACATTCGCCTTTGTTGAGGTTTCTTTGCCGACCTAGTAATTGGGATAGGTACCTACAATCCACATAGTTATACATCCTATAGTTAAATATTACGTTACATAGAGTAAACAAGCTTTCAGAGCACAATTCAATAACACGGGTAAATGCTACATTAATATTCGATCTCCTTTGTTCGAGACTGATGCCTGAGGTCTCAGTCCGGGCAGGCGATATCTCAGAGCACTACATCAATAGGCGATCTATTTAGTTAATTTTAGTTCTACTTGTTAACCTGACTACTGAATAATTTTCCTTTGATCTGGCATCCCTTTAAGGCTTTAGCTGTAGCGATCAAAAGCTTTAATCTTAGTTAGGTTTACTTTTAAAAAACTACTTACAACAAGAAGGTTACAAGGTACCCCGCCTTGCAAAGTTGTAACCTTCTTTGTTACAAAGTACCTCAGATGTTTGGAGTCAACAAGAATAATTTAGACCATCCATATTTATATTATGCCTGAATAGGAATGCATAATTGTTACTACTAGTCTGTGCTACTGTAACTAGTTGTGCTATTTTTTATTCTGTACTACTAGTAGGACAATACAATAACACCTAAACAATTGATACCTAAAAAAATTCAACACAAATAGGTACCTACAGAAAAACAATAAAGATACGTAGAAAAGCCGTTCTTATCGTTAAGACCGATCTCCTTCAGCCAAAAAATATGAAGGATAAAAACCAGTGTCAAATTATTTCAACATAATAATATGTACCTAATGTAACGAATAAAACGTGATTACTGGTACTAACCAATAGGCACCTTTTCTTTTCTATTTTTATAACTGAGTCATTCTCTAATTGTAAAGTTATGCAACGTAAGAGCCAATCATCGACTATAATAAAAAACCGAACTAAAAAAATAGAAAATAAAATTTTATAAATTTAAATTAAGAATAGGGTTGAAAATTTCAATAAATATAAATTAATAATAGTGTAAATAAATAAATACCTACATGTATTTTATTTTTAAAAAGCGTGGGGTGCATGGGTCAATAGATATTATATATTTTGTAGATACATTTTGTATTGACAGACATGAGTAGAGTGATTAGCATTTTGATAATATCTTAGAAAGCACCCCACGCTTTTTTAAAAATAAAATACATGTAGGTATTTATTTATTTACACTATTATTAATTTATATTTATTGAAATTTTCAACCCTATTCTTAATTTAAATTTATAAAATTTTATTTTCTATTTTTTTAGTTCGGTTTTTTATAAAAAGCGTGTTTTTTTAGTTTTTTTTTAACTATTATTTATTTTTCGCTTTTTAGTTCGATTTGCTAACTATTAACCATTATTAATATGTACAAATGTGTTGGTGTTATCCGATTTTGGCCGTCTGCTCAAGCAAATTAAAAATAAAATTGATGCGTAACAAAAAATATTGAGCAAAAAGATTTGTAGCCGCGTGGTTTCGATCCAGGGACCTCTGGGTTATGAGCCCAGCACGCTTCCACTGCGCCACTCTGTTCTCTGACACGAATGACGAAATTACCATTTGTAAGTTAAACGGTATTAAAAGTTAAAGAAACTTTATAGAAAAAGCGTGTTAAACAAATTAATAGTTAAAAAAACTAAAAAACACGATTTGTTTAGTGTTTTGTCATCGGTCCTCGATATATCTACAAAGTTTGAAAGAAATCTGACCGTTTAAAGTGGGTCAAAAACGCGCTCAAAGGAGTCGGTTACATACAAACATACAAACATACAAACATACAAACATACAAACATACAAACATACAAACATACAGGTGAAGCTAATAAAAGCGTGTTAATAAGCCTGATAAAACTATATTGAACGATACGCAACACCGATAAGGTTTAAAATACACATTACGAGCCATAATTTGTTCCTAATCTAAGTAGTTTCTAGGCAAACTAATACTTTATTGAGGTAATTAGTAATAATGTATCTTACTGATTAGAAATTTTATCTAGGTGTGGCAAATATTTAGATAATAGCATGTTCATAATTATTTTATTATATTATCTGGCTGTTCAGTGTTCACACCCCAATGACATTCTACTTAATATTCATTTATTTAAAGATTGTTCTGTCTCACTGATGGGCAAAGGTTATCTTTTCCTTGTACTTATTTCACTTAGGCATTTCTATATCCATAAAATTATTATTATGCACTCCGACCATTGTTTTTTCATTTCAAATTCTATTCGTAATTGCCAAGTCGTGCAAATAACATTTATATAAAGGTAATTGTTGCCTCAATTTTAATCTACAGGGTTATTCATAAAGGGTATGCTAAGCCGAAATGGGCTCATAGTACTCATCATTATGTACAACTTTTACTATGGGACCAACTCGAAATTCGCGAAAAAAAAAACAGCTGTTCCATACATTTTGTCGAGTGTCATTGACATTTTTCTATGGAACAGCTGATTTTTTTTTCGCGAATTTCGGGTTGGTCCCATAGCAAAAGTTGTTCATAATGATGAGTACTATGAGCTCTTTTCGGCTTAGCATACCCTTTATGAATAACCTACGTACCTACGTAATATCGCAAACTGCGTGGGTGTATTTTCTCCGTAATGGAAGTAATTTATCTTTCTACCTTGCAAGAAACATTTTCTTTTTCCAAGAAAACGTTAGCTGATAGAAATGCTTGTAATAACAATTTTAGTAAAGTACTTAGCATTATCAAATAAATTGCTTTAATCTAGTTTAATGTTACTTTGTTACTATCAAAGACTTTTAACAACATTTTGTGCATTTGGGTTATCTATGTTTGTATATTTATAAAGCATGCTAGTATGGTATTTCTTTGATAACCTCGATGTTATCTTTGTTAACATTTATGAGCACTCACTCACTTTATTATCATCAAAACATTCACGCGCTATCGGATAGGTTCGTGGAATCTTCAATACAATATGTTACTGGAATACAAAATGAAAATGATCCATTGCCCTAAGCGAAACGCAAATGGATACACGCTGGTGTAATAAATGTAAACAATTTTGTTTTTAGAACAGAAATAAGCTGAAGGGAATTTCAAAACAAGTATGAAATAGGAGCCTGTTGTTAACAGAACAGTTCCCAAACAAAATAACCCAGCTTTGGCTTCAATTTATGAATATAATTAATATCTACAATTCTACAATACATACTACTGGCTTTTCGGTGAAGGAAAACATCGAAAGGAAACCTGCATGCGTCCGGAGAAGAAATTCAATGGCGGATGTGAATCTACTAGTCCGCAAGTGGCCAGCGTGGTGGGATACGGTCTAATCACCCTTCGAGGGTAGACCTTTATCCCAGCAGTGGGAGGATTAAAAGTTGAGAGAGAGAGAGAACATCTACAATTCAACATTATGTATATGAAACAGCCGTTATTATTTTGTTCGGTTATTTGCCCACACAAAAATAAGTCAAGAAAGTACTTATTCGAATATTACGGGCCCACACCTGCGATTACTGTCAAAATAATTATTGTTTTATATTTTATGTCTGGAGATAGCCAAGAGTTCTCAGACACAAACATTAAGGTAACAAGTGGGCGGCACAAACGAATTATCTTCCTACATAGCCAGAAATTAATTGATAGATAAAATATCGATTATACTTACAACTCTCTTTCTAGATACTCATTAAAACAGTAATAAACAAACTGATGCATTAAGTGAATAAAATAAACATTTAATGAGATAAATAGGCGATGCTTACAAATGTATAAAAAATTATCTCAGAGATAAGGTTTTTAATTCATATTTTCAGAACATAAGCTGATTAGTGTAAAATGTAAAATGAGCGAGGGGAGAAGTAAAAAGCAAAACGCATAACCGACCTAATTCCAATGAGACGAGCCTGTGTTTATCCGAAGTTGCGTCCCGGGCAAAATGGGGAGATCAAGGACGGTGTCTGCCAAACATGGGCGGGTTTCCCCGGGAGACGGGCGCTGGGGGATAGGGGGAGCCTGCCCGGGCGGTGGGATGGGTAGTCAGAACATGTTTTGATGTTGGCGCCCGCTTTATTGATTTTCCTCGCCCAAACCACCCCCTCTATTATATACATATTCGCCAGGTGGTATCCTGTCGAGCTATTTTCGGTTGGCCCAGGACTGCTCGAGCCCCGAACGCGCCATGATTGATCGTCTGAACCAAATCTCTCGGAGAGTAATTCAATCAAACTGAAACATCGAGAACATTCCAGTTTCTAATATATTTTGAAGGTTCCAAGGTTGGAACTAAATTGGTTATGCTGTATTAATTTTACTTCCTGGAAGCCACTCCATTTTGACAGTAAATTTAATTTCCTCTATCTGGACTGACGGAGTCACTGACATGATTTTAGGCTAAATAAATATATTGACCTTGGAAAATACTTGAGAGTTTATTTTGTGTACGTTTATGATTTATTTGCAGATCTTTTTACATTTAGATAGATATAAACTCATTGCTTGCTCACACCAGAAATTACAAACGATATGACAACATTCACGTCCTCAGAAATCAAAAAAACCTATTGGTAAAGTTAAGTATCTAATTGCCTATGTAGTTACTATTACATAATTTCCTTGTATACATTTGTACATGTTTATTATTGTTAATGTTTAAGTAAGTTGGTTACAGCAACATGTTGTTTCAAAAGGGGATGTTCATTAACGTTACATTTCCTTTTATAGTCAACGAGACGAGTTTTCGATCCTTGTTTTCCCGTTATCTTTGACTGTTCATATATAAAAATGTATCTGTGCATTTCGTCAGAATACGCTATGTTTTCTTTGTTTCTTAAATTTTAATTAGAACATTTACGATGTATATAGTCAAGTAATTCCGAAAATAAATACTTCAGCCCATAGGTAGCTAGTAGCTACTAGCTGCCATGAAATGGGATGTTCGAAGCGTAACCAAAATAGAAAGAACCCTAGTCACAAAGGAAATGATAGCAATTTCGCTACAGCGGCACTCAGAAGTTTAGCTGGATCTATTTAATCTGTTGGATTAGACGAGATAAAGAAGTTGTTTGCCCTGTTTTATTACTGAGAGTGAAGTGAGGGAACAATAGGAAGACGTAGCACTTAGCTATGGAAACAGATGAGAAATAAATTATGTAGTTTATTTTTACCCTTATCAGGGATCAGGAAAATAATTTGAATAGTTATTATGTAATAACTATTTAACAATTGTTCTTTTGTCAGAGTCGCGGGTCGAAACTGGACCCGATTAGCATGTGACAAAGGCAGATGGTATAACGGGAGAGAGGCCTATACCCAGCAGTGGGATAGAGAGAGCTGTGGATGATGATGATGATGAATTGTTCTTGTCTAATTAAATTGAGTATCAGTAATAAGTAGTTAAAGAAATTTCATTTCAATTAAAATAACAAAAATTGGGAATTACGGATAAACAGAATAGAAAATCACAAATAAATAACAAAACAGCTCAAGTCACTATCCACGGGTAAAGCACCCAAAAAACTGGCGACGTGACCTCGTTGAATAGCAATATTAATTCTCTTGCCAAAGTAAGCACCAGCCCTTATACTAGTAAGTAGTTATAGTTAAGTAATTATATACAAATAATAAGTCGAAAAAAGGCTACGAGAGCAATAAGAAACTCTACATAAACGTATCGTATCACAAGATACCTACTCAAAGTTTTATTGCATTGTCATCGAAGCTACTCAGGTTCGTACTCGTATACCAAATTTCAGCTCAATCGAACATCGGGAACTGGTTCAAAACTCAGCTGCGCGATTTGACCCAACAAACAAAGTAACTGAGAGTTAAATAAAACGTTATAATTATAGAGCTGACGGAGAAATTTTAGCACGTGACACAACTAAAAACAAACTCGAATTACATAAACTTTTCTCCAAAGTATTTATAATTAAAAACTCGCAAGCGGCAATGGAAGTTTATCGCGCGTTCTTAACTTTGTCGTAATCAGTATGCACGCAACACGACTCAGAAGCGGTTTTCCCGCAAAATTTAAACGAGTAAAGTTTGTTTCAGTTAGCTTACTCTACTGTCCGGCTCACCCTGTCGAACCCCCTACCCCTTTAAAGGTGGCAGTCGGCAGGGAGACCCCACTTTACCCCCTTTAGGGAGCGAATGTTGGGGGAACGGCATTGATAGGCGTGTGTTAGACACAGGACAATGTTACTTTGATCGTGTTCTTTAGGTATTTATGAAGGGCAAGAAATTGTGTAGGTTTCTTTGTAGGTACGTTAATAGAGGCAATAAACGATTGGATAAATTCGGGCACAATTTATTTTTACTGATTTGCGAGTTCATAGCGGTGAGCTATTGTTGCTTTGTAGATTTGTTTTACGAGTTTTTTTACTCTTTCAAGTTGAGGTGAACTTTAGCTTAATAGAGTTGTTTATAAGCCAAACTTAACCGGTTGCTATACATTGTTTCCAGGATCTAGTACCAAGAACGTTGTATCTTTAATTTACGTTAACGCTAGAGGCGTCTTCTTGTTATTTAATGCTTGTTTCAAAGTGCTTCTGCACTGTTACTGCACAAAAGCTCAATTTATGTTCGCCAGGCTTAGTTTATGTTTGCATTATCTCATTTATAAGTTAGAGGAGCGTACGAGCTGTCTGACGTTTCATCTGGCTTGATGGATATGTGAGCACATTGTCTGGGGACCTGAAACTCTTTATAACCACTTTTTGCTGCAGATAAAGCCACTTGTTAGAGCCATCAGCAGTTTTCAAGTCTTTTGTTCTGTGCGGTTTATTGCTTGTAATTTACGTACACTTGTCTGCTTCGTTGTTCTGCTTGTGCTTGAATATATTTGTATGTTCAATGGTTTTTATCCTCGTTATTCTTTCTTACTTGTTTAAACTTCACTCTGTGATAAGATATTGAAAATAAATTCCTTGTCGAAATTAACTGTATCCACGTTTTTCGTATGTTTGAACCTATAACCTTTTCATACAATTGGTGTAACCCAGAATTAAAGCACAAATTTCTGGTAAGCAAAGTTTCTGGTGAGCGCCTACGCATTTGCTTTATTTCTGTCAATGTCAATACTGGTCAATGGTCTAGTAGGTTTATTTTAGCTGCTAAACACATACCTACACAGATAATTTGGATCCATATTTTCAGTATAAATTTTGCTACACAATACTTGCACGAGTAGAAAATTTGATTGTATTTACAACAAATACATCAGTCTCATTTAAATTCTTCATAAAATATGTCAAGGTATGATTTTAGATTTGATAGAAGAAGTTACAGTGAGCGTGAGACATACTCGTAACCTCAGGGAACACAATGGAAATTCAAATGGCTTCGATGATTTACATTGTTACGGTAAATATGTATAGATGCCATTGTGATTTGTTATCGCAGGTATTGTGTTGATTTCGTTGGTGATTGTGTTAATGATTTCATGTATTTCTTTATATTATATATTATTATAAATTGATAAGTTGTTATAACGTGGCACTTTAACAGCATTTTCATGTTTAATTCATTAACCAAATCTACGAATTTTGAAAACATTCAGTCTACGAGTCCTTCATTAGCTTCGAATTTATAAACTTAAATTCTAGCGGTATCTTAATAGAAAGCGATATAATGTAAATGCTATTACATCACAGTACCGTGATTCGTGAGGCAACTAGCCCGTGCTACTGCAGGAAATTGAATGAGAGCCTCGGGATCAGCGTATGTATGCCAGAGGTAATGGCTTCCGGGTTCGCTTGCCCCTGCCTCATCTACTACTTCTAGGGCTGCCTGAATCTAGAGCTCTTTATGAAGCTCTTTAAGCTAATAACCGGGGCTAAAATATTTGACTACCCAATATCTTTGGCCTATTTGTGTACCTACTTTGATTTTTGTATCTATTCACCTACTTTGGGTTGATTTTTGCGTCTAGGTCTAATGTTTCTTCAAGGCAAGTGTGCTTCATTATCGTTTATCATCGGGTGAGAATGCGGACAAAAATAATCCTAAAACTTCTTCTATTGTATGGACTAATTTATTACCGTTTTAATAACCCTATAACTTTACCCAAGGTATGCAAGTTGGTAACGTACCAAGCTAGCCTAACTAGATGAAATACTTATACGGAGTAGTTATGTGGTTGGTGAAGCCAGAGCTTTCGAAAGTTATTAAGTTTGCGCATGTGTGCTACAAACTGCTCTGTAACAAACTGGGGTGGAAAGTTTCGAAGTAGAGTTAGTCATAGTACTCGTAGTCCCTAAGAAGGTATAGTTATAGAACCTAAAAATAATATGCTTAACCTACATATGAATTTATTGATTGTCTAAGTTTAAGTACCTAGCTTGATAGATTCTAAGTTAGATTAGAACTTATCAACTATAGTTAGAACTTCTAACTATTGTAGAAAAGTTAGAAGTATCCAACCTAGATTCTCTAAAATAAGAAAACAATATGCTTCAGCTGGTCTCTTTGAAGTCAGTTCGTATACGAGCAGCTTTCCAATCCAAAATATGATTACTGCCTTTTTATAGCAGCATACAAGATAAATTAGAGACACACTACAAAGTAAGTGCTTGTTTGTATAACTTTACGAGTTATATTAATCGTAAATAGGTTTATGTGTATCGATAAATCTTTATTGCCGCATGAACTTGGGAACTTTCGAGCACTCGTTAATCTGTAATATTAATATCAGTTTCTCAAACAAAGGGTAATCCGGAGTTGATCTGTGAGCCACGACCCGGCATTAATCACAACGTAAGCTCGAATAACAGACGCTGCGTAGAAAATAAACTGTACTGTAATGGAGAACAGAGAGAACCAACTTTATAAATAACTTAAGCTTGGCCGGGCTCATATTTTACAAAGAAGTCTTTTAGGAAGTTATGCTTTTTGATTAGAGACAGTGTAGTAACACACTGACAGTAACATATTTATAGTAACAGCAATTAACTTATATGTAGAAAAAAATGGGTTACATCAGATCCTCTTACTGTGTTCGAGTTAGGGATGATTTGTAACTTTAAATTGAATGTGTCATTGTAAATGTTACGTTATTTAAATAGGAATAATTTTGTATATTTTACTACAAATACCTTGATTTCAAAACCATTAAAATATTGATTTTGTTTGTTCATTTAACTTTACTACTATTTAGAATGATTTTGTAATTAATTTATGTTTGACTGCCTCCAAATGATAATCAATAAATTAAAATTCTTCCAACAAACCTCTAGTTCCAAAATCAATAACATCCGCGATGTTACCATCATAAATACAAGCCATATAACTGTCCAAACAGTACACAACAGTAATGGTTATTGCATAACAGTGCTGACTCATTGTCGAGTCGAGCTCATCAATGCGTGACTCGACAAATGTTACGTTACACCTTCCAACGCAGAGAGGTACTGATTTGTACAGATTACGCTCTGCCTCAAGTTTGACCGTGAAAAGGGCACGGTGATTGTATTGTTTGTTGTTTGAACCGTTCTCATTTCGTCTTCTTTGAGTAGTTTCTCTGGCTTATTCCTTTTGTCATTCGTGGAACGATGTTGTGAAAGACCCTGTACTTAATAATTTAGTTGCTTTATCTCTGCATTGTTAATAATGATTAATTTATAGATCTCAAGATTCTTCAATAGATTGTGATTGATATAGATGCAGTTATTTTATTGCTCGTCTTAATGGTTTACCTTATCTGCTTTATATTTACCGTCGTATAATTGTATTGTTATGTTACGTCTTTGACGAACTATCTAACAGAAAATCTCCCTTTTGTATTCTTATCGGTTTCCTAAAATAGATTCTGCTTATGATAACTGTGCCTTCATAACAATACAATCGTCCGGCCATTGTTTTAGTGCCATTATCGAGCTCGTTAATTAATAATATTGTTTCATTTGAATAAACGTCTCAGCCAACTGTCCTTACAAACGATGACCCTGAACGTTCTGGCGCAGGCACTGTTGACTTATCTGTGGAGACTGGAGAGTGAACAGATATAAATGATTGCTTGCATACCTATAAAAACATGTTCTTGTACATCTAGCTCTATAGTGCGGATGGAGGGAGGCAGGCTGGGACGAGAGGGGCGGGTTCAACGCACCGGATACGTCTGTCGCCGAGAACATGCCCGTGTGTACTCTGTATGCACATCGACACAGGTGTGTGTACGTCCACATGTGTGCGTACACTGTAACATTGACATAAATACTATTGCATTCGTGTGCGCTCCAAAGTTACACGAGCATGTGTATATTGAATTATTACTGCACTTAACACGATATACGTGGGCAAGTTATGTTGATTTGTGGAGGTGTAGCGTAATGTAGGCCATAATATTTACTCGTGATTCGAGGCTGTAAAAACATTATTATCGATGTGGGCACTGCGCATGCTGTTGTTTTAATTGCATAGATTATCTTTGCGGGTACCGTTTGATTGATGTTGACCTATGGAGCTGGGAAAATTGTATTGAAAGCCGTTTATGGTTGGATAGCAATAATAAAAATAACAACATGACTCAGCAGAACTGCTAGGTAATTTTCCCTGACAACAGCACGAATAGCTGATAAGGTAGTGGGTTATTAGGCTGTGGGTGGCTGATAACTCATAATCTTTGTATAAACAATTTTAGATATTTGGTTATCGAAAGGTTCAAGGGATCGTTTGTAACATTCAGCAAGTGTAAAAGGTGTATAAGTTTTATTACTTTTGTTCCAGGTGACCTCATTAAAAATATGCATTACACCGATTCATTTAAAGCAATTAAAGTATTTCAAGCTAAAGAAAAATACGACTTTAAAACTTTAAGCTGATATTACATGGTGTTATTCGGTCTTGCCTCAGCACTTAATTTTAGGTTACACCCTATTCTGCCAGTAACGTGTTTTAACGCAAACTCTATCTTTGTTTCAGGAATGGGACTCCCGTTTGGCAGGGAGCGACGTGGGCGTGGATGCCACCACCCTTGCCAGTGTGTCAGCGGAAGCTGCTGAATGGCGGACCATGCAAGATGGTCAGAGGATACTGACTACCACGCCGTCTGTGCTTGGCGGCTGTCGGGCGCAAGTGTACCGAGTCGCTGGGGCCACTCAGTGGTACACAGCCGTCATCGTTGGAGTCAATGAACATACTGGTGTAAGCACTCAGCAGCTGCTTATAGTTTCCCCTTGCTTATGCATACTGTTTCTTTAGGATGTCACGTTAAATGCAAACAGTTTCTTAGGCAATCTCTTGTTTAGATATAATGCTTCCATTGGCATCTGATCAAAATAATCTATATCTATTAAGCAGGACGTAGTATTCTAACCAACGTCTTCTGAACTGTATCATCATATCTCGTATTTATTGACTTAGTTCTGGATGTTAGGAAGGTCAGAAAAACCTTTCCAATTTTTTTAATACAAGTAAATAAGCTTTTCGACATGACATTACCGATTGTTCGCCGTTTTGTGGATGTTTCTTTTCACGACTTTTTTCAGATTATAGCGTCGTTTAATAATATAAATATTAACACTACGATTTAGTTACAAGTTCAAGTTTAGTTAGCTATACTCGTAAGCAATTCAAATCCTTAAATTTTACTTACAAATGAGTTTTCAAACCAGCTGTTTTTGCAAGTGCATGGTTACACCTACCTACTTGACTGCCTTTACTAATTCCTTACCAACCCAAGGTGTGTAAGCAGGTGATGTACAAAAACGTAAAGGCCCGCGGGATAACTGTTCAGACATTCTACGAGATAATTCCAAAGCGGGAAGTCCAGGAGAAGACCGGTTTGGTTTATTGAACGCGACGGCATCCAACGATGTCGGATTTATAAGGCCCCTGTATAAACATCTGAAGTCCCTGTATAGAGAGCTCGTTACAGGGAAACCTGTTAGGCAAATAGGGTTGCCGACCTTTGTATAACTTGTGTAGCACCTCAAAATACGTTTTCTTTGTGAAGGAATAAATTGCTTGCTTAGGTGGGTTGAAAATCATTATTTGTTCGTAATATAAATGTTGTAGGTTAAATGGTAATCGTCTGAAGATTAATCTTTTTATTTATTTAGTTATTTATTGTAGGAGCTTATACGATCGCGAATTCAATATTTGTTTGCCGGCAGTTACTCTCAATATGCCACTGTTTACTTTAGACAAACTAGCGATACTACGGATCTCAGACCGGCATTTTTACAAAATAAACACTTTTGGCATCTTTGATAATTCCTTCTTAATTTAATTTTTAACCTATAAATTCAGTTGGATCATCATATGCAACCTTTAATCCTCCCACTGCTGGGATACAGGTCTACCCTCGAAGGGTGATTAGGCCGTATTCCACCACGCTGGCCAAGTGCGGGTTGGTGGATTCACATACGCCATTGAATTTCTTCTCCGGACATATGCAGGTTTCCTCACGATGTTTTCCTTCACCGAAAAGCCAGTGGTATGTAAATTCGTACATAAGTTCCAAAGAACTCATTGGTACGAGTCGGGGTTTGAACCCGCCACCTCAAGAATGCGAAGCGGCTGTTCTCCCATTGAGCTACCATGACTTTTTTCAGTTGGATGCATAAACACAAATTTTATTACTACGTAATGAACGGGCAAACAATCATTTCAAATGGAAGGACTCCACGGTACTCACAAGTACATTGCACAATTGCCAATTGCAGATCGTTACGAACTCAGTCGAGGACGATCCGTGCTAGTTAGACGTTACGCGTCGCTTCTAAAACCCACCACATCTGACGTTAGCTACGCAAATAATGCAGTTAGCAGTAATTTTACTGACAGCACCAATCTATGCTAATCTAATAGTTCGCAATGTTTAGGTCTCCATCTCAAGAAGTCTAGACCTTTGCCTCGATAGTTCGACGTTGGCAACCCTATCTGCAAACCAGTCGGCCACTAGCCAACCGGAGGAATGCCCGCCTTTCCACCTGTCTTCGAATTTAATTAATTACGCACTAAAAAGGGCAGGCGCCCATTTTAACCAGTTTCATTCGATATTATCTCTAAATCGGAATTTAATAGAACAGGTCGGTTGAACAAAAGTTTGCGGCTTTGTAAAGGCAAATATGTTCGGTGAAGATAGAATAGAAGAATATGGAATTCTGAACTGGTTTTTAAAGCTATATAGATGAATACATGTAAGGTAATACTTAGTCTATAAAAACCAAGATAACCAAAGATTAGTCTTGTATGGTTCTTATTGCTCCGCGTTTTTTGGTCCTCGTCATTGGTAAAATAATATAACAGATTTTAGTCTAAAAAGAATCAAACAATAAAAAATGTAACAGAGAATTAGTAATTAATTTAGCAACTGTTTTTGAACATCGTAGACGTAACTCTGGAAATAGATGTCTGAATCAAAGTTTAGTGCTTGACACATGACATCAGAACATCAGGATATTACTCGTAACACAAAGGAACTGTTGTGTCAATAATGTCTAACTCATGCCTTCCTGCAAGGGTAGCATTTCACCCTATCTCCTCCCGCCATCTCCTTTCACCCCTTCGCTAACTTCTCCAAACAAACTTTGTTGTTTCTTGTTTCACGTTATTGAAACACTTTATTGTTATTCTTTCATCTTGCCGCCTTAGAGATTAAGATCTACGTATGCCGAAGTTCTTTGCATCCTATGGAATTAACTAAATTCTTAGTAAATGGAAGAGAATAAATATATCATCATCAAAAAACCCTAAAATAATGATCATCATCACCGCTGTAACATCGTCATCATCTTTAATAAACTAGAATAATAATAAGCTAAAATAATAATCTGTGAATAAACTACCCAATGTTGGGAATAAGTATATCCTTTAATTTTGACATTGTCCTCTTGTCTTGGAGAAATATAAAAGGATCCAAGAAATTTTCTCTATCAATTTACCTCTTTATTTTTAGATGTAGCCGCAATATTTCGTCCTCTCAACCCGACCCTTAAAACCTTTTTAATGCCGTTAAAACGGGTTAGAGATTCCATCTAAAAATACTTAAATCTACCTACCGTTAAAGATTCGCTAATCTTTAAGTCGTTGCTAACTCCAAAGCCCTGAACTGTCATTAATTACATACCTATTCTAATAATTCATCAAACTCTTCGCCGTCTCGCTGTCAGACTTTGGAGTGCTTCAATCTCTCTCGAACTTTATGTAATTACAGTTAAAAAGTTGAGACGTTAAACAAATTTATACTCCGAATTAGCGAGTGGAAAAGTTTGCCAAGTTCGCCTAACTCTGGAGTCCGAGACGTAAAAGTTTTAAGTACGTAACCCCCTGTCCCCCTTCCTGGTTTTCCAAGTAAAGTTCTCTCTTTGTTTTCTGGAAGTTTGTTTACAACTTCGCAGTTCGCCTTTTGTAGAAGACACGTCTATCGAAAGCCTACTGTTGTTTTGATCGTAACTTGTAATTATCTTTTGTTTTTCCCACAGAGCCGTGCTCGTCCCACGCTTTATTTTCTTTGACTTCTGATTAAAGAGGAAGGAAAGTTTATTATTTAATTTCATTTAATGAAATTGTGCGCACTGTTTTTTGTAATCGTATTAAAGTAGATCTGCTTGGAATTCACCTTAATTGGTTTTTGTCGTTGGCCTATTTAGGATTGATATCCTGTCCTGTGCCTATCGATCTCGCATAAGCTTACTATTAAGGTCACCATCTAACGATGTTTATTTTTCAGGAGCTGACTGTCACCGATGACACCGTGTTAGAAGAACACAGTGAAGATCCCTCCCTCGTGCAAATGAGACTTCTCGGAGACGGAGGTAAGAGCGTACTAAATAAAATATGCAAAGATAGAAGTAGCTCTTGACGCTTTTTTCGCATTTACGTACACCTACTCAATGCTCAGCTCTTCAATGACCCATGATGTATCGACCGAATCTCTATCAGATTTATATATTTACATTCAATTTAAAATTCCAGTGATCGAGTCAATTATGCGCGGAGAAGTCGTGGGCGTGATGCCCCGAAGATCACGCTCCAACCTTCAAGTAAGTTTTTCACATTATTATTCAGCACAAGACTTATGATCCAATTTCTGCTAGCTTATGATTAATTATTTGCAAGTTTACATGTGAAACCCGGTTTAATATTGTGATAAGTAGATTTGACATTGCGAAAGGTACATAATGTAAAGAGGCATATACCTAACCTATACATCCAACAGTGGATAAACATTACCACTAAAAAGATAAACTAGAAACTAAAAGAACTTTTCTGGAAAGAACGTGAAATCTTAAAGTTGCAGATTTAAAGAAACCTTTTAACATAAAGAACTTCCGCAAAGTTGTGCCTGACTCAAATCAAAGAATAAAAAGTATTGTTGCATATGCTCATATTGAATTCATAATGAGAGTCTAGTCTAGCCGTGTTCTAGATTTAGATATCCATTAGGTTATTTTCAGTGCAGTCGCGACTGGTGTCGGCGCCCCTGACTCATGCCTTCTGCAAACTCGGTTCATTAAAGCTTTAATGACTAATACGTGAAAATAGATATCTCGGAGAGAGGTAGATAACTTAAATGGTTCGGACAGGAATAGATATCTCGGAAAGTTCTGAAGCTGAAGCTTAGTTAAGAGAATGTACTTACTTACATTTGCATTTAATATGATCAGTAAACATTTGAAGATTCTGGTAAAAACAAGCAGTGGGAAAATATAAAAGTAAACGAATGAATTAAAAGCTTTGCAATTATATTTTCTTCAAACAATAACTGCAAGTTTTTATATCATTCCAATTTAACTAGCGCTCTGTAGCTCTTTAGATTCCAAACATTGCATTTCGTTCCAAAGCTCTTCACAGTCTAAACGGTCGAGTTTCTGCGCCACTGAACTCATTTGAATATTGGAATAGGAAACGTTCCTGCTCGGTATCTACTAACATGAACCGAAGCTAACCGTCTCCTTCAGCGTTGTTTTAAACTAATGTTAATCGGAATATGTTTGAGTTAGACCCGAGCGGAACAGTGGAACTTTCCTTGAGCGATGTTAGCTTTATAACTTCTTGTTAAATTCAAGTTTAGATTAAACTGTGTAGGTGCACTAACGTTTATAGCTCACTGGCCACTTATAGTAACATATTCAACATTCACTACACTCCTGAACTTTTTAATAATCATTGTTGAAGTTAGTTTGTTTCAACGAAATGTAATTTTTAAACCGTAGGCTTTGGATTATGGTCTGCTTGTTGTAGAGTATACTGAAAAAAAACGTCAAAGAGCAATGAATGAAACTCGTGGAGGACTGTAAAGAATGGATATAAACGGGATTAATCTACGTCTAGCTGGTGGATGAGGTCGAGCTAATTAAATACGACTATTTTAGTTCATTATCTTCATCACTCCACTGCTAGGTATGGTATATGCTTAACTCCTGTTCTGCCTCGGTCACATATCAATCATGTTGTTAGACGTAGACCCGCATCTCGCCGCTGACCAATGCTTTTTTTATCTTCTTAGTTCTATTTA
Source organism: Alcis repandata (assembly GCA_949125135.1). Taxonomy (NCBI): domain Eukaryota; kingdom Metazoa; phylum Arthropoda; class Insecta; order Lepidoptera; family Geometridae; genus Alcis; species Alcis repandata. The sequence continues at coordinate 9,248,201 of OX421233.1, forward strand.
TTGTCTGTTGTCAATATGCTTTGTTCATTGATTATAGACCTTTGCAAATTTGTAATCATTTCCGATTATATCTATTGTAGTAATTCAATACCAGTACATTGTTTGTTCTAAATTTGGCCGCCCTTTGAGCGTGGAAACACAAAGATTTTTCTTTGTACTGTTCTCTATCCTTCAGAGAATCCCTTATTATTTTTAAATTCGAGCTCCAGAGAGCAAGGTCTGCCGGATCGGTCGATCCAAGGTCTTGACATTTGCGAAGGTTGTTTTTGTAGCCTTTGAGATGGTAACTTGACTTGAGAACATTAATATAGAACCAAGAAAGTTGTATGTTACCTATTCGACTAAAGAAAAACCTTTGTGATGTTATTCATCACGTGAAAAATTAGTTTCGATCGTCGCAAAATAAAGTAAGAATATAAGGAAAATAAGTAATACTAAAGAACAGCTTCTGTACACTGTTTTAGCAACAAACATTTGTTTTCTTATTCTGATTATAGGTTTAAATATAAAGCATACACACAAAATAAATATTGGCACGTGAATAAAGTAAATAATCACTGATAAAATATTAGTGTATTGTTGTTTAAAGACGGATGTTCTGTGTCTAAGAGAATAGGAGACGAGAGAAGAGAGGTCTAGTGCTTGTAAATTTGACGGCTCATAGAAAGAACTGGAAAAAAAACCGCTAAGTATATCTACTCTACTCTCTGAAAACAAGTTAGAAAATGATGGCTTTCTAGGGATTAGATAATATTGCAGCAGGAGAGAATTTAACCAGTTTTAAAAACAGGTCACAGGTCCAACAGTTGTTCTAAAACAACAAAGAGATTCTATACACTAAGCATAGACAAAGAAAGTCGTTAGATATTGCGCAGTGAGTGACCCATCTTCACCGATTCAATTTGCGTATTACTCGCCACAACCAACCTTACTTGGACTCGAGGCTTATTTAAATGCTTCGCATTTTCTTTTATATACCGTTAATTTATAAATTTGTGACAAGAGCCTAAAGCTCTTATTACGTTGGGCTTATTTTCGAGCTTACACCCACGCGGTTGAGGTACTCTTCATTAAGGTTCTATAAGCTTTACACGTGTAAGCTGACTCACATCTAAAATATACGTTTTTGAATAATTTTATGTTCGTTTTATAAATTGAGTTTCTATGAATAATGGTGGTTGGGCCATGAATCATGATACCTTTCCTGGAAAAGGAAGTCATTAATTCCCTATATCTAGTGTCGCCAAGTCCGATTGGTATCATCTGAATTCTTGTCATTGCCCATAAAACATTTTTTCTTTAGAGCTGAGAGAGATTTAGTGGCGCATTGTGTATGGGTGTCACGTACAGCCGTGCAATAGCCGATAGTGCTTTGCTCATCTCGTATGCGACCAATACACTCGGCTATAATTCAGATCACGACATGTTTGCCGCACCGGCACCGATCCGACGACATCATCCTTGTAAATCAAATGGGCTTTTGCAGAGGGTCTTTTGAATTTGGAGCGTGGCTTTAATGAAATCTTAAACCTTGAATGAAAACAAACGGTGATTGGTTAATATCGGTTAGTGTCTACTCACAACAGGCTTGCGTTTGATCGCATCTCACTTGATGTTGGGCAATGCCTCGATGTTTGCGATCTACGATGAGCGCGCTTACCTAAAAGGAAACGATTCACGCACGACTTGAAAATATCCAGATTGAAGTTTACGGATTGGTAGTCTACTCTAAGGCGTATACGTGCGATTTAACTATAGTATGGCAATTTATGGCATGTTATGTTATACATTACTGACAGATCCAATGACTTTAATATTTCATTAATAGCCTATTTTGTACCATCGTGTTTTCGACCACATGCGACCAAGCATTCTAGTAGCAATCCCCCCAGACTAAGAACATAATTTGTACAGTTAAGCAAACAGTAAAACACATGACCTGTAATGTAGTCCAAAATAAGCAAACAGTAACAGCTGTGTTCATAGGCTACATTTTCACCGAAGCAGGAATATATTACGAGAAAAACGTTTGAAAGTTTGAAGAGTTCGTACTGTGAATTATTCACATCGCATTCACTCTAGCAGACAACGAAGCGCTCAAAACAACTCTCGCATTTGCATACCCGAAGGAAATCTAGTTTCAAATTCGTAAAAGGTGTATTTATTCTAATAACAGTACTTACTGCGAAAAAGTTGTGCGCTTTTGTAGATAAACATATTAGTACGTACTACGTAGGTATAATAGGTAAGTCGAGCAGGTTTGGTAGGTGTTTTTTTTTTTTTTTTTTTTTTTTTTTATTTGACTAAGTGACGAAACGAGCAAATCGCTCGCCTGATGTTAAACGACACGTTTGCCCATAACAGGTCTGCGCCACCCAGAATTTTGAACTCGCAGAATTCTGCCCTGCGTGGCACAGCACTGCGCTCGTCATCCTGAGATATAAGTTGTTTAATCTCCCATTTGCCCTGTAATTTCACTGGAAACAATGCCCTTCCAACCGGAACACAGTAATGTTTGCACATTACTGCTTGGCGGTGGAATAACTGGCAAAGGTGTGGTACTTCCCCAGGCGGGCTCTGCAAAAGAGCCCTACCACTACTAAATATCTAGCAGAGAGCGAATATCAGTAAAACACTGCTGTTAGTATATAGATGAGTGCATCTATATTCTAATGCCCAATGCCAATATTTATAATGCCTAATGATTAAAATATAATTAATATACAATTTCCAATGCCCATGGATTCAAGTAATGTCCATGTCCAGTCTTCGCTCAACCAATGAGCATCTTCAGTCATTCTGCAAGGATTCTAAAAAAGATTCAAACTTTTTCAGTGTAACAGTTTTCAGTAACAGGGAAGATCTTTGACGCGCGTATTGTGAATTTTAATAATGTACAAATAATAATTAATTCACGTCCTTCCATCTTATTCAAATTTAATCTATTCGGAAACGCCGAAGTAAATCCTGCAAATAATACGATTAGACCTCGCTCGTCGTCATTTTGACAAAGGGGAAGCGAAGTGGGTCTATTCGTAGCTCAGATAAATAGCAATTTGTCTATATTATAGTTCACCGACCCTTTTTGCGGATAATCCCCTGTGCGCCCTGAGCCAATAAACAATTCATCTTGTTAAATTTACGCATGCCGTTTACGGACGTAGACGAAAACAGTGCGATTAACTTATTCAAGAAGTTTATTGGGATTGTCTCAATTTCTGAACAAACCCTAAACTAAAGTATTCCACTAAAGATTTTTGTTGCCTCATTTGGCTGCTTGGTTGGATTGGTCAATCTTACTGCAGAATTAAATTATTCGTATATCCTTACAATATCGATTCTAAAAGTACAGTTAAACAAATCGACTCACCGTCCCCCTTGCCGTGCTGTAATAGCAGCGTCTCTTTCGGTACGTGCTTAGAATTGCGAGCAGTAATCCAGTCTCGGGCGGGTGGCGGCGCTCTCACGTCCTCGGGAATAGTAAATGGGACTTTTGCAAACTGCACTTTAGAGTACTTTTTGATTGTGATGACATGTGGCGCAGGTGTTCCTTGATCGTGAAACTGCTATTGCCGAGCTTTCGTATTGACTTTTCTAAATCGGTCAAGGCTTAAACTATAAAGGATAGCTTTGGACTAAATTCTGAAAGGAGTGCTTCGGTAGACACTTTTAATATTTTTGTATTACAAGTAAACTCCTAAGTCTTGCATTGGAATAGAACATTAATTTATTAATGAAGCAAAACCCTGCCCGGAAAACCCAATGATTCATGTCGTGATTCTAGGAACTAAATAACTACATGTTTAAATACACAAATGACGGAATAGACTTGGCAACGAAACTTCTTTGTTGTGGTAAATTGTTATAAATCTCTATTAATGCGTCATTACTTTTATCGATTAAACAAATCCATATATAGTTTCTGACTTTTGTCTATTACATTAGTTTAGTTTCGGCTATTTGCTGAACGTACATTTTGGCTCAAGCTGGAGTCCGCTTTTCTGCTGCGTTTCATCCAGTTCACACGGTCGTTAGCGTTTTGCACAATGAGCTTGTTGGCTCAAACCATCTCGACAGGCTCAAAGCAATCGCCGTTTTGGCTGCCTACAAGAAATCTTGCTCCAAGAAATCTGAAGTCTATTAGCTGATTGCCGAAACGATCTACCAGTCTGCGGAATACGTGGCCCACCTATCCGAACTGACTTCCCTGTAACTTGTTAGCTACGTCCCGTACTCCGAGGTACTATCCTGAAGGTATCTAAATCTTCTTGGCATTCCATTTTGGCTCTTTACCTAAGCGATTTATCAAAGTCCTTGCGCGCGACCTACTTCAAGTTAACGTGGATGGGGGAACACAATAAAGCAGGTATATTTTATGTCCTCTGTTCACGGCTAAAACATTCTTGCTATACATCATTTATGAAAGGATGTGTTATTAACTGGTAACGGGCATGCGGGTAGCTGATAATTAGTTATTTTCTTTATTTGCTGTAGGCTTAGGTATATTAAAAACTTTAACTAACGTAAGCAAATTCTAAAAAGTATGAAGTTACTTGAATATAAGCAGAAATTGCTTATTTTCGTGATTATTACGATCTTACTGAAGTATTTGAGGCAAAACTAAAGAAAGCAAATATACCAAAATAAGTAGGTAGAAATAGAGATAGTTCTATAGCGTTTCAAAGGAACCATTTCGGTTTGGAATTGGACGTGTGCCAAAACAACTCTGCACCTCCTGGCCAATCCAATTATTATTTTAAACCCAGTGTTTATAAACATAGACGAATACGATACCTACCGGATATACGGTACGGGATAGGAGTTGGAAAAGTGGGCGATTTTATGTACAAAGGCGGGTTGGCGGATATTTTAGTACATTGCATTGCGATATCTATGTAGTTTGACCTCGCAGTAGAAGAGTTGTGATGTGATTTAAACCGTGTGTACCTATACATTTTATTGTTTATCTATCTTACTATTAGGTGAATACAGGTAAATTATTTATTATCCTCACCAAAAATACACGCAAAGAGGAAAAAAATCACCACTCGTACAAAAAACCGCCACTTCATCATAACATTTTATTAAAACATCTACCATTTTAAACTTAATTTTTGTAACGCCTGATTCAATTTTGATAGCATTTTTCGTCGGTATATTGTCGAATCTCGAAAACGAAACAACCACATAGAATAAAAATACAATCATCAATTCTCTAATTTTTTAAATCGGATACAACTAGGAACGCTCGAATTCCTCTTTGTACACAAGTTCTCCCAACTAAAGTGGAACCACCCGAACTGTGTGCATGTAGTTGAAACTTTCGACTCACAGTTCTGCACGTGGATCGATCCGAACTTTTCCTATTATGGCGGAATTGGCTCCGGGGCACGCTTGTTTTTGTCAACTCGAGGCTTTGAGCGTATCGTCACCCCACTCTACTTTATGTTTGTATTACGTTCCCTATGTTATTCATTGGAAATATTATAATTTTGAGCTTTATTGACGTATCCATCAGTATCGAGTATCGACTCTTCTATCTTAGTTGTCAACCTATGGGGAGCTTCTATATTTGTCAACGTCACCATAATCTATAAAGAGATCATTCCACCAGGTAGGATGAGACCCAGTTCCATTTTTTTTGCCTTCACACGAGGTAATATTTCAGGTTACCAAAACCTAGCTGAATGGTAAGCTATGTCTAAGTAATCGATCGTTTATCGCTTTTGTTGGTCCTTCAAGCCGAATCCGATTCCATAGTAATGTCACGTCACCTACACTATCTTTTTTATTCCGTTTAAAACAGATTAATCTTTCTAACATAACAATATAATTTGACGTAATAGCGCATACTAAATTTGTTTTTGGAGGGCATTTTTGTGACCTTCTGTTCAATGAGCGTATTTCTCAAGTTCTAGTTTTCTAGTTGAGAATATCAGTACTCAACCAGGTCATAAAGCTGTAGTAGCGGCCATTTTACTTCGAATCGAGGTCAAAGTTGACAATTTAAAGAGCATTACATTTACAATTTATTTCGCTATCATTGCCTTGTCCATTTCTGAGTCGTTCGACCCTCGTGCCCCATTTTGTTTTATTTGGATGAATGAACGGAGAAACCCGCTAAGGAACCCGTAAGGTCATCGAATGATATTTTAATTAAATTTGAGTTATCCGATTCTCTGTGTATAAAAGCGTTAAAATTAAGGAGACAAAGGCTCGTCGTACTCGACCTAAAAAGTTAGCAAGTGAGGTCGTTAAAGTTCATGAGAAGTTACGAAGTAAATTAAGACTTAATAAAGGAAAAGTAATTGAAACTTTACTTCCAGGCCTGAATAGAAAGGTCGGTAACATCGTTACATTATTATAAAATTACAACATTTATGAAGCTACAAGCTTGTAATTTGAGGTTTCCATGTAGCTAGAGGAAATACTCGTAATAACAGCACATTGACTTGTCTCATTACACGATTCTCGGTATTGATAATAGCGAGTATGTGGTGGTATTATGTAATTGAATGCTTGTTGCTTTATATTGTCTGTTTGCTCCTAAACCAAATGTAATTTACGTCACTGCATTGTTTTAGTAAATGAACTGAACTGGACTGTATTCAGGTAAATTTATGCAGATATTACATATGCAAAATCTAACTCATGCATACTGAGTTAGTTTTGAAACAAGCTTGAACTTCAAACTCATTAATAAACAGTTCTGTATCGAAACCCTTGTTAATGCCAATACGTTACGAACTCTGTTAACGAGTTGTTGATTCATTTAGAAACAACAAGAGGGAGAGTTTACTCCGTCGAACTGTAATCGGTAAAGTTTGCAACAACAGCGCCCGACTTTCCACCTCAACCAGTAGAGTTAGTTAATGTGAGTTCTGGTTGTGTGCATCGGATACGGATATCGATCGCGACGAGTGCTAGCCGGGATTCGTCTGGCGCTCCCGGGGGCTGAAATACCCCCTTCTCCCCTACTCCTCTACGCCCGACTGCCGCTCCCTCGAAATCCGTCAAAAGGATCCGTATTAACGCGCTACTTTGCTCTTGTTTCTTTTGAAGGTTAATACACGTTTTGGTTTGGGTGACAGGATCAGTGTATCGGGGGAGTCTCGACTGATTTAAAATATATTTGATACATTGCTGTAAGTTTAAATCTAGTTAGTTTCCATAATGTATCTCGTGACTTTGTGAATGTGACGTTCATCTCTAAGTTATTGAAATGTTCTGTCAGTTCAATTCTATTGAAATGTCGTGGGAAATATTGATATTCGTCGCTTTCGCTTCATATGATTCTCATAAATTTAATAAAAGTAGTTTATGCTAATGTAAATCAATTAATTTATTACTTACCTAAGTTGTTTATATTAAAGCTTAAATTATGTTTTTATTTTGGTTAAAATTTAATGTGGTAATAATTCATTTTGTAATAAGGTTTGATGGCGCGACGATGACAACTTTGCTCAGCAATGGATGGAAAATGGTTTATAATAATGATGATGTATTGCGAGATATAAAGTTTAAAGACTATACGTATACGTTAAGTAAAAATACTATCATAGTTAACACACACGAACACACACGCACGAGAAAGATGACCTTGCATGAACGGAAGGCGCAATGTGTGTGAAATATAATTAATTATGCAAGCTCGTGTCTGGTGGCCGGGCCGAGCTCGAGCTCGAGGGGAGGGCGCGCGCGCGGGGTGCCTCTCCCCCTTCCCCATGTCAGTTTGCGCCATTCTCCCGCGCCGACACCACAACGCTCGGTTACTCGCTACTCGGCTCGGAACGGTTTGTTCAACGCATCTTACCTTTCACCGCTCTAGCGTCACCTGTTTTGTTCGAATTTCAAATGTTTCCGCGACGACTCTCATCATCATAATAAAGTGATTTTTCGTGCTCTGTGGCCACTGTGAAGTGTGGAGCTCCCCCACCACCGACGCCACCGGTACTAACTATGACTCATTGTTTATTATTCTGTCATTAGCTGTCGGCTTTTATCATTATTATTTTATGTATGGCCTGATGTTATTATTTGCCTTGAATAAACTAATGCGTGCTCAATTACATACTAAGTACCTATGATTCGTTATTTTTACTGTAGTTTTATCATTAATATGCATCAGGTGTTGAGCTCACTGCTTTGTTATGTTAATTTATTTTAGTACTTTACATTTTTCGGTTTTTGTAGCTTCCACGTACTTTTTACATTTCTTTTGTAGTGTTCTAGTTGTCGTAGATATTGTAAGAAGTACTTATCTAAAAGTAACACGTAACATTATATTACTTCATTTAGTAGTTGAAATTGATGGGCTGGGTATTTGACGCACTTCATTTAAATTTTTTACCTCACACAAAATATTTTATGTGTTAGGAGCTCAATAGAATACGTACTTATTGATTGTTACTTCCTTTGTTCTATCAGTGTTAACATAATTTATATAACAGTTTAATCTGCAACATCGATCAATGTAATCATGCATCGGAAAGCTAATTAGCATATAATGGCATGAACACGGCTGCCAACACATACTGTATAATGTAATAGGTATACCATAAAAATAGGTTCGCAATGTTCGCATGCAACGATGTAGGCGCAGCGCATATAAAATGGAGATAGCCACACCCTGACAGCAGGAAAGTAATTCGAACACCTGCCTTGTTCACATCATATGAGTAATCTATATGATAAAATCACATTACCAAAAATATTATTATTGACTAAATATGTTTTCCTAAAACAAAAGATATAATTAAAATGCAAACTTAAGTTACATTTCAAAGTCTAGATATAGATATACATCTTTAAGCCTGTCGCTTACCATCAGACCGACCGAGCGACCTCCTCGACTCTTCACTCAGTTGTATAAAATTATTGTAATGGTCGTGGTAGCTATTAAAAGTAATAAGCATAAAGCCCGATTCTCGTATCCGTATTTTATCCGTAATTAGATCACTCTCTGCCACCGCTGCGCATCACTAATCATAATCCACGCACTACGTCCGTCCGCCATGTCTCGCTCACATTGGAAGTATTTGGAAGGGAACAGCCGTTTGACTCGACCGATGTTTGCTTTTGTTCATTTCTAACTTCTTTGTTAGTCTTTATTGTTCCTTTGTTCCGTATGATAAAGCGACCGCGACGGTGTGCATTATTTATAAACATTCTCGATTGTAATTTCTCTATTGAATTTCACACTGAGATTTCTAAAGGTCAGTCGTTACGTAATGGTTATAGCGACAGGTGTAGTTAAGCGCTATTGTTGTAGCCTTGTAGGTAAAGATGTAGTTATGAAATGGGATGTATCCGAGATGAGACGAGATATAGTCCATGTCCGTTTAGGGTAATAAAGTCTAAATTTGGTGAGACATGCACAGACGGAAGGCGGTGGTGCTGTCATGCCAAGATTGCCTGGGTTTCAAGTCTGTCTGCAGCCCACGCACGCCTACCACGCGTCGCTCGGTCTGCACGTGAATAAATCTCGTCTGACAACGACCGAGCCTCCCATTACGCTCGCATACCGAATAGGAACAGTCACGATTTTGTTAGATTTTCGCGATAAATCGTACGAGTTTCTACAGGAAGGTAGGTATGTAAATGCGATGCGTACCCTTCTTTGGCATTAGTGGCTATATGCCGCGCATATTAACAGTTACTACTTACATACGCAATCTCCAAACAGGCAGCACATTATAATAATACGATCTTATATAGGTATGAATGTCTTTCTTTGTAGAAATTGAGCCCTAGACAGATGCCTTATTATTAATTCGTCCTTGCCATTTTTAGTTGCAATACAATTTCATGTAGACAAAGTAACATTTACCTTGATGATCTATTCTTGCAATTACAACAAATTGTTAAAAGTAATTTTCTTTTACTTTAATAAATAAAGACAGTTTAATTTCTCAACAAAACTAAACCGAGCTTTTCCGACTTCCATTGTTAAGAATCCTCAGTGTTTCAATTAATGTATTTGTGATTCCATTTGTATATCATGACAATAAACTCGTAACATCAGCATGCGAAATTCCCAAGCAATTCAATTGTTCGTTCGAAATACTTTTATTCAGAATGTATAGTTTATTCCATCTTTATTCACAGTTTATAGTGACAGCTGAGATGGAACGAGGGAATTAGTGCCGGCGTCGGTCACGGCTCCATTATATTCATATTTTATACTCGCATTTAACGTGATTGTGTTCGAGACGCATTGTTACATAAACCTTTTGTTTCGAATCGTTATTGCCACTATCTTGTCTAGTGTTGTTCAAATAATAATCAAGGCTTGTTTTATTTGCTCAAGTAATTGCCATTTGCAGAATTGTATATTGAGAGCAAGCTCTACTTATGGGCATTCTCGTCGCGATTCAACTGCTCGTTATAGACGTCCTAGTTCACGTTTTCATAATTCGTGACATTAAGATTCAGTTCAAAGTTTTCATATTTGACTCGCAGTAAATGTCAGAAATGCATTCCAGTTTGCAATTCAGCTTTAACCTTGCTATTAACTTTTAAATAACTGCTCACTTTAAAATTCCATTCGTGAGCGTTGAAATGTTACCAAGCGAGTTTTGCCAAAGGTAGTTAAAGTATTAATCTCTTCTTTATTGTTTCGACCTAGTTCTGGAGCGTTTACGTAGATTAATTACTTATTCCCTTTATTGTAGCGAGACATTTTATAACGGCTGTTGGAAGATTGCCAAGTTCTTCAGTGTCGTATGAATCGAATTTTTGATAAGTCTGAAAACCTTTTTTGTATGGAACATACTCTTTATTCATCAAGTCTAGAATCAATGTTTAATGACCAATCAAAAAGTTTGTCATCGAATTATTTAATGTCTGCATGTTAGTCTAATTAGCAGTTAGTTTTTCAACTTTAGTAGTTGCGTTACGAGTTAAGTTACATGCGTTTTAATTAATTTACAAAACGCTTTTTTAAAATAAATGTTAACAACTCAAGTCATATCGCGTTCTTCGCAGACTTACAAGAAAACTGACATAAAAACTGATCTAAATAAAAACAACTCGAGTCCATAGCGCATAACTGGTCGCCGACCATATCTAGTGTATTATCTAGTTAGCGAAGCTATGCCAGACCCGGTACCGGTTGTAGTAGGAACCGGCAGGAACCGGTCCAACGGGTCGGTCGCACCCCTGCCTGGAGGCATTGCTCGGGCTTCGCCACTACTTTCAACAGATATTATTGTGTTCCCTAATTCTTCTCGTACATGTTTGTAAAAAAATAATTAACATTCAGTTTGGTTCTAAAGTTTTGTTAACATTTGCCGTTTCTAGAATTCGTGATATGAATCAAAACTTTTTAAAGTTGCTCAATTATGTTGTGTGAAGGTCTAAGGTCGGTAGGTAATAATTATTTGTACAACCGCAAACGATGTTCCGTCATACCTACGAGTATATTTTCACAAATTAAAAAAGAAACATGAGGATATAGCCTCGGGAGATCCGCTGATGTTTTTTGAGAGAAAATCTTGGATGGAATTGCTATTTCCTGCTGACAGAAAAAGTAGGCATACAAAGGTCACGTCGAAAGCATATTACAAAATAGTACCAAGTACAATAGTTGATGGAATATAAATCCATACAGATATAATATTATCATGTAGATCTACAAGGAAGTGACATAGATATACTTATTATTACTTATGCCTAAAATGACGATGATGACATATAAATCGAAAAATATAATTTTCCGCTTAAAACATTTTACGATAAAGGAATGCGGTGTGATTAATGTGACACACACATGTTATTAAGTAATGTCAGATAATGACACAAATTGCCAAGAATGGTGACACAGGTGTTTGAAGGAAGATAATATTGTTGGCACTTGAGATAAGTAAAATTAGTAATGATATAAAATTATCTTTTGATTAATAAGGCGTGGCTGTAGCTGTAAAGATTAAGAGTACATGAACTGATAAATTAGGAACTTACGAGTAGACAAGAATGACAAATCACTCGTACCTACTATTAACAAATTTGGAAAGTTTGTGACTCAACTTATTTAAGCGAAAGTAATACCCTACCACATTGGCTACATTTTATTTTGGAAAAATAACAGTTCTAATAGAATATCGGGGAAACAGCGGGACTTAGAAATGAATTTAGTGTAACTCATAGAAATTAATTCAAATATCGATAATGCAAATAAATTAAAGTATGAAATAAATTAGGAAATGGAATTAAACCAAATATACCTAAAGTCTGTGATTGCTATAGTCATATCTTATCTAAAGTATCTAATCAAGATTAAATGAACCGAGAAATAGGTAGAAACAAGCTTAGCCCGGACTGATACATAATTATAACTACGCATTACCAAGATAACGTATCAAAGAAAGTAATTTGTAAAAGGAGATTACTCCAGCGATCTTTCTAAGCCAATTACCGAAGAAACAGGCTCAAAGAAATGTGTGATGTAATGTAACAAGGTAAGTACATTGCGTTAGGTTACATTACCTCCACACATACAAACTTGCTTCCATGTATGTAGTGGTATGGTAACTAGACAAAGGTCAGCCGTTGCATAACGTTAACTATGAGTATGGTTAACTTTTCTTTGTGTGGGTGTAGGTAGATAATAGATATACGTGTAGGGATAAGTGAGTCCATCTCCACTATATTATGCAACGGTGTTTCTTATTAGACACTTACATCTTTGAATACTATTAAATGAGGTAACTACATACTGTTTCCGTTTTAAAGTATTCATTGATTATGAATTCTATAATCTTCTATTATTATCATAATTTTGATGTTATTGTTTTGTATTTGTGCATTAGTGCTGACAGATGAAAAGATTCATTGTACAAATTAAATATTGTATTTATTTAAGACTATCAGAAATAGTTAGTTTTATCTACGTTTCTACAATCTACAATCCAAGAATATAAAATAGTAAATATTTAACTTGTAAAATAGACGACTTAAAATAGTGTACTTCTCCAGTCTTAGCTGTAATGATAAAGTCATCAACAAAACATACACATTCAACAAATTCTATAGCAATTGAATTCTCAAAGGCTTTAAATAAAACCGTTACCGTTTCATGTCTTTGTAACTCTTCAACGAGCCAACAGACCGTTAACCTTACTTATATTGGCCAATCAATCAAGACCTCTGTCGTGTTCACGTCTATTTTGTCTCTCGCAGAATTCATCAAGACATGTTACAGAAGAGGGGTCATGTTACGATGGTTATTATACTGGAAGCTTAGAGTATTGCGTACAATATTTTACAGAAATATAGCTTATGCAGCTTCCAGGAGCGAGTAGATAAATAAAACTCACAAATGCGTGAGACAATACTGTAGTTAGTATAGTTTCAAATTTCAAATTGAGTCTAAGTTTCCGATGAAGAAAAACATTATAAGACAACCATATTATGCTTTTCTTATTTTTACACAATGTAGACGCTGAGAGGAGCTCCTATATATGTATGTAGATAGCTATTCTCTGCTTATATCCTTTGCGTATACTATTACGTTCTTGAAAGATGTTACTCTGTTTATTTTCTATTTGGATAGAGCACACAGAAGGTAAAGTTGTAAATAAATCACCTTGGGGGTGCTTATTGGTACATTCACCTGTTCGCTAACATCCTATGGGTTTAATAAGAGGGGCGACGGATTGATGAGCTGCTTCCAATTTATTGCCACTGCCCGTCGTTGTATGGAATTAATAAAGGATTATTTTGTCGTGAATGAACGTGCTGGCAGTCAGATTAGAGTTTTTGTTTGTGTCTTTTTGTGTGTTTGCGTTGTGAATTTATCTGTTTGAAATTAAGATTTTAATATTAATATGTATATTAATTTTTTAGGTATTTATTTGGGTAGGGGCTTTATTGCTCCTCCTTATCTTAACGACTTACATTGCTTAAAAATACAGAATTAGTCTAACTTATTTGGTTACCTTAGTATACGAAGATGAAGTAGCGTTATTGCTAAGTCAGGCAAATGTTAGCAGTGTTAGCACAGATTCTCAGAAACTGTGGGTTCTTACATAGTTTCGTCAACAATAAGCTAACTTGTACAAGGTTGGTTATACAAGAAGCTTTAGTAGACTTTCCTCATACAATAGTTTTACTAGCCCATATCATTAATAATATTAGCAAAAAGTTTCTATAATAAACGTAGAAAAACTCTCATGTTTAGTCCATAGCATTACGCGCATCTTAATAGTGTTTTGGTTATACTTCATAATTTAGGCCAATCAGTTATAAATTTCCTGTTCAACATTAACTTAACAGGAATAGAACCTTGGGAATTATTTATGTTATGGATGTTTGTATAAACTAACGTAAAACATAGATACGGCATCTCACCGGGAAGTGGAAGGGTAATCTCCCTGGAGGCGTATATACGTGCTTTACTCTCCAGCTTTGAGATAAGCCAGTCCCGTTATATAGATCGAGCCCGGTTCAGTGCACTCGGGCCACAATGCAGGCGTGTTTATTGTACCCATTTCAAAGGGAGTGCCACAAAGGCTTGATACACAATGTCAGTTACGTACGACCGACATCCACTAGAGTATGGACTGGTTGAATAGGCATTGTATTGTATGGTTAATGTGGACGAACGGTAGAATGACCTTCGGATTTATATAATCTTTGATCGATGGAATGGAAAGCTTTCTGTTGATCATATTAAGGCAGTGAAATAAACTTTGACAGGTTAGGTTCAAAATGACCACCGGATCTAAATGTGCGTTTTCTAATTTGTGCACTTCACAATACCTGTAGTTCTCGTAAAGTAGTCTGTAGTTCTTCGAAAAATGCGCACATTCAAAATGCAATCAAAAGCCGCTTGCTAAATGTGCACAATTTTTTTTATGATTGACAGTAGGCCAGCCAGCCAACCGACATAAACTTCTCAGTTAGTCATATTTAAAACAGAAGACAAGTGCAAGTTGAGTAACTTGAGTTACCTAATCACGAACTAAATCTCACTTTGAAATCGAACCTTGAAATGAAATTTGAAAAGGAATTTAGGAAGCAACGAGATATGGTTTTAATTAGTAGACAGGATACACACGAAATTACGAAAGGGCTTTTATAACATATAGCTGTATAGGGGAGAACGAGCACCACGAGAGCCGCCATTTATAACGACCATTCGCTTTTATGTGAAGTGCCCGCCATGCGAAATGAAATTCGAACTCAAACGCTGCCTGAAAGCGTTTAAAAGGTTTCAAATATACATCGGCTAGCTAGACCACTCTGTTCAATTCAAAACGTTCGTAAAATATCGCAATAGCGTTTAGTCTACATTCTTTTGTAAACAAAACTTCGTGGTTTCAATTATCTCCGGTCGTATTTCACCAGTTGTTAGCGGCTAACTGTAAGTATAGAATAGAACGATTTGGATCCACGCCAAAAAACCATACAAAAACTTCATTAATATCTGTATATCCGTATAGATGCAGTCACGAACAAGGGGCGTGGGTGGAATTAATGTTATTACTGTTGCTTAGCTTTAGCTTAAATGTGCTAAAGCTGTACTTAGCGTGTAGGAAAATGCTAAGCGTGCATTTCTTGTGCAAGACCAGCCCTGGCCTAGTTTCGGAGTCGCATTGCGTAGGTCAGTCATGAGTGGCGTGCAACGACCACACTTTCCCCGTAATGCATCGTTTTACTTTCACTCAAACATCAAGATTTGTCAGATTCATTGCAGTTTTGATGGTATCTTTTTCAAGAATCAGAGATTTAACGACTTAGTTAAGATTTTTGACAGAAATATCTCAGAATCAGTAAAGAAATCAAAAACTCTCTGCATTCAAATTCGAAAGTTTTGTTAACCACTTGGCTCTGTAAAGAGTAAGTAAGTGTAGACAAAAAAAAAGGTTATATCTGTTTCTGTTCTTATCTTTGATGTAGGTTAGGTAGGTAGCCATGAAATAGATTAGTTCAGTATTCCTTTGTCATCCACCAAACATGGTTAGATTAATGACATTGTCATATTTGTGGGATTTCTGCCAAACATCTCCAACAACAAAGTAGTCTAATGTAAAAGTCACCTGCATAAAAGCATTTATGCTAACAAGACTGACAGTTATTGTGTTGTAACTCGGTCACAAATAAAGAACCAACGAACAAAAGAACCGTTTATAAATGTTATAAAAGACGCAATGGATCTTTTGCATAATGTTAAAAGTTCAATAGCACATCTTAAACTTTAAGTAATACCGTTACTCGCCGTAGAATGTATATCAAAATACATACCGATGTAATCTTTATTCGACACGCCTTATCTGGCCAGTTACAACATTTACCACCATTTTAGATGACGCAACATAAAATGGCGTCTGCAAAACCAAAGTCAATATTAAACTGAGCTGAATGAGTCATAACTTTCCCCGCTCGTTCGCTGCGAATACAAAGTTTTAATTAACGTTTCAAAACTTTCTATTCATTTTCAAAAGTTCCAGCGCGTGTTGATTCTTTCAATTATTTGACTTAATTGATGTTATTTGTTGCAGTTGAAACTTTTATTTTACTCGTAGAAGGTATTTTCTTTATGATGTTGCTATTGCTAACAAAGTGTTCATCTGCCTTATTTGTATTGTCTCAAGGTTCTATGAAAGCATTTGGATAACGTCGTATTCCTTTTTTCATGGCCGAATCTCATTCCTAGCGCTACCCGAGCAAGACCAATATCAATTTAATACCAATGCGATATAAATAGGTTGTTTGTCAATTTCCCGGTGACGCAGCGTGTTGTCAAAGCATAGTGCTCGACTGTGCACATAAACAGTGGAGTCGCACGACCGTCGGCCCCCACACCTTCCTCCTTCTCCCCTAACCCCCAGGGAGGCCACCTCCTCATATAGCCGTTGCTCCATTTTTCACGAGTACTTACCATGTCGTGGTCGGCGCCCCTCGCTCTCGCAATTCCCCAAGTTTCGCATGTTTTTGCCGTAAATTGTTGTTATGACAACAAACGGTCAGCTGAGCTAATATTTTTCAACAACAAAGTGGATCAATGTTTGCGTTCAACCTGGCGATGATTAATTCGTTGTATGCGTGATATTGCTTTCTTCCAGCGTTTTATCTCATTTTTTATTTTTTAAATTCAATTTTCCGTTAGTTTCAGTTTCAGACGCTGCTTTTGTTTAGCTGCGAAATACGGTATCCGTTACGGTCGGGGTAGCATTAATTAAAACACAAATTATTTTGTCTCGCTCTTCAGTAGATGTTTTTCTTCAATCTCCTATTTCTCGACAGAGGAGGCCAGTGATTAATCGAGTCCTTTCATTTAATTTATTAGTTTCTAAATTACAAAATTCAACTTGAGAAGGTTAACGACCTCATTCGGCGTCGGATGAGTGTGTAGACGTGCGTGAAAGGCGTCTATTAAGTGGTAACAAAGCCGTCAGTTACCGGGGCTTAGTTTATCATTATCGGATATCAATCAACTTTAGTGCATTAGGGAGCAGCGACCGCGCCGCTTGACTTGCTCGTTTTGCTCAGTCAGCGCAATAACCGCTGGCGAGGTGCGGCGCTGACTCGGCGATCCCTTGCTCCTGCCGAGTCTGCCGTGACTCAGCCCGACTCGGCACGAAACGCCATGACTCATGACTTGGCGTTATTCGGACTGGAATCGCCCGCCCCGTCAGCCGAAATAAGTAGATTGCCGCTTCACGACTGAATGATTCCATTTTAAAGAGCTCCTTGTGATGTCATTACGTCGACGTTCACGATCGATTTAATTCCATCGTCTGACAATTTACTCTCCAAAACAAGTCCTCTGCGACGTCTCGCCTCGCAATTGAGAAGTTAAAGCGCGTTTATGTCACTGAGAGCGTCGGAGATTAGGCGGTGACCTAAATTACTTTTTAATGAGTCCAAAATGCTCGCCTCAATTTGCGTCTACCGTTCCATCTTCCCAGATCTGTATCAGTCTCTATTAATGGAATAGCTTGCTGTGTAGATGTTTATACTATAATAATATCTTTACTAGCTGACTCGACAGACGTTGTCCTGTCAAAAGCCATTGCGTCAATTCTATGTCAAATGTCAAATGTGAAAAGTTACATTAAAAAAGTTTACATTGTCCAAAGCGCTATATGGTTTAAGTATTTTTAAATTTTCTAATTTTTCATGTTTTTTTACTATAAATTGAGATGTGAGCTATCCTATCTCCTAAGTTAGATCGAACTGCACCCGGTGTGCAAATTTGATTGAAATCGGTTAAGTAGTTTAGGAGTCTATAGCGGACAAACAACGTGACACGTACTTAATTTATATATATTAAGATTATAATTAAGTACCTACCATACAGTTAAAGTTGTTGTTTGTTTCAGAGGGTCGAACGCGAGACTACGAAGAGTCCAGCGACGACAGGAGGCAGGAAGAAAGCGGCAGCCGTGAGGAGCAACGGGCAAATCGCAGCAGCTGACCTTCCACCTCCTCCTATAGGTAAGCAATAAGCACTTTAAAATACTCAAATCATTTATCAACTTCAAGGATTACATAAAACGTGAAATGAAAACGTTACACTGAAAACTGACAAAGTAATTTAGGCAGGCCGAAAAAACGCTAGCACGATGACCTCGACGCGATCCAGCGAATCAGGCGAGTGATCGCACTGTTTGGAAACTAGGAATGGAAAAGCATAAGCTAGCTAAAAAGCAATATACTAAGCTTGATTTTCAAGGAAAACTTTTACAAACTACGACTATCTGTAATTTTTTTTACTTAAAAGCAATGGAACTTTATACAGTTCTGAAAGTTATGAATATAATCAAAGAACTGAATAATAAAATAGGAACATTTATGAGGTTGTTATAAAGTTTGCCCATCTTATTTGTTGGAACGCTATTTGTTCAGTCTCTAAAACTCGACGAAGCTAGTGGTTAATGTTTTTGAATACAAAGTTTTATGAATTAATCAAGTTGCTTTAGGATCAAAAGTTAAAAGTAAAATGAGAGATAAATTCTTAAGCTTCAGCCCCAATAGGTATATGATTATAGTACATATTTAAAAACACAGACGTTACGTACTTTGCCTATCTTTATACTCCGGTTATCTTTACAAGCTTTTATATTCATGCCTTGACTTATAATCATGGCATAAATACGCAACAGCCCCTTCAGTAACTTTGCAAATGCTAAACTAATGCTGATTAAATTTCTGCCACCTTTCCCCAGTTTTCACATTCGAGTTCTATATTTCCGTATAGTGAGGTTTGTATGCATTAGGATACTTATATTATGTGTTAGGTGCAAAAGGATCTTGGGTGTAAAAAGATCTAAAGCAGAAATTAGAAGCATAAGAATAATCTAGGGAGCCTCTTAATATACTTATTAGTAATTTCCCGTTTTTATGTATACTGTTGTGAACCATTTTTTTTGTCTACTTATTTTTTTATTTGGTCGCTTTTTTCTAAAAGTGAAGCTACCCTTTTAATTTTTAATAAGTTCTTTAGGAAATTACTAATTCAATTTTTGAAATATTCAGGCTTGTCTTACTAGCTACGAGTAAATTAGCATAAATCAGGGTGGGTGACTATTTAACTCATTAATAGTCATAAAAAACCTTCAGAATAATTAAATACACTTGACATAATCAATCCCAATTTTTGAAAAATATTTTTGTTTATACAGGTTTCGTTTTAGTCCCGTGCAGTACATATATTAGTATAGTTTTAGTAGTTGTACGAAACGGTGTTAGTTTACTTACGGTAGAATAGTGGAATAGGCACTAGAGCTTTCCATGTTTGCATAATAATATAGCTGGCAACTCTGGCATACTCGTAGCGGTGTTTGTACTGTTCTCGGCTGCGTGCCAAGTCTTTACCTGTAAGCCTGTTACCAGCTCAACCTCTAATGTTAGGTCTGTTTCGTTACCTGCATCTTTAATCTTACTCCTATTAACCTAAAATCTTCCCCTTTTAAAAGATGTAACATTATCCAAATCATAAACAAATCACCATTTCTTTACAATCGCTATTACTGAAGTTTTACGTAAAAGTTTTCTGAAACGAATCTCGGTAAAAAAGTTTTCGAACTTTACAATAATGTTCAAGGACGAGAAAATCCTTTCCTTTCAACGACGAGAGCCAGTCCTTAAACTGCTTAAAATTCATTTTGTCAATTAATAGTGTCTTGTTCATAATTTATTTGAATGTTCCACATAGTTTGTAGAAAAGCAAAGAAAATAAGTCACCTAGTAACACCGTGTAGGCGAGTGATAAATATAAAATGTACATATACCCATACTTTAACGTTAATGGATGACTCCGCTTCGACTCCTGACTGCACTAAGACGGATGGCATCCATTTGCAGTCGAATGATTTACCTTTCAATACCGCGTCTAAAGTCCTCTTGATGTCCGAGATCCTTTAGGATTTAGAACGTCCGTAAAACGTCTGTGAGGCCAGGAAATACTTTGACAACGGAATCCTTTGATTTACGACAAATTGATCCCAAGAATCTTAGATTTATTACTTAACTTGTGCAAAAATCAATACGTTTCTACACAATTCAAAATTATGTATCTTGTTCATGTACCAGTTAGGTTCTTCATACTACAGAATAACAGTTTGCTCTTTGTCAGATATATCATTGCTGTCATAATTTACGAATTAATTTTACATGTTGGTATTCAGATTTATGTTCGTTTCAGTCTGATAAATCATGTGCTCCTGTTTCCGCTTGCAATATTATGAATACCATTCCGGCAACCAGTCAACCGGTCAGACCTGTTTCGACCGCAGCAGTCTATTGAGTACACACAACATTCCTGAATACAATAATCCTTTGATACAATGCGACAGAGATTTGAGCCCGTTCTGATCACCTGAGTAATCTCTAGTTAAGCCGGTCCCTGCGATAATTGGGGGCATTCAAGTCCCGCAGACCAGAGGTGGCATTAGCTTAATGAACTAGACCGCTCGAGGGCTCAGACAAGCTATTATGTTACTCGATAAATATCAGGCATGGAACTAGATAATTGTCCAAGTACTTCATCGAACCGACCGGGCCTAATCTAGTTTAATTTCCATTTACCCAGATTTATTACTAACGACCTTTTATTAATCCTGTGGATTGTAGTATTCATTATTCAAGATAGTGTTTTTGGTAGGTACACTGCTCGTTTACTAATCGCTCCTTTGTTAACTTACCTATAGGTATTTAACCTTATTCAGGTTCAATGATTTTCTGCTACGTTTATTTCTTTTTCTTTGTCATTTTAATTATCTGTTCAGTAATTGTGAGCAAACGCGCGCGCTCAGGAATCTTTTGTTCTCTTTAACTTTCAAAAAGTTTTATGTGTTTCTGTTGTTACCTACCGTTCTCGCTTTGTTGAAACTTAACGTTCAACTTCAATTTCGAGTGAAACAAAAAGAAAATATTAAAGCGAGAATTCCCTTTTGTGTCCGTCGAGTAGAATGTTATCCTTTGAGTGAAATATGTCCGCGATAAAGGCAGATAAAACGTGCTTTCATTTTGCGCCGTGGCTGGAAGCGACAGGCGGTGCGACGTCACAGCATGTCCACCCCCTGGCCCTGGGAGACAGAAGGGGTTCAATAGGGGTTCCACGTTGATACATTCTCCGCGCGTATCAAATAAATCATTGACAACTGCGCTGTTTACCCACTGAATGTAATATGACGCTTTGACAATGCCACGTGTAGGTATCTATGATCTTTGGCTGTGGCGTTTACATAAGTAGGTATTTTTTCTGATCCAATATACTAAGTAATTAAGTATAGAGGTATATGTATGTATTTTTAACTTTGGTTTAAATAAATAGGTCATAATTAGAATAAGTCAATTCTATTTTAGCATCAAATAAATACTTATACGAATAGTTATTTACATAACGAGTACATAAATATTAATCAAAAGCAGTTTGTTAAACTACTAAATAAATTAAAGAAGGTCAACGCTATAAAAAGCGGCTTTAAATCGAAACTGGTTAAACGTGTTCCGCCCTTGATCAAATAAAGTATACATGCAGATATAGACATGAATCAATTTATTCAGAAATACAAAATTCTTAAATATTAACGTTCCGACGATTTATGATCGTTGCAAAATTATAATGAATATGCAGGAGTATTGTAAAACAGGCTTTGACAACTACAGTGTTTAAATTGAGAGTATTTTGGTCTTTATTATGCAAATGATTTGACCCCACGATAATATTATACATTCAAAATATTTATGAGTAAAATTGAGATACATTTTCACAATTTATATTTTTTGAATAATAAACATATAATACTTAGGCTAATTAATATTCTTCTGAATCTCTTTATAATATGAATAGAAAAACTAGATAAGGAGTAAGGGAAAGTTTATGTAACAATATTAAATATACCTTATTACATGATATTTATCAAAAGAAAGAACCAAACTACACTATGAAATATTGAACAGCGACCAACTTGATACAAAATATCGCTGAGGGCGTTGGAACTTTCTTATTGTTGTTGATCGCTCAATTCTCTCGAAGTTCGGTCACTTTCGTTGGCTTTCGTTCGGTGTTTCGCAACTCGCCCGCGAGACGAACTTCTGAATGCCAAACTAGCAAGTTTCCAAGGTTGGAAATAACAAACAAACTCCCACGATCACCAATCGCTTCACTGAACAAAACAACGCAGCTTTAAATAGGTAGCTTAGGACCTATCTAATTGGAAACGTTTTCTGCTTTATGCGCGTGTACTTGTGCGGCTTTAGTCACGTTTGTTGAATGCTCCGACCGCAAGTACATGTATGGAATTTTAGTAATAACTTTAAGAAATAGTTCATTTGAAATTCCAGCGTTTATTTAGGTACTATCGTATTATGATTCAGGTTTACTGTCAGCACTATAAGTTCTCTCAGAAATATTGCAAGTGTTTAAATCAACACGCTTTGTAAAACCATGATACTTACCGCTATTTAATGGCTTGGAAAACCATAAAGACATCTATTCTATAGGTAGTAGGTACCTAAGCTTAGTACCTACCCATGATTCAACCCTCAAACCCAACATAGGTACATTAGTTAACCATAGTTAGGGCACCACTGGCGTGAGTGTGTTTGTCACGTTCACAAAGCGACGTGGCAGCGACAGTCCTTTGTTAACGGAATTCGGATATTGGATAAGCTTCCGCGGTCTCTTGTTTACCTAGCAATTTGCTTTTAATTGGTTTCGCCATGTTTGCGTCGCCTGAACGACCGACGTTCTGCCCTTGTCACTTTTGACTGTGAAAACAGAATCGTTTTCGTACCTAACACCATAATCTACTAGCAAAGTATAATTAACAATCCTTATTAAGTTAATATTACTTTAATGATATAATTTTAATTGACTTCCAGTTTCATTTTCCGTTATGATTTTAATTTATGTTTAAAATGAGATAGATCATCAATCATTAATATATTTTTAATGAGTAAATACTAAATACATATTATGCAAAACACTTATTCCTTTTAATTTAGGTAAGTATTTACTTACTGCGCCGACAACTAATTATTATGGATCATCAAATGTCAAATCTACTTTTGATAACAAAACATATTATTTTTTGTATTTATTTCAAACATAATGGCGTTTATCGATCGCTCTATTCTTGGCTTGTTGATTCGCTCCTACGTCGTATCGTAAGTGATTTGACCTACTTAGTTGCCCACTACATAAATGTATATCATAGGGTTGTGCGGATGTGTCCTTTATTATGTGTATCCTTTGACATAGGTCTATGAAAGGACCTCATAAATCATAACATCCATTACGTAGCGCCCTTGGCTTTTATAACAACTTGGTTATAAAGCTTGATCTCTAGTATGTTCACCATAAAAAAAACCTGGCAGTTATAGAAGAAAAACCTTAGGCATCTAAATTAGCTCTTTGTCTAGCACATTTATAACTGTAGGTTAAAGACGTACCAACCGATAGATATTTGTTACGAAAACAAGATCAAGCTGAAGCGAAATTACCATTCGCTGTGAGAGCATATACCTACTAAAGCAAAATCTGCTCCTAAATTCAGTCTATCTCGACATATTCCATAACGAAGCAATCTGCATTCCCCGAGCGAGACAGTCGCAAATTTTGCGTGCGGGCATCGTGTGACGCAGTTTGCATAACTTTACATATCCATGCATATAACTTTACATATTTCCTGTTAAATGCATCGCCACAGTTGGAAATAACGGCACTTCTCTAACCCTATACGCATGGTTCTGTCTCAGCTGCATAATTTCATTATAATTCACTTTTGATTATTGCATTCTTATCATGAAGTTTTTAAATATGCCTTGAATTTTAACAGTCAAAAGAACTTGAAAATTTCGATGAATTTGGATATTTTCAAATGAACTAAACATATGTTTAAACTAATTTTAAAATTTAAATGCCTATCTAAAGACGGTTTGAGGCTCATCGTTACAATTTTGAAGAATAAAAAAACAACCTCGCTAATTGAATATGTAGAAGTCAAATAAAATTCCGTGATCTTACAAGCCGATCTGAAATTACACACGAATATTATCACGGAAACGCACACGTTAATTTACATAATGCCCCTTTATCATACTTTACTCCCCCACTGCCCTTGTAAAGTCTGAATAAGAATAACAGTATAAAATTTGCATACGGACAAAAAGCGCGGGGGCACGCGACCTCCACCCCCGAGGCGCCCCTAACGGGTGCTGAAGGGGGTGGGTAAATTGTAACACGTCTGGATCACGTTTGAGGGTGGCGATGGAAAATCGTGCTGGAATGCAGTGTCACCCCCGCTCTTTTAGTCAAATATTAACCTGTATAATGACATAGGGGTGATAATGAAAGCTTAAGTAACAATTAAACTAATTAATAAAAATAAATTAATAAAAACACGCTTTGGTACCAAATTTTTTAATGAAAGACAACCATGCAATTGTGTATATTTTATCTGAGTACCTACTACCATTATAGAACATTAAGTAATTGAGGGTTGATAAATAATGTTACTTTATTTATATTCACAAATGAATCTGAGAACAATATAATTAATTACAATTTAGGAACCGTTAAAATTTGGCGATTTCGCCTGTCAGTTTTAAATAACTTGTTATTTATTCGTATTGTGTAAAATATTTTAATTCTTATGAACAGCATTATCATAATATATATTTTTTTGGGAAACAAGGACATGGGGGGCGTAAAACTGATCTCCGCAATGTTTTTGTATAGAGAGTCAATAATTCTTTGATTCAAACATTTCGGAAGCGTTTCAACGACCCTCTCGTCCATTTCCTCAACAAACTGAATGAAACTATCACACGGTGCTGCAGGTGCAGGATCTTGTATTGCGTTTTTCAAGTATTGATCATAGCGCCGAAATTTGCCAATTTCTAAACTGGATTTGTCCTCATGAGTCTCAAGTCTCTCAAAATGTAGCAGATCTTATGTTTCTTTTTTGATTTAATTAACAGATACCCACAAATGAACATCAAAGAATGTTTCTCTGGCGTATCAATTCTGTTGTAGTCTTTTGTTACTATCTTTTGTCGTCATCTATAATAGTAAATGGTCTTGATATATTTATCAATGATTCCAACGAAATGCTACGCAGATCTTTTCTGGTAGTATCACTTTGGGCCATATCTTCGTCTAACTTATGGGTTTGCGCTAAGAAATTGGTTACTTCACCTTTAGGGCTGCCTCTTTGCGTGAAAGTCTTAAGTATCCGGTTTCAGTGACGCTGTATTGAAACAACCAGTAACACAACCGTTACAGATGTGCTGGTTTGACATGATACGTTACGCTTTCTAGGTATATTCTAAGAGTGATCTGCTGGACAACGTAAACTTTATAACGTTTATTTTTTGAATCGCGACACGCCCGACTCATGTCTCGCGTGGCGGTCGGCGGCGGAGTGAAGGCGGGTGCAAGGGTATCGACACCGCGCCCAGCACACCCTGCGCACCCCGCGCACATGCTGCTGGTTAGTAGCCGCGTCTACCATCGAGTAGGTTAAAACCATAAATACTCATGTTACCCGGTGACGCGGCGGATGGGCATCGGGCAGCGACTATTAATTTAATCTTTGAAAGCTTTGTTATTACAGTGGGTAGTTCTCCATGTTATAGTTATAAGAGTGCGTTTTCTTCTTCACCTTGTTCAGGACCTAAATAGCTTAGGCAAAATTTAAAAAGACAACCTGTCTCAATTCCTCCAGTCATCGGGCAGCGACTATTAATTTAATCTTTGAAAGCTTTGTTATTACAGTGGGTAGTTCTCCATGTTATAGTTATAAGAGTGCGTTTTCTTCTTCATCTTGTTCAGGACCTAAATAGCTTAGGCAAAATTTAAAAAGACAACCTGTCCCAATTCGTCCAGTCATGGATTCCAACGAAGTTGTAAAAGTCGCGGCTTCAAATCGTACCCTATATAATATCGACCATCAGCTAACGATCACCAGAAGATAATAAGTTACTAAGTAGGCACGCAGGTACGAGTACGTGTCGAAAACTGTTTAGTAATTCAAGTCATGGCGACTTGGCGACATCTTCACTCGAACAATCGGCGTAGATCGCAAACCGCCGGTACCGTTTCCGCTGAGACTGTCGGGGCACAAACAACAATTTGCATTTTTTCGTGCGCTCGTGCTTTGCGTGCTAAAAACCTGTTCAGGTTCAGGATGATAAATATGCGAGAAAATGGTTGACACCCGGTATTTTAGTGTCACTGCTCGACTAACGATTCTGAATAAATACATAAGCTCATTTAAGTACATATTAATTCGTTTATTATTTGTAACATAAAGCAAAACAACTAGCAACAAAGTCAACAAACCTAGTAATTTAAGAAATATTCAAGTTTTTCTCTCTCATTTGACAAAAGTGCTTGAAGTATTATATATTAGTACCATCTAAACATGAAAGCATAGCATAGGACCTCAATAATTTTATTTACTTCCTGTCTCAATATAAAGATAGAATCTCAGATGTACTTAATGGGATCTTAGATGTACCTCTGTCATGAGATACCGTGGTAATGTTAGTGATTCCCATACTTTAGTTGGACCTTATTGTGATGATTGCGCTTAAATCACCTACTGTTATTTATTTTGCGCAGAATTATCTACTCAGGTCAAGACTTTCGTCTGAAAGTCATCGAGCTAATAGAACCACTACGCCGTAAATGCCTATTATCTCGAAGGCTATAATAAAACGGCATCCTTCGCACTTCAGAACGTTACGTTATTAAGTGTACTTTCACCCTGGTTTACCGTTACTCGAACTACCCAGACTTGCGTCTCAGTCACTCTTTATAGGGCTATCAACCTGCTACTTGCCTGTGAAGACGTTGTTTTTGGACCTCCAATCGCGAAAATCAGTATCTACCTGAGATGCTTATTTGTTGACCCCGATTTTTGTGAGCGGCAGGTTTTCTCTTACTCTTGCAACATAACGATACCATTTTATTTTATTTTATTAATCAATGAAGCAAAAGGTAAAATATGTATTTTACAATTTATGTCCTACTGAACCGCTATTGAATATTAATTTAGTATGTATAATAGTTTTCAACGATACATTTCTGGGTTTTGGGCTTTGGGGCGTTAGTCTTCCGCAGGTTTCCTTCGATAAGACAACATAAATCCATTTTATAAAATATAAAACTTCTAAGCAGTACTTACTTACTTTTATTTCTTATTTAAACATTCAGATCACGAGAACGAGTCGGCAAGAGCGTGGAGGTCGAGTGTTTTTCACAGGTCTGTGCAAATGCATTCTCCACACAATTATCGCTGGTTAGCCACTCTCACCTCCGTTATGTCTTTTATTTGCCCTCTGCAGTTATAACATGTCTGCGAGACCGGTTTTCTAACAAAATATACGAAGGCGTGCATTCCCTATCTCGGTAATCTCACATACATTCGTCTCTCTCTAATCGCCGTGAGCTCGAAGATTCATGTTGCCCCTAAAGGGAATTTCGCTATCGAATCTTAATCGGTATCGATACCTAGAAGAATTTATCACCAGTCCCTTTTAAAAGAAACGCTACATCGACGCGGCCACTTTTTATGAAGCCCTAGAGGTATTTATATTTTTATATCCATATATAGCAAATATTAAAAAATATACATACTGACTATACAAACATATGACACATGATATGATGCGAGAGCGGATGAACGCGTGCGTCCGACGCACGCGTTCATCCGCTCGGGAGCGGTGCGACGCACTGCGTCGCACCGCTCCCGAGAATAGTTACTCGCATAATTATCTATATCTCAAACTTGTAACAACGCTACGATGTAACGCAATTAGTTGAAATTGTAACGGTATCACTAACCAGCAAGGTTCTTAGGTTCCAAACAAAGGAATATTTCTAGGTATTTATCGCCATGTCTCGAGGAAATTTTATTTTATATCCAAGTAATAATAAAATTCCACTTCTTACATTTTAGGTTATTAGTATATTTTATGATAGTTACATAAAAAAGTTAAATACATTTTACTACAAGTAAGTACTAGGACTATGTACCTACCGCAATTAGACAAGGCAATAATTTTTAAACCTACTGTTTTTGGTTTTTGCTAACTATTCAATAACTTAATTTAGTTATAATGTCATTAAAATTAATAGACCTTGAGATAAGGGAACATAATTATTATAATTATGGTATAAATATTTGAATATGTGTATTATATCCGAGGTATATTTATATCACACACTACAAAACAAAACTGCATAACTCCGCGCAAATGTTGATAATCATACCGTAATCGAAATGAATATCAATTTACAAATCGTTAATAACAAGACATTTATGCTGATCTGGAAATGCAGTCAAACAACTATTGTTATATTTCAACATATTGTAAATTCTTATTCGCAAAAATAGCTCCTTTGCATAATCAATTGGGAAACATGGACAAGGCATCGCGAAAGTCAAGGGTTTCATCGCCCTCAGTAAGCCATTAATGAAACAATTTCGGTTTTGAAAAATGTCCTTGGTTATTAAACATCGAAATCTAATCTCCATCGTTTCTACGAATTCGATAAAGATTTCCTGGGGCACAACACAAATACTTTCCTGAATCTCTTTCAGTATCGTTTTGCAAATTGAGTTAGTATCTTGCAATACTATACAATAAAAATGTAGTTCTTCATGTCTTGGCAGTCAGGATGACGATCATGACACTTCTTCAGAAGAAACCCTGCGAGCAAAAAGAGGGCATTTTTATTTTTGAAGTCCAATGTGTTGTATTCTGAACACTTTATTGGTAGTGAAGCATTTTTTTCGGAATGAGTTCGATTGCTTTGAAAGTCGACAATTTTTTTGATTTCGTCTAAATTAACTTCCAAGCTCAGTTCACGTTTTTTGTCATTGACAGGTGATTTTAGTATATTAAGCAATGCAGATTGTATGAAAGCAAAGTATACCTTTTTACATGTCAGTTTTGAGTTGTCTTTCTTGAGCTGTTTAATTCGATCAAAAAACGAACTCATATTATCAAGAGTCAGCCGGCGTATTGAAATAACCTTGGCATTATCGTTACATTGCACAGCTTCATTTAACAACAAAATGGCATGAATTGTTAATCGGAATTTTGGCACGAAAGTATCCTCAGCAGCTACCTGATTGTTCGTCAAAATGTTAACAATCTTTAAGCTATCGAAATACGAAAGCATATCACGTAGAACTCGTACGTATGTTTCTTTCGCTGCAGTATCACATTTGTTTGAAAATAAAACCTCATATAACATGCTCATTTTGATTATCATTTGGACTGTAACTTTAGCAGCTGGGTTTAGTACTTTTAAGTTTATATAAATTGTCATAGCTGCAGCCGTCTCCATACTTTCCATACTTATAATCCTCATTACATCCTTTACGTTTATATCTTAAATTGACGCTGGTCTTAGAGTTTCTCCAGTTATATTTGGAGTTAATCTTTGTTTGTACTTGCTGTCTAATTCAAAGTAATCAAAAATATGCTGGATTTCTGCTTTTTCATTCCCAAATATGTAGTCATGTGTTAAAAAAGTGAAATAAAACCATTTCAGCAAATACATAACATCGTACATGTAATAAATCTTGCGGCATAAGTCGTGTTGCGGTGAGGAGGTCAATATTAAAAAATCTTTCTCACATACAATAGCACGCACTTTGAATCCCATGTACAGCAGGTTACTTATATTTTTTACGATCCATTGATCTATAAATTGCACATTGTCATTTTTTGAAGTACTTAGGTATACAATATCGATAGGCTGTTTCCAGTTTGAGTGTACCCCTTGGACAGTTAGTACTAAAACTTTGCATGCTAGCTCAGGCTTTTGGGTGTTTTTCATACAAAAAATTCCTATAATTTTATCACGTTTTCTGTCATAATGAAGATTCTTGCTAACATTTATTGAGCCTACGCAAAGAATGCATTCTTTTTTTCATCAGACATCATTTTTGATTTATACTGAAGAATTGACGCAAACATTCTGCCATTATCAGTTGATATAGTCCAGTCATCCATAGTGGTTCTTAACTTTGAAACCAGTGGAAGTTGTAAAGTTCTGTATAACATTTTGTATCCTTGTGGGCATTCTAAATAGATCTTGATAGATATCATCTTGAATATATTTGGATGATGCGATATTTTTTTTTTTTTTTTTTTTCTATTATTTAAGAAGTGTCAAAAGAACATTTCTTAATAAAATTACAATCTAGCCTCAGGCTAATAAGTAATTTAAATCTAACTTAAATTTCTAGGTAACTAATTACTAAGAATGTGTCCATTAACACTTTTCTTATTGTTTCTATTAAGGCGAAGACACAATGTTCACGTGTTCTCTACACTTTACACTTTGACTATAATCACTACTTATGACTAACACTACACTAGCTCGAACGGTTTTGTTCTCTTAAGTCTTCTAACTATATCTGTGTGATCGAGGAGCTGGATGGCCTCGACATTCACATGGTGGTGAAGTCTGTTTTCGTGAGCTTCTGCATACCTTTGTATAACTTTGTCTACAAACTCTACTTGAAGGTCCCGGTGGAGATCTATGTTTCTTACGTACCATGGTGCATTCGTTATGTCCCTCAGTACTTTATTTTGAAACCTTTGTATGATCAGTACATTGCTCTGTGCGGTACAACCCCATAGCTGGATACCATAAGTCCAGACTGGCATTAGGACTTGTTTATATATTAATAGTTTATTCTGTAGTGACAGCGAGGAGTTTCTTCCAAGTAGCCAGTACATTTGCTTATACCTAAGGTTCAGCTCATCTCTTTTCTTCTTGACGTGGGCTTTCCATCGAAGTTTGGCGTCAAGAGTCATGCCTAGATATTTGGCTGTATTCTCATAAGGTATTACTTGATTATTAATAAAAATCTGAGAATACCTGTGCTGCTTATTACTGAAGTCTATGTGGATGGATTTTGTTTCATTTAATTTAATCTTCCATTTTTTTGTCCATTCATAGACTTGGTTTACAGCCATTTGAACCTTTTCAACTGCTTCTTCATGGCTATTTCCTATGGCCATTATGGCAGTGTCGTCAGCAAAGGTAGCAATGGTGTTGTTTTCTAGCTCTGGAATGTCGCAGGTGTATAATAGGTACAGGACCGGCCCTAAAACACTTCCTTGTGGTACTCCAGCTTTTATTTCTTTCAATTCTGAGTAGGAGTCTTCTTGCCTAACTCTGAATAGTCTGTTGGTAATATAAGACTCTAGTATATCCACATAATGTCTGGGGAGCATATTTCTTAGTTTAATTAACAAGCCTTTATGCCATACCTTATCAAAAGCTTGTGCTACGTCTAGAAAAACAGTAGAGCACACTTTTTTATCTTCGAGACTTTTTTCTATCATATTTGTTATTCGATGCACTTGATCGATAGTCGAATGCTTTTCTCGGAAACCGAACTGGTGTTCCGGTATAAGATTTAGTCTCTCTATAACTGGCTTTAACCTTTTGAGAAATAACTTTTCAAAAAGCTTTGACATTATTGGCAGCAGGGATATAGGTCTGTATGATGAAGTTTCATGAGGCGGTTTCCCTGGTTTTGCTATCATGATTACCTCTGCAATCTTCCATGAATCTGGTACATGCTTTAACCTTAACGCGGCGTTAATTAAGGTTGTTAATTTAACTAAAGCCTTCTTAGGGAGATTTTTGAGAATTTCTCCTGAGATTAGATCATATCCAGGTGATTTTCGTGAGTTGATATTTCGTCTGATTTCATTAATCACTTCCCGTGGGGTTACTAGTTTGATTTTTTCTTCCTCTGTTATGTTGTTGTCATCATTCAAAGTTGGAGTTTCATTTGACTCGCACTCATTTGGTTGGAATATAGCTTCTAAGTGTTCTGCAAATCTTTTAGCTTTTTGCCCATGCCCCTGGACCAATTTTTATTGGCGGAGTGTAGGTTATGGGTCTTTTTAGATTTTTTGTAGCTTTCCATAGAGAATAGCCGGTACTACTATCACTAGTTAGTGTCTGAAGGTATCTATTCATTGAAGCATTGTTGAAATTTTTGATCATGTTACTCAATTCTTTTGTCATATTATTGAGTTTTCTTTTGTCTTCTGGACTTCTTGATTGTTGCCAAACTCTTCTCTGCCGTCGTTTTTCAGATAGAAGCCGTTTTATGTTTAAGGGGTAGACTTTTCCCTTAGTAGTTTTATTTACGTCTGGTGTATTGTTCCATGCTGCTCGTTGTATGTGCTTTATAAATTGCTCTAGTTCAACGTCTAAGTGTTCTTTTGTTTTCAGTGGAACTTTGAGGTCTATGTAGCTATCTACCTCTATTTTAAAGCTCTCCCAGTCTGTAAGTTTATTTACTAGAGTTGGAGATTTCTCTTTATATAAAACACTCTCGCTTATTTCTAAACAAACTGGAGAGTGATCCGAGCTCATATCAAAGCTTTGTTCAGCTTGGAGATGGCTAGGACATAAGTTTTTATAAATGAAAAAATCTATTAGATCTGGAATCTTTGCAGTGTCTGATGGCCAGTAAGTTGGTTTTCCTGCTGATATTGCATCAGATTTTGTCTCTTTTATTGCAGTGAGTAGTTCTTTACCTTTAGTGTTTGTAAGTCTGGAGCCCCAATATGTATTTTTAGCATTGAAGTCTCCGCCGATTACAAATCTATCACCAAGACTTTCCAAAAGACTTTTATATTGTTCTTTTTTCAGATTATGTCGAGGTGGACAGTACACGGATGATATTTTTAAAGGAAACCTTTTTGTTTTTATTTCTATGGCAACAGCTTGTATTTCCTTTTCTTCGTATTTAATTTCCTCATGGTGTTGTAAGGTTTCTTTTACGATAACTGCACTTCCAGCTTTAGCTTTGTTGTCTGGGTGAAGAGCATGGTAAGTTTTATACCCTCTGAATTGTATAAATGATTGTTTAGTGAAGTGTGTTTCAGACACTAAACACACATCTATATTTTTTGTTTCTAGGATTAGCTGTAATTCATTTTCATGATTTGCTAATCCATTGGCGTTCCAAATCATGATTTTAAGTGTTCTATTCATAATTTTGGTTTATACTTTGTAGTATTGTTGGTACTACTTTCAATCTTTTTAAGTCGCTCGTCGAAGGATAACATAAGTTTTAATATGTCATCCAACTTTTTGTTATGGTTTTCAGATGTAGGTAGCTGAGCTGACTTTTTAAGGTTTTTTGCAGCTGCCTGGGCGTATGATACATTTTTTGTTGCAATGCTCTCTGTCACGTTCATATTTGACTTTTCGGCTGGACCATTTGGTTTCGCTGTACCTGTACTGTGATGACGCACTACAGCAGGTTTTGTCCTATTTTTATTTCGAATTAATTGTATTTCTTTTGCTATAGCACACCCCCTGTAGTTAGCAGGGTGAGAGCCTCCACAATGAATACATTTCGGCTTATCTTCTGCACGTTTTGAGCAGTCTTTAGTAAAATGTTTTCCGGTGCACTTCACGCACCTGGGCTCTTTGGCGCAATACTTTTGTGTATGGCCATAGGCTTGGCACCTTTTGCACTGAGGTACTAGCTTGTTGGTTTTAAGAGCCTGTACATCAACTTTGAAACCCAACACTGTTTGAATTTTGAAGATTTTGTTGATGTCTTCAGAATTTTCAAACGTAAGCATGAACATATTCAGCGGTTCTTTAGTTTTCCAGCTTAATTTGCTCACGGCTTCTACAATTTTGAACCCTTTGTGTTTTAAGTCGTTCACAATTCTATCTGGCCTGCAGGTGTAATGCAATTTTTTTACAACAACTCTTATTGGCCTCTCTTGTTTGTTTTCGTAAGAGTGCCAAAGGCAGTTGTTTTGTGTTAAAGCTTCGGTTAACGCTCTGTATGTTTCATCGTTTAAAGCGTTGACTTTAACAGATTCACCACTCATCATTTTCATGGTAAAATCACTATCCTGACGATCTTTGGCTAAAAAATCGTAGAATGTTTGGTAGTTTTTTATTCCATCTACTATTATTGGAGGCGGTTGTATGGCTTTTTTAGGCTTTTCTGGAGTAGGCCCGTCCTGGGTGGGAGTCGTATTCAATTTCCTTTTTTTTCTGGATTTCGTCCGAATCCACTCAGTTTCATAGGCCAGTTCTTCCTCGTCCGTGTTATATTGCGGTTGAGATTCTGTGCGGGGGTGGGAGGTGTCCATGGCACCCGCCTCAGCTTGTTTTGGGTTAGCAAGACATTGAACTTGCTCTTGTAAAAGTTTGATCTGGCTTTTAAGATCCTCTACGAGATATAACAATTTTGCGCTGTTTGCTTGTTCGCGGAGAAGAGCATCGTGCAACAGGCGCTCGGTTTCTGTTTTAACCATGTATGTTATTGTCTTCTCAGTTTTTTCTTTTGAATCCATTATTAAAGCAGGCTTCGCCTTAACAATAACATTCGCCGTCACTGGTCAGCCTTACGCAATGATAAACTGGGTCATCGCGGTTCGGCCGCGACGACCGTTGTTGTGGTGAGTTTGCACTTTCTGCAGTTTACGCGATCGCGGAAGTCGCGGAACGCGACTATACTCAGCGGAAATTGAACTAGTACTGATATAAAAAAATAGCTATATATTATGTATATAATGATGCGATATAAAAAAATATTTTTTTTTGAAGTTCGGCTATTGTGTTTACTGCGGTATGCTTATCAGCTAAAGACTCGTGTGTTGTGCTTAACGCACGTGCGGATCCTGTTGTACTAGCATCAGAGTTTTCGTTGTCTCCTACCTGATTGATTGTAGGTTTTTTTTATCAGTAGACCATCAGAATTGTCCATCTGTTTTTTATTCCTTTCAACGGAAGAAGAAATGGAACATGATTCGACTTCCATTGATTCAATGTCAAATGACTTGTTATCCGTTTATAGACCTGTGAATGATGTATCCATAGCTAAATTTAATTAATTTAATTTTTTATTTTTATTTAATTTTTGAGTTGATGAAGTGTTGATTGACTTCGCAATTATGTTTGCCACGAAATTACAATATTTTACTTGGTTCGATCTTTCTGCATTTTTTATTGCGTTATCTGGTATTTCCAATTTTGGTATGGTATTGCCCTGTGGGATCGAGGGATTCAGCTTTCTAGGTGGTAGATTTAATGTCGGAATCGCATCTTTGTGCAACCGTTTTGAATGGGCTGTAAGTTCGATCATATGTCTTTATGAAAATGAATTTCACAAACCATGGTGGCTCCAGTAGATTTTTTTTCTATACTACATCTTTACAACCAAATGTAGGCCCTGAAAAAAAAAAGATACTTGCATTAATATAATATTAGTACTGTAAACAGAAGAACTAATGGCGGGTGTGGCGGCGAGCACCCTTTTTTGCAACAGCCACAATTTCAGAACCTTTGACAGAATTTCTCATTTTAAAATTCTCGTTAAGAATTGAGTATCAAATGTTTCTGCCAACTATACTGTCAAAATCACCCTTTATTTGGCGCGGCATCAATTTTCCCTCCTTTTGAGAGAAATAAAAATCCCTCCCCCCATACAAAAATCGTCAACGTCAAGAAAATTTATGAAATTGTTGAAACTGTTTACCACGTTTCATCAAGTTTGTTGAAAATACGACCTGTTAGTACGAGTACGTAAGTTCATCAGTACTCTAGATCACCAAACTGCCAGTCGTAAAGCGAAAAAGTGGAGACGGGCAGAGTTATCTCGTCACAAAGGTGGCAGTTTCGCCGATTCAATTACGCTACTAGATACACAACTACTGAACCGATTTTCTTGATTACGGTGTCAAATAAAAGGTCATTAAACTTTCCAAACACATATATACTATTTGTCGGTACGGCTGAAAGAAAATCCTACAAACCTACCTAAGCGCTTTGACAGCTACATTCAGTTTGGCGCGTCAGCCGCGCCATCTCAAATGAATGTAGCTTCGTAGTTTATTTCTCGATTGGTACAATTTATATGTCATTTGAATTCTTACAGATGTAGCAATAACCTTTGCATACATTAAACTTCAATATTCTCAACGGTTAGTGAGATATTTCAGCATGAGTAAAAACATTTTTGTAGAAAATATACATTTTTGTCGATATTTCATTTGCAAGTAACTTTACATGGATCAAAGTTTAAAAATAATTATAGTACATTTGATGACATTTCATTTGACACCGTAATCAAACAAATCGGTTTAATAGTTATGTAGTTAATAGCTTAATAGAATCGGCCCAGCTGCCATCTTTGTGACGTCATAACTTTGCCGGTCCCCACTTTTTCGCTTTACGACCAGCAGTTTGGTAATCTAAAGACAATCACGAACACACCCATACCAGTTGTAAGTATATACTATATAGAAGAGATGGCTACGAAAATCAAGGAGACGACTTTTTGTCGATTTGCCTGTTGACTAAATAACATCCAAGGTGAAATCAATTTTCGCAGTGGTTGCAGAGACGCTTTGGTCGTTTTATCTATAAATATTTCGTATTATGCATTAGATGCATTCGTGTTACAGGCTATTAAAACTAAAACCAGTTAACAGCGAAAACCTAAAATGTTTTCATTTAAAAAGTATTTAATATAAATTATTAAGGACTTACCTGAATTGTTCTTCCGGCAGTAAAAAGCAGGTATGATTTGGGTTTCTATCACATGTCGGAACAGCGCAAAAATTTGAACTCATGGTAGGGCGCAGTCAGGACTGGAATGGGAATATTAGCACAATCGAATTAGTATCAGTCGTTGACTTTTAGGATAAAGTTGAGTAGATAACGTTGTGTAGTTGTGTGCGAGCAACGCGCGTGCGCTAGTCAGCGTTTATCCAGACAGACTGCGGGGAACGGGCAGGGTCCGCCTGCACTGGAGCCAGGGGGGGGAAGGAGAGCGATGAGCGGGCGGGGGGTTGCGAATCTGTTGTGGTGCTGACGGCGTAGTAAAGTAGTCAACATGGAAAATGTAGTAATAAACGATTGTCTTGAGTTGTCAGGACAAGGCTAAACTGCAGAGCTTGCATTGATGATATGTGATTTTCATTGCAGTAGATGAGTAGATTCATGGACGGGCTCGATTAGACGAGGACAGGATCATAACTGTTTGGATCATCTAACTCAGTCCTTATTAACAGTATGTCTGAAAATTCACAGTTATTTATTAGAACCAATTAATGCACTAATATCTAGCTTATAAATTACAATGTATAAGTTTAAAAAAAAATGTATCTGAATCTGAACCATAGAGACAAATACCTAACATAATTTATCTATGATGGCTTGATGGCATTTATCTATGAAGGTACGAAGATGTCAATGCAAAATGCACGATGTTTGTCTATCAACATACTTAGAAAGAAGTGTATTAAGGGACGTCAGGGAAAATAAGGGCCAAATATTAATAAACAGGGGTTATACAGAAAGGGTATGCTAATCGGAAAAGAGTTCATCATTACGAAAAACTTTTACTAAGGGACCAACCCGGAATTCGCGAAAAAAAAAATCAGCGGTTCCATAGAAAAATGTTATTGACACTCGACAAAATGTATGGAACAGCTCAATGATCTTCTATAAAACCTCATTGGAACAGCTGATTTATTTTTCGCGTATTACGGGTTGGTGCCTTAGTAAAAGTTGTTCATAATGATGCATACTATGAACCCTTTTCGGCTTAGCATGTCCTTTGAATAACTCTGTAGAGAGATAGTAGAGAATTCTAAAAATTGGGCACACAGACGGACGGTCCTACCTGCCCTATAAGTCCCTTATAGTCCCTATGGTTACCAATACCATGCTAGACTTGGGTAGGTAAGTATTTACTGAAATGTGCAGGAAGGGTGCGAGCGAGCGATTGCATGGCACGGAGATCAAAATGGCGGCGGCACGCGTACCTAGCAATGGCGGCCGCGGCCGGCCTTGTGCCTGCTCGCAATCAACTTATTATTCAATCTCATGTCGCGAATTAGTCCGAGGTCTACCGTCCGTTGACCCCGCTGCGTCGGAACACTTGACTCGCTAGTACCCCTGCAAATGACAGACATTTTTGTTATCTAATATCACTTACTTGGTACCATAATATTTAAATCTAGGTAGGTACCTACTAGTAGTCATAATCATCCTACCTACTTAACCTATTTTATTGTATTTGTCTAAATTAAAAACTCAGATATAAAAGAGATAGTTCTGTAATCTAACCCAACTATTTGTAAATTCCAGGCTGTCCTGGTGCATACTTTATCAAAATCATACATAGTAACTTTTTCTGCTTTTCCATTTGATAATTTTAGTACCTCCACCTACCTACTGCGTGAAAACCTATCTACGTTCTAGGTATTGTAACAAGACTCGAGACTAAGAGCAGTCATGATCAATTGATCATAATGATATGTCATATTCATATCCTACGGATATAATTAAGCAGTTTTTATTAAAAAAAAAAAAATTATGTTAAAAAATAACTTACAAATTGAGAACTAAGATTGATGAATATTACTTTTCAAGGCAATAGGTCAAATAAAAAACATTAATACTTAACAAATAATGTCAAAATTTAAATCTGTTAGTGGAACAGTCAGTTACCATGTTCAAGGAATTTAGTTAATTAACAGGCTGAATAGGTTGGCGTCGTCGTAAATGACACCCTCGTATCCTTTGACATTCCAGAGGTCGGACCGAGGCTGACGTGAATCGTGAATCCGCGTACCCGACACGGTCCGTTATGTCCTTTCACAGAACAATGCCATTCGCGCTACTCTTCTAATGAGAAATGTTTGTTTTCAACCTCACACAATAGCTTCTGTTCAATGTTGCTATTGTTATTACCCCAGATAAGTGCCTTGTTTGAATTAAAATATCCTCTTTATCTTACTTTATCTGTAGAACCTGAGTGTTTTTCCGAGAGTATTTTTATTGGCATTGTTTTTTGTTCTGTAGTGTTATCGTCAATAACGACCTAATTATCATACTTAATTTCGTTCCGAAAATAAAACTGCTACAAGACGTCCGTGTACCTATTTCTTAAAAAATATATACCATACATATAACTCAAACAGGTCGCGTTTAATGTGATGCATAATAATGTTGTTTTTGTCAATGTATAGGTAGTAGGTATAGGTAGTCGAAGAGTAAAAGAAGTATAAATTAGTGGGCACAACGTTCCGAGGAGTCGACCTTGATTGAAGGCTCATTAGCCGAGTGGAGCCGAGCGCGACGCGTCGGTCGCCGACCGGCCCCGATCGTGAGCCCGCATGATTTATGCCTTCGCTTCTCCACAAAGGCTGCTTTTTTTCGAGGGACCGGTTTGGGCGTCTCTCCCCTCTCGGCGGTTTTGTTGCGCTACCTGGATGCGTGGAAAAAATATGGTGTTAGCATTTTTTCCAGCGTAATAATAATACAGAACATTCCTTTTGTAGCGCATGCGGACGTGGGCACTGCTAGGAACGTGATGTGCTGGCGTTGTGGCTTCATTATATTAATGGAGTCGACCGGATGAATACAAAGACCGCCTTTAACCACAAACTTCATCGCATGTAGAATGCGTACACCTACGTCCTACACCGACCTACCTACGTATTTCTACGCGCGCTCCGTGAAATTGGATTTGTGTAGGCACTTGCGATAGTTTGTTTTTGTAACTCGGAATTAACTCGTTCGTTTGAGCCAATTTA
The DNA here is from genome assembly GCA_949125135.1 of Alcis repandata. Lineage (NCBI taxonomy): Eukaryota > Metazoa > Arthropoda > Insecta > Lepidoptera > Geometridae > Alcis > Alcis repandata. The sequence continues at coordinate 9,288,284 of OX421233.1, forward strand.
TGAAAAGGAAAATAAAACTCGCATTCGTACGATTGCATTCAATCAAATGCCGAAAGTAATAACTATTGTACAATTCTATGGTATAGTACAGTCAATGGGTACATGTTTGCATTGTACCTACCTACTTTTAAAAATTCAATGGAATAATCATTCTAATAACGTATCAATCTATGTGTGCCAACTGCCAACTGCCAAAAAAATCATTCAAATGAATTATTTGTCATAGGTAGGTAGCATTCTCAATTCTCATATTCAATATCTATGCGTCAAATATTATCTTGACTTATGATAATATAAGTATTGAGCATTTATTACTATTGAGATATGTGTTACTAGAGCCATCTTTATCAGCTTCTTATAATTATATTTAAGTAGGCATTTCTGTATAACATTATTATACTCACTTATCCACACCAAGTCATCTATTCAATTGTATATCTTATTATCAATTTATTAGTAAGTATTTATAGAGCTTGTCACAATAAATTACTTTAATTATAATATTTTAAGTAAAAACTCAGTTGACCTTTGTTTGACATTGAAGTTTATTAATTTGTATTTAGAAAAAATATATAACATTATAGGCCAGACAAGGCAATAGTTATTTGTCATAGGTAAAGCTAAATAAGTATTACATAGGTAACAGGTGTGTTTAACATAAACGAGAGCTTAGATGAAAAAAACATGCAGTCGAATTGAGAACCGTCTCCTTTTTGGAAGTCTGAATAAATTGGAGATCTCTTTAATCTTTGTCTATTTTTTCACAGTTGATTATCACCTTATAAGGAAAATTAAAGTCTAAATATTACGACGCTTCGAGCAGTTTTGAAACTTTTTCAAATAGGTAAGTATTAGGTATCAAGTTATCAAGTGAAGACTATCCATTTTTTTTTTTATGAATATAGGTATCACATTGTAACGAAAGTTAAGTAGATTAAACTTGTTATAAGTAGATCTACTTACAAGAAATTAAAACAAAACTGTTTGACCATCAAAACAAGACCAATATCAATTTTGACCTTCATTTGACATTGCGGTGCGGCCGACCATGCTTCCACAAGTTTTTGCTGCATTTTTTACCGCACTAATATACCAGCCGCCATTTTATACAGCACCTGCTTCGGTCGTTACCCACTCACAAAAACTCCCCTTGCCAACAAAAGAGATTCCCAAAGTTATTCTTACTCATAATTACGGCTCACAAAGCGATTCGGGTGGAAAGCATCATTTTTTGTTTGCTGCCAAAAAAAATCTTATATGTTCTCGGAAGGGCATAAACTCAACATAGACCTGCTTTTTTGGCACATGAAAAAATGTAAACAATTCGTTTTGGGCTCACGGGGATCTGGCTCGTTCTATTTTGAATTTATATTTCTTGTAAATATACTCGTATGTAACCGTTTCGTTCTTAATTGGGTGTGATTCACATTCACATTAATACAATTATATTAATTATAAGCTATAGCCTATGTTGGTTACTTGTGTATACAGGGCTATTCATAAAGGGTATGCTAAGCCGAAAAGGGCTACTCACAGTATTTTTTTACAAACCTTGTGCTTATCATCATTAACAAAACTATTTTTCTTCTGAGTATACAGAGACAGAGCATTAAAACCACTTCGGAACAGAAATTTATTTTTATAAACTCATATTATATTAATAGGTAATATATACACAAATATTTAAATCATATGTATTTTTATACTATTATCTCGTAGAACAATGTTATATTATTGTCAGCACCATTGGTGATTACTTACGACTTTGTTTTATTTCGAAGGCAATAAAAGTCTCAAAACAATTATTTTAATAAACGACTGTACTGACTGTATTGTAATGAGTGTGGTCGTTTCTTATCGCTTTAATGAGCCTAGCAACAACATGTGTATTTATTATTTCAATAATAGCTCTACAGTTTTGGACAAAACTACTATTTATTATACATACCTAAGTACCTAACTATTATACATACATACTAGGTATATGAACATCAATTAACAACGAACAGATCATAGATTAATTAAATCTGTTTCAGAACCCACCATGATAGACTTTTTATATATCGTACTTATAAAACTAATTAATTAAAAGAGATAAAGCTATAATTGGACAGCCAAATTAAAGTAGTACCTTATAATACTTAAAATTAACTCAACATCCCAATATAAATCCTTAATAAACGAGTATGTTAATGCGCTCACATGACCATTATAAAATAACCTCGTTGGAAGCAACTAGGCTAATAAACAGGTTCTTTGTATACCTATCGCGTTACGTGGCAGCGTGGCACTCGTGTTCTCGACGCTGCGTTGCTCTGTAACACTAACATCGTCGTATAGCTTACTAATGACTCGGAAGTAGGGTAACGTTTCTCTCGCGTTTCACTTGACAAACTCTTCTGTACCGATCGACATTAAAACTCGATGCAAGATTACGTAAGCCTTAAATACTTGTATAATTGCTTCTCGAAACACTCTCGAAAGTATAATTAAATTTAACGCTCCGAATCACAATTATATTAAATCTCACTTAGCGGAGCGCCTTGACTTATAATATTGTGTTGAATGTCACAAGAATGTATATGAACGGGTTTATTTGAATTAATTAAACTTTAACTTACTTAGTGAAGTTGGTAATATTTAAACTTAAATGAAGCTCGAGGCCAGAGGCCCCGTAACTAGTTATTGAAGCTACGATAACAAGCTGAATTCAAACAAGTCTGCAAGTTAACAACGAACAAAGTTTCTCAATCAAGTAAAATGTTACAGACAGTTGTCAAAGAAGTTGTAAGCGGATATAAATCAAGGTTTAGTTCTATATCGGCCTGGAGCCCTCTCCCGCAAAGTTCACAAACTTCTCAAAAGAAATGCCCAACTTTTAATGCTCTTTCTTTGGCGTCTAATAATAAAGGGGAAGGCAAACTTGGTCTTTTGAGGTTTTTTATTACCGAGGATTATTATTTTGCTGATATTTATGGATGGTTGCGTAAGATTTGCAGATGAATAATGATCCAATTTATCACTGACTGCTAATAATAAACATGTGCGTTAGATGTTATTAATATTCTATAACACTTTAGTGATCAGTACCTATTATGTTTAAAATTTCCTTATTACTAAAATGGAGTGCCTGCCGCCTATGCATGTTTACTTCAATTACACATTTATGGTCTTATTGTCAGTGCAACATTGACATATTCTACATTATTACTTCGACGGTATGTGTGTGTATACTGTGTATCTTCAATCCACATAAATATATATTTATATTTAGTATATTATCTCGAATATATGTAGAGTACGAGATTATCTTTCACGTGTATTGTAATTTAAGCCGAAGAACTTACGTTCCATTAGTAAGAACAACATGGAATGCTCGGTATGTCCTAAGCAGTGTCGGATCTCGGGCTCCGATGGCCGGATTCCACTGAACGGACTCATTGTAAGATAAACCTCGTTATGTTTTGACTTACCACTTGACCTTTGTACGAATTTGACATTTGATCTGGGCACAGCTGCCCGCCTTGTTTGTTTATTTCTGACGAGACTCTACTTAACTTTCATGAATTTGAAACGTGTTTACGCACTTTGAGGAAAATGAAACGAGTTTTTATTTCGCTTAACGGTTTTAAGGGAACAACTTTTATTGGCGAATACCTACCAATGCTAAAAGAATTTTATTAATGTCAAACTCGTTTTACGGCTCTTAAGTTAAGAGTATGTTTATACTAAATACGATTTGGATTTTATGATTGCTAAAGTTGTGAAAAAGAAGGAAGTCGATGGTTTTATTTGAACTTCAATTGGTTTCAGAATTTATATTTAGAGTTAAACTTATTTTCATTCATTCCTTGCGGTATTTTAGCAATATATCAACGACATACGGGTTTGGAAACATCTGCTACCCAGTAATGTAAGCAACAGCATGTTCTAGTTAAATCAACATTGGTTTCGCAAGCAGATTACGTTTATCTTTAAGCACCACGTGTGATAACAGGCTTATCACGTGTCCGTTGCGGCACATATCCCGTACATTGGTCTATTTATTTCATATCTTCCAACTAAATTTAAATTGTCGAATTAGTCACTTCCTGTTATTATGATTGATAGTGGTTCTTCATAATAGTCTTGGTTATCATGATTTTCAAGATTTCAAGGTAATCCAGGAAGATGTTACTATATTACTTAAGGTAATTTACAATCCATGTCAGTCTCGGCCATATCCTGACCTATCCTGCCATCATAGTTATCTATCAGTAGCTGCAGTTTGGTATAGCTACCAGGAATATATAAGTAACAGAATATTGTGCAACTGCCTATTAGGTATGTCCTGTCGTGGATAGAGAGCACATGGCAACTGTTTATTATTGGTGACAAGGGGCGCTGATGAAGTAATGGGTGGATGTCGGCGGACTCCCGCGGAGCCAATTGGGCGTGATTAATGGACGGTTGTAACACTGATGATGACGAATTTGATAAAATAGCGTGGAAACATTGCACTTGCAGCGGTGGAAGTTGAGCAATTCATGCAGTAGGTACCCTATAAAAAGAAGATAGATAAAAAAAATAAGGATAGATAATAGAAAAGTGCTCACACCAGAAATTACAAACAAAAAGGATAATAGCACTTAAAATTAGTGGCAACGACTGGCGGTCTTATCGCTGAGAACGATCTCTTTACACGTATAAAGAAAGAACAGAAAACAGAAACGATACGGAATGCAATTTTTCTGAAACAGTTTTGACGATTTTGCCATAAATAGCTGATAAGGTAAATTGTATGGTTAGGCAAAGACCTAGAAACGGTACTCATCGTTTAACTCAGTCACACAGTAATATAAACAGTGCAATTATGTATAGTTATGTGACACATGACAATGGAATCGTTAAGGAAATTCCAGTATTTACGATCTCCATCTTCCTTGTAGTTTATTGCTGTGTATATTTCTTTTTATTTGTACATATTTACTTAGAACTGTCAAGATTAACATAAATATCACGAATGATAAAAATAATCTGTATATTTAGAACAGTACATAATGTTATTTATTATCTTATTACCTATTGCCAGGATGAGGTCTATTTTCACATGTCTTAAAATATATTTTTCACGACTCGTTTCTTACTGACCAATTAATACGAAAGATTAAAACGCAAGTGCTTTTAAACAGGCGATTAATTAGCGCAATGGCCCTCGTCCTCCAACGGACTGACCCCAGCAAGGAGCGCCGCCTGTTTCACGAATAATTGCGCCATTAAAATTCAAATTAGCGAAAGTCGAATATATTGTGTCACCAGACTGCGGGCCAAAGATAAAAATACGTCCTAAAGTAGAATAGAATAATAATACACAAAAATAAACCAATTAAATACCGAGATCGGGGTCGCCGATTTATCGCGCCGAGAGGTTATCACGGTTCTTGGAACTTAGGCATTGAACGCGTTTCGTCGTCCATCTAATATTTACGACGAGACCGAATTGTGTGTTATTTGCTTTGTTATTGTTATTTATTAGCATTTGATATCCGATAGCTTGAGTTTCTAATTGGCCTATATTTGACCTGCAGATAAGCATTTCGAGTTACCATAGCGCTGTTTTATGTAAGAACACGAATAGGAATAGTTATACATATTTTTCAGTTCAGGTGCAATAATAATATTTAACATTCTACGATCTCATTTGTTCGCAGTAACTCTTTCATCCTTAAATATGAGACAAGCAAAGTTTATTTGATAATGACTACCATTTGGCATCTGGCCAGAGATTTATCAATCGTTATCACGCGAGCAAAGTGGGTCGCGCGTTTTTTACTCATTGGTAACCCTGACACTAATCAACTGTTTACATTTTGTAGTTTACTTAACTAATGTTTCATTGTTTCTTGTTTCAGGTATGATTTTTTGAGTTTATTAGCAGACGTACTCTGTGGTAAGCAAGACAGCAATTAGGTACGACGTTGAGGAAAATACTTTGAAGCTAAAGCTAGAAAGACTTTATATGCACTATAAGTTTAGATAGATAGATACAATAGATAAACTCTTTATTGTTCACACCATAAATTACGAACAAAATCAAATAATTATTTTCCATTATACAGTTTACGAAAACTTAATGTAGGTATTTATTTGTTTTTAAACTGGACTGAATAGTCAAAAACGTAGATTACGTTAATGACAGAAATGCCAGGAATGATCATGGTAACGATGAGATTATCAAAACAAATGTTTAAATAAACACTTGTGCAATCACTTTTCATATCATTAATCATTAAATAGGTACTCGGTGTCTACATCACACATATGTAAACATGTATGTAACACAATTATGTACACATGTGTATACATAATTGTTTTGTTAAAAATCACGCACGAAACATGAGATATAACAACATTGTTACTAGAGTGCAGTCAATAATGGTGTGGCATATTTTCTATTGCCTAATTAAATTTAAATTGGAATGTTTTTTCTTATTTGTCTGAGTTTGGCTTAACATTGAATGACCTTTAGAAAACTTTAAGGATAGGACATGATACCTTAATTTTTACAATAAACCTCTGGACATGGCCGTATGAATATACATTCTGCTTCGTGATATGTTTACCATATCTGTTATTTTCTTTGGTATCTATTAGATACTGGAACTATTAAATCAAGGGTTTTAAGTACATCTAGTCGTCTCATTAAAATTCACGTCGGCAATAGTGCTTACTCCTCCATTCGCGAGGTCTTTCACACAATCGATACGGAACGCGTTGAGAATTAATTTCTCATGGAGCCCATTATAATATTTACCCGTGACTGTCCATGTTCATTTCATTTAAATTTCAGCCTTATCACCGTCTATTTAGGTGTCTTCATGAGTATTTTGTTACTCATCGAAACCATGGACATAACCTGGTTAGTGTTTGCTTAGATGTTATCAGTACCAACAGTTCGTGACTTTGCCATTGTATCGGAGATCTAGCCGGTTAAGACAATCGGTAATCCAAGCTACGCTACTCAAAGTCACGTATCATTATCAGCTTAACTATCGATATTTTAATAATGATAATTATGATGTAGAAAGATAATAACAAAAGTTGTAAAACTTGAATACAAATTCGTCGATTATCATCCATATTCATATTTATGTAGATACTGTGTGTCTGTGTGCCTGCCTATTGAAGCATATTACCTTCACGAAGGTCAGGTTAATATTTACATTCTCGCCGTATTGTAACAGTGTATTCTCATCATCAATTCTGAATTTTAAACTGAAGTAGAAGTAATACAGTGACAAAATATTTACTTATAGTTAGTATGTTTAAGTAATAATAAAATCCCGGGTCAAACCTGTTCTTAGATAGTGGCATAGAAAAAGAGACGCTTAGCAGTAAAGTGGATGATTGCGGCCTGATAATAATGGTAATTAATGATTTGAAACTACAACTAAATGTTAAAGCCTCCAAGCTTGTAATTGTTTAGCGTAATTTAATCCAATGGATAATTCCAATGACTTTGGAAAATCTACTACATAGATAAAATTATACTTTTAAATGACCTTGCGGACAAAGCTTAGCACCGCAGAGTAAACAATGCAAGGGAAGGCGATAAAATCAGTGTAGAAGAGAAATAAACACAACTTTGACGTCATGATGTTGACGCACTTACGACAACAGCGATAATCAATACCGGCTACTTCTCGGAACTTATTGAATGGCAATTCTGCGCGGATAATTTTGTAGGTATATCAAGGTTGGGAACCCCCCAATATAATATAATAATTATCTAGTAGATCAACTTGTTATTTATGTTGTTGATTAAATGGGAACATAGAAAAAATAAACGTCAAGATTGTAGCAATTGAGTAAACGAAAACTACCAGCAGTAATTTGAATAAAGGAAGTTTGCTCTACTAACATATAATTTCGAAACATTTTCTCAAAATTGAGTACTTAGTGCTATGATTCACGATCAAAGGCATTTATGTATATTAGACATCCTAATAACCACGACATAAATAATGTACGACATCCTTTCACAGAAATACGCATAAGTCATCCGCATAGTTATATTTACATTTGGAAATGCATTTGTTCAGATCCGACAATTCAAACTTCTGGCGAATCTGGCGCATACTCATTGTACCTACCTTGAAGATTGAAGAACTGTGCATTTTGTATAAATGCTATATTTGCCTACGGGAAGTTATCTGGCAAACTCCCAAAAACTGGCAGACATATCGGATGCTCTCCAACTCTTTCTAAAATGTTGTTTATCATAAATATCTCTAAATTCTTATGCTTCCAAATCCTCCATGAATAATGGATGATGTCATTGACGTCTCCAGAAAAAATGTTTATGAAGCAATAAAGTATTTAAATATGTAGACAGATTAACATATGAATGGGTTTGAAATTATGCAGACTGCTTTTTGTTCGCATTGTTAAGTCGCTAATTGTGTTGATGTTAGAATATTCGTTTCACATTCGCTTAATTATACACCTTGTCTGTGAATCACTTGTTGTCGACTATCTTTACAATAAAAAATTTGAACATGTTACCCAATTTCATTTCGTCCAATTTAAGTGCGTTGGTACTTAAAATTGTTTTTACATTCTCGTAATTTATATTATGTAGTTTGAAAGTCATATGACTGTTATTCATTAATTGTTAGCACCAGATAAGAAATATGAATATACTGGTGTTTTTAGCTTTTATCTGTAAATTGATAAAGTAAATCTTAATTGAGTTTATCATTGAAAACGTACTCACTATCTTGTTTGTAATACACTTCATTCCAAACTAGGTCACTGTTGAGGATATTTACGAACTACGAGTAAATCCGTTTAAATTCTCTATAAAACCTTCCAAACTTATTTACTTTCATTTTGTTAGTACCTACATTTTAAATATTTTTGTAAACTTGATATTTGATTGTTTACGCAATGTTAAACCAATTATGATTATGAATAAATAATGAAACTGGTCTGTACAAAATTAAAAATAAAACAGCATCGTAAAAAATATTTCAAAACATATTTTAAATATTATAAATAAAATTTATTCTAAATTTAATCAAACTAGGCAAATAGCGGTTTACTCTCCAGGGTATGATAATTATATAAGATTAACATAAGTGTATAAATTAATATTGATGATTAGACGGTAAAATAGACTTCATGCTGAATACTTAATGACAAAACGGAACAGTGTGACGGTAATTATGTGTGACTCGAGCAATTTTTATAATAATGACTGTGAGAATGTAACCAGCTGATCCTACATCCAATCCACTTAGATTTTTCAAAGAATATGATACAAATAACAATGTCAATGATATTGAAAAAAGCTATCTGGCAAACTGATCAATGATCTCAGAGTTATTAATAAAACACAAGACTGTGGAGATAGCAAGTCACGATAGATTAATTTGAGTGCAAATCCTTATCTACGAGTATGTCCTCAAGTTCCTCGACTTCAACTGGCACAAAATTGTTTAAAAAAAATTTTGTTTGTTTTTGTTTTTATTTTTTATTTTTTTTTGTTTTTTTTTTTTGTTTTTTTGTTGTCATAAATGATACATGGAAATAAACAATTTTGACATATCAATAATTATAATTAATTTAAACATATCAGCTTTATCAATAAACGTATGATTTATGTTATCTGTATGATCTGTCATATGTGACGTTGAAATTATGGAAAATAACGCAATAATCTCGCAATCAATATGCGAATGCAGTGAAACGGACATGTCCAATCAAGTCCCGATATTGGTCAAGGCAAGGCTGACGACCGGCGACCGTGGCGACACGCCAGGCGTTCCGATCCAACTGTCTGCCGTAATGGAAGCCATTTGTCATATTTTTTATTGGAAACAATGAACACAACGTTTACAGAATGCTCACAATCAAAATTCACGAATAAATCCTTAATCAATACAATTTAGGCAAATGTGAAGTTCGAAACGATTAAGACAAAACGTGAGAGGTCAGATTCGGTGCGGGTTTCAGAGAATAAATAAAACAAGCACAAATATTGAACAAAAGAGATAGCAATCATAGCATTGTATTAAAATCATGACATTGTATTAAATGGCGCGGCTGCTTGTAAAACAAAGTTTAATACAGCTATTAATTTGACAATGTAATCGGCATTTAATTCCTTATCAGGAATCGCGTGGTGATGCTGACGCAATGTCACGAAACGAGTCTTTAGTCGATAAAATTCAATGTTAGGTAAGTAAATGGATGCGGCATAGCAAACGGCTTGGCTGCGCTCCAGCGAGAGAATAAGGTAACATTCTCAAGGGCACTCGGAGTTTACAAGTGATGTCGGTTTGTATTGGAGAGGAATCTGGAAGTTGTAAAGTCGGACAGTAAATTATAATTCTATGTATTTACGACATTCAAATACTAATTTTGTAAGAAAGTCAGTTTGAAATTATAGAATGGTAATAGCTAACATTATTTCGAATGTAAAAATTATTAATTGATAAGTAATGCGATTTTTCTAACTTAATTGCAAGAATATTTGTACAAAAATATTCCGAATCTATGATTTATATGTTTGTAAATTAATAAGGAATTAACTTGTTTACATTGTCCATAAAATTATCCTCGCCAATTTCCGTGCGTGTCATCGTACCGTTTCAAAACAAATCGTTAATCTGGTGGGTGATTCATTTCTTTGAAATGCGAAGAAAATTTATTGAAACATTGGCCACCTACGCGTTATTTTTTTTGTGTAGATAGTTCTGTTCACGTTATCTCGTAGGTATAAGTAGGTACCTAATTTATACGTAGCATAACAAACATTGTTTTAATTATTGCTGGTAATTTACACCATTTAGGTCTATAAAAATAAATAGGTACCTTGAAATTAGCAATATGCTTCACGACCACGTTATCCTTATTATTAGCTGCATTGAACTAATTATCCTTATGAAACATGTAGGTATTGCAATGTTTCTAATTTTCCTCCTTCAGTTGTTATTCGGTATTTTTGTGTGAATTTATGATTCGAATACATAACATACCTACCGCCGCGGAATTGGAATCGTGCCAACGTCGATGTACGGCCAATCGTACTTCAAGTGGTCGTATCAACTAAATGTTGATTGATGATTTCCCTTCTCTGTAAACGACCGGATCGACCTTTGTTGCTGTAACTTTAATATTAATGCGAAGTCGTTCACGAAATTGATTTATTTCAAGCATTAACTTTTAAACCACAACTGAAGTAAGTTATGTCAGTTAAAAATTAACGTGACAATCAAGCAATTATCAACGCTTAAAAAGATTCAGGAATATTATCAAGATAAATAATTTTCTCCGTTAATTAAAGTTCAATCGAGTGAAATATGGTTCCCTCGTGGCGCTATTACTTTATGGAAGTCTCTCGGTCCCCACGTCCTCTCCGTTTTAATGAGTTCCAAGCTTAATTTACAGTTATTGTTTTACCCTAGTGGCCGTGGATTTTGGACTCGTTACTACAGTTGAATACCAAATGGGGCTTGTGTAGAAACTTTAAGTGGTCACGTTTGTAGTATCATCTGATTAACTTGGGCCTTGGCTTATCTAATAAAATTATACTAAACTTGTGAAGTTTTGGGAGTTCTGTGCTAATATTAGTAGTAGGGTTGTGTCTTAAACGTTCCGTAAAAGGTCACACATGATATACTGTTAGCAACACAAAATAACAAAAATAATGTTTGCATATTTATAAAGTAAACTTTACACAATAGACTACATTATAATAATTATTCATTATGAAGTGTAGATTTGGTAGGTAAATAACTTTATGAACAAAAATGATTTTAATTATGAGAACTACTTCTTAGCGTTTGCTAAGAAGGACAAATTCAGTAAGTACCTTGACTTGGCGCACGAGGTTTCCACTTTTCGTCAAGTGGGTGGTTAATTCGCTGATTATTGTTCTGATATTAGTCACGGTAGATGGATTTATAGCGAAGAGCCACGACCGACAATTCAAGAGGCTCTGTTAGATGTCTTGTTAACTCGCTAGGATCAGATGTAACCTGGCCCATTGTCAGGTGATTTCTTACTTTGCAGCTCTGACCACCAATAGTATATAATTATAAGCCCTGCCGCGCTGTTGGCGGTGGTTTATGTTGTTTTTTATTAATAAATAAATAATTTGTAATACATCAAAATTATATTCTATACAATTTTGTTTAACCGTAGCCCTCTTAGCCGTACGGTACACTGTTTCTAAATAGTTCCATAGTAGTTTACATTCCAAAATTTTGCTGATTCGTTGCTTTCCCGATTCCAAAGTTAATAATCAATGGTTAAAGTTTGGGATTCCTTACCAACTTAATTATATCTGCGAAGGTCGCTCGGGAACTTCCGACTTAGTAACTTATTCATCAAACTGTGGATTCGTGGGTCCAGCTTAATTATTCTTGTTGTTTTAATTAAGTTTCTAATCGCTTTGTTTGCTTGTTATTCGGACTTCGTAAATCCCAATTCGGGTTTAGCAATCAAGGGTATTGTTATCAAATTTTCACATGCTCAAACCATGCTTTAAAGAAGACTTTGTCGTGCCGCGTGCCGATGAAAACTATAGAGAAATATCATGGAATAAAAATAATACATAATATGTATATATTATTATTTTAGTTAAACTGTAGATAATGTACTAAAAGCTTAAAAATAATTAAGTAGGTCCTAGGTACCAGTCATCACGCCACTCTCCTCATCATTATTGATCCAAAAAATAAAATCGTGGGCTCGTGAAATCTCTATCAGACATCAGTCAACCGCTCATGTCATTATAAATGCTACTCGTACTTATTTACTCAGGTGAAGCTACGCCCGACGTTTTTATTTTTAAGTCAAAACTAAAATAAACAAGTCAAGCTTAATAAAACAGTTCAAAAATAAACTTCAATTTATAACTTGAGGAATGAGAACTCAAACAAAAGGTTATTATTTTTGTAACGACCTGAATTTCATAATGCGACACTTGCGGGGGTTCTTCAGAACTTTTCTTTTCCGCTGCTTGTTACATTGTTAACTTTGTGATTGTGCGAACTTCTAACGCAATACAAATAACCCTTTTTTAGCCTCAACGCCCCTTAATTGCTTAATTGGAGTTTATTTTTACAATCTGCGTATTCTGTACACGTGACTGACACATTGACTTTGTTTTCATTATGCATCGAATTCTAGATGTCATTTTTAAAGGCTTTATGTCTATGTCTGGAGCTCTCTATTTATTGTATGTGATAAGCGCCCAGGAATAATTCCCAGTAACCACTTTATTTTTATTTTAAAAAGAAAATTTAACTACTTCCATCTTGCAACGTTCTGTAGAAAGTTCAATAACTTCTTATTTATGTGAGTCAGATCATCCTGTTTCGAAAGTAATTAAGGATCACGTTACCAAAGTTTGTTCGAAGCGACAAACTTACAGATTATCTGCTTCCAGCCATTACAGTTTGAAGTAGCTGAGTTCCAGGCGGCGCAACTTGCCAACTTTGTGGACTTTGGCAAACTCTCCGCCGAAGTTCGCATCTTCTTGCTTTGAAATAACCTGTTTACGTCCAACTTTCTTTGGCGTTTCATTCGCCGCTTTGCGTACCTATTGAAGCTTCACTTTCATCATTATCCGAGTCAATAATAGCTTGAGCGTTCTCATTACTAATACACGTCAAGAGAAGCATTCAAAGCACTTTATCAACGGTTCCTGAACCTCATGCTCACGCATAATTAATTATCGCTTCATCGAATCCGTTCGAATGAGCGTCCACGCTAGACGTTTCCAATTTATCCACAACAATGATTAATGAAATCGATTTGATTTCAAACAATTTGTTGTCAAATCTATTATTTTCTTTTAGCATTGGAAGTTAAAAAAATATCAGTACTAAAAAATTCTGACATAATCTGGTAAAAGAGGGTGACAACAAAATAAGGTTTGACAACTTCACCCTTCCTCGTACCGAGTTGGAGCCGTTTGAAGGGGTTGAGGGGGCCATCAGAGGAGTGTATTCCGCCTCCTCTTTGGTGTTCGTGAATACCGCTTAAAGTTCTCGGCGTAATTGCTGTCTGGCTGTGAATAAACTTTGTATTACATTACCCAAGTTAATTTATAGTGTCTTCTTATTCATTGCGTTAAGTTAGTTTGTTTTCCAAACGACCGGAGTTATTCTAACTAGCAAAGTTTGCGAAGAATGTATTATGTTAACTTTCATCCATTCTGTTACAAGTTGTATGAGTATGCGTGGATATTATTACGTACGTATTTTTAAACGTTATCCTTAATTTTCGCCATTACGTTCTTTACTTTGTCCAAAATACCTTTTGTTGTGTTCATCTGATGAAGACTTCATCTATTATTATCGTTTTCACACTTTTGGATACTACTAATACTTGAAATTATTTTGTCTCAATTAAAGCTCCATTAATTAATATTCAATCTTCACAGATGAATGGCTTTGAAAATCTACAGTCACAAATGATTAATCAAGATGGCAGACTAAAGGCTCGTGTCTGTGGTGACCTAAACTCCTCTCGGGATTATCGCAAACAGTATCGCTATATACAACTAACCTAACGATGTAAGTTAGGTACCCATAAATTGACTTGGTACAAAAATATCTCGCTTGTAATAGTGATCATAGTCACGCAACGTCATTAACGAAATGCTAATACAGTTGTATTTCTTGAATAGTCGATCACGAAGTCTCGTGATTGCTAATTTAAAACGTCTCTATTAAAACAAGACGGCCACAGTCTCGAAAAGCGGCCAATTGCCTCCGGTTTGCACACAGACGTCGAAAGTTCACAATTGCGTTGAAGCACTAATTGACTATGAACTCTATCATTAAAGGGTTAAGTGGAGCGTAGTTTATCAAAAGCAAATAGTACAGACACAATAATTTAGGTCATAGTATAAATGAAACTGATTAATGTGTTACGATGGAAAGTCAATAAGATTTAAGTCAATAAAGCTTTATATGAGAGATTGTGCAACACGACCGGTTCTGTTACAGCAGGGTAATAAATTTGATGAACTGGTGTCAAGGGTTATCGATGTTATGGCCGCTCGTTGTGCCAACGCGCATTCCATGAGCAAATTCCATTTATTATTAGTGCCGTATGATAACGATAAAGCAACGAGGTCAGACGAGAGCGCAAAAAATAGAAACTATGCTTTACTGCGCGTGACTATGCAGGCAAGATGGCGTGTCTAGCCGTCTCTCTCCGCCTAGTGCAGCTAGCTCTACTTATCTCACTCAGCCAGATTTGGTTGCGGTAATTTTTTTGCTTACTTACTTGTTAGTTTCGTTTTTATCTGCTCATTTCTCATCGAATTTCACGAATTACGTGACGCAAGGTTTAGCGTTAGAATTTTTATTACTCATATGAAAACTCGCAAAAATATATTAACAGTAAAATAAATCGCTTCATATTTAAACCAATTTAACCAATGCTTGGGCTCCCGTTTAATAACCTAGATAAGTTTGGCAAAACAAATTTGTATAACTGGCTCCTAAAAGAGAGATCACATCGTGCGGAAACGGTCGTGGATGATAACATTGGCATAATTGAATGGGTCGGTTATACTGGAACGGATGCTCAACGGGAACGAGAAATCGTTAACCACATTTGCATGCAAGTCTAAACAGTATCCGAGGTGGTTCTCGCCTAAAGAGAGGCGACGAGATAAAAACTGTTTGCATTAAGTATACGGTATAAGTTCCGAGGGTTCCGAGAGTTACGTTAGCATGGAGCGTTACGTAACCCGGCATTTGAGATCGCCTTGGGTTCCGAGATTGATGATAGCTCCGAGTCCAACCCCGTTCTATTATCTTTACCGGAGCAAAATAGAGTACCTACCACGTTAAAGCTCTAACGTTTTCCTGGAATATGAAGGTCAACAAAAGGACAGCGTGTCCTTTACTACAGAAATAACAAAAGGAAAATTAATCTGGCTCGAGAGATGGCAACTTGGCAACGTAATATTTGTCTCTTTGCAAGAACCTTATGGTTCTATAGATTTTATTTTAATAATAATAAAACGGTTTAAACAATAGATTTACTGACATCAATAGTAGAGCCAGGTAGAGAAACATACAACAAAGGACGATGTACAAAAAATCTTCGGCAACAAGCTGGCAACATCGCAGAGATGTAATAATAACATAACAAAACAGTACAAAGTGAGTCACGCATGCCGTGATGGGTCGTGAAGGAAATGTTTGTCACGAATTCATTTAAAATGTGTACAATATAGTATTACATAGTTCGTATACATACATACACCCACATGCAGTATACGGCTATCAAATACCGTATCTGGTTACAGCTGAGCTTGGATAACCTATTACTATTACGAGTATTTCTTCTGCGGTAAAACTGGTTTTGCCATGAACGGTGTAAAAGTAACATGTGGAAATTGAATTGCTAAGTATTCAAATTTGTTACATCATAATCAGGGCAGGTTTACTGCCTAAAATATTCCATAAATTACCTAATATCCACATTTTACAATGATCAAACTGCATGATTTGAATTTGCGAGAATAATTTAACTAACCCACCAAGTACTTACCATTGCATCCTTGAACAGCAAAACTATTTTCGATGTCTTACGTTGAGATCTCGCGGAGGAATCTTATAAAGGATATAAAGTGTAGAAAATGTGGAACACGTAGGTGGTCTTGCTTCTACATCTTGCTCTTATTCCGCCATTATTAGAATTGCTGCTACGTGGGCGCCTGAATAGGCAATATAGAGCTTTATTGCTGTTATTTTATGGCCTTTTTAATTCAATACCTGTTCTTTCAACGAGCTTCCCAATTTTAACACCTACACCAGAATTTTTAATATAACATCGTCTGAGAGTCGTAAAATGTAACGCCTCTAATGGCGTGATCGGTTTCTTAATCGTTTTCTCTTTCGAAGTCTCGCGACTCGAGTCGAGGTCGTAATCCAAAATGAATTCACAATTTGTTTATAAATTGGCTCGAGAGCTATCTGCTACCGTAAGGGTGCGCAGTTCAATCAATAATTCAATAGCAGTCGGGAAGAGGAATGTTGCACAAATGAAAAGCCACGTGGTGTGCACAGATTGTTTCGCTCCGTTTGGTTTAACGCTTGTACTGGTTGTTACCAGGCGGACGCGTGGACACGTGATGTTTTCCGAACGAGCTCAATTCAAAATGGCCGCTGCCACCAGTACCGCCATTCGCTTTCCCACGTCGCATGCCGCTTCGCACGCTTCATTCTTGTTTCTTTCCTATTGTGCATCGCAATTCGCAATTGCATTTTTGTGCCAGCCAACACTTTTTATTTGTAGTTTTAACCTCATTCATGTATCATTGTGCCTATTCGGCATCAGAAACTTATCTATATTTCTTTGGCTTAGTATTATGAACTCGTAACAGGCTTTATCATACATGTGGTATGGTAGGTATATCGGGTCGGGGCCATTAGCTGGCATGTGTTAATAGCATCGCCGTGAGTGTGACAGATGTGGGTACCTAACCACACTTATGAGACATTGCCAGAACAGCATGTGTTTTCACTAAATGGTAATGACTCATTAGGTTATTTATTAACGTGCCATTTCGAATGGCAAATCATTTGCATAGTTGCTTCGAGTTTCACGCTGTTCGCTGCTAATTCATTCAGTTGGTACATAACGTGTTTTTTCGAGGTTGCTTGTTATTTCTTATCTAAGTGTCGTTTAATTTGCATTTGTTATTATCTACGCATTGTTCTGCGGGCTATTAAATATGGAACTGTTCACAGAGCTCTCATTGTACACAATTTACTTGTGATGTCATGCTCATCATTCTTGGAACATTACTTTAAATCAAGATATTCTTATTAAACGGAAATAAGTGGATTTCATTTATTACGACCTTGGTTTTAGCGCTGTAACGATGTTCAATCCAAGTCCCGTGAACTTAAAGCATACTTTAGTACAAAATTCATGTGCTAATAGCGACTTCGGATGTAAAGCCGAGTTCGGTTGTAGTGGCTGTTTTTTAATGAATTATTAGTAACAAATTCCTGGAAATCCCATGCAGATATTGCGACCGGAGTCGGTGTGTCTGTTAAAGACACAAAGAGCTTTCATATCTTTTGTTTACATTCACACAGATGGTCAGCAACTGTGGTGACCTTTTTTTTTTGTTTATTGATATTAGCTAGGTAGGTTTATAAGCGTGTACCTTTCGTTATGGTTCAGTTACAAAGTGATATTCTGAGTGTTAAGTAAACTTTTGCAAAAGTATGGCTCCTAGTGACTGTGACTAGAAACAGTTTTCCCTAAATTGATTAAAGAATATACCGAGAGCCAAATATGGAATGCCGACGAGACAGGTTTGTTTATGAGTTAACTCCTGAAAAAACCTTAAAATTTAAAGGGGAAAAGTGCGTAGGTGGAAAATTATCAAAAGATCGAATCACCGTGCTTGATGCATCGAGTATGACAGGGGAAAAAAGAAAATTATTAGTCATAGGCAAGGCAAAAAAGCCCAAGTGTTTCAAAAATGTTAAATACTTGCCAGTTGATTACGAAGCAAATAAGAAGGCCTGAATGACTTCAGAAATTTTCGAAAAAGTTCTGCGTAAATGGGACACCCAGTTAAAAAGTAACAAAATAAGATCATTTTATTCATTCATAATTTGCCCAGCACATCCTAAAATTAATAACTTGACCAATAAAAGTGGCATTTTTACCACCAAACACTACATCAGTGATTCAACCGATTGATCAAGGCATAATAAAAACCCTCAAAAGTCATTATCGGAAGATTTTGGTACAGAAAATTATTAACGACATAGAAGAAACGGCAGGTCCATTTTCCGTCATTTTATCTTTGCCTGTAACGAGTTTCGGATATAACGGCGAAATTACAGTGGTCCCTTCATCGTCGTTATACTCGAAAACTATGTATTTTTTGCTAGAAACATTCCATGCTTATTCAAATACTGACATAAGCAATCGCGCCGCTTCAAATCGAGGTCATTGTCGCTATCGTAATTTAATCATCATGTGGCGGACGTTGTTGTGCGGAAACTATAAACCAAGACAGATTGACTTACAACCAACTTTAATATACTTGCTTGTAACCTTGTAAAGTAGTTACTTCGAAATTATAATATTTCAACCTAGCAACAGACTGGGAAATTTTGTGAAACCTATTCGATCTACTTAGAAACCGATCTCTAACTCTATCATTTTGTGTTTGTCAATTTAATAGAAAGAGCTATTGAGGCTTATGCAGTTAGAATGACAGTCATTGCTTATTAATGATCTATTACTGATCTCAATCACACCGCCTAGTACGCCAATCAAATACGAGTATGTAGTATGTACCTACTAAATATTTTTCGAATTATTTATCTATGATAATTTTATGCGAGTAAAAATTGGTAAAATTTGGTGTCACGGCTATTGCGCGCATATGTAGCGTTCGAGTGGTACCGTCTCATACATATTCAAGGGGCGTTAGCCGCCGGAGTGGCGATAATAGTCACTTGCCATTGGCCTGCAAAACTGGCTGAATACTAATCGGCTGCCTTTGCAGGATCTGCATCGAAATCATCTACCATTCAGCCTTCCTGTTCCAACATACACATACACAGACAGGAAGCCAACAAAACATGAAATAAACATCCAAGATTTTGTATAAGTTCTTTATTTATATCCGTGACGTTATCTCTCTTGACGGATTACCGTCAAAACAATAGTTTTTATCGCAAATGTGTTGTCGAGAATGCGTCGTACCTACGCTCATATTTATTACACGTACCCAAGTGTACATATTTATAGTAATCAGTTCGCCTAGTGTTGACCCACTTGCGAGAGATAAGCTATCAATCCGTTACGAGTGTGATGTATTAGTTGTGCAATTCGTTATCGTGGCGGTTAGCGCTCGATAGATAATGATGTTGATTTTTTCAAGTTCATCAACGTCCTTTGTTCTTATTCTGTAAACATTAAACATTATCGTTCTCATTTAGCATTCACTATAATTGTTTGCACAAACATTGACGCAAATTATCTTTTATGTGAGTAGTAATATTAGAACTATCCGTAAGGTTGTTTTCATACGTACTGTAGTGTATCTGCGTTTATAGCACCTTGATTGTGTTGTTTATAATTTGCCTTAACAACTTACGTACGTTGTTAGTGTAAAAACTTACATGGTTTCTCCTATGTTCATTTTTTCATTATAACTATACGTATAGTTATTTTTAATACGTTAAACACTTCGACTTAAACATAACATTATTTGTTCTACATCATTCTACCTTTATATAAATTCTTCATCTAGTTTCGTGCGCTCAAACTAAAACATATTAATAGGTATATCTTGGTTGGTAGTCTGATAGCTATACATTTATTACCTTTGTTGGTAGTTTCACCAATTAGCCATAGATAGAAGTACAGTGTAATTAATTACATATTTATAAATTCTATGCTTCAACCAAAACAACTTCCGCTCCTAATTTATTCTTATATATTGCCTAAGGTCATTTCAATAACAGCTAACAGTGACTTTGTTAGCAGCCTAAAACCTTTAATTTTTTAGTATTTTAATTCCTGTTCCCAAGCGCGTAAACTTCTCGGTTCGTTTGGTCAAGGTGACCTTCCACGACCAGTCACATCGTAACTTAACGGCTCCCTATTCAATGTAAATTTCGCGAGACCTTGTTCGAAACCACAAGCTCCAATTCCATTTGTTTGTTCACAATTCACAATCACAAATTACTGTTAATTTAATGCATAGCAATAATAATAAGGAAAGGATAAGCAAAGATGCACTTTATGGATGTACCTATGTAGGTATAGCACCAGAAGTTATGAACTATAAAAAATCAATTCAAAGTCGTACAACTTTGAATTGATTGTGAGTGCATTCGACCTTTCAAAAGCAGCAGCACTGGTTCCCTTTTAAGCATTAAAGAAAGAGGAACACGTGCTGGGCGCACTCCGCCATTCTGCAATATAAATGGCAAGATGGCGGCGAGCCGTTGGTTGGTGAAAGTACTCGGTAATTATAAGCGGCGCGGGAAGGCGAACAGGCTGAAACACGAGGATCTATGGCCGGCCGCCGGCCGCTGCACGCTGCACGCAATGCTTAACTTGATTTATATCGCTCTCTTGTTCCATTCGAGCTATTATACCTACTCCAGTGTACACGCTCAATCGCGATTCTGATATTATTTTCGATGGCCATGGGAACTGAACTCGCGTGGGTTTACAATCATTTTATTAGTCACAGTTTGGATCATTGGATTGGTTTGGCTGTTACCTATTTTAGTTCGAAAATATGAAATATGTAACGCTACTTTACCTCAGGATTTATTAATAGAAACTTCTCGACGCATATGCTAACCCATGATTTGGCATTTAGATTATCTCGCAAGAGTGGTTTTGTTATTCGACCATTAGGGTAAAACTTTCCATGAAAGCATAATATATTTATTGACGCAGATAGATCATATTATTCAGTCAACAACCGGGCAGGTAATAAATACTAAAAAGATTCTCTACCTTGATCCGTTTCCATTTTATAGCCGCTATTTACAATCCGATGTTCGTTTATAAAAAGAGTAGGTACATACTCGTAAATACCATCTGTATTAATAACGATCGCCTTCCGCGAACCGAAATGAACACAACAGACAGAAATACCCACAGACATGCACACATTCGTTTTATATGTGTTTGCTATAAATACACGGTTGGTAACTGATGCCAAAATGATTGCAAACAGATTCTAGAAATTCTTTCCTCCTGTTTCAGTGTTAAGTACGGTTTAAGAATTTATTGTCGATATGTTAGACGTGTTTTATCAAGTCATACTTCATCAAAAAAATCAATAAGTATCTAAAATTGTCAACAAACTAGAAATAGTGGCTAGGAGACTATTAGAGGTCAAACTATCTGCTTTGAAATGATTTGCATACTTCCATCGATGACTTGCGTATAATATGTGATACTATTCAATAGCATTAGTCTTACTTTTACGTAACAAACTTGCAATGAATTTAAATAAGTAAGTAATAAAAATGAATATGTGCTAACTTACTGACAATGGATGATTTTCTATTATTTGACTCAAAAGTACGTTCTACTTGTCAGCAGGAACCGTATTGAAATCGCTAACGTTGATAATGATTCCAAAGAGCTCGCACACGAAACGGCCTCATTTCACTCGTTTTTATGCATCCTACAGCATCAGCCGTCGCCATCTCATTTTAAATGTGTTTTTTATTCGTACTCGTACGTACGGAGAAGGAATTGGCGTCGCTCTACCAGTGGTCGGTGGATTAGTTTTTAGTAGCAACTTTTTTTAACTCCTCATAAAAATTAAGTAGATTTCGACACGGATTCCTTCCACTTCCCTTTACGTTTCAACGCGCATCAAGGTTTCCAATCGACCCGGAAAACGAAACTAGATTACTAGTCTAAAATCAATTATGTAAATGTAAAACGTCTTTATTGTTCTGTCTTTCATGCATAATTAATTCTTTCGTAAGACTTTGTTTGATTTTGATTGAATAAATCGCAATAACATAATGTACATACATTATTAATATGTATACCTATTCAATTTATTGGTGTTATAAAAACATCCTTAACCCGATTCGTATGTGTTTGATTGACATAAGTATTTAATTAATTTTGAATGAAATCTGTTATTGTTTTCAAAAACGCAGTGTCGGGCCAGAAAATTCGAATTCAAAATTATTTATTCAAGAAAATATACGGAGCGATCTACAACGTGACCGACAACGTTTATAAACAAGTCTCCATTCAAGTTAATTACTGAGACGATAAAAGCGGTGCATTGAACGAGCACGATTGATAAATAACTAAAATACTCCTACACGTTTCTTGATTGCATTTCAATCACTATTGTTATCGCCGTGTGCTCAATACTCGCGTGTCTACTAATACAATTAATTTGATTTATATTCCTTAGATCATCTTAATGAATCATTGTTTTGAATCTAAATAAGATCGGAATTTCCGCTCAGTGTTGAAACTACACACGATGCGAAATAAAAAAGAAATATGATCAATAAAGAATATCTTGTAAAACACGAGAGAAGTAATTCCCTCATGTCGTTCACACGTTGAATTCTCTTAAGTGGTACGGAGATGCCAGCACATTGTTTATTGCCGTTGGCATATTTCAGCAAGCCGGCGGGGGATCGCATGCCAACTCGTTTGACCTCATTCCCGAGAACTAGTCTGCGTAAACTCTCATATCGGGTTTATGAAAACATACCTATTTTAAGACTATATAAAGCTTCAGACCGATCCAACTCATTATTTGTTTGTTTTAGTGAAAGAACGCGTGCCAAGTTTATGCGCGTTTTACAATACTCGACGTTTCTCAACCTGATTTACTGTAAACAAGCAGCGTGAAAGGAGGTGACGACAGAATTTGAGTTTTTTTTTTTCATTTGCGTCAATTCATTATCTCATTCTTCCTTCATGGTTATCTGAAATGTTTGACATCGGCGCTTAAGTTTATGTATGTTCTCTTAAACGAATACGATTACGTTTGCTCTCGTAACGCGAGAATTATTAACATATTGTATGTTGACATGAGTTAGGATATGTAGTCTCTTTTTACCGACTTCAAATAGGAGGTTACATATCAAGATTAAATTATTGATGTCGTTATAAATTTAAACGGTCCACCGAAGCACGGAGGACTTCCGTTTCTGGGTAACACGATCGCGACCAGCACCATGTCATCCATAACTAGCTCTACCACAAATCTCTATCTACCTACACTAACCGAGCGAGTTAAAGCCTCTTATCTCAATTAGAAAGTTACAGATATAGTGACGTTTTGATCAATGAAGGAGAAATTGTTTCTGCTCGTAAGCAAACTGAGTCTTGTTTATTTTCTAACGATTGGGCGTCGTCCGCGCTCATTAAACTACATGCAATAGATCTTCATTAAGTTTAATTTACGATAAAAAGTCGGATGGAATCAAAGCACTTTCGTTAGATTATGTTCGTTCCTTGTCCTCGTATCTTATCTGGCAAAAAGTTTCCAGTACAAAAAGATTTATCATTCAATTATTCTTTATCGATTGATATTAATAGGCTGGCAAACTCGTGATTGATTAAAGTTGTGCGAATTGATAACTGTAGAATGTAAAACACCGCTGCAAAATACAAGGTGATCACAATTTATTTACCAATAACTGTCATTCACTCCCACACGCAATTTATGAATACCATTCCATCGGATCGGGCTGCGAATAAAGCGGGTTGGAATAAATCGAGCAGCTTGCTTTGCGAGTCCCCATTTCTCACGTAGCAGTCGAGACCACTCGTGGGGGACTGGTCGGTCTGCATGCCGACCAAGAATGGCTTTAGCGCGGTGCCTTAAAGGGTAAAACGGCATGCATAGTTTTTGTGCTCCCAAATATACAGGCAGGCGGTCATTACGATATCCGTGCGTGCAGCGAAGGGTTAGCCCTTCTCGTGTAGACTTCACCGCAGATTTTGGTTGCAATTTACGAGACATTATTCATCCAACATATGGTAACAGCTTTTCGATCGATTCAACAAACCGCATCGTGTAATTTCAACGTGAATTTTCACTGAGAATATAAATATGATAACTACAAAACCGCAATCAGACAGCAAATTTAAATACAATCCAGGGAAGCAGAAGTAGAGAAAAGAGTATCTTCCCGAAAGATTTATTCAAACAATTCAACGTGAAAAAATATATTTCCTTTTGTGTTTAGTGGAGCGTTGTCAATAAGAATTATATGAAAGAAATGTTATTTAGTAGATAACAGCTTTATGTTGAAATTTAACAAGTTTCTACATTAGATATACCTATTATGAGTCAATCGCTAAGGACTGGTAGAGACGGTTAGATATGCCTTCCCCTTCGATGATCGCTCGATAATTTGTCTGGGCCTGTAATCCGTAGGGTAGTTATGATAAATGAGCTCGATCCGCTCTGGTCGGACCACCTGCGATTCGAATGTGGATAAACTAGATCTCTCTTAATAGCTTGGTTGATTTGAGCGATGATATAAATATTCTAAGTAATCGGATTATTACTAAGAAACTTTAAACAAAGCTTTTGAAGAACTTTGCTGACTGTGAACAAAGAGCCACGACGAGTAGCATATGCATTACAACCACAGATTTCTTTATACCAATTGCTGGGTGCCTTTCTCTGATTGTGTTTTCTACCTCGATCATACGTAATACAAATTAATATGTTATAATGGAAAAGTACATTAGTTAATCACTTGCAAAAAACTCATTTAAAAACCTCCTTTTGTGACATTGTGGTGGTAACAAACAAAAACATGATGCAAAACCAAAATATGTTATGCACATTCACGTATTTCACTACAATTGACAGGTGATTATGCTAAACAGCCAGCAGCTATAGCATGCCATTAAGTGGATAATGTTTTCTATTGCATAACTTATAGAACTGGTTTCCATAAATGTCAGTCGACTCATACAAGCCGTCTATACACAGCTGTTTCTCGGTTCGTGCCTGCACCACTATTATGGATATCAGGTTTTTTCGATGAATTGATTACATGTCTTGTATGGTCAACGCTCCTTATATGGACGGTGTTTATGATTTTAAGTAGAGGGGAAAAATGTATGTTGAATATTTCGAGCATTGATTGCTACTGACACGCCAAGTTGCCATAAAGGGCACGCATATATTTGACATACATATCCAAACGCTTAACAATCTCGTACAAATATTACACTCGTTTACGAAGAATTATATGTATATGTACATATATGTAGATGGAATTGTCGTTCGCAGACTTTGCAGTTAAAGGAAACAATATGATTATCGAATAAAGTTTTTATGGCGGCGGCTATGCGGAGTTTTTGTATGGTAATGGGGGGGTGGAATGGGAAATGGAATCACAAAGCCATTAGGGTCCATGACGCATATAGCTTCACGGGTTAGTGAACCGGCAGCTGTGTGCGGTGGTTGACATGCGGGCGGACCACCGGCCGCTCGGACGGCGGACGGTAACACGAGAGACGTGGCACCGACCACTCGCCGCCACTGCCAGCTCCACCTGCACCTGCCTCACTTTACTATCTGATCACACCGACCTCCCCGCCACCTTGTTGCAATTAATTTAGACGCGAATGTAAGCAGACAAGGCCACTTTCATTGGCTTAAACTTAATGTGGGTGTAATTATTGCTATAGATTATGACAATAGAAAATGTGTATAATTAATGATTTAGTTAGTAATTCGATTGTGTTTAATTTGAAATAGGTAGTAATTGATGTTATTTGTTAACGAAAAAAATTTATAGTGAAATGTCGCAGTCGCAACCTGTTAGATAACGAAGTATTATAATTTAGATACTCCGATAATTCGTGATAACACAAATAAAACACGTCTAACGTTAGGTAAATTTCATGTGGGCTGTTTGCGATTCCAGTTCCAAACGTTCTTTATTCTAAGAATATTCGAGAATGAATACGATACATAATAAATCAATATTTGAAGACAAACAGAGTGAATGAACTTGCGCCAATATAATTTTAGAATATTAGCATAGATATGTATAATGAACCAATTTAATATTGGGTTTGCTATCAAGAATAACACGAAACACTAATTTACATTTTAACAGACTACTTTTTCAAGTATATGCGATAAAAAAAGGTTGTTTGTTTCGCATACCTACCTTTTACCCACCGAAACTGGTTGCGGCAACCGGTCCATGTTTGATATTCTCAACAGGCTCGTAAATATTCACTGGATAAAATAATTGACCTTTGAATTAAAAAGGTTTCGGTTTTCGTATATTAATAGAGTTTATTTTTATTTTAATGTCTTTTCACCGTACTGCGCCACTGCGGTCTATGGTCAACAATGTCCTTGGTTGTCTTATTTTAATTTTCTTCTCTGGCATTTTCTATTAGAGTTTTAGTAGGTCTACATAACTCTGCGGTATTAAGGTTACTATATTATATTTATAGTATAGGAGGCGTCCAGCTCGACTCTGTGCAATATTTCAAAGTAGTTTAAAACAATTCATTCGCTATACAATACATGCTATTAGCATCTGCAAATGATACTATTATGGAAATTTAACAAAATATATCTGTTTCTTTTCAGGCACATCACCCGAAGCTGAACCCGCCGAGATCGCCAAGAAAGGTAAGTTGTCACCTACTCATAATAATCATCCATTCAATAATGTATGTATGGATATGGACTCAGCCAGCCTGTTATTGGTCAACCATCGACACAGGTATTTAAATACCAAATGAGCGGAGCCGGGACCAGCTGTCACAGATACGCGAACTGTCCGTGTTTTTAAATGTTAAAAGTGGTTGCAGACTTGTTATTTATAGCTATTTAATTACTTATCTACATAACGAGCTCTCGTTTCACAAAAGAAAAATTACATTTGTTTCTATTGAGATAATAATAATAAAACTAGATTGTGATATTTATTTGGAAATGGGTACATATTTTAAATGATGATTTCATTCTATTCTAGAATCGTCCGTTATTGTACCTCTAGAATCTTATTGATATTAAAATTGGTGAAGCTGTTTTAAATAAAAACTGGTCTGTGAATGAAGCCCTCTCAACAAGTAGAGCAGCTGTTTTTAATTTAGATCTTAATATACCATCTGCAGGAGATAATAATTTATATTGCGACACATTTGAAATTGATACTTATGAAGAGATTGTATCTGAGTTACTTATAATTTTGTAACTTGTGTAAGATGTTAATGTAAAGCTTATCGTCAAGTAACAAGCTAACCAACCGATCAATTTCAAGCAGTAAATTCTAAGTAAAATTCATTAAATGCCAATCAGAAGGCCTTATAAATGAGAACAGAATTTAAATTGAATGTATTAGTTTAATCAAATTGATTTCCTCATCAAAGAGATATGTATATCATTTTTTAAATTGATTTCTTGCTGGCACGGTATGCTATCGCCTTCATAAGATTCATAATATATTTTTGTTGAATAATCCAGATCACTCACCTTAATTTTACATTCAAATCCATTTTGTTGTTTGTCCAGAGCTTATTTGCGTATGTATAGGACTATCATACATAACAATGTATTCCATACATCGGGCGTCTTTTGACAAGCAGAGGTCACATCGGACGGCAAAACATTTGTTATTATCATTTTCTGATCTAAATTTCAATCAGGCTTACGTACGTACGAGTAACGGGGTCACGTCGATTTCGAAACATTTAAGTACTGGAGTCTAATTAACTCCTGAGTCTGTTTGTATTTAAAGTACTTACGGTTTTATCGTTGTTAATTAGAATTTATTATTTTTAACAGGTGAATACGAGTATACCCGATTTCGTGAATTTCCATAGAGTGTATTGAATTTGATGTTTGCTTTGTAGAGGCCGGGTCATGTTTGTAGTCGGTTGAAACAACACGATCCGCTCTCCCTCCTGTTTTTAAAGGCTACCACACACGAGGTGCCACCCTCGCTATAACAGCTTTATTTTCTTTTCCCGGCGTTCACCGCACCTTTTCATGTTCCAACGTAATAAGTTCAGCACACAAAGTAAGTTAGCAATCATGAAACGTTTCGTCGTTTTCGTTTCGACCTTTGAAGCCAGCTTTGTAACTTGCGTTTATTTTTACAACATCGTCAATAAGGACATATAACATCACGTAGAAGCTATATTATTAACTCTCCTATTATGGAATTTCAATCAAAGTACGCCCACGTTCCCGTTAACAGCCCACGTTGTATTACCTAATGACTAAATTCATATACTTAAGTATTTGTGATTAGAAATAATTTTGCGTCTTGTTGTCGCTCGTATAATAAGTGGCCGATCAGTTACCAAAGTTTCTTAGAAATCGTGAGACTTGAGCGATATGCGCTATAAATATTAATAAAAAGAAAAAAAGAAACACATTAGAGAACCGGTAACAGCCTCTGGTTATGTGTGCGTCATCTTGAATCTCTTTTAAAACACGTACAATTTAATGAATATTCATAGAGGAGTTCTCGCCAGACCAATTTGTGGCACTGCCAAGAACTGGCCTCTCCATTTTTTGTTGGTGTTATTCAACTTCATATTCAGAATGATTAAGTTTTTATAGCCTCGAGCGGAGCTTGTAATATTATTATTTAAACAACTGCTTAACATGCGTATGCGCAACGAACGGATACGATTAATGTAGAACTGGTAATGTATTGGAAAAACACGCTGGTGTAATAATAATGGTAAAGATGGCTGGGTTATTTCGTGACGCAGCGAGCTAAATCGAGAACTCTGGTTAGTATTTATTAGCAAGTGTGTTCGATACTGTGTACTTAAGTAGGTAAAGGTAAAAGAGAAACTAAAATAACAGATTCAAAGATGATTAAATATAACGAGATATAGACAAAAACAATGTTTTGATTTTGACTCAATTTTATTTAAAAAAACGTACGTAGAAAAAGTACGTCCGTGAAAAAAAATGTTTTAGTTAATGATACAGGTAATGACAGTACATGACAGAAACTTTCTACATCAAGCAACATTGGCATTGACGAGTTCTGATTATCGTGCATGCAGATTGTCAGACGACACAAAAGAATTTGAAGCTGCGAACAATGCAAAGAGGTCAAACGAACAAGTCAAACCAGTATTTCATGGACCAAGAAAGCCGTCGGTGAAAGTACGAAGACCGTGCCTAATTCGCTCGGCTGAATTCATTTAAAACGTTTCATAACATGGCTCGTAACGAAACCGGTTCTTTCGTCTCAGAGAACTTACACGGTAATCTTTCCAACATAACGATTGTAAAATGGTGCGGAGAATAATAAAATGTTATCTATGTGGGATTTGGAAGCGAACCTGTCCCTTTTGTCGTTCTTGGGACGAGGGTTCCGAGGGCATTGTGTGCTTAAATAATAGGACCTCTCCCTTTGAACGGTAACTGTTATGCTTTCGAATAATACCTGTT
This sequence comes from Alcis repandata, assembly GCA_949125135.1. Classification (NCBI taxonomy): domain Eukaryota; kingdom Metazoa; phylum Arthropoda; class Insecta; order Lepidoptera; family Geometridae; genus Alcis; species Alcis repandata. The sequence goes on from OX421233.1 coordinate 9,318,258, forward strand.
TGACTCATTTGTGTTGGCGTTAGTAGTCGTCCTTGGAATTTTTTATCGACCCGTAAGACGACCAATGCGTTGACCCTTTATTCTTTTTTGCTAGCAATAAATCTCATCTTATGTCTTATATCTAATCTATAAATGTCAAGATTTTCGCCGTGGCATCTCTCCGACTAAATTTAAAACGGTTGAGATCGATAGATACACCCAACGCTGCCAGTTGGTAATCTCATGATCTATGTTCATGGTTGAAGTAGATAACCACATTTATCAGCATTAACGTAAGGGCAACATGTTAAGTGTCGTTACAAAAACAGTAAATTACAGAGTTAATAGAGTCCGTTATAATTGCCAGGTTCAACTGTACTGGAACTGGAAGCCAACGTACTGGACCCGGTAATTGCAATGGGTGCATTAATTAGCCCGCATATTGAATGAAAGTCATCGCCCTATAGGCGAATCTAATTACAGCATACAGTTGGCCATTAAGCCGATCAACTGTGACCAGAATTAAATCGATTGAGGAAGCACTTCGAAGAAACATACCGCTTAAACTATTAAATGAATAGCAGGTGGGGATAGACGGTTTGAACACAATAATTTATCATGAATTGCTCGCGTATTTGCGTGACTAGTTGTGTTCTATGTTCTTGTATAAAGAACTGGGTTGAGGTTACCTATCGTAAATGCTTACCAAGAATTAGTAAACTATGTATTCGATTTGCGTAGAATATTAAAACCACATGTTAAAAGGTGGCAGTCATTAGGAGTCGTAAAATTATTTACGCCCGCATGACACTTTGCACATAAAATGCGTCAAGCTTGCTCATACTTACTTATAAAAACGCATAATATTTATTATTCTCATTTATAAAGGTATTTAAAGTGGTTAATGCACAGATGGCGTAAGTTTCACATACGTCGGTCTCGATTGGATTGCAACCGGTCTTCGACCAGCAAAACATGCAATTTGAACGACTTTCTATCAGAATCTAGTATGGCTATTTATTTGCACATAGAGGTCTACGATTTGATTACGAAATTAATTATACGCGTTTAAAAAAAATATTTATTTATTATACATACATGACATGACTATCTTGATCATTTAAAATATATTGACACACAAAACGTGATGTAGAAAAATATAATAATGACGTTTACTTTGCCCCTAAGTTAAGCTTTACCAAAATAAGTCTATTTAAAATTCTCTTATGTTTCAAAACCTTTAAGATGCCTAACAAAAAAAAACAAACAGTCGAATTGAAAACCGTGTCTTTTTGGAAGTCGGTTAATAACTGAGGCAATAAAATTCCGTCAAAGAGAACATATATGTACCTACAATTGAAACTAAAAAACAGAATGCATGTGATATTGGACATGTGACTGAATAGTGATCGTATGATAATAGCTCGTTGTGAGTCCAATTGAATATTTAACGAGCTACACCAACGGAAAAACATCACATCAACAAACGCAGTCCATACATAACTATAAAGATTCTATGGTTAAAAAATAATAATAAGGTTTATTTTATAACTTCCTGTAATCATTCATGGCTATTACATTTTTACGTAATTACTGTTTAACAATTAATTTGTCAGTTGCAGCTTGCAGTCTTGCAGTATAGCAAAAAAAAACAAAGGTGATGGAATGACAAAGCCACTAAAATTATGACCTCTTTACTTGTTTATTTAATTTATTTATCACTTTGATTGAATAGACATTGGCAATTTAACCAAAATTGAATTCCAAATACATAAATAATTTGTAATTCCATGTATTATAATATAAATATATAATACAAATCTTTATATAGGTATCTACATTGTACAAGCCGCGGTTGATTCAGAAGCAGCTGCTTGTGTTGCAAAACTTGTCAATACTTGCTTGTCTGTAACAATCGCAATATCGGCATACGGCATTCAAAGTTGAAGTTTTTATCTAAAAGTTTTCCATTGATTGATTGTATTGAAGTGCTTCAGCAATGTGTTGTAAGTAATGTGCAGTGTAGTGCAGCGGTTCAGGGTCAGGTAGTTCGCAGCGCTGTGTTAGCGGCTGCTCGCGCCACCTGCGGTGACCGGTCCGACCAGTTCTGTCTCCGGTTAGTGTCGTGTAGTTATGAAACATTTTATTTATCACCGTGATTTTATTTTACCGCTTGCGCAATAATTGCTATGATGGACGCGGCACCGCTCTCCGCCCCCACGTAATCAAACCGTACTCGCTCGAGACTGGCGTTTTCATTCAACTTTAATTATAATGATATCTTTCTCGGCTTGTAATTTAAGAGCGGCGGCAAAAACAGGCTTTTTGTTCCCACTTTTTAATTCAACATCGTCTTTATGATGTTACATATTACTAATACCTATGTAATCAACATTCGTTTTGCAAGATTTGATCGAAATTAACTTGTTTTGGTATCCTAGTAATTTTTTCCACTACAAAGAACCAGGAGCTAAATAACTGGCAATTTCGAGTCACTGATTACATGTAATTCCCCAATAACCATAACGTAAACGCAGGTAAACTAAATGCCAAGTGAGCAGTTACTTAACTTTATGGTATCAATCAATACTGCTGTTAAAGGTCTCTAAAGAGGCGATGAGCTTTTAAGAATTCAACAATACAAAACGAATGATTGACGTGTTTTTTGCCAGTCACCGTTCGGTGATTTTCTAGACTTTGCTCCCATTATCCACGGAAGAGAAAGTTAATGCAGAAACGTCTATGAAAAGAATCTAAAATTCATGATTTGTCACCTCATACTTTTTCGTCGACATCAATACAGGCGACTGTATCGATAAGATCATTGTGAATGTTGTTCATGATCTTGAATGTAAAGTCGTGATGCAAAAAATGAGCGTGTTTGTCGTGTCAGATGCGAGGTTCGTCAATATGATCAGATCGAGCGTTGCTATGTGCCTCGAACCACGAGCTCGTCACGACGCGGTGTAGGCAGCTACTTTCTCCTAACGGGACTGGCCCCGTCCCCCGCGCCGCGCTGCCGCCGACTGCGCAGACTTCGATTGCGATTACGACATCCATTTTGTATTTTATTATCTGCGGAATCACGATGAAGATTATAGCACGTTGTGAAATAACCATAACCATAGCAGCGCAAATATTAACATTCGTTTCGAATTAAATTGCCTTTCGGAGCTTTTATTTTTTTAGCGCAATTCGTGTCTGCAACACTTTATACGTTAATGACTGGTTCGCTTTTAACCGTTTCAGCAGTAATGATGTGGTATTATTACGAGTATTGTTCCGTGTATATGAACTACAAAGGTTAGGCATCTGCGGAACAACAATCGTGTTCCACCGTCCCATTGTGCTCGAAGGCATGTAGTATGTCATATTATATGTAGTATTGAGTTCGGAAACGTGGCCAACGTGGGCCGAGACAAGTCCCTCCGCCGCAGGGGTCTCGGAGCCAAAGGCCACGATCCCAGCTTTGCCTCTACTAGTACTTAAGTGTCGGTTTCCTATCATATTGTGTTGATGATTTACTTACTTTGTAGTTTGGACCATCACGTTTTGCGTTCAACATAATATATGTATTTTATCATTAGCAATTACTATGGTTTTAATTAAATAACTTCGAAGTGATTTAGGGTTTCCAAAAATATCAGTTTCAGTCCTTCACTTTCGATTTATTGTTTAAAAAAAACGAAATGTCAGCAGTTATTTTGTTTTATGATGATTCAGTCATCAGATTGTTTGCTTAACAAGAAAAAGTGGCACTTTCAACGTTACTCTCTTCTCTCCACCGACTCAACCGAGGAAAGTCTTTGGCATCACTCCAAATTGTGTCGATGTTCCGAGAACTGCATCGATCCACGACGCCCAAACACACCAGCCAACTTGTTAATTACGCGTCTCACGTTGTATTATCATTATGTCACTCTCGACACGACGATCGATGCTGATTTGTATTGTAACATTTGGCTCATTAATATGCCGCGTGTTCACTAAATTAACATCCGCACGCGAAAGCAAAGTTCATGAATCTCGTCCCTCTCGCTCGCCGCTCTTTGTTTCCGAACTTCACGAACATATTGATTTCCTTTCTATTAAAAACTGCATTGTCCGTTTGAAAGCTCACAAAGCGTGAAGTAACAAAAAGCTACTGCACAAAAAGGCAGAAGCGTATTGGTGCGGTTGCTCAAGCTTGCATTATTCCAATGGATGGAACGGAACGCACATGTGCGGCAGATGTTTGGGGTTCTTTTTTCAAATGTATTATTTCTCGCCCTCCGCCCCCACCCCGCTCAGGAGCCACCCCACCGAGCAGTCACTGACCCCTTTTTGTCGAGTCACCGGGTACTGCAACTTTGTTTTTGACCTGTTTCTCCATAACTCTATTTTAAAGTCATCTATAGCGAAACTCGCTTGTTATAAATTAATTCAGATGTATTTTGAATCGCGAAGTGATTTATCTGGAAGCAGGCGTACGATTGCTATTATTAGATGCTCCACTCCAATCCACCTTTCATTTCGATTTTGTTCTATTTCACGTGCAATAGAAGTGAGGGTTATATTATAAATGTAACTTCGCGTTGATCCGACATGTGTGTCCCTCGGCGCTCCACAGGAGGGTTGATCACCGCGCGCGGGCGACAGGTCTCAATCTCAAGGTTGACGCCAAACAGCTGGCATTCGTTATTTTTGGTAGTGACGACGCCACAAAACAAATCAGTTGTCTACTAAAAAATCCACCATTGTTTATTCAAGATCTTGCCAAAAAATGTTTTTGTCGAAATCTCAATTCCATGTAAATTGATAGACCTGATTACGAGACTTGTTTTCCATGAATAGTTTTTAAAACCATAAAAATCTAATTCGCCAAGTTCAATGCTCCAGTAATCGTCCAGCGCAGCAATCAAGAGTCGACTCAATAAGCGCAAAATAACGACTCGCCAGCGGCAAAAATGTCGAAATATTTACGAGTTTCGTGTCTTTTTGTTTCATTTCTATATTTAGACGGGTATAATGTGCGAAACTTTGGCGTAGGAAATTGGACTCAAGTAGTTTCTGAATACATCTTATTTTGTGTTAGTTCTGTTGTCGGTCGTTATTCTCAATTATAGTGGGGCGAGTTACTGGACTGGTTCGTCGCGCCAAATCGTGCGTTCCCCGAGAAACGTGTTTGCCGAAGCTATAAAGCAACCAACTAGTAAAACTTGTATTGTGCTCTCAGGTTTCTTTTTAATTCGTTGTTTTGTTCGAGTTTTTCAACGTCTATTATTTAGCTGAGCATTGGCATAACTCGGTAGGCAATTGGTGCCGTGTTTATAGCGATAAAAAGACATTTTATATTGATATTAGACAAAATTTGTGCTGTAAATTGTTCTCTCTCCCTTTTAATCAGCGACTATAAAATTAAAAACGAAAGTATTGATAACCTCAGAAACAATGCTTTAAATTACTATTTTACCAATATGATCACTTAGTGAATTCCCGAGAATTCGTTGGATGAAAAAATAATCTAATTATAATAAATAGTAAATACCTCCTTAAACACTTCATTGTACTCGTAACTCACTTGAGCATTCATTATAATACAACAAACACGAGTACGAAATTACGAATACGAACCGGTGTTTTCATTGCTTACATCTTCCGTGAAATTCCGCAAACAAGTTATATGGTCGCTTCCAAAGGTCGCTGGCAAAATTACTGGAGATTCTTTAATAAACTTTTGTACAATATGCTTAAATAAATGTTTTGTTTCCTCGTTTCTTGCATAGGTACTTTTCAATTCTATTCAGTAACCTTTGCAGTATGCAGTACTAAATAGGATGTTTTTCATAATTTACAAAACGATTTGGCAGTCTACTGAAATCTATTCGATTTATTAAGTCTTCCTCTCCCACGAATACGTATAACCAGCAATGTCGGCTGAACCGGTCGCTTTATCGATACCGGAGCTCGCTCGAGTCTCGCTCGATTTCTTCTTCCGCCACACCGCTTCGGACGCAGACCCATTCATCAATTATTTATACCTCTGTTGATTATTAGGGTTTTGTAGTAAACTAAATAACCCTCATCGTTTCGTATGTCACGATTTCACGAATGTCACGATACTTTTATTCAGAATCAGATACTATACTTTATCAAGGTCAGAGTGAATAGGTATCTTCTAAATCTGTGTGCTTCATCTTCGACCGCATCGTCGCTTACCAACGGGCGAGTTGAAGGTTGAAGGATAAAATGGTATATTTCGAACATAAGCATTAAGCACAGAAGGCACCAGGTACTTTTTTAAATTTCTTTTATAGATCTGCTTCCAAGTCTCCTTCACACCATAACTATAATGCAAATGGACCGAGGGTGTCCGAGCTGACCTTCGTGTCAATTTCAAACAGTGTTGTTTATTTTCTTTTATCGAAGGTCTCAGTTTATTTTTGTAAGCATTATTATTCTGTTTTCATCGAATTGTGATACGGTCTTGAGTCAGAGTTATTGTTATTATTATCAATAACCTCGATATGTCTCTCTATTGTGTCTACGATAACATTGGAATTAATTTTGTCGAGATTGCCAAGAATTTTCAACGTCACTGAATCTCCGTAAATCACAAGAAAGACATAGAAATGTTACAGTGAGGTAAGCAGGTATTGCAAAGAGCTAGCTGAACGATCTCTTTTGGCACAATGTTTACAAAATCTCGAGAAATTGAATCGAGTTTGCGCCAGTATTTGTAAACAGGCGGAGCGGCCGGTGCGGCGGAGGGCGCCGTGCGTGGCTCCCGAAATACCTAACTACTTGAAATTCAAACAGGAATTGAACCCACGCCAACTGGTGTGCGTAGACGGCGGCTCGGGGGAGTCTCGTAAACCTCACTATACGACGTTTAATTTTATTCCCGTTCATGTCTTTTATGTCCGCTTAATTTATTATCTCCCTGTCGAGCTCCACTGATGTGGTCGCTGAAATTGATTGCAAATAAAGCTTTGACTCTGCCGGATTATGGCTCTACTAAATTATCATTCTAAATTGCTATAAAAACTTCATAATGTCTATTTGTAGAATCCTTTCAAGTATTGAAATATTGATTTAAAAATAATGTCGGGCTGTCCTTCAAGCGACTTCTTTGTCCCGTCGTCATCATAATAAATTTAAACGGGAGCATTAAAAATCAAATCTTATCTTTATGACCTGCATACATTATGAAGGTTATAACAGACAAGCAAACGGATGAATCTTTAGGTATTATTGGCACGCGGAGCAATGTTCAATTGAGCTCGTCAGTAATCTATTAACCTTGTCTGTATCCTCAGACTCCACACCACAATCGACAAAGCTGCCTTGTGATTATTGATTGTGCAACACTATTTGTACAATTGCTCGTATAAATGTGTCAAATTCACATACTAACACACCCTCATTTACGCTAACACAAACACTGTTTCAAATATTTTATCGCCAAACATTGCCACCTGTATATCCACTATCCAGGTACCTACTTTTCTTCTACAAATTGAAACTGTTATCATGTTTTTCTTGTCACTTGTGTCGTCATCTCAATTTCGTTCCTTTGTCTAATTCTATAGATATTATTCTACATCATCATAATTTTTTTAAAGAATTTTAAAACTTCATCTGAATGTAATTCTTTAATTTTTCGTGTTCACCTTCAGATACCCTTCAAACATGCGAGACGATCTCTCTGAGTTTCTACCTGTTTTTTCTCAAAGATGTTTATCTAATAGATTGCAGAAATGGAACGTTTTTGTGTTTTGCCGATTACCTGCGAGATTTTTTCTATTCAGCACTGACGGTTTTATTTAGTCCTGGCTCTGTTATTATGGTTTGACTGAAATGGTTGTTTGTTGGATCTGCGTGATATTTGTCTACGAGTATACCTAATAAATACGCGGTGGATACTACACACGCGTTTGCCCCGCGTTCACTGCCTTTTGTTTAATTCGCCTCCAGGGCAACCTATTTTAATCCCGCTATTGTGCGACGCACTGCGGTAGCTTTAAAAATTACTTGTGTTGAAAGAGTTTTAATGTTTTCAAATGGTTCCTTATGTAGGACACGTATTCACGTATGTTTTCGTAGATTTAACAGTTTACTCTTTAGATGTTTTCAATCTTTCTCAGTGTTGGAACCATCTGTCAGTGTATTAACAAACAGGATGCACCTTTCGTAAATGTACGCAGTCGTTATTGCAACACACAATCTGAACTATTCTGAACTAGTTTCATTTTTATTATTGAATTCACCCATTATTGTTCGTACTTTATTTACAAACATTTATGTTATTTATGATCATTATTGCGAGCGATATAACATCTTAGAATATTGCACATCACACTTCGCGGTTTCCGAGTCAACCGCGAGTTTTTGTAAATTAATACCACGCGTGGCTTTAAAATTAATGAAAAGCATCGCTAATGCATTGTTTCTGCACGGTGTCGTGTAACCGGTTCTCGGTTCGGCACGCATGTCGACTTCGAGGAAACCAACAGTAAAGCTGTTTCCATCGGCATTCGTCACACGCCCGCTATCGCTCGGCTCCGCACAATGTCAGCCTGAGACGGCGGCATCTCATCTCCATTCTCTATTGTTCGCCTCTAAATTGTCTGTTCGTGTTGCTATGCTACGCCACTGAAAACGTTCCGTTAATTGGCATCGATGTCGATCATTACTGAACCGACCTCGACTATCACTTTCCATTATTGCCTAATGATGAAAAACACTTCCAATTTCCATACGGACGCATCTTCAAGGTTCCAAGTGGAGCGCATCTGTGCCGTATCACGAGCCGTATAATTTATTTATTTGTACGGCGGATGCGAGCTTATTTACGTCCGAGCAACCCGAAAGAAGGTTATTCGCGTTTACACAACCGAGAAACTTATACAAAGAAGAGTTAAACGAACGCTGCGGACATTAATCAACGTTGTCGGTAACCGTAACCGTCTCCGGGGGATTAGCCGCAGAGATATTCTATTCTTCAGCGGTAATTAATAGCTTTTGGCAAGTGAACGTCGGCAGGCGGTGCGGCACGGGCACAAATAGGTTTCGTGACGCGGTGATGCAGTTGCGTAATTGGACAATTAACACACGCGATACGAAAACTATGTGGGTCTATAGGAAACGTTAGTTAGACGTAACTGTATCCTCGGCATGCACATAATACGCGACCCACGCTCGTGTAAAGCAGGCCAACGGCCTTTTGACGCGCTAGCTGTTAACTCGACTCTAGATTGGCGATGACGACGTCTTCAACACAGGAGATGGACGGGCATCTTGACTTAAATCTAAATGATTCCGTGCTGAAATCGCTCAACATTAACAAATTGTATAGATGTGGAAAGTACAGATATTTTTACTAATACCTCGTCAATAATAGGAATAAAATTATATACCTACATGTATAAATAAACATATACTATTTACTCGTCAACGTACTTTAACGCTCGAATACTGCCTAGCCCTACCTTTATATCGAGTCAAGAACCTCGACATTTAATTAGGCATGACTTATGAACGCCCACGGCTGTTGAGGCAATGACTCCTGCCTTTTTGATTCATTAGCATGCAATTATATGGTTTGAAGTTATTTACGACTACACATAGATTTGTTATATAATCGTAGCAGCGATTGATTGATTAATATGAACGAGATAAATTTGAAACAAGTTTGCAATTTACCCGATACTTGTGTGACGGAGTATATGTTATCTAAACGGTATTGTGACGTTTTTATCGCGACAATCTCGGCCCCATTAGCCGGATGTTCGTTAATCGAAGCCGATTTGGACCGGTTCCCTTCGCCTGCGACTCTTGCGACCGTCGCGTTCTCCGCCGTCACACCGACATCGGGAACACAGATCGTAAATTAAATCACTAATGCATTTACTATCTCTTTTAGGTACGATACGAACAAATAAGGCTGCATAAACCGTTGGTGCCTCTGATTGCCTGATAATTTGAAACTATCAATTCACACGCTCGGCCAATAAAATCTGATTTCCGACGAAATTCCGCATCGCAAATCGTATTTTAGTAATTGCAATTAATTTTGAGAGCTAGTTAGGATGTCGGAGGTAAGTTTCAAATTAACGAGACCAGATTAGTCGTATCTCAAGATACTGCATGGCGTCCGTCGCCTCGATTTCTTTTCCTGTTGACTAAGCGGCTTAATTTGCATGTTATTAGGTATATTTGCGAATATAATAACATAACCGGATTAACTGTAAGTATGTCGGTTTTCCTCATGGTATTATGATTCATTAATTTTAACGAGGATTATATAAATGCGATCAACAAAATATTGACGTTGGTGCAAGATACTTTATTTTCATAATTACATTGTAATGCAATATCAGTTCTATGAATAACAAGTAACACGCATTCTAGACTACGCTTATGTCTGTTCTGCGTAATTGAAATTGTATTTGTTATTATTATTTGCATTCTATTCTTACCTACTGTTCGCCATATATATACCGCTTTATTGCTTCCTTGCTCGAAACCTAGTGGTAGTACTGGTAGTTTCAAATTATCGTTGGCACTTATTGTTTCTCTGTACACGTGTCTCTCTACTGTAATACTAACTGCGGAGCAGTTGCTCGAACATATTTGCTTGCGTTCCAAATACACATTATTGGACCAAAATACATCAATAATGTGTAGTTTCTCTTCATAAATACTAATAAAGATTCGTCGACAACAATACTTCGAGGTCACAAGCACTTAAATTCAATTGGTGTCGTCTATTTCACGAACTATTGGCAAACAGTATTGAACTCCGTTCATGTCGATTCGCATTGCATCAAGGTTTATTACCTAGCAAGCATTCAGTTTTTTTGCCACTTGTCACTTATGCAATTTAGCTAAATTAAGAATCTAAAAATTACGTAATGGTGAAAATGTTTAAAAGGCTTAAGTTATTGTCTACTTAGAATATTGAAACAGTACTGACAAAGTATTATCCACACATGGACAAGACATTATTGTTAAATGACCCCTAAACATAGAAAGAAATTTGATGTCGTAATATCAGAAAGTTTCACTATTCAGCTAAAGTGGAGTTTATATGGCAGTCGAGAAAGTAAAGGCCGTGCAGCGCCCACTGAATAACAAAACACAACGAGTTTGTCGCGTTGTTGGTTGCGCAACAAAATAAATTGTCTACGGCCGATTATGGAGTGCGGACGTCACGCGGAGCGGCTGCGTGAGGAAGACTGTAGCAAAATAATCAAGACCTCTCCATCCTCAATCGATAAACTTGAAACACGTAAACCCATAACACTACAGAGTCCTATTAAAACTGGACAGCCAAAACCATTAGACAACGCAATTGACGAATAAAAGCGCAAACAACGGAGCCATTGAAACGTGAAAATGAAACTATCACGATTCGTACTTGTGCTACTGTGTAAGTAAAGGAATGCCATTCTGCTTCGGTGTTCGCTCGAGACTGGCCTACATAATGCTTCGATTTTCGGCCTGATAGCGCTGGCCTTGCTGTTCAAACCGTACTGGCATTTAAATTTCATAAATCGAATATACACCGTGCAATTTACTCGAAGCAACCGGTTTACATGTAATTTAATTCAGCATGCGATAATCGGCGTCGTTAGTGGAGGCGAGTGAGTCATTGTCGAGTCCATCAGGCACAATATAATATATGTTCCTCATGATATATTGTAATTGGTATCGTCTGTTATTATGTTTGTTGTTTTAAATTAGGTCGCTTCAATGATGTCATATTCGCATTTCGAAGAGAGGGTAATAGACTTTTATGTCTAACGCAGGTCAAACATATATTCCAGTAATAAATTCATCACTTTATTACACGACCAAAATACATATGGATGTAGGGCGTCGTGACTTGATAATGGAATGTTCAAACGTGATTTCGGCACGAAAACGTGAACGCAATTTGGATTTTTCGCAGACACTAACTATCTAATCCAATACGTTTGTGAATCTGTTTAAATATTATTGTAGCCAAATTTAAATCTGTATTCAAATAAAATTGTTCGTCTCCAACGAACCGTTCATTAATTGCGTTCGAATACAGAGCACTACCAAAAAACGGTCATAATGGTTCGCTTTGCGGAAAGTAATAAATTTGAACAATTCTTGTTCGCCCTCAATAATATCTAGCTGGGTCGTACGTATCTTACATCAATGTTTTTTCTTTTATACGTGAATAATAGGGAAGAGGGTGAGGCAGGAGGGTCGTTGAGGGTCTTTGTGTTTCCTGGCTCGTGCTAGAAGGGTTGAAGAGACGCTCGTACCGCCCTGTACTATATTTAGGTTACTGTAAGGCTGCTCCTTGTTGACTCAGTCTTAATTGAAATTTGATTCAGGTACGCTCATTGTACAGATAAGTTATTGTTTGCTGGTTCAGTGCCGTTATTTATTGATATTGACTTACGTGGTTATGAATTAATTGGGCTCTAGTTTAAGGTCATACACTCCTCATGTTTCTGTTTTTTCTTTGTCAATCTATTATTTTTTCTCCCATGAGCTTTTATCAAGTATAACGGCCTTTGCACATATAAAGCAAACAGAACGATTCCCTGAATGAATGAAATCAGCTGCTCGAGGTAGGGGCGTTTGAAATGTGCTCGTGGATTAGAAATACAATAGGGATGAGTTTTCCCCTTCCACGAGTTCACCTTCTTTATTTTATAGGCAGTTACTATAGAAAGATAGAAACCGATCAGGACCGGAAGCTGATACTGTTATTGGGGAGTCAACGACTCTGTTGATCAAATTATCCGTTGATTTTATTTAGAACGGATATTGTATTTAGCCACCTATTCCTATGTTATATTTACGTTATTCATTTCGGAAAAATTTCGAAATACACATTGTCTTTTCTATGCTATTGTTAATCTTTGTGAGTTGTTAGTTGGTTCGGTATTCAACAAAGGGTAGCTTTATATATTTGACAAAAATTTACTTTCTTGAGATATTCATACACGAGTTTAACCTCAATGTCTAGTAACTAAGTAATCAAAGTTCTGCCCCCGGCTTCGCTTCGATTCACGAGCGACATGACAACGTAAACAGCGCCGCGCCGCGAGCACCCGTGGACGGCGTTCCACTCCTCACCCCTTTTTCACCCTCTGACAGCGCTTTGGCTGTGACATTTTCCTCTTGTGCCCCCTCGCATTTCGATAATCTTTTGAGCATTGAAAGTATTTGCAAATTAAACGCTCTCTAAAAGTATTTTTGGAAACTGGTTCTTTTAATTGTGGTTCAAGGGAGACTGTAATATCTGTTGAGATCTCAAAGTCGTTAACAATTATTCTTACAACTCAACTTTGGACATCTGATGCTTATTGCAGCATATTCGCAAAATTATTTTTGTGGTCTTTACCTTCACTTCTGCAATTCACGTCACTTAAACAAAAGTTGTTAATTTAGTATAGTACAGTCCCTATTTGTCTTGTTTCTGTTGAAATACATAATATCTTGCTCGAAGTCCTTCTCTTTGTTTACCGTAACGTACATAAGAACAAAGTTGGTTTCAACATCAACAGAAACTTTAGGTACTTTCTCGTATCCTTTAAATGTCTAGAGGTCATGCAAGCTATCTACAAAGTCCAATTTAACGATAACAGCAACGTGGTCGTAAATTGTGAAGTGAATAGGTGTGTGAAAATAAACCTTTTAATATCATTATTTGGCGCAGATCCAAAATTGAATGAACGATATTTGACTTCCTCGCTTTATTTAAAACAATGTGTTGTTTATAGGAGGAAGTTGAGTAGTTTCAGCACTTCCAGTTTTATTTGAATGCCGATCGTAAAATCAGTATAATATAACTCGTTAGTTCCCAAGTCCCCACTGCGAATTTGAAAGAGTGTTCCGGAGTATTATTATTCTAAATTGGAATAGCTATAGTTTTATAGACTTCGTTAATATGGAAAAAAGAGACTTGCAGCTTATTTATGCATATGCATTGCTCTGGTGGCTTTTCTAAAATTGTTAGATTTATATTAAAATGAAATTAGTAGTTTTCTTCAAATTTATAACCTTGCTTACATGCTGTGATCAATATACTTCCACAGATAGCTAGAAGATGTTTTCAAACTGTTACATGCACATTTCGTACATCAGATAACGGTCATTGCAACATTTTGAAACATTGCTTGGCTGCAGTCCAAACGCCAGGTTCACTCGAGCCGCTTCGAGGAAAACCTTAGATAACCTGCACCAGTTAGTCGTTAATGGGCGAGGGCTTAATGCGCCTGCTTTGAATAATCCCTTCAGGGTGGATTTAGGGGTGGTTCGAAGCTCCCCCACTTTGCCACACTGAGGGCGGATTCGGTTACGTTGATATACGACCTTCTGTAGACGATTTAACGACATTACGCTTTGTTTAATAGAATGTATGACGTTCTGATATTACATTTATATTAAACAATCTGACAAGTGACAACAAGCATCGTTCTAGATTCTAGATCCATAAACAATTATGAGACGCCATGGATTTAAGGAAACAAAATGTTATGCCTTAGTGCCGGGCCACACGGTACGGTGCGGCTCCGGCGCGGCGCCTGAGCGGTGCCGCAACGTTTTCCTACATATAAAAATGTATGGTATGCCACACGGTACGTCCGGCACCGCTCCGGCGCACGCAGGCGCACCGGACAACGGCGCGAGGCAGACGAAGCGGGGAGGGGTGCGGAGTGATGCGGTGCGGTGCGGTGCCGCACCGTGTGGCCTGGCCCTTACTACGGAGCGAAATTCTATAAAGAATGCGTCTCCGTAACAATGGGAGTCATTCTGCTATTTGATTAGTGAATTGAGGCGCAAGGGGCGTCGTCGTGCAGGCGATCACGACTTTCCGATCTCACGCCGTGAATTCCCAGTATTTCCCAGCGCTTCTACAAATTGTTCCATCCAATGCGTGCAAAAAACAATGCAGCAAACTAGCACCTTCGGGCAATCCGGTACATTAACATCACTACCTAATCTAATCGCGAACAAATTGTAACTAAGCGTTGGCAGATAGTGGGCGTGTAGATAACGACACAGCTGAAAGTATTTCAGGTAAATATACAATACTGTACCTATATTCTGTAGATGTTGAGCTTTCACGTTATCAGCAAGTGTTTGACTATTTACAAACGGTTTTGATATGAAGTGAGTTACCTTCATTTCTGCTCGTTTGTATCTCTTGGATGTCACGTCTGTTTCGTTTTCAATTCTCAAGAGTTATCTCTATAATAAAGTCAAGGTCCAACGTTATTGCATGTAGCACTTGTTATAAACAGCCAACCATGTTTAGACAACTAAATACTGTCGAGATTATTTATCTACGTGTCACGAACGTAAGCGTACAATGTCACATTACCCGGTGGCGTGTCAACTATCACGATGTCTTGAGTAATGTCGTAAAAAGCCGGTGCGAGGTAACAATGGGTCGTTGGGCTGACAGGAAGTGCGGCTGCGGCGCTCGCAGCTGTCTTGCGGCCTACACTAAACACCTTCTATGTTATATGCTTTCATTACGATTAGATACTTCTTCTGTATTTTCTTTTAATATATTCACTAGTACTAATACGTTTGATTTAGAACAACCAACATTGTCAAAACACTAAGTCTCTCATTTTCATTATAAAAATAATTAATATTCGACTTGTTTAAAAAAACTAGGTATTCCTTTATGATTTTGTTCTGACATGATTTTTTTTATTTTTAAGAGCGTTCATAATTAATTCGTTAATGATAAAAAACACAACATTTCTTAGCCACGTGTTCTGTTCCGATTCCGACCTATAAACAAGAATCAATCGCTGTCAAACTTCAAAGGCTTCGTGATTCATCTTCGTAATCATCGAGAAAGTGTTGTTTACCCGACAGCGCGTAGGATGTTCATTGTTTGACATTTCTACATTCCAGTCTGCATTCACGTCTGTTCTGTAAACTAAACTGTGTCATGCGGGAGGTTGTAAAGATTTTATTAGCGCAACATTGTAAAGTTTAATTGACTCGCGTTTCTAGTTCGAAGCAGGCTTCGCTGCATGACGGACAGCGTAATAACTCGTAGTTCATGGTTACGCGTTCGCTTATACAGGTTGGGTGTCGGAACAGCTCGGGGCTGCGGTTGTGGAGCAGACGGACGGGCGGCGCGCGGTGGTGGGCGCTATCCCATTTCGCATTATTACGCGTCGACGCGCGGCAGACTTTCATCCGTAATGAGCAGTCCGCAGGGCAGCCCCGGGCGCAGCGTATTCACCCTCAAACAAAGCGTCTAACTGAAAATTCCGAGTATGAGCTCAAAACACAAACGAAATTAAATCGCGATATTATTTGTTTACTGAGAAATCAAAGACAAACAATGCATCATTCTGATATAGCGACTTCTTCGACGTTAATTGTTGTGAAACGTCTATTAACGATGAGTTGCTCGTTCCGAGAGAGAATGCTTTTGATTACGATTACACGGTACAATGGCCGTGCGTGAGAGTTACCAGCATTGTACTATTAAAATTATGTATTACACCGCCGCATGCTCTATTTACTCGGTCGGTAACAATAGAAACTAATAATGATCATTCGGTATTAATTGCTACGCTGCATGCCGAAGCGAAGACTGTTTGCAATACTTTGGTATTGCTATCGTGTCATGTGTACGTATTGTATGTTACGTTACGTGCGGCCGATCGAGCGCGGCGGAAGCAAATCGAGAAAAAAATCTTTCGAATGGGGTTTATTAACCAAGCGTGGAATAGTGGAATATCTACAATACCTACTACATTTTAAGGTCGTATTAATATTCACGATGCGGCGCACCCGGAGTCCGGAGCGCGCAGGCTTCACAAAATGGCTGCCGGAGGCGGCCGGGCCGAGTCGTGACCGCCAGGAATCCACGCGCTCGCTCGTACCCTCATCAATTATGCATGAATGCGGTCGAACGCCGATGTTTACTCTCCGTGAGACAACAATTTATTGCGCCTTGCGGTTTTTGACATTCGATCGGTGACCGGTCCCGCAATCTCCGACGGGATGACGACATCATTACGATTTACGTCCGCGCAGACGTCTCATCCGTG
The DNA here is from genome assembly GCA_949125135.1 of Alcis repandata. NCBI lineage: Eukaryota > Metazoa > Arthropoda > Insecta > Lepidoptera > Geometridae > Alcis > Alcis repandata. The sequence goes on from OX421233.1 coordinate 9,335,294, forward strand.
AATAAATCGCTCATAATGATCATAATGTGCCGGCGACCGTGACAGATATGCCGTGGCGAGAATCCAACACATGAGATTCCTTGAATTTGTGAAATACGCTGCTGAAATACAACTTTATTTTTTCCTAACGCTATTTTTTACAACATTGATAGTTTCACTGAATAATGTATGAGTAGTATTTGTCTTCTATTTATTTATAGCGCGGTATCAGCATAATCACCACGACTCATATTGTTGCATCAGGCGGAGTCGTCGAAGTAATTGACTCGTTATAACTGGGACGTCTCCGTAGTACGGCACCTAGTTCTACTGCAGCTGTGTAAGCTATCGATAACAAGCTGAATAACTCATTGTTCTCACTTAGCGGCGACGCGATACCTACTATTTACACACATATTTACTCCTTTCACGTCGCGAGAAAGAATTTTACTGTCGTAAGTTGTAAATTCTCCCACGCACCTGACTCATGTAGTCCGGAAATCGAGATACTGCTCTCACACATATCCACTAGTACAAATAACACGCCTTTGCCGTATCCATATTCGTAAACTTGTTTGAATGCCTTTCTAAAAACGCCGAAAACGGTATCAACAACTTCCGTAACTGTATCATTTATCGATACTTTAGCAGCACCTGATTCCAGATTAATATTATCTTGCTTCGCTGAACAAATAACATTATTTATCGTTAATTGCTTCATCAGTTAATGTTAATTCAATGGCCAGTGTTGATCGATATTAATTAGACAACGAAAATAGAGCGAGCTAATGGTATTCGTGTGTTAATTGGATTTGTAATTATAGGTATAGAGGTATGTATAGGGTTAATATTGATGAGTTTAATAGGTTCTCTACATGACGTGCGAGTCGGATTTGTTTAATATTAACATGTACAAAGTCGGTAAAGAGTTCCGTATCATTTTCCCGGGATATTTGAACATGTGCTAATACAAACATGCGTGTGGATAACAGGCTCGGTATCAGTTACTGCAACCAGGTTATCGGCTGCCGTGTTTATAGAGCCTTATCTGCAAATTCCCCACTTCTCATACGACTTATCTAACGTATCTGAATTATGTACACCGACCGACCGTTGTATGATACGACTCCTATTTTTAGGAGATTATCGAAATTCGTGAGTTATCATAGTAGGTACCTTCTATATTATATATCTTAAACTGAATGTGATTGTTCTCAGATATGAAATTTTATCACAGTAATATGAGGTATTAAAGATTTATCATTTTTATTTAGAACGCAATGCATCACTACAGTTAAAAGTAGGCGTATTACATTAGAGTCATTTATCACTGGCGGAGCTCGAAGTTAAATATATCAGTTTTTTCCATAAAGTAGGTATGTGCAAATTACAGAACATTAACAATTCGCGTGTAACCGCTAACTCGATTAGCACAAGGCCAAAACAAGGTATGCGACCTCTTTGCTTGTTTTTTCTTTCGCAAAAACCTACACAAACGGGTTTTGCCTGCCAATTTGCCTATGTATCCGCTTGCCCGCATGACGAGGCAACGCGATAACAAAAACGAGTAACAATAATAACATCGATATAAATCGTAAAACCATTACAGACTTGACAAAAAGTAATTAGGTTTTTATTGCCGTGCTCTTTCGAATTGAGATAAAAAACGTTGATAGCAGGTATGAAGCAGGTAGACGGTAGACGGCTGGCGGGCTCTCCGGCTCAAAGACGAGCATAACTTTGCTGTAACAATATATAGCTAATCGGCGATTATTTGCGATGTAAATCAGCGGTCGTTTGGAATTCTAAAAGAAACAATGTATGCAAATCTCGTCTGTTCTGGCAATATTTTAGTGTGACCTGCAAACTGAACTCTTTGTGTTATTTATAAAACTGAACGTAGAACGAATCGCTTGTCATCGAATAGTTGGCGTTCAGCCAAATTGTTAACGCGTCGTAAAATACTTTCAGTATGCTGGTCGGCGATCGACATTGTTTATATTGAATGTACCTACTCGGCTTACCTATTATATGTGCCTACCGTATATCTTTTGTTCATTATCAGAACAAAAAATAGTGTTAATTAGGTATTTTACTTTTGTGGTTTCCTCATGTGAATTTGTGTCATGCATAGGCAAATTTGCTTTAGGTATGTTGACTCACAAATCGATGACACTTGTGAAAACAATTACTTCTATTATGTTATTAAGTACGAGTACGAATATGAATGGTATAACATGTAATAAATTGATATAATTTTCCTTATAATATTATGACCTTCGTCAAAACATCATGTCTAAAAACATTTACATCTCTATATTTCCACTAATTCATCGTTAAGATCTATAAAAAGCAACTAAACCAGTCTGTTCAGCGCTCTTTTTGCCATTTTGAATCCATAACTAGCGAACGAGTTTGGTTTTTATGCGCATTTTATTAATAAATGTTATATTCATCTGCAAAAAAACCGTTATTTTTATACATGCTGTAATTACGGAAATTCCGACGAAGCTACTGAGAAAAAACGATTTATAAGCTGTTTTTACACAACATTCTTAGAAGTTATGGTTTGTTATGTTGCGTGGGTGTGGAGATTTTTCCCAATCAATACATTTGATGAATGTTTGAATCTACGCTCTTACGAAGCAATAAATCTTTGTCTGTAAACAAGATTTCTTGCGAAGTTTCAGTCACGGCCACAGATTTCGTAACTTTTTCAGACATTCTTACCTAATTATGTTCATATGCTCTCTTTAAAGTCATAAATATGCCATGGTATGTATGTATTTTATCCAAATCTATTATCCGCCTTTGGTGATGCCACGTTGACTCATTGCAGCTCAATGTGTTCATTCAATAATTGGAAGTTTTAGTAGTTACTATGGAATACATACACAATCTACAAATATTAAATCAACATTTTCTTATTTATTCATTTCTTTGCCAAATTGTGTCCACAAGCCTTTGTATCTTATGTTACGTGATTCAAATCGATTACGTGTCGTGTTTAGTGCCATCTGGTTTTGTCGGTGTGTTGGGTAACGACAGCTACTGCAGCGATAGAGGATGCGAGAACAGGGAGGCAGACGGGCTGCATCACCGGCAGGTCAGGTGCGCTCTTTGTGTGCGAGAGGGGGACCCTCCACAATTCCGCACCCCTCCCCGCTGCCCGAGCCTCACACCCGTTGCTCCGCCGTTCACTTGTTGCTACGTTGCCTGCTACGTCGCCGTCGCGAGCCGCGAGACTGCCGTGGCAGCCGTCCCCTCGCCCCGTCCTCCTCGATCACCACTTCCCTCCCCGCTTTCAGCCAGTTCTTTGTGTGCCACAGAGGCTTTCGCACGTCCGTGCCATAGAACGTTCGCAACGGATCATTTTTGACATCGTGAATTATAAAAGCACAGCCTACTAGAGTGGTGTGAGTGTGTGCAGGTGAACGCTTCACTTCGTTGATTTCCTGACCGCATTCAAGGACGAGCTTTTCTGGAGGATCATCTAATATTTCAAGAGGATTTCCGTATTGTGGATTGTGATTGTGATTAGCGTGTTAATTTGATTCGTTAAAGAATCTTGTGTCGTTGTTCTACTATTGAATTTTTAAGTGTTTACAATCAATTTGACGAAGCTGTTTCAAAGAATAAAGCTGATAAAGAAGATTAACAGAATCCCGAAGCACCACTTTCACTAAAAGTGAGTAATATATTGAAACATGTTCTCAGTAGGTAAGACTAGTTTTTTAGGATCAAAGTAATTATTCTGAATTCAATAATTGGTGTATTAAATCTACTCTATTTCCAACGAAGTTTTCTGAATTTGACTTTGCATTTTGATAACTATCCTATCTCTTCTCAAAAACTGGAACGCATAGGCGTAGCTGACATACCTACCTAACTTACCCTCGAAAGGTGCTGTTCTCAAGTGTTCATAAAACCATTATTTTGCGAACTGCGATGAAATTCGTGAGGATATATAGTTTTTTATTCTTATTCACGCCTATTGTAACCCCAATTATCTACTCCATTCTTGTTAGCGACTCGTTTACTGATTAGCTAATTGCATTTTAAATTAAGCTATTGTGTTCGAACGTTAATAGTTCGATTGCAGTATAAAAGGTCACATTTCCTTTAAAATGTTTCAACTTAATTGTAAATCTGACTCGTAATGCATGTCAATGAAACAATACCAATTACATGTAATAAAACTCAAGGTTTGCCAATCAGGTGCAGTGTAGGTAATTTATACACGTCACTAAAATTAGGTACCAACGAGACAACTCTGGAAAACTGTGCTAATCGCCTAGTCTGCATTACATAGGCACATTACTGGTTAGATAATCACATATCTGCCTAACCACATAATAGCATTCGATCAGCGCTCGCAGGCAACGATAAATAACATCGTTATTTATTACGTTATTGGACCAGTCATGTACTAGATGACCTTTTGTATCGCATTATCTATACAACACTATTCTAGTGAGTGTTATTGGCGTAAACAGCTACGACGTTATCGAATAGCTCATGTTTTATCGCGCTATTATTTATTGTTCTTTCAAATGACCCGTCTCAGTTGTTCCAATTCATCGATATACGATAATTATTCGTTACTTCATCGATTTCATTTCCTTGTTAGCCGATTTCAATATCATTTACATTCGGGTCAATGCGATTCGTGTAAAAACTAAACTGAGGTCATCACGTTTTTGTCTGTGTAGATCTCCTTGACTTGTCTTAAAACTGGTATCTGTACGTTTGCTTATATTGTTTGTAATGATGTGGTTATTTTTAATGTCGAATTCAATAATATTGCCTATCGATTGTAGAGGTACTTCCCGTTCTCTTACCTCGTAAATCTCGTGTTTCCAAAGGTAATATAGATTGTTCTCGATAGATTGAAGTATGGGATATTTTTCTGAACTCGGAATCAAGTATTCCGGTCACGAGCGATCGGGACGCGTCGTGAGATGCGGGCCAGATTGCCGCGAGCGGTCGCCTTCGTGCTCTTTCAATAGAACATTGCGCAATTTAATGCACGAATGCAACCAACTCGTGATACCAGCTACACACTATCTTCAAGGCTCTATTGCACTTAGCAGTCACGAAAACCGATGCGCCTTATTACCTCAACAAACCGCCTTGGAAATGCCAGCGCGCTACAACTAGATTATCACAATTCTCCTATCAACCCTCTTCGAAGAGAGTCAGTTATTTCTCCAATCGGACGCGGTATGTTCTGATCTAGGCTGACATTTCAAAAGCTACGAACTTACTAAATAAGTAATTTGTAAACCTTCTATAGAAAGTGAAAGAGAACCGAATGTGGTTTGCGGTAGGCTTTTTAGTATTTTAGCTTTGAAATATAAAGATAATCGACGACTGTCACATACGTTATTGTGTAACTTTATATTTATGCTGGTGTCCGTAATTGCTTTATTATAGCTCAGAGAAAGCTTTGTCACTACTAAACGTCTTATTAACGGTTATTGCCCGAGTGGAAGTGTTTCATTACACGGTTGGCGAACCGACGCGCTCTAGTGGCTTTAACGAGATAGCTTTGACTCTACAAACTCGCTCGGATTACGCCGTAACAAGTTATTTCAGATTAAGTATTGGTGTATCATAGCAAGTTTAATACCTTGTCCGTTTAATAAATCAATTCTCGGAACCTATATTCACTTCCGTAAATAAATGTGGTTTCGTGACTCGCGAGTTTCATGAGCCTATACGTCGACCTTTCAACCTCATCAGTATCCGTCATAATGGTACAAAATGAGCCAATGTTCTTTGATGCTTCAACATTGACGTGGGTAATAACTTGCGGTTTAACAATTCCCCGAAGCCCTCAATGCCACAGGTAGGTAAACGGTATTGCGCTGCACCGCAATGAATAATTCAAAGCCAGTTTCGTTCACTTGCTCGCCTACTAGCGGTTGATGAAAATCTGCTAAATATATTATTAGCGTAAAGTCCTAAATTTCTTTCGCGGTATTCGAAGTATAACAACTTTACATAACCGACCCGACGAGTTTGCATGTTGAATTTACATAAAATGCATATCTTTGTGGAGGCGAGGAATTAGTAGCAGTAGTCGAGGAAGTGGGTTGTTCTGGTGTGCAGAGTTTATGTCGGTCGGGCCCGCCCTTCATGAATTATTCAAAACTGTTGTATTCGGGATTTACTGCCACTTCGCCGCACTTCGTGAGCTCCGATGTCTGTGCTCGCACCTTTGAATTTTTTCACGTCAGGAATCTAATGAAAAGCTCCCGCCATCGGTTCCAGCGACGTTTGTCTTGTCAATCAGCAACCGTCGGAGCTCGAGGTTGTCGTACTTCCCCGTCTAGTTATTTGTTGTCCCATTGTTCCCGTCCGTTGATCACTGTCGTATTGTTTCACAACTTTTGTTTACATTTCGCTCAATGCTCGTTTGTTTGTAAAGTGCCGGGCTTGTTTTCTCCGCTTCGTGTATTCTTTTACATTGCTAACAGCTGTGACTCGTTGTAATTCTTGTTATCGAATATTGTTCGTCTAACTAAACAATCTCTCGTTTCCTTTTGTAAGCGATAACTGACGCTATCGTAGCAGTAGTATTTGTAATTGTTACATACGTTATTATTTTGCCATTTTTTATTTTAATCTACTTAATCATACATTGGACTTAGTGTTGTTTCATATTACGTCAGGTTGTGTGTTTTAATTTAGTATTTGATTAGATAAGGGTGTATTATCGCAAGTTAGAAATGTTTGCAAAAAACGATCTATGGTAGATTGGTAGCTATAATCAGCGATAAAACATTGCAGAAAATGTACTGGATCCTTCCGTGCTATTTTTGATTTGGTCGCGGGTCGGCCGGTGCTTGCGGTATTTATTAATCGTGCACGGTGTCCATAACAGGAAAGAATGTGGTTCCCGTCGCAGTCGGGCAGATTTCGCCGAGACCGGTTCCCCACCGGTGAGTAATCGTCGGCTGCATTAAAAATGGCGGCGCTACGAGCGTATCGCAATACTTAATCATATCATTACGCGGCCGAGATGATATCTCGCGGCTCACGCATTGCGTGAGTAATGGCCGGTGCCCACACAATCGCCGCTGCACTGTTTATGTTTGTTATGAATAATTATTTATGCGATTATGCAGATGAGCATCCTCGTTTACTGAGCTCTCATTAAAATTCCATTGTTGCTCGGTCGACACGCCCCGACTCGCTATGTGTACGTGTCGTATAGTGTCGACTTTTAAGTACGTTTGTCTGTTTTACGATTTAATTATCTGAAACACTTTAGATTTTATCTGCTCTTTGAAATACGGAACTTTTGCTTTAATCTTTCATGTTGTTGAAGAAAACATTGTCTGCTTTCTATGAAATCTTATCAGTAACGCTTTCTTAGGCGCTCGTATCTTTATCCATGTCGAGTGTTATGTTTACCTCTCTCTTATAACCACTTAAACCTAATACCACTGACAATAAAACCGACAATCATGATTCGCAATTTTTTTCGATTCGCAAGGTAAATATTTACATTCCATTTCGTATCTGAAAATATTATGACGCAAATTATTATGATAATTAGTGTGCTCTATTTACATTTGTGATGATAATCGCATATACTAAAGTTGTGAAATACTGAATCTTCAATCAAGACAATATCAAGATGTCGTTGTGATTCAGTAATATCAAATTACATTTAATTTCTATCTAAACGAATCATAGCATTCTTGACATCGCAATTTCCGCTATCTAGCGATCAAATTTATGTCGTGTTTTGCATAAATTGTATAAATGTCATCTAGTCACGCCCCGACTTTTGTCACATTGCCCTCGTTCTGGTTGCGCGCCAAATGGCGGGCTGACAAACGCTGGACGTTGGCGCAGGGCTGCTGGCGGCGCGCCAGCCGTCATTCACACATGTGCCGGTGTCCTGCTGCCAACACACCGTCGCTCGCATCGTCGCCCACGCGGCCGCATCGCCCCAAGGGAAATCTTCCGGTTCCGGTCGCGATATACAAAAATAACAACAAACATTACTAACCCAAAATGCTCTCGCGAGGCCGACCGGCAATCGATAACCTCTTTTCATTGATGGATTAGCTAATGGAATTAACTTAAAGGCTCGTCGTATAAGACTGCCCTCTTTTATCGTATCGCTCGCATAGCCGTTTCTAAATAGATTGTTTACGCTCTATGTGGCAGAGTTATTGGTTTTCATTATGTTGTTTCATTATTCCTGATACGAGCGTGTGTAACTAACCGTGATTACTTCGGTCTGCCCTCTATCTGCGTAACCCGTACGCTTATTTTATAAATTACAACCGGGAACGTGTACTGCCAAGTGAAATTAAATTGTCCCGGTTCAGAATATTGCCGAGGTCGCATCAGTCACATACAATACATTTTTGTGTGTGTAGGCGGTCGCAGTGTGAATGAGCTTATGTTGGCATCGTCCCAAACGTGCCGTCGCGACCGACTGAGCACTGACGTCAGTCGTTTGAAAATATGCATCTGGCAGCTCGTTGATAACACCCGTTATTAATTTAATGTGTCAGTCGAGTGACGATGCGTTTTATTCAGTTCGATTATCCCTAAAATTAATACTTCCACAAATCTAGGAAGCTTCGGCTCTTAAAAGCTGCCAACTACTTTGATTAATGCATATTCCCTAAATACAAATTAACGTGCTTTTCTCGTTGTTTCAGGTGTAACAGAAAGTGCGAGTGCAAGTGGTGATGTCGCCGAAATCAGTGAGGAAACCAAGTGCGTGAAAAAAGAGGAAGTGCCAAAGCCGCAGGAGCGTTGCGGAAGCAGTGAGCCAAGTGAAGTGAAGAGTGAATTGCGGAGTGAAGTGAGTGGCGTTACGGGCGCGGATGGTGTTGCCAGCGCCGTGGCCTCCGAGGAGGACGACTGTGTGATAGTGTGCGCGCGAGATGCGGACGATAGGTCCGACTCCGGTGTGAGTGGAGTGCGATCCGGCGGCTCCGCCAGTTCGACGGAAGAGCGCGAGTGGCGCGGTATGGCGCACGGCTATGGCGGTGGCCCGCCACCGCCGCTGCTGCACCTTACCCCGCCGCCGCCCGCGCTCTACGGCGAGCTGCTGTGGAAGCAGCGCCAGTACCCGCCCCAGCATGGCCAGCTGCACCATGCCATCGCGGACGAGTACTTCGCACACACCTACGATAGAGAGAGACATGAAAGACTGATACGGTGAGTCCACCTAAACCCAATCCCTCAGCCTCATTGCCTCAGTATCAAGAAAGTAACAAAAGCCAACGAATTTTAATCAAATTGAATCAAACATAAATTTATTAGTTATGTAGGGTAGCAAAAACAGTTCCTCACATACTTTCGTTGTCTATAAGAGTATCGACCTGAAAATGGGAACCTTATTGAACCCCCAAGTCAATTGCCCTAAAACTGCTATCGTCATAATATCAATCATGATAACACTGACATTGTTCGTGTTGAGTCCATAATCATTACTTATTTACATTCAGAATAATAACCAGACAGATAGGAATACAGCGATAACATGTGTGACTTTGAGATGTCAAGGCTATGACAGTTTAAAAACATTCAAATATTTATCGCTTATTTTTAGTTCTGCCACGCTGGCGGCTTTGAACAATTATTTTATATCTTATATTTAAACTTAACTCCGTAAAATTCTCATTCATTCTCATTTTCGTCTGAGCTCATTTTAGTTTAGGTATTATGTTATGTTCATGTATCGAGTTGAGTCGAGTCCTTCATTAACTGCAGCCTTTTATATTCCAAGGGTTCATAGGTACATAGTCTCTAGAATTTATGGTTTTTCCACCGTATCTATAATTCTTGTTATTCCATCATTTCCATATCCGCACGTGTTCGTTTTTACTAACTTCATGGTTGTAAAAAAAAAGCAATTGCCATTAATTCTAGTCGGACACGTACGAACGCCATTATTACATCCGCGTGGTTATTTATAAAACGAGGCTTAACGCACCATTTGAAATTGAAGTTTTTGTGTGATATGTAATTAATGTTGCATATCTAGACTTCCAGCCTTGAATTTTTTGTTAACATTCATTGCTTGTAGTTTTTATCACTAATGTAATGTGTGGATTGCTATTATGGTTTAAAATAGTAGGTGTATTAACTTTCTTATTAATAAAACTGCCGACATTATCCCGGAAGCAGTTTCTATTTGTGTTTTTCCATTATTTACTTTACTATGTTTATCAGAAAAGCTATTATCTACAGTGATACTAAAGCCTTCGTTACACTTACGAGTATAGTGTAATCGTTGATATACATTATAGCCAAGTAGAACGCTATTATATTCTGACATAACAGAATTGTTATTGTTACGTATGAAATAATAATGTTGCAGACTTTATTGCGTAATATGGCTTATATTACATACTATAAACGAAATGCAAATTCTTTGCAGATTATATTTCTAGCTTAGAATGTTTGTTTAAATTTTTGAATATGTAGTCCCAAATATTTGTCATTTATATTATATTCAATTTATATACTCAATATTGACGTTATTCATCACGATTTGTATAATATAATAGTAAAAATAATAATCATACTATAATAATAAGCAAATACCTATCAACGATCACGTTAGTTTGCACAGCGGAAGTTGTATAACAAGTTTATAAATAAATTTAAATTTAATACGATCAGAGCAGCATTATAATGAATTTGAATATTACTATTATCATCATGAAATATAAATAATGCTAAAAGATTATGCTAATCGACCACAGGGTCAAGAATGTCGACATAGGAAACGTCGTTAATGCTATGCTAAAATTAATGGTATGATATTATGCTAAAAGATGTACGCGCCGTTCATAATTGAATGCTAATTTATTTAACTCGATGAGACCAATAACTATTAGCTTACGTATATTTTGATATTTAGATATAATATAATTATAATGTTTATTTTGTTTTATATATATCTTTTAATTATGTTTTATAATAATTACATTAAATAGCTGTTAATTTTATAATTACATACTTAAAATTGAGAAATATGTGGGAAATAATTTAATTATCGAGGTTAAACCGTAGGTAGGTTAGGATATTTTATATGCCTGTTTAGTTATCCATTAAATTTATATGTGAGTAATAATAAATGTAACAATACATTTTAAATGAATTAAATAACATTGACGTCATAATTATGTTAGTTATGATGTCGTAATGTAGTCAATAGTCATGCCACAATAACAATGCTCTTAGATATTATTTTTATCGAAACCAAAATAGCCTTCGTATATCTAATGATATTCTGATTTTGTACCCTAAATTTTAACTGTATTGCTTTGAATTCTTCTACTTTTTACGACATCGTCATCTTAAATTCATATACAATTTTAGTCAAATTTGAGAGCGTTGCTTTTGTCAGTGTAGTCATTTTTAGGCTTAAGGGTCTTGTTAGTTGTTTCCGTTGTTGCTATTTCTCACAAACCGGCAATATAACATTTCACTCGTGTGGCTCTTGTAGAATTATTGTAAATATCAGGCATCACACGTATTTTAATACTACGAGTAAAAGCAAAAGGCTCATCGGATATGGATTGAATTTTGTCAAGAGCGTATATGCGCTTTCCAATACTACCAATAGAATACTCTTTATCCCAAAAGAAATTAACGGTTTCTATAGGATAGAATGGAAAAGGAAATAAGACTCTAACTTTTGCAACAAATAATAAATATAGCCGATGATCTAGCGGGACGTAATAATGTTTTTATATCTGTAGTGGTAGGGCTCTTTTGCAGAGCCCGCCTGGGGAAGTACCACACCTTTGCCAGTTATTCCACCGCCAAGCAGTAATGTGCAAACATTACTGTGTTCCGGTTGGAAGGGCATTGTTTCCAGTGAAATTACAGGGCAAATGGGAGATTAAACAACTTATATCTCAGGGTGACGAGAGCAGTGCTGTGCCACGCAGGGTTTTGAATTCTGCGAGTTCAAAATTCTGGGTAGCGCAGACCTGTTATGGGCAAACGTGACGTTTAACATCAGGAGAGCGATTTGCTCGTCTCGTCACTCAATTACATAAAAAAAAAAAAAAAAAAAAAATCTATTGTGACAAATGCTTCATTGTTTGTATTCTGGTGATAGTTTGTTGCGATGTCAAAGAAAACACGTGAGTGTCTATAAAAATGCTCGTTGAATAGTGAAATATGATAATGAAGCTTGCTCGTTTGTCGTTACGTCAATTTACATCTGGTTTCCGGTTCATTATATAAGTATGCAAAACACCTGCCTGCGTGTTTCTCAGTTATTGTGCAAAGTATTTATCAGTCTTGAGTGTTTTTTTGGTAGTGTCGTGTCCATAACCTTCAAGTGACCTTTATTTAAACTACCTACTGTTATTATTTAACTTACGGTGTACGGTGTAACTTTTGGTGTTATTTTAGATTCGTTATTGTCTTACAAATTTTTGTTGGGTATGTTTATTTTGATTAATGTGAAACACAATCCTATACATAAAAATGAATTGCTGTTCGTTTGTCTGGCTAAAACTCGAGAACAGCTGGACCGATTTGAATATTTATTTTTTTGTTTTGTCCGCTCTAATACAGGACCGGTTTACAAGCAAACAAATAGCGGGTGTAACCGCCGGATGCAGCTAGTACATAATAAAATAAACAAATAAGCAGAATTGAATTAAGGTTAACTTATTTTTACAAGAGTATTGAACCCCGTTTATTTTATATTTACTTAAAACGATCGTTTGCTTATGTTAAAACATATACATATGTAGAATGCCGACGAACATATTAGCAGAGGCCAGATTTAAATACTTATTTGCTCAAATGTTTCAATTTATTTTCTCTTCTTTTAATAAGCTTAAATTCATAATAGCAACGACAACAACGGCATTAGTAACTTATTGCTTAGTTTCAATCGTTTTCACGTTATTTTGATACGTGTTTCTGGGTTGATTCCGAAAACATAAATCATGTTCATTGTCCAGCTTGACATTAGGTCACATAATTCTGTAGAATGTTTTCAATTCATAGCAACTCTAACTAGTTTAATTCTTAGCCTATTTCTTGAACCTAAGGCATTACTTATATATCGACTGTCCAAAGACTACATTAACCGTGTAATTATAGCCTACTGTACGTTGATAGACTTTTAATGTTTCTAGTCACCACTGATCTAGTTTTAGTAGTCGTCGTCAGCTGTGCGTTTAGTTGTTTGATGGTCTTCGCCTAATTTCTACAGCATTTAAACGTTTAAACCTTAATCAAAACCGCTATTCTGAAACTAACTTACCCCAGATGTTATTTCTGCTTACTCTATTACTCTTTTATTCGCTTGTATGAAGGTACGGTCGGCCAACAGTTGTTAGACGTTCCTTTTGTTTTGTAATTTCTAGTTATTGAGGCTTCGATCTTTATATTGTGTGTGGCTCATTATCTCAATAGATTAATTTCACCTTTTCCGGTTTTTTACCAACATTTCAATTTCATTCTAGGTTTGTAAATCATTCTGTTTCTCAAATCTGGTGTTTTATTATTATGGACGTTTTTGGTCTACATCGGGTTTTTTCTATCTGTCTATGAACTAACCATCCCTCTACTCACGGTTTGAATACAACTCACGCCATCTATTGCCGACTAGCGGTACTACAAATACACATTTTTTTAGACGTACCTAAATTTCTCATAAAACCTTCAAATTACTCATAAAATTAACGCAAAATACATGGAAATAAATGCTACACCAACATACCTTTAAGTAACAAGATCAAAGAAAGTTTCCTCTGGTTTTCTTGTTAAATTCTATGTTTTTTATCACCGCTAATGTTGTTGTCAACTGTTGTTCGTGGAATTTACAAGGTCGCGGATTGCGTCAGCGACCGAAAGTCGGTGTAGGCCAAGGTCACCCAACATTTATGTCGATCAGCTGGTCTTAGCGCGTGTTTTTGTTTTGTTATCTTGTTTTAAAATTTATCGCGATTTGGACAGCTACCTACCTAAATACAGCTAATGCGGGATATATTTTGAGGTACGTACTTATGTATACCTACCCAACCCAGACTTATCTAGGTACTTATTTTCAACTGTTTTGACGTATTGATAAATTTTGATTGACCTTTAGACCGTGTAGATTCGATCGTGGTCAGAACAAGATAGCAGGTGGCATGTGTTTTTTTTTATGTAATTAGGTGACGAGACGAGCAAATTGCCAGACTGATGTTAAGCGTCGCGCTTGCTCATTACAGTCTAGCGCCGCATAGAATTTCAAACTAACAGTTCAAGATATTGCGTGTATGGCAATGCAGTGCGTTACTCACCATGAGTTAGATATTACTCCATGCCTAGAAATTCCGCTGGAAATATTGCCCTACAATCCAGAACGAAGTAGATAAATAAAATAGATAAACTCTTTATTGTTCACACCAGAAATTACAGACAAAAGGATCAGGAACAGTATTATCTGCACACTACTGCTGAGCGGTTGAATAATTCCCAAAGCCGTGGTACTACCCCAGGTAGAATCAGCTAAGAGTCATACCACTACAAAATGATGAGGTGTCCTTTGTGAGGATCACAGATGCCTTGACAGGTGGCGATCTGGTATTCCTGGGAAACTCCACAAATCAAAACCTCCTAGTCCTAGCCAAGAGCATTTACTTACCTCAGCCTGGAGTTTTCTCTTGCTCTCTATTATCTATATATGTATATCTATATTATAAAGAGCTAGAAGAACCAGCGTACTCGGTTCTACAATTCGACATAGATTTTAAAATGAAGAGGCTGAAGTCGCATTATTATTAATTGTCCTTTTTTTTATGTAATTGAGTGACGAGACGAGCAAATCTCTCGCCTTATGTTAAACGTCACGTTTACAGGTCTGCGCCACCCAGAATTTTGAACTCGATGAATTCAAAACCCTGCGCGGCACAGCACTGCGCTCGTCACCCTGAGATATTCAAATTCAAAATTCAAAATATTTATTATCAGACACATTAGTCCATATCAGATTCTTTGCCATTTGTCTTTATATCCCAATTTCCCAATTGTCCCAGCCCCGTCTACATGCACATACGCGTATGTATAGGGTGGACTTTGTAGTTGAGTTTCTGTTTCTCTTCAAATAATTACACTTTTTGAATATTCCTCTCTAATTCTTATTTCAGACTTTCCCTAAATTTCGCAATCTTCTTCTTCCAACATTCCGAAAAAATTAGGCACGCGTTAAAATTGTGTACATTATGTTCAGCGAGATACATCTTAGCATCTACTCCGTTTTCTTTCGCGAACTGCCTGACCGAGTTTGAAGTTTTCAAGGTCCTTCATTCTTCAATGAAATTACACTATCCTACCTACAGCGCGTTCGTTTGGGCTACGATAAAGTTGTTTGCATGTGCAAACGAACGCAAAATAGTAAACTGCCTTAATATAAATTCACCTTCGCAGGTGAGTCTTAGGTGGCAGTTCACGAATCACGATGAAATTTTTAGCTGTTTTTGACGGAGAACGACAGTTAATAACGCCACTTTTGCTCACACATTCTCAAATCGAAGGCTGAATGTGATCGATTTTGTGTTTTTAGGGTTTGTGTTTAGGGTTTTTTGTCTTTTTACCCAAAAGGGTAAAACGAGATCCTATTACTGACTCCGCTGTCCGTCTTTTGTAAATTATTTTTGTCCGTCCGTTATTACCCCAGTTAAATTTATTTTGTGAGTAATGTGGTGTTGAGTAATACGTGTACTACTATTAAATGGGGACATCCCATTTTTTCAATTTATTGAGTTCTGATACCTATCTATTACGCGTACAAAAGTGAATAAAATAAAACTGAAAAATAAACACCATTATTGCACCGATTAGAATTCGGAATAAAAAATATTTTGGACTTGTCAGAAAGTGCCGGTAAAGGAAAAGTAACGACGAGAGGTCAAAATAAACATTTTACGATACAAAAATTACGATTTAGCAACTCTAACTGCTTAGTAGGTACTTATCTAGTATTTTTTTATCGGATACATTTCGGAGAGTGCTTCTGATCTGCATGAGCTAATTTCCCCTAGCCCGTTCTAACGGACAACCAAGGGTACAAAAAAAAACGACATCAACCTCGTTTTCTGGGATAAAAAGTAGCCTAGATATGTGCTAATCCAGACCATGAACAACCTTTATTCTAAATTTCATGTAAATCCGTTCGGCCGTTTTTGCGTGAAGAGACATTTTCACTACGTGTCATGCAAGCACCCGTCCGACATCCAATGCACAGGTACAACACGATAATTTTATTATGTTTTATTGGTTGTACATTTCTGCCCGTACCTATACTTATTATAATACTCTACTTTACAGTATAGGCACCCGGGGATGTTAAAAAAGAAAAATACAAATTTATATTCAGTAAGTTGTGCGCAATGAGCACCAGCTGTCGACATCGTCAGCACAAGATAAAAACTCTCAAACACAGACTCGTCAAACTGCTTAAAATTAGGAAAAACAGGAAAAATATTTCTGGCTAATAATATTAGTAGGATGGAACTACTACTCAATTAACTTTGAATACGAGTACCTACTACATTTGTTCATTATTTAGCGATTTAGCTGCTTTTTGGAGTTCTGAACCTTCTTCGGGGAAGAACCCTCAAGGCGAGACTCGTGTCTTTCTGTCTGTATGTCACAGCCAATTATCTCAGGAAATATAAAAGCTAGCGGTCTGAAATTTGGCGTGTCGCTAGATAATGTTACCCGTTACAAGTTTTAGTAAAAAAAATTGAGAAATAGGTCTTAAAATGAAAAATTGTTTAGTCTTGAATGTATTTTCCGCGCTGACTGCAGTTACATAGAATAACATTGGAATTATTGCACTAACCGATCGTGGTTTTGTTGCCCTCGAAATAAGTTTCGTACCGAATAATTTTAGGCCAACATTAAAAAAAATATCGATAGTTTTAGAAAATTGACTCCGGTTTATTTTTAAAATTTATTTTTTACATCAGACTAAATAAAAAAAAGTGTGTCAGTCTTCGGAGCCAACGAGGCGTTTTTTAAATAAAAAGAAAATCTTAGTTCCAAAAAGTATGATAGGTAGCGTGATTAAACCTGTGTGCCTAGCACAACTTTGACGTAAACATACGTAGCGAGTATCCGTAGTAGTATAGTATAGTGAAGTGTACGTGTAAGTGTAAGTGTAGTGTGTGGCGCACTCTTTTTTTCAAATACTCGCTACTTATTTTTACGTCAAAGTAGTGCTAGGGACACTGGTATCTCAAGTCTTAGAGCTCGAAGCCTGCCCAATAAAACTCAAGAAAAAAAACTAAATCAACATAATATAGATGTCAATTTCAATGTCGTATTGACATATGTAATTATGACATTGACATAAAACAAGTCGTTCAAGCATAGGGCAAGGGCTACCTGTAGATTAATTAAATAATTATTCGTAATTACAAGAAATGCCATTCTCAAATAGTATTAGTAAATTAGAGTATACAATAAATACAAATCATCATGAGAATATATTTTTATATGAAAACAAACATTGACATACGGCAATTTTACTACAAAAGTTTGTGTGTCATATTTTTACCCGTAGACTGCTGCATTGATAAACCATAACTAATCGATTTGACAGAAAACACTGCCTATTTTTTTTTTTTTTTTTTTTTTTTTTTTTTTTTTCTGTCAAATTACATAATAAGTTTACAACGCCACCTACGAATAAACCACTTAAAAAAAAAAAATACCTCATTTTTATTTAAAGTGGCAAAAAAAGTAACTGACAGTGACAGCTGACGTTTACCACTCTGATACAATGACGTACTCGAAAGCGCAGGTAAGGATTATAGCCTCCACCTTAGTCCCAAATACTGCACGAAAAGAACAAATGCCAAAAAGACTGCGTGCAATGCTCCAAAAGAAGAGGAGCCTCCGCAAACTATGGGCGCACACAAGATGTCCCCGAATCAAAAGAGAGCTCAACAACCTCGCAGAAAGACTGGCCTCTGATGTCCAGGCCTGGAGAGGAACAACATGGGACAAAAGAATAGAAGAGATAGCCGAAGATCCCACACAAGCCAACCTGCATCACCTAAACCGCCAACTTACTCAAGCCAAAGTACCCGTTTGTCCACTACTGGACGAAACTGGGCAACGCCGGTACTTGGCAAAAGAAAGAGCGACAATCCTAGCAGACCACCTAGAAAACCAATTCCAGCTTCATGAAATACCCGCTGACGTAACAGAAGAAATTCTAAACCATTACCGAACAGTAAATGCCACGGTGGAAGAATATCTGCAACAACCCACGAATCCTCTTGAAGGTGGCGATTTTATATCCCCCATAGAGGTGGCAAGAGTTGTCCGACGGCTACCTGGAAAGAAAGCTCCAGGGCATGATGGTATTACCAATGCCACACTAAAACAAATGCCCAAGAGGGGCCTAGTGTCGCTGGCAAGGCTTTACAATGGGATACTGAGGACTCAACACTTCCCGACTGAATGGAAGACGGGGAAGGTCATCACTCTGCCCAAACCAGGGAAAGACCGAAGGCAAGCAGCAAGTTATCGCCCTATCACCCTCCTTCCTCACATAGCTAAGATATTTGAGCGCCTCATGCTGCGGAGAATGTCTCCACATATACAACCGAGAGACGAACAATTTGGTTTCCGCACCAGGCACTCGACTACCTTACAACTGACCAGAGTGATACATCACCTTACCGAAGAGACAAACAAAGGTCACCGATCTGTCTGTGTCTTTCTAGATGTCGAGAAAGCATTCGACAGGGTATGGCACGAAGGGCTCCTGTATAAAATGATTGGGACAACAATGCCTTCGGCATTGATTAAGATAGTAGCGTCATTTCTACGAAACCGGAAGTTCTATGTCTCAGTAGAGAAGGATGTCTCTACAGAACGACCAATATCCGCCGGTGTACCACAAGGAAGCTGTTGGTCACCAGCTCTATATGGGCTTTATACTAATGATATCCCAACCTTGGGGAAGGAATACCTTCAAGAAGGAGAGCAGGACGTCATGCTCGCATTGTACGCAGACGACAGCGCGTACATTGCCTCCGAAGCGGACTCGAACAAAGCAGCTCACAGGGTGCAGAGAGTGCTGGATTTGCTGCCGGAGTGGCTAGACAGGTGGCGAATGGCCGTTAATGTGGGCAAAACGGCCGCGCTGCTCGTCAGTGCCCAGCGTAAGCCTCCCCCGCAACTTCAACTCAGAGGACAAAATGTTGAATGGCAATC
Organism: Alcis repandata; assembly: GCA_949125135.1. Lineage (NCBI taxonomy): Eukaryota > Metazoa > Arthropoda > Insecta > Lepidoptera > Geometridae > Alcis > Alcis repandata. The sequence goes on from OX421233.1 coordinate 9,354,506, forward strand.
AACAGTCAAATATCTGGGTGTCCACATAGATCGCTCACTAAGGATGTGCCCACAGGTAGACCACGCCATCCACCAAGCCAAAGCCGCTCGTGCTCTCCTCCGTCCAGTCCTCACATCCAAGCTGCCACTGAAGACAAAACTGGGAGTGTACAAGACCTATATCCGCTCGCGGTTAACATATGCGGCGGCTGCGTGGTACGCTCTCTGTTCTCCCACTAACAAGAAGAGGCTTCAAGCAGTGCAGAATGTCGCTCTGAGAATGTGCACAGGAGCGGGTGGATATGTGCGAAATGCAGTAATCTCTCGCGACACCCGCATGGAGTCGGTCGAGGAGTTTGTTACCCGCTTGGCACGTCGCATGTACGACACGGCCGACAACGGGCCACACCCTCACCTGCACGACATCGCACCGCTTCACACACGCCCTCCCGACGCCAAACGTGCGCGCCCGCTCCCACGAGAAATTATACCACGCAACGAAGAGGACGCCAGAAGTACAGCAACAACCATACGAGCCGCATAAGAGTATCCGCTAGAGCGGACCGTGGCCAGGACGTGACCACGGGGCAGACGCCCCATGAGCTGAAGCCAGGGCAATGGGCTTGTACGCCTGAGGCCTAAACCTACCACCCTACATAAAAAAAAAAAAAAAAAAAAAAAGGAGGTGGAAGACTCAAAAAAAAAAAAAAAAAAGGATTATGGAAAGACGCAATAGAACTCAGATACAAGGCGGGTTGCCATTAGATTACATCTAGAATCTCGCTAGAATAATAACAACTAATAATTCGATAATAATAACTTCTGATAATTAGCACCACCTCCTCCCTCTGCGTGCCTTTAAGTGTTTTTGTGTTGTTTTGTGTAATTTGTTGTTTTAGATGCAATTTTAAGGTTCCGGGCACGTTAAAATACCCTCGACAAGCTAGTTTTCGCTTTGACAGATTTATTTTACATTTAAGCGCAAATCTGGCTCCTTTTCAAGATACAATATAATCTAGCCCGTAAACTCCATACTGTGTTGGCATGGCAACACTGCTTGTCTTCTCCAAGTCTATACTACTCTATGCTCCGAGACTCCGAGCGTCCATTTTAGTAAATGATAAGATTATATTGGGAATTCTGTGTCTGTGTGACTTTATCGATACGTTAGTGTAGTGTATGAGACCTCTGACCTGACCTTTTGTGTTATTTTCACTCATTGAATTACCGTTCCCTTTCTTCGTCATGCCTTCACACTGTTTTAATTTCTGTGACCTCGAAATCCTCATGTAAGTGCCTTTCTGTGTTTCTTCTTCAGTTCTTATCTTTGTTGATTTATTTCTTATTTTAGATGAACTTAGCTGTATTAAATAACACAATAAAAACGTTTCACTTATAAAGATCTGAAGAATGGCTTCAACGAAGCTTTTTAGGTTATGTTAAGATTCTTAACTTATGGCTCGGCTCGTCCGGTTAGCGTAGCCGTGGCAAATTTGACAGTTATTGACGCCATAAATCGACCACATGAATTTAGCATTCGTTTGGGAATGAGTTAGCAAAAGTTGCGCACACATTCCTAAAACTGAGTCAAGCTTCTGCGTCTAGCTTCTAAGTGCCTTTCTAATTATTCATCCACTCTCCACTGACATAAAGTTGTCCTAGGACAGACAAAGCATGCATTGATTGCTAGTCGCACTACTTTGAAGCAAAGTTTCTTATTTACCTAAAGATAAAACTCCTAAGTTTCTCAGTAGCTGTGTGACTTTAATACCCATATGGAAGCAAAGGTCAATGCTAAGGTTTTGAAATGCCTCTGCCTGCTGTTTATAGGCTACAGCTTTGTTGTATATAAAAGTAAATATGCTGCTGTCTTGTAATAAAATGCACAAATATGCTAATAAAATTCACATCATGTTCTTATAATGAATGACCTATTTGATCTAAAAACATAATAACATTAATTTCAGAAGAATTGTGTGCACCATTATGTAAATGTGCCTTGATTCAAATGAGTGAAATAATAAACAGCTGGAACACAACAGATACTTGGCCATACAACCATTTTCATCGCAGTGCCATAATAGTTAACAACCCGTCAACACTGCAACCAAAATGATTGTTAGGTGTTAGTAGATCTTTTGGACATTTGCAGTCATAAGATTCTTCTGTATCCACATAAAAACTACACTAAAACTGTATGACTAGTTGCGCTACAACTGGGATATAAAGTATACTATAAATATTAATCCAAGGCTAAAAGCTAGCTTCATACTAAATTTCATCCAAATCCTTTCGCTGTTTTTGTGTGATTGAGCAACAAACATTTAAACTCACAGACATGGATGTCTGTGAGCAACAAACATTTAAACTCACAGACATGGACATGAACTTTGACTTTAATAATACATTTTATTAGGGTAAGGATTTTACATTTTTCAAGTGCATGTATGTTTCGAGGGGTAATCCTAGGCAGCCTATTTTAGTCTGGTAAATTACAAGTCTAATACTTCACCACCTACCTTTGTTTATTTTCATGGCCACTTAGTTCAATCTTACATCCTATTCAAATATAATTTAATTTTAAAGCATATGAAGGTTTGTTTAATTTTTACAGTATTTTAACAGTTAATTAAACGACAGTGACTGACTATGACAAAGTCAAAATCACAGAAACTGTAGATTTGACTATCACACACATAAGACTTGCTGATGCAGATTGACCACATTTCTTTGATAGAATAACTTCTGCCCATTTTATTGACATGAATAAAACTCGACTTTAGTTATAGTCACCACATTACCAACTGAGTTGTGCGGCCATAAATAATTTCTCTAATATCTATCACGCTCGCACTTGTGGGTCTTATGGAGCTGCATAGTGATGTGCGTAAGATGGTTATAGGCGCATATCGATAATAATAAAATCAGATAGAAACATAGTAGAAAGTATTGTGGCCCTAATCCCTATTGACGTTTATGGCCCTACGACTCAGTTGGTAATGTGGTGACTATAACTTATAGGAACTGGATTCTTGCTATTAATTGACCATTAAGTAACATGCAGACAGAGGTAGAAAGTACTATGAAAAGATGAGTAACCTGCAAGTACCAGTTTATTAATGTTTATTAATGCACAACATGAAGTATTGTTTTAAACATAGAATTTGTTTTAACGATCAAATGACCTTGACCCACTTATAATCACATTCCAAGACTTAGTGTTAATCAGCTGATGTTTGTTTTGTGTTCAACAAATGAATTCTTAAAGACACATTTCTTTATACTGAGTGATATTATTTGTTCTACATACAAAGGTGTGGCCTACCAATATCTAGGAATTTTTCCAGTTATGTAATTTTTAAAATTATGAATTAATAACAACAACAACAATTAATAACAGTGAAAACAATATTTGCTGACTTTTAAAAGGGTATTATTAACGGCTTAATTAACATAAAAATTTAATTGTAATACTTAGCAATTGAAGTTGAAAATTTATTTATTTTTGCTTATTGAAATCGGTTCATCTGTTTGGATTTGTCCATTCTCTCCTTTCTTTTAACTCCCTCTCTTTTTTTTGGAAAATAATTTAAACAGTATTTTTTTTACCTTGCTTTTACTCTCATTTCAAACAATTTTAGAATTTGATCTCCTTTGTTTACAGAGAACGAAGGGATCAGGAACAACGGGATCTGTTGGAAAAGCAGCAGAAAGAGAGAAAAGAAAGAGAACGAATAGAACAAGAAAGAGAGAGGGAGAGAGAAAGAGAACGCGAAAGAGAAAAACAAGAGAGAGAAGATAAAGAAAGGAGAGAGCAGGAGAATGCCGCCTCGAAACTAGTGTCGAGGCATTTCGAAGAATCTCTGAGGCTGGCCCACCAAAAGGTTAATACAGTTTTACTTCATTCTTCCCATATTATTATGAGTTAAATTCAATTATTTGTCAATTTGGTAGTGATAAATTCTGCACCTATGTTTAATCAGTTTTCTCTGTCCAGATTCACCTCATTTACTTATAAAATTGAAGATTTCGTAAGACGCAAGCTGCAAGTCTACTAACTAGTCTAGTAATATATTGGCACTATCATTACATTCTAACCTTAATCGATGAACACAATGAATGGAGTGTTTTAGAATAATGATCTGTCTTTTGTGCAGTAAAGCATTTCCCTTCTGGCTAGTATAGTTCCATGAATCTTTCCAATGTATTAATAAGATTTTTCTTTGCCTCGTCTGCAAAATGAGACAACTCAGAAGTGTCCTTCGAGTTGTATTATTTTGCACAGAAGACACAGTAAGTAACACTTTGTGTTGTTGGTATTTAGCAACAGCGCGAGCGCGGCGCGGCGTCCTGGTCGCTGCACGCGCTGGCGCCGGGCGCGGCGGCGGCGGCGGCGGCGGCCGGCGCGCGCGACCACGAGCGCCTGCGCGCCGCCTCCGAGCGGTTCTACTCGGCGCACCCCGCGCACCCCGCGCACCCCGCACACCCGCCGCGCGCGCCCGACTATCTGCCGCACGCGGCGCGCCTCGCGCACTCCGCCAAGCCCGACGCTAAGCCCCACCCCTCGCTGCCCAAGGGCGAGCCCAACTTCTCGCCCTACAACTACCCCTACCGCTCCTACGACAAGCCCAAGGAGTCGCACCTGCCGGCGCCGCCGCCGCTCGTTCCCGAGAAGAACTCCGTCATAGTGAAGCACGACGCGAAGCAGATCCACCTCGAGCAGAAGCACCCGTACGCGGGCAAGCCACGAGAGCAGCAGCACCATTATCTGCCCGCGCGGCCGTATCGGACGGCTGGCTCGCCGCACGCGCCACACCCCCCGCCCGCCGACAAGGCGCGCCGCCTCTACCAGCCGCAGCCACAGCGCTCGCCCGCCGGCTACTACGGGCCCGCGGCGCCCGCGCCCGCGCCGTCCGCCAAGCCCAAGGTGTCGAGCCCCGCGCCGCAGCACATCTACGGCAAGCCGAGCAACTCGGCTGGCGCGCCCACCGTGCCCTCGCCCGTGCACTACGCGGGGGAGCCGGCGCTGCTCGAGCCGCAGCTGCTGGTCCCGTACCCGCCGCCCTCGCCCTACTCGCCGGCGCACCCGCGCCCGCCACCGCCTGCGCACTCGCGCACGCCCGAGCCCCGCCCGCCCCAGCGCGTGCCCGGCCCCGGCGAGGCGCCCACTGCCCCCGCGCCGCCCTGTCAAACGCAGCCGCTCGACCTGGGCGTCGCGCGTGACGACCCCTCCCGCCCCTCGCCGCGCCGCCGGCCCTCGCCTCAGGACCACGACGCCGAGGCCAAGCGGCGGCGGCTCGAGGAGCCTCCCCCGCCGGAGCCGCTGATAGCGGCGGCTGTCGGGCCCGGACGCGCGCCGCATGGCTTGGAGCCGGCGCCGCCCGCCCCCGGGCCGCCGTGCGACGTGCGCGTGCCCTCCGCGGACGGCAGCGTGGAGACCCCGGAGCGCGCGGCGGGTGCGTCCCCTGCGCCGCACCGGACGCCGGCCGCCAGCCCGGCGCCGCCCACGCCCGTGCCGCCGCCTGCGGCCGCGTCCCCCGCGCCCGCGCGCACGCCCCCCGCGCCCGCGCACACGCCCCCCGCGCCGCCCGCCACCCCGCCTGGCGCCGACCTGGAGCCCGGCAAGGCGGCCTGCTCGCCGGGCGGCGCCCCGCCCGTGCGCCACCTCGGCAAGAAGGCGTGGCTGCAGCGGCACGAGACGGCGCCTGTGCCCGAGGGCTCGTGCTCGGGCGGCGGCGGTACCTGCATCACGCTGCCTATGGCCATCTCGCGCGCCTCCGAGCCGGAAGACTCCCCGGCGGGCGCGGCCGCGGCGCCGCCCGTCGTGGTGCCGCTCGCCGCCGAGTCCCTCCCCCGCGCGCCCCGCAAGCCCGGCAAGCCGCGTCCCGCCAAGGAGCCCAACGGCCGCGCCGACGACGCCGCCGAGGACAGCTCGAGCTCCGACCGCGACGCGGCGCCGCCCAAACGAAAACCGCCGAAGGCGAAGCGAAAAAAGGGAGCGATCCCGCGCAAGGCCGGCGACGAGACCAAACGGAAGAAGGCGTCCGAGAGTGGCAGCGAGAGCGACAAGGAGAGCGACGACAAGGACTCTGACTCGGGCGCCAGTGGCAGCGGCAGCGGCAGCGCGTCGGGGCGACGCGGCGTAGGACGCGCACGCGGCGGCCGGCGCGCGGGCCGCGGCGGCCGCGGGCGCCGGCGCGAGGAGCCGCCCCGCCCTCGCGCCGCCGCGTCCGCGCGTGTGGCCCCCGCCGACTCGTTTCTGCAGAATGGCCCGTGCTTCGAGGTGGCCCCGCGGCTCGCCAAGTGCCGCGAGTGCCGCTGGTCGCCCGCGCAGAGGGACAAGGACATGCCCAACATCTTCTGCCGGTTTTACGCTTTTCGAAGACTGAAGTACGCCAAGAACAGGCAACTGGCGATAGCTGGATTTTCAGACCCCTATAAAGATGCCGAAGAGGTAACTATCACATCATCTCTATTCTATTAGCTAGAACGTCATATCATCAGCTTGTCGTATTGTGGAAGAAGTCATGAGAGACAATTAAACTCCCATAAGCCACACACAATCATTTTGCAACTATCAAAACCCTTCCAGTACTTACTCCCTTCTTTCTCAACAGGATGACAAAAAACTCTGGCTATCAGCATCGCTGGGCGCAGCAGAGCTGGATATCGAGATGAGCTGCTTCCTGCTGCGCGAGATCGGAGACCAGTTCTGTGAGCTTCTACAGCAGGAAAAAGAAGCAGAAGCGCACCATCTTAATGAAGGTAAATCATCACCAAACAATTATCGTCATTATCAGCCTATCTAATATTTGGACATAGGCCTCTCCTAAAGAACGCCACAAGGCACGATCTTACGCACCCACTTGCTACTAAAACCAACCAAACACCAAACAACCCAATAACGATATCAATATACAATTGTCATCATCTACACAATTAGCTAGAATAAGCAATATTTGCTAGTATTCACGTATTTTCCAGTATTCTATAGTCATCCCGGTTTGCTATTTGTGAAAATTCACTAATGTCTCCTAAGTTTTTAATCGAAAAAAGTGACAAGATGCCAGAAACTTGCTTTCATTTTATTCATTATGTTTGGATTGATAAGCAAATACTATAAATAGCTTACTAGATAAAAAGATAATTGTAAAGGAAATATTTTATCTACAGAAGATATAAGCTGCGTAATTTTTTTTATTACTTTATCAAACTGAGTAAATTTGCACTATCAAAGGAATGTTGTGCCTTTCCTTCTTCCTGTTATCTAATCCGAAAATGCCTCGCCTACAATACTGCGTTGTAGTAATATATTTATCAATAGCAATCAATCTTTTAATTAGTTTGTAATATCTACTATATACCCGAATAATCTGTATTGCACAAGAATAGTGTGTCCGAAACCGGTGTTCAGATTTTCCGAGCAGAAAAACAACAAACGAACAGACTATTTTCTTTTATTTATTGTGTTTTATAATGGTCCATTACTCTTAATTATTTGTTGTACCTATCTGTCAAATATCTATCTTTTTTAGGGTTCTGAACCTCTTGTGAGGAAGATCCCTTAAGGTGAGACTTTCCTGTCTATCTGTCTGCCAATTATTTCTATTACTTTAACAAAACAGGCGAGCTAGAATTCTGTCAAAAATATACGATTTAGTTGTCAATAGATTATAAATAAAATGAGTTTGCATTTGTTTTTAATTTACTATTGAAAATAACGATAGAATAACACTTTATTGACAACACAGGACCCCAAAAAATAAATTAAAACACGTTTAAAACAAGGTACGAAACGTGGTGTTATCTTTTATTTATTTTTTCTCTCTTTCTCTCCAGATAAGACGATAGCGTGGAAGCGCGTGGTGCAAGGAGTGCGGGAGATGTGCGACGTGTGCGAGACCACACTCTTCAACTTCCACTGGACTTGCGGGAAGTGTGGGTTCGTCGTCTGTCTCGACTGCTATAAGGTGAGACATACATTATAGGGAACATATTTCATCTTACTAATATTATAAAAGTGAAAGTTTGTTAGTATGTTTGCTCCTTCACACGGAAGCAGCTGAACTGACGTTTAACTTGAGAAGTATTGTGTATAACAAGTATTATTACTAAGTGTTAGTGTTATCAAGGAAGTAACGACAACACCGCATATTTACGCACGCAAAGACAGTGGTTTCGGTGGTAGTATAATCACATAGTAACAAATACATCAAAAACGATTCTCTTTTTTGGGTAGCTCGAGCATAAACAGTGATTGTTATAATTGATAAAGTTTTAATTAAAACTTTGTCTTCGTTTTGTTTTCAGTCAAGAACGACGGGTGAATCAGCAACCACCACAACCACAGAAACCACCAATTCCAACGCCACTTCCAACGGCGAAAGAGATTCCTTCGGGTTAGTTCACTTGTATATTTATTTGCGCTCATGAAGTAGCTCTTACACCCCATATTGCCGTCGCTGTGATGGTCAAATCATGAACTGTGATATTTTAGTATTCGCTGAGTAAAACCTCGGCAGAAAAAAAAACTGTTATATCAATTCGAAAAGTGTTATTGAACACATTCTTAATAATTAGTTACCTATAATATAAAAGTTAGATTTCAATTACTTGATAGCCTAAAGCTAGATTGTAATCTTATTAAGAAATGCTCTTTTGGCGTTTCATAAACAAAAAAAAAACAGCTATTTCGAAAACACGCAATTTAATCTCTATATCTATTCCAGCTGGCTAACATGCACGAGCGGAGGCGCGCACCCCGCGCGCCGACTGCTCCTCACGCAGATCGCGGCCGGCGGAGCACTCTCGGCCGCGGCGGCGCGCGCACACGCGGCCCGCGCTGCCTTCTCCCTGCCGCCCTGCGTGTGTGGAGAGGCGCCTGCGCCGACACCCGCCACCAAGGCTAAGGCGAAGGCGCTGTTACAACAAGCACTTACTAAGGTAAACATACGTCCATTCACTTGTTATTATCATCCGCAGCCTTCTTTTTTAATTAATTGAAATTGCTTAAGAAATCTTTCAATACTCAATACAATTTGTTCTCTTTATTACAGAATATCAAAAAGGAGGAAGTCAAGGAAGAAACCACCTCAACCAACGGTTCTTCTCCGGTCAAATCGGAGAATGGCAAGACTGGCAGCCCCGTAGTCAGCTGGCTGTCCGACCTGCCTACCAAAACTGAAGCGAAGGACCCGGACAAAACCGACACGAGCTCCTCAGATTCGGAAGAAGGAGGAAACTTCTCCACTCTTCGAGAATTACTCATCAGACCGGCGCCGGAAGGTGGCGAGACGCAACCTAAGAAAAAACAAAAGAAAAGCAAGTCTGATATTCTGGATGATGTCATTTCTAGCGTATTCGATGAGAAGAAAGACGAAGACGAAGATGAGAAACCTTTCGCTTTGTCGAATGTGAAGAGGTACGAGAGGAATGCGCGCGAGCGGGACGAGCTACCTGTTCGGATAATGACGCTGACGGAATCTAAGTTGTTATATCCGGATGTGCCGCACGCGTGGCTGTGCGATGGGAAATTACTGCATCTCACCGACTCTATGCATCCCGGGAACTACAAGCCTTTCCAGGTACATACACTTTTCTATTGCCTAGCAGCAAAATACAATTTTCCGAGATAGGTCATAAAATTAAAGTGATTAATTTGAGTTATTTTGGAAAGTGTATTAAATTCGATTTATCCAATTAAAACCAACTACCAACATAATTATACAGGTTAGGAGCCAGCAATGTCAGTGTTTAATGAAATTTATCTCTGTCTCAGGACCAATGGAAGCGCGGCCAGCCGGTCCTAGTGTCCGACGTGTCGGCCGTCCTCGATAAGAACCTGTGGAGTCCGGAGAGCTTCTCGCGGGACTTCGGCGAGACTCGCGTCGATCTAGTCAACTGCGCGTCGGGGCTCGTCGTGCCGAACCAACCCGCCAGGAAGTTCTGGGACGGCTTCGATATCGCGGCGAAACGGCTGCGAGACGAGCGCGGCGCCCCCATGGTGCTCAAACTGAAAGACTGGCCGCCCGGCGAGGACTTCGCCGAGCTCCTCCCGGCCAGATTCGACGATCTGATGCGCGCGCTGCCCTTGGCCGAGTACACCGCCCGGTCGGGGAGGTTGAACCTCGCGGCGCGGCTGCCGGAGTGCTTCGTCCGGCCCGACTTGGGCCCCAAGATGTACACGGCGTACGGCGGCGCCGGCGGCACCACCAACCTGCACCTCGACGTGAGCGACGCCGTCAACGTGATGGTGCACGCGAGCGCGCCGAGCGACGCGGCCGAGCGCGCGCGGGAGGCGGCGCGCGCGGCCGAGGAGGCCGGCGTCGACGTGCTGTCGCGGCGCCGCGCGCGCCTGCGCCCGCCCGCCGCGCTGTGGCACATCTACGCCGCGCGGGACGCCGACAAGATCCGCGACTTCCTCGTCCGCGCCGAGCTGGAGCGCGGCGCCCGCCCGCGCGCGCACCACGACCCCGTGCACGACCAGACCTGGTACCTGGACGCGGCGCTGCGCGAGCGCCTCTACCGCGACTACGGCGTGGAGGGGTACGCCGTGCTGCAGTGCCCGGGCGACGCCGTGTTCGTGCCGGCCGGCGCGCCGCACCAGGTGCGCAACCTGCTCGACTGCATCAAGGTGGCCGAGGACTTCGTGTCGCCCGAGAACGTGTCGCGCTGCTTCGAGCTGGCTCACCAGTTCCGCCGCCTCTCGCGGCAGCACTCCAACAAGGAGGACAAGCTGCAGATTAAGAACATCGTGTACCACGCGGTGAAGGATTCCCTGTGCTGCCTGGAGGAGGCGCTCGCGAGTGCGCAGTGAGCGCCGCCAAGCGCGGTTCCGCGGCACGCCCGCATTTGATCTCAACCTCGAACGTAACGTTAATCGCTAAGTTCCGCATTTAAACGTAAGATTGGGAGCGAGTATGTAATGCGCTGTGCGCTCGTGTGTAGATGCCGGTAGCGTCCGAGCGGCCGCGGCCCCGGTGTGCGTGCGCCTGTGTGGCGGCTCGGGCCGCGGCCGGAGTATGTGCAATGTAAATTAGTCTGATTATGGTGATATCGTTAGGATGAGAAGTGGATATGTTTTTATGTTCCTTAATCGAAATACAAATAGACTCTTCAGGTTATTTACGGCTTAATTGTAGCTATAGTGATATGTATTATTGTGTAAATTTTTGATTCGTATTCCATCGATATAAATAGTAAGAGGTGTATACTTTTAAGTTATTGTATTGAGTATTCGCTCGAAGCATTGTACATTAAACACAGCGTGTAGATAAGTTTATCCTACTCTTAGATTTCTCAATTTGGTTAGTATGTATGTTATGAAACGTTAGTTAACAAAAAAATATGTGACAATTTCATTTTGTCCTTTTGCTGTATTAGCAATTTTTTTTGTACTGTGTATATTATGTACGGTTAACATGGAATAAAAAAGATGTTTATATTAAAAGTGGTTTTATTTTTGTTGTTAGAAGTAACTAGTAAAATAGAAAATGTGTTATCTTTTGAAGCACAGCAGCCTGCATAAAAACGGATGGGCCAGATAATGTTGATGATTTTTGGCAAGGAGATTGAGCGCGTTTTGGCGACGGACATACCTAAAAATTTCCTCGGAAAATGCATAAAAACAAAAACAAAAAAAACATTCGAATTGAGAACCTCCTCCTTTTCTGAAGTCGGTTAAAAAGAGCTAGAGCTCCACCTGCGATTGGTAGTGGCTAACGTGTTTATCACTAACGATTCATATAGTTCTGCTACTCACCAGTAGATGGTGCTGGAAGAGCTTGTTATGTTTTCAATGATTGCCGATAGATGGCAATGTACTGTCTAGACTCTAGAAGAATAATAAAAGTAGGATGTTGTGGTAGATAATAGTTTTGGAACACTTTGTATGACGCAATATTTCGTGTTTAGATGTAGTTTTACATTTCATCTGTCCTTTGGTTGGGAAAAAGGCCTCAGGCATAATAGTCCGCCGCCGAGACGGCGCGGCGGTCTCTACTTCGTGGTCGCAGTCCGCCACTGCAGTGCAGCAGATAAATGGCTTATTTCGGATACTCTTAAAACAGATTATTTAGCTCAACTTCGCTACGTAGCTTTGGTCAGTAGTACAAATATGTTCTTTGTAAAATGTATGAGCAAAGAGTTATCATATTTAATTGCTTTTTTTTATTGCAATTAAAATCTGTCAGGCACTAGGCTTAAAATCAAGCGAGGCCATGACTTGTCGCCTTGGCTTGGCCAGCGATTTTTCTATAATGTAAGGATAAGCTATCATAAAAATCATCATCAGTAAGTTTATTTGGAACAAATATAAGGGAACGAAGTTCCATTCCACACGCTATATTTCACATACTCATTTTCAAAATATGGGCGTGACCCTTTTACTCTTTTAACAAGCATTTATTTATCTTGCCTTGCCAGTAGTGAATCTTGCTACATCTTTTGAACCACTTCCCGATGTCCAACTATGTAACTCGAATCTAAAGACAATGCAATAAAAGGTGGTTTTTAAAAATATTTTTAAAAATCTTATTCTATATTACCACAGGGTAAAAACTCTAGAACGGCTAGACCGATTTCAATATTTATTTTTTTGTTTTCTTGGCTCTAATACAGGGGTGGTTTAAAAGAAAAGAAAAAAAGTGTGAAACCGCGGGGTACAGCTAGTTATTTATTTAACTTTCGCATGCAGAACCAATGCCTACTTACATAATAAGTGTTTACACGTAGGTAACCTACAGCTATCGGTCAATTCAAATTTATACACTGGATCGAATGAATAATATACATAATATATAATGATAACGCTACGGCAACAATACTAACTCTACCCACCTATCTACTTACAAAAAAGCTCTCAATTTATCTACAGAAGTGGCCAAGTCAGCGAACTAAACATCTTTAGTTCGAATCTGTCAGTTTCGTACAGAAAACGCAATGGTGGCTCCCCAATTTGACTTGAAAGTTTTTGTGTGTAAAGTAGCACCATAATAAGTTAGGCTATATCGTTTTCTGGGAAGTCGCGGTCAACAATAGCGATAGCAAATTAGCAACTCAGATGGAACTTATGCAATGCGAGTGTGATCTCATGGGGCTCCGCATGGTCTGGGTGAATTTTATTAACCTAGATATATGACAAAATAGGTATTTTGTTACATTTGTAAGTAGGTAAGTTACTTTGGGTTAGACAAGTTAAACGGGAACAGTTTTGCCTAAAAAATCGATTCTCCAACAGGATTCAGAATCGACTTCGATTCCTCGAACGAAAAACTTTACTCATTCTGAGCAAAATAGAAGCCAACATAAATGGTAAATTATTTTCGGGGTAGCCATTTCATGAAAGAGTTTAAGGTCATCATCATCATCATCGTCAGCGGTGATTAGGGTTTGGCCTGCTAAGTCGTGTCTAAAACTATTTGACAAACATCAAACATTCGGGCAGAGTTCTCAGCCTACCTGATGTACCTATGCTCAGTCTTCACGGGACGAGACAGAAAACAAACACTTCGAGTTTTCTAGTTTATTCTAATCTGGAATTTATTTAGAATAATCTGGTTCGATCGCGCAGCATCGCCAACGACTGACCGCCAGCCTTTTTTTTATGCCGAATGCTACTACCACAGTACAGACCACGCGCAGTAAAAAGGCGACGTACCAACCGAAGATCTTTTTTTTATTCATCAAAGTCTTGCGTTTCACCGCCATCTCGCCTGATGGTAAGCAATGATGCGGTCTACGATGGAGCACGCTTGCCTAGAAGGAACCGATTCACTCGCGACTTGAAGACACCCAGATTATAATAAACGTGGAATTAAAGATCCTCATTATATGCCATAGATTTATGGTTTACCTACTTTTGACCGACGTCCGCACTCTGCATTAAAATTTATTTTTCGTAGATTGCAAACAAGGCTATGTACCTACCTAGTTATGTGTATTTAGTATTTGATACCTACTGTAGTTTTTAGTACTGTTCAATTTGTACAAAAACTTTTATAGCAGCACTTGTTGCGTAATCTCCTAGTTGAACAAAATTTGAAACATGCACCAAAACGCTAATTTGGGAATTTCAAACAGTATCCTTGAGTTTCTTCCTCAAACACCTAACAAATCCGAACAATAGAGAAGAATTTTAACAAGAAGCGGACTCTGAGATTGATAAAAAACAATAGGTAAATATTTTCCACTGCAAATAAATTCGCTGACCTCTTTTAATACGAGCTCGGTCGAAAAGTTTTTATGTTATCTCTACATTGCTGTTAAGATGGACCTATTTTTAATTTTTTTCCTCTCAAAAGAGGCAATGATTGTGTAGAACGGAGATTGTCGGATCATATAAAAGTATAGCAGCCGCCCCTCTCCGGTAGGTTATAAAGAGGTCCAATTCCATTTTGTCGTCAGTTCACATTCGCTCACCGTCGTCGTGCAGTTTTTGTGATACCAAAATGAAGACAGTCACTTTGATCGTTTTTGGTAAGTTTTTTGTGTCATAAATTGCGGATTTTGGCAACAATAGGTAGTTTGGGGCCGGTTATTTTTGGGTCCGGATTCGTTCAGTTTTACGCGTTGAATTCTTTTGTGTGGAGGAAATTTATTGCTATTCGTCGTTTTATTATCTATTTATCAATCATTGCGAACACACATCTAACTACATGACCATTCTACCTATGAGAAAAATATAGTTTAAAATGTTTTTTTATTCAATATTTTTTTGTTATATTTTTACAGCTATTTTTACATACCTACTTAGTTTTTTTGTTGCACCATGAAAACACTAAAAGGAAAATATAAATTAAGTATAAATTATCACCAGTTTACTGGTTTAATTTTTTCCATGCAAACATATTTTTTATAGAGAGTTTCATTCGGGCTATTTCGTAATTTGTATGTTGTTGTAAGAATTGAATATTGTAAATTTTCTAAAAAATACACAAAATCCCATCACAGAATATTGTATGGCTCTTGGAATTGCGTATTATTGTGCTGGATTCAAATTGGAAATACAATATAAGTTCTTATAATTTCATTTCATATCTCTTACAGCTTGCGATCTAGAAAACCCTGACCTCTTATCGTCATCATTATACGCCCATAATCGCAGCTGCTAAGCATTCTTGCAATCCATTCCTCCCGGTATTATGTTGTCTTTGCCCAGATTAGATCTTTTGTCCCCTGACACAATACACAATATCAACAACAGGACGACTAATGAAAAGGTTGACGTCATTTCTCTTCATACTGAATAGGGCCAACCCGACCCTAATATCCCTGAAGTAATAAGAGTAATAATATAATCGTCAATTTGCCTTTGCCCTTCCTCTGAGACGTACCTGTGACACAAAACATAACAGTTATCATAAGTGAGCCCCTTCCTGCGATTACCTCGACAATTCGACCTACTCGCTGTCATGATCGTCTTGATTCTTAGTTACGAGTATAAATGTACTTGTTCGAATCAGGAGATACTTTTACGTAGTATGTGTTTTGGGTATAGGTGCTAGCATTTATGGGTTGATTACACGTAACGAGTAAACAAATTATGGTTCTATGGTTATGGTCACTGTCTCGGCTCGTCAAACTGTTTAGAAAAACTGAGTACTCGGCCGAGGGTACTGTCTCGCCACTGTACTCGTTACGCGTAAATCAACCCATTACCTGCAACTCTCGCTACAGACCTATAGAATAAGTTATAGTACAACTATGGACAAGATCGTCTCGATTCTTGCTCATTAAATAGCCATATTAGTTTTACATACAGCTTTGCCACTTTTGCCAATTTTTAAACAGGGTCTACTGTTATTCGTAGTGTAGTAGATTTTATTTTTCGGGAAAAAGTAGCCTAATTCAGGCCTTCGAATCCACCCGAGGAAGGCCTGTTCAGTGATAATGGTTAAAGCATTTGGAAAATTTCGACTTATTTCTGGAATTTCCTAATTTTTCCATCTCTGTCCTATAAAATTAAATGAAAAAACAGAATATTATTTAACGCTTCGTTTTGACATAAATAGGTGGCAATCAAACAAACCTTCGTATTTTTAATGACAGTATGGATGTAAGGCCATTCAGCGTAGGCACAATGTAGGTATACTTAGGACGCTTAGGTCATGTGTCTGATTGAATCAAACGTGAATTAGCTGACATCAGGTCATGATGACTAATTCTGGAAACTCATTGTCTCTCCACTCTAGATAACATTACAAATGTTTTCATTGTTCTACGCAGATTAACACGTAATATGAAAAACTTTTAATCGTGAATTAAGCCGCGAGGAGCAGCTTGTACTTTGTAAATAAGTTTTATATATAATTACTAAATAACCCAACCCTAATCGCGCTCGGTGCGAAAGTGCCCATCACACCCGCGGCATTGCCACATTGAATTGCGAACATAAAGCAGATTAATATATAAGAAAACTATATAGCTGACCCGGCAAACGTTGTTTTGCCATATAAATTATTTCTAGTGACTATTAAAAAATAGGGGTTTGTGATAGAAGGATGAAAATTTCGGGTTGTATGTATTTTTAATGCCACATAAGCCACATTATAAAAAAATAAAAAGTTTTATCAAAAAAAATAATGTTAGGGGTGGATAACCCTTATGACTTAGGGGTATGAAAAATACATAGTAGCCGATTCTCAGACCTACTGAATATGCATATAAAATTTCATAAAAATCGGTCAAGCCGTTTCGGAGGAGTATGGTAACTAACATTGTGACACGAGAATTTTATATATAAGAAGATAATTACTTCCCTAGCTAGGCTTACGTGTTCTTAATATCTTCGCCGAGTGTAGTAAACCGGCTTCTACAAAGACGCAGGATAGAGATCGTAAAGATCTGTTAGTCAGATGTCCTCGATTCATGTTTTGAGTCTAGCACTAGGCGGATAACGGGCAACAGAGCACTCTACAAACTCTCTTCGAAGAATTATCGATTAGTTTACATGGCATTTATTTATTGTATACTCTTGTTTTGTGTATAAGTTTGTAGAGGCTCAACAAATGTAAACAATACCTACAATGTATTAGTTATGCGACCACGGCTGTAGTCGGTATCAAACTAGTTGGTAACTAACCCGTCGTGGTCATCAGTGGCGGATCCAGGATTTTGGTTTGGGGTTTGAGTCAGGTGGCTGAGGGTAAAAGTTAGAAAATAGAAATATTTATTGACCTTAAATAATATTAAAAGTTACAGGTAAGTTAAGGTACAGGTTACACTTTTACAAATCGATTAGGTAAGATCCCCTTATCAATTCTCCAGTGTTAGAGTAAAAAATATGACCGTAGAAGACTTATTAATTACATAAACTATTGTGGTAAAATTAAGGTATGGGCAATGTTTGTTTTCATAAAAAATATATTATATTGATGATTTCTATTCATTAGCCGTCTTCAAAAAGGAGCATTTGAGAATCGTCAAATCGACTGTTTTTTTTATCCACTAATCTAATACTATAAAAAGTAACAGGATAGAGGTTTGGGTTTATAGGGAGGGGGGGGGGGGGATCGTGAGGCCCCTGGCCTTCCCCCTTGTATCCTCCACACTAGTGACCGCCTATTTGAAAAGCTAAAACTAAACGTATGGATGATCTGACACTGTTTTAGTCTACCTAGGTACTTCAACGTATTCTAGATTATTGAGTTGTTTGTTGAATTTATCTGTTGTTTTCGTTACTCTTTGGTACTATGTTGTTTTTTACCCGATTTTAGTGAAAACAATACAATGTTATCAATACAATTGAACTTTGCTGATTAATTGATGTGAGTTTTTATAGTAAGAAAGCAATAATATTTTGATTGTTTTTTTTTTCTATTTTGTACTTGACACTGCAAAAGTCCGAAACTTTACACAACATAGGCTACCTTTTATTCCAAAAAATTTAACTATTCCTGTTCTTAAATACTTAATTTTCTGGAATTATTAGCGGGTGGAACCGCGGGGCGCAGCTAGTATAATAATAAACTAAAATGACGGATAGGTGCAGCTGTATTGTTCATCATAATCTGTCATACTTGAACGAATCATTAAGTGTAGATGAGATTTTTGACCTAAGAGAAGTGGGCGGTAGCAGAATCATAAAGGAAATGAAGTAGTCAGATTTGTACCTATAATTTATTGTACCAGTCTCTTGATAATAGTACTTGTGTCTTTTATCTTTCGGCACGAAGTGTTTTTTCTACAAACTACATCGCTGTTTCGTGACAGCTAGCAGTTATGGACCTGTTAATACTTATTACGAGTACTTAGTAGTGAGAAAGAGTAAATATTGGCCATGCTAAAATTGTATTATAAGTTGTATTGGTATCTATTATATAGGTATTTTTATGTGTTAGTATATTTTCGTAAATATAGGTAATTTAAGTACTTAATGGAACATATTTTATTTGAATGGATGTACATTTTAGATAGGTTTATACTCGTATAACTCACTTTTCCCCTGTTTTTCTATGTATCCTCCCCAACCTAAGGTTGCCCAGAAGTGATCGCTCTTAGCGATAAAGCCACCCATTGTTGTACTAGTTTTAAGTGCTAAGTACTATCCTTTTGTTAGTAATTCCTAAGAACAATAAAGAGTTTATCTATCTATAAATAGCAATAGATTAAAATAGTGTTGCAACATGTTGCACGGGGCCGCCC
Organism: Alcis repandata; assembly: GCA_949125135.1. NCBI lineage: Eukaryota > Metazoa > Arthropoda > Insecta > Lepidoptera > Geometridae > Alcis > Alcis repandata. The sequence continues at coordinate 9,373,127 of OX421233.1, forward strand.
ATGTCGCTTTTCTCACCTAATATAAAAATTGAGCCTGAAAAACCTTTCAAATGTTCTCTATAACGTTCCAGTGGCGCTGGTTGCGGCGGTGTCTTGCCGGCCCGACCTGAAGAAGCTGAAAGAAGAGGGCGCCCGCAAGAAGGCCTGCACTCACGACTGCACCGCCGTCAAATTCGACCCTGTCTGCGCCGGCAAGACCGGAGAGAAGCCCAAGTCTTTCGGCAGCGAGTGTGTTATGAACAACTATAACTGCGAGCACAAAGATAGTAAGTACAGATTCAGATTTTTTATTGCTAAAGTATTAAATAAAGTGCATAAGGTATTAACCTACAGTAAAGTAAAGTAAAAATGTATTGCATAAAACTTTGTACAATAATGGAATTACAGTCTATCCTGGCGGACATGTACCTAACGTAGTAATTGTTTTCAGACATCAGTATTTTTGTAAATATAAACCAAAAATAAATATGACACAATTTTAAAGAATAAAAAGCTAAGCGAGCTAACAAACAAAGTACAAAAATATCCGAAATTAATATTCTTGGACCTTTTTGTCTATTTTGACTAAGTAGGTACCTACTAAGTTTACCAAAACCTTTAAAACTAATATGGCATAACAACGCACATTACTAACCCTGTAATACCTGCATAAGAATCCTAAAGTTTTGCCTAAAGCTTTACGCAGAGTTGTAAAAAGATAATAGAAAGTATAGATCTGGCAGGAACAAAGTGGAGGCAGGTAATAAAACGGGAAAAAAATGAAAGGTAAGACAAAAAAATGAGAGCTAAGAAGAAGAAAGAGGTTGAGTCTAGTTTGGAGTTTATATGAATTGTTTGTTATGATGATAATAAAAAAAAAAACTTTCCTAAACTATAATTATGTAGTATCTAATAAATGAAGGACGGAAAGAATTAGCAATATATTAGACTTACACCACAAACGTAAGATGTCAACCACTAAGAATGTCTAAACCTGTTAGTGATGCTAATATTACTTAGAGGTAGTTAAATAGCAAACTCATTTACTTCTATGAATTTGTATGCTAGACAAATAATAAACGTGGATTTAAATCAATTCTAGGAAAATCTTTTGGTGTGTTTTGTTTTTGAAATAACACACTAAAATAATACGTGTAGCGTGGAGTGTGCATTTTTCTATCTGTGCGGATATTTTCGGAACTAATTTTTCTTGAACAGGCTTCAAGTATCATATAAAAAGCGACTACAGCGCTACAAGATTAACAAAACTCTAGCTAACAGTGCTTAGGTTGATTACACCGATTACACGTACGAGTGCAGTGGCGCGACAGTGCTCTTTGCCGAGTACTCGGTTTGTATAAATAGTTTGACGCGGTGAGATAGTTAATAGATCCATGATTTGTTTGCTCGGCCGAGTGTGTCCATTTACTGTCTTGCCACTGTACTCGTTACATGTAATCAAATCATCAGCGTCGTTTACTTGAGTCTGAATCGAGATTAGCCACTAAAAACAAGGAAAATCACCAAAGTAAATTGCTAAAACGTAATATAGTATGTAAGTAGGCAATAAGTACCTACAGCTTTAAAACAGGAAAATTGAAACAGATTCTCGGAATAGTCGGCCCACCCATTGCAAAACAGAAATAAGAATAGGAAAAATCGTCAAAACTTTACTAGTCCGCGTTCAACAATTTGTCAACTATTTTTAAACAAGAATGCATTCGACAATTTGTAGCAAATTGTCCTTCTTTACAAATACATACATAATCAAAAAGCCGTTCCGTACCTAATGTATGAACTCTATCAATGTATTCAAATATAGAGGTAGATAACAGTAACATCTATTTTATCTCTAGGCTATTGTTTGGATATTTATTTGAATTCTAACTCTAGTTCTATTGTTGATTCTCTAAAGCCAGAGGTATTTTCGTGACAAAAATGAATTATTATGACCATGCAGCTAAAAATACAATGCGCCTGCGCAATATGTTTATGAACCGTTACAATGTTATAGAAAGTTACGATTTGAAATAAAATAAACTGGATAGCTGGGCTTTCGTGGGATTAAATTTTGTGGGTTGCACAAGTTGTGATAGTGCAGTCTTTTAGGTTTTTTTGAGATAGATCATACAGAGTTTCTATCTTATTTGACCTACATTTCTTTGTCGTGATTAGAGACATACGAGTAGAAATGATTTGGTTTCGTTCAGAACTTCGAAGCTCGTAATTGTATTGTAGCAAAATTGTTAAAAAAAAAAATGATAATAATAAATAATAAAAAAAAAAATTGTTATAAAATATAAGTATTATTTACGAAACGGCTACTTTTGTTTCAATTTCATTTCTAATCAAATACATAATCTTGAATTTTATCAATCGACACTAAAATATTGTAAAACTTGTTTGCTTTGTGCACTTCCATTTTCTATGGTGAGTTTGTATGAGTCACGATTCGGTTGGCGGCCCGGAGACAATGGTCCATGGTAGCTGGTTACATCACACTGTCACACTCCGGTTGCCATGAGGTGTTGGGTTATGCCCATATTATGCTTTACCTTTTGTAACATGTTTGTTACGACACTAAACAATGACAGTATGCATCATAACAAAATGATTATTACATTTGTACTAGTATTACTTGTTAAGGTACCTACTATTTTTTTCTATAACGAAATCCTTATAATATGTAATTGTAGTTATGTAGGTGTTGTTACTTATGCTATTAATTATTGTGATAATATTGCAAGCACGAAAGTTTGTTAGTAAGGGGGTGTGCGTATGTTTTCTCTCTTTTTCACGCAGAAACAGATTTGAGTGAAATTTGAAAATGAAGATTGCTTATATTCTGGATTAAGATTTTTAGGGAAAATAATGATCTTAAACTTTATTAATACAAGCTTTTTGCCTCGGTAAAAATAACTGCTACATTAGGATACAGAGTGAAACACTGGAATATGGTATCTATCGATAATAAAATTTAGATATTACAGAAAATATTTTATTTTAGTTCCAAAATTAATGTTTGTTATTATCTTTTCCAGCGCTCTCGAAGATCAGCAAAGGCGAGTGCCCTGGATCCGACGGCATCCGTCTCTCATAAATCAAGAACATCTTGAAGAAAAGAGATGAAAATCATTTTGTCATGAACAATTACATATATATATTTTATATATTATTATTGCCTTTAGAGCTATCAGATTTCACCTCCATTGACCTAAATATAAAGTTAAAAAGTAGCCAAAACAAAAAAAAAATAATTTAAAACTAATTAAAAATTTAACAGCACTTTTTTTTCAGGGAACTTTTATCAGCTCTAGGGACCTCATTAAAATTCAATATACTAAGTATAATTTTGATTTATTTTTAACTGTTAGTTGTCAATATCCATGGTAAAAGTTATTCCTATCGTATACGCTGCTTTTTTCAGCTTACACTGTCGGTGTAGCAGTCGTGGTTTTGTATTATGCCAGTGGTTTTTTACCATTAATCTATAACTTTAAGAAGCTTTTGTATATTAAAACAATCCAAACATCAAAGACGCTGTGATTTAGATGCTAGTTGTAGAATAGTAGAAACTTTGAAGGCGTTGATTCTGAACCATTTCAGCACTATTAGACTAACAAGGCAGCGCTAAAATTATTTGCATCTCTATTATTTTCGTATGTGGGAATATGATAGCAACTATTTTTAAGCGACTGAATTTGGTTTAGTCTAAGTCTCCGTCAGAATCCAATCAATCAATCTTAGTTTTCTACTTGAAAGACCAGTTTATTTTTTATAGAATTTTATTTCTATTTTTTAAGCGTAACTTCCTTAAGTAAGAAACTGACACTAAACTTTTATAATTTTTAAATAGCGTTTATGTAGAGTTTTGCTTTTTTGATTAAATTTCTATTTTTAAAGTCTATTTCATTATTTTTCCTTAATCTTTGGCTAAAACAAGATGAATAATAATAATAATCTTCTTTCTCGGCATAAAGTTATTTAATAATATAAAAAATGAATGTTTTACTTGGTGGAGGAAGTCTTTAAAACTTGTCCAATCTTTAGTCATCATACTAAGCATTTGTTTTTCACTGTAACATTTTAATTTTTTTTTGTGATTTAAGTATGAAAGTTAAATTTTATCGTCTGTGTTTTGTACAAAAAATAAATACGTCAATCACAAAAACAAAAAAAAATAAAAAATTTGGCAAGCACATTTTTATGGCAGGTTGATTATTTTTTGATGAAATAATTTCACGCCGTAGCACTGCGTGCTTAAAAACTTTGTATTAAAAAAGATCTAAAAGGTAAATTACAACAGATTTTAGACTAAAAAATTGATGTCTTGAAATGTTGTGACTAGCTACTCGCTTTACTAACTAACTATATACTAATTAATGAAGAAAGAGAAACTGATAAAACCAGAAGTTGCTAGTCTATCAGTTTTTTATCGGATACATTTCGAAGAGTGTGTTTCTGATCTGCATGATCTTATACCCTTTGACCCGTTCTACTATCGGACCATCAAGGGCACCAAAAGCGACATCGTTTTATGGTTGAAACCTATACCAAAAACACCCGAACGAAACACTATGATTTGACATTATGCGAAACGCCAGAGTGGTTACAATAAGGGTGTCTTCAAGTCGGTATCTTCATCTCCAAGACAAGCGTGATCCATCGTGACCTCATGATGGCTTCCCATCAGGCAAAATGGTGGTCAAACGCAAGCCTATCTTAAAATAATAAAGAATAAGATTAGGTATTAGAATCTTTCAGCGTACGCGCGAGCGGCCCTGAGATATCTACTTGTTTATCAGTGTTAGTCCGTTCAAAGGGCACTAGGGTTATGTACGCTTAGCTGACCTAGAAAATTCGATAAACTAGACTGCTTGTCGCCGATATGTTGCGTCGTAAACAAGTATCTTGTTGACGTAGAAATAGTGCATCCTGTTACAGTTTGTGACAGGGTAAGTAGGGTAGCATATTTTTCATAAGGATAACTTTACAATGAGTTTGGACAGATTTGGTGTAGTGAAAATGTCAAAACCATCATGAAATTTTATGTAAATCCTATGATTCTTGAATGCAATGTTTTCTACATATGAATTGGTAGGCCTAGCATAAATTCGGACGTGAAATATTTAGCGAGTATTCCATAGAAAAATGTATATCATTTACGCCCGTCAGGGGCACCCCAGGCCTATTACTTTCAATAAAAGGATTTGTTTTTCAACAATAACTTATTGAAAAGTCTGAAGAATATCTGTCTCTTTACATTGTAATAATTTTGAAAGGAGGATGAAAGTTGAAAGGTACGGTCACATTTTTTGCACGTGAATTTGGTTTGCGATAAAGAGGGCATTGATCTGTAAAGATCTCTATATAGAGAGCTTAAGGATATTTATAAGTTTGTAAATATCCTAAGTATATAGTGGATGTGATAAGCCGATTAGGGGTAATAAATCTCGTCATTACCGGATTAGTTGTGATCATTACGATAAAGTTTTCGGTTATAGGTAGGAGCCGGTGATTTATCCAGCCCCATACAGGCCATATGCCACTTCCTTATTTTTATAGCATTGGTATTTTCAGTACCTACTCAGTAGGTACTTAGTGCAAAATAAATATACCTCATAATAATTATGCTAACTAAACACGTAAATTATTGTCAATACATTAAAAAAGGTATACTTCAGTGTGGGTAAATAGGAAAACCACTGAAACCAGTTAATCAAACATTTTATTAAACTTTATTGTTTATTACATTGACATTTTCTGATCTGCGACTGTCAATTTATTTAATTACAAATTCGTACTTTGTACAATAAATAAAACTACGCTTATATTAGTTATTAATTACTATGTAATATATATGGTAATTGCATAGTATAGATATTTAGGGCTTTACTTATAAATAATGTTTAAAGTTAAAGTTATCCGTCTTGTTTTCGTGCCTGAATTTCACGTCAGCTAGAAGCTGACGAACATTTTAAGCAGTGATTAACTTTAAGCAGGCTTTATAAGTAGGCCCTAAGTAATTTCTGAACTATGTAATAGTAACTATGTTTTACTAAAAATGTATTTGAACGTGACTTTGGCGTTAAAATTATAGTTTACTTAATTACTAAGAGTTTGTAAAAAAAATTGAATCTTAGGAACCACTTTTCGTATCGTATACCACAGCTTTGATTAAAATCTTTTGTTTAGTAAATAATTAATTTCCGTTTTTTTAAGAAGGTAACTTTGGTTTTAAGTCATGATCTACTATAAGGGTACTTATTTTCCTACTTACATAGGATAAGTAATTTAAAGAAAAGGGAATTATTAATCAAGTCGAGGGTTCTATTTATAGGTATTTTCTATAAATTATTTTAGTTTTCTAGGCGTCATCCAGAAAAAATCTACAAAATATTTTTTAGAATAATGAATTCTTAAATATTAAATTATTTACTTTACTTCGTTCTGGCGTCTTATCAGCATTCTCCCAAGCTCGTGATCGCATAATCTGAAAAAAAATATTAAGTAGGTATAAGCATAAAATTACAGTAACTTTAAACTTAGTTAAGTAAACTCAGACAGATTCAGAACAAATCATGGTAAATTCATCATTCAAAACATCTGCCCGACTGGGATTCGATCCTGGGACTTCTGGCTTAAAGGCGGTTTTACTGCCGCTGAGCCATACAGGTCAAGTAAAAACTGGCTGGATCGCATATGAAGTGCTAAGTGAGAACAGCACGGCAGGTCAATTACGGAATTATCTATAATATAGAGAATTTAGTAATTGTGCTGCCGTGCTGGTTTCACTTGGCAGTCTACAGATTCTTCCACAGATTAGGTTTGTCGCACGCAAGGAAAATCATATAACACCAGAGCACCCACACTTTTTGGAGCCAATTAGTTACATTGTCTCGCACGAGTCTCGCACCAACTATAAGTACCCACCAGGATTTCTTCATGATAGCTACTCATTCAGAGCTTTCTGTTTAAAAAGTTGTTATTTGCGTGTTTATAAATAAACTTATTAATAAACGTGGAGTAGCCTTGGAATAGGTACTCGTCTTTACTTCTTTTGTTTTTTTCGATCAAGTTCAAAATGGTAGAGAAAATAGCCGAAAGATGGATTAACTGTTCTTAGGCTACACGTTTATTGATAAAAAAGTTGCTAAAGAAAATCAAAAGAGGTGTGTACGTACACGTGCTTTCGCGACATGACACTGCTTCGAGTTCGCAGAGCGTTGCAAAAGTCCTAGCAGTTCCAGCGGCGTCGAACGCGCACACGGGGCCGGTAGGTGGCGCCACGCACCTCCCCGCACAAAGTGGTGGAGGGACTCCTTCCCGGACCCTCCCTCGCAGCAGCTCAGAGGGGTGCATGGCTTCCAGCACCCCGTTGGGGTTACCCACTCTCGATGGGAGGAACGGCAGGTTAGCTGATTGCACTTCGCACCAAGCTGGAATTAACGGTATTGTGATGTTAGGCAAAACATAGTTTAACATAGTTCAATCCTAAATATATTATATTATACATTTTGGGGAACTTAAATAAAGAAAAATAAAAAACTAAGTTTTAAAGTAAACATTTTTAAAAATTTGCTAATTTGGAAGGTTTTTTCTTTCAAATCAAAAAATTAAACAGGTTTCTTATTTTGCTACGAAATTTTCAAGTTTAAATATATTTCAGTCAAAAAAGTATCGGGAATGGATGATTTGTTTTGGGTTCCAAATTCAAATTTTTGTTTTTATTGTTGTTGTTAGATTGGCACAACTGTTATCCATTTTGGCGCGGAGTTTGAGTTGCGTCTGTTATTTAGATTAAATATGGTGCTGTTTTTAGTTAGGTCATGTCTAGTGTGTATTACGAATTTCATCATGGACAAAAACATCGAACAAAGAGTTTGTCTTAAATTTTGCATCGCCAATGGAATTTCGTGTTCGGAGTCACTAAAAATGTTACAGAAGGCTTACGGCGAATCGACTTTATCAAAAACACGTGCTTATGAGTGGTACAAAGCGTTCAAAAGCGGTCGAGATGTGATGGAAGATTTGCCTCGCTCTGGTAGGCCATCAACGTCTGCAACTGAAGTTAACATCGCAAAAGTGAAGGAAATAGTGACTGAAAATCCTCACTCAACTTTGAGAGAGATAGCCGCTGAACTTTCTGTATCTCACGAGTCGATCCGTACCATTTTAAGTAATCATTTGGGTATGAAACATGTTACCGCTCGGCTAGTCCCAAAAGACCTGAATTTTCTCCAAAAACTCAATCGCATGAGAGTCGCTGAGGACATGCTAGAACGGGTCAATTCCGACCCAACATTTATGAAACGCATTGTTACTGGTGACGAGACGTGGGTTTACGAGTTTGACATGCAAACTAGTTTAGTAGGCACCCGTTTTCAATCGGTAGGAGACATAAAGGAGAATTCGAGGCGAGAACTCAACTCAATTCCGGAAACAGCGTTTAAAAAATGTTTTGATGATTGGATTATTCGTTGGCGTAAGTGTATCGTTTCTGAAGGAGCATACTTTGAAGGTGATAAAATAAATTTGGATGAATAACAAACATTTTGTGTATTATTGATATTTTCCCGGTACTTTCTTGACAGAGTAGTATATAAAGATTCATCTAGAAATTCTAGGTAAGGTACACATAAATAATCTTAGCTAACAAATAATTCAAAGCCTTTCTGAAAGCCCTTACCTACTGTCGTGTAATATTTATAAGGCAATTAATAGAACACAAACGAGTAAAGAATAAAAAGCTCTAAACATATTTTGACAGTCCATAGATCTGCTCAACTTCTGTTAGACCTCCAAATATTGAAGTGAGAATTTGTCAGCATAATATTTTAACAGGCAATTGCGTTGTAGGCAATAAATTGGCTTGGTCATCGAAAATTAGGTACTTACAATTAATTGGCATTATACATATTCGCCAATAATTAAATATACCTAACATAAATTTATTTACGCAAATCTCCACGCCTTAATAAAACAATGGCCGCTACTATCGCTGCGATAGCTAATGAGGACATAACGTTACTTAATTGTTTCTTGTTTTATTCCATTATATTTGCTCATTAGTAATTAAAGTGCAGTCTGTTTGACTTTTGACATTGAAGCGGAGATTACCCACTACATCGCTACTATTGGGCCCTGAGTGCTTCTTTTGTAGAAAGCGTCAGTGTTTTATTTGACAAATTGAAGTCTAAAGCATCTTTTAATTTACTTACAAAGCTACTTTTATTTACAAACTAAGTTTACTTTGTGTAAATAGTAAATCGAGAAGTTCTTATTTGATATTTGAATGGACTTATTCCTACGTGTCTCCTAAATTTTCCACTGTGTCGTATGTTTTCTTTATTCAATGACAGGCTTGCGTTTGACCGCCATCTTGCCTGATGGAAAGCAATGAAGCGGTCTACGATGGAGCACGCTTGCCTAAAAGACCTTGTTTGGCCAGTGTGGTTCTTTAGATCTGTTTTAATCGAAATCTTCCCACCCTATTACCCCCCAAGCCCCAACCCAACGCAATCAGTGTTATTTTCCTATGCTAAAGTTTCCCGTGATCTCATGCTACTACGCAGTACTCTACTCGTATCTCTATTACTGCTGATATCTTATACAATATATATAAACCTATAGGTACATACTATTATTTATACTGTACCGATACTCAAATATAAACAATGAGATGGGCGTGCATCCATTGACACAACAAACTAGATCATAACATACCTAACCAATTATAATGATTTATTTAGTTGTATATTAACTAGCTTGAAACTGGGGCAGGAAGGATGTTTGCGTGTTGCAGTAGATGTGTGAGTGATTTTCCGTTAAACGCTGAGGGCTTGGCAAAAACAGCATAATATGGTTGCTTTGGAAGAAGCTACACGTAATTATTATTCTTTCATTAGGTACGTAAATATTATTATTTTGAAATTCGTCGGTGTGCCCTCGCAGATTATTTTATCAGTGTAACAAAACACAGAACGGCAGAATTTTCTGGTGAAGGCAGTTTGGATCAAAAATGTGCATCTTCAAGAATCAGATTGAATTTTTTTCTGACACGATAAAATCAGGTTTTTTCATAACCAAATTCAAATTCGTTTAGATAAGAACTTAGTGACAAAGATTTATAGAAATTAATTAAGTCATTTGCAACTAGCAGCTGCACTAATTAGATGCACATGTACCGTCCGGCTGTCCTAAGATCGATCACCGCTAATTATAAACATATGCCGAGGGTTGATAACCCTTGGACCAGACGCCAGACAGTCTCATGATACGTATTGGTCTCATGTGGCCCATGCGCAGGCAGCTGCGGCTGATTTAAATAGCTACCACCCGCCGGTTGCTAAGGAAACTGAAAGGAGAAAAAAATAATTGAGTGTGAAACTTTTTTTTTAAATTAAATATTTTTCAAAAGCTTTCTCATTGTTTTATCTGTGATAGAAATCTTGGTGATTCTTATTGTTAATCTGTGATCTTAAATAGAGCAGAAACTATTTAAGTTTATTTAGGTTCATGTTGTTAAATCTTGAAGTTAAATAAATACATAAGACACCAAAGCTTTTTCAGAAGTAAATCTGAAAACGCTATATTTTAGTGCTGCGAGCTTATTTGCAGGTAAATCTTAATATATATAAATTACGTGTCACGTTGTTTGTCCGCTATAGACTCCCCGATTTCAATCAAATTTGCACACCGTGTGCAGTTCGATCTAACATAACAGATAGGATAGTTTTTAGTTTTTTTTTTTTTTTTAAGATCTCAATTTATAGTGTCTACCCGTGCGAAGCCGGGACGAGCCGCTAGTATCATATAGATATTTTTACCGTAACCCTGCTTAGTGCCCATTTTCACCACCATTCCCTAAATTTTAGGGTACACCTATGTATTTGCTTGCACTTGTTTTCTTATTATTATTTTTAATTTCTCGATAATTGGTCAACCAGATGTTCTCTGCCAATAATTAACAACTTTAGACGATTTATAGACAACCTCCAATTAAATAGCATTGAGGTTTTAGGAAAGCCATCAATAATACCTATGTACTTATAATAAACAGGAAGATGAAGAGCTACATCAGAACGCAATTCTCGTAATTGAGTAGGTACATGGAGTTATCAGCAGGAAAACCATGTAAGTGCGACCCTTATCTATTCGTAGTACTCTAATGATGTGATCGGTAAACTGTGCCATGGTAGATGTAAATATTGTGTCAGTAGGGGCGCGATTTGTAATACCTACTAGTTGTGCCGTATTTTTTATTAAAAGCTTCATTTAAAGTTGCAATTTATGTATTTAACTAAGTAACCACTTCCCGATGTCCAATTGAGCTGAAATTTGGTTGACCTGTGCAACTTCAATGACAATTTTGACGTTCGGTTTCAGCCACTTTCTTGCAGGAATCGTTAATTTTGCTCGGGATGAAAGTTACCTCTGTGTTAATCCTAAGCTACCTTTATGACAAATTTCATCCAAAGCCGTTTCAGCTTGAAGAAGTAGCAAAGATGATTGTGCTAATGTGCTTACATACTTCTAATTTTTCGCATTTAAAATCTTAGGCAAAAATAAGATACATGGACGGGCCTAAAAGAAGCGTATTGAAGACTATTAAAATGAGCGTCGGACGCTCGTTACGTCTGACTGACTCTCACTCCTTCCCAGCACCTCGGAAATGTAACACATACGTTTGTGGAGCTAAACATATCACGACCTCCCATCGAACAAATAATGTCTTCGTGTATAAAATGTACACACATGCCTATGATTAGGTGAATAGATATGTAGTCGAACAGTTTTTGACTTATTTCGATTGAACGCGATCAACGGCTTATGCTCGTCCATTTATTTTATTTTAGTCTAAGTTTAAAATAGTATTAAGTAGCTTATAGCTTTATATTATATATGTATTTATAGCTCCCAACGACAAAGGGGTTTCAACTAACCTCGCGTTCGTTCTAAATCGGTGGCAAAAATAACAGTTCAAAATATCATAATCGTGCGCCTGTGTACACATTTGTATGTCACACATGCAAAATGGCTTTTTCAACTGTTTTCGTTCACAAAACAAACGAGGTATGATATTGAAATTCTAATAAAAGTTTCTGGTGGTCTATAGTTATCAATGTTACCGAAGCATTTTATATAATATCGTTGAAAATCGAGAAATACCCCGCCCCCGATAGTAATTAGCACGTGGAGTAAGTATTATTTTCTATAGGAGCATCTAGAATCTTTACAGGTTTTTCCATAAGCCTAAAATTTGTTGAATTGATACTGGACAGTCAAAGTTTAAAAGTAAACTATCCTTTTCTGTACCCCTGGTAAACTGTATAAAATATTTCATGATGAAGCAACAAAACATTCATAACAAACAAACAAATTAACTTTCGGGTTTATAATATTTGTTAGGACTACTATAATATTTGTATAAGAGCCTACGTGTAAAATTAATATTTTACACGTAGGCTCTTTGGTGTCCTAAAGTAGTGCCTCAAAAGAGGTTTTAGGCTGATACATTAGTGATAGCAGTTTTTTTTAACAAAGCATCGCCTTTTAAGGCGCCAACCACTGCAAAATACCAGGTTCTATGTGTAATATGATCCTTACTTCCTTACTAATATTATAAACGCAAAAGTTTGTTTGTATGGATGTTTGTTATTCTTTCACGCTAAAACAACTAAATGGATTCAGATGAAATTTGGTATGAATGTATCAAACAACACAGGCTACTTTTTATCCAGAATATGAGGATAAAACCGCGAGGCGCAGCTAGTATAAAAATTTAAAATAAGCTCTATAAAACTAATTTTCAAAAGCCTAATAACACACTACACTACACTATTAAAAACACTACTCAATACAATAGTCTAACCACAATTTTAGTTGATGAGATAAATGTTAGTGAGGGTCAAAGCTATGAGCTAATTTTAACCATAGTTATCGCAAAGTTTCGGTTTGGGTCATGAAGCTAATCAACAATGTTACTAATATGTATTATAAATTTAGGACAGAAAACGAAATATCAATATTCTCTTGGAGTACCTAGTTGGTTTTAAACGTTAAATTTTCCAATATTTACCAATATAATTATTATTTTTATGTTATGCTGCTGGATCCCAAAACTTTATCATAACATACTTATTTATAGAAGAAGGTACCGGATTTTAGGGACACCGAGGTGGATGGATGAGACCAAATCAAACTACATAATATATCGAATTGCTCAACCGTCTGTTCCTCTGAATCTTTATAGCCTTTTCACCATACTAACCAACTGAATAAACGCAAAGAAAGCATTCGAAAATAACTGTTTGTTTCTTAGTTTTCATGACAACACTGCTGTGATCATTATGAATTTTGGCAAGGCAAAGCATCATAAGTCTATTTACATGATGGACAATATGGTTGTGTGAACTTGCCAGAAGTAGTAGCACGTTTTTTTCTATTTAAGTATTTTTGTTTGCGCATGTCGTTTTCTCTTTTGCACTTCATCTACGCAATTGAAGAAGTTTTCAGCAAGCATTTGATTTTTTAAACTAGCAGATTGCTTTTTAATTTTTTTAGATTTATGTATTTAGAAAGTTAATGCAAAACTCACCAGCGACTAAAACTACGCAGAAAATAATCTTCCCGTTTACCATTTCCACACAATTCAGTCCAAAAGTTCAATACGAGTATCACAGGAAGCACTGAAAGTTTTTTCGCTCCTTTGCCGACTCGAAAACCGTTGGCGCGTAGTTGTTTTAAATTAAGACTCAGAGCATGAGTGATATTGGCTGTGAGCTTATCGGGACACTGATGCATCAGAGGCTCGGAGACGGGTGGAGGGAGCCTCTCAGGGTCGAGGGGGGGTGAGGGCAGCGGGAGGGATGCCACTTCGATAACCTATGACGGCCGGAGCAGGCCGGAGGACGAGCACAGATAACGCGTCGACTTTCAAATGGGAGAGCAATGAGAGTACTCTTTCACAGCTGTAAAGGGAGTTTTGGATTTCTTATCAAATTTTTCGTTTTGGCAGAATTTTATGGTTGAGTCTGTCTAGCATAATAAATAGCCAGCCAACGCCAAGCAGTAGTAAATTATAATATTTTGGTTCCACACTGACGGGAGCTTAAAAGGAGATGGACAGCTAATACACATCTCCACTCACATACACATTGACGGCCTGTTTGGCTCAGCGGTAGTAATATCCGCCTTATAAGCCAGAGGTCCCGGGTTCGATTCCCGGTCGGGCAGATGTTTGAATGATGAATTTAAATATCTGTTCTGGGTCTGGGTGTTAGTTGTCCTTGTCTTTGTGTATGTTCCATGGCATCCCCGACACAGGAATTTATCCTAGTGGGGAGCTATGAGTGTGACACGTTATTTATTATTTATTATTTATTTATTTTATTATCTCAGAGTGACGATTAGAGTGTAGCTGTACAGAGTTTTAAACGTCAAAGTTCAAAATCCTGGATGACACAACCGTAGTTATGGGAAAACGTGGTGCGTAGGCATTCTACATAACCAGGCTAATTACTCAGTTGTATAAAATAATCCCCTGTGCCCCTTTCTCGATCTGCAGAAATTACATTGTCAAGACCTTATTACGTTTTAATTGTATGTAATCAAAGGAACTTTTCTAAAAAACTAAAAAATGTGCCTGAAAGTTTAGATTAATTAGTACTTCGCTAAATTTGTATTGCTCAGAAGCTAAATGACCTAAATGTTATAAATTGATCGTATCAATGGAAGCGTCGTTTAGAAGTAAGATCGAATATTTTGGATTTTAATGCGACTTACGATTACGTAGGCCACTTACACGACATACTCATAGTTCTTGTACACGGGCTTTTTTTTGTATTCGAATGATTCTGCAAGTATGTTGACTCATACTACTTTAAATTGAATGTAGGTACAATATTTTCTTGTGACAATCATGTCTCAATATGGCTTCATGCTGCCCTATTCTGGCAAGTGACATATTAGCTGTCGCTCTCATTAGAAATGTCATCACGACAAGAGTGACTGAGATAATCTCGAGCGCGTAAGAATAGGGTTCCAGTAACGTGGCAGATTTCACCTGTGAGTTAATAATGATATTATATTACCCGAGGTGAAGGCAGCTTCCCCACCCTTAGCCCAGTCAATTTAGGAGACTTAATATGAAATAGTCAGACCAAGCCTAATTAGCATTTAACTTTGTTGACGAAAAACTGCGTCAAATAAAATTGTAGAAAAATAGAAAAAAATAATCTTACAAAGGCATCTCAATTTAATTTTAAAGAAAACTGATGAGTAAATTATTTGATTAACATTTGTAGACTGTGATACAAAGTAACAATGTAACATTTGCGGATTCAGATTTAGATTAATTTACTTTGGAAGAAGCAACTAATCCCGCGTTACATATATGTATACATATTTTATTATGATCGAGCAAGAGGGAAATACCAACAGGAAAATAATTAAATCACGCTGGTTCACCAAATGAGGTATTAAACTGCCATAAATAAATAACTAACATATCAACAATAGCGAGAATTATACCCGAGCAGTTATGCTTAATATAAGTGAAACGAACGGGCCATCTAAGACAGTATCAGACCGGCATTCAGTGAGAGTAGACCTTGTTTTTTCTAGTCCAATTTTGTTTCTATAAAATGGAGAAGCTGTGCGTGTTTCTTGTTTTGGGTGAGTAAACTTGCTAACTATTCAAAAAGCATCATCAATTAGCGACTAAAGCAACGATTCTGTATAAGACTGCTGTTAAATTTGGCAAAGTAATTTTCAGGCTTGATTTTCTGTTAGTGTGTTTATCTTTTTGTACGACTTACATCTGATGTCTCTTTAATCTCGTCCAAGAATGTAACCCCTAAATAATTATTCATAAAACGGTCGCTTGAATTGTACTGTTTATTTGTCAATAAATATAGTGAATGAATATGTTGTATAAGGGGCTTACCTATCCCATCTATGCCACCAAAGCCCTTGGGGTAAAGAACGGAAAAAAATGTTAGAGTTAGATCTTATCGTACTCTTTACCAAATTTACCACTGAAAAACTAGCAATCTATGCTACTTGAGATTGTTGTCATATACGACCTCTACGTAAGCTGAACCGATATCTCTCGGTATTTTTATTTTTCCCTCTCGATTCAATTGTAATGCTATCTCTTCTATTTAAACGAAGTTTAAGCTGAAAGACGCCTTTACTCTATGATACCCTGGTACTTATAGTCAGTACGTGTATCTAGGTAGAAAGTTTATTCAAAATGAAATCCGGAAATAGTCCTAAAATGCTGTTTGATACGAAGTACAACTGTTTTTTTTGAGTACTTTTTACTACCGGAGATGATCGGCAACACGAAAACTGGTTAGGTAACTGTTTTCAGTATTTTTCTCTATACCTATGTCAGTTTGGAAGAATATGTAAAAAAATAAATTCATCTTTTGCTCCGGGAGATTAAATGTTTTTTTCGAACATTTAGTAGACGAAGCTTTTTTTTTTATTCATAAATAGGATTGCGCTTGACCGCCATCTTGCCTTAGGAGAGGGGGGGGGGGGATAGCTGAAACACGCCGATGAGGTTCCCAGGATCTCATAGGTAAACGTACCTTACTCAACGGCTAGGCCGGTTTTACTCGATTTTTAAATTTCCTTTTGCATACTTGAACTATTTGTATAGAGACGAGTCGAGGCAAGACTAAAGTTAACCTTGCACATGACCATCTCAGAGCAAAACAAGTTCCCACATTAACACAGTTTACCTAATACTTAGTGCTAATAGTACAAAACATTAAGTGTCATAACCGGTATTGTAATATGAATTATTAAACTTATGATTACACGTTCCTCTTTAAAACAACAATTTACTGGTTAAATACTTAGGTATGCGTCAATTCTATGAGGAAATAAGATTGTTTAAGTTGCAATTAAGTATCCAATTAGTAGTTACATGTACGATTTTCTGACCACTTATTAAAGCGAATATAATGGAGTAATAAATTATATTTCATCTATATTTTGGATTAATAATCCTAGACACCAAGACTTCAAATGGTTAGATTTCAGCGTGTCCTTGAACTTTTGAAAGAGCATTTATGAGTCATAAAAGTTCCATTTCTTTCTAGATCTTTTTATTCGGAGAGGTGTTCATTTTTAAGTACCGCCACTACTATTATTATTTTGTTTACATCGGACTAGGCATCCGACGATCACAATCTCACCTGACGCTGCGACGGAGAGCTACAATTCTAAACAAGATTGTTATATTAATGTAAATTTAATACA
This sequence comes from Alcis repandata, assembly GCA_949125135.1. NCBI lineage: Eukaryota > Metazoa > Arthropoda > Insecta > Lepidoptera > Geometridae > Alcis > Alcis repandata. The sequence goes on from OX421233.1 coordinate 9,390,383, forward strand.
TATTTTACATACAAATGTGCTTTGCAATAAAGAGCCGTATTTACAGATGAAATAAATATCAAAATTGTATACTTAGAAGACATAAAAGATCACCTCAACAGCAGACTCCTGGCAGTTGATAACCTTTGAAAACTAGCTCCGAAACACTGGGATCTAAATAATGTTGTTTACATAGGAAGTCAAAAATACAAGGTTGAATTTTTGGGGCGTATGTAACATACCTATTAAATCGAATGGGTACACGTTTTGAGTACTTATAATATAATTCCGAAAAACTTTTATAATGGAAACAACCTCGAAGCAGCAAAAAATGTGAACGAAAAAACTGAACAGTGGTTTTGGAAAATATCTTTAGCGTGTCTTTGGTTGCTTTAATTGTTTATCTGTTGCCAAAGATAAATAAACAGTTATTGCTAAAGGGTTATTTGCAAAAAAATACTCACAAGACATGAGCTTGTTTCGATATGCAAGTTGACAAAAAAATTGTTGAAATTTTTCATTTATGTGTTCACAATTTTTTCGAAAGAGGTACCTAGTAGTATATTTTTTTAATGTATGTAAAATGCTCGTATCAAATTGTTTAACTTTGTTTCGATGTGTAGCTATTCTTCAGTAATAACTTCCCCAAATTAAATAAATCAAAAATTATTGTTAAGAGTTTCGTATTTTAAACGAATACGGAACTCTAAAATTGCTTATACGTCAAAATAATAATGCTATATTTAACAAAATACGAGTACCAAAGTCACGCGCAGCACAAGACGTAAAAAAAGAAAAAATGCAGGAGTAACTTACTAGAGAATGCTTAAGTTTATCAGCAACTTAATGAAGTCAGTCATTTGGGAATCCCATACATTAATTCTATGTCCATTACTACTAAGCAGGTAATTGGTAGACAAGGATTTTATGCAGCATAAAATATTCACGTTTAAAAAACCGCTAATTTGTATTTAAATTGATACTTGCGTCTTGTATTAGGTACATTCGAGAAAGAAAAGAGTGATAAAGAGTGATATTATGTTATGCCTGATTAAAATTATTTTTTAATTTTAATTTTTTTCGAATTTAGCAAACTTGTGACACTAAAGTGATTCACCTTGACGTGTAGAAGAACACCCTTAAGTAATACTACACCTTTGCGTTACACCTTGTATGTATACCATTTTTTGCAAGTCAAGTCAGTTATGACGTTGCATCACATAACGTGTGGAAAACCTCCGCAGTTGTATCTCATCAGAGTCCGCTCCATACTTACGTTGGTCGCGCCTCACTCTTGTGTGGGCGTTAAGACGTCGTGATCAAGAAACGTGTGAAGTTAACTAAACATTTCCTTTCTGTTTCTGCAGCTCTCCTCGCCAACGTGTCTTTGGGCATGAATCTTAGACAAAAGCGCCAGTCTGGCGATGAAGACGATTTGGAAGATAGGTACGGATTCTCCGGTCGATTCCCCAATCAAAATCAATTCCCTGACCGATTCCCCAACCAAAATCAGTTCCCTGGCCGATTCCCCAACCAAAATCAGTTCCCTAACCAATTCCCTAATCAAGGCCAATTTCCCAACCAAGGCCAATTTCCCAACCAAGGCCAATTCCCCAACCAAGGCCAATTCCCCAACCAAGGCCAATTCCCCAATCAAGGCCAATTCCCCAACCAAGGCCAATTCCCCAACCAAGGCCAACAACAGCAGCAGCGACCTACAACTCAAGCTCCTTCGGGGTAAGATCAGATAAACATATACCTACCTACCTACTACCTACTCGACGTAGCATGATGCTCTTTGATTTATATAGTTTGATTGTCGCGTCCCACAGAATAAATCATAGTATATATGAGAAATTACATTATAAGGTAGGAGACGTAGGTATGTATCATTTAATTAAGGATAATGCATATAGTTTGTGATGTGATGACGTTATAATAACATCAATCTTGAACATACATAAGTACTACTATAAAAATATATAAAATAAATAAACGTTTCACACTGATAACTCCCCACTAGGAGGCTATCCTGTGTCGGGGATGCCATGAACCCACACAAGACAAGGACAACTAACACCCAGATCCAGAACAGATTTTTTAATTCATCATTCAAACATCTGCCCGGTCGGGAATCGAACCAAGGACCTTTGGCTTATAAGGCGAATATACTACCGCTGAGCCAAACAGGTCGCCTATTTAGTGTGATCAATGATCATTTTTGGATATGAATGAAAAGTTAAAATGTATCAGTTGTTCAATAAATATTTCTGAATCTGAATCTAAAAAAGACTTCAGTCTTTTTTAAATTTCTCTGAGAACGGATTTGAATGTCGAACCCGATAAACTTATTTGTAGAGATTTCGGAAATTGGAGGTACTACTCGTATTTTGTCATCAATCTGATGCAGAAACATTTGTGTTTGTTAAAAGATTGATTTGTTTATGTATTTCTTTGTTCAAAGGTTCCACAATACCTACTTACATTTTGTGACATGACAAATGTTACCAATTATGTTATTCCCTGTTAACATTTTAACACTCAGGTAGGCGGTTAGCAACGGTACCACCAATATAGGTTCCTGGTACATAATTATAGTAAGTACCTTAAGTACCTATAGTAAACACAAAATAAGAGGCCCGTTTTGACACTTGAGAAAGACCCTAGAATGTAACTTGGAACGCTTTTCGCGCTTACTTTATGGCATGCAATAATGTCTAACTATAACGAAATTCTCAAAAACTGTTACGTTCTCAGTCTTCTTTTTTCAAATATTAGTGTTGTAAGTTGTAACCAATTAATTATTGAATTTCACCAGCATCATTCGATTTTAATAGCAATTAAATATTGATCAGCTAGATCAGGAGGGGGAGGTTTTGTGAATGATGCCTTACTCGCAATACTCGCATTAGAGTCTAAAAGTACGTAAAAGAATATCACGAAGAAATGGACGCAAATAAAATCACAGAGTGGTTTACTAACTCTCGCTTTTTCTTGATTTTTTTGTGTTTGAGTGAATGAGTGAACAAATTGACCTTTCGTACCATTGTATAATTTAAAAATACTTACCTACAATATTAAAGTCTAAGTTAATTTTTATATTCAGAATCTTAATCCAATGCACTTTACAATACATACTCAAATCGGTCAAATACTCATACAAACTTGAATCGATTTATCGTGAGTATCGAGTACCGAGTCGTACCTATGGTTACATCACTGACAAATCACTGAGCGATGACAAATGTCAAAACGGGCCTCTTATTTTGTGTTGACTATAAACTGTTTCCTGAAAAAAATATTTTGGAATTCGAATTTGACTCACCACTGTCCACCATTCTATAGCTATATCATTTCGATTCTTTAGCCAAATATTCACATTAGAGTTGTTCTCAATTTCAGGACTACAACGTTATCTGCGGCCGTGCAGGAGTGCATACGGACCTGCCCCGTCACCTCGGAGTACAGCCCTGTCTGTGGCTCTGACAATCAGACTTACAGCAACACTGGAAGAATGGCCTGCGCCCAGGGTTGTGGTGTTGGTGAGTTGCTATTATTTTCACCTACTTCTAACTAAAAACGGCGGAGGCTGATGGAAAAGTTAAGGGAGGATAGGAAGGCATTTACACTGCAGTTGGACAATACAACGTAATTATACATTAAGACATTTACTTTGTGATTTATTGCATTGTGCGAGATGTACCATGACTTTTGAAACTAAAAATGGTTATGCGAGCCATAGCCGCGCTCAGACTCGCAATTAGCCAGGTTCGCCATTGACAGATAGTTCGAGGAGATGATGATGATTATGTCAGGGATGTTCGACGTTTTCGCATAGTCGTATAAAAACAGTCGACGTGCGACTTGACCAACATCCCCGACGTGCCGCAGTAGGTACTAGGTCAGCCTTAATTATATGAATTTTACGCAAAATACACAATCAAGGGCATTAGGTCATATTGGTGCATAGTTTAAGACGGCTGCGTACATACAACGTGAGTATTTCCGTGCACTGAAAAAAAATGATAACTACTACATAAACTGGTGCTAATCATCGTACTTTTTGGTGATTTCAGTATGCTCCGTTCTAGACGAATTCATCATTCTTTAGGCGACATTTACTTAGATGCGCATTTTTCTCAGTGTGTTAATTTTAACAAAACACAGCTGCTCCAGTTGTCTTAATACTTTTTTTCTAATTTCAGCTGTGACTCAAGTGCGTTCAGCGCCGTGCCCAGTCTCAACTCCTCCCCCAGAACTAGCCTCTCTCGGCTAGGCGCTACGGAGGAAACTCCACAGCGGTCGTCCTGACGCCAGTGCCAAACTTTGCAATTCAATTAATGTAAAATTATTGGAATTGTAAGCTTTTTTTATGAATAGTAATAAAAATGACTGAAATACCAACAAAAATGTTTCTTTGAAAAAATTCAAAATAGTTGCCGTGTATGAGATATACTTACATCGGACCGAGTAAAGGTCAAAAGAAAATCCGAATGGCGTCCTTCTAGAATTTGGTAGCATATAGTATCCAGTGGTGGCATTGCCATAGCTGTGTCGCAGGCAACTGGCTTAATTAGCCGTTTATTTATAAGCGTAGCGTTTTCGCCGTATCACTATTTTCACAGTGACTTTCATTTGTAAAATAAATGGCCTAAGCATCAGCCAGTTAGTTCATTAAATGTTGTATTAGACACTCTGGCTGAAAATCATTCAGGCCGCTAGTTGAACGGCGCCATTAAGTAAACAGGCTAGGCTGTTAATTGAATGACTGATAGGCTTAATCTGTTGACTGCGACAGCTACACCGATTCAAACTTTATGGCGACTGTGAAGGCACGAAACACTGCGCAATGGCAACTACATATTAGACATGCGCGGGCGTTAGTTACGTTCTGTTCTGCCCACTTTAAATTCCCATTCGACGAAGCAACGACCGGGAAACACCATTCGGATCATATTGTAGTCTCGATCATCACCAGTAGGCCTTAAAATTCTATACGTAGCGAGTATTTGTCTGAAATATGTATGAACAAATGCAGTTTCCATTTACGCCCGACAAGGGCGCTGTCCCATTTTACACACTCGAATCAGATTTTTCTGTCGAAATAAGTACTCGCTACGTATTTTACGTCGAGATTTAAATCTACTGTAGGCACAAGCGGGAACATTAACTTCAATCCGTGCTTTCAGAGCACTTCACAGACGCCATTACGTTTGATTATAATAGTAAGTAATTCTTAAACTTTTTGAAACGCCTGTAGGATTTGAAAGTATTGACGCACGTAACTCTCGAAGGCGCTTGTTAGGCTATGTCATTCAATATAATCGGCTCATAGTGGTCGTAGTGGAGTACGCGTTTTCTTCTTTTTATTTTTCATACGTTTGATTCGATTTGATCTTAATAATGAAAAGGGTGATGTGGTCGAATCACCTGAATTTCACCAGTTACCAAAAGTTCAAAAAGCTGCGTATCACGTACGTAGCACTACACTTCACTTCCCTGCTTTATGTTACGCTCAGTAATTTCATTGGAATCATTATAAATTCTTTAGTAGGTACAAGCAACATTACGGCCGAAGCCAAGTCGTTACTAAAATTGAAAATCTAAAATGAAAAAATACAACAAAATGAGACAAACAAAATAAAATAAAATTACAACACGTATTTACAGAACAAAAATAAGTTAAACAACTAAAATTACAAAGAGTTAAACAAATTAAGTTACAAAAAGAAAACAAAAATCAGTAGACCAAGCTCTTAAAATAAAATGAAACAGAAGACCACTAGAAAAATATTGTAAGAGACAGTATTTTCTTGCTGTGGTCAAAGTTCTTACTTAGTTTAATGAACTTTGAACTAAAAACGTGTTTAGTTTTTTCAGTCTACTACTACTCTAAATAACGCAAAAGTTTTTCAAAACATTGTTACCTCCTCTAAGATTTGGCAAAAAAGCACACGAGATAACTACCAGGAGATCACGACTTACTTGTACCTATATCATGTAGGTATGTACTAAATGTTTTTTTTAAAAACCTAATCAAGTATATAAAAATGATTGTGATTGATATGACCTCTTTTGGTTCTCCTTTTGAAGTGTCTATTGACGAGCACGTGTAAAATCGTGACTTTACAGGGTTTATTTGAATGAACCAAAACTCTGTTTTACAGCTTTTACTCGTATTATTGTGTGAATAGTTTATATAAGTATTTTGTTTGCATAAGAGTCGGCATAAGTTTTATAAATGAATGACATGAAAGGAAAATTATTAATGATCAAAAACCTTTTCTTGATTTTAATTTTGCTGTGTTATCAATCGATATCGTCGATCGATCAAAATATAATAGCTTTAGAAGGGTTTGCGCAAAATTTCAGCCGATTATTTCGCAATAGTCGATTATCGTGGCAGTTTAAATTTTTGAAAAAGAAACTAGAATCGTTTTGCAAAAAGTACTAGTTAAAATTAATAACAATTAAAAATACAATTAAAGCTTAATATTAATTAAGTATTCAAATACATTGGAGGGACCTAAAATGTCTCATGTGTTTTTTATGGAAATGGAATTGGAAATGGATGTAGACTCTTCAAGTCTTCATAATGTAGTAAATTCAAAAATAGCCCTGTATTAGTGAATACAGAGTGATGTAATATGATCTTACGACCTTAGCTAGGTATTTCACCTGTGGCGGAGTTTTGAAAAAAACAGATGTGAATTTTCATACTGACTGCATTTACGACGGAAAAAAAAGCGCAATTCATACCGCGACCTAAGTAAAGTTGTCTTGGTTATGGAGTCTTTAATTGTTTGCTTGTGATTTTTAAGACGTAATTTTGAAGTCTAAGTACGACTAAGTACCTACCGTGTGAGCCGAAGGTAGGTAGATACTAATAATATTTATACTAAGACTGAAGTAGCTGTTTATTTAAAAAAAAACACTGCAGGCTTCTTAAGTACATATTATTCGCTCCAAAAATTATCTGTGTATTTTTTCATTATTCTCTTTTGATATTAAAAAGATAAAATCTCTCAGCTAAATTTCGCGGTTGGAATCAACGACCGAAATTTTTGTAAGAAAATAAACTTAGTGAAATATCGGCAGAAATCCAGCAAAACGATGCGTTGACCCCGAAAAAGTGGTTAAATTTGGCAAAAACCCCAAAAAAACTTGGCCTTTTTTGGTTTTCTGCATTTGAAGTTTATGGCAACATTTAATTGGACACACGTACCTAATTGGCATGATAATTTAATAAAAACTTTATTGAGCTGTTTTTATTTGTTAAAATGCAAACAAGCAGTTTTAATAGTTCTATACAAATAGGTGCATATTACCTAAAATATGCTTAAAAACTCTGACATCCAAGTAAAAGTATGCCCGAGAAACTAACAAAGAAAATATTAGTGTAAAATACGGGTTCAGCGGCAACTTGTTCGCGTCTGGAACTTGTTTCAAGCACCTGTTCCCTCTTGTAAGAAGTACACGATCATAGAGATTAGCTAACAAACATAAATAAACTACATACTATAAAATGTGTACATGTAAAAAAGTGCAAGGAGGTATATCAAGATTCCAAACTGGTCTAGTTCTAGGATAGCTTGGTTATGTAGAGTAGGAACATATAGGGTTATAAGGAAAGGGTATGCTAAGCCGAAATAGGCTAACAGTACTCATCAATATGAACATTTTTTACTATGGGACAATCCGGAATTCGCAAAAAAAAAAATCAGCTGCTCATAGAAAAATGTCAATGACACTCGACGAAATGTATGGAACAGGTGCCTTTTTTTTGCATTTTCTAGTTGGTCTTATAGCAAAAGTTATAATGATGAACCCCTTTTTGGCTTAGCATACTTATCATCCTTATGATATCATCATATCATCATCATATCCTTATCATCCTGTATAAAGTAAGTTCCGCCGATTGGCTAGCCCTCGTGTTAGAGTTTTCAGGCCGCCTCAAGGCCTTTGACATGGTTTTAGCGGTTATGGAGTACATTACCAGGTATGGTATGACATTACAAGACACAAAAGTCACGTGGGTGACACTTGCTACGTCATCAACATGCATATGCAGTAGAATACGCAATTCAAAATATTCGACATAATCTTGACAAAGTGGTATTACTTTCGGAAGGCTCCTCCAGTCAGTTTTTTTTTGGATCTTGACATGCACAATTTTGCAGGTTGTCTAGGTTAGCATATTATTATTGTCTGTATGTAGTTAGATTAAATACGGTTGTTTCAGTGGTGAATGGAGTGAGAAAAAAAAGGAAAAACTCTGCAACTCATATTTACCGGTCCCCGAACAATTTTAAATTAAACAAATTCTCTGCGTTTGGGTCTATTTAACGTGACATTGGCTGAGTTGTGAAAAATCTTCACCGGAGCCACAAACAAGAGTTGAGAGAAGTTGAAGTTGATTGTTGTTTGTAAAGCAAGTGGTCGAGGCCGTGAACTTGCGGCTGTCACGCAAATTTTAATGATCAATTATTCATAAAAGCGGTCATCACATCACAGCGTAGGTGTATAATTTATATCCACTTATCAACGTCATAAGTTGACGAACTTGTAGAGTCAGTAGAACTGGTAGAACAGTCATGTTTTAATTGGTTGGGTATTCCAGAAAAGTAGGTTATAGGTAGGTACCAACAGCAATATACCTAAATACTTTTCTTTGCACATATAGTAGCTAGGTATAGCCTTGTGTAAGCTTGTACATACTGTTATTTAAACTGTGCCTGCTGTGGTTATATAGCCTCAGATTTGTTTATCCATATTGTCAACAGAGCAAGCAAGGCCGTTAAGAAGGAAAAGGTCGACATGAAATTCAAATGGTGCCCTTCAAATTGCAAATATGTCTGACTGTATCTTTGCATACCCATAAAAGCCCAGCCCGATTTGAGATTTACATATAATGTTTTTCCATAAAATTCAGACTTTTACCTGACTATCCAAAAAGAGGCGAATGTTTTTCGAGTAAATATAAGTAGGTATATCAATACTTGAATAAGGATATTTGTCAGAACTTATCTGACCTCCTATCGTCTTTACGGCTCGATCTACTTTGACTGGCACTGGTGAGTGACATAATACAGTCGCTCTCATTAGAAATGCAATGAGAGTGAGAGTGACAGAGATAATCTCGAGTGTCCAAGAATAGGGTCCCCGTTATAGATTTTATATCCGGTGCATGACATTGGCTACATTTTGTATTTGGGTTTTTTGTCTTTCTTCTCATAATGATACTTGAGTAGGATGTCATTTTGCTACAATGGCATTACGACCAACTCGTAGGTGTTCTGTGGTTTATGCAAGTGTGACGTATTGTGATAAATTATTACTTATTACCAACGTAAATAGTAAGTGTAAGTAATTTTATTTTGTTACTGTGTCTGTTTATTTTGTTTTAAAAAATGGTTTATAAAATGGTGATTTTGTATTTCCATTTATAACTATTTTTTTTTTATTTATCACTACCATTTTATATCACCATTTATTACTATGGAATCTGTATTATGGACATGTACTGTATATGTATTTTTGAAATAAATTGATGGATTGATTGATATCTCCTTTGTACCTTGATATAACAGGTAAATACCTCCCTATAAACAGGTGGTACGTTGGCACCTTGGCACTGAATTCCCAGGCACCGGGGGTTTTCCCGTGAACCACCTATGGACAAACTCTCGTATAACTTGTATTCCTTGTCTTGTGAAGCTATGACCACAATACTATGTCTTATATAGGTACATCGAGAATTGATGTACGAGTATGGTGTTGACTGTTGAAATTGGATGTCTGGAAAAGATCGCTCTTAATGATAATATCACCTTTTGTGCCTATCCCCCAATGTTTTGTTATTCTGGTGTTTTCTTTTTGCTTCCATAAAAGCCTTTTTCAAGGTACCTACGTCATTATTTTATTCCGATATTTGGCTTTGTCCAACAAAGGATTGGTGTGGGCAGATGACGGCAAAGATGTCCTAGTTGTATTAAAACCGTTTTAATTGCCTGATAATATACTGTCTGATAAAGTTTGCTGATATTGCTGGTCTAATCCGGTTGCCATAGTATTTAATTAAATGTTTTACATTATGTTTATATATGAGTCACCTCATCTCGGAGATGAACTCCAATTCAGACTTCGCCACAATATATCGCATCATAGCTTCATAGCTTTTCGTATTCCGTATTGCTCTAACATTATCTAAAGCTATTTTAGCAAAACTATGTTAGCAGCTAGAATTTTTAGATGTTATGATAGAATTACACTGAACAATATTAACTTTAACAGAATCGATATTAACTAATGGGATTTCATTTTAAATATAAGTTTAAGCTAGGAACAAAAACAAAACACATTACATTTATATAACATGATACACTAGTAAAAATGTTTTACTGTAATAATACAGTGAAAGGTTTTTCAATTAATTTTGTTTTATTCAGACAAAACCCTCAAAACTGTGTCAAAACGCTCGCATGCGTCTCCAATATTAACAAACTAAAAATCTCTTTGTACTCGATAGGTTGTGGTTTACCTCAGGTATACATATATAAGGAAATATATGGATTTCCTTATCATAGCTTCATAGATGAACGATCATATAGTAATTATATAGTTTATATAGCTTATGAAGCTATGATATGATATATAATTACGTAGTCTGAAGAGGCCTCAGAACGGGTTGTGGAGGAAATTGGAGGGGAAGGGAGACTCATCTCTGGTCAATAATACTATGACCACATTGTATGCCAATAACTAGTCATTGAGACACCGCCACTGACCTCAGACGAGTCAAGCGATTTTAAAGACATGTGTGTGTGAAAAACTCGATCGTTCTTAATAAAATTGTGACTGAAAGCGATAAATACGTGTAAAATGAAGTGCTTAGTTTTTTTAGGTGAGTATTTTATCTCTTAATTTTTGTAAATATATTTGTAAATTATCATTTAAGTTTAGTGAATATGTTTGTATATGAGGTAGAGGTGGATTATTTAATTACATAAGCAATTAGGAATATTTTAACCTTTTACAGAATCTTCTTTCAAGGAGAACAAACACAGACGTGAATTAGACTTCACCTTTAAATTTTTGATGCTTTTCCTCATTGGCTCCATTATTAAAAGTAGCAAAAACTTTAATAGTTAGTATTATACCTATAACTAACCCATATACTGCTTAAGAGTTGTCTTCACGAGCGAAAATTATGTTTCCATAAGTCACGGCCATTGTAACACTTTACTTTTTTTTGCGTAGTTTTTATTTTCTGGTCATAATATCCAATTAAGTAGCTCAGGATAGTACTGTGACTTTAGTTAATAAGGTTTAATTGAATAAAGAGTCAAACAGGCCTCGTGTTTTTAGTGTTTCTACGCATGTTTTTCTAGTCCATATCTTGCGACGCCATAAAAATATCATGGAATCCGCGTAATGATGCCAAAACAAAACACATTTTAACTTAAGTGACTTGAAAATATGCGCATAAGCATCCTTCGAGGCCTCACGTTCCGTTTAACTTTAATTTCTTCTTAATCTTTACAGTGGCTACGACAATTGTCTGCCAGATCGCAGCAAACCCCTCCATCCGCCGTCGCCGTGGATACGTAAATCACAACTCTAACCGTGCCATAATCATTGGTTCTGAACAAGATCCATTCATCCACCCGACGTGGTTTGAAAGCCCTAACGAACCTAAACCGTTGGAGCCGACTGGGCCTTTTGGATCGTACGAAATCAGTCATGGGGGGTATAGTAGCAGTAGCAGTGAAGAGGTTGATATTACACGGTAAGTGTACTAACTTTTATTGTCAGGAGCCACCTCATGTGGTCGAAAACTGTATATGTATCTATAATCATTTCTTAGGTAGTGCTGATTGTGAGATGAGCGGTTTCAGCGCCCCTAAAACTGTCGGAACAACAACAACTTAGTCGATAGATTTTTTTTATTTCTTGTGTTTGCAATTTGAAAAGTCTACTTATACTTATATCATGATTATGGTTGCTTGATGATGTTTATTGTATTCTTTCACCAAATGAAAAAGTTTTGTCGTAATTTAAACTTACATTTTTTTAAACTTACTTTTATTACTTACTTTATTTAAACTTACTTTGCATGGCGTTTGATCGCGCCAAAACTGGAAAATCAAACCATTTTTTATTTCGATTTTTACAAAAAATGTCCCTTTTGGGGATCGTGTGTCGACTCAGATACAAACATCCAAGCGGTCACCTGATTGTCATTATCTAAGCTATAATTACCATATGAAACAGAAATTAATGATTCATTAAAATTATGTTCTAACTATCTAAAATTAAAGAAATCTAAACGAGTATACCTGGCAGATCAAGCAGAAGTTTTTCTTTCTTTGCAAGATTTTAAAATTAGAATATCATTTCAATCGACAGACAAACCGGACCCAACCGCACACCGGGCTATGGGGGACCAGTGTGGTGGCGACCTCCAGGTCCGGGTTCAAGTACTACAGAAAGAAGTATTCCCAGTATCCCCACTGCACCTACAATACCGAACGGAAATAATATACTTGAACAGATAGCGTCGTGTATTAAATCGTGCCCTGTTACTTCTGAGTTTAACCCTGTCTGTGGCAGTAATAATGTAACTTATCTCAACCCTGGAAGGCTGGGATGTGAGCAGAGATGTGGAAGTGGTAAGCATTTTAATACCAGAATAGAATATAAAAAATGAATATACCGAAAGCATAAAGTAACTGATTTGAGTATTTAATACATAAATTACTTGTACGAATATTCGGTTTTAACCTCCTAAATATTGGGAATAATATATTGGTTTGTAATAGTGGCTGTGTTCCACGCAAAAGACATAGGCGGGCAAGATGAGGCTATGAGTTGTCATTGTCGCGTTGTCAAAAGTAACCCTTAGCGGCAATTAGATATTTTGATTGTGTCAGTTCGTTGTAAAAGTTGATTTTTGTCATTTTCAGACGTTCAATTGAGTAGAGAGACTGCATGTTCAGTCTCACTTCCAGACACAGCAGCCTGCGTCAGAAACTGCCCTGTAACTACCGAGTACAATCCAGTTTGTGGCAGCAATAATGTCACTTACGCAAACCATGGACGATTATTATGCGATCAGCTCTGTGGAATCCGTAAGCTATATTTTGTTGTTTCTTTTATATTTTAAAACCACAAGGTTTGAATTGTAGCATATAACATAGACAACAGTAAAGACAATTCGATTTCTAAAGAGTTCGTCAAGTTGCGAAAAACTCCCCAGCCTAACGAATGAGTTTTGTCTTTGTCAGCTAAGAAGAGAAAAATTGTTTTTTTTTTGCCATTTCAGCTGTTGAGTTGACCAAGCTTAGTCCCTGTTCTAGTAATGATAACAACCCTGAGCCACCTTTAACCAGTGAACAACAATTAGCTTGTATGAAATCCTGCCCCGTGACTGGAGAGTATAACCCAGTTTGCGGTAGTAACAATGTGACCTACACGAACCCAGGGCGGTTGGAGTGCGCCCAATATTGTGGAGTTGGTACGTATTTTTTACACTTATGTAGCTATGCTCTGTAAGGTAATGATTACCTACCTCTGAAGACGTTATCATTATCTTAAATCGTGACTTCCGTGGCCAATATTTAAGCTGTAGCGATTACCTTTGCTACGTGGTTCCAAAGTGGTGCCACGTGGGTCCCGGGTTCGATTCCCGGCCGGGGCAGATGTTTGAATGATGAATTTAAATATCTGTTCTGGGTCTGGGTGTTGTTGTTCTTGTCTTTGTGTGTGTTCCATGGCATCCCCGACACAGGATTTATTCCTAGTGGGGAAACTTTGGGTGTGAAACGTTTATTTATTTATTATTTATTTATTTAAAGCAAATGTTTGACTGGTGCAAAATGTTCATTTTTTTTTACATTTTTGCAGAGGTTGTTTTAAGTAAAAAGAGCGCTTGTGGTGGTTCTGAGCCAGCTACTACTACAGAAAGTACTTTTACAATTGGGGGATTCGCTGCACTGTGTATGAGGTCATGTCCCGTTACGTCTGAATTTAACCCTGTATGTGGTAGTAACAATGTTACATACACCAACCCTGGACGTTTGGAGTGCGCACAAACTTGTGGTGTTGGTAAGTGAAAAAAATCTACTCAGACATTTTTTAATTATCTACTCAAAAAATACTACCTACATATAGATTATAGATACTAATGTTACATAAAAGTTGCTAATATGTTATACATGCATTACGAAAAGTAAAAAGCAAACTTTATATTTGCATTGTCGATGAAAATTTGTGCATGCAAAAACCGGTTACCCAAATAAAATTTAAAATTTAAAAACTTCCAAATTCAAGTTTGAGGAAAATTACGCCAGCTTTATCTTTGGTATTTTAAAATTGTAGATAACGTCAAGTTTCTTTTATTTTTAGCGGTCACATTAGCAAGGCCTACCTCTTGCGAAGCGCCCATTAATGCAGAAGAAAATAAAAAAAATGCTGATTATGAAGCTAAAACGACGACTGAATTGAATTTAGTACTAACAACAAGCACTTCAACTGCGCGTCCTTACGTAAACGGCAATGGAGAGAATAATTTAAACGGAGGAAACAATGAAAATCAAAATAATGATGAAGATAAAAATAGCAATTCGAACGACGGAAACATTGGAGAAAACTTTAGCGGAGGTGGTTTGACCAATGTAAATAATGGCAACACAGATGATAATTCCAGTCCAATTGATACAAATAAAGAAGACAATAATTCAAATCCTGGGAATAATGAAAATGAAGATGATAAAGGAAATGATAATAATGCAACTAAAGGACGTCCCGGCGGTATAGGCAATAATGGGAATAATTTCCACGGTGGAAATGGAGGTGGCAATAGTGGGAATAATTTTCACGGTGGAAATGGAGGCGGCAATAATGGAAATAATTTCCACGGTGGAAATGGAGGAAATAACGGAAACTACAACTGTAAAGAAGTAAACAATAGAAGACCTCCGTCGGTAAAAGAAATAATGGCATGTATGCAGATGTGCTCATTGACTTCTGAATCTAACCCTGTCTGTGGGACGGATTCCGTAACTTACATAAATCCTAGCCGACTGCTGTGTGCACAGTTTTGTGGAGTCGGTAAGAATATAACAAGTAAAATAAATGCTTTATCGACATTCAATCGATAGATCAATATCAGTAATATAATATGTAATGCATGTCAATATTGAAAGATTATAGCTTCTATGGTCTCAAGTTCACAACTTTGCTCCAAAATCTACAAGATAAAGGCCATCAAGAGCAAAAGACTAAAGCTATAATTATTTGTAATTCCAGATGTTAAAGTGAAAAAGTTCGCGCCATGTGCCTCTACCAGCACCACAAACGTTCACTGCCCGAACACGTGCACCAACTCACCTGTGACTGACAACCCTGTCACTCCACCAATACCTTCGATAGATGCTTGCATGGAAGCCTGTCCAGCTTCACTAGAGTTCAAACCTGTCTGTGGCAATAACAATGTTACGTATAGGAACTTAGAGAAGTTACAATGTGCGAGACGCTGCGGAATCGGTAAGAAATTTCTGATCTATAATGTCATCCAAAGTCAATACTTTGAGTATAATAACTTAATTACACTATGTTTATTAATATTTTAAATGCGAAACATATTAGGTATTAATTGTTACACTCTTAAACGGCTATACGGATTTGAATGATTTTTGCTATGAAAGTAATTTATATCTCAGATTAGCACATTGACTACTTTTAATCTAGAAAAATTAACGGTTCCTGTAGAATACGAGTAGCTGGTCAAAGCGTGGGGCGCAGTGCAATATTAATTATGTGTGATTATAGCGTGTGTTTGTGGGATCGTAGCAAGTGGAGGGATGTAGTCTCTGCCTACCCCAATGGGAAAGAGGCGTGATAATATGTATGTATGTATGTATGTGATTATATACGTTTCTTGAATCTTCTTCAATTCTTCTCCTCTCATTTGCTGTGGCCGACAGAATCCGTTTGATCTACCTAAGTGTGATACTTTTACCACCATGTTAATTACGGAAAAAGCAATAAATAATATCAGAAACTATAAAATAAATAAAATAGAAATAGAAATAAAAACTTCCAATGAACAGAGTCATGTAGCAATTAAAATCCAACGTAACGATGGCTTTCGATGCGCTATGACACCGAAACCAATCGTTACATCAGATTAGATGAAGCGATAAGCAAATAGAATTGGTGCTAAAGAACAATGGCGACGTCCCATACATTGATTTACCCAGCCTTTTTAACATTTGCAAGCTACGTTCATTAGAGATACTTTTAGCAATGATAACTTACGCTACAAGAATACGTATACAAATAGTATTTAATGTACAGAAGTTGGGAGAAAATAATTGACAAAGGTTAAATTGTGTAGGTACTTAACCTATAATGTTATTATGATTATTACCTAAATAACTACATACCTACTGTAAACGCAGCTGTATTGTGATTGCGTCAGATTTAAATACGAGTATAAGTCTAAAAAATGCGTTTCACTAATAGCTTTATTTACATGATTAATGTTTTTGAATACGAGTTATGCGTAACCGGCAATTTATACACCGCAGAGCCATTTTCAACAAAGATCAAATCACTTGCAAATCTTTAGTCCAGAGGGAATGCCGTGTGTCTCGTGAAAAGCAGAGTCGTCAGAGAGGAATATTATCAGGCCAAATCTTCGGTAAATCAACAAATAATGCAAACACTGCGGAAACTTCGTTCGGTTAAGGCTACTACACACAGTGCCGGCGGCAGTGCCGCCGGGTTTTTGCCGAGCGGCCATGCCGCCGGCATATGCAAGCCGCCGGCACATACCGTATAGCACCATTACACCCCGGCAGCCATGCCGGCGGGTCGTGTGTGCAGCAAGCCCGGCGGCTCGAATACCCGCCGGCCTGCCGGCGGCAGTGCCGGTGTGTAGTAGCCTTTAGAATAACACGATTGTCGGGATGACGGTTGACTACTGAAAATGACGTGACATTAGTTGACATTACTAATAGATGACTGACGACAGAATGAAATAAAACGCAATACCAGCGTATTGCGTTTTATTTCAAGAACATAACTGAGATTCACGAACATGCAATAATTTGTTAAAAAATTGAACTTTTGAGTCCCTACTTCTAAAAATATACGAGACCTATAAAATAATTAGAAAAATATTATCATTTAAAACAATCATAATAACATTAATGAACGGGGCCTGGTTTTTTTTTATTCAACTGGATCACGCGTCGCCATAATATTTTTATCAAATTTCAGATGTGTCATTAAAAAGAAGTACGCACTGTTCTGCTCCTGAGGACATACCGGAACCAAAAGACAATGCAACTCTAATTCTGGAATGTATAGAGCACTGCTACGTACCACAAAAGTATGAGCCAATATGTGGGACAAACAACGTCACCTACAACAATACCGGACACTTGATTTGCGCTAGACAGTGTGGACTTGGTAAGTGCATGTCAATTATATTTTTTTTTGCACAATCTGTGATATTTAAATTGAAATTATTACCTAGATTGTGACGTTAGCTCCAATGGAATGTATTTTTTTGCTCTACCAAATGATTTACTTGTCAATGTAATGAATATTTATTACGCTATTAAAAACCTGTTTAATTAAAAACAGAGGAATCGACTACTATATCCGTTAAATATTCCGTTGTTCTAACATAAAATGTATAACAAAAGGTAAATGCAGTTCCTGATGTTGGGTTTTTACTTATTATCTTCTAGGTCGTCCAATTAGACTAGAATTCAAAATTGAGACAGTTTCAAAATCAAGAGCACATGTAAATATTTTGTATGTTATTCAATGTGTGTGCCTACACTTTTGAAATATAAATCATCATCATCATCATCAGCCTATCTAATGTTTGTCCACTGCTGGACATAGGCCTCTCCTAACGAACGCCACAAGGCACGATCTTCTGCCTCACGCATCCACTTGCTACCAGCCGCCTTACGCAGGTCGTCGCTCCACCTGGCCGCAGGGCGCAGGGCGTTTGCCGATCCGTATATAAATATTGTTACATTATGTTTCAGATATTAAAGTAAAACAATCAAGTCCTTGTTTCACCGTACCTAACGTGACCCCATCACCACCACCGACGACAAGCACAACAGAAAAGGTGGACCCAGGTCACAATGGCTTCAACTTTACCATTGATCCTGACGTGTTAGCCAATATCTGGGGAACAACGAGTACAACGCCTAAAGACAATGATGAAGACTTTGAACTGGACCAAAGAATTCAGGAGAAGCAGTAGTGAAGCAGGACGCAGTAGTAGCTTTGAATAAAATTGATCGAGATTGAAATGTGTGCCTTGATTTTCATGGAAGTAAAATCTCACTCAAGTTCGTAATACGTTTATTTAAAAGGAGTTGAGACTGGAATTAGTAGATAATATTTAGGAAATAACGTTGAATTTTACTCAGTCAAATTGTATTATTAGGTCATATGATATTAAGTAGGTATTTTACACACGTATTTACTTATTTAACTACGTACATTATGTTAAGACATAGATAATAAACATGATTGAAAAATGTTTTTTTTTAATTGTTTAGTCACAACTATATTTAAGTACCGAATAATCCTACTATAGTATTCTAGTTTGTGTTAACTTAATATTATAATTGTGAAGGTTTATATGCATATCTGGATGTATGAATGTTGGATATTTGTTACTCAGTGAAGCATAAAATGGGGTTGTATGTATTAAGTTTGGTATGGAAGTCGCTTAGGTATACCTTGTATGAACACAATTTGTGGGCTACTTTTCATTTTGAAAATTATCGATTCGTTTAAGATTGTGATTGAAACCGCTATTAACTTTGCTTAAAAATATTCTCATTTGTGCGATCTTGTTTTTATAGACGTTAAATTGTAGTCCTAACGTTCCATTAATAATTTTACTGTTATCATAATTAAATGCTACATTTATTGACAAGACAGGAAACATTTATCTAACGGATCACAGAATGTTTTTATTACATAGAATTACCACAATCAGTTGTAGTGGTTCCTGCCTCACTTTTTAGATAAATACTCCATTTTTGCAGAACATTTTATAAAAATATTTGATTGTTGCGATTTAAAGTTAGTGTAGATATCAATAGTAGTAATGTAATCATATTTATTTAAAGATCGCAGCTTAAAAAACGACTTAGAGCATTAGTTAGATCAAGATACAACGTATTTGATCAACATAATTACGTGACCGGTGTTGGTGTTGGTGGCACTAATGAAACTAAAATTAATGGAAACCCTTTTAATTAATTGAATTGATTGAGACAAGCTAGCCGAGGTCTTAGGTATGAAACCGCATGAGGATTGACTAAAATACGTAAAATAAAATTAGCTAACATTTATTTTTACAGCAGTTAGGAATGTTGATGACAATACGTGTGGAAAGCCAATTAATAAAATCATCGAAGTCGAGTTTCGAATTAATTAATTAATTAACCAAGATGGGACACTTGAATTATTACAATTAAATAGGTAGTGGAAACACTTATAAACTTCAACATCAGAGAAATATCAACAGAAAACATATCATAAACCAAGATTCGTAGTGACCATGCTTCGATGAGTTCCATAAATGCCTTTGCTTGCACCCTCATTGTTTTCGGAAGGTCATAGTCCATAATAATTTGGTTTACGAGGATCTTGGTAGTATTTCGCATCGCAAGAAGTCTTTCACAGACGAAACACATCGTAGCAACCGTCAGCAACGTTATCACGCACCAAATAGCGATGTTGAACAAAGTCGTGGACGTCGCAGAAGTCTCGGGCTCTTGGAAATAATAAATACATGTCCAAATTGTAATCACTATGTAAACGAAAGTTGACAGAAGAGTCATAAAGATCTGGAAGTTAAATGTGTCATTAATCATGGAACAAGTGGAGCCGATCGTGTCGTACATGAGTGCCAGATCGCGGATCTTCATGTTATTTTCAGAAGGGTGTCCAATCATATTCAGCATTTTAACTCCTTCTCTTTTATTTAATGTGAAAACAGATATCATGTCGTCCTTCTCGTTGAGAAACTTTGTTATGAAACCATTAATAATGTCGAGTCGACTCCTTAGTATCTCGATTAATATACAGAATACTATAATTTCAAGTTTTTGAATTAAATATAAAGGTAACAAAAAAAGTGCACTGGGTTCTATCGCGTCTCTTACAGCAATATCTGTTATAGAAACAATCACATGAGATACAAGAAGTAAACATAGAAAATTGTTTGTTTTGGTTGAAGCCTTTCGGTAAAACTCTTTTGCCGTCATAAGCCGGTTGTCGAGATCAGCCAGTACAATAAACATTTCTTTATTTGTTTTATTAAAAAACTCAGTCGTAGTAATCAGCGTTATAATATACTGAATCAGGATCACACCACAAGATAATTCATTAAGAAGATCTACAATACCACTACGTCCCGCTATAGCTATTTCAAAATCTAGAAAATATGTGTATGTGCTGATATTCAAGACAAGCAGACATGAGGCATACAGCTTATTTTTCCAAGTAGCAGGGTAAAGTTGATTTCCTCGGATCGAAAATCTGTAGATACCGTAGATGTGTTCCACCAGGAATACATTCTTTAAACTAGAGATCAGATCGATAATCTTGTTATTCGTTTTTGCGTTTGCTTTATTTTCATCTTCTTCAATTTCTGTCATGTCGTAGTCAGACCTTAGACTTCTTTCGGTTTTTATATTACTTAATAGAAATCGAGAGACCCGTGAATGCGGCTTATCGACTTGTTATCAAGATGCGCACTATGCTCATTGGTAACATGTTTATAGGGAAAATAGGTATCCACCAATACCAATCTAATGTATATTTTCCAAATAGGTTAGTGGTAAGAATTTTAATTCCATTAAGGTTAAATTGATTGCTTGGCTTGCGAGTGTTATTTTTACCTGATATCCTAGAAAAAGAGTTATGTTACTTAGGTGCTAATAACCAATCACTTATATTAAGTACACTACTAATATTACAAATGCATTTTTTTGTTTGCAAATGGGTGAGACTGTGTGTATGTTTGTTACTTTTTTCAGTAACGTGAATTTAAATGAAAAAAAAAAAAAAATAATAATAATAAACGACTACGACAAGCGGACACACGTAGCGCACGCCCACCACCTCCGCCCGCCCCGTCGTCTCCGAGCTCCTCGTCAGGAGATGAGGTCATCACTCCCCATGACAGGAGCGCGTCGAACGACGAGGACGGGCCGCCGACGCCGCCGCCGCCGCCACGACCTGTGCGACGGGGACGTCCACCGCCGGCACGCTTGGGGCCTGCGGGGCAACCTGCTCCGCGCCCGGCCCTCGCTACCGGTGGTGTAGTGCGCCGCATGCGATAAACGCAAACAATAAAGGACAATTACTGCATGCACACCTATTATGAGGCTGCAGAGTGAGGTCCCTCACTCTGCAGCCTTAACCACCGGTATGCTTGGGCCCTGCCCCGCTGCCGGTGGCACTCTAGTTTTTAAGTTTTTTATAATATATTGTTTTTGATATTCTATGTAGGTATATTGTAAAAAATTTAAAAAATATGAAAATAAATAAATATGTGGTATAATAATAATAAAAAAAAAAAAAAAACCGCTGACACCCGTCAGTCGATTTTTGTAGTGTTATTTTATTTTAATTGTTTTATCCATTATATATCCATTTTTCCTACAAAATTTACAGCACAAAAGATTAAATAGCCTGGATTTTATATTTATTTTACCACACGAAGCCTTTTTCACAAGTTTACAATATAGAAACAATTTTGACATTACTTGACACAACGTCAAACTGAAAATTATGGAAAATCAATTAAAAAATGCAAACACGTTTGCAAAAACGACTACGACAAGCGGACACACGTAGCGCACGCCCACCACCTCCGCCCGCCCCGTCGTCTCCGAGCTCCTCGTCAGGAGATGAGGTCATCACTCCCCATGACACGAGCGCGTCGAACGACGAGGACGGGCCGCCGACGCCGCCGCCGCCGCCACGACCTGTGCGACGGGGACGTCCACCGCCGGCACGCTTGGGGCCTGCGGGGCAACCTGCTCCGCGCCCGGCCCTCGCTACCGGTGGTGTAGTGCGCCGCATGCGATAAACGCAAACAATAAAGGACAACTGCATGCACACCTATTATGAGGCTGCAGAGTGAGGTCCCTCACTCTGCAGCCTTAACCACCGGTATGCTTGGGCCCTGCCCCGCTGCCGGTGGCACTCTAGTTTTTAAGTTTTTTATAATGTATTGTTTTTGATATTCTATGTATATTGTAAAAAATTTAAAAAATATGAAAATAAATAAATATGTGGTATAATAATAAAAAAAAAAACCGCTGACACCTATCAGTCGATTTTTGTAGTGTAATTTTATTTTAATTGTTTTATCCATTATATTATATCCATTTTCTTACCAAAATTTACTGCACAAAAGTTTAAATAGCCCGGATTTTATATTTATTTTACCATATCAATCATATCAATCCCTTTTCAAAGTTTTACAAAAAAATTCAAGATTTGACAATAGTTGACACATACGTCAAAAAATAAATAATGAACTCACAAGGCAAAAATAATGAAAAATACAAATACGTTTACAAAAACGACTGCAAGCGGATACGATTAACGCACGCCCACCACCTCCGCCCGCCCCGTCGTCTCCGAGCTCCTCGTCGGAGGATAAGTTCATCACTCCCCCCGACACGAGCGCGTCAAGCGACGAGGACGGGCCGCCGACGCCGCCGCCGCCGCCAACACCAGCGCGACGGGGACGTCCACCACTACCGGCACGCTTGGGGCCTGCGGGGCAACCTGCTCCGCGCCCGGCCCCCGCTACCGGTGGTGTAGTGCGTCGCATGAGATAGGCGCAACGAATATAAGTGAAAACTGCATGCGCACCTATCATGAGACTGCAGAGTGAGGTTCCTCACTCTGCAGCCTTAACCACCGGTATGCTTGGGCCCTGCCCCGCTGCCGGTGGAACTCTAGTTTTTAAGTTTTTTATAATATATTGTTTTTTAAATCTAAGTATATTGTAAAAAATTTAAAAATTAAGAAAATAAATGGATGTGTGGTTTAATAATAATAATATTCTTTTTTCTTAGTTCTATTTAGTTTAGTTTGTTATTTTAAATTTAAGATGTAAATATATTTTATGTATATAATTGTATAATTTAAGCATTTATAAATAAAAAAATAAACTAAAAAAAAAAAAAATGAAATTTGGTATAGAGGTTGTCTTATATCCTGATCCTAAATTCACACATATCACATATGATACTTTAACTCTGAAAAATGAACACTTGAACAGTGCCTACTGTAGAGGTAGGTAAATGTATAATGTGGGTGCGTTTGTGTGATTCTATGTAAAGTTCTATTGCGTAAACGACTTTACTGAATTTGTATTGAAAAATATAGCTAAATTTATTTTGAAGCAGAAATGTAACGGCGGTAGCATACGTTGTCATAATTTGTATTTGGGCTTATTTGGTCACATAATATATGGTCCCAAAATTTGCAAGTTTGTGGAATGACATTCCTCAATTTAGTAATTTTATTAAAAAAAACGTTATTCACGTTATATGATAAACTACCCGTACCTAATATATCTGCTTTAACAAAACATAGATTACCTACTTAAAAAAAAAATTGTTAAGTGCAAGTTTTTATCCAGTTTATTTCGTATACTTGCAGAACACGCTGACGCAAATACCTATAAATTAATGGATGCTAAAGTTTTATTATTAAAATGTATGGTCATTCATAAGATTTCTGGTCACTGGTCACTTTTAAAATAACATTTTAATTTTAATCGGTTAAATTCAACGTAACTTTTAAAGGGCTAAAAAAATAATCTAAACTCTTCTAACTTTTTGAAATAACGTAACAACATAAATGTTAAGAAAATATACCAAGAAAATAGTGTGAAACTTTCTAAAGTAAATATTTTAAAATAACAATGCGACCAAATATAACAAACTGTATTTTATTGGCATACTATACTCGTTTATGGTGTGTGCTTATAATAAGTATGAATCAAAATATTGTTCATGAATAATTTGATGTCATGAAAAAATTTCAACTTCAAAATCAAAAATTTACGAATTGTATGTAAGGCTATTATTAACAAATAGGTACCTACAGCAAGACATCTATCTAGTATAGAGGTATTGTTGGTATTTATTGCTTCACACGTGTCCATATAATTTATTTTTGTAGTAAACATATTAAATCTTAATTAACCTAAATGAGATACTTGAATAAATACAATCAAATAAGTTGTGGAAACACTTATAAACTTCAACATCAAGGAAATATCGACAGAAAACATATCAAAAATTAAGATGCGAAGAGGCCATGCTTCGATGAGTTCCATAAATGCTTTTGCCTGTACCCTCATTATATTCGGTAGGCTATAGTCCATAATGACTTGGTTCACGAGGATCTTTGTAGTATTGCGCATCGAAAGAAGTCTCTCACAGACGAAACACATCGTAGCAACCGTCAGCAATGTTGCAATGCACCAGATGATGATGTTGATTAAAGTTCCAGACGTGTTTTCAGGCGTTTGATAGTCATAAAGACACGTCCATATCGTGATCACTATATAAGTGAAGGTTGATACAAGAGTCATAAAGATTTGGAAGTTAAATACGTCATTGATCATAGAGCAAAGAGAGCCGATCGTGTCGTACATGAGTGCCAGATCGCGGATCTTCATGTTGTTTGCAGAAGGCTGTCCGATCATATTCAACGTTTTGACTCCTTCTCTTTTATTTAATGTGAAAACAGAGACCATGTCGTCCTTTTCATTGAGAAACTTCGTTATGAATCCGTTAATTATGTCAAGTCGACTTCTAAGCATCTCGATTAATAAACAGAATATTATGACTTCAACTTTTTGTACTAGAAACACAGGCAGGAAGAAAAGTTCACCAATTTTTACGTCATCATCCACTGCCACATCTGTTATAGAAACCACAATATGAGATACAATAAGTAACCCTAGAAACTTATTAGTTTTTGTTGAAGCTTTTCGGTAAAACTCCGAGTTGGCTGTCATGAGCTGGTTGTCGAGATCAGCCAGTTCAATAAACATGTTACTGTTAGTTTTATTAAAAAACTCGGTAGTAGTAATAAGCGTAACAAAGTATTGAATCAAGATTATCATACAAGGTATTTCATCAATCATATCCACTATACGGCTACCTTCTTCCATAAATATTTCAATATCTAAGAAAAATATATACACGCATATATTGAAGATAATTAGACCTAAGGCATAAAACTTATTTATCCTAGTAGGAGGGTAAAGCTGATTGTCCCGGATTGAAAATCTGTAGATGCCGAAGATGTGTTCTATCAGGAATACATTTTTTAGACTGTAGATTAAATCGGTAATCTTATTCCCGTTCACTTTATTC
Organism: Alcis repandata; assembly: GCA_949125135.1. Lineage (NCBI taxonomy): Eukaryota > Metazoa > Arthropoda > Insecta > Lepidoptera > Geometridae > Alcis > Alcis repandata. Next base: position 9,415,831 of record OX421233.1, read on the forward strand.
TCATCTTCATCTTCATTTTCTGTCATGATGTAATTAGAAGATGGACTTCTTTCAGCTTTTATGTATTTCGATATTACCGTATTACGTATTAAACATGAGACTCGTGAATACGGCTTGTCGATTTGTGATCAAGTTGCGCACTGTGTCGTTGGTAAAATGAGTATTGACAATGAATTTTAATCCCATTAGGGTTTAAATTGATTGCCTTGCTGATGAGTATTATTTCACAAAGCCGTTATTACGAGCCGTTAGCTTGCTGTTTACTATATTAATACTCGTATAATATAATATGTAAGTACTAAACTCGGCATACTTATTTTGTATATTATTTATTGTTGCCACAGACAAAGAAATAAACTGTCATTTTTGCGGTTAACAAAATCAATCTTAGTTAACCAAAATTAGATATTTGAATAAATTCAATTAAGTCGTGGAAACGCTTTTAGATTTTAATATCAGGTAAATATCAACAGATTCGCAAACAGCAAACACATCGTAAACAAAGATTCGTAGAGGCCATGCTTCAAGAAGTTCCATAAATGTCTTTGCCTGCACTTTCATTATACAGGGTTATAAAGAAAGGGTATGTTAAGCCGAAAAAAGCTCATAGTACAAGATCCATTATGAACAACTTATTATTGAAGCAAACCGAAAAAAAAAAAAGCAATCACAAAATACCTACAGCTGTTTCATACATTTCGTCGAGTTTCATTATCTTTTGGTTTAGGCTTTAGAAGAAGAGTAGGTACACGGCTTGTTATAGAAAGGCGCACTACGGCAATATACATATAAGAAATTAGAATATATGTATGTGAATTTGTAGTACTTATATTGTTTACTCATATGGGTTGTTGTAATAATTTTAATACAGCCCTGTCCATTTATTGACCTATTTATTACCTGCTTGGTTGACGAGTTGTAGGTATAAAGCTTGTTAATTTCTACTAATGGACAGCTGCTAGACAATGTGCATTATTTTATTATACCTGTTGTATAATAGGGACATTTATGTTATTTATAACAAAAAGTTGCTTTCGCTCCAGTTTCCTACTACAGACCGTTATCTGGAATACTTATAAGTACATATTTCAAGTTTTTGATTTATGTATATTTATTTTCATTTCGGCCAGACATCAAACGAACAAAAAACAATTTTGTATTCACCATGTTTAATTTTGTGAAACACAAACAAACAAACAATCTGTGCACAATTTAAACACATACAAACAAACAAACAATTTATGCTAATTTCACATCAATTAATATTAAAGCTAATTACAGTAATTTTATATCGCTATAGTTTATGACACGTGAAGTAAATTCTCGAGTGAGTTTAGGACATCCCGGTAAATGGTGAGCGGTTTTCTTATTTACGACAGTAATTTCTGTGCTCGTTATTGTAGTTCTCAAAAACTAATTAACTCGTCTCATTGTTACGTAGAAGGCTGATAACTGTACTGTCCTCTAAATAACTCGCTATAACTTATTATGTATTTACTTAGAAACGTGACATAATTTAACCTCTAGTAGTAGGTAACTAGGTGCTGATTAAATAGTATCTACCTCCTATTCTATTACATACCTATATTGTATAATGCTAGTTTTATTCTGATCTTAGAAAGACGTTTATTCTTTTAATCGATGCTTATTTAAAATACTACTTTTTTCTTGAACTTTATTTTTGAGACTTTTATAAATGTTACATAGCAGTGCCATTTTTACCGATATCACATTGAATACCTAATCTTGAGCACTATCATATCGTATTAGTCGTTATTTTGAGGCCTAAAAAGTTATATCTCAAAGTAAACATAATACATACTTACCATCAATTGCAATTTGCAAGTTTTGCTTATCTTGTAAATCATGTAAATAAAACTTGCTAAAAATTTACTATTTATCTCCTAAATAACAATCTCAGAATTAGAGCGTATCCATGTTATACAAACAAACTCAATGGTATCAGGACGATGTTTGTGATAGTGTCGTCAGATAGTGCTCGCCCTCGGGTTCACTCGCTATCAGAACTTGATTTCATTGTAAGCTAGCGTTCATAATAACAACTCTAGTATTTTTCCACTGCCCTGTTTATACGCCACTGTCAACGCCCTGTGATTTTGCTTGCTATCTTACAAAAGTGATAAAACTTTGTAGATTTTTTGAAAGCCCTAGTAGATTATACGAGTATCTAGTGTGAATATGTTGCAGTTCCAGTAATATTACATACATACGTGTCGTGTCGTGTCGTAACTTCCTTTTTGAAGACGTTAAAAATAGGTTTTGGATCATCAAATTACCTAGGTATTTTTATACCAAATTCAATTGTTTTTTTTTTTAATTTAATTTCAAAAGTTACTGTAGGATGAAAAATGAGTATGGGGATGTGAAAAGTGCAGTTAGTTAGCCAACGACGTATATCTCAAAAGTCATTACCAATGTAGCCACATCTTTACATGTGGCAGCCCCACGCGAACAAACAACCACACGGCGCCGTTGTTTTACATTTCATCACTCTATCTGGCGACAAGTTGTGACAACAGATGATAGGTTACAGCTCCGTTATAATCACGACTATATTTAGTAAATACATGGACAAGGCATAATATATATACGTGAATAATTCTGATATTGTGATACGTATATTATCTCATAATATAAAAATGAATCGCTGTTCGTTTGTCTGGCTAAAACGAGAATTGTTGGATTGATTTCGTTAACTTTGATCTTGAAATATTAGTTGAAGTTCAGGGAAGGTTTAAAAGTAAAAAACTACAGCGATTGAAACCGTCGGGTAAAAAGAAAAAATGGTTTTGAAATAAAGTTACAGTTTTTTTCGACTGCAAGTTTCAGTTTTAGTAATCGCATCATCCTATATCCAACGAACCTAATATATTTACCTTCACTCTAATCAACAATGAAAATAGTTTGATCGCATTTCCTTAGCTTGAGAAGCAAGATAAAGTAGCTACTTTGACTCGAGTCTAGTGTTCTGGTCCAAGAACTGTGGCTCTAGTGTATGTAAAATAATAAATAAAACCGTTTAATAATACGATTGAATATCTATGAAAACTCCATCCGTGCTTCCCAAGTTTTGAAACATAATACATAATTGTGATGAATTGAGGACAATGCATTTATAGAAGGACAAAAGGCTAAATAAAGCTTTAATTGAGGAAAAGGGGGTTTTACGCATGAAAAAGGAAAACGTTAAAATAAATAAGTAGTTTTAATAATTTATTTTTTAAAGGATATATATTATTAGAAGACTATATTAGAAGTAACATGGGATACTTTTTATTTAAAACTAGCTGACCCGGCAGACTTCGTACTGCCATACAGTACTTCTCTATGGTAGGTACTGCATAATTAAATATAAACACTGCACAAAACACTATTTACAATTTTATACTTATAATTTAGTACAATTATAGGTATGAATTTGTTTCGTGTATCAGTTGACAAAAGCAAACTCATCCATGAAAAAAAAAACACTGACATTGACAGTTTGTTGTTGTTTCAACTTTTTTTTAATTTGATATGACTTGGAGTCAAATCCTTCGAAATTTTAAAACAAATGAATGAACTATTCGATTTCGTTTTCTTTTTTTTGTTTTATCTGTGCTCCAACGCACACTGTTTTGATAGTTAAGATTGAATTTGAACTTTGTACAGAGGTAATAAAGTGCAAATTGACACTTGGACGTTAGGAACATACCTACATTGCTTAAACAACAGTGAGTGCTTGCAATTCAATATGAACTTTATACAATAGCAATAAAGCTCGTTTTAGTTAGAAAACGTTTGTATGGGAAAAAGAAAAGGGCTGTTTTTAGGGTTTTTCAATATTTCTGAGAGATTTTCTTAATATTTTTTTCCGTAGGAACCTTCTCCTAATAATAACAAATACAACAAAAAAAGAATTAGTGAAATCGGTCCAGCCATTCACGCGTGATGCCGTGACCAAGGAAAACGGGTTTCATTTTTATATATATAGATATAGATATCAATGCGAGCGAAGCCGCTGGTAAAAGCTAGTCATTAATCAATGACACATACCCACTTAGTAACTTGGTATCCACTTAACTTGATGTTTCCCAGTTATCATTAAGTCAATGAGAAGAATCATCACATTCATAACAACATTAATTGATTTAACTAAGCATAAATAGGAAAATAACAGAAATACAAAAACAATCTACGTCATAGTCAAGGTACCTAATGGGGCGAAAGTTCATCTTCTTCTTATCTTATATATAAAAATGAATCGCTGTTCGTTAGTCTCGCTAAAACTCGAGAACGGCTGGACCGATTTCACTAATTTTGATCTTGAAATATTTGAAAAGTTCAGGGAAGGTTTAAACGGTGAGAAACATTAATAATAAGTAAAGAAAAATATTAAAATCAACAATATAAATTTTCCAATACAAACTGTTCCTACCTTTGAAACATTTGATGTTTGGTACGGTTAACTCGGGATGTCCGAACTCTTTTGTCTTTTTAGAACTAAAAAATAGTGTCACTAGGTTGTCAAATATTTATAGGTGTGTGTTCAGAAATTGGTCCGATCTTTGTTGTTGGTTTTTGTTTTGTTTTGTTTGCTCTACTACAGGGGAGGTTTAAAAGTAAAAAAAAAAACAGCGGGTTAAACCGCCGGGGGTCAGCTAGTCTTGTGATAAAATATTATTATTACTAAGAATCACGTGATTAAGAAAATATTAAAAACATGTCGCTGCACCCCGCGGTTTCACCCGCTATTCTGAAGGAATTATTAATTTTACTAAGATAAACTAGCTAGCTTATGTGTTAATCTAAGGTACTACTTAAGCCTTCTTATATCCAAATTTCTGTTGAATCTGGGGACCTAAATTAAATTGTGGTGCAATTTATATAACAATTTTTTTATTCTTGCGTTTGACTGCCATCTTGCCTGTTGGGAAGCAATGCAATAATTTAACAGCATGATGACTGCCCAAAATTTGATATAGAATAGAGTAGCAGCCTATCTAGAGTATGGCCATCAGTTTTATCTGTTACTATCAGCAATCAGTGAAAGCCTGGCCTCGACTGAAAGCTTTTTAGATATGTGATAGATATATTGGAATTGTAAGTATATCAGCAATAAATACTATTTGCACGCTCTATTATGGCTAAAATGGTTATACCAATACGAAATCCACAAAGTCTTTGCGTCAACATATTTGCTGTTTTAGAATACCTATGTAGAAGTGGTTGAAAATAAATACAGTGATATACAATGTAGGTACCTACAGGTAAATAAAGTTTAGCTTCTCGTTCCGGAAAACATAATTTATTTAATATAAATGTTGTTAATATGACCAAACGCCATTAAACTTCTGCGCAATACATGTATGAAGATTAGATAACAGAATAAATAATAGTAAGAGTACTAAATTAATTTATGCAGAGTTTATAAGTAAGACTTGTACATCGCAGATGTGACGTACAGCAGTCTAAAAAACGAGTTGGTGTTATATCACAATATAAAAGAAAATGCTACGCCCATTAACTATTTTGTTGAAAAAAAACCCACTAATCTACGCTCAAAAATCACGGGACCATGAAATTACGGCCACGGCTTCAATGACTATCCTTCTGACTCAAAATACTTTTGTATACCAATTCGCTTCGTAAATTCAGTCACGATTTTGTCACGGTCTTGCAAAAGTTTTCAGTTTTTGATGCTTTACCATGGATCTATGCTAATTAGTTGTTATGCCATTGTATAGTGATTTATCTTTTTATTTATTGCTTTAACACAAATCAGACAGACAACTTTAGCTTAAAAGTACTAAACCTCAATTTTGAAATTTCTTAAGACGGAGCCACTTCTACTGCTTCTGTCTTTGGTAAAGTGTAGAAGGTCTGCGATCTTAGTGTCAAGTTGTTTGGACACCCCCCCCCCCCCCCTGACAAATTGTAATTATGTAATCAAAGCGCTAAAGAAAACTAGGAAACTGTAGGGGAATATCCTTCCCATACTGGCTTAGTTTTCTATACCGTTTCGATCATAGAGTTACAGCTTGGCTAGGGCGGCTGGTAGGACTATTTTATAGGTATCTTTGCCTTCACATGTCTCGTCACTAGCTTCTGCAGATAGTCGGAATAATGTAGGTACCTATTCAAACAAGAAACTAAAGAATCCGGTGAAATAGTATTCAGTATTAGATAATAACTGAAACATTTGTGAAAAAAAAACATGGAAAAATTGCAGTGGTCATTAAATAACGTATATTTGTTTTACTTATTAAGATCACGACGTCTTTATCATCCCGTTATCGAATGTCCGCGGTCGTGATTTACTAGTGTCAGAGCATTACCTCCGACTTACGTAACCTATGGCTATACTACTATGGGGTTTCGGGGAATTATACACTAGAATCACATACTCAATCGGTTTTATGGAAGCTACTCACAATTTTAATAATATCACAGCACTTCACTTATTCACAATCACAATCAGAAGACAGGCGGCTTAGCCTTTCCCATCTTCCATCTTTTATATCGCCTTCGTATTATCACCGGCACCGCCATCTTGTCGGTGTTCTCACGACTCCCCAGTCGTGAGAGTGACGCACCATCCGTCAGCCAGCCGACAGTGGTGCCACCATCAAGACGTTGGGGGTTGCCATGCTAACATTCGGCCATCCGACCCATAAGTACGTCCTCGTACTTGATTACGCACGAACACTAGTTGCCGCCATTGCACCTGTGGACACTTCACAAATCGCCCACATCTACCAATACCAAGAATAATCTTGATAGATAGATAAACTCTTTATTGTTTACACCGGACATCACAAATAAAAGGATATTTAGACTTAAGAACCAGTGCAAGATCTGGCGACCCCATTGCCAAGAGCGATCTCTTCCAGGCAACCTTAGAAAGGAGGATACATATTGAATTGAAAAATGGGGTGTGCAGTATTAGATAAAAGTGATATGTAAACCTACATAAACTGTATATACTTAGACATACATTCAAAACAAACAACAATTTAATCAATCAGGAAGAATGATCAAAACAATTTTAAATAGGAATAAGCTTATGTAAAACTGATCGCGCCAATAAGAAAATAAAATGTGATACAACCTGACACCACAATTTGACTCAATTCGAATGTTTATTACAATCCACTCCCTGTTTGGCAGTTGTAACATATCCGTCCCATAAGCCAGAGCACCCGGGTTCGATTCCCGGTCGGGTAGATGTCATAATGATGAATTTAACTATTTGTTCTGGGTCTGGGTGCCAGATGTCCTTGTCCCTGTGCGTGTTCCATGGCATCCCCGACACAGAAGTCATCCTAGAAGGGAGCTATGAGTGTGAAACGTTTATTATTTATCAGTCAGTACGACATCTTCTGGCAATTTGTTCCAGTTATAGATCAGAGTTGTTGTCTTGTATAGGATGTGGTTTGTAGTGTTGATCTGGGATAGTGTGGGCCATAGCAAGGTTTTATGGCGTCTGCTGTCTTCGACATCTTTGAATGTGAAATGTTTTGTATGTCCGTAAAATTATAGAACCCATTCAGCACTTTAACGGTTTCAATCAGGTCTCCGCCCAACTGCCGCTTCTCGAAGGTTGTGAGATGCAGTGCTTTTAATCTGTCTTCATAGGATTTGTGACATGGAGCATACGGTAGCTTTTTGTTGGGCACTTTTGAGGAGGATCTTTCTCAAAGTAGAGACTGCATACTGGGAACCCATACTTCAACAGTGGCTTTATATCCTATCGGATATATCAATCCTTCGTATCCGTAATAGTAGGTAGTTGTGTCGGAAGATTCAGATTAAGAAATATTTATTGAACTACTGATAAGTACCTTGTAATTCATAAGCTATTGGTTGAAATTGTCAGTTTACCCACATCGGGAATTCAATATGTAACTCGTACACAGTCAAATAATTTTAGTAGTTTTTAAAATAATAATAATTAACGATTTCCAATTCAATTTTAAATTCTATGCATAATATGTCAAATTATTTTAATGAAATGTCAATAGTATATATATTCCTCGTAATATCATGTCAATTCCTCATTAAATGTCAAATTTTAAATTGTTTACTTAATAATATCATTTCCGTAGATTTATCTCTATTCACAGATTCATTCAAGTCTTAATATACGTGATTTAATAGCCACTTCTTCAGATACATTTTGAACTGTTTATGACATGGTATATGTTTCCATAATAGGCATTATTATTATTTATTTTTTTCAACTTCATTTGATGTGACATCGACCACCACTGAAAAGGCATATTGCTATGCTTATATTGACTGAAGATTTTACTGTCAACATTTGCCAGATGTGACTTCCAGTTTAGATTTGCATCCTTCCTCAGATTAAGCACATGGAACCATAATTGCTATTTGCAATTCAAATATCCTTCTGACTCAAAACTAAGATTAGGTAGTTACATTATTTTCGCAATTGCAAGATTGGCTTCATTATCAACGTTGTATATAATTATGAGTAGATTAGTTTACTATTAGACATTTTAGGCTTAGCATATGCTTTCCTTATAACCCTGTATAATAATGTTTTATTTTGTGAAGTATAAAGATTTGGAATATTTTATGATATTTTCCCCCAAAATGGGGAAATATTTCTAACCAGGCATCATTTCAAGAGTATAGCTGTCGCATGTGCGGCTACGCTATGGCTCCATCTTTAGGTAATATACCTATCTATGACCTAGAGTTACTCCAAGAAAATCCATCTGACTAACTTCGACAAAATGCATTATAGACTGATGCTTGGTTGATATATAAACTTGACATCCGTAAACAAGACTAATGATTATGAATAAATTTCAATACTGCAAGGTATAGGCACATCTGTCTATGCTGCTTGCCTATCTTCAAATATATTATACATGATAAACAACAGACACACGTTCCTTGTTTTGTTAAAATCACAGTATTACCAATCTGAAAATGTATTCCGGCACCTTATGCTTCAGTTACGTGATTACTGGGAAAGAGAAAAAAAAAAGAAGAAATCTCGATGCTGCGAGCCACCACTTGAAATAAATATCGGCTTCTGTTAACGGCTCACATTATGACCACAAATTGTGCCCCAAAGTGACAGCCATTGTGCCCGATTCGACCCATGCAAGAGCACTATACGATTGATATGTTGAGTCCAGAGAAGAGACAGTTCACCACCTTGCGTACAAAATACACAACAGTTAACAGGTCCTCCAAGCAAGGGTTGTGCAACTGCTGACATCCAAGTCTAGTTGAAGAGACAAGTATATATTATAATTTGGTCGGAGGCAGCAAACGATTATTGTTTCCGTACCTGAAAACTCAAGCATTAGGTGTACAATTCTGCTAATGCTGAAACTTTCATTCAGTCACTTTTGAGTTTCGATGGTAATTTCCGTCTATAGTGAGAACAAGTAGACCAAAGCACTACTTTAAAAGACATAACGATTTTTAATGGCATGAGTGGTGTAGGACCTCTTAATAGCGCGACAATCTGCAGTAAGAACAAACATTTTTAGAGATAAGTTAGTGTGACAGTACCAAACACACATGTAGGAATCCTTGTATATTATTTGACGCACAAATCATTATTATAATACGAGTATTTGCGTGTGGTACGCAACACAAAACATGAAATCGCTGAAATATCTACCCTAACATTATAAAAAGAAAGATTTGTGTGTATACTTATATGTAACGATTATACACAAAAACTAATAAACCGATTTAGAAACCACCATTAAAATTTTTTTTCACCATTAAAATTCTACATTATCCCTGAGTACCCGAGTATACTTGACATCCGTGCAAAGCCAGGACAGGTCGCTAGTCAATTATAATAGACTTCAGCGCTTCAATGCTCTTATACAAACCCTTTTGTGTCCTCCTTTTAACTGCGTTGTTCTATCAAAGCAAAAAAAAAGTTTGATTTCTATTAAGTATTCGGTTCATAGAACAATAAAAAGCTATATGCGTGACCCTTTCAAAGTTTGGGCGTAGCCAAAGTCAGAAAAAAAAATGCGAAGAAAGAAGAAGAAAACCAACTATAACTTTAACCAATCGGCATCCCCTCTGAGCATATTATGTATCTTTGCCTCCATAGCAACTAAAATTTAAGAAAGACTAGAATACTCGCCGTCACGACGAGGAATATGTTTATCGAAATCACCTGAAAATATTTTAAAAACGAACTCGGTACAAGACTCGCTCACGACGGCGCTGGTCAACAAAAGTAAAATTATGTGAAGATCACCGCAGGCACCAAAAACCACAAAAACAACAATCTTGAAACGAAACGTTGATCTAAATAAGACGTGCGAGTGTAGCCCGATGCCGCGCGAGCGTCGCCCGGTGCTGCGCGAGCGTCGTGTTGCGCTGCGCGTGTGTCGCACCGTACTGTGCGGGCGTCCTGTTGCGCTGCGCGTGTGTCGCACCGTACTGTGCGGGCGTCCTGTTGCGCAGCGCGTGTGTCGCACCGTACTATGCGGGCGTCCTGTTGCGCTGCGCGTGTGTCGCACCGTACTGTGCGGGCGTCCTGTTGCGCTGCGCGTGTGTCGCACCGTACTGTGCGGGCGTCGTTCCGCACTGTGTGAGTATCGCCCGGCGCCGCGCGAGCGCTGCCCGGCGCTGCGCGAGCATTGCCCAGCGCTGCGCGAGCGTTGCCCAGCGCTGCGCGAGCATCGCCTGGCGCTGAGTGTCACCCGGCGCCATGCGAGCGTAACCCGGCACTGCGCGAGCATCGCCCGGCGCTGCGCGAGCGTCGCCCAGTGCTGCGCGAGCGTCGCTCTGAGGTGTGTGGGCTGCACGTGTGTCGCACTGTACTGTGCGGGCGTCGTTCCGCACTGTGTGAGTGTCGCCCGGCGCCATCCGAGCGCCACCTGGCGCCGCGCAAGCGTCGCTCCGCGCTGCGCGAGCGTAGACCAGCGCTGCACGAACGTGGTCCAGCTCTGCGCGAGCGTCGCCTCACGCGGCACGAGCGTCGCCTCGCGCTGCACGAGCGTCGTCCGGCGCTGCGCGAGCGTGACTCGGCGCTGCGCGAGCTTCGGCCGGCGCTGCGCGAGCGTCGCTCTGAGGTGTGTGCGCGTCGCTCTGCGTCCCACGAAGACCACGCTGCGGTGTGTGTGCGTCGCTCTGCGTCCCGCGAAGACCACGCTGTGGTGTGTGCGCGTCGCTCTGCGTCCCACGAGGACCATGCTGCGGTGTGTCTGCGTCGCTCTGTGTCCCGCGAAGACCACGCTGCGGTGTGTGCGCGTCGCTCTGCGTCCCACGAGGACCATGCTGCGGTGTGTCTGCGTCGCTCTGCGTCCCACGAAGACCACGCTGCGGTATGTGTGCATCGCTCTGCGTCCCGCGAAGACCACGCTGCGGTGTGTGCGCGTCGCTCTGCGTCCCACGAGGATCATGTTGCGGTGTGTCTGCGTCGCTCTGTGTCCCGCGAAGACCACGCTGCGGTGTGTGTGCGTCGCTCTGCGTCCCGCGAAGACCACGCTGCGGTGTGTGTGCGTCGCTCTGCATCCCGCGAGCGGCGTGGCATGTCGTCGTATCGTTGTTTATATCATCGCAGTGTATCGTAGTATTTCATCGCGGTACAACATCGCAGTATATCGTCGCAGTATATTATCGCAGTATATTATCGCAGTATATTATCGCAGTATATCATCGCAGTATGTCGCCGTATTGTTGTGAGTGACTACGTTGATTGCTAAATAGTCGTGTTATTAAGGGAGGGAATTGGGTCGGGGTGCGGGGGGGGGGGGGGGGTCTTCGGAGTTTGCCTCTGGCAAACCTAGTTGGCTATAAGTTGAATATAAGGGACAGTTCAAGACTTTCTTCAGACGAGTCCATTGAAACTGAAACATATTTATTTATTTGCGCAGACTAGATTATCCATCTGGCTGTCACTTTAGTAAAACAAACAAATTACAACAAGCTGGCCCACATTAATGCAAACTTTTAAAACAAAAGGTTTAGTTATGAGGGAATTTTACAATCCGATTTGAAAAAATCACACTTCCACCAAACAATTGTGCGTTATAAGGAAGATCAGCGCCATCTGCTTTGCTTTAACAAGTATCTAGACACGCGGTAGCGTGTCAAGCCAAGTTCAAGTGACAGAATTGGCGAGCAGCACCGTGTGTATATTACACGAACCATTTGGAGGCACTTTTGACCTCGTTTATTTCTACAACTTTGTTTGTGACGTAGTTTTTCTCTTATTTATTTTGTTTTTAACATTGTTCAAGAGTGACAGTAGCGACAAAATGACAGTGACAGCATGATATAACTTTTAGTTTTTTATTTTTAGTAGACGGTAGGTGTAATTCATGCATGTCTTCAAATTTAAAATAATAACATCACTCGATCAGCCATATCGTGACCAAAAATGATTTCTATGCCAAAAAAATATAATTATGAGAGTTGGACAAGTGTTTTAGGTGATTATGAGCCGACAATTTGTATGCCCACTGGTGTATTTAACCGAAATACTATAAAAAGCTTCCACTGCAAAATTAGTGGAACAAGAAAGACAATATATGTACTTATATCGTCACGAAAAGAACTATAAAAGACAGATAGAGAGAAAACGATTATCTGCGTTTCGTCTCGTTGCGCTGCGTGCGCGTTGCTGTGCGTCAGACAGGTCGCCTTGCGTTGCAGTGCGCCCTCGCTCTGCGCCACCCGAGGGTCGCGTTCAGCTCGGTGCTCAGCGGGACTGAAACGCATATTTTTTTACGCAGACTAACTATTCAGGAGGAGAACTTTTATTCTTTGGGTCTAGTTGTGATCACTTAAAATCGACAAGGTACCCCACATTAGGAAAATAAACTTTGACAAGGCCATGTGGAATGTGAGAAACTGAGAACACAATACATAAATTGTTCGGGCACTATGTTAGGCCCTTTCACATAGTTTGTTTGTAATTGTTTACCCCATATTTTTTTTTTCTTCTTAAATTTTTACAAAAAATAAATAGTAGGTAAGTGAGCGTGGCAGGAACGAATTAGTAGGTTAAAAAAAGAAAGAAAAAAAAAAACCGCTCCTTTTTATCCCGGTTCTGAATTGTCAGAGCATTACCTCCGACTTACGTAACCTATGGCTATACTACTATGGGGTTTCGGGGAATTATACACTAGAATCACATACTCAATCGGTTTTATGGAAGCTACTCACAATTTTAATAATATCACAGCACTTCACTTATTCACAATCACAATCAGAAGACAGGCGGCTTAGCCTTTCCCATCTTCCATCTTTTATATCGCCTTCGTATTATCACCGGCACCGCCATCTTGTCGGTGTTCTCACGACTCCCCAGTCGTGAGAGTGACGCACCATCCGTCAGCCAGCCGACAGTGGTGCCACCATCAAGACGTTGGGGGTTGCCATGCTAACATACACTACTAATATTACAAATGCATTTTTTTGTTTGCAAATGGGTGAGACTGTGTGTATGTTTGTTACTTTTTTCAGTAACGTGAATTTAAATGAAAAAAAAAAAAAAATAATAATAATAAACGACTACGACAAGCGGACACACGTAGCGCACGCCCACCACCTCCGCCCGCCCCGTCGTCTCCGAGCTCCTCGTCAGGAGATGAGGTCATCACTCCCCATGACAGGAGCGCGTCGAACGACGAGGACGGGCCGCCGACGCCGCCGCCGCCGCCACGACCTGTGCGACGGGGACGTCCACCGCCGGCACGCTTGGGGCCTGCGGGGCAACCTGCTCCGCGCCCGGCCCTCGCTACCGGTGGTGTAGTGCGCCGCATGCGATAAACGCAAACAATAAAGGACAATTACTGCATGCACACCTATTATGAGGCTGCAGAGTGAGGTCCCTCACTCTGCAGCCTTAACCACCGGTATGCTTGGGCCCTGCCCCGCTGCCGGTGGCACTCTAGTTTTTAAGTTTTTTATAATATATTGTTTTTGATATTCTATGTAGGTATATTGTAAAAAATTTAAAAAATATGAAAATAAATAAATATGTGGTATAATAATAATAAAAAAAAAAAAAAAACCGCTGACACCCGTCAGTCGATTTTTGTAGTGTTATTTTATTTTAATTGTTTTATCCATTATATATCCATTTTTCCTACAAAATTTACAGCACAAAAGATTAAATAGCCTGGATTTTATATTTATTTTACCACACGAAGCCTTTTTCACAAGTTTACAATATAGAAACAATTTTGACATTACTTGACACAACGTCAAACTGAAAATTATGGAAAATCAATTAAAAAATGCAAACACGTTTGCAAAAACGACTACGACAAGCGGACACACGTAGCGCACGCCCACCACCTCCGCCCGCCCCGTCGTCTCCGAGCTCCTCGTCAGGAGATGAGGTCATCACTCCCCATGACACGAGCGCGTCGAACGACGAGGACGGGCCGCCGACGCCGCCGCCGCCGCCACGACCTGTGCGACGGGGACGTCCACCGCCGGCACGCTTGGGGCCTGCGGGGCAACCTGCTCCGCGCCCGGCCCTCGCTACCGGTGGTGTAGTGCGCCGCATGCGATAAACGCAAACAATAAAGGACAACTGCATGCACACCTATTATGAGGCTGCAGAGTGAGGTCCCTCACTCTGCAGCCTTAACCACCGGTATGCTTGGGCCCTGCCCCGCTGCCGGTGGCACTCTAGTTTTTAAGTTTTTTATAATGTATTGTTTTTGATATTCTATGTATATTGTAAAAAATTTAAAAAATATGAAAATAAATAAATATGTGGTATAATAATAAAAAAAAAAACCGCTGACACCTATCAGTCGATTTTTGTAGTGTAATTTTATTTTAATTGTTTTATCCATTATATTATATCCATTTTCTTACCAAAATTTACTGCACAAAAGTTTAAATAGCCCGGATTTTATATTTATTTTACCATATCAATCATATCAATCCCTTTTCAAAGTTTTACAAAAAAATTCAAGATTTGACAATAGTTGACACATACGTCAAAAAATAAATAATGAACTCACAAGGCAAAAATAATGAAAAATACAAATACGTTTACAAAAACGACTGCAAGCGGATACGATTAACGCACGCCCACCACCTCCGCCCGCCCCGTCGTCTCCGAGCTCCTCGTCGGAGGATAAGTTCATCACTCCCCCCGACACGAGCGCGTCAAGCGACGAGGACGGGCCGCCGACGCCGCCGCCGCCGCCAACACCAGCGCGACGGGGACGTCCACCACTACCGGCACGCTTGGGGCCTGCGGGGCAACCTGCTCCGCGCCCGGCCCCCGCTACCGGTGGTGTAGTGCGTCGCATGAGATAGGCGCAACGAATATAAGTGAAAACTGCATGCGCACCTATCATGAGACTGCAGAGTGAGGTTCCTCACTCTGCAGCCTTAACCACCGGTATGCTTGGGCCCTGCCCCGCTGCCGGTGGAACTCTAGTTTTTAAGTTTTTTATAATATATTGTTTTTTAAATCTAAGTATATTGTAAAAAATTTAAAAATTAAGAAAATAAATGGATGTGTGGTTTAATAATAATAATATTCTTTTTTCTTAGTTCTATTTAGTTTAGTTTGTTATTTTAAATTTAAGATGTAAATATATTTTATGTATATAATTGTATAATTTAAGCATTTATAAATAAAAAAATAAACTAAAAAAAAAAAAAATGAAATTTGGTATAGAGGTTGTCTTATATCCTGATCCTAAATTCACACATATCACATATGATACTTTAACTCTGAAAAATGAACACTTGAACAGTGCCTACTGTAGAGGTAGGTAAATGTATAATGTGGGTGCGTTTGTGTGATTCTATGTAAAGTTCTATTGCGTAAACGACTTTACTGAATTTGTATTGAAAAATATAGCTAAATTTATTTTGAAGCAGAAATGTAACGGCGGTAGCATACGTTGTCATAATTTGTATTTGGGCTTATTTGGTCACATAATATATGGTCCCAAAATTTGCAAGTTTGTGGAATGACATTCCTCAATTTAGTAATTTTATTAAAAAAAACGTTATTCACGTTATATGATAAACTACCCGTACCTAATATATCTGCTTTAACAAAACATAGATTACCTACTTAAAAAAAAAATTGTTAAGTGCAAGTTTTTATCCAGTTTATTTCGTATACTTGCAGAACACGCTGACGCAAATACCTATAAATTAATGGATGCTAAAGTTTTATTATTAAAATGTATGGTCATTCATAAGATTTCTGGTCACTGGTCACTTTTAAAATAACATTTTAATTTTAATCGGTTAAATTCAACGTAACTTTTAAAGGGCTAAAAAAATAATCTAAACTCTTCTAACTTTTTGAAATAACGTAACAACATAAATGTTAAGAAAATATACCAAGAAAATAGTGTGAAACTTTCTAAAGTAAATATTTTAAAATAACAATGCGACCAAATATAACAAACTGTATTTTATTGGCATACTATACTCGTTTATGGTGTGTGCTTATAATAAGTATGAATCAAAATATTGTTCATGAATAATTTGATGTCATGAAAAAATTTCAACTTCAAAATCAAAAATTTACGAATTGTATGTAAGGCTATTATTAACAAATAGGTACCTACAGCAAGACATCTATCTAGTATAGAGGTATTGTTGGTATTTATTGCTTCACACGTGTCCATATAATTTATTTTTGTAGTAAACATATTAAATCTTAATTAACCTAAATGAGATACTTGAATAAATACAATCAAATAAGTTGTGGAAACACTTATAAACTTCAACATCAAGGAAATATCGACAGAAAACATATCAAAAATTAAGATGCGAAGAGGCCATGCTTCGATGAGTTCCATAAATGCTTTTGCCTGTACCCTCATTATATTCGGTAGGCTATAGTCCATAATGACTTGGTTCACGAGGATCTTTGTAGTATTGCGCATCGAAAGAAGTCTCTCACAGACGAAACACATCGTAGCAACCGTCAGCAATGTTGCAATGCACCAGATGATGATGTTGATTAAAGTTCCAGACGTGTTTTCAGGCGTTTGATAGTCATAAAGACACGTCCATATCGTGATCACTATATAAGTGAAGGTTGATACAAGAGTCATAAAGATTTGGAAGTTAAATACGTCATTGATCATAGAGCAAAGAGAGCCGATCGTGTCGTACATGAGTGCCAGATCGCGGATCTTCATGTTGTTTGCAGAAGGCTGTCCGATCATATTCAACGTTTTGACTCCTTCTCTTTTATTTAATGTGAAAACAGAGACCATGTCGTCCTTTTCATTGAGAAACTTCGTTATGAATCCGTTAATTATGTCAAGTCGACTTCTAAGCATCTCGATTAATAAACAGAATATTATGACTTCAACTTTTTGTACTAGAAACACAGGCAGGAAGAAAAGTTCACCAATTTTTACGTCATCATCCACTGCCACATCTGTTATAGAAACCACAATATGAGATACAATAAGTAACCCTAGAAACTTATTAGTTTTTGTTGAAGCTTTTCGGTAAAACTCCGAGTTGGCTGTCATGAGCTGGTTGTCGAGATCAGCCAGTTCAATAAACATGTTACTGTTAGTTTTATTAAAAAACTCGGTAGTAGTAATAAGCGTAACAAAGTATTGAATCAAGATTATCATACAAGGTATTTCATCAATCATATCCACTATACGGCTACCTTCTTCCATAAATATTTCAATATCTAAGAAAAATATATACACGCATATATTGAAGATAATTAGACCTAAGGCATAAAACTTATTTATCCTAGTAGGAGGGTAAAGCTGATTGTCCCGGATTGAAAATCTGTAGATGCCGAAGATGTGTTCTATCAGGAATACATTTTTTAGACTGTAGATTAAATCGGTAATCTTATTCCCGTTCACTTTATTCTCATCTTCATCTTCATTTTCTGTCATGATGTAATTAGAAGATGGACTTCTTTCAGCTTTTATGTATTTCGATATTACCGTATTACGTATTAAACATGAGACTCGTGAATACGGCTTGTCGATTTGTGATCAAGTTGCGCACTGTGTCGTTGGTAAAATGAGTATTGACAATGAATTTTAATCCCATTAGGGTTTAAATTGATTGCCTTGCTGATGAGTATTATTTCACAAAGCCGTTATTACGAGCCGTTAGCTTGCTGTTTACTATATTAATACTCGTATAATATAATATGTAAGTACTAAACTCGGCATACTTATTTTGTATATTATTTATTGTTGCCACAGACAAAGAAATAAACTGTCATTTTTGCGGTTAACAAAATCAATCTTAGTTAACCAAAATTAGATATTTGAATAAATTCAATTAAGTCGTGGAAACGCTTTTAGATTTTAATATCAGGTAAATATCAACAGATTCGCAAACAGCAAACACATCGTAAACAAAGATTCGTAGAGGCCATGCTTCAAGAAGTTCCATAAATGTCTTTGCCTGCACTTTCATTATACAGGGTTATAAAGAAAGGGTATGTTAAGCCGAAAAAAGCTCATAGTACAAGATCCATTATGAACAACTTATTATTGAAGCAAACCGAAAAAAAAAAAAGCAATCACAAAATACCTACAGCTGTTTCATACATTTCGTCGAGTTTCATTATCTTTTGGTTTAGGCTTTAGAAGAAGAGTAGGTACACGGCTTGTTATAGAAAGGCGCACTACGGCAATATACATATAAGAAATTAGAATATATGTATGTGAATTTGTAGTACTTATATTGTTTACTCATATGGGTTGTTGTAATAATTTTAATACAGCCCTGTCCATTTATTGACCTATTTATTACCTGCTTGGTTGACGAGTTGTAGGTATAAAGCTTGTTAATTTCTACTAATGGACAGCTGCTAGACAATGTGCATTATTTTATTATACCTGTTGTATAATAGGGACATTTATGTTATTTATAACAAAAAGTTGCTTTCGCTCCAGTTTCCTACTACAGACCGTTATCTGGAATACTTATAAGTACATATTTCAAGTTTTTGATTTATGTATATTTATTTTCATTTCGGCCAGACATCAAACGAACAAAAAACAATTTTGTATTCACCATGTTTAATTTTGTGAAACACAAACAAACAAACAATCTGTGCACAATTTAAACACATACAAACAAACAAACAATTTATGCTAATTTCACATCAATTAATATTAAAGCTAATTACAGTAATTTTATATCGCTATAGTTTATGACACGTGAAGTAAATTCTCGAGTGAGTTTAGGAGTTTTGTTAAAATTTATTAACATCACCCCAAAGATATTTGTACCCTTGAGAAGTTAATAATGAGTTATTTGAATAATTACAATCAAATAAGTGGTAGAAACACTAATAAATTTCAAAATGAGGGACGTATCAACGGAAAACATATCATAAATCAAAATGCGTAGAGGCCATGCTTCGATGAGTTCCATAAACGCCTTCGCCTGCACCCTCATTATCTTCGGAAGGCCATAGTCCATAATGACTTGATTCACGAGAATTTTTGTGGTGTTTCGCATCGAGAGAAGTCTCTCGCAGACAAAACACATCGCAGCAACCGTCAGCAACGTTGTCACGCACCAAATAATGATGGTAATCAGAGCTCCGTAGTGATCTTCAGGTGTTCTGTAGTAATAAAGTGAAGTCCAGATCGTTATAACTATGTAACAGAAAGTAGATACGAGAGCCATGAAGATCTGGAAGTTAAATATGTTATTGACCATAGAGCAAATAGACCCGACAGTATCGTACATGATTGCCAAATCACGGATCTTCATGTTGTTTTCTGAGGGGCGTCCAATCATATTACAAGCTCTTACGCCTTCCCTTTCGCTCAATGTGAAAACAGAAGTCACATCATCTTTTTCGTCAAGAAATTTAGATATGTACATGTTAATAATGGCAAGTCTGCATCTCATCATGTCTATTATGAAACAGAAGACTAGGATTTCGAATTTTTGTACCAGAAACAGAGGCAAAAAAACAAATTCTGTCCATTCTATCGCATTGTCAGTCACTGTATCTAATATAGAAATAGCAATGTGAGACACAATAAGTAACCATAGAAACTTCTTGATTTTCGTTGAAGATCTTCCGTAGAAGTTCTCACAGTTTGTCATAAGCTTGTTGTCTAGATCAGCCAGTGTTGTGAGCATTTCTTTGTTGGCTTTGTTGAAAAATATGGTTGTAGTGATCACCGTAATCACATATTGAATCAGAATTA
Source organism: Alcis repandata (assembly GCA_949125135.1). Classification (NCBI taxonomy): domain Eukaryota; kingdom Metazoa; phylum Arthropoda; class Insecta; order Lepidoptera; family Geometridae; genus Alcis; species Alcis repandata. Next base: position 9,436,011 of record OX421233.1, read on the forward strand.
CAATGCAAGGTATTTCATCAATGAAATCTATCGTTCGACCCTTTCCTTCTATAATCGGTGATAAATCTGCAGAAAACATAAACATTAAGACATTTATGACCATCAAACATGTGGCATATAACTTATTTACCCAAGTAGAGGGCATCAATTGCTCTCCCTGTATTGAAAATCTGTAGATGCCAAAGATACATTCGACTGTGAAAAGATTCTTCAGACTGGAGATTAGATCTATAAGCTTGCTATTCCTTTCTGCATTTGCGTTGTATCCCACATCTTCATTGTCTGTCATGATGAAACCTGAGTGCGAGCTTCTTTCGGTTTTTATTGCCATTATATTCCGCCTGGAAGCAAGATTAACCCAAATGATATTGATTTAGTAAATTACGTAGAAATAATAGGAGCGACACGGCTTGCTATAAGGACATGGTGTTTTGATGTCATCAAAATTCAAACCTACAATTACAAGGGTACATGCAGGAAAATTCAATTCCATTAAATTGATTACCTAATTACTTGAGTGCCTAAAGAGTAGGTACCTAACAGGGATAATGTAGTCTTCAAGAAAAGTGACAACCAGACATCTGTCATTCTGTTATCTTTAATCAACTAATCAGCAAATGAATTGGTTGTTTTCCTTTCAAACTCATTTATTTCCATTTATTCCAATTGTCATTATATTTTTCTACGCCTTCTGATAGGAGGATGAGACAAAGATACAAATGTGCTGTATTCATACAAAATTATGATGATTTCTCATGAATAAAAATTGATAATTTAAAGGAACGCCATCTATTGACGATTAGGTAAACAAACGTTTAGTGCATTGTAAGAGTCGGGGCACCGAAGGTCGGGGGTTCTAATTTTTTATAAGTTGGTCAGCTAGTTCAACTACTCCACACAAGATGGCGTTATGCATCCATCAAAACAGCGGCGTTGGTGTAGATAGAGCTACGATGTAGAGTGAAAAGTTTATGAAAATTTACCAAGAAAAGTATTACAGCATTTATAGCCTATTTACATTTATGGTGTACTCGTACCAACGAGTACACCATAGAAATAGCTATAGGTGCGCTATTGTAAATATCAAAATCCACTTTTATTATAACATTTTGAAAAGTATACCTATCTATAAAAAAGTCCAAATATTCTACGGGACTAGTAGAGTAATAGGTACGTATAGGTAAACTCTAAACTAGAATATGAAATTCTTTCACACGGCCCATTCTAACTTATTTTTACTTGACTGCCCAAAAGGAGCTTAATGTTTTTCGAGTGTACGATGTACGGATGTATATTATTAGTTTGTATACTTATTTATTTATTTACTAATATTATAAAGAGGAAAGATTTGTATTTTTGGATGTTTGTGTGGAATAAACTCAAAAACTACTGATCCGATTTCAAAAATTCTTTCACCATTCGAATGCTACATTATCCCAAAGTAACATAGACTATATTTTTTTATTTTTTTTATTATTATTTTCTTTTTTATCCACAGCGAAGCGTGGCAGGGGGAACAGCTAGTTTGTTTATATATGACTGCGAAAACCACCGTTTTTGTATTGGGAGATGTCGTTAAATTTTTCTTTACATGCGGAGTAGCTATACTTTGCAGTCGGGTATTTTTTTTTTAATTTTACTAGTTACCTTCTTGGTAAGTATCAGCAAAATTGAATTCTGGTTAAATAAGTGGGTAAACATTATCAGAGCTTACGAGATAATATTTGATCGATAAATATTAGGTATAATATATTTTTTTAATGTTTTACAGAGTAATTCAGAAAGGATATAAGGGGATATAATATAAGGATATAAAGGCTCATCATTAAGAACAACTTTTACTATGACACGAACTCGGAATTCGCGAAAAAAAATCAGCTGTTCGATACATTTTGTCGAGTGTCATTGACATTTTTCTATGGAACAGCTGATATTTTTTCCGCGAATTCTGGGTTGATCCCATAGTAAAATAGTTGTTCATAATGATGAGTACTATGAGCTCTTTTCGGCTTAGCATACCCTTTCTGAATAACCCTGTATAAAAAATCCATATAAAATTATTTTCGGGGTTAACATCTATTCGCAACCAAATAGGTAGGTACGTAACGGAAATTATCCGACCACGTTCACTTTCAATAAATACTTAATAATGTAGTTTGCGTTCAAATTAACAGTTGAGTTTCTAAGAAAACGTTGTACGTCAGTGTAACTAGGAAAGTGATTCATGTGGCACATAATAAATAATAGATGATATGTAACCTGTGGTTTAATTTCACTGGCAAGGGACCTCACTGAGCAGTGCGGGCCTGCGCTCTCTGTATCGACCGCGCCGCGCCTAGGCTTGTCCACGAGGACTTCGTCGAATGTCGATGGAAAATAATTACTATGATAGTATTAAGTATAAATATCCCGAAGTTTAGTTCACCCGCTAAATGTAGGTGAAGGAAATAGAGTATTATAACATATTTCAAAAATTAGTAAGAAGGATTGATGATTCAGGAAAATCCAATGTTTTGAAACCTGTTTTCAGTGCTATTTGGTCTATTTTTCAAGCACCTGCCTAAGAATTTTTTTGTAAAAATTACACAGGTAACTAATTCTGTGTTAAGGAATTATCGATGGAGCTCATCCCTAGAACCATCTGCGGGAATACTGACGTGGGAGCCAGCGCGGCGCGACTCCGCGGCATCGCGGCAGTGGACGCGCGGCTGCCACGCGGCCGACCGCCGCCGCCGCCGCACTTGGCCATAAGGCCTGGAGCGTAACCCCCGACCGGTGACCACAACTTTACCGGTCAGCTATGGGGCAGACAGCTGGCGCTGAATGCACCCCCAACGATGACGAAGCGCCTCGCATCAGGCCCAACCCTACAGAAGGCTCCCTGGTGAGTTTAGCTACATATCAAGTATCAATAAAACTGATCGCACTCACTTTTTACTCGTTTATTCATTCAGTGCACCGCACCGTGCACGTGAATCGCAAACTGAATTTGATTGTTTTGTGAAATTGCATTAAATAGGTTAAATACATTAGAGATTCATCGCTTAGTTCGTTTATTATTAAATTAGAGAACATTCATGAAAATTTGCGACATTTTTAGCACTTTCTCACCTTTTCTTACATTCTTTTTATGTTGTAGTAATATACCGAGTAACTTAATTTTTATATCGATTTGATTAAATCATTGTTCGTTTTTGTAATATCTCGCTGCGGCGGTGATTGTAAACTTAAGGAACGTGAAGAAAGTTTCTACGACGGCACGGTGTGTAGGTACATTAGAAAATAACTCATGCTACATTAGGAGCTGGCCTAATAAGCTACTATTTTTTGTACCATGTGTGGTCGAAGACGGTTTTAGAAAAGAAGGTATAGTCAAGGCTATAATAATATATTTAAGTAAATTTCGGGGCAGAATCTAGTGCGTAATTTTATGGTTTTCGGGCGGCCTATCAGTCTTACCTCACCTGGCTCTACTAGCGCTATTAATTTCAACCAACACGGCAAATAAGTTTTGATCAATAGTTTTCTAGTTATGAGAGCAGTACGTTGTTTAGACAGTTAGACATGTTATATTATGCTTCATTATTCTAAAATCACATAGACCCGTCGGTTACCAGCTGCGGTCATTTCAAAATGGCACTAAAGGTGTATGCTAATACTTTTTGGCAATATTATTTACACAGAAATACCATTTTATCTTCGGTTTTAAGTAAATTACATCTCGTTAAGTGTTATGACCTTTCCGAGAAGTAAAATAAATTATTTTACAACAACAAGGCGCGACAGAAAAGCAATTTTCGCGCCGAACGCACTTTGCGCGTGTAATAATCACGATTTGACAGTTGTCGGCCTGACGGCATCGGGAACGGTTCTTGTTGCGTACGCGTGTTTTGCTCTGCGAAACGTAAAACGAAACGTCACAAAATTGTACTGACTCCTGCAAGCTGTCAAACGAAAGATATTTTTATTTGAAAAATAAAGTGGTTTTTATTCTTTGTAAATAAATTAAACTTGTGATAGAAGTTTGTAAATTAGGGAATAACATCAGCAAATTATAATAGACTGAATATGGGGCTAAATAGTTAAATGTATTTCGTACAATAACAATAAATCTTTTGTTTTTGTTAACACTAAACTGAAATGGTAGTGCCTAGAGCCTAGATATTCATTTGTTTTCCCTTGAACTTGTCGTGATTATAAAACGTACAGTGCCAGCGTTGGTGTGACTAAACAATCTATTTTTTGTTGTGTTCGCGTGACGAACCTAACTGAAAAAAAACACAAGATGTCGAAAGTATCCCTAAATAATGTGCCATCGAATCCACGAATTAATAGACTGAGAACATTTTCAAGGGTAAGTGCCACATAATTTTATAGATTTCCGAACTATTCTACCAAGGGCCTTCCTCTAATTCGGCTAAAATTAGCTTTGTTTGAGGTTACTCCAGAATTCAGTCTGTGAAAATGATTGTATCTCTGGTTGCAGTCTGTGTGGTAGGCATAACCTATGTAGATTGTAGATATGCTTAGAATATATTCTCTATCTTATAAGATGCTAGAATTATAGTGCTTAACAATAATAGGTTGCCATCAGGCAATTACTAGGTCTCTCATGGAAAAATCTTCAATTCCATAATCTAAAAGTGATTTATCAAACACTCATTGAACATGAAAAATCAAAACTGTGGAAAAGCAGTTCCTTACATAAGCACTAGGTAGTTTATATGAACAGACACCTACTTACTTGTTTTAAAAAAGTTCTTTTAGTATGATGTTAAGTCATAGGTACACTGGTGGTTGCTAAAACAAGATTGTGCAAAAAATTAAGCCATTTTTAACCGCCTCATCACTTGGTAGAGTGTTTGTCTCATGAGCAGGACGCCCTGTAGTAGATTCGCAGTTTCAGTGATGAACTTAAATATCTGCTCTCGGTCTGGTTTTTAATACTACTTGGACACCGTGGTTGCCTCATGTTGAGGATGCTATAGAATACACAAAGAAAAGGACAATTAAGTATTATTTATTATCATTTGTTTAATAGACTGTAGAGTAGATTCCTTAACGCAAATTATGTCTTTGTCAATGGGTTTTGCTCCATACACTTTTAACTTTCATATTTTATGGTCTCCTAGTAGCAGCAAAAGACTGAATCTAATTTCGTATTACCAGGCTTATTTAGACAGACAGTTTTTTTTATTATTTGTTGGCCCAATGGTTGCATGTGTTATCTTACAGGATAATATAATTTTACTGAAATAAAAAGTAGCTTGTGTTAATTCGGGGTATAAACTACATCCGTTCCAAATTTAAATAAAATCTGTTGCTATTTGCCATTTCAGCTTAAAGAAAATGCTTCATCTTTGACTAAATCATCACTTAATAAACAGCGAGTTGGTAGTCAAATGCGGATTATTTCATTAAAAAAAATTGGTTGTCTGTAAAGTCGGTTTACTGACGATAGTTGAACGTGACAATGTCATAAGAAAATACTGATGGAATGGTTTCATTTTTCAAAAGAAAATTTTAATTTTATTTGTTTGATAGATATTTTGTATGGATATAGAGAAGGAGGTAAATGGAAATCACAATTGAATTGATTCAAGTTACATTTATTTGTACGCATAAATACAATAGGCTAGTTACTTAAATTTGATTGATTGCTAATTAATATACCTTAGTATCCATTAAACATGGAAAAAATATATTTTTTTGAAAATATATCGATTTTCAATTTGTATTTCGCATTTAGAAATGACATTTAATTTCCCCCGAAAACGCTCAAAACTGTCATGGCGTCGTGTGTGACGTCAACCTGTGCGAAACACAGCTGTTCGTGTATTGTTGGTATTTCGTGATAAAAAATGAATCCGTCGTATTACAAGTACTGTATGGTGTCCCAGTGTAAAAGCACAAGTATAAATACGCCAAACAGATTATTTATCTATGTTCCAAACGATCCACAAATACGAAAAAAGTGGCTAACACTTGCGAGGAGGAATGATGATGATGCTCACTGTTTGTCAACTAAAACAAGAATGTATTTTTGTGAAGATCATTTTGATGTAAGTATTTGACACAGTAGGTACCTATAATCTTAGTAATCTGAATGTAAAAGAACTGATAATTTTCCTCAAGAATAGTGGTAAAACAATAACAAACTAGTTTGAGGTTAGGTATTTTGTTATGATTTGGACAATATTTTGTTAAATGAATAGTCCTAACACACGTTTTATTGTTATAGTTGCCAAATGATATGCTTAATTATACCGAGTATCATATTATGGGAAAAGTATCACAAGTGCGCTTGAAACCAGGATGTAGGTACTCCAAGTAAATTTGGCTGTCAAGAAGATAGGAAAAAGCGGACATGCAACAGCACAGAACGATCATACATATTGAAAAAACAGAGAATGACGACAATAGCAGAGTGTCTGAATGAACGTAAAGAAAGCTCCACGCTAAGTTCATCTCCTAAAGATACTCCTCATACAGTTCAGATTTCCAAACAGTTGAATAAAATGAGCCGGAAACTTTTAGTGAGCAGAAAGTAATTAATTACACATAAATTCAGAAGTAAAGCAGCCCAGACCACTATGAAAACAAAAGATCAGGCATTATCATGATGCATTACCGTGATGTTTAGCACGGCGTGACGTCACATTTTCTGATTGGCGTTCACTATCACGTGACTCAATGCCTATTTTTTAAGATTTTCTTTTCTAAAAATATTAATAATCTTTAATTATTTTGATAAATTGTTTTATATTTTGAAATCTGTATATCTTAATATTAGAAACTCCAATCCATCCGATTCATTCTTAGTGGAAACAAGCCTATTACGACAATTTATCACTGAACATATATTTAATATCGAAAGAATCATTACCTTTATCGCCGCAATTATCGTTGCTATAAACAATTGACACCACATTTACTTTTCACTGCACTTCATACTTGACGAAAACATGAAATGTATTATTGTATAGCAGCTGTCCACGCGGACGCATTGCTCACTCAAGTAGGAGAGAGACAGATGTCGAACGCTGCCGAACGCGGAGGCCGATTGTGCCTCTTTGTCGCTCGTTGCGCGCTCTCGCTTGCACTATGGAATGCCTCAGAGCGACGGTAACGACGGTAACGCCGCATGCGTCATGTTTTTTCGTGCGTGCAGCCGGCTCCATCGAATTATAAGACGTTGTCACGTCAAAAAGAAACAACACTAGCGTGGTTCAATGCTCATACACTAGGCCACAGAATACTACAAAAGTAATAGTTCTATATTCATTATCCTCACAAACCATTGTTAGTTGAATTATCAGCAGTTAGAACCTAGCATACCTAGCAGTATCTATGCCAATGGACTAATTTAAATGTAGTGAGACTCATTAGCTATTACGAAGAGGTCATTTACTTGTTACTTTATCAGTTTAAATATAAATGATTTACAGACCTAATTATGCTGAAATGAGTTTTGACTTGATTATAAATTTATTTATTAGCTGTATTGTCTACTATTTCACAAAATATTTTTTTTTTAGTTAATTCACCTTTTTCCAAGTCTTCACAGTGTTCAATAAACATTCTCATTCATAATGTCTGTATTTATTAACTTTGAAAGGTGATAAAAGGCAATTAAACCTTAAATCAATGGTCAAGTCAAGACCAATAACAGCTCTATTGTTTGTATTTCAATTATCTACTTTGCCCATAATTAGGCATAATGAGGTGGATAATTACTTCTTGACACAGTTAATAACAATCAGGTAATTGGTGCTGTGGTGGTTAACCTTCTAACCTATTTATGCTGTACGTTGAACTTAGAAATTGCCCGACAAATCCACTTAATAAAAACTGTGCTTTCATATCAAAATTTGAAGACTACGAAAAAAAAATAAAAAACTGTTTCATGCTTTTATTTGTACAATCATCATCTTTACACCCTTACCACTCCACTATAGTTCTGGTTTATCTAATGAATACTTGCAAAAATTATTATAAAATGTTTTCATACATTACAGCATATTAACTGTAAATAAAAAAGAATTGCACTTACTGCCATCTAACGCAATTTTTAAATTATGTATTTTATTTCAATAATTCTATTTCACCAACATCTAATCAAAACTACTCTGAAAAGACTCATATCTTAACAATTCATGTTTCCATACAATGAGAGAATTGATGAAGAGTTAAATTTAAAACGAAGTCTACAAATATCATACCCATATTTTTGCAAATGACACAAAACTAAACTTTTCGCACCCTATCACAACCACATTTTGAAAATTGCCAAGAAACAACTATTATGAAATTGTATCAGTAAACAGCGTCAAACCTTGACTCACTGTCATGTAATATTGTAATGAGGATGTGACGTCATGTCATCCAGTTAAGAGCAGAAATATAAATTAAAAACATGAGCCCATGCCATGATCGGTGCTAATCATCTCAACAATTTCAGGAGTTCCCTCCACAACTGTACCTAATTGCAATTTGCTGTTCGGTTAATTGTTTGTACTGCATGTAGAATTTGTGGGAAATTTATGTGTCTGGTTTAAACATTTTCATTTTTAAATTCAAAATAACAGAGGGAAATAAATTATAGTATAGATATAGAGAATGCTTATACAGGGTTATACAGAAAGGGTATGCTAAGCCGAAAAGAGCTTATACTACTCACCATTATGGACTACTTTTACAATGGGACCAACCCGGAATTTGCAAAAAAAAACAGCTATTCCATACATTTTGTCGACTATTAATGACATTTTTCTATGGAACAGAATGAATTTTTTCGCGATTTCCGTGTTGTTCATAATATCATAATGTCGAGTACTATAAGCCCTCTTCGGCTAAGCATACCCTTTCTGTATAAACCTGTATTACCAGAGCCAAAGTTTTGCTAACATCACGTCAGCTTAATTTCGATTTTTTGTCATCATCTCCATTTTGATCTATGTCACTGGAGCAGATGTGCCAGTGGGCCGGGCCACGCTCGGATATTACATTTCAGATAACTGGGTTAGACACTATGAGTTTGAACGCAGAACACATCTCTAGAGGGACGTTATTATACGACTTGTCGCCTTCAAATGGAATCGAAAAAGATTGCGTTTCTGCAAAGTAGAGTACGATGTCTTTGGAGAAGGTAGAACGACGTCGAATAGTGGATTGTGAGAAGTGGATGCGTAAAGAAGTTCGTGTGAAATGGAATGAAATGAAAAAAACATCAAATCTAGTATTTCACCAATTTTCACCAGTATTTGTATCTAACTCGTTAAATCATTGATTGAGACTAGATCAAAACTAAATCAACAAAGGATCAGGAACAAAGGAAAATAACTGCCATGCCGTGCCTTTATAGTCACTATTCATGTCTGCGAAATCTAAGCCTTCAAATAAAGTACAGAGAATTGACAGTCCTTCAACATCCCAATTCTTCTTGATTGATTATGCCCATTGTTAATGGCGTCCGTTATTACAGTAGCATTGTCTCTGTTGCTCCCGTATTTTGGGGCACAGTGACATGATAAAGGACTTGAAACTGTAGATAGACTGTATTTCAATATCCTGTAGGTTTACATTTACTTGGCGGTAAAATCCGTGCAGCGTTGCGGTTCAACAGGTATAGCTTGACCCCAATCTCTTGACCGGGTTTTAGATCTTAGCAGGCAAAGGGGCGAGAGCGGCGGAGACTTCATTTGTTTGGAGCCATCCAGCTCTTAGACAACAGATTTCATACATTGGATCTCCGCTTCGCTTCTGCCATTGCTGGCCGCTGTCGCTCAGGCTGTTCATATTTAGATTGAAAACCGCGTGTGAAATCACAGAGGCAAAACAGAGTAGGTAACAGCTGCCTTAGGATCGGTCAACCATACTGTAGGTACCTACGTTTCGTTGTGGAAAATCCCATTACTTTAAATGGTTGATAACAGAAAAGCCCTGTATTAGCCTTGATACAAACGCCCATCACCATTAGCCTGTGAGTGGTGAGGTTAGTACAACTAAATTGGCACAACTGGTATGCGGTCACACTTTTATCAATGGTTGGACACTCATCGTCGCCTGCCAATTCATATTGTTGTTTGTTGAATGTGAAAATTGTTGAATGTCATATTTTTCATTTTATGTAGTCGTTTTTTATTAGTTTGTTGGTACAACTGACATTAGTTGGCTCTTGTGACCTTTGAGTTTTGGCTCACTGCTGAACACTGTCATGCTTACAGCCTGCCCGACACGTTTTGGCTCCATTTTTCACGGTCGCGAGATATCCAGAAGATAGTCTTTTTGTACCTCTTTCCTGCTATTTTGGTGTTCAAGATGATTATTGGAGAGCTTTCTGACAATATACGAGTAGACGAAGTCTTCTTTAGAGATACAGAAGAGCCAGGACATAAACGTAATAAAGGCTTAAATATACTTCTTTACCTTGTTTGTTCATACGATTGACGTCATACCTATAATTTGTCAATTGCAGTGTGATCTCGATGATCCTACCTTGAATGCAGTAATGTTAATTGAAATCCCATGGCCGAAACGTTTAAACTCTTAAACTGCTAAGAAGTGTCTAGAAAAGTCCTTGAAAACAAGGTCTATCAAATGAACTCTTCAATTGAACTTAGCTCAGGTCAGAAGAGAACAAATACACATATTATTGTGAGAAGCTTGGTTAATATAGGGAGTTTGCAAATTCGAGTGCACTCAAGGCATGTGTCAGTTTTGTTCCGAAAAAACATTTATGGCTTCCCTGCTCAACTCTATAGATAAGTTAATCGTGCTGTAGTATCATCTCGTTTATCGTCTGCTACGAAATCTAAAATTAGTCCTAAATTATTTTTACCCATAGATAACCAAGCGTAACCTCTGCCTGTATCCTTGAATTTTCGCGAAAATGATAAATCGCACAACACGCAAACAATTTTATCTCCTCCGCTATATCTTTTGTTAACAGTGATAATACTGTTACATTTTCTTACTGATAACACTATTATCTAGATAAAATTAAATCTGTTATAATAATCTGGGTTTATTAAAGTAGGCTTCAATCTTGCATAAGATGTCAGAAACGTGATTTTAAAACTACTTGGTCATCCTGAACTAATATTATAAATGCATAAGTGAGTTTGTTTGTTACGCCTTAACTACTTTTTTTTAATGTAATTGAGTGACGAGACGAGAAATTCGCTCGCCTGATGTTGAACGTCACGTTTGCCCATAACAGGTCTGCGGCACCCAGAATTTTGAACACGCGGCACTGCACTGCGCTCGTCACCCTGAGATATAAGTTGTTTAATCTCCTATTTGCCCTGTAATTTACTACTTAACCGATCATCATTAAATTTTGCATGTACACGTTGTCAGGGGTACAGAAAAGGACGTATAAATAACGTTACATCATGATCAGTATTTTCATAACTGCGCGGGTGAAAACGCAAGGCATAGTATACTATATACTATACTCTATAAATTATTCTAATTTAATTCGAAGAAAGGGTCTTCCTGCATTTTTCTACCTTACACAATTCAGTCATGACGGCGCACTTGAACTTAGTTAGGTTACCTTAGCAATAAAAATAACTCCCACAAGTTTGGCCTTCGTTCGTGCCCACGAACAACTATCGATTATTCGAATCGTGTAATAACGTTTTCCACATCAAATTTTCTATTCTCATATGTCACATGTAGATGTAGAGCATTTAATTCTTTGTAGACCCTTAAGCGGTTTTGATAAGGTTTACTTTCCTGGCTCCCATTTTTCGGATAGCCTTGAGTAAGCAAGGTTCTGTAAAGGTTTCCTCATAGCCTTGTGATAGGAAGGGCCATTGTCAAAGCCGTACCTCTGTCATTTCAATACTTCAAGATCATTGTTCCATACTTTGGTTTACAAAACAAATAATATTTCAAGTATGTATTTACAGTTAAGAAATCAAGAACATAAATAAGTGCAATTTATTTGCGCGCTGGGGAAAGTCGCTAAATTGCGCGCTTTATTGGATGTAAAAAGTCAAATTATTACGATGGACAATACCAAGATCTTCTTTACGAAATTATTTTTGAGGTCGGCAATATTTTGCAACCTTTCTTAAAACACGTTTTTATGATGTTTGAAGCCTATAAGAAATTGAGACCAAAAAGGTAGGTGCCGAGGTATTTTCCCAAAAAATATTCTTAGATATTATTGGTTACATTAGTAAGAAGCATTTTACAAATGTTGCTAGCTTAAGACTATGCTAAATTTAGTAAAATCATTATTCTAAACTAAACCTAGCCTAGGCCTACCATTTCGTATCATTACAAGACGTCAAACTGTTTGCTCGAAACAAACACCGCGATTATATCGTGAAGCATTCGATACATATTTGATTAGTGGATAAGCGATAACTAATTACTTAAAACAGTGTTAATGGAAAATAACTGGCCAGTTGCAGAGTTCTCTCCCTATGGCATAGGAACTATTGTGTCCAGCAAATATGTCCACAGACTGTAAATGATCTATAAAAATGCCTTGTACGTACAATACATATATAAATATATATGTATATACTACTAATGTTCTAAAATATGTTTACCAATTTAAATTAATAGTTTTCAAAGATTTTGTTTACAACCCGAACATCCACAAAAGATTTAGAATAAAGTAGTCTAAAAGTAATTATTAGTAAAAGAAAAACAAAATATAGCTTTTGCCCTTGGGGTCTCCGTATACAAACACGAAACTAACGACGTCTCGCAACCCCTAATCGGTCAAGCCCGTTAGGCGGTAGAAGGTCACTGACAAACATAACTACATAACTACTTACACACCGGAAAGTCATTATCCTTCTTCTGGGAACTATATCAAAGAGTTAAACAGCAATGTAATGATTTAGAATAAAAAGCCAATTGAAAAGATAACGATGGACGCAACACCAAGCATGTTGTGACACAGAACGACAACAATTTGATAGTGCTATCGAAGATCTACTGAACCAATTTCGATACAAAATTCTTTATCTACTTGTAACTAGGTACTTTATTATCTTTTTCAGCCGTGTAAGGCCGATAATTATCTAGGATTTATGAAGGTTTAGAATTATTGCGATGCGATAAACTGGTGCTTATAAATATGTTAATAGACTATTGAAGCTAGAATGATGTGTTCAATAGATAAACGTACTGTCAAAACTATTTTTGGGTTTATTCTCTAGACGCTGGTGTAAATTCGGCGAAAATTGTAGCTTATTTTATTAAAATCTAGGTAACATTCAGAAGTTTACATTTTAAAACATAGCGCTAATTAGGAATCGACTCTGTTTTATAATAGTTTAGTAGAAACGGTTTGTTTTTTGCAGCGCAAGTGATAGGCTCGCATTTGAAATATGATACACAACACGAGTGGCTAATATTATAAAACATCTGCAATTCAACATCATATAAATTTGGTTTCTACACAACTCTATTACTTACCAGGTATTACGTACGTTGCTTACCAGTTTTTTGATAAACCTTTCTAGAAAGTTAGAATATGAACCTCATCAAAAATAGCGAAAATTTTTTATAGAAATGAGCGTATTCAAAATACAAACCGTAATAATTACTGCCCTTAATCGTGTTGCCAGACAGACAACTGATTAAGATGTGTTTTCATAAGAAACTATGTGTACTTTATCACATAATTGTTTTACTAAGCGAGTACGTTGTATCTTAGATTTAATTCTTGGAAATACGATAAAAGTTGACTATATGTTCAGTACCATGATTTTATTGTATTGAAACTATAGTTGATCCACTCGTTTATTTAATCTTTCTAAATACGTATTCTGTATCACATGTTGATACAAGACAAGTATTTGTATTAATTAATTAAGATATAAGCAACTTCAGGCATTGTGCCAAAAACAGCATGCATTGCACTAAGTTACGAGTCATTACGATTTAAATTCTTTCCCTTTGTAACTGCTCTACTCTGCATTGTGCAAATTTACTATATTACTTTTTTCTGCACTCATCGCACCGGAAATATCTAAATCATTGACAAAATCGATTAATGACCGATAAGTAAGAAAATTATGGCCTGATCGAAGAAACTTTGGCTATGACGTCAGATGCACGTCTTATACCCAAATATAGTTTAACATCATTATATTCTTCAGTTTCAAACAACGTCATTTCCATTGCTTAAATCTTACCATCTTGACATCATCTTGGTATATTTCCATCTTGTATTGACTTTTAATATCCTACAATTTTATTCTGAAACATTGAAAACAATAAAGGAGTTATGGTGATTTTCCCAAGCACGTGAACATTGTGTGAAGAGTCGTTAATAATAAAACACTCGTATTTATTAGTCGTCAACATATTCATCATGATCGCAACCTTGACTGCAGGTCGATTAAATTCTAGAAATAAGTCTATGATCCAATCTTATGATAATTGTATGTCTGTATGTAGAAATTATCAAGACATTTATCGATTAAGATATTGATATCGAATTACTTACTGTTCTGGCTCGGACCTGTGTTATCAATTTGTCATTGTTAGTTGATTTTGCAACTGGAGTGGCTGTTGTTCTGTTTTCTTTGAGTGCTGTTTCTTTAGTTTTTTAATCAATTATGGCAACAGTAAGTACTATTAAGTCTTTACCACGTCTATATTATACTAGTTTCTTGCATTCACTTTAGATTTTCTCCAATATTTACCGAATTACCTATTTTCGTATTCTGTAAATACAAACAAAAATCGATGTAACGAATAAAAAAATGCAATAAATCGCCCTATTCTAATATAGAGAACTTTATTACAAAAAATATGCCACTAACATTTCAGTTTGAACGAATCTTTACAATCTCATCGACCCACGTCAAAAGTCAGTTGAGCAGAATAGCGAGAGGAGAATCTATATTGACATAGTAATACATCTTCTGCGGGTTCCAAGGTTCAGAGGAAGTAGCTCGCGACAGTCCGGCGTGCGTCGCTAATCAATTAATGCCAATAGGCGTCACGTGCATGGCAAGACCACGTTGCTTCAGCACTGGGTCGGCATTGTACGCTACGATGAATTTGTTTCCATTCCAGCTCTGAATTGACCTGATTTCGATTTGCGAACAAGGTCTTTAGTTTTCGAACGAGTTTCCCGTTGCCATTTTCAAAGTCGTTCCATATTTTTTCATTCCATCTTTTTGTCTTGCAAAGTTGTTTTAAAATAAGTAGGTACCTAAAAGATGTCTGTTACGGTCTTGATTTGGAGTTGGTCGCTGATTTTCGGAGAAATAATGCGTTCTTTTAAGCCGTGGTCGTCACAATATCTATTTACTTTTAAAACTAACTTACCTGACAGACCGAAGTTTTACAAACAATTACAAATTAAGATAGAGTTTCGAAGATTTCTATTTGCTCACATTCGCCGTTGTCCCTAAAAGTTTGGTCGTATATTGATCCTTTTGTACTTGTCTCTGCTCTGTATGATTTTCACAATCGTTACGGGACCTTTGTTCGGAAAACTGTGGTTTATATTCGTCTTTATTATTGTTTGTGATTGAGGTTTCACTAGGACGAAACAATTTCTATGAAAGTATCATGCAAGACCTGACAAATATTGAAAGATGTTCAACTTTTGAAAGTTGTAAAGAGCTAAAAGTATTTGTAATATCAGTCTTTGTGAATCGCTTTTAGCAGTTCATTAAACTTTTGAGTCTTTGTTCGAAAAGAATAAAAATAAGCCAAAACGAAAGCTGTCATGACAAGCTCTTCCCAAAAGTAAATAGGTATTTAGTTTATTGTTTGTTCGTTTCTTTGTTAAGATTTGTTTCAGTAAAATTGAACTACATATCCCGCTGTAGATGTGTATTATAAACTTTTTTACAAGCTTGATATTAATTTTAATTCCAGTTTTGTGTTAAAATTGTTATAAATTACTAGTAAACGATGCAGAAAATGCGGAATCTATACCTATGCATCAGTCTAATTTATTAGCACCTCGACAACGCGGAATGTATTGTCGCATGAATTCTAATTGTGTACTAAGAATTCTTAGTATGTTCCAGCTGTACTCAGTTGTTTGCAGGATATATTCAACACTATCAAACATTTAAGGTCGTTCGGGCTTCCTCATTTCGATCACTCACTTTCCGTCATCACAACACATAGAAATGAAATAATGTTTTATTTATAAACACCATGTAATTCCTTTGTACATTATTAATATTATATTATCGTAATAAATTAATATTATGCTTTATTATGAATTATTAATTTTCCATTGGATCATAATTGACATAAATCTCGTAGGTTGATGATTTCCGAAATTTAGTTTCGTTAAATATTAGATGCGCTCCTATATTTACGTTGGTTGAGGAAATTAAGCAAGTTTACACCTTGGTGTATGTTAACAAAATAAATCATTATGCCGGACCCGTGAGTGGTAAACATAGACAAGGTCGAGACGAGCACCCGCGCTCTGCAAACAATGCTTGTCTTTGTTACATACAACCCATGAGACAATAACCGAGGATGTACTAGCCGATTTGTATGCTATAGTTTGTGATTATGGACTCAATATTGCATTTGAAATAAGTGTCGCTTGGCAACAATACGAGTACAATAATTAATAGAGCATATTGTGCTTGTACTCTACTACTAAAGTTAATGATAGAGCAAGCAAGTTGTGCATGTAGAGGTAGGGCATAGAAACACTGAATCAAATCCACGCGACATCATCATCATCATCCACAGCCCTCTCTATCCCACTGCTGGGTATAGGCCTCTCTCCCGTTATGCCATCTGCCTCGGTCAACTATTCGGGTCCAGGTAAAACGCGACATGGCAAATCAATTGCCAACAAAAACAAAATCTGAAAAAAATGACTACCGTAATCACCTATAAACGTCATTTCAAAAATTAATATGTAGCGGTGGAAAATTCCTTTATTTTTTTTGTGGGCCTATGTGATACGAACGTCGCAGTACAAATTAGATCGAAGAGGTTTTTGGCGGCTGATTGAAGAATTTCAGTTTTGATTGCTCGACCGATTGTGTCGAGTACCTATTGATTGGAAATTTTATCAGCACCTTGGCCTACTTCGATTGAAAAAGATGCTACTTTTTAGTTTTACTTCGCTGCTAATGAAATGGGTCGTCCGCAGCAGTAACTTGTTAAAAACTAAGAGTTCATTAACTTTTTTATTTTCAAGTCCCCGCTAAGATCTTTGCTCTATTTAGAATATTCTGCATGTAAATTTCCTGTAGATTATGATTCATCGCATTTACAACATTGTTTACATTATTTTTAATTCTACGCCTTGTTTAACTAGTATCTATCAGTCAGGTTGCTTCACGTGTTTGTAAACAAGCCTGCGCGACTGCGGTGATTAGAATTGATGTAATACTATATTCTGTTATCTTTTACTGAAAATGGTATCCCTCTGAGAAATCGACGAGACTTCAGATAAACTTGGCGCAAGACGTGCTATTTATGGACTATAGTTAGTACATAATACTGCAGTATCATAAATTACTTATGGCTATTGAAAACAAAGAATAGAAGAATAGCCATCTCACATTTGGTTAACAACAGTCCGCCAGTCCACGGCCAGTCTTGGTTGTACAGTTTTTAGACCGCCTATTTTTTACAACATTTTTCATTTGAAACAATGGCCGTATTGCGGTTACAGTATTTACATTTTCTTTGTCCTGAACTCATGATAAGAGTACACATACTCTATGCTTGCAACACAATACGATTAATCATTCTCACCACGTGTGTATTGACCTTCTAGTCGATTCTAATTCGACATCTCATCCGAGCGTACTGGCAGTGACATTGACCATGGCTATTACGTAGCCGAAACGGTTAGGTAACCAAACAAAAAAGAACCGCAACAAAAGGCGCCATTTATAAATCTTCGCAGTCTCTTGTGTTCTAGTGCACCTCGTTTATGTTAATTTAGGCCGTTAAACTGTCGCAAGAAAGCTCAAAGCTAAAAGAAAATTAACGAGGCTGTGAGAGTAAAAGCCAAAGGCTGTCGACGCCGGTTTTATTAGAAACATTCAGTTATTTTACGATAGCCAACAGTAATGTCGGGCTAAATAGGAACAATAATATTAAACGGGATCGAGATGACGTAAGTCATCATATTTATTATAGGGACGTTAATTTTTATGCTAAATGTAGAGTTGTTTTGGTTAATACAAGGCTGTGACGTAGTAGATGCCTTGGTAACATTGGATTTGGTGCTAAAATTGAAAGCCTGCAAACTTCTCAGGCAATAGATAAAATTTAGCAATGAAAAAATAATAATAGATAAATAGATAAATAAAAATAATAAAAGTAAACTGTACAATTGATAATACAATAATATTATGAAATTATTTCTGTCATCTGCTACTTTCATTGAGAATTACACATAGAAGTGGAAATGATTGGAAATGAGGTCGATACTTCTAGGATCATCACGCAACAGATTAAAGTCCTGAAAATAAAATACAGTTTTTATCTACAACTGTCCATAGTGCGGGTAGAGTTAAGTACATACTTTATCGATTCAAAAAAATAATCAATTGTTTCGCAAGTTTAAGTTACGTCAAACAGAAAATGTCGATATATATGCTAACGGATCACCTCGCACGTTTTCCTTTTATGTACTTGTTTGTTTGTTTTGGCAAAATGAATTATGCATACATTGCGAAAGGCACATATTTATATTATTATTATCGCCCACACACTCGATCAGTTTTCTCGAGCGCTTATTTAGAGATTTTGTTTGTATTCTATTTCGGAAATTGGGCCATCTTGAAAACATACTATCCAGATTTTGATATTATATTATCATACGCTTACTGTGACTCTAAAAGGTATATTGATTTAAACTTAATAAGTACCTTCTGAATCAAGTCAAGGATAGACTAGATTCAGTAGATATTTATAGACGTACCTAGATGATCTCAGTTATAGACACATAATCATTTGTTAACTTATCATCTTCTTTTATCAGAATTTAAACAGTACTTACTGCATTGCAACTGCATCGAATAGTCGTTAGACCTGCGCGCGTCTCTGGACATTCAATCCATACTATGTCCGCATAAAGTCATAACCAGCTAACTAGAGGTAGTACAGTATCCTATTTTTATCGATTAAAAAACCTTTATGACCTTTTTAAATAAATGTTTTTCTTAGAGCTGCACAGCAGGTGCAACCGGCATGCTCGTATGAAGCAAGTGCAAACAGCCTTTGTGTATTCCTCAGTGACTAGTGAATAAATGCGGTAGATGGTGCAACACGTCAATTGAACAATCTCAATTCTCATATCCAACGAATGCGACACAAGGCACCTTTATCAATTTTGTACTTTATCAATGTCTGTCTTTAATATAATTTTCCCTCTTGTTCCAGACTGAAAGTGAAGCGTCATGCGAGGAGGCGGCAAGACTGACGGCGGAAGGCGCCGCGGCGGACGCCGACGACGACGACTACGACTACGGCGCCATCCCGCCGCCCCCCGACGGGGGCTATGGCTGGGTGGTGGTATTCGCCTCTTTCATGTGTAACCTCATCGTGGACGGCATCGCGTACACCTTCGGAATATTTCTGCCCGAGCTGGTCACGTACTTTGGCGAAGGAAAGGGAACAGTCGCTTGGGTTGGCAGTCTGTTGTCTGGAGTTTATCTTGCGGCAGGTAAGGGATTGAATAGTGTCTGAACCTTGGTTCATCTTGATGAAGTAACCGATTAATAGTACCCCTTGTTTGCTTCACAACTTTCCATGCTTTCCTCATTCTAAATCTAATCTTACGCTTACATTTCAACCTTCGCATAGAAAAATCTTAACCCGTTTGGGTTTATAAAATCGCAAATCGTGTCTCTATATACCCTGTTTCTTTGTGCATCGCTTTCCTTTGAGGAAAAACGTCAGAATATCAAAGGAGGTGTTCACATATTTATGTAGCCGAGCGGAGCGGACTTTGGTTTCACTTGAGCCTTTTCTTGACTCGTGTTTCTACTAGGTCTTAACTTTAATGGATACAAGATGGTTGCCGTAGTTTATTGCATTAGTTAATGACGTGATATAAATTTACGTACATAACTTACCATCTTCTATGCAACTTTGTAAAACTAGCTAATGCAAATACTGAAAAATGTCCTTACTGTAGTCACCCTATAATTTATTCAACCGCTCGATCGTGACCTTTAAAACCCCGTCCGTTTAGGGTGCACGTTAATGAAACGTGACTCGTCTATTTCCTATTAATTCCTCTCACGTTGATACATGCACGAGCCATTAGCTATTGAAACGAGTATTTCTAATAGTAGGTACAAATAGGATACAAACTACGTTTACCTAACTAGCCTAGGGTTGCTACGAGTACTAACTGGTTAGGTAATAGATACTATAGTACATATTGACAATTGTTAGCGATCCGATAGCTCACGATTTCAGTGGATTTGAGTACATAATCTACATTTTAAAAGCTTTTAATCTGACACCTGACCGATTAACTTGCTATAGATAGTTACAAAAATTGAAAACATAAAAAAAAATGTTATCGAGTTGCTAAATTTTCGTACTTATGTGGATTGGTAGAAATCTATCTGCAGAGTTTGCACGTAAACATTACTGTTTCATATTAAATAATAAATAATAAACGAACTAAATAACTAAAGAAAAAGACTTCAAAATTTAAGTTGCGCTAAATTGTTCTGAGCAAGCGTAATAGGCATGACGACAGTATCAAAAAATCGCCGATTCAATGCTTTCAGGGGACTAGCCAGATTAAAAAAATTTAAAACACATGTTTAGTTTTATTTTTAAAAAACAGATTATTAAGATTTTCAATAAATTAAAATATTAAAATACAGCAATCGGCCATCTTGTCAGAAACAACAATCACAGCGTATGACGTCACGCTTCAGTGAACTCAGGTCATCCGCCGCTCATCACGCATAGACACAATGACATGTTTACTAGCCGTGACGTCAAATCGACGCCATGACACAAGCAAGCTGTTTTCGGGCACTGTTGAAAAAATATGTGAAAAATAGCTTCAAACTTCGTTAAACTTAAGTTTATTACCGAAATAAAGGCTTTTTTGTAAATAGTAAATGTGTACTCACATTATGGAAGAGGATTTTAAAATCTTTCGTCACGCCTATTCCTACCATCAGGCGATTACTCGTCTCGCCACTCAATTGCATTAATTATTTTGAAAAAACTTGACATTGACTTAACTCTTTGAGTTTCTTATCTGAACGGATATTGTTTTCTTTCTCTTTGTCAGAATTTAAGATTAGATTAAAACTGTCATCTGTGAGTGCCTTTCATTTAAACTGAGTATTCCTCTATCTATATATATAAAAATGAAACCCGTTTGCCTTGGTCACGGCATCACGCGTGA
Source organism: Alcis repandata (assembly GCA_949125135.1). Lineage (NCBI taxonomy): Eukaryota > Metazoa > Arthropoda > Insecta > Lepidoptera > Geometridae > Alcis > Alcis repandata. The sequence continues at coordinate 9,457,381 of OX421233.1, forward strand.
ATGGCTGGACCGATTTCACTAATTCTTTTTTTGTTGTATTTGTTATTATTAGGAGAAGGTTCTTACGGAAAAAAATATTAAGAAAATCTCTCAGAAATATTGAAAAACCCTAAAAACAGCCCTTTTCTTTTTCCCATACAAACGTATGGCAGTACGAAGTCTGCCGGGTCAGCTAGTATCTCATAGATATTTATCGCGATCGCTGTATGCGCTTCTTTGATTGTGTATGCAAATATTAAAATGCCATTACTGAACAAGTGCAGATTATAATAGTCAACTCTACAATACTCTACATGTATGACAGCATTGTTTATAACTGGTTTATCGAGAAACAAGCACCGCGATCGCACGTTGACAGACCAGCCCACACAGAGCTCCTAGCAAAAAAATATGATTATTCGCTTACAACGGTAAAGTTAATCAACACGTAGTGTAAAATGTCATAGTTACATAGCTTACGAATAGCAAATACAAAAAGAGAGCAAAAAACCAAAGTCAGGGCCCCTACATTTTCGAACCATGGCATCGGTATATCTGAACGGGTAGGTATTATATTAGTACCTAATCTGCTCTAAATCGCAAACAAAATTGTTGCCGGCTATTTCTGTCATTTTTCGTGTTTTTAGTTAGCTAGGTCTCACCAAAATAGAACAAATATTTCATGAAATTTCGTGATATATTTTTACGCCGTCTTGTAGTTATGAAAACCCAATCTTATCATACGATATTAGTATGTTTCTAGGCACAGATATCCAAATATCTTGATCGTAAGACTTGTTAATCACTTGGTAACGTTTTTTTTTCATTATTATCATGAAAATGTCTTATTAATCTTTTGGATATCGCATTCGGAAAGTAATTCAAGCCACGCCGTAGCGTTATAAATATTTGATAAGTAGTGTACTTAAGTTCTGGAAATTGGACAAAATTGTACTTATGCAGTTCAGTAACGTCGTATTTTCTACATGAAGCTAATCATACTATGTTTATTTTCTGTTTTGTGACTAAAATTTTTGGACCCCAGGGTCCAATAAAAGTCAAACATGTCACGTTTTCCACTAAAAGTTAAGCATGAAGTTAGACCTTACACTCAGTATAATTGTAAAGGATTTTGCAAAATAGCGAGCGACCCTTATCGCCACAACCCGACACTGTGACCCAAACATTTTATAGCTACGAATTTATCTAAAGTGTGACCTAATATTTGTTATCTGGATACTGCGGAACATTTTAGGTCTCTATACTCTCCTTTAATAATTGACATTTTGTGATCATCATTGTTCATAATCCTTGTTTTGCCATTAAATTAGAAAGAGGAATATGTACTATTCTTTCACTGCAAGGTGTTAGTGATGTAAAGCTACTATTCTATGGTATAAGCTTACTTTTTCTGATTGCTATGTTATTGAAAAAGTTAACTTCGATACCAAGTATTATTACACCGGAATCTCTAATTAGCATATAAATGGCTTTTCAGACAGATTTACGATGCTTACGTCATAATACTTTCCTTGATTTTTTCATGTATTTAATTATTTGTTTTTTTTACAATTCATCATAATTTTTCACTACATCCTATTGGTGGTTTAGTCATCTCTATCCGCCTCGGTCCTGTCCTATTTACGCTTACATGCTAATTCAGTTCACACTTCTAAAGCATTTTCCTGTTTTGACACCTTTTTACTTCATTCAAAAGCCACTTCAGTAAAAATGTAGACGTTATACAAAGTAGTCATAGAGGTGTCATTTACATCTCAGATGTCGGTTACATCGATTCCTTGAACTGAATTACAAGTATTTTAATGACACATCTGATCAGGTTTTCTATGTAGGTTTTAGTACCAAGGTGGTCATTGCAATTATATCTTACATTTAGCATAATTTGATAAGTACCTTTGCAATTACTACCAATCTACATAGTCAACCCTAAACTATGCCATGGCCATAATTTGACTCTTGAGAGCTACAATTCAATTAACAGCTCAGGCTTGGTGCCTACATTAAGTGTCCATTTCCTTCACACAAAATGTTTTCACATAATACTCACATCAGTTGTAAAAATAAAAACAACAAAGGATAACAAAAGTCCTTTGAGTTTGTGTTGAAATCATTTGGTTTGCATATAAATCGCTCGTTGCGATATATCGAAAGATCTTCGTCCGTCACTGACCTAAAAGGATAAAACCATATTGCAATACTATGAATAAAATATTTTATCTCATTTTGGAAACAAGTCCACCTTCCATTAAAATACAATAAATAGAAATTATATACAGTTAAGTGTTGTTCATGCATGATTTCAATTAATTCGGAACGGCGAAGGAGACCAACAAACAGCCTCTGAGAATAAGTACTCTGTTTATGTTACCTATATTCTTGGAAAATTAATCTTGATTTTATGGTACCGGATACTGCTAATAACATTGTTATTATTATTATTGTGTGCTCGCCCTTTTAGAGCATTAGTGAAAAACCGGGTGGCGGTATTTGTTATCAAACAAACTAAGCGCCACCAAGCCGACAATACACAAAGCTTTGACAGGCTTTACGAATTCGTCGTTATTATACGTTTGACATGGGGCGTAGGATCAACTTTCTTTACACTTTTCGCTCCATCTTAGGCATCGTCGTCGACACTTGGTCATGCTCATTTTGTCCTAGTCTTTTAGCATTGCTTTTTATCGTTCCTTGTTTTGAATTTACAGCTGGAACCTTTACCGGGAAGGACGGTTCTAGTGGTGATATGGGATTTTATTTGAGTAGTCGATCCTCTCGTTATTTCCACGAGAGGACAAACAATAAAAAAATAATTGCATCCCGCTTATACTCAGTAAGTTATTAGTTAGATATCTGTCTTATAAGCCAGAGGTTCGATTCCCGGCCGGGCAGATGTTTGAATGATGAATTTAAATATGTATTCTAGGTTTGGGTGTTAGTTGTCCTTGTCTTTGTGTGGGTAACTTCGCATCCCCGACACAAGATATCCTAGTTTACTGATTAGGATTTCACAAGACGGTTTAATAATTGTATTTTCTCCCTCAGGTCCGATAGTGTCAGCGCTATGCAACAAGTTCGGGTGTCGAGCGGTGTGCGTGGCGGGCTCGCTGGTGGCGTGCACTGCCTTCGTGCTCTCCACCTTCAGCAAAAGCGTCACTATGATGATGATCACCTACGGTCTTTTGGGAGGTGAGTTACACGTCAAAGTGCCATACATCAAGTTTGCAAGCCAGGTACGAAATTTAATAAAAATCGATTAATTAAAATAGAGCCTTGATGAACCGATTTTCCCTTCGTGTTACTGTCATTGACATAGATGTTATGCAAACATAAGATACGCCTTCAGCAAAAGCGTCACCATTATGATGATCACCTACGGTCTCTTGGGAGGTGAGTTACACGTTAAAGTGCTATGCAACAAGTTTGCAAATCGAGCTACGAGCCGTTTTTCGACCAATGAACTTCTCACTCTTTCTGACGTAACGTAAGAGACCAAAAATTCTAGATCTAGAAGAAAAGAGAGATACCAACTCTAGCCCAAACATTCAAGTACTTTCGGAATCGTATCTCTACGAAATGTCGTAGGCCCTCTACGAAAGAGAAGTACTGTAGAAAAAAATTGCGTTCGTCTATTTTTTATTGCGTTCACAAATCATTCATCTGTATCGAATGTGGGGCAACTGTGGCTATTAATGTTAAGAGATAATTTAATACATATAAGCTAGCTTCTACCCACTTGGAATGCATGCTGATGCCGAAAGGGGTTTAGGTTCATAATTTTTGGTTATCTTTTTCGAAATTTAGTTTTGTAACGTAACCCATAGTTTCTCCAAGCGTAACCCTTAGTTACTGTTTGAATCTACAAGTGTGACTATAAAAATCGGTTTTACCAGGTTTAAAAACAACAACATAGTAAAAAATTATTATACCTATACATACTTGTCCGCATGACACATCATAATAAGTACAGCACAACAGTTTGTTATTTTGTTTGATAAATCTATGAGACACCGGATTATTCACAATAAATATACTAAGTTAAACGAGATTTTGTTGCTATGCCGATTTAAATATCCAGTCAGAGGGTAACATTGTTTGTTACAGACTGTTACCAGCTTCTGGGCTGTTAAGTATTTGATTCATCAAATGCTCTCATATTACTGCATTCAGGTTCTTTGTTTAAATGGTTTGTTGTATAAAACACGCCCTACCTTTTCTCATAATCATTTACTGCACATTGTGCAATGTTCTACCATTCTGTTATGTGCGTTATAAGTAGGGAAATATGACATTTATTGACAGTCGCTTTATAAAGAACATTTTTGGTTACACTTAACATAAATTAATACAACGAGTATATTGTTTAGTCTAAAATCTAAATAAATGTAATCTAATAGGCTTATTCTTTTTACGTTTTCAATAATACAATATTTGCTAACTATTAATAATCATGTTTTGTTTACTAGCTTGCATAATACTTGGAGCATTAAATAATGTAGCACGCGTGTATTATAATTATACGCATATCAATCAATTAACCGTGACAGAGTTAGCAGTCAGCACCATTAGTTGATTATTCATCTACTAGTTACCTACTACTTTGTTCTATAATAATAAACAAGATCTATGTTGCAATATAAAAGTCAACGACTTTAAAAAGCCAGCAATCAGATGGATTTGACCGATAAGAGATCGAGAAAAGTGGTACAATCAAAGATAAAAGATATGCCGATCATCGTAATGTTTAGTTTCGTTGTCCTGCTTCTGAATTGACTATGTATAAGGCCCTTTTTTGCCTTGGTCCTGTGGTACTTTACAATTGAGTAAAGCGGGGCTAATGCTGATATTGCAAAATGTAATGCTTTAGTAAAATCTTCAGTAATCTTTGTGCATACAAAACGAACAAGATAGATTCCTAGTTAAAGTTTTTATTCGACCTGTACAAACAATTTTATGTCCTAATTCTCGATTCTATAGGTATTTTGCAGTAGGTATCAAGATAATTTTCCGCCAAAACATATTTACTTCGATGCTGACACCATTTTCGATTCCAAGAATCGTATTTTGATGCTGTTTACGTTAATCCGAGTACAATAAATTAACGTCGAAGAGTGACGGATTTATGCAAACCCCGGAAAGTGATCATGTATTGAAATAGAGTTAGTATTCTACGCTTCTCTTCTTGTTAAAATTCTAGGCGTGCCTGCCTTTATTCAAGGGATTAATATTGGATGTCAGCTTGCGCTATTGAAAGTAGTTGAAGCGGCCTCGGGTCTTGGATCTACGATCTTTCCGAGCGGGGGAAAAATTTTACATTGGCGCCTCACCCCTCCCCCCCCCCCTCCACCTCACAAGTGCTGGTGCTGACTTGGAGCAGTGTGAAAGTGTTCTACATAAGTAGAGCTTTCATAATGACATAATTACAGCTTACTACTTGGTTGACTAGTTTTTAATAGTTCAAAAAAATAGTAAATAATACAACTAATAGAATAAGCAAATTATACTAATTGTGCGTAATGTCCAGCCAGAGACTGCATTTCAGCTAGAGCTAGCCAAAGCTTTTACTTTTGATTAGCTCTACTTAGAACACTATGTATGCTGAAGATAACACTGTTGCCGCATACCGATGTTTTGGCAGGTTCTCTATGGCGCTTGTAATATTTCTTTACATTTTTGAGACGGATTTAGTACCGTAACCGAGTAGTTCCCGTTCAGTCAGTAAGGCAAATATTATGAAAACAGATGCCTATTCGATCTGCAAGGTTAGGGATACGTTGATTTGGTGTTTCTTGAGCAAACATACCAGGAATTCATTTTCGGAATACTAAACATTCGAAAATCCCTTGGATACTGTTTATAGAGTTGATTTATATCCAATATTAAACCATCTAGTTTGGCAGAGCTGAGTAAAAATCGTAAGAAAAACCGATCAGGTTAAATTTCTTTGCCTTTTATTTTCACGACATAAAGTATGACAAGTGTCTTATACCATACGAACGAAGCGGAACTTTCGGAACATTCGGAACTTTAAGCTAAACAAACAGTTAAAGTCTCCGAACTAGATTAATCTAAGATATTACTCATACTTTATTCTGACGTAAATAGCTATTACAATTATTACCAAAATGGAAGCTTCCATGTTATAAAATATTTAACGTCATACTTAGACTATTTTAACGACGGACAAATTTTAAGTGTCAATAGAACTGCAATAACGTTAAGATGTTCATTAATATGTTAAATCCACATGTGACCTTGGCACATTGGCACGGTTGTGGCATGGCGACTCGACGGCGGCGCTGCGACGTCCTGCGCCACTTGCCACTAAACAGTTAAAGGATGAAGTACCTACCTCTGCGTTTCTACAGACTAACAACTTAAAATTAGCAATTAAAGGCACATAATAATTTAAGTGTCAATAGAACTGCAATAAACTTAAGATGGACATTAATAAATCCACATGTGACCTTGGCACTTGGCACATTGGCACGCTTGTGGTATGGCGACTCGACGGCGGCGCTGCGACGTCCTGTGTCACTTGCCACTAAATAGTTAAAGGATGAAGTGCTTACCTCTGCGTTTCTACGGGCTAACAACGTAATATTAGCAATTATAGGCACATAGTAATTCAAGTGTCAATAGAACTGCAACAAACTTAAGATGGACATTAATAAATCCACATGTGACCTTGGCACTTGGCACGCTTGTGTCATAGCGACTCGACGGCGGCGCTGCGACGTCCTGCGTCACTTGCCACTAAACAGTTAAAGGATGAAGTACCTACCTCTGCGTGTCTACTAGCTTACAATGTAATATTAGCAATTACAGGCACATAGTAGCTGCATTGTAAATACTTTAAATGTCGGTGCAACTTTTCTTGGCGTTTTTAAAAGTAAATTTGACTAAAACTGCAATTATTGTGTCTTTACTTTTTGTTGTGAGAGGTTTTAGGCTCTTGATAGACATTCCTTGGAATGGTTTTTATAAACTATGAAAAATATGAACTTATTAAGATTCTGCTGTTAATTAGCTGTATATAAAATCTAACTATTTCTAATAATAATCTCTGTTATTAAAGCAGCTTTGTTAAGCTTTGCCTTTCAATACCTACATCAATATCCTTGGATTAAAACTTCGAGGCTGACAGCTTCTAACCTAGCGTGTTACATCCCATAGCCAAGCAGATGTCTTATCCGTTTATTATCATGTGCAAGGTATGGTGTGACATCTTAATGTAATTAAACCACAGATGTTTGTTGTTATTATTCGATATAATTAGTTTCGGAAATTATCGCAATTGCTCATAAATAAATATTTTAATGCCTAACTACATGATTATGTTCGTGGATGTCTGTATCTACAAAGTACAAATCTACATAAATAAACTTAATAATAATGGCGACTAAAATACCCAATTTTATGTTTTACTACCTTTAAATTAGTCTCAGAATAATGAGTGTCATAGGCTTTATATTGCAGGCGTCTTTTTGTTTATATATTTAATATTTATTAATACTACTGCTGCAGACCTTGCTGGTTAATAAATTTATGTTTTCTTTTTAATTTTATAGTTAGAGCAAGGACATTAGAGTAACAATTGTATCTGTATCGGCATGTGCTATTTCAGCAGTAAATGGTCCCGTTTCTAAACGCCTCAGAGAAAATTGTGCAATTATCCAACACTAAGCTACAAAACGGCGCCGCGTAGTCTGCAATATCTGGCACTAAGCCAGCAGTGGCGACCTTCAGCTAGCTTCACAACAAACAGGACCTAGCCTAGACCTGATAGATCGAGGAGCATTCAACAAAAGTCTTTCAAAAGGTCTTACAACCTTTGTGAGCTGAATCGGACTAATTAGACAAAAGCCTAAATAACTAATCCTTGGGATCAATGTTCCTAAATTGGGATAATCAAACGAACCCGACTCAATTATGACACATTCAGGTTAATACAATAAAAAGAGTGGAATAACCCCACGTTAATGCAGCGATGGCTGAGTCATTTATAATTCAGTATTTATTATCAGGTCGACAAACTCGTCATTTCCGTGAAAACCACCCCCATCAAATAGCAGGAAAAACCCGAGAGAAGTCGCTGCATACACACGGCGATGGCAAAGCCCTATCAGTTATTCAAATCGTTGGAACGGCTAAATGCATTCGCGAATGGAAAGCCCGGTTCTCCACTCGCTGTTGATTGTCAAAAGGGCCTAATAGTCACGAGTGGGCGGGAGCATAAGCTGTTTCGTTTATAAAACGCTTGGCAAATGTCCAATTTCACACGCGGTCGGTACCGCGCTGTTTCCAAGGGTTTCAGAGAACAAAGAACGTGGTGCATGGTATTCATTGGTAACACTGAATAACAACACGCAGTTAAAACTCCGATAGGTATCGTCAACTTACCTTTTACATAATCAACGCGTAACAAAATCGATTGTTCCCCTAGGAGCGGAAACAAGATAGATATTTGTTTCAGAAAAAGAACCTTGAACGATACTTTAGATTATCTGTTACGCGTTTTACGTTAATTGGACACGTTATCTAGAGGTATTGTAGAAGCTCTGGAAGCTATGTTAATCAGTCGGTTAAATTGCCAATTTGTAGAGCGTTGTTACAAGGGTGAACAAATAAATTGAATATGTTCAACAACTTGAACATTGTTACGGACTGTCTATCGGCTGAATCTGGATACAAATAAAGGAGACAGAAAAGTTTGCGTGTACCCTAACGTAACGTAATTTAATCAAACTTGAGTCGTCCCTTTTAGTTTGGGTTTTAGGTTTTGGAATTTCGCAATGAAGTTCACTCAATAAAGACTTAACGTAAAACAATTGCACCTACTTACATTAAATTATGTATGTACATATTTATCATTCTTACGGATTCATTAAAAATGATAAAGGGTAATCAGTTTCCGGCAAACATCGAAAGATTAACCTACATGTATGTATTGTAGGTGCCTAAAATACTAACTGATGCTCTCTGACTCTGACGCAAATCGCATAAAACATTCTAAGAGATAAACAAAGAAGCAAACATATGATCAGAAACACCAGGTTGGTGAGTCAAGGCAGAGAATGTTAGGATATGGAATAGCTATTCACGTGTTTGCCAAGGTATAACATTCATTTCGTCTCCACTAACAATGCGTTCTTGTCATTTTCTTTTTCTCTTTATTATACAGTGTAACAAAAGCTCTCTTCCTTACGCTTTTACCTGGTTGATAAGCTTCAAAAAACGTAGCTCCAGGGTTTATAAGCCGTCTAAGATCTGTGACTAAAATGTGTCGATTACGTAAGCGTTGGTGTCTGAGTCCACATTGACCTAATTCCTGAGATATAGCGGAGCATAATCAGGCGCCCATGTATACAGGACAACTTGTATAACATTTGCGGACTTTTAGTGTCATATGTTCGCAATTAAAATGTTAACTTTTCGTGACCCAGTTACGAGTTTTACTCATTATGGCTGTGGGATGAGTTGCTCAAATGAAAACTGAAAGTTTGAACGTTTGAAAATGAATTTATATCGTTTTCCTAACACCCCTGACATTGAAACCCGATGATCTCAATAGTCTGGCCAGTGGCTGAAGCCGCAACAATACAATTGGCGCTAAACGGAGTGCTAATGATCACGACACTTACATTCTCAAAATATGCTTGTCAAAATTATTCTAGTACGCGTGTGTTATGGAATCTTCCGTTTTTCATTTAAACACAGTTTTTTTTATTATTCATTTAGTTTAAGAATTAAGTTGAAATGGTTTTTTATTACCTAGCAGCTCTCCGCAGTTTTTTTAAACCCTTAAAATTCCCGAAACCTTGAAGATCGGTGGAAAGGTAACAAGCGTAGTTTTGGATTTAATGCTGGTTTCATTTTAGTTCATTGTCCTGTAAAGTGTGTGTGTATTCTATTTAAATATGCAATAAAAAGCCAAGTTCGTTTGATGTTTAATTTTGTGTATACCCGAGCTACAAATAATTTTTCATTCCGCAAAGAAGCTTCGCATTTGAGATTAACATAAATAATTATGTAGCTCTAGCTCTACAATTACAATTCTCTCTAAACGTTAATTTTAGCGACACTGCGAAATGTCGAGTTTTGCCTGCGGTTTTTCAAACATTTCTTTGGTAATCTCGAATAGCAATTAGTGCGGTGCTTGGGAAGGTGTAAACTTGGCCTTTTGGCTTTAAAACTGCAACCAAAACAAACTAAACTGGGTATCCCTATCTGGGTCACAGAGCAGAACTGTATCCATACCTAGTACTACCAACTTTAATTAAACTTTAGTCCATGACTTTAGTTAAGCGTTCAACTATTAACGAACGGACCTGTGAGCCCATTTCCTTTGTTACATTATGCGGTACATTTCTTTGTCTAATGGATACAAATATATACGGGTATATTATCACATCTGTACATGATTGTGTGCAAATCGTTGAATTTATTTGAAGAGAATACTGGAATATGTGCCGGAACATGACGCATGATGTTGACGACCTCTGCACCAGGCAACAGGCAAACAACCCATATGCTCCTTTGTGCCGTTTCAAATTATTTGTGGGCTGACAGCAAACACTGACTCACTCCATATCATATTCCACGCATACCTAATTATCAAAATATTGCTTATTATTCTTTCTAAACGCTAAAACAAGCGCAATTCGACCTTTCAACGGAGCTGAGGAGTCAATTCAAACGTATTGATCGGCTGTTGTCAAGGGAGGCAATAAATTTTGCCATTAAAGTCGAGTAGTAAATTTACTGCCATAAAGAGTGATTTCGGGGATCGAAAACCTTTTATCAATGGAATTCTGTTATCAGTATGAACTAAAATAAGTACCTATAGCTAACACAGACAAGTACCTAATATACTGTACATTGGTGTTCTGTATCTTTACGCCCCGCCCAGCCCTCTCGTTCGTGTAACAACTAGATAACACTAAAACATTGGTGATGTAAGTAAATTAAGTGTCCTATCTTATCTGTGTGCGTAGTTTGGTGGGCGTCTCATTAATTGATTAAGTGAAACCGGTTGTCTACAAAGCAAAAATCACAGTCAATTTTCAATTATAATGAAATCTGCTGATATCAATAGGAAAATCGTGATTATCGTTTCAATACTCGTAACTTACAATTATGTAAAGCATTATTAGCTATAGGTAGTTATGCGATCGACAAGCCATCGGTGTCGTGGGTACAAAAGAATTACAATCAGCGTTTCTGGTATTTTATCACAGGCCAAATTATACGGTAGCGTTGAGTCTTGCAGCAAATTGGTCAAAGTCCTCGGTAATTTGGCAGGTTGCCAAATTGGGCAATACATGCCAATCATCACAGGTCTCTTCTCTAGGCTGGGACGATTTTGGTTGTTGGCATCAACATTACTGGAGTAAAACAAACAACTCAATCAACTTAATTATGAGGTACCTACAACTGTAGAACAACCTAGCCTGTTGCACTCCGATAAATTGTTCGAAGAGTGGAAACTAAGAGAACTATCTGCTATCTGCGCCTCACAGTTTGAACAACTATCCTATACCAATAGCTACCGTACATATTTCCGGGATACAAAGTAGCCTATAGTATAAACATTGACTCAATATAGAAAGCGGCGTGAATAGATAGAATATTTCATAAATTATGATAATTCTCAGCGTATGCACGAAAAAAGTTTTTTTTTATGATGCTGAGAGACGAAACGAGCAAATCGCTCGCCTGATGTTAAACGTCACGTTTTCACAGGTCCGTGCCACCCAGAATTTTGAATTCTTATAATTCGAGCCCCTGCGTGGCACAGCACTGCGCTCGTCACCCTGAGATATAAGACGTTTAATCTCTTATTTGCCCTGTAATGTCTCTGGAAACAATGCCCAACCAACAATGTAAATTGAAGTAAGATGTCGGTTCCTAAAAAGCTATTACATTCTCAAACATTACTCGTACACCGCAACCGCAAAAAAATATCTTATCTTAACTGCAGTTCATGTTGGTAGACCTAAATATTGATTGCCGTTTAGATTTGCAAATTTCGTTTCCCAATAACATTTCCAATGTCTTTATTCCAGGTATCGGCTTCGGCATGATCTACCTGCCGTCAGTGGTCGCCGTGGGCTACTACTTCGAGACGCGGCGGTCTCTCGCCACCGGCATCGCTGTGTGCGGCTCCGGTGTGGGCACGTTCAGCTTCGCGCCGCTAGCCGCCATCCTGCTAAAGGAGTTTGGCTCGTGGCAGAGCGCGAACCTGTTGCTAGCTGGGTTGATTCTGAACTGCGCCGTGTTTGGGGCGCTAATGAGGCCGCTAGTTTACCCCAAGGTTAGTTGTGTCTGGGTTATTCTGCTTTTATATCGCCCAGCTGAGTTGATGCTCTGCTGACTGGGCACTCCGCTTTTATGTCATTCGACTGAATTGACTTTCTGCGAAAAGGTCATTCTGATAGAGACCCCGCGGGATGTAGAGTAGAATATAAGTAAAACAAAAGAATTTCTATACAAGAATTTTGTACCGTAGTGCAATAACAAAAGCGTCGGTTTCATTATTTTGGAGCCGCCCCGCAACCGCTTCTCTGTCGTCTGAAATTTTAAATTCTAATCAAATAAACTTGTCCATTTCAGACGTCAGGCGAGAAGCCCCTCCTTCAGCGCATGGCTGAAGAGAAGAGGCTGCAAATGGAGCGAGGCTCGATCGGAGGCTCGTACTTCTTGGTACAGCTCCCTGATGGTACCATGGAGAAACGAATGAAGGTAAGCTTGATGTCATAGAATCTTCACTGGACCCTCAAGTAAAGTAGCTAATTTGATTGCAGTGGTTTTGTTAGTTCGCTATGAATTTTTGAAACTCGTATCGATAAAGAAACAAAACATAAAGAGTAATTTACCCTGCCGAATAGCACTATTAAGGGCTGAAATAAAGACTGCTATTCCGACCGCAGTTTTATACGAGTTAATTTGAAATGATTTTAATTTCTACTAAAATGTTAATCCGCATGAAGGGTTATGTTACTCAATTATGGGACCATGATCATCATTGTATACTCATTATGCATTAAGTCATGTAAAATATAATAATTAGCATATTATGGTTATGTTCGTGATTGTCATTAGTTTTAAGAGGAAATGCTTGGGGATACGAAGGGAAGGTACAAGTCGGTTTTGCTTTCTCTGTCCAAAAATACAAATATTTAGCCGGGAAAAGCGTTGCAAATCAATGTACGCTTGGCACTGCAGTGGTGGAGTTGGGGAAACAAATTAAAATTATTTGATAGATTCAAATTTTCTAGCAAAGCGGTCTCAAATCGAGGAAAAGGAAGATTTTAGACATGACTTCTTCGACGAAGTTCCCTTTGAAGTTAAAAAAAAAATAGGATGGACCTTTTATATTTCCAAGAAGCTACATGGGGTGGGATCTTGCAAAAGTGTGAAATGATAGTCATTGATGATATCTCCAGTCTACAAGCGACGATAACAGCATACTATCAGGTCGGCAGTCAACGTATTCACCACCAAATGGCAAACTAGAAAACCTTATAACTTCTCGGAATCTAAAAAAAGACAGTTCTTTTTTTCAGGCCCCCCTGAACATCGATCCCGGCGTGCATTCGTCATTAAACCTCGAAGCGTTGGCGCGTGTCCCCACCATCCCCAACATGCCAGGGGTCCCCCCTGTCCCCACCCTACCCACTATCACTGAAGCTAAAGTCTCAGACGAAAGCCCTGTCAAGAAGAAGGTTGGTAGTCATTCAGACCCTTACTTATAAAGCCTGCCTAAAGTTAGTCACTGCTTAAAATGCTCTGACAACTTTTCGCTGACGTGAAATGTCACGTTCGAAAACGAGACAGAAAACTTTAAGCGGTGACTAAGATTAAGCAGGCTTTAAAAGTTAGGTCCTTAGTTATTAAATGTTAGTTTTCTGTAATCCGACGACGTACAGAATGTTGACTGACTGAAAGCACAGTTGGACTTCTAAAGCGGACTCAAAAGTTTCTAATTTGGATTGGAAATACATACTCTCAACTGAAACGGGAGCCGTCGCCTGTTTTTATTACTATTTAAAAGGTAAGAGCCTGATATTATAAAGAGATGAGAATGGGGTAAGCACTTAACTGGAAAGCTGTTGTGTTGTATGAAATGCTTGTAATATTATGGGCGGCTTGTCGAGATGTTGGTTGAAACATGCCATGAGCGTCGCAACGCTAATTTCATTAATTCATAGTTCATTCATGGTTTTGGTGGAGTTGACGTAAAATAGATACCTATACATATTTATAATTAAAGCAAACATATTTAAAATCGGTTATTAAAACTATCCTGTCTAACCAGGACTGAATATTAAATAAAAAAAATCGTATTTATCCAGTAACATTAATTATATGTTTAGTTATTAAAGAATACTCACGAATTGTTGAAATTAAAATTATTGAATTTAATTTTTTGAATTACATGTTCGCTGCTTGAGATGGCCCAAGGGTCACCCCGCTGCGCCATAACTTACTGTCACAGTGACTTTCACGTGTAAAATAAATGGCCTAAGCATCAGCCAGCCAGTTCATTAAATGTTGTGTTAGACTGGTTGAAAATCATTTAGGAAGTTATTAGAACGGCACCGTTTAATCAACGGGCTAGGCTGTTTGTTAATTGAACGGCTGATTAAGCCAGTTGGCTGCGACATATACATAATATGAAATAACCAATTATTAACCAATATTTTTATATTTCCAGAACGAAAACGGCAACGTGATAGTGAATCCCGCGGCCCAGCACATGTCTCGCAACGTGTCCTCCCCTGCCTTCAGCTCGCAGGCGCCGGGACTACCGAAGAACGGCTCTGTTCCGTTCTTTGACCGACAACGCAAGCAGAGCACGGGAGATAGGTCAGGAGATAGGTACCGTAGTTAGATTATTTATTACAGTCAGCGGTGGTGGTGATGTCTTGTGGGTGACGGTATAGAGGTGAGGTAGGGATTTGTGTGTAACTGTAACGTGATAGTGAATCCCGCGGCTCAGCACATGTCTTGAAAGGTGTCCTCCCGGGCCTTCAGCTCGTAAGAACCGGGTCTTATAAAGAACGGCTCCGTTCCGTTCTTCGACCGGCAACGCAAGCCGAGCACGGGAGATAGGTCAGGAAATAGGTACCGTAGTTAGATTATTTATTACAGTCAGCGGTGGTGGTGACGTCTTGTGAGTGACGGTATGACGTGATAGGGATTTGTGTGTGTGCTTTCTTTGTTTTTTTAATACAAGCTATTTCGACGTCGGCCTGCTTGCCTCAGCGGTAGTAAATCCGCCTTACGAGCAAGAGGTCCCGGTTTCGATTCGCGGCCGGGCAGATGATTGAATATGAGTTTAGTGGTCATAACTCGAGAGTAATGCTTTTAATGTGCATAAACGCGAAAAACGTGTAAGCAAGTGTGTGTGTTTGCATGTTTATTGCTTATTTACGTTAAAAAAAAGCAATCGCTCAAAGGAAAATAAAAAATGTAGAATGGAGTTAGCTTTACAGAAATGCGATTTATTAACTCGAAAAAAAATTGCAGTTGAGACCGCGGAGTGAAGCTATGAATAGTTGAGTTTTTGCTTTTATCTGTCTCTCATTTTTCAAAGTAAACACATTCTTAAACTTCTTCTTATTTCAATTTTCCAGATTCAAGCCGTCCCTAGCCGCTATCAAAGCCACGTCCAAAGCCTCCATGCATAGTAACCGACCTAACGATGTAAGTTGATAATCATATTCTTGAAACTAAACCATATCTCACATTTACTGCACATTTAGTTAAATATTTGATACGAGTACATGTAACTTGGTTTAATGTTTGGTTTCTTGTTATAAGCTCATAGCAGTTCTCTTCATACAGGGATTTAACGAAAGGGTATGCTAAGCCGAAAGATGTTATATTATTGATTATTAAGAACAACTTTTACTATGGAACCGACAGGACTCCCCAAAAAAAAAATATCAGCTGTTCCATAGACAAATGTCAATAATACTCGACAAAATGTATGAAACAGCTGATTATTTTTCGCAAATTCCAAGTTGGTTCTATAGTAAAAGTGGTTCATAATGATGAGTACTGTGAGCCCCCTTTCGGCTTAGCATACCCTTTCCTTGTAGCCCTGGATAATTGTAGTGCAAAAGTTAAAAGCTACTCAAATGTTTTCGACCGAATTTGTCTGAAATTGTAACACTGCATCCCTAACCATGACAAATTTGGTGTTCAAGGTAAAAGTGAACAGTAGCCAAGTTGCAATTCTAGGCATAATCAAACGCAATAGAAAACTAGGCCAATGTATGGGAATGACAATAGGCGTGACGAAAGATTTTAAAATCCTCTTCCATAATGTCAGTACACATTTACTATTTACAAAAAAGCCTTTATTTCGGTAATAAACTTAAGTTTAACGAAGTTTGAAGCCATTTTTCACATATTTTTTCAACAGTGCCCGAAAACAGCTTGCATGTGTCATGGCGTCGATTTGACGTCACGGCTAGTAAACATGTCATTGTGTCTATGCGTGATGAGCGGCGGATGACCTGAGTTCACTGAGGCGTGACGTCATACGCTGTGATTGTTGTTTCTGACAAGATGGCCGATTGCTGTATTTTAATGTTTTAATTTATTGAAAATCTTAATAATCTGTTTTTTTTTTAAATAAAACTAAACATGTGTTTTAAATTTTTTTAATCTGGCTAGTCACCTGAAAGCATTGAATCGGCGATTTTTAGATACTGTCGTCATGCCTATTCTACTATTTATAAATTCTATGACTGAAATGTCATTCCCATACATTTTCTTAGTTTTCTCTGGCGTTTCCATTATGTAATTGTAACTTGGCTAGGGGGCTAGTGGGGCCGCACTTAACGTCCCATTTGACAATAAACAAAAGCACAGCCTTGAACTCGGCGATTCTCTGCCAAATCGAGCACCGACTGGCACCAATCCAGAAATAACACCGATCGTTCATGTTTCGCTGTTTACATACATTCAGGGTTCGCGGAAAAAAAGTGCGCTCAACTTAAAATAGAATTGCAAAGGGAATCCCTTGTATTCACACATAGTTTTTCAAATAAAAAACCCTACAACTACAAAACATATTATAGCTAAGAACTCCCCCGACTAATTCACCTTCCAAACAAAAAAAAAAAAACAAAATCAAAACCGGTTCATCCGTTCGGGAGCTATGATGCCACAGACAGACATACACATAGACACGTCAAACTTACGAGTATAACACCCCGTTGTTTTTGCGTCGGGGGTTAAATAAAAGTTTCTGGAGCTTATGAGTTGATTACTGATGACGAGTACAATGGCGAGACAGTAAATGAGTTTACTCGGTTGAGCAAATCATGTTCGAAAAACAAAATTGGCCCGGAATTTGCCAACTTGCCGTTTTAGGGTCCAGCTCACTTATAGCCTGGTGGCAAATCCGACACTGGTCCGATCCGACGCTAATGCTAAGTTTTTTCTCATATTCGTTTCCAGGGCGACACAGAAAGCCAGATGTACAACTCCAAGCTATCAGTCGCCGGGCCGCGTGAGCCTTCCCGCATGGTGCGGCCCATGTCTCGTAAAGACATCTTCTACTCCGGCTCCGTTCTCAACCTGCCGCAGTACCAGAGTCAGAAGTCGCTCCAGGGGTACCGCAACTCAGTACTTAGCTTGCCGCAAAGCAGGCAGGCGGGCGATTTGGAGAGACAGGAACGTGAGTTGCGACAACCCTGGCTTACAGTATAATGTTTTTGTTGGATATCAAAAAACTCGGTAATTAGTCGTTGTGTCAGAGCCAGAAGAAAATCCTATTCCACACACTACTCCTTACATTGGTATAATGGGTGAATTCCACCGAAAAGGTAATAAAAGGGAATTGGAAAGTAGAAATAGATAGTAGAGGAAGGTTATAAAAGTACAGCTTGTTGTAATTATTTTATGCAACGCCGTGGTTTAGCATACATGATTTATCATGTTTATGGTAGTTTAATAACAGTGCTAAGGAATTTTGACAGCATTCGCTTTTTATTTTCTTTATCAAAATGAGGGTAGTTCATAAATCAAACGTCAATCCATTTTCAGAGTACGACCTGTGCCCCTGCCTGTCGCTGCCGCAGTCATTCAAGACCGCGCTGTCGTCGATGCTGGACGTGTCTCTGCTGCGCGACCCCGCCTTCATGCTGATCGGAGTGTCCAATGTGTTCGGCATGGCGGGGCTTTATGTACCCTTTGTGTATATTGTCGACGCGGCGCAGCTCAATGTAAGCTAGAATAGAGTTATAGTTATTATTTCAAGGTTTAAGAACTTCATTAACACGAAGATAATTATTCACATGGATACAAAAATTTTGTGTTCGTCGGATCGTAATTAGAATGTACATACTGGCGTGTTCAAACACGCTGGTATATGTTTTATTGCAGTTTCTGTTTTTGCCGCCGTTAGGTACGCAAAAATTTACTGCGTGACCATGGGCTCTTCTATTCCTTCCAATGGCTACAAGACGCATGCAACGTGGAAATTGCTGATTAAAAGCGGCGCGATAATGGTTTTGTAATCTAATGAGCAATATAATGATTGGTAATTCTGTTAAAATACAGAGTACAAATATATCATCGTAGTTCTTACAATCCTTAATTTTAATTGAGTTATTTTTTGGTATTACTGTACTTGTATCATTGTATCATTGTTTCCAGGGAGTTGAGCCTTCCCAAGCTTCGTTCCTCCTCTCTATAATCGGTATTACGAACACGTTCGGCCGTATCTTTTGCGGATGGGTGGCCGACTTCCCCTGGATGGACTCTTTGCTGCTCAATAACATCTGTCTCGTCATTGCCACGGTTAGTAATAGTAGCCAGAGTTTCGATAGTTTTCGATAACTATCAAACGTTTCGTAAAGCTCCATACATTATAATATTTTATTCGGGATGCGTTACTGTAATGCCTTACGAAACTTTTGATCGTTTCGAAAACTCAAAACTCAGACTCAGGGTACAGGTGTACAAAAAATATTAGTACAATTTTTTTTTGGCTTAAAAGTAAATGATGTGCCCTTGGGCCCCAAACTAGGCAGTCTGTATTAGTATGTTTGTTGTTGTTTGTCTTCGCTCCGAAACTAGAAATCTTATTCAAAATGTCCAGTAGGCCTATGAAATAAAATGTGATTTGTTTCGTATTTGTTCGTCAAGTCAACGTTTCTAGCCTGCAAGCCGTTTTTAACCTAAATGTATCATAGAAAAAAAAAACTTAGCTTGCGTATTTTGTTCTTGGAAGTAATTCTAATATTTGCACAAAGTAGAGCTAGCCATCGTAAAAGAAACAAACGTACAGCGAGACAGCTTCTGTCGTATATATTTTAAGTAATAAATGTGATTTAATTTTGTGGCTTCCACATTACAGATATCCGTAGGATTAACGCCATTCTGCTACTCGTACGGCGCTTATGTTGCAATTGCTATTGCATTCGGAATCGCTATTTGTAAGTACCAATACATGTTTTAGTTCATAGCTAATTAAATCACATACATTGCACTTATCTTAATGTTAATATACGTCCATTCTTTTAAGTTTTTCAAATCAAACATAATGGGCCACACAAACTCTATTGCTACAACAATATGACTATAATATAATTTAATGTATTGAAAAGTATCCAAAGGCCGTATGCTCCCGTTTAATTACTACCTTACCTAAGCATCTAATGTGTACCTTTCCAGCGGGCTACATCTCTCTAACGTCCAATACCCTTGAGGACTTATTTGGTCTGGAAACTCACGAACAAACTTTACCTCTTTATTACAATATCAATATAGACGTATAAGATAGCTTCTAATTAATGAAGAGTATGAGTATCAATTTTTTAATCAATCAATTTCAATTTATTTAAAAAACACAGATTCATGACAATAATATAGATATAGATAATAATAATAAATGTATAAGAATCAGAACACATCACAGGCCGATAGATACCACAGCCATAGCCATACTAAGATACTACCTACCTTAATCTAACCTAAAAATCTAATGTGTACCTTTCCAGCGGGCTACATCTCCCTAACGTCCATCATCCTCGTGGACCTACTTGGTCTGGACAAGCTCACGAACGCATTCGGTCTTCTCATCCTTTTCCGTGGCGCGGCCGCCATCGTAGGCTCACCTCTGGCAGGCGCCGTGTATGACGCTACTAAGAACTACGACGCATCATTCTACATGGCATCTGCGTTTTTCTTGGCTTCTACTTTGACGTCGTTCGCTGCGCCGTTGTTCCGCAGGTAAGATGTCTTAAGATTTATTGGTTCAGCCGGCTGTTAAATCTATGTTAGTCGAAAGTGATCATACTACTAAATTACGCGATTTGTTATTAGATTAAATTATATTATATAACTTATGTGCTGAAAAAGTAGTCCTAAATTTATTTGAAATTAAAATTATTTTTGTGTGTCCATTACGGTACACTTTTGAAACTTTTTCGGATCATAAATATTGTTATAACGCTATACACACTATGCTTAATTATTCCCAAATTTTTGAAACCGTCAAAAAGGCACGACATGTCATGTCATATGGCCACACTACGTCTCTGTTCCTTTCTTTTCACGCCTCTCGACAAGCGTGACTTAGGCATTAGTAGATGGGTAGATTCTGCAGCAAAAGACAGCTTATGTCTTTACTTTCAGTTTAGTGGCGGGGACAGTAACGTGGAACGCTCCATAAAGATCCCACAACAATGTAGTATTGGTCTCCCCACAGAAAGCCGGAGGAGATCGTCCTCCCAGCCGACGCGCTGACCCCCATCGACGAGGACCTGGAGGAGGGCGACGAGGAGGACCCCGACGACACGCCCATCACCATGGGGACGCGCCTCGCCACCGCGCCCGCCATCACGCGCACCGCCGCCTCGCCCGACGAGCCGCCCGCGCCCCCCGCGCCCCTCGCGCCCCCCGCGCCGCCCCGCGAGCGCAGCGAGAAGGAGAGCGTGCTGTAGCGTGACTTCATTGTTGGCTCGACTTATATATAGAGAACCATGCTAGGTTAGGTATAACGATGTGCGCGACTAATAACCGCGTCTACGCTGGATGAACCACCACGCCCGGCCATGAGTGCAGCGAGAAGGAGAGCGTGCTGTAACGTGCGACTACTGGCTCGACGTATATGTAAACAACCAAGCTAGATAGGTTAGGTATAACGATGCGCGAGGAGATAGGAGGATAGGAGCGCTCACAGAGCCTGCTCGAGTGTGGCTACCACTACCGCTCGCCGCCGCCTCGCTGGATGAACCGCCGACGCCGAACGTGACTTGATGCACTTGATTTAGGTTAGGTAACGATGTGCGCGACTAGGGACCGTGTCGTAAAAGGAGAGCGTGCTGTAACGTGACTTGATTGTTGGCTCGACTTATATGTAAACAACCATGCTAGGTAGGTAAGGTATGGCGATGTGCGAGGAGAGGAGCGCTCAAAGGTCCTGCTCTATAGTGTGGCTCACTTACGTAACGATGTGTGCGACAGCGACCGCGTCTACGCCGGACGAGCCGCCCACACCTAGGGCGGAATGCACGCAGACGGAGAGCTTAGGTATACCGTTCTAGAGACTAGCGACCGCGCCAAATAAGCTCGAAGAGACTTAGAAACGCACGCATAATGAAATTTGACGGTCTGATTCAATGCAGTGACTGATGGCTAAACAATATCATTGAGGAATCATTGAATTGAAAATTAAATACTGATGGCTAACAGTCAATTTTCCGAAATTTGAACTCGATGTTCGGTCGGTATACGGCGGGTGCGGGGCTATGGCGGGGGTAGACAGCGTCGCGTTGGTGACGATCGGTCTTAAAGCTAGGTTTCTACGGAGTTAGAGAGAACTGCTATACTATAAGCTGAAAGTATATAGAAGTGAGTGTATCAACATTATGACCACCTGCTATTATGGTTCCTTAGAAATGGGTCGAGTATAACTGGCCATTTTTGTGGAATAGCAATATGGTTGGTTGTATATGTATATGTTGGTTGTTGGTACCATGTAGTAAAAGCGATTCACTTTTATGAATACAAAACTGACTCTCATTCGGCTTATCATAGCAGTTTTATCTAACACTGTTCATTCGGACTCGGATTCGTTTTACGATTACCAATAGTACAAATTCAAACATTTTTTAGAAAATAAATTGAAAATTAAAAAAGTATTGGTTAGCAAAACGATACGATTTTTGTATGTAGAAATAGGCTTAAAACTCAAGATGCAATGAACAGTCATGATTTATACGCTAACTTACCAACAAGCTACGATAGAGGCGAATACGATGTTTACCTTATTGCTAAACTAGCCCATGAATGGCTAAAGTGTTTCGCGTATCAAACTACTTTTTCCTTTCAATGTGATCTGTCTGTGAGTCTACACGGTATTGGCGAAGCAAATAACAAATATGAAATGTGAACCTTATATTGTATTGGATACAGCAGAATTTCGGACGACAACTGATCATCGGCGCTGCTCAGCAGTCTTTGATTCACAAATCTTTATATATTTTTAATGTATGCAACTTTGAAAGGTGATTTCAATACTTGTTTTTTCGCCGTAACATCGTGTGGTCGGGCCTTTCTATCGTTTGATACGCGATACATTAGATTTCAACTTTTCCCTTCACTCTCCAACCTAATAAATAAATACGATCTCATTACCATTGGAGATATGGGAGAAGTAAAGAAATCTGTAGATGTAAATTCTCATAAATTATTGAGATAAGTTAATAAATGATTTATTTTCTATAGAGTGTACAGTGATGTAATATAGTTTACGAGTGGTCTAAGAAATTATTCATTTTGAATAAAACCGGGAAATAACATTCAATAAATGTCAAGTTACCGTTAGCATGTATTAACACTTGTGATGTAGTTACGATAAATTGTCCTTTAAGTTGCTAGAAATCTTTTCTGCGGTTTGTAATATAAGTATTTATAGTTGAAAATCGTAACTGCATTCTAGTCATAGTATATTACAGGTCGTCTACGAACGCAGCTAAAACGAATAAATGAAATATGAGCTCTATATCTTGTGACGTACAGTAGAATTTCACGTGACTTTCTTCGAGTATATCACGCATGAATTACGCATTGACAAAGCGTCTTTTCGAGGCGTCGCGTCGCTTAAAATTGTACTGTACGATACACGATATAAGGTTTACATTTCAATACTTTCCTTTTAGTCGGGTTGGTACAAAGTTGGTGTAATGTGCTATGACCTAACCACGTGTAGATACCGCCTACTATGAGTAACTGAGAAACATTATTGTTACGAGTATAAATAATCTTATATGTAAACTGGAATTGACTGCAAGCAATAAAACGTTACTTCGCATTGCATTTTGTACCCTAAACCGATGGAAATAAGGTTCTTTCTAACGTGCCATAAATTGTCGTGGTGCTAAAGTAATTCGAACGATGAAACCTTACCATGAACTAATACTCAGTAAAGCTACGTGAGTTTTAACAGTCCAAAAAATTATTAGCAATAATATATGTACTTATAGTTGTACTTAGAAATGAAATTGTAAAGTTCATGTCTGTCAAAGCTTATTGATCGATATTTTAGTAATTGACAATAACATTTACGTTTTAAATGTTGCCTAACAATCCATTGAAGTTAGAGAAAATTAAAGATTTTTGTCAAAATGTAAATAGTTTGCACGGTGTAAATATTGCAAAAAATGCATTAGATTTTTGAAGTCCTAACATTTTTCTGGGCACGACTTTTCAATATCCTATGACATGTAGATAGGTTTAAGATCAAATGTAAATGACTTCCCAAAATAGGACAGGAATAGAATAATATTAATAAAAATGGAAGGGAAATAAAAGAAGAAAAAAATTAAAGCTAGTTTGTGATGTAGATAGATAGATACAACTTTTCGAACGTTTTTGAATCTATGAGCTTGCCTTTTCTAAATAAATAACTAACCTAATATCGCACTGAAAACATTGTCTTGTCTCTTCTCTTATATGTTTAACAATTATTTTTGGAAAAAGCTACAAAAGCAACACAAAATTAGAAATCGAACAATACCTACATTTTGTGTTGTTTGATGTCGCCTTTCACGAGAACTTCCAACCGGTCCTTACGAAATAATTGGCTGGGACATACAGACAGACAGACACCGGAGTCTCGCCATAAAGGTTCTTTCCTGAAGGAGGTTCAGACCCCTAAAAATTACAATACAAAGTAGTTACTTCAAAAATTCGATTTCCGCTTCAATGCCAGACAACGCCCCTACTATTGTCCTTCGCTCCATAGGAACAGTATTCTGCTGGTAATCGATAAGATAGATTACCAGCGATGTCTTCTCGGTCTATAATATACCGATGACATTTCGGTTCCGAAAGGTGGTCTCGTATTCGAGCCCTCCGTGTAGCGAAGCAAAGAAAAGAGGCGGTCATCCAATACTCATCTATTTGTATGTAACTTACCTTTGTACTCGTATGTTGTTAACAACTTACAAGACTTACAAGTTTTTACGGGCCGAGATGCTTACCCTGGTGTCAAACCTAAAGGCCTCGGACAATCGGACAATGATCATATAAAAATGCTAGTAAGAGAATCGATCTTGTATCAAACATGTCTATGGTCAACCCTATACTTCCCTGTTTTGCACTCCTAGGTTTTCTATTCGAGTATTTATATAAACCAAGGCTAATAAACAGTGGAGTTAGACTTATACAAAAATCCAGCCAGTTGTTTTTGTACATTTAGCTAGTAATAATTTTTCTATCTCTTAACTGTTGTGTGCCATCGCTATGAACAATATTGTCTCCTGTAAATACGCTAGATATTATATAGAAGTGACTAAAATGTAACGCAGTCAATTTTATATGCATCTTTAATACCAAACCTGTTATTTTAGGCTACGTCTTATAGAGCATATACTTGCCACGTTTAGGTGTATATAATTTAAAAATAACGCTATATATTTTGTCATAAATATTTCTGTTAAACTGCATAATTTAGCTTTAAGCCGTAGGTATTATATAGGAAAGAGAACTTAGCCCTAGAAAAAAGTAATGTGTGATAAAAATAATGGAAACCGTTATTTAAATATATTTCTTTTTTAAACTTGTACTTTATGCGTATAGATTTCGTTTAAGATTATAAATGTTTACAGATGTATAGAAATTTAAAATACAAACAGTCGAAGATGAAAATGTTACTGTTGTTATAGCTTTATGTAAAAACCAAAAGTGTTATTATGTTTTTAAGAAGAAATATTTAGACGGCGAAGAATTTAAGATTGTAATCAATGTAATGACGGAAGTTAATGTTAGGTAAAGATTTTAATATCTAGTATAGTCCGTTCGGTCTACGAAGATGTGCGTTACCATTCGACGCTTATAATGGAAGTGTGCAATGTAGTGCTCGTGATAAGCCAAATTTATTTGTGTGTTTGTCATATACATAAAGTTTATCACCAGGCCAGTCTCACTGTAAATTAGATATAATATCAACGCCGCGCTACTCACTAAAGTAAAGCCTTTTACATCTAACCCAACGAGTGCAAAAATGACAATCATTCTGTATCGAGTTACCCTTCGCTGTTCGTGCTAAAGGTAACTTCATTCCGACCAAGCTCGAGTTTCTATTCATTTGAATGTAATTTTAGAGTCTTTCATAAAATATTTGTAGTACGGTTATTTATTCAGTGACGGAACACTTCAGTGGGACATTGGACACACACTAAACAGATAAGGTTTAAGGGTACGACGCGTCTTCATAGATTGAACTATCTATAAAATTGAACGAGAGTATTTGTAAACCGTGGGAAATGTCGGAAAATATTACATTTTTAGACTACGTTTTTCTAAGAGGCTACGATACGATAAGGCAGGCCACTGTCAACGGAGTATTTCTATGGCCTAGTTTGAAATTATCCTTACGATTTCCAAATAACTCCGTTCTATTAATTGTAATGCCGGTTAAAGTGTGGCTGCGAACTTAAACAACATGAGGTCTATTTTTTGAGACAGTTTTTGTCCTAACTTCTTGAATAGAAGTATAATTTTATTCTAAAGTATTGACTCAAGCGGTACCTATGTAATTACAATGTATTTTAGTTCAGTATTGGCTCAAAGTATTGTCTATTGTCTTTATTCAAGCTGTTTACATGATTTTTGCTTTAATAATGTTACGTGCGCTATTCATTAATTATTGTAGCTTTTAATTTTATCTCAGTGTAAGCAGCTAAAGAAATAATTAAAATTTTGTCAAGTTAAGCGCACGGCTCGCTTGTTCAGAGTTCTACCATAAAATATGCTTGTTGAATGTCCACCGAATTTTTTTGTAAATAACTGATTCATTAAATGAAAATGATGACTGACATTAGCTTTTTATTTATTACTCGTTTTGCCCACTATTACATTTTAGGTGGTATTAGTGATTATTCATGTTTAGTGCGTATGCAACCAACTCTATTATGTAGAGGTCCTAATATGGTAGTGTTAGGACTCGTTTGCAGAGTTCGACTGAGGAAGTGACTGCTTTTGCCAGTTATTCTACCGCCGAGCAGTAATTAGTGTTCAAACGTTACTGTGTTTCGGGTAGTAGAGCAATGGTCCCACTGAAATACCTGGGCACTAAGAGATCTAACATCTTTGTTATCAGTAAAGGGGACGAGTGCAGTGCATTGCTGCACAGGGTTTGAGCTATTGGATTTTATAAAGTTTGGATGGCTGATCTGGTCACTTACATAAAAATCCTATATTCTAAGTAAACGAAAAAAAATTAGTGTGATGGCTTCCTCGCAGTTTATTGCCTTCTCAGTGGTTTGCCCATTAAATTCTACAGAGAAAACAAAGCTATGTGTGGTTTGCAAATGAACTTTATAACTCTCGTCAACAGATGGCGTACCTAGTGAACAAAAAGTTTGGTTTGAATTGCAAGCAGGGAAAATCTCAACACAAGCAACTTTGAATTAATTACATTGTTAGGTTGGTTGTGAGTTCTAAAATAATTAGCAATTAAAGCTACTGCTACAACAAGAACATTATTTTTACAAAACAAAAAACAAAAACCGACTTCAAAAGACCGACTATTGAGTTATTCATTTATGAGTATTTGTCGCGCACGTACTTATTGGAAATTGAAGACTTATATGGTTTTCTCATGGATACCATTATCAGAACTGGACTAAATTGAAATGGGACCAAATGGGAAGCGTCAGCTTTCTAATAAAAAAAGAATCATCAAAATCGATTCACCCAATCAAAAGTTATGAGGTAACAAACATTAAAAAATTTAAAAAAAAAAACATACAAACGAATTGATAACCTCCTCCTTTTTTGAAGTCGGTTAAAAAGAGTCTCTCATGCAGAAAATAATAACTTAATGCGAGCTATTTAATTAACATCCCGGCACAACACACTATTTTGACCTAATAAAATTGACACATCTAGGTAATGGGTAGGGTACCTATAATCATCAATATCAATGATTTTCATTCAACCTTATTATCTAGTCAGACGTTACAATGATACAAGTAGTTACGAGGTCGGTCTATCGTAGTGATGAGATGTTTACTATCAAGTCTATCAATCTCAACTACGAGTCTACGATCAATTGACCCTAACGAATAGGCGTCTAGTGTAACAGGTCACTTTATTACATCAGTAGTTCAGGCACTTTCAATTGTGGTTGTGACCTCCAAGGGAGCGCCGTTTGTTTAGGAAGTTACATCGACTTATTGCGTTAATTTATTTCAGCAGGCAATTGTGATCTAAGTATTTTCTTGTTTATTGCTTTTCGGACCGGGCTTTATGGTGTATAGGTGTATAGGTATATAAAAGAAAGTCGTGTTAGTTACACTATTTATAACTCAAGAACGGCTTTACCGATATGGCTGAAAATTGGTGAGGAGGTAGCTTAGAGCCAGGAGACGGACATAGGATACTATTTATTCCGATTTTTGTAAGAAATCAATATTAAAACTATTTCTATTAAATAAATTCGATAGCTTTCAAGTGTGACTTGACATAAAACATCGGTCACGTATAAAACGTGGTTTAACAAAAAAGAATCAGACTTGGAATAACAAAACGCAAATGACAGCAATTTAATGGACGTATGGATGACAATTTGATTTTTGTAAGAAATCAATATTAAAAATTTTTCTGTAAAATAAATATCAATCATAATGTAATGATGGAGCCATTGCCTATCTCAAAAAGCTAAGAAGTAATTTTGTCTATGAATGAATGGTTGAAAATTTGAGTTTTGAAATAAATATTTAGGTAAAAAATTAACTTAATAAATTCGAAATTCTGCTTTTATTGCCTTTAAGGCGAAACAGAGTTCGCCGGGTCAGCTAGTTTTAAATAAAATATAAAAAGGAAAAAGATAGATAACCTGACGATCAGTACTAAATCAAGATTGACATGTCTATAGCCTCGGAACCTGTTATCACTCAGCGCCAAGTCTACGCTGCTTTAGGCTGTACACGTGATTGTCGATGCAAAATTATTGTCTAGATGTTTTCCCAAACACGTCACGAGCGCAGGAACTAGAGTTCCAACTATTATAAACTAAATACCTGTCTAATAATAAATCTAGACAATCCATCATTGAACCAGATAAGGATTTTATTGGTGCAATTATTATCCGCGTTGCGACTGGTTCCTGTTGTTAGTTCCGCAAAAGATTCATGTTTTTACGACATTCGTGATACTGCCTATAGGCACAGAATAAATTATGACACATATTCACCTGTTATATCCTACGTTCTGACATACTCGTATAATAATACGTTTACTTCCGAAACATTCAAACACAACCGCAAGAAGCTAGTTGACAGTTGACAATAAAAAATGCTAGGGTGACCATAAAAATTACATTGTCCCGGATAAGACATACAGGGTAGAAAAAATATTCACGTAATTAGGTAGAGTTTGTTCAAATTGTTTTGCTTTTTAGATGCGGCGCTGCATTCGCATATTTTTATAATGAAAGTAAATCAATGAAAAGTTCGCCAGCCCCTAAAAGAATGGTGAAATTGGCTCAAATAAAATTTATTAATTAATAATAGTTGTTATCACAAAATAAAACTATATTTTGAGAAATGCCATTACATGTTATCATCACAAATTTCACTTTATGTCACGTTCTTAATTTAAATGTGTGATGTTCACCATGATTTCCAAGTATCGTCAGACCGTGCCCGCAAGCAAGGTCGTTGACCGACGCGTCTGGTGCAACTCGCGCGCGTGTTACATCAGCCGGCCTTGTCCGACACAAACAAGGTACAACAATGAAGGTACTGTAACTGTAACGGACGGCCTTTTCAGCCGGTGCCTTGCTGGAAATGCACCGAAATATTAAATTGTAGCATATTTTGCAGTTTATGTAATAACTTATTTCAGCGTATTGGATTTACTGATAATTTGGTCTGCATCGATTTACTATATACCTACATAATTTAGCTACCTAGATAATCTATAATACATAATTGTAATCTTTCAGGTCAGTATAATTATTATTTACTCGTATTTAGGTATATACAGCAACTTATGCAGGTAAGCTAATTTCAAAAGTGTCCCAAAAAATAAATTCGAGAATCTCGACATCATAGCCACCCTAGTCAAATATCCGTTGATACAGATTAATGAGGAAACATATTATTAAATAACTTGCTACATAGTACAGTATGAATCCAAAAGTTACTCAGTTTTACTGTCTGTTTGTTATCTTTACGAGGCTAAACCGATTTTGATAAAACTTGGGATCTCTTTAAACATATAGGTGAATTTCGTAGGTAGGTATAGGTCGTGTGCATAGGTATTGGGTTGGTGGTAACTATTTTTTAAGTGATGCGGTTTTGCGGTGAATAATGACTAGTAAATAATAAATAGCAGCTACGAGTAGGTATAATAGGTGGTTGTTATTTGAGAGCTTAGGCAGTGATTATCATAAATAACCTTCCTGTAAAGCTAATGTAACTTTACGTTGAAGTTTCATCAACCTCTTGGGTTTTCCCTCGGTACCTATTTACCCAATATATAATGCATGAATACAGGCAATAAGTATATAATTAAATTAATTGGATGAATAAGTACCTACCTAGGTACCTAATGTAGGGCAGCATATGTTTGCTATTGTATGCATTTGTAGAACCAATAAGAAGAAGACTAGTGGTAGGGGATGGTTGTGTAACCTATGACCACCCTCCGATACGAGTTAAAGGAAGCTACAACGGTGCGTGTCTTACGTTGTGGGGTCCAGTCAGCAAGAAAATTCGTTTTTATTTTTTACAAATATAAAATTTATAAGATAGTATGGAATCGAAGTCATACTCGTAGTTTGTAGGTAAGATACATAGTTTAAAATTTTTAGTTTTTTGTACCAAAATTTAAAATACCATCCAAAAAAGAAATAATAAATATGCAACGCAATTTTGTTTGTACTGTTTATCTATCACACTCAAAATTTTCCGTTTCGACGAAAAAGGTTTTTCCCGGTGAACCGCAGAACGGTTACGGAGAATTGGTCTGCGCTACAGCGCCGCCTACAAGTGCCGGGCGCCGTCATTATATCTTTTATACCGATAATATATCGCTTTATGCGTACATACCTACATGTGAATCACGTACCTATATGAGTTGATCATTTCAGCTCGATTTTACGATTTGCAAATTACTTTCCCCAACCAGTTTTATCAGCGTACTTCTCGTTTAAAATATGTAATCAATTTAGTTCACTCCAACATCTGATATTTAGCACGCCTGTCATAACAACAACATCCGTAGGAATTCCAAAGAACTGTCCATTGAAAAGCTACACGACCGAGCGTAATAGCGATTACTACTCAATCTGTGGTACTACGTATACCATGATGACGACAACATCAACACGACACGCCTTCCATTGAGGTGTTCCACTTCATTTACATACGAAAAGTCCAATTATAGCGGCAATGAATCACGCGGTACGAATATGCGAAACAAACATAAATTCGACTTAAGACGTATGCGGATGATGTAACAATGCCCAGACTTGCACCAGACGAAATTCTCGTAAAAGAAACATTTGATCATTAGTCAAAAATGCTTGTTTGTGCTCAAGACCTTCAATGTAATTGGTCGGCAATTGTGACTATATACATAAATAAATAAAGTACTTACTCTTAGCAAAAATAGTTTTGCAACGGGAAGTGCATACAATGCGTAACTTCAAGTTATTATTGTAGCACCTACTGCAATAATAATTGTCTATAATTTAACTGCAAGCGGAAATAAGAACTGATCACGACTTAAGCTTTGATTTTACAGGTAGATACAGTACAGTTTAAAAAAGTGTCCGCAGTTTTCAAACAATATTATGGTCTCTTTCATAAAGAAATAGTTGAGAGGAAAGTACGATACAGTCGATATTTTGTATTGTAGCCAAATCATCAGAATAATGTACAAGACCCTACTAAGCCAATTAAAAAATCACAAAACTAGACCGGAAAACACGTGGCCTTAGATGGCATAATAATGGATTAGCAAGAAAGTGGTCTATGCAGTGGTATTGATAAGTTTCGGATTATGGCGACGATTAAATTGAATCAATTTATTTTGGGGATATATTCACAAAAATCATCACAGACAATTATTGAATTCTATGATGATGATGAAGAAAAATTTTAGAAAAAATAAGACTAATGAAAATTTTATTGGTCTTACTAATTTCCTAAAAGTAATTCGACCAAACTACTATTAAATTATTTGCCTACATCAGCAAATATACAAAATTAATAAAAATTAATTCAATTAAATGTTTTCCCCCAGCTTATTGCAAATAACTCCTTATCTGCTAATCGATCATCAATATAATTACATGCTTACGTATCACTAAAAAGAAATCTTGTCCAATTATGAACAGATCATTTCAAAAAAAGAGTGATAACCTCCTTTTTTGACGTCGGTAGGTAATAAACGGACTATCAAATACTCGTATCATCTTATTTTAGAATAGGTAGAGTCTGATCTTGATATTATTAGTAGTCATGCTATAAGCTCTGCCATGTATGTAGATTGTAGTCGCAAGTACTGTTTTCTGTAAAAATAATGATTATTAGATCAGCAAACGCAGTTATCGGAAGATTTTCCACGTAGCAGGTAAATCGGTCAAGGCATCTGTGGGTAAGGTCAGACAAGTACTAAACCGTTCAGAGGTAATTGCTCGTAAGGCGTTTTCTTTAATCAGTTCTCGTTTAATATTTAGTATTATAGGGTTGTCACTGGGTTGTGCTATTTGCCTTATCTAGCTGTTAGATAGGATGTATTGAAATAAAGTTCATGAAGTTTGCCAAGAGATTTATTAAGCGGTAATTATAACCAACATTAATAGCTTGCTGAGAGATGAGATGTGTGCTCTACTCAAGCGCTAGTACAGGACTGGTCGCTAAACTGTTTACTTCCATGATAGATGTACACTTACAGAATGAATATGTATTTGTATTTTCTAACCTATATAAACAACCGTTGGGGTAGACGGGTTCTAGAGTGGAGACCACGGTTCGGCAAACGTAGAGTAGGGCGCCCTGCGGCCAGGTGGAGCGACGACCTGCGTAAGGCGGCTGGTAGCAATTGGATGCGTGAGGCAGAAGATCGTGCCTTGTGGCGTTCGTTAGGAGAGGCCTATGTCCAGCAGTGGACAAACATTAGATAGGCTGATGATGATGATGATAAACAAAATATGACAAGTCTCAAGTTATTATCATCCCTTTCTCACATTATCAAAATAAAAGAAACGCGGGCAATTTTATAGCTATCAGATTAGTTTCACTAAAAGAATGGCTTAACAGAAACGATATCATTGTCTTCAGTATCAAATAGGATAGGCACCCAGTACCTACTGTGATTCATCACAGTAGGTACTGGGTGCCTTTTTCACAGCCACAGTTCTTATCAATAAAAATCATGCTTCTACCAGGTATCTACTATTGGGTATGCGGGCTGCCTACTAAATAAGTATCACAGATCCAAAATAGATGAAAGTATCTACTTACGTTTGTATAATTAATTGACGGGCTAGGCATTTTTTTCAGAAGAGAGATTAGATTTTTCAGATTTTTTTTTCTATTTTAAATTAAAAAATATTTTGTATTGATCTTTTAACTTACTCTTCACTGTGAAAATTGTTCAGCAGCCTCAAGACAAACGCGTAATAGGTTTTTTTAAACTCTTTAATAAAATATTTTGTTAATAAGTAATAGATAATATTCTGTTATTATGGTTTTATTGTTGACGCATTTTGTTTAAAAACAACTGGAAGAGTCTTAGTCGAGATCAGACTCAAATTAAGAGAGTATTGAGTATTAATTTTAATTTACCTATGGTATTGGTAGCTATTTACCTGGTTTTAGTATTTATTAATTGATT
This sequence comes from Alcis repandata, assembly GCA_949125135.1. Classification (NCBI taxonomy): domain Eukaryota; kingdom Metazoa; phylum Arthropoda; class Insecta; order Lepidoptera; family Geometridae; genus Alcis; species Alcis repandata. Next base: position 9,490,762 of record OX421233.1, read on the forward strand.
ATATTTAATTATAACTCTTCTTCTATTAATTAACAGTAAACAGTTTAATTGATATTAAGTTTTAATTAAGGTTAATTGATACTACATATATACAATTATACATATAGTGATAAGCAAGTTGTTTTTGTTACGGATAAGGAATATGACGTATGTCGTGATTTATTTCCCTATTATTAATTATAGGGAAATTAAACATGAATGTAGTTGTAGGTACATTAAAATACTGAAATGTTGAATGTTGAATAATTTTGTTTTAAATACACGAAACTTCTCACATAAGATGATATTAAATCACTTAGTTTTTAAAGTAAATCTGCAATTTTTTTTTTGCAGGAAACCCTGAAAAACAGCATAAGTTATTAAAACAGCCTTGTTTAAATAAAAAGCTGCACTGGAATGCTATTTTTACTGATTTACCTACTATTTGTTTTACTTATTTATTTTATTATGGAAATGTAGCCCAATATTGTAATTTATAGATCTTAGTCAGTTGAAAAAAGTTCATAATTATGGTTATAAAACATATAAATTCAATTAAATTTTAATTAAATTAATTAGTTAAAAAAAAAGAAAAATAAAAGGACAAATCTTCTTCTTTCTTACATTTCAAAATGAATCGCTGTTCTTTTGTCTGGCTAAAACTCGAGAATGGTTGGACCGATTTCGCTAATTTTGATCTTGAAATATTTGTGGAAGTTTAGGGAAGGCTTAAAAGTAAAAAAAAAAACAGCGATTGAAACCGCCGGATGCAGCGAGTTTTAAATAAAATTCTAGAACAATTCGTCAGCTTCCTTAATAGTCCCCGAGACATAATGTTTACATTGTACCTACATTGTTTTCACACCAAGGAGCCGAGGAAACACCAAGAGACATCATCAGGGGTGCATACTAATTAGCCCTGCTCCTTGACATTGTTTGATTTCCGCACTTAGTGTTAATATGTCCTTTTCGTGTCGAAGTATCGGTGTTTTTGGCGCAGTATAATTTATATTTATCCTTATTTTAAAGTATTAATCAAATTGAGCGTTATCCTTATTAAAGTGTTAGTGGTTAGCAATCGTACTTTGACATTATAAGTTTTCCTTTTTCCTGCTGTTAAAACTCTGTCTTTTTCATTTTAGTCTATAAGAATAAAGACAACAATATTTTGAGTTAACAGTTTTATTAGGTACGTTTCTATTTATATAATTGCTTATATTTACTTCAATTTTTCCTCTCATAACATTGCCGGTACCTATAACTGTGTAAATAGTACTAGTTTATTTTTAAAATCCAGTGTACAATTTTACTTAGTTATTAGTACATTTGCGTAGGTCGTATGTGCCTAACTAACGACATTTCTCTACTACAAAATACTTGCAAGGCTATATTGCCATAAAATTAAGCACACAACATACCAAATGGAACCAACTTAGATATATGAATGTATGATGTATTTTTCTACGTAGTATACTACATAGTTTCCATTTTTGTTTACCTTCTAAATAATGGCAGGTTATTCCCAGATACGTGTATAAATGACTCTGACGTAAATCCATCAGTATTTTTGATTTTACCTCGTATTGTAACATAAATCTAAATGCAGGCTTCTAGAGGAAAATATAAGGGAAAACAGTCTAGATAACTGCACAAGTGAAAGGCCGGTTCAAATATTACAAAACTATCACGATTTATGCAGCTCAGAAAGGCCTATTACCTACAAAAGTCTCTAATTTAGCCCAACAATAGAATTTAAAAAATACTACAACCAATTCGAAAAGAGCTCAATATAATACTTTTAAACGGCTACACCGATTTATCAATTACAACTAATAACCATTGCAAATATTGCAATGAAACTGCTTTTTAATTTAACCATAAATAACCATAAATAAAAACATGTCATCAAAATTGGTCCCTTTTGTTTTAGAGGAAAGTAATAACAGACATAAACTCAAACAACATTTTTACCCCAAACACATACCTGCCTTCGGTAATAGCGCACTTTATAACAACGCCTTTTGTGCCTACCTAACAAATATCATTGTACCTCACACATTGTATTGCCGCGTCCCATGAGGTCGCATCGCACACCGCAGCCGTAATGCCCATAGCATACTGATCGCGAGTCACGAGCCCAGAGACCTTTGCATTACCCATGAGGCCACGTACATCGTAAAACAATAATATAATTCGATTAAATTAGAGAAATTCACATTATCGCATTACTGGCTGCGCTCTGCGGTTGCTCCTGCAATTCTACAGAAATTATTAATTTTACCAGGATAAAAAGTAGGTTTTGTATTAATATAAGGTATGATCTATTCTTAATCCAAAATTTACTCAAATCTGTTCTGTAGTTTCAGCGTAAAGATGTAACAAACATACTCATACTCACTCACTCACTCATTCATAAAATTGTATATGTACTAGCATGATGAATTGATGATATACTGAAGTATGTGAAAATCTGCGCCTGTGTACCACTGCTTAATTCTATAAGAACTTTATAGGTTTGTTAATGGTGCAATTAATCAATTCAATCAGCCATTGAATTTTATTGGAATATTATTTTTCCTGAAAAATTAACGATTTCATCTAAATGTAACTTACATCTAGTTACAATACGCTAATATAGTAGCTATATAGTAGTTTGGTTTAACCAACCTATCTTTGACCAATCGAACACAACTCACCGCTCAGACCTTCGAGGACTTGCTGAAAAAAAAAACTTGAAATCGTTATTCACATTTCGTTTTTTTACGCCCCTTGAAACTTGGCGCCTAGAGTGAACAGTCCTCTCGCTCTACCTCAGGGCCAGCGCTGGTCATAAATAGTTTATGACGCCAAAACTAAACAATATTGCATCAAGATAAGAAAACAAACTTCTTATTATAGATCAGTTGGCGAGATAGTAAATAGGCGCAAGAAAACATTTATGATGACAACAAAACTACAATTGCATCAAGTATCTTTCTTGATTCTTAAACTTCCTACTAATTCATAAAGTTGGCGTGGATAAATGATAATAAATTTAGTATACGTGACATATTACGTTTCGAATCAAAACCTTTACCTATCAAAATGCCATTTTTACAATGTTGGCTTTTCTCACGCAAAAGACATCAACGCGCTCTCTCCCAATTTGAGGTTGTAAAATGGTAAAATAGACTATCTCTTACAAAACTATTATACCTACGTTTTCTGCATTTTATTATACGAACTGTTGTAATCTTCATATGCGTAAACATACGCATATAAAAGCTAATTTGTCCTATGAAAATATTTGGCTTCCACGCGAGTGCTGGTTGAACAGAACTTGCATGGTTCGGTAACGCTTTTAAGCACATGTATAAGTTTATTAATTTATAATGAATTCTTAAGATTATTACTTATTTTATTTATTAAATCCCTTTTTTTTTCTTATTCTGTTAAATTAGGCCAATAGAAAATTTTTGTTTTTTGAACTATAAAAAAGATTTTCGTAACAAAAAAGCCTGTGTTATTTCATGACATTGGCTACCTCAAAACGAATTTTAATGTAAATTTGTTCAGCTATTTTTGCTTGGTTGTGCATTGAGTAACAAATATCTAATCCTACAAAATATCACATTTACAGAATTAAGTTGGACTGATTGATTTCACATAGGTACACTGGTACATATGTTATATATCAACACTAGGTATACCACATACGGTACCTACATCTAAGAATCACACGAGTTAATTTGCATCATCTAAAATCTAATTACAGACGCTGTCTGTCAACTTCTAAGAATAAACTCGAGACATCTACACCTGCGTGCTCCAGTTTCACATGCCAAGCAAGATATACGACCTGCGCCTATGCAACTAACAGATATATGTATATTTACTAAGTATATAGTACATAAATATACAGATGACCTTTGTTTGGATACATTTTGTATACTATCTACTTCATACTCGTGTTAATACGTACCTACAGAGCTACGACGGCGACGTAGCTAAGTACGCACTTCTTCTTAACTAATTTCATAAATGCGAAAGTGAGATTGTTTGTTTGTTACACTTTTGCACGTTAACTAGTCACTTGGTCATCACGAAATTTTGCAAACACGTTGTCAGGGGTATAGAAGGAAATTAAATAGTAATTTTTCTCAGTTAGTCCAGAAGCATGTTATTTTGCACAGGAGTTCCTTATATATTATAACGTAGTTAAGAGAGGATTTTTGAAAACTTGTCCCTCAAAAGGTCTACGAGCTTGATACGAGGCTAAGGACCGAGTAACTTCGCGTACATAGTATATGTAGCATTGTAGTCTCAGGCATCAGCTACTGAAATAATAAACTATAGGTAATAAAACCTTCATTTTGTAAGGCAATATTTTTGTTTCTGAAGTAATGGATAATAATATATTTTTGTTTAATTAGAGTATAAATTAAACAAATTTATACATTATTCTTGTATGTTAAGTACCTATTAATATAAATATACATCATATGTTCATTAAATTTTACACTTCGGTTGCTACAGTTATATTTAAAACATAAAAACCACAACCTTGGTAGAGTAACATTAAAAAGTGTCTGGCCCTTTAATTTGTTTAACACTTATCGAACATCCGTCGCGATAAGACAGCATTCAGGTATAAATACTTACTTAGTAAACGTTAAATTACAACGTGCCAACGACTTTTCATACATTTAAGCAGGTAATGAGATTAAAATAAAATTTTGTACTTTCGAGTACTTTTGCTCTAAATATAGAGGAAGTGCCAAAAAACTTATTTTTAAATGAGTAAGTCAACTAAGTTATGCTTTCAAAAAGTTACAATGACAGGTATAACATTCACAAAGGTCATTCACAAAAATATTACCTGTCACCGGCCTGTAAACAAAGCAATGCCCGCGCTGAAATAATATTCGTAACATTTTTTTCGAATGAGTATTACTGTGGTGTGCTTTTAACATGGCGTTGGAGCGCCGGCCGCAGTCAGTACTCCCGCTACCGCCGCCGCGAGGGCACGCGTCTACACTTTCCACTATACACATCGGAATACGTTTTCCAATAAATAAAACTTGACAAAACCAAAGTGCCTAAAGACTACAAAGTCATTTAAGACCATAATCGTCGTGTTTTTGCAGTTGTATCGTAAACCGCGTGTGTGCGACGGACGCGTTCGCGCGGATGCTAATAAGCCGGCTATACGGAGCATACCTCATTAATTTCAATTGGTCAAGGTCCGTAAGCGATATTGACATATTGGTGCTGAACCGTGCACTTTCATCTGTAATCACGTGCTCAGGGTGAGTGACACTAGGCTTAGCTTTCCACTGTAAAGCGCAGCTTTATTTTTACGCTAGACGCGCGGGATGCGCGCGCGCAACTATTTTTGGTCCATGAAACGTTCACACCTATATCCTAAACTACATTCTCATGTTACAAAATAGAAAGCTTGACTGTATGAAACAGACTATTTTCTAACAAAACGGCGACACGACGTTTTAATTTTGTCGTTAAATTGGAATTCAAAGTCCGCACTGCGAATACAAACTAAATAATTTATTATGCATCGGTCAAATTGTTAACGTTGTTAACATTTGTTCGGTGATACGAGTAGGTATTATCTGATTTGGTATTCACAAAATTATATAATAATAGGCTATTGTATTTGGAAGCACGGAGCTGAACACAGTTTTATCAATGGCATCCGTTTCGAGGTTTGCCAGCGGTTTGGCGGACGATAACTTTACCAACATGTGTTACAAAATGTATTTTCTAGAACGGCTACCAACATTCATCGCACAGGAAATCACATTTAAAATAGTCTTCGTATATTTTTAATTCCGATTTTGAAGTTTGTGTATTTTATCAACGTCGTGAAGAAAGATAACAAAGTTTTTTATGTTATTTTCAAACAGAAAATTTTGTTTATAAGCAATTTCTTTAGGAGATGCAAGTAAAACTATGAATTCTGTGGTCGTAATATAACGAGTACAGATAAAGTTATTTTGTATTATAATAATACCTGTGGGTATGTGTGTGAATTGTTGATATTTACCTTACTTAACTTAAGTCCTTCTTTATCCGATGGCTAAAAATTGATTGCTTCGTTTCGATGAGCTTTGTTTATTGTCATTTTATTGCATCGTTGTCATGACGATAACGATAAACCATGACAATCAAACATATTGAAAGGGGCGATCTCCCTCCACTCATCCCGCACTTTATCAAGCTCTCAAACTCAAAATAAAAACGATTAAAGTTAAGCACGTAGGTAAGTAAATGTAGATAATGGGTTCGTTCACTGTGAAAGATCGACTCTGAATATAAATTCAATGTAGCTTGCGTCGGCACTGCGCCGGCGCCGGTTCGGACACAAATCCTATTTAGATAAGAGACATTTCACAGGACTTTTACAAAAACGTCTGTTAGTAGTAACTTACTTATTCATGTTTACCATTTACCTAATACTTATTTATCTTATACTCTATAGCTCTATACTAATAAATAAAATAAAAGATTCGTCATATTAGATTTTTCTCAAGTTTGCTTGCCAAAATTGTCAAAACCTAATGAATTAACGCATCTTGTATTTGTAACTAACTAAACAAACAAATAAAAGCATTTAAATTTGTAACAAAACAAACGAATAACAGGATAAAACATTAGACCCGCCTTCACAAAACGTTCGCTATCTAATTCTGTCCCGCTGAATAATGAAACGTACGAGTTTTTTTTTCAGTTATTCACGCGAGCGCTCAAACAATTTTAAATGTTCTTAAACTTAACAGAGAAGAAACAAAAACAAAATACTTTCATATAAAATCCTTACTAATATTATTAATGTGAATGTAAGTTTATTTGTTACGCTTTCACACGAAAACTACTTAACCGATCATCATGAAACACATATTGTTGGAGGTATTATTATAGAAGTAACATAATACACTTTTTATTAAAAAAAAAAAAAACTATTCGAGCGAAGGCGCAGGTAAAAGCTAATAATAAATAAATAATTAGCATCTTGGGGTTTTCCGTTTTTATAGTTTTCCACATTGTTATTTCGAGACGAAAATAATTCCATGTCCAATTTTTCGTCCTCATGAGTCAAGAATAAATGCATATTTCCTTTATCAAGACAAGATACATTCAGCTCTCTTTCATTAGTCATGAAACAGTAACAAACAGAGCTTCATTTCGTATTCACGATAAAATATGTTTGAATCGATGATGACATCACCTCTGTCTTTCATAGATCTAAACTTTTGATTAGACAATCTTCAGCTTCTTTATGCCGATAGTTTTTTCGGGTAAAATGTGTATTGGCCAGAAATTAACAGCTACCTTAAGGTGAGAGCTTGTAAACGGATTTTGATAAAAAAAATATGCAATTTTCATAGAAACACCATCATCCAGTTAATATTGAGAAGTCGACCTTCTAAATAATGCCTATATATACATTATACAAACAAATCAAAAACAAATCAAAATTCATGTTTCTAGTACCAACGTTAGGACCAGCGTTAGACCAGTTAGGTAATGTATTTTAATGCGGCATCGTAGACTGCATCGTTGCTTACCATCAGGCGAGATGGGGGTCAAACGCAAGCCTAATGTTAATAAAAAATATTACATGGATAATTTAAAAAAAAAATTCATCAACATTACCGTTAAAATGACTAATATGTATCAACATTAATCTCGTACGTTATCCTGAATGTGCTAGTCAAGCGATAATAATTATCTGATAGATCTAAAGCTCCTAACGAAGTAGAGCCGCAGGTAGAGCCGCTTATAAGCCTCATTTGATCGTATCTATCATCATTAGTTGCAGCATTTTCCACGATATACTTAACTTTCATCCATTTACGAGTATATTCATATATCAATGGATTTAAACTGCCAAGAGTAAGTCGATAGTAAATTTGATGATTAAAATGAATTAGGACTGTAAACCAAAAAAAGAAATGAAAGGGATAGTATTTCATTCCATTGATTTATCCGAAGATTTAGTTTTAATTTCATTTTTTAATGTTTTTTTATAGCTAGATATATTTTATGATCTTCAGAACAACGTTTTCACTCTTTTATGACAATATTTGAATTGCATCTTTCAGAATTTATGGCCTCGTAAAAACAAACAGGCATTTACTGTTAAAGCCAATTTAAACCTTCTTGGCTTTACTGCTAATCTATAGCACTTAACTGACTAATCTGTCGTTACTACCTACTCAAGAGCTACTCATTCGGCAATAGACAGTGAGCCCACTGCAGGTTTACTTACCTCTTCTCTTCTTGGAGGCGGAAATACCCTAGAAATACATTTAAAACAGTTATTTGAAGATGAACTTTTGCGAAGTAACGCCTAATTCAATAAATTATCATAAGATAGCATTTTGAAATACTTAGCAGCAAGACCAGCGAGGCTCTGGAGAGTCCAATTCGAGTCCCAAAAATGTGCACTGGAAGTGGTGTTTTCTCGTAGTTCTAGTCATTTTCTGGTAGACTTTTTTACAGATGTGACCTCTCCAAAGCCCCGTTAGTCTTGCTGGTAGGTACTTTAAAATGATATGTTATGAAGTAGGTTCACTGCAGTTGGCTCACGGACTATATATAATGCCCGGACTTTCCAAAATAAGAGCATGATTATCTCAGCGCCTCGACCTTGACTTGTCATTTGTACTGGCTCAGTAAATGTTTGTATTTGATACATATAGACAACTGAGTGCATCAAGTGAGTAAATAACGTCTGATTTCATGTTTTCTATGGTTTACTTAGTCAATATTAGTAATATTACCCAACTAAAAACAATATTTACTAGTTTTTCTTTAATTGAACATTATATGAATAAATCAATTGTAAGTTTATGTTTAAGTACTTACCTTTTATAAAGTTTAATAACAACTTCATACGCAAGCTGCACCCTACAGTTTCACCCGGTTTTTTTAAACCTATTGCACTAAGGCAAACAAAATCAAAAAAATATTCAAGATTTTGCGAGAATAACGCACGGCGATTGATATTTAATTTTACATTTGCAAAAGTTAATGATTCTACGCCAGCTAGAGGCCTTTAATTAAATCATTTATTTTACCTACATTTAATTTAATCAAAAACTGGATTAAAATGTTATAGAATAGAAACTATCATAAGAAGTCTGTCCTTAATACAGGACAACATAAGGTTAAAACTTTATAAGTCACAAGATAAATGATTATTATTTCATCGATACCGGTTTTTAAAACAAGTAAGTATAGATTTTAGTGGTCAACAATAAAATTACTTCGGGACATGACGAAGCATGGTCTGATCCAGTAGCGTTACTTTTGACACACCCATTTATATTTTTGGCGGTTTAAACTTGGGCAGGAAAATGTAAAATACTTTCATGATTAGCATATATCGTCGGCTTAGTGCAAGAAGTCATTAACTGCTAAAAAGCACTAACTATTTTGCTGTGAAAACTAACTTGATTTTAACACATTTTAGCTAATTAGCACGGGAATAGGTACTCAAGTTTCATTTAGTAGGATACTGCGACTACTTTCGATCATATTCGATATTCTTTTTAACCGACTTCAAAAAAAGAGGAGGTTATCAATTCTTCTGTATGTTTTTTTTATTTTTTATTTTTTATTTTTTTTTTACCTCATAACTTTTGAATGGGTGAATCGATTTTGATGATTCTTTTTTTATTAGAAAGCTGACGCTTCCCATTTGGTCCCATTTCAATTTAGTCCAGTTCTGATAATGGTATCCATGAGAAAACCATATAAATCTTAAATTTGCATTAAGTATGTGCGCGACAAATAGATGAATAACTCAATAGTCGGTCTTTTGAAGTCGGTTTTTGTTTTTTGTTTTGTAAAAATAATGTTCTTGTTCAAGGAATGATTTCTAAGCGTGATGCGCTCGAAGTTGCATCCTGCATGGCATTGATTTTGCAGTTAATGACTTCTTGCACTAAACCGATGATATACAAATAGAATTTGATGTAAGCTTTCAGATATATGTATTTCATTTCTATTTAACTATAATATGATTCCACTTTATCAGTAACGAGACGAGGATATTATTACCAATGTGCTAAGGTTGCAAAAACATCTTCATAAATAATCACAAATGCTGTTTTTAGTTTTCTTACACGTGCAATTTTAAGCCACGTGATATTTAAAACGTGGTCAAACGCGGACTTATTCGCGTTAAAAAATCCGATAGGTTTTCTAATCTGCAAACATTTTATGACACTCAGATATAAATAAATCAAACAGATCGATCGAAAACATGTTCATTATTGAACGAAATCCATCTGTTGGAACCGATCCGACGACCTTGGAATTTGGAAAAACTAAACGAGTTTCCATTCCAGACGTCGTAACATAGTCGTAGGTACATACTTAGTTATTGAGTTTTTGTTACAGTCACGCCTCCGCAATTTTAGTAAAAATTTGCAATGAAGAATCTGCCTTTTTTGTATGTTTTTTATGCGTTTGTCAGTCATCTCGCTTAATGACTAGCAATGATGCTGTCTACGATGAAGCACGCTTACCCAGAAAAAAAACGATGCACTAATTTTACCATTTCGATTTTAGCTGTTCTTTAATATTTACATTTTTTTTTAATATTAAGTGGCTCCAAATGATTGCTGTGATGACCACAAATTTTAGTAACTGTTGACAATTAAGATAAAATCTGGCCCAAATAGATAAACTGGATTTTTATGATGTTTTAACAGCATTTGAGTAGGTATTTGTCATCTAAATCTTAAACAAAATCACAACCATATTATAATTTTTATAAAATTATATGTGAAAGGAACTGTTCACATATTGATTGTTGGTAACAAGATAGAGCCCACAAAAATCGATGGAGCTATAAGAATTATTAACGAAAATTGGATGGGTAATTGGGTACCCACAAAAAGCAGGAAAAGTGAAAACTAAGCAGTACTACTTCTCGCACTATTATTAAGTTTTATTAATTTATTATTCTTTTTTTTGTTCACACATCTCGTGAGAACTATTTTATGAACTGCTTTTCTATCAAGTTGCTTCTAAAATTAAAGAAAAAAAGTTTTGGCAACTTTCAGCAATTTTTTTAAATATTTTAGCTGTAAATATATTCTGTTATTAATCAATATTAATAAATAACATAATGACTTGGTGACGATGGTAATAATGGTCTATAAAATGAATAACCACAATTTAAAAGCCTCAAATCTCAAGTCTATATGCTCTCACTAAGTCACTAAGCCAATGTCTACAGTGAGCTCATTCTCTCTGAGCTTATCTAGAAATTCTCAGGCTTCTAATTATCACGTTTACATTTCGAGTAATGATCTGCGCTATGTAATTACATACTAATCAAACAGCTAAAACATGTATTGTCTGATTTATTTACCTAAAGCTGACTCGACAGACGTTGTCCTGTCAAAAGCCATTGCATCAATTCTATGTCAAATGTCAAAAGTTACATTAAAAAAGTTTACATTGTCCAAAGCGCTAAAGTTAAATTATGGGCAAGTATTTTTAAATTTTCTAATTTTTCATGTTTTTTTACTATAAATTGAGATGTGAGCTATCCTATCTCCTAAGTTAGATCGAACTGCACCCGGTGTGCAAATTTGATTGAAATCGGTTAAGTAGTTTAGGTGTCTATAGCGGACAAACAACGTGACACGTAATTTATATATATTAAGATGAATAATTGAATTTTAAATTTGATTATTAGATACTAATTTTGAATAAAATATATTTCAATATTTTAAGCACCTGCAACTTATCTATTTTTTCTTGGATAAAGCTTTATCTTATAAATACGTAAAAATATGAATGAATCGGTTTTAAATATTTCATGTTTTCTTTACTTTACCCATCGATCAAGTATGTAAAATTTTACCCATATACCTACAAGCGGCTATTTCGATAAATATTTGCTTATTACTTATACAATATTATTTGATGTATTGATATAAGTATGGCCTACGTTTTGTTGGTGTCCTATCATGTTTTGTTTACAAAACCAAGAATGTGTCAAAAAGGACCCTTAAAAATCATATTAATTATTACTTAGTGTATTTTAATGTATGTTTTATGATCATGACGCCGGGATATTTTGAAACTTGAATGCAAAACAATAATTTTGTTTTACCTACATTATATTTATTTCCCATTATTTTGTTTTACCTTTAAGGCGGTATTTTATATTCGTACCCACACATTTCAGTCAATAACGAGTATGATAAGCTGCAATAGGCACTCAGACGTTGTTTTCATTATTTTTATAGGGGTAGAGGTGACTGATGAAGATAAAACTAATAAAATAAATTACATCTTTTTACATCAACACAACATACAATTTTTTTATATTTTTCATGTGTAAGTACAGTAAACTATAAAACGCTAATTTTTTCACGCTAGCTTTATAAATGATAATAGTTTGTGAAAATTTGAGTAAATAAATGTTTGTGTTTTGTTTATGTATGTTTGTTACTATAATACATATATTATTGTGATGAGATAAAGTGTGAGGATCTATCAAGATTTGGTTACCATGGAAAAGATGCAGCTCTAATTTAGGTATGGAAATGTAGCAATAGGTAGTTGTATTTTTATTATTTTTATTGCTACTTACATCACCTTGGTAACGCAGTAGCGGTCACATTGTTGCTCATCTCATTCGAGAATCTAGGTAAATACATAAAATATGTATTTATAAAACATCCTACGTCTATTTAATGTTCAGTGGTATAGTCGGCCAGACAATGCTTAGAAACTAAAGAAAAAAATCTAAAATTCTAGCCTAAATTCCTACGGAAACTATGACATGTTTCTCACATATATCAAAAACAGCATTTCCAATCCATTCGACCGTGACATTACCGAAACTTTGAATGAGCTATTCCGACCAACAAATCACGTGGCTCCGTTTTCACGAAAACCGGCTTTGTATTTACACTGTCAGACGCCATTCTTTTTAAAGTTCTTTTTTACATTCGGTTTATGGAATTTCGAATGGAAAAGTACTAGCGCCGGGTTCTCATTCATTTGAAATATATCTTTAAAAAAAATAAACCCCAAACAGATACCATTGATGCGGTTCTCGGAAGTGCGGACTGCGGACCCTCTACGGGTGAGAAAAAAAGTTTGAGGAAAAAATCGGAGCCTTTGATACTGTTAGATTGGGCGTCAAGCCGGGACGTAAATGGACCATACCATAAGCCAAATATTGGTAACGTCATAAAGAGATGAATTATGCGTAATTATGTACGTAGTATGTTTGAGTGAGTATATTAAGTAGGGGATTTTTTTAAACCATTCTTAATGTATTGTGTTTCGTTTTAGTAGATATAACTTTTGCAGTATTTTTTATACTTTAGTTTTTATGGATGCAATTTCATTGTATACAGAAAAACCCACTTCTTATGCTTATGCATTTTATATCTTAATAAGAATACTAGCCGTAAACCATTTGCATTCAAAAAAGTTATAAACACAGACAAGTTTTAATGGCTGTGTGAGTTAATATAATTTTGATTCACAGATATTATTTATTTTTTCATATGATAGTTATAATCGTGCATCTTAAAACGTAAATATATTTGAGTTCCAAATTAATAATGAGCTTTTTCGATTTTTTTTAAAGATATATAAGCCAAAAATCATCGAATTTATTTAGGAAAATAAGAGCTATTAATAAATTAATTTTAAGTACAAATCTTACGTCAACAAGTAACTATGTGTACAGTTCATTAGAACATAAGTTGCCTTATGCCTAACTGGACTGGGAGCGTCAACTAGAAAAGCTAACTGCTATAATGATCACCAATTTTCATCTAGGTATGGATTATAGTAAACATGACTACATATTTGGAATAATCCATAATAGTAATGGACAAACACGGATATCGTATTAGCAAAATGGTGCGAAAATCAGCCAAAAATATTGTAATACCAGCTTAAAGGAATAAGGTGAATAGGTATTTATTTTAGCTGATTTCTTACCAATTTTGTAGAAAATGGAAATATACTGATGCAGAAAAACCAATATTGAAATTGATAGTAAAAAATCTTGGTTGTTTAGCCAAATCTTGCTTGGTTTCGTCTGCTGGCTCAAATTATTTTTGTCTGGATATAAGATGATTTGAAACCGGGTCTTACCTAAGCAAACAAAACTATCTAAGTAACAGGCATTACAAAATAAGTTGTGGTATAAATATAAGTGCTATTCAAAAATTACTTCACACCTTATACTTACATTATACAAATGTACTTTAATACGAGTAGGTATTATTCTTATGCCATTGTAAAGTTTAGACACGTGTAAAGTCTGGTTTGATGATAATATGTATGAGTCAAGGACACTAACTTTGACAAAAAGCAGAACAGAACTTTAGTATGTGTACATTGTACATACTTACACTGCATAATCGTTTAGTATTGTACGCGCTTTACAACCTTCGGAAAAAAATGCTGGTGAAAAAAAGCCAGTGTTTAAAGAATATATGTACAATAATAAGACTTTTTTAGAACAAAAGTAGCTCAAGCAACCCGTTGATTCTGAGTGTGACTGTAAATGGGTCATTCTACTTTTTAGTGCAGGTTTTTGCACTGCTAAAAGTGGGCTATAAAAATTTTATCATTAGAGATAAATGAAGTAATGTAACTGTATTTATGCGTAATTATACCCACACAATTTAAATTAACTGCCAGCAGCGAATTTTTTACATATTTCTTTCTGAAAATAAAGATTTTGGCGACCAAGGTAGAAAAATCATACCACTTTGTTACCAATCTAAATATTTTTATTGAGCAGCTTTAGTCACTCATTACAAACAAATAATTAACAAAACGTATTTTAGGAACATAAATCTTTCTCTTTCATAACTAAAATTAGAAATTATCATTTATTAAGTCTTTTAAATCACATTTAAATGACAACTATGTTACTGTTGTGAACTTTTGTTTACAAAGATTTGACATAAAATGTATATATGTAAAAATATCTTAACAACGTATTTAACATTGATATTAAAAAATATTATCTTGCATCTGATATATCTGTAATGTAGCTTATTATGCCAATTGTACAACTCAAATTGAAAAACCTTTACTTAGAAATAGGGACATAATGGTAACACAGTTGATCAACAGTAACAAAGTTGTTTCAATAGAGCATTCTCTTCTACAAAAATAGCTAATCAGTCTCTTATTTACCACAAAGGTTTAATTTTCGCTTGTTTCGGTACCGACGTTGTTTTTCGGCTGGAGTTAGCGGCATTATCTTCTGTAAAAGATAAAAACATGGCATTGTAGTACTAATTTTACCGTCAACAATTAAAGTAAGTCAGCAAACAATTGTAAAATTGTTAAAATATTAACCTATGGGTCGATACGAACTAATCAAGTTAAATAAAATTAGAAAGAATCAGTGACAGAGTATATTTACAACTGCGTTACCATCTTTACAACTGCGTTATCACAGCAGAGTAACAAAGTGGCCGGTAACACAGTTGTAAAATAACATGATGCTACCTGATATTTACGAAATGACCATATAATTTGCAAATCTAACAATAGAATACAATTAAGTGACATAAATGCCACGTCTCAACAGTTAAAACATAAAGTAAAAGTTTAGAAACTTACCTTTTCGCCGGGTAACAAAGTGCACACCAAATAAACACACGCGTCTTGATTCACAACATGGCGGTGACTGAGTGGCGGCACGTGGCTTACTGCCATTCCCCTCCACCCCGCTCTTGTAATGCGCAACCTACCCAATCGACCCGACCAGTGGCGGTACAGCGACATCTAACGATTTTTTTAAGAAATACCAGTAACATAGTAGTACCGTATTGAGCTTCTTCCATAGGGACAAAACTAAAGTAATTATTTTGAAAAAGAAATAAATCGTTTAAAAATATATGAGGCCTACATAAAAAACGCAAACATATCAAATAAACTTAATAAATTTTTGAAACATAGGACTACACTGCAATAAGAATACTTTTTTGGTTAAGTTAGTCCGCGTATTAGGTCGGGGACACTTTGCAATACTATGGAAAACAACTATGTTACCATAAAACTCCACTTTGTTACCCTTAATTATCTTAAAATAGGCAAAATATTTAAATATAAATGTTAACAGAAGTAAAGGAAATATTACGGAAGTTTCGTGTATTGCGCAATATTTTTAAATTTTATGAAGAAAATGGCAAATCTAGATTTTTTTGTCTGGGGGACACAAAAACCTGCACTAAAAAGTAGAATGACCCAAATAAGTATGTGACCCTTTCCTGCCTCCGCTCTTGTACTAGTTGCGTCTAGGGGAGATACTCGTATAATAACTAGGTTTCTTAATATATAATAAATTACTTTTTACCCAGAAAATATTTGTCGGTTTAAGAAGTAATTTATGTTACTCCAAGTTATATTTAACACAATGAAATTTATCCCTTATTGATATATTTATTCATATAATTAGAGGATCTAGTGTTCCATCGAAGTAGTTTTCGTAATCTAGCACTTTTTCAGTCACCTTCGTAACTCACGCACTGTTATTGTGCCTCTTATATCACGCATGCATGCCATGCACTAGACGGTGATTGCCTTGCAATATTTATACACACTTTACGTCAATTAATTTTAATTTGTGTGATGATCTAGAAAGCTAATTGGACGTGACATGGGTTGATTACACGTAACGAGCACAGTGGCGAGACAATGCCACCGAACGAGTACTCCGTTTGTAAAAACATTTCGAAGAAGCGAGACAGTCGTCAGAACCATGGTTTGTTTGCTCTGCCGAGTATGCCTGTTCACTGTCTCGCCATTGTAGTCGTTACGTGTAATCAATCCATTAGAGTTGGAGCTGGGTTGTCTCGGGTGACCACTGGCAAGCGAAAAAGCATCCCTCGCCGGTGTGAGACCCATCGCCCCATATCGAACAAGACTAAGTGCTTGGCCAGACTGAAAGAGCGGGCGCGGGGCGGACGCGGCGCGGCGTACTTAAACATATGAAAACCTATTTGAGTGTCCATACTGGGCGAGCGGGCGCGGCGAGCGGCGCGGGCGGTATGGCGCGGGAAACGCGCGGGCAACGCGCGGGCAACTCAAGCAATAGGCCGTTCATACAAGTGGCCGCAGTGAGTGCGCGGGCGTCAAGCGGCAAACAACGCGGAGCGCGGGGATCTCAAACTTTTCCGAGCTAACCGCGTGCGTAAGCAACATGGCGTCTTCTGATTTGAATATTGGATGTCGAAACATAAGCAATATAAAAACATAAAGGTTATTATACAAGACTGTGATATGAAATAAAATCACAATTTTCTTCATCTTCATGAAATAAAATCACATTCTCCTCTTTATCCATATATTGTATTAATTTGACAAACACTGGACACGACACCGCTCGGACGAGCCGCGTGCTTAACTGCGGACAAGTGAAGACGCGCGCGTTCCCGCAACCGCGCCGCTCCCGCACCCGCGTGTTCAGTCTGGCCAAGCACTAAGACTCTTTGAGAGTTGTCTCACGGCATTTTATGGCATTAAGGTCATTAGGTCAAGTGTAGTGGTCAGATCAATTGCATGTCTGTCGTCTGAATGATGACTGCCGACCGCGTGAATCATCTAATATTGAATATTGAGACATCCTGTAGGAAGTTGAGGGTAGGTAATTGTGCAAGGATGATCTTATATTATAGCATCAATATAAATAATTCAAATTTTTTATATCGATGGCATATTTATTTATTTATTTTATTTTAACAGATCTGGGAATCTTACAGCTAGGTTTATGGAACTGATATATAATTATGTTACATATATAAATAAGGCCAATTTAAAAATTCCACATATAATAAAAGATATGAATTAGATATTCATCATCAGCCTATCTAATGTCTGCCTCTGCCCATTCCTGGACTCTCTTAAAGAACGCCAAATGACACGATATTCTTACGCGTCCACGTGTCACCAGCCGCATTATGCAAGTCGTTTAGATTAAAGATCTGTGGCACCATACTTAATGAACTAAGTAATTTAGGACTTGAGGAGCCAATTTCAAGCACCATACTTAGTGAACTTAGTTACTCAGGACTTCAGGAGCCAGTTTCAAAACCAGGCTAGCCGTATTTAGCATTTTAGATCGCACCGTCACTTAAAATATTTAATGTTAGTTTCACTGAAACGCCTAACATGTCAATGTCAACTATAAAAAGTTAAAGATAAGTAACACTAGTGTGTGTTACCAGGTTAAAGTAACACTCGTAAAAATTAAGAACTATACATGACTTAAATTCGTATATTTGCTTGCAATAAAAGCTTAAAAGAATACAAGTAATACTAGGTCGATAACGCAAATCAGGTAAATATAATACGTATATATTTTGGGTATTGGGTTTTGGTTAGACTAGACACTATTTCATAAATTCCATTGTACTTCATCATTACGAACAACATTTACTTTGAAACTAACGCTGAAAAGAAAAGTTTCGTAATCACATACATTTCATAAAATAGTAGGTTTTTTGAGTTTTATTAACTGATAATATGCGGAATGAAATTAGAATTTGAAAATTTAATTCAATGCAAACGATCCGTTTCGTCCCCATTTTTATGGAACACCTATTTTTTTTCGCGATTTCAGGGTTTATCATATCGTATAAGTTTTAAGTAATTATCATATCGCAGAATATATACGCCATCCAACCAAATGCCGAGTATTCTTACTTTTAACGTAATACATAAGACGAAAAATTTTGCGTAAAAACAAACTACGTACTGAGAGTCAGTACTATGTTTATGTATAATACAGGTCAGTAAGCTTATGAAAATGTTGATATTACTTAGGTAATACAATACAATGCCTGAACACGAGTTAAATTAAATTTTATTTCAGACGATAATGTAAAATGCGAAAGTAGAGACACACCTGTTCCAATGTTTTCATTTTAATAAATAAAATGCTGTAATGGAAAAGTACAAGTTTCTTTGTCTAGAGTTTCTGATATATTTTGATTCAGTGCTTTTAGGCATCAGAATTGATAAAACATATTTCAGGTTTTTTTGTTAACATCATTTTTTTTTGACAACAGATGTTGGACAACGTAGAAGTTATTTTATTTTCATAAAATTGTGAAGTTATGCTGGAATATGTTTTAAATGTGTGGTAGTTTTCAATGTCACTAATGGTCTTATTATTATATTTGGTTCTAAACATAAACATAACAGAAGCGCAAAACTGTTTAAAATCTCATTGTCATACATACTATTCTAACTAAAACATTTTTCAAGCAGCAATTTTTCTTGCTACACTAAAATAGCTTTCGTTTATAAATAGATACCATAGCTTACACGTCGTCGACAGATATCTCTATCTGCGACCATCTCGAGATGTGATGGAAAGTCGCTTCGACCACATTCTTTGCAAAACGATTTGATTTAATGCGTAAACAGCTAGAACCTGGCTTTAGCGCCAGTATTTACATGGAAACAGATCATTAAAAGTATGTTCTTACGAGGTATGAAATCTTAAGAAAATGTAAGAGAATAATTTAAGTGCACATTAAAAATACTCCACTGTATTTTTAAAACAGGAAAGTTATGAAAATGTACATAGGCAGTATGTACATGTAAATAGGATACATTCATAAAAAAATGTGAATATGGTAGGTACCTATAGGTTAAAAAAAGCCTTGTGTAATTCTAGTTATATGGGATATTTTAATTTGACTCTATAAAGTTGTTATACTTTTAGACATTTTATATTTGTTGTTATCGATATTTTTTTAGTACTTTTATTTGGACAATTTGGAATCAGACGTAGAGATTTACGGTGTATAATAGTGTTCTTACTGGTATAAAGAGTTTACTAAAAACTATAAAATGTTATCTTTCAAGTGCAATTTATTTTTATTAATAAATCTTTGACATTAATTGCTGCTTCGCCTTAAATTTATTAAATTGGATTGATCTTTTATAGAGCCAATTTTGACTGTAAATTTCCACCAGAAAATAAGTTGCTTTTGGTGTTTCATAATATTGTGAAATCCATCGACTAGCCATAACTAGATGGCATAAATAAGTCGTATTAGTTTGTTTGTTTTATTCATGTACAATATCTGCGTACTAGTTATAGGTAGTTATTACGTAGATTAATAAAACAATGTCATGGTGTTTACTAGACTAGGAGCCAACCCTTTGCCGCATTAGTAAAGTGTTTAATATTATTTTAATCGAGTTGAGGTGTCAAGTAAAATATGCAATGCATCATATTCCTATCAATGCTTCGAAAAAAGATTTTGATACAAATATAACGTGCTATTTAGTTGCACCAAAACAATTTTGGCTTTACCTTAACAAAGTAATGTAGTTGCTAGCGCAACTTCCCTAACACTAATTTTGTACAACAGATGTCACTTGTCTAACACAATATTACGAAACGCCATTGTCAACAGGTATCAAAGCATTTAATTTAAGACCTGTAGGTTCTCGCCCCACAAACCTGCTCCACCGGTGCTTCGAATGACATAGAACTTGAAAATTAGCATAGCCGATACGTAATGCGGTATAAACATAATAATTCGAGCATTATTCAACAGTTCATAATCAACAGCTACACTGGGCGGGCCTGGGCTATCATAAATAGGACAAGTTATTTAACCTGTTGTTTTGAAAGTTTTGTTTGACAACTTATCGGCGGTCACGTTTTGACACTCGTGGCTCAAAAAGCTATACTGTGGTTTCAAAGAATTAAACTCATTGGACATCCCGGTAAATGGTGAGCGGTTTTCTTATTTACGACAGTAATTTCTGTGCTCGTTATTGTAGTTCTCAAAAACTAATTAACTCGTCTCATTGTTACGTAGAAGGCTGATAACTGTACTGTCCTCTAAATAACTCGCTATAACTTATTATGTATTTACTTAGAAACGTGACATAATTTAACCTCTAGTAGTAGGTAACTAGGTGCTGATTAAATAGTATCTACCTCCTATTCTATTACATACCTATATTGTATAATGCTAGTTTTATTCTGATCTTAGAAAGACGTTTATTCTTTTAATCGATGCTTATTTAAAATACTACTTTTTTCTTGAACTTTATTTTTGAGACTTTTATAAATGTTACATAGCAGTGCCATTTTTACCGATATCACATTGAATACCTAATCTTGAGCACTATCATATCGTATTAGTCGTTATTTTGAGGCCTAAAAAGTTATATCTCAAAGTAAACATAATACATACTTACCATCAATTGCAATTTGCAAGTTTTGCTTATCTTGTAAATCATGTAAATAAAACTTGCTAAAAATTTACTATTTATCTCCTAAATAACAATCTCAGAATTAGAGCGTATCCATGTTATACAAACAAACTCAATGGTATCAGGACGATGTTTGTGATAGTGTCGTCAGATAGTGCTCGCCCTCGGGTTCACTCGCTATCAGAACTTGATTTCATTGTAAGCTAGCGTTCATAATAACAACTCTAGTATTTTTCCACTGCCCTGTTTATACGCCACTGTCAACGCCCTGTGATTTTGCTTGCTATCTTACAAAAGTGATAAAACTTTGTAGATTTTTTGAAAGCCCTAGTAGATTATACGAGTATCTATGTGAATATGTTGCAGTTCCAGTAATATTACATACATACGTGTCGTGTCGTGTCGTAACTTCCTTTTTGAAGACGTTAAAAATAGGTTTTGGATCATCAAATTACCTAGGTATTTTTATACCAAATTCAATTGTTTTTTTTTTTAATTTAATTTCAAAAGTTACTGTAGGATGAAAAATGAGTATGGGGATGTGAAAAGTGCAGTTAGTTAGCCAACGACGTATATCTCAAAAGTCATTACCAATGTAGCCACATCTTTACATGTGGCAGCCCCACGCGAACAAACAACCACACGGCGCCGTTGTTTTACATTTCATCACTCTATCTGGCGACAAGTTGTGACAACAGATGATAGGTTACAGCTCCGTTATAATCACGACTATATTTAGTAAATACATGGACAAGGCATAATATATATACGTGAATAATTCTGATATTGTGATACGTATATTATCTCATAATATAAAAATGAATCGCTGTTCGTTTGTCTGGCTAAAACGAGAATTGTTGGATTGATTTCGTTAACTTTGATCTTGAAATATTAGTTGAAGTTCAGGGAAGGTTTAAAAGTAAAAAACTACAGCGATTGAAACCGTCGGGTAAAAAGAAAAAATGGTTTTGAAATAAAGTTACAGTTTTTTTCGACTGCAAGTTTCAGTTTTAGTAATCGCATCATCCTATATCCAACGAACCTAATATATTTACCTTCACTCTAATCAACAATGAAAATAGTTTGATCGCATTTCCTTAGCTTGAGAAGCAAGATAAAGTAGCTACTTTGACTCGAGTCTAGTGTTCTGGTCCAAGAACTGTGGCTCTAGTGTATGTAAAATAATAAATAAAACCGTTTAATAATACGATTGAATATCTATGAAAACTCCATCCGTGCTTCCCAAGTTTTGAAACATAATACATAATTGTGATGAATTGAGGACAATGCATTTATAGAAGGACAAAAGGCTAAATAAAGCTTTAATTGAGGAAAAGGGGGTTTTACGCATGAAAAAGGAAAACGTTAAAATAAATAAGTAGTTTTAATAATTTATTTTTTAAAGGATATATATTATTAGAAGACTATATTAGAAGTAACATGGGATACTTTTTATTTAAAACTAGCTGACCCGGCAGACTTCGTACTGCCATACAGTACTTCTCTATGGTAGGTACTGCATAATTAAATATAAACACTGCACAAAACACTATTTACAATTTTATACTTATAATTTAGTACAATTATAGGTATGAATTTGTTTCGTGTATCAGTTGACAAAAGCAAACTCATCCATGAAAAAAAAAACACTGACATTGACAGTTTGTTGTTGTTTCAACTTTTTTTTAATTTGATATGACTTGGAGTCAAATCCTTCGAAATTTTAAAACAAATGAATGAACTATTCGATTTCGTTTTCTTTTTTTTGTTTTATCTGTGCTCCAACGCACACTGTTTTGATAGTTAAGATTGAATTTGAACTTTGTACAGAGGTAATAAAGTGCAAATTGACACTTGGACGTTAGGAACATACCTACATTGCTTAAACAACAGTGAGTGCTTGCAATTCAATATGAACTTTATACAATAGCAATAAAGCTCGTTTTAGTTAGAAAACGTTTGTATGGGAAAAAGAAAAGGGCTGTTTTTAGGGTTTTTCAATATTTCTGAGAGATTTTCTTAATATTTTTTTCCGTAGGAACCTTCTCCTAATAATAACAAATACAACAAAAAAAGAATTAGTGAAATCGGTCCAGCCATTCACGCGTGATGCCGTGACCAAGGAAAACGGGTTTCATTTTTATATATATAGATATAGATATCAATGCGAGCGAAGCCGCTGGTAAAAGCTAGTCATTAATCAATGACACATACCCACTTAGTAACTTGGTATCCACTTAACTTGATGTTTCCCAGTTATCATTAAGTCAATGAGAAGAATCATCACATTCATAACAACATTAATTGATTTAACTAAGCATAAATAGGAAAATAACAGAAATACAAAAACAATCTACGTCATAGTCAAGGTACCTAATGGGGCGAAAGTTCATCTTCTTCTTATCTTATATATAAAAATGAATCGCTGTTCGTTAGTCTCGCTAAAACTCGAGAACGGCTGGACCGATTTCACTAATTTTGATCTTGAAATATTTGAAAAGTTCAGGGAAGGTTTATACGGTGAGAAACATTAATAATAAGTAAAGAAAAATATTAAAATCAACAATATAAATTTTCCAATACAAACTGTTCCTACCTTTGAAACATTTGATGTTTGGTACGGTTAACTCGGGATGTCCGAACTCTTTTGTCTTTTTAGAACTAAAAAATAGTGTCACTAGGTTGTCAAATATTTATAGGTGTGTGTTCAGAAATTGGTCCGATCTTTGTTGTTGGTTTTTGTTTTGTTTTGTTTGCTCTACTACAGGGGAGGTTTAAAAGTAAAAAAAAAAACAGCGGGTTAAACCGCCGGGGGTCAGCTAGTCTTGTGATAAAATATTATTATTACTAAGAATCACGTGATTAAGAAAATATTAAAAACATGTCGCTGCACCCCGCGGTTTCACCCGCTATTCTGAAGGAATTATTAATTTTACTAAGATAAACTAGCTAGCTTATGTGTTAATCTAAGGTACTACTTAAGCCTTCTTATATCCAAATTTCTGTTGAATCTGGGGACCTAAATTAAATTGTGGTGCAATTTATATAACAATTTTTTTATTCTTGCGTTTGACTGCCATCTTGCCTGTTGGGAAGCAATGCAATAATTTAACAGCATGATGACTGCCCAAAATTTGATATAGAATAGAGTAGCAGCCTATCTAGAGTATGGCCATCAGTTTTATCTGTTACTATCAGCAATCAGTGAAAGCCTGGCCTCGACTGAAAGCTTTTTAGATATGTGATAGATATATTGGAATTGTAAGTATATCAGCAATAAATACTATTTGCACGCTCTATTATGGCTAAAATGGTTATACCAATACGAAATCCACAAAGTCTTTGCGTCAACATATTTGCTGTTTTAGAATACCTATGTAGAAGTGGTTGAAAATAAATACAGTGATATACAATGTAGGTACCTACAGGTAAATAAAGTTTAGCTTCTCGTTCCGGAAAACATAATTTATTTAATATAAATGTTGTTAATATGACCAAACGCCATTAAACTTCTGCGCAATACATGTATGAAGATTAGATAACAGAATAAATAATAGTAAGAGTACTAAATTAATTTATGCAGAGTTTATAAGTAAGACTTGTACATCGCAGATGTGACGTACAGCAGTCTAAAAAACGAGTTGGTGTTATATCACAATATAAAAGAAAATGCTACGCCCATTAACTATTTTGTTGAAAAAAAAACCCACTAATCTACGCTCAAAAATCACGGGACCATGAAATTACGGCCACGGCTTCAATGACTATCCTTCTGACTCAAAATACTTTTGTATACCAATTCGCTTCGTAAATTCAGTCACGATTTTGTCACGGTCTTGCAAAAGTTTTCAGTTTTTGATGCTTTACCATGGATCTATGCTAATTAGTTGTTATGCCATTGTATAGTGATTTATCTTTTTATTTATTGCTTTAACACAAATCAGACAGACAACTTTAGCTTAAAAGTACTAAACCTCAATTTTGAAATTTCTTAAGACGGAGCCACTTCTACTGCTTCTGTCTTTGGTAAAGTGTAGAAGGTCTGCGATCTTAGTGTCAAGTTGTTTGGACACCCCCCCCCCCCCCTGACAAATTGTAATTATGTAATCAAAGCGCTAAAGAAAACTAGGAAACTGTAGGGGAATATCCTTCCCATACTGGCTTAGTTTTCTATACCGTTTCGATCATAGAGTTACAGCTTGGCTAGGGCGGCTGGTAGGACTATTTTATAGGTATCTTTGCCTTCACATGTCTCGTCACTAGCTTCTGCAGATAGTCGGAATAATGTAGGTACCTATTCAAACAAGAAACTAAAGAATCCGGTGAAATAGTATTCAGTATTAGATAATAACTGAAACATTTGTGAAAAAAAAACATGGAAAAATTGCAGTGGTCATTAAATAACGTATATTTGTTTTACTTATTAAGATCACGACGTCTTTATCATCCCGTTATCGAATGTCCGCGGTCGTGATTTACTAGCATGGGCGTATCGAGAGGGGGGCATGTTTACTTGTAGACTGCCGAGTCTTCTGATAAAACTTGTATAAGTAAAACGTACTTGTGTATAATTGTCAGCCGGGTCACACGGTCGATGTACCGATGTCGGTTAACTTATAAAAAATAATAATTAAGAATTTGTAACTATAATTTTATACTTTCTTAACAATGTGAATTGTGAACTTTTAAACGTTTTTTTCGTGCGTGTTTTTAAAAACTGTGGTTAAATTTTTATATTTTATTTTATTTTGTGTAGGCGTGTTGATTATAGTTGATTCTATAACGACCTCAGAGGGACTCAAAATTACCTATATCTAAGTAAGTAGTTCTTAGTAATGATATCTTTCCTCTACACAAACCGTCGATACACATTTTTTCGGTTGTGTCGGGGTTCCTACGTGTGTTTCACCCAAAAATGAGTAACAAAACAATGTTTTTCGTGATAGCTTTTATGTAGTATGTAGACCAAAACACGTAGGAAATGCGCCTTGATCATACAGCCATGCTTTGCACGCGTGATAGTGAATGTGGGTTGATCTATGTACCTCTATATCTCTATTTGATCCTAGATCACTTATAGCTCATAGATGTTTGCACAGCAACTGCAACGAAAGAGTTACCGAAGCTATAAACTTTAACTCTGATACCACAGAATAAGCCGCAGTTAGTACAGCTGCACAAAGCAAGCAATAACGCTAAGTGCGTTCATGTGTGCTGTTCTAAGAATAGATGAACTTTTCCTCATGAGCTTGAGTCGAACTTGCAGTTTACTTGCACGTGTAACCGTTTTTGCTTGGTTATAACTGGCAATGTTGGTGCTCTGGGGTTTCGAAATCAAATAAAATAATTACAATACCTAAGTAGAAAAGGAAAAAATTGGGGGAGACCTTTGCTCAGAAGTGGAACTTTACATATTAACAAAAAAAAAAGTATTAAAGCAAGCAACCATAATAACACCTTGTATCTTTTACTTCTAGATCTTCATTGGTCTGCGGATGATCCAATTGTTTTCTGTGTATGTATTTGTAGTTTGAGTAGATTAGTTACTAAGGTCATATTGTATTCGGTTTGATACTACATATTTTTGGAAATGGGTTCATTGTTATTTATTGAAAAAAACTACAGCAAATTAAGGGAATTCTGAAGAGCGCCATTTAGTTTCGATCGCTTTGAAACATCGGAATATCGTGAGTAATTTCTCACAAACTAGCTAATTTAATATATATGTTATATCAGTAAATAATTATTAACTTTGATAGCCACATGATCATCAATCCAGTTATATTTAGTTTTTATCGAGACTATTGTCATTAAAATGTACGTTAATTATAATTTATATTAAGGGTTGCGTCACAATCTGCGACTTAACGATGTCATTGTCGGTATAACGAATTGTTTGAACAGATGAATTTGAATATGAGTCAGTCATACCTAGCTGGAAGTTAATAGGTTGGGAGCTATATGTTTTTTATAACAGAACAAGAACGTTATTTTTACAAAACAAAAAACAAAAACCGACTTCAAAAGACCGACTATTGAGTTATTCATCTATTTGTCGCGCACGTACTTAATGCAAATTTAAGACTTATATGGTTTTCTCATGGATACCATTATCAGAACTGGACTAAATTGAAATGGGACCAAATGGGAAGCGTCAGCTTTCTAATAAAAAAGAATCATCAAAATCGATTCACCCAGTCAAAAGTTATGAGGTAACAAACATAAAAAAAAAATAATAAAAAAAAACATACAGACGAATTGATAACCTCCTCCTTTTTTGAAGTCGGTTAAAAAAAATGACCATCCATGCTGTTTGATCTACACATACTTATAGGTGCGTATATGTATGTATGTATAGGTAGATATGTACCTCCAATAAAGTATAAAAAGGTAGAGGTACATACAATGGTACTAATGACACTAAGGCGTACGGTACATACGAGTACTACATAAAATAAGTAAATACAGTACCTATATGTAGTAAAATGTAACTCTCAGATACGATATAGTAAAAAAATCTGAAAAATCAATTCATTTTCGATTAAAATCCATAAAAATAACTTAATACTATTTACAATTTTTAAATCTTATTTTTGTTCCTTTCAAATAAATTAAAATCACCACTAGCTCTTTGCCTAAATACTTAACACGCACGAGGTAGGCATCTATGATAACAATATAGCGATGAGGCGCAGAATGTAAGGTTATGAACCGACGACGATAGCTCGCGATAGCAAACAATTCGAGGATGCCCATCACATGTGAGCTCTCACGTTAATGATGTAAATCTGACCTAAACTAAACGTGATGAAATTAGCTTAAATTTATTATTTGTACCGGACGGTCCAGTCTTTTTCCGGTCACTTTTTCGATGGGTGACCAAGTGTATTTGATCATTCATTAATTCTACATTGAATACCATCGCTCTTCACAGTGGATTACTTTGCAGGCTGGTGATTTTTTGCCAGTGATTTTATTTTCTTGTAGGTATGCCATGACATCTGCCTGCTCTTATATCTAGTCTAAGAATGTTCTGCTTGGTCTACCTGGTAGACTTTTTCGATCTAATTTTCCCTTCTGATGATAGGAAAAGATATTGGATGGCCTGAAAATTCCGATGTAGGTGTCTGGTCGTATCCAGATTGTTAAGAAAAGTAGTGTCATAGTTGTAAGCTGCGAATGCACGATTGCAACCAAGCGTGGCAGTCACACGACTGCATCATGTTGTTTGCTCGTGCACTCCAATTGTAAAGTAAACATGACCGAGTTTTCAAGGCATTCATGCAGTCATCTATGTATATCATAGCACTAGGTAATATATTAATGCAAAGCACCTATGCTTCTTAGTTCTTAGCAGATACTGTCGTGTTTAGTAATTTAACAGGTATGACAGAGATTGTCCAAATAAAAAAGAAAAAGAAAAAATAGGGTCTGTGTCGTATCTTTGATTTCACTTTTAAAAAAACCAGAAGCTCGTGAAAAACTTGTTAAAGTTATGTAGAGTCGCATGTGCCGTTATTTAAGAGAGGATCTAGCTGTGGTGATGATTCCGCAAAACTTCGTTTCTAACAGAACTACACTCAAGCTTTATCAAGTTGATAAGCTCTTTAGCTAGCCATGAAATTAGTATGAACTCTACAAAGTTATTTAACAATCGTATCTCTTTATACAGGTACTTAACACAAGATGGTGACGCGAGTAGCCACCGACGAGCGGCCGTTCGAGACTCCGTCGTCGGACGAAAGCGGACTCGGCAGGAGCGACTCCCCGAGCGATGACGTCGAGCCTGCAGCAGCTTTGGTCAGTACAATTTACCCAAGTAAAATATATAGGTATACATGTGCCTATTACATATACCTAGGTATATGTAATCAATCAATCGAGCAATCAACTTAACCTTTTCTAATCATACGACTTTCGGGATACCAGGTCTACCCTCGAAGGGTGAATAGGCCGTATTCCACCATGCTGGCCAATTGCAGGTTGGTGGATTCACATAGGTAGAGCTTTTATTAGATAGGTATGTAATATTTAGTTAGTAGAGAAGTATTGATAATTAATTAAAGGGTTAAAAACTGTAGTAATTATGTAGTGGGGTGGGCTAGTCTAGTATAAAAATAGTTTAGTTATATTTTGTAGGTAGGTTGAGGAATAATTATTCTACCTGATTTCTTCAAAAAGTATGTAATTAAAATAAAACTGTCAATCAACAAAAAGAAGCTAATATAAATTCCTTGATTGAAACACAAAGTCACTAGAGCAAAATAACATGTCATTGATTGACATATCGCAATCAAAAAAATATGGCCAAGTTTTATCTTTAAACGAAAAAATAGATTAAATGCAATCGAGATGATTGGGCTTTTAATTTCGTCTAGCGGCTATGGTAAAACGCCTCTTCATTCTTAACAAGTTGATAGTTTTAATAGCAGGCGCGCATATTACGGCAGTGTGGTTTGGCTTCGAAAGGATCCGCTTGTTTTCAAAGAAAACAATTTCATTAAATCGGAAAAGATCGTGTAATGACCAAACAGATAAAGTAAGTGTGGCATCAGCATGTGTCGTTTGCTGCTTCCCTTCATGTAGCTGCAACCAGCCTACGT
The DNA here is from genome assembly GCA_949125135.1 of Alcis repandata. NCBI lineage: Eukaryota > Metazoa > Arthropoda > Insecta > Lepidoptera > Geometridae > Alcis > Alcis repandata. The sequence goes on from OX421233.1 coordinate 9,520,599, forward strand.
GCAACTAATAAAAAAAACCGCCAGGAAATAATAGTCTCCAGACCACTGACAGAAAAGACCCTCATGCAAAGACATGCTAATGAAAGCCGCACACTGATCTCCAAAATTATTCCTCTAAACATTCCCAATCATGCCTTTTAGGGCAAATAGTTCATACAGCTACCAGAAAGGTTACAAACAAGATGAACCCGAAAAGAAGCAGAAAAAGAAGTGGAAGCTACAGAAAATAGCTGAGAAAGCTATGGAAGCTATTTTGATTGCTACAATTTCCTTTGCTTTTGCTGAAGTCTCACTTACGATGTTAATACTGTTGCTGTAGTTTCACAGTTTGAAGTAGAAGCACGCTGAAGAAATCTGAAATCATGGCACTCCATAGAATGTGGGAAAGACGGAAATTGATTCTTCAGAAGACAGCGGAATGCGTAGTAGACATCATAGTTTGGGCCGCTCTCCTATTCGGAACATACTTACTGTTGTCCGTCTAGCAACGAAACTAAATAAACAACATAAAGATCAAAAACTATATCAGCCAGTTTTTCAAGTACATAAAATTTTATCTACTGTTATAAAATGCAATAGTAAAATGTTATAATAAATGTAATAATATAAATTAGCAAGTTTCAATTTATGTACATTAGTTTTGGTATAACTCTTACTTCGGTGCAGGAAAACCTTTAACCGTGTCTATTACTAAGAAACCCATTCATAACAATGATAGGTATCTAGACAAGCAAAGCAATCGACAAGTACCTACAAACAGACTAGATACAAATAGCAAAGAGTCTCGCTAGGTATCGAAAGTATAGTAATAAAATAACACAAGATAACCTATATATTCTACCAGCCAGACCTAAATGATCAATGAAGACCATCAATGAAATTACTTTATCAATTACTTTAGTTACCCAATCAATACAGTTTCTATGTGAAAAGGGTCAAGTACGGAACAATATCAAGAACTCGACGGCTAGACGTTATTTCCAGGATCCACCCTCGCAAATGGCCTTGTAGAGCTTTCTGGTAATTTGTTGGGTTAGTTGACTTTCCTTTGTATGTGTCAGAAACTGTTTTATAAAGGCCAACACACATAAACGCGCTCCAACAACGCATCGCTAAACTCTGTGTTGCGGCGCGGCGCGATGCAAGAATATTCAACTAGCAGCAACGCACCGCTTGGCAACGCCGATTCTAGCGTTGCGTTTTCGTTTATGTGTGGAAGCCTTAACTGGGTTAGGGTAGATTGATTGAAAAAACGAATGTCGTGGATGTACCTACAATATGTAACGTGAACACGTGTTTAATTATATGTGTTTTTGTGCACAAATGCATGTAGGCAGTTACAGTTCTTAGAAAAAGGCATGATGATTTTCAGACGATAACAAATATGTAATTTGCAATAGATAAAAATGTTTTAATTATTGTTTTCTTTTTGTGCAGGTAGTGCCCCCAGACGGAGGATGGGGCTGGGTGGTCGTGGTCGCGTCCTTCATGTGCAACATGATGGTGGACGGCATCATATTCTCCGGCGGCATGATCTCTCAAGACATCAAGAAAGAATTTAATGTAAGAATTTGTCATAAACTTTCCACAGAGATACTCTGTGTCGGGATCGCCATGGAACACACATATAAACAAGGACTACCAACTTCCACACCCGCTCCAGCCAGACCTAGGTTTTTATTTGAAAGATGATACACGGCGTGATCCATGTTTCAGTGAAGAAATAAAATAATATAAATTAAAATAGACACTTTGAGCTTGCGCAAGTATATTACAAAATAACCACTTACACTCACGTTCGTTTTATTAAAAATATGTACTTTTAAAAGTTTTCAATGGAAAGATGGTAGCGATAATCTCGTGCGGCTGCTATTTTTAGGATGCTCGCTCTGCTGGGACCACACCCTCGGGCCGCGGCTCGACCGCATCTTGCGTCACCGCCATGCCCCCGTCTAAAAGCAATAAAATGCGTTTAAAATGCAAGCTTGTCGATTTCTAATCGTCGGAAATACCTAGTCAGATGTTTGGAACTCGTGACGCATGTCCAACGTCATTGGGTTGTTGAAAGATACACAGCGCAGATATTTTTGTCTTAGGATTTCCTGTCTTGCGTAAAATCTAGACATTAAAAAAAGTAGAAAGAGAATTTACTAATTTCAAATTTTGCTTTTAGACGGCCAACAAATCTTCCGAAATAGCTTTCAATTCAATGTAAAGCTTTTTCTTCAATTCAAAGGAATGTATTACACAGATCTTAATAAAACTTCAAGTGAGTGCTAAGTATTGCGTCTCGCCAACTTAAAATGCATGTCGCCAGTCGGTAGAAAATGAAAATATTCCACGAGGGATACCGGTTTCCGTCTCGGAATCCGATATTTGCATTCTAGTCGGTTATTTTTGTCCACAATGTCGGGATCTTTGACAAAAAATTACGTGTAGTTCCCAAGGCTGTGCGCCTGAAGTGGGTCAGTAAGAAAACGAATACTCATTAGCGAGCTAGTGTAAATGACATCTCATGACTATCTTGTATTTATACTCGGTATTCATAGTTTAGTCTAACTGAGGTTGTCGACTTTGTAGCATCAGGAAAACTCAACAACTGGCGTTGTATGCGTGCTTAGTGCTTACCCATGTCCTGGGGCTTTACACAAAATAATCTAAAAATAAGTTGTTCGAGCGTAATCGATAGGGAAATGTATGGAAAATGGGACAGATCCTCTTAATATCAGGTGTAAACGGAAACTACATTTTTCTATCGAACACGCAGATATCACGTGTTTTTCGATAGATTAGTTTACCACATGAAATTATTTCAACTTCTTTTGTTTGAAATTACATATAATTTAAATTCAATTTTTCGACAAAGCCACACGCAATTTCTGGTCAAAGTCTCGATTCAATATTGTATCTCACATAGTTAATTAATTTGTATCTGATGCAAAAACATCGTTCTCCGACCAATACTTACACTGACATTATCCATCCATTGATGATGTGTTAAATAAGACCGCTTTCGGCTTTCGGTTTTGAATATCATGGTTATGAAAAATGGTTTTTTTTTTTTTTTTTTTTTTTTTTTTATGTAATTGAGTGACGAGACGAGCAAATCGCTCGCCTGATGTTAAACGTCACGTTTGCTCATAACAGGTCTGCACCACCCAGAATTTTGAACTCGCAGAATTCAAGCCCCTGCGCGGCACAGCACTGCGCTCGTCACCCTGAGATATAAGTTGTTTAATCTCCCATTTGCCCTGTAATTTCACTGGAAACAATGCCCTTCCAACCGGAACACAGTAATGTTTGCACATTACTTCTTGGCGGTGGAATAACTGGCAAAGGTGTGGTACTTCCCCAGGCGGGCTCTGCAAAAGAGCCCTACCACTACCAAAAATGAATCAGAATGACAAAAAAAAACATACAGTCGAATTGATAACTTCCTCCTTTTTTGAAGTCGGTTAAAAAACACAATGAACAATCATGTAAAAATGACAGATTCCAAATTCAAATGTAAAATTTTGTTTATTTTTAATTGTAACAGTATTTATGGCTAGGTATAATTGATTAATTTAATTTTTCGTGACGATTATTTCGTATTTTACTGTAACAAAATCGCTACTGTACAATGCAACTCGCTAGTTATTAGCAGATTAAAATAACTAAGGGTTAGTTAGTTGTCTCTGACCCTATCTCTGTATTAAATATAAACAAATTAAGTTCCGTAGATTTAAAGATTAGACGAACGTAGATTTCAAGATTAAACCAACTTCTCAAGTATCTACTTACTTAGGTTTATCTTAGCCGCAAGAGTGGCTTGCGATTTTTTTTATTGTCTCTTGAAATTTTGCTTCCGATACTCATAATCATAAATGTCAAAATACATTCAAGGATATTTTTTTGAGTCTACGCGTTTCCGTTAAAGGAAATAAATTAATCAGTAGAAATCGTCGAGGAAACGCCGTAACGACTTTTTTATTTGCAAGGTTTGCCTTAAAAGTTTTGTATAATTGAACTTAGGCCAAGCTACGCTGGTGGAATGGTGACTTTGGCGTCAGCCTAGAACCATCATTAGCCTAAGAATGTCACGACAGAGGTTGGCTTTGCTGCGATGATGACTAATTAGTCGCATAGTTACATAATAGCACGTTTTACATTCCTTCAAATTGCGATAAAAAGCTAAAGGTTTTTGTAAAAGTCGTTTTGAAGAAATGCATTTAAAATGTACTTAGACAATTTGTGAAATTCTTAATGTTCATTTTATGTTAAAATTGATTTGTAATATGCAGAACGTCAACTGCTGCAACTGCTGTTAAAAAAATTGAATTTAAAATTGCAAAGCATCAGATGAGATTGTAATTGAGCGAGCATGCAATTTATTTAAATGAACATTGTCGTCCGTATGCAATGAAAAGTTTCCACGCAAAGGTATTTAGGGCGGGCGCCTCTCCGTCGCGCTTAATTAAGGTTTTACACCTGGGAATCCTGAGATAAGGCTTGGCATTCACTAAAATTGAGCTGAGCGGAGCAGCTAACAAATATATATGACGTCACATGGTTTCTTCAATCTTGTTCACTTTACTCAGCTCTGGACATCGGATCTTAAGCTTAAGTATCTAACTTAAATTTTTTACGTGCAGTTTAAATCTTCATTCAATACCAGAAAGTTTGCTCTCTGTTCTTGCTGCTAAATGAGTAGTTCACAATGAATATTACCATAATGTTAAGGCCAAGGTTTCGGTCTAGCGTCAACCAGTCCCATTCATTCTTCCATTCAATGCTGGGAAAATATTAACCTACCTAAGTTACGATTGCCGCTAACTTTAGTAATATGCTAACAAAGCTAGCTGTTTGTTTTCCCTATTTGTAATGATTGGACTTCATTGCAAACTGATTGAAGTTGACAACTGCATATATATAACGGGTCTGGGTTTCCTTGTTTAGTGTAAAAGTAAGGTACCTATTGCGGTATTTCAATTGATGTTAGTGCCCAGTTGCATAACTTGGAGACCTAATCTTTACTGAGTTTTACCTTAGCCTTCAGAAAATTTGGCAGCATTAGCATCTTCCAGCGGTTTACACGTTATCTTAATGCTAAAGGAACCGTTTGTTTTTTCTGGGATAAAAAAACTTATGTGTTAATCTGGGATTTAAGATACCTCTATACTTAATTTTATTTAAATCGTTAAGGTGTTTTATCGAGAAATAGTAACAAACATATACTGTACACGTATGCACTAATATTATTTTTTGCATTTTATCATGATAAATTGGTTTATGTGTTTACAACTCTAAAAAGTAACGTCCAAAATACACCTGCACTTTATACAATATAAACCAATTTAGGAGTTACAGAAGCAGCCACTAAAAATTGGTTATACCAGAAATATTTTGGTAACTACTTAAGAAAAATGTGGAATTCAATGTCAAATCATTATTTTATCAGTTTGTTAGCTATGTCTGGTAATTGTGAATTAATTAACTGAATACATATGTAAACATACCATACATATTTTACATGTAAATGTAATTCGTATTTGTAGTAGATTTCCGCCATAAAGTGACTAGGTTAGGTAGAGTTAGGTTTAATTTACTAATTGGTCTCTACGATTCGAATATCTGGTTTTTCTTTAAACAACATATTTTCGGATGAAAAAGTGATTTATTGCCGAAATATCACTTCTGTTCCAGTTTTGTAAAACTATACTTACCTAAAGATAAATGTTGAGAAGATTTTGCTAGTAATCCCATCTTGTCTTCTCAACATTTATCATACACATGTCAACCCTAAACGGTAAATGCGGTAAATTCCGCGACAGCGGGGCGTCAGCCGTGTAAATTGTGTAATTAATTGCATCCAGTCGAGCTTCGATGACGTCATACGTCGAACTTATCTGAATTTGATTGTGGGTCGATCACATTACAAGTGCTCCGAGTGTTTTGGAATTTATTTACTTACTTATTTTTTTAGTTTTGAGAAAAAATTACGAACCGATTTATTGGCTGGTTTAGCATTTATTAGCTGAGTTATTAGCATTCACCAATATGAACTTATGCTTTAGTGGAGTTCATGTAGGTACAAAGTAACAGCAAGCATAAATTACAACAACGAGGACTCTACCTCGACATAGAGTTGAGGTACAGCTAAACTCGCAGTCGTAGAGTTCCCCTAGACATGGAGTCTCCATTTCATTTACTATGGACTAGTTCAGTCCACGATACACAAGTTCCAAGTTTAAAATTAAATATTCCTGGTGCTATTACCTTAAGCCTAATCAAATCAAGTTTCAATTATCGATTCAATCTTAATACACACGACCCAGTATTGCCAGTCTTGTCCAGCAGTCACCTGAATGTTGATTAATGCAAGAGCCTTGTCGTGTCGAGTCCAGTTCTACAACAATATTGGAAGTTTTCCACTATCATGTAGTGCAGTAACCCTCGCGTATAGTGATGTATGAGTTGGAATTTAAAAAACGGGACTATTGAGTGGCAGATTTTCAATCATTACGATCCTTTGGTACTATTGTAAAAGTCTTCTGCAAGTTCTGCGAACTTTGTCTAGGTATAAAATTCAATCAGATAATGAGACGACATTAAAAGTCGCATGATTTTTCAGTCATTGCAATCTTTTAGTGATAGACGTCTTGCAAAAGTTCTGCAAACTGTTTCCAAGTATCCAATTCAATTTAAAATATACTGGGACTGCGATATCATGCAACTCCCAATACATTACAGTATAGGTATGCACATTGCTCATGACAGAGACTGTATTGTCGCATTTATAAAGCCTGTGGTATGAAACTCTGGACATTTTCAGTACTGGCTTCGTACCGTGGGTTCTAAGTTCTTTACGCGAGCCTGTATTTAATCATGTTGGCTTTTGTCTCGCTATTTCTCTTGCTGACAGAGCAATACAACAGCCAGGACGATCTAATTTTGGCTCGCGTTAAGAACTCGTGGTACGGGACCCTGGTTGCGAATGCCGCAGTTCCAAGACCGGGACCGCCCGCGTAACTCGGGACACATTAGGTACAGCACTAATCGCGAATGTAGTAGTGCACCAAGTTCCTACATAAGAGTGAGAGGGCAACGAACGATCTCGGCCTCGAGACTACGCTTAACTTGTCTACTGAACATTTTCAACAGTCATGCGGTAACTTAACTTTATATCTTACTTAGCTACTTAGATTGTCAAAAAAGATAAAACTAAAGTTAGAATGTCAACTTAACGTATATCTAATAGATTATGTGTTAAGTACTTGTGTTTTGCGTTGGTACTTACTTCACTCTGTAACGATACAATATAATAGAATATCACTTTCTTGACAACATACAAAAAACATTACAAAGAATACATAAAAAAAAACCGGTAATGCACTCGAGCGGTCTTCTCGACAATCAGACAATCTCGTTCAGACGTTCTTATTCTGAACCACTAATTTGTGAAACTTTGATAGTCAATAGAAGGCATTCATAGCTATCGCCTTAGATAATACTGTTGACAGCTTACTTAGGACGCTAAACAAACAATTAGGAGCAAAATGTTATTGTTCCAAATGATTGAATCCTGACTGTAGCCAATTAAATTAAATATAGCCCATTAAGCATTGATTGTTAATGTCAAATAAATAAGGCGAACCTGTTATGGAAATTATTTGACGAGCGCCCGAATTGATCACTCAATCGTTCAGACATTTAGTTGAGTAGGAATGTCAACAACATCGACATGAAAAAAAATTGGGTTTAAGTACAAATAAAATATCTCAAAAAAATTGGGATCAAATCTCATATCGTTGGTCAACAAACTGTTACTTACGAAGGAAGGCTTAGAGTCGATTTTGGCTTAGAGACACATAAAACGTAACTAAAATAATCTTCCGACTTAAAGTTTCTAAGTAGTGGCTCTCATATTATAGGTACATCTTCTTCTATTAAATGAAAATTGAAAATAAAAGGGATAAAAAAAAACTGATTATATTGCTTTTATGCAACGACACTTATTATAAGAAAACAAAGGAAACGTTTTTTCGAATTTAAACGTTGGCTCAAGGTTGTACTGCAAAATTGTCACGTATCTTACTAAGTAATAAGTAGGTTGTTGATTTGACGACTGTATGAACGAATGAACGAATTTTGAAAAACATGACTACCTATAATTTATTTTACAGCAAAAACACACAAACGAAGAAAAGATAAAAATGTTATTAAATTACTATTTTTTGCCACAAACCGGCCCCAATTTAGCATATTAATGCCCTGCTGTAGACAACCGGCGCTGGTCTCCTGTTTTTTGCTTTAATAACATTCAAAATCTCCGATTTTAGACAAATCTTCAGTAATATTTTTACAAAGTCACCGAGTACATTATTTCTTAATACAATCAGCGTCTCTCATTGCTTTGACCTCACATTCAACATTGAACCGATAACGATCGACAAAAATAAATAAAACTGCGTCTACGACACCAACGCTCTGTCACTGGACTCATGCCAAAACTAAAGTGCCACCAACTTATCTCTGTACCGTTCAGTGAAGGAGCCACTATCTAATTTTCTGAATAAATCTGACAGCTTTTCGTTGACAATTTTATTTGCACCATTTGGCCACCACCGGAGATAAGTTGGACGCACTGTAAATTAAATGAGCTATTTCATCAGTTTCATAATACGTCATTGCGTAACTAACAGCTGAATATTTTGATGTCATAGAAAACATGCGATGTCGCAGGAATTGTCAAATATTTACTAACAAAGTATAGTAAGTTTAGATAACACACAGAAAAAATCAATAGAGTTTTGAAAACACGCGTCGCTGACTTGCCGTCGTAACAATTAATTATGTCGAAATAATATACTTTAATTTGAACTGGGTTTTCAGTGTTTACGAGAGACCACCGTTTTATTTTTTGTCGTTTTATTCGAACGTAGGCGTTGCGTGGCGTGTTCAGTTTTGTAATTTTGTTTTGTTCGGTTATTTCAAGCGAGGAAACTCTAAAAAACACGTCTATCCTAAAACACAGAATATATAATATTACTTAGGTACATAATTACTATAAAGCGACATAATATTGGCTGTCAGCTATAATTTTTATTGTGAAGCTGCGCCTCATTATGATGTTAAATGTACCAATTCTGAATTGTATCCAGATTTTCAGCAATTTTCTAACAAAAGTTACCAATGTTCGTTCTCGTGCAGACTATTTTCTTGCTGATTATGTTTTCAAATAAAAATAACGATACAGACTTAATTAGGGGTAGCCAATAGGGGAGAGTTTTACCTATAAAAAGCTCGGGTTTCTGTTATTGTAAACTTTTTGGTACTTACGTACAAAGTCTTTGGAAAAAAAAATATTATAACGACTTAACGAACTCGGTATTTCCATATCTCCTCAGGTTTGTTCATTTCCTATGTGTAAGGTGTAGCGCGAGATTTGCAATTCAATTGCAGGGTCAAAGCGTGCGTTCGTCGATTATTGCTACCCATTACCATTTACCGCTAAGTACTTAGAGACATTTATTTAGCACTTATGGGAAATAAGTTATAGGTTTATTAATGTTTTACATCGTCTAGGGTCTACCTCTAGATACAGGTCTTAAAATTGCATACGCCTAGTCTTATATAGACGTAGAATATCCTAAAAAGCCTGTTTAGGTACACTTTTATTTTGATTTCCAGTTATCATACAAATATATTCTAAGCATAACGAAAGAAGCAGTGTGTATCCTTTTTACAAATAAATAGATGAACAGATTTTGGCGAAGTTTTGTAAGGAAGTTGTGAGCACCAGAAGGACAGACAGGATACTTTCCAGAAATAATTTTGTATATAAAAATTTAAATTCTTTACACTAGTATCCTATCATTCAGTACTACGATATGATTAACTTTACCTATCATATTAAACATTCTGTGCCTTGTTTTTTGTTATAGAACCAGTATATACTTACCTTATGTCAAAAAATTAATTATTTCTGCTAGATAAATACGCTTGCTTATGTCTCTAACTTTTTAAGCTATTAACCCTGTAGGTAGGTGTATATTGATGGTACTTTATCATACACATCACAGTATGTACCTATTCATATTCACCTACTTTTGCAAAAGCCAATTACTGATCTTGCATGTTTTGTGAATACCTAACGTTATTGGCTCATATCGCTATTATCCTTGAAGCAGCCGTTATCGATAACTTAACTGCATTTTCAATAAAAGTGCCTCATTACTAACCTGCATACTTTAACCACCAACAAAAAGGTGAGGTTAAATCTTATTCTGGAACCACAGCACGAAACTACATACAAAAAATTCAGCGTCTTTTCTTATTCTAAATGACCTAGAAAAACAAAATTCATAGCAAATGAAATCAATCTGCCAACCCTAATTAAAACTTGAATTGAAACGGACTCGGACACTTTCTTTTCCAATTGGAATTACATTATTCTTCAACACACGCTGCGCTCTCGTTTTCAGTTGATTAAACTAAACCTTTTTATATCGGAATCCGTTCGGGCCTTGACGGTCCTGACATTAATTTGTGAGCCCTATACGTAAAAACCCAGCAAGTGCGAGATTCTTCACTGCAGAAGCGTTTTAATTTTGACTACTTACTTAGTTTTCTATGACCGTGACTATTATGACCTAAACCATGACAGTTCTTACTTACCCGTAAACCTTACCTCAGTGTGTGACATAGACATAGATCACTGACCATAGAAAATTCAATGGTTATTTTTTGTTTTGCGCGGATAATGCAGTTAAAAATCTTACTTTTATTTAAGACACGAAATAAGGATACAGTTTCAAGACTTTTCTTTCCAGTTAATTGTATATACAATTAACTTGAAAATTATTTTAACGGCTCGGGCCCTGACAGGTGTGGTAGTATGCTATAAAAAATGCGTTTCCGTTTGCGATAAAACGATGTTCGTAACTTTATATCGACACAATTATTTTATTAGTTGAACTATTAAGGGCCTGATTAACCCACTTGTCACTGTGTCAAATCATAAACGACGCACCAATATTGTTTTAAATATTTTTTTTTGTTTCTTGTCTCTTCATGTAATGTTTACGAAACAAGAGTCCGAAAGAAGTCGGTTAATAAGTTGATCCAGAAGTAAGTGGGCTAACATTCAATACCTATGTGAACTTTATGTACACGTTAATACCTACCTAATGCACGCGTCGTATGCATCTTGGATCAGTAAACAGGACCACACAGTCTCTTTGTAAAGAGTAATACAATGAATGTCGCGACCGGGAATTTAAATGCATCGACCTATATTGATACTTTCTACATTTAGACCACCTGCCGACTTTGACCTTATTCCTGGTCTTCAAGCCCTTCGTAAGCCAGCTGGTGTCTGTTAATAGCTTTAATTTTTCTTTATTTCTTGCTAACATTTTAATATTTTAGAGTATCTATTCCTCTATTTGTTCTCACTCTTGCTACGTTTTATTATATTTTGATCAAAGAATTTCAATCTCAATGCTACGCAATTATATTTAGTAAAGTATCGGCTTCCTTCTGAAACTAAAAGGTGAGTAACCTTATCTAAGTATAAGTACTGGCGTTGCTTCGTGTTCTGCGGTAGGGTGCGTGTCTGGGCATTGCAAATGTTAAGGTATTGTTACGGTACCTAGTTTTACTATGTTGTTAACGTCTCAATGTACACTGTGTTGTTTGTGATCCCTACAGTTAGGTTTTGCAAATAGAACCTAGATAGCAACTAGGCTGGCTACGGACACTGTTTGCCTGGAAAGTTTAAAGTTATAGATCTGTACCGTTTTGTTAAATAACATAAACTAGTACGTACCTACCCAGTACCCACCAATTTCATTCTATAGCTAGTTATAATAGTTAGTTTAGTATTTGTCCTATCAGACTGGACGCCACGAAAGTGGTTTATATTTATCGTATGTACTAAATCAATTAATTTAATAGGTATCTAATTACTCAGGTACCTATACCTATATCTTAATTAAGTCTAACGAGAAACTAACGCTGTCCAGATTAGATTACAAAATTAATCATTAGCATAGCGTGAATATAAAAAATAGGTAAATGTGTTTGTAATTAGAAATGTCACTTAGATTTCTCAGCTTGCTTTGCTACCCACTAATTGATCTACAAACTACATAGAGCGTATTTGAGTTGTATGTAGCCGTCACCAACGAGGCCACTCGGCCAGTCCTCCGAGCTTACACTTCCTACTGCGGAAATAAAGCTATTTACTTCCACGTTTCGTATTTTACTGGTATTAGTTAAGTGGTAATGTAGACTTATTAAAGTATTTTTATTGCGTTGACTCAATAGCTCAGCAAACGCGAGAAGACCAATGCAGTTTTGTAGACTGTCATTTTAGTGTCGAATCCATGGATGTCAGATATCAATTTTTTTAGTTTTAACAAAATTACTCACTGGCATAAATGATTAACATAATGTCAAGAAATCCTTATAACAGAGTAATAATTTATGATTTTTTTGAAGACTGCCTATCTTCCAATAAATCATAAACTTGCAAAAAGTTAGTGTTCAATAAATCAATATGAATATGACGATAGGCTAGCTTGAATAGAAAGTGATGTAGGGTGGGAATGTTGACTTTTAATTATAGATACGTGGAAGCAACGTCCCCTCCGCAAGAGAGACCTAAAAAATGACTAACGCACGCATGACGTCATGGTTCAATTTATTTGCCGAGCTCTGCGCCTTAGTATAGGTATTTTTGTTGAAGTCTCAAAAAGATTGATTAGTATCATTAAATGTAAACTGTTAAATCAACCTTACCGTTTGAAAGTCTACCCAATTAGTGCAGCAAGGTTGCACAGTGCAGAACCGTGAGAATACCTACCTGCCTTAATTGTCCTGAAATCATGAAGACTGCTTTCAAAAACTTGAAACAATAGCAGTGATTTCGCAGAGATTTCGTTTAAGAAAATAGAGAAATTCTTTTTTATTGTGATTTGGCGCCAGTCTTTGTGTTTGTCTCGTATCGTACTTATTCATTGATGCCAAAGAATTTTGGACGATTTACATTAGATATTATATTGATTTTTTTACAAGCATTTGTTTAGCTTGTAAAATCTCGTAAATTAATTGGCTTTCTTCTGTTATTTATGTTTTATAAGAATTTTTCGATTGTTTCAGATCACTGAAGGCCAGGTAGCGCCGGTCAACTCTTTGCTGGCTGGATTCTATCTTCTCGCTGGCCCCTTCGTCTCAGCCCTTGCCAACAAGTAAGGATTCCTTCATTTGTTGACATACTTCATTATTTTAATAACTTTATAATAATCCGAAAAATTCAAGGTTTTGTATTTGATGCTCAATTGCTCATGCTCATACGATTCTAATTGACTTTGCCAAAGTTTTTTTTATACAATTGAGTGACGAGACGAGCGAATCGCTCGCCTGATGTTAAACGTCACGTTTGTCCATAACAAAAATAATTATAATTTATGAGAATATAATAATACAAAGTCTATGAACATTTAAAATGTTCCATTGCTGACAAAATGGTAAAGTGAATGGTTTTATGAAGGGCGGGAAAAAATATTAGAATTTTGCCTTTTGGGTGAATATTTAATTTCATTGTTTGCTTGTTGCAGGTATGGGTTCAGAGTGGTGACGATAATTGGCAGCATCATCTCCAGTTCTGCCTTCGCGCTTTCTTATTTCGCAAACTGTGTGGAATACCTGTACGTCGTCTATGGAATTATTGGAGGTGAGTGCAGTTCAAAAAATAAGTGGTACTTACTTAAGTAGTTCAATAAAATAAATACCTATATAAAATAAAAAAAGGCTTTTATTGTCCTGTTCTTGAATATATTAAATGATAGTCGCTCAATAATTATTTAAATCAGTTTATAACAAGAACCCCTCTTCGGGTAAAGGCTTCCTCCATTTCATGCTATTTCTTCCTTACTCTAGAAAGAAAGAGCCACCTCTTGCCGGCAGTTTTTATTTACTAAGTATATCATCTGCCGTCTTGCCTGTGGCCCCCCTCGTCTTTTTTCCTTTTGGGCCTTAAAATGGTCCAAGCAAGTTTAGTAGCCAAATGGGCCCGAAAGCAAAAGGAGTTAATTAGTTATTTCTACTTAATCTAAAAATCTAAATCTTCCACAACTGACATGTCCCGGTTTTACTGACGGAAACACAGTTATTGTTAGACTGATCTCAAATTTCCATTTTATTCTTAGGTATCGGATGTTGCATGATCTACATGCCAGCAGTGCTGACCGTCGGATTCTACTTCGAGAAATGGAGGGCCTTGGCTACCGGTTTCGCGCTTTGCGGATCTGGTGTCGGGACGTTCGTAATGGCACCTCTGACCAGCAAGCTCAATGATTTAGTGGGATGGAAATGTACCATCCTCATTCAAGGAGGTACGTTCTTGGTTTTATTTAATCCTTTGAGTGCCAACGACACGATTTTTTTATTGTAGAATAAGATTATTTTATTGAAACAAAAAAATATGTTTATGCTTAGTTTTTGATGTGTTATTAAATTTTAAGCAATGGTAAAATGTCCCATTATTATTTTTTTGATTGCTTATGGCAACTGGTTTCAAATATTTAATTCTGCTTGTTTCGTTCTTTGTCTTACGTCTTACGTCACCCAAGTTTATAATTTCCATTAGTTAAATATTACTTTCTATTCCAGGTTTACTTCTGAGTTGCGGTATCTTCGGTGCTATGTTCCGTCCAATCAAACCAACGCGGGTGACGCTTGCAGACAAAGAAGAAGAAGAGGACGTTGCGCGTCGCCACGAAGAAGCCGTAGAGAAACTGAACTCTATGATCAAACTCCACAGCAAGTTGGACTCTGGCATCTCCATGCCAGCAGAAATGCGCTTCTCTAACAAAGTCAGCCCGCACACCTGGATGGGTGTAGCAAACAACACCCGCTACCCGACGGCTGAAGAAGTCTTCCGCGGCAGTAACTCTCATCTCAGCAACACCCACCTCGGACGACGCTCTTCAGCCAACGCTGGCGCCATTAAAAGTAACCTCGGTAACAAACCCCTATTCATCGACGTGCCAGTCGTAGAGAAAGACGAACAAGAAGACTCTAACAGCAACATTGACAACACTGAACCTCTGATCGGAACTCCACTAAAAATTGTACCGACGCAGAATAATCACCACAACTATCGCCGCTCACACGCCGACTTGATCGCCAGACCTTTCTACAGAGACGATATCTTCTTCGGAGCCAGTTTGTCGCGGTTACCCCAGTACACGTCTAGAACTTCTCTCGGCTACCATCTGCATGTCACTCATGTTCCCACCAAAGAAGATGCTCAAGAAGAACGATCTGGAAGGTGCCGGTTCTGCCCTGAAGCCGTCAAGCGGGCTTTAGCTACTATGTTGGACGTCAGCCTATTCAGATCACCGACCTTTGTCATTCTCGCTTTGAGTGGACTATTCACGATGTTGGGTTTCTTCGTGCCATTCATGTATGCGAAGAAAAGAGGTATTGATAACGGGCTAGATGCATTCTCTGCAGGCTGGTTGGTGTCTACTATTGGCATAGCGAATACGGTCGGGCGTATCATGTGCGGTCTGGTCTCATCGGTACCTAAGATATCTCCGTTATGGGTGAACAATATCGCCGTGTCGGCCGGAGGAATCGCAACCATGATGAGTGGCTTGAGCTATGACGTTTACTTTCAATATGGCTACTGCTGCATCTTCGGCCTTGCTTGTGGTGAGTTAACATTTTAATTACCAACTCGTTCCAAGAGCCGTCTTTAGCTTTTAGAGATTTAAATTATTAACGTTAATTTCTTTCTTTTTAGCGAGTTTCGCATCTCTGCGCTCGATCCTGGTCGTGGAATACCTCGGACTGGAACAGCTGACCAATTGTTTTGGTCTTTTCCTGCTGTTCCAAGGACTTGGAGCTTTACTAGGCGCTCCTATTGCCGGTGAGTAACAAATACGAGTAGGTACAAGTCGATTCTTATCTTCGATATCAGGTAGTTGCCCAGTTTTGTTTCGAGTTTTGTCTCCACACCCAATTCTCTTAATCTGATCATCTTTTAATCTGTTCTAGAATAATCGCGTTCATAGCGAGTTATTGATTAAGCAATAAATGAGCGTTTTGATGTTCTTTGATATAGGTTCTTGATAAAACTTAGGTAAAATCTGATTTGCATATCATGACATTTACAAATCACCGGGCTTCTTAATCATTACTCTTTCGTTAACTTCTAGCGAGACAGTCAGATTTAGAATTCGCGTAGGTGTTTATTAGTTAAAATGTTGTAATTAGTGCACTGCATTGCCTAACGTTTGGCGCCGAGCTATTTCTGTTTTAGACTAGATTACAGGCGCAGTGCCAAATTCCTGCCTTCGAGCGCCCGCATGTTACTATGACCTAGGCTAACATTAACAATAGCCATCTAGTTATCTAGGTGTTTAACTAATAAGATTGTATGCATATTATGACGTACAACTGTTGGCACAGCCGTACGTTGGAATTCTTTGTTGTAAAATCGGTTTAAAGACTATGCATTTTTTTCTATAGGTAAATTCAGATTTTTCTAGTACACTATGTAGATGTTGGCAAAATATGCATATATTTTACGGCCGTGACTGCTACAAATTAAGTATTAAATCACAGTAAAATTACCTTTAAATAACTATCTACGTGAATACAATTGACATGGTAGAATCCCAAAATTCAATTTAAAAATATAAAATTAAATTCCATTTACAAACTAGGTTACGAAGTTTTTAAAATGATAAAAGATCTTCAGACCCCGCCTGTCAGCCTATAAGTAATAGTACAAATATCTCCCTATAGTTTCTAGAATTTATTGTGTGAACCTGGTTGTAATTTTTATATTATCTTGTTTACAGGTATTCTCTATGATTACACGGATAGCTACGACGTTTCTTTCTACGTGTCCGGTGGTTTCCTCCTTCTATCTGCTGTTATGTGCTACCCAGTGGACATGATCAGCCGGTGGGAGAAATCAAGGAACAAACTCAACGCTTCGCCTAAAGTATGAACCTTCAGGCTTACAATGGTGCCAAATAAGTAACCCTGTTAGTTCCGACTTGCAAGACTTGAAACTTCGTGAAATCGTAATGACACATATTTTAGAGCCTAAGTCCAAATTCAGCGTTAATTTGTTTTCGTAATGATCAACCAAGAGGAATCTATTGAGGGAGTACCGCAAGGCGCTATCCTTGGTCCCGAGTTCTTTCATCTATTTCGTTTGAAAACTGATCAACTTGAGGATAGAATAAACGTTGTTTATTTATAGGCTGGTTGGTTCCTTTTATGGGGTATCCAATAAGTTACTAACATTTAAGTACTTATTAGGTTATTCACTAACATTTCATTGTACTTAAAGCAATGAGTTGTTTAAAATTGGACTTGTTAACATGTTTATAAGGTAACTATTTTCTACTAAAGCATTAGTTTAGTCAGTAATACTCAATAAAATTCCTGTATTCATGGATGACTCTTAATATTAAGTGTTGTTATGAATGATTCTCTCTAATTCGTTCATGAATATAAGAGTTGTTTGAGAATATATTCTATCAATTCAATGTTTTGGAATGTTACTTAGGTAGGTAAGTAAGTAAATATATTTTCGTGAAATTGTATAGATTGGTATGAAAACGTAATTGATTATCTGCTAACGAAGTTTCCAGTTGGCTCGAACAAATGTATCATTATTGCTTTAGTAAAAATAATGGGCACATTTGTAACGCTAAAAAATTGCCTAACTCTATTTTTGTAAGAAAAGGACAAGAGTAATTCCCGTATTTTGAACTTTACGCACGTAAGTTTAACTACTTAATTCGGACTGTATGTGTGCCTTTTATCTTGATGGAAATTTAGGAATTAGTACATTCCCAATACTTAGTTATTCGACGAAACTGCAGGGATTGTTAATATTGCTATTGCAATAGATCGGTTCAAGTCAGTTTAATGCATTTAAATTTAGATTTAGGCCTTTTTAAAGTACAAAGACTCGAAATATTAGTTAGTAATGCAGTTTTGTCGAAATCGTCCCAGCAGGAGATCTGAAAGCCAAAATGTACTTTAAAATGTAGTTAGGAATAATAGATTTTATAGTTATTGTTGAGTGTACTTTACCTATAAATGAAAGTGGTGCATAATATAAGACTCATTTTTAACATATTTTTATAATCATATCAGAGTGCGAGTGTATAACTGTATATTAAATTTTATAATTGAATTTACATAAGTATGATGAATGTAATGCATGTGCCTTATTATGTTGTAATTATCCTTATAATTTAGTTTTAAAACGTAGTTATGTAACAATAAATTTGTTAGATCCTGAGCCCATTTACTTAGTTTAAGTACATTTATTACTAAAATATTATATTTGTTCAATGTCGTGAATAAAATTAAGACGTACATCCGAGGCTGTGCTTCTTATAGACGTAACATTTTATAAGTAAGAAATCATTATCTGTACAAACTGCAGGTGCTCAAGTGCCTTACTTTTCCCAAATAGCCTATGCTCGAAAGCGTTAGTACACTATCTCTTATTTGATTTCATGTTAGAATCGTGGCAAAAATGTATACTATAATATAAACTAATCCCCGTATAACACCGTTACTTTACATCAGGTTAATTGTGGTCGTCACCTATTAAGGAAAAAGCACAGCAGCACCCCATTAATTCTTTAACACTTCTATATCAACATGTATACCAGCCTTTCGAATTTACTATTTTGAAGCACAGAAAAATGTTTGAAAATTAGCTTAGGCCTTTCACTAGGTACATGACGGTACATCTGAAATGTTCGAAAGCCAAAGGACATAAGATTGGAGCCTTCGCTCATAATAAATTCCTATACCTAAATAGGTAGGTACTTTTAAATTATGTACATACCTAATTATACAAGTACACGGTATTTTGTGGTAAAATTAGTTGGTATAGATTTATTGATAGTGATTGTACCTACTTTGTTTACGAGACATAATTATTATAAGAATGGAATAATTGTGACAAATACAATTTTAAGTTATTGAAACCTGTTGTTTTACTTATGACCTGACCTATGATAATAAATGGCACGATTTTGCATTACGGTACGGTTAATTTAGCTAAGGAATCTAGAGAATTTCAGAAATTATAGAAATGTTCTTAAAAGCCTTATTCTTGGTTGCATGAAAAATCAGTGGAAGGATGTTCCATATAATCAGAGCGTAGAAAACATCAACCTCTAACCAGTTTGTGGATCCCTAAGAAAAAATATTACTATCAGCTTTAGATAATGCTATCTAAAGGTTATAGAAGTTATATTTTATATAAAACATCAATCGCAATGCTCTATCGACTAAAACCCCACTGAAAAAAGAAAATCACTAGTGGGCTGCCCGTTGCATGCTGCATTATATTTGACGGCCCTTTTGGCTCAGCGGTAGTATATCCGCCTCATAAGCCACAGGTGCCGGGTTCGATTACTGGCCGGGCAGATGTTTCAATGATGAATTTAAATATCGGCTCTGGGTGTTAGTTGTTCTTGTCTTCGTGAGTTCCATGGCATCCCCGACACAGGTTATTCTAGTTATGAGTGTGAAACCTTACAACCAACTACCCTCATCTATAAAAAATGTTAACTCATTTCACGTATTTAAGAAACAATTAGCTCGATATATTATCGATGATAAGTTGTTGTAACAACACGAGAAAAGAAATGCGTGAAGTGGGTAAAAATGTGTTTTAAGTGCGACGACGAACGCAATTTTTTTTTTTTATTGTTAATCCATGTTATCACATAAGTGACGTTAAATTGTCTTCGTGATAATAAAGGTCTTAAACCTTATATTGAAAATAAGGTGACAAAACGAGTAACTATTAATCACATGCTGATCATCACCTGACGGTAAGCGCCTAATGCCTACTAGTTGCAATGCCGCCAGGAATTTCCAATACATCCTGTGCGACAATGCACTGAGTATGTGTGTGCCGTGTACTGTAAGATACTATTAAATTAAATATTTCGTTTTGGCACCACACTTAGCCATTCTATAACTGACAATAGGCTACTTTACTATGGAAACTAACGTGGTTTTCACACATTTTTGTTATAATTAAACACGGGAAGTCGGGAATACTTACGTAAAAATTAACAACAACAACACAATCTTTACTAAGCGAATATTAAACAAGTTTTATCTTAGTTAGTTTATATCTGTAATACGCGATGCGGTCTCGACCTCGTGGCGTGTACAACTATATTTTTAAAAGGCGCTTTTGTGCAAAAAAAAATTACCCTCCATCAAGTCTCAACATATAATTTTACTAGCGACCTGCCCCAGCTTTGCTCGGGTATGAAATAAAGCCTATGTTACTCAATGTAGCATTCTAATGGTGAAAGAATCCAAAAATACAAATCTTTCCTGTTTATAATATAAGTGTAGATAGCAGCCTGTAATGATTAAAATGTATGAGTACATGATACTTATAGTAGATCTTTGTATGTACGTGTTTCCATTCCCTTCGAACGGCAGAAGTGTGGAACTCATTGCCGGCGTCTATCTTCCCGAATAAGTACAAAACAGAGTTATTTAAAAGTAGAGTGAATTGCGTGCTACATCTTCGACCACATCATCGCTTACCATCAGGTGAGATTGTGGTCAAACGCATGTCGAGTTTGTTGTAAAAAAAAGATCGTTGGAAAATGCTCGAGTATAAATCAAAGTTTTACGGATAAAATTGCCACGTCAAAGATAAAAGGTTTTAGATAAAAGAAAAGAAAACATTGGCGCAAAAGATGTTATATTTGCATTTTATAATTACATTTTATATCTACGAGTTGGAGTTGGGTCCGCGACGACGGCCGAAGGTCTGGACGACGTTGACGAACCTGGAATTACATAAAGAGTAAGAATTAGACTTCAAACAACTTGTTGTAAATCTGATTGATAAATAATAAATACTGTGTCCGTAATGGCTACTAATGATGATGGACATCAGTCAGCAGGAATTATTTATTCTTATTCGGAATGGGAGCGATAGGTCCCGCACTGGTGGTACACAGGTGCATTTCGCGTTATTCCCTTCCCAGCGATTACCCGAGCCAACACAGTTCCTTCATAGTTTTTTTTTATCGTTATGGTCTTTTTTATACTTAGTACCTTTGTCTGTATATGTATATTTTTGCTTTAAATAAATATTTGTCTATTGTCTAATAATGGAGTGAGACTCTGGGCCGCTGGCACAATTGCTGCAGTGGCAAAGATGGTATGAATGGTGATGAGACAAGCTGTTCTGATGAAGATGCCAGAGCGAATTCATGCAATCTGGTGGCGACTCTGGTATAATACAATAACACAAAAAAAATCTGAGAGACGGTCTGTAGAATTTCTTCTCACGCTCTGTGAGTACTCCTCTCTTTACTCATTAGAGATACTGACGGAGATTTAAGTCAAGTGTAGGAGAAAACAGCCCTAGCTCCTGATGAGTCCGCTACGTCGTCGCCTGAGAGGGTCGCCTTTGTTTGTTATTATGCCTTTGTGTGTTGTTATGATACACACGCACCTCTCTCAGTTCCCTTTGTCGTCATACCCCCGCGCCTCTGTACCGCGCAGGCGAGGACTAATATAAACGGTTTGGTTATAGTTACGTTTTCACATTCATACTGTAACTACTCAATCAACTATCAGCAGTACTGAAAAGGCCATGTGCAATTTTTTATCATCATCTTTCAACAGTTTTCATCCTAACGAGGAACAGCAAGTAAAAGTATAATTGAAAAACTATTAACCTCCTGTTGTACTGGATCCTGCGCTTGGCGCGGCCGGTCTTCTTCTTCTTCTTTTGCTGCTTCTCTACCTTAGGGGTCTGTCCCTTTACTTTACCTGAAATTTTAAACAGATTGCTTTGTTGTAAACTCTTTTACAATAGTACAATGGTATTGTTTACAATACATATTTAGGAATGTCCGGAGGCTTTGAGGGGAGACTTGTCTCTACAAAATACAGAGCATAACAAAATCATACTCTTGATTTATTTTGAAGAATCAAAACAGAAGTTCTCAAGCTACTGCCTCAATGGGTTTTGGAAGCAATTTTGCCATTGTATTCTTAATTACCTCAATACCATTAATTTTTCATCACACTGTTGTGATGAAAAATTAATCAATTTGCTAGGCAAAAACAGAAAAATCTAATAAAATAAAGAATAGTAAACTTGATCTTACCGGCCCGAGCCAAGGATCCGTGCACTTTACCACCGAGCAAGGGCACGGTGAGGTCCAGCTCTGTGCTTGAGAGCTCCGACACTAGGCAAGAGTCCTCTAGTGGCGCGCCGCATGCCGAGAGTGTGAAGTCTTCACCTCCTACTTCGGCGCTTATGCGCTCCTGCAAATTGTAACAGTTACCATAATACACAACAAGCTTTTGTGGTCTTTTAAGACTAAATAACAACCCTGATTCTAAATGAATTTGGTAGGAAAGTGGTGTTTATTATGGTCACTGACATTGTCATCTACAGCCTTCTTTATCTCACTGCTGGATATAGACAGTTGCTGACCAAAATATTTACCAGATAGCGGAATAGGTATGTTCCATGATCGCTTTTAGTTAGCATATATCGTTCCAAAAACTGCAAATAAACTTTACAACAAAGATTTGTAATTTTTCAGTTTGTTTTTTGGACAGGAGTTTCGCAATATTTAGTGAAACAACATAACCTCAATGGGTCTTGTTTTAATGTACTTATCTGAAGGCAAAGTATTGAATGTATCTTGCTCTGTAGTTCAGTAATAGGATACAAATCGGTGCAAAATCTACCAGCAAGGGCAAAAGTCACGTATTGACAGACAAAATCGCATACACGTACACATGCCAGATGATATGCCGATGGTGCAAAGAAACTCAATGTCTTACCTTGATTTGTGCAATGGATTCATCTCCAATTACATCTAGTACGTGGGTAGTCTGTCCTCTGATATGCAGCTGCATTTTGAGGGTTCTGAAATGAAGAACGTAGTAGTAACAGCGTGGTCACACAGCACACGAATTGATAAACTTCTTATTCTTATAAGTTATTTAACGAAACCTGGCAAAAAAACAGAATAATACTTTTACTAACAAAACCACCACTAATTTACACAATTATTTATATACAAAATATGTTTTATATTATTTTTAATGGAATAATCCAAAATTCTAACCTTATCAGTCAACTCTGACAAGCGAAAGAAACAAAGATGGTGGACGGACGGAAACGGATGAATGGAGTAGAGTAGTGATGCGACCTAAATAATCGACTATTATGAGAAAATAATCAGATTTTTTTATCTGTGGCTAGACTAGATTTGATAAATAGATTTGATGAAAATAAAAAAATAACGATGGAGAAGAGAAGGTCAGCAGTGGAATATTCTGCTTCCTACGATGGTAAAAGAGAGCTTCACTATTTAGAGAGAGATATTTTTAATGGATAGTTTCTGTAACTTTCTGTCTATCCGCACTATTCCTGGCAAAAATATTAAAATATTTGAATTGCTATGTTTTATCTGTGTCCGAACTGCATCTCAAGTAAAGATTTGATTCGATTCGAACTAGATCCAAATTATATTGGTAATATTGGTTTTTTAATGTTGTCTACTTTTCTTTGACACCATGAAGCTCGTGATTGGCTGTCAGAAAAAGCGGCTGACGACTTGTGTGTGTGCCGTGTGATCTGCTTTGATTCTAATTTTATTTGGTAAAATGGTTAAATAAAAATAAGTTCTCCCTTCCACTGACGCGTAACAGCAAAAGCTTTAAAAATGCTGTCGAGGCTACTCCGGCAATTACTCTTTTATCTCATACATTTGGTTATAGACGTACTTGTTGCTGGTCAAAATTTTTGTCAGCGATATTCGTCAAAAAAGTGTTCTTTACCAGTGGAAAAGGCTAAGCATAGTGAAATAAGGATGATATTAGACCACATGCCAAAGATCACCAAGAGGTTGAAGCATTTAGTGTTTATTGCCGACACGGAAAATCATTCTTATGAAGATCTGGCTCAAATGGTTATCTGGGGTCTTGTGGCCGGGATACCCTTCGTCAGCTTTCACGATATCACAGGTAACTTTACCTTAACCTTACTCATTTAAATTCCGTAGCTATCCAAGTCTCGTGCAGTATGTAAAATCATACAATTGGTTCGGTGGTGTTACAGCCTTTTTGCTGTTTACCATCATTCAACTCAAATTTAGCTGGAAGACAGCATTCATATTTTGATATGATGGTCTGTAAATGCAACTAGATATTTGTTTAATTTCATTCTGTATAAATGTTTCATTTATTAAAGTAAGCTATCATTATTGCATTTATTGCATCATACACTCTTGATTTAAATAACCGAGTTTCCTCACATTTTCTGTGCTAATAATATTAATATTACAATTTTCGGTTACTAGGTGAACTAAAGGAAAATGAAGAGAAGCTATTTCTGGAAGTGGAGAGATGTAAAAAAGGAATACCAGGCTGCATAAAATGGTCTAAAAAGCCTGATCTAAACGGGTACACCAATGGGATACAAGCGCACACAGTGGTAATCAATATTTTCTCAAGCAAAGATGGAAGACCACGCATATCCAAATGTGTAAGAGAAATTGCTGAAAGAAATAACTTGAAAAGTGATAACAGCAGTAGTGAATTTACTGCACAAGACTTAGACAAAGTCCTTAGTTTATTATACCCTTCCATTCCAGACCCTGATTTAATTCTATACACTGGCCAGTTTTGTTGTACTCATGGCTTTCTGCCATGGCAAATTAGACTAACAGAATTCATCAAACTTTCCCTAGATCATAGAGTAAATGTAGACAACTTCATAGGTGCTATGTACAAATATAATAAATGTGATCAGAGGTATGGAAAATGATTGTTAGTTACAACAATGTACTTTTGTAGGCCTAAGCATAATGAAATTGTAATATTTTCTTGATAGTAGAATGTCAAATGCAGTACAAGCTTGATAATATTATACCATGTGGGGTCACTCGATATCAATTGGCACAGAATGTGGTAAAATATTTGTGATAATGTTATACAAAGTACATACTTTTACTACCATGGTGTTACATAGATACAAATCCTGAGCAGAATTTGTGGAATAATTCTCACCTTAAAAGAACAGCATGAAATTGCTAAATGCTTGTCAAATTTAATTGTTTTGAGTAACAATGTAGATTTGAAAGAGTTGTTTGTCTTATAATATCAACTTCCAAGCCATGTCACTGGCATCAATTGAGGCGGCCTGAATATTGACACCAGGGTAGGCTTTTTAACTTGGAATATAATTATGTATGTATGTAACTATGTTTGTTCAAGTAGAATCTTGCAACTCAATTTTGAATCACTTCCCGATGTCCGGTTGCCCTGAAATTTGGTAAATGTGTGTAACAATCATGACAATCTAATAAAAGCCTGTTTTTAAAAATATTAAATTAACTTATTTTATTTGAAGAAGATTTTTTAGTTCAATCTATTTGCAGTTGCCAGATTACAGATTATTATCAAGCTTAGACTACATTTGTTATTTAAATAGAAAATGTGGATATCAATTTGTCATGAAGGAGGCAGTTTCATTTTATCATCGGGTCAGTGATAGTGTACTTATACAGTAATCAGACTGATATTGTGTGGTGACTGTGTTGTACATTTTGTTTTTAATCTTGCAATCTACTATATGACTAAGGTGCAGATTATATTTTAATTTAAAGATAAACTTAAAGTTCATCACCGAGAAGTTTATATCACAGTATACTATGAAAGTAAACTTCAACTTTGTCAGAAATTCTTACATTAAGCAATAAATTATTTTAAATTTGTAAATGTAAAGTAAAGGATATTTAGAGTTAGTAATGTATATTTATTACTGTTAAGTATAAGTATATTTATAAAGCTAGTCCTTTCCTATACATTGTGTATAGTAGTAATTGGCTAAGAAATAGAGCTGTACCAACAAAAATACTGTACTATTGTTGTGTTACTATAGCTTACAAAAGATTTTATATTTTTATTACTTATTGTAATAAAAAATAACTTTGAAACCAAAATTATTAATCTGATATTGTATGTTACTGTTGTGGAAAAAAAGGCGTTTGATGAACATAAAAATGTCGCCTAGGCACACATAACTTGAACTATCATGCCACTAAAGCTTTGTTCGAAAAAAGTAACACAATATGTATCACAATTTTTTCTCGAACAAAGCTAGTATTCACATTTGTGAACTGCTACAGCAATAATTCAATATCAAAAAGTATTTGAAAAGATAATAAAATTATACTAATAAATTATTACGAATGCGAAAGTTTGCGTTTCTTACTTCTTGAAACACACCAGAATTAAATTTGGTATGGAGGTAGTCTTATAACGGTTCCTGTAGGATAACAAGCAATTTGCGCGGGGCGCAGCTCCTTATTTCTACAAATAAAAAGCTTAATAAACAATATTACTCCAAAAACTATTTTATTATATGCCTACAAGCTTGAGCCCCAAAAAAAAACCTTAACGTAAAAGTAGAAAATTAGCTGTAATTTTTAGTTGAGCATATTTCAAGAATAAGCAAAAACCTCGTGAGTCTGTTTCGACAATAAAGCAAAGCAAGAAGGCAGTAAAATAAATTTACTGCATATTTTATTCCCTTTGATAAACAACAATGTTATGTAAAATAAGTCGGGTAGGTATGCCACCGGCATCGCGTAGGTAGATAAATAAAAATAAAATAGATGTACCTACTGTACCTAGCAACAGAATAATTATGTTTTTAATGGGAAGTAAACGTTTCGTTGGGTTCACGGTTGACGCTATAAAATTGATTAAATTAAATGATTAAAGTTAACTCATTACAAAACTTAATTTAGTAACTTGGAGCTATAACAAGAACAAAATGGCGATTTAAAAACTGATTATCATACCTGCTCTATCTATTTTCTATTAAAAAAGGAAAGTATAAAAGAAACACTGAAATCAATTCATAATATTTATTGGAATTAATGCCTGTGCAAACTAGAATTATATTCACAAAACGCAAAATTTACACCCGAAGCACTCACTATTGTCGCCAACATCTGAAAGAGAAAAACAAAAATAATATAACACATCCTTCGCCTTTGACGTCAGAAATGTATGTGTATTAAGAATAGACAAGATTTAGGCATAGATAAAACAATCTGTTCAAATATTGTAGAGGAAATGTAGTAAATGATATGTATAGTGACTTTTTCACTTAACTGTATCACATGCGTGTTAATACTATGTATTTCTTATTGAACCTTCACAAATTTGCCACAGATTCGTATACTAGTTGCGTCACGCGTTTTCACCAGCACGGTTATGATAAACTGGTGATGAATGGTGATAAAGTAGCCCAAGTCCTGTTTTGTACCCCTGACAACGTGTATGCAAAATTCAAGACGAACGGTAGAGTAGAGAGTGGGCGTAACAAACAAACAAATTCACTTTAGTGTAAACTTACTTTATTTACAACATTAGTTAGGATGGAGGGCGCATTATCTGCTTATATCCCCTACTCAGTAACAATCAAAAATCATAAATTAAGTCATGTTTCCGAAAATTTGATAACTGGCTAATTAAATTTAATTAATTTATTTATTTAATTAAAAAGGCTAATAAAAATAATCAAGATTACGTTTTTAATTATTTAGTCATGATTCTTTATACGGGTTGCAGACCAAGAGCTAAGCTAAGTTAGTTTAGCTTAGCTCGCATAGCTGACGCAGTTTTCCATACTTGTGTGCAGACCGCAAACTATGCGAACAGTATGGAAAACTGCGTCAGCTATGCGAGCTAAGCTAAACTAACTTAGCTTAGCTCTTGGTCTGCAACAGGCTTAAGCCGAACGTCCACCGCCGGCTAAACTAAGTTAGTTTAGCTTAGCTCGCATAGTTGAGCCAGTTTTTCATACAATGTGCGTCCACCGCAAACTATGCCAGCTAAGCTACGTGAAATGCCCCCGCTAAGTGGAACTAACTTAGTTGTGTGGCCGATCCGTTACTAGCTAAACTAAGCGCCTCTCACCCCCTTGCCTTACCCCTCTGACGCCTGTCGATAGTGTTGTTCGAACGTGTTTGTACAGTGAGCGTTCGTACGCGGTTGTTAAATTCGCTGCTTGTTTTCCAGGACTGAATGTGTTGACTTATCCAGTATCTATGTTTCCGTTTTTTCTTCATAAAATAAGCAATAATCAATCTTTGTTATAATTAAACACGGGAATACTCACGTAAAAATGCCAAACGAGACGCAACCGCGAGCGCGTCACGTTTGTAAACTCGCCTGATGAAGGTCACCGAATGTGACCGAAACTAGTCGTAGTAGACGACTTAATTTTTACGTGAGTATTCCCGTGTTTAATTATAACAAAAATGTGTGAAAACCACGTTAGATTCCATTGTAAAATAATCAATCTTCTTCTCCTACGACGATAGTCCTCCTCTAAAGTCTCGTCAATGCTCGTGTCGTCTTCCATATCACGTCCGAGTAACTCGACGTTCTAGCACAAACTGGCCATCAGGCCATCACTAACGTAGTTTTAGCTTATTTATTGGTGGACGGACAACGTAGTTCTAGTTTAGCTTAGCTTAGTTCCCTGAGTTTAGTTTTCATTTAGTTTAGCCGGCGGTGGACGTTCGGCTTTATAATCTGTAACCTGGTTCTACTGCTAGATAAAGATACATGTCTCTTTCAGTCACTGCCAACTGTCTTAAGTATATCGTCAGAATCGTCACACATAGCGTCGTCGAATACGTTTGTCAATTGCTACGTGTTTTCTACTCGAGAATATTATATTATATTACTTTTTGTTTCTTAAGCATATCCTAATAAAGCGAGTCGGAAGGTATAATCAGATAAGTTTAATGGTCTGCTTATGTAGGTATGAGGGACTTTAGGTATGTTTTGTTGTGATCAACAAAGATTATATTTTGGAAGTATAGTCCTATACGACAATGGGCAAGGTGGAGCAGAGGGCATCATTTTAGTACCTATGTCTAAAAATACACATTTACATGTTATTAAATTATGCCTGTGAGGTTGAATAATTAAAACTGATCCCAATATTTTTATATTTACATAAGGCCATATATTATCTTTATGTAAGTGATACAATAAATTTGTTAGAAATATTTAATGCTTAAAATAACCTATGATATAACAGCTATATTAACAAGATTATCTAAAGAATTTGAGCAAATATTCGATCAGTATCAGGATGTATACGAACTACATAAGACTATATACAGATCGCCGATAAGATAACAATACTTGAACAGACACAATTCAGTTTAAAATTCAAAACATTTCTGACATCTTTTTACTTATACGAAATAGAGACTACAATTTTATTATTTTTACGGCTGAAAATTCCATAATGATGTACGCTTTGTACGAATTGAAACTTTCAGGGAAGGACTTTTAACGTGATTATACAAGCAATTTAAGTTAAAAAAAGTTTTTCTACGAAAATTGCAACTTGAACTTGAATCTGCCCTTGCTTTCGACAGGTCATTGAAGTTTTCTTGACACGTTCTCAAATGTCTTGGTCAGATTTTGATCAAATTATAAATTAAAAAAATATATAAGTATAAATTATTTATTTCCAAAACATTTTGAAAGAGCTCAACGAAAGACGAGAGATAATTAGTATAGAATTTATATTTAGTTGACACAAGAAAACACTGTCGAATTGAGGCCCTATTCTTTTTTAGAAATTTGTATTAGTAATTTATGAGGTAGTAGGTAAATAACAAAATAGCATACAACCTTGAGTGCGGGTCACCTGCAGCCTGCAGCCTGCAGCCTGCAGCGTGCCGCTCACCGCCGCTCGCGCCGGCGCGGGCGGCTGCCGCTGCGCGAGCGTCGTCGGTCGTAGTCCCTAGACCGCTCATACCTATCGTGCCTGTCGTGGTCGCGCGACCGCTCGTAGTCGCGCCGCGAGTCGTGGTCGTGCGAGCGCCGGTCGCGCGACCGCCGCGAGTCGTGGTCGTGCGAGCGCCGGTCGCGCGACCGCCGCGACCGCGACGAGTAACTGCCCGACCGCGACCGCCGCGCCCTCTTCTTTGGCCGCTCCTCGGACTCCTCCCTATATTTATCCTTGTGCCGTTCGCGGTCCCTGCTTTTGGAAGCCTTGTGTCTGTCGTAGTGATCGTCCCTCTTCCTATATCTGTCTTTGTCGTCGTCGTGTCTGGAGCCTCTGTCCTCTTTGTACGACTTTTTGCGTTTGTCCTTCTTTTTTTTGCGAGAGTCGGAACTGGAGCTTCTGTATTTGTGTTTCTTGGGCTTCTCGGGTTTTTCTTCGGTTTCGTATTCCACCGATGAGATGCTCGATAGTGAATCTAATTCCGAATCGCTAGTGGAGGTGTTTTCTTTATTTGATTTGCTTTTAGGACTGGTAGACCGTTCTCTCTTGCTCGATTTCTTGTGTTTCTCTTCGAGTATTGTGTCAAGTTTTCTCAAACCGTCGACTTTGTCCAGGGATTTGTGATTGTTTCTTTTGTCTTTGGAAATGCGTCGTTCTGGTATCCTGTCGGGCGTGTCCCTTTCGAACGGCGGCGGCGTCGCTGATGACCCTGTAATAAATTCGAAAAAAAAATTATACCTTATATTAAAATAAGTAGTTTTTTACGTTCCATTTGAAAACTAAACCTAATTGAGATCAAGATCAAAATGTAGGGAAAACTTTACATTTAAATGAATAACTTTGTAAATTTCTACCGCAGTATTAAATTTATTTGATTATAAAGATAAAGGTCATACACACAACACAATAAAATTATACGGCTTAAATTTCAAGGCTTGCTCTTAATCGCAGGTATTGCATACAGGGCCCGTGCTCGGTGTTTACATGACAAATTACGTAGATAATCTAAAGTGCGGCCAGAATGACTTATTTTTGCAATGTTTTTTTCGACAATTTTGACCTTTTGCATCTGATAACCTTCCCTATCTTTACTTTATTTTCCTGTAGATTTATTAGCCGGTGTGGGGACAAGGAATGTCGGCGTCAGCAGTTTGCGCTCGCGGCGCATCCAGGTCGCCCCGCCGACACTTGCCACCCGCAGTCATCCTTAGGACACGGTCGGAATATAACATACATTTGGAGACACGTGTTTGCATTCACCCTTCCCCATAGTGATACGTAGAACCGCTACTGCAACCTAATATAGGAGATGACCCAAGGGTAGAGACGACAGTACTAACATTGGTGACCCCGACGAAAAAAAACTGATATAGTGGAGTTTAGTGAAGTATTGAACCAACTGAAGATTTAAATAGTACAATGCAACAACCTGGAAAAATGGCGACCGGAGTTACACCACAGACAAACGACTTGGCAGTTATTAGCGTCTCGGCAAGAATAGCGGAGTTTTGGACAGAACTACCGAGGTTATGGTTTGCTCAATTCGATGCCATTATGGATCCGCAGAAACAAGGAGACACCGCGAAATACAACATGGTGATAGCCAAACTGAACCGCGACGCGCTGTGCCAAGTGAGTGACTTAATCTTGTCACCACCGAACGAGAACAAGTACGAAACAATCAAATCTAGGCTACTAGTGGCGTTCGAAGAAAGTGCCGAACGCCAATTTAATAAATTGGTGAGTGAGATGGATTTAGGGTCTCAACGACCTTCACGCCTACTCAGAAGGATGACGGAGCTGGCAAACAATACACAGGTGTCCAGTGACGCGCTTAAACGCCTCTGGATTGCGAGATTACCGAATGCAGTTAAAGCCGTGTTAACGATAGCCCAAGACACAGATATGGATGGCCTAGCTATCATGGCAGATAAAATTATGGAAAATCTGCACACTGGAGAGATAGCCGCGGTAGCAACAGCAAGCACATCAGAACCTGCGGAACTACCAGGGCTAGTGAAACAGATGACCTTGGAACTTAGAGAATTAAGGAACGAAGTAAATGAGATTAGAGGACGCAACATGAACCGCGAAAGCTCATGGAGAGGAAGACCACGGTCACTATCGAGGGGACAACGCAGAACACCAGAAAGTCCCAATTGGCTTTGCAAGTTCCACTACCGCTACAGGAGTCGAGCGAGGACATGTGAGCAGCCGTGCAATTGGAAGGCGCCGACAGGGCTGAACAACTCGGGAAACTGAATGCTGTGCAGTCGAATGAGGTGGGAGACTGCATAGCAGCGGCCGGCAACCACCGTTTGTGCGTGATAGATCGTACGTCGAAAGTGAAGTTTTTAGTGGATACAGGAGCGAATGTTTCTGTATTGCCGGCGAATCAATTTAAGTGTGATAGCAAAGTGAGTGACTATAAATTGTACGCCGCAAATAATACAGAGATAAAGACCTATGGTGTAAAATCGTTAGAGTTAAATTTGGGTTTGCGTAGATCTTTTAGATGGACATTTATAATATGCGACGTTAAGCAGGCAATATTGGGTGCCGATTTCTTAGAATATTTTAAGTTAGTGGTAGACTTATTCAATAAGAAACTGAATGATAGTGTAACGAGTTTAGGTGCGGATGGGTCCATTATAGTTTGTGACGAGCCTTCGATTAAGAGCATTCAGGACAATAATCCTTATCGCGAATTGTTAGAGGAATTTTCAGAGATTACAAAACCAATTGTTTTCAAAGAAACACCCCCGCACGCAGTATGTCACCACATCGTTACATCCGGTCCACCAGTATGCGCGCGTCCAAGGCCGCTACCACCGGACCGATTCATAAAGGTAAGGGAAGAATTTAAGATTATGCAAGAGCTAGGAATTTGTAGGCCAGGGCAAGGCGAATGGGCAAGCCCGCTACATGTAGTTCCGAAAAAAGACGGGCAGATACGTCCTTGTGGTGATTATAGAGCACTTAATGCCATAACGAAACCTGATCGGTATCCAATTCCACGACTACAGAGTTTTACGTATATGCTTCCAAATAAAAGATGGTTTACGCGAATTGATTTAAACCGTGCATATCATAATATTGCAGTGTCGCCGGAAGATATCGAGAAAACGGCTATAGCAACTATGTCCGGGCTATTCGAATTTGTACGCCTACCATTTGGGCTTAGAAATGCAGCGCAGACATTCCAGAGATTTATGGACCATCATGTGCTAAAAGATATCGACAGATTAGACATTAAAGCAGACGGAAGCAGTGGGTCAGCATGTTTTTGTTACATAGATGATGTTCTAATTGCCTCAGAATCAGAGATATTACATAAGCGACACATTAGAATGTTATTCGAAAAATTCAGAGAACTAGGAATTACGATTAATTTAAGTAAATGTATGCTTGGCATGTCTAAAGTAGAATTTTTAGGATATGAAGTATCGGAAGAGGGAATCAGCCCGCTACCGGATAAAATAAAGGCGATCGCAGACTACCCCATGCCAGACACCGTAGACGAACTGCGACGATTTTTAGGTATGATGAATTTCTATAGATCACATCTACCCGAGGCAGCCAGGTACCAAGCGGAGTTGAACAAGTTTTTGCACAACGCAAAAAAAAGGGACAGAACGAAAATCAACTGGGACGAGAAGAGCATCGAAGCTTTCGAACAGTGTAAGGTAAGCCTTAAAAGCGCCGCTACATTGGTTCACCCTAGTCTAGATGCCCCTTTAGCTCTCATGGCCGACGCGTCCGACAAATGCGTAGGCGCGGTAATTCAACAGAAGACAAACGGGAAGTGGCTACCGTTAGGATATTTTTCCAAAAAACTTTCAGAGTCGCAACAAAGGTATAGTACGTATGACAAAGAATTGGCAGCTGTATATTTGGCAGTTGTACATTTTCGAAGCTTGATAGAAGGACGCCAACTAACCATTTTTACAGATCACAAACCTTTAATTTTTGCTTTCACAAAAATAAATACAGATAAGGAAATTCCGAGGAGGGCCAGACAGCTGCTATATTTAAGTGAATTTACAACCGACATACGACATATCAGCGGTGCCGAGAATACAGTCGCAGACGCGTTATCACGAGTTGAGTCTATTATTTGCCCCACAGCAATAGATTACGAGGAATTAGCGATGGCACAAGAAGGCGAGCATCAAGTTACGAGCGCGAATAACAGCGGAATATTTAGGTATGTACAGTTACCTAACACGACTAAGCAAATATTATGCGAAGTTTCAACGAACAATGCCAGGCCATCATTGCCATTAAAGTTTAGAAAAATTGCTTTTGATAGTGTTCATGGTATTAGCCATCCGGGCGTACGCACAACGAGAAAAATGGTTACGCAAAGATTCTATTGGCCAGAGATGAATAAAGACATAAGTTTATGGGCGAGAAGCTGTATACCGTGTCAAAAGGCGAAAATCAATAGGCATACAATTTCAGATCTCGGGACCTTTCCACCTTGCAGTAGATTTGAGCATATACATACAGATATCGTAGGACCCCTACCCACGACCAAACTAGGCTATCGATATTGCATTACCATTATTGACCGTTTTACGCGCTGGACTGAAGCAATACCGGTCTCAGACATTACAGCGGATACGGTTTCAAGGGTAATTTATGACAAGTGGATTTGTAGATTCGGATCGCCAATTAAAATATCGACGGATATGGGAAGACAATTCGAAAGCGATCTATTTAATGCTTTAATGAAAATACTAGGAGTACAGAGGATTAGGACTACCCCGTACCACCCCCAGAGCAATGGGATGATTGAGAGATGGCATCGTTCGTTAAAAAACGCTTTAACCGCACGACTAACAGGCAGTATGGACTGGGCAGACCAACTTCCGACAGTAATGCTAGGGCTAAGAGCCGCGTCGAGAACGGACACAGGGGTAAGTGCCGCGGAAATGGTATACGGAGAAACACTTAGATTACCAGGAGATTTTTTACATTCAGGCGACAGACGGGATGTTGATCAACA
Source organism: Alcis repandata (assembly GCA_949125135.1). Lineage (NCBI taxonomy): Eukaryota > Metazoa > Arthropoda > Insecta > Lepidoptera > Geometridae > Alcis > Alcis repandata. Next base: position 9,555,485 of record OX421233.1, read on the forward strand.
CGACTTCATCAAGAACTTATACCATACCATGGAACATTTGAAGCCACAGGCTCGAGCGGTAAGTAATTCTCGAAAAATTTTCGTGAATAAGGATTTAAAAGATTGCAGCCATGTCTTTGTCCGAAATGATATGACAAAAAAATCATTATGTCCAAATTATAATGGCCCCTATCGCGTGTTAGATAGAAATGATAAAGTTTTTAAGATTAGGTTACAAAACAGAGATACATATATATCTATAGACAGGCTGAAACCAGCATATGTAATAGAAGAAAGTGATAATAATAAGAGCATAGAGGTTGAAGACACTGTAACTGTAGGTAATAACGAAAGAGAATCGACTATAAAATCGCCCCCGCTTTTAGTGCACACCACACGTAGCGGTCGGCAAATAAAACCACCAGTACGTTTTGCAAACTAGCATAAGAAAAGTATGTAATAAGGTTGTTAAAATAGGTAATTAGGTCATGTTTTAGGTTTGGGCACACTGAGAAAGCCAGCACCAGTTCAGTACGCGTAGTGTATGGTGACGTTTAAGTGAAATTTCAGTGAAAAAGTAGAGAGAGATATTGGTGTGATAAAATTGTAATAGTGTTAAAAGAGTAAAAATATAATATAGTAAAACAAGTAAAATTTTTAATACATGTATTAATTGTGCAATTAAACTATGTAAACGGTATAGGTACTATCATAACACATGCAGTGTTGTATTACAGTCTAAGGAATGCATGACAGAGCGTTGGATCAGCAAAAGACGATAAGTCGTAGTACTTGTGACTCGTATGATAAGTCAGCTTTGGTTATTTAGTAATAAGTTTGTAATTAGAATTTAATTAGTGAAGTAAAAATAAAATATGTTTTAAAATTTTTGTTGTAAGAGGGGGATGTATGTGGGGACAAGGAATGTCGGCGTCAGCAGTTTGCGCTCGCGGCGCATCCAGGTCGCCCCGCCGACACTTGCCACCCGCAGTCATCCTTAGGACACGGTCGGAATATAACATACATTTGGAGACACGTGTTTGCATTCACCCTTCCCCATAGTGATACGTAGAACCGCTACTGCAACCTAATATAGGAGATGACCCAAGGGTAGAGACGACAGTACTAACAGCCGGCAATTTGTAGTTTGTAGACGTGCTAAGTTTGTGCCGAGTTTAAAACTAGCTGTACCCCGCGTTTAAACCTGTGCGCCGATAATGATGAAAAATAGCCCTTTGTTTTAATCTATCTATGGTATTAGCTATATCTGTTCGAAATTTAATCCGATTCCAACCAGCCGTTCTAGTGTATAAGAGTAACAAACACACAGACAAACTTTCGCATTTTTAACCGACTTCAAAAAAGGAGGAGGTTATCAATTCGTCTGTTTTTTATTTTATTTTTTTTTATGTTTGTTACCTCATAACTTTTGACTGGGTGAATCGATTTTGATGATTCTTTTTTTATTAGAAAGCTGACGCTTCCCATTTGGTCCCATTTCAATTTAGTCCAGTTCTGATAATGATATCCATGAGAAAACCATATAAGTCTTAAATTTGCATTAAGTACGTGCGCGACAAATAGATGAATAACTCAATAGTCGGTCTTTTGAAGTCGGTTTTTGTTTTTTGTTTTGTAAAAATAATGTTCTTGTCAATAAAATGGTTCGAGCCCAGTGCTGCCCGACCTTCGGTTTATAAAAGACTTATTACTCAGGCAAGCACTCAGCGATAGTAATAGCCTTGGACAAAGAATAGGTAATAGCTTTTGATTAATAATTTTGATTTTTTGATGACAAATGTTACGTGTAACATCAGGCGAGCGATTTGCTCGACTTGTCACTCAATAACATAAAAAAATACTAATATTATTAAAGGTGTAAGGTTAATAATGAACGCTGAAACGGATGAACGGATTTACATGAAATTTTGAATGAAGGTTGTCCATGGTCTGGATTAACACATATGCTACTTTTTTTCCCGAAAAACGCAGGTGAAACCGCGGCGCGCATCTAGTGGTTCATAATGATGAGTACTATGATATCCTAGAATATGTTAAGAGTCTAATCAATCAACCTGTATAGTGAAGAAATTTAGTAAAACATATAGTCTATCTATATATAAAAATATAAAAATGAAACCCGTTTTCCTTGGTCACGGCATCACGCGTGAATGGCTGGACCGATTTCACTAATTCTTTTTTTGTTGTATTTGTTATTATTAGGAGAAGGTTAAGAAAATATTAAGAAAATCTCTCAGAAATATTGAAAAACCCTAAAAACAGCCCTTTTCTTTTTCCCATACAAACGTTTTCTAACTAAAACGAGCTTTATTGCTATTGTATAAAGTTCATATTGAATTGCAAGCACTCACTGTTGTTTAAGCAATGTAGATATGTTCCTAACGTCCAAGAGTCAATTTGCACTTTATTACCTCTGTACAAAGTTCAAATTCAATCATATCTATCAAAACCAAGGAATTTTAAAATTTCGAAGGATTTGACTCCAAGTCATATCAAATTGAAAAAAAGTTGAAACAACAACAAACTGTCAATGTCAGTGTTTTTTTTTTCATGGATGAGTTTGCTTTTGTCAACTGATACAGGAAACAAATTCGTACCTCTAATTGTAATATTATATTAACGAGGTCAAAAGTGCCTCCAAATGGTTCGTGTAATATACACACGGTGCTGCTCGCCAGTTCTGTCACTTGAACTTGGCTTGACACGCTACCGCGTGTCTAGATAAGTATAAAATTGTAAATAGTGTTTTGTGCAGTGTTTATATTTAATTAGGCAGTACCATAGAGAAGTACTGTATGGCAGTACGAAGTCTGCCAGGTCAGCTAGTATAATATAAAGCATGTGTAAAATCTTGATAGAATAAATCAAAGAGGCCGACTGTAGCAGGAATGTGTTTATTTTGGTAGAACGGTACAGAACTGATCGCTTGCGATCCGGAGCACACAGACCGATGAATTTCAAGCCACACCTAATATCATTAACAGTGCGGCTGTAGCGCCACACTGTCGGCAGAGCGAAACTAATATTTAGTTCTAAACTAGTTTATAGATGTCACCCTGCTGTCGGTGGTGCATATTGGATAATCGATTACTCTAAAACAGTTCCGAGCTATAGCCAAACCGTTTCTCTTAGTCCTCGCCTGCGCGGTAGTGCGCGCCGCCCTCTCAGTCCCCCGCGCCTCTGTACCGCGCAGGCGAGGACTAACATAAACGGTTTGGCTATAGCGGCATAGCTCGGAATGTGTTATCTGTGATGGCATGTGTTAGCAGCATGTACTCACGCTCGGGCCGGCGCGGCGGGTCGGGCGTCCCGCCGCGCGGCGAGCGCTCGTCGGCGTCCCGGGTCTCCGCGCGCCGCGTCTCCGCCTCGATCTCGGCCGCCACGCGCTCGAACTCCTTCCGCCGCCGACGGATCACCTCCTGCGACAAAAATAAATGTTTCAAGAAATGTGGCCGACAATTTTACAGATACATGCAAGCTTAGCATACGCGCCGAGACAAAATGTTCTCGACTCTTTTTGTCGTGCCAGAACGAGATAATTGGACTGATTGTCTAGTTGTTTTTAGAAAATTGTAAACATTATTTGGCGGACGAGATTACTCAGAACCTGCAGCTGCAAATGTAAAATCAAGTTATCTGCAGCCTGCAGCTAATGGTTAAAAATGTAAATCGGTAATCTGCAATTGATGGTTAAAATTGTAAAAGTAGAATGCAGCAGCTGTTGGTTAAAAACGTAAAAGTAGCCTGCAGCGGTTGGTTAAAAGGTAAGAACAACCTGCAGCTGGTGGTTAAAATGATAAAGTAGCCTGCAGCTTATGGTTAAATAATTAAATAAATCTAGCTGATAGTTACAAATGTCGAAACCAGTAACCTGCCTAAGGGTTGCGGCTATGGGGTTCCAGTTACCACGATCCTCAGAAATGAGGTAACGACTGAAGAAGAAGCCTGTAGCCGATGGTTAAAAATGTCGAACAAACCTGCAGCTGGTGGTTAAAAACGCAAAGTAGCTTGCAACCAATGGTTTAAATATAAGAGCAACCTGCAGCTGATAGTTAAAAATGTAATTAACACACCTGCAGCTGGTGGTTAAAAACGCAAAGTAGCTTGCAACCAATGGTTTAAATATAAGAGCAACCTGCAGCTGATAGTAAAAAATGTAAAACAAACCTGCAGCTGGTGGTTAAAAACGCAAAGTAGCTTGCAACCAATGGTTTAAATATAAGAGCAACCTGCAGCTGATAGTTAAAAATGTAATTAACACACCTGCAGCTGGTGGTTAAAAACGCAAAGTAGCTTGCAACCAATGGTTTAAATTTAAGAGCAACCTGCAGCTGATAGTTAAAAATGTAAAACAAACCTGCAGCTGGTGGTTAAAACACAAAGTAGCTTGCAACCAATGGTTTAAATATAAGAGCAACCTGCAGCTGATAGTTAAAAATGTCGAACAAACCTGCAGCTGGTGGTTAAAAACGCAAAGTAGCTTGCAACCAATGGTTTAAATATAAGAGCAACCTGCAGCTGATAGTTAAAAATGTAATTAACACACCTGCAGCTGGTGGTTAAAAACGCAAAGTAGCTTGCAACCAATGGTTTAAATATAAGAGCAACCTGCAGCTGATAGTTAAAAATGTAAAACAAACCTGCAGCTGGTGGTTAAAACACAAAGTAGCTTGCAACCAATGGTTTAAATATAAGAGCAACCTGCAGCTGATAGTAAAAAATGTAAAACAAACCTGCAGCTGGTGGTTAAAAACGCAAAGTAGCTTGCAACCAATGGTTTAAATATAAGAGCAACCTGCAGCTGATAGTTAAAAATGTAATTAACACACCTGCAGCTGGTGGTTAAAAACGCAAAGTAGCTTGCAACCAATGGTTTAAATATAAGAGCAACCTGCAGCTGATAGTTAAAAATGTAAAACAAACCTGCAGCTGGTGGTTAAAACACAAAGTAGCTTGCAACCAATGGTTTAAATATAAGAGCGACCTGCAGCTGATAGTTAAAAATGTCGAACAAACCTGCAGCTGGTGGTTAAAAACGCAAAGTAGCTTGCAACCAATGGTTTAAATATAAGAGCAACCTGCAGCTGATAGTTAAAAATGTAATTAACACACCTGCAGCTGGTGGTTAAAAACGCAAAGTAGCTTGCAACCAATGGTTTAAATATAAGAGCAACCTGCAGCTGATAGTTAAAAATGTAAAACAAACCTGCAGCTGGTGGTTAAAACACAAAGTAGCTTGCAACCAATGGTTTAAATATAAGAGCAACCTGCAGCTGATAGTTAAAAATGTCGAACAAACCTGCAGCTGGTGGTTAAAAACGCAAAGTAGCTTGCAACCAATGGTTTAAATATAAGAGCAACCTGCAGCTGATAGTTAAAAATGTAAAACAAACCTGCATGCAGCTGGTGGTTATAACACAAAGTAGCTTGCAACCAATGGTTTAAATATAAGAGCAACCTGCAGCTGATAGTTAAAAATGTCGAACAAACCTGCAGCTGGTGGTCGGACAGGTCCCCCGGCTCGTCCCCGGGCGCGCTCTCCTCGCTGCTGCTCTCGTACGCGCCCAGCCCTGCGCACGCACCGTATCGATGGAACATTCCAGAGTCGACACAACAAGACAACTCAACTAGCTTTTAATTACGCTATTTATTTTATGGATCATAAATTTAAGAGTCATACAGTCGTACACAAAGAGACCTTGTCACGAGATATGGTATGTAAGTTATGAAGAGAGTGGGGTTCCTATGATAGGGTTTTCGGCATTCCTCGGGGTGACAACTCAACTAGCTAGCTTCAAATTATGTTAATTATTTTAATAGGCCATACATTTTATAGTCATACAGTCGTAAATTATAGGAATTTTGTGCAGAGACCATAAGAGACAAGGTACGAAACGAGTGGGTTCCTATGATAGGGTACACTCGTATGCGGCCTTTCTCGAGGGTTTGGCATGAGTGTACAGCCTGCTTTATGACCAATCTATAAAGGTGTCCCCACCCTAATCTGTTAAGTGTATCTGTGTCTAAGTGCAATGTTTTGCTATTGTGATAAGAAGATTGATTGTTGCAGATAAGGTTTTGTAGGCACGTTTCCAAAATGCTCTCAGTAACTAGATAGAAAATTATCAGGTGATAATCATAGCTAGTATAGTTTATATATCGAATAGGTTAGAAATTTGGGGACACCTGTAATAAATTTAGACACGACATATCTCACAAATAATATAATATGGTTATATCAATGTTTTCTTACCAATATTTCCGCAATTTACCACTTTATTTAGGGTTTTGTCAATTACGCATTACTATTTTGTTGTTAAGCTGAAATAGAATACACTAGAATACATGGTGGTTTTACAATCTTACAATCGTGGCCTTTTCTAACCGCTTAATATTTCTATCGAATGAAGTGAAGTGAAATGCTTTGTCAACTTCTCGCTGATAAAATGCGTCATGTGCGAAAACGAGACAAAGCTAAAACAGGCCTATTTGGCCGAATATTACTTTGTGTAGTTTGTAAGTCGAGTCAGATTAACCACCATGCATGTTAAAAAATATCTGGCAAACTAACATAGCAAGCCAACAGTGCAAGTGAACTTTGTCGATCGATAAACTGACGGTTAAACTCGACTGAATCGTGAAAATTGTCTAATCAGAACAAATGTTGAAATTTTTACGATTTTGTAGAGATCAAACGTCAATTTGTCGATCGACAAAGTTTCAAACTTGTCCTGCAGGTCGAGACGAAATATATTAAATACTTGTAGGCAATGACTTCTCATCTTGTAGACATTATATCAGATCAAATCGCAAAGCAAACAATTTAGTCAACATTAGTTGAGTCATTGGCGGGTTGGGGGTTTTATATAAGCTCGATTTTACTTATGTGTTCTACGAAATTGTGTGGCATATGATAGCTAGATGTCTACGGGATGGAAAGTCGACGGATATAAATTTTTACAGGTATGTTTGCGAGATATTTCCTAGTAATGGGTTGGAGGCAACACTCACCGAGGCCAGAGATAGCAGCGAGTGCCTTCGACTTGCTCGCCTTTACCGCGTTGAGGCGCGACGCTTTTACCATATAAATAAAACCAACATTAATCACAACCACATGTATTCCGTTACATCTGAAATAAAACTTTATTAGCGATGAAAATAAAACACAATTTGTACACATCACAGTTGATATCACAGTTCGTTTAGAGTCAATATGTTCACGCGGCAAGTGGTAATGTCTCGAGGCTCTGTGTAAAGCTTAGGTGAGTGGAAATACCTTGGACGGCGCTATATCGGTTGAACTCTTCCTGGCTCACCGTATGAATCTCGAGGTCCGTTACTTCCAGTAGGATCTCCGTTAGCGAACGTCGCACGGCGAACATCTGGAATAATAACAGCCGCGTTATAGGTAATATATTGAGTAAAGAGAGAGTATATGAAATGCACTGCGCAAGCGCAGCGGATGCAAAACTGTTTTGACCTCTTTAAATAAAATGTAAGTGTTTATTACGTTTTGGATTCTGCACCAAGAACACAATAAGTACCCTAGTTTTAGTGTTTGCAGTTCTTATGGTTCAATACTACTGTTATTTATTTATGGCAAATAAAAATCTTTCTAATAAACGAAGCGCAAATATAATTAGATCTATTTTGGTCAATGTCTTAACACTTCCAAAAATGTGGTAAATCGTGTTTTAGTAACTTTTTCTTTAATCACTTTGTTTGACTATAATTTATGTAGGCAAATGAAATCTTACCACTTCCTGCATAATTTCCTCTTTGCTCTTCTTAGCCAGCGGCGGCGGCGAGGGCTCCTTATCTTCTTCAGGCTCCTCTTCTTGCGACTCCAGCGACTCTTCTTTAACTCGGCTCGGGCTCGGCGCTTTCGCCTCTCCATTTTCAGATATCTCTTCAGGTTCGGAATCAGACTCCTGATGAAAAATTATTGTATTATGAATGATGAAAAGTAGCTTGTATGTTACCTTTATACCATATGTCATCGAAATCCGTCCAAATAATATCACTTTACAAGTGATAAATTTTTTTCAAGTACATAGCACATGTTTTTACTTTTCACAAGTTAAAATGTCATTGATATACAATATTTGTTCGTCTTGCCACATAATGGCATAAAAAAAATCTTTGGCTTATTTTGAGCACATAATTCCAACTTAGCTTTTATATGGTATTACTTACAAACTTGCTCTTCGGTGGCAGCATAGGCTGTCCACCAGCCTCTGCCTTTAACCTTTTCAATTCTTCTTCTTCTAGCCTCTTCTTCTCCTTCTCTGCTTCTTCCCGCATCTTCTTTTCTTCCTCTCGCTCTATTGCTCTCTGCTTCTCACGTTCCATTTTTTCTAGGCCTGATAATGTCAAAAGTTTTGTAAAAATCCGTTTTTATAAGAATGACAAACAAGTGCCGTGACTTCGTACGGTTTCGAAAATATTACGAAGTAAATATATGTATATTATGTATTGCAAACTTCTATAAAAAAAAATATAACCTATTTTACGCTCATAGCAAATTAATACTTATATGGGTTTATAAGGAAAGGGCATACTAAGTGGAAAAGGGATCATAGTACACATCATTATTAAAAAAAAAAATCTGCTGTTTTATAGAAAAATAACAGTAACACTAAATAAAATGTACGGAATAGCTGCTTTTTTTCCGCGATTTCAAGATTGGCCCCATAGTTATTCATAATGATAAGTATTGTGAGCCCTTTTCGGCCCTTTCTTTGTAACCCGGCTTAAAGAATTCAAATGCAAAATTTTCTAAACCTATCAATTTAGGCTGTGCATTGTCAATAAAACCGTGCTAAGATGCGATAGGAAAGTCCAAAGAATGTGTATTGCTACACATTCTTATGTGTTTGAGATGGTTGAAAATAGTTATTTATTCCGTCTTTTTCATATCTATACTGTACTATAGAATAATAATGGGAAAGGCTTACATTTATTATTCACCGAAACGAATTATCTATTATGAAATGAATCTATTATCGAAGTATTCTAAATTCTAGTGTAGTAGTTGGTTTACCTTCTCTAATCCAACCGGGTAGCTGCCTGCGCTTGGCTGCATCGATGGTGGGCGTGGGCATCCCCTCGGGGGGCGGAGCCGGGGCCGGCTGCGGTGGTTGCGGTGGTGGGGCCTTCTCTCTGCAATGTTACGATATCATGTTAGTAAGGCTACGAGGAATAGTAGTTTGCAAACTAACGTGGTTTAGACACGTTTTGTTATAATGAAGGTCACCGAATCCGAATGTGATCGAAACTGGTAGTAAATGACTTAATTTTTACGTGAGTATTCCCGTGTTAATTATTATAAAAAATTGGTATGGTCATTAATTGAAGACGATCAGACTATGCAGGAAACATGGTACTACAACTTTCTATTACTGGTTGATGTTTGCCGATCCGTGGTCTCCACTCTGGAACCCGTCTACCACTACCTACTAACTTACTGCTATTACTTATAACTACTTAGATAAACAGATCCAAACCTAGTAGACCTGGAGCTCCTCGAGGGCTTATGTTCCCGGTTCTTGCTTTTGGAGCGGCGGTCGCGGGAGCGTGCGCCGCGCGGTGGTGCCTGCTGATCGGGCTGCGGAGCCGTCCAGTAGCCGTGCTGGAACGTGGGCGCAGGCACGGGGCCGGTCGAGTAGCTGGAACCAGGACAAGGAAGCTTTACTTATCACCAATCATACCATCTTTGCTACTGGAGCAGTTGTGCCAGCGGCCCAGGGCTTGGCTCCAATATTTTAAGGAGCTGGGTTGGCGCTGGTAATCGCTGGTTAGGGGAAAATGCACAATATACCCTTTGTGGGACCTATCACCCCCATTCCAAGTAAGAGTTAAGAAGGAAGCTTTAATACTCTGTTGCCATGTAGTTGTAACATTTTATATCTCAGGGTGATGAGTGCAGTGCTCTACCCTGCAGAGTCTTGAATCGGTAAGAGTATAAAATTATGAGTGGCGCAGACCTGTTATGGGCAAACGTGACATTGAACATCAGGCAAGAGATTTCATCGTCTTGTCACTCAATTGTATAAAAAAATGTCATTTAGCGCCGAAGTGATGGGTGTCCAAATCAATATTATCATCACAAAAAAGACATTTCAAGAAAAAGAAATGAGAATTAGGGGAAAGTGGTGGTCTTGAGATAATTTTCAGCAGCAGCTTCTAGGCAAACAGTAAAACAGCAAATGGTAGGATGGTAAAGTTTATAAAATCACTAACTTCTGTAAAGTGCTACTATTACTGTTTGTTGAGATTGTAAGAATAATATATTTGAAGATGCTTACCCGGGCATTTGATCTGCATTTGGGTCGGGGGGACCTTGGTAACCGTCCATCAAAGGTGGCATGGCCATCGTTGGGTCAGGAGCCAATTTGGGATCCACACCACCCGGCCATCCCCATTCTAAACATGCATGTTGAGACTTTAGCAATTCAAATTTAGTTATTTTCAATTTAGGTTTTTTCGGAGGCCATGTCAGAATTTGGGTTGTTGTTGTAAGTTTAGCCTATCCTCTTATGTTTGAATGCACCTGTTTATGAAATATGTTTTGGAAGGTTTAGATTTCAGCTATATGTAGCCAATTATCAAAGAGATAAAATTTATTTGAGACTTTGTACAACATAATTAAGCATGTTTAATAATCAAAAATCTATGGAGATACTTACTAAATCTGTTTTTAGCTTGTTATTACTCACTAAAGATACTCACTAAATCTGTTTTTAGTTGTTGTTATATAATTTTATCGAATTACTTAAAACTTTTAACACTTTAGTCTCACTTATTTCAAACGGTTCAAGAACACAACATATAATGCAGTATTCTTTAACTGCCCAACTATCCAATGAGTCGACACAATGCATTCAATTTTCAGCAGTTAACTCAGCCTTGCTTTATTGATCAATAGCAATGGCAGTAACTCTAGAAGCCTTGCCTCATTAAATACGGAGGTAAAAACAAGATCTACCTACCACTATATATATGACACGCAAGCATGTCGCTGGAAAGTAATTTTCTATAAAAGGCCTTTCGCTTCATCACTTTTAGCCTGCAAAATATGATAGTTGTTGAATCAGGCATTACTTTGTGGAAGTTCAGCTTCAAATTGTACATAATTAATACATAATAATTGATGTCTCATTCCTTAGAAGTACTAGACGTGGTATTGCAGCAGAAAAAGACCTTGAGATTCCATTTAAATAGAAATTTGCAAAATATGATGACGGCTCCTAAACTTCATGTTGGTTGTACTGTCCACTGTAGAAACACTGTGTTTTGTAGCCATATTGACTTACAGATGATAGATACCATTTGATAAGAAAAAAAACTTTCTTGTAGATCACAGGTACAAAAATGGCTCGATTGAATACGTACCCCACTGATTCCACCCACCAGTCCAGGAGTTAGTCGCCGAGTTCCATTCCGCACCAGGAGGTATTGAACTATCATTATTTTCAGTATTTTCAACCTCCATGGGCGCTTCACCTTCTTCGTCCAGCTTTGGTGCAGGCGGTGGCGGCGCTGCCATCACCGCCGCAGCATCCTTCATGGCGATCCATTGCTGAGCCAAAGCAGCCCAGTCCACCGAATTTGCGTCTACATCCTGATATGCAGTAGGATTGAGAGCCCACTGCGTAGGGTATGCAGGGTTTACGGCATCTTTACTTGAATACATGGCTCTAATAACATTATTTGATAAGCGAATACCAATGATTTTGCAAGATCATTTCACTATAAAGACTTGAATTAAATGTAAAACTACTTCATTTGCGTTTGAAATCACAACCAAAGCAAATTCATGAAATAAAATTCATTTTTAACCACCAGAAAATGCAAAAACCACACTTTGTGTTTAATGTTGCCAGTATCAGTTTAATTACGAGTACCTTTGAAACTTCCGTACTCTACCTTTGTATTCTGTGACTCTACTTTTCAAATTATGTACTTACTTAGGTACTTCCTGCTACCTGTAATGTAAATTATCAATAAATTGATTATGATCATCATTATTTCTCAAGTTTAGTACATAGAGTCGGCCATTTTATCCATTAATTAAGTACCATAACATTTATTAAAAATTCAAAAGTTTTTTTGCATCTAGTTAAGTAGGTAATAATATAGTCTTATATGAATAATCGTGCGTGTGTTGTGAATAAAGTTTTACTCCTAAGGCATTGAAATGATCCTTCTATCTCTCTCTCTCTACGTGTATTTTAAGAAAATTAAAATAATCAGGCTTATAAAAAAAGTTCAAGTTTTAGTTCTAAAAAGATGGCGTGGATTCGTTTGATCTAATTATCTACTTCTCATATTAGTACATACGTACCGGATTTCGAAACTAATTTTCAAAAAAAAAATTTAAAACACCAAATTAATGAGTTCTTCTGGCAGCACTTTTTATTTTGATTTTGTTATCCACAGGAAAACAACAAAAATTAACAATAGTGCCACAGACTAAAAATAGCTCCCTAAGGTATAGGTTTTAACGACATCTAGTAGCGAAGAGTTATAATTATTTTTTCCTAAACAATCCACTAGATGTCACTTTATAACTAAAATAATACTACTCGATACAAGATGGCGCTAGCTCTTAATTTAATTCCTACAACGATACATACAGCTAACGCAGCACTATTTTTACACGACTGCCCAAAAAGAAGCGATGTTTTTAGTTGTTATTTGTGTATGGATGGATTTGGATGTGGAAACCAGGACAGACTGTGATGTTAGTGGAATCCTTATAATTCTTACGTTAAAAGTTCAAGTAGGTAATTATAGATGCAAGCAATTTTAACCAGCAAGGTTTTTTTTTTATAATAGATTATTACCTACTTATACATTGACCAGTAGGTATTACTTGTCAATTGTCATGTCAAGTTATTGTTAAAAGAAAATGTTTACTTTTTGTCTGACAATTCAAAAACTTGAGAAACAAATTTCCATTCTATTTAGGTACTAGGTACGGATGTAACCACTGTCAACTGTTCAACAGTCAACTCCATTTTTCCCCTAATATGCATGGGCCTGTACAATGTAGGTATGGGTGATTGTAGTAGGTATAGGTATGTGGAGATTATGGGAGTTTTAAATGACCGCATAAAGACTCATACTGATTTGGGTAGGTAGATAGGTACCTGCTTATTTTATTTAGAATTTTAATTTAAAAAAGCATCGTCAGTGATATTTATTTCAGTAAGTACCTTAGGTATAGCTACTTGCTCTACGAGTAATGATGTATTTATATTATGTTTTTAACATCGATTACCTGCTTAGTTTGCTTACATAGGATTAAAAGGAAAGAAAAACATTTTCTTATAAAATTAATTTATTTATTGTCATCAGATATCCTACAAACAAACATGCATTCATCTCACGTTCATCTCCATTTGCGCAACCACAAAATTCAACATCTCATACTGCATAAAATAAAAATTTAGACAGTGGACTCCGTGGACTCCTTTCGATTTCGTCACACGCATCAGCAACGATGTCACACACAATATTTCTAATGGTAATTCAGTCACTTATGTAACTCAAGTCTTTGTATTCACTAGCTTTAACTTAACGCTAATAGAGGTTCCTCAGGGTCATGCTTTTGGCTGAAAGATTTCGAGTTGGTCTTTTTCCACTGGTCTTTTTTGTTCATGATTTTCTGCTTCGTCAGTTCCAATTTTGCTTTGGATTTTGACAGCTTGGGAACTATCGTGGTCGTTTCGTCGAGTCGTTCTAAAGTTTCAATAATGTTTTTGGGTTCTGATATTACTCTCCTAGTTTCTTCACTGATCTCGTCCATGGTGGAATTCTTGTTTGCGTATACGACGACGAAGTGCGAATAGGCCGAGTTGGAAGGGGTGTTGATGTCAGCGAAATCTCTAAAGTTAGCGAATTGATCTTGATTGTAGTTCGGTCTGGGATTTGCTACGTAGCCTAAGTCGTAGGAAGGCCTTCCGTGTCCATTGTTGTAATATGAGTTGTAGGTGTCAAACTCGCCGGAGTCCTCGTCATTTTGCGCGAAGAACGTGCCTCCTCTAATGATGCCGAAGTTTCCCGATCCCAAAACGCCTGAGCCAGTGCTTGCGTCGACGAGTGGGGCTGATGCAGCCGGCGTGCTCGGCTTAGCAAAAAAGTCGGAGTTCCTATTACCTCCAAAGAGAGGGTAGTTCAACAACGACCGGTAAGAGTTGGGTCTCTGACTGAAAGCGGCTTCCTGATTATTGTATCCCAGTCTAAAGTTATTCTGCCTCGGCTCGAAAAGATTAGCGAATGTAGGGAAGAAATTCTGCGAGTCGCTGACGACCTCTATGGAGTGCTCGGTGTGATCTGTCGCCGCCGTTGCGGGATCCAAAAACTGGTGGTGCGGAGGCGGAGCGACAGATTCTGATATGATTTCAGATGACTCTGCGTTGAGGTCGCTCGTTTCATCTGTAACAATGAAAGCATTCTTTAACGACATTGAATTTTGTGGTACAAATCTAGGTCTAGAGCCTGTACGTGTAGGAACGTACTTAAATCGGCAACTAGGTAAACCAGTCTGTGCGCAGACCTTGACCAGTCGAGTTTGAGAACAATTTAATAGAGGTGTAACTGTATATCCACATTCTCATTCATTGCATATGATACAGGATTGTGAGTATTGTAGCATAGATCAAGATATATAGGTAGATATATATGTACATGTTAATGATACTTTTGTTCTCTGGTGGGTGGAAAAGAAGTGACAGGCGACAGGTAGGAATGAATTATGGAAAGTGTTTGTAGTCTTTGTAGGTTCAATGTTGAACATGCTGTATGACGTCACAATTTATGTCCTTAGGATGAAATCTGCTACCGCATTGAGCCTACGTTTCCTGATTGTATAATCTCTTACATTACGGCATATATTAACAGTAAACTCGCTGCAAGTCATCAGATTCTCGTGCGAGTTTCTAGATCGTCATTACGTTTTAGCAATTATTTTACAAGTACAAGTATCTTACGAGCTTTATGCAATATTGCTTAGGTATATGCAAAAGAAAGCAAGACGCTTAATCTTTTACAAGCGAGTATTCAAGTAGCCTAAGTAAAGATATTTTAACTGATTAAGCTGTTCGTTGTAATAGTTTGAAATTATGTTTGTTTTGTGTCTGTAACATCCGGTGTCTACATACTTATACAAAAAGTCCAGTAAGTACAGTTTTTTGTTCTAATTTCAATGTTTTTCACTAATGTGTTTGAAATCATGAAAAGTTCTCACGAGTTTTATATATCAGTTTATATTTCGATAGAGTCACAGGTCAGTCGCATTAAGATATCTCATTCGTAATCCAAGATTGCTGGTGATTAATGTTCTGTCTCATTAGGTCTCTTACGTAGCTGTTACGTGTTAGGTTTCACGTGTGTTGCCAGCTGATCGCTGTTTTCCGCTCTATCTACTGTCTTAATGGTTCAATGTGACACACTGTGTCTTAATTTGAATGGGTTACAAGTTACAACTAATAGTCAGTCTATTTTTAACCGACTTCAAAAAAGAAGGAGGTTATCAATTCGTCTGTATGTTTTTTATTTTTTTTTTATGTTTGTTACCTCATAACTTTTGACTGGGTGAATCGATTTTGATGATTATTTTTTTAATAGAAAGCTGACGCTTCCCATTTGGTCCCATTTCAATTTAGTCCAGTTCTGATAATGGTATCCACGAGAAAACCATCTAAGTCTTAAATTTGCATTAAGTACGTGCGCGACAAATAGATGAATAACTCAATAGTCGGTCTTTTGAAGTCGGTTTTTGTTTTTTGTAAAAAAAATGTTCTTGTGTCAACTGATTTCCAAACTTTTTTTAATAAGATGATGGCACATTAAGATATTGATATTATTAGCTAGGTACTTACAATGCTGGTTTTGTTACTAAAAATTTGCATCATCTATTTTTTATGTACCTATCTATTTATTATTCAGTATCATCATTTTACGCTGAACAGGAATAGATACCTACGAACTGGACATGGACAGCAGTGACTACAACATAATGCATATTAAGATAAACAGAACTTTGTAATGTAGGGTCGCTCCGTTTAAATCTCCCATTTAGATCCCGCAGAAGGTTGAATAATATTTGCTATTCCTACGATCCGCCATGAAATTCTTGATGTAAATAAATGGTATATATTTTTCTCTTGCGCAATGATTAGGTAAGGCACAGATTTTAACTCAGATGCAGACGAAGTTGTATCGAACCAGAACAACGTTTGTAAAGAGAAAACTCGATATAATTATTACTCGTATCATATGGAATCCAGCTACTAGTACTTACCTACCTATAAACAAGGTGAGTGTGAGAACTTATACCTATGTGGTTTGTGGTATTTAACCATATTTCCTGTTTAAACATGATCTAGTAAGGAACAGTTACAAACTAGTCTAACAGGATGTTATCTGTTTGTTAATTTCATGACAGTATTGTAAATAAACGGACTAATGAAATTAATACAAATAATAGCAATTCGGTTCTTACTACTGACTGTGCTACTGGTTAAATGCCATTTTTATGACAGAAGTGGATGAGACTGGCACAGAACCAGAAAAGGTAGCGGACTGATGCGAAGAGTCAACATCGTCGATCATAATCGTCATTCACTGCTGAGGTTTCTCAGCAGTAGATGACGAATGACGATGCACTTGGCCTGTGGGTGGAAAACGGCCTAATCACGCCTCGAGGGTAGACCTGTATCCCAGCAGTGGGAGGATTAAAAGGTTAAATAGTAGTAGTAGATGACGATGATAATTACGGACTCGTTACCATATAAAATTGTATTTATCTCGTCTCATCAGCTCATTAATTTATCATCGATGGTAAAAATGTGGATTACAAAAAATTCAAACAACGTACCTATATAGGTAGGTATTAACATAACATTCTCTGTTTTTTCAACGCGTTGTGATCGCAACAAGTCAAGATATTAATTAATTTGCTAATACTTGTCTGTGACAATAAAATATAATTGAATTATTATCCGTTCAAATTTTCTATTACAATAAAATAAAATAAATTATTAACATTTCAGTAATAGTTTTCATAATGACTATCATAATAATTTATGAGGTTACGTATTGTATTAACAAATATTTTTTATATGGACGGATAACACAACACCGACCCCGATCGACCTCTGGCCGACTTAGATTGAAAAATATGCGTTTTTCGTCGGAAAAATGTACGTAATTGTTTTGTAACTATGAGAGGTCACTAGAAAGCTTAAAGTAACTCTTCAACGCGAAACTTGCCAACATGTCGGTGATTACAGTCAATATTAGTAGTTTTGTAATTCACGCTTGATTGGGTCGACTGCTGAATAAATTAAAAGTTGGTGGTTCACTTTGTGTTAACCTGATTTAGTGGAAATCCGGTAAAATCTTTGATTAACCAGTGAATATAAGAATTTAATATCAACGGAAACAAAATGTAGTGCTTGCATATGCATAGGAGGGAAGCATGGTTTTTCACACAATCGTGCTTTTGAGAAAGGTAACTTGGACTGTACCTCAGCATTCCAGCCTCAGATTTTTTTGGAATAGTCGTTTAAATGCAAACGTAACGCATACAATATAAGTATAGTTTTATTGATAACGTTTGGTCTATAGTTTTTAAGACCTTGTGAAAACTCAATAAAATTAAAGTCACGGAACTGTACAAACATTATTGGAAATATAAACTAAAGAATGTCGGTAAGTATCATAGTAAGATTCTTTGTATGATTTTAACTAAGTTTATTTCTTAATTAAAAATATGGCATTTCTGGTATGATATTATTTTTATACATTCAGTAGGTAGTGCAGATATAAATCTATTATCATCAATCAAGCCTTGTCAATATTTCCATATATTAATATATAATTAATTCAAAAAGCAAACAAACTATTTCACGCGCGCATATATTTCCATAATTTTGTCCTTACTATAGATTTTTTTTATATAATTATAACCTATATTATAAGTAATTTATGGATATTTTCAATTAAAAATTATTAAATTGAATGTATTGGCATGATAAAACTTAATACAATCACAATAAAGTTATGGCAAAAAGACCAATTTTGTGTTACCTAAATTAGTATTATAAAATCCATTATTTATATTATATGGTGCATTATTCTGCTTTGTTTATTGACTTCTAAAACTTAATCTAGGTAATTTGCCATCATATATTTTGATACTAACGATCCGAATGGGTATTTATTGCAATTTATTGGTATTAATCTTATCGGTAATCACTTTAGGCCAAATGCTTGGCTTGTTTGACATCGAGGTAGAAATTAATTTGGTTCGCTTAAAATACCTTTCCTAATGTATATTTTTATTTATAGCTTGGAATGTTTCGGCAGAGTTGTTCGGAATTTCAGTATCTCGGCGGTTAGAAATTGCCACTTAAGTATTTAACATCATCATAATCCACCATCTCTTTTCCATCCACTGCTTTGGAATAATATACCTCTCTTGATCCATTGTTCCCTTTTATTATATAGGTACATATTTTTACACATTTATTTTACGACCAGTAATGTTATTAATATCTACGAATAATACGTAAGTGTTTTTAGTACTCATTCGAAGTGGTATAAGTACGCGTTACACCAATCACACTATTATTCTAAATGTGCAAGTTTGTCAAGCGTATATTTGTTAATTCTTCATGTCAAAACGACGTTATTAATTTGTATAGAATTTGGTATGAATGTAGCTGGAGTTTATTGTTATTGTCACAAAAAATACTGTATTTTATAAGCGGACGAAACCAGGGCACGCAGCTAGTATTTATAGACATTTAATGTCTGCATTCAATCTCTTCATAATCTTTTCAGTTCTAATTCTGATAAATTACTGACATTAAGCATGTCGAAACTTTTCTATTTCGTATGGGCTTTTCGCCTATTGCGTAGGTCATAAAGTCCGTTAGCCATAACTTAACATAAAACGTCACTTTAGCCATAAATCAGTTTAAGCACAGTAACCTCGTTATACAGTAACCCACAGCAGCCAATCTAGATAAAACAGTTAGTTTATCTCTACAAAGTTACGTGATTCGCCTTTTTTGTTTGTAGTTACGAGTAAATGTAAATTAGACATTAGTTTTATGATTCATGAGATAGGTGACCGTTCTTGCTAAATAATACGCTTTTAGGTTTAGAAGGCAGTTTGTTTGTTTGTGAGAAAAGATTTAAAAAGTCGTACTTGTTTTTTATACTCCAAATGCCAGTTAAAGAATAAAAAAAAACTCTGAAAAACATTTCTATAAAATTTAGAAAGATAAAAATAAATATTAAAAGTGAAAACAAAATAAGACCGGTCTAAATTCATCAATTTTTACCACAGAAAATTAAAATAGTTTAATTTATTTTTTGTGTAAAAATCGGTCAGTAGGTCAGAACTAGACTTCAGAAGACAAGTTCATTGATCTGACAATGAACTCGTGACTATTCATACCTATCAATAATCTTTTACAATGGCCATGTTTGAGATAAATGTTTTATTGTAAACGAATTAAAAGAATAGATGAAGGTTTTTCTATCTTATCGTTATTATTTTGTTTTAAGAACGTGTCTCTTTTCTGTAAACTTGTTTACAGTTCTTACGGTATTCAATAAAGACGAGTTAAGTAAAGTTTTGTACATAAAATTGTAAATAATATTGTGAATTAAAACTTTTTCATAGACTTCAAAAAAAAAGAAAAAAAACGACTTGTCGACTTTTTACTTCAATTTCAGTCTATGCATTGCACGTTGACTATCTTTAGATACGCTACTCATCTCAGTTCTTTGTCACTGTTATTCGGGTCATAGGTTTTTCTTCCTGTTGGCTACTAATCCCAGTTCTGTGTCAGTCTCGTTCTCAAACCGCGATTATCTAACACCGCTGACTTTTTTTTAAATCTGGGTATGATTTGCGCAGGAAAGGCGTACAAGAAGGAATCTGTTAAGTAGTGGGCGAGATTATAGGCTAAATCAATGATGATGATGATAAGTTTTTTAATTATGTATTATTTTTCTAATTATATCCATGAACTTACGTTTATTTTATAAAGGAAAAGATTAGCTGGAAACCCCTAGTGCTAAACAAAGTAGTAAAAATACAGTAAGTGCATCCAGTTAATGTAAAAGCTATGTTTTGCAGTAGCGAGCAACAATATGCTCGAAACTGTTTTTTGTGTTGCTTTGGATACGTCAGTGTAACGACTGTCGTTTCTTTTTTGTTATCTGTATGCGTTTTGCAGTAGTGATGAAATATGTGGAGAAACAGCTATTTCATTTTGAAAGGTACCTAATTAGGAAATTTTAGAAATGAAATAGCAACGTGAATTGGTTAATTATACGTGTTTAATAACGTACGTTTATTGTAAAGGTTTGTTACTCAATCGCCTAAAAATAACTGAATGGATTTGTATAATAGCATGGAGAAAGCCTCTGGATTAACTCATACAGTACTTTTTAACCCGGAAAAATCAACAGGTCCTGCAGTATAGCAGTGAAATCGTAAGGTAGAGCTAGTTCATAATGAATATCATTTGTGTGCAATTGAATGATTGTACTTAGTAGTAGTAACATAACAAACACGCTATACGGCTTTCCCTGAACCTATAACCTAGAAATCGCTGCTCATTATTGCCACCATCTCGCTCTGGGCTGTATTCCACTCCACCTACGTTTATGGAGATTTAACCATTAAACTACTCCTAATAGAGGTCATAATCGCATGCTAAATAGAAACACGTAACGTACATGTCCTTTGGCATAGCACATTATAATAAATGGCTATATTTCCGCGTAGGCAATTACTAATGTAACTCCATTTACGCAATGCATCTCCACACTTATTCCTATAAAATATAATATTTATTTATATTATTTCATTATTTATTATTGTTTAGCTATGATAAAAATATTTTATCATCGCCATCATTTTATACCATTTTCTATCCACTGCTGAGTATAGGTGTCATCTTTTCCGGATCTGTGCCAGTCTCATTCACTGCCTTCCTGCTGCCTTTACAATATCATCCGATGATTAATTTATACCAACAATAAATTATTATAACACAAATAAAACTACCTATGAATCAAATACTTCGTATCCATTCATATCTGAAAATCACATCGTTTATTACGTGACTGCTATTATAGTTGTGATTATTTAAGAACATAATAATAACACATAACTATTCTTATATTTTTCATATTTAATTGCTTCCCTTATTCAAATGCCTTCCTGACAATGGCAGGTAAATACCGATTCGTAATTTTACCTCCTCATGTCCATAGCGATTTCCTCTGTCCATCAACCGGACGATGATCTTTGTCTGTTAACAATACGAATAATTTAAATAATTATATGCTAAGCAGTAGTAATAACATGGTGTAAATATCTGAACATAATGATGATTACTGATAAAACATGAATAAATAAATAATTGATAGTTTGTATAGGAAATCAAACGCTTTGCGGATTGCTGCTGGATTAGATTGCTAAGACTATGAAAAACATGTGATTCCGCTTCCCTTTTAACATTATAAATGTAAAAATGGTTTGTTGGATTTTTTATTCCTCTTTCAAGTAGCAAAAGAGCAAATAATCGACGTATCGTTTGTCATAGGTTTAGTTTATCTTCCAAAGGCTATTTTTAAACAGGAAACAACAATTCATTTTTCATCTGGGTATAACCGCAGTTCACAGTTAGTCCTGAACAATAATGACAAGATGCTGTAAATAGCTTTAATATACGAATAATACGGTTTTAAGTGGCGGGGTGGTTGGCCTTAGAAAAGACATCAACGCGCAGCGCCAACGATACATTCAAAAAATTGCCTTTATTACAGACATTTTTAACAATTTTCATTACAGAGGTCCAAAAACATCACATTTATTTATATTTTTTATTCACTAAATAGTTCAGAACTAAATTTCAATGTATTTTATATCACTTCTCACTGTGTTAAGTTAGACCATTAAGATAAGAACTGAACATGGATTTTAATAGAATTTTAAATAAAAATCAGCTATACCACTGGTGACAAAAAGGGCATACTTAATAACTTAATCTTCACAATCCTACGCATTATGCTTTTATTCGCACAAAGAGCGCACGCAAGCATTGACCACGTACTGTTGCAAAATCTTTAGCTCCAGATTCTGCCATATGGCGCGTTGACAAACCCAGCCTATGCACGGCACGCGTAAAATCGATGTCACGCTCCACTTTACAGAGAGATGAGCTCTTGAGAAACACGCAGTTTGACGAAAACTAGACTAGCTCAGCTACGATAGGATCAATCCTTAAATCCTTACACGCATTTGTATTGTGCATAATTACCTATGATGATTGGTCTAATTCAAGGTACGTTTGTATTATGTTATATTAACACTTTCACTGCTGCTAATAATCAGATGCGTTTGCCTAAACTGCGGCTGATAGTCACATGCGTTGTATTTTACGCGCCTGGCGCCTGGCGTGTGTAGCCGCATTCGCTTTGCACAAAGGAAAACAAGCAAGCAAACAAGGTATGTGTTTTCAGCATTTAAAGTGTTAAGAACATAATACAAACTGGCGAATGTATTAAGTATATTCAAAATAATGCCACAAATGTTAGATGTTGTTGTCAGCAACATTTTGTGATGTGGACTAGAGTTCTTATCTATCAGTACCTTGAAACTGCCTGAGAAAGGTTTCTAATGTTTCTTTAGGTATATAAATAACCTGTATAATTCATGTCTGTCAAGCTTGTTCTAACTTGAAAAAGACGTTTTTCTCCCGGAAATCCTCAAAGCCTCAGGATAAATCGCGAATTTACTGCTTGGAACAATTAGAAACGTGCGTTACTAAATCACTGTGCAGAACTGAAGTCCGCCTCAATGTCACGTGCAACGTTAACCAATAAAGAAACCCGGAAAGTGTAACAAAGCAACCGTATGTAGATCGACTTGTTTGGGTAAAGCTTGTATTACGCGGGTGATTAATCTTTCTCAAGTTTGAATGTAAAGGCGTATGGCATATCTTCCGGTGTAAAATCTAAGGCTAGTTTGAACCAGTTTATAAACCTTGCTAGAATAAGTTAATTTTGGTAATCACATCAACAGTATCAGTCAACAGTTTAAAAAGTTGGCTGCGGCAAGCATACCGAATAATATATAATAATATAACGAAAGACAAAGATACACCGAGAATAACAAATTAAAATCTATAGCACATTTATACCTCTAAATTACTTTTCTTCTTTCCTTCCTTCTCTATACCATATCTTTTACTTATTAATCTGTGTCGGACGGGGTCCACATTTGCACCAAAAAAATATCATTTCACATAATAACATTGTGGAATGCTGAACTAAATATGAACGAAGTTTCACCCTAAGAGATCTTTTTACCATTTTGGTGCGAAACTCGCGAGATAAATAAAAGGGAAAAGCTCATTTTTTTATTCAGTAATAGTCGTGCATTTCACCGCCATCTTGCCTGATGGTAAGCAACGATACAGTCTACGATAGAGCACGCTTGCCTAGAAGAAACCGATTCACTCGGGACTTGAATACAACCCGATACATTTTTAAAATGCTGTTAAAAAGCTTTTCGATGAACATACCTAGTTCAGTATTTTTTTGCAAATGCAGACTTAGTTGCACAGAAAATAATTGAACCAGCAAGGCCGGACAAAAACGAGTTCCAAAAGACCTTGCTGGTCGATAATGTCGATATGGGTCAATACATTGACCCATAAACCCTAACCCGTAAATATCGAAACCAATTGAATTATTTCTGAGAACCAATTATTATTTTAGGTACAGAATATTGGATACCTACGAGTATTGTTTAAGGTAAAATTGAGTTTAAACTATTTATGGCAATTGAAATTATATCGAAAATGGTTTTTACTTTATTTATTTTAGTATCCGGATGTGGCATACAATTATTATAATTAAAAAAAAAAGATGTACTCGTAAGTTAGTAAAAAAAATATTAGTAAGTATTCACGTTTCTTATCTACTTTAGTAGTTAAACTTGTCAGGGAGTGAGTCCGGAGCAGAAAATACTTTACGATTTCAACCAATACCCAACACGTACCAGTACCACCCAAAATATTATAAATCCGATCACAACTCCAAATCCGCATTCTTCCAAACTCATAAAACAGTCCGACAAAATTTATAAAGTGATATAAACTTGAAGCTTATCACTGAATTAAAAGCGCATAAGGGCAAAGCACAACCCTTTTCACGCGGGTCCCTGTTCGTGATTAAATCTCGATGCTCAGGAATCCGACCGCTGCCGCCGCTGTTTCTTTATTTAGAAAGGCTATCCTCACGGTTAACGTTGTGAAATCGAGGCCAATGAGGATAATTCGAGTATTTTGCGAATTTTTAAGTCAATATTCCGAAGCGATAACGAGCAAAACAAAATCTCGCGCGTCAAAAGTCTTCAAAACAATCGATATGATTATTTCTTAAGTAAATAACGAGCTAGATGTTTTGTTCACAAATGTGAACAAAACATCTAGCTCATTATTGGAAAAATTACGTATTTAGCTAATAAATAAGGTAAATTTGATTTCAACAACATAATGTTACTTTTCTAAGTGCAAATAATAAACGTGCGTCAGTAACAACCTCAACAATGTATTCAATTTCTAATGAGTGTCAACACAGTACGCTATTAAATCGTTTTCTAAGTTACGTCTCTATTTACGAAGAAAATCTTAGGCAAATGCTTCCTTAGAACCATGTTTTAGATTACATCACATACGGTAGCTCTCATGATGGATTACAATGTTGATAGGCAGTTCAAACATGCAGATAAACGACTAGATAATGTCAGTAAGCATATCGAAGTTTCATGTCGTACGAAAATTCCATTCATGACTTGTCAACTTACACATAATCGCTTACGTAATAAGCTCCGTGGTAGTGTACACGGAAAAAATACAAAAGGAGGCGGTATAAGTAACTGTGCACCGTGATTTTAAGTGAGGCCAATCGTCATTAAAGTTCTAGACTGTAATTATTTGTTTGAAAAGATGGCGCCACATTGTATGTCTGGTAAAATGAGCTTTTCGTCTATCGTGAACTAAAGAAGGTAAGTTTAACGACCCCTCACCCCGTTCCTACGAATATTGTTAAGCCATCTCCACGTAAAATCTACTCTGTGGTAACATACAATCTGTGTCATTATGCATCGTGTCAAGTCTTATTATGGGGTCTATTATGTAGTTGAAGAAATAAGAATTTCATGTGCGGATGAATGGTGTTTGTACTTGGAGTGACTCAGATTTTGTACCGTTCATTGTTACGAGTAGGTATAACAGCAAAGCTCTCTTTATGATGGTCTCTATGAATAGTTCCGTTGTATGCAACGACTATTTAAGGCTATAGGTACATGACTTCATTCTAATTGTTGCTGAAAAATTATGATTATTTTAGTAAAAAAAGCTTTGCTAGTCTAAAGAAGGAAAATAGTATCAAATAATGGAATAAATACCAATCGTTGGTTAAATGTTTTTCTGTTCAAAATCTTTGTTTTGCTACAATAAGGTGTTGATAGAATCCTAAATTCGTAGTGTTTTAAATACGATAATTAAGTGGACGTATCGCAAGTGGCATCAATTTATGGCGTGCATAAGTACGATGTTAGTTTTAATTTGGTTGTAAAAATGTATTTTTACGAGCGCGAATATTGGTCGAAGAGTAAATAAAGTCGTTTTGATAGTCCCTATAGATTATGCAAGTGTCTAACGCCACGTTTGATTACTGATAACAACACCGAAGAATGCGAAATCCATAGGTATTTAAGTGCTATATTTTTAGTGACACTAATTAATGGGTTTGCATTGATCATACAAATGTTATGAATATGTCAGTTTGTGAGTAGGAGGCTTACTCTTTGACGCTGCTGAGCCGGGACAGCAGATTGGGATGATAAACAGAAAGGGGGATCTCTATACCAGCGTAAGCTACCTCACCCTCATGGTGTAGACGTTGAGGTATACATTCATACCATATAGAGATAATAAGGTGTCCTATTGGCCAGAGTAGGTATGTGATATAGTAAAAGCTTTTACCCTGGAAGAGCAGATAGACTTTGTTTCCCGAGAAAAATACGTCTCCTGTAGGATAGCGCGTAGAACCGTAGAGCACAACGTCCATTTAAAGCCAAGTAGGAAAATAAGTTTCACATTTCAATATTTACTTATTTAGTTTATGACTAGCTGCGCCTCACGGTTTCACTCGCAGTTCTCCTACAGAGAACGTTAAATTTTCCAGAGTAAAAAATTGTTCAAATACTCTTATTATGTTAATCAAATTTATAAGCTATTTCTACACAAAATTTCATACAAATCCGTTCTTTTTTGCTATTTTTGCAACAAACATAGAAACTTTGACATTATAATATTAATAGTATACAAGATGTGACGGATAGGTGTAGTAATACTCAAGGGGGTTCTTCTACGTACACGCCAAAGTGAACAACTTCTAGAACACAAAGTTTGCTAAATTCAAGAAAAAACATCGACTCTCCTTACAAAATATTTAGTCACGTGATTAATTTTCTATGGAGATTCAATATTATGTTTCTCGAATTTAGAAAACTTTTGTTTTAGAAGTTGTTTACTTCGACGTGCAGAAGAACACTCTTAAGTATTACTACACCTTTCCGTTACACCTTGTATAAGTGTTAGTGTAATCTTGCATATAAGTGAACAATGCGACTAACGACGTCAAATGGCCTACTGTTCATATTAGCATCGCATTAGAGAGGGCCCAAGGCCTCCTCGTTTGTATCGAATACCTTCCAGACACCGTGACTGAAATAATGGTCCTGATAGATCTGAGGATTGCGGCTCCGATTGTGTTATGGATTTGTATTACGTTTAGGGCTGCCTCGTTATTTTATTGTTTGTTGTTTGGGTACATAAATATCTACGACCCAAGGTTTAAGAAGTATAACCTGGGGAAGACCTCTGCTCAACGGAAAAAATAGATTAATTTGTAAAAAAAACAAGTAAAAAGCTTTTTCGGAAAAGTAAAAAAAAACCGGGATTTCAAACTGCTTTCATTAGGTACCTACCACACTAACATTTTAAATACAAAAGCTAATAAATTTGTGTTAATACGAACACCATACGGGCTGATGTTTGAACAAATTAAAATTGATAGTTTTTTAATCTAAACAAAAGTTCTGTTTTCGTAGGATAGTTTGTTAGGTTACTTATCTATTGTAACCTATTATTAACCTATCAGTTAACAACAATTACTAAAGACTAGCAAATTTTTGAAATTAATGTGCATTGAGTACTAGAAACTAGTAGGTACTTATGGTACTTGTTACCTACTTAATGTTATTTTAATAAATAATATTTCGAGAAAAATGTAGTGGCAACCTTATTTGCAATATGAAATTAATGTTGAACTATACTTGGAAACAAATCTTAATAGTGTTAATAAATTGGAAATAAACGATTCTATTGAACCTTTTATCACAAACATATTCAAGCCTTTAGCTGGCAATAATTCCTTTTTAGCGTCATTTTACGAGTAGACCTTAATTTTAGTGGATATCTTATTGTTTGTTTGCCGTTGTTTGATGCACCTTCAATTTTACAAGACATAAAGTTTTATGAATCTTTTAATCATTGACTCGTCTAAAGTACGATGGAACTGCGTCTTATTGTCTGTCTAAACAACTAGTGAGTTTCAAGCTTTTCGGATTGATTGCGCTAAGAATAGTGCAGACAATGTAAGTAATATAGCACCGCTATGTAGGTTTAGGTCTTTGGAAAACATAAAAAAATACTATTTTAGAATTAATTAGCTTTAAGGGCTTCACCACACACAGCAGCTATAATGTAAAGATGTACATTATAGCACGATACATCTCATTACATCTTTCCATAGAAATCGTCAGGAGACCACACACGACAGCTATAATGTATATTTTTACATCCTGACGATTTTTATGGAAAGATGTAATGAGATGTATCGTGCTATAATGTACATCTTTACATTATAGCTGCTGTGTGTGAAGCCCTTTATTCTTAACCCCTGACGCAAAAAGAGCGGTTTTATGAGGTTAACGTCTGTGTCTGCCTGTGGCGTTGTATTTCTCAAATGGCTATGTTCATGTCGGTTTTTTTTTAAATTTTATGTTTATAATACTTGAAGTAAGTCTCAAGGGTTAAAATAAAGCCCATGTCGATTACGAGTCATGTTAGACAATACGGCTGCTGGACAGATATAAGACACTTTAACGACAAACAACACTGCCCTCCCGAACCTAAAGTGCAGTAACAGCAAAAACACGATTTTGAAATAAGCGCGCGTAAAGAGTAAAAACTAAAAAAAAAAATGCCAAATCAAGTTAGGTACTTGATAAAATCTTGTATGCGAAGAGAAACGAAATGTAAAAAACAATATTTCTTTATATTGTTACATTATTTTGGTTTAAAAAAATAATAATTATAGCCATTACATTTTTTTTGTCCCTTTTACTACAAATAATTAAGGAAATCTGTTGAAAATCTAATTAAAATGCAGCGCACACACTGCACTTTTGACCTTTAATTTTTCCTAACAAAAGTGCAGTATTAATTTGAAAATACTTCTAATAATTATTTAAAAAAAATAACTTATTTCATTTATAGGTTTTAAAATGGGGTTTCAGAATATGTACGAGTCTTACTCGTAAAATATAGTTACGTAGGTATACCTATACAGTATACAGTATACACGTATCATATTTACACGTACTTGTAGATAATAAAAGCATCTAAAAATTTCTAAATCTAGTAATTCTAAATTTATCTTCTAAAATCTAAGTCTTTTATGGTTTGGTGTCCACACTAAGTGATTTATCATCTGTGTAGAAGTCACGACTCTTTCACAAGTTTATGAAGATGCAACACTTCACTTCTGACATAAAGGAATAGAAAGCTTTTTCATAGCTCTTAAGTAAACTTCCAAGTGTTACCTAACTAAGGTATGGATCCTAGTTACCTGAATATTGTATACATATTTAACACGTTCGGTGCCACCGACTCGCCCGGAGAGTTCGCGTAAATCTTATTCCAGTTCCGACGACTCGCATGGCGAGTTCAGTGTCAACCGTAAAAATGTAGGCAGCATCCGAGAAGACATCATGAAAATCGTAGTGGTACTGAATGTGTTAATGGCAGGAATCGATGAATAAAATGTATAAGTTACTGAGACGTTTTTATAGATAAAGTAGATAAAGTGTTGGTTCATGATCTCTCTTAGGATAGCACTCAACACGGTTTGACTCTCTATGCTACATGAACCATCTATTTTCCGCTGTAAAGCCTAAATTCAGTTAAAAGTTAAAAGTTTAATAATCATGTAAGTAACAAAAAACGTAAAATGTATAAAAGCGTTATTACTTAATATAGTTTTGAATTATTATTTTTTTACGTCAGGAAAGCTAATAGCAAATACTAATAACACTAAGTTACAAAGTTTTGAAACTGTCGATGGTACTAGCGAAGAAAATTCTATCGCAAATTCAAGTCATTATTCTCAAGTTGTACCTTTGTACTATATTTTTACAATTATAATAATGACTCGTATATTTAAGCCTATTGCTGCTAGTAAACAAAAAAAAACAAAGTTCTTAGAATTTTCTAAACCTCTACATCGAGAGCAAGGACACTAATTTAACCATCTCAACTTCTATCATAAGTAACTTGTGATGTACTACGAACATGCTTGACTCACTCAACAATGTGAGAAATCTAGGTCTTGCAGTTAAGACATCTACAATCTACGTACAATTTTATATGTATGATAATGTTTGTACCTATAGGTATACCTGTATAAGTAAGAAGGCATTGCATAAAGTTAATCCGTGAAACTAATCCCTTGACAAGAGTTAATCCTAAATTGCCTTGCCAAAAACAACGTTACGTAAACAATATCTGATCGCGTACTTTTCTGTGGCATTTTTAAAGTTGCTTAATTAAAATTTCGTAACGAAACTCAACAATGTTCGTGAATTAGTTCCATCCGCATTGTGTCTCTTATAATTGAACAGATGAATAGCTCAGTTTGTTATGGGGAAGTCATAGACAAACGTCAATAAGAATTTGAAAGGTATTTGCTTCTCATTATTGGTGAAGTTGAAAGGTTTGGATGCCTTCAAGCCTCTGGGGTTCGAGTCATTGATAAGTTCATTGTTGAGGTGACCTCTACCCTCGAATGATGAGAAATGCCTTCTAGGAAGTGGCACACCCGTAAAATAACTACAAGAGAGTATGATGCAAATTGATAAAGTAAATTACAAGTTATGTTTTACTTTTATCAATGCAATGGTAAAGTTTAAAAAATGATGTAATTATTTAGGTAGATTTGCAAGAAATGGCTATCTTGCTTCGAATGTAGACGCGTTTAGGTGCCGCGACCCAGCTGATTATCTTGGGCAAGGTATTTCTCTTGACCTGTGTGTAGCAAGCAAGGTCTGATGGATACTGATTTCGATAATTTTTATTAAAATATTTATACATCCAATAAATTAGGAAATATCAAAAGCAATCCGAAGCAAACACCAGGATCAGCACTCTGAATTCTCTAAAAGATGTCAAATGTCGTCTTCTATTGCAAAATATATGATCATTTGAATATTTGCGGAAATATAAAATAATAAATAAGCTGACCCGACCTGACCCGCGATATGTAAGAGGTTTTCACACAGGGATGGAGTTTTAAAAGAGTTGTGTCACAACTTTATTGATGAGCTATTGTTTGTTACGTAAAAAGTTAGAGCTTCAGAGTGTTTGAATATGATGTAAGTGATAAGGGTTTAAGGTAGAACAATAGCCTTTGTCATAAATCAAAAGAGAAAACATCGTAAGTGAAATTTAATTACAGTCGTCCTATGGCTGACGGAAACCAACTAGGTACTTAGTGTTAATGCCACTAACATCCTCTTAATATGCTGACTAATCTAAAACTTGCATTATTTAACTTTTCAGGAGCTAAACTAAATCTTTTTGCGGATTCTACAACTTTCGAGTATTGTAAAATATCGATCACTCTCATTTGAACATTGCTATCTACACACGTTCGTCTAGTTATTAAGTTACTAGTTATTACCAGTGTTTGCCAACACGCCCCGAGCATTCCATTGCAAAAATGTATGAATCTATCAACAAATCATACTAAGCGGCCCGCTGATCACTTTATATATTTATATTGTTTGTGACAATAAATTGTTCTAATGCATGTTTGCTAGCAAACGGACTGTAAAATGTTTCTTATTTTGTACAAAAACACCACAAAATTATTGCATCTATTACTTGTGGTTTCATTACAAATACTTACACTACGAATGATTATTTATTGTATAGGTAGAATTGTAATTGCTCAGGGTTTTGCAACAACTCAGGGTGGCATATATACCTATACTTTTTAGAATTAAGGCGTTATTATTTACCTAACGTGTACTTGTTTATAAATTAAACATTATTTACCAACTTGGTTTATGAACCGCGGGAAATAAACATAACAATGCAAGCTTACATTCGCTAGACAACGCGCCGGAACTCGATTCCTCTCGTTAGCAATGAGGTCTATACCTATTTGCTAATTTAACTGTTTGAGTTGTTAAATAATTAGTTATTGAGTGAGTGTTAATGCTAACTGCTTGGAAATATTTTGAGTCAAGTTAATGAGAGAATAAACTCGAATCTGGTGATGGAATGCCTTTATAAATACAAACGCGAACTGAATGACGCCCAAAAACAATTTTTCTTAATTTTTCAGTGCTTCTATAGTGGCGATAAAGCAAAAAGGAAAATAAGTAGAAAAAAAGCAAATGAAAAGAGAGGACCAGCCACACAAAGGAAAGCAAGTACATTCCAAGTTAAGGAGAAGTGAACGTCAAGTTGTTAAATAATGTTAAAATGCTTGACCAAAGATCGGGAAGGCTCCAAGCTACTCCCTAACAAGGGCAAGACTCTTAAAACAGTAGAAGATACCTTTATAGATAAAAGTAAAAAGTGAACAAGTAGTAAGTTCCTACTATTTCAGTTTTGTCCTGTCAGTAGCAATATACATGACTCACTCGCAGATAAGTTTGTCAGCTGTTACAAAATCCAAGTTATGATTATTTTTACAATCTAACAGAGCAAAGATATAAACATTTCCATTAACATGACATTTCGAAACATGATTAACATGATGATATAATAACCAATATAACAGAGCTATAGAGTCTATGTCTATATAGAGCTATATCGGGTCATTCGGAAATGGTATGCTAAACCGAAAGGTTTTTTTGTTTTCCAGTACACATCATTAAGAACCACTTTTATTTTGGTACCAAACCTGGCAAGACAACGATAAAATAGTTGTTCAAATTGTAATGCACAATTCGTCAACTAAATAGTTTTTTTCTGTAGTTTAGTTTTTACTTTAGTTTACTTCTGTTTAGTAACTTTAGTTAACAGCTGATTTTTATTTGCGACTTCAGATTAGGTCGATACCATTGCATTCTAAAGGTACGTTTTTTGTTATATTACATAGGACTACTGACGTAAAATTTACTCAGATAATGATAAATACAATCACAATTAATGATCTTTTTCAAGGAGTAATTTTAAGTGCGGCGCACTTACGGCCTCGTCCAGTCTGCATGTCAAAATCACGTTTTTATAGCAAAATTATTAACGTAGTATGCAATGATAAATGTGGGGTCCTTTCGGTTTGGTTTCCCCTTTCCGAATAACCTAGTAGAGTTGATAGAATAGTCAAAGTGGGTCGATTTGGGGCAATGACCGCTAACCCAGTGACCATACCACAGTGACCGCTGTTTGGATTTGTTTAGTCTAGTTTTGCAGTTAAATGTCAATACTAAAACATTGTAAAGCTGTTTGAAATAAACCATTTGATTGACTAGGTGTATAAGTACCAATAAATATGAACAAATTGTACATAGTAATAAAATAATACAGAACTAGGCAAAAGTTATTGTATTTTATGGTAAGTAACTAAAGGAAACTTTTATCAGCCACGATTTTGCAAACATACAAGTCTTAAATTTTTCGATATGGCGAATATGTAAATAAAGGGAAACGGTCTCACATCCTTTACACTCCGGCCACGGTGTTACTTATGTCATATATTGCACAATAGAGCTTTCTCTGTAGCCCATAATAATGACTTTGCGGTGCGGCTAACTTATATGTCGGTGGATAAATTGAAGAACTAAAAATGTTGAAAGGGTGACTATTACTTTTCTTTGAAAATACAGTAGTGGCTCCGCCAACAACTCCGCGAATAATTTGGTAGTATTGCACGCGTGCACAATTTCGATGGTACGATAAAGGTAATCTTTAATCTGGATAAGGAACTTGTAAATAATGCTCTTTACTGTACATGTTTATACTTTTATTGGTACTTACGGGATTAAATTGATGTCAAATTGTTGTTAATTTTATTGGTTTTTAACGTTAAATATGGTAAAGGAACGACTTCGAGAGGTCAAGTAATGAAAGGTTTACGGCGGTTTAACACTGTTAAAATGTAAATCTGAGTTGTGAAACTTCTAAACTATTTATTTGACAAAATTAAATTTTAGTCCGAGGTAATAGGGTTATGGACTTGATTCATTATACTATTCATTATTATTAAATTGATTATTTAATAATAATGATTGGACTTGATTGGTTGGCAGTAATTTAATTTTAAAGATATTTTTGTCACTGATATAATTATCAACTAAATTTGGAATACTTTCGAAGACAAGAAAAATAACCGCACTATTAGTGCGGTTATTTATAATATTTCTATAAATGTAAGAGTTTGATTCAATGTGTGTGTTTGCTACATCGGCTAATGTCTTAAATGAAATTTAGTACCAAAATAGCTTATGTCCCGGATTAGAATAAAAACTATTTTTTTTATTAAATTCGGAAAAAGTAACAATTTTCGGGTAGCTGTAAAATCTCGGGTGTGGTTACAGTGAGTAATTACTCAGCTGTTACTGGTAACCCCTATTTCAATTAGACTAACCGTTAAACTTATTACGGTGCGTATTTCAAATTACCGTTTTTAGCATTGTGGGTCAAATGATGAATAACTAAATCTATCTATAGAAGTATAGACTGATTAGTGGAAAAAAACGTACCGTAATAATAACCGTTTTATTTATAAGTACAATATTAACTTAACGGTGGTAATCGCTGTTCAGCTGATTCATACGAGTCTATTATGCGGTCACCTTCATTATTATGGAAGGAATTTTATCTGAGTCGTCGGAACGGAAGAGGAGAGTGGGGAGATGATGGGCAATTGTGTTTTTGACTAGTCTCAAACCAAGGGTAAAAGAGGGTTTGGGCGGTTAGTGGGTAAGGGTTGTAGCCTAAAATAACTCACTGTTTTAGTTATGGAATTGGTGAAAGTAAATTAATATCGTTCCAACTCGATTTTCTGTCAAAATTTTGTCTTCACCTCGTTTTTTTTTTGTGCTGTAAAAGCAACCACTATATTGGGTAGTGGACGGCTCGGTAATTCGAGAAGCATTGCGATTTTCGCATAATGCTTAGCTAAATTTTATTTTCATCTTAATGGTTCGAATGGAGTTTTGTAAACGTTTTGACAAAGGATGGCGACAACGCTTGCGATCAAAACGCACGACGAGAATCTCCACATGACTCGGATCACTGACTGATCCTCTTGTAGACGAACAGTTTGACGCTTCTAAAAAATCTTATTTCGCGTGTAATTAATGAGTACTAATTTGACCCGCATTGAAACTGAAGACAGAAGTAGGCCAAACAGTACTTACCCCACTTTCCCTTAACCGCTAATCACCTGTAATAATCCTTGCTATTGCTATAGTTAATTGCGTTAAATACGTAATGACGACGTTTAACTACGGTTTGCTTTAACCGCTGTTTAAGACATCACGATTAAAACATATTTAAAGATATACTCGTATCACGCTTAAGGGCTAATAAACAATAATCGTAATATAATCAAACGTATTTACGAGCTACGTAACTGTAGTTTGATATAATAGGAAAGTATTATGATTACGGAAGCGTTAAAAAAAATTATTTAAAAAAAAAAATAAAAATAATATTCAAATGGTGGGTCCGAGTTACGAGTACAGTACATTTATTTTTATTTTATTTTATTCTTTGACATTTGATTTGATTTGATTTAATTTCCTTAATTTTATAATTGACATGTACCAATCCCAATAATTCGCTTTTATTTTTATCCATAATTTAATTTAATTTAATTTTATTTTATTTTTTTTTTTTAATCTTTTAGTTTTTTAATTTGTATTTCTTGTAACTGATATATGTGTAATATGGACCTGGTCTGAAATAAAATGATTATTATTATTATTATTCACGTATTTATTTAGAATCTTAATTTTTAAATTTTTTACAATACAAAATAAAAAAAAAAACAATAATATATTATAAAAAACTTAAAAACTAGGTTGCCACCGGCAGCGGGGCAGGGCCCAAGCTACCGGCGGTTAGGGCTGCAGAGACAGGAACCTCCGGACGATTCGTGCCGTGTCGAGGACCACTGCCTTCTGCATCTGACCCCTGAGCCAACCGTCTAGCGAGAGCCTCTTGAGATGTTGGTCGAGGCTTTTCGCTATCAGGCCGCTCGCCGAGACGACTATCGGGACAATGATCGTCGAATCAACATCCCACACGGAGGTAACCTCGTGAGCCAAGTCAAGGTACTTGCTGAGCTTGTCCTTCTCGGCCTTCACGAGGTTTTCGTCATGTGGAATGGTGATGTCGACGAGCACTGCCCTGCGCTGGCACTGGTCGACCACCACGATATCAGGCTTATTGCAAACAATATTATTATTATTATTATAAGGCTGGCTGTACAACTATACAGGCCTGCTGTGCCGTGTTGATAGAACTATGAGCTGAAATGAACACTTACAAATTGGATTAAAACATCCTGCGGCTCTATCGGCTAACTTATCCGTTGTTCGATTCTGTCTACATGAAATTCGAAATGGGCTAATTTAGCTTTTCTTACGTTCAAAACGACGGCACTGTAGACTTCAATTTTCAAACTTTACGATTTTGAAGCTCGATGAGTGAACTGAAATGTGTTTTTTGCCATAAAAATTTGTATCGGCTAATTTTGACGATAACCTGAAGTTCAATCCTCAAACTTCGATAATTACCCAATAGGGCTGCTGGTTGGTGTTAAAAATAAAACAAGTGTTTTCTATATAATTAAATACTTATTTGAATACGAACTACTAACATTAGATTTAGCCAGATTGTAACATATTACAATTTATGACCATATTTTGATACAGTTTTAAATTAATATAATAAATAATGTGCTACAGTTAAATTATAGTTTTATGTTTTTTGATTACAGTCTATAAAACTGAGTAAAACGCGATCTAAACGAGGTAATAAACATAATTTATATTGGATACTATGCAAATAACGTTATAGTTTTTTCTTAACGGTCTCTTAAATTATATTAATCGATTTTTAATGATTAATGGTCTTCCAAAATCAAGATAACATCGAATCGAAAATCCTGAGAACAAGATATATGATTTCCGTATGCTATACGGATCATGATAGTAACTTATGTTTATAGACTTTATAGCAATCAAACTCTCAAAAAAACACAAAAAAAAAACACAAATTCTCAAACTGTTTAAACGTAACTGTCGTAGGTCTTGCGATACAGGTTCGCCCAGTGCAAGACTCAACAGCACAGCACTACAGTACTTATTGTAACATGTTTTTTGAACGAGTTTTCTAGACAAGGCTAATTTTAGTTTAATTCTTAAGGTTAAATACTACTGTAATTTGTTTATGGCAAATAAAACTATTTCTATTTCTACTGTTTTTATATAAACTGTTTATTACATTTCTGGTGATATTTTTATTTTGTGATTTTGATTTTTGTGATTTTTTTATTTTCTGTAAATAATAAAGTGTGTGCGTGTGTGTCTACTACATGGAGTAGAAACCTATCACAAAGACGATTTTGGTTTATATATTCCAGTTAAAAATAAATTAGAATAACACATCATGTTTTATGGAAAAAACACTAAAAAACAGTTCATTTTTAGAAAGGGCTATTTTAAAAAAGTAACAAAGTACATGTAATCAATTAATTAAGAATTAAAACTTATATGCTATTTTATGGGCTTTTTTTACACCCTAAATATCAGTTAGGTACACCTGAAATTTTCCATATCAGTAAAAAAGAACCCAGTATATATTATTTATGTATTGTAACAGTTAACTTTATATCTATGTTTAGTAAATGTTATGAACTAGTTAAGAAACTGCCAAGGCTGTGTTTTTGTTAGACATAATGAGCGTGCAACGTCACGGCTTGTGGACTGATATGCGAAGTATGCGCGATAAGTGACGATAATGATGTGTGGAGTGTATAATTATTATGATACATATTTCATTAGTTTTATAAAACAGGCCAGTTAGTTGTCGAAAACTTGTTGAAGTAAAAAAAAAAATTGGATGGACAGACACCAGAGTAACACAATAAAGGGATTTTTTACCATTTTGGCAAGGAAACCAATTATTAGTTATCAATATATATTTTTTTCTAATTCAAAAATAGGCTTGCGTTTGACCGCCATCCTGCCTGATGGGAAGCAACGATGCGGCATACGATGGAGCACGCTTGCCTAGAAGATACCGATAGAGATACCGATTTTTAATAGAGTTCGTGTATTGGAATGAAATATATTGTCGAGTAAAAGACTTCAACGCGCTCGCTTTTTCATTAAGTTTGTTATTTAATTTTATTTATTTATTTACTTATTCAGACAAAAAATAATTTGAATTTTAGCACCTAGTTTTAATTTGGACATGATAACTCTTAGCAATAAGGTCAACTCTGCGTATATCTAGTTTTCTTCTATGTATGTACTTTTCTTTTATTCTTGTCAATAAAGTTTTATTGTACCGTACTCGTATGTCAAAAGCGGTCATCACTTTTGAATACTTATTATATCCATAGAAACTTGATAGGTCCGCGATTCCCGTAACCCGTTGGCCGCGCGTGATCACAGCGGCATTCTACCGCGCGGTCCTGACCTATCGCAACATTCGTTGCCATGCCCGTCTGTATTCCGTTGCTTAACATCCTTAGCATTATTGTCTTACAATACAGCTTCTTTACTTTCAGTGTATACTTGTATAGTCTTTAGTATATTTACTATGCTTCGTAATTTCTGCCGATAACATCTAATCCGTAAGCCCTCTAATCTGGAATACAGTACCTACTTAACTAAATGTTATCGCATTGAATATCCTATTTTGTGACTGTTCTAATAAATAAAATAGGTCTGTGTGGAAATTAAATTGATTGATTGAAATTAAACCGGTCACATTGGAATACACTACAGATTAAAAAAAATATGTTTCAGTCTAAAATTAAGACTTCACGAGTATTTTCATAGAAACACTATTAAAATGAAAACATACATTACTTTACTTATAATATATCAAAACAAGGTTTATTGTAGTGATTGTCCGTCAGTGGTTTACAGCTACAAGTAGTTTTATTCAATCCTAAGGGATTTAGGATCAGAAGGACAAATGAAATATGTACGCAAGGTGATTAAAGTAATATTTCATTTATATGCACATAAAAATAATACTTAACTGTTCTGATTAAAAGCATAAAAAACGTCCTCGTATTATACCGACTGACTTTACATACAATATCCACCGAGTATTTGGTCACAACATCCCTCAAGAATTTAAGTGATGAGGAATTACTCAAAAACCTTGGCGATTTACTTTTTTCTCATAATGAAATCCATTGTACATAATTAAAATAATTAACAAAACTAAACAATCGTTCGCAGGGCAGTGTCGGAACGCTTGCAAGATCATAATGTTAGGAATATTCTCATGAAGTTAGGAAATAGGACCTAACTTTAACTGATTCAATTTGTTACTTCTGTGAACGTTGTACTTTGGTTTGGCAACTTTACGAAGCTAAAGGGTTTTGTTGTGAGCATAAGATATAATTGCTGTAGTAATAAAATGTTGCTTACTGATTTATGACTCATTGTCCTAGGTGAGCGATGGAAAGCGATGAATTGCGATGCGAATTACGCATTAAGAGCTTGTACACAAAACTGCGGTGCGACGTCGCATCGCAAAAATCTGCGAGCACGCACGACGCGAATTTCTGCTATGCGATTTCTGCGGCAAAGAATTTCCTTGCCGCAGAAATCGCATCGCAGAAATTCGCGTCGCAATTTTCTGCGTTGCGGCATCGCATCGCATCGCATCGCAGATTTGTGTACAAGCCCTTAAACCGAATCGCGTCTTCTCAACAACGTAAGCCACGTGTTGCTTTTTTTTAGCTCCCAATGGAAAAAGCGGTGTCAGGTGTTAGTTAAGTATACATTATATCTTTGTATATACTGCTTGTATTGTAGGTATTGTAGTAGTCCTATTCTGCTCAAAACTGACAGATCCAGAAAATGCGAAAGCGAGTCTTTGCCCGCCAGTAGGATTCTCTAGGTCTAGGCTAATCACAACAGCGCTTACAAAATAAGCGATACAGGGTTTTAAGGAAAGCGTAAAAAGACTTTTAGTACTCATCATTATAAACAACTTTTACTATGGGACCATGAAATCAAGAAAAAAAATCAGCGGTTCCATAGAAAAATGTCAATGACACTCGATAAATTGGATGGAACAGCTGAATTATTTCGGGATTGGTCTCATAGTAAAAGTTGTTCATAATGATGAGTACTATGAGTCCCTTTCAGCTTAGCATACCCTTTAAAGCCCTGTATGTATCTGTGTATCTACGTGTACTGCAGTAGCAATGCTATTCAGCTCAAACTGACAGAACTAGAAAAGTCGAAAGCGAGCCTTTGCCCGCCAGTAGGATTCTCTAGGTTAACCACACTTACAAAATAAACTGTAGTTCAAGTAAACGTTTCCTTTTGACCCCATTTCCTTGAGCATTAAAATGATAAGTACAGCAGTTAAGTAAATGAGGAACATCCTCTGACATTACGGCAAAGCGACCGTGGGGTGGCGTCCTGGGTGGAACCTTGGAGAAAATATTACAGGGTATACGAATACATGATAGATACAAAGTTACAAGGAAAGGGTATGCTGAACCAAACTTGAACCCAATACTTGTTATCGACTAGCAAAGGTAAAGCAAAGGCAAAGATAACTTTCACAAACAGACTGAAAGACTGTAAAAATCATTAGCCTCTTTTATGCCGCTCTCAGACTAAAAAGAGGGCTACAAAGAAAGAGGGCACAATAAATGCTAAACGCCATTATGTAAATGTTATATTATTATAATGTAATATATTTTATTCAAAAAGTTCTATCACAATTCAACACTTAAAAAAATTATCTAAGCATACAAAAAGGTTTTTTTAATTATTAAAATTATATCTTATATACTCGTATATATACCCGGATAAGAAATGATATAATGGGGGTATTAATTAATTTATCGTAGGCATGAAAATCTCATAAAATGTTTGGTTAGAATAAACTTCCGTGCATTGTTTCGCAAGATAATTGTAATGCAGTAAGTAAAAAAATTGTATTGAATTTGTTTTGAAGGGTGTTTAATGTTTTCTAGTGAATATTTTATGTGTTATTTGTATAAATTGAAACTAAATACGAGTAGTTACTCTTCATCCAGCTCCGGCCCCAAATTAGCAGTAAGTTTGTCTAATTGCGGTTGTCGGCAATATATTACTCATTCTTATCTTGACCAATAACAACAACGACATTTGAATGTCAAATCAATTAGTGCACAACGTATGAGCATTGAACATGTCGATGTTCCTAATTTGCATGCCCTTTGTAGCTTTTACCGTTACCAACTGATTATATCATCGCACAGGTATTAACGTCAAATCACTAAATAGAGTAAACTAATTCATTGAATAGATTTATTTTTTATTATTATATTTTATAAACACACTGGCAGAAGCAACGCGTTTAGCCGTTTACTGGGCCCAAGTTTGAAGGCATTTTAAGACAGATCTAAACTAACTAAAAATATATCTGTCTTTATCATTGCAAGCCATAGACAAGGATGTCAATAGTTTTAGCAAATTTAGATCTGTCTTGAAAAGCCTTCAAACTTGGGCCTACTGTACGTCTGAGTCAGAGATATAGCTTTGTATCGTCGCGAAAGAAATAACAGCAGTACTGGGCCAAGATTCGTGTACTGGGTACTGGTGTACTAAGAACTTTCGTACTGGGCCAAAGTTAGTTTTTTTTTTTTTATGTAATTGAGTGACGAGACGAGCAAATCGCTCGCTTGATATTAAACGTCACGTTTGCCCATAACAGGTCTGCGCAACCCAGAATTTTGAACTGGCAGAATTCAAGACCCTGCGTGGCACAGCACTGCGCTCGTCACCCTGAGATATTAGTTGTTTAATCTCCCATTTGCCCTGTACTGCACTGGAAACAATGCCCTTCCAACCGGAACACAGTAATGCTTGCACATTATTGCTTGGCGGTGGAATAACTGGCAAAGGTGTGGTACTTCCCCAGGCGGGCTCTGCAAAAGAGCCCTACCACTACAAAAAAAGTATATTTTAATAAAAAGTGTATTTTTTTCTAGGTCAA
The DNA here is from genome assembly GCA_949125135.1 of Alcis repandata. Lineage (NCBI taxonomy): Eukaryota > Metazoa > Arthropoda > Insecta > Lepidoptera > Geometridae > Alcis > Alcis repandata. Next base: position 9,597,145 of record OX421233.1, read on the forward strand.
AGTATATTTTAGAATTAAGTTTTATTTTATCTAAACTTAAGTGTCAATAAATCTAACTGTACTTAACAATTTATTTTCGATGCATGATCAGTAAAAAAACAAATAGAACATTTATTCGTAACTTAAGTTTCATCAACAGATCAGGATCATGCATGTTAATCGTATTATGATAAGTTAAGAAAATATAAAGCAGATTTTTTGAGGTTAATAAAACGATCATAGGTGCATTTAAAAAAAATGTGATCTATGCGAACGACTAAATAAAACATAACTATTACTTACGTAATTTTAAGCGACAGTTGACAGTAATTCACAATAAACCACAGTATACAAGCTAGAAATTAGTTGTTACAAAACAACTCGTGCGCTGAATTAGTCACGCCACTTTACTACTGTTTTTATCAAGTTTTTACCATGGTTATTAACCTTGAACTAATTGACGTTGTGGCTTTCTAGTTTTACTTTACTTATATCAAAAAACCTCTGAGAAGTACGTGTAAAACTTTAGTAATTTCAAAAACAAGCTAATAGGCTGGAAGTAATACTTGTTTAGATAACAATGATTAGACACCTACAATTAAATAAACCTTGACTTAGTTTCAAAAACAAGAGTATGAGAAATTAAACAAATTCAAGGGTAAGTTACCCAACTAGGTAACAGACTGAGAAAAATCCACTAAAAGCATGCAAAATGTATCTATAGTGCCATTTATTCATTGAAAGAGCCTCAAGATGCATGTCGACTTTGCAAACAGTGCCTTAAATAAATACCTCATAAAAGTTTATAGCCTCCACGAATCGTACCATTGATGAATTGTCGATCAAAAAAATCAAGAAAATTGCTACACTTTAGCTTTTATAAATAGAGGATTCCGTTGATGGACAAAGGACAGGTTGAATTTTAAATATGCTTGAAATTGTATCTACTTTAAATTAATCTGTTCTTCATAGTTGCCTTTTTTAAGGTTTTCAATTAAACCCTAAGTGTGATAGAAGTGTAAAACTTTTTGCTTGGTCTCTCTTAGATGATAGATGGTTTGGAAGATATTTTTATTTACCACCTGCAATCGTTTAAAGTGACACTCCTTTCATACCTGGAACAATGAAATTAACAAAATTAACAAATTGAAATTATTTATTAGTCTTATAGAACATTGAATATAACAAGTAGCTCACTTTTACAAAAACACTTTGTAATAAAATAAGATTAAGCCAACAAATCTTTTTTTTTAATTCAACTATAAGCTTGCGTTTGACCGCTATCTCGCCTGATGGTAAGCAATAATGCGGTCTACGATGGAGCACGCTTGCCTGAAAGGAACCGAAAAAAATACATTATTTGTTACCGAGCAATATTTCGTTAGCTCGAAAAGTAAACGACAGAAGGAGCCAGACTCGCAGTTCTTAGTAATACAACAAGCATGCAAAAGCTAATAAAACCATAGAAAGCCTACATACACGCCATTGTAAAGGTAAAAGCGCACGTTTGCCTGTCCTTGACCGGCAGAACAATAGGTGGCGTGGCGAGATGCACACTCATAACTCACTGTGGGAATTTTACTATGGAAACTAACGTGGGTTAACACATTTTGTTAAAATAAAAACGGGAATTTATCACATTTGGTGATCTTTACCAGGAGATTACAAACGTATAAGTATTATAAGTAAGGGAATAATGGTACAAATTGACTTTTACTTTAAAACTGACGCAGTAATGTATTTATTAGATTCATTGGGTAGTTTTTGATAAGTCATCATCATCATCTGCCTGTACTGACCCACTGCTGGGTCACTTCTCTCTCCTGTACCATTTTTCCCTAAAAATAAATCCAAACCCATCCAATTTCAGGCCAATCTCATCGATGGATAAGTGGGTATAATAAATTATGAACCAACTTCAAATTACGTCAGAAGATCACGTCAAGTCAAAAGATCGATTAATTATGGATGATCTACCATATCTAGAATTTTTTAAATTGTACGGTGATGCAGAAGTTGCTTCACTGGTCAGATATAAGAAAAATGTAAATGCTAATGTTATGTACAATTAGGATGATTAACAGTAATTTAACATTAATTGATTAACAGTCTTAAAAATTTAAACGCTGGAGGTTATAAAAAATTAGGCTCATGAGAGGAAGAAGATATTGACTTTATCAGTCCAGTTCGGAAGCTGCTGCTCTTCTTCCTCTACAAACTTTCGTATACTTATATACCTCTTTTTCGTAATTTTATAAAGCATGTATAATTAAATTTGCCCCTTTACCTCTACCAATTGTCCTTCAAACGATAACAGTATCTTGACATTTAACTGAACAAACAGCATCGTGTATTTACCGCAAGTGAAGTTAGTGTTTTGCTAAGCGTAACTCAAGGAAGGCACACGCCGTGAAAAGTAGGTCATTCGATTGTTCTTTTTTACTGAATGAATGTTAGCGTCTATGTTTTTGTTCTGATTCACCCTTGATTTATGATTTGGGCAGTTTTGTTTTGCATGTAGCAATTTTCATGGTCTCTGATTTATTTCCTACTAAATCATTTAGAAACGTATTTATTTAAATTTCTAGCCCTATCCCAAAAACATTATAAAGAACCTATATCTATAAAATCTATAGGTTAAATAATTGCCCAGTACCAAGTCCATTGGTAGCATTTATCTGTTCAAACATTAAGATCAAAAACTAGGAAGTTGGTAAAATCAGAAGCAATTACTCTTTTTATATACATAACAATTACATATTATTACATTTAACTTTATGACAGGATAATACCTACTATGATTAAACAAACTTTAGAATTCATTAATCGTATACAACGTAATGAAAACTTTTTAATAAAATATCTGACATTTAAGTGTCGGTCAATGATATGCAATAATTATTAAGCCGATTAAGCATGACTGCACTCGTATTTAGTCTTCTTTCCAATGTTTCGAAACAGCTTCTTAAACTCTATTTAAATACTTAACACAAGCAGAAATATTGGGAACTACCTGTGGCAAAGTTGTAGTTGTGATTATTGGGGAAATAATGAAAAACCCATTCTACACATCGCTATCCCCGCCTTGTTCAGAACAGAGCGGCGATGGAAAACCATTGCAACCACCGAAGTCGGATTATATTTGATCGATAAATGAAACAAACTAATTCGTGACGAAGTCCTGACGATCTTCACGTTACGCTTTTTTAGGACTGAAAAAGGGTCTTTTGGCATTCAGCCTACAGAAGACAGAACAGGACCAACAAACTGTAGTTTCCCTCGAGTGTCAATCTTCGCTTATTTTGTAGAATACCACGTGACTGCTAGGTATTGTTGCAAAACGTCCATGAAAATAAGCACTTATAGCTTCTGGCGGTACCAATATTTATGCAATATTTCTTGACCAAACACTGAGTCATGGCATTTGCCTCCGATCGTTCGTTGACATTGCGAAGTTTATTGCACTTGAAAACTTCATGCAGATTTACAATTATCTACATACCTATTTCAAAAGTTATCGAATAACAATTAAATATATTGTAACTTCTAATATCCGTCGATAATTCTTATGACATGTGAAAGGTTACAAAGCTAACGACATATCGACAGCAAGTCTTTCTTAACAGCAATGATTGCTCGAACTCATCTAAATTTAATCATTCCGCAATGTTTATTGTTTTATGTGAATTGAATTGAAAGAGCAATGTAAAAAAACGCAAGCTTTGTTTCGTAAAAACGATGATTTTCGTTGCATAATTTTAATAGTTGTGAATCGTAACGTAACAGAGAAGCTATGAAGGAATCTGTTACTGAGTGAAATCATTGGTTAGGTCAGGATTCCTAAAGGTTTATCTACTGGGTACAGTATCTACTGGGTCCTGTAACATTCTTACGTAGATTTATTCGTTTAAAATAATAATATATGACTTCAATCTTAAGACTTACTATCTCTTTCTAAATTTACATAAAGAGAGAGAGACGTAGAGAGAATAAGAGACAATACTATAAAAATATAGCTCTAGATGTTGTAAGTAAGCTTTTTCTTGTTATAAACCGATATCAGAAGCTTCATCGTCTCGTCTATTTATTTTCCAGTCGCGCCCTGCCATGTTATGTGATATCGTCCGACGAGCGAATCTATGTATTCAATTAAAATATTTTTACAATTTGCAAACAATTATCAAAAAAAAAAAGACGTGGATCCACAATTGCAGCATGTGCAAAAAATATAAGAAAACCTAGATATTAGGTGAGGTATTAGGTATTTTAATCTTATTCTTCTTCTTCTTCTCATATACAACGAAGCGAGGAAGCGGGAGAGGCTCCCGCTTCCCCTGTCACCTCTCCGCGCACTCCCTCCGGTGCGATAGTGCGACTATATAAGGCTATACGCATTCCAGCGAGGTGCACAGATATTGTGACCGGGTTATATGTCAAAAAGAAACGCTGTTCGTTTGTCTCGCTAAAACTTGAGAACGGCTGGAGCTATTTGAATATTTAATTTTTCTGTTTCGTTTGCTCAAATACAGGGAAAGTTTAAACGTAAAAAAAACAGCGAGTGAAAGCAGGTTAGTTAGCTATTATAATGATAAAAACCCTAGAGCTGAAAAGTTACATAATATGTATGTATACTTGTTTTTACAATTTAATGACAACTCCGTATCAGATCAATCGGTTCCAGTATTAGAACAAGTTCTTATTCCTTATGTGCGTTGCATTCCGCTTCCTGATAAAAGCTGTTTCCAGCGCCACCCGTTTACTTGTCGATTACCTACGTGATTAGTATTGAATTACGGAGGTACGAACACTCGACCAGATTTCACTTTTCATAATTACATGATAGTCGCTGTCTCCACGAATCTGTTACTTTTCATATCGATTTTATCTTAATAAAATTTGAATATTCGTCGGCTTATTGTAAGAAGTTATTAACTGCAAAATCTGTGCCAGGCTGGACGGAACTTTGAGCGCATGATGCTTGATATCGTTCCTTGAACAAGAACATTATTTTTACAAAACAAAAAACAAAAACCGACTTCAAAAGACCGATTATTGAGTTATTCATCTATTTGTCGCGCACGTACTTAATGCAAATTTAAGACTTATATGGTTTTCTCATGGATACCATTATCTAGAACTGGACTAAATTGAAATGGGACCAAATCGGAAGCGTCAGCTTTCTAAAAAAAAAATAATCATCAAAATCGATTCACCCAGTCAAAAGTTATGAGGTAACAAACGTAAAAAATAAAATAAAACAAACATACAGTCGAATTGATAACCTCCTCCTTTTTTGAAGTCGATTAAAAATATAATGTGATAGAAACTAGTCGCAACAAAACTTCAATAAAACTTGAGTATACCCGTGTTAATTATAGCCAAAATGTGTCAAAATCATTTTAGTTTTCATAGCAAAACAGTTAGTGACTTTTTGCAGTTAATGATTTCTTGCACTAAGCCAACGAATTATGAAGAAAACCATGTGCCAATAATTATAAAAATCATTATTAGTTACAAATCAGTGAAGACGATTTCTTTCTAGCGATTGCTCAACTAATGGGTATCATAAAGTGATTCTCATCAAATGGGGCATACATCGGGTCAACGCAATATCGAATGAAATTGAGTTGCAATCAAATAGTCATTCACGCAAACGAGTGTTCTTCCCTGGTAAATTTATACAGGCTGTTGTTGAATAAAGATATGAAATATTTAAGCTATTAAATAAATTCTCACATAGCAATATATTCAAAAACGTGTCAAAAATTGCTAGAATAAATTACGTTCATCTTGTTTAGGTATATTTTTTTTTTAATATTTTTCTGATTAATCTGAATAACTAATTCTATTACTAAATAAAGTTTTTAAAAAACTACTCTAGACTTGTAGAGTTACAAAGTATATTCGTAATAATATATAATCTTTAACTAATAATTTAGTTTATTAATTATCAAGTGCTATTTTATAGCGAAGTTTGGAGGTCAGTACAGTAGGCTAAAGTTTTTGCAATCCCAGTGCTTGCTTTTTAAATGCTGTGCTCAGTCCAGTCCGCTTCTTAATGTAGTCCAGTCATTTCTGTCCACATTGCAAAACGTTAATCTATTGATCATCCTGTATCTATTAATTATTAAAGAGGTGTTAGAAAATCACACCGGAAGCGATATGACTCGAATAATAATCGAAATGCGTACTCGATGCTTTTCTCGATGCGTTACGTCGATAACTCCTTGTTTTTTCTCACGACTATTAGATAACGCACTTGAATGTAGGTACACAACCTTAGTACCTCGTCGAAGTAAACTGTTCAGACATAATTTACGCTTTTTAGCAGAAATGCGATCGTTTGTTATTGTGACAAGGTTCTGAATTGTTACCACATCATTATACGTACTCCTTAGTTGGCCATTTGAGTGTGCTTTTAAGTAATTCACACGTATGTGTTTAGTTTCATCTTCGCTAGATCTCGAGAGATTGGAATGGGACTAATGTTGGTTATTGCGTGACCGCAATCGATTATAGAAAGTGGGTGATGGAAGCCCTTTTACAGAAAAATGGAGTTATATCTTAGAGATCTATGATGAAATGATGATCGGCTACATTTAAGGCAAGCACCAATTTCAGATGTTATGAAAGAGGTTTATATATGGTTGAAATAAAACTTTTACAGATTTCAAAAAGCATTTTTAAAAGCATTTTTATTGGAGTGTTTCCACACGTTAGGGTTTCACAAAAGCTTGGCGACCAGCATAATTTTAAACGGATTTCATGAATAGTTTTTAATAGCATTTTATGATGTTGATTCTATTGTAATACGTATAGTGAAAATTGAACAAAGAATGAATTCCATTTTAGTAAAAAAGGTTGATGATGATGATAGATTGAGTGCTGTTGTCAGATTAGTTGCACAAAAGAATCAACGTCAATCAATATCTGGTTTTTGTGGGTACCTACTCGTAACCTGGGTAGTGGCTACCTATTTTCATTTTTTCGTGAGGATAGTTTTATGGGCTTTGGGCAGATTTTATATGGTAACACGGTCATTATGAAATCCGTGAATTAAAACATTAATAATTTTAGATGCTACTGTAATTTAGATTCATCTTTCCGCGCCAAAAGCATCTGCCTTTCTTATTTATTTTCGTCATATAAAAGGCCAAAGCATATTTTTTGTATACAAATTAAGAAAGTAAGTAAAGTCTGTGTTAAAAGAGACACCAAAGTGCTTTAACCGAGTATGAGGATGTTTTTACTTTTGAACACACAATGCTTCAGACACTGTATGACAAAAAGATACACACATGACGGTGAGAGAGTTAAAAAAAAAGTTCCTTAATTTTGTAGCTCTGCAAATCGTCTAACTGTCCGCGTCGTGGGTTCACAAAAACGCTATACCGTGGAGCATGTAAGTGGAGGTACAAAGTACCTACTTAATTCATTGCCCTTTTGCAATTGTTCCGAGTGCGTTAGAAAGCTAGATCAAGGAAACATACGTACAATAGCTATTATTAATAGTTCCCATTACAGTTGTTTCCACACAACCACACAAGTTTTTATCTGATTTAAGGCATAATGTAATTATACAATGGTAAAGTTATGCTGAAATTTATCAGCTCTATTTCATGATTTGTTTCTAATATTTATCTAAGGTTTTTCTGAAGATGATTTAGAATGTAGCAAGCAAACCACGTTTGTCCACAGTAAACGGATTGGAAAGATTTTTTACTAGAATACGATAGGGATGTACGATTTATATAGACAAATAGACAAATATTTATTTAAGACAAAAATAATAATAACAAACATACTAAAGAAATTAAAAGAAAAAACAACACAATTATATGGCTTTTTTATGGTCTTGGGAGTTCGCGGTATTGACAGAATATGAGGGCAACGTCAAAATAAATGAAGAATTTTCTCTAGAAGAGATCAAAAATGTATATTTTTGGCAGACATACTGCTACTTTGGAATAGTCATTTTTTTTTGTGAAACATTTCACTTTGTACTTAGTTAGACATCTAACTTTTATTACTACGTACGAACACCTAACATTAGAAAGTAAAATGTTATACCTAATTTACTGTTATACTTTTCGGATGTCTGATTTAATTATTGATGGACTTATGACTGGCATATTTATTAGTGATTTCAGATTAGATAAAATACAAAGAAGGCCCGATTGCACCAACCAGTAAGTTTAATTAGGTGAAGCTAGTGTTGTAACAATGTTGTCACGATGCACCGACCGCAGCGACCGCACCGCGGTGAATTCAAAACAAATATTGGGTCAACAGTCACTCTAGATTTAGTATTTAACTACATTTTGTCGTAAGTCTTGTTTTATTAACTTAAGAGCTGGAGTTTTGTCAGAGGCCCTTGGATGATCCATAAAATATGTTGCTAGGGACGGCTACTAAAATGTTGCACGACTACACTGAGAAAAATGGCCATCGGAATTCCGATGAATTCACCTAAACTACGGAGCATAGATTATCACCAAAAAGTACGATGATAAGCACTAATTATTACGGTGACAACTATCATAATTTATGGTTGTCATCGTAAAAACTTGTTCTAGCACCTGTTTTTAGGGTGAGAACCATATAAATGAATGAAATTTTTCTCAGTGTAGTAGATAGATAGATAGGTAAACCCTTTATTGTTGCCACCAGAAATTACAAACAAAATGGTAATAACACTTAAAACTAGCGCAACAATACAAATAATCAAGCGTTGTAAAAATATCGATATACATCTTTGATAGTGATCGTCACGTCGACAGTTCGACCGATTAGACGAGAGACCGAAATTGTTCTTGCGTAAATCCTCTCGAGGTGCTTATCATACCAGAAAAGATCTCACTACCTACTTAACTCAGAACTACGTACTTTGGTTATATCAAATGATTACAACAATATTAACAAAAAGTAACAAAAGCGTAAATTTCAATATTTGTATTCTTTCATGGTTAAACGGCTGATGTGATCTTGATGTAACGGAACAATTTGATCCCGAATGGCATAAACTAAGGAATCGCAGGTAAAACTGCAAGGTAGTTGGTTGCGCTATAATTGGAGCCTAGAGCAGTATTTTACTCGAATGCACAGGTCTCGTTCACCAACCGCTGAAATTAAAATAAGTTCCGAAACATCCCATAGAATAATCAATTCGACATGAAAAATTGAATTTTTAAAGACTGATTCTTAGAGCTCACTTAAAATTTAAAAGTCACCTTTTGCAAATATTTTCCAGTTTTTTAGCAAAAGTGTGAGTTGAATTTATGATTCGCCGTCGATGTCAATAAAATGATTGTGTAGAATTTGCTACTGTTTCGATTAGGGCCGCCTTTTTGTTGTTATTGTTTTTAGAAAAAGATAACACCGTTTCAAACCTCTCAGTGGGTGTCTGCGTGGGCTCGTGAATTAAATTAAGCAGGTTAATTTTTCCAAAAAGTCTTTAGCAATAACAATATTTTGTCTTTAGGAATTCCTCTGTTGAGTATGCTTGGGATTTTTTACATTTTTCTCAAAACTGCTTGTAATTGAATACACATATTTGAATGAGTACTACTAGTATCATATTTTATGTTAAAGAAAAAAATGATGATAAATGATAAAAAAATGATAATAAATATATTATCATTTTTTATAGAAGAGAGTGAGAGGTATTTCGGCAGATGTTAAAACGACGAAAAAAAGGTTACTGACGTGTTGTACCCAGCTTATAAAAGGCGGAAAAAGGTTGCCTGATAAAACATTAATTTAAGGTTTGTATTTATGGAAGAAACGCCCATTATTAAAATAATTTTAATAACGTAAATATTTATTTATATTGATAAAATATAACCCAGAGGAAAAAGAAGATACAAGAAAAAGAAGGGAAGTTACAATGTTGCCAGTTACAAATTTATGTTTTAAGAGTAATTTACTTATCCACTTTATTACTTTTTCTTTGCATTACTACAATCCAAAAGCATGTAGATTATTGTAGATAAGTACGTAGGCACATACGTTAGTTTACACAACTTTATCTATAACATTAATTTTGATAGATCCACTACTTGAATTAAAAGGTTAAGCAACAGTTTCAGGCTGTAACCGCGAGGCAGTTAAACTTTATGGATAATACAAAAAGATAAAGAATATTGATGTGCTGATAGTTTTGTAATACAACACATAATAAATAAATAATTAGCTTACATAATTGGTTAGGTAACAGTGGCCTCCTCAGTATTGTTAAAATATAACTGATTAACAGGTAACATTTTATTATGTATTGTGTACCTACTTAAATTCCTAACTGTATTGGGTCCGTCTGACCCAGACGGACTTTGATGTTAGGCTTTTTTATACTATAATGTCTAAAATAATTAACTAAGACTTACTACGACGGCTAGCATAAAACAAACGACAAACGCAAAGAGCATACATAGTAGGTATAGCAGCATAGAAAATATATTGTTTTATTGTTATTGGTTTATTGTTGTAATACAATTGAAAACAATCAGTGATTAACTCTGCATAGTGTTTCAGAGTTTTAGGCCGCCTAAGAAGCCCTCTTCATTTTCAATTATTCCATTCTAAGTAAAACGATGCAGAGATTGATATTATACGCTTCATTTTGATGTGTTGGTCTGTTTTTACGATAATTTAATACGGATCGAGCTTATAAATTAAAGCTCGAAGCACTCGAAGTAACAATAAACTGTAGATAATTCAAAAAGTACCTATTTCTTAGTAAGAACAGTTTAGATCAAGGTTTGACCCACAGACCATGTCTTTATTAAGGTCGTTATTGTTTGCGTAATCTTCGTCCTATTTAACCAGTCATTTATTTTACATAGTTTTGTATAGTGCCGGTTTGAATAAACGTGACGAACCCTATGGAAACAGAGATAAGTACTACAATTGAAGGGCAAATGTAACTACCGAAGCGAGGAATTAAAAAAAATCGTGATCGAAACACAACTTGCATTAGTTTTACAAAATATATTGCAAAATATATTACAAAATATATTGTTTTATTGTTATTGGTTTATTGTTGTAATACAATTGAAAACAATCAGTGATTAACTCTGCATAGTGTTTCAGAGTTTTAGGCCGCCTAAGAAGCCCTCTTCATTTTCAATTATTCCATTCTAAGTAAAACGATGCAGAGATTGATATTATACGCTTCATTTTGATGTGTTGGTCTGTTTTTACGATAATTTAATACGGATCGAGCTTATAAATTAAAGCTCGAAGCACTCGAAGTAACAATAAACTGTAGATAATTCAAAAAGTACCTATTTCTTAGTAAGAACAGTTTAGATCAAGGTTTGACCCACAGACCATGTCTTTATTAAGGTCGTTATTGTTTGCGTAATCTTCGTCCTATTTAACCAGTCATTTAATTTACATAGTTTTGTATAGTGCCGGTTTGAATAAACGTGACGAACCCTATGGAAACAGAGATAAGTACTACAATTGAAGGGCAAATGTAACTACCGAAGCGAGGAATTAAAAAAAATCGTGATCGAAACACAACTTGCATTAGTTTTACAAATAACATTAAAGATACTAATTGAGCGCATCGCAATTAAATAAATTATACGCCAAATCAATCAAACAAGGGCAAGCAAATAGTAAATAGAACGTACGCGCTGACACGAAACTTATAATAGGCGATAAAATCATTAATTCAGTATCAACATTTCGAATGATTAATTGAAATTATCCCTAAAACTTTCATTTAAATCAAAAAGTTACTGGTTGATAAAGCTATACCATGAGGATAGATATTATAAGTTTCTACACAAAAGGAAAGTGTTATAAAGACACATAACCGATTAACCAATAAACTTGCGCTGGCAATAGCTAACAAAACGATAACTATATAAGGAAATGCAATCACTTTTACAATGTATTTTTATTGAGATTAATATCTTACAGCAAGTAGATATTCCGTGATAGGCATAAGCGAAACAGCGGAAGTGCACGTACAAAGGAGGCAAACGAAGCATCAACATGCGAGAACTAGGAAGAGCATCTAAAGTTACGAGACTTTCGAGACTGTGTGAAAAAGCAATTACCTAAATTATATAAGCCTATCACGGAGATAGTTGCCTTGATACGATCGACTTAATCATATTGTAATCACACAAAAGCTGATCAAAAATCGATACAACCAACCCAATTTGTACGAGTCATTGTGTTACCTTACCGCTCGGAATTATTTTTAGCCGTCGAAAATCACTTCCTAATTTTTTGTCACTATTATATGGAGGCAAAAAGTGTCAGTTTAGCATTAGATATTGATCTGTATCGGATTATACGTCAGCAGAGCTAATGAGCGAGCAATGATTTATGAGGTGGACCATAATCGTGTCAATGCCAGCGATTATTGACGCTGAAAAGCTATATTTAAAAAAACGATTGAAATATCGGTTGCGCTAGCTACTACGAAATTCGTATTCAAGTGCTGTATTCTATCGCCAAAGTGATGAGTGCAATGCAATACAGGTCATTGTGTTTCGATTTCCAGGTGGATTTGAATCGAGTTATCGAGTTTGCGTCGCGCATCTCGGATCGATTGTCCGTTGCGTCATCCGCGACGTCGCCTCCGACATTCCACGTATTACTTTCGCGTGAGTTACAGTTTCGTATGTCGTCCACAGGCACGCTCCGAATCACGGCTTTATCGATATTAAATCGATTTCGGACTGAAACCGGTAGACGGTTGCATTTCCAGCGGGTACCGATGTCGGGTGTCGGCGCCGCGACCAAGGCCGTTCATTTTTGTTTGCAATGCTGCTTTACGAAATTAATGCAATTATTTATGCTAATAGTTGATGCAAGCGTATAATTTGTGACGTTTAGAACATCGAATGCACTGTAAACAGGGACGTTTGCATATTTTATTACGGCATAAGAGCGCCCTTGTTGATTTTTGGTTTGGATTCTGTCAAATTGTTTCATAAAAATAAAAACGACAGTATTAAAATCTTTTATTAGGAGAAGGCGCCACTCCGCCACTGACTGTCAGCAAAATCGTTGTTTATCGGAGTTGTATTCATATCGGAAAAATCTAAAGCAGTAGGTAAGGTGTAAGATGTTTGGACCGGAATGTGGTCGGAATTTTTATTACTCACATCAAACTTTTTTTACGTTGTTATAAAGCTGATTGATCTTATTGCAGAACTCACTTACGTAGGTATTGTTCACCCGCCACATACAAAAATAACAATCGAAATCAAGATAAATTATGATACTTGACTCAATCAAAATAGTTTTTGGTTTATTTACAACAATAAACAAGGAATTCGGTCCAAATGGTCGAAGCAGTCATAAAATGGGTGCTCCACATTTATTTATTGTTATTGGATGACATGTCTAGACCACAATTTACGATGATAAAACACCTACAACAATCAACTTATAGGTTAAATTCATGGTTCAATGCGCAAACGCAACGAGACCATCGAATCCAAGCAAACATCGTGATCTTGACCCGAATCAATCACAACAAATGTCAAACATTCGACTCAACTCGGGATGCAGTGAAAGCATTTTATGGGCGAGTGATTGACACGAGTTAAATGCCATTGGTCCAAGGTCGGTCGCTATTGTGAGCGCGTTGGCCTGTCAGTGCACTTATTGGGTGTAAATACGCTGTCAAATGTAATCTAAGTTTGCAATGAGTGGTTTAATTTCATGGTTAAGACAAAATCGTAGATCTGAGTGGATAGTACTGACAGATAGTTTAGACAGTTTAATTAGTGCAGGTTGTACTGAAAAACTTTTAGTAGTTTGTTATTAGTTGCCATGAATGAATTCCATCGTCTTCTTAGTGTTTCTGGTAAGTGGTAGTATCGCACCCAAAACGTAGCTGTTCATTAAAAATCTGAGATCACCAAACAATCAAAAAGTGTTTATAGCAATTTACATTTATTCATTCCTAAATAGGAATACGAATTTAAATTATGTAAAAGAAATTCTTGCCATAATTGCTACGGAACCCAAAAATCAGACTCACATTATTTTATACAAGACATCCAACATTATTTATTTAATCGCACACCAAATAAGTAAAACCTATTTTGCTCATGTAGTTGTCCAATAAATATAAATTGTGTTGCCGTCAAGAGAAAATTGGAAACAATCGGTTTCATATATATTATTTCATCCTTGTGTTTATGTTCACAACCACTTTCGCTTTTTCAACACCAGCCATTGATCTATAGCTGCACGCGATGTAAGTACTTACTAGTAGGTACATAATGTCACTTTAATTAAGTACATTTTTTATTGGAGTATAGAATCAGTGTTTATGATGCCAAGTACAAAGTCACACCAATGTATACCTAGATAAGTTTTATAAATATAAACTGTTCTAAAATATTAATATTTAGCGAAATAATAATTGGAAAATTGTACTTCGGATAAATATCTACAATTACGACACAGGTAGCTCCATTGCATTGATCTTTGAACCGATGGGATAATTTTGGTTTCTATAGTAGAACTATTTTAATTGTTAAAAAAGTAAAAAAAAGTATTGCCACAGAAAAATCTGTGACGTTAAAGTTGAATAATACTAATAAGAGCTACTGGACTTGCTTTAATTTAATACTGTGACTATAGCAACTATTTGAATAACTCCGAATCTAGATCGTGAATCATCGTCATCGGATCAACCAGTAAATCACTCAAAGTCAACTAATCATCATTATTCATTTATTCATAGTTCATCCTAATTAAGTGTTTACCTTATCTCTTTAAAAATGATTAGCAAACTTAAGTCCAATTCAAGTTGCGCAGAATTGTGTTTGATTAGTAACTAATCATCGACCGTTAAATAATTTAATTGGCTGTTACAAAACATCCGTTCTAAATGTCATATGTTAATTTAATCCATAATAAGGAAATGTTTTTGATATGTCATGGAGTCGGCTTCTTTCATTTAGCTGCAGTTTTCTTCGTTTTGCAAAGGTTTTGAAATAAACATTTTATCATTATTTTGCGAGTTTCTTGAAATCATTAATTAAGAATAGACTACATTAGATCATATACAAATTAAATTACTGTTATTTCAACAGGTTTTTCTTAGTGTGGCGCTAAAATATGTATGTAATGTTACAATGTCGACAGGCTTATTACTATAATATAGTTTTTTGGAACGAGTAGGTAATGTATTGGTAAAGGTGCATAATTATCGTAAAGCAAAGCATTAATGTATACGAGTATATGTTGCTATTAAGTAGCGTGTTTAAAACGAATAACACCAAACATAAATAGGTATTTAAAAATAATTTAGTTAATTTGATAAAACTAGGTTTCAAATTAACCCAAAACTGACAGAGCATATCCAATTTTAATAAAAATAAAAACCTAATGTCTGTTCAATATACTCGTGATTAGACACTTGTTGTGTCATAATTTTATTAGTACATATTGATTTTGTTATTTAATATTTATTTATCAAACGCATATTTTCAAAACAAAGCTTATGTAACATAATGATTAGGTATGTACATACCCCGCTATAGCATAGGATGGAGATTAATCATAAACAATCACAGATCGATGTAAACAATTGTAAAATTACTTTCACGTAAACATAATCATAGTCTTTAAAAACCTATAAATGTTTATAAACAGATAAATATCGTGATTGATATCGTGAGTTTGAAACACACTGAGAAAATTTTATTAGCGTATTCAGCAACGTTATTACTTACTTACCTTGTAAAAAGCTAAATAACTAGCATTCTAGGTAATTGACCTATTGCACTTGACCCACTAACATACACAAAAAATGTTATCAAATTACAATAAACTCTATGATTATTACGTCATTATATCTATCAATGGGAACGTGTTTTATTTACAAATAGTCTTTATGTGGATGTTATTCAAATCTATGAATGTGGGTCAAATTATGCTAATATGATGAGATTCTTGAGAATATTATTTTTTAAAGACTTCTTCCATGTATTGCGTAGATCGTTGACCTTATGATGTCATCGTCTCATCTATTATGAAGCTAATTACGCTCTATGGCTTCTCCTGTGATTTTTCTGTTAACCAAATTTTCATAAAATTAGAGTAATTTTTTTATTGTTTTCGCGCGTGAGAAGCAGTTTTCATTATAGAAATTGTTCAGTTTCTGAAAATAAAAAAGTTGCCAGCAAGACTTTATATCAGATTGGTAATTTTAAAATATACCTTTACCAATGTCTATACACAGTGAATGTACATTGATCGACGTATATTTACAATTATTACACAGTATGTTTACTTGATCTAAACCTACGACTTATTTGTCTTTAGAAACTCCATTTTTTTTGTAAAAAATCAGAAAACATAATTATCTAAAAATCTAAATCATCTCAATGTAACTGTGAATTCAAGTGGGAAGTTAAAAATAATAATAGAATGTTAATTTATTGCAACACCTCAACGTGTTAATCGTAAATATATTAACGCAATAAAATTTATAACGCAATAAAATATCTCACTACATATTCTCATGATTAATATTTTAAGCAGAATATAAAGCCGCTGTCATGAGAGGTTCGATTTTGAGTTATATTGTACGAAAAGCCGACAGGGGCTGTGTCGATTTGGATCAAGAAAGTTCTGATATATAAGTAATTCAATTTGGTTACAATATGTGTAACTCACAATAATACTGTAGTGTTACTCTATAAAAGATTCTCTAAAAAAGGTCCAACAAACTTAAATTAGTCACTCGTTATTTTTACACTCCTATAGATATTTTTAAGTAGTAAAATGTGGTTATAACCACACTCTACTATAAGTTTTTTTTTATGTGATTAAGTGACGAAACGAGCAAATCGCTCGCCTGATGTTAAACGTCACATTTGCCCATAACAGGTCTGCCCCACCCAGAATTTTGAACTCGCAGAATTCAAGACCCTGCGTGGCATAGCACTGCGCTCGTCACCCTGAGATTTAAGTTGTTTAATCTCCCATTTGCCCTGTAATTTCACTGGAAACAATGCACTTCCAACCGAAACACAGTAATGTTTGCACATTACTGCTTGGCGGTGGAATAACTGGCAAAGGTGTGGTACTTTACCCAGGCAGCTAGGCAGGCAGCAGGTAGTTTAAGTAGTGTAATAAGTGTAAAGAAGGAATCTCTACGTTTTACCGTTTGCTGTTCTAGTGTCATAAAAATATTAATAATTAGTTTCTATATCCATGCATAGCGAAAACAATATCGATTAGTTGATAACTGTTTTGTGGATTATTGCTTTGTGGTAAGACCGTACTTGAAAATTAGTCACATTCAATCTCATTCAAGTAACAAAAAACGACATTAGAAAAAAACAAGAAAACATTAGAAATGAAAACAAGTCAGTGAACCGTAATGTTTTTTATTCTCATCCCATGAAATATTTTGAATCATCAACAAATCAACAGGTCAGTTTTAAATTGACTCATTCAATCAAGGTGCATTTATACGAGTAGGTACTGTAAAAGTTTTTGCCCATGACCGTAGATTTATATTATTTCATAAGGACCGGCCTTAAAGAACTTTTCTTATACCACCAACTAACTGCACATACCTACTTGTTAACGAGAACATGAACGAACATAACTGGCGAGCGTTCGTCGTCGGTACTTAAGCGCTGCGATTTAATTAATACTCGTAGTGTTTTTTAAAGATATGGTAACTTTTTAGTACGTGTTAGTCATCTTCTCCTTGATTCATATCCCTCTTGCCTAGTGTCGTGAATACCATTTCTCGTTAATGCTACCTTGCCTCACCCTCAGCGACACGAAACGCGACATACTGACATACTAGACAAAGACACGCCAGGACGCGTGTGTTTGTATGGTCATATCCTCAATTATGAGATCTTTGCCCATGACGCACTTACCGAGTGCAAAAAGCACTATCTTTCATGTGTCAGTGTGAGGGTTCCTGACCTCTGCGGTTTTGATTTTATTGACATTCCTTGTTTTCTTAAAGGCTTTTGGAAATATGTTACTTAGTAACCGCTCATTTGGAAGGTGAAACCCTTATTTTACCTTTTAATTTCACGTCTCAGCGTGATACGTTAAATCGATTACTTATGATTTTAATTATGGTTTATTCCGCTCTGTTTGGTTAAATTAACGGTAGTCGTTGCTTTGCTAAATGTTTCGCATTTCTATTTTATGTTGCTATTAATCACACAACATGAGCTCTGCAACAATTTCTTTCGCCTGCAAAATATTTTAAAGTAATAAGGTAATGTGATGTCGTTATTCATTTGTTATTTCATATTATTTACTTTTTAAGTTATTTATTGTCAAGTGCATTGTCTGCTTAAAATAATATATTTCTTAAATGAGTAAAAAAGATACTTTCCTACAGAACAAGAAGGCTAACTATAAATATCGTACCCGTTTCATTCCAATGGTACTAGGTAAACATTTTAATTCAACGTTTTTCGAAAACCTTCACGAACAGCAAAAAATAACCTCTTAAGATGTAGGCATTTATTATTAAAAAGAAACCTTCGCATTAATTTTAAATTAAGAATTTCTCGTTTATAAATTATCCTGCTATTAAGTTCCTTGTAAAACCAATAAGTCTTTGCGTTAAGTCATTGCTAAGGCCAGGAGTGGCAACGGCCGTTTGACCACTTTCCACCGTCGCCGGTCGCTTGTTGCATAAAGTATGCAAATTTTGATGGATTTTTCCGCTTTGGATGGACAATTTCAACACTAGCAAAGCCCTAAAGTTTTGGGCAGATGTGCTACCAAGTTTCCTAGTTATTTTATAAATACTTCTACTTTTTGATTTGCCACCTTAAAAATCTTATTCAACACATTGTCATGCGTCCATGAATTATAAAGTCTGAAAAACTAAAAAGTTCGTATCTATTACAGTCATGATATTTTTTTAGGGTTATTTACCCATCAGGTATGCAACCTTTATGGTGAACTTCCGGTATCTATCTGTCTGTTTGAATTTGTTTTGTGATATGATAGTAGTAGACCCGAGATAGATCATTCAGATTCATGTAGAGTGCAAATCTATCGTGAAACGAATCCAATGGGTAGGTCTTGTAAAAGTGAAGGTACATCGACTACATCTGTATTAGTCTACGTACACGTATATGTATTGTATAGCGCAGCATTGAAGAGTAGGACGGTGAAGTGCACTTACATCACACGATCGCAATGCAATATCGCCTACCCTATGTCACGAAGAAGACGTAAATCATAGTGTCGCATAAATAAACGAAGCGATTTTATAAGTTTTACACCAGAAGTTTCTATTTGAAATATTAAGTTTGCAACAAGAATTGTATGTATTTTTTCTTATTTCCGAGTAATGTTTGCAGGTCTGCAGACGGTTTTTCTGCATTAACCACACCAAGTTTCTGCTAGCTACTTAGGTACTTGTAATTTTATTTGCAAGTCTGAACGATGTTTTCGGGATATACTAATCAATATAAAACAAAACTAGCGTTTTCTTGTACTATTAGAATGGTACTAGCAGAGCATCGCGATTTCATTTGCCATCGTACAGGTATTATTGATGTTCTGGATAAAAAGTAGCTTATGTGATAAACCAAGCTAAAACCTACGTCCTTACCAAGTTTAATCCATATAAGCTAAAATTATTAACGAAGTTACACACTTACTTATACCAAATTTCAGCTCAATCAGACATTGGGAAGTGGTTCAAAATTGAGTTGCAAAATTCCACCCGAAAAAACATAGTTACATAAAATCTTTTAAAAAGCTAAGAAAATACTTCCTACTAATACTTTTGGATGGATGTAAGATTTTTTACTTGGCTCTGGTTCCATGTAGCAATAACCCAAGAAGATGCGAATTATCCATATTATGCGCATTCACGCCACCGCAGTTTGGTAAGAGCATGAGGTCGCATCGTAACATCAGGCACATGCATGGAATCACAATTACTGTTGATGCTTGCAGATTGACTACAAGATTCTACGAGATTCTTGGTAAGATGGAGAAACTACGACAGAATTGTAGGAACTATGTTATAAAAATGAAGTTAATATATAAATAAGATTTAAGAAGTTTACATATCATTGTAGTCAATTCTGAAGGCTTTAGATCGTTAGAGATTTAACTTTATTAACAGTATTTTTGTCCTCAACAAATTTACTAAAATTTACTACAAACAAAGACAGTTGAGGCTTTTGGCGGGAACGTGGAAGAGACATGTTGCTTCATTTTGTTATTTTACTAAACTTGTGTAATTTTGAGTGTTAATGTTTATTTTAAGTGGGGAAAATAACCATTAAGTGCTCGAGGACGTGCACGAGTGTGGGCAAATCATAAAATGCAGTGAATCGTGTCGTTCCGTGTTGCTTCCAAAACTCCTTAGAAAAGCCTCTAGTAAAGTCTCCACTACTTTACTGGGGCACGTACCGTACCTACTCTATCCACTTGACACTGGCTAAATTGTGGCAACCCCGCAGAAGCCATTTATAAAAATTGAAGTTGATTGAACAAAGACAGTTTCATTTTGAGACAGTTAAGATTTGTCTAGCTTCTAAAGCTTTAAAAATAGTCTTGATTAAGTATTTAATACCATTACTCAATTTTAAATTCTTTAATAAAATGTTAAAGTTAGCATAAACGATTGTATGGAAATATAAACATCTATTTATTCTTTTATATCGTTGTAAAACGTGAGCAAGCTATGAGTTTTTTTTAATATAACAATTTTTACAACAGATCATGAGCAACAACATCGTACTCTACGCACAATTTCTGCGTATCCATGCAATCGTCCTTTGTTAGTTTCCAACAATACCAAATTGCATGTTCTTTCTTCAATTTCATTTTGAGCGTTGAATTGAAGGTGTTGGCAATCCTTCGTCACAATCAACCCGACGTTTCGAAATGAACCCAGCCCGACAATTTGCGCCCGCCTAATCGTGACTTTAGGGAAGAGACGCAACACTAATAAAATTAAATTAAGGTAAGCGCAAACGATCAGAATAATTTGTTAATTTACGAGTTTGCCAACCAACTGTTTTCTTATTTTGTTTAATTACTTTGTTGGCAATTAGACCTGACCTCAGAGGTAAATTAGTTAAGTTTGCGTTTGAAGTACTTTTTCGCGTGTAATTAATACATGTTTGTAGATTTCTGTTTACTGTAATTGCAAAGAAGTGTGTGCTCTATAATAATCTGTTCTATAAAAAACCACTCCACGCGAAAGTCTAGTCGTCTGGTGACGAATAATTTTAAAGCGCAAATCGTTGATTAATCAAAGCAAAAGACAGTTATCGTCTTTTTAAAGAACCATGCTTGCAACATAGCAAATCACATAAAATGTACCTATTAATGATAAAAAATCTTTCTCAGTCTACAAACGGCTTTACGCATAATTTTGACTACTCAAATGCTCACGATCGTGAACACTACTATGATTTACCGAATCAAAACCAATGGTTGAAGCGTAATCAAAAATGGGCAATTACGTCTGCCATTCAATTGTCCTAAATCGTCACCGCTAGAACAATGTCGTGCGGCCTTCGCGGGAACTACTCGCTGATCACTGTCATCAGGTTATCAAATCGAAATGTTTTGATTACGAAACGTGACTTGAAATCATGGTAGGGCTTGCAGTATAGAAATTAATCCCCGATGCAAACAGAAGTGTTTACACCCTTCTGTTTGCATCTTTCTGTTTGCAAGTTTAACATGTCTATCTGAGGCATCGTAGCTCTCGAACCTATTGATTCAACATAAGTTTTTTGAAGGCGATTGAATAGATAGTTATTTAAAAATTCTGATTAGCCGTTTGAAGGATTTATCGGTTATTCGTTTCTTTTTTTAATTTCTTAATTTAATACTTGTCTATGCTACGGTGGGTATTGTGTTATGTATCTACGCTTAGACTTGCCTATGTCATAGTTAAATAGTTAAATCGTAAACAATCGAATATGGGCAATGTCTAATGTCTATGATGTATCTATCACATAGCTAGGTATTAGATACGTCATAATAACATAAAAAACAAGGCATTTGCACGCAACAATGATAGAAGGTCAACCACCCATGTAGGAAGATTGTTCACCTCAACAATTCACACTACGTAATGTTTAAACAGTAAACTTTTGCAACAATCTTTATGGTCAAGGATGCACAAAGCAACGTTAATCGAAGCATTAAGTTCAAAATTTCGGAGAGTCGATTTGAAGGCGGATTCGTTTACATAAGAAACCCTTCTTAGTTACAAAATATGAAACTAAATAAGTAACATCATCACATTTATTTAACCATTTGTTTTGTTTTGTTCGTCTCAATACAGGAGTGGTTCAGGAAAAGACGGATGTAACTGCGAAATTCGACTACCACAAAAACGAACAATGACCAATATTTTAGCCTAGCCAAAGTTCTGGCCAAAATTGTCATGAAAAAAATAAGAAATAATTATTTTATTCGAATTGAAAAACAATGGTATTATTATCGAACTCTATAATGATACATTTAACTGCGACTCGAATACGATACAATACTACAGTCGCAGTCGCTGCGACCTTCGCTAGGTTTCACAGCCACTGGTTTTGCAAAGAGCTCCTTTGTTAGTAATAGCCAAATTAAACACCCGAACTGAACTAGTTATGAACGCCGTTTCGTAACCTGTCTGTCTGTCTATGGTAATTTATTATTTCTACAAAACAAATTGTGTGTGTTACTTGAACTGTACCTAGGTTTAAAATGTTTATTGTTGTAGTTTCACCCATGTATCTGTCGCAAGACATTTTTACAAAATATAGGGCTTACCACTTTCGTGTTGGTTGGTTATATACGTATTTATTTATTTCAATTAGAACCGCTTACACGACTTACATTAATGATATGCAAAAATAGTTAAATAAATTTAAAAAATTAAAAGTAACTAAAACACAAATAATAATTAAAAAAACAAGTCAAAATAAAATTAAATAAAATGTCAATCAAACAGTAATAAAAATGTCAAGTAATAATAAGAAGAATAATAATCAAAAACACGTCATTTAAAAATATAAATTAAAAAAATATATATATACGCATTACGTATACTGATGGTATACAACTATACTGTTAGTATACGAGTGAACTGTTGTTGTATACTATTGGTAGGTTTCTAAGAAAACTTTTTGAAACTTTTGGTTAATTCATCGTTATGTAAAAATATGGCCTGCCAATAAAGAGTAAATCCCAAATTCTAACTTTTACGAATATTTTTTGCGAAATGACTGTTACATTATTGATTTATGGTAAACTGAACCAATTTACGAACGGAAACCTTAGGCAGCTGCAAGAATACTAGGACACGATTTCTAGATCACATCTTTGAAACTAGATCTGCATAACAAATAGTACAAGGCTGGAAACTTGTAATAATTTTTCATACAGGCAAAGATACGGGGCAAAATGTAAAGTTTAATTACGTGCACGAATATTAATAACTCAAAAGTGTAAATCTTAACACTCAATCTAGCCTTAGCTATTGTCTGTGATTTATTCATAAATGAAATTTAATTATAAACACAAAATAAAGAAACTCGTATAATTGGACCTTCGTGAAAATAATGGCCATGACGTGACTGAGAATTTATGAATCCCAAAATAGTAATAAAAACAAACAAACATATAATAAATAATAAACACATTATCACTCAGAGATTAAAAATTATAAATGATAAAACTAAGTAAATACACATCTGCTTGAAGCAAAAAATCTCTTTGTTTTTGTGATTTTTTTTTATTGAAATAAGTAGCAAACAAGCAACGAACCGTCGACAAGGACAACTTTAATACTCCAAAGTATCTATAATTAATTGTACGTACATAACATACTATAGTTTTATAAATACAATTCAAAAATGGAAGTTAACAAAACCTGCCAGCTTTTTTTAATCAGAAACTTTTTGCCGGAAAATTTCCCAATGAACTGTTTATATCTGTGGCACTTTCGATTACGCTTTCACTTTACCTTGGGTTGTGTAGAGGCAATGACCCAACTGATCTTAGGACTTGAACAATGCACAATTTGTGTTTTAAATTGTTTATGGACACGCTAGCTATTAGTGTCTTACAATAAACTTAGATAAGTTGGATTATAAAGTGTAGGAGAAATGTCTATATTTAGCGAAAGAGGTAATATAACGTAATACTCGTATAGCTCTGAATTTTAAATAACTGTTAAGATAAAAGGAGCCTTTTTATTTTTGGTTTGTTTTGTTAAAACGTAGTGACATACATTAATATATATGATACACTGAACATTTAGAAAAAAAAATCAGGAAGTTTTTTTGTAAGTGAAATTAAGTTTTTTTTCATTAGGCCCGTTAGGACAACCTAAGTTATATCAGAGGCAGACTATACAGGGTTATTCATGGCTCATAGTACTCATCATTATAAACAACTTTTACTATAGGACCAACACGAAGTTCGCGAAAAAAAATTAGCTGTTCCATATATTTTGTCGAGTGTCTTTGACATTTTTGTATGGAACAGCTGATTTTTTTCGCGAATTTCGGGTTGGCCCCATAGTAAAAGTTGTTCATAATGATTAGTACTATAAGCCCTTTTCGGCTTAGCATACCCTTTATGAATAATCCTATATATAGGTATAGTGTGTAGCATACAGCCTCGCGGCTGAAATAATATATATTTTAATGCATTTTCTACCGACCCTTTCATAATGGAGTCAGAATAGGTCACTCGAAGGGCCAAACCATGAGGTCGGTAAATCAACGAACACAAAACTCTCCGAGCGTGTGACAAGCACAAATTGTTTTTTTACAAAACGAAGTGCAGTGTTCCACTTTGTCAAGCTCTACATACCTGCTATACAAACCTAGATGATAAACGAAGCTATTGGAAAACGTGCGCGTCTATCACGTGCGTGACAATTAATTATTACTACAGTTTCTTACAATTCTATAACAAAAAAGTAACGATATATCATACTAATAATACTTGCACACTATACCTTTATGCTAATGAGTTTCGAAGTGAGTTCGTTTTGGCTGAATGGCCAACCCTATTTCTTTAGGCTTAGCTTAGGTTAGAGTTTATCCTTAATTGCAAGAATGAGTCGATGACTATCAGTGTTAAAATCAGTACCTACTAACATAAAAAAACAAAATAAAGCCACTCAGTACACCATGTGCGCATTACATAATAAAAGTATCTACCGGGCGGATACGGAATTCTGCCAAAATACTTTTTTGAAAAGGTCTGTTCCGCGTAGGAAGGAGAACCGTTCCACAATTACAACAAACAAACTGATATTTCGTTGCATAATTACTAACGTTACAAAAATGACATAATCCAAGCTAACATAAGCTTGTAATCGATTTAATCGGTACATTCTTCAACACTGATTGCATTGGTGTTACGGGGAATGTATGACAAATAATGTTGCTAACAATGCGGGATATTTCATACCTTGTTGCGTAAAATATTTATTAATTGTCAAAGTGCATTTTGCTGATAAGATAAGAACGCCGAGAACGTGATATGTTTCGAATCTTGATCGATGAAATTCTCACGTAACTTTGAATTGTAAATAGACACCTGTTTTACAATCATACACTAGGTTACTAACCTATCGATAGACAGGTGTTTATTGATTATTAGTTTAAAGATGAAAACTCTGATAAATTTAGACTAAGAGCCTCAATAAAACTTGAGTCAATTTTAAGATTAACTTTAAATACCTGTTTTAAAATAACATGCGTCATTTTCGATGCCTTGATTGGATTCGTCGCACTAATCATTTTGGTAAGGTACGGGTCAACTTTTCATTACGGCGATTATTGCTGGAATTTGGTACCTTTCAATAAACTCGGCCGCATTTTCCCTAAGCGCCGCATTCTTGTGAGAATGGTTTTCGAAGCCCGCATTAAGTCGTAAACGTCGAGACACGCCGTCAATACTGGTGACCGAGGGTTCGGGGTAACGAACTGAGGCGCATGCCAACGCTCAGGTAAGGTCGCCTTCAATCGCGATGACTTGAGATATCAATAAACCATACCCTAATCTGATTCGAGCGCTAATCGCACTCCAAATAAACAAAAAGTTAAGTAAACAGTCATTGCTATTCAGGGCGACGCGCGACGCGCGGACAATGTAACCTGTGTGAACGTCCGTACTCCGTACCCTAGTTCCTCGCATTACGCCACTCAAGAAATGGTAATGAGTAAAGATGTTAACGGATGAGCAAAACAAATGGAAGCGACCTGTTAAGTGTCTCACGACGTTGCACAATGAGGCAGAGTTCCTCGGAAGTTACCGACGGTTCCGTATGCCGATGACACAGTAACAATAGATGAAAAAGCTATCGAGCGCTGAGCATTCGTACTTACTTCGCCTTGCGTAGCTCCTATTGTTGCTCGTTCTACATAGAAGGCTGAAGCAATTAAGCAATATTAGGAATGAAGAAGGGAAACCTTGGATATTACAGCTGAGTGCGCGTGAGTTGTTTTGCGTGCCTAATTTGTCTGTGGGAATATTGAATAATTTTGGAGCGTGGGTGAGATATTTGTGTGCTATTATATAAAATCTACTTTATATGGTCTATTATGATACTGTTAAGCTTAGATAGTGAACAATGCAGAATAGAGGTGACAAAAAAGTCAGTATACATTCAATGCAATGTCATTCAAAGCTTGCGGTCCAAATATAAGTTAAACATTAGAATACCACAAATAAATAACGCAATGTTTTACAGAAGCACATATATGACGGCTATAAACACATACAACGATTTACCCGCTCATATAAAATCGTTAGAAGGAAATAAATTCAAAAATACTCTGAAGAAATGGCTCATTGAAAAAACTTTCTATAACATGAATGAATTCTATACTTGTACACATGGATCAGGACCATACATGTATTATAAAAAGTAGTTAAGATAGTTAGTTATGTAAGGTAATATAGGAAATGATCTCAGCATAGCCATTTAAGAACTGATCTCAGCATATTATATTAGATTATTTACATAATAAGTACTGTTTTGTTTGCTTGCTTAGCTTTTTATTGTTATAATGTTTGGTTTAGTTTTTTTTCTTTTTTTTGTTTTCATAACAAAACTTACTATTGTATGTCCGCTAGGATAAACTGTTGGGACTTTTTATTGATTTATTCCACCATTGTACACAGTTTTTTGCAATAAAATTTTACTTTACTTTACTTTACTTTAACTGTTATTTGCAACAAATTGAGCATAGGTACTTGAAAGTTTTGCATGGCACGTTTCATATTTGATAATTTATCATGCTTTCAGCCGTTTCGAATCATAAAGTTGGATGATAATACAAAATATGAATGAATTTACGCCATCAAAGAAGCTTGTGTAAGTACGGGTAAAATTACCAGCTGTGTGATGAACAATACCAACTTCTACATAAGTACTTACTCTGAAGCTTTTTAGATATGATGATTTAATTAAACATTAAAAAAACGTAATCCAACTAGTTTGTTATTTTAAATTTAAGATGTAAATATATGTTTAGCTGAAAAATGTCCATAAGAAAATAAATTCATTTTTTTATATGTTATAGAATCCAACTATAATTTTCATTATTATAAAATTCTGGGATTTCCTAAATCTTTTAACTCGAGGTTTGTAGTAATCAAACATTTTTTGCTACCCGTAGCACTACGTCTGATTGCATTTAGGCCATTGTCACCAAAAGCGTGCAGACAAATTTTTATCCGCTGTGAAATTATCTGTAAATGCTCTTATTAATTGTCTTGCAACGTTTTTAGCCACTTGCGTAATTTTTCTATCCATTTGCAGTGAAATCGAGAGTTTCCTTGATTTTTATGAGTTAGATCCGCTGCACGGAATATTAGCTGCGTTTTATTGTTTATTGCCGTTTTTAGTGGATTTAATTGCTTTAGGTCATGTGCGATATCTGTTTTATTATAATTTGATGGTTTATAATGTTTGGTAATGTTTTAGTACTTGCTTTAATTTGTCATAAAGACTTGTTAGAACATATTATTGAGTAACATTAGCTGAATATTCAGTGTCTTTAAACGGTTTTTTATATAGAAACAGAAATTAATGTAAGTTGCACCTGTTATGACGATAATGAATTGAAATTAGTGACTATTTGCGTAGTTTTATTGCTCGTTGTTATGTTTAATAGGCTTGTTATAGATATTTCATAATAAAATATAATGAAGTTTTATGTAATCTTGATCATTTTATATGCTATTCTAATGCTGTACTTCCACTTTTTTTTCTAATTTATTGATTCAGCTTATTTTTTTACAAATGTGGCTCAGATTACGATTTATGATGATTATATTAGTACCGTTAAGCTGATGTGGAAGGTAGGCTTTGGAACTTACTTATGGCTAATTATACGCCTGTCGATTTGTTTACTATCATGAGTTTTTAGACCTGTATATATAAAATTCAAAGTTCTGATTGATGTAGCAACGCACAGCCTAAACCGCTGGTCCTAGAGACTTGAAATTTGGAAGGTATATTTATAAAACCGCAAACGGTTTATATACAGATCCAAAATAAAGGATTTTGGAAAATACTGATCTTAAGGGGTTCAAAAAAAGGTCAAAGTTTGGAAGAAAAACTCATAATATCTCAAAAACTTGACATACTAGACAGTTGTAAAAAATAGGTACGAGTATAATTGTTCTAGCTGGGTTTGAAAATGTCGTTATTGTTACAATTAACTTCAATATTTTTTGGTATATTTAGGTATAAATACAAATACATTCTGGTATGTTTAAGGAGCTGTATATGCTTCTACATTTTTATTTAATTTTGAAACCTATGTAATATAAAGTGTCAGTTAGTGTAGCTAGCTCGAAGTTGTTTTCCGAGTTCATAAAAAAATATGACGTTTATGTTTATTAAATGCTTACCATTTTTTAGAGCAGCTTTCCTGGCATCGCCCGCAGGAACAGCTGTAGCAGCAGAAATCATAAGAAACGCAACAACAATCCTTGCACTGACACCCATATTGTCTTTCCTTCCGTTACTTTACAGTTACAGCTAAAATCGATTAATTTTAATTCACGATAATTTGACGCAACTATTTCCCGCGTGTGCCCGGTAATATTTGCGTCGGAGACGTCCGTCCGGCGTCGCGTGCAGTTATCGACTAAACATTGGCGTAGCACTTTCTACTGCTTTATGCGTCTGCGCAATGTCTACGCCCTCGACCAACGCGCATGCTTTGTTGTCAAAATGTTTATCGGATTGCGCTTTTCTATTTCAATTGCCAATTACACATGTGACAGTGTTGCGAAATAAAGCAATGAATATTTTGTATCACGATTTTGTATTGCATGATGGCTGAATCATAAGGTTGCCTTTAGGTAAATATTTTTGTGTGCTTGTCCTGAAATAGTTAAATAGATAAGCATAAATTTACGTAGTTGTACGTAGGTACAATAATTTTATAAGTTTTTATCTTTAACTCTTTACCTATATAGCAACATTAAGAAATAGTCCAGTGGCATATAATATTCTTTAAAAAAAAAAATATGCAATTTGGTGACGAGACGAGCAAATCGCTCGCCTGATATAAAACGTCAGGTTTGCTCATAACGGGTCTGTGTCACACAGAATGTTGATCTCTTCAAATTCAAAGCCCTGGGCGGTACTGCACTGCGCTCGTCACCCTGAGATATAAGGTGTTTAATCTTATTTTTGCCCTGCAATTTCGCTGGAAACATCGCCCTTCAATCCGGAACACAGTAATATTTGCACATTACTGATTGGCTGTAGAATACCTAAATAACTGGTAAAGGTGAAGTACTTCCCCAGGCGGGCTCTGCAAAATAGCCCTACCATTACAAAACCTACCTAAAAGTACCCACTTTCTTGTACGTTTATATTGGTGGTCTTTGAGCTTATACATTAATCTTGACGACATTTTACAATTATTTATCTATTAAGTATTCTAACTATGACTAATGATGATATTATCTAAAACACTCATGAAGATAATTTAATATTTTTAATCTTGCAACATAGTGGTGAAGGCGGCGCGGCGGCGGCGTAGGAAGCAGTTGACTGGCGATCGCCGAACCGTATCATACTTGCCAAGTTCGAAGGCCACAGGGTACCCTTACTCTATCTGCCTAGGGTAATGCGTGCCATTAAGATTAGTAGCTATTGAGTTTGAAATACGAATTTTCCAACCGACTTAAACGTGGTAGGTCAGCATTGGCAGTAAAATTGACAAAACCAAATCGAGCAATAAAACATAAAAATCTACTTTTTATTAGTTTTGTATTAACGGATGAATAATTTATTTTCAACGTTACTAAATTCTACACCCAAATATTAGACAAAGAAAATAAATAAAAACAGTTGTTAATTTAACGTCATCTAGGGTTAAATATTAAAAACACTACTGTAACTGTAATGGAGTTTTGATTTTACAAAAACATTGTTATGGACGGTGTTAAAATAGTACCATCTATTGACTAGTAGTATAACTATTTAATATACCATACGTTCTTAAAATTTCAATAGTTCAGTCCAGTTTTCATAGATGGCGCTGAAATAATTTATTTTATTGCCATCTGCTGGCGAGTAGTAAAACTATTATATAACCTAAGGCTTTAACGGTCTAAATAGTTTGCATACTAACGTTAGATGGCGCTGAAATAATTTATTTTATTGCCATCTGCTGGCGAGTAGTAAAACTATTATATAACCTAAGGCTTTAACGGTCTAAATAGTTTGCACTAACGTTAGATGGCGCTTTAAACGCTATACTTTACTGTGACATCTAGCGACGAGTAGACTAACTAATAATAAAGAAGGAACCACCTTTTGGTAAAATTAAGCACTGAAATTTATTTTAGAATTATTATCTCAGTTTTGGCCGAATCATTTAAATAAGTAAGTAGGTACATTTTTTTTCAACTTATCAATCTATGCATAAAATGTACATAAAAGTTAAATGTGTAACTGATTATGTATGAAAGTGGAAGTTTAATTCTTTTATACTTACCTACACTAGCTGACTCGACAGACGTTGTCCTGTCAAAAGCCATTGCGTAACTATAGCAACCGTAGTATGTTGATGCTAACTTGTCAATTTATAGTAAAAATTGTCAGTATATATATAATTTGCAATAAATTAAAATTGCGACTATAATTTGAGATTTAAACTATCCTATCTCTCAAGTTGGATCGAACTGCACATGGTGTGCGAATTTTATTATAATCGGTTATGTGGTTTAGGAGTCCATTGAGGACAAACATTGTGACACGAGATTTATATATATTAAGAACGAGATTTATATATATTAAGATATAAGTAAGTATATAAGAATTATAAGTTTTTTTAAGTAAATTTCTTAAATAAGGTAGGCACAGTAGGCAGGTCTATACCATAGGGGTAGGCAGGTAAGTACCTACTAACATAAATATCTAGATATTATCTTTCGCAAAAGGTATGAATATGAAGAAGATAACTAGGAATGTATCCGAATCCTTCAAGATTGTGGAAAGTCCAGACTTTCTTACACAGTTTTCGCGTTTTTGAAAGTTAAAAAAAGCTTTTGTTTAACTCGCAATGTACGCAAGTATATAGGTAGGTAATATTATTATCAAATATGAAACTTTAATTAGAATTTGAAATGTACCATTAAAAACACCTCCAAAAAGGTTTCTACCTATATTTATTTAGATTGAGTAAAAAATCTGAATATGGGAATGTAGCACCTACTTGTTTATACTTACTCGTAACGTAACCAACTCATTTACTATTGCTATATATTGCAAGTTAATCCGGATTCTGCATGTTATTGATTTCTTCCTTATGTGGTTAACACATAAGTACCTAGTATGCGCTTAAGTAGGTATTACCTATATAGGTTTATTAGGTACCTAATTACTAGGGGAACTTTTGTAAGTAGTAGGTAGAAAATAACCAAATAGTTTTGTTAAACAAACAAAAAACCAAAGTTTCATTGATGGATCAATTTATTTCATTTAAATACTAAAATCATTTATTTATACTTCCGATGCAGTAACAAAACTTGCATAATACAATTATGCAATAGAAGTAAAGTAGGTAATATTCACATGGTATCAGTTCATTTATTCACTAAAAGCTAACGGCACTTTTATACACACTTATGTATAATTCATTATAATAAATAAGCACTTAGGTAATTACAAGGCTACAAGTCTTTCTCGGCTATAGTGGCGTCTGGCCAGCTTATAATAGGCAAACTAAAATTAGTTTTCAATACAATGACATTGTTAATAATGCTTCGCAAAATGAATCAGATTCAAAACGACATCTCCAACTTAATGAGATACTCGCAATTAAAATAATTAAGTACATTAATAAATACGATAGTCATGAAATAATAAGTTAAAATGGATTTATACAGATGAAATGATAGAAACATTGAGATGAAAAGAAAGGAACTGATTAGAAGAGGCTTATGCTAAAAATCAATAAATTAATGATTACTATCTACAGAATACTAAATATCACAGAGAAAGTACCCAATACTTATTCAACAAAACATTGTTTCGTCAAGCACTTCAAAACGTAGAGGCGGCGCCTCGATCCGCAACGCATTAGATGGCTCGATAACATGATATTTATCGGAATCAATGCAAAGTGGCCGTGTTAGAAACACGGCACAAACGCCGCCGGTACAGAGAGCAACGCCGTAGAGGAAAGGAACCAGTCATCGAAAACGTCCAACAGTACCGCAAAATGAAATAACCACCTGGATACAAACAGCAGCTTACTAAATTGTGTTTAATTTTGGAAGACTCCATTTGTGGATTTAGTAAGTTAAGTCACAATTTTAGTAATTAATTAGATGCTATTTCATTTTGGGTCCCATGATGACAACAAAGTTTTCGTGTTCAAAAAGTCTTTAAGCGATGACACGCCTTATTTTGTTGTATAAAACTGCAGATCATTGATTAAAATACCTTATATCTATCCCAGGGTTTGTTGGCATATAAAACCATGGGTAATTCAAACGTGGTCGCTTTCCTCTACCTATCAATAAATAACAAAGCGGTAATACCATCAGTAAATAAAATTATTCGTAGCTCAGCTTGAACCAGACTTTCCTCTTCTCTGGCTCTTTTTTTTGTGAAGTTTCGATTCGAATGCTGCACACATTCTGTTGCTGGTGGTGACTTTCTTGCCTCGCGGACATCTGAACTCAGCGTACCAGTGGTTCAGAAGGTTGCTGTATGCTCTGAAAGCTATGTAGTCGTACTTCAGGCTCTGTATTGCGTCGACTTCCGTGCTCATCTTCTCGAGGTGTCGTTCATCAACGTGGGGTACTGTGACGTTGAAGGCGATTAAGCTATCCTTTACGGCTGCGACGGTGCTGTACAAATGGCCGATAGTTTTCTTCATGAGATCTTTTCGGACCTTGCTGTATTCGGCGAACGCTTCGTCGGGGGCGTCAACTTTCAAGTCGGACAGACGTCTGAAGATGTTGTAGAACGTTTGCAGAGACTTGTATAGTTTCGGCATCAGGTACAGGAACTGTAACAAAAGAGAATCGTGGTTAGATATTTTGTTCTGACCGTTAGACATTTCATAATATGGAATCGTTCCAATAAAAGTTGTGAAGATGCATTTATCTATAGAAGAATCATATTCGATAATACCTCTAGTATATTTTTTTAAGGTTTAAATTTATGTGCATACAATATTTTAATATTTTTAGTGTCTTCCTAAAATATTACCGTCATATAAATCTGCCTACTTACTGATGACCACATAATAAAATGTATAATGTTAGCAAGAATGAATTAAAGACATCAAGCTTGGATATTTTACTGCGCGACGAATTTGTGTCGAGGTTGTGTATTCGCAGGCATTTGTGATTTGTACTATACCATTATGACTATTCCACCGCTGATTATTTATAATGTAGGTAATAATTGACAGCGAAACTTGAGCTTAGACACCTCGTCTGTAGGTCTAAGCTCTCAAACCGGCTTTAGGAATAGGCAATAAGTAACGAAATCATTAGCGTTTCTACACGTTTATAAAGAAGAGAAAATAATGATAGTGTATACTCAATATCTATAGGTAATTCCCTGCCAAAAAATCGATTCAAGATTTAAAACAAGTCACGCATTAAATGTCTAGTTTTCCCCCGAGAAAAAGTAACTACAATTTCCATAATAAAAATACTATTTGCCATAATTAGACAAACTAGTAAAGCCGCGATACCTAAGGACACTGTTTATGAGAGTAGGTATCTATAGTAGGTAGGTACAGCTCACAACAATGATGCATACCCTAAGGCCTAGGCTACGACTATCTAGAATAGTTACTGTGGAACTAGTTTGCCTCGATACTTGAAACGGATAGCTTATTATTGTCAATTAAGAGTATTTAATTTGTTTGCTTTATTTTATACAATTGCCACAGAGTAAAACGTTCACGACATACTGAGATTTATGTCGTAATTTAGGTTCTGATTTAAAATTAAGCTTGTTCAAAATACGAGTAGGTAACGACACGGCTCCAAAAAAATTTGGAAGAACTTAGTTTATCTTTAACGCGATCACTATCACGAATAAAGTTGCAGATACATCTAGTAGATCGTTAAATTAGAAAACTACTTTTAAATATTGTAATTTATAAACAAATAGCGATACGTAAAACTGAATGAACTAGATTCGAAATCAAAACAAACATACAACTCAATAACATTGTTTTTCAATTGAATTTGCCTACAGCGTAATTACAATATTCCTGTTAAACGCGTCTTTACTAATAAATTAATTAATGAACCAATTAAAAGCCGGTCACATAATCCATTCAGTCATCCCATGGCCACTCATCGTTCCCGGAATGAACCTGAGTATAACGGGAGTCCGCATGGGTCGGATGTCACCAAACTTCCTCTATGAATGGGTGATTCACCGTCTGGTCGCTTGGATGATTCCCATCGTTGTGTCACATTGTAGTAGGGTAAATATTTCTATATTTTAATGGTCACGTCCGCTTTTTTGTTTATGCAATCAAAGTTATGTTACTAATGAGTAATGAGACACCACGAAATTTTCTTAAGGGTTTGATTCAGTTGAAATTTTATCAATACGAGTACCTATACTAAATTCCAGACTTTGATGCTGATTTTATTAGTATTATTATTTGTATGAGAAGTTTAATATTTAAAGTAAATAGCCATTTAGTCTTGCACGGCTCATTTGAAGCCTAATAAACAACAAATGATCGATCTTTTTACGGTTCATAAACTCCTAAGGACTGCGTTTCCCAACAATCGTCGAGGAAACCTCTAAGGCGTGCGATAATAAACAGAACTAGTGGTTTAACAGCCCAAGTACTAACAGCCGACCAAGTATTTTAGCAAAACCGGACAATACGTCGTAGTTCGTTAAAGAGGCGAGCTTTGCGTCGAACGTGTTCGGGACAAATGCGACGCGTCGGTATCGTAAGTCCACATTCGTCGCGGACAAATAATGTGTTTTTAACATTTCGTGTTGTTTTGTTAAATCGTAAATACTATACAGTACAAACAGTGAGACCGCTAAGCTCGCGACACGACGCGGCGCGATGCCGAGTGACGACTTGTGGAATTTCTGCCCTTTGGACAAATACTGAAAGCGGGCCCGAGAGGAGCGTGTTACAAATATTTTACTACAATGTGAACTCGTCTCGAAAGTGTTTCGTTTTTACTTTTATTTGAACCGTAATCCCTAAGTTTAAGATAATATTTCAAAAGCGACTTTGCGATGCGTAAAATAAACATAAAGCTATTGAAATTAGGTAGCCACGTAATATTTATTTTAGCTCTTTTCGTGCTTTTGACTCATCAACTCTATTCTTTCGTAAGCCCTCTGTTTTAACGTCTCATTTGAGCATTATTTAATTTTTAAATTGTCCGTGTGTCAACTAAAGCCGGAGCGAAGAAGAGATCACTTGAATTCTAACGCTTTCCTATGCCCAATGACAAATATTTGAATTTGTTAAGTGGCCATACATTGACAAACTGGCGAGACATAGCTTGGAAATATTTAATATTCATCCACGTGGGTATTAGTCCACTCTATCGGAGACTGGAGAGACGATTCTATCGATGGGTCACGCACACAGAGCCGCTCGTGTAAGGATCGGCCGCACACACGCACCCGGTTCGTCTTGCATTAACTCTGTGTACTAATTAGTGGGTGACCAACGAGAATACATAATAGAAAGTCTCAAGATCCAGATGTGTGTTCGGTAAATAATAAACTTGTCGGAGTCGTTAAATACGTCTGTTTATTTTATATTTTACGAACCGAAGCGGCATCGACAAGCTATGAGCTGAATACAATTATTATCATAATTGTAATGCTGCTTACTAAAATGATGTAGATACATAAATGTATAGGTGAGGCCGGCCGCATCGCGTGCGCGCGGCGAAATCACGCGGTGTCAATCTATGCAAATTTCTTCGAAACATTTAACTGGCTTCTTAGTTTGCTCTGCTCCCACAGCGACTAACCATAAGCCTCCGACCTGTTTCTCGCCAGCGTAGCTTGAACTCGCTTCCTTGTGCCGAACAATTAAATAGTAACACGAGAGGACCGACGGACAGAGCTCATCGGGCGCTGGCTATCAGGCGTGGGCGGGCCCTATTATCTTTTTTGAGAAAATGTAAAATAAACGTAATATTTGAATTAGCCCAAGAAGAAACCTGATACAAACGGTTTAAACTAGACTCTAAAACAAATTCTCAGTTAAGTATAAGCCGCGTGTTAAAACCGGCGTAAGTATGCACAACTTTATAGGAGGACGTGGCGAAATGAAGCGATCTCGATTATCCGCGGAGGTAATGAGGCCTTATAAAACACTTAAAACTGCACCGATTTTCAAACGCAAGCGGCTCTGGAAATTAAGGGCTTGCACTTCTAGTTATTGCCCTTAAGTACAATGTGAAGTACAAAGAGCGGGCACGTGTAATTTGGCTCGACGAAACCTCATTTAAATCGCTACGTTGAGCGAGCGAGGCTAATGTACGCGGCGATTCCCTCACTCAAATAAAGCAAAAACGAATTAAAAATAACGTAAAAACATTGAACGGGTAAAAAGAGTGATGGGATGGACCACCACACCCTCCGCGGAGTGATCGACCGCAAATTACACTGTCAGTTTAAAATTCGCATCAAACGACGTTACGTGAGCGCAGTCGAATGCAACGAGTTTGGTAAAGTGATTAGTCATGGACCTATTAAGATCTATATTCTACGCGGACTTGTAATGACACGTCGATAAGCAAATTGGATATATCGAAACGCTAGATAAAGGAGTCAATAATGGGGGCATTGGACTCGAGTTAATCATGATTCATTCGAATACATAATCGCTAAGAAATCAATAGAATATTATTGAAACTTACTTTTCTTTCTGCCATACTGGCTTTGTTCCACCGATCGGCGCTCGTTCCATTTCTGTGGAAGCTGTGGAAGTGTATCGTGACGAAGTTGGTCGACGGCACCCAGTCGGGCATGCCGTCTCTGTACTCCTTCACTTCTTTCATTACTCTTCGTTCTTCGTTCAAAAATCTTCTCGTGTTTTTCAATTTCCATATGATTTTCCTCGTTTGCGTTCGGTATTCTTCCGCGATTTCTTTGGCTGTGTTTAGCGAGCCGAGCTGAGTCTGTCTCTTCTCGGGCATTCTTAGCTTGGCGTCTTTGGTCGGTTGTAAAGGATCGTGCCGCCTCCCGTGTCTGAACTTATGCTCTATGGAACGAGCCTCGGCCGTGACGAGACACATCGCTAGCACTACTACTACTGATGTAGCTACCAGAAGCTTTTTAGGAAAACCTGTAACAAACAAAAACAGCCTATTAGCAATTGGCACAACAAACATGCTATATCTATTGTAGATACTACAATTGTGTAATCTTTACAATGGTGTTATCACGTATAATCTGATTAATAAGTGTGATGAGTCGAGGTAAAGTCCTCGGTGATTTTAAACGGTTCGAATAGATATTCCCGATAGCGTTAATGATGTCTGGACATCACGCGAGCTTGCTATCTCAACTAAAGTGAATTCTCAGTGAACTATTTTTATCGGAGAACTGACATATCTGTTAAAGGTTTTATTTATTGCGCACGCACAGCGGCGGCGTTCCTATCAAGTTTAGTGTTTCGAGGAGTCACATAAAAAATAATAAGGTGCGTGATTATCGTCCCGCTGTAGTGTGCGCACAACCAAGATCATACGATTCCGGCGGCGCTTTCTCAACCACCGTAAGCCAGAGAGTATGGGAAAAACTACTTTAAAAATTGTGACATAATAGGTATATGGAATTTATGGTTAAATGCTTAGTTAATATAATTTTCAAAATGAATGGTTTCAGATAGATAACTGCAAATATTATAGGTATCATAAAAATTATCCAATTTAATTTCAATTTTTATTGCCATAAGCTAGGTAACTATTTTCGTAAATTTCGCTCAAATTTAATATCTATACTTAACCACGTTATTTCACATACTGCGTTAGGTGCACTTGGTAAAATTGCAATTAATACGATAAATGCCATTTACAATTATTACTAGTAATTTGAAGTTAGTTAACGTACCTATGTACCTACTCGTAATCAAATTTTGGTAATCGAGTGGTAGAAGCTGATCGAATTATTCGAATTGAAGCGATTATATTTTATGCTGATGATTAAGTTTGAAACTGTTACGAATATTAAGTTTTGAAGATTTTATGAATTTATTTTATGGATACAAATATTGCTTAAAATCGTTGCTTGCGTCGACGGGAAGGCGAGGGTTTCGTTGAGTTTAAGGTTTGTGATGTTTGCGCCGACGTCATAAAACATTATTTTATGTCCGAAAGGCAAGTCGCCGTCGATGCGTTTTCGAACTATGAAAGGGAAGGAACCACCGACTTTGAAAAGCTCGCCATTGTCCGCGCCCAGTGCTAAAACGTAGAAAGTTTCTTTTTTGTCGCACTTTTACTGCGCTCACGTTCCACCCACTCGATAATGGACGTTTAAACACAGTTTTCTTCAATGGACACTCACTATTTTATATCTCCAATCGATTTATTCATGAACACGATCTCTGATTTTCCCGGTACTTCGGTAACTAAATGATCCGCGTCAATTTGTTCAGCTATGACCACAATGCAAACCGAAATTTATTTTTCCCAGTAAACATACGAAGCAAAGTCAATATTACCAATATCCTCGTGGCTCGTGGATTTTAGAAGCACGTCAAAAGCAGACAATGTATTGGATTATCACATTGAACTACAGTGAGTTTACACCTTTTATATTACGTCAGACGAGGATAATCAGAAGTTTATGGTCAGTGAATCATTAGGTCAATCTGAGTGCGTTGACAATTTCATGGTATGCTAAGTAGGTAGGTAAATACGGCGTTGCGCGTAAAAAAACTCACGTGTGAAAATGTTGCTATCTGCGTTTGAATAGGAGGCTTTAGTTTGTATTTTATTAGTCTGTGACCATTGTCCGTGGTCAGTAGCATCGGAGGCATTAAAACAATGCTCGTACATAATCGTTACGGAGAAGTGTTGAACTGGGACTTAATGCGTTTTTCCACCGCCGGGTTTTCCCGCACGACATCTCAATAATGGCCGGTTTCCGAATAAATATTTATTCTTACTATATTTAGAATGAAACAAACTTGTATCTCAGTCAATAGTTAAGTTAATAAAGATAAGCGCTATCTCTAAAATCAACAATAGGTGATTAATGGTGTACGCAACGGTGTGCAACATCTCGAATCTTTGAATTTAGTTATGCAAATTTGAAATTTATTGGTTTAGAGTATGATTTATTGTTTATTAATGTATTCCGTAAAAGAAAGCTTAGTTCCGTATATGGGAAGCTAAATGACATGTATCATTTAACGTCTTTCAGTGAAAAATCCTTTTGATCGATTGCCGGCGGTCAAATGTTTTTCATTCCCACACGGAGTTGCGCGGCTCTCTCCATATTTTACTGTTCACTTCCAAAAATGATCACGAATCAATTATGCTTCATCAGTTCTTTTTACAATAACAATTAGTAACGACACTATTAAAATTTAATACAACTTTTATATTTTGGTGTTATCTATGGCAACGCACGGCGCACGCTTAACGCCCGTCGGGCGATGATCACAAGCCAACTTATGTCATTTGTTTATATTTCTAACACATGACCTCAATAATTGATTTATTTACACAGGTACAGCTTTTGCAAATAAGCAATAGTCATTGCTATAAACGATAACAAACAAAAGTGAAGCTTTTGTTCAAGTACCTTAAATATGACATAAAAAAAGTTTTGTTTGCAAAAATAAAACAGGTAGGTGTGAAATATCATTGCTTACCCACAAAAGAATGCATTTGTTTACATTCAATTAGCAAATCTGCAGCAGCTTTTTAAAGATAAAACAGTGCAAAATATACCTGATATTTCATGATTCATGAATTAAACAAACACACACCAGTTAAAAAGACATCCATGAACAACGCATTGATGTAGCTCCTGTAGGCAAGTCCATGTTCATTCGAACAATTTATGATCCCGGCAACCGAAAAGAGTTCGGAACTTCGCGCGCGACTTATTCTAGCACTGGTCGAAAACACTCGCGAAAACTTCGCACTTTGGGCACAATATTAATTTTCAAAATTGGAATACACTCGGAATCGGCACTCGATTTATTGAATGGACGTGTGTCACCGGTGTGGTGTGAGGGACGAGTGTGCGAGACAGGCGCGCGGGCAGCCTTCGCTCCGTTGAATGCCCACCGAAATGCCGCTCCGTACATGAAATACCCGCTCGAACATTATGCGAAACGAAAACCCTTACCCGCCCGCCGGAACAAAGCTCCTGCCCTCGCGGAGACTTCCACGAGCTTACATTTTTCATTCATTAAAAAAGAAAACTATATTTAATTTTATTTTTTTTTTTCAATTTCACCCATTGTCTTGTTTAATCGAATTCTTGCATCATGATTGTTCAACTATTTTATCAGTTTAAAGTGTTCATATTGGTTACTAACAATAATTTTAATTACGTCAGATGATGTGACTAATTAGATTAAAATTTTCCCATGTGGGCCAAATTACTATATTTGTAAATCATTAGGATCCATTAGTGTCAATCACCTATCGATGACTATAAAAATTAGCTATAGG
Organism: Alcis repandata; assembly: GCA_949125135.1. NCBI lineage: Eukaryota > Metazoa > Arthropoda > Insecta > Lepidoptera > Geometridae > Alcis > Alcis repandata. The sequence continues at coordinate 9,638,287 of OX421233.1, forward strand.
TGTTATTGAAGATGACTGTCTAAAAATTTCGAAAGAAATCGTCTCCTCTCAGTTTTGTTTCCACATCTTATGCAAGTACTTTATTCGGTTAGACCTCGGTCGTGATTCATCGATGAGTCTATCCTAAACCGAGTTTTTATCGCGCGCGAACCGAACGCGTGGAGCGACCGGTCGCCGCCCGATCGCACGTGTCACATCACTAATCAATGCGAATTAACCGATTGATCGATAATATATTCATTACTCGATTTTTTACCAGCGAATTCGGTCATTTATGATGACACAATTTATATTAATACTCCCAATTAATATCCTCATTGTCTGCCTTTTACTACAGCAATAAAAGTAAGATCATTGATTGTCGGCATTAATCATGCGAGAAATATAAGTAATTTCAACTTTATGCTAATCACCACCTAGATGTGTCCGCTTAATTTATAAACAACTTTCGTTTTCTTTTTTACACGCGCGAGAGTCCGTTTGCATACGAAAAACAAACAAGAAAAGAACCCAAGGACTAAACATGAAAGCAAACTGACCTAAAAAGCTTTCAAAGTCTGGGAAAGGCTTGTGACACAGATCACGACAAGATTCACCTACGTGCGGTCAGCATGTTCACGCGCATAGGTTATGCCGTCATTGATAATACAGTTGCATACAGATTAGGTTTACTGCGTGTTTCTAGTGTACTTTATTCGAAGTTCTGTTAGTATGTGACCCTAAGGTTTGAGGATCTCGAGTATTTATTTTGACACGTTTTTTTGTCTCGCGGCTAACAAGGCAGACCATTGTACGCCGCGAGGTGATAGTGTCAATACAGGGTTATTATGACTGTGATTAATACATCCCGAACGAGTCTTTTGTACTATTTTGTATGGAGTAATGTTTCGATCGTAATAGGTGGTCAAGTATCGTTTGACGGTGTGATATAATGTTTTGTTTATTTGATAAAAAGTGCTTTTCTTTAAACAATTGTGATTTATGTTATCGATGCAGCGAGTCGAGAGCGCGCATGCGTATAATGTACACAAACTTACTCACAATGGTTTATTAAGTTTTTGCCGCGTCTTCGGGAAAAGTTTCCCAGATCATTTCTACTACGTTATATAATGGTTTCATCAATTAAGTTTTTGCATGAAAATGAGCTTGTAATTAGACAAATGAGGCTTTTCCGGCGGTCGTCTCATAGGTGAGTCACGGTTTTTCCGAATTTTCAGCGAGACGCCTGAAAACCTTCAAGGGCGGCTGGTGCGGTGTCGAGTCACAATATTCATTCGATTACTCACTCGCTAGAAAGTAGTTAGACGCGTAACCAGTAACATAGAGCGATTCGTCACGGCTTTAATAGTTTGATGCTGAATATTAAGATGTAGGAATTGGATTACACCGCTTGTTAATCGATGATTAAAAGTAAGTTTTTGGAATGGATTCTATTGTGTAGTAATTGAGAGGCTGCGATAAATTTGATTGATGAGCGATTTTGCGATTCGATTTCTGCTTTCACTGAGTTATAATTTCTTGGTGCTGCTAACATAGTTTCAGCTAATTTGAATGTACCGTAACATACTAGCCACCAGCTACCGCACCGGGGTTTGCCTGCGACCGCGTGCGCATTGCCAATCCTATGAGAGCCATTGTGCTGAGCCGCAATATAAATCACCTATTCACGTGAAAGCTCCATTCACAATAATAATCTTCAGAACCACAGATTAAAGAAACATGAAAAACAAAAAAGGCTGTTGAGATGTCAGAACTCCAGGCAACGCCATTTTAATTGATAAAATGATCTCAACTTACTTAATTTAATTTCAGGATATTATATATTTTTTTGGGAAATGCCGGAATGTCATTTGACCATAATTATTTTTGTGCGCATCCTAACAGGTAAAGCTGATATTATAAATTGAATGTTATACACATACTCTTTCAGGAAATGTATGACTGGATGTGACATAATGCTAATACTTCCGGATATCCGACGTTCAATGACTTATAGTTTTTCCCATACTTTCAATAACTGTTTACCTATTACAAAAAGCATAGTAGGTATTTTAAATGTTTACCTCATTTCAATTATTAGTTGATACAAGTCATCAAAACTGACATAACGAATGATTTCATGACAAATTAAGATATCGATAAAATATTAGATCACTTTTACTCACTTAGACATCTGATTAATCGCATTGTTGAGATTGTAAAGATAACAAATTGTTTGAGGAAAATCTGCTCAATAAATATTACAACAGAGGTCACAATTAAATTACTGATAAGAAATAATGAAATAAACTTACTGTATCTCACAGTTTTTTGTATCCTTGGATGGCATCCATTGCAAAGGCAGGTGCAGTTGTCAATCATTTTGTTTTTATTTTAATTAATATCACAGATAAAAAATCTTTGGTAGGTATAGTCTTTCACAGGTCACTGTCCTTTATTATCACAGAACAACACTATTTTTAAAAATAAATCCACGTACGTATTCTATTAGAATTTTCAAAATTGGAATGTCGCAGAGTTCGAGTTTCGTTCAGGACACGATCTCGCGCGCGGATGCGTTCAGTTGGCTGCGTTACATGTAATGTGTGTCCTGAACGGATTTCCACGGCTTTTATGTGGCCGGCCGGCGTTCCAGTGATAAAGGGTGCAAAAAACTGATTGTTTAGTTTGGAGGGCCTGTCGGGCGCCATGACGTCACAAATGCGACGTCGCGCGCGGATGAGACGTAAGCGCGCGCATGCTCTTACGCAACTGCTTGGAAAAATAAATACACATGTCCTGTACCGGATTCAGGAGGTATGTGAAAATGACTCCTAGGACGATAGCGTGTTTACAGTTGGAGATTTTTTCATTATAAGCGTTTAGCGGCCGAGTTCTGTGTGGGTATTTACTTGTGATTAGTACATGTGTGACTCGTAAGAGATCGTTTTTAAGGTTTTATTTTAAATTGTAGTTGCTACGAGTATAACTGTTGTTGTTATTGTTTTGTAGTTAAAAATAAATTATATGAAATATTTAAGAGTAAACGCTGCAAATTATTATCTTTTTATGATTTTGCTTTTAGAATTACTTGTTTTTTTTTAAAACCATTAAGTGTCAAGACGAGATTGTCGCTGACCAGTTAATAATATTTTTTAAAAAGTAAACAATAGTACATTTACAATAGTATATTTTTTTAAATACTTACCATAAATATCGGTACTATTATTTATTCTGTGCATCTACAACGACCGGAAGCGTACAGCGTCGCAACCTGCTGAGCCGACGCATTCTGACTCAATTTCGACACGTTTTTTTTAAATTGATTTATTACGTCACATCCACTTATAAATCTATTAAGTACTATCTCATAGCTGAAATCTTAAAAAATATAGTTTTTACAAAAATACGCATTGCTGCTTAAATAAAAATTAAAAACAGTATGATTGAAAAATAAAAGGCTGTTTACACGTCCAGGATATTTCTAAATTTAAAATTTATAGTCACAGACTAAATATTTCGACGGTCGTTTAATAAAAAGTTAACCTAAATAATAAACATAAACCTAGATAATTAGTCCAGTTTGAGATGACGTCAATATCATGGGACAGCCAAATAAGCCTGTTCATCAGATGGTCCTAAATCTAGATCCTCTTCCTTTAGAATAAGACTGTTATTAGAACCAAATCCTGGCTCCGTGACATTCCAAGATTTTGTCTTCTTAATTTGAAACCTAATGCGTTAGCTACAAGGTGCGTATTTCGTTGAAAGAGTGAATTTGAGATCCCTGTTTTATTTTTAAATTTCGTTTCGGCCATGTTTAGAGTTCCATTAAATTTCAGGGGTGTCGCTCTCCCGCCTCCTTGCTCAGAGTGAAGCCGCCTCTTGTCCTAAATCTCTAAATAGATCCTATTGGTTGCCTCAGAATAATCTCCTGGCCTATTACATAAGCGATTCACTACAGTCGGCTATGTTGTGCGGATGCGGATCGCTGTTTGAGGTAGGTCCATCTTAAAATTTCACTTTATGTTTAGTCCGTTTATTTCGAAAGTTTATCTTACCAACGTTTAATTGTGAACAAATGATACACGCTTAAAACGCATAAAGATATAGATATAGGCTTAACTGTTACTATTTAATTAGATAAAATAACGAACAAAAAACAAATTTAAATAAAATTACTGAACAAAACATTTTTGGGGATTCACTTAAGTATTTACAAAAATCTCTGTTTATTAATTTCGACAACTATTCAAGATTTAAGATCCGTCCAAAAATAAAAAAAACAGTTTTAAACAGAATAAAAAAACTGATTTAAAATAAGTTAGCCGAATTCAGGCGCCTCTAAGCATAACATCGTAAGTTTTTGTGCATATGCAAACTTCAAACGTCAATAATCCAAAGTTATCAAAAGTAAATATCACCACATAAAGTTATAGGAAAATGATTCAGACTCGTAAGTGATCGTGTAATCACGCATGTAAAGGAAACGTTACTATATAAGCATTTATGAATGAAAGGTACATCCCGCATTGGAATAATTTATTTATATCCAAACAACATCCAATTTCTTGAAAAACTAGGTCACGATTCTCAAAAATATTGACGTAAAGTATCACCAGTTCTTTGATTGACGTACTCTTAGCCGAGTCTAAACTTAGACCTATGACACACGAGTCTAATGTAACAAACATTTACTATTTTAAACTTAAAAGTCTCGACTATTGAAGAAAAAATCGTGAAAAAAAATCAGCTGTTCAATAGAAAAATGTCAATGAGACTCGACAAAATGTATTGAACAGCTGTTTTTTTTGCGAATTTCGGGTTGCTCCCATAATAAAAGTTGTTCTCAATAATGAGTAAGTACAATGATAACCTAGAATATTAAAAGTGTCTTACCGGTCAGCCTGTTTATCTTTGAGTCTACACAAAAACAGTTTATTATGACGGGATTGAGTTTATGATCTCAGCAAATATAAGGATTATTTAAAAAGAAAGTGAGTCGATACTTCCTATTGGAAGTATCAGGTAAGTTTGCTACATCTTCATCTGTATCGTTGCTTCCTATCAGGCAAGACTGTGGTCTAACAAGCCTATTAATTAAAAAAACAAACAGAGAAAAAAACCTTAGTAGTAAAACAGCAAAATATAAATTCATTACGTACATTTTGTTATAAATACATGGAATTACTCGCGTAAGATCACTGAAAGTGATTAAAGCTATGGTCGAAGTATCCGATTTCATCTTGCGTGAGTAGTCCCATAAAAAAAAATGTGACAACCAGACAGTTTTCATGAAGACTTGCATATTAATAAATGTATGCCCTTATTTACAATTGAACGATAAGATAAAATCTATGATATAAAAGTGCTCGATGACGTAAAGTGATTCGCGTAATAACAAGACCAAACCATATTTTGGCAAAATTTGTAAAAGGATTGATTACTTACTTGATTAATTACGATAAGCATATTAAGTAATAATTTATTTGAGTGTTTTTATTTTGTATTGTTATTCATTGGCACTGTATTTTCATTTACACTTTCAATTGTTGTATTATCTGATTTGATAATACATACATGGTTGATTGCTGATTTTTTTCATGTTTATCCAAATTCATTCATCCGTTTTTGCGTGGTTGAGCAACACACATTCCAACACCCAAGCTCCCAAACTCAAAAAACATCCACACTGTGACATTCAAAATACTAGCTGCGCCCCGCGGCTTCACCCGCGTTTTCCGGGATAAAAAGTAGCCTATGTGATATTCCAGACCATAAACAACCTTCGTTCCAAATTTCATGTAATGTAGTTTTTGCGTGCAACAAACATACTCACAAACTTTCGCGTTTATAATATTAGTAGGATCACTTGGATAGTCGGATTAATAATTTGTTAACATTAGTTATCGTTGTAATTTGATTGATATCTTCAAGAAGGCAATGTCCACTTGACGACTGCTAACAGTATGTCTACGGTTCATCTCGTGACAGCCTGCATTGTAAGCATTAATTGTAGCGTGTAATGCGACCGACGGATACGAACAAAAGACTCTATTAAATATGTCTGCGTATCACACCGTATTGTAATTAAGATTATAAAAAAAAACAAAACTGCAAAGTTTTATAATTATGAAAGTTGGCGATTTTGTTGTTTTGAAAAGTAGCGGGGTTTAGAAACTTTTCTTATAATAAATGACTGAATTGTATACTCTGCGTTAATAAAAAAAAGAATTTAATTCAGTTAGAGACATAGGTTCAAGATTTAATTTACAGTATTTTTGAATACCGTACAATTGTAGGTTTTTTAATGTAGCTTGTTATCAAAAGAACTGTTTTATCACTAGGTTCAAATAAATCTTACTTTCAAAAAGGTGACAGGACATTTTTGTGTATGACTAACATTTGAATGCTTCAAAGCAAATTCAGCATCACATAAAATTGGTGTCTAAGCATCACGGACCTTTGTAATGTAATGCACACTGTAAATCATTTTGATAGCAGAGTTGTAACCGGCTACTGCGTTACTGCGTTCTTCTTTTATCAAACAGCCTCCCATACATTAATCGCTTCGGTGTAACAAGCTTCCAAACCAAGATACCAACACACAAAAAGTGTGGCTTTCTCAGGGAATCCTGAGCGGATCGCGAATTATTATCATTATCACTATTAGTTCGGAACTGGGTTATTTGAACATCCTGATACAATACGATTACTTGGAACTCCATTATTGGAGAAAACCCCGCGACTGCATTGCGTATGCAAATCGCTGAAGTCATACCAGACTGTGAGACAAGGATCTTGGTCGGAGACTTTGTAATAGCAACTATTTTTTAATCGTTATCATGGCAACATTTAATAACCGAAGTATTTAATTCAAACTAATTCAAATCGCATTTTTTTAAAGATAATTTTCATGAATAAGGCTAACGATTAAAAAATCATTCTATATAAACGGTCGATATGTTTCATTCAACCTTTTTAATTGAAAAATCATTGGTACGGTTGTCTGGAAGAGATCGATCTTAGCGATAAGACCGCCTTTTGTGCCTTTTTCTTCTGTATGTTACTATGTTTGTAATTTCTTTTTTTGTGTGTTGTCAATAAAGAGTTATTATTAATGAATAATAAATTAATATGTCTACTTTCCTACTAAAGTTTATTACATGTTTAGTCGATCTTGTTCAGATTCAAAAGTGGTTAAATTTCATCAGAATTTAAATAAATATGAAGAATCTTTTGAGAATCTCAATGTCGACCAAAACCAAAAACTAAGTTAACTGTAATCTATTACCTAGAACGGGTAAATCTCAGCCTGATGTTCAAATTCGGATTCTACACAGGTTTCTCTTTGGCTTTTTAGTTCACATTCTCTAAACATACATAAAGTACAAGCATAATATGTTACAAACGTCCACAGATTAAATAATAGTAACAGCTCGAAAAACATCCTCACATTCGACATCAACGAGTTCTACGTTGCGTAGCGGTAGTCGTAGCCGCGCGTCGTCAGCGATAAAACATTAATCCTGTTTTTATGATTTTATTTGATACCAAACTGTCTAAAAACCAGACGATTACCTAAAATATTGCTGTCTTTTTCAGCATATTAGAAGCATATTAGTAGCATATTAGTAGCATATTAGTAGCATTAGTAGTATATTAGAAGCATATTAGTAGCATATTAGAAGTATTAGAAGAGGACAAATACACATTTACTTAGTTTAGCTCAGTACAGTGTTGCGTAACCCAAAAGTGTTTTAAAAGACATAGATAGCCTTTAACTTTATCTGTAAAGGTCAGGCGTCTTGGTCAGCCTTTTATATAAAATAAATAAATAATCGTTCACACTTATAGCCCCACTAGGATATCCTGTATCGAGGATGCCATAGAACACACACAAAAACAAGGACAACTAATACCCAGACTCAGAACAGATATATCAATTTTTCATTTAAACATCTACCCGGATGAGAATCGCACCCGGGACCTCTGGCTTATAAGGAGGCTTATACTACCGCTGTGCTAAACAGGTCGTCCCTATACTATAAAATACCTATATCACCTCTAGGTATTCTAATAGTAAAGAGATATTATTTATGTACAAGGAAAAACAAAACCTAATTCACTAGCCCTGATGTCAGAACTAAAAATCGTTGTTGGAAAAAATATTACACCCGATGAGTCTTCTCAGGGCTTAATCTCTCTCATCAACAGAACTCAGACATTCTTCAAGCGTTTGCGAAGACCCTGAATACCAGCTGTCATAATTAACCTTTTGATTTAGTATTATTCGATGACTAAATCTGTAGTTTGGAAGTTCTAAGAATAGCAGGTAGGCGAAGTTAAGGAAATACCACTACATAAGTACGTATTGGTGTTATCAAAAGTGGTTTGGACTTTCTATTAGCGTCAGAAATTGCTTGAAATATATTCATATGCAACCTTTAATCCTCCCACTGCTGGGATACAGGTCTACCCTCGAAGGGTGACTAGGCCATATTCCACCACGCTGGCCAAGTGCGGGTTGGTGGATTCACATACGCCATTGAATTTCTTTTCCGGACATATGCAGGTTTCCTCACGATGTTTTCCTTCACCGAAAAGCCAGTGGTATGTAAATTCGTACATAAGTCCTAAAGAACTCATTGGTACGAGTCGGGGTTTGAACCCGCCACCTCAAGAATGCGAAGCGGCTGTTCTCCCACTAAGCTACCACGGCTTCAAATACATTACCTACGGTATTTTAGTCTAGATTAAAAACCCATATTACTATAAGTTTAGAACATGGAAAAATATTTGGGAAAATAAATGTGTCGCCGGATGCCACATGAATACAGATTGGTATATATTTGTTCTACCTAATATTATAATGCGAAAGTTTATATGTGTTACCACGTATTTTCGCAACTACTAAACTGAATTCGATATTTGGACCGAAGTAACCTACCTGGATTACACCTAGGCTATTTTTCCTCATTATCTTTATCATTACCGTTTTTTATCATCATGCAAGTGAAACCACAAGGCACATCTAGTTTGACATATTGACAAGCACAATAAATAATTGAAAAACGTACACTTAAAAATGTAAAATGACATTAAATTCATTTAAATTATGCGTAATTTCCACAAAGATAGATTCACTTACCTGATAACTAAGTATGTAGTTTTTCCGATGTTCCGCACGCTTCCATTTCCAAGGATATCCACGTACCGTGGGAGCGATCTCCATATTTAAATCACCGCCTGTAAGAAAACGCAAGGTTTTATAGAAAAGCTTTCCAGTTTTTCCGGTCGTGTGAGAGATATTACGATTTAAAGGAACTCGGTTAGGTTAATTGTTGTTAGAGCACTTTTATATTCAAATGAGTCTTTGTCCATACGTAAATTGTTCGGTGTGTCGTGTTTTTGTCATTTCATCGGTCACTTGTATTGTTTATTGGACAAGTTTTGCGTTATTCAAATGATGGGAACTAATCGGAGCTAATTGGTTTATCTTATTTGCGATTACTCAGTTTTTGTTTGCTTTTTGTTAACAAGCTCGTATAATAGAACCTGTTGACAGAATCATCTTATCTTTGATTGAAATCAGTTTTTATGTACTTAAGTTTATCAAGCATAATGAGTACCAGTTTTTTGTGAGAAATTAGCAGAAAATACTTTTATAGTCTAAGTTCTAATGTTGATTCAAAAGTATGCGATATTTTGGTTGTCACATTCTTTTCAAGGATCTTTTATTAATTTTAAACTCAATGCCTGAAAAACATACCTAAGCGTACGAAACAACACTATATAAAAAACATTTCCTCTTGATGGCTGTACAACACGAATTGGATTTAAAACGATCCTAATTACACTTTAATCGGCGAAAGGCGACACTTTCTGATCAAAATATTCATTTTCATTACACTGGCTGTTACATAAAGTAGATGAGTCTTATAAAAAGTGGCTCCTCACGACACTAATGATTGTTCTGAGTTCACATTCTCACTCTACCTGTATTTCCTGTTCCCCGGTCGTTACACGAAATTGCAGCTCGGCTTTAAATTCCATCACTTTTGTATAGCTATTGTGATCTGCAAATCAGTTCTCGGATATTAATTTGCTTTGTTTAGCTGATTATGCAACGCGATGTTGTAATCTTTTGTTTTGATTTGTTTATTAAGGCTCTTTATTTATTGCGGCGTAAGTTTTGTTGAAGGATAAGTATAATTTGAATTTATGATTTCAATCATTACTGCGTCTTGCGGTTTTACCCGTTAACCTGCAGGAACCGTTTTATTTTCCAGGATAAAAAGTAGTCTTTGCGTAAATCCAGAGTATACTACTTCCATACTAAACTTTACTTAAATTCGTTCAACCGTTTTTGCTGATTGTGTATAAACATACAAACCTCCACATTTTAAAATAAGTAGGAAGTTATTTATCTACTTGTCCCATACAATCAAATTTCTAGTAACAATGCTGCAGAAACATTAATCTCTCGAGATAAGTGCGTAATAATGCAAGATAAGGAATTGATGAGTTATCTATTTAGACGATTATCGATCTTTTCCAAACTAAGTGAACAACATCATAATTTTCTGCCACCGGTTTTGAAGTTTACGAGAATTTCTTAGCTTTTAAATTTATAAAACTGGATACTGGATTAGCTAATGTATTTATTTCGATTATTTACATTTCACTACAATTATTTTACCACACATGTGATCAGTTAATGAAACGCAAAATAACTGACATTAATTATTTTCGTAACTCATCGCACTACGTTTACCATTCGTGATCTGTTATTGAAACTTAAATTATACGTTTTTTTGGTTCTGTCTAGTAATTGAGCAGTTTAAATTATATTTTTAATGCATTTATTACACGACTATATCAAATGTCAAGAAAAAAGCAGACTAGAAAAAAATAGACTAGACTAGTAAATAACCATTAAATCACATTATCAAGCAGGAATTTCTGTTGGGCCATACCTTGTGAGTCGAATATGCATGAAAATAATGATATACATATAAGAAAAATGAAAAACGGGACAATGCCAATGACGGACGAAAATGGAGATAAATGTAATCTCCATTTTCATAGTGGCATTGTCACGTTTTTCATTTTTCATATAAATCATTATATCCTAAGTCCTAAGCTTTTACTTGTATTTAACTTGCCGTGTTAGTATGTGTGTTAGTATGGGTCAAATCTTAAAAGCTAAATTTAAACCACTTCCTGACACCCAAATGAGCTGAAATTTGATATATGTACCTACCTATATAAATATGTTTGGTACATTTTCTTGCTCTTAGCGAAAATACTGCCAGTTGTTCCACTAGTTTTTGGTATTGTACGAATATACTCGTATCCTTTTGTTTGTAATTTTTGGTGTGAACAATAAAAAAAAATCTTTCCATCTAGGTACCTATCAAAATCAGTTGACAATACGATTAAGCTTGTCTAAAGATAATCTTTTATACTCTTAGAATTTGAATTTTGAATTTGAATTAAAATTTGAAAAAATTTGAATTAGATTTTTTTTTTTATGTAATTGAGTGACGAGACGAGCAAATCGCTCGCCTGATGTTAAACGTCACGTTTGCCCATAACAGGTCTGCGCTACCCAGAATTTTGAACTCGCAGAATTCAAAACCCGGCGAGGCACAGCACTGCGCTCGTCACCCTGAGATATAAGTTGTTTAATCTCCCATTTGCCCTGTAATTTCACTGGAAACAATGCCCTTCCAACCGGAACACAGTAATGTTTGCACATTACTGCTTGGCGGTGGAATAACTGGCAAAGGTGTGGTACTTCCCCAGGCGGGCTCTGCAAGAGAGCCCTACCACTACAAACACTACAACTACATTATAACTTTGACCTATATTTATGTATTTTTGTGGACCTACTTATCTGTACCTACAATAAAATATAAGTCAATGCTTGATATCAAAAGTACTTGTAAATACAACGTGGGCGATGGGCGGTCACCTGTCAATAATCACAATGACTCCGTTAGTGAGTATTGTTTGGGACTACTTATTATATTTAGAACTTTTATCTACGTATTGATGGAATTGGATCATGAAATAATGTGATTTTGAGCTTTAATTAAAATATCTATGAACAGCGTTTCGAAAATATGGGCAACCTTGTCTACTAAATTACCTTTATCTATACAAATAGATAGATAGATAAACTCTTTATTGTTCACACCATAAATTATAAACAAAAGGATTATAAAACCTAAAACTAGTGCGACAACTGGTGGCCTTATCGCTAAGAGCGATCTCTTCCAGGGTACTAAGGATGGAGAAGATAGATAAAATAGAAACAAATAGATACAAATAATTTATTGTCATTTAAAAATTTTACATTAAAAAGTTGTGCTCTCACTACCAAACTGGGTAAAAACCTAATACGTACCTTTTTAATTACCTTTCGTTTGTAATTTCTGGTATGAACATTAAAGAGTTTATCTTACTACCTGGCCTTCGTTGACATATCTAAATTGCCAAAAAGTGTTCATGCCTTCGTGGTCTTCGTCTAATAGACGGAAATGATGGGACAGCTTTTTTAGTGTATTAGTCTTCAGAATAAGCTTCATAAAAAAAGTTCCTACCCGACAATGGTTGTAAGACGAGAACAAAATTAACAATAACAAACGTCTATGGTAAAATCGGTTTAATTTTTTTACGTTAAGGAGGACAATATTGAGAATCTAGAAATAAAACTAGGTTCTCCCGGCGATAAGAACATTAATTAATTTCAACTACACTTTCTAATACAAACTCTAGCTCAGCTTCACCTGTTTAAAATTCTAGACCATGCTTGTATCAAATCGATACTTTTAATTAAAATATTATGTATAGAATCAATCGCATTAATGGTCCTCACCTACATGTCCATTTTCTATTTGCAAGCGTAGGCCGGCCATAATTTATAAATCTCAGCCTCACGTATTAGTCGTTGCTAATTAACGTGAAATTTGTTCTTAATTAAGAAACATCGATCATGGTAGGCTACTGTTGGTCAGCAAACGTTTGTTAAGCTCAATCATTATTGTTATATAAGGTACGGTATAAGGTACGATGTCTAATTTTAGACTGTCCTTTGTACTAGCGTTTTGCGTAATATACGCAAAACTCTCCAGTTTTGCGTATATTTTTAACGTAGGAAACGAGGATTGATTCAGTGACAAGTATATGAATTCAAGAACGGCAAATTATTTTACTACAAATTTCGATGTGACGTATGCTTTAGAGAGATTGATTTAGGTAACCAAAGGGTTACATTGAAATTTTATACGGGAACAAAAGACAACTTTTCAACTTGGCTTAGCTTCTGGTTTTGGGTTAGTTAGGTAGCGTCTGCAACTGCCACTTCAAATGAATCTAAAATAGCTAATTGCTTGTTAGTTCCTATAGAAAACAACAAAACTAAACAATCTCAACAGTTTATTTTATTACCAAGTTTTTTTTTAATTATATTTATATATATTTATATTTACATCTTAAATTAAAAATAAACTAAAATAACTAAAACAAATAAATTTACAAAACTAAGAATCAAGAAGCAAAGTTTGCCCGTGTGGCAAGCTACAAAGAACGCTGGCTGCATTCCCGCGCTGAATTGCCAGTGAAATTCTTTGCCCGAGGAATAAGCCAGCCCTCTTCTCACCAGCGGCGTCGACTAAGCGAGGTGTAATTTGCTTGACAATCTCAACATGCATGTTAATGTGTTCCAATAATAAGAAACTTATAAAATTTTAATACGAAAATTTCAAGCAACAGAAACGCTAAGTCCGAATGCGCTTCCTAAAATATTTTTTGATGACTTAAGACTTTCTATATTTGTAAAATTGTGCCCATCCTCAAAAACCATAATTATCAAAATTTTCTCAATATAGAAGTGATTAATGTTATGCAATTTACAATCGAGACAAATAAAGGATATCGCTAAAACGGCGACGTAAAACCGTAATTAAAAATCCTAAATTGATTACTTAATTAATAACTTGAGAACTTGAAAACAAAGTAATTATCATCATTCCAAGTACCTAATCGTTATTTAGCTGCTTATGTTATTTTGAACGATTAAGATTAAAGGATCCAAATTTTTTAATAAAAAAAAACAAGACAACATAAGAATAAAATAATTAATAGTTCAAAAACTAAAAAACACGCTTTGCTTAGTGTTTTGTCATCGGTCCTCGATATACGAGTATCTACAAAGTTTAAACGAAATCTGGCCGTTTAAAGTGGGTCAAAATCGCGCCCAAAGGAGTCGGTTACATACGAGTACATACATACAAGTGAAGCTAATGAAAAGCGTGTAAAAAGAAGATAATATTTTTAGTTTGATAAGACTAAATTACTACTAACAAAATAATATTCCAATAAACATTAACTGGGTTCCGCGGGTTTGTTCGCCAATTTTTAGTTAAATCACATTTCCGGCATAAAAAAGTCCATGATAGTTCTCATTATGCTCCCTACTTTTGAACAAATTTTCATGGCGATTGGTTAAGTCGTGTTAAGGTCCATACAGAGATCGTGACAGTATCAACCCATAAATAAATAAAAAGTTGAAATTGTAAAATAAAAATACCTATGTTTGTTTATAATATTAGTGAGGCTGTACCTAAGTGTGAAATGATTTCTACTTACCACCTTGCTCCCACAAACTCAAGACAAGTAATTTGACATTGCATCAAGCACTAGCAGCAAAAATAAATTATTAAACAACAATTAAAATAAATTAACGTTATTTATTATTACAAGTGAATAAAAGCGTTGGCGACGATGATGTAAAGATTAATTTTAGAGAGCAATAAATGTTTATGATACTTGGTCTATGTGTTATGGAATTAAGAAATAGCATTGAAGTTCAAAACTTTGCCGTTTGGTCGGCCATGACAAATGAATAAACATAACTGTCGAACTAGAGATGGGATGAACAATACTAAATTATATTAAAAAAGTCAAAATGAATGGACATTTTTCTATCTCATTTTTGGGTAGATGAAAAGCGTAATGTATATAAATTATTGTATATTTTTTTCAAGTGTAGTTTTTATTTAATACTAGCTGCGCCCCGCGGTTTCACCCGCGTTTTCCGGGATAAAAAGTATATGTGTTATAAAGCCTATGTGTTAATCCAAACCATGAATAACCTTCACTCCAATTTTCATGTAAATCCGTTCAGCCGTTTTAGCGTGAAAGAGAAACAAACACACTCACAAACTTTCGAGTTTATAACATTAGTACGAGTAAGATGGGTCTTAAATAGAAGTAAAAGTCTTTATGACACCACAAGATATTAAAGTTAATATATTTTTTATTTAGCTTATATTGACAAAAGATTTAATATCTTAAACCATTTCAGATAAACACACATGAATTACAAGGAAAATAGGTAAAAATGTATGCATTTCTTAACGATGACAAAATATTGACTATTTTAAACTGAACAATAAGTATGATCCCGTCACTATGGTGCCTTCAGCACACCTACACAGCAATTATTTAGTTGTAACAATATGATTTAAGGTAAAAACCATTATATCCTTATAAATAGCATTTATTTTGATGTCTGTCGAGTTACTGTTTCGTTTGAATAATACAAGAAAAAAATGATTGATAGTCTGTTTTGTTTTCATGGGTTTTGTCGTTGTTTCAAAATTCTAGCTGGCGCTAACCTTCTATAGGCAAACGTGACGTCTAACACAAGGCGAGAGATTTGCTCGTCTCGTCACTCAATTGCATAAAAAACGGGAATCCTCATGTTTGACTTACTGTTTATTTATTCAAACATCTACTAAATTTAAGCCAAGTGTGTTTACTAAACCATATCAAGCGGATCAAATCAAAATAGACTTATTTTATTTGACTTAATCGAGCGGCCCCGGGGATTTTAATATCATAGATGTGTCGTCATCGATCTGATCTCACTCTATGTTTGAAACGCATGATATCAGTAGGTACATGATACAGTTAGATACCTAAACTGACATTTACCTTAAGGTAACCCAAAGTTTTCAGTGCTTACGGTTTTTTTAATAGTATCGTATACAGTACGCAGTATAGTATATAGTATTTTTTTATCATGCCTGTCTATGTCCATATCTACGTAGACCATCAAACACCTACGCATTTTGTTATAATTTTCACTTTACTGCCAAAATTTGTATATTCGCTAAAAAATTACGCAAATCGTACGTAGTGTCGCTTTGATTATTTATTAGTGTTGTCATAGTAAACGTTGAATAAACTAAGAGAAATAGAAGTGCGACTGTGTGTCAAGACGCGCGTACTCATTTTCATTCATTATACATTTGAGATTAGAATTGCCAGATAGATAATATTGCTTTTGAGCCAAGATACAGGTTATGCGAATGACCAATCAACGGCTTTATCGGATAACTTCTCCGAGGTTCGGTTCTGAATTCATGAAAGTCTAAAGAGGCCACCTTTTCTTTCATCAAGCCCGAAGTTAGGTGACTCAGGCCTTCAATTGACAAGCATAAAAAACTTTCTTTAAAAAAGTTACTATAAAAAATCTTTTTGTAAAAAAAAGTTTATATTAATTTCAATTTAATTTGAATCTAAATCAAATTGGATTTCGAAATTTATGAAATTAACTTAATTTGAGAAATAATCCTCAGTATTGCTGGCAGTGATCTATTGATAGAACGATAAACAAACCGGAAATTACAGTTCAGGTTCAAAACGTGTAATTTTCAAAATTATATACACAAGGAACAATTTAAGTAAAACTAGGATCACAAGCAGCGGCCTTATCGCTAAGCGTGATAAGGAGTAATGAAAACTCGAATTTGTATCTGATGCTTTATCGACCATGAAAAAATATGTTGTCGTCGTATTTTAGTACGCAAATAGATTTCAAGTTTAATCACTAAAAAAGAAAATGTGTTCTTTCAACACTACAATGCCAGAATAATCAAATATATTTGTTGTGAAATTAAATAAATAAATAATAAATAAACGTTTCACACTCATAGCTCCCCACTAGGAATAAATCCTGTGTCGGAGATGCCATGGAACACACACAAAGACAAGAACAACTAACACCCAGACCCAGAACAGATATTTAAATTCATCATTCAAACATCTGCCCGGCCGGGAATCGAACCCGGGACCTCTGGCTTACAAGGCGCATATATTACCGCTGAACCAAACAGGCCGACAAATGTTTTAATGTTTGAATTAGTGTTTTTATTAAAATTTCATCGCTATTTCGAGAGTACAAACCAATCAAATACTCACCTTTGTCTGTTAACGATTTTTCAAATCGAACGAGACGTTTACATACTTACTTACTTACCTATATGACAAGTTTTTTTAAGAAGGCCACGTACGTAGAAGTGTGAACAAAAAGTCTCTTAATTATAATTTAATTAATACTTTTATCGTCGAGTCGATCTCAGATACAATCGATACGCCGATTAGCTGATATCGAATAAAACATGAGCCTTGAGAGATGCACTGTGGGACGAGCTTGTCATCATACGTGTCACAGCTGCATGTCACGGCGACCCTTGTCACGTTGCAATTTGTCACTATGACTTTGGTATTTCAATAAATCCTAGTCGTTTACAAATTTACCAGAGTGCATTGGCAGTCGGAATCCACTGTGTAAAGTAACTAATATTGTAAATGCTAAACTGTGTATGCAACAAATATTAGAGTGATTTGTATTTTTAACCGACTTTCAAAAAGACGACGGTTCTCAATTCGACTGTATGTTGCTTTTTTTTTGTTACTCTTTCACTTCCTACTACTCAATGAATGAGTACTCGAGTGATACTGCAGGACGTAGCGAGTACTTTGTATAAATTGATGTAGTCTCACGACGATCGATGAAATTAGATTGAACGAGAAGAAACTAACAGTAGATACGTAGCTATTAATAGTTAAAGAAAAGCCAGCGAAACAAAATGTATCGCTGTAACACATGAGTATTGTTGAATACTCAGTTACAGTACAGTTTTTCAATCTAAATCGTCAACTTGTGACAAAAGTAAGTTCAGTTCTCTGACATTCACTACTCGTTTCAAAAACCAGATTTATGGCATTTTAAACGTATCTCACTAGCAATGATTCGCTAAAACCCACTTTTATCAACTTGTTAGCAAACAGACGTTTTAATTTGACTGCACATCGTGTTAGCGAGTGCGTAAGATCTATTAGCCAGCATCGCTGCCGCCTACGTGCCTTATGGAAATCAGTAGGTCATTGGGAGCCACGAGACTTACGCTAGATTCTTTGATTCATTCGCTGTGGGCGCTATACAAGGTCGACGTACTCGAAATTTCGCGGTACACAAATTTGCATATCAGACTATGAAAAAATGACACCGATAGTGATTCGCCCGGTGCGAATCGGTATCAAGGCCAGACTGCTCTCACCGAGTTACTGGGTAAGTATAACGCCTAAAATCAACCTATGATAAATTGCTTATTGTCACTGAGATAAGTGTCGCTTATTTGAGTGGTTTCCTGTGTTGGTGGAGAGAAAGTTTTCGGTGCAAGGATTTAGGATGTCGATGACACTTTGAGCGCGT
The DNA here is from genome assembly GCA_949125135.1 of Alcis repandata. Lineage (NCBI taxonomy): Eukaryota > Metazoa > Arthropoda > Insecta > Lepidoptera > Geometridae > Alcis > Alcis repandata. Next base: position 9,656,840 of record OX421233.1, read on the forward strand.
GTTTGTGAATTAGACTACGAGTTCAAGTAGTGTCTATTTACATACAGGTAGGGTTGTCAACGGTCCTCTACCTGACCTGCTTTCCTGGACTGTAAGTGTTTTGTAAGGACAGTCAAGTGATTTATCTAATAAACGCTGCTGAAGTTTGACTTAAGTATCAGTTGGTCATAGAAATGCAAGTATGCAATAACTCGTGATAAATTGGTTCTTAAGTGTCAATAAACTTGAAGTAGGTAAAGCTTTTAGCTTAAATTAAAATCAGAGTTTTCTTTTTTTTTCTTTTGCTAAATTGTGATGTTTTTTTAATGGGAGAGACGATTAAATAAAAAATGCTCAAAACGAAAGCTTAAATATTGAGTTGCAACACAAAATGACGAGACATCAGTTATAATTAGTCGAAATGACTTAATATTTCGTCAGTCCGCTGGTGGGCTCCAATTACAGTACACGCGTACTTATTAGTACTTATTTACTGGTAATTATTGTAAGTTGACATTATGACAAACTGGTATATTGGAACCATTTCAGGCCTAATAAGGCGGCGGAGAATTCCGTTTAAACAATTATTGAGCTCATTATCTGGGGTCTAATTTGAGCGACAAGTATGCGCAGCCTGGGAGTTATTTCTCACAGGAAATCATTTCTGCATACCGATAATGATAATTATTATTAAAGTTGTGTGCTTGTGTTTCTGAGGCGCGCCTTTAGTCGCAAATGACCAGCCTCGATAGCTGCGTGACACTATACCGCCTAATTTGTGTTTGACTTGCAATTTGTGTGTACTCGTACAATTTGCTTCCGTGATTATTTTTGGCACACTTTTACAAGTTTTAACGATTTAATGTTGAATGGAAAACAATGCTATAATATAGATAGTACGATTCAGATAATTGTGTTCTTAACATTAAGATGATTTGAATGTAGTTAGAGTACCTTTCGGAGTTATTACCAACTATATGAGTTTTGAAGTGCATTTTACATTTTTAATACTTTTATTTTTACTTTTTAAACGTATACTACGAGTATGTCACAAATTTAGTTTACGTGTGTAACTCGGCTAACAATGCAATGAAAGATTGTATTTAAAATTAACTTGTTCGCATTTAAAAATATTAGAACACCTAGTTATTAGTGATATTTGTGATTATGATTACGTCATACACAAATGATCAATAGTCGAAGGGCCCACCTTGATGATAACAAAAGAATTACGGTTGGTTCTCACTTTCGACAGAAGGTCACATGACACCCACACAAGCCTACGCTTTAATTTAGGTTTTATTGACTCCAAATAAAACGTGACAAAACGGTTGTTGACAGAGCTAATGATTGAATAGATGATTTGTTTGGACTGTTTGTAGGATATACTTAAATTACTTGACCTCAACAAAAAACCTTACGACCTTACGAGATGACTGGTTTGATCACATTTTTAATCCATCAGGTCATTGTTATTTTTTGTTAGTAAGTAATTTTAAAAACAAATATAACAGTAAAAATTGGTCCTGCCTATTTTTAAATTACGTCTCATGTATTTTATTTGAATTACTTGTCTAAAAACAAGACAAAAAAAATCATACTTCACGCTCCAATTTTGATAAAATACATGTCTTCTTTTTAATCAGACACAAGAAGAAATCTTGATCAGTAAAATCGTAAGTTTAAACGACAGTTTGTAGCTAGTAGATGGAAAATATATTAGCAAATAATGAATTACAAAATTACTGAAACATATTCAGGCTATAATAAATATAGGTATGCAGCTCAAGCTCCGCCCATAACTGCCCTAGTCGCTACACACCACATGTGTACTTTATTCATTGACTCATAACTCGCTCAAGCCCCTTATCATCGTAGATCACGTACAATCTGTACGTAGTCTAAATTCTTCAGAAATGTCTACGTAAATTGATGGGACACCTGGGTAGCCCGACGTCATGGGTACGTCATAAAGACAACGTTCATGTGAACCTTACGTTGCCGACGTGATAGCGAACAAAGTAGATTTTTTGCTTCAAAAAATAGAAACGAAAATGTGCAAAGATACCGTAATTGTAGGATGCAGTTGCTTTGGAAAAACAAATTCAGATGTAAGATAAGTAGGTACTTAAGTAGTGAAACAAAACAGTTATTTTCTCAAGCTATATACTCACAGCTAGCTCACATTTTTAAATAGCTAAGAAGCAAACATACAAAATTGAAAAGTACAGTAAATATTATGATATTTCATCTCAAGTAAATCGTTTTAATACCTTTGATAAAATAAATCTTGTCGTCTTTTTCCATCCCCCGCGGTTTCTCTGACTACCCTACCGTTAAGTCATCCCTTGTTAGCACACAACACACTCAGCTGAGTGGGCATATCGGCTAGACAACGTAGGTGTGCGTGAAAGTCAGTTTGGTCATGCATCATGTACAGTCAACGGAGTCAATATGTCAATGTATAACGTGTGTAATAATTAAATTTAGAGCTATTTAAAGCTTACATTCAACACTTTAGATCATCATCATTTACAGTAATCAAAATCTAAGCTTCTACGAGGACAACCCAAGAACTTCAGGGCTTTTCTAGTGGATAAATATGGAAATATATTAATACAACTAAATGTTAAACGTTGCTTCACTGTAATTTTCTTTTTCTGAATAGTGTTTTAATTGTGTTACATTGAATTAACTGTTTCATTTATGTTTGACTGTTACCTCACTACGGTGACACTAACATCAGATTAGTTGAAAACTTGAGAGTTGTGATAAGCTAAGGCTGAACACCTAGCCTAGTCTTTCAACTATAAAAAAAACCTTATTGTGAAATTCTGATTTCAACACGACATCCCTCCACCACTTACAAATTACAATAGCTACTTTAATGATAGGTATTGATAACAGGGCAATAACATTATCAGAATTATAATTTAATTAATTTATATTGAGTTACTTCTGATGACAATTGTACGCATTGCAAGATAAATCGTGATCAGAATCGGAAGCTAATACTTGACCGATTAATGAACCATGGTAGGAGCTGAGCGATAACATATTATTCGAATCACGATTATGTTCTAGGTAGGTAAACAAAGTATTGAAAACTTGCCAATGTACAAACTAACATTGTTGCTAGCTAAAGTCCGTTGATCGTTGGTAATGTAGGAAAAAAAAAATTACAAGCTTTTGCCAGAGCATTCGCCTGAAAAACTCTGAAATGGATTGAAGGTGTTGTTCAACCGTTGCTAGAAGCTTGCTAGTTGCTATACTGGTCATTCAATTGTGAGCGTGATCGTCCGATGGATTTTAGATTTTAGATTTTTCCGGTGACCAAATTAGAAGACCTGAAGATTTCCTTGATAGTAATTGCTTGTATAAATTAATAGCCAGCTGAGAGTGAGCTTTGCGTGGAAGTCAGAATCTTTTTTTTGTTGCGTTCAATTGCAAATGTTTTTCAGGGTCCCAAACTTACTCAGTCGGAAGTTTTTACTTCGGTGATCTTTTAATCTAGCTGATTTATTTAGAGATACAAGAAAACTACTTGCCCTCGTTTTTCTTACAAAACGACGGATCTACGAGTAGTTATGTCAATGACCTATACCAACATTTTAATCGGTTTTCGTCTAATGGAGAATTAACATGTCACTTAAATAAACAGGCGCCAATAAGATGAAATTAATGAAAACTCGTGAATGATAATGTATCTTAATGGGCGTGTACACATACATAGGCGCCAATAAAATATTTTAATGACAGAAACACATACCTGCCGCTTATCTGATAGCAGTTCGGCGCCTGTCTTATTCTTGATTGTTATGTAATTGTTTGTTTTAAAAACTCTTTCATCACTAATGACCTTTTTAGGGACGTGATTCATTAGCTGACGGCTATTCGAATGACGAGGAATCTTACTCCTACTGAAATGTTGTGACGTGCGCGACCCCCGCAGTAGGTGAACTGTTATGGTGTCATGATGTATGATGACAAGAATAGCGGAGGAATCTATGGCCCTTTTTAGTCCATAAGAAGTTGATAGATATAATCAGTACATAATATGTTATATAGGCTACAAACTGCTGCGCTCTTTCCAAGGCCATTTCAGTTGTCGGTATCGTTTTTTTTGGATTTAAAGTTTGTTAAAAGCTTTTGATCACGGTAGTTGATTCTGTCACCAACTGAAAAACTGATCGAAACGAAGATCGGCTATTGTTCTGAAGGCTCCATGTGCTATGCAGCGGTGACTAACGAAAATTACCGGATTACGACTCTATTAGATCATATCAAATTCGATAACATAACGGAACTATTTTTGTAAATAATCGACAATGGGATCTGAAATAGATTTTCCCATGACATATATGTACTTACTTACCTAATAATGTTCTATTTTTCCTTCAAGCATACCAAATCATGTTTTATTATAGCGTACCTAAATCACGTTGAATTTATTAAGGCGAAAACTTAGGCATATATATTTGGTGGCGGAGCGTGGGTACAATAATCTTTGACATAATGAGAATTGAATTTCTTCTGGATAGATAAAATAGAAAAAATATTAGGGGCGCTTTGCTCATTGTGGACTTACAAAATCTTTTAAAAATAACACAAAAGTTCGTATTCTCTGGCTGTGTAAGTTGTTGTTGTGAACTCTTAGTGCTTGGCTGCCGGGGCGGACCGCCCCTGCCAATCCCCTCTACACCTCTACTGAATTGACCCCCTTAAACTGCTACCTAAACAGATTTTAATGCTCAGTATGGAAACAGTTCATACTTTGAATGAACAGTTCATTCAAAGTTCGTGTTCGTGGACTTTTATGCTCTACAAAATCTACTCACGGTTCCTGTAAGATAGCGGGTGAAACTACTGAGTGAGTAGTAAAACTTCTCCAAGTGCCTCTCCACTATTGAAGGTTGGCAGTCAGCTTCTTAAAATTCTCTTTGTCCAGCGCGAGTCTGAACAGTTGTTCCACCGTCTTTATCCCAGTCCACTCCCTGATGTTACGGAGCCACGACATCTTCCGTCTTCCGACCTTACGCTTCCATACAATCAATATATACAAGCTTAATTAGTAAATTATGTATTGTTTAATCAAAGAGCTTGATCGATTGACTATTCATTAATACTAGACATAATTGTAATATTAAAAAGTAAACATGATGGTAATTAGTCGTTAGCTTAACGACTATGCTAATAAAGAATTATGTCATTATTGAAAACATTAACAGCTGACTTTACATCCTGGAACTTGTCCTGTTGGTGTTTTGTTTAAGTTGGACAAAAAACTAATTCAAGTTATATTATGTATAAATAAAGGAAACTAGAAAATTACGAGGAAACTGTAGGAAGTGAAATAGATTTAAAAGTAAAGTCGATATGTTATGTATTTTTATTGTTTCTGATTTAACAAGCACGCTTTGAGTCGACATCAAGCAGGATATGTAAGCTTTATATAAAACTGGTACATGTCCGGAACAAATGTAGTTCAATGGAAAATGACTATTAAAGATCCATATGAAAGAATGCACGATCAAAACTAGGCACTAACATTAATGATTCTACAATGAAACTCAAATCACTGTTATTTATTTAACACCTACGCAGAGCAAAAATCACTTTTACTTATTTCCATAAATAGTCAGTTCAAACAGTTTCTTAGTCATCGAGTGACTATTTTTATTATGCAACGTGAGGATCCGAGGTCGTTCATTCATGGTGGTAACATTTCATTAATGAATCACGTACCTAACTTGTATGACACTTTGTTTAGGTACATACATTAATAGCAAGTGTATTGTATAACGTGACATAACATGGGTTAAACTAACCACATCCACAGGTTTACCGCACGGGCGCATGCCTATAACTAGTGAAAAACTACGCATATCTGTCGTCGAGTACCATATTCGTTTTTGGGAAACTCCAGCTGTTATGGTGATATTAGTGATATTGATAATGACGCGCTCAACAACGCGTGGCGTCATGCCGCCAAAATTAAAATTTGTTACTAAAACGAACATGTCTAAAATGGTTTATTTTACAAAAACAAAATCCATTTCAGGTAAACGGCTAACTAAATACTATTCATGTGAATAAATAATACATATTTCATGAAGGAAAACAAATGTTTCAGTAGGGACATAAGTAGTACTTTATCGCAAATCACATAGAGAAGCTCTTGTTCATCACCACAAATTAGATTATTGAATTAAATTAGAGTTACTTTGAATTGGTTTACTAAAATCGGTTTTAAATTTCCACATTAGAAACCGGAACTTTATAGTCAGTGTAAAATATGAACCAGATTTATGGAGGAAGAAAATACAGCTCATTCTCCAAACATTCTATTGACCTTCTAGTCATGACGTATGTGTATATATGACTATATGACGACACAGTCGCGCCTACCTTTACGATTTTATGATTCAGTGTTTCAGCATCTGAACTGGTGGGCTACGGCGAGTGAGTAAATGGAGAATGCGGATTTGTCATTGAACTTGCCTAATATTAGCAAATACCGCTTTTCCCTAATAACGGAACTAGGACTTTACTTCTTTGAAACCATAAAAGTTCAATGCGGATTGTATGTGGTTCGTAGTAATAAATACTCGTACTTCCGTGAACCAATTATTTTTATTGGTGCTTGACTAACCCAAGTTTTCTACGGATTTACCTGGCGACATAGGTATAGGTATTTGTATCATAGATATTTTTGGCTTAGTACACGCTACGTTTATAACTTTGTATAAATTTAATGTCGTAATTAACGTCACAGCTATTTTAAGTGAGTTGAATAAATCAAGAACCAAGTTGTTACATTTCGTTTTCCTTAATGTATTCAGGTCACATTTCTGAAAGTCGTCTCAGATGTATAATATTTACGGCCTTTGTATTTATGCCCTCTGGCAAGGGGCGATTATTTGTCCTCATTCTACCCTGTCTGGTACGATTGACTTCAGATCCATTCACGCCGAACGATGTTCATATTTACTTTACTATTAGCTATCAAAAATTTAGCATTTATTATTCCAAAAGTACCGAGAAAAGCTCAAAATAGATTTTCCTTGACGATAAGTGGTACATGCCTTTTAGACTGTGGGATGTACCTCGCGAATAGATTTTTAGTAAAGCCTTTATTTAAGCATAATGAGACGATGATCGTGATAAACGTCATAAAATGTAGCCAAACGGCTAATTTGAAACTATTCCAATTGGAAATATTATTATTTTCATTTGCTCGGCACATTTCGCTCTAAATGAATTTTCCTCCTAATGTTTAAGTCTCTTTAAACCCAGGGGATGTACCATCTGCAATCGGATTTATACTGAGTAAACTTCCCATAGGAAAACTGATTCGACAGGTAATCCTACTGGCCAGTGACTCAATGCAATGACTGCAATTCAGTTTGCATTTACTGTATTTGCACAGTGAAACATAACTTATTGACGTGTGGCCTTTAACATAGCGACAGTTTTAACTATGAAGTCACTAAACGTTTACAGGCAGATGATCACTGGAGTTAGGTATACTTTTAAAATGTTTCCTTTCTGTTTTGTTTTCCTTTTCTAGAAGTGCATCAGAAATGATCGGAGAGTTCAGTTTATTACTAACCTATTTAAAGTTATTAGATGACGAAAGGTGACATCTAATTTTTACAATAGCGGTAGTAGATTCCACCGAATAAGTTTCGCTTACTTTATGGGGGAATCTGAGCCGATTGAAATTGAGGTATTTTGAATGATAAGGTAAATGTAGGCAAATGTACCGAGTGAATGAAATGAAATGAAATGAAATGAATGAAATCAATCTATGGCGTTCTCTGGTGTCGGAGGTAAAGACCCACATTGAGTCGTTGTGCCACAGAAGTAAGTTAATAGTGAATTTATAATTATATGAGATTGACAAGAGACTGAAGAAAGCGGCAAAATCAAAAACGTCTAGCAGTGGACTTAGAGTACAAGACTTTATCTAAGGGCGCGTACCGCGAATTTCATTGTCTCCAGAGATCACCCAACATGTTGTATCTCTACCATCCTCGCCTCTTTCTCTCTCTCTTGCCATTTTAAACTCACTCCCGGATATTTCACAAGCTTGAAACGCAATATTGCTATCATGCGCCTATTACTCGGCATGCAGATTTACAGCGATTTAAGCACATAAAGTAGTTTGGCGTTTACAGCCTTGTAAAGGCAGTTACGTCTATGTGTGGGGTGACGGAATATCGCATTGGCTCGTAAACTTAGCAAGATAATAATATTGTCGCGGATTTGTTTTGAGTGTATAAAACTCAAGTAGGTACCAATTATACAGGGTTTTATGGAAATGGTATGCTAAACCGCAAAAAGCTCGTAATACTTTTCATAATAAAGAACTTTTAATATGGGACTAACCCGAAATTGGCAAAAAAAGAAAAAATTGGAAATTAGCAGCTGTTCCATAGAAAAATGAAAATCACACTCGACAAAATGTATGGAACAGCTGATTTTTTTCATGAATTCCAAGATGTTCCCGTAGTAAAAGTTGTTCATTATGATAGGTAGAAAAACTGTTTATTGTTTACACTAGAAATTATAAGCAACATAATTATGAAACTTAAAACTAGTGCGATAACTGACGGCCTATCGCTAAGAGCAATCTCTTCCAGGCATTATGATGAGTATATGAGTTTTCTTCGTCTTCTCTATTTTGTTATATCCCTGTGTAACTTTAGCTATAAAGTGATATTAGTTTTAAGTAGGTATCATTAAAACTATTATACCTATATGGGAGTGTGAATGGGATTGTAATTTATTAATGGTAATATACGAGTATATTAAAATGTAGTAGTATTTTAAATTTGTAGGTGTTGTATAGATAATAATCAAATTATATTATCACTAGGCCCAAGTTTGAAGGCTTTTTAAGACAGATCTAAATTTTCTAAAACTATTGGCATCCTTGTCCAATGGCTTGCAAAGATAAAGACAGATATATTTTTAGTTAGTTTAGATCTGTCTTAAAATGCCTTCAAACTTGGGCCCACTGAATAAGTAAAGCTAATGGCTTTAGTTTTCGTGATCTTATACACCTTTTAAAAGTACATACTAGTTAATAATAGTAAATATAATTAATCCCTCTTAATTGTAAACGAGCCGGTTTTGGGTTAGAGATTTCGTCTTATCTTTATTTGATCCGTATACATTTTTTTCGTTCTAGCTTGATCCAAATGTCAAAAATGGAAAACTCGAATGACCACTACCATTAATACTATTGGCATTTCTGTTTTTCCAAAGGAGCATAAGTCTACGTAGTCTGATTTTATTATTACAGAGGTAAAAGTACAACTTAAATGAGTAAAAAGAATAGAACACGGACGTCGGACAAGGTACATAACTATGTCCGCTTACAGCTTTAAAACAATGATTGGAATTAGTCATTACTTTCATTTGCTCTGCTATTTTTTCAAATTCTAAGTAATACTTGCTGGCAATTTATATAAAAAAGAAAATAAATAACTCTGCGTTCATTTGCGCTTTAGATTTTTTGAAATTTGCTGCACTAGTCAGTGATCATTCGATAGTGAACGGACTGTATGGGAGATGTTGTCTATCTAATGTAATCCATAAATACCTCTACAATTAAGCAGTTACAGTTTGCTTCCCAAAATACAACCAAAGAATGCACCTAACAGTTATGCAATTACAAAGTATAAGGACAATTTCGCCAGGGAGAGTCTATTTATTTTCATTGCCCCCAGTAAGCGATTGTATTCACTTTATGCACCGCAGTGAATGCTCTCTCGTGAATGGGCCACTTTATTGAATGGGGGTTACGAGAGGCTTTCGATTCGTCAGACAGTGAATAGACTATAACTTTGGACTACGATAATAGTATCGATATAGAGCAGCTCGGAATAGTAAATAAATAAATAATAAATAAATAAACGTTTCACACTCATAGCTCCCCACTAGGAATAAATCCTGTGTCGGGGATGCCATGGAACACACACAAAGACAAGGACAACTAACACCCAGACCCAGAACAGATATTTAAATTCATCATTTAAACATCTGCCCGGCCGGGAATCGAACCCGGGACCTCTGGCTTATAAGGCGGATACACTACCGCTGAGCCAAACAGGCCGACAAAAAAATTAAATTTTGTTCTCTGTGCTCCATACTGAGTTATAAGAAAAGGGTATGCTAATCCGAAAAGGGCTCATAGTATTACAATTTACCAACTTATCAATTGCGAAAAAATATCAGTTTGACCAATGTACAATTACATAAAAATACTGGAAATACTAAAATAAAATATTACAGACAGAAAAAAAAAATAATGTGGTGAAAAAAAAATAAGCTGGTTATAATGTGACCCGGAATAGCTCCGATTTATTTTGCGGTAAGATATTGATTGAAAATAGATTCGGGTAACACAACCTGTAAGGTTTGAGACTTGTGTTTATGGGAGACCGACAAGTCGCGATAATAACAATTGATAGTTTGCGATAATATTACAAGCCGCTCTCCTAAGCTGTCAATAGAGCATGTATTTAGATGATCAAGGGCCTGTTAAACGCTATATGCAAATTCTATCTGTTTTTAAGTACTACTACACTAAACAGACTAGACTAAATAGACTAGGTAACTAGTTAAATTTAATTGGATTGTATGTACAATTGTACATGTTAATTGATGGAGGCTTGTCCGTTAAGACAACGTTGTACCAGCTCTGCATAGTTCTACCTATTTCATAGCAGCAGTCACAATTACTCAACTCTGATGGATGCGACGCTACTGTGCCCCGCCGTACCACGCCTACTAAATTACACAGAAGTACAGACAGGACACACGAGTTTAATGATAGAGGTAATAACGCCCATCGATCACGTGGATAATAGGAAAATGGCGCGGTTAAGCTGGTAAAAACTTGGTGATACGCAGTTTGTTTCCTTTTTTTTATTATTGAACTATTGTGATAAGACCTTTATCTACACTAATGTTATAACATTCTACTTATGTTTCCAATACTTGTGTTATAATGACTACTGTTATAGCACAGACAACATTGAAGCAATTTCACATGATGTTATAATATCCACATCGATGTCGTAATGAGTCATTATAACATCGCGCGCTCGCTCCTGATTGGCTGCCCTGCGCGCGCATGCGCGCTCGCTCCTGATTGCGCGCCAAGTTCACTGTGACAATACACGTTTTTATTAGTGAAGATAAACGTATTTTATCAAGTATTGGAAACATAAGTAGAATGTAACAGCATTAGTGTAGATAAAGTAGTGTATGCAACTGCATATAACACAGGTATTAAAACACTCGTTACTATTATGAAACTCGCTGCGCTCGTTTCATAAACACACTCGTGTTTTAATACCCTTCATTATATGACAGTTGCATAAACTACTATTACAGTACTGGACCAAGGCGGCGCTACCCTTATACATATGTAGATATATGCACATATTATTTATGATGTGTATGGTATGGTAAAGTGATTTTATATACGGCGCTGATTAACGTGATATTTTTAACCGAATATATACTCGTAAGTACGAGTATAATGCGTTTAGAGTATTTAAAAATAACATAACCAATGGAGAAATATATTGATTTGAATATTATATCCATCATTCTCAGAAGTAGGAGTTCGATTATTTTCTTGTGAATATAGGTGAAGTGTTTTTGAAACTGTTATCATCACTAAGAGCACAAAAAAGCGACATCGTTTTATGGTTGATTTACAAAAAACTCATACGAAACGCTTTGATTTCACCTTTATTCTGCGAACAGCTAGAGTGTGGAACGCTCTGCCTGAGTGGGTGTTTCCCGATAGATGTAATCTGGCTATCTTCAAGTCTTCGTTCGAGTGAATCGATTTCGTCTAGGCAAGCGTGCTCCATCGTAAACAGTATCGTACCATCAGGCGAGATGGCGATCAAACGCAAGCTTATTACTGAATAAAAAAGGCATCAACCATTTTCTACACACTGCTTTGTGAGATAGGTCTCATAAATACATAAATAGGTATTTTCTTCAAAACGCCATTATTTCTGGTCCTGTACCAGTTTCATCCACTGCCTTCATGCCGCCTTTATAATGTCATACGTAAGTCACTTAAAAAAAAAAAAAATAGCATTTTAACAGTCGCGTGCCAAAATTCACGACCAGCTTTATTCAAAACGTAAGTAAAAGGTTACCGTGTGACCCGACGACGTTCAACTGTGAATCGTCAGCCCACATTTGATGCTAATCTGTCCTACTGGGTTGCGCAAAATGCATTGTCGACGTACAGTGCCGTAGGCGCTTTCTGTCTGCGCTTGTCTATGAATAAGGCACGGAATAAGGTTAAGTCCTGACAATAAGGAGATCGTGCAACTTAAATAACAATAAGTACAGGCCAGATGAACAATAACTACCGTAAGTCTTGTTTAGTATTATACAGGGTTATAAGGGGTATGCTTCGTGGGGGGGGGGGGGGTCGTTTTTATGTGTTTTTTATTTTTTGCTTCTAAATTTATCAATTTGTTTATTTAAAATAAGTATAATTTTGTAAATTCTTACATCGGAGGTGGGCGTTGCTACCCGCGACACAGTTATTTAACTACTGCAGGTAGCATCGTTTCTTCTTGTTTTTAGCAAGTAAGTTTTTGCACGAATAAAGAATTTGAATTTGAATTTTGAATGCTAAAAAAAAAAAATGCAAAAACAAAAATAAAATAAAATGCTAAGCAGAAAAGGGTCCATAGTACTCATCGTTATGAATAACTTTTACTGCGGGACAAACCCGGAATTCGCGAAAAAAAAACAGTGTTTTTTTATAAACATTTTTATAGGGAATGCCTGATTTTTTTTCTTGAATTCCGGGTTGGTAAATGAATTGGAAAATGATACAATTTATTATATTTAATGTGTTTTAATTTCTTCGCACTTCTACACAAATGTTCTCATCCATAAATATTACAAATATTTTGTATCTTATCAGCACACTCTGAAACTCATTAACCCCAAATTCAAATCCGACCTAAATATCGCAGCATCTTGATCAGATATTCTAAATCTATTTTTAATATTCTTAGAAATATTAGATTTGACACAATAACTAATATATCAAATTGTCCCATATTCGAGCCAATGGGAGCGAACAAAACACACGTCATTGCTGAACTTTTGACGTCATATGCGCCCGATTTACGCCGGTTTTACGCCAAAATTGGACAAAAAGTCGCATCTAAAATATCCCCACGGCTCAGTACTGAGAATAACAACAAACATATTTTTTTGCAACATTCTTCGACAATATTTACAGAAGTAGGTTAAGCGATTCGTGTTCGATCTCGATTTGCGCAGATCGCTAATCGATAGAGTAAATAATGATCTCTTTGAAGTGAGATGTTTAGTAAACATTAATTAGTTACTATTTTATTGGGGCTTGATAAAGAGTTGAAAATTTTCTACAATACGGAAAGCAAGCGCATTCAATGTTAAAATTTTCAGTTTTGTTTTATAAGAGTTCTTTGAGTGTTTGCAATTTGAAACTGCAGGTTTTACTGAAGAAAGAAAGAAAATTTATAATGGTAAGTACAACTTTTTTGGCTTCTCACGATTTACAAAATATTCTTTGATCTATCTTTAGTGTTTAAGATATACACGAGCGCTAAAGTTAAACAACACCAAGCTATATATGGAATAATAAGTTATAAGTTATAAACCATGAGGCTATTTTAGGTAAAGGTATTATCAATGAGTTTGAAAAGTGGAAGAGTTGCTTCCTATCCTAACCTAATAATGAAAGTGTAACTGGCGTGACAATTTAGATACCCTGTGATGTCCTAAGACTCGTCTAAAAACTGAACTTAGAAAATTGTGATAACTTGATTTAATTTCATGACAAGTGAGAAGTACCTATGCTCCATCTATTGCACATCACGTTCCAAAAAGATCTCTGAATGACACAGGAGAGGTTCTAATTTCTTACGATAAACAGATCTTACTCTAAGCTTAACCTATGATGCGCTCTGCCGTTGGTTAAACCCAAATCGTGAACGATTCTATTTTAAATACACACCTGAGCGGCCATCATATTTGCAAAACGGAAACGCGTACAATAAAGACTAGGTTACTCTTAATTCAATGATACACTTTCATTTGATCGCAATTTTGCCTGATGGTAAGCAATGATAAAGCCCGTTTGCCGAGATGATATTTCAAGTTTTAGTTGTCATTAAAGTAGCGTGTTTGTCAACGTTAATATTTACTCTCCAAAAAAATATTTAAATACTAAACTCTCTATTTTTTTAATTAGTGACCCAATTAATAATAAACATCATTTAAAAAGTCATTCGTGTAAAATACGTGTGGACAAAAATGAGCATAACGGTGAATTAAAAGCAATTTTCATTAAAAAAACATAAATTCAATACTTATATACCTACAAGGACTTAGCAATTTTTATTAACTTCAAGCTAATCGCTCAGGTATGACGAACTTACAGTAAGTAGGTGTATGACAAGGCAATTCTCTTATCTAGATCTATTAGGTCATGTTAGAAAGAGTCGATATTAAAAGGTTAATGATGTCATTTCCTGTTAGTAAGATTCTTTTGTTATGATTTAAAAGTTCTCCAAGAAGAAGCTTCTGAAGTTCCGGTATGAAAATATTTTTTTCTTACATTCCTTTCTAGTGATTTCTTTCTTGTAAATAACTGATTTTTATATCTTCAAGTTTTTATTTAGTAAGCGGTAAATAATTTTGTAAATAAATAACTGTCAATACGTGAAGTGACAAGTGACAGGACAACTGAAAGTGACAGATGTCAATGCGTCAATTTGACCAGGAGAAGCACTGAGATGTTAGAACAGTTATTATAAGTCATCCATGCGTTAGAATGTCGTTTTGTGTTCACCAGAAACACACACTACATTCTGATACTACACGTTTAAAAAAATAAGCATACAATTAATTATATAATTAATAATTACAGGAATTGAATATTACAGTAAGACTACTCATTTTGATGGTATTCCAACGTAATAGGCCTTATCCTGAAATTATGGTATTGTTGATTTTGACTGACTTTTAATATGCACGTGATTAGATGGGTGGTATAAACTGTAATCGGGCCTATCATCTTTTTTGACAGCGAAGATAAGAGTTTCATTTTCCAAATACTTCAAATGTGGCCTACAATAAATGATAGCTATTAAATAATATTCCAAAAATAGAACGTTACAACTATCTGTTCGTTCACTCATTTGTATCCGTAATCATCGTCTATTTTTAACATTGACTGATTGCGCATATCAATCAATGAAAGGAACGTTGTTACAGTACATTTTCGCACGTAACCGATAAAGTGCAAATAATGACTGATTCTTGTGACGTGATTATTGTCAAACAACGTTTTATCTGATATCGTCCAATCACTAATCCGGTAGGGACCTAATTCTTGGGTGCTCGAGATTATTTCGCTCACTCTCTCTGCTATTAAATTTGTATTGAGAACGACAGTGACCGAGATAATATCTCACTCGCCAGAATAGGGCCCTGGTCAAGACGCCGGGTGACACAAATAAATGGTGAGTAGCTTCTATTAGTTCAGGAATGTGACGTCATTGAAGTGTGAAAACTTTTTTGTCTATGATAGGAAAATTATTGAAATGTGGAATCTAGAGTAGCACTCGATATGGAAATGTTAAGTGCTTCTATTGATGAAATTATAGGTATTTCACTGACTATTCTTTGAACTATTTGTAGCTAGATCCGTTTCGTGATAAATAGAAAACATATTGAAAACATAAGTAGTACGTTAGTAGTGGGTAAGTCATATTTCCTTCTTTTGATTTGTCTTAAAAAAATCTACTATTGTTAGAAAAAGCGACTGACTAATTAAAAGCTGCATGCTTACCTTGTTATAGTTAAAGCTTAGTCATGACTGTGACGTCACAAAGTTCCGATTGGATTTAGTTGGCGCCACCGCAACAAAGAACTAGGAACTGACTTCGATAATATTATTTGCACAGACGGCTTGCGGTTTTATAATATTTTTCCCTGAAATAGAGGTATCAGGCGAATTCAATATCATAAGCAAACTTTGCTGAGTTGTAAACAAATATTTATTCCTATCGGCAGTGGGAGTAAGTTTTTTGTATGATCAAAAATAGAAACATCGAACATATTTCAATTTATTTCGGATCCTATTAATAATGCTCTGTGATTATGTATGAAGTACAATAAAATAAAGGAAACCTTAGCACAAATCAAACATTATACAAAATCTTTTGGTTGTAAAAAACAGAAATAATAGTTTTTTTTTGTCTCGAATAAGTCCGCCTTTGAAGAACAAATCGGTTGGCAAGCAATCGGTTGGATGTATTAAAAAATGAGCACGCAGACTTATAAAAGGAGGCAAAAACCTATTGTGCCATATTAGTAATACACCTGAAAAATCTATCGCGGAGATGACCAAAACGAAATTATATTATGACTTTGTCTTTTTGTACTTTGACTTAAACATAATTTTCGCTTTTTTTCGCTTTAAAATATGTAATATGTACTAGCAACTTTTCACTACTTCGTACGCGTGGAAAAAAACTCCGTCTCGATAGTTTCTTATGCTTGTCCATCATCGGTCTCGCTCTGATCGATACCTATATTCCACCTATTAATCAACAAATATCCAAATATCAGTCAGTCATAGGATACAGCTTTTTATTTGAATGATGACGGTGATAATTTTAAGTGTAGGTATGTAACCATAACAGGACCCACTATTCCAAAAAGTCAATAAAACGTTTGACAAACACCAATTAACATTTAGTAATTAAACTTGTTAACTTAATTTTATTTTACTGGAAGGAAAGGTATTTGTCTCAGTAGTTATCCCGAAAACTAGTTGAAATACGAGTACGTTGCACGATCGCCTCATTATTTTTCCAAAAATAGCAACACGAAATGAAGTGTTTAATATAATTACTGTGTTTCTATGCCGACACTTATACCCTAGTTCCAAAACCTCCACCCACAGGCAACATCAGCAGACGCTCAAAAAAACATCGCCTCAAGCAATAAATCGAAATTAGTTACACTTATCAATCAAACGTCGATCTGATAACCGATCATTATGGTCGCACACCTCAATCAAATATCATTATGGTGATCGCATGTGTGGTCACTGATGACTTTTATTTATTAGTCATAAGGTCTAATGTAGGTATGTATCAAGGATGACCTCGGAGGTGAAGAACAGGAACATTTATTAATTCGGTTGGTCAATGTTTATTGTGCCTAATTTCAACGCTCATACCTCAGCACCTGCAAAATCTATTTCACCAGCTGTGGCCCGTAATTTTATCAGTTATTTCTAATGAACCTGTACGAGTATAGTGGACTCACGCGCAGCGCTGCAGGCGCTTGTGACTTAACTATACTCATATTCGTATTTAACTGCGTACTTACGTATTCTTAGCTTCTTATTGATCTAATCATTGTTGAGAACTTTACTATTAAGCAGGAATAATTACAAAAAAAATACTAAATAATTAATTCATTAAATTACAAAATTGTATTATTTTGTTAACACAATAATATTTTTACCCGAATAAAAAGAGCCACTATCGAAATACCTTATGTAGGTAAGGTACTCATTTGGAATATAATTTATCTTCACATCAAACACCAATATCCGTTCATTATGGAGCTACAAGTGGGATTCAAATAATCCAGCAGAAATAATAGATAAAGAAATTAATATCATAGAACAGCTACTACGTAAACTACATGTTATTAGAGAGAGCGAGACGGATATAGAACAACTAACGTAAATTAATTTACATACAAGTCAGGCAATTATTTATTCTGTGGTTTAGGAAATTAACCTCTAGTCTAATGGGATCAAACTTTTGCAGGTGTTAGTACAAATTATTTAATATTAATAAGCGTTTGTCTCCCAGGTGTGAAAAACATCCAGATGGCAAAATGGTTAACAAGTGCGCGTTCTAAAGTTCCTGGAAAGTTTGCTTATAAAAATTATTTAAATTTGAGGAAAAAACATACTTTTTGCCTTATTATTTGTTATCAAAAGACATTTGTCGTTTCATTCATAAATGGGACCTACCTGTTCATTACAAATTGAATTATAAATAGCAAAAAAATTAAGAAAAAAAAATGTCTTATTTTGCGTAAATTCTGTAAAAACTAAAAATATACAGGATGTATGTAGATCACCTAAAATTGTAACGTCTACTATAGACAGACAGCGTCTACTAGAAGAACTACAAACCCAAACATGTTTTCAAGTCGACGGTAAAAATTCTCATAACCTTGAAAAGTACTAAAACACGCGCAGCATACGGAAAGCGGGTATCATTGCCATTTATTGTTTTCCACTTTGATCACCTGATGAAATAAAGCAGGTCTCCCGGCGCCGACCCGAGGCAGTTCAAGAGCAAGTTATCGATAAATATTTTGAGATCTTTGCTTCCGTTTCTATCACTCTTTCATCGCGGTCTAAAGTAGGCCTACGATTTCCTGTAGAATGATTATACGTAGAAGTTACATAAGCGAGTGGAAAATCTCAAAAAATTCAATTTCAAAATATGTTATTCAGAAAAAATTGTACATTACTTTTATAATCACAGCCTTCCAATTCCAAACTGGGTGTGGGAAATTTGTTTCCTTAAAGTCAGTGTCTTTCTTTTGATTAATTTAGTTAAGTAGGTACACTTTTAATTACATTTTCCTTTAGGTACATAATTGTATTTTTTCATATCTGAAGCACACAATGAGATATTTATTGTATTTATAGATATTTATTTCACCAAAATAGATGCCTAATGGAGTCTATTTATATGCTTGACGTTCTAAGCGTCCTTACATTACCTTGGCAGTGACTTAGATTAGGCTGGCCTAGTTTGGGGTGCTAGGTCGGGTAACCTCCTCGTGGTGCACCCTGGGCAACAGCGTGCGGTAATACTGCAGCTTTTATGCAGTATTACCGCACGCTGGCAAATAACCCGACACGGTGGGCCCATCCGCGTGTCCCTCTGACTGGCAGAGGGCACAGCGTGATGGCTTGGACGGTGGCGTTGCTGCCACCAGGGGGTTTTCCTTGTGCTCCTCGCCGCATGTGGGTTGCGGTCGGGAGTGCAAGGAAAGGAGGAGGGAAGCGCTGGAGGCGTGTGCCGCATGGGGTCCCCCAGCGGCATACGCTTTCGGCCTACATAGGCCGGGATCTCTCGTTGCCGAGCGTGGTGAAGGCCGTGCTCGGCGGCGAGAGATCGTGGCAGGCCGGGGTCTCCTTCTGCGAAGAGGTGATGACGCAGAAGGAGGCCGCGGAGCGGGTCGGAGAGGGCGACGCCCGATCTGATCCGCTCCGGCGCAGACGAGGGAGCGAGGAGGCGGTTCGCCCGTATCCTCGCTCCTCTGCAGTGGGGTTGCCGGGAGAGTCGGGGGACTCTCCCGGCCTGCACGACCCCACACTGACTGTCTGGGGGGTGATCCTGGGGAACAGGGTCACCCCTCCATATACGCGGGGGGCCCGATTAGGGCATCGCCGGGGCGAGGTGGCGATTGCTAACGCGACCCCACCTTGCCCCATCTCAGGCGGACGCCGAATACCCCAGTGGTTTTAGTGGGTATGCCGCCGCAGGGCGGAGACTCCCACATAACCACCCTGCCTCCCCCGGGGCGGGCGTGGTATCCATAAAGGATTTCCACTGGGTAAACAAAAAAAAAAAAAAAGTCTGGCCTAGTTTACACTAAACGTACTCGTATGTAGACTATTCAGAGAAAGTTTCAACAACCCAATTCTCAATTTTGAATTGTTTATTTATATTTTTTTTAATTTACATTCAAAAACTTACGTTGCTTGTTTCCAATTGTTGTTTTCAATACCAAAGTTTGAAACCAGTTAAAAGTGTTATCTTTTTATACCTATCTATGCTAAAACCTACTTTTTTTGCTAGTTTCATCCGCTAAAATTTTAGAGCCGCAACATCATGACGGTTTTTCAAGAATATTGAATACACCGAAACAGTCAGAGATGGTTACGAATTGATTTTCAAAGATGGGAGATGCTGATCGGTATGTCATGTAATGTGTCCATGTCCATCGCTTAAATTATTGACCGTGTCTCCTTTTCATTTTCAGGCTATGAGCCTTTATATAGATTACCAGAGTTTCTTTCAGCAATGTGGTTAAACTTTTTGCAAATAAAATGAAATGCATTGTCTATTAAAAATTTAAAAACTACTGGCAGCTACTAGCTGTGTATAAACTTGATCTCATAGACTTCAAAGCTCGAAAATGACTCATCACTATAGAAACGTCAATCGCGAATCGAAAACGTTAACAGTAGTTGTTTAAAATCGGTTCTCCAACGGTAAATCAATTTCTAATCGACCATCATCTACTAATTATTATGTTTTACAATCCAATTAAGATATGTCAACGTCAATAACAACACTGTGGGATGATCTGAGAAAAAAACAATAATTGGCCAATTGACATGTCCAAAAACAACTCGGCGACTTTTTGCGTGTTAATCATTATACAAAAGATGTGATCGTAACGGCACGTTCTAATTTTCGTGGTTTTAACAGTTTATTCAGGTATTGTAGACGAAAACAGGATGTTATTTTTAGCAGATTAGCAGTTTGTGTTGTGTTGTGTGCACTGAAAGCTTCAACTAACGGGCACGTGGGTAAAAAACGGTCTTAAATAAATAGTCAGTAATATCCACCTCACGAAGCTTTTTTTTTTATTGTGATTTTTTAGGTTTTTATCATTACAAGCTCACAAAAGTAACTCATAATTTTAAAATGTAAAATAACAAAAAAATCTTCTTTTCTATGTGCTTATAAATATGAAATACTAGCTTTCCCTGCCACGCTTCGCTGTGGATAAAAAAAAATAGATAAAAACAATCCTTGATGCGTATTTTATATCATGCTAAAATTTCAGCTCGATCGGTGCACAACTTTTTGAGTTTTTGAAGCGTACACAAACCAACACAACATTTTTATACCTATAGTATATAGATTTGGTGTTTAAACATTTTGAATATTTAATTTTTTTTTCAATTTCAATTTGAATAATTGTTATCAGTAACAGCGTGTAAACGTTAATTAGGTGTTTAGTTTCTTTCTGTTTTGCTTTTTTGAGTACGAAGGTTAGTATTTGCTTCATGGCTAGAAAGGCTGCACAACAACTTTAACAGTGGCACTGACATTATTTATGCGATGCGAGACCGTGACCGTTTTCAATCCTATGATCAATCATCAACTTTCAGAGCAATATTTGTTCGAGAAAAACACAAAACTCTTACAAGCGACCTCACTTTGTCTATTCTCTTCGTAGGTAACAAGATTGATGTATTTATAGAAGGTGAACAGTATTGTGATGGGGAACAGGCCTTCCTTCCTTTCGAAAACTAAGAAATCTAAAAATACGTCGACGACCGGTTTTGCTCAGCGGTAGTATTTCCGCCTTATGAGCTAGAGGTCCCGGATTAGATTATCGATCGGGCAGATGTTTGAATGATGAATTTATGTAAATACCTGTTCTGGGTGTTAGTTGTCCGTCTTTGTGTGTGTTCCATGGCATCCCCGATACAGGGTATCCTAGTGGGGAGTGTGAGTGTGAAACGTTTATTTATATTGTTATTACCTGTCCTTCACTTTATTATATTGTTACATAATTGACTTGCAAAAAAACACCCATTTTTGTGATTCACATTCCTAGTCAAATAGACGAAAATAACATTTGTAGGTAAACATTTTTAGTTCAATTGCATAACATAAAACAGATCTGTATTCTGAATTGTTTGTAAATTAGAAAAGTGTTGTGGAAGTTCTACGAACTTGGCGAGTTTTCAATCTTATAATACAAAACAATGTGAAAATTATCTTAGACTTCAAGTTTGAATATATTTTTATCTTTTTTTTTATGTAATTGAGTGACGAAACGAGCAAATCGCTCGCCTGATGTTAAACGTCACGTTTGCCCATAACAGGTCTGCGCCACACAATGGCCACACAGAATCCAGAAACCACCACAAACTTCCACTTTGTTTGTTTTGCTTTGTTCTTCAAAAGTGACACTTCTTTTCTTTGAGATATTGACAAATCATTTACTTTTATCAATCATTTATGAATGTGTGTCTGGTATGAATTTGCTTATGTACTCAGGCAATGTATTATGTAATTAAAAATTATACATTTACTGTAGGTAAAATCAAACGTTAAGAAGTTGTTTGTCAAACCAGACAACCAACGGAAACGTATAAGAGTCTATAGGATGCGTATAATGTCATCCGGGAAGCGTCCTGGATAACATTATAAAGTCACCAGCATTTTCATAGAATTTTATCGGAAATTTCTATTTTCAAACTTCCGACCTCCGGGAAATTTATTAGTAATTAACTTGTACCCTAGTATAAATCATAGTACAACTTGTATGAAGTTTGTACGTGCTACGCTTTATGATCCGTAGCGCTACACTTTTTTCGTAGCACTTTGATGTGCATTAGTATTTTATATGATAGCCATTAAAATTAAACTTATAATAATAATAATAGCCTTTATTCAACAATCTTATCAAACATTTAGAGTATAATTTTACAAATATAATTTTCCTTACTTATTTTCTATTAGTAGTTATGCTTTGACACCGGCAGATTGTCTTGCGTACCCGCATAGGCCTCCCCTAACGCTTGCCACTCCCTTCTATCTTGGGTCACCCTTTTTTTTTTTTTTTTTTTTTTTTTGTTTACCCAGTGGAAATCCTTTATGGATACCACGCCCGCCCCGGGGGAGGCAGGGTGGTTATGTGGGAGTCTCCGCCCTGCGGTGGCATACCCACTAAAACCACTGGGGTGTTCGGCATCCGCCTGAGGTGGGGCAAGGTGGGGTCGCGTTAGCAATCGCCACCTTGCCCCGGCGACGGACCCGATTAGGGCCCCCTGCACCTATGGAGGGGTGACCCTGTTCTCCAGGATCACCCCCCAGACAGTGTGGGGTCGTGCAGGCCGGGAGAGTCCCCCGACTCTCCCGGCAACCCCACTGCCGAGGAGCGAGGAGACGGGCGAACCGCCTCCTCGCTCCCTAGTCCCGCTCGCTCGCACGTGGTGGGCAGTGTGGTTAGCACCACCCACCCCGCCTTAAGCCCACGTTCCTTTCACACCCGGCCGCAAACCTCACGCGGCGAGGTGCAAAAGGAACCATCCTCTTTCCCTTGCACTCCCGACCGCGACCCACACGCGGCGAGGAGCACAAGGAAAACCCTCCTGGTGGCACCGCTGTCACCGCCCGAGCGTGGAGCGCCGTTTCCTCCAGCGTCCACCACACTCGTCACCGGCGGCAGCAGTGCCACCGTCCAAGTGTGGAGCGCCGCATCCCCCGGCGTCCACCACACTCAGACCCTCCTCCTTTCCTTGCACTCCCGACCGCGACCCACACGCGGCGGGGAGCACAAGGAAAACCCCCCTGGTGGTCCGAGCTATCGCTCAGACCCCGGCTCATCCGCTGTGCCTTCTGCTAATCAGCCCTCTGCTGCCAGAGGGACACGCGGAAGGCCCCACCTCGGGTTCCTCTTCGTTTCACCGGGCTCAGTGCCACGGCTACTTATCCCCCCCGCCACGGAAAGGCGGGAACCCATTCGGGGGGGATCTTGGGTCACCCTCCCCCAAGTAACTCCAGCCATCTTTCTGATGTCATCCTCCCATCTGAGACATTGCCTCCCTTTCCTTCTTTTGTGTTGTCTAGGACACCATTCTGTCACAATCCTTGCCCACTTTTCGTTGCGACTCCTCATCATATGACCTGCCCACCTCCATTTTAGTTTCCTAGTGCAGTATGTTATATCACTAATTTTAGTTGCACTTCTTAGTGTTTCTAGTTTTATTCTGTCTCTTAGCTTTATATTCAGCATGCTTCGCTCCATACTATGTTGACAGGTCTCAAGTTTGCGCATATTTTGTTTTGTTAGGTTCCACGTTTGACATCCATAAGTCATAATAGGTAAAATACAAGAGTCAAATATTTTTTTTCTTACATTTCAGTGGTACTTGAGGGTTCTTGAATATTTCTCCTAATGACCAGTATCTCTTCCATGCTAGTTGAACTCTGTTATTTATTTCTTTTGTAGTTAAGTCTTTTGGTGATATTGTCTGTCCGAGGTATGTATATTCTTCAACATATTCTATTACTGTGCCGTTCACTGTTATGGGGATTTTGTCTATATTTGTCATTATTTTGGTTTTAGTGGGGTTCATTGAGAGTCCGACTCTATCACTTACGTATGCAAGTTGTTCAAGCATCTCTTGCAGGCTATTTGGATCTTCAGAAACGAGAATTAAATCGTCTGCGAATCTTAGGTGGTTAAATCGCATTCCGTTGATATTTAGTCCATATTTACTCCATTCAAGACTTCTAAATATGTACTCTAGCACTGCAGAGAAAAGTTTTGGTGATAGTGGATCCCCCTGTCTGACTCCTCTTTTTATATCAAATTGTTCTCCAATTCTTTCTGTTCTGATTTTTGCTTTCATGTTCTTATATATGTTGTTGATTATTCGTATGTATTTGTTTTCAACTCCTTGAGCTGCAAGTGCTTCCCATATTTTTATGTGTTTTAAAGAGTCAAATGCTTTGTTGTAGTCTACAAAAGCCAGGTAAAAAATGATGCCATATTCGTTACATTTTTGGATAACTTGTTTTATGGTGTGTATGTGATCAATTGTCGAAAAATCGCTGCGGAAACCTGCTTGCTCTTTAGGTTGATTTTCGTCAAGAGTTTTTGTTAGACGTTGTAGTAGTACTTTAGAGAAAACTTTGTAGACGTTGGACATCAGGCTGATAGGTCTGTAGTTTGCTATATTATCTTTCTTTCCTTTCTTATGGAGTAGAATTATAGTCGACGTGGTCCACTGATGGGGTATATATTCTGAGTCTAAAATTTCATTAAATAGTTCAGTGATAATGTTTAGTATTATTTCGGATGAACCTATTAAAAGTTCGTTAGATATACAGTCTTCACCAGGTGATTTGCCCCTTTTCTGTGACTTGATAGCCTTGTATACTTCCTCTTTTAATATACTTGGGGTTTCTTCATTATTAATTGTATCTTTTCTTAAAATTATAAAATTATTTTCTTCTATAGTACTGTCATCATAGTATAGCTCGCGGTAGTAATCTGTGGCTACTTCTAGTATTTCGTTTCTGTTTGTCTTGTTTTTCTTATTTTTGTGGTGTGTCATGTTGTCTATCCAGTTTGTAGTTTCTCTTAATTCATCCCACGCCTTCTTGACTCCTCCTGATTTTCCTATGTAGTAGTTTATAATATTGACTCTTCTTTTCTGTCTATGTTTTCTGATTTGCAGATTTATTTCTTTACTTATTTTTTCTATCTCTTTTCTGTTGTTTTTCCTGTCTTTATATAAAGATTTTCTCTGCATGATCAAACTTCTTGCTTCTGTGCCTATTTTGTCTTTAGTGTCGTTATTTATTCTAGCTTTGTTTTCCACATTCTTTAGTTCTCTTTCGAGATCATCATATTTCTTCTGTACATCTTTTGTAGTATTTGTTGTCTTTAAATTACTTTCCAATGAGTCTAAGATATTTTCTAAAATTGGTAGTGTTATTGGTTTTTTACTGTTTTGAATGTTTTTCCTTGATAGTTTTGGTTCTGACATATATAGTTGTCCTCGAAGCATTCTGTGGTCTGTACTATAATCTAGCTGATTTACAATATCAATATTCAGAAATATTCCAGGTTTGTTTGTGAGAATGTAATCTATTTCGTTTCTTGTCTTCCCATCTGGCGACACCCATGTCCATTTTCTTTTATGTTTTCTATTGTAGTAGCTATTCATAATGTGTAGATTATTTTCTAATGCAAAATTTATCAGTCGTTGTCCATTGTCATTTCTTTTCCCAGTTGAGTATGGGCCAAGTACAATGTTTTCATTCTTATTCCTCTTTCCAATTTGACTGTTAAAGTCTCCAATTATAATCATTGTTTTACACAAATATGGCATGACACCGTTGAGCTCGTTGTAAAATTTATCTTTTATGTCTTTCTGAGTAACCTCCGTAGGAGCATATATTTGCACTATTGATGTTGGTAGTTTATATCCGGGGAGTTCTACATTTAAAATTGCAATTCTATCTGATATACCTCGGAACTCCAATATTTTGTTTTTCAAGTATTTCTTTACCATAAAACCAACTCCATAAATCCCAGGTTTTTCATTAATATGATATAGTATGTATTTTTCATGTTCTTCTGTTTTCTTACCTGCTCTTCTCAAGTCACACAAGCCAACTATATCCCAGTTTACGGTTTCTAATGCATTTTCTAGTTCTATTAATGATTCTTGTGACTTCATTGACCTTGTATTGAGTGTGGCTATGTTGAATTTACTCCGGGATGTCTGCTTTATATTTCTGGAGTTTTGATTTTGTGGTAATGTAAAGTTGGGCTTCTCTGCCGCAAGCTTTTGGGGGTGTTTTTAAAATTAAACTTAACTAAGCTTAATTAATGAATCGTTAATTAACAACAAATTTGAAATGGCGGTGGTCATGTTTGTAAAACCATTATGATTGGCAGTAGGACGTAGAAGTTTCTTCAGTACAGCAAATCAACATACGCTCAATACACAACGCAGAGAAAATCACTGCAACTCAATGAACTGATAATACTTATTATATGAAAGCATTTAATATTGAATCAAAAGGGTTGAATATCCGGATACCTAAGCCAAATCTCTAAAATGTAGAATCTAAACAAAGTCGCTTGATGCGTGGTTCGATTTGTTCGTTCATTTTTTCTAAACTTCGCAATGCATTTTATTTTTAAAAAGACATTTTTATTTATAAAGTTTTAAATTATTTTTATTTATAGCCGTTAATAAGTTTCAAGCTAATAATAAATAAGCACCCATATTATCCATTCAAAGTCTGCGGACTACTAGTATTAAATGTAAAACTTCTTAGGACCGAGCGGCGGCGTGGCGGGAAAGCCCTTTATAGAGCTGTGGACTGACGTAGCTGTGCTGAGTGCGTGCTTCCCGAAAGATACTCGTATAATCTGAGTGTCTTCAAGTCGCGAGTGAATCGATTTCTTCCAGGCAAGCGTGCTCCATCGTAGACCGCATCGTTGCTTACCATCAGGCGAGATGACGGTCAAACGCAAGCCTATTTCTAAATAAAATAAAAAACATAATATAAAGGTAATATTGATCGAAAAACAAAAGTTTGCGAAATACTGTTATGTCCCACACAGCGCACGTGCAAAGTGTTACATTGGCACGAGTGTGAACAATTGAACACCTGGAAATATATTAGTTAACCTTCCGTCCGCTTATTTTTTCACTGCTTCGTTCAATGGTAACGTTCATCATATTCCGACTGACGTTGGTCTTTGTATACAATTCCATTATGCGTTCGAATAACATCCACTTAGCCTGATTTATTTTAGAAAAATACGTTAACACTAGCCGTTTCTCAAGACTTTGCCCGCAATACTAAAATAAAATAAGCTAACACTGAAAAGTTAGACTACTCACTTCGTTCCTGGAAATGAGATCTATTATTTATTGTCAAACTTCAAAATTTAAATAAAAAGTAGATTAAATAAAAAAAATACATCCTTTTTGTTACTCAGGTGTACCAAATTTCAGCTCCATCGGACATGAGGAAGAAGTCGCAAAGATTTGACTTAAACAAACAAACTATCGGACATTACAAGTTTAATAAAAGCTTGTAAAAGCTGGTGAATCAGTAAAATATTGGCGCCACTCGCGATATACGCGTGCTTTCGAATAGTTAGGTATCCTATTGTGTACAATCCTAAGATTTTTTTCAAGGACATCTATTTGCAAACCAGCCTACAATTTATTCTTGTAAAGGTTTTTATTTGTTTTCAAACTTTTTTAAATAAGAATAAATAAAAAATAAAACTAGGTCACCTCTAAGATGTTAACAAATGATTCAACTTTACAAAATTAGGACCCAATCTTCCAACGAATACAACAACATCATTATTTTGCAATGGTTATAAAATAACGTTATTGAAATAAATGGTCCTGTCAAAATATTTCTATGAGGAAAAGTTATTGGTTTATATAAAATCGAGATGAGTAATACGGTTTGTAATACTCATCTCGATCTTAAATCTAGATCTAATAAGAAACTTTGCACTACAGTTGTATTATAAATCAAAACCGAAAATTAAATTATTATGTCATGTAAAATGTATATTTTATATTCTCTCACTTACCTCATAATTTCTATTTACGTAGGATAATGCATTTGAGTAATAAATACATATTTTTCAGATATTTTGATGGGAAGACCATTACAATGTGCAATCAGAACCATAAAGGTCGTTAAACCGCAGGTCCTGCCCCTGGGCGGGAATCGAGTCTAAGCTTAGTGGATTTTTTTTAATTAGTCCATTGCTGGATACTAGATCTATCCACGAAAGGTAAAAATGCTGTATTCGACCACGTTGGCTAAGTGTGGGTTGGTAGAATCACATTCGACATTGTATTTCTTCTCCGGCCGTAGGCGGTAGGGTAGACTTCGCAATAATTGACTTACTTTGTTTTGAATCCTGAAACAAGCTTGCTCTTTAGGTTGATTTTCGTCAAGAGTTTTTGTTAGACGTTGTAGTAGTACTTTAGAGAAAACTTTGTAGACGTTGGACATCAGGCTGATAGGTCTGTAGTTTGCTATATTATCTTTCTTTCCTTTCTTATGGAGTAGAATTATAGTCGACGTGGTCCACTGATGGGGTATATATTCTGAGTCTAAAATTTCATTAAATAGTTCAGTGATAATGTTTAGTATTATTTCGGATGAACCTATTAAAAGTTCGTTAGATATACAGTCTTCACCAGGTGATTTGCCCCTTTTCTGTGACTTGATAGCCTTGTATACTTCCTCTTTTAATATACTTGGGGTTTCTTCATTATTAATTGTATCTTTTCTTAAAATTATAAAATTATTTTCTTCTATAGTACTGTCATCATAGTATAGCTCGCGGTAGTAATCTGTGGCTACTTCTAGTATTTCGTTTCTGTTTGTCTTGTTTTTCTTATTTTTGTGGTGTGTCATGTTGTCTATCCAGTTTGTAGTTTCTCTTAATTCATCCCACGCCTTCTTGACTCCTCCTGATTTTCCTATGTAGTAGTTTATAATATTGACTCTTCTTTTCTGTCTATGTTTTCTGATTTGCAGATTTATTTCTTTACTTATTTTTTCTATCTCTTTTCTGTTGTTTTTCCTGTCTTTATATAAAGATTTTCTCTGCATGATCAAACTTCTTGCTTCTGTGCCTATTTTGTCTTTAGTGTCGTTATTTATTCTAGCTTTGTTTTCCACATTCTTTAGTTCTCTTTCGAGATCATCATATTTCTTCTGTACATCTTTTGTAGTATTTGTTGTCTTTAAATTACTTTCCAATGAGTCTAAGATATTTTCTAAAATTGGTAGTGTTATTGGTTTTTTACTGTTTTGAATGTTTTTCCTTGATAGTTTTGGTTCTGACATATATAGTTGTCCTCGAAGCATTCTGTGGTCTGTACTATAATCTAGCTGATTTACAATATCAATATTCAGAAATATTCCAGGTTTGTTTGTGAGAATGTAATCTATTTCGTTTCTTGTCTTCCCATCTGGCGACACCCATGTCCATTTTCTTTTATGTTTTCTATTGTAGTAGCTATTCATAATGTGTAGATTATTTTCTAATGCAAAATTTATCAGTCGTTGTCCATTGTCATTTCTTTTCCCAGTTGAGTATGGGCCAAGTACAATGTTTTCATTCTTATTCCTCTTTCCAATTTGACTGTTAAAGTCTCCAATTATAATCATTGTTTTACACAAATATGGCATGACACCGTTGAGCTCGTTGTAAAATTTATCTTTTATGTCTTTCTGAGTAACCTCCGTAGGAGCATATATTTGCACTATTGATGTTGGTAGTTTATATCCGGGGAGTTCTACATTTAAAATTGCAATTCTATCTGATATACCTCGGAACTCCAATATTTTGTTTTTCAAGTATTTCTTTACCATAAAACCAACTCCATAAATCCCAGGTTTTTCATTAATATGATATAGTATGTATTTTTCATGTTCTTCTGTTTTCTTACCTGCTCTTCTCAAGTCACACAAGCCAACTATATCCCAGTTTACGGTTTCTAATGCATTTTCTAGTTCTATTAATGATTCTTGTGACTTCATTGACCTTGTATTGAGTGTGGCTATGTTGAATTTACTCCGGGATGTCTGCTTTATATTTCTGGAGTTTTGATTTTGTGGTAATGTAAAGTTGGGCTTCTCTGCCGCAAGCTTTTGGGGGTGTTTTTAAAATTAAACTTAACTAAGCTTAATTAATGAATCGTTAATTAACAACAAATTTGAAATGGCGGTGGTCATGTTTGTAAAACCATTATGATTGGCAGTAGGACGTAGAAGTTTCTTCAGTACAGCAAATCAACATACGCTCAATACACAACGCAGAGAAAATCACTGCAACTCAATGAACTGATAATACTTATTATATGAAAGCATTTAATATTGAATCAAAAGGGTTGAATATCCGGATACCTAAGCCAAATCTCTAAAATGTAGAATCTAAACAAAGTCGCTTGATGCGTGGTTCGATTTGTTCGTTCATTTTTTCTAAACTTCGCAATGCATTTTATTTTTAAAAAGACATTTTTATTTATAAAGTTTTAAATTATTTTTATTTATAGCCGTTAATAAGTTTCAAGCTAATAATAAATAAGCACCCATATTATCCATTCAAAGTCTGCGGACTACTAGTATTAAATGTAAAACTTCTTAGGACCGAGCGGCGGCGTGGCGGGAAAGCCCTTTATAGAGCTGTGGACTGACGTAGCTGTGCTGAGTGCGTGCTTCCCGAAAGATACTCGTATAATCTGAGTGTCTTCAAGTCGCGAGTGAATCGATTTCTTCCAGGCAAGCGTGCTCCATCGTAGACCGCATCGTTGCTTACCATCAGGCGAGATGACGGTCAAACGCAAGCCTATTTCTAAATAAAATAAAAAACATAATATAAAGGTAATATTGATCGAAAAACAAAAGTTTGCGAAATACTGTTATGTCCCACACAGCGCACGTGCAAAGTGTTACATTGGCACGAGTGTGAACAATTGAACACCTGGAAATATATTAGTTAACCTTCCGTCCGCTTATTTTTTCACTGCTTCGTTCAATGGTAACGTTCATCATATTCCGACTGACGTTGGTCTTTGTATACAATTCCATTATGCGTTCGAATAACATCCACTTAGCCTGATTTATTTTAGAAAAATACGTTAACACTAGCCGTTTCTCAAGACTTTGCCCGCAATACTAAAATAAAATAAGCTAACACTGAAAAGTTAGACTACTCACTTCGTTCCTGGAAATGAGATCTATTATTTATTGTCAAACTTCAAAATTTAAATAAAAAGTAGATTAAATAAAAAAAATACATCCTTTTTGTTACTCAGGTGTACCAAATTTCAGCTCCATCGGACATGAGGAAGAAGTCGCAAAGATTTGACTTAAACAAACAAACTATCGGACATTACAAGTTTAATAAAAGCTTGTAAAAGCTGGTGAATCAGTAAAATATTGGCGCCACTCGCGATATACGCGTGCTTTCGAATAGTTAGGTATCCTATTGTGTACAATCCTAAGATTTTTTTCAAGGACATCTATTTGCAAACCAGCCTACAATTTATTCTTGTAAAGGTTTTTATTTGTTTTCAAACTTTTTTAAATAAGAATAAATAAAAAATAAAACTAGGTCACCTCTAAGATGTTAACAAATGATTCAACTTTACAAAATTAGGACCCAATCTTCCAACGAATACAACAACATCATTATTTTGCAATGGTTATAAAATAACGTTATTGAAATAAATGGTCCTGTCAAAATAGATAGATAGATAGATAGATAGATAAACTCTTTATTGTTCACACCATAAATTACAAACAGAAGGATTAAAGCACCTAAAACTAGTGCAACAACTGGCGGCCTTATCGCTAAGAGCGATCTCTTCCAGGCAACCTTAGGATGGAGAGGATAGATAAAAAATATAAAAACGGGGTGTGCAATATTGAAGAATACTCATATAAACCTACATAAAAAATAATAATAATAAATACTTAGAAATACATTCAAATAAAATACATTCTAATAAGTACATACTAAAAACTACCTACATTTCCGAAAATACATATAATATACTAAAACGTATATAAAATAAATATAAAAAAATATATAAAAATATTTCTATGAGGAAAAGTTATTGGTTTATATAAAATCGAGATGAGTAATACGGTTTGTAATACTCATCTCGATCTTAAATCTAGATCTAATAAGAAACTTTGCACTACAGTTGTATTATAAATCAAAACCGAAAATTAAATTATTATGTCATGTAAAATGTATATTTTATATTCTCTCACTTACCTCATAATTTCTATTTACGTAGGATAATGCATTTGAGTAATAAATACATATTTTTCAGATATTTTGATGGGAAGACCATTACAATGTGCAATCAGAACCATAAAGGTCGTTAAACCGCAGGTCCTGCCCCTGGGCGGGAATCGAGTCTAAGCTTAGTGGATTTTTTTTAATTAGTCCATTGCTGGATACTAGATCTATCCACGAAAGGTAAAAATGCTGTATTCGACCACGTTGGCTAAGTGTGGGTTGGTAGAATCACATTCGACATTGTATTTCTTCTCCGGCCGTAGGCGGTAGGGTAGACTTCGCAATAATTGACTTACTTTGTTTTGAATCCTGAAACAAGCACAAGGGTACTGTAAGTTTTACATGTGTATCTATGTACTTGTCGGAGTGTATTTGTAGTCTTCGTAGCGCCCGAAAAGGCGGAACCGATTTTGATTTAGTTTTACTCGTATTTTTGTTTGAAAGTTGACTTGATCGAGTTCGGCCGTATGAAGATTATACGTTCCATTTGATCACGTACTTTTTAAATTGTTATATTTTAGTAACCTACTTGTATTTACCTACACAATTACCTTTACCCAGCAGTGAGATAAGGAAGGCTGTGGAAGATGATGACAATGATAATGATGACGATGATTTAAGCAGTTAAATTAGAGAGTTGTTTTTTTTCAACATACATTTTTATTTTAGCCTATGAAACATGTCGTTATGCACGCCTTTGTTTAAGTTCAAAGCTTTTATCTCCTTCGATTGACACACAATCCCCAAGTAAACAACGTAAACACTCAAATCAATTTAACTCTCACAAATTGGTGCTTTCTAGTGCTCACAGACTTTGCTTTCCATAGTTTTATTGTTTTAGCAAACAGAGACATACGATAGCCTTTGCGCCGGTCAAACAGCGCTTCTAGACTCAATGCAGCCATTTCCAACCAGTTGATATTTAGGCCTGAATGAGAAAATTTGAAACATTGTGGTTCAAGATAGAAATTATACTAGTTATTTGATATGGTTTTGAGTTTTGCGTGTGTATTTATTATATGACATGGTTGTCTGTTTTTCTCCATGTGTGGATAAATTATATAAGTAGTGTCTGGTTTACGTAACTTGAAACCTGACAACTTATTTTAACATACAAAAAAAAATCAGTTACTTGTTGGTCGCATGCAAATTCTCAGCGGGCCGTACCATAATTATGAGTGAATGAACTGTCCTAGAGTCTATAATAGCCCGGCTATATTGGCCATCACTTTGTTTTACAGCCTGTTAAACCACAGACTGTCCAATAGCTACTACCACATATTCTTGACGATGGGCGCATACTGGCTATCCAGTAATTTGTAAAACATGTAAACTCGCGAGTCTGGCATGTGTTGCCAGATCTTAAAAGCTTCAATTTATTATTCTTGCCAGTTGTAGTTAGAATTTATTCGTGATTGTGTATTATACAGTCGATGGAATGAGAGATATGACCCAATAGGACAGATAATGATAAAGCTTATTAAGCAATCAATAACTCCTAATGTATTCGATAAGATAGCTGAGTGATTTATGAAACTTTGGAATATTAGGTATTAAGTCCTAAGATTTGCACATAACTTAGCTGAATGTCACTTTACGTTACGACTACCTACAATTAATAGATATAAATTGTACTTACTGTCTTGTTTAAATGTGAGTGATACAAATTATTTATTTTAATTTACAATTTCTATAGTGTTATTTATGATATAATGACATTCTTCATACGAACAAATTACTCCAGCTCATTAGCCAAGAAAAGATCCGCCGGGAAAAAAGTGCCAGTTGGTAGTAGATAGGCAGCACTCTCGGTTGAGAAACCTGCTAGAATGTAGACCTGCCTTCGATAGCAGAGGATCTCGAAAAAGTAGAAACATTTTATTTTTAGGTTTTCACTTTGTGAAGGGAATTTTTTAATATTTTTTTTTGTGAACTAAGTAAATTTTTGACCTTTAACGGGCCTTACGCCAACAGTTGTATAACATAAAACCTGCCAAAACGAAATCCAAAACCAAAAACCACGATGTTTAAATATGAATAGCAATAAATTGAAGCGATTATGGCTCAAATATATGATATTGATGACTCAAGACACTGATTTTTACATATTGTTTTTTTTATTGCCATAAAAACTGACACAGCCAGTCAGTCAGACGCCAAATGGTCAATGATATCAAATTACCTAAACTGGTTTAACACGTTTTATCAAATCATATGGAAGAATAGCGTCACACCTGTTGCCAATATTTTACGATCTCTCGGCTCTTTACATCTGTTATTAAAATAAAAATTTGGGACATAAACTTTTGATTGCTATTTGGGGTTATTTTGTAGCAATTTTCGTAAGTGTGTTTTTAATTAATGACCATTTATTTAATTAGGGTAATATTCAACAGCTCATTCGACTTATTAGGACTTAATTGTTATGACTTGACAAAGTGCAACATAATTAAATGAAACACATTAAATGACAGAAAAATCTATATGATATACCATAAAATACTCGTAATATGAAGACTTTTATTACTTTACTTTTAAGCTTTTACTGTTATGCATTTATGAGTTTATTGTCACCTTTTCTAAATTACAAATAATATCATATATTCAGATTCTAAATATCAAAGAAATGGCGAAATGAATTTGCCCATCTCCACACTAAGTTTTAAAAAAGTAAAATAAAACTGTAATACTCCGTGTAGACATGTAACGACAATCGGAATAAAAAAACATTTAAACCGTTGAGGTGGTAAGTCACATTTGAACGGAATACCCATCACCAGAAAAACGTTATGTTTCTTCTGGCTAGTCCTCTGGCCACGGAATAACGTGACGTCACAACGTGTCTAGAGCAATGATTCAAACAAGGTTCATAACATAGTCACGACCGCAGCTCTAACGGGTGATGTAATAGAAACATTACAATTATTCAATTACGGTTCACTGATTTATTTGTTTAGTAACGTATTAACATACCTAAATAGCGTATTTTAGCGCCAGTATATCATCGAAAGGGTAACTGGCTGATTAGCATGCAGAGACGAACACACCTTTGACAGGTTAAAGAGACTCTTAACAATGTAATAATTGTCTACACCTTTAGGTTTTAGTTATCTGAGATGTACAGATACAGTTGTTTGATAAAATGGAAAGCTGATAAATTTTATTTTTCTTCTAACTTTAAAGTACGTTTTTAAAGCAAAAATAAAATAACGCGTGAATATTTAGCATAATTATGTATGTAGCTATTCATATTTATCTTCTTCAAGATCAAGTTGCATTTCAAAGTTTGCCATCACACTCGCTTTGTCGGAGTTTCAAAATCGTATTCGATTTCAAAGAATACATTTAAAATACTTCTTCAAAATTGCGAATTGCACCGTTCTCATTTATTCGTCATTAAAGTTTCACCGGTCCCGTAATTTGGTGATTCACTTTCGTACACTTCGCACCAGAAAAAATGTAGCATCCACAATCCACAGCCAGTCATATTATAATCCAATTTCCTTTATGGCGAATTCTTTGTAAACTCATCATCTCTACACTCAACTATAAAATATGCGAACTATGGAAATAATTAATGCGAACAAAGTAGGACCATTCCATAAGGAGAAGCGTTGGATGCCCGATAATGAAAAAGTCGCGGGTCGAACTTGGATAAGATTAGCTCAGGGCAAGGACTCATTTTTGTTTTGAGCTGTGTTGAACTGATTATGCTTATCAGCTACCATACTTTCCTACAAGAAGACATCCGTATCATCAGTTCAAGCCACCAACAAAACAAAAATGACAAAACTGACCATAATGACTGTTTTGGTACTTTCTCGATCTTTTTTATTACGACGTGGTACTATGCTGTATTCTGTTTATGGTATTTTGAAGTTAATGGCCATTTATGGTAATCGTGCTCCAATATTGGTGGTGACTCACAAACAGCCGGTCTCTAAGACCGCGGCTATTTTAACGCTGACCAAAGTTCTTCAAATAAACAAATTGATATTTTTAAATCATCAGTCACTAAATACTTTAACCGGTGCCTAATAGGTAGTGGTTCATTGAAATGGCGTCATGTGAGTAAAATTTTGTGGTGTTTTTGTAGTAAAATGATATAAATAGAACTTAAAGAGCCACGTACAACGTACATATTTAAAATAGATTTTTTGAGTAGTATTTGCTTTTACTTAGCTCTACAAGTAACCTAGCTATTATAAAAGGTAACCTAACCATAACGGACTCCATGCTTTCGTAGCGGACATCCTGAATTCTAAATATAAATTTAAACCATTGACTGAAGCTAAAAAAGCAGACCACTGGCAGACCGGACATCCTGAAGCCAGCGAAAAAACACAAATCAAGAAAACGAAATAATGAATTACACTAGGCCGTTGCAAATGTACAAATAGTTGGGAATCCCGTAGTAAATGACTAGGATTATTTCGTTTTTGTCGCTGCGATTCAGTTCGATCGTGATCATTCGTATTCCGGCTTTACATAATGTCGTTCAAGGTAACCAAGGCGATAAAAATTCTGTCATATTGCAATCAAAGTTATGTCACCGCGATAAAATTTACAGGAGCGGTTGTTGAATGGTTTCGCTCTTAACCGAGAACTCAAAATTATATCGATATCGCATAACACATTTATCAGCAAACAGGAATACTTTTTGCCCATCAGCTGTATAAAAGTGTTTCGAATTACAACCGCAGTTTGGAATGCTTTTTTTATCAACTAATCAAACTACACCGTAAAAGTGCCGTCAACTGACAACACAAACTAGATTTCAATTTTACTATGAAAACTAATATGGTCGTAAACATAGAGTATCCGACTCAATTATCCATGAGTACTCCCGCTCTAATTAAAACAGGCTGGATTATTACAGCGAATTATGCAAAATCTACCTTTATCGATATTCTCTATGTTACTCTTCTTAGCGGCGTAGGCATCCCATATGGCAGGTCAGCCTTTATATACCTACTAGCTTTTACCTGCAGCTTCGCTAGCATTGATTTTTTTTTAATTAAAAAAGTATCTTAAATGTAAGTATCCTATGTACCTACTTCTAATACCGCCAAGAATATGTGTACTTTATTTCATGATGATCGGTTATATAGTTTTCACGTGAAAGCGTAACAAACAGACTTACATTTACATTTATAATGTTATTAGGGATACTTATTGTATCTTCAGTATTATTTTTGTCTATTTCAGGTTAGACCATCCGCACAAAGATTATTCATCCCGGATTCGTTTGATGTCGTCTGGAGAAGCACCGGCACGTGTCGATCAGACACGGTCAAAATACTAGGATCGCAGATTAGTAATTAGTTGACTCTTAGTGAAGACCGAAAAACCTGAAATTTTGATCTAACGTGGAGGCTGCTTATAAATCGTTCATCAAAATTCATTTTATAAGTTGTCTTGGCGCGTGATTTGGCAAACTTATTTATTTCTAATTTTTAAATCATATATTATATCCTTCATTCATTTTTTGTTAACAATGTTATTTTTATTTAACTGATAGAAAAAACGATATAAACTTTTAAGATGTTCGTATTTACGTATAGTTAAATTTAAACTTTAATTTAAATAAATATAATTAAGACTTAAAACGCTAAAATGCGTAAGTTGATTACTGACTGGTTTTAGTGGTCGAAATACCGTAAAACTTGTTGAGTTTTCAGTCCTTTTGTTTTCGTTCCAGCTTTTCTAGCGTTTGATTGTCGATTGGTCTCGGCGATCAGTGCAAAAACGGAAGGGGCGCCTGATTTGACAGTTTCGACGCGTTTGTAAGTTCAATTGCGTTTTCACGGTAATTGTTACGCCACTCTTTGTTATGTAAGTACCGGTTTTGTGAACTCTTCTGTATCCTGTATTTTTTTTAAACTATAGTTAATTGATCCTCGTTTGAAAGTTATAAGAGAATTGGTGAGTAGTGTTCTTAGGTGTTCTTATTATTATGTCAAAAATAAATTTCCTAGTGGTTATTGCAATTCATTATATTTTATGTTGTTAGATATTTAATAATAATCATCGTATAATTATGACAATGCAAAAAAAACTTACCAACCACCATGCCGAATGTATGAAGATCGGTTAAACCAGTCATATACTAAACAGTTAAAAAAAGCACTGATGCACATGACAGTTTATTCATAAATTATTACCATACCAAAAACCATGGACAACTATGTATTATAGTTTACAAAATTTTATTGTGAAATTCCAGCATCATTTAATCCGCCTGCATCCCATAAGAGCAAAGACACGGCACATAAATACAGTGCAGGACAAAATAACAAGCCTCAGTGGTGATATCGTAACACAAATAATAAACGGTAATTTGACACGACAAGTCAATTATGAACCGACATAAACACGTATCGGCTTCGACGGAATTTCGCTTGTAATGCCAGACGTGGGAAACATTTTATTTTATTTTTTGCTTTGCATTATTTTGTGCTCGGCAGTGGAACGAGATTTCTTGAAAATGTTTGCGGTAGATATTATTGTCTTGTCTTGCAACTTTGTGTAAACGCTTGGTGTAAATAAAAAATAATATGTTTGTAACATCGACTATGACTTCTTGTTTTTTTTACACATTTTGTCTCCCGTATTATCTCTTTAAAATTTAAAATAGTTGGAACTTTAAAGTTTTCGCAAAAGTTCGACAAAACTTCAAATGTTCGCACAGCAAGAAATAAATCCAAGGTTATTTCTTTTATTTACATGTTACCTACGTTATTTTGGAGTAAATAGGTTTTTTTGCGAATTGATTGATTGTATTGATGTATTATTCTTCTTAAACGACTGATAAAATTCAATTACTATTACTATTAGCCAATAATATCCGCACAGTTTGCTTGCTTATAAAATGATTTATCAAATCAGGCTTTATTTCGAAAAAGTTCATCTTCAAAAAAACTTACTATTAATTACTAGGTAGTCTGTTTTCGCCATCAAATCAAGTACAAAAATAAATTTAAAGATCTATTAGTCTTTCAAATTAACTGTTTTCAATTCACAAAGTTTTCTGAAACATAAAATATACGACAATACAACAACGATCTCGTGATGAAATATTTCCAATAAAAATAACATATTGCTACGACGGACGGTGCGTTCCCTACTCGCCACACCCAAACGTCAGTGGTCGACTGTACCTAGACATTTACGAAACAATTATCTGTTTATAAACCTTTAAATAAACCCAAAAAAAGGAAAAGGTCCACCACCTGATTACCAATATCAAGAAAAACTTTCACTCAGAGCGCAATCTTCGAGCTCACATCCCAGTAGCCCGACTTCACCTCATTAGCCCGATATCAACACTTTATACCTTTAATAGATATATAATCATGCATATTATTGAAATTGCTTGACAAATTACATGTCGGTACGCAGTTGTACCCGCTCAGTTGTCGGTTACGTTTCGTATTGCGTTTCTTGCGGGCTTTGAGATGCTGCCGAGCGGTTTATTATTATGGAGGGAATGAAACCCTTCTGGGATATATAAGTTATTTAGAGTTCTTTAGTATACAATTTTTTGATTGTCTGGTAAACTGTCTGGAAATGTGAAATAGATAGATAATTTTAGAGTTCCTCGTTTGGGTGCCATCGAAGTTGGTTTAAAAAATATTAATATCTTAAGGTTGTCGGTAGGTATAGGTATGTCTCTACATCAAATTCGTTTCGTGTTTGTTACTGCATGTTTTGTTTTGTACATGATAATAATGTTATTAATATTTATGATACTGCATAACTGTATATTCTGCGATGTGTGTAAGTAAGACAAATGTTTCTTGAATTTTTATTTTAAAAAGTATTAAAATTTAATACACATTTAAGTATTACATTCTAATATTTTTTATTTCTATCACCTTGACAATCGTACAAGTAACTGATGCCGAACTTTGTTGAGGTAAAAGTAAAAGTGCAGTTGTCAGCTCTATAAAGATCCCCCATAAAGTCCTTACCACTCGGACACGAGTCGCCAATTAGTAGTAGGTACTGAAGGAAAATGTGGCCGACGGGTAAAATTACGAGACTATATGTACATACATACGCTGCGACCAACTTGTCTGTATATCTGAGTGGGGGCATCACCATCGTATTTTCTAAACATGACTGACAGCCATCTGTTGGAAGTATTTAGTTCCGTCACTTTGCCGTTTTCTGATAGGTTGGTCGTACTGTACGTACACGCTTTTATTGTTCATCATCGGGAGAAGTAAGCCGCGCTGTAGCTTACACACATGCATAATCAAGATAGTACGTGGTGTGCGTAATGGTGTGTCTGTATATGTGAGCTCTCGTGGATGCATCCAGAGATTTCTGTTAATGATCGTTACTGTAGCCACAGTTAAGTTTGTACTTGTACCTATACTCTCTAATAGTCTCTATATTATGTTAAAATGCATTTAATAAAATAAAATCATTGAATTATGTCCACGTTTGTTTAATTGATGTAAATAACGACTACATAGTTTTTAATAGAATCAAATAACTTTACTTCGACAAGTTAATTAAGTTATTATTTTTATTATCGTTGCT
Organism: Alcis repandata; assembly: GCA_949125135.1. NCBI lineage: Eukaryota > Metazoa > Arthropoda > Insecta > Lepidoptera > Geometridae > Alcis > Alcis repandata. The sequence continues at coordinate 9,697,883 of OX421233.1, forward strand.
CAAAGTGGTTTAAAAATGCTTGCTTCTGCGTTTGGTATCATAATAAACTAAATTAAGTATATGTACTTTAAGCCCTTTTAAAAGTTTTTGGAACAAATAAAAAAACTTCAAACACTTTTCTTTTTCTTTTTTTAATCAGTTTTGAGTACCTGGTTTAATTCTAACAAAATGTGTCAAAGCCACCTTAGTTTTCATACCAAAATGCCAATAACTACTTTTTAGGAATTTTCTTCCTAAAGTTAACTAACTCGAATGTAGAAGGAACACCTTGACAATTTGTTAACACCCATTTAGCAGATGCCAAACCGTCATTTGCCCTTTGTACGCAATTAACATTACTATAAATTACAACAATATATTAACTTAATTGAACAAGAACCTCAGCATTAGCGCAGATCAACATGTAACAGATTGTCAACTTCGTGTAAATATGAAAATGCCGAGTTGTCGAGATTTAGTATTTCCATTAAGAATTAAGAGTTTTATGGTCGTAGAAAAAAACTTTGTGTCTTTAGACGTCTCAGTTTTTTGCTCTGGCTCACGAACTGCGTACGTAAGTATACCCAAGGGTATCGTCTGAATAGATGTATAACATCTTTTTACTAAAATAATAAAATGTAAACTAACACATAGCATATCATGATTTGAAATTTATATTTAGGTTTTCTATACAGAATTATAAGTTCATGATAATGTTCGTTTATGATTAACATTAATTTTTTTTGTTAAAACTTGTAGTTGAGTATAATAAAAATTAATAAGACGATTAAACTGTCTTATGATTTTCAGTCAACCCAACCTTAGCATTTGGTTCAGAGTCTGTTTTGTTCATAATCTTTAGTATTAGATTTTAGAAATCATAATTGATAATCAGATATATTTTAAGTGACGTGCTATCGTAAAATAAGCACACGTTTATGTGTACTTACAGACATAAATACAGATTACGTCCATGAATTGCATTTATGTTTTGCACTGTTAATATTGTTTATGGTATGTTAAAGCAACAATAATCGAATGTTACGAGATTTAATCCGTAACCTTTATGCGATATGGAATATAATTGGAGATATTGAGTTAATATTATACAAATTTAATAGTTTAAGATTAAGGGTCTCACTTACGAGTATATACGTTGTTTAAAATTAATCAGTGTTCCAAGTTCTCTGTCTGGTTTTGCCGTGTGACATTTCACGCCAATGAGAAGTTTTTAGAGCATTTTAAAAGTAAGACCCTAAGTTGTTCTAAATTAACGTTTAAAAATTGTATTGTTTATGATTGAGTTTCTCTTAAATTACATTAATTTGCAACCTCTCTCATGTATCTCAATCATGACTTGTACAAACAATACAAAGATACGTCTTCAATTGATAAATGAATGAAATGGGATAGCACGCAGCGTCTCTTTCGGGGGGACGGGGGGTAAATGGGAACTGCATTCGTTTACACATTTTTACTAACAAATACGTCCTACTAATTTTTAAACTAATTTTTTTTAATGCTTACTGAATTCATGAAAATTTTCATAAGCCAACTTAACATAATACACGGACAGTTGTCGGGTTAATTCCATTAGCATCGTAAAGTAATTAATAGGACCACTCTATAAAATGTTAGACAATGATTAAACATTACAATCAGCGCAGTTATCTCAATACAAATCTATTTAGATTGGATTCATTAACAGTCATGTTATTTATGAACGCAGACAATATTGTAACAGTATTGGTGAGTAGTAACTCATGTTTGAAAGGTAATGGATCACATAATTGATTTCTCTTTGGATTTTTTACCGTTTAACAACATAGTTCTGTTCATGTAGGCGGCCAATATGAAATGCAATTGCGGTATGAATCATTGACAATTGTGAATTACTTCTATTGTTAGCCGTATAGGGTTATAATGGTACGTCCAGCCGAAAAGTACATAGTAACTTATAGTACTTGTTATTGTACAATTTTACTATGGGACCAATCTATGAATTTAATAAATTGCTTGAACTGTTCCTTACATTTTGCCGCATGTCATTAACATTTTTCTATGGACCAGCACTTTTTTTCAAGATTTCAGGGTTGGTTTCATAGTAAAAGTTGTACTTAATGATGAGTAATAAGAGCGTTTTTCGGTTTAGCATACCCATTCCTTATAACCCTGTGTAGAACAAGTCAATAATCAGCAAAACTTATTGTGGTTTCAACTTTGATTCAAATGCAAAATGTCTCTTTCATTATTTTTATAACAGAGCTTTGAAAACATTCTTGCGCTCTCAGTCTAAATTGGGCTTTTTTCAATAGTGTTTTAAGTTAGTTTTTGGTTGTAGAGTCGAAGTGTCAAGAATGTAAATGAGCAGCGGCACCTGCGAGTCTGGTCGGCCGGTGACGTCACATCGCAGTAATGTAGCCCAACCGATATTACGTTTTTGTTTCAAGTCTCGTATTCGATTTGTTTTGATTATCAGCGGTTATTGGATATGAAAAGACAAATGTTTGGAGGTATTGGAACGTTTAAAAATTTGGAAGATAATTGAATGAAGTAGTGTGCTCAAAAATAGATTTGAATGTGTTTGACGTGGTTTAACAAAACTTATAAAGCTGTCAAATGTCGTAGTTGTGAACATATGCATATGCTTTGTTCTAGCAATTATCTTATATATTGAAGAGTAAACTATAACCATCTCAAGTGATGTCTAAGCGATTATTAAATCGCAAACTATAATTCTATACGAATCTGTTCAGTAAGATACTAATCTATTGCCTAGTTACAAAATCAGCGAGTGTCAAAAAGCTCGTAAACAAAAATGTGTTTGTAAAACCACAGCTTAGCTTTCTCGGTTATATAACAGTCAATACAACAACATTAGCATGTTTATGATAAGGTGCAGCTCTGGGCCCGTACCATGAGCTTTTAACGTGAGCCTGAATTGAATCGAGTTGTCTTTTGTTTCGCTTTTTCTTTGCCAAAGAGAAGAAGACGAAAGCCTAGCGATTTGGTTTAGGCTCGTGGTAAGAACTCACGGTATAGACTCAGGAGTCAGTAAGTATCGAATAAAACGCCCAGACTGACATGTAATGTAATGATCGTAAAACTGGGACTTCCTGTAAATGCACTTATCGGTTTAGGAGTTATTGAATCAACACTTTACACGGAGAGGCTCACTCGGTTTTGAATAGATTGCCATTTTGAAGGTGATATTCTAAAATTGTAATGCAGATGATTTCGGTAGAATAGGGTCTGTGTTAGATAATTAATATATCAAACCTTTAAATGCAAAATTCTTGAAATGATTGTTGTATCACTTTATATCAATAGGTATAGTGACGGCAAAGATAATTCACCATGTACGTACCATTTACTATTTCAACGAGGTTTTAACACATTTGGTTCACACTACATAGGGAACTGACATAGGGTACTAGTTCTGAATCTGAATCTGAATCTAGGGTTGCAATTAAACAAATTATTTATGGTTGAATTTTTGTATATTTCGTTACAAAACGTTTTACCAAAACCAAAGCTTGAGAAATTTTACAAAAATATTTATTACAAATATTTTATTGAAAAGAAATATATTGTGTAGGTACAAACTGTACATAGAATACAAATGAAAACTTAAACACCAGAAAAAACTCCGAAAAATGACGTTAACAATGAACAAATTTATTTCTGGAGACATTTATTTATTACTTTATTCAATTCAATGCATTTCATTAGTACACCTATTGTTGTTAAGAGATAAGCTAATGGCGAATGGTAACTGAGCTGTGACATTATTGTGTGTGCATTGGTGAACTGCAGTGACATTAGAAGTTGTCACTAGTTTTGCAACACCAAACTATTGCTTGTGTGTCAAAGCACTAGCTCAACTTATGGGCTAATTCTGCTACCGTGGTAACAAATAGAGAGACTTCGTTTGGTTTGTTACTTGTATTGTATGTATGATCTATGAAAATCTGGTGCTTGTCTTGTCTTGAGACTTTGATATTTAGCCTATTTTCAAGATCTGATGCTAACAGATGTAAGACAACATCAGATCAATTCTTCATCCGTTTAAAATAACAGCGCCACACTCTTCAACAGCGTGTTTCAGGGCTGCAGCGTCATTTCTTCTCCAGCGTGGCTTGGATAGCTGCTACCAGGTTGATTCTATGTAACTTGTATTTATGCCACTAAAAGCTTACTGCAATATTTGGCAGACTTATTGCAAAAGCGATCTCATCTAGGTAACTTTAAGATGGAGAAGATACTTAAAAAACGAAGTAGAAAACTATTAATAGATAGATGGAAAAATAACTCCAATTTATTTATTTTCAAATGAAGGATGGGTGTTTCTCGATAGATTAAATCTGGGTATCATCAAGTCGCAAGTGAATAGGTTTCTTCTAGGAAAGCATGCTCCATCATATTATACCGCATCGTTCCTTATCAGGTGAGACGGCGGACAAACACAAGCCTATTATTAAATTTAAAAAAAACTGTCGTCTGGGTAACAGAATCGCCACCAAGCGTCGTGCCCAGCACACCTGAGAACGGTATTCTCGCACCATTTCGGCTTATCTCCAGTTGTCGCCAGTCACACTCACGGAAACACCGCAGACTTTATGCAAATAGACATAAATATTGTTTTAAACATAAATTATGTACATTACCTCAGGTGCTGCGGTTTCATTTAGCGTTTGGGTTGAGCTCACGAGCTATCCGTCTTCGTAATAATAATTGACCTATGTTTTCCTGGTTAATATTAACCTCATTATTTTTTTTATGAAAATTCGATTTATTTGCTTAGTTTTATACCCGGCTGAATCATCATGTGCTATCATTGCATCTTAAGCCTTTTGTCCCAATAAAACACAAGTTTTGATGAAAAAGCTTTTAATGCAGTAGGCCTAATGGAAATTGGACCGTTCAACTATCAGTTCCATCACTGGCTAGAACTTATCAAAAACACATAGTACATTCTGCTTGCAATTGGCTGCCTGAAATAGATATTATGCACTGTGAAAGAGATCGAAGTTCAGAAAAACAAAAGAGCCAAAACTTTCGTAAAACAACCATAACGAATTTTATCCCTAGAGAATAAACTAGTCACAGTTGAAACTGTTTGGTAAAAGATCTGTATTTCTTGTTCAATAACCCTGGCTAATATACGAGTATGTACTATATGTTTGAATTCCGTGACCGAGCCTCAATATCTGCAGGATCCAGTACTGTAACAATGAACGTGAAGTATGAGGTATCGGTAGCATTATCAATTGTTATTGCTTTATTCAATGCTTACTTAAGACTCGATGCTACCGTACTGCTTTAATAAAACATTAATGTTGCTTATTTATTCTCTTATATTATTGCTGTTGCGTAGGAAGGAACGTAAAAGTTCCTCGTAGACTCCAACCGTTTTGTTGAAAGCTTCTGACAAAATTTTCACTCAATCTTGTACAAACTTAAGTCATTGTTGTTGGTATGATTTAAAAGTAGAAATAAGACTGTACTTCTCTGCGTGTCTTTAAATCAGTTACTTTTAAAACCGCTGCGCTAACCTCGCTAAAACTTATGGGTTGATTACACGTAACGAGTACAGTGACGAGACAGTGCCCTCGGCTGAGGACTCGGTTTGTATAAACAGTTTGACGAGGCGAGTCAGTAACTAGAATCATGGTTTATTTCCTCGGCCGAGTGTGCCAATTTACTGTTTAGCCAGTCGTTACGTACGAGTATAATCAATCCATGAAACTTAGCAAAGGCTAAGGACGGTAATACCGAAAATATTACGATAGAATACCAACAAGAATAAGTTATTGTCCGTCATTCAAAAACAGTGTATTCGGTAATAAATACCGTGATCAGTTTTAGACCATTCTTCATGAAGTTATGTGACAGTAAGTAACCCTTATTAGGAATTACCTTATAATTCCGTGCGATTTAATAATACATATTTATTACATGAAGTAAATAGACACTTATGTTGACAATATATGACACGCCATTATTTGTGTCAGTGTTTTTAAATGTTATTAGATGTTATTAAATAATAAATATTATACTCATAGTAAATAACTGCAACGACTAGGCTGCTGACAGGTTTGTTTGTTGGAAAACCGCTAAATGACTATTTATAGTTATAATAATAGTAGAATTGAATTCATTAAATATTCTTCTTTAAATAATAGATCATTGACAATATTATTTATAATGTTATTCACGATAGTTTGAGTTAAAAATAACTGAAACTAATTTCAACCAAAATAGAGGTGTCGCCGAATTATTCTTTTGAATTTATTGTTGTTTTTTGATTTTTGAATTTTGAGTTGTTTGTAAATATTTGTACTCCGTCTTGGCCGTTGCACTATTTCATTCTTGCTAATTGCGACAAATTGTAACCAATCTCCGACTAAACTTCAAAATTATTGTACCTTGTCGTTACTCGAGTTTGAAGTTGTTGCGCATAAATTCTATAAAGTAAACTGTATCAACAGTTAGTTTTGAACACTTACTTATGAGTGATTTTAAAATTTTGATTAAAAAATTAACGAAGAGACCACTTAGACGTTTGTTTTATCGTGAATTTTGATAGAAAAGTACCATAAAGTAATTATGTTTATTTTTTATCTGCTATTTTCTATTCAGTTTATGTCTACCTATGTTAATTTAATTGAAATAAAACTATGAGTTAATCAAAAACTTTTAAAAACAAGTCATTTAGAATAACTATCAACACGCAAAAAGCGGTTCTTTCGCGTTTTCGTTTTTAGAAATTTTGATATTAATGACTGTATTTTGCTAAAGTCGTGATTGCTACAACTAAATGCTTTTCAAACTAAGATATCGTATATTATTATTATATATCTACTTGTACAGCAAACTATCTGTCTATGTCTGTTGTAAGTTGGTAGGTACAATACGTGCACTGAACAAATATTTCGTCGACTTTAGGTTACAAGACAAATATTTGCCCTTTCTTTGTCGACTCAATGGATCTTATTGTTTGACATCTCATTGGTTTTTGTGTTAAGCTTATTTAGCTTTACATTTTTGAGGACTGAATATTAAGTTTTGATCAGTAAAGTTTATTTCATTTTATTTTTATTTTAGACTTTAAGACACAACATGCACTAAACTTATTAATAACATTAATTTATGCACAATATAACTGATATTAAGACTTGGTTTATTTTTATAACGTTAATTTGGATGTACGTATCGATCAATATATTTTTCATAAACCCATTAAATAAGTACACATTACATAGCTTTTTATAAGTAAATCTACCAGAAAACTATGAACACTTTGGTAGATACCATTTCAATCCAACAGCTCGACAAATTTTTCTTAGAGCATGAAGAGTAAAATAAATGTAAACAAGTTCGTATGGGCCGTGTCAAAGTTTACTAGTATTTTTACTGGTAAAATAAAAACATCCTAAACTCAAGAAATATCTACCTACCTATAAAAAAAAAAATAATAAAACAGATGAAACTACACAATGGAAAATTAAATAAACGATTAAACAAAAACCATCAAAAGCAATCAGCCACCATCAACAATACCAGCCATTTGTTTATATCTGTCAAAGATGATTTAAACTCCCGATAGGACGTATAATTTCATTCGTTTATTTAACCACGAAGTGTCAGACACGTACGATTGATGTGGATCGGATTACATCATTGGTGACGTCATTAGAATGCCATTTCAATCGACGCTCAGCTGCGCGTTCACATTTAGCTCGATTTGTATTGTAATAATAATAAATTTAATTTATTTAAATTTAATTTATAATAAATAATAAATTTATTAAATAAATAATTGTATAGTTAAGTTTGGCTGTAGGTGAGGTTGTTTGCGGGATTATGTATTTGGTTACCAAAAGCGAAAAATTAATACAGGGTTATACAGAAAGGGTATGCTAAGCCGAAAAGAGCTCACAGTACTCATCATTATGAACCACTTTTATTATGGGACTATCCCGAAATTCGCGAAAAAACAATCAGCTGTTGTTTACATACATTTTGTCGAATGTCATTGACATTTTTTTTTCTATGGCACAGCGATTTTTTTTCGCAAATTCCGGGTTAGTTATTTCATACCTTTGAAAATATACTCATTTATTGATTATTTTTAAAGATTCATTTGTAAATGTGAAATCCACGACTTTATATGATTTTAATCGATGTTATTAGTACGTACGATCACTAATGCAAATTCGAAATTCAAATGTGCCCTTCAAGTTACGAACTTGCCCGTTATAGGCAATACGATTAATTCCATTAACGTATTGCTATCATAGCTCGTTTTGTTACAATAAATTATGTATTTTATATTGTTATCTTAGGTTATGGGAGACTATACATACAGTACGAAATGACAATGGAGTAAAATATGTTACCTATACTTTTGTAAGGTTGACCAAACCGTAGAACGAAATGAATTCGAAATATAAAATTGTTATGAAGCAAAACGAAGAAAAACTATTTTAAAATTTAGACCATATAAAAGTTTACATTACTAAGTCATTGTTACATCATTTATCAAGTTACTTAGTTACTCTGCTTTTTCGTTAGTGATTTAGTTAACTGTGCGATAATATTTGCAGCTTCTTACTGCAGGTTAAGTTGCGAGTAACTTTAAAATACCTACAAGTAATTTTGTAAAAGCATATTTACGAGCTGGTAACCCCGAAAATTTTATTAATAATTATTTCAGGCTAATATCAATTAATTAAAACCTACACACCCTAAGTCGGGTCCACACCTGCGCACGCGCAGTTCACGCGTATGATCCGTGCACTTTACCCGGCTCGGGAAGCTGTGGACGCTTCACATTTTTAGTGCGCCCACAATGCTCACATCGCCTACATGTTTCGAAAATGCATGCGAAACGCACTGTTCGTGCACATACGCTAGTGTAGAACCGCCTTAACATATCTCTACCTTACCTTCAGAATATAAATGTCATATCACAGTCGTGCTTTAGGGTCAATTACCAGCAATTAAAGTCGAGCAGCTTTAGTACAATAAACCATTTATCGTGTTGGAGTGATTTATGAACGTCAGTCGGTAATCGAAAGCGAGAACGAGATCTGACGAGAACATAGGTTGTGGTGAAACGAGTGAGCTAATAACTGGGTTTAGCAAATTAATTTAGATAGTAGGTACGATAGGGTGCGATGATGTTATAACTTGCAAAACCCTCTCGGTAATTTAGTAACTGTGACACTAATAAATTTTTCGTAATGACAATTTTATACAGATTTTGTATCAAGGTATTTAAAATTTGAGTAGAACTGGGATGTTAGATTTTTTTATATTAAAGAGAAGTTATGTTAGTACAGAGATCATTCTAAATTTGTATTTTTATGTGTTTTTCTGTTTATTAAGCTGCTTGACAAAATTTTGCAATGAGGTATCCGTCATGAATTGCGTACTTTGTAATTACGCGAAATTGTGAAATTTCAAACAATGTCTGGAATGAAATTTATTTTAATAATTATTTCCCTTTTTCTTTCTTACTATTACTTACTATTAGTTAATTATGTTATACCCTTCAAAGCATTAGATTAATCTTTAGGATCCGTAGCAACATTTCAACAATAGCCAACAATGTTTCACCCGAGAGATATTATCTTTCTGAAATTATACTGTAGTTGAAAATGCACACCGAGTACATCTTTTATAGTCTTGTGTAGGACGAAGTCTCGGATTTAATCACACCATCATACTCATATTATAAATACAAAGGTTTGTGAGTGTGTGTGTGTGCGTGTATTACCTATAGGTATACGCTGAAACAATCAAACAAATTGGATCCCATATTGGATAGTAAACAAATAAATTCGACTACAATCTTTTCTTCCAAATTTAAAATTCCAATTTGTACTAAATATTAACTTTAAAATGTCATAAGCTAGCAGCACCCGGAGGATTTACCCGCTATTTAGTAAGAAACAGTATCATTTCCGGGATAAAAAAGTCTATGTATGTAACTCCCAGGTATAGTAGTACTGAATTACACCCAAAACTGAGCCAATTTCGCGTGATTAAAGATAAATACATAAACATACAAACTTTCACATTTAATGATATTACCGAGATTATTGTCTTATTTTAGTGCACCGAACTCTAATTTTAACTAAAAAACAAAAAAAAAATACAATTTTGTAACACGAGTATCAAAGTTTTGGATATGCATAATGAGGCCCATAACAAGCGTGAGGTAGGTAAATGTCGTAAATAATGTGCAATCAATACCATTATTGAATAAACATAAATTGGTTTAAACAACTAATTTTTGGAAACAATGTGTGTGTTCTTAGAATAGCATACAATTTAATATAGGTGTATTGTAGAGTTACATCAATCAAATAACAAGAAAAACTAAGACATAAAAAAGAGTTAAGGAAACACAAGCGAAAAGTTTAAGACTATGTAAGTAACTGACTATGTAACTTATCATCATTTTTCTACCCCTAGCCCTTGCGCGATCCTTACAGTATGTACGTTTCGTCCATTCATCTACAATTCAAATATCGAATTGTAGATGAATGGATGTACTCGTACTTCAATTCGCTCTCTGATAACAATAAATGTTTGATATGCATAATTAGCTGCGCCCCGCAGTCCTAGCCACTATCCTACAGGAACCGTTGATTTTTCCTATTATGCTAATCCAGAGTATGTAAGCATAAGCTAGCTTTGTCCAATTCCGTTGAGCTATTTTTGAGTAATTGTATCAAATTTATACCCATACAAACTCTCACATTTTTAAGATAAATGGCTGGGTGGCGTAGACCAGTTATGGATGAATGTGAAATTTATCATCAGGCAAACGATTTGTTTGTCTCGTCACTCACTTGTATAAAACAAGTTAAGGTTTTAAAATGCGTCAAAAGATTGTTAACTCGGCGTGAGATCTTCTCAAGCAGTAATTTGCCAAGAGCGTTGTAAACATGTCCTTTTATCTTGATAAGATGTTTATTACGCAGTGATTTATTAAAATGCCCTAATGCCGTGATGATAATGTGCCAACTTTTAATGAGTGAGTCAAAAATCACTTAGATCCTGACTCATAACCTCATTTCGCAACGTTTGGGTTTGAATCTTATAAAAATTGTTATATTTTCGCGGTCTTGATAATTTTGTTTCAAACATTTGTATTTGGCATTTTTTTTCATTTGAGAATATTTTTATAATGAGTATTTTTGTATAAGGAAAAGCGTAAACTGTTTTCTAACATTATCTCTTTCTGGGTATAGTTTTTTTTTTTAAGTTAAAAAATATATACTTAGTCAGTAAAAAGTTTGTTTTAGTTATAAAACATTACTAGTTTTTAAAATTTTGTAGTATTAACTTTTGTACATGCAATATCATCTTCGTTATCGAATATCGATGCAGTGGTTTACGTAATGATTATACTCATTAATATAATAATTGATTTCCTATTCGATACAATTTGATCACCATAATCAAAATCACTGAATTTCCATCCCTACATCTTACCATCGACTGCCTTCACATCATCAGACAATCATGCATATAAACTACTTTGAATTTCAACAAATAACTGCATACAAATAACTTGATAAAAATTAATTGTAATCCCAGCATAATTCCAGTAGCAACTTATCTCTAATCGCATTATGTGTAGGCATTTCTAACGGGACGCATCGAGTGCAAGCGCTCTCTAAACATTCGAAAGACTCTCATGCTTTCTTTACATACTTGTGCTTTTGTTAAGTAATGTTCGAATGTTAATTGAATTAGGAATTTCAGTTAACAGATAGTTGTATGTCACACCTACGCTCGATGCTTACACCTTTTTGTATTAAAGGTAAAATCGCACTAAGTGCAACACGAGACGCCGATGCTTCGAGAACCTAGAAAGATATTATATTGCTGAAACTTAAAAGTAAAAAAGGTAAAATTGTAAAGTAAGCGCTATACTAAAAATCTACAGGTTAGTGGCATACATTTGAAGAAATCAGAAGTGTTAGGAACAAGCAGCAAGCTGGTTAGGTATATGTAATAATAATAAACTAAGCGACTAATACAATGCGTGGTTCCGTTAACATACGCGTGGAAAGCTCACTACAAAACTGACTAGATGTCGTCAACAGTAAGTCGTAAGAGATAAATTTTGATAAGAAAATGTCCCATAATGTCGCGTTCATTCATTTCTAGTGCGGTCTTACCTTAGGTTATGAAAGGTGAGTACTTTGGTCGCTAATTTCCAAATTATTTATTGCTGATGCGTTTATTGTGGTGACCTCTCGCGTATAGTGCCGGGAGTGTTTTATGGCCGTATTACTGAACGCCTTGAGTAAACAGCTACTGAATAAAGAATAACCATAAATCACAATACATATGGCTACGTGACTACAGACGCAAAGTTACGTAGTGTTTTGCTACAATTTTGTCAATTTTGCAAAAATTCACAGTCAATAAATAACAATAAACAAGCTATTAAAAAGAAATATGGCGTCCATTTAGAAACATTTACCAAATGGAGTCATAACAAGCTGTTAAACATTTCTCACATAATCATAAAGACCACCCGTAAATGGACTATTATACACACTACTGTCTTCTGAACTCCAACGCTTGTTTGAGGAAATAAATATATTACAGCTTCAACAAAAGTGATGAGTTTCCTATAGAGTCTATGGACTGTCCTAAACGTTAACAGATACAGCCGAGAATATTGTGCTCGCGAGTTTCAATTGTTTTGTTCAGAGTCTTGTGACAGCGCCCCAGTCGGCTGGAGTCGCGGACAAGCTCCGACTTTACGAATGAAAGCGCGTGGGCTGATATCTTGTATCGGATGCAGTTTCCATCGATAATTTAAGCAAAATTAGATTTTGTAACTTACGTTCAAAGGTTCAAATTACATTGGTACCAATAATTAATCGAATGCATGCAAAATTGATCTTTCACTATGAAGAGTCAGGGTGAAAAATCGTATTTTGAAAGATCTAGAAAATTACGAACAATATGCAGTGAGAACAGGTGGCAAAGCTTTAGTAGGTTTTGCCTACTGTAATTGCTCACTACTGAGACACTGTCGCGATAGCAGAGGCGTCTTGCGATGAAATATGGATTGTTTCCTTGAAAACAACTGGAAATATTCTTATTCGAAAAGAGCGCAACATCAATTCCACAGCATTCAGATATATTACCTATTCCATTGCCCATAGAGCCTTTATTAGAAAGATGGAAAGGTGGAGAAATGTGTATAAATGAAAATGAAAGGTGCAGTAGACCTGAATGAAACACTGTGTGGGGTTTCTATTATACAACGGGAAATCTTATCTTGAAATTAGGGTAACAGTAGCTTTGTTTTTATTTTTGAATATTTGTTGTACAAATCGGACGCAAGTTTTTTAAGGGGAAATCTTTAATTTTGTAAAAGTTTGATATTGATAACAATTACCTAGGTGTCAAGATGCGAGCTACTTTTAAATTTATATCTTCATCACATTAATATTATAAATGTAAAAAAAGATTTTTGGATGATTGAGTACATGTTGGGTGTTTAATACTTTTTCACGTTGTAAGCTGAACGTCTAGATTTAAATTTGGAGTTGAGATAAACCGATCTGACAGACCTATTCTTTATTTCTGTAGAATTTGCTGTTCGTGTAGGATAGCGGGTTCAATCGCAGTTAGAGGATATTATTTCTTTCATTTTTAACTTCGAGTCGAACATAGAATTGCAAGAACCGACCCGATAGACAGAAAATAATCTTAAATTTCCTATCACACAAAAAACTAGACAGAATAGTCGTCCTATCACATGCCATATATAAATTATCGGCTCAATTATACCGATTACCTTTTGATCGGTTAAATATACTTGTATTTAGTAGGTAGTTCTATATTTACGTAAAATCCATCCGTTTGGCAAGGAACGCGCCCGTGGGTGCCGGATGCGGCCCACTCGTCTATCGGCCCTTCCGCTCGCAATTTCACAGGGACGTTTAGACGCACCTTTATTTGTATTCATAAGTGTTCCTACTGATGATTGCTATAAATACCTATTGCTATTTAAGATAAATAATTAAAAAAATTTATGTAGCTTATTTATACAGTCTTTAAGTAAATAAACAATAAATTTTGTTTCATGGTAATTAAACTAGATGTCGCTTTTATCATAGATACTTTCTGCTATGTTTAAAATGGTGTCCAGGCAATTATTTACCTACACAACAATACACGAATAACAAAATCCATTTATACTATTTGATGAAAAACAATCACTGATTTATGACTTTATATCAAAAACCCCATTTCAATAAAATTATCAAGATAGGTAGAAATATCTATAATATTTTCGTTTAGTGTTAAATAATATCTAATTATATCATCATTCATAGTGGAATTAATAACATAAAATAAATCGAATACTTGAATGAAAAAGTAACTAATATTAAAATATGTAATAATGAATATTTCAATTAAATCAATGCCGAGATTTCCGTGTGAATAAACCGTTTGTCTTAGCTCCTGTCGTGACATTAATATGTAATTGAATGTTTTAAAAGCTTTAAGGTTCTTATTATAAACTCTTTCATATAATATTCTATCATATTTACTTACGAATCCCTTCACCTGTTAGAATTTATTTTGTAATTCAATAAACAAGCAAAATAGATATATACGATATCTATTTTCTATTAAACATTTAGAGATTTCGAAAAGGCTCTAATAATTTCGATGAAACATGCTATACGGCGGTTGTTAGGGACAAAAAAATATCGGTCTTGTAGCCAAATGCGATTATTCGTGATTATTTTGTAGTGGTAGGGCTCTTTTGCAGAGCCCGCCTGGGGAAGTACCACACCTTTGCCAGTTATTCCACCGCCAAGCAGTAATGTGCAAACATTGCTGTGTTCCGGTTGGAAGGGCATTGTTTCCAGTGTAATTACAGGGCAAATGGGAGATTAAACAACTTAAATCTCAGGGTGACGAGCGCAGTGCTGTGCCGCGCAGGGTCTTGAATTCTGCGAGTTCAAACTTCTGGGTGGCGCAGACCTGTTATGGGCAAACGTGACGTTTAACATCAGGCGAGCGATTTGCTCGTCTCGTCACTCAATTACATAAAAAAAAAAAAAAAAAAAATCCTAGACAATTAGCAATTAT
The DNA here is from genome assembly GCA_949125135.1 of Alcis repandata. Classification (NCBI taxonomy): domain Eukaryota; kingdom Metazoa; phylum Arthropoda; class Insecta; order Lepidoptera; family Geometridae; genus Alcis; species Alcis repandata. Next base: position 9,713,012 of record OX421233.1, read on the forward strand.
AACGCAAAACGCAACGAAGTAAAGTTTATTTTCACTCAACCAAAATGCATTTATTAAGACCGTCATTCGTGAATGTGGCTTTGTAAAACTTTCTCATAGTAAGAGAGCATAAACAAAGGGCTTCATCTCCCATCTCGAGACTGTCCAGTATCACCTCACGTGGATCAGGGCATGTTTTACGACGTATCTGAAGATGCTCATCCCGCATGCACTTTGTTCATGTACTTGTTGTAGGATTTTAATAAACATGAAGGTTTTGTGAGGGAGGTTATGAACTGTGTGCATTTTTTTATCACTAAGTAAAGAATTAAACAAATAATTAGTAACAGATTAATCCGTTTCAAATGGGCAAAAATGTATGCATTATAATTTTTTGACACTTTTTAAGATTAACCTGGGATATTTTTCTTTGATTTTCTACAACTTATTATGGTTTTCTCTTTGTATACCTAATACTTTCAGTTTGTGTGAACCGTAAATGCATCTGAATGCTATGAGTCTTGGAGTTACGTATATAGTATTGTCCATATTCATCGATCGCGTATGTCGACTTCGGTGTCCATATTCAAGCTATTGATGAAAAAAAGACAAAGGAGCAGAGGCAAACCAAGAACATGCTGCCATGATGGCTTAGTTTTACGTTGACCTGTCAGGATCTGTCAGGTGGTCGCAACATTAAGCAAAAATTTAGACTAACAAATTTAAGAAGATTTTTTTTTAAGAAAACCTACATATTGAAGTAACATCAAGTTACATTCCCGTATGCTTAGTTCTGATTCTTCTCCCTACTCTATTTATAATAATTGATTTGATTTGAATATTAAATCGAAATTTGAATCAGGAAGAGCACGCCATAATTTATTGCAACACGTTATATGACATTATTGATATTGCAGTCTCAGGCTATAAAATACGTTCGATTACTCACAGTTTTGCTACAATATCGATTTTTATTGCTATCGATGAACAAAAGAGACCACCTCTAGGTTACAAAGGATACAAAGAAAGGTATTGCTATAAAACGGCTGTGAAATATAATGGCTGCTAAAAACAGAAAGAAATCTTTAAAGATCACGGAGTCAGTGCTCTAAGATTCTAAAGCATTGTTTTATGTTGTATCCTTTAATATGTATTTGCTTTTAAAAATTAAAGCTTTTTTTTTTCAATACTTTGTAATTTTAAGACTATCTAACAAAGTTCATTTTGTTCAACTATCAGTTCAATCAGTTAAAAGAATTTTCTCGGTTTAGGTTCGTTACATTTTCAAAAAGATATTGTTTATTCTTTATTACAGTTTACTCTGCGTTCAAGCGGCCTAAAAAATGTGTCATTACGAACTTCCTAATTCACTCTCCGTTTATATTACCTAAATATTTTAAACTACGACGCCCTACCACAGCATGCAGCCTCTAAGTTAGATTTTAGGGCAGTAATTCTATTGTAATAGAATGTCAAAAATCACAATTTTGCATAAAGCGGTCTTTAAATTTATCAATGTGGGAAATTTGCGAAGACACAGCCAGACGGCCACAACTCAAAAACAACACGCGTAACTTCAAAGATCTGAATGGGAGCCGCTAAGAACCGGTTCTATAATTCAGGCGCGACATATCAGCCGACTTACCGCCATAAGTCACGGCTTGTGAAATCAGCTGGACGGTTTGAATCGCCCAGCAGTTAGTAGCGCAAGATGTGAACAACTGAACAGTGGTTGAGGTTTGACGTTTGGAAGTTTAGAAGAAGAAGAGTGGTTAGAAGAGCGGTGTGTGTCTGACATTAGTTGGTTGTATTTTTTTGCCACAAAAATAAATATTATGTTTTAGGGTTCAAGGTATGTAGGTACGTTTGAACGCCTGAGTAGATATTGATGAGATTGAAATCATTACAGTTCTTCCATTATTTCAAGTGACAAAGGCTACATGCAGTTGGCTTTTTTAAACATGCGAATGTTAACTTGAGTCTCATCATCATCAGCCTATATAATGTTTGTCCACTGCTGGACATAGGCCTCTCCTAACGAACGCCACAAGGCACGATCTTCTGCCTTACGCATCCACTTGCTCCCCGCCACCTTCCGCAGGTCGTCGCTCCACCTGGCCGCAGGGCGTCCTACTCTACGTTTGCCTATCCGTGGACTCCACTCTAAAACCCGTCTACCCCAACTTGATTCCGGTGCGGCTTAAAGTTTCAAAAGGTTAAATGTATTGAGTATGTTTCAATGTACACATTTTTGGAAGCTTTGACACTGTTTTACATTAGGAATAACTGCGGCAGAGACGTGAGTGTTTAAGACATAATTTATTCAATTTGGCCTATAGTTTACTAAATTTCGGCTATTATTATGCAAATTTTGGCCGTTGGTCATAAGTTTGGGAGTACTAAAAGTAATCTATGTTACGACCGTCGCAAACATTTTAGCAATAAGACAATGTTGTCGCAGAATGACACATTTAGGGAGTACAATGTTACTAGATAGGTACTTATTATGTGCAATCAAGATCATTTCATTACTAACAAAATCCGCAACTTGGCTGATAAATGTCTTGGTCGGACTTACTTAATGATTTAAGACATTATACCTACCTACTACCTGTTAACCTGTATTATTAAATGATATTTAAGGTCAATACATTTTTCTGATTTCTTTGCTTGTGTGTTTGCCAATACATTTAGTATTTTTGTACAGTTAAGCAAATTCGGATAAAATCAAGAAAATCCGTATTATTAGTGCGTATGTAGGTACTGAATTCTGACTCGAGGCTCTTGGTCTATACAATCTTACTTTATTAACTACCCTGATCTACATTTTATCCGCAAGTAATATTCTCATATTACTCACCCATTGTTGTACAACACGTATTATTTATGTTTATTAAGTTGTTCCATTGGTTTACGATGCGACTCGGCGCGCAGGACTATTTCTTCGGACTCTATTTGACAGTTATATTTATTTATACCGCGTTGGAGACTCCTTTCTCGGCTTGAGCCTTTACGGAGGCGAGAATAAGTGAGACTGGTCGAACTACCGTCTTTGTGTCATGTAACTAATATAGGATAGTAATGGTGTCGTTGCGTTAACATTAAGATTGTTGAACAATCAAAGTATTAAGTACTTTGATTGCTTATGTTGATTGTGAAAGTATAAGTTACAACCCGGTCACAATATCTGTGCACCTGACCTCGTGACGTCATATGTCTAAACTTAACAATAAATATTAAAAAACAAAACAACAACAAAGCGAAAATATCTCAAAATCGGGACGTGTATCGGCAACGAAGATGCTAACCGTACTGTCGCATCGGGGAGTGCGCGGAGAGGTGACAGGGGAAGCGGGAGAGGCGCCGCATTCCAGCGAGGTGCACAGATATTGGGACCGGGTTATATTGAGTTAAATTAGTAGGTACTTATGTATATTGTGCATAATAGCCATTGGCTTACTAAGGTTCTTCCATAAAAATCCTTCTTAAAATAGTCATTACTAAGTGCTCTGACAACTTTTCGCTGATATGAAACGTCATGTGCCAAAACAACAGAATTCTAAGCAGTTACAAGCAAGTTTAAGAGAACTTAAAAGTAAAACTTTAAGTATGTTTCGTAGTTCAGTTGCTGTTTTTTAACATTCTGACGAAAATCAACGAGCTCGACCTTTATTCTGATTTAGAAATCAGAATAGAATGAACTAAGTCCATTTGTATTAACTTACCGACCTCCCTTCACTAAAAGATAGATAAAGAGCGGGCTTTTTTTTTCCGCAACTAGGCCGGTAATCGGCCCTTTTTGCGTGACATATGCGGGTTTCCTCACGATGTTTTCCTTCACCGAAAAGCCAGTGGTATGTAAATTCGTACATAAGTCCTAAAGAACTCATTGGTACGAGTCGGGGTTTGAACCCGCCACCTCAAGAATGCGAAGCGTCGGTTCTCCCACTGAGCTACCACGGCTCCCTCCCTTCACTATTAAAGGGTTAAAAATAATTTGTCAGAAACTTTACTATGGAAACTAACGTGGTTTCCACACATTTTTGTTATATCTAATTAAACACGTAGCACCGCACTAGTCGTAGTAGACGACTTAATTTTTACGTGAGTATTCCCGTGTTTAATTAAAACAAAAATGTCAGAAACTTAATAAGTAGGTACAAGTAGGAAATAATACTGGCATAATGCGCTGAGAAAAAGCCTTAAAAATTACTCACGAATTCTTTGTGAGGATATATTTTCATACACTCCAAATGTAGCTGGCATAAAACACAGACAAGACAAACAAAAGAAAACAAACTTCACGTCAGCGAATGAATAAAGTTTCGAATTTGAAAAAAGAAAGAATCGCAAGCCTCTGTTATGACGTCATAATTAAGGGTCCAACACACGGTCAGACCCGAATCATTGAGTCAGGCAGGCAGCGGGCTACCGACATCGTGAGAAAAAGATCGCATAAAAAAAGTAAAAGTGCTTTCTTTGTACAGGGCTGTACTAAATCGATGTTCGATTATCGGTGCCTTATTTTTGGACATGATTCATTGGAAGAGAGGCTTCGTTTACGAGAGCAAGAATATTCGATTAGCGAGTATGATGTAATCGATGTTAGCGTAACGGGATGACAAACGAGTTCATGTGAATGACCCTCGATTTAAAATTAATTTATTGAAGTGCGAATTTAGTCTGAGATAATTTTATTATACTTATCAAATCAAACTCATGGTAATTATTTAAGGCGTTGAAGTATTTCTTGTTAAAAATGTATTTTTGGCTAAATGTACGTCGTAGTAATTAGTGTACCTATATAAGCAATTATCTTAAAACTTACGACTATCATAACCTCTTCCTTCTCTCAAATTAAAAGAAACTGACCATCAGTATGCAAATACATATTTTGTTTTGTCAGTAAACACCTTTGAATCGAATCGTTAACTCGATTGAGGTCAAAATCACATCGTTAATCGAATCGGTATTGCTCTCGATAACATCCGATGCATCGAGTGAGCGAATCGTTGACTCGATCCGATGCGTCACAATTTAATTGTTCCACATAAGGCGCGACCGTTACTGTATTCAAATTTTAAATTTCGAATAAAGAACGGATAATTAACGGTAAAGCTAACGGGTCGGAGGGCAAATGGGATTAAGGATCAGTATTATTTATTACATAGAAACTTATAATAACTCTCAGTTTAAAGACAATCATTTATCCATCATCTTACCTTCTTAAGTACTCGTAAGTATCATTAAATATATTGTTTAGGTACTTTGTATAAAATTAAATTAAATGCTATAGTGTAATGTCCTCTGGCAAGTCAGTTTTTTCATTCATGGCATATTTCAGCAAACTAAAACCGCAAATTAGGTAACAAGAGACATAATTAAATTATTGATTTAACACTCGACCTTATCAAACATTCAAGCTCTCGTACGCTATTAGCAAACATTTCAAAGCACATAAACAACAAACAGCTAATTGTGAGCTACGGAACCCTCTGACCACCGACCAATAACTGAACGACGAGCGTGGGCGGGGCGTGTCATTCAAATCGCGTGATTGCATGCGACTTGCCGCGCCGCCGATTCAAATGTAGATGCACCCTTATTAAATGTTATGTCAAAATCCTTTGTAAAATGTCAGTCTGTTCAGTCTGCACAGTTAGTTTGTTTTTTTTTCTAAGGACTAGCTTGACTTAAATATTTAACTTTGAATGTAACTTAGTAGGGATACGTTTTATTATTTCTGCTTGAAATATACCTACTTGACACTGGCTAAATACAATGGACGTATGGAGCCAGTAATTAAGATGAAAAATTATCTACTTACAAATGAAAAGTATGTAGATGAAAGCTGTGTGGGATAGCAGTTTGTTTGATTGTCTAATTTTGAGACATTAACTTTTATAATACAAACATAAGGTTAATTTAAAATGTTAATTTATAATTATTAGGTTGTAGGTGTTGATATAATTATCCAGTACTACGTTAATCTAAAAAATCGGTTGTAATACAGATAGACAGAGATTGAAGTCTTACCATAAGAGTTCTACTATACTACCTTTGTACTGAACCCTAAAAAATAGGTAAAAAAACTTTTCAAGTTAAACGGTTTTATGTTAAACATACATTGCAATGTTTAAGATAAATGTACTAAAAACCAAAAAATAATAAAATAGATACTCAGTCGTGGGAATTATAAACATATGCATAGACTAGACTAAAATAAAACCGTGGGGCAAGAAAACCGTGGGACGTGCCCATGTGTAAAAAGTTTTTTTACCTATTTTTATTTTCTAGTTTTTAATTTTTATTTTATATAGTACATTGTATTATACTGGTTGAGCACTTTCATTTGATACCCATATTGATGGGATCGATAAAACCTACGTTATCCGCCATTTTGTAGCGGCCGCCATCTTGTATTTCAATTTTATATATTACATTGTATTCTGCTTGTTTAGCCCTTTCATTTGATACCCATATTGATGGGATCGATAAAACCTACGTTATCCTCCATTTTGTAGCGGCCGCCATCTTGGATTTCAATTTTTTATAGTATATTGTATTCTGCTTGTTGAGCCCTTTCATTTGATACCCATATTGATGGGATTGATAAAACCTACGTTATCCGCCATTTTGTAGCGGCGGCCATCTTGAATTTATAATGATAATGAATAAACATAATTGTATTGTCACCAAAATCCAAAGTGTATACAAAATTTCAGATTAATCGGTTGACAGGAAGAGGGTGAAATTTGAATTACTAAATTTGACCCAAGAAAACAAACGGGGTGAGCTGAATAAAACCGTTTAAAAAGTAGTAACTACAAAGTTAGCAAGTACAAACAAATTACCTACTCCCACATACCAGATGCCTATTCTGGCGCGTGCAATATCAATCTCTATCCCTGTCTCTCTTGCAAAAAAATTTATAAGAGTGAAAGCGATCGAAGTACGAGTAACATCACAGAACACACAGAATAAGGCCCCAGGTCAGATCGCACCGAGTCTAATAACAATCATTATAATTTTACTTTCATCCCCGAATTGGGCGCAGAGGATTAGGATACTTGTCCGTGTTTTTGCTTCGCCAACGAGCTTGCTTAATTAACTTTCACTAGTTAAAACCTGGTTAAACGGAGACTGAGGTCACCGCGTCGTAGCGAAAGAATATCGGTTAGTCATTACTCTATAAATAAGTTTCTTTTCTTAAATGAGTAGGTTAATGTGACGATTTCGTAATAGGTATATATGTATAATTTACACGGGTACCTAAAATATAGGGTTATACAGAAAGGGTACGCTAAGCCGAAAAGGGTTCATAGTACGTATTATGAACAACTTTTACTATGGGATCAACACGGAATTCGCGAAAAAAAAAATCAGCTGTTCCATACATTTTGTCGAGTGTCACTGACATGTTTCTATGGAACAGCTGACTGGCCGGCGCCGGCGGCGCGGCGGCTGCTAGCAGTCAGCGTGCGGACACCGCGTAGTCAGAGTGCGGACACCGCGCAGTTTGCTTGCTTACAGCGTGTAGCCAGAGAAGCGTCAACTAGCGAGCAGTCTGATGGCGGTAAGCTCGCTGTCAGCGAGCTGTCTGCTAATTTATGTTGCCAAAATAAACTATATCTAACGGGCACGACCTGAAGCTCATATTTGAATGACATTTTATTTGTCGGGTGGGAGCGGAGTTGTATAAGTAGGCTACCGCACACCGCACCGCACCGCAGCATAAAACAAAAATCTTCCTGCATCACTTTCGTACATTTTATATGAACTCTCGCACACTACAGGCGGGCCGCAGCCCAAGAATTTATATTGAAATGCCGCTGTGCACTGTGTGTGTAAAATGAATTAGTTCTTTCAACAAAACATCGATGGATTCCATACTCTTCATTTTATTCTACGCCACTAAGCTGGATTACTAAGCAAGCTTGCAATTTAGCAATTAATTTAATTGCTTAATTTATTTTCCGTAATCATAGCGAAGTTTGAACACGAATTAATTAGTGTAAACATTTTATTACGATAGTAAAGATATTTAAAAGTGGTTAGGCCGCCAACATAAAATCTATAAAACTTTAACCGCTGACTGAATAGATAAGCCGATATTACGGTACGGTATAAACTTAAAACGTTACTTAAGCAGACACCTAGATTATGCTTATCTTCTTATTCAGTTAAGTAGCGTGATTTACATTAAGGACCATTTGGTAAGGGTCCTGGCACACACTATAGCCAAACCGTTTATCTGAGTCCTCGCCTGCGCGGTACAGAGGCGCGGGGGTATGACGACAAAGGGGACTGAGAGAGGTGCGGGCGGCGGGTGCGTGTGTATCACACTAAACGCTCCCGCGCCTCTGTACCGCGCAGGCGAGGACTCAGATAAACGGTTTGGCTATAGCGCTAACGTTGCGATTAAGTGCGCGAATTTGTCAATTAGTTGTTTGACCATCGATCGTAAACTAACTCATTACTACATGGGCAATAATCACGCAGGTTCTATTCGTCCACAAAGCGACATAAGTCTAGTCTCTTTCGTAGCGGCACTAATCTGAAAGCATTTGGACCTATAGCATACATCTTGCTTAACACACGCTTGGTGCAGGTTTATGCTATCATCGCTGCCGTGCCATGAGCTTAGGTTCATTCACGAGCACTGTAAGAGTCGCAACGCAACTCGTGTCGCCGATAACTCGATACTTTAGTCTCCGCGTACAAACGGCCTTAATATGCGAAGAACCTTCAGCTAAATAGCCTCTTTACGTGCCGTGTTTAACTAAAGAGGCCCAAATTGAATTAAAAACAAAAGAACCAAACTCGATTTTAAATCATGGCCAATAATTTGCTCAAATAAGGTTGATCGCTTTAACGCCATAAAATTACTGAAAGGTAGCCACCCTGTCGGCTTAACGACAACAAATGAGATTCAAAGTGGAAGCCATCACCATTTTCAACGAAACGAGATCGTTTACCTTCTTCTCACATTGAGCTTTTAATAAGGCTTGAAACATAAGCACTACGTGGTCTCGTAATCTGTTAATTCTATCTCAATAAATAATGTTTGGATGTTTTTGTTTGTAATTCAAGCTAAAACATCTAAACTAAGTAAATAAAATTGTTAAAAATAAAAGGTATTGTAAAATGTATCTAATCTTAACTAAGATATAGATGTTTACTCTCCAGCCATCCTCTAACCCAAAAATCTCTTTTGGACCTTCTTTCGCAGGCATAATTATTTCTTACACTACGGCGAAAGTGTCACACATCTACTTTTGTATCAAGAAAATGCGGAAAACTTCCCGGAAAACCGCAGAGCACAGCCAGTCGTCCATTTGTTCGGTGAAGATGATTTCATCACAAAGGAGCTTTCGTCGGCCAAAGCTAAATCAGTTTTGGACAATATAAATTTTCGCTTTGACAACATCGGGTCGGCCATAAATATCGTGTCTCGTTTTGTTTCCTACAAACATTTTTATGTTGTTAAAAATACTTCCCAAATAACTCTGGACGAGTATAAATAAAGCGGTGAGGTAGTAAATGTCAATAATATGCAAAATAATGGATGTTAATCTCGAGTAGCTGGAGAGCTGACGGACATTTTCAATAAAATGAATAAAGTAGCAAAATGACAACAACAAGTCTCTTTGCAATTTCAATCAAAACCGTAAAGATGCTTGGCGAGTTAAACCACCGAAGCTCTGTTTTGGCTTGACCTTGAGTCCATTTTCCTGCTGTTTCCTCCACAATGCATTCTCGTTAGCGTCCCGTCATTTCATTTCCCGTCGTCATTTGCAGCAAAGTAAACCTTACTGAATATCTCCTGAGCTCCTAGTCTAGGACCGATATGTGATTTGCGAGCAAGCACTTCAAAGATTAGCCGACTGTAGCTGTTTGAACGGATATTTTTTATTACGCGTTTTCGGCGCAAATTTATATCATGGATGACGGGCTTTGTGTGAGACGAACCCTGTTGAGAGAAAAATGGATACATTTTACATTGTTTTAAATAAAATCCAATAAGACTTCTTGCCACAAATCCTCTAAGAAAAGAGGTGGTACGACTTTAGAAACGCACCAATCGATTTAAGGGGGGGGAGGGGGGGGGAGGGGGAGGGGGAGGAGGGGCAGACCCCTCCCCTAAAGGGTGGAGTTGCGGAAACCCCCCCTTCCGGAGATATGAGTGTTTTTGTGTACCAAACTAACCTAACTTTTTTCGCTTCCGTAGAAATTACCCTAACGCCTTTGTCCTAAAAAGCGATTGGCTTTCTAGCACTTCGCCGGCCGCTGCCGCGGCACGCTCGCTACGCTCGCTCGGCTCGTGCGTTGTTTTTCATGTTCTAACATAACCTAACCTATTAATCGTTTGCTTCCGTAGAAAATGAACCTAACGATCATATTAACAACAACAACAAGTACATAGCGTCGATTACGTTCCTTTTTTACAAGTTCGTTAAGTCATAATATAAAAGTAATAATTTTTTTTTTGTTACTTTAGATTAAAAAAAAGTTTTTTGAAAAAGAAAACATTCGTAACAGTAAATAATATAATATAACACATAAATAAAAAATAAATAGTCGTATTTAATTTTTTTGTGAAGTGCGACAAGTTTTTCAACGTTCGTAGAACGTATAACGGAACGCCCAGTTTTGAAACATAACCTATATTGTGTGAAAATGTAAGGTGAATTTCTCGATTTTCAAAAATTAATATCTCGAAAAGTATACGTTTCCGCAAGTTAGCAGTTTACAGGAAGCCTTCTTATAATAAGACCTATCTATGAAAAAAGTCTGAAACCTGAAATCGATTGGTGCGTTTCTAAAGTTGAGCCAAAGAGGTTAAATATCAATCAATTTTTAAGCCACGTCATAGTCCACAAAAACTAACCAAAAAGTCAAACAATCCGAAATCAATTTTCAAGCTGACGAACACATCACAAATAGTAATTAATTCTTTACACTTTCACATACTCTCTACTGGTTAGTTAGACGATGCGAATTCGGTCAACGACATACGAGATCTGCCTAATTTCCGAAGGACGCACGAAGTCGATACATTTTTGCACACCTACATACGAGTACGGTATAGGGGAAAGTCAGCGTTTTGAATTGTGTCGTATCGTAGGTGATTACAGGTTGCGTAGGATTGAACTTAATTAGCCATTGCATATCTGTTTTCTAATCTCTCTTTATTGGTAGGTATTGCAGAAATACAGAAAGCGTGCTGAGGCACAGTACATACGGCTGAGGTTTGTTTCTAGTCGAAAGGTTCTTTGGATTGATTGTGTTACATCATCTTTGCTTGTACTTAATATTGTGTTCTTAAAATGGCACGACAATCTCTTATGCCACTGTACTTGCGTTTCTATAACAACAAATAATTACCTACTCGGGTAAGTATAGCTTGGAACATTTTTGTTTGATTCTACATTTAAAAACAAGCTACTTTTGATGACGTTCGATTGTAAAGCTTTATTGTATGGTCAATATTTTAAACACAATTTCTTCAAATGCAATTTCTTGAAATAGTGAGATGAAATAAACAAAACATCTTACTGTATATTCTGGGTCTTAGTTGTAAAGGGTGCAGTTAGTCTCTGCTAAAATGCTCTGACAGTTTCTCGCTGACGTGAAATGTCAAGTGCAAAAACAAGTCAGAAAACTTTAAGCAGTTAATAAGTTTAAGTAGGCCTATTATGTCTTTAAAATATTGTGTTTAAGTAGAGGAAAGTCACCAAATATGGAATACTATTTTGTTTTAGAGATATAAAATAAAAACTAAATAGAAATGAAAGTAGTTTAATGTCATTACTAATCAGTCATACATTTATGTGTTAATTAACAGGTTTTTATCAAAAATATTAATTATTATCAAATTAAAATCTAAAACAAAAAGCAAAATCACAAAACAGTGACCATATATGGAATAGGTACCCCTATATGGAATACAAGCCTAAATCATCATATCAATGAATAAAATAGACTTAAAATATCCATGAGATCAAATAAATTTTAATAAAATATTGTGATAAATGAAAGATGTTGCTTAATTAACTTGCAAAAGTCACAGATCCTTGTATAAAACTCTGGACCAGCACAATCATAATGTGCCCAAAGAAACCTGGATTACATGCATAATGTGTAAGCATTATGCACTTTATCCAGCTTTCTCCACGCTTATCGATGGAATAAAGTCTTAGACGGAACATACATTCTACATCAGCAGAGTCAGGAGATACTTACTTGGTCCATAACTTATCATGTTCATTCATCATCACGACCGACTGTCCATATTTGGATTTTTATACTAGTTCAAAGTCGTATTAATATTTTTCCAAATCAGAATATTTTAATTACAGAAGGTCACAAAATGTTAAGATAAACTTTTTTTTTTTTTTTGGTTAACCTGTAATGTCCCACTGCTGGGCAAAGGTCAACTTAATAATATCGATATACTCAATAGTATAAAACTTATGTAAACATACATAATAACTGGTAATACTCATGGTGATGGTGTGAGTGCGGTAGTAAAGCGACCAAATAAAATAGAAAATGGTAGTGTGTTGTGTCTTAAACTTATAGTTTTGGAGAAATTAAGAGATTCCATATTTGGTGACTTTCCTCTAAGATTTTCAACTCACGTATAATTTCCACCTCCAGGATTTAATGGGTAAAGAATAGTGTACAATGAGTTCGCCCACTTCATCCTGCTGACAGGATGTACAGCTCTCGTCTGTCATCGCCCTAATTACTGCTCCGACTTCAATTTGAAACACACCTTGACACGTAGGCGACTGGCGACATTATACTCGTACTTATTGAACTTGGGGCAAATTAGGATGTGTGCTTTCGTTGCCAATGGAGATGACAATAAAAATAATACTATTGATAGAAATTGGGAGACTAATAAACAAAATTGTTCGAATCCGTCAAACTTTTTAATTAATTCATACTATTTCACTGGTTGGCAAAGTTCTTCGTCAATTTTTTAACTTTTAGTAAAACTTTAATGATAAAATAATAATCCCGATGTGCTGATACGGAACTTACACGTTTTAGAAATAACACCTTGTGGTTTACCTTGCTCTACTACATAATTAAGAATACATGTGTATACCTTTACCAGGGCGTACCTTTTCCTAAGAGTAGGGCAAAATACGTTGACAAAAAAAAAACGAAACACCGTCTCGGGTTTGACCTTAGTGCGCCTCTGTTACCAGCTCTCGCATTTCCATCTGAATGACGATCATTCTTTTGTCATTGACGAAGATAATTTCTGTTGTGAAACTTTATTGCACAAACGCAATTTCTTGCTTTTGACTTACCGTCGTGACATTATGTAAACTTATATTAGAGGTATATACACACATAGATTTTTGTCTTAACTCTTACGGCCAGATTTTCATATATTTATGTAGTTTTTTCTATGGATAATAAGATAAGGCAACGTATATTTACGACTCTAGCAAACTTCATGGTTGTCATCGTTTGCTTTAATGGCAGGCATCGCAGTTACTCGTATTATGTTGATTCGTACACGAAGCCCTACTCACAATGTGCTGCGAAAGTTGCGATGCAAATCAATGAGTGTCGATTACCTATCCAATATGATCGCATTAAAAACGAACGGTGCCAGGGACGACTGTGCAATTTGTTGCACAGCAATAAGTTCAATTTTTATTAACTTATGCGAAATTTCTTACTTTAAATTATTTGAACACAGTAAGAAACGCATACGTGTTACGTGAGTCACTGCCATTACCTTCACTTCCATCGTATACAAAGATGAATTAAATAAATAAATAATAAAATAAATTTAATAAACGTTTCACACTCCCCACTAGGAATAAATCCTGTGTCGGGGATGCCATGGAACACACACAAAGACAAGGACAACTAACACCCAGACCCAGAACAGATATTTAAATTCATCATTCAAACATCTGCCCGGCCGGGAATCTACCTAACCCGGGACCTCTGGCATATAAGGCGGACACACTACCGCTGAGCCAAACAGGCCGACATTATAACATGTGTTCCCATTTTTTGCCGGCACAGTAATGTCCGCGAGTGCAAATCGAGATGCGCTCGCGTCGTTCGTCATTAGAATCAATTATTTCTCCATTTACGAGTCTCCATCTTCGAGTCCTCAATGTTGGCAATTTTGTGCAACACGATCGCTTTTTATACATCACTGTAAATGGCGACGAAGTATGTAAAGCTTCGACATTAAAGATATTTAAATTACTGGTGCCGGTTCATGTGCACACTAATATTAAACGCAAAAGTAGCTGTCTCTTGCCGTACGGGTTGCTTTTTTACTACCAACAGAAAATAAAAACAAGATAAATTTCTAACATGTATCTCATAAAGTATGCTTGCATTTTTCAGATGGATAGGATGGGAGTATTATAGATAGATAGATAAACTCTTTATTGTTTACACCATAAATTACAAACAAAAGGATTATGGCACCTAAAACTAGTGCGACAACTGGTGGCCTTATCGCTAAGAGCGATCTCATAGGTATAGGTACATTTCATCCCCGAAACAGTGAAAATTTAGAACGGGCTCGGTGTAATTGCGGGCGCAGCTAGTAATAGGTATAAGAAACGTGAACGGAACTCTGGCTATCCTTCTGTTTGGTCTTTTAGTCGAGAAATCTGTTCTCGACTAAAAGACTAAACAATTACATCAGTCTAGCAAGTATTAGTCGTAGTTCATCATATGGATAGACAAGACATTGGATACTTTTTCTCTCAGAAAATACAGAAAACTGTTAAAACTACGGAGCTATTAGTTTATAATGAACATAAAATACCGCGACGAAAGATCGACGGTGGAATTGAAAGAATCTGCTTACGATTAGTGTTCTACGCAGCTTTGTATAGATATTTATAGATGTTTATTTCATAGTTCAAAAGAATGTTAATCTTTATTCTATTGGCGCTGAAGTTAAATCAAGATCGAGAACGTTTGAGAAATGGTAATTGTAGTGTAGTTATGCAATATTTACATCAACGCTTTGCCGAAAAGCATTTTTCGGATTTTCATTGAGCTGTTCTGTGTAGGCCAATGCTTACGCTCCACAGTAATTGCTGAGTATATTTATGTAAACTTCATGTAGTGCGGCATATCCTCCTCTATTCTATGTTATTTCTACAAATAAAGATTTATTAAAAGCTTTTAATCATCGATCAAATATGTAATCCGACTTCGGTGCTTTTAATTAACCTGCAATGTATGTAGCTATATACCTACCTATATATTCGGGTGAAATCTTGCAATTCAATTTAGGACCATTTTCCGATGTCCGAGTGAACTGAAATTTGGTATACTTGTCCGATGATCTCCGACGACAATGCAATAAAAGCTTGTTTTAGAAAATATATTATTATAGTAATTAATATTAACTTATTTTAATTCTTATTTTACTCAGTTTGTCTCATAGCAGCTAAAGTCGTATATGGTGATGAGTTCTAACTATGAACCCTCTTTGATTTAGTCTAGCTTATGTACTGACAAATATGTTAATAACCCTGTTATTATTAAGGCAGTAGACCGAACGGATCAAAACCAATTCTGTCTGTGCTATGGTAAGTTTTTAACCATTTTTTCCTTAATACATAATTACAGAATCAAAATCCATAATCATAAACTTCCTAATTTCGTGAAACAAACGCGGCCGACGATAGCTGTCCGACGATGGTTGTTCTTAAGTGATTTATTTGGTTATCCTCTATCGTCTCGGGCCATTCATGGGCCGGTGAGACCACAGGCCCCTCGGAGTATCGTAAGAGATCATATCACTGGTTTGCGAAGGTCTGCGGTTAGCGGCGGATCAAAACTAGGCAAATCGTTGTTTTGGTAGCTTATTAACTCAGACATGATTTTAACAAGGGAAAGATAAAGTTTGGGATTAAAATCTGCCAAAATGTTAAATGTAATATTATCTAATAATTTTCATACTGTTAGGTTTAAGTCGAATAACACTTTCTGGCGGCTGTGAAGTTGTACAGTATCGCAATCATTTAGATGTGTGGATATGTATGAAGTATTAGGGAGGTTACAGCGCTTGTCAAACCGCACTTGTGGTGCACTCAAAGTAGTTTCAACCGCATTATAATGTGGTGAGTAATGTTATAATGCTCTCATCAGATAATTGTGTCGAAAAAAACAACTAAATATTTCCCATTTGGCAACAATTATTGAGTGCCTCTACTTTTAATTCCCACACATACACTGACTACATACACTACAGGTACTTAAATATGACCTCATACATCTGTGACAAACAATTTAAATACATCAGATACTTAGATATTTGCAAAATGAATACAAAAATAATGTCACTAAAAATAATTCAGTGTTACACGCAATAGCGCATCGTGTCGGACTCAACGCGTATAAATTAGATGCGCGCCGCAACAAAACTACGCCGCGTATCTGTCCAAACATCTGAATGGAGCTTTTACAGGGCACGACGCTGGCGCTACTTTATGTGGCGGTATTCTTAAGAAATATTTTTATGATTTCAATTTTAATTTTGATTTCAATTTTAAAATTTTAATATCGTCATCATCCACAGCCTTCCTTATCCCACTGCTGGGTATAGGCCTCTCACTAGTGCCATCTGCCTCGGTCCTGCGCCAATCGGATCCAGGTTCGACCCGTGACTTTGACTATGTCGTCGACCCATCTCGCCGCCGGACGACCAACACTTCGCCTGCCTTGGAGTTTAATACAATTGTATAGTCTGCATTCGTAATTTGTAATTGTGGCTTGTTGTGCGCTTTGCTTCGCTGTAAGCACAGCAATAATCTAAATAAAATAAGAAGTACCTAGATAGTTAGATAGGTACGAGTACCTACTATGGATTTGACAGACATTTCTTAATTTTTTTTTAAGTCGTCTTTCAAATGTAGATGCAGGTCGGAACATTGGAGCACCAGCTCGCTGATCGGACAACCTTACGAAAAGCAGTGGACGATACTTACTGGCATATCTGACATTAGGCAGGAAAATTAAGCTGTTCCATTAAGAAGATTCAGTAGTGTTTAGAAAATGGTTGATGCTGATGAAGATCATGAAATTGTATTGTTGATGTGGGACCTACCCACATCAACTCTACTAAATACTCTACCAGGTATCTACTAAGAATAACTTAGACAAATTAGATTTTAATTATAAATTCACGTAGGTACTTTTGGTTAGTAGGTAATTAAAGCGTTCCTAAATAGGTGCCATAATTTCGGTCCCACAATCTATCAATTACGATTACCCCCTTATCTTGTCCGTTGTCAAGTCAACAGCCTACCAAAATCGTTCCGTATAAAAAGGGCTAAATTCACAGACGCCGCGCGGCACCCGCTAGGCGCCGCTCGGTAACCAAAATGTAGTCTTTTTTGACCTCTTTTATTACTTTTTTCAGTCTTTTGGGGGTCCACTGGCGTCCTTTTTTAATGAATCGGTGTTAACCTTCACATGGTTCATGTAACTGGGTGCCGATTTTAGATAAACTGCCGGCGAGAAGCTGTTACAAAGTAGAATGGGAGAGGTGACAGGGGGCCGGTTTTTGATAAATCTTAGAACTTTGTATGAATAAGAACGGCAGTTCTTGTGTCTGCGACCTAAATTTAACGGTAAAAAGTTCTGCTTGAACCTACAATGTAACTAAAGATTTTAATTAAGTTGCTTATCTATTAAGAATATTATAGAATTTAGGAAATGACGATTAAAATATACCTAAGTAACATGAAATAAGCTAAATAGTTTTTCTTCACATAATCTTTTTCACGTGTGAAAACTTACACTAGTTCATAACGTGTAGGTATTTGTTTTCCGATATTTATAATTTCTATTGTAAACCATGTTCTTTGAAGTCACTTAAATAAATTTACAGTTGTGATGGTTATCGCTTTTTGTCTAAGAAAGCAACTTATAGCGCCATCTACTAAGTTTTGGTAAAACTAATGTTGGTAGTTCAATATTGTAACAAAATCCAGTTATTAGAATATTATGAATACAATATTATCTAGGATTTAATAAGATATGTAACCTAACCAAACTCATAACATAAAAATATTCTTCAAAATAAAGCAATCGAATAGAAAATCAATGCGATCTTTATAAAGTTCTGCTACTCGACGCTAGATGTCACTAGTACGTCCGATGTCAAATGTTTTTTTTTGTTACTGTTAAAGACCTATGAAGATAAAACATTAACTAAGTACTAATATAATTAATTTTTTTAGAAGTATTTTAAATTACATTATTTAAGAAAAAAGTGTTTATTTGTCTTTTACAGCGACCCCACTTAAATTACTATCTTATCTATTGCGATTGCAAAGAACTAATAAGTAACCTTTAGCATGACAAATAAAAAGTGAATTTTCACTTCTTTCCTATTTAGGCGCATAATCTGGTTTCTTTACAATTATGTTGGCATGGAACAAAAATACAATTTTCGCCTTAACTCATTTAACCCTTCCTGCAAATCTTTCCAGAGACAATTTTAACGTGGCATAATTTGTATTATCATCAATCTCACATAAAAGCTAAGTACATATTTATCAAACACTTGACCTTTATCTACAAGTTCCCATACTTTTCTCAAGCGCTTCCAATGAGTAAGGAGCAGACATAAAAAGAAAATCAAAAGCTGCGGTCTACAAATTAAACGCCGACAGTATTGTTCACAAGATGTTAAGCTTGTAACACACGACCAAAACCGCAAACATCCTTTTAATCTAAATAGACACCTAAAAGGCACCTTGTTATGGACCTAATTAGTGAATCACCAAACAAGATAAGGTCTACGTCCAATGTTCCCAGAAAATGACCACCGCTGAAACGGAAAGCTTTCGAGGTATTGAAACTGGAGCATTTCCGGTGGCGCCTCTTCAAAAGAAGTTCTACAAAGGTCTAATAAAGGTTTATAATTTTGTGAATTATGTTCATCATGTATGTTTTTTGAACAATGTATAATGGTGTTGAGATCTAAAGAAGCCGTAGATTTTAAATAATCTTGGGCGGGCTGAACTTTGATCGTGAATAAAAATCGGCTTTGGTAAAAGGATGAATAAGGAAAACGACGTAGCTACGCCGGCAAAGAAAATAATTTTGAGCAGATCTGTTTTTTACGCATAAAAAATTGTTTAACTTAATAGGTATAACTAAAGGTATCTAAGAGGCTGTGTTTTAACTTTTATGTTTTTTTTAGTTTAGGTTAATTCTGGTTTTGAATATCTCTGAATAACTACTACCAAGTTATACAAGGCTTGTCAACAAGCACATCTTATCCATTCATTCAACCACATCCTTTTGACAGCGTTCTGCAACTCAGTCAAAGTCCACCGACAGAGACGCCTCGGAGCCTCATCTAAACCGAGATAACGTTTCCAAATAGGTGCTAAACCATACCCTCGTTTCGCAAAGCCGCTAACTCCGAGATCGTTTTAGATAAACCCCCAAAAACTGTCAGTTTGCAAAACTTACAACGTTGTTTTACTGATAACATCTGTCGCTAAACACTCAATGGACGTAACTGTACCTGCGCCCTATTCCAATTTGTGTACTCGAACTTGAATTAACAAACAAAAAGCTTAGCAAACAATTTTGGGCTATAATACTAAGACACAAAGTAACATTTTCTACGCATAACTCTAGCAGCAACTTGGATTTATGTTTGTGGAATTTAAATCTTAACTTCGGATTCGGAAAGTCCAAATTGACATTTCTTGTAGCAAAAATGTTGAATCTTCAAGCACGGATAATATTTTTAGTTAGCACAATGCAACTAATCCGTTAAAGTAGCCGACAGTGTAATCATTTTTACAATTGTTAACTAAACAAAATGTCCAGGCCCTTTTATTCGTTAACAAAGAGTAGATAGATGGTGGTTATATTGTTAAAGGGAAATTACATTACGGGATATGTTGTGCGTTGACGCTTCTGTAGCATTGATGGAGTGTGAAAGTGTGCAATGATGCAAATGAATCTGTTTACGTAGATTCATTGAAGTTAAGGAAAACTAACTAAAAACTATGGATTTCAAGCTAAAAATCAATATTACGGTTATGCGTGCAGCTTTACCGTAATATTATTTTTTTAGTTACATTTTTGGCGACATTTTTACCTCGTTTTTCTTAAATTATTTTCGATTTAAAAAAGTGGAAAACAAGCTACGGGCCACCTGATGGTAAGCGGTCACTGCCGCTTATGGACACCTCCAATACCCAAGGCCATTTTCAGTGCGTTGCCTACCTCTCAGGACTCTATTAACGTCGATTATTTTGGACTTACACAAACATTTTATTTAGATTTTATTAAAATTTACTGCCTATATTATACCTACATATGAAATCAATAAAATCAAAAATGTTTTCAAAGTTTTTTAAGTAGGTCAAGACAACACGGGGACGCTTCCGCTTTATAACGGAAGTGGTCAATGAAGTCTATGCTACCGCAAAATTGTTGATTTATTGTGGTTAGTGCGCTAAAGGACACAATTAAGTAAACGTTAGATACTTAGTGGGTTTGCTTGGCGCGCGTTTTGTGGTCCAGGTTTTGCAAAAAAGATATCCGGTATTTGAAGGCATTTACCATTTATCCTGTCCAGTCTTGTCCTCTGCTAGGTCACGAGCTCATCAAATCTTAATACGTAATCATTTGCGATTACATCGATTTCCCTTGTGGGTTTACCCGCAGGTGATGTCTAAGAAGAATTCTTAGTCGGTATCGAATTTATAGGTACCTAACCTACCTATTGTTATGACAAAAATGTCAGATGCTTACCATAGGTATATTAGGTATGCAAATATATTCATCTATACCTATACAGAGCTTACCACAAGTTTTGCTGAAACTCATGGAACTAAATTATTAGATATAATATAGGTGCATCGTATTCTTCATATCTATAGGAAAACGAGAGTTTTTCGATGGTTTAAAGCCCAGTATACCTACTATATGGTTACCTGCATACTTACACACGAACAATGCAGCGGCATTCCGCACGCAGAGTAACACCATATCCTTGGGAATGTGACGCTCTCCCATCGAAATATTTCAAAACTCGATCACTATCTCGACGACTGCGCATCGAGTTATTGAATGAGACGTGAAAAATGATGTCCGAGCGCAAAGGCTTTGCCGGCTCCTTCTTGTCCCTTTCGAATATAAAATAAAAGAGCGAGAGAAAAAGTAATGCGGGACAAAAGAAACAGGAGTCTGGTATACCTTCAGCCGATCGGTGAGGTCCTCTAACAGCAGGGGGCTACTCTCTGTCCGCGTTCGCCTCTCGCCCACAGTGCGAACTTCTCACCGTTTTGTTGTCACGTAATTAATTTATTGCAGTTAACTTGTGAAGCAGTGCTAGGGGTCCTTATGGGCGGTGTGTTTGCCCACAGACGCGCGTAGGTCCGTTCTCAAAATTGAGACATTAATTTTAGACCTTTTGATAAATAGAAGCGGCACCCTTTATGCCTGACTCACCAATTTTTGCCAATTACTACGGGACTGTTGCAATTTGCTTATTTATGAGTTTAATTTAATTTTGCACGGTTTTATTTGAGATAAAATCTGTTCCTGGTCGTATGAGCCAGACATTAATATGTTAGCATAACTAGTTTTCAAACAAAGGATAGTCTAACTTTAACCTAAATAACTTGGCAAGTTATGTGGTAAAATAAAAAGACTAGAGAATTAGGAAGCCAATGAACTAAAAACAAAGGTTAGGATTATTTGTGGCATGCACGATGAGCCGCTATTCGTATCTATCTATATACTTTGGCTTATATAAGTTAGTACCTATGTAGTCAAAGGTCTGGTTTTAAAAGAAAAATATTTTGGTTTTTGCTACAATTTGTGTGACATTTATTTTTAACTTAAGTAGGTATGTAAAATTCCACGCTCTTTAAACCTCGGCATCAGGCAATCATTAAAAGCGTTTTTTTACCGATTTGTTTTCGCTTCTTCTTTCACAGTAAAATCAAACCAATTAATTACATACGAGTACTACAAATCATAAATTTAAGTATCCATCATAAAACAATCTACATAAAATAACTAACAATTTAAAGCCATAACATACCTAATTGATATGACATCCAATTAAACCGCTTTGTCAAAGTATTCGTTACAAACTAAGAGGTGAACAAGTTTTACTACACACTTACAGACTTCACCCCACATGTCATCGGCCAACACAAAGTGGCAAGGAGCTATAAAACCGAAAGCACGAACTGTCGGACTCGCACTCATTTAATTTATAATAAATGCGGAAGTTTGTCTGTATGTTTGTTACACTTTCAGGCTGAAATGGGCTTTAACCCGTATTAGTATACCTTTCGCGTCAGTTTCATATCAGCGCAGGACATAACTCTAGATTTAATAATTTAACTCGGTGTTGCGATTGTTCCACCTACGCAATGATAAAAATCGGTGATCACCGATTTTCATCATCCGAAAACTGTGAGACGCAGCTAGTATTATAAATGGGAAAGTTTGTCTGTATGTTTGTTAAACCTTCACGATGAAACGCTTAGCTGGGTTACGACAGCTTAGGTATTAATACATAAACTTATTTTCATCAACATCACCACCACTGTTTCTCATCACCGCGCGGATAAAACCGCGAGGCGTAACCAGTAATGAATACTTCCATAAAAATATCACATCAGAACATCTCGCAACACCGAGTTAAATTATTAAATCTAGAGTTATGTCCTGCGCTGATATGAAACTGACGCGAAAGGTATACTAATGCGCAGTTTCATACTTTAGTGCCAATAAAAACGGGTGCGGTGAGATTTGTGCGCCATAAATAAGCATGTTTATATGACGATTATATCGTATAATAATAGATCGAATAATTGGGCGTAAAAACTAAATGGAGTATTGGTCCTGAGTGAAAGGGTCCGGTTAGAAGGCTGCGATTGGTTAAAGCGCCGGCGAACTTTGTAGTCGATTTGTTCAGCCAATTACTTCTACGTCACACGGGAGGATTTTTGCTCTAAACTTTTTTTTAAATTACTAATTTAAAATGATCATTAATATACTTAGAAAATACCAATGAAAGAACCGTTTTAAATAGATGATAGAATACAATTATTTCTATGTCAATAGACAGTGTTCAAAATATTGGTTAGAATGCTTACAATTTCATTTTACTTTACTAAAATATTAATTTAAAATATTTCTTTTTATAATTTTATAAAAAGAAATAATATAATACGGCCTAATCACCCTTCGAGGGTAGACCTGTATCCCAGCAGTGGGAGGATTAAAGGTTGCATATGAGTATGAGTATAATTTTATAAATCTTACATTATGTACGAGTAGGTACCACTTTACTTTATAAAAAGCACCCTCGAATTTTTCTATGAAATAATGTAAACCTCCTTTTGTAACCCGCAACATTTAATACGTAAATCAAATACCGTCGCATCAAAACACTCTTAAATTCGACTCAACAATCAGCATAACGCAGGTATAACCACTTAATTAGCCATTACAAGCTTGACTAAGCTGTATGAATAAACTGGTGAAGTAGGTATGTCTACGTCGCCCCGTGTGGCGGCCGGTCGCCTCCGATGATTATCGCACGTGATAAATGGACCGCGCTGTGGGCTCCAACCCTCATATTATTGTCTCAATGAATACTTTTTTATTGTCATAATATTATATGCCTCGCTTTTGACAAGTGGCGTTTAGGATCGTGATGCATTTCTCTCAAATAACTAACTCCTCTGTTATGATCTTCGCTCAGACCATACAAGCAGTGGACAGATCGTATTTATTAATTTCACGTAAATAGTACGTCTAAAAGAGCCTGGACTACAATTGGCTAGACCGACAAAAGACGGCTCGTTTTGAAACCGGCTAATCCTATACGCGAATTTCAAGTTTTGTTTTGAGCCCCGTATTATTTATAACCTCGCCCGGCATTCGGCGTGATGCGATGTATTTTGAAGAGGAACTTTCTGCATGCTCCATCTACTACTTGAATTAACTTTGCATTGGCGGGAGTCATTCCGCGCTCGCTCGTAAATTGATATTGAATTCCTTTTTACGGCGGCGAAACCAAATCGATTTTTGATTCTTATTGACGTAGCTTTTTCATATGTTAATGTGGTAGATTAGGTCTTTGATTGAGTGTAGATACCTTTAGAGAAAGACGGGTTCAAAGGACTGCGAGTTCAAGTGACAAGGTTGCCAGCACGATTTTATGAAGCCATTATCTCGGAGGCTGGCTCGACGGACGAATTATGTCTAACATATATTTTTAATATATTAGGGGGACAGTTTATAACGTGTTTGTACGTGATGTGAGCTCTAAGCCGCCGCCCGCTTTTTTAATTTCGACAAAAGAAGTTAAAATGACGCACATAATCTTTTTATAACTGGTATTTGGTTAGAATACAAATGCGTGGTGCCGATTATGCTATATATTATTTCGAAATCGCTTTTATGATACTAAATATTTGGACAAGGGTTTTATTGCAGTAACTTGATATTTTCTTTTGAGATGTGCTTTTGTTTCGTGGTTTTATGATTATTGGTCTATGCGGAAAGACTGCTAAAATTGTTTTCATGGGAAACGAGAAAGTGTTATTTCTTTGATAAAATGGTAAGATTTATCTTTCATGTTGAAAATATTTCATTATCCGGAAGATATATTTTAAGGTATAGTATAACATTATTTCGTAAAATACATATAAATAACACGTCATTGACAGAACCTTCAGATCTACCGAAATATATATTTTTGTAGCATAGTACCTAAGTACCTAAGTAAGTTTATGTAGGCCGAATGGCTAACCCGCTTTTTTTTATTTTTAATATATTTTTTTTGGCGTATGACCTGGCTTGGCGATTGTTTTTATTAAGACAAGTAACCGGCTTACAATTTCACAAGTCCTTCGGTTCACGGTAGCGCTCAAGCTTAGCAATCACCTATTTCGTATCTTTATTTCCCTTCGGCCGCGTACGAAACCGGAGGCTCGTAACCAGTTACGGCAAAAGAGAAAATCTTCGTTGTACGTTATGAATAACTAGCGGCTCGTCCCGGCTTCGCACGGGTGGACACTGTTGAAGTTTTAGTAAAGATCCCTAATTTTTTCAGGTAATGAATATAGCCTATGTCACTTTGGGATAATGTAGCATTCGAATGGTGAAAGAGTTATTGAAATCGGTCCAGTAGTTTTTGAGTTTATTCCACACAAACATCTAAAAATACAAGAATACAAATCTTTCCTCTTTATAATATTAGTATAGATAATTCCGCATTTGATCACCAACTCGCCTGTTAGTCAGCAACAATGTGGTCGAAGATGAAGCACGCAGATTTTTCTTGATTATGTATGTCATATTTTTTCCTCATCACATGTGCAAACCCCGGTTAAACCTCCACACATGGCATCACAGATTTAATCTCATTATCTCGATCGGCAGCGGTGGCCGACAATTGGCCACAATGGAGCGTGGCGAGTGAGCAGCTGCTTAGCGCATGCGGACGACAGGTGGGCTGTGCACGCGAGACCATAGGTGTGGATAAGACGC
The DNA here is from genome assembly GCA_949125135.1 of Alcis repandata. Classification (NCBI taxonomy): domain Eukaryota; kingdom Metazoa; phylum Arthropoda; class Insecta; order Lepidoptera; family Geometridae; genus Alcis; species Alcis repandata. Next base: position 9,738,557 of record OX421233.1, read on the forward strand.
GTCCTTGTGTATTGATCAATTGATCGTGCGTACGAACGGTACAGTTGTTATAATTTTCCTTCATGAAAAGTTTTGCTAATTTATTTATGTATATTTTAGTAGGCACGTAGTGAATTTTTAAATACAGTTTTTGGAGATAGACTAGGTAAGTAAAGTGGTATTCTCATCTAATAAGAAATTAACAATCATTATAAACTATTTTTTTATTTCAAATTGTAATTCTTTATTTAATTAACATGTTATTTTTTTCATTTTTTTATATCGATTAAAAAATTTTGCTTCTATATATTAAATCTTATTTTGATGAAACCCTATATTATATCATTTAGCCATTCCAAAAAAATAAATAAATAAAAGGGCTTTTTGTGTTTGGCAGCCGAACTGTGAATACTATACTGAATCACTGAAAGTTAAGTTCTGTTACTCTATTATAAGAATAGATTGTTATAAGTTTTAAAGATCACGATGGCGCTGAGTTTCTTGCCAGTTCGTCTCAAGCGTCTTGGGCCTTACGAACTTGGCGTAGAATCATTGTTGAGAATGAAGTAACCCTCTCGGGGTCCATAAAATAAATGATAAATAGAATACAGTGCCACAAGTTTAAGTTGGCGGTGGCGATTTGAGGAACTAATAATAAAATGACGAAGGTTTGGCGTCCATGGGCTCTCGGTCTGTTATCATAATACTCCTCTAGTAAATCCGTAAATCATTGAACTAAATTTAATTTTTTTCCCAATTTTCGCGTCATCTTCTGTGCAGTGGCAAAACTGACATTGAACACAGTGGCGCACAGCCGCGCCAAGTTATACTTGCCGGACTGTACCTATTCTTTGTGTGTTTTCCATTTTATATTTATTTAAGACCTGTTTAAATTAAAAGTAAGGCAGATAGTAAGTACTGTAAGTACACCTATATTGTCAGCTAGTGACAATATGACAGTTTTATCAATCAATCGATTAGAATTAAGGTTGAACAATATTTTAAGATTCTAACACGTGCGTTGATGTCTTTTCTAAAGCCGCAAAGAAGTGCTTACCGCACTACAAAGCAAAATAAACTTTTTTATTGTTAAATGGAGCTTATTTACATATTGTAAAAGCTAAAGCAGCGAAGTTAAATAGTTTAATGATGGTACTAATGTTTTTTCTATACATTAAGGTAATACTAGGCCACCGTTGACAAAAAAATACTATTCTAACAGTCAGATCTGAAACAGTTAAGCTACCCAGGTGTCCAACCAAGTAAAATCGGCAAAGTACTACAAAGATAACAACTCCAAAAAAGACAACAACGGAAATGCCACCAACGCTCCTCCGCGCGTCCATCAAAGCCGCCGCGAATTCCTCCGCATATTGTGCGATATCCTGTCAAAGTCATAAATAACCCTGAAACGATCGACACGTCATCCTCGGCCGCACAAAAACCTTCCTATTTGACGTCTAAATTATTGCCAGTAAGCGTTTTCAGCAAGCGAACCGCCCCCGACAAATCGCCCCACGGCGCAGCAGATGAACCGAGCGACACCAACAATAGCACCACCGAATACATCAGATAAAAGAATTTTCAAAACAAACTCAAAATACTAAAGCGTTTGACACGAGCATCCGCTCGGTCGCAAAAAAGCGTGACCAATCCCACCGGAAAATTGAACCTTATGTCAATATTTTGAGAGGTCATTTCGATATACCGTCGCACGCGCTTTGATCCTTCGATAGATCTCAATAGCGGTGATTAGAGGCGCCTATGATTTTGGTTGAATGCTTTTTTTTCTGCGTTGCCTTCATCGGCCTTACAAAATAAACGGCACACTACTGTAAAAGAATATACAATTATTGGGCTTTGAATGGTTACAGCGGGGGTGAAGTGCCCATAAATTGTTATTTTTTCTGCCTATCTCGATTTTGAATGTTGGAAATCTTTTAAAAATCATAAACGGTTTTTGTATGGTGGATTTATTGTGCATGTGTCGGAGGCGTTGGGGTGTGTTGTTTGTCATAGAGCTGCCTATTTGCTAATTATACGCTTCGATTTTTCTCGAATTATCAAGTCACGCGAGATAAAACCCTTTTTAAGCTTTTTTACTGTTGATACAGTAACAGTGCATAAATATCGGTGTCAATTATATTGAACAAACAAGATTAGGTACGCCGTTTTAAAAAGCAGGATAATCGATTATCCTTCTTTCGATAAATATTGAGGCGAATAAAACCAATGTTAAAATACTCATCACGAATGCATACCTAACTAAGACGATACCCACGTTATATTGTACCTATTTGAGTTTGATAAAATACAATTTTTATGTTTGGTAATGAAATTATTGTACAGACAGCATAGGTTAACAAAATAAATACTTTCACGTCATATTCTCCCACATTATAATTGAAAAAAACATTGTTTTCGAAATAATTGCGCCGTAAATATTATTCGCAAACTATTTGAAATAGAAACTAATTTTTTATTTTTTTTTCAACTTTTATAAGCCTTACTCTTTATCACCAGACCCTGTCAACTCCTGCCATCTTGTCACATCCCATCTCCATTGAAACTCCCTTGTCTATCCAACGGCAACGTCTTCATTGAGGCAAGGTGTTAATAGCCTGCTGACGCTCATTATCCTAAGAGCAGCCTGATCGTAAATTTGTCCGTTCAAGGCCATACGACAAAGGGACCAAGTGTTCTACAATACCGGAGTCGAATTTACAAGAGGCAGCTTGTGACGCGCGTGTGGGCTTCTATACCGGTAGCCGTAGTAGGGATAAGACTTGCCCTTAAAGCTGATAAAAAAGTATAGACCGAGTGGCTTTGGCTGATGTAAAAAATCGACTTTAGTTTAAGCTTGGATCTTGAAAGTTTTAAATAATGCTTTAGTAAGGAGATTATTTCCTAATGAGCTTTTTTAAATGAGGCTTTTTATTTTGTATGACACTCGTTATAGAAACGTAAAACAAGTTCAAACTTGTTTTCTTTTTTATAAACACAGTTTTTAGTTTGAGTCTGTTAATACATAGTACGTTTCCTAAGGTCATTGTTTTAGTAGACACTATTATTTTGTTTCGTTTGTAACAAATGGTTTTTTATTTAAAAAAATTATTAGATCAATTTATAATCAAGAGTGCATCCATACTAACATATCAATCTCAAATCTCAATAGGTCACCACTGTCCTCATGAATGGGTGGTATCGTCGGAGGCTCTTTACAACGCTCGTTTTGTACGGAATGCTGTAACAAAAAAGCCTTTAAATACACACAATGATAACTTTAATTTTACTGCCATAAAACAACATTATCAATCAACTTTATCCTCTAAACCTATAAAAATAAAGATGCGCTGTTTATTGTGCGTTCGCAATTTGGTTGGTAAAATCTAAGGTACAACATCGTCGGAACTACTCGGACCCTGGGAGGAGTTTGCTTTGGACGCTTTATTAATTATGTCCAATTAATTTCGGGACGGTTCGTCTCACGCGCCCGTCTTGCGGATTCCGATACGGTGGCCGAATCGCGGTTTTGTTCTTTTGATAACGAGTATATTAATGAGATTCTGGTGAGAACCTAATCATTAGTTCATCGTAAAAATATTATGAGGTCTTAGTCTCGATTTGGGATCAAAAGCCCGACGGCGCACGCAGTTAATAGTTGTTATAAATGACTAAGGTTTCGGTTGTTTATTGATCGGTTGTTATGACTCGTATTTTACGACATAATTTATTTGCTAATTGGACTTGTGGTTTTAGTGTTTGTCGATTGAATTGATATAATAAGTGTCATTTAAAGTTTATTAAGTCATTGCTGGTTTATTAATGTGATTAGTATTATTTGAATGGATTACCTATCTATTTCATAGATATAAATGGCTAAATGGTTTGTGTAGCTCTGTTATCCAAAGTAAATATAAGCTACTCGTATTAAATTCAACCAATTCTGTCGAGTCATTTTAGTTCAGGCCCTCTGTTCTAAGGTACTCGAGATTATCTCCGTCAATCTTATGAAATTTGTAATGAGAGCGACAGTGACCAAGATAAAATCTCATTCGGCAGAATAAGGCCCCAGCCATTTCAGTTTTATAACATTTTCTGCACCCATGATAACGTGTATGATGGGCGTAACAGCGTATCTAAGAAACAAATCACTTTAGCATTTACAATACTAACAGGATACAAACTTATCCCTAGATACTCATGACTGCTTGTCGATAATTTGTGTGGTTTTTAATAAAGAGTTACCAATCGATCTATCTATGAAATCAATAAGCTCCCAACATCAAAGAAAAGATAAAAAGTGACCAGAACAAAACAATGAAAACCTCACGCTCACAAAATCCGTAGTTTTTTGCTCCGTGTTTGTTATATCGGTGTCACCGTGATTTCACACGTATGGGTCTGTAGCCGCTTAACCCTCCTAGTTTCCTTCACAGTACGTAAGCTTTTCAAAGAATCAAGACTATGAAATATAAGATTCTGCACAGTATCTAGATAGTAACATAGTAAAGATTTTCCATTGATAAAACTTTTACCTAGTAGGCACATTTCAATATAACATACAATTTTGAAATCATAGCTGAATATACATGTATAACTTTCCTTTTGGGCTTAGCCATAGTTGCGTAAAAAATGTTCACTGTGTGTTTTAATATGTTAAAAAATATATGGACGCAATAAATGTTCATGTATTTTTCACTTTATAGCTTTGTAATCCTTGATCTTCTTTTAAAACTAAATCTCTACATTTGGGTATAAATGAAGTAAAGATTTGTAGGTTCAGTTATAGGCAATGAAACTTAGATCTTGTATTGACTTCTAATACTGTTTTAGCCTTTTACATTACAACCGTATAACTTTATAATATTTCTTGGGGGCATTGTTGGCAGTCGCCAGGCCGGCGCCGGCGCATCCGATGCACCTATGTTATTGTTGCTCTGGAATTCCTTTATTTGACATACGCGACATTCTCGTTTAGAATTTGTGTGTTTCGCCGTGTTTTGTAACGATGATTGTCGCTGGAATCTCTTGATGGGAGGTTTCAGAACCTAATCGGTGAGCGACCGTGTCATTCTCTACTTTTTAAGATGTAGATTCTTTCTACGGTTATACAGTGAATACAAATGTGCATTGCGTAGCGATTAAAACAATTGTTTTAAAAAAAAACTATGTTTTAAACACATAATATTACTTACCTACTTTCATCTTGCTGATTAAAAATGATACCTAGTAGTTAAAAAAAAACTCTTCACATATAACATTTTTGGCAAAATAAAAAAAAAAAAAAACATTTCAAAATCCAATTTACCTACCCTTTTTATACGTGAGTAAAAAATCTTATCTACCACTGACCATTAAAAATAAAACCAATATTTTATAAAAACGCAAGTTTTCTAAAGCGTTTCATTCACAAACGTTCGCCGCCGGTTTTGTCTGTAACCCGATACTAATACTAGAGATAAGTAGATCATTAAACTGTCGATGTGAATTTTGGCGCACCAATAAACGCACAATAAGATATTGGGTTACTTTCCGGCTTAAACATGGCAATTTGTAAAATTAGAACAAAATTAAAACAGCAATATTTATTCCTTAATTGATATTGAAATTTTGAACTTGTGTTAAAAATTCTGGTAATGAAACATAACTGAAAAAAGTTACTATAAACAAATTATTTAGCTTAAAATCAGAATTGAAAATTTCTTCTGTTACCAGAATAGATAATTATAATTTAAGAGAACGATATTTTCACTTTTCCAGCTATGTAATGAGAAAACTAATACTTCAACCGCTTGTTGTCAAATTAAAATAATACTAAAGCAATAAAACAACAAACATAAAAACTAATGCCCTCTTAAATTTAATCAAAAACCCCAGACAACATCTCGCAAAATCAATGACCGCAAAAAATGTTTATCTAACACCCCACCAATTTATAGACCACCAAGCAAACGTGCCAAAAGATCACAAACAGAAAAAGAACGGCAGCCTAACAAAACAACCTGCGAGTACAAATAGGGGCTGAAAAACACGTCTCATAGAGATCCATACTCAGTCTTCACACGGGACAAGATTACAAGTCAATTAACAAGTTGGAAAGGAGCAAACTTTCTATGGGAACGTTATTTGTTATTTATCTTTCTTTGACATGTAGTGACCACACGGTAGGGTTTGATATTTACCACAGATAAGAGGTTGTCACCTCTCCGAATACAGCACAAGTTTAAACTACTTATATATAAATGGATAGCGAAGAACATAATTAGAAACTGCCTGTTTTTAGTGCATATACTGAGATACTGAAATATTAGCATTTGTAATTAGAGTCCTATCAAAAGTCTGCCACGTGTGACTTTACATAAATACAATAGATAATTTAATCTTTTCATTTAATATAGGGACCCTTTTTTAGTGACGGCAGCCGAGCTATACATTTATTACTCCTTCCATGGCCAGTGTCTGTGCTTGACAGAGGGCACCTGAATCTCCAAAGAAAATAAATAAATAATACCGCATAAAACCGCACCTAATTACTTTTGAACAGGCAAACACTCGAATCTATACAAAAAGTTTAAATATAAATATCAATGTAAACGCCATCGATCATGTCATAAAAATAGATATTTATCAAGTTCAATAATACTCGGCAAACACCCGACTCACTCATTCATTAAACAGCAGTCAATGAAACTCGTATTTGCATATTGTGAATCACGTTTTGCAGAGGCGGTGTAAGGTTGTAGGAAGGGGCAAATAATATCAAATTACGAAAACGGGGCAGCACATTTGTTTGTTTGTAGTTTAAAACAATTTTGAAAAATCAAATTGTTTTTTACTACATGAAACAGAAAATCTGTTTTATAAATTGAATTATGTAAATATAGCAATTTTTTACAGTTATAATACACGTTTTCTCTGCAGCACTCTCGAATTGGATTATTAATAACAATCATCTCTATTTTTTAAAACTTTACGATAAAATTGCTTGTCTCATAGGAAGTCTTATATTTTTACTGGATTTGTATAACAAAACGGCATCCAACCAGTTCGGGTTTCTCGCAAAAACTTATATGGGTTCAATTATTGAATTTTATCAGGTTCAAAAAAAAGACCCAAAACAAAGTCAACTCACCTTCTTAACTATTGAATGACTACTAAATTATAGGAGCTAATTACATTAAAATATATAGATTATTACTGCTGTAAAGATTGCCCCCTACACCCACACCTAAACTCCTCCCTGCTTTCACCGTTACAGCTCTACGCCTCGCATCAGACGTCACAGTTGTAATTGTGCAAGTACTTGTACAGTCCAATTGTCATCTGCAAGAACAGGTGAAGACCATTGTACTCGCATGGTTGTATTTAGTGAATCATGCGGGCATTTCACAAGGCCTGCCTGAGTCACGGCTTCCAACGAATCTGCATGGGAAACCTATGGGAATGTGCCGACGATGGTAACCTGCTTGATCTGGAATGCCTATCCGGTAGTATGAAGTCATGGAACAGATTGCGCAGACGCCTGATGATTTTGTTGTTGCAATTTGCGTTGTCACTGCCTACGTGCAGCGTAAACGGATGTGAAAATTAGTTTGTCGTTATCTTCATCATCATTAAAACATCCTAGTTAACGAATGTTTATCTACCCCTGTTTCTTGGCGTACGTGAGCTACGTGCATCATTTTCGAAAATTTAAACAACGTTAGCTTAATTGATTTCAACTATTAAATATCGATTGACCTACCAAGGTCGCGTCTGTTTGCGTATGATATCGTTTTACGTAATACTTATTCATTCATAAATATATTTACTAGTACCTATAGATTGTAGAGATTTGTTTGAATAAACTCAGTGTTGGCTCTTATTAGCAATTTGAATTAATTTTGAACAAAAAGTACACAGAGAGTTTCCCGAGATGATAATTTTTGGCAGGTTTTCCATTTTATGTTTTTCACGCCAGACGATTTCAACGTTTGTCTGCGTTTACGCATTGATGAATCATTTCAAAGTTTATTTTATTCTACGCATAGACTCACCACACCGAAACAAGTGCGAAAACCCAGCACTCGTCTTAAGTTTTTGCACAATTACTTCGCAAATGATCAATTTAACTGTCATTTGTAGAGCCTATAAAGCACATTACTCATAGTACTTTGCGGCACACATTTCATTTAGTGATTCACTTTCGTTTGTCGGATGCTGTTTTTGTTGGCATCAACCTTGGCGAATCGGAACTTAGTTACAATGGGAGCAGAAATCCGGTAAATTCCTGAATGATGATCTCTGAGTCATAATGCCGATATTTTTTTGGAGCTGCATTCTTAAGTACTCTTAAAGATCATGTAAGGCCATCCAAAAGTAAAACATAATCTGTAGCCACTCAGTATAATGACAACGTTTAGTTAAAATGCGCGTAAGAAATTGTTGTTGTGAAATCATTATTTAACCTTTTTTCCTCCTTTTTAAACCAAAGTAGCATGCTGACCAGCGTGAACTGAAGCTGCATCTGAACAGACTATCAGTATTCTGGATGACATTCTGAAAGCAACAAAAAATATAGTACAGTACTTGACAGTACCAAAACAAATGACTTGCCGAAGAAGTGAATAATAAATACTTCGTAGTAAGTGTTAAGTGGTTAATTTTGAAAAATGATGAAGGCATATTTCCTAAAACATACAAGAGTTTTTCTTTTTGTCATTTAAACTGACCTTAAAACTAGACGAAGATAACGTAACCTACTAATAACAGTTAGTCCGTCACAAAAATAACTCATTGCTCAGAAAAGCGCGACGAATTCCGGGATCTGATCTCGCCAAAAATATCTGATTCATTAACACATAGTGTTGAAGGCGAGAGCACAATAAGAAGCGACGCGATATTTGCAACACTTCTACAAATAAGTTATGATATAATATACATTATACATATGTATAATATGTACAATTCTATACTATTGCCATACTACTGCCGCCGTAAAATAAGTTTGGGCGTTAAGAAATAACTTTAAATTTATTATTTAGTTAAAACCAAACCAAGAGAACTTTCCAAATATTACCAACTCAGTGGTGCAAACAATTATAATATGTGAACCTCACAAGGGCGAAGGCGGTGTGAGTCCATTTTGTCATACCACTTTGTCATACTTGAGTGCGTTGTGAGTGTGACTGAAAGAGAGGACAAGAATAGCTTTAGAAAGATTCGTAAATGTTCAGATAGGCACATGCCTATCTGAACATTTACGAATACGATACTGAGCTATTTTTGCTAAATTCGTCGGTTTTAAATCAGCGATTTAAGTAGCGTTGCAATACTCACCCAGCCACTCACTATCGAGAATCGCAAGTCACTGCGAGAACTGCAATTCGTCGAGTTTCCGTAACTTGCGTTGCGCTTAAAACGCTCAACTTCAGATTAAGCCGCGTCGCTTGTGTACTCCACCATCAGCCTAAATGGTAATTACCGGTGACTTAACAGTGACGAGACATGAGGTAACAACATATCGAAGGATATTACTTAATGAGAGAAAAAAGCGTAGTCAAATTAGCACCACCGATTATTTTATTGTATCATCACGTCATACTTCAGTCTTACTTAATTTGGTAATTTGGATTTGATCATCGGGAATTAGCTAATGCTTTATTATTGCAATTACTAACCAAGATCTGCTTTTTACTTTGCACTATAATCACATTATTAAAGTGGCTAAATTAGGTTCATAATTATATGTATAATTTATTAGTAAATAACTTGTGTTTTGATTACAAAGGTGGTTTTGTTGAGAAAAAAATCAGGTCATTTATTACAGAATGTGTTTACCTACCCGAATTTCTCCCATTTTTAAGGAAAGTTCCGCCTGGAAATATTTTATGACGTAAATTCTACGAGAAAGTGTTTCAATTTTAATTATGACGATTAATTTATCTACGTAAGCGTAGCACGCGAAGGACCCGGAAAAGGTAAAAACCCGGGTCTTTTCGACCGCCGTGGACCGTATTCGGGTAAAATTTAACGCTACATTAGTCGTATATTCAATTGTCGTATTGGCAAATGAAGTGACTCATAGAGCTTGATTGTAATTGGCGATCGTGAGAATGCCAACTGAGATGTCTGGCGATGAAGAATTTTACTCTTTCCGGAGGTTTGGCCTCAAAACGTAGGTAAGTGGGGCCGATGGCCGTGATAACTTTACCAAACGACCCATAAAATATCAAATTTCAGGACAGTAATAAAAATGTCATACAGAGAAAAAGAAAACTTTACGACAAACAAACAAACAATGTCTCACTCTAAATACTTATGCCTCCTTCGTTCCATCGTGGGAAAAATGTATACCAGAAAATCGCCAAATCTCAGTATATCTTGAACTGATTACTTGTTAGCTTTCTTTGATTGAACTTGATCTTAAAGCTTCATAAATTGCATAGAACATAGATGTTTGTGGAGCACTATGACTCAGAGGTAAAGTGGCTATCAATTACTTTCTCTACGTGTGTTGTAAATATTTTGTAAAAGAGCAAAATTTTTTTTGCAGAGCATTGTTGTTTCACCAAACTAATCGCATTTTATTATTATCATGTAAAAGTTTATGAGTGGGTGTGTGATCTTAGTATTTACATTTATATATGTTTGTAACCTCTCTACGTTAAAATAACTCAGTGGATTTGAACGAATCGGAGAGAGCACATACCCTGGATTAAAACATGGGCAATTTAAAATAAATGGTACTATAGGATTTAACATAAAAGTGCAAAGAGCAAGCAATTAAAATTAAAATAATAACATAACATAAAACCAATATACATACTCGTACAGAGATAGATACGTAGAAGTAAAGATAGACCTATTGTTAGTTACTAAAGGTAGTATCGTATAGGTATTTTGCAACTATCAAAACAAGCAGGGTTTTTGTAGTGGTAGGGCTCTTTTGCAGAGCCCGCCTGGGGAAGTACCACACCTTTGCCAGTTATTCCACCGCCAAGCAGTAATGTGCAAACATTACTGTGTTCCGGTTGGAAGGGCATTGTTTCCAGTGAAATTACAGGGCAAATGGGAGATTAAACAACTTATATCTCAGGGTGACGAGCGCAGTGCTGTGCCGCGCAGGGTCTTGAATTATGCGAGTTCAAAATTCTGGGTGGCGCAGACCTGTTATGGGCAAACGTGACGTTTAACATCAGGCGAGCGATTTGCTCGTCTCGTCACTCAATTACATAAAAAAAAAAAAAAAAAAAAAAAGCAACTTATTCAAATCAAGAATTACAGGTACTTACTAAACTGCGTTCAATATCTGTTTGTGCAGCACTGCATCATGCCAGCGCTAGTCAATTTTTCATGTAAAACGTTATTCCACAAATAACTTTGTTAAATGATGTTAAAACAAAAAAGTTACAATTGCCAAAGCTCTGTTCTGCCAGTGAGACACCTCATTCCTAACTTTTTGTTATGACCTCATTAAGTTGTTGGTGGCTAGAGTAGAAATTCTTTGAATCCAACACTTGTTTTAAGGTATCTAGAATTTAATTGATTCTCGGATTTAGTTATTCGTAATGAAAATTTTGATAAACAGCTGCAGGAAAAGTAAAGTATCATCATTCATTAAACTTACCTGGGACCTGGGATGCTCCTTATTGATATATTGGAAAAGTACAAAACAAAGTACATCCTATATTTTTCTGAGCAAAGAAAATCACCTGTTCAGTAAAAGCGACCCAACCGTTGGCAGCCGCTGAGAAAAGGCATGCGCCGCACTTCCGTCATAGTTTTGAGAGCGGAGTTGCCACACTACAGATAAAAGGTCTTATGTCAACAAGGAAAATGTACACTTTTACGTCCTTTTAGAACAGAGCAGTCCGAGGTCGTATCTCTCTTTGAACGGAACTCGTATGACCTTAGGAGACGCAAAGCTAATTGCTTAAATCACGCGTGCCAAAACTGTCTGGATATAGATATTAATCATGATTGTGTGCGTCCTGTAACGTCTTTATTTCAAGAGTTGACTGGTAATTACTGATGATTTTGTAAAGAATTTATGAAGTATTTTCTGCCCATAAGTGTGTACGTTTTTTATGTCGTTCATATACTAAGTAGACGCATGAAAGGTTTAATCGATTCTGGATTGCGAGGTGTCGTTACTTTTGTACCCGAAGTGTTTTGTACATTTCTCAATTAAGAGTTTTATTTCTATTTTATAAGATTTTGATTTGCTATTGTTCGAATCGGTAAGTGTGGTTTATTTTTATCTGGGTCAATATATTTTGACTCTGATTTTACTCCTCCGAGGCTTGTCCTGAAGTAAAAAAGTGTGAAATTATTGTTGCTTACTGAAAATAAACTTCAGTAAGGCTTCAGTGGAAAGTGAGAAGAGATAGTAGAGATCGTAATAAACGTATCAAGTAAGAAATAACGCAGAGTAGAAAGGTTCACATTTTCTCATTGCATATTCATAGTCAGAATATATTTGAGTAATAATAAACTTTCGGCTTAACACAAGGTTATAACGAAAGGGTATGCTAAGTCGAAAAAAGCCCATAGTACTCATTTGTATGAACTACTTTTCATATAGGTACAACACGGAAGTCGCGAAAAAATCGATTATTCCATAGAAAAATGTCAATGACACCCTACAAAACGTATGGATTTCTATGCGAATTGATGAGTGCCTACTATAAGCTCTTTTCAGTTCAGCATACCCTTTGCTTATAACCCTGTATAGTGGCTTTATATTACAAAGGAATGCTGAAAACGAGCAAATGGCGTCGTTCTGTCAACGTGAGTATTTGCATCCATATACAACATACGTAACACTTTTCCAGTCGGCATCAAGCATTTTGTTTGTTTTAGGACTCGAGCACACAGATAACGACAAACAAGGACTTGCCGTCTTTGTGTTTACCCGCAGGACACATTGCCTACAGGTCACGGCAGACTTGTGGCTTGGTGTAGGTCATCGTAGATTTAATAAACGTGATAATGTTTGGTATTACATGCGTAGAACGGGAATTCCTGACGGTAGGTGTGTTTTGTAAGACTGAGTGTAGTGGATTTTGCAGTGTAACTGAGTGCTAGAAATGTCTTGCAACCTATAGAATTTAGCACGGATTATTATTGCTGCTTACTGCTGGTAAAAACAAGTGGAAAAATTCCATGCGTTCTTGTTTTTTTAGAGTGTGAGTGAGTGTGTATGTGTTTTCTTTTTTGGTTTTCTGATTATTTTGTATTAATTTGTAGTAAATACCAAATTGGCCTACGAAAATTTTAAGGTAGAAGTTGATAATAAAGTTGATAATCAAAATTTACTGAACTTATAGTTTTTGAAATCTTGTATCTATTTATTCCTGACAGTTTAACGCCAAAATTATAGTGCGAAGTAATTCATAAACAAAATAATATTATACACTTTTTAATAACTTTACCTACTAAAATATTTTCTTCGGTTTCAACTTCAAGTTTTCTTTGGTTGGTGCTATTCTGGGGCAAAAAGGTCATCACAACACGACCCAGACCGCCCATATTGCAAATCAGGGATATACTTTGTAAGGTTTGCCATATAGGAAGTGTTTTACTCGAATTTAGCACAGCTTGTTAGGATACTTAAGCTCTGGACATACCTAAGCAATCGCTGGGATTGCGGAGCGACAAAATCGTAACACGCGCCGCCGACGACGCAGCGTCAACCTTATACGAGTAGAGGATATTACTTGCCTTACTTTAAAAAAAAATCGCAATTTCAATAATACGCCTGATTATTAATGCGTTCTAATATTATCACCCGATTTACTATCCATTAGTATTAGCTAACAAATAAAAAGGAAGTAATATAAGTATGTAAACTTTGCAGAGATATGCATTTATTATAAAAATGCTAGCTTTCATAGTACCTGGATATTATATAAATCGTTTAGCCTTTATACCATGAAATATAAAACGATATTGATATTTTAATGCATCTCGATCACATGTATCGCTTCAGTATATCCCGTGGAGTAACTCGAGCGATCAAAAAAAAGAGATTGTCACGTGCGAAGGGCGCACATTAACATACCCTCGTTTTTTCGTCCCAGATTCGTGACACATCGTGTGCGAGCCTCGTGGTAAATAATAAATCTTTCTAATAAATAAAACAAGGGAACGTGAGTGAGATAAAGAGCGCATGAGCGTTCGGTGCGCCCTAAACGCTATTGTGGACGCCGACGCGATCGTTAAACGAATGTGGAAATATTTTGTGCCTTTTTAAGGTTCAGTTGGAGTATGAAGGCGTGAAATGAAACGTGCGGTTACGTTACTTGATCACACTTCTTTACTCGAGGAAACGTACTGCTTTACCAGCTATACTGCTTTATTCCAGTTTAGCAAGTTTGGTTGAAACGCAAATAATTTTTCTATTTCACTGTTTGATTGGCAGTTTATAAATGACTAAATTAAGTGTTCAAGTTCTATTTGCGCTTGGTCTGCTACGTACAACCAAAAACAAGGTATTGAAAGTTTAATCGTACTTTCAACTATTCATGAAACTAAACTACGGAACCCACACACTGCGTAGTTCGTGCTTAGTCAATTTTTTAACTCAAAAAATATAACCAACTCTGTATGCAATGTGGTAGGTCATTCCCGAATGAGCTTCGGTTATTAATGTGTAAATATATCTTTCTCATTTACACGGACGCGACGACCATGATTGACGGTGAGTTCTGTCGAAAGTTTAAGAGGAGCTTAGCTGCAGCAGGTCTTCAGACAAATGTTATATGTTTATGTATTTAATTTAATATGACTGAGAATTTATTTAAGAAAAGAACTGTGAAATGCACAGTAACGAAAGCCTAAGTACCTAACATAAAATAAGAGTAAATACAATGGCTACTCATGTACTGAAGTATAACTCAACCAATGAGTACTGTAAGAATATCTTTAATTGTTAATAAATGTAAAATACGAACGAAATAATCAATAGTTTATACCTAAAATTTTTCTACTGGACACGGCTGAAAAGATGAAACTACATAACTTATGAGTATGACTCTTCTCATACCATGAAACTGATATTTAACAAAAGTAGCCAGTATGTATATTATCCAGTGCAAACTTACAAATTAAATATAGAGCTAGTTTACCTCCCGAATTTTCTCTTGACATAACTGTTGGAGGTCCTTAGCTTTGATTCTTCCGCCGACCTAGCACCTAGAAGGCTCCCGACAAATTACATCTACACTAACAAATAAGTAAATACGCTGCGTTTGACAAATCGTTTGATCGGTAGCTCTCCAAACTTTAATCTTATTTTGAACCTTACGAGTTGGATTTTAAAAGTGAGTGTGTTTTGTATTATTTTCAGATCTCATAGAGCGCACTAATTTGTCGTACAAGTCACCAATGCAAATATGGTCGACGTCGTGAATGCCTTGAGTAAAGATACGAAATTGTTTCCAGTGTGAACGCATGGGAAATTATGGTGGAATGTGTACAATAATACGGGCGACGGCGGTGATAAGTGGCATTTTGTTTGTGTTGCCTGGGGACTCGACTTTTTTATTTTTGTCGTAAAGGGATTATGTGTAGGACATTAAATAACGCTTGATGAAGTCGCCCAAAGTATCAAATACTTGGTGACAGGAGTTAAAAGCCGAGGCTTATTGGATATGAGAGAGTAAGGTCTGACTTTAACTATATTTTACCCAGCAAGCATTTGTTTGAGCCATTTCAGCTCCTTGAACTACTTTAGCGAAGCCCAGGGCTGCTGGCAAAAAGCGCCGAGCTCACCCACTCGCATGAAGCTTCCTACACGTTCCAAGAGCCAAGAGCGTACGAAAGTGGCAAAGCAGTCGGTGTCCAGTGACTTTTCCCTTACGTTACTAATTTTTCTGTTTTATACAATATCGAATTTTCCGCGAAGACTTTTGGTTCCATACGCCACATTTCCAGGAAGCATTTTACGTCTACTTTTATTAATATGCTTATTAATATGCATTTGAGTAAGAGTCTTTACTGTTTCGTGTTTATTTCTGGTAACTTCTAAGGAACCTTGCTATATATTGCTTTTTATATATATCTTTGCGTGCATTGTCACTTTCAGTTACACTCACAGTTAGAAAATATATTATTTCGAAACCCGCTATCACAAATTAAGTACTTACTACCAAATTAAAATTGCCCCCAAATATATTTTGATATGTATAAACCAATCTACTAGAGGTATAACTTGACCCTTGTGTGTCGTGCCGGACCCACCATACCACTGGCCATACCCCTGGTGGTATGGTGGGTCTAAAACTATACCACTGAGAAAATAGTGTTGTGTTAAACTAGTTTATTACAAAATATTATTATTATTAGTTTATTACAATTTATTACAAATTTTATTCATAGAACACGGCGAAATAACCAAAAAGTGAATGATTTTATAACCTAGGTGTGTACAAATGCAGTTAATAAACGGGGAAATGTGAACCGTTTTCTAAGTACATAATACATAATATTGTTTAATACACTATTATGCTGTGTTGTGTTTTTTGCTTACAAAGTGATGTAATGAAATGCCTCGTCCTGTTTCCCGGCGTTCTTCATTTTATTACCGCCAGATATAGGTAGCAGGTAACATTCTGTGACGAGCAAGATTCTGAAGTTGCTACATCTGCTAAGACTGGTCACATTACCTACATAAGCTTTTAGGTAACGACTGGTATTACCTAACTTAAACTAATGAGCTCTGCGGTTTTAACTAGTTTAAAGGAGTAAAGAAAAACTACGCAGTAAGTATAGGTAATAATAATTTAATTTCACAAACATAGATATGTCTGCCGCAGTTATAAATAGGTACTATTTGAACTATACAAATAATGATTAAGTCATAAATACACTGGCTCTGTACTTTACAATAATATAATTAACAGCTCTATTAAAGCTAGAGTCATATTTCATTGGATTTTTGTAACAGTAATATAAATAGTTAACAAATATTTAAGTAATACTAAAGAAAGTAGGAATAAGAATGTACAAATTAGAGTTACTCAGCTGCCATGTCACAACATTCATAGAACAATCATCATCATCATCACCAGTGTAACAGTCACCGAAACAGCTGGTGTGCGAACCCTCGCTTCACAACCTCGATACATTCATAATACCGACTCAACAATTTCAACATCAATCATGGTGGAATGAAGTCTAATACTAAAAATCTAAGATTAAAAATACAATAAAGAAATTGATACTAAAGTGGAGATAAGCGAGAAATAAATAAGTTAAGACCTTGACTAGGATAATCGGGAAATTTAGAACGTTAATTAATCGCTGATAATAAATAATACATTTTAAATTCGTCACTATTTACAACAAAAAGGAACTAATTCGTTCTAGACCAAAATGGCAATGTAATGGCAAAGACGCATTTTACTACGTTTATTCTCTAAAACAGCCAAAGACGTAAACGATTCTACTAAAAGGGGTGTCTCAGCTAACTTAACCGAAGAGTCT
Organism: Alcis repandata; assembly: GCA_949125135.1. Classification (NCBI taxonomy): domain Eukaryota; kingdom Metazoa; phylum Arthropoda; class Insecta; order Lepidoptera; family Geometridae; genus Alcis; species Alcis repandata. The sequence continues at coordinate 9,756,008 of OX421233.1, forward strand.
ACTGCGAACATAACCTGAGTTACGTCTTTTAAGCACCATAAATTAAGTAAACAGACTCGGCAGTCTCTTCAAACTGTTAGCGGTCTTAACGAAGTCTAGCTCAGCAGGCAGCTTTACGCGGAGTCCGATTCATAGAACTTCTGAAAGACTTGGGCCAGATACTCCAAGTAGTTGAGAGTGTCCCTGTACAGGAGAAGGCCGATGGAGAGTTTGTCTTCCGTGGTGAAGTCTGGGATTTCAGACTCCGGCAGCGACGGGATTTCTAAGTTACGAGCTTTCATGATGTCCTGCAAATAAAGAAAAACAATATTTAGTTTAACTCATATTTTGACAATGGTAAATTTGGAAATCAGATTTGAAAGTATGTAAGTATGTATTTTATTATAATCAATTGAGATATTTATAATCACGGTCCCTTACTTATGATGACGGTCACCCATTTGATTTTGACCGGTTCGTATGTTACATTGTCTAATTTCGGTGATCTATTAAAATCATTTAGCTAAGTTACGCGGCGGGGGCTCCAAAATTAAGGCCGTTTTACGAGACAGTAAAACGGTTCACAATTCTACGTCTTAATGTAAAATAGATGCAGAAGTAAATAAAGATACTTACGCTGAAGTAGCAGAGTACTGCACGGGCGTCGTGCATGGTATGCGTAATGTTCACCTTCAGCGTTTCATCAGAGATAATATTATCATTCAGTCCTTCAGAAAATGCGTATAGACCAGCTACAACCATCTTCAAACCCTTGTACATAGCGGGCATTACGTCATCTATCTTGTTCTGTGGACAATAAAATACAATAAATTAGAAATGAACTCATTAAATAATCAATTTGGTTTAAGTTAGAACGGCCTCTTACTCACAAAATTATTCTTATTGCTTCGAACTATTTTACTTTAGTAAAACTATTAAAAATTAAAACAACAATTTATTTTTGCAATTTATCATTTTTCAAATACAGTTTGATATTGCATGGAATTGTACCGAAATCTAAAACATTACCAAAATTTGTCTGATAAGCGACACCACTACGTGTCCTTTCAACTTTTCCTTTAATTACCAAATTTCATTTAGATAAGAGTATGGGCTGATTAACATCCTAATTTCGATGGCCGGCAATGTCCACGTTGCGAAACGATTGTGTTCTCACGTCGAACGGTCGACAACAATGAGAGCCACCGACGATGGCGATTCCTCGAATTCGATTGAAAAACCGTACGGATGCACGTTTTGGACATCAGCGAATTTGCCGCCTCTCAATGATTGTATTCATTAGGAAACGATCTGCAAACGTGTGTGATTGTTCTACGACTTGAATGATAATCGTAATCCTATTCGGATGGCCTTCAAATGCGTTTCCTTTATTATAATTTTGAAACAGGATTAACTAGAACTGGATTGAATTTATTTACATCAATAAAACTACTTAAGCTCATAAACAAACAAAAATTTAAATAACATTAATGATTTCAGTGATATCAGTGTAAAAGTTAAAATGATAATGATGGCGATGACATTATCATATTTTTTCATTCATAATTATAATTGTGAAAGTTTGTATGTTAGTTACTCAAAGACGCAAAAACAACTGAAGGGATTTAAAAGGAATTCGGTATAGTTATCTTGAACCTTAGAGTATCACACAAGTTACTTTTTATTTCCGATAAAAAGGACGATTTTTTAAGCTAGAACAATAAAAACAAGATTGCGCTACTCACCATCAACTCGCTCATGTATTCGTCGGAGACGGCCGCGTACAGAACCTTCTCCTTGGGCAGCACCTCCTCGCGGTACCACGAGAACTTCCGCAGCCAGTCGTACGTCTCCCACACGCGGACCAGGTCGTCGAACTTCTGATAACTGTGTAGTTTAAATGCCTGCAACAATGAGAAAAATACGTTTTAGCAAAACATTGGCAAAATCTCTCTAATTAAAATTTAAAAAAATAGATCTTTAGATGATTGCTTTTTAGATAGTTAGAGATTGATGTAGGTTTAAAAATTGAAAGATACTAGACTGACAAACATTATTTTTTTTAATTAGCTGGCCTGGTATGTGTATGTTCCTAAAATATCCGCAAAGAAGAAAAACCATTTCGAACAAATTCCAATTGTTCACAATAATTAGATCATCTGACCGACTGTACATTCGACTTTCGTTTTTAATCTATGCAAGACCTCGAGCTTGATATTGCAGTAGCAATACATTGTAAACAAGTTCACGGTCACTAACTCACTGTGCTATTGAGTCGAGAGCAAGACAAGTGCTATGGAGCAGTGAGTCAACTACACAACCGTTTGTTTCTTTGAAATATTGAAATAAACGTCTGCAGCTAATAGCTGATGATTGACTTTCTGGAAAACTGTGGATGGAAAGAAGGATAGAGTGCTATTTTCCTGGACGTACGGTATAAATAAGGGACCGTCTTAGCAATCCTTTGTAATCGTTCAAACAGTTTCTATCGGTGTTGAGTGTTTTATGTGATAACTGTATTACATTTTTACTTATGATGGAAACTAGTGCCGCATTAACTTAATAATGATTTTAAAAATAAATTATAATACAACCATAGTGTGAATCATAGCAAAAAAAAATGAGAAATGAGATTAAAACACCCACGTATAAAGACTATCCACGCGCAAATATTCTTAGAAATCACAATATAGTCTCCTTGATTAGATGTTGTATAATTGGCCAGTTAAATATAAAATTATAAAAGCCATAAATATCTTCTTGCACAAAGGTCTTTGTGAGATGGCGATCTTCATAACTTTTCAGATTAAACTAGCTTGTACAATTACTAGACAGTCAGTATTTTTCTTTGGTTTGACTTTTATTTGAAGCGAAAGAAAATTGTGATACGTTGGAAAAATATTTCTAAAACATTTTTTTTCTAAAAATTTATGAAGATTTCAAACAAGCCATAATGTAAGTATAACATTTTCAAAACTAATATCTGTTTGATCAATCAAGTGTCAAGAGACGAAGGTCGTATGCAAAATGATCCCGAAACCCGAGGTACGTCGCAGTAATTTTACGTTATAACAGTTTAATGATTAAATTCGACGCTAAGCAAAAAGTTTAATCAATTAGCATCCTTAAATCAAAGAACCGAAAGTTGGAATCTAAATAGCAAATCACAATCAATCGGCAGCTTAAGCAGATGGCATTTCCAATGTCGCTATTGTGGCTATTAACAATACTGCTAATTAGGTAAGGCCCAACAAACGTGTCAAAAACCCAAAAATTTATGTATTGTGCAAAACGATTATCGGCAAAATTTATCAATTTTGAGGTGAGCGTTACAAAAGCTTCGGAAATTTGTATGATATAAAGTTTAGATAAAAGTCGTGTCATTATTAAACCTAATGCAATTTGACATTTGCGTTTATTGATCAACTGAATAGAAAGTTAAAAAAATTACAAACAATACGTAACATGAAAAATTAAAAAATTTAATGTCAATCAAAGAGAATTGTATCACAATTAAGTAGGTACAGTAATTTAGTACTTCAAATAGGAATGCCACGGTGGTCATATCGATAGGAATGTGCCGTGTGGCCCATCTACACCGAGCGCAGGTGCGCGTCCGGTCCTAAGACACATCCGAATCATCGACTTCGGAACGTAGCCTCTCAGTGCCAATGTTGCATCATTGACCGCCAAATTTTATTTCAATCAAGAAATTATATTGAAATGTGAATGATGGTCATCATTTACAAAAAAAATTGTTTTTTATGGTTGACTGACTATGTGTTTAACCACAAATTACGTGCTGTTAAGCGGCGGCGTGAAAAGACCAGTTTGAAATAATTCTGATGTCCTTTTCTTGGCTTTGTGGTGTGAAAACCGTGGGCTTTCATGATATTGCAGTTGTTCTATTAAAACGCCATGAAAGCTGCAATAAATATTCCAATAAGCACTATCTCTTGAATCGATTATCTCAGCATTCGCGGTGCTGCCGTGGGTGGGCGGTGAAGCGAGAAATTCGACGACTTAGCGTCCGAATGCCTAGCTCGGAGCATCGGAAGCTTATCAAATAAACATGCACCCACACAGGCGCGGTACATTGATGTATTTACGGCACACGTACGCACCCAACGGCCGCAGACAGCCTGTCGCCCGTGAACAACGCTAGCGTACTATGTACGTGTCGCATATTGTATGTAACTCTATGTAATCCAATGTTTATGTGCGTCGCTATTCGAGATAAGCGCGTTGCACACGAGGCATCGACGCGACGGCGTGTTTCGGCGCAGCGCGGCGGCAACCCGATCGAGTTACATCGCGAATCCTCGCTTTGTTTATTATAATCACTTTCAAAAGTATACGAAGACATTTTTAAAGGCGACTGGAATTTCACTGTCGAAAATTTGATGCGATTATATGACACCGGCGTGGTCAAAAGCATGAGTGTTATGACACATTCACACGGTAGCCGGTTGCGAGTCACACAGTACCGTACCGGTAGAGTTCGTTGAATTTGTTATTGCGTTCTTAGTACAACCGGCCAGTTATTATTTATACGGAACGAGCCCGACGACAGATGTGGCCGTCTGATTTATTTGGGGTATACTATCATTTATATTTAACTTAGAATTTTATCTCGGCGCGACCCGTACGAGTATGACTAATACTATCAAGATTATGCTCGAAAATGTAGGAACAAAGAGGTATACGGCGAGGTGACGAAGATCAAACAGAATAAACGGCCTTGTAATGGGTAACAATGGCGGTTCATCGCCACCGTTTCGCGAATAGGTGTATCGCAATAAATATGATACATTAGTAACGAATGACCGACATTAAGGGGAGAGACAGAAAAAAATCGTCGAGCAGGTGTGTCGCGCAATACTAATGTGCAATCAGTATTCTCTGCGTACGCGCACCGTCCTGTACCTCGTTCCGGCTACTGTGCGTCGATAATGTCGTTTTACGAGGAGGCAGCGGACGTCGCCGTCGTTACGACTGTCGAGCCTATTACAATGCCACCGTACCTCATCGACGTCGATACCACACGAGCGCATCGCTGCCGCGATCCATTGTTTCCTCACCATCGACCGTTCGATACTTAATCGATCGATCACTCCGACACTATCTCCGAAATGTATCCCTCACGAATTGACATGCGAAGTCTCCTTAAAGTCCCGTGGTGTAGGGACGTCCATAAATGATTCGAGGCGCGACATCGACATCGCATTATTTCTCGTTGCCCGGCCCGCCTTACTTCCGATTCGGAAATTATTATATTCCTAGGATTGGAATGGTGGAACCGTCACATGAATAGATGTATTAACATGCTAAACGTTTGTTTCTTATCATTCGTGAATGTTTTATGAATTCTCGAAATGTAGGTTGAACCGTCTACGGCTTTTCATATACACAAAGGACTAAAACTTCCATAAGGATCTTTATTTATTTGATGTTGCTAATTATTATTTAAGAGCAAAAAAAAAAGGTTTATCTTAATAATCTTGTATACATTTTTGCAAGACCGTAATTTTTATCTGACTTCAAAATCAAATAAATGTGCTGCGAATTTGCTTTTGAAGAAATTATAAGTACACAATATCAATTAGGTATCGCTTGCAGCCGTTTTGTTGATACAGTATAATAATATCGACGTTGCGTCACATAAAGGCAGCGCGAAATAAATTAAAAGGACACTGTACTGGCAGTATTTTAGTGTACTGCAAAAACCGCTGGTGTTCGACTCGCACACATTAACGCGCGCATATTATGTTTGAATAGGCCAAGGCATTCATATATCTCATACAAAACGTATGTAACTTTGAACGGCCACAATAGCCGACCGCGCCTATCAAAGCACTAACAGTTTTCAGAGTGTTTTGGCCGTGTAATGTCTGCGCAGAGCTTAGAAAGATCAGCGGACGCAGTAGAGCTTTCAAAGCCTAGTGCTGTGCAGTGTGCAACTCCCAAAAAGCATCTGAGCTCAGTAACTGCATACATTGTTATTCCGTGTAAAAAGGGAGGAAGCGGCCGAGCGGACGTATAGGGACGCGAAACCGGCGGCGGCGGCGGCGCCTGTCGATGCAATCTCACCGACGATGCAACCAAGTCTCGCGCCTTGCTGCGGCGAGAAAACCGCATCGAAAACGTGCACGCACTGAATATTTAATGGGTCACATTTCGCATGAAATTTCGACCGAAAAAGTGAATTTGCAAATTAACTTTTGGTCCTTTCAATAATAATCATTCGCTCTGAACACGCCGACAGGGCTGTAGCGATTGGATCTTAATTTTTGATTTAAAAAGTGCACTTCCATTTTTGTTCGGTGTCACATTGGTATCTTACTCACAGAGGTATTGGAATATAAATTTGCTGTTATTTATTTGGAGTTTGACCACACAGAGATGATCATTATGAATTCATGGCTAGGCGTTGGTACACTAGCTATTCACCGTGGCGCGCTGATCGAATATACGTCAGCAATAGCTTCCCCTGCGAGACGGAAGCATACCGCAGACTCTCATTCATAAATCAATAATATCTGCGTATAAGCGATGGTATGCGACGACGTTAGTACGAAGTTTTATTGGTATTGGTCGACCGCAAGCCTCGTCCGTTCATTTAGCGGGACGCGGCGGGCATACAAAACATCTTCGCGAATACTATACAGTTCAGGCCGGCGAGGAAACAATCAATGAAAGCTAAGAAAGACCTTCGTGAACAATCTTAAAGTGTACTTACGAATACATCCTTGTACTTCGACGCTTGTGTGAGAGCACTTTTTGCTTGTTTGACCAGATTAGATGCGAGTTCTTTGGTGTTAGGTGACACCGGTGATTTTGACTGAAAATAAAAATTAGACTTTAGTAATTAAACTATGTAGTGAAAAATTTAATGATCAAAGTTGAAATGTAATGAATTAATTTCTAGAAAATTTCTAGTTTAATTTAAAAATGTTTTGCACAATAATGTGCTCAACGCCTATATTAGCGATCAACCATCGCTAGTGATGAACAGATCAATTAAAGAAATGATTTAAGCTGTAGAGGTATAATATATATAAACTCACATTAGAGTCTGTATAATCGCATGGGTTGTCCCACAGACGTTTGATCGTGTCGTCGATTGCCCGTCGCTGGCGGTCCATGGTGCGGCTGAGGTGCGGCGCCGCGGACGACTGCGGCGAGAGACCACCGACGAGGAGGAGCAAGCAGACGGCTGCGCAGACGTTGACGTATCCTGGAAGAACGGTTGAAAAATTAGACAATAAAAAAACTGTGTGTGTGTCAGCCTGGTTGTAAGCAAAGTGGTTTGCAGACTTGTACATTTTGGGCTGATCTAGTTTTGGTTTTGAAAGGAGACTATTCATTTACACTAAAAAAAAACGCATTTTAAATCAGATTCAGATTGCTCTATATGGTACGTGATTTCAAAAAAAAAACAATACCTAATTCACACTAATAATACTTAGACAAAATAGTAAACCAAATGGAATAGTCAAGTCATGCCACGATGATTGCATCTATCGATAAACCATCAATGACTGCTCGATCGTTTGCAACTCTCAACTCAGTTTCTTAAAGAGAACCGGAACGAAAGAATATTTCGATGCATCTCATTCAACTTGTAAGAGCCACGTTCCGTATGCGGCACGCGCGTTGCTATCGATTATGGTAATCGATGAACATCCGATGAATAAATACAACTCGGCCCAGAGGTGGACAGCCTTTGCTAATTGTCCACTGAACTTGTGTGAATCACTAATGCGACACATTTAAAGGTACGACGGTAGTTTGGCCGATATAATGACGACTTAAAAAGTTCCTAACCGTTATGGTACCAATCTATCGATAAACTGTGTTGTGTGCAGCACTATGAGCTATGTCGAGTAGATTTTTTTTCTTGTTTGTTTTCGAAATATTTTCAGTTTTTGTCTGGATGGACTTTTAATTTAACTAATTTTATTTATATACTCGCTATAAATAAATTATTTAGTAACGATCTATAACAGCAGGCTTGTCAGTCAATGTAGTGACATCCGTAGGGACTAAGAAGAGGACTCGTTACAGCTGAATAAGTTAAACCACTTATAAGGTAATAATTTGATGTGTGATTGACATATTTTTTATTATGAAGCCTTCAGTCACCCTTTGGTACACCTGCCATCTTATTTATACCATTCAAACGAATTCATTTGCATGAAATTTAAATTAAAACTCAGCAAAAAACTTTCATGAGGACGTGGAGTCAGCCGTTAAAAATCTTAGTAATTGTATTTAAACATACTCATGTTTATACATTTGTTACAAATAGGTAAGGATAGCATCTGTTTGGTATTCACCGTAAAGGTGTTGTCACGATGAATAAATGCATTTTAAAAAAGTTCAGGCAAAATAAAAACATTTCTTCTTAACATGGGGCTAGACCAACGTCAACAATGACGTTTATAGTGTTTGCGATAATAACAGCATACGCCCTGTTACAGCCAGTTACGGAGCTAATCACAGTCAATACAGATTGGCTGGCGCTAAACACGTCAGCGCAATGTTTTCAACTGTCGCCTTAATATTGACAAACAATGCTGTTATCATTGCAAAAAACATTGGTTTTTAAACACATACAAGTCGGAAATCACTTCAAGTCATTGGTTTTTGTTTAGGTTTACAAATTTTTGTAACCAGCACCGATATAGTGTTACTATTGAAAATTTTGTGAAATTTTAGTACTCGTAGTCCCTTGTAAAATAATTGCATTTATTGGTTAAGAAAATTTTATAAGTGTTTCTGAATAACGTGAAAGCAAAACCATAATTTATTAGCCGTTAAAAATTAATTAAAATGGATTGTAAGCGTCTAATAAAAGTCTAAAAACCATCTTTCTTGGTTCCGTACAATGTTTCACCACCTGTCGTCAGTTTCTATCTCATGCAACCAATCATTGTATTTACACAATGATAATTAAAATGTTGATTATATTAGATTAAAGACATAATACAATAGCGAAATTGACATAACCGCAAAGGTATGTGTTACTCACAGTTCAGCTAGTTTCATGCTTTTCAGAGTTTTGAGTCAATGCGTGACTCACTAGTGTTGTCTCTGACTAACGATGAAATCTCTTACGATATTTTCGTCTAACCATATATATTGGCTGCCATGGCGCACATACATCGACGCATTTTAACGCCAGGAAAAATTAGAAAAAAGTTAAAAAAGTATGTGCTGGTAAAGTTTAGGAGTAAATGTGAATTGTTTAATATTTTGTTTAACTATAATCGTCCTTGGCGTCCAAAATCTATTAGCGCTTGTCAATTACAGTTCATTTTGGCGCTCAAAAGGTTAATTAAACAATGCACATATACCTATAGCGAATCTTGATAAAAGCTGAAAAATGTATATCAGCATTTCTCGAATTCTTGGCACTAAACTCAATGTTTTGGTTATAAGTAGCACGCTTCTACCACGTGGCGCAAATATTTATTTACTTCCACTATGAGCAATTATTATCTAAACTCTACTAACTGTAAAATGTTGCTAAGTCGTTTTCTTCGCGTTCTACAATAATTCAGTTTCAGTCATTCTAGATACTACAATTATATCAGCGTGAACACTTTACATGAGTTAAGGATTTCACAATTTTCCCACCTCAAAACGAAACCTGCTCAAAGAGACACATATCCTGTGGGAACGGTCAAAAGCCCGAAAGATCTCCAAAGTCAAATTCATCAATGCAGGCACGATAGCGCAAATGTGTGCGTGTATTTTTTCCCATCTCGTTAGTGAGTTTTGTGGCGGCTCGCCGGAGGCGCTGCGGCGTCCAAATAAAAGAAGATTATAGTTATAGGGCGCCTCGCCGCTTATTATTTAACTAGAGCCTGTGAACTGATACCGATTATACGCCCCCTTATTTTAGTATGAAAGGGAGAGTCTCATAGTTTTGTTTCACGACACGAAGCACCACCAAGCACCGCCAAGCAGTAATGTGCAAACATTCCGGTTGGAAGGGCATTGTTTACAGTGAAATTACAAGGCAAATGGGAGATTAAACAACTTATATCTCAGGGTGAGGAGCGCAGTGCTGTGCCACGCAGGGTCTTGAATTCTGCGAGTTCATAATTCTGGGTGGCGCAGACCTGTTATGGGCAAACGTGACATTTAACATCAGGCGAGCGATTTGCTCGTCTCGTCACTCAATTACATAAAAGAAAGGAGCTCGGTGGGTTCGCCTCCTATGGCATGTCGCCCATTGAAAATCTCGGAATATACCTATGTATTTTGCGAATCAAATACCTATAAGTACTCGTATCTACTAAAACATACCAACGTTAAGTAAAAGATTGGAAGTTAAAGGCTAATAATCACAAAGCACGTTAAAACCCGAGAAGCGATAAACAAATTGTTACCATAAAAGCTTCTCTAACTAGCCACGATTTAGTTGTAGACTATATTGCCCTCTAATTGACACAATAATAATGTTGTTACAATGGGATTACAAAAGGCGACCGCAAAGGTGGAGCCGGGATATAACGATCATGTCAAAAGGAAGGTCCGACACACAGAGAGCGCGTTAAACACACGATCATAACATTTTATTAGTGGTCCGGCCAAAGCAACCGCGCGACCGCCGTCAAAAGTTCAAGAAAAAAAAACGACGGGTCAACTCATAAAAGCTGTAGAGTCACTGTGAGACAAATATTTTCTTTGAGATATCGTGTACCAGATTAAAAACGCTGCATTTAAGTTTTTGTAATGTTACAAGAGTAAAACATCGCGGTGATAACAATACACCTGCCATAAAAGGAATCATTAATGATGGATACAAAAATGACAAAACGTTTTGTTATCTGCACCAGCATGTTAGCGCGCCAACTATGTATAAAATTTGTAGCGGGGAGCTTCAGTGCCATTACGATTTGAAATAGGATTTACGCAATTAAAGCAAGTGGTTATTTTTTCCCGAAGGGCGGCGAGTAAATGATACCCTCCTTATACCTCCGATCACGGAACGTGGAGATATTTAAGATGAACAATGAGACTCGATCGAATTCCTTAGCCCATTGAAGAACTGACCGGGCGACCATAAAAACCGTAGATACCTACACGTAGGTAGTACACAGGTTATAAGGGGGCATAAAAAAGTAGGGACCGCGTCGGAGGTCGGACCGACTACCCGAGAAACAAAGAGTTCGTTTATTTTTTAACAGCTCGCTCGTTCACAAAAGAGGTCCTCGCGGCACGAAAAACAACCGAAACGAGAACATCTTGTTAACCTTTTTAAAAAGAAATCGCGCGCCCACTAACTAGAATTTCAACTCGAAAACCGAGAAAAGTGCGGTTCGCCGTTTGCGCACCGGACGTCGTCGGCGCAGGCGCCCGCGCAATCATTATGTAAATTTCGATTATTGTTGTTATAAATGCGTTCAAAAATTTGGACCGCAGTTGCGGGCACCGCTCTTCGCGTCTTACAAAACGCCCGTCAAATTATTGGCGGCTTATCTTTTATGAATCTTGAGGTTGTTTATTTTCAAGACGGGAGTCGCGCCACGGGAGCGAACGACGCCGCCGCGCAGGGCTGTCGCGCTAGGTCATTAACGGTAAACTTATCCTGTCCGCGTGACGTTACATAGAAAAACCATGTCCAGCAATCATAATAGAGGTTTAATTTGAGTCGGTTGATCATTTTGTTAGTAGCGGCTAACAACCGATGCGCTCGTAAAATTTGACTGCGCTTAATAAGGGCGATTATCGCGCGGAGACGCGCGTGGCGGCGCGTATCACAGGCAACGCGACGATACCACTTTTCATTAACTGAAAATCGCTCTAAATGGTAATCGCTTTGCGACGATCGTCGATCGACCCCATCCGCTTCGAAATTAACGAAACAAGCGCGAATTTTTCTTGAATTAATTTTAATAAGGTAACAACTGACATTATGAATTTTTAGTAACTGTTTTTTACGGGCCGCTGTTAAATGGAAATATCTCGTTAGGTACTAACGGCGGCGGCTCGGGTGTAATTTCAAACATTATTCGTATGCAAGTTTAATTTTTTGTGTGTGTGCGTTATAAAAGGGTCTAATTAGACGTGTCTAAGCTAGGATCGACATCTCTCACTAAATGAGTGACAGCTAAACACTGCAATTATGAGTGGAGCGTCTCACTGAAATAACTGTATATAATTGAAGCGGCTGCCTTACATCGAGTAAACGAACATCGTTTTATGTGAAAATGTTGCTAATGAGCGAGTGGATCGCAGCCCTAATGATGCGGACATAGTTCATGAAATCGAGCTCGCTCTTGTACCTTGCTTTAATTATTATGACATAGCTTTCTTATAGATAAGTGTGCGATGCAAAAAGTTAAATCAACGTTATTTAGCTACAGCTAATTCTGGACGTAATAGAGCTAAGTGATTGCAGTTATTTATCTCTATATGTTTTTATCTTTGGTGTCGATGGGAAAACGATGTTTTACAGTAAGGCAAAGCTTGAAAAATAGTAGCACGATATTATTTATTTTTTACATTTTCTATTTCATAAATTTAGTAACATTTTACTTGATGTTAATGCTTCAGAATACGTATTTTAATAATAAATTGGAAAACTAATGTCGGAATCAATTATAATGAAATTTATCGATATTTAATTATTTTCCTTATTATATCATCAGATCACCATCCACTTAGATTAACAAGGATCATCGTAGCTTGGAATACCGCCGTAAGGTAGCAAATCTGTCAACTTTCTTCAGGTTATATTTAAGTGCATAGGCGCCAGATTTACAGGACCTTATTTTACCATTTCTTTTCTTTACCGGACAAGTAGAAAGACGCTGTCGGTTTTCTGGAAACGTACAAAAAGTTCCGCACAGCCAGGGAATGGAGCAGACTTCCGGCTTCCTTGTTTCCTGAGAGATATGATCTTGATATTTTCATGGTCCAAGCGACTAGGTATCTTCTAAATCTGCTTTCTTTATCTTCGAACACAATGTCACTTACCAACAGGCGAGTTGGTGGTTGAACGCGGATTTATCTATACTAATATTGTAAAGAGGAAAGATTTGTATTTTTGTATTTTTGGATGTTTGTGTGGAATAAACTCAAAAACTACTGGACCGATTTCAAAAACTCTTTCACCATTCGAATGCTACATTATCCCAAAGTAACATAGGCTATTTTTTTTTATTTATTTTTTTTTATCCACAGCAAAGCGTGGCAGGGAACAGCTAGTTCGTTATAAAAAAGAGGTATACGGAAGCTTATTACATTATAGATAAACTAGTTGCGCCTCGCGGTTTTATGCGTGTTGTGATAATGAAAAGTAGCCTATATCCCTTTATGTATCCTGTGTTCCGGTTGGAAGGTCATTGTTTCCAGTGAAATTACAGGGCAAATGGGAGATTAAACAACTTATTATCTCAGGGTGACGAGCGCAGTGCTGTGCCGCACAGGGTCTTGAATTCTGCGAGTTCAAAATTCTGGGTGGCGCAGTCCTGTTATGGGCAAACGTGACGTTTAACATCAGGCGAGCGATTTGCTCGTCTCGTCACTCAATTGCATAAAAAAAATGTACCCCTGACAACGCGTATGCAAAAAAAAATATGATGATTGTTCGAGAAGTTGTGGCGTAAAAGCGTGACAAACAAACAAACTCACTATAGCATTTGTAGTATTAATTAGGATTAGGATAATTGATATTTTATTGAGTGGTATCATTGATAGTGATGTGATTTTAAGTTTACTTCAAATGATTTATGTACGTTAAATTAATTATTGATATTTTCCCGACACTTTTTTAAATTAACTTATTAATTAATTATGATTGAGACATTGTGACATACATTTCAAACTTGCGTTTTGGTGTCTACAAATCAATTAACACTTTATGCATGAATCATGAACCAACAATTAAATAATTAAAACACATTATTTAGATTGTAATTGAGACTGGTGACGGTGACCACTCCTACATTGAATGAATAGGGAAAATACACACACATACACATGCTCAATTCATTATCAGTCGTGGCTGAAAACTCAATCTGTGACTGTACCTGCCGTGCTAGTCAAAAACATCAAAATTATCGTCAAAATCTAAAACCGTGACCCAAAAAAATCATAAATAATAAAATGACCTAGCATTTGACTTTATAGATTGATGAAATTTTATTAATCACTTTTCAAATAGGTTTATTTTATTCAGTGTGCATTGATTTGTAAGTACGTTGGTATTCATAGTTTTTGGTACTAATTTTGCAAAAAATAATATTAATATTTTCCAATTGTGGCAAAAGCTTTTTCAAACAAATTATTTGCAGTAAACGGCGTGTTGAAGGAAAATATGACCATAATTATAGTAATATGAATAATATATGTATAATAATAATATGAATATGATCTTTTCTCAAAATTATGTATTTAATGTTTTTTAGTTTATTTCACAGCTTTTTTATGTAGCTGTAGGCAAATTTATTTCCTATATTTTATTTTGCTTTTCTAAAAGAGAAAAACAAAGAAAGTATAATTAGGCTCCTCTCCCTTATTCCATTCATATCCTCAGTCATTGATGCCAATTAATTATATTATCTGATCTAATTATGTGTACACTTACTGGGGCAATTAATGCACGTATTTACCTCAAACACAGAATAAGTCATAGTCGCTACTTTAGATCTACGTAACAATCTTCACATCCGGTCGGAAGGTTCTTTACCGTAACTATAAATAAATTATCTACGTTTTAATTATGGCGGTTTATTTTTGAAATAATTAAAAGTCATCGGCACTATCAGATCAGATTCCTTATCACACTACTGATGACACATACGCAATTAATTATGCAACTATGACATTGAATCTCGGCGAAAGTTTTTCTTTGGTAGAGGTAAAATAGTAGAGGAACCAAATCTCCAAAAAATATTTTTTGCGAATAGGCAAGTCAACGATGAGCCACCAATTAAATTAACCTGTTGTATCTATATTCACACTATAAACTAATATATTTCTTTACACTTGTGAAATACTTTCCAATTTTCATAAGTTTAGGTCCCACACCAAGCTATAGATAGTAATGACCCGCGAATTACGAAATAAGACTTCTATGGCGCATGTAACTGTCCAGGTTTTAATGGATATAAACATTTAGTAAGACATGTCGTGCAGGTAACCGTATGTAAGCTTAATTGCCTGAGACTGACCGGCGGTCAAACTCGGTCTGGATTATAAAATAAAACAGTTTTTAGTGAAATTACAGGCGCATTAAAAACATGATAGCTCTTATCACTTGGAAGGAGAGCGTTGCAGTCCACAGTTTTCAATTAAAAGTTTATTATTTTAGAGTTTTGTGCAAGAATGGCGCTTACTATCAGACCAAAGATTTTCATGAATTTGTAGTATTGAGTAAAAAATTCAAAATTAAAGAAACCAAAACGCCATTTAGAACACTTTTCCGGTTTTTATAATATTTTAATTTTTTTGTTAAAACGCCTGCTGCTTTTCTTTTACATGTAGGTACATGTGCAAATGCCTAAAATCAATATTCGATTCACAATATTTCCTTATAAAATATTTTTTTGTAGTCCAATTTTAAAATAATAAATATTACAAGGACATGTTACTGTATAGCTAATGCTCGCGGCTTCGCCCGCGTAGCCTACACTTTGCAACATAACATTTTACTCGCGGCGTATTCCATACAAACAATTTCACCTCTTTATGGGTATAATATTGCAAATAATTTTTAAGTAGTTGCTCAGATAATCAGATTATACACTAATTGTATTTAGGACCAGCAGTTTAGGCTGTGCCTTGATGTCAGGCAAGTAATGCCTTATAAATATATTCTGTAGAACACACCCTTCAAATTTCATGATTCTGAAACCAGCAACTTCGACTGTATATATTAATGTTAGTCAGGAGTTGCTTTTTGTATAATCTTAATATATATAAATCTCGTGTCACAATGTTTGTCCTCAATGGACTTCTAAACCACTTAACCGATTATAATAAAATTCGCACACCATGTGCAGTTCGATCCAACTTGAGAGATAGGATAGTTTAAATCTCAAATTATAGCCGCAATTTTAATTTATTGCAAATTATGTATATACTGATAATTTTTACTATAATTTGACAAGTTAGCATCAACATACTACGGTTGCTATAGTTACGCAATGGCTTTTGACAGGACAACGTCTGTCGAGTCAGCTAGTATATTTATATGTTTGGATGAAATCGTAAGCTCGTGGGTAGGCTCAGTCGTCGCATAATGCCGCGTGGCTGATTTGTCGGCCGGATATTTAGTTTATAAATAGGCATAGGTGACACTGTCTCTTATTACAGTTAATGATAACGAATTATTGCTGGGGACATTACCTGGGATATGTGACCCATCTGGGCTCTGTTAGAGTTATCTTGATCAATTTTGAGCTTTTGTTGTGAGAATGAAAAATAAATTTGCAGTTTTTATAAAATACTATACCTAAGCATATAATTAATAACCAGTTAGAAGACGCACTTTGGGTTGTTATTGGTAAAAATATTAAAGAAAATAGAACAAGAAGTTTTAAGTCAAAAAAATAGTTTAAAAAAAATATCAAATGAATTATCTTGGCGATTTTATATTTTTTCATTTTCTTATGTCTTATGTCTTCTCACCGAATTAATAAATAAGATGATAGAACATAATTATTACAATACAAAACTTTAGTTAAAAATACCAAAGCTTAATTTCTTATTTGGAAAATCGAAATATATATTTTTTAATATGTGTACATATTTAAGAGCTGTCTTTAGATAATTAATATATAAAATTGAGGGTAATATTTCCAAAAATTTTGCTTTTTTTAATTATTACTTATTCAAAAATTTTAATAAATAGACGAAAATGGGTAGGGAAAATAAGAAAAATTTGCTTACTACTTCTGGCCGTGCTCGAACTGTAGGGTCGGCATTTTTCCACATCACTATCACATTCACTATTGTGTTTGGTAATTATTCTAGTCCTATTGCAACGTTCACATCCGGAGTGTAGGTGCGCGGGAGCAGGGCGACCGGACGGCCGTCCCTGGCCGCTACTTCTTTGCTGGTCCATCCTGATTCTAACTATAACGGTGCCAACGCTTCTAAACATCGCAAACTCAGGTATACTATCGAAATCCATATCAAACGACGATCGCAAGTGGCATCCCCCAAAACCGGCGCGATGTATCACACGCCAAGTCCGAGCAAAGACTAACCAACACCGTGTGACCGCGCGCCAGATAAAGGCTACTTCACATTGGAGGCAGGGGGGCGAGCGGTGACGAATCCGCCGAGGGGATACCGACCAGAGCCAATCGTAAGCGCCGCCCGAGAAAGGCGGGTCTACGTCCCACCCAAATGCAAGTACTTTTATGTACGAGGGTCCTTTGCCGGTGGTAAATAAGGGTTGACTTTTATTGCTTTTCGATTTTAACGTGTGAGGTCATTATAGCGAGAGCTTTGCGGTTGCGCAATTAATTACTCGTATTATGTGGAGTCTTGTGGAGAAAGTTTCAAAATTTTATCTGTTTGGTCAGTTTAAAATACTTTTTTCATGTTTTCCTCCCCCTTAAATTGAAAAACGACTGGATAATGAAAAAAAAAAAACAAAACAAATATTTAAATTATGTTGTTGATCTGCATAACAGCTATTAAAATTAATCTTATAAACATTAATTATTTACGATCATATATTATGAAACAGGATCTAAACTATTTCTATTACGTATTTCATTCATAAAAACGAACACTCATTCATGAAACAGCGCTCCGCGATCGATCGCGTTGGGTTTTCCCATATCATTATAACCTTTTTATGCATTTTAATCATCCGTTCCTAAATAATCAAATTGTAATTCATCCAAATGACATTTTTTACGCCTAAATGAGTTGGTTCACAAATAGCTTAACGGTTATACTATTTATATGCATAATAAAAAAACAGTTTTCCTTACTCTTCCCAATTGTATTTGATGTTTAGTTCAAAATACATTTTAACAATTAATTGGGTATATGATCAAAATAATTAATTATATTGCTAAACTAAATAAAAGACACCACAAATTGTGGAATTACTAAATAATATAATAATTCTTGAATAAATATTTTCCATCGGCGAGTTTGGAACGATGAGAAAATATTCTAAGCTCGACTCATCCTAAAGATATTCAATCATTATCGTAGGAGATGGCCAGGGCCGGTATTTAGTTTGGCATCATACACAATTTCTCCAGCTCTTGTCATTACTGACTCATTTGATGCTCTACACGTAACCTCTTACAGTTAGTCACTGAAGAATTTCAGTTGACTCAGTTACCATCTGGATTAAGTAAACAGTTACTGATTTTTAAGAAAATGACGTTTTTGAACATTGGGAAAGTCCTGAAAAGTCCATGAAATGTTTGTTTTAGCACAACGGATATTGTTTAGTTTAATAACTCTTTGCTACTTACTTTCATTCCATTTTTATTAATAATAAAAAGAGATTATCATCTCAATAGGTCAATTGTGAAAGTAGTTGACTACCTGATTGTACATAGGTCATAGGTACAAGTGAATTGAACGTAAACCGTGAAAGTTTCAAACGCAAATATCCCAAACTATAACGGTAAGGTAACTAAACGATAAGTAAACGCAGCAGCAATATCTCGTCAAATAACATAGCATTAAAAAACGATGGGTAATTGAAAAAAACACTTTAAGTTTTAGATTTAAAATATATATTATTAACCGACGAAAAAACAGAGAAGGTTCTCAAGTCAAGTAATTTTTTTTCAATTATTATTGTAGACAAGATGACCCGCTTGACTATAAGTCATCTAAAATTAATATTTCGATTTTTCAATTGTTCGTTTGGGTTTGTCCAAAACCAACCCCAGTAATAATGCTAACAGAAGAATCTTTATACTTTACTTAGAAACTTTATACTACGATTATAATAATTTTGGTTCTACTAAGCTAGACTATCTTTTAATGATAAATTAAAAACTATAACACCAAAAGTGCCTCTAAAATTTCCAACAAATTTAAACCTATACCTGTATATTGGAAAGTGAATTAAAATTTGTTACCCACGCTACTTATTAGAGCAATGAAAAAACCGCTTCTAATGGACTTTCTAGAAAATATAAAGAAAAAACCACAAAAGTATTATATATTATATGTAGTTATATTTAGGTAGCGGCATTATATTGTTGGTCTAATAATGTAAGTCCTTGTTAATTAGCGATCATTAATTAGTAAATGTATTGTTAACGTGTTGCAGGTGCAAACTTGTAAAAGGTACAGTAGCCTTGTAGTATAAAAACCTTTTTGTAAAAAAATGATTACATTGTATTTTTAACCGACTTCAAAAGAGGAGGAGGTTATCAATTCGACTGCATGTTTTTTTTTATGTTTGTTACCTCATAACTTTTGACTGGGTGAATCGATTTTGATGATTCTCTTTTTATTAGAAAGCTGACGCTTCCCGTGTGGTCCCATTTCAATTAGTCCAGTTCTGATAATGGTATCCATGAGAAAACCATATAAGTCTTAAATTTGCATTAAGTACGTGCGCGACAAATAGATAAATAACTCAATAGTCGATCTTTTGAAGTCGGTTTTTGTTTTTTTGTTTTGTAAAAATAATTATAAATAATGTTTTTAAAAATAAAAATGATTTTGAAATTGAGAAATAATTTTGTATTAGTTGCGCCCTGCGAATCCACCCGCGTTTTCTGGAATAAAAAGTAACCTAAATGTCAATCAAGGGTTAGCTAGCTTCAAATTTCAAATTAGTTTTCATTCACATCCGTTCATCAGTTTTTTGAGCTACACACATCCAAACAACCAAATATCCAGTCTTTGACATTTAGAATATATCATATGAAGCATAGGATGTATCTGTTGTATATTAATAAAGCTCATAAAAATCCTTTAGTTGCAGCACCTAAAACAATTAAACTGATAAAGTTGGCATCAATAAAATCTCTAAACTGGAGCGACAATCAAAAGCCTCAATATCTAATAAAGTATTTCTACGAAACACCGGAAGATGTATGACGTTAAGAGTCCGTTCCATGAAAATGCTAGGTTGTGCAGGTCACCGAGCCACCTGGATGTTGCATCAGCAGAGAGTTTCCTGCAGATAACTCTATAACAAAGTATCTACTAACTAAGGAAAAGACAGATAGACAACTCTGACTAGATAACGGTGTGATTAAGGTGAATAAAGTTCTCAAAGGCGGCGCAGCAAAGATTTGCCACTTATTAAAAAAAAAGAGGCCTAAGCTATATCATCTGAGTGTCTCTTGTTTCGTTATTTTTTTTTGACGACGGATAAGAAATAAAGCTATGAGAATTTTCCCGTTTTTATTGGAAATGCCGGTTTCCCTTTCACTAGCAACGGGTTCACCCGCTCGATGATAAAATTTGGTGATTATGAATATAATAGACGACCTGTTTGGTTCAGCGGTAGTATATCCGCCTTATTAGCCAGAGGTCCCGGGTTCTATTTCCGGCCGGGCAGTAGTTTGAATGATGTATTAAAATATCTGTTTTGGGTCTGGGTACCAGTTGTCCTTGTCTTTGTGTGTGTGTTCCATGTCACCCCCGATACAGGGTATCCTAGTGGGGAGCTAGGAGTGTAAAAGTTTTTAAAATTAAACGTAGTGTAAATGATATAAACTATCCTTAATCTATTATTCTAAATTTCTTCCAACTCCGTCCAGCCATTTCAGTGTGAAGGAGTTACAAACACACAAACAAACTCTATCATCATCATATGCAACCTTTAATCCTCCCACTGCTGGGATACAGGTCTACCCTCGAAGGGTGATTAGGCCATACTCCACCACGCTGGCCAAGTGCGGGTTGGTGGATTCACATACGCCATTGAATTTCTTCTCCGGACAAACTCTATAGTATTAGTGTAAATTAAAAAAAATGCACTGCAGAAACCCATAACCTCCATGCATTTTGTGTCTACAACAAAAACTACTTGTAGCTTTCTATTTTTGTCGATTCTCAAGTTTTGTATCTGTAGTATTCCGTATCTATAATCTTAACGCCCACAGATATCGAATAATGAATGATACGCACACAGTCATAGTCGTACGTAGTGTGCGGTAGGTAACTGATAAGAGGTCGACACGCTGTCTGTTAGGAAAAAAGTGTATAAAATTCTCAGGAGGCAAGCTTCCGTTACTTTTCAAGGAAAGCGATCTAATTAAGATGTAAGTATTAGGTCACTGAGAGATTTATTCTTGGGTAGTCAGCCTAAACTTTTAATCAGTAGAATTGTATTAGTTTTTAGGTCATTAAGCTGAAAATCAGGGCGTGAATACACGAATAATTTCAATTTGGTGTGTAGGCTTTTAGCTCCCAAATTAATGACTGAAATTGATTGTTTTTATAACACGCTTTTATTAGCTTCACCTGTATGTTTGTATGTTTGTATGCTTGTATGTTTGTATGTTTGTATGTTTGTATGTAACTGACTCCTTTGAGCTCGATTTTGACCCACTTTAAACGGTCAGATTTCTTTCAAACTTTGTAGATATATCGAGGACCGATGATAATACACTAAACAAATCGTGTTTTTTAGTTTTTTAACTATTAATTTTTTTAATCGAGAGTTGAGCTTAGCTGTCGTTTTTGTTTTTGTAAATTGTAAGACGGTTTTCAGTTCTATTTGATGAAAATCTGTCCAAGTGTTGTAAAGTTGTGAGTTGTATATAATACGTAAACTATGTAATCAACGGAAGATTTAAAAAACATAGTTTCCTCAAAAAGTTTAATAAATTAAATAGTCATAGTCATACTCGTAGAAATGTAGGTCAGGAAACTTTTGCGTCAATGAAAACTTTTCCAACATTTCAATGAGTAATAGGTACTTGCACAAATCAGGAAACTTACGAAGCTTGATAACTTCACTACCCTAACAACGTTTCCGTTGTGTGATTTTCCTAAAGATAGCTCACGATTCATATCATTCAACAACTTACTTAATTCCCTACAAAATACCGTTCAAAGTAGCTTGACATTTTTGTTACATTTATGAATTCATACATAAAGATTAATGATTTTATCAAACACATTTACGTAGGCTATTAATAAACTGATACAATCTCGTAGTACAGATGCTAATGAACTATGTATGTTTACTCGGTCTATTACGATTACTCTACATTACTATCTAAAGAGTTGAGTGAACAAGCCTGCACGGTATGGAAAACAACTTAAAAATGTTTTTAAATACGAGCTTGTACTTAAATGCTCTGGAAAGCATAACTTGTGTTGTCGTGAGAAATCTTACTCCATTTTTGCCATCCCCACAAACGTAGGTATATCAAAAGGAAGTTCTATTGATTTGCTGATTATGAAGCGTGATCTGATATGAACATCTGTTTGCTAATATTAAAGAGTGGACATCCAAAACAAAATCAAAACACAAGTCGTAAAAGTTAAATTAGTTCCTATCAAATGAACTTTAGTGTATGCCCCCTAAATATTATACTCGTATATCGCTACCGCACATTGCAATGCAAATCGTGTCACGTATTTACGCAACACCTTAATTTTCAGTTGGAATTAAATCCTTTTTCGTGCATTTAAGTTGTCATCGTAAAATTTTGATCACATGAATGGGCACGAAGATTCGCGTGCAAGAATTGTATTCGTCATTCAATTCCATTCCTGTTAAATGAATTTAGATGACATTAACTGTGACCTACTTTATATTCCAACTAATTATTTGTTACTAATTGTTCAAGAAAAAAATGATCTCCCAGAATCTGTTCCTACGTATATTGTAAAGACGTAAATTATGTATGTAGGTACGTCTATGTATCTTTGTAGAGGATCATCTCTAGACCTATCTCTAGATTTTAAAACTCTCTTACCAATGAAAAACCACTCTTTCCTTGAGAGCTATTATTAGGCTATGTTATATAGCCCCAAACTTGGAAAACTGAAGGCGAGCAGCATCAGGCACAAAATTCCGAGCTTCAGCTGCAGCTAGTGCCAAATAAAATTACAAACATAAGCTAGTTTGACCATATAAAAATATATACACTCCAATTTCATCTTTAACACATTTAAGTTTTATCATTATCATATTAAACCATTAGCGTCATACTGCAGGGCAAAGGCCTCTCAACCCGCCTCACGCTCTTCCATGTTACAGATTAGATTTTCGAAAACAACTTTTAATAGAGGTGCTATTTTTGAAGCAATCCGGGTATCTAATGAGCGTTACGCATTATAGATACTAGATATACGTCACGTCACCGCCCTAATGTATGCTCTATTCGTCATAAGACGTCACCGCTAACGATTGTTGGTGTCTTCGACTGCAGTCATAGCCTCTGCCGAGAAGTGTTGACATTAACATACATGGGCTTTCCCATAGACGGTATTTTTAGAATAGAGCTAATTTTAGTCACAGGGTTTACGATTGGCTATTCAATGACATCAGATTTCAAAACTTAGAAGTAACTACAACCCGGTCACAATATCTGTGCACCTCGCTGGAATGCGTATAGCCTTAGTGACCGGGGAAGCGGGAGAGGCTCCCGCTTCCCCTGTCACCTCTCCGCGCACTCCCCGGTGCGACAGTGCGACTATATTTATAAGGCTATACGCATTCCAGCGAGGTGCACAGATATTGTGACCGGGTTATACGTGTGTTTATTTGTGCTTATGACGACCGCTTTTCATTTTGTTTCTTACTAGCTGCGCCCTGACTTGCCCTGTTATTCTACAAAAGCTGTTAACTTTTTCAGGATAAAAAGTAACCTTTATGTTAAACAAGGGTACAAACTACATTTAAATCAAATAAATCCGTTGAGCCATTTTTGCGTAATTAAGGAACAAATGTAAACCTATACATTAATATTTTTATTTTTTTTTATTATCAAGTAAAGGATTGTAATAAGTTAAATATTTTTAACCTATTTTATTATTAATAAACACCATTAAAATATGAAACCATGATAGCAGCAAAGCAGTGATTGAAAATAACTAACATTCCATTAGCAAGAAGCACTACAATTAAAATAACTTATGAGCAACAAAGTACTTCAAATTATCATCTTTATCGCTTCATTAGAGCTGCTTGAGTTTACTAGACCACATGAATTTATAAAAAAGTGACTAAAGGCTAAAGGTTGTTAGAAACGTAGGCTTAAATTCCATATCTATTTACTATGGGATCAAACCGGAATTCGCGAAAAAAAATCAGCTGTTCCACAGAAAAATGTCAATGTCACTGGACAAAATGTATGGAACAGCTGAAATCCAGTTTGATCCCATAGTGAAAGTTATTCATAATGATAAGTGCTATGATAACCTATGTAGAATATCTAGTTAGCCAGTCGAGACCCTGGGCTAAAGATATTGCTTGAGCATTAGTGAGGCAGCATCATGCATTTAGTAAGAAGCGGGAAGATCCTTACTAGTTGACGTAAGTTGAAGCGGATAAACTATGCAGATGTAGCTCATGTATTACAATGACGACATTGTAATGGTATCGGTAATGGTATCTGTTCCGATAAAATGTTAATATGTATCTACTTTCTGATTTGTATTCCGGATCTGACCTTGGGGGAAAAAGGCATTTTACGTTTACGTAAGAGCGTTTTTCAAATGTCAAAGTCGATTAAAAATTTACGTGTAATGTACATACTTACTAAGCTATTGTCTTGTATTGAGTAATGCAAAAGTTTATTTTTTTTTATCGATGAATTAACAAAAGTAAGTTCGTATAGATTCAGGGTCTGTTTGAATTTTAAAGTCGCCTGATGGCCTCTTACGTGGCTTGGTAGTTGTTGTTATTAGGACAAACAATTTAATTATAATCCATTTAATGTACATGACACTTTGTGAGCATAGGTTTGTAAAAACGTCATTTTTATTTATCACAAAACAATAACCATTTTTTTTGATTCCGTCATAACAATGTTATGTCAGCCTGATTAAAATTTTAGGGATTTAACATAGTAAAACACCAATGTAAATCGATTGTTTTACAGACAAGGACAACTTGCAAAAATAATGGCATTACTGAATAGGGAAATGACTATGTGTAACTAACAGAATCGAATCACTACTTGTTTTTTTATAATTTTGATAAATAATCATGTGCATATTAATTTTGTTTTGGTATTGCACATAGGTAATAAAAAGATGTAGGCAGTCAGTAGAGGTACCTGCACGATTTAAAAAAATGTTATTTGTGGAAAACACTTTCATCCGATAAATACGCACGTTACTCTCGATTTGATCTGAAGTGTCCCAGCACTATTTTAGCCTTTTGAAGTATATGTCATTTTAATCTTCTTATTATACATTCAATAGACTAGGTAAAACAAATAGCATAAACAATGAAGTACTTACTTTGAGATACTGTCGAAAACACCTTTCGAAAAGTTAATGTTTCAACAATATAAAGATAAAATATTCTAAAACCGAGAGCACACAAAAAATTGTTATGTCTTCTACGTTTGATGTGAAACTACAGCTTTTTTGCAAATACACGCAAAATATAGGTCCAATCAACTTACTCACTAATTAGCACCAGCGTCACTAAAAACTGATTCGGTATTGTGTTTCCCGCTTTATTCTACATTTAATCATGTAAGTAACCGTAACGAACCGTAATCGAGTTTATTTAAATTTTTTATAGCAATGGGAAACCCGATGATGTATTGAACTGATCGAAAGGGGGAAGTATTGTTATCTCTGAAATCTAAATTTGTTCAAAACAACAATAGATGACTAATTTTACGAACCTATACATATTTATAATAATATAACATACCTAATTACCTACACAGTATGTTTAGTTAGATTAGATCTAGATAATTGTGTTGTAATCCAGAATAAACCAAATCTACGAAAAAATATACTTACCTATTAGTTTTAAAAATCTAACACTTTTGTCTTAACAAAAGTTAAAACAGTTGTTTCTACAATCTTAGAAATAAACCGATTATTGCTCTCCATAAAAACTGCAAAAGGTTAGGACAGCTAATTTGGATCAGAAGTGCTTTAACGAACCACCTCTAAATTGTAGAGAACTATTGTAGAGCAAACAGACACCTGCTGTGTGAGCTTGGTTGGAGTTTGCACTTTGTAATGTATCCATTTGTGAGAAGGAATTTAATTTTTCAGTACCGCTCTTAGCCATGTCGGTAAATGGTTGTTTAGATTTTAGAAAAGTATAGGTCCATTAAAGTTGCCTTCTTTCTTATATTTAATTTGGCTGTAATTCAAAATTTCAGTTATATATGAATTTAGGCCCATAGACTATTTATAAGCTAAAGTTTCGTACTGCTAATAAATAGAAACATTTTAGAGTTGCCCCCTTTTCACAATAACAAATTGCACTTTAACAAACAAAAGCGAAAAATTGCAACTCTCAAAGGCGTAAGTGCCTTTTCATACGTACCGGTTGCCGGGTAGCCGGCGCCGGTTACCCGGTGGTGAAGTGTATGGGCACGGTACATAGCTTTCACATGTACCGGCGTAATTTATCAGGCAGGCGGTTGCCGGGTGCGCGCCGGAACCACCACTGCGCGTCCGGTCCGACTGACAGTGGTGTATGGAACACACAACTAGCTTTCAGACCGGCCGGCTTTCAGGCCGGTCAGTCGCCCAGGTACAGTCTGCGAGAGCTCGCGCGTGCGTAGTTCTGTCGCACGCTCGACGACGCTCGTAATTATACTGCATACCTTCTTCTAAACTATAAAATGGAGATAGATATCGAACTATTGATAACTTTGGTGGAAGCGAAGCCAGTTTTATGGCACAAAACTTGCGCTGAATTTGCGCTGAAATTATTGGATGAACCCAATAACTTCTTGATTTTTCTTTCCGGCGCAGATATTTTCGTCTTCGATATAAAAGCCACATTGCA
Organism: Alcis repandata; assembly: GCA_949125135.1. Classification (NCBI taxonomy): domain Eukaryota; kingdom Metazoa; phylum Arthropoda; class Insecta; order Lepidoptera; family Geometridae; genus Alcis; species Alcis repandata. Next base: position 9,782,901 of record OX421233.1, read on the forward strand.
ATTATTTGTTCACGGTCCATCTTTGAAACTATAGAACGAGACTGTACTCTTGTCGGCTCTCTAGCCGATACTGCCGGCATCAACCGGGATATGTGAAAGCTTATTTGACACCGGGTATCCGGCGCCGGCTATCCGGCAACCGGTACGTGTGAATACGCATCCCGGCACAAAACAAAATCCATAAAACAACAAACATTTCGCAAATGTTTTACAGCCTCGTTGTAAAACATTTGACTCCTGTAGACTCCTGTACAAGGACGAAGCCTTTGTCCATCTACCGACTAATATTGTATACCGTTAACAAAAATTAACAGCCAAGAACAAAGCTTCAGGTAACTTTCACTACGTTATATATGACGCAATAAAAGCGCTTTGTCTGCTCGTCCCATTTTAAAGGTATCATTTTTGTTTTTATGCTAACGGTAGTAGTCTTCGGTCCGCTCTGGAGGTCCACACAAAAAGCATGCGACTCCAAAAATTTCACTATTGTGATGTCGGCTCCATAAACGACTCCGACACAATTGGTTCAGTTCGTACGCAATACAATTAAGCTTCGGTAAGAAAAGCCGTGAAATCGTGCTTAGAAACGGTGTGAATAGACGTATCATTGGATGTTTGTTTGATAAATGTGAAGCAACAATACGCCCCTTTTCCCGTTCAAGTATATGGAAAAAAATCTAAAATTAAGTTGTCTTCGGAGGCTTGTTATGACATGTCACGGTTAAGGCGATGAAACGATTTCAAGGACGATTATTTGCATTGAATTAATTGCTTAGTAACAAACTGGTTTGTTCAAATCATGTTGTGTTTCACATTAGTAAAGAAGTTTAAATTTAAAACATCACGTAATTTTTTCGGTCTATTATTTACTTTATAGGTAACTCAACTCTTATCTTAGCTCTAAGTTTTGCATTGGAGTAAGATTCTTCAATGCTTATCAGACTTGAAAATGGTGACTACGTTAAAAAAAGACGTTTATAGATAAGCTTATAATGGTCTAGCAATATCACTTGAAAGCCGCTATTATTATAAAAAGGACGATTACATTTGGCGATTTCATCATCAATGATCACAATTTCACTTAACATCAGGTGTGATAAAACGGCCAGCAGGTCCATGAACATTTTTGTACTTTGGAACTTATTACCAATAATATGACGATGGTTTCTCTAATATTCTACTTCAGGGTAAAGTCGCTATTTTGCAACGATTTCACGGTCAAGCGATTAAGCGTCATCGTCTCATTGTATTCCGCAATCAGGAGAAAGACAAACAATTTCGGTAATATGGTGAAATATTTATGTGGGCAGCTAATGAACAAGACAAACAAAATCCTTATCCAAAATTGCACAAAATATTGTAAAGCATTGCGCGAAAGGTGAAATTGCCACGATTACGAAATTGCAACGCGGATGGAGGAATCGAAGTTAATGGAACGGACGACGAGTTGCCAAGTGATTTATGTAATGTTCATTCAAGACGTGTTACTGCGCTTGTAGTAATCGTATCGTAATCAATTTGGTACTAGCCACACATACTTCGACGCATCATTGAAAGCGTATCACGCCTATATACAACTTAAATTTTAGTCGAATATATTATACGAAAACTTAGCAGGCAGTCCAAAAGCAAATTTACTTATTAAACTTATGACGAAACTTAAAATACACAATTGACTTGAGATATTTGGGGATACCTCAACGCAAATAGCCTCTAATTTCATGGAATTAAATTTACGTCGATATCACGTAATCATTCCGATCATATTGACCAAAAAATCGAGTAATCGATACGAGGTCGCGTGAGTCATTGGAATCGACCAACATCTGCAATATCAATGGACCATTATTTCCATAACTAGTTACTATACCTGTGGCGCGATAGTTGTATAGCATACTGCTCAAGTGCTGTCCATTGCTTGTTTTAGTGACTAACTGATTGTAAACAATCGCTATGTAAGGAGAGACGTACTAGGCTTGGCGTGGAGTCGCTTATGTGACGTCAATGCGGCGGCTGCTCCTCAATTGAGATGGGCGCGTGTTTTAAGAAATCCATTGAAGAGTTAGTCATTGTTTGCAGGTTACAGGTTGGTGTTTCCCGCCGTCGCACAGCTGGTCAAAAAGCAAACTCCGGGTGATTAAGCGATGTCTGCCCACGGTGGTTGCGTGGCTCGATTACCATGAAATGAGTTGGATCATGGTACGAGCTAATTCTACGGCGACGCTTCAATTATGGTAGACGGTCAAAGTTCGGTTGTAAAATGCGTGGTCTCGTAATGTTTGTGTGTATCGGATTCTGACTGATTCACGTTTAATTAGGAGTCTCAGCGAATACCGACAACATTCCTAATTATATGGTTTGTGGAGAAGTAAACACCATCTAACACCTATACGTAATTTTGTTTCGCCATTTATAAAAGTTAGGTATCTATTAAAGTGATACCTTATATTTTATACTGTATTTCAAATTGTGCTAAATTAATAAAATTTAAATAGATAAATGCAATAATAATCGAAAACATCCAAAATTTAAAAAAAATAGGATTGTAGGTACATTGTACTCCCTTACAAAATCGTGAAACTACTTCAAAAGTAGGTACAAGTTAATCTTACTGCTCACCCATAAAATAATCCTATGCGCACATTTTTTTTAATATAAATAATTAATCTCTCATTATTATCATAGGTTTATCTTCTTGTACGGCACACGTCTTGGCCCGTTAATTTAATGACAATATAACAGCCATCCAATAACCATTACATATATAGGCGATTGCTACCAATTAAATCACCCAAATAACAAGTTATCATTGACACATAGTTCACCCATGAATTTGGCGATGTGAGAGCAACTGGTTCACAACTTAGTTGCGGTGGATATGCGGAATCTGTACTAATTTGTTTTGAGCTATATACATGAATTAGTTACTTAACACTGATTACTAATTGACGGAGTTCAAAACGTTAGTCCTAAAATAACCCGAGGTTTTACTCGTACTATGACAAGTAAAGCGGCTTTGACAAGCGTGGTTTTGGTTTTAATCGAAGCTGTAAAAAAAGGACTTACCTAACAATAGTAAAAACTAACAGTAGTTGTCCTTGTCTTTGTGTATGTTCCACGGCATCCCCGACACAGGATTTATTCCTAGTGGGGGGGAGCTATGAGTGTGAAACGTTTATTTATTTATTTATTTAAAAATAAGCGACTACTCTTGAGTTTATTTTAGCAAAATAAATCGTGGTTTAATAAAGGGCTTGACTGCAGAATAAAGCGTGCTAAATCATCGATAACATCAGCACTATCAGTTAAATTATTGTAGTGAAATTTCAAACGTTTATGGGGTAAAAATAAATTCTATCAGAAAGTAGTATCTATGTCATGTCGATGAATAATTAAAAAAAAAACTGCCCTAAAAAAAATCATGTAAGTCCCAAATAATAAAGTAAAATAAAAAAATAATGTTATCAAAATATTATTTATACCAACCAACTGTTTTATAACTTCATGCTTCTGGTTCAAATAATTATGTCGATCCTAGGAGTTAATTCAGTGATTAGTGACTACTTCTTCAGTGGGGCCCCACGTAAAATCAGAATCAACCAAATCAAAACATTCACAATTTAAATTCTAGACATGCAAAAATGTAAACTGTAGCTGTAAAACACATCCACTTTGAGAAGAATGTGATGATATGCTCATAAAAGCCGCTTTATGCTATTTAAAGTAATTAATGTTCTCATAGATCAAGGTCCAAGACTGGGTAGAAGTATTTTTTAAAGAATCCTTCATTAAGGGAAAAATCTCACTTGATGGTCGACTGGCATCCGAGACAGAAACTTAAGCGTACCGCTATTAAACAAGATATAACAGCATAATTTCGTTTGATTTGACATGCCGAAACAATTTAATCATTATCTCCTCAGAAAATTAGTTTAAAGCCACCAAAAAAGTTTGAGCTTTATTGTTTGCAGGGTAGAGTTAAAAATGATTTTTGTAGTGTCATGATTATAAGTCTTGTGGAATAGGAGCCAGGTATGGCGCAGGAATTGGCGGTATTCGCCAACGACCGCAGTGGAGGAACATAGCTGGCCGGTATTACCTCGCCGACTGGGTGGGCAGGCGCGGTCAGTTGGACCCTCGAATTTTTTGCCTTCCATTTTAAATTTTAAATTTTGAACTGTGCAAAAATCATTCCCGACTACCCTTGCTTTGGAGAACACACGCAATGTCTGTGCACTTTGGGTTGGTATTTTAAATCATTTCAGAAAAGTTTCTTAATTTTTTAAGATACCGTTTCACCCAAAACGTGACGTGCAAACAAAAATTTCTTATGTACTTAATAAGTAATTATAAACTTGACCAATTAACAAGAAAGCAAGCAAGTAAGGGGCTACAATTAAAACATTACCGTCGTCAAATTATGTAGTAATTAACACAACAATTAAAATCGAAGGTCATTACGTTTGTAAAAACTGGAGGGGGAAGTGATCCTCCTTTTACAGCCATTAAAGAGTAGGAAAAGGGATAGAAGTGGCCTGTTTATTAGTACTTTATAGGATAAGACAGTCTTTTGTGCCTATTTCTTCTAAAGGTTTTCCTGTATCAATCAAAAAAATCATGGTGATAAAATATGACAGTGTTATAATGTATTGTTTTGTACGGTAAAAGTACAGCTTGCTTAAAATTGTTTCCATAAATATAAATTTAACTCTAACGCATATTGTACTTTCGACATAATTATATGGCCCTTTTCACTAAAATTTATCTTAAAAACTGTAATATTATCTGGCTCTAAGATTCTGATTCTGTGAAATATATTAATAGAGGTAGATGAATAATAATCATGATGACAAGAACATTATTTTTACAAAACATAAAACAAAAGACCGACTATTGAGTTATTCATCTATTTGTCGCGCACGTACTTAATGCAAATTTAAGACTTATATGGTTTTCTCATGGATACCATTATCAGAACTGGACTAAATTGAAATGGGACCAAATGGGAAGCGACAGCTTTCTAATAAAAAAAGAATCATCAAAATCGATTCACCCAGTCAAAAGTTATGAGGTAACAAACATAAAAAAAAAAAAAAAAAAAAACCCAAAAAAAAACATACAGACGAATTGATAACCTCCTCCTTTTTTGAAGTCGGTTAAAAATCACGTTCGTATTAGCTATATGTTTGTCTGTATGTGTGTACTGGATGGAAAAGGATGATATTTGGCATAGAGCTAGATAGATTGGAAAACACACATACGTGTCCTTTTTAGACCAGAAATTCTTACAGAGATCTGTTTAGAAAACGTAAGCAGTCTCTATGAATGTACACCACCCTTAATATCGTAGAGAGGCTCTGTGGAAACAACCCACTGGCGCTTGTGTGGCACCATTATGTTAACGGTACAAAAATACGGGAAAATGAGCTAACTACCGCGGCACAGGACAAATATGCTGTTAACGTTTTAATTTGCGGTTAATTGATATCGTAATTAGCAAGTTCAACGGTTCTTTTGAGATTAATAAAAGGAGGAAAATACGAGTGGAGTGAATCTTGTACATCTTAATGTAGGTCATTTACGTGATAGGTATTAAGTTATTACTATCGATAACTAGTTGTAGCCGGTTTCGTCTGCACGGTGATAATTATGATGATGAAAGTAGACTGTTCTTTTGTATGCGCCTGACGTGTATGCTAAATTTCATGATAATTAGCTCAGTATCTAAGGCATGAGAGCATATTTTTTGCATTTATGATATTAAAATAGAATTAAGTGCAGAAGGTTAAGTGTAGTTAACTTTCCTTGGAAAAAATGTCACACGCCCCCAAATGATTCACACTCAAGGACGGGAAAACAATCCACATGTAACCCTCGTAATCCCGTTTCTAGGTATCTTGACATACCTAGAACGTGAGAGAGATGAGATGTGATGAGATTCAAAATTCATAATTGTGGTTAGTACTGCACCAGCTATGACCAAGAAAAGACCTTAATTGTAAAGCAATCAATTTCATCGTCTAAAGTTGTGTAAGTTTAGGATGCATTGTATTCTTTGATCACGTCTGCAAACATTTGTACAAAGTAAGTAAGTAACCAAATAGCTTTTAAAAGTAAACTTTTTTGTTGCTCAAAAGATTTACCTGAATATTTTCTTCTTCTACGATAAGTATGTCTTTTATCCTTCGATGAAACCATTCGTTCAACATGATGAATACACTTGGAGCTCTTTTTCCAAACACCTATCTAATATTAGCTCACCCACAAATAAATCACACATGATACTTTGTCATCGCCTCACAATAAACAATTTCCTCTAAAATAGATTGACACGAAAAATATTCAAAAAGATAAAATCCAAATTTTTCACGAATAGCGTTGAGAACGCACGTTAACGCACGGATATCGCGTGTTATTGACAACCGATTGACAAATACAATGCTGTCATAATCTAGACAGCTTATAGAAGAAAAAAAAGTGTATCAAATGAGGATTTACTGGATTAATCTAAGGTTTGAAAAAAGTTTGCATGCGAACCGCGTTGAAGTCTTTTGTACGGTACTTGGCTAAGCACGCAAAACATAAGATTTACTTTGCGACTCTCGATTCAGGATTATTCTCTTGAATGGCTATTTATGTTCGTATTTTGAAGTTTTTTGGTTAAGAGTCAGTTAACATTTTATAAAAGTGCAAATTGAACTCACCTTACAAAGCCGTGTGGGAGTCGCGCTGATCAATCCTGCAAACAAAACAAAAGGAGGTTAGTAGAGAAAAATAAAAATTTACCATAGCGCATTTAAAAAACGCAGTCAATTTTATATTTTGAGTAAGTTTTTGCATCTTAAACTAATGATTAGTCTGCATTTGCCGATAATTTAGTATTTAGGTTCGATGGTTAGGCCTGGGGCTGCGAGCAATGGTTTTCGTGACCTAGATATTTTTTAGCACATCACCAGAATCCTGAGAGCTGTGTTTAAATTAGAGCCATTTTGAAAGCTTTATGAGAATAGTCTCTATGACCAGCTTATAAAAGCTATGATCGTCTGTGAGTAATAAGATTTGTTGAGGTCATCGTCTGCTGGTCATCGATATCGAAATTATAACCTGTCATACTGCAGACACGCTCATGAGGCACAGGAGAAGGTCATGACAATAATTGATACTGCAAACCATCAAAAAGCTGCATATTTAAACGGCCGCCGTTATTAGAACTAACTCAAAACTTAAGCGGTGGTTCTTTTAATGTTTTTACTTTTAGACGAAGACGAATAAAACTTTCATGGTTTCTTATAAAAGTAATTTTTGGAAGATTGTCACTCAATGGAAGAATAGGGAGTTATAGTATAGGTCTCAGATCAAGTAAAAGTTAGTTAAAAGTTTTTATGGAAAGTCCTTTTTACTTGATCTGAGTTAGCTATAGGTATCGCCCCCGAAAGGGAAAACGTGACGTTCTTCGAGTTTTCCACCTCGATTAAACCGGGAGACGTCACGTCAAGAGCACGTCAATAGACATGTGCGAGACCATATTCCAAAAATGAGACTATACATTTCATAACCATTTTTGGGCTACGAGTATTATAGTAAAAATTGGTATTATAGCTCTATCCATCTTTCTCTCCATATAGTGTATGGATACATAATATATACCTTCCTCCTTGACGTATCCGTCAAAGGCGAACCTGACTTAGGAATTACGGTTATGAGCACGAATGTGACTTGCAAAGCCCAATTCTGTTGTAATAGTGTAGTATGTATACCAAAGTAGTAATACAGGATCCAAATGTGAACGACTATGAACCAGGATTTCCGACGCCTCAGCAAACAGAGCGCAATGTTCTGGGCGCACCGTTTCTTGTCATTGTCCGGATTTAATTAACTAAAATCAATCAACAAAAACGTTTGTAGTGCCAAGAACCTACTTACGGATCTTGTCTGGACAGTAGTGCTGGTAGGATCCGTACGGTTTTCTTATTCGATTATGGTGTTATTGTATCGATTAAATTGTAATATGATTTTTATTGGTAGCATAGCATATTTTGAAGGCTTTAGATGATAGTTCGAAACCTACTGAATATAAGGCTATCTTCACATTGCAGTCTATTGGACAAACTCACCGCACTTTTATTCAATTTAGATCTTTCAACTGAAGCTTTCAGAGTTGGCTATTAAAGCCCCACAATACGTATTTGATATAACTTTATGTATAATTTTAATATATTTTTCTAAAATTAAATATGGAATTATCACCGTAATTATGCCCCAATTCAGTTTATTAATTAAATTAACAATTACTTCATTGTTAATGTCTTCCCATATCTATTACAATTAGAGTGACACGTGACAAAAGTTATTTATATTTCACGATATATTCAAATCCATCCTCAATTAGGTTCAGTGATAAGAAACCAATTATATTGCGGTTTTAAATTGACTTGGTTTTCACATGTTTGGTTTTTATTTCCGGAAGCCTCTAACGTAACTTTAAGACGCATAAGTGCTTTAACAGTGAATTCCCTATATTTTCTCAGAAATATACCTAAAAAAATTCTGTATAATACGAATAAAAATTACAAGTAACTATTATTTTAACTTGTCATTAAAAATGATTTGAAGTGTAAATGTTTTATTTTTTTCCTTGGATAAAAATACGTAAACCACGTAATAGTTTTCCTGCTTTACTCGTGTTTTGATTCACTAACCCACTTAAGAGTAGATAAATGCGGTTATGTCAGATTTAATTATTAAATTGGTCATTGGACAAAATCGATTTTTAACGATCGAATTATTGGTATGGCGCATCTCTAACCGCAAAGTCTGCCATTCGCCGACGCCGCTTCCTATTCCGGCTATTGTTGTGCGTCCTGTCACAAACATGCGTACACCACGTACTTACAAACGGCATCTTACCACCTTGTCCCAGCAAACTTTCCTTCACTTTCTTCATATCATAAGAACCAAATCAAGAAAATCTGACTTTGACAAAGTACCGATCTGTAGTAACTCGTGAGAAAATATTACCAATCCATCTCAGTACTATGTCTTAGCAGTTATTTCATTATTGTCTTATCAATTTGAGGTTCATTATCATATTTTTAGGTGTGACAAGGTACTAAGTAGTCGACATGTGTACTTACACTTGTTACACACACACTAGCGATGTTTGATTAATGATTGATTGAACATACGGATCTTGTATGGGACTCAATTAAGTGGTGTTGAACTTTTATTTTATTGGTGACAAAATTGACACGAGGACACAAGGAACATAGAAACTAAAACAGGAAAGGTATCCGTGTCGGTTTTATCTTAGTTTACTACCTGTAATTTTAACAGTATTTTTTCTAAACATACAAAAAGGTTTGTACATTTTTTTTAAATAAAATGATTACCACAAAAACTTACAAGCAAGTGTTATAGCAAGAGGTCCCGGATTTCATTTCTAGCCGGGTAGATATTTAAATGAAATATGGTAAAATAGGTAAATGATACCAATTCAACAATTCAATTCTTCATATATTGTCTTTGAAATGACTAAATTATATAGTACGCAGCAGGAATATATAGGCATAATAATATAAAATACTCAATATAAACCAATATCAACGTTTTCCCAACCCAGTGTGATAATCCAAATAAAAACATTCTTGATTCAAGAAAAATGAAATCGTACTAACGCCACACAAGCATAAAACGCACACAGCTACACTCTCGTGCGTACAGAGGCGAGAATCATGAATGAAGTTGTCGTATCGCTGGACGGACGCACCTTGAACCAGGTCGCACATCGGAGGCGAGCAATGAACTTGAAAGAACGAGGACTTATCGTTATTCTTTGGTACATGGAAAACTGGGAAATGGTTCAGTGTACTGTGCATTAGGAAAATAAATTTAAGAGGGCCTGGACATCGGTGAATTGTACTACTCGATTGCTTTTAAAAGCTTTTATTTAACTTGCAATGTATGAAACCATGTTTGTTCGGTTGGAATCTTGCTACTCAATTTTGAACCACTTCGCGATGTCCGATTGAACTGAAATTTGGTATACGTGTGTCGTTTTTAAAACGAATTATTTCAGTTATTTGGAAATAAATCACATAGGGGTTAAATTTATTTTTGACGGATGATTATATTTCCACAGGGTTACCAGATGATAAAAAAAAAGAAACGACAAATATATTTTTAGCTGATTTTGTTTTAGCACATTTCTTTTTCTTACTAAAGCTATCACATAAATTATTATCATAGTTTTAATTAATTCTGAATAAACTAAATATTATGTAAACGTCAAGATATCGATATCAAATGAACAGAAAAACATACAAAAATGACTCACATACAATATTTGTTGTTAGACTATTTACTGATATCATATCAAATATCCGATTCAAATTATCGGAAGTCTAGAATAAATTATGCCATGATATCTACTCAACGTAAATAAACATGAAAATGTGTTTGAATATGACTCAGCTTTTCATTCATGCTTTGTCTATTTACCAAACATAATTAATAGTAATGTAAAAAATGTGTAAGATGTTTTAAAATACGTGAGAAAAATAAAGTTTGTTTTATTAATCCAAATAATGAGGAAGCAAGAAAAATAGTTTTTACGAAAATGTTTTCATCCAGTTTTTTGGCGGCGGCGCCGATGCCGCAAGGTATTTGCTGATTCATTTGCCAGCTATCCAACTTCTCCAAAATTTCGTTCTCAAAAATAAAAACAAGACCTATTCTTTACCTACATCATTTGTTGATGCCTCATCAAAATGATATGTGCGTTAGTGATTTAATAAAAGTGAAGCTGCTGTTCATCAAAGTACTGCTGCAAAATGTGTTTTTGGGTCATCATTATTTCGGGATAAAATATTGACACCAGAACGAGCCACTCGGCCTATCCTATAACTTTTTTAATTGCTTTTTCACTAAATCTTTAATTTATTTCTGTGATTATTTTCATGCCATAGATATTATTATTTTATGTTTTTTTAATAGTTTAGTGACATAGCCTGAAATAATTAATTTTCGACTAAACTAAATAATATAAGACTTTAAATTGTTGTTGGTGCGTGTTTAAGTCAAAGTTAAATGTATGAGATTAATTTTCATTCATTTATTTATTTAGCTAAGATCTTGATTTAGCAAATTACGGGTCAGTCTTCTCTCTACAGCTTGCTTTAGTCAGTTTAAAAATCGTAATATAACCTGTGTTTTGACTCCTCTACAACATAGAAAACTGCATGTAGTTAGGTATAAAACTTCCGATGTCCGAAATGGCCCAAACATGGTAACATGTCGTCAGAGCATCGGATATGACGCAACCTCACCTGTCCCTTCGGATGTCACCGAATCCGCAATCCACTCTCGCTGTTTGCTAACTGTGAAGATGCGATTCACGGTGGTCCTAAGGAATTATTCTGTAGGAATGTCAATCAAAACATCCTATGAGTAAAGAATATAAAGCATCTATTCCTTGAAATTAAATGTTATCTTCAAATCCTATGAGAGACGTATAATTTTTGTCTTAAGATATTTGTAGCTGTTACATTGGAGTGTCTTATTTCTTTTTCTTGTTACGTTCGAATTTATTTTCGTCCATTTCTGCTTAGAATACTAAAAATAGTAACCCTATCTGACCCATTTTGAAAAAGCAACTAGTGACGTCATAGAGTTAACGGATATCCTAAATAAGGTTGAGCGCACAATGATATTTTAAATGAAAATAACAATCGGAAATGGGCGATAATAAAATACGTCGCTTCTACGAAAATGCCTTATTCTTGCCCCGTTTTCCTTTGAGGATATGACATAACTGAACCGATTTCTGACGGATGTTCGTTCGTAGAATGTGATAATATTTATCTAGGGTGCATCGTTAAAGCGGAAAATGTACCTATTTTTGATATGAATTGATTTAGGTCTCTTAGTCGCTTTATTGTTTTTTTTTCTATCTAGAGTTGAATTCACTCGGACATATTAGCTTGAGTAAGGTAGGTGAATGCTCCCTTAATATTAAGGCCGGGCTTTTTGAAAACATAAAAATAAAGATGCTGGCCTAGGACTGGGGTACCAATAACTCTTTGAAATAAAAAGTGTAGCGCTTGTCATAAGATATAATTAGGGTCATACTTACACTGTCGATTTCCCCTGGATACGTACAAAACGGTTCGAGTCCACGTTTCTAATCCGTACAGACCGGGAATGGAACAGACTTCCGGCTTCCTTCTTCCCTGAGAGATATAATGTTGGACTTGTTAAGGTCAGGGTGAATAGGTATGGGGTGCTAGGTCGGGTAACCTCCTCGTGGTGCACCCTGGGCAACAGCGTGCGGTAATACTGCAGCTTGCATGCAGTATTACCGCACGGTGGCAAATAACCCGACACGGTGGGCCCGTCCGCGTGTCCCTCTGACTAGCAGAGGGCACAGCGTTGGTGTCTGGTGGTGTCTGAGTGTGGTGGACGCTGGAGGAAACGGCGCTCCACACTTGGACGGTGGCATTGCTGCCGCCGGTGACGAGTGTGGTGGACGCCGGAGGAAACGGTGCTCCACGCTTAGGCGGTGGCAGCGGTGCCACCAGGGGGGTTTTCCTTGTGCTCCTCGCCGCGTGTGGGTCGCGGTCGGGAGTGCAAGGAAAGGAGGAGGGTTCCTTTTGCACCTCGCCGCGTGAGGGTTGCGGTCGGGTGTGAAAGGAACGTGGGCTTAAGGCGGGGTGGGTAGTGCTAACCACACTGCTAGGGAGCGAGGGGGCGGTTCGCCCGTCTCCTCGCTTCTCGGCAGTGGGGTTGCCGGGAGAGTCGGGGGACTCTCCCGGCCTGCACGACCCCACACTGTCTGGGGGGTGATCCTGGGGAACAGGGTCATCCCTCCATGGGTGCAGAGAGCCCTAATCGGGCCCGTCGCCGGGGCAAGGTGGTCAATGCTAACGCGACACCACCTTGCCCTATCAGGCGGACGATGAATACCCCAGTGGTTTTAGTGGGTATGCCGCCGCAGGGCGGAGACTCCCACATAACCACCCTGCCTCCCCCGGGGCGGGCGTGGTATCCATTAAGGATTTCCACTGGGTAAACAAAAAAAAAAAAGGCTTCATCTTCGACCACATAGTCGCTTACCAACAGGCGAGTTGGTGGTCAAATACGGATTTATGCATTATAAAAAAAAGGGTTTTCATCTGAAAATCTGAAAATAATCTGTACTTATGAAAATTATGAAATGATTGAAATGGTGAAATGGGATTATCTAAAATAGATTACATTTCTAAAACTTAGTTCCCAAGTCACAAATTGATTGCGAAATACACATATTCCTCGGGAAATTTTTGAGAAAAATATCAAAACATTATCTGATGTAACATAAGATTTTTTCCAAAGTACAAAAAACGTTGTGAACGGCATCAGGAGCCAGTTTTTTTCAAAGCCAAGGCGCCACTTCACGGCTCATAGAGCTGATGTCAGTTCATTTAAGTTTGTGTGTTGAACCGGAACGCATAAATTACGTAGTAACTGCTATTATATTATGTGAGTAAATTCGGAGTTCATTAAACGCGAGCGTAAATAAAATTAAATACAAAGACAATAGCTGTATTTGACTGGAACTATTTTATGTTTTTCTATATTTTTTTTTCATATCTATTTACAAACTGCATTTCGCAGTTTTTCCCGCTTGAAAAAAGAGTTAATCTCACGATAAATAGTAGTCTGTTTAAATATAGAGTGGTCGAGCTACAAGCTACTTCCATATCAAACACTATCAGAATTTGTACAGCCGTTTCAGCGTGAGAACTTGAGTAGAAAGACCGCCGTTGAGTATCTACACAGTGATACAAACTTTTGAATTTAGTTTGATTATTTTTATTTTCAAAAATATTAAAAATTTGGTAGATGTCAAAAACTATGACGACAACCAGTTATCTGGTTCAAGTCCTTAGAATCATTGAAATTAATACAACAATATCAAAATATAATTAAAGTATAATTAGGTAAATTACACCACTTTATGCAAAAGAAAATCAAGAACTCAAGAGGATAACGATCACTATCAGTAAACAAAGATTAGTATAGTACTAGTTCTAGCAAACATCCGTTATAATGACTACTATGCGATGACTCCATTACAGTAGATCATTGTTACAATACAAGTGTAAAGCACCACGCCATATGAGTCTTCCTTGAAACATGACGTGCAAAAGTCCTGAAATTCCCTGTTAGCAAATTTTACTACCATATCTTTAATATCTCACAGAAGCAAATGGATATGAGTCGCTACATATGACCAGACAGGGCCTATTTTTCTTCGCTCGACATTATTTCCGTCACTTTTACTCTCATGACATTTTTAATGAGAGCGATAGTGACCGAGATATTAACTTATTCGCCAGAACAGGGCTCGACGCCTATTACGATGGACACTTTGCGATGGTATTCCCAAGTTTGCGTGATTAAATCATGTGTGCTTGATCAAAGTCGTATAAAAAGTATCATAGGTGTGAATTCAAAAAGGAATCGAACATATTTCCGAAACATGTAATATTTGTTGTAGACAACTGGAATTGACAAAATAAAATCTTATAAACCAGAGCTTTAGTTTAATATGTCTTTTCTAAAGGTACAACTGGTGGCCTTACCGTTTTAGCGGAAAAACATATTTCTCTCCTTCTTAAAAAATGTATATGTATCTTATTGAAGTGTTTAGTATCTTATAATATACCTAATTATTATATCCGTAACAAGAAACTTTTTAGCTGCACCAGTAAAGCTTCTACACAATTCCTGTAAAACAAAGTTACCACAAAGTTTATCGGCAGAGCTTATTCATCCAAACCAAACCACAAATCCTTGATACCCTTTCTAAAGTATTCACTAAAATATGACAAAGTGTTAAAGACGTCAACAGCAACCTTTTGAGTCCAAAATACAAAATTATACGCTGATTCAGGGAACGGGTCTGCCCCTTACAATCTCATACAAATATCATACGTTTCTTTAAATAAATAGATAAGTGGAAAAAACACACTTTAGGCATAGTTAACACATTGTTTAGGTTGAAGGAATTTCATTTCCCAATGAAAGAATCATCATAGCTTAATCTGTAAGGTAAGGTAAGTATCCCTTTGTTATTCATCTGCTAATTAAAAAGTACCTTGGTAGGTATACCTACGAGTAAATTTGTATAATCCTTTTTTTGTTTGAATAGATCTGCGTTTGACCACCAAATCGCCTGTTGGTAAGCGATGTTGTTTTCAAAGATGAAGCACGTAGATTTAGAAGATACCTATTCACTCTGTCCTTTAAAAGAACAAGTCAATATCTCCCAGGAAACAAGAAAGCCGGAAGTCTGTTCTATTAACTGCCTGTACGGACATCGATTAACTTTCTTCCTTTTTACTTAACTGCCTCTAACAGTGTGATGTTTCTCGAGTGTATGTACCTAAATAATTTTAAGAATGTATGGATGTTTTTCTTTCAGTTCATAGGCGATCTCCTATTATACCGCCTAAACATCTCCTATTATATCATCATGAGGTCTTGACCGACTTTAGATTGGAAGGTGTGTCAGTTCGACTTTTGTTTTACTTTAAGTAACATATTGTTATTGGAACCCGTCCAGATTTGTTTTCTAAGTTGAATAACACGTCTTAAATTAAAGGCTCTTACCGCTGAATATTTAACTTGACCTACTATAACTGCAGTTAACTGCATATTTTATCCACAACCTTTTAAACGTGAGACATCGTCTAAACTAAATCGCAAGGTCCTTAGTCACAATACCGAGAGCCTCACAGCCTCTGGAAAGCCCAAAAACTTTTTATTCCCTTTCAAAAATACTTTTAAGACGACATCATATACCCCCGTTAGTGTTGCCCTCGATTTGACATGTTTGCTTTGAATCCTCAAAGTTCCCGGTGTCGTGTGTTGCCAATTTGTGAAAAATGCGTTCACGGAACGTAAAAATTGCGTGAAATACATAATATTATAAATAAAAACGGATTTCCTTCTTTCTCTCGGGTTTTGTGCGACTTTCCTTATGAGCCAAGAATATCCGAAGGACGAAAAGAATCCTGTGAAGGAAATGTTGAATGACTAATTGGTACGAAATTAGCTTACATAGTAACAGTTTTTTATTTGTACAAAAATAACTACATAAAAGATTACCTTACGCAAGATTACGTGAAGCGAAAAAGTATTTATCAAAATAACCAGGTATCTAAGAAAATATTTAGCATCCTTGCGCTATTATGTAGTGCATAGATTAGAATAAAGTAACTCAATTGTCATACTAAAGAATTAGATAATACATTTATAAATATGAGTTCAGTTTTTTGTATAAAAAAAGCATCGTATTGATTTAGAGAAATAAATATAGCAAGCTTTTAACTCCATACGCAAATAAAGGGGATGTCCGTTCAACGTTTATGTACCTATGTCCATCACATTGTCGCTCCCAAAGCGATTTTATTTTAATTATTTTTTTTGGATGGTGCCTTGATTGAAAGTGTTCTTATATAAGAAGAGTACAAGAAAATCCATTCAGCCGTTTGAAAATCATCGGCCCTATTTTTTTTGGGTGTTTTTAATTTCCAAATTGCTGTAAAATCGAATAAAGAGGGTTATGGGTTTGACCTGAACTACTATACGTATGTTGGTATGTATGTGTGTTTGTCCGGCATTATGTTCTCTCGTAACTACTAAACGTCTGATCCGATTTCTACATTTGTCTTTATTGCGCGAGAGTCACTGATTATTTTAAATCGAAAAAAAAGAGGACTTTACAGCCAATCTTTTTAGTTGTTGAATCTCTTTCACTTTTTGGACACTGTGAACTGTCTGATAGATCTCCGTATTTCATAACATTGCATATCCTATCTATGAGCACGAATGATTCAGAGTCATGGTGAAAGCGACCTTCACATTCGCTGGCAGCCGGCAGATAAACAAATAATTATGACATTGCAAAGTGTGAGTCAGGCAGATCTCATTTTCATATTTGTATTGAAAACGAGAGGGGTTCTGGCCTGTTTACGCGCCAAAGATTAATCGGTTCAAAACAATGTGTTGTGCACTCGCTTTCACACGTTCGTTTGCTGAATACTCAGGTAAGTAGACAGGTAGTATACAGGTATGCAGGTGTATACGTAGATACCTGCTAAATGTTTCACAGTTGCACAAGTGAATAAAATGATCAACGAAGCTCTCACTTACACACTTACGGCCTTACTTTGCTAATGTCATTTTAGTGCAGAGTTAAACTTATAAATTTACTAGCTGACTCGACAGACGTTGTCCTGTCAAAAGCCATTGCGTCAATTCTATGTCAAATGTCAAAAGTTACATTAAAAAAGTTTACATTGTCCAAAGCGCTATATGGTTTAAGTATTTTTAAATTTTCTAATTTTTCATGTTTTTTTACTATAAATTGAGATGTGAGCTATCCTATCTCCTAAGTTAGATCGAACTGCACCCGGTGTGCAAATTTGATTGAAATCGGTTAAGTAGTTTAGGAGTCTATAGCGGACAAACAACGTGACACGTAATTTATACAAGGTGTCACGGAAAGGTGCAGTAATACTTAAGGGTGTTCTTCTACACGTCAAAGTGAACAACTTCTAGAACACAAGTTTGCTAAATTCGAGAAAGTAAATAATGAATCTCCATGGAAAATTGATCACGTGACTAAATATTTTGTATGGTGACTCGATATTTTTTTTCTCGAATTTTATCAAACTTGTTTCACAAAAGTTGTTCACTTTGACGTGTAGAAGAACACCCTTAAGTATTACTGCACCTTTCCGTGACACCTTGTATATATTAAGAAGATAAACATTGCTTAAAGCTATATTGCAACAGCTAGTACAGTTCCCTTTCTTTTTGATATTGCACAAAATTTAAATGACTTTTGCCAATCTTAGCAATGTTTCTATGTAAAGCCGTCAAAGTTTGCACTTACACTGTTACAGTTTACCTGCATTTTTATCAAAAATCTAATTTTGATTTCGTATTAACAAGTTTAAATAATTATTTTGTTTAATAGATAAGTTTATTTGTGTTTCTTTAACGTAGCAACGGGGCAAAGGATTGGTATCATTTTTGAAAAAGTTTAGTTAAAAGCTCAAGAATGGCATAGCTTAAGTACTTTTAGTTTTTAACACGCTTTTATTAGCTTCACCTGTATGTTTGTATGTTTGTATGTTTGTATGTTTGTATGTTTGTATGTAACCGACTCCTTTGAGCGCGTTTTTGACCCACTTTTAACGGTCAGATTTCTTTCAAACTTTGTAGATATATCGAAGACCGATGACAATACACTAAACAAATCGTGTTTTTTAGTTTTTTTAACTATTAATTTTTTTAACACGTTTTTTCTATAAAGTTTCTTTAACTTTTAATACCGTTTAACTTACAAATGGTAATTTCGTCATTCGTGTCAGAGAACAGAGTGGCGCAGTGGAAGCGTGCTGGGCTCATAACCCAGAGATCCCTGGATCGAAACCACGCGCTAGAAATCTTTTTGCTCAATATTTTTTGTTACGCATCAATTTTATTTTAATTATGAGGTCTGGATCGAAACCACGCGGCTACAAATCTTTTTGCTCAATATTTTTTGTTACGCATCAATTTTATTTTTAATTTGCTTGAGCAGACGGCCAAAATCGGATAACACCAACACATTTGTACATATTAAGGATGGTTAATAGTTAGCAAATCGAACTAAAAAGCGAAAAATAAATAATAGTTAAAAAAAACTAAAAAACACGCTTTTTATAAAAAACCGAACTAAAAAAATAGAAAATAAAATTTTATAAAATTAAGAATAGGGTTGAAAATTTCAATAAATATAAATTAATAATAGTGTAAATAAATAAATATATGTATTTTATTTTTTTAAAAGCGTGGGGTGCTTTCTATGATATTTTCAAAATGCTAATCACTCTACTCATGTCTGTCAATACAAAATGTATCTACAAAATATATAATATCTATTGACCCATGCACCCCACGCTTTTTAAAAATAAAATACATATATTTATTTATTTACACTATTATTAATTTATATTTATTGAAATTTTCAACCCTATTCTTAATTTTATAAAATTTTATTTTCTATTTTTTTAGTTCGGTTTTTATTTAGGAAAAAGCTACTGTTACTGCACGTTACATATTTTCAGTGTCTGAAGTTTTTCCAATCGTCCGTACTTTCTGAGTTTCCGACACAATATGTATTGTTTATAATATCCCGTTATTTTTTGTAAACAAGCACCAGACAATTATGTACCGAATTTCAAGATGGATTGTTCATAATGGTTAATCATAAGGATAACAAGCATGCGTGGAGATTGGAGATAGAAGGTCATTTTGGCAGAAGTATGATAAATACTTGATAGTACACATATACACAAGCCTTAAGTACAGTACTGGTTTAAGAATGAAGTATATTTTTGAAATACAGCCATTTATTATTTGAAGTATATTATGCTAAGTCGAAAATGGGCCATAGTACTCATCATTATGAACAACTTTTACTACGGAACCAATCCAGTTCATAAAAAAATCAGCTGTTCCATAGAAAAATTTAAATTCGGTCAAAATGTATGGAACAGCTGATTTTTATCTCGATTTCTGGCTTGGTCCCTTAATTAAAGTTGTTTCTATTGATAAAAACTATGTGACCTTATTGGCTTAGCATACCCTTTCCTTAAAACCCTATGTATATACCCTATATATATATAGCTATGTATGAGGCTTTTACTTACTTACTTTTTATTGGGTTTTTTAAAATCGGAGACGTTACGAATGGCACGCATCTGAATAGAAGTCAGTAATGTAAGTGAGTCATATATTACATATTTGTGCCCGCGGTAGGTATTTATGACTTCATCCTTATGAATTGGTCGCGTGCTGCCTTCACCGATGCAATATTGTCTAGAAATAATAAGAACAGGTAATATCAATAATTCATACTTTGTTTTGATTTTCGGTATATTGATTATAACGGTGATGATGTTTATTGCATTGTATTAATTGAGAAGAAAATAATTTTTGTATAATTAATATTTCATCAGAAAGAAAACGAACCCTACTTAGTTGATACAAAAAAGAAAGAAAGAAGATAGATAGATAGATAGATAGATAGAAAAACTCTTTATTGTAAAGAAATAATATGAGAAACTTTTCTGAGATTCAGTATCAAAAAAATAGAAGTTATAAAACATTATACTGCTGAACGGGTTGCGTAAAATATTATGTTACAGGCTTAATTGACAAATTTATTGAGATGAATGAAGAAATGACTCATTTTGAGTCAGTGTATTCATTCCGATTTCAGTACTCAATTGTGGCCAAAATAAAAAATACAAGTGGGCATAATAAAAATACTGTGCTTGTTGAAGTTACAGGACGTATTAGAAACATTTGGAAAGTTGTAGGATCAAGTCATAAGAAGATAGTGGTAGGTCAGTTACATACTCGTAGTTACATGAATTTAACTATTGTGAAATCTCTATCTTTTTAGGCAGGGAACTGGTCTAAGATATAACGGTATTTTACAATAGTTTTAGGTAACTAATGTTGACTCAAAATCCGTATGAAAAGATACATTTTTAACAGACGTTCTGCCAAACAACTTCTGTCATTAATGTAATTGTGAGTTTTACAATAAATAAATAAACGTTTCACACTCATACCTCCCCACTAGGAATAAATCCTGTGTCGGGGATGCCATGTCACACACACAAAGAGACAAGGACAGCTAACACCCAGACCCAAAACAGATATTTAAATTCATCATTCAAACATCTGTTAGCATGGCAACCCCCAACGTCTTGATGGTGGCACCACTGTCGGCTGGCTGACGGATGGTGCGTCACTCTCACGACTGGGGAGTCGTGAGAACACCGACAAGATGGCGGTGCCGGTGATAATACGAAGGCGATATAAAAGATGGAAGATGGGAAAGGCTAAGCCGCCTGTCTTCTGATTGTGATTGTGAATAAGTGAAGTGCTGTGATATTATTAAAATTGTGAGTAGCTTCCATAAAACCGATTGAGTATGTGATTCTAGTGTATAATTCCCCGAAACCCCATAGTAGTATAGCCATAGGTTACGTAAGTCGGAGGTAATGCTCTGACAATTCAGAACCGGGATAAAAAGGAGCGGTTTTTTTTTCTTTCTTTTTTTAACCTACTAATTCGTTCCTGCCACGCTCACTTACCTACTATTTATTTTTTGTAAAAATTTAAGAAGAAAAAAAAATATGGGGTAAACAATTACAAACAAACTATGTGAAAGGGCCTAACATAGTGCCCGAACAATTTATGTATTGTGTTCTCAGTTTCTCACATTCCACATGGCCTTGTCAAAGTTTATTTTCCTAATGTGGGGTACCTTGTCTATTTTAAGTGATCACAACTAGACCCAAAGAATAAAAGTTCTCCTCCTGAATAGTTAGTCTGCGTAAAAAAATATGCGTTTCAGTCCCGCTGAGCACCGAGCTGAACGCGACCCTCGGGTGGCGCAGAGCGAGGGCGCACTGCAACGCAAGGCGACCTGTCTGACGCACAGCAACGCGCACGCAGCGCAACGAGACGAAACGCAGATAATCGTTTTCTCTCTATCTGTCTTTTATAGTTCTTTTCGTGACGATATAAGTACATATATTGTCTTTCTTGTTCCACTAATTTTGCAGTGGAAGCTTTTTATAGTATTTCGGTTAAATACACCAGTGGGCATACAAATTGTCGGCTCATAATCACCTAAAACACTTGTCCAACTCTCATAATTATATTTTTTTGGCATAGAAATCATTTTTGGTCACGATATGGCTGATCGAGTGATGTTATTATTTTAAATTTGAAGACATGCATGAATTACACCTACCGTCTACTAAAAATAAAAAACTAAAAGTTATATCATGCTGTCACTGTCATTTTGTCGCTACTGTCACTCTTGAACAATGTTAGAAACAAAATAAATAAGAGAAAAACTACGTCACAAACAAAGTTGTAGAAATAAACGAGGTCAAAAGTGCCTCCAAATGGTTCGTGTAATATACACACGGTGCTGCTCGCCAATTCTGTCACTTGAACTTGGCTTGACACGCTACCGCGTGTCTAGATACTTGTTAAAGCAAAGCAGATGGCGCTGATCTTCCTTATAACGCACAATTGTTTGGTGGAAGTGTGATTTTTGCAAATCGGATTGTAAAATTCCCTCATAACTAAACCTTTTGTTTTAAAAGTTTGCATTAATGTGGGCCAGCTTGTTGTAATTTGTTTGTTTTACTAAAGTGACAGCCAGATGGATAATCTAGTCTGCGCAAATAAATAAATATGTTTCAGTTTCAATGGACTCGTCTGAAGAAAGTCTTGAACTGTCCCTTATATTCAACTTATAGCCAACTAGGTTTGCCAGAGGCAAACTCCGAAGACCCCCCCCCCCCCCCCCCGCACCCCGACCCAATTCCCTCCCTTAATAACACGACTATTTAGCAATCAACGTAGTCACTCACAACAATACGGCGACATACTGCGATGATATACTGCGATAATATACTGCGACGATATACTCCGATGTTGTACCGCGATGAAATACTACGATACACTGCGATGATATAAACAACGATACGACGACATGCCACGCCGCTCGCGGGATGCAGAGCGACGCACACACACCGCAGCGTGGTCTTCGCGGGACGCAGAGCGACGCACACACACCGCAGCGTGGTCTTCGCGGGACACAGAGCGACGCAGACACACCGCAACATGGTCCTCGTGGGACGCAGAGCGACGCGCACACACCGCAGCGTGGTCTTCGCGGGACACAGAGCGACGCAGACACACCTCAGCATGGTCCTCGTGGGACGCAGAGCGACGCGCACACACCGCAGCGTGGTCTTCGCGGGACGCAGAGCGACGCGCACACACCGCAGCGTGGTCTTCGCGGGACGCAGAGCGACGCACACACACCGCAGCGTGGTCTTCGTGGGACGCAGAGCAACGCGCACACACCTCAGAGCGACGCTCGCGCAGCGCCGGCCGAAGCTCGCGCAGCGCCGAGTCACGCTCGCGCAGCGCCGGACGACGCTCGTGCAGCGCGAGGCGACGCTCGTGCCGCGTGAGGCGACGCTCGCGCAGAGCTGGACCACGTTCGTGCAGCGCTGGTCTACGCTCGCGCAGCGCGGAGCGACGCTTGCGCGGCGCCAGGTGGCGCTCGGATGGCGCCGGGCGACACTCACACAGTGCGGAACGACGCCCGCACAGTACAGTGCGACACACGTGCAGCCCACACACCTCAGAGCGACGCTCGCGCAGCACTGGGCGACGCTCGCGCAGCGCCGGGCGATGCTCGCGCAGTGCCGGGTTACGCTCGCATGGCGCCGGGTGACACTCAGCGCCAGGCGATGCTCGCGCAGCGCTGGGCAACGCTCGCGCAGCGCTGGGCAATGCTCGTGCAGCGCCGGGCAGCGCTCGCGCGGCGCCGGGCGATACTCACACAGTGCGGAACGACGCCCGCACAGTACGGTGCGACACACGCGCAGCGCAACAGGACGCCCGCACAGTACGGTGCGACACACGCGCAGCGCAACAGGACGCCCGCACAGTACGGTGCGACACACGCGCAGCGCAACAGGACGCCCGCACAGTACGGTGCGACACACGCGCAGCGCAACAGGACGCCCGCACAGTACGGTGCGACACACGCGCAGCGCAACAGGACGCCCGCACAGTACGGTGCGACACACGCGCAGCGCAACAGGACGCCCGCACAGTACGGTGCGACACACGCGCAGCGCAACACGACGCTCGCGCAGCACCGGGCGACGCTCGCGCGGCATCGGGCTACACTCGCACGTCTTATTTAGATCAACGTTTCGTTTCAAGATTGTTGTTTTTGTGGTTTTTGGTGCCTGCGGTGATCTTCACATAATTTTACTTTTGTTGACCAGCGCCGTCGTGAGCGAGTCTTGTACCGAGTTCGTTTTTAAAATATTTTCAGGTGATTTCGATAAACATATTCCTCGTCGTGACGGCGAGTACCTATTCTAGTCTTTCTTAAATTTTAGTTGCTATGGAGGCAAAGATACATAATATGCTCAGAGGGGATGCCGATTGGTTAAAGTTATAGTTGGTTTTCTTCTTCTTTCTTCGCATTTTTTTTTTCTGACTTTGGCTACGCCCAAACTTTGAAAGGGTCACGCATATAGCTTTTTATTGTTCTATGAACCGAATACTTAATAGAAATCAAACTTTTTTTTTGCTTTGATAGAACAACGCAGTTAAAAGGAGGACACAAAAGGGTTTGTATAAGAGCATTGAAGCGCTGAAGTCTATTATAATTGACTAGCGACCTGTCCTGGCTTTGCACGGATGTCAAGTATACTCGGGTACTCAGGGATAATGTAGAATTTTAATGGTGAAAAAATTTTAATGGTGGTTTCTAAATCGGTTTATTAGTTTTTGTGTATAATCGTTACATATAAGTATACACACAAATCTTTCTTTTTATAATGTTAGGGTAGATATTTCAGCGATTTCATGTTTCGTGTTGCGTACCACACGCAAATACTCGTATTATAATAATGATTTGTGCGTCAAATAATATACAAGGATTCCTACATGTGTGTGTTTGGTACTGTCACACTAACTTATCTCTAAAAATGTTTGTTCTTACTGCAGATTGTCGCGCTATTAAGAGGTCCTACACCACTCATGCCATTAAAAATCGTTATGTCTTTTAAAGTAGTGCTTTGGTCTACTTGTTCTCACTATAGACGGAAATTACCATCGAAACTCAAAAGTGACTGAATGAAAGTTTCAGCATTAGCAGAATTGTACACCTAATGCTTGAGTTTTCAGGTACGGAAACAATAATCGTTTGCTGCCTCCGACCAAATTATAATATATACTTGTCTCTTCAACTAGACTTGGATGTCAGCAGTTGCACAACCCTTGCTTGGAGGACCTGTTAACTGTTGTGTATTTTGTACGCAAGGTAGTGAACTGTCTCTTCTCTGGACTCAACATATCAATCGTATAGTGCTCTTGCATGGGTCGAATCGGGCACAATGGCTGTCACTTTGGGGCACAATTTGTGGTCATAATGTGAGCCGTTAACAGAAGCCGATATTTATTTCAAGTGGTGGCTCGCAGCATCGAGATTTCTTCTTTTTTTTTTCTCTTTCCCAGTAATCACGTAACTGAAGCATAAGGTGCCGGAATACATTTTCAGATTGGTAATACTGTGATTTTAACAAAACAAGGAACGTGTGTCTGTTGTTTATCATGTATAATATATTTGAAGATAGGCAAGCAGCATAGACAGATGTGCCTATACCTTGCAGTATTGAAATTTATTCATAATCATTAGTCTTGTTTACGGATGTCAAGTTTATATATCAACCAAGCATCAGTCTAATGCATTTTGTCGAAGTTAGTCAGATGGATTTTCTTGGAGTAACTCTAGGTCATAGATAGGTATATTACCTAAAGATGGAGCCATAGCGTAGCCGCACATGCGACAGCTATACTCTTGAAATGATGCCTGGTTAGAAATATTTCCCCATTTTGGGGGAAAATATCATAAAATATTCCAAATCTTTATACTTCACAAAATAAAACATTATTATACAGGGTTATAAGGAAAGCATATGCTAAGCCTAAAATGTCTAATAGTAAACTAATCTACTCATAATTATATACAACGTTGATAATGAAGCCAATCTTGCAATTGCGAAAATAATGTAACTACCTAATCTTAGTTTTGAGTCAGAAGGATATTTGAATTGCAAATAGCAATTATGGTTCCATGTGCTTAATCTGAGGAAGGATGCAAATCTAAACTGGAAGTCACATCTGGCAAATGTTGACAGTAAAATCTTCAGTCAATATAAGCATAGCAATATGCCTTTTCAGTGGTGGTCGATGTCACATCAAATGAAGTTGAAAAAAAAACAAATAATAATAATGCCTATTATGGAAACATATACCATGTCATAAACAGTTCAAAATGTATCTGAAGAAGTGGCTATTAAATCACGTATATTAAGACTTGAATGAATCTGTGAATAGAGATAAATCTACGGAAATGATATTATTAAGTAAACAATTGAAAATTTGACATTTAATGAGGAATTATTATTGACATGATATTACGAGGTATATACTATTGACATTTCATTAAAATAATTTGACATATTATGCATAGAATTTAGAATTGAATTCCCGATGTGGGTAAACTGACAATTTCAACCAATAGCTTATGAATTACAAGGTACTTATCAGTAGTTCAATAAATATTTCTTAATCTGAATCTTCCGACACAACTACCTACTATTACGGATACGAAGGATTGATATATCCGATAGGATATAAAGCCACTGTTGAAGTATGGGTTCCCAGTATGCAGTCTCTACTTTGAGAAAGATCCTCCTCAAAAGTGCCCAACAAAAAGCTACCGTATGCTCCATGTCACAAATCCTATGAAGACAGATTAAAAGCACTGCATCTCACAACCTTCGAGAAGCGGCAGTTGGGCGGAGACCTGATTGAAACCGTTAAAGTGCTGAATGGGTTCTATAATTTTACGGACATACAAAACATTTCACATTCAAAGATGTCGAAGACAGCAGACGCCATAAAACCTTGCTATGGCCCACACTATCCCAGACCAACACTACAAACCACATCCTATACAAGACAACAACTCTGGTCTATAACTGGAACAAATTGCCAGAAGATGTCGTACTGACTGATAAATAATAAACGTTTCACACTCATAGCTCCCTTCTAGGATGACTTCTGTGTCGGGGATGCCATGGAACACGCACAGGGACAAGGACATCTGGCACCCAGACCCAGAACAAATATTTAAATTCATCATTATGACATCTACCCGACCGGGAATCGAACCCGGGTGCTCTGGCTTATGGGACGGATATGTTACAACTGCCAAACAGGGAGTGGATTGTAATAAACATTCGAATTGAGTCAAATTGTGGTGTCAGGTTGTATCACATTTTATTTTCTTATTGGCGCGATCAGTTTTATAACATAAGCTTATTCCTATTTAAAATTGTTTTGATCATTCTTCCTGATTGATTAAATTGTTGTTTGTTTTGAATGTATGTCTAAGTATATGCAGTTTATGTAGGTTTACAATATCACTTTTATCTAATACTGCACACCCCATTTTTCAATTCAATATGTATCCTCCTTTCTAAGGTTGCCTGGAAGAGATCGCTCTTGGCAATGGGGTCGCCAGATCTTGCACTGGTTCTTAAGTCTAAATATCCTTTTATTTGTGATGTCCGGTGTAAACAATAAAGAGTTTATCTATCTATCAAGATTATTCTTGGTATTGGTAGATGTGGGCGATTTGTGAAGTGTCCACAGGTGCAATGGCGGCAACTAGTGTTCGTGCGTAATCAAGTACGAGGACGTACTTATGGGTCGGATGGCCGAATGTTAGCATGGCAACCCCCAACGTCTTGATGGTGGCACCACTGTCGGCTGGCTGACGGATGGTGCGTCACTCTCACGACTGGGGAGTCGTGAGAACACCGACAAGATGGCGGTGCCGGTGATAATACGAAGGCGATATAAAAGATGGAAGATGGGAAAGGCTAAGCCGCCTGTCTTCTGATTGTGATTGTGAATAAGTGAAGTGCTGTGATATTATTAAAATTGTGAGTAGCTTCCATAAAACCGATTGAGTATGTGATTCTAGTGTATAATTCCCCGAAACCCCATAGTAGTATAGCCATAGGTTACGTAAGTCGGAGGTAATGCTCTGACACATCTGCCCGGCCGGGAATTGAACCCGGGACCTCTGGCATATAAGGCGGCTACACTACCGCTGAGCCAAACAGGCCGACGCGAGATTGATTGAGATGCGATATGACTAGTTTATTCAGTTCAATTAGATTCAATTCAAGAACTGAACAACACACAACCTCAAGCTCTCAGCCACACACGAAGACCGCAATGACAAATCTTGCAAAAAATATCATAAGTACTTCAGGGTTGACTAATATTGTCGTTTGTAATCGGAAGTTAGATTACTTATGAATGAATGTCGGGAAAACCTACGACTGAGTACCTAGCGTAATGTTACACGGTCATGCGTTACGACGTAATCAGCCATGAATTTCGTGAATGAAAATGAGGCACAGTTCATTCTCGAACTTGATTAATTTCAATGGTGTGAGTAATTTTTGCTTCTTTTTCCTGTACGAATGTACGTGGGAATTTCAGTGAAATTAAAAACAAAGGCATTGTTCTAATGCCAATTTTGATGGTTGTACTTTTAGTTATTTGGACAACAAAGTAAACGTACCGACTTATTTTGCAGGAATAATTGTGTACGCTCTAAATATCGAGTTTTGGTTTCAAAGTTTAAAGGTTTCGCTTGGTGATAACTTGATACTGTAAGTTTAAGTTGGCAATGCTCTTACAATGTCCCGGGATTCAAATTGTGCTGAAGGAAGGCTATGTAATGACGATGCCCTAACTATTCGAGTTGTCCATAGATTACAGGGTTACCATTGTGCATTGGTTTGACGTACAGTGAAATATTGGAAAATTCTATTAATTTAGTTTTAATCGGTAATTACCTGATTTATGTCTTTAATCTTAAGATTGATACAAGAACGTTTTAGTCTCAGACTGTGTGTTTTTCAACGTTAATAAAGTAAACAAATTAGATAGCGTCTTGCTTGATTGAAACTTATTCTTTCAATAAAAGCTCAATAGTTCGGTCTGAACTCCGGTCAATATTGTAAATTGTATTTTTACTGAGTTCTCGTTAATTGTACGACTGGGACAAACTAGTACTAATACAAGTCTAATGGGATAACTGGGACGGTGGCATCGAGATGTTTGTTTGGATGACTAAACGCACCCATACCGCACTTTGCCGGACTTTAGCCTATAACGTCATAGATCCGGACTTGTGGCGGAAAAGGTGAAGTTATTCGTACTTTGCATGGCAAAACATTCCTTAAGTAACCTCATCCGTAAAAGTCTTGTGGAAAAGTAGTTAAGACTAAACTAACCATTGATGACTAACTCGTTCTTTTGCATCCGTTTTCATTTTCCATCTTAAACGGAAAGATTCGTTTTCAACTAACTTGTTGGGAAAACCATGTATTGTGTAAATGTGTGCATAAAATTATGATAATGTATTCAGATGATAGGAAAATGTACAGGAAGAATGTTTTTTCTATCGTAGTTATGAATGAATTATAGCGTATCATAAATTGCTTACTAGAACGGTTTTTTATCGGTATCTTCTAGGCAAGCGTGCTCCATCGTAGACCGCATCATTGCTTACCATCAGGCGAGATGTCGGTTAAACGCAAGCCTATCACTCAACAAAAAAAAACAACTGTCAAGCAACGTCATTGGCTTCAGGCGTCTTTAAAACTCTGACACGGGGGGTTTTGGCGGGAACGTGGAAGAGACATGTTGCTTCATTTTGTTATTTTACTAAACTTGTGTAATTTTGAGTGTTAATGTTTATTTTAAGTGGGGAAAATAACCATTAAGTGCTTGAGGACGTGCACGAGTGTGGGCAAATCATAAAATGCAGTGAATCGTGTCATTTCGTGTTGCTTCCAAAACTCCTTAGAAAAGCCTCTAGTAAAGTCTCCACTACTTTACTGGGGCATGTATCTACTCTACTCTATCCACTTGACACTGGCTAAATTGTGGCAACCCCGCAGAAGCCATTTTATAAAATTGAATTGAATTGAAACTCTGACACCAGGGCCAGATACGCGGTTTATACGAACTTTCTCGTATTTTCTCTTACGACTGTTTTCATGTAGGTAAAAACTAGAAAAAGAATTGTTTATCCGTTTCTGAAATATACGATAGGAAAGTTCAGGAAAACATTTTAGTGGAGAGAATTTGATTTGGCTAGTGCATGAAAACAATCACGACAAATACAAATTAACAACTATGGAAAATTATTTATCAATGACGGTAGGTGAGTACTTGTACAGATTATGTTGACAGAACTAAGGTTTATTCCTGTTTTATCAATGATTCCTGTTATGGAACTTTTTCATTCAGAGTAGTACATTTTCTGAGTTACTCATGGTAAAATACTGGCTTAGGAAAATTTGCAAAATACATAGTAATTATACAAATTTATAAAATAGTACACTGATTTTTATGGGGCATAGTTCATATTCAGTAGGTCAAGTTCTTACAAAGGAACTTTTTCACCAGGTCATTACTCATGGTAAAATACAACTCAGCTTGAAGCGTGGGAAATTCACAGTAAAATATTCCTTTATGTCTTTACCGACGCGAATATGTGCAAATCTTACAGCTCTATACGGGGTTATAAGTAAAGGCTATGATAAGACAAAACAGGCTTTGTAATATTATTATGAACAGCTTTTCCTATGGAAACAACCCAGAAATCGCGCATAAAAAATCAGCTGTTTCACATTTTTCTATGGAACAGCTGATATTTTTATCGTTATTTCAGGTTGGTCCTATAGTAAAAGTTGTTCGAAATGATAAGTACTATGTATTTAGCCTTTTCGGGTTAGTCTACCCCTTCGTTGTAACCCTGTATTACTTGGTGTGACTAAGGTGCATTTGATAGTCTCCTGTGTCACTTGATACAGATGTGGCAGGAGTAGGTATAATCAAGAAATTATTTGTGAAATTGCAGGTTGAAATCCATACCTTAGGTCTGATGGGTTTTTAAGTGTGTGCTACAATCTGTATGGACTTACAAGACACAAGCTTTGACTTTGGACTAATATTTCTGAATATAAACCTATCTTCGTCAATTTTGAAATAAAAAATACGACAATTTTATAAACTTTAAAAACTAACCAGCAAGTTTCATTTAAGTTAAATGTAAAAAAATTGTTTTTTTACTAAAGGTAAAATAACACATGTTAAAAGTTTAAAATATTGATGGGCCTGTTTTTTTTCATATCTCAGTGAAAATATTCATGTAGGTTGGTACATAGGTACATACTTTTTTTAATATTAGGATTTGAAATCGGTGACAAAAAAATACAAGCTAATAATACCTTGTGTCAAAATTGAGTACTGCCCCACTAATCTTGTTTTATGACTGATCAAAATTACCAAGAATAAAAAGCTAGAAAGGCGATCGCTATCTAATTCTTCTAATGCATTTCGCACGTCACAGCCGTGTCAAAAGAACAATCTCTCCCAAATGCGAAGGTCGGTTATTGATGACTTATTACTCAAACATTTGAGCAACTTCGGAATTTCCGCTTGAAAATTTTCGTCTACCTTTCTCCGCCCTTGGATTTTTTCCTTGAACAAATCTCTGAAGTTTACATTGAGTGCATTGAGCTTTTAAGCTTAATGCTCTTTTCAAAAATAAAACGATTTAAACCACGTTTTATTCGGATTTTCCACTCAAATTTTGATAGAAAAAAAAAGCGAGAAAAAAAAAGCTAGAAAAAAAAAGCCAGGAGCTATAGTAAAGCCAGAATTATTATGGAAACTGATGTGGTACACACGAGATAACGTAGTTTACTTGGTGGTATAAACGATTTAATTTTACGTCAGTATTCCCGTGTTAAATATAACAAACATCAGAATTCGTTACGTCAAAAAATTGATATAAAGGATTTGTAAGTTTAATTTAAAGTAATCCAAATCCGTTTATTCAGTTCTAAGAGATTAAATAATAAACATACAGAAACTTTCATATTTATAGTGTTACTAGCGGCCCGTCCCGGCTTCGCACGGGTGGACACTACAAATTGAGATGTGAGCTATCCTATCTGTTAAGTTAGATCGAACTGCACACGGTGTGCAAATTTGATTGAAATCGGTTAAGTAGTTTAGGAGTCTATAGCGGACAAACAACGTGACACGTAATCTATACTTCTATACTAATATTATAAAGAAGTAAAGTTTGTGTGTTTGTATATTTGTTAAATTGTAAGGGGTAATCTCGGGATCTACTGAACCGATTTTAAAAATTCTTTCACCAATCGAAAGCCACATTATTGCTGAGTGTCATAGGTTATATTTATTACCTGAAAAAATTAGGGATCCTTAACAAAATAAGATCAAGTAAAAAAATTGCAACCAAAAACTTAAAAAAAAAAAAAAGTATTTAATCTTAAGCCCAATATAAATAAAATGGGACAATAAATAAAAATAAAGTTACGATAGATGAGAATCAAAATACGTTTATAGATAAAAATGTAAAAAATTATAAGAGAAAATATAAATAGTAATTTAAAAAAAATCTACTTATCACCCGCATAAAGACGCATTTAATCTACGTTTATCCCAAAATGTTTAAAAAATTAATATCCACCCGAGCGAAGCCGGGACGGGCCGCTAGTTTATATATATTAAGATTAGGAAGTATTTTCACTGTCAGTTGGAGGAAAACGGAAACTGGCTCTGAACGTAACTTGTTCGCAACTTTATCCTTATTAATGAGCAAGAGGACATTGACTTCTTATGAGTAACCTTGACCTGCAGGATGCGGATATTAATCAATATAAATATTATGTTCATTCATTTATTCGTAACATGTGAACTCAAGTGAATAAAGTTACAACATACTTGTACAAACATGGCACGTACGTTTAATGAGTAAAATAAATATAGATCAAACATACTGTTTTATTTACCACCCCCAAACGATGATAGATTAACAAATAGACATTTTATAATTATTTGTCTCATAGAGATATCGGCATTGATTCATTTTAATCTAATTTATTTAGAAAGGCAAAATCATGTTTGGTAGTTCGATATTTGTCCATAATTCAGAAATATCTGAATCTACTAGTTGTATTGATAATATATCTTCAAAATAAATTTAATAGATAGTACCTTCTGATAAAACCTAAAACCTATAAATAGTCATAAATGTGATATTTCGAGCAGATATAGCTGCACACCACAACCCCTACACATAATAATCAGGACTGGTTGGTGAACCACAGTTCAATTATGAATGAACAATAAATAAATAAATAAACGTTTCACACTCATAGCTCCCCACTAGTAATAAATCCTGTGTCGGGGATGCCATGGAACACACACAAAGACAAGGACAAAATAAATAATATAGAATAGTTTAAAAAACTAAAAAACACGCATTGTCATCACTCTTTGACAAACGCGGCACGTAGCAGAATATGTACCAGTAGCCATGGGGAACCACAGCTTAGCCAGCAGTAGTCACAGAATTCGCGTACCGAGTCACAGCTTAGCTAACAGTAATCATAGAAATCGCGTTCGGAGCAAAAACACAATTTATAAGCTTCATATAATTATTTTAATTTATTTATAAGTATATTTTTTTATTTTTTGTAAAATAATTTATTGTCATCGATCCTCGATATATCTACAAAGTTTGAACGAAATCCGGCCGTTTAATGTGGGTCAAAATCGCGCCCAAAGGAGTCGGTTACAAACATACAGGTGAAGCTAATAATTATAAGCGTGTTAAAAATAAAGTTACAATAGCAGACAAGCGGCGTTATGCAACATACATGCCATAGTATACATGTAGTATAATCAGTTACGTTCCGTGACCTTCACTCGGCGACGTAACGTGACGCGCCGTCACTTCCACTACGTCGCGGTGACGTCACACGCGTAAAAGCGCAGCGGTATGGGACTCACATATTTCACGACGACGAAGTTTTATGGATTGTTTTAATCTAAAAATGTAGTCCTAAAATTGTTTGTCTAAAAGTTTACGTGCGCTAAACAAAAAATAATTTAAAATGTGTTTTATTTAAACGTGCACTTTAAAATTAACATGGATTGAGGATAAGTAGTCAATGATTTTATTGAATGAACTAAATAAATAGGCAGATTTGCTCCAGGGTGAAAACGGTGATATAATAGGCTATTTGACAGTATGAACAATAAAGTGCTAAATGCTGTTATCCACATTTATTATAAATTTTTAAAGGGATTTGCAATTATCCGACTTATATAATGGCTATTTTATTTTAAAACCCTTGTTAAAAAGTTATTAATTTCTCAATTATGTCACGTGATATAAAACGGTCAGGATTGGCTGAATCTCAGATGACGTCATAACACAGTAATGAGGTCTGTCATTGTTGCAGTCTTACGATTTTTGATCAGTTTATATAAGATTTTAAAATATTATCGTGAAAATTTGTGGTATTTTACAATCTTCATTATATATTTTGGTATTCCACTCCGTCATGGATGTCAATTTTGTGAAAGCAGATAGCAGAAACTTGCCCAAAGTGGACGCAATCATGGTTGGAATGTTCTTTAAAAATAACTCCGATTTTTATTCTGCAGAGCTGAGAAAGTCATTCATTCAGTCATTCATCAGTCAGTTTATTTACCTTTTAGTTACAAAATCTTTAAAACCATACGATGACGTTACATTTTAATTTCTTTGTTACAACTTATGTACACTATTAATTAATTAATCAATTTATATACACAAAATATTGATCTAACTGACCATCATAAAATTGTATTCTAACCTCAAACAGTTTGTACCCATAAATTATGTTTCTTAATTACATTAGAGGTAAGTACTTACATCAAAGTGGTCCTCACAGAAGAAAACATTTGAATTAACCACTATATCATCAGGGCTCCTGCGAGCAAGTTGTAACCACTTTTTACGCATTTTGGCATTCTTCGGCACATAAATAAACAATTTTTCTGTAGTTTTTATTGACGTATAGGTGCAGTTTGGCACTGCACACCATTTATAACTCATTTTCTTGTTAAACAGTAGAACGAAAGCAGTACCAAAGCACTTGGGAAAGACTTGAACTATTGAAGTGTGTTTTGATTACTGTGTTGTGACGTCATACGATACCACTAAATAACCTGAGATGGATTACAAAACCTTGTCAAATAACCTATTATGCATCAACGTTTCACACTCATAGCTCCCCACTAGGATACCCTGTGTCGGGGATGCCATGGAACACACACAAAGACAGGGACACCTAACACCCAGACCCAGAACAGATATTTAAATTCATCATTCAAACATCTGCCCGGCCGGGAATCGAACCCGGAACCTCTGGCTTATAAGGCGGATATACTACTACCTTTTGTTGTTCCTACAACAAAAATCGAACCAATTAAGTTAAAATAATGTAAAATAAAAATTTTACGTCCAATAAATCAATAGGAAACCATTAAAAATTACACATGAAATAGATCAGTACCAAAACCCAGCTAATCAAAATCTGCGTAAACATTCCATACTGACCACACTACGCTGACGTCACTTTCATTGAATTGTAATCGTCACGAATTACGATGGGGATTTCAAATCGTTCATAATCAAGATAGTACCGTCACGATTCTGAAAAGTCTCAATGGAACTGGAGTCTGGGGATTCTGGGCTACCAAGTCTTGAGTCACGGAGCTCGCGGAACCATTTCACATGTTTTTGTGTCTTAAGATTAATCATTGGAATGGTACATGGCCTTTTTCTTCATGCCTAAAGTCACGTAGGCTAAGTATAGGCATAGGTTTACTGGCCATGCCTAGATTGCCTGGTATCTTTTTTTATTTATTCAGTAATAGGCTTGCATTTGACCGTCATCTTGCCTGATGGTAAGCAACGATACGGTCTACGATGGAGCATGCTTGCCTAGAAGAAAGCGATTCAGTCCCGACTTGAAGACACCTAGATTATATCTTTCGGGAAACACCCACTCAGGCAAAGCGTTCCACACCCTAGCGGTTCGCACAATAAAGGTGGAATCACAGCGTTTCGTACGAGTTTTTGGTATATCAACCATAAAACGGTGACGCTTTTTAGTGCCCTTGGTAGACCGATATCATCCGATATCATCGACCAATATACCTTGGTATCATGGTCGTAGTGCCATGGTAGAGTTTGTAAATGGCATAAAATACTTGGGCATGGTACAAACGTAGAGGAAATAAGTAAGTCTAACAGGAGATGGTTGTTCCATTTAGGTTCGTGCTAAGTGTAGGCTGGTGTTTTATTAGTTTTGTTCTGGCAAATAATTATGTTCACGATAGCAAAAGTTTGCTCAATTTGTTTATTTAGCGCGTACATGTGAACCTATGTAGTAATGTAGAATGTAATGTAATGTAATATTAAGAGAAATCGGGTAAATGTCGCATTTTAGATATTTTTTACAATTTTTTTACACTTTGACTAAAATGGTAAAGTTATTTAACGAAATAGGGGGATGTAAAAAATAATTAACATTGTGACAAAAATATATATTGACTGTAACCTACTTATCCACTGTTGTAGCTATCATTTGCTTATAACAAAACATACTCGTCGAATTGAGAATCGTCTCCTTTTTGGAAGTCGGTTAAAAATTACGAATTTCATTGTAAAATAAAAGTGTAGATTATTCAAACTCAGAGCTTTCTATCGAGCTTTTAACCGCTACTAGCGACACCTACCACAAATGTTAGCGAGAAGCAGTTTTGTTTGCAAAAAGAGCGTACTGCCATCTGTTAGTGAGTAGCAAAACTAATATCCATTTGCCTTTCTTAAAAATATAGCTTTTGCTTGCGTCATCTTACGGCGAGTAGCTGAACTTTTATGTTTCGCAATGAAGCAAAAGCACTTGAGACCTTGTGAAGTTGCACATAGAATGCGCTAGTATCGTTTTTTTTTTTGTAGATTTTTACCTTTTACCTAGGTACCTAAAAATATAATTTTGTATCTAAGCGACACAAAATACAAATAAATACGTAATTGATTACTTCAATAAATGTTCTGAATTAAATGACAGTAAAAATGCTTTCGTTTAAAAAAAAATTTTAAAAAAATTCTTCTGCGACAATCCTAAATCATGCTACTCTATCAATGAAATAAAATAGTATAAGTTTAGTAATCTATGAAAATATCTCCGGATATAGTGCAACAGAAGTGTATTTCATTTTAAATGTACCTAAATCTCATTCTGAAAATTATCAATTTACAACTAAAAGTCTATAATGAGTTTATCGCTCTAGTAATATCTACTAACGAACTATATAATACAACTAGAAAAGCAATACACATATTCTTGGCGCAACGTTTGTAGAATGCGACATGGATACCTATTCCATGTAGGGTTGCCAGACATATGAGAAAACTCGTACAAATACTTGAAACGACGTATTTACCTACTGGGACTGGGATTTGAATCACAAAAATCTTAGCTAGAGCTTGATAACATTGATAATATATGGTCAAAATAAAATAGAAAAAGCTTCACATTTTTCTAAAATTGTTTTGAGTACCGTACCTACCCAATTGTAATTAATGCCAATGCTCCTCTTAACTTCATAATCCGGTTAATACGGTCAGACATTTTAGACCAATCATTGAATCAGGAGATCAGAAATTAGTCTATGGATGGACCGGATTTACAAACGGCCACGGTAAGAGATTTTACCATCAGAAGTGGGAGAACATTGTTTGAACCTTCAAGCGGGCGCGTGTTCATTTTTAACGAAAGCGGCCACGCGTAACCTTTAAGACCTATATGTGAAAAATCAGGGATTTACAACGTATTTTTTTATAAATATTTATTTTTATATATTTATGCTTTTTATTAGGCTCATTGACTTTGTGTTAAGACACAGTTTAACGAAAAATCGTACCTTAAACTCATCTAAAACCCAAATTATAGAATTAAATACCGTAACTTCAATTTTCTTTGGGCTGCACAGCAATTTGACAAAATTTACTAGATTCAAGAGCCTGGCAGCCCTAGTTCCATGACTGCGTGGGCAGTATCCAAACGCGCGAGCTTTGACCGACAGACCTTGATCTTTTAAATAGGAAGATTGAAGACACGCTTCTGTACTATCTAAGTGTCTGAATAAATATTAAGGCTACATAGCAACTGAACACACGTGCTCAAAATAAAGGTACCTATAGACAGTATGGATGTTAGGTAACCGTACTATTTGTGGAATGGTGTTATACTGTGATTGTTTCCTTCTAGGCAAGCGTGTTCCATCGTAGACCGCATCATTGCTTACCATCAGGCAAGATGGCGGTCAAACGCAAGCCTTTAGTTGAATAAAATAAAATAAAAATAAGTACTGCGTCCCGCGGCTGTATAAAGTAGTCCACTTAGCGATAAGGCCAGTTGTTATACTATTTTTATTGTTATTATCCTTTGAATTGTAATTTCTGGTGTAAGCAATGAAGGGATCTTTCTATCTATTTTTAATTAAAACGCATGCGTGATTAAATTGTAAGCAGATATTTAGCTTAATACATATTTTAATAATTCTAAAACAGTTGTTTAAAACATCACAAATTTTAATTTAAATTAATTTTGTATAAAGATTTCAAATTTTAATTATCTAGTAGTCGTTAATCAATAGTTTAAGTGTCAATGTGTATTTTATCTCGGCGCTCCGGCTCTGTTAACTGGCCTCAGGGCGCCCAAGATACAGGCTCTGCCTAGTTTGGGGTCCAACGGCACATCATTACCTTAAGCCAAATTCATTTGTAATAACATTTCTGTATTTTTTGTAACTTGTTTGTGGAAGTAAATAAATTATTATTATTATTATTATCTATTTACAAATATAAATTCCTGAAACGTTAGAATCATCAGAAAGAAATGCTTAAGAACTGAAATAAAGTAAAACTTTCCATACGGGTATCTACATAGGTAATAACACGCGTGAATGGATAAGATGAGAGATTATGGAAATTATCTATACCAATAAAATAGATAGAGGCACAAACTGCAGTAGAGCAACGACAAAAGTAATATTGTAACGACAAAACTATAGTAGAGCAAAGACAAAACAAAGGTGAAAAACGAAAAGTGTACGCTATTAACGCTCGTCAAGGGCGCCACTGACGGGCGTAAATGGCGTACACTTTTCTATCAAATACTCGCTACGTATTTTTACGTCAAAGTTGTGCTAGGGCAACTGTAGAGCCGTGGAAGAGTGCGAAAGCGTGCCCATAGTCCCGGCGGATAGCGTCAAGGAGGAACACCCCAGGGTTTTTAGTGGGTAGGCCGCCACCAGGGCGGAGACTCCCACATCACTACCGTGCTCCCCCCGGAGCCGGTGGTATCCATAAAGGATTTTCCCTGAGTCAAAAAAAAAAGGCTACTGTAGAGGTAGGTAGTAGTGTAACGACAAAACTTCAGTAATGTGACGACAAAACTGTAGTAGAGCAACGGCAAAACTGTAGTTTAACAGGTGAATTTCCTCAATAATATGTGATATTAGCTTTGAAGGTATAAACCGTGTCAATAGGAATAAATGATAACTCTATCTTATCTGAAGGCCATAGAGATTATACAATAATATTATCTTTAAGGCTGTGGTTACACAATGGTGATATTTTGGCTATTTCGCATTTATTACCTACTTCAAAATGTCTCAACATTTTAATTTTCAGAAATTCTTCTTCTTCTTCTTGAATTGGTAGTTAGGTTATTTAGGTAGTAAAAGTACTTAGTAGATGTTTTAGGTGGTATTTTATTAATTCAGTTAAAATAAAATAAGTTACTTTTCTAGTTAGGTACATGATCTCCGCAAAGTGAAAATTAAAATGTCGGAAAGTTTGGCTCAAAATAGGAATGATAGGCGAAAAAGGAATGGTTTATTAATCATTGTTCATTGTTGTTTTTGGTTTGGAGTAGCCATGACAATTCATATTATGTTTTTATGATCTAACCGACTTGTCATTTTAGTACCTACCTAAATTTAACAGGTAGATTATATTTCAAAATCTCTATTTTTTACGTGGTTTGTACTTTCCATGATATGTATCAGTCCATTGTATTATATTGTAGGTTGTTTGTTATATTGAATAACTTAAATTTCGTAAATCACACTATCTAATCGCAGGCGAAAGGCGCTGGAGCTGCCCGAGGGGAAGAGGGGAAGAGGGCGACCCCCAGCCACCTGGTGGACGAGCATGACCCACCCGAACTTGACCAGACGACAACCCATTCAGAACGTCCTGCCGCAGGCGCATTAGGAGAGCCGACCCCACCTAACGTGGGAACAGGAACAGAAGAAGAAGAAGACACTACCTAATCGCAGGTGAATGTAAAAAAGATAGTGTGAATATTAGGCGACTGTATTCGTTAATAAATGTTGTTTTTATCAAAGATTAAAGGTTTTAGTTTAATAACCTTTGGTAAAACAATTCACACCCAACCTCAGACAAGTACAATAACAGACGGACAGCGAAGTCTTAGTAAAGTAATAGGGTACCGTTTTACCCTTTGGGTACGTAACCCTAAACAGCTTTTTATTCACGGTTGGTACAGTAAAAGTTGTTCTGATAACCATGAGCCCTATTTTAGCATAACCTTTCCTTATAACCCTGAATGCTATGTTTTTTCCCCTAGAACAAAAAAAGTGTTCTTGTAGAATTGCGTATAAGGACCTCTTTTAAATTTATTCCAAAAAATATAGCTGTACCAGCATTGTAAATAACTTATGCTTTAGATACTATGAATAAGCAAGTAAATTAGTAGGTAGTTAGGTACGTATTGTGCCTGTAATTTGCGCTTACGCAGAATCATGATACGAACAAATTACATCCGCGATGAACTTGCATCTCCCGTGATTGGAAGCAAATAAGCAAAGTAGGTATGTAGTAATTCTCTGACAAAGACATTTTTTTAAAAAGCTTTTGTTTAGCTTGCCACGTTAATTTGCTGTTTCTTGTTTTTTGGGTCAAATCTTGCAACCGAATTATGAGCCACTTCCCGATGTTCGATTGAGCTGAAATTTGGTGTAGCGTAAGGTACCCGTGTAACTCCTATGACAATGCAATAAAAGCATTTTTCATTAATGTTCTAAATTGAAATAGATGGAGACAGATTAAAAATAAAATAAAATAATAAATAAATAACGTTTCACACTCATAGCTCCCCACTAGGATAAATTCCTGTGTCGGGGATGCCATGGAACACATATAAAGACCCTAACACCCCGACCCAGAACAGATATTTTATTTACCTGGCTAAGGGGCTCCGATGACCACGGTCTTCAGAAATGAGGGAACGACTAAAGGAGTTGTTGACTTGGCTTGACCTTAGTTACTTAAGTAGGGCCTTACTTATAAAGCCTGCTTA
The DNA here is from genome assembly GCA_949125135.1 of Alcis repandata. Lineage (NCBI taxonomy): Eukaryota > Metazoa > Arthropoda > Insecta > Lepidoptera > Geometridae > Alcis > Alcis repandata. The sequence goes on from OX421233.1 coordinate 9,823,985, forward strand.
AAGTTAGTCACTGCTTAAAATGCTCTCACAACTTCTCGCTATCGTGAAATGTCATGTGCGAAAACAAGATGGAGACTTTTAGGCAAGCTTTATAAGTTAGAGTAAGACCCACTACAGCTGCCTTTGTCAATGCGGTCTTATTAGACACGAGGACATCGACACTTCTGGTCAATTTAGATCTTTCAACTAGTCGTCATAATTGGTTGTATTCAGCGTTTATGAATAACCTTGACTAATTATAATATTGTAAGTGCATTGGTACAACACATGTACAATGTACACACTATAATACTAATATATGTGTACACAAGTACACAAGGACTGGGAGCAGGTTGTTTGCTGTGTGTTCTGTATTTACTCTACATTTTAGCACAGAAGCCACACTTTGCCACACTAGGTCACCACACTTTTTAAATAACAGATATTTGATTTAAATTGTGAAATTGGTTTCTTAGATTAAACTTAAATGATGTGAGTGTGGTTTGGAAAAAGCAATTAAATATTTAGCCAGTGTGGCCAATAATTAGCCATTATGTTATTTTGGCCATCATTCCCAAAGCGGCGATTAAAACCTCCGCCACATAATTACGAGTATGTTACAAACGCGACCTGCAGAGGCGGCAATGGCAGCGATCAAAAACTCAAAATAGGAAGTAGTAATTACTCGTATTTTTACCTACAGTTTCTTCTTTACGTCTAGGTACAAGTACGTGCCGTGGTGTGCGTGGGGTTAATCGGTTCGTCTAATCAATTTTAACCATATTCGCTTTAGTTTACTTTGGTCAGAAATCGAAATTAAAATGTTTGTGCCAAAACCATTCGATAGCGACAATTTTATTCACTGTTTGTTTTTCCAGGTTCTTCCTTTGATTTGTGGGTAGCTCTAATTGAACTGTGCACTTGTAGATACTCTTGGCTTCTCTTTCTGTTGATTTGAAAATAATAGGTACGTGTTTACTGTTTACCTCACCTCTAAGAAGATTCAATTTTTTTCTGCACCAATTCTACGAGTATTTTATGTTAGATATCTCTAGCAATAAATATGTGTAAGTATCAGATATAAGTTAGGTGTGTACCTGTACCAACTTGCGGTGATCTGCGCTGGCGTCCACCGCGGCCGCCACCGCTGTCTGCGCGCGTCTGTGTCAATGTCAGTGTCAACTGACAGTGCAATTTATGTTTTCTAGACGAGAATGTTCTCATGTCTAGTCTACAAATACATCAAAATTTGAGATCAAAACAGATTGTCTATTGCCATTCCGTTACTTCTGGTTATTTCAGTCACATTTTACAGTGTATGCTTCCAATTAGCAAGTGGTCGTAAAAATGTACTGGATTCTTCCGATGATTAGTCTACGAAGTTGTAGTTTGCTTATTTTATTTGTGGCTAGGTTACTATTGTGAACACTGATTGAATGTTCACATAGATAAATGTTAGATAGAAAATTTTGTTGAGTAACGCTAACCGAGACAAAATAATACATTAGAATTCTTTGCTGTACCTACTAAGAGAATCAAATTTAGAATTAAACTTTATTGTAAACATAAACAATGTACCTACCTACAAGTAGAAGGCGGTAAAAATATAAATCGTTGTCAAAAGTTAAAAGCTAAACAACACAGTCAATTGCTACAATAGCTGATAAATTATATTTTAATCGATAAAACAGGTCTTAATAAATTAGAATAATTAATTTAGTCGTAGTGGAGCCCACAAAAAAGATATCAAGACATCGTACAGGGTTTGGATGTGAATGGACGATTGAACGTGGTGATACGTTTCTTCGGAGGGGTCTCTCAAGCATCGAGATAGGTCACAGAAGAGAATTAGGTACGTAATTACGTATAGTGCCACCACATATTTAATTGAGTTGCACCTGGACACAGCGTGGACAATCAAGATTTTTCAAGCCAAAAAAAGTACCAATGGTTGTATTGTTAAAATCGCTAGTATACCATTCTCATTAAATTATACAGTAGGCCTATAAATCCTGACGTAAAATACATACGTAGCGAATAGTCGATCAATACGGTATTCAGTATGAAAAATGGGCCAGCGTAATGGCATAAATGCGAAATCCAAAATCAGTCTATCGACTACTAGCTACGTATTTTACGTTATAATTTATGCAAGGCCCGGCGGCTTTCTTCAGCAATCATTTCTTTTTCAAAATAAAGTCTAAAGGTATATAAATATAACGATTATAATAATAAGATGTTAACTAAAATCTAAAAAACGTGACCAGCACCCTGACCCTGACCTCTGAATTGTTGGTACCTATTTATAGACTAGGTATTGATTAATCGACTACGTAGGTAAAACCAGTATGCCAAAATCAAAAAGATTGTTAAAATTGTTAGACTATTCTTCTAATGTTCTTAACATAAGAATTGTCAGTCATAAAAAGGCAGAAATAAGGAGAGGAGCGGGAAGACTAACATGATAGTTTTTGGACAAGATAAAAGAGAAGGCAGATGTCATGTCGTTTAAGGAAGTAGAAACACTAGCCAAAAACCGCCAAGCCTGAAATCACTTCACTAACAAAAACATCGCTCTTACATGCTGAATGAATGAAAGATCTACTTTAAAAACTAGCTACACCCTGCAATTTCATCCGCTTTTTTTCTTTTATACAACTACCCCTATTGGAGCGAGCAAACCAAAAAACAATAATACTCAAATCGGTACAGCCGTTCTCTAGTTTTAGCGAGACTAACAAACAGAGATTAAAAAAGAAGAAGATTCAATCTAAAACAAACAGCACAACAACAGACAAAATCAATAAATTTTAACGCTCTTTATGCAAACAATAACATGAAAACATAAAAAAGACTTTAATAATAACATAATTATATAATTTCTCACCTCCGAGGGCTTCAAATACTGAATCAATCACAGTCCAGTCAAAACACTGAAAAATTTAAACAATTCGATCGAGTTTTTGCACACGCACAATTTAAACTATTTAACCGGTGTTTTAACTAGTGGGCGTAGCGTGTTCCTTCCTTACTCATGTATAATTAATGAGCCGAATAAACAATATCGATTTCAGTAACAACACTAGTTCAAACGCTTTCACTCTTAAGATCGCGTTATCAATGCAAACTGCAAAATTTCCGATAAACAGTTCAAGCGTTACGAGTTTGTTATCTCAGTGTTACAAGTTATTACAACACTTCACTGTCCTATTCGATAAAACGCATCCCAACACATCACTAGCTCCACGACAAAAACGGCAACACCGGCTCGACTTTTTTCTTTTAAAAAGTTAATTTAAACGTGGAACGTCGGAAATGCACGTCCTACGTCTTTTGTTATCGCCGCTAAACTAACACAGGCGTGTTAAATTCACTCACACGTCTATAATCTTAATGGCCCGCCACAATAGTAACCGCGAAAATAGTGCTGCCGAAACCGGTCTTATACAGTGTGTCTTTGTATGTTCAGATGTTTTACGTGAATGTTGCGTAATGTTGGGTTAAGAAGCGGTCTTTCGGCATAGATTAGGTGATAGTTAGTATGCTTTCGCCGGCACTACCGGCATTCCACGCCTACGCTCCACACACGTTCGATTTTATTTTAGTCTTCCCTATAATCTACATAATAGATGACGGTCGTGATACATCGAACAAGTACTTGTAAACGCAGAAGTTAGAATGTCTGTTTGATTTCTTAATTTTAATCGTGGAGTGTGTAAAAATATTAATGAAAATTTACTTATACATATAAAAATTGCATATAACTACTGAAAATTTCAGTTTATTAAATTTTTATATGAAATGTACGTAGTGATATTTTGACATAATTGCTCTCAATTTATTTATTCAATTTTTTTTTCTGATTAGTCAGGTTCATAGGGTAAATTTGTGTTCATGGAAAATTGAAGCAACTTCAGCAGGCGTAATTATTTTTTTTTGATTTATTAGCTCAAGTAAAGCCGCTGTAAGCAACATGATTAGTTATGAGTCGCGTGCACGATTTTGATACATTATACCTAATTTATTTCTGTTTTACATAGGTGATAAAATGTTCAGTTGACGGCTCTATAAGTATATCTACATATTGTATACTATATTATATACTAAACTATTACTATTTACTCTATAATATACTGTGCTATCCTTGTTACACCTGTTTTGTGACGTCGTTGGCAGAAATTTTTATTTGACTGCAGATTATCGAAATTTTTAGCATAGAGGGATTTTGATTGGGACTGGTTTTTTTCTCTATGTAATGTTTGACTGTGTGTTGTTTTATCCTTCTAAAATAAAATAAATATACTATAGGTTTGGAAAACGTACCGATGAGTAGGTATACACATATTTGCAACCTTTTAATAATTTTCAATATTAACATTATCACCGAGCGGGTGAATCCGCGAGGCACCACTAGTATCTCATATACGACAGTAAAGATGCCCGTAAAATATGATAAATACCTACAACAAAAAAAAAAACACAGAAGAGCACAGCAGAGAAGATCCTCACACAAATACTTTTCCATACACATGTAGGTACAATTATTGTACACTAGCGGCCCGTCCCGGCTTCGCACGGGTAGACATTAATTTTTTAAACATTTTGGGATAAACGTAGAGTAAATGTGTCTTGATGATATTTGAGCACGCAATTCAATGTCAAATGTTACATTAAAAAAGTTTACATTGTCCAAAGCGCTAAGTACCTATTCTTAAATTTTCTAATTTTCGAACTTTTTTTTTCTTTCATAAGAACCTTCTCCTGACAATAACAAACAACAAAATAATAAAAAGTCAAATCGGTCCAGCCGTTCACGCGTGATGGCTTGACCAAAGGAAATAGGGATTCATTTTTTAAATATATACTAGCGGCTCGTCCCGGCTTCGCACGGGTGGACACTATTGAAGTTTTAGTAAGGATCCCTAATTTTTTTAAGGTAATAAATATAGCCTAAACTATGTCACTTTGGGATTATGTAGCATTCGTATGGTGAAAGAATTATTGAAATCGGTCCAGTAGTTTTTGAGTTTATTCCACACAAACATCCAAAAACACAAAAATACAAATCTTTCCTCTTTATAATATTATATAGTATATATAGTATAGATAGATATTACATGCACCTAAAGCCATACTCAAACACAGAGCTCTCTACATTACTCACATATTTATCTACAAGTACATCACTATCGTATCGTACATAATAACGAGGAAAACCGTCGATAAAAATACAATAACAAGCTGTTAAAAGAGAAACTATCGATTCGTAGAAAATAAACTAAGATAGAAAGTTGCAAACTATTAAAATAAAAATTGTAACCTAAATATAAATCTGTCAGCTCTATAAAAACTGCTGCTCTGCTTGCTCTTTCTCACGTACTAAAATGAATAGAGGCGTAGATCATAATAAAATACACATGCTAATATGTTACATCAGTCCTAAATATCGATAATAACCGGCAGACGCCTTACTGGCTGGCAGATGATTATTTTTTAGGACAAAGATAAAGTCACAGGCGCAGATTCTTATAAACTATTATATATTATATATTTTTATAGCCATATAGTAAATGAAATATTCTGAAATGTGGAGTCATTATTAAAGGTTGAAAGCATTATTATTTTTCATCGTGAATTATTTCTAAAACTTTCCTCAATTGCAATCGAAATAGACACTAGCTGCACCCCGCAAATTTTCCTGTTAATACCCAGTAATAACCGTTAATTTTTCCGGAATAAAATTAGCCATGTTAATTCTGGCGAGTAAGATATTATCTCGTACCTGATCTCTGCGATACAGGCCTAGCCTAGTGCAGGGATCGCTGTAATCGTATGTATGTACTACACTGTGTACACCTACCATAAACATAAGTTAGTTAGCCACTGGTTTTTCATGTACTGTTTTTATTTGATTATGGTTGTGCATAATAAACTATTTTTCATTTTCATTTTTTTTTCATCTCAGTAACTGTCGCACTCATTAATAGTATCATGACAATGAGAGTAACCGAGATAATCTCGAACGGCCCACAATCATCTAAAAAAAGCTATCTTTAATCCATATTTCAATTAAATCTTTACTTAAATCTATTCATTGAAAAGAGGAAGATTCACTCACACACTCGCTTGCAAACTCCTCATTTATAATGTTGGTGTGATGTATTTAATCTTAGGTGGAACATTAAAATCAAATCAAATGCCAAAGCTCTGAGTGCGTAGAGGCAACCTGAAATAATATCGAATCTAAACAAAATGCGTACCAAGCAATAGCTAATTCGAGTCAGGTCAGACGCATATATTAATACTAAATGAGCTCCATTCAACAAGCATAAAACATGACATAACGGTAAAACTATTTCGACACAAATCTTTCTAGTTTAACGGACATTTCTAATGACAGCGACGAACAAATGGTTTTATTAAACAAAAACATGACTGAAAAATTGCAGCCGAAAATAAAGACTACTTAGGGCAACTACAATATGAGGCTGAGACATCTTCGAAAGTTAATAGAGTCTCAAAAGGTTCGCAACGTATCCGTGACGCCTCAGTATTACAGGCATCCATAATAACGGTCTCTACCATCAGGCGGCTCGTTTGTTTGTTTGCCAAAAACGGTCGTAGATCACATAGAAACATATTACCTTATCACATACTTACATAATAATTCGTAACATATTCGAAAAATGTTTGCTATATTCATGGGCTATCGGATAAAAGAATGACAGATGTCAATTGATGCTGAAAAGTCATATAAGCTAAATGTTGTGGCTAGTAAAATAACAGTTTGTACGATTCCTGATGATATCTGAAATAGCCTAGACCGACCTAGAGTGTGTAATACTTGCTAACTACTGATCAACCTAACGATAAGTATTACATAGTTTATGGAATCGGTAGAGTATTTGTGGAAGTTTATCTTCAAATAATTATGTGTCTGAAATGAATCTTCAGTGCTTTTCCGCTGTAATTTGGCATCTAGTTCAATAAAGTTCGATATTATAGGATACAAATTAGAATAGATTTGGACGAAAGCGGCGATGAAAAAACGGGATATCGAAAAATTTGATAAGAAGAACACTTTGGAATAGTTTCAGATCCTAATGATAATTATTTTATCTAGTAAATAATTATTTCCAGAGATAGTACAATACTGCCAGTAAAGAGACTTTTTGTAATAATTAATATTTCTATTTATTTTTTATCTAATAATTAGTATTTTCGTAAAGGTACGTTTGGAATAATTCTTTGACAAGTAAACCACTTTTGTAACAGGATTTAAAATGAAATTTTAGTTATTGTTACATCAGTGTTAAACTGTTAAACATACGTAAAAACGTAGGTACATACATATAATATAATAGTGAGTAGCCGGTTATCTGTTCTATCTATATCGATTCAGTCTGACAGTTACTGTTTGAAGGTTAGTCAATTAGCTATTATCAATATCAATCTACATATTTTGAATCGCCAAATGGAAACTGGGCCTTACTTATAAACCATGCTTAGCAGTTGCTAAGATTGACAAATATCATTTAACGTGTGAAGAAACACATCGTGAAGAAACAAGCATACGTCCGCAGAAGAAATTCAATAGCGGATGTGAATCCACCAAACCGCACTTGGCCAGCGTGGTGGAATAGGTACGGCTTAATCACTCTTCGAGGGTATCCCAGCAGTGGGAGGATTTAAGATTGAATATGATGATATTTTTTTTTTCATGAATAGGCTTGCGTTTGACCGCCATCTTGCCTGATGGGAAGCAAAGATGCGGCCTACGATGGAGCACGCTTGCCTAGAAGAATAATAATAATTTATAATAACTTGTCAAGCAATGTCACTTAACATTACAAAAGCTTGAAAAGAAGGCTCTTAAATGTCTACGTTGATTTTAATTTCAATAGCTACTTAGCAAACTGATCAATGATTAAGAATTTCATGGTTCCATTAATAATTACATACAGCTGGTTAGTAAGTGATTACTGACGTTCACCAACCCAGCTATATTTTAATTCTAAGCTAGTTATTTTATAACGCTCTTAATTTCTTCACTTTTTCTAAACCAAACCTAACTTTCTGGATCATACTCTACAAATAGAATAAACTCTTTATTGTTCATTCACATCAGAAATTACTAGAAATAAGGTGACAACTCTTAAAAACTAGTGCCACAACTGGCGGCGTTATTGCTTAAAACTACCTCTTCCAGTCCCTATAAGAAAAATACCCAAATGTTTACCAGTTTGTGTAAATAACCCCTAAACTATAACCAGTACGCCAACTCAAATCAATCTGAGTATGCCAAAAAATAATAATGATGAAAAAATAGAAATTACTAGAAATAAGGTGACAACTCTTAAAAACCAGTGCCACAACTGGCGGCGTTATTGCTTAAAACTACCTCTTCCAGTCCCTATAAGAAAAATACCCAAATGTTTACCAGTTTGTGTAAATAACCCCTAAACTATAACCAGTACGCCAACTCAAATCAATCTGAGTATGCCAAAAAATAATAATGATGAAAAAATAGTAACTAAGTTGTGGTAAGTAATTAAGATTACGAAAATGCAAATGTTGGTTTTGGCTTATTTATACATTCCCAGTAGGAAAAAATCATAAACTTACAAGTACCAAATCCCAGTGGTCGAGCTCAGGCGATAATAAGACAGAGGCCTTACAAGGCTGAACGCAAGGCTGAACAGTACAATAGCATAAAAACCATGCAAGTACAGTCCGACAAATAGGTACGGCAGTGTGCCGCTGTGCTCGTTGACGACTGTATTTTTAACCGACTGTTGAGAGCTAAAAAATAAGGGTTTTGTGTTTTACCTGTATGTAGGTATGTCTGTCTGTATGTTTTCTTGTAATTACTAAACGACTGAACCGATCTTGATGAATATGCCTTTAGATTTATTGTTATATTGCGTGAGTGTTGGATATTTTGAAAATCTAAATGGTCGATTTTTAAATATGTATGTAGACTTTTGAAGTGAAAACTTCTTTAGCGGCGTTGTACACTTTTTTGGAATGGGTAAAAAATGTTGAACTCGCGACAGGGTCACGTGACCTGATCGAAAATTCGTAAGACGGATGGAGAGTAGACAGCTAGTATCCCCCTCTCTTTCTACGGCGCGGCGAAAATGCATGCCTGCGCCGGCTGTTTCGTTTAAGCGGCGCAGGGCGCTTGCGCGAATGTTCTAATTTGACAGTTATAGTGTTGTGACCTAGTGATTAGATATAGTGGACACGATATCGATTCATTTTTCTTTTAAAATAATTAAAGCAATTCGTGCAAAATTATTCCCTAACCATTCCAAAATATCCAAAACGCACAACGTTAATACTTAAGTTTTCACTTCTGCCGGCACTCCCGGAGTGCAACCCGTCGTTTTTTTTTCCATGATCGGGTTGCACTTGTAGTTCTATTTTCAACTTTATACTTTAGTCTCTCATGCACCAATATAAATCACTTAACGCAAAATTATAGTTCTACATTTTTTTTAAATACGTAACAATGCCTACAATTAATTCCCAAGTTTCAAACTAGCCTTCCATACAATTGTTTAGTCCTTCTAATCGCCGCTGCTAACTTACTCGTATGTACTTTATATTTGTGGTAGGTACTATGCAAGCTGTCGGTTCACGTCGGCATTCAAATCAATCAGGCGGTTGCCGCTTCATCGTGACTTTTCCAACATAAAATCAATTGAAAGCCATTATCGGTACCTAACCTATTGTTTTACAAATTAGACGTTGGTTTATGGAACTTTGTTACTTATCTTACTTTTGTGTTTACCGTAGTCGTACCTTTTAGGTTCTTTTAATCGGTATAACTATACCTATATTTATTATTTCCAAAATAATAGGTAATAATTTATTCGATATTAATACGTTTATGAATAGATTTCTAAAATAATTTTTCATTACTAAGATATAGGTAATTTCCCAATTTTCAACCATTCTAATATTAACATACGAGTATAAAGAAGTAAGAAGTAAGTAAAGCTCTATAAGTTTCGGGAATCTATACAAAAAAACATACAGTCGAATTGATTACCTTCTCCTTTTTTGAAGTCGTAAAAAAATATAAATTAGGTAGGTCTATATTTAACATCATCATCATAACAGCGAGTAATTGCACAATGCTGCTGTCCTGGTGCAACGAACTAATGGGAAAAAAAATCCCAGTAGTTCTGTCAACAGAACTACTCAACAGAACAGGTGGGAGTAAACGGACCCAATGACCGACGCCTTGTTTATCGTAACGCACCGGTCACAAATCCGCCAACGTTTAAGTCATACTCATCATTGGCCAATGGTCATGTTACATATGATCATTTTGTAGCGTCCGATTGGGGACATTGTCGCTCGTGGCTATACAGGGTTATTCATAACGGGTATGCTAAGCCGACAAGGGTTCATAGGAATCATCACTATGAACCACTTTTACTATGGGACCAACCCAGAATTCGGAAAAAAAACAGCTGTTCCATATATTAAGTCGAGTGTCATTGACATTTTTCTATTCAACAGCTGATGTTCTTTCGCGAATTTCGAGTTGGTCCCATACATCGATCTATAATCCGACTTCGGTGGTCCCATAATAAAAGTAATTCCTAATAATGAGTACTATGAGCCCTTTTCGTCTTAGCATACCCTTTATGAATAACCATGTAGATCAATGCGAGAGCCACAGATGCGGGCACACTTGTAATATTTGTTATCACACTAACACGTAACCTATCAAACATTTTATCGCCATACCTCGGATCGATGACCACGCTCATAAAATTTTCTGCCGTAAATTATCAGGGTTTTTGGTCACGCAAGCTCAGCTGACCCTAGGTCAGGCGATAGTGTAACATAAATATAATTATAGGTCAGTATGCAGTTCAGTGATGTTTATCTTCTCGCCGACCTCGGCCTTTCGCTGCCGGGTTTTCATGATGTTGTCAATTTTGTAGTAGGTACGAGTACTGCTCTTTAACTTAATTAATTTGACAGGACTAAAACTTATCTGTATCTCTCTAATTATTTTTATGTGAGAAAAGGACATTAACAATTTCAGAGCCGGATATGGAAGCTAATGAAATTATAACGGGCTGTCATGTTTTTTTTTGAGCGCTTAATATCTTTATTTTAAATAAAATTTTAAAGTCGATGTAACGATACAATTGACCACATGAAAATTCAGGTCTCTATTTTTGGATGTTAGCCATTATATAGTACCTAGAAGTAATTTTATTCAAGTATCAGGGACCGGCACAAATCAAACCTGCAAACCACGCTTCCGCCCCAGCTGCTTTAGCATCTAATTTATAAGTCGCCTCCAATCGATATTTAATTTTGTAATAATGTTTAACCTTGTTTCTACAATGAAAATTACACTTTTCAAGTACCAACACGCTAAAATTTATTATTAGAATAGTTTTGTGCCAACTCGGTAGCAGATTATATCATTTACGCATTAATTATGAATAGGATGTAAGCCAATTTTTTTTTCATGTCCATGGTTTTACATCTTTTTTCTCGTCTGACGGACGTCTGAAAAATGTAACCTATGTTTTGAATTGTCCAACGAAATTGCAGTTGGTAATATTTTATTTTAAATACAAAATGTTCATGTAATTTTGTTCATGTATATAATTCATGTAATACTATGGGAAAATAAAAGATTGTTCTAGAATCATTATCCGGAAAAAATATAGGTGAATACATTTGTATAGCGAATCGCAGGCCAGCTTCCTTCTTAAAATCCAAATCATGAACGGTTAAAAGTTGCATCATCATCATCGTCAGCCTATCGGATTTTTGTCCAAAAAAAAAACAAGTAACTAAAAGTTGTTTTGTAAAAGTTGCAAGTTTTTTTTTTTTTAAGTAATTGAGTGACGAGACGAGCAAATCGCTCGCCTGATGTTAAACGTCACGTTTGCCCATAACAGGTCTGCGCCATCCAGAATTTTGAACTCGCAGAATTCAAGACCCTGCGTGGCACAGCACTGCGCTCGTCATGCACCCTGAGATATAAGTTGTTTGCCCTGTAATTTCACTGGAAACAATGCCCTTCCAACCGGAACACAGTAATGTTTGCACATTACTGCTTGGCGGTGGAATAACTGGCAAATGTGTGGTACTTCCCCAGGCGGGCTCTGCAAAAGAGCCCTACCACTACAAAGTGCAAGTGCAAGTGAACTCAAATATGAAACTTAGGAAATTAACAACCACAGTATTTTGCAAGGAGCTCATATTTCAATGTAGGAAGGGTGAACAAGTTAAGATTCCTAGAACAGAGTATTAGCATAGATTTTACGTCATTCGTCATGCTTTTCCACGAAAGTATGATAAATGGACTGACCTGAAGTTAATCAATACCTTGGGGGTATTACTTTGTGTAACATTGTAAGTGCCGTTAGTGGCATAGTTAGTGATACATATAGTGCAGTTACTAACATAATTGCTAGTTGCTTTGTGTGTTTCGTCACACAGTTTTCACCACAAATAACTGCAGTTATTTATGATTTAGACTGGATAACAAAAAGACTTAAAAAATTTTTTTTTAAACAAACTTCATTGTCATCGGGGTCACATCGGATTGTCAAGTAAGTATAATAAATTCCAGCTCAATCGGGCATCGGGAATTGGTTCATGATTCTGTTCCAAAATTTGACCCAAAAAACTAAAACCAACAGAACTGGGAAAGCTTGTACTTAATCATCATAATGATCAACTTTTTTCGACCCACTGCTGAGTATAGACCTATACTTTATAGGTAACCCACAAAACGTTTCATAAACGTTTCATACTCACCACTAGGAACAAATCATGTGTCGCGTATGCCATGGAACACACACAAAGACAAGGACAACTAACACCCAGACCCAGTACAGATATTTAAATTCATCATATTAAACATCTGCCCGGCCGGGAATCGAACACGAGACCTCTGGCTTATAAGGCGGACACACAACTGCTGAGCCAAACAGGCCGACAAAGCTTGTAGAATATGTTTAGCTTGTAGAAATTGAATTAATTGAATTTCTAAGCTACTTTCAGGAAATTAAGTCAATCATAAGCTCTGACTTTAATTTAGGGCTGACCACTTTACTTATACGGACTTACTTAAGGCAGTAATTACTTATCTACTAATGATTTATTACCGAGATGTTTTAGGCTAAAGACCACACTTGCACAGTAGTAAACAATGTCGTATAACTTTAAGAAAATCCTAAATAACGCTTTGTGTCTTTTTCGAGTGCGACATTTCAGCAGTGAGAAAAAGACAAAAGTGTTTTTAATAGAAAGTTTGTAAAAAAGAGTAAGTAAATAATTATCCCCAACTCATTGTGCAACAAAATATCAAAGTAGTGACTTGTCAAAATCTAAAAGGGTTAATCTATCTACAGATGATCGTTTATTACGATCAGGCCAGTTCTGGCGCGAGCGACATTATCTTTATCGCCGTCTCTCTTGTTAGGTAGGTCACTAGAGTGAGAGTGACCGAGTTGAAATTGCACAAAACAGAATCGATATCCAGATGTTCAACATGGGTCCACAAAAAGTTCTTACAACAATTTGTTGTTGATTTTTATTTGCTTACCATCATTTTATTCACTACCTTTTTATTTTTTTAATCAATAGATTCAATTTCACTTTTCCTTGTGATGCCAGACAGGGTGACGCCAACAATCGAGAGTGATTCTCCTGAGAGCCCGATTCTCAGAACTCTACCGTGATTAGAACTCGTTTGAATATGCCCCGTTTTCCATTGTTAATGTAATTGGTTCTGATAGATCGGAGATGTGCTCATTAGAATAATAAATATCAGTAACAATACAATGTAATGGAAATTAATTAAAGGCAGAGTTCATGAGTTAACAACGGTAATAAAAGTTAGATGAGTATGTATCTATAGTATTTAAATGTTAATAATCTGATAGATAATAAAGAAGATTTCGTTAAATCTGAGTCTCTACTCAATTGTAATTCAGTGTAGTTATTTTGGGTGTTTTTTCAATTTTATGAAAAACAAAAGCCGGTTTTTGCATCAATTATTACGATCATGAATTTTATTGAGTCAGAGAATTCGATTGAATCGATCATAGCTTACACGATGGTGTATGATGGTAAATGTGGTACCTAATTGTAGTGGTAGAGCTCTTTTGCAGAGCCCGCCTGGGGAAGTACCACACCTTTGCCAGTTATTCCACCGCCAAGCAGTAATGTACAAACATTACTGTGTTCCGGTTGGAAGGGCATTGTTTCCAGTGAAATTACAGGGCAAATAGGAGATGAAACAACTTATATCTCAGGGTGACGAGCGCAGTGCTGTGCCGCGCAGGGTCTTGAATTCTGCGAGTTCAAAATTCTGGGTGGTGCAGACCTGTTATGGGCAAACGTGACGTTTAATATTAGGCGAGCGATTTGCTCGTCTCATCACTAATTACATAAAAAAAAATCACAGACTGGCTCTCAAGCAAACTTTATTAAAATATTTTTTGGCTTCTATCGTTGTCGTTCCCCACAAATATCCGTGACATTATTCAGCAAAAACAAAACATTGTTGCAAAATATCTCGCAATTTTGCACATCATTGCTCTGTGACAATGAAACAAGATGGCCGCAAATACTTGGTGAAAAATTTTGTTTTATTTTTAAATAGCATAATAAATATAAATCTTTTTTACACACCAAATAAATTACAAGAAAAAACTAAGACTACGTTGAATTTGTTTTTTATTATTTTTTCCTCCATACTTCTATTTTTCTTCTTGAGGGAGACCTCAGCCCAGCTGTAGGACAGCATTATGTTAAATAAATAAAATATTTCAAAAGCACTAAAATACTCCCTACATCTCCCACGATCTCATCCTTTCGTCCCTAATGATCTAACAACTCCGTCCGAGACGACATTCCCACTATAATACCTCTGCGTGACCCTCCCAATTACTCCACACTGATTATAAATGTAGTGTAATTTACGAAATGACATTCCAACCGATACATGTCATTTGTATGAATTACAAGGCAATTTCCTTGAGGCGATGACTGACTAGCGAACGGTAATGGTGAGGGAAGAAATTGCCTGACATGGCGCTAATTGGTGCAGAAATATATTGTGTTTTTGAAGTGAAAACTTCTTTAGCGGCGTTGAACACTTTTTTGGAATGGGCAAAAAATGTTAAACTCGCGACAGGGTCACGTGACCTGATCGAAAATTCGTAAGACGGATGGAGAGTAGACAGCTAGTATCCCCCTCTCTTTCTACGGCGCGGCGAAAATGTATGCCTGCGCCGGCTGTTTCGTTTAGTCGGCGCAGGGCGCTTGCGCGAATGTTCTAATTTGACAGTTATAGTGTTGTGACCTAGTGATTATAGTGGACACGATATCGATTCATTTTTGTATTAAAATAATTAAAGCAATTCGTGCAAAATTATTCCCTAACCATTCCAAAATATCCAAAACGCACAACGTTAATACTTAAGTTTTCACTTCTGCCGGCACTCCCGGAGTGCAACCCGTCATTTTTTTTTTTAAATTAGAAGAGCGGCAAACAGGCAGGCGGTCAGCCTGATGGTAAGCTAAACTGTCGACTATGAACGTCTGCAACACTAGCGGCGTCGGTGATGCTTGCCAGCCTGGAGAGGTGCTTGTAGACTCCCTTTTTAAACGCCCCATGTTGTAGAATCCCATCGACCTGAATTAGTCCAAAGTACAAAAATACCGGTCGTAATAAATAATGTTCAATTGTTTAATTTATATTTTTAAGCTTTTCATTTTTGTTTATTAGTAATTACTAATTAGTTACTAGCCTGAGGCTAGAGAAATGCTAATTTGACATTCTTTAAAAAGTGAAAACAAATGTTTTGTATAGTTAAGCTTTTAGCCACATTTAATTTCTAATTAACTTTGCAAACGTGACTTACTTAACTAAATTAATGTTATTGAAGGCCAATACAAAAATCTGATTTCAAATCAGACTATCGAACTTAACAGCAAAACAGTGAAATATTTCGGTATGAAAATTATTTACAGGTAAAACTTCTCCAAAGGTGATGCTTTGGCCTAGAAATTAGTATTGCTATTCAATGAGATAAAAAATCGTCAGTCTTTTGGGTATTAAATCCGCTAATATTGACTGAGATAGATACACTTATAAAACCGACTGAGATCTGTGGTTTAAGTGCGTCTAATATTTTATTGAAGTTAACGCTGATAAGAAACATTTTAAACTTATAATAAAGTTTTTTTATGACCTACAAACAATAAAAATAATGACGTTCCGTTTGATGTTTTTATTTAGCATTATACTGATAATTTCACTTAGGTATTAGTAAGTGTCATAACCAAGCCCTATAATAATGCATTTTCCAAGAAAATTGAGTCTTCAATCATATCGATCAGATGATTAGAAAGGTAATATCTATGCCACGGTAATACCACAGACATCAAAGGTAATGCGTCCTCGAAGTAACTTCACAGAATGAACAATAGTCGGTTGGCGAGGAAAATAAAACATCGAAGAAAATAAATATTTATGGAAAGTCTGGAAAGTTCCCAGACGTGAAATATCTTAAATCTAGGAAAGTCATAATCATCTAAGCGTGTAGAGTAAAGCAGTAAATCAACAAACCAATAAAATTATTTTTACGCGATGCTAGCGCAATTTAAATTGTTACTGATGACCATAGCTCTGCTTTTTTGCAGTCAAGGAAAAAACTTCCCTATGCTCAGAGATTCAAAGTTGCATTTAGAGTTGTGTAGATATGGTGGTTACGCAAGGTCAAGCATCGATTTTGAGGTAGAGAAAAAATATTTTATGGAAATATATTATGTCAAACAAGTTGCGCCTCGCAGTTTCACCAGCTATCCTACAGGGATAGTTAATTTTGCCGGAATAAAAAGTAGCCTGTGTTAATCTAGGGTAGCTACCTCCATACTAAATTTAACTTAAGCCCGCTCAGCCGTTTCTGCGTGATTGAGCAATCAATATTTTTTCAATAAAATTTAAATTGACGTTATTAGTAGGATAAAACTCACTTGGCCTTGGCTTGCGTGGTGGAATATGGCCTAATCACCCTTCGAGGGTAGACCTGTATCTCAGCTGTAAGAGGATTAATTGTGGAATAATAATAGCATAATACGCTTATAATATTTTTAGTGTTTTAAAACTGCGTGCGTGTGAAATACAATGAATCAACGCATGGCTCTGATATTTACCGGTGCATATTTACTCAAACAAAAGCTACCTTGAAACTAAATTGGGTGTGGTAATATTAACTCATTGCTGAGCGACGCTCACACACGGTCGGTCTTTCGTGCGAGAATATTGCCGGGAATAACTTGCCAGCATCTTATTTTGGCTACTAAACACTATGGAATAGATCATTAAAAATGTTTTTAAATCACAGACGGTAAAGAAGCAGAGACTAATTATAAGAAATAAAGATTGATATTTACTTATTAACAATTAAAAAATTAAGAAAGAATCACGATGAAAAAAAATTAAAATTTAAAAAACTTTGTACTTACTACTTAGCTACTTGTACTTCCGCTTCGCTTTCGTAAAGCGGCGGAAACATACCCGATCATCGTAATCAATAGTTGAAAGGTTGAATTGTATGGGTTATATTACATTGTGTTGTATACTTGTAGTATAAACTTCTCTAAATTATGTAGGTACTTCTCCAAAATCTTCCTTTTCATTAAACAATCCTTCGGTATAGGCAAATACGACATTCCTTCGGGAAAGAACGCATGCTTACACGCTTCGTCTTATTTAACGTAGGTAAATGTGTAATAAACGGTTTGCCTCGCCACGCCTCTGATTAACTTTAATCAAGTTGGTTAATCATGAACGTTTGAAATTTTCTAACTCGGCCGGATCTTGCAGTTTAGCTTGTTATAATCATGCAATTTAATGTCCGATGATACCTACCTACACGAATTGGATCTAAATTGAAGAAACGAGAATTTATGGCCGAATAGAAGCCGACTTTAAAAATTAACTTGACTTTTTATTTTATGATGAATTTAAATATCTGTTCTGGGTCTGGGTGTTAGTTGTCCTTGTCTTCGTGTGTGTTCCATGGCACCCCGATACAGGGTATCCTAGTTGGGAGCTATAAGTGTGAAACGTTATCTATGTTATTTAACTATGATTTCAGTGCGAATATATTGCATGTACTTCATAATAATCAAACTAGCTGTGTTTCACATTTGTAGACGTGATTTTTCTATTTACGAGTAGATACGTGTTTAATTATTATATTTTAGTGAGCTTAAAAATGAGATTAGATTCAAAAATGGTTTCATCATCGTTTTCTCTATGTAAGCTACAAAAGATAACATTAGAAAAGGCAGTAAGATCTCATAAACGTTAGTTTTGCAAAAATAAACTCTATTGCCCCCACATAAAACTAATTTAAGAACTTATTCGGTGGCAATTTTTCACAATACACCTATTTGGTAAAAAGGTGAAATTTCTGCAACCCACTTTACCTAATCACGTCAATCTTACGGCACCTACTTACAGTTACACAAGAAAGCACATAATTTACCAACCATAATTATATGCACAATTATTAGTAGCTATATGCATAGTTGTGAGCTATATGCAACTGTGTTAACCACTACTTGAGCCGCAGAGGCATGCAATTTTGCTGTCCTCTGCGTTTCCCCTCCGGTGATAATTTTGCATGTCATTAGCTGTTCGTAGCGTCGCATGCGCATTGGTTGAGAGGCGGTCCTCTGCGCTGAAGTTCTGAAGACGTTTCCTCCTCTTTAAACATGGTATTACAGAAAGGTGTGATATATTAATAGGTATATATATCGAATATGAATATCAAATTTCAATAGACCAAAATATTAAAATATGAATCAAAACTTTATTTAACTGTTAACTATTTTTACAAGATTTAAAAATCAATTACTCGTAATTTTTTCTGACAACCCTATAGTGAGTCCTCACTGACTGCGCTTTTCTCACAGTAGGTAACTCTATACATGACATTTAACGCTTTATCAAAGTCTTATAAGTTTTTAGGGTTGCACCTGTCTTACTTTTTCTAAAAGCTTAAGCTGTGAAAACTTGTTATCCAAAATGCTGACGATAAGAAGACCTTGCCGAGAGAATGAAATCAGTCTCGGATGGTCACACCTTAAGTTTTATCACACCTTTCTGTTACACTGGTATAGTTGTAAATATAACAAGATGTGGGGTTCGTGATTTCGTTAGACCTTTCGTGTATGAAACGATGTACGGCGGAGGTTGGAGTAATTTTTTGGATTGGAACTTTTCCAATCCAGGAAACTTACTTACTTTTTTTCTTTTTACCTTTGCTGTAGAAATGATACGTCGCTACATTTGTTCGATTTTTAGACAATACTTCTTTGAAGGGTTAAGCAGGAGTTGTCGTTTGTATACAAGGCGACTCGATTAGTGTGATTCGATTATTTATATGTGGTCACTGCCTACTTAAAATTTGTAACATGCACGAAGGTTAACCTAACGATTTTAATAGATTAGGTAGAATAGGACAGTGGCTATTTGAATCGGTTGCCTCATCTGTATCAAAATTATATCATTTTTAAAATGTGAGGTAAATGTGAGGAAAATAGTTCAGGTTGGGTTTTCGGAAAAAAACAATACAGGTATGCATATGTAGGTACTTAATACTTACAGGCAAAGTCATATTTAGATTATTGGCAGGTAATTTTTCAACTATATACTTACATGGTATTTCCAAATGATTTCATATTTTATTGACATCTTTACCTGCAATGTACACCTCAGTACCTGTCATGTGCTCATTACAATAAAAATAAACCATTTCCATACCGAAACAATGATTAATTTTTACAAGTCGCTATACTTATGAACTCTACTAGACTTAGACCTGTTGTCAACATGTCACAGTTGATGTTCACCAACAATTAAACAATTTATAACAATTTTGTTTTTACAAACAATTACATTTTGAATCAACTGTTTTTGACAACTTTGACAATAAGTTAAATGTCAACAATAGAAGGTTAAATTCACAATCGCCATGTTAAATTTTGGAATTCTCGCTAAACGTAAACTGTCACGTGCAAAAAAAAACAGTTTTTAAGCTATTGCATAGATTTTATCGCGGGCCTTGAGCATGGAATGCAGAAATTTCGTTCCAAAAAAACCTAACACCCCCCACCGAAGTCAAAAAATAGTTCAATGGAGGCGCCACTATTGCACTTCCAAAACAAAAATGACAGTCTTTCTTAGAAAAAAATAGTTCCTCCATTTATCCACCTATGACAGAAAAGTATGCTGGCTGGAATAATAAAAAAGTAATCTAATATGACATTCGGTAGCTTTCTAATGGGAACTGGCTGGCAAGGTTTCAGTATATTGGGATAGGGCATGGGGCCTAACGTGTTTGCAATTAAATTTGGAACAATTTATTTAAGTATGTATGACTTTAAATTATGGAACCTTCTTCATTATTGGCTCGTAAGATATTTCTTCACATAGAGAAGGCAGCGTGGTAGAGAAATCTCTAGGTTGAATTTTGCTACTTTTCAGGAGAGAAAAAATACTGTCTTACTTTTTACTCATTTGCAGTACAATCAGTATTTTTAAACTATTGCATAGCTTCTATCGTCTTCTATCTATTTGCAAACAATATGCTATGCAATAGCTTTACCGCGGCAGTACCCGAGTGCCACACGTCTTTTTTTTTTATTAATTTAGAGGGCTTTGTTGCTAAGCGACTACTTTGCCCAAGAAAATCAAAATAACAAAAATATACAATTGCAATTACAAAAAAAAAAACAGAACAAAACAAACAACTGATTTTTAAGGCCTAACACTACTAACCGATTTAAAATATGTGCCTTATCGGATTCTGGGATTATTCGGGGATTATTGGATGCTAATAAAAATCCGACCTCCGTACAGAAACACTAATTCAGTTTAAGCAGCGTTTATAGATAAGACTAAAATATTATTTGCGCAAGATAGAAGAAAATATATTTCGGTTGTAAGAGTATAGATTAGGTATACCTGTCACTGTAAGTTCGTTATGTGTTTTTTCTCTACATACAGAGTTATTCAGAAAGGGTATGCTAAGTCGAAAAGGGCTCATAGTAGTATTCATCATTTTGAACAACTTTTAGTAACACAGAATTCGCAAAAACAAAAATCAGCTGTTCCATAAAAAAATGTCAATGACCCTCGACAAAATGTATGGAACAGCTGATATTTTTTTCGCGAATTCTGGTTTGGTCCCTTAGAAAAAGTTTATCATAATCATGAGTACTATGAGCCTTAGTCGGCTTAGCATACCTACCCTTTCTGAATAATCCTGTATACGTGTACCTAAATTACCTGCCTCATGTAATCTAAAATATACCTAATTATTTACATCTAAATGCGTAGGTATCGCTAAACACAATGACCATACCTATGGAATTTCAGTTATTTCTGAAACTCAGCAACGAAAGTATTGATGTCGTTGGTAAATGTTTCTACACAGTTACTAACTTGAAGAAAAAAGGTAGGTAATTTTTTTTTTATTATTTTTTTTTATCCTCAACAGGTATCATATTATGTTATTAAGCTAACCCATAGAATCAGGCAAAAATCGAAAAATAAACTAAATAAATTACATTCTAGGCAATTTTTAGTTAGTTAAGGCATTTACTATTTTATGCCATCTAGCGGGGAGTA
This sequence comes from Alcis repandata, assembly GCA_949125135.1. NCBI lineage: Eukaryota > Metazoa > Arthropoda > Insecta > Lepidoptera > Geometridae > Alcis > Alcis repandata. Next base: position 9,845,670 of record OX421233.1, read on the forward strand.
GCAACACTAAGAAAATTCTCTTCCACACAATTTTGCGGTGCAATATTATTTGTAAAAGCGTCACCTATGATGTTATTTATGAACTAACGGAGATTATAATTATCACAGAACGTAACTCAGAAGTTTTTCACACTCCAGACTCTTTGTTAATAAGTATGTAGTTATGTACAATTGTGCTAGATGTCTCTGATACAAAATTATTTCACTAAAAAAATTATTTACTAAAGGTACGCGCACATTGGCAGGGGCCGTATCGCAACGCAAAAATCCACTTGTACCACTTTAGTACATTTTGTATGAACTAACACATATTACAGCGGGCCGCAGAGCAAAAAATTGTATTGAAATGCCGCTGCGCCTCGCTGCGGCCCGTCCTAATGTGCGCGAACCTTAATGGAACTAAAACTTTTTAAAGGTTTTGTTTCTACAAGAAAGAATGAGGATGAAACAATCAGTTTTCATGCCATGATTAAATTAGAAATTCATAAATTAATTATAGCCCAAGAACATGATCTTATAAAAAACTGTTTTTTCACGCATCTAATAGCCTAAAAAGTTACGCATCTGATACGTAACAAAATAGAAATCACTTTTTTTTAGTTTCCGCTCTTGGGTTTAGGACGCAGAGTAGGTAACTGTTAACTTCTACGGACTAGTTACCTGAGTAATAAACTAAAATCACAAAGAATTTTGAAACGGAATTATAGGTACGTGATTTTCAGTTCAATGCTTTAATTTCATTAATGTTTCTTTACAAAAATCCTTTAATTTTCATTCCAACCTGTCACTTCTTTTAAAAAATAATTAATTCAGCTGAGCCCAACTGAAAGGCTGAAAGCGCTGATCGATTACGTTTAAACCTGAACAGAAACAGTAAATTGCTTCATTGTGCTGTAAATTTGGCGAAATGAACACAATGGCCTTTCATTAATCGACTGCTGAAGCGGTGAGGTAGAAATTGATTGGTGGGTTCGGTAGAGAGAAGAGATGAAAAAATATGAACAGCCTTTTAGAAACAATTTAGGTAAGGGTCTTCGTATGTATTAGGTATTTTTTAAACTAAATTTTATAGCATTTTAGTTCGCACTCAGTCTTCAATATTCCAGTTTCCTATAATTTTTCCGGATTTATTTCATATTAGTATTGAGCCCGGCGTGTCCCATTGTAGGGCAAAGGCCTCCCTTTCCTCTTTTCACACATCTCTGTTTATTACTAATTTATTTCATAAGCGCAAATCATTCACGATTTAGCGTAAACTTACTCGTTTTTGCTAAAAAAAATACATAGCTGCTTCCAAGAAAACAAATAAAAATAAGTAAAAGTCGCTACAAAGTTTTATCAATCAATGATAGCGCAGTCTCCCGAGGACGTCTGGACCCAACCACGGGACCTACAGCTAACAACATCCCACAAGACTGTATCGAAACGTGAGACTATCTGAAATAGGACCATTTTATTTTTCTGCCAAGATACAGAAATGTATAACAACAAGTTATCTGCGTACTAACTGTTTGTGGGGTCTTTTTAATAAAGATAAGTATAGTAGGTACATGGATAAAACTAGTAAATTTAGAATCATAGATAAAAATTAGATGATTTACCTCTTATAATGATTTTCATTTTATATTCACATGCAGGGTTATGAGGAAAGGGTATGCTAAGCCGAAAAGGACTCATATAGTACTCATCATTATGATCAACTTTTACCATAATTAAGGCTAACCGTGATCGTTAAATAATCAAGTTAATTAGTCGTGAAAAAGTTCATCCATAGAAAAATGTCAACAACACTCGACAAAATATATGGAAAAAGCTGTTTTTTTACGATTTCAAGATTGGCCCTTAGTAAAAGTTGTTCATAATCATGAGTAAATACTATGAGCCCTATGAGCTACAAGATATATAACCTCGTATAAGCTAAATTATTTACCTACTGGTAATTTTATTTGTATATTCACATACTTTCCACCAATAGGTATTTTTAATGCAAAAAGGACTGCATTCTCTCTTACTTCATCCGCTTGTTTGTTACCTTCTATTAAAATACTGAACAATACCGATCTATGCCAATATTGTACCACTTTCAATATGAACGTTTCACGTACCTAAATCCAACAGCCTAAACCGTTTTCAGATAGTATCCGGCTTTCAAAGCAGCGCTAAGCTTCGGGGCTGGAAACGTTGCACTCTCCGTAACATAAGCTTTATAGCTTTTTAAATAGATGTTACTGGTCATAGCGTCTATTGTTATTACCTATATCGCAGCTGAACGATCATGGACTATATAGTTTTTTTTTTACCAGCGTTTATTTAGTTTGCATCGTATGTCAGTTAAATCGCTTAAAATATTAGATCATATCAATATAAATTTGAACCACTTCTCATTATGCTATCAATTGACGAGACGAGCAGATCGCTCGCCTGATGTTATCCGTCACGTTTGCCCATAACAGGTCTGCGCCACCCAGTATTTTGAACACTTTACACTATAAAATATTATCGTTATCTAAAGTGGCGTCTAACCCATATGACCATATCGACGTACCTGTAATAAAAGGCGTGGCGCCCGAGTACCGTGGGTAGAGTAATTTCTAGCTCATTTTGTCAGTTGATTTTATTTTAACTTCGATTTTAAAGGTTGGTTTCAGGGTTCAAAATCATCTCAAGGTATCACCGACGATATTTCGAAGCTTTCAATCACAAAGTTCACGGTTCGTTTAAATCGAGCCTATGAAGTTCCCTATGTATAGGTACGTATCTCATACATTATTCATAGCTTTGTATTGAATCTTTTTATGAGGTAACGAAGTTGTTCCATAGTGGAGTAACCAACCAGTAACCACACAGGTGAAGACTCACGAGTACTAGTAAAGAACTTACTATTAGCAATGGAGAGAGAATCACATCGCATTAATGTTATATGCAAAATATATGAAAATTTAAGTTTTATGTGTGTACGTAAGGTTCAACTCAACTCCGTAATAGTGAAACTAATTTGCAGCAGTCTGTCTCTGTTTAAGATTCCATTATGGAAAATAAATTGACGTTTTTGCATTTTTAACATTTGCATTTCTTTCCTTCTTGGCAGAGTGGTCGTGGTGGTTATATTGTTGTGTAATAAGTGAGGAGGGTCTTTGCTGTCGTCGACGCCCCTTTTCATCATTACAAGTACAAATAAAACAAGTACAAGTAATACAAGCGCAAGTAGTAAAATACAACGACAATACACGTATCTACTGAAGTACGTAGGTACATTATTATAACATCGCTCCTAGAATATTGAATTTAAAACATTCTATCTACGTTTTGGTTAACAGATTGCGGCCAAAGGGTCATCTTGACATAGCTAAAAGTTTTATTGAAAAACTTTTGAGCATTTTTCTTTATAACGTACGGTCGTGGGTTGAACAAATAAGTGATCTTCACCGATACAGTCAGTCTTTGAAGAATGACCGCGTTGATTGTATTTACAACTGAACACTATGCAGAGGGTCGAATAACATTTGAAATTGTATAAAAGTTTAGTACTTAAATGTACCTACTATTAATAAGACTATCGGACGCTTCGGGTCTTTAAAAAACTGCGTGTCTATTTTATCATTATTAAATTGTGCAAATTTTGCATAGGACCAGAAATAACCAAGTATAATTATTATTGTTATACAAAAGGCGATATAACAAGCGATGATAGTAAGTCAACTCTATCTATGGATATTTCCAATACTCGAAGAATCTTCGTTGCGGCGATGCAACGAAAATTCCTACAAGTACTCTGTTCGCCCTTGCTAAAGAAGATTATATCTAACGTGGATGAATAAAGGATAAAATGATGACGAAATTAGTTATGACCTACACGAGAACAGGCTATAGTTATCTTTTTCTTCTCTGAGTGCCTCTCCACTAAAGAAGGTTGGTAGTCTAATCAAAGTTTTCTTTATCCAGCACGAGTCTGAACAGTTGTTCGACCGTCTTTATCCCAGTCCACTCCCTGATTTCCATGTTACGGAGCCACGACACAAGTAGGTATCACAGGTAGGTAGGTCGGTACTCAAAATTAGGATCGAGGAGCGGGGCAGTGAGGCAGTCTTGTCAGTTTCCGAACAACTAAACATTTCCCGGGCGAGTCTGGCGAGTAATCGTTTGTACCGGGGGAGTCCTAATTTGTTGGCAGACGACGTTTCATGCAATTACACCGGAGCGAGATTCGGGTAATTTTAATGAGAAATTAATGCGGTTTATTAATTTAGATATTTGGGCGTTAGTGAACATCTGCCTTTAGATGATCTAAGTCAAATAAATCAAATAGATTACGTTTATGTTCTGTACGAGCTTGTGTATGGTGTCATTTTTCATGTGTCTGACATCGCATAGTTGAAAAATTAGTCAATCAGTTGTATTTATTGAAATCTTTTATTTAACTTGTAACCTATGTTTGTTCAGATGGAATCTTGCAACTGAATTTGGCAATAATGACAATGCAATAAAAGCTTGTATTTAAAAATATTTTTAAAACAAGCTTTTTGACCCAATTTTGTAACGATTAAACGCTAAGATTGTTCTCTTGTTTTTATCTCCCATTCGCCTGAGTTACCTGTCACTTGCGCTCGGATCCCGCCATCCCACTCAGATCGCACACGTTGGCATGAACGGAATGCCGCGATTGCGACTGCGAACGACAGGTAACGTAATCAGACTTCCCGGTTATAAAACTTGCCCTTTAATTAAACGCAGCTATTGTCATCATGTTACTGCCTGTAGTCAGCTTGCCTTTATTGCTCGTGTTGAGGGTAGATACAACCTTTATGGCTCGTGATAAAAAATGGACGAATGTTCTACGTGAATGCTGAGGGCAATGACGATGACTCTTAAAACCGAGAGAGTTAATTAACCGGAAGTGCCTACCTAAGTCATGAAAACACTTATAAAAACAAGAAAAGATAGGTACCTGTGTAAAAAATTGATGTAAAATATCCGTTTGTTGGTGTTTCTATTGCTTGTGTTTGAAGTATTTAATAAATACTTCAAAAACCTATATACCTAAACCTATATATTATACATAGAATTTGAACCGAATTAAAAAAAGGTTATAATTATATCAAAATCGCACATGTCCAAAGTTTGTTATTTATTTTTATAATCATGGACTCGCACCGGTTTGGAACATAACTACTTAATTCAATATTTTCAACCTCTTCAATTTCTGCCCAGTGCTTAGTAAAAACCCTTCAGCGCACCATCGCATTCGAATCCTTTACTTGTATCCTGCTCTGCAATCGCCACCAGCGTGCTGGAAGCCATTAAAACACGAAACAACCTATCCTTCGAAGACAAACACCTAAATACAGACTCGTATAGCCCACAACACACAAATTCTATCACTCGCTATTAAAAAACGTTGCTACAATAACTTAGCACTTATGTTGTGCAGGAAAAGACACCTGCTCCATGAAAAAGGCATACCCGCTCGAGCAGATACCAGCTAGCGTATAAAAGATTTCTAACATCATTGTAGCAGTTAGCGTCACATGGCTACCGGCAGCGACCCGAGAAAATGCTATATGGCCTCCACTCCATGAATAACTTTGTTTGCAAGGGTTCCATTTTGTTCAATGTGTATTGGCAACCCTTTCCGGATTCGTACGAGTTCCAAATTAAATAAGTATCTAGCGAGTAATCGGCCATTTAGTTTGTATTAAATTCGTCAATGGACCTTTACAGGGTTAAAAGGAGGTATGCTAAACCGAAAAAGGATCATAGTTCTCATCGTTAGGAACAACTTTTAACAATGTAATCAATCTGGAAATTTCAGCTGTTCCATAGGAAATTTCAATAACACTTGATAAAATGTAAAAAAACAGCAGATTTTCAGATTTTCATTTTTATATTTTCAGGGTTGGTCCCATGGTAAAAGTTCTTGATGAGAACTTGAACTTGAAGTTGTTAATGAGTACTATGAGGCCTTTTCGACTTAGCCCTTTCTTTATAACCCTGTATACTTACGAATGTATAGAAAATAGCTTTATTGCAATTTGCATATCAAACATAATTGCAACAAAAAACTTAGACTAAGTAGAATTATATGAAATTAAAGTTCAAGAGCAGTTATATATTTTTTTATTAATAAAAAATCAGTTCAGTAGTTTTACCAGTGGAACAGTAGTTTTGGACATGTAGGTACTTATACATACAATTTGTACTCTCATCAAATCCCGCTCTACCACGCATTTAATAACCACGCGTATCGATCGAGAGATAATTACTGTACATGAATATCATAAAACAACATTACCACCGCCATCACGTAACCTACAAACCGATACCATCACAGCCACGGCTACAACTATCAACATAAGCCTATATACTACAATAAAACAAAGCAAACACACAAATATACCTGTAATAACCTTAACAATTATAGCTGCGTTTGAAAACCAATCGAATTCCTTTAGAGATAAGGTCGAAGACAAAGTTTGCGTTTTAGAACAGAAGATCGATTAAGCCGATACAGTAATGGATAAGTTCTGTTTGCGCCAGATTGTTCCAAAGTTTCTCAGGCTTACTCCTGCCGTTGTTATCTTCGGTATGCGATCTTGGACTTTCATTGTTTGATGTAAATGCTGAGTCTAATTATATATACGAGTAGAACTTGTATTACTGTGTGTTGGAGCTTCGAATCAATCGACTGCGAGCAAACATAACCACATCCAAATTCATTTGGCAAGGATGGATTCGAGGACTTATCTCTTACGATCGGTCTGACATCCACAATATGTAGTTCTCAATACTTTCTTAGTTTGCTTAGATATAAAATACGAAATCCTGTAAAATACTTTCAGCTACAAAACCCACCCAGTAAATACTTTTCAGTCACAAAAGTAATATTGACATTTATTTTTAGACGTGGGTTTTCTTTGAATGAAATTATGATTCATAAATTCAACCTTCCTGAGCTGGTGAGCGTCGTTAGTTCGCGAATTTCTTTCGACGCGTAACAAAAGCTCGAGTAACGATTTGAGAAATTGGATTTGTTAGATTTATATTAGCTTTAGTTACTTCTCTTCTTAGGGTGTCTCTGCAACTAGTGAAGGTTGGTAGTCAGCTCTTTATTTATGGATTTGTCCTTGGCAAGGCTATAGAGTTCGGTAGCACTCGAAATACCTGATCGTCTGATGTTACGCAACCATGACTTTCTTCTACGACCGGCTTTTCTCTTTTTAGCAACTTTTCCCTTATTATTATTCATCATTATACTACTTATGCTATCAACTTTAGCTACTATTCTTGTTTTTATCCGAGGGGTTTCTTAAAATAAACCGGAGTAAGACTCTGAACTTCTGGTACAATTGTTTCAGTGACGTAGATGGTAAATAAGTTTCCCGTATTTTCCAGAAATAATGGCGCATTGAGTATGAAAAAAAACATTTTACATAGCTAAAATATATAGTTAGTTATATATGGTTAAACATGGTTATACTCTTTATTGTTCACAGTAGAAATAACGAATAAAAAGAAAAAGTGATGCATATTCAATATCTAGTGTAAAAAAAACATCTTTCTTCTAAATAATCTTGAAAGACCCACCTATAAATAATTTGCGGGGAACACTTTGACATCGTAGCCATATTTTTACTAGCTTTTATTAACTTGCGATGTATGTTAGGGTCAAATCTCGCAACTGAATTTTGATTTACAATTCACGTCCCAATGTCCAATTGAGCTAAAATTTGGTATGCCTGTGTAACTCCGATGACAATACGTTTGTTTTAAAAACACTTTTAAAATGTCCTATAATTATTCGTCAAATGACAAAAGGTTCTAAAGAGACTAATATTGGCCCAGTAAAAAAATATGATTGTTCTGATCACGAATAATTAAACTTTTGGGTAATCCATAAACCGCATTAAAAAGTTCCCGGGCTTTTAGCGAATTTCGAAAAATTCCCGGACTAAATGGCTTGAATTAATTGATTTATACGCGTACCTCCTGAAAAGCGGTGCGACGTTAACCAACTGGATTTTTCGTTAACTATAGAAAGATTTTGAAAGAAACATTTTAAAAAAGGATGTTATTTGTTTTAATCTTACGTACTTAATAATAAGGGTTTGTGAACTTTGAATACTGTCTGAGTAACATATTTATGGAATCAATTATCTTCTAAATAGCTTGATTCCATAATTAAAGTCCCATGGAGTCGCCTCTTTTGACCGCTGTAACTCGTTTAAAAAATATATAATAATAAACAAATTTATGAAAAAATATTGAAGCATTAGCTGCGCCCCGCAGTTTCACCCGCGTTTTTCGTGATAAAACATCGATTCAGGTTTTTTGGGTCTGGATTAATACATAGGCTACTTACGAGTATGTGTGTAATCCAGACCAAGAACAACCTTAAATTTCATGTAAATCCGCCGTTTTTGCGTGAAAGAGTAACAAACATACATCCATACATCTATCCATAAATTCTTTCAAACTTTCGCGTTTATAATATTAGCAGAAAGTAGGATAGTAGAAAGAAGGATAGTAGAAAGTAGGATAGTAAGAAGTAGGATAGTAGGAAGTAGGATTAAAAATATGTACAGTATATTTGACTAACACATTTCACACAATTAAGCGCCAGTGTACACTGTACAATCCATCATGATACGGAAATTTGTTTAATGTCAATGTTATCCCGCGGTAATGATCTCCAAACAAAACTAATGACAACCCGCAGTCATTATCCATAACAACGATAATTGAGAGGAAATTGACGTAAGCATGTTAGATTAGATTATCCCTAGGGTAAGCACTTACCCATCAGGAACCGGTAGAGTGGAATAATATAATTCAATTTGTTCATAATATACGGCTTTACTTATAAACATCGGTAAGGTTGATAACGTCAATTTCTGCGCAATACACCCTAAAATGAAATGCGCAGTGACTAATCTCACTTAACTTAAGGCCAACTGCTACTGCAGTTTTTTATGTCTGTGGTTTCAATAGAAATGACAAATTTGACCTAGTTTTCATCATGCTGGTAATTCCATACCAAATTTCATGAATTTCGGTTAAATAATAATAGTTGATTATTATACAAATTATAATGATCGCGCGATGGTAATACACTCAATCTAAACATTAACTAGGCGTAATTCATGATTGTGGCCAGTGTAACCTAATTTTCTACCTCGTGGTTTGAATCATTCAATATAATAAATATAAAAGGTTACATGCTAGATTATATTAGATACTGCAACACGAAACTATATGACACTACAAAACCAAACAACAAACACGAGTCTAAATAAAAAAAAAACAGTCCAAATATGCGAAAATTGCAAACTCGCTCTCAGCGTTCACTATAAAACGTTTGAACGCAGACTGAAAAGATTACGACTCACAAATTTAAAAGGTCCTACTAACAATTGCATTACCTTCTACCTTTCACACCTCTCAAAAACACTGCTAAGCGTTAAAACTGAATAATAAACTAGCACTGGTTCTGGTTACCGCGTCGTGGAATATTAACGTGATGGAAAGGTCGCGCCACATCTCACTTAGGGCTCGTTAAGTGTTTTCGAAAGTCGCCATTAGTGTGAAATATGAATTAATGGCTGTTGAGCGTCGCCCGGGCGTCGTTTGTACCTTGTTCTTGTATAATGTATAGGGATTCGGAAACTATGGAGTGGAGTTGGACTAAAATGTCCTGAGTTGAAATTTTTACAACGAATTTCATTTGCATTTCTGTCTCTACTCCCAACTTAAAAATCAACGTGAGTTGCTTAGGACATATACCTAAATTGTAATCTAGGTAGGTATTAAGTGAAGTGAAGTATGTATTAAGATTGAGATTTTTTAATGTAATTGATTGACGAGACGAGTAAATCGCTCGCCTGATGTTAAACGTCACGTTTGGCCATAACAGGTCAATAATAGGTTTTCTTAGGTTTCAATATTTCTTATGAAAACTTTTAAAGATAATTACGTACCTATAATAAATTCTTTAATGTCATCATCATCATCAGCCATAAAATATTCGGTTAATGTGGGGCTTCTTCTTGATTTTACCTTTGCTATTCTCATCATCCCTAATAATCGTAACAATACATAAACATTATTTGGTCTTTCTTAAATTATAATAATATTATAATCAGATAATTATCTGACCACCTCATTATCAGTATATAAAAGATTTTGGATTTTATCATTACTCGAAACTTCCAAAAATTGTTAGCTCAAACTAAAACATATCAAGCCGTCTCCACAGTTTCCCATTAGCAAACGCTCATAACCGCATAACCGAATAAGCCAAGGCGTCTTATGATTGATTACCCTTATTCTACAACCGTCCAGAGCTTTTACTGAGCTCATTCCACACAGACCTCGAGACAATAGTAACTTACTTCGTATCATGGATAAGACGAAGGACAGTAGGAGATACAATCCTAATCAAAATGAAGAGATTCGCCGCCGGGACATGTTCGGACAGATGAATGATAAAGAAATAAAAGGTACTTGCTTCATTTGTTTGACTTACGTATTGTGCTAGTATTTAATCAAGTGATGGTTTAGCTTAGAACTACTCGTCATTCATTCATTTAAAATATAAGAGCGTTGCTTTTATCGGTGCAGCAACTTCCAGGCTTGGCTGTCTGCAAGTGCATTTACCTCCCTGTACGACATGACATCTGCCTTCTCCTTAACCTGGTCCAAGAACGTTCTCCTTGGTCTTCCTGGTCCTCTCCTTGTTTCAATCTTTCCCTCTATGACGGTTTTCATTAGTTTGTCATGTCCTACAAGGTGACCAAATATCTAGCCTTTTCTATTTTCAATTATGGACAGACTTTTGTTTTCCTGCACCATGTCTACTCGTAGTAGGTACTCCCTGATTGGTTTTCTTTTCTATCCAGCTGATTCGCGCAATGCTTCTACAACACTAGACCTACTCGTACCAACATTTTATTATTTCTTTTTGTTTCTTATATGGATATTAAAATCAATCGTTTTTCGCTAGAGCAATAACTCGAAAATGCCTCGACCAATTTAAATTTTTTTTTTTACATTTAGTTTGCCTCACAGGAATTATTTAAACAAAAAACAAGTGAAACCGTAGTGTGCAGCTGGTGTGATATAAAGATTGTGGTGCAATTTCAGAAGATTGTGCAATGTGTATTTTATAGACAAAATGGAGAATTCAGACATCGAAATGGAAATGGAAAATTTACGAATCAATATTTATAGGGCTTGACATATAGATTTTGTTATAAAATTTTGTGTGTTTGTGAATGTTTGTATTAATTATTTAAGTTTGCAGTCTATTTGAAGTTAATTTTGACATTTTATTCTATTTAATTTTTATTTTCTTTTGATTCATTTACTATTATTATTATTTTTTTAATGACTTGACATTTTCTTTTTTATTTCAATTTTTATTTTAATATGTATAAATTTTTAGAATGTTTTGTTATTCTTTTTACTTTAAAATTTCGTTTTATTTTACAATTTTTTGTGTCGGACATGTCGCACGTCTTGGCGTTTCTGTAAGTGCAGTGCAGTGATTCACAATCAACAATCTACTAAATCATTAATTTAATTAAGATTTATTATTTAAAATACATAGCGGATGTTATGCAAATCTAATGCAACGGCATAGAGAGTTTAATAGTTATAATAGTCTGGTAATTGAGCTTCAGTGAGCTTACATAATCTATTTTTAATCTTTTTCTTATGAAGTCGAAATTTCGAATTTCCCTTTAATCAACATCTTTTTTAATCTACTGGCTTTTCAGCGAACATCCTACATTCTATTTAATTACTAAATCTGAACCTTTTGAAACTCAAGTTGGCAACGTTGGATAACCGAGAATACTTTAACATTTTTATTTTCCTGGAGCGAAATGCAGTTTATTAGCGCAAGACCTTCAACGGGAAAATAAAGTAGCAACAGCTAGCAATTGCTTGTAAAAATATTATTGAGAAGACAGCGGGAAGCGGCTATATTTTTTACGACTAAACTGTAAAATGCCGACAGATATTTATGAAGTTGTTGATCGGAAAAGCTTATTTATGAGTTTGTTGTAGAAAATGTTGCCTTGAAAAGTCTCGTGAGAAATTAATTTCTTCGTCGACTTTTTATTGAGTAGGTACTTTTGAAACACGCATTACTCTTATTAAATTGCTGATCAGTTGTATTTTGGCTTAGTGAGTTTTTAGCTTTCGTCGATATTTTAGTACACCAATGCAATGGTTTAACCACCACCTGCAACCACCACCTTTGCCGAGAATTGGGATACGTGGAAGAAGATTTTTTATTTCAACCCGATTTATGAAAAAGTACGCTTTTACGCGTGATTTTGTAAGGGTATCTGTTGCATGGCATTCAAATATCAACATGATAGCTTGCCATAAGATGAAATAGTAATCAACGCGAAAAAAGAAAACAAAAGTTATTTTTTTTATGTGATAAAGTGACGAAACGAGCAAATCGCTCGTCTGATGTTAAACGTCACGTTTGCCCATAACAGGTCTGCGCCACCCAGAATTTTGAACTCGCAGAATTCAAGACCCTGCGCGGCACAGCACTGCGCTCGTCACCCTGAGATATAAGTTGATTAATCTCCCATTTGCCCTGTAATTTCACTGGAAACAATGCCCTTCCAACCGGAACACAATAATGTTTGCACATTACCTACTGCTTGGCGGTGGAATAACTGGCAAAGGTGTGGCAGATTATTAGGCCACCAGTTTTAGTGATAGTTTCTTCAGTTTGTGTCTTTAACTTTTGTATTGTACACAATAAAATATTCATAACAATATTAATATACAATATTATATTAATATACAATATTAATATACAATATTAATATACAATAAAATAATAAAAAATTTCTACACATCTACCTCCATAATCCTATATCGATTGTGTTTTAGATTATAAATCGGAAGAGATCTATGGTCCTCAAATAACAGAGAAAGATGGAGCGCTCCTGGATGCACATGACAGCTTCTATATCAATACCAAAAGTTTGCTGGTCCTGTTCCAAATCATGGGAGTTATGCCTATCATGAGAGTACCATCTGGTAAGTTCTCAGAACAACTAAACTCGACTTTATCGACTTTATTATCACAGTTTAGGCCTGTAAATGCCAATTTTCCAAAACAATCTTTTGTTAAAGTAGAAAAACTAGTTTAGGTTTAGGCTGTATAAAAATGAGAGTGAGGAAAGTTTCTCGAGAATAAATCCTAAATTTAACAGAAATATTTTTTTATAAGTAAACTCGGTATTATTGCAACACAAATTACTTCCAGTTCTGGTAAGATTTTTTAATACCCTCTTTGTAACACAAAGAAACCTGTTAATCTTTATTTTAACTTAAAAAGCAAGTGGCACCTATTATTTTTGAAACCACAAGAGTTTGTACAGAAACATTATTTTTGTTTTAGTACCAATACAGTGTAAACTATCTAGGTACCTCTAATTTGTTTATTTTTCTACCATGTAGCGGCCCAAACAACAAAACGTACTACTTACAATTGGATTTCAAAGGCGACTCTATGGGCTTACTTAGTTTGGGGTCTGGAAAGCATCATTGTGGTGAAAGGTAACTTTTTTCTAATTCAAAATTATTATACATTTTCATTAAAAGACATTATAATTGTCCGGCACATCAATGCACAGTTTAAATCAAGGTCCTAGAATTAAGAAAGTTATTTGTTATGTTTAACCACGAAGGTGGTGAAATATGGTGATTTTTTTTTTTGCATGTAAACAAATTGATTTATACGTTTTTGCATGTTTTAATAACAATATGCTACATGCAAACAGCCAAATATGCAAACCGTCACATTTTATTAGTAGGAGGAAAAAACAGATGGCCTACCTCATGAATAACTAGATCCGTGATCCGAGTTGCCTCCCATCCTAATGATGTTTTGTCCTTTAACATTATTTCTGATAACTTTCAGTTGCCAAAGAGCGTTACGAAAATTTCCAGAACAGCTCCAACAAGCGATTCGATGAAGTTATCTACAACATCATCTTCTTGAGTATTCTGATTCCGCATTTCCTGCTTCCGATCGCATCGTGGCGTCATGGACTTCAAGTGGCAATTTTCAAGAATATGTGGACTCATTACCAGGTTATTAAGCTATCGAAGGCTACCTTCGATAGCACGACTTTATAATAATCATAACACAAGTCTATTAAAAAAAAACATTATTGTAATTACTTATATAAGTTACTAGCTGACCCTTGCCCACTTCGTTGGGCATAATGTTAATTAAACCCGAAGCCATCGCGCGCCGTCCGGACCATTTTTTCTCCGATTCACTTTGCAAAACGGACTACCACGTAAAAGCCTTTTTATTTTTCGGTTTTTTATATAACCTATGACACTGAGCAATAATGTGGCTTTCTATTAGTGAAAGAATTTTTAAAATCGGTTCAGTAGATCCCGAGATTACCCCTTGCAATTTAACAAATATACAAACACACAAACTTTACTTCTTTATAATATTAGTATAGATAACACATTTTTTAAATAAAACTCGAACACGAACGAGTTCTTACTTTTACCAAATATTTGCCTTTTATAATATATAGGTATGTTATACGTATTTTACTTTATTACATAATACATATTTTATTTTATTTTCCAGCTGAAATATCTAAAGATCACGGGCACCCCAATAGTCTTCCCCAACCTATACTCTCTGACGTGGGGACTCTGCGTCTTTTCGTGGGGACTCAGCTTCGCCGTGATACTGTCCCAGTACTACCTTCAGGATGACTTCGAGTTGTGGCACTCTTTCGCCTACTACCACATTATAGCCATGCTGGACGGGTTCTGCTCACTTTGGTTAGTACTAAACTGATCTGAACTTTTAAGATACGAACAGAGTTGTATGGACTAAATGGACTCCTTAGTTCTATTTTTCCACAAACATAAAATAATGGAACTTGGACAAAAAGTCCAAAAAAGGCGAAAAAAGGACTTTACTATTTCTAAAACTAAAGCATTATTTATAAAGATACCTTTGGACGTAAAAAATAAGTGGAAAAATTCGCAACTTCATACTTACCTAGATATGTCAAAATCTGGTTCTTCGCTCAGCATTTTCGAACCCTCCATAATAAGATAAACGTCCCGCGCCTAAAGAAACACACAGAAATCCTAACATATTCCGGCAGCGTTGAACTGTACAATTCTTCCTCCACTTTAGCTATATTCGAAGGATTTTGTTCCCTTTGGTATGTATATTGCTGCTGAATTGTAAATTTGGATTTACAAAGCCGGATATACAAAGACCGGTTCACGTTTGAGGGTAAATCAACAACCGAAAGTTGTTCGTTGCGCTTAGTGAATGTGCATGCTGTATAAAATATACTGAGGTTTGGGGAAACAGAAATTCGAATTGTTTTTAGCCAACTTTTTATTCGCTACATGGGTGTGGACGAACTAAAATTTATAGTCGTGAATTTTAAGCGGGCCTACAAATGCAAATGCAAACTGGAACTACATTCGTGGCAATTGCTAACCATGTTTCAATAATTAGGAAAATATTGCAGCAAAATACTTTATTTAACACTTTTCAGGTACATTAACTGCAACGCATTCGGCACTGCCTCAAAAGGCCTCGCCAAGAATCTCCACAAGGCACTTGAAGCTGAGCATCCAGCTCTCAAACTGGCCCAGTATCGCCATCTATGGGTGGATTTGTCCCACATGATGCAGCAATTAGGTAAAAAGTATAATAATACTACATTATTTTCAAAAGTAACAGTATACACATATCTGTATAGGTACTGTGTGTTATACGGCGGCGGTGATACTCCAAGCGAACTACAGTTTTTGCGCCTACTGCCCTTTATGCAAAACTTAAATCTTGTTGACAAAAAATATAAACAAAAAAACAACAACAACAAAAAAATAATTTCCTTTAAAAATTAACTGCGGTTTACGTTTCTAAATTCTTTAGTAGCTACCGATATCGATTTTTTGTTATCTACTGCGACAAAATGCCAATATAAAATTCTGGCTACGAATACTCGAACTGTGGTCGTAAGCACTTAACAACTCTCCATTATGCGTAAAATATAAAACAAACAAACCCAGATTCGAATCACGTTTTTTCCATTCATTTTGATGGCAAAAACGCTAAACACCGTAAAATCCATTATGAAACATCACAAATACCTAAGCCCTGAGCCTTAAAACAAAGCATCCATTCACACCATCTGTTAACAATAAACACAGGCAATTTGTTCCATACGCCGCCGTTTTGTATCAAATGGTAACTCGAGACGCAGTGTAAAGGTACAGTAGACTATTTACAGAAACACAAACCATTTTTCTCGAAAGTATTATTCTTTAAGCACAAACAAATAGGGAAAAATTTAAAACATATATATTACTAACGAAGTAAACTCTAGAGGTACATTGAACTTTAGTTGAGACGTTGAGTATGATCTCTGCCTTTAGAGGTATATCTCTTTGTATTTTTGTTACCTTTCGATCGCAATAACTGCTTTTGGTAAAAAATAGTGTGAATTATCCACTTGAGGCATACTGGTGCGCTTTACGCACCGCATCAAGCAATGAACAAAGAAATACGACACTTTCTATCGTAGAAAGTTGTGGGGATACTGAAAATTATTGAGTACAATGTTTAGCCAGTTTTACTAGCTAAGTTACTCTTTATTAATCGCTACTAACATTATCACTAAAACTTAGCAAATTATTTTTAATGCTTTATTTCTTATTCTGTTCAACACTGTGGTTAGAACTTTTTACCTAGGTAACCACGGTTTACTTGTATTCAGTATAAGGTAAATGCTTAATTAAATAGGGCGAGGTTTTCTACTGTTACAAGTTTTCTGCCTCTATGGTAAGCCAGAGAGAATATGCACTGGCATTTTCATACAAATCTCAAACACAGTGTGAGAAATATCGAATGGGGTTACGGGCTAGGTACTTCAAAATGGTAAACAAAATAGGATTTTCTACGAACGCAGTGTGGTTTTCTTCTTGTTGTCTTATTTGACACAATAGCTAACAATAGAAAGTAGTTTTGCTACGAATAGGTATAGTGGTTTTTAAATAACTACTTTGCGTTTTGCTGATGGAAAAAAACTTTGTTTATTAATTTTCGCTAAAATAACAAATTATTTTTCATAATTTTTAAAAACCTTTCTATTAATTTATAAACTGAGCTTAGCTTTAAAAAAGCAGTAAAGTATACCTCGCGGAATATTAAGTTGATTATTTATTACTTGCTAGTAAAAGCTTTGTTACCACAATAACTTTTTAACGAGCCAAAATTTCATAAAAATTTAATGTATTATTTTTCAGGACGAGCGTATTCCAATATGTACGGCATCTATTGCATGGTGATTTTCTTCACAACCACTATTTCTCTATACGGAGTGCTGTCTGAAGTGCTGGAACGAGGACTGAGTTACAAAGAGCTGGGATTGTTCGTGATTGTCGGCTACTGCATGACGCTTCTGTACATTATTTGTAACGAGGCTTACCACGCTTCGAGAAAGGTAAAATCCGTTTTAAATAACGATACTAATTAAATTGGCCCATTGTAAAATTAGCATTAATTAGCAAGCCAAAGTGGCTGGCCATATCTGTAGAAGAACCGATAACCGTTGGGGCATACGGGTTCTAGTGTGGAGACTACGAATTGGTAAACGTAGAGTAGGGTGTCATGCGATCAGGTGGAGCGACGACCTGCGTCAGGCAGAAGATCGTGCCAAGATGACGGTCAAATGCAAGCCTATTAATCAATAAAAAAAAAAAATGTAGCGTTCTTTAGGAGAGGTCTCTGTATGTATGTTCAGCAGTGGATAGTCATTAGATAGGCTTTTTTTCTGTTAAAGGCTTGCGTTTGACCACCAACTCGCCTGATGGTAAGCAATGATGCAGTCTACTACGATGGAGCACGCTTGCCTAGAAGGAACTAATTGAAGGTTTTGTAAATCTTTGTGCATGTTCCAAATTCTTCCCCAGGTTGGCCTAGAGTTTCAAGTGCGTCTCCTGAACGTGAACCTCGGTGCGATAGATCGCAGCACCCAGCGCGAGGTGGAGATGTTCCTCGTCGCCATATCAAAGAACCCGCCCGTCATGAACCTGGACGGCTTCACTAACATCAACAGGGAACTGTTTACTGCTGTAAGTTGAACAAAATAACCTTGTCACTATCAGTACCCTTAGTATGAGATTCGATCAAACGTTTCATCACTACGTCAAATACGTAGCGAGTCAATAGAAAAGTTTACGCCATTTACGCCAGTCACGGGCGTAAATGGCGTATACTTGTGTTGTTGTAAATGTAATGTTATGTTTGTAAATGTTTTGTAGTGGTAGGGCTCTTTTGCAGAGCCCGCCTGGGGAAGTACCACACCTTTGCCAGTTATTCCACCGCCAAGCAGTAATGTGCAAACATTACTGTGTTCCGGTTGGAAGGGCACTGTTTCCAGTGAAATTACAGGGAGATTAAACAACTTATATCTCAGGGTGACGAGCGCAGTGCTGTGCCGCGCAGGGTCTTGAATTCTGCGAGTTCAAAATTCTGGGTGGAGCAGAGCTGTTATGGGCAAACGTGACGTTTAACATCAGGCGAGCGATTTGCTCGTTTCGCACTTAATCACATTAAAAAAAAACTTTTTTACTGAATACTACTGGCTACGTATACGTCCGAAATTGTGCTAGGCCCACAGTAAAGCGCCCCCGACGGAAACGTGAAGGTAATCGTCTGTTCGTTTCCAAAACTATCAAATTGGTTTGGCATGATAGTCAATATAGAGGTATTATCCAATACTGAAATCAGGGTGAGGAGAAATGTAGGTATCCAACTCTTATTTGTATTAATTATATTTTCTTTCGATTTTAGGTGTAATCTTTGTTTTTCAAATAAAATACTTACGTATTGCTTTAATTTTCAGAACATTTCTTATATGTCGACGTACTTAATTGTACTGATGCAGTTCAAGTTGACCTTGCTGCGGCAGAGCGCTAGAAAAGCTATCAAAACCATTGTCAGAGCCATTTTCAATACTTCGACCACGCTGGCAGATATTGACGAAGAAGATGAAGAAGATGAAGAGTAAACCCAAGGGTTGGGCAAAGCTGATGATGATGACGTCATCCTAGCCAATTTCAGCCACAGCGAATTCTGCTTTTGTTAGGTTAAGTTTAGTTGGTAAGCAAAGGTAAAAAAATGGCAACACTACAACTACAGTAAGCTATTTTAGTAGTTATTTAGTTAGTAGCTATTTTAAATAGAACTTAAAAAACATAAGAACGTGTGAAAATTAAAACAGTTAGAAATGTAACCATATTATTTAAAAAGATTTAAAATTACTGTTGGAGCGTAGAGCTTACAAATGAAAATGGTAGTAATTCAATTTTTTAGGACCAACAATAAGATTATATTTTGAGTTTCTAGTTCATATAGAAAGTTCTCGAATTTCACGTTTAATTAACGTATTATCGTTGAAATTTTTACAATCAGCACTTCGATGTATTAACGTAACAAAAGATTGTGTTTTGTTTTAATTATCCTTTTCACTAAATGTTATCTTTAGAAAGGTGTGAGCTTGTTTAGGGACCACTGAAATTGTTTGCTTTTACCCACATTACGCCCAGACTTTATTAAGAAATTTCCTCTTTGAGCAACATTTTATTTTGCCACGACTACTTATTTGTTGAAAAGAAAATAAACTAAAAACTGTAGAAAATGCTCTTTGTACTTTTCACTTTATTTTCTTGGGCTATGCTTTGAAAGTCTTATGTATTCCTTGGATAAGTAGTTCTTAAAAGATGTCTAAAGTTTATAAATGATACGATAAGTTTATTCCGATGCATACAGACTAGAATCAGAAGTTGTTTCTTGAAATACATTTAATAAATTTAAAACAACAATAACATAAATTAAATATCGTTATGTGTGAACAAACGCAAGAGTTACCATTAAAAAGATACTGTAAATTCTGTTTCTCACTTCTAAACAACCTGACCTAGTGCAAAAAGAATGTCCTCCATTCTTATTTCTTTCGAAATAAAAGCAAGAAAACTAATTAGTTTGTAAATTACGAAGTTCTTGTGAAAACAGTGTTTCCCTCGGGAGTTCGATGGCTCGTTAGCATCGGGAGCTACCATGAATAATTTATTAGAGCCAACTAATTAATGGAACCATCTGAGTCAATATTCAATTTGCATTCTTAGGATATTCAAAGTTTGGTGGCGGGCGCGGAAGAGATCAAGCCGTTCGAATTGAAATTACGCGTAGGTTGTTCCAAGTTCGCAACTTTCACTTAGGTACAATCTATTTAACTCAATTGTTAAATTTTATTCGACTCGATCAAAATTATCGATACCTTATCCATGCGTCTCAGGCGCAGAATATGACGCGCCACTATCTTTTTTCGGTCATTTCAACACGTTTGAAGTTATAAAACCACTAAATACAATAAAAATTAAATAAAGAAAATTAAAAATCGCATTCGGTCAAGTTGTTCAGAATATTATCACATAGGTTTTACAAAAAAATAATAATTCAAACAAGTTTCCACACCTAAACATGGGGCTTTTATGTTTTGTCTATTTTCGTGTATGAAAACTTGTTTGAATCAAAATGATTTTTCTGTTGAATTTTTAAGATATTATTCAGTCACTCTGAAGTACCAGCGAATGCACCATTAACATTGAGCACCTCAAACTATTAATCAGCCACCATGCTTTAGGGCAGCGCACCCGAATACATTAATAACCCTCATGTCCAACCGCCATATCTAGCTGGGGTCCTATTCTGGCGAGAGAGATATTATCCCGGTCACTTTACTTTATGGTTGTCACTGTAAAAACTGGTGCTAATCATCGTACTTTTTGGTTATATTGATACTGCAGTCAGTCGGTATCAGTTTTTGTGTTTTGGTGTACTTTAGGTGAATCCATCTGAATTTTGATGGCCATTTTTCTCTGTATAAAAATATCATGACAGTGAGAGTGGCGGAGATAATCTCGAACAGCCCAGAATACCCTCACTGGTATTTTTCATTGTCACCGACTGCGATTCATACTAGCATGTGGGATCTCGTATGAATTATGAATAATGGTGACCACACAATCAATCTACTCACGAACTATTGTTCGTGTGCCTAAATCAGATTAAGGAGTGAAAAAATACCTTAAGTGTGTGGGCCAACATTATTTATATAGGTATATTGTGCTATTACTTTCAATTAGGTACAAAGTTCTATAATTAACTATGTTAATTTATTATGTCAATCATACAGTAAAAAATAAATTTAAACTGGTTTACAACAACATAATTATTTTGAAAATAAATTTAATAAGAATAAACAAATCTAAGATTAAAAGAGATTGCAGAATATCCTATTTGGCTAAATCAGGGTTTAGTTTATATAACAACTGCATTTCTATGGATTATAGCAACATTTTCTGAAAACGTGTAATCAGTATTAAAATGATATCATCACAATCACCAGATATACATTTCAATAGAAAAACTTCTACAACGATATTATATAAACTCTGAAAACTTTACTAACGAGATATTATAATAACCGCCCTTAATTCATCGACTTTAATTAGATTCAGCGCTCAATATTTAAAAATTGATTGAATGAAAAATTCAGCTGCGCCACTGAAAAGCATCTGTAAGCGATTTAATTGACGATCGAGTATAAAAAGTCGATGACTAGGAACATTCGGGAATAGCTCCATTTAATTATGTTGAGCGGTTTTCGTAGTGAGTTAATTACGAGTAACTTATAAAAAATGAACAGAAGCTTTTATTGTTGATTACGTTTAATTTTATAAAAAGGGAATAAAAGCGTGACAGAAAATTGGGTGGCCTACATTTTTTTTTCTTCCTAATATATGTAGCTATCTAGATCTTTTCAAGGTTAGAGTAGTTAAATAGGTATCTTTCTCAATCTGCATGGTTCAACTTCGACCACAACGTCGCTTACCAACAGGCGAGTTTTCAAACGCAGATTTATTCGTTATAAAAAAAACCATCTGAAAATTGGTTATATCAGTCAACTAAAAACAAATTCAATCAAATCTTTGATCAGAACAGAGAACATTTCTTTATCAAAATCAATTTAAAACAAACTGCTATTGAGCATGCTTTTCTCTGATAACATCATTCTATCGAGCGCCAAGAGCATTCAGCTGACTGCCGTGCAAAAAGTTTCAATATTAATAAGAAGGTTCAGGTCAAAACCTATTTCCTAATAAAAACCTCTTCTCCCCAGGCGTGTTTAACATCAATACCTATATCTAGACCTATCTATACCTACACTCGTGCCCGCAGTGCGGACCGCATCGCTCAAGTTTCGGACAGGGCGAGTGAAAAAGAAACAGTTCAAATAGTTCGGGACTTTAATCAGGCCAGGTCTTTCTAGCTTTGAATGTATGGGAATTGAAATTCTCGAAAAATGGGATATTAAAAACCTTACTGCAATAACTGTACAATTAATGACATAGCGTTCGTTTATTTATTTTTACGTATACTCATCAAAAAAACACACTTTGTCAACTTCTCGCAGATGAAAAGTATCACGCGCCAAAATAAGACAAACAACACTTAGAAAAATAGGCATCGACAACGTTATTGTTGTCGATGTTTAAGTTAAATTTGAGAACTTAATAAATGCCAATTCCAGGAGTTTCATGCCACCATAATGATACTTCAAGTTTATGCTTACTTAAGATCCTAAATGTTTTTTATAAACATTTACTCTATCTTTATATACTGGTTGTTTGGTCAGATGAGCAATTTGAGCATATTTTGGGACAATATTTGGTAACAACATGATTATTGCAAATATTATAAATATCATAAAGCATGCTAATATTATAATTGAATATGAAAGTATCTTATTAATCTTGATAAACACATAGGCTACATTTTATCTCGAAAAACTCAACGAAAAATTAACGAAGCTATCGCGCTCTGTCGTGCGAATATTTTGTCTTTTCTTCACCGTACACGCACGGAATTTTGATCGAAATTTCTTATTGGTACTTCGGTCAACATTTTTATCACATCGTTAGTAAGTAGAAATAATTTGTAGGCCTTGAACTACATTATAGGTAGATACATTTTTTTTTAATTAACCTATGCTGCCCCACTGCTGGGCAAAGGTCGCCCCCAATTTTTTCCAGTTACTGCGGTCTTGGGCCAGCGCCGTCCAGTCTTTTTCAAACCGCCCGAGTTCGTCGCGCCATCGCGTCAGGGGGATAGGTAGATACATAGTATAGGATATACATAGGACATATATCTATGTGTTACGAATAACACATAGTGAGATAAATAAGGATGTTTTCATAATCATCATTATCAACCAATTTTCCACCCAGTGCTGAGTGTAGGTAGGTAGGTAGGTCTCATCTTTACTGAGCCATCTTTTTCCACCCAATGCTGAGGTCTCATCTTTACTGAGCCATCTTTTTCCACCCAGTGCTGAGGTCTCATCTTTACTGAGCCATCTTTTTCCACCCAGTGCTGAGGTCTCATCTTTACTGAGCCATCTTTTTTCACCCAGTGCTGAGGTCTCATCTTTACTGAGCCATCTTTTTCGATTCTGTGCCAGTCTTGTCCACTCCTACAAAGAATGATATAGATGATGATGATAAAGCCCCAAAGCAACAACTCCTCGAATATGTCTGCCGTCTATTGGAACACCCAGTAAAAGTGCTTATATCATTTTATGGGTTAACTTTTGTAATCATACATCAGAATAGAAAAGACTCGAGTAACCTCTCGTATTAAACGGGCTTGAGAAATAGAGGTGGGGGAACCACTTGTTGCTATGGTTACCAATCCATCATTACCGAACAATGTAATAATGACTCTTATGTCTCGAGTGTTATGGTTGAAGTTTGATTATGGTAAGGTTCGAAATCTTTAATATTTGCTCTCACATGAATCGAAATTATGTCGAACAATGTCGAACCCCATGTGTGAAGGCGTAGTGTGTTAATATTTTGATAAAACTCAAGGAACTTTAATACAATGTACAAGCATTCAAAACAATACCATACGACAACTATTTATTCCATACAACAAATATAACACAGTAAGTACAATAAATAATTCTTTAATAAGTACAAACATTTCTATCGGAATAGAACTTACATTTTCCGGAATAAAAATAACCTAGAATAATTAATTACCTATGTGAATAATTTACTTATCTCTCTTTCCAAATCTATTATTTTTTTACAGAATTGAGTTGAAAAAAATACTGCATTACACAATTTAAAAAAAAAAATGCTCTAAGAAAAAATATTTACCAAATCACTCGTTTGATAAGGCAGACTACATTTTGCTACGTCGTAGCTATTTTTACTTCGAGCTACCGCGTAGCTTAGCTACGTCGTAGCTTTCTACACAACACTATCAAAATTACGATTTACTTTCATTGTACCAATACAGGGTTATTCAAAGCGTATCAGGTAAGCCAAAAAAGGCTCATAGCACTCATCATTATTATCATTATTATTATTCGCGTAGCTCTTCTAAATAAAAATCTTTGCCAAGGCCACCGTACCACCAACCCTACTCGTATGTCACTCATAGCGATGTTGTCATAATTTTACGAGCATGACCTCAATCGATCACTTGACCCGGGTTACCTGATTAATCAGCTCTCAGCCGAGCACTTATCGGGCAGTCCATGCGAGGAGGGCAAATTGGCCTCAACTTCTGGAGACCATTACGATGCAGATGAGGACAACTTTGGGAGGGAGCCAAAGGCGTGGGAGGATTAGAGGTAAACTGTCGGTGATTATGCCTTGAGTGGTGTGTGGGAAATAAAGGATTTAGTCAATCTTGCCAGATAAATCTTTTCGGAGAAAAGCGTTAGTTGGACAAACAAATCGTGTCTGATTAAGCTAGAAGGTTGTCACGCACGTTTTTTAAGGCCTACCACGGGGTCATCAGCCGTCTAGGTACCTATTGAGCAAGGATGTTTACCCATCTGAGCTTATAAAGAATAAAATGTATGAGTTTATAGTACAACAATATCTACCATAATATTTTAATTGTACCTACATTGAAATAAAATAAGTTATTTCAAAAATAATTTTAATTACGAGCTTTTATTGCATTTTCATCGAAATTACACACGTTTATCAGATTTCAGCACAATAATCGTACATTAGGAAGTGTACCACCCGAACAAACATAGTTACATTACATATATTGAAAGTGAAATAAGAGCTTGTAAAGAAACTAAGACTAAATCTACGAATATCATTCAGCAGTACAAGGATGGCCTTATTAGAGTATTTCCAGACAAACTTTGGATGGACAGAATACGGACTATTAGATTGGAGCCTGCAAGTTTTGGCGCAGTCTCTCATAATCCGTGCCCCATATCCCGAGCTACCGGAAATTGCAATTCAAGCACCGACCAACTTGCTCTCGGACTGTTTCACAAGTGTGACACTTCAAGTGTTGTGTACAGCTAAACTAGTTATTATCTCGGTTTATGCTGCCAACTTGAGACTAGAGAGATTGTGTAGCGGAACGGATGATTTTGTATTTTATTTAGTACTAGCTGCGCCCCGCGGTTTCATCTTCGTTTTCCGGGATAAAAGTAGCCTATGTGTTAATCCAGACAATGAGCAATCTTCATTCCAAATTCCATGTAAATTCGTTCAACCGTTTTTGAGTAACCAATATACAATACATACATTCTTACAAATTATCGCGTTTATAATATTTAGTAGATTTATTGAATCGATACATATGTGCAAAGCATAGGTACTACACTATTTGAGTGAATTATATGGTTAATTGCACCAGGAAAGCAGTAGATGAGACTGTCAAAAGACCGAAAAAGACGGCGCTCTGAAGAGGAGACCTACACTTAGCTTTAAGTGAAAAATGGTTGATGATGATGATGTTATGATTAAATTCCCAGCGTCTAATTCGCGTGCTAATTTATGCAAATTTAAAAAACATTTTGTTATTTATAGCAAAGAAACTTAATACATGACACGTAATAACCGTGTCGCACTAATTTCATTTTGTGACCAATTTAGAGAGCATTTCGAATTATCAGTATGTTCTAAGCTAGAACGTAAGTTTATTGAGCATACCAAATGCTCTTCTGCTCTAGAAATTGTCTAGAAAACCAATAAAATAGAGGCAAATTGCGCAGAACAAATAGAGATTCGCACTTTAAGTTTTACGTACGGACATTATCGTAAATTTCTAAATAGGGGAAAGTTTTATTTGCGTGAAATTCTTTGGTAAATGACCAGCGTCCGTTTGGGTCACAGAGGTTAAAAAACAGAAATGTAAAATCAACTTCCACAAAGTTTACCTACTTGTTCTTTAATAGCCTACTAAAGGTCAAATTTTATTGTCGTAGGTTCTCATCGGTAAGGAATTGACAAATACCTTAATACTTAGGTATTTAATTAATTTGTAGTACAGATAGGTTTACTTTGTTGACGTAGTAAGCGAACAGAGCTATTTTATTCCAAACAATATCGAGGAATTTACAGTACCGACAGGCTATAAAATCTGATTCCAAACACCAACTTACTGAAATTCATGAAATGATTCGAATTCAGAAGTGCCCTAGTCCGAAGCTTCTGTGTCTAAACGAATTTTGACTTTGACGTCAATTTCTATCAGGGTAAGCTTCAGGCGACGCCAGCGTCCTCTACCGCCTAATTAGATCGGTACAGGCAATTTATCTCTCAAAGTAAATACTCGGTGGCCACCACCGTCACCCGTCGCCAAGAAATTCAATTAGTCCAGGTAACTCCGCTGCATGTCCTTGCTTGTATACTCTAGGTGTAGCTTGGGTGCACTATAGTGTTTCAGATGTATGTTGAGTAGACATTCAGATGTGGTATTTTATTAGATAATAGTTATACTACTTTTATTATATCAAAATAGTTTAAAATAGTATTGTAAAATAAAATAGTTATATTAGTAACAAATAAGTTTTTAGTATGACAAGACAATCAACATTCTAGAATAATAATGAGAGAAAAGATCGAAAAAAAAGTTAATAAAGACTCGACCGAACTCATAATGTACCTAAGAAAAGGTTCTCGTATCCATGTCGTACACAATTATACAAGAGTCGGTGTCGGTGTTACCCGTTGACCTGCATATCACGTTACACCGCCTACAATACCCGCCGTGACCCAGTTACACCAGCCCAACCAGTCTTCACACCTGATTTGAGCTGATGTTACATCGCCAGTGGAGAAGTCAGCTTCCGCTTGAAAGGAAACAAGTGGAAGGAAATATTCCGTTTACCGTCCGAGTCATGGTAAGAGGGATGGTCGTCTAGAATAAAGCATAATATCTTCCAAGACTACGAGGAATAATATGAATGCAGAAGTTCGAGAATGAAAATGAGTTTACTCGTAAATGTGTTTTGGTCACTTTTTCACACTGATATTAAGTTTAATAAGCACATAATCATTCAGATATTGGAATTGATATAAGTTAGAATTTTATTGCCTTACTAGCTGACCCGGCAGACTTCGTACTGCCCTAGTACTTCTCTATGGTACTGCCTAATTAAATATAAACACTGCACTTTACAATTTTATACGTATAATATATTACAATTAGCAATAAAGCTCGTTTTAGTTAGAAAACGTTTGTATGGGAAAAAGAAAAGGGCTGTTTTTAAGGTTTTTCAATATTTCTGAGAGATTTTCTTAATATTTTTTTCCGTAAGAACCTTCTCCTAATAATAACAAATACAACAAAAAAAGAATTAGTGAAATCGGTCCAGCCATTCGGGCGTGATGCCGTGACCAAGGAAAACGGGTTTCATTTATATATATATATAGATACTGAAGGACAGCGAGAAAGAGAAGACTACGAGCTAGTAAAATTACAACAAACTGTGTGCGAACTACTCTCTAAATATTGTCTCCTTGCTAAACCAAGACTTTATCACCACAGGAACGAGGCAGATAGCATACTAAGGAATATATTATCTTTTAGCTGGCAGTATAGCATGACGAAGGGATATAGAAAGCTTGTAGCTTGTGGGTGTTGAAAATAAACTGTCGTTGAGTAATTCGCTACTTTTTTAATGAAAAATTTCATTCCTCCCATTTTGTCGTATCAAACTGATTTCTAGTTCGTGATTTATAATGTAGGTGAGCTCTAATCCACGTGTAAGCGGGTTTCCAGTCAACGTCGCGAGTAAGCTGTTTCAAACAACTAGGTGCACGAACACTCTGAGAATTACGTTGCTGTTGCTTTCGTGAAATTTTGAAGAAAATTTTTCAGTACAGTTATTTGACAATATCAAGTCTAATCTACAAAAAAAATACGGGTTTGTCTGCTATAGTTTTCCATAAATAAGTAAGTAGTTGTAGTTAGGTCAAAATATCCTGCGAAAGGTAGAAAAATAGACGATCGCATTATAATTTTTTTTTTTTTTAATTAAATTATAGGCTTGCGTTTGACCACCGTCTCGCTTGATGGCAAGCAAAGATGCGGTCTACGATGGAGCACGCGCGCCTAGAAGAAACCGATTCACTCGCGACTTGAAGACACCCAAATTATATCTATCGGGAAACACCCACTCAGGCAAAGTATTCCACACTCTGAGAGATACACAATGTAAGATAGCATAAATTCTTAGGAGAGATCTATTACATCCTAAATTGGAAATTTAATTATATACGCTTATAATGTACTAATGATCTGGCTTAGCTGATAATGTGATAATTATAACCAATTATAATTGATTCATAATGATCAATGATGGATGATTGGTTAATTTTGAGTGAACCGTGAAATGTAATCTGTACAGTGCTCTCACTGTACAGATTACATTACATTATTACCAATAAACACTAATTACAGCGTGTCAAGTGTGTACACTGTACAGTCTGATTTCAAACCCCAGGGGCCTTATTTTGTCCGATCTTTTAAACTCGTATCGCGCCATGGTAAGAATCTGTGTGAAATCTTCAAGGACTCGTGTTCATATGCCAACTTCAAAATAGAAAAAAGAAAACTTCGCATTTTATTAGGTACAATTAAAATGGAAACCCACATAAAACTTAAGTCGTTTACTACTAGTTTCGATTACATTCGGTGACCATCATCAGGAGATTATAAACTTAAGTAAGAAAACTTTCGTTAGAAAAACCACGTTTGCGTTAGGTGGTATGACGGCATATGGTTACGGCAAGACATTTCAGATGCATCTGTGAATAAGGTCGCAGATCGGTGAACAGTAAATCTTACATTTCAAAAAGGTTGTGCTTGGAACTCAGGAGAATACTACATATTGTGTCTTCTACATTTAGATACACAAAAGTATTCAAGCCTTTGTCACTCTCAAGTTATTTATTTAGAACATTTACAAGGAAGCTTCTATCAAACGATCAGCTCTTTCAGCCAAGATTGCCATTATTTAGCCCGCCGTCGGAGGAAAGACAAAGGATGGAAATTAAGACATCAAGCGACATTGCTTCCGTTCGCTCACAGAATGCAATTCAACTCCTGAGAGAACAGTCAAATGTAATCTGGAAATTGTAAGTTCTCCGAATGAAGAATTAACGTAGTTTTATACAATTGCTTTTATGACAATTTATTGAAAGAAGTGGGTTATCGAACCATTATGTAGTATTAAGCTACCTTTTAAAACTATAGGTAGATAAATTAAAATGTTTTATATAATTCATTAAATTAGTGGATATACTTATTACGGTTGGATTAGTTTATTACATAGATATGAGGCCCAATTTTGAAGGCATTTTAAGACAGATCTAAACTAACTAAAAATATATCTGTCTTTATCATTGCAAGCCATTAGACAAGGACGCCAATAGTTTTAGAAAATTTAGATCTGTCTTAAAAAGCCTTCAAACTTGGGCCTATAATTATTATTAACGTAAAATTTCAATTTTTTCGGATTTTAATCTAATTTTAACACAACAATAGTGGTATCACACGCAACAGACGCTGTTTTAAAATGGCTTTCTTAACCTTACTTAAGAACAAAACAACATCCAAAACATCATCATTAATCAAATCTCTTTAACAATGTCTGACCCAAACTATTCGAAAATGCTCAGATTAGGATTAACTTAAACGTTACATTAATATTAATCGCTTAGAATATCCCATACTGATTTACTCGTGCACTTTTGCAGCAAAACGAAATCTAAAAGACCCATCTAGCAAACTAATTCAAAAATTTAGAAAATATCAAAATGACTTTCAATTTACGATGTGACAAACATTTTTCCCGGGTAAAAGTTAAACGTTTCATAAACGTTCTGAACATGATCGATGGCAGAACTAATTTTATTAGCACACGTGCAGCGGCGGTGGTCTGACAGAGCCGACTGCCTCTAATGTGGAATACAAGATGGATAACGCGGGATCCTAAACGACGCGACCAAATGAGATTTTGATTGATCACCATCGATTGCGGTCGCGAAAGTGTTCCTGAAAAGATGCAGTCGTGCAAGTTTTGAAGAAATCTTTGGAGCTTATTTTAATGCAGTAAAACTCGAAACGTATTTTATATCTCACTAAATTTTTAAAATAAAATGTGAAGCTTTTGTAGGTTTCGACGTTTGTAACTCAATCGAGTAAAAACAGCTGAATGGGTTTGGATGAAATTGGTTAGGCAGTAGCTTATGCCCTGAATTAACACATAGACTAATTTTTATCCTGGAAAAATCTTAAAGTCTGAAGGTTCTTATAGGATAGTGGGTGAAACTGCGAGGCGCAGCTGTAGTATGTATATACATAGGCTGAGTAGCCGACCCTAGTTTCAGTTAGAGTTTTAAAGCTACCTGAATGTCTAAAAACACTAACAAGTTTTGTGAAATTCGTTTATTTCCCACTCTCACTTCAGCTTGCTAATGTGTTCTCTAGCTGTGTACGTAAGTCGTGTTTAGTGCTGTCACGAATGCTATTATAATTTAGACATTTAGGCTACATTTATCAAACTTTAATTTACGTAACGACTGTCATAATAGATTATGAAAAAAACACAAACAAGAAATTAAACTGCGGAAAAACACAAATCACGTAACAAACATGGTACTAATCACATACATACATAATACATACACACACAATCACTTTAAAATTATACCTACTCATGTCCAGTTTACTGTGACTGTGAAAAGGTTCTACGTTTCATATAAAACTAGACCCATTGAGGTAGAAAGCTATACTTGCCAACTAGAATAATCTAGAAAATAGTTGGAAGAATTTTATTACTACCATTTAAATAAAAACCGCAGACAAAAGAAAGAACAAATATCTTTATAACCTGAACCTGACTTCGCTAGAACTTTGCTGCAGTGTGAATAGCCACGTAGGACTTTGAACAACCTTTAGCGCGAGTTCAAAAGCATTTCGAAACTTGGAGACACCATGATAAATCTTACTTGTGACTTGCTTTCGAAAATACATCATTTTAAACGTAAATTAATTGCTTTATTTTCACCTTTTAGCACGTAAACAGTAAACGACCTTAGTGAGTGTCTCTAATAAACGAATTTATATCGATGATGGATCTGTAGCGTGTCGCAAGGGACGCAAGGTTCAAATCTTTGTATTAATGATAGTCCTTAACGTATTTATAAATCAAAATGATAGGGAAAAGGATAGTTCAGCTGTGCTTTTTGCTTGACTTGGCTAAGCACTGCAGTATTTCACTCTCATTTTACAGAAATGTTATTTTTTCTGAGGTAGCCTGAAATTAAAATTCCCCACACCTCTAAATTTCATCTATATCTGTTTCTCCGTTATGGAGTTCCACAAGAACAAATATAATAGAATAGTTTGATAAAGCCTTGCAATAATATCTTTCGTGGAAATTTCTCTTTACCTCCTACGTCGTAGTAAATAATGCTCTAGAGTTGAAGAAGACGGATGGCAGACCCGACAGCCGGCGTCTTCGGACGTGACCACAGATAAAAACACGCGAAGATTAACTTGATGGATTGACAGTTTGAATTGGTTACCGCACTTTAGGCGCTGAAATGTTTGAAAAGGTAGCCTATTTGAGACATCTCTAAATAGCTTTCGAATGAAACGGAATACCGAATAGTTTTCCTCGTTGCTTTCATCGATTTTCTGATAATTCTTGGACACTCTTGGATGTTTGAGTTTAAGGTAAACGAATTAGACTCTTTTTTATATAATATTCTATTGTTGACATTCCAATTACGGCCGCCAGTTGTCGCACTAGTTTTTAGGTGTTACTAGCTGACTCGACAGACGTTGTCCTGTCAAAAGCTATTGCGTCAATTCTATGTCAAATGTCAAAAGTTACATTAAAAAAGTTTACATTGTCCAAAGCGCTATATGGTTTAAGTATTTATAAATTTTCTAATTTTTCATGTTTTTTTACTATAAATTGAGATGTGAGCTATCCTATCTCCTAAGTTAGATCGAACTGCACGCGGTGTGCAAATTTGATTGAAATCGGTTAAGTAGTTTAGGAGTCTATAGCGGACAAACAACGTGACACGTAATTTATATAAATTAAGATAATCCTTCTGTTTGTAATTTATAGTGTAAAAAATAAAGAGTTTATCTATCTATCTATCTAATTGACATTAAATAGGAACAGTCTCTTAAAAAAATATCATCTTGACAAGTTTCCGTGAATTTAAATGGCGCAGTTAGATAGGCTTTGCAAGTTTTTCTTAAGTTAAAGAGGTCTGCATTGAAACTGAACTAATGAGAACAACACACGATTATTGTGTGCCTTTCAAGAGCACAACGTAACTAAAACAAATAGCATATCAGAACCCATTTTATCAGGAAATTGCTGAGAGCCCATTACGCAGACAGTAGGTAGCTATACGTAAAACTAGGTTGCTTCCAGGGCTGCCACTCCTGAGGGTGCGGCGATCTACCCAGGGGTGGCGACGGGCGGCGTATCGTAGCAACCGACAGCATCCCTGCCAGTGTGGTGTCGACAGTCGCTCGAGCCGCCCGCGCGCGCGACAACCCTATTTTCCCGTAAACCTATCACCAACATCGTACCTACAACCTAACTGGTCATTAGTGAACAGTGTCACCATGTTTATTCTGTTTATTTTACTAACCGTGTACTTTATAACGCTGTGTCACGGCTGATGCGTTGTGATGGATTCCAGATTGGAGTGATAAGTATTGTGAGTGACGCGGCGGTGTCCTGCGTCATCGGTAAGCTGATATTTCCTTCGGAGACAATTTATTTTCTTATAAGCTGTTTTTAATTATTTTTTGCTGATGTTTTAGACTTGTAGAAGTTCAAGTTGAAGTTCAGTACAAGTTACAAGCATGTGGTATAATTAAATTTATATTTTAACCCATTTACTCATATACTCGTATACTAATTTTGAGATCTCGGTAACCCAATGACTAGGATATTATAAAGCCTGCAATATTTTTTACATATTTAGAAAGATTATGAAACTAAGATAATTTTACATAATGTATCAAGGGCCGACGTGTAGGTACTTCAAGAAAAAAAAATAGGAAACTCTGCAATAAAATAAGATATTTTCTTCATTAGATACTACATCAATGCACTTACTCACTGCCATGAAAATCATTTCTCCAGCTACGAGTATATTGTAAAAATATCCAATTATTTCAACCCCAGAATGTTATAAAACGATTTGGTTTCTTTATTTATATGTAAAGCAGGCACTTTCACATCGTTTCTAATCTAATGCAGATGATGTCCACAGCCATTACTGGGTATTCTCGTAAAAACAAAATGCATAGTCTACATACTATTACTTCGTTAGATATTATTTCGGATAAACATTTCGAAAATGGAAGATTAGTCAGTATGAAGTTCCAAAGTCATATAGGTACGCATAAATTACGATGAAGTTTAGTCACAACAAACGCCTTATCAACAAATCGAAAACCATGCGCCATGCATCATCTGACGTGATAAAGGATACCAAACACATCAAAATTGATTCAGCCGATTGCAAGTTCTGTTGTGGACTTATGGGGTAAAAAAACTCACACGCGCAGCATTAAGAAGTTAGTTTATTTTTGAGTACTAAAATTGGGTGTAAAATACATTTAGTTGTCTTTTAGGTCTGCGTGCTTCATCTCCGACTGTATCGTCGCTTACCATCAAGCGAGTTAGTGGCCACAGACTTATTCCTGATTAAAAAGAGGCTCAAATTTTTAATCCTTTAATTATAAGTGCTCACGATGATTAAAACTTAACGGGTTTATCATGAGTAGTTTCAGAACTCTTATTGATTTTTTTTTTTTATGTAATTGAGGGACTAGACGAGCAAATCGCTCGCCTGATGTTAAACGTCACGTTTGCCCTTAACAGGTCTGCGCTACCCAGAATTCTGAACTCGCAAAATTCAAAACCCTGCATGGCACAGCACTGCGCTCGTCACCCTGAGGTATAAGTTGTTAAATCTCCCATTTGCCCTGTCAGCTTGATAATACCATAACATTGGATAGTCATCGGGAAGTAGTTCAAATTTGAGTTGCAAGATCCCACCCGAACAAACATAGTTACATACATTGCAACGTACTGAACATCTTCATCCTTGGGCTTTGGAGGTGTCCGTAGGCGGCGGTGACATTTACCATCAAGTGGCCCGTCGCTTGTTTGCCACTTATTTCTATAAAAAAAGTCAAAATGGTTTTGTAAGAAACCGCAATATGGCATGTTATGTTAGACTATGGGTAGACCCAATCAATGTAGGTAAGTACAAGTACTTACATAACTTTTTGCTACCTCATTTCGTGAAACAATGTATTTAGGTAGGTCCTCAATAATTTGTTTAACTTCTCCCTTCGCGAACGTATTGGAAAAGTACTAAGAAACTTCTCCCTTTGTAATTCTGATTCACTAAATGGATTTCATTTTGGTGGAGTGTTCTTGCGACCTCGATTTTCGTGTAGAATTTTTTTTTTTGAAATGCGAGTCAATGATTTTTGAGTTCGACTTTATAAATATATTTACATCATTAGTATAATGTTACAAATGGTTTCAGCCCTAACTCGTGT
This sequence comes from Alcis repandata, assembly GCA_949125135.1. Classification (NCBI taxonomy): domain Eukaryota; kingdom Metazoa; phylum Arthropoda; class Insecta; order Lepidoptera; family Geometridae; genus Alcis; species Alcis repandata. The sequence goes on from OX421233.1 coordinate 9,880,711, forward strand.
GCTTAATTATTTGTTTCACTACCACACACATGTTAACTTTTTAGCCTGACTCCCACGGGGAAACATCAAAAATCAAAACGAAATTTTAAATCACTTACTAGTCATTATAAAGTCATTGCACCTTAGATCACTGGCAGTGGTTTTATGTTTTAACAGACTGATAATAGAATTAAAATCAGCTGTATTATGGTACCTAAAATACACTCCAAGAGCCAAAATGAAGCCGATTACGAATATCAGTCACACAATAAGGTCGCTGGTGATTGATTACGCCGTGTGTGATGTTAGCTAGTGTTGTGACGTTTCAGTGCCCCAATTGAAATTTTCCTTCTCTATGGGAGATATGAGTACCGATAAGTTCTTTGGGACTTATGTACGAATTTACATACCACTGGCTTTTCGGTGAAGGAAAACATCGTGAGGAAACCTGCGTACGTCCGGAGAAGAAATTCAATGGCGTATGTGAATTCCAGCAATCCGCACTGGCCAGCGTGGTGGAATATGGCCTAATCACTCTTCGAGAGTAGACCTGTATCCCAGCAGTGGGAGGTTGAGGTTAAAGGTTGCATAATTATGATGATGATGGGGGATATTTGAGAGTAAAAAAATATTTTATAAATAGTGCAAGAAATTTCCATCCTCCAACATCATACTCGTAGTTATCTAACAGAAGCGTCCCATTAATCTAAACTGGAAACTTTGCCCTATTTAATTACAAATTTCTTAATGTTTTCGAATATTTTCCTTACAACGTTGGCAGAGATATTTTTATATAGACTAGGATTATTTTCAGGGACGATCTCGAGTCTCTTTCTTCCCTTGTTGTATTTGGTTCAGATAGACAGAGAATAAATACCACATTTTTTTTAATTTGCAGATTTTTTCGAAAATTATTCAAAATTGACAAATAATGAAAAAAACGATAAATCATCAGCTTCAGCTTTAGTAACCAAATTTTACGATCCAGAGACTGGTCCTCATCTATATAAAATAATTTAGGTTTAGTACGTCAGAATTTTTGAATTTGCATTAAATTCATTTTTACGACGAAAATACAGTTTTTTATCTTAGATCTACAACAGCAACTGATATATTGTAGGAGCCAAGTGGACAAGATCAAAGTTCGCTGAACTAATGAGATTAAGGCCAGTTGACCGTTTCAGGGGTCGGCTGTCGATACACGGACCACTCTGACTAGATTGTTCAGTAGCAATAACCAATAAGTACTTAAAAACGTAATCAAGATCATCTTAATTTTTTTAGCTCTGTAAGTATATTTTATCATGTCTTGGGCAACGTTAATAAAAGCTGTACCACTGGTAGACCTTTCCCTTTTTGGCAAAGAAGGTATATTTGCAAAGGCCACGATTATCTTCTACAACCGAAATTTCTTTCTCCGTCCCACTTTAAGTTTATACAGAATAAAGATTAGAGGGTAGAGAGTGGTTTTGTAAGAAAATTTTGAATTTCGAATTACTCATAAAATTAAACCTTTTCAAGGAAGATCATGGATCTAGCTAATGAAGCCACAAAGTTAAAGGTCATGTTGGCATTCAGCGGCCAATTTGGCTTCTTACAGCCTACAGTCGTACGGCCTACGCAAGCGAAGAGTTCGTTCCTTTCTTGGAAACTCACGCGAAAATTTAATTTATTACCACTGTATCCTCGACGCTCAAGCTGTTCCCAAATTCACCACATCTCACAATATTTAATTACAATTACTTACATTTTATTTCAGTCTTGTTTTATGACAAAGGTTATGGTGGCGCCTATTTTAATATTTATCTAATTTGTAAACTTTTAAATTCAGATTTTATAAATTAATCAAAATTTTCTAAATCCATTTATGATAAAATAATTTTAATCTCAAAATTATTTTTTATGTTTTAGTCAAAGTAATTTTCTGGGCCGGGTGCTCTTCGTGGACTAGGCTGGGTGCTCTTCGCGCAAGTGCTATTCGGACGGGTGCTCTAGGTGGACTACCTCGTTTTTGTTCTATTCAATAAAGGTTGTACCCATAGTCATGCATATCTGCCCTTTGTTTAGAACTGGTTGTCTATTGTGAGAGTCGATCTATAGTTATAACTGTTGTCTTTCACATGTTAATTATTTATGCTATCATTGAAAATAAGCGTGACATAACGAAATAGCGTTGATTGGTCTGGAATAAACCACTACTTTTTCTTATGGCAACTATTCTTAAAACTAGGGAAGTTAAATACAGAAAGGTCTTTCATATAACATCTAAATGAGGTAGAAAGGTCTGCCCATATCCAAGCATTTACTTTCAATTACACAGAGAATGGGATATTTATAGATAATCTTCGGATTCCCCCATCCCATCCTGCCCTATAAAAAGCTATAAGGTAGACTTACAAAAGATCGTGGGGCAAGCCGGCAAAGTTAGGATCAGATCCCACCATGGAAAGTAAGTCAAATTGCTAGTGAAACTTTACTTGGCAGTTCTTGATTGCTTTGCTGTTGTAAAAGTGGTGGCTACGCACTTAAGCCTTACCTTGGCATTTAATTATTTGGACTACTTACGAAAACTATTTATCTAAAAATTGAATTCTATTTCTAGTAAAAATGAAATGTATCTACGAAAAGTTCCTACCAATATTTGCGTTCGACAGATTTCAAATAAATTTTTAATTTCAACATTGAATTCTTCATGCATACTTTTTCGATCTTTCCCCTCTCTCAGATTTTTCTAGAGACCCGTTGGTTTTGACGTTTATGTAAGACCCAAGAAAATATTATTTAATAACGGAAGGCATATTTTTGACTCAATGGTGGACTTGCCGGGTGAAATAGCCTACGGCCTAACTCTACAGCAATTGAAATTGTTTCCTTCCCGCACCATTTCTACGTTCATCTCAGTAGGATTAAAAAAGTAGTAGAAATAGAACATATTTGTTTCCTGAAAATAACGGGCTGAAATATTTCAGGTATTACCGTTTTCGTGATTGTCTATGGATTAAGAATAATGAAGGATTTTTTTTAGGGTTTTGAACCTCTTTTGCGAAAGAACCTTAAAGGCGAGACTTCGGTGTATCTGTATGTAACAGCCAATTATTTTTATCTTCTTTTTTTATCGTCAAACCATGTAACTAAAAGACAAAGCACAAAACACTAGGAGATATCTATTATTTCCAACCTAAAGACACCTAGACTATATCTGTAAAGACTAAACACTAATTGGCCGATCAAATTAAATATGCAGGACCAGCACGTTTTCTTAACCACAATGTCAACTTTTGAAAAGTAAGCGATTGCTATTTAACGATAGCCAGAGGTGACACTCGTAAAGTTCAAGAGCCTTTCTTTTTTTCATTGTCACTAAAAGTTTATCATTCATCAAACGGCTCCACATTGCTATGCATTTTAATGGTTTCAATTTGAAAATGCTCTAAAAGCGCCACAATGTAAGCCACATTTTAGTTTAAATTAGTTTTTGTGGTTGACTGGCATTTTCAGTGATACTGTTTGTATTTTTACTATTTTTATTCATGCTTTTAGTAGAAATACGTTGTAGCCTTAATAGTTATAGCTTTTAAAATAATGAAAATGTTCAGTAGTTTGCCCTGATACACGTACAGAGTTCAAATCAAAAAGTTACATTTTTCATAATGATGAGGACCATGAGGTTTGTTTTTGGCTTAGACCTTTCTATACAACCTGTCTTGTAGGGTACGCTAGTCTAAACGCGAGCAGGATTTTGAATTTTAAAAATCGGTTTTATTGCAGGTGTCATACTTAGGGTCTGGCATTATGATAGCGCTTACAACCACATAAATGGTTTGCTTGTCTCAGTTTTTTTATTTAATTAAAACACAATCAAATCCATAACAAATAAAACAGGGTAAAAGTTTTACGTAAACAATTATTTAAAAAAGTTTCCGATGCAAAAACATTCCGGTAAATAATTATTTTTACAAAAAAAAAAAAAAAAACAAAAACCGACTTCAAGAGACCGACTATTGAGGTATTCATCTATTTGTCGCGCACATACTTATTGCAAATTTAAGACTTATATGGTTTTCTCATAGATACCATTATCAGAACTGGACTAAAGGGACTAAAGGGACCACACGGGAAGCGTCAGCTTTCTAATAAAAAAAGATCCATCAAAATCGATTCACCCAGTCAAAAGTTATGAGAAAACCAACAAAAAAAAACATACAGTCGTATTGAGAACCTCCTCCTTTTTTGAAGTCGGTTAAAAATTGAGTCCTACTGAGTTTTTGGACAATAAAAGACGCACTTGTGAAAAAGGTCATCATTGAAAAAGCTTTCACATTACTTCTACGTGTTATTATTCTATCCAACGCAATTCTAATCTCACATCACAGTCTTCCAAAAGGTCAGACTCATAAATTCTCTCTTCGTTGTTCACAGTCATATCTTCCTCTAGGTATGCTAGGTTCTAGGCTCAGATCAAGTAGAAAGGCAGATAGAGTCCCGCCTTAGATACAGGTGAAGCCAAAAAAACTACCCTATTGCCCGCGTACCTGCCCGCGTGCATACTACAAGCACATATTGACGCATTAAAACTACCCTTATTACTACTTATTTTTCTTGTCCACGTTCTCTGAGCAACTGACGTAACAATTGATGATTGATTCGGGTAGTTTTGATGCGTCAATGTGTGCTTGAAGTATACGTACACGGGAAGCAGGGTAGTTTTTTTTGGCTTCACCTGTATCTAAGGCGGGACTTTATCTGCCTTTTTACTTGATCTGAGGTTCTAGGTATGTCAAAATACCTAGAAACGGGATTACGAGGGTTACGTGTGGATTGTTTTCACGTCCTTGGGTGTGAATTATTTGAGGGCGTGTGACATGTTTTCCAAGGAAAGTTGTGCAAATTGATTGCTACGAATTTGTCACAGCGCAGATATCATTCTTACATTCTTGCGTGTAAACAACTTCAACCACAGAATAAATAATAGGTACGAGGTTTAGTTTAACTTATAGCTGTGTTCTGGTAATAAAATCTTACCTATGTTGTTGTTCGGTCTTACATATGATGTTGTTCGGTTATAACAACGGGTATAATTTTAAACTTTATTATATAGTAGGTACTAAAGTATTAAAATTATGAGATACAGTAGAGGTTTAGTTTACACGTAGTAGTACTGGAGTAAGTCTGCAAAAACATAATTTTTGTACTAAGTTTGATGACCGTAGCTTTTTGATGGAATAATTAAATTTTCTTATTTAAAAAAAATAGAACTAAACTAGTTAAATTGTTATCGATTTATCCTCGCGCCAATAACTTGTAGATTTAAATTCTATGCTTTATGCCATCATATTTCAGACTTTTCTAGAGTCAATAAAATCGTATTAGATCAGCGTATCTCATTCTAAGTCACCTCTGTACGTGCTAACTGCTCCATACCAGTTTTCACGTCCTATAGATCTGTTCTTAAAGCTAAAACCGCAGTATCCGCGTTGCGAAGCAACTCTTTTACAAGATTGCTCGAACATTTTGCCGCTTTATCAAATTCAGAAATAGAGAAGTGGCAGTAGCTGAAATATTTTGTAACAACCCAAATTGATAAAATAGTTATGAGCCCTGGCGTAAACGGAAAATTCTCTTCTGCGTAGGTACAAAGTGATCGCGTTCCTAACTATATATTCGCGCTTACGATTGAGTGATTCAAAATTTACTACGCTAGCATTGGCTAGCTTGATTAGCCAGCCAATCAGAGATTATAGGTTATGCTGCCTTTACGATATTTATTTTACTCTATTTTAGTAATAAAGGAGTAGATATGATCTGTCAACGGGTTATATAGTCTGTCGCGTTTTAGCTTTCAGTCTCATCATACTAACTAGTTCAAAGAGTTTCGTGCTCTATCTCTTTATCTTACGTTATACTTATCAAAATCTTTTTAAAATTCTATAAGGACAGCTTCAAATATTTATAGAGAAGGCTGTGTTTAAACCTGCCTCATTTTATTCACATTCAGTTTCGTAACGAGCCTAGTTAGGCGGCCTCAGACTGCGCCCCATTAACGGGTCAACAACCGCGGACAAGTATCTCCAATTATCTCCCTTATTCAGGTAAAATAAAAAAGAAATGAAATTCCTAAAAAGATTTCTTAGGCTTCAAATGTGGCACAGTTTTTGGGTCGGATATGAGTGCTTAAATAACATGGTTAACGATTCAACTAAGATGAACTAAACTTTTATAAATAATAACAACTATCTGCCTTTAACATTATTACTGTATCTGTGACCTTATGAGAGACAACGACTGACGGTAACGAAAGTAAAATGTATTGCCTCAGAGAAGGCTCGCTGTATAAAATGTACCCAATCCAAAAAAAAAGTTATACTGTATCCACTTCATCCCGCTAATAATATGTAAAATTAACGACAAGATCCATCACTATTAAGTATTACAACCCTCAGGTTAACAACGACTCTAACCTATTACCCCACATACATCGTCCGCAATACTTAACACGGTAAAACATGACACTAATTAAAGCTGCAATACGACCGCACCGCGTCCCTTGAGGCACTCCGCGTTAATTTTCCATATAGTTGGAGGCTCTAGTTAGGTCATTCGTATAATGGTCAGCGTCACTCATTTTAATGTAAGCGACCTTTGTTTGTTGCGGCTAAGAGGTGGTACTGAGCACCTAATATTAAATGCTGGGATGGGTGCTCCTTTTCGACTGTTCTTTGAGAATTTTAGTTTTCGTGATAAGTAATTAGAATTTAAGCAAAAGGAATTTGAAATGACGCGCGCGACGCGCCACGGTCCGCAGTGCCAGGCGAGACGCAACCGCGAGCATGTCACGCGTGTAACCTCCTGATGAAGATCACCGAATGTGATCGAAACTAGTCGTAACAAACGACTTAATTCGACGTGATTATTCCCTTGTTAATTATAATAAAAAGTAATCAGCTATTCCGTACTCAGACCAAGATTATATTGAGCACTCCTACGCACATTCTACGATTAATTTGATATAAAAATTAGTTAGACATACTAAAACGCCCACTCATTTGGACAGTTGATTTACATGAAGTAGTAAAAGTTGCGGCGGAGTTGAAGAAGTCGGAAGGTGAAAAACTAACCATTTCATCTTGCAACCCATAGCTAGCAATGCATCCGTACTAGCTGTTATCTTCAAACACGTGTTCAATTTATGATACGTAGGTACTCGTGGTTATATCATAATATTACGATGAAAATAAAATCATCAGATTAATGAAAATTTCAGGATTATTTTCCAGTTGCTGTAGCTAGCAAAATTTCCCATTTTCTACCAATTAAAGCTTTAATGTTTACAAGAGAAATAAAAGAGAACAGACCAAATTACCTCGCCGAAAGCTCCGGCTGCAATAAATCAAAAATCCGAACGCATCCGCGAATGGAATTAAACAATTATTCAAATTACTGTTGAAATGAGTATGATATGCAAATTGTGAAGTGCTCTGTTCCAGTGCGCGTTAATACGAATTAATGCTCCATTTGTATAGAGCCAGTTCGAAATACTCGTACTGGAATAATTAGGAACTATGAATCATAGGAACAGGGTCTTTAGGCATTTCTATTACCGTAAACGTTTATACCTGAACATAATAGCCAGATACTTTAACTGAGAACACATAATAAAACCAAAAATCTAGAGGTAGTTAAATTTAAACAAGCCTAAACCATTTTTCGTCAGGAACTACGAAAAAATTTAAGTACTAATTTGTAGCGGTACTAATTTACCAAACCAAATTACAAAATTTTGTTCTTTTTTGTTTGTTAAACAAAACTCTTCATTTCCAGTTTTTGACGTCATCAGTTAAACGCATTCCAGTAGTTCAACCATTGTCAACAAACCACCAGTCCCGTTGATCAACTCGTAAATTAACCGATAATCAACAATTACCGGCCTGCACGGCAAAGTTTCTGGTTAATCATTTGCAAATCAACAGCTGCTGTGCAGACCAGATCTCCTTGTTAATCGCTTGTTTAACTATTTTAACTAAAGTTTTACATGAAATTATTTAGTGTTGACAAATATTTTGATTGATAAAGTTTAAATAATACATTTGTACTTAACTGATTTCACAAAAGGAAGAAGTAATGAATTTGACTGTATTTTGATATGTTTTTTATTGTTATTAAACTTATACTCTCGGTATATTACGCGACAATTTTTAATAATAACTAGCTGCAGCCGGCGGTTTCACCCGCTGTTTTTTTTTTACTTTTAAACCTTCCCTGTATTAGAGCAAACAAAACAAAAATAAAAAACAACAAAACAGACCAAAAAGATCGGACAAATTTCTGAACACACCTATAAATATTTGACAACCTAGTGACACTTATTTTATTTCTAAAAAGACAAAAGAGTTCGGACATCCCGAGTTAACCGTACCAAACATCAAATGTTTCAAAGGTAGGAACAGTTTGTATTGGAAAATTAAATTGTTGATTTTAATATTTTTCTTTACTTATTATTAATGTTTCAAAATTCAAAATTAGCGAAATCGGTCCAGCCGTTCTCGAGTTTTAGCGAGACTAACGAACAGCGATTCATTTTTATATATAAAGAGATAGTTAATGCTTTCAAATTAATTTGTACGTTTTAACCAGATCAAAAAACACCTAAAGTTAATTTGCTGCTTTAAATCATCCAACGCCAGCTCAACTCAACCCAGTCAAATATTTTAGAATCACAAAGTTAATTAAGCTTTCGTTAAAATAAGACATGGTTAAACAAAATGAGTTTGAAGTCTGCGATGAGTTACGCTTTATTCTCAGCGCAAACTGTGCGATTTGTCGCTACGTCTAGTCGCGACAACAAAAAACAAAGTTTTTTGACGCCAAATTTAATTTGACTTTGAATTTGATGAGCTTTAAATAGTTTACAACCTACAACAAAAAAGTGTTATAATATTTAAACAGCACATAGGTACTGTTTATAAAACAAAAGATCTCATGCTATATAACGAGTAAGCATGACAATGATCAACATGATGGATTACGAGAAATCAGAAGTCAACTTAAACAAAAACTTGACCCGGTTCAACCCTAATAGCTTATCAGCTGATTATTATAATTGATCTTGGCTGATAATATCGCACGCATTAGAGTAAGAATTGACAAATGCGGTCAGTGTCCACTTGGTAGGGTAGTCGCAGAGCTAACATTTTTTTTTTGGTTATGATTTTGATTTTTATATTTAGTTGCAGGTATTCCAAGTCTGATATATGTAATTGTGTATGAACATTGAACACCTTGCAGTATTCTAACATTTCTAATATAGATCGTTAATTAAAGTTATCGGCCGCAGCTTGTCGTTGCGACTAATTGCCGCAGAATTGTCCCAGCTACAAAACGCACCGTTTGCGCTGATACTTAGATACCCGTAGGTATATTCCACATGAAGTCACATTATTCAGGCTTTGTCTACAGCCTAACGTATTTTCGGCCTAAATGAAAATTAGTTAAGTTAAATTAGGTTTTACGCTGTGACTAGCAGTGGGTTTGAATAACATGTCTACCGAATTTAAGTGTCAACAATTAAAGTTGAGATATGTCTAGATGTCTACAATACAAATATTTTTACAGGATAAACATAGAAACTTAAATGATAAGTAGGTATGATATACCTAAAGTGGGCGTAATATGAAATAAATTAGAATTGCTTTTTGTTCGTGGGTGGAAACTGTGGGCTGGAAATGTCAAATTTTCACGACTATCATACGAAATTTCATATCCTTATTTATTATTTATTTATTTACTTTGAAATGCTTACTATGCTTACAGCAAAGCCAACGCGCACAGCAAGCCACAATAACAAACCTAAAACTAGGTGTTAACATTAAAATTACTTAAAAAACGAATACATGCTTCAATAAAACGATTGTAACGGGTACAAAACAAATCTAAGTCTGGTTCTTGACCAATCAGATCGTTGAGCAGATTAATGGCCCGATTTGTAGGAGCATACTGAGCTGTGGCAGTACGTACGCGCGGAGCCCGGAAGAGTTTCCGCACGCAGCACGCGCGCGACTAAAGCCAGGTCCAGATATGTATCATTTGCCCGATCCGATCACCGTATCCGTATCGCTGACGCGTATCATGATCGCATAATGTGGACGGGTGATGATACACGTATCATGATAGGAGATCTCGATACGCCGTTACGATACGGCCCGACCCATGTTTCATTTGCCCGGTGATCGGATCGGGCAAATGATACATATCTGGACCCGGCTTTTCGCACCCGGTCCGGCACGGCTAGCGAGAAGCGAGCCAGAGCATAAGATCAAAATTATCAATCCGCCCATTGAGCAGCTGATAATATTGCACCAGTAACGCACACTTCCGCCTTAACTCAAGCGTATTAATGCCTACCATTCCAGCAACAAACAAGGACGGATATAGAAAAGGATAATATCCATATATTTTTTTGTACAAATATCGCAAAAATTGTCTTTACACTCGCTCCAACGTTATAATGACCCATAGTTTTTCTCATGCGGATCCCAGACTATGGAATTGTACTCAAGCTTGCTGCGTACAAATGAGTAGAATAAAGTTACAATACCAGTAGCATTCCTGTCCCGAAATCTAGCGGTCTGCCGCATGACGAAACCAAGATATTTGAACGCTTTGCTTGGCTTACAGTTTGCTTGTATTACCTACCTATAATATTAAATATTAGCAAAGTTTGAGATCAATATCGCTAACTCTTGGATTGTTATCGATATCTATTTCGTAATAAGAAGATGGGGGAGGCCTTTGCCCAGCACTGGGACAAAAAAGGCTGAGGGAAAAAATCTATTTCATAACCTTTATAGAGTACCTACCTACCGCATCCCTTAGAACTATCGAAAAAAATTGTACGACTAGAATTGAGTTCAACTTTATTCCCTTTTAGGAATAAAGTCAATTAAAACTCAAGGACGTTTAACATCAGGTGAGTAATTTGCTCGTCTTGTCACTCAATTGTTTAAAAAAGACCTACTACTTAATATATGTCATGGGATAGTTGGATATTTAGAAATTAATTGATTGTTTGTTACTCAATACTGCAACAACGGCTAATCGCATTGAGATGAAATTTGGTATGAAGGTAAGAAACCTTATTTTTATCTCGAACAAATAATGATTCCTGTCGGGTAGTTGCGCAGCCAATGTACTACCATTGATTTATTTACCGCTAACATTTTGTGCTAGACAGAGTGGAAAAAACCATTAAATAATATGGAATAACATAATAAAGGTGAATGTCCTTAACATTCAGAAACAAAGAGCATTATTATACAGTCAAGTGGATTCTTATCCCGATCCAAAACAATGCGGTAACCGTATAATAAAACCACCGTATTCAGAACTTGACTCCGTGTTTCTTACAGCAAAGTACTGTAAAACACTTGAATATGTTAATGTACGATTATACTTCAGCCCCGTATACTACATTATGACATTTTATATTTTCTACAAGAAAATAGGGGAACCTTCATAAATTTCAAAGATAGTATTTTGTATTACGGTACCTTCAGGCGTTGTTGAATAATTTAAATTTTAGTACGCGAGAGATAATGAAGTGACTGTATTTTACGGTTTCTATCATGTTAACAAGTTATTTTTTAAATTAGAACTTTGATTACAAAACTTTGAGTTCGTGCATGAAACATGATGACAAGTTTTAAAATTTAGCAAGCAGATTTAATACGTAAAAAGGCAGGAAAGCTCAGCGCAGACGCAAATTTTACAACGCTTGTTAATACACGTTTTTATAATAATAAAATAACACGGGCCCACTCGCTCCGTGCACTTTACGGCCTATCACTCACGCCACAACATAACATATATTAACATACCCGAGCCATAACATACGCAGAACATAGCCACAGCCAGAACATAATATAACACAATTTTCCACTTCGCTGCTCTTGTTTACATGATAAACAATTACCATTATTTTGTTCGCGAGGAATATAAAGGGCATGGCTGGATTAGTGGAGGTGTGAGAGTAATACATGCTTTTGAGCATTTTAAGCTAAAAGTCGGGGAAGCTTTTAATGTATTAACTGGTGTGTTATAGTGATGCTCTACCTCGGTTTACCTCCGACTCTAGTTAATTATTTTGGGTAGTTACTCGTATAGCAACAGTATACATTAATACTAGAACATTAAAACCAGAAGGCATTAATGCACAAAAACTACGCATAGCAACAATTGTTCACAGTTCACACCATACATATCTACTTAATACTCATACATATGTAAAATTATTATACATTGCAAAGTGAAAAATATTTGCAATGCTTGTTTAACAGACAAATCGTCGTATCCGTGGAAGACAGCCACAGTTGCAAAACCCTAGGTTTCCAGGAGGCGGTTTTTTCTGATTATCTCGGAAATTTCTTAGACAACGTATGTTTTTTAGTATTCTAAACAATTCCTTGACACAACAGGCAGTGAATCATATTTTTTTTTAATTTTTGACGATAGTATTTGTACGTGTTTTGTCCCTTAATACCTTACTCCACGGAATTTTCTCAAGATCACGTCGGCTTAACCGCCATGAGGGCTTTTTTCCGAGTGAGAAATGATAAACGCTTCGAATTTAAGAGACATTGCGCCTTTATTCCACGTAAAAAGCTGGGTGGTGGCCTTCTTACGACAAAAATATTAGAATTTGCGGTTTAATTTTTAGTGTTCGTGTACAAGAGATGAAAAACAATGTTGTTTTAACCGACTTCCAAAAAAAGGAGGAGGTTCTCAATTCGGATGTTTGTATTTTTTTTTTTTGTTAATGGTTGGATGTTAGATATTATAATAATTGTGCGCGACTTTTTTTTTATTTTGACCTGACCGCGAGCGCGTCACGCTTGTAATCTCCTGATGAAGATCACCGAATATGATCAAAACTAGTCGTTATAAACGACTTAATTTGACGTTAGTAATCCCGTGTTAATTATATCAGAATATATTTTAATCTTTAAATATAAATAACAAGTCCTGACTGACTGACTGACAGACGACTTAAAGCCAAACCACAGGTCGTAGAAATTTAAATTTGGAGGGTGTATTTGTTTTGATGAGCAAAGGTGTGTACTAAGAAAGGATTTTTTGAAATTCAACCCCTGAAGGTGTGGAATAGGGTGTAAAAGTGTATATGGAGAAGCTTGTTTTGTTTTTTGATGCCACGAATTTAAAAAATTTACAAAACTTAAGAAAATATTGATCACGTATTTCACCATTTTCTGGAAATCAACCCCTATGAGGGTGAAATGGCGTGGTAAATATGGCACGAAGAGAAAATTTGTTTTGATGCTACGTCAATGAAACTTTACACAGATGTACTAAATTTATAATAGAATCCCAAAATTTTCGAAAAGTCACACTCTCGAGCTGGAATTGTTAATTATCTCGAAAATTCAAAACGCTTTTACCAAAGCGCCAAGACTAAAAATACTCCAAAACCTTAAACTTTTTTGGGGAAATTGAAACAACAAACAACACAAACTAAAACAAACAAACTTTGAGGGCTATATTTCCGAAACTATTGAAGGTGGTGTATTTGACCAAATGTTATAGGGGTTTGCGAGAACTACTAAATGGTGGCGACGAAAATCCAAGATAACAAATTCAAAATGGTCCGAGGGGGCTGATTTATTGTATCTGGGGGTTTCCCTAATTCCATTATGACGCTTTTGACATACTCTCAAAAAAGGAGGGTTAAGTTAATTTTACCCCCAAAAAATAAACGGTTTTTAAAGTGTAGTCCACGTGGTCGAAGCTAGTTTTAATAAAGTAGCGTCGACTGACCGCGATATGATTTATTTTTTACCCAACTGCAACGAAGCTAAAAAAGAGGGATATGTATGTATTTATGTGTGTATGTACGCATGTATATTGATTGTCGATGTATAAAGTAGCTCTTATGTTATGACCGAATAGTGGTACTAGACTCACACAAACAAATAAGACGCGCGACGGGATCTAAATACTTCAATAAATATTTATGTCAGAATCTCCTGAAGAAGCAGGGGCTAGAAGTGCAACAATCGAAAGAAACACAAAACTACTACCAAAAAGAATAAATAAGACGCAAGACATACAGTTTCCTTAAGACCTTGACTGCTTAGCCCCCAAGCAACTGCTAGCCAAGAAAAAACCAAAAGGCTCTTCCAAAAGACTCTTTCAAATCGCTTAGTCACCGTAGAGGAGTAAGCCAGCACCCGCTAAACCAGACCGGAAGACTCAGGCTTTTCTTAATGCAAACACTCTAATCGTAGACAGTAAGATCACCAAACTAAGTTTTTCTATAAAATCTATAAATTGGGACATCCTAGGGATATGCGAAACTAGAAGACCACAGACATAAAAAAAAACCATAGAAGAATACTCGGACTTTATTCTGTTCCGCACACCTGGAACAAAGTGAACAAACGGAAGAAACGAGGTTGGGTTCTTAATGACAAAACCTCTGAAACACAATATTTTAAAATTTAAAACCGTGTTGGATAAAACTACAACTCTGGAAATAAAGACATCCAACGAAAATATTAGATAATTTGTACTGGGATATTAAAGCCTCCGAAGACAAAATAGTTAACGAAATTTAATTTTAAAATCATTATGAATGCTGTTGATAAAGCCACTACAGCAACTATTTAACATAGTTATTGAAATAAAAACAACGTCAGCACAGTGGTCGAAGTCTATTATTATACTTGTACATAAAAAGGAGACCAATGTGACATTAGAAACTATAAATCAATCAGCCTAATGACAAACTTGTATAAAATATTCTCAAATTTTTTACTCAACCGGTTGACAATAACTCTAGACGAAAACCAACAGAGAGAGCAGGCAGGTTTTCGAAATGTTTTCAACAATGAACCACATACAGGTAGTCTTTCAATTGATAAAAAATCCAATGAAAACGGGAAACCGCTATTTATGTGCTTTTTATAGACTACACAAAAGCATTCGATTCTGTAGACCACAACATGATCTGGACTGCACTAAAATAACAAAGCACTGACCAGCCAACCAGCCCTACATTAACGTGATCTGCAACATAATTATACTCTAAAGGCATAGCCAGAATGTGATTAGAGCGGGAAAGCATGGAGTTCCCAATGGAAAAATTACCAGACAATAACAACGACCAGACGATACCACACCACGACAACGATACCAGACAATACTGACCAGACGAGGAAGACGAGAGAGAGAGAGAAGAGTGGAGAGTTTTAGGGGAGGCCTACACCGCAGAGGCCACTTCTATGATACAAACTAATTAAAATTATATGTTATGTAGTATTTGTAAGGTAGAAGAAATATAGACTTATTTATTTAATTTATTGTCTTTTTTTATATATAAATGTAGGTATACTAAGATGTTTATTTTCGTTTAGTCCTTTAGCGTTGATTCTGACTGGCGCGTGACTTGTAATGTAACATATTTTAAAAATTGTAGTTCCTGTACACCCAGTTCCCAACAGCATTAGAAAACAAGTTTTTCTTCGATTTTATCTACTGTGAGTAGCATTGTTTTTAGCCATTAAGTTATTGCACAAATAAAGAATGAAGATCAAAATATAGAATATTTGAATTTTATTCACCCTCCCGTGACATATTAACCAATTTCCTGGAACGTTTAATTACTCAAACGCGCCCGCACGCCCGGTAAATCCGTCAAGTAATGGCACAGATGCGCTTACGACCCTGTCGGCCGACTCCCCAAGCAACTTTTACCGTCGAACACGGCCGCGCAGGCGAGTGTGGCCGTAATCGCCGGATAAATTTGGACGCAGTGGCGTTAGTGGCTGTATTCTACGGAGTATTTTGGAGCGTGGCTTTTTGTCAAAATTTTAAATCGTGTTTTTTTATATCAAATACAGGATTTTCCGATTTTCTGAAAATGTGAGTAGATGCGTATGTATTTAAGGATTCCGAAAATGCAATAAAAGAAAAAAGCCACAACCGCCAGTGTGGCAGTCTTCCACGGATAGGGCGAAATAAGATTGTGATTAATTTATAACTGACTTCGCTCTCCTATTTTTGCTGTATCCTCAACACTACCCAAACCACCACCTAATTTTTAATTTATGTGAAAAGTAATTGTGTGTATTATAACATCATCATCAACCGTTTTCCACCCGTTGCTGAGTACACAGGTCTTCAGCGCGCGCCATCTTTTCCAGTTCTTTTGCAGTCTCATCCACCAACTTACCGTTTGTTATCTTTCAACAAAAAAACTTAAATCAAAATCAGCTCGCACTTTAAAGAGCTACGATGCCACAAACACATACAAAACCTTATAAAACCCCTCTCTTTATGTCGGAGGCTAGAAATATTAATTAACTAAGTGCAGAGAGACCCTGCAGCGACACAATGAGCTCGACCCGCGGGACTCGATGGCGGTTAATGAATTTTGCGGAAACCAGTTTTGTACAGATAATTATAAAATATTTAATATCTTTGGGGTTCATGAATATTACAGTCCTACTATGAAAACTTGCATAGTTTTGACATACTTTCTTTTTTCACTACTCGTACTTCCTGATTGGTATTTTGATACGAGTCTACCACTCACAGAAAAAGAAACTAATGGTCAGAGTATCCGGTTCAATAATACGTACTCACTAAGTTACTCTTCTGGCGCAGCGACCCAAAATGGGTCTTGGCCTCCGACACTCCAATCAATAACACGGGAGAGTAGTCCTGTTTAATTTAACGGTAAAAATACTTAGATGAGATGCCTGAAAGCTTAAGATAAGATTACTTCTAACAAAGACCCCTAAGCTGTTGATGATTAAGAACGCACCAGATAGCGTGTAGACGAGTAGGCTTGCGTCTATGAAAAGTGAAAACCATCGATCAAGTGATGATAACGCAGGCCACGAGGTGCGGCGCTTTCACAGGCCAATTAATGCAGTGTGGAGATTAAAATATGCAGTTTTTTCAGATAAATAGTTTTTTTTATTCGGTGATTAGCTTTCGACCGCCATTTCGCCTTATGGTAAGCAATGATGCGGTCTATGATGGGAAACGCTTGCATAAACAAAACCGTCTAACTCACAAATTGAAGACACCTGGATTATATCTATCGGGAAGCACATTCTGGCAGTGCATTCAATACTCTAGCGGTTCGCACAATAAAAGTGGAATCATAGCGTTTCTACTAAAGTTTTCGTGTGTTTCTATTCGTTTTCTTTTAATATTTTACTACATAAATTAGACATTTCAACCAGCCTAGCTCGAGACAAGCCGGCGTATTCTCGCCTTGAAACTAAAGGGCGTTAATCCCCGACATTACTATCAAAGCAAAGGTCAAACGGGTATTACGTACTTGTTGGGAGAGGATCAAAGAAATAGCGTGTGAATAACAGGCTTATGTTTATTGGTATCACACTTCATGCGGTAACTATGATACGAGCTTGAAAAGAAATGGATGATTTAGGAAACTTATTCACCAGTTAATTTCGCTTTGAAGACTACAATATCTAAAATCCTATTAATCCTACTAATATTATAATTGTGAAAGTATGTATATTTGTTGGTCTATAACGAAAACGGCTGAACAGATTCTGTTGACATTTTGTATGAAAGAATTTATACCTTGGGTAAGCATATAGGTTACTTTTATCCTGGAAAACGCGAGTCTATGAGTTTGCTATTTTACTATTTAAACTAACGTGGTTTTCTGATGAAGGTCACCGAATGTGACCGAAACTAGTCGTTGTAGACGACTTAATTTTTACGTGAGTATTACCGTGTTTAATTATAACAAAAAACCCATGAGTTTGGATGTTCGCTCCTCGATCAAGATAAAACTGCTGAACGGATTTAGATGAATAAAGCTGGCTTATTCCCTGGATTCACATAATAAGCTATTTTTGATTTCGGAATTCTCAGGGCGTAGAATAATTTAACTAAAGTTATGTATGTTTTTGTTATAATCAAACACTATACTCACGTAAAAATTAAACAAACAAAATTGTGTGAAAACCACGTTAGTTTCCATAGTAAAGTTATGTATGCCTTGTAAGTTATGTATTAGGCTATGCCTAACTTTAGTTTTGTCGGTTTGAAGCTTTTTGGCAAATCGCGGCTTAAAAAGTTGGATGGATGACTGCGAGTTGGATGTTTATTCCAAAAATACCCCACTGGCGGTCACCCATCCAAGAACTGATCGGATCCTCCGTTGCTATTACTCTGTTGACACGATTGACGTGAAAAAAAATTACATCCTATATCGATGGTTGATACCGTCTAGTTATATGCCACGAAGCAATCGAAAACAAACCGTATTTAACTGAAATAAGTACCTATCTGTACCTACAAGTAGCTCTTAAGTGGAAGCAATGCAATTAAGTTGATATTACTTTAACCGAGCTTAATTAAATCAGACGAGTCACTTACGTTAAGAGCCAGTATATGGAATTAATTACACAAGTAGCTGTTTTCTGAACCCCAAGAGAGAAAATAGTCGGAAGTCACGTTTTATAATAATAATATGAGAAACAAGTTACACAATAACGATGCAGCGTAAAAAATAACACCCAATAATAGTAAAATTCTCCAAAAATTAAATTCTTTGTAAATTTGACTTACACCTGTAACATTCAATGCTATTTAAGATCAATAAATATTCCTGATTTCTGATTTAGATGTTAATTATTCCAAAATTTGTAATGTATTTTTCGTTATGTTCTTAAACCACTAAATGCGAAAATGCGGGTCTAAATGTTTGTTGCCGCGTATCTCCCATCCATCTAAACCAATTTTGATAAAATTTAGAATAGCGATAACTTATCATCTGGATTAACGCATACTTTTATCATCAGCGTGTTCATCATCGCACAAGTGAAACCGCGGGTTGCAACAAGTATTCCATAAATTAAATTTCTCTTCACCAAAATCTCTTAACAAGTAGCTAGATATAATACGGTATATTTTTAAAACTAACCAAAAAACTGTGGAAAAAAAATCAAGCTAAATCTACTATCAACTTCTATTTTTCGACGGAGCTACTTTAAACTAGGCTCTTAACTCAGTTTCACTTCACGGGGTTAATAATAAAACTGCCAGTGAAAAGTTACAGTATTGTGAAAGTTTTAATGAATATTGTGAGGGTAATTCTCGGCTGATTCAGAGATTCCGGAAGAGAAAGTTTGTGTGAAATTACCATAGGTATAACGTCTTTTGTTATTGTTGTTAGATATTGATAATTTGGTTTGTCATAGCTAAGTTAAATGGGCGAGTATAATACAGCTCTACGATTGTCAAGATTTAAAAGCCCTAAAAAGAAATCATCAGTTTCATATCACTCATCGTGGCACGAATTCAGTAAAAGCGTTTATGATTCGGTGGTCCAAATTTATCTACGGTAGCAGTGACCAGTTTATACTGCACGCCAATATGATAGAATGGATACTGGACAAGATTTTTTAATTTTCGAGCGTAATATTGGTGCCAACGCAATAACGTCGATCTGTCAATGGTGTATAAGGTTCCTAGAAACTACTCACACAATGTTTAGAATACAAAGTGAAATATTTTAATCCGTAGGTTTTCTCGTTTTTTTGACCTGATTCTATATCGAATCTTCTAGTCTACCTAATACTAGAGTTCCCTTTTTTTTTTTTTTTTGTTTACCCAGTGGAAATCCTTTATGGATACCACGCCCGCCCCGGGGGAGGCAGGGTGGTTATGTGGGAGTCTCCGCCCTGCGGCGGCATACTCACTAAAACCACTGGGGTGTTCGGCATCCGCCTGAGATGGGGCAAGGTGGGGTCGCGTTAGCAATCGCCACCTCGCCCCGGCGATGGGTCCGATTAGGGCCCCCCGCGTATATGGAGGGGTGACCCTGTTCCCCAGGATCACCCCCCAGACAGTCAGTGTGGGGTCGTGCAGGCCGGGAGAGTCCCCCGACTCTCCCGGCAACTGCAGAGGAGCGAGGATACGGGCGAACCGCCTCCTCGCTCCCTCGTCTGCGCCGGAGCGGGTCAGATCGGGCGTCGTCCTCTCTGACCCGCTCCGCGGCCTCCTTCTGCGTCATCACCTCTTCGCAGAAGGAGACCCCGGCCTGCCACGATCTCTCGCCGCCGAGCACGGCTTTCACCACGCTCGGCAACGAGAGATCCCGGCCTATGTAGGCCGAAAGCGTATGCCGCTGGTTGGCCCCATGCGGCACACGCTTCCAGCGTCCACCCTCTTCCTTTCCTTGCACTCCCGACCGCAACCCATATGCGGCGAGGAGCACAAGGAAAACCCCCCTGGTGGCAGCAATGCCACCGTCCAAGCCATCACGCTGTGCCCTCTGCTAGTCAGAAGGACACGCGGACGGGCCCACCGTGTCGGGTTATTTGCCAGCGTGCGGTAATACTGCATAAAAGCTGCAGTATTACCGCACACTGTTGCCCAGGGTGCACCACGAGGAGGTTAGCCGACCTAGCACCCCAATACTAGAGTTCCCTAGACCAACGTGTAGTGTGAACTCGATATTTGCATACTCAGTTTTGATAGTGTCCTCAACTTAGTTTAGACACCCGAGGGCTTTGTAAACCAGACTTGTAACTTGATACTAACAGTGACTTCCAAAGTAATCAAACTGATCTAATGTAGAATATACTTTGATAGTCTACTTGATCAATGCCTGACTTATCATCGGAGGCGAATAAAGCACTGTTAACAAAACATATATTTTGATTCAAATGCAAACAAAGTTTCTTGTATCGATTTATGTTTGTGCGATGATACGATACATAACTTGATAGGTATCATATAAAATGATCTTATTAGCTTATCTGTTTCGGTGATAACAATATCAGACCTACCTTCTATGCTAAAGGCAGAGGCCAATTAAAACTAAAATCAAATTCAACACAGCTCACATCTATTCACTGCTGTTTTTAGGAAAGTAATAGCTCGATCTTTGGCTTTTGTTTTAGTCCCTGCCTTGCATATTATCTATACTCTTGAGTCACAGAATGTTATGTTTGATGATCCCTGGTCTCCATTCCACTCAACGATCATACCGACACCCAAAACTGGTGCAAACTAACCTTCAACGCAAACAAAATAAAACGCGCCCTTTGCAAAGTAATCAAATTAATATCGGTTCTTTGACCAAGTTCGTAACTTCATTACAGTAATTGGCCTGTTTCAGCTGAGAGCTGGTTTAATATTTAGGTATACGATTGAATAATCCACTTGACATTTAATTTAATGAAGCCACGGTTAATAAGGATTATTTGTATTGAAAACAAAGTAAGACGCGTTGAGTTGAAGAGATTAGTACGCGAATGAGATTTTATCCACCAAGTTAGACTCAGCTTTAGATCTCAATTCCCATTACGATACACGTTTTTAAGTTATAAATATTTTTCTTTGTTCCATTTTTTATTTTCATAATTGTAAAATAATTTTGTACGAAGCGAAGTTTTGTCTTCTGTTTTACTAGAATACTAAACTTGGATGAAAAAAAAGTAGCAGACTTGATAGTAACATATAATTATAAAGTAGCGACTAGATAACAGTAATATTCCATAAGTACAAAAAATACACAAACAAATTTAGACATTTAAAATTATTAGAAGGTATAATTAATTCCACGAACTAATTAGTACGATTAGTCTAAAAGTTAGAACGAAAACCTGAGAAATATGATTAGAATTATTTGAAAACTTTCCGATTTTCTGTCAAAGAGATGCATTTCATAAAACTACTGGAGTTAATAAAACACACGTTAACATTTTATATCTATGTTACATTCCTCGATATCGAACCATTTATGGCGGTCATTCACATTTCATAATAGTTACTTACGAGTGGTTTTACAGCCCAAGTAATGTTACTAACAATGTTTTAGAACAAATGGGGTGTTTGACTGTTTGTCCGAAATGGGTACGAACGAGTAGACTACTATCTCGCAGAATTTATGAAGGTGATAAGGCACGTTTTAAAGACGTCTGGACTTCAGAATTTCAAATTCGTTTTGATTTTTGAATTGAAAAATCGAGATTTAAGTATCTTCGTCTGAGGGAAAAGAAATTAAAGGAGAGTATAATTTATTTAGTTTTTGAATTAGGTTTTTGATAATTTATCTTAGAAATATTGAATGTTTTAGTGTTTCTCTAATTTGGTTTGTGTTTCAATACTATTACAATATCATCAAAAGTTATTTAAAATACATTAATTCAATAATTAACATTTATAGATATAATGAAACTGAGTTATTATACTTTAAAAAAATATATTTGCATAATTAATAGAGACGGTTACTTAATGTTGAAATAAAATAAATTCTGAGTCCTATCGAAAAGTATGAAGGTCACGAGCTTTAAAAGTTGTTACATTAATAATACATTTTTATGACAATAAGCTATTAGGTACTTACCTATTTATTAAAGACTAGCGACCTGCCCCGGCTTTGCACGGGTATAAAATATAGCCTATGTTATACTCAGGGATAATGTAGCAATCTAATGGTGAAAGAATTTTTGAAATCGGCCTAGTAGTTTTTGTGTTTATTCAACACAAACATACAAAAATACAAATCTTTCCTCTTTATAATATTAGTATAGATTTGGAATATAGGTATTTGCATTGATTTTATTTTTTTTGCCTAAACTTTACAGTATTTAGTACCTTTACACTACAATTACAAATTATAATATTATTAATCTACAATGGAGCGTAACTCGTATATGTTCGTAATCGATAACCGATGTTATGCAACGGATGAAACAGTTCAGATTTTGGATGGGTGACCGCGGGTGTCGTTTACAACTGAGCGCTACCATTCTGATGAGACGTTAAATTGTATTGACTGTTTGCGTTTGTCTGTTCTGATTGTTTTGTCCTATACAACATCCGCTAAGCCTCGTCAAAAGCCTTCAGGAGGCCTAAAAATCAGGTCTGGCCTCCACTCGGCATATCGTTAGATTAGTGCAAGAAGTCTTCAAGAACTGCAAAAAAAGTCACTAATAACTGTTTTGCTACGAAAATTAACGTGGTTTTGACATATTTTGGCTAATATTAACACGGGATTACACGGGAAGTTTTATTGAGTCTGATACTGCGTCTAGTTTCAATCACATTCTGTGATCGTTTTCAAGAAATGATTACAAGCATAATGCTGATTTTGCAGTTAATGTCGAATGTACTATTTATCAAATATGTGCTTAGAACAGCATTTTCTTGACCTACACCTTTACCATAGTACCAGTATTAGATCCCATACGTCATACTGACGGAAGCAGTATCTATGCAAATCATTTTCGTGGCCACTCCGGCGGTCAAGCGACAAGCCGCCTCATGATACCGTTGGCTCGGAGCCAGCGGCTGCTACTATCGCAGTTTGCACTTGACACAAGTTTGATACTTATTATGGAGTATCCTTAATTATCTTCTGAATTTTTGTAAAGCTACTCGCCTTTTTGGGAAATACTGCGTTAAGGCGAGCAACTAAGGAAAGCGCCTGATAATAGGTTTATTGCGGAATGAACACATGATAGCCGTCTGTCCTACGATGCACTTATTCTTAAGAGCAATCATTTATGTCAGTAGGTGTTGCGGCTCAGCGCGACATGTATCAAACTATCCTCACTAACATTTAGCATTGTACAAATCTTAACGTTGGATCACTTCATACGTCAGAAATTTCAAGTCCAGGGAAAATTGGCGAAAAAATGTGTCCTGTCACGGTCGCCAAAAAACTTATGCCTGCGCGACACTGGTGAGTTTTATCTTGAACAATAATTGACTGTAACATATAGACGGACGGACGCACGAGTCTCGCCTTAAGAGTTCTTCCCCGAAGGAGGTTCAGAACTCTAAAAACCCCGAAACATGTGAAATGCTATATATTTCGAATAAAATTGGGAAAGTCAATACAATCGTCACGGATTTGAAAGTTATGACTTATACCTAAAGTGATTTGACGTTTAGATTTTAAAGAATACTAAATGTTATTGAGGGTAGTTTTTATAATTATATGTCGCGCTGAGCCGCGACAGTAGGTACCGCCAAACACCACATCTTTTATTTATTTTCTTTTAGTGGAACGTCTTCGATTTCTATAAGTTTTCTATTATTGTGATTTTACTTTAAATGCACAAAGATTAGTTAAAATATTGAATTACTTTGTTTCAGATATATCGTTACTGATTCTACAACACAAACAATTTCGAAAGGTGAGTTAACAAAATCTGCTCTCTTAGTTACTTTTAAGACTGCCAAGAATGACCGATCAAACTCAATGAATAAATGTTGTTTTGCTATTAATTTTCTTGTATAACGAGACGGCGCGATGAGAAGAAACTGTGTGCCTAGCACAACTTTGACGTAAAAATACGTCACGTATCGTATTTTTACGTCAAAGTTGTGCAAGGCACACTGATAACGCACCGTTGAAGTGCGGTTAACTGACTAGCTCTTCAGAACGCCCTAGGAAATCAAGCGTATATTCTAGTAAGCTCAACCAAAATACCTGTTTAACTTAAAAGAAGAATATATGGTAAACGGTAGAATCGACCTCGAAAACTCGAAAAATATAAATTGAACCCAGGGAAAGCAATCTAGATCTCACAACAAAGACCTCTAAGTCCTCCCTAGTTATTATCTTATATCGACCGTAAAAGTTGCCTTAGGTTCAGAATTATTCCCTTCTAGATACAAGTACGAGGTACAAAATTACTCGTAGGTACTTAGAAGTAATTGCGAATATAGTACTTGTAGCCAAGACCCAGAGCTCGTTTTACCTAAAAAGAATTTGAGAAGACATCAAAACAACGCAGCCGTTTCGATTTTACGAGTTAATTTCTATACTTAAAAACTTGGAAGTACCTACCAACTCTTGTTTGTTACAAAGAATTGAAGGAAAAGATACTTTTCTTTTAAATAGAAAATAAAAAAATGTTGTATTGAAATGCTGACTTTACACAGACCAAACTCTCAATATTAAATACACGCATCACATTTAATTTTATCGATATTTTAAGGGTTCTAAACCTACGTTGGGGAAGAATCCTTAAGGTGAGACTTCGGTGTCTGTCTGTCTGTATGACACAGCCAATTATTTATTAAGCTATTGCATAGCTTCTATCGCGGGCCTTGAGCGTGGAGGCCGAATCCAGAAATTCCGTAACGAAAATAACCTAAGGCACAGCGGTGATACTTTTTAGTTTTGCCATCTATCGATGAATAGCAGAACTTTTAATGACTTTTTGAAATATCACGCTTGTCTCTTTAGTTCAGCAACTCGCCTCTAGGTGGCATTGGTTAATGAAATAAATATAATTATAATTAAATAAGTTGATAAAAAATGCTATGCAATAGCTTTACCGCGGCAGTCCCCGAGTGCCACACGTCTTTTTTATTTTAGTCTGGTTATGATACCTACTAAGATATAGTCCCGTGCCGATCACAATGAGATATTCTTATATACTCACAACTGAATTTTGAACCACTTACCAAAGTCTGACTGAGCTGTTTAGTAAACCCATATAACTTTAATGACGATAAAAAGTTGTTATTCAAATATTTTAAAGTATATTGTTTAAAAAGTCTAGTGTAGAGGTATAAACTAATGATAATATGTAATAGATCTACAATTCTAAACTGTAAGTAATGATCTTACTAAATGCTCAAGCTCTAGTGTCGATAGACTAACTGAACTCTAATATTGAAGTAACTAACAAAATAGTTACGGTTTTACATTAACGCTAAATTCTAATAATCTTGTATTAATTAAGTTGGCGAACAAGAAGAGAGGCCTATGCTCAGCAGTGGGCGATAACGGGCTGATGATGATGATGAAGTTGAATAATACCTACTAAAACAAAACTTGATAATATAAATGTCGCTCTAGTGTCTACAGCAACGTCCATTTTATCAACTTTAGTTTTAGTTGTTAAAATAAGGTTGCCATTCCAAACTTTATCGAGGGTTGTCCATCTGAGAACAAA
Organism: Alcis repandata; assembly: GCA_949125135.1. NCBI lineage: Eukaryota > Metazoa > Arthropoda > Insecta > Lepidoptera > Geometridae > Alcis > Alcis repandata. The sequence goes on from OX421233.1 coordinate 9,906,672, forward strand.
TTGCTGAGTGGACCGCGCCGCGGCTCGCTAATGTTATTTACGAGGGTGCCAATAAAGCTGTCTCCATTTAAATTTACAACTATTGTCTTTCAAGGGTCCAGCTTAGTTTGAATTTGATAGCACTATTCGGAATAGCAGTCATCAGCTACGTTTAAAATACATTTGCAAGTCTAGTATTACTATAAGAATTAATATGGGTTTCACATATTTTTGAATAAACGTACGGGATATCTCTTGTGAGATAGAGTTGGTGACTCTGTTCACAGATTTGCCAAAAATAATTTTAAAGACAAGATTTGACATCTTGTCTTTGTAATTATTTTTGGCAAACCTCCGAATGTAATCAAAACTGTAGTCGGAGTATTCGACTGAATTTTACGTGAGGAATTATTACAAAACATTATCTATACTAATATTATAAAGAAGTAAAGTTTGTGTGTTTGTATATTTGTTAAATTGTAAGGGGTAATCTCGGGATCTACTGAACCGATTTTAAAAATTCTTTCACCAATAGAAAGCCACATTATTGCTGAGTGTCATAGGCTATATTTATTACCTGAAAAAATAGGAAAAAAAAAGGATAAAATAGGGATCCTTAACAAAATAAGATCAAGTAAAAAAATTGCAACCAAAAACCTAAAAAAATAAATAAAGTATTTAATCTTAAACACAATATAAATAAAATGGGACAATAAATAAAAAATAAAGTTACGATAGATGAGAATAAAAATACGTTTATAGATAAAAATGTAAAAAATTATAAGAGAAAATATAAATAGTAACTTAAAAAAAATCTACTTATCACCCACATAAAGACGCATAAAATCTACGTTTATCCCAAAATGTTTAAAAAATGAATATCCACCCGAGCGAAGCCGGGACGGGCCGCTAGTTTATTATAATTATGTATATTAGTACTATATAACATTTAACCGATCAATAGGCTGGTGTTGTGTCGTCGTTGAATAGCAATCCTAATTCTCTATGCGAGGTAAACATCAGCCCTTTGGACGTTTGATCTTTCTATCAGCTTCAGCTTCAAATAATGAATTAATTACGTACTAACAAGGAAAGCTTATTAAACCTTAATAAACACGTTAAACAACGTAAAATGCTCCACGTAGCTTCATGTTCTCGTAAGTTTTCCTTTGGTTTTCCACCTGTTGCTCGTTTCACGAGGCTAATTCTACTTTCAACCCCACAGTTTTTCAATAACCATTGAGAAGTAATAAGAGCTATTATAATTTAATCAGGGTATTACTGGATATATTAGATATTGATAATAATTATATATATATATATATATATATCGTCCTCCTTGACGTGTCCGTCAATGGCGAACCTGGCTTACAAAATACGCTTATGAGCACGAATGTGGCTGGCAAACCCAAATTTAGTTTTAAAAGTCCTATTGCATGGCGCACAATGCAATAGACCTTCGCTGTTGTATGTATAAGAATAGGAAGGCTTTGGACGGGTCCTGATAGCAAGGCGCTTTGCATCCAGATCTGCTGTATTTTACTCACAGTTGAAGGAGGGAAAGCGCACAGCTGGTGGTCAATACCTACGCTACAGAGACGTGCTGAAGCGCCATCTTACCGCATTTGATAATAATTACCATTGATAGCTCATTCAGCCCACTATACGTTTTTCCTTTCTCATTTTTCTTTCAGTTTTGCCAATCTTTTTTTAGATTCCGACGCAAAAGGAAGGTTCCAAAGTTTAAAGTGTGTATGTCTGCGGCGCCTTAGCTTCCCAATTGGCTGAATAGCTGAGTATTTTTTGTTTGAAAGGTAACTGAATTGAGAGTATTATCTATGATTAAAGAAAAATTGGTTAGGCTGTTTGATTATTAACTCCACAAACATAACATTAAAAACTAAAATTCGCAATCATTAAAAAAATCTACAATAAAAAATAAAAATAATTCATAGCTCCCCTGATTCACATTCTTCCCAGAGTCACTATTAATAAAAAACCTAAATGGATCTACCGAAATTGCAGTACTATTCAACACGTCAAACCAAATCTCTGCTATCTTTGACCTCATCTCCCAAACGACGAAGAAGGTCCGTCCGCATGTCAAGGATGTGAGTAATCCTAAAAAATATCGACGTCCTTGAAACTAGATTCCCTCAAACCGTGATAACAGCTGTCTCGGTCCTTTGCGAATATATCTATGTCCACATAATCACGGATAAAGAAAACATAGATGGACAACATAGAACCATATTTTAATTAGGAAAAATACACTAATCTATATCGTTAGAATCAATACAAGAAGAACTTACAGAAAGTCATCTTACTAATGTTAGTCCACTGATTGTGATTGTGAATAGTGAAGTGCTGTGATATTATTATAATTGTGAGTAGCTTCCATAAAACCGATTGAGTTTGTGATTCTAGTGTATAATTCCCCGAAACTCCATAGTAGTATACCCATAGGTACCTAACGTAAGTCGGAGGTAATGCTCTGACACTAATGTTATGCAAGCGAAAGTGTTTGTGTATATTTTATAGATCGGTGGAAAAGCTTTTTTTAATATGTGTAGTCCGATTGATCGAATACCAGCATACCCAAGCAATTAAGCAGCCATACCCATTGTTTCCATTTATCTTCGACTAGATTGTTACGAAGTCGGTCGGTCGGTAGTCATTTCGAAATAGTAAATTTAACCTTATGTATTTATTTTATTTACTGTTTTATGTTCGTTCTTTCGCAGCTCAGATTCGAAACTAATCTGTCGCATAGGATAAAAGATTAAATCTTCACATTCGGAACAACAACCACGATTGTTTTTCTCCGTGTTGTGAAGTTGTTTATCTGGCCCAGTTTTTCATTGGCCTATACCACGGTCGATTGTATACCAATATAGAGAGGAATATATCATGGATAAATTATTTGAAATCCTTGCCCTGAAATAAAACGTCTACAGAAGAAATACGACGACATTTTTCGGGATGAAACAGGAAGTCCATAAATCAGAAAAGGTTGGGAATTTTTTTAGGTTTAGGTTTTCGTACTCTTATGGGTCTGTTAAATTTGTGTCAAAAGACATAATTGAGATAAAATGGAAGTGGTTATGTGACCTACATAAATCCTACGTTTTTATCGGTCAAAAATAGTCTAGGATACAATAATTATTTATTGACACCATAAAATCAGTATAAACTAACAATAAAACTTACGTACCTTTTTCGGATTCTGAATCGTTAAGATTCAAGAAATCTTAATTTAGCCTTTTTTTTTTTAAAACACAATAAATTATCACAAAAGGTCAAACGAAAAGTGTAAAACTCGCACAACAAAGCCTAACCAATTAACCATATTTTCGAGACAGTCTCGCCGCAATAAAAATTAAATAATTAGCCGGAACATTAACCGAGGAATAAATCTAATTTATTGTCCAGCCGCTCCGATCCCCTACCCGTTTTTACTAGACCATGAAAAAAATCCTGTCATTACCATAAACGTAAAAAATAACGGCTCGCTCAGTACCTAAGGCATAATAAAAATGAAACTTAATTTTGTTGATCGCATTTCGTTGCTATGTAGTTTGGAAAATAATGCCTATTGAAGAATATATCGTATTTTGGGGCGGGTAGAAATTCAATTGACTTATTAAGTTTATATTAAAGTACCCTTATGAATAGAACATTTGTCATTTTCAGTTTCATATGACCCGATTTTTTTCGATTACGTAAGTAATCAAATATTTTAAGTGTTAGGTAGTCTAAAAAATAATAAATTCTTAAGTTTAAAACAAAGATTATAAGGATTAGCTTATCATTTGCACAACAAAATCATAAATTTTAAACGTAGAATATTTATCATTTTATTTATTTATTTTTATTGGTTTGTGATAATTATGTTATCGGCATCGATCTCGTATTAAGACTTCTAACTTCGGTGGTTATCGGTCATACTAAATACAATATAATAATACATCAACTATCTTGCTGTTGCCTGTTACACATAGTCTCTTTCGTCAATAGTACGTAAGTTTCCGTGGTGTAGCGGTTATCACATCTGCCTAACACGCAGAAGGCCCCCGGTTCGATCCCGGGCGGAAACATATATTTTTGCAACGATATGATTATTTTCTTCTTTCTTACTTATTTTGATGAGATTTATAACATTCATCAACGTATTATTTTTTGTAAATAGTAAATTACATCAAGAAAAGTGAAAGATCTATTTACCTTTTATAGCTCTCATAACCCAAATGTAGCAAATTAGAGTCGAAGCGACTAAGTTATTCGTAACTTCAATTTACATTACCCATACACTCCCAGGTATAAATTGGCAATCTAAGGGCAAATATGAAACGTAATTTCTAATGGATGTTTTCATATTAAAACCACAGTTTTGATTTAAGTTTACTCCAGGCTCATAATCTTCAATAAATAATTTTGCTAAAAAAAAACACTACGATATTCATTAATCCTATCTAATATTATAAATGCAAAAGAGAGTTTGTATGTGTGTTTGTTACGAATTCACGTCGTAACATCTAAACCGATCATCATAAAATTTTGCACACACAATATCAGGGTACAGAAAAAGACGTTTATTTTCAACATCATCATCATCATCATCGCCGTTTTATGCAGGGTTATTCATAAAGGGTATGCTAAGCTGAAAAGGGCTCATAGTACTAATCATTATGAACAACTTTTACTATGGGACCAACTCGAAATTCGCGAAAAAAAAAATCAGCTGTTCCATACATTTTGTCGAGTGTCATTGACATTTTTCTATGGAACAGCTGATTTTTTTTTCGCGAATTTCATGTTTGTTCCACAGTAAAGTTGTTCATAATGATGAGTACTATGAGCCCTTTTCGGCTTAGCATACCCTTTATGAATAACCCTATATAAAAGCGCGACTGAATCTTCCAGGCGCAGCTAGTTTTGTATAGTTTTATTATCAGATCTACTCCCTTCTATGCTATACATAATTATATTGATTCAAATGCGAATCTATATTTTAAACGCCTACCCTAAAACAACACTACCCGAACAAAGCTGGTAGCTTTGTTCTAATACAATCACTAAAACAATTCACTAACATACTTTACGGTCCTATAAATTACTTAATTAAATCCATTTCCCTCTAATATAAAAGTGCTATTATCCACATAATAGGTTTCCACACAAAAGAGGGGGAATTAGTGTGGCTTTCGTTATTACGATAATAATGAGACCTTAAATGCGCGTATAAAAATTACCGTTTTCAATATTAAACATTTTTGTGACTTAATTTTTGTAACGGTATTTTTGTGATCGAAAATTATTTGAATGCTGCGAAGATTTTAAGGCAATCTTATAATATATATAAATTACGTTTCACGTTGTTTGTCCGCTATAGACTCCTAAACTATTTAACCGATTTCAATCAAATTTGCACACCGTACACCGTTCGATCTAACTTAGGAGATAGGATAGCTCACATCTCAATTTATAGTAACATGAAAAATTAGAAAATTTAAAAATACTTAAACCATATAGCGCTTTGGACATTGTAAACTTTTTTAATGTAACTTTTGACATTTGACATAGAATTGACGCAATGGCTTTTTTTACCAATTCGAATTAAATAGTCATCGTTAAGACAGGACAACGTCTGTCGAGTCAGCTAGTTACTGTATAAAAATGTACTGTAATAAATAAATAATGAAGTATTTCGATGAAACTCCAGGTTTATTCGAAAACTTAAGTGACGCTATACGGTTTCAATATACAGGATTTGTTTTGAAAAAAGGTTTTCTTACACTCCTCTACACTACTCGTACTTTTTTTTCTACCAATTTATTTACCCAATTAGTAACAAAACCGTAACGAACAGAGAGCCAGCGAGGCAAATAGGTAGAGTTGAAAAACAATAAAGCTTCGACGTGGAAAAGCAAACTTTGCTTTCAAGCTCCGAACACTTTCTGAACCTTGACGAATGAAGAGAAATCTGATCTTTTCTGCACTCATAGTTCCGCAGCCATGATAGCGATCGTTAAAAGTTATAGCTTGCCCGTTTGCAGCTCGCAGCGCAATTTCCGCGATTTAGTTAGATAAATTGAGGATTTTGTGTGAAAATTATTACTGAAAATAAATACTTGTAGCTAGTGCAAAAGATTGGCAATAAAAGTATTTTGCCCTTTCACCCTTTGGGCGAGATAGAGGCCAGCATTTTGGTCACGTGTTGATTCGACCGGACGAGAAGAGAGCTCTTTATAAATTTTTTTAGCGCTCGGCCCCCACGGTCCCAAGGTTACAAAATTCTGGTTACTGAACCTGGGCCTTAGTTGACTGGTTTTATGTTTGCCATTAAATTAATGAGTATTTTTGGGCACTCTGCTATTTAAACTGTAATATTATCAAACAGCTATCAACTATGTTTCGATTCAACATTGTCGCAAATGAAGCGACTAAGCATTTCAGCTCCTAATTCCATTAGACATTCCTGTTTAGGAAACGTGCTATAAATTAAAGTACGTTAGCTAGTCGCCGTGGTTACGCCCACTATTATTTAGCTACTGTTAGATATACCGACATAAAAAGTAGCCTATCTATTTATTATCTTTTATCAAAAATTCACTCAAATTCATTGAAGTTTGAGCATGAATAAGTAGTAAATTCAACCACTCACTCACAAACTTCCCTATTTATAATATACGAGTATGTATTCAGATTCAGATATTGTTCTTGTATAACGTAAGCGATTCGTAGCACTTCTACGATATCTACTCATTCCATTGAATTAGATAATCTATAGACATTGACTTTTCTCCAGAGTAACCCTTTATATAAATAGAGCTAATAATACACTTACAATACATTTCTTTATAATTGCTTTCATCCGTTCAAATGCTTGACAACAATTTTATTAGCTGGAAAATTGGTCTGTGGTTGAAGTGAAGTGACGAAGAAAATGGGCCCTGAAAATGATAATTTATTTTATCGCGTTTTTGTCGGTAACAATTAAAGGGCTATTTTGAATTTTGGCTCCTGACTGAAATAAATAAGCAAGTGATATTTTGAATTGTTTTGATACTGGTAGATAATTTAAGGTCCGTGTTTAATGGCTCGCAAAACAGACAAGATTTACTACCTCTAAAATTTAGCTTAGTTTTTAACTTGTATTAAAATTTATTCTGTATTCTAGAGTAAAAAGAATAAGACTCGTTTTTTTTTCTTAACTAAATTTGTATCGCGGTTTCTTTAATTTTGTATGTTCGTTACTTCTTCACGCGTATTGTATATTTTGTCTTATTAACGGCTGGGCAGAGTCGAAAGGAATTTTGAATTGCTTATACCTTGGATTAGCACATGGGCCAATATTATAAATGCAAAAGATTTCTGTATTTTGTTAGTCTTTTATGCTGAAACGGCTGGATGGAATTTGATGAAATTTAGAATAAAATCGCTTAAGGATTGTCATGATCATCATTGTTTTTATCCCCGGGTATGAAACCGCCAGGGCCAACTAGTGAACCATATAACATTAGTTTGATTATTTGTAATGACGTAAGACGTAAAATAACAAACTAAAATAGCAACCTTCGTTAATATTCCACGTTCATTTTGTATAAAAACATTAATGCTGAACCGTCCGCTATACGCGATAACATGACTATCCTAATTCCATTTCATTTGTTAACATTCACAGTATGCTAATACCGCCCACCATTCCGCCCGGACCCGCCCTTCGGGTGTGTCGTTATTGTCAATCTTAAATGGAACTGTTATTTTGGGCATCTATTGAATTTAGGACAGAAATTAGAGTGACCATACTTACTGTCAAAAGTGACAAGGTCTGTTTTATAAGATGGGTGCTTCCAACTTCCAACAAAGGCTTTGTGATTGTAATATAGAGGTAGTGTCAATCTTAAATGGAAAGGAGCTGTTACTTTTGTCACTTATTGGGTGTCGGGACAAAATTAGAGAAATACTGATCACTGTCAAGTGACAAGGTCAGTCTAATAAGATAAGCTTCCGACAAATGCCTATGATATATTGGCAACTAGCTGCGCCACGTGGTTTCACCCGCGCGGTTAATGAAAACAGTGGAAAACTAGCCTATTAGTAGCCTAGGGCTGATCTAGGGCATAAGCTTTCTCTATCTCAAATTTTATCAAAATTGATTTATTACCTCTACTTCGGGAGATGAGCCGTGGTAGCTCAGTGGGAGAACCGCCTCTTCGTATTCTTGAGGTGGCGGGTTCAAACCCCGACTCGTACCAATGAGTTCTTTAGGACTTATGTACGAATTTACATACCACTGGCTTTTCGGTGAAGGAAAACATCATGAGGAAACCTGCATATGTAGTTCACGCAAAAAGGGCCGATTACCGGCCTAGTTGCGGAAAAAGAGCCCGCTCTTTATCTTTTTTTTTTTACTTCGGGAGATATGTCGTCACATTCACACACACATAGTTTCGCATTTATAATAGTAATATCTTAAATACGAGTACGACTGCCTCTCCATCCTAAGGTTGCCTGGAAGAGATCGCTCTTAGCGATAAGGCCGCCAGTTGTCGCACTAGTTTTAGGTGCTATAATCCTTTTGTTTGTAATTTATGGTGTGAACAATAAAGAGTTTATCTATCTATCTATCTATCTAACTGTTATTTTTGCCATCCATTCGATTTCAAGACAAAAATGAGAGTGACCATTGTTTAGACAGGGTTAGTCTATAAGACAATGGTTGTTTTTCGGTAAACGCTTTGTTCCTGTGATATGGGATGACGGTAGCGTGACTTGCAGGGTGGGTTATTTGTTTTGCTTTTCCTTTTATTTTTTTGGTTTGAAAATAAAAAGTTCCCTGTTTATTTGTGACGTTCACGGGTAAAGATACCTTATGGTTAGGAAATGAGATACCTTTTCCCGTGGAACATACAATTTCCACATCCCTATAGCGCAGTCGGTAACCCAATAGAAGTACTTTCGCTTAGTCAGAATTGAAATGGAAATAAAATTCATCGCTGTTTCGTAGAAAAGGCAAATCACAAAAAAATTAATAAATGAAAAATGTTAATCTATTTCATAGAAAATATTTGGCAAAATCTTTTATCCATCTCTCCTGAAAATGAATATGATTACCGTATTTCTACAAACCTCTTTCCACAAAACATCGATTTGTAAATAAACGTGGAATGGTGTAAACATCTTTAGTAAAAAGTATGATCATATGATGATAAGTTGTTGTAACAACATTAGAAAAGAAATAGGGTACATAAAATGAGTAAAAATATGTGTTTTAAGTGCGTTTAACCTATGTTATCATAAGTGACTTTTAATTGCCTTCGTGATACTAAAGTTCTTTAACCTAATCGAAATGGCCGAGTGGCTGGCCCTAGTGTTGGTGTAGAACGTCTTGTGCTCCATTATACGACCCGTTTTCTCATACGACAAAAGAGTTATTTATAGCGTGTTCATTATACTTCGTAGAAGCCTTAGCTGAGCAAGACGAGAGTGGGTTAAAGGTTGGTAATAAAATAAAAATATGTTCAACATATTTTATTTCGCAGAAAAGGTCAATGAAAATATTGTATACTAGATGCGCCCCGCGGTTTCACCCGCGTTTTCCGGGATAAAAAGTAGCCTATGTGTTAATCCAGACCCTGAACAACCTTCATTCCAAATTTCATGTAAATCCGTTCAGTAGTTTTTACGTGAAAGAGTAACAAACATCCATACATACATCCATACTTACAAACTTTCGCCTTTATAATAGTAGTAGGATGTGCCTATCTTACTAGTAAAAGGTAACTACGAATTTATCTTTGGTTTGTTGGTCCTCTTTTGAACAGCAGCAAATTATATCGATGTGATTTTTTAGCCAAAGTGCGGAGAGTGATATTGGTTAGATACTATTTTCCCGGAAAAAAATCGATTCCTATAAGGGTCCGTAAACGCGGTTAGTACTACGGGGCGCAGCTAATCGTTTCCTAAACTATAGTCTTTTAATTTATTTGCCTTAATTTTCGCTTTTTGTAAACGTTTGTAGTATAGACGGTAAAACAAAGAAGCGTTTATTGGATTGTTGCAGCTTGAAATCAAAATTGACGCTACTGTTAAAAGTTGCGTCAGTTTTTAACCGCCAACCACAATATTTTTGTAATAATACTTTTATGTACCTATTGAAAAGTTATTCTGTAAAATACCTTATAGAAAATGAAGGTGTTACTAATAAAAATTTTATTAATTTATTATTTTTACCATCAAATTACATGGCTTGATTTTCATTTATTTAAAAAAAAAAGTGCCACTGAAGGAAAAAGAACTATATAGGTAACTAATTTAAAACAAACTAGAAATCTAAATGGAAATGTTGCTACTTATTTTAAAAAAAAAAAAACATTGTGCAGATTTAATGGCAATATTTTACAGCCATACCTAGCTGTCCCTCGCTTACCTAATTACAAAATGGAGGTCACGATTGCGCCGCGATAACGTTTCAGTTTTATTGCAGCGCCCTTTTAATAAAATATTTTCTTTCTAAATTAGGTTAATTGCGACGGGTTAAAAATGATAAATGTCTCCCTTTTGAAATTACGTCGTGCGTAAAGAATTAGACGCCATTAATGTCAGACATGAAGGAAAAATCGTCTATCTTGCAGACTTCAAAATGTTGTAGACATGGGCATTAGTACTTTGTGAGCAATTAGCGGTCAACGCTGACTTTGATAAAACAATACAATATTAAATTTTGATATTACCTTTTATTTTGATCCGACTTTTAAATGTTGTCAGTAACTTTTTGGTAACTTTGTTTTGTTTATTTTTCTTGTTTGACTTTGCAGGTCATCTTACTTGATGAAACGTAATGAACGTACATAATTAAATTACGTTTTTTTATTATGTGGGCGAGAAGATTTGGATTATCTTTAGACCGTTATACTAGAAGGTTACAACTTTACCTTAGTGACATACTCATTTACAACTATTAAAACTTCCATTTACTATAATTACTATACTATTATGACTATATTAACAAAATTACAAATCAGTACGTTTTTTTTGGTAAGAAGAAATTATTTCCATTGCCACCTCTACACCGGCACAGCTCATCTGGACATGAAATATCGACGCGGCGAGGTGTCGCCGAATATTTCATTAGAGCTCGTTATCGCCAAACAGGGCCGAAATGAATTGCGTACATTATCTCGGGACATGCATTACATCTTTATATGTTTACTAGCGGCCTGTCCCGGCTTCGCACGGGTAGACTTTGGGATAAACGTAGAGTAAATTGAAATCGGTCCAGTCGTTCACGCGTGATGGCGTGACCAAAGGTGTTGAGAATAATTATAGGAACTCTTTGTTATAACCTCTATTCTCATGCTATTGCGTAACTATAGCAACCGTAGTTTGTTGATGCTATCTTGTCAATTTATAGTAAAAATTATCACTATAAAACGCACACTGTTTTGATAGATATGATTGAATTTGAACTTTGTACAGAGGTAATAAAGTGCAAATTGACTCTTGGACGTTAGGAACATACCTACATTGCTTAAACAACAGTGAGTGCTTGCAATTCAATATGAACTTTATACAATTATAATAGCAATAAAGCTCGTTTTAGTTAGAAAACGTTTGTATGGGAAAAATAAAAGGGCTGTGTTTTCAATATTTCTGAGAGATTTTCTTAATATTTTTTTCCGTAAGAACCTTGTCCTAATAATAACAAATACAACAAAAAAAGAATTACTGAAATCGGTCCAGCCATTCACGCGTGAGGCCGTGACCAAGGAAAACGGGTTTCATTTTTATATAATATATATAGATAAGAACCATATGAAACTTGTAAGTATGGTATGGTATGGTATAGTATGATACATGTGTCTATACATATTGGGCCTTACATAATCTTGATGTCGTAGAATACAATAACACTTTATTGACATCAGGAAAAACAAAAAGGTTGTGTGCGTATGTGACATTTCAAGACTAACACAACACGAGTTAGATTAAAAAACAATGCCTTATAATCTATTATTCAATTAAATAATATTTGATCAATATCGTAATCAATCTTGATTAATTTGTTAGTAAAATTAATTAAACAATGTTAGTCCTAGTTATAAACTCAGATTGACATACAGACAAAGCACACACAGCTATATATATATATGCGTCAAACTTCAAACGTTTTCCGACGTCAGAGTACACCGATTGTCGGAAACAACTTTGTGATTTAAACTTTTCACGCCGAAGTTAAAAAGCGCCATAACTTTTCACCCTGATCCCGGATTCAAGAGACATTCAAACTGCCGTTCCACGCACTTTCGAGACGCATCAACTTTTACAATATTTTCAGTAGCGTAATAAAATTAGCTCAACTTTTTGATACGAACAACAATACACCGAAAAAGTATCCGACATAAAACTTTACTTAGCGGCGGTCCATCCACAAAGAGAGCGATAAAATTTGAGATGGTAGTAAAATGCGAATTTATAAGTTGTTGTTTACCATCGCTTTTACTCAGCGCGTGATCTTTGGGTTTGATGAGTCTCGGTAATAACACATGTAAGGAATATACAACATATCACAGAAAGGTGTAACAATGCTGAAATGTGTGCAAAGTGTGCATGCACAGCAGATTTGGTATCCAAATACTTCGTAATACAAATCAAAATCACAACAATTTTTCCCATACAAAAATTAAGAGTTATTTTTTGTATGGGAAATTATTATACTTACTCGACAAGCCTTACGAGCGGACACTGGCTACTCTTATCAATTCGTATCAGTCAAGCCAACGTTGAAACTTTTTACTTATACTTGACTACTCTTAACCTATCATGCTGCGGATTAAAAGGCCACAAGCAAGCAAGAAACAAGCAAAATAATTATAAAAATAAAAGCTTTTTTGGCAGCTGCTAGATATTCCAGACACGTTTTTATCCCGCGAAGATTCAGTAGATGGCAAATGATAGCACTCTAAGTGAAATCGATGGTGTGGGAACACGTATTTGGAACTCAATTCGAAAGTATTGAGGAAAACATTTTTACGTTAGAGTGATTCTGTTTATGTCCGTGGTAAGCTGTTTTTACTATGTACCTACTACAGGTTTCAATAATATTATATAAAAAAATATGAAAATAAAAAGGGTTTTTCTAAACCAGTTACTTCCAACAGCTGGGCAATGTCTTTACTAAGGTAAGGTAAGATTTCGTTGTGACTCTAACCCCGACCCCATTCAAGCTATTCGTGACGTAACGCAGGAAGACCTTCTTTCACCTCTTCTGAGATCAATTAGAAAGATACGTCTGTCTGTACACTTTCACTAAATGACAACTTTTAAAATATGTCTCACGATTACAAATAGCTAGACGTCACAACTATAGTTATCATAAAATTAATTCAAAAGTGTTTTAAAATTGACTTTGGCTAAAACAAAAAGAAAGTAAAATACTACTTTCACGAAAGTCCATTACTGACCCTCTGGGAAATCACTGGTAGCCAGCGCGAAATCTATAGAAGCCACATATGTACAATATCAAATTTAGCAAAAAGCTGTGAGCTGGTTTGAAGTCTTATTATTAAAACTGGTAATTGCAGTTTAAAACTATGTATTACAATTTTTCTTAAGTGCATCGTATGTTCAAGGTTCTTGGAAATAAGTCATTTCGTTAAAACTCATGTTAAACTGGTCGCTTTTCGTGGTGACATCCTTTATCCTTGATATATTTTTTTAAATAGATGCTTACGTCATTGGAACTAGGTATAGAAACCGAAATAATCGCGAAAAACCGATTTTTGTAACCTTGAACTTGCGACGCAGAAACGACATTTTAAGAGACTTTAGAGACAACTTTTAGAACGCCGAAATAAAGGTGCGTGTTTCGTGTTTCCAGCTTGTTAACGTGTTTCGAGCTTATTATCTCTCATTCCGAGGTGAAACCTCTAATATTCCTGGACTGGAATTAGAGGAACCGCAACTTTTACCGGGATGAAAAACCCCTGGCCCGTGTGTTAATCAGGGGTATAAGCTACGTATACCAAATTTTATTCAAAGCCGTGAGGCTGTAGCGAAGTATCAGCGTAAAAACTAACATATAAACCCTCACATCATACCTTCATCAAACCTTGCAAACTCCATTTCTATGCTTCAGCCAGACAAAAATGGTGATGACTCAGTTAGGTGGATCCAAATCTGAAAACCCAGTTCTGAGTTTCCGTAAAAAAACTTCGCAAGGAAACTTATATCGTGGTAGTAAAACACTTTATACCGCCAGGTTAGGCTTGGCTGTAAGTACCAACTTGAAACTCTGTCTGACACCAAAGTATATAACAATGAGAGCGGACAGAATCACTTCTTAACCGTTTGTCTATTTTAGCTAACAAGTATGTTAAATACAAAATCTTCACCACCGTAAGTAAGCTGTAGCTGTAACACACAGCTTGACACTTTTCAAAAACCTAACCCTACTGTTTACCAATTACAATCGCATTATTCAAAAATCCACCTTTGGCAGCGTTTCTTCAAACAAGTTTTAATTAAGACCGAATTCCCTTACCGTGAAACAAGCAATGACTTTGCAAAGTCGGGACTTGAGTAAAGAGAAGGAGAATTTTTAAGCCCTCAAAACAGGTTAGGCTTCATTTTGAGAAGGATGTAATTAGTAAATTTGTGACTATGTATTAATTAACTGTGCCTCACCAACGTAATATTAAATAAGTAGGTACCTACCTTTGTAATTACCCGCACGGATTTTATTGAAACCAATTTGAATCGAATGAACTGAGATTTGGAATACTCTTTAAAGACAAGGTTGTTTCCTAACTCTTAGGTACAATCTGGATAAAGTCAGCTTGTAACTTCTGGGTAAGAGCCTCCCATCTTAGACTTTGTCTGCAAATTGGTGATATCAGGTTAAACGAAACTCTTTAGCGTTATTGACTTCTCATCAATTAATGCAAATCGAAAAAAATTGAAGCTACATACTTTTTCAATGTTTTAACACTATCCAAAAATTATACTTATTACAGTGGACATTTAATTCATTAAATTCTGAGCTTACATTTAAAAACTCATTACAATTTCATTATAAAACGATATTCCGAATCGAGTTATTGTTAAAATCATCACAGTTTTCATTAAAACGTGAGAGACGTCAGGTGGTAATAATAGTTCTTTACAAAATTCTGCCTGTCGACGATTTTATTCAGGTTTCATTATTGAACGTGTAAATGCCCCGTTATAATTGAAACAAAATATTTTTGAAATGGTTCAAAAAATTAGACCAACTTGAACCATACAATTAGCTATACGCCTATAGGTACTAGGTTTGTTTTAATCAAAAGTAACGTGTTTTTATACTTATCCTAAGTTTTTAGCAAAATTTCAAATATTCAAAATTTCCAACTTTCAAAACCTTCATGCAAAAGCGTTATGGTAGTAAGTAATATGATATGATGTGACAAGTACCAAAATGACATATGACAGATTAAGATTAGTTCTACATAATTATGGTCGCAAATATTATATTCTTGGCCCGCGAAAGTTGAACTTCAACTTCAACTCTTGTTTGTGGCTCTTGTGAAGACTTTTCGCAACTCCGCCAATTAAAAAAGAGAATTTGTTTTGTTTAAAATAGTTCGGTGACCGGTAAATATGAGTTGCAGTTTTCCTTCATTTGTTACTCGTGAACATTCAAAAAGGTCATTGAACTCGATGACACCAAATTGAACTAAAAATCGACCTTATTTCAATTTTTGACACCTGTCACTTTGACACTTTTATACAAACGCATGAAACATAAAGTTCATGTATTAGAAGTGAAGAGAACTCTACCAAGACATAGCAGTCATAACATAAACAAGTCAACAAGCAAAAGAAAATTAATAAATCGCAACAGGTTAATGCTTTATCGAACAAGTGGAACAACAGTCGTTTACGTCCAAATAAAAGATATAGCTTTCACTTCGGAAAGAATGAAGGTTTATGTACCGTTTTACCTTAGAAAAGCCGTAAAAGATCCTTTGTATCGGCAATGAAATGCCTTCATTTTGTGATGATTTGAGTGGATTTTACAATGGTGTTAGGTACTAAAATAACGGAGATTTTACAGTCACAGCTTTTTTTTCTATGGGTATGTGTTGTGATCATCTGTGTCATCATTGTGATCATACAAATGAAATTTCCGAAAACTCAAATCCAGAACTAATATTTAAATTCAACATGCAAACGTTTATTACCGGGAATCAAACTCGGGACTTATGAGACTGCTAAAAAAATAGAAGTGGTACTTACTACGTCATGTGTGTCGTCAAATAGAACCCAATACAAAGTAAAAATAAAATAACATGTCAAACCAATCAATACCCAAAAGGAACGCTTGACCTAAATATTGCTAAAGCGTCGCTATTATCTTTCATAACAAATAATAAATAATTCATCTCGCAGCTACCGAGAGACCGAAACTCGTAGTCCGAACCTGAGACAATGGTAGATGGGCATTAATCTTAGGGACTTTATAAATCTTTTAACTCCAACGATTGGTTCCCACAACGGACTTCGATAAATCCGGATTATACCGTATTAGAGATGTTCTTTGTCCTCTTTCAGTGAATGAAGCTGATATCTGCGGTTAATTTATTGGCCATCCCTAGCGATCGTTTTTAATATTTTCCGAGCTATTAAACTTTTTGAAATGACCAATTTTTCATGGGTGAAGTTTTGGATTTATCGGCCGGGTAGAAAGGGCTTTTTATCGGAGGAATAAGGAGCTGTGCTAAGCCTAATGGATTTTGGACAAGGTCTCTATCGGACCGGAATTTAAGATCTTCATAAATGGCGTCCTTATGTAAGTTGTTCATCTTCGAGAAAATGTTCTCGGACGTTATGACGCTTTTCCTGGCTTTGTCCTCGTTTTGATGTTGTTTGGGAAGTTTATTTGGATTAACTCGTAATCATGCTTTTATAGCTGTTTGTATTTGTGCTCGTATTTTTCCTCTTTTTTGTATCGCCAACAATTTGTCGGTTAACCGACATTTTAACACTAGCTGCGCCTGCGGTTCCACTGGTTCTCCCATCATAGAAACCGTTAATTATATCAGTATAAAAAGTTATCACCTTGCCTAATTTTATCTTATACCTACCGTTAATATTTTAGCGTGAAAAGTAACAAATCTATAGACATAGACAAGTACTGACACTCATTCTTTTAATATTGCTATTGTCATTGTATTATAATATTTTTAGATAGACCAATTACAAACTTGCTCTACTTAGGCTTCTACAATTTTTCTTTACTATCAAGCTAAGTTTACAGTTCATTCGGTAAATAAAAATAAAATAACGTGCATCTTTTTACAACTACATAATTAACTTCTTCTCTTCTTCTCTAAGTGTCTCTCTACTGAATGTTGGCTCTAACGAAGGTTGGCGATGAGCTTTTTAAAATTGTCTTTATTCAGTCCAAATCTAAACTTGAACAGAAACAAATACGGAAATACATAAATACGATACATTGTAGTTTTTCGAATCCCAGAATAACTGTCCTCGTGGTTCCAACGAATACAAACGAATTGTTTAGAGCTGCCGTCCAAAGTCAACAAATAAAGCGCCGGGAACATCTCGATTTTTATACCGTCCATCAGTTGTATCGATCCTGAGAAACGGGTCAGTGCTTTGTTTAGTTTGCAGCCGAATAATAATCGGAGTCATTGAACCGGTCTTTACTAAGGTAGTGTCGTTTGGCATTTTTTGCGTCGTAAATGTTGTTATTTTACAAGTTGAGTTTCGGATATAGTGCTTGTTCATTTAGTGTGTCATGATGGTGGTACTCAATTTTTGATCAATTGATCAAATATAGCGGAGTAAAGCAAGCTTGTACATTTTATTATACATTCTTAATATCAGATAGGTAGTGAAATTATGAAAAAATAAACGTTTCTAATAAATCTATCTTAATTTAATATTGATTTAACTTTCTTCAGCCGTAGTAAGTTTATGAGAACTACTCGTAACATACAGTTTCTTATTCCAAATAATAGTGAAAATATAAAACATCAACGTGTTTTTCAAACACACCCACAGAAAGATAGAAACGTACAGAATATTTTATTAAAATGCCAGCTCATAAAAGTTCTATATACTTTGTAAAGTTCATAGCTGATATCAAAGAGTTGCTTTGTCACGCATTTTTATATGAGCACATAAAATTTCATAATGGTTGTCAAAACGTAATGATGGTAACAGCATGAAATGTGTGTTTATAACGCTATTACAAATTTTATTTTACTACTATAAAACCTGTAGCGCTTGTGGCATAGCTCGACTAAGTAGTCTTAATAGATCACCAGAGTTCAACGTATAGTTGAAGCAAGTGTGCTCCATCGTAGACTGCATCGTTGCTTACCATCAGGTGAGATGGCGGTCAAACGCAAGCCTATTATGAATAAAAAAAAGTTTAGTCAGTTTTTCGAAGAATAAAAGGTGGAATTGAAAACAGAGCGCTGCTTAATTTCGGTCTAAAAATTACATTTTTGGTTTTCGTTCCTAGAACAACGCTGAAAAACCATGTACCTAGATGACACGGACGGCCTGAAAACTTTGTCACTACACACTAGAGCGCTTTTGATCAGCTGTGACGCCACTTGTGGCACTAGCCTGTTAGTTTATTCTATTTGTAACTCCAATTTTCTGGCGTACACAATAAAAGTTTGTATCTCATATATATCTAGAATCCTATAATATATTCCATTTATCTATAATGATTATCCTCTCATATATAAATCTCGATACTTTTTAGCAGACTAGTCGAATAGTGCGAGTAATTGCAATGTCTAAAGATGGGACCTATGTCTTGGGATGAGATAGCGTAAGGTTATCTACTGGGACAGAGAATTCCACATAACCACCGTACCCGTTCGTATACCTCCTGGACAAAAATTAAACGAGAAATTTATTTAGTACGAAATTCCACAATTTTGCATTTTTGCAATGGCTTTAAAAACAATCAAATAAAGAAAATAAAGGTTTTTATTTGTAGAATGTAGTTGACACAGATTTTATAAAATTAAAAACAAGTACATTTTATAATTAATATCTTCCCATGATCATTCCCCTTTTCCCTTCTGTATATCGCGGAAATGGAATATTCGGTTAGACGGTTAATTTTCCGGCGGCCTGCAGTGACATCAATCAGGCGCTGCGGTCGGGATTACTGCCACTACCCTTTGCATACACTCTATTCTATAGGTATGTAGCTGTATTTTATTTACTACATATTTATAGTTTGCTCTGCATTTTGTATTGGATTTCGGAAAAATATCGGACCGAAATAGACGAATATTGCTAGATACTATATCCTGAATTATTTAGTATACATTTATGATTTAATTTATGGAACAATTTAAAGGTATTAAATAATAATTGTTTAGTCATAATATGTACCTACTGAACTGATATGGTTAATTTTTAGTTATAAAAATGGCCTAACTTTATTAATAATTAAAAAGCAAAGTTACTAGATGTCACATTGAAACATATTTGAGTCGTATACTATCATAGGCAGTGGAATAAATCTTATGGAAGCCCCCAAATTGCATCGCTTCATGTACGAACTTTAGTGATCCTTTTTTTTTTTTTTTTTTTTTTTTTTTTTTGTTTACCCAGTGGAAATCCTTTATGGATACCACGCCCGCCCCGGGGGAGGCAGGGTGGTTATGTGGGAGTCTCCGCCCTGCGGTGGCATACCCACTAAAACCACTGGGGTGTTCGGCATCCGCCTGAGATGGGGCAAGGTGGGGTCGCGTTAGCAATCGCCACCTCGCCCAAGCGATGGGCCCGATTAGGGCCCCCCGCGTATATGGAGGGGTGACCCTGTTCCCCAGGATCACCCCCCAGACAGTCAGTGTGGGGTCGTGCAGGCCGGGAGAGTCCCCCGACTCTCCCGGCAACCCCACTGCAGAGGAGCGAGGATACGGGCGAACCGCCACCTCGCTCCCTCGTCTGCGCCGGAGCGGGTCAGATCGGGCGTCGTCCTCTCTGACCCGCTCCGCGGCCTCCTTCTGCGTCATCACCTCTTCGCAGAAGGAGACCCCGGCCTGCCACGATCTCTCGCCGCCGAGCACGGCTTTCACCACGCTCGGCAACGAGAGATCCCGGCCTATGTAGGCCGAAAGCGTATGCCGCTGGTTGGCCCCATGCGGCACACGCTTCCAGCGTCCACCCTCCTCCTTTCCTTGCACTCCCGACCGCAACCCATATGCGGCGAGGAGCACAAGGAAAACCCCCCTGGTGGCAGCAATGCCACCGTCCAAGCCATCACGCTGTGCCCTCTGCTAGTCAGAGGGACACGCGGACGGGCCAACCGTGTCGGGTTATTTGCCAGCGTGCGGTAATACTGCATAAAAGCTGCAGTATTACCGCACGCTGTTGCCCAGGGTGCACCACGAGGAGGTTACCCGACCTAGCACCCCATCCTCGAGCCTATTCGTAACTTAGGTCAACTTAGGTATCATATTTATTACGCATAAGCACAAATCCAAATCCAAAATTTCCATCTGATATCTCAGCCTACCAGAACAATTCAGGGTTAATAAATGATTAGGTAATTACGACCCGTGATCGCGGTCTGCTATAAATTCGCGGAGGATTTGACCCGTATAAAGCATTCACAGGTTTGGTTTGAAATTATTTCGGGGCCAGACTTGCGGCAGTTTAGGGCTTAAGAGGTGAAAAGACATATTAATATAGGTAGATAGGAAAACTTTTTGTCGAACAACGAAGAGTTTTTCTTTTGTCTCTATCTACCTTGTCTATCTATTTATTTCTCACATTAAGATCACAAAGAAGAGCTTAAAATCTTCTTCTTTAAGGTTGCTTAAAATCTAGTGGCTTTGTGGCTCTTTAAGCAACCTCAGGGCGGACAGTAAAAAAAAAGAGAGAACACGATGGCAATAACGTGGTTTAATTGGTCAAGTGCTAGGGATAGATTGTCTGGACAGTCCCAATAGATCACTAAAGTCAAGCAACGTATGATCAGAGCAGTCTTTGGAGGCGTCACCACTAGAGGCGTTTGAAACATACGTGTCAACCAGAATAGGTCTTTCAGATGACACGCTGAAATTGTAAGACCCGGTATTTTAATCTAGCACATCAATTGTTAATCCATCTAAAAGCAAAGACCCCATGAAGATGAGCAATGACAAACCACAAATAGATGTAAAAGTAGGTTCAATCATTCAAATATGTTACTAATTTAATCTACTAGAAATAAAAAGTGTTAAAGTCACTCGTTGCTTCAAGCATTTTGTGACTAACCTCTAGAGAGCTGAGTCTGTTCTTTTCTTTGTGACAACATTAACCTAACAAATGTCTTAGCGCCAGTCACCTTGTCAAATACTTAAACCGTGTCTAGAACTCGTAAACATAGTCTTATTAGCGTTAAGATCTCTGCAATTAGGGTCACTGGTATCACTTTGCAAGTAATTTGTCATTTTATGGCAGAAAAACCAAAATAAATTCCTTTGTCCTTTGCTTTATTAGTGACAATATTTGCTTAACCAGTCACAAGACTCCGAAACGGCCAATTAGTCCCAGTTAAGGGCACAAACGTCCCGGTCACCTTGCGGTCCAAACAACATTTGGAGCCTGTCAAGCACAGATCTGCCTTTGAAGTAGTGGTTTAATAGTGTTGGGCTGTGAATTAGGTCTACTATCGATAGTTTCTAAAATAATTCATCGATACTTCTATCGAACAATTACTAAAAATTAGAAACGGCTGGACGGAATTGAATGAAATTTAGATATAAATAAACATTAAAACAATAGAGATAAAAATTTAGACTAGATAAAGATAGTTTACACGCTTTTTTCGGACGTGGGTAGTCGCCGATGACACACCACTTTTATATAAGTAGCTCTTAGTTAAAATTATTTAAAAATTAAAATTAAAGTCTTTAGAGCTCAATTTATATGTATAATTAAAATTATTAAGTAAACTACCTGTCCGGAAGTGTTATTCTCAACAATATACACAGTATTATCACATTTTCTTTGTGACTAACTTTCACTCTAACCTCACTTAAAAAAAAAAACAAATGGAAGCTGTCTTGGAATTCCAGGAGCAACTGCAGGCTCTATTTCTACAGAGGATGGATGATTTCCAAGCTGTGCTGCAACAATCAGCATCCTCTGATGGAACTGCATCGTGGGCGGCAGAGTTTTCAACTTTCCGACCTATATTTTGCTGGCCATGAAGTCTCTCCAGGATCAAATCACCCTGCTTGCAAGGGAATCCGATAACCAGGAGATGCGAGCCCGGCGAAAGATCTTGCTGATACATGGAGTGCCCGAAGGAAAAGATGAAGACACATCAGCCACGGTTGTGAAAGTTGTGTGTGAAATTGAAGGTAGCGGACTTTTCTGCCTCTGATATTGGTCGGTGCCATCGTATGGACCGTTCATCTGGCATCGACAGACCCAGGCCGATTTTGGTTAAGGTGTGTGACATGGCTCTCCGTCAAAAGTTGTGGTTCGCAAAAACAGCACTCAAGGGGTCCGGAATCACAGTGTCCGAGTTCTTGACGAAGCCTAGACATGATACTTTCATGGCAGCCCGACAGCGTTTTGGCGTAAATAAATGCTGGACACGGGTAGTACAGTTTGACATTTGTTAATCGGTCACGATCACGACACTATTGATAGACCATCACTGTCGTAACATTTGTGATTCATTTATCAACTGTTTAACGGTTCATTAAAGCCAAGTGCAAGTGACATTTATTTATGTAGAACACTTACCATAATAATTGGTCCATTATCCATTTGACTGAGCAAATTGGATTGAAGTCGATAAATGAATTAATTATAGACGACTTCAACGTTCATGACGTTGAAGGAATTCCAACCCACGTTGGTTAGTTAGCCGGTATGATGTCGTCTCTTTCGATTGAGTTAAAAATGTGTTAAGAGAGAAAAAGACAAAACACGTTAAACTATTCTCAGTCTAATTAGGTACTTACATGACAATTAATAAAATGGACAATCGACAAAATGTATGAAACAGTTTTTTTGCGAATTTTGTGTTAGTCCGATTGTGAGAGTTGTTCATAATGATGAATACTATGAGCCCTATCCGACTTAGCATACCCTGTCTTTATATGTATAACCCTGTACAAAAGCCACAATTTTTATGTAGTAAGTTTGTGAAATAGTTCACTACTTGAAAAATACATGGTTTTTGTCCCGCAGTAATATATTATCTAAATTCTAAATTAATAATTTAATATTAATGAATACTTTGATTGATGATGTTAACCACAAACTTCATAGTTAGTAGCACTCAAGTTAAATTAACAAACATACTTGTGAGTAATCAAGATAAAACGATGTCTGAAGGTGACAAGTGCAGTGCACTTCAATCAACTGTAAATTTAATATTACAAGGTCATGACCATAAAAAGGTCATGTTAATATCAGTGATCGATGGCTCTATTGAAGATATTTTACGCAGACAAGTCATTTGTGTCAATTTTGTGTCATTTGTTAAAAGCTTTACGTTGATGAAATGGGTGTTCATTTTCGATGGAAGTGTCGATGAATATGTCAAAACTTGCTGTGATTGAAAGCTTCCTCAAAGTGTCA
Source organism: Alcis repandata (assembly GCA_949125135.1). Classification (NCBI taxonomy): domain Eukaryota; kingdom Metazoa; phylum Arthropoda; class Insecta; order Lepidoptera; family Geometridae; genus Alcis; species Alcis repandata. The sequence continues at coordinate 9,930,276 of OX421233.1, forward strand.
AAAGAATTTCTAACATTAAAGACTAACTTTCTAATTGAAAGTGTCTCTATATTATTAAAATAGATCGACTAGGTGTTTGTAACTGAAAACTAATGTTTAACAACGGACGAAACAGTAAATTTTCGGATGGGTGACCAAATGGCATTATTTTATTTCTTTTTTAACGCAAATAAGTCTGCGTTTGACCACCACCTCACCTGATGTTAAGCGACGAAGTGGTAGAAAATGAAGCATTATAACCGTGCGTTCAGGTAGCCTGTGAAATTAGCGTCAGAGCTAGTCTCTGTACCAACATAGTTACTATTCTTCCTTGTGAGAGTTCTGGCTCGCTACAAAATTGACATGCGCATACAACAGAGCGGGCCAGTTTTGCTGCGCGACATGTGACAAGACTTTCAGCCACATACGAGCACAGTGACAGCCAGAGGTGTTGTCATCGGACACGATGCGAACGGTATCACAAAATACTACATACTGCTTTACTGCAAGTCGTATAAGCATGAGTAGCGGTGACCATTTGTTTGTCGCTATTATTACTTTCTTAGTTCACAGTGCACTGCATGTTGATGATAATTATGATAATAAAAAGTAGCTTTCGTCCTTTTCCATGCTTCTGATAATGTATAATAATATGTAAAATTTCATGATGATCGATTGAGTAGTTAAGGCGTGAAAGCAACAATCAAACAAACTCTCTTTCGCATTTATAATACCTATTAAGTTAAGATAATATACTTAATAGATGTGAAACAAGCATACGGGCCGCCTGATGGTAAGCGATTACCTATAACACCGGGGGCGTCACGGATACGTTGCCGATCTTTTAAGACTTTATTAACAGCTCTTTTGAAGATGTAATGTTGTAGTAAATACAGGGTTATTCATAAAGGGTATGCTAAGCCGAAAAGGATTCATAGTAGGTACTCATAATTATGAACAACTTTTCTTTTTTGATGATTTCTTTGTCACGAATTTCGGGTTGGTCCCATAGTAAAAATTGTTCATAATCATGAGTGAGCATGAGATCATGAGCTATTTTCGGCTTAGCATACTCTTTATGAATAACCCTATATATATTCGAACCTTACATTTAAGCAACGAAGCATAATAAAATACGACACTAAAATTCAACGGAGCTCTATTCACGTCTAAAGCAATCTTAGAGACCAGACTCGGCTTGCAATAGCCCTGCAGCGATAGGGAAAACCACTCATTTGCAGAGCGATTACTCGTCTCGATTAGATAGCTTTCATGCGGTCGCTTTCATCTCTATTGTGCTTGACCGGTCGCTTGGACCTGGACTGGGGCGGGATTAAAGAGCATTGAGCCAAGTTAAATTAGGGCTGGTGTTGAATTCAATGGGTGTGGCGAGTAATCACGCTTATATTGTGAACTAGCACGCGTTTTACTCGCTAGCTTACAGGAACCGTTAACTTTATGGGACCGAAAAAACGATGTGGGGGTTTAAACGATTTAAAAAGGGATAATGAGATATCATGTACTTCATATCTCAGAAATTTTAAGGATAATCTTGTAAAAATAAAACAAAAAAGCTGCAAAGCTTGTTATACTGCTTTAAAACTCATTTGAAATACTATTTTTTTTATTCAGTGATAGGCTTGCATTTGACCACCATCTTGCCTGATGCATGCTCCATCGTAGACCGTATCGTTGCTTACGATGGTAAGCAACGATGGAGCATGCTTGCCTAGAAGAAATCGATTCACTCGTGACTTGAAGACACCTAGATTATATCTATCGAGAAACACCCACTCAGTTCCACACCCTAGCGGCTATTTCGTTAGTTTTAAAATGTCCAAAGGTCAAGCCCCAACAATTCAGCTCCTACTCCGGTCCAGTTCTAGCCTGCGTTTTGTATACTTATAGGTATATAGCGTTTAATTAAGCCCGTGAGACGGCCTGCATAAAAGACAATTGCCAAGACTAAGAGACTAAACGACATGGCCATACCACCGGAAATATTCTGATAACTACAATCAATTCCTATACAAATTGAATTGTGATCTGTATAATTTTGCTTCGCTCCGGGAAAATATACATTTAATTGACATAAATAATAATCTTGACATGAATGTTTACAAAAATCAAAGTTTCACAAATTCACTTTCTCGAAGATTGTGTAATTTATTGTTATGGAATATTGACTCGCCCAATAATGGGAATAGGACTAAGACTATTACAGAAACAGTATGTAGCCCAAATATGGATCATGATGTCAACAAAGGTCCACCTGCGCAAAGCGAAATGATGGAACAATGCATACCGTTACGTCCAACCAATTTTTTAGACCACAATCAAGTGATCATACTATCTCCATAGCTCACCAAAACATTCAAGGAGGCATGAAAGACAAGGAACTGGAAATTGGCCTATTTCTGGAAAAGTACGATATTGATGTATTGTGTATTACCGAGACATTTCTAAAAGAACATCAGGTGTTAATGAACTTCGAGAATTTCCAGATAGTTAGTAGTTTCTGCAGAAAGCTTGCAACTCATGGCGGCTCTTTGATAGTAGTAAAAAAATCTCTAAAAGTCAAACAAAGAAAGGACATTGAACGTCTGTCGTCCGAACGTCATGCTGAAATATCCTGCGTAGAATTAGATAAATACATAATAGTAAGCTTATATAGACCACCTTCTAGTAATTATAATATTTTTGAGTCTGTAACCGATGAAGTATTATGTAAAGTTTGCAACAAAACAAAACAAGTTATAGTACTTGGTGACTTTAACATAAATCTGCTGAAGGATTCAAATAGTAGAGATAATTTACTTGCCCTGTTTCAAAGTTACAATTTATTTCCTCAATTTAACGAGCCCACGCGTATTACTAATACAACTGCCACTTGTATTGACAATGTTTTCTGTGAACACAAGGTATTATACAAATCTATCTTTAAATGCCTTACTTCGGATCATACTGGTCAATTTATTACTGTCCCGCTAAATAGACGTAACCCTAAAATACAAATTCGTAAAAGGCATATTACCACAGAAAAAATTAATCAGTTTCAAAATAATATAGAACATGACTTTTTATCTGAATTACAAATTAGCAATAATCCAAATGAATCTTACAATAATTTATTCCAAATTCTAATACGAAACTTTAATTCCACATTCCCCATTATTTGCAAAAAACTTGACGTAAAATTAGTCTTCAATCAATGGGCAACTCCAGGTATAAGAATTAGTCGAGATAAAATGTATGAACTTTACAATCAAAAGTCAGGGAGTAATGATAACCGTTTGATAAATTATGTTCGCAAATACAGTAAAACTTTTAAAAAGATATGCAAATATGCAAAAACCTTGTATATACTTAACAAAATAAAGCAGTCAAAAAATACCTCAAAAACTGTTTGGTCTATCATAAAAACGGAAACTGCTAAAACCAAATGTCGAGAATCGGAATTCAAGCTTAAGAAAAATAATGAAATAATTAGTGATAAAAAAGATATTGCAAATCAATTTTTAGGCTTTTTTGGGGATATACCGTATAAAACCACTGAATCACTGGCAACCAATTGTACGGAAGCTGCTCATTTATTAGTTGAAAATGTTGCTGCCAGCCCAAACCAATTTAAATTCCACGAAGTCTCAAGTGACACTATTATCAAAACATTTAAATCGATCAAAGCAAAAAAATCGGAAGATCTTTGGGGATTGTCAGTCTGTTTCGTTGCTGAAATAATATATAACTTAGCTCCTTATTTAGCCCATATATTTAACTGCAGTGTCGACAGTAATGAGTTCCCCGATCTTATGAAGTGTAGCAAGATTATACCTTTGTTCAAAAGTGGTAGTAAGAAAGACCCTAGTAATTTCAGACCAATATCTATCTTACCATGTCTTAGCAAAATATTTGAAAAAATAATGTTAAATCAGTTAGCTTCATTCTTCTGTATTAATAATTTATTATTTAATAAGCAATTTGGTTTTTCTAAGGGCTGTTCAACTGTGGACGCAGCCTCGAATCTCGTAGAGAGCATCTACGAGGCTTGGGAGTCTCAGCATGATTCTTTAGGTATCTTTTGCGATTTGTCGAAAGCGTTTGATTGTGTGAACCATGAAATTCTATTATGTAAACTTTCACACTATGGTGTGACAGGTGATGCGTTAATGTTGATGAAATCATATCTGTGTGGTAGAACCCAAAATGTTGACATAAATGGGGTTCGATCGGAGTCGGCTAACGTTTCAATCGGGGTCCCTCATGGTTCAATTCTTGGCCCATTCCTCTTTCTAGTCTATATCAATGACCTACCTTTCTTAGCGCGTAAGCATTGTGAAATTATTTTGTTTGCCGACGATACATCTCTGTTATTTAGAATCAATAGGAAAAACTACGATATATCCAAAATCAATTTGTCGCTTAGTTTAATTAATAGGTGGTTTAGCGTCAATAACTTAATGCTAAATGCCAAGAAAACGAAAGCTATTAAATTCACATTGACTAATAATCCTTCCTTGCCTAGTATAGTTATTGACGGCGATCAACTTACTTTGTCGAAGGATGCTAAGTTTCTTGGCCTTATCGTTGACAGCAAACTTCAATGGGGAGCACATATCAAGGAACTGTCTAACAAATTGAGTTCCGCAGCATTTGCAGTGCGGAAAATAAGAGAACTATCAGACATTAAAACTGCAAGAATTGTTTATTTCAGTTACTTCCACTCTGTTATGTCGTATGGATTATTGCTTTGGGGTAATGCAGCAGACGTAAATAGCATCTTTATTTTACAAAAACGCGCTGTTAGGGCTATTTATAGGCTAGGTTATAGAGAATCTCTTAGACAAGTTTTTGCGCAGGTGAAAATTTTAACGTTACCATGTTTGTATATTTTCTTGAACATTATGTATGTGCGTAAAAATATTCATAAATATCACAAACGAAGTCAATATACTAGCATAACAAGGAACAAGTTTAAACTTGTTCTACCTAAAATTAGATTAGCCAAAACTGGCAACTCTTTTGTAATGAACGGCGTACTATTTTATAACTTGTTGCCTGTTAGTCTAGTAAATAAGAAAGACACAGATTTTCAAAGAATTTTAAAAGACTTTTTAATTGAAAAGGCTTACTACAAAATTGAAGACTTCATCTGTGATAAAGTCTCTTTACGTAAATTGTATTTAGACTGTAATAATAATACTTGACTGATTATACCTACTATTGTAGTTATTTTATACATTGATATTTTGACATTGCAATTATTTTATATAATTTTTGACATTCTAATAATATTATTTTCTTTGACATTTAATTTATTGTGTATTAACTAATTTATTCGTAAAAATTGTATTTGACATTCATAAGTGTACATTGATGTACCCATATTTGAATAAATTATTTTGAATTTGAATTTGAATTTGGATTTTATTGAGACCATAAAGAACATTGGAAGATGCTAAGTGGAACGTAAAGCGCAAACCCGATTAAGTAGAGATAACGTTTATGTGCGTGATTCTGAGTGTGTGATGCGACAGCGAGTGAATATTAATGTGGGCAGGGAGATGGGATGTCAGGTGACCCAAGGACACCGTATTCAATAAAGTTCATTCAATAAAGTCCAACTTCATAAAGTTTACGTGAAATTTAATATTACTGGCTTGCTGCACACCGAGATTTTTCAAGGGTGAAAAATAACTTAAAGTGAAATTTCAAATATTTATAAATTAAATGTTTTAACGTTAGATGTAAACATAACCACCACACCCTTACCTACTTACTCACTTCCAAATATGTAGCGTGATTTTAAATTAACTCATGAATTCTGAATTTAACATATTAAATTATCTTTAGTTAATTGAAGCTATGTTTACTTAACTGGTAAAATTAAATTAAGAGCACCTTTAAAAACAATTTAAAGTAGATAGTATATAGTAGCATCAACAGAACTAATACGGTGCATTAAACTTGTTGACGTACCGTGAGTGACTGGAGGCGGAGGGTTCATTTCCGACGTAAATATTTGCTTTGGGACTCCATGTTTGTGCCGCTGCGGTTCCTCTCAGGTATCAGCCGCAGTAAGTGGGATCCTAAATGTACGAAGTAAATTACTTTTGTCTTGAGTTTCAGTCTATTTTGTTCTATTTGTGAGTTATTCTAGGAAGCAACTTATCAGTCTTGACGTCAGCAAAATTAGAATTATTTTACTACAGTATGGTTTATTTTATTGGTGTTTGTATTATTTTATCATATTGAAATGATTTTTGCTCGGGTTTGCGAACAAATATTTAACTTATTATAAGTGAGTAGTTAACTGAAACTTCAATCCATGTAAATGCAATTTTTCTCAAAATCGAATTGATACAACTATGCATTGTTGTACTCTGCAGTGTAGTGAAAAAAAACCCTACATCCTGCACTATAGGATAGCGTATAATTTATATAGTGTAGATGTAGATTCTTAGTAGCAAAACACAACAGCCAAAATACTTTAAAATACGAAAATAACATAGCACTAAAAGTGGTTTACTTATAACAGGGCAAATGGGAGATTAATCAACTTATATCTCAGGGTGACGAGCGCAGTGCTGTGCCGCGCAGGGTCTTGAATTCTGCGAGCTCAAAATTCTGGGTGGCGCAGACCTATTATGGGCAAACGTGACGTTTAACATCAGGCGAGCGAATTGCTCGTTTCGTCACTTAATCACAATAAAAAAAAAAACTACTGGACAAAGGTTTATCCTAGAGTACGCCACATGGCACGATCTCTTGCTTTAGGCATCCAATTACGTAAGTATTTAAATTACAGTTCAATTTTGTTCAAACCACATGGGTCTTATATATGTGGCAAACAAACTATTTGACACCCGAATCCGATCTCCGATTTCAGTCTGTTTCGTTCAGCTTAATAGCTTTAGTGGCTTTTTGATGTTAGGACAAAACGGGGTTTTTAATTACCTAGGGAAGTTTTGATGAGTATTATAAGTCTATTTTTTTAAAGAGGAAATGTGGGAGTGGGGTAGGGAAGTCTTTGCTCTACATTGTGACTCCAATGGCTCAATACAATAATGTAACTTATTTTGTCTGAATGTGGGCAAAGGTCTCCTCCAGATTACTCCACTTCTTTTTTGTCTCTCACGAGTGTTCTTACAACATCATCATCGCCATCAACCTTTTTCAACCCACTGCTGAGTATAGGTCTTCTTGTCAGCGCCTTCCATTTCAGTCCTGTGCCAGTCTCATCCACTGCCTTCCTACCGTCTTTACAATGTCATTATTTTTCCTCTTCATTTTAATTTCTTTCACTTCTTGACGAACGACCATTACAAAACGTTGTAAAATTTTTAGTAAACAACATATCAGGAAAATTTTTGAAAACCTGCAAACTTCACGAAGCAATAGATCATTCGAGAGTCGATTTATTCACGGCACTTCGGAACTGACATCGAAATGGCAGTCTCCGCTTCCGCGTTGGAAAATTTAAACGATAAGCGATTTACTGAAAGATTTTCGTGTATTTTGAAGGAAAGTATTCGTTAAATTTGATCGTGATACATTAGAAAAGGAAAAGCGAAAAGAAAATGCGTCAAGGAAAGATGATATATTTCATCATATCGTATATTATTTTCACATTTATGAGGACAAATAAGGTTTTTATTTTTTCCGAGAAAAATAACACGGAGTACCCTTGATGATTGTTTGCGGATTAGTAAAAAAATAAGAAAAAAACACAAGTACAAAATGCTTTATTTACCATTTTGTTAACAAGACAATGTATTTATATCATGTTTTTTTTTGGTTTAAAGATCTGGCGGGATCAAAATCATAGTTGGAGTATCTAACCCAACCCAAATAATACGTGTAACTATAAACAAAATAATTTGAAAGTGAAGTAACCTGAAGCAACCTCTGCTTGAAATTTCTGTGCGGACAATAAAAAAAGCTATCTATCCATAAATTAGTCTTTACTCCTAGAATTTATTAATTTGCTTAAGTGACTTACAACAATTATAACAATGATAACAATTTATATATTATACGTAGTATTGGGTTGGATACTTCAACTAAAATTTTGATCACGCCCGGAGATCTTTACACCAGTGAAAAAGTAATATAATAAAAATAAATTGACTTGAAACAGATGAAGTTATGAAATAATAGATTTAGACACCAGAAAAAAAATTGAGGTCTGTTAAAAACATGCTAAAAATAATAGTAAAGCTGTCAAAACAACGTCAATTTTCATAGTGCTATTATGAGTATTATTGCACAATATGCTGGTTGCTGGTGCATGATGACAATGGCTGCGATTCCCCGAGCCACACAGAGGCGTCTGTTATCACAACTGAGATAGCAGCCCTGAGCACTGGCCAGATTGGTAGTCTAGCATAATACTGAATAATATTATGAAGAACTGAAGGAGAGTTAAGAATAATATGAATTTATCTTACTTTCAGTTAACGTTAACTTTAGAAGTTTAACAAAGGAACTAACCCAGCATGCGTAAAATTCACATCACACTTTTTTCAATAAAAAATAAGGCTGTCGCTTTGACTCTATAGGCCTATTGTTGTTTGAGAAGTTCAATTGTCCTATTTTTGTTATAGGTAATTAACACGGGAACTAACGTAAAAATAACACCAACACATTTGTACATATTAATAATGGTTAATAGTTAGCAAATCGAACTAAAAAGCGAAAAATAAATAATAGTTAAAAAAAAACTAAAAAAACACGCTTTTTATAAAAAACCGAACTAAAAAAATAGAAAATAAAATTTTATAAATTTAAATTAAGAATAGGGTTGAAAATTTCAATAAATATAAATTAATAATAGTGTAAATAAATAAATATATGTATTTTATTTTTAAAAAGCGTGGGGTGCATGGGTCAATAGATATTATATATTTTGTAGATACATTTTGTATTGACAGACATGAGTAGAGTGATTAGCATTTTGATAATATCTTAGAAAGCACCCCACGCTTTTTTAAAAATAAAATACATATATTTATTTATTTACACTATTATTAATTTATATTTATTGAAATTTTCAACCCTATTCTTAATTTAAATTTATAAAATTTTATTTTCTATTTTTTTAGTTCGGTTTTTTATAAAAAGCGTGTTTTTTTAGTTTTTTTTTAACTATTATTTATTTTTCGCTTTTTAGTTCGATTTGCTAACTATTAACCATTATTAATATGTACAAATGTGTTGGTGTTATCCGATTTTGGCCGTCTGCTCAAGTAAATTAAAAATAAAATTGATGCGTAACAAAAAATATTGAGCAAAAAGATTTGTAGCCGCGTGGTTTCGATCCTCAGACCTCATAAAATAAAATTGATGCGTAACAAAAAAATATTGAGCAAAAAGATTTCTAGCGCGTGGTTTCGATCCAGGGACCTCTGGGTTATGAGCCCAGCACGCTTCCACTGCGCCACTCTGTTCTCTGACACGAATGACGAAATTACCATTTGCAAGTTAAACGGTATTAAAAGTTAAAGAAACTTTATAGAAAAAGCGTGTTAAACAAATTAATAGTTAAAAAAACTAAAAAACACGATTTGTTTAGTGTATTGTCATCGGTCCTCGATATATCTACAAAGTTTGAAAGAAATCTGACCGTTTCAAGTGGGTCAAAAACGCGCTCAAAGGAGTCGGTTACATACAAACATACAAACATACAAACATACAAACATACAAACATACAAACATACAAACATACAAACATACAGGTGAAGCTAATAAAAGCGTGTTAAAAAAAAAACAAAACAAAAAGTAACAAAATATGTCAAAACCACGTTAGTTTTCAGTTGTCCTTTATTAAAACTTGTCAAAAATATTGTGTACATCATAACAATGCTCGTAGATTACTTTTATCCCGCATATTGCGGAAAACTACAATATTGTGGGTGAAATGGAGTACAGCTAGTACCTATAGTCATGGTAAAAAGAAAAACGAATGCTAAACCGAAAAGGGCTTATAGTACTCACCGTTATAGAATAGAAAAATGTCAATGACATTGAACAAAATATATGGAACAGCTTTTTTTCGTGATTTCGGGGTTGTTGCCATAGTAAAAATAGTTCATAACGATAAGCACTATAAGCCCTTTTCGGCTTATATAGTCCTTATAACCATATGTATCCATATTTATGAACAGCTACCAGCTATATTCTTGCTAGCTGTTAGCTTTATGACATATTTATACGAGTATACCTACCTAGCTACAGTAGGTATAGTCATACATAGCTACTACAGTAATTTGCTAAACATAGGAAACACGCTATCTTTCTTCAACTTTTCTCTGACGGCAATCTAACTAATGAAGTAACCGACTAAATGAAGCCATGACCTGACGCGCTTCACCTGTGGCGATAAATCGCTGACCGACACGACTGAGTGAATCGCCGCGCCCATTGTGCTAATGTTCCTAGTTCATTCAACGAACAGGGGCGGTATTAAGGTTACGAGATGCCGTTTAGAAAATAAAAACTAGATTAAAAAGGTTAAAAAATATTTCAGTAGGTAAAATTAAATTTTAGAACAATTAAGCCGCTAAATGAAACTAAAAATAAAAAGGTAAAAAAAAATATTTCAGTGGGTCAAATTAAATAAAAAATAATTAGGTCGCTAAATAAACCTAAACTAATTTAAATTAATCTAAAATACCGCAACCTGTTATTTTGGTTCAAAAAACAGGTATATACAGGGTTGTAACCAAAGTGTATTCTAAGTCGAAAAGAGCTCATAAAAAACATCATTATATACAATTTTTACTATGGAGATCCTAAAATCGCGATATAAAAATCACCTGTCCACCTTTTGTCGAGTGTCATTGACATTTTTCAATAGAACAGCTGATTTTTTTCTCGACTTTCGGGTGGGTGGATTTCAAATTTCACCAGCGCTGGAATTCTGTTGGAAAAGATGACGAATGATTAAAAAATAAGTAGGTGGTAAGTTATAGTAGCATAGTAGGTATATTTTAGTATTCCTATTTAGTACCAACAGGCTAGGAGTTTGACCGCATCTAGTTTGAAGTTAATTATGAAAAGCCCAGACCAAGGAAACGAACGCGAGAGAACGCGCTGCATCTCATTTCATTTTAATTGTAATAAATGAGAAGCAGCGAGAACGCTCGCCTGTTCGCTAAGTTGAATGATGATATATATAAAATTCAAATTCAAAGCCAGGAAATTGCGCAAAAGTCACATTAAAATGTCGTTTGTTAATTAGTTCACGTGGCCTGTCAAAGTATGCCTAATTGCCGACTCTATGAATATGGGATGAAACATGTCGTCATCCGCCCTTTATGCGTTCTTGGATTGTTTATTCGAAATCATACAGTACAATAATTATTTATTGACACCACATAAAAGCACAAACGTAGCTAAACAAGTATCAGAAAGGCACAAAATGCGGTCTTCTAGTTTATCTATATATATAAAAGTGAAGGTCGTGACTGACTGACAGATCAACGCACAGCCTAAACCGCTTAAGCTACAAACGACAAATTTGGACAAAAGTTTTATATCAAAAAGCGGACGCACACTAAGAAAGGAATTTGCCCAATTCAACCCCTAAGGGGGTGAAAAGGGGTGTTTAAGTTTGTATGAAAAAAATATTTTTTTTAATGCTACGATTATCAAACTTTGTAAATATACTAAAGTTAAAAAAATAATCGACACCTATTTCATCATTTTACAAAAATCAACCCCTAAAGGGGTGAAACGGAGCAATGAAGTTTGTATGGAGATTTTTTTTTTAATGTTGTGGTTATGAAACTTTGCAAATATACTAAGCTAAAGAAAATATTAGACACTTATTTTTTTATTTTTTGAAAATCAACCCCTAAAGGGGTGAAACGGAGTATTGAAGTTTGTATGAAGAATTTTTTTTTGATGCTGTGGTTACGAAACTTTGCAAAATATACTAAGCCTAAAAAAATAATAGACACTTATTTTTTTGTTTTTTGAAAATCAACCCCTAAAGGGGTTAAACGGAGTGTTGAAGTTTGTATAAAAATATTTTTTTCCTAATACAACGATTATTTGACTTTGCAATTGTACTAAGCTAAAAAAAATAATAGATACCTGTTTCATTATTTTTTGAAAATCAACCCCTAAAGGGGTTAAACAGATAAAAGTGAATGTCGAGACTGACTGACAGATCAACGCACAGCCTAAACCGCTTAAGCTACAAACGTCAAATTTGGACAAAAGTTTTATATCAAAAAGCAGACGCACACTAAGAAAGGAATTTGCCCAATTCAACCCCTAAGGGGGTGAAAAGGGGTGTTTAAGTTTGTATGAAAAAAATATTTTTCTTAATGCTACGATTATCAAACTTTGCGAATATACTACAGTTAAAAATATAATTGACACCTATTTCATCATTTTTTAAAAATCAACCCCTAAAGGGGTGAAACGGAGCAATGAAGTTTGTATGAAGATTTTTTTTTAATGCTGTGGTTATGAAACTTTGCCAATATACTAATCTTAAAGAAATAATAGACACTTATTTTTTTATTTTTTGAAAATATACCCCTAAAGGGGTGAAACGGAGTATTGAAGTTTGTATAAAAATATTTTTTTCCTAATACAACGATTATTTGACTTTGCAATTGTACTAAGCTAAAAAAAATAATAGACACCTGTTTCATTATTTTTGGAATATCAACCCCTGTGGGGGTGAAATGGCGTGGTAAATATAGTACGGAGAGAGAATTGTAATGACTCGCTGACAGATAAGGCACATCCTACACCGCTGGTCGTAGAAATTTAAAATACGGAGGGTGTGTTTGTCTTGACGAGTAAACATGTACCAAGAAAGATTTTTTTTGAAATTCAACCTCTAAAAGGGTGTAAATAATAATAATAATAATAAAGCCCATTTATTTCCAATCTACATGCATAATAATAATTAAGTAATATATCAAATAATTAATTTTCTTAAATTTTTCACTTATATGTAATTATATTTCATTTTATTTAATCTGTTCGGATCAATTTAATTTTAATCGCTATCGTTACTATCTTCGCTTTCATTGATCGGAACCCCTTCTCGGGTATAGGCCTCCTCCAGCTAAAAGGGTGTAATAGGGTGTTAAAGTTTGTATGGGGAAGCATTGTTTTTGACGCCACGGTATTGAAACTTTACAAATATACAAAGCTTAAAAAAATTACGAACACGAATTTCACCATTTTTGGAAAATCAACCCCTGTGTGAAAAGAGAATTTCTTTTGATGCTAACTCAATGAAACTTTACAGATGTACTAAACTTAAGGCGTGTAAACAACATCCGGAAAAAATCCAAAACCTTCGAAAAGTCACATCCTCGAGGTGGAACTGCTAATTATCTCGAAAACTAAAAACATTTTTACCAAAGCGCTGAGACTAAAAAGTCACCAAAACCTCGGACCTTTTTGGAGCCATTAAAAGTAACATAGTCGCCTCAAAAACATGGCCTCCATATAAACTTTGAGGATCTATATCTCCGAAACGGTTGAAGATGGGTGGGTGTTTGACTAAATGTCATAGGAGTTAACAAGGGCTACTTGATGGTGGTGGCGAAAATCCAAACGATTCAAAATGGCCGCCATTTTTCAAAATGATTCGAGGGGGCTGACTTATTGCATCCAGCGGTTTTTGGGGTCCCCCCCCCCCCCCCCGCTTCCATTGTATGACACTTTTTACATGCTCTCAAAAAAGAGGGTTAAATTAATTTCATCCCGGAAAAATTTTCGGTTCCCGAGGTATAGTCCACGCGGGCAAAGCCGTGGGCGCAAGCTAGTATTGAATATAAGTAAGACCGACCAATACCAATTATAAATAAAGATACAAATATATGTACAATCCTAAAGATAACAAATTTAGCAAAACTTTCCATACTTTTTAACAAACTTTTATTCCGAAAGAAGAAGTCCGATTGCACTTTTGGAATACTGAAACTCCGACGACAATACAATAAAAGCTTGTTTTTAAACACATTTTTTGAACTTACTTATTTGAGAGACTTATTTTCTCTTTAATTCACCCCTGTCCATCCATTCGGGTACAGTTCCATTCGGTCGGGGCTGTATTCAGCAGGTAAACGCAGACACAGGTGCCGCTTTGCATTCCGCATTGTTGAGGTGCCAAGAATGTGCCAATGTGACACCTCACCCATTTAATCGCGCGACTCTACTTTTATGTATTGTTTTTACACCTGGCTTGGCAATATCTGAGATTTAGTGACATCGAGATAATATTATACATTTTTAGAGTGTTAAAGGGACCAATATAGGATGCAGTTTTAAATAGTTTTTCTATGCAATTGAGTGACGAGACGAGGAATTCGCTCGCCTATGTTAAACGACATTTTTGCCCATAACAGGTCTACGCTACCCAGAATTTTGAACTCTTAAAATTCAAGGCTCGTCACTCTCAGATATAAGATGTTTAATCTCCTATTTGCCCTTTAATTTCAGAATTAAGAATAAGGATCTAATGTTTATTGAGATTTTGTAAATATTAACTAGCTTCGGCCCGGGATTTCATCTGCGCGGTGAAAAAACGATGGCGATGATGATTATCAAAAGTACCTCTTGTAATTTATGTATCCCTGATGCAAAGTTTTGTGTTAGTAGTTAAGTTAAGGCGTGAAAGCGTAACTAACAAATAATCAAACTCACTTCAAATCTGTAATATTAGTTGAAATAAAAATTGCTTCTTAAATATTAGTTAGTAAGTTAGTTAATTGACTACCACCATGTAAAACTGAGATTAGTTTTCTGCGTAGAAGTTTTAGCTAGTCAAGAAAAAAACTTCAAAAAGCTTTGATTTTATAATGAGTAAATTTTCACTACAAATTTAGACGTACTTGCTATTAGGGCGAGTATTCACTGGAGTTGTGAAGAAAAGCTAGATTGAAATGTCTAATCAACAGAACACAAAATTAAACCTGACTTTATATGAAACATAACACAATATTGTGGTAACCGGGTTGGGTCCAAGCAGTTTTGATAGATCCTCGCCCTTTTCTTCGTGTTTATTTTTTATATTTTTCATATAAGTGACAATTAAGTGACGGGTCACCTGACGGTAAGCGGTTACTGCCGCCTGTAGACACCTCTTGGAGGTGTCTACAGGCGGTGGTAACCACGAATTAAGCAACGCGCTAAAGATTTGGGTATTAGTATCCAAGGTATCTTCAGGACGTTGATCACCTCTAAGGACTCAATTTACCCTTCCTTTGTTTATTCTCTACGCTTCCCACCTATTTATTCAATGGATCGTATTAACCTAATTCTTCAAAGAAGTCCTAAATAAAAGCGTTTCTCCTCGACCAAATCTGAATGGAACAAACTCAAAACTCCTTTTAGCAACAATTTGTTTTCGTGATAAGAAGCACGAGCGGTAACTTCGGCCGATACCTCCGGGTTGGTAAAAGTTTGTTCTTTGTTTTTGTAAACAGGAAATAGACCTTCTGATTTTTTTCTTAAACAGTCTACACAATTTAAACTTAATATTAAAGAAAGTAATTGATTTAATTATGTAATTATTTCTTACTTTAATAATTAGCACTGGGACAAAACACGCTGAGGAAAAAAAACTTAAATACTTTATAAAACTTTTTGCTAAGCTTTTTAAGTTGTTTTTATGCAACACGACTGGTTTTAGTTACGTTAATTGTATGAAAATCTGAGGTACCTATAACAAGATATAATATAACGCTGTAATTGCGAAAACTGTCTCACAAAAATCACAACCACCACTTCTGTAAAACACCTGTATTATCTCAATATTTCGAGTTTGAATAGACTTTTGTACAATATTCAGTAGGCATTGAGCATTGAATAGAGAAAATTGACCGAATATCCGTTGTAGACCAACACGCCTTAGGGATTACCACAGGATTGCAAACATTGAATAAAATGGAATCGCAAAGCCAGTAGACAATAAGTCATTCAGGCTTTAGTCCAATTTACGCGAGTCAACAAGATTATCGATGTTGTCTCTTCGTAGTCGAGTCGCAGTGTAGAGCAGAGTTTGTGGTTTGAGCCACTTGAGAATACTTTCTTCTGACCACAGTAGCACGGTCTTATTTTCTTTACAATACAGAAACATAACTTCTCAAATGATTTCTTACCGTTTGCCACCAAGCAATTGGCTTTCCCGCAAAGAACTAAGCAACTACGCCTATGAAGTGACGGGACTGACTTGACTACTAGCACTTTGTAAAAAAACTTATAGCCCAGCTTTTTTAGATGAGTGGATAATGAAACGGAAGTATTTTCTTTAATAAGACGACTAGTGACTACAGAAACAAAAGTACTCATAAGTAACTTCCACTGTGATTTATTTTTAAGGTTTTTATGGCGTTCAGAACGCTGTAAGTTAAGCGTGCCTGCTACTGTTCAATTGTACATAGATAATTGTCAACGCTACGAGCGGAAGGACAGACACGGGACTAGAGCGGGATTATGGGCCTAACTGTGCAATCATGGTGGCAATGGTCATTGCATGCCATCTCACTCGCTCGTATGTCGCGCGTAACTTATCGCGAAAGGGATGACACGATCTCTATTTCCGCCACGCTTACACAATAAGACCTCTAAGCTGCGTTTTTCACCATCTCCGTACATAAATACCTATATAAAAATAGACCTCTAACTTATCAGGAAGAGTGAGTGGCGCTCAAGTTGAATCACTGACAAAATATTATATTGAACCATCGTCAAGTTTTATTTCCATGCGGCGGCGTCTGCAGAGGTCGATTCTGACGATCGCATCGCAATTTATGGAATGGAATCACGAATCGATGCAGTTTGTTGGAATGTTTCCCATGAAATATTGCGCCAAGAATAAACAACTTATGCCGAATAATGATATTTTACGAGATTGACGTTTTGATTTGAAACGAACACAAACCAAGTCCACCCAAAATTGAAAATGTTGAAGGCATCTTTTTGTACAAAGATATAAGTTATGAGTGGCTGATTTAAACACATGCTGTACCCTAAAGTTAGTATTGGAAACAACATCAATATTGTTCAATAAGAAGATAACTCTCTTGTAATGATTGTCTATCTGAGAAAGCTTACATACGTTAAAAAACTTAAAACTTAGCAAAATTGAATGGACCGAATAGTTTTAGTCAACGGTCACCCATCCAAAGACTAACCGACGACCGTTGCTTACATCGGCAATCGATTACAAACTACGCTACGCTACGAATACCTACTATTGTCAAGCTATCTACGACCTAACGTTTAAAATCGCAATTTATTTACACACTAAAAACTTTACATTCGCGAGTTTCCGCCCTAACAATTCATCAGTTTCAGAGTGCTGTGATTCGCACATACGTTACAAACGAGTATTTTTTCCGTAAAGTCTCATCGGGCGAACGTTTCCCGGTTGTCACACAAGCTTTGACAATCAACGACGCGGAACGGTGCCACAATGAATACTTTGATAGGCGTTTCGTGACGCATGAAGGTATTGATTGCTATACCTACTCACACGTATACTACAAAAGGCTGATAAAATATCAATCAAAAAACCTGTCGTCGTTTCAGATTCATGCTGATTGTTGTCGACCGCTAATCGTTGAACATACAGACTTCGTTACTTAGGAACCGTTTTATTACAAGCTTTAATTGAACTGGCAATGTATGTCACTTTGTTTGTTTATGTTGTATTAGGAATAAGTATGTATCCTCTTTATTCTAATTCAATTATTGTGCAGATTTTTAGCGATATTATCCTTTGTTTTTTTATTTCTGGTGTGAAAAAAAACTATAAGTTTATCACTTTAATGAGACACTGAAACAAATATAATAATATATACAAAAGTGTCAGTATGTAAGTTAGTTATAAAGAGTTTAGTTTTATCTATATGCCAAACACCACCTAAAGATTTCAAAGAATAAACTTTTATATTTAAAACATGTAGCCATTTTACAAGCACGTACCGATTCTGATAGCGTTGAGATTTTTAGTTTTCTAGCTGCTTGCATAGTGTATAGTGTATTCACGTAGTTCTACCAATATTTCAAAATATCTGTAAAAGTTGGTTGCATCGCAAGTGAGATTAAAGTTTCGTTCAGAATATTCAAGTTAAAACTGTCCTTATTTACTTATATCAAGTCCTTGAATTTAAAAATAGCTTATTTTACTTAGAGCTTTTAGAAAGTTTTTAAAGTAGAAATTATTTTATTTTATTTAGGACTAGTTAAATTAAATTATTATTATATTAGTCTCATTTTATTTGTACTATTAATAGGTTTGGACTAACAATAGATTTTTATTCCATCTGTGCAGTGCCAGCAAGCCAGAATAGCATTCGATTGCAGCCGGTCTCAATTTTACACAAACCCATATTGCTTCCACCCTGCTGGACAACAATAATGAATTTTCATTTTATTGAAGCAGCAATTTTGATTTTATATATTTTTTATGTTTTGTATAGTTTTATAATGTGAATTCAATTATTCGAGGTTTCCACTTTTCACATTTCCAAGGCAAAATGTGTCCTTGTTTCATCATGATGATGTCTACTTATAAATAAATGAGACAGATATAGAGAGAGCAAGAGAGAGAGAGAGAGAGAGAGACGAACTGAAGGACACAAACTGTAGGTAAAAATTGTTACTTTTGGTTGATAGATATAAATAGAAATTAATATAACCACTGACGAAGTAGACATATTTTAATAATACGGAACTACTCGCGTTTCATCGGGTCGGATAATCTGACAACAGCAAACAAAGAAAGTTACTTTAGTAGGTATAGATAGATTTATACCATTAGTATGAGTGTGTTCCTATAATTGCGAGTGTGAGCTATTCTTCTGTTCAAGTAAAAGTTTTCCACCGTCAAGTAAGGCGCTTGTTCGCTGTAGGGCTCATTATCGCGATCACGTGTACCTTCCACACTGCTGGGCAGAAATAATGACTGTCTGTGCCACCGTAATTACATATCGATTTCTGTACGATTTCAAACGAGTCTCACATTGTTTGTTCACTTTGTTTGTTTTAGTATCATTAAAAATGTTTTCCTTCCTTTGAAGAAATGTTTATGAGGGAAACGAATTTGGTAAAGTAAATGTTTGGACGAGAATTTAATTTATTATAATCGCCGCAATATGATAATTTCAATGTTTTTTTACAAAACGCAAGCTATTTATGGCTCAGGTCTCACCGCTATTTAGCTAAGCGACTGGTTATCTAGTTTAATCGCACAAAACCGCATCATAAACTGAAAGATACCCTTACCCATAGTACCGTATTACTTTGATACCTGATGGCTATCAACACGTCAAGCAGGAACACATTAAACTAGTTTGACGTTTGTAAAGCAATAACACATGATATTTAACATTCACTGAGTTTCCGGTACAATCCGCATAATTTTTCTCTACAGCCACACCGTGCTACTCTCCTGCCCCGATGGTGCCCCGCGGCGACCACACACAGTTGGACATGCGTTTTGTCCTTTGACACGCACACAACAACCGACAAAAAATGAGAGCAGTGGTCATGACATACATCTAGATAAGTGACGAGATCACACAATGTCTGTCTTCTTCCTCCACTACTCCCCTCGACACTCGTCAAGCGTTCAATGCTCTACTCACACATTCGCTAATAATACAGGGTTATACGGAAAGAGTATGCTAAGCCGAAAAAGGCTCGTAGTACTCATCATTATGAACAACTTTTACTAAGTCAGCTGTTTCAAAGAAAAATGACAATTACTCTCGACAAGATGTCTGGAACAGCTGATTTTTTTTCGAGATTTTATGGTTAGTCTTATTTAAAAAGTTTTTTATGATGATGAACAATTTGACCCCTGCTACAGTTCGTCTTATCGTAACCCTGTATAATACCAGAACTTTTCTTAATTTTCGTTGCTTTTTGAGTATGTAATACACTAGTTCTACCTGCTCGTCGCGCCTAATTATTTTTTCTTATTGGACAATTTAATCCAAAAGCCCCAAGATCTGAAGTTAACAAGCAAACAAATTAAGCAGAAGCCAAAAAAGTAGAAAACTTGATTATTTGTCAAAGTGAATTAGCGTTTGCATGACAGCAATCTTCTTGGCAACATCGCGTTCAAGCATTCAGAAGCTTCGCGCCATACAAATTATTCGCATTCATCATGGCGAGATAAAACTCACGGGAGAACTGGTGTTTACAAGTACCGTTATGTACTTTGTGTGCCCAGTTTTAAGGTTCATTTTTTAACTTTAAACCAAACATTTGTTTTGTTTAAATTGAAAATACGAACACAGTTATATGGAAACTAACGTGGTTTTTACACATTTTTGTTATAATTAAAGACGGGAATACTCACGTAAAAATTAAGTCGTCTACTATGACTAGTTTCGGTCACATTCGGTGACCTTCATCAGGTGAGTTTACAAACGTGACGCGCTCACGGTTGCGTCTCGCTTGACACTAACGAACGACTTAATTTTTACGCGAGTATTCCCGTGTTTAATTATAACAAAAACATAGTTATATAAATATACAATGTAGAAGTCCATAGTTATTCATTAGGCATGTTTAGTTGTCAAGCGAGTAGTGCACATTTTCAAATAATATTTCTTGATATGTTTTGGTCTTTTCCACCATAAGGTTCGTGCAAGTAGCTACCGAGGTATCAAAGTTTACGGGCCGCCCAAAAGGGTGGCGCTTAGTGAGCAAACTATGAATATTTGAGTGCGTTAAAAGGTATCAGATTCCGCACAAATTTGGAATTTCATTGAAATTTGCACGGGATTTGATATAATAATATGTAGGTATGTATTTCAACCAAGCATGTAAACTATTCGTACCAGAAGATGTAAGGCACCCACGATAGCTACGGTATTACTACGAGCTACAACTCTTTGCGTAGCACCGCTACAGCAACAATCTTTACGTGCTGTTCTTCTACCACATTGTCGCTTACCAACAGGCTAGTAGGCTGTCCAAAGCGGATTTATACAGGGTTATTCATAAAGGGTCTGCTAAGCTGCTCGAAATTCGCGAAAAAAAAGTCAGCTGTTCCATGGAAAAATGTCAATGACACTCGACAAAATGTATGGAACAGCTGAGTTTTTTTTCGCGAATTTCGAGTTGGTCCCATAGTAAAAGTAGTTCATAATGATGAAAACTATGAGCCCTTTACAGCTTAGCAGACCCTTTATGAATAACCCTGTATAAATCCGCTTTTGACAGCCTACTAGCCTGTTGGTAAGCGACAATGTGGTAGAAGATGAAGCACGTAGAGATTGTTGCTGTAGCGGTGCTACGCAAAGAGTTGTAGCTCGTAGTAATACCGTAGCTATCGTGAATAACCCTATATATAAAAAATACAGTAGAAAAGGTATCACAAATTACACAACCAAAAAAATTGCAAACCAAACCAATCAATCACAAGATTTACCAAGGCTGAATCCGAAATATACACTCAGGTGGTTAAGTAAATAGTAATTTACTCAGTACGTGAAACTGTTTGTTGACTCTGTATTCATTATAAACGTAAATTACTCCGGAGACAAGTCACAATACAGTTATATGGGTGTTATTACAGCGTTAGCAGAGGCAATGTGTTTGTTGTGTACATAAGTACACCATTATACCTACATTCGAGCTCATAATTAGCTTTAAACGTCCCTACAATTCTATAGGGAATTTGAAGGAGACGAAGATAGCATCATAAATACCCTATTTGTACTAGTATGGCATAATCTACTGTATTCATATTTTTTTAGCGTCAGTAGTAAATTCTAATAACTTTGAAGACGCAGTGGGTGCGCACACTCGAAAATAATAAATTAGAAATGTGGATCATCGACACAACAACAAAGAATAAGAAAACAATTCTAATTATAAAATTTAATTTACATGTCTCGAAAATGGTGGATTTGATCATTTTCATCCTAAAAAGGAATACCTACTCGTATGTTTTTGAGGATTATTTACATTTTTTTATGTAATTCCGAAATAGTAAAAAAACCTAAACGTGCAAGTCTATAACAGGTTGCTTTTAGTAACATTCTATAAAAGGACATACATTTTTTTTTGTTTAGTATTTTAAGATTTTAGCCAGCCAGTATTCTCAACATGACCGATTGGTTCTTTTGTTCCACAATTTCACAAACGGCTGAAGATCAAATGAGCCGGTATTTTATTGGAATTTGGAATATATTTCAGTAAAGTTGAACGCAGACATGAATAATGCCGCTCAGTGAATTTTGTTTAAAGCCAAAAAGTGTCAAATAAATATATAAGTAACTAGCTGTTCCCTGCCACGCTTTGCTGTGGATAAAAAAAAATTAAATTAATAAAAAAATAGCCTATGTTACTTTGGGATAATGTAGCATTCGAATGGTGAAAGAATTTTTGAAATCGGTCCAGTAGTTTTTGAGTTTATTCCACACAAACATCCAAAAATACAAAAATACAAATCTTTCCTCTTTATAATATTAGTATAGATGAAATAACTGACAATGAAGTTATAAGGCCAGGTTGAATGCTTAGCAATAAAGTAAATATGGAACTGAAATAAATATACACTGTGTTTATATGTTTTGTACATACTTATGTAGGTTATTGAATAATAGCTATGACTAACAAACAGTTTAGTCTGTTTTATTTTTGTTTTTCAGGATTCCAGATGTTTGTTAAGAAGGATGTAGACATCCATTTACAATACATGATACACGATGACATGTATCGCTATCTCAAAAACAGAAAACTCAATTCATCGTTTTGTTCTATAACAACAAAGAAGTGATCCAAATAAAGGGGTTAAGAGAACAAATGCTTACCTAGCAACACTTGAACTTAACGGAGCCCAACACCTGAGACAAAAGAATATCGCTTTTTACAAAAAAACAAAAACAAAAGTGTCAGTTTCCATTCACAAGCCGTCTCCAGTGAAACAATGGATAATAGTACAAAGGAAACGTTCAAGGCAGTTATCTCTAAAAGCTCGTCAAATACTCTAAATATACAGGGTGTAACAAACGCAGTGTCGGATCCGCGAAATAAATTAAAAGTTTTGGTAACGTGTTAAAACATCATAAAAAATATGCATTTACTCGTATTCTCCTATAGTATTGTAAATATTATTCTACCCATTTTCTGATTAGCTAAAACCACTATTATTTAACTGGGTGTCAGTTGTCCATGTCTTTGTGTGTGTCCCATGGCATCCCCGACACAGGGTAACCTAATAGGGAGCTATGAGTGTGAAACGTTTATTATTTAATCTTTGGCATTACTTCCTCAGCCCCTATTTTCTCAGCTTCCTCAGCCGTGTCCTGACTGACCGAGTATACAACTTGCGAGGCATGCTACTATCTCGTTCTGGCTGCCTAACCTACCACGGTTCAAACTGAGATACGATGCTCGATGCGAGGCGCGAGTCAAGAGTCAAGCCGCTATCACTATATTTGTTGATCCACGAATGCGAGCCATAGCGATACCGGACAAATCGCCTTAACGGATCGGACAGACTTTTTGCTACATCTTGTATATCCACAATGACAGTGTAAAATTTGGATTGTATTTCAGATTCAACCCCTTAATTTTAGATTGTACTTTATCATGGCCTAATAAATAGTTATTTCGAAGAAATGGATCGATACATATTGCTTGGAACGTTATTAGTGTTTGTATACTTCTAGCTTTACTTGTGTTTGTGTCTAAAATGTATTTAATTAATAACAAGAAACTTAAGATAAAGCTGCTTTAGAGAGAAATAGTTTTATTTGTAATTATTGACGTTGTCTGCGATTCGAAATTAGAATAATTATAATGATTTACAAAAATTGTTTGTTTGATGTAGAGTAGCAATATTTTGTTCTTATCCGTTTTTTCACTTGCTTGGATATTCCTATAGGAACCGTTATTATTTTTTTGGGTTAAACTTTTTAGGATTAATTTCTATCACGAACGTTCTTGAGTATGTTTTTACGTACCTACTCATGAAAAAGCAGTGACAAGAAGACAAATGAAGAATAAACATATTTTATATTTCGCGTAATTGTCCTATTGAAGTGAGGTCCAAGTCTACCGGAACAAATCGGCGTTTGTATAATTATTTGCCCGACGATAACTTTAGTACGGTTAGTCCGGTCAACATAAAATGCGGACCAGTACAGCTCATGCAAATATAAATTTTAAGTGCACAGGGTTAAGGTCGAAGGGGTTATGAAAACTTTACTCAGGAGTCGCAAGGTCACAGTGGTGGACCACTAGTTACATCAGGCTCCCGAAACGAGCTCATAAACTCACAAAAAATTGGTGACATTTCCGTAATACGATGTTGCACTTAACTAGATGTAGGCACTTGTATAAACGAGTGTTTTTATTACCAAGTGCGGGACGCATTAAAGAATGGAGATATGGGATGGTTTACGACCGCGTATTACTTTATAAAAGTAGTTGGTTGCATCGAATTGAGAGCTCACAACCAATATTGGTATTTTCACAGCCGCTAGAGCGATTTTGCTCAAATTCAAACTTATTTGTTTTGGAATCATTTATTTGCCTGGAAAATTTTAATAACTACACGGAAGCTATCGCTAAAAAAATTTAAAAGACATAAACTAACAAGAGCGGATTTGTCGCCTGTCGGTAGATGACTGGGGTTATCAATCACTGATCACGAGACTGCGCTAAGCAAGAAATTTTTTTTTAAATGCAAAGAAAACACATAGAAGATAGCTCCACAGAGAAATGCGACTTGAAAAAAGTTTAAATGGGTAAACTAATTAGCCACGCAGTATAGTACCTGGGGTCTTAACGCTTTACTCGTATAAAACTTGTTGTATAGTGGTTTGGAAAGCAATCTCTTTTAGATTCGTGGTGGGATCACAATTATGATAATAATTGATAAAGATTTTTAAGATCCTCAGTCAGTTATATCACTTTTTATGCCTATCTTTTAATTAGATGTCGAGTCAACTAAATGAAGGCAACGTTAGAACGGAAAATTTTAAAAATCCATCAGTGAATGAATTGTCTCTAAGAAATTACTTCTTAAAAATAAATTGGAGTTTTAAAATATATTCGTTAATGATTATAGACCGACGGGTTGAGTGAGTTGTCGCAAGAATTTATCACTGATGAGTTACAATTTCGATTTACATATTTTGATCATTGGAAAATAGCACCTTCTTAAACGTTTTTACAAGCTTTGATTTAGCTTGCCCTGTTTGTTGTTGTAGTTTTTTGGGTCAAATCTTGCTACTGAATTTTGAACCACTTCCCGATGTCCGATTGAGCTGATATTTGATAGACCTACCTATGTAACTCCGATGACAATGAAATAAAAGCTTTTTTTGAAAATATTTTTTTAATTTACAATGTTTATTTTAAAATCTTATAAATTACAAACAAAAGGTCTTATAAATTACAACAAGAATAACTGGCGGCCTTATCGCTAAGGGCGATCTCTTCCAGTTTTACATGTTATACTTCCAGGTACTAATAGGTAGGTAGGAGATAGTATGTTAGTAAGTTCTCGTTTGTCTACTGCTGGGCATAGGCCTCTCCTAATACACGTCACTGAGTTCGGTCTTCAGCTGTCTGTATTCAGAAAGCTCGCCGCTTTACGCAAGTCATCGCTCTACCTGGCCACAGGGTGCCTACTGCCGGTTTAGTATTGACCTATTTAGTTTGCCAGAATGTAAACTATATTTAGAACTCGCCTATTTCAGTAATAATCGAAACCAGTATAAACTACGTCATAGGTCTGAATTTGGTCTAAGCGTTGAGCAACTGTTTATTTTTTTTAGGTTAAGTATGAATACAGGGTTATGACAAAAAGATATACTAAGCTGAATATTGCTCATAGTACTCATCATTATGAACAACTAGCGGCCCGTCCCGGCTTCGCACGGGTAGACTTTGGGATAAACGTAGAGTAAATTGAAATCGGTCCAGTCGTTCACGCGTGATGGCGTGACCAAAGGTGTTGAGAATAATTATAGGAACTCTTTGTTATAACCTCTATTCTCATGCTATTGCGTAACTATAGCAACCGTAGTTTGTTGATGCTAACTTGTCAATTTATAGTAAAAATTATCAATATAAAACGCACACTGTTTTGATAGATATGATTGAATTTGAACTTTGTACAGAGGTAATAAAGTGCAAATTGACTCTTGGACGTTAGGAACATACCTACATTGCTTAAACAACAGTGAGTGCTTGCAATTCAATATGAACTTTATACAATAGCAATAAAGCTAAGCTTTTAGTTAGAAAACGTTTGTATGGGAAAAATAAAAGGGCTGTGTTCTCAATATTTCTGAGAGATTTTCTTAATATTTTTTTCCGTAAGAACCTTCTCCTAATAATAACAAATACAACAAAAAAAGAATTAGTGAAATCGGTCCAGCCATTCACGCGTGAGGCCGTGACCAAGGAAAACGGGTTTCATTTTTATATATATAGATTTGACTATGGGACCAACCCTAAAATCGTAAAAGAAATAAAAAGTTCCACAGAAAAATTTCGATGGCATTCGGCAAAGTGTATGGAACAGCTGATTTTATTCGCGGGATCAGGGTTAGTCCCATAGCAAAAGTTGTTCATAATGCTGAGTTCCATGAGTCCCTTTCGGCTTAACTTACCCTTTCCTTATAGCCCTGTATAACCTACTACAAAAAAAAAACTATTTAAAAATCCAAGTCTCAATATAAAGTCTCATAATAAAGTAGTATGTAGGTATTCAGTGTTGCCAATTAAAAAAAATACTTTTTAAACATTTTATTTCCCTCTCTATCCATAAAACAAACCTCAGTTACATCTCTATTCACCATACATCAGGAACGTTATCGCATGCATCCATTCTCATATAAAAATGCATTATTCATCCCACAGTGCGAGCGCCGGCGTTTATTGCCTGATCAAAAACTGCTTTCCTCGAAATCTGGTTGAGAATCACGTGTGATATTAAACTTGTTCGAAAGTTAGATCTTTAGCTGTTTTATTAATGTGTTGGAAATGGATGGATCGTAGATTATGGTTTATTTAGAGCTTAGTAAAATAACCTCATCGTCTTCACAGCCATTCAGACATTTTTTATACAAGGTTCTAAGGAAAGGGAAGTTATTTTTTCTATAAGCCGAAAATGGCTCATAGAAAAGCGTCCATGACACTGGACAAATTGTATGGGACAGCTGATTTTTAATTTTGCGATTTCGGGGTTAGCGTTAAAATAAATGTTGTATATAATGATGAGTACCATGAGCCCTTTCCGGATCAGCATACCTTTCCCTTATAACTCTATGCACGTGATCAAAGAATCATCCGTCAGGAGTTTTAGTAACACTTATTCTCTCCTTCACGTTTATTTCATACCTACGTATTTATTTTCGGTTGAGTATTACCAGAGGTTGCCAATTAGCTGACAACTTGTAATACTAAAGGCAGTAATATAAAATTAATCGACCTTGATTAATTCTGCTTCCGGATACAGCAAGAGATGAAAAGAAATACGAAGCGAGCGTAATCATTGCTTTTATAGTGACAGAAAACCCAACTCTTTTTTGTGTTATATATTATATATTCTCTTGACTATAACCTCACGGCTTCCCGTGATATCATATCTTTTTCTTTTGAAAAAAATATCTTGTGTCCGTCTTTTTCTTTCTTGCTTCGTCAGTATTGGTAAATGGCTTTTGCATAATATTAATGTGCTTAACCGCCTAAAGCCTGTTTCTATTTTCATTCCCAAACAAACCAAGAGTTCATAATATCCGTAATCATCTTTAATAACGGTTAATTAAAATGTATTCCACAAAACAAAGTTGGGTACGGAACCCGCGGTAACGAGACCAAGTTTGCAGTTGCCAACTTTCGAGACGAGCCTTATGCTCTGAATATCGTTGGAAACTTTGCGAATCGGATGCGTAATGGGATTAGTAAAGACAAATACAATTATGTTCAATTGGAAATGCCTGTTGATTTTATGGTTTGTAATAGTCGAAATTATGAAGCAGATTCATTATGAAAGACCTTTCTATAGACTTTGATAGTAGATAGTTTCTACTCTTCTATTTCTTTTTTTTTGTTTTACGTTTTTTTTATTTATACTGTCATACTAAAAATAACATCTTTAAAACAAAAAATGTTAACATAAATTTAATTTTCTCATTGTGTTTTCCATGAATTTTGAAACGCTAATGTATTTGTCAGAAACGGTTTGTCAGCTTTCGTTTACAGTTTTATGAATCTCACAAACAATTTTCTTACGTTTCGCACCATTACTTACTGGAATGTGTGTAAAAAGCAAGAGTAGCCTTGCTTACCTGCGATTGCCCGCAACTTCGTACATGTAGAGAAAATCCCGTAATTTTTTCAATATTGTACTCCATTTGTCCTGCTCCCATCTCACGCCCATCCGATTCTTTCCTGCTCTTAACCCATCCCCATGCCAAAACCTTTTTAAAATGTCCCAAACTTCAAAAACCCGTACCTACACAATACCATGATACAACATCCAACACTGAAATAAATCTATCTACCATAGAACTCATTCATACAAGAAAAATAGTTTTCTATCAGAATGAATAATGGCCCGTATTCTTTGAAACATAGGGTCGTTAATCATGTTTACGCATATTGTCTGTAGTCAGCTAAAGATAGTGAAATAAAGTTTGTTTTATGCGAAGGTTTATACGTGATTTACAGAAGGGTATAAAATATTTTTCGGTAGAAAAGGTAACGTATTTTATTTACAAACCCTTGATTTTTAGATAAAAGAAAACTATAAAGTCTTTGGATTGAGAAAATACGCTTATTTATAAATATGTCGGCGTTCAGCGCCAATTTTTATTTAGAGTGGAAAAAAACGTAACTGACAGTGACAGCTGACATTTACGACTCTGACACGACTACGAACTCTAAAGCGCGGGAACGATGCTTATAATAATCTTTACGTGAGCCTTATAAACAAAGGTTAAAGTTTAAGTTGATACATAGAAGGCGAATTACAATATTCGCAATTACATCTTGGAATTACAGTGGTGGTCATAGAATTTTATTCCATCTCGTATGCGTATTACGTGTTCGGCGGAGTATCTGCTTGTGTTGTGATTAATATTTTTAATATCTATTGAATCACATTTGAACGGATCATTGTAACATTCATGATTATAATCTATGTGTGTGAGAAGTAATGGTTTTATTCCTCTCGCTCGATAACCACGCCTACCTGCCTACTATTACCTACAAACCCATAGAATATGAACATGGAACAGCTCGATAATAATAACTTCTGAAAATTGGCGACACCTCACCTTCTGAGTGCCTTTAAACATATAAAGTGTTTTTGTTTTTGCTTTCACTACTAGTTTTAAACCAAATTGTCGTGGAGTTTAAATCTTTCAAAAAATTTTAGTTATTTGACATGTTTAACTGTATTTCTTTCTGTATTATTTGCGTTATTCTTAGATGTTTTTTTTTTTTTTTTTTTCTTAGATGTTACAATATTAATACAAAACAACACTAAAGTTCATAACTGTGTTAATGTTGCAACAAGAGTTGGCTTCATAGTACCAGGACACTAAAACACATACATCATATCGTTAAATTAATGTGTGGATATAACAGTACTTAACAGTGACTTAACGACCCTGTGACGGCAGTTAACTACCGGCCTTACTGATTTACGGCTCGACTTTTCATTCCTCATGTATCATGGTCATCAAGGTGATCAGAGAGACACAAATTGTTGATGTTTTGTTCTAATGCTACCTGGGTCTGGGTGTTAGTTGTCCTTTTCTTAGTGTGTTCCATGGCATCCCCGACACAGGGTATCCTAGTGGGGAGTTATGAGTATCCTAAGCAACCTTTAATCCTCCCACTGCTGGGATACAGGTCTACCCTCGAAGGGTGATTAGGCCGTATTTGATTAGTTATGAGTATGAAACGTTATTATTATTTTTTTTAAGCTTATCGGCATTTGGCAAATGTTCGCGTTATCGTAAGAAGTGTTGCCGAGTAGCTCATCGAATAACGGTGCATTCGGGTAAACACGAATGTTTATCGCGGCTCTTTCAGTGAGCTGGCACATTAACAAGAACATTATTTTTACAAAACAAAAAACAAAAACCGACTTCAAAAGACCGACTATTGAGTTATTCATCTATTAATTGTCGCGCACGTACTTAATGCAAATTTAAGACTTATATGGTTTTCTCATGGATACCATTATCAGAACTGGACTAAATTGAAATGGAACCAAATGGGAAGCGTCAGCTTTCTAATAAAAAAAGAATCATCAAAATCGATTCACCCAGTCAAAAGTTATGAGGTAAGAAACATAAAAAAAAAAAAAACATACAGTCGAATTGATAACCTCCTCCTTTTTTGAAGTCGGTTAAAAAAGGTTTCGAACAAGTGGACTGCCAAATGTACACAAGAACTTCACGTATAACCGAACTCGATGAATTTTTGCGCGATAATATGGCCTCGGCATACCTAAGGGTAGGTACCGGACATTAGGATTAAAACATAATCAACTGCTCACATATCTTTGCTCCCAGCGGATTGTGAGATTGTTTCGAACCTATTTAGGTCGCAACGTAACCAATCGCAAGCCCGTAAGGAGCGTACAGTGTGACCAGATCAATGACGTCATCTGATATTGTCACCGTATCAAGTCATTTGCTGTGATATATCGAGTGAGCAGAAGGTTCGTGTTCAATTAGTGAGTAAATGATTGGTTTTGATACCTGATACCATCACAATGCTATCGGTTTCTCATTATATTTTAATAAAGTAACAAAACAAAAAGATGGCAAGAAATTAAGAATTTCTTAGTTAACTTTAGAAAAAAAAAATGTAAATTAATATCATAGTCATCATCGTCATCGGCGTCATTTCCTTTTTGTGGTGTTAATAAAAAGTTATTATATTGTATTCTAGATCGATGATTGTATTGCATAGTTCAGAGTTTTGACGGGATGATTTAGTTTTTAAACAAATACAAGTAAATAACTGCTTAAAGCGATAACCATTAACCCTGATAATTTTAATTTGCTATAAACTATCTGTAAACTATTTTTCATTTAACAAAGCTACTAATACTTCATTACCTATTTTGCAATTACGTTAACAATACCCAGTCAATAATAGGGCTACCCAGCACCGACGAAAATTAGTACCAATTTGCAACCAGAGATCCAATCTCAACCTCAACATGCATTACTACAGGTAGCTTCCACACGACGTAGAATAACAAAGCAGTACTAATTCCGGCCTTTGCAGCCAATTATCTCTCAGGCCGTTTGTACATGCAGGTAACCAAATACCGTATCAGATATTGCTGACCGAGCGAAGGTTTCAGAGTCTGCTGAAATCGACGTGTGTATCCTCAAATGCGAAAGTGTGTGTGTGTGAATGAATGTTTGTTACCACGTATTTCCGTAACTACTAAACCAATTTTGATGAAATTTGGAATAGAGATAGCTTATTCCATGAATTAATACATAGGCTACTTTTCATTGTCGCTGTTTTTCATCACGCGCGTGAAACCGCGGGGCACAGCTAGGTGCTTGTATGTTTGTCCGGCAATAAGTAAACTACAGTTTTTATCTGTATAAAATTTTGCAGGCAAGTGCTTTATTTTAATACAATTTTTAGTTCGAATATGAACCAAATCAGTTTAGTGGTTGGAAAAATATAAAGCTTGCGAGGTTAATTTCAACGCGAACTACTAGTTTATAGTCATCTAGCTTGATAACCTAACAGCATGTTTGATTGGAACTTCGTATTCGAATCGAACAAAAGTATCGACTAATGAGAAGAGGAATAAAACTACTCGAGTAGCTTCACAAAAGTTGTAAAGCTACTCGAGTGGCCAACTTGCATCGCCTCGTGAATGAACGATCTAATAAATGACTTGAGTCTAGTGCTTGTTGTGTACGTCTACGTAGGTCTATGTTTGATTAAAGGGCAAAGATTGACTCGCCAACACATTGTTAGTAACTTTTAAAATTAAAATTGACAATCGGGATTTTGGAATGTAACAAGTACACTATTTCTAATGGAGTCTGATCGTTTCATATCCAGCCAATTAGCCAAGTTGTAATTTTGTGGTCACAAGCGATTTAGAAAACGAAAAAAATGTTTGGGAATTACATTTACATAATAAAATATAGAATCTATAAATAGATCATAGAAATGTAATTCCCATACAACCAGTCCCCTAGCTAAGTTGCAATCTATGATCGCAAACGCTATGAGAAGGACACTAATACAATAAATGGGAATGACATTTCTATAATCTATTTATAGCTTCTATATTCTATCACAGAAATGTCATTCCCATACAATGTCTTAGTTTTTTACAGTGTTTGCGATTATCATCGATCTATAGACTTCGGTGGCGATTATGGAATTGCAACTTGGCTAGGGGGGCTGGATAGGCCTAGGATGCAACGCTCTAAGTAATGATATCCTGAAATTCCAAAAGTTGACAGTGCATTAAACACTTCGGATAAGGATAGGAAGAATAAATGGAACCATGAGTTAAAAATAATCTTAAACACATTATGAGTATTATAAATTCTTGCTACTAATTTGTAGTAATTAATAAATCGAAATAACTAATTCTTATAAATAATTCTAATTCTATTAATTCTAATAAATAATTCTTTTTAACGTGCCAAGCCAATTACCCTTCACAGATGGTAATGGTTTGCACGTGCGCAGTAACTACTGAAGAGCTATAAGACTGTAGTAGTAATTAAACATGTAATTATCTAATTGTCATTCATTAGGAATGGTTTTATTATAGATAAATATAGTTTGAATATAGAAATGAAACTATTTCTTCTAAATATTATGAGTATGACTATATCTAATAATATTGCTTTTTTAAATAAATATCTTTTGATTTTAAATTCAACTAAATGTTTGTAGGTATCTCTAGTTGGAAAATTTATGGAGTGATTAATCTAAAAACTTACTGCTCAAGTTATGATATTACCATCAAAATGTGTCACATTGGCTTTATAGGATGGTCTTAAAACTCAGCTGCCTGGCTTTGAAAGTTATCATTTTCAGTCTCAAAGTTAGCTATCTCGAAGTTAGCAGATAGGTTTCAAAGTTTCCGCTACTTACATTTTGAAACCATCGACTCTCGTTAGCCAGAAGCCGAGACATTAATATTAATCCTGCCAATATCGTCTGTGCTCAAACAGAACTTTGAGACGAAGTTATTGTATAATATGGCCTTTTATTATTTTCCATTGCGCTCAAACACGTTTTTCACGTCAATTCCAGACGTACCGACCTATTCTCTCAACCTGCGCTTCGTATAAAAATAAAATCGTTTCCGTCTCCGCGAGGTACGAGTACGAACCCCCACGAATATCATAATGAAACTCAAGTGGGGTAAATATTCGTATAATCTTGTGATATTTATTCCGTTTCTCAGACTGACGGATAAGGGTTTGATAAGAGTGTCGCCAACGTTCATTCAAGTTTCCAGTTTTTAATGAATAAATTTTGCGAAGGAAAGTAAGCCGCACTTTGAAGCTTGACGTGAGAACAATTGACAGAGGGTGAGAAATGACACGATATTGTTAGAACGTGCTTCTTTGCAATTGGAGATTATATCTGGGATAACAAACAAAATTGTAAAGTGGACGTTTCGTGAAAGTGGTTGAGTTCATAATAACACACGATGTTTTTCGAAAGAAGTTATATTTATCAACATAACAAAAGTGTACGACTCAGATGACACTAAGATTATAATGCAAACATTCTAGGGTACAACAAATATATAATACAAGCTGTCAAGGAAAGGAGTTATAATACTAAACGGCGTGCATGGATACCCAGTCGAGAATCTCATCAGTCGAGAAGAGTATTTGGTTATAATCACAATAATGCGTTATTACAGACTCAAAGATCCACATCGTGCAAGGTCCTTAAAAAAAATTATATGAAACATTTGATGTTGCTCTAAATAAAACACAATACATTTTGTTAACAAAAACGATCGATACCTATGTGTAATGCGAGGCCTTGCGACCCTACTAATGGGGACGAGCCTCATTAACTGCTCATCTAATTCTGCCGACACATTTTTCAAACTCGAAATCTCCCATTGCATTTACAGGTTTGCAAAATCTGACCTACATTCGACGGTGTATTTTAAAGAAGCTTAACCTCGCCGCAATCTTATTCTAGATCGTGGTTAACAAAAAGAAAGTTTCCCATTTGACGGGTCCTGAGCCGTTGACAATGGGGCCGAATTAAGAGAAATTGCAAAGGGGCTTCATTAGCCACGTTTAGGTATTAATAAAGTAAAACTTTAAAGCTAGATAGACAACAAAGTTTTGTCATTGTCTCCAAGAACAGTATTTAGGCATTATCGTGCATTTGCAGGCTTACCTCTATACCGCCAAATGCTGCTTATAAATATACAGGTTATTTATATAGTAGGTTAGGTTTTACAACATTATTTGCACATACCACCTCCTTTTAACCAGTAATGTTAACGTTAAATTTAAGGTTAGCTTTTACAGAAAACCTATGGTAAAACTTCAAAATACAAATGCTGTAATGCAATATAAATGCATGAAATATATAACCAACGAAAATTAAATCAAAAGTAGGTCCAAACCCAATCAGTGGCCAACTTTTTATGAAGATAATGACAGGTGCTCTTCTCAAGTAACACGTTCACGTTCAGCGTAACAAATTTATAATAGCTTACCCACTGCTATTTCTGTAAAAAATATTTTAGGCACCTTTCCGTCAGCCTGGTGCGCTCCGGCCCCAGCGCGTTGTTTTCGCGCAGGTAATTGGCGGCCGCGAACACTGGAGGGCCCCCGAAACTCGCTTGACACAGATTTCGCAATGTTGCCTCTACTCGTATTTATATTTTTTGGTAATGTTGCAAGGAGTGAATTACAGTCAGGTTTTATGTGTTTTGGAGCAAGTAAAATATGTTCGGTTTTGGTTGGATTGATTTGTGTTTCAGTGACATATGGGATGTTAAGGCTTACAAACGACGTCTTTATAGGTATACCTAGGTACATGAGAAGCTAGTTGCATTACGCAGCTTAATGATTTCGGTCAGCAGGACGACCATTGCTAAGTTGGTAAAACAAAAGAGATGTGCAAACTAGTCGGCCTGTTTGGCTCCGCGGTAGTGTATCCGCCTTATACGCCAGAGATCCTGGGTTCGATTCCCAGATGGGCAGATGTTTGAATGATGAATTTAAATATCTGTTCTGGGTCTGGGTGTTAGTTGTCCTTGTTTTTGTGTGTGTTCCATGGCATCTCCGACACAGGATTTATTCCTAGTGAGGAGCTATGAGAGTGAAACGTTTACTTATTTTTTATTAAACCCTAATCATTAAAACTTTAAATTCTGTATCTATAATGTACGGTATACAAACACTTAAAATCATTACTTATTTTATCTACTAACATACATACTATAATATAAATATAAGACTACACACATAGTGTTATATTATAGTATACACATGGTATTATATCAATATAATACAAATAAATCTTATATTAATTCCAAACATGTCGAAATAAATCATTTTAAACCTTTTGCAATAGTAATACTTGTACCATTAAGCTCTGTCTCATAGAAGCTGGCAGCTTTCAAATTTGAATACGCTTTTTGCAGAAATATTATATTGAAATAGAATATGCAATGATAAAGCTCCTATTTTACCTTTATTATAACTGGCATCAGATTCAGATAGATATACCTATATTATAGTTGTAGTTGATAATCTATACTTTATTCGAAAGTATGGTTTTGACTAAAGATCTACGCCGGAGACTTTACGACGTAGAACCACTACGTACCTTAAAAGCTACGCATATTATAGGGTTATTCATAAAGGGTATGCCAAGCCGAAAAGGGCTCATAGTACTCATCATTATGAACAACTTTTACTATGGGACCAACCCGAAATTCGCGAAAAAAAAATCAGCTGTTCCATAGAAAAATGTCAATGACACTCGACAAAATGTATGGAACAGCTGATATTTTTTTCGCGAATTTTAGGTTGGTCCCATAGTAAAAGTTCACAGTATAGTTGACAGAAATAAAATCATTACTAGAATACGAATTACACGGTTTGTCTGTAAAAATGTTTGATTTAGTTTTCTTTTTTTTCAGGTTCAAGAAAGCGTCCTAATGAGCTACAGTCACTTGGATTGTGAGTACTCGTATATTACAAAATTCCTAAACACTAGAACATTCATTTTGCTTTTTACTTCTTTTAAAAACCGAGAAAGCTTATCTTTGAGTGAAATACTACTTTTCATAATTTCACTATCTGTTGAGAAGATTTATAGTGCTCTATTTCTTTTGTCTTATCTTTTCCTTGAGAAAAATTACTTCGTTTCCTTCGCCTGATGTTGAGAAATTGGTTGTTTTTGAAAGTTTTAATTGGTATGTAGCTTTTTTAGTGATATAACTTAGAAATACTTGAGTGTAATTTGCTCTATGCTTAAACTTTTTAAGTTGTTTTTTAAACAGGATTGTAATATCATAGAACCTTTATAACGAAACAATACATAGTCTTACTATGTACAGTTTTACACTAGTTTTACACTAGTTTTACACTAGTTTTACACTAGTTTTACACTAGTTTTACACTAGTTTTACACTAGTTTTACACTAGTTTTACACTAGTTTTACACTAGTTTTACACTAGTTTTACACTAGTTATACACTAGTTACACAATAGCTTTACACTAATTGACTTCTTTCTTTAATAACTGTGCGATATGTCTCGTATAGCTCTCTAGCACCCTGAGAGTCATATATGGCCAGCATGTGCTCTAACATTAATCAAATCTACAGGAAAGCAAACACACGAGTACCAAACACATTTATTTGAGCTTTCCAAGATGTATGTACTAAGGTGGTAATGTATTGTAATTTACCATGAGAGAAGCGTAACAATAAGAGCACAGATCTGAAACCGTCTCATTATGAACTCTACAGAATTTCCAATTTCCGCGTCACAAGTTGTCTAATCGCAACCCAAATAAAACTTTTAACTTTTAAATCGCGCCATAATTCCCGAGCCGCTTCCATATTCAAGGCAAGTGGTCATCAGACGTTCATTTCGCAGGTTATTACTGAGCATCCTACCCTCGGCCGACAGTGACGCATGCTCTAATTTATAAACCTAGCAACCTTAAAGCGGACCTCTACAACTCTATCACGGGGCATTAAGAACGACATTACTTTAACTTAGTTTGCAGCTTATGTTGGTGGGCCAGTCTCTCGGCTGCCTATTGTCGCAGAGGATAAAAGTGAGACAAGCTGTAGTGAGTTTTTCACGCCGAGATTTTTATTGTGGAAGCTTTTGCGATTATTTTGCTCGGATAAACTTATCAAATTAAATGAGGAAGTAGTTATTTACTTGGGTGGCATACAATGTAATAATACAATGCGACAACACTCTGTTCGCCCACAAAAGGAAATTACAAATACGGAAAGAAAACTTGAGACCGGGACAGAAAAGAACTTATCGCTAAGATGGATCTTTTCTAAGTCTGTGGAAGACAGCGAAGAAATTTCATGAAGTATGGTGGTGTAATCAAATAAGCAAAAGTATAATAAACGCAAACTATAATAACATGAATTTGAAACGCAACACGTAAAATGTACTTGGCTTGACACGCTACCGCGTGTCTAGATCTATAAAAGGTATCTAATTGTCATCTATTAAAAAATCATTTTTAACCGACTTCAAAAAAGGAGGAGGTTATCAATTCGTCTGTATGTTTTTTTTTTTTTTTTATTGTTTTTTTTTATGTTTGTTACCTCATAACTTTTGACTGGGTGAATCGATTTTGATGATTCTTTTTTTATTAGAAAGCTGACGCTTTCAATTTGGTCCCATTTCAATTTAGTCCAGTTCTGATAATGGTATCCATGAGAAAACCATATAAGTCTTAAATTTCCATTAAGTAGATACGTGCGCGACAAATAGATGAATAACTCAATAGTCGGTCTTTTGAAGTCGGTTTTTGTTTTTTGTTTTGTAAAAATAATGTTCTTGTTATCCTAGCAACTCATTTCAATTGATAAAATATTTACGTAGGCCCAAGTTTGAAGGCTTTTTAAGACAGATCTAAATTTCCTAAAACTATTGGCATCCTTGTCTAATGGCTTGCAATGATAAAGACAGATATATTTTAGTTAGTTTAGATCTGTCTTAAAATGCCTTCAAACTTGGGCCTAATATGTAGGTACTAGCCTAAAAATCTCTAGCTAAAAAAGGTATTTTCCTAGAAATTTTTCATATTTCGCAGATGAGCAAAGAATTTTATTAAAATGTGTTAACTGACATGTAAACATGAAATGTTCAATCTTCAGAAATTGGGTCAAAATAAATAAGAAAATGGAAAATACTGCGTTCAAAAATTAAACTGATATTCATTTTGTAAAATGGGCTTTTGATTTTCAGTTTAATGCAGCGTTATTAATTAAAACTTTGTTATATTAACATGCGATACTGGAACAGAATTAATTAATAGCCAATTTATTTTCCACTAATGTATTTCACTTTTTCTACTTGTGTCTAAAAAAATAACTTGGTCTTTGTTGTAACTTGAGTCTTGTATTTAGATTAAGACCCAAATCATGGGCACTTGAAAAGATGATTTAAAGTCACCATCTACTCGTATTTGATGACAGTTCAACAAATTTAATATCATTATTGCTGCTAATTCTGAAGCTTTTAAGTCGACAGATCTAAATTGATTAAAAGTGTTAATGTTCTTGTCTAAATTGTCTTGTTTGGGAAGTTCAAATATTTCAACTTAATCCTTTATCAACCTAATTAATTGCAATAGATCGAATAAATAATACCCGTGGCGTTAAAGCACTCACAAAGGCCGGTTTCATGCGAACGTAAGCACGTACGTGAGTTTGCATCAAATAATAATAAAATGAAACAAAATTCATAGTTCTTTTTCTTTTTCAGCATACTAAATAACTTATAGTCTGGATTACGTGTATTTAAATTAGACGTATCTACCAAGTTCATTCTCATAAAATCGAACTAACACTTTCAAAACAAAATCAGTAGCACCTGTGGTTATATAAAACCCTTTTGTGAAAAGAACTTTCCAGTAAAACGTTTTCTTTCTTTCATAAAAGTAAAGTCAAAAGGGTAGCCTCAATATAACGCCTAGCTTGTAGAATCTAAATGTAACGAAAACAGAGGGAATAATATTATCGCTCATACATATGAATGCTTTATGTTGCTGACGGTACAGACAGATCAGTCTTCGTACTGAGCTTGTTGATGGTACTTTCTAGAGTCCCACATTCGTTTTTTGGTTTTGTTTATTTTATGCGTTTTTTTATGAAATATGTAGGACCATTGAAGTAGTTACTCCATGTGTTGTATTTTTTGTAAGTTTTAGTTTGACTTGCAATTTATATACCTATATTATACTCGTATGTACCTAACTATGTTTGTTCGGGTGGAATCTACCAACTCAATTTTTAACCACTTTCCGATGTCCGATTGACCTGAAATTTGGTATACGTGTGTAACTCCGATGACAATGCAATTTATGCAATAAAAGCTTGTTTTTTAATATTTTTAGCATTAACTTATTCAATTTTAAACTTGGTCGTAAAAGACCAAAGAAAAAATACCTATTGCGAGGCTACTAAAAAAGACTAGGAGTATTGAAAATGATTTCATGATCAATATCATTGATTCACCATTATCATCAGTTTACATCAAACCGAAACCAAAATTAGTTAAGGTTTTTTAAAGACACATCAACTGTCAAGATAAGTACTTTTAACATAGCCGCTTTCCGCTTAGCCCAAGTTCGATCTTTGCCAATTAAAAACCGAATACAGAATACGGGTACAGTTCTAACCTCGCTACACTCTATCAATCGCTCTCACGTGTCACATTTTTCGTTCGAGCGGCCACATTTTTCGTCCCCACACATTTACATGAGCTCCGCACAGCCGAATCAATTCACATGCAAATCAAAAGCAAATAGAACGAAAAGGCTCTTTATTCATGACTTATATCAAATAAAACTCTACCAAGGTTAGAAGTTTTTAGCCTGAACAGGACTTGCTTATCGTTCTCGGTTGCTAAAAAACAAAATCAAAATTAATAAAAATAAAAATGGTATTCCCATAATTATGTAACTACTGGGCACGTCACCAGTAGTGGTGACAGCTAGGACGAATTCAAAAAAAATATTCTCGATTGTCACCATTGGGGACGTAGAAGAGGGTGGCAACCGGGAATAACCCCTAATAAGGCACCGGAGACACCGCAACTTTGTCAAAGTCTTAAGACGACGTCGCATCATTATGCTTGGTGCGCATTTGCACGGATTATACTTTCACAAAATTATTTTGTATCTTAGTTATTATTATCTTTTTTACTTTAGTTATATGGTATTAACAATTATATATAATAATGTATCACTGCAGTGATAACTATTACAGTTTGGCAATCAGATTGATCCATGGAAATACTTACTTCTTAATATTGCTTCATGGCCGCTTCAAAGCGGGTTTTTGCATTTTCTCAAGAAAAGGCCAAAATGATGTTGCTAGAAGCCAGCCATAGATGCTGAGATATCATATTGCACAAGTGGCTGAGCGTTATCTCCGTGGTTTGTTATTCGTGTACCTAAGTCTCCAAGTCGACTTATCCGGCTCATACCAACTTTTCCTCTCAACTTTATAATCGAACACTTTAAATTTATGTTTAAAGAGGTTTGAAAAGCAATAAAGCTAACAGCTCGTGATCGTTTTAGTTTGTTCTGTTCGAAGTGTTCTTGTTGTCATTTGTGAGAACAGCTAAAGTCTAACAAGAACTAATTTGTACCGTAATTGGCAACTAACAGTACTAACTAGATGTCGTTTCTTTGTTCGCAGATTTCCGGCTTTTGCTCGTCTAACGCTTGCCGCCGCCGAAGAACTTAACAACAACACGACCATTTTAAATCGGTCCTTAATTACTTTTTATTCGCCAAGAGAATCAGTCAGTAAATGCCTTAAGTTTGTGAAACTTTGCTGCATTATTAAAGCGAAACTCAAAGCTGTACTGAACGTTGAACGAACCGCATAGTTAGAGAGCATCTCGGATGCCCTTTGAATTATTAAAGCGCACTAAACACCACTCAGAGGGCCCTTCGTCACCGAGCCCCGTCGAGATAGTTGACACTTTATGTGATAATCTGATGACGATGGAGCAGTGAATTAAGAGAAATCGAAGTGTGATTCAAATTAGACGTGTGATGTGTGAGCGATGCATGTGTGCGTGCGGGTGTCGGTGTGCGCGGTAACGGTGCGGTTTTATTAGCGGAGCGGGAGCGTGTCGTGTAAAGCTGGGTGCGGAACGCCACGGCGTCGTCGGTGGAGGGTGTCGGGGGTGCGGGCGGCGCGGCCGAGCCCGCGCCCTCGCCCGCGCCCGACGCGGAGGCCCCCGGCCGCCGCCGCCGCCAGCGCCCGCTCTACCGCCGCCTCTTCCACTATGTCCGCACCGCGTGGACTGGCGTCAAGTTTGCGCTAGGTTCGTATAACGTTTACTCACACTCGTACGTGTCATTTCAACGAGAGTTTTCTTCGCTTGAGAGCTCGCGTAAATATTTAAACATATCACAAAAGCTTCTCTCAAGCATGAAAGCCTTCGCTGAAGTGTTGCATTATTTTTTAAGCGTATAATATTATTCCCATCTCAAATCTGACCAAAATCATACCCTCCATTACACTCCCAAGTTTTACGATGTGAGGTAACATAACAACGTATTTACAGATTTCAATCTCATGCCCCATAATCATAAATGAAAGGGATACTGCTACCCAACAGGATATTGACTTACAACGTTCGCGTGGCGCAATTTTACGGCTCGTTATTATTTTTTCAATTTCCCAATGTTTTTATGCGAAGCTATGAACTGGACAGATTGAATTAAACAGAATAATATATGTTTGTTCAGTTATACCCCTGAAATATAAAAATATTTCTTTATGTTTTCCAAAGACCCAAACCTACATTGTGGTGGTACATAATCTGCACAGTTCATCGCGCAAAAACTCCAATCAATCCGGAAAGCTTCGAACTTTCGAGCGACTATATGTTTCTATCGAACATAAAACGACCGCAATGGAACTTGCTTACAAATTAAAACGAGTTGTGGATCGGTCCATCGCATCGGTTTGATTAATACGATGCCACAGACACGCATAGGCTTCAAACTTTTACCACCTCTCCTTAAGTCGGGATTAAAAATAAAATCTGCACTATATTAAGTAAAACTGTACGATTGCACATATACTTCTAGTCAGAGTTTCCCTTCTGCTCAAAGTCGTTTGAACACTTCACAAATCAACGACGTGGAAACCATAATAACTTTTAAAGCACATTACGTAAATTCAACACTTATCACTCTACAAACTTAAACTCTAAAGAAAGGCTTATTTTAAACTCCGTGGAAATTCCTTAGAACATTATTTTCGTTAGAATGTTCAGCGGAAAGCTAAAGTTTTATGTAACTGCAACTGCTGACGTATTTAAGTGTAAATTGAAAACCACATTTTGCGCTCGACTTTGTTCGTACGTCGTTCCTGTCGAGCTAAGTGGAGTTTATAGAGACCACACGCCTTTGTGAACGAAGCTTCTCCACCTATAATTAGAGGATTTAAAGTCTGTGTGAATCTAGGGAATCTACTCTCTATTTCTAAAACTATTTGAATAATAGAACGTGAAGAGTTAAAATAAATGGCACGCCGAGTCTGGGCTAAGAACTGGCTTTTAAGTGGGACTATCATCAATGATGACTGATGATGATGTCATATCATCTCATTTTTATTATCCGTTTTCCACTTACTATTAAGTTATAGACCTTTTCTTCAGCACGCCATCTTTTTCGGGCCTGTGCCAGTCCAAACCACCAAAACCACAGCTTTCTTGCCGCCTTTACAGTGTCAAGTGTGACTGTAAAATTTATAAACTTCTCTCCTGGGAACAGTAATTTCTCCTAAGTCTTGCTAATAATTCAACTCAAGAGAGCAGTCCTAATGTCCTTAAGCAGACTATAATTTTAATAAGTTCAGTGGCTCATTTTCGTGCTTCCATTAAACCTTAATAATCATAAAAGGTTAGAGGGGCTCATGAAAATAGTAGGTATAATACTTATTAATGTGCAGGACTGAACCCCGGCACCGCCCATTACTTGAACTATTATGGACTATTACTTATGTAATACTCATTTTAGTTCGTATTTGGCGCTTACTACAAATATTATGTTTGGTTTTCAAATGCTAATAATTATATTATTTACACAACCGATAAAACTTTTTTATACACTTATACTTATACTTATACTTATACTTATACTTATACTTATACTTATACTTATACTTATACTTATACTTATACTTATACTTATACTTATACTTATACTTATACTTATACTTATACTTATACTTATACTTATACTTTTTAATACAAAAAATATAAAACTTAAAAATGACAATAACTCTATTGTAAATACAATGTTGAACGGATAATTTACCTACCGACTGATCAGAAGTACATTACAATTTTAAACAAAATTATGAAGTCCAATATTATTAAAAACAGCTTTATTTCGAAATAAATAGAGCTTAATCCTATAATGGGGTCTCAATTCCAAAATGGCCGTCACACAATTTATCAGTCGTATATTGGCAATTACATAAAGCTTTTAATGTCTTTTAATGACGAAACTTGAGGACTTTATTTTGCAAAACGAGGACGACAACGCGGGCAGTTGAGCGAGCATAAACAATTAAACATAGGCGCCATCTACACGAGCGATTATATTTTGGCATAATTAAAACGAGAATACTCACGTAAAAAACTATTTTGTATCGTATTATCGTAACTAGTCGTAGTAAACGACTTAATTTTTACATGAGTATTGCCGTTATTAATTGAATTATCACAATAAATTATCCAATAAGAGAAAAATTAACAAATGCAATAATGCATTTTGTTATAATTAACACGGGAATACTCACGAAAAATTAAGTCGTTTGCAAACAAAATAAAATGTGTCAAAGCACGCTAGTTTAAATGACACAATAATGCAATTTGTTTACATGGTGACGAAACTATGAGTAGTATTGTTTACTTAGTTACGCGAATAGTTTAGCATTTCTCAATAATATGTGCTATTACGCGCTCTTTAAATAAACAAAAAATATTTAAAAAAAAAGTAACATTCGTACATACATACGCAATGTTACGTTACAACACTACTCAAACCGTACTTTCGTCTTCTATACTGATGAAGTTCGCTGTTTTGTTATCGCGTTTTTGACGCGGCTCTTAGTTGTTACTTAAAATATGCTACAAGGGTCTCTTTAAGAGATAGTGCCGTAGCTACCAAAT
This sequence comes from Alcis repandata, assembly GCA_949125135.1. NCBI lineage: Eukaryota > Metazoa > Arthropoda > Insecta > Lepidoptera > Geometridae > Alcis > Alcis repandata. The sequence goes on from OX421233.1 coordinate 9,974,684, forward strand.
TCAAAATAAGCCGTAAACGTTTCGACCTTTCGCAACTCCGTACAAAAGACGGCTCCGAGTAATAATTTGGAGTTAATGGCTGAACATTTCGCCCAAAGGTTAGTAAAACTTGGGGCCTCTGAAGGCAATCGCTGAGCAACGGTTAATTTTCACAAGAAAGCCCTTCAAAGAAATCTCAAATTGTTCATTCGAGTCTCTCTGTCGTTTCGTTTCAATCGGAGGATGATTTCTATAAAAAATCTTTATTGAGAATGCTAGCAATAAATTATTAAAGGTAGAATAATTTATGTTTATTGCTTCGCCATTTCCTTTTCGGCTTATTGAATGGAATTTAATTTCACAGTTATTGGAAGAGAAAATGTTATGATCGGTACTTAAACTGTTATACAAGGGATGTTTATTGAAACCAGACCAAAAAAGTGCCTGAGATAATCATTTGGTTTACAGGGTTATTCATAAAGGGTATGCTAAGCCGAAAAGGGCTTATGTACCTACTCATCATTATGAACAACTTTTACTATGGAACCAACGCAGAATTCGCGAAAAAAGAATCAGCTGTTCCATAGGTACATTTTGTCGAGTGTCAAAGACATTTTTCTATGGAACAGCTGATTTTTTTGCTAATTTCGGGTTGGTCCGATAGTAAAAGTTGTTCATAATGATGAGTACTATGAGCCCTTTTCGGCTTAGCATACCCTTTATGAATAACCCTGTATAATGTTATTTTATATTTTGTTAAATGACGTCGACATTACAGTCCTACTAATATTATAAACGCGAAAGTTTGTATCTGGATTTACACATAGGCTACTTTTTATCCCGGAAAACGCGGGTGAAACCGCGGAGCGCAGCTAGTCTATACTAATATTATAAAGAAGTAAAGTTTGTGTGTTTGTATATTTGTTAAATTGTAAGGGGTAATCTCGGGATCTACTGAACCGATTTTAAAAATTCTTTCACCAATAGAAAGCCACATTATTGCTGAGTGTCATAGGTTATATAAAAAACCGAAAAATAAAAAGGCTTTTACGTGGTAGTCCGTTTTGCAAAGTGAATCGGAGAAAAAACGGTCCGGACGGCGCGCGATGGCTTCGGGTTTAATTAACATTACGCCCAACGAAGTGGGCACGGGTCAGCTAGTATACTATACGTAGGCTCAGACATATTCATAACATTGTACACTTTAACTTATAACGTCACTTTGGATACCTACTTTAACTCTCGATGAAAATAACGCACGATGAAATCTGACCAATTTACCCCACTTGACTATATGGAGCAAACAGGGTCATAAGGAAAGGGTATGCTAAACCGAAAAAGAGTCATAGTACTCATCATTATGAACAACTTTTTTTATGAAACCAACCCGGAATTCGCAAAAATTTAATCAGCTGTTCCACAGACAAGTACAATGATACTCGACAAAATGTATTCCGAGCCCTTTTTGGCTTAGCATACTCTTTCTTTATAACCCTGTATTTTATTGCTCAAGCTGTTTTTCGACAAATTATTAAATGCTCTACCAATTACAAACAAAACAAACCACCAACAGCACTAGTTAAATTCTTACTTACTGTTGTTTTCCGGCGCTAATAGTATTCCAAACCGGTATTAAAATTTTCACCTCCAATACTTTGCTATCAGTATTATTTCAATTTTGTAGGAGGAATCGATATCCGGCGTATCTTCTGCCGAAATTGGGCCGGGATGCAAATCGTCTGCAAACAAGCTCCCCCGACTTCACCCCAAATATCACAATGTTGTGATTCCCCGGTGTACTAGTTAGAGATACTGTACAGGGCTATAAGGATAGGGTATGCTAAGCCGAAAAAGGCTCGTAGTACCAACACGTTAGACTATGGGGCCAACTCTGAAATCACGAAAACAAAATCAGCTATTTCAACAATTTCGTTGAATGTCATTAGGGTTTTTCTATGGAACAGCTGATTTTTTTCTCGATTTCACGATTGGTCCCATAGTAAAAGTTATTTGTAATGATGAGTACTGTGAACCCTTTTCGGCTTAGCATACCCTTTCCTTATAGCCCTGTAGATAAAATAGAAACGGTAGGCTATGCCAGTCTAACGAGACAACATCGTGTACATTAGATGCAGTATCACGCCCGGCCGCGTCATGGAGATACGAATGCCCCAATTACTATGTGCTGGCCCATATTTATGTTCTAAAGACACATGATGGTATGAATACGATATCGGGCACAATAGAAGTTAGTGACTAGGACTTTTTGCCTTGACTTGTTTGACTGTGACTGTCTGTTTACTAAATACCACAATAATACCATTTCAGATGTCTATTATTGTTACATACATACATACATATTATCACGCCTCTTTCCCATTGGGGTAGGCAGAGACTACATCCCTCCACTTGCTACGATCCTGACATATGTCTTTCGCTTCTTCTACTTTCATAAGTGTTTTCATACAAGCTCGTCGGTTGCGGGTACTTTTTACGTGGCCTTTACTGAGAACGTCTTCGATTTGATCGTGATACGTTCGCCTACGTCGACCTCTACCAGCTTGTCCATTCACACTCGCCTCATAAATCTGTTTCGTCAATCGTCTTTCATCCATCCTCTCTACGTGTCCGAACCATCTCAGCATCCCTTTTTCTATCTTTGTCACTACATCTTCTACCACACCACAACGTTCCCTTATCACGCTGTTCCTCAACTTATCCATCAATGTCACTCCAGCTATACTTCTCAGACTTCTCATTTCCACAGCATTAATCTTACTTTCATGCTTCTTCTGCCAAACCCAGCATTCACTACCATACATAAGTGTGGGGACCAGCACTCCTCTATGTACAGCCAATCGTGCCCTTTTCGATACGTTCTGGCTGCTCATAAAGTTATGCAGGGCTCCATTCACTTGGTTTCCTGCCAACACTCTTCGCTCAATATCACAATCATACTTGCCGTCTCTCGTAAACTTTGATCCCAAGTAAACAAACTCTTTCACTTGCTCCACTCTTTCTCCTTCAATCATAACTCTACAATTCGACATACTTTCTTCTCTTTCAAAAACCATTACTTTCGTCTTACATACATTCATTTTCATACCTTTGCTTTTTAGGGCACCATGCATAATATCAACCATCGCCTGCAACTCCTCTTCTGATGATGCTAATATAACTTGATCATCAGCGTATAGGAGGCATTTGACAGTTAAATCATTCATTCTTAACCCATACGCACTTTCTTTCAAATCCTTCAAGCAATTGTCTATAAATAGGTTAAACAGCCCCGGCGAGGCTACACATCCCTGTCTAACACCTTTTTCGATGCTAAACCAGTCTGTGTAAGCCCTGTTTACCCTAACACAAGCACTGGAACCTACATAAAGTGATTTCAGCGCTTGTATCAAGGAGCTGCCTACCCCATACATAGACAAGGTCGACCACAATTCATCCCTCACCACTCTGTCATAGGCCTTTTCCAAGTCCACGAATGCGCAATAAACCTTTTGACTTTGAGCCAAGAATTTTTCGGTTATGCTTCGTAAGGAAAAAACCTGATCCGTACATCCCATTCCTCTCCTAAATCCCGCTTGCACATCCCACATTTTCTCTTCAGTTTCATTTATCACTCTCTTAATCAACACTTTTGCATACAGTTTACTGACAATGCTGAGTAAGCTAATGCCTCGGTAGTTCTTGCAGTCTTGCTGCGACCCTTTTCCTTTATACAGCGGTACGATAACGGCCTTGCACCAGTCTACTGGTACCTTGCCGCTCCTCCAGCAAAGGTTAAAAAGGCGGTACAGCTGACTAGCTACCAGGCCCTGTCCAGCTTTCAGCATCTCGACCGTAATCCTATCATACCCAGCAGCTTTGCCGACTTTCATACTGTTCAACGCTTCTACAATCTCTTCCATACTAATTTCACTTTCATCGCAACTTTCATGCATGTCTCCAGGTGGGGTCTCTGCTTGCATATCCTCTTTCTCAAACAAACTTTCGAAGTATTCCTTCCATCTCTTTAGAACACATTCTTCTCCTCTCATAATATTTCCATCCTGGTCTCTGATTATATTCAGCTCTGAGGTCTTGGTTTTGCCTCTGGCTGACCTTATGGACTTCCAGAAGAACTTAATGTTATTCCGGAAGTCGTCAGATAACCTTCTATCAAACTCATCTCTATCATTCTCTTTCTTTCTTTTTACAACCTCTTTTGCCACACCCTTTAATCTTTTATACTCCTCCCTTGCCTTGCTTACGTCCTCATTCGTTGCCTTTTGTATTCTTTGATTGGCTCTTGTAGCCAACCAGTCTCTCCAAGCTTTCTTCTTCTCTGACACTGCCTTCTGCACTTCTACACAAACAGTCCTGAACTCACACCCTTTTCTTCTCTTACATACACCACACACGTCAGTAGCAGCTTCCACAATTCGTTCTTTCAATGGCTTCCATAATTCTTCAATCTCACATACCTCGTCTAATTTGTCAAAACTTTCGCTCAACTTCTTCACAAATTCTTCTCTCACACTTTTCTCTTGCAATTTTTCAACTTTTATGCGTTCTAGTACACTCACAGGCTCATGCACACGATGTCGCCACCGCTTAAAAAGACCTCTTATACGGCTCAACACCAGGAAGTGGTCTGTATCGATGCCAACACCGCGGCATGCCCGAGTGTCTAGCACTTTCTTTCTCAATCTTTCATCCACAATCACAAAATCAATCATACTTCTCAGGCTTCCTTCTTCCCTCGTATACAAGTGGATCTTTTTGTGGTCAAACATTGTGTTAGTTACCACAAGATTCCACTCCAAACATACTTCCAGCAGACTTTCTCCGTTCGCATTCACCCTGTCGTCACCAAACTTACCAAGCACACTTTCATATCCGTCACGCTTAACTCCTACCCAGCCATTAAAATCACCTAGCATAATAATTCTTTCATTTTGGTTGCATTTATTCAAAACATCTTTCATACTATCCCAAAACTCTTGCCTCTCGGTTTGGGCTTTTGAGGAGCGGTTCCAACTAGCATCTTGTGGAGCATAAACTCCTAACACGAAGATGCGAGTTAATCCAACCTTCAACCTCACCCACATGAGTCTCGGGCTCACACATTCAAAATCAGTCACACATTTATTCATTCTAGCAGAAAGCAGCACACCAACACCCTGACAGCCTCTGCTGGTTTCGGGGACTCCCGACCAATAGGCTGTGTAGGGTCCATGCGTGGTGTTGTCGCATCCTTTCCGCTTGGTCTCATTCACACAAAGAACATCAATCCGTCTTTCACTCATCATCTCGCATACTTCCTCAATTTTGTCATTCATACCTCCTCTAACATTCAAAGTAGCAAAGTGGCTATCCGCAGCCCACTTTTCGCCCCCCCGGGAAACGAGACGTGACGGGTGGCGAACCACGTCGCCGCCATTTGGCGAAGAATTAAAATTTGTGCTCCTCATTGCGTTCCCACGAGTAGCTAGGGAAAGGGTCGTCCACCCAAACAGAGCCCCGCGTGCTTGGGTAAGGCTAGCCTTGTTCTGGGGTCGCCCGGTCCCAGGGCAGATTGGCACGTTTTACGCTATTTTGGCCTAGCCATGGCACGGCAGCCATGTTTAGCGGAAAGGAAGGGAAAAGGACCAGGTCGGAGGTGGATTTGGGGTCAGGAAAGTGGAAGTTGGGAGAGGAGTTAGGGTTTAGGATACTACTCTCTCGGAAGGAGCGGGAGGAGACAGTAGTAGCTAAGGAGGCCGGGGTCGCTTCCCGTAGTACTCTACCATAATTGCCGGACAGGCAATTAGTTCAAGTACTCCTTGACTCCTTGTTACATAGACTTATTAATAGCCTGAATAAAGACAAGAATATTTTTAATGATTAAAATATCTGCGCACTTGTTCTTATCATGTGATGTTATCGAATTCGATCAACCACTATTTCTATCTGCTTCTAATTGCAGTGCAATTCAGTCTAGTTTATTATTGGCTCACATCTAAATTATCTTTTAATAACATTTTGGCTCGGCACCAATCTCAGTGGCTTCTGAGCCTACAGTGCCATTCTTCTTCGATGAGCTGGAGTTCTATCCTATTGAACTTTAGATTGCCATTATCAGTTTGTATAATCCGACTTGACACTATGAGTACAATTTTAGATTCGGAGTTAATTTTAGAACTGTAACTCAAACTATAGTATAAAAGTAATATAGCTCTAAAGGATGAATTAGAAAAATAACGCGGATTCATTTTATAGTACTCTAGTCTAGTAAATTTTGTTAGAACTCCTTGGTCTTCCCACACAAAATTAATTTACTACTTACTCAATCTCCACAAAACACGAACCGGATACACTCATAAGTAACGCCAATAATTTGAATATAATAGCCACGACTCAAACTCTATAATAGATAATAAAACCGTAAATATACTCGTACATTGCTAATTTACTATTGATTTACAATGCTTTACGTCGTATTTATCTGTTATTTAAGCGGTTTGTTAGTCGATATTTGAAACAAAGCCAAATGTCGCGTAGTCTCGTCGTCGAGTTGCAAATCATACGCGTCATAACCGTAAGTGCGTTCTCTGTGTCACATTGTGTCTACAGTAAACAATAGTGGCTAAAAACTGTTAATTATTTGAATAGATTACAGGTTTTAATGTTTTAAGAGTGGTGCAACTTTCAAGCACGGAGCTAAAAGATTTCAAAGCGTACCATGTGAAAACTGCCAAAGTGAGTCAAAGCAAACAAATGACTAAAAATGTAGCGAACACGTGTAGTTTAGAAGGCGAAACGCCTCGAGTCGCAGATGGGACGAGTCTTTCTTTAATTGAAGTGAAAGCGGCCAAGTCTAGCTTGTCAAAAGTGAAAAAAACAAGGATATTTAGAACACGGTGTAAGAAACGAGTGAGGTTCTCAGACGAACAGGAACCGGCGGACTCCTTTTGCGATCGCTTTTTACGCTTTTTCCGCTTTCTTTCGAGCTGTACAAGCACTGTGAGGACAGCTTTAAGTAAGAGTAAGTCTGCCTTTATTGTTTGAACATTGTTTTACTCGAATGAGGCTTTGTTTTCGTCGGGGAAACGCTTGTTTCTTCTGAATTTATTGACGCTTCCGAATTGTACAAAGTTTCGTTTTTGTTCTTATTCTTAGATTTAATCTCAGAAAGATGCCAGTACAATCCCTTCTATTGTTTATTTTGGAAAATGGGTACACCGCAAATAAAATACAAGTCAATCTCTCTGACTACTTTGTATTTTATCGGCTGGTTCTTATAACAGAGTCTTATCTAGGTCGTCTATTCTCGTAATCTAAAACAAACAAGTGCTTAATTACTCTGAGACATAAAATTAATATAACATAACAAATGCCATTTGGCGTTTACAGCATGAAACTGAAATTAGAAGGCGGATAAACATCGCGATACGACTGACATTTAATTTTATGACGAATAACACTGAAACGAGCAATTCCATAAAATGGCAACACTAAAACTTTCTTGTCCGGAAAATTCGCGAGACATGTTAGATTAATGAAACTTCCGAGATATTGGACAACATTCTACGTTGTAGCGTAACAGTTCAATTATATTCAGGAAATTGCTTCCATTTTCATAGAACCTAATAACAAAACAGATGAAAAAATAATCTTCAGAGCTTTTAATTTGAATTTTAATATTACCTAAAGAAATCACAAAATAATAACCATCTCGTTTACCATCTTCGCCAAACCATTACCTAAATTAGGTGAGTTATAGTCAAACCTGAAGGAAAAATATTACTTTGTAGTCAAGCTACATAACTGCCTAACACAATAATGTTTAAAATGGTAAATGTTAGAGTAGAATTTCGATCCTGCAGAACGGATCACTAGCAAACAAACCGTAAAATACAACATCGTTGAGTGACCTTCTGTAGGAATAGCAGAAGTGTTTAGGGACAGTACGTATAGCTACCCTGGGAAAAAATGGAGTGGTGGGGCCATGGTGCGTTTATAGAAAGATCACCAAAACCAGACCAGACCAGTCCAGTGACCAATATCAGTGCTCTCCGCGGGGTGGCCAAACAAGTGTCAAGTTGAATAAATTTCAAGGTCATCATCATCCACAGCCTTTTTGTATCCCACTGCTGGGTATAAGCCTCTCTCTCACTGTGCCATCTTCCTCGGTCCTGCGCCAATCGGATCCAGGTTATATAACTAATTGATTAATTAACTTCAAGGTTAATCAGGGCAAAACGTGAAATCAGCACAAGATTTGAAATAATCGGATACACAAGAGCCTTTTAGTATACAATCAGTTGTGGATCGAAAAAGGGTAAAGATGGTGCTGATTAACTTAAACAATGATTTTTAACATGGCATTTGTATGAATTTCACACGAGATAATTAAGTCATGTTACAACAATTAAGTAATACTGTCCATTAACTGTATCAATTTGCTGAACAATTTCACGCAACGGCCGCACACGTCTAACTTTCGCGATAAACTTCACAATTTGCAAAATTTAATGAAATTTCCAACGACGACGATGCGGTACAGCTCGAACTCGGTCACGAATTTAGAGCAATTATTTATGTCAAGTAAATATCCTGTCTGGTTCGCCTCTAGATTGATTAAATGACGGATAGGAACCAAAACGTCTCGCTAGGCAAATTGTTAAACAAAAGTCAAATATTAAATATGCATCTACGTAGTTAAATTTTATAAACAAGACTAGCTGACTCGACAGACGTTGTCCTGTCAAAAGCCATTGCGTCAATTCTATGTCAAATGTCATATTGCGTAACTATAGCAACCGTAGTATGTTGATGCTAACTTGTCAATTTATAGTAAAAATTATCAGTATATATATAATTTGCAATAAAATAATATTGCGGCTATAAATTGAGATTTAAACTATCCTATCTCTCAAGTTGGATCGAACTGCACATGGTGTGCGAATTTTATTATAATCGGTTAAGTGGTTTAAGAGTCCATTGAGGACAAACATTGTGACACGAGATTTATATATATTAAGATATCTCGAACCGATTGTTGTTATATATTTTAGTTTGTAAAAAGTTGTATTTCTTATTATATTCAGAACCTACAACCTTTATTCTCATCATCATTATAATTTTAGGTACAATGATGACGGTAGGTTAGGTTAGGTAGAATGACCGTTTTGTATCCATGTGTTTTCGTTTTCTTCGTTCATTTCTTAAGTGAACAATAAAGAGCTTATCTATATATCTATCATTGCTATGTATAGGTCTCCTCTTCGTCTTTTCGGTCCAGTGGCTGTCTCATCCTCTGCCTTCCTGTCGCCTTTACGGCAAAGGCAATACCTAGGTAGTCCTGCCGCCTTTACCGTAAAGGCGATAGGAATAAGGCCTTTGATAAGTCACTCTACAAGTACATGGAGAAGTACCTAAAACCAATTGAATACATGCATACGTGCATGTCATTAATTCACAAAATGGATTCGAAATATCTAAAACCGCTTTATTACTTACTCGGTAATACACCGTACTCATGCTACTTTTTATACCATAATTTATTGCATGTATCGAAATATCCTATATAGATGTGAACATGGGAAATACAGAAACGACAGTAACCCAACTCTATAACTCAATAAATTCACAACTACAAATTGCTAACAAATAACTCAAAAGGCCAGTTCACAAAAGAATAAACGCTCAAAGCATCTAAATACGACTCCACATACAAGTACTGTAATAAAAAGCTAACTGTGGCTGAATATGTCTTGATATAATTTTCAAAAGCTACCTTACTGCTTGTACAGTGAGACGGGTATATTATACCACATGTCTCATTTTTCACGTCACCCAAATTGAGCCATTTCAATTCCCCGGGGTTTCTGTAGAGGACATGAATTGCCAGTCGACTTCGTTCTCGCTACTTCGGCTCCGTCCCTCATAGATTAGGAGACATGTACCATTTACCTACATCTTGTACAACTTTGGTACTTTGAAAGCTGAAATTTACGATCAAGGCAATACTCGTAAACCTTTAATTCGTTCTTGCTCCTTCTTCGTATTCTACATTTGGAGATTAGTTAAATTCAGCATATGACAGACCATTTACCTACTACATTTTAATTTTAAATGGAATAACTATTATGTTTTATGGTTTTATTTAAATTTTCCATACCAATATGCATTTTACGCTAACATGTTTCATTAAAAAAAAACGTTAGTTTGCACACAAAACAATTGTTTTTGCAACTAACTTACTTAATGACAGATATTATACCAACAGTACCAACACCTAATAGGTATCCCACTTTATCTCCCAAAATTGGTCCACTGGCAAGCCACTCCTATTTTTTCCTACTTATCTCCGCTGGCCATGCAACGATGCTTCGGTGTATTTTTTTTCGGATCAGCAGCGTCCCACCAACGGTAGCGTAGAGTCCTACCAAAAAAAACGTTTGCAAAGATGTTGTATAATCAGTACATAAAGTCCAGGCTGTTTCTTCACGGAAACCGATTGTAACGGGGACCCTCGTGACTTGTGGTCATTGAATAAAGGCCGACGATCGACTCCGTAATTTGTAGAATTTATCTTTAGCTTTCTCTCAATTGGTCGGTTGGTCTTTTTTTTGCTGCTATCGTTGGGTTTAATTTTTTGGACAATGTTACTCTCGAGTCCAAATTCTATGTCATAAAAATTTGTATGGTAAAGAAAAATAGGAAAAACTCACTCTATAATACCTATCCGATCACGTACGAGTAACAATGAATACCTAAAAAGTTTTGTTGATATAATTATATACTTGTCTATACCTTATAGTTACTAATATGTTACTTTGAGAAGTGTGAGACTGTATCGTAACCGAAATGTAAAAAGAATCTTTTTAGATATTCATGAATTCCCATGGTATTTACTGTGACAAGGTACTTAATTATTTATTTGATTCGCCAACTGTACTGGTCACGTTTTCGGACTCTAGTGACCCGAGCGAGGCTATTCAGGAAAGTAGGCAATAATGGAGTATATAGAAGAGGTCGTCATTCAGTTTCTTTTTACGGACGATATGGTGAATAGTAAAATGAACGAATTATTACGTTTTCCTTACATTATAAGCTGAAAAGAATTTTATATATTATGTAGGATTTTGATATAATATAAAATGTACGTTACTATTTACATAAATTACATTGTTTTTTTTTTTTTAAGAAATGTATTGCATTTTAAATGTTTTTTTTGTCTAATATCTTGGAATATGTATTAAAACCTATACATTACAGTCACGGTTTCAAAACAAAGTTAAGGAAATAGATTGAGATTGCTATTTTATATTTCTACTACATTCTAACATAAATGCTTCGTAAATCCATATTTATGACTGCAAATAAGCATTTCCCCAGTAAATAAAAAGCAACGTTGAGCTTACGAACATTTCAAAGGATCTCCACGTCTGCAAAACTAATATCTTTCCCCAGTTTTCTTTAAAAACTATCTTTCTAACGATTCTCAGCGGTTGCTACTCGTAAGTAGAGATTTGTAACTCACTCGCTAAGTGCTCGAGTCCATATTAATGGTTAGTACTCACTGTTACTGTGGCTGTCGTGAAAATTAACACTTTTAAAACTAGATTTACTACTTGAGGAGTTAGTGGTAACACAGGCAAAAAAATACCCATGTTACTACTGGCAGTAAGACTGATAGTAATACTGGTAGTAACAAGGGTAACGAAGAAAACTTTTACATAACTAAAACTAAGGCTTGGTCTCAGCGTCGACAAAGTTGTGTGTTGTTGTACGCTGTGACGAAAATGATTGTTTGAGTAGTTTTGTAAAATATACCTAAAGTCTTAAGTTAAGTATTTTGAGTTGGTAGTTACCAAAAGTTAGTTAAGCTAAGAACACATAAGTTTCCAAAAATGTTAAACGTACATCGCCTTCGCTTGTATGTTTCAAATTCAAAACAAAATTTGTACCTACGCGGATATTTCCACGGGATCTGTCATTTTCGTCAGCATCTTATTGATATTTTACAAATCAAAAAAATACGTCGACCGTTTTTCTATAACATCAAAATAATAAAAAAACTTACGTTTTTCTTCTCGTTTTAGACTAAGATTTACTAACACAAAACGAATAATAAACCGAAAAAGAATATACGAGTATTTGTAATTCCAAAAACCTTATGATTATGACAGAACAACGCAAAAGCGTGTTAATTTATGGTACAATACTTTTGAATTAGCGTAACGTTAAATCATTTTTACACTGGCTAGGTAAATTACTTTCTTAATTTATTATAACGACTGTCTGCAGAGCGTTTTGTAGGCAATTTATATTGTTTTGGGGAATTAAAGCGGCCGGGTAATTTGTTTTGGTTTTGATTAGTAAATATATTACGAGAACTAGGTTTAACTTGTTTGAAAATTTACCATTAATTACCATTTTTAGTTATGTCTTATATGATAAAAACAGAATCATTTTTATTTGCAAAATATTACTTTCTTAATTTATTAAAACGACTGTCTGCATAGCGTTTTGTAGGCAATTTATATTGTTTTGGGGAATTAAAGCGGCCAGGTAATTTGTTTTGGTTTTGATTAGTAAATTTATTACGAGAACTAGGTTTAACTTGTTTGAAAATTTACCATTAATTACCATTTTTAGTTATGTCGTATAATCGTATAAAAACAGAATATATAAAAACAGAATCATTTTTATTTGCAAAATATCAAATAATGAATTAAAAACTATGAATTAGTTTGGGTTTTTAAGTTAAATATGCTCTTATGGGCTTTGTTTTGAAAAAAATATCCTGCTACAACCATTTGTATAGCATTGAGGTATAATATAAATATTTTGATATTTAATTAAAGGCTTGCGTTTGACGGCCATCTCAATCGTTTGACGGCTAACACAATCAAAGCATTTTTTCACGTCAATTACAACTGAATGCCACTCGATCGCATAATATCAAAGAGAAAACATAATATTAGGTACGTATTTTTCATAGCATTTCATGTATCTTTAGCTGCTTTGACAGAGTCCTTACATTAAATCAAGCAAGCTTGATGTATCAGTAGATAGATCAAGCCTGATGTTCCTGTCAAGATTAATGGCCAATCGTAGGTCAATTACTCGAGGGTACTGATCACAGTCTAAATAATCACACACCTGCTATATTACTATCAGCTGCATGTGATACTAACTGCTACGAGGTAATTAGACACTGCGTCAACGTGCCAATATGCAATACTACTTTTAATGAACGTGAGTACTTATTTTGGGACTATTTTGTCGGTTATGAATGATCCTTTAGTGATCTTATAATTATCGTAATTATCGCGTGCTACGAGTATGTAACCAAATTGTTTTGATGAAATTTCATGGTAAATCAACAACATTGCGAAGACATTTGCCCAAAATTTAACGTGACGACTAAATCGATTAATTAGTCATATTATTTTAAAAAAATGCAGATGGCACATTTACTATTAGCACCATAATAGAACTAATCAAAATTATGAATGAAATTAGTATTATAAAATTCTCGTAAATAGTTTCTGTGACTAAATTTTACTCCTTGATTTAAATTAGTCTCATAAATAGATTATAAATAGTAGCCCTAACGATAGCTTTTAGGAGTTTGAAGGATGATGAGATAGATCCAAGTAAACACCGGTAATTATAAACAAATTTGTAGATAACTTTGAACGGTTCCTAATCACTCGATACCGAAACAAAGAATTCGAATTAATCATTCCAAGTTCGGAGCACCTATTATAAGTTCATCTGTGGAGGCAAATCGGGCCTTTCCAATTTCCGGCCCGATACCGGGGGAAATGGAAACACCAATGTCGCCGACCATTATTGCTGCCCTTACAAAATGATATAGATAGATCGATAACATAAAAATGCTGCCTTATTAAAAGTAACAATAAAAAATTAATATAATACAGTAAATAACTTATGAGCCAAATTTGACACGTTTATGTGAAATAGTTTTTGAGTTATGAGGAGGTCAAAAGTGGCTCCAAATGGTTCGTGTAATATTCCACACGGTGCTGCTCGCCAGTTCTGTCACTTGAACTTGGTTTGACACGCTACCGCGTGTCTAGAACAATAAGACAATATGTAATATAACTTTACAATTTTACACATTAGAATCGTTAAAATACAGCTTTGGTATCTTTATACGTATCATATGCTATATATTTCCCTATTAGTATTATTATATATTTATATATTATTTTTATATGGTTAATGACACAGTTTTTCTTCTATATTGCACACCCCGTTTTTATATATTTTTTTTATCTATCCTCTCCATCCTAAGGTTGCCTGGAAGAGATCGCTCTTAGCGATAAGGCCGCCAGTTGTCGCACTAGTTTTTAGGTGTTATAATCCTTTTGTTTGTAATTTATGGTGTGAACAATAAAGAGTTTATCTATCTATCTATCTATATGCTATTTTGAAACAGTAACTTGCAACATAACTCAAGTCAATTATATTGTAATACTACTTCCACAAGTTATTTTTCAGTCAACACCACTTCTCATGTAACAACCCATTTACAGATCGTACCTAAAAATATACCTATCTCAGGAAAATATTATGTTCAAAAAAGTCATCATCATCTGCCTACCCTTATCCCACCTACGTGGAATCGGTACAGTAGGTATGTTCAAAAAAGTAAACTCTTCTAATTAATTGTCTATAAATAATTAGCCGGCACTTCGATCCAGTCGGAAATAATGTCAAGGTTATACTGAATACCAAACTGCCAAATTGTGGACGCGTGTCGTCTAATGCCGAATTGTGTATCCTTCTGCATGCGACATCAACGGATTTTATTACTTTTGACCAAATCAACACAATGCAGTGCTAGCCCAAAAATATCTAATACTAGCTGACCCCCGGCGGTTTCACCCGCTGTTTTTTTTTTTACTTTTAAACCTTCCCTGTAGTAGAGCAAACAAAACAAAACAAAAACCAACAACAAAGATCGGACCAATTTCTGAACACACCTATAAATATTTGACAACCTAGTGACACTATTTTTTATTTCTAAAAAGACAAAAGAGTTCGGAAATCCCGAGTTAACCGTACCAAACATCACATGTTTCAAAGGTAGGAACAGTTTGTATTGGAAAATCAAATTGTTGATTTTAATATTTTTCTTTACTTATTATTAATGTTTCTCACCGTTTAAACCTTCCCTGAACTTTTATAAATATTTCAAGATCAAAATTAGCGAAATCGGTCCAGCCGTTCTCGAGTTTTAGCGAGACTAACGAACAGCGATTCATTTTTATATATAAAGAAAGAAGAAGAAGAAAGATTATGTGGCCAAATGCGGAAATCCCGTCGCGACGTTGATATGTGCGCGGTAAGTCCGTGAACTATCAACATCAACAATGCTTCATCACATGTCAAGTCTGCATGAGCTTTCACTGTCATGACTTTTCTAATAAAAGTAAGAGTGACCGAGATAATAACTCACTCGCCAGAATCAGCCCTGACCTTGCATATACAAATACATACTGATTAATACTCGATAAGAAACTGATATTTTCATTGTAGGATTTATAGAAGGATTTATACAGGGTTAAAAGGAAAGGTATTCGTTATGCTAAGCCGAAAAGAGCTCATAAATACTTATCATACTAGACTTAAATAAAAAAAAGCTTTTTTTTTTTAAATAATAAGTTGCAAAAATATCAATGTCACTCAACAAAATGAATGGAATACATGTTTTTTTTCGCAATTTCAGGTTTAGTCTAATACGAAAAGTTGTTCGGGATCATTTCTTGTTTGAATTTTACATTTCAACAACAAAATAAGGTGAAATGAAAGGCAAAAATGTAGTAAGTTTATCAGGAGGCCTGAAAAGTAAAATTAATGAACAAAAAGTTCTTGGGTTGTTTACGCAAACTCAAGGAAGTTGGTGTTTTGAGTATCGGAGGCCAAACACCTTTAGTGCTACTTCGCCAACAAAGTTAAAAATATTTGAGACTTTTTTGTAAAATAACTTACAAACTTTAAGGTAGTTTTAAATTAAAATTAAAATATCTTTAACGAAATTATTCTGATTTTTTTATTTAAATAGACAAGTGAAATAATACGTCATTTCCAATTCTTGCCTTAGAAGCTAAATGTCACTATATGTAAATATGTAGTTCAAATAAAAGTAAGAGTTAAACACGTATACCAAATTTTAGCGCAATCGGACATCGGGAAGTGGTTCAAAATTGAGATGCAAAATTCCACCCGAACAAACATAGTTACATACATAGTTGCATACATATTACATACCTATACATTGTAAGTTAAATAAAAGCTTTTAAAAATTAATTAAACTCCACGTATGTGAATAATCGAACGGAATCAAAGAACAGAAATACAATTTACAACATTTCAATGGAACAAAAACCAGCAAACGCTAAGTCATTAAAGAACTATTACAATTTAAATCTTACTGCTCACATTATACGGTTCAGAATAAAGTGACAGGAAATGGATATTTCCAATAGAGTATGCACGTTTATTTCGCAATAAATCGAATTTAGCTCATTGTCAAACATAATGAGCTATTATGCGGAAACGTTATTTACACACGAAAAAGATTTATTAATGGATGTAAAATTTATTTTTACTTTAGCCAACATTCGAGTCAATGTAACTTCGTGAACATTCAAAATGTAAATATTATGATACATTTATCAAAGAGCTTTGTTTATTTAATAGTTTCTCATCAAAGAGGCGACTCTTCTACTAGAATTATGAAAACCGTAAAACGTAAAATAAGATTATGTTTCAAAGTAGCTTTATTAGAATAACTGACTGTTCTGTTCTGTTTGTTTATATTTGTTTAAAAATATGTGGCAAACCAGCGACGGGCCACCTGATTCTAAGTGTTTACCGCCGCCTATGGAAACCTTGAGTACCCAAGGAATTTTCAGTGTGTTGAGTACCTAAGAGAACTCTATTAGTCCTTCGATTACACTAAACTAGTAAAGTACCTAGATATAAGTACCATTAGCACTCAATATTTGATGTAATGGAATAGGTACAGGAATACTGATCTAGCGGTTGGAGGTGAATCACTACTCGCTGCGAGAAACATCATCGTAAATTGGTCCTAAATCAACAAACAAAAACGTAGGTAAGGTTTATTGTACAATAATAAAGCACTTGCTGCGACACGCGGTTTCACCCACGCAGTGATATATCATAGGTATCTTAGTATTTTGCAACATAGTGATGGTAAAAAATTACCCTTTGTGTTAATTCAGGGCATTAGTTGTATCTCTATTCCAAATTTTATCAAAATCGGTTCAGCAGGTACGGAGATAAATGGTAACAAATATTCACACACACACGAATTTTCGCAGTTATACCTCTAAATAAGATGTACATAGCATAGATACATTAATATTAGCCATATAGGTTTATAGGTACGTACATAATATTATTTCCGACCTTGTCATTGTGGTGGTAAACTGCCAACAAACGTTTAGTTACAGTTACGGTACAAAACATTTCAAAATAATTTACGCTGCACTACGTTCCACGTTTTGTTTACTAAACGTCGTAAATCTTTTGATTTGTTGCTACATCCTTTGATTAGCTTCCAGTACGCAATTAACACCTGTTACTTTTGATTTTTCGTCGGCACCTAACTAATGACAAAAATTAACATCACGTTTCTAGAGTAGCAGCGTAAGCTAGAAAATATAACTACAAATAAAACATGACATCAAAAGAAAAAACTTCATCTTAGCATTTTTGGGTTGTGGAGTCTACGGATAAAGTCACAGTTTTATTCAGTAGCAAAAAAATATTCATTTTTCTTTTCGCACTTTTAAAGAACCATTCAAACTAAAAACTAGAACGTCTTCTACAATAAATTCACTAGTAAATATGAGAATCGTACACAAAAAACATGCAAGACCATGCGTTCGCTCGTAAAACCTCATTCGTTGTTTCAAAGGCCGACCGCACCCGTTAATACGTCTTTTGTTAATGAACCCGAGCAAGAATAGAGTGTTTCTGATTTACCCGATCCAGGAATAGAAGTGTTTACAGCATGGTGTTCGCATCAGTATGAGTACACTGAGATTTATCAGCTGTTAATTCGATGAATTGCAGCTTGGTTTGAAGTCGAGCTGCTTCCTGGAGCGCTGTGAGAAGAGACGACTCTTATTTGTATGCTGAACCCAAAAAAAATCCATGGTCGGCCTCGGAGTTTTTTTCATAAAATATAAAGTTAAGCTATGGAAAGCCTGGAAGAGATCGTTTACGGCCCTTATGGCACTAGGTAAGTCTTTCTGTCTATGCTTTTAATTTTTTAAAAGAGTTTCTATCTATCCATAGGTATTGGTTCGATTTTCGTATTCTTGTCTGTAGTAAACAAAACAATAGGCTAACCAATTACAACTAAAATAAAGTAACCTTTTGTGATTAGACCGCACAAGTTTTTTGTTCGTTTCTATCTAATGCTTTGGTAACTTATCTTTTGTTTTTCTAAAGAATATCGAGTAAGTTTCTGTTATGTGTAAAGTTTCTGGGACGAAACTATTACCAGTCGATGAGATAAATGAGAAAATGTAGAGGTCTTTTTCCTCTTCTGGACGCTATTCTGAAAGTAACTCTACAGACTCGCCGTGTTTTTTGCGGTTGTTTTTTCCAGCTCATGCCACACGAGCAACTTTGGGATATTTTGCTTTCACCTGACCTGCCTGGTCGATAATTCCACTCGGAGTATTTTCATCTTGTTACATCGCAGAATGGTTGGGAACTGAAATTGAAAATAGAACGTCGCGTTGAAATTTAACGGATTTTTAGATCGCAAAGTAGACTTGCTTTGGTTTGTTTTGTATGCGTTCAGGTCAGATATTTTCAAACTTGATAGGTTCTGTAAATATTTTTGAATACTTTGTCGATAAAATGTTTAATTGTGAAATAACATAACATCTATTGACTTTTTCCCCTAATTACCTACTCGTATATAAAAAATAATCTGACTAGGTAATTCTAGGAAACCTACTTGATAATTAAATTTCAATATCGTCTAGGCTAACATTTCAACGGGAAACATCTAAATAACAGATCTAAAGAATTCGTGTCATTAATTTGCCCAAAAAAATTAGGATCCGAAAGCGTTAATACTCCCGGTGAAATTGATTGAGTGATTCTAGCCAGAGGGCGATGTTTCTAAATGTTTTCCGTTTCGTGAATATCCTCCATTTGTCTACCATTTCTAAATCGAATTAACCTAAACCAACTGACAAGAGTTTACAAAAATTACGTAATTAATTTCGCTTGTTTTAATAGTAATTCTGTCATTACAGCTACTTGTTAAATTACATTTTTTGTTTTTGTTTTCAAATCAAAGTGTCAACGCATAGATAACGTTACCAACGATTTAATTTTAAAAATATCGCATGTACAGGATTAGGCCATTATTATTTGAAAGTATGTTTAACGATTACTATTTCGGCTCTACACATTCCACTGTTTGTTATAAAGACTTTGAATGTCGAACGTCGACTGACTGCTACTGATATGCATTTACCCACAGTATATCCCCGGCTTCCGAAACAAAAGGAATAACCCACCCGCGTCGCTTGTGGCCAACGTAAACACACTCTTAGTGCTTTGTGATAGAACAGAATATACAATGTCGGTGAACATAGACATGGAAACGTTTTCGCGGAAAAAAAATTTGAGAAGGCGCACCTTGAATACACTTAAGTCAGCCGTGACGGCATTGAAGCAAATAGCAAGTAAGTGCTTTTAGATGCTGTCTCCGATACATTTTTAGTGCGATTGTTTTGCTAAGACTTTCCTCGGATTCTTTTAAAGCCAAGGATAAGTAGTATATCTGTAATAGGCATTTGTTTCGCTCAATGGGGATTAGAATTCCTCTCTTGAGACGACACGTGTACTTAAGAAAGGGCGCTGGAAGGGTTAAGCTCCGGATCAAAGAGTACCAAATGTACTTTGTGATACAAGATTCCTATACTCGTACTAAGTAACTATTCTTTTATAAGTGGTGGTTTAGATATGTGTGACGTTAAGTATGATGGATTACTTTAATATAGCAGAAAGCCGAAAATAGACCGCAAACCGAATATTAATAAAAAATTTGTTAAGGTCAATCTTTCTCAAGCGAAAAACTTTGAACGCAAAATTGGTACAGGTAAAACAGAACTAAATCAAAGGTGAATAAAATATGATATTTTCTTCTAACTTTTCCAACCCAGTTACGTTATTCAAATTCGTGTAACGTAAGCCTAATATTTACATACTGTTCTTGATAAGTTTGAAGGTTTCGCGCCGGGAGCAAACTTTGGAGACCATTAGACTCGACGGCTTACTTTTCACATCACTCGAGGGCGAGAGCGGCTATAACAATTCGCTGAGTATTTGTGAAACGTCAGCGTCTATAATGAAGGTGTCATTCAGGAGCTGAAGGAAGCCATTGTGCCCGAGCTCGCGTCCCGAGCAGGCCGCGAACACTTTGCAACGAGTGCCTTGTTTGGCGAGACTATCTCACCCTTCAACACTCTCCGTTACATTTCACCTCGAGAGATACTTGGATTTAGAAATTAGACCAAATCTTGACATTTATTAATGAACACGGATAATGCGCCATTGTCCCATTCGAATGATTTGACGTTACAATCGGCCGTGCTCGGTTGGAAATGAATTATGGAATGGATTTGCATAAATAAACCCGATTTTGCTAAAAGCTTCCGAGTAAATACTGTTGCATATTTAATAGAAATCTTATTCCTCAATTTGGTTGTTGTTATTGGCACTTCGGGTTTCTATCTTGTGGATGAAAATAATTTGTTTTGGAAGTGAGTATTGTTTGACTGTCTGTTTATGTTTGAAAATTTGTTACTTGAAAAGATTGTATTAAGTTCCGGAAAAGTTTTCATTAGATATCATTAGAAGCGCCAGTTGGAAATTATAACAAGTAATTTTTAAAACGGAGCATTTATTTAGGTAATTA
Organism: Alcis repandata; assembly: GCA_949125135.1. NCBI lineage: Eukaryota > Metazoa > Arthropoda > Insecta > Lepidoptera > Geometridae > Alcis > Alcis repandata. The sequence continues at coordinate 9,995,658 of OX421233.1, forward strand.
ACAGTTTATTTCATACGTTTTGAACAGTTTTCTTTGCTTGCTAAGAATCGTTGATTCGTAGAATAATTAAATTTGTTTTAACAAACTCAAACAATGGCCGTTTACGCTGACCTTGAGAAAAACGCACTATGTGTTGTTTAATTTATCGTACAAGCAAAAGGCAGCTCCCGCCATTCCCAGACATAAACGCGTAATGATCGCAACCAAGCAAACTCTGCCTGTGATTTACCACGCCACAAACTTTGCTTGGCAAATAGCGTAGCCCAAATCAAGACTGCACGATTAAATTATAAACACGGTTTAAAGCGAAGTAACATAAATATTCATGTGTTTCCCCACTTCCACTCCGAACGTAATTTTGCAAGATGCTTGTGTTACATTTCAATTTAATTGGGTATTCTCGACGGTAGAATTAATTGTATTCGAACATGAGTGCCCTAAGACAGAATGTATATGGTTTTCTAAAACAAAGAACGGACTTGTCAAAACATTGCTTGCTCCAACTGCAATTTCATTAACAAAATGCTAATTGTATCTACGTTAAGCTTGTCTCGCACAGAATTTTAAGAAGCTCAACATTTAACAGCTAAAATGGCGTAGGTAGATGAAACAGCGCTATCCTCGGGCAAGGTAAAGTAATTAGAACAAAATCATGTTCTTGAAAATGTAATAAATGGATAGCAAAATATTTTTCCTGTTGTTTCCAATTAACTTTAAAAATTTGCTGGTGTAAAGCCTCCAGCTTTGTCTCTTCCAATCTTTTCAAATGTCACGTTTCTGGTACATAAAGTAAGCGAGCGGACTTTTCCAACTGGGCCAAAAAGTTCTATAGGCCACAGAAATCCCTGGAGCGAGCCGTCAGTCATTTAAATTCGGTCGGTATTCCGGGCGCCTGTGCCCAGCTTACAAATCGTAGTATTGCCGACCTCGCGCTATCTATCACGAAACTCGTCATCAATTTGTTTAAAAAGGGGTGAGTTTACAAAAGAGTTCTTTTAGGGTTTTGTATTTAGAGCGAATCCTCGCTTTCTGGTTTGTATACTCATATAAAGCTTAATGACCAAAATAAATCAGCCATTAAACTTAATCAAAAATCATTTTATGGATAGCCAAGTTAAAACATTTTATAATAATATAATTAGTGCGTGCCTTCAATTAAAAAGTTTTTGCGATATTGTAATTTCTTCTTATTTGTAATTGTCTGTAATTGGCTGCGGCTACTTACGACTGTTCAGTCGCAGAATCCGGAAGGGTTGTTCCCTAGCGGCTTCTTTTGATATTTGCAAGACAAAGACTGCCACATTTTCCGAGTCCCAGCAGCGAATAGATATTTTCCCCAATGTACAGCCAGATGGTACAAGGAAACACCAAAACAAAACCATCAATCTTTATTCAAAAATACCTATGTAGATGGAACAAGGTGTAGTATTGAGTAGAATATTGTAGATGTTGCAAGTTATGGAACTCAGTTGGCTTCTCTCATTCTTGGGAAAATATTATTACCGATCTTAAAAATATTATTGCCTTTTAAGTCGCAGAGGGACTAGATTTCTTATAGGTTTGCGTCATCCATTTCCATTCACATGATCGTTATATCTATTAGGTGCTTTGGTGATCAAACAAAGTTTTATTTTGATGACTACGCTAAGTATAGCTTAGTTAGTTAGTTAGTCAGTCTGTTTTCTAAGCTGGATGGTCCTGAGTTCGATTTTTGTTCGGATTCGACTCGGTTTGAATGATAAAAACCAGCTATAGGTGTCTCCGGTGTTTTGGTCGAATGATAGTTATGCGTGAGTGTATTACCCATGACATGGAACGGGAAGAGCTAGCTATGAAGTTCTAGAGCTAATACATGATTTACTTTAAAACCGCATTTTCCTTAAAAAAAAATGGCTCACTCCTCTAGTACGTTATTAATTTTATAGAATTTCCTTTGAAACGGCATCTTTAATAAATTCTTTATTCGATAACCCACTCGAGTCGGCTGAAACTATGTCACTGAAGCGCATTCGAGTTGAAACCGAGTCAGCGACCGATCCTCGCTCCGTCGTGAGGAATTGATGAATAAATTATTGAGGACGCCCCAATTTCGCCAAAATTAATTTGATGTTGATTCCGAACAGGTATTAATCTGGTAGGGTGTATATTGTGATTGAAAAGAGGCTTAAACTACTCGAATAAATAAATTTGTTTGTTGAAATAAGCTATTTAAAATTACTACTTTTATTCTTCAATTTATAGTGATTGATGCTTGTATTCCGATGCAAAACTCTTTTGCATAAAAACTTTAAAATACAGTGTAAAGGCACTGTTATATTTTTTGCAATTTTTTCAAAATATCTAACAATTTCATCATCGTCAACTATTTTTCAGCCACTCCTTCCTATACCTAGCACTTGGCGAAAAAATTGTTTTGTAAAACTTCTGTTCAAACCATAAAATGTTCCAAAATACTAAAAAGAAGGTAAAGATCAAACCACCTAGTTTAAGTACCGTCACATGTACCTCTATAAATAAACATAAAGCTATAAATATGCGATGGAGGCTTGTAACGCTCTTACCTGTGGGTACAATGTACACAGACAAGGAGCCATCAGTTGCCCAAGTAAACTCACGGTGACGTCCTACGTTTCTAGAACAATGCCATTCGGTCTCACGTCCCGACTCCTGCCCTAGATCAATGTGGGACGAAAGCTGATCAATGTGGGACGAACACGTTTGATCAGATCAATCGTAATGGCTTTCGGCGGTGTGTAATCAAAAGTTTACGATTTATTGGATCGGTTTTACATCTATTCTAGAGTATGGAGAAGCTAGAAAACTCGTTTACAGTAAAACACGTCTAGGTAAACAAGATTCTATCACTTCGCAAATAAATAAGTCTGGCATTTATAGGTATGTCATATCATAAACGGAAACCATGCCATGGAAATATTAGGTCATAATTATTATTATCAAGATGGTACAAAATTTAAAGAACGGAAATAGATTTTAGCTACAGCTTCCACGGTATACGAGTAATAATAATTCATTGACAGATGAATTTCGACTAAGATTATTATTTCTGCGTGTGTTTTTGAGTTATAGATACAATGATGGAAATGAATGGATCGATCTAGCTAGATAATAAAATAGCATTTTTTTGCATGAAATCACGAGTAAATCACGAATCGCTCACGTCAGACGAAGCTTCAATCAATGAACCTATTCAGCATCGAAGAGGAAGCAGTCGAACTAGCCCAGGTAGAGTGTGGGAGTGAATCCTAACTTTTGTTGTAATCGATTATGGATTCCCGACTCGAATCGCTTCTGTTGTTGGATGGCTGTTGTTTTAGTTGCGACTAATAAACGTGGGTTTTATACGAAAACTTTCACGGTCGGGTTTTGATCGAATTCGAAGTTCGAAGGTGTCAGCCGGAACGGAAATATTTGGTTGATAGTTAAGTTGTTGCGAGTTTTCATCAGATATATATTTCTTTGTTAGAGAATTTCAAAAATTTAATTCAAATCAGTACGCTTCTGGATTATAAATGGTATATTGTATGGTAATACAGCCTAATTTCACAAACAAATAAGGTCTAAACAGGAAGTAAATAACATAGAAAAATATTCGGATGGTATTACGAGTACATACACAAGACAATTTTTTCGTCGAATGAGATTTCTCCCAAACAGCGTTTAGGAGCAGATTATTTTTTTTAAGATATTATTTTGTTTCAGGAAAAAGACCTTGAGCAGCACATTTTTTTCAAATTACCCTAGTTAAGCACCGGTTTACTCAGCATAATTTGTGCAAAATCTCCCAAATTATACCTATCTCCGGTTTTAGATTAACCTTGCCCAAGTCGAGACAAGGGTACAACAAGCCCCATGAGCTCGTTGCGAAAATTAAGGCGTAAATTATCTCTAATTCTCAATGATTTGGGAGTCAGGGGAAGTACTCGGAACGCTACGCTTCCCGTATAGATTCTTACGTCAAAAAAACTAGGGTACTCTTTTAATGTCACTAAGCATACAGAATGTGTTGTTAGCTATGAAATTGTGAAATAAGCAAATCTTTCACTTGGTGATAAGGTCTATCTATAACAGTTGCAATAGCACCTTAAATTCTGCTTCGCTACTTATCACTGTGCAATACCAAGTAGACGAGAAAAATATCGTAAATAAAACTTGTAATAGTTATTTGTTATACAAGAGTGCAAAGTTATTTTTAACCGCGTGTTCAATTTTGATGACCGAGCAAGCGAAGGATTCTAAAATTGAATCACGAGCGCAGCGAGTGATTCAAAATTAGAATCCTGATCGTTAGCGAGGCCCAGCGAGGGAATCAAAAGAGCACGAGG